>OY987302.1:37079499-47079499 GCA_963920635.1 Pseudeuparius sepicola | reverse complement strand
TCCTAGAATAAATGCAGACTACTTATTTTTTTTATTGTTTAAAAATACTCTTTTAATAATAATCATAGCATTTTGTGGGATAGGCCCCAACCAATTCCCAAAGAAGTAGGAAATAAGAGAGATTTATTTTCCTAAAGTTCAGGAAACAAAGTTCTTGAAGTTATTGTTTGAGTTAACCTTCAAAGTTTCGTTCTTTTAATGTTAGGCATTTATGAATTTTCCTGGTAACTGGAAAAAGTTGATTTTTAATCAGTTTGGTTCAGGTTTTTGAGGCGAAAAACCCAATTGCGCCACAAATGAACTTACTCAATATTGTAATTTGTTAAAAACGGAAGCCGCTTCAAGATTGCGGATTACAACCCCCTTTACAACCCCCTTGTTATCACTGGATATTAAATGAAAGGCTTTGTCAGACACAATAAGTGACGTAATTCTAATTTCAATATGGCGGCTGCCTCAAGGTGGTACCTCAAAACTCACAGGATAAAGGTTTTGTAATAATGATGCACTAACTAAAAAGCACAAAATAAAATATAAATAAAGACCTTTTTGTAAACAAGATTTTATGTAAACCATGTATTTACTAAAACGAATAAAATATAAGTTTAGGTTTCAAAGTTTTTTTTTATAATTAATAATTTAATTATTTGGAACAGGAGCACAGGTAGGTATTAAATTTAAGAAAAATTTTAACAAAATATGTATTGTCTATATGTATACAGTGTCAATTATTCTATCTTATTGCTGTTGGAGCTGTAATAAGTAGGTACCTAACTAACTGGTAATTAATTTTTTAACTATAACTTTAACTATATATTTTTTAAGCTCATGGCTGTGATATTAATTTGACATTTTAATGTGTGACATGGGTTTTCCATCGTCTTTTTATACCTGTATTAAACTCAGTTGCTCCAATTTTCTATACACACCTGACATGTGAGTATCACATAACCAAAGAAATTTATTCCTCTTTTTCATATTAAAATCGTTGACTTTTCTCTAAGTTATGTCATGCTCTCTTTTAGATGGTACTGATGATGGCTACATAGCCATCATGTCTGAAGATTCCATATAGCCTAATCGAATTTATAATACATGTGTTTATCTATGGGAAGCAATTCCACAACGTTTTTTTTTTATGTCGGCACCTGCACAAGGCATTAAGTAAAATGAAGCAATTTTCACAAATTGCTGGTTCAGGCTGTACCCATCCCGTCGTGTGATGTGTTTTTCTCTTCACATGCCCTTGCTGGAACTATCTAACGTCGTGACTCTCCTATCTTCGCCATTATTTGGCATTATCTTATAGGAGCTTGTTAGATTTTTTCTAACCAAGACATACTTGCAAACATCAACATTAATAACCTTTAAGTATGCGCGGAATAAATTATACTACTAATTACACTCTTACTATCGTGTTATGGATATTGAGAGATCGACAGTGTGTATGGGTGCGTGGGCTTTAGAGCTTTGAGAACGGCGCGGTGTAATGTGAATGCAGGTTGGGAAATTCCAGAGAGATTATCTCAATGTATTCTTACGACACACATCGGAAGACTTTACATTATAATATGTATATTGTAATTTATAACCATCTAGGGTAATGCCAAATACTAGTCCTAATGAATAAAATTATTTTTTATGTATGTCTGTCTATGTTTGCCTCCTAGATCCTTGTCAAGTCGAGAACAATTAAGGAGATTTTGACGAAACAAATAAGGATGGATTTTTATACCTGCAATTCTATTATAAATAACTATTTACAAAACTTGCATTAAGTCGCTATATTATGTAGAATATTGTTGGTAGAACAAACATATAGGAAGTTCAGATGACCAACAATAACGAATGGTTATCATTCACCCTCTAACCCTTTCTAGTAGTTGTAGAAGACACCGAAGTCTCTTATATCTCACCACTACTCCTTATATTTTCAGTTGGAACAAACACCACCTAGCCGATGTAATCCGTATGCTCCGGTAGCTTAGTTGGTCAATAAGTGTGTACGGCCCTAGTGGGAGTCCCGGGTCCGAATCCGGGCTGGAGTGCATGTTTTCCAACTGATTATCCTTTACCTGATATACCACAAAAACATCCCTCTTGATTTTGAACTTTAATAATAACACAGGCCTATATAGCTCGAAGCTATAGTGCTGTGATAATAAGTACAAAATGCTAAGAATTAAAATTATGCCCACATTTAATGTTGTTCTTTGACTGGGCTGATTTGTTTTTCAACCTTACTTTAGGGCACACTGTAGGTTTACTTCAATTATAAATTACCCTGAACTCATGTCCAGAAATTTTACTTACAAATTATTTCCAGTAGGCTTTATCAGACCCAGACATCTCGCACCTCTATACTTATATTATAAATTATAATCATTAAAATGGCCAAAATTATTGGCAATATATCGGTCAATGACTTTCCAAATATTAATATACTTGGTTCATATAATTTTTATTGCTGGATATTTTTTAACAAAATTTGGTACAAACCCGTTTTAGGGGATGCTCAATCCAGTGGCATATAGTCAGAATTTTTATAAAAATGCGCCTAATATGATTTGTCCAATTTTGACTCAAAAAATATGTGGTAGAAGGCTTTGGTTTTTAAATAAAATGTGCCGTTTCTCCCTAAAGTACAGTTTTTGATGACCTATGGTTAAAAAGAAACTCGATGAAAATCGGACGATAAATACCAATTTTATGGGGTGTTCCGCCTGAAGTAGGTTACATTGTATGCTGACTTTTTAGACTGCATGTTTTTCTGCCTTCGATCGACCTTGGTTCGAGGCAGGCGCATGCATATGTCTTTAAAGAAAAACTCCGCTATGGCCAAGAGCGCTGGACAAATGTGGGTTCACAGTATTGCTCCTAAATAGCTTTATCCATGTGATTTACTAATTGTCGTACACTCACTGGGATTACAACGGTTTTCTAGGGTTTTCCGTGGTACTTGAGCGAATGCTATCCTAGTTATATCGGGAAAAAAAGTCGGCCCTAGCCGCAAATGGCAACGAAGACAAAAATAATAGTAATTGCCCCCCTCCCCCGCACAAGCATGTGGTTGCTTTTGGGGTAGGGGAGAGTTGGGTAAGATAACGCGGTTGGAAAGATGACGCACCGTAATATTTCCATAACGGATAGATTAAAAATCCGAATTTAAAATTTACCGCTACTATTAGTTCGCCAGAGCCCTCTATACAGAATGCGAAGGGGGTCTGCCGCTGTTCAGTATCGTGAAGGCCATCAAAACAAAAACACGTCGTTTCATGTAAGGTTAGAGACAACTATTTTACGCGGAAAGTACATTTTTTTGTTTAGAACTAGTTGTTCCAGGTGTGAAACGTAGTGGTATATATTACGCTAATGAGGTTTTTGCTAATAAATTATCTTAAAACTAAAAGTCGAAATTGTTTAGCTATATTTATTTCTATAGTTACAAATCGGCGAAGATGACGCATAGTAGGACGGCAAAGATGACGCAGTTTTCTACTGTCTACCTAGTGTAGTGGTCGGGACTCTCCACTAGGGTACACTTGCGATCTATATGCGAGAGCTAGGGATAACCAATGACTAAGGTATGTTTTAAACATTTTAATAATATTCGCCTTGACTTTAGGTCCGACTCTTAAAAATTTTTAAGAAAAAAATTGAAGAATAACAACTGCGTTAATTGTTTAAATTTTGTATGAGAATTTTGTTTAGTTTTATTTTTTAATAAAAACTGCCGTCTACAATTGTTTACTTTCATTATTTTGGCAAGTTACCTTATCAATAACATTTATTATTGGATGCGTCATCTTGCCCACACCATGGGGAAAGGTGACGCATTGCTACTTTTTAGAAATTTTCACGTCACTATTTTCTTAATGCATATAAAATTAATTTGGCTTCTCCTAATTATTAATAACCCTCTGAAATATTTACCGACTTAGGTTTCGATTTTTTACTTTAACAAACAGAGAAGTTATAGGGAATCACTCTTAGGTGCGTCATCTTCACCCACTCTCCCCTACTCCTATTTTGGAGTATTGTGAGGGTGAGAATTATTATTATTATTATTATATACCTAGTTGATTTGTTATTTCTTTTTCCTGGGAGGGGGAAGTGATGGTTATGAATGCCATGCAGTTATTCCAGTTTTCATACAGGATGAGCCGTTTCTATCGTTCGACCCGGCAATATTTGATAGTATTTTTGAAAATAAATGGAGTTTTTGGTTTAACATTTTCTCCAGAGAGGTTTCGTTTGCACGTTACACGGTGTTAAAGTTTTTAAAGATATAAAAGGCGTAATCTTGTTTCATAATATAGCAATCTATTTAGGTATTCTGTCCAAATGTGGTTAAAATACCTGTCACATGGAAATAAAGCTTTTCTGGAGAAAACGTTATACGTTAAACCAACAACCCCGCATTTATGTTTAAAAATACTAAAACATATTGACGGGTCGGACGATAGAAATGGTTTACCCCGTACCCCGTATAATATTTCTGCTTCTTTATTATTTATACACTAATTTCGTTGTTTTGTAGATGTGTAATTAGATAAACTGCAGACATATCTGTGTCAGTGGTTTTGCCTTTTAATGTTTCAATCCTATCTTTCATATTTCAAATTCGACCACGGCCACTGAACTTCTGTTCATTAATGCCATTTTTAATCGATTTGATAAATGATAATACCACGTAATCTTTGCTTCAGATTGATCATTTCTAACCATTTCACTTTCACTGCATTCTGGATCCTCTGAACTAGCCTAATGATACCGATTTCTCATGCACCATTAATATCGGACCATAATTAAATCAATCATTTCCTTTATAACGTCCCTAATAATAGAGAGCGAGGTATTTATTATTCTTTGATTAGTGCCCCTACGTTTATACTTATTTACGCTTTAATTCGTGGTGGCAGAAAGGTGATATAAAACGCGGTTAAATTACACGTGTCCCGCTCCATCGGCGTTGCCTTTAATTATTGATTGGGTTGAATTCCATATATGCGTTTTTAGCAATGTTCTAATTAGTGCCTGAATTAGAAATGTAATTGGCTCGATCGGCGACGTTTTCTTCCATTTTTGCGAATCTTTAACCTTACCGATTCGATATTTATCAGACAGCGGTTGCATGTGCAGCTATTAATACTGTTAATTGAGTTTAATTCCACCAGGCTAATTTTAGAGATGTTTAAATTAGTTCCTTAATGAAGAAATTTAAAATGTGATATAACCCATTGCTTTGTAGATAGCGAAATATTTTTGGCTATTATTCATTGTTGGCTATGTTAAAACAAATCGAACGAGTGAATTTCAAATACCGAGCAACTTCTAGATCTGTAGCGAATTGGGATAAATAAAATATTATATTAGATATTACCTAAGTCAAAGCATGTCTGTTTGGGACTTTGTAATACGACGCCATTTTCGAGAAGACATTGACCGAAAATTTAGTGTTTATTTCTGCGCCTCTTCTTAAGACAATATATTATACGCGTTTTATTGCTATGCTCCATTCTCTCAGAACAGCAACATGCCAGCGTTTTATTGCATTACCTATCTTTTCTCTATATGCGCTGCTGACTCTACCCTCCTAAGCAAGTAGGGGAAGTAGGAAGGTGGTGACAAAATATCATTTCTTGTGTTTTGTCTTTATACAGGGTGTTCCAACGGAAACGTAACAGGCTCTATAACGGCCAGGATTTTTTTTTGAAAAACACAAAAAGATGTTAATTTTATTTTTTGGCAGGGGGACATCTTTTGGCATGAAATTGATAGATCTATCTGCTATGAGCAGGGGTTGAACCTCTTCAAAAAATTTAAATGGGAAGGGGGTTCATGTCGCACACCTTTGGAAACGTCTCTCAATTCTCTATACACCTGCATCAGATTTTCGAAAATCGATTACCTTTCCAAAAAGATACACCGAGTAAAATGCAAAACATTTATTTTCAATTATTGCCTGGTATTGTTAAACGATTGAGCCGAAAGTGGTGGTCCGGGGCCGCAAGTGATAGAAAGCATGTTCAGCAACATTATTTTGACGACAATTTGATGTTGAAATGTTGCCCATTCACTTCCATGTAATAATAAAGATTTTGTTCAAAACGCTGCCGAACATTGTGCAACATTTCAGGGGTGATTTGTCGACATTCGTTTATAATACGGAGACGCGATCTTCTATTGTTTAACAATAGGTACCAGGCAATATTTCAAAATGAATGTTTTGCATTTTACACGCTGTATCTTTTTGAAAAGTCGATCGATTTTCGAAAATCTGATGCAGGTGTATAGAGAATTGAGAGATGTTTGCAAAGGTGGGCACCATGAACCCCCTTTCCATTTAAATATTTTGAAAGGGTTCAACCCCTGCTCAGGGGGTTGCAGATAGAGCTATCAATTTTATGCTAAAAGATGCCCCCCTGCCAAACAAAATTAACCTATTTTTGCGTTTTTCCAAAAAAAAATCCCGAGCCTGTTACGTTTCTGCTGGAACACCCTGTATAATAACCTGCAGCCACAGAATATTTATTTGCACCTGCAGTTTTAGCAACCTTTGTAGCCGCACCAGTTATTTAACAGATTTTTTATTTATTTTTTTAGAAGAAGCTCAGCGTGGTTGGAAGGTTACCAGCCGGCGGGAAAGGTTATGTGGCTCTTTTAATATTCGTATATGATGTATTTCTTATCTCTATTTGATATTACTTTCGATTCGCGTTTTTCAGACCTGATTCTCGATTTACTAATTCAGTAGGAAGCAATAAAACACGACTATTTATTTTAGAAAGTGACATATTGACACTTTTCTAAACTTTCGTCTCCTCGTAACTATTACCAATCACTTTGTTTCTTCAAAATTGTAAAAAAAAAACTGTTATAGGATAGAAAAACTAAGAAGAGTGTGTGAGTTTTCTGGTGGACAAATCTATATAAGCACTACAGTCAAAGCAACTTTCTTAATTAACCAATCCTTTAAATTGTAGCGTTAATTGAACAAGTAGCTTTTAGATTTCAAGATCCACATTTAAAAACAACTCTGGTTTGCTTCTTGTGGTGGCGAATTACCTATCTTGTGCAACACGGTACAAAATTCTATAATAATACGAATTATAATCATTATTTTCCATTTACCTACACTACACAGGATCTTGATGCTTATTCGACCGGCATATTGAACTAAAATACCACTTGGTCTTGGTAGCATTTTTAGAAATAATAAAACCGATAGTTTGTGCTGTTCTTATTATAGGAAGCTTAGGGCCATGCTCTGGTTTTGGACTTTTTTATATTTTTTATCTCTTTATCCCCCTTTACCTCTTTACATTTTTTTAACATAATTCGAAAATGCGAAAAAAAAATCTCAATACTAGCGAGAACCGACAGACAATTTAGGTTACCCGGTATTGCGATATTTTTATTAGTTCATATATTTATAATGTTGGCATGTTTTTTAGCCAGAAGTATTCATGGGTTTCTTGAGCTTCAAACCATATTATAGTTGCTTCATTTTCCGGTAACCCCTCCCCCCCTGAGGTCCGCTATTCTTACGCAAAGCATTTAACACGTAACAAAACGATTACCTCAAGAAACTTGTTATAATTAAGATTAACTACCCAATTAACTTATAAAGGTCCAGAGTAGCAATACCCGAGATCCAATCTCTCGAGCCATAACTTTAAAACGAAAGTTTTACGGCGCCTTTCCTTGTCCCGTGGCCCACTCCGATTACGGAGGATCGGTTTTTCATCTCCCTGTTAGTTCCTTATTATTAATCGCATGGAAATTGCCGAGTTCGAGTTCCTGTACACGCGGTCTTAATTAATTTGAACGGCAACGTTGGCTAATATGGGATTGTCGGGAAATTCACTTAAGATTTCTCAGCAGTGTGCTGAGCTGGTCAATTTTCAAGAATGGAAAGTGGCGGGCTATATAGAACTACATTACGAAGATGCTGTAGTTATACAAGGTGGAGTAAAAGTTATGTCAGAACTGGCCAGCCTGATCGCCAGATCTGACGGAGCCGGACTTCTCCCTTTGGGGATTTTGGAAACCTCGCGTTTACCACAACAAACCACAAACCTTGCACGTCTTGAAAGCTAACATTGAAGAAGAAATCACCAGTTTGGAGCCAGATGTTTTGCGAGTAACAATTCAAAATGCCGTAAAACGACCATAAAGTGTGCTTCAACTCAGGAGGTGGTAACTTGACCGATATTATGTTTTCAGCTTAATGTTATCAATTTTACACCTTCAAAAAAACTTTCCGTGGACATAGAGCCCAATTCACATTATGACATTACACACACTAATGGGACACCCTGTACGCCAACTTTTACTAGAACAACTTGAATAAAATCTTATTTAAGTTTTTGTGGTATAAAGGATAAGAAAGTGGTCACTTGACTTAACAACGAATTATTTGACATTTAATAAAAAATCTTCCTTGTCCCTTATACCTACCACAAAAACTAATTTGAATAAGATTTTATTCAAGTATAGTTCTAGTAAAAGTACATGGAGTATGCTCGAAGCCTAGCTCCTAGTGTTTTTAAGATATCAACTTGATTTTTGGTACAATGGTGGGGGAGGGCAACAAGAGACGCATTTTAAAAGGAATTTTGATATCCAGCTGATACCTACAGGGTAACCAAAGTTACTTTTTTAAATGGAACACCTCCAATATTTGTTCATGTTTGGTATGTACCTAAAACGATATTTAGCTGAGAGAAATTGTTTGAACTTGGAATTTCTTTAAAATAAATGCTATTATGTATTATGTATATAGGTAGAATTTGTGTAAAAAATAAAAAAATAAAATTTTAAAATTGACAAATAATGAAACTTGTTCGTGTAAATTGATATCGGGATAAATTGCAATGGAAAATATTTGTTTCTAAAAAGTTTCTTCTATATTTCCACCTGGACCAACACTATAGCGCTGTTTCAAGCGATCGCCACTGGCGCCACACGACGAAACAAATTTACACAGTGGTTTAATGTTAAAACACCATTGTTGCAGAATCTTTTATAAAATAAAAACATGCAAATGTGTCTGTTACAACGAATTTGATATCAAAAATAAAATATTTGTTTGTTATGTCCCTCTAATTTGACAAGTTTGCATGGCATATTTCCATACATTTTCTTAAGAAAGGCGAGTCTAAAAAGCAAGCAAGAGTATTTGGTACCTTTTGGTTTGAAATGAAGTCCATGGCTAGTTGCAGTCTAAATAAGCATAAATCGCATTAGATTTTTCAGTTTCTTCTTTATATGGAGGACTATTGGTTCGCTTTGGAGCTTTAAACAAAATTTTCAATTTTCATTCTTGCACAATATGTTACAAATTACTCTTCCAAAATAATATCTAGAATTTTCGCTTCTTCAGCTGGTTGATCCCATAATTCCAAAATAGTGTTTATTCTTCTGCAATTCACCTAATGGTCTGTGCAGTATGCATACCATTTTCTTCATGTGCATAGAAATTTCATGTCATCACAAAAAAATCTAGCTATAAAAGCTGTGGCTTATCTATAGATAAGTCTATAACTATACAGGGTGTAAATGAATAAGTGCGAACTTAGGTCCGGTAATGCTTCTTTTTCAAGATACAGGGTGTCAAATTCTTCTTAAAAAATCGCCTTTTCGTAAATATCTTAATAATCCTTTAGCAGATTTTGTTGAAATTTGGCAGTCTTATTTATGGTAGAAAGAGGCTAATTTAGCCCTTACTAGATTAAAACTATTAAGTACAGTGGCGTCCCGAGGGCACCTTAACCAATAATTTTGTAAAAAAAATGTGCGCCACTGACTTTTTAAAACTTTTTTTTTCGCATTCAGCAACTAAAAATACAACTTTTTTGTCTCTCGAATTATTCTCGTATCTAGCTTCGTTTTTGAGAAAAAACAGCATATATGTCTCAGGGACAACATAATAAAAAAATTAAAACTACCAATTAACAATCGGTATACCCGATATTTTTCCATATTAATAGTTTATTCTAGTCTTAAAAATTGCTATAAACGGTAATGATAGCTATAAAAATTTTTTGTTTTATTATAATATGTAATTATTAAAAAAAGGTTGACCCCCTGTATTTTGAAAATGAAGCATTAGCGGACCTATGTTTATATAGACTTTTGCTCTTAGAATCACTCAAAGATTCACCCCTTGAATTTTTTCGCACTTATTTATTTACACCCTGTATAGAAGGATTAGTGCAGTATTCCAAACGCTAGAATGGCATTTGCTACACTGCTGTCTTTTTTGAAGAAGACTGTGATTTGTTCATTTTGAGGATCGAACTGAACAAAATTCTAATAATGCTTAGATCGTTGATAGATTCTATTTATTTGCTGTTGTCTGCTCCTTGTAATAATACAATTTCCACCTGCCAAACAGACAACGGAAGATTTTTTATTCTATTAACCAAATTGTCTCATTTCAAAGTGTAATGTGGCTTCCAGGAAAGCCGTCGTCTCCTCTTTCCGCCTCCTTAGTTTGCAGAAAGCACACGAAATACCTTTTCCTAGAGGGGAGGAGGGAAGGGGGGGCATGGGGCATGCAAATGCATTCGTTGTCGTCCGTAATGGATGAATCCAATTTTCCGCCGCACGGCCGCATCCATATGCATACACTGGCGAACGAAATAAATGAAGCTTTGAGAAAACTCCGCTAATTAATATTATCTCTGGACATGGCAAACTGATGATGCGTAAAATACCGCATTCTGGAACGCATTACCATCTGTGTAAAAATGGCGCTCGTTGCGATTTCGAATCGGAGAAACGGGAAATGGTTTAGATTTATTATACATTTATGATTTATTGGGAATTTCACCTTTAACTATACAGGGCTGTGCCGCATAAGGGACATCCTCTCACGAGAAAAACATTTAGATCATTTTATATATTTAGGTATTCTCTTCAACATAACTATTATTTTTCTGAAAATTTAGTCAGATAAGGCGGAGATCGACGTGTTCTCGGTTTGGCGTGTGGACGACTATTGCAAATGCAGCAACGGCGGGTGCGGTCGGCTCTTGAATGGGTGACCGCTGTGGTCCGCGCAAACTTTGGATTTATAAATTTATTACCTGTTTAAGGGCCCGAGCATTTTTTGGTGTTATGATATTGTTTCAAAATTAGGTTTAACGTAAAGAATCCCACTAAAAATCGGTTATTTTAAAAACAACAAAAAGATAAAAAATATACAAAATCTACCGAATACCTTTTTAAAAAGGATTTAATTTTGGAACTTTTCTTAAAATCTAACCGAGAGTTTATATGTAGATATGTATATCTTTTAACGCGGTCTCAGGCACTTATTAGACTCAAGAATTTATAAATTCCTTGGTTATTCGTAATCGTATCTATTTATTACTATTGTAGACTCGTCTCAAGAATACTGAAATTTTGGCATTTGACCCCGAATTATGACATTTCGACTGATCATTTTAGTTTTTAGATATATAAACTTGCTGTTAGGACTTTAGCGGTATTTTCAGAATCTCAACAAATACCAAAGTGGAGGAGTCCAGAAGCCTCGGTTTCAGCGAGGCGACAATTTCATAAGAGAACCGAAGACCCTGTGTAATTTTCTGAAATTTGCTGAGCGTTGCGTAAACCTTCTCAGTGCCATCAATTTTCCATCTAAAAGTTTTCTTCCATGTCTTACAATAAACATGCTACGGCTACTAATAGATATTGCGTGTCAAGTGGGCCATCAGTCTTACTTAGCTATCAAAAATTGCTACGTTTTTGTTTACTACGGTTTTTTGGGGGAGGGGGGGGGGCGCAATATAAACGAGAACATCTCGACAGTAGTGCTAAAAAATCATCCTATGTGTAATATTTTACTGAATGTTTGTAGTGCTATTTTGAAAATTTCCATATTGAAAGGAGGGTTTCTCAAAGTTCTGCTAAAACCGGTGCTTCTTTGAGTCTTTGTCTGTAACGTTAAAATTATACCAAATTTATTCTACTGACATCCAAGTCATAAATGTTTTCCTTGTGTTATTTTTATGTTCATTTAATCTAACATGGAATGTCCTAGAAATTTCTCCAGTACGAGTTTCAATATTTCCAACGAACTATGAGTAATTAATTTATTTATAAAAGGCTTGCAGTACCTAAATAGTAATTTCCCATTTAAAAGTGAATCACCTAACTTCGTGCATTACTACAGAAAATATTTTATGCTAGTATCTCTTTCCAACTTTTTCTTGGAAACTTCTTTTATTACCTTTAGTATAGGTAAATAAAATAACAGTATGCGTATTATAAATATATTAATTAATTTTCACAAAACCAAAGTGTATTCAATGTAATTTTTTAATTTAAAAACTTGATAATCTTGCCATTTTTTTTTCTCAGGGTTTCGTGGCTAATTTAATTTGTTAATCCGAAAAACAACTAGAACTTTATTTTTAAGAAAAAGAAATCGACAAAAAAAACGCCCCGTACTTAAATAGGACGGTTCCCAAAGAAGAAGATTACATCAAAATAGGCATTATTTATAGCAATCCTTGAAATTTACTTATCGCCCTGTATTTATTATTTTGGAAAATACTTAAAATTAGGTAAATAATATTGTAAATATTATGTTAATAATCAGGAATTCATTGTAATATAAATAAAATTGCCCATTGCATTTCATAAATTAAACGTTAACATTGAAACCAAAATTGACTGCAAAAAATAGACAATGAATGATTGGCAATTAAACAAGTATTTAGGTTTTCGGCTATAGCAAAACTTGAATAGAAACAACAAAACAACTTGTAAGCTAATGTGTTTATTATGCTTACTTTATATAAAAACAAACACATATAGTAAAGGGTGGCTCAATCAAGCGGAAAAGTGTGTTGCGTATATGGAGACCGGATATGGCATAAAATCATCATTCCAAAAAATGAATTTGCAGTAAAAATTAAGGGGAATTCTAGTTTCTAGTGTGTACTCGGATTTGAATACGGGAATCCATAAAAAAGTTATCGCAAAAATATTTTTTTGTAAAATAAGTAAATCTAATTTGTTACCTACAACCATTAGGGAACCTGTTATTCCTGAATATTCAGTTTTTAAAAATAACTTCCGATTTTATCGGAAATTAAAGTGATTTTCTGTATTTTACAAATTACACATTTCATTTAACCTAACTATTCAACGATATGTAACTTGTCCTACTTATGACTAACCGTTTCCGAGATATTTACCAAAGAAGAAGAAGAAAATGGTCTCTTGTGTCAGGGTGTGATGTCGGGCCCTAGTAGGCCAAACATTAGAATTAAATTTATAAAAATCAAGGCAGTCATGAGAATACGAGTAAAACTAACAATCAAGTAAGCTGTAAATTCCACATTTCTACATACCTATCTGTCAGATTAATTTCAAATTCAAATTTTGTTGATGAATCTGTAGTTACTAGTTAAAGTTTGAAAAAATGTTTTTGAAAGAAGATTGATATTTTGGAGATCTTTATCATAAATAAAATATAAAATTTGAGGGCGTATTCTCGTAAGTATCCAAATAGAGATGTTCCAAAAGTGTTTCTTATATACCTATGTGTGTTTTATAATTTGTATGGAAGATTTAGATCGATAGATAGTGAAATTAATCTGACAGGTCAGTAGAAATGATGAATTGACAACCTATTTGATTGTCAGTTTTATTGTCAGGGGTGACTTGATTTTTATGATTTTAATGTTTGGCATACTTGTATCGAACATCAGACACTGACACAAGAGACCATGTTATGTAGTTTTATGGAGCTTCCCTGGTAAATATCTCAGAAACGGTTGGAGACATATAGGTCAAGTTATATATCCTTGGATTCAGAATTAAAAAGGGAATCCTACAGTGGCGTTCCTAGATGTGTGCATGGCCGCCCGTCTGCAGAATATAATAAAAAAATTCTTTCCAGGTTATAAAAATTTCAAAAATCTTACACTTCTAGGGTTTTCCGTTTCTACCTACGAGGTAATAGTAAAAATTATTATGTAGGTATAACAAAAATAATAATAGGTATTCTCAAAAATATATATTTATAATGATAAAATAGGTACCATAGGCTCTTACTATAATCAGTAACTGGAACTGGCAGAATTTCCAGACTGAAAGGAACAAGGTAAATATTTCTTTTAAATAAAAAATGTTTTAAAATACAAAAAAATAAAAACAAAAACTACAAGTAAAACATCACTGACAGGCGTTATGTGAATCCCTTAAGCTGGTATTACACACACGACGAAAGTTCGAAAATATTGTGGGTATTTCTAGGGATTTTCTGTGTTCCGATCTCAATACCAATATTAGTGACTTAAAAAAAATACCTGAAATGAGATTATGCTCCAGTTCACTCAGTATTTATTTTTAGATTTAGATTAGATTTATTATTAGATTTTTTGATTTTTGCGTGTGATTTGAGAAATTCCCAGATTTATTTACTTATTAATGTTTGCATATTTGTGCTTTCGTGTTGGTAGGATTGAAATTGCACAATACATTGTCCAATTTATTGATGGTGTAAAATATACCACATTATCTACAATTTCTTGGCCAATTTATTGTGCAATTTATACAGGGTGGTCCAAACTTTATCAGGAATACTTTAAGACTGCTAGAAAATTTCACAAAAGGAGATTTTTTCATATAAACATGTATCGAAATCGTAGCGTTTTTCGATATACAGGGCGTCAAAGTTCTTTTTTTTTTCAAGTTTTCTTTTATTTTTCCTAAAGGAAGATAGTTAAGGCAAGCATATTTTCTACAGTTTAAACAGTCTTTAAATACTATAAATTAAAAATAATTCAGCCCATCTACTTCCACCAGTGCTGGAGAGACGGGTGTCAACCATAATATTTTTTTAATAAAAAAATGGTACACCACTGGAAAAGTATTTTTTTGGCGTCACTAAGTTTTCCAGTCAATTATAAGAAAAAAACTATACTTGACTTTTTTTCGAAAAATGTACCGATTTGAAAAATTCACTTTTGTGCTTTTAATTTTTTTAGCAGAAGAACATCAGAGTAGGTCTAAGCTTTCGAAAATTTGCACACCTACTAAGTTTTTTATTCCGAACAATTTTTCTTAATAACATTTTGCCGTAAGACCTACCTAAAGCCCACTCTACTGGTGCGAAAAATTAGATTTTTTTTAAATTCCCAGGACACATAATTTTTCGAATCTAGAAACCTTTTTGTAGGTTTTATGACCAAATGTTATTAAGGAAAGTTGTTCGGAATTGAAAACTCAGTATGTGTGCAAAATTTCGAGAGCCTAGACGTACTTTGATTTTCATCTGCTAAAAAAATTAAAACGCATAAAAGTGAATTTTTCAAAAACGGTACATTTGTCGAAAAAAAGTCAGGAATAGTTTTTTTCTTATAATTGATTGGAAAACTTAGTGATGGCAAAAAAAAATACTTTTCCAGTGGTGTACCATTTTTTTATTAAAGAATATGATGGCTGACCCCCGTCTCTCCGGCACTGGTGGAAGTAGATGGGCTGAATTATTTATAATTTATAGTATTTAATGACAGTTTAAACTGTACCAAATATGCTTGCCTTAACTGTCTTCCTAAAAGAAAATTTGAAAAAAATATTGAACTTTGACGCCCTGTATATCTAGGATTTCGACACATGTTTATATGAAAAAACCTCCTTTTTTGAAATTTTCTAGCAGTTTTTAAAGTATTGCTGATAAAGTTTGGACCACCCTGTATATTGGCCAAGAAATTGACAAGTGTAATACCAGCTTTACGAAATTTGCGCCCTACAACCGTCACGCTGCGCCGCGCAGTTGCCACAGAGCAAAGACCAGAATAGAGGTAATGCCGACGGCCGACCGACGCCGCCGACGGGTTAGAAGTTCATATAAATATTATTGATATCAATATGGTGTTGTTGCATTGTTGACGATATTCTTTTTGAGGGCGAATGCAAGCAATGTAGAGACTTACTAACTTTTTTTGGCCGCCCGTCTGCGACGCAGACCTCTGCTACCGGGTCAGCTCACCCCTGGAATCCTATTATGATTAAATGAAATTTGAAAGTTGTAAAATACAGAAAATCACTTTAATTTCCTCTAAAACCGGACGTTCTTTCAAAAAACTGAATATTCGAGAATACTACTTAAAGAGTCTCTAATTAGTGTGTAGGTAAAAAAAAATAGATTTTATTATGTTGCAACAAAATTTTTGCTGGTAACTTTTTTATTGGCGCTCGTTCGTATACAAAATTCGAGTAAACCCTCGAATTCCCCGTAAACTTTACTGCGAATTCATTTCTCGAATGACGATTTTATGTTAACCTGTCGCGATTTTATGTTAACCTCACGTAACACATTTTTTCGCTTGGTTGGGACACCCTGTACCTAGATCGTCCTTTGTCCTATACATCACATAAAGCTACTATCTGATAATATCACTACACATTATATTTACGATACCACTATATGTTTTGATCTAGTCCAGGGTAAATATCGCGTAATAATACTGATTCAGGTCCATTCACAACGAAATTATTTATGTCTGACATTTAAACACAGTGTAACACCTGCTGGGGCATTTCAAGAATGTAGCAGTGAAATACTGTACTATGGCTAAAATAGCCAAGCGGAATGAATCATTTGAAAACGCAAAACAATTTTAACCGTTAAACCGCACAGATAAACATTTTGTTGGAAATTTCACGATGCATTAACTTTTTACTGGCGCTTGAATCTTAAATCGATTTTTGATATTGGAAATTGATGTGGATGGAAATAAACTATAAGTATTATTAAATATATTCAGGTAAATAAGTCGTACTCTATTGTATAGAAAGTTTTACCTCTTGCAAATAGAAGAAATCAAAATATATCAATTATATTTGGTTTGACAAGAAAATCTGCTTTTAGGTATAGATATTAGGTAAATTGAATATTGGAACTATTAAAGTCACTACCTACTTGCTTCTGTCTAATGGCAATGTTTCATTTTACGGGTAAAGAACGACTGTATTTTTTAAATTCGAATTCCAAAAAGCAGAACAGAGGAAGCAATTACATATCCCCAAATTGTATTGTGTGTAGAAATTGTGACATGCATACCTATTATCAATAAGGCCAGTAATATAACAACTAGCGAAGCTCACTGACTGAGAACCAGAAAATGAGAACTTTTGCTTTCCGCACTTTTCTCTTTTTGCTACATCTTGATTGAAGGTTCTATTATACGTTTGTCAATTCAAAAAACTCATGAAATTTCATTTCTTCGTCAGTAACGTCTTACATCGAAGCACATTAACTGTCGTTTCTATTCGCTTCATGTGGAAAATCTGAGACACTACCAGAATCTGAAATTCAGGCGGAGATAATAACACATTCCTGGCTGGTATCTGATGAGAGTGTATTATAGTGCTGAACCCCAGTCGAATTATGTAAGACAAACAGTTCTGCAGTATTCACACGATCATTTTCTTTGCAATGGAGATGATATAACCTTTAAATAATGGGTTATTCAGAAAAAAAGGCGATGAGTATTATATTACCGGCATTAATTTTATTCCCACAATGAAGTCCGTAAAATTTTTGCAAATTAAAATGATTTCATGACAAGGTTCTTCCTGTGTGCAAATTAACATGATAAAAATGTTTACACCAAAAGCCGCTGCTGATAGATTAATTTTTTAGCATAGCTTTTTTTTCATAGGTAGTTCTTATTTTCTTACTATTTATACTTAGGTAATTGGATCTTATGTAATCGGAATAATTTAAACTGTTAAGTGTGACTTATCGAATTAAATATTGGGCTTTATAAAAAAATGCTGAATTATTTTTTTGCATCTAATTTATTTTTACCTAGAGGGCCCAAATCCTTAGCTTATTCGATATTCAAAACGTTCTGATAGTTGCAAACAAAATTCACGCTAAATAAAAAAGTTACGGAGGTTTAAAAACACGGCCGTCCATAATAGCTATGGATCTAGCAAAAATTAACGGAGGTACTGAGTGACCCCCTATAATTTTAATGGACAATCGGTATACTTTTTTTTCAAATTACCCATTGATGTTTGGCAGTTAATATAACTTTAACATGTTAATATTGGTCGTATTTGTTTATTGAAAAACCAGTGTGTTCAGTTGTCTCGAAAATGTACTAGATCTTATTAGCCTATTGTACTCATGTACAGTGTAGTCAGTGTACAGGGTGTTTACTTTTTTCCCTATAAAAATGCACAGAATCTTTAATTGTTAAGATATTTTTAACTTGAAAACTCTTAAAAAAACGTCAAAATGCAAATCCAGTGTAGACTGTTTTTTTTATACCTCTATACCCCCCCATTTGTACTAAAACCATTTAGCGATGTTTTATTTAAAATCCGACACCACAATGTTATGTAGGATATCCCAAAACTCCAATATACCAAAGTTAAACAAAAAATATACAGGGAATTCTATTCTACAGGATTCCAAAGTTGAGAAAAATTAAGATTTTAAATGCATGTGGCGAGTCAAGTGTGCCACGGAATTACTTCACTCAAAGTGTTGGTGTGCAAGGGCGATAAAGAACAGAGGATATCAAAACTGCCCCAGAAATTATAAACGAGCTACGTCCTACGTCAGTAAATCCAGATGAGTTTTAGGGCGGGTGGTTAACAGGAAACGCATAGAAAAATATATCATCTTAAACTGTGGTTTTATCGATAAAGATCCAAAAACGTAAGGTTTTTTACTTATTGGTTGATATTTTGTAAAAAATAAATTACTCTTGCATTTATTATCTATATTGTGTCAATAATTCCAAGGCTCTCTTGACCTGTATACTCTTAAAGGTTCAAAGAAGTCAGCACTTTGAGATAGCACAGAGAAAAACACCCCGTGTATTTATTATTGTATCTTTGCATACCAAGTGGTCCTGTCAACTATTCAACTATTTGAGGTAATTCCATGGCACACTTGACTCACTAGATGCCGTTAAAACATAATTTTTTTCTATATTGGGCACCCTGCAGAATACGAGGGTTTTAATGTGTCCTAATTAGCGCTCTGGTATCAGCTCTTAAATAAAAAAAATCGCTAAATGTTTTTAATGAAAAACGGGGGTACCGTAAAACGGGGTGAATAGGATCATCGGGGCGAATAGGGTTGAAACTTCAAAATGTGTTTTAATCCTGTATAGTTTCTGTATAGGGTAAATATTGACCATGACCATATGTCACTGTATCTACAAAACAGTAAAGATCACATATGATCACTAATTTTGGATATTGGATGTTGGCAGCATTTACACCAGCTGACATAACCTCAAAATAATAAGCAGTTCGATTTTCTGGTTCAAAAAACTTCGTGTGCAGCTGGTAAGCTTTTTACTTTATTTTAAAATTATTGTTTGCACATTATTTAGTATTCATATATATAAACACATAACACCCAAAAAAAAATTATAACTAGCAGGTGTTGCCACGGTGTTAATTAAAAAAATTTTCAGGGACTAACTTTAACAAGTTAGGGGAGAAAAGGGTCAGCATGCCACGTCAATATAAACCAGACCCACACGGCAAACGGTATAGAAAAATGGATCCCCAAACTATCAAAATGGCTAAGCACGACGTTTTAACAAAAAATCTAAGTATACGGGGTGCTTCCAAAAAGTATAGCATCTCTTACAGTGTGCTACAAAGACATATAAAAAACAGAGACATGAGGAAACAAGGAGGTCAGACTGTACTGACTTTAAAAGAAGAAGAAACCATAGTAAGTCACTTGAAGGTTTGTGCGGAGT
This sequence comes from Pseudeuparius sepicola, assembly GCA_963920635.1. Classification (NCBI taxonomy): domain Eukaryota; kingdom Metazoa; phylum Arthropoda; class Insecta; order Coleoptera; family Anthribidae; genus Pseudeuparius; species Pseudeuparius sepicola. Next base: position 47,059,733 of record OY987302.1, on the reverse strand, counting down.
GGGGTTACCCTTTGAATTTGTTGGGGCTAAGACTTATAGTGAAGTCTCATTTAGACGCACAAGGCAGGACAGTTAAAATTTTTAAGGAAAATTTGCCAGGTATAGATTTTGCTGAAGGATTTCTTAAAAGACATAAGGATCAAATTGCTCAAAGATTTTGTCAAAATATTAAAAGATAATAAAATATAAGTCTGAAATTATGTGCCTTATACCAAAAAGAATTCTGTTTTATTTTTTATGATGTTTTATAAGATAAAATGTTTATTTACACTATTTTCCAGAATAAATGTTTTGTTATATTTTTTTAAAACAAAATTTGTTGACCCTATAGACCCTACTACGTTCCCAATCGAACCCCACATTAAATAACATAACTGATTCTATTCACCCCCTCATTGGGGTGAATAGGGTCAGTCAATAAAAAAAATAATAAAAATCAAATTAATGTTGATCATCAATTTGTGTTATATGTCAATGAAAGTAGAAGTCAAGACTAAGCTTTTGACACAAAATTGAAATTTGTACTTACACTACACACAAAGATATGACGTTTCAAAGTGAAAAATTGACCCTATTCACCCCGTTTTACGGTACATGAAAAAATCATAGTCGGCCCTGGAATTGCGTTTTGGCAATGGTTAGGAAAGTCAAATAAGCATTTTTTGAAGATCTTTCAAACAAAAAAAGTTCAGGCGAATATCTCTACAGATAAAGATTTTATGGATTTATAGATATAAAAGTAGATACCCTGTATGGTCGCCATTTTGATTCTTAACTAAAACAGGTGTGTTTTAAAATGTATAAGTATACAGAATTGTTCTCTAAATTCAATATAAATATCCGGAATCTTTTTTTTTATTGTATTGCTAAGTCTTACGTGGGGCAGTAGGTATATGTTTGCCGATCTTTAGAAGGCAAAGAACCATTTATCACTCCTATTTAGCAACCAATTATTTTCGTAAATAACCGTATCATGTTACAACCATAAAAAACGTAGTTTAGCAACTATCACTGTCCCACCCACCAATAATTAACATTGTTTTCGGATCTCGAATCATCGCAATACCGTTACCGGTAAGTAGGTCGGCATGGGACGGACACCCTGTGAATCAAATACCAACGCCGGCGAAGAATCAAGGCTGTCGGTTTTGTCTTCGATCGGCATAGTAAGATTGGTGCCGCAGAAGAAAAACCCAAATAGAAAACATGATATAATAGTTAGTTGTGTTTGGGTACTATGGCACTGAAGTTCGACTTTTTATAACGGATGTGGAATTTAGTTGCCCAGGCCTGTAAGGCCGAGGCAAATAAACCACATGGGTTATAAAAAAGGACTTCAGTGCGAGGGACACATTTAAAAATTTTACGGTGTTAAAAGTTCGCAATAAGGTTGAAAAGTTAAATGGTCCTGTCTCGCTAACTTAAAGATCGTATAAAAATGGATCACTTAATTGCCGATTTCTATTTTAATGACAATTTACTTAACGCCGATTTCAAAAGATATAATATATATATGAGCCTAAAAGTTGAATTAAGATTTCAATTAAACTAAACTAAATGCACGATTGAATGTCACGCTGAAAATAATTAACTGGGAATAGAGTCCCATGTATAGTACCTATAGGCGAATCAATTTATGTTTATACACCCGATTCGATTCCGATACGGTATCATGTTTATTCGATGCCATAGAGGCAGAGCGGTGGATGGAATCACGTGCCGGTGGTGTATATCTTCGCTTACAAATTAAATGCTGTAAAACTAACTAACGAGTACTGACTGGACTAGCTACTGCAGTTTAATTTGTGAGTGCTTTGATCACTCGTTCGTGACGGGAAACCGTAGGGATAAATCTTTTGATGTTCAAAAGGCCGCGAAGCTGCGCGGAATAGGCGGCCGCTCCAACAAAGCGGCGGCGATAGAAATTCTTTTGGTAGCGCCGTGCCGAGAAGCCAGGCGTACGTTTTTAATTCCCCTCGAAATCTATTAATTTTTTCCGGAAACCCAGCCAAGTTATCGGACCAAACGCAAAAGGAAAGGCATTAAATCAGTGAATGTTTCTATTTATTAACCCAATAGTCGATAAATGAAAACGCCGATAATAAAAATACGCGTTATGGTTATAGACGACTATTATTAGTGATTTATATAATTTCTGAGTCAATGCTTAATATATTTTTTTGTTTCAGATGTAGCTGGAGATATGTAAAATTAAAGGACTTCGCTATTGTTTCAAATCGGTGAGTAAAATTACTATTACTATTAATGATTAGTGATATTTATTTGGTGTTGCTATATAGGTACTTTTAAAAATGAAATGCACAATGCTCTAATTTTTGACAGGTTTGAAATTGAATTTTGGGAGACACACTCCCAGCTAGATTCCTTACTTTTTAAGCATTAACTCAAATCTGGCGCCCGCCGCCATATTGGTTCATTAAGTTACTATTGTCCAATAGAACTTTTATTAGAGGCAGCGCACCCGCCTCGGGTTGGCTTGACTGTCAAAAAAGCTCACTCAAAAAAACAAAAATCGACGGGTCTCGGCGAATTTTCAAATATTTTTCGGTTTTCAAATTTTTGGGGGGGGGGGCAAGTTTTCGTTGGGAAATCCTGTAAATTAGACATGTCCTAAAAGTAAAATAGGGCTCGAAAAACGCCATGCATAGATATCGCGGTATACGACGAGGAGTCAAAAACGCGACACAGAATTCATATTATAATTATTTCATTTTTGATAATTTATTTGTAGAAAATTAAAATTTCTCTGTGAAAAGATGCACTGTAGTGTGGAGTGTAGTCGTAGTCACAGGAATGATTCCCACGAAACCCCGATTGCACATCGGAGATTAGCCTATTATTTTTCAAAAAAAGTTCTTAGTTGGTTCACAAACAACAGTCCCTATCGAGCGCTTTATCTACGATAGGCAGTGAGTTTATAGGTCTGAGCTCAGGCGGTGATAACGGTTTGGATATCTTCGGTATGGGAATAATTACGTTGGCTTTAAAGTTCATTTATATTTATACATTCCCTTACAACGACATATTGTATGTAGACAACGACGGATTGAAAACAGCAAACTTACCATGAATCACAAACTAAGTAGGTATATCTAATATAGAAATGAAATTTAAAAGAATAACTGCTGTACCCGAACACAACTATATAATATTTAAATTCCCTGTTATATAGGACCGTATTGTGTTCATCAAGACTTTTGGTTTTGATTGTGAAAGTAATAGATGATATAAAATATTAGGTCATCCTTTGCAGATGAGTAATAAGGTTTTGAAACAATTTCCTAACAACAATTTCCTAACAATGTCTTACGGAAAATAAATATTATTTATACACTGTGTGTTCCAGAAGAAGTGAACAAAAAACTCCGATGGGCAAGAATGCAAGAAGATGGTTTTAGATAGGAGGTGGGATCCTCTTGGTGTGGAAGTTACTTAAATTGCGCCTTAAAATATTACTCGTGAGCTTATCAGTGGTTTGTAGTATCCGTGATTTTAGGTTTTCAAAAGAAGATAACTTTTGGGAAGGGCTGACTATATTATCTAGAAACGGCAACCCCTCCACTAAAAAAAACTCTTGCAGATACTGGATATAGAAATAAATATGGAAGGTACCTACTTGGATGAAAGAAATATTTGAACATGAAAAAACTGCACAACGAATAAAATGTCAAACAGAAAATCATTTTCTTTGGCGCCTATTTCGCAATTGTGTGCAAGAAGCCATTCACAAAGTCTGTTGTTGTGAAACTTGGACACTACTTTGCTTAAAACTGCTTGTTCAACATGTTCTCTAGAGTTTTTTTTTATATTCCTAATTAAAAAATAGCCACGATCGGTATAAACGCCAGTATCATATTTAGTGTGAATGGGTTGAACAATTGTTAGAACATGGTGGCGTAAAATTTTCTTCGGAAGGCCATGATTTTGTATTTATGTATACTTTTTCATTGCAAACAACTTTTTCTTTTATACCATTTTTCTCTACGACGCCCCATTTAAGTTTTTAACTCCCCCTCGTATCCTGCGATATCTGCATGAAGTTTTTTAGGCCCTATTTTGGTTTCAGGACATGCCTAGTTAGCCTCATAGTAAGTGTTTTATTTCGGCGCAAAATAAAAAAAATCCATATCTATGTTGCGTACATTCTGCCGGTCACTGCATAAAACAACATGCAGACAGATAATAGAAGTTTAGTAAACTCCCCTGGCATACTTCATTTTTTTTCAGTTCATCTCAATTTTCAAATAAAATAGAGTCCAACATTTTAAGGTACTATACTTCTTTTGCTCTCAAAAGATGGCGTTGAATACAAACAATGGGATGAAATGAGGTTCATCCAAAAACTAATTCGAACAAGAAGAATAATTCAAAATCAGCCTTATTTTTATGGTGACTGTTAAACCGTCAAATTATGGATTTTATAGAAATGTTTATACCTTTTCTGGCAATGCTCTTAATAAAGTTTATAGGTAAACTAGGTACAGGGATATTTAGGAATTAGTTATTTAATTTTCTAATAATTATTAAAATAATAAAATGCAAATAGTTCTCAAAGTCAAATAATTATGGTTATGATGATCACAAGAAAGAATCACAAAGTAAAAGCTTAGGTTTAATAGAACGAGGTACCACACGCTTACCAATTAGATGCCCTGAAATTAAAGATCACTACCACCTTAAATATTTTAACGTATTTTAAAAATTCAAACATTTTACCGATTTTGGATATTTAACTAGGCTTATGGAAATCTAAGTGACTCTAGTTCGCAAGTACAATCCTCAAATAAATTTTAAAATTTTAATCGTATTATGATGATGAAGGAATTATCAAGTATAAGCTTCGCATCCTATTTTTCGTTTAAGGTGAATAAGAAAAAAGCCTGGACCTGAAATAAGAAAAAAGTTTAACAAATTTATATTTTAGATAAAAAATGTGTGGACTTTCCTAAAGGAAAATTTACATTAAGCACTTTGGATGTACACCATATTATAGTCAAAAGGTGAAAAGTATAAATTGTGCGTTCATCTGCCTTTCATCAACAGAACAGTGAACATTAAATGGTGTACAACCGATTCCTATTTTAAATGAAATGAATGGATGATTTGTAAACGTGGTTTTTTTTGTGCTTAAGAGTCTGCGTGCAGAGTACAGAGAGATCGTTTGAAATAAATCATGTGCAGTTTGTGCAGTGCCTGGTTTTCCTATTTTTCGGAAAATTACTTTTCGGTGGAAAGACGAACACACTCCGAGCCTTAGTCTTTTTATAAACGTATACCTTGAGTTAGAATTTTGTTTCTTTTTTGGTTTTTGCTTCTAAACCCTTACGCCATTCTTCTATTAGGGTTAAAGTTATTAATTAAAATATCCAAAAAATAGATCTACTATTAGTTTGTTCCCGAATTTTTATATTTTTAAGGTAATTTTTTGTTACCGGTTTCAGGGTTTAACACATAATATTTATAATTATTAGAGTAACCCAAATATGCAACACGCATATTTTGCATATTTAGCATATTGTATGCATTTTTTTAAATATTTCCATATATCCTTAAAATATGGCGTATTGTGGATAATTGAAAGACTTCAGGCTGGCAGGGCGTTTCATTCGTTTTTGGGAACAGGGGTCGGTGTCTAAGTAGGTACCTGGTTTTCCCAAAATAATATAGGTAAATTATTATAATTTTATATGGGCCCTAATCCTGGTGATCTGAAAAGGAATAAAGTAGGTATTTATACCTATTTAGTAAAGTACAATTATTGAAAAGGAGAGACTATTTCTGCATTTTATTTCTGATTCTTCCTTTCTAAAAGCAAATTATAGCTTTCTTTCTAAAACAATAACACAAATGGAGGAATCTAATTTGCCATTAACCCGAAGTGTAGAACTGGTAAAACAATCTTTTCAAAATGTCACAGGTAAAATTGGGGACAAAATATTTCAAAAATTTAGAAATGTGATGGAAAAAAATAGTGGGTTTCAGTTTCTTAGCAAAGCAAATATTTTAAAGGGAGGTTTTACCGAATCCATCGATTTGGATCCTGTGATAGTGAGCAATAATTTTAAAAGCGCACCTCTTACATCGGTTGATGTGGAAAGGAGTTTCTCCATTTATAAATTTTGATATTCTGACAGAAGACAAAATTTTTTAATTGAGAATTTTGAGCAACGTTTAGTGATTTATTGTTTTTACAACTAAATTTCAACCTGATTTTTATAATTTATAATAAATGCATATTTAGATTTAGTTCAATCGCCCTGTATGTAGAAAATTTAAAATAAAATATTGTTACTTTTACTATGTATAAATGCATTTAGAAATTTGTATGTACATTGTATATGTTTATTTGTAAATGAAACAATAAATTTATATTTTTAAAGTATTTCTTAATTTGCATCAGGGCCGTAGCCAGACAGAAACTTCAGGCAGGGCAAACGACTTTCCTGTCAGAGCAGTACACATTATTTGAGAAGTGAGGGATAGGTACTTACAGGGCGTTACTTTGTCGGTGGGGACAGGAAGGGGGGGGGGGGGTAAAAATGTTTAAATTTCGTTATTAAAAATCGCGCCGCACGCGAAAATTCGTGAAATTTTCAAGGTCAAATATAATATGAACATACAATTTTAATTCAATGGTAGGTACTTTTTTGCTAATTATGCGGGTCCATAATCATTTGTGCAGTAAGCAAGAATACTCTGTTTTCTTTTATATCAAGGTTCTATTTTATTGTTGATTTTTAACTGACAAAAATCCAGCAATAATTATCAATAACAACACTGAACACCGCCTTTTGTGATGTGGAAGAAAAAATAGAAGTTAGTGCTCATAGTGCTCTATAAATTAGGTATCATATTTTTTCAAAGGGCCACATTATGTCTATAATTTTTGCAAAAATTTTCTGGCCAGTGTAATAGTTTATAGGTATGGGTAAATTGAAATTTGTATGAAGGTGGGGCAATAAAGATTGTTGTTTTTTAAGCGGGTAATAAAAAGAGTACTTAGAGGTGTCTGCTCACTAAAATGCGCCGCAGGAAATTTTTTTTTAGAAAAGTTAAGGACAAATTCAGTTTAAATGAAGTATAATAAATTTAAAAATCATCATGATGTCTTCTTTCCTAGTTTTTTTCTCAGTGGAGCAGCGCCTTATCTACGGCCCTGGTGAGGTGACCGGTGAACTTGTGGGCCAGGCAAGTCAAACATTCTGCCAGGCAGGGCAACGCCAGGCAGGGCAACGCCCCCCCCTGGCTACGGCCCTGATTTGCATATTTTCAACATTTTCCTGCATGTGACTAAATTATTTGCATATTTATGCGCATATTTTTAGGGTTTCGACTTGCATATTTGGGTTACTCTAATAATCATATTATACATTATAATTTAGAACAGGGGTTCTTAAACTGCGTTTTGCGGAACCGTATACGGTTCCGTGGAGATCACGAAACTTACGTGCTTTTTTCATAACATTCAAGAAAGTATAACTTAAAAAACAATACAAATTTAATCAAGGCCTCTACAGTTTATCGTAAAGCACAACTTATAATAATATATATATATGCATCGAATTACCATTACTCCGCCTTCCACTCCCTAACGTTCCTTTGTTCCCGTTTCACATTTTAGAGAAAAATGTTTCTGTAAAAGTTCTTGATTAAAATGAAATGTTACGAAATGTTTCTAAAACGTCTACTTTTATTTCAAAGGTTTAATAATTGCATTTCATGTAAGTGTACCATGTTCTTTTCTATTATCTTAGAATATTTTGTCGCTTTATATTAGTTGAACAAAAAATAAATTTCTCCACCTCAAATTTCATTTACATTTTTATTACCGTTTTACTCTTTGACTGGTTCAGTCTGTTGAGTATATAAAGTTAACGTTAAGTATAAGTAAATAGGAAAACTTATCTAGAGAGAAAAAATAAGAAGACGAAGAAGACGAAGAAGAAGTTGGTTCTATTATAAGAGGGAAAATATCTAATAGATTAAGGATTATCTGCATTCTGTTGCTTAGTACATAAGATGTTGAGCGCCTAAGAGAAACTCAGAAAAATCAATAGCTGATATGACAATGTCTGCTTTTTATGACAGGGAAACACGCGCTTTATCACCTTCACTTTAGTGAAAAAGTCTCCCTGGGAAGTGCTTTGGGTCAACAAGTCCCAAAAAAATTGACCAAGGAAAATTTTTCCGTGGCACTCGTCGCTCTCAACAGCAAAGAGAAAAATACTGTTGCCTCCGTGACGACTTCGACTTGCATTATTCCTCTAGCTCCACATATATATTTTCTTATCTATACAGCATGATTGTAAAAAATGTAATATTATATAAATTTTAAAAAATTACATCTATCTTACTAAATTTTCTCACTGAGATGACTTTTGTGCTCCAACATTCATTGATCCAGATTCAGCTTTCATTAATAAAGTTTGTCAGTGACGTAATATACGCAACGACCTTTTATAAACCGTCTGCCCTTTGGCCTTTTCGAACGACTTGTTATAGCAGATATACTGTACACCCGCAGGTCGATGGAAAGTATGGAATTATAATTATTTTAATGAAATCCGGCCATAGTTATTTAATTTAATACACTATTTAGACCACACGAGTCCTACATTGCATTCTTCTATCAAACTACATAATATTTCCATGTCTGTTATATTGAAGCAATCTATTATATGTCATTAAAATGAAGTCACCTGCCGTTAGAGCAGATATACATACCACACTATAAATAGTGCCGTATGGTTGTAGATAAATAATATCATTTAGTAAAGGAATAATATAATATGTAAACATGACGAGGAAGTAGTGATTACATAGGAATTAATAATGAAGCTTCATAGCGATACGCGTGTACAGGTGCCAAGCACATCCTTTGTTTTTATTTATGCAAGATTTGCTTCTGAAATTTGGTTACGTGTTTATAGCATAATAACGGTTACTAAAACCGCATTCCCATGAAAATCGCGATCCTTACTATGAGGAAACGTGTCGTAATAACGCAATCAGGAAGAATGGAACTGCGCGGATTGTTTTAAGTGCGTGTTGCTCATGTTGCGGTTACTTGGTTTGAAAGGGTTTCAAAACATTTGAAGATATGCGGGTGTGGAAGGCTTTATATTTACCATCTCCTTTCCATTGTTTTTTTTATTTATTTTATAATACTACTATATATTTTAGTTTGTGGTATCACTGAAGTTCAAGGTTTTGTAACGAATGAGAAATTTAGTTGGCAAGGCCTACAAGGCGTTCATAAAAATAGGTTTTGTAAAAAGAGTTTTTTTGATAATGTCGTAATGACTGTAATTTTCTAATTTGTAAAAATTGTCAAATATCTTTCGTATTTGTCCTTGATTGGAATTTTTGTGCAGTTTTTTTGGCCAAAAGAGTAAACTATAAAATATGATCTCTTTAAAATTATATTTCTTTGAACTTATTCCATTCGCATCACTAGAGCTTATAAAGTTCTAGAGATATTGCTAGATGAAAGGGCAACTGCATAAACTGTACCGAAAATAGTTAAAATAGTGTTCTAGAAATATTTTTTTACCTTTACCTAAGTAAATTACTTCTGATTTTCACTAGCTAAAAACAGGAATCTCTAATTAGTTCGGTGCTTATTGCTAATGGTCTTTTAAGTAACTGTTATAAAGCAATATTGGATTTACACTGTGAAGACAACTATTTGCATATTCTGAAATAAGATGGAGCCTCGACCAAGGGGGGCCCTCCCAAGAATAGTTGTGAGTATTCGTGAGTACTATTTGACAATTTAGATACTACTGCGACTAATTTTGCGTAAATAAAATATTTTTTTAGGTAACTAGAGCTGTATGGCGGTATGAGCACAAAGAAATCTCGTAATCGAAATTAAATCAAGCTAAAAACAGCTTTAGAACTACTACTACTGACAGGTATTTTTCTACACAGAAAATTGAAACGTAGTTATGGGAATCAGAATATAAATTTACATTTAGAGAACCAATAAAGCCCAGTCACATTATTTCTTCTAGATTCTTCTATTCATTATGATCTTATATGGCTCTGGTATAAACATGTAAACTTAGACTTCAAATTATACCTCCAAAATATTTATGTACTTACTTAAATACTAGATTAACATCAACACTTAAAAAACCTGTCAAACCTCTTTGGTGTACTACCTATACAATGTATGAAATTTATCTAATTGCTATTAAAAAGATCTTTTCGTTTAATGGTGTGCCTCTTGAGGGCTTAATTCTCACGCTATTATGAAAACTTAAATCATATGCAACAGCATTTAATTAGTTTCATGTCTTTTATAAATCTTGACACACATTCTGGATAAAAGACGGGAGTAATTTATTTAAAAAGTGTGTTAATATGTTGAAACGGTAAACGAGATCGTGAAGCCTGTGTAACAAGTCTAGCCAGCAAGTTCCTCCAATGAAAGCGACAGCAGAAGGAAACTACTTATATTATACCTATATTTTAGTTACAATGTTTTAAAATAAAGCTAACGGAAACTCCAGGATATTATTGATTTCCGATATAAGTTAAAAGTATTTTTCTGTAATATTGTGTAATGGATAACGGTGTTCAGTACTCAATTATTAATGATATGCACCTGCATAATATGCAAGTCCAATTAACTTTTACACAACGTATTACATATTTTATTGCAATTGCATTAATCGTTCGGTGAATTAAACGTGTATAATGCACGATCATATTTGATGAAACAGTAGGAAATCAATATTGTTAACAACCAAAATGCAACTACATCATGAAAGTTTCATAGACCAGCCAACCAAGATTTAACTCTTTGTTGATAGTGATTTCTATAGGGTGTTCCGGAACATGTTGGCCGTGGTTAGGGGCTTATATTAGATCTTGTAGAGAATGCTACAACTTCGTATAACATTTCTTCCTAGAGGGAATCCATGCGAATATACCTAATACGCGAAGGTTCCTATAAGAGATATCATGAAAGTCGTTAAGTCAGCGTCATCCATGATAAATGCGTTTATAATGGCGCAATTTAATTGTATATTTGACAAACAATTAATTTAAAACACCATGAAACGTGGAGAGATTCTCTGCGTGGTTTATTGCTTTAACAGGGTGTATCCGGATATAATAAATACGAGTACCTATTCGATTTATCTTCATTTGAAAACAAGCCCAAAAATTCAGGAAATGCCATAAATATTGCAGACAGGATATCCGCTAAATATTACAAACTTAAGAATGGGCCATTTTCACTAGGCTGAAGTTACGTAATTTGTATGAATATACGGGAGAACATATTCAAGAATAATTTCATGTAGTAGAGCCCGATTTTCCATGAAGGATGTTTCCAATATTCAAAGTCAACTGTTTGTCATCCATTCAAAATTTGAAATATGATTTTTTTGACAGCACAAAAACATCAGATATTAGTTAGGGCTGGACCTCCGTCCCTCCGATCAAATGTCATATTTGATCGGAGGGCTGGACCAACACTATATTAAAGACCCGAGCATGCCGTCATATTTCATTGTTATTTACGGATTGGGGTGGCGCTACACGACGAAAAAAATTATAGGTTATAGGAGGGCATTCTGGGGCTATTGGAATACCAGTTTCTGACGTTTTTAAAATCCAAAATTTTAAATATCCAGCTTTATTACGATTTATCTTCTTTTTACGGTAACGAATTGTCTTTGCATCCAGTATTTGGCAGTTTTATCCTATTAATACGGCTTTTCGAGGTAGATTTGTTTGTGATAACATGAAATTGGTATGCACAGACCATTGGGTGAATTTCAGAAGAACAAATACTATTTTGGAATTATGGTATGATCTGATCAACCAGCTGAAGAAGCGAAAATTAAAGATATTATTTTGGAAGAGTATTTTTTAACGTATGCCGAAATGAAAATAGAAAATTGTGTTTATAGCTTCAAAGCGAACCAATAGCCCTCCATATAAAGAAGAAACTGAAAAATCTAATGTGTTTTATGCTTTCACATACTACAACTAGCCATGGACTGCGTTTCAAACCAAAAGGTACCAAATACTCTTGCTTGCTTTTTAGACTCGCTTTTCTTAGAAAATGTATGGAAATATGCCATGTGAACTTGTCAAATTAGAGGGACATAACAAACAAATATTTTATTTTATTTTGGATATTAAATTCGTTGTAACAGACATATTTGCATGTTTTTATTTTATAAAAGATTCTGCAACAATGGTGTTTTAACTAAAACCACCGTGTAAATTTGTTTCGTCGTGTAGCCCCAGTGGCGATCGCTTGAAACAGCGCTATGCACAGTGCACAGGTCTTTAATATAGTGTTGGTCCAGGTTAGGGGAAGGCTTTATGACGTATTTCAGGACGACATTATTTGATACCGCACTTTGTACTATTATCAACATAACATAGGTCTCGACGATGTTTGAAGATGGTTGGTGATATTTGTCAAATATCGAAAACGTTTTAGAGCATCTCAACTTTTTTATCTCCTATCGATTGTTCATAATAATTACATACTTACTGTGTTCAAATCAACAAAAAAGGTTGTGGCACAATGAGCCCGTTCTCGCGATAACTTATGGTTAACAAATTTCAAAGTATGGGTGTACCTAATAACTCCTATCAACTTCGTTAAAAATAGTATCTCGCGAAAAATACCCTATACAGTTGCAGGACGTTGACAACAAAGCTAAAATTAAAGCAATCGGCGTTTTGAGGTCATGGTGTCACTCCTCTAGAAAATCTGCCTTAATATTTAATTTCAGAGCCTTTTCAAGTGGCAAAAAAAACGGGAAAAATATTTTTGGGCTTTATTTTATTTATATTTATATTTTATATATAATTTATTTTCAGAAATTCTCATTCCCAGCCAATATTGTATGATATTAAGGTATAAAAATATCTAGTATAAGAACATAAAAATTATATCAGGCAAAATCAAATTTATAAGTCGAAAATATGTGAACACTCTTTTAATAACAATCATAGGATTTTGTGGGATAGGTCCAAACCAATTCTCAAAAAAGAAGTAGGAAATAGACCAAAAAATATTGAATCAGCATTTATTCTAGGAAATACAGACAACTGTGTTGCTGAATGTTCAGTGGAATTCAGTGAAATATTATTGCCACTGATTCAAAGGGAAGTTAGTATAATTAGATAGAACACAGGGTACAATATCAGGCAGGTGGCTAGGCTATTGTTTCTGTTGTCATGACATTTTAACCTGAAATTTATTAATCTGTCATATCACTTTGACGTGACATGATCTTTGAGAAAGGGGGAAGATTTATTATTCTCCGAAAGCTCAGGAAACAAATTTGTTGAAAATATTTTTTGAGTTACAAGTTCAAAGTTTAGTTCATTTACTGTTAAGAATTTATTAATTTTCCAGGCAACTTGAAAAAGTTGTCTTTTAACCAGTTTGGTGGCGAAAAACCCAATTAAAATTCAATATATCTAGTATAACTTTGTTAATGTTACAAACATTCAGCAATGGATATAAAAAGCAGTTTAATTTATACAGTTTTTCAGCTAGATGAAATACTTAGATTTTAAAAATATTCTATCCCGTCTTCACGCACTGATAATAGGAACCACGTTGCAGAAATACTGGAATTTACACGATATCTTTTTATTTATTTAGTTTTCTGCAGTGTAAGGAAGAGTAGGTATATTGAAAAATATGCTGACTCCTCTAAAATGATTCCATACTAACGTTGATAGTCACTATCTTTATGCCCGTGTCCCTGACTTTTATATATACGCACAATACATATACCTACCCACAGATCAAAAGTGTCAATAAATAAGCATGGTATGCGACTTTATTCCATACAAATCCTATGTTGCACCGACAATATACATTATACACCTTAAAACCATACATTCGCCCTGACGTTCTAAAAATGCTATCACAATGTGTGCGATATAAGGAATAGTACTTACGTATACGGCCATTGTATTTTCTGTACTTTAATGCGTGCTTTTAGCTTGTGTTCCGAGAAAAGCTCGCAACCCGATACTATTTTTGTCGTCTCCTTTGTTAGATCCATCAGATATCGTAAATATTTGAGGAATGACAGTCTTGTCCGGAAAACGCTGAAATTCGATACATTTGGTAGAAGGGAATTCCAAAAATAGGCAGTTTATGTCCGTTTGTCTATTTAATAGCGCATAAAGTACCAAGAGACGGTGGTTATCTGTGCCTGCCATAAGCAGTGACTGTGACTATATAGAAAGAAATAGTGTCATTGGGTGAATACAGTGACGGAACAAGCTATTACACCATTACACGATGACTTTATAAACATAGGTAGCATAATACAAAATGGGATTTCATTCAAGCCGGGGGTGATGTTGGATTGGATTCGACATCTTTTAAATGTTAAACGACTCTTCTTAATAACATGTTTTCATATTACTTTACTCTTACTCTTGCGCCACCTTCATATTTTTGAACCTCCCTCGTATATGAATAGAGATATTTTTTAAACTTCGATAAGCTCATTTTGAGTTTGAAATGATGCAAGAACGACATTTTCCGAGATATTAAAAATAAAATTAATTCCCATTTATGTCCAACTTTATGTCGGACACTACCTATATAGATTATAGGCAGAAAGAAATAATGTCAAAAATTTAACGAATAACTTCCTATTATCACCCACCAAATTTGATATGCCAAAAAATATAGAAAAAAATATATGAATTTATTCACAATAGATTCTATGGACTAAAATAATGTGACTTTTATTATGCCATTTTCCATTTAGGCGTTTCTACTTCAAAATACAAAATGTTAAAGTTGAATTTTCAAAAACATAACGCTTGTGTTTGTTAAGATATTTGGCACAGATTTGTTTTTCTAGAAAAAAATTTTGGCCCAGATTTGTTTTTTTTTGTGCAGTCAGGCAAGATCAATGATCTACATACCTAGATCCATAATCCAATATACAACTTCGTCCTTAACATTTTGGTGTTTATTTACAACATTTTTCTGCAGAGTTGCAACTTCCCTAATGTGACAAATAATGAAAGCACTTATTTCTTACAATGTGAATATAGCAAAGTCATCAGAGATATATAATTATGTTAATATTGTCTCTTCATTATATTATATATCATATTATAATTGGTAATATTAAAATACACATGTTGAAAATATAATTATTAAATTATGTACCTACTAAGCCTGGTTGCATAGAAGGAAAACTGGGGCAAGCGTAATAGATTTGGCAACGACGCGGCAGGACCGAACGCCTGTCTCTTGTTGTAGTGCGCGCCGAGTACAGGTTAAAAACGCTAATAAACTCTTTACATTTGTTTAACTATCAACCTATTATAGTGAATAGTGATGGGGCGCTTAAAATGCGTTGTGTGTGGTGCTAGAAATACTGGATCAAACCGAACTTTCCACTGGTGGGCGATATATTTACGTATCATCTGTGCACCACTACAGGGTCTTTGTTTTGATATTTTATTGTATATCAACGTGGATTACAATGCCATTTGAATGGGTCATGGTCATCTAGGTATACAGATCATTGGGCAAGATCTTTTAAATAAAAAAAATTAGAAGAGTAAAATAATTTTATCACCCGTTCCGTTAGTTGTTTGATTGTTTTGACAAAAATTACACAAAAAATGTGTTTCTATATCAAAGATAGCTGTGTCAAATTTCAACTAAATATCTTTATAGTTTTTAATAAAATTCGTGGTCGACAGATTGATCTACTTTTTTTGTATATATGTTACGGTTAAAGTGTTTACTTGGCCTTGGCTAGTTTATAGACTAGCTGGATAGTATACAAACTATCAAAATGTCTGATTATTTTGATGGAAAATCAACTTTTCACTAAAATAACCACGAATATTGGTTGGTTTGTATACTATCCAGCTAGTTTACAAACTATATAAGATTTGTCGCTAAAATACAAACCACAAGAAAATTACACAAATTAACCGGCGTTTTTGGCTAGTTTACAAACTATCCACAGAGTTGGATAAAGTGTGAACCAATGACGTCAAAACCTATAGACGTGGTGCCCCATTGTTAAAATGCCCTTTATTTTGACGCCAAGATTAAATATATCCATACTACTCTAACAACATGCTACAAACAAAGACAGAAAGTCAACCATCAACCAACTATACACCCGGTGATTCCTGGTTATAGTTCCTCCAGAATCACACTTAGATATCGCATGTTTTTTCTTGTTTGGAGGCGCCGGAAGCATCGGAACCTCACCTGAAGACTCGGGGGATGGTCGAACGACGCCAGCCTCCGAGCCCAGAGTCGAAATAAGTTCGCTACGGCTCGACAAAAAGGGGCAATATCTGACAGTCTCGCGACATTTTCGGAATAATTGAATGGAGCGCTTAGATTGTGATTAGTTCTGGGAGTCAAGCGTTTATCAAAACAAACCCGTCTATAGGTTCTGACGTCATTGGTGTGAACTTAATATTGCTAATAATAATGGTTAATTTGTTAGAAAAGTGAGGTTATGTTTATGGCAAGTGAGTGCTGTTATTGTTTACCGTGTCTTGTGAAATTTGTGTATTTGATTATTAAAAATTAATCAACAACAACAATTTGAAAACCTACTTTTGGAAATTTACAAAATTCGAAATTAACGAATGACAATAATTACAGTGAACTTTTACAACGTATTTTTTTACAAAGAATTATTTTACTATCGAAAACTAAATTAAGCAAAGGGAATTGGTTAATTTACATACTAACCAGCGAGTTGGTTAGTATGTATTACTAGCAATATTAAGTTTACACTTTATCCAACTAGTGTGGTTAGTTTGTGTTTTTAAATAGAGGTATAGGCATAGCCGAACGAGTAAAACCCATCTAAATACTGGTATAGGTATGGACGGATAAATATTAATTACTGTCCAAAGTTTTTAAAAATAATAAAATTAGAGCACACTGTAACCCATTCATACGGCCTGAAATCTCCAATTAACCTCCAGATGTGACCTGCAGAATGAATCTTGGAAAATATGAGTAACCGCCTTGTTGACTGTTGATTCATCCGTCTTTGTTGTGCGAAAAATGCCCATATTGTACATACAAGCAGGCCATCCCAAGAATGCATTGTGCTTATTACTGGCATTTCTTGCGTGCATCAGATTATTAGGACGTAATCGCGATGCTTACTTTGATATCATTAGTGTCTACGGAAACGTTCAAGAATCATCTTTACCGTTGATTGATTCCATCGACGTCTTTACCGTACTTGGATAACTGCAAATTTTCACACCGAAATCCACAAGACACAAAGAAATTTATTCTCAATTTTTATGTTAACGTTTTCTGCTTTTCCACGTTGAATATAGCACCCAACTTTGTTTGGTTTTTTCTTTAGAATTTTAATAATACTCCAATTTCCATAAAAAATCACTTTACACTTGATTTGAGATACTACACAGTTTCACTTTCTTATTATTTTTTGAAATAAAATAAAAAAAAATTATTTCGAATCCTACCTAGAATGGATATGTACAGTGTGGTCCATTGAGTAGTTATTTACACGTGGACAAAATACACTATACAACAAACACATCCATAGTCCTAGTGTACAATAGTTGTTTGTACAACAGGATGGATATGTTGTCCATATCGGATCGGGACAAGAGTTGAGCAGACGCCGTAGGCAGAGTGCTCAATCATTCGAAGGCGTTAATGAACATTCGAGTTGGAACAGTGTATTTTTTTCAACGCTGCTAAATGCACATTTTCTTAGGGTATGAAATCATATATCCGTTCAGTTAACTGGTAAGGAATTGCCTATATATCCAGTTTGTATCTGTAGGCTGTAAATAAAACGTCAAATATACCTACATGTGGGGTAAAAAATATATATTTATCACTAAACTACAATATTAAATTATAAAGAGCTAATCAGGGACAAGCAATTAGCATTATTGTGTCCTTGATATTGACATATGAAACTATCGAACGTGATTCCTTAGACATGATAGCGTTCCCATTTTACAGTTTTGATTATGAATTAATTAGTTTTTTTATTTTGAAATTGTCAAAATTATTTGTGGTTATGTTGCTTAATATACAAATTAACGATTTTTCTGGAAATTAAAATTTACTTTGTTCCCGTTATTAAAATGATATTTTTTAAATTTATCATTTAGAAAAACGTAGATAATATGCAAAATTTCATATGGACTCGCAAGTTTAAAAGCACCTTTAAAAAAATCAAAAAGGCGTATGTGCAAGTAAAACCCGTATATATGTGCATCAGAAATGAACAGATTTCAAGTTTAATTAAAATTATTGTTCTTTCATAAAACATTAGTTTACTATTTGTGGACAAACCGCGCTTGTAAAAAAGAAATAGGATATGTTCCAATTAATTTTTGCAGTAGCATCCAAGCGACGTGCATTTTATAATTTGCAGGTAGGTACATCAAGTCGGAATCCGAGGCGATTCTCAGCAAATTCCCTTTAAAAACATAATTATCTGCAACTAATTATGATTTATATGAATACTTGACATACTAAACCCATTCCATGCATTGTGCAATATACAGGGTGGCCCACCACGAACTGCATCGATCTATATATGGAAAACTAAAAGTAGGAAAATTCTGAAAATTTGGCACCTCACCAATGCCGATGGGCGCTGCTCATCTAAAATATTTTTCTGAAAAAAATTACAGGTGCAGACCTAAAGTCAATTAGCAATTTATACGAGGAAACCGAAATTTCAAAACGAATTTTTGGCATCGTGTAACAGAAGCCTTGACCTAGTGATCTCTGCTGAGAAATAAATCCGTTCTTATACAGGGTGTTCTCAAAATATGAATAAAAATTACATTCAAAATGTGCTTAAATCTCGAAATTTTCAAATGGAAACCCCCATTTTTTTAATGTGATCTTATTCGCCACTAAAAATGATGACAACTTTGTGTAAGGTTTCCTATACCTAAATGCAGTAATTTTCGATTAATTTACGAAAAGCCCACTTTTCGCCCATAAAATGCGGGGTTTGCTTAACGCTTGGAAAATCATATTAGCCGTGGATGTTGAAAAGACAATCGCGGCTGAGGAAATGTCACTTGGTTTTTAAATTATTGTCAACAATAATGCCGGCGCCAAAAGAAGATTATGTATCGCACGTTCTTGATATTACTTTGTTGCATTCTCCGTAGATAATAAACAAATTTAAATAATCTTCGTTTGTGTAATTTAAGCGCGCTGGCATTATTGTTGACAATAATTTATAAACCAAGTGACATTTCCTTAGCCGCGATTGTCTTTTCAACTTCTACGGCTAATATGATTTTCCAAACGTTAAGCAAACCCCGCATTTTATGGACGAAAAGTGGGTTTTTCGTAAATTAATCGAAAATTACTGCATTTAGGTACAGGAAACCTTACACCAAGTTGTCATCATTTTTAGTGGTGAATAAGATCGCATTAAAAAAAAATGGGGGTTTCTATTTGAAAATTTAGAGATTTAAGCACATTTTGAATGTAATTTTTATTCATATTTTGTGAAAACCCAGTATAAGAACGGATTTATTTCTCAGCAGAGATCACTAGGTCAGGGCTTCTGTTACACGATGCCAAAAATTCGTTGTGAAATTTCGCGGTTTCCTCGTATAAATTGCTAATTGACTTTAGGTCTGCACCTGTAATTTTTTTCGGAAAAATGCAAATATCTCAAAAACGGTTGGATTTAGACATAGGACATGTAGCATGTTTTTGTTCCAAAATGGTGCCTAGAATTGAAAAATGCAATAATATACAGGGTGTTCCGTTTGAAATAAGAAAGTTTGGATCGACTTCCGGTATAACTGTATGCGTCAGATTCACCAAAATATTTTAGATGAGCAGCGCCCATCGGCATTGGTGAGGTGCCAAATTTTCAGAATTTTACTACTTTTAGTTTTCCATATATAGATCGATGCAGTTCGTGGTGGGCCACCCTGTATATTGTGACCGGCATGGAATCCAGTAATATCCACAGACGGTCATCTTAGCAGTATCGCGGCTTCTCACAATAATAGAAAGCCATGCCGCTGGTTTTATGTAGTAAATTAATTTATAGTAAACATACCCGTAAATTTCTTACAAATTGAATGTTTTTATCTGCACCATAAATCTTGGACTAGCAGATATTTTCTAAAGCAGTAATTGCTTCCAAGAGATTTCTTCGGTTAAATAAAGATAATTTATAGTGAAACAATTGATTGAGCGATGGGATGCTATTCTATTATCGTCCCGTGGCAAAATGGGTTTGTTTCTGAAGGTATGAAACCATTATGTATTATCCAATGCGCATGGGCCGCATCCCGCAAACACTTCCTTATTACACTCTGAAGGTCGCACTTTCAGATTTACGTGAACAAAGTACAGAGGTAACCGAATTAAACAACAAAATACTTGCTTAAAATGTTCCTTGATCTAGTAGAATTAACGTAATTGTTAAGTATTTTAAATAAATTCATATTTTGAGTTCTTGTAACCCTTACATATTATCATAGCAGAACGAGTACCTAAACACTGATATTATATATAGTGAGATTTTAAAAGTCAACACTGACGGACATTGTTACCCAAACTTAAGGAAATTTTGTACTATCGAAATAATCTTTTAAATTTTGCAGTTTTGCAGCACTTATTCGGTTCTCACATTAAAATTTTGGAATGTAAGACGTTGGAATGCCTTGCATCATTTTTTTAAACATTGATTCTCGATTTTACGCTTACTACCTAATCCTGGATTATCTTTTGTAATCAGCAAGCTTTTGATTGTTTAGTTTGCTTGTTGTAATAAAATCATCATGGCACATAGATCCTATTGATACTAGCTTACCAGGGTACCTACGTATAGTGCCATCTATTGAACAGTAGCTAAGGCATGAAATGAGTGAATGCAAAAACAATCATGGGATTGTCTTTGGTGAATGGCACATAGTCAACTTTCAATATTATTAGGCTTGGCACATAAACTAGTGCCGGCAAAAACCGGAAAAAATCAAAACCGATTAATCGGTTTCTGTTAAAATCGGTATCGGTTAAAATCGGTTAACCGAAACTCGACTTCAAAACCGGTTTTCGGTTTAACCGATTAAGCGGTTAACCGATTTTCGGTTAACCGGTTTTCGGTTAACTGGTTTTCGGTTAACCCGTTTTCGGTTAACCGGTTTTCGGTTAACCCGTTTTCGGTTAACCGGTTTTCGGTTAACCGGTTTTCGGTTAACCGGTTTTCGGTTAACCGGTTTTCGGTTAACTGGTTTTCGGTTAACCCGTTTTCGGTTAACCGGTTTTCGGTTAACCCGTTTTCGGTTAACCGGTTTTCGGTTAACCGGTTTTCGGTTAACCGGTTTTCGGTTAACCGGTTTTCGGTTAACCGGTTTTCGGTCAACCGGTTTTCTTACGGTTAACCGGTTAACCGAAAACCTGTTTTTGCTCAAATAACCGATTATCGATTAACCGCGGTACTGACACTGTTTTTTCCTTAAATTTAATTTAAAATCCGAAAACGTGATGACAACTGGCAACACTGCTACTATTATGAAGACGATAGAGACAATAGAGACAGAATTCATAGAACGGAACTATAGCCATATAGCTTTCGTCCGCGACGTCACACGTTGGCGGGAAAGTTGTAAATTTAAATTTACAGAAAAACTAAAGGAAAAATCGAAAACTAAAAGACAATGGTCCGTTTTTTTCCCATTATCTCTCAATAAAAAAAAAAAAATATATTTTTTTGAAATTACACGAGCCCATCCATCAAAAACTGAAAAATTAAAAACCAATTAATGGTTTCCTACTAGAACCGGTTTTGGTTAAAATCGTTTACCAGCATAATTGTTAACTGAAAACCGAGTAACCGGTTAACCGAAAACCGATAAATCGAAAACCGATTATTCGAAACCCGAATTAACCGGAAACCGGTTAATCGAATAACCGAAAACCGGTTAACCGAATAACCGGTTAACCGAATAACCGGTTAACCGAATAACCGGTTAATCGAATAACCGGTTTTCGGTTTGGATCAAAACCGCGGTTAACGAAAACCGGTTAATCGGTTAACCGAAAAATCGGTTTCGGTTGCCAGCACTAACATAAACCCTTTCAGCTTGTCAACAAATTAAAGTACATATTTGAAATACCAAATAAAATACAAAATAAAATTTTTGGAAATGCAGAAATGAAGGAAGCACAAAAACGAATCATCAACCCCTTGTTTAAGTTAAGTGTAAGCGAAAAGCATTTTTTACTACAGAAGTGTAAATATTGACCTGAACCAACTTTAATCATTAGTAATGTTGGTCCAATTTGTAATTTTTATCCAATCCAATGTCATATATTATTTATTTCTGAAAAATTGGGCCAAAGCATCATAATATGTCTGTAATTATTAATTATTCGTCTCAAGACAAAGTGACGTCAAGTGAAAAAACAATTTAATTCATCACAAGTCTTGAAAATAAAAACAAATATGGAGAAATAGGTCGCTGGATATGGCAGTTATTAATATAGGTGTCTTTTATAAATCTGCAATTTTCTTGTCTTAAATATATGGTGTTTAACGGGCTTAATATAGCACTTACTGGTAAAAAATATCCGATTAAAATTTAGGGGCATTATCGCTTCTACTGAGCCTTGTAATTTAATATATCGACCGCCAGCAGTACCTACCTTATAAATCTTCCGATTCCGAGCATCAAGATTCAAAAGTGCAAATGTATCAGTATCAGTGGAGGGCATTGAAATATAAGCTAATGGTCTTGTAACGTAAATTAGGTACTCATTGAAAAGAGGCCTTAATAAAATATTTGTTTGTTTTGTTGAAAGTATAATAATATGTAAAATCCGCAATTTTCTTTTAAACATTCCGGTATTATAATATTTTGGGATTCTTCGGACTTTTTTCAAATTCTATGTATATTTTAAAAAGGAAATAACCGAAATTTGTTTGTTCAAGAACAAAGCTTCCAGTTAGTGACGTTAGTGGATCATGCCAAGACAATTGCGTCAAAACTTCCTGCAAAGATATGTATATATCTTTGCAGATATGTATATATCTTTGCTTCCTGATAGAGTTACTAATTATTATTGGCAGGTACTTATATACCTAAGCAATGAAACTGCTATATCTACCTCGGAGATCATTGACGTTCTTTTAGTCTAATAAGAGGCTAAAGACACCAAAATTACATAGTTTTGCCTCATACAAGACATTAAGCCGTGACATAAACAGAAACTTTTCATGAAATCGCAGCTAATGACCACACGAGACGACGCTCTCCTGCTACCATTATGCGGCTGAAGTCCCCGCTCGAAAAAGTTCATTATTCCATAAAGGAACAAATATAAATTACGACCCGAGGATGGATCGCCTACGAGTGGATGAAAAACCCCAGAAAATGCGAGCTAACCCGGTTTTTGCGCGGAATTAGCATTATCTGCACACCTATATTAATGGGGTTTTAATAACATAAATATAACATGCCTACCAAGCAAACGACACATCTATAGATATTTTTTACAATTAATTAATGGGTTACCTGAAAGCATCGAGCGCCTGTCATGGCACGGGCACTAATTTCTTGCACAATGCAAAATATTAAAGTGTGGAGACAATTTCTAATAAGAACGTTCCTTGAAAAGGTATTTAAACGCTTTACATAGGTATATGGTATATGAAGTTGTTAAATTGAAGATAAAAAACTAAAGCTGATTAGAGCATTAAAGATAACATTATGAAAGGGAGAAAGGAAAATTGAGGCATGAGTCAGCAACGATATAGGTACCAAATACTGTAAGTACCTCGAATTAATTTTCACTAATGCCTCCTAATTTAAAAGCCAACATTTAAAAAATAATGCGGCGTTATCTACCTACTACCACTACCAGAGAAGAACCTACCTACTCTCCCATGCTAATACTACAAACCTATATAGCTTCACTAGTTATATTATAGGTCTGTGCTACTTCTAAAGTTGTGGACACTATTAGCTATTTAATAAAGCTAGCATTACTATTACTACTTTACCACAGCTAAAGTAACTGTTTTTTTATATATAAATATACTATTGAAATAATTACTGTACAGAGTGTCCCAGATTCCGAAAGAAATAAACTAAAAAGGTTTCTACCGAAATGGAAAATATTCACAAACAAAAAAGGTATGGCACGTTTAAGAAACGTGGAAAAAACGAAAAATGTCCTGTGTCCCAACCGAAGCGAGATGCGGTATGCAGCATTCAACTTTCTCGAAAATGGAGCCCTGGACACCTTAGCTACTTTGTAACTACCTCATGGGGAAATAGGGGAAACCCCATACAACTGACTAATTTGGATCACCCTGTATGTTGACTCATAAGTAGGTATAGTATAAATGAAGTCACTTGGAACAGCATAAAAACCTTTGAATTTTATACGGTTGATTTTTGCTGATAAATCTGGTATTTTTACCAGTAGCAGAGCGTGGTAAATGCTGTGAAATAGATCGCGCCCCGTATATCACCGTGTTCCAAGTGAGTTCATTTATATTTTACCAGGATAGCTCGAGAACAGGCGCCTCTGCAATAAAATACGAGACAAAACACTTTTTTTAACCATATTAAACCGCACCTGGTATTAGTAGTAAAAAGAGATGAAGGAGACAGAGATAGATATTGTAGTAAAAACAAGCATGCTCGCCTAATTTAATATCACCAATATTTACATAGGTTACACTGTTCGACGGCTGGTCACTTGTGCAGCGAAATGCGGTGGATAATTTCACACACCTTAGGATATAGTTGTGTAAATAGTTATAATCGATATGGCTTTTTAGAGACCTTTTGACAATATTATATCATTAACCTTTACGTTGTGTTTGACGACAACCTTAAAAATCCTTAAACCTGAAATATTATGTTGCTTGTAGAATATGTATATTTTTGAAAACTGCGTGTCGCTTATGCCCTATATTCTTTTTGTGACTCCAATTAGAGTTTTTTATGCTGTTTCAAATGACTTTAGAAATACCTACTATATCTACATGCACACATATTAGTTGTAGTAAAGAAGAATAAATTATCAACAATCGGCATTTAACCTCATTTTAATTATATTACCTAATGGTTTTTCCCTAACCCGGAATAATTAAATCATAAATACCTATTACAACACAAAGAAAAAAAAAATAACAACGAAACCATGCAACGATACGCCGCGTGAGATTACTCACCTAAAATATTATTGTTTTGAGTGACAAAATTATTATCACAAACCCGAGAAACAAATAAACCCATTTATTGCAGCTAACATTATACAAATGGTAGTACCTGGAATGACATTATGTTCAAAGATAAGTCATTATTATTTCGTTAATGGTTTGAAGAATTCCTGCCTGGTTTAACATCCGTCCTGATAGCTTCCCATGAAATGTTCAAAATGTGAGAGGTGAGCAATACGTTCTGCAGGATTTCAAGTGATGAATAATTACATCTGCGAAGATACAACTCTTGTAATCCGTTATGTATTAATAAGTTTAAAAATTAATTGGTAATACGTATGTTATGTAGGTACCTTGAGTGAGGAAATTTTAGTCTACTATTTTATCAATGCTTAGGTGGCACACATGTTTTACGGTATTAAAAGTTCAATGTGTCAAACATAATAAAATTGACTCAATCGAGAGAGAAAAATTGTTAAGCAAACCTGTGTTTATATTTTCTGCATATAACAAAATAAAGTCAACCTTACTAGAAACATAAAGTAGATTTGCAAATGACCCTAACGGTTGAATTGTAAATGTGGGCCACAAGAGATAGCAGTGCCTTTATGATTAATTATTTTTGGCCCAGTGCCTAAATCTAACCAGGAATCTAAAGTATTCTTTTCTTTGAGACATCGACCAGCCCCACCTACGTTTTTAAAATTCTTAGCAGCTCATATTTGGTACAATCTAGTTTTAATAACGATCATATAAACAGCAGGCACAGCAGCCACTAACTGGCAGAAATTATTTTTAAGTAGGTATATGAAATTTATTTTATAATAATTATTATATACATATAGAGTATTTATATATGTATTTAATTCATGCCCCCTACCAAAATTATTATGATGTATCTATTGTTACATAGTGTCATCAATTTTGATATAAATACTTATTTTATTTCAATTATTGATTTATAATATAAACTTGGTAAAATAATAACGTTGTCCTCAATGCCGAAATTCCCTGCAAACATTTAGTTCCGTCTCCAAATTTAAATAAAATTGTTTTTGTTTGACAACTTTAAAAATCTTGTTCGGGGATTTTGAAATTATACATACGTATGTTCACACAATTGAAACTAGCAATACTGTCAAAATTATTATACCTACTTACATTAGCGCTTATTTTAGCACAAATTTGGCAAAATGATTAATTTTAAATGTTTTGGCCTATTAATTTAAGTCTATCATATTCTCAGCCGGATTAGGTTCGTTGGAATACTAAAATATGCAATAACGCTATTGGAAGAATAAGAGTGTATTGTATCAGTGTGTAGCTCAAGTTCCCAAGTATCCATCAGTGTTTAAAAATTCAAGAAAATCAAGGTCATTAAGTTGAGTGTTACACATCACGAAAAAAAACAAGGAAAAAAAAGTAAAAAAAGTAAGGTATCAAGAGGCCGGAAAAGACAGGAATTGCGTAATAATAGTATTTATTTGTCTTGTCTGAATATGAAATTCAGTAGTTATTACCGCTAGACATTTTTTGAAGATTCTTTGAAATAAGACAGGAGCACATAATAAATAGCGATTCGAGTAGGCTATACAGGGTGATCCACGTAAGTGGTTCATTAGAAGTTTACGGGGAAGGAGAGCGAATTTTGATTTGAAATTTTGGTTACCTATATAATGTAAACTTTCTTTCTAAAATATTTTCAACTTCCGATCTCTTCCGGTTATTCCGGAAGTCGATAGCAACTTTGTTATTTCAAATAGAACACCCTATATATTATTACACCATTTGGTTCCCCATTAAATTCCAAATCTTTTTTCTGAATATAATGTGTACCCTATTCCTAACCCTTTTCGAAATATTCGCAAATTTTTGATTTTTTTGAGTGTTGCAGCCATCGACCATAGTGATGATAACTTTGAAATTTATGAATCTGGAAAACTGAAATTTTGTACTGTCGTAGGCGACAGCAGCAAAAATACGTATTTTGCGTAATAACGAAGCAACCGCTTCATTTAGACATATAGTGTGTTATATCTTTTTGAACTGTCTTTTCACAAGCATTTCAATGGTGCAATAAAAAAATATGGGTTCTATTTGAAAAAAAATTAGATTTTTCAATTTTTCGATGTTGATATTGGGATTTTTTTCCCGAACACCCTGTAAAATATTTTGAAATGATATATAGACCATTTAATAAAGTTGACTTTCGCCTACGATAGTCCAAAATTTCAGTTTTCTAGATTCATAAATTTCAAAGTTATCATCACTATGGTCGATGGCTGCAACACTCAAAAAAATCAGAAATTTGCGAATATCTCAAAAAGGGTTAGGAATAGGGTACACATTATATTCAGAAAAAAGATTTGGAATTTAATGGGGAACCAAATGGTGTAATAATATATAGGGTGTTCTATTTGAAATAACAAAGTT
Source organism: Pseudeuparius sepicola (assembly GCA_963920635.1). Lineage (NCBI taxonomy): Eukaryota > Metazoa > Arthropoda > Insecta > Coleoptera > Anthribidae > Pseudeuparius > Pseudeuparius sepicola. The sequence goes on along the minus strand of OY987302.1, from coordinate 47,032,062 downwards.
GCTATCAACTTCCGGTATAACCGGAAGTGATCGGAAGTTGAAAATACTTTAGAAAGAAAGCTTACAACCTGTTATATAAGTAACAAAAATTTCAAATCAAAATTCGCACTCCTTCCCAGTAAACTTCTCATGAACCACTTACGTGAATCGCCCTGTATATTCTGTGATAGGAGTAGTATGTTGTTATACAGGGATTACATTATAAATTAATTAGCTGGTTGATATATATATATATATATTATCACTCAAAAAGTCTATAAATAATTTTCACATATTACTATATACCCTAATATCAGAAAATAAAAGGGCTTCATATTAGATCCTCTACCTTCCAATAACGATAACGATGCTATAAAAGATATAGCCGCTCTCAACTTTTATCTTTTCTGGTAAAAAAGAAATATCGTAAAACGGTATATATCCCCGTTTATTGTCGTTGCTATATCATACACAATACACGGTGTCCCGGAATTGCCTGTGCATATTGGGTCTCCCGTTTTAAAGGAACTTTTCCCATTATTTTTTGTTAAATACATATACACAGAATGCCTCGTTACATAGAGGAACTTCATACATATATTTTGTGCCAAAATGTTACGATTGAGCTTAACAACTTCTGGTCAAATCTCAATGGTTACTGAGATAAAGGGCGTTGAAGTTCATTTTTTGAAATTGAATTATGACTATATCTCCCAAAATAATCAATCTGCTGAAGTGCAATTTGGAATTGTAATGTTTTTAAGGATGGAGAATAAGCTGAAGATGTCAATTTCTACGTATCTCACAGACGGCGCCACTTGCGCTTTTTTATGGTGCTTTTACTCCTAACTCTTTTGATTTTCCGAGGTTATCTTTTTGGTCTTGCAGGTCCATAATTTTTGCGGATCTTTTAATTTTGCAACAAAATTCAGCTACCGCTTTCAAATGTTACAGATCTACTGAAGATACCATTTAAAGTGAGAAAAAATCCCTATGAACAATGTACCACATTTGTTTAGCTTTCAAAATAGAACGGATTGAAACTCGGCAAAATGTGAACACCCTATTTTTAGAAGACGAATGGTGTTTTGGCCAATGTCTATTTGGCACTTTTTTCTTTATTTTAAATGTACAGTTGATCTGTAATATTTGAATGCGGTATGTGAACAAGTTTTCTTAATAACATTTTGATGTGAAAGGTACACAAAGTGATCTTTTCTAAAAAAAGTGGGAAAAATGCCAAAAAATCGAAGTAGGCCTAGAGTTTCGAAATTTCGCAAACCTACTCAGTTTTCCATTCTGAACAATCTTCCTTAATAACATTTTTCCTTAAAACTTACAAAAAGGGCACTTTACTGATGCCTTCGTGATTTTTCGCAAATTAGTTTCAAACCAAGCAGGGCTGATCCCCAGAAGCTCCAATTTCAATTAGTTTTTTTTTGTTATTTACACCTTATGTGAACTCAATTCGTGGACACACTGTATAGAAAACTCAATAACCGAACAAAATACCTCACAAAACTCTCATTAAAATTTTAGCCATCTGTGCATGAGCAAGAAAAAGGGGAACATCGTGCTTGTGTTTTCAGTTTCCAATTCTTTCAGTATAAGAACGCTCGTAGGCGCAGAAACACGGCGCTCCGCGCATAAAATGTCCATTTACAGCTAGTACCTGAATTAATGAATTGAAGCACCTCTAGCTCCTCGCACCTATTCTATTCCACCTCCCATATCTCAGAGCGTGGACCCTACGCACGGGCGCCTTTTCCTTTTTCCCGTAGTCTTCGCCATTTAACAAGGCATCGATTCCATATACGAGGTTATGAATGCTCCATAACAAATGGTTATTTGTTTCGGTGTCCGAACTGACATCTCGCATAATTACTGCCGTATTTGGCGGTCGAAGTCCGCGCGCAGTTTGTTTCTCGGTTCTACTCCTTTTAGCAGCTGGGTCGTTTACGCGAAATAATTGGGTATTACGTTTTGCGTCCGTCCGCTGAAAATTATTATGCAAAATAGTTTACCGGAGTAAGGAGAGGAGGACAATGACCAAAACGTTTCCTTTCGGGCTGTCCGAGAAAGTAACAAATGCGAATTCCTGGATTCCGTTATGATATGATATACGGGGTCAGCTAGTTTATCCCGCTAACATTTGTCAAATGTTTTGAATTATGAAAAAGTTTCATTATTCATAGTCAAACTAATTTACATTATACACTTTGGATGTAGGTAAGCTCTTGGCAGTGAAGATGAAAAATGAAAGAAATTTACACCATTCACTGTTTTACCAGTGACTATAGAAAGATAGTCACTGGTTTTACCTAATTCCATGAATTTTCAAAACGACGACTGGACAGTCGAATGCGGGATCACAAAGTAGTAAGTAGGTAATAATAACTTTAAGGAGTATTTTAAAGCTCCATTTTTATCGTGGAACCTGATAATTTCTATCTGTTTCGATAAATCAAAATATAGGCCTTAGCCTGAGGAAACATTCATTTGCGGCACAGACAAAATGCCTTTTTTGTGTAAGATACGGGAAAAATATTTTATATAAATTCTTCGTTTCTGAGACAGTTCTCTTTGTGAAATTTAATTATTGCAATACCTCCCAAACTAATCAAGCTGCTAAACTGAAATTTCACACTGCTGTCACAGACTAACGAGTATTTATTCTGTGCTGCTGTGTTATTGGGGATGGAAAATAAGCTGAAATTGTCAATTTCTACGTATCTCACAGATGGCGCCACTTGGGCTATTTTTCGATCGTGCGCATCTACTCGTAACTTTTTTGTGGTTATCTTTTTGGCCTTGCAGGTCCATCATTTTAGTGCATCTTTTCATTTTGAACATAAGTGTACTGTTGTTTTATAGCAATAAAATCAACCGTTTGGGCTGAAAGTTGTCAAAACGTGACCCAAAACACCTGTTGATTCCAACATTCCAAACATAAAATTTTCACCTAAGTACCGCTTTCAAATGTTACAGATTAACTGTGTATCATTTAAAGTGAGAAAAAAGTCCCTATGAACAATGTACCAAAAATTATTCGCTTTAAAATTGGAAAGAATTAAATTTGGAAAAATTTTAACATCCTATTTCAAGAAAACCAATGATGTTTTGATCAATGCCCATTTGGCATTATTTTCTTCATTTTGATTGTACAGTTGACGGTGGATTTTATCGTTATGAAACAAGAGTTCACTTTTGTTGAGAATGAAAATATGCACTAAAATGATGGACCTATAAGACCAACAAAATGACCTTAAAAAAGTTACGAGTAAAAGCACAATCCAAAAATATCGCAAGTGTAGCCCTCTGTGAGATATGTAGAAATTAACATTTTCAGCTTATTCTTCATACCCAAAAACACCGCAGTGCCAAATTTCAGAAACGAAGAACTGTAGGGCCTATGTTTATATGAGCAACCCACAATGAGATCAAAAAACCTAGGACACCGTGTATACGCAGAAAAAGGTGGGGGGCCATCCCTTGTGTTACCTACGTTTGTTCTTTGAGTTTTTTGCCTAAAACTTCACAAAAATGTGTTTTCATATGACAATCTGTGTCTTCATAGTAGAAAAATCTGTGCCAAATTTCAACTAAATATCAGCAGATAATGATAAAATTCGTTATTTTTTCAAATTATTCACTCTATATTTGAAGTAGAGGCGTCTAAATGAAAAATTGCATTATTTAGTCCAAAGAATCTGTGCTCAACGGATTGACCTAATTTTTTGTAACACCCTGTATATTCGCTTTTGTTTAGAGCACCAGCTTATTTTGTACTATAGATATCTGCAATAAGTTGCTGCCCACTTTAGGATACGGTTCCTTATCCAGGAACTATACTTTAGGACAGATGGGTGTATCATCACATGTCTCGGAAACTGCCAGAAAAGCTCGTACAACTAAACAAAATGTTTTAGTTTTGAGAGAAACGTATTAATCCATAAGCACAGAAAATATACCTACGCAGCGTATATTTTCTGTGTCATAAGTTTCTTCACTTGGACTTACCGCGATACGATCGATTTTGGAAAAATTCCACATTGACGTTCTGTTGGAAATTATTAGTGCGTCAAACATTTTGGTCTCGGTCTTGGCAATTTCCTGCTATCGGTTAAAATATTAATGACGCCGAATTGGTACCAATGTTACAGGATATTATCTTATTTATATAAGAGCGTAGGCATTTTAAAATTATTTTACTAATTGCACCGCGAAATATTAAGTAGGTAAGTGGCGTTTCAGATTCATTATTCAAGAGCAGCTTTATTGAACACACGACGACGGTGAATAAATTAAATTCACAACGTTCCTATATGTATATTTTTCATGATAAAAAGGAGACAATGTTACAAACCCCAATATAAAAAGATGATTGAATTCTTTCCACCACGAAAACGATTTCCGCGAGAGACGGCATTAAATAATATTGCACGAAGAAGTAAGGAAGCAATTAAATTACAACAGGAAATCGATATTGATGCAGTCGTCAATTGGAACTTTTTCTCTTTAGAAAATAATATATCTACCAACGAAACGGAAAAGATCTAATTATAGGTAGGTATAGGTATTGTATTCACTTTTTATTTTCTGGTTTCCATTATTGCATCTTTTCTTGCAAAGATCATTGACATAGAAGTTTACATTTATTAGATGTTGTATAGGTATTCAGAATGCTAGTAATATCATTTAGCTTCCTCAGGTTATCCACTTCAAAATTCTCTTTGTTTTGTTTGCTTTATTGCTTTCTTGGTCATCATACTCTAGAAATAGTACATTCCATATTGGTACATACTGCGAAATTGATTTTTTAATTTTGGTCTTAGGGTCTTACCTTTAGCGACCGAAATCGGAAATTATTATATGTTGTAAATGTAGGTAATTGACTTTACATTTCTAGATACTTTTTTAACTCAACCTCCACTGTCATAAAATAATAGCACAAAGCATTTCAAACATTTACACTTGTTAGTTGCTTTGCGATATCAATATGTCAGTTCACGATAAATTTAACTTAATAACAATTTTTTCAATCAACCGAAACACAGAAGTGGCCAGGAAACAATTAAAGACCGCCAGGAAATGGATATTGATGTAGCCGGCAATTGTACAACCTTTTTTCTCGCGGGAAACGAGTATGCCTTAATACTCGCTGAAAATGGATCGCCGAAGTGGCGGCCATCCTCCTAATTATACAGTTTTCAGCGGAAAAAAAACTCGTCGGAGCGCCAAAGGAGCAAAAACAGATCCCAAGGTGAGCCGATTTTTAAGATCGCCGATTTAATTGGTATAATCTTCTCCCGGCGCCAATAACTTTCGATTTACCACTCAGGCGGGCCCTTTCCCATTTATTCGGGCGCATGGGTAATTACCAGTACCGGCTCCCGCGAAACCTATCTCAAAACAATGATAGTATCGCCGGGTCTTCCTCCTCGCGCAGAGGCTGGCGTGACCGGCGCGAGTTAACCTTTTCCCATTGGCTTCTCGTGAGTGAACGCCACTTGGCACGCTCGCCGCGCTTGGCAATGCTTTAGCTCAATGGATTAACGTAAAAATGGACTTAAACTTATATATGTATATGTTACAGCCCGTATATGAAAACAGACCGTATGTATACGGTCTAGGCTGTATCTATACTAGACCGTTAACATACGGACTATTGACATTCAGACTGTATGCGCAATCGTAGTGAATTACCCTTCTTTTTTTATATAGGCCCATTAAAGAAGAATATGCCTTCTTTTTAGTATATGTATTTTGCAGAAAAAATCTAGGGTACTAACTATACATTATACTAAATACTAATAATTAGTATAATTATTATACTAATTACCTTTTTTCCTTCAAAATACTACGTACCAGCAAGAAGTAATATCCTCCTTTGATGGGCCTATATAAAAAAGAAGGGGTAATTCAGAAATGGGGGACATCGAAACCGCTCGGAAAACATTGCACATACATTCTGTCTTTGTTTAAATCTCTCTGTAATATACGGTCTAGTTGCAGATAGACCGTATATAATAGGACTAGTCCTATTGCAAACCGACTAGACCGTTTGTTGACGGACAAGCTTCTTATACATATGGACTAATATCTTCAGTCCGTTTACATATGGACTAGTCCTTTTGTATACGGCCTGTTTTACATATATACGGTTATAACATATACAAATAAAGCGCCGAAAAATGCAATCCTAATAAGTGTATTTAGTGATAAAGATAATAATATTGTAGTCTCTTGCGTTATTACTTCGTTCGATACGAATATCTCTTGGAAATGATAGAGGAAGTCACGAATGATGACTGGATATAAGAACTACATTTGAAGTGATGACTTAGTTACCATTAACGAGTGAAAGAATTAGTGCCCTAACACGTCACCAAGACTTATCTTTATTCATTTTACCAGTAAACAAAGAAAATCATGCAATAGGTATCTAATCAATCCGGCACATTTATAACTTGAATCGTTAGATTATAAGTGATTGGGATTGCTTTGGCTTTTTCTCTATTGCAACATAGGTACTTCAACCTGATGTAAACGAGTTCACTGCATCGAATTGATAAGTAGGTAGTGGTAACTATGGAAGTAGGATAAGTAGGTAGTAGGAACTATGGAAGAAGTCTAATAGAAAGAGAAACTGGCAGCCCCAAACTTGAGAGATTCGAAGTGAAATAACAAATAAATAGGCTGATGGGTGGCAAAACCTCATAACACATAAATATGCAAGACATGTTTTGTGGGCAAAATATCACTTTCCTCCTGCGTGTTATTGTTTAGTTTAAATATTAGACAGTTGACAAGAAATTGGGTTTGACAATGCTTTAGAGTTGTTTTGGTTTTTCACCGAGCTACAGTTTGAGACATGTATACCATGTGTGTACGACCACCTATATTTTTACACCTTTATGCTTGTAGAAGAAAAACCTAGCATTTGTCAGCGTTTATTTAGTTTTATACAGTCTATTCATAAAAGAGGTGCCAAACCATACTTATTTTTTTGTGCAATCGCATTTTGTATGTTTTTAGATATTTAAGACCTATTAGTTGTCACAATTTTAACGATAGATACTTACATGGAATATGTTTGTTTCAAGCGTTTGCATTATTTCCATCAAAACTAGTATAATATGTATTTCAAATATTCTTTCCTATGCCTTTTTATTAAATAATACCTACATTTTTGTGCCTTTTTTGAGCATTAACTCAACTGGAAATCAGAACAAAAAAATGTATACGAAATACTTAATTTATTTTAAATTGTAAGCTATAGTAACTATATAACATTAAATTAAAACAAAGCTGTTATAGAACGCAACAGTTCGAAAATGAAGTGGTTAATAATTTTGTCGCCTAATCTAGCCACCGGCGTAATGGTTTATTCAAACCGCTGTATAAAGCAAACCCTTGAAACAAACATATATTATATACCTTATTACTAAAACGAATAAAATAAGTTTATCTTTACCGCTGTAATATTTTGTGAAATTATTTGTTTCCAAAAAGCTTTTTGGTAAGTATTTGCTTCCAACCAATCACTCTCCAACGAAATTAATTAATACTTACTTTTATCAACATATGAACATTTCGGGCGACAAGCTTTTTGAAAACAAATAATTCAACGTAAAATGTTAGATCATTTTCAACGATACATATAGTAGCTTTTTTATTCGTTCTATAGTACGCATGGCTTAAATAAAAGCTTGTTTTTAAAAAGGTTTTTATTTGTTTATTTATTTTGTGCTTTTTAGTAATTATTACAAGGTCTTTTTTCCTGTGACGTCACGTATTCGGCTTGACAAACCCTTCACTCATCCTATCGTTTTCTACTCGTCAAATCCTTTCATTGGATATCTTGGAGCGGCGGCCATTTTGAACCAATTACACTATTGAGTATACTATATTGTATTGTCACCAGAACCAAAAATGCGTGCGCCTGCAAAATTTCAGCTCAATCGGTTTTGTGAAACTGGTTTTATTATTAAAGGAGTTGAAATGTGAGCTTTTGGGGATCAGCCCTGCTTGGTTTGAAAGTAATTAGTGACATAATTTTAGTTTCGAAAAATCAACTATGGCTTGGATATTTCGAAACAACTGTTTTTGCACTAGTAAAGTTCCTTTCTTACAGGAGTTACGGCAAAATGTTATCAAGAAAAGTCGTTTAGAATGAAAAACTGAGTAATAGTACAAAAAGTTCAAAATCCTAGGCCTACTTTGATTGTTTGCTCTTTTTTACTAGAAAAGTGTGGAAAAGTGTCCGTTTGGTAAAATATATAAAAAAATTTACTAGGAAAAATATTTAAGAATGCAAAAATGAATAAGACAGCAAAATTTAATGGCAAAAGATCACTTTTCCCCACTTGTCGTCAGTTAAAAATCAATAATGAACAATAACTTTGTTAACACTTTTGTCTTTTTTATCTATAAAAGAAAAAAGCGTAGGTAGTAGGTATACTTCTTATGGTTACTGCACAAATTAATGTGGGCCTACAGTTAACGAAGAAAAAAATCAGTTGACTTAAGTAATTATGGGGTGTTCCTTGACATTTCTTACCAAGGGTTAATTTGGTCATTGCCATCCGTCTCGTGACACGGTCATTGCGCGACCTTGTGTTACTTACTGCCAAGTTCAAACCTATCTCGCTCTAGAGTTGGATGCCTAGAGTGAAGCAATTATAAGAGGCCCTGCTGCCTCCATGTATCATAGCGAGTCCAGAATCTCAATGCAGGTAGATCCCGGTAAATGGCTTTAGGACGACCTGAAGTCGTCGATTAGGTCGTCCTACAGCAATTGCCCGGGACCGAAATAGCTACAACTCGACACAGAAATCGGAAATCTCCGCATCAGATGCGCCGTTTATTATTACCTACCATAAAACCATATTATTCCATAAAACACAGTGAATTTGACCCTTGTGCAACTTCCATACTATTTATCACTGGAACTGGTAATAATCATATTATTGTTAGGTACTAGTCTACGTATCAAGAAATAAAAGCGGTTCCATGTATATAGGCTTACCTTTTTCGAGTGATCGAGTTATTAGTCTCTGATACCTGTTCTCCTGTGGTGGCGTCTATGCCTGCCAGGGTGGAAATTTATTTATTATTATTGTTACAGTTCGTGAGCTCCGATCACGGTCAATGGTCAGGGCGGGATGCATTGTCGACTCTTCCCCTTGTTAAAAAAAGACGGAAAAAATCGCGTGGCGCGTAGACGAGCCAGCAGCTCTATCTCGGAATGTTCCGCGCCGTAGCTCCGCTAATATAATTAATTATAGGTGGTTAGGCGCAGGTGCGGGGTTCCACGAAAGCGAAATGGAATCTAGAGCAGAAAATTGTACATTAAGTTGGACCATCATTATCATTCACTTTTAAACGCGACCCGTAGACACGTAATTGCGCAATACTTGGACGTCGAGTGTTAAGGACAAAATCAGTCCGACAACAAGCCAAAGCAATACATCAAAAATATGTTTTGAAGTAAGGTAGAAGGGACTTGGCTTGGTTGGTACTTACGGAAGTATCTCTACTACGAGCCCTAACAACTATATGTTGGAACAAGCAGTTACTTTGCGAATAAAATGCCAGTTTACCGAAATTTTTTATTCTTTTTTTTTAATTGTAAATATGAAATTAGAAACATTTTTTTATGATGTATGGAACTATTTTTACTGTTTAATTATATATTTTTGTTGATTACTGTTTAATTGATTGTTTGATATTTGAAAAAGCTGACAACTAAATATTGGAACATGTTTTGCTCTTCCTCATGTTTCTTGAGTTTTATCAGCCTGACGCGAAGGAGGCTTTGGAATGAAACATAAGTGTGTTGTCAACAAAGATTTTCACACGTCATTTGAGTATTAATAATTAAAGTTAGTAGGTATTGTCAGTTTTATTACGAGTAAAACACCATAATGGTGCGTGGAAAACCTACTGATCCAAAAGTGCGAGAAATTATTATTCATCAGTACCATAAAGGAAAAACAATGCGTGAAATTTCCAGTGAATTGACTATAGCAACAACTACTGTTTTTAACATAATCAAAAAATATGGTGAAACTGCCAATATTGATGTTCGCGGTAAAAGTTCAGGCCGTCCAAAAGCTGATTCTCAAAGAAGTGTAAGGCATTTAATTAGAATATGTAAGTCGGGAAGAAGAAATACACTACGAGAAGTAACTGCAAGGTGGAATAGAGAAACTGGGATGCATGTTTCCAGAGAATGCTGTCGCAAATATATCCACAAGAGCGGTCTTAGTTTTTATAAGGTATGTTTGATAGGTATTTCTTTGCGGTATGAATTTTCTATTTTTGAACCATAGGCCAAACAAAAACCATTGTTGACGGAAACTCAAAAAAGGAATCGTTACATTTGGGCCAAATCAAAGCTTTCGTGGACCAAACATGACTGGGACAAAGTTATCTATAGCGACGAAAGCAAATTTGATGTCTGTGTAGGAGATTACAGAAAGCGTGTGATTCGGGGAAAAAACAGAAGCATTCCATAAGGATTGCCTCAAAAGGACTGTAAAGTTTCCACAGGGCGTCATGGTGTGGGGTTGGGCCAAAGGGTTGGGAACTCTACACTTTATTGAAGGCATAGTAAACGCAGCCAAATACCAAGATATCCTTGAACATTCCCTTTTACCAAGCGCCGCAAAGTTATATCCATCCGGACATTTTATTTTTCAACAGGACGGAGCCTCATGCCATACGGCTAAATCTACCAAAAAATCGATGGGAGAATATGACATTAAGGTTTTGTCACATCCCTCTAGCAGCCCGGATCTTAATGCAATAGAGACACTTTGGCACAAAATGAAACAACGCCTAAGAAATAATCCCCAGCGTACTTTACCACAACTACGTGCTAAATTGCAAGAAATATGGGATAGTTTCACCCCTGAACTCTGTGAAGGCCTAGTTGATACAATGCCTAATAGAGTTCAGGCTGTTATTCGAGCCAAGGGCGACGTTACGCCTTATTAATTTTTGTTGTAATTTTTTAAAAACCATTTGTTCCAATATTTAGTTGTCAGCATTTTTCGAATATCAAACAATTAATTAAATAGTAATCAACAAAAAAGGTATAATTAAACGGTAAAAATAGTTCCATATATAATAAAAAATGTTTCTAATTTCATAATTACAATTTAAAAAAATTTGAATAAAATAATTTTGGTACTGGCATTTTATTCGCAAAGTAACTGCTTGTTCCAACATATAGTTGTTAGGGCTCGTACCATTGAGTAAAGGAATAGCTACTACTTAGGGACGAAATAAGCCTTTTCCACTAAGGCTGAAGTTAAAGGAATTTGTAGGTACCTATATTATTACGAAGAAAGACCACCAATATTCAGTACTTTCTTGTAACCTACAGCTCGATTTTCTTTTAAATCATTCTAAGGGTAACTCTGCCAGTAATACAGGACCGTTCCATTCTTTAAATAGGTTAAAAACTGGAAAAATTTAAGGCCGAAAAACTAGTGGAAATAGTACCTATATGAAAAGTAGTATTAGTATTAAAAAATACTACTGTAGTATGTTTTGCTAAAATCGTCGTGTCTATGCGACAGTCATATTACAGACATTTATTTGTTGATGAAGTTGCGGTCAAAGAATCAAGAATGTCAGGAAAATAATATAAATTGTTAACGTTAACATAAGTCTTTTATTTTGTAAAACGTTCGAAGTGAGCATCACTGCTTCCAAGACAATACTAAAGTTAAAATTTATACTCTCACGTTTATTAAGTTTTTACGCGATTTACAAAAATAGCTATTTATCTGCGAAGTTAGTCAGAATTATCTAACATGTACATAGAACGCAGGAAAGAATGTGTATTATATATTCTGTTCTGGTACCTAATAATTTACTACCCTTTAATTTATATACTAATATCATTCTAATATGACTTCGATTTTTGAGTGGACATTTGACAAATTTTAATATGTTTAGATCTGTTTCCGCCTACTTTCTTGGTTGTTAAGCAAACAATTAGCAATATATTCTCAAGGGAAATTACCATTTCGATGATTTCCTTTGGGAAATTATCGCTTACGAAAGACGAATTATTAAATTCTGTCGAGGGACATCATATCTAATAAGAAAATGTCGAACTTAACTTCATAAAGGTTGACATACCTAGTGTATCTAAAGATATTTTTTAATGCGAAAACAAATTTTCTCGACCAATCAAAATTAAAGTTTTGAGATTTAGTGAGGAGAGAAATATAAATTATACTTACTGAAAACTAGAATAAAATATAATATGTACAGATTGTCTTAAATAACCACAGCGATAAAATTGTAAAATATCATGACTTGTAGAGTAGTTATCATTATCAAGAAGTTGTGCTACATTTACTCGTACTTATATGTAGATAATTAGATATGCATCGATAAGATACTATGTATTATTTATAAATAAAAACTTGATAAGTGCATTATATTACAGAAAGCTCAATAGTACTGTTAAATATAAATTTCCTTTGATAATACAGTTACTAGTCGGTTTTTTTAGTTAAACTTGTAATTACAAACATTGGGCATTTTTTTCCGAGTAGACGCTTTATATAAAATTGAAATGTTAATTTTCTGCAATCTCTTATATGTACAACGTTTGCTTGAGGCAAAAAATTCCTTATATTTCCAGATATTATTTAAATTAGCCGTTTTATGTCAGTCAAGATTAAGGAACTTTAATTAGCCTAAAAACTAATAATATAAATTACGTAGCGGTAGGTATTTTAGGTTATTGATATAGATTTTCACGGAAACTATTTCCTATCTTAATAAATTGTTTAAAGATGTTCTACATGACCTATAGGAATAGGATGCCAGAATGATGTTAAATTGTTAAATAGTACCAAAGAAAATGGTACTATGTACCATTTTCTTTGATAGTACCTAATACTTAAATAATGAAAGACGCGTTGACAAGCAACAAAACGATCATAGAACCGTTGAGTAAAGGATATTCAGGGTGACCGTATTTCGAATCTATGCATGGGGATTTTGGTTATCTTAAGAGATACGAGGTCGGTTAAATTGGGGCAAAGTTGCGGAATTTGATGCCGAGTAACGTGGTAAAAAAATTTGGCTGGTCCTTCTCTTTTTGAAAATAATGGGACAAAACTGAAAATCGACGTTTTCGTTTTTATTTTTTTAAACGAAAACGAATGAGGTTGGACATTTCTAAGTTAAACATTATTAAGGCACTTTTTTATAAGGAATCTAAATATGACCTCGCTTTTTTTTGTCGCCTCCCTGGACAAAGATATTTATGACTATCAACTTTTATTTTTCTTATGGGCGCCATATTGGATTTTTGCATTTTCGAAAAGGGGATTTTTTTCTGGTTAAAATAATATGTCACACATTATGCTTTACTTTGTTTTTCTTGCCGAAATAGCAAATTAATCGTTTTTGCATAGAGTGCCTTGGAAACATAAGCCCCATAATGTTTGACGTTTTTGCGTTACTGAACCGATAAACAAAATTCCAAAGCACACTTCGCGACAATGGCTATAACTAGATTTATGTTTCCAAGGCACTCTATGCAAAAACGATTAATTTGATATTACGGCAAGAAAAACAAAATAAAGCATAATGTGTGACATATCATTTTATCCAGAAAAAAATCCTCTTTTCAAAAATGCGAAAATACAATATGGCGCCTATAAGAAAAATAAAAGTTGATCATCATATCTTTGTCCAGGGAGGCGATAAAAAAAATGTGAGGTCATATTTAGACTCCTTGTAAAAAAGTGCCTTAATAATGTTTAACTTAGAGATGCCCAACCCCATTCGTTTTCGTTTAAAAAAATAAAAACGAAAACGCCGATTTTCAGTTTTTTCGCATTATTTTCAAAACGAGAAGGGCCAGCCAAAATTTATTTTTACCATGTTACTCGGCATCAAATTCCGCAACTTTGCCCGAATTTAACCGACCTCGTATCTCCTAAGATAACCAAGATCCCCATGCATAGACTCGAAATACGGTCACCCTGTATATTACTCAATGACAAAACATAATATAATGTTACATGGGCCACTTTTTTATGTTTGAAGGTTGTTTCCGTATAGTTTCTGCATTCATACAGGTTTTCTCGTTCTCGTAACACCATATTGTAGCTTGTACTGTATTCTTGCAATAAAGTCCTATTATTATTATTATTATTATATTGAATACGAACCTGCTTTTTTTATATTAGGTAGGTACTTTTACACTGCTTCCTTATGTCATATTAGTACGTACTGGATGGATAACTTCCAGAATAAGTAGCCAAAGAATACCTACCTACTAGATAGAATTGAAAATTAAAAATCACTTCTACATTCAGCCTTTCCCTGGCAACAATTCTTATGATACTTTTTTCATAATGTCAAAAGCATATACATATAAATCGACATATTTATGACAAATTTAAATAGCTAACCAATCGTATTAATTATTTTTCTTCAGATCCGTTTAATAGTTGTTCTTGACTCGTAGGTATCTACAGTTTACTAATATAACAGTTTGTCGTTTTTGGAAATCGGTTGAGAGTTGATCAAATTAGAGGAAATAGAAAATTGATTCATTCAGCAGTGGAAAAACAAATAGATCAATATTACTACCTCAATCTTTTAATTATTGAATTGAAGAGTTTTGCCATTACCAATAATTTGAGGATATTATATCCAAGGAATAATTTAAAAAATAAGTTCTAAATATATCAAATTCACTATCCGCTCTTGTACAAATTACATTTTAGGCGAATTTTGCCTGTTTAAAAGGACCCTGCTTGTAAAATGTGTCTAAAACAGGGAGGAGACAGCTCTAAACAGTGCCTCTATGCCATTCAAGTACAAATAATGTTTTTCTAACGCCAGCACCCGACAATGCGGGACACCCGGGCAGCCCGCAACCTGCTATTTCTATTGCGGCGCAATCGTGTGGGACTGGGCGCTGTGCGCGGCACTGAATCGGAGTCAAGTTCACGGTCGAGGTTATGAAATTCTCGGAATCAATAAACCTCATTCGGACCGCCTGCACTCTCTACTCCTTTCTTCGAAGGCGGAACAAGCTCTGTGGGAATTTGGCCATTAACCGGAGCGCCGGCCGGAGTGGTGTTTTCGTAAGAGAACACTTCAGCGGCTTTCGGACGTTTTATTACATCACGGGTCAGGTGGTTCGTGTTGTACTGAATAGGTTGCGCTGTGGAAACACTTCTTGCTTCGTAGGAATGCCACGATAAGTGCAGGCCTGCAATGTGAGAATGCCTCATTTTTATTTCAAGTAAGGTGGAAGCGTTGAGTGAAAGATTTGTAAAGGGCGATTGCTAAATCAGCTAGGAGGTCTCTGGCCAAGGCAAGTCAGGTAACATCCAGCCAATTTTGAATAAAAGTAAAGGATCACAATATGATAAGTGACTTGACAAACTACTATTAGGTAGGTACTTACTTTAAAGCCTATTTTGAAATAGCATGGTAACTAATTCCAACATCTACAAGACATTGCTTCTTAATAGCTTTAAAATATACAGGGTGTTCCAGCGGAAACGTAACAGGCTCTATAACGGCCGGGAAAATTTTTCTTGGAAAGACGCAAAATATGTCAATTTTGTTTGGCAGGGGGATATCTTTTGGCATAAAATTGATAGATCTATCTGCAACCCCCTGAGCAGGGGTTGAACCCCTTCAAAAAATTTAAATGGGAAGGGGGTTCATGTCATGTTCAATTCTCTATACACCCGCATCAGATTTTCGAAAATCGATCGACTTTTCAAAAAGATACACCGAATAAAATGCAAAAATTCGTTTTCAATTATTGCCTGGTATTGTTAAACAATTAAGCCGAAAGTGGTGGTCGGGGGCCGTAAGTTATAGAAAGCATGTTCAGCAACATTATTTTAACGAAAATTTAATAAACGGGGGGAAATTGAAACTTTATTGTAATAAATGCTCAAAATGTTGCCCATTCACTTCCATACAATAATAAAGATTTTGTTCAAAACGCTGCCGAACATTGTGCAACATTTCAGGGGTGATTTGTCGACATTTGTTTATAATACGGAGCCGCAGATCTTCCATTGTTTAACAATACCAGGCAATAATTGAAAATGAATATTTTGCATTTTACACGCCGTATCTTTTTGAAAAGTCGATCGATTTTCGAAAAACTGATGCAGGTGTATAGAGAATTAAGAGACGTTTCCAAAGGTGTGTAACATGAACCTTCCCATTTAAATTTTTTGAAGGGGTTCAGTTCAACCCCTGTTCAGGGGGTTGCAGATAGATCTATCAATTTTATGCCAAAAGATGTCCCCCTGCCAAACAAAATTGACCTATTTTTGAGTTTTTCCAAGAAACAATTTTCCCAGCCGTTATAGAGTCTGTTACGTTTCCGCTGGAACACCCTGTATAGTGTGTCTGGTTTTTCTTGTTAACACCCCTAAGTAGGCTGCTGGAATTGAACGGGCCATTTTTTAATGATATGTCCCTGAAAGTCATCAAAACAAATATGTGATTTTTAATTTCTGTTCATTATTGTTTGCCATCCAGAAATATGTACATCTAATGATATTCAACGTCGCATCGCGAAGATTACAGCCCTAATCGTTTCTCGACAACTGGAAAACAAAAGGCTACATCCTCGCCTCCGTGACAAAAATAGATTTTAAGGCAAACAAAGTCGATTTGGTCCCCATCGTTTTATTCTTTTATTCTTTCGTGGGCGTCACGGTGCGTGGTCATACGTAATTGCGAACGGATGTGCCTGACGGTTCTTCCTAAATTCTTGGCGACTCAGAGTTGCCACAACACGACTGGAACCGCGGCGCACAACACTATAAAATAAAATAAAAAATCTTTTTAAAAACAAGCTTTTGTTTAGGCCTTGAATTTTGAGCTACCATCTTGGGGAATATTGAAATTAGAATGACGTCACGTATTTTGCTTGACAAACTCTTTCATTTAATCCCCATGTCAAAAAGATTGTGAAGAAATAGGTAATCCGCCATCTTAGGGCGGCCGCCATATTGTATTTACTCTGACGTTACTCACCATATCGTTTTATACTCGTCAAACCCTTTCATTATATCAAGGGGGTTGTAAAGAAAATGGATAAAAATGGGTAGTCTGCCATCTTGGAGCGGCGGCTATTTTGAACAATTTACAATATTGAGTATAGTAGATTAGTTATATTGTCACTAGTACCAAAAGTGTACAAAATTTCAGCTCAATCGGGTGGATGGAACTGATTTAAAATTCAGTTGCAAAATTTGACCCACGTTATGAGGAACGTAGGTAGGTTTTCTGTGATTTGACCCACACTAACAGGTGAAGTTAAATAATAATAGCTTGTAAAAACACTAAACGCCGTTAAATCAAACTGAAAAAGTCACATTAGCTTTTCTTTTTTTATATGCCAAGGAGTAAGGTATATGGTTCCACCTTCACGACGCTGTAGATATCTTTCAACCTTACTGACAACGACGAAATAGTATGTCCTAGTTTATTAAACTTACCAGCTCCAACGAATGTGGTAAAGTGAATTTTGAAAAATAATGGTCGCGCTTATTTTATTTAGAAGTGGAAACATAAATATTGAGGTTTTGGCCGCCGCCAAAATTATCATTAGAAGAAACAAACGAGCATTACGAAGTTATATTAGAAAAACAAACTTAGCATAATTTTAAAGTTGCAGACTTCCTGCTGTTAGTCCTGGCATTAGTCCAGCAATGACCTGCGTTTCGGGCTTTACGGAAATAAATGTTATCTTTAAAGTATCCAATTGAATAAACGTTAGCTGCAATAACCTCCCGGAAAGCACGTTTCTTTAGTTGTCTTATTTTCCAACTTTTATATATTGAAATTTCAATATTTTGTTCATTTGTAACCATGCAAAAAGTTTTTTCGTTACCTACAGTGCTATTCATATAGTTTGCACCAAATTGGAAACATATTTATTATTCGATTTTTTGAAAATCTGATTTCGGGCTATGTTGGAGTACTTATATTTTGGGTACACTACAGCGCCTAAAGGGAGTTGTGACACCACAGCCCATGCCTGTCAAATATAAGTACACAGGTTTAAATAGTGCTTTTTTGCATTTTTATTAGATAAATGAACTTTCATACTGAACTGAACTGAATTTCGTGAATTAACGTTAGAAACAAAAACATATAAACTGTTAACGGTTTTCAGAGAAGGTATTTAAAATGGCCTCTATTTTCATTAATGCAATGTTGGTAGCTTCTAGCACAGACTAACGAGTAATATAGAGAATTCCTTAGCTACATGTCAAAACGAGACTCGCTTTTTAGCGAAATATCTTCTAAAGACATGAATAATGTGTATTTTATTTGATTTTACGTTAATCTACATAGCAAGGAGATTATATTAGAACCAACTGTATGCTTAAAATACTATCTGTGTTTCTGTAAATTGAAATGGAGACTCGCTTATTTTTGACACATGTCCGTAAGGAGGCTTCTGTTGCAAAGCTATATTTATTCTGTGGCCACCTAATAGCCCATATCTGACGCCACCTGGCATATTCCTCTGGGGATATTTAAAAACAGAAGTCTATAAACAACAAAATTGAAAATGTGCAAAATTGGCAAAATGCAATAACGTTACAAATTTGAAGGATTGATAATAATTCCCAGTAGATTATAAGCACGGTTCAAGGGTTATCTATCGTTGAAATTATGACAACGAGCAGATTGCAAATATCTAAAAATATACAAGGTGTTTCTGCACAAAAAACATAAGTTTGGTTTGGCACCACTTTTTTGACGCCTTTGTGTGGAACCAAAGAAAATACTAGTAATACTAGTAATAGTATTTTCTATTACTAGTATTACTAGTATTTTCTTTGGTACCAAAGGAAAATACTAGTAATAGTATTTTCTTTGGTAGAACTAAATAAACGCTTTAAAAAGCTTGTTTTCGCTTATACAACTTTTATTCGAAACTTTTTTCTGCCATCAAAAAGAAAAATATACAATGTGTTTCTAAATTATGGTGCCAACGTAATATAATAACAGGTAAAAAATGTTAATTAGAACAAAAAGTTTGTAATAAACATGGGCCCGAAAATGCTTAATAAAAAAAGTTACAGAGTGATAAAGGTACAGTTTGAAAACATATTTTTCGCAATCACTTTTACAGAAGTGATGCAATTTGAATGAAACTTGGTCTTAGGGTATACAGTACATTAGTCGCTGAAGTGGGGGCAACACTTTCGTGTAAAAACAATTTATTCCCATCGCCCAGAGGCGGAGGGGCGGGGTAGCACAATGGGTTTTATACTCATGCGTTTTTTAAGGTTATCTTTTTGGTCTTGCAGGTTATCATTTTAGTGCGCTTCTTTTATTTTGCAACAAAATGATGCTCCTGTTCCATAATCATAAAATCAACCGTTTGCATTGAAATCGGCAAAATGTGCCCCAAAACACAATTCGAAAATTAAAATTTCCAACTACCGTTCTCAAATTTTACAGAATAATTGTACCATTCAAAGTGACCAAAAATCTCTATGAACAATGTACCAAAAATTGTTCGCTTTCAAAATGGAACGGATTGAAGTCTACAAAATTTTGGCACCCTGTTTCAAGAAAACCAATGATGTTTTATCCAATGCTCATTTTGCATTTTTTCTTAATTTTGAACGCACAATTCATCTGTAAGATTTAAATGTGGTAGCTGAAAATTTTATTTTTCTAATTTTGAAGTTAACAGGTGTTTTGGGGCATATTTTGCCTATTTCAACGCAAATTGTTGATTTTATCGTTATGAAACAAGTATACACTTTTATTGCAAAATGAAAAGATGCACTAAAATGATGAACCTGCAAGACAAAAAAGATAACCTTCAAAACAATATGAGTATAGAATTTATTGGGGTACCCCGCCCTCCGCCTCTAGGTAATGGGAATCAATTGTTGTTACACGATACCTAATGTTGCACTTCAGCGACTAAAGAACTGCACCAAGTTTCATTAAAATCGCATAATTTCTGTATAAGTTATTGCGAAAAATATGTTTTTCAAACTGTACCTTTATCTTCCTGTAACTTTCTTATTATGCATTTTCGAACTGATGTTTATAGGAATCTTTTAGTTCAAGATGACATTTTCTAAATGTCGTATTACGTTTGCACCATAATTTAGAAACACCCTTTAAAAAATAAAAATATATATACGTGAACACCTACCTGTACCTAGTGATATGCGGTACTTTCATGATCGATATGTTGTCGAAATAAATAATTATTATTGTATATTTTATATATTTATCTATTAAAGACGCGAGCACAAACGTTCTATAGGGTAACCTTCAAAGTAACCATCATATATTTTTGCCTTAACTACAGGTTTGTCATTATCATGTAAATCCAATTTTAATTTACTCAGTTCTCATCTCGAAGCAGGACGTTTTATAGACAATTATCGGTAATTATCACCTACCGGCAAAAATTTCCGCAAATCACACATTTGTTCCGACATTAAAAATACCTCGCAAATGATATTTTGTGGGCTTTTCCTATTTGAGCAAACATTCTTATTGCTTTATTGCGTTCAAATATTATTATGATTCGGTATATATGGCACCCAGGTCCAGTACAAACTATATCAAATTATAGATGGCTAACATGAAAGCGGTAAAATTTCAGTTATCTAACGTCGGTTCAATAACTGACCAACTTTCGATTTTGTCCGATACCTATAATCGTTTCTTCTGCGAAACAATTCGATCTCAAGTTTTTAAAGCAAGGTAATTTTAATATATGTAGGAAATAAGACACCCAAAGCTTTCTAAAATTCTCGTTTTCTTTCATCCAAATGAAACAAATCTGAAATGTTATTCGCTCTATGGTCCAATGGTCACGTAGATACAGGGTGGATAAGTCTAAAGTATTTACTACCATTTTAAGAATAGTGACCACCGATTTATAATATTTTATTACTTTTATCACTACTGACACTACTTATGAATGGTTGAATAATCAAGAGTTTTGCTCTGGTGCATTTTTATGAAATTGATGTTTATCACAAGCTATTTAGAGGGAATCCTTATTAGGATGTTTTCTTCAGGATCTGAATTTAAAACAAAACTGAATTTTAAACCAGTTCCACCGAACCGATTGAGCTGAAATGTTGCACATATTTTGATACTTTTGGTGCTGGTGACAATACAATCTAGTATACCTACATGCATCCATATGGCTTAAATAAAAACTTTATTTTATATTTATGGTAGTTTACTTATATTCTGTAATGTTTGTAAGGTACCTGTGCATGTACCTGTTGCGTACGATGAAAAATGAACGGCAAAATACATTTTTATGTAATACGTCGATTGTAACTGCATATTTTATTATTTATTACATAATATCAATATTAATAACAAGATAAAATTTGAATAATTATTGTTATCAATAAGCCGTTGCGTCAGGCCTGTTTAACTTACTGTTAGTATTATTTAATAACCAGTAACTATTCTGTATGTGCGGTATTATCGAAAGGTAAACAGTTATTTGTAAATCAAATTACGCCTAAAACAAAATAAGTTGCCGACAACGAAACCTTGGGATTCCTTGGTGTTGCTTTAAAAATTTACTTTCATTTGTCAGGAACAGTTAGCGATTTAATTAGTTTGTACATTTACTGAAATAACACTTGTAGTCATGGCCAAAAAATATTTAATTAGTTGTAGTAGGTCTTGTAAATCGATGGTTGCTAACTAATACCACCAAGTATCATTAATTACCACCAACTCGCAACTTATATGTAATTTATGTAATTTCCTTTTAAATTATTTTTTTCATTAAATAATAAATATTTCTTCCATTGGTATAAAGCTTGAGTTCCAATTTGAATTCTCCTAGGAGGCAGCTGTTCAATATCGTAAATAAAGCTTCCAGCATTTCTTTATATATTTATGTATTACATATTTATATTGGCTCTAAGATGCAAGTTTCACAATGATAGGTCTCTAGGATAGATCAACCTTATTGATATCCTCAAATTTATAAGTAAATGTTCAGTAGCTCAGCCAAGCACGTAGCCAGAAAATTGATTCAGGGGGTCCGGATTTTTAGAATAAAGACAAATAATTTTCTGCTTATTTAAATAAAAACGGTTTTGTTTGGTATTATTTAGTACCTATTTTATATAAACACATACAACTGCAAAATAGATACACTCAAATGAAATATAACGAGGTAGAAATGATTATAAAAGTAAGCGTCGGGTTTTTTTACTTGCCATCATGTTTAAAACATCATCAGGATCCATTTGTATATCCCAGTGAATCGACAAGAGAGCCAATGAACTGAGTCTCTCATTTCCCATTTTATTTCTTGACCAGGTTTTTATTCTTTTCATACTAGAAAATGAACGCTCTGGAGTCATGGTTGTTACTGGGATCGTATCTAAAACTGTTAGTACGCGGTAGATATTTGGAAAAAAGTCATTATTGCAATTTTCTAACACTTCAAAATACTTCTGTTTTGTTTTCCATAGATGAAACTTTCTGACACCAAAGATAATACTCCGCTTTTATTGCTGAATCGGAAGTATCATCCATGTAATAAGCAGACAATGAGCCCAACATGTGAGCTTTTTCTGGGGAAGCGGCACCTGGCAAAAAGTATGTGAAATGCAGAAAGAACGCTTTCGTTTTCTGAAAATCTATTTTCTAAGCTGGTAATTAGTTGGTCGATACATTGTAGAAATATAGCTATTCTATGATAATCTTCAGGTGAGTTGGTGTTAACATTTGCTCTTTGAGTTTGTTTACAGGTGACTCTAGGAATTTTGCTGGAAAAAATTTTTTCCTGAGAATTTCGGGTGGGGTCCGGACACCCTGGACCCCCCCCTGGCTACGTGCTTGAGCTCAGCTTCCAGTGTCACTTCACATTTCGCCAATCAATACCTAGTTGTTATTTACTGCTTAGGTTTGCATATCTTCATTGTTCGAAAATGGATATAGCTGCTTTGAAGAAGCTCATAAGGTGAATCAACTGTGCTAGGTAATACAGCCTTAATAGAGGATATAAAAAGCGGCTTTTGGATCATGATATTTGCTTTTTCATATGCGGTACTACTTTTAACTTTGGACTATTCCACTTTAATAAAAAAATCTTGTTAAAACGTACTGGTACTCGTTTAAAATTGTTACATAAATATCTTCTAATTATCACTTAGGTACTTACTACTTAATGATTATGATCCAATGAGTTCATTAATGCAGCAGTTTTAATTCAAGTAGTTATTAGGAAACCAGCTCGAGTGCACCACTATCTGAAGAGCAATGTCATAACACAAACAAGAAAAATATTACAAAATGCTAATGTTAAACCGGAAAGATTGCCCCTTCTTTATTTGTTGCACCATAAACATCTCTGCAGACAATCCCTGCAAATTGCGGCTGACATTAAAACTTTTTTCAAGGACAAGGTGAAACGAAGGAAGAGCCACAGACTGTGACGACCAGAAGAAACGCTATTTATAAATTCTTGTACTACTGGCGGCCCACTCCACGCTCTAATTTACCATTTGATCTATAATTAGTTCCATTAATAATTATTGGTAACGTGTCCAAGTGTTGCAAGATTTAGACGAGCCAAATTTCTAGTGCCGGTCAATTAAGGTTTGAAGTTTGTGAGATATATTTAAAAGTTCCACAACAAAGTCGCGTTAGTTCTGCAGTAAACTGGAAAAAATAGCACGTGGAAGTAAAAGAAGTTTTTTTAGATAGCTTTTCTCGGATCGTACAAGATGAAAATGAAATTAGATTCTTATCAAGGATGCTACACAAAAACGTTAAAGGATATATAAAATTAAAGGTAATAAATAATTCTTTCAATCTACGGCATATATTTCTGGAATTATATAGTATGTGTCAGCTACTAGGTTTTTGAAACAATAAATAACATAGTTGAACTTTTTTGGATCTTCCGGACACATCCTGCGTCAATGGACCTGTTTGAATCAAGCTACTTCGATGCAGGCCGTCTGATCTTGTTGGACATTATCATTCTGCCCAAGAAAAATCCTTCTATCCAATGAAATTCTGAAACAACCAAATAATTTAAACCATGATCAAGGCATCTTTCTACATAACTGTTGGCGACCTTTTTTCACACGATCAGATCCCCGCAAAACTAATCAGAAGATTAAATTATAATTTACGCGCCTTTTCGGTTACCGCCAAATTCCGATCCGAGTGATACGAACAACCAGTCTCAGTCATATCCTCGTGCCCGAGGCCTACGATAAAGACAGGCCATGGCGCACAAAAATCACGTGACCATCTTAGTCCGATATTAAATGTCATTTGTCACATAACTGAAAGCGGCAGCTTGGGTTTTGAGAAGTTTTAAATGTTTAAAGTGTTTTTAAACGTCTTAGTTTATATTTTAGAAACAAGTTTGTGTCTAGTGCTCGTGTGTCCTGGCGGAGGGGAACCGCCCAGGTGTTATTATAGCCTCTGGGTGGGAGCCGTGCCGTCCAGGAGTATTGGTGCCGCTCG
This sequence comes from Pseudeuparius sepicola, assembly GCA_963920635.1. Taxonomy (NCBI): domain Eukaryota; kingdom Metazoa; phylum Arthropoda; class Insecta; order Coleoptera; family Anthribidae; genus Pseudeuparius; species Pseudeuparius sepicola. The sequence goes on along the minus strand of OY987302.1, from coordinate 47,007,540 downwards.
CTCCGACGCGTCAGCGCTGTAAGGGGAATTCTCCCCCCGGAATGGACATGGACAGTAGAGCCTGAAACACAGACGGGTGAACTGCTTACGGGAGATCCGCGAGTTCAGACGGTCCGGGTGGTTGGAAGCCGTTCCCGTTGACCACGTTCGGGTTTGTGTATTTTGTATTCACCTTGTGCGAAATAATCAGTGTTGTAACGCACTCGAGGATTTTCGTTGTCGACCCACGCCCTGATATGGTTCCTATTCGGCCTTTCACACTGCCGATCAACTGGGACCTCGTCAGTATTTACAGTATACTGAGGTGAGTTTTCATTTTTATTTCGTAAAAAATGACCTAAATACCAAATATTGGGTCTGTTTATATTAAGTATATATACATATTACAAAAGCCAGGAAGAAAATGTCAGCATAACACATTTTTCACTTTTTTGCCGATTTAAAAATAGGAAAGTGTTTAGAAACGTTGTACCGATCGATTGATGGTTTTAGAATTTTGATTTTCGGTCTAGAAATACGATTTTTGAATAAATAAATAAGAATATCAAAAAAGTAAAACCATCAATCTCTTGCTATTACTTTTCTGAACACAATGAAAAAAAAATCATCAAAATCGGTTGGAAAATAACGAAAAAAAAACGGGTCCAAAGGATTGCTACTTTATTAAACTGCGAATTCCGCCTTAAGTATGTGTGGCTAACACATTTTCAAGAAAGTGAAACCCTTAAAGTAGACAATTGTGTTGTGGGAGGAAAATACCTATAGAGAATATCACCTAAGCTAAAGGAAGGTGCAGTCCCAACAATTTTTGAGAATGTGCCAAAATATTTGAGTGCAGTGCCGTTTAACTTTCAGCCCAAAACAATTTTGAAAAAACAATTAGAGAAAGCCTGGATGCACAAGACAAATAATGTATTAAATGAAAGAAAACTCGCCAAATTGTTACAAAATTTGTTTTTTCTACTTATCTCCAAAAATGCCTTTTATTATATAGGACTAAGTAGGTCACGTGACTACGCGATTATGCGTTAGCGCCATGGCCTGTCTTTATATCGTTGGCCTCGCTCGTGCCTTGAAAAGTTGGCTCAAACAACTCTATTGACGCCCGGAAGAACCAAAGAAGCATCACATTCAGCCTGCGGAAGTCTCCAATCAAGAATAATGTCGTTTTAGTAGTTGTTGTATTGAGTGAAAGATATAACGCGGTTTCAATAATTATTTTCCTACATCATAGAGGAAGATTTACATTTGAGCAATGACATTCTTGTCGGGAAATTCAAATTGAGTGATATATGTTTTAAATCACTAAAAATGCTTTCCAACGGCACCAAACTGTTTTACTTATTGTCACTTCATTTTCACACTAAAGTTCACATAATGTAATTTATCTTCAAAGAGGCGCATTTTGAGGACCAGGTTTATGTAATAATAATAATTCTCACCCTAACAATAATTCAGTCTAGGACTACCCTAGCTAGAAGCAATCACATGCTTCATTGCCATTTTCAGCTATAGGGCCGACAAAACTAGGATATCGTTTGCTCAAGTAGGTATTATGAAAAACTCTTGAACATATTATCGCTCTGAGTCGAACCGGATGTCAATCCCAAGGAATCACACAGTGCTTCGACACCACGACAACTCCCTTTAACCAATTGAACAAACGTGGAAACCGAAATAAATAACGAACGGCCGACCGCATAAAAGAAACTCCGACCCCCTTTTCCACTACGCCGTTTCGCCCGCTTCTCCAACTTATTTGACATTAGCTTTTTTGCTGCAGGGCGTAATGTGCCCGGGTTGCGGAAGGGTGTGGACGGCTCTGCAGATACTATGGAGCACGGTGTACGTTTGCGGCGGGGCCATGCAGCTCATGGCCGGCATCTTCTTCGTGATATCCGTTCATGACGTCCGCCTCTACAGCATCCTATTGGCCGGATCATGGGTAAGTTTTTTTTGTAGGTTATAGAATAACAGCCGACAACAAGTGATGATTGTACGGCCGGACTCTTAGAAACGCATTTTAGGTCACAACCGGATTACATATCAAGCCCTGAATAGACATATGGCAACGCAGCAGGGTTTACAATATGCACTTTAGCGGGCCTACTCGGCCTTTTTAACAACTTTTCTGCGCTTTGGCTTAGTTTATTTGTTTTAATAAATATTCAACACTTTTATTTCAAATATAATAATTAGACACAATCGTGAATTTCGCTTGAATAATTGGTTATGTTTGATCACAATCCAAACAACCACAAAAGTACGAATACTTTACACGTGACTACTTAAGTAACTAATATTCCTGATGTGGATACATTTTGGACAATTACTAATGGCAAATTTGGTATAATAGAAGATATTGAATTTGTCAAGTCAATTTTTTTTGAAATTTTTTGCTAAGTGCCATCTGGCAAACGATTACCTTATGATTACTTACGATTACGTATGATATAAAAATATAAACAACTGACGGGCAGACAACTGAATATTGTGAAGGAGAGCAATATCTTTCAATGTTCTGATTGTTACAAAAGCTCCTGTAATTTAGTTTTATGGATGTAGTACCTACATAAAACATAAATAAACTGATAATCTCATTGGCAATAATTCCAACAATACCAATTTTTTTGTTAAAATTCGATTTTTATTCCCCCAATGGAATCGTATTGATTATTTTATTTCTATTATTATTACTTATTATGTTATAATGTATATAAGATTATCTTTAGTTATAAGCAAAGATGCTAGAAATTTAAGTATTTTTCGACTTAAATCATAGTATCTTAAATCTTTTTCTATAGGTGGTCCTTTTTATGTATGAATTAAATATTTTTCTTGTTTGATTTGATCTTATGGGTGTATTTTTGATTTACTGGAAGATTTAAATTTTTGTGTCCCACTACAACTAGGTATAACTTTTTAATGTTTTGCGAGAGAAAAAGTTTTAGATGTTGTAGGGAATTGTATGCAATTTTCTGGGTAATAAATTTTATACAAGGTGTTTCGCAAATTCGGGACAAACCAAACTTATGTTTTTTAAAATGACAGGGTGACCCATTTGAAATGGAAGCACCCCCGTAATTTTTTATTTTTCATCCAATTTTAGCCGGGTTGTTTTCTGAAGATAGGTCGCAAAAAACTCTTTTTTACTTTGGTGCAAAATTTCAGGTCTTAATCTCAATTTTCAAAGTCTACTACGAATTTTTTTAGTAAAAAATGACGAAAACCAATTAGCAATTTTTTTATAGTAAATCTAACACCAAAAAGCGTTAATCAGAATACCCTAAAACCCCCACATACCACATTTGAACAATAAATATACAGGAGTTTCATTCTGCAGGGTGTCAAAGTTGAGCAAAATAGGAATTTTAAAGGCATCTGGCAAGTCAAGTGTGCTATGGAATCCCTTTAAAACAGTTGAATGTTCAACAGAACCATTCATATTTTCTAAAATTTATTTGTGGCGTAAACAGATCCATTGAATTTTAATTGGGTTTTTCGCCACCAAACTGGTTAAAAGACAACTTTTTCAAGTTGCCTGGAAAATTATTAACAGTAAATTCTTAACAGTAAATGAACTAAACTTTGAACATGTAACTCAGAAAATATCTTCAACAAATTTATTTCCTGAGCTTTCGGAGAATAAATCTTCCTCCTTTCTCAAAGATCATGTCACGTCAAGTCAAAGTGAAATGACAGATTATTAAATTTCAGGTTAAAATGTCATGACAACAGAAACAATAGCCTAGTCACCTGCCTGATATTGTACCCTGTGTCTATCTAATTATTTATACTAACTTCTCTTTGAATGAGTGGCAATAATATTTTACTGAATTCCACTGAACATTCAGCCACACAGTTATCTGTATTTCCTAGAATAAATGCTGATTCCTTAATTTTTCGTCCATTTCCTAAATAATTAGATAGAACACAGGGTACAATATCAGGCAGGTGGCTAGGCTATTGTTTCTGTTGTCATGGCATTTTAACCTGAAATTTAATAATCTGTCATTTCACTTTGACGTGACATGATCTTTGAGAAAGGAGGAAGATATTCTCCGAAAGCTCAGGAAACAAATTTGTTGAAGATATTTTTTGAGTTACATGTTCAAAGTTTAGTTCATTTACTGTTAAGAATTTATTAATTTTCCAGGCAACTTGAAAAAGTTGTCTTTTAACCAGTTTGGTGGCGAAAAACCCAATTAATAGAACCATGCATAGTGTTGGTGTACAAGGTCTTTTTCTCTGGGCCATCTGAAAATGCTGAATGTTTATTAAACTTTATACTGGTCAGGAGTGTTCTAGAACCATTGAAAAAAATATATTAATAAACACAAAAGTATTTTATTCATTTACAAAATGCCAACCAACAAATAAAAACAATTTAAATTGTTGGGCCTTTATCAATAAAGTCACTGTCTAAGATGATACATTTTCCGTGCGTTTCATGTTGTGGCACACCAGCCACCTTAACTCATAATATGGACTTACCTACTGACTCTCAAGCTTCTGTATTTTTACACTTAGTTGGTTTATAGTGTCTGGGGAGGTTTTGCTATTCTCGATTTTTTGACCCCAAAAAATCATTATTTTGAGACGGCACAGAGAAAAACACCGTTTATATTTTCTATTGGATCTTTACACACCAACACTTTAAATGGTTCTGTTTACCATTCAACTGTTTTAAAGGGATTCCATGGCACACTTGACTTGCCAGATGCCTTTAAAATTCCTATTTTGCTCAACTTTGACACCCTGCAGAATGGAACTCCCGTGTATCTTTTGTTCAAATTTGGTATGTGGGGGTTTTAGGGTGTCCTGATTAACATTGATGTGTCAGATTTTAAATAAAAAAATTGCTAAATGGTTTTCGTCATTTTTTTACTGGAAAAAAATTCGTAGTAGGCCTTGAAAATTGAGATTAACACCTGAAATTTTGCACTAAAGTAAGAGTTTTTTGTGACCCTGTACTTTTTTGCACTTTTGAAATCTGTTCGTCAAGGCAATCAAAATGATTGATGGTTTTTATTCTAAATTTATTTAACTTGAATTTGTGGATCTCGTGATGGAGGATCAAGGCAATAAAAAAATATTGGCTTTTAACCAAGAGAATAACATAATAAAATTCCAAAATGTTTAGGAGCTTTTAATATTTTCCTGAAATTTTTTTTTTTTTCAAAAACGGAACAAGATAATGATGCAATATGTGTTATATTATATACTTATATTGTATCATTTTGATTGATTTGACAGCAAATTTCAAAAATGCAAAAATATGTAAGGTTTTCAAAAAACATAAGTTTGGTTTCCCACGTATTTACTAAACCCCATGTATAAAATCTCTCGAAAAACTGCATACAATCCAACACAAGTTTTATTTAAAACAAAAAAATAAAAAGTAATAGGGGCCGTGGAACACACAGAGTAGACACCCTGTATAATATAAATAAAATCAACGTGTTAGTTAAATTCAACTGTTTATTATTGCACGAGGTTCCGCAGGCCTAAACACATTTTGTTGCGGCTTATAATAGTAGTAGACCGAAGCTTACCTCAAGGCAGACAGTTCGCGCAGCCCAAATCCCAGGACTCATTACCTTCCACCAAATTGTCGTCTCAAAAAACCTACCTTTGATATGACAACGTTGCATTGCATTGGTGTCCTCGAGACGGAAAGTCCGACTGCTGGGATTTCGGTCTAGAGCAAGACCTGCTGCGATACCGTGTGGCGAATGCTTAAATAGAAACCACTATATTATATTGAAAATTGAGCAAATAAATATCCAGTATGTCTGCGGATGGAGTTTACAAGAGGTGAAATGGGCTAAAAAGTGAAAGATGCGAAAAAATCCTTCTTGATAAAAGATTTTGCCTGTTTAGAAAATACGATTCACCATGAGAAACATTAATTTTGTTGTGCAGGGTGGGTAAAATTACAAAAATGTTATTTTCTTTCCGTAAGAAAATACCGGAGTATAGCTTATTTTGCAAGTAACGTAAAAAAGTCATCCTTGATTAAAGTTTTGCTGGTTCCGAAAATACTATTCACCACAAGAAACTTGTTGTTGAACAAGGTGGGTAAAAAATACAAAAATGTTACTTTGGGTATTTTGTTATTTTGTATTTTTTACCCATCCTGTACAACAAAGTTGATGTTTCTTATGGCAAATCGTATTATCTAAGCAAGCAAAAACTTTGATTAGGAATGAACTTTTTACGTTACTTGCACAATACGGTATGTCTACTCCGGTATTTTCTTACAAAAATAACATATTTGTATTTTTTACCCACCCTGTACTTACAACAAAATTGAAGTTTTTCATGGTGGATCGTATTTACTAAAAACTTTTAGATATCAAGAATGACTTTTTTCCATATCTTTCACTTTTTGGTCCATTTCACCTCTTGTAAACTCCATCCGGGGACATATTGTATATTACAATAGCAGTGAATTTGGAAAACCAAACTGTTTATTTTTGCAGGAGGTTCCGCTGACCAAAAAAATTTTTCCAACTTTCTAAAGAACTATAAGTTTGTGACTATAAACAAACACTAACAATAATAACAACAGTAATAATATTTTCTAAAATTTATTTGTGGCTCAAACAGATCCATTTAATTTCTAATTGGGTTTTTCGCCACCAAACTGATCGAAAGACAACTTTTTCAAGTTGCCTGGAAAATTCATAAATTCTTAACAGTGAATGAACGAAACTTTAAACGTGTAACTCAAAAAATAACTTCAACAAATTTGTTTTCTGAGCTTTCGGAGAATAAATCTTCCTCCTTTCTCAAAGATCATGCCAATTTATGAATTTTCCAGGCAACTTGAAAAAGTTGTCTTTCGATCACTCCCTATTGAAATGTCTAACTAATATACCGAAAATGTTATACTTACTATTTACTACATTTCTAAGCCAAAAACGTAATTCTGGAGTTCAAAAACTCAATTTTACAAGCTTTTATTTAACTTGCTCTGTTATAGTGTGTGTGTGTTGTATGTACTTAAATCTTGAAACTGAATTTTAAACCAGTTCCACCAAACCAATTGAGCTGAAATTTTGCACACACTTGGTTCTGGTGACAATGCAATATATTCTTTGAATAAAGAACCCCAGGAAGATGCAAATTTGGACTTAACGCTCGACCTGGACAGTCTCTGCATATGGCGGAAATCCTCATTTTTCGTGAAATCAATACCTACTCATACAATACAAGCAAAACATTATAAGGAAAGTTTATGGCTTTATGTTTGGGAATCATTGACAATACAGCAATTATAATTTTAAATTTTCAATTATGACGAAGTAGGTACCTACACAAACGCTTATGCCACATTGGTGTATGGCCCAAAAGTTAATTTAAATTGCAAAATGACTTACCGATGGACCATTATCTATAAATATTTTAGTTTTGGCGGTTAGGAAAGTGCCACAAGCCGCACAGCTAAGCATAATAACTCGAAAGAGTATCTCAATACCACATACTGACATCTATCACCGTGTCAGATATCAAAATATTGTGTCAAAACTTACTTCTCAGGGCGATTTCCGTCTCACGTATTTAATAATATACATAGAGCTTTGACTTCTTCCTGAAGTTCTTTATTCAAAGAATCTATTATACTCAGAATTGTGATTTTTTTTCAAACCTCCTCGACATAGCTATCAAATGAAAGGGTCTGACTGGTGGAAAACGATATGCTATTTAAATATTCTTTGGAATAACTTGGTAATCATGATTTTCAAATTAATAGCACGCTTGTTTATTACCATTTGATTCTTCGCCTTGAGAAGTGAGAAATGGAAATGCTCGAAATCATTTCGGCGGCTCCCACGTAAGGTCTCCGAAGTTTCGAAGGTAAATCGTATTTTATTTATGAAACAACCTGCAATTCGCAGATAACTTGGGGGGAGCACGTTTCTGCAAATAACGCTTAAAACATTCACGGAAATAACATTTGAAATCCTACAGAAATTCTCGGAGATCGGAACTTTCACATTTAATAGGAAGGAAAATCGATATGCTAAAGATGTTTCATTTCAACTATTTATTTTCCCATACATCCATACATGTACTTACGTATTCAGTGAATTTCAGAAGTGAATGAGCTTTTTTTAAAGGTGCAATGTAAAGTATTTTCCGACAAGTTCCTATTAGGTATATAGGTAATTTTAATTAAATGCTAAAACCCCCCGAAATAAGCAAAATATTACCTAAGGATTGTTAAGGATAGATAATATTACCTAATATTATCTATCCTTGTTAAGGATAGAGACGTGAATCATTATTACTGTCGAAAAATGGAGGGGAAAAAAAGGAAGGGTGGTAAACCTAAAGGTATGGACTACTGGAAAAAATGGTGTAGTCAAGGTAAAGGGGTTTCTAATAAAGAAACAAATTTGGATTTAGCTATCAAAGCTTCAGCTACCTTGCATGCTGATAAGAAGACTGCCTACCCCGAAATCTAGTTTGGAACGCCTAGATATGTGCGATAAAAACCTTTATCCTAATATTTACACATTACTACAAATCTTGGCTACCATTCCTGTATCCACTGCTACCCCAGAAAGGTCTTTCTCGAGCCTAAGGAGACTGAAAAACTATTTACGAAACACTACAAGTGAAAACAGACTTAATGGTTTGGCTCTAATGAACATTCACTATGGAACAGAAATTCATGCAGATGAAGTAGTAGATATATTTAAAAGAAAAAGCCGAAGATTTCTTCTTTAATGGTTTTAGATTTAGCGCAGAGGAAGGAAATTAATTTATCCATTTCATTTAAAGTTAAGAACTTTATAAATATATGTCGTAGTTTTTCGGATGGATATATAGATATTAAATTTCATATAAGTATATTTTTGTTGTTTTATTTACTTCTCAAACTAAACCCCCCCCCCCCAAAACTAAATCCTGGCTACGCCCGTGGCCAGTTTTAAGTTGCTACGTATATTTTATTAATGGTCCTTGCTGCATAATCATTGCATCATTGCTAGGCAATACTTTTGGTACCTAGCAACCACTTTTTGTACCTAGCAACAGGGCACCTCGAACATTTCACTTTCGCTTTCGAACCTGTTGGCGGAGCATGTAAAGTGAACTTACGGGGGAGGGAGCAGGAAAAATATAATTCATTGCACGATGCGTAAGCTCTTTTTTGGCCTCGGAGGTTTTTAAGGACCGAGGCAAAGGAGGCATTCTCGCTTAATATTGACTAAATTAACAGGTTGTAGGTATATCAAATTTGAAATATGGGGAAAGCAACTAAGTATATTTTAAGTATTCCTAGCAGCAAAGTATACCTAATAGAAAAGGCTTCATTTTCAAAATAATGGGCATAAAAAGTGCAAAATTGAAAGTTTCAAGGTCAAATATCTTCCAAACGGTTGGATCAAATATACAGTGACCGGCAGAAAGTTGGACACAAAAATTTAATATTTTTAAACTCTGATTTCGATTAATTTAAATTTCTAGCTGCCAATCGAACAAAATTAAGGTTTAGTAGCAAATTCATGTGTTATCTGATGATAAGTTGCGCTGACGGTATTTTGTTTTTTATAATACACAGAGTGGTCGAAAAAAAAAAACAAAAAAAGTTAAATTTCACTTTTTTCGACTAGGTGGCTGTGACTTTAAATCTGACATCCGCTATTGATTCCAAACAACTTTTGTAAGTAACTTTTTACCGTATTTTAAAAAATAAGGGTACTTTACTCTTGAGCTATTTGAACATTTTTGAATCTACCTCGTATCCAAAAAGAGATATTTAAATTTTGATATGTGCGTTTTGAGTTTGAAATGATGCACCAACTTTTATCAAGAATAAGTTTTCTAAGAAATTAATAATAAAAAAGTTTCCCATTTGTGTCCAACTTTCTGCCGGTCACTGTACATATAACATCTATACAGGGTGATTTAGTTTTATTCTGCGACACTTCAACAGGTGATAGAAAACCAAAAAATATACTATATTATTTATATCATTTTATGCCCATATAAAAATGTTGCAGGGTGTTAAATTTGTAATAAATATGTGGATTTTATTGAATATTTACCAAACTAGTTGAGATATTTAAGCCATATTTGGTACACGTTATAACGGCACGGGTTAGCATAAAATCTATTGATAGCAATCACTTTGAACAGCGAGTGCCGTAGAAGTGGGTAATTAGTATAATTGTTTTTAGAAAAAAATGAACCACCTTGTGTAATAGCAATAAGATGTATTCAATTTCTTATGTAAATTTTAATTGTAAACAAAAACGTTCTCTTAGCATTTTTTCATATGTATCATGGTTTCATAGAAAATTTGATTTTTTCGTATTACCTACCTATTTCGGAGTATTTATGAAAAATTAACTTAAAAATTCGCTCCATAAGTAAGACTCAAAGTAGAAAAAATTTGTTTCTTACTTTACCCAATAAACTTTTCCCAATAAACTTACCCATTCAAGGTTTTACTTTTCAAGATACAGGGCGTAACATTAATTGTATCTTCCTTAAATGTACTGTATATACTTTATTTAAAGTATCAAACAGATAATTTCCACTTTAAGTGTTACTGATGGACCAAATTTGTAAGATAATTTTTCAGAAATGCCCCGAAATAATATAAAAAATCAAATTTGCCATGAAACCATGACACATACGAAAAATTATCAAGAGGACATTTCTCTTTAAAATTAAAATTTACATAAGAAATTGAATACATTTTATTGCTATACATAAGATGGTTTATTTTTTTCTAAATACAATTATACTAATTACCCACTTCTACGCCACTGGTTGTTCAAGGTGTTTGATATTTACAGGTTTTATGCTAACCCATGCCGTTATAACGTGTACCAAATATGACTTACATATTTCAACTAATTTGGTAAGTATTCAATAAAGTCCACATATTTCTTACAAATTTAACACCCTGTAACTTTTTTATAAGGCCTAAAAATGATATAGTTTATAGAAGAAACTGCGCTTATTTTTTGGTTTTCTATCACCTCTTTAAGTGTCGCAGAATAAAACTGAATCACCCTGTATATCGATGGAATCGGACAAATAAATGATTATATTTTAAAAATGTAAAAATATACAGTGTGTTCTGATTAAAAAATCATAAGTGTCCCATTCCACTGGAACACCACGTAGAGGGTTTGACATCGTAGAAACTTAGGTATCTACAACTTTTGTCAAAAACTTTATTTCTAACCGCCAAAAATTAAATAGTGGGTGACATTTACACTCAATCACCCTGTACAATTTATTTGTAGTATCATTTTGTTGTTTCTAGGCTATTATTATTAATAATAAAGTATATATTTCTATTACGGATCTAAGTTCATGGGTGCACTTTGTTGTTTAAAATACAATTTTCTTTAGTTTTCAATAATTTAGATGTGTGTAGTAAAATCAAATGAGACCTCAGCATACTGAGTCACAGCCATCGCAGATTCTCTTACTACCATGTGGGCCAATTAATGTCTTCAAGATGCCTTATTATGAACTTTCAGGGAAGTAAACAGTATGGCAACGAAAACATTATATTATTATGTCAATTCGTTCTTGGCATTTGCATTGATATTATACACAGACGTGTAATTATACAAAGATATACTTTGCAGGTAAATCGGTTTCTAAATAAAAGCCACTATTATGGAATTTAAAAGGTTATAAATCAAGGATGAGAAAATTTTCTTCATTTGCGATGGAAACGATACAAAGTAAAGTATGTCTGCATTAATTAATTATAATATTTCTGCAAAACCTGCAGTAGTTATGTATAATCCTGTTAGTCTACATTCGCTAATATTATTTGGGACCAGTAGGTACTTTATATACTCTAAATTTGTTTACAAATTGCTGTAATAACAGAAATTCATAAAACGAACGTAGCAAATAAGCACAAGGTTTACAACTTTACATGCCGACGGGCAGCAATAAATATGCAGCAATATCGGAATATTAAGTGTTTATATTCGTTCCCAGGAAAACGTGTTGACCCGTATATTTTGAACACAGAGAGGAGAACTGACCCAATAACTTTGAGTTCTACCAACCGTTGTTGGGTCGAGCTCCAGTTCTCATTTGGAGCGTTAATCAAAGCTATCGTATTCTGTGTTTATTCTCTATATTCTCTCGTTTATTTTTAAAAGTTCGGATATAGACTTCTGATTTATTTCTCTTTCAGCAACCACCAGAGGAATTTCCACTATTCAAATTGAAATTCTCACTTGATCCATACCATTGAGTAATACTATTAAAATAGACCTGCGGGTGTTTCGCGTCTTTTTAATGGGGTGGGGTCTTTCTTGTAAAAACCTTTCGGTCTAATCCTCCACTGCCAAGTTATTCCTTAAGAGGTACAAAAAAATTCTGTTTTTTTTTTCTCAGAAACGGTTGAATCTAGAAATTAACCAAGCTTCTGCGGATCCATGTTTATAAGTTTTTCAAAATGACATTTCCTAGCTCTGTTTAAACATTTATTCTTCTACATATACAACAGAAACTTGCTGGATTATTCTACGAACAAATTCCAAATATCGCCCTTTTAAAATAAAGTGTTTTACAAGTTATGGGTATAATAGATATTAATAATTCCTCTTGTAACTTTTTACCTTTCTCTAGGGGTATAGAGGCTGGTGACCTCAGAAAGAGACAGAAAACAATTAGTTCATAACCTGAATTTTTTAAATTTACTTTATCTTTATTCTCAAAAAATACAGATACTCAAGTCTTTGAGAGTTAGGTAGGTACTGCTTTGGGGCACATATCATTAAATCGTTTTATTAGTGAAGGATATATATTTACTGGCTTAAATTACACTCACAGTTCCTAATTGCACTTTCAAAACAGGGGGTCTAAAAAGCCGAGGATGTGGAAACTGCTTGTTCGATACAATAAAATCGAAGTATGTATATGACCCATCACTATATTTACAAACACTGTGTTGTATATTTTTCAATCTTTGGATTTAGATTGCTCTTGTATGAAACTATAGTTAGAGTTAAGAGTTAGGTTTAACGACGTATCTAACTGACCTCCTGAAGATATTAAACGATTTGGGTACTTGGGAACGGATACAGCAGCAGATATAAATGAGTATATCTAAAATATTTTCCTGTTGCTTTCGTGTTTTGAAAAAAAAAATCAAAATGCAAAGCGTTTTCACCGTTTTTTTAAATATTTGCAATTTAGACAAGGATAAGCAAGATTTTGCAATCAAAATCAAACACGAAAACCACAAAATCATAATTTAATATGTATGTTATGAACTTTAAAAAATATTTTAAACCATTTAAAAATTTCGGATTCGTTATTTTCCAAAAAAATATGTTTTGTAAAAATTGATAAGTAAAGAAGTATTTATCTATGAATGCATTTATGCCCTTTATGATACAGTTTTGCGGTCAAAAGTATAATTAATTAATATTTGTAATTAATTAATCATTAGTAAGTACAGGTATTTAATTGGTTGGAGCGGTATCTGAATTTCAATAATTATCAAAACATTATTCTTCGGCCTATTGTTGTTCCGTATGAGAGAGAATTGGATCAAAATTTCAACTAATGCACGACAATGTGCATCCCCATGCAGCAAGTGTCGTGCACGAATTTCAGCAGGACAATGAAATTAATGTTGCCTTGGCCTTCTCATTCCTTTGACCTTAATCCCATCGAGCACGTATGAGATATGCTCGGACGAATACTTTTGGTGCAAAATATTGTGTTTCAAACTGACCAAAAACTATTCGAGTGCCTTTCAAATGAATGGAATGCCATCGAAAAACATGACATTGACAACCCAATTCTGAGTATGCCTCGTAGATGTAGAGCGGTTGGTAACAGTCGTTGTGGTACTAATCCTCTATATTAATTATGAGTATTATTTAATGTTGATTTATTGTTGTTAATTATGTGCTGGAAACTATGTAAATTTGAAGAATTTCTTAATTCTTTTGTGAATTTATATATGTTACATACCGTATATGAAAACAGACCGTATGTATACGGTCTAGGCTGTATCTATACGGCCTAAATGCCGTAGGCCGTATGTAAATGACATGGCATTTCATATACGGACTAGACCGTTAACATACGGATTATTGACATTCAGACTGTATGTGCAATCGTAGTGAATTACCCTTCTTTTTTTATATAGGCCCATTAAAGAAGAACATACCTTCTTTTTAGTATATGTATTTTGCAGAAAAAATCTAGGGTACCGATACATTATACTAAAAAATTACCTTTTTTCCTTCAAAATAATACGTACCAGCATGAAGTAATATCCTTGTTTGATGGGCCTATATATAAAAAAGAAGGGATAATTCAGAAATGGCGGACGTAGAAACCGCCCGGAAAACATTGCACATACATTCTGTCTTTGTTTAAATCTCTCTGTGATATACGGTCTAGTTGCAGATAGACCGTATATAATAGGACTAGTCCTTTTGCAAACCGACTAGACCGTTTGTTGTCGGACAAGCTTCTTATACATATGGACTAATATCTTCAGTCCGTTTACATATGGACTAGTCCTTTTGTATATACGGCTTGTTTTACATATACGGTCTATAACATATACATATAGGTCTATTAGAGAACGCTATAATATAAAAGATATGGCAGGAAATTGTGTTTAATTTCATAATTTGTATCCTTATCCCTTACATTCTTTTGATGTGTGTATTAGAAACCTCTCAACGGATGCACCGATAAATCTTCAGCTTCACCTGACGTATAATATAAAGACAGGAAATATAGCCCCACAGTAGGAGGTGTCGCTTCAACAAAAAGTTCAAAAATTAGACGGGAAAATAAACTTTTTCAATTTATTGAAGACATGGTTTTCCAAGAAAATACAAAATTGTCCGCGATCATTTTGAGCATAGAGTAATAAATAAACAAATGAGGAATGAGGCAAAACTTAACATATTTGATTATTTCAATTCACTTTTATTTAAAATCTGTAGGGAATTGGGGTAAAAGAATAAAATAGTAAGTACGTACATATTAAGTTAAAGGTTGATCTATTTGGGGGAAAAAATTTTCCCCTCTTAAAGTGGAAAATTGCAAATAACGAAAAGGTCATTAGCCTCCTTTCTTAATGATAGATATCAAATGGATTATGGATTCTAACTTTTAAGTTTGCTATTTTCCAAATAATTTGATTGTGTGGTTCACTGTTACATGTACATTATCTACAACTTAGTAAGATAATATTCCAGAAAATAATTCAAAAATAATTACCTACGGGTTTGTCATTTAGGGTCATAAGTGGGAATCCATTTGAGACAGCCATTTCTTTCGGAATTATATTTTCCCTACCTACTTCGGCCATGGACAATTGCCACTTGCAACTTTCAGTGGGGGGAGTTAATAAAATCTCCATATTCCTGTTTTATTTTTGAAAGTCTTCCATTGGGACTGAGGTCTCATTCTATTTTCAACATGGACGGCAATATAGCGAGACATACATTTTTCATTTTTCATATGGAATAACCTTAGCCAGTTGCAGCGATTGTAGGGCGTAAATATAAGATAAAAATATTCGAATGAAAGTAGGCTAGGCTCTAGGTAGAATATAAATAATTGAACATTGCAAATATCCAACACTACTAAAATATAGACATTCGATGTTTTCGCGATGTGGAAATCAGTTGCAATCTAATCCCACCCAGTAAATACCTTCTGCAATCAAATATTATCAGGTTAGCATTTAAAAGGCCTGCAATCAACGCCTTGTATGTAGAATATTGTTATAGCTTCTATTACAATAACTTTTTTCGTAATTTTTCGTAGAACGTGAATAAAATTATTATTCTAGTGAGACAGGTGCTATCCATGAAGGAAATAAATTATATTATATAAACTATTATCCATGTTTCTATTTCTATATTTAGTTTCCAGATAATTGTTTAAATAGATTCATTCTTGCATTTTTTAATATTTAGTTTCACCAGTTATGTCGACTTTCTCAGATAGAACACTCTGCCACAAGATAAAATAATAACGTTGACTCTCATCCAACGATAATGCCCCCCCCCCCTAATTGTTTAATTTGTTATATGAAACAAAAAAGCAAGAGTTTTAAAATATATATTAGGTATAATAGTTATTTTATGAAAGAAGGGAGTTATATAGCAATGTTAATTACCGAGAGCAACAGATAATAATGTAATGATACCTAATAAGTCTTAGGTTATTAACATTAGGTACTAACTCCCGCGTTCATATAGGCAATCTTATTCCCTGTTCATTCACATAAATTTAATGAAAATGAAAATTTAAATTTAAATTTTTAAAAAATGTTACCTATGTTATGTGTGATGGGCTATGAAACTATTACGAAACTATTACGATACGAGTTAAGAATATGTTTCCGTCTACCGTTGCTATGGCATAATTGTTAATATTGACATGTAATTGTTCAGTAGGGAATACAGAACTTTTTGAGACCGTTCCATAGAAGTTGAGCAAACGAAACTTACGTTTTTCAGTCAAAGCACCTTGTGTATTTTTAGATATTTCGACGGTATACGTACCTATCTACTTTTCCTAGGATTCCTGGATTGCGAGGGTTGGAGCAATAAAGTCACTAGTGTTACAAGGTTTGATCCAACAGAGTTTTGAACAGTTCTAGAACCAGCTATCAATTATCTGATTCGATGAAAAAAGAGTTCTGGAATTATTTTCTTGTGTTTTGATTGGTTCGAGCGAGTTATGGAACGGTTGGGCATTATACATAGAAATAGCTAATAGTAGATTCTGTATTGAGGTTAGAATGAAAAAATTCGATACGAGTGGAAGATTCCGAAGGCGAGCGTTAGCGAGCGTGAGGAACCACGAGTATCGAATTATTCTAACCGAGTAACAGACTGTATTTTCTCCACGACCATTCGTGAATGTAATTTCAGGTGGAGTATTATCAAATTCCATATCAAAATCACTCGATTTTTCACTCATTTTATTTAACTTAAAACACGTTCGAAAATACTTTTATTATGACGCGCACCCCCACGCCGCTATTATTGACAGCGAGGTTGACAGTCTTGAAATCCATGGCACTCTATGCTGTGTTTAGTTCAATTAGCGTACGAGTATATTCATTCATTGTCTTGTTATGGAATGAAAATATACAGTGACCGGCAGAAAGTTGGACACAAAAATTTAATATTTTTAAACTCTGATTTCGATTAATTTAAATTTCTAGCCGCTAATCCAACAAAATTCAAATTTAGTAGCAAATTGATGTGTTATCCCATGATAAGTTGGGCTTGCGGTATTTTGTTTTTTTGTAATACACAGGGTGGTCGAAAAAAATACAAAAAAAAGTTAAATTTCTTTTTTTTTACTAGGTGGCTGAGACTTTAAATCTGACATCCAATTTTGATTCCAAACAACTATTGTAAGTAACTTTTTACCGTATTGTAACAAATAAGGGTACTTTACTCTTGACCTATTTTGACATTTTTGAATCTACCTCGTATCCAAAAATAGATATTTAAATTTTGATATGTGCGTTTTGAGTTTGAAATGATGCACCAACTTTTATCAAGATTGAAATTTTCTGAGAAATTAATAATAAAAAAGTTTTCCATTTGTGTCCAACTTTCTGCCGGTCACTGTATATAATAACGCAATGATTTATTATTATTAGTACGAAATATTAGTATCCCTATTATTATATTGTTTATTTATGTGCAATAGATTACAAAAATTATATTAAGATCCTGGAAATACATGCAAAACACTCGAGAAGCTAGTATTTAAGAATAAATCATCTCGCTCTAGAGTGAGAATTTTTAAGTTCTATTGTTAAAAATGATTTGAGAATACTTACATTCACGAATGGTCGTGGAGAAATATTTCTATCTTTTATCCCCTTAAAATTTTAGATTGTCAAATTAAAGAAAAATTATACAAAATGATAGAAATTGATGGGTGTAATAATTTCCAGAATTTTTTAAAATTTCAAAATAGGTATAGGTACTCTAATTTTTGTGTACCTACTAAATTATTAGAAATATGTTTTAAACTTTGAATATATTGTACCCTCCCTCAAGTATTGAAGTCTTCGAAATTTCGTATGGAATGACTATGAATTTCTTTGACAATCTTTGTGTCTTCTAAAATATTTTGAATCAAATTACTTATGTTTTAATTTAAAAATATATAGCAACGTATTTTCCACTATTTTTTGTTTAACCTTTAATAAATTTAACCTTTTATGCATTTTCTGAACATTTGGTCCTGTAGGTTTTGTAAAATTTCAAATAGTGATTTGTGTTTTGTTTAGTACAGATTGCTGTCGATATGTAATGATAATTATTTCAATATAAAATTCGCACGGCAGATCTTTGGGGGGTTAAAGCCCCCAAAGCCCCCCCCCCCTGGTTACACCACTGAGTACGGGTATAATTCTGTACAGTGCGCTAGCGATGTCATTAATATATAGTATGAACAATAATGGGCCCAGAATAGACCCTTGAGGAACGGTCCCATCAAATCCCATACGAGGGATAGAAGGGTGAATATATATTTTTTTGTAGAATATAAACATAAAGTTGCTTTGCTTTACTTTTATACCTTTTTAAATACTGTCCTTGGGCTACATGTGAGCCAAATTTAATATCTAATAGCAGTGTTTAGGTAGCTTTACTCGTTCGGCTAATAGTAATTCTTTCAAAACTGTGTCCAGTAAAAAACCTCATTAGCTAGCTCTGCATGGAACAAATGTGCAAAAGCTAATAAACGCGCTGCATAACTTCATGCAGCGCGCTCGTACGTTTCAAATTATCCACGGATTTTGTCCTACACATTGCGCGGTAGTGTGGGAAGTCATTTGCGCTGAAATAAAACGGGAGAAATAAATTCTCCCCGTATTACCTCCTGAACTCGGGGATAATTTCGTGATAATATACCTGCTGTCAGCGGTTTAAGTGCGCCATGTTCACATTATGGCGGTGATAATGTTTTAGGATCGCCAGCAGGATGTTAATTAAAATATTGCGAGGTGCGAGGAACTTATTGTTATGGGTAGTCAAGCAGTAAGGTACCTGTAAGTTTTAAAAACTTTATAAATCAGTATGTAACTCAGGAAATTAAAAAACAGTGCTAATAGTCAGGGACGCCGTAAGTACGGGTCGGGTGGAAGGAACGAACCGCCCCTCATGTAAAAAAACGGGGAAAGGCGGATGATGATGTGATTTTGTAATACATTATGTTTGTTGCGGAATATTTTATGCCTTTTTTATTAATTAAAATGACTCAGAGCCCGTCCTCACTTGATAACATGTTTCAAAAACTTGTTCCTGGAACATACTTCTATAACTTGTTGGGGCGTCCTCATTTGTTGGATTGCAAGCAACAAGCAACATTTTTGTAGTCTCCGCCATGTAATCAAATTAATAGTAATTGGCCCCCCTCCCCCGCACAAGCATTCAGTTGCTTCTAGGTACTCCTAGTTTGGAGTATTGTGAGGGTGAGAATTATTATAATTATTATTATTATTTTGAGCAGAATTTCGCCAACATGTTGAATAACATTTTTGAAAACAATGTTGAACAGCAAGTGAGGACGGGCCTTAGTTTCGGTTCTACTGTTATGATAGAATTTTTCAAAAAATTTAAATCCTTCTGATGTTGTAGGAGAGGGGCTATTTTAATATTTGCTTCGGGGCCTGAGGTACTCAAGACTCTCCGAGCACCGCCACTGGTATGTCGTTTTCTGCGTTTTTGGGGTCAAATACTGGAATTTACAATAAGTGGCATAAACATGTGCGATATTTAATAATGGATTTAAAAAAAGTTATGTAAAAGTAGTGATTTCATCTACAGGTTTTTTTTGAAGAATTGAAAATGTTAAAATGTTGTATATTTCTAAACTAAAACTTAAGAATATATTTTTAGTATATGTATATTTTTAAGTTTGACCCTCTCCAACACCTCTACTGAACCAAAATATTTAGCGACAGTAGGTAACGGAATTTCGCCCCCTCCCTCTGTTAAAAATTACTTCCGACGACCCTGTCTGAAAGTTTTGTTCAGAATCTGTGGTGAAAATTTTGTCATACTATAGCATAGCAAAATGTTGATCAGTGCACCTGTATTTATTTACACATAAGTCATTTTCCCCATTACACTGAAGTGACTGCGATGCTTTTAAAATAAATAGGTAAACATTGTCGCTATTGATTTTAATTGCTAATCGAGTGATGTTATTTATTATACCTATTTCGGAACTTAAGAGAAATCAGTGTGACATACTTCTTGGGAATTAAGTAGATAGTAGATACCACATTTAACCGCAATAACCAATATTATAACATAGATTATTTATTTATAATTAAATTAATGTCCATGTTCTTGGACAGGGCCATCAGCCGAGAATTGAACCCCAAATGTACTTTATTTTTCCCCTAGAATTTAAAAGTTTTACATTGTGTCCCCGAATTGAGTTCACATAAGATCTAAATAACAAAAAAAATCGAGTTGAAATTTGAGCTTCTGGAGATTAGCCCTACTTGGTTTGAAACTAATTTGTGACATACATTCGTAATTTTAGTTTCGAAAACTCACGTATGCCTTGGAAATTTAGAAAAAACTAATTTTGCACATCAGTAAAGTGCCCTTTTTGTAGGTTTTACGACAAAATGTTATTAAGGAAACTTGTTCAGAATGAAGAACTGACTAAGTTTGCGAACTTTCAAAAGCCTAGGCCTACTTCGATTTCTGCGCGTTTTAATTTTTTAGCAGAAAAAATCAAAATCGACCTAGGCACTTTATTGATGTGGAAAATTAGTATTTTTCAAAATTTCCAAGGCATACGTGATTTTCCGAAACTAAAATTATGCCACAAATTAGTTTAAAACCAAGCAGAGCTGATCCCCAGAAGCTCAAATTTCAACTCGAAATTTTTATGTTATTTGCACCTATGTGAACTCAATCCGGGGACACACTGACCACTGTAGATAACCAATTGTATTTTTTACGGCGAAATGAAATTTTATTGTCGACCATTGTGACGCAGGGATCAAGATTCGAGAAATCTATTATGCTTAATTGTCACCGCTATGTTAATATCACATAAAACTTATCATGTATCATTAGGTGCAATCAAATATAATGTATATGTTACAGACCGTATACCGTATATGTAAAACAGGCCGTATACAAAAGAACTAGTCAATATGTAAACGGACTGAAGATAGTAGTCCATATGTATAAGAAGCTTGTCCGTCAACAAACGTTCTAGTCGGTTTGCAAAAGGACTAGTCCTATTATATACGGTCTATCTGCAACTAGACCGTATATCACAGAGAGATTTAAACAAAGACAGAATGTATGTTCAATGTTTTCCGGGCGGTTTCGACGTCCGCCATTTCTGAATTACCCCTTCTTTTTTATATAGGCCCATCAAAGAAGGATATTACTTCTTGCTGGTACGTGTATTTTGAAGGAAAAAAGGTAATTATTTAGTATAATGTATAGGTAGATTTTTTCTGCAAAATACATAAACTAAAAAGAAGGCATATTCTTTTTTAATGGGCCTATATAAAAAAAGAAGGGTAATTCACTACGATTACACATACAGTCTGAATGTCAATAGTCCGTATGTTAACGGTCTAGTCCGTATATGAAATGCCATGTCATTTACATATGGTCTGCGCCATTTAGGCGCCGAGACCGTATAAATACGGTCTGTTTTCATACAATAAGTCGAGCAGTAATAATAAGCAAAAATAAAGTCAATTTTGTACATTCTGTATATAGGACATTTTTAATATGAATTAATTCCTGCAATTTTTTATTTTTGAAAAATCCAGGGGGGCGGCTACCCCCTTGCCCACATGTAACAGCGCCCATGATGCTTACACTGCAAATAGTGCCATATCGTGTCGTGCTAGCAATAAAATCTAATTACGAACTATAAGCATAATTACTTACTACCAAAGAGAAAGTTTTCACACAGGTTATCTTAACGAACCTTTCGCATGATGTGTAGTTATAAATAGTAATAGATAAAAGTGATGTGCCAACAGTTTAATAATAACTAATAACCCAACTATTTTTATTAATTCATGCAGTATGGTGATTTACCTACTTTATGATATTGGATAAATTTGGTTTTAAATTTGTGTACCGGGTGTAAATGACATCAAGATCACTCCTATTATAACTTTTTCAATATAGAGATCTGGTAAAAGTAACATAGCAGTACCCGACATATGCGGATAATGGAGCGCGCTCGTCGGATAATTTTATGCGGAAGAAATAAGATTGTTAAATGTATTTAAATAATAGTTATTTATGTACCAAGGCACTGAAGTTCAACTTTTTATGACTCATGTGGAATTTTGTTGCCGAGGCCTCTGGCCGAGGCAAATAAACCACATGAGTCATAAAAAGAACTTCAGTGCCGAGGTACATATTATATTTTTTTTTTTAAATCGGAAAAAAAATGTTTTATTAGGCAAGAAAATAATAATAAGGGATCACCCGTCCATGAACCGACTACGCGCGGCGTTGCTTGACTTTGACGATCGCTCTATCTAGGTCAAATAAGACAAGACACGGCATCTTCGTACAGAAAAACCAAACTACTACTTCTTGTGCAGCCTACACAACAAATCTATTGATATTCAAATTTACTAAAATATGTATATTTTGATGCTTCTTTCCATTCTCAATCATTTTATTTCTTCAAAATAATGCCATAATTGAATTTCTTGACCCCAAAAACATGAAAAGCGACTCATGACTTCCTATTTTCAAATTCACCTCATTGTACCCCCTCCTATCCATCCCTTTGTTCTCATAGTATCAAAATCTCTACTAAGTAAAACTGACTTATGTAGGTACTAGCTTTGTTCAATAAAACTACTGATCACGAAAAACTAAATTGTATAAAGGTTTTCCCCCTTCCCCCTATTTTTATCCCTTTCCATGAAGCGTTTTTTATTATTGTGCGTATTGCGGGTAATTGTACGCACTGAGCCACAGCCGGCTCTAGGAAAGCCCTGAAGTTGAGAAAGCTGCCAACATGGCTTGCGGGTCTGCGCGGAGTGGCCTGTCACTCCCTGTCGGTTGATTTTACAAGAACTTTAACAGAATTAATTTGTGTAGTGCGGGTAGTGCTATCGTCGCCAGAGGGGTGGAAACAGACAGCCAGAAGTGCTGGCGACAGCTTTTTTATAAAATAGTTTTGTTTGTGCAAAGTGAAAACTTTCTCTAAAACTTCGAAGAGAAGAATCGTTCCTTTACAATTTGAAGCCTCAAGATGCCTAGAACCGTCGAGGGACGCTAGAATTAACTAGCTATAGGTTTTCTTTGCTTAACGGCAAGCGGTCCTCTTGTATTCCTTTTGGGCTTTCCAAAGGACGTAAATTTAAGAATAAAATGATTCAGTGCCAATTGCATAGACAAACTAAAGTACCCTTTAAAATTAAGGGAGGTTTCTAACAATCCAACCATTGTTTAGTATTGTTGCAAAAGTTGCTTTACCTAATGTTAAAGTCAAAAGATAATTTAGTTGAATGTATTATGAAACTGACCCTATCTGCCATTTCAATCAGTAGACATTACTCTCCTTCACAACATGCTGTTCTCTGTTCGCTTGTTTGTATTTTTATGAAAATTTAACCATGAGGGAAGATAGGTAATCATTATTTGCCTGATGGCGCACATTGCGAAAGATTATTTGCCCAAATTTACCTTATTATTTGTCGAAAATGTACCTATCCACACCAGGAATCGTACTTATTATAAATAAGTACTTATACTTCTGTGTAGATATATTTTGTTACTTGTTAGGTACTGCTTTTATTGTCTGTTAAACAAACGTACCTGTATAGGTACGTAAGTATTTACTTAGGTACACAATTATTGAAACAAAGTTCACAAATGTATCTAATTATAATTAAAAAGAGGGTTGAACATTTATTAGAAAAGATAAACTAAGCCAAAGTGCAGACTGCTCTATACTGCATAGACCCGTTGAACCGTCCCACTGCGGCGTTGCCACATGTTTGCCCAGAGCTTGTAAGCTTGAGAAGGTTGTGACTGAGCACAATTAAACAACAGTGACACTGCCTTTTTTTCAAAAAAATTGCTATGCCAATTGATTTCCAAAAGCAAATTTCATCACGTTAAAGACGGCCTATATTTGCCTACAAAAAATTAGCAAAAGTTTAATACTTATAGAGCTTATTTCATCGGCGACTCCAGTTTGAATAAGACACACCAAAACACAAAAGCGGCTATTGTGAGTCGAAAACATGTAAAACCATTATTTTTGGAAGTCGCATGCTTCATAATGAGATGGAAAACCAGTAATTGCTTTGAAATTATTTCAATCATAAATGAAGATATTGGAGTGCGTACGATTAGCCGTTGCGCACTATTACCTGACTCCCCTACGAAAAATGCAAAAGAAATTACTAGGTCCGTTGCAACTTTCTCATATGTGCTAAAGGTTAAATCGTGATAAGTTGTCTATATATAAGCTCTTTGAAACTCCATACACCACGAGAGTTATATGGCTGAATAAGTATATTAACACTTGTTACCAACAACTTGCTTTGCAAACTAACACAGGTGATCAATTATTGCGTAATTATTTTACATTTACAAGGTATGCCAAATCATTATGTCATGAAATACACGCGCCATAATATACAAGTTGTATAGTAATTTCCTGTAGCCTCCGGTGAATATTCTTAGTTTTGTATAAATTTTGTTGCTGCGAGCACTCTGTAAATTACATCAAATGATATAACATTTAATGGTTGAAGCTCCTCATAAAAGGCATTAAAAAAGCTATTTCATCGGGAACGGATAATTTCGGTTCAAATAAAAACCTTATCGTAACTGACAGAATCATTTCTGGTAGTATCAAATGGGGCTACCGAAAAATATATTATGTATACACAATGTCAATCAAGTTAATGAATTTTAATGGTCAGGTCACGATCACGAACTTCGTAGAGGACCTGGACTGATAATAATCTGCGACTGTATCTTACCTTGGTCATAGAAGAATCTACTACGGATTCTTCTATGCCTTGGTGTAATTTAAATTTCTGGACACATATCACATGTAGTCATATCTATGACATCATAAGCTACTTCCAGCGTGAATCTTCAAGATCCATAGACTAAAATTTGAAAAGTCTACAAAATATCGTTTGAACCTCCACTGCACTTGACAAATATTTGTCAAGAGAGTTTCTGTCCTATTAGTAAAATTAATATGGTGTTGAGTCAAAAATATTAATTAATATATGCGTTTCTATTTAAATAATATTAGAAATGAAAATACACACCGTCCCGTCAAACTTTACAATGAAGAATTTAGGTAACAAAGCTTTAACATTATCTAACATAATATTTATTTTGATATTTAACTTTGGGGTACCTTTTGCTTTAAAAAAGATGAAAAATTACCCACTCAAATATGGTTACGTGCTAAAAATTTGATTATTTTTTTGTTGAAATTGTAAAAAAGTATTACTTGCAAAAGTTATTTCTTTTCAATTTCACATAAGCATACTTGCCACCAAATTTTAAATCTCTCCTAATATGTTTAGATTTTAGCCATTTTTTATATTAATAATGTGGTTAATACTAATGAAAACATTTTGATCAAAACTGGCATTTTATCAATCACATATTGAATGTCTTATTTGAAATAACTTATATTATAAATTAAATTAAATGTTTTCTTACATTAAAATGTTGTCTTATGTCTTTTACATTTTACAGAACAAAATGCGATTACTTAAAATCCAGATCCAGTATATCTTGCAACAAATTCTACTAATTACTTCCCTTATACATTTCTAAAACTATATTTAACAAAATTACAAACTTAAAGCTAGGCGTTGTAATCTCTACATATATCACTTAATGTGGTTAATACCAATGAAAACATTTTGATCAAAACTGGTATTTTATCAATCACATATTGAATGTCTTATATTAAATAACTTATTATAAATCCAATTAAATGTTTTCTTACATTAAAATGTTGTGTTATGTCTTTTACATTTTACAGAATAAAATGCGATTACTTAAATTCTACTTAATTAATTCTCTAATACGTTTCTAAAACTATATTATAACGAAATTACAAACTTTAAGCTAGGCGTTGTAATCTCTACATATTATATTACTTAAAACACCACTTGTATTTAGCAGGAGTATTTTCACTAACATTTCAGAAGGTTTTGTACTTCTTCTTGCGCAGGCCTGTTAGCCTTTTCATAATAATTATATCGCAGATTTCTGTTTATTCTCATTAGAGTAGTTTAATATTCACAAATGTTTGAAACTTTTTAAATTTGCCAGAAAAACACTGGTTAATAACCTTCGACAATATCTAAATAGATTCAACTTTGGATAAACAATAAAATTCAATTTCTTTTTACGTTTTGTATACTTCTATTTATCGTCATTGATATTTTCATTTTTACTGTCATACACTAAAATGTGAATGAACTATTAACGTTTTTATTTTTAGATTCGAAAATCCGTTAATACTAATATCGTTGTTTCGTAAATTCAGAAGTAGTAAACGTTGCAAATTTATAAATGGTTGCTCATCGATATTCCTCAAATTATTGTTTCCTAATTCGATCGATTCTAGTTGGTCCCCTCCTTGGAATGCATTGTTATCCAAAGTTTGCAAGTAGTTATTGTTAAGATTCAGGAATTTCAAATTCAAAAGTCTTAAGCTGCCTTGGATACTTTTAATCTTGTTAAAACTTAAGTCCAAATCTTCTAAAGATCTCAATGTGTTGAAAACTGCAAAATCTATGGATTCAAGGTAATTGTGACTTAAAGATAGCCTCTTTAAACTACGCAATCCGTGAAAAGTGCCTGGTTCAAGAAACTTTATTAAATTATCACTCAGTGATAACAGTTCAAGGTGCTCCAACTTCTGAAATAAGAAGGATGGCAGACTTTCCAAGTTGTTTATTTTCAAAGTTAATTCTTTTAGCCTCAGAACTCCACTAAATGCACCACACTGTATTCGTTTTATAAAGTTTTGACTGATATCTAGATTCTCCAAATTTTCAAGATCTGCAATAAAAGCCATGTGTTATTTGAATGCTTAGAAAAAATACTGATCTATTAAAATCGGAATAGTATAAATACGTACTATTTTGTTTTTTCCCTATTTAATTTCTTTCTTTCTTATACATATATACAATATATATAACACCTATATCCCCCTTGAGAGAAAAAAAAAGAGGAAAAAGACATAATGATGATGATCCCTCGTTTAAACTATATTTGTCCTAGCAATAAGCGACATTAACTAGGTAAGTTTTGCCTCCCCCTGTTAAAAATTACTTCCGTCGTCCCTGCAAATAATGATGCTTTGAGCTTCTGCACAATGTAGATTGAGATTCAGTGAAAACGTATCATACATTAGGTATTTTTAGTTCTCGCAGTAAATAATCATCTAAACCTACTGTTTCTTTACTTACTAGTCTTAAAACTAAAACTTATTAACAACAACTTACCTCGAAAAGAATTGTTTCTAACTTCGTCCCAGTGATTGTTGTTTATATTAATGAACACGATATTGGTTAATCCTGAAAAAGCATCTTCTGTAACTTGTAACATCTTATTATTGCTGATGATGCAACTCTTCAGTTTCTCATAATTTTCTTCGCGGTTGCTTCTTTGAACAATCACGTTTTCTACGTCAGTTATAATTAACAACTGGGCACTTTTCGTTAAAATAGCGTTGAGATCGTCGACTCTATTCATATGTTCACACCTCAATATAGTCCCGTTCATAGACGATGAACAATCTCTATTAGATAGCACGGGCATTATTTTTAATACCAGTAACAGCGATTTAATGGTAGAATTAGTCTAAAATTTGTTTTTATAAGGAAATGCGTAATAAGTGGACTGGGAGATGCGTCTTACCATATTTAAGCCGGTTTGTTTACTAGAATTGTGTTGAACTTGGGACCAGTTGCTCGTCGTGTGGTGGAAGATTATTTACAAGCCTGCTTAAAAATTTTTCTTCGAGCCATAAGGTTATCAATCAAAAGGCTGGTTGATTTATATCTTATTTTTATTTCCTTAATATAGTATTTTAGTCATAGGGATATGTTGTCATCGCTAATGATGAAAATATAAAAAAATTTGGTAAATCGCATCCGTACTATATTCGTTTTGTTCAGGGTGTCTACCAACCTGGAAAACCTGCAAATGTCAGCATTTTCCAAAAAAACGCAATTAAAAAAATCATACCACGCCGTGGAATAGTGACACTTCCTACACACACACAAAAAAAATCATCAAAATCGTGCAGCTCATCACAGTTTTACAGGGGTGTTCCGGATATAGTCTGAACGCCTTGTACATATAAATGTGATATGAATACGATTTTGGACACCTTACTCAAACTATTGTTTAAGTTTCTATAGTCACTGTTAATAGATACTATAGGTGACTATAGATTCTTTCTCTAGTCACTGATACTATGAAGCAAAATCATGGTAAAAAAGTAGCAGATTTGTATTGTCGGTCTTTGAGATTCATTATTCATGCTATATTTAAGGAAATTTAAGTCGATAAACCTAAAGTTTCTTGATTACGTGAATTCCATTATGCAAAATCATTCATTGAAATGTTAGTTTGGGGTCTGAACAACTGTTGTTTCAAATTTGTAGACAAGGTGTAATGTTTAGATGAACTTGAAGCTCGGAATTCCATTGTCTTTATTATGATGATTTACACAACGCGACGTTTCGATCAGTACTCTGATCGTTTTCAAGTGAAAATGGATTAATATTAGGTAAATTTACTCTATTTATTCCAAATGGTTTCATTTTCACTTCATCATCAATCACTCACCAAGTCAAACGAAGTTCATCTCAATTCCGAACAACTTATTTTATAAAAATTTCGTTCCAAACGGTTAAAGTTTTGAGGGCGTTACACTCCTAAGTAGATAAAGTAAAAAAAATCGTTTCCTAGATGATTGACAAAGTGTACACAAGTATACCCTGTAATTGAAAACCAAAAGCACAGATAAAACTAGCTATTATCTTTTCATAGCCGAAAACCTACCTAAACATTGCTATTACATACAAGATTGTGGAATTGCTTTCAAATGTCAATGAAGACGAAATAATAGTAATTGCGGCCCTCCCCAGCACAAGCGTTCAGTTGTTGCTTCTGATACTCCTAATTATGGGTCTTGTGAAGAATTATTATAATTATTATTATTATTATTAATCATTTATCTTCGTATTTCGTAGTGTCGCAGTATAATACGCTAGTTAAATACTATACACTTAGGTATGAATTCTAAAAAACCTTTAAAGTGTATGGTTTCCTTCCTATGTACGGAGTATACCTACCTATATATAACTATATAAGATTTTATAATATTTGACTTTGTATCCTTTTAATCATTGTAAACTCTGTAAAACTGAATTTAAAATTTATTTGCCCATGTTCCGAGTTCCACGCAAATGAAACATGCGTCGCTGGAGAATATTCATTTTAATTAATTATGCATTGTTCTTAACTAACTTCATTGCGAAAACAAATACTATGCAATAATGTGAATGTGAATAGTTGCTTATTCTGTAAGGAAAAAAGAAAGATTTATTAAATATCAATATTTAAAGAGATTAGGTACATGAGAATCTGAATCTAACAATCTAACATATTCGTCATTGTTACAAGGTCCTACGAACTTTATCATAGATTAAAGGAACCATAGATAGTCAAAAGCATTGTTGAAACCGTCCGCAAAAATCCTGCTACACCAACCTTCAAACTTTAATTTTGGAGCGAAAACAAATTAAAACAGATAAATTGTTGTAACTTACAATTTTTAGGACTCTATACTAAGTTGACTGTTGAGGTATAGATATTTTAATTTACTTATCAGTTTTTATATAAAATTTTATGTAAAACATTTGGTGTAACGTGCGGAAATTTCAAAAATGGTTCTGACAGTCTATGTGTAGCGGTATCTATGATATACTCTAAAGACACCAATTCCACTCGCAAGGAACAAAACCTCTAATAACTTAGAGACATTGCGAGAAGAAAACATCAAGTATTTCGCTATTTTTAACAAGGTGTGAGGTGCTTTGTCAGCTTTGTGTTGTAAGACTTATCCATAAAGAATTCCAGAGTGTCAAAAAAATATAATTGTTGCAATTTTACGTTCTCTAATCGCCTCGAGCTCAACCACCAGCTGACTGACAGTTAGGTAACTAAATAGGAGGAAGGATGCAACACTATGAGGCGCCATTTCGGACTAAATTATTATTTTTGAATATATAAATTTCTGGCGCTAATATACAGGGTGAGTCGAAGTTAAACCGCCATACTCAAAATTTGAGTAGTATTTTTAAAAATAAATGGGGTTCTTCATATAACATTTTGTCCAAAAACGCTTCTAAAATTTCGTAGTAGGCTGAGAAATGGGATTTATTCATTTGGAATTCTTTATTTACAGTAGGTATTGTCCTAAATTAACAATTTTTGTGAAATTAGTAATAAAAAGAACTTTAACCAAGACAACTTTATTAGCAAAAACATAACGAAAAAATTATAATAAAGTTGTCTTGGTTAAAGTTCTTTTTATTACTAATTTCACAAAAATTGTTAATTTAGGACAATACCTACTGTAAATAAAGAATTCCAAATGAATAAATCCCATTTCTCAGCCTACTACGAAATTTTAATTTTTTCGAATTCACGCGCACCGCGACACAAAATTGCGTTTTTCATGAAAACGGTTAAGGTTTTCGTATTTTTACAAGAGACATTTTTTGTTCAAAATCGAATGTAATTTAATATTCCGCTGTCTAAAATGCAGATTTTTCAACGACAAAAAAGTTTAAAACACTTTTGTTCGAAAGTAACGACGTAGCCAACGCCCTCTAGCGGCTAGAAGAAAGTTGATAGAAAATTCATAATCGCCGTCCCAGAAAACATAAAAGTACCAATTTTCAACTCGATAGCATAAATGGAACCGCAAATACTATTTTTTTTCTGTTTTTAAAAAAAAACTTTGACGCCCTGTATGTCGAAAACGAAGCGTTTTTGGACAAAATGTTATATGAAGAACCCCATTTATTTTTAAAAATACTACTCAAATTTTGAGTATGGCGGTTTAACTTCGACTCACCCTGTATTTTTTTAATATCATATTTATAGAAATTTGCGTGAATAATCTTTTTTTAGTCAAATTTATATATTACGCATCGCCCAAAAATATATATTATTATTAAAAGCAAAAAAATATATCAAAACACGATATATTAATTTGGTGCGCCAATATACAGGGAGCCCCGAAATTAGCCTGCCATAATTTACCAGCGTATTCTACGACCTAAAAAAAATGAAAAAAGTTCCTATAAACATGGCCTCAAAAATGCCCCCTAATGGGGCTATAGCATGGGGCAGTTTCACAAATGGTTTTTTCTAACTATTTCCAGAACGAACAAAGATAAAATTATGAAATTTGGTATGTGATGTACCTGTGAGATTTGACATTTGCCGAGATAGCGATAGTTAGAAATTTTTAATCATAGGCGTCCTAAATGGGGGGGTTAAAGGGCTAAAAATGCCCTAAATTTTTTGTATGTGCTTTTTCCCTAAATTTATTGCGAAATTATAAAATTTCAGGGTATTCTACGAAAAAATGGTGCTCTTGTTGAACTTTGATAGGGTGCACCGTTTTTTGGGTATTTTTAACCCCTTGACCCCCCTTATTTGGGACGCCTAGGATGAAGAATGTCAAACTATCTCTACCTCGGTAAACGTCAAATCTCACAGGTATATCACACACCAAATTTCATAATTTGATCGTTGTTCGTTCTGGAAATATTTAGAAAAAACCGTTTGCTAAAGTGTCTATTTGGGGGCTATAGCCCCCTTAGGGGACTTTTTTGAGGCCATGTTTATAGGAACTTTTTTAATTTTTTTGTACCAAAAAAAGTGGTGGTAAATTGTGGCAGGCTAATTTCTAATAGGCATTTTCATGGCACTCTGCAAAAAATTTTCAAAACGAGTTTACTCGAAAACCATGCATTCTATCGAAGTTCAACAAGAGCACCTTTTCTTCGTAGAATACCTTCAACTTTCATAATTTTGCAAGAAATCTAGAAAAAAGTATACAAAAAAATTTTGGGGTAATTTTAACTCCTGAACCCCCCCATTTGGGACGCCTATGATTAAGAATGTTTAACTCTCGCTACCTCGGTAAATGTCAAATCTCACAGGTACATCACATACCAAATTTCAGAATTTTATCTTTGTTCGTTCTGCAAATATTTATAGAAACCCGTTTGTGAAACTGCCCCTTTCGGGGGCTATAGCCCCATTAGGGGGCATTTTTAAGGCCATGTTTATGGCAACTTTTTTCGTTTTTTTAGGTCTTAGAACACGGTGGTAAATTATGGCAGGCTAATTTCGGGACACCCTGTATAATAATTTAGGGTACCACGGGTCGTCACCAGAGGTCGCGGCGCATCCCTAAAGTGCACCGGTAACGCTGCAGCAGAAAGCGCAGAAGCCCGAAGTCGAAGTGATTATGATTACCGACGTACTGGATGTTCTTTTTAAAAGCTTTTATTTAACTTGCAATGTATGTATGTATGTATGTATGTATGTAATTTGTTCGGGTGGAATCTTGCAACTCAATTTTGAAGCAGATATCTTCAACCGATCGAGCTGAAATTTTGTACACACGTTTAATTTGGATGACAATGCATGATTATATGTGTGACGTCATTCTAAATCCAACATGGCGGATCACCCAAGATGGCGGACTAGTTAAATTTCAACCGATCGAGCTGAAATTTTGTACACACGTTTAATTTGGATGACAATGCATGATTATATGTGTGACGTCATTCTAAATCCAACATGGCGGAACACTCAAGATGGCGGACTAGTTAAATTTCAACCGATCGAGCTGAAATTTTGTACACACGTTTAATTTGGATGACAATGCATGATTATATGTGTGACGTCATTCTAAATCCAACATGGCGGAACACTCAAGATGGCGGACTAGTTAAATTTCAACCGATCGAGCTGAAATTTTGTACACACGTTTAATTTGGATGACAATGCATGATTATATGTGTGACGTCATTCTAAATCCAACATGGCGGAACACCCAAGATGGTCATTAGAAGGTCTCCTCATTGAAGAGCTAGACTGTTCTAAACTAACCGGCAAACGACCTTGCAACAATGATGCGTTAACTGAGATGAATAGACTCAGACACCTGGCCAAACTAAAAATTACAAAATAAATTAAAAGTAAAAAAATATTTTTAAAAAAAGCTTTTATTTAAATGCGCTAAAAAGAATAAAATAATCTTTTCTTTTAAAACTTTTACTATCAACTTATAACGTCATTCCACAATTTATATGATATAAAAGCTTGTTGCGAGATTTAAGTTTTCAAACTAAGTAAATACCACTACTTAAATCTCGCGACAAGCTTTTATATCATATAAATTGTGGAATGACGTTATAAGTTGATAGTAAAAGTTTTAAAAGAAAAGATTATTTTATTCTTTTTAGCGCATTTAAATAAAAGCTTTTTTTAAAAATATTTTTTTACTTTTAATTTATTCTGTGTCAGGTTTGGGATTTGATGTTTTGTGGTGTATAACCCCACAATCATCTTACATATTAGTTTCCCGCCCGCATGATCGTTTTCGTTTCTCCTTCGTTTTGTTGTAGGAAGTGGCTATTTATACGTCCGACGTATATAAAAGTCGGTATACGTCTTGCACTCTCATTGGTGGATTGAGTCACGTGACTTCTTTGGACGTACATTTAACTCCGTTCACGTCCGAAGCCGAAGTAAACATTTGATACGTCTACGTCGGAAGCCGTCGGAAGTGCATTTTTCTCAAGCATCTTTGCAATAAGGAGCGTATCCCCTCCTTTTTGGGGGATAAGCGCTGCTGTATGAAAAAAGAAGGGGACATTCGTATCATATTGTGGCAGTCGGCACTTCAGGAATGCGCGGCGCGACTTCTGGTGACGACCAGTGGTACCCTAAATTATTATATATTGGCGCACCAAATTAATATATCGTGTTTTGATATATTTTTTTGCGTTTAATGTAATATATATATTTGGGCGATGCGTAATATATAAATTTGACTAAAAAAAGATTATTCACGCAAATTTCTATAAATATCATATTAAAAAAATATATTAGCTCGAGAAATTTATATATTCAAAAATAATAATTTAGTCCGAAATGGCGCCTCATACAACACTCCCTGATGAGAGTTGTTCTGATCATCTCTGCCATGATAGTAGTCAGATATAATATACGAATTTCAGAGATAGTATCCTTGAATCATCATTATTTCATAATCCTCGTTATTTTTATTAGGCAAAATAAATGCCGTGTTATTTAACAAAATGTAACGCAGAGAAATACTGAAAATTTACTATTTTGGCGAACATTATCAATGAAACAATCTAGAGTAGGCACAAGGTGTCTCAAATAGAGTGTTTAGTCCGATTATTTCCTTAAATTTTGTGATAAAAAACAACTAAAAACCAGTGTATTTTTTTCGAAAAACTAATATCTAATAATAATATTGTTTTTTTAAATCGGCATGAAGTGTCCCAAAATCGTCATTAAAAGCTCAGAAATCGGCACTGAAGTAGCCCATTATTGATCGATTTTTTCAATAAGAAGGCCTTGGCGAGATGTAAACATCAAACATCAGACGCTTAGCCATCGCCCGTCAAAATTGACCAAATATTCAAAACCCGGGCAATAAAGGCCCATTTAAGTTTTCGTACATATTGCGAAATTGTTACCTATAGCAGCGCAATGTGTCAGTATAAATATTTTAAAAGGTTTGAATATCAATAGATTTGTTATGGAGGCTGCACAACAAGCGGCAGTTTGGTTTTTCTGTTTAAAGGCGTCGTGTCTTGTCATACTTGACCTAGGTAAAGCGATTGTCAAAGTCAAGCAACGCCGCGCTCAGTTGGTTCATTGGCGGGTGATCCCCTATGATTATTTTCTTGCCTAATAAAACATTTTTTTTTCGATTTCAAAAAAATATAATATGTACCTCGGCACTGAAGTTATTTTTATGACTCCTGTGGTTTATTTGCCTCGGCCAGAGGCCAGAGTTGAACTTCAGTGCCATGGTACATAAATAACTATTGTTTTTTATATTCAGCACCAGTAATAATAAGAACTGATCATTTATAATTTGAATACCACTTGAAACTGATTTCTGGGCAATAACGATGATCTCTCTACGATATGAATCTATGATTTCCGATTACATATTATTGCACACGAAATGCACTCAAAAATTTTCCGCACCGGCAAATGAAAATAGTTCTAAAAACCTAAATACAAATCAGCTGCTAGGCATAAACACGAAGAGACGAATTATTATGCAGTGGCAAAATTTTCACACTAAAAACGAGTTATCATGATAAAAGCAATACGAATTCAGTTTTAGTAGATAATATTATTTTTGTAGATATTTGCAATTTTACAGTTTGTTCCTTTAAATTTAGATACCTACGTCCATGTAATTTCTCAAAATTTTAAAATAATTATTTCAAAAGCAGTTATAGAGTTTCTAATGCCCTGTTGATGACTTTTATGCGATATATTCTATATAATGTATAACATGTATTTACCTAATAAATGTATAAAGTTTTTCCTTTCATTTACAGCAACTCTATTACATAATTTGAGTTTTTGAAAGTATGTATCTCAGGAACCGTTCGGGGTAGGGAGCTTAGGTAGAATTTATTTTGTGAGTTTTTTCATGCATTTTAGTTCGTTCGTTATTGTTATTACTAAGAGGGCATTAGGCGACTTTGTCTTTGATCGGAATAAGTTATAAATCATGCCAGCTACATTGTTACACGGGAAAAGCGCTATATCTATCTGAGCTGCGCAACTATTGCGACGCATGTTTTTAATCTGTGTTATCCTTCCTTCCAGAATATTATAACCGGCATAGGTGGAGGCATGGCGGCCTGCGTTTTCCCCATGTCACACAGGAGGCAGGAGGGCCTGCTGTACACCTCCTTCACCATACTGACGGTCAACGCCGTCTGCATCATCATGACGGAATGGTGGTTGTATTTCGCCGACCTGTCCATGCTGTTCGCCGACTACCAGGGCTATTCCAATCACGTCCTCACCGGCTACGGTAAGCCATCGTTCCATTCAGCCCATGCGACTATCGTTTAACCGCGAAATTTATGTAATCACGTCCATTTCTCAATTTCAATGGGGGCTTTTTTGCGAAAAGTGAATTGGAAAGGCACAGCCAATTTGTTGATATATTAAATCAGAAGTTTTTAAATTGTTTTTTTTACTTACCACGCTCCGAGTATGCAACAAAAATAATAATACATATACATATAGTTCGAAATAGGTAATCTTTAAAAACATTCTTTTCGTGGAAAATATATAGTGTTATATAAATAATCGATATTTTCCAAGACGCAACAATCGAATTGTTTAAAGGAAGATATTATCTTGGCTATATAGTAAGTAGATTGCATTTGTTGGGTGCTAAAAGTAAATATCTATTAGGAAATTTAAGAAACGGAACTCTATATACATTCTTCAGTAATAGTAACGCAGAAAAATAGTGAAAATTCACTACAAATATCCCAATCCATGGGGTTCCATGGTGCAGCCCGGTATTATCGAACTGGAAATCCGCGGTATTCCCCCGTTTTGCCTCTCGCTCTCTTGGATCAGCGATTGTCTCAGTTTAATACATTTCTATATAATTTTTTTTAATGTAGGTGTATAGGTATTTATTTCTGACAATTACTTTTTTATCCAAATTTCTTGTCTAAAGAACAGTTACACTTCATATTAATGCAAGGTAAAAATTTATTTGGACATAATGTCGCTTCTCGTGTATTTTTAGAAAGATTATACGAAAATTGTCTCACCTAATACTACTTTCCCAACTACTGCTATCAAAAGATGGCGTCGAATACAATTAATGTGGTGAAATGAGGTTGAAATCCATAGGAATAAATTAGAACAACAAGAAGACGACAACGATAAGGGTAAAAACTTACAGTCTCAGCCCCACAAACACAGTTTCTTTAATCAACTGTACATATGTTTCAACCTTCCTGGGGGGGTCATCTTCAGCGGTGTAACATTACAGAAAATTTAAAGCTTTCTAGACGTGGTCAAATAACGTATGCGAATGTGGAAAATTAATATAAGTAAAAATTATCATGTGAAAAGGCTTCGTCAAAACCTTGAAAACGTATAGGTAAAATTTAAAATTATAGAGAGGAATCCTGAGGACACTATGTAGTCGTAATAATAAAATAAGGAAGCATATTTTTCAAAGTTTTGACGAAGCCTTTTCACATGATAATTTTTTCTTAAAATCGGCAGTGAAGTGTCCCCAAATCGTCATTAAAAGCTCAGAAATCGGCACTGAAGCAGCCCATTATTGTACGATTTTTTTTCAATAAGTAGGTCTTGGCGAGATGTAAACATCAAACGTCAGACGCGGAGCCATCGCCCGTCAAAAGTGACCAAATATTCAAAACCCGGTCAATAAAGGCTAATTGAACTTTTCGTACACATTGCGAAATTGTTACCTATAGCAGCGCAATCTTTCAGGATAAATATTTTAGTAGGTTTGAATATCAATAGATTTGTTATGGAGGCTGCACAACAGACAGCAGTTTGGTTTTTCTGTTTGAAGGCACCGTGTCTGCTCATACTTGACCTAGGTTAACCGATCGTCAAAGTCAAGCAACGCCGCGCGCAGTTGGTTCATGGACGGGTGATCCCGTATGATTATTTTCCTCGGCCTCGGCCAGAGGCCTCGGCAACTAAATTCCACATGAGTCATAAAAAGGTGAACTTCAGTGCCTTGGCACATAAATAACTATTACTTATATTAATTTTCCACATTCGCATACATTATTTGACCACGTCTAGAAAGCTTTAAATTATCTGTAATGTTACACTGCTGAAAATGACCCCCCAGGAGGGTTGAAACATATGTACAGTTGATTAAAGAAACTGTGTTTGTGGAGCTGAGACTGTAAGTTTTTACCCTTATCGTTGTATTCTCCTACTCCACTTCAAGATATGGACTATTTCCTCAAGTTGCAAGAAGAAAAATTCAACATCAGCCTTTAATTTGTGGTGACAGTTTGAGTTTCAAATTATGGATTTTATAGAAATATTTATCTACGCAGACAATGCTATTAATAAACTGTAAGGAGTGCAGGAATATTTAGGGATGAATTATTGAATTTTTTAATAATTATTGAAATGAAAAATACAAAAATAATAGTACAAACTCGAATAGTATCTAAGGTTATGACAAAGTCTAAAGAATTTATGATATCGAAACAGAAAGTATAAAGTTTGGATTAAATCAAATCAACTAACACACCACAACTCACTTCCCAGTTAGGCGCCCTGAAGTCGCTTCGCGCATGTAGGTAGGTATCTTTAAAATAGTACCTTAGATATTCTAAGATATTTAAAAAATTCTAAAATTTACGTTGGACAATGGGGTTATGAGTATCTAGGTGACTACACCTTTTCCATATGTAATTCAGAATACGTCAACTATAATTCAGAAAGCATCAATTGAAATTCAGAAAGCATCAATTAAAATTCAGAATAGGTCAGATGTAATTCAGAAGTATCAGTTGTAATTCAGAAAATATCAAATGTAATTCAGATTTGTCAATTGTAATTCAGAAAGCGTCATATGTAATTCAGATTCGTTAAATGAAATTCAGAAAAGATCAAATGTAATTCAGATTTGTCAGATGTAATTCAGAAAGCGTCAGATGTAATTCAGAAACGGTCACACGTAATTCAGATTCGTCAATTCAATTTCGGAAAAGATCAAATGTAATTCAGAAAGCATCAGTTGTAATTCAGAAAGTGTCATTTGTAATTCAGAACCTCCACTTGCAATTTATTTCACAAAACACTTCATAGAGGGAGTTCTAAAAAAATTTCAAATTAGTGGATATACATGGTGTCTACTTTTTAAACCTATACAAATCCATAAAATCTTTATTTTTGGAGATGACCTCCTGGACTTTTTTTTGTTTGAAAGCCCTTCAAAAACCTCTTCTTTTGACCTTCCTACCATTTTCAAAATGCGATTTCGAGGGCGGCTACGATTTTTTTTATACCCCAGATTTTTACGGAAACCACTTAGCGATATTTTTATTTAAATTCTCACACAAACCCCGCCCATAAAGCACACTTAAAAGGCGTTTCCTTCTGCAGGGTGCCAAAATTGAGCAAAATATGAATTTTAATGGAGTCTGACGAGTCAAGTGTGCCACGGAATACCCTCAGAACAGTTGAATGGTCAATAAAGTATTGGTGTGCAAGATTCAATACAAATATGTAGGTACTGTCTAAGGTGATACATTTTCTGTGTGTTCGTGTTGTGGCACACCAGCCACCTTAAGTCGTATGGACTTACTGACTACATAGCAGGCTTTTGTATTTTTTAGACTTAGTTCGTTTATAGTGTCTGGAGCGGCTTTGATATGTGTAGTCAATTTTCGATCCCTATAAAGTATAAAAAAAGCAGTACTTTGAGATGGAACACCAATTTTGCTGTGGTCCTGTTCATCCTTCAACAATTTCGAGGGGATTTCATGCCACATTTGACTCGCCACATCACTTTAAAATTAATATATTGTTCGGCTTTGACACCCTGCAGAATGAAACTCCCTTTAAGTTTGCTTTATGGGCATGGTTTTGGGGTGTCCTGATTTACTCTGTGGTGTGAGAATTTAAATAAAAATATTGCTAAGTGGTTTTCCTGAAAATCTGGGGTATAAGAAAAATCGTAGCTGGCCTCGAATTTGCATTTTGAAAATGGTAGAAAGGTCAAAAGAAGAGGTTTTTCAATTCCTTTCAAACAAAACAAAGGCCAGGAGGTTATCTCCAAAAATAAATATTTTATGAATTTGTATAGGTTTAAACGTAGACACCATGTATAATAAGATCTATCTACTAATTTGAAATTTTTTTAGACCTCCCTCTATTAAATGTTTTGTGAAATAAATTACAAGTGGGAGTTCTGAATTACAAATGACACTTTCTGAATTACAATTGATGCTTTCTGAATTACATTTGATCTTTTCCGAAATTGACGAATCTGAATTACATATGATCGTTTCTGAATTACATCTGACGCTTTCTGAATTACATCTGACGCTTTCTGAATTACAATTGACAAATCTGAATTACATTTGATCTTTTCTGAATTTCATTTAACGAATCTGAATTACATCTGACGCTTTCTGAATTACAATTGACAAATCTGAATTACATTTGATGTTTTCTGAATTACAACTGATATTTCTGAATTACATCTGACCCATTCTGAAATTCATTTGACTAATCTGAATTTCAATTGATGCTTTCTGAATTACATGTGGAAAAGGTGTAGTTCTCAAGTACACTCATAAAATCAATTTTAAAATTTTAATCGTACAAGCCCAATGGACAATTTCAAAATTTAGCAAATACATCAGTTATCTTGTATTAGACGAGATAGGCTTAGACAGTACTTATTATATCTCAAGCCACCTAGCGATATGAATTACACAAGAACGCAAAGAAGTGCTTCGCTGCTCGAGTTAAACTAGGACTTTAATTGATCCAGATCGTGCCATCTAAATATCACCGCTTGACTTTTTCTTTTTGGTTGACGCCAAGGAGAATATCCTCGCAAATTTAAACATATCGACACGACGCGACGTTCAAACTCTAATTGCAAAAGTACAAGGAATTAAAAACCCATAACGTAGTGCATCCTACCTCACTGATCGGTTTTAAAAATGTACATTATTGATTAATGTGCCTTGTAGATGTTAAGTCATCTATTTGATTTGCCCATTACTTCGCTAACTTATCAGTAATAATTCTCTCGTTATAATACACCGTCTAAAACAACAACATTATATTTTATATCAACACAAAAAATAGAAAAATATCCTCAGACCAACAATAATAACCCAATTTGTCCTAGTTCAATCGGAACAATATCGTACTAATACTAAATAGTGTCGGTAGCGGACTTGTCTATAGGTAGAAAAGGCTTTTATATTTATCGGAATGCGAGTTGCTCCCATCCCAATAATAAATTTTGAGAAGTGGTCGGTATGGGAAATTTCCATCGCCGCAGGTAGAAATCTCGGCCAAGATGCTAACAAACAGAAACAGGTAAATCGCCGGTCCCCCACGTGACGACGCGGCACACTCACGTCGCGCATTTTTCGCAATTATCGCCGATTACATATTGAATAATGTTTTGTTTTCAGTGTGTTTTGTAACCAGAATCGCCGCGCCAGTGGTTCTCGTCGTGGCGTTCCTAGACAGCCAGTTGGCTTTCTACTCGATGCAGGCCGAGCCCCAGCGGCGGCGGCCCGGCAAGAAGGCGCGCGGCTCGCACGAGCAGGTCTCCGACATAGAATACATCATTCCCAGGGTAAGGCCGCCTTACGCAAGCCCTTTGCGCAACAACGCGACAGACTTCCACTTGCTTGTCTTTCCAGCCGAAATCGTCTAAGCCGCACACCACCGTGTACAACGCGTACGCCCAGAGCTGGGTGTTCGACGCGGAGCTCGCGGGCTGCAGCGGCGGCAACGTCGCCGCCGCCTCCGCCACCCCCGAAGCGCCCCTCGTCAAGGTGCTGCAGAACGGGACGCCGCGGGCGCGCGCCCTGCAGAACGGCGGCGCGACGCATGTCGTCGACAACCCCGTCGTACAGGTGGAGGAGGCGTCCGACGACAGCAACAGCAACGGCGACCGCAAGCTGTGCCACATGAAGAGTTTCTCCCGCTCCCCGTCGCCGGCCGTGCTGTCGGCGAGCTCGTCGCAGGTGAGCCTGAACCAGGCGGCGGCGACGGGGCCGCAGCCGCCCATCTACGAGTACCTGGAGAAGCTGACGGAGCCCGCCATCTACCGCTCGCGCCTCGA
Organism: Pseudeuparius sepicola; assembly: GCA_963920635.1. NCBI lineage: Eukaryota > Metazoa > Arthropoda > Insecta > Coleoptera > Anthribidae > Pseudeuparius > Pseudeuparius sepicola. Next base: position 46,965,504 of record OY987302.1, on the reverse strand, counting down.
CACGGCGGTGAGCAGCGGCAGCGGCGACCACCAATACCAGGCGCCGCAGCCGATGCGGCGCATCGACGCGGTCAGCCCGCACGTCGAGAAGGTGCAGTACGCGTCGCTGATGAAGGAGCTGCAGCGCGCCATCGTCGGCAAGAAGAGCTCGCCGCCGACGACGGCGGCCGGCAGCGGCAGCACGCAGGCCGGCTCCAAGAGCAGCAGCCGGCAGGACTCGTCGCGCTCCGACGGCAAAGGCAGCGACGCCGAGTTCTCGAAGGAGCTGGAGGCGGCGCTGCAGCTCATCCAGGACCTGGAGAGCCCCAACACCGGCGAGACGCCGTCCGACGCCGTCAAGTCGCCGCTGGAGGGACGCGACGCGCGGCCGCTGGCCGTGTGGCGCGGCAGCGACGCCAGCGGCAGCGAGAAGACGCTCAGCGCCGTCGGGTCGCTGGTGGAGATCGGATCGCCGACGGCGGCGACTGCGGCGGCGGCCGCCGTCGACACCGGCCAGCAGCCGCCAGGGCTCGTCACCTTCAAGCCGTCGCTGAACGGTAAGGGGGCCAGCGTCGCCGTGCACTACCCCGACTCCCAAAGCACGTCCGGCTATAGCTCTCCCACGCACCACAGCGGCGGCCCCACGCCCGACTGGTCCACCACGTCGTCGATTAACGGCAGTAATACCGACATTGTCAGGCCCATCTCGTACTCGATACGCAACGCCAAGTCAACCACCGTCATTTCGCTGTACGCCCAACCCGACCCCGACCACATCCAGTCCAAGGGGAAGTCTGTCACGCTAGTCAAGATCTGTGGCGACACCCATTCCCTGCCCCTCCACAGCTCTACCCTCATTGCAGATAACACAAATAACACTGACACCACCTTTAACATTACCAATAATAACACGGTCAAAGAAGCCTCCCCCGTGCTGCTGCCAGCGGTCCGCAACCAGCAGCAACAACTACCTCCATCGCCACAGCAGCAATCGCAGCTGCCCACCACTTGGAGCGTCAAGTCATTGCTGCGCAAGAAAAAGCAGAGCTCGCTGCCTAAGCTCAGGCCCGAACTGGAGGCTGCCATCGTAAAATCCGAGAGTTTAGCTTACCTGTCCGATCTTGAATTAATTGCGAGGCACCAGCGCAACCAAGAGATCCAAAGGGTAAGGACAAGCTGGTGCTGGGCCCATGACTTTTTGGGAGAAAGATGACTAACAGGGTTTCTCGGAATTTCTATACCCCCTACTTCTTCTCCTTTATCTAATTCACCATTCTTTAGGTATAATAATTCTCATTTCCACTCAAAAATTGATTGCTAATTTCTTACATACCATTAGATACTTGGATAATTTCCAGGCGTATTTATTATATGTTATTGTTTATTAGTGGTCTGGTGTATATTGGTGATGGGAGATTTCTGCTGGAAATCAAGTGACAATTTTAGAGTATTTGCACAGTAGATAAATCAGGGGCGTGCGTTGAGGTATATTATAAGGCAATACAAGTATTTTTTAAAACTGAACTATTTATAGTTAAATTTAATTACGATTTTTCTGGTTAACATCGTCTCGTACCTAAACGATTTAATATGCGAAGTCAAACTTTGCAGAGGTTGTGTTGTTATTATGTGGACCTGCCTTTATGCCAATGCTACTTTGAAATTTGTTGTGGTTCTGCATTAAACTTTGTAACTTCTAAAGACGACAAAATCGTTTAGTTTTAACATGGATTGATTGGTAACAAAAATGTAAATAATTCCAATCCCATGGATTTTTATCTGTTGCACTAATTTATACAGGATGATTTTTTTAGGACTACCACAAAAATGTGGCAATTTTGGACAGCTAAGTGGTGCTGCAAAAGAAATCGGCATCCATGGCCAACTTGTCGTGGAATATTAAAAAAACCTCAAATTGAGCAAAACTATTAATGGCCGTGGAATGTTTATTTTAAGAGACAGAGGAAAACTTTTATATTGAAATTTGATGGCAATGCTTTATCCATCCAGGTGCTCAGATAGTTTCAGCAAATTCCACAGGGTCTTCGGCTCTCTTCAGACCATGGAAATTATTGTCGATTTTAAGTTTTTTTAGTACACCGCAAAAAGTTGATCATGGAGGCCCATTCCTTTTTTAATGTGGCCTCGCTGGCCAAAATTGCCATATTTTGTTTCCTTACGTATTTTCTGAGCGGCCCAAAATAATCGAGAAAATCGCTTAATAAGAAATAAACAAAAAAAATTTCATAGCCTCAAGAGAGCCGAAGACCCTGTGTAATTTTCTGAAACCATCTGAGTACCCATTTGCATAAAGCTTCTTAGCGCCATCAATTTTCAATATAAATGTTTTTCTCAGTCTCTTAAAATAAACATTCCACGGCTATTAATAATTTTGCTCAATTTGAGGTTTTTTCATATTGCGCGACAAGTTGACCATGGATGCCGATTTCTTTTGCAGCACCACTTAGCTGTCCAAAATTGCCACATTTTTGTTTCTTACGTTTTTTTTGTAGGGCGCAAAATAAGCGAGAAAATCGCGGTGGTAGACCTAAAAAAATCATCCTGTATACCTACTTAGTTCCCACCAGTAAATAGTTACTATACTTACTATTGCTTTCTAACTTAATAACTGATGTCTTGACTGTTTCTTAACGTTATGTTTCTTAATTTGCAGGAAATAGAGGAAAGGGTGATCCAACAATTGGGTGTACCTAGGACTGAATCTCACTGCTGATGAATCTCATTGATGTGTAGAATAAAATAATTACAAAATTTTAACTCCTTTAAGTAAATAGTCTCAATTGCAAAAAAATGCAATAACGTCCAAGATATTTTTAACTCTTTGTCATCTTTTAGTACCTACAATTTTTGTAATTTGTATATTTATATGTACATACTGTTGTTATAGTTATATAGTTTATATTATAATTCTATTGATGTACATATTTAAATATTACCTACCTTTTATAATTATTAAACATTCCTCTTTCGAAGCAAGTGTTTCATTCCTGAGTTTGCAAAAAAAATGGTAAAATAATTATTATAAGGCGTTGAAATATGTTAAATATTTTTTGTTATTATTCTTTGTGATATTTCAAGATTATATATTATAATAATATCAATAATATGGGAAATAGTTTTTGGAATTAATAGTTTAACATTTAACACAATTTGTACCCGTTTCAATACCTATAAACCAAATATATTTTGAATAGACTTCGATGAAACGACATGGAAAATATAAAAAATATTTATAGTACAAAAATTAAATTCTTCTGTAACTTTAGGCCATCAACGCCAATTGCTGAGAGTCTTTCAAAACCAAGTAAACAAATAAATTATTAGCAAATAAAAAAATAATAAGAATAATATAATCTTATTTTTCTAATATTTAACTTTTCCAGATTTCGTTTCTCAGCTATAGCCTTGCTTATGGATATCTACTAGTTAGCCAATGTATGACACTGACATAAGAACTCGACAGAAATACAGTAGATACAGGGGGCAGATTTCGCAAAAAATAAAGTTGTTAGCTATTTTTTTGATGGATTGTAGAGTTTAATAGAAGAAAATTAGTAGACAAGAACTGGGGCACTTTAATTTTTAGCGCCATATATTGCTTGTATCCATTTTCGCTCTCGTATTGTTATGACTCCTCAATAAATAAGGGCTATAGACTTGACTGACGCATTAATAATGACTGCTCACGGCTGTCATATTTGACACACACCACATGGTTTTCGGAGACAAAATACAATGAAAAACACATTGTTGGCCATCAGCATATATTCCAGAATATTAAGCTATGGCCGTGAGAAGCCTTATAAATATGTCAGTACACGGCTATAGGCATAGACATATCAAATAATAGTAATAATACACTTAGGTTGAGAAGTGGAGCCATTATGTACTAAGCATTTTTATATATAAAATATGCGAGGTAAATAATGGCCTTCTCAACCGAAGTGTATATAGAATTTTTTTACTACTAACATTGAAATATTGCGATATTTTACATATTTGATTAGATTTGAGTTCAGCTGTCAAGCTGATAAAATGTTGTCAAGCTGATAAAATGAAACTAATTTTTAAATGTCATATAGAAAATTGTTCATTATTTACCTAGGTATTTTTTTATTATCATTATTTACCTAGAGAGATAAATATTACTTCTCATTATAGGAATGATGTAAATAATGGTGATTTCTCAGGTTAGTAGTAAATAAAAATATGTTAGTGGCCAAATTCCTCCAATTCCTCAAATCCCTCAATCCCAGACATATCCTTTTACTCTTACCCACAAAATAGCTCTTGCCTACATTGTTTTTTCAAGAATTTTTTTAAGAGGGGGTTGTCGACAGCGAAAGTGACGTAAGATTTCGTATTTTTTTAAGTTGTATAGCATAAAATCTAATAACATTTTACCTGGCAAAAATTTAGTACAAACATATCTGTCTTCATTTTAATCATAAGATCTTAAAAGCATATGCACTGGAATTATTATTTTTCCTAAGGTTTTCATAACCTATAAAATAAAATACTGCTTTTAAGATCTTATGATTAAAATGAAGACAGAGATGTTTGTACTAAATTTTTGCCAGGTAAAATGTTATTAGATTTTATGCTATACAACTTAAAAAAATACGAAATCTAACGTCACTTTCGCTGTCGGCAACCCCCTCTTAAAATCTAAACTTGAAAATAAGCAATATTACCATAGTCAAACGAGTTTGGTTCGACTATTATGTTACAAATCTACAAATGGCAACGCATTTCCCTCCATCCATCTGCAGCTTTAGAGGAGTAGGTACCTACCTGCCTAGCTTTTCTTCTTTGTTTAAGGGAAATGCTGTCGACAGTAGCATGAACATTGCCGATTGTCACGAATCCTAAAACTAGAATCACAGACCTATATAGGCGAAGCTATATATGTCTGTGCTAGAATGATACGAAATTTAACTTTGACTTTTGATACTAGTCCCAGTACTCTAATTTTTCTGGTTGACGAGTATATTAATAAAATTAACGTTTTCTTATAATTAATTTTATGTTTAAAAATAAATTTACCTTTTAACTAAAGCTAATAAAGCTAAAAAACATCTATATCAACACCTCAGAAAATATAGCTACTATTACAAGCAAGCTGATGATCTTGGTACTTTCGCCAAATTCGTTAATAAAAGTAACTATGTGTGCATTGAAACATTTTGAAAAGGTTTCAGTAGGTAGGCTATAATTAAAATTCGTTCGAATTCGTCTTCGTGGTAGGAAGGGAAACCCAAAATAACTTAAATGGTCACTTAAAACTTAAAACGCTTAAAGAACAAACCTCCTGGTCTACATCATTAGACGATGAATTATAATATTCAACATGAACATGAATTCACCAAACTGGTGGTGGCCTCCTGAGCTTGGTGGGTCCGGTGATCCCCCACTCCTCATTTTTGTTTCCACCATGCAATCAACCGATTGATTCCAAAACACTTTTGGTGGACTTTGATGCCACCGGTCCCACCAAAGAATATTAGAATTCGGCCATTAAAAATCTCTTGTAATATGCGTTATCTAGAGTGATGCCAAATTCAGATACATTTTACCAAATGTCAATTTGCTGCTTCCGATAAAACAACATGAAATTGCACAAAATCGTGTTCAATAGCATTTTATTATGATAAAATGAAAACGAAAAAAACGATTAAAAACAATTCGATGATATTATCCATTTTATTCTTAAAAAAATGCCTATTATATTTTTGTGTGATTTTTGAGGGTCTTCTTTTAAATACAGTAGGCCGTGGAATATGCCAAAAATACACTTTTGCAAATCAAGGGCAAGCTTTTATTTAACTTCACATGTTAGTGTGGGCAGAATCTTGCAAGCCGAATTAGAACCACTTCCTGACATCCGATTGAGCTGAAATTTTGCATACACCTTTAGTTCCGGTGACAATATACTATGCACTACTCATTATTGTAATACTTTCAAAATGGCCGCCGCTCCAAGATGTCGGATGATGTATTTTTTGTCGACCCTCTTAATATGGGTATCAAATGAAAGGGCTTAAAAAGTAGAAAACGATAAAGTTAGTGATATCACACTAAATTCAATATGGTCGCCGCTCCAAGATGGCGGATGATGTATTTTTGTCAACCCCCTTAATATGGGTTTCAAATGAAAGGGCTTGAAGAGTAGAAAACGGAAAAGTTAGTTACATCACACTAAGTTCGATATGGCCGCCGCTCCAAAATGGCGGATGATGTATTTTTTGTCAACCCCCTTAATGTGGGTTTCAAATGAAGGGGCTTGAAGACTAGAAAACGATAAAGTTAGTGACATAACACTAAATTCAATATGACCGCCGCTCAAAGATGGCGGATTACATTTTCTTTTCAACCTGCTTAATATGGGGTATCAAATGAAAGAGCTTGAAGAATAGAAAACGATAAAGTTAGGGACATCACACTAAATTCAATATGGCCGCCGCTCCAAGATGGCGGATTACCTATTTGATACCCAATATGGGTATCACACGAAAGAGCTCGACCAAGGTTAGTAGAGATTAGGTTGAACGGTAACTCGGGTGAGGCGAGCGGGAAGGGGAAGGCTGTGACGTCACATGTGGATAAAATGGATACTTGCTTTGAGTTTACATTCATTCAGATGGTTTAGCGTTCTCTCGTTTTAGCTCATTTAAATAATTTCGATTTTAGCTTGTTTGTTTAAACGTGTGTGGCGATTGTTACACTATCTTTGGGCAGTTTTATAGATATTATATTTTTATAGTGTATTACCTACCTTAATTAAAACATAAAATTCATGCAGGTGTATTGTAAAACAAATAATTAGATATTATTATCCTGATATTTAGCTCTTTACTAACCTTGCAGGCGTACAAGCCACGTACAAGCTAATATTATATGCACACGATATCCATATGTGACGTCATCGCATGAACCGAAAAGTTACCGTTCAACCGTCTCAATCAACGGTTCAACCTACTCTCCACTAACCTTGGGACTCGACGGGTAGAAAACCATAAAGTGAATGACGTCATACGAAATCCAATATGGCGGCCGCCTCAAGATGGCGGGCTAAATTTCTTTACTACCCTCCTGACATTGGAATCAAATAGGTACTAAAAAGCACAAAATAAAATGAAAATATTTTTTAAACAAGCTTTTATTTAAGCCATATACTAAAACGAATAAAATAAGTTTAGGTTTTCGTTAAGATAATTCAATTCCAAATTGCGTCAAGTTTTTGCAAATTGAAAAGCTTGAGTGCAGTGCCGTTTAACTCTCAGCCTAAAACAGCTGAGGCAGGTTGAAAATTTTGAAAAAACAATTAGAGAAAGCTTGGATGCACAAAACCAATATTGTAATAGATGAAAGAAAACTTGCCAAATTGTTACGAAATTTGTTCTTTCTACTTATCTCCAAAAATGCCTTTCATTATATAGAACTAAGTTGGTCACGTGACGACGCAATTATGCGTTAGCGCCATGGCCTGTCTTTATCGTTGGCCTCGGTATAGTAGGTACGCCTGCCGCATCCAGGCACCACGTGACAAATTGTCACCATTAAAGCTTACAAAGACGTTCAAAACAAAGTTATTAGAACAATCACAGGTTCTGATGGTTCATGGTCAATGGTCACGTTCAACGTGATATCAATAACCCATTCTTGAACGAATTTCTATCAAGGAAATCTCTGAGAAAACCTACAAAACGACGGAAACTCATCGTAACCCACTCTCAGAACTGCAACTAATTTCGACACAGACGGAATCACCGACCTCCCAAATCTAACCAATCGCCTGATATCTTTCTAAGCAAACTCCGCAATTCACTTTCCACGAAGACAATCCCATCTACTTTTAAGGCCAAGGCTTCTTCAAACAAGCAAATATCCACAGCCGTAGCCAGACAGAAACTTCAGGCAGGGCAAACGACTTTCTTACTTTCTTATCAGGACAGAACACATTTCAGAAATAAGGGATAGTTACCTATATAGGGCGATACTTTGTCGATTGGGAGAAAGGGGTAAATTTTTTTTTATTTTTGTTGTTAAAAACCGCGCCGCAGGCGAATAAATTTTCAAGGTCAGATCTAATATGAACATAAAATTGTATGCCAGTGGCATTCTTTTTGCTAATTATGAGAGCCCATAATCATTTTTGTGCAGTAAGCAAGAATTCTGTTTTCTTTCATAGAGGAGACAAAATTGGCAAGTTCTATTTTATTGGCAATTTTAATTGACAAAAATTCATCAATAACAATAACAATACTGTACACCCTTTTGTGGTATGGAAGTAAAAATAAAAGTTAGTGCTCATAATAGTGCCCTATAAATTATCATATTGTTTCAAAGAGCCAGATTATGTTTTTTGCAAACATTTTTCTGGCGAGTGTAGTAGGTATAGGTAAATTGAAATTTGTTTGAAGGTGGGGCAACGCAGATTTTTTTTTTCAGGCGGGTAATATAAAGCGTACCTACCTTTTCCAAAGGACGGTCGAAGACTCGCTCTATCGCCTCTATCTCTTAATCGAAAAGAGGTTTTATAGTGGGTATGCCTCCATAGCCAAAAAAATCGAAAAGATCGACAAACTGTCGATCTTTAATTTCCAGTTTGAAAATATCCAGCTTGACACAGCCACCGCAAATCCGTTAAAAAAAATGTACATACACAATTTGAATCCGCGAAGTGAAACGCTCTACGATCTATTGTTCCTTTGTCCCGCCCATGTTCTACCTGATTGACTTCTCACCCAACGCCCGATCGCCTCGGCCCGTGTGCCACTTTAAAATTTTTGTTGCCGGATCCTTTGCATGCCATAACAAGACATGTCTTTAACCGACATAACATCATAGGCAAACAACTCGCCAGTTTCAAGGAATCCCAAACGTGTCCTTAATCGGGTCGGGACCTAGTAACAACAATGGCAACAATACACACCCATAAAGAGTCAGTCGCAACCTAATTAACGCCGCTTATATGTGTTAGGTTTGTTGGTGTGTTTAAATGGCATTTTGCCGCCAGATTGGATATACAAGGTCGCTCGTGTTTTCATGATACAGTTATTTCGCTGGTTCAGGACCGGTCCTGGAAAAATACGTTACGGTAAGATCTACCAAAGATTTTTGGTAGATCTATAGAAACTATACCTAAATACGGGGCCGCGGTGACGATGTTCGGAGTATTGCTAACTATTTAGACTGCATATTTTTCTTACTTCCATCGACCTTGGTTTTATCTGTGTGATTTACTAATTGTCCAACACTCACTGGGATTACTACGGTTTTCTAGAGTTTTCCGTAGTACTTGAATGAATAATAATTAAGACAAGAATAATGGTAATTGCCTCCTCCCCAGCAAAAGCAGGGTGAGAATTAATATTATTATCTATTACAAGTCAGATATTCTAAATCACCTACAACTTGGTACCTTTATTTTTATGATACCATACCTACCTACGTATAAATTGGAACACCTGCTTATTATAGTAGAATATAAACGAAAGGTATTATATATCCTCAATGCTTAGTCAGATCGAAAAAAGAACATCAGCAATTTTTTTGCGTTGTAAGTTTCAAGTTGAGTTGAGTACCTATCTAGGAAAAAGGAATTTAATTTTTTTGTTTGGACTGCAAGGTAATAACTTCTTTCCTACTTTAAACGCATTCATATAAAAATTCTTCAAATAATCACAATTACATGGTTAATATTAACAAATGAATTCGAGTAAAAATTCGGAGGGGTGTATTTTCTTGTCGATAAAATGAACTGGTGTTTATTATTCATTAACTAGGTACTACCTACTATGCGAAGAAAAATCACAATAATTTTTCAGCCCTTTTAAACTGCATCAAATATCAACTTATTATTAATAAATTTTAAATGCAGAAACAAGCGGATAAAAAGAAGTGTAAATAAAGAATGGGGATACGGTTCTCACTGTTCGTCGACATCTCCAAAATAGAGACCTGTATAAATTCCCAGAGAAGTTACTTCTTCATATAGATAGGTAAGCGAGTTCTTATTCATTTGTGAAGAAGCCCACATTTCTAATTCTATATTATCAAAACCAATATTTTTTTACGTCGTTTATACAGAGATGTCAGCTATATTATATTAATCTCTTTGCAGTCAGATTTACTTTCTAGATACCTATATATTAATACCAAAGTCTAGAGAATACTATACTCTAGACTTTGCTATAGATCTAGGTATATATTGGAACACAATTCTATACAGGAAGTTTTATTTTGATTATTCCCGCAATACAAGGAAAAGGCTCAACAACATTTCAATAACAAAAGCTCTGGGGAAGCTCATAAGCTACTATAAAATAAGTCTGTTAAATCAAGAAAATTACTTTAAAATCGTGTCATATCCCGATTCTAGGAGCGATTTAAAAATATACAGGAAAATATATTCGAAAATTTAAATATTCGGTCCTATGCAAAATTTTCTCAAGTTTTTGATGGTACTGTTCAAATTTGCATATTCGACATAATATACAGGGTGTGACACAAACTTGTATATATTTTTAATGGAACATCAGGTATATTTTTACATATTTAGAAAGGCCTTAAAAAATTCTTTCCAAAAATGTATATTTGTTGGTACTTTCATCGACCCGCTTTGACAATATTAACGATTTTTTTAAATCGCGTATTAAGTGTGCCATGGAAAGAAAACAAGATATTTCTTGCTGCTGTCACTTGAAACTAATAACAACTAATACCAATAGTACTAATAATAGTTCTGACAGTACGAGAACCGTTTTAGGACGGTTCTTAAATAACTAATACTGTAAACATCAATCACTGTGCCAGCAAAATGAGATATACAGGGTGGTCCAAACTTTATCAGCAATACTTTAAAAAACTGCTAGAAAATTTCAAAAAAAGGAGGAATTTCAAGAAAAGGAGATATAAACATGTATCGAAATCCTAACGGTTTTTGCTATACAGGGTCAAAGTTCAATTTTTTTTTCAAATTTTTGTTTTATTTTTCCTAAAGGAAGACAGTTAAGGCAAACATATTTGGTATACTTTAGACACTTACTAATACTAATAAAAAAAATGGTACGCCACTGGAAAAGTAATTTTTTTACTAAGTTTTCCAGTCAATTATAAGAAAAAAACTATTTTTGGCTTACAGTTTTTTTAAAAATTCCTTTTTGTGCATTTTAATTTTATTTGAAAATCAAAGTAGGTCTAAGCTTTCGAAATTTTGCACACCTACTGCGTTTTTAATTCCGAGCAATTTTCCTTAATAACATTTTGCCGTAAAACCTACCTAAAGCCCACTTTACTGGTGCGAAAAATTAGATTTTTTTAAATTCCCAGGACACATAATTTTTCGAATCTAGAAACCTTTTTGTATGTTTTAGAACCAAATGTTATTAAGGAAAGTTGTTGGGAATTGAAAACTGAGTAGGTGTGCAAAATTTCAAAAGCCTAGATCTATTTTGATTTTCTTCTGCTAAAAAGTATTAAAACACAAAAATAATTTTTTCAAAACCGGTACATTTTTCGAAAAAAGTCAAGAATAGTTTTTCTTAGAATTTATTGGGAAATTTAGTGAAGGCAAAAAATATTACTTTCCCAGTGGCGTACCATTTTATTTTTAAAAGATATTATGGTTGACCCCCGTCTCTCCAACACTGGTGGAAGTAGATGGGATGAAATTATTTTTAATTTATAGTATTTAATGAGTGTCTAAACTGTACCAAATATGTTTGCCTTAGCTGTCTTTTTTTAGGAAAAATAAAAGAAAATTTGAACAAAAAATTTAATTTTGACGCCCTGTATATCGAAATTCGTTAGGATTTCGATACATGTTTATAGGAAAAAAATCTCCTTTTTTTGAAATTTTCTAATAGTTTTTAAAGAATTGCTGATAAAGTTTGAACCACCCTGTATACGGTGGAAGAATGAAATGATATTTATGCAGCTTGCATAATAAACCATCATTCTGCAATTAAAGCAAAAATATATTATCAAAGAAGATTTCCTCAACGAAGATGTCCCGATGTAACATATTTCCTTAAATTAGCTAACAAAGTCCGAAAAACAGGATCGGTTGGAAATAGGAAGAAAGTGAGAAGAATGCGAGAAGAGGATAAAAAACATTATTATTATATTTTCAAGAAGATCGAGAAAGGTCGATAAATCAAATCAAGCTGTAAGAGATATATATTTTAGTTACAGTTTCATCCAAAGAACATGAAAAGAATCTAAATACAAACCATTTAAATTTAGAAAAGTCCAGATAATTTACAATTTACAAAAGAGAGTACAATTTTCCAACTCAAACATGGTCTCAGAAAACTTAAACATAATATCAGAAATTATTTAAAAAAAAATTTTTACCGTCTAGTGAAATTTCAAGAAAAATAAAACCAATAGAGCATCAAGGAAGAAAAACGATTGGAGTCTATAAAAAAGTGTTGGAAAACGAAATTAGTCATTTAATTTCAGAGTTTCCTGGGCATGTTGCTCTTTTTATTCTATTATACGGAAACAGGGCGGTGCACCTTGCCATTCGACAAATGAAGTGAGAAATTACTTGAATGAAAAATATCCTTATGGATTGGGTGCAATAGGGTGCTTGCCACCCCTCGATTTCTTATGGGGTACCCTAAAAAATGAAATTTCCAAACACAGACCACTTACAGAAGACATATTAAAAGAAATAATACAACAGGCAATGGACAACATTAATAACAATCCAACTAGTTTTGAAAAGATTTGGTTCAATTTAGAGAAAATAATTAATAAAAAATGTATCGAGACAGGCGGGGAGTTATTATTATTATTATTATTATATTTGATTTAAGTTAACTTTGCCTATTGTATACCGACTAATTAGGTATTATATAAGTATTATTAAGCTTAATTTTATTTTAACCTAATTACATTGAAATAAAATATAAATAATTAACCACTATCTTGTTGTTTAATTTGGTATTGGCAACTATCACCATAAGATTTTCTTTAAAAAATTGTAGATATTGTTAAAACGGATCGATAAAGATACCAACAAGTATATATTTTTGGAAAAGATGTTTCAAGGCCTTTCTAAATATGAAAAAATATACAGGGTGTTCCATTAAAAAAATACAAGTTTGTGTCACACCCTGTATATTATGTCGAATATGCAAATTTCAACAGTACCATCAAAAGCTTGAGAAAATTTTGAATATATTTTCCTATATATTTTTAAATCGCGCCTAGAATTGGGAATTATAAATGAATGTTTTTAAAATAAACTACAAACAGCCTATATCAAAGAAAATGCTACCAAAGTCTAGAGAATACTATAAGTCGGCGCACTCGGCCTTGTGTAAACAAACGTTTCCCCCCTGCCGTCTCCCGCTCCCTCGGCCCGCCGTCATCGGAGTACGGCGATCGATATCTTATTTGATAAGAAAATAAGCTTATAGACTGGGAGCAAAGTTTACAGAAATATTTTATTCTGTAAACTTTGCCGGGAGATAGTGACAGATTTTTGGACGTGATATTACTCAGTATGCCTTGCAAAGGGCATTATGTGGCACGTATTCTCACAATAATAAGGTATGAATCAGAGAGTCATCCTGGGTTCTTCATGTGAAAAACTGAGTTTTCAATTATTCGAAAAATATGCGTTTTGATATGATTTTATACAGGCTGCCATGTGTTTTATAATGAAGTTCAAATAGAAAATTCCTCGGAAAACCATAGGCATACCGTTATTAGGGTGGGTCCAAAGGGCTATTATTGCCACGTGATCTTGTATTTTAATAATTAATTTTTCCACGTTTCTAAACAGGCTGCCAATGAGAAGTATGCAAGTTCTTGTTATGAAACTGCTGAAGAAAAGATGGCATACTGTTTGCGCATATCCAAGTAAAAATTCGATTTAAACAGTACTTGGACAAGCGTAAAAGGTATGGTATCCTTTTTTCAGCATTTTCATAACAAGCACTTGCATACTTCTCCTTGGCAGCCTGTTCAGAAGCGTGGAAAAACTAATTATTAAAATACAAGTTCACGTGACAATAATAGCCCTTTGAACCCACGCTAACGGTATGCCTATGGTTTTCCGAGGAATTTTCTATTTTGAACTTCATTATAAAACACATGGCAGCCTGACTAAAATCATATCAAAACGCATATTTTTCGAATAATTGAAAACTCAGTTTTTCATATGAAGAACCCAGGATGACTCTCTGGTTCATACCTTATTATTGTGAGAATATGTGCCACATAATGCCCTTTGCAAGGCATACTGAGTAAAATCACGTCCAAAAATCTGTCACTATCTCCCGGTCTATATGTAGCTGAGAGCGGTTCGAGGCTGATTTACGACCAGTCGCAAAAAAATGTTGTTTTCTCCGAGAGAACAAAGAAGTGAGCTGACTTATAGCATTCTCTAGACTTTGATACTACTAAGCAACTAGTAAGTGTCAAAATGTTCATTAGGTATGGCCTACTTTTTAGGCAACGCTTTCGAATTTAAATTTTGGCGTACTTCCAAAAATTATACTGTTTCTCAAAAATTTTCTCATGCAACCTAATGAAATTTTACATGTTCGCATGCACAAAAAGGAGCTGATTCCAAATTTGAACAGAAAAGTGTATGGTGCCATTTAAAAAACAAAGTTGGTTGCCATGGGAACGAAATGACTGGCTCCCAAAAAAATTCAAGGTCACCAGAATATGCAGATAGATCAACGACTGAAAAACTCTTCTCTGAAACATTTTTTTATATACTTTCCATCTCTCTTCGAGGCTTTGTATGCGAAAATGGGGCACCTAAATCTGTCACTATCTGACGGTCTATAAGTAGGTATATAATATGACTTATGTACGAGGAATATAACTACGGTAGTCGGTTGTACTTCACTAATTATAAACGAAAATTTGAAAAAAATACGGTTGACATTATGCATGTACGTCAAACTGTAATTTTTTCATAAATTCATCCCACACCTAACCGTTTCCATCTCAGCCCGCTCCGGCCCTGCGCCGCCGTACCTACCCATTCCTCCGATCTCACCTCACTCTACCTGGCCACGTCTGTCGGACCGCACGCCGCCGCCGCCGCCGCCGCCGCCGCCGCCGCCGCGGCACGTTCTTCGCGAGAGCGAACCCAACCGCTGGGATCAGTGAACGCTGGCTAGCCGCGCGCCGCGCCTCCATCTCCGCGTTTCTGCACCATGACGTCGCCGCCGCCGGCCCAGCAGCCCTCCTCCACGCTGGACGGCCTCCCCAAGCAGTTCGTGTCGGCCATGAAGACGCTCTTCGACGTCATGGACGATAAGCGCACCGGGCTGGTCAACTTCGCCGACATCGAGAACAGGTGGCAAGACGACGGATCGAAAGGCCTGCCCAAGGGGGTGATCGAGAGCCTGAGGAAGGTCACACCGCCGAACGGGATGCTCACGTTCGAACGATTTTGCGCCGGGTTGAAAATCTGCTTGCTGCGCAATCAGGTCGAACGGAGAACCGACACCATCCCCGTCAAAGCTTCCGATAGCATCCCCATCAAACCGAATCGTCCACCCTCCGCTCCCCTTCTCGACATCGACTCACCGCCAAAAAATTCCTGGAGCAACACTGCAGCCATTCGGCCGAACAACGTCATCTCCCAACAGCGGACCATAAGCATGCCTCAACTGCTTCCGAAAGACCCCAATCCTGCCGAAGCTGGAGATGTACACACCTTCGACAAACCAGTGCCGAACCTCAACAAACCTGGATTGTACGGTCCCCCGAAACCGCCGCGAACCGCTATAGGAATGGAGCGGGGAAACTCCACGGGAAACATGGATAGGGCAGAAATACGAACAGCCCTGCAAAACTGGCAAATGGGACTGATGATCAACGACCAAGAAAACAAAAACAGCAAGTCCCAACAATATTCGGCGATGATCAGAGCGGCGGGGAGGAGTCTCGGCGATGGTAAGGCGGCCACTCAAACAGACCTGCAGGTCGGGATGTATCAAAAGAAACCGAACGCTCGGAGAAGAGAACCGAGACGGCACACGCTGCAAAATGGCATCGATTACAACATGCTTAAGAGGATGAAGCAGATTGAACAAGAAAAGGAGGTGCTGGTGACGGGTCTAACGGCGGTGGAAAAAGCCAGGGACTGGTACTTGAAACAAGTGGCGGCAGTTCAGGAAAAGATGAAGTACTTGGGGAGAATGGGACATGTCGTAAGTATCATATAATAAATAGGAATCTATTGCGCAGCATTCGATGCTGTGGTACTACTAACCTAGTTCTCAAATAAACAATAATTTTCTCGAGGCTCTCTGTCTCTCTCTCCATGGTATTAAGTGCCTATCTCCAGGTGAATTCCGCTGGTTTATTCCGCACTAATTCACAATAATTGTGAGTATTCTATTGTCATCTCAGTGGCAGG
This sequence comes from Pseudeuparius sepicola, assembly GCA_963920635.1. Lineage (NCBI taxonomy): Eukaryota > Metazoa > Arthropoda > Insecta > Coleoptera > Anthribidae > Pseudeuparius > Pseudeuparius sepicola. The sequence goes on along the minus strand of OY987302.1, from coordinate 46,949,102 downwards.
CAAATCAGAAAAACCTAATTTTTAACGGTACGTTGCCTAATCAGATTATTTTACTGGTAAGTGCAGTCGGATTGGTTTTTCAGAACCTACCGCAAGAATCGCGTGTGTTATGAAAACTCTAAATAATATAATTATCAACACGACATATATCCAAAATCCAGGAAACCTATAATACTTACGCATCTCGAACAGCAAGCGTTTAGATAATGTAGAAAGTTCTTCCATTCAGTAATATAGGGAAAAGCTAAAAATATTTTTTCTTTTTAGAATTACTAAATAATATACATACTGGAGTATATTGTGTTTCTAAAAACCTTCAGTTTATGCTGTTATGAAAGTGTACTGGTGACGTTACGAAGCGTTTGACCCTCAGACCAAAAATAATATTTGATCTGAGGTTTGACCTGTGGTTCTATTCGGAGAAGGCTTGATAGAAAATCACCACCAAGTCCAAATGCAAATAACACTTAATAAATGCGAATCTACATTAGTATCTCTGTACTCTGTTAAATAGTATAGGTTAGAACAGCTAGAACAACTCCTATACAGTATTGTAAAATTGATAATTATTATAAGGTATACATATAACTAAAGGGCGGAATATATGCAAATTGCATATATATGCATTTTTTGCATATTTTATTCAATTTTTCAAAACATTGCATATTTATGGAAAAACTATATTTTTGTGCATATTTGCATGTTTTTCCTATACTTATTTATAGATATAAGATATAACCAAGATTATGAGAGCCCAAATTAGATGCTAAGGATGAAGGCATGAAGGGTTCAAATCTTTAATGGCAGTAAAGAGAATTTTTAATGGTAAATCATCCAACGAAGTTGCACCTTGGCCTTATACTTTACTACCCAAATTAAAATATTGTCCTATTACATCGGTAGATGTTGAGAGAAGCTATATATAAACATATTTTTAACGACAGAAAGCAAAGATTTTTATTGCAAAATTTTGAAAGTATTTAATAATAAATTCCTACTATACAATTTCAAATTAAAATGTTTTTATAATTCTGCTTTAATATTGGTATTTTACGAGGTGTTTTATGTATTTGTTTTCCTTTCATTTTTCTTAAAATATGCCTTTTCTCTAAAATCAGTTTTGGTGTTTTTAAGGTATTTTTACATATAAAATAAATGCATATTATTGCATATTTGGCTAAATAAATGCATATTATTGCGTATTTTAATTAAAAATGATGCATATATATGCGCATATTTCGATTGAAATTAAATGCCTATATTCCGCCCTTTACATTAAGAAGCATAACGTCGTGTTTAACATACTTATATAAAGACTAGCCAATGTTATGAAAAATTAATACCGGTCTTGTTTAAAAATAGAAAGTAATAATTTTTTAAGTATTAATTATTTAGGTATAACAAGTTCGTGAAACGGTACTTTGGTGCAGGAAACTAAAAGTATTTGGCAAGACAAAATATCTACTAAAATTTTATTCAACAAATTTTTAAAGAACAAAATATTCTTCTGTCATTTTAATATTTATGAAAAAATAGGCAAAGTACACTAATGCCTAAAATTGCATTTTAAGTATTGGATTCATATAAAGCAAAATTTACTTTTGAAACATGGTAATTTCAAATTAACAAGAGAGTTAAAGGCTAGTCATTAGTCATCCACCGAATCACCCTTGAATCAGTGTGTAAGTTTAAATTTCTTTTAGATGTGCATTCTAATCAATTTTACTTATTGGTAGCTATTTATTAAAACCTACTGAGGTACCTATTGATAAAAGTCATTTTAGAAAATTTTCAACTTGAAAGAGATTCAAATCATTCTTAAACGGCTGATGGTTCAGTGTGAAGGAACACAATTTTTATCATCTAAACCATCAAACACTACGTACCTATATTTGGTTTTGGTACTACCATTATCTTGACTGGCAATCAAAAGAAATAAATATTCTTTCACAAAACAAAAAATCTGCATTGCAAAGTGTTAAATAGCTATATATTTAAAGTTTATGAAGATATTAAATTTATAAATGATTTTACTCAGTATTTTATCTCTAAATGCTTACGTACCGACCTCACTCTATATACTTACTCGTTCTTATAATCACAAATTACAACAAATTAAAAGTGAATAAAAAGTATTCAAATGAGATATATCTATAACATCAAACATGAATGCAGTGTTATTATATATTATTATTATATACCGTACACCTACACCTACAAAATCTTGTATAGGACTGAGTAATTTGAACATAAATAATTGATAAAACAAACACAGCTCAGTTAGTAGGTAATTCGCACCAAATACCATTCAAACAAATCACAATTGAAATACTTAACATAAAAATGCAAGTAAGATGAACTGTAAATTTTTATTTCTTTTATTTGCTCCAAAAATAAATATCCAATTTTTACCAATATAGGTATTAACACAGGGTTTTAGCAAAGTCTGCTGGTTTTAGTGTGTTACATATAGTAGTTCCCACAACGACGACGTACTAGAAGAAAAATATTTGCTTTTAAATGCCTACACACTTTCCGTGTTTTCTAACTGTTTATTTTACGAGATTAGGTCACACATTTTTACGCAGACTATAAAACAATAAAAATGCCCATAACGAAAGCCTGACGCGTTTGTGTCATTCTCCTAGAATGCTAATCTTCGGCATATTTTATTCTTGGCGGATACCGTAAATGTCACACGGCTTTGAATGTGAATTTACGCAAGGCGCAAACGCTGACCAAAGGCGCGTACGTTTCTGTTTTACTTATCTAAGCTGGTATCTTAAATGCAAACTGGTATTTTTCAGGGAATTGTCAGCAAAATAAAATTAAAAAAACAGTTTCTCGCAAAACATGTTTGGAATAAAAACTCTGAGAAGATAAACAGTTGGACGCGTAGAATGCAGAACCTTTCAATAATTTTAACTTTTTAATAAATAAACAAAATTTTCATATTTTCCAAGTTGCTCCAACTATTTAAGAGGGCTTTTTTATAGTCGAAATGCATTGTTTTTGCTGCGAATTCCTTTATTTCCTAAAGATATATGGCGATAAAATGTTTTTGAAGCTAAGTTCAGAACAAGTTTCAGTGTTGGCTATAAAAGAATATCAAGGCAGGAAAAGTCAAAGTACCTATCAAACATAAAAGAAAATCCTAACCTACATAGGGTGTTCCTACATATCATGTACATACGGAAGGGTTACCCCCTTCTTTGGCCCATTTTAAGAAAAAAACTTTATATGGACGTATGTCGTAAACGTCCTAACTTTTGAGATACAGGGCGTTGAAGTTCATTTTTTTAATTGAATTTTGGCTAAATCTCCCGAAATAATCAAGCTGCTGAACTGAAATTTGGCACTGCTATGTTTTTGGGGATGGAGAATAAGCGGAAAATGTCAATTTCACCGTATCTCGCAGACGGCGCCACTTAAGTGCACCTTTTCATTCTGCAAGAAAAAGGTACTCTTGTTTCATAACGATTAAATCAACCGTTTGCTTTGAAATTGCCAAAACGTTCTCCAAAACACCTGTTGATTCCAATATTCGAAACATAAAATTTTCACCTACTGCTTTCAAATGTTACAGATCAACTGTACATTGAAAATGATGAAAAAAATGCCAAATGGGCATTGGTCAAAACACCATTGGTTTTCTTGAAATAGGGTGTTCAAATTTTGTCAAATTCAATCCTTTCCATTTTGAAAGCGAATAATTTTTGGTACATTGTTCATAGGGATTTTTTTCTCAGTTTAAATGGTACAGTTGATCTGTAACACTTGAAGGTGGTAGGTGAAAATTTTATGTTTCGAATGTTGGAATCAACAGGTGTTTTGGAGAACGTTTTGGCAATTTCAAAGCAAACGGTCGATTTAATCGTTATGAAACAAGAGTACCTTTTTCTTGCAGAATGAAAAGATGCACTAAAATGATGGACCTGCAGGACCAAAAAGATAACCTCAAAAAAGTTACGCGTAAAAGCGTGATCAAAAAACAGCGCAAGTGGCGCTCTCTGCGAGATACGGTGAAATTGATATTTTCAGCTTATTCTCCATCCCCAAAAACATAGCAGTGCCAAATTTCAGTTCAGCAGCTTGATTATTTCGGGCGATGTAGCCAAAATTCAATTTAAAAAAGTGAACTTCAACGCCCTGTATCTCAAAAGTTGGGACGTTTACGACATACGTTCGTATGAAGTTTTTTCTTAAAATGGGCCAAAGAATTACCCCCTTCCGTATGTACATGATATTTAGGATCACCCTGTATATTCTAGATTCTTCATTTTCGAATAAAAAGACACCCTGTTGAATGAAGAGAAATGCAAAAAACAAATCACACCGATTTTAACACAGGGCAACATTTATAATTTTATTTCGTAAACCTTTTCTAATAAATATTTTGTACAAGCCCTGAAAATTGATTGCTTCGTTTAGAAAGAGCAGTTTCCTGGGCCCTAGAAGTGACCCGCTCAAAGACTCTGAACTGAAGATTTTTACATTTAAATGTTAAGGTCTTGAACATAAAATCAACTGAAACGTATAAGTTCCGCATTGTAATTATATACAGTTACCGAGGTCGCTATACCATAACAAAATCCGAAGCTCAGCTGTTTTTAAAATTAGTAGGTACCTATTATATTCTTTAGCAGAAGCTAGGTACCTAACTGCAAATTTGGGAGTGCTGAAGCCCCACTTACAATTCAAATACAATCCTGGCACCATTTTAATTAATCTAAATATTTACAATAAAAACACAAAATAAAGCTAAGTTACATTGAAATGGTAATGAATACCTACAAATTAGTCAAATATGACCTTACATGACCTTAATTTGCCTTAATATTATTAAAAATGTGTTTTTGCTGACAATGCATAAAATAAGCTGGCATACCTCGAAATTTAAAAAAGAAAAAACAGCAAAACAGAATAAATGCATCTGAGTCAACACTATTTAATACCGTGTAGGCCCTCCCCTACTTCTTATCACTGCATCATATACCTATAGCAATAATATACAGGTATGTGCACACATTCATGGGTCGAGGCATGCTTGATATCAAATGTTCAACAAAACATGCGGAATATTCTTCTATTCTTCTCCCATTCTTCAATGAGTTGGTTGTGATTAGCAAGAGAGGGGGTCTACGATTTTTTTTTTTTTAGATAGCCCTATATAATATTATGCTCTACAGGATCCATGTCAGGACTGTTAGGTGGCCACTGCAATTAAGGGGATATTAACATCATTTGGGTAGGCAATAACCTGTCTAGCTACATGGGGACGAGCGTTATCCTGCATGAATAAAAAAATTCGGTCCAACAAACGGAGCACAAGGCATTACATGTTCCACAATAATGTTATCTAAGTAATAATGGGCATTCATAGACCTCGTACGTATATAGGGACCAACTCTGTACGAGCATCGAAGCAAATTCTCCCCCAAAACATTTTAGAGCTACCACCAAAAGGTACTTTAGGAGAGATATTGCAGCTAGCAAACCATTCTCCTCGCCTTCGCCAGACACGCTCACGTCCATCTGGAGCTTTAAGACTAACTTCCAATCATCGATGGTCCAATTCTGATGTAGTCTTGCAAAATTCAATCTCTGAACTTTGTGTTCTCTGGGAAGCAACGGTTCTTTGGCCGGTGTTCTGTTGCTCAATCCTGCTTCATGTAAACGTCTTCTAACCGTTCGAGACGATATAGCGATATTTCGAACATCTGCTAATTAATTTTTTAGCAGATTGCTGGTGACTCTCCCGTCTCTGAGAGCACGTTGTCTCAAAAAAGATCCTCAATTTGATTAGTGCAACGTTTTCGCCCTTGCTCTGGTCTTCGATGGTACGAGCCCGTTTCATTATGTGGTCTCACCATGCGGCACATGTCATGCTAGAATGATGGCTCCCTAACAAACCAGCAAAATATCGCATTGAATATCATCCAGGAGAGTCGATGCTCGCACTGCATCCTCAATTGACAAATTTTATTGGCGGTTAATTTTCCTTACTTGATTTAGACACTTTGATTTAAACAGCACTTCGTAAGAAAATTTTAACACAGTTTTAGTCTAAAACGAGGTTTGATAAGAATTATACTGTCAAAACCAAGTTATGTGATACTATTATTGTTAGCTTAAATAACAACTGTCACTGTCAAACAAGGTCCATGGCCTACTTGTCGAGAAAAAAATATAAAGATATAAAAAAATATCGAGAAAAATATGAGTGGTGCGTTAATTTTGTCCAGTAGTTTATTATAGTCAGTCGCAAGATCTTCATAATGACTATTGATGTGTATGTATGTATCCCACAGTTATACATATTTTAAAGGGTAATATATCTTTAGGTACCTACATATTCTACAAATAATTACCTAATTATCATTCTTCCGGTACACACTCTCAAAGTGTTATCATACCTAAATTTTGTAAATAGAGACCAGTGGCGTGCCCATGGGGGGGTTTCGGGGGTTCAAACCCCCCCCCCAAGCAGGTTAAATTTTCAAACGAAAAGTGAAGAAAAAAAATGGAAACAAAAGAAAAACCGAAAAACTACTCTACTAAACTACCTTTTATGAGTTAAAACAAATGCACACTTTTTAGTCTAAAAACGGATATTTGGATAATGATAATAATTGCACTGTGCAATTCTCCTTCTGCGGCGTAGCTACAGGGGTATAGGGGTACAGAATACAGATGATCAAATACATCTGTACCGTCAAATGGGACGAATTGGGACGCTGCGCTGGGGTCAATCGGGACTTGGGGCAAACAGGTTTTCGGGAAAATAACTCGCCGCAGTGTCGCGAGGCTAATCCCATATAGCAAAATTACATTGGCGGAATATTCTGATAATATTTTTTCAGAGAACATGCATATTGTAGGAATATTCATAAAAACTGTAGAAACATTATCTGAACATTCAGGCAACATTCAGGTGTTTGCCTTTTGAAATTACTATTTCACGTATTATAAATATCCACAAATATTCATTGAAGATTAATTTGAAACTTCAGAAGCATTTTTGTATGTTCTATGTATATCCATTTAATATTTACGTGTAAATTATAAAATAAAAAAAAACGCTAACGCCGGGTGCAGGGTTCGAACCTACGACCATCGATTTACAAGTTCAACGCTCTGACCAACTGAGCCATCGACGTACTTGGAAATATTAGCTAAAAATAGTGTAAGCGAGAATCTCGGTGACGTCATGATATTCCAGTTATCGCCACTCATAAGATGAATGGAATAGTATGAATATACTATTTGCCTGTAATGTACTTAAGTTAAATGTTCAATTTGTAAATATCTATAAGAACCACTAAGTTAGGAATATGTTACACAAGATAATGTGGAAATCTAATATATTTGTATCTGCGCTTAACAAATATCTTGGTTATATTATGCACTTGCTGAACATATTTCGTAAAATATTGTAACAATGTTTTATAAATATGGGGGAATATTTTTTGCACATTAGGAACTTATTTTGTATATTCAAAAAATATTAGATGCTATATGGGATGTTTTCAGGTCGGATAGTAGTCGGAACTCTTAGTCCAAGTCCAAATCTAAAAAACGAAAACTTGATTTTAGATTGTAGGTTTGTTAAAATCAGTTTTGTTCCTATTTAAGAAGAGTTTTTTTTTTAATTTTAGTATATTTTTTAACTACCAGTCTTAGATTTTTCTCCACCCCCCCTTCCCATTCTCCCTCCCCTAAACCTCCATTCGCTTAACCCCCGAACCCCCCCCCCAGACACAATTTCTGGGCACGCCACTGATAGAGACACTTGACTCCGTAAAAAAATTTTGATGAAACTTTCTTAAAAGTTAACAGAGTTGTTCCTATATGTGTCCATAGCAGACAATACAATGGAGTGCGAATGAGAATAGGAACGATTTTGACCATTCAAGGACCTGCAGGACAAAAATGGATCATTTTATCAAATATGTTTTAATATTAGTCAACTTTGACTGAGCAAATGTTCATTTTTTTAAATTAATAACTCCCGACCTAACACTTCCCACGGCTGTAATTTCATGTCCTGGAAAACAGATAGCGCTGATGGCTAACAATGTATTTTTCATTGTACTTTGTCTCCAGAAAGCACATGAAGAGTCAAAAAATTGTTAGACGTGACACCCGTGAGCAGTCTTTATTAAGACGTCGGTCAACGACATATTATTATAAATTCACATTTTTCATTTTTCTAGGACATCTGACTCTAAGACTTGTATATTATATATTTTTTCTTATCTATGAACTAAGACGTTCTACTTTCTAATCTACAAGAAGTCGTGTGTTTTGACTGTGACTTTTAACAGTCATTGATGGGCAAAAATGTGTCAACCCTGAACATAATAACCTCATAGTCCAAGAGCCGGCCGCATGATTTCAACTCTCGTAAGATTATAGAATAAGATGTTAGGTATGTAAAATGTAGAGTATATTTCTTTACTTGAGGCGAGTAGGTTGCCTCAGATAATATAGGCCCGATCATTGTTATTTAAAGAAGTTGTGGTTAATTTTTAAAGGTACAACCCGTCCCACGAACATATTTACTACTTTTTCGAAAAAGTCTTTTGATAAATTCGGAATGTGTCGTTCTAAAAATCGAAGGAGGTGGTAAATTTCTTAATTGGGTCTTGTACTTTCCTCCGGTACTAAAAGAAACCTGAAAATCCGATATTTAACCAAATTTCCCGACTCCCGATTTTCAAGTTTTGAGAAACGGGACAGCTTGACGGGAAATCCTGAGGAACCGCTCTTAGAAATTTCGTGTTTTTTCTCATTTTTTGATTTTTCGGGGGCACCGGAAGCATCTGCACCTCACCTAAAGACTTGAGAGAAGCTTTAAAAATTACGACCCCAGAGCCCCGAGCCGAAATAACTTAGCTATAGCTCGGCGAAAAGGGGCAATTTCTGACAGTTTTCGGACTTTGGCTTTTAGGTGACGGGAAATGCTGACCAATCACGTAAAAAAGATGCGCCCCACCTGCGTTCGTCGTTTTTTTCGCCGAAAATCCTTAATAACTCGAAGACGGGAAATAATTTACCTGAAAAAGTTTCGTTAGATATGTTGACCCGTTCTCCGCCCCTCTCGCCGTACCGTCAGATCTCTCGAAAAACGCGTCTGAAAAATTTTTTTTCTGGGCATCAAACGGTGTATTATGACACTGGCTGTATAGCGGGACTTCGCGCACAACTCGCGTCCCCGAGGTCCAGACTTGCCCCCGTCTTTCGCGCCGTATTTAACAGCGGAGGATTTTCGGACCCCCGAAAATACACCTCTCGGATTTCTAAAGGACCTAGGGACCCTTTTTTTATTGTTGCTCCATGGGCCTTCTTTCCTATTTTGTTCTATAATAATATGAGAGTAGATTTGCCTAAAAATTAACCACAACTTAACTAATTTTCTAATAGCATTATGTTTCTTTTATTATCGTTTTTGCTTTCGTCTTTTGTTAAATAAAGTTTAACTTACATCCACAGATTGCTAGATTTATTCTTAAAATTTGAAAAAATAGTCCATTATCTTGCAGTGGAGTGAAGAATTAACAAATAAAAATAGTTTGACTGCGAGAGTTTTATTTTTATTTGTTTATTCTTAAAATGACTTGTTTATTGCCGTTCTTTGAAAATAATTAAGAAACGGCTGCGAATATGAAAAAATACTAAGAGATCCTTTTTGTTAATCATTGGATTCTCCACTCAAAACAAATAAAAAAAAAGCGATTATACAGGGTATTCGTATTTTTCTGAACAAATTAATTTTAATAACATCCTGTATCTCCGCAAATGGGGGCCTCAGAAGCTTCATATCAACCTTAAGTTTGACGGCTCATCCGCTTATGTGACACGCCAAGTTTGAAGAAAATATCTCGTATATTTCTAGAGATACTAAAAAATATGTGTATTTTTCTGTAAACTTCTACGCTCTGTATAAAAAAAAAACTATGGCCCGTAGGAGAAAAAAATATGTGAAAAAGTGCCATTATTTTGACACCAAGAATACGTGGTTTCATTTTTGACTATCAGTTCAGTTACACCCTGCATAGTATATGATATTAAATAGCAAATTTTTCCGTAAACCAGTGCCACTCCATATTGAAAACAACAATGAAATTATGACGTCATCTCGGGTCATCCTGAGTCCAACGATAAAGACAGGCCATGGCGCTAACGAATAACCGCGTAGTCACGTGACCAACTTAGTCCTATATAATAAAAGGCATTTTTGGAGATAAGTAGAAAAAACAAATTTCGTAACAATTTGGCGAGTTTTCTTTCATCTCTTACATTATTGGTTTTGTGCATCCAGGCTTTCTCTAATTGTTTTTTCAAAATTTTCAACCTGCCTCAGCTATTTTGGGTTGAGAGTTAAACGGCACTGCACTCAAATATTTTGGCACATTCTCAAAAATTGTTGAGACAGCACCTTCCTTTAGCTTAGGTGATATTCTCTATAGGTATTTTCCTCCCAGTTGGAATTTGACGAATCCATTTTTGGCGCAAATTTTCATCCCAAGGCAAAGCAAATGTTGTTATGGTGACATTTTCTTCCTGGCTTATTTGTAATATGTATAAATATAATATAAACAGACTCAATATTTGGTATTTAGGTTATTTTTTACGAAATAAAAATGAAAACTCACCTCAGTATACTGTAAATATTGAAGAGGTCCCTGTTGATCCGCAGCGTCAAAGGCCGAATAGGAACCGAATCGGGGCGTAGGTCGACAACGAAAATCCTCGAGTACGTTATAACACTGATTTATTTCGCACAAGGTGAATGGTGAATACAAAATACACAAACCTGAACGTGGTCAACGGGAACGGTTTCCAGCCACCCGGACCGTCTGAACTCGCGGATCTCTCGTAAGCAGTTCACCAGTCTGTGTCTCAGGCTCCTGTGTCTCAGGCTCCCCTTCCCCTTACAGCGCTCAGGCGTCGGTGCGAGCGGCACCAATACTCCTGGACGGCACGACTCCCACCCAGACCCAGAGGCCATAATAACATAGAAGAATCTAGTCGTAGTAGATTCTTCTATGATAATAACACCTGGGCGGTTCCCCTCCGCAAGGAGACACGGCACACACGCGCACTAGACACAAACTTGTTTCTAAAATATAAACTAAGACGTTTAAAAACACGTTAAACATTTAAAACTTCTCAAAACTCAAGCTGCCGCTTTCAGGCTTTCAGTTATGTGACAAATGACATGTAACGTCGGACTAAGATGGTCACGTGATTTTTGAGCGCCATGACCTGCCTTTATCGTAGGCCTCGGGGTCATCCAGACTGAACATTAGAACTACCAAAAAACTTAGCAACAAAACTGAACTTGTTTCAAGTCGATATAACGTTTGTCAAAAAAGTTATTTCTATGTAAATAACTTTTCAGCTTACATATTCGTACATATTCACCTGCGCGTTCCTATAAACCCTGTTTTATGGCACGCATGGCTTGTAATCTTGACACGGTAATCAGATAATCGAGAATGGAAAAGGAACCATGGTCTAAAGGACACCCGAATAAGTCTGCCGATTGACTATTAAGTTGGTAACAGATTCTTGTTTAAATATTAACGGAAATTTCTTTGTGGCGCATTTATGAATGTTCCTTACAACTTGAAAAAGTTGTCTATTAATCAGTTTGGTTCAGGTTTTTGTGGCGAAAAACCCAATTAAAAATTAAATAAATCCTTGTTTAACTTCCCTTACCTTGTTTGAAATCTCCAAAATATCTTCCTATATCTATGGTGATGGTCAAAACGAAATATAAATTCTTAGAACATACTTTCACATTAATTTGATTGCAGATTTATTCAATACATGATGAGGTGAAAAAAATAAAGAAGCGTCATAGGCGCGTGGGAAGAGGTTAAATGGGGACAAAGGCACACTAAACCAGAAAATATATATAATATGTATGTATGACTTAGTAATTATGAAAAGGGAACAATCCGTATTATTATTAGATTAGATTTGGACCGTGTAAACATATTAGGTTAGATAAAGTGCGTAGGTATTTTTAGGGCAGTGGATTTTTCGATTTCGGTATAAACATTTTTTGTTTATCTTTTCAAGTAGAAATCACTGGTGTAGGGAGACATCAATCGAGATATATCAAGATGCGGTTTGCGGCATTCAACTCGAAAATTGAGTACTTGCCCAGAGAAGACCAGAATACAGAGAGCCCATCTTTTCAATCAGATAATACGGTGTCGGTTAAATAACCGAAAACATTGGTCAAAAAAGAGATCACAGTCCACCATGGACAGCACTGTTTTGGATGGTGATCCCTCATCAGTATGGCTCATCCCACTGCCATACAGGAGATAGTAGACAATAAGTCTAACAATAAATCCATATCAGTGGCTGATCTGGATCAGTGGCTTTGTCCCGCTTCTTTGGGTTGCTACCTCTATATAATAATCCGTGATCAATTGATTGCTTAAGTGACTGATTGATTACTTAGTTCGATTCATTGTTAGGCTCATTTTCTACTACCTCATGTGCGGCAGTCGGTTAAGCCATACTGATGAGGGATCACCGTTCCGAAACAGTGCTGTCTATGGTCGACTGTCATCTCTTTCTTGGCCAGTGTTTTCGGTTATCTAACCGACACCGTGGAAACGGTTGATAGCGAGGTCTCGGTAATTGTGACGTCAGTCTTTGCCGATTCAGACCAGTGGCTTTTTCCCGCACTTTTGATTGCTTAGGTGACTGACTGATTACTTTGTTCAGTTTTGTGTTAGAGCATAGATTGCACCGTTGACTGAAAAATATTTCAGTCAATATTTTGCATAACAGTTTATTAAAAACTAATAACTAAGTTAAAATACCTACACTTCAACTTAGTATCAAGTCATAAGAATTGTAAGACATTACAATTTATCTGTTATAATTTGTTTTCGTTTCAAAATTAAAGTGTATATAAGTTGGTGTGCCAGAATTTTTTCCAAACGGTTGTATATGTCTCATTTAATCTATGGTTAGATTAAAATTACATTGAATGAAGTTTTCAATATGATGTTGGGCATAAATTAATACCAGAAATTATCGGAATCTACACCACTGGTATCTGAACAAACTTAAATTATCACATTTTGTAAATCTCTATCCGGAGATAACATTTACCGAAGATTTCTTCATTTCATCAAAACGGTGATACCTTGCAATTGTATCATCAAAACGCAAGCTCCGCGAGAAAAAGCTTATATGAAAATAGAACTGAATCTCCCAGTATTTTTAGTTTGTTGAAATTTACGCGTTTGAAAATTTCCGGTATAATTGACTTAAATTAGTATAGCGGCATTTTCTACAACGTGTTTAAAAATGGTAGCGGCGAGTAGGTTTTTGTGAGGTTTTTCGCTAGCATAGAGTAGATTTTCTGTGGACAAAGTATTTTAGTTTTTGACATAATTATTTCCACACTTTCTGTTACCTTTGTTTTTCTGCAAAATACATTTATTATAATTCTGTCTGAGACGGCATTTAAGGTACCGCAACCAATCAACCCTATTGAAGAAAAGTGATAGGTACCTACCTAATATTTTTCAGTGAGTTTTTTTTTTGTGATCATTATTTGTTAACTATTAATGACAATAATAAGTTGGCTAAAAGTTTGAAAATTAAAATACAATAAACATTCCCTTTATAAATATTTATTCTAACTCTTTACAGAGTGTTCGAATTTTGAGTGTGAAAATGAAAAATATTAAAATGTCGAACCATAAGATATTATAGGCCAGTCGACAAGGGGTTCTAGGAGGAAATACATGGGGACAAGCTGTAATACAGTTTATTACCTTTGTTTGGATGTGTTGAAAACTATACTAAATTTGCACGGTCTATCGATTCCGGATTTGACCGCCATACTGGAAAATTCTATATAAAAATTATATTTCTATGGATTTTTTAAAATAACTCGGTCTGGGTGCACCGTACAGAAAATTTTCAAATAACCGAAAATAAATCCAATTGAATTCCCTACAAAAAAGCGTTGACTGACGTATTAGTATTAATATTAATAATAAAAAAATAAAATAATTAATATTAATATTAATTTTAATTATAATTTAATAATTAATGAATTAAATAATATTAATATTATTATTATATTATTATATATTATAAATATTATATTAATATTGATACGTCAATCAACGAAAAAAGGTTTTATTCATTTATTTTGTAAACTTACCGGTTCTGAAGTTATAGCACTTAACATCTAAGGCATATAGGAACTGGTGCAGGGTGATCGAAATTCGACGCTTTGGTCTTTTTTTTACAAGTAAATTTTTGAATACGGCGCGCGACGTTACAACGCCACTGAATACATATTTTTCTCAAATTCCAATTGTATTCCTATTCCTCTGGAATGGCATATTAAAACTGTAATTTTGATATGAAATTTTCCAATATGGCGATCAAATTTGGGATAGATAGACCGCGCAAATTTAGTAAGCGTTCAACACATCCAAACAAAGATAATAAACTGTATTGCAGCTTGCCCCCATTTATTTCCACCTAGGCCTAACACTAACCTAATATGCCATTCCAGAGGAATAGGAATCAAATTGGAATTTGAGAAAAATATATATGTATTCAGTGGAGTTGTAACGTCGCGCGCCCTATTCAAAAATTTACTTGTAGAATGGCTCAAACTATTCCTTGGCCAATCTTTAAAACAGTTCGGCCGATTTCCTGCAAAAAGACCAGAGCGTCGAGTTTCGATCACCCTGTACCAGTTCCTATTTTCGATCGTAAAAAGTCGATGAAATAGTTATTTATGTACCAAGGCACTGAAGTGCAACTTTTTATGACTCATGTGGAATTTAGTTGCCGAGGCCTCTGGCCGAGGCAAATAAAGCACGTGAGTCATAAAAAGAACTTCAGTGCCGAGGTACATATTACATATTTTTTTGAAATTCCAATTGTATTCCTATTCCTCTGGAATGGCATATTAAAACTGTAATTTTGATATGAAATTTTCCAATATGGCTACCAAATTTGGGATAGATAGACCGCGCAAATTTAGTAAGCGTTCAACACATCCAAACAAAGATAATAAACTGTATTGCAGCTTGCTCCCATTTATTTCCACCTAGGCCTAACACTAACATAATATGCCATTCCAGAGGAACAGGAATCAAATTGGAATTTGAGAAAAATATATATGTATTCAGTGGAGTTGTAACGTCGCGCGCCCTATTCAAAAATTTACTTGTAGAATGGCTCAAACTATTCCTTGGCCAATCTTTAAAACAGTTCGGCCGATTTCCTGCAAAAAGACCAGAGCGTCGAGTTTCGATCACCCTGTACCAGTTCCTATTTTCGATCGTAAAAAGTCGATGAAATAGTTATTTATGTACCAAGGCACTGAAGTGCAACTTTTTATGACTCATGTGGAATTTAGTTGCCGAGGCCTCTGGCCGAGGCAAATAAAGCACGTGAGTCATAAAAAGAACTTCAGTGCCGAGGTACATATTACATATTTTTTTAGGCAAGAAAATAATCATAAGAAATCACCCGTCCATGAACTAACCGCGCGCGGCGTTGCTTGACTTTGACGATCGCTCTACCTAGGTCAAGTATGACAAAGACACGGCGGCTTCGAACAGAAAAACCAAACTGCTGCTTGTTGTGCAGCCTCCATAATAAATCTATTGATATTCAAACCTACTAAAATATTTATACTGATAGATTGCGCTGCTATAGGTAACAATTTCGCAATGTGTACGAATAGTTAGTTGGCCGGGTTTTGAATATTTGGTCACTTTTGACGGACGATGGCTCCGCGTCTGACGTTTGATGTTTACATCTCGCCAAGGCCTACTTATTAAAAAAAAACCTGTACAATAATGGGTTACTGAATACCCACCTACCATAATATATAATGAATTCGTCGCCCGCAGGAGCCGTGGTCGGAAGCACAGCAGGAACGAGCCGAGCTGCGGCGGGCGCGCGTCCTCGAAGCCAACAGGCACCTGGCCGCGCTGCAGGACAGCTGGGAACGGGGTGGGCTGCCCCTGCACATGAACCTAGCAGTGACGCAGCCCCTGCACCAGATACCCCCACACCCGCCGCCGCACCACGACCTGGCCGGCAGGCTGAAGCGACAGAATCGGCTGCTGACGGAGGTGGGTCTTGGTTTGGTTACAAAATGATGTCAAGGTATAAACGTGTGACACACTGGGTCAGTTCCAGTCTACGCAAGACCCATTAGTTTGAAGGTGTCAAAAACAGTATGTATTAGGTACTCTGTACTTTTTATTACAGGTTTTGAAGAAGTTTACTTTTCCGAGAAAATGTTCTAATTAAACCACGGAAGCGTAAAAGGGAAAGAGCCACACGCCGTCAACTTTTATATTAGTTTTGACATTTGAATCAAAATTTAGATTTTCTTCTTCTTGTAAGAGTCCTAAGGATATTGTCAATACATATACGCTAATATTCTGGACATCTGCCTAAAGAGAGTCGTGACGTCACAGGCCATGGAGGTCAAAAAATGTGATATTTATTTAAAATTGAAAAGTGTGAAAAATTGGGTTTGCCTTGAAAATATCGAAAAATAGTTATTTATGTATTATACCAAGGCACCGCACCAAAATTCAACTTTTTATGACTCATGTGGAATTTAGTTGGCAAATAAACCACATTAGTCATAAAAAGAACTTCAGTGTCGAGGTACCTTACCTACATATTAGTTTTTGTGTGAAATCGGAAAAAAATGTTTTAGAAGGCAAAAAATAATCATAAGGGATCACCCGTCCATGAAACGCGCGGCGTTGCTTGACTTTGACGATCGCTGTACGGTCAAGTATGACGAGGACGAGGCACGGCGCTTCCCAACAGAAACTCCAAACTGCTCCATGAAAAATAGATTGATATTCAAACCTACCAAAATATTTATACTAAAAAGTTGCGCTGCTATAGGTAACAATGTAGCAATGTGTACGAAAAGTTCAATGGGAATTTATTGGCCGGGTTTTAAATATTTGGTCACTTTTGACGGGCGATGGCTCCGCGTCAGACGTTTGATGTTTACACCTCGCCAAGGCCTACTTATTGAAAAAATCGAATAATAATAAGCTACTTCAGTGCCGATTTCTGAGCTTTTAATGAATATTTTGAGACACTTCACTGCCGATTTCCAGAAAATGTTATTAGTAAAATGTGTTCGTGTTGTATTGTTATGCATCTATGACAATTTTTAGGAAGATATACCCCGATTACTGTAAGTCCCGATTTTGTCAGATGACATTCTCCACAAAATCAAAATCCCTAGGAATTTTCTGTTAACCATGGGTATAACATTGGTATATGTTGTGTCAACCAGTTAATGACGTCACTCATTGATTTATGATGTGAAAAGTTACCCAAGTGATACAAAAAAAAAGAACATTAATAAAATAAAAACCCTATTGCAATCACGATTATACCGCCACAAATAAAAATAACTATGACTACAACTCATTTTAATAATAATTTCAAACGTCCTGGAAACACTTTCATTTTGGTATTTTGGTATAATCAGCTATTTGCGGCTGCATCTATGGTGCGTACTCAGGCAAATTTTATTTCGGTGTTGTGAAAGTGACAGTGAAGGTTTTCCGAATCGTTCAAAAAGGTTTAAACTTTGGGCAGTGAAAATATTCGCGGGTTTTGTACGTTTCGTGAGTTGTACCGTTATCTGTGTTGTTCTTGTTCGTGTTATTAGTATAGTTATTCATTGTGCAAATGGGCTCGTTACTGACCTGGACTTATGACCCGGTTGCATTTTTTTCTGCATTGGTGCCAACTTAGGATGGCGAAATTACCAATCGACAGTCCCAGTAAGGACTTCTTAAAATAATTTGACTATACCAGGATATTCGTTTTTTCCTTATTTAATATTCCTGGAATTGAAATTGAAACCATAAAATTTAATACAATACCGTAAAACGGGGTGAATAGGATCATCGGGGCGAATAGGGTTGAAACTTCAAAATGTGTTTTAATCCTGTATAGTTTCTGTATAGGGTAAATATTGACCATGACCATATGTCACTGTATCTACAAAACAGTAAAGATCACATATGATCACTAATTTTGGATATTGGATGTTGGCAGCATTTACACCAGCTGACATAACCTCAAAATAATAAGCAGTTCGATTTTCTGGTTCAAAAAACTTCGTGTGCAGCTGGTAAGCTTTTTACTTTATTTTAAAATTATTGTTTGCACATTATTTAGTATTCATATATAAACACATAACACCCAAAAAAAAATTATAACTAGCAGGTGTTGCCACGGTGTTAATTAAAAAAATTTTCAGGGACTAACTTTAACAAGTTAGGGGAGAAAAGGGTCAGCATGCCACGTCAATATAAACCAGACCCACACGGCAAACGGTATAGAAAAATGGATCCCCAAACTATCAAAATGGCTAAGCACGACGTTTTAACAAAAAATCTAAGTATACGGGGTGCTTCCAAAAAGTATAGCATCTCTTACAGTGTGCTACAAAGACATATAAAAAACAGAGACATGAGGAAACAAGGAGGTCAGACTGTACTGACTTTAAAAGAAGAAGAAACCATAGTAAGTCACTTGAAGGTTTGTGCGGAGTGGGGTTACCCTTTGAATTTGTTGGGGCTAAGACTTATAGTGAAGTCTCATTTAGACGCACAAGGCAGGACAGTTAAAATTTTTAAGGAAAATTTGCCAGGTATAGATTTTGCTGAAGGATTTCTTAAAAGACATAAGGATCAAATTGCTCAAAGATTTTGTCAAAATATTAAAAGATCCAGAGCAGCTGTATCTCCACAAGTTATCAATGAATATTTTGACAATCTAGGAGCAACTTTAAAATACATTCCCCCATCACATATAGTAAATTACGACGAGACAAACCTTAGTAACGATCCTGGACGCAGCAAAATCATAACAAAAAGAGGTTGCAAATATCCCGAGAGGATAATGACACAAACAAAGTCAGCTGTTTCCATTATGTTCGCCGCAAGTGGCGACGGTATTCTTCTACCTTGCTATGTAGTGTATAAAGCAAAGCATCGTTATAACACATGGTGTGAAGGTGGGCCCAAAGACACACGATACAACTGTACTTCCAGTGGTTGGTTTGACAGTGTGACATTTACTGATTGGGTGAAGACTGTAGCGGTGCCTTATTTCAAAAAGTTGGAAGGAGAAAAGGTTTTGATTGGCGATAATCTGCAGTCTCATCTGTCAATAGAAGCAATAGAAGCTTGCACAAAAAATAACATCCGTTTCGTGTTCTTGCCAAAAAATTCTACCCATCTTACTCAACCCCTGGACGTCTGCTTTTTCCGGCCACTGAAAGCAGGATGGAGGAAAGTGTTAACAAAATGGAAACAGGGATCTGGAATGAAGGAGCCTTCCATACCAAAAAGCTTGTTCCCTTCACTTTTGTCTAAATTGTTTAAGGAAATTGAAGCGAATTCTTCAAAAAACATCAAGAGCGGCTTTGCTAAAGCTGGCATTATACCTCTTGACAGGAACCAAGTTTTAAAAATGTTGCCAAAAGAATATGTCCTTGCTGAAGATAAAGTGGAGAAATCTATAGATGGGTCGTTTCTGAATCTATTACGTCAGATGAGATACGATGGAACACCGAGAACCCAGCGCAAAAAGAAAAGGATTCAAGTGGAAGCTGGAAAAAGTATACGATTTGAAAGTGACAGCGAAGAGATGGAAACGGCAGAAGAGATGGAAGTGGAAGAGGATGCTCAGGAATTTGAAAGTGATTCGGAAACGGATAAACAAAAGGAAGACTCTGGACAGGAATCAGATGACGATGAAGTTCCTACTTGTACTAAATTTGGTAAAACATTTGAAAACGTTTACATCATTGATAAAAAAGATATAAAACTGGATGACTGGCTGGTAGTCGCTTTTACTGTTAATGATTCGAAGCCTGGCTCCAGCAACAAATATCTTTTCTACATTTGCAAGGTGACAAATGTAACTGAAGGCGAATTCGAAGGGACCTTTTTGCGTAAAAAGACGCCACAGACATGTACCAGTGGTTGTATTTATGTTTATCCAAACATTGAGGACATCTCCAGCTTCCAATTTGAGGAAGTTGTTGGAAAACTGGACCCGCCAGAAAAAAATCGTCGAGGACAGTTAAAGTTTAAGTTAAGACTGTAAATAAAATATAAGTCTGAAATTATGTGCCTTATACCAAAAAGAATTCTGTTTTATTTTTTATGATGTTTTATAAGATAAAATGTTTATTTACACTATTTTCCAGAATAAATGTTTTGTTATATTTTTTTAAAACAAAATTTGTTGACCCTATAGACCCTACTACGTTCCCAATCGAACCCCACATTAAATAACATAACTGATTCTATTCACCCCCTCATTGGGGTGAATAGGGTCAGTCAATAAAAAAAATAATAAAAATCAAATTAATGTTGATCATCAATTTGTGTTATATGTCAATGAAAGTAGAAGTCAAGACTAAGCTTTTGACACAAAATTGAAATTTGTACTTACACTACACACAAAGATATGACGTTTCAAAGTGAAAAATTGACCCTATTCACCCCGTTTTACGGTACCTTAACATTTTGTTTCACTGAAATATGAATGTGTTTTGTGTAAAAATATTACACTGGCCCAGGGAACGAACTTAGTTTAAAATAATGTCCCAGTAAGGACTTCCTAAAATAATTTGACTATATATGGGATATATTATATATTTTTCGATGCCCACTATGGGGATCTCGGAAACTAGCAGAGCTAGAACAAAGGTTAAATGGGAAAATAATTGCAGTTTTGAATGCTCAATCTAATGTCCCTTTTGGATTTTTAAAAAAGTTCATGGCTCACTAGATATTTTGAAGAGTGATTTTTTGCTGCTTCATCAGATCTCTGTAGCTCCGTTATTTCTTATTATACAGAAAAACTGTAGAGATAAAAATTGTAGATAATTTTGATATTAATAAGATAATCATATCTAATTTTTTTTGTGATTCTTGAGATATGACATAAACTTGTGTTTTTTTAAATGTAAATCATAGTTATGGCTGTGGTCTTACAAAATTGGCCATTTTGTGAGCATTCCAAAGATATAATACTCGGTATAGTTATTATAAAAAATAAAAGAGCTATGGCTAATTTTCTGTTTTTTTTTAACGGAGCTACAGAGATCTGATTAAATAGCAAAAATCACTCTTTTCAAAATATCTAATGAGCCATGAACTTATTTAAAAATCCAAAAGGGGCATTAGATTGAGCATTCAAAACTGCAATTCTTTCCCCATTTAACATTTATTCTAGCTCTGCAACTTCTTTATTTTTAGAGCTTTTTTAACCAAATTTGGAACACATCAAATTGGATCTGACCTTTTGAAATGTGTTATTTTCAAGTTCTAGGTTGAACCAGTGGCGGAGATATGAGTAAGTCGTTCGACAAATTCAAAAATAAGGTTAATACTACCCTACACGAAATTAAAGTAGGTAGCAATTTTTGATGGAACATTTAACTCTGAACAAAAAGTGTCTCTTGACTTATTTTTTATCTATCAGTGTTTCGTGGTAAATTATATATATATATTTTTTTCAATTTATTTCATCTTATTTGGAAACAGACGTCAGGCACTTAAGTACCTATTTAAAAAGCTTGAAGAAGATCACGATCTTAGACAAATTTTTGGAGGTTTCAAGACAACACAATTAATTTTAACTCAAAATAAGAATAAAAAGTTAAAGGAAAAAGACGACCTTTTTAGAAAATGTTAATACCCCTTAGATTGAAAATGAAGAATTTTTAGAATTATTGGCTGTATATAAAGCTGGAGGGTAGTCATGGCTTGACTAGTTAAATATCAACAGCTTATATATTATATTTATATTATATTTATATAGTGTTTATATAGTTAATTAGATATGTCACCTTTGCCAGTTTGTTCTGTATTTATTATAAAAATTTGAGAAAAATTATTGGTAAAATTTGCGATTGGCATAAAATCTAGTTACCCATGGAAATAAATAATCCATTATGACGTTAAATTAAAGAATATACATATAGTAAGCTTTAAAATTTGAAAATAAAATAATTTACTTAATCAAATGTCGAATAACAGCTAATCCAGAGTTGTTATTTTAATAATAAAAAAATAATAAACCCGTAGACATTCTTTTATTTTTTTAAAATAAATTAAAAATCCTATATTTAACGTAACACTTGACAGGCAGCTAATGCCATAGCAATTATCTTAAAAAAGACAACAAAATAGTGTACTATTACAATAAATGCTCAGCGAACACCTAGTACCTACTTTAAGACCGAATTTAAGATGCCAGCGCCCCGACGGGACTATGCGAACTAATATATGGGCCATCGTCACTATGTGAACGGTGCTAGCCTTAGGTCTACACTGTGTTGTTCTTTGTTCTTGTTCATTGTTGGCATGGCCCCATCCCCCATCGAACTGTGTCAGTTCGATGGCATGGCCCATAGATTAGTTTAGCATTGGGCCTATAGGGGGCGTGTTTCTTATATTCAATGGCGTCACATTTCATCTTTTCAGCTTCAGCATTTCAGCTGCTGCTTACTTCAAGTAAGTATTTAATTTTTTTTAAATTACACATTTCGTGGAACTTTCCTGTTTAAGTAACCTCATAAAATCCCATTGGGATGTCATTATTAACATCATAACGCTATCATTGCACAATTGTTTTCATGGGTAACTAGATGACAACATGTCAACCACAAATATTACCAATATGTTTCTTAAATTTTTCATGTTAAAACTTTTTTCCGCATGTCAAAAATGAAAAGTTACGGCGGTTTAACAATTTAAGTAAGGCACTTATAAAAGCAAATAATGGAAGTAATGTGGACTCCGTACCCAAAATCAGTAATCAGTCTGCAATATTATTGTCTCTGGATATCTTATTTAGTGGTTAGAGTACCTTTGGCCAGAACAAAATAGTATATTTCATTATGAGTCTGGAAATAAAGATTTTTCCGTGCGCGCGTGACAAATTCCCGTGTGAGGCGCACCCGAACACGGGAAGTCATGCAAGCACGGAAAAATCTTTATTTCCAGACTCGTAATGAAATATACTACTTTATTATACTTCTTTGAAAACGGAAACTTAAAACATTTTATCGGCATATTATAATAAATTTAATTGGCAAAAAACAAACAAGGCACACAATATAGTATTTGGTATGTATGATGCGTTTCCATGGTTACTCTCAAATTATTTCAAAGGTGCTTTGTTGTAAATTAGTTATTGTCAGATATGGTGAATAAAACGTCAAAAATATTACAGAAATGTATCTAAATATTGAAACACTTACGAATTAAAATACAAAATAGGTATATGTTAAATATCAGAGAGCATATAGAGTTTCTTAAATTTAGTTTACTTTGCTGTATATTTATATTTTAAAGCCATATATTCGGTATTTTTATTCACCGCGCGGAAAGTTTTTCCATGCGCTGTTTCCGTGCGCTAGCCCGAAAAACCCCATCTTTCATTATTGCTAAAACAGATGAAAATAAGGTGTTTTCAAAGAAGTATAATAAAAACATATTTTATAGGTATTTTTATTTAGCAACCACTACCGACGTGGCCCATATAGAGAGCTGCAGGTTGAAGGTTGAAGTCAGCTCGGAATCTGTAGTAGGTATACCTATTGTTATGATAGAACTCCATTGTTAAGTACTTTTACATTTAGATTGAAGTTAACATATTCAATATCTGATATCTGCTACAAATGTAAAGGCTTTCCAGTGAATTTTTTACTTAAATTACTCATAATTGCATTTCGTTGATATGTCACCTCCCTTTGACAAAATGATGACAACACTGCAGGGCACTGGTAAACTACATTTTCTTCACATAGTGCTCCATTTGACGTATTTCCATGTACAAATTTAAACTGACTTTCAGAGTCCACTAAAAAATATATAATATTTAGGTAATTGGTAATTTTCTTAATGTTATCTGCGATCTATTTGATATGCTACTTACAGCAATAGAATCCCAAGAACATGCAAGTCCTATGAGTCGAGTCAATAATATACATATCTTTCTTTGGCGTCGACTTTATATTAAAATGAGCAACAGCGTAATTTGGCAAATATGGCCAGTGCGATAATTTTTCTGAATATTCGGTTGAATATTTCCAGTGATCATAATTACCACTTTCATCGATAATACTAAAGTCAATGCTAAAAAATATTTAAAATACTTATTACATTATATTTTATATTCGGCCAAAAATAAGACTATTTTTAATTTTTTAGTATAAATACATCAATTATTGTCCTATCGCGCTTCGTTTCTAAACGAGAGACCGCAGAAATTTTCCAAAAATATTTTTTGAAATAATTTATTACGAGTGAATACAGATATCGCATTGAAGTTTGACCACAGAAAATCGTAGTATATTTTCTGTGGTTTGACGCACATTATTAGAACATGATGAACAGGCCATAGGCACTTTAGTACTATCTGAATCTCGACAACATTGTTTTAAGAAAAATATTGAATATAACTATATGTACAGGGTGTCCAACTTTAAAACTGTACAAATACGTAAAATCTTCATTTTTGGAGATATTCACCTAAACTTTTTTTTATTTGAAAGGCCTTCAAAAAATGCATCTTTTCACCTTACTGCCATTTTCAAAATGAAAATCCAGAGCAGGCTGCGAGTTTTTTATACCCCCGATTTTCACGAAAACCATTTATCGATTTTTTATTTAAAATCTGACCCCACAGCGTTAATCAGAACACCTCAAAACCCCCATATACCAAATTTTAATAAAATACTCTACAGGGAGTTCTATTCTGCAGGGTGTCAAAGTTGAGCAAATAAATAGGAATTTTAAATCGCCTCTGGCCAGTCAAGTGTGCCATGGAAACATGGAATCCCTTCAGAACAGTTGAATGGTCAACAGGACCACTCAAAATGTTGGAGTGAACATATATTTACTACATGAATATACAGAGTATTTTTCTCTGAGCCATCTCAAAATTCTGAAATTTTATGGAACTTATACGGATCAAAAGTGCTCTGGAATCAATAAAAAAATATTGACAAACGCAAAAGTAATGTATTTCTTAAAATGCCAACCAACAAATAAAAACAATTTAAATTATTGGATCTTTCTCAACAAAGTCACTGTCTAAGATGATACATTTTCTGTGCGTTTCCTGTCGTGGCACACCATCCACCTTAACTGATATGGACTGACTGACTGGCAGGCTTCTGTATTTTTTTAGATTTAGTTCATTTTTATAGTGTTTGGAGCGGTTTTGATATACTCGATTTTTGACCCGTATAAAGTTCCAAAAATGCAGTAATTTTTTGACTTTTCACAGATAAGAACACTCTGTATATTTTGTATTGGACCTTTGCACACCATCACCTTGAGTGGTCCTATTGACCATTTAACTGTTTTGAGTGGATTCCATGCACACTTGACTCGGCAGATGCGTTTAAAACTCCTATTTTGCTCAACTTTGACACCCTGCAGAATAGAACTCCCAGTACCTACCTATATTTTTTGTTCAAATTTGGTATATGGAGGTTTTGGGTTGTTCTGATTAACTCTGTGGGGTCAGATTTTAAATAAAAAATTCGCTAAATGGTTTTCGTGAAAATCGAGGGTATAAAAAAATCGCAGCCGGCCCTGGATTTGCATTTTGAAAATGGCAGGAAGGTCAAAAGAAGCGGCTTTTGTAGGCCTTTCAAACAAAAAAAGTTTAGGCGATTATCTCCAAAAATGAAGATTTTACAGATTTGTACAGTTTTAAAGTTGGGCACCTTGTATAAGAAAAATCCAAATGACGTTTTTGGTTCACAAAAAATGTAAAAAAGAAGCAATTACGGGAAGGAATTATTTTTTCAATTGGAAATCTGTACTTTCTACTTCTACCCCCTAATCTACGCCTCTGCGGTAAGAGTGAGCGCGCATACATGGGGGGGGGGGGTAAAGGGGTAATTCCCCCTTCCAGAATCGCTTCTCTTTTTGCTTTATGTTTTGCTTTTACTTTTATTTAAAAGTTGGGAAGTTTCAACTTTTTCTTTATAGGTAATCTTTATTATTCTGAAAGCAGTTAGAACTGCGCACGCGTCGTTTTGTTAAATTACCAATTCTAGGTTAAGAAATATAAAATTGTCAAATAAAAGCTAATTGTTAACTACAATCAATAAAAATACAATAAAAACTCTATTCAGCAGTAAACAAGTTCGTGTGGATTCAAATTGCGCTTGGACAAATAATTTTTAAAAAGCAAGCTGCTTGAACGTATGCTTTATTTCTTTAAAGTAAAACATAAAGCAAAACATAAATAAGAAGATAAAGTTGCTGCATGAACCAGGCTTAGCTCTAATTATTTACTAAATACTATAACTTGTATAAAAATGAAAGATTAAGTACATTATACTTACATTGTTGGATTTAAATATTTCATATTACTAAAATCTGCTACAAATTCCCATGCTTGGCTAGGATGCACTTTTGGTAAAAATACAAAAGCCTTGTGTTCGTAATTCTTTACTCTCAATAATAGATATAAAATCAATAAACCTGTAACAGACACCCAAACTCGCCGAGACTTCCACTGTATCCTATTCATCTTCGGCAATTTATGTGACCTATTCTGATTATAAATTAAATGATGAATATAATGAAACTGGAAGGGAGAACTTAGTATCGTAGTATATTTTCTGTGTTAGTACTTTAATTTTTTATCTTTTATGAACTTTTTCAGTTCAAACATAGAGGTTAAGATAAACAACACCTACACGAAATGCGCCCACCAGGATTTGAGTGGGTCATGCGCAATAAGTGTCATGCATGGGCGTAACATATGAGCTGAAAGGGTATAAATTATATTTATTTCTTGCAGGAGGTTGGGAAGAAAAGTGAACGGATAGCTGCCCTTGAAAGAGAAAAGGCCAGCCTTATTCAGGTTCTACAAATGAGGTCAACGCACCAACAACGGAGCAGTGGTCAAGAGGAAGCAGTATTTTAAATGTAAACTCGGATTGCTTAAGGTGTCATATTTAGTATTTTAACATCTTCTGGCATGTATTAGGTACCTATAGTGGTATAGCCAAAAAATTACTTATGTTAAAAAGATTTAAAAAAAAATCGTTTGGGGCGATGACATATCAATTAGTATTCATAATAAGTGTTTGCTTGGGAGTTGCTTAGTTAACAATCGATTTCCAAGGTTATAGAATGGGTGCCTGAACACTTACAAGCAAAAACTTATTGCCTTTCCTTTACTGACAAAGGTAGGTATTCATAAAACTTCTCACCGCTATAGCTTCTTGTCCTGGAAAACAGATGGCCCTGATGACTAATATAATGTACCTATTTTGTCTCCGGAAAGCACTTAGCGAGCCAAAAAAGCGTCAAACATGACAGCCGTGAGCAGTCTAATTAATACGTCAGGCAACCCTTAAAAATATGATTTTAACTCAAATCTTATTTTCTTACGAAAATATTAGAATTTTGAGTATTTGTAAGTATACGTATTATAAAAATTTAAATCAAAACTGAAACATTATTTTTAAAACTTTACCATTTAATGATATTTGTTTAGTCAAAAACAATGTGATTTTTGTGTGACAAAATAAAACATTAAGTATAGATTGTATAGATTAAGTTACCCTATGTGCACACAAGAAATTTTATTCATTTATAAAAAATATAAATTTTAGTGCCATTTATTATTGCATACTATTATATGCACAAAAATTTAATTTCCCATATTCTTCTTGGATAAACATTTACATACCAAGCCTTTTAATAATAACATCAAGTATGCTCTGGAAATGTGAAAGTAGTACCTGTCAGTGGTCAACAATTTTACCGCACCAAGCGCAATTAGGTACTATTGGTTGCGTTCAATGCAGGCAAAATTTTTGTAATAGCTAGGTCTATCAAAATTTGACAGCGCTGTAATCATTGCTGAGGTACAGTTTGAACAGTTGTTGAACGACAATAATTTTATTGTAGGTTATGTTCATAGTTTTTTGGCTTGTTTTTATAATGAATAATATTTGGCAAATTTATTTTCTCTGACAAATACTATATTAATTACCAATAATTATTAATAATTTTAACTTTCAATGGAAAACAGCTGTTGTAAAAGATTTCTTTGAAAAACAATACCACAATTATTGTGTATTATTATTATTATTTATTTATATGACTAATAACAATTCATACCTAATAATGCCCAGAATAACAGATAGTAGAAATTATAAAAAAAACAATATAAATATGTCCGCTACCAAAAATGAAACCGCTTCCAACCGCATTGAACTCAACCATTGATATTAAATCTGAACATAGCAAATTTTGTTTCCAGAGGATACTTAATTTTCAAAATTAAAATTAACAAGTTTTAAAATTAAAAATATTTATATGAATCATCGAATTTGTTCATAATTATGACAAATAAATTTTTATATTTATAGAATACTACATTGTAATACTGTTTATTTTTACCCTGTCAAAATCCCACACTAACGCTACAATATATCTTCAAAGAGAATGTTTCAAATTAATGAAAAAAGAAGAGTGAAGAAGAAAACACTATGTTCGCGAAGCAATCCTGAACCAGTTCCGAACTAGTAAGTGCCAATAACATTGCAGTGTTTGAATTTTAGATTTTCTTTGAACCAATCACATTGATGGTTACTAGCTCAAAACCAGTTCAGAATCGCTCCGCGAGCACAACTATTTATATCATACACATTTTCACTTTTTAAAAATCAAGTAGGTGGTTAAATGCATTTTCAAAAATAAACTTTATTAGGGAAATTTGTCTGCTATTAAAAACCAATAGACTCAATAATACCGTTGACTGAAGAATAATCCTCACCCAACGATAATACTCAATTTATATGATCTTCAGAAGCATATTATTGGTCAATGTAGGTGCGTAGGTTGGCAACAATAATTGTAATTATATAATCTTAACTATTAGTTTCTCTGAACAAGGCAACAAAAATGTTTTTATTAGATAAGGTTTATGGATTAGAAGTGAATTGAAGAATTGACCGACTGGCTGATGGTATAAATTTTTTTAATTACTAATTTTCATGAATCATTTCAAATTTAGCAAACCGACACTTATTATAAGTGAAACATTTTATGATAAGTGCAACTTATCAAAAAATTTTTCACTAGCTATATATTATTTTTCCTATATCTCCTGTAAAATTAAATGGAACGAGAAATGCAAATGTTAGTTCCTATTTGTTTTAAAATATGATACTTACATGGAAATAATTTTCCTGAATAATATTTGCTGATAAACTTATTATGACAGCGCTGTAATCGTTGCAAAAAAACAAAAAAAAAACAAAAATACAGAAGATACTTATTTGTAATTTGCGAGTTCTAGTTAGATTATAGAAACAACAAAAAAATTGCATTATATTATGTTCGTTATTGCTTCAGTCTATTTAGCTTTGGTTGAGTGAACTTTCTCCCAAGATATCCCATCGTGTGGCAAAGTGCTTTCAACAAAAGGCCAAAAAATCACAAGATACCACCTTTCCCCTAATACTAACTTAACATTCTTTAATCGTCCTTTGTCATACACTCTCGCTTTTTCATTGCGTTCATGTGTCACTACACCTTTTAGCATTAATGTGACATGGTAATATAATAAAACCCCTGTAAACAACCCTCCCAACAAAACAACTATTATAAAGAATACAGACAGCTGGTTTTCAGTCCACTTCAAAAACAATGTTGCTAAAGGAAAAACAATCTTAAATACAGACAACCATGAATCGAAAACAACATATTCATAGATAAAGTACAAATTGTAGTATGAAGCATATACGGTAGCTACAAAAATGTAAAACACAAACACTAGAAAGTACCGATGATTGTAATGACCAATGCAGCAACTTGTAAATAAACAATGATGGTCTCTTTTTAATATACAGATATTACAGGTGTTACAGTGCCACGATCTCGGAGGAGCCACTGATTCGCAAGATGCACAAAATCTCCAATTATTTCCTCCTTGCGTGGGTAAAATTCGTCCCTGGATACTCGTGTCACAAAGCATTATCGCCATTAAGTTTGAGCATATATTAAATAATATGTAGGACCCAACAAGAAAGTGGAAAGAATATAACAAACTCCACTTTTCGTAAAATATTGGGAGTACCAGGAAAAGTTCGAAATAATATATTGCTGGTATAATTAAAAGTACGAACGACGTCACAGCTGCATCTGTAAAACTTTTTGGGAAAATGTTTTTTCTAATAATCATTCTGGGAATATTTTTGTAGTACAGATATCACTCAAATCACATGAAAAACCGACCGGAAACTGTAATCGGAATGGAACACTTGAACTTTTTTTACTCTCTCTTGTCCTCACTCCTGTCACTGTCAAAAAGAGATTTTTAAGGTTATGTCACAAAATATAAAGCTTAAGCTTAGGTTGTTGTTGTTGCGCTTCCTTTTATGGCCTCTATTCTTTCGAATAAATTAGCCAGTACTCGGTTATATATTTTTTGAAAAGGCATATTTCCAAAAAAATTGCGATCGGCTTATAGGGGCGTAAAAAAATCTAAACAGAAGTGAAATGTAAGAGTCCGAGATTTCGTTTCACAGGTAAATATTTAACAAGCTACTTTAGAAAGAAGCCCTAAAATTTATTTTTTTCTCAATATAACTTCTTCAAATTCCTTTTACCTTTTAGTATGAGAAAGTGATTCGAAATCGCCGCAAATAAATATATTTCAGCATTTTACAGTAGCTTTGCATTTGGAAAATTATCTGCAAATAAATACCAATATTTCAAATTACATGTAGGTCAAAATTATAATTACCTTTTAATTTTTAATATTTTTGTGATATTGGCTAAGACCGCGTTTCATGCTATGCCACTGGCCTGTCATGCGATATGCCAGTCGGTAACTCGGCAGGGGGCGCTATTCGGAGTTTACCCTCTCCTATTTCTTTTCGAATGCAATCATTATTTGTCCCACCCATATACACATATTCACAGAGAATTCATTGATATACATAGAGTGCTGGAGCTTCCGCCATTATTATGGCTAATTTTGGACGAGGCGCTGGGGAAGGCGGAGTTTGCAACTGTTTCGAGAATAGGAGGGAAAACTTTTTCTCGACCAATAGCAGAGCATATAAAACAACAATCAGTCTAACTTACTTGTTATTTTATTATGCTCTGCCAATAGCTTGCATTCACTCATTCCGTCTATATCCAGAAATCGTGCGTCTCTCACTTGATCTAGAAAATGCGCATGCTCTCTGGGCCATAAGTCAACTAGATATTAAATGGGCTTGTGTAATGGGCCCCCTCAGAAAAATAAAAAACATAGAAATGGCATCTGTAGATTGAAATGTTTGTAAGGGGTAGCACTTTTTACACTCTATTATTTATTTACTAGTTAAAGTTTAACAGCGTTGCCAATAATTCATAATGAAAAACTTATTTCTCTGGTAATTTAAGATAATCTTCAAGATCAAATTGCAAATAATAGTTTTGCAACAGTGGTTTCCGTTGTATGTAGGGACTATATAGGGACATACCCAATCAGTTGCACTTATTAGGCAGTATTTATATACTACACATGTAGTAGGTACTTAATCTGTGATACAACTAAGGAAACAATAATATACCTACAATTACCAATACCAATCGCACAATCTGACAAACGAGCAAGAGTGTGCCTCACCTTGTGTTTGACATAACTGGTGCTATGTCTTTTAGAAGCAATTTTTCGCTGTTTTTAAGTGTTTCTTAAGCATTCGTCGGTTTAAAATGCTTATATAGACAATTAAGTTATACGTTATGGGCAAAAAAGTGTATTGTTTGCAAATCAAGCAACTCACCAAAGGAGGTTACATATCATGCGTAAGTACATAGGCGTACCTAGTTCGGGGCACGGTAAAAGATACCAGAGGGAAAATAATTCTCAACCTGGGTATCAAACGAAAGGGCTCAACGGGTAGAAAACAATAAGGTGAATGACGTCATAATAAATCTAATATGGCGGCCTCCCCAAGACGGCGGATTGCCTAATTCTTCACAACATCCTCGACATGGGTATCAAATGAAAGGATTTGAAGAGTAGAAAACGACAAGGTGACTGACGTCATACTAAATCCAATAGGGTGGATGCCTGATGCCCCAAGATGGCGGACTAAATTTCTTTACCACCCTTCTGAGATGGGAATCAAATAGGTAGGTACTAAAAAAGCACAAAATAAAATAAATAATAAAAAAACCTTTTTAAGGACAAGTTTTTATTTAAGTAAGCCGTGTACTAAAACGGATAAAATAAGTTTAGGTTTTGGTTAACATAATTCAATGCCAAACTGCGACAAGCTTATCAATCAATCACTGTCCGATAAACTTAATTGGTACTTACTTTTACAAACATTTCGCGCGATGAGCTTTTTGATTTAAAAAGCTTGCAGCAGTGTGGCATTGAATTGTCTTAACGAAAGCCTAAACTTATTTTATCCGTTTTAGTTCATGGCTTAAATAGCTTGTTTTTAAAGTTTTTATTTTTTATTTTTTTATATTGTGTTCGCCGAACAATCCCCAACTAGTAACTGTTAATAACATTGATAAGTTTGAATTTTAGAATTGACACGTATTAGTTGTACCTGGGGTTACACTTCAATTTTTATAAAAAAAAATTGAGATATAAAGGCAAATAGGTATATTTTTTCCTATTTTAAAAAATAAGAGGTGCGTCACTGCTTTGTAATCGTTAGCACCAGATCTGTCACCCGAACTGTAAACATTATTTTTTTTATTATGGGAACAAACTTGCCAAAACAAAGCCAGTTCTACGTTTTTTATTTTTCTGAGTGGGCCCCAATAAATATATTCATTTTTGGTCATTGATTTTCCGCGCACCCTATGAGCTCCCACGTCCCACCGAAAGGTTGGCCATATTCAACTAACTATATACTATAGTTCGGTGGCCATATTGGGTGCACACGTCATTGGCTGTCAAATATCAAATGCAAGAGGGCCGTGGTTGGCCGTTGTGAAATGTCATTTTGCGTTGCCACTACAAATTTCGCTTTTCCCCTAGAATGCATTCTATACTATATTATCCAAGTTACAGAGGCAGTGAATCAAAACATTGGCAACCATGTGGTCGCGATGTGATTTATTCTCTTATTGGTCTGACCATCGTAAAATCTCAAGTGTTTAGGCGGCGAGCGGAATGCAGGGCTGGCTCTTCCACTCTTCCCTCAGTCGAGTTTCCTGCATAGGTCGGATCGCGCGCAGACTTGTTGAAGAATCTCAAATTATAGTCCGACCATGGTAATCGATCGCAAGGCGTTCTTATGATTTTGTTTATGTCTACTGCCCCTGTAATTTTAATTTTAAATCCCCTAGAATGCACACAATATGGCGGCTATCCAGGCCATATAGGTATGTGATCCAGGTACAGTGACTCTAACAAAGGCGGGCGTCAGCGCCCTCTGCCGGTTGTTAAAAATAGGTGGAGGGATTATGTTACCATGGCGGTCCAGTTTATTTTACGAGGGCCGTTTGTGAGACAGAAAAAAAAACATGTATATGTCTCGATTTCTATAGTCGCTGCTTACGGGCACTTTATTTTAGTCAGCCATAGCTTTGATCTCTGGGCTTCGGGTGCCTTTGTGGCTTTAGCAAAAATGCTTTTGCTTAGCCAAAAAGACACCAGAAAAATAAAAATTACAACAAATAGGTATGTGGACGAAACCAGAAAACGAAAACTATGCAATCAGAAGAAGAACACCGACTTTTTTGTTTTGTTTGTGGAATAGTGACAGATTACCGTAAACGGGCAAAAAAAATCCATCCAACTGTCAAGACAAATGTCATCAAACGTCAAGTTCAGTTTTTTTGTAGTTGTGTGTTGTTTTGCTGTTAAAGGGTGTTTAATAAAATTTTTATTATTTCCCTATATTGTCTGTGCGCAATCAAATAATCATCGAAAAATGATACCAAGATTGTTCCTCTGACTGTTGTCTCGTGTTAATTTTAATCAACTTTTTATTTTCCCAGTGACATGAGTTCCAGGTTCAGGTAACTATATAGCTTTCTATTTTGAATTACACATTACACAAAAAGACCCACAAACCTTGAATTTTTCGTTAAATTTGTCGGCGATATTCTAGGGAAAACGTAACACACTTCTTCATATGTTTTTGTGAAGTGGTGCCTCCTACACCTGACAAAGATGCTTGGATACTTCAACAATATCCTATCAAATACAAAGATGAAGAAGTGTTAAAGGCAGTAGTGAAATTTGCATATCCATATAAATTTGAGAAGTATGTCCTTCGAAGGTGAATAATTATGTGTTTGTATGAATGTTCCTGTTTATCTTTCAGTCATGTAATTCAACATTATTCGTTCGTGCTTACGGATTTGGAATCAAAGTGGACATTTGGATTTTGCAGGCATGATCCTAAATCGGAGACTGCCATTGTCGTATTAAGTTACTTTCCATGGCACCAAGCGTTTTATAAGTAAATATGAATAGAAACAAAGTATATTAAAGTAGACATAGGACATAGATAGTCAGAGGCATTGCATGTTAAAACCGTCCAAAAAATCCTGCTGGCACACCCCATATCAACTTGGATACCGAGATTGAAACTTTAATTTTGGAACAAAAACAAATTAAAACACAAATTATAATGCCTTAAATTCTGTAGGGCTTGGTACTCAGTTAAGATACCTATAATAGGAATTTTGTGTTTGTGTAACACAGCAATGCAATTTTTTACTGTAATAGGTAGTTTTATGTAGGTAAAATTTAATACAAAATATTTGGAAAATTCAACAATGGCTCTGGCTCTGACGTCTAGGTGTAGTTTTGTCTATGATTAATAGGTACGTATTATTTTATAGTTATGAAAATCTTTCTACAGTTCACGTCTGTGACGTTTCATTAAAAATAGGAAACCAGAGTTTTTACTGTGTAGGTAAATGAAATAAATTTTATTTCTAATAAATCTGTTTTAAGTAGGTTCCTATGTATTTATGGGATCTTACAAAAAATAAATTTGTATCAAGCTGTCCCATGACACCTAAGAGGGAAAGTTAATAATAAAATTTTACATAATGTACTGTAAGAGAATGTTTGCTTTATCAGTTATGAATTTTTTAATAGCCCAAGAGCAAAATTAAAATCATTCCTTTCAAAAATAAATTAATGCAAATAATCAAGCAGTTAAAATTCTTAATACATACTAACTTCCAAGTAGTTACTTACTGTAGTACATTTAATTTTTTTCTAATTAGATTTCTAGACACCACAGCAGTATTAATGCAAAGCCCAAAACCTGACGATCTTACTGAGTTTCTCTCAAAAGTTTATAGCAAACCCCTTGCTGACCCAGGAAAGAAATTCATAGTGCATTTTAATAAAGATGAAAGTGTAAGTAAAATTGAAATTTGTTTTAGTTTTAAACATTAGGTAGATTGCTAACTTTTTAATGTGTTTGATTAAGTTAATGTGCCTATTATGTTTTCTTTCTACCATAAAAGTAATGATTAATATCACCTTTGTTCTATTTTACTATAATGTATTCATAAGAACTTAAAAATTAATCGATATACTAGACTATCATAAAATGGAAAATAAATAATCATATCAACGAGTATTATTACTGCTTCTTTGAATTTATAATTTACAAAAGGACATTTAATCAATTGGGCTCTTTGTCATCTTTTGTGGCATGACCTTATTTTATCTCTATACAAAGAAGACAGTTGAGGTGGAATTTAAATGCTTACCTACCTAACTTCACTATGATAAAAGACACTTCATCTTTCTGTTAATAAAACCCATACACATAAAGATACAATGATAAAACCACAATTGTCTACTTTTTAGATTTTTGCCATCGATGTTCCTAACCCTTTTCAATTGCCAAGCATTCCCGAAAACGTAAGTATCTGAATAAGTGTTTGACTACATAGATATAAATATCAGTGTGCCACAAATTATATTTTAATATTCGGAAACTATTGTTTAGTAGTATTGATTTTATCTATTAATTTACAGTGTCTACTAAGGTATCAAATAAGATTAGGTAGTTTGTTTAATATCTCTCGCATATTCTAGTCTTTAATCAATAATCATCTATTTTAACCTACTTAAAAGCAAAACATTTATTCTAGGGTATTAAACTTGCATCATTGAGTAAAGGATATACCGTATAAACAGGTTTTCTTTGCAAGTCCGGCTGTATAACACCCGCAATTTACTTAAAATACTCATCACTACTCATTGATCCATCAGTATCAAAGAAAATTTATTATGTATTTTCTTTGTCTTTGTTCTTTTCAGGGACTCTTCTAAAGGGTCCCTGGTTCTTTTAAAATGTATTATTTTGTTTGTCAGTATTAGAAATTTATAAAAATTTTGAAATAATTGTTGGTTCTCTCTTTTTAAGTCAGTGGTTTTATAGGAATACTTACCTACTTTTTAGGAGGGAAATATAAGATAAAATCTTACTATTTCATAAGAGATGTTTATTTCACTACATTATAATATTTCATTGAATGAAAAGTGTTTAATTATCTTATAAAAAATATAAAGGACATTGGAACCCCAAGGTATCTATGAAATTACTATAAAAATATGTATTATATCTACATTATTATTTATGGAGAGATATTAACAAAAAACTATTAAAACCCCTCAATTTCTGAATTTAAATTTATCTAGTAAGTAAATGCGAATATAATCTCTTTTATTTCCATTTGTAGAGAAATCTTACAGAATACTACAATGCTGTTGATGCAAATAATATGATGATAATATTTGCCTCGATGTTGTTCGAGAGAAGAATAATTTTCACGTCAAGGAAATTAAAAAGGCTTAGCGCATGTGTACAATCAGCCAATGACATAATTTATCCCATGATGTGGCAACATATCTTCATACCAGTATTGCCAATGGCTCTAAGAGACTATTTATTGGCACCCATGCCTTTTTTGATAGGTGTGCCCGATGAAGTATTAAAGGTATGGACATAATTCGTATTTTTCAATTTAGTTAGTCTTAAAATATACTATCATTTGAGCTTTTTTGTTTGATATGTTTGATAATCCAGTAACTGTGTTATTATTTCGTTGTTATTTTACTCAAAAATAACATTTTGCAATTTGCGTTTCATTGGGTCATTTAGAATAGTCAATATATTTAAGGTATAGGTACTAGTTGAATTTTCCCTTTTCCCTTGTGTAACCACAAGTAAACATGTCCAGAAAGGCGCTTCATTGTGCAGAACGGATGACTTCATTGTTTTCAAGTTTAGTTGAAAGACAAAAGTATCCAATAATGGAAAAAGATAAAGGAATACAAAAATAAGATCAGAGTCATAATCTGTTCCTGAAAAGGGGTTTAGGATTAATTTCCATCTTTTGTAGGTTTTTTACAGTGAGTGAGTCGCTTGGGAAAATAGCTCTGCACAAATCTTGGGTATATACACCCTACAATATTGTAGATTAATAAATCATTAAGTATTTTTTCTTTCAAACACATTACTTTATGGAAATGCAATGCAGCAAGTAAAACTTATCAGTTAGGTCTAGAAATTATGTGAATATTGGTAAACAATAGATACATTCAAGGCAAATATTTGGTATTTCCTGTGATGTAATCGCTGATAGCTCGAAACGTACTATTTTATTACACATTTTAACAAAAACATTGTATCTGGCGACCTTCCAAATAACTTCAACAATAAAAAGAAAAGGATAAACTGTGTAATCCATTTAATTTCAAATTACAATAAATAAACATACAGGGTGTCCCAATTAAAAACCACAACTTTGAAATAAATTATAGAAATTTTATTTTGGGCAATAAAATACATGTGAACAAAATTCCGGAAATACTTAATAAGAAAGGTACAGGGAGTTAATGTTTATTTATTAAATGATTTTTTAATAATATATCAGAAACAACAAAATGTATTAGCTTAAAATTTGGTACACAGTATGCAGGTATAAAATGCAATAAAGTGAAGCTACCAGCGTTTTGTTGTTATAACCAGTGGCATACGGGAAGGTAGGACATACCCCCTTTTCAAAAATAATATCTATGCCCATGGTTTTCTGATGAAGTCAGAATTGCCTATTCATTTTTCCATAAAAAGTGTGTCTGAATTTGCCCTAAAACTACTGGATTTTGAACAAACAATGCAAACTCAACTTGCTGCTCAGAAGAACTGATAAGTTCGGGAATGTATTCAACTCTACTTTGATGCCTACGTGTATAAGAACTTTTTTGCTCTTTTGATGCAAACAATCGATTGCTGAGGTTTGAAGGGCATAGACGAATGAATAAATTAATTTTTAAACAATTACCTATTCCTTAATGTTTCAAATTAATAAAAGAAAATCCTATTCCTTTCAAACCTTGGCAATTGATTTTCTGCATCAAAAGAGAAAAAAAGTGCTTATAAACGTAAGCCCCAAAATGCATCGTTTTCTAAATGCAAGAGTAGAATCTATTCCCCAAGTTATCACTTTTTTCTGAACAACTTAAATTGCTTTATTTGCTCAAAAATGCTGTCAAATTCACAAAAAAATGTGGGCGTAGAAATTGTTAGGTCCGTTTTGGCAGAATTTCAAACCGGTTTGAAACTGCCAGGAGCATGCGCAGTTTCATTTTGACGTTCCAATAATGAAACCGCACGTGCTCCTGACAGTTTCAAACTGATTTCAAATGGTTTGCGGTCTGCTGAAACAGACCTATTATTTCCCGTATGCCACTGGTGATGACAACAAAAGCTGGTAGCAACATTTTATTGCATTTTATATACTGTTTACCAAATTTTAAGTTAATATAATTTTCGTTCCTAAGACGTTAATAAAGAACTGTTAAAAAAATGTAACACATGTACACATGAATTTTTTGCTCAAAATAAAATTGTGTATCGTTTATTTCAAAATTGTAGTTTACAATAATTGGGACCCATTGTATACAGTTTTTTTTAAAAGAACACCGTGAACTTTGCTCCCTTCACATCAAAGCACTAAAACAAGAGCATCAAATGGGACTAAATTTTAGGTGATATATTATTTACTATTTTATTTATCTTAAGGCAAAGTAATATAGTACCACTAGACGTTTGTTAGACCTTTCCTGAAGTAAGGAAAAATATTTCTGAATATTACAAAACATTGCCCATATACTAATTAAGGAGTACACCAAATGTTTTTATATCTCACTTATTTCAAGATAATTTAAAAATTAATTTAATTTATTGAACTTTATTTAAGTACCTTCAAAGCAAAATAGAAAATGTTTATATGAACTTGTTTTGTCACAATATAGTCCCTACTCACCGTTTGGTGTACTTGACACATACCCAAAATGTAAATAATTATATATTCAAAAATATCTTTGGAACTCTCTTAAAGTACACTTTGAGTTGCTATCATATTGATATTAAATAGTAGGTGTTTATTTTTAATTACCTAAATGAATATTTGCAGTTTAGATTGTTAACAAATGTGTGTTTTAGAATGTTCAGAGAAGCGAGATTGGCGAAGTTGTGATATTAGATGCTGATGCAAATAAAGTAGAAACCCCTTTTGATGACATCAACAACCTACCAACAGAAGTGGTAAGTTACTCAATCTGAATAATTATGTATTGACACCATATTTTATATCTGAAAATATGATATATTTTATATGGATATGAGGAGAATTAAAAAAATTCATCACTCTAGTTATGAAATAAAAGTTGAATTAAACATTTTTTGTTGCAACTTATAAACTATTTTTCGTAAAAGAATACACTTGTTGGAACAACAAGACAACAAATATTTTAAAAATAGAAGAACCCCAGTTGATATAGTTTGCAAAATAATAGCAACGGTCATGTGAACACAAGTTCACTAGGGTTTTGATACACCCTCATTATAGCATAGTTTTTGCAGCTGCAATAATTGCGGCAGAAATAGCAAATTGTTGGTTCTTCCTGAGAGGAAATATGTTTGTTAATTCTAAGAATGTTGACGTTGTGATATTTTACTCTTTCTTCCTTTACTGTTGTAGAATAGAAGTTTAAATGACCAACTGTGATTTCTTTGCTAAGGGTCTGTCAAAAATTTGTAGGGTACATACTACAAATAATATCAACCAAATTTGTTCAACATGTCAAGTGGTATGTTGATGATTTATTCCAGTATGCTGTCTTTTAATGCTTTCAAACGGTCAGGCCTATTTATAAAACCCGATCTTTGTGATAACCCCATAAAAGGAAGTTGGTCGCTATTAAATCAGATGATCTTGGCAGATTTGCCATATCTCTGTTTTTGGAGAAGACATGCCTAGAAAACATTACCCCAAAAATGATCATTTTCTCACAAGCTGTGTTGGTAACACATATCCTCCAGCCCAAACTTTTCCATTTCTGGAGCAAACAAATCCTGTGCAACATTGTTCTGGAGCATCTTGTTAAGGTTCTCGGTCTTCCCATCACATCCTTTTGTACTAGATCTACCTTTTTCCTTGAACGATTATCCGAGGACTGACAAGATGACTTAATTCCAGTTTGCTCAAATTGCGCAACTCACCGTCAAAGTGTTGTCGCTGATGGAACTGGCTGTCTAGGTACAATATTTTCTACCAAGTTTTGTTTGGATTGAAGCTAAGATAATCGATGAATCTTTTAAATAAGTATATTCTTTTTCAGTTTCTGCCCGTTCTCGAGGTATGTTCCGATTCACAATGAATTTCCCAAGGGTATACTTTTTAACGGACGATAAAACACATATATGCCAATTTAAAGTAAATTAATAGAGGCTTCTCATAAGTGACTTCAATTTGTGCCACCTTGCATTTGCAGAAACTTAATTTAAAGTTAGTGTAAAGTGCACTTTTATAGAATCTTTAAAAAAAGTTATTCGTAGGTGGCATCTCTGCGAAAACAGTTAAGGAACAAGGCCGCACTGCTGGGAGACGGGGTACCCCGGGCCTTTCTCCGAGCGTTAGTTCAACTGATTGGCGGGTATCGTGATGCACTTCGGTTTCGCCCTGGTGAGAGGGTCTCGTTTGATTCAGACCGCTTCATCGCCACCAGGCCCCCATCGTTGCAGCCATTTTTGAAAGATATGCTACATCTGCAGATATTCCAGCAGGTGAGCAAGGATTAGTATAACTTGCTATTTTACCATAAGAGTTTGTCCACTGCGAACGTTCTTGAAATTATAAGTGTGATATTTTGATGCCAGTGAAGGTCTATTTCAATTTTCTAAATAAATGTTCAATAAAAAACACTGTTATGTATAACAAAAAACTTATTTGTTATGTTTATTGTGTTTTCTGACAAAGCGTACGTTTCCCGATGGTTGATAAGCTTTCAAAAATGATACTTTAAGTACGTAGACTGATATAGAATATTGTACAAGAAGCATGGAATGGCAAGGCTTGAACTTGCAGTAGTGTCCTTCCGAGAGCTGTAGAGGTCGGAACACTTGTTCGTGTTGTAATAAAATGAATTTTGACACAGAGCAATTTATTTTGGAAATCAAAATGCGTCCTGCGTTATGAGATTCTCGGAACCATGTTTTTCTCGTGTATTTAGTAAAGGATGCACCCAGTATTTACGTTGACATCTTCGACATCTATACTTCCTTTTAATTAATAGAGCAAGTGGGAGAACTTCATCTTAGGAGTCCATATTGCAACTAATAATAATGAAATAAAGAACCTGGCTATATTTTTTTGCTGCGCGTCCGAGCAGCGCAGCTCTATCCCCCGCGCTGCTTGGCTGCGCGGCTTAATCGCGCTGTTTTTTTTGTGCCGCGCTGCTGAGTCGCGCTGCTAAAATCGCTAATGTGAAAGGGGTCTTAAGTTTCATACAATGTTCTATGTTCCGTGACATGATTTTGTAAAATTTGAGATATCACATCTTAAAAATAATACGGCTATTCCACTCTCTCTTGAAATTCTTTGAATAATCGTGACTGGGGATAGCCAGAATAGAGGCCAAGAAATGTATTCTACACCAACAGATTTCGAAATAGTCAAGCCCAGGTTATATTCGGAAAATTTGTATGTGGCTAAAAGGGGATTTTGGAATATATTAGCAGATAGAATAGAATAACATTTATTTGTTCTTACAACACCCCCCCTCCTGGATGTAGAACGTGTCAAAATACATAATTAATAATTAAAAATATTAACTACCTCACACGACAAAACAAATTATATGCATGTTTAACAGGTCAGCATTTAAAATTATTATTGCTCACACTTAAAAAATACCTTAATCAAAACATAAGTGTAGAGAGATATTCTGATCATCAAAGAACTCACTTTTTAATTTTAAATGAATAGAAACCAAAATTATGTACTTTAAGTTAAGTTGGGTTTACTCCCAGGATGTTTGAAAACCTCATTCCTCCTAGTCCGATACTCCCAAAAGGTTTAAATTCCACCATTATTGTTTTCACTCAAAACAGAACTTTTCAAAACGCTTAGGAGGTTTCCTATCTACGCATATTTTTCTGAATAAGGTGGGTATATAAAAGCTGTTTCAATAGATTTTGGGACCAGGATTGCCATTTTTATTTCCAATTACTCTTTTTTCTTTATTTTTCTTTGATACTTACTTCGAAAAGCACAAATGTAAAATTGTTTTTTTTTTGTGAATGAGATTCAAATTACCAAACAAAATTCTAAAACCTTTTGAAACCAAGATTAGTTTATATGAGGGTTAGGACATTTCCCTACTCTTAAAACCAAAGGAAAAGTCGCGCGATGGTGCCGCCTTCACCACCTGTTCTTCTTGTTCTCACAGCTTGATGTCAGTAGTGTATCAGAAGGTTTAACGCAGTTACCGAAAGGCGAAGACAAAAAAAATAACGAGGCATTTCAAGAGGGAAAATAGCAAAAGCAATATAAGAAATTGACGCGTAAACCAAAAACATCTGTGTGCCTATGGCTGGAAGCTTTAAATTTTGAGGCATTACTAAATCGCCAATTCACGAGTAAATGCTACCAACTTAAATTCACCCTTTCATCCCCTTGCCTTTTTTACTTTTTTTTTTAGTATAGTACTTTTCTTTTGTTAGTAACTATACTAAAATCAAATAACTCCTGCACCTGGCGTAAATAAAAGCACGTGTTCGATGACGTTCCGTGAAATAAGGTGATCGCAAAAGTGTATTTATGCATTTTTATCTTGTTGTTTTCAGCTATTTAGACACTGCCACAAATAGTTTTATCGAT
Source organism: Pseudeuparius sepicola (assembly GCA_963920635.1). NCBI lineage: Eukaryota > Metazoa > Arthropoda > Insecta > Coleoptera > Anthribidae > Pseudeuparius > Pseudeuparius sepicola. Next base: position 46,905,804 of record OY987302.1, on the reverse strand, counting down.
GTTTTGAACCATTTTAATTAACCCAATAATTTTTTCCAAAATATTTTGATGTAAACAATAATTGTAAAAGTAAAATTAAATAAAGGTCGTGCCTCAGTGCGTCTCTGTCGAAAATCTCAACGCACACGTTCCTGTTTACCTCAGGCGTAAGAGTTATTCGGTTTTAGTATAGTATGCTTTTTACCATTTGCAAAATAATAAAACCTATTTAAAGATATTAAAAGTTATTTCAATGGGTTTTGGAAAGTGCCTACTTTGATAATTTTATATTTAGCAAAAAAAAATTGCATTTGTGTATTTTCAAAATACGAAAAAAGGTCAATTGCAAAAATAAAAACGAAAGTCAACCCCTTGCAGGTATTGCACCATCTTGAATTTTGGAGTAAATTAGTTTTTCACGGATAACAGCTGCAGATATAACAAGTTATAAGAAAATAATCGAGAAAAAAGTGTTTGCAAATTTTTTCACATCTAATATCTTTTTTTCTGCTAACGACAGCGCGAAACTTTCTTAACAAAAGTTGTTCAATACAAAATTACCTATGATATTTGTCTGAACAACTTTTTTCTATCAGTAATAGTTTATTTCTGGTAGCGTCTCAAAGTTAACGCAACGTCTCCTGGCACCTCGTAGGGTCCAAGTACCCGCGCTGTACCTTGCTGGTACCTTGCAAATTTTCCCAAGTTTTTTATACCTGACTGTATTTTGACATATTATTATGTAGAGCATAATAATTATCTGTGTCCGCGTGTCGTAGTTTATGGTACAAGGACGAAAAGTTGAGTTGTTCGGATACGGATGCGGCCGAGGCGCAATCGAGACTAGCGAACCACAGGAGTACGAAAAACAACTTTTTCTCCTTGTATCATACAATATTTTTTATTCGAATGTGCTTAGATACCTATTTCAAAAAGTAGAAAATTAAGATCGGAAATGCTATTGTTTATTTTTCATTACAATATAAATCTTAGTTACCTATGAACGTCTAGTTGGCCACGGAACAGAGCAAACTATTGAACTGTCAATATGTCAACAGAAATTCAATATAGATATACTTGAACCACGGCCCTCGTAAAATAAACTGGACTGCTTTTCCAATACAATCATTTGTCCCACATAATATACATTATGTCCCAACGAATGGTCGGCCATATTGGGCGCACACGTCATTGGCTGTCAAATGCACGAGGGCCGTGGTTGGCCGTTGTCAAATGTCATTTTGTGTTGCCAACACAAATTTCGCTTTTCTCCTAGAATGCACTCTAAATCACCTATAATGCACACAATATGGCGGCTATCCAGACGGGCGCCAGCGCCCTCTGCTGGATGGCTAAAAATTGGTGGAGGGACTTGGGCCCAATGGCGGTATAGTTTATTTTACTAGGGCCGTTACTTGAACGTTCATTCGCATACAAAACAATCGCTCATGGTTTGACGCTAGCACAACGAACGTTCGAGTGTACACTGAATTTCTGTTCAGGCACATTGACAGTTCAATAGTTTGCTCTATTCCATGACCGACTAGAAGTTCATAGGTAACTAGGATTTATTGCAATGAAAAATAAACAGTATCATTTCTGATCTTAATTTTCTACTTTTTTAAATAAGTATATGATCGTGATCAGTTAAGGCACAGTCGAGGCTGGTGAACCGCAGGAGTACGTATATCTATCATACAATATTTTTTATTCGAATGTGCTTAGATATATACAGGGTGATTCAGGAGGAAATGTCAATATTTTAGGTACGTATTCGGGGACCCAAAATAAACATAAAAGTTCCTATAAACATGGGTCCTATTCCCGGCCGTTACCGAAATACAGGGGTAACGGCAATACGGCAATAGTAGACCTTAATCCTCTGGATTATTGTCTTTGGGGGTGGTTTAAATCATTGGTATATTCAAGTAAAGTAAACACTAGAGATGCATTACTCGATCGAATAATAAATGCAGCAGCAACTATAAGAAACAGGCCCGTATCCATTCATAGAGCGACCCGAGCTATTCACCAGAGAGCTGACTTATGTTTAGAAGTAAACGGTGGCATTTTTGAAAACTATAAAACCTAGCCTACCTGTTATAAATAATGTAATAAAAACCTTAAATTGAATGTTGTTTACCCCTGTATTTCGGTAACGGCCGGGAATAGGACCCATGTTTATAGGAACTTTTATGTTTATTTTGGGTCCCCGAATACGTACCTAAAATATTGACAGTTCCTCCTGAATCACCCTATATATATATATATATAAGGATGTAAGATTAGCGAGTGTAAATGTAACAATTACAAGAAAAGGTGATAATGGGCAAACACTCAAAGTTAACAAAAAGAAAAAACTAGTAACCGCATACACGTGTTTCATGCTATTTGGCAATCATCAGTACGGTGTAACATTAACCAAATCAAAAGATAGGCATGATTTGGGAAGCAACAAATGAAGTCCAGGCAGGAGCCAACAGCACATTTGCAGCTTCAGTCAGCGGTTACTAGTTTTTTCTTTTTGTTAACTTTGAGTGTTTGCCCATTATCACCTTTTCTTATATATATATATATATATATAAGTTAACAAAAAGAAAAAACTAGTAACCGCATACACGTGTTTCATGCTATTTGGCAATCATCAGTACGGTGTAACATTAACCAAATCAAAAGATAGGCATGATTTGGGAAGCAACAAATGAAGTCCAGGCAGGAGCCAACAGCACATTTGCAGCTTCAGTCAGCGGTTACTAGTTTTTTCTTTTTGTTAACTTTGAGTGTTTGCCCATTATCACCTTTTCTTATATATATATATATATATATATATATATATATATATATATATATATATATATATATATATATATATATATATATATAGCGTGATCAGTTAAGGGCGGCCCTCGGCCATTTCTCGGGAACTATGCAAGCTAGAAGGATGCGGTAAAAAAATTGTTAATAAAAGTGACCCAAATAATTTCAATGAAAATGTTGTCAAGTTCCCTCGTTTGCGGCCAGGGGGCGAATTCACCATGCTGTGTATCTGGATCTGAAATAGTATTTTTAGAACCTCCCTATAATTCTCTACAATTTTTGTTAAAACAATTTTTTCGTGGTTGCTACGGCAACGGCCCTACGAAGGAAAGCGGTGTTAAAAATTCAAAACGTCATATCTCGAATATGCCTAAACCCAATTCAGCAAACTATACCTCATATTAAAGGGTGTTTTAAGGAGAATTTACCGCCCTTTTGACATAGACAAATTAATAAGTATGTTCAATGCTAGGGGGCGCCATTCAGAAAATGTCCATATTTGTTCCATTTTCTCAAAAATTTCAAATGCAACCCTATAGTAATATTTACCTTATGTTATGCGAAAATTCATGGCAATAAATATGAAAACGGCAAGTCGATATCTTATTCCGTTTTAAAGTTGTAGTAGAAAATGTGCACAAATGACATCATGACACATGACCCTAGTAAATTTTAAAATAATAAAATATTTACTTAACTATGAAATAAAACTGAACCTGTCAGCTAGGTCTTTGTCATCTGTGCAATTAGTGTATAAAACTGCGCCAACAATACGTGATGATATGATACAACAATTCTTGTATCATCTGAATTCATTGTCAACGAATTCAGAATGCAATTAACAGCATCATCAGTTTCAAGAAGGCTAAATGACGGGAAACATTTCCAACATATTAGATAAGTGTTTTTTTTTTTTTAGTTCTAAAGGCCGCTTTAGAGCTGGCAATTTTTGTTGCCGGCAATAAAAATTGCCGCAATCTTTGTTGCATGCAATTTTTATTGCCAAAACGAAATTGTTTTACAGCCAGCAATTTATGAGTGCAACTTGTCTTGCAAGTAAGTGTTGCCAACATATCTAATTTTAGGAGACAAATTTATTCTGACAGCAGAGCAGAGTATGTGTACATTTAAAACAACAAAGAAAAAAGTTTATTAATCAAATCAAAGCACACACGCTGGCACACAGGTTCATAAAGTTCACCACCATTTGCCAATTCCACACTCCTAGGGATTTTATGAAATCATTGGTAATTGATTTATACCCAAAAAAATCCCTAGAATTGCGCTGCAATTGTAATAAAAATGGCGCATGCAGCATATTTGTTGCCGCAAGAAAAATTGCAAACAGCTGATCAAGAATGACATTGTGCGCGTGCGCGCAATAAAAATTGCGGCAATTTTTATTGCCGGCAATAAAAATTGCCAGCTGTAAAGTGGCCTTAATGAATTGAATCTTATTTTTATTCTTTTCGCTTTTCTCACATTTGAAACTACCCACCAACTAAGGGTCACGTGTCATTAGGTATGTCATTGGTGCATATTTTCTACTACAACTTTAAAATGGAATTAGATATCGATTTGCGGTTTTCATATTTATTTTTGTCATGAATTGTCGCATCACATAAGGTAAATATTACTATAGGGTTGCATTTGAAATTTTTGAGAAAATCGAACAAATATGGACAAATTCTCCTTAAAACACTCTTTAATATGAGCGATATGACGTTTTGATTTTTTAACACCACTTTCCTTCGTAGCGCCGTTGCCGTAGCAATCACGAAAAAATTGTTTTTCTTGAAATCGGCATTAAAATGTCCCAAAATCGTCATTAAAAGCACAGAAATCATACAATAATGTAGCCCATTATTGTATGATTTTTTTCAATAAGTAGGCCTTGGCGAGATGTAAACATCAAACGTCAGATGCGGAGAAATCGCCCGTCAAAAGTGACCAAATATTCAAAACCCGGTCGATAAAGGCTCATTTAACTTTTCGTACACATTGCGAAATTGTTTCCTATATAAGCACAATCCTTCAGTATACATATTTTAGTAAATTTGAATATCAATAGATTTGTTGTGTATGCTGCACAAGAAGCAGCAGTTTGGTTTTTCTGTCAGAAGGTGCCGTGTCTCATCATACTTGTCCTAGGTAGAGCGATCGTCCAAGTCAAGCAACTCCGCGCGTAGTCGGTTCATGGACGGGTGATCCCTTAATATTATTTTCTTGCCTAATAAAACATTTTTTTCCGATTTCAAAAAAAATATAATATGTACCTCGGCACTGAAGTTCTTTTTATGACTCATGTGGTTTATTTGCCTCGGCCAAAGGCCTCAGCAACTAAACTCCACATGAGTCATAAAAAGTTGAACTTCAGTGCCTTGGTACATAAATAACTATTAACAAAAGTTGTAGAGAATTATAGGGAGGTTCTAAAAATACTATTTCAGATCCAGGTAAGGTAGGTGATTTGTGGAGAAAACGACAGTTTTATACAACAACATGGTGAATTCGCCCCTTGGCGGCATACGAAGGAACTTGAAAATATTTTTATTGAAATTATTTGGGTTACTTTTACTAACAATTTTTTTATCGCATCTTTCTAGCTTGCATAGTTCCCAACACATAAGCACATTCGAATAAAAAATATTGTATGATAGATATACGTACTCCTGCGGTTCACCAGCCTCGACTGTACCTCTGCCGGTGAAGTCTGCATCAGTCCGAAAAACTCAACTTTTCGTCCTTATACCATAAACTACTACGCGCAGACACAATTAATTATTATGATCTACATAAAGTACAGTCAGGTATAAAAAACTTGGGAAATTTTGCAAAGTACAGTCAAGGTATAGCGCGTGTACTTTGGTGCTACGGGGTGACAGGAGACGTTGGGTGCAACTTTGAGACGGTACAGGAAATAAACTATTGCTGATAGAAAAAAGTTGTTCAGACAAATATTATAGGTAATTTTGTAGCGAAGAACTTTTGTTAGGAAAATTTCGCACTGTCGTTAGCAGAAAAAAGATATTAGATATGAAAAAAGTAGCAACTCTTTTTTCTAGATTATTTTTTCATAACCTGTTATATATGCAAAATTCAAGAAAATGACAAGAGAACCAATTTGCAGAGCACCTTTTTTCCTTTAAAGATGGTATCGACTATTTTTTGGTAAAATTAAAAATACAGCTGTTATCCGTGAAAAACTAATTTACCACTAAATTCAAGATGGCGGAAAACCTGCAAAGGGGTGATAGTCGAAAATTCGGATTTAAGCTTTCTATATGGTGTACTATCGATGGATAAGAAAACTTTTCTTACCCGATGAATTGCATTATTACCCATATAAATCCAATTAAACTTACTGGATTATCAGGGAGGAATGAAAATTTTCAAAAACGTTGTAAATAAACCCAACTATACTATTTGATCGACTTTATTTGTATTTTTTTTTTGTATTTCCTTTTGACAGAAAAAATACTCATGAAATTAATGCCCACAGAGACATAAAATCACTTTTATAACAAAAATGGTTAAGTTTCAACAAGTATGCAAAATTTCAGCTCGATTGACTAATGATTCAGAAAATATTTTTTTCAACACCGTGTAGATTGAAAAGGAGATACATGTAGGGTATCTGCCTAAGGCAGGTTTGATCAAATAGACTTATTTTGTCACTGAGAATTCCCCGTTAAAAAATGTTAAGACATCTGTGAATGGGACCCCCTCAATTAATGAAAATTTTAATTGATAAATTTATGTGTGTCCCAGATTGCCTTTACGCAAGTTAATAATTAAAAAACAGAGAACTTTAAGAAACAAACCTATTTAATTAATTTTATACTGGTTATTGGCTATCCATAGAAAATAGAACACAGATTACATAAAATGCTTGAAGTGAAAAAAAAAACAAAAATACGCCAAAACAAACTGCTGTGCCACTGGCGATATGCAAGTCTTTGGCACCAACGAGAGTGGAATAGCATCTGTGAGATTATTGCGATTTTCTTTTTGTGAGCCTGAGGAATAACAATGACATATTATGTTCTATAATGTTCTACCCAAAGGACAACAAACATGATATTTTTACAGTTCATCGAAGAGAGACTGACAATGCTTAACGCAGGCCTAGGCTTTTCCGATGAATTCGAATTTGAACTGGAAAGTTATTCGGCAAAATCAGGATCAAAACTGAAGCAACAATACAAAGAATGGACTTCCACAATGAAAAAAGAAGGGACTGCTTTCTTCAAAAGTGTTAAAGACAAGGTTGGCATTTATTTGATAAAGTACACCATTTAAACATGTTTCATTCATTGTTTTGTTAAAGGCAAATCCCGCTATGAAATCTGCTGTCAAAACTGTAAGTGCACAAAATATTTAATAATTGTCATTGTCTAATACCTATGTTTCCTGAAGGTTAAAGATGGAGGTAAGGGTATGAAAAGTGCTTACAGAGGTATACGATCAAAGTTAAAAGAAAACCAAGGTCCACACCAGTTCCAAAATGGCGTGGAAAGTGGCCAAAACAAACCCAAATCTGCTCCAAATTCTCCTACTGGGAAAAGACGAATTATGGCAGGATTCACTGTTCCCATGGCAACATATCGCAAAGACACAACCTTATCCCAAAGGTTAGATTTTCAAATGCAACTATAAATCTTGCATGGAGCACTGCTAATGTTTATTTGCATGGACAATGAATCGAAAGTGTATAAAATTTTGTGTCAGGATGTCAGGTGCTGTGGTCTTCACGCTTTGTTGTCGGTCATTAAATAAATTGTAGATAATTGTTTTATAGTTTTTCTGAAACCTTACTTATAGAACGAATTGAAGGTAAGTAAATGCATGCTTTGAAGTTGAAGTGCAAGTAGTTTTCTCATTTCATATTGACACAGACCGATATAGTTATCAGACAGTTTTGGAAAATAGGAATTGAGCTTCTTTATATATTAAGCTGATTGTCACAAAGCGTTCGTATAGATTGATTGTTGTGGCATGGCTACCAATGGAATCACATGTCTATCTATGAACATGTAAAATTATATATTTTTTAATAAACCAAAGTTAACATCAGTTAATTTATGATTGGCCGACGAATGAAGTATTTAATTTTTTCCTGTCCTAAGATGTTTTTCTTTCCGATATTATCTACTCCAATAATTATAAGGTTTGGTCTTTTTCATTGGAATATAGTCTATTTTAAAATTAAGTATATTGATCTGTCTCTTCTGCAACATCAGTTAAAATAGCATGTAGTTACTAACAACTTTAACTAACAAAATAAAAATATCCAAAAATTGAAAATGTACCTAATTTTCTGTAAGAGAAAAAATAAGTGAGGGACAAACTCATATATGAATTTGTTTATGAAACTAGTGAAAAATCCTATTTGTGGATGCATTTAAAAATATCAGGCATATGTACGTTTTCCTTTTATAGAAAAAAATTATTGACTACATTTGCTTGTAAAGCTCGGTAAGCATAGAGCTAGCCCTATGTGAAAGTAGCCATAGGTACAAATTTGAAAGTTATAACTAAATAAAAGTTAATTTAAAAAGAGTATGCTACCTTTAAATTTTATTGCACTTTTGTAGGCATTTCTGTCCTGTAGTATAAAATTGAGTTTATTTACAGGAAACTAGGAAACTTTAGATGTATTTTCACAATATCCTTACAAAGGTTCAAAAGTTTACGATGGGCCAATTTCTATACACGTAAGCGTAGTTTGGAACTGGTTTGGAATTGCTCTGCGAATGTAGCTAATGAATTCTCTGATGTAATTATGTAATTCTCTGTCTTGTTCTTTTTTATATCCAGTAGACTCGAAACTTTTTCCTTAAAATTTCGCTAGGAACATGTAGGGTAATGCATATCTTACTTTCCATCACTGCTGTGTTTGAAAATTTTAAAGGTTACCTTTAAAGTGACAAATGAATAACAGAACTGCCCTTCGACTTCCTTTAGCCAAAGGGAGCTGTGAATGGTAGAAGGCTCTATGCAATTGCCACTAACAATAATCTGAAAATAACGACATTTTTCCTTTTCCTGTTATTTCACTAAAGCAGTTTCATGGAAAATGTCAAGGCTTAACATTTCTAGTCCAATTTTCTTTGAAATACTTTAATACAGTTCTGCAATTTTGTGTGAGCATGAGCGGTGTGCGGTTATTACTGCTTTTGCTTCTAATACTGTAATTTTAACAAGTAACGTGAAATGTTGGTTATGTTCAAATTTGTTCACAGGCCTTACAGTCCGCTCAGCCCCGGTTCTCAGCCTCTGACTCCAGACGTCACTGATACCCCTCGAAGCGGCAGTCCTGTGGAAATACCTAGGATAGACTTGATGAACGAAATGCAGGACCTGCTTCAACTCCGACTTGACACGCCGCTTGTTGACAGATCTGTAAGTAATCGCCAATTTTTTTTTTTCATTGTAAATACTCTTGTTTCATTGGTTCACCTATTGCACCACAGTGGTGTAGCTTGGGGTCTTAGAGCCCTGCGCAAAATATTTCCATGGTGCTTCTGCTAGTGGTGACCCCAGAAATTTATTAAAGGAGAGGCATAAGAAAAGCTTATTGTTATGTCCAGTTCGTAGTGCTTAGAGTAATTATCTTTATTTGGAAGAGTTAAACAAAAGTTAACATTATTTCAAGAAAACAGCTTTTAAACTGAATCCAAATAAGAATGGCCACATCAGTATTCTTTGTAACTTTCTTAATTCCCTACCGATTTTAACAGATTTGAATTAGTTTCTTGAAAATAGAGTCATGTATAGGAGTCAGGTTATACAATGTCATTAGTGTCATTATTTGCCAATTTTGGGTCTTCCATTCGTTATAGGCAAAATTTTTTATGTATTTGTAACAACTGCCGCTAAGAATGATTTTAAGGTTACAGTTTCTTGTCAAGTTATGCCATTCGAGATTTTCATGTTAATTTTTATTTGACTGGTTTAGTCAAGAAAGAGAGCCAGAGGTTAGTGTCAGTTGCTATGTTATGTCAAAAGGGGCTTCGAAGGTAATAATCGTCAAACTGACGTGAACATATTTCATATCACGATTTCTTGCTTTTATTCAAAATTGAGTGGGATATTTTGACTTTGTATTACCCGATTTTCCTCATAAAGGGCTATTTGAACTTAGATATTTTTATCATCAATAACACAAAATTGCATGATAGATGACTGTTTCTATGCCAATAAGAATATATTGTGTGTGTTAATGTGCAAATTGTAGGGAATTTCAAAAGGTTATTTTTGATAGAGGGCCTAGGTAGGAAATAGTATATTACACACCGAGGTGGGAAGTGTTTCATTACTGTCGAGAGATTAAATAGTTAACCGAGGTGCGAAATGCCGAGGTTAACTTTATCTCGAGACAGTAATGAAACACGTCACCGAGGTTTGTATACTATTTTATTTACAACCATCAATATTTTGTAATTTCAAAATTTTATCTCCGTTTACTTCCCGCCCTCCTGGGTGGAAAGTAAACTTTCCAAACGGGCGGGACGGCGGGAAGTAAAAGTCAAAAAATTGACACTTTCAAACTTCTAAAGAGTCAGAAATGTCAACATTACATACATGGTTGTAAATAAAAGGTATTTACACATGACATATTCGTGACAATAATATAAATAAAAAATATGCTATGATAAACACAACCATTGTTAACGCCTGGTACCGGCTTATTATACAGGGTGTTTCTTAAGTATGTGTAGAAAATACAGGAGGTTAATCCTTAACCCAAATCTCAATAGTTACTGAGATACAGGGTGTTGTAGTTCTTTTTTTTTAAGTATTGAATTATGGCAATATCTCCCAAAATAATCAATCAATAACCAACAAAAAAATATATATCAAAGATAATTCTAAAACACTCACCTGCTACCTATGCTTTGGTACTGACATGAAGTTAACCAACAAAAAAATATATATCAAAGATAATTCTAAAACACTCACCTGCTACCTATGCTTTGGTACTGACCTAAGTCTTGCTGCGGCATGTATTGCCAGTTCCAATGCAAACGGTTGATTTTATCGTTACTTTTGTCTTTTGTTGCAATATGAAAAGAGACACTAAAATGATGGACCGGCAAGACCACAAAGATAACCTCCAAAAACTTACGAGTGAAAGCACCATAAAAAAATAGCGCGAGTGGCGCCCTCTGTGAGATACGTAGAAATTTACATTTTTATCTTATTCTTCACCCCAAAAAACACAGCAGTGCCAAATTTCAGTTCAGCAGCTTGAATATTTTGGGCGATAATGCCATAATTAAATTAAAAAAAGCTTAATCGTAATATTATCTAAAATTTATGGCGCAAACAGATCCATTTAAATTTTAATTGGGTTTTTCGCCACCAAACTAATTAAAAGACAACTTTTTCAAGTTGCCTGAAAAACTCATAAATTCTTAACAGTAAATGAACGAAACTTTGCATGTTTAACTCAAAAATAGTAGACCGTCAGATAGTGACAGATTTAGGTGCCCCATTTTGGCATACAAGCCTTGACGGGGTTGAAAAGTACATCGATGCTGAGTAGAATGGAGGGAAATTTACGAGTGTCCCCTGGGGATAACATGAAAAATTGAAAAAAAATCCGTTAAATTTTCTGACCCGAAAATCTACTTATCCATTCGCACCACTCAAGCTAGTGACAATGTACGTTTTCATATTTTCGATGGGCTTGTGTGGAAAAATCGGTCAAAATCTCGACTTTTCTTTTTCAGATTACGCCCTTATTTCAACCCTTTAGCCAGCTGCCATACTCAAGCCTTTGGTTTTCCGAAGCCAGGTTTTATAAATTAACCATTTAATGAACACGGCTTGCGTGAAAGTATCGAATCGAATTGTGAAAAATGAAAAATCTAATTTTCCGAATGTTATCCCCAGGGGCCACTCGTAAATTTCCCTTCATTCTACTCAACTCCGATGTACTTTTCAACCCTCTTCGAGGCTTGTATGCGAAAATGGGGAACCTAAATCTGGCGCTATCTGACGGTCTATAACTTCAACAAATTTGTTTCCTGAGTTTTCAGAGAATAAATCTTCCTCCTTTCTCGAAGATCATGTCACGTCAATGGGAAATGATCTATAAATCTGTCATTTCACTTTTAAATGGCTCAATCGTAATATTTTGGCACAAGGATTAACCTCCTCCATTTTCTACACATACTTAGGAAACACCCTGTATGTGATATATATCAAAGTTTCAGATTGATGATGTCAGGTCTAGAAAATTTGAATCAGTATTTAATTTTAGATCCTTTTGACATTTCCTCTTCATACTAAAGTTGTAAGTAATTTTCCATACTTTTGATCCATGTCTAACAACTTTCCAGTTTATCTTTATAAAATAAAAAAGTTTACAGGTATTGCATATTGTATAAATTGTATAAATATTTCAAAAACTTGGAAGGGGAAATTGGGCCACCCTGGCATATCCACGTCACTGTTGCACCCCCACCACAGCTTGTCTTTTTCGCTTTCAGCTGAAACCGGTGCGGAGCCTGGAGAACTTCAAAAACGCGTCCCCTCTCACCAGCCCCGACCGCCGGACGCACCCGGCACGGACCGGCGCCCCGGTCGCCTCCCCCTCTCACGCCCGCTTCTTCGCCACCCCGCAAAGGACTCAGGAGACCCAGAACCTTCTGCAGTCGCCCGACGACGTCTTCCTATCCCCTCCCGTACCGCCCCGAGTCCCGCCGCGGAACCCGGGCGGCGACCTGTTCGGCACCGCGCCCTTTGTCATCGGTGGTGGGCACAGCGAGAATGGGGATCCGCTCTTCTATGTCGCTAACCAGCACTCCATTGACATTGTCAAGCTGTCTCCGCCCATTTGCTCGCCCAGGCGGAAGGTAAATGTGCTTGTGTGTACAGGGCCGGACCTCGCAAAAAAAACTGGACTGCTGCTGTTCGTATACCACTTGGTTGTGGGCCATGTTGGGCTCCCAACAGTATATTGGTTGCTGTAGTCTTTCAACTAGTGCTGCAAATATTCGGATGATTTTGATATTGGGGTGATACGAATTCGGAATTAATTAATATTCGGATTATTAATCCGAATCCGTATTCATTTTTCGAATGCCTATTATTGGCTAATCAAATGCTTTTGAGAACATATGAATTCCGTATCCATAACTGAACCTTTATATTTTGTGGTGTCTGTAATCCTCCACGAGTGGACGGTGTAACAATCCGTAATCCTCGAATCCATATCAACATAAATCCGAAACCCAAAGCCGAATCCCGAAATAACCGAGAGTGTGAAAATCTTTTTGATTTGGTTAACATCATAGTGTATTGATGATTGCCAAATAGCACCAAACACATGTACACATTCATCGTTAAGTTAAAATTTAAATCCATATTCCAATTCCGCATCAAATCTGCATATTCGGATTAATCTGAATATTTTGATTTTATACATCACACTTTCAACAATTGAAGCTCAAAAAAAGTCCAAAACGCTCTTAAAAAACTTTACCTGAAACTCGGCACTCGCAGCACTTCTGCATGAGCAAAACCGGGATAAAACATGAAAGTCACCAAAATATCCAAAGCACTAGCAAAAGACACAAGCAAGCAAAACAAAACGAAGCTAGAATGCAAAACCACATAAAACAGCAAAACCGACCTAAGGATACCGACAGTTACCCTATGAAAGAGCATATCATGGCGGCCCAAAAACAGCCATCAGCGCTTTCTGTCGGTCAAACAGAAATTCATGGAAGGGGAAGCCCCCAATGGAGGTCCTTCTTATTTTTGCGAGGTCTGTTGTACAGAGTGATCCAAATTTCGTTTATTATGGGAAACCTAAAAATTAAACAGTTTTTGTCTATGAAATTTATATTTTTCAGTAGGGGGATATGTAGGTACACATCTGTATACAATAAAGCCAACCATAAAAATATATACTAAAAACATCTATCTAGGGTCAGGGGTGATAATATATGATACATACTGTCATCGGCACTTGAACAATTGGCCGATTTTTTGTCGCAAAGTTAGAAATATTTTAGGGAATTTTATAGAATTTATGTAGTCTATTTTTGAGTTTTTAAAAAAATAATTTTATAGGCATGCTCCAAGGCTCAAAATATAAATAAATGAAAAAAAAAAACTTTTCAAATATTTTGTTATCTATATTTTTTAAACTGGAAAAAACATGAGAAAATGTATTTAGCAAAAATGACAGAAAATGGAACGGGCTACCTAAAAATGTAAAAATATATCTATGTTCCTGGGAAAATAGTATCTTTGGGCGTCAGATGAAGCAGAATATTTAATAAGTGCATGTTGCGAAATTTGGATCATCCTGTATACATTGGGATTGGGTGTATGGGGTGTGCGGTTGAAGGTTTTTTTAATTTGGATTTGGTTTGGATGAGGTGAGGAAATACCACCCAAATAGGTTTCATCAAATGGAAGTATCAGGCACCTGTTTCTGACTTGTTGGCCCTCATGAGGCAGATGCAGCGCACCTCACTGAAAGGCCCAAATATTCGCTGGCTATGTGCAATTAGAAATACTATAATGCGGTGAGCGTTATACCATCCAATGCCATCTAGCAGGTACTGCCAAAACCAGAGCAATGTCTGCCTGATGAGGGCCAACAAATCCGAAACAGGTGCATGTCATAGTATGCACACCTGAGAAAGGCCCATACTAAGATTCCATTAAATATTGGAAACTAGTTTGGTGTTGCCAAGAACCAAAACATTAAATTTGTCTAATATGCAATGAGCCATTTCTTTTTTAATTATTATTGGGGTGTTAAATATTCATTTTGTTTAAACTAAATTATGTTGTACATAATGTATATTAGAAAGCCAGTATACAGGATGTTCTTGATTGGTGAGAAGTATTGCAACAGGGTATTCTCAATCCAAAAAAACATATGTCCCAAAAAAATGTCTTTTTTATTAACTTGAACTAAAAAACGAAGCTATAAAACATAAAAGTTTATGTGAACTTAATTTTTTGTTTTAGGAGTTCTGTCGCCTATTAAATTTTCCCTATTAAAACCAGAGACATCCTGTATACACTAGAAACTCCAAAGTCATTATTTTACTTTCCGAATCAAGAAATGAATAGTCCATTTGTTGCTACTTGGTTTAAATTGGTTGTACCCTTGTTTATACAGAGACTAGTTAGCTTTTCCTTATGGCCGATTCTCTATACGTTTTTATTGGGTATAGTATTTCCTAAAGTTGCCCATAGAGGGCGCTACCATGTCTGTTAATAATATTTAAGTTTTCATAAGCGGTTTCTGTATTGCTCGACTCGTTCCCCGTTTACGAAGCCGCTGGTGGGGAGGTAGGTCGCGTCGCGGGGTCAGTGCGCGGCACGGAGGGATTTGATAGGGGTACTGCGTTCGATTCCGATAATAGGGGAAGTGAGGGGTGAGAAGGTACTATAGAATACAAAATATCTAAGCTGAAGAGGCTGTCACGCCGCGGCCGGTTTCGACTATTTCGAAGTGGAGTGTGCGGCGCGCTGAGATAAATACGATTCTGTTCTATTTGCCAATGTCCATTTATTTATATAGGTATAATAAGAGATAATAATAATAATAATAATACAATTAAATCGAACTGTGGGACACAGGCCACAAAAATTTTGAAAAATGTAGGTATTTCATCATTAGTCAATATAAGAAGGTATAGCATTTTTGCCCGATATTCTGTTAGTTGACGGGGAAAATACCTAGTTGTTTTTGTTTCGTTTCCCCCCATTCCAGAACACAGATTAATTTGTTTCCAATCGTTTCAAAACAATAATAAATCACTGGAGTAACTTAGATAAACAAACAATCTGAGGGTAGGTAATAATAATAATATTAATAATAACAATAACAATAATGTATGTAGACAATGTGGTTCACCTAAGATGACCTTATACATACCTTATCTTGAAATTCAGAAAGTATTGGAGATACAAAAAAAGTCTTAAATAAAAGTTGTAGGACGTTAATTGAAATTTTCATTTTTAGTATTTTGATTTATATGGGGCGATTCAAAATTAGGTTATCAGAACAAACTTATGTTTTTATTAATTTTGAAATACTAACACTCCATATTTTTAAGTGAATTAAATTGAGCTTGAAATGGATAATCAAACGATATTTTGTTTTTACAAATATGTTGTGGCCTTGCCAACTTATTTCAATTTTCCTGAAAATGCAGGGCATAGGTTTAAAAGAAATATATTATACAGGGTGAGTCACATCTAAAGGCAGAGCCGAAAACACAAGGCAGAATTCGCTAAAATAAGCACATATGTTTAATAAACATTAGCTTAAAAACGCTTGGTTCTCCATATACAGCGTGTTGAAATTTTTCCAAAAATAACAAATTTTTTTAACTTCTTTCGAGCCGGTTTAGGAAATTCCAATAAAATTTGATACATATTATAGGTTGTCATTTTGTGCAATAATTTGGCCCTGTTCAGATGACCAGCAGCGTAGATACAAATAATTTTATTTTAAATACCAGCATAATCACCTTGGCACTAGTTTAAAAAATCCGAAATTACGAAGAAACTGTACCAGAAATAAAAAAATACCAAGAGGCGCTTTTTGTTCCAAATTGAATGGGCTATCCAAAAAAGGCAAAATTTTTGGTTTTGCACAGGACCGTACTACTATTTTTTACAATTATTTACAGTAACTATTTGTCTCTACGCCGCTGGTCATCTGAACGAGGTCAAAGTATTGCACAAAATGGCAACCGTCCAATGCATAATGTGTTCCAAATTTGGTTGGAATTCCAAAATGGGCTCGAAAGAAATTAAAAAAATATGTTATTTTTGGAAAAATTTCAACACGCTGTATATGGAGAACCAAGCGTTTTTGAGCTAATGTTTATTAAGCATATGTGCTTATTTTACCAAGTTCTACCTTGTGTTTTCGGCTCTGCCTTTAGATGTGACTCACCCTGTATAAGTAGGTAGGTATTCGTTTTTGTTCTACGTTTGAAGATTGAAATAGTATATTTCATTACGAGTCTGGAAATAAAGATTTTTCCGTGCGCGCGTGACAAATTCCCGTGTGAGGCGCAGCCGAACACAGGAAGTCATGCAAGCACGGAAAAATCTATTTCTGGACGTGTAATGAACGATATTTTTTATTATACTTCTTTGAAAACGGAAACTTAAAACATTTTATCGGCACATAATAAATTTAATTGACAAAAAATAAACAATGCAGACATATAATATAATCTGGTATGTGTGATGCGTTTCCATGGTTACTCTCAAATTATTTCAAAGGTGCTTTGTTGTAAATTAGTTATTGTCAGATAAGGTGAATAAAACGTCAAAAATATTACAGAAATATATCTAAATATTGAAACACTTATGAATTAAAATACAAAATAGGTACATGTTAAATATCAGAGAGCATATAGAGTTTCTTAAATTTAGTTTATTTTGCTGTATATTTCTATTTTAAAGCCATATATTCGGTATTTTTATTCAGCGCACGGAAAGTTTTTCCGTGCGCTGTTTCCGTGCGCTAGCTCGAAAAACCCCATCTTTCATTATTGCTAAAACAGATGAAAATAAGGTGTTTTCAAAGAAGTATAATAAAAAGTTATTTTATACACTAATTACTAATGCTATTTCAATCATATTATATGACATGATGTCATGAAGAGCCAAAACTCCTGCCAATATTAAGGTCACCAGGAAAAATAATAACTTTTATAACCCGGTGTATGATTAAAACAAATACAATTTTTAGACACACAATGAACAATTTTATTTGGCAGAATCACCAGACGGAGCAAACACTCCATCAAAAATAATAATACAGTTGCGGATCATTCTATTGAAGCCCCTAAGATGAATTTTTTAAAACTATTTCTTTAATCGGGTAGATTTTCTGGGCTATTAAAAAAACATTATATTTGTTTCAACTTTCACCCTTAGTTTTAATTCCGCGTTACCAACACTACCTTACAAATAAAAAAAAAACGCATTTGCTGAAAAATGATAGCAGATATGAAAAAATTGTCCAAAGTTGCCAAATAAATTGTGTATCTAAAAATTTTATTTTTTTAATCGTACACAGAGTATTATATAATTTTTTTATAAAATTATTATTTTCCCAGTGACCCAGACTAGGTATATCTCAGTTTTTTTAAGGATAAAAAAATGATTGTAAAAGTGTTTTAAATGGGAAAAAAAGCAGTTTTTAATAGGGGACACAAGTTTGCATTCAATTGAATTTTGTTTCTTCCTTTCTTAAATAGCAGCCTACTGTTTTTTTCTCAAAAATATAAAGTACCTACTCTTGATTCCTAATACAAAATAAAAATTTTATTTCATGCTCATATTATGATAAGCTTAAAAAATATATATTCAAAAACTTGTCTAAGTTTTTGAGCACGAAAAAAATAGAAAAATTGCAATTTGTAGTTTTTTTTTGCAATTTTCAAACATTATTTACTTATAGGATAAACGTGATTGCCATATTTGCACTCAGAATTTGCAAAACTTATACTGAAACATTGGGATCAAAGAGAGGGTACAATCAATTTATACACAATATTGCATTATGACCTGCTTGAAGTTGCTATAAAAAGGAAATTTTTATAAAGATCTTGCATGACGCTTCTGCCAATTTTTGTTATTATATTAAAGTACCTACTACCTAATCAGAAAATTATATTTCATGAAAGATAATGCTAGAACATTTTGATTTTATTTTTTGTTATTGTTGACAAAAAATAGTTATGGGATCCATCCCCCCCCCTTGGGACCGCTAGTGGGTGTCTCCAGATCGACTAATACGCATGAAAAACAAAAAAAATCGAATTAAAATTAGGGCTCGAGTTTGGGCTTTTGGAATTCAGTCCTGCTTGTTTTGAAACTACAAAATTTTTGAGATATCTAATTTTAGTTTCCAAAACCAAGGTATGCCTTGGAAATAAATACAGATTTTTACACCAGTAACTACCTACCTAAACTATTCTCTCTGTGCGATTTATTCCGATAAAATGGACTTAAGTAAACTTAATTTTTGACATGGGGCGAGATGCATGAAATATTCTTTTAGCCTATACCTATCTGTATATCGGTATACATGCACATTTCACTATAAATAAAACAAATATAATGTACTTACCGCAATTTGTTACCGAATCATTCAACACATTTTTGTCCGATAGTCTGCTAATAGAAGGGAAATGGTGAAACTTTAGCTCTGGATATTTTTGCTTGCTTTTCCCACATTTCCAGAACACACACTTGTTTCCAGAAATTTCCCGACACAATAATAAAACAGTACCTACCCAATACCGTTGTCTCTGTATAAATAAGGCTAGGTAATACCCTTGTTTATCTCTATAAATAAGGGTAATACGAAATGCATATAAACGCAAGCGACTTATGCTTCATAAAAACCTTGTTTAGGCTAAAAAAAAACACACGGCCACGGCACACGTTTCGTTATTTTGTAAATTTTGCTCTGTCCTCTTATTTAAACAAGGTCTGTCCGACTGGTCAGCCTGTCACAATTTTTTGTAGCACCATCTAGTGGAGGGTAGCGTAGCGTGACAGGTTTCTAACGACCAACATCGAGTAAGAAGCGCTAAGGTTTTTGATTTTGATAATAGGTGGCGCCCTTATGAATCAGATCTCCGTTAGTTTTAGATTTGGTCCTTAGAGGCCGACACAAGCAACTATATAACAATAATAATAATAATATTTATTTTCTTTCATTACTACAAAATAAAACAAAATAATTGTTGCTTACAAAAACTAAATCTATTAATATATAGAAATTCCGCCATAAGGAAAAGCTAACTAGTCTCTGTATAAATAAGGGTTGTACTAGTATTATTTCCGTTTGTCTTCATTTGAATCTTGCATTAAATTACTTTTAAACTTTTAGCGAGATGAAGAATCGGAAGACCTCATTCGACTGGACTCTGCATCAGATATCGATGACTTTGACCCTCTAAAGTCAAAGTTGTCTCCATCACCCCCATACCAGTCTGTTAACTCCCAGCCAGTGCCGTTAAGCATTACAAATCCCTTATATACGTATGAAAATCACAAGATCAAAAACGAAAATGTGCCTAATCTACAAAAAACTACTAGCAGAGAACCTAACAGGAACGATCAAGACTTATTACAAGAATACGGATTAAACTTTGACTTTTCCAGTACACCAAATCCAAGCGGTAATTTTGACCCTTTTAACATGAGTTCAAGCGCAAGCAAAGTCAGCACGCAGGGACACTGGACTAAATTTGATTAAGTGATAGTTTATTAGTTGTTTTTATTTTTAAATTTTATTTATACACTTTTTAAGTTTATTATCATTTGTATTCTTCTTTTACTTCTTGTTTATGTTGATTTGCAGCAATATTTGGATATTATTTTTTAATTAATTAATCATTATAGTGTGTTAGGTAAACATTTTGCTTCGGTACCTAAAAGCTAAGGAAACAAATTGGATTATCATATAGACTAGCTGTGATATAAAAATTATTTTGAAATTTATTTAATGTATCCTTTAATATCAATTATTGTTTCCTTCTTTACATATTAAAAGATTGATATTAAAATGTACGATTCATTTTTGTTCCTTAACACCCACACACATTAAATTTACTAAGGTACCTATATAGGTATTTAAGGGAGTTATTCTTGGGTACATTTTGAGAAAAAAACTTCATATGAACATATGCTGATTAAAGCTACGTTGCCAGATTTTCTATAAAAAAAATCGCTAATAGCATTTTTAACATAATATTGTACCTATCATTGAGTAAAGGATTATTTCTTTACACAATGATTGTATCAAAAAACTCATACTTAAAAAATATGCCTTGCATTATTTAAAAAAAAGATAAAACAATGTTCTTTGGGGCTTTCTTTATTAATACATTTTTGGGCAATTTTAAATAAGTTTTCTCCATATTCAGATATTTCCCAAGCATTCTCGATTTTTAATTGAAAATAAAAAAAAAACAATTTTCCCAACTTTAAGACAATGTAGAATAAATGTTATTTAGCGAAATAAATTAATAAAACTTGGGACATTGGGATTTTAGGGGGTGCTAAATTGCCAGATTTCCAATAAAAACATCCCTAATAGCATTTTCCAAAAAATCGCATAAAAAAATCATAGCAGGCCGTGGAGTAGTTTTCAAACTACTAACCTTTTCCCCACATCTTAGGAATAATCCAAGAATAATCAGACATGAATTCATATACGTGGAAAAATCCATCAGGTGTGAAAACTATCTACAGATATCAAGAAGAAAACAGGAATTATTTTGAGTACATTTTATTTTCAATTTAGTGCATCTTTTGAGACTTGAAAAGAATTGGTGCCTTTCATAGGTCTTAAAGAGCTTCAGCTCTTCCCTTTCAATTAAAACAAAAAAAATATCTCTTTCAAAAGCTATGAGGCAATAGGAGTTCAAAATTAAATGAACATTAAAATAAAACAGCATATTTTGATCACTTTACTGGGGTTATTTCTGCTTACATATTTATGTATATTTTCGGCAACATAATACTGCAGATAAAAACATAAAGTTCACAAGCATAAAGTAGAAACGTGTAAAATTTGCAACTGTAGTAACTCGATATAAAAGACAAAATAAATTATAAACAATTATTAGAATATAGTATTTAGCTAATATTGAACTATAAATATCGTCACTCCATGAGTTTGAGACTATACAACGCAGCTTCCAACCGGATAAGTTCGATTTTTGTTTGACCCAACTTTTCAGTGTTTGACCGTTGCACGTCGGCAGGAACTTTTGTTAAATAATCTGCAGCGCTCATAGTTTGTGTCAACTTGCTCTCGGTCCCTTTCAAGAACTCGAGTTTTTTCTCGATTTTAGCAATTTCCATGGCTGGATCAATCAATCCTTTCAGCAGTAAATTCACCTCGCATTTGTCAGATACGGTGATGATGGTGCAACCTTTGGGTGCTGGCTCGTTAACACCAATCTTAGAACAGTAGGCAAGGGTTTCAAGAGCCGATCCATACTTTTTTACTATGCCGGAAGTTGTTGAATCACTGCACTGGAGGTAGGCTGAAGAAAGGAAAAAATAACTGGAACCTTACTTCCTAACTTTCAGTTAATGTCAAAGTGAATACGGATTTTAAAGGTAATCTTAAAGGGGCAAAATATTGACATAGGACTTTTTGTTCCTTGTTCAACGAAAAATAAAAGCATAACATTTTCAGTCCAACTTACTTTGCCAGTTTGAGAAGAATTCAGTACTGGATAAAAAAACAGTCTACAGAGCATCTCAAAATGTATCCCTATTTTTGTTTGAATAAATTGATCAACCAGGAAGGTGGTATAGAGCAGAATACAGGGTTCTCCCAATATTTTGTACTACCCACCCCCAGAGCGTTTGATTTTGGAAAAGAAAAAAATGTTCACACAGTGTGTGTACAAAAATAATTAATGCTACTCTTCAATAACTTATAATTTTTCGTGAATGTGGAATATAAAATAACAAAGAATACCTCTGTAAGAGAGATAGACTGGTGAGAATACACTTTTGGAAAAATGAAATTATTAACAGGCAAGGACCAACCAGAAAATGTAGTTAAGGTCATAAGAGAGAGAAAAAATAAAAATTAAACACATCAATCTAAATTATGAAAATGGAGGTCCTGTTTAGGGGTTGAAACGGCTTTTTTGAGATTTTAGACGAAACGTGACCTTCTAGCGATATATGTCCTACACAAAAGTTGTAGATATTAAAAAAATCTAAAACTTTCACATAAGGCATTTTTCAACATAACCTCAAATTTTCGTTTTTTTATTTTTCTCATAAAAATAACTCAATTTACATTAAATTTTGTTAATGTATACCTTTTTTGCATTGAATAAGCCTGATTTTACTGAAATCTGAGAAACAAGTAGTTTCCATTTTCCGAAGAAAAAAAAACTTCCACGGAAAACTTTATTGGTGTTTTTTTTTTTTCGATTTAATATTGTGTCCAGGCAAATGTAGGACTTGAATTTTTGTAGGAACCAAGGTTAGTTTACTGGAAGGTTAGGACATTCGACGACTTGGAAGGGAAGGGGATATGAAAGGGTGAACTTAAGTTGATAGCATTTACTTTATTGGCGATTTAGTAACCCCTTAAATATTTAAAGCTTCCAGCCCACACAGACTTTTTTTTGGCATATTATTTATTTGACGTTTGCAGTCAAAGGCGTGTGTCTTGTTTACTTTAGTTTACGTGTAAATTTCTTATATTTTCTTTGGCTATTTTGCCTTTTGAAATGACTGGGTATTTTTTTGTTTTCAACTTTCGGTAACTGAGTTACCCCTTTTGATACGCCACTGGCATCAAGCTGTGAGAAGAACAGTTGGTGGAGGTGGCACCGTCGCCGCCCGTCATTGCCGGTGGTGGCTGGCTACTTTTGGTTTTGTTTAAGAGTGGGGGCATGTCCTAACCAGAGCATATAAAACAACCAGCAGTATAACTTATTCTTGAGAAATCATCCGCAAATTCAATGACCTTGAGCCATATTGGTGGAATAGAAGTCAGAGGTGTAGTCGGGAAAATCAATTCAGAAATACAGAGTAGTATTAGTAAAGTATATAGTGTGTGGTCAGCACAAGCAGCTTTTACTCCTTCCTGGGATTCTTTATTTAAAGATACTAGCAAAAAGCACAATTTACAAGAAAGCACACTCCACGGCACTGTAATATCACTCATACAGCCAAAAAAGAACTGCCCAATCGCCCCGACACTGCATCAATTTGACATAATCTATGCCCACATGGCGGTTGCGCGAACAGGTACGCAGAATTTTCCCGCCATGGGGAGTGATACTGCTGGTTGTTTTATATGCTCTGGTCCTAACCTTCCTATAAACTAAACTCGATGGGAACTATAAAATAAAGCTAAGTTAATACACGCGAGTCGTGAATTGTGGTAGTGAATATTCGCACAATAAAATCGCAAATGCTGCTCTTTAAATTTTGAATATATCCATAATTAAAGACATAAACAAACAGCCATAACATAACCTAAAAAATAATCGGAGGGAAATAGGAGATTTGTTGCATGCGCCGACGTCAATTTTGCGCCTTAACTTGCGAAATTCGCCAAAACTTGAACCAAAGTCAATGGGGAACTTGAACATTTTTTTGTATGTCTTTAATATATTTGCCTATCTATAGAAAGAGCACATACCAAATATCAGCCCTCAAATCACAATATATTTAATTTGCTATAAGTAATTAAAGTTGTGACCACAAGCTATTCATTTGAAACGACACGAAAAGCGCGGGAATGGTCGTAACGTCACACCGCTCGATCTATCGGAAGGCAGTGATAGGAGTGACAGCTAGCTACACAGAATTAGGGACGGAAGAATGGAAATTGAACGTTAAAATAAACAGTTTCTTTTTGCCATTGGCGTACAGATGGCGCTGCGGTGCAAAGAAACTTTTCGATCCTAGGAACTCTGGAACGTAGCGCATCTGAAAGAAAGGGTAATTTTGAGAAACTATTGTTCTATGGACAATTTTCTTATTGTTACTAGTTTCTGAGATAACCGCTCTACAATGTCATTTACAAAAAATGAGCTAACTCGCTTAAAATTAACTTTAGAGGAAAAAATATCTTTGTAGTGCACTAAGATGGAAAATAGCGTCACATGTCAAATTATTACACATCCGGTTTGACCGGAAGTACCGGAAGTGACCGATTTTTTCAGTTTAAAATGAACATGAGATAGCTAATTTTTTGTAAATGACATTGTAAAGCGGTTATCTCAGAAACTAGTAACAATAAGAAAATTGTCCATAGAATAAAAGTTTCTCCAAATTACTCTTTCTTTCAGATGCGCTACTTCCAGCGTTCCTAGGATCGAAAAGTTTCTTTGCACCGCAGCGCCATCTATACGCCAATGTCAAAATGAACGCTTAGCAGTTACGAATAAAGCCCTCTTCACGTCCTAACGAACGGCGTTTGCAGAATTAAAATATATATTTTTGTTCCGGAGATATCGGCGACGGGAGTCCTTATTGGGACACCCTGTATATCAGCTGCTTTTGGCAGCATCTATGTGCGGACTCAGGCAAATTTAGCTTCGGTGTGTCAAAGTGACAGTGAAGGTTTTCCAGATCGTTCAAACTGGTTCAAACACTCGGCAGTGAAAAGATTCGCGGGTATTCTACGTTTCGTGAGTTTTACCGTTATCTGTGTTGTCCTTGTAATTGTTACTTTTCTTGCTATTAGTAGTTATTCATTGTGCAAATGGGCTCGTTACTGACCTGAACTTATGACCCGGTTGCATTTTTTGCTGCATTAGGATATCGAAATTATCAATTGACAGTCCCAGTAAGGACTTCTTAAAATAATTTGACTATATACTTATGAGAATGGTCTTTGAGCCATTCACCTACATCTTGTAAAAAATTAAAGTGTGGTTAACAAAAACATGGTGTAATTGGCACACACAGCCAATCCTTCCAGAAGAAAAAGACTTGTGATTACTATTTAGGTGAGTAAAATACACGTGTGGCGCCGACAACCAGCAACCAAGAATTAAAAATTCATTCCGGTAAAAAGTCGGCGCCGATCTGCGTCGGCAACAAGCACCGACCTGCTTTGTATGTGATCGGGTGCATTTAAAAGCATACTTAATTATTGGCGCCTATAAGCGCTTATTACCAGCAAGCAGGCAACCTGCTCTTTTTGTGTGCGTACCCTTACAAGAGTGATTTGAACTTTGCAGTTTTGAATTGCTTACATTTATTACATAAAAATAAAAAAATACTTTTTTGTGAACTGTGGTTCATTTAATAGCAATAAATTACGAGTAATATTTTTAAAATTTAATTTTTGTGCAAGTTCCCCATTCTCCCGTCCCCCAGATTTCAAATAGAAATTGAAACCTACCTTCAGTTTTTGTTTTATTCGGAAGATTGTAATCACTCCTCGCTGATCTTATCGCTTTCGCCACCTTTTGCACAAACTCAACTTCACTTTCGATAGTTTCGTTCCTCCACGGACACGTTTCTTCATTGGGGTATGATTCTACGCAGATGCTAGGCACTTTTTCTGCCAACTCTTTCGACCTCGGCAATCTCTGATACAGTTCTTCCGTGATAAATGGCATAAACGGTGACAGTAGTTTCAGTCCTGTTAATAATGTCCTGTATAGTGTTACTTGAGCTGTATGTTTGGCAGGTTTATCATTACTGGCAAACACAGGTTTCAGATATTCCTGAAAACAGGGCGAAATATTTATTTGTAATAAATTTTACTTTCATTACTTTTTTTAATTATTTCTTTGAAGTTTAAAAGTGTTAGAAAAGTCACAGATTTTACTTACCAAATACACATCACAAAGTTCATATAACCACACATTATAGGTGGCAGTGGTCGCTAATACAAAATCATATGAAAAAAATCCTTTGTTGACATCTTTTACTGCAGATGCTAATCTACTGAGCATCCAAAGATCCATTAAGCTCTCGTTCCCGATAAGTTTGTTATCGGCAGGAGCTTTGAAATCATTTCCAAAATATGTTAGAGCAAATCTCGTGGCATTCCAAATTTTGTTACAGAAAAATCGGTAGCCCTGCACACGTAGAATGTCGAGATTAATATCTCTCCCAGAACACATTGCACACAATGCAAATCTAAAGATAAAATCGTTAAGTGAATAATGTATAGATGACTGTTATTGTTCAGAACAAACCATCTCTGAAATTTACTGCTGCCACCTATTATCTAAATTAAGAAATAGGCTTTTTTAAAAAAAAAAATTGCCATAAAGATTTTGTTTTATATTTATATAACAATTTACAAAAACTCACAATTTTAAAATAAATATTCGGGTAAATACGTACCTACCCACAAATTGAGGCAAAATTCCGACTAACTTGTAACAAAAAATTATAAAATTTCAAAATTGTATGGTAACTACAATTTTGACTTATTTTTAAGATTTTGACTTGTAACGCAAATTTTAATATAAAAGATTTGTGACGTGTACTTCTAAATTTTATAACTGATTAAACTCGAAATTTTAGGATACATTTTTAATTTCGACCTCTGCATTTTGGGGTAAAATTTCGAATCATAATTCTAAATTTATGTTAAAGTTTCTACATATAACCATTGAGTAAAGGAATAATAAGAGGAATCGAGCAAATGGCCGGATCTGTAACACCCTATTTCCCGATGCGACAGGGAATTTGACCCAGTGCATTCACCATAAATTTAAAAATTCTCTGAAAGTTCTTGAGCTTACTACAGGCAAAGTTTACAGAAGAAATCGCTATCGCGTTGGGCGCCATCTGGGCCACGGTAGAAAAAATTGTGGTATTGAAAGGATATAAGTTTAAAACTCTAAGCGGGAACATTTCAGACGTTGCCATATCGGTGACAACGGGTGCGATGCTAATTTATTGACCTTGACCCAAAAAAAAAAACAAATGCCGTGCGCGAAGCTACGATGAATTCTTTTTCTGTGGGGCAATAGATTTTTAACCGACTTCAAAAAAGGAGGAGGTTTATCAATTCGGTTGTATTTTTTATGTTTGTTACCTCATAACTCCGTCATTTAAAAACCGATTTGGACAATTCTTTTTTTATTTGAAAGGGTATACCTACAGAATGGCCCCATTTAAATCTGAAGAAAAAATTCCACCCCTAAGGGTGGAAAAATAGGGGATGAAATTTCATATTGGACCGATTTCGATGATTCTTTTTTTATTACAAAGGGATTACTGTAGGAGTGGCTTCATTTAAATTTGAAGAAAAAATTCCACCCCTAAGGGTGGACAAATAGGGGATTAAATTTCATATTGAACCGATTTCGATGATTCTTTTTTTATTAGAAAGGGAGTACCTTAGAGGTGGCCCCATTTAAATTTGAAGAAAAAATTCCACCTCTAAGGGTGGAAAAATAGGGGGTGAAATTTCATATTGGACCGATTTCGATGATTCTTTTTTTATTACAAAGGGATTACTTTAGGAGTGGGTTCATTTAAATTTGAAGAAAAAATTCCA
Organism: Pseudeuparius sepicola; assembly: GCA_963920635.1. NCBI lineage: Eukaryota > Metazoa > Arthropoda > Insecta > Coleoptera > Anthribidae > Pseudeuparius > Pseudeuparius sepicola. The sequence goes on along the minus strand of OY987302.1, from coordinate 46,877,969 downwards.
CCCCTAAGGGTGGACAAATAGGGGATGAAATTTCATATTGAACCGATTTCGATGATTCTTTTTTTATTAGAAAGGGATTACTTTAGGAGTGGCTTCATTTAAATTTGAAGAAAAAATCCCACCCCTAAAGGTGGACAAATAGGGGATGAAATTTCATATTGATCCGATTTCGATGATTCTTTTATTATTAAAAAGGAAGTACCTTAAAGGTGGCCCCATATAAATTTGAAGAAAAAATTCCACCCCTAAGACTGGACAAATAGGGGATTAAAATTAATATTGAACCGATTTCGTTGATTCTTTTTTTATTAGAAAGGGAGTACCTTAGAGGTGGCCCCATTTAAATTTGAAGAAAAAATTCTACCCCTAAAGGTGGAAAAATAGGGGATGAAATTTCATATTGAACCGATTTCGATGATTCTTTTTTATTAGAAAGGGATTACTTTAGGAGTGGCTTCATTTAAATTTGAAGAAAAAATTCCACCCGTAAGGGTGGAAAATAGGGGATGACATTTAATATTGGACCGATTTCGATAATTCTTAATAATTCACTAAAAATAATAAATAAAAAAATTAACAAAAAAAAATAAAACCGAGTTCAAAATTTTGCCCGTATGCACTTTCCACTAAATCACCAAATCCAAAGATACCTCAATTTAGAAAGAGAAACCTATTTCTAAAATTTTAGTTTAAATGTGCATACGCGCAAATTTGTGAAGTCGGTGTTAATTTTTGTAATTTTAAAATTTTTAGTGGAGTGTGCATACGGGCAAATTTTTGAAGTCGGTTTGAATTTTTTTGATAAATTTTTTTTATTAATAATTATTATTGGGGAATCGTCTGGCGTGGCTCGATGGTTTCTTACTGCGTTTAATAAATACAATTTTTTGATGTACACAAACTGTATATATGTATGTATGTACGTATGTATGTATGTATGTATGTATGTATGTATGTATGTATGTATGTATGTCCTTCCTGACATGGGAATCAAATAGGTGCTAAAAAGCATAAAATAAAATAAAAATAAAGAAAACTTTTTAAAACCAAGCTTTTTTATTAAATGTGCTAAAACGAATAAAAGAAGTTTAGGTTTTCGATAAGATAATTCAATTCCAAATTGCGACAAGCTTTTTTAAATCAAAAAGCTTGTCGCGCGAAATGTTCATAAAAGTAGGTAGGTACCAATTAATTTTATCGGTTGATAAGCAAAGTACGTGCTAAAGTATGTAGTTTCTTAACAGTTCGCACGACAAGCTGCTTTTTGATTTAAAAAAGCTTGTCGCAGTTTGACATTGAATTATCTTAACGAAAACCTAAACTTATTTTATCTGTTTTAGTAGGTAAATGGCTTAAATAAAGGCTTGTTTTAAAAAAGGTTTTTTATTTTTTAATAAAAATTCCGGTATTATATTTTATTTTTCCATAGACAAAAATCGGAGGAGGGATAGATAGATATTTACAAGGACGGGGGCAGGGTCCGCACTAATCTTTTTGTATCCTCTAGGCACATTATTTCGTTAAAAAATAAAAGAAACGCGGGTGTTTCAATTGCAAAATAAAATAATAATGGGAACTAGTCTAATAAAGATGTCAGGGGACTACCTCCTGAGTGTCCAACCAAAAGGTTACACTCGAACTCCTGGTACGAATTGTGCTATAAGGTGGTTTCCTAAACAATGGGGGTAGTTTCCTAAACATGTTTTTAGAGCAAAATGACTCCAATAAAAGTATTAATACATGAGTTACAGCGCATTACCTGCATGACAATACGGTGTGGATAGAAATTGTGGAATATTGCTTATATTTCTTAAAATATTCCTCATAATATGAAAAACTTGTTTTAACAAAAGTGTTAGGGGAAATTATTTCCCGTTTAGTGATTTCAAGCAATCTTTCGTAGCACAAAAAATGTGGTTGCCATGTTAACCGATTTAATTTTTTTAAATGGCACCATATACTTTTTTTGGTGAAAATTGATATATTGGAACTTTCTGAATACGATACAATACAATTTTAATGGGGTCACATAAGAAAAAAATACAAAAAGATTAAGTTTTCTATTATGCTATTGACAATGTTTATCAAAATAATTATTACATCAGGTTAGCCATGCCAAAATCAGAACAATGGGAAACTGTCACTAGCTGTCAGTTGCTTGTAATTGTGTGCATTGTTACAGTAAACGTACTTTTTTTACTCAATTTTCTGTGCACTTAAGTACTTAGTAAGTTATAATGGCGCTTCAATTAAGTGAAACGGAAAGAATACAGGTAACATACTGAGTACTTAAGTACACAGAAAAATTAGTAAAAAAGTACGTTTAGTGTAACAATGTACACAGTTACACAGATAGTGTCAGTTTCGAATTGTTCTGATTTTGGCATGGCTAACTTGATGTTAATAATTATTTTGATAAACATTGTCAATAGCATAATAGAAACCTTGTTTTTTTTTCTTATGCGACCCCATTAAAATTGTATTGTATCGTATTCAGAAAGTTCCAATGAATCAATTTTCACCAAAAAAAGTATATGGTGCCATTTAAAAAAATAAATCGGTTACCATGGCAACAACATTTTTGGTGCTACGAAAGATTGCTTGATATCACTAAACGGGAAATAATTTCCCCTAACACTTTTATTAAAACATGTTTTTGATATGAAGAATATTTTAAGAAATATAAGCAATATTCCACAATTTCTATCCACACTGTATAACTTCGCACGCAGCAGGGGTGGTCATGTAAAAAAAATAACAAAGAATGACCTTAAAAAAGTTTTAGAAGATGAACTTCTGGTCACCTTTTTATTATAAAATTGTTTCGTGTCTCTAATGTTTATTGATTTACAGGGCGTTATATGACAAAAAATTCGTTTACCACAGGACAGGTCTTGTAAATTTTTTTTAACAAAAAAATTACCTGAATATAAGTTGGAGAGGGGTAAATGATCTACAATTTTGTTTTACATTTTTTTTTATTATCTTGACTGCTTAAGTTACAGCGCATAAATTACAAAAAATTTCGCAGTTTTCTCCAGTTCCTACCGATTAGGTAATTAGAAACACGTTGGATGCAAACACAGATGTCATTTTTCAGATTCCATTACCTGCTACTTGTATTTAGGGAAATAAATTGCTTTTTGCACAAATGAATTTTTTATGAAGCGAATTAACAAGTGCATTGGAGTTGCTAATCATTTTGAACATTTTCTTAATGTTGTCATTTGTATAAAAAAATTACCCCATTTATTGATTTATTTATGCATTATTTAAGAACAAATGAACGAATATTTCAGATCAAACACACTCGTTTTTTCCTGCATATTAAGATTCCGTAAGAAAAAGTATAGGTTCCGATTTGAAGAAAAAAAAATAGAGTTTACCTTGTAGTGACCTTGAAAATAGTGGATATTTATAACTATACAGGGTGTCCCGTTAATAATAGTCCATAGAGCAACTGCACATATTTGGGGCCAAAATATGATGATTGAGGCTAATATGAATTATAGAAATGCTGTTTGTTTAAGAGATACAGGGCGTTGAAGTTCATTTTTTGAAATTGAATTATGGCTACATCTCTCAAAATAATGAAGCTGCTGAACTGAAATTTGGCACTGCTGTGTTTTTGAGGATGGAGAATAAGCTAAAAATATCAATTTTGCTGTATCTCACAGAGGGCGCCACTTGCGCGGTTTTTGGATCGTTACTTTTTCGGTTTAAAATCAAAGAAAGGGGTAAAAATAAATATTTTCATTTGAAAAAATTACAGCGTGATCGGGACATAAGAAGGTAAGTTTCCACCAAATTTTGTGGATTTTTTTTTGTGGGAGGTAAAAATTAGAAACCAACAAATCGGTTATTTCGATTTTTCGCGGATATTTTGAGGTTATGTGAAAAAAGTGTAAATACAAAAGTTGTAGATCTTTTTATTGCCTATAACTTTGCCATTCAACTTTTTTCGATAGGAGTTGCAGTTTTGCTGGAAATCGTGATAAACAGTTTCCCCTAAAAGATCACCCCCTACAACCCCCGTACCTCAAATCGCCCTTAAATTATTTTTTCAGTTATTTTTGCTATATTTTCTTTCTTTTCCAATGGGTGTGATGCTGTTCTAGATTTTTTTGTTCTCAAAAATTATCTACCCTGGCCTATATTCGTTGGTCCTCTATCCAAATATTTCACACAACGGTTTTAATGAAAAAATGTACCTACTAACATTAAGCATGTAATGCATTAAGTACATAATATAGTAGTATAGCAAAGGGTACTCCAGGGCGGAAGTGACGTCACAAGATGGCCGCCAAGGCGGGAAATTTGAAAATGGCCTTGACCTGCGGGTTGAATGAACTTTAAGGGGTGACGTTCAGTTAACCTTGACCTGAAGGTTATCTAGAGGCCAAGGGGTTACCAGATCGATAACCTTTAAGGGGTCATTGACCCGCGGGTTAACCTTGAAGGGGTCACCTTGTTACCTTGACCGGTCAGTGAACTTTAAGAGGTCACCTTGTTAACCTTGACCGGTCAATGAACTTTAAGGGGTCACCTTTTAACCTTGACCGGTCAATGAACTTTAAGAGGTCACCTTGAGTTAACCTTGACCGAGGGTCAAGATTTGCAATCTTGCAGATATTTTTGTTTAGGTAAACAAGGTGATTTAAGCATTTTCTATCAATATATAAAGCTGTACGTTCGTGAACAAATTCATTCAGTTTCAACTATGAGTTATATCAGTACCCGTTCAACAACAACAAATATCATCACCCCTATGGAGTGGGATTCCACTGAAGACAAGATGGAATTCGAAGTGGCAAGTGAAGATTCAACGTGGCAACCAAGTCATGACTGCAAACATGATCATGGAAGAACATCCTGGACGGACATTGACCCCTACTGGAACTCATTGAGCCAAGATCAATCCTGGAGTGAAGGCGCTGCTACTGAAGTCCAGTCCTGGAGCGAAGACGCTGGAAGAACTGAAAACCAAGCCTGGAACGCTGGTAGAACAGAAGAGCAACCCTGCGATGAAGACGCTGGTACAAGTGACCCCTACTGGGGCGAAGATCAATCCTGGGGTGAAGGCGTTGCTACTGAAGCCCAATCCTGGAACGCTGGTGGAACTGAAGATCAACCCTGGGGTGAACACGAATCCTGGAACGCTGGTAGAACTGAAGGCCGCTACTGGGACTCTTGGGGCGAGGAGGAGTGCTACCAATCAAGAGCGGAGGAGAGAAACGTTCTCCGCCAAGTTCCTCCAGGTTTGAGCAGAGCTGCCCGACGAGAATTCCGCAACCAAGAACGGGCAAGGATGCAGAGTTTTGAGGAAAATCGATATGGTTATAAATAAACCAAATAAAGATTATTTACTGTATACTGATTTTTTATCAACTAACACAACATAAGTCACGAATCAGAAAAAAAAATGTTAAAGATTTAATGAAATATTTGTACAAATACCGGTTGTTTCCGTATATCTCGACTCACCCATACAGCTTTTCTCTAGTTAAAAAAACTTAAATTAAAGTTGTAAGATTTTTCCGAACCGCTAGGATCTGTTGATGAAAGAAATGAGCATAGCAAAGTTGTGAAAAAATATAAATTTGCTATTTTTAATGGAACACCCTGTATGTTCATGGATTTTTGAAATGTACTAATTTTTACTATTTATCTGATCACAGATCCTAGCGGTTCGGAAAAATCTTACAACTTTAACTTAAGTTTTTTAACTAGACAAAAGCTGTAGGGGTGGATCAAAATATACGGGGAAACCCTGTACATGGTTCAAGAGCTGTCAATGTTATCAATATAAAAATTTCGATCTCTTTTAATATGACAAACTCAAGTAATAAAAATTGACGCTAAAACATAAAAAAGTTTAACCTCAGTCCAGAGCATTGATACTAGAAACTTGATACTTCCGTGCATGTACCCAGATTACATAATAAAATAATAAGATACTTAAATTACGTGATGCATTTCAACAAACCAAACTGCAACACAGCGAAATTATATGCTGATGTTCTGAGGTTAATAATCGACACTCACATTTCAAATTGCAAGTTCAGCGAAATCATATACCGGTTTCCTGACGCAGCAGGTCAACAACCATGCTAAGACATCATATTTGTTTTGCTGAATTGCATGAAATATGAAACCGGAAATAGAAACATGACACCACGGTGTCAGATTAGAAAGGTGTTAAATTTCAAAATCGAGTGATGCCACGCAGAGAAGTAATTTGACACCGGAAGTGTAATTTGAGATGAAATTTGAGACGTAATTTGAGATGAAATTTGACACCGAAAGTGTAATTTGAGATGCAATTTGACACCGAAAGTGTAATTTGACACCGAAAGTGTTATTTGAGACGTAATTTGACACCCGAAGTGTAATTTGAGATGTAATCTGACACCCGAAAATTAAATTTGAGATGAAATTTGACACCGGAAGTGAAATTTGAGATGTAATTTGAGATGTAATATGATACCGGAAATGGTGTCAAATTACATGTAATATGACACCTCGAAAAAAATTCTCGATCGCCTGGTTGGAGACGCATATATTTAAAAAAAAATGTTTTAATTATAATGCGGGTTTCTTGACTCATCGACTCACATTGCAAACTGCAACATCAGCTAAATATATGTTGACTCGGTAGGTAACCATGCTATGTCATCAGATTGGAGATGTATAAATATCTGAAAATGGTTTAATTTTTATATTAGTCGGCGAAGAGCGAATGCAAGTGGTCGCGCAATTGGTCTAAGATTCCAAGAACCTTGTCATCAGTTTTAACAGTAAGGTTAGAATATTTAGTTGCTCATTTAAGTAAAGATGCTTATAATTTCAAATAGTAACGATGAACAAGAAGAGAAATCACAAAAATTACTAAAGGAATCTGTGAGAATGCTACTAAAGCCTACCAGTTATTACACATAAATCCATTACCGATAAAAATAAATAGGTGGGTTAATTTATCAAACATAAATATTACCCTTTTCAATAAATGTCTTAAGAAACAAAATCTTTCGGTGGGTATTCGTCGAAAATTACAATCTTCTTTAGGGTTGATTAAAGCATTTCGAGCCTCCATCAAGCAGTTATTAAATGAAAACTCTCATACAGGAATGGGTTTAGCTCAGGGGAAATTAGCAAAACGCATAAAGTGGGAAAATATCAACTCGGCTTTCGCGAACAGACTGCAGACGAGCATAATAATCAATTTAAAACACAAAGACGTAAAGGAATTTCTAAACGACTGCTCCACAATTTTTAAATTAAAAATAAAAAAAATATTGAAATCTCATTCCATGATTAAAGTGAATACTTGCTTTTGCGCAGAGTTTATAAAAAAATCTGGAGATGATGAAATTCTAGAAAATAAGTATTTTAACACCAAAAACTGTGAGATCGATTTAGGAGTAGATTTAGACTACTGGTTCAGAACGAACGTATATGAAAAAATTTTAAATTCGCTCGAAGAGTTCGAAGAAGGACAAAGCGGGTATGCTCTTAACAGAATAATATCTCTTGAAGTAAATATTAACAAATATGAATTGGGCAATGGAGCTTCATCTTTCATAAGGTTACCCGAACAAATTTCTAATAGAAATGCTTGCTTAAATATACAAAATCAAGATGAAGCCTGTTTTGTCTGGAGCATAGTAGCTGGTCTATATCCGACAAACAAAAAAACCTGTAGAACTTCTTCGTATCCTCACTATTCCGATGTTTTGAATTTAACCGGAATCCAGTTTCCAATGACTATTCCTCAAATTACAAAATTTGAAAAACTCAACCATGTCTCAATTAATGTTTTTTGTTTAGAGATGGATACAAAATATAATTTCTCTGTTGTACCCAGTCGTCTAACCAAACAGAAAGTAGACAAACACGTTAACCTCTTATTAATTCAAGATAAATATTTTCCTAAACTAAATTATGATACCTGGGACACTAACGATAATGAAAATGTTGAAATAAAATATCACTACGTTTTGATAAAGGATATGTCTAGATTAATATTTAAACAAGTAAATAAGCATCACTCAAAAAAGTTTCTCTGTGACAGATGTTTAAATTACTTTCAAACGCAAAAAAAGTTGGAAGAGCATACCGATGAATGTGAAAAAATGAATGAATGTAAAATAATTTTCCCTACGGAGAAGTATATTGAGTTTAAAAACTACGTTAACAAAGAAAGCGTTCCATTTTTAATGTACTCCGATTTTGAGTCCATCTTAAAACCATACAATGATTCCCAACGAACGCTAAAGACTGAAAAATATCAGAAGCATGAAGCGTTTAGTGCCGGATATTTCTTTAAATGCAGTTATGATGATAGTCTCTCTTGTTACAAAAGTTATCGAAATACAGACTGTATGAGTTGGTTCGCAGATCAGTTGGCTGAAGTTGCCGCTATAGTATCATCAAAATTGAAAAACGTGAAATCAATGGATCAAGTCGTAAGTCTCAAGGACGCTACAAAGTCATGTCATATTTGCAATAAAAATTTCCAGCTTACCGATAAGATAGTGCGAGACCATTGTCACCTGACAGGTAACTTCAGGGGATATGCGCATAATCAATGTAATCTAAATTATACCAATTCTTTTGTAATTCCCGTTATCTTTCACAACCTTTCTGGATACGATAGTCATTTTATAATTAGAGATTTAGCGAAGAGAAATAATGTCTCATTGCTTCCCGTAAACAAAGAACAGTATATTAGTTTCACAATATTTGATAATAATACTAATATTAGATTTCGATTTATAGATTCCTTTAGATTTATGAACTCATCACTGAGCACTCTAGTCTCAAATCTCAATGAAAGGAATTTAATAAATACCAGAAATATGTTTCGCGGTTTACCTAAAGAAAATTTCGAATTGTTAACCCGAAAAGGTATTTTTTCTTATGACTATATAGACACAATTGAAAGACTAGAGGAAACATCTTTACCTAAAATTGATGATTTTTATAGCAAACTAAACAATGTTAATATTGATGAAAATGAGTATATACATGCTCAAAACGTTTGGAAAAAATTTAATATTAAAAATTTAGGTGAATATTCAGATTTGTACCTTAAAACTGATGTGATGCTGTTAGTAGACGTTTTTGAAAATTTTCGTAAAACATGTCACGAGACTTACGGGTTGGATCCTGCACATTATTACACAGTTCCGGGATACACTTGGGATTGTATGCTCAAATATACGGGGTGTCGGCTTGAATCTTTTCAAGATATAGATATGCTAATGTTTTTTGAGAAATGTATAAGAGGAGGTATAAGTCAATGTTGCAATCGCTTTGCAGAGGCAAACAACAAATATATGGAGAATTTTAAATCAAACGAAATTTCAAAGTATCTCCTCTATTTAGATGTAAACAATTTATACGGTTGGGCCATGAGTGAATACCTTCCATACGGAGAATTTAAATGGATCGATTCAAATATCGATGTAACTACCGTTCCCGACGAAGGTCCAATAGGTTATATGCTTGAGGTAGATTTAGACTATCCGGAACGTCTGCATGACTTACACAAAGATCTTCCGTTTTGTGCCGAACATAGTACCCCCAAAAATTCGAAATTATCAAAACTTATGACAACCTTACATCCTAAAGAGAAATATATTTTACATTATAGGAACTTAAAACAAGCTATGAATAATGGGTTAGTGCTTAAAAAAATACATCGTGTTTTAAAATTCAGTCAGGCACCGTGGTTGAAACCATATATAGATGCCAATACACGACTCCGCTCGCAGGCCAAAAACGAATTTGAAAAAAATCTTTTCAAGCTAATGAATAACGCGGTCTACGGCAAAACGATGGAGAATATAAGAAAACATCGCATAGTCAAATTAGTTCGAAAATGGGAGGGTAGATATGGTGCAAAAAATCTAATTTCTAGTCCACACTTTAGAAGTAGAACGATCTTCGACGAATGTTTGATTAGCGTAGAATTAAACAAATCAAAAATAATTTTCAATAAACCCCTCTATATTGGAGCAGCAATTCTAGAGATTTCGAAAACTTGTGTTTATGATTTTCATTATGGATATATGCTTCGGAAATTTCAACCGTCTGAATGTAAGCTGCTATATACCGACACGGATTCATTGATTTATGAAATACATTGCCAAGATGTGTACGAAGATGTTATAAAAAGAGATCTACATCGGTTTGATACCAGCGACTATTTAGCTGACAACCCATATAATATACCATCTGCGAATAAAAAAGTGCCGGGCCTTATGAAAGATGAGAATAACGGAAAAATCATGACTCACTTTGTCGGCTTACGTTCTAAACAATACACTTATAAAGTTCAAGGTGGAACATGCGTTAAGAAGGCTAAGGGTGTTAAATATAATGTAGTTAAACAAAAAATTCGGTTTGAAGATTATTTGCACGCCCTTCAAAATTTTAAAATTAATAGTGAAACACAACGCTGTATAAGATCTTACAACCACGATGTCTACAGCGTGGAACAGAAAAAAATCGCCCTTAATCCTTTTGATGATAAACGATTTTTATTAAAGCATTCTCACGATACGCTTCCTTGGGGTCATTATAGTATAATAGATTAACACCACTTTTTTACTTTCCGAGCAACTATTTAGAAGCAGAATATCTTACTTACCTTTACTATTCTCACGATTTGTATTATTGTTTTAGAAGCAGAATATCTTACTTACCTTTAGTATTCGCACGATTTGTATTACTGTTTGTATGTATCTATGTTTAAGAAATAAAAATCATTTATATTTTTATATTGTTTTATTTCAAAAATACCTTCTGTTATACAAGTCAATTAAAAACTTATCTCTACTAAAATTAAAAAATTCAAAAATACAATACATTTCTAAATTGAGCGTTGAACTAAATAATGCTGTAATTAAATCTATAGGATTCAACATGTAATTACATCTAAACAAAAGCATATTTACTGTATCTAAAAAGTTTAAATAATGTTCGCAAATATTTAGTTTTAACATTACATCGATTTTAGAAGAAATTATCTTATCGAGGCTTATTAATTCTAAAATATCTGAATGAGAAAAATAGCAGTCGACGCCCTCCTTTGAAAGCATAGCAACTTTTAATCCATCCACTCTAATCATTGTATTTATTCTAACATTTTCATTGGATACAAATCTCCTCGATATGGCAGACGAATTAGGTTTATTGAAAAAATCTTCGACGCATCCTGTCAAAATTAGAATTAGCTCGTTCCATTCGAGGCGATCTAATAAAATATTAGCGAAACCCTGCGTATCTAGGTGGTTAACAATCTTGATAGCTGGTGTGAAATATCGTGCGGCACTCAATCCATAGTGAACAGTAAACACATGATTGGGCTTCAACACAAAGCACGTATTTAGAATAAGATCCTCATCGTTGGCAGCATCTACCGATGTTGTATCTTCACTAAATTCAGAAGCGTAAGCACTGTCACTCATTTTTAAAATGTTCGAACTGCTACTGTAGATATTTCTTAAAGGTAACTAGTATTTTTTTATATAACTGTCTCTTATAGTATACTCCCCTCCACTCTATCCCTTCTACTCTACCCCCACTACTCTTACCCCCTCTACTCTACCCCCTCCACTCTACCCCTTCTAACCTATCCCCTCTACATTTTTATAAAACGTTATTGCTATCTATCCAGGAGTCGTGAGATTTGTCAAGACCAAGCCACCGAACTAAAACTTTTTTCCCTTTCTTACGTAACACTTTTTCAACTAGATAGACGTCGGAATTAACCGTTTTCTGTAGTTCTTCAGCGTAGAATCCACCCTTTATGGGACTTCCATTCATATCTTCAAGCAAATATGTTGCTGGATTGGTGATTTGAATCCTCACAATTTTAAACAATTCCGTAGTCCAGTTGGGGGTATAACCTTTGTTAAAAACGTGCTTCATTTTGCTGATCCTAACTATATCACCAACATTAAATTTTCTATTACCACAAGTCTTCAAGTGGCTATAGACTTTTTTTAATAACCGCTTTTCGCAACTTTTGCTTACATCTTTAGGTTTCATTTGTGTAGTGCGATGTTTTTGACTATTATAATCATCTGTCAAGGTAGGCAATACATCGATCCATCTATATTTTCCGCTCAAACTGAAAAATTTAAAAAGCTTTTCCTTCAAAGTACGTATCACTCTTTCAACAATGGCTGCTTTCTTGACGCTAAATGTGCTATAGTGATTAATGTTGTAAGCTCCCATCAACTGTTTGAAATGAGTGTTGTAAAATTCCTTTCCGTGATCAGTTTGAAGGTTTTTCGGACACCGCCATTCTGAACTTTTAAGGATCTCTGCAAACGCTCTCGTAACCTCTTCTCCAGTTTTCGTTTTCAACGGTTTACACCAAACAAATTTTGAGAAAGCATCAATAACGACAAGTATAAATTTAAAATTTCTATTATAGGATTTATATTGATCAAGTTGTCCAAGATCGGCTTGCCAGAGATCGTCCAGCCCTTTGATGATAGTTCGTCGTCGTGTATAATTTTTGCGTGCAGGCTTATGAAGCTCTTTAACTATTTGAATTTTTTCTTTTGAGTGATTGGAGTTCATGTCGATTTCTTTTGAGACGATCCTTTTGCATCCAGACTATTAAGTATGGTAGTTAGTTTTTTGTAGTCGCTATTTAGCGAATCAAGTTGAATGGATATTGATTTTAAACGATTTTGATATTCTATATTCAAATCAGTGATTTGAGTCTGCAGGGATGTCACTTTCTGTTCAATCACGGAAGTTTTTTCAACGTTTTTATTGAGTAGAGTCGTGTTATCGGTTGACGTCGAAGATGAACTCAACACTATCTTATTCAAGCTCGAAATCTTTTTATCGAAATTGCTTGTAAAGATCTTAGAGATATTTTGAAATTTTTCATCGATCGAATTCATTATAGAAGTACAGCTAGCATCGACGTATTTTTTTGTTGCGGCGTCGCCACCTTCAGTCGGTAGTTCAACGTTGCACAATTTACGGTTTTGAAGATCGTAGTCTCCTTCTTTGGTTACCGCAAACAAATTCTGAGTACGAAAAACTTTGACTTCGTTAGGCGCTTTGGAAGAACGTCCGAACTTGTTCAAGCTCATTTTGGTACTAAACACCTTTTGTGCATCTATCTGATTATATTAGCTTCTTTGAGCTCATTTATTATTGCTACAATTTCGTTGTCATTTGATGTATTGCCTGCGTTTTTAGATGCCACGAGCAATTTTAAACGGTCAACTAATTCATTGGCATCATCCCAATAAACGTATTCTATGGGTTTTTTATTGAAAATCCAATGCATCCCGGAAGTACCCGAGCCAGATATTGTATTCGCACGGGGCCTCGATTTAGATGTTGAAGTCTTAACGAAAGGTTTTATGATGTCAATATACTTTGAACGATTTGTGCCTTTCAGTTTTCCAAGAGTATTTAGGTGAACTTTGGTATTAACTAAAATATGTCTATACCTATCGTTCTCCTCTTTAGTAGTTATACGTGGATCATCGTAGAAAATTAAATCGTAGAGTCCCTCGGTACCTTTATAGCGGTGTCCATCAATCAAAATGTCTCCGCTACTTTTATCGAAGTCCATAACTTTTTTTCCTAGCATCCATTGTGACTGTGACGCATTGTAAAGGGGTCCATAAACCGGATCAATTTTTGGAAGTTTTTCATTGTGGTCTAAAATGTACTTCTTAGCTATTTCGGGATAGGCATCCAAGTACTCCTCCAAAACCTCCGGTCGAAATGTACTCATGTTAAATGATTCGTTGAAAACGGTATCGTTATCAGTTGGTACGGTAGCTTCATAATGTGACTCATTGAGGGATTGTTGCTTGTTTCTATTAATGCTTGCTATTAACTTATCGAGTTTCTTGCTGATTCTATCCTCAACGTTTTCTTCCTCCTTTTTCTCGACGCTTCCTTCCTTTTTCTCAACCTTACATAAACCATCATTATCTCTTTTGAGTTCAAACTTCATGTTTTCCGCTCTTTCATTTTTATTTTTTTCAATTTTTGTAAGAGATTTGGTAATAGGTTGAAATACCTTCTCCAAGACCTCATCTTCTTCAAATCTACCTAATTTTAAAGCCGTATACTTTTTCCTGATAGAGCGAGTAAGATCTTTAATTTTTTTTGAGCGTTGGGCTTCAGCAATTTGCTCTTGAGATGTTAACGGCATATCGTCAGATGCGCTAATGATCCGTAGAAGCTATTGTCCAGACCTTATATATTTGTCGAATCCCTGTCGATAACGTCCCTCGTTTATGCTGAAGTCTTTCACGATTACCAAAGAGCCATAATTATCATTCCAACACTGGCGACATATATCTTTAAGCTGTTCGAAGGTTAGGTCAGGTGACACGTGCTCGTCATACACGTGTCTGAGATTTGTCTCATCCTGCTTAAAAAGTACTATAAAGTTGCAGTTATCTCGAATCAACTGCTTGGGTATCTTGGAGTAAGTCTGGCAAAGATACACCGCGTCAATACCCTTATGTCTGCACATAGAATAATACTCCCTGATTTTATTTTGCTTGTCGCAAGCCACATCGTCGAAAACAATGAGGGAATTTTCTCGAGCATCAGATGGATCTATTACATCATCGCTGGCTTTGAATGGAAAATATCCGATACAATCAATATTTTTTAGAACATCTTGTAGTAGCCGATATTTTTCCTGATAGAGCGATTTGCTATATACATACACGTTTTCAAATTTCAAACCATTTTGGTTAAATATTAAAGTTAAAAGTGCATTTGTTTTTCCACATCCACTTGGACCACAAAAAATTGCACGAATTGAATTTGGAAATAGTTTACCATGTTTCGACTTAAGCTGCTTCTCAGCCAGAACATCTAAGTTTTCAATAGGGAGCGATGTTTGCTGTTGTTCGATTTGCATTATGAATGAATCTGACTGATCCGACAAAGATACGTAAGTATTTATAGTTTCGAGTCGCTTCGAGTCGTCTAGTCGTTTTTCGAGTCGTCTAGTCGTTTTTAGAGTCGTTTAGTCGTTTTTATAGTCGTTTAGTCGTTTTTATAGTCGTTTTTCGAGTCGTTTAGTCGTTTGTACAAGTCGTCTAGTCGTTTTTTGAGTCGCTTAGACGCTTTAAGCTTTTTCTTGGTAGGATAAGGGGCAGTCAAAAATTAACATTGTTGTAATTTTTATTATTGAAAAAAATACAATGTTTTCATGGGAGGTATGCCCTCATTTTATTCCATATAACTTGTCTACACAACGGACATCTATTTATTGATGTTGAACATTCCATACAAAAAACTAAATGCCCGCAAGGAGACATTAATACCTCTATAGGGTTAGAAAAACAAATTTTACATAAATTTTTTTCTTCATCTTTACAAGTTTGCTCAGTTTGAGAATAAGCATCAACTTTTCTAGTCCACACCTCATCTTCGGGAACGGCATTCGGGCGAATTTCAATCGGGCGAATTTCAGGTAATTCCGCATCAGTATCACCACCTTGTAACACAAAGGGACAGCTCGGAGACCAACTTGCGTGATCGAGCATAGGATTATCTTCAGGTTCCCAATGATATCCTTCGATATGACAGTATGGACACTCAACCACATCTTCGTTATTTTTATAGAAAAAACCAGCTTCCGCCAGTTTTTGCCCCGCAATCACACTACTTGATGGCCAAGACTCAAACGATTTGAGTCTGTCATCAATATTTTTATATGACACTAGTTCCATTTTTTAATACACGATTCGAGTACTACTGGCTAGAGATTCCGCAGATCGTTATTTATATATAAGTATTGTTGGAGGGGGGAAGTGCTGAGTTCATTTGTTATCAAATTTCAAGTGTAAGGTGAAATATGAGGAGTGGTAGTGTCGAGTTCATTTGTTTTCAAATTTCAAGTGTAAGGTGAAATATGAAACAACCATTAAAAATTGCTTTGCTTTATTTTTAACATTTTTAGATATTACATTCTACACTTAAATATATATTAAAAAACATTTTTTCGTTTACTCCTTCAACCCTTGTGAAGTCGTCGCTTCGATATTCCTTTTAAATAGAAAATTCTTCAACCAGCTGTCCAACTTTTCACAATTTCTCAAACTGCACATATATTTAGAATGTTTTAGGTGATACAAGCAAAGGGGTACATCTTTTTCGAATTTCGGTAAATTTCCAAAATTATTCTCCAGTTTCTCAATATTGATTATTTTCGTAGGATCGATGTCGATAGTCTGCAAGAATTTTTCTTTCTGATATCCTTTGATGTAGATGATGTCGACATCGAAAAGAAACTCTTCTAAAATTTCTCGCACATGATTGCACTCCACATATCCATTGGAATACCATAAACCATGAAAATTGTGTTCCAAATAAGATACTTGCTTTCTATCCACCGCAGTTAGCAAATAATAATCCTTAGGGGGTTTTATCAGCAGGTGTAAAATTTGATTGTTAATTTTGATCGACAATTCTTTGGGGTAGAAAAGTCCATCAATTATAAACCCTTGAGTGTCTACGACTGCGATCTTCATTCTTCCGAGTCAAACTAGCAACTGGGAGTTTATTGAGGTAAGCGGTCTTACATCAAGTTTCTGACTACTTCGCTTAGCGGCAGATATTCCATAAGACTGTCGTGAATAATTAAGCAATACGCTAGAGTGTCTTTAGGAAAACCGACATCACTTTCTATGTCTAGTTTGACGTCAACAGTGCTGGTCTTAAGGGTCTCATTTCTTCTAGAACAATCGATAACAAACAGAGTTACGTTATCTTTGTAATCTAGCAGTGGACGTTTCTCACGAACGCCCATAAAACTTGAATAAAATTCAATGTAACTATTGTAAGCTTCTAAGTAAT
Source organism: Pseudeuparius sepicola (assembly GCA_963920635.1). NCBI lineage: Eukaryota > Metazoa > Arthropoda > Insecta > Coleoptera > Anthribidae > Pseudeuparius > Pseudeuparius sepicola. Next base: position 46,861,097 of record OY987302.1, on the reverse strand, counting down.
CATTATTTTTGAAATCCAGCCTCTGCCTTTCAAATGGGAAATATTCACCGTTTAGAATTAACCTAACGTCTGATATACTTATGTGATCGAATTTTGTGGGATCGCTTTTGCTATTTTCTTTGCGATTAGTTTGAAAACCAACTACAACAAACCTAGGAGATTCCACTGCTGCAGATGTTTTCACTGACCAAATTTCTTTACGAGAGTTTGCCGTAAGAGTTGGCAATTCATGTAATTCCCACTTTCTAAAGGGTATAATAATGGGTTGATCTCGCTTTATGGATTGCAGGAGATCTAATCTAATCATATCGTTTGGCTGTATATGTTTCACTTTTAGTTCTATATTGGTAATCAATAATTCTGCTGTCAACTCTGTAGTGGAGTCGGCAGCTTTCTCTAGTAGCAGGCAATTATTGTCGTTGCGGGCTCGAATTAGTCTTATTGTTTGCTTACCGCAAATGGCATATTGATAATCATTAAAGAGCCCAAATAAATGTTTAAGCGGTATTCTTACGCTGAATGTTCCATCCTTATTCAAGATTGGCGCATTGTCCTTGGGATAGCTCCAACTTGAAGTTACCAAGTACTTTTCATCGTTAGGAGAATAACATAAATATCCCCTCATGGCACTCACAACTCCAGGATCTCTCACCATTTCCAACTCTTTGCCATTAAGTTCGTATGAGACAGAATCAAAGAAAAACGATGCACCATTGTTTACAAGCTTGCAAGTACCAGTGCCTGATTTCTTGCTTATTTTACCTTTTACGAAAATTGCAGCATCATACATCAACAACCAAGCGTCCCCTTGATTAACGGTTATTTCTACGATGTCATTGTTCATGAAGGACTTTACGAACGGATAATAGGAGCGTGCTTCTAAACGTTGAATAGATTCATCGAACTTTGGTTTCTGATGCACGTCGAACACTTGATGCGTCAATGACATGATAACCGAGATATTTTAGGAACAAGCGATTTTCAGGTGTAAGACTCGTATTACGATCTCTACTCTTGTACAGCTCTGCTGGTTGTGAACTTCTCGACCGACCGACACTCCTTTTATATGGTCGGTACCTACCATCAAAAACTAACACCATTTCTCTTCAGCTCCAATCTGATTATGATTTCTTCCCCGTTGAGATTTACCGATCTTGAATCTTGATCTAAAAGTTGCACTGTAATATTGTCGATGGTTTTCCTACTGACAGGCAAATAAATTAGATTCCTAGGTTCGATATTGATACTGTATCCCGGGTCTACTGTAGGCATAAACTCAAAAAGAGTATGCGAAGGTGCGTTGTAATATGATCCCGAAATTAAATTGCACTCCACTCTTATTGTTACCACTTGCACAATCTCTACTCGGAGGTCTGATTGATGTAACTCTCCGGATTTCAATATTTTATTGGAAAAGCCAAGCAATTTAGCTATAGTATCGGGTTGTTTAAAATTTACGTTATACAGAGATTTAAGTTCACACTTTAAAGTATTATTGTTAGGTTTCAACGAAAAAATTTCGTCTAGTTCTTGCTGATTATCCAGCGAACTTCCTAGTTGTTTCTGAACGTAATTCTCAATATCCCGAATCTCATATGCTCCTGTCGGAATCTCAATTTCTATCTCGCTTCCTCTGTGATCTACGAAATATAGCTTGTTCTGTCCTCCCTCTATATTTGGAATTGAATTCCAAGTAGATAGAGAAATTAACGCTAGCGAATATTCGTACTGAGGATCTAGCTCAAGGGGCGGAAAAAACGATTTGGAGATGTAGCTACCGTTACCCGTCAAAGTAAACGTCTGCGACATGACTGAGCAAAAATATGATAATTTCTTCTGTTTTATAAGGTTTTTCCACGTAAAAATTCCAAACAGAGGTGTCCACAATTTATTTCATCGTATGTTTGATACGAGTTATTGTTGTATACGATATTAGCATGTTTCCCCAAGTATAGGATCAGTTCTTTCGGTGGCTTCAGCGCCCCGAAACTATCGAAATACTCAACGTTGTTACCTCTTTTCTCATATGCTACCCAATGTGTTCCAGCATTACTTTTGACGTCTAAATTCAAAATTGCCGATTCGTTTTTGTTTGGACCAAGTTTTGGAAGCGTGTCTCTCATAAAGACACCTCTAAAATAAGGTATTTTTATCTTTTTAGCGTAAAAAATTAAATCTTTATCCGTTAGAGGTCTATTGGGTAGCATCAATGGGAGTTTTTTTTCTTTAAATATAAACCGAATCCTCCGTGATTATTTTTCTTTAAGTAAAGCCCAGATCCCGTTTTTCCAATAGCTTCCATTGCCCTATTATGACGTATTTGTTCATCCATTTTTTTCTGCGCGTTTTTTGCGTCTATAACGGTTTTCGCAACAGCGCTAGCACCACCAGCTACCGAACCGAGGGCCCCCAAAGCTCCTAAGAGGGGCAGTAGGGGTAAAAAACCCCCTGTTTTCTTTTCAAAGGGAATCACTCTCGGTACTCGAATTTTTCGTTTCCCTCCCACCTTCTTGATGGCTAATCGTGCAGCGCGCAAAGCTGCCGATGAAGTTTTCTTTAAATTCCTGACATCATTAAGCTGATCTCTATCAAATGTTTTTTTCAATGATCTCGAGACTTTTCCCACGATATCTTTTTTAAAAGAAACCGAACCTTTTTTCGGCTTTATTCCCATTCCCAATTTTCGTCTAGTTTTCATTGCGGTCGTGACTAGAAGAGCGGCAGCCTTTTCACCAAATTTTGCGTCTTTTGATTTAACACGTCCCCAAGCCCTATTTTCCAATTCTAAATCGGCTGCGTGTCTCTCCTTTAAAGATCTATTTTCTGAATATGCAATATCGTGCTCCTTGCACGCAGCGTCTAACTTATTTATACCAGCGTCACCTCTCGCAATTCTTTTTTGTAATTTTGTGCCAGGACCACAAAACTGATATCCAGGAAGATGTAATTCGACGGGCAACTTATTTATTAGCGTGTTCACCAACCCTTCACCTGTGAAGGATGACATTGAACTGATTCCAGTCAAATGCACTTGGACGTATTTATATGTTCTGCGCTCAGAAGCAATCGGAACTTTCGGATTTGAGTTTCAATTTTGTAGGGGTAAATAAAAGATAGACTAGATTTCATATTTTATTTTTTACAATTTTCTAAATTTATGTTTTTGAACTTTTTATTTATTTCATACATTTGAATTTCATATTTCAAATTTTGAAGAGATCTTAGATAAAATTCCAATCTTCTTTTGTAGTGTTGTCTGCGTCGCCTCTTGTCAGTGGGATTCATTCTTCCTCAAATTTAATATTCGTTGTCCTACCAATGAGGCCCAGACTCGTCAAGAAGATCTTCTTTCCGTTGGTGATTTCCCGGTTTATGTCTTCGATGCGTTCAGACGTAAATTCTTTTACGAACCGTGCAGGTAGCGCAGTTTGAAAATTTTCAAATTCGACGAACACTTTCTCCCCGTACCTTGTTTCAATTCTTCTAAAAGATAAAATTTTATGTTTTTCACCAACCACTAACTCTCTTGCACTCACAATTTCTTTTACGAAGTTATTTTCGTTCAACTGTTTGTTTGAGAAAAGACATATTTCAATATTATTCAAGCACTGTTGACTGGGTATAGTGAGCTCTCCCAACGGCATCCTGCTTATATCCCCAATCCCTCCCCCCACCTAAATGCTACGTCAACTGTTTTAGTGCAAACATCAGCATAATTTTTGCTTACGTTTTTTATATCAAGGTCCACGTGTCAAGGTGACAAGATCACTGACCTTCAGGGGTTAACTCAAGGTGATCTCTTAAAGTTCATCGACCTTCAGGTCAAGGTTAACAAGGTGACCTCTTAAAGTTCATTGACCTTTAGGTCAAGGTTAACGGTGACCTATTAAAGTTCATTGACCTTTAGGTCAAGGTTAACCGAACGTGACCCCTTCAAGTTCATTGAACCCGCGGGTCAATGACCCCTTAAAGGATATCGATCTGGTAACCCCTTGGCCTCTAGATAACCTTCAGGTCAAGGTTAACTGAACGTGACCCCTTAAAGTTCATTGACCGGTGAAGGTAACAAGGTGACCCCTTCAAGGTTAACCCGCGGGTCAATAACCCCTTAAAGGTTATCGATCTGGTAACCCCTTGGCCTCTAGATAACCTTCAGGTCAAGGTTAACTGAACGTGACCCCTTAAAGTTCATTGAACCCGCAGGTCAAGGCCATTTTCAAATTTCCCGCCTTGGCGGCCATCTTGTGACGTCACTTCCGCCCTGGAGTACCCTTTGCTATACTACTTAATATTTCCTTTACGATAATATTTTCTGTAATTTACTAAAAGAAATAATAATTTACTCCATGATTTGATGCAGCCACTTACCTTTTAAAAATGGCATCGGCACTGCATTAGATAGAAGTCGATTTTTTGAGGAATCTGCACAGTGAAAATGGTTGTTATTGAAATGTTTTTCGTACACCATGTACCGACCGATCTGTTCCACATCGCTTAAAAACACGTAAATAGGGATTGTCCCGACACGCGTGAATTGTCACAATTGTTATTATAAACGCACTTGTATTTTGAGATAGGCATTTAATTTCTGGAGAATAATTGTCTTACAGAAAAATCCCTATTCTTGCATGTAATATTATGAATTACTAGGTTGATGCGATCACAAATTAGGGAGTATGTATATATTCGTATCGGTTCCTTTGATTTCGGCGGTAGATTATATTTTTGTGCAAGACGATTTTCCAGAATAATTATTTCACTTTCAAGTCACAAGAGCGAAGAACCTAAGAAAACACGGTTTCAGTCAACGACGAAACTCTCGACGCAGTGCCAATAAGGTCGTAGTCGATAATAAAATTCCGGATTGTTTGATCTACATTATATCATTGAGTAAATTATTCCTTTACTCAATGATTATTATGTATTATTCCTTTTCTCAGTCAGTTGAAACAACATAAAAAAAATTATGCGGCAGGCACCCGGCAGGCAGATTCTTTTTTTATATCCCTGAAAATTTACTAAAATAGCCGGCCGCCGATGCCGACAAGAGTAATCCCTTTGTCTTTGTCAGCTGCCGCGCCGCCGACAAAAAATACCTATTTAAATAAGTGTCCTATACTCCTATTTTTTGTTTATAGCAAATAGCACAGCCGACAAAAATATGAATAATGTGCCGCATTTCGCCCTTTTGATTAATCCCCAGTTTTGTTTGGTGTTTTTAAAAATATACCTAAATCCAATAGGAAAATTATAGTGGGGTGGGGTGTGGGGTGGGGGTTAGTTGTTACTTTGCTTTATAACTTAACTTCATACAATTTAAAGAGTTCCTTTCCTAATTTATTTTTAGCTTTACGAATATTTTTAACCATGCCGGGAGAGATCATTTTCAAAACTGAAGCTAAACAAAAACATTCTAAGATCTACTTACTATGAACCAGTCGAGACTTTCGAATTTAGCAATAATAAGCAGAAAAATAGATTTGAAATAAAATAGATTTAAAGGAATTAATTAGGGAATTTACAATCAAGAATGGTGGCAATGGCAAGCTGGTCTTCTGAAGGTATCACCTGAGTAAAGGTTATAATAAGTATCACCATTGAGTAAAGGAATATTACTCAATGGTATCACCACCAACTGTTCGCGATCCTATTATGGCTTTAATACTAATAAGAAAGATAGAGGCAACAAACTAATTTAATTTATTACTTGTAAAAAATTTTTTTAAAAACAAGCTTTTATTTAAGCCATATACTAAAAGAATAAAATAGGTTTAGGTTTTCGTTAAGATAATTCAATTCCAAATTGCTTCAAGTTTTTGTAAATGAAAAAGCTTGTTGGGTAAAATGTTCATGTTCAATTAATTTTATTGGACAGTGATTGGTTGATAAGCAAGTACCTACCTATACTTGCCAAAGTATGTATTTTCTTTACAATTCGCGCGACAAGCTTTTTGATTTACAAAAACTTCGCAATTTGTCATTGAATTATCTTAACAAAAACCTACACTACACTTATATTATTCGTTTTATTCGTGGCTTAAGCTTGTTTTTAAATAGGTTTTTTTATCTTTTATTTTATTTCGTGCTTTTTAGTACCTATTTGATTCCCAAGTGAGGAAGGTGGTAAATAAATTTAATCCACCATCTTGGAGCATCCGCCATATTGGATTAAGTATGAAGTCACTTACCTTATTATTTTCACGCGCTTTTATACGCGACTGAATTTAAGATGCCAACGCCCCGACGGGACTATGCGCACTAACATATGGGCCATCGTTACCATGTGAACGGTGCTAGCCACCGGGTCTACACTGCGTTGTTCTTTGTTGTTTTAGTTTAGCATTGAGCCTATAGGGGGCGTATTTCTTATATTTAATGGCGTATTCGATACCCACATTAAGAGGGTTGAAAAGAAAATGTAATTCGCTATATTGGAGCGGCCGCCATATTGAACTTAAGTGTGATGTCACTAACTTTACCGTTTTCTGCTCTTCACGCCCTTTCATTTGACACCCATATTAAGTGAGTTGAAAAGAAAATGTGCTGCCATCTTGGACCGGTGGCCATATTGATTTTAGTGTGATGTCGCTAACTTTATCGTTTTCTACTCTTCAAGCCCTTTCATTTGATACCCATATTAAGGGGGTTGACAAAAAATACATCATCCGCCATCTTGGAGCGGCGGCCGTTTTGAAAGTATTACAATATTGCGTATTGTCAGCATAACTAAAGGTGCATGCAAAATTTCAGCTCAATCGGATGTCAGGAAGTGATTCTAATTCAGCTTGCAAAATTTGAGTTAAACAAACTAACATACCTACTACATAGTAATACATTGCAAGTTAAATACAAGCTTATAAAAATAATACATCATATCATTCTGTAAACTTTGATCATGAAGCAAAGCTCACACCAGCCCAAATTCTACGGAAGCGCTGAGACGCCACATGGTGATTTTTTGTCGCCGACCGAGTTCGAACTCGGCTAGCCGACTTTGAGCTCGGCCGGTCGACTTCCAACTCGACCGGCCGAGTTTGCTTATCATAAGTCATAAGTATTATACAAAATACTAATAGGTACTTAACACAATGTTGGTATGAATCGGAAAAACCTTAGAAAATGTCTATACATTCCTATATTTAAAAAAAATTTAACAAAAAAATTAAATCCGACTTCAAAAATTTGCCCGTATGCACATTCCACAAAAAAATTTTAAAAAATTAACAAATAACACCGACTTCAGAAATTTGCCCGTATGCACATTTCAACTAAAATTTTAGAAATATTTTTCTCTTTCTAAATTGAGTTATGTTTGGATTTGGTGACAGTCAAGGCAAAGAATCTAAGTCTTTCACTTTAAGTAGTCTTGTTGATGATTCAACTATTTTGATGGGATTCCAGGACACACTTGACTCGTCAGATGCCTTTAAAATTCCCATTTGCTCATCTTTGGAGCCCTGTAGATATATATTTTTTGTTCGAGTTTGGTATGTGGGGTTTTTTTGGTGCCCTGATTAACGCTGTGGTGTCAGATTTTAAATAAAAAAATTGCTAAATGACTTTATTTCTTTTTACTAGAAAAAAAAATGTGGTAGCCCTTGAAAATTGAGATTAAAGCCTGAAATTTCGCACTAAAATAGAGTTTTTTGTGACCTATCTTCAGAAAAAACAACTTTTATTCTACAATTCCCCCTCTCCCCTCTCCTTCCACTTTCCCTCGGCTCCTCCCTTCCTCCTTCCTATCTAAATAGATATGAATACATCATAACTTACTGTCACCGACTCCAAAGATAACTCCATTTAGAAAGATAAAAATATTTCTAAAATTTTAATAAATAGCTAGTTTACGGCTGTGTAGTTTTACTTAGTAGATAAAATAACGAGTTTTGCAGCCAGAAAGGTATATATTAACTTCTTTTTATAATACCAAGCTTTCGGTCTACTTCGTGACCTTCATCAGGGAATTATGTTGAAGTTTTTTACCAATATTAAAACCAGGTAGATTTTAGGTTTAAAAGGGCCAGAAAAAGGTTTTTACATAATTTCGTGTGAAAATTTATACCGTCAATTTTGTTTATTTATTATTAATTTATCTATCCGTATTACTTAAGTGTGGATTTTTTTCTTTAAATTTAAATGGGACCACATCTAAGGTAACCCCTTTCCAATAAAGAAAGAATCATCGAAATCGGTTCAATATGAAATTTCATCCCCTAAACAAAATTGACGGTATAAATTTTCACACGAAATTATGTAAAAACCTTTTTCTGGCCCTTTTAAACCTAAAATCTATCTGGTTTTAATATTGGTAAAAAACTTCAACATAATTCCCTGATGAAGGTCACGAAGTAGACCGAAAGCTTGGTATTATAAAAAGAAGTTAATATATACCTTTCTGGCTGCAAAACTCGTTATTTTATCTACTAAATCTAAAATTTTAGTTGAAATGTGCATACGGACAATTTTCTGAAGTCGGTGATATTTGTTAATTTTATTAAAATTTTTAGTGGAATGTGCATACGGGCAAATTTTCGAAGTCGATTTTAATTTTTTTGGTAATTATTTTTTATTTCTTATTTTTTAGTGAATTACTAAGAATTATCGAAATCGGTCATCAATCATTAAATTCCATCCCCTATTTGTCCACCCTTAGGATTGAAATTTTTCTCTTCAAATTCAAATGTGACCACCCCTAAGGTAAACCCTTTCTAATAAAATAAGAATCATCCAAATCATCCCCTATTTATCTATCCGTATTACTTAAGTGTGGATTTTTTTCTTTAAATTTAAATGGGACCACATCTAAGGTAACCCCTTTCCAATAAAGAAAGAATCATCGAAATCGGTTCAATATGAAATTTCATCCCCTATTTGTCCAACCTTAGGGGTGGAATTTTTTCTTCAAATTTAAATGGGTCCACCTCTAAGGTACTCCCTTTCTAATAAAAAGAGAATCATCTAAATCGGTTCAATATGAAATTTCATCCCCTATTTGTCCAACCTTAGGGGTGGAATTTTTTCTTCAAATTTAAATGGGGGCCACCTCTAAGGTACTCCCTTTCTAATAAAAAGAGAATCATCGAAATCGGTTCAATATGAAATTTCATCCCCTATTTGTCCAACCTTGGGGGTGGAATTTTTGCTTCAAATTTAAATGGGTTCACCTCTAAGGTACTCCCTTTATAATAAAAAGAGAATCATCTAAATCGGTTCAATATGAAATTTCATCCCCTATTTGTCCAACCTTTGTTACGGTTCAAAAAGTTTCAAGCGGATAAAGGGAAAGAAAAAAAGAAATTGCCTTTTTTTAACAATAGAACACTTACATTTCTTCTTCAAATGCCTTTATTTATTTTGCTATAACTTTGTTGCATTTAATTTGGTAATGCTTTAAATTCATGTTGGCTTTCCTATTGTCCGCTAATGTTTTCATAAAATTGGTTTCGCCTCCTAAAGTAGAGTAAAATAATTTTCTTTTACGACTAATTAAATTAATTGTTAACTTACCTGGAAATCCTTGCATTATACTTCTATCCGTTTCGCACTGCTTAGCGCGACCACTGTGTAGGCGCATGTTTACCTTTTTCTGCGGGCTCGGGGACAATTTGCGATCGGCTTTACGAATTTCGCTTTCTTTATTGAAATAAATTTACTGGCTGACCATTGTTTTGCAGCTATCATAGATAGATATAGGTAGTAGTTTCGCCTCACACGCCCTACCTAAAGCAAATAAAATAACCGACTGATTAGTTTGATGGGTAGACAACAAACACATAAAATATTTAATAATTACAAGTGTTGCACTCACCTTAGCGTCCTTCTATGATATTATTTCGTGGCCCCGCATCATTGTTGCAGTTATTGTTGCAACTATCTGTTATATTTCTTCCAATTTCCACATATTTCGGAGAACCGACTTGCCAAACACGTCAATGGTCGCAAACGTCAAGTTCCCGATTTGATCGAGCAGTGTGTCATTAATTCGGTTTCTGCTAAAAGTCCCTAAGTCATGGATTTTGGCGCCTTCACGGAGAGGCTCGCCTTGGGGGGGAAGTGCTTCCTTGTTTTTTTTTGGTGATGGTCGGTTGAGGTGAGAGTGGTCGAAGAGGACACGTTTTCTACACCGGGCAGTTTGCCAATTTTTCTAGAATTCATTCAGCAATACCGCAAGATTACTAGTCGCCAAATAGTTTAGTTTTGGGCTAGTCACGTATTTTACGTAATTTTCTTGAGGAATATTGTGACCCACCTTATTTTCATATGGATTCGTCTTGACCATCACCACACCCTTCTCCACACCACGAGGCCACCTCCAACTTGGTAAGTCAGTTCGGAATACAGTAATATTCCCTTATTTGTGCCCTAAACGCTAATGTGAGTAATGTATCATTTTAGGCCTTTTTCTCCATACCCCGGACGTCTTTCCCGGACGACAGAGTTAGATTGTCTCCCCATTGCACAATCAGTCTTCAACAAACCTACATACCATACTCAGGGCGAAGTCGACCGTTCTGGGCAGCTACCCGCCACTTTATGTAATCACAAGAAAAACCCGCAACCAGACTGGGTGGATAATCGACTTACCGGCAAGTCCTCTCCAGTTTATTACTATTATTATTTTAACTTAACATAGTGGCCAAGCGCGAGATAACTGCACAAAATAGTCAATTTATCAATTATTCTGCACCCTTAATTAGCCATTATAAAAGTTATCTGCTATATTTTGCCAAGTTACGTACCTTTTTATCATATTTATGCGTGTGCACCAAGTAAAATATTATACACGGGGATTCCTTTGTTATTTTTTTTCTTTAAGCCTGCCTGTTAATAATTATTATGCAATTGTTTGTAGCTTACCTAATTAATTATCTGTGATATTTGGTTGCTTTATCGAGATATCTATTTTATGGTGTGCTGTATTTTATTATTAGTAGCTTGGCCGATGTTCTCTAGGTTTACAAACTGCGAATATACCCTATAGTTGATAATTTACATATTTTGTTGTTATTGGCAAACAATATTTATTTCCCGTTTTATAACCCCAGTCACCTGGGTTATACCTCTTTGTACTGTGTTGGGCACTACCAAAAGAAAAATGGGTGGCGCATTCAATTTCAAAGTATACCTTTCTCGATAAGGTATTTTACCTATAGGAGCTAGTCGGTGCATAACAAAGAGGTACCTAATTACTTTGTCAATCTTACAAGATACCGATAAATTTGATCATTCTTTTTTTTTTACTCGAACCCAGATATTAGGTAACACCTTAGGGGTGGAATTTGTTCTTCAAATTTAAATGGGGCCACCTCTAAGGTACTCCCTTTCTAATAAAAAGAGAATCATCTAAATCGGTTCAATATGAAATTTCATCCCCTATTTGTCCAACCTTAGGGGTGGAATTTTTTCTTCAAATTTAAATGGGGCCACCTCTAAGGTACTCCCATTCTAATAAAAAGAGAATCATCGAAATCGGTTCAATATGAAATTTCATCCCCTATTTGTCCAACCTTGGGGGTGGAATTTTTTCTTCAAATTTAAATGGGTCCACCTCTAAGGTACTCCCTTTCTAATAAAAAGAGAATCATCTAAATCGGTTCAATATGAAATTTCATCCCCTATTTGTCCAACCTTAGGGGTGGAATTTTTTCTTCAAATTTAAATGGGGCCACCTCTAAGGTACTTCCTTTCTAATAAAAAGAGAATCATCTAAATCGGTTCAATATGAATTTTCATCCCCTATTTGTCCAACCTTAGGGGTGGAATTTTTTCTTCAAATTTAAATGGGGCCACCTCTAAGGTACTCCTTTTCTAATAAAAAGAGAATCATCTAAATCGGTTCAATATGAAATTTCATCCCCTATTTGTCCAACCTTAGGGGTGGAATTTTTTCTTCAAATTTAAATGGGGACACCTCTAAGGTACTCCCTTTCTAATAAAAAAGAATCATCGAAATCGGTTCAATATGAAATTTCATCCCCTATTTGTCCAACCTTGGGGGTGGAATTTTTTCTTCAAATTTAAATGGGACCATTCTGTAGGTATACCCTTTCAAATAAAAAAAGGATTGTCCAAATCGGTCAAATTCTAAAATGTAAAAAATATTGCTTTGCCAGTTATTATTGAAAATTAAAGTTGAATATGCTTAACCACTAACTAAAACAAAAAGAACACCTTTTACTGAAGTGTTGTGAACCGAAATCATTAAAAAATACCTGGCCTAAAAGCTAAAGCTTGTTTAAAGGCATTTAACTTATCCCCCTATCGTTGAGTGTAAATTGGAAGCGTTCTGAAGGGAGAATTCGCACAATCCGGCAAGACCGCGTTCTACCCGACGACGGTCAGCATTACGGGGAAAAGCGATCTGTAAATAAAATATGAATGAAACGACCAACATTTTAATAATTTTGCCGCCTACTAGATGGCGCGAGGGGCCGAGGGACGAGACTATGATGTTTTAATAATTTTGTAGACCACTAGATGGCGATCCCTGTTTTCTACAAAATTACCTGTTAGCAAATCACAACACGGCAGCGGTTCCTCTTCCCCTATTTATTCCTTTACTCAATGATATAACATAAAATTTTGGGACAAAATTTCGTCTTGATATCACGAAATTTAAATATTCGACCCATAACTCCATACTTTAAAAATTGTGATTTATATTAGAAAGTTTTGGGATAAAATTTCGACCTGTAAGTAGCACATAATTTAAAAAAGTTGACTTGTATATGCCTTTGAATATAAGAAATACGCCCCCTATAGGCCCAATGCTAAACTAATCTATGGGCCATGCCATCGAACTGACACAGTTCGATGGGGGATGGGGCCATGCCAACAATGAACAAGAACAAAGAACAACGCAGTGTAGACCCGGTGGCTAGCACCGTTCACATAGTGACGATGGCCCATATATTAGTTCGCATAGTCCCGTCGGGGCGCTGGCATCTTAAATTCAGTCGCGTATACCACGATTACTGTAAGATGACATTACTGTCAGATGACATTCTCCACAGTCTCTAGAATTTTCTGTAATTCATAAATATAACAATTTGGCATCTTCGGCTGTCAAATATACGACACTTCTCATTTAAATTCGTACCATACACATGTGAATAAAGACAGTTCTGATACATTTGGCAACAATGCACTGTTTTGCGTTATTACCTTCTTAAAAAAAATGGGAATTATTGTTTTATGCACTTTTTATATTAATATGGAAAAATAAGTAATTTATACTAAAAATAAAAATAAAAAGCCAATCCTAAAAATAGGTACCCACCTATTTTTTTAATTGACCGTAGATTGTGTTCTTTTAAAAACGTAGCCTCCCCTGTGCATTAACCCACGAGCCGCCTCTGCTCCTGAGTATCTATGGCTCCTTTAATCTAAGACATCTCCTAAATTCTGGGCAGCAGTGGATTTCAGTTATGGTTTTCTGTGACTCGACAACCATGGCTGATATTCAAGAGAAAATGAAAAAAAAAATAAGCGACATTATTCACCTCAGTGCATCTGTTCCGCACTCGGGAATTCCATCAGGATAGTCCTGTTTTTGGCCTGCTTTGGCCCTTTCTATTTCTTTGGGGTCCAAATTGCTATCGTGTAATTGTTTGTACAGATCTTCCAAACAAATACCGGTAATCACATCCATAGGATCGATGACGTTACCAAGGGACTTGCTCATTTTTCTACCGTGGGCATCTCTTACAATAGGATGCAGATATACTTCCCTATAAGTGGGCTTATTAAACACTGGGACTTTTAAATTATTAAACCAACAATCAATACTATGCGATTATTTGACAATATAAAGAACATTTGTCAACGTTTATTTAAATATTAAACAATACGCAACTAAAATGTTATTATTAAGATATGAATTCTCTCCATGAAAATACAATCTGATCGCCTCAGTTGAAAAGGTGTCTAAACTGTTAGATAATTATGGGCTTTGGAGATTTCTTAACTTTGTATCCTTGACTGTCAATATCTGTTCTCAAATCGATGACAATTAAGAGATTCACATAATTTCGGCACATATTGAAATTAGTTAAATAATAACAAATAAAATCCACTCTTTTTTTGCCGACACAATTATACATTTCTTACTTGAATGGTAGTTTTCCCAACAGCTTTTCTCCGAGAAACACCATCCTGGCCACCCAGAAAAATAAAATATCATGCCCGGTTTCCAACAAGCTTGTAGGGTAGAACACTTGAAGTTCCTCAGTATTGTCTGGCCATCCGAAGATAGAGAATGGAAACAGTGCCGAAGAAAACCAAGTGTCGAGTACATCTTCGTCTTGGTTGAGTTGAACGTCTTCAGCTTTCACATCGAATTTCTTCAATGCTCTTTGAAGTGCTTCCTCGGGAGTTCTCCCAGACACCCATTTCTCATCTTCGTTCTATGGTAAGTGAAACAAAACAAATTGTACAACAGGTGGCCAGTGTGCTTCAAATATCTTCAATTCTAAACCAATAAATAATTCGTTAAAAAAGAAACATTACTTACATCAGACAATGGCTTGCCACTTTCCTTATACGTCAAATAGTAAGCAGGTATTCTGTGTCCCCACCACAGCTGCCTGGATATGCACCAATCCCGGATGCCACTCATCCAGTGATGCCAAGTTTTTATGTGCATCTCGGGGATAATCTTAAGTTCCCCAGAATTCACGACATTTACTGCTTTTTCAGCCATCTCTCCGCAACTCACATACCACTGAGATTTCAACATTGGTTCAACTACATCTTTACTTCTGCTGCAGATGGGTACAACCATGGGGTTGTTTTTGGTCTCCACGTACAAACCTATTTCTTTCAGGGCGCTTACTATTTCTTTCCTTGCGTAGAATCTCTTCATGCCCTAAAATAACAATGTAAAGAGTTGCAACAGACAACGCAGAGATTTGCACTGTAGTTATAATTTGAATAGATTACAACACAAATAATTGAAAAATGTACGCTAAATCTATATATCATATATATTTTTCATTTGCTACCTGCAAAATATTTATATTTGGTCTAAAGAACGATCACGTGATGACTTCAATATTTTCAAAGATCTTCTTTTTAAAACTTTAGGTTGCTAACTTACCAAGGTTAAAATTTTTTAGAAGTTTCAATCTTGCTGAATAATTGTCAAAAGCATGTTCAATTGTAGGGTTACATAAATACAGTGTAGACCTTCTCGATGAATTAAATTTAATGTAAATAGCATTATTATAAAAAACTTTGCAAAACTAGGAAACAAGCACTTAAATCATTGCCTGACTTATTTATCAGACTTCTC
Source organism: Pseudeuparius sepicola (assembly GCA_963920635.1). Lineage (NCBI taxonomy): Eukaryota > Metazoa > Arthropoda > Insecta > Coleoptera > Anthribidae > Pseudeuparius > Pseudeuparius sepicola. Next base: position 46,845,805 of record OY987302.1, on the reverse strand, counting down.
ATGGCCAATAATGTAATAAATGCATAGTGGGCAGCCATGAGCAGTCTTTATTAATACGCCAGTCACTGTTTAGGTTACCTATTTAAATGTGATTTATTTTTTTACAGTTTTATTTTGTTTATATGTATATCTTGTTTATTTAAACCAAATAATAGTATCTATAAGTTTCATTTTCTAAATCCTGGTTTTATGCATTGATTGTCCTCAAATAGGTGAAACAACTCTTGTGAAAGACAGAAAAATTATAATAATTGTGAAACACCCCTGCCCGAGGGCCGTTGGTTCATAGATTTTTTCTGGTAATATCTGCTTATTCTTATTATATATTTACGATATTTTCCCCTTCAAATTATAAATATTTTTTGTAAATATTTCTTTCGAGATAAAAAGCATTTCCAACAACCGCCTATAAAGAAAGGGGCAGGCCAACCTGCGCTCGAGCCCAACGCCACATCTGGTCGCCACTCGCGCCTAGTCTCCAGAGCCCTTTTGTTTCCGACCTACGCCATTGTCGAGGCACTCCTCAGAATTCGCCGCTTTTTGGGAAAGCGAAATGCAGTCTGTTTTTCGTTAGTCAATGCCCACATCTGTTATCTAGCCTATAGAATAACGCCCGGTCACATCTAGCCTTTCTAAGAACTTGCGAGTCCCGTCGCCACTTCTGGGAGACCACCCAAAAACAGGTGACGCCGAGCCCTTTCCTCGGTTTTTTTCGAACTCACATGAATAGCGTCCGCACGGAGTCTTCGGGGAACAGTTTTCACTGATCCATATATGGGCCAACACTGCACAAGCGCACCCTCTATCATGGAGTTGCGTTGCAACGTTTACCCGCATAAGCGCTCCCTCCAACTAATTAGAGGTACCAGTGCGTTGCAAGGTGTTCACCCACCTGCATAAGCGCTACCTCGATTGACCTGAGGAACTAGTGCGTTGCGAGGTTTTCGTATCAGCTACGTTCATAATTGTTTTTCCTAATCGCGGTTGGCCTTTGTGGATCTCGTATTCAGTCGCGTAAGTGCGTGTATCGCAATGAAAGTCGGACCGGACCCGCGGTGTAGGTGCGAGTTAACCCGCGAGACAATGAACCGAGAGCCAGGCGAGTATAAACCACGAGTTTCCATTTTCCTCTGTTCTTTGGTCACGGTCTGCGACTGGACGGGTTTCGTTTTCCCCTACCTGCACACACACCTGAATCCCTGTGATCCGTCGTTACCGGAAGAGAGGACAACCCCTGTGGTTACAGCTGGCTATCCTGGTCCGAGAGAGGCCGAAGGTCCAATGTGACCTGGTAACGACGGCCACGATTCTATAGGTGCCTACATATCTATATATCTACCTACGGGTGTTACCTGAACCAATCGACGGTGTGGCCGCCGATATACACCTCGTGTGTTCCAGTATTTACCCACACGCCTTTTGTGGTCAAGATAAGCCAAACGCTTAACCTTCCCAGGACGAAGGAGTATAAGTCGTGTATGTGCTGCCTTGTATAGGTTTTCGTTGGGAGTCCGGCGGGGTTTTATTTAGGTTTTCCTCGCCGTATCCGGGCTAATGCCCTACCAACACAATGTAATACGAAGTCGGGTCCTAAACCGCAACATAATTAATAAACGAGACCTAATAATTATGCAACGAACAAATCTTTGTCTTATTTACTATTTTCCCTCACAGCTGACTATACGAACTAGGTCAAACCAAATTTTATTGCGGTAGCCTCGTCTACCTAATACTATCATAAAATAACCAGTGAACAAGTGTTTATGGCTACACCCTACAGTTAGATTAACAAATATGCAATCAATACTTTAAAAATTACTAAGGTTACAAATAAACAAAACACAACGTAGAACAAGGTCCTAACCAATGACGTCAAAACCTATAGACGTGGTGCCCCATTGTTAAAATGCCCTCTATTTCGACTCCAAGATTAAATATATCCATACTACTCTAAATACATGCTACCAACAAGGACAGAAAGTCAACCATCAACCAACTATACACCCGGTGGTTCCCGGTTTTAGTTCCTCCAGAATCACACTTAGATATCGCATGTTTTTTCTTGTTTGGAGGCGCCGGAAGCATCGGAACCTCACCTGAAGACTCGGGGGATGGTCGAACGACGCCAGCCTCCGAGCCCAGAGTCGAAATAAGTTCGCTACGGCTCGACAAAAAGGGGCAATATCTGACAGTCTCGCGACATTTTCGGAATAATTGAATGGAGCGCTTAGATTGTGATTAGTTCTGGGCGTCAAGCGTTTATCAAAACAAACCTGTCTATAGGTTCTGACGTCATTGGTCCTAACCAATTAAACTAGACGATCATGCCAATTAAAGCTTCCTTTCTTCGGCACCGTAAGGGGCCGGGGGTTGGGACGTTACAATTGACATTTTTCTCTTCTGGAATTCAGCTTAACTTGGTTAGAAACTAATTTTTGCCATAGTTTTACAATCGGAAAACCACATGTGAAAATTAGAAAAAACTTTTTGCTCTTTTTGTATGAAATTACAAATAAAATTGCATTATTAAAAGTTGTTCAGAATAAAAAAATATTCCCCACTGAAAAATTGCCAAGATATTAGCCAACTTTGATATGTATTTCTGATTTTATTTTTTGTACTATAGTAAAATCGAGCAACTCTTACGCCTGGCGTAAACAAGAGCACGTTAGTTGAAATATTCGCCAGGGCCGCACTGAGGCATGACCTTTATTTAATTTTAGTTTTACAATGGTTTACATCAAAATATTTGGGAAAAGAATTATTGGCTTAATTAAAATGGTTCAAAAAATCGATAAAGTTATTTGTGGCAGTGTCTAAATAGCTGAAAATAACAAGGTAAAACCGCGTAACTACACTTTTGCGATCGAGTACGTCCCTGTTGCCGACTCAGGTGAAACTTTATAGCCTACCGACCAATCGCGGATCGTCATTGAACACATGGTTTTATTTACGCCAGGCGTAATTAGAAACGAACTAGTTTCTAACCGAGCCGGGCTGAAACCCAAAAAATTTCATTTCAACTGGAACAATTTTCTTCTTTCGCGGAGAGTTGTTTCACCTATTTGGGGACAGGCCGTTGATACCAGGGACTCTTTAAAATAAGTAAAGGGTCCCTGGTTGATACAAATCACAGGATATTTTCTTGACATATATGCGAGTTCAAAAGGAGTCTGTTTGCAAAATATTTTTTTTTTATTTAAAAAACTTAAAAAATAATCTAAGCAATATTTCAGAGTCTGTAGATCCAGGTGTATAGCACTGGAAAGCAAACTTCTTTAAACCAGTTCTGATTACATATCAACTGCAAAAATGACAATTTCTTAATAAAAAAAAGCTTAAACAATTTTCCAGGTTTCGCCTCTTTAAGTACACTTTACCTACTAGCCAGCATGTTCGAAAGCATAAGTCAAATGTTTGAGGTGCCCTGTTAGTTTGGTTGCTAACTGCGAAAGTGGTTGCTCCAGGTACAAAAAGTATTGCATAGCAACTCTTACGCAGAAAGAACCTTAAAACTACTAAGGAAATGAAACCTACGTCAGTTTTAATATGCTTCACAATAATTATCGTTTTACAAACTGGTTTTGATGAGGAAGAACACAAATTACACGAAAGAAAAATTAATATTTTTATACACTCGTATTTCCTCACTGGTTGTCATTTTTAGTAATTGAACAATGGTTATTATGAAGATTATTATATTATTACTCACAATGTACTCATAGGGCATTTAAAGTTTAGTTTAAGTACCTATAATATTAAATTTTCGGTAGCAGGAAAATTTTAATGCATTACACGACGCGCAAGCTCCTTCAATAAGTTAACAACATTAAGTTAGCAAAACATCCAAAACTAAATTACTCTGCCAAACACTTACCGTAAATTTCCCATAATCTCCCACGATTTTACCCTCATCATCAAGTATATTAATAAATGCCAGGTTATGTCGTTTCCCAACTTCGTAATCATTTGGATCGTGAGCTGGGGTAATCTTAACTGCTCCAGTTCCAAAACCAAGTTCAACAAAGTCGTCCACGACGATCGGTAACTTTCTATCACAGAACGGATGCACCACAAATTTGCCATGTAAGTGCTTGTATCTGTCATCGTTCGGATGGACGGCTACGGCCGTATCTCCAAGCATGGTTTCCACTCGGGTAGTTGCTACAATCAGCTTTTCAGCGGAACCTTCTACTTGGTAGGCAAAATGTACCAAAACGCCGAACTCTACTTTTTCGCCATAGCCGGGTACAGATAGCAAGGTACGACCTGGTAGTTCAACTTTATCTACCTGGAAATATACAGATCCTATTAATTACTAAGTTCAACATTTAACTGTCATACAAGATATTTGGTTTTAAAAAGATGTGAATAATTTTTGGTAAATAATGAATATCTACTAGGGATGTCGACAATTATATTACCTCAATATCTGATATAGCAGATTTCAGGGTGCAAGACCAGTTTACCAATCTGTTAGATCGATATATATTCCCATCTTCATGTAATCTCACAAAGGCCTCTATAACAGCCCTACAGAGTTTTGGGTCCATTGTAAATGCAGCTCGATCCCAGTCAAAGGAAGAACCTAATTTCTTTAGTTGATGGTAGATCCGAAAACCTTTTCTACAAATATATACGTGAGTTTCATATTTTGATAAATTTTATCATAAAAGGTTACATACTCTTCTTTCCATTGCAACACTTTCTTTACAAAATTTTCCCTTCCAATGTCGTGACGTGTCTTTTTTTCTTCTCTCCAAAGTTTTCTTTCTACCACTACTTGAGTAGCAATGCCCGCATGATCACAACCAGGATTCCAAAGAGTTGTTTTTCCATTCATTCTATGCCTAATAAATCAAAATAATCATTTAGTTATAAAAGTTGGCATGAACATATGATAACCTTACTACTGCATCCGCATAAAGTATTGACTGGTTTAGAACAGAATAAAATTGTTGTTTATCTATTTTTTGTAGGTATACAAAATGGCAGTCATATGCAATTTTGTATATTATGTGTCTACTAACTTTATATAAGTGGGATAGTTGTAAAAACTTAAAACTCAGGTAAGTAATATTTGTATTATTTATTAACATTACATACCATCTGACAATGGCATCTTGAATAGCATTGGTAAGCGCATGGCCTAAATGTAATGAGCCTGTCACATTTGGTGGCGGAATGATGATTACGAACTGCCCTCTTGGATTTGGTTCCGATATACCTTTACGCTAAAGTAAACAAAATTAATTAATGATAGTTACTTAGACCGTCATAATATTGTAATATTATAGCTATCTATTTAAATTAGATACATTTCCAATCTCAATGAAATTCTGATAGAAACTATGAATTATTTTGTCTCATGTAATATTCACTCATGGTTTATGAGTTGCATTTATTTTACACCTCATCAATTAGAAATAGGTACACGCGCGGCCTCATAAATCGTTCCACGAGGCATGAGAAGTAAGCAAGAAATCAAGAATTTCGGGTAAGTGCGGTAACGTTGCGACAATTCCACGGCTTCTCAAATCAACAACTTTCCCTTCATTCCCTCGTACCGACCCGCTCATCCCCGTAGAAAATAAAAATTGCGATACGTCAGTCAATGAAAATAGGTTAATAAATCGCTGCATTATCATTATAATAAAGTGGATTTAAAGTTTTACACAGTTTCTTGGTGTTTTGAGATTCACGTAACGTGAAATTACCCGGATTTCTTTGATTGTCAAAGTGGTCTTAGTTAAATAAGGTATAATATCTAAGTATAATTGTGTTATTATAGAAGAATCTCGTAGTGGTTTTTTACATTGGTTTATTACACTTCTTTATCTTAACCGCGAACCAAATCTTTGGTTTATTTCAATTTTTAAAGCTTCCCTGGGGTCCTCGGGCGAGGTTCTGATGCTTCCCGGGCCTCAGAAAAATCGAGAAATGAGAAAAAACAAGCAATTTCCAATAGTGGTTTCAGAGGATTTTCCGTCAGTTTCGTTGATTCTGCAGCCGTCCCGTTTCTCGAAAGTGGTTAATCGGGAATCGGGAATTTCCCTTATATATCGGATTTTCGAGGTTCTTTTTGGTACCGGAGGAAAGTACACGACACCCACCAAACTATATGAATATAGTTCGGTGACGACACCCAATTAAGAGATTTACCACCTTCTTCGATTTTTAGAACGGCTCTATATTCGAGGTTGTCGAAAGACTTTTGCGAAAAAAGCCACCAATGTCCGTCGGCAGGGTTATAAGATTTTCCACTATTATTCAGGCAATCTAAGGCCACCCTAACTGCGCCGAATTTTCTGTTTTTTGCACTGTAACTGCCAATGTCACGTAAGGTAATGTCGTGTAATAATATGTTAGTCACTTACGTTTTTAAGGTTATCGCTGGCTTTCAAACCGCGAGAGAGGGGAGGGGTAATTGCAACGTTGTCAGTTGAACGCCTTTGCGTCCGCATGTATTGGAACGATTTCAAGGGCCGCGCGTTTACCTACTTAGGATAGTTGGGCCAAACTTGATTTTTATTAAAAAAATTAAGTCATTGATTTAAATAAAAAATATCATTATTTTTTTATTTCTTTCTTAGTGCACGGTAGGGTCTCCTTAATAATAATAATAATAATAATAATAATAATAAGCGTTTATTGCCCAACAGTATAAACCATTTACAGGACAACTAATACAATACAAAAATAAGAAGAAAATATGTATTAGCCATATTGGCACACAATACAACCTTATACTGAAGCCATACATAAGATTTCTCTAGATTGTTCATCGCAAGCATTTCTGATTTTTTCTTTAAATGTTCCTTTGAATAAAGAATGCCAGGAAGGTGTCAAAGCTCTATGTATATTATAAAATACGTGAGACAGAAATCGCCGTGAGTAGTAACCAAGTTTTGGCACAATATTTTGATATCTGACACGGTGATAGGTGTCAGTATGTGGTATTTAGATACTTTTTAGAGTTATTATGCTTAGCTGTGCGGCTTGTGGCACGTTCCTGACTGCCAAAACTAAAATGTTTGAAGATAATAATACATCGGTAAGTAATTTTGTAATTTAATTTACCTTTTAAGGCCATACACCAAAGTGGCATAGGCGTTGGTGTAGGTAGCTACTTCTTCATAACTGGAAGTTTTAAATTAGAATTGCTGTATTATCAAGGATTCCTAAACTTAAAGACATAAATGTGCCTTATAATGTTTTACCTGTATTGTAGGTACTGATTTCACGATTAGTTGGTCGAAACAACTCAAAGGTGCACGCCACTGTTAAAATGAAAACAGCATCCCGCCATATGCAGAGACTAACAAATTTGCTCCTTCTTGGGGTTCTTTATTCAGAGTTAACAGGTAGTGTCAAATGACAACAAAACAATATTTGTCAACCATTAGTTTAATTCTCGATTGAACTAAACAACTAATTGTCATGATACAAAATTTTAAAATCACCTGATCAACATGTTTCACGCCTGAGCGCTGCCTTAGCGACCATTATCAAGAATTCTTGAAGAGAAAAAGTTGTAGGACTAGTCAAAACGAAGCTATTCACAAAAAATCAGCAGATTTTTACACATATATTATGTTAGCTTTTTATGTAATTAAATTCTCTATAAAAGACGATCGTTTTAACACCAAATAACCCTAACGGAAGTAATATTACTTCTGATAATTTTTTTGTTCTTTCCAAATTTTGGGTGTTTCCGAGGGTTTTTCCACAATTAAACCCCATTTAGAGAATTTAGGGTGTATATCGTCAATTTCAGGAGTGGCCATTTTTTTAAATTTATTTGTAGGTATTTGATTACGAAGTAGTGCAATGTAGGGTGTAAGTGTACATATCTATGACATTACCCAAAATGGAAAAAAAGGATTATAAATTAAAATTAATTCTTTAAAACTTTAAAAATCAGTAAGAATTAGGTTGATGTAGTGACTATAGAAAGAATAAGACGGTTGACAAAGCCTAGTATAGTAAATTTTATGCGCATGCAATTTTAGATCTTTCGTCAAAATGCGACGCAAAGATGTTCTTGATACAGCCAGCTCAGCTGACCGCTTGCGAGTTGATAGACCAGGATCATGTCGTACGGAAGTTCTGACTTTATTAATGGGGAACTTGAACAATTTGTTTCATTTCTTTAATATATTTGCCTATCTATAGAAAGAGCACAGACCAAATATCAGCCCTCAAATCGCAATATTTAATTTGCAGTAAATAATTAAAGTTGTGACCGCAAGCTATTTATTTGAAACGACATGAAAAGCACGGGAATGGTTGTGACGTCACACTGCTTGATCGATCAGAAGGCAGTGACAGGAGTGACAGCTACACGAAATTAGAGAAAGAAGAATGGAAATGGAACGTTAAAATTAACAGTTCGGCGACCCGCTTCCAGAGGGATCTGATCTACATTAGAGTCAAAAATAAGAACCGCCTAAAAGTTTAAATTTAACAAGCACTTCTTTAACTGAATGGTGAGGCCACGGAACTAGTAATTCGTAGGTCCCGGGTTCAATCACACAAGAAGTTTTTTTTTATTATCACTGCATTCTACCTCTTATATTTATCACTGATTATCATTTTAAGTAATAATTGGACAATGGTTATTAAGATTATTACTCACAATGTACTCCATAGTTTATTTAAATTCAAAGTACTTACCTACCTAATATGAAATTGTCAGTAGCAGGAAAAATGTTCCTCGATTCGTAAGCTCTTTTTGGCCTCGGAGAGTTTTAAGACCTGAGGCAACACGGGCGTTAAAGAACCTCCTCGGCGAAAAAAGCACGCCTACACATCTCGCAATGTAAATAACTATTTAAAACAGCACACTCTTTTCAAACATTATCAACAATATCAAGACTGAGATAGACTATAATAAGACGGATAGACAAGGATGGGACGTTCTCGTTGATCTTTATAAACAAAGTTTGCATGGTGCTGTAATTTTTATACATGTGCCGCCCATATTAGTTTATATATGGTGTCGCCATCCACCAGAGGCGCCACCACCAACGAGCTACTTGACGTCACAGCCAAGGAGGGTGCGTTACAAGAATGATTTGAATTATGCAGTTTTTAATTGCTTATATGTATTACATAAAAATAAAAAATGAGTTTTTTGTGAACTGTGGTTCATTTAATGGCCATAAATTACGTTTGAAAGAAATATTTTTCAAATTTAATTTTTGTGCAAGTTCCCCATTGTCTCCTCTGCTGATCTTAGGCGTCCCGCAGGTTTCTTGTTGAGAGTCAAACCAGTAGCCTCAAATTTTCTGACCCACGACCTAATCACACTTTCACTGGGACATTGATTTAGATCGTGCAATCCGAACTCAACACGAAATAAACGACGAACAACAGTGCAGAAATCACGATTTTTGTAATATTTTTTTACACAGAACGCATGCTGCATACCTGTAAACGCTTCATGGTGACTAAATTTCCGAGCATCGAGCTACTCATCCCCACCTCCCACGCCCCGCCCTCTCATACCGTTCCATCGCAATATTGTTTTAAAAATCGTCTTTATGGCCCACCCTGTATAAGGAGGTGACTAATGACATACCGGTTGTGAAGAATCATCGAATTGATAAGTACAATGGAAGTCGTACAGGTACCACTTTCATTGTTGTTTGGGGCAGCCAACTCTAGAGAGATAGGTTTCAAATGGCAATGAGTAAGACAAGGACGCTTAATGAATGTGTCAGCTGATTCAGGCAAAGGAGGTATATAGGGATGTTGCATATTAATGGGGAATTTAATGGGCATGTTCCGTAATTCTCTTTATTGTATGATCTGTATTCCGAAATTCGGGGCTTGTTTGTAGGAATGAGAATTTGTCTATGTAACCACAATTATGTAAATATTGCACAGAAAAAAGTAGGGAATTGATTAAAAAACATTACCTACATGACAATTTTATGTACCTGGAAGTAAATTGAGACAAATAAAATACAAATTCCAAAATAAAAGTTTATTTTAAAATAAAGGCGACAAAATATCTAGGATAAGGTATACATTTTCAACTTTAATTATTTATCTTTACTGATTTATTAATTTTAAATTTCAATTTAATAGGTAAAGCATGTAAGACAGGTAGCTTTTACATATTTTTATATAATTTTTAATGTTAAGGCATCTAACAAAAAGAATTACAAATAATTATCTTATTAAAGGGACCAGAACCTCAAGATTAATTCCATCTTTGACTACGAAGATCTAGGTTCATTAGCACAATATTTTGCCAGTTTTTCCCTTGATAGAGCTTCTATCATGACTTAGAAAATAAAAAACTGTAGTAATTACATACTTTTTATGTCTGCGCTGCCCAAAATTCTCGACAGTATAAAATTTTTCCTTTATATTGCTGAAATCCACTTGTCTCTAATATCACCTTATCTCTTGGAAAACTGCAAAGTTATTAGCAAAGATTTTTAAGACTTTGGTACATCCAAATACAACACAGGAGTTGACCCTCTTTTTTGTCATTTACAACACAGAGAATATAGCCACATAGCTAAATAAAATTTTCTCTCCGATCTAAAAATAATATTAAACCAAACACCAACTAAGAAAACTCAACGCCGTTTTATACGAAACTGCCACCACGACACGAACTCAAATCAAATATAAATAATACAATAATTACTCGTATTGGGACTTGGGACAGAAGGAAAATGACGTTTGACAACGGAACTCGTTTGAAGCACAGGACACAAAAATAGAAAGTTAGGACAAACACCTCTTTTGTGTTATGTGGTTTTTGCCGGAATCAGCTGATTTATTTACTATTTCACTTACTCAAGTTTGGCTGCCAGTTTCTCTCTCTACACTCCTTCCATCTACTTGTCAATTCAATGTGAAGAATACTTTAGAACCCTGCGAACATTTTGTCCGTAATATTATATGGTATAAGTTTCATACCTATTAGGAAGGTATCTCAGGAAGAGGAATGAAAACACAAAACAAATATTTTATACACATTCGGCCGTTAAATCACACACTTTTTATGATGAAATTTTGCGGATGTTAGGTACATCATTATGCTAACGGGCGCTATATGCCATTGAATATAAGAAATACGCCCCCTATAGGCCCAATGCTAAACTAGTCTATGGGCCATGCCAACAATGAAGAAGAACAACGCAGTGTATACCCAAGGCTAGCACCGTTCACATGGTGACGATGGCCCATATATTAGTTCGCAAAGTCCCGTCGGGGCACTAGCATCTGAAATTCAGTCGCGTATACAGGTGACAGGGTATTACAAAAAAGGAGTAGGTCAATCCATTAACCGCAGATTCTTAAACCAAAATAACATACTTTTCTTTTTTCATTCTATTTCAGAATACAGAGTGTTAAAGATGAACTCTAACAAAACTATCAATAATACCTGCTGTGTTTGGACAATGTAGTGTCCCAGATTGGATGGTTTTGGGGAGTTTCTCCTACTCGTATTTGCCGAAGAGATAGACAAAAAGAAGCTAAGGTGTACTATGCTCGATTTTCGAGAAAAGTTTAATGGCGCAAACCGCATCCTGATATCTCGATTCGGGCGTCAGATGGGGTCAAAAGTGTAAAACACTTCAGTTTAGATCCACTTGTCCATTGAATTTTTTGGCTAAAATTACACAAATACTGTGTTTTTATAACAAACAAATAATATGTGCAAAATTTCAACTATACAACTTAAAAAACAATGTTAGTTATTAATTAATAAAATTTATTTTTTCTTAATTCAACTTTAAAATGCCCTATATTCTTATGTAGACGTGTCTGAATGAAAAATGGTATAAGAAAAGTCACATTATTTTAACAAAAAAAGAATTTTTGGTCAATGGATTAACTAATGGGTAATACCCTATTAAAAACAAAAGATGCATTTTGAATATATTTACCTATGTTTTTTGGCTAGTGTCAGGATCTAAACCAAATACGGCTCAACTCTCTCCTTGCAATTGGAGTCATCTACATACAGAATAGCCCATTCGAAATTAGGACACCTCCATAAAGGTAAAATGGTAATTTTTTTACTGATTTTGAAATTTATTTTTTTAATTGAATTATGTTTTTTGGTGATTCCTTACAAAGTAGTTATGTTTTTTACTTCAGAAACAAGCACTTAGGATTGTGTCAAAAATTAGATTCAGAGAGAGTTGTAGAGGAAAATTTAGGCCCCCAGCCATTTTCATACAAGAATGTATTTTATTTGTTTTTAAAAATAAACAGATTTTTCAAGTAGAACAAACGAGAATGCCTATAATACGTGTACATTGAATCTTTCATATCCTCGTCATAGACTTACACTTACTGAAAAGAATGCCTCTGACCTACATCACTGTATTCAGCGTCACCAAAAACAGATCTGTAAAAAATTTCATCGAAAAGTAGGGCCTAATAATTCCGCTAATAAATTTAAAAACTGAATTTTGCCCATAAGTGTTTGTTCAAACACAGAATGACTAACAGAATAATTTTAATAATAATGCCTGCCGACTTAGGAAACAAATATTGAGACAACGCTCGGGACCTCACAAGACCGCTGCCTATGGCGTCATCAAAACTACTTACCTACCTTTGCGAAACAAAATCATCCAATTATCAAATAAAAATAAGATATCGCAATGTGTGCATTACTAGAACAAGTATACCAGTGCATGAGATAATTTATATTATTTCAGCAGGTGAAGCACTTTTAGATTCACTAACTTCGAAGTTGGATAATTTATCATATAAACTTTTTCCTTTTCAAGATACGGATTGCTTATAGTATTAGTATTTTTAGTAGTATTTAATTGTATAAAGCCGCAGATAGTTTTTAAGTCCAGGGACTCTTTAAACTAAGGTGACCCAGAATGACACAGTCTATCGCATAGGAAAAGTGAAGCCTTGAGGGGAATTTATGGCAACTCCAACGAGACCACAAGGGGGCTTTCATAAGGTTATATTATAATGTCAGTGTTCAACTTCCATCATAGACCCCGAGACAGTGACAGATTTTTGAACGTGATTTTACTCAGTATGCATTTCAAAGGGCATTATCTTGCATATATTCTCACAATAATAAGGTATGAATCAGAGAGTCATCCTGGGTTCTTCAGATGGAAAAGTGAGTTATCGTTTATTCGAAAAATATGCGTTTTGATATGATTTTATACAGGCTGCCATGTGTTTTATAATGAAGTTCAAAATAGAAAATTCCTCGGAAAACCATAGGCATATCGGTAAAGTGGACCCAAAGGGCTACTATTGTCACGTGAACTTATATTTTAATACTTAAATTCTCCACGTTTCTGAACAGGCTGCCAATGATAAGAATGTAAGTCCTTGTCATACATCGAATAAATCCTTTCAATGATTAAATAACATTCAATTTAAACTGTACTTGGACATGCGCAAACGGTATGCCATCTTTTTTTCAGCAGTTTCATAACAAGAACTGGCATACTTCTCATTGGCAGCCTGTTCAGAAACGTGGAAAAATTAAGTATTAAAATACAAGTTCATGTGACAATAATAGTCCATTGGGCCCAAGCTAACGGTATGCCTATGGTTTTCCGAGGAATTTTCTATTTTGAACTTCGTTATATAACACATGGCAGCCTGATGAAAATCATATCAGGCGTTACTCGCTATTTTCAAATTTGCACTTCAACCCAATTTTTATAATGTCAAAGTACTCTACTAACAATTCCCCGGTCTCATAATAATGTCAAAATACCCTCGAAGGATTAAATATCAATCTATTAATTTTGTTCGGTAAAAACTACTAGGTACTATTATATTTCGAAGAATTGAATATCGTTTTTATTCTGTAATTTCCACCCCATTCCATGGAAGTACCAAAATTGAAGACGACATCTTAATCCATTTGAAAGTTCTGGAGGGAAAACACACAAAACCACTTTTTATAAATACGTCCATATTTCCACCGTTTCTTTACCACGTTGTACACAGACTACTACTATATTTTATGGGAAACTTGAAAATGTAGCCCTAGTTGATTTGTCATCTAATTTAGATGAAACGCAAATACAAAATCTGCCCTCTTAAAAATTTTTCCACCCATACCTCACACTCGTACTGTATTTGTTTGTTTGTCTGTTTTGATGTTCTTATTAGTGTCGGTTAATGTCAAAATGAATCACGTCGAAGACCTTGATTCCTTGCGAAATCCGCGATGCCATTTCACATTATGTAAAATCTTTTCTAACCTCAACCAACAAAACCAATTCCAATTTAGAGATCTGGCAATGTCGCAATCGCCGGGCGCAAGTGGCTTTGCACCGGTCGAACGTCTGACTGTGAAAACACACTGAGGTGATTACAGGTCCCTTGAAGCTCTAGCATCGGGATTTCCCGATTCATAGATGGCGCACTCCGAGTGAATGAGAAAATTTTAAAACATGATATTTAATACAGTATCGACTGTCTTACTCTTTCTGTAGTCACTGGTGGGTGAGCAGAGTTTCCTAAAAAATAAATTTTAAGATTTTGATTTAATAGTTTATTGATTTAAAACAGGTTGACATTTGTAGTTTTTCATCTCTTATCTGTCAGAATATACCCATCAAAAGCACACAAACAAAAATTCCCTGGTAGAAAGAAATGAAACAGCGGAGGAAAAAACACATTCAGGGAAAAAACTAGAGATGTGCCGAGGGTTTTTTCCCTCTCACGGTTTATTCCCAATTGAGAGTTAAAACTGGGTTGAGTTTTTCGAAAATTTCCAAGAATTTTTTTGCAGGGTTTATTCCCTTTAGGTTTTTACCTGAGAGGGTTTTTTACTCGGTTTTTCGTTTTTTTTTTTCATCAGGGAATTTTGGAATTTTTGTTTTTATGTGTTTGACAGATAGATATATTATGACAGATTACAAATGTCAGAATCATCTATTTTAAATCATTAGGTAAATTACTAAATCAAAGTCTTAAAACTTATCTTTTAAGAAATAATTAGTTTTAATTTATATTCCTTTTTCCCATTTTCAATATATAGATATGTAGAAATAATGTAAAGGCGCGGCCCTTGAAATTGTTCCAATACATGCGGTCGCAAAGGGGTTCAACTGACAACGTTGCAATTACCCCTCCCCTTTCTCTCGGTTTAAAAGCCAGCCAGCCAACCTCAAAGGCGTAAGTGATGGCAAATCTGACATCTTATTATGCGACATTGGCGGCTTTTTGCGCAAAAGTCTTTCGACAACCTCGAATAGAGCCGTTCTCCAAATCGAAGGTGGTAAATCTCTTAATTGGGTGTCGTATTTTGTTGTCATTGCCGTTCTTCTTAAAAATTATTAAATTTATTATTATATTGTGAATGAGTTGATTATTAGTTTGGTATTTCGAATATAAAAAAGATAGGTAAATAAAAAGGAGTTTGGGTATTTAACATTGTTTTTCTACGAGTGTGATTAAAATGTCATTGAGGGTACTCAAATGATGTTTTACTTTTTTGAAAATAATATCAAAATATGTACAGCAATTGACCGATGATGCACTTCAATCCAAGAGGTTGGTAATTTTAGTGATATACAGGGTGTAAATGAATAAGTGCGAAAAATTCAAGGGGTGAATCTTTGAGTAATTCTAAGACCAAAAGTCTATATAAACATAGGTCCGCTAATGCTTCGTTTTCAAAATACAGGGTGTCAAACATTTTTTAATTATTATTGCAATAATAAAAAAAAATGTATAGCTAGTATTACCGTTTATAGCAATTTTTAACGCTAGAATAAACTATTAATATGGAAAAAATATCGGGTATACCCTAGTTTTTGTTAATTGGTAGTTTCAATTTTTTATTATGTTGTCCCGGAGACATGCAATAAAACGACTTTTATTTTTTTTCTCGAAAACAAAGCGATATACGAGAATAATAAAAAGTTGTATTTTTAGTTGCTGAATGCGAAAAAAAAGTTTTAAAAAAGTCAGCGCACATTTTTTTACTTACTTTTACAGTGTTTTTACGCCACTGTACTTAATAATTTTAATCTAGTAGGGGCTAAATTAGCCTTATACAAGACTAATTAAATTTTATTTCAAATCGGCATACGGTATACACTTTAACTTTTAATTTTTTGCAGGTTTTCAGAAAAACATTTAGTTCTATTAGCTCGGTTTACATTAAAGAATGACAGAATGACATGACAGATTGATATAGACACAACACACAAAATAACTACCTGCGTCTGTACGGTCAAGTTCGGACAACTGTCTTTCTCTAGAGAATCGATTTTCGATTCAATGCGCACGTCTGAAGTTAGAACGGAGGTTGAATTTTTAGGGCTTCGATAACTAGTATAACCGGCAACGTCGCAACGGCAATTTCATTGCTCCAAATTAACGCCCGCAGTTTAAAATTTTTATATATTTTTTTAGTTAATATCAATATTAGGTATTGATGAGAAAGATGCCGAGGGGGATTTTATTAAAGAGTTATGTGATTAATTTCATTCTAGTAGTAAGAAATATCGAAATTCGATTGAGTGAACAAGGCCCATCGTTCCAACGTTCCCTCCAATGTTAGGTCAAATGTTGGTTGGATCGTGTAGCTGAAACATTTGCCAAGTGCATCATGTATCGAATCGATTCAAATATTTGAACAAAGGTTGAATCAAACGTTGAACGCATCGGTTGGCACCGGCTTTATATCCGACAATTTTTTGTATTCTTTTTCCAAATTTCGGGTGTTTTCGAGGGTTTCTTCCCAAATAAAAACCCATTTATGTAATTTATTGTGAATATAGGGTATCTATCGGTAGATTTAGAAGTGTCAATTTTTAATTTATTTGTACTTTACCAAGTAGTGCCATATAGGATGTTGGTACATTTACATTTAATTGCATTATAATTTAATTACATTAAACAAAATGGCTATTTATACATGCGACGTATATAAAAGCTGGTATAAGTCTTGTGCTCTCATTGGCGAGTTATGTCATGTGACTTATTTAGAAGTACATTTAACTCCATACACGTCTGAAGTAAACGTTGCAATAGGAGCGTAATGGACTTCAGCGCGCGACAAATGTCAGGCGAAAATAGCATACGTAACCAAGGCATAAAACTTTTAAAATTTCGGGGAAGTGCATTATTTATAATAATTCGCTGCTTACTGTGCAATATGGGGTGAATGCTCCTTCTTTTTTCATATGGCAGCACCCATCGCCAAAAAAGAAGGGCATACGCGCCCTATTGCAACGTATACTTCGGACGTGTATGAAGTAAAATTGAGGTTAAATATATGTCCAAAGAAGTCACGTGACTCAACTCACCAATGAGAGCACAAGACGTTTACCGACTATTATACAGGGTGATTCAAAACTATGCGGCACTCTTTCAGGGGCGTAATTTACTCGTTAAAATAAGACGAAAAGTTCATGGGTCCAAAAACTCTTCGTTTAGAAGATACAGGGTGATTAAACTTTGAAAAAAAATATCGATTTTTCTTTATACCTTCCAAACCAATAAGAATATTTAAACCAAATTTGGTGCACAATAATACCATCATCGGCATAAAAAAATAATTGATTGTTAATCGATATATTTTTTTAAAGTTTAATCACCCTGTATTTTCGTAACGAAGAGTTTTTGGACCCATGTTAATATGAACTTTTCGTCTTATTTTAACGAGTAAAGTACTACAATTAAAAGCTAAAGAATAATAAACCGGGTTTTTTCCATCAAAATGATAATACCCGTTTTTCCCCATCTCTAGAAAAAACCCTCGGCACATCTCTAAAACTATTTATGAAAAATTCACCTACACCATATTCTGGCTTGAAATACCCTTGATTTTCCCACCAACTATACCAGGCTGCCTCGACATATTTAGGACTGTATGCATCTGGCAAAGAATTTGTTATATTCTTTTTCTCACCATCTAGGGTAGCAATTTCGTACACTGTAGCTTCCTTAACATCCTTTTTCTTATCTTTTTTCTAATAAGAATATTGTTATTTTTTAAACATATTGTATTAAATAATCACACAAATTTACCTCAACATCTTTTTTTGGTGCCGCACTTTGCTGCTGTTGCTTCTCCAATTTCTGCTTCAGTTTATCAAGTTTAGCTTGTTTTTTCGCTTCTTTCTCCAACTGTTTGGCTGTTTTGGGGGGCGCAGCTTCGCCGTTATGCGTGACAGTATCGGCATCGGCCATGATTTCGGCTTGACTTGACAATCCGCTTTGAACCACAGATTAAAGATATCTTTGAACTCTTCCGAACAAGTGAAAGTATCACTAGAATTCGATTATTTCCAAAGAAGTGTCATGAAATAAAAATTTGAGTAATTACCACAAAATATATAGTAATTACATCAGCCAAGACAGCACACAATATATAGGTCACAAAATATATAGGTTAGGATATAGGTTAGAGACTAGAGATAGAGACCATCGAACAGACAATTTGTCAGTTCGATGCTAGACTCAGAGCAGAGAAATGAGTCGCTTTCGGGTATTACACTTAGAGCACTCCAGAGCTACTCAGAGTCGCTTTCGGGTATTACACTCAGGAGTACTCCACTTCCATTTCATTCTTTCGGGTATGCTTGAGCTTGATGCTCCAGAGTTGCTCTTTTTTCCTGCCCCCTCGAGCACCAGCAAGAACGTTAAAGTCTGGTTTAACGTTCTTGGAGCACCAGCCGTTTATTGTTTATTGGGTACGTGACGCTCCGAGTTGCGCAGTAGAATCATTGATTGACAGTTTGATGTTTTATGGACCTTCGCTTGATTCTCTTGCGGAGAACGAAAAATATAACTTACCATAACTTCACTATCAACCATTTTTTCGATTTCTATTTGCAAATGATAGCATTTGCATCGTAAATTTAAGGTTAGCTCATAGACATAAAACAAAAATAATATCTGGATCCTGTATTGCGTTCGGGTATGAACGGCACACAAGCAAAACGGAGTCTCAAACACCCAGAGCTTGACACATCATACCCGAAAGCGCCTCAGAGCTACTCAGGAGTACTCCACTTCCATTTCATTCTTTCGGGTATGTTTGAGCTTGATGCTCCAAAGTTGCTCTTTTTTCCTCCCCCCTGCCCCCTGGAGCACCAGCCGTTTATTAGGTACGTGACGCTCCGAGTTGCGCAGTAGAATCATTGATTGTCAGTTTAATGTTTTATGGACTTCGCTTGATTCTCTTGCGGAGTCAACGCTAATTAACGAAAAATATGACTTACTGTAACTTCACTATCAACATTTTTTTCCATTTCTATTTGCAAATTATAGCATTTGCATCGTAAATTTAAGGTTAATTCATAGACATAAAACAAAAATAATAACTGGATCCTATATTGCGTTCGTGTATGAACGGCACACAAGCAAAACGGAGTCTCAAGCACACAGAGCTTGACACATCATACCCGAAAGCGCCTCTGGATCCTATATAGCGTTCGGGTATGAACGGCACACAAGTAAAACGGAGTCTCAAACACACAGAGGTTGACACACATTATCATACCCGAAAGCGCCTATGGAGTAGGGAGAACGCGCTTTGACCTACTACTCATCCTATATCCAGGCAAATTTAATGGCCGCCATATTGTCCTCACTTTGACGTTTGCAGTTTGTTCTCAGCGGTAGTAGTTGTATTTTCAGCAGAGAAATGGTCAGCGTTTTTGGAAAATGTCGTGTGCAGTAGCAAGCTGTAAGAATTATAAGCCTAGGAGACCTCCGGGAGTATCATTTTTTCGGTAAGTTTAGTAAAAACAATCGCCGAAATTTTGGGCACCATAGGCGCGCATCTGTATAATTTTAATGATTGAATATGTGGTTAAAAATTCTTAACTTGGGGACTGATGGAACTTTGAGTCCAAATAAATTTGTTTGTTCAAAACATTTTGCTGCTGATGCCTTTACTGTGCATCGTGGCGATCGAGGACAAAGACCTCTAAAGCAGTCTGCAGTGCCAAGTCTGTTAACAGTGATACCCCATGGATGTAGTTGGTTTAATATGGCCGCCACTTTTATTAGGCAGTTCGCGCAGCTTGAAGGGTATTCTGCCTACTCCATTTTTCTGATTGAGGTAGGTACCTAACCTATATATTTTGTGAAAAGACTTGTCTTAGTTGTCTTTATACCCCCACCACTTTTTATTGTCTTCTTATTATTTACAATTACAAGTGCACTTGGCTTGAATTTTTAGTCATTATTCAACCCTCGCGCAGAGCTTTACGCAACAGTTTCGTGATTTAGAAAATATGAGTGAACTCATAATTTCGAATGTTCTAACCTTCCTCTGAACTAACCTTGGTTTGTACCACACAATGATTGTACTATATTGATCTAAACTTTTTGTTTTGTGGTGTAATGTAGCAACACGGGGATCCCCACTCCTCGACGGTCATGGGATTCCCCCAGCCCACCTCTAACCTAACTTTTGTAACATGTGAGTCCACCAGCACCACCCTACAAGTTACCTACCTCAGCACATTTGTTTAGTACCTCAGCATTGCACTGTCCATTTTGATTTTGCGTCGTTACAGGGTTTTAAGAAGGTAGGTTTATTTTTATATTTTAAATACATACATTTGGTTTAAAAAACATATCTGTAAGGAATAAGAGTAGCACCCTAGTATTAGATTGTTAAAACTGTGGTAGGTACCGTAGTATACCAGCTCCAAATAACTCCTTCAAATCCCAATATGGCTACTACTATTTTAGCAAAAAATAAACCATGGCATCCTACGATTTACGGCTCCCTTTGGCTGAAAGGGAGGCATAATAGGAGGCCATCAGCCAAAGGGAGCCATAAATCGTAGAATGCCATGGAACAAATCATTTCTGTCTATTATTCTCTGGCTACAGTTGAGTACCACACCCAAAGACATGGCCTACTACGATTTACGGCTCTCTTCGCGTAAAGGACGCGAAGAGAGCCGTAAATCGTAGGAGGCCATGTCCAAAGAAATAGCCATATTCCGTTCTGAGCGGGGGGGACAGAACGTGCACTTGCACGGGGCGGCACAATCAGGGGGGCGGCAAAAAAATAATAAGAAATGAATATTTGCCCTAAAAAAATACTCGCAATATGTGTAATAATAAAATGAAATGAAACAAATAAATAATATATATACTTATTATACTACTGTACTTGCTCTTCAGTTTAGTTTTTAATAAACCGGCGGCGTTGACTGACGTATTAATAAGACTTCTCACGGCTATAGTTTCATGTCCTGGAAAGTAGATGGCGCCTATGGTCAACAATGCATTATGCATTGTATTTTGTCTCCGGGAAGCGCATGCGGTAAGCCAGAGAACTGTCAAACATGACAACCGTGAGCAGTCTTTATTAATACGTCAGTCAACGCCGGCGGCCATCAGTCGGGAAAATATTAGTTGTCCAATTTACATTACGAGCAAAACATCAAGCAAGACATCAAGCGTAATACTTTTATCTGGGAATGACCGAATTAAATAAGTCAAATGCCTTATTGATCCTCCATCTTGATTACATATTAAAAAACGATATTGTTTCTTTTTTTCCTAACTTATCAATAGCTATTAGAATATTTCTGACTTTGCCTGTGACCGTCGCATCAGGTGAAAGAAGCTTTAGTAAATTGCGGCTTATAAAAAATTACTTGACTTGAGATGCACTATGTCGCAAGAAAGGTTGACAAATCTTGCCATGATTTCAATAGAACAAGAGATTTGTCAAAACCTTGATCTATCGCAAGATATCCACAGTTTTGCTTCA
Source organism: Pseudeuparius sepicola (assembly GCA_963920635.1). Classification (NCBI taxonomy): domain Eukaryota; kingdom Metazoa; phylum Arthropoda; class Insecta; order Coleoptera; family Anthribidae; genus Pseudeuparius; species Pseudeuparius sepicola. The sequence goes on along the minus strand of OY987302.1, from coordinate 46,824,075 downwards.
ATGAAAGCGCGGAGTGTTGCTTTAATAGGTATCATATTTTCCTAATAGTTTGTTAAAAATACATACGTATTCCTATATTTTTGTGTTTCTTTCAGCTAAGGGTAACCATGATTAGAACTGAGAATTTTTCCCTTTGTATGTACTATAATGTATACATGTTCCTATTATACCTAATTACAAAGTATAAGTTTATGTCTTTAATGAAAGGTATCTGTATTATGCTAAGGATACTAATTATTACTAAAAAAGTAATAGGATTTTCATGATATTTTGATTTATTTTCCTATATTTTAACTAACAAACTTATTATTGAGTACCACCTACATTTTGTGCCTTCAACTAATTGTTTTTATGGGGGGGCGGCAAATTTTATTTTGCACGGGGCACCAAAAGGGTTAGGAATGGCCCTGGCCGTATTTCTCTGAGGTATCCCGCCTGTGGTATACCCCTTCGACCTTTAAAAACATAAGATTATAATATATAGGATTGCCGCAATGCCGCACACCGAGTAGGTCGTATATTTGTCGGTCCGTCGGAAATCTTAAATTTTGCGTATATAAAGTGCAAATTAAATATTAGTTTTGGTGCAACACATTTCCAACAAATAGTAAAGATTAAGTATGGGTCCAAAAACTACTGTAGATACAAAAAACGTCGTAAAAGAAGCATTAAAAGAACTATTATTGGATGAAGAATTCCTCGATAAAATTTTACAAAAGGTAGCAAGTAAACTGGAGGTGCTGGAAGAAAACGTGGAAAAAAACACACAAAAAATTGATCAGCTAACTAATCAACTGGATATGTTGCAACAAAATAGCAAAACAAGAAACATATGTGTCTACAATTTGAAAGAAGAAAACAACGAAAAAATCATGAAAAATTTTTGAAATTATGCAACGAGAAAATTAAAATACCTATTAGACGTGAAGATATCGTAAGGTGTTACAGAATGGGTCGAAATAATGGAAATGCAAACCGACCGGTTGTTGTGGAAATGGAAACGTATAGCAACAAGTACAACATCATAAAAAATTCATTCAATCTCAAGGGAACAGGAATTGGAATAACAGAAGACTTAACAAGAGAGAGGCTGGATATCTACAAAAAAACACAGGAAAAATATGGAAGACACTTAGTATATACAAAACATGGAAACATATATCTGAAAACTCAAAATGGACACAAGAAAATTAACAAATCGGACATTATTTAGTCTTCTAGTTATCGAGATTTAGGTAATACAGAATGCTATTGTTGTTGTGCGAATCATATAAGGTAACTTAAAGAAATTAATTTAAAACTATTATTTTCAAATCGATGGGCCTTGTTCTGTTGTTTGTTGGTGTTAGGTGTTAGGTATTGTTTAGAGCAATATTAATTTATAAGGATTAGGTTTAGGGATATGATTGTCGATTATCTAGATGAATTAGAAAATTATGCTAAGATTAATACTATTGTTTCGAAAAGAATTGAGGATGATTTAAGTGCAATAAGTGGTGATGGGAATATCAATATTTTTCATATGAATATAAGAAGTCTTAGAAAAAATTTTGATGAATTAATAATATATTTAGAGACATTTAAATTTAAAAACGTGGATGTCTTAATACTGTCGGAAACATTCAACTTAAATAACATACATGATTTTAATATAGAAGGTTATAATATGTTCTATAACGTCTCTAATTTCAACAAAAACGATGGCACTCTGATATATATCAAAAATAATGTCACTGTTTCGCATAATATTATCACATTCACAGAAACAAAACTTATACGTTGCATTTTCAAAATAAATAAGACATCATTTGGGCTCACAGCTTGTTATAGACCACCATCCACAAACACAGGACTTTTCTTAAATGAAATTGAGGAATATTTCTCTAAAACAAGTTTTAACCAGACAGAAGTGTTTGCGGGTGATTTGAATATTAATATACATGACAGTACTGAAGATTCTAATAAATACTTAAATATTTTGGCTGGTGTAGGGTTTGTTCCCTGTATTAACTCACCAACTAGAGTAACTCACGAAACTAGCAGTTTAATAGATCACTTCTTTGTAAAAGTTGAAAATAATCATAATATAAGTCGATATATAACAGCAATAATATTTGAAACGGCGCTGACCGATCATTATACTATTGCCTTAAGCATACAAAACGCAAAAAATAAACAAATTTCAGATCGGAAGCATGTAAACACATCATATAGATATTCTATGAACTATGATAAACTCACTGATCTGTTAAGGCATGAAACCTGGAGTGACGTAATGAGTAGTACTGATGCTCAACAGTGCTACACAATATTTATTGATACATTTAAAAAATATGTTGATTTAAGTACTCACGCTACAAAAATAGTGTCTGAAATTCGCAAGCGCACCCGTGGATCACAGTAGCTATAATAAACTCAATACAACATAGAGATAAGTTAAAAAAAGAATTAACAACACATTTCAACGAAAAATCTCATTCAAACTATAAACTGTACAGAAACAAGTTAAATAAAATTATAAAATGTGCTAAAAGAAATTACTATTGCTCCAAGGTAACGGAGATTGGTAACGATTCTAAAAAAATGTGGAAATTAATTAACGAACTCTCGAATAAAAAACACAATAATAATGAAAATATCACAGATAATATCACAGATCGAAATCGGCATCTAGTAAGTAATGACAAAGACAAAGCTAATTTATTCAATGATTTTTTTTATCAGCATCGGCAAAAACTTAAAGTCGAACATTACAAACACAAACAGAAAATTTCCATTCAGAAAAAGAATACAAAACTCGCATTTTTTAGACCCAGTCAATAAAAATGAATTAATTTCTACTATTGCCACTTTAAAAAATAGCTCGGCTCCCGGCGAGGATGGATTAACTTCGTACCTAATTAAAAAAGTGCATATATATATCATTGAACCTTTAACTCGAATAATAAACCTTTGTTTTTGTAACAAGAAAATACCATCTGAATGGAAAGTATCTATTGTGACGCCTATATATAAATCAGGTGATCCTAAACTGATAGTCAATTATAGGCCCGTGTCATTAATAAACAATTTTGCCAAAATATACGAAAAGTGTGTAAAAAAGAGGATCGTATCATTTCTTGATAAAGAAAATGTTTTATACAGCAAACAATTTGGATTTAGAAGGACTTTGTGTACTGAGGATGCGGTTTTCGATTTGGTCAATAACATCATAAAAAATCAACAAAGTAAATGCCTCACAGTATTTCTCGATCTCAGTAAAGCTTTTGATAGTATATCACATAAGATTTTATATGAAAAATTGCAAGAAGTTGGGATAAGAGGAAATACATTGGAGTTGATTCAAAATTACCTAACAGATAGATGTCAAATTGTGCGTATGGGAAAATCATTGAGTAAGCCACAAAAAATTACTACCGGAGTTCCTCAAGGAACCGTCCTAGGACCCATTTTATTCTTAATTTATGTCAATAGTATTGGTGATATGGGGGTCAATGGTACCGTATTCTCATATGCTGATGATACAGCTATCTTGTTTCATGCGAACCAGTGGGAAAAGGTATACGAAATAGCCGAGAGAGGAATGAGTTTAATATCTGAATGGCTTAACGCACATTTATTGAACCTAAATATCCAGAAAACCTCATTCATTACTTTTTCCTCAACTGCAGCTGATCAGCCAAATATCACTTCATTAAAAATCCACAGCAATAGCTGTGAAAATCATGTGTCGTGTAACTGTCCTAAATTAAAAAAAGTATCTGAAATCAAATACTTACTTAGGAGTATACATAGACCAACATCTCAAGTGGAAAGAACATATTAAACATATCTCTAGTAAAATACGTAAAATGTATTACAAATTTTTTAAAATTCGAGAAATACTACCTACTAAATTACTTAAAATGTTATATGTATCCTTAGTAGAATCTGTATTGAGATATTGTATTGTGATTTGGGGAGGGTTATATCATAATGCCCTGAGAACTTTAGAAGTGTGTCAAAATTATGTCTTAAAGTTAATATATAAAAAAGATCGACTATATTCTACAAACTTGTTATATAAAAACAGTGGTTTTCTTAATGTAAGGAATCTTTATGTACACCGAGCATTAAATTTTTTATACAAAATAATAGAATTCTGCCCAAATATTAATCATAATTACATAACTAGATCTAACTTCAGCAAGCACTTATCAGTCCCGTTATTCCGCAATTCATTTACGCAGAGATTTGTAACCTATTACGCCCCAAAGGTATATAATATGCTACCGAATTCACTAAAAGCCTCATTTTCTGATAAAAAAGTATTTAACAAAATTACTAAAATACATCTACTTGAGAATCCACAAAAATATATTGATGTTTTCTAGACCACACTGTTGTATTGTTTTTTTTTATAGACATGTCGCTATTGCCTGTCCTACAATTGTAAAATGGAAATTGTATATATTTTTCATTTTTATTTTCTGTATATATTTTTATTTCTATCATATTTATAATATAAGGATAGTTGACGTTTGCACACAAGTTTTAGCATGACTAGAACTTAGGCAAATGTCTCCTGCAATGTCACTATTTCATGTTCTGTAATGTTCAATAAATCAATCAATCAATCAATCAAATACTGGGAACATTATTGTGATACCTATTTGAATAGTCTTAGATATATACAGTATAGGGCCTCCATTCACGATCAGTCGGCCTGCAGTCCGTTACCGGGCAGGTCGTTAATCACAGTCCAATTATGAACACATACGTTGGATGGCCGGCCAGTGACGCCGAATTTATCGGGAACTGTAGGTGTCTGTCTGTTTACATCCGTTTGACCACCGGGCCTGCAGTCCAAATATCTAGCCAGGACAGAAAATTTGCGGAAACCTGCGCCAGTCCTCAACAAAATTGTGCAACAAAAATGGACATTAAAGTATCTGCTATTATTATTTTTGCATATCTTATTACACAATATAGCAACAGCTAGTGTACAAAACTTTTCTTTGGCGACATAATTTTATTAGTATTTTTATACATCCATTTTAATAATATTATTACAAGTACATACTTAGTAATAATAATAATAAATAAACTCCCTTCTATAGGTATTTATTTAATATAAAATAGTAACTAATAATAATAAAAACCCCATGTGTGAACTACGGTACCTGGCTAAAGAGGCACTACAGTTTAACCAGTAGTCGGACCATATATGCTATTCTCGATTCAGCAAAATGAATAGCACTACCAGGCAAACTTACTCGCAACTATATAATGTTGGAATAAGCAGTTATCTTGGGAATTATAAGCCGTCTCAAAAATTCATCGACTAATTGTTTTCTAATTTTAAGGGAGCAATTAAAAATATATTTGATACTGTTTTGTAAAGTAAAGTCAAAATATAACTAAATGTTGGAAGAAGTTTTGACATGCTTCATATTGTGTGAGCAGATCATGTAGGTGTTGAAACAAAAACAAGCAATGTTTTTAACTCCAACCAAGATGGTCGGAGGTTTTTAAGGGATGTTGACACATTTTCAATATCAACAGCTTGTTTTGTTAATCCCAGTTTCAGTGTAATTTCTAGAATAATTGCCACTGCAACACTATTTCTAATATTCCAATAAAAAAATATATCGTAAATGCAAATATTCACATTTGTGGTACACTGAAAGAATTCCGCCAAGTGAATTGTTTTGCTAAGATTTTTTTGCTGGGGTAAGTAGATATTTTGCTGTCATAGCAAAACTGCTATGAGGCCACAGCAAAATTTTTACTTGCGGTTATGTGGATGGCTCACTAGAAATTTCTTTTAGTTAGCCCACTTACTTATCTGAAGCCAGGTGAGTGCGGTCTGCTAAAATGCACTTAGCTGTGGTAATTCAACTACTCATTTGCGGATAGCGAGCCCTCACTTACAACAAGTGAATTGCTTTTCTGAAACTAACGGTAAGTTGTAAGTGCGCTTGCACTTACAACCCCGCCGCAGTCATCTCACAGTCGTTGGTCCGACGGCCGTGCCTTCATTGTTTTCCATGTTGGGAGTGACAGAAACTGGCTGAATTTAAATTACTATTAATAGAAAATAGAATTAATGGGGGTTGGGATGGTTGGGACATTACATTGCCATATTTGGAGATAAGTAAAAATTAAGATTTTAATACTTACTTAATGTCCGCTTAGTGTACCACATTATCATTATATTATACAAAATCTGCACCCAACTTAATTGCGACAGCTAGAAAACGGGATCTTGTATTGTATAGCACAGATTGCAGTGATGCATGTAAAATTTAAAATTGATGATTGATGGATATAAATTACCTATATCTACACTTGTACATAAGTAGGTATATAAGACAGCTCGTTTTATTTTATTTTGTCGTCTTTGCAATTGTATTTTAGATGTTTGGGTTAATATTTTTTCCACAACTTCGACTAGGTTCTAGATTAGATCCGGTTAAGTTCTAAAGTTGCTCTTTATAATAATTTCTGTTAAGTGGTTTTATAGGAGCAGCCAATGATTGGATACCGCCATCTTTTTGTGTATGCAAGCTTATAATGTAATTTGAAATGATCTAAATAATGGCATCATTATTATTATTGTCGACTTAGCCAAAAGGCATTCACACTCCCTCTACGGGGAACATTTACTCAGTTTCCGGGTATCGCGGATACCAAAAGGATCTGGCTCGGACGAGACCCTTGCCATGTTATCGGGCCTTAGGTGACATTGATGTTGTTGGACGTTCCTGCATTCCCCATGAATTTCCTGACGGTTCGGGCTGTCGCAAGTGGTACCGCTTTCTGCATGGACCTGTAAAGATTGTCAGTTAGACCCAGCTCTTTGATGTTTCTCAGCAAACTTTTCGGTATAACACCAGTTCACTGAAAGAATTACTTTGCTACGGTTAGTAAGAACTCAATTACCGCAGCAAAATATCTGCATTAAATAGGCGCCGAGTGAGTTACTTTGCTACCGCAGCAAAGCACGCTTTGATAAAGACAACTCAATTGCAGTAGGTAAGCAGATTTGTTGAAAATCACTATGCTGTGATAATTCAACCCTTGTATTAAGGCAAGGGAGTCAGCTCACTAACCACAAGTGAGTTGCTTAGCTACCATAGCAAATAATTTAATTGTGCGGTTATGTAGGTTTTGTTGCTGTAATTGAATCAGCTCATTAATGACAATTAAGCTGCTCACTAGCCACAAGTGAGTTGCTTACCTACCATAGCAAAAAATTTATTTGTTGCCGGCATCTTTCAAGGTATACGTAAAAATTAATATCTTCAAACTTAATGTCCGCTTGGTAGCACATTATCATTATATTATACACAATCTGCGTCCTGTCAATAGTGTAAAACATTATAGCGCAGCCAGATTTTTTGTTTTTCCTCTAGTTTTCCCATTTCGTGTTTTTTTTTTAATAACATGTTGTTCACGCGGCAACCCTACAGGTTTTTTCGACACCTATAGTCTTACACACCCTACGTGTCCCCAAAAAATATCTTTGAAATTGAGACGGGCAAGTAATAAGAATATATTAAGTAGGGATTTGTGGGAAAAACTACAGAAAAAACAAAAAATCTGTCTGCGCTATGTTTTATACTTTTGACAGGATGCCAGATTATGTATAATATAATGATAATGTGCTACCAAGCGGACATTAAGTATGAAAATATTAATTTTTACGTACCTTCAAAGACGCGGCAATGTTTCCGGAAAACAATGATGCCAGAGCTGTCTAGGTTTAGACGATCAGTACGATCATCACGGACCAACAACTGTGCGACGACTGCGGCGGGGCCGCCTGGCGGGCTCAGGCTTGCCGGCAAATTTTTTTTTTGCTATGACTGCATAATATCTATTTACCGCAGCAAAAAAATCTTAGCAAAGCAACTCACTTGGCGGAATTCTTTCAGTGTTGTTGACACAATCATGTACTTCGCGATCTTCTCGGCCTGCTTCACACGCAGGTTGTTGTTGTTTGGGATGGCCACATCAATCAGAGTTGCCTTCCTAGAAATTTTATCAACTATTATAAGGTCCGGCTTGTTATGGGCAACTCGTTGATCTGTCAGAACTGTATGATCCCAGTACATCTTGTAGTTGCTGTTTTCAAGAACAGGCTCTGGTGTGTAGCTGTAATATGGGACCCTCTCTGCCTGCACAAGCACCAGTTTTTCTGCCAGTTCCTGGTGCAAGATCTTGGCAACCGAATCGTGTTGTTCCTTATATTCCGTTGATGCAAACATCTGAAATTCTCCTGTTATGTGCTGGATTGTTTCTGAAGTTTGGCACCCGTATCTGCACCTGTCGTCCACTACCGATGCATCTCCTACAATGAATTTTAGGTAGTTGCGAGTTGGTATAACCTGATCTTGTATGTCCAGTAGGAAGCCTTCCGTCTCGGGGAACATTCGTCCCGAGGTCAGCCAATAATGCGACGCTAACTTGTCGACATGTTCCTGGTTAACCTCATTAGGATGCCTCCCGTGCAGCTGCTTATTCAACCACATCAGTAGTTTATCATTGTTGGTTTGGTGGTGATTTTGATGCTCGTGTTCCCTCAGACGTAGCGGTGTTGAGACGTCTGCTCCGCATATAGCCTTATGAAGTGTGGAGCTGTTCGCCTGCCTGTGGAAATAATTTCGCAGGTTTAATATTTGTTGACGTGGCAAAGTTGTTCTTTCTACGGCACTACGGGGATGATGTTTATGAGCTTTTGTCAGTAGTGTCCTAACTTTTCGCTGCAGGTTGTTGATGTCCATGTTGGTCCAATTCACTATTCCGAACGAATAGCTGAGTACAGAGCACGCATACGTGTTTAGGGCGTTAAACAAATTCCTGCTGTTAAGATCAGTTCGCACTTATTATTATTTACAGCAACAAAAATTAATACAACCACAAATAAATTATTTGCTATGGTAGGTAAGCAACTCACTTGTGGCTAGTGAGCAGCTTAATTATTATTAATAAGCTGCTTTAATTACAGCAACAAAACCTACATAACCACAATAAAAAATATTTGCTATGGTAGTTAAGCAACTCACTTGTGATTAGTGAGCTGATACAGCCTTAATACAAGAGTCGAATTATAACAGTATAGTGATTTTGGTTAGTTACTGCAATTGGAGACTTGTCTTTAGCAAAGCATGCTTTGCTGCGGTAGCAAAGTAACTCACTCGGCGCCTATTTAATGCAGATATTTTGCTGCGGTAATTGAGTTTTTACTAACCGTAACAAAGTAATTCTTTCAGTGTAGGTACAACATTGAACTCAATTGCAGTAGGTAAGCAGTTTTGTTGAAAATCACTATGCTGTTATAATTCACCTCTTGTATTAAGGCAAGTGAGTCAACTCACTAACCACAAGTGAGTTGCTTAGCTACCATAGAAAATAATTTAATTGTGGTTATGTAGGTTTTGTTGCTGTAATTGAATCAGCTCGTTAATGACAATTAAGCTGCTCACTAGCCACAAGTGAGTTGCTTACCTACCATAAATATTTATTTGTTGCCGGCGTCTTTAAAGGTTTGTAAAAATTAATATTTTCAGACTTAATGTCGGCTTGGTAGCACATTATCATTATATTATACATAATCTGCATCCTGTCAAAAGTGTAAAACATAGCGCAGCCAGATTTTTTGTTTTTCGACGATCAGTATGATCATCACGGACCAACAACTGCGCGACGACTGCGGCGGGGCCGCCTGGCGGGCTCAGGCTTGCCGGCTAGCGCAAGCGCATTTGCAACTCACCGTTAATTTTAGCAAAGCAACTCACTTGTTGTAAGCGAGGGCTCGCTGGCCACAAATGAGCAGTTGAATTACCACAGCTGAGTGCATTGCAGCAGACTGCACTCACCTGTAGTAACAAAACGACTGGCTTCATGTAAGTAAGTGGGCTCACTAAAAGGAATTTCTAGTGACCTATCCAACCGCAAGTAAAAATTTTGCTGTGGTAGCAAAGAAGTTTTAGCAAAACAGGTTTACTTGCCACAGCAATTTTTTTTTGCTATGGCAGCGTAATATCTAATTACCGCAGCAAAAAAATCTTAGCAAAGCAACTCACTTGGCGGAATTCTTTCAGTGAAGTCTATAGGAACACCAATGATAAACAATCGGTTATACATGGTGTCAATGTCAATAAAGGGAAGATTCCTGGGTCCATTTTAAGAAAAAAAGTTCATGTGAACATAGTTCCTTAAGGGCTTCCTTTTTGAGATACAGGATGTTGAAATTTCCAAAAAAATATTGAAAATTTTGAATAACTTTTCAATAAATAAATATGTCGAAGCCAATCTTGGTAATTGCTAGGACTAAATGGAGTGCCAAATTATGGTAGTATACTGCGGCTGCCAGTGTTGTAGTTACGAGGGATCGACATTACTCAATTTGGAAAAAATAGTCCGACCCTGTGTAATACAACATTTTATTATATGAATAGATCATAAAATTCTCTACAAAAGCCCTCTCTTGACTTTTTTCCCTTCCTATCAGGGTTTCAAGGCAAACACGAGTTTTGTGCTAGGAAAAATTATTGCTGTCTTTTAAGTTTGGCTCCGATTTATTCCCCTCTGAGGGGTGAGATACGTAGAAATTGACATTTTCAGCTTATTCTCCATCCCAAAAAACAGGGCAGTGCCAAATTTCAGTTCAGCAGCTTGATTATTTTGGGAGATATTGCCGCATAATTCAATTTCAAAGAGAGAACTAGAACGCCCTGTATCTCAGAAACGAAGAACTTTAGGACCTATGTTTATATGAGCAACCCACCTTATAATGATTTTTTCTACAAAATGTCAAAGTCCTGATCAAAAAACCTGGGACACCCTGTGTAATTAACCCTTTCCGGACTGCGGCCGCCTGAGAATCTGTGCCCAGTGGACCACAGCAGGAAGCGCATGCATGTTTGTACGGTTCCGGTCCTTTCTCATGCCTCCCTGCTTGCGTTAATAGTCGGTTCCGGTCCCACTGACTCAACTTTTATATGCGTGTTCGTCCGGGTTCGGTTCCGAAAGGGTTAATATTATGTTTATTCTCGTTCGTGCTTGTAGAGATGCGAAGTAGGGAACAATCCCTTTCGTGCTTGGAGAACGTTCGCGAAAGCTCCCTACCCCGTGCGTGCATGTATTCTCATGAGCACAAAAGATCATAGAAAAGGAACATTCCCTTGAAAATGCTCAATTTGCTTGAAAGTGGGAGCACGAGAGGCATGTGCGACGTCATTTTAAGAATTTGACAATGTCGCAAATTTCGACATCTACGTGGCATTGCTGCTACCATGGCAGGTGCAACCACCTCCAAGCTGCAGTGGCACAGCAGGTTCCTTCGATCTTCACCCATTGAAGGACACAAGACACAAGCATACTCTACTGCAAGCTGAGAGTAAAAACGCAATCCAGCCGAAACCGTCATTATATTCACGATATATATATTGGAGCATTTTGAGCACTTTGGGAATATTTTTTAGCATTTTAGGCATGTGCTTGAGGATTTTCAGAAAAAAAAAATTTTTTCAGAAAAAATATACTTACATTGTACTGTATATTTGTTAATCTATGAAAAGGGCTGATCATTTTGCTATAATGAAACACCTACCTATGTCGTTTATTTTCATTCGTGCTCGTTCGTTTTTACAGAGAATGCTGAAAATATACATGCTCGATCATTTTGCATCTCTAACTATGATTATCCTTTTTATAATGGAATCAGAGGAGAATCAGTTTTGGACCAACACCAACACTATATTAACACGTTAAGCGCTACGTGCATCGTCATAATCTGATTCACTCAGCCTGTAATCCTACGGGCCCGATGAATGTACACAAAGATTACAATTTCATATTGTGTGTAGCCCATATAAATACAGAAATGGAATCTCGTGCATAATAAGATGATGGGTGCAAATGTTTTGGAAAAACTTATTTTATTTATTTATTTAAATGCTCAACAATCAGTAGATTATTACAGAGAATTATATAGATAATTACTAAAAAAAAACAAACAAGATTACTGCAACATGTTTTTCTTACTTTTTCCCTTTATGTTTTTTTTTTCCAGAAATAATTTTTTAAGCTTCATTTTAAATCTGGTGGTATTTCTTATACATTTGATTTCTTTTGCAATCTTATTATATAATAAAACTCCATCACAGAGAATTGATTTTTTCCCAAAATTACTTTTAAATTTTTGAATCTGAAAATCACTATTTTGTCTTGTAATTTTGAAATAAACTTTTTGAATAGCAATGCTGGAATATTTTTCTTTTTTAACAACTGAATGAATCAAAATGCATACTTTTAATTTATATAAACTTTCTAGATCTAGATATCCTTTTGGTTTATACAAATTTATTGTTGGTTCCAAGAAAGGTAGTTTATGGATGCATTTAATAATTTTATTTTGCAACTTTTTCAAAGGTTTTCTTGCATCCAAACTTGCTGATCCCCAAATTGAAATTAAATATTGTAATTTTGAGTATATTAATGAAAAGTAAATATTTTTCAAGTATTTCAATGCAATATAGTTCCTTATTCTATATAAAATACCTATTATTGGAGAAATACTGTTCCTAAGATATTTAATATGTGATTTCCAACTAAAATTTGAGTCGAGATGTAAACCTAGAAACTTAATAGAATTTGTATGTTTAATTTCATTATTATTAAATGAAAGCTTTGGTTTAATATTTACAATTAATTTACGTTTCGTGATAAACATATATTTGGATTTATCAAAATTCAGTGAGAGTTTATATAACTGTAACCATTTAAAAAGTTTCTCTAAATCATGTTCAATATGACAAAATATTTCAGAGATAGTTTCAGCAAAATAGACAATTGTTGTATCATCAGCAAAAAGTTTAATACTGCCTTTCAGATTTAAATTCGACACAGAATTAATATATATTAGAAACATAATTGGGCCTAATGTAGATCCTTGTGGAACTCCACAATTTATATATCTCTTTGAACTTTTGATTTCTCCAATTTGGACAAATTGATTACGTTTAGATAAATAATTTTGAAACCATGATTATACCCATATTACATTTAAGAAAAATTGTATGGTTAACTGTATCAAATGCTTTACATAAATCTAGTGACAATAAACAACATATTTTATTGTCATCAACATTATGCTGTATATTTGTAATAAGGACATCAGCAGCAGCAATTTCTGTGTCTCTAGATCTACGAAAGCCAAATTGGTTAGAATAAAGTAGCTGTTTGGATTCAAGAAAATCAGTTGTTCATTACTTTTTCCAAAATTTTAGAAAAAACTGGTAAAATAAAAATAATAAAATAGTGGCCCAAAATATTTTAATTTAATATTTTTTGGTTTAGCCTAATTGGGAAAAGGGTCAGAACGCTATTAAAACACTATTTCTTCACCAACGTTTCGATTAATGTATAATCTTGATCAGGGCTCTAAAATACAATACAATCTAATATAAAATGAATATAAACTAAAAATAGGAAGAAAAAATAATATAATTAGGTATAATATTAAATAATATAATTTTTTACTAAATATTTACGTAACAGAAACAAACTAGGCAGTAAAACGTTAATATACTTACAATTTAAAATCATCAATCTTATTTCTGGTAAGTCTTCTTTTTATTTATAAATTTATAACATGTGCCAGAAAACCTTCTTTCTTACATTCCTATTTTTAGTTTATATTCATTTTATATTAGATTGTATTTTTAGAGCCCTGATGAAGATTATACATTAATCGAAACGTTGGCGAAGAAATAGTGTTTTAATAGCGTTTTGACCCTTTTCCCAACTAAACTAAACCAAAAAATATTTAATATTTGGGTCACCAACCACTAATTATTTTAATTTAAGTTTATCAGACTTCTGATATACAACAAGAATATAAGGTGCCCACTGATATATTTTTTTCAGGAAGACACTAGTGCGCTTAACACTTAACATGTTAAAGACCTTTGCATGGTCTGATAGCCGCATATAACAAAAAAATCTACATGGTGATTTAATGTTAAAAACACCATTGTTTCAAAATATAAAACAAAAACATCAAAATCCATACTCCATACATTCTCTTAAGAAAGGCCAGTCTAAAAAGCAAGCAAGAGTATGTTTTAGTACCTTTTGGTTTGAAAGTCCTTGGAATACCTAGAAGAAACAGAAATATCTAGAATTTTCGCTTCTTCAACTTGTTGAAACGGATCATCCCTTAATTCTAAATATTGCTTATTCTTCTGCAATTCACGTAATAGTCTGAGCATACAATTTTCTTCATGTGTATGATAATTTAATATTCTCAGAAACAAACTTACCTATAAAAACTCTTGTTAATATGACAAAATAAAACTGAAATCCTGCAAAAACACTTTGTTACCATAAAAGGAACGTAAATCCTAATAAAGTTGGATATTTAAACCGTGGGACAGATCGCAAGCAATAATGAAATTATGACATTACGCTCGGGTCTTTAATATATTAAGAAAGGATGTTTCAGTGGCATACCAGGTAGAGGATAATCAGCTAAAACACCCTTTCTTGATTTCTAGTTACAGGTACTAAAATCCATCCTTATTTCTTTAATATAGTGTTTCTCCAGATCAGACGTAACTATATCAAAATATGAGTCTTTATTTCACCTCTAACTGCGATCGGCCAAATGAATGTTTGGTAAATTTAATTCCATATAACTTACTGAAGGGAAAAGCAAATATCAACATATTATGTAGGTATACAGATTGAATACTGTGGATGTGAAAAAATAAAGGAAAATTGATTGACATCTGTCTTGCCAGCTAGCTGCGGACTCCACCTGCTACTGTGAACATATCAAATTCATATTTATTTATATACTGAGGCTTGCATTACTGCAGTAGCACAGAGCAAAAAAGTGGTGTAAATAAAAAGTGTGACGAACTCGATCACATAATCAGACTTTTTCAGACTTGGTTTCTCTCATGTCCATAGACCAGTATTCGATCTGTATGTTATTGCAGTCTGAAAAATTAAATCGTCCAAAATATCCATAAACATATTATTTATAACTATTAATGTTACTGCCGAAGAATATGCCAGGTTGCGATGAGATAGGGCCATATTTGCCAATTTACCCATCCAAGTGTTGAAATAAAATAAACGAGATCTGGCGCCATCTAATATATTCCTCTGGAGCTATTTAAAAACAGAAGTTTATAAACAACAAATTGAACAATATAACACTCCCCAGTGAATTATAAGAATGATTCAACGGTTAGGTTACCTAGACTATAAGCTACCAATATTGCATTCATGAAAATAGAGGCCCTTTTGAATACCTACCTTGTCTGAAATCCATTAACAGTTTATGTGCTTTTGTTTCTAAGATTAATTCACGATCTTCATAAATACTTTTTATTTCAGAAAACAATATGGGAAAGCTGATATTACCCTCAGAGCTTCTTGAAAAATTGAGATGCACAATATGTTCAAAGTATTTGTCCATATTTCCAATTTATGTTAAATGTGAAGGAGATAATGATGCCATTTGTGGAAGATGCAAGGTACCTAGTGAAGATGATTTTTTACGTGATGAAGGTTATGAGAACTTAGCCCGGTTTATAATGTTCCCGTGTGCAATGGAGAAAAATGGCTGCACCGAAGAATTGCAACCCCAGAAGCTAAAGAAACACGAACAGTTATGTGTTCATAATAAACTTGATTGTCCAAGCAAGACCTATACACGATGTCAGTGGCAAGGCTCTACGGCGGAACTGCTGAAACATTATGAGCAAACTCATACAGGTTTACTGCTTAAAACCAGAGAATTTGAATTATGTTTTCTGAACAGTTTTAAAGATAGTATGATAATCCCATACAATGAAGAATTATTCATTGTCAAAAAAGAGTTAGATTCCCGTTCTGGAATCTTTTGGTGCACTGTCGAACACCTAAAACAATCAACAACAAATAAAAATTATAATTACCAACTAAAACTTTATAATGGGAACAAAAGTTCATCTTACAAGTTTTCTTCTAAATCAACTGATATGGATTCCGATAATTTAACAACGAAAGTTAGTTCGGACTTTATTAAAGACAAACTTAATGACCCGGCAACAATTGTTGGTGTAATTGAACTGTTCATACCAAATACCCAAGAAATCACTCAAGATGAAGAACAATCAGTAACTCAGCAGGTAATATTTCTTTTTAATACTTCTAAAAATTATCTCCGGATTATTGTCGAAATAGCTGTAAAAGAAAAAAAAATTGACAAGTTGCATCTTGATATTCTAAAAATCTATCATTGTTTGTCCTCCCAATCACTTTGATTTAGAGCATAAATTCTGAAACCCAGGACCGTACTTAATAAATAGATGCCAAGAAAACTGAAAGAGGAAAATAAACTTCAAAATTATTTTAAGGAAAACCTATGTGTTCAATTAACTGAATTTTTATACACCCTTTTGAAGTGCAATGGCACAACCTTCTCAAGCTTACAAGCAAGGTTGGCATGATATATATCAAAAGATATATATCTTGATACATATCTTGATATATATCTTGATACATATCAAGATATTTATTCTTTGATATTTATCAAGATATATATATCAAGATTAAAATTCAAGTACTTAGTTATAGCCCTGAATGCTTACCATTATCAAGACTGATGTAATGGGGAACTTGAACAATTTTTTTATTTCTTTAATATATTTGCCTATCTCATAGAAAGAGCACATACCAAATATCAGCTCTCAAATCGCAATATTTAATTTGCAATAAATAATTAAAGTTGTGACCGCAAGCTATTCATTTGAAACGACACGAAAAGCGCGGGAATGGTTGTGACGTCACATAGCTCGATCGATCAGAAGGCAGTGACAGGAGTGACAGCTACACAGAATTAGGGAAGGAAGAATGGAAATTGAACGTTAAAATACACAGTTCGGCGACCCATTTCCATAGGGATCTGACGTAGGTCAAAAATAAGAACCGCCTAAAAGTCCAAATTTAACAAGCACTTCTTTAACTGAATGGTGAGGCTACAGGACTAGTAATTCGTAGGTCTCGGGTTCAATCGCACAAGAAGTTTTTTTTTATTATCTCTGTATTCTACCTCTTATATTTATCACTGATTATCATTTTTAGTAATAATTGGACAATGGTTATTATGAAGATTATTACACAATCTACTCCATAGTGCGTTTAAATTCAAAATACTTACCTACCTAGTATGGAATTGTCAGTAGCAGGAAAAATGTAATACATTGCTCGATGCGTAAGCTCTTTTTGGCCTTGGAGAGAGTTTTAAGACCTGAGGCAACACGGGCGTTAAACAACCTCCTCGGCCAAAAAAGTGCGCTTACGCATCTCACAATGTAAATAACTATTTAATACAGCACACTCTTCAAACATTTATCAACAATATCAAGACTGAGATACACTATAACAAGACGGATAAACAAGGATGGGGCGTTCTCGTTGATCTTTCTAAACAAAGCTTGCCTGGTGCTGTAGTTTTTGTACATGTGCCGCCCATATTAGTTTATACATGGTGCCGCCGCCCACCAGAGGCGCCACCACCAACGAGCTACTTGACGTCACAACCAAGGAGGGTGCGTTTCAAGAATGATTTGAATTATGCAGTTTTTAATTGCTTATATTTATTAGGTACATAAAAATAAAAAATGTGTGGTTCATTTAATAGCAATAAATTAGGTTTGAAAGTAATAAATTTGAAATGTAATTTTTGTGCAAGTTCCCCATTATAATAATTACCTAATAAGTAGGAATAGCCTATTTTTGATACCATTACTTCTTACCGACAATTATTTTATAGGAGTTTTTTTATATAGGTATACAATCTAACGTTTTGTTTTTTGTTTATGAAGTTTAGTATTTATGTGTTATTTGAGAATCATTTTTTGTTTTTATTTTTTGAGTTTATTTATAGTAAAGTACAAATAAAAAACGCTGGAGTTTTTTTACAATATTTATACCTTATATATACAAAATTCAATTTTTTAAAAATAAATATCAAGATTTCGATATATATCAGATATATATCGATAAATATCCGATATTTTGATATTTATATAAATATCATGATATTTGCCAACCTTGCTTACAAGCCCTGTACAAACATGTGGCAACGCCGCAGCGGGACGATTCAACGGGTCTATGCAATATAGAGTAGCATTTGGGCAAATAGAGGGGACTAAATTTAGTTTTAAGTCTAATTTTTGTGAGAATTTTTCGCAAAGTGCGCGATCAGGCAAATGATCTATCTTCCCTTATGGTTAAATTTTCATAAAAATACAAACAAGTGAACAGAGAACAGCATGATGGAAGAAGACTAATCTCTTCTGATTGAAATGGCAGAAACTTTTGCAAAAATACTAAACAATGGTTGGATTGTTAGAAATCTCCTTTAATTTTAAAGGGTACTTTAGTTTGCCTATGCAATTGGCCCTTAATCATTTTATTCTTAAATTTTTTTTAGAAATGTTTCACTTTTGCACAAACAAAACAAATTTATAAAAAAGCTGTCGCCAGCACTTCGGGCTGTCTGTTTCCATCCAGAGACACACTGCCTCGTCGTAGCAATCTGGCAACGATAGCACTACCCGCACTACACAAATTAATTCTGGTAAATTTCTTGTAAAATCAACTGACAGTCAGTGTCAGGGCACACGACGTGGACCCGCATCCCTTGTTGCCAGTTTTCTCTACTTCAGGGCTTCTCCTAGAGTCGGCTGTGGCAATGGCCTGTAAGGTTCACGTCACAAATATGTACTATGAAAATGGGCACGGTTATGGCTCTGTCCGAGACAGTCTGATACGGCAACATCAGACACAACAGAGGCCTCGCAAGCTGAATTTTCTATTGCAAATTGTTGGTGGCGCTACGGTCAAAAGAAAATGTTCGTTCGCAGCGACCTTGAAAAGTGGTGCATCCAAATTGTCCTTCAATTTTAAGCAAATTATACGCTATAAACAAATTTTGAAAAATCAACAGTTTTTTGTGTGCATGTGCAAAATCGCTAGTAGCCTTGTTTATGCTATTCCATTAACAAGGCTAGTAGATAATCTTAAGATTATTTCCAAAACTAATAAAAATGAGACACTAATTTTCTGAGGAGTTCTTACAACTATCCTAATACCCCACAGAGTTGTTTTGTCATTTTATAAAACATACGATAGTCAAAGATATGGACTAAGGTGAATAATTTGTTAATAAAAATGTTTTTCCTAGTATTCTACTAGGCCAAAACAAAAATCACTCAATGTGAAACCGTCTAAATAGTTTTATTAATTGTGTTTCACACCTAACCTAATATCTTTTTGGTCTTGCAGGTCCATCATTTTAGTGCATCTTTTCATTTTGCGACAAAAGTATACTCTTGATTCATAACTATATCATCAACCATTTGCATTGTAACATGCAAAACACTACAAAATACCTGTTAACTCCAACATTCGAAACATAAAATTTTCACGTACTGTTTTCAAATGTTATTAACTAACATTGAAAATGAAGAAAAAAATGACAAATAGACACTGGTCAAAACACCATTAGTTTTCTTGATATAAAATGTGCATATTTTTCAAAGTCCATTTTGAAAGTGAATAAAATTTTTCCCTACCTCTTTCAAATGTTGCAAATCCCATTTAAAGAGATAAAAAAAATCCCTATGAACAATACCTACTAAAAATTATTCACTTTCAATATGGAAAGGATTGAAAACCCATGGTGTTTTGATTTTTTCTTCATTTTCAATGTACATACAGTTCAACTCTTACTTTTGAAAACTGTAGGTAAAAATTTTATGTTTTGAATGTTGGGGTTAACAGGTGTTTTGGAGTGTTTTGCCAATTTCAATGCAAACGCTTGATTTTATCATTATGAAACAAGAGTACATTTGTTGCAAAATAAAAAGATGCACTAAAATGATGGACATGCAAAACCAAAAAGATAAATAACCTCAAAAAGTTACAAGTAAAAGCACAATCAAAAAATAGTATAAGTGGCGCTCTGTGAGATTGTAGAAATTGACATCTTCAGCTTATTCTCCATTCCAAAAAAACACAGCAGTACCAAATTTCAGTTCAGCAGCTTGATCATTTTGGGAGATATTGCCATAATTCAATTTCAAAAGAGAACTCCCTGCATCTCAGTAACTAATATTGAGAATTTACCTATAGTTGTTAAGGGCTAACCTCCTGTATTTTCTACACGTACTTAGGAAACACCCTTTATAACATGAAATTGTCGGTAGCAGGAAAAATTTAATACATTACACGATGCTTAAGCTTTTTTTGGCCTCGGAGGTGCTTAAACAACCTCGTCGGCCAAAAAAGTGCACTTAAGCATTTTACAGTGTAAATAACTATTATAGTGGTGTCTAAAAAGTGTTGCAGGTCAAACATTCTCAAAAAATGAATCTGCCATCATTAAATGTATGGATTGAATTATTTGTAAAGAGGATGGAAGTATTTAACGACCTAACCCAATTAGGGTGCCTTCCAATTTTGTAAGTTTTCCTCTAAGCAGTGGACAAAACTCTAGAAATAAAACAAAATCAACTGCAATAAAAAAAATTGGAATGTGCTCTTTTTATAGCAATTATCCATTTAAGCCTTCGGATAGAGTCTCTTGACTTCCTCTACTCCCTCAATTTACAACAAAACTAAGACAAAGACATTTTAAAATGTTTTTTAATGAAATTTAAACATTTAAGAGGGGGTTGCCGATAGCGAAAGTGACGTTAGATTTCGTATTTTTTTAAGTTGTATAACATAAAATGTAATAACATTTTACCTGGCAAAAATTTAGTACAAACATCTCCGTCTTCATTTTAATCATAAGATCTTAAAAGCAGAGTTTTGTTTTATAGGTTATGAAAACCTTGGGAAAAATAATGATTCCAGTGCAAATGTTTTTAAGATCTTATGATTAAAATGAAGACAAGAGATGTTTGTACTAAATTTTTGCCAGGTAAAATGTTATTAGATTTTATGCTATACAACTTAAAAAAATACGAAATCTAACGTCACTTTCGCTGTCGGCAACCCCCTCTTAACATTACAAACAAATTTAGACATTTTTTGTCCTATGTATTTATGAGCTAAATTCAAGTTTGCTAGGCATAACTTGACAAGAATTTTTTAGCGGCTGTTGTCCTGGATATATAGAACAATAGGTGTGTTCACTAATTTCCAATTGTAATCAAAATTGGTAGATCCAAGCCTATAGAAACATTTGTCAATCATAAAACTGCTTTAAATAAAATTCTTTCCAAATAAATTCAAAATAAAAACAGCGAATTTCGCGCGGCTATAAAAATGGGGAAACGACACGCTGACTCGCTGCATAGTTTCTATTTTACACAGTTTTACGGCACCTATTGTGGAAATACCGAAAATTATAGCCTATTTATGCTGCGATAGTTATGTTTTTGCTGTGGTAATATGCACAAAGAAGAGGGGAACGCCCTGTATATAATAGTATATTATGCAACAAGTTAAGCAATGAGGCTTATTGCATGCAAGTGCACAAGTTGTGGCTCGAGGCAAAGCCGAGTGCCTTCAAGTGCACGAGCATGCAATATGCATTGCTTAACGAGTTATACACTATACTTTGTGCATTTTATTGACATTGGTCAGGTTAGTATAGAGATGGTGTAGTGGCGAAGTATCGACTATATTATATATGATATCGAAACAATTTTAAACTAAGGTATATCCATTCTGATTGTTGTAATTCATATCCTTTAAATATCGAAAATTTTGTTTGACAGATTCCCACCTGTATACCTCAGTCTGAAGCTAGTGTTGTTATCAACAGTATACAATAGCCAACATTAGGGGCAGAACTGGGAAAGATCGCGCCAAAAAAGATCTAGATCATAGATCAGATCATTTTTTTGACTAAACCGATAACAAATTGATAACGACTAAACCGATAATCATCTCATCTCCCATACCTAGCTAGAGAACTTCCGGCAACACTGCTATATACTATTACTATACAATAATGACCGATATACAACCAATATTAAAGGCATATGTCGTCAGGATACATTATTACAAATCTTTATTTTCCTTAATTTACTAAATAATGTATGTTATGTATGTCTGTAATGTGTAAAGGGATTTCGTTGGGCTATGTCACGGTTAGGTTGAAAGCGGGAAAGATCGCGTCAAAAAAGATGTAGATCATAGATCAGATCATTTTTTTTAAAAGATCTAAGATCGTTTAAAAATAGATCTTTTCACACAAAAACGATTAAAGATCGTCTAAAAACGATCTGTTTAAAAAAGATCATTCGATCTAAGATCTTTTAAACGATCTAAGATCTTCTGAACGATCGAAGATCTTCCAAATGATCTAAGATCTTCTTAATAATCTAAGATCTTCTAAACGATCTAAGATCTTCTAAATGATCTAAGATCTTTAAACGATCTAGGGTCTTTTAAAATATTACATCTAAAAATTCATAATATTATAAATTATAATAGTTTCCTAATTTTGACATACTTAGTAAAAAGTGACATCTTTCAAAACCGGAGCAAGTGTGCAAGTGTGCAAGTGCAAAGTAAAATTTTACGTAACTGCTTACGTAAAGTTACTTCCATAACCGAACCGGTTACATAATCAATTGTTTGATATACCTATGGAGAATAGGCCTGCGCCCTACCACTGCACAATTCGTTTCTTCCTTTAACGAATCAAAGCCGAATTCTTAAAAGATCTTATTTGGAAAAGATCTTAGATCTTTAAAACAATCTTAGATCTTTAAAAGGTTCTAAGACCACCAAATTAAGATCAAAGATCAGATCATTTTGAAATGATCTTTTTAAAAAAGATCGTTCTTTCGTGAAACAAAAAAGATCTAGATCTAAGATCGCGATCTTAGATCTTTAAAATGATCTTTTTTAAATAGATCTGCCTAGCTCTGATTAGTGGTAGGTCATGCACAAAGTTCATTTTATTTCGCAGACTTCACTGACTCGAGCCCTTTGTGCCACGTAGATGCTATATGATAATTTTATTTTGACCATGATACCTCTATAAAATTTAGCCTAAAAATTATCTACCTGCGTGCAAATTAACACCCCCATTCTGGAAATTTAATAATAACAGGATGTTTGCCGGTGCTTTCTCTGTCTAAAGTTTTTGTCTGTCTTTTTAATAAAAGAGGTTTAAGTTTGTTTTCCCTAGATATGTGGTCTTAAAATTGAAGTGTATGTCAGAATAGTTGTTAACCTGATATACGATATATCTCTAGTAAACCATGGACAGTATTTGACTTTGTGGATTTTGATTTATTTGTAGTCTTGCTGAATTGTTTGTCCTGTATGTATTATGTATGTTATATTTAAAAAAAAGCTGAAGACATTTCTGGTAAAACCAGAATTGCTACAAGTCAGTCCTTTTTACACACTGAAGTTTTAGAGCATAGTTTATTCCGATATATATACGGTAAGGCAGGTGTTAAAATTCATCGATTGATCAAGCTCATTCATCAAAGTGTGTGTAGAAGCCGGGGGTTTTATTTGTCGGAATCCATCTGAGTGTGCATAAAAGCATGAGATTGTCATCGGATTGCTCGTCCCAAAAATCCAATTCAATTTGACATTTCCCTCGTTTTTCTGGTTTTTGAGGTTATACATCTATTGGGTTTATACTCTGTTAGGTTTTGGTTTCACAAGTTCTGCGTGTAGTGCAAATAATATAATATTAACAAAAGTTTTTTGGTTTAGTAGGTAGTTTTGCAAGAATAATAATAATGCCA
This sequence comes from Pseudeuparius sepicola, assembly GCA_963920635.1. NCBI lineage: Eukaryota > Metazoa > Arthropoda > Insecta > Coleoptera > Anthribidae > Pseudeuparius > Pseudeuparius sepicola. The sequence goes on along the minus strand of OY987302.1, from coordinate 46,800,298 downwards.
AACATAAATAATAATTATCGATACACTATAGCCCTGCGCATATGGGTGTCAAATATGGCTCTGTGAAAATTAACATACTTCCGAAACAGTCTGAATCGGTGGCACCATATGTCTGTCACATGTGCCTGTATTCTCCCTCTATTCTCCACTGTCCTATCTTGGATTTGAAATACTAAATTATCCTTACTTATTAAGGTTCACAAATGATGTTTATTATTATTATTTTTTTATTGTTGTCACCATTGCTAGAATTTTATATAACAGAATACCTATCTTCTTTTAGGAACATAAAGATCCATCGGTCGATTGGGAACTTTTGTCCGAACTTGAGTGCCCTGTTTGTTTGGAATTTGTGTTACCACCCATACATCAGTGTAATAAAGGACACAGTATTTGTTCGGGATGCAAGCCCCGACTCGACAAGTGTCCCTTATGCCAAAATGCAATAAGCAATACCCAAAATTTCATGCTAGAGAAAATTACTAGCAAACTCAAATACCCGTGCAAATTTTACAAAAATGGATGTCCAAAGGTTTTGCTTTCGTCTGAAATTAAGAAGCATGAATCTCTTTGCTTACATGGTCCATATGATTGTCCGTTAAAGGACAAAGAACACTGCACTATTAAGTGCAACAAAACTGAGCTTGCAGGGCACATTGACAATGCTCACCAAAAATATATTCTCATGAGTGATAGAATTAATCTAGTATTTGATGAAAATGAATCTTATGAAGAATATTACTTGATAAAATTTGCATCCAGAATATTCAAAGGGTGTTTCAAATATGAGAACAAAAAGTTCTTTTGGACAGTTCAACTAGTGGGAACACGGGAAGATTGTAAGTCTTATAAATTTGAAGTTGATGTAACGGATAACTCTGGTAAGAGATTGCGCAGGTACATCAAAGGTTTGTGCGTGCCTTTATCTGCACAGGATACAATTTTTGTTAACGCAAATACATATGAGTATGTTTCACTTGATCAAGTGGCCCCTCTAATTACTGACACTTTAAGTTATCATATTCGTGTTGTTAAGGATTAAAAATGTTATGCAGTGAAATAACTGAAAATCACTATGTTACTAACAGATTGGGTCAATTTGATACAAATCAATTTAACACTCCTTATATCACTTTCATATCAAACTTTTATAAAGTCTTTCATTCTCATTTTGGTGGAGTTTTGGATAAAGTCGACCATGCAATGTTTTCCTACACCTTGCCTTAAAAATTATTGATTCTACAACGAATTTGCCTTCATTTGTTTATCAATAGATGTTCACTTTACATAGAAATCCTTTGATATTTATCCACTATTGTGATTATCTAAAATGATTTAAAACTTAACTTGATTGACCCTATCTAATGGTAACCGAATTTAGTTTTGTTTAGAACTTTATGTAGCATATAAATAGCATTTTTGTTGTCCAGAAAAGGTTTTTTGTTCTTGACGTATGTTATTTTACAGTGTATATTATTTTTATATTAAAGTTTCTTGGAATATTATATTTTATTATTATGTGCCATATATTTTTCAATATATAATATAGTCAACTTAACGATAATAATTTATTTCAAAATTGTAGATATTCAGTAGCAATAATCCCATTAAAGCCGCGAGCTCTGATATAACTACACAAAAAATCCTCCAAAACTATCTTGTCTTTGATAATCTCACTTCACACCAATGAGCCAGTAATTTAAGTGTTTGGTAAATAATAGTCTCCCATTTAAAAAAAAAAGTTTTTAGCAAAAAATATAACATGTCTAAAAAGGATCCAATTGCAATATACCCACCCAAGTTTTGAAATTTGCAGAAATTATTTTTTTCTGTATTGAAGAGATATTTTAACCTAAACCTGAGTCTAATCCTTGTTTAGGGGTCTCATAAACAAGGGTCTAAAAAATCTTCAGTTGTGTGGCAGAGATGTGGGTAGTGAATAACAAATAAAAAATACTAAAAAGGGGTAGTTTATACTCACTACTGGGCTCTCGCATCGTGGATGTTTAAACTGTGAGAAAATGCCCTACATGTTCCATGTACCGGGTGTTCCCGTATATTTTGACCCACCCCTAGAGCCTTTATTTTTCGAGTTAGAAAAAAATTACTTATATGAAAGTTGTAGGGTTTTCTCTGAACCGCTAGGATCTGTTACTAGATAAAACAAATGAGCATTGCAAATTTATGAAAAGAATATAAACTTACTTTTTTAATGGAACACCCTGTATATTTGTGGATTTTTGAATTGCACGCATTTTTCCGATTCCAAAAATATAAATATGTTATATTTTTGCTCTAAGCACTCGCATGATATTCCAAATTGCAGATAAATACGATCTTTATATTTAATCAAGGTTGCCATGGAAAAACATTCAACTTAGGCAAGAGCATTCCTGTCAATCCATTATTTTTGGGACAATACACCTTGGTACCCTACAACTTTCATTTAAGTAATTTTTTTCTAACTTGAAAAATAAAGGCTCTAGGGGTGGGTCAAAATATACGAGAACACCCTGTACAGTTGAAACCGAACAAAGTAAAGCCATTTTTTGAGACTTTTGAAATAACAATACCAAAAATCAATTTAACATAGAATGGGTCAAGTTGCGATGTTGCCAAATGTCAGAACATAATCCAGCCTCAAAGGAACATTTTCGGACACATGCTATTCAGCGGATGAAGTTGACAAGAGGAGAAAAAAACTTATTGATTTATTTTTATTATTTTATGATTTATTGTTATGACGAAAAGTCATTATTTATAAAAAAAAACTAATACAGTGTGTCCCACTTAAGGACTGACCACCCCTGTAAAATTTTTATTTATGGCTCGATTTCCTTAAACTTTTTTGTTGGATAGAGCTTCAAAAATGGCATTAAATGTATAATTCAGGTACCTCGTGCCTTAAATTCATGGCCCACTGAGACGGTGTTTTAATGCTGAAATTTCGAAAAGTACTATTAGGGATTTTTTTAGAGGAAAATCTATGCCAGATTCTTATTCAGCGTTGTTCGAAACCCAAACGTACCAATTTGCATTACCATAGTTCTACAGGGTGTTTCAAAATTTTTAATGTCCCACTTCATTAGTGACCACCCCTGTAAAATTTTTATTTTTAGCACGATTTCATAAACTTTTTTTTTGTTGGATAGAGCTTCAATAATGGCATTAAATGCATACTTCAGGTGCCTCGTGCGTTACATTCGTGGCGCACTGAGACGAAGTTTTAGTGCTAAAATTTCGAGAAGTACTATTAGGGACTTTTTTAGAGAAAAATTAATGCTAGATGTTTATTCAACGTTGTTGGAAACCCAAACGTACCAATTTGCATTAGAAAATGGAGGACTAATTGAAATGACTGAAATTTGAGTTTATGTTATGTTATGTATTTGATGATATTAAATTAAATAAAAAAAATTTCGCTAATAAATTTTTGAAAGAATATGAGTTCCTCATGAATATTTTAGTGACCAACTTACCAGAAATTAAGAAAATTAATTACAAATTAGTATGTTTTTGTTTGGAACCTCTCACTGCCAATAAGAATCCGGCCTTACTTTTCCTTTTAATTTTTTTGGAACACCCTGTGGAGCTATGGTAATGCAAATTGGTACGTTTGGGTTTCCAACAACGCTGAACAAGAAACCAGCATTAATTGTCCTCTAAAAAATCCCTAATAGTGCTTCTCGAAATTTCAGCACTAAAACACCATCTCAGTGGGCCATGAATTTAACGCACGAGGCACCTGAATTATGCATTTAATGCCATTTTTAAAGCTCTACCCAACAAAAAAAAGTTTATGAAAATCGAGCTATAAATAAAAATTTTACGGGGTGGTCAGCCCTTAAGTGTGGCAATAAAAATTTTGAAACTCCCTGTAGAGCTACCTCAATGCAAATTGGTACGTTTGGGTTTCGAACAATGCTGAATAAGAGTCTGGCATTAATTATCCTCTAAAAAAATCCCTAATAGTACTTCTCGAAATTTCAGCACTAAAACACCGTCTCAGTGGGCCATGACTTTAACGCACGAGGCACCTGAATTATGTGTTTGATGCCATTTTTGAAGCTCTATCCAACAAAAAAAAGTTTATGAAAATCGAGCTATAAATAAAAATTTTACAGGGGTGGTCAGTCCTTAAATGGGACACACTGTATGTAGTGTAGAATAATTTTTTTCCTCAAGATTAATTTTCATTTTGGATTTTCATAAATTCAACTTCAAAAATAAAAACGAAATTCAAAATTCCAGTTTTAAATTTTGTATTAAGTCTTTATGAACATTTTTGTCTAAAATAATAAATAATGGTACTTATCTTCCTTGAAACATGTTTTCTTAATTTATTAACACCTTAAGTTTTTTTTATGTTGTGTTCTTGACAAGCAGGATTTTTCATAAAGAATTAGGTACTTTTCGTTGAAAAATCAATGATAAAAAAATTTCGACCATTATGTATGAGTAGCCTCCGTACACGCTATACCTACTGTTTATCCATTGAGCCACAAGGCATCCAATGTCACATCCTTCTACCCCCTATTTTCCTTTTGCTAGAAATTTTACTTTTTAGATCTCTTTCTTAAATAATATTTTTGTATATACCAAGGTATTTAGAAACTTCTGTGTCCTGTAAAATTTTAATATTTCACTTAATTTGTGTACCTATCAAAAATTAAAATATTGCATCGGGGTTTAAACAAACATCAACAATGAGCAAATAATTTTACGTATTTTTCTCACAATAGGCTTAAGTTAGTAAGTTAGTACAATATATTAGTTTGGCTCAAGATCCGTAAACTAAGAAGGTTGTCTCTTTGTTGAGAGAGAATTTCTGATGACATCATAGGAATGCTACTGACAATAATTTTCACCAATGGCGACATGTGGGAACGCCAAGCATAATATCATCTGACAGCATTCCTGTGATGTCAGCATTGCTCTCTCTAAGATAGAGGTAACCTTCTTAATTTACGGTTCTTGAGTTTGGCTATGTGTCTGAAGTTATCTAGGAAAACTTGATTTATTTTATTGTAATTTCTGAAATTTCGTGAACATAGTGTTTTTTGTATGTAATAAATTTAAATACACGTGGAGTGTAATAATACATATTGTAAAATCGTATTTTCGCCAAAAACAAAAATTATTAGCAGTTAAAAATTTAAATAAAACTCAACACTTTTACGAATTATACAGGTTCTTTTATTTTGAATGCCAATTAAAAGATCCGACTCTACCAGAAGTCGACCAAGATTCTCAATTCTGTTGGCACCTAAGTTGGAAATTACCCCGCAGTTACTTTGACAAAGCTACGTTTTTAAGATAGGGATATTCCTTAGGATAATCAAAATAGTCGCATGATTGCTAAAGGCCATAACAAATTTTAATTAGTCAAACCATCCTATAGGAATCTACCACCTAATCTAATCTATCCTAATGTCCTAATAATTTAATTACGAATTATACCTAATCCCAAAGCCTGAAAATACCACGACTGCCCAGCAGGAGTGGTATTTTATTGGGATTATAATGAGTTCATAAATTAAATATAATTAAATGGAGGAAACAATGAACCAGTTCCGAATCGTTTGAACCGGTTCTACAAAACGAAAAAAACGCGGGTAATAGAATCCCGAACTGGTTCTCAACAGTTCTGAAAGAAAGAAAAGGCGACTTTACTAGTGCGCATGCTCTGCTGGTTCCGGAATCGCAGTTCTGAAGAAAAAAAACAAAGCTAATGCCAGAGAAATGGAGTTTGACGTTTGCAGTTTGTTTTCAGCGATAGTTATTGTATTTTCAGCAGAGAAATGGTCAGTGTTTTTGGAAAATGTCGTGTGCAGTACCAAGCAGTAAAGGCCGCTCCACATTCGCGGCGCGAAACTCCGCGAAGATGCGCGAACGTGAGTGTGGAGGTTGTCGGCTTTCGCGTAGTTTTCACGGCTTCACGTTCGCGCTTTCCGGTGTTCCCCGATCGGAGTCGGTTTTTTGTCCCGCGACAAATGAATTATAAGTCTAGGAGACCTCCGGGAGTATCATTTTTTCGGTAAGTTTAGTAAAGTTGGTTTAATATGGCCGCCACTTTTATTAGGCAGTTCGCGCAGCTTGTAGCGCGTTCTCCCTACTCCATTTCTCTGACTGACATACGTCAGTTACTAAAAACGGAATGTAGACACCTTGGGACAACTTGGTATATATGTGGTTGCCTACCTTGGTGTATATGTGGTTGCCTGGCTCATTATAAACTAATCAATTTCCGTTTAAGAATAAAGGTACAAATGATTTTGCCCAAGGCCTACTACGTTGGCCTCGGATTTTGCCGAATAAACGTCACATCACCATTGACGTCATAGCACCAGCGCGTGGACATACCGTTAGTATGTGTGTAGTGTGCCTATCGTGGTTTAGGGCACGATACACAGAAAACGGTATGTCTGCGCGCAGGTGCTGTGACGTCAACGGTGACGCTTATTCGACAAAATCATGGCTTACTTTTATTTTTAAACGGCCTCTTTTTTACAAAACAAAATTTGAAGTTTCAATTCTTATTACCCGCCCCGAACACCCAGCGGATAAACCAGCACTGGAATATAATAACAATAAACGGCTTAAAAATGTACACTATGTACGTTGCACAATGTCTAAATTGGAACAAAAAATATGTAAATCGATTTACACAGTGCCTCCGCGTTTGCTTGTGAGCACTCTAGAAATCTCTGAAGGGCCGAGTAAAATTCGGCATTATTGAATATTGGATGAGTGAAGCCGCGCATGCGTGGAAAAGGAGGGGGAACAGAAAAATATTCACGCAGTCAAAGAAGCTTATTTATAGGCGATCTTGTTCTTTCCTCGCAAAAAGGGAGTCTAGTAGCCTCTCCGTTGGATAATGTTGGATTTCGTTTTTTGCAATGTACCTGTTGAAATAGTAAAAGTAAATTTTAAATTTTGAAAAACTTTACAGTACCCCTATAAAAATAAGGATTGGCTTTCTATTCCTCAAAAAAGCTCGGTTTTTGTACATGCTGAAATCAAAATGTTTCCCTTAATCTATTAATTTTTTAAATACCTACTACAATTTAAAAAATAGAAAAATTACGCGGAGAAACATCTTTTTCAATTTGTAGAAAAACCGTACATTTCTGTGGAAAATCTTATAAAATAAAGCCGAACTGGGCGAATAAGAAGGAAAACTTTTTTATTATCTAAGATATTATAAGATAATTATTCACTTGGGGATTTTTATATGTTTCCCAAAAAAGCCAGACTCGATTTGGGCACCATTTTCAGCAGCTTTGAACCTCATTTGTGGATCACCAAGTATACACACACAGCGGCGCACCCAGGGGGCAGGATGAGTCCTCGCCCCCCCCCAAACCTTTCATATTTTAAAAATTCTCGAGGGTGGACGGGTGGTATCGTACTCGTAGATATTGTAGATATACCTGTCCGCTGTGTGACCCTCCGCAATTATTTTTCCAATCCGAGACCTGGCTCGCTAACATTATCTCATTAATTTTTGTCATTTTGTAATATTATAGTTGGCTTTATAAAAGCTTTTTGGAAAGTTATTTTAATCATAGTTAGACCATAATATCAGTATTTATAGGTAGGTGCGGCTATGATAATATTAACTATTAAGTAACAAAAATTATCGCTAGAGTCATTATCGTTCAAACATTAAGTACCTACCTATTTATTGTATTCTACCAATATAGTTAAGGTCTCAATTCTCATTAAATCTGTATGGATAGCGGGCGGCTGAGGCGGCTCTGTAATAATACCTATAGCCGTCTGACGGGCGCCTTTTACCGCTATCGAACGAGGTCCAGGAAGAACGGCGAGTCCGGTCCTGTTCACGAGAGAGTGGGTTCGTGGGTTGTTTAGTATGTGTGTTCTATATTCCACATTACGTATTTACGTTATTTTCCCCAGTTTTCTTGCGATTGCTGTATTGTAAACGTGATTGTTAGAGGAACATTTTTGCTGGACTGATGTATATTTCCGTTCGCACTAAATTGCGATTCATTGCTTCCATTTGTGTTTGTGGTTAATAAGTTGAAAAAGATTCTACATTTTTTACCAGAAGTGCAAAGTGTATTATTTTGGGTTCGCCAAATAGGTAAGAACTCCTGCTTTATTAATTATTGTTAATGATTGTTGTAGTTATATTATCTTATGCTTATATTTTTGTTTTCTGACCACTGTGATGAGAATAATAAAGTAGGTAGGTAGTTACTTTATAATATTCGTTTAGTAAAAAAGTTCCTACGTACACACAGTTTCAGTAAACGTCCTTTACTTATTAGTTCTTTTATACTTAATGGGGTCGGAAAGCCAGAATTACCATTTATAACCTACCTGTGTAGAGTAGAGATTTATTGTAGGTACATAGGTAGGTACGGTGTACCGTTAATTACACAGTTGTATTTACACTTTCATTAGGAAATTGGAAATTTCAACCACATCTTTAAATAGACTGTTCATATCCGTTAAGTTAGGTATACCCAAGGATGGTGTAAAATAACTCGAGGTATACCTACCTAATAATACACGGAAAAGTTAATAGGTACCTATCTACTACATTACTTCTTAATTCTTATTATTTATATGCTATATTTTCAAGTTTGTAAACAATAAGACATAAGACCCCAACCCAAGGCGATTTAATTATTATATTATTATATAAAATAAAAGGGACCCAACGTCATAAAAGAGGTTAGAGCAGTGGCGGACCTATAGGGGGGAGACCGATGTGTAAAAATTAAGTACGATCCCAAAACTTTTCGATATTGAAATGTTGTGGAGGTAACATATACTCGTATAAGTTGTAAAAGTAAATAGGTATAAATGTAATTTTTTTACAATGAGGATTGTCAGGTAGATATTGCGGTATTAGTAAAAAACATGCATGATAGGTATATGAAAAATATTTGGTTTCAAAATTTTTAGTATGGCAGGCAGTGCCCTCTAGATGGCCTTGAAACAGGTGGCCATGGCCATGACGTCTGCCGTGACTTCTGAAAATTAGTTTGTTTGAGGTCAGTGAATTCTGGGAAGTAGGTACCTACCTACAAATTAATATAAAATAAAATTTAATAATTATCACCTTAAAATAAAAACAGGTTTGCCTCACAACCGTGTAGTAATCCCAGTGAGAAAGAGTGTGTATAGTAAATCACATCACACTTAAGTTAGCGAGCAATACCGTAAAACTGTATGGAAACAAGGCTCGAAGTCGAGCGTATTAGTATTTTTTTTTGATAAAATAAATTTGGATGAGTAGGTACCTACTTTCATCTCCGCCACTGGCTAATTCGAGAACAAATTTAGAAACAAAAAGAATATGGCCGAAACAAAAAAGTCCAAAATTGTTTGGCACACTACCCGCCACCCGGTGTATATCCAAGTTACAGATGCAGTGGATCAAAACATTGGCCACCACGTGACCTTATTCCACAATACACTTACCCACGGTATGTCACTAACGAATCCGAAAACAAGGCAACTCTGCGCATCTACGTCAGTTGCGAATCACGAATTCTAAATATGCAGCGGCTGCGGTTGTGTTTTACGATTTTTTATAGTTTACAGTTTAATGTGTCAAGAAAAAAAGTGTAAACAACTGACTGATCGTCAGTCCAGCTTGACAGTGTTTTGAAATAGGCCAAAAATGCCGGGATGTGCAGTCAGCGTATGTGCAGTCAGCGTATCAAATTAAATGTGTTTTTCATCATTTATTTATCTAGTAATAAATTCTACATATTTTTAACAACATTTATTTAAAAGAAATAAGCAAAAACCCATAAAAAAGTATCTATGCTGCGTAAAACATATGGAGCAATTTAAATTCTGATTCGCAACTGACGTCACAAGATGCGCAATGACATACCGTGGGTAAGTGTTTCGTGACCAGGGGCGGATGGGACAGGCGGACTACCGGGAGATTTCCCGGTGGACCGCCTACTTGGTGGGCCAATGGGCCGGCCGTCAGTCGGCCGCCGCGGCCGGCTAAAAATATTTATTTATTTATGACAATTTTACTTTTATAAAGTAACCTGTTTTTATATTTTATTTATACAGGGTGGTCCAAACTTTATCAGTAATAAGTACTTTAAAAACTGCTAGAAAATTTTAAAAAAGGAGATTCTTTTCCTATAAACATGTATGGAAATCCTAACTGTTTTCGATATACAGGGCGTCAAAGTTCATTTTTTTTTTCAAATTATCTTTTATTTCTCCTAAAAGAAGACAGCTAAAGCAAACATATTTGGTACAGTTTAGATACTCACTAAATACTATAAATTAAAAATAATTCAGCCCATCTACTTCCACCAGGGTCGGAGAGACGGGGTCAATCCTCATATTTTTTATAAAAAAATGGTACGCCACTGAAAAAGTAATATTTTGTGCCTTCACTAAATTTTCCAATAAATTCTAAGAAAAGAACTATTCTTGATTTTTTTTTTCGAAAAATGTACAGTTTTTGAAAAATTCATTTTAATGCGTTTTAATTTTTTAGCAGAAGAATATCAAAGTAGGTCTAGGCTCCCGAAATTTCGCACACATACTGAGTTTTCAATTCCGAACAACTTTCCTTAATAACATTTGGTCCTAAAACCTACAAAAAGGTTTCTAGATTCGAAAATTCATGTGTCCTGGGAAATTAAAAAAAATCTAATTTGTCGCACCAGTAAAGTGGGCTTTAGGTAGGTCTTACGGCAGAAAATTGTTCGGAATTAAAAACTCAGTAGGTGTGCAAAATTTCGAAAGCTTAGACCTACTTTGATTTTCTTCTGCTAAAATAATTAAAAACACAAAAGTGATTTTTTCACAAACGGTAGGTACATTTTCGAAAAAAGTCAAAAATAGTTTTTTTCTTATAATTATATATATATATTATATATAGGGCCATGCTCGAAAGTTTTCATTTTAAAACTTTAAATGTAAGAAGAAAAATACAAGCTGTGATATTTGTTTACTGTATTGTGAATAATATTAAGTATAAGGGTTGTGCAATAATGAATTTCATTAATTTTAGAGTACCTAAGGTGCACTTGCGAATTACGGATAAGGACCTCTTCTGGGTCAATCCAAGTAGGCCAACGCCACTAGGACACATGTTGAGTATATCCAATGACTTTCTTAGGATTGAGGGGTCCTTTGACTTCTTTGCATCGGATATAAAATGTCTAAAACAGCATTTGCTGCTGCATCAAGATTTGTGATATAAGGTTACCTTACTGAACCACTTTTAATATTATTCACTTAATTTTAATATGTTGAAAATGTAATTCTAGATTTTAGTCCTTCATGTTTGCTGACGGAGTCAGCTGTTATTACTAGTGCTTGTTCTGTCTTTCCTTTCCTTGGCATGTGAGTACCGTTTGGTGTTTGTTAAGATGAAGATGAAAATAAAAAATAAAATAAATAAAATAAAATAATTAATTGGAAAACTTAGTGAAGGCAAAAAAATACTTTTCCAGTGCTGTACCATTTTTTATTAAAAAATATGATGGTTGACCCCCGTCTCTCCGGCACTGGTGGAAGTAGATGGGCTGAATTATTTTTTTATAGTATTTAATGAGTGTCTAAACTGTACCAAATATGTTGGCCTTAACTGTCTTCCTTTAGGAAAAATAAAAGAAAACTTGAAAAAAAATTGAACTTTGACGCCCTGTGTATAAAAAGCCGCTAGGATTTCGATACATGTTCTAGCAGTTTTTAAAGTATTCCTGATAAAGTTTGGACCACCCTGTAGAGAAATATTATTTTTTGTTTTTATTCGGATTTATTAAATACCATGATTTGGCGTCATTGTTTTATTCAGTGTTTTTTTGGGAGGGGAGAGGACGACGGAGGGGGAGAAAGAATTAAAAATAAAGGCCGGTAAAAATTTCTATAGGGACGCCTCGCCACCTCTGGCCCGGTAAGAATTTTGGGTGCCCATCCGCCCCTGATCGTGAGCTATTCTCTTATTGGTCTGGCCGCCATAAAATGTCAAGTGTTTACGCGGCGAGCAGAATGCAGGGCCGGCCCTTCCCTCAGTCGAGTTTCCTGCATATTTTAGATCGGATCGCGAGCAGTACATTCTATGTAAATTTATTTTGCAAATTTTAGAACTTCTAAAAGAATTAGTTCAGAATTACAAGCCACTTGGAATTCCATATTAGTCCGACCCTGGTAATCGATCGCAAGGCGGTCATGTGACTTTGTTTTTGTTTATATATCTACTGCCGCTCTAACTTGAACGATATAGACTTTTAGTTCAACTTGAATGTGGGTGTGGGCAGTTTCGAAAATAATTGAAAAATTTGTCTTGCCCCCTCGCCCACTATATTTGATACGATTCTCCATAATCATATTTATTATCGAGGGAATTATTTATGTAAATTAATTTTATTTCAACAAGTGCAGACTCAGTCAATGAATAGCGATAAAACCATATCGTAAACATTGGTGGCAATAAACAGCCCATCTAATTTTATAAATCCGGACTAAATACAAAAGCGTCACACCTTTCGAATCGTTTGTTTTGAATGAGTTTATTTTCAAAACAAGGAACGGTTTTTTTATAGTATAGACAGCGTATAGATCGGCGATAAAATATCGCATTGATAAAATATTTAACTATATTGATTTAAGTTCAAGTTGCAACGTTTGACGAAGGTCGATAATCATCGATAAAGTACCAAAGGTGAGTAAAATAACTGATTTTGAAGAAAAGTGCCGCGACATTCCAAATTGTAACCTTTGAATCGGTGAAGTTTGGACTTCGGACCTAGGACCCCGGCGCTGATATGTGTGAGCCACGAGTGTTTTTCTACTGTCACAATCGAGACCTGCTAATTTTAAATGATCGTATACCCAAAGTTCCGTATGGTGTGCCGAGTTATATAACGAGCCACCTTATTACTATTTCCTATAGGTACCTGTCACGAGCTTTAGGATACAGCCTGATATTAGTACGGACATCTGAATAATTAATTATATATTATATTATTAGGTATTTTTAGATTGTTATAATTTCAAAATTACGCCCAAAGTGACTTAATTGCCATACCAAATTTAGGATCTTTTAATGTATTATTAATTTATTTTCATAAATGTTGTCAGGAAAATGCTAGTAAATTTGGAATATAATGAAAACTCGAGTTTCGATAGGACAAAGCGCAAGAAAAAAGTGGGATGATCCACGCCACTTTGTGCAAAATTTTGAATTAAAGAAAATATTGCCAAAAACGAGCTACAATCACACTACAACTAAACAAAACCTTTTCACATAGATACCTATCTACTTCTTGTTGTAAGAAAGCTCTATGTTTTTGAAGTGCTAATAATAACTTTATTTTATATTCACCAGTGAGAACGAAGGTCACTGAACTCTGATCAACCTGTGGTTTATATACAAGTAGCGTCACTAATAACTAATAAAAGTTATACTGAGGTCTGTGGTTTAATCAATGGTTTGGCGAAATTCAGCGTTTTAAAAAAACACATTCGTTGATTTTTCATTGCAAAACATGAATCCATATATTTGATATTTATAATAAAAAAAGTTACTTATTTGTGTACCAAAGGCATGGAAGTTCAACTTTTAATAACAAATGTGGAATTTAGTTGCCGATGTCTCTAAGCCCGAGGCAAATAAACCACACGAGTGGTTTATTTTATGAACTTCAGTGCCAAGGAACATATAATATACAGGGTGTTTCTAAATTATGGTGCCAACATAATATGACAGATAGAAAATGTCATTTTGAACAAAAAGTTTCCTATAAACATCGGTCCTAAAATGAATAATACGAATGTTACAGGGTGATGAAAGTATAGTTTGAAAAACATCTTTATAGCAATAACTTCGGCTATGCAATTTAAATGACACTTGGTGCAATTCTTTAGTAACTGAAGTGCAACAATTTTGTGTAAAAACGATTTATTCCCATCGACCAGAGGCGGAGGGGAGAGGTAGCACAATGCGGGTTTTCTACTCATAACTTTATTTTGAGGTTATCTTTTTGGTCTCGCAGGTTCATCATTTTAGTGCATCTTTTTATTTTGCAACAAAAGGGTAGGTACTCTTGTTTCATCACGATAAAATCAACCGTTTGCGTTGAAATCGGCAAAACGTGCTCCAAAACACCTGTTAACTCCAAAATTCAAAAAATAAAATTTTCAACTACCGCTTTCAAATTTTACAAAATAATTGTACCATTTAAAGTGACAAAAAATGTCCTATGAACTATGTATCATAAATTTTTCGCTTTCAAAATGGAACTGATTGAATTCAACAAAATTTTGAAATCCATATTTCAGCAAAACCAGTGATGTTTTACTCAATATCCATTAGGCATTTTTTCTTAATTTTGAACGTACAATTCATCTGTAAAACATTTAAATGCGGTAGGCGATAATTTTATTTATAGAATTTTGGAGTTAACAGGTGTTTTGTAGCACATTTTGCCGATTTCAACGCAAACGGTTGATTTTGTCGTAATGGAACAAGAGTATATTTTTGTTGCAAAATAAAAAGATGCACTAAAATGAGGAACCGGCGAGACCAAAAAGATAACCTCAAAAAAGTTAGAAAACCCATTGTGCTACCCTGCCCCTCCGCCTCTGGTCGATGGGAATAAATCGTTTTTATGCAAATTTGTTGCACTTCAGTTAATAAAGAATTGCAACAAGTTTCAATTAAATTGCATAACTTCTGTACAAGTTATTGCGATAAAGATGTTTTCAAACTGTACTTTTATCACCCTGTAACATTCTTAGTATGTATTTTAGGACCCATGTTTATAGGATACTTTTTGTTCAAAATGACATTTTCTATCGGTCATGTTACGTTGGCACCATAATTTAGAAACACCCTGTATGTATTTTTTTTATCTTGAAAAAATAAGTTTTATTAGGCTTTGCCTTTATATCGCTCTACCTAGATCGAGCATGATGCGGTACGGCGTCAACTTGTCTGCAATCGTCCTTTGACCGCTCTCTTGAAGTCTATAAGTATAAAAAATATTTTTGTTGTTCAAACCAACCAACTGAAAGATTGGTGATTGGTGTTATATATAAAATTCCGCAATGAGTCTGAAACGTTATATGAAGTATCATTCATCACCTGGTCAATAAAGAATCATTGTACCGGTTTTTGAATATCTGGCCACATTTGACGGGCGACAGACGTTTGGTTCTGACATCTATTTGGCCTAGGGCTAGGGGTTATGGGGGTTATAGAATAGTTGGTTGTTTAATGAAGCCTTAGCGTTGGTGCTATATTGGACAGTGAAGTGTGGACTTTGCCTAGAAAAAGATTAATTAGGCAGTTGGGTCTTGGGTCAGGACAGAACTGATTTAATGGACAAGACAGACATGTTAAAAATACAAGTGCAGAAAGATGCGGTTTTGGAATGTTAGACGTGTAAAAGGAGCGCGGGCGAGAGATATAAGGTTTGAATTCGTATATTAACTTTTTTGTTTTGTTTCAGTTTTTTCATTTGTGACTTTAGTGACCAGTATTTGTGTAGAAATTACTACGCGTACAGTGGATTGTCGACTTTCCGTTTTTAGCCAATAATTCTGTCAAATCTCAACAGATTTCTAAAAACGATGCATCACCATCACTGTATTCGCAATAAAAAGGTCTTTAAAATGATGCGCCACAAGTGGGGTAGTTGCAAATTTTCAAATATTCTTCGTTTTTTTCGGGGTCAAGTTTTTGTTGGGAAACCCTGCATCACAGACTTCTATAGCTTAGCGAAGCTATACATAATATAGGTCTGTGCCTGTATGTATGTACAGCTTATAAATTTTAAGTTTAAACAGGTATCTACACTCACCGGCACGAAAAACGGAGCACTTACAATTTTTATTTAAAAAAATGTGAAATTTTAATACTTTGCGATGGTTTATTATTATAATAAGTTAAACGCAAACAACAACATGTTTTAAGTAATTTCTAATAACAATTGGGCGCTTTTTTTTTAAATAAAAACTTTTGTTACAATTTAAAAAATTAGAACGATAAACCCACATTGGTGTTGTGGCAAAATGTCCTTAAATGAATCAAAACTTAAACGATTTTTGAGCAAAAACTAATGAGGAGCATTTTTAATAACGGGTATTACCCCCGCGAGCTCGAATGATTGCATGCATTCTCCGTGGCATGCCTAAAATCAAATGGCTAATGTCCTCTTGAGGAATAAGGTCCCATTCCTCTAAAAGAGCTTGTTTCAACTGATTTATGGTTAAAGGAGCAGGAACACGACTTCGCATTCTTCGCCCAAGCATGTCCCAAACATGTTCAATCGGGTTCGCATCTGGACTTAACGCTGGCCACTCCAAAACAGGAATGTTTACATCATTTAAATACTGTTGAGTGATTCTTGTGGTATGAGGTCTGGCATTATCATGCATCAGAAGAAAGTTATTTCTAATAAAATCAACATACGGGACAACAAAATCTTGGAGAATTTCATCAATGTACCTGGCAGCAGTTAAGGAGCCTCTTGGAACGATGTACAACTCAGTGTGTGCCTCCAGAGAAATTCCAGCCCACACCATTACTGAACCTCCTTGGTATCCTACTCTAGGACTGAAGGTACATTCTGCAAAACGCTCTTGTGGTCTTCGCCATACTCTCTCGCGACCATCTGGAGATCGCAGGCTAAACCTGGACTCATCAGTAAATAAAATTCGCCCCCAATCATTTTCACCCCAGTGCTCATGATTTCTGGCAAACCGAAGTCGCGCAACACGATGACGCCTAAGAAGCTCTGGACCTGTTGCAGGTCTACGACTGGTAAGATTGGCTTCTCCAAGTCTTCGTCTAACTGTACGTTCGCTTACATTGGTATTCCGAACATGATGAAGTCTATTTCTGATTTCTACAGCTGTAGCACAACGATCTCGTAGACTTTGCAAGAGGATGAAGCGATCATCATGAGCGTTAGTTTTTCATTGGGGACCAGTTCCAGGTCGTCTGGTGTAAGCTCTAGTTTCCAAAAAACGTGTATAAATACGGTGCACAGTGCTATTGGATACGGCATATTGTTGGGTAACATATCGCTCAGTTCTTCCGTCTTGAAGCAACGCAACAATAGCAGCCGCTGTTTCAGGATTAACAGCCATATTTTTACCTTAAATAAACGCAGTACAGCTTTGAACTGTTTCACTTCTTTAAACTCAGACTTGTCAAAACAATAAAAACAAAAGAAAAGTCATGGCCAACTAAGACTTGTGTACTTTTTAATTTTTGGAAATTTTTATTCAAAACAGTCTAGTCTTGCTTTTCAAATAAACGTTTAATTGTTGTTAGATATTACTTAAAACATGTTGTTGTTTGCTTTTAACTTATTATAATAATAAACCATTGCAAAGTATTAAAATTTTACATTTTTTAAATAAAAATTATAAGTGCTCCGTTTTTCGTGCCGGTGAGTGTATAACAATAACATACAAATCATCATAATTATCAGGTAGGTAGAAGTGTAGGTGTTGTGGAATAATCAATAAGGTGTTGTGGAATAACCACCAGGTAGGTGAAAGTGTAGGTGTATATGGAATAATTACCTACCTAATTAATGAGTTATGGTATTGACCTGGAAAGTATAACAGAGGGGAAATTTACATTGCCAACTCATTCTGCAATTTTCCTATACTCAACATGTTGACGAAGGAATTATACAATAAGATCATCCCCTCCGAAGCCGCAGCTACGGCATATCTACAAGGCGACAACCTGCTCCAAGTTGAAAATGATGCTGATCCGTGCCCACAAAATGTGGGTTCGAGAGTGTGGAGAAGAGAATAAAAAATAGAAAAGTAAAGTTTTATTCAATTATTAGATGCGCCAGAAGAGGATGCCAAATTGTTTAGGTCCTTGCGCCACGAGAATTTACTTCATTTCAGATACGTCTATAGAAGATGCAATGCAGCATATAGTCATTGACTGGTTCAATATGTGCCGAGAGGTATATGTAGCAAGATTGTGTCAGTTGACATGCCAGGACAGTTGAGGAATCGCTGATGATCCCGTCCAAATCGATAATATAAATTTTCAGACCGCAGAAAGTACAACAGGAGACGACTTTTACAGGCGTATCAGTCAGCCGAATCCAAAGATTCTGATGCAGAGGTCGAGAACAGGAACCACGGAAATCAAGTAGATGGGTGTTCGGATTAGCAACAACAGAAGTTTTTTCGTTGTCGCTACCAGGTTGCTTCCAATCATTCAGTGCGAGATTCATGCAGGATTGTCCATACATTGTGATGAATGGCCTGCCGACCGATCATTATTGCAACTCGGATATGTGCACAGTTCGGTTAATCACCAATACAATTATTTATGTTGATCCTGTTTTAGCCCAGTAAATGAAGACATTTAGAGTGAAAACAATTATGAGAAAGCTGGTTTTTCGTGGAGACCTTCAGTGAGGTGCCCTTAGTACATCTTGAGAAATTCGAGCAATTTGAGCCATGTTTTTTTTTCAGTTTTTTGCCATTATCTCGAAAAGTAGCACTCTTTCGACAAAAATAGGCACAGCAAAAATATTTCTTATAAAATGGCCATTACACATTTTTCGTAGGATCAACTTTTTTTGTGTTAAAGTTGCGGAAAGATTTTGAACAAATGCGTACTCTTTTCCACACCATCGCAGGGGTAGAGTAGTAGGCGCGCTTTTTTATGAGTTATGAGTTATCCCCTCATAGGCTTAATCCACATCTGACACTCAAAACAACCCTTTGCATCAATCATTCATTCTCCTCCACAGATCTAATTTTATCCGTGTCAACTTCATCGTCCTTTTCATAAACAGCTTCGATCAGATGATGATATCCTACCTTCAACTATATCTTCATCTACAGTATGGTCATTTAAGTGTGCAACATATGGGAATTTTTTTATTAATTGCCCAAGGAAAATACAAATAATCCTGAAAGTTGGTGCATGTTCCATAATCCTATTAGGCGCACTTAGAATGGTTGCAAGTCAAACAGCAAACAGGGTAAGCCAAAAAATATAAAAATTGTACAAGAGTAAAGTTCAGAAAATTCAGCAAAATGTTATTAAGAAAAGTTGTCTAGAATTAAAAGTTATGCCTAAATACCAAAACATGGCCTCCCAAGCAAAAGAAATATATTTTTTTAAAAAACAATAATAATTTCATAAAAAAAATTGTTTTAATATTCACCCTAAACAATTTCATACATTAATCAAAATTATATCATTTTCGCATAACTTTGTTAAAATTCAAACATCTTTGTAAAATTAACTTAGATTTTTAATTTTTTAGGGAATCACAAACTTTATGTTTGTTGCAACGATATTAACAAAACTTTACAAAATTCGAAAAAATTCTTCTGAACAAGGTAAAACATTAGTAATGATAATGTGTTTATTAAGAAACTGGAAAATAATTGACGAAAAAATTATTTTTTTTAGGAGGCTATGTTTTGGTATTTATGCACAGCTTTTAATTCTAAACAACTTTTCTTAATAACCTTTTGCTCAATTTTTTGATATAAGGGTACTTTACTCTTGTGCAATTTTTATATTTTTTGACCTACCCTGTTTAACTTGAAACCATTCTAAGTGCACCATTCTAAGTGCACCTAATATGATTATTGAACATGCATCAACTTTCGGCAATGTCTGTATTTTGGTTGTGCAATTAATAAAAAAGTCCCATATGTTGCACACTTAAATGATCAATATATCTCCGTTGTTACTATAACTATTTCTTCCATTGCGGCGTTCAAACAAGATTGCCCATGGCAATGTTGCAATGCCCACATACTGCAGAACAGCGGAAACCTAGTTATCTGCAGCTACAGCTAACGTTACAGCCTTTGATACAGTGCAGAATATATAGTATTGATCAACAACTGATCGGGAGCCGGAGACAAGAGGTTTTGAATAGGTTCCAGTCTATTGTTGATGATCTCCCATCCCCAGTCTTCTGGGTTTAACTCATCAAGCCATTTTTGGACCTGCAGATACACTAATAAATGCTGTTGTGCTGCACTGAATGTTGGTTGTAGGGCAATTTCACTGGTCTGTTAAGTCTATGGTTGCCTTTACAAATGAATAATACCTGTACTGATCAATAGTTTTCATTCGGAGGAGCCTCAGACAAATAATAAACATAGACTAATAATTCAATACACTACAGACCCCACCAAGATAAAATATGTTTAGTAACATTATTTGTCTGAGTTAGTAATAGAAATCTAAAACAAAACAATGCAATGATTGCACAATTGCCAAACTTCTTCATACTTATCTTGTACTTACGAAATAAATGTATAACCAACGTTAAAAAACATCAGTTTAGAACGATTAATTGATATCTACAATCTACATATAGTAAAAATTTGGACAGTTATTACTTAACAATAAATTTTACTAATTTTGTGAATTTACTGATCCTACTTGGTCATAAACAATATCTTTAATAAATTGCTTATTCTGGATAACGTGGCAACGTTACACGAGCTCTTTGCGATCGATGCGCATTTGCTTTATTATACCCCAACAGCTGATCCAGAGTTCGTTGAGATTTCTTCGGTTTGATTTTTTTTGAGGACATTTTGGGGTTATTGGACAAAAGACATATAGTTAAGTTAGTATATACAGAGTGTCTCACTTAAGAGTAGAGATGGGAAAGTTTCCACTTTACGAAATTTCCCGGAAAGTTTCCAACAAAAATTTCCGAAACTTTCGGAAAGTTTCCAGTCTTCTTTTTTTTAGTGTTTAGTTTAATTAGTCACACTTAGAGCTTTCCAAAAATACCAAATATGTCATATTTTGAGTGAAATTTGTTAAAGATATTGCAGAAAAAGTATAATATCACAAAATGTAAAAGTTTTGCTTTGTATAATTGGTATTTCATGATCATAATTCAATATACCACTTTCAGATTTTAAATTATCAGTATCATTATTATTTAATTACTACCTATAGCAAAAAACGTAGGAAGTGACGTTTTTTTTTTGTTAAAAAAATACTATTATTTTTGCAGATTTAGCTGGGGCAAAAAAAAAACATTGCTTCCGCTAAACCGAAAGTGACATGCAACTGTGTTGTGCAGATTATTTTATTCACTTTACTAGTCTGATGAAAAATTGCAACAAAATCGCCATCTTAATTAAAAAAAAAAATAGTAATTTGGCGATAACTTTTTTGTTTGAAATTAAACTGTTTTTTTTTTCTTGGCGGCATTCAATTTCTTGGTGAAAACAACACAAGTTTAGTATTTGAACAGCCAATATGTATCTTAAAAATTACCGAGATAATCGCTAGTAACATCTTAATTGTGTCACCCTGTACAAAAGTAAACATAATAAAATAGAGAACTGAAAAAAGATAGTTAAATAAAAAAATATAAAACCAAATATGAAAGAATATAATAAATTTAAACTTATTAAATTTCAGTCAAAAGTATATAGAATATAATAAAATATACTTTATCTGTGGTCTATAGCACAAGCACACAGTTGTTCTGTTCATGATTCTTCTTTGTTCTTTTTTGTATTTTTTAGGTTATGTCATGAATGTTGGCCAGGCATTTATGGCGGCCAATTTAAAATTTCTACATAAATTCCCGGAAAACTTTCCGGGATAGTTTCCCAGGAATGTTTCCGAAACTCTCAGGGAAAGTTTCCAAAAATGTACTTTTTCCTCATGCTTAACATACTTTCAAATCAAGCGGGGGTGGACCCAAAAGGGTAAAATTTCAACTTAATTTTATTTGTCTTTCGTGCCTATTATCCTAGGACACCCTGTGCAAAATAGACGTTAACACAGTGGCCACATACGATGCAGTTCCTGTAAATGAAACTGGCACGGTGATAAAAAATAGTTAGAACCTGCCACCATAAATAATCTGTAATTGTATTGTAACAATTATTTATTGGTGCTATATTTTTTATGTCATAGTATAGTCTCAGACAATAATAAACAATGTTATTTGCCTGAAAATGTTGTAGCGAAGATAATTAGGTAATTACCAGGATTATGCATCATGTCTGGTATAGGTACTCTATAATTTCTAATGCAAACATAGAAAAATGCTTGTAAACAGAGTGCAAATAATAAACATTATAGGAAAAACAGTAGCTTTCCAACAAAAGCACCATTGCTTACGTACAATTAACTGCAATATTAACATCAATGCCATTTAAGTTAAATTATTTACTGTCGTCAACCTTAAAACATTTTTTAAAATAAAGTAGGTACACATGATAGCCATGAAATTTTCTGTAGCAGCAATACCTAGCCACAGCTTACGGTAAGCTGTGACCTAGCAATATGGAATAGTGCAAATTATCGTTGTTAACCGACCTCAAATCGTAGCTATTATATATTTCCAAAACGATAGATGACATATCTAAATAATAAGGAAGGATCCTTACCTCAATCCTTACATTCTGATGCTCATTAGAAATAGTTTGTATCTACATAATTAAGATGAACAATAAATCGTCGAAAATTAGGAAAATATAAATGACCCTTTCGAGACACCCTCGATATTTTAAATACTTATAATATCAAGGTCGAGATCGAGCGATTCCTCATCTGGAACAACTAAAAATAAACAAAATACAAAAAATGAAAGTGTTAGCGCTTTATTTCATGATCTATTATTCTTAGCGAATAAAGGAAAAACTTATAGTCACACACGCGCCGTATTTGTTATCAAAATGTCGACCGTAAGTAATTATTACTATTATTGACAACAACTATCATTATGGAATTTTTTCGCGAATGCATAGGCATCAGGAGTCAGGGCCCATCTTCTTATTAAAAAGTAATCATTTTCAATTAGATGATGTTTGTTGTGAATAAAAAATTGATAATTTACAGTTTGATTGCATTCCAATTTCTACTTTGAAGGTGTAAAATTATTTTCAATTTTTTAAATTTTATCGGGATATCTGTGTGTATGCGTGTATTTCTATTATCAGATAACGATTTGTTTTGTTGCTGAAACAGGCTTATCAAATTTGTTTACATTTAAATCCATAGAGTCCATAGATATTATGAAGAGATTTGTAGCCGAAGGCGATCGTCTGGCTCGGTTATCTTTCTGGTTGTCCTTGGTTTTAGCCATAGACTTATGAACAAGGGAGACTCAACCATTCATTGTTGAATAGGCTTTTGTTGTGAATCAAACATTGCTATGAGTGCGAGAGAGAAAAAAGAGAGAGAGAACTTCATAATTCCGACTCCGAGCATCGCGGCCCAGGTTGACATCTAACCTAATATTTTGTGGTTGACACAATTCCGACCAGATATTTAATACGCCAGTGGCGAAAGATTTTTAAAAAATAATAAAATTAGTTGGGAACAAACATTATATTTTTATGATTTTTGTTATACTGGTTGGAGTATATCTAGGCATTAACCTATAATATACGCAAAATAAACCGAATTATCATTAAAAAATGTTTAGATAATATTTTGACTTTAATATTACAACATATTAATTTTTTCAGTAAAAATAGGAAATAAGAAACACTTACTGTTACTTTACAATCGTTTATTTAGAAAATCTATTGCGGATATAAAATACAGCGAATATAACATAATATAATATATTATACAGATCATTGGTTCCACAAAGGCACAGAAAAACAGCAAGCGCTTGCTGTTTTTCTGTGACGAAGGTAAGCAATATATTACGAAGGATTTTTTAACTGGCATCATAATAACAATGTTTTATAATGTTATTGTGCAAAATACTGGAAATTAGTTAGCAATTATTTTACGATATGGAAATAAAACAAATTCCTGTATCAATCTAATATCCAATAATATCTAAAAAAATTGTTTAGATGCAAGACTCTTTTTGCCATTTTGTTCTCAGGAAATATTTGTTGTGAAAATATATCATGTAATTAATTATAATTATCAATATTATTTACTTAACTAAAAACTAATTTATTATTTCAACATAAAATTTAATATGTTTATGATTTTATATCTTTTTTGTGATTTTTAATTATTATATTCATATTTGTCAGATTTACTTATTGGCCCACAGTGCCCTAGAACTGCTATGGTTTTTGCAAAAGGCAATGAAGACGAAATAATAGCAATTCCTCCCCTCCTCTGCACTAGCATTAATGTGCAGTGTGCAATGAGGTACAGGTACTTGAGGGTGAGAATTATTATTATTATTAAATTGATAATAAAGCCATTTAAAGCCACGATCATAAACACTAATGCTTCCCTGGCCTCGGGAAGAGTACCTATTTTCATCGATATTGGTACCAATATATACGTATCCGATAAATTTCTGTCCTGTGCAGTCAACCTGCCGCCTTACTGACATCTCATCCGGCAAGATTACATAGCAAAGACTTGAATGACTCTTTTTGTTTTAAAGTTAAAGCTGTAAGAGCTTCGTTGGTGAATCCTGGACTGCCATCGATTGATCTGTACCATTTAGACAAGGTTTCTATATGCCAATGCCAGTGCAAATGACCTTAAACTTGAATCTTGAATTATTATACTTTGCGTGGAAGGTCCTTTTAATAATCTTTCAAAGAGGTCTACGGCAGGTCCCGAAACTGATACCTGTAATGAAATGAAAATATTTATATTTTCGGCAAATAGGAGAAAAAAAAAACCAAAAGCTTCCAACTTCAGCTACCCTGTACAGGGTAATTGGTTGAGAGATACCTACATTTGAATTTGCAGGGATGTAATTCGGAGCTTCAATCTTCTAACAGTCATTTGTAGGGTGTGACTTCGTTTTCTTTGCTTTCCAACAGTTTCTTGTACTACTGCTAAATTTCTCCTTCTTCTCACCGGAGTGGAAAAATCGCTACTTGCCAGTGTTCTATGTGCAATAAAAAGTTTAAATTTAAACCTAATATAGTCAAATATATATCTTTACTTGATTGCCAATTTCTAGTACAAAAATATAGTTGTGGTTTCCATCCTTGTTGCATAAATAACTAATTTGCAATAGCTTCTGCATCTCTTTCTCTGTTTAAGAAGCAGCAATAGTAGCTGATGAAGAGGATTGTATTCCGTCTTCAGCTTGTGCTTCCATTTTTTAAATAGCTCTCTATAATTAAATAAAATTTGTATATACTTAGTACCTACATATCACAGAGAAAAAATATATATAAAAAAAAACACTATTTCATATGCAGTGTGTTTCTTTTCGAGTCAATTCTGTTTTTTTACTTTATTAACTGATTTTCAAAATTCTTTTTTCCGCTTGCACTCAAAGAGCTATATTATTTGTTGATGTGCATTTTTTAGCAACGTAGTTGCTTGACCTGCTGCGTTTAAAGAAAGTTCCAAAAAGTGACTAAGTTATATACTTAGGTATTGTGACTGAAAAAACTATTTTTGATGTAGTCAAAAATAATGAAATGCATTATATTTTATTTAACATTTTTATACTTATATTAATCTATTTTTGAACATTAAATAAAAAAATATTATCAGACATCACAGCTTTTTTCTTGTAAACTGAGTTTAGAAGACCCTGGTTCAATACATTACTTACTGATTTTCTCTGTACAAATAAATATTAATTAATTTTCATTTCTTAATTACTTTTCAATAATTATTTGCGCAAAAAGCCTAATAACGGCCATTGTGATAAATATTTTTAAATATTTTTTGTCTCAAAATGTGAGTAATTACTTAGAATAAAATTCGTATTGACCAAAAGTTTTAAATTATGCGTGTTACTCGCTACAGATCGAAAAAAGCCATTTTATGGGTCAAAATGTTGAATCACCACATACGTGCTGTACATTGAGTCTTAACAGTCATGAGAAAGTATAGTATTCTACTCGCGTTTAATACCTAAGTGTTATTAATTCAGATTATTTTTGACACTCGCCTATGGCCCGTGCCGTAAACTTCATCCTCAGAATAACAGCCGTCAATATATGCTTATTGAATTATGTCCACGGGTAGAGGGAATAATAAGAAGGCAAACTATTTTATTTTGTTTTAAGGAAAAAACACATTTAATAAAACTTGTGCTTGTACATATTTAAAATGAAGTTGCAATGGCAACAAAGACAAAATAATAGTAATCCCCCGCACAAGCATTCAGTTGCTTCTGGGGTACTTCTAGTTTGGAGTATTGTGAGGGTGAGAATTATTATTATTATTATAGGAAAACTTAACATTTCATATTTTTAAAGAACCTAATACATTTGGAAAAAGTATAAGAAACCATTAGTTGTCACTCCTCCACCAACATTGACAAATAAAAGATTCATTATAGCTTTATGTAACCTCTTCTAATACTCAAATTCGGCAAATTTTGCCACAAACGTTATAACTTTGAATTCCGAATGCGAACATATATATTCTTAGTGACACTTTTTCGAAAGATTAAAAATAAAGCTAGTTTACACTGTTCCGGCATTTTCATATTTTTTATTTTTGTGGACATCCCGATAAGTTTGTTCATGGCAACCTAATTTTAAATACAAGCAAAACTTTTTGTCAAGTGTGCTTTTTTCGGAAAAATGTAAAATAATAGTTATTTATGTACCAAGGCACTGAAGTTCAACTTTTTATGACTCGTGTGGAGTTTAGTTGCTGAGGCCTCCACCAACATTGACAAATAAAAGATTCATTATAGCTTTATGTAACCTCTTCTAATACTCAAATTCGGCAAATTTTGCCACAAACGTTATAACTTTGAATTCCGAATGCGAACATATATATTCTTAGTGACACTTTTTCGAAAGATTAAAAATAAAGCTAGTTTACACTGTTCCGGCATTTTCATATTTTTTATTTTTGTGGACATCCCGATAAGTTTGTTCATGGCAACCTAATTTTAAATACAAGCAAAACTTTTTGTCAAGTGTGCTTTTTTCGGAAAAATGTAAAATAATAGTTATTTATGTACCAAGGCACTGAAGTTCAACTTTTTATGACTCATGTGGAGTTTAGTTGCTGAGGCCTCTGGCCGAGGCAAATAAACCACATGAGTCATAAAAAGAACTTCAGTGCCGAGGTACATATTATATTTTTCTTGAAATCGGAAAAAAAAATGTTTTATTAGGCAAGAAAATAATAACAAGGGATCACCCGTCCACGAACCGACTACGTGCGGCGTTGCTTGACTTTACCGATCGCTCTACCTAGGACAAGTATAATGGTGTACGGCACCTTCTGACAGAAAAACCAAACTGCTGCTTCTTGTGCAGCCTACCCAACAAATCTATTGATATTCGAATTTACTAAAATATGTATACTGAAGGATTGCGCTTCTATAGGAAACAATTTCGCAATGTGTACGAAAAGTTAATGGGCCTTTATCGGCCGGGTTTTGAATATTTGGTCACTTTTGACGGGCGATTTCTCCACGTCTGACGTTTATTGTTTACATCTCGCCAAGGCCTACATATTGAAAAAATCGTACAATAATGGGCTACATTATTGTACGATTTCTGTGCTTTTAATGACGATTATGGGACATTTTAATGCCGATTTCAAGAAAAAAAGTTTTCCCTCTTATTCACCCTAACCGTGGACATACTGTATATCTAAAAAAATTTAAAACATTTGTATGATATATTAACCATCCATATTGTTTTAATTTAAATTCTAAGTGTACAACATCATTATAATAATTTTCATTGTTTCAGATAAGAAGCAGGCATGGCAGAAGCCCATGCCGCGGTCGCGTTCTCATTTTCCATCACCCACGATGGATGGGACGTGAATTTTGACCGGGAGGTGCTACACCTCGTCTGGCAATCTGGCATCAGGTCGTGGAAGAAAAAGATTGCTAGATTACAGGTGAGGGTGACAATTATCATTATCCATTGTTACTACTATACCTAGACCATGGATTGGAGAAGAAAAAGCTTTATATAAATTTAAATCGAATTAAAACTTTGTCAATTTTGTACACTGACGTCACTGACTAATTGGTTTGATGTATTTTGCAGAACAGTATACACAATGGTGTGTGGCCTGGCCACTACAGATACCTTTGTATGTTGATGGGGATAGTGACGGCTTTGCATCTAAATAGTTATCCACTGCCTTTAAATCTGACTCAGAGATTTTTACATTTATTTGATAAGTAAGTCGGTGATAAACCCCTGAGTTTATAGTGCGTAATTTACATAGTCATTAAAACATCATTTTTCATATTGTAATTCAAGTCTGGTGTCCTATGCCCATGTAATATTTGTATAATCATTTTGTTAATTATTGTTTGATTATTGTTTCCGCAAACATACTACTACTACTACTGTTCTCATTTAAATTGTGGAAATGACTCTGCAAAAATTGCTTAAGTAACTTTTTAAGTAAATTTTTAGGTTGGACAGGACTGGACTAGTGTTGTAGGTATGTGGAAATACTTCCATAGAAATGGAAATATTGGAAATTTCCTAAAGTGTCTTGGAAGTGCCGGAAATATATTGGAAATATTTGAAATATTTAAAAAAATATTCAATACTTGATTTAAACGATTAGAAAACCAAACTAGAAAAATAATTTCCCAAAAAGTACGTATATTACGAATATTTCAAGATCGTGGAGAATACGCTTACTAATGACTAGGCCAGGCCGAAATAAATATAGAAAATGAAATGTTTGTTATAATTCATGGTTTCAAACTATAGCGGTTCTACATCTCACCTCTACTAACTAATATCAATTGGAACAAGTAACATCTAGCCGATGGAAACCGTATCTCCAATAGCCTACTTGGTTAAAGTGCCTACGGCCACAGTAGGAGTCCCGGGTTCGAGTCCCGGCTGGAGTGAATTTTTTTCAATTGATGTCCTTTACCTGACATGCCACTAAAACATCTTTTATTATTTATAATTACAGGTACTAAAAATCTTTCTTTGTTAATATCTTTTTCTAATTATTATTTTGAACACAAAATTATATAAAAACTTAAGAACAATTCATATTTGCCGCCATTTAAACAACCAACAAAACAATACTTCCTGTCATAGGCGTTGTCAGCTGTTACAGTTTTCCCCTAAAATTTTTCAGTATCGATTCGATTTACTTAACCATAAAGCGTTATTCTTCCTGCTTTGTTGTTAACCTGGGATTTGGTGTTGTTTATTTTTGGGATTTTATTATTCTCAATTTTTTGTTTAAAAATTATCAGGGAATCGTCGGTAAAATTTTTTGATTATAATTTCTGAAGACTATATTGTATATATGATATATATTCCCATATATTTTCCAGTCCTCTTGTTTATACCAAATCGAAGAAATAAATAATAGACTTAATGTCACGATTTTTACAATAATCCTTGCTTCCATTGACCGAGAATATTAGGGAACAGAGAAACCATAATATTATGACATTTTTAAAAGGGAGCTTCGGTGTCAGATCAAATCACTAAAATACTGAAATTTTCTTTTGAAGTTGATGTTTATTCCCAACAGATTCTGTTGCACTGCATTGTGTGATTACAATCATATACTGATTTAAGAAAATAACAGTACCAATAACAAAAAAGTTAAATTTAGTCACCTACTCATTTTCTACATATGACATATTGCATAATGAATAATTGTAATAAAATTTGGTACAGGATGGCCCATCCAAGCGGAAAAAGTGTTACGTGGAGACAGGCTAACATAAAATTTTCATTCAAAAAATGAAATTATAGTAAAAATTAAGGGGAATTCGAGAGTGTAGTCGGATTTTCTATACGGGTGTTGGTAGAAAATTCATTGCGAAAAAAACTTTTTCTCAAAATAAAAAATATATTTTGACCTACACAACCATTAGAGGACCTTTAAGTAGTATTTCTGAATATTTAGTTTTTTTAAATAACTTCCGGTTATAGCGGAAATGAAAGTAATTTTCTCTATTTTCCAACTTACACATTTCATTTAACCATTATTGGATTGCTTTTTTAATTCAAGTCCAACAATATACCTATAATTTGACCTATTTATCTCCAACCGTTTCCGACATATTTATCAGAGAAGCTCCATCAAACTAGATAATATGGTCTCATGGTCCGTGTCGGATGTTTGATCCGAGTAGGCCAAACAATAAAACCAAATTTATGACAAATCAAGTCAGCCGTGATAATAAAACTGACAATCAAGTAGGCTATAAATTCAATATTTCTATTTACCTGTCAGATTAGTCTAATACGGCATGCACACATTCGTATAAGTCGCAAGGCGAATGGCGAGGCTGGGCGCGAACGCGAATGTGTGAACAGTCGGCGTGCTATTCGCCTCGTTATTCACCTCGCGATTCGCGCGCTCGCCTCGGTGGTGGTGTTTCGGACGCGAGTTCAAAGGCCACGAACAACGAGGCGAACTTAGTGTTTACATATTCGCCTCCCTTCAGTTGACAACTCTGACATTGTACCGTGAACATGCTGCTACAATCTCCAGATCCTGCATATTTGCGATATTTGCCTTTTATTTATGAGTTTGCCAGAGTTCATCATCCACAGATTATCGATAGGTTAGGTCACAATTAGTGTTTAGGTAGGTTTAGGAATGTTTCGACAAACTGTTCCGACGATTGTATAAACGGTAGTTCGCGTGATCAATTTGCACACGAATGTTTCAACAAAACATTTCGGCGAGTGGCGAGGCGAATGGCTAGCACGCATGTGTAAATCCGGAGTTAAATTTTGTTGCTGTGATTTTTTTGTTATTTCTTCTGAAATAATTTAAAATTCATTCTCTCTCATCCTCACTAATTCTAAACCCATTTTTTCCATCGCTAATCACACTTTCTGTCAATCTGAATCTTCGATACATCTTAATATAAATTAAGCACTCTGAACATTTCTATTTGGATATTTACGAGAATACTCTCTCAAAGTTTCTATGTATATGTAATTTTTGATAAAGACCTCTAAAATATCACAGCATTATTCTTTCAAACACATTTTTTTTAACTTTAACTAGTAAGAGCTTCAGCAACAAAATTTTAGACTAATCTGACAGGTAAATAGTATTGAATTTACAGCCTATACTTAATTGTCAGTTTTATTATCATGGCTGACTTGATTTGTCATAAATTTGGTTTTATTGTTTGGCCTACTCGGATTGAACATCAGACCATGAGGCCATGCATGTATCTAATTTGATAAAGCGTATCTGATAAATATCTCGCCAACCGTTGGAGATAAATAGGTCAAATTAAATATTGTTGGATTCAGCATTAAAAAATAAACCCTATACCTAATGGTTAAATAACGGTTAAATGTGTAAGTTGCTTCTTTCATTTCCGCCATAACTGGAAGTTATTTCAAAGAAACTAAATATTCAGAAATACTACTTAAAGGTTCTCTAATGGTTGTGTAAGTAAAAAAATTTTTTTTTATTTTGCAAAAAATGTTTTTCATGATAACTTTTTACCAACCCAGGTATACAAAATCCAAGTACACCTTCCAATTCCCCTTAATTTTTACTACAATATCATTTTTTGAATGATAATTTTATGTTAACCTGTCTCCACGAAACACGTAACACACTTTTTCCTCTTGGATGGGCCACCTGTACATATTGCGGGGATAGGGGGGGGTCAAACATTTTTTTGAATAAAATTTATTGTGTATAATAAGAGACTGTGGTGTTATCGGAAATTTTTAATCCGGGAAAATTATGAGTATGAAAATTGGTTTTTATTATTTGCAAAAATGGAATGTAGGTCATGATTCTCGAATGTGTTTTTACACAAATTTAGCCCATCAAAAAGCACTTTTTCTTTATTAATTAGCAAATGTCGAAGTGACAAGACAAAACCGTCAACAGAATTGCGATAAAACCTCAGCAGTGTTTTATCACTGAGAACTGGCTATAATTGGTCAACAAATTATAAAACGAAGCTTTCTATTGGTTTATTTTTGATGAGCGAAATAATCTATGCAATTAACATCGTTGCTAGGTATTTTTGAAAAAATACTGCAAGTGGAATAAAAAGCTTTTAACTTTCAAGTAGCACAAGTACTAGTATCATTAAAATTGAACAAAAAAAAACATTATGTAAAATTCTGACCAAATAGAAAAACCTGCTTGGAATGCTTTTAAACATTATTATTGGGCTTCGAACACAACACAAGGGCTTAATAGGCAAGGTGTTGTACATAAGATGTAAATTTTCTTCGCACACTGCATTTTAAACGCACACGCCTATTAAATATTTGATGACCAATGTTAATATTTTTTTTTTTGCTTCAAATAACAATTTGGTAATGCTAACAGAAAATCAAGGCAACATTTTATTTTCAGAATTGGTATCTTTTGTTAACTCTTGGACTGGCCTTTTTTATAAATAGAATGACTTGCACTCCACAGACTTTCTTTTTTACTCAAAAAAATCGAAGATTGTTCCTCTGTATATTTGCCTTTGTTGGATAGCAAAAAATCGGAAGAATTAGGTAAATATAACATCAAAATGATTTTGATTCGACTTGATTCTGAATAAAACTCAGAAATTATAATCTTCATAGCTTATTTTGACATGCCAACAAATTCTAACTTCTGAATCATTTTCTTGCCTGATTTAAAAAACTAACCTCAAAATTTATTTTACCCATAGACAAGAATTTTTAGCCTTAAAATCATTCACAGTAGCGGTTGTTCTGGATACATAAAAAAACGCTGCCAATGGAGTCACTTTCAACATCTCTTTTTTAAAAAGCATTGTGAAAAAAAGCTGCAATATTTCACACAAATCCTAAAGGATATAGGACTTTCATCCTCTCATAAATAGTCTATACCACTTTGTTTCTTCAAAATAATATCAAAATTGAATTCCCTGACCTCAAGAATATAGAAAACGGCTATTTTAATTCACCCACTTGTGCCCCACTTATCACTCTTTTAGAATAGAATTGATAAGTAGTGTATGGAAGGAGTTAAGATAGAAAAACTGGCAGCAAAACTTGAGTAAGTGAAACAAGAAATAAATCAGCACAACCACATAACACAGAAAAAGACAACATAAAAACTATATAACTATAACTATAAAACGGTGTAGTTTCTAAATGAGTTTATATTCACAATGCTGTGGGAAAATGTTCCCATCAAATTCGTCCATTATGAGACATCCATACTACATCCTTTACTGTCCATCATGTGACAAGTTCATTATGTGTCTGGATCTTACTTATTGCCAAGTTGAAACCTATCCCGCTGTAAAGTTAGCTGCCAAAACGCAGTGAATTTGTTGACTTCCATACCACTTATTAATTCGATGGTTGTCTTGCCAAAACTAAATATTAAATATTTTCATCCTGCTATTTTGATTTTAAACTGATTTAGCGAATACTTTTTTATCTCTTTGTGGAAAACACTTCCACTCACATGGTGATGTGTGGAAGTAATTTAACCAATAAAGAATCTTATTCAGAAGTGTCCTAAATCGGCGAATAATGACATTAATGACATTGACTGTGTTGAAAGTTACCAGGTGGAAGCAATTATTGCTTCCTAGGCTTGTAAGCGATTGCCTTGCTTGGTAACCTTAAATACAGTTATTATATTACCCGACTCTTCTAGGCGAGTGACTATAATGGTTTTGTAGGTCTATGGCACAGCCCTTGTAAAATGAACATGGTCTATTGTTGTAGGAACTTTTGTTCTTAAAACAACTGTTTCCCCAAGGTTTTAAATTGTTTAACTTAAACAGGGGGAAACTTATATATTCGAATTTCAGTTATGTTTAAATAATTCACCTTGCAAAATTAATTTTGTTCCGTTTTTGAAATAAGTTTGAAAGAAATGATCCACTGTTATTTTCAGTTTAATTTTACTATTTAATGTTTCCTATAACAATAGCGACCCATGCGAAGTTCAAAGATCTTGATCCTTTCATTGTTCTTGCAACACATTATAAAGTAAATATTGGAATTATAGAAAGTAAATAACTATTAAAAATAAAAGTTCATTTTCCTTTGAACTGATTTCAAAATGTTTTTATTAATAATGGTAACTCTATTTGAACATTGTTTTATAATGAAACAAAATAAAACAACTTTAGAGATACAAAATTAAAGCAGATTTCACTTTAATTAGAAAATATGATACACTTTCTGAAACCTTTTATCATTTATACAGATCTCAACAGTTTGTTAAAATATTAGGCCAAATCCTTTCCTCATTATTTTTAAAAACAATCATTACGCACTATAAACTGCTTCTGAAGTTCGATACCTAACAAGCCTCCGTTTTTAGGGACACGCTAATGTGGCAGCTGTTGGCGTGTTTTTTAACATCGTTAACATACTGGCTAATAGCAATTTACATACTTAGATATATTTTAAAGTTTTTATTTATGTATAAGGGATGGATGTATGAGTCTAGAGCTAAAGGTAGTCAACCCTCATTAAAAACGAAGATTTGGTTAATTTTAGTTAGGATTTTTAGTGGCTGGAATACACCAAGACTGTACAGCTACCAGGGGTCGTTGCCTAGGCTTCCCTTGCCATCCTTACATGACACCATGCAAAGGGTAAGTATGGAATCTCTTTTAAAGTTTAATAATGGATATTTGCACACCTTCTTTACTCAAATTTTAAACATAATAAAATCTAATAATTGAGCAAATTGCGGGTTGCCTAAGTACTTGACTGGTTAAAAGCACAATCTGATCATAACATGTAAAATTTTGTCGTATTTTTTATGTTCCACCCCAGAAATTTTAAGTCATGTACTGCTAGATCATGTTATGGCCAAAAATTTCTGAATGGTCATGAAATTGTGTAAATTGGTTGAGTTGAATACTTTTACTGCATGCTAGTGATGTTTATAATGAGGCCTTTTGATTTATACAAATATGTTGCCAATCAATTTCAATTGAAAATTTCAAATGAACAATATTCAGTCATTGTCGCTATCTACCTAACCAGGTAATCCCATGCTTGTAAGTTAGCTGTAGTACCTTACTAGCTTCTAACATGCTGTTCTTAAACATAATAGACTAGGTATCAATAAAAATTTAAGATGTTAAAATTCCTAATTTTTCTGATAGTACCTAGATACTTTAAAATAAAATAAAATATAACACTTTCCATAGTGCAAGTTTCTATTTATTTTGAATATAATAAACTTATCTCTACGTGCTTATCAAAAATAGTGTTACAAAAAGTTACCTTGAATATACCAGGCACACCATTGCCTGCATCAGAAATGTGAAGATTAAAAAAAGCAACATTTCAATGGGCAACAAATAATATTGCACAACAAAAGCGACATCATTAAAAGATTAAAATAATAATAATAATAATTCTCACCCTCACAATACTCCAAACTAGGAGTACCCCAGAAGCAACCACATGCTTGTGCGGGGGAGGGGGGCAATTACTATTATTTTTGTCTTTTTGCCATTTGCGGCTAGGGCCGACTTTTTTCCTGATAGAACTAGGATAGCATTCGCTCAAGTACTACGGAAAACCCTAGAAAACCGTAGTAATCCCAGTGAGTGTAGGACAATTAGTAAATCACACGGATAAAGCTATTTAGGAGCAATACCTTGAACTCACATTTATCCAGCGCTCTTGACCATAGCATGTTTTGATTTTTGAATGGCTGTTTCAACTAAATTGTAAGAAACCCTCTTATATTTTAGGTATAGTGTTCACAATGAGGGTATAAGTGCATCCTTTGGATAAAACGAGAGAGAAGTTTCAAATTTATAGGAATTTTTTTATTTGCTTTACAGCCACAGTTACAGTTATTTAAAATAAGTTGCTTTGGCTGTTTTAGAGCTTCAAAACTTAGCAATATTTTGCGTTTGACACATTTGACTTTTTCATTTGCCTATTATAGGCAGGTATAATACCTGGACCAACACTATTAAAGACTCGAGCATAACGTCATAATTTCATTGTTGATTGCTAACTGAAGTATCGTCGCTAGGGGGTATTCTGTGGTTATAGATATGTCAGTTTCTGACATTTAGAATATCTCATATTTTAAATATCCAGATTTATTACCATTTACATTCTTTTTACGGTAACGAATTCTCTTTGCAGTCAATATTTCGTAGTTTTGTCATATTAACAGAGTTTTTATAGGTAGATTTGTTTTGTGACAACATGAAATTTCCATGCACATGAAGAAAATCGTATGCACAGACCATTACGTGAGTTGCAAAAGAATAAACACTATTTTGGAATTACGGGATGATCTGTGCAACCAGTTGTTGAAGAAGCGAGAATTCTAGATATTATATTTTGGAAGAGTATTTTGGAATTTATGCAAGAATGAAAATATAATTTTTTTAAACCCCAAAGCGAACCCATGGTTCACTATATAAAGAATACACTGAAGAAAATAAATGGAAATATGCCATGTAAACTTTTCAAATTAAAGGAACATAACAAGCAAGTATTTGATTTTATTTTGTATATTAATTTTTTTGCAACGGACACATTTGCATGTTTTTATTTTATAAAATATTCTGCAGAGCCAGCGGCGATCTCTTGGAACAGTGCTATGTACATGTCTTTAATATAGTGTTGGTCCAACTTATACAGTTTCTTGGACAAAATTTTCAAACACATTTCTTCCTTGTCTTCTTTAGAAAACATCTTTGCTTACTTAGAAAATACGTTCTTTGTTTTGGCCAAAGCAAATGTAGGTTGATCCAAAATATATAAATGTAATAATTCAAATTACATCATTGGTTAGTGTTTTCCAGAAAAGTTTTTAATAGCCATTGTTTCTTTTTCCAAATTGCAACAAAAGCTTCATTGTTTTTATAAAAGTAAAAATGGGCCAACAATTACTATCTATTCAAGCAGGCTGTGACACCAAAATATTAAACTAATGTTATTCACACATATTGTACTTGACTTTTTAATTTGGCAGCCTTGATTTATTCAGTATTCATGAGAAATAATCTCTGCCTCTCTCTATGTTGAAGTTGCGCTGCCTTTGTGCCCAGTTAAAATTCAGTAGCAATACAAAATCGGCAAAATCACAGTAAAAATTGTTTTTTTGGTCCTTTGTTTTTTTTCTTAATTCAACTTAGACACCTTGTATTTTGAAGTAGAGCCGACCAGGGGCGGATGGGCTATATCTAACCAGCCCGGGCATTTGTCTCCCAAGCGTTAATTATTATAATAAAAATTAAAAAAACAATGCAGATAATGTAATTTTTTAATAAAACAAAATATACATTTTTTATAAAAATATAAATAAAATCATAATTCTCATGAAAGAAATAAAACAAAAAATAACAAAACAAAAATACTTGTGGCCAGTTGCACCATTGTGTCTTAAGTTAACTACTTAACAATTATCATTGTAACAATGGTTGCCTTTTGTCTTGTTAAGTACAGTTTGTTCAGCGAATGTTCGGCCCTACGTCACAAGTCTCGTCCTTGTCTGGCTCGTGAATATACGACCGATATCCGTCGTATAGTCATGAGTAAGACAAGGACGGGAGTTGTGACGTAGGGCCGAACATTCGCTGAACAAACTGTAGTTAAGACTGTCTTAAAATTTAAGATACGACGGTGCAACTGGCCATTAGTACTATGAAGTAGAAAGAAAAATGTAAATTTGGGCAGATGAAAGTAAAGGATGTTGTAGACTGTAGAGTTTCAACATTTTCTTCTTTTTCTTTTACGTCGCCTACATTTTTCTTTGCCCTCGAAGCCTGGTGAAAAAAAGGCATTTAAGCTTTAACGTTTTGTCACTTCTTCCTGCATCTGTTTATTATTTCTATATCTTTCTTTCTCCGCGCCTCCTTTTCGTTTACCCTTTTCTATTGTACCACTGTCCACTGTTTATGAATTAATAAAAAAAACTGCGACTACAGCAATAAATGTCCAATGACTCTCTCCAGCGATGGCCGATGATTGGCCCACCGGGCATTGTCCTGGTGCTCCCATCCGCCCCTTTAAAAAAATCCTATTATTTTAGGGTGGTTAATGGTTAATTTATTTTTGTAACACCCTATGGTGTGGCAGCTGGATTCTACTTTAATATACATTATTTTACAGCACTTAAGAAGTGTCAAGCCACTGTTAAAAGATGAAGAATACAAGGAAATGGAAAAGCTAGCCGAAGAATTTGAAAACGGCATTGGCAAAAAACTACAAAGCTACCTGTTTCTGAAATCGTGGACATCCACAAACTATGTGTCAGATTGGTGGGAGGAATACGTGTACCTCAGGGGCAGATACCCATTGATGATAAACTCAAATTTTTACGGAATTGACGCTATTCTACTGCATCCAACTAAAATCCAAGCTGCTAGAGCTGCACAAACTATAAGTTCCTTGCTGTCGTTTAGAAGGTTGGTCGACAGACAAGAGTTGGATCCAATCATGGTGCAAGGTTTGGTGCCGCTTTGCTCATGGCAGTACGAGAGGATATTTAACACGACAAGAATACCTGGCACCGAGACTGATAAAATAGTGCATCATTTAGACTCCAACCATATTGTAGTGTATCATAAAGGCAGATATTTCAAAGTCATTATTTATAAGAGAAGGATATTGAAGCCAAGTGAAATACAAATGTAAGTATACAGTCTGTGCACATCAATAATAAAGGCAGATGTCCAATATTTTTTTATCTTGCTAGTAGTGCCGCGCGATTATCACCATTTTGGTAAATTGCTTAGACAAGGTCACAGCTCATGACTTTTTGAATCAGCTCTACATTCTCGTAATACATTTAGTAGTTTATGTTTATAATTTTGCACATGACTAGTGGTACCTTCTGCAATATTTTAAGGAAAATTGAATACTATTTATTCAAAAATATTTACCATAGTTTCATGAATTTATGCAAATAAGAAAGCAATGCACGTCATTGTATACTGGTAGTAACATTGTATACTGGTAGTAACAACAAAAAATAGAAATATGCTTTGTAATGCATGGCCTATGCCTGACAGTTTTTCTTAGTTGTCATCGTCAATAGTTATATGTGATATGAATAACTAGTTATTTGTGTACGAAGGCACTTAAGTTCAACTTTTTATAACGAATGTGGAATTTGGAGGCCGAGGCAAATAAACCACATGTTAGAAAAAAAAAAACAACTTCAGTGCCGAGCAACACATAATATATTAATATAAACAATATGTAAAAAAGGTAATGGGTGAAGGTCAGTTACACTCCTGGGGAAAAACTTTTATTCCATAGCCATAACCACATTTTAATACTCCACAACAGCCAGCTCAAACTTTGTATGCCTCTACCAACAACCTATTTATTGTGTTTCGATCTCACACAAATGTATCTAACAAGTATCTTGTTTTTATAATTATTTGTTGACTCGGGAAAGCGATTTTTCTGAACCCTGAAGAAGATTTTAAATAAATCGAAACGTTGGCTATGGAATAAAAGTTTTTCCCCAGGAGTGTAACTGACCTTCACCCATTACCTTTTTTACATATAATTCAGCTGGGTCATTAGCTACTTTATAAACAATATGTTTTATTACGCAAAATATATATCGCTCTACATGACACCATAACAGAAAAAAGCCAAGAGATAGTTTCTGTTCAAAATTAAATTTTAAATTTTTTAAAAAAGAAATAATGGGCAATGAACAAAAAAGTAGTACCCGCATACACGTGTTTTATGCTATTTGGCAATCATCAGTACGTTAACGTTACACCGTCCCGATGATTGCCAAATAGCATGAAACACGTGTATGCAGTTACTACTTTTTTGTTCAGTTCGAGTGCTTGCTATTATCATTTTTCTTGCAAAAAAAATATTCCTCCAATATTTTTCTCTAAGAAACTTTTTAAAATTGTGTGAAGCTTTTGAGTTATTAAAAAACACATTCATACATTTTTCTATATTTTTACAGAATAGATTTGCTGTGCTAAGTAAACTGACAATTTCAAACTTTTTGTTTTCAGTCAAATTCAGCAAATTTTGGATGACGAATCTGATCCTTTACCTGGTGAAGAACATCTTGCAGCCTTGACTGCTGGCGAGAGGACACACTGGGCAAACGTGAGAAAAATGTTCTTCACAAAAGGCATAAATAAAACATCTTTAGATGTTATTGAGAAGGCGGCATTTATTGTTGCACTGGATGATTTCCCTTACGAATTTGACATGGTAATAGCAAAAGAAGGGCAAATTTTGCTACAGATCTTTTAATTTTGTTCTTTTAGAAAGATCCGTCGAAATTGGATCATTATGGTAAAATATTGCTGCATGGAAAGGGGTACGACAGGTGGTTTGACAAGACATTTACTCTGTGTATTGGAAATAATGGAAGAATTGGATTTAATGCAGAACATTCGTGGTAAGTCTGCTTTCTATTTCATCAGATTTTGTGAATAAAACTTTAATTTTGTATATCCAATGGAGTATTTATGTGAAGTAGATCTAGAGATTTATTCTGGCAAAAAGATTTAGTGGAATAACATGGAACAGTGCAGACATCCTTGTTGCCAGGTTGTTGTAGGTTTGAGTTGCCTACATATACCGGAGATTTTTGGGACAAAAAATTTAGTTACACAAAGCAGACAATGAGTATATATTTATTAATTATAATTTAATATTCAAAACTACACAAACTAGTTTACGAACTGTGATCTTTGAATATTGTTTTGATCGTTTCATAGTACTACACGTGTAATAATGATACTTTTTTTGTTACATGTTTATTGCTGCATTGAGCAAAACTTGCCATAAAAACTCTTTAAATATATATCATTATTTATTCTGCTTAGTCATGCAGATGTAATTACCTATCAATTTTTAGTGACAAATGACAACTGATAAATTATTTGATCCTTTATCTTTTAAAAATCAGAACAATACAGTAATATTATAGTCCATTCAGTAAGTAAATGCAATAACTGCATTAACATAAATAAATA
This sequence comes from Pseudeuparius sepicola, assembly GCA_963920635.1. Taxonomy (NCBI): domain Eukaryota; kingdom Metazoa; phylum Arthropoda; class Insecta; order Coleoptera; family Anthribidae; genus Pseudeuparius; species Pseudeuparius sepicola. The sequence continues at coordinate 46,759,490 of OY987302.1, read as the reverse complement.
AATATTCTCGATTGGTATACAGAGTGAATAGGCTTAAAATTGCCGCAGATATCATGTATAAAGTAAAAAACAGTTTCTTGAAGAAACCATTCCAAGTGTATTCTTATAAGTACCTATTGCATATTTTTGAGTTTGAGATATGGTAAAATTATAAAAAGCCATATTGGAAAAATAACAGTTATCAATTTACAACCTTTACCAAATAGATCATTTCCAGACCCTTTGCTGATGTTAACTTTTTCTTCCGAGATCTTGACTTAACTTCCAAATCATTGTGGCATATATTTATAGGGCGGACGCAGCAGTGATGTCCCACCTCTGGGAATGGGTGATAACAGCAGAATCTCACCAACTTCGGTAATGTGTTCAGTCTTTTTAGCACCCGTACTTCCCGAAGTAGCATGCTCCATGGTGACGGGCCCCCTAGCCTCTTATTTCTACTGCGTTCAGTTTTTTTATTTCTATTTTCCTTTTGTGTTGGTGTTGGTATCACTTTCGCTTGTTGTTCTAGGGCCGATGCTCCGATTATAGTACATGCGTGGGAGCATGTGTTACTAGATGAGGTTCAGAACATACGGTAATTTTTTGTCAGTGTTCTTTTTTTATGTGGTTTCATACATTAACTCAAAACCTCTCATCCATTTAGAGTAGTTGGTTACCCAGAGCAGAGCCTCCAAGCACGACAACAACCATACACAGCACAATGAATTGATGACATCTCCATCTAAGACTACATTGTATAACGAGTTATGGAATGGCCCATATTTCACATGAGTGAAATGTGAACGATAATGGTTCTTGAGTGTGAAATATGCCATTTCAAACGTGTTATAGGCTATACACTGCCTCTTGAAAAGTTTGTGTAAACACAAAAAAAATGTCAAATGCGTTGCCAGAAATTTTATTTGTCAGATGTAATCATAGCGATTGAACCGCACTATACTAAAATCGAGCAACTCTTACGCCTGGCGTAAACAAGAACACGTGCGTTGAAATATCCGCCATAGCCGCACGGAGGTACCACCTTTATTTAATTTTAGTCTTACAATTATTGTGTACATCAAAATATTTCAGAATTATTGGCTTAATTAAAATGGTTCAAAAAATCGATAAAATTATTTGTGGCAGTGTCTAAATAGCTGAAAACAACAAGATAAAACCGAATATCTACACTTTTGCGATCGAGCACGTCCCTGTTGCAGAGTCGGGTGAAATTTTATAGCCTACCGACCAATCGCAGATCATCATTGAACACGTGGTTTTATTTACGCCAGGCGTACGGATTGCTCGATTTTACTATAATATGTGGCATAAACAGCTTCTGATTGGTCAAAAACCATGCAGAATAATTCCGAAATTAGAGTGGTGGAATGTAATTTCTATAATAGCGGTGGAGAAAATAATTTTTAGTGTCCAAAAATCTTTTAACTCGGAAGCACTTTTATAGGCCTTCATTAAGATTCAGGTTCTAAATATGATAGTAATAGGTTGAGAGGAGAAAAACTGCTTCTTGTTTAATTGTCCAATTCCATAAATAAAATATATATTATTCCATAACAAGATATATACGAACAATAAATGTTTAAATAAACATTCCCTCTGCTTTCAACATCAAAATTAGAAATTTTTCTTGAAGTGCATAATCAAGTTTCATTGTTCAGAATAAATGTAGGAATATTACTATGTGTGTTAATATCACTGGATTTTTCACCACAGGAACTCTTAAATAAGCTCTGGCGCTTTGTCAGAACTATGAAAATTCATAAAATACCTAACATTAAAAGAATGAAACCTGGAACGTTAACTGAAAAAATAACTTAACAACTTTGTTTTCTGAGCTTTCAGAGGATAAATCTTCCTCCTTTCTCAAAGAAAATGTAAATTACTCACTACAATGACTTTCACTTTACATTTTATTCAAAGTGAAATGACTTTGACTTCACACTTTCTTTGAGAAAGAAGGAAGATTTTTGCTCCGAAGGCTCAGAAAACATAGTTGTTAGATATATTTTTTGAGTTAACGTTCACGTTTCGTTCTTTTAATGATAATTTTAGGCATTTATAAATTTTGAGAGCTGAAACTGAACTAACTCTGACAAAATGCCAGAGCTTATTTAACAGTTCCTGTGACTAAAAAAAATATATGATAAGATACCTTCATTTATATTACTATACTACTAAATAAGTAAGTATAAAAATATACATTTCCAAAGCCACATGACCTAAACACAGCACTGACGAAATGGCATTAAACTACTAAATGGACACACGAAACAAAGTTTTCAGAGAAATATTGCACCTTCAACAACTGCAGCTCACAAAAAGTTTTTCTAAATGGTAAAATTATTATAAAATTATTGTTTTTAAGCAAGTGGAATAATTGAAGGATCAAAGGATTTGGGTTTATAACCAACTTATCAAAAATTGGACAGATGGCGAAATGTTCATATTGACATCACACATGACCTGTCACTACCCTTGTCTTATGGAGGCTCTGCTCAGAGAACAAAATCACAATTGTCAATATATTAAAAGAATTAATTAATATTACAAATCTGATTATGGGCAATTTGTAAGTTAACTTACTTTAGTTCCAATTGACCATTTTCGAACACGTGACTTTGACAGGTCGGCCATTTCGCTTGGAAGACAACCAAACTTAAATACATGTGAAATCGATGTTTTGCATATTTCTAAGATAAATTAAAGCCCTATTAGGAACTTTAAAACGTAAGAGGATTCATATTCCTATAGAAAAATAATCAATTTACCGGCAGCTGCTATTAAGGGCATTCAAAAGTTTGGGGATTTGATATTATAGGGAATCAAAAATTTTATTGTGTTGCATTTGTTTAAGACTTGTGCAGTTCTTCGTGTTTTCCACTCTGTAAAATCGAAAGTACTGACTATTACAAGTCTCTTGATGAAGATGTTAAGTGCAGGTATGAAGGCAACGTTGTTGATGGTATTGATTCATAGGAGCTTAAAGCGATGGATTTTGACAACTTCGACCTGGTGAATTATCTGATCCTCATTCACAGTTTTTGCTTGTCCTCGTTTTCACTGCACAAAATAACAACAGGGTTATAAGGCAATTTCTCATGTTTATCCTCCAGCAAACATGGCCGCCGATTTGTGGCGTCATAATGAAAATGGTCAATTGAAAAACTCGAATTCTATTTAAGAAACAAGAACTGAAAATAACGGTACCGGTTCAAAAGAACTTGAGTAAAACTACTATATAAGGGCACAAAACAAAATATCTAATTTTTCATGAAGTATTTGTAAGACTAAAAAAATCAAGGAGAGTTTAACTTGTAAATATCTAGAAGTGCTTCGTATACACAAAAAAAATCCAAATTGGACTTAATGTTGTGAGTAATTGTTTTTAAAGTGGGGTAATACAACTTCAAAGCAATATCTCACACGATTTTGTCAAACAAGTCAAAGTCGGTGAATATTTTCGTGAATTCGGGAGTGCCTATACAAGAAATTTTTTTGATAATATGTAATAATAATGTGTCTTTATTGTATTTAGAAAAAAATACAAAAGGTGAGACCTTCTCACACTACATTGCATTATTTTATTATACACTTACATAAACTAATACATAACTATAATAATAATAATAATTCTCACCCTCACAATACTCCAAACTTGCAGTACCCCAGAATCAACTGAATGCTTATGCGGGGGAGGGCTAAACACATATCTAGATTGACCCTAAAAACTAGATTGGCCCTAGAAATTGCCAAACTGTTAGGGGAAGTTATTTATACCACATTTTATGAAGGATTTTATCTACAGTGTGTCCCCGGATTGAGTTCACATAAGGTGTAAAAAACAAAAAAAAATCGAGTTTATATTTGAGCTTCTGGGGATCAGCCATCAGCCCTGCTTGGTTTGAAACTAATTTGTGACATAATTTTACTTTCGAAAAATCACATATGCCTTGGAAATTATGAAAAATAGTATATTACATAGCGAGAGTTGTAAACAGCTTATTACGTATGAGTGGAAAAGTTGCGCACGAGCCGCACAGCGGCGAGTGCTGTAATTCCACGAGTATGTAATAAGCTTACAACTCGAGTTTTGTATTATAATTTTTCTTCGACGAAAGAAAAACTATTATAATAGATAAACTATACTTGTGATTATCTGACAGGCAACAATTAGTATGACAACAATGATGTAAGATTGAGTGTAAATGTAAATACAAGAAAAAATGATAATGGGCATAAGCACTCAAAGTTAGAAAACAAAAAAAAGAGAGACTGGTAACCGCATACACGTGTTTCATGCTATTTGGCAATCATCAGTACAATGTTACACCTCTTTAAAATAAGGGGACCCAGCATTTCACAGTCTATCACATAGGAAAAGTGAAGCCTTGAGGGGAAGTTTGTTTTCTGTAGACTCCAAGGAGACCACATAGGTGGGCTGGTACAAGGTTATGTTATACGTCAGTGTCCAACTGCCATCAGGTTTTATGCGACACGCCAGTGCCATAGATTCTAAAGGAGGCAAAAAATTTCCCATCATAATTCACAATTTTTAAGTTTTCTAACTTCCAGATACTCAGATGTGACAATTAATGAATTTCAACTATAAATTTGTTTCATTTGACAGTTGCCATATTCTGTAATTGTAGACACAACATTGTCAAGTCTAATTTTTAGAAATCATGGAAACCATTATTAATTTTTGCTAACAATCAAAGTACCTGTTATATTCATAGATTCTCCAATAAAATGACATACTTGGCATCACTGATACTATTAGAATGAGGAATGAATAGGCCTCACTTTGGAAAGTATAATGCTGGGTCCCCTTATTTTAAAGAGTCCCTGAGCTGGGCTAATATTTTCTTGTGTGTAATTAGTTTTAATAGCTTGGAATGGAACAATTAGCTATCACTGCAATGAATCAGCGCTCAAAATAACCTCAAAAGACATTTTCACAGCTTTTCACCACTGGACACCCAAGTACAAAAATTACGAATTAAAGGAATAACCACTTAATAGTTACGATAAAGAAAAAAACTATTTAAAAAAAATTGTCAGTTACAGAGACAGTGATTCGTGCTACAGATCCGACAGAACTAAAGTATAAAAGATCAATAAATATGTAGTTATATAAAATGCAAACAGTATACATGTGTCCAGGAACTCAGCATCTATTCAGCACTTTCACATAATAGGGCCCATTGTCCATAGAGATGTAATTTAATCCAACAAAAAAGGGTTTGTTTTACCTCCCTGATCTGTCAGACGTGTACTAGATTGATTTCCAAATCAGTGACGTCAGAGGTGTTTATAAATGGAGTTAACATTAAAACTCCAAAATCTATTAAACTAAAGGGAACAAATTCAAGGCAATTTTGGTACTACTAAATGGTTTGAGATTACATGTGAGTACAATCTCAAAAATACCCGCTTTTCACAAATTATTCCATTATGGTCTTACCACTTTTGATAACCCTATCCATTGTAAAATCAACTATATCCGCGGGGATTGAGTTAACGAGGAAAATCCTGTTTTTTTACTTCCCTTTATAAAAACTGGAAAGTAAAGACTAAATTACCTACCTTTCTGATTTTAGAGAGAAATACAAAATAAAAAAGTTGTTGTGCATATTCTGTTCTAATGAGGTTGTATTGCCCAACTTGTAAATAACAGGGATTCTATGGTCAGCTAGCAAATGCTTAAATGTTAACCTTGCTTACTCCCATCCCCACCAAATATACCTCAAAACTAATATACTTACAAATTACAAATAAGCCACCTTAAACTAACCTAACAAAGTCTGTTGCTCTTCCAGATATGATGACACTGGAAACACAATTGGTAACCCAGAAATTGCCCCGCCTATACCGATCAGACTGAACTGGGAAATCAGGTTCGAGTGCAGAAATGCCATCGAGAAATCTGTCAAATTGGCGGAGAAACTTATCGACGACGTAGATCTTCGAATCTACGTGCACGACCATTACGGCAAAGGATTCATGAAGGTCTGCGGACTCAGTCCGGATGCTTACATCCAGATGGCCCTTCAGTTGGCTTACTACAGAGACGCCGGCAAGTTTTGCCTGACATATGAGGCTACAATGACGAGGCTGTACAGAGAGGGTCGGACCGAGACCGTTAGACCGTGCACAGTAGAATCTGAAGAGTGGGTGAAAGCTATGGAAGACGGGAAAACTTCGTTAGAAGATAGAGTCAGGTTGTTGCAGAAAGCGTGCGAAACACATCAGGTAGGTACCTACATTATTTCTATATAATGTTTAGGGTGTCATAATACTGGTTATTATTAATTAGTTGATCAGCTGATCTGGAGCAAATCATTAGTTATATAAGTTTTCAGGCTATCCAAATTAGAGGAAGCATATAGAGCGAATTCAAATAGAGAAGTACATGTACGTCATCCTGCGCCGGGAACGAATTTCCGTCGGGTTGCCGGGCGAGTCCATTTCGAAGGGGTGGGTCGGCCGCATAGGTGGGTACTCGGTCATGCGACGGGTGCATAAACTATAAAAGAAGAGGTGCGTTCGATGCAGTTTATTGCGATAGTGGCATTGTTTCCTGGTGCATCATGTGTGATAGTGTATTGCTGGTAGCTCATTGTGTCTGTGGTCAAAATCAGTTCTTTTAAGAGCTCTATTTTGCGTTAATTAAATCTGACGTAAGTAAACATTAGCCAACACTCTTGAATACATATTAAGATTATAAAATAAGGTGATTTTTACAAGCTTTATTTGGAATGGCAGCTACTCCTTTGACATCGTCTTCAGGGAAGGCAATAGGAATAAAAGGGAAGGTTTTACATAGTCAAGCAAGGGAACTTATTGCAAATGTTTATTATATTTGTAGTGAACACGGGAGAATCTGACGAAGACGACTGGCAATCAGATTTTGATGACGACCTCGCAGGAATAGAACCATTACCATTATAATACATTATATTATATGTGTTGCTTGTGTACACAAAATGTTCATAGTTTTTATATACTTTTTTAGTGCATAATAAATGTATTGGAATAAAATTAGCATAGCAAAAAATGTTTTTTAGTAACACCTCACTTTATTTTCTTCCAAATAAAACATCCATACCATAAGCATTGAAAACAAATTTTACAGCCAAACATATTTAACATTTATTTTTATTCATTTTATGTATCTACTTAGAATATGACTAAAATTGATACGCCTATGGTAGAAACATTCACGCAGGCTGGTTGATGACGTACCTGTACTTCTCTATTTGAATTCGCTCTACCACCACTGTATCATCACAATAAATATAAACTAAAAATAAAGTAGGACCCAGAATTGAGCCCTGGGGAACTCCACACAATACTTCTCTTTCAGGACTACTGACATTATTCTAAGTATCTAGCTCTTAAACCAATTCAGACTTGTGCCTCTCACTCCCAACCACTCCAACTTTCTAAGCAATATCTGTTGTTAGCTACGACAATATTGTTTCAGCAAAATATTCTGTTAAAAAAGTATGTTACATCAAATCGGTTAAATTGACATTTTGTATTGTACCCTAAGATGGAATTTATCATTTATCTATTGAATGAAATGCTATCTAACACGTCAAAATACTTGTATCATGGGCACTAAAATATCTTTTTATTGATCTTACACATAAAACATAACTAACGATAACTAAAATCCTTGTTACTTATAGACAACAGTATTAAAATAACCCAAAATACAAACCATTATATATCCTTAGCCTTATCAAAAAATAAAATAGGTATCGTTATCTTAGGTCATTCCTTTCTTAGTTGTTATCTGTGGTTATGCTAGGATTATTTAATACAAATATTTGCACCCTTGTTGGTACGATGCTTCGACCTTTTGTTTGTGGTAGAGATATACGATGTCTCCTCACAGCAACGGATGCCCTTGATATTGGCACTAATTAACTTGTACATTATCAACATAGTTTTGCTCTTAAATTACATAACATCTGGATACAAATTTTCTCTCGATAACCTAAAATATGATTTTATTATATTTTTACATGCGAATTATTTATTTAGTTTAACTAACAAATCGATTTCTTTTTTCTTGCTGGTGGATTCTAAATTTCTTAACTATACTCCTTCATCACTTCGACTATTGACCTCGGCTTGAAGATTCAAGGAAACTCAATTTTAGGTGATGAAAGTATTTCCCATGGTACTGTTCACATTATTTGTATTGTGGTGTTGTGGATAAATGCTCATGGATCTTATCATTTTTTACAGCAGTACCTGCCTACTGCTATATTTATTGTCACACTACAATCCACACACATTTTGAATTTGTACACATTAAATGAACTGCTGTTTTACAAATCATTCAGACTTCCTGTTCATCTCTACTTAAAATTCACGATAATACAAGTTACAAAATTCATGAACAAATAATTTGCATTCGCCTTACCGCAAATACAAATGCAGACGTAAACCCAGGAACCCTTTAAAAGAGTCCCTGCGTAAACCTAACCTAAAACATCGAAGTTCAAGTTCGAACAAAGGGGAAATATATTCTAGGAAAAATTAAAACAAAATAATGTCAATATTCTAACAAAACATCAGATGTTCTGAGTACGGCTCTGCCGTCACCTGTCACTCCAGGGAACTTGGGAAATTCTAGGGATATCCGACATAAATTTAGTGACTAGATTTAAGAAAAGTCTTTAGACACAAAATAAATAACTTTGCAACAGAAGCCTCCTTAAGAACATGTGTCAAAAATAAGCGAGTCTCCATTTCAATTCATAGAAAAATAGCTAGTATTTTAAATATAAAATGGGTTCTAATGCAATCTTTTTGCAGTGTAGATTAACATAAAATCAAACAAAATGCACAATATTTATCTCCTTTTGACAGTTGTCACTAAGGAATTGTCTGTATTACTCGTTAGTCTGTGCTTTAGAATATTACTTTACATACTATGAAGTATACCTATTAATTGTCAATGTCAAAATTGTTTATGTACACATGAAATACAAGATTTTATGTACAAATGCATTATAATTTATAAAGTTTTACCTATTTTGCAATGCATTTGTACATAAACAAGGCTTTATTAGACTCTTCATATTATGGTTCTCACTCACAAAGCTCGCTCACTAATAAACAGACACTTACTTGTACACGCGCGGCCTCATAAATCGTTCCACTAGGCAAGAAACAAGAATTTCGGGCAAGTGCGGCAACGTTGTGCCAATAACTTCCCCTACATTCCCTCGTACCACCCCGCTCCTCCCCGTAGAAAACAAAAATTGCGTTAACTGACGTATTCACACGCCAGTCAACGAAAATAGGTTAATAAATCGCTGCATTATCATTATAATAATTTATAAGTGGATTTAATGTTTTACACAGTTCCTTGGGGTTTTGAGATTCACGTAACATGAAATTACGCGGATTTCTTTTATTGTCAAGGTGGTATTAGTTAAATAAGGTATAATATCTAAGTATAATTGTGTTAATATAGAAGAATCTCGTATTGGTTTTTTACATTAGTTTATTACACTTCTTTCCGCGAAACAAATCTTAGATTTATTTCAATTTTTAAAGCTTCCCGGGCCCCCGAAAAATCGAGAAATGAAAAAAAAAACAAGCAATTTCCAATAGTGGTTTCAGAGGATTTTCCGTCGGTTTCGTTGATTCTACAGCCATCCTGTTTCTCGAGTGGTTAATCATGAATCGGGAATTTCACTCAATTAAGAGATTTACCACCTCCTTCGATTTTTAGAACTGCTCTATTCGAGGTTGTCGAAAGACTTTTGCAAAAAAAGCCGCCAATATCCGTGGGCAAGGTTGTAAGATTTTCCACTATTATTCAGGCAATCTAAGGCCAACCTAACAGCGCCGAATTTACTGTTTTTTGCACTGTAACTGGCAATGTCACGTAAGGCAATGTCGCAAATAAGATGTTAGATTTGCCGTCACTTACACCTTTGAGATTATCGCTGGCTTTCAAACCGCGAGAGAGGGGAGGGGTAATTGCAATGTTGTCAGTTGAACTCCTTTGCGTCCGCATGTATTGGAACGATTTCAAGGGCCGCACGTGTACATAAAGTACACTCTGTTCAACGAATGTTCATATCTACATCACTACTCCCACCCTTGTCTGACTTGTGAATATATTATGACCAATATTCATCTTATATCCATGACTAAGACAAGGATGGGAGTTGTCGATTAAGATTTTTTTAAGACAAACTGTCAATGTTTTGACTCCTGTCATCTTCTGGGCACTAAAATGTGTACTTACAAATATACTTTCTCAGCTTTCGAATGTCTGCATATGACTCCCTACATTCTCCTTATTCCAAAAATATATTCTTTTACGGAAATATTCTCATGAATAATGATATATTTTTTTTTCTAATTTTCCAAATATAAAAAGTCTCAAAAAACAATTCTGTTAGATGCCTAAAGTCTATCCAAGTTACAGCGGCAGTTGATATAAACAAAGTCACATGACCGCCTTGCGATCGATTACCATGGTCGTACTAATATGAGATTCCAAGTGGCTTGTAATTCTGAACTAATTCTTTTAGAAGTTATAAAATTTGTGTTTCTACCTTTTGTGGATGTTTATAAATTTTCTTAAATTAAGTAGCAAAATAAATTTAGAGAATATACTGCTCGCGATCCGATCTAAAATATGCAGGAAACTCGACTGAGGGAAGAGCCGGCCCGGCATTCTGCTCCCACACTTGACATTTTATGACGGCCAGACCAATAAGAGAATAGGTCACGTGGTGGCCAATGTTTTGATCCACTGCCTTTGTAACTTGGATAGACTTTAGATAATCTTATCAATGTTTATGGAAATATTCTCATAAAAGTATATACAGGGTGACCGTATTTCGAGTCTTTGGTCAGTTAAATTGGGGCAAAGTTGCGGAATTTGATGCCGAGTAACATGGTAAAAAAAAATTGGGCGGCCCTTCTCGTTTTGAAAAAAAAATGCGAAAAAACTGAGAATTGTCATTTTTGTTTTTATTGTTTTAAACGAAAACGAATGGTGCTGGATATTTCTAAGTTAAACATTATTAAGGCACTTTTTTACAAGGAATCTAAATATGATCTTGCATTTTTTTTTCTCGCCTCCCTGGACAAAGATATGACGATCAACTTTTATTTTTCTTATGGGCGCCATATTGGATTTTTGCATTTTTGAAAAGAGGATTTTTTATGGTTAAAATGATATGTCACACATTATGCACATATGAGGACAAATTGAACATTTTATTGTAAAATAGGATTGCCTACTCGTCTAGGTTTTTGTTGTTCTTTGTGTTTCCATTTTGACTATTTTAGTGTTAATATGTTATACGTTTATGATTTATTTAATCATTAAATTTAACATTAGCTGAATTTTTACTGAACCCTTAAACAATATTCCAAAGCCTTTGGGTAACTAGGGTAACTAGGCTTATGTTTCCAAGGCACTCTATGCAAAAACGTCAAAAATTATGGGGCTTACATTTCCAAGGCACTCTATGAAAAAACGATTAATTTGATATTACGGCAAGAAAACCAAAGTAAAGCATAATGTGTGACATATCATTTTAACTAGAAAAAATCCTCTTTTCAAAAATGCAAAAATCCAATATGGCGCCCATAAGAAAATTAAAAGTTGATCGTCATATCTTTGTCCGGGGAGGCGAGAAAAAAATCCTTGTAAAAAAGTGCCATAATAATATTTAACTTAGAAATATCCAGCACCATTCGTTTTCGTTTAAAAAAATAAAAAAGAAAACGGCAATTTTCGTTTTTTTTGCATTATTTTCAAAACGAGAAGGGCCAGCCAAATTTTTTTTTTAGCATGTTACTCGGCATCAAATTCCGCAACTTTGCCCCAATTTAACCGACCTCGTATCTCTTAAGATAACCAAGATCCCCATTCAAAGACTCGAAATACGGTCACCCTGTATATTTGAGCATTTTGAGCACTTTGGAAATATTCTTGGGCATTTTAGGAATGGCCTCGAGATGTTTCAGAAAAATTGGAGTTTTAAAAACCGGACTGAATGAATCCTCTCATACCAACCTATATCTACAAAGTAAATGCTGTATGTCAATTACTAATTAATGTTTCGAAGGGTCTCAGCTCCACAAACAGAGTTTATTAACAGGAAAAACTGTACATATATTTCAACCCACCTAGGGGGCTCATCTTCAGCAGTAAAACAAAACATTTTGGTAAGCCAACAAAGCTAGAAAAAAGCAAAGCGATTTAGATAACGTTAAATAAACAAACTAGTCGGAGAAATAGGAAAGAACTGGTATAAAAGGAGACTTTCCTTCCTACCTAATACTCTTTTAGTTATAAAATAAGTACACCTACATGAAAACGTTGTCGTACAATAATGTAGCCCATTATTGTACGACTTTTTCAATAAGTAGGCCTTGGCGAGATGTAAACATCAAACGTCAGACGCGGAGAAATCGCCCGTCAAAAGTGACCAAATATTCAAAACCCGGCTGATAAAGGCTCATTTAACTGTTCGTACACATTGCGAAATTGTTTTCTATAGAAGCGCAATCCTTCAGTATACATATTTTAGTAAATTTGAATATCAATAGATTTGTTGTATAGGCTGCACAAGAAGCAGCAGTTTGGTTTTCCTGTCAGAAGGTGCCGTACGTCATTATACTTGTCCTAGGTAGAGCGATCGGTAAAGTCAAGCAATGCCGCGCGCAGTTGCTTCATGAACCCATGATCCCTTATGATTATTTTCTTGCTAATAAAACTTTTTTTTTTCCGATTTAAAAAAAAATATAATATGTACCTCGGCACTGAAGTTCTTTTTATGACTCATGTGGTTTATTTGCCTCGGCCAGAGGCCTCAGCAACTAAACTCCACATGAGTCATAAAAAGTTGAACTTCAGTGCCTTGGTACATAAATAACTATTATATAAAATGGTGGCATCCACTTCAAGGTATGGACTATTTCTTCCGCTTATAATTAATGTTTGTTTCAGAGAGCCTACCAGGATGGTATGTGCGGCAAGGGCATCGACAGGCACCTTTTCTGTCTGTACGTCGTCTCCAAATACCTCGAGGTCGACTCGCCATTCCTCAAGCGGGTGCTAAGCGAGCCATGGCGACTGTCCACATCTCAAACACCCCACGGCCAGACCAAACTGATGGACTTGAAGAAGCACCCCAAGTGCATATCAGCTGGTGGCGGTTTTGGGCCAGTGGCCGATGACGGCTATGGCGTGTCGTACATCATCGCCGGAGAGGATTTGCTGTTCTTCCATATCTCACACAAGAAGAGCTGCCCAACGACTGTAAGTATCGTGAGAATGAGAATTTTTTTAAGAAATAGATTATAGAAAAACTGGAAAGACTTTTAAAGACTATTATTGAATAGCTTTCACCTACTCTTGAATGGGAATAAATTATAAATGGATATTTTTCGCGAGATACTACGTTTTAACTTATAGTTGTTGATAGTTATTACCTCCACTCTTTAAAAATGTTTAACCATAGGTTATCGCGAAAATGGGCTGGTTGTGCTACAGACTTTTCTCCAAACTTTTGGTTAGCATGGTTACAAAATTAAGGCACACAAAACATAAAACATTCATAAGATAGTCGCACGTGGGCGATAAAGTTGCAATGGTGGCGATAAGGCGCCCGCAGAGCCCGCCGTGCGGGGGGGGGCAGCTCCGGATGGGGCCCCTAAAAACTGATCTATCCACTAATATTAATTTTTGCAAAATATTAACGCTATTAAATGCTATTAGGCTCAAAATCGGTGTAGACCAAATGACTTAGAAGATTTTTATTTCAGGAAGCAATTAGCAGATTGTGAGGAAATTATTAAAACACCGCGAAAAATCAATGTAAAATTGTGTGCGTTTATTTGAAGTGCCTTTAGTTTCTCTTTTAAACTGGTATACCTAGAGGTAATTATTACGAAAAATATTCACTTCTGTTGTTGAGTACTTTAGTACACTGCGAATTAAGATTTGTGATTTTTTGTATTAACCTATTATGTGCCATGTTTTTTTATCTTCCCTGCATGTTTTGACCAATTTTTACGACTTTTGCCCGGTTGTGTGTTTGTAGCAGATAGCGTCAATTAACTTTATTTAGATCAATTTTTCTGAAATTAATATACTTAATTCAACACTAGTAAGAGCTATTTTTTTAAAATAAAATTTTTGATTTATTTTTTATTTCAAGTTACGGGCCATTTTGAGATTAGGAGGTTTAGTATGCCGTCCGTCCCTGCGTTGGTAGCTCCATTTTTGCCGTATTATTAGGACAAATAGCGGAATTTTGAATTTTTATATACAACCAATACATCAATTTTGCGACGTCATGTGATGTTTTTTTTTTACTAAGCACCAGACAGATTTTAGCAATGGTTTAAGCTTTTATATTTAAGGCAATTAGTAGATAAGGGTATTTGTATTATTCGGAGTGGCGGAGTCCTTTTTCTTTGGAAAATATTTTGTAATATAAATATATCATTATGTAATATTAAATAATGCCCCATTTATAAAATAAAATGTGAGACATTAGACAGTTTTTGTTAAGCCGAAGCTTAATGCTATAATACGAACTATAATACTCGCTATAATACAGAACATTTCCCAGGTAGGTAGAAAAACTTATATATCAGAGCTTTTTTCTTATAATTTAGAATCTTAGTCAAAATTTCACATGTATGCAAAATTTGGCTGGAGGGGGGGAAGGGGCGAATCCTTATCGCCGCCACTGTAAAGTTGGATGAAAATCTAAATGGATAAAGCACCTAAGGCTACCTTGAAAACCTGATGGCTGTTGCTGCCAAGGTATCAAATAAGGGGGCGGAGAACATGTTTGATATCTCTCTTTTTTTTATTCCTACAGAGAATATTTCAGTTAGGTCTCTGATCTGACCCGTAAAGTGCACTGCGAATAGATCACTTGAATTCAAGTACTGACTCCAGTAGATCCGTGACTGAACCAAGTAGAACTAACTACTCTAAGCGGTCACGATAAAAATCGATATTTAGGCGTATTACCTCTAATCGCCGCTGGATGGAGCCGCTTTGCGAGTGTTTTTAAATTTAGCGTTTAATGAACAAATAAACATTGTTAAGACATTCGGAGGATTATAGCAATTAATTCAAACAGAGTTTTAACACAGAAATTCCATTACACATGTTGACGCGATTATAAACAAACTAATCAAAATTAAATATTTCAAATGACTTGATATGTTGTGAATATGACAGGACCAACATTTTCGACTCCTTGGGTTTAAATAATGCAGATTGATGACGAAAACCATTCTTGAAAAAATAAATAATAAAAAGTTTCCCTTCTCGGTATACACTGGTATTATACAGGGTGGCCCATTTGAAATGGAAGCACCTCGTAAAAAATGAACAAAATCATTTAGCAATATTTTTACCTCAAACTGTCTTATGTCATTGGATTCTTGACCATCTGAAATGGGTTATGAATATGACTTCCTTGAAAAACAGTAGGTATTCAAATCATTTCGCCCGTCAAGTCCAGAGAATTCCAAATTTAGCGATGTAGCAGATAAAATACATGGAGCTGCAGATTATACATTTTATCTAATTTGAAAAACTTATTGAAAATTTTTATTTGACTGTCGAAATGGTTTGACCAACTAGTTATTAGTTTTTAAACACCGGAAATAAAAATTGGTGACAATCTTTCGAAAAATAAACCTTCTACGGGGGAAGTCATATTACTAAATTATCAATATTGATTATATGGTAGGATTTTTAATAATTGTTATTTTTTAACAAAATTAGCACAAACCCATTTCAGATGGTCCCGAATCCAATAACAGTCAGTTTTGAGATAAAAATCGCTAATTGATTTTTGTCATTTTTACTAGAAAAAAAAAAAATCGTAGCAGGCCTTGAAAAGTGAGATTAAGACCTGAAATTTTTCACCACAGTAAAAAAAGAGCTTTTTGTGACCTATCTTTAGAGGTAGAAAAGAGCGGCTGAAATCGGTTGAAAAATAAATATTTTACGGTAGTGTAAATCGTAAATTTAAATTTCTTTTTATCGGCACTAAAGTTTCAAAATTGTCAATAAAAGCTCAGAAATTTGCACTAAAGTAAATCATTACTGTACGGTTTTTTCTATAAGTTGAGACTTTTCACTCTCATTACGAAATTGTTAACTATAACAACGCAGTATTTCAGGATATTTTGGTTGGTTCGAACAACAAAAATATTTTCTATACAGGTTGTCTGCAAATTATGCGTCAGTATTTCGGAGGGCGATTCTACACGAAAAATTAATGCCACAAAGTCCTATACCATTTTTTCGAAAGCTCAAAATTGACGGAGATACAGGGCATGAAAAAAAAACATTTTTTTGTTAATTTTTTTAACATTTTGACATCTCAAAATTTATAACATTACGTCATGTTCTTGTTGTCATGTTGTTTCCAAGGAAACTAAAGCGTTTGTTTTCAAGGCTTGCTTTGTTAAATAAAATATGAATTTCCATAATTATTATTTATATTTAAAGTGGTCTCAGAAACGGTTCATTGTAACGAGTTGCAATAAGGGGACCTTGTTTAAAGAGATTTTGTTGCTTTTCAAGAATCTGCTATCCAAATTTATAAAAGTATAATATAATAAATATAATATTCAGGTCATTTTTTTAAGGTGAAGGACAGTTTGGGTCCTTAGGCATTGACTATTTGCGTCAAATTATTATGGTAAATACAAAGGAACACTAGTGGCCCACTTGATAAAACATTAAAAAATTAACAAAAAAATGTTTTTTTTTTGCGCCCTGTATCTTCCTCAATTTTGAGCTTTCGAAAAAATTCTATAGAACTTTGTGGCATTAATTTTTCGTGTAGAATTGCCTTCCGAAATCCTGACGCATAATTTCCGGATAGACTTCAAGACAGTGGCCAGAGGACGCCTGCAGGTTGGTTGTGTCTTACCATATCGTAGTGATAATAGCGATATAGAGGCAAAGCAACGGCACTCGCGGTCATCTCATGTATGGGTGTTTAAATTATGTTGCCTAATAAAACTTTTTTCCTTATAAACAAACGCAAATCCATAATATCTTTATTTTTGGAGACAATCGCCTGAACTTTTTTTTGTTTGAAAGGCCTTCAAAAATTGCTTCCTTTGACCTTCCTTCCATTTTCAAAATGCAAATCCAGGGCTGGCTACAATTTTTTTATACAACTGATTTTCTTGAAAACCATTTAGCAATTTTCATAAGCCAAATTTGAACAAAAATATACAGGCAGTTCCATTTTACAGAGTGCCAAAGTTGAGTAAAATAAGAAAATTTAAATGCATCTGGCAAATCAAGTGTGAAATCGAATCCCCTCAAAACAGCAAGACCATTCAAAGTTTTGGGGTGCAAAGACTCAATAGAAAATATAAAGGGTATCTTTCTCTGTGCCATCTCAAAGTACTGAACCTTTTGGGTAAAAATCGAGTATATCAAAACGGCCCCAGACACGAAATGAACTATGTCCATATGAGTTAAGGTGGCTGATGTGCACAACGGGAAACTAGAAAATGTATCATCTTAAGACAGTCCCTTTGTTGATAAAGGTCCTGTATTTTAAATTATTTATTTGTTGGCATTGAAAAAATTACTTTTGTGTTTATTAATATTTTTTTCCAATAATGGACCATAAAACTATTTTTTCTTGATGTACCTATGTTATAGTACTGGATGAGAAGTGCTCATGGTTTTTTTTTAATTTTTAGAACTGTAATTTTCTCAAAAAAAAAAAAAACGTCTACGGAAAACCGTTACTGTGGTATAACTATTTGGCGTGAAGTTTGGCAAGGCCGCAAAACGACCAACGCGTGCAGTTGCGTAACCTCCAATACGAGGGCTAGAGCCGTTTTCGGGTGCTACATTTGGAGCGCTCCAGAATAACTCTGGAGCATTTCACACGCGTTTATTAAGCGTTCGAGTACTTTTGAGTTTGACGCTCCCGAGCTGCATTTATTATATCAATTCATTTTTCGGTTTATTTTGACGCGTTTCAGTCAACGTGCATTAACCTCAGTGGAGTTTCATACGCTGAGAGCATGCTTGGAGCATTACGCACCGAACCCGAAAGCGAAAGCGGCTCTGCATTTCTCACTAGCACACTGTCAACGTCAATAACTCGTCGTATTCAGCTGTTTTTGTTTTGTGTTCACGTCATATTTTATCTATGGTTAGCGTCAACATTAGCTGGATTGCAGTTTTTTTTTTTTCGAATTTATTGCATTATTTTGAACTATGGACGAGGATTTTGTTAAAGCATATTCTGACAATCTGCCCTTCGTAGATTTTGATATGGTATGCACCTTTTTGAACTCGAATACCAATACTGTTCCAGCTGAAATAAAGCATGGTGCATGGGAAAACTAAAAGGTGTGTGTGTATTATCCTTGTTTATAAAGAGACGTATTATTTATATAATAAATACCTATAAAGTCTAACAAGTACCTACCTGGTACCTATGAACACTTTAGTTTTCATAACGAAAACAACAACAAATAATAAATCGACAAGAAGAGGTTAAATAAATAAGAAATTCAAAACACAGAAACCGCTGATTGAGCGGGATGTCGACTGGGCCGGGTCTGACTTTATATTTGACAGTGTACGGCGTTGCCAATGCCTCTACCTCTAGGAATTTCATACCTGAGTTCTTTAAATAATATTTATGACATGTAATTTAAATAGTAATTCTATCCACCATCATGGGGATTATCTTTTAGAATACATGGGTTAATAATAAAAACTAATTTAATTATTCTTGGAATATATTAAAATCCTATTAAATTGTAAATAAATAAATCATTTGGTAGACAATATATTTTTCTTGAAATAGGCATTAAAATGTCCCAAAATCGTCATTAAAAGCACAGAAATCGTACAATAATGTAGCCCATTATTGTACGATTTTTTCAATAAGTAGGCCTTGGCGAGATGTAAACATCAAACGTCAGACGCGGAGAAATCGCCCGTCAAAAGTGACCAAATATTCAAAACCCGGCCGATAAAGGCTCATTTAACTTTTACACATTGCGAAATTGTTTCCTATAGAAGCGCAATCCTTCAGTATACATATTTTAGTAGGTTTGAATATCAATAGATTTGTTGTGTAGGATGCACAAGAAGCAGCAGTTTGGGTTTTCTGTCAGAAGGTGCCGTACGTCATTATACTTGTCCTAGGTAGAGCGATCGGTAAAGTCAAGCAACACCGCGAGTAGTCGGTTCGTGGACGGGTGATCCCTTATTATTATTTTCTTGCCTAATAAAACTTTTTTTTTCCGATTTCAAAAAAAATATAATATGTACCTCGGCACTGAAGTTCTTTTTATGACTCATGTGGTTTATTTGCCTCGGCCAGAGGCCTCAGCAACTAAACTCCACATGAGTCATAAAAAGTTGAACTTCAGTGCCTTGGTACATAAATAACTATTAATAGACCCCCGTAAAGGGTCCAGCTGGACCCCAATATTTGAACTGAACTTTTAAACTTTTGGCTTATTTAAGGAAAGAAAAAAAACATCCAAGTAGGGGTTACTTCTTGACTGGAAAATAATTTTCTATTGGATCATAATAAAAAACTTAAAAAAAAAACTTTTATAGTCCATTCCAGAGCACTCTTGACCCGTATAAACTTTCGTAAAAATTCAGCATTTTGAGATGACCCAGAGAAAAATACCCTCCGCATTTTTGTATTGAATCTTTGCATACTGTTAACCATTAAACTGTTTTGATCTATGAATAAAGAACCCCAGGAAGGAGCAAATTTGGGCTTTACGCTGAACCGGTCCAGTCTCTGCATATGGCGGCATGCCGTTTCCGGTTTACAAAAGTACTTACCGATAGAATGTTATCCCCCAAACATTTTGTTCTGGTAGTCACGGAATAGTCGCAGGCTACCCAGCTAACCATAATAGATCTCCAAAAAGTACTTATCGAAGAACTACACAAATATCTAATAGCACAAACCACCGTGACAACTGTCAAATATAAAAATATTTTATCAAAATTCAGTCTCCATACAGGGCGATTTCCGTCTCACGTATTTTATAATGCCCATAGAGCTTTGGCTCCTTCCTGGGGTTCTTTATTCATTGGTTTTGATGGGAGTCCATGCAGGGCCGTAGCCAGACAGAAACTTCAGGCAGGGCAAATGACTTTCCTGTCATGGCAGTACAAATTTGAGAAGTGAGGGATAGGTACCTACAGGAAGAGGGGGGGGGGGGGTAAAAAAATTGAATTTTTTGCTAATTATGCGGGCCCATAATCATTTGTGCAGTAGGCAAGAATACACTTAGAGGAGACAAAAGTGTTATCAAAGATCTATTTTATTGTTGATTTTTAACTGACAAAAATCCAGCAGTAATAATCAATAACAACACTGAACACCATTTTGTGATGTCGAAGTAAAAATAAAAGTTAGTTCTCATAGTGCTCCATAAATTATCACACTTTTTCAAAGGGCCACATTATGTCTATAATTTTTGCAAAAAAATTCTGGCCAGTGTAGTAGGTACCTATAGGTAAATTGAAATTTGTTTGAAGGTGGGGCAATAAAGATTATTGTTTTTTGAGCGGGTAATAAAAAGAGTACTTTGAGGCTCACTAAAATGCGCCGCAGGCAATTTTTTTTTAGAAAGCGTAAGGTCAAATTCAGTTTAAATGAAGTAACATAAATTACAAAATCATCATGACAATCATGATGTATTTTTTCCTAGTTTTTTTTCTCAATGGAGCAGCACCTTATCTACGGCCCTGGTGAGGTGATCGGTGAACTTGTGGCTCAGGCAGAGCAAACATTCTGCCAGGCAGGGCAACGTCCTGCCCCCCCCCCCTGGCTACGGCCCTGATTCCATGGCACACTTGACTCGCCAGATGCCTTTAAAATTTCCATTTTCCTCAACGCTTTGACACCCTACAGAATGAAACTACCTGTATATTTTTTGTCCAAATTTGGTATGTGTAGGTTTTGGGGTGTCCTAATTAACACTGTGGTGTCAGATTTTAAATAAAAAATTGCTAAATGCTTTTCGTGAAAATCAGGGGTATAAAAAATCGAAGCCGGCTCTGGATTTGCATTATGAAAATAATATAAAGGTCAAAAGAAGCCTTTCAAACACAAAAAAGTTCAGGCGAATCTCCAAAAATAAAGATTTTATGGATTTGTATGTTTTATAACTTATGTGGTTTATTAAATCCCATTCGTTATAAAAAGTTAAACTTCAGTGCCTTGGCACATAAATAACTATAAATTTTAGTTTGTAAACAATGCAAGTAAAACTACAAGCAGTATATTCTCTTCGTTTGAAGATGGTTGCTAAATGCCCTCATTATAAATGCAAGAGACGGGGCATACAATACAACAAAAGGGTAATGAAATGCAAATGAGACGACTCCGTTCTGTGCTGTCAACTCCTCGTGGACGCACTTTAGTTTTAAATGATTATTTGCGAAGTGATAATAATCATTCTCACCCTCACAATACTTCAAACTAGGAGTACCCCAGAAGCAACCGAATGCTTGTGCGGGGAAGGGGGGCAATTACGATTATTTTGTTTTCGCTGCCATTTGCGGCTAGGGCTGACTTTCCAGATAGAACTAGGATAGCATTCGTTCAAGTACTAGGGAAAACCCTAGAAAACCATAGTAATTCCAGTAGGTGTAGGACAATTAGTAAATTACTCAGATAAAGCTATTAAGGAGCAATACCGGGAATCCTCATTTGTCCAGCACTTTTGCCTCGACCTTGTTTCAAATCAATCTAACGATGGCAGAAAAACATGCAGTCTAAATAGTTAACAATGCTACGAGCATTGGCACGGCAGCCTCTAGTCAAGGGCAATATTTACAACAAAGCAGCACAGAATATCTTCGCAACAGAAGTCCCTAATAACGTGTCAAAAATAAGCGAGTCTCTATTTGAATTTACGGAAAAATTGCCAGTATTTCAATACAATCTTTTTGCTATGCAAATTAACGTGAAATCAAATAAAATGCACAATGTTCATCTCTTTATATGATATTTCACCTAAAGGTGAGTCTTCTTTTGACACTTCGCTAAGGAATTGGCTCTGTTACTCGTTAGTCTGATAAGTCTTCATGCATTAACTAGTTTTTTAATTTCAGGATTGCCATCGGTTTGCAAAGAAAATAGAGCAGGCCCTGGGGGACATTAAACAGCTACATGTGGATTATAAATCTCTAAATAATAAGAAATAAATTTTATATTAGGACAAGGTAATTTAAGAGTTCTTTTTTGTCTGTTTTTGAGGGGGTGTGGTTACTTGCTTGATATTTAAAAAATATATGTTTGTTATTTTGTATAAGAGATTAACACTTAAAAAATAACCTTATATATTAAGAGTCGCAATATTTCTTAAAGTTCTTCCTGTAATTTAATCAGTTTTAAGTTTGAGTGGGTTTTGTTAGGCAGAAATTTAAGATTTTAAATAAAACTTCATCAAAAGTATGTTTGGTTATACAGGGTGTCCCAAAATGAATTCCCCAGCGGCCGGGGGGTAGATGCTACGACCAAAAATAAGACTATAATAACTTAATAAAATTATTAACATTTAGATTTACAAAGGCAAATGTTCGAAGTTCTCGCCATTTTGTTCAATGCATTCGTGCAACTGTCGAATAAAATTGTTTTCTACACGGCATAATATTATTATGAAAATTCACCTTTTCAATGTCGCACTGCTGTTTACTAATTATTATGTGACGACTAAATTTTGACAATCTAAATTTTATAATACGAAAAAGTGACTAGACTTAAATGAAACTATTTTTTTGCATGATTTCACTGTTTTAGATGGCCATTCTTAAGGAAGCACTTTTTGAAATTTTTTCATAAGTGATTTTTGTCTTATTTTTGGTTGTAGCGTCTACCCTCGGCCGCTGGGGAATTCATTTTGGGACACCCTGTATAATTTTATTTAAAACTAGTTGGAAAAGCTAGCAGATTTTAAGGTTTATTTATTTGAAGGGGTATTTTTAAAATGGGCATAGATGCTAATGACACTATTTTAAAAATCTTAGCTGCTAAATTAAATATATATTTTTTTAATTTCTGGCAGCTACAACTTTTAATAGTGTCATTAGTATCTATGAGTATTTTAAAAATACCCTTATTTTTTGGAAACCTTTCAAATTAACTATATTTTCCAGTTGTAAAGTAAATAAAATTCTATCGATGAAGGTATCTAAACATACTTTTGATGATGTTTTATTTAAAGCCTTTAAATAAAGCAAATATCAATGCAATGACTTCTTTGTAGACCTGTTTAGATTTCTTTGTTGTTTGTTAATTTGTAGACTGTGGTGTGTATCATGTTTACAATTGAATTAAATGAATTTGAAAAATAATATATGGATATTCGGTGGTTTCATTTAAGACGCAAATCGTTTTGTGATAAAATTTATTATGTACACTTAACAAATTTTAATTGATAAATATATAAAAATATTTCTTACACTTTTTACAATTTTATAAATATCTTATGTACATTTTAATGTACAGAACTGAATGAAGATCTGCGGTTGATAAAGCTCTAACTTTGAATTATTTACAATGTAATAGGAATATTCAAATTAAATAAACTATAAAATTTCATTTAAACAGTTCAAAAGTAATTCTGTACAAACACAACCTGGTAAAGTGAAACTATCTTCTAAAGATGTCTTAGAGTAGAATATAGTTCCATTTTACACAATTTGTAACAAGCCTCTGGTTCTCGACAATCTCAAATAGTATTGGGCATACCCAACGAGCTCTTGGAATAATACCTATGGAGGGTATTGGTAAGAAGGACCATCTCTGTTATAAAATTGTCCGTCAAAACCATTAAATTAAGATGGCGCTGCTGTCGCCACCAGGTACCAATTTAAATAAAAAGCGCCGAAAGTTGGTAGTGACATTAGACAAGGAAAGGTCAACATCCGCCTTCTAAAGGCGTCGATAATATTTTTAAATAATAAAATTAATACATTTCTGAAAAATAGTTGATAGATGGTTAGTTAATAAATTAGATATTTTTCCATACCCTCGAACTATGCCATTTTCCACTCGGCAAACTTCACTTTGTCTACAACCGCTAAGTTCGGGTCATACCCATACCCATACTCACCTTATTTAATGCTTTTAGATGACAGTTTTTGAGCCGAACACCCATATAAAATGGTCCTCCTTACCTTTACCCTCCATAGGCATACAATAGCCAATAGGGGGATTTTTTCATTTAGCTCGAAGATTGAAGCGATCATTATAAAGCTAGAGCTGCCAACTTTATAACAATGATTAACTTAAAATTACAGGAAAATCTCCCAATCTTGATCTGATTTGTTTAATGGAAAAACTTGAAGTACAGAGATAGTGTTAACTCGATTGCTAATGTTTAAAAATCAATGTGTTCAAGTTGAGTCGGGAACACCTTTCCTAAAATCAGGTTCATGTATCAGATTTCATTAAAAGATTGACGGTTTTCGTTAACAGCCCAAACATTAAGCAGCTCTAAGAAAATTTAGCGGCAATCATCATAATTCATCAGCCGAATGAACGACTTTCTTCTCACTGCCTTTACTTTGTACACTATCTTCACTATCAGCTACAGCCGAGGCAGATTTTTCACTTTCCTGTATATTAGAAACGATTATTTCATCGGAAGAACCTTTACTAACATTAGTGGAAGTATCGCTTTTGCTTTCTTTGCCTTCTATTTGTGTTACAAAGTCGAGCATAGAAGGAACCTCCGCTAACTCGAGCATCGAAGCAACCTCTGCCAACTGTTCTTTCGCCGACTGAATGGACACGAGGGCGTTCTCGACTTTGAAAAGCGAATCGTCCTGCTTTTTGTTGTATTCCTTTGAAATTTCGTTCAACAACCATTCTGTCTGCCTTACGATGTCGTGCGACTTCATTTCTTCAATCGAGACTCCGCTCAAAGTTTGGTAATATATCCGTAAGATATTTAAAGGGACATACAGTTCTCGTCCTTCTGTATTCAAGATTGATTTTAACAATCCTTTCCTGATTTGGCTCCATTGAGGATTACTTTCGGTTTCTGCCATCACGTTTGGTTCTTTTGTGTCACCTTTCGTTATACGTATCTTATCTGTACCAATGTTCGCTTTAAAATTGCCCGCTTCTACCGTTTTACTAAATGCCAGGCCGGTGTGCTTGTTTAAAAATTCCTGGACGGAAACCTTAAGTTTGTAAAACATCCCTTCCTCTTCGCTGTCAGACCAGTTCTCCGGATTCTTCATCTCCGTAATGGTCACCTCGAGAAGTGGATCTTTCGATAGCGCCAGCATAAGTTTCGAAGCATCTTGAGTGAACAAAAATACAGCGGGGATTTTTACATCGTCTGTAAAGTCTCCAGACATAGAAAACATGGGTGAGCTCGCAGAGCTAGTGGCGGGAGTATTATCGATGATGATGGCTGCCACAGCTCCGTGCTTCTGGATCCTTCTGACTTTATCGACAAACATACAATCGCCACGCTCCATGATTGCGATCTTTCCTTTGATTAACTCGCCCTGCACCTGAGACAGTTCCTCGCAGGCACGAAAAGGATGGATTATTATCGTGCTAGCCTGCACCTTTTCGTCGCCTCTCAGGTATCTGCCGAATTGGGAGGGGCCCGCTTGAACGGTCAACATTTGGGTTTCACCGGAGGCATCCTTCATGGGGAAAGACACGGCCTGAGGATCCGGTTCCGGCTGCTGAGATCTCAGGTTCGATAGCTCAACCATTTCCTGCATGAAGAGCAGGCCTTCTTCCGCGTCGGCAGTGGAGCGAGCCTGGGAAACAATTGTACGATTAGAAGGGCAAACCTAAATATCAGAATTTAAAATAGTTGAGAAAAATATAGAACATCTTCCAGAGAGTACCTCATAGGTCACACGTTTAAACATAAGGACTTACTAGGATACAGCTGTAAAAATAATGATAAAACACAAACAGAAGACCACAAAATTAATAATATATTGTGATTAACTTTTTATGTAACTTTTTTGCAATATGCACATTGTGGAAGGATTATATTATGGTGCCTATGCCCATATGTCAATAATTTTGCTCTCAAGCTGACTTTATGTGTATAAGTGGATATACAGAGCAATTGATTGGGAATGGGAAATGCCCAAACCGGAGATACCAAGGATCAAAATAAGACGATCGAGGCCAATATGCCTTTTGGAAATGTTGTTTGTTGTATTTTTTTATAATTGAATTATGGCTATAATATCTACCAAAACAATCAAGCCGCTGAACTGAAATTTGACACACTGCTATGTTTTTTGGGATGGAGAATCAGTCGAAGATGTCAATTTTTACATATCTCACAGAGCGCGCCACTTGTGCAGTTTTTGGATGGAGCTTTTACTTTTTTCGGCATATCTTTCTGGTCTTGCTGGGTTATACTTAGTTGTGATATTTTCAGGGGTAATATAACAAGTGGTCTGCCTATTATCGATAATACCTTTCGTTAATTTTACGAATTATAATCCCAAAGCTGAAAATACCACGACTGCGCAGCAGGAGTGGTATTTTCTTAGCATTGGGATTATAATGAGTGATAAATTAAGAAAAGGTATTATCTATTATTAGGCATACCACGAGTTGTATTTAAAAAGAGAATTTAACAACTGCAAATAGTTAGTTTGACAGCTAGCTGTCATTTAGATTGAACTTTCGGTTCTGAATATGTTTTTTGTGCTAATAGATATTTAAGGATCAATGGGTTAACTGAAAACATGTTCTAGTCCTATATTAAATTTGGTAATGTGAAGAAGTTATCGGGTTATCAGTTTTAGCTGCCACAATATTGGTTTAGCGTAACTAAGAGAGTAGGATTTCAGCGAAAATAGTGGTATTATCGCTGAAATCATCACCTGATTGGTTAATATTTCAAAAATCATATCATTTCATTGGTTCATATTGGCAGGCGTTGAATTCTCTGAGATATCGCCCATGCACACACTATTGCTCCACCCTGTATTGTTGCCTGTAAATTGTAAACGAAAAAAAAAAAACAAAAACAAAATCAAGACAAAAGATACTTCAGACGTCGTCACACCTAGCGTCGTTTGTAAAAATTTTTAATTTAGTTGTGATCTAATCTTTATTTGGTACCATATGACGCCACGGAAACATATTTTTTCGCTTCTCAATTGCACTCACTATTCAGAGCTTAGACAAGGAAAGATAGAGGACACCGCGCTGGCCTACCCTGCCGTGTATAGATTTTGTTATGTCGTTTTGAACGGCGGCCATTTTATATGTGGCAGACAAAGCGAATACGTTGTGATGTAATTTCGAGAATTTGTGAATTAAAAGTAACAGTGATTAAGGTGAAAATATACTCAGAAGTGAAAAGCAAGAGCCTGGGATTTCGTTTCACAGGTAAATATTTAACAAGATATGTACTTTTGGAAGATGACTAAAACTTTATTTTTTCTCAATATAACTTCTTCAAATTCTTCTACTTTTAGTATGATAAAGTGCACTGTTTTGTTTGTAAATAGGACCAATATCATTATTTTTTAACACCGTTTTTATTGAAAATTTCTTAATAATTGATTTTGATAGTTTCATAAAATATGGGCTGGTTCCCATGGGGGTGCTTTAATTATTTTATTTTGATTGATTCGAAATCGCCACAAATAAATATATTTCAGCAGACACTAGCTTTGCATTTGGGAAATTATCTGCAAATAAATAACAATATTTAAAATTACATGTAAGTCAAAATTAACTAAAATACCTTTTCATTTTTAACATTTTTGTGATATTGGCTAAGAACGCGTTTCATGCTACGCCACTGGCCTGTCGTGCGATGTGGCAGTTGGTAACACGGCCGCGGGTGCTGTTAGGCGTCCTCTATCTTCCCTTGTCTAAGATTTAGTGTCACTATTTACTGTTTTGTGGTCAGCAGCAGCTCCATTTTCTGATTGAGATCCAATTGGGTGTCCTGAGTTTTGGAAAGTAGTTTCAATAGCCGCGTTCCTTTTGCCCCTACACTGAGAACTTTAGCTCAGTTGTTATCCGAGCCACTCAGTTTGTTTTTTCCTGTCAAAGGCTCATCTTGTGAAAGGTTTTAGAGTGGATTGTTACCACAAAACATTATCAATATTTTGTTTTGAAATAGCTGCACAATGACCACACACACACATTTTTATAAAATTATCGTAGTAAACCATTGACAGGGAAAAAGTAGGAGTGATATTGCCATCGTTGGCCAAGAACGGTAGACGCACAGGATTGCTCGATCGGGCAAATCTCTCCGCCGGCGTGACATCACCGCTAGACTGCTATCTGCTAAGCGCGCCGGGAGCTACCGTTCAAAATATAGAAAGGTTGGGTTTTCTGTGGATGTTCTGTGTTTTTGAGCTACTTTTGGCAATCCTTTGATTTTTATACACTATTAAGAGTACAGAGAACTTTTATTTTTTACTTAGAATGTATCAAGACTAAGGGATTAATTTATAAAATTGCCAATATATGAAATAATTGCATAGAAGAAAATAGTAATTTATATACCAAGGCACTGAAGTTCAACTTTTTATGACTCATGTGGAATTTAGTTGCCGAGGCCTCTGGCTGAGGCAAATATAAAATATTATTATTATACAAAGTATTTTGAACGTTTGAAAGACGGTAAGTATGATACTAATCTTTTGCGATATTATTTTATAAATTAATATTAAAAATAATGTATGCTAAATTTTAGTTTCAATTTATTACGAGTATAATACTCTTAATAAACACTATGAAAATTATGTTTCACAAAAGGTTCGATAAAAGGCGCTTATAGGACTTGACATTTGGTTTTATTGCACCTGTACTGGTACACACTCTGTGGATGCCTGTTTTACATTGACAATTTCTTCATGAATTAATTCATGGTCACTTCAAGGGCAAATTATTATAAAAAGACGTGTGCTACACTGGCAATTTCTTCATGAATTAATTCATGAATTTCTTCATGAAGTTAATTCACGAATTAGAGCATGTCCTATTTTCCGTCAAGTTTTGCATGAACTTCATAAGACTTGATTCGTCGACAAACATGAGATCAAACATTCTCTTTCTAGAGAGAGCATGTTTGATATTCATAATTTAACTGTTTACATTGTGATGACACATTAAAAATTCTGGAAAATAGAATGAAATTGGGTAGTTTTATATACTTATTCAAAAAGATTCCTTGCCTAGACCACAGAATAGTGAAAAGTCAAAATCTGAAAAATGCTGCTTACAATGTTTTTGCATGTTTGTACCCGTATTGACATTTAGCAATTAACGAAAGTCATGGATTTGGACTTTTCTAATTTTTTTGTAATTTACCAACAATCTAGGTGCTTTTGAAAATCAATTGAAGTTAAAAATGTAAAATTTGTCAAAAATATAAATAAAAACAACCCTATAATTTTGTTCCTACTGATCCCCGGAAGGTTTATGGACATATTCAAAGAGAGATTCCAAAAGCTTTCCTAAAATGAAAATTATAACAAAGTACGAATAACTTTGCAATTAGATATGAAGCTAAAAAATGGCACCCATGTATGTAGAGTAAATTTCTAAATTTGCCTATGGACGTTGTCTCGGCTAACGATTAAATGATAACTAAATTTGCAAGTTACAGAAATGCACTTACCGCTGAGAATGTGTGCAACAACTGCACCCTTCCATCACTCAATGCGATAATGTTTATCCCCATATCCTTGATCATCTTCAGGTGGTTGATATTAGACGCCGAAAAGTCGCTAGCCATCAACCTACGTTTATTATTCCTCTTCGGGCACATCCCATCCACCATATTCCTCAGTGGCTTCCTAACCGCATCCGGAAAAAGTTGCATCGTGTTCGGGCACATCGTCGCAAACTCGGACTGCTCTATCTCCATGTCGGAGCAAGCCTTCGTACCGTTAGAGCTGCTGTGACCGCTGAGCGCGAGCGGCAACAGGTGACCTTCGGTCGTGAAAATAAACTCGTCCAAGTTCAAAACGAGATCATCTTTATCGGCGAACAATAGGAAAAGGTACTTGAATGTTTCGGCTAGCACAAACGAGTCCATTCTGTCCTCTTGTTTCCCGGTTCTCACATCGTTTACCGCCGCGTAACCGCAGCTAACTCTAGCGTACTTCTGTAAGCTCGTTAGCACGTTTTTGCCCACTTCCAAGTAATACGGGTCGCCGGTGGCACCGTAGAGGAAGTAGGTGGATTCTAGGAATTCGGGTCGCAGCGGGTGGTTGCCCCAGTGTACCTGGAAGTCTGTGGTAAACGCTTCGGGTATAAATTTGTGCCGTTGCATCACTTGATAAAGCATTTCGTGAGTCTCCACAGCCGGTTTGATGTCGCCTTTTAATACTTGCAGGCCAGGCCAAAAGGCAAGAAGTGCGTCCATGTAGTTGCGTGATGTTGTATGAGGTCTGAAAAGATGAGGTTTGTCTAATGCCTACAGGTAATAAATGTCTAATAAATTAATAAAAATAGGCGTGTAGAAAACCAAACTTTGAAAATAAGTAACACCCTTGTTTATGTAATTAGCCAATGTGACAGTGTCATATGTAATGAAAGCAATATTGAATATCAGGGACCGATGGTGGCAACATTAAAATAGTCCAGTCAATGGCTGAGTTCAATGATGCTACAAAAGCGCTTGATTTGTAAATAGTAGAGATGGGAAAGTTTCCACCTTACGAAGATTCCCTGAAAGTTTCTTACAAAAATTTCCAAAACTTTCGGAAAGTTTCCAGTCTTCTTTTTTTTAGTATTTAGTTTAATTAGTCACACTTTGAGCTTTCCAAAAATACCAAATATGTCATATTTTGAGTGAAATTTGTTAAAGATATTGCAGAAAAAGTATAATATCACAAAATGAAAAAGTTTTGCTTTGTTAGTATCATTATTATTTAATTACTACCTACAGTAAAAAACATAGGAAGTGACGTTTTTTTTGTTAAAAAAATACTATTACTTTTGCAGATTTAGCTGGGGCAAAAAAAAACATTGCTTCCGCTAAACCGAAAGTGATATGCAACTGTGTTGTGCAGATTATTTCATTCACTTTACTAGTCTGATGAAAAATTGCAACAAAATCGCCATCTTAATTAGAAAAAAATGGCAATTTGGCGATAACTTTTTTGTTTGAAATTAAACTGTTTTTTTTTTCTTGGCGGCATTCAATTTCTTGGGAAAAACAACACAAGTTTAGTGTTTGAACAGCCAATGTATCTTAAAAATTACCGAGATAATCGCTAGTAACATCTTAATTATGTCACCCTGTACAAAAGTAAACATAATAAAATAGAGAATTGAAAAAGATAAATAAAAAAAGATAAAAAAGATAAAACCAAATATGAAAGAATATAATAAATTTAAACTTATTAAATTTCAGTCAAAAAGTATATAGAATATAATAAAATATATTTTATCTGTGGTCTATAGCACAAGCACACAGTTGTTCATGATTCTTCTTTGTTCTTTTTTAGGTTATGTCATGAATGTTGGCCAGGCATTTATGGCGGCAAATTTAAAATTTCTAGAAAGTTTCCCAGGAATGTTTCCGAAACTTTCAGGGAAAGTTTCCTAAACCTTCAAAGTTTCTTCCCGGAAAGTTTCCAAAAATGGAAACTTTCCCAACTTGGAAAGGTTCCGTTGCCCATCTCTAAAATAGTAACATTGAACAGTTGATGTTGACAAATAACAGTTGAATGTAAGGGTGCACAAAATGGTAAAATGTGGCTTTGTCCGAGTACCGAATATTCAGCTAATCTTTCAAATTTATGATATTTCTTACCAATATGCTTTTTAAGTGAATGGTTAAAAATTATCTAAAAAGTTTGAGCCATTTGTTCGTTATTTCTTTATTCACTAGCTATGGAAAAGTAGCATACATGAAGTATTGACTGCCAAGATTTGGTTGGTCACGTCATTTTAAATTTTGTGAATTCATCTTTGAGGTATGGTAAAATTCCTCAGGAATTAAAAGTCAGTACTGTTAAGCCTATTCCTAAAGTTTCACGTACAACGAGAGCCGATGAATTTAGGCCTATTAACACATTACCCCCTCTTGAGAAGGTTCTTGAGAGCTTAATAATATTTAGCATTAAATTTAGTGTTAAGTTTGTACTTTTGTTATTATTGTAAGGAAGTTACCAGTTTCAGAGTTTCATTTTTATTTTACACCAGTTTAATTCTTTGGCCGCACGATTTTTAGTGGCCGGCTGTCCCCTGTAGCTTTTATATTAACACCGATGATTCGGGGTCGATCACCCGATCTGTCGCCTTGGCCTTGACCAATGGGCGGCGAGCGCACTCACCACTAGGTGGCACCACCCAGACCAAGAAGGCTCTCTTACTTCCGACTTAGTTCCTGGTAAGTATACTTAAGTTTAGATTGTTCCCACCAACCTTACCTATCCTAACATCCATTAACCTGTTGGAGGAACGAGTGATCTCTGACCAACATGGCCCTTAGTTTTATTTTGCCAAAAGGTAGGAAACAAATCTAACTAGGATAGGGTTAGCTAATTGTGTGATATTCTTTTACTATTGAAAGCTTGCTAGTTGTCAATCCGAACGTTTTTGAGCTTGCTTCCTACGTGAATCTAACTTACCGCGTTGTTAGTAGACCAGTTGTTTATCCTAGCTGACTTAGATTAGAGAATAGAAGCTTATCTGCCTGTTTGTTGCTTCCAGATTCTCCGTGAACCTCTCTGGGCCGGCTGTCCGAATTAACTATATCATTTATGAACCTAACTCTGCTTAATCAATAGATTGTTTATGTAAAACTTGATTGATTGTTTACTTAAACTCCTGTCCTCAATACACCACTACCGAATTCTGTAAAGTATTTTCTCTGACTGAAAGTTATCTGAGCAAAGCATAGCGGACCATGCAAACTGGTGCCTGAGCATCCGTTCCGCCAAGAATCTGATTTTACCCTTTCTGAAGGGAAAATCAGATGTAAACAAAAATAAACGATATAAAAGTAGTGCACGAACAGGAATAAAATAAAATACGCTATACTTTATGTATGATTCATAAATATGAATTGTTCTTAAATTTGATACCATTTTGTGCTCAAAATAATTGTTACAAAAAAATATTAACAACCGATAATTACTCTACATAAATATAATCTGGAAGGAACCATGAACATATAATAAAAAATTCATTTTCCATATAGCGGGACGTCTCTATTCTCAAGACTCAATACTAATACTAATAAGTATAGGTATTTTAAATTAGGTAATAGTTTTTATATATGTTTCAGACCGTATACAGTGTCTCACTTAAGAGTGAAACAACCCTATAACTTCTTTAATTTTTAACCGACCAAAACGAAATTTTTACCAAAGGTAGATGGCATTGTTGCCTACTTATTTCCAAAAAATTAGTTGACTACTCCAAAGTCAAAACCACCTGCGTTGCCACAAACGAGGCTAAAAATCCGAAAGTCATATTTTTTTCAAAAAAAAATTACTAGAAAAAGTTGTTCAGAATCGATTCAGAACCCTAAATACAAAATTTTGTCAAAATCAAAAAATATTAAATAAATAAAATTAAAGTAAAAATTTAAAATTTAAATTTTTAAAATTTGTTTTGGACCTTTTATTTTAAAATAATTACTGTATGAAAACAACTTGCCTTCAAAACTTCCATGGCACACTTTTCTAAACGCAGAAAATTATTAAATTGCTGTTTTTGGAATTTAATTTTTTGAAATTAATATTTTTTGATTTTGACAAAATTTTGGATTTAGGGTTTTGAATCGATTTTGAACAACTTTTTCTAGTAAATTTTTTTGAAAAAAAAATGCCTAATATGATTTTCGGATTTTTAGCCTCGATTGTGGCATCGCAGGTGGCTTCGACTTTGGAGTAGGCAACTAATTTTTTGGAAATAAGTAGGCAACAATGCCATCTACCTTTGGTAAAAATTTCGTTCTGGTCGGTTAAAAATTAAAGAAGTTATAGGCTTGTTTCACTCTTATGTGAGACACTCGCATGTAAACCAGGCCTTATACAAAAGGACTAGTCCATATGTAAAAGGACTGAAGATATTACTCCATATGTATAAGAAGCTTGTCTGCCAACAAACGGTCTAATCGGTTTGCAAAAGGACTAGTCCTATTATATACGGTCTATCTGCAACTGGACCGTATATCACAGACAGATTTAAACAAAGACAGAATGTATGTGCAATGTTTTCCGGGCGGTTTCGACGTCCGCCATTTCTGAATTACCCTTTCTTTTTTATATAGGCCCATCAAAGAAGGATATTACTTCTTGCTGGTACCTAGTATTTTAACGGAAAAAAGTTAATTATTTAGTATAATGTGTAGTGTATAGGTACCCTAGATTTTTTTGATGCAAAATACGTACATAGTTACTAAAAAGAAGGCATATCCTCCTTTAAAATAAAAAAGAAGGGTAATTCACTACGATTGCACATACAGTCTGAATGTCAATAGTCCGTATGTTAACGGTCTAGTCCGTATATGAAATGCCATGTCATTTACATACGATCTGCGCCATTTAGGCCATATAGATACAGCCTAGACCGTATACATATGGTCTATTTTCATATACGGGCTGTAACATATACAGGGTGAGTTTTTTTCGATGACCACTATGGGGATCTCGGAAATTAGCAGAGCTAGAACAAAGGTTAAATGGGGAAACAATTGCAGTTTTGGATGCTCAATCTAATGCTTCTTTTGGATTTTTAAAAAAGTTCATGGCTCACTAGATATTTTGAAAAGAGCGATTTTTTGCTATTTCATCATATCTCTGTAGCTCCGTTATGTCTGATTATACAGAAAAACTATAGGGACAAAAATTGAAGATACTTGTGGGCTTAATAAGATAATCTAATCCAACTTTTTATGTTCTTTGTGATTTTTGGGATATGGCGTAAACATGACATGTGTTTTTTTTAAATGTAAATCATAGTTGGCTGTGGCCTTATCAAATCAGCCATTTTTTTGAGCTTTCCAAAGATATAATACTCGGCATAGTCATTATAAAAAATAAAAGAGCTATGGCTAATCTTCCGATTTTTTTTAACTTTTCACATAGTCGGCCATGGAATATTTTCATTCGTTCTATTTTATAATAAGACATACTTCAAACTTTCAAATTTTTTATTTTCAGCTGGTAACAAAATAAAACAAAAATTATCATGATGGAGCTCCACCACATAATTATTTGCCCGTAAGAAATTACCTAGATCAGCTCTATCCAAATAGTTGCATAGGGTGAAATTGACCTATTTCCCGGCCGCCCCAATCCCCCGATTTGTCTGTTTTGGATTTATTTTTGTGGGGAACAGTACAAAATAAAGTATGAGACAATTGTTGAATTAAGAGTAGCTGTTTTAGAAGCAATGCCAGTATTGACAGCCGCTCTCTAAGAGATGCGACAAATTCAGTTTTAAAAACATGCAATATTTGCATAAATAATAATAATTTGAATTTGAGTTTTTTCATTTTTGTTTTATTTTGTTACCAGCTAAAAACAAAATATTAGAAAGTCTGAAGTATGTCTAATTATAAAATAGAACGTATTTATGAAAATATTCCATGTGAAAATTTAAAAAAATCAGAAAATTAGCCATTATTTTTTATAATAACTATGCCGAGTATTATATCTTTGGAAAGCTCAAAAAATGGCTGATTTGATAAGGCCACAGCCAACTATGATTTACATTTAAAAAAAGACAAGTTTATGTCATATCTCAAAAATCACAAACAGAAAAAATTTGATTAGATTATCTTATTAAGCCCAAAATTATCTACAATTTTTGTCTCTACAGTTTTTCTGTATAATTAGAAATAACGGAGCTACAGAGATCTGATGAAATAGCAAAAAATCATTCTTTTCAAAACATCTAGTGAGCCATGAAGTTTTTTAAAAATCCAAAAGGGGCATTACATTGAGCATTCAAGACCGCAATTCTTTCCCCATTTAACCTTTGTTCTAGCTCTGCTAGTTTCCGAGATCCCCATAGTAGTCATCGAAAAAAACTCACCCTGTATATAAAATTTTATGCAAATGATTTGTTGTTCCTCTCAGAAATTTCAACAATGGTTCTGACAGTCTATGTTTTTAGTAGGCCTTCCTCTCTCCGTGGTTAAATTTTTTTACATCATGACTGAATAACGGTGTATTTTGTTTTTTATAGGGGTAAAACTTACAGTCTCTGCTCCATAAACACATTTATTTTTAATTTTCAACTGTACATATGTTTCGACTCACCTAGGGAGTCATCATCAGCAGTGTGAAGTTAAAGAATGAACATTAAAACTAGAAAAAATATTTTAAATCAGATATGAAACTTGTGTAAATGAGTACCTAATGAGGTTGTACAATAAAATTTAAATAATAAAAGGAGGCTTACCTTCCTAGACATAATCAAGTTTTGTATGTGAATGCGGAAAATTGATGTATGAAAACATCTAATAAGATAAAACGGCTTTGTAACAACTCAAAAAACTTCAAAACCTAAAGGTAATATAAAATGGCGAAATCTGAAAGAGAACAAGAAAATTGATAAAAAGGTTCAAGGGAGCTCAGTAATAGTATATTACATAGCGAGAGTTGTAAACAGCTTATTACGTATGAGTGGAAAAGTTGCGCACGAGCCGCGCAGTGGCGAGTATGTAATAAGCTTACAACTCGAGTTTTGTATTATAATTTTTCTTCGACGAAAGAAAAACTATTATAATAGATAAATTATACTTCTGATTATCTGATAGGCAACAATTAGTATGTTGGTTAGTTGCTATGGTGACGCGGATGCCGTGCTAACAAGCAGGCACCCGTGATAATTGCGTTTTAATTAAGAACAGATACGTAATTTTTTTTTATTACGTGTCAGTCATTACATGTCAGTCATTACGTATCACTGTTCGTAACAATGGTCTTACTTATAACCTAAACGTCACTTAATAGGTATGTTACTAGCATAGGAGTAGAAAAAATAACATGCATCTTAACCTCAAAGTTATTATGTAGCATTAATCTCAAAACTATGCGGAAATTTATACCTAGATTTCTTAGGGGTTCCGAAGAACCAATAATTCATATTAAAAAATTTTTTGGTTGTGAAATAAGTCAAGTCACCATTGCGATTGCGATTGAACACCGAATATGTCCGACGTCCCCGGCTGTCGACTGTAGATGTCAAATTGATGATACACTTACAAAATGAGAATATGAAGAAAATCCAAAACCCCTTTTTAATAATCTGTACCAAATTTGAAAAAAAAAAACAAAGAAAAATGAGATCGTGATTTCAAAGGGAAGGCACACAACGAATCCGTCAATCACTGCCTAAATTAGTTTCCCTCACCTGTGCATGTGAACGTCCAGCAACATGGGCCCCTGCGAGATGTATTTCATCACCGCGCTGTAATGCCTGTTGAACCTGTTGAGGTACTTGTTGTCACCGAGCAGTATGTACGCCTTGAGGCAGTACTCGTAGTATGAATCTATGCCGGCGCCGACTCCCGAATCCCTCCGCACCCAGTCGCCCGAGTGCACGTTCAGCACGGTGCCCATGAGGTCGGAGCTCCTGTGCCGCATCTTCCACAGCTCGTCCATCGCCCTGTGGGCCTTCTCCTCGAAGAGGGGCTCGCCCGTGAGGCGTGACAGGGCCGCCATCTCGAGGATCATCGAGCCGGCGCAGGCGGTGCATGTCTCGCGGGCCGACTCCAATCGATCGCTTTTTATCCCGTACTTCATGTTGACCTGCGGAAGGAACGCACTGTTTAAAGGAACGGCTAGTTTCGAAAATTTAGGCAGAACTGACTTGCTTACACATGAATTTAACTGCCCAGGAGATCCCAGGTTGATTTAAATTTATTATTTACATAGTTTATCCCTCAAAGAAATAACCAAGGACAGGGGGAGTAACAACAAAAAGTAAATGGAACCAATGCCTTTTGAGTGACGCCACATACTCCATTGTTTACAGTACTTCATCTCCAAAATAGCCATGTGCCATGTTCCCAATGAACACACTCTTAACATACTAATTAAATTATAAAAAGTAGCTATTAGATCCCTCCAAGTAACAAATTAAAATTAATGAAATTAAACCTAAACCTTAAAGCTAAATTGCATTGCAAATTTTAGTATGTTATGATACATTAATAAAATGTAAAGAGACATCTCAAAGAATCCGACATGGCAACATAGTGCCATGAGTCTATACATAGACAATGCTATGCATAGACTGTCAGAACCATTGTTGAAATTTCCGCAAGCTACACCAAATATTTTGCAGACAATTTTATACAGGGTGTTTGGTGGGTCGATGCAAACATTCTAGGTGGTGATAGAGTAAGCTATTTGGAACTTATTTTGCCAAACTTACCTTAGTACCAAGGTGAGTTTATAGGAAGGTTAGGACATTCGAGGACTTGGAAGGGAAGGGGGAGTGAGAGAGGCAAGGTGAAGGCCTGCAGACTCGATCGATGATGTCACACACTCAGGCCGATTCTAACTAAGATATTCTATGCGTTGCGGTATTTTGGGGAGTTTTAGAGCCATTTTTTTTTATTTTCCAGATTATTTATTAACATATACCATAAGAAACCGAAAAATCTTATGCACAACAGAAAACAAATCATTCTAAACAATTAGGTTCGTAGTAATAAACATAATAAACTCAATGAAATTCAACAATTATTAAAGGTGGCTTTATGCAGTACTCATTTTCGCTTCTCTATAACCCCATTATCATTTTATAGAGCAGATTACAGCAGATTACAAAGATAAAAGTGGGTCATCTTCTAGTGAGATGATAGTAATGAATTTTTAAGGATATCAAAACTGCATAAAAACCTCATGCAACAAGCAACCTTATGAACATTTATCTTTTTATTAATGATAATAAAGAGGCAGTGAAGTGATAATACGTAGAAACAGACGTAATAAGCTCAATGAAAATTAATAAAAACACATCCAAATTGCTTTAGCGATTAAGTACGTAGAAATAAATATAATATAATGAATGAAAATAATAAATATCACTCACTAGCTAATTTCTTTAATTTTCTCTCAGCCTTTTGCGCCATTATTCTATCATTTTGAATCTTTTGATAATTATCGAGATATATGTTTGCCAGTGTAGCCAAACATTTTACAATTAACTGATGATAGGATATATCGCAAGAACTATTATTTCCTTCTGTTAACAACGACATATTTTGCAGAATTTTGAGACAAATTTCCAGTAGTTTAACACATCTGTAATTACGTACTGCCCATGTATTTTTTTTTTTTCAATTAAATGATGATATACGGCCTGAATACCTGAATTGAGCTAAACACTATATAAGTATACCTGTTTGTGGTCGCCCTTTTCATACGTGTTATATTTAAATCTTGAATGTCTAGTTATGTCAAAGGTACTCTCTCTTCTTTGAGAATGTATCATTGCCACTTTATATATATGCTATACTTTGGTGTCGAATTGCTATCAGAATTGCAATCATTCTAAATAATTCTATAGTTAAGGTACATACACTCGAGGATAATAATAATAAAATAATATTTCGAGGATATTTATTATTATATTTCAAGAATATTATATTAT
This sequence comes from Pseudeuparius sepicola, assembly GCA_963920635.1. Classification (NCBI taxonomy): domain Eukaryota; kingdom Metazoa; phylum Arthropoda; class Insecta; order Coleoptera; family Anthribidae; genus Pseudeuparius; species Pseudeuparius sepicola. The sequence continues at coordinate 46,719,831 of OY987302.1, read as the reverse complement.
ATTTCTACAAACATTACTATAATATACAGTGTGTTGTATGAATGTCAACTTATTATGTGAATAAAATTAATATTATTATCTCGACTTAGCCAAAAGGCATTCGCACTCCCTCTCTGGGGAATATTCACTCAGATCCCGGGTATCCCGGATACCATAAGGATCTGGCTCGGACGAGACCCTTGCCATGTTATCGGGCCTTAGGTGACATTGATGTTGTTGGACGTTCCTGCACTCCCCATGAATTTCCTGACGGTTCGGGCTGTCGCAAGTAGTACCGCTTTCTGCATGGACCTGTAAAGATTATCAGTTAGACCCAGCTCTTTGATGTTTCTCAGCAAACTTTTTGGTATGACACCAGTTGTTGACACGATGATTGGAATCGTCTGAACGTTGTCCATTTCCCATTGCCTTCTAATTCGTTCTTCTAAGTCTCTGTACTTCGCGATCTTCTCGACTTGCTTCACACGCAGGTTGTTGTTGTTCGGGATGGCCACATCAATCAGAGTTGTCTTCCTAGAAATTTTATCAACTATTATAAGGTCCGGTCTGTTATGGGCAACTCGTTGATCTGTCAGAACTGTACGATCCCAGTACATCTTGTAGTTGCTGTTCTCAAGAACAGGCTCCGGTGTGTAGCTGTAATATGGGATCCTCTCTGCCTGCACAAGCAGAAGTTTTTCCGCCAGTTCCTGGTGCAAGATCTTGGCAACCGAATCGTGTCGTTCCTTATATTCCGTTGATGCGAACATCTGACATCCTCCTGTTATGTGCTGGATTGTTTCTGAAGTTGGGCACCCGTATCTGCATCTGTCATCCACTACCGATGCATCTCCTACAATGAATTTTAGGTAGTTGCGAGTTGGTATAACCTGATCTTGTATGGCCAGTAGGAAGCCTTCCGTCTCGGGGAACATTCGTCCCGAGGTCAGCCAATAGTTCGACGCTAACTTGTCGACATGTTCCTGGTTAACCTCATTAGGATGCCTCCCGTGCAGCGGCTTCCCCAACCACCTCTGTAGTTTATCGTTGTCGGTTCTGTGGTGATTTTGACGCTCGTGTTCCGTCAGACGTAGCGGTGTTGAGACGTCTGCTCCGCATATAGCCCTATGTAGTGTGGAGCTGTTGGCCTGCCTGTAGAAATAATTACGCAGATTTAATATTTGTTGGTCCAATTGCTTGCTGAGATCTGCCAATCCTCTTCCTCCTAGTTGACGTGGCAGAGTTGTTCTTTCTACGGCGCTACGGGGATGATGTTTATGAGCTTTTGTCAGTAGTGTCCTAACTTTTCGTTGCAGGTTGTTGATGTCCGTGTTGGTCCAATTCACTATTCCGAACGAATAGCTGAGTACAGAGCACGCATACGTGTTCAGGGTCTTAAACAAATTCCTGCTGTTAAGATCAGTTCGCACTACTTGTCTTACTCTCTTGATGAATTCATTCGTTAAATCAGTCTTCATTGTTCGATGGTCTATCCTTTGAGCTTGTTTCATCCCGAGGTACTTGTATGTATCTCCCATGCTCATTGCTTCGATCTCCTGGCCGTCCTGCATCTCGTGTGCGCTTTGTTCGAGCTTTCCCCGGATGATATTAAGGGTGCGGCACTTGTCCAGTCCAAACAGCATTCCGATGTCCCTGGAGAACTCCTCTACAATTTTAAGCATTTGCGTTAGTTGGTTTTTGGTTGCGGCGATCAGTTTTAAATCATCCATATGTGATTCAACTTGATCGCTTCTGCGTTGTTGCTCTTGATAGCGAAGCCATATTTTGTAGAGTTCAACCGATGTGATAGAGGGTTCATCGCCATGCAGAACCACAGTGGACTGAGTGAATCTCCTTGGAAAATCCCTCTTCGGATGTTGATTGTGTCGGTCTCGATGTTACTGTTTGCGGTTCTGAGTTGTATCTTAGTGCGCCAGGTTGTCATAACGTGTTCTAAAAAGGAAACTGTATGATGATCTATTTTATACAGCTTTAAGATACCTGTGAGCCAGTCGTGAGGTACGGAATCAAATGCTTTTTTGTAGTCCACATAAGCCATGTGGAGGTTTCGTTGCTTGGAATGAGCCTGGTTGCAGATGACAGAGTCTACGATGAGTTGCTCTTTGCATCCCATTGCGCCCTTCGAGCAGCCCTTCTGCTGCACTGCAATGATGTTGTTCCGCTCGCAGTGAGCATATATTCGCTGCGTAAGGCAAGATGTGATTATCTTGTACAGCGTAGGCAAGCAGGTTATTGGGCGGTACTTGGCAGGGTTATCCGTATTCCGCTGGTCTTTTGGTAACAGGTAGGTTGCACCCTGTGTAAGAAACAATGGCATTTTCAGAGGATCGAGCAAGACTTCATTAATTAAGGCAGTTATTTGTTCATGCGTGCACCACAGCTTCTTAATCCAATAATTCTGGAGATGATCTGGACCTGGTGCCTTCCAGTTGTGGGAATTCTTGATGACATCGGAGACCTCAGCGGTTGTGAATTGCTCGTGTTGCATCTGGCTATAGTTCCGGCCCATCTCGCGTTCTTCGCTGATCCAGCTTGCACTGACATTGTATGGACCTGGTGTGGCAAGTTGATTTCTCCAGAAACCGTCGACCTGTTCTCTGCTAGGGTAACTCGCATTTGTGGCATCGGCGCTAGAATTAAAAGCAAGGTAGAAACCCTTTTCTGATCGTTCAAAGAGTTTGTTGTCTCGTTTCCTGTTGTTACTAGCCTTGTATCTTCTCAGACGCCCTGCGAAAACAGAAAGTTTTTGTTTTAATGTGTCAAGACATTGTTGAGCAGTGATGTTCGCGGGGTCATGCCGAGAATGCATTTGGGTGCGGCTCATTATTGCCTGCACCGCCCTCTGGATCCTTCTAGTTCTAACTCCTCTGATATATTCCGTCACTTGTCCTATGTCTTTACGGAGACTCTCGATCTTCCGATTCAGTCGCATTTCCCATTGAGCCATTCGTGGTTCTGGTCTTGCACGATTCAACTCTTGGGCCGTTCGGATCTTGGCACCCATTACAGTGATGACTGCCGTTGCGGCACAGTAGATTAACATGTGCATACGTTCTAATGTTGGTGTCACTGAAACATAGCTTGGTAAAATTCTTGTGTTCATAAGATCGAGCACGATCGCCAGTTTCCTGGAAGAATTTAATCTTGGTAGCGGTGGCCTGCTAAGTGGGTCTGTGCCTTCGTATCGCAATACTGCCTGTCTCATATGTGTGTCCAAGCCTTCAAAATGTTCTTCGTTAACCGATTCCAGACTCTCGGTTGTTGGTTCTACCGTTTCGGCTTCTAGTTGTTGTCCAGGCTCTTGAAGTTCCCCATTGTTGTTGTTGTCATCTATGTCTATGTGTTCGCCGTGGATCTCTAGCTCAACTTCCCGTTTGATAGCGTTAAGTCGCGTTTCTGGAATTCGGTTATTTCTTAGAATAGTTCGATACTGATCTGACACTCTTTGTTCAGACACTTGCATGTGTGGAAACTCCCTGCAGAACTCGGCATGCAGTTGTTGTCGGTAGCCGATAATCTCTAGTCCTAAGTTTGTCACCCTGTAAAAAATACGCATAATCGATTCATTCATGGACACAGTCCATTTCATGCGTCGTCGTTGTAATCCCGCCTCTGTGAACGCTGGCTGAAGTTCCCGCGCAGCACCTTCGGTGGGTGGAACCCTAGTTCTCGTTTGGCTCCCATGTTGTAGATGTTCGTGTTGTTGTTGGGCTGTAGCTGTTTGTGCAACAGGGGCCCGCCTCATCAGCGCCCTGTCACCGACGTCCCGCTCGCTGTCATGCCCAGCGCCGGCTCCAGACATGCCCTGGCGATCCCCATTTTATTATTATTATTATTATTAAGAAAGGATAACTGAATATGAGAATTTCTGTTTATGCACGAACACCATGCCGTAAAGCCGCGTGCCTTGGTGCGCCTCGACTGAGAACTGAGAGCGTGAACATGGCGTTTGGCATGAGCAGAGAACAACTTGGTTGTTCTCTGGCATGAGCCTGACACTGTGACGTTGCAGCGGAGGGGAGGGGATGGCTGCAGGCCTTCTATCCCGTGTGCCTCGGGCAAGGGGACAAAGAGCCAAATTTAAGTTGGTAGCATTTACACATTTTTGGCATATTCATTTGAAGCTTGCAGTCAAAGGCGTGTTTCTTGTTTACTTTAGTTTATTATAATTTATTACATTGCTTTGGCTATTTTCCCTCTTGAAATATCTTGGTATTTTTTTTGTTTTCAATATTCACTAACTTCATTAGCCCTTCTGATACGCCACTGGTATCAAGCTGTGAGAAGAAGAAAAACAGTTGGCGGAGGTGGCACTGTCGCGTGACGTTGCCGGTGGTAAGGAATTACCTTTGGTTTTGTTTAACAGTGGGGGAAAGTCCTAACCTTCCTATAAACTAACATTGCCTTAGTACGAAGTCTTACGGTTTTCGAGATATTGACCAATTAATTTTTTTTTAATTTCACAAATCCTTTGTTAGGCGCTGTTAATGCAATAATCCAAGAATAATGAAAGAAGATATGACGCGAAAAGTGTATAGTATTTCTGATTATCGCATTAATAGCGCTCAACAAAGGATTTGTGCAATTAAAAAATACTAATAAATTGGTCAATATTTCGAAAATCGTAACACTTCGTACTAAGGTAAGTTTGGCCAGGTAAATTCTAAATAGCTTACTCTATCACCCCCTAGAATGGTTGCATCAACCTACCAAACACTCCATATATAAACTAATAACTAAATTAAGATACCGATACCTCAACTTAGTATGGAGTCCTAAGAATTGTAATATATTACAATTTATCTGTTTCAATTTGTTTTCGCTCCAAAATTAAAGTTCCGGATTTTTTGCACAGTTTTAACAATGACTGTCTAGGGCTCCTTTAATTTACGGTGTATATCAGCACTTGAGGGCATATTATGTATGGTCTGTAATATGGTGTGATTGTTTACATTAGTGTATTTCAATATTTGATGTTTTTTCTTTTGCTAGGACATAACCCATCAAAAATATATTGAATTATACCCAGAAACACTAAATTATTGAGTGTTTTACAGAGAGTTGTGATTTATGTTCGCTTGTTTTTTTTTTATCCAAATCACTATGAGTGTCATCCTTGTTTATGGAGGTTCTAGTTAGCTTTTGCTTATGGCGGAATTTCTATAACCTTCAAATATGTCCTTATGGTCTGTCTGTCACATTCCCACTTGTTACTAAATATTTCTGTTTGGCGTTTGGAGAAAAGCGTCGATGGAAGAAGGTTAAATTTTACAGGGCAGGAAACTGTAATTATGTACATAAGTACGCGGGCCGGGTATCGATCGACCAAGCGCATCGTCACGTCCAAGGTCCAGCCAGCTGTTTTTGCTTTTTGCTGCCGGTTATTAATTTGCTGTGATTCTCGTTTTCTTATTTCCACTTATATTATTGTTACCTGTATTTGGTGGATAGTGTGCGATGGTGTTTTAGTCCGATAATTAGTGTGTGCATATAAAAAACATTTCGTGTTTTGAGCCATCAGATAAACGATAAATAGGTACAGAGGTTAGGAAGTGAAAATGTGTTTTGTTGTATCATAGAAGAATCTAGTCGTAGTAGATTCTTCTATGGTTGTATCAAAATGAGTGGTTTCTTGTGGTTTTAGAATCGATGCAAATCAACGGTTCTAGCCATGCAAGTGTTGTGTCCCAAATTCGTCGATGGAGGAAGGAATCAATCGACGCCCAAATTGGAAAGGCAATTACCTAACCGGGCCAAAGCCAAAAGTGTCCGTTTTTGCCTTTCCTAAGGATCCAGTTTTATTTATTTATACAAAAAAGGGTGCAAGCCATAAAAAGTGCTTACTTTGTAGTCAAGAAACATTCAAGGTATGTTATATGTTACATTTTTTATATATTTTTTTATAAAGCTTCGGGTTATTGTAGGTCTGTGAACAACACTTTTTAACACAAGACATTGAAAGGGAGACTACGTGTGTTCGTCGATGGTCCTCAATTAACGGTGTGTTTACAATCAACTGGTGAAACTACGTGCACCTTTAAAAATTCCACGTTTAGCTAAAGGTTTTAAATTTTCATGGCAAGTTATTTGTCCAAATCGAGCACGAGTCGTAGGGAAGATCGCAAATAAATAAAAAAAAAAAAAAATTGAACATGGACAGGTTGAAAAAGGCATGGCCGAAAGCGTTGAGAGTTGTGAAGCTTAAAAGTGTGCAAAATCGTATTCAAACATTGAGGAAGCGTATTCAAAAATTTGTGATATTGCCGAGTGGGGTAGGTGTTGTTTGAAGGCGAAAGGAAGCGAAGGAAGGGGCACACGTAGTCACTGAAATTTTTATTATCATAATATTTTTTGTTGTGATATTTTTATTGTTGAATTATCATTTATTAAATAACTCTTAAATTGTTGCTGTATTAAAATATTTTTGTGTTCCACAGATTAGTTACTATGTTATGTTTGAAACTGTATCTAGTAGTATTTTACCTGGACACAAAAAAACGACAAACTTTGCAGAAGTTTCAGTTATTAAGTGTTTTTAAGATGCTAGAGTTGAACGTAAATAAAAATCGTTGGTATCGTACTGTCATCCTCGAAGATGTGCCTCAAAATAGGTACATAGCTAATATTAATATTATCTATTATACAGCGTGGTGAATAAAAAATGCGAAACTGTGATTTTTCTTTCTTTTGAGTAGGTGCCTGTGAATTCATATTTGACATTGTCTTGGGATTCCAAACAACTCTTCTTAGTGACATAGTGCTGTAGTTCTAAAAATAAGGTTACTTTACTCTTGAGGAATTTTCATAAGTATTTTTCAACCTTCCCTGTATACGAATAGAAATTTTAAAATTTTTCGGGTATATTTTGAGTTTAAGCACAAGTACCAACTTTTATCAAGAATACTTTTTTTTTCTGAGAAACTTCAAATATAGAAAATTCCCATTTGTGTCCAACTTTCTGGCAGACGCTGTATATACAGGGTGAGTTTTTTCGATGCCCACTATAGGGATCTTGGAAACTAGCAGAACTACAACAAAGAATTGCGGGGAAGAATTGCAGTTTTGAATGCTCAATCTAATGCCCCTTCTGGATTTTTAAAAAAGTTCATGGCTCACTAGATATTTTGAAAATAGTGATTTTTTGCTATCAGATCTCTGTAGCTCCTTTATTTCTGATTATACAGAAAAACTGTAGAGACAAAAATTGTAGATATGTAATCCAATTTTTTATGTTATTTGTGATTTTTGAGATATGACATAGACTTGTGTTTTTTTTTAATGTAAATCGTAGTTGGCTGTGGCCTTATCAAATCGGCCATTTTTTGAGCTTTTCAAAAATATAATACTCTGCATAGTTAACAAATAAAATAGCTATGGCTAATTTTCTGATTTTTTCTTAATTTTCACATAGTCAGCCATGGAATATTTTCATAATTACGTTCTATTTTATAATAAGACATACTTCAAACTTTCAAATATTTTATTTTTAGCTGGTAACAAAATGTAACAAAATAAAACAAAAATTATCATGATGGAGCTCCATCACATAATTATCTGCCCGTAAGAAATTACCTAGATCAGCTATATCCAAATAGTTTGATAGGGAGAAATATACCTATTTCCTGGCAGCCCAGATCCCCCAATTTGTCTGTTTTGGATAGTACAAAATAAAGTACGAGACAATTGTTGAATTAAGAGCAGCTGTTTTAGAAGCAATTGCCAGTATTGACAGAGGCGCTCTCTAAGAAAGGCGACAAATTCAGTTTTAAAAAGATGCAATATTTGCGTAAATAATAATGATAGATTGTTTGAACACCTTTTTTATTTTAAAAGGTGACCTTTTAAAAAATAATAATTTGAATTTGAGTTTTTTAATTTTTGTTTTATTTTGTTACATTTTGATATCAGCTAAAAACAAAATATTAGGAAGTTTGAAGAATGTCTAATTATAAAATAGAATGTAATTATGAAAATATTCCATGGCTGACTATGTGAAAATTTTGAAAAAAATCAGAAAATTAGCCATAGCTCTTTCATTTTTTATAATAACTATGTCGAGTATTATATCTTTGGAAAGCTCAAAAAATGGCCGATTTTATAAGGCCTTAGCCAACTATGATTTACATTAAAAAAAAAACACAAGTTTATGTCATAATATCTCAAAAATCAGAAACAACATAAAAAAGTTGATAAGATTATCTTATTAAGCCCAAAATGATCTACAATTTTTGTCTCTAGAGTTTTTCTGTATAATCAGAAATAACGGAGCTACAGAGATCTTATGAAAAATAGCAAAAAAACACTCTTTTCAAAATATCTAGTGAGCCATGAACTTTTTTAAAATTTCAAAAGAGGCATTAGATTGAGCATTCAAAACCGCAATTCTTTTCCCATTTAACCTTTGTTCTAGCTCTGCTAGTTTCCGAGATCCCCATAGTGGGCATCGAAAAAAAAAACTCACCCTGTATACCTACATTCGTCGATGAAAATCAACGCTATATTTCACAACATAACTACTATTTTGCAAATCTTGGAAATTTCTCAGGAGGTATTGGTAAAGGTATCGTTTATCCCGTGGTAAAGGTAAAACTATCTCGGACAGTTTTAAAATTTTCTAGCATGCCAGCTGAGTTTTTTTAGTGCTATAAACGGTGGCCTTTTTCCAAATTCTAATAAAGTAAACTGAAAGCAGTCAGTTTTGCCCACAAACGTCATTAAAAATTTTTTCGGTAACTCTTAAAACAAGGCGGTTTTTACAAAGGTTTTTCAAAATTATCTGGGAAAGTATAGGCCGTAATTCTCGAATATGCTTTTGCCTCGGCTTTTGCATAAAGTTAGACCATCAAAAAAGCAATCTTTTCTTTCAAAGAAAGTTGTCCGAAACCGAAAAATGCATATTTATCAAGATATTCACTGGCTCCCCTTTAATATAGACATCCTGTATAGGTCTGTGATCTTATCCTCGTTAAAAGCCTCGTCGATGGAGGAAGGAATCCTCAATCAACGAAAGCATGCACAAGCAAATTTTTCTTGAGGATTATTTCAGTTTATTATTTAAAATGTTTTCAATACCAAGGTATAGCTAGGTATATAATTGTAAATATCTGAATAAACTTTATTATAATTATTGTTTCCGTAATTATTTTCAACACCTAAAATTCATTTGTAATATAATGCGTCGACCTAGGTAGGGAAGAATATAATGACCTTGGGAGGCATGGTTGTTCGGTGGCCGGCTGACCGGTGATGACTCAGCGATCGATACAAAAACTATAGAAAAAATCGCTTTCAACCGTTTTTATTACTCTGGTCGGCTGTGCCAAGAGTAAACAAACCGGCCGAGGGCTCCAGTGACGTCACTGCCGATCGATAAGTCGGCGAATATACACAGTATGGGATCTGCGTAGCGTGACAGGTTTCTAAACGAGATCGAGTAAGCGCTGAGGTTTTTGATTTTGATAATAGGTGGCGCTCTTGTGAATCTGATCATAGATCTCCGTTAGTTTTAGATTTTGATAATAGGTGGCGCCTTGTGAATCCGATCATAGATCTCCGTTAGTTTTAGATTTGGTCCTTAGAGGCCGACACAAGCAACTAAATCTATTAATATATAGAAATTCCGCCATAAGCAAAAGCTATCTAGTCTCATAAACAAGGGTGTCATTAACAAAGGCTTGTCACAAAAAGTCACTTCCAATCCGAATAGAATATGCTATTTTTTCAGAAATTCTTTTTTCTCCTTTTTGGGTATTATCTTTTTTTGTTCAATTTTCTAAGCACACTGTATCAATTTTCAAATTTTAACATTATCTTTTTAAGTAACATCACAACAGAGGATTTATTTTATAAAAGAATATCTTAATTGATATTAATACAAATTACAAAAGAAACTCCATTAGTATAGTTACAATAATACAGGGACACACTGTATAATCACATTTAAGTAGGCATATAAAATTATTGCAAAAAAAATCTTATAACGTTATAATCAAATATTGATACATGTTGCAAGAATTTTTATTTTTAGACTAGGTATACTGTAACAATATTTAGATATGCTACAGCCATCTGATTTGGATCTGACAGCAATGTTTGTTTCTTTCAATAAATTTCCGTATAAATATGCTGGTTGACTATAAGTGATATATTATTTTTCTCCCTCTATAATAATAATAATGAATATTTTTAATGTCCCCAATAATAATTAAAAAGAAATGGCGAGTGGCATATGGGAGAAAATGGTCTGGTTCCTGGCAACGCCAAACTAGTTTTCAATATTTAATGGAAATTTAGTATGGGTGCCTGTCGTGGTCTGCACATCCCCGAAAGACCCATATTAAAATCAATCTAGATCAACTAGAAAAGACTTTAATGGTTAAGTGTAGGGTTTCCAGTCCGGGATCCCGGGATCTCGAAATCCCTGGATCCCGGAGGGGTTTTAGATGGGATCCCGGGATTTCGAGATCCCGGGATGCCGGTGGGGTCTCGAAATTCCCGGGTTGAGATATAGCGGTGCCGAAAATTCCGATTTTTTTAAATGATCGAAAATTAATCTGTTCTTGACGGTTTTTGTGTAAAATGCATTTTTTTGTACTTTATCGGCGTTTTATTTAGTTTTCCCAAGTTATTTACGTATTTATTATGATACAACCGGAGATTCACTATTTCATTTCACTTACCTATACCTATCTAATACAATATTATGTAGGTAAATATATAAAAATGTTTTTTATTTAAGTTTTTTTTTAAAAAAATCCGTATGTCTGCATTTTTATTTGCTATTGCTAATATTACGCATTTTAATAAAAATATTATTAGGATTGATCTCGGGATCCCGGGATCCAAAACGGGATCCCGGGATTTGGATTTTCATCCCGGAATCTCAAAACGGGATCCCGATTCCAAAAATTGGAAACCCTAGTTAAGTGTAAGAGTAGCTGGTGCTAAACTTAGCCATTTAAGTCCCATTTTTTCTGATGTACATGCAATGTAAAATGTATGTAGTAAGGCATTGAATAAAGTCATTGTTATTATTATTATTAACTAGGATAGTATTTGCTCAACTACAAAAGGCATGTGTTTGGCTATACACATGTCTTTCCGATATTTATGGATATCCAACAAAAAGCAAAGATCTATTGCGGACTCAACAATATAAATTGGCCAAATGCACAAAAAAAATCTAGATATACACTATATAACCACTGCCCTAGCTCAGTCAGGCAATGGGAGAATAACGTGTTTAAATCCAGTATTATTATTATTATTATTATTAGCCTTTCAAATAACATATTTTACAATACACGAGAATTCTTAAATTATTAAGAATTTTAATTTTGTGTTTGGTTGTTGTTTTAGATTTAAGTATTAAGCGGATAGATTAATTAATAACTTTTATACTTTTATGTATTTTTTATTCTTAACACGTGTAATTGTTTTACCATGTTAAACTGACTTGCTACACATACTTTTGTAATTTGATGTGAAATCAACTGTTATCTATCTATCTAATAAGGAAAGTGCTAGAAAACTGTAGTACTTAATCCCAGTGAGTGTAGAGCAATTAGTAAACCGCACATGTATAATGTCAGTTAAGTTAGGTTAGAGGTAAGAGAGATAACTTACCCTAGAATGTGGAATGCCAGTTGTCGTATTGAAGGCAGGTAGGAGGCGATATCCAACATCCTTTGCCATATCAAGGAGTTCACCTTTATACCATCTCATAATACCATCTCTTTCTTGCAAGTAATCGGCAAGAACGTGAGCTGACAATAATCCTCTAAAAACATTTTATGGTTTCATTTTTTTTTTAATTTTCTCTTGGTACAAGAAAAAGGAAATAAGACCCAAAAAAATTACTTGAACTAGGTTTTATTGTTTAAATTCAACAGAAATGTCGGAAAAGAGATTCTATTTTCCATGGCCTCCTACAATTTACCTGGGTGTCCTTTCTATCCTGCTCAATCGGACCTAAAATCCAAATTGTGTACTTCAACAGTTGACTGCAATACAGAGCCAAGGGCCGTACTCCTGTCAGGCACAAAATATAAAGGTTATATCACAGGGACATTTACTTCTGCCACAAATAAATCATAAATCAGCTGTTGTCAAAGGGTCAGTAAGAAGTGTTTCGTATTTTCGTGTTTCTTAAGTTTATTAATTATTGCCTGTTATTATTCCTAGTTACTTCCTGTGTGTTATCTATTAATACCGGAGCTGGGTGCCATTTTTTTTTTTGACTAGTGAGCAAATGTGAGCGGTGTTTTGAATTTATTAAAAGCTGGGGGTTCTTTTTACAGGTGTCGGTTGTGTTCCATGGCGAATTGCCGCTTTGAGCAATTGCCTCTGTTTGAATTCCCGAGCAGTAGCATCAAACTGAAAACTTGGGTCGAATCAATTGGTGCTGGAACAGGTATAATTTGAAAATAATGGTATTGAGATGTGTTTAAAATCAGTTTTTGTGTGTAGGAATATTTATTCACCCTATAGAACAAGCGGCATTTTAAAGAAGACCGTTTTAGAATGTGCAAAAACGACAGAAGGTAATTAAAGCCAAATTCAATTCCCACCATTTTTACAGAGGTGAATAGTATACATATATTTATAATAATACTCTTAATTTTGAGTGTGGGTGTCAATGGCCAACGACAATACACAGCTGATAACGTAGAATAGTGTAAGTTCTACTGGAGGTTCTACTTAACGATTAATACTACATCTGCTCGGAAGAAGGGCTAGGGTACATTTGGTGAAGAAATATCACACAATATGTGGATGTGATGTGTACACTCTAAATACGTGTTTAATTCATGTACTCCCAATCTATGTATTAGTCACTTTGATTTTTTTTACATGACCGTGAGTAACTCTTTTCTGTTTATAAGATATTTCAATAATTTTCAACTATTTATCTTTTTACGATAGTTGTACACATAAATTTCAGATTGACACATTGAGATACATTCAGATTTATTTGTATTATAATTATACACTATACCTTGGCAGATATACTTTTTACTTTTTTCTACGCAGAAGAGGCCCAATTTTCTATCTCAGGGGTAGGACAAAATCTTAAGCTAGGACACCGTATCTGTGATATGTATTTTTAGTGGAATAAATTTAGGTTTTGTTGTATTTTTAGCCTACCATTTTGCAACATCTTAATATTTCCTGTAGAGAAATAACCTCCCAACAGTCCTGATATTTTTTCTTCAACTGTTCATACTGTGACCTCTTTTCACATAGTTTTGAGTGTAAAGTTTTTTAACCAACTTTTTCCAATAATTACAGAAGGCTCTATACATCACCCTCTTTTTAAAATTACAAAAGGGTGAAATGTTAATTGAATAGGGAATATCTTTCTTTATTTTTAAAATTAAACTTTTTTCATTGTAATGGTCACTTAAAACATATTTCTAATCGTATTGTTATTTTTTTTTGTGCTACTTACTGTATGTATGTATGTCTAATAAAATCAACTTTCAACGATTCATTGTAATTGACAACATCCCATTTAATAATATTGGGGTAAAATAATTCGAGATGAATTTCAAGGAGAAAAAGATGAAAATTTCGTAGAAGTCAAAAGGAGAAAGGCGAGGAAGAAGGTAACCAGTGAAAAAAATAATGAAGCCCAAAAGAGTAGGAACACGAGAAGTTACTCGGCTGCAATTTGTGGCTTAAAAATTTATAAATAGAGAAAAGAACCATTGGCTGTACTTGTCTAGGGTTAAATCCAGTGTCGTTAGGGATTATGTGGTTGCAAATACAAATATTTCAAATTTTTTTCAACTGATGATGTCTTGGTGAAGCTGTGTGAACCTAAATGGAAAGTCTCCAGAAGAAAATCTTTCATGATTGGCGTAAAGGCTGATTGATCTCCACAATACAATATATTATAGTGAAAACTTTTAGCCGAGTGGGATTGCTTTCGACCAGTTTAATTTCATAATGGATAAAATTTTTTAGACAGCAATACCAAATAAATGTCACTAATAGAAATAGCCACATTAGAAATAGTCATATTAGTAGTAAGCAAGTTGATAATTTTATAACATTTTTTCACATCAACATAAGAGGTCTCAACAGCAAGATTCTTGAACTGTCAGTTATCGTTTATGATACACAACCTGAAGTACTTTGTTTAACCAAACATTGGTTTCATAGCGAAAATGATTTATCCTCTGTAAATATTGATAATTATAAGTTAGTAAGCTATTCTACAGGTTTTCACTACCGAGGACTTGGCACAGTAATTTTTGCTAAAAGTAATCTTAAAATGAATGTCGCAAAAACTGTGATAACCCCTAAACATAAAGACTGAATATGTAACTTAGTCATAAATAGCTTGAGAATAATGATATTTTATGTGTATAGGTCACCTTGAGGAGATCCTGAATTGTATTCTAAAAATATAGAAAATCTGTTGTACGAAACATTTTTTGAAAATCTGTTGTATGAAACATTTTTGATCCTGACATTCATGGTGATTTTAATTTTCATTTCAATCATACAAATAGTACAAATAGTGTACAAATAGTGTATCATATTGGAACTTGCATAGTACCTTTCATCTCAACTCCCATGTACGTGGAGTAACGAAAATCAGTTTTGGTCATCAGATCGACAACATCTTTAGTAATTACGATGAGGATGACTTAAGTGCTGACATTTATAAAACTTTGGGCAATTTGTAAAAATTGACATACAATATAGGAATGAACCAGAATGTATTAAAATACGACACTTCTCTAAATTTAATATTGCAAATTTTAGGTCCATTCTAAATTCTGAAATCTAGTCTGAAGTTTATGAGAATGATACTGCCGAAAATCAGTATAACAGCTTCATAGAAACATATTTTTTTCATTTCAATCGGTCCGGATAACTAAAATTTATTTGTGAAAAGCGCCTATTTCTCTAATGAAAAAATTGAGGGAGAGCTCAGTCAATTATTCACTTTGTGACTGTAGGCTACTGCCCAAAGAGTTTTGTGACAATGTTTTAATAATTTTAATATGTAAATAATTGTTTAAACTGTTTATTTATAACTAGGTATTTTATTGTGTATTTTGACGAAATGTATGTCTTGCGATTATCATGAATAAAATTGCTCTGTTATCTAGTCTTCTTTGCCAGTTTGCGGATGACACGACTGTCATTCCGAATGCAAAAACTGTTAAAGAACTATCTGCAGCTTGTTCAGAAGTCACAGAGCAAATGAAAATGTGATGCACACAAAGTAGTCTGAGACTAAATACAGAAAAAAACAGTCTTTTAGCTTTCAGTAAATTCAGAGCATTTGGCTCTTCACTCTATGTTACACTTAATGGCAGTTGAACAAAGTACGAAATTCTTGGGTGCACAATGTACATACATATACAAAGAACACTACATTGGGACACAGAAATAGCAAGCCTAATATCAAAAATGAATAGCGCTTGTGCTGTGATACGCAGATTAAGGGACTGAAAATTAAAATGTAGAAGAACTTTCATACGTAAAGGACGTAGACCAATGGACATGACAGAAAGAAAAATCGGACATTATTTCAGAAAAATTAAAAATGATTTTCTGTCAGCGCCGGGGGTCTAACCCGGGACCTCTCGCTTGCTAGGCGAACGTTCTACCACTATACTACGCTGAACCGTTGAAATAAGTCGGTCTGTTTGTATAGTAGCTGATTGGAGAAGCCGTCGTTCGCGCTGTACCACTGAAAATACTCTTCAGTTTCCTCCCAAACACACCAGACTTATAGACACAACCTTTATGTTAGATACCGTTGTACCACCATACATCTTGGAAGTCATGCTGGTGTAGTCCCTCCCATATGAATCTCTCGTAAGGAATAATTGAAAATGAAAATGGAGAAGAACTTTCATATGTAAAGGACGTAGACCAATGGACATGAAAGAAAGAAAATCGGACATCATTGCAGAAAAAATTAAAAATGATTTTCTGTCAGCGCCGGGGGTCTAACCCGGGACCTCTCGCTTGCTAGGCGAACGTTCTACCACTATACTACGCTGAACCGTTGAAATAAGTCGGTCTGTTTGTATAGTAGCTGAACGGAGAAGCCGTCGTTCGCGCTGTACCACAGAAAATACTCTTCAGTTTCCTCCCAAACACACCAGACTTATAGACACAACCTTTATGTTAGATACCTTTGTACCACCATACATCTTGGAAGTCATGCTGGTGTAGTCCCTCGCATATGAATCTCTCGTAAGGAATAATTGAAAATGAAAATGGAGAAGAACTTTCATATGTAAAGGACGTAGACCAATGGACATGAAAGAAAGAAAATCGGACATCATTGCAGAAAAAATTAAAAAAAAAATGATTTTCTGTCAGCGCCGGGGGTCTAACCCGGGACCTCTCGCTTGCTAGGCGAACGTTCTACCACTATACTACGCTGAACCGTTGAAATAAGTCGGTCTGTTTGTATAGTAGCTGATTGGAGAAGCCGTCGTTCGCGCTGTACCACTGAAAATACTCTTCAGTTTCCTCCCAAACACACCAGACTTATAGACACAACCTTTATGTTAGATACCTTTGTACCACCATACATCTTGGAAGTCATGCTGGTGTAGTCCCTCGCATATGAATCTCTCGTAAGGAATAATTGAAAATGAAAATGGAGAAGAACTTTCATATGTAAAGGACGTAGACCAATGGACATGAAAGAAAGAAAATCGGACATCATTGCAGAAAAAATTAAAAAAAAAATGATTTTCTGTCAGCGCCGGGGGTCTAACCCGGGACCTCTCGCTTGCTAGGCGAACGTTCTACCACTATACTACGCTGAACCGTTGAAATAAGTCGGTCTGTTTGTATAGTAGCTGATTGGAGAAGCCGTCGTTCGCGCTGTACCACTGAAAATACTCTTCAGTTTCCTCCCAAACACACCAGACTTATAGACACAACCTTTATGTTAGATACCGTTGTACCACCATACATCTTGGAAGTCATGCTGGTGTAGTCCCTCCCATATGAATCTCTCGTAAGGAATAATTGAAAATGAAAATGGAGAAGAACTTTCATATGTAAAGGACGTAGACCAATGGACATGAAAGAAAGAAAATCGGACATCATTGCAGAAAAAATTAAAAAAAAAATGATTTTCTGTCAGCGCCGGGGGTCTAACCCGGGACCTCTCGCTTGCTAGGCGAACGTTCTACCACTATACTACGCTGAACCGTTGAAATAAGTCGGTCTGTTTGTATAGTAGCTGATTGGAGAAGCCGTCGTTCGCGCTGTACCACTGAAAATACTCTTCAGTTTCCTCCCAAACACACCAGACTTATAGACACAACCTTTATGTTAGATACCGTTGTACCACCATACATCTTGGAAGTCATGCTGGTGTAGTCCCTCCCATATGAATCTCTCGTAAGGAATAATTGAAAATGAAAATGGAGAAGAACTTTCATATGTAAAGGACGTAGACCAATGGACATGAAAGAAAGAAAATCGGACATCATTGCAGAAAAAATTAAAAATGATTTTCTGTCAGCGCCGGGGGTCTAACCCGGGACCTCTCGCTTGCTAGGCGAACGTTCTACCACTATACTACGCTGAACCGTTGAAATAAGTCGGTCTGTTTGTATAGTAGCTGAACGGAGAAGCCGTCGTTCGCGCTGTACCACTGAAAATACTCTTCAGTTTCCTCCCAAACACACCAGACTTATAGACACAACCTTTATGTTAGATACCGTTGTACCACCATACATCTTGGAAGTCATGCTGGTGTAGTCCCTCCCATATGAATCTCTCGTAAGGAATAATTGAAAATGAAAATGGAGAAGAACTTTCATATGTAAAGGACGTAGACCAATGGACATGAAAGAAAGAAAATCGGACATCATTGCAGAAAAAATTAAAAATGATTTTCTGTCAGCGCCGGGGGTCTAACCCGGGACCTCTCGCTTGCTAGGCGAACGTTCTACCACTATACTACGCTGAACCGTTGAAATAAGTCGGTCTGTTTGTATAGTAGCTGAACGGAGAAGCCGTCGTTCGCGCTGTACCACAGAAAATACTCTTCAGTTTCCTCCCAAACACACCAGACTTATAGACACAACCTTTATGTTAGATACCTTTGTACCACCATACATCTTGGAAGTCATGCTGGTGTAGTCCCTCGCATATGAATCTCTCGTAAGGAATAATTGAAAATGAAAATGGAGAAGAACTTTCATATGTAAAGGACGTAGACCAATGGACATGAAAGAAAGAAAATCGGACATCATTGCAGAAAAAATTAAAAAAAAAATGATTTTCTGTCAGCGCCGGGGGTCTAACCCGGGACCTCTCGCTTGCTAGGCGAACGTTCTACCACTATACTACGCTGAACCGTTGAAATAAGTCGGTCTGTTTGTATAGTAGCTGATTGGAGAAGCCGTCGTTCGCGCTGTACCACTGAAAATACTCTTCAGTTTCCTCCCAAACACACCAGACTTATAGACACAACCTTTATGTTAGATACCTTTGTACCACCATACATCTTGGAAGTCATGCTGGTGTAGTCCCTCGCATATGAATCTCTCGTAAGGAATAATTGAAAATGAAAATGGAGAAGAACTTTCATATGTAAAGGACGTAGACCAATGGACATGAAAGAAAGAAAATCGGACATCATTGCAGAAAAAATTAAAAATGATTTTCTGTCAGCGCCGGGGGTCTAACCCGGGACCTCTCGCTTGCTAGGCGAACGTTCTACCACTATACTACGCTGAACCGTTGAAATAAGTCGGTCTGTTTGTATAGTAGCTGATTGGAGAAGCCGTCGTTCGCGCTGTACCACTGAAAATACTCTTCAGTTTCCTCCCAAACACACCAGACTTATAGACACAACCTTTATGTTAGATACCGTTGTACCACCATACATCTTGGAAGTCATGCTGGTGTAGTCCCTCCCATATGAATCTCTCGTAAGGAATAATTGAAAATGAAAATGGAGAAGAACTTTCATATGTAAAGGACGTAGACCAATGGACATGAAAGAAAGAAAATCGGACATCATTGCAGAAAAAATTAAAAATGATTTTCTGTCAGCGCCGGGGGTCTAACCCGGGACCTCTCGCTTGCTAGGCGAACGTTCTACCACTATACTACGCTGAACCGTTGAAATAAGTCGGTCTGTTTGTATAGTAGCTGATTGGAGAAGCCGTCGTTCGCGCTGTACCACTGAAAATACTCTTCAGTTTCCTCCCAAACACACCAGACTTATAGACACAACCTTTATGTTAGATACCGTTGTACCACCATACATCTTGGAAGTCATGCTGGTGTAGTCCCTCCCATATGAATCTCTCGTAAGGAATAATTGAAAATGAAAATGGAGAAGAACTTTCATATGTAAAGGACGTAGACCAATGGACATGAAAGAAAGAAAATCGGACATCATTGCAGAAAAAATTAAAAATGATTTTCTGTCAGCGCCGGGGGTCTAACCCGGGACCTCTCGCTTGCTAGGCGAACGTTCTACCACTATACTACGCTGAACCGTTGAAATAAGTCGGTCTGTTTGTATAGTAGCTGATTGGAGAAGCCGTCGTTCGCGCTGTACCACTGAAAATACTCTTCAGTTTCCTCCCAAACACACCAGACTTATAGACACAACCTTTATGTTAGATACCTTTGTACCACCATACATCTTGGAAGTCATGCTGGTGTAGTCCCTCCCATATGAATCTCTCGTAAGGAATAATTGAAAATGAAAATGGAGAAGAACTTTCATATGTAAAGGACGTAGACCAATGGACATGAAAGAAAGAAAATCGGACATCATTGCAGAAAAAATTAAAAATGATTTTCTGTCAGCGCCGGGGGTCTAACCCGGGACCTCTCGCTTGCTAGGCGAACGTTCTACCACTATACTACGCTGAACCGTTGAAATAAGTCGGTCTGTTTGTATAGTAGCTGATTGGAGAAGCCGTCGTTCGCGCTGTACCACTGAAAATACTCTTCAGTTTCCTCCCAAACACACCAGACTTATAGACACAACCTTTATGTTAGATACCTTTGTACCACCATACATCTTGGAAGTCATGCTGGTGTAGTCCCTCGCATATGAATCTCTCGTAAGGAATAATTGAAAATGAAAATGGAGAAGAACTTTCATATGTAAAGGACGTAGACCAATGGACATGAAAGAAAGAAAATCGGACATCATTGCAGAAAAAATTAAAAATGATTTTCTGTCAGCGCCGGGGGTCTAACCCGGGACCTCTCGCTTGCTAGGCGAACGTTCTACCACTATACTACGCTGAACCGTTGAAATAAGTCGGTCTGTTTGTATAGTAGCTGATTGGAGAAGCCGTCGTTCGCGCTGTACCACTGAAAATACTCTTCAGTTTCCTCCCAAACACACCAGACTTATAGACACAACCTTTATGTTAGATACCTTTGTACCACCATACATCTTGGAAGTCATGCTGGTGTAGTCCCTCCCATATGAATCTCTCGTAAGGAATAATTGAAAATGAAAATGGAGAAGAACTTTCATATGTAAAGGACGTAGACCAATGGACATGAAAGAAAGAAAATCGGACATCATTGCAGAAAAAATTAAAAATGATTTTCTGTCAGCGCCGGGGGTCTAACCCGGGACCTCTCGCTTGCTAGGCGAACGTTCTACCACTATACTACGCTGAACCGTTGAAATAAGTCGGTCTGTTTGTATAGTAGCTGATTGGAGAAGCCGTCGTTCGCGCTGTACCACTGAAAATACTCTTCAGTTTCCTCCCAAACACACCAGACTTATAGACACAACCTTTATGTTAGATACCTTTGTACCACCATACATCTTGGAAGTCATGCTGGTGTAGTCCCTCGCATATGAATCTCTCGTAAGGAATAATTGAAAATGAAAATGGAGAAGAACTTTCATATGTAAAGGACGTAGACCAATGGACATGAAAGAAAGAAAATCGGACATCATTGCAGAAAAAATTAAAAATGATTTTCTGTCAGCGCCGGGGGTCTAACCCGGGACCTCTCGCTTGCTAGGCGAACGTTCTACCACTATACTACGCTGAACCGTTGAAATAAGTCGGTCTGTTTGTATAGTAGCTGAACGGAGAAGCCGTCGTTCGCGCTGTACCACTGAAAATACTCTTCAGTTTCCTCCCAAACACACCAGACTTATAGACACAACCTTTATGTTAGATACCGTTGTACCACCATACATCTTGGAAGTCATGCTGGTGTAGTCCCTCCCATATGAATCTCTCGTAAGGAATAATTGAAAATGAAAATGGAGAAGAACTTTCATATGTAAAGGACGTAGACCAATGGACAAGAAAGAAAGAAAATCGGACATCATTGCAGAAAAAATTAAAAATGATTTTCTGTCAGCGCCGGGGGTCTAACCCGGGACCTCTCGCTTGCTAGGCGAACGTTCTACCACTATACTACGCTGAACCGTTGAAATAAGTCGGTCTGTTTGTATAGTAGCTGAACGGAGAAGCCGTCGTTCACGCTGTACCACAGAAAATACTCTTCAGTTTCCTCCCAAACACACCAGACTTATAGACACAACCTTTATGTTAGATACCTTTGTACCACCATACATCTTGGAAGTCATGCTGGTGTAGTCCCTCGCATATGAATCTCTCGTAAGGAATAATTGAAAATGAAAATGGAGAAGAACTTTCATATCTAAAGGACGTAGACCAATGGACATGAAAGAAAGAAAAACGGACATCATTGCAGAAAAATTAAAAAGGATTTTCTGTCAGCGCCGGGGGTAGAACAAGGGACCTCTCGCTTGCTAGGCAAACATTCTACCACTATACTACGCTGAACCGTTGAAATAAGTCGGTCTGTTTGTATAGTATGAAAGTTCTTCTCCATTTCCATTTTCATTTTCAATCATTCCTTACGAGAGATTCGCATGCGAGAGACTACACCAGCATGACTTCCAAGATGTATGGTTGTACAACGGTATCTAACCTCAAGGTTGTGTCTATAAGTCTGGTGTGTTTCGGAGGAAATTGAAGAGTATTTTCTGTGGCACGGTGCGAACGATGGCTTCTCCGTTCAGCTACTATACAAACAGACCGACTTATTTCAACGGTTCAGCGTAGTATAGTGGTAGAACATTCGCCTAGCAAGCGAGATGTCCCGGGTTCGACGCCCGGCGCTGACAGAAAATCCTTTTTAATTTTTCTGAAATGATGTCCGATTTTCTTTCCTTCAGATTAAGAGACATTGTTTCTGGAATCAATAAGAGTATTCTATTTTTGTGTGGTTCAATCAGTTATTAACTACAGCATACTGTTTTGGGGATATTCAGTAAATGCCACAAAAATCTTTAGGGATCAAAAAAGAATAATTCGCTGCATACAAAATCTTCATCCTCGAGCAACATGCAAGCCACACTTTTCAGAACTACAAATACTCACAGTACCATGGCTCTTTTTTAAAAGCCCTTTGTTAAGAATCATAAAGAACTATTTTCAACTAATAATAGTATTTATTCGGGGAATATGACAATCTTGATCAGAAATCGGGAAGTACTTTCTATTCCCACCCACAAGTCAACATTTTTTCCTTACTATAATGCTGTAAAGGCATATAATAGTCTTCCCGAAAACATCAGAACTATTCAATCACTATCCAGGTTCAAATCTGCTGAAAATCGATATCTTATAAATAAATGCGCATATAATTTCACAATGTAGCGTACATAAATAATAGTCTGTTCTTGTAATGTTGTCTTTTCATTTTGTATGATTTGTTGGCAATAAATGTATTATTATTATGAAGTGCTTCGATGTCTGGGGATTAATTTAATATGTATCTGATCCAAGCAAAATCCAGGAAATGTACAAAATAAAAGTAAATTGATAATAACTAAAATATATTTTTAGCCTCTGTTCATAGTCTTGCCATTTTTCAAGAAGAAAATCCTATAAGTACGTCAATCTTTTCAGTCTATCCGTATATCAAGAATCTGATGATTTTTCTACCCAGATTTTGGTGGGTTGTTGACCGTTGGTTCAATATGATCTATAAAGCAAAATTCAGTAATAATATCCTTGTTTAAAGAAGGATACTGATCATAAAATACTTTAACATACAATCGGCAATGGATTCGATATTCCATCATCTATACTATTCCAGTCATGTCCTCATGCAGAAGCAGTTTTTTAAAAGAAGCAGATTGCAAGTTGCAAGCTTGATACCTATGTACCTACATGTATTTGTCTGCAACTATTTGTATAGTTTTTAGGTGGGTTTTCACTATTTGCAACATTTATGAAAATCAACATTATTTATAAAAATCTAAAAGTTCTCCGGAACCGGAAAAAGCCCGGTATAACGCACGCGTATCACAAGATTCTAGTAGCTATCTGCTTGATTGTTGCGTATCTCAGCAGTTTAGATGGTTTATTATTCATAATAGTAATTATTTTATTGATAAATTGAACATATTTTAGTTGCACGGCGCTCAATTTTTAGGTTATGAAAAATACGAAGTCAAATGGGGTCAATTGACCAATGACAACAAATGACTTCGGAAGCCATCTTTAAATTAGCATGGCTCGTGGCACCCCCTACTTCATTGAGCAGGCCAGAAAGGACACCGAATGGAGCCGTAAATCGTAGAAGGCCATGCTATTTTCTTTTTAATTCAGTCAATGTCAAATTGGACTCATGGCAAGGACAGTTTTTATGTTTTAATTTTCCAAATTCCAAATGTCCTGCCGGCTACTACACATAATACATGTTCCGTTTTCTTACAGAATTTACCGAGCACTTTCTGTCAATTGTAATCAAAAATAACTTTCAAAACGGAACGCCATTGTTACTTCATCAACCTAACCTATTTGTGTTTTTTGAGTTGTTAAGAATTGAGGTTAGAACTTTATTATTATTGTAGTTGTGTTGATGTTCTGTGGACGAATCCGACCGGGGCGTGCATAATGAATTACGAAGAAGCAAATGTGTTTATATCCGCCAAACAAATAAAAAATAACAGCCCTCCCTCGACTTTCACATTTCATAAACAACCACAAAACACCAAGGTTATAAACAACTACAACCACAAAACACCGAATAAATAGGAAGATAGGTTACAAATGTTTACCCCCGCCACAAGTTACAGAAATTATTGTGGTCGGGAGCTCGATTACTTCGGTAATTTACGGTAACTTCGTTTATCGTTCCGTAATGTTACCGAAATGTTATCGAAACCAATTACGGAACGATTTCTGTTACTTCGGTAAGAAAACGGAACACGTATAAAATTACGAACTAAGTTAGCATTGTAGAATGACACATATTGTATAAATCCCATCTCAAATAAAAAATATCTTACCCTATTACTCGAATGTTTGTTTCGAACACTGATACAACTACATCATTATTAAAGGACACAT
Organism: Pseudeuparius sepicola; assembly: GCA_963920635.1. Classification (NCBI taxonomy): domain Eukaryota; kingdom Metazoa; phylum Arthropoda; class Insecta; order Coleoptera; family Anthribidae; genus Pseudeuparius; species Pseudeuparius sepicola. Next base: position 46,695,442 of record OY987302.1, on the reverse strand, counting down.
CTTTTATCACAAGTTTCACTGCATGCTCGAATTCTTCTAAATCTCCTAGAACTACCAACGTATCGAGAGAATCGATTAGGGTTAAGGAAAAGCTGAAATAAAGAAAATGTGTCAGAAACAATAATACCAGTACGTACCTGTAAGTAATCATGGTACACAATGGGCCTTTCTCACACAATTTTTTTATAAGTGCATCACACATTTTTGAGCTGTCAGCAGAATTACGTTATTTCAAATTTTGAATGAATGACAAACACCTGACTTTTATATTGGAAATTTCGATAATAATATTAAGACAATAGAGTAAATCGGAATGTACTTTCATTGATCCAAAATATAGCAGGATAAATAAATAAATAAAAGGAAAATTTGCCCAATAAAAATTTATTTAAAATTAATAAAAAGCCTAATACTACATGAGAGTACCAAATATATTTTTTCATTTTAATCATACAAACTACATAATTTCAACATAGTGAAAAAGGCCCATTATTTCAACTTTATTTAAAAATAAGAATACAATAAAAATTTATGGCACTTAAATTTTCAATTATCAGCAGTATCTGAAAAAATAATGCATATTCTTTCAGTGGGGTATGTGGATCAATTAAACAGGGTAGATTGTCAAAGTCAAAACCCAGCAATACGCCAAATTCGAAAATTTTACCAGGAAAAATAAAAGAAAAATGCAAATGTCATACTATATATACAGGGTGTCCCAAATTGGACCCTCACCATTGGGATCTCGTTAACTATAAGCGATAGAAAGTCAGAAACAGAAATTCTGCATTTTTGTTTTTGTTAAATATCTTAGAAACCAATGGATATGCAAAGACAGGACTTTGACATTATTAAGGCACTTTTATCCAGCCTTTTTAACAGCAGTATAATTAAAAAAAATTCATTTTCGAGATACGACGCAAAACTTTTGATATTCTTTATGGACTCCTTTTTTGTTCTTAAGTGATTTTTTTAAACTGATATTGCCGTTAAAAAGGTTGGATAAAAGTGCCTTAATAATGTCAAAGTCCATGCCAAAGACCGTAAACTCGCGATTTTTAATAGAAGTAACCATCGGTTTCTAAGATATATAACAGAAACGAAAATGGAAAAATTAAAGTTATTAGGAAATAACTTTTAAGCAATCGCAGTTGGCCTTGGTTTCTCAAGAGCATCAGATTGATTAATCGATTTTCTATCTCTTGTAATTACCGATGCCAAGGGTGGGGGTCGAATTTGGGAGACATTGGGATACATTAGCTACATAATCTATAAATATGATATGAATATGTGGAGTATGAAATAGGTACATATTTACTTCCCACAAGCCTTAATAACCCAAAGTTGAAAACATTAGAGATGATTCTTAACGAAAATGTACATAAATATATTTGCTCATATTATAGTTAGTAATAATTATTATTATTAACTGAAATAAACAAACAGGAACAGAGAATCTATTGATCAGAATCCTGAAACTGATAATGATTCTGAAGAATATGATAAAGGTACCCTCAAAAAAAAACAGGAAAGTTTACAAATCGCTTAGAGAAACAGCAGCTGCATCAAAGTCAAATGGAAAATTAAACTTCAAAATCCAATGTCAAAGTTTATAAAACGAGCTTATCTTTCTTGGCAATATAATGCGGGTGAGCTGGCAATATCTCCTAAGTCATGTCACCTAAAATTTAGAGGAGACACAAAAAACAAATTGACATCATTTTCTCCTATCTGAATTTTAACACCCACAGTAGTAAATGCAAAACCTCCTTTCTGAAAAAGAACAACAATTAGGCAATTTAAACTTACGTATTACGAAATTTTTCGAATTGCGCCCTCTAGCGGTGACCACGAAATTTGAAATGATCTTACTGGACAATCATTTGATAGAAGAAGGAAATATCTCTTCAACAAGCCCAAATTCAACCAATTCGGTTAAACCAAACCGGAGTTAGCAGCATTTTTTCAAGTCAAGGTTTATCCGCCCGTCTCACCTCTATTTGAAAAGCAAGCGCAAAAAATCCTTAACGGAAATTGTTCAGAATTTGCTGAAGACTGCAATAAATTTAAATATTTATTAGTTATTTTTTTGAGAAAACTCATTTTTCATATAAACTGTTGAGAATACGCCCCCTAGCGGCCGCCCTACAAACTTAAAAATAATTTCCAGTGATTTTTCGTGACCATATTACTTAAGAAGATTTTTTCCCAAAGCTCCAGGACTATTAATTCCTGAGATATGGTACCCCTTCACTCATAATGAAACACCCTGTATATAGCTTGGATTTTCGAGGGATATATATAGGCTGTGCCATTCGTCCCCAAGCCAATACAAGCTGTGCTCCAAGGGAACAGAATGACATCTGACGATTACCTGCCGACTAACACGCCTCACAAACACACGCACATACATACATACACACATACAAAAGCATGTTCTCAGTTTATCGAAAATAAGGACTATAGTAGTATACAAACATGTATGAAGTATTTACGACAAAGAAAGCGGAAATTATTATATTTATTTATATTTATTAGAGAATTCGTATTATTGTATGAAGGCTGAGAACACATGAAGAGAGTTTTTTTTTTTTTTCAAAAGCTGATAATCACGAGCGGAAATTATGTAGAAAAAATCTTTTGACTAGGAAATCGGAAGTTTAAAACATGTACTTTCACTTAGGATTGGTCTCATCCCAGTAAGAAACCTCCTTCAGCTTGATTCTTGGATTTGAAAATAAGAAAAATCGAGTTCTGCGTTTCGGGAAATTAATTATAACGAGGTTTACTGCAAAAATAAACAAGGAAAAAGAGAAATACATTAAAATTACTTATGCTATCAAAAAGCACACTTTTTAAGCTTCAAAAAAGTCACCTATTGAGTTTCAATATCTAATTTTATGCGGATATTATGAGCGTTTGAAATAAATATTGAATATACGATAGCAAGAATTTATGAAAAATCTCTATGTTCAAAGTGAAAAAAAAAAACAAACGAGGTTTTATATCATAATCTTATATTGCTCTTTCAAAAGTACATACATTTGGTATAAACTTTCTGTAATATTGCTCAAAAATATTACAAATTGACCATGTAACGTCAATTGTTGTAAAAATGCATGAAATTTTGATCAAGACCAACTTTACAATAATATGACAGGCGTATCCCTTCATGGAAATTAATGCTACAAGATTTTTTTAATTGCTTTATGGTGTCACTTTCCAATAAACTTTGTTGCATATGAATTAGTTATTACTGTTTAACTGTCTCGCGCTCCACGCGCTGCTCTCAATTTCGGCTGCCTATTAAATACGAGGAAGCAGGAAAACGTATGATCTTAAAAAAATTCTCATTCATTACCTAATTATTTTACAAAAAATATGCAAATACATTTTTTTTGAAAAATTGCCTGCTCTTTCGAATGGTCTTACTTAAATTCTATAAAAACGCTTATTAAATAAGTTATTAACAAAAAAACCTATATTTTTGACAGTTATTGTTAAATAAAAAAAATCGCACACTATTTTGCGCTGCGGACTCTTCGGATTTTGTTTTAAGACATCAAAACAAACACATTCCAACAAAATCTAAAACTCCCGGAATTTGTTCGAAGTTATTTTCCTGGTTGACTCCACTAACTAGCGAGATAGGATATATTGCCTCAATTTTATCACTGTCATTTAAGTGGGAGAAATTTCAACTCGCATTTTAAAATACTTGGGATTTTTTTACAGTTAGGAGCTTTTTACAGAACATGCGCAAGGTGCTGAAGATTCCATAGGCACCAAAAAATAATTTTCGCTAAAATTGCAGATAGGAGATATTGCCAGCTCACCCGTGAAAGTGAAAATGTTTGTCTCAAAACATCACTGCTGAATATGCTTGTAAAATCTATAATAATCTAAAGTTTCCACTGATATACAGGATTTTGAATATATTAATATCGCTAATAAGTTTCAGACAGTACCCTCCATCCGTCCAGATGGTGTACGTACAAGATAAATGTGCTTATAATGTTAATCTTTTTATAATGAGCTCCTGAAACAGCAATTAAAAAATTTAAAAAATATATGAAGTGAATAACTTTTTAGCGATTTTTTGGACCTTTCAATGCCCTCAGGGATCTTAACATTTTATGGATAAGAAAATAAAGACAGATCTACAGCTCGATCTATGGTATACTTGGACAAAAAAATATTATAGTCTCTTATTGACGTCAAATAGAATCAATTAACCTAGATAATAAGATAATAATAATACCCAATTTGTACATTTTTTATTCTGATGATCTTAAAGCCAACAGCAGAACATTTAGCACATTCATAATTTATGCTAAATGATATCTGAATTAATCACTCATAAAACCGAAATATGTTGCATCTCACAGTACAATATATTGATATTCCCTGTTAAAAAAATATTTCGGTGTACCACAATTAACTGCCCCACTATACTATACAGAGTGTCTCACTTAAGAGTGAAACAACCTTATAACTTCTTTAATTTTTAACCGGCTAAAAAAATTTACCAAAATAAGTTTTCAGAATCTATCCAAGACCCTAAATCCAAAATTTTGTCAAAATCAAAAAATATTAAATTAAAAAAATAAGTAAAAATTCAAAAAAATTAAATTTGTTTTGTAGCTTTTAATTTTATTTTAAAATGATTACTTTTTGAAAACAACTTGCCTTCAAAATTTCCATGGCACACTTTTCGAAACGCAGGAAATTTTTAAGTTGCAATTTTTGGACTTTAATTTTTTTTATTTAATATTTTTTGATTTTGACAAAATTTTCGATTTAGGGTCCTGGATGGATGGATGCTTCTTTTAGTATTTTCTTAAAATGCCTAATATGATTTTCGGATTTTTAGCCTCGATTATGGCATCGCAGGTGGCTTTGACTTTGGAGTAGGCAACTAATTTTTTGAAAATAAGTAGGCAACAATGCCATCTATCTTTGGCCTTTGGTAAAAAATTTCGTTCTGCTCGGTTAAAAATTAAAAAAGTTATAAGGTTGTTTCACTCTTAAGTGAGACACTCTGTATAAGCATAGCCGAACTCAAAATGCTTTGGTTTGTTTAAATCTGAGTTTAAATCATTCAAATTTATTTCTAAGTATTTATGGTAGGTATAAGCTTTATAAAGTCCCTTTCTTAGTAAAAAAGGAGCTACCTATACCTTGATCTTTATTCTATATTTTTTACGGTAAACGAAAGACATTAACATTGATTTATTTGATATTTCATTTCATTAGAGTTAACTGGTAAGTAATAGGTACTGACTGGAATTCTACCAATTGTTTGTCCCACTTTACTTTGGATTTTTTTCTAAATTAGTAAACTTGGCCTTGGTTGATTTTCTTAATTATTTTGGATGAAAACATGATTTTTTCTTTCCTTTCTAAACTGTTTGCAAGTGGGTATAAACCGAGGTATAAACACAACTACATTAACTAATTTCAAAATATGACCATTCCAAAGGAGCACAATTCCACCCTTGAACCATTTTTGGAAAATAAAATTAAGGGAACTATTTCTGTTCCTTATTAGTCCTCAAGATGGTACCCAGTGTAGATATAAATATTTTATCCGAGAATAGCATATTAGCACTCCGCATAGCAGTAGCATAACAGGACTAAGCTAAAATTGATTTGTAACACATTTGTAAACATAACACTCGACGTAATCTAATCTAATCATAATATTTATATAATATCATCATAATAACAATAATAACCACGAATATTATTTTTAAAAGAATGACTGACAATTTTTTGTACTCACATATAGGTACCTAGATATATTATTTATTTATATGTTAGTAAAAATGTTTTGCTATACCACTGCTTGGAGTGCCAAAGGATGTCCTCTATTTACTTGACACACCGATCATTTCATGCATGATTTGTTTATCGGTTACCTAAATTGTTACGCTTAAAATGCCTAGATTGGTGTCAAGGATTTTTAACAACATCTATATTATATTTTGAGAAACAACAAAGAGGTACAAAGTGTTTGCATTAACATAGGTCCCAAATTCATTTATTTTGGAAACGGTTTAAGTATTTAGAATTGTGTATTTCTATATATATTTTTTTCGAAAATAAACTAAGAATATATCTTTGAGAATATAGAATGTATCAAATCCTTTTTTACACTGACACCACCTGACACTGCATTATTGGTCCCAATTAGGTAAATGTAGTTCAGTTGTAAAGAGATGGCATTGTAGATGCTTTGGGAACACCATTGAGTAGAAACAGCAGACATAAAATCGTTTCCCCAAAAACGCAGAAATTTAAATCAAGTATAATAATATAGGAAGTGGCTATTTATACGTCCGACGTATATAAAAGTCCGAGAAAAGTCGCTATACGTCTTGCGCTCTCATTGGTGGATTGAGTCACGTGACACATAACCTTTTTCTACCATCCGATGGATGAATAATGATGAATCGGCTTGTTTACTAAGTGGATTGGATAATGTCCGAGATTGTTCAGACCTATCTTGTCTCATATTTTCTATTGCGTATGCCCTCCTTTTTCGGCGATGGGTGCTGCGGTATGAAAAATGAAGTGGTAATTATTTCCAATGATGTAACCCACCCCCGATTTTCTTGAAATTTTGGTTAGCCAAAATTTCAAGACAATCAGGAGTGGGTTACAGGAGTGGGTTACAACGCCAAACGTCGGGCGAAAATAGGGGTACCTAGCCAAAATTTCAAGAAAATCGGGGGTGGGTTACACCATTGGAAATGATTACCACTTATTTTTTCGCAGGGCAGCGCGCATCGCTGCCGACTGCCACAATATGGTGCGAATGCCCCCTTCTTTTTTCATACGGCAGCACCTATCCCACAAAAAGGAGGGCATATGCTCCTTATTGCAAAGATGCTTGAGAAAAATGCACTTCCGCCGTCTTCCGACGTATCTAAATAAGTTACTTCGCATGTGTACGGAGTTAAATGTACGTCCAAAGAAGTCACGTGACTCAACACGCCAATGAGAGCGCAAGACGTATACCGACTTTTATATACGTCGGACGTATAAATAGCCACTGCCAATAATATATATGTATAGTAATCAATGTTCCTTTTAACAAATGTTTCACTCAACAGAAGCACTCTCTTTTACAGATATCAGCTGAGAACACAGAGCAGTGACTTTTTAATGCAACTCAAATTTCAGTCAGATCACATGTCGGACAAGCGAATCTTGATCCCAAAAGTCTCTTGATAAGTATGTGAATTCCACACGTGGTGAAACCAATATAAGAACGTCACAACCGTAATGCAACTATCACCATAATGCTAACTAAAGAAAATAGGTACTCACTTTCCTAAAGAATCGTCTATATCACCTCGATTAGGGGTTAGTCCCCTATATCTACCAGCACAGCTTAAGGGCATTAATTCATCAGCAGGATAAGCATTTTCCATGTAAGCATTGTATGCGTGATAAAACATATCTCGTGCTTCCTCCCTAGAAAAGATTTTCCAATATTCAATGCATTCTTTGATAAACAACTTGGACAAATACCTGAGTTGCATACGCTCCTTGTTGGACATGGACTTTATTTCTTCGGAGAAACATGATGACAAAAAGACAATTAAAACATAGACTATGAGATAAAGCCCAAAAGAACTGCTAATAAAATTAATAAACATTTTAAAACAAACAAATAATTTGTCAGGAACGATGTTTTACGCTTATTAACATATTTCTAACTTTGCGAAAATATTATTTTTATCTGTCAAAATGCAGTTGATAACGTTCTTATCAACACTGAAGTTCTCGAGGCCCCACATCACACATCACTAAACACAATTCAGTTTCAGAACCTCCAGCTCACTGACAACACATATAGTTTTAATTTCTCCACCTCCATCGTTCCAAGGAAAGTACATGTAATAATAATTTCCACGACTTTTAAAACAATTCTTATTAGATCAACAAAACGTATTATTAAACTTCAAGTTCTCTCCCAATCGCCCAGCCAGCTGGTTTATTAAAAAGGGAGGAGCTAACCTGAAAACTGCACGATGAAAGACGCGATTGGCTAAGAATTGACACATGGCCAAAACCACAAAATAATAAAGGTTGGCAAAAATCGTCAGAGGCTCTGACTCCAGACGGCACCAGCCGCGTTCCTTTTGCCCCTACAGCTACACAGAACTTTAGCTCAGTTGTTAACCGAGCCACTGAGTTTGTTTTTTCCTGTCAAAGGCTCATCTTGTGAAAGGGTTAGTTTCCCCACCACCAAACTGAGCCAATATGCTCGATAGTGAGTGTCCTCGCGAGGATGTGCTTGAAGGGTGAAGGGGGAGGTAAAAAATCTCACTTTAGCTCACATTCTCAATTCTCATTTGTAAAAGGAACTGCCACCAACTGAGATAAAGCAAGAATTCTTAAGAAAAGTGGCAAAAGGAACGCGATACCGTTGCAACGGTGCCGTATGGAGTCAGAGTCTCTGACGATTTTTGCCAACCTTTATTATTTTGTGGTTTTAGCCATGTGTCAGTAATAACGTCGATGGAGGAAGGTATCAATCAACGGTAATAATATTTTAGCTTTCATTTCATCGTGCATCGTGCATACGATCGATACGATGGATATCGAGTCAGACAAGGACGGGAGTTGTGACGTAGGGCCGAACATTCGATGAACAAACTGTACGTACAATTTACAGGGTGTCCCAGGATAAGCGAGCCAATAGGTGTAAAATACAAAAAAATTTCGAGTTCAAATTTGATCGTTTGCGGTTCTGACCTGCTTGACTGGAAACAAATTTCTAGCATATTTTCGTTTTTGAAAAATCAAGGTGGCGTCGACAGCGACCATTTATATTTATTTTCATTGTAGGTGAAGTGCCTTTTCCTTTAAATATAGCGAAAAATTCTATTAAGAAAAGTTCACAATTAAAAATTACCCCCGGGTACCAAATTTTGGAAAGATCGGCCTACTTATTATTAAAGAAAAAATGAAAAAATTAAGTATAGGCTGATTTTCTCAAAATTTGGTACACGCGGGCATAACTTTTAATTCTAAACAGCTTTTTCTTATAAAATTTTTCGATACCTTATTGTATTTAAAAGCTACTTTAGCGCGCTAGAACAAGAAAAAAGTGGGAAAAACAAAGTAGGCAGATCTTTCCAAAATTTGGTACCCGGGGGTAATTTTTAATTGTGAACAACTTTTCTTAATAAAATGTTTCGTTATATCTTTAAAGGAAAAGGCACTTCACCTACAAAAATAAATAAATGGTCGCTGTCGACGCCATCTTGATTTTTCAAAAACGAAAATGAGCTAGAAATTAGTTTTCAGTCACACCTATTGGCTGAATTATCCTGGGACACCCTGTATATCACCAACCTCTCTGACTTTAAAAAACGAATTTCTCAAAGTATGTTAAATATGGCAAATTGCTTACAAGATTCTCTTTAGCAAAAATTTAGGGGTAGGTACCTATACCATTTGAGCTCGACATTTCAAAAGAACACTTTTTTGAGGTACCAACAAGCCTAAAATTAACAAAAAGTTCCAAGAAATAGCCAAATACGTTTAAATGTCTTGTAAACCATATTTGTTAAAAATGCTGCAAGAGTAGAAAAATCTGTATCTCGAGGATTTTGTAGTTTATTTTATTATTTTTAGTTGAATGATTATTATATAGATTTAGTTTTATTTACTGTCCAATTTTTATATTATTATTTTTATTTGAAATATGGGTAGATATAAAGAGCACGGGTTCAAGAGAAGACGAAGACCAAGAATAAGTAGAAAAATCAAAGAATATAAATGCTGAATTTAAAAAGATTCACGGCATAGGCAGAAAAAAGTTGAGGATATGATAACTTCCAATAAGTATTGTTTCATTATTGTTCTTTAAATTTTTTAACTAAAATGAAACAAAAAAGTGTTCTTGTTCCTGTAACAAATACAAATCTGAACCAAAAGATTTGTTGCCTTAAATCATTGATTAAGGTAATTCCTTATTCAATGCTTAAATAAGATTTTAACACCCTGGTATTTTAAAGCATACAGTGTGTCCACGGATTGAGTGCACGTGGGGTGTAAATGACAAAAAATTTTCGAGTTGAAATTTGAGCTTCTGGGGATAAGCCCTGCTTGGTTTTAAACTAATTTGTGACGTAATTTTACTTTCGAAAAACTAATTTTCCACATCAGTAAAGTGCCCTTTCTGTAGGTTTTACGACAAAATGTTATTAAGGAAACTTGTTCAGAATGAAGAACTGAGTAGGTTTGCGAAATTTCGAAAGTCTAGGCCTACCTTGATTTTTTGGCATTTTTTCCCACTTTTCTTTAGAAAAGTGCAGTTTGTGTAGCTTTCACATTAAAATGTTATTAAGAAAACTTGTTCAGAATGAAGAACTGAGTATGTTTGCGAAATTTCGAAAGTCTAGGCCTACTTACTACTATTCTGATTTTTAAGAGTTTTAAATTTTTTAGCAGAAAAAATCAAAGTATACCTAGGCTTTTGAAATTCTTTCACACCTATCCAGTTTTTCATTGTGAACAAGTTTTCTTAATAACATTTTAATGTGAAAGCTACACAAAGTGGACTTTTCTAAAGAAAAGTGGGAAAAAATGCCCAAAAATCAAAGTAGGCGAAATTTCGCAAACCTACTCAGTTCTTCATTCTGAACAAGTTTCCTTATTAACATTTTGTCGTAAAACCTACAGAAAGGGCACTTTACTGATGTGAAAAATTAGTTTTTTTCAAAATTCCCCAGGCATACGTGGTTTTTCGAAAGTAAAATTACGTCACAAATTAGTTTAAAACCAAGCAGGGCTGATCCCCAGAAGCTCAAATTTCAACTCGAAATTTTTTTGTCATTTACACCCCACGTGCACTCAATCCGTGGACACACTGTATATACCTATAGAGGCGAATAAAAAATGGCATAAGAAAAATCACATTATTTTGACCCAAAGAATCTGGTCAATGAACTGATCTACTTTTTGTAACACTCTGTATATGTTTTATTCTTTATGTCATTTTATTAAAACAAAAATAAATACCTCTGAAGAAATCCATAATAATGTGATTAGATTAAAATAATTTGTACCACCCATTACTATTTTTTAAGATAGGTATGTAATTTCTAGGGTTCACTAGGAACTCTAGTAATTTCCAATTGTAACCAAAATTGATAACCTTACAAGCCTATAGAAACATGTGAATCATAGAACCACTTTAAATGAATTTTTTACTGAAATAAATGCAAAATAGAAACAGCGAAATTGGAAGTGGATATAAAACAGCTAGGGCGAGTTCACGTCACTGCCACCCGCAACACTACATATGCTGCATAATGATTGTGCATATGATATGCACAACCATTATAACGCACTGTTATACCGCCCCTATTGTGGAAACACAGAAAATATAACCTATTTTTGCTGCGATAGTTTTTAACATATAAAATATTTGTATTTAGATATTGTTATTTTAGATATTTAGATATTGTTTGATTTTTTTTTTGTATTTTTGAAGCTATTATCGCCTTTTTAACCAAAATTTATTTTTTGTGAAATTTCCTATATTGAAAAATGAGATACCATTGTATAGTTTTTTAATTTTGTCTAAGGTGTAGCACAAATAAGCCGTGACAAACCAATTTTTAAATAGATAAGCACCCTCCAAGGACTGCAATTCCATTTGGCCATACAACAAATAATGTGGACCATAAAAATGCGTATATATCTTTGTAATCGGTTCGATATTAAAAAAGTTGCTTAGCGATTTTCGAAATAGAAAAATTACATACATATTACATGATTTTGGTTCAACAATAGTCTCGATAAAATGAAAATAACTGGATGGAATATGCAGACTAATCATTGTTTCATTATACTTATAACAATACCTAAAGCTTGTTGAAATAAAAAATATCAGGTGTAGAAAAATATTGAATATATTTAGGCCAAATCTTTGGACATTCAATACTTTTTACAAAACAATGTCCTCATTACTAAAACATATTTTTCCTATGTACAAAATTACACTACACTATATAAATAACAATAGAAAAGATTGTAAGTTATATAAAAAGAAATATCAATACAGCATGAGGTAGCAGAGATACAGACGGTGGCCCCACTAGACACCACTGTCGACACTCAACATTCGGCATTCCCAAGTGCCCAAATCGTCAAGAATGTGGAACCTCAAGTCACGTAGTTTTGGGCTGTTGTCACTGTTAACCATGACATATTTATATAAAGTTATTGATGTGAATATGTTATGGGTGCGTGCCGAGCACTATAACCTAGTCATTTCTTGCCTAAATCAAGAACCTATCCAGCTCACATAACTCACTATGCTCACAATTTTAGAAACTACATTATGTGCCCTGCTGTTGGTCTCCCAAGAATCTTGGAAATCTAGTATTATCGCCAGGAGTGCACAGAATTGTTCGTTTTCACTGGTAATGCACTGTTACTGGTGTAATTTGTTCGTTCTCAACAAATACTTGAGTCCAACTAATAATAATCGAGTGGGACCACTCTCTACAGTATACAAAAAAGCAACAAACAAAAGAGGTAGCACAAATCTATTTGTGAACAAGAAAGGCAGATTTGAATTTGTGTGTTAAATAAACTGGATGAGACGAAACATATAGAATATGGCACAATGTTTTATATATGTTACAAAGTGTTTACTAGACTAGCTAGATAATAGTATACAAACTATTCAAACGTCTGGTTATTTTGATGGAAAATCATCTTTTTACTAAAATGGGTATGGATATTGGTTGGTTTGTATACTATCCAGCTAGTTTACAAACTATACAAGATTGGTGGCCAAAGTACAAGCAAGAAAAGTACACAAATTAACCGGGGTTTTTGGCTAGTTTACAAACTATTCATAGTAGTTGGATAAAGTGTGACTTAATATTGCTAGTAATACATAATAACCAACTCGTATTATCTGATTATTAGGCATACCACGAGTTGAATTTAGGAAGAGAATTCAACAACTGCAAATAATTTCAATAATTTCATTATGCAGGTAGCTATAATTTGACAACCAAACTAGAAAATATGGTTAAAAAATGTTAGATACTTTTATTCTTAAAGAAATTTCACAAGACATACAACAGTAAACAATAAGAACACACATTTGCCGTAAACATAACTTCACTTCTAATAAATTAACCAAAGGGAATTGGTTAATTTAGATACTAACCAACTCGTTGGTTATTATTTATTACTATTACTAGCAATATTAAGTAACACTTTATCCAACTACTGTGGATAGTTTGTAAACTAGCCAAAAACCCTGGTAAATTTGTGTACTTTTCTTGCGGTTTGTACTTTGGCCACCAATCTTGTATAGTTTGTAAACTAGCTGGATAATTACAAACCAACCAATATTTGTAGCTATTTTAGTAAAAAGATGATTTTCCATCAAAATAACCAGACGTTTGGATAATTTGTATACTATCTAGCTAGTCTATAAACTAGCCAAGTAAACACTTTAACCGTAACATATACACCTTTTGGAAAACTACGGAAAGTAACATCTGTTTTAACGAACTTATTTTCTATTAAGTTTGTAACTTCAGGTAAGCACAATTCATTAATTATAATATCTTAGGGCACATACTTTATGTTCACCTTGAAACAAGCACCTAGTTTTAAAATACAAGGCTTCTACCTTTGTAACTATCCACATCCATAAATTTTTGTACTTCGAGTTATTCCCCTGAACTTTTTTCTTGTTTAAAACATCTTCAAAAAGCGCTTCTTTTAAAACCAATTCACCATTTTTTTTATTTTAAATCTGACCCCAAGGACACCCAAAACTACCATATACCAAATTTGAACAAAAAATATACAGGGGACAGGGCAGTTCCACAAGCATCTGGCTTGTCGAGTGTGCCATAGAATTACCTCAAAACAGTTGAATGGTCAACAGGATCAATAAAATTATATCAATAAAAAATATACAGGATGTTTTTAACTGCGCGATCTCAAAGTATTGAATATTTGACACTTTATATGGGTCAAGAGCGATTAAAATCAAGTGTATGTATCAAACCCGCCACAGAAATTGCGAACGAACTAGGTATAAAAATTATAGAAGCCTGCCGGACAGTAAGTCCGAATAAGTTAAGGCGGATAGTGACGGATTTTAAATAAAAAAATCGCTCAATCGGGAAATAAAAAATCATAACCGGCCCTGGATTTGCATTTTGATAGCAATAGGATGATCTAAAGAAGCGGTTTTTGAAGCCTTTTCAAACATAAAAGTAATGTTCAGGCGAATAACACCAAAAATAAAAGATTTTATGGATTTGCATAGTTATAAAAGTATTATCGAATAACCCGATTAAACAATTAAAGGAACTTATCTATCATAAATAATAGATTATCCACCCATTCTAAAGATATCACTACGGAATTTTTTTAACAAATATAAAGTAGATATGGAAGCTCAGAAAGATTTAATGTTTTTATTTGATCACATTTAGATGATATGTAAGAAACAAATAAATCATAAAATTGAAAACCTACTACCACAAACCACAAATGTAGAAATACAAACATCGCAAACTCAACAATAATAAAAAAAACATTATTATGCAGTGTAGTGTGACACAGTAAAAAAGATGGACAAAATATTTTTGTTTACAATTTTGCATAAAGTGGTTTTAAAGGGGACTAAACAGGAATATGACTATCATATATTTTGAAAAAAGTTGAAATGCGAAGTATGCGTTATTGGCTTAGACAAGGAAAGAGAGAATATTGCAAAAGTATTTTTAATTTTCTGGGAGTACTAAGAGTACAAAACAATACCATAAATGTTAGGGACTAATAACATTGAGTAAAATATTATCGATAAGATAAATAAAAGCTGCCAAACTTGAGATCTCATTAGAAAGAAAACGTTGATCACATATTTATACAGGGTGGCCCAACTTTTAGAGGCAAAACCTTAGAAATCTAAATAGAATGTTAAAATAAGTAGAATTTTTCATAATATAAACATGTATCGAAATCCTAATGGTTTTCGTTATATTTTTTTCCTAAAGGAAGACAGTTAGGGCAAATATTCGGCCTGTCCACTTCCACCAGTGCAGGAGAGGGGGCAGGTCAACCATCATATTTTTTGTTAAAAAAATAGTATGCAACTGGGAAAGTAATATTTTTTGCCTTCGCTAAATTTCCCAATCAATTCTAACAAAAACAATTCTTGACTCTTTTTAAAAAAACGTATAGTTTTGAAAAGTTAATTTTTGAGC
The DNA here is from genome assembly GCA_963920635.1 of Pseudeuparius sepicola. Taxonomy (NCBI): domain Eukaryota; kingdom Metazoa; phylum Arthropoda; class Insecta; order Coleoptera; family Anthribidae; genus Pseudeuparius; species Pseudeuparius sepicola. The sequence continues at coordinate 46,680,167 of OY987302.1, read as the reverse complement.
GTTTTAAATTTTCTAGCTGAAGAAAATCAAAGGTCTAGGTTTTCACATTTTGCACACTTACTCATTTTTTAATTCTGAACAATAATATTTTGTCGTAAAACGTACATAAAGGGCACTTTACTGATGCGAAAAATTATTTTTTTCAAAATTTTCAAGACACATTATTTTTCTAATCTATAAACACATTTTGTAGGTTTTACGACAAAATGTTATTAAGGAAAGTTGTAACTGGAGCAGGTATGCAAAATTTCAAAAGCCTAGTATTACACGCTGAATTATTATTGAACTTTGACACCCTGTATAGCGAAAACCGTTAAGATTTCAATACATATTTATGTGAAAAAAATATACTTATTTTGACAATTCCTATAGATTCCTGAAGTTTTGCCTCTAAAAGCTGGACCACCCTGAAGTTCAGCTACAGCTTTTTACACAGAGATTTCATGTTAGTATATATTTAAGGAAGTTGCCATATGCCACACCATCAACATTAGAACCCCTAATAATAAAATAAAACTTACATTTCCTGCAGGTTTCCAAATGTCATTGTGCTTCCTAAACATCACAAAAGTAGGAAATGTAAAATACAAAAATAGCTGCATTTATAAACAAATACACAATTTTATAAAAATATTTAATATGAAACTAAAATAGCTAAAAAAATATGACATTAAATAATATTCTTGCAATTCTGTTTAGCTCGATTATCTCGTTCTTTTAGTACAGACAAAATACCATGTTATTCAATTTTCATTACAGCATCTTCAAAATTTGAGTTATCAAAATCAACCTCACCTGAAATTAATAGTGGGAATTAGTTATAGTTCTACATATATCCATTTTTACTATCATTCCTATAAAATAAATGAACTTGTACCTAAATATTTCTAATGAACATCAAATGTTCCTATTTATCATAAAATACAAAATAAGAAGCAATGTTCACTTCGCAGAAGAGGTTGACTTAGCAAATATTTTCACAGCATTATCTCACTCAAAGCTTATATCAGAAAAAAAAAACAAATTGCCAAAAAGTATTTTATGTGTCTGTTTCAATTTAATAAGGCAATCTAATAATTATTGATGCATTACAGTTTTGTAATATACAGGCGGGTGTAATCAGCCATAGAGCAACTGCATATATTTTGGGTCAAAATATTAGGATTGAGCTACACTTGAACTACACTTGAAAGCGGTAGGAGAAAATTTTATGTTTCGAACATTGGAGTTAACATGTCATTGTGTTTTGAGGCACATTTTGCCAATTTCAACGCAAACGGTTGATTTTATCGTTATGAAACAAGAGTACCTCTTTGTTGCAGAATAAAAAGATGCACTAAAATGATGAATCTGCAAGACCACAAAGATAACCTCAAAAAAGTTACGAGTAAAAACACGATCCAAAAACAGCACAAGTGGCGCACTCTGTGAGGTACGTAGAAACTGACATCTTCAGATTATTCTCTCTCCCCAAAAACATAACAATGCCAAATTTCAGTTCAGCGGCTTGATTATGTTGGGGGATGTACCCATAATTAAATTTCAAAAAGTGTAATTCAATGCCCTCTATCTCAGTAACTATTGAGATTTGACTTGTAGTTAAGCTCAATCGTAATATTTTGACCCAAAATATATGCAGTTGCTCTATGGCCCATTAGTTTTGGGACACCCTGTATAGGGTGTTTCAAAAAACAGTGTACAGACTTCTAGGGTTGGTAGAACATCGAAAAATATCATTTGTGACAACATTTCAGATTTATTTTATATTTTTTCAAATAACTTTTGCATGAATCGAAAGATTTGCACGAAGTTTGATAACTTTTTTTTTTTGGGGGGGTGGGGCATCACGTGATTTAAAGCGTTTATAACTTTTTTGGGTCTACGAGTACTCTTTTTTCTGACTTAAATGTTTCTTCCTTTGCGGAAAAGGTAAACTTTGTAGACGTATCTAGGCGCAACCGTTTTCGGGATAATTGCAATTTAGAATTTTCATGTAACAAACAACAAATTTCTATCGGAGTTCGTATTTATTCAGAGTAGATTTTGACTAAGACAAACATAAGTAAAACACTTTCAACTGCATTGTTTGTTATTATTAATACACCAATTTTGAATTTTTGATTAGTTTTGTCAACATAATACAATAACTATTTACGAATTTTTCATTTCGGCAAATTTTCACACCCTGTATAAATTTTCCCCCCCACCTTTATATGAACTTTCGTCTTATTTTTCGGTGTTCCATCAGCCCTAGAAGTCTGTAGACTGTTTTTTAAAACACCCTGTAATACAATTTTCAAGATCGATTGAATTTAAAAATATTATTTATATTTATGTATTTTCTGATGCATAATCTTTTGCTTCTGTAAAGAAATTGATTCTATTGCTTTTGGTTGTTAAGTATACAATCGCAGGTAATTTATGTCCTTGTTAAATCTTAAGTTTAAATTCACTAGATATTCTCAACTTTGTTCCATATACTATCAGGTTTCGCACCATCTAGTAGATTATCTCTAGGATGATCTTGTCTGGAGCCCATGTCTTTCATTCTACAACTTTGTAAAAACACAGCTAAAGAATGATAATATCCTTGTAGCTGCCAAGTTTCGTTGTGTGTACCAGCAGGAACCTACAAAAATAAACAACACTATACATTTTAAAGTCTATAAACCCTTTATTACCTGTAGAAGTTGCTTCCGAGAGCTACTACATCTATTATGCAATTCATACATCATTCGAGGAGGAACTAAATTATCTGACAGACCAGATATAAATAATGAAGGTATCCTAAGGTTTTTCACTTTCTGGCATGAAATAAACTAAAAGATTAGTTGAACATCAGAAATATATATTTATTCGATGTACCTACATGACAGGTACATAAATCATAAAAGAGGATTTATCATAGGTATAGTAATTACTATGTTGTCTGAGAAATAAGATGATAAGTAATAAAAGACCCATTTACCTACTTTATTTTTATAAAAGAACAGTGGAAAGTATTGCAGTATTCTCCATCCCAACAAAACTTTTGCCATTTCTGGTATACTCGTGAAAGTATTTTCCACAACCAGACACCAAATTTTATTTGAATAATGTTCTTTTGATGCTAAATCTATAGCCACTGCACCTCCTAAAAAATGATTCAATGCAATTCCCTTCTGCCTCCCTCAATTTTAACTTATACTACCTAAAGACCTTCCAAAAACTATTATTTCAGCATGATTTATATCATTTCTACTAAATAGATATTCTAAACTTGCTCTAGAATCAATGTAGAACCCTTCCTCGGATGGAGTCCCTTCCGATAATCCATACCCCCTGTATTCGACTAGTAAGATGTTACAGTGCAAATTGTGGTACAGGCCAACACAATTCTGGAGACGATGGCCCATATTACCAGCATTTCCATGGAAAAAAATTATTGTAGGTGCAAATCGTTGCCTGTCCTTAGGCTGGTAGATGAAATACATGTGAATTAACACACCATCCGAACATCTTGTATAAACACTTTCGTAGGGAAGGCCGAACATGGATGGTATTGGTATGTAAACTCTGGAATGACTTGGTAATTCCGGGAAATACAATAAGCTGTCTTGCACTTGGTATAGGATTCCTGTAGGGTTAATGTATTATTGAATATTAATCAAAAACAAAATTATTTCCATTTCTTTACCTGCGACAGCAAAAAAGAGCAATCCTACAGCAAATATTCCTCCATACATGTAATATAGTAAAAAGCAGAATACTAAAACTAAGCCAGAATAGGCCCAAACTCTCAAAACCATTTTTAACAAAATTCCAGAAATTCTTGAAACAACCACATAACCTCCCATTTTTAAAAAATAATAAATTAATATTCATTTAAAATAGTCTAGGCATGTTTTCACAATCGCCTTATATTCATTCTAATTATGTTCTGATGTTTCTCTGATCTAAAAACTAATTTAATAAGGTAATTTGCCACATTTCTGACTAAAAATTTGATTTTTCTAAATTCTTGACAGATTGATATAAATTAAATTCAAAAACATGTTCAAAAACCAAAATCGAAAATCCCATAAATTCAAGGATAAGTCCTTGCCATAAATTGACGTTAATAAATACCACAGAATAAGAAATTATAATTGTTTTCGTTTCAGAGTTCCGTTAGTTTCGTTTTGATCTAAGAAAATTGTACGGGCGCACCAGAGAAACATTTCTCTGTGGCGCACACCAAAAATGTACTAATTTTTTTGTTGTTTTGTGAGTGAAATGTGAAATGTATAATAAACACAAATAATGGCTTTGTTCCAACAATAGATTTGAACCAGAGAAATGGAGTATATTATTAAGAATGGAAAGTAATTCCAAAACTGTTTTCAACATAGAAAATCAGTCGTCGTTCACTTCTCGTTTTGATCAGCGCCGGTTTTAGCTTGACTACCGCCGGGTGCTAAGTTTAAAAAACGCCTTCTCTCAATTTTTTACTTTTGTCCAAAAAGCTAAACTTTTTGGTTGGGAGCACGATAGACTTACCCACGGTACCTCATTGCGCATCTTGTGACGTCAGTTGCGAATCAGAATTTAAATTGCTCCATATGTTTTACACAGTGATAGATACATTTTTATGGGTTTTTGCTTATTTATTTTAAATAAATGTTGTTAAAATTAAAATATGTAGAATTTATTACTAGGTAAATGAGTGAATATTCTGTTGATAAAAAACACATTTAATTTGATACGCTGACTGCACATACGCTGACTGCACATACCACATACCGGCATTTTTGGTCTATTTCAAAGCACTGTCGAGCTGGACTGACGATCAGTCAGTTGTTTACACTTTTTTCTTGACACATTAAACTGTAAACTATAAAAGATTGTAAAACACAACCGCAGCCGCTGCATTATTAATTTAGAATTCGTGATTCGCAACTGACGTAGATGCGCAGAGTTGCCTTGTTTTCGGATTCGTTAGTGACATACCGTGGGTAAGTGTATCGTGGTTGGGAGGTAGTCAGAAATTTTTTAAAAAAATTGAATGTTTGTGGTACAAAATTGCCCTGCAGGCGAAAATTTTTCAAATATTCAAGGTCAAACAGTTTAACGAAAAGAAACAGTTTAACGAAAAGAAATTCCAAGCAAAACATATTCTTGTTAACTGGTGGTAGGTTTTTTTTTTGTTCACTATGACTCATAATAACATTTGTAGCCAAGAAGGTCCTACTCATGAGTCTTCCTTTATGGAACAACTGTTACCAATAGAAATGTCGAAATTTGTTTTAGTGTGAGCCCATAAAATCATTGCTTTTTAAACCAGATATATAAAAAAGAAAGCAGAGGTATTTGGTTTCTAAAATATGCGTCGTAGCACGGTATAGATAATTACAAAATCATATAACAGTGATAACAGTATAATGTATATTTTTCATCTTTTCTCAATGTAGGGGGCTTGAACCCCCAAACCATATACAGCCCTGGGCTTATGCATGGGAAAAGCCAGGTCTCGTGGAATTGGTAGTTAGCTACTTGACAATAATATTTAATAAATGTATCATGTAATTACACATTATTACACTTCAATTTTCCAATTTATATTCAATCAATGAATCAATGTTGTACATTCTGCGTTTAGGATATTTTCACTTAGAAATTTTTATTTTCGTCAAAAAATCCAGGGTGGGAGTAAAATCTTCAACGTACAGATGACTATGATGACGAATAGGAGAACGTTTCAGATGTTATGTTTGCAGACGACGATCAAAATGAAGGTGTCGCGTCGTGAGCGACATAGCAATAAAATGTGATTTATTTTTAGTTATTAGACAGCTTATACCGCCTCCTAAAATTTACCGCCGGGTGCTATTAGCGCCCTAGCACCCCCCTAAAACCGGCGCTGGTTTTGATCTAACGTACGTTCATAATCACTAGTAACCTTGGTACATAGTACTATATACATCCAAGGAAAGAAACCCTATTATGTACCAAAATACGAAGGAAAACCTGAAGCTAGAACTTACAAAGATCGAGGGTAGAGGGGAAAGGGGAACGTGTTTAAAAGAGCTCTGGAATAGTCTGAAATGAAGTATATGACCACAGATTCAAACTCTTTTTTAGTCCAGTATTCTTATTAAGAAATCTAAAAGAAAAGACATTGATGTTTACTTGCTTAGTAACTGATTTGAATGCATACTTGCATATTTCAAGGGCTGGATTCTCGATTCATATTTACTACTAACTACGACTTATTCCAGCGAGCGACGCCTATATAAGGTCCGAGCGCGGAGAGCGCACCGTGCCCGCACCGTGTGAGATTGAGATTAGTTTTGTTTGAATTTTTGACGGAGACGGTCGACTCTCGGTGCACGTTCATCCTCAATTTTCATCATTGAAGGAAAAGAAACAAAAACATACATGGAAAAGCTAATTGAAGAAGTGCGGAAGTATTCCGTTTTATATAATCAGACAGATGAAAAATATAGAAATTCAGAATACAAGTAAAGGGCGTGGAAAAAAATATGTTTTTTCGGTTTTCAGTTGACTTCTTTCCTTTTTCATTCTCTTCTTCATCCAACACAATAGGTATAATTGCCAGTTCGGTATTAGAAAAGTTTGCGAGAACATGCCGAAGTGTAAACTGACAAAAATAGTCGAACTACTACCAATGTCTAGAAATATCTATCTCTGGACGCTGCTACTACGCCCCACCACGCGACCGATATGCGGCCGTGTATCGGAAATGTGTGGTTTGTAGCTCATAGGGCGAGACACGGCCGTGCTACGGAACAGGATCGGTGCGGACTCGGCGCGGACTCAGTGCGGACTCGGTGCGGAACTGTGTGTCCCGACCTTAAGGCGTATGCAGTATGCATACATATTAGCACCGTTGATGGTAGCACGCTGAAATGGAGCGTTCTGATTCGTTGACCATGTAAAATGTACCTAAACGATATTGCATCCCTCCTGCGGTTACATTATTTTGATCGGAACCGTCTTCTTTCCTTGGTTGTTATTCTAAGCCTTGGTACAACCAGTCTGTGGAATAGTGTACAGTACAACCTGGAACGACACAATAGCCTTATTCCAACAATAGTTCTTAACCAGTTCTGGCCAATCAGAATGCAGGAAAGTAGTTCCAGAACTGTTTCAACCACTTAGATCGCTGAGAACGGGTTGAGAAAAAACCCAATATTAAAGTTCATAACAAACATTTTCCTTTCTTTACAAGGTTAGTAGGCCGCTACTAATCTTGCTATCCTTACTTCGTTGCCTAAGCTACATTTCTAATGCGATTCGCGTACCAAGTACAAATTTGGTTGGCGGATGTGCGATACAATCGGATATATCGGAGTATCGATATTTTTAATTTCGATACCCGATATTTTGTATCGATATATATATATATATTTTTTGGAACCCACAAAATATATAGGTTAGGTTAGTGAAAGCTTGATTCTTGATTTGTTATTGATACGATTGATACTCCATACAGCTTGATATAAATCCTGTCGATTTTTAGACTCTGATGCTAACTTCTTATATACTTTGTGCTCTGATGTAAATATAAAAGCCTGCCTGCAAGCAATTATATTATTTAATCTGTGCCTGCAAGCATCAAAATAAATTGTATTTTCATCATTAAAAACATGTCTGAAAAAGATAAATCCAAACAAATCCAACCCAAAAATATTCCAAAAGATGGACAAGTCATAATGGCAATTATGAAAGAAATGGGAATTACAGAATACGAACCCAAAATAATAGTGCAGCTCACAGAATTTGTATACCGGTATGCTACATCAATCCTTGAAGAGGCAAGAATGTATGCCAACAATTCCAAGAAGAGAACACTAGATGTGGACGATATTTATTTGGCCTTACAACTTACAGCAGAGTCAACGTTCACCACTCCACCACCTCGGGAAGTTGTTTTGGAATGTGCTTCCGTCAAAAATTACACCCTTCTTCCTACTGTTAAACCACATTGTGGTCTTCGTTTACCTCCTGATAGATACTGCCTATCATCTTGCAATTACACTTTGAAGTATTCAAACAAATCAAACAAAATTAGTTACAACGTAGGTGGAAACGTGAATTTAAAAACTAGTACAAAGCCCAACGTAAGCTTTCTTAAAAGATCGAATCCTGGCATTGTGAAACAGACTGTATCAATAGCTAAGCCCATCACCAAGATTAGTACTGCTCCACAGTTGCAAAAGACGGTACTTAAACCAAAAATTCAGATAACTCAGAATATTCAAGTTGCACCTTCAACAATGGGTGGTCATTTAGGTGGAGGACAAATGACCGGAGAAAGTTTGAAGAGGAAACGAGAAGATGATGAGATACATATGATGTAATTTTATACCTAGAAATTAATAATGTTGAGAAATTTTATTTTTTATGGTCAGAATGCTTTTTATCTTTTCCCTAGAAATATAATAATAATTCTCACCCTTATAATTACAATACTCCGAACTAAGAGTTCCCCAAAAGCAACCAAATGGTGTTATGTGCGGCGTAGGGGTGGCAATTAATATTATAAAAATATTGATGATAGAATTCATAGAGAATGGGGAACTTTAACGTTATTTTTTTTATTTTTTTAATATATTTGCCTATCTATAGAAAGAGCACATACCAAATATCAGCCCTCAAATCACAATATTTAATTTGCAAAGTTATGACCCCAAGCTATTCCTTTGAAACGACACGAAAAGCGCGGGAATGGTCGTGACGTCGCGCCGCCCGATCGATCGGAAGGAGTGACAGCTACACAGAATTAGAGAAGGCAGAATGAAAATTGAAAATTAAAATAAACAGTTCGGCGACCCATTTCCAGAGGGCTCTGATGTAGGTCAAAAATAAGAACCGCCTATAAGTATAAATTTAACAAGCACTTCTTTAACTGAATGGTTACTACGACCCAAGGTTAGTTCTCTCCATTAACCTTGACTACGACCGAATTAATCGGTGACCGATTTCAAAAAAGATCGAATCATTTCAATCAATCGTTCATTTCAATCACTTGATCAATCAACGGTCATAGTAGTAGTAGTCAGGAGCATGCCTGTAAACTCGTACGGTACCTATTGGCTTAATTCAATCTTGAGGTTTTAAATCAGCCGTTTCTGTTTTACAATAATTCACCAGAGGAAACGTTCATTTCATTCGGTCTTAGTTCGTTCAATCGTCGATCGTTCGATGTGTGGTAATCACCGACTGATTCCTGATTCGATCGTTTCGATATGTTGAGATTCGGTCAATCAATACTTTAAAGTGATCTGAATCACAGTGACCGGATCATTAACGATTGACAATTTTATCACTGGTTATCATTTTTAGTAATTGATGGTGATTTGGTGATTATCAAGATTATAACTTATAACTCACAATCTACTCCATAGTGTAGTACTACTAAATAGGACCTATACCTACCTAATATTATGAAATTGTCGGTAGCAGGAAAAATGTAATACATTGCTCGATCTCGATGCATAAGATCTTTTTGACCTCGGAGATAGTCTTAAGGCCCGAGGCAACGCGTGCATTCTAGGAGAAAAGCGAAATTTGTAGTGGCAACCACATAACACAATTATGTGTTATGACCATATTTTCATCGAAGGCCACTGACCCAGGTCCTGGGCTTGTTTCATCCCCCTTCGGCCTGTTGGGGGAGGGGGGTTGTCTGGCTCTAAACCATTCCCTTCAACTCTTAGTCTTTTCAAATTCTTACAACTAAACCTATCCTACCTTAAAACTAAATACAAACACACAACACCCATGGCACATACTGTGGTGGGACTCGAACCCACGACATACGGTGCCAAAGCGTGGGTACTACCAAAATAACCCACTCGTGCATCGCTGCCCCTTGTTAGATAAAGGATTTATGTTATGACACAATTATGTGTTATGTGTTGGCAACCATAGAGATCATAATATATTTAGGTAGAGTCGTAGAGTGCTAAAGAAGTCATTTTATATCAAATTGTGGATTTGCGCATGGGCCTACGGAACATGCGCATTAGACCTTCAGACCGCGCAATTCAAAACAGTGGTTGTTTTTCTAAATTACTATCTCCCTACAAACTTGTATATTGATAATAAATTAAGCTCACCTCAACGTGGACTGATCAAGACTTCGATAACTACAACTAGGTTCGTTTATACTTGTAAAACTAGTTTTGTCCAAACTACTAGAATTTGCTTTATATCTACCTTTATAACTTTAACACTAAAACAAATAAGCTGCTACTGATAGTTTCTTACACCAAAATCATGTTAATATAATATTTAAATGATGGTTTAGGTGGTTTTAATAGAAGAGTTGGTACCGCATTTTCAATTAGCTGCGTGTTTTGACTCGTTTCGTTTTTAAACACTCTGGTGTAAAATGAGCAGAACATATTCGAGATGATCACTTAATTACATAAAACACTCAAACAACTAAAACGCGAAGAAACTATTAATAATTAGCTGAAAATCGAAAAAATTATGCCACAAAGCGTCTATGATGCAAACAACGGTAGGTTATACCAGAGCATATAAAACAACCAGCAGTATTTCTTCCCATGGCGGCAAAATTCTGCACACCCGTTCGCGCAGCCGCCATTTGGGAATAGATTCTGTCAAATTGATGCAGTGTGGAGACGTTCTTTTTTGACTGTATGAGAGATATATGGTACAGTGCCGTGGAGTGTGTTTTTTTGTAAATTGTGCTTTGTGCTGGTAGCTTTAAATAAAAAGAATCCCAGGAAGGAGTCAAAGCTGCTTGTGCTTATAGGTCCACCTTACGAGAGAATACGAGCCTCATGAATCTTTACTGGGCTTGCTAGGCGTTGCCGGATCGCAAAAAACCTGTACAATTCTGGTGCACTAGCGTAATGGCTTTGGTTTATTATATTTAACATTAGAAATTTTCCTATTCACATTCTTGAGGCTCGTATTCTCTCGTAAGGTGGACTATACCACACTCTACATTCTATAGTTTACTAATACTACTCTGTATTTCTTAATTGAATTTCCCGACTACACCTCTTACTTCTATTCCCCCAATATGGCTCAAGGTCATTGAATTTACGGATGATTTCTCAAGAGTAATTTATAGTCCTGGTTGTTTTATATGCCCCAACATGTTGTCACATTTAAGAGTAACAATAACTAGGAATATCATAAATAAAATAGGCAATTTCTTTAGTAGATGCATTGAACGTAAAATTGCCCCCACTTATAAAATTCAGACGGAACAGTAAAGTAAAACAACCTTTTCGTGTTCAACAGTGGCGTAGCCAGAAAATTTGTCTGGGGGGGGGGGGGCACCGACTAAAAATACAAAATAAAAATACAAAAATTTAATGTTTATTTAAAACAATTTAATATCAAGCTTACGTTTTATATTTACTTTAGACAACTCGTTTAGCACCTTATCAGGCGATACAGGAATTTCACAGTGAATATTACTTACGGCTTATCTATTGGCGTTGACTGACGTATTAATAAAGACTGCTCACGGTTGTCAAGTCTGACACATTTTTGGCTCACCATGCGTTTTCCGGACACAAAATACAATACAAAATACATTGTTAGCTGTCAGCGCCGTCTGTTTTCCAGGACATGAACATGAAGCCATAGCCGTGCGAGAAGTCTTATTAATACGTCAGTCAACGTTATAAACATTTTTTCAGAATTATAGCTTCTTCAGCTGGTTGAACAGATCACCCCATATAAGTCCAGAGTAGTGTTTATTCTTCTGCATAATGGTCTGTGCATACGATTTTCACGGACACGTTTGGCGTAACGCTTGGGGGGGGGGGGGGGGGCTACGCCACTGGTGTTCAAGAAAGATTATGTAGGTGTTTTATTATTGACAAAATGGTTATAGTAGAGAACACCCATTATTCTTCGCACTAATCGGCAACGTTGCGGCAGTTTGACAGGGACCAAAGTTAGCGCTTGCTCAACTTGCTTGTTTTCCATTTTGTTTGTTTTGGTGTGTGCTTCGGTATTTGCTTAGTTTTACCAGAGAACAAACGCTAAAATCGAGTTTTTCGTGCGGTTCCAAGTTTAAAATATTAAAAAATGGTAAAAAAGGTGCATAAAGTGCAAGTGTCGTTCCTCTAAAGTGAATAAAGAGAATATTTCGTTCCATAGGTAGTGTTTGTAAATACATTTATCTCTTTCATAAAGTGAGAGGGTTCAGCTTACTGTTTACATCTGTATAACGACGCTATAATGCGGTGTACCCTTTATTCATTAGTCTGAGGTTATACCTACTAAGTTTGTCGCTGTCAAATGGCTGTCAAAGAGTGTCAAGTTTCACAAAACACTACCTCAAATTACAAATACGTATGTCCGCTGGGCCTATTTATTAGTATTTTATGATTTTAAATTCGTCAAAGATTTTCCGCGCATCCTATGTATAAAAAACATCGTCCAGCACTCTACCTATATATATGATCTCTACGGTGGCAACAAAAAATTACTTTAGACAACGGCCAGTCACGGCTCTCGTGCATTTGACATCCAATTACGTGTGCGACCTTTCGGTGGGACATATATATGTATATAGGTAGGGCAAATTATTACACTGGAAAATCACTCCAGTTTATTTTACGAGGGGCGAGAATACAGCACACACCTTTCAAACGTTATCAACAATATCAAGACTGAGATAGACTATAATAAGACTGATAGACAAGGATAGGACGTTCTCGTTGCTCCTTCTAAAGTGCGTGGTGCTGTAGCTTTTATTCATGATTTGCCCACATTAGTTTATACATGGTGCTGCCGCCCGCCAGAGGGCTACCATCAACGAATTGCTTGACGTCATAAGTCATAACTACAAGGCCTACTATAAAGACAGGCCCTGGCGCACAAAAATCACGTGACCATCTTAGTCAGACGTTACATGTCATTTGTCACATAACTGAAAGCGGCAGCTTGGGTTTTGAGAAGTTTTCAATGTTTAAAGTGTTTTTAAACGTCTTAGTTTATAATTTAGAAACAAGTTTGTGTCTAGTGCGCGTGTGTCCTGGCAGAGGGGAACTGCCCAGGTGTTATTATGGCCTCTGGGTGTCTGGGTGGGAGTCGTGCCGTCCAAGAGTATTGGTGCCGCTCGCACCGACGCGACGCGACGCGTGAGCGCTGTAAGGGGAATTCTCCCCCGGACCACAGAATAGGGGAACCCGGAATGGACTATGGACACGGACATGGACATTGGAGCCTGAGATCTGAGACACAGAGGGGTGAACTGCTTACGGGAGATCCGCGAGTTCAGACGGTCCGGGTAGCTGGAAGCCGTTCCCGTTGACCACGTTCGGGTTTGTGTACTTATTGTATTCACCATTCACCTTGTGCGAAATAAATCAGTGTTGTACTCGAGGATTTTCGTTGTCGACCACAAAAAATGTAGTATATTTTCTGTGTTGTCGACCCACGCCCTGATATGGTTTCTATTCGATCTTTCACGCTGCCGATCAACTGAGACCTCGTCAATATTTACAGTATACCTACTGAGGTTAGTTTTCATTTTTATTTCGTAAAAAATAACCTAAATACCAAATATTGGGTCTGTTTATATTATATTTATACATATTAAAGCCAGGAAGAAAGTGTCGCCATAACAAACATTTGTTTTGCCTCGGGATGAAAATTTCCGCCAAAAATTAATTCGTCAAATCCCAATTGAGATTTAATTTCTAAAAAACCCTTAAGTATGTGTGGCTAACACATTTTCAAGAAAGTGAAACAATAATTAAAGTGTACAAATGTGTTGTGGGAGGAAAATACCTATAGAGAATATCACCTAAGCTTAAGGAAGGTGATGTCCCAACAATTTTTGAGAATGTGCCAAAATATTGTGAGTGCAGTTCCGTTTAACTCTCAGCCTAAAACAGCTGAGGCAGGTTGAAAAATTCGTTTTTTCTACTTTTTTGCAAAAATGCCTTTCATTATATAGAACTAAGTTGGTCACGTGACTACGCGATTATGCGTTAGCGCCGTGGCCTGTCTTTATTGTTGGCCTCGTCATAACTAAGGACGGCGCGTTACAAGAATGGTTTGAATTATGCAGTTTTGAATTGCTTACATTTATTACATAAAAAAAAGAATTATTTGTGAACTGTCGTTCATTTAATGACAATAAATTACGTTTGTGAGTAATATTTTTCGAATTTCATTTTTGTGCAAGTTCTCCATCACATAACACAAAATTCTCCATTCATATGTGATATGATGGAATTTCAATTCAATGACATTTTCGGGGAGTGGATTGGCACGTGACACCAATTGAACCTAGACAAAAGACTGCTACACACTTTATATCAAGGTTATTTTAGGACCTTCGACGACTTGGAAGTTCACAAGCATTCTCCCCCTCTCTATATCCTTAACATTATAAAACAACAGCCGCGTTCCTTTTGCCCCTACACTGAGGACTTTAGTTCAGTTGTTAGCCGAGCCATTCAGTTTGTTTTTTTCTGTCAAAGGCTCATCTTGTGAAAGGGTCATTTTCCCCACCATCAAACTGAGCCAATATGCTCGATAGTGAGTGTCCTCGCGAGCATGTGCTTGAAGGGTGAAGGGGGAGGTAAAAAATCTCACATTAGCTCACATTCTCATTTGTAAAAGGAACGGCTATATTATTTCTAGTCTCACCACAGAAACTTCACACGTGTCCACCGTCCACCATAGAGATCATAATATGATATCATAATATGATATCTATGGTGTCTACAGTCAAATGTCAAAACGTCAAAACCGATTATAGATTACAAAAGGGTAGTCGACAGTCGACGTATTCGTCAAAACCACAAAATATATATGTCAAAACTAAAAACCGTCAGTTCGTTTTTCCATTTTCCAAGCTTTCCAAATATAATACCGAGTTTCTTTGTTGTTAAATTAAATTGAAAATTGTTAATTTATGACGGTGACGAAGAATTTGAGTACATTACTGTTGGGAATCAATTAAGTATTCCCGTAATATAATAAAAACACAAAGACTGAACTTCAAAGATTTATAATTATATGACTTGAGACTTGAGAGGTGGAGTCTTTATATGTTCTGGATTAGTTCCAGGAAAGTGTACGTTTGTGCCGATTACATTTACGTTTTGTTAGTAAAGTGTTTGCTGCCACGAGTGAAAATGGCAGGAGCCAGCGACCGCCACCAATACCACAACAATGATACAAGCAGTGATACTGAAGACTACACAGACGATAGGCGGAGAAGGGTGTTTAAAAACCGACTGAGGTAGGGTGTTTACTGTTAACGCCATGCTTGTTATAGATATGTTCTTAGGAAGTCTTATTTCTCACTGCTCCTTGCTTTGCGTAGTTATGGGTCATGTTCGAAGCCAAAACCGTGCCTTGTCCAACGTTCATCGTCCCTAACAGACCCACGTTGCCACTCTGTAGCTACGCCTAAGCAATGTCACAGTGCAACTCGCAATAGGCAAGACACTGCATGTCCTCAACCAACAACATTTTTAATTGCTTCAAATTTCAGGTCCAGGAATTTCCTTCAGCCAGCTGGCAGCAGCAAACAAGGGGGCTCTCAGTTGGCTGGAGCGAGCGGTGGTTCTAACATCAACATGCCCACCAGCGAAGACAGAGTTACGCTGGTGGTTGACAACACGCGATTTGTAGTGGACCCTGCCATTTTTATAGCTCATCCCAACACAATGTTGGGTCGCATGTTTAGCTCCTCCATAGAATTTACTCACCCCAATGACAGGGGCGAGTATGAGGTTGCCGAAGGTATCCCAGCGACTATTTTTAGAGCCATTTTGGAGTTTTACAAGGGTGGCATCATCAAGTGTCCTCCCTCGATTTCTGTTCAAGAGCTTAGGGAGGCCTGTGACTACTTGCTGGTTCCCTTTGATGCCAACACTGTTCGTTGCCAAAATTTACGTAAGTTCAATATGTAATGCAATATAACAAAAAGTAATTTAAATAATGGGTGCAGGGAACTCCTAGGGATAAGGATAAACCTCAGAATACCTAAACCTTCCCAGTAATTGGTAAAGTTCAATGTATTGGACAGTTATTATTCGCACATGATGTTTCTTTTTAGGCAGTGGCTATTTATACGTCCGATGTATATAAAAGTCAATATAAATATGTCTTGCGCTCTCATTGGCGAGTTGAATCACGTGACTTCTTTGGACGGACATTTAACTCCATACACGTCCGAAGTAAACTTATTTAGATACGTCGGAAGCCGTCAGAAGTTCATTTTTCTCAAGAATCTTTGCAATAAGGAGTGTATGCCTTCCTTTTTGGGGGGATAGGCGCTGCCGTATGAAAAAAGAAGGGGGTATTCGCACCATATTGTGGCAGTCGGCAGTGATGCACGCTGCCTTACGAAAAAAGAAGTGGTAATCATTTCCAATGGTGTAACCCACCCCCGATTTTCTTGAAATTTTGGCTAGGTACCCCCTATTTTCGCCCGACGTTCAGTGTTGTAACCCACCCCCGATTTTCTTGAAATTTTGGCTACCCCCCGACATTCGGCGCATTGGAAATAATTACCACTTCATTTTTCATACCGCAGCGCCCATTGCCGAAAAAGGACGCAATATAAAATATGAGACAAGATAGCTCTGAATAATCTCGGACATCATCCAATCGACTTAGTAAACAAGCAGATTCATCATCCATCAGACGGTAGAAGTAAGGTTATGTGTCACGTGATTCAATCCATCAATGAGAGCGCAAGACGTATAGCGACTTTTATATACGTCGGACGTATAAATAGCCACTTCCTTCTTTTTATGCCCAGTTGGCAATTTGACATTTTTGTTTGTAGGACTGCTTTATAGATATACAAAATTGAATTGCACAATCTTCTTGTTGTAGGCCCACTTTTGTGTTTGTAGAATTCTTACTTTTGTTACTCAGAACATCCCGGCCTTTAAAAGTCTGATGACATTTGAGGCGTTTATTTGAAAAACAACACTTCAAAAAAATGAATTTTCGGAAAATCAAGAAAAACTGCTTGTGTTTATACTGCTAAGGATTTTGATTTTATTAAGGTGTTTTTATGATTAAATGTGAAATAGAGAAACAACTTTTCACTCTTTAATTTTTGTTTATTTTGTACACAAAACCAAAAAATATAAAAAAAATAAAAAAATATTGGAAAAGTAACACTTGTCCCAATGTCAACTTTAAGGAAATTTTTGGCTTGGGATTTTTTAAAAATAAATCTTTAAAACTTTCATCCATTAGAAGTCATTCGGAGTCTATTCCAGCATTTACTGCATTAAAAGGAGATGGTTTGGACATTTCCTGCCAAATTAGTTCATTCCATTCTTTTAGAACGTCCAGAACTACTTTTTTTGCAGTCGAAATTAGACTAAAGTCAGTATCACAGGGTAAGTATGAATGTCCCCGACTAGGATCGACGTATGTCACTTTAGATGCCAACTTTAGTACATGCACAAGGATATATGAAATGCGAATAAACACATAGTTCTTGTTTTGGCCTGGGCAGCCATCAGAAAAGAACCAGGTTTCATCAGTTTGGCTTGGTAAATATTCTTTAAGATAATGAAATATCATGGAAGTGACTTCATTTTGAACACGTTTGGCCATTCCCTCATGGTATGTATACATATTGACATCATTTATTCCGATCTCATGTGTATTCCAAACACATAATGCCAAAGATAACTACTGTAAAACACTTTGTTGGTTGTTAAATTAGGTAAAGAAAGATTTTGCATGAAATCGAACGCAATGGCTGTTACTTTAGGAGAACTTTGGCATTTAGCTTTAACCTTCCGTTTTATATCGTAAAAAGCTTTTGCCACTATTAGGCAAGCTGTCAGACTGAACCGCCATTGAAGTGAACACGTGGAATATGTGGACAACTGATGTTTTTACAACAATGCGCGGGGACATCTGCTTTTTTTCCAAAACAAGCAGAATTTGGGCATTAATTCTAACCCGGACAACTGAGGTTTTTACACTATTTGATGTTTGGAACGTGTGTATATAGTATTTTACTATATAAATCTGCATAAGGTCGATTTTCGGTTAAAATGGACATGTGTTGTTTTTCAAATAAACGCCTCATTTGCAGTAATGGGAAGTCATGGCCCTCGTAAAATAAACTCGACTGCTATTCAAATACTACTCATTTGTCTCACTGCGAAGTGGGACAGCTGTGTGTGCACAAGTCATTGGCTGTTAGGTGACCAATTAAAATAATTTCGACTTATTACTGCCTCAATACATCTCAACATAGTGTTAACAAATGTTTGGCAATCATCTAGAGTGAAACTATTCCAAATTTCTTGGAGACGAGCACGCAACTCTGGAACGGTTCTCGTGGGTTGAGATCACAACTTATTCTTCATTATATGCCACAATGTTTTAATCGGCGAAAGATCTGGACTGCTAGCCGTCCATTTTAAAAGCGAAATATTGTTTTCTAACATCCAATCTTTCACTTTTTTTATCCATATGACAAGAGGCGTTATCTTGTTGGAACATACATTCAATATTTTGCAAACGCAGTTCTTCAATTTTTAGTTTTAAATTATTTTGCAGGATGTTAATGTATTTATGTATTTATCAGCGTTTATAATGCCATCTACAAAGTGTAATTTGCCGACCCCTCTAGCTGACCTGGATCCCCATTTAGTGCTAGCGGTACGCAAAAATAAACGGCAATTTGTGATACCAAGGTGCCACTTGGTGCAGTTGTTTCTTAGACCCATTTGGTCGATTTGGCCCGAGGAACACTTGACATTTTCCGTGTGGGTAGATTTTATAGGGGGGGGGTGGGGAAAATTTGATGTTAATATTTTTAAGAGATTAAAAGTGGCCCAGAGAGGCGAGCTGGGTGTCGATTCCGCATAATTTCTTCTCAAGGAATCCAACCGTAGTCTCGGAAAAGCGATCCGAGAAACTGAGGAACCGAGGATCCGAGGAACGCAGGGTGTCGATACTTATGTTTTTGAGGTGAGCGAGTTCATTTATGGCAAAGTGACCATCGGTTACCGGAAGGAGCTCCCATGCTACACTTTCTGCAGAAGGGGGAGCCACAGTAACACACAAATCACTAAATGGTTTTCATGAAAATCAGGGGTGATATAAAAAAATCGTAGCCGGCCCTGGATTTGCATTTTGAAAATGGTAGGAAGGTCGAAAGAAGCGGTTTTTAAAGGCCTTCACAAAAGAAAAGTTCAGGCGATTATCTAGAAAAATAAAGATTTTATGGATTTGTATACATTTAAAAGTAGACACCCTGTATATTGAAATTTTATTAACAAATAAAAATTTAAGCGTTTTATTCACTACTAATTACTTGAAACATGTCGCATTCATTATCCTTCTTGACACTGTGTGTTACTGTGGCTCGAGCCCCCTTTCGGTGCCTAGAGCCCACTTCCGGTAACCGAAGGTCACTTTCGTTGCCATAAATGAACTCGCTGACCTCAAAAACATAAGTATCGACATGTTACATGACTCTGCGTGCGTTAGAAATAGTCCGGCAGCCACGGGGGTACACCCAAAAATATGGGACGAAGTTTTTTTCAAAACGGATTTGACATCTCTAGGACTCCTAGTTTTGATATACAAGTGATGACAAACTGTCATCCTTGAGCAATTTGAGATACAGGGTATCCTTTTAATACGTACCATGTGATCACGTATATTTTTACACCCCCTTATTTTATATATTTTGGGGGTTAGTTGTAGAAGCCAAAGCAAGCTTTTTTCAGCGTTTATTTATTTTTATACAGGGTGTTCAGAAAAACGGCGCCAAACCAAACTTTTGTTTCTTTAAATCGAATACCCTTTATATCTTTAGATATTTGAAATTTGCTCATTGTCACAATTTCAATGATGTATACACATGTAATAATATGTTTGTTTCAAGCGTTTGTAAAGTATTCGACCTTGACAGTTTCAATTTTGCACGTTTGATGTTTATTTTTCGAAAATGAACCTGGCGGGTATCGTTTTTATTTTTTAATTAATTTATTAAAACAGTTATAAAAATACAAAAGACAACTTTTTCTGCTCTACATGCTTATTATAGGCATTTTAATATACAGGGTGCCATTACAGATTCCTCTCGAGAAATTATGAAGATTTAGTGAAGCGGCTCCATGTGGAGCTACGATCCCTCAAGGGGGCTCCACGAAGGCACTTTTTCTTAACTTCAGGACCGTTTAACTGATCGCCCTCAAATTTTGTACACACTATACACTCAATAATACCCACTAACCACCTTTAAATGGACCTGGTATACAAAGTGTCTGTTTTTTAGGTGACTCATTACTATTCATTGTAACAGCAACCCATTATCGTAATCGAACATCAGCAGCCCAGGTATCATTCTGTTCCACGCATGTTTGTAAAATAGGTAGCTTCCTTCATTGCTTTTTCGTATCCTTGTCTTCCACGACTCTGAACGATCACCATCATTGAAGATTTTTTTATTTTTTCGAAATCGCACTTTTGTCCACAGTACAAACCTTGATCTCTAAAATTAAAGTTTGTCACTTCTGAACGCCGCGCCGCTGCATTTTTACAGTTGGAGTTCCAGTATTGGTAACAATATTTTCCGGAGATAAGCATCTTTTTAAGTGGCTTTTGGAAATATATGTGGATACGCAACTTCTATGACAAAATTTAAAAAATCCTTACATAGCAATAAGTAGTCGTTTCTTCCAATTCTCTAAACCTGTTGTCCTGGTAAACTTCACTATAATTTAAATTGTTTTTATACGCTGACTACCATAGCAACTGAAATACTCATTTTTTTCACAACCATATTTTCACTCAAAAAAGCACTTCTTATCACTCATGTCTAATACCCTTTTATTAAAATTTAAAATCTTAGAAACAAAACACTATTATAGTTGTGCCACAAGACACGATAAGGCTGTTTTAGTACGTTTTTTAGAATTGATGAAATTCCAAATCATAGTTAAGTACGTTAATTCCCAAATAAACAAATAGACGCGAGCTGTTTTCCAACTACTTCTTTTAAATCTGCATTGCACAATGACACTCCCGCACAGTTTGCTGTGGCAACCCGTGCACAATGACATTCCCGCACCGGTTGCTAAAATGATATTATACACAATGACTTACATTTCTCAATTAAAAACGAACATACAATGCTATGAGGCAATTTCTTTAGCCTTAGAAAAAGCGCGTTTTTTGTTTCTTAATATAAATATAATAAATTAAAAAAGCATTCTTCTTAAGCACTAAAATTAAAATATAGTAAACGCAAACTGAGAAGGTGAGTTTTGGAAAGGGGATGAAGGACTAGTAATATAATAATACAGTAAATAAATGTATAACAACCAATAAAAGGGTTTTATACATAGGCCTAATTGCTATTAGTCCTTCCCCATAATTCTCATCTCATTTCTGGATATTATAATATACTGAGTAGCGAATGCCATTAAATTAACTACATTAAATTACACTAATGTAAAAAATCGTAATTTTTTTATTGTAGTAATGCCCATATTGGTGGCGAAGTGTACCTATAATTACACACAATTAGGAAAAATTACGTAATTTAATGTACAACTTTGAGTTTAGACAAAATGCTCATTTGGCTGCAGAGTGGACAGAGCATCAAATTTAAGACGCCCTCTACCCGTCATGTAGCTTTATCTCTAAACATACCCATTTTTATAATTTTATTAGTTTTTTAACTTAGATACGAAATGTTCTAATATACAGAGAAATTCATGAATATTTTAAATTCATAACACATGTTTTTAAAACACCTTATATATTAATGATAACTGTAACGTAAATAATTAATACAATAATATAATAATAACAACAATTTTACAGCTAAATAGTAAAATTTCGAGTAGAAATTCCATATATTATCTATTATTTACTGTCTAATATTTGAGATACCCTGTATATCAAATTGCTCAATGACGCCAGCATGTCACCAGTCGGATATGGTTAATAGACATACAAATCTGCAAGAATCCGTTAAAAAAAGAACTTCGTCCCAAATTTCGCACTTCAGGCAAAAAAACCGGTTCCGCTGCCGGACTAAAACATTAGACGGCTGCGGGTCGGCCATTTTTTTTAATGACGGCTTTGATCGACTTCCGGTTCTCGGATCGCATTTCCGGGGCTAATTTATGCGCAATCGACACCCAGCTCACCTCTTTAGACCATTTTTTATTTTTTTTTTAAATATTAACACCCCTCTATAAAATCGAACCACACGGAAAATGTCGAGTCTTCCTTGGGCCAAATCGACCAAATGGGTCCAAGGAACACCTGTACCAACTGGCACCTTGGTATCACAAATTGCCGTTTATTTCACTAATGTCATCAGGGAGGACGGAAGCTTAACTTTCTTCTTAAGGCAGTCTGTGTAATACACTTGTCCTTTAGTTCTAATGACTAGGCTTCGTCTATCACCAACTCAAACTTCAAATCTAGCCTCATCACTCCATAGAACTGGATTCTATTGATGCTGAGACCAAGCTCTGTGCTCTTTTGCCACAAAAGCCTATTTTTCTTGTGCATCTTTGTTAGTAAAGGCTTTTTTTTGCCTAGAGTTCGTAAAATTGAAAACGAGAAAAAATCCGGAACAGTTTGGGCTTACTTTGTAAGTTTTAAACCCTACACTCTATTCAATCAAAATGCAAGTGGCGCGTAAACATTTACACGATTGACGCACGTGAACAATTCTGAGGGCTAATACGAGGCAGGGCCGCATTAAGGATGATCTCTATGAATTTTATAATATAAAATATTAAAATAATATGCCCCAGTATTAAGAACTTTAAAAACAAACTTTTATGGCACACCTAGTCATTCACTTACCTGCAAATTTCTACTATTAACACAAATCGTAGCTCCAACAATAATTAATAAACAGCGAAAGAATTATATCGGAAAAAATTAAAAGTCCACTTGCAACTCAATACACCTCTGTAATAAATAACGACTCGCTAAACTCTCCCGCCGGGAAAGATTTTATTGCCGACTAGCCAATAGCAAGCCGATCACGTGCATATCACGCTCTAGCCATGGAACAACTTTTGTTTATGTTCCACTTGCGTTTAGTTTGAATAGAGTTTAGTTTTCGGGCAGCCATGTGACAAGTTGCCCTTGAAAAACATTCATCTGTTGTCTGACTCTCAATTCTCCATAATTAGCCCGACGATTTTGCACGATAATCCTTCTCAGAGCCCTTAAGTTTGTATCAGAATAATGTGGCCGACTTTCATTTCTCTGCTTCTGAGCAACAGATCCAGTAGTTTTGTAAAGTTTAATAATATTTATAATGTCTGATTTTCGCGGCAGATTTGCCTTTTGAATGCAAGTGAATTAAAACATTCCTTATTTCTTCAGAAACAGCCTTACCACGAGACATTTTTATTTGTCAACAACAGTGAAAGCACAAATATGTTGTGAAATGTCACTAAGGCCTCGTTTAAACTTATTGAAACGTCAATTATTGTGATTTATTTAAGAGCCGCCTACTAAACTTCTAGAAAGAGACTATCTAACTTAATCTGTTTTCGTCGTGTATTTTATTACAATCAAATTATTATATGAAACTACCAACTTTTTCTAAAATCTGTAAAGAAACAAAAAATAGCACATTTTCAAAAACACCTGCTTTGACATGCTATAAATTCATAAATTTGATATTTTGAATGGTTGGGCAAACTTCACTGAGACAGGGCTCGTAGAGTCAATGATATAGCCTAACAAATCAGCTGATGAATGGCAACTGGTAGGTACAACAATAAAGCATTTCCATTACAAGTCATCTGGCAGTCCTTATGCATTGTTTTCTTTAACCTAATCTAATTTTACGTATTAGTCAATTTGCCACTCATTTCGCCTGTCATCTTTATCTCACTTATTTTAATTTAAATTATAGTCATTCTTCTCTATAGTTGGCTGCTCCTGATTCCATTGCGTTATTGTTGAGATTCCTTTCATCTAGATGACATTAATTCAATGTCTAATATGAACAAAAGTTGTGACTTTAAACCTTATATTTTTTGTTCTTTCTTCCGTGTTTAAAAATGATGTATTACAAGGGGGGTGGTATTTAAAATTTTAGAGATAGGGTGAATCTATAATGAATCTTTTTACGCCAAAAGTCCCTCTAAGAACAAAAACCGACGTGTCGCAGCGATTTTTGAAATTTTTCGCAGCACAAAAGATATAAGGGTGGGTAATTTTCAATTAAATACAGTGTACATAAATAGTAGGTATACCCCGATTATTGTAAGAAGTCCCGATTTTGTCAGATGACATTCTCCACAAAATCCCTAGGAATTTTCTGTTAACCATGGGTATAACATTGGTATATGCGTCGCAACCAGTTAATGACGTCACTCATTGATATATGATGTGAAAAGTTACCCAAGTGATACGTGAAAGTAAAAACCTATATATATTTTGTGGTTAAAAAGGGTTCAAACTTTGGGCAGTGGAAATTTCGCGGGTTTTGTACGTTTCGTGAGTTTTACCATTATCTGTGTTGTTCTTGTTCGTGTTATTAGTAGTTATTCATTGTGCAAATGGGCTCGTTACTGACCTGAACTTTTGACCCGGTTGCATTTTTTTACTCCAGGGTGAGTTAAATGGGGAAAGAATTGCAGTTTTGAATGCTCAATTTAATGCCCCTTTTGGATTTTTAAAAAAGTTCATGGCTCACTAGATATTTTGAAAAGAGTTTTTTTTTGCTATTTCATCAGATCTGTGTAGCTCCGTTATTTCTGATTATACAGAAAAACTGTAGAGATAAAAATTGTTGATAATTTTGGGCTTAATAAGATAATTTATTATTATTATTAATAATTAATTTAAAAGAGTTTTTAACACATCTACATATTACATTAACTAATTAACTAATTTGGTACAATAAGTAGCCCTTAAGAATTGGGTGGGTATATAATATATAAGTATCTAACAAATATAATTCAGTAAGTAATTGACTTAAAGATTACACAATTAATTATAACTTTACAAATAAGCAAAGACACAAGCTGGCGCAAGTAACCTCATAAGTTATTTCAAGTACGGGTTTTCAATCATTCTATGTACAGTATCGCGTGGAAGTGCGTTGATGTATTGGTGAAGGTGTTTTTTGAAGAGATGGATGTTCTGGAAATTTTGAAGTTCTATTGGTAAGGTTGTATATAGTTTAGGATCTAATCCAATTTTTTATGTTGTTTGTGATTTTTTGGATATGACATAAACTTGTGTTTTTTTAAATGTAAATCATAGTTGGCTGTGGCTTTATCAAATCGGCCATTTTTTGAGCTTTCCAAAAATATAATACGCGGCATAGTTGTTATAAAAAATAAAAGAGCTATGGCTAATTTTCTGTTTTTTTTTTTTAATTTTCAAATAGTCAGCCATGGAATATTTTCACAATTACGTTCTATTCTATAATAAGACATACTTCAAACTTTCAAATATTTTATTTTTAGCTGGTAACAAAATACCCGTTGGGTATGGCCTTGCTTCACACTTAAATGGTCTAGTTTAATCTGTTCTCGCCAAGTAGAAATCTAAAAATGTCATTTCTTTTGAATACAATATTTTAGTTTTTCTCTATTTAAAAAACAGCTTTAAATTAAAATAGTAGTTTATCATGCAAGGAGGAAAAACTACTTTTAATCCCTGTAGCATACAATATTTTCTGTTCGAATGTGCTTAGGTAAATACAGGGTGATTCAGTCACGATGTGAAAAATTTTAACCACACTGTGGGGGAGGTTTACTAAAAAATGTGAAAGATTTTTTTCTCAATGTTTAGAACGTGGGGCAAATGAACCGTAATACTCGACACTTCTGCTTCAATGTAAACCGTCAAGGTTGGCACTGGAGAGCTATGTTGCCACAATTCAATCTTTTTTTTTGTGGAAGGTGAAACTGAAAGGAGAAATACCTATCTCTCATCTGCATTATTCCAGAGCACTCCTGACCAGTATAAAGTTTAATAAAATTCAGCATTTTCACATCGTCCAGAGAAAAAGACCCTGTACATTTTTGTATTGAATCTTTGCACACCACACTTTGAGTAGTCCTGTTGATCATTCATCTGTTTTGGTGGGATTCCATGGCACACTTGACTCTCCAGATGCCTTTAAAATTCCTATTTTGCTCAATTTTGACACCCTGCAGGTTGGAACTCCCTGTATATTTTTTGTTAAAATTCGGTATACAGGGGTTTTAGGTTATTCTGATTAACGCTGTGGTGTCAGATTTTAAATAAAAAATCACTAAATGCTTTTCGTCATTTTTTACTAGAAAAAAATTCGTAGGAAGTCTTGAAAATTGAGGTTTAGACCTGAAATTTTGCACCAACGTAAAGAGTTTTTTGTGGCCTATTTTTAGAAAAAAAACGCGGCTAAAATCGGTCGAAGAATACAAATTTTACGGGGGTGTTGGCACTTAAGATGAAACATCGTGTATATCTATATCTCAAAACGCTGTATGAAGCTGGTGGTTGCGTGTGTGACATATGTTTTCTGACCTCAAAACCTACACTTTTCTATAAAAAAATCTGAGAGCGAAAAAGTTCACTCATTTTTTCCCTATTTTCCTGGAGTACGAGTACTACGAATACCTTAATGGAATCAAAGAAAATACTATTATAGATATAGTCCTTTTGCTGAATAACTCTGATGTTGACAACTCCTTTGACATTTGCTGAACTCCCTAGATTACCTGGATTGACAGGAAAAACCAGGGACGTATTGGAAAGCTGAATTTTCGGATTAGACAAAATACTTTAGAAGACACAGCAATATATTTCTGTATTTTGTGGTGTAAACAAAAAATTGTGACAAAAATGAACTATGGTCCTAATGGCTATAACAAGTGACAAATTATCATTTGGTGTGAACTCAGTTACCAATATGTCAATTCTGGGCTTGGCTTATTCGGCAAGACGAGTAGGTATAGTATTTTCTTTCTATTCCTATTCCTATTGTGAGCAAAAAGAAAAGGAAAAAATATATGCTTGTAGACCAAAACAGGAGTAAATTGAGAAAAAAGATAATTTTTTTATGTTCTTCTGATTTTAGTAAAGAACATATCTTTTTATTGGATAGGTTGGATAGCCCTATTTTTTCTATATAACTCTTGTGAGATTTGTCAAATTTTAATAATTTTTAATAATTGTAATATTACCTTAGTATGTATTTTGTAGTTATGTTACACAATAGGCTAAAAAATGATTGGGTTTTAATTAAGAGCGTAATAAAGTATGAACTGTTTTCATTATTTCAACATCCAAGGATCCAAATTTCACAATTTAATTTAACATTAACATCTAGTTTTGTCAATTAGGATTAATTCTGATTTAACAAACAGAATAGAGGAATTTATTACTTCTTTCTTTCTGAATTGCCAAAGCATATCGATTGGTATATTTTGCGGGTGCCAACCGTCAACCATATCTGACCATATCCTCTATCTTGCAAAGTACACTTGATTGAGACAATTTCTACTCTCTCGATGTGACAGGCGGTCTGCTGCACGAGCTGTCGAACGAGGGCGCCCGGTGCCAGTTCGAGGTGTTCCTCGAGGAGCTCATCCTGCCGCTCATGGTGAACTCGGCGCAGCGTGGCGACCGCGAGTGCCACATCGTCGTGCTGCTGGACGACGACACCGTCGACTGGGACGAGGAGTACCCGCCGCAGATGGGCGAGGAGTACAGCCAGACGGTCAACAGCACGGCCATGTACCGGTTCTTCAAGTACATCGAGAACAGGGACGTCGCCAAGCAGGTGCTCAAGGACAGGGGTCTGAAGAAGATCCGGCTGGGCATCGAGGGTGAGTCGGGGAAATCGTGAAGTGGTTGCGTCAATAACATTACCGAAAAATCGGAATTGTCGGTATAACAATGTAGGAATTTGATGTCCCACAATACGATTATACAGGATTGTCCATAACTTACTGCCTCCCACATTGGTCCAAATTAAGGGTGATATGGATCCTTAAACGTGTCCACTTAAATTGCATTCTCGACTATAAATAATAATTATTATCGACTGGCTTGCACAATTTGGAAAAATTTAATATAGCCTACTATAATGGTTATGCATAAACTAATTATTATACCCATGTATATTTTTTTACTATTCAGGGTGTCCTTATCAAAAGCAATAACTTTTTTAAAATATATTTTTTTGAAAATTAATTTTTTTATACAGGGTGGCCCACCACGAACTGCATCGATCTATATATGGAAAACTAAAAGTAGGAAAATTCTGAAAATTTGGCACCTCACCAATGCCGATGGGCGCTGCTCAACTAAAATATTTTGGTGAATCTGGCACTTCCGGTTATACCGGAAGTCAATATCAACTTTCTTATCTCAAATACAACATCCTGTATATTATTGCATTTTTGGATTCTAGGCATCATTTTGGAACAAAAACATGCAACATGTCCTATGTCTAATTTCAACCATTTTTGAGATATATGCATTTTTCCGAAAAAAAAAATAACAGGTGTAGACCTAAAGTCAATTAGCAATTTATACGAGGAAACCGCGAAATTTCAAAACGAATTTTTGGCATCGTGTAACAGAAGCCCTGACCTAGTGATCTCTGCTGAGATAACCGGAAGTGCCAGATTCACCAAAATATTTTAGTTGAGGAGCGCCCATCGGCAAGAAGGTTAAACCAGACAGGATAGCTCAATCACGCGAATCTGTCCGCCGAGCCGCCCAACGTGATGACGTCACAGTTAGACGTACTGCGTAAACTCGCACCACCAAACACCCAATCGCGCGCCTTCAGAAAGCGACTTGTGCTTTTTTTTAAAAAAGTTCATAAAAACAAAAAGTGAGCTTTAGATGCTTTTGCTTCTTCAAATTTATTTTTTAAGGATTGTAAACAAATGGAAGTCAATAAAGTTCACTCGTTTTTTGAACACGAATTTTTTATGACAATTTCTCCAACCAATACGAGAAAAAAGCGCATTATTGCAGCAAATGTGTTTTCAGAAGGTGTGAATTTCGCCTTAAATAGTTTTTATTATGGCACACAGATTATAATATATTATACAGAATTATTCTGTTAATAATTGTGGGCGTGGGCCTCCTTTGATTAGTTTGATTTTGAAGAGCATTTTTGGATTATAATATTCATATTATAATATGTGAATTATTGTGAATCAATAATAAAAAAAATAGAACACTGATAAAATGCTCCAAGACAAATTAAAACACAGTTGAAGACATAGATAGTCATTTATTTATTCATAATTCATAAATAATAAATATTCTAATTTATAATTTTGTTTAATTTCCGCTTTTTTTTTCCGAAGAGGATCCACAGAACTATTTCTTTGTGAAGTATTATTATGTCGTGCTTTTAAATTTCGAAAATTGATTCTAATAGTAGTTCTTAATTTACAAAAATCTTTTATAACTACAAAAGGCATGTTAACTTCTTTTTTAAAAACTTTTATTGCCAATTGTTTTACAATTCCAGGACCTTTTCGGAATGAGTTGCCATGTTGAATTTCAAAATATCTATTCCATTTTTTTACTTTTCTTAACCAGTTATCTGTAGGTTTAATAAGGCCCCCATAAGATAACTGTTGAACCCATGATGGTATAACATAGCCATGATCATTTTTAATAGTATACGTATTACGTATGCTGCCCTAAGTTTAAACCACAATCTTTATGTTTCTTGGCAAGGTAGCCTGCGATATGTTTTAATGCGTCTTCAGTTATTTCTTTTGACGCTTCACTAAAGTCATAAGACTGATTCGAAGACTGATTCATTGAAGATGTTGATGAAAAAGAGGAACTAGTTTGAGAATTTTTCGAATCATCATTATCATCGAATACTTTTATTTTTGCAGTTTCTAATACTTGTGGAACTAAATATTCATCTAAAATCTTTTCTTCAGTGTTTACATTCGAATCAAAAATACCCGGATTTTTTCCTAATATAATCATTCTAACCCTATGAATTGCTGTTAACGGACTTGGATGTTCATCATGCCCTCAACTTCTGATTTGAAAAAATAAATTTTCTAAACTATCTTGATTTAAACGGTGGGTGCAAATATGTTATTCCAAGTTTACTTTTCATATCCTGATATAAATTTTGGAGGGACCTTATAGACATTACATCCCCTTTTGAAAAATTTGTAACGAACTTCTTCCTACTGGCCTCATGTTTTTTTATGAGATTGATTGATTTATGAAAAAGCCAGTATCTAGAAGCCAGTTTCTTAACAATTTTAACAAATGTGGGGTATCTGCGAACATATAAATGTTATTTTTTGTCACAGGGTGCTCAAACGATGTGTTAGTAACATTAACGCCTAGTTCTTTCCATAAACCCACGTTACTAGCTCCACAATCACTAACGCATGCCACAACATTGTAAGATATTTTCTGTAGTTCACTTATAACTTCGTATAATATATCTTTGGTCATTTTTTGGTCAAACACAATATAGATGGCTGTTTCCAATTACTAAATAAGCCTCTTGCCATTATGACTTGCATTTGATTAAACGGACCCAATATTTCGTCGTTTAAGACATTGTATTCTTCCACTGACTTCACTTTAATTTCATCAAAAAGCAGAACCACAGTCTTATCAAATTCTGAGAATGATTCCCTCTTTAAATTCATCATTAGAAGAATATCTTTTAATATTCCTTGACTTACGTCAATTTTTGAAGCCCATCGTCTTAAAGATGACAAAGCAGGCAATGGATAATTAAGGTTGTTTCTTAAGAGGGGGTTGTCGACAGCGAAAGTGACGTTAGATTTCGTATTTTTTTAAGTTGTATAGCATAAAATCTAATAACATTTTACCTGGCAAAAATTTAGTACAAACATCTCTGTCTTCATTTTAATCATAAGATCTTACAAGCAGTGTTTTCTTTTATAGGTTATGAAAATCTTGGGAAAAATAATAATTCCAGTGCATATGCTTTTAAGATCTTATGATCAAAATGAAGACAGATGTTTGTACTAAATTTTTACCAGGTAAAATGTTATTAGATTTTATGCTATACAACTTAAAAAAATACGAAATCTTACGTCACTTTCGCTGTCGGCAACCCCCTCTTAAATATAGGTATGCCTTTTTACTATAATACCTGTAAAAAAAAAGACAAATTAATAAATTACAATTACAAAACACAAGCGGTTACTAATTAAATCTCACTAAAATAAATACCCCTATGTAATATCAAACTATCAAACTTTGAAAAGTTAAGTGAAGTGATAACTTTTTAATATTGCTTGATGTAGGCAATAAAATGTTCAACATACACACAGAAAAATTTGTCGTTTTGTCGAAAACGTACGCTTTGTTGCAATGACGTAATATACCTATTTAGCTATTTATCAGTGTTTTACAAATAATTATAGTTACTGATATTATACACTCAGTATTTCTCAAATACAATGACGATTCACTCAAGTAAAGGTCTATATTTGGTAACTAATAATTAAGTATTGTATGTAAAGGTAAGCCTTAAATTAAAAAATATATATAAATATTTATAGTCTTGCACTTTTTAGATAGCTAGCTAGCAAAGAAAATTTTACTTACCTAATAATTCATTTCGAAGATCTTTTTCGTAGTCATTGTCTACAAAATGTTGTGAACATATATGGCTAGTGTTAGGGTTGAATTTGTCTTTTCTTTTGCACCTTGATATCCACTCACTTTGTATAGTTTTAGAGACAAGGTCCTTTGGTTTTGGAAAAGCATGAAATATGATATTCTGTCCAGTTTTTGCTTTTGTAGCATAAGTGTTATTACACCCATATACGGCACACCTTGTTCCCACTGGCCTAGTCCCCGGCATATTTTCGTGAATAGGACTATTCTGTAAATAGTATATTATCAACCTCGTACTTTTATTATTAATAATATGTCAAGAAATGCTCACCTTCCCTTCTGTAGAAATTCAAGTATCAGGCACTTAGTGTCTCTGAATAATAATAAACACGGCACAAAAATCAAATAAAAACAACACACAGATATACTTTATAACAGGTAAAACTCAAAAAACTCACAATAATAAAGTAAAACCGAAAGAAATACGATAGAAAACTAGAAAAACAAACGTAAACAACGGGCGTACGATGTAACCTTCACCTGACGATGTCTAACGGTGACGTCACGCCCTCGGTGGGTGCCGCGCACATTACACCATTCAGATTGAGCTATCCTGTCTAGTTTAACATTCTTGGCCCATCGGCATTGTTGAGGTGCCAAATTTTCAGAATTTTCCTACTTTTAGTTTTCTATATATTCTGTATACATGGTGACCGCTTGTGTTTTGTAATTTTTAACTATAGATGGAAAAAAAGCTTAATACTATATGAAATTAAAAAAATTCTAAAGTCAACAAAAAAATAAAAAGGTTGATTTGCCCCATGTTTTAGACTTCGGCAAAAAAATTGTTTTTCACATTTTCTTTTTTCATTAGTTCTGCCCCACTGTGTGGTTAATTTTTTTACATCATGACTGAATCACCCTGTACTACAGTGCCACCTCAATAATCCGGATCTCCATTAAACTGGATTCTTCAACAATCGGGACAAGCATTTCAACTGCACTGTATACTTTATAATCTTGATTTGATAGTGCTTGGTAATATGACCTGCGTTTTTAGACGTCTACTTCACTCAAACTACATAGGAAAACCGAAATCAATCGATAGTGAGGGATTCCCCTATCTTGCAATCTAATGTCTGGTATTCACATAAGCAGTAAGTGCCTTTGATTTGCCTGCAGTGCATCACTGTTAAAAATTTCAATGTATGCATAAAGTGTGTAAAATAAAATGATATACCACAAAATAATATAAAATGTAATAAAGTATGTTTCTGTTGACTGACGTATTAATAAAGACTGCTCACGGCTGTCATGTTTGACAGTTCTCTGGCTCACCATGCGCTTCCCAGAGACAAAATACAATGCAAAATACATTGTTGACCATAGGCGCCATCTACTTTCCAGGACATGAAACTATAGCCGTGAGAAGTCTTATTAATACGTCACGTCAGTCAACGATGTTTCTGTTTTAAATAATTTTTATGTAGGTAGTATTTTTTAGTGTTTTATAATAAATGTTTCACATTTCAATACAAAAGTTGTCTCGCTTCAGTAATCCGAATTATTTACTTTTGGGATCACCGCAGTTTTAATTTAGTCCTGATTATCGAGGTCGCACTGTATCTGCGAAATTAAACAGACTTAGTTAATCTGCTGAAATTAAAATACTTTGTCTCTTGCTAATCAAATGATAATGGATGGATCTTAAAGATAAAAATGATGATGGATATACTGGGCGTTCCGGTTTGCTTAAGTCAAACTTTCACAGGTGATAAAAATGTCATTTTAAGGGGGTTGCTAATATAAACATAGATCGTAAAGTTCTTCATTTCTGAGATTTCACAAAAGGTTATTTTTTTTTAGTTTCTGAACTGTTAAAGACATTCAAACCAAATTTGGCACTAAAGATGCATATGGATGTTAAAGATAAAAATGATGATGGATATACTGGGCATTCCGGTTTGCTTAAGTCAAACTTTCACAGGTGATAAAAATGTCATTTTAAGGGGGTTGCTAATATAAACATAGATCGTAAAGTTCTTCATTTCTGAGATTTCACAAAAGGTTATTTTTTTTTAGTTTCTGAACTGTTAAAGACATTCAAACCAAACTTGGCACTAAAGATGCATATATGGAGGATCATAACAATGAGTATTATCATGTTTCTAAATTAACAACTAGTGGTGGGGACATGGGTAATGGGTATAACTAATTCGATAAAAAAAATTTGTAAGGCCTGAAGAAAATAATACCTATTAATAATAATCATAAATACATATAATAATAATTAAAAAAATGTCTTTATTGATAGCAATCAAACAGTTTGCTCAAAAATCACCACCAAAATGTTTTTTTGCTGACTGCACTGAATGTACCAGATTTTCTAAACAATTCTCGTTATGCTAAGATCGACGCTAAGATAATCGACGAATCTTTTATTATTGTGGGTTTTCGAGGTCTGTAATACGGATTCATAATTAACTTGTACACTTTCAACTTCAACTGATGAAAAAATTCTGGCACATGCCAATTTAAAATATAATTGTAGTGACTTCTAATAAGGAGCATCAAGTTAAGCCACCTTGTATCTTTATTTTTAAAGATAGGGAAAATGCACCTACCAAAGTAGGAAGATTTTTCTGGAAGTGAGGATTCATGCATATCTAATGATTCTAAGCGTTGTTTCTAAATACAAATTGCATGTTTTTCCAACTTCCAAAGTAAGTGTTGTCCCAGGTTCTTAGCTTAGTCCGAAAATTGAGGTCTGTTGAAACATTAAATTCTAAAGAACCTTTCTTTATACTAGAGACTCGTGATGTTTTCGTGACTGACGAGACAATCGTGAGCGGTCTTTTTTGGTCACAAAAGTGGTCAAATTCAAACATTGTAAAAACTGTGCCATTCGATCGGTCATAGTTTTCTCATCGAAATGAGATATAATACTTATATAAATATATACACTGTAAAGTTCTGCTTTCCTCCTTGTTATAAATATTAAATTTTCCATCGGTTTCTTCTTTGAACATAAATGTAATTAAAAAGAAATGGTTCGTGGCATTTGTTTTTTTAATTATTATTGAGGACGTTAAATATTCATAAATATAATTAATTATTGTTTTACATTATTGAGTCAGTTGTGGCAGTTTTTTTTTTATTATGGTGATGACTTGATACTTCATGCCACAAAACCTACATTTTTCATCGAAAAAGTACCCAAATGATACTTTTCTTCTTGGATTTTGGCATTCTTTAACAACGTAGGGGCACTGTTTTTACCCATAATTGATGTGTAATAAGCCAATCATAAGGTATGAAATGAAGAGTTCCTAAAAATGGCGGACAATTTAAAATTTTGTTATACCTGGACATGTTGCTTAATGTGACTATACTATATCCAAGTTACAGAGGCAGTAAATCAAAACATTGGCAACCACGTAGTCGTGATGTGACCTATTCTCTTACTGGTCTGGCCGTCGTAAAATCTCAAGTGTTTAGGCGGCAAGTGGAATGCAGGGTCGGCTCTTCCCTCAGTCGAGTTTCCTGCGTAGATCGGATCGCTAGCAGACTTATTGAAGAATCTCATATTAGTCCGACCCTGGTAATCGATCGCAACACGTTCATTTGATTTTATCTACTGCCGCTGTAATTGGATAGACTATAGGTGACTGCGAACACTATTTTAAGCATATACATACTTTATCTCTCTAAAAATAAAGGTAATTAGTTGAAATTTTCTGAAATTAGGTACTCTGAAAAACACCCTGCATTCAGGGTGTCCGGTAAGTATGGGGCAATCTCGCGAGACCAGGTAAGGAAGATCAAAATATCACGAATAAGTTTAGTAACTACGGGTCAAATGTCAATAGTTACTGAGATACAGGGCATTGTAGTTCTTTTTTTTTTAAACTTGAATTATAGCAAAATCTCCCAAGATAATCAAGCTTTGAACTGTAATTTGGTACTACTGTGTTTTTGGAGATGGAGAATAAGCTGAAAATGTCAATTTCTACGTGTCTCACAGAGGGTGCTACTTGCGCTGTTATTGGATCGAGCTTTTATTCATAACTTTTTTGAGGTTCTCTCTTGTTTCATAATGATAAAATCAATAGTACAGTAAAACTAAAACAAAATTAGGCCAAACCCAAACAAAAAAAGTCCTTTCTAGCACGAAATAGTTCCATACCCTCCTAAGAGTTAGTACTAAAAAGTTATACCCCGATTACTGTAAGAAGTACCGATTTTGTCAGATGACAGTCTCCACAAAATCCCTAGAAATTTTCTGTCAACGATGGGTATAACAACGGTATATGTGTCTCAACCCGTTAATGACGTCACTCATTGATTTATGATGTGAAAAGTTACCCAAGTGATACGAAAAAGAACGTAATAAAATAAAAACCCTATTGCCAATCACGATTATACCGCTACAAATAAAAATAACTATGACTACAACTCATTTTAATAATAATTTCAAACGTCATGGAAACACTTTCATTTTGGTATTTTGTTAAAATCAGCCACTTGCGCCAGCGTCTATGGGGCGGACTCAGGCAAATTTTATTTCGGTGTTGTGAAAGTGACAGTGAAGGTTTTCCGGATCATTCAAAAGGGTTCAAACTTTGGACAGTGAAAATATTCGCGGGTATTGTACGTTTCATGAGTTTTACCGTTATCTGTGTTGTTCTTGTTCGTGTTATTAGCAGTTATTCATTGTGCAAATGGGCTCGCTACTGACCTGGACTCATGACCCGGTTGCATTTTTTGCTGCATTAATGCCAACTTAGGATGGCGAAATTACCATTTGACAGTCCCAGTAAGGACTTCTTAAAATAATTTTACTATACACCACCACCAGCATCGGGTTTCGGGTGGAGGGGGTGAAAAGAGCAGGAAATTCTTATTTTTCACAGTTTTGCGTGAATATCTAGTAAACTATGAGGTTTAGCGCAAACGTCATCCTATACGCAAATGATAAACATTAAATTCCGAACAAGAATTGTTATATACAAAATTATGGTAAAGTGAACGGTTTCCATGATATGGAGGGGTAAAGATTTCTTTGTTTTTATTTCACGTAGTTTTTGTTGAAAAAACTTAAAATGATTACATGCAGTATAAATTACTAACTGAATAATGTATGTAGAATATATATAGATATATCTATGCATATATAGATACATATTACACCCATAGATTGTTATTTTTTGTCACAACATAACCTCATAAGTATATGACTGTAAATATATCCAATACAAGTTAGTAGCCTTAGTTAATTTGTACTCACTTTTTGCCCTCATTCATTATAGCGTTCTGATTTCCATTCGTTCTTTTATGTGAAATCATTGCCAAATCTAATTTGTCCTTAGCTTGTAAAAATGAGAAAGTCATGAATATAGGAAGCTCATGTGAAAAACAAGAAAATATATATGAAACAATCCTCATCGTATGCTTCTGCAGAGATGGATGCGTCCAAAACTGCGAGTGTCGAAGAAGTGGTCTCAATTGTTCAAGTATGTGCAGCAATTGCTTAGGACTTGTATGTCTCAATAGAGATACTGTAATCATCGACGACGATTTAAATGATGATTCTCAAGTGGACGAAGAACACGAAGATTTGTTTCCTCTCGCCAGACCGAGTGAACTATTTGGTGCTGACTGATAATGCAATTAATGATTCACCTAAAACTTATAACCTTTTGTATCATTTTGATTTCCCTCCCATTTTTCAATATAGATTGTTTAATATATTTTCTTGTTTTTCACATGAGCTTCCCATTCATGACTTTCTCATTTTTACAAGCTAAGGACAAATTAGATATGGGAATGATTTGACATAAAATAACAAATGGAAATCAGAACGCTATAATGAATGAGGGCAAAAAGTGAGTACAAATTAACTAAGGCTACTAACTTGTATTGGACATATTTACAGTCATATACTTATGAGGTTATGTTGTGACAAAAAATAACAATCTATGGGTGTAATATGCATATATATGCATAGATATATCTATATATATTCTACATACATTATTCAGTTACTAATTTATACTGTAATCATTTTAAGTTTTTTCAACAAAAACTACGTGAAATAAAAACAAAGAAATCTTTACCCCTCCATATCATGGAAACCGTTCACTTTACCATAATTCTGTATATAACAATTCTTGTTCGGAATTTAATGTATATCATTTGCGTATAGGATGACGTTTGCGCTAAACCTTTTTACTAATATTCACGCAAAACTGTGAAAAATAAGAATTTCCTGCCCTTTTCACCCCCTCCCCCCGAAACCCGACGCTGGTGGTGGTGTAACTTTTTAGTACTAACTCTTAGGAGGGAATTATTTCGCGCTAGAAAGAACTTTTTTTTTTATGTTTGGGTTTTCGCCCAATTTTACTGTTCTACAACCGTTTGCGTTGAAATTCGCAAAACTTGCTCCAAAACACCAACATTCGAAACATAAAATTTTAACATGCCGCTTTCAATGTTACAGATCAAATGTACATTCAAAATGAAGAAAAAAATGCCAAATGGACATTGGTCATAACACCATTGGTTTCCTTGAAATAGGGTGTCCATATTTTTTCAAATTCAATCCTTTCCATTTTGAAAGTGAATAATTTTTGGTACATTGTTCATAGGGATTTTTTCTCACTATAATTGGTGGACGTCGCACTTCCGGGTGATTGGATTGCCCCATACTTACCAGACATCCTGTATAAATTGATTGAACTAATGGGGTTACTTATACCACATTTGTGGCTGATGTGTTTTTTTAATAATTTTTTTGAAGCTCTGTCTAAACAAAAATATGTTTACGGGCGCTTTTCTAAGATCTGGCAACATCGAGAAACAGTCAGCTTCAAACTAAAATAGACCGCCCCTATGAGGAGCACATTTTAAACATAAATAAAAATTTGTTTACCAATAAATGTTTAATTCTAAAATAGAAGAATTTAGATGATAACAGTAGTACCCCTTTTTCCTTCATTCTACTATAAATTAAATAAGGAGATAATAGACTAGGTAAACGAAGTTGCGATTTGAAAGCCATAACTATTGAATAAGGAATTCGTAAAGAAATATAAGTAAATAGCCGTTATGCGTAGCTTACAAATCACGTGTAAGTGCTAGGTGGCGAACAGGTAGGCCCTCTGTTACTGTATCTTGGAATTAGTCGACTCGTTTGAAATTGTGGCGACCGGAGCGTCATCTACTAGTCGTAAGAAAAACTATTAGTGCGGGCCACCGCATTACCTAAAGCGGGGACCAACTGGAACAAGCCACCGAGTCTACGTTTCGCTAACAGATCGACAGATGGCCGCTCTGTCGCATCCCCTTCAACGCGAGGAAGGGATAAATGATAGTTCCAACCAAACTCGTTGCTATAGCCTGGCGTGTGGCATATTATTGTTCTGGCAAAGTTTACAGAATTAAAATAGTTCTGTAAACTTTGGTTCTGGTTACTTCAGCTGATTTTACTGTTGTTGTCGTTTTGGTGGCTATTGTTTTCTTGTTGTGTTTTGTGTCTGATTAAGGTTTTGATCACAAAATATATAGTTTTTATTATCCATAGTAGCCTATCGCCGCTGTTGTTATATAAATTGCGACAGCAGCAAGCGTTCTAACACGTACATTTCCCGTAAAAAATGAAATTCGCTGTACCTACTTATGCAGTGGATAATAAAATAGCGGAAACATAGCACTGACAAATTTAGAAGACTGTCAGTTGAAACAAATGATGTGCGAAAAACATTTTCGAAATAATTTTGTCAAAACCCTCCATTCTAATG
Source organism: Pseudeuparius sepicola (assembly GCA_963920635.1). Classification (NCBI taxonomy): domain Eukaryota; kingdom Metazoa; phylum Arthropoda; class Insecta; order Coleoptera; family Anthribidae; genus Pseudeuparius; species Pseudeuparius sepicola. Next base: position 46,640,787 of record OY987302.1, on the reverse strand, counting down.
GTCAAAAGGCAGCGTCCAGAGATTTTAAGTATGTCTGTGTAATTTGTTACTTGTTAAAGTACCTACTATTCCATTTTAATTATTTAATAATATTTTGTTACTTTTATACAGGGTGAGTTTTTTTTTATGATCAGTATGGGGATCTCGGAAACTAGCGGAGAGAGAAGGAAGGTCAGATGGGAAAAGAATTGCTGTTTTGTGGGCCCAATCATTGAATAAGGAATTCGGCCCAATTTAACGCGCCTTATGGATTTTTTAAAAAAGGCATGGCTTACTAGATATTTTGAAAAAACCAAATTTTGGCGTTTTATTGTAATCTGTCTAGATTCGTTGTCTCTGAATTTAGATAAAAAGTGTTAATACCAAAGTTGGAGAGATTTGTGTCCCCATAATGCTGTTAACATGTCCTATACTTTCTGTGACAAGTGACAGCTGTCATTTTCGAGATATGACACAAACTTGTTTTTTAAAATGGGAACCATAGTTGTCCGTGGCCTCAAAAAATCCGGCATATTTAGAGCTTTCCAACTCCAACGATATAATACTCGATATGATTGTTCAGAAAAATAACGGAAATAAGTATAGTTTGCATTTAAAAACACAAGTTGTAGAAAATGGCTGCTGCCATGGAAATTATTACGTGATATCCGCATTCGGGACACAATTCCCTTCAATTTTGGTATTTACACTTTTTATTTAAAATCAGAAACAACGAATCTAGATGGATTGGCATAAATCTCCAAAATTTGGTTTTTTTCTTCTAAATATCTAGTAATCTATGACTTTTTCAAAAATCCACAAGGCGCGTTAAATTGAAAAGAATTGCGGTTTTGTGGGCCCAATTTAACGCGCCTTGTAGATTTTTGAAAAAAGGCATGGCTTACTAGCTTACTACAAATTTGGAAAAAACACGAAATTTTGGAGACTTATTCCAATCCATCTAGATTCGTTGTTTATGATTTTAGATAAAAAGCGTTAATACCAAAGTTGCGGAGGGAATTGTTTCCCCAATGCGGCCAGATTTAATCACCTCCCGACATGGGCGCCCATAGGGGGGCACGTGCCCCCCCTGGAGATTCTCAAAATCCCTTCGCGTTATATTTTATATTATTATAGTTCAAAAGATTATTTTCGTATCCTTCCAGGGTGTCCCGAAATTAGCTTGCCATAATTTACCAGCGTGTTCTACGACCTAAAAAATGAAAAAAGTTCCTATAAACATGGCCTTAAAAATTCCCCCTAATGCGGCTGTAGCCCCAAAAAGGGGCAGTTTCACAAACGGTTTTTTCCAAATTTTTTTCAGAACGAACAAAGGTAACATTCTGAAATTTGGTATGTGATGTACCTGTGGCATTTGACATTTGCCGGGGTAGCGATAGTTAGATATTCGTCCTAAATGGGGGGTTAAGGGGTTAAAAATACCCTAAATATTTTGTGTATGCTTTTTCCCCGAATTTATTGTCATAAAAACATAAAATTTCAGGGTATTCTACGAAAAAATGGTGCTCTTGTTGAACTTTGATAGCGTGCACCGTTTTCGAGTAAAATCGTATTGAAATTTTTTTGCAGAGGGCCATGAAGATGTATTAGAAATTAGCCTGCTATATTTTACCAGCGTGTTCTGCGACCCAAAAAAATGAAAAAGTTCCTATAAACATTGCCTCAAAAGTGCCCCCTAAGAGGGCTATAGCTCCCGAAATGGACACTTTGGCAAAGGGTTTTTCTAAATATTTCCAGAACGAGCAAAGATAAAATTCTGAAATTTGGTATGTGACATACCTGGGAGAATAAACCATGAAAAAAGCGCAGAAAAAATTTTGGGATATTTTTAACCCCTTGACCCCTCCTTATATGGGACGCCTATGATGAAGAATGTCAAACTCTCTCTACCTCGGTAAACGTCAAATCTTACAGATATATCACACACCAAATTTCATAATTTTATCTTTGTTCGTTCTGGAAATATTTAGAAAAAACCGTTTGCCAAAGTGTCCATTTCGGGGGCTATAGCCCTCTTAGAGGACTTTTTTGAGGCCATGTTTATAGGAACTTTTTTCATTTTTTTGTATCAAAAAACGTGGTGGTAGATTATGGCAGGCTAATTTCTAATAGGCATTTTCATGGCACTCTGCAAAAAATTTTCAAAACGAGTTTACTTGAAAACGATGCATGCTATCAAAGTTCAACAAGAGCACCTTTTCTTCGTAGAATACCTTCAACTTTCATAATTTTGCAAGAAATCTGGAAAAAAGTATACAAAAAAAAATTGGGTAATTTTAACTCCAGACCCCCCCCTTATTTGGGACGCCTATGATTAAGAATGTCTAACTATCGCTACCTCGGTAAATGTCAAATCTCACAGGAACATCACATACCAAATTTCAGAATTTTATCTTTGTTCGTTCTGGAAATATTTATAGAAACCCGTTTGTGAAAGTGCCCCTTTCGGGGGCTATAGCCCCATTAGGGGGCATTAGGCCATGTTTATAGGAACTTTTTTAATTTTTTTAGGTGGTAGAACACGCTGGTAAATTATGGCAGGCTAATTTCGGGACACCCTGTATAAAACAAACCCCTGAAATATTTTTTTAATAATTATCGAGTCAGAGCTAGGTAGTTCTAAAAAGAACAAGGTTAGATGAGATAATTTTGCCCCCCCCCCCCTAAAATATTTTCTATGGGCGCACTTGCCTCCCGATGATGCTATAACATCTGGCTGCCCAAAAGACGATCCCCAGCGGTAGCTAATTTATGTCAGGGACGTACGGGCTGGACGGACGCGTTAAATATACCTATTTAAAAAAATCTTGGTTGCTTTCAAATGAGACGACGTTTGATCTGGCAGCCGAAAACACGTCCTAATTGCTCAAAAGAAGATCTCCATGGGTAGCTAGTTTATATCAGGTGCGTACGGGCTGGACGGACGCGATAAATATATTTAAAAAAAAATCGTGGCTGCTTTCAAACGAGACGGCCTTTGATCTGGCAGCCAAAAACACGTCCCAAAAGAATATCTCCAGAGGTAGCTATAGTCAGAGGCGTACAGGCTGGTTGGACGCGATAAATATATTTTTAAAAATCGTGGCTGCTTTCATAGGTGGCTTTTAAAGCTCGTGCGCTCCTGACATAAACTCGCTACCCCTGGAGATCTTCTTTTGGGCATTAAGTCCGTGTTTTCGTCCGCCAGATGATAAACTTGAAAAAAAATGTGCATTTTCGAAAAGTGGCCATAACTTTTTTCAGGATGAAAGTTTTGTTTTTCTGTAAAAACATTTCTAGAGCACTTTTTTACGTAGAATCCAATGCTGCTACTAAATTTTTTTAAGTCAATGGTTTAGAGTTACTGATAAAAAAAAATTAAAATTGAACAGCCTGTATATTTTTGCATTTTTTAATAGAGCAAAAAATTACCATTCCAAAAATATATATAACACTTAATGATTTACTTAAGTAGTTATCAATTACTAATAACTTTTATGAATTTTTTTCATCAGTATATTTTTGCATTTTTTTAATAGATCAAAAAATTACCATTTCAAAAAGTATATAACTTTTAATGATTTACTTAAGTAGTTATCAATTACTAATAACTTTTATGAATTTTTTCATCAGTATATTTTGCATTTTTTAATAGAGCAAAAAATTACCATTCCAAAAAATATATACCTAACTCTTAACGATTTACTTAACTAGTTACATTGAATAAGGAATTCCTTATCCGAATACCTTAATCAATGGTAGTTATCAATTACTAATAACTTTTATGAATTTTTCATCAGTAACTCTTTAAACCATTGACTTAAAAAAATGTACTTAAAAAAAAGTGCTTCAGAAATGTTTTTACAGAAACACAAAATATTCAACCTGAAAAAAGTTACGGCCACTTTTCAAAAACGCACATATTCAAAAAACGCCTTGTTACTCAAGAACGGTGACAGATATCGATTTGCGGTTTTCGCCATTAAGTTATTTATCATAAAAAGATGAGCCTCAGAGACCAATATCAGTTTTCGTTAAAAATAGAGGGCCCTATTTTTAACGGAGATAGGGTTTCCCTTTAAAATTGGCTCACCCTGTACATAGAGGTATAATATGGGAATACACCAGAGCAGGTTTCTCATTTTAAGTCCGATTAGGTATATTATGTCCTTACTTTTTCAAATAATTGAATTAAAAATTAATTACACGCTTGCGTATGTCTACGCCACTGGACAAATTCCTAAAATTATTTTTTACAAAAAGCCAGTAATTTGCATGGCAAAAAAAAACGAATTTTCAGTTATTAGTCAAACTTTTAGGCAAAATTATTTTACTCATAATTTTGGCGCCAAAAATTGATGCAAAATATTGCGACGAAACTGACAGATGAAAAAAATCTAAAGGCACTTTTTGTTCGAAATGGAATTCTCTATCTAAAAATTAAATATTTTTTTGTCAATCTCCTAAATTGTTTATCTACCTAGGTAGGTAGGTAGGTACCTACTTTGTACCAAAATTAGGTTAAAATACCCTTTTCTGGTTTAGAAATTAATAAATAAAACAATCTATTTTTTAAAATTTTAACACCCTGTAACGTGGAAATGAAGCCTTTCTGAAGAAAACGTTACACACACCAAACACCCCATTTATTTTCAAAAATACCTACTAGCACAAATTGTCGGGTCGGACGATAGAAATGGCTCACCCTGTATAATAACCTACATACATAGGTACACTTTTTTAATTGTTAACATTTATTAAGGTAATTCCTTATCCAATGGTATTAAGTATATTATATTATCGAGTACATAAGGTATTATCTTATGTTTTCAACATGTCACACAAATCCTAAAAACCGACATTTACTTATTTATTCCCACTTTTTCGGACTTTCGTCCTCTCGCAACCATTGAACCATTCAGTTACTTTTGTTCTTCAAATATTTATTAAAATTAACTAGGTATTCCTTGACCCCAAAAACATAAAAAACGACATAGGTAGGTATCGCACCCTATATTCATCCCTTTACACCCCTCTCAATTTCCTCTCTTTAAATAAAAAAGTCGAAAACACTCTCTACTCTAACTCGCTACAAGAGTGATTTCGTTTGCTAAAAATATATGGAACGGCAGCGGCTGACCTTGAAATTATAAAGGGAAAATCGTCTTGGTTATTGATTATTCTGTTTGCCTTCAAATAAGAAATAAATACCTGCTATTCTTTGGCCTTGAACAGTATCTACAGAGGCAGTTCCATCTGTCGTTAGAAAGGTTGAACCTCCTTCCGCGCGCCATCTCTCCGTCGGAAGATTTAATAAGGAGACGGCAATCATTTTGGGTCTGTTTTATTTTAGTTATTTAATTGGACGCATTCAGTGCTTTATAGGCGCCACTTCCTGGGACCGTAAATACGGGCGAGGGGGGTTAAGAGGGAATACATGGGCGGTCCTACAGTCAGTTACGGGTCTGTCCATTGATCTTAGATATCTTTCCGAATACCTTAATCAATGCCATAACGCAACGGAAATTGTAACCTCTGCTGGTGACACAGTGACGACTAAAACATTTCCGCGGCATTTTTTTTTATGTAGAATCTAATGGCATAAGTCGTTTTTTCAATCAATCGTTTAAGAGTTATCGAGTAGGAGTTTCCCTTTAAAAGCATCCAATTGAAAAAATCCAGCAGGACAAATGTGTGGAGACAGGTTAGCATAAAATCATCATTCAAAAATGAAATTGTACTGTAAGGGGGCCGATAAAAAAATTTATCACCATAAATATTTTAATGCAAAAAAAAAATAATTTTTTACCTTCACAACAATAATTAGAGAATCCTTAAGTAGCTTTCCTGAATTCAGTTTTTTTGAAATATATAGTTACTTCTGGTTTTAATGGAAATGAAAGTGATTTTCTGTATTTTACAACTTCCTTTTTTAATTCTGAATCCAACAATATAAATTTGACCTATTTGTGTCCAACCATTTCCGAGATATTAACCAAAGAAGCTCCATTAAACTTGATAACATGGTCTCTTGGGTCAGTGTCTGATGTTTGATCCAAGTAGGCCAAACATTAAAACCAGATTTATGAAAAATTAAGTCAGCCGTGACAATAAAACTGACAATCAAATAGGCTGTCAATTCAATATTTCTACTTACCTGTGAGATTAATTTCAAATTTTGTTGCCGAAGTTACTAGTTACAGTTTAAAAAAATGTAAGGGATGGTCTAGAAGATTTAGATCGACTGAAATAATTAATCTTACAGGTAAGTAGAAATGTTGAATTGACAGCCTACTTGATTGTCAGTTTTATTGGCATGGCTGACTTGATTTTTCATAAATCTGGTTCTAATGTTTGGCCTATTTGGATCGAACATCAAACACTGACTCGTAAGAGACCATGTTAGCTAGTTTGGTGGAGCTTCTTTGGTAAATATCTCGGAACTGGTTGGAGATAAACAGGTTAAATTATATATCGTTGGTGGGTTCAGAATTAAAGAAGGAATCTTATAATGGTTAAATGAAATGTGTAAGTTGTAAAATACAGAAAATAACATCAATTTCTGCTAAAACCGAAAGTTATTTCAAAAAACTAAATATTCAGAAATAGGTACTATTAATGGTTCTCTAATGGTTGTGTAGGTAAAAAAATAGATGTTATTTTTCAAAAAAAGATTTTTGGCTGACCCTCGAATTCCTTTTAATTTTTGATTTTTGCTACAACTTTGGAGGCCCCCCAGGACCAGAGGCCCAGGGCGGGCCACCCCCTCCACACCCCCTCCCCTCCCCCTTATTCCGCCACTCTGTTGACATTAATGATAGTGGTCCAAGGATGCAGATAATTCTACAAGTAATATTTTGTATACCTGGGGGGTTAATACTTTTAAATAACTAATTTTGCACACCTTGTTTAGGCATAGAATTAAAAATTAAATATAATTACAGGGTGCCCAATTTAGATGGAATAATGGATATAACTTTTTAAATACACCATGTATAAAAAAAATTTTCAGACAAGAGTTTTTCAGTTGATCTATCTGCATATTTTGGTGACTTTGAGTTTTTTTGGGGTCCAGTCATTTCGTTGCTATGGCAACCAACTTTGTTTTTTTTTTTAATGGAACCATTCAATTTTCTGTTCAAATTTGGAATCGGCTCTATTTTGTGCATACGAACATGTAAAATTTCATTGGGGTTGCATAAGAGAGTTTTTGAGAAAAAGTAGAATTTCTGCAAGTACGCCAAAATTTAAATTCGAGAATGTTGCCTAAAAAGTAGGCCATGGCTAATGAAAATTTTGACATTTTTGCATGTAGTGACTATGTTTATCTCGTGACAACTCGATCGGATTGAAATGGCTCTGATTGAGTTATGTCAAATCTTTCATAATTCATAATTCTACGTTTCAATTTTGTCTGAAACATTTTTTTATACAAGAGGTATTTAAAAAGTTATATCCACTATTCCATCTAAATTGGGCACATTGTATAGTAGTATACAGTATAGTAATCGAATATTATCTCTCTTATTCATTGTAACCATATTCCATCTAAATTAGGCACATTGTATAGTGGTATACAGTATAGTAATCGAATATTATCTCTCTTATTCATTGTAACCGTTACAAAAGAAGTAAACCTATTAAATCATTTAGCCGGAAATTATTAAAGTCTTGTACGGGTTCTGACTCAGTCAGTAAAGTATCAGAATTTTAAATTTCATAATTTTCATTTTAAGACTTTTAAGATATAATATGTGAAATAATCAGAAGAAAAAAAACGAGAATAAATTTAATGGTAAAGGACTATCTCTGAGATTAAGCCGGGCAATTTTCTCGCAAATCGGAATCCAACTCAAACATTTTTTGCTAGAAGGTTGTGGGTTATTTGAATGCAATTTATCGATTGCCGCATACCAAATCACTGACGAATCGTATTGTAGGCTACCCAACTTACAAGGAGAAGGTGAAGAAACGACCGGGAGGCCGGGCTGAAGTCATCTACAACTATGTGCAACGGCCCTTCATCCACATGTCGTGGGAGAAGGAGGAGGCCAAGAGCCGCCACGTCGACTTCCAGTGCGTCAAGTCCAAGAGTGTCACGAATCTTGCCGAAGCCACTGCCGACCCCGCCTTTGAACTGGATGCAAGAGGTATATCTGTTTCCGTTATATGAATGTATTGGTATTTATATTTGTAAGGGGGTGGTTCAATACCTATAAAATCACAGACATTTAACTTTAATTTACCATTTAATTCAGTCAAACCTTTTTGATCTCGTTAAGATCAGATCATCATAGAAGATATTATGTCCACTTAAAGACAAGTTATGTAGTGGCACCCTTAGATCCTCACCGAATCTTGTACTATACGTATGGTAGACATTATTAGGGGTAAAGTCCATAAGATTGATCCTGACATACTTCAAGACCTTAAGAAGATAAATGCAGGGTACAGTCAGGAGATGAAGATTCTTAAAGATTGGTCTACATGTAGCTCTAAATCTAAAGCTCGCATTTTCTATAGCTCTCACTATTTTCTTTTGAATACGGAATATTCTACCAGCCTCCACACTACAACCCCAGAAAATGAGACCATATTTAATGCGGGAGTAAAAGTTTGCATAGTAGTATGATATAAGTATTTGCCTACTGCATAGGTTAGATAATCTGAAAATGGCATATGAGACTGATGACAGTTTGTTACGTAAGTCATTCACATGTGTATTCCACTTTAATTGTCAATTTATATGTATGCCCAGAAATTTTGTATTATCTACTTGTACAACAGATTTATGAGATGCTTTTATCAGATAAAATATATCATTATGTTCTGTTCTAGTACCAAAAATTCATGAAACTGTTTTACTAACATTAAAGAAAAACCTATTTGTTTCAAACCAATTAGTGAATCTTGACATCATATCTTGAGCCAATCTTAAGGCCTGAGTCATATTCTCGCCAGTGGCCCCACAACTGTTATCGTCCGCAAACATAATTAAATTTCTATTATTGGTGCAGGATGGTAGATCATTTACAAAAAATAAGAACAACAAAGGTCCAAGCACTGATCCTTGGGGCACTCCTAGCCTGTTCAGAACAGTATCTGAACGAGTTTTATTTACCTCAACGAGCTGAGATCTATTAGATAAATAGGATGTTAACCAACTATGAATCCTACCTCTCAATCCATAGCAATATAGTTTATTAAGCAACAATGCATAGTCAACAACATCAAAGGCATAAATATTTCTATACAACTTTGCCTGTTATCAGTTGCTTCGTATATCCAATTTAAGAAAGTAGATATAGCAGACTCTGTAGATTTACCTTTTCGAAAGCAATGTTGAGCATTATCAAGTATGTTGTTTTTTTATGCAAATGATAGTAGTCTGCTACAAATAAGTTTTTCTTATATTTTAGATATTATGGATAACAGTGAAATTGGTTGGTAGTTTTCAACTTGAGTCTTATCACCTTTTTTAAAAATTGGATTGATTTTTAATATTTTTATCATATCAGGAAAATGACCATCTGATAATGAAAAATTTATTATGAATGTTAGTGGGGTTTCAAGAAATAATCAAGATTGTATCAATAAGATTGGACTAATATTGTCCAAACCTGAAGTCTTCTTTTTAAAATTCTTTATAGGTTGAACATATATTGTAGATAAGATGTTATGTTTCATGTTGGTTGGTAGTACCTTTCTACTAACTTTTGTGTTGATATCAGCTGGTATGTCGACAAAGGATTGATTAAAAACATTTGCTATATGATGAGAGCCATGAATAATTTCACCATTTACAACTACATGCGTTTAGCAGAGACAAGTACATGTTTGTAAACTTTTTCGAGACATCACATCACATGTTTGTAAACTTTTTCGATACATCACATAAGAACAGATCTCTTCACAATATAAATCATTTTTTGCATGTGCCCACATGCCAATGAGCTCGTGTTCGAATTTACCGATTTATTTAAGTATGCTAATGAGTTTTTTTACGGACCACCGAACTAGAGACATTACTAGAAAATCATCAAATAACATTGTGGGCACGACCAATGCCCAGAAGGTGTTCCAAAGTGTCCCTAGTCCTTTCTCATGCCTCCCAACTTGCGTTTATAGTCAGTTCCGGTCCCACTGACCCAACATTTATTTGTGTGTTCGTCTGTGTCTGGTCCCAAAAGGGTTAATGAAGATTTATATGGAATAAAGGTAAACTTACAGTTTGTTCAGCGAATGTTCGGCCCTACGTCACAACTCCCATCCTTGTCTTACTCGTGAATATACGATGGATATCGGTCGCACGAGTAAGACAAGGACGGGAGTAGTGACGTAGGACCGAACATTCACTGAACAAACTTTAGTTTTTATATACTTAACTCAGTTTTTAAAATAAAAATAAGCATACCAAGGGACAAATGACTATCCATACAATAATTTACAAATCTGTCATTACTCTCAAATTTGTTATGGGGTTATATCAATCACGATACAGGGATAACGGTATGCCAGCCACTTCGACAAAAGCGCGACAATTATCAATTTCACGTCAGGTTAAATCCAAAAACAGAATGTAGACACCTTGAGACCCCTTGGTGTATATGTGGTTGCCTAGCTCACTATAAAAATGTCAAATTTTCGTTTAAAAATAAAAGTTAGCCATGATTTTCTCGAATAATCGTCACCGTTGACGTCACAGCACCTGCGCGCGGACATACCGTTATCTGTGTATCGTGATATCAATGAATGAATATAGCCTTTATTTTTAAAAATTATATATACACTGTTCCAGTTACATAACAACAGAAACATCTCAAAATTTACAAACGACTGTACATAATGCTACAAAATATTCTGATACACCATACTCTTGTATCCTTTGAATAAAGAACCCCAAGAAGGAGCAAATTTGGGCTTAATGCTCAACCAGGACAGTCTCGGCATATGGCTGGATGCCGTTTCTGTTTTTACAGTGGAGCGCACCTTTGAGTTGTTTCGACAAACAAATTGAGGCAGAAATCCTCATTTTTCGTGAAATCAGTACCTACAATACAGTCAAAAAAATTGCAAAGCAAGGTTATACCTTTAAGTTTATGAATCCTTGATAATACAGCAATTATTCTAATTTTAAATTTCCAATTATGAAGAAGTAGGTACCTATACAAAAGCCTATGTCACTTTGGTGCATGGCCTCAAAATAATAATAATAATAAATAGACTTTAGTGCACTTAGTAATCACATAGATGTAAGTACATGAAAAGGCGAAGTTTAGCTTAAAGCTATTCTACCACTTAACCTTATTTTAACTAAATCTAACAAGAGGTAATAATAAATGATTAATAAATAGCATGCAAGTAGAAAAGAGGGGCAAAAAAAAGAAAAGTTACAGACGATAACAAATTTTACCAACATAGGTACCATTTTTCTGTTAGAGAATTATTTATTTATTTATAAACGCAAGCAACAACAGTCTCAATCAAGTATACTATTATAGATTTTTACAACATTAAAGGTAAAATATCTTCTGAACAGAGCCGTTCTTTATCAAGTAGCCGTTAATTTATCAAGTAGGTATGCTGGTGTTTGGTTAATTATCACTCAATGTAGAAAATTTGAGAACGAATAACTAATATTTTTCAGCGATTAACGAATTTTATCTAAATATCAGTCCAAAATCAACTAGGTGTAACAAACAATCCTCAATCCTAGTTATAACCCAAAATTTTATTTAATTTTTGAGTACTAAATTTCCAAATGTGCCCTTTTTTTGTTTAAAATTAAAATAACTTCCCAGCCTTTAAAGTTGGATCCTTAATATCCTATATCAAAAAGCATCTACTCTTTAAGAACTTAAAAAAAAAACATAACTTTCTAGGTCACCACCATTACTTATTGGACCACCCCATATATTGGAAAAAAATATTTTCAGGTATCTTGTTTTAAAAACACCCCTGCAAGAATTACGAACCCTCATCCTTTACAGCCCAGCTTTTGGGCAACAAACACTCTACAGTGTGTCCCGTTTTTCATGTTAACACCCCTGAAAGTAAGTAGGCTGGGGGAATTGAACGGTTGATTTTTTTTTATAGATATGTCCCTGAAGGGTCATCATTTGCAAAGTGTTGGTTTGACCTTGCTGCGAAATCCTGGCCTATAGTGATTTTTTAAAGGGATGCATTTTCGAAAAATCATATTAGGCATTTTTTTTATTTAAAATCTGACACCACAGCGTTAATTAAGGCACATCGAAACCCCCATATAACAAATTTGAACAAAAAATATACAGGGGGTTCGAGTCTGTAGGGAGTCAAAGTTGAGCAAGTCGAGTCTGCCATGGAATTACTTCGAAACAGTTTATCAGTTGAACCAGGACCCCTTAAAGTGTTGGTTTTGCAAAGATTCAATACAAGAATATACAGGGTATTTTTCATGAGTGCTGTGGAATTTTTAGAAAATCATAATAAACACAAGTAATTTTATCGTTGACTGATATATTATCAAAGACTGCTCACGGCTGTCACGTCGGACACATTTTCGGCTCACCATGCGCTTTCCGGAGATAAAATACGATGCAGAATACATTGTTAGCCATCAGAGCCATCTGTTTTCCAGGACATAAAACTATAGCCGTGAGAAGTCTTTATAAATACGTCAGTCAACGATTTTATTTTTTACAACATGCTAACCAACAAATAAAAACAATTTAAAATTTAAATTATTGGACCTTTGTTACAAAGTCACATTCTAAGGTGATATATTTTCTGTGTGTTTCCTGTTGTGGTACACCAGCCACCTTAACTGATATGGACTTACTGACTGGCACACTTCTGTATTTTTTAGACTTAGTTCGTTTATAGTGGTTGGGGTGGTTTTAATATACTCGATTTTTTACCCGCATAAAGTTTCAAAAAATTCAGCATTTTGGATGCCTTTAAAATCCTATTTTGCTCAAATTTGACACCCTGCAGAATGGAACAAAAAAATCACCCGTTCAATTCCCCCAACCCACTTAGATTTTCAGGGGTGTTAACGTGAAGAACGGGACACACTGTATATAATGGCTATTACTATAGATGATAATATCGTATATTAAAGCAGATTCCAAGTTTGAGTGGTAGGCTGGTTTCAGATTAACATATTTTAACATTATACGGACACTGTAGCATGTTGCAACAACATACAGTGGTTGTTACGTACATACTCCACATTCTTATGCATTTGAATTCCAAATCCAAGAAATTTGGATTGTACAATGTACATTGAAGTTTCTTGGATTGTACATTGATGCAACTTTGTTCAATTCAAATCCAAGAAACTTGGATTGTACAATGTACAAATTTATTGCACACATTTAGCGCAATTTTGTTAATATACAAGGTTGCCACCTTCCTGGAAAACCAGGAATTGTCAGGGAATTTCAATACTGCGACAAATTCAGGGAAAAGTCAGGGAAATGTGAACGGAGTCGGGGAAAATTGCTGTAATCCGCTGAAACAATGGAATTTGACTTTTCGATAATTTTTCTGCTTTAAATTTGAGTTTTTGAAATTTTGCTGCCAACTTAAAACTCTGGCGACGTAGAAGTGATAGTAGTTATATTAAGCGAACAAAAAAGGTGTTAAAGACAAAAAACTTCAGAGTTGAAATTTGATTATCTGGAAATAAGACCTGCTTGATTAGAAACTAATTTGTGACAATTTTAGATTTGAAAAATCAAGTAGCAACCTATGCCTTGGACATTTTGGAAAAGTAATATTTTTCCCATCTGAAAAGGGCTGTTTCTCTAGATGTCATCAAAGTTATTAAGGCATATACTTGATTTTCGAAACTAAAATTAGGTCACCAATTAGTTTCTAATCATGCAGGTCTTATTTCCAAATTAAATTTCAACTCGAAAATTTGTCGTCCTTTATACACCTCCTTTGTTCATTTATGAAGGGGTATTTGGTCAGGGAATTTAAAATTAGAAATGTAGTGGCAAAATATAGTCGTTTTGCAGAGTAACTTGGGACGTTGACAACTTGTTTCACATTTGCTAAACTCCCTTGATTGCCGGGGTTGACAGGAAAAATCAGGGATGCATTAGAGGAAAAATCAGGGATGCATTAGGGCATGTTGGGTAAACTGAATTTTCCGACATTTACAAACCGTCTAACGGAAACTAAACCGATTTATTTTTTTCTTGTTTCTGGTCTAGACGTGCCAGACAAAAAAACTTTCGAAGAAACAGCAAAAAATGTCCGAGTTTTGTGGTGTAAACAAAAAATTGTGACAAAAAATGAAATATGGCCCTGGCCCCAGAGTCAGTTGGTATGAATTAAACTACCAATATGACAATTCTGGGGTTGGGTTATTCGGCAAGACGAGTATATTTTTGACTGATTTGATATTATTGTGTTTTTTATAAAAGGCACAGAGTCAAGAGTCAAGTGTAACTATCAAAAGGTTTGCATTTAATTCATGGTTAACTGCGATCTTCCAAATTAAGTTTTCAAGAATGCACAACACGAACAGGGTAGTGCTGTCGGTGTACTCTGAGTGGGTTTAGTGAAGATGTGCTAAAATCTAATGTGATCGAAATATTTTCTGGTGCTCAAAATCAGGCATACAAATCCCTTTTCCAAGCCATCAGAAAAATAACATTTAGTTATTACAAAAAATCCGAAAAATACTGTGAAGAAACCTAGACAGGGTTCTCAGCAACCTGGAAAAGTCAGGGTATTCCTAAAGAGTCAGGGAAAGTCATTAAAAGTGAAGGATTTCTAAGCAGAAAGACTAGGATTTTGATTTTATTATGGTGCATAGTTTCAGAAAAAAAGTCTCACATCAAGATCATTTTGAATTTGGATTTTTAACAATTTTTTTAATAGCCAGATAAATGTCCACAATGTATCAACCCGCTTAAAATTTTTCAGAACTTAATTTTTTTGCTAAATTCGGGAAACTTAACGATTTAGCATATTTAGGGGCACATGTATTTTACTTATCGAAGCCTGTCTGGAAAATGTCACCTGCAAGTCATGGAAAATCTGGAAAAGTCAGGGAATTCTAATTTTTTCAAATTGCTGAGAACCCTGCTAGTCATCTAGATAAAAATACAAAAGCAAATACCACGAAGTGGTGATCTATTTGTAGTAGTAAGATTAGGACGAGAGATTAATGTTTGTAATGTCGTATCCTGTACTGTAACAATGTATGATGTGTTCTACATCCTAAGGCGTAGTAACGTATATTACTGAACAAATAAAGTCGATCTATCTACCAATGTCGACGCTATTCCGGCAGGTAACCCCATCGTGGCGCCCACCATCGCCGAACCTCCTCCGCCACTCGCCCCCCTTGACCTGGTGCCCCAGGTGGGCGACGATGAGGGGGCTGTCGGCGGTGGGCTCCCCGACATCGACGGGGTCCACCCGATGCCTGACGACCCGGTAGACTGATGCCTCTACGGACGCGGCTTTGTTACGCTTTGAGAGCCAATATTGTTTTTATAGCTATGTGTATTTTATTATTGCGGTTGATGGATTTGTTCGTGGAACTTCTGGAAATCTGGGCCGACTGATGTCATGGCAGTCTCGGACAGTGGGCTGAGCCAGTATCCCTCTTTTAGGAAAGTTCATATTTAATTGCAAAAGTATGCAAAAAATATTTGAAATTTGATCAAATTGAGATTATTCATATCCTAAAAAGCGCAATTAGATCTACTAAATATTTTCACGGATATTTATTATTCTGATGAAATTTTGCCGGCCTTACACTACTGTCTGTTTAACTACAAATTTCTTCCTCTTTGATAAGAACTTAACTTAGTTTTTAATTCTTTGTTTATTGTGCCTATAATTTCAGAAGTTCACATTTAATTGGGAGCTCAGCGCTAAGTGTATTATAAGTTATTTCATACTCATATTTACCTGTTTTTATTCATAGTGTTCTGGCAGTTAAACTCCTGGACAAAATTAACGCACCAACATAATAAATCCCCACAAAAATTGCATTTTTAAAATAAATTAATGGTAACTAAATGAAAAGCAACAAATTGCATTATTTAATTAGTTTAACAGTAGTAAATGTCCAAAGCCTACTGTTAATATTCTTGGTAGACATGCAAAATAATTTAAAATATAATTTGAAATTTTGTATGTTACGTTGGTGCGTTAATTTTGTCCAGGAGTATATTATTGATTCAACGTTAATAAAGTTTATTATATATATTCTAATTTAATAAATAATATATCATCGTCGGTTAATGAGAAGATAGCCTATACCTATGTTAGTTTATACATCGTGTCCGGTTCTAATATGCCAAATTGAAATAGAAATTCTTAAAATAACATTTTCTAAGTTCTGTTCCAGTTTATCATATTAGAACATATTATATCAAACAGTTTACACATATCCCAGCGAGTAGTAGGGACTGCACAAACAAAATATCTGCAAATGAAGAAGACACTCGTTAATTTGTGCTTTACATTATTACTAAAGCTGCTTTATGTGCCCTCAAATGTTTGCTTCGAGTAAGTGTTGGCGTTGTTATAGATATGACACTCTGAAGGTAATTTTAAATTTTGATATAGTTTTTTCAAAGCAAAATGTTTATTGCCTTATTTAGAAATTCTGTTTTGACAACACCACATTTGTTTAAACATATCTGTGTACAAATGCCACTGCCAATCTTCAATGTTAGTTTCCTTATTTTTCCAAACTAATTTAGCCACTCAAAAATTGAGAAAAATATATCTATTATTTCAGAACAATATACTTAAACAAGTTTGTGTCTAAATTTTAGTAGTTTTGTAGTAGTTTCCAATTTTTGAAAACTTACGAAGTGCACTAGAGTTGATTGATTGAATTGGTTCATCTATTTTCAGTTTAAAATAATGGATATACACTCTCCCCAAGTTATGTGTATATTTAAATATCGCTAAAAACAATTCTCCATTTGAATTTAATAATAGTTTTTGTTTTTATTTTTATTGTTTGGACTTTTTGAAAGGTGCTCTTGGATGAAACACCTACTTGGCACTATACAGGATGATTTTTTTAAGGTCTACCACCGCGATTTTCTCTTATTTTGCGCCCTGCAAAAAAAGTGTAATAAGCAAAAATGTTGCAATTTTGGACAGCTAAGTGGTGCTGCAAAAGAAATCGGCATCCATGGCCAACTTGTCGTGCAATATTAAAAAAACCTCAAATTGAGCAAAACTATTAATAGCCGTGGAATGTTTATTTTAGGAGACAGAGGAAAACTTTTATATTGAAAATTGATGGCACTGAGAAGCTTTATCCATCCACATAGTCAGTTTCAGCAAATTACACAGGGTCTTCGGCTCTCTTGAGGCTATAAAAATTTTTTTATTTCTTATTAAGCGATTTTCTCGCTTATTTTAGGCCGCACAGAAAATCCGTAAGAAAACAAAATATGGCAATTTTGGTCAGCGAGGCGACTTTAAAAAAGGAATAGGCCTCCAAGACCCACTTTTCGCGGTGTACTAAAAAAACTTGAAATCGACAAAAATTTTCATGGTCTCAAGAGAGCCGAAGACCCTGTGTAATTTGCTGAAACTATTTGACTACCTGGATGGATAAAGCTTCTCAGTGCCATCAATTTTCAATATAAAAGTTTTCCTCTGTCTCTTAAAATAAACATTCCATGGCTATTAATAGTTTTGCTCAATTTGAGGTTTTTTTAATATTGCACGACAAGTTGGCCATGGATGCCGATTTCTTTTGCAGCACCACTTAGCTGTCCAAAATTGCAACATTTTTGCTTATTACGCTTTTTTTGCAGGGCGCAAAATAAGAGAAAATCGCGGTGGTAGACCTAAAAAAATCATCCTGTATATATATTTTTGAATTCCATGAACAATCCACCACTTTAAAATAAAATGTCTTTATTGTTTCACTGTTAGGAAAATACACTGAACTACAGGAAAAAAAAACTTGTCAAAATAGTAGTTTATGGTACAAGGACGAAAAGTTGAGTTTTCAGTCACTTACAAACAAAAACTTCTTTCATGGATTGGTATTTAATTAGTAATGGGCAGAAACGAATATTTTTGAGAATCGAGTACTCCAGTATGAGAGTACTTTTAAGAATCTAATAAGTTCGATAAAAGTACTCAAACTTTTTTAGAAGAGGAAAAATAAAACCTATGATACATGTGTGTATCGTGACTCGTGACCTAACCTAACTTTTGTGTTTTCTTACTTTTCTTAAGTGTTGTCATTGTCGCCCACGAGAGTATATTGTGCCGAGAATCGAGTACACTGGCAAACACCATAAAATAAACCCTAGTAACGCTGAACAACTATGTTTTGTATTTTCAATACCGTATTCGTTGTTCAATAGCAATACTAAGTACTCGTACTCCAGTACTAGAATACTACGAGTACTTTAAAGAATCGAAAACTATCGATACTTTTACTCGATTCTGCCCATCACTAATCTTAATTACTATTAGTGAACAAGTAACCATTCAATTTTTTATGACGAATCAATTGTTACTCACTTACTAAATGTACTACATTTACACATTGAGTGAAGGATGTAGAGAAAGGGGCCGGCAAATTATTTCCTCAAAAACGCAGGGGAGGTCACAAAAAAAAACGGCAAGGAAAAGGCCTTATGACGTATTGCATTACTTAAAGGTTGGTGAGTGTTGTTTTGTGATATTTGTCAAAAATTATATCAAAAACGTTTAGGTTATTTCAACTTTTGTATCGCCTACTGGTTGTAACGTGTTCAATTCAACAAAAAAAAGTTCGTAACCCAACCATCCCGTTTTCATGATAACCTATGATTAAATATTTTTAAAGAGTAACATTTAAACAGACAGTGCTCACACTAAATAAAAATAATAAGATTCAATAATGTATTTCAAAACTACATCTGGAAATTGCATTTTATTGCATTTACCACGAAAGGTCGTTTTCTCTCAAAAGTTGGTTGGAAAGTTAAAACATGTTGATTGAAATTGAAAATGCTTGTGACCTATGGTGAAGTATATTTTTTGTAGGGCACTGTATAAGTAAGCTAAAAATACATGGTGGTGTGCACTGCTCATTTTTAAGCCATAATGTCAATTCTTCACATTCCTTTAATTTGCAGAATAAAAAATGTCACATGACCTTGAGACTGAAAACATTTGAAATGATGTTATTTTGCTCACTGTATATTATTTCTTTGTAAATAGAAATTTTGTCATCAAAATTTGCTTTATTGTATTTATATAATGTAAGAATTTTATACCCATTATGCAAATAAATGTCTACAATAAAGTATTGTTTTGTATTGTTATATTACAAAATTACACTTAGCCGATTTACCCTAATTAACAATTATTTCGATAATGATTCCTGTATTCTAAAACAGTCGCTGGCTATTTTCCACTTGTTACCTTCCGCGGTTATTACAAAGTTCTGCTGGAATATTTTTGGTTGTTTATCTTGATATTTAACTGTTCCACTTGTCTGTACCATGAAAGTTAACTGCCCATTAACTGCAGAATCTGGAAGGAAATTGTTCACAACTATTATAGAAAATTATAGACTTTATAAACGGTTTCATCTGAAGTTTCTTCAAAAATGCATTAAGTGCAAAATTAACTAATAAAACTTGATTTAGAGAAAACATGGTATATGCATATATTGACATCAACTGTCTTTAATATGTGAACACGACACACATTAAATAGAAATTTAGAAACCAGCGCTCACGAACTAACCTTTATTTCTAGTATGAGGAAGATCACCTAATTTCTGTTTGTTGTAACATTCGCAAAATATAATAAATTTAGGTCTTCAGAATGGTTTGCTCAGATAACATTTTACCAATATAATTCAATATTTTCATTTGCTGAACAGCTACATACAGGTCTGTGGTTGAACTAAGAATGTAACATTGTGTTATAAATTGCCTAATTTCAACTTTTTACATTACAGTTACATTACGAAATCTCACTTAAAATTTAAATTGTGAGACATCATCACAAAATATCTGAAAATTTCACCCTTATGTAAAAAAATAATGTGGAAGATTAAGAGAATATAAAATGATGTTACAAGTTTTAGGTGAGAGTCAAGGCAATAAGATAAAACATAAAAAAAGAGCAGAAGGTAGTTTGGATTAAAAATTACAAAAAATAACTATTAAATTTATATAATTTTTAATGATTATGTCACGCAATATTGATGGGAGGACCACTCGAGAATATTTTGACAAAAAATATGCAATTTTCTGAGAACTTTATTTGAAAGAAATCAATTCTTTTTGATTAGGTAGCTTTGTGTAAAAGCACATTTGAGATCCACGGCCTATACTTTCCGAGATATTTTTAAAAAACACGAGAACTGCCGAATCTTCTTCGGCTTTTAACTTTTTTGTTTCAATAGTATGGAATCTGGAATCTAACATTTTATACAGTGTTTCCCAATTTGATACTGGACACCTCAGAAATATATGAAGGACAAGGAAAACAAATGGTCTCTATTTTTTTATTGGTAGTCCCAAGGGAGAGGTGGTATTTGAATGGGGGTAATTATTTCATGGCCTGCTATGATTTTTTAAAATAGCTAATTTTCAAGAAACCCTATTAGGGATTTTTTTAAGACAAAATGTTATTAAGAAAACTTGTTCAGAATGAAAAACTGAGTAGAAAAATTTTAAAAGTCTAGGCCTACTTTGATTTTTAGCTTTTTCGCCTTTTTCTCCCACTGTTTTCTGAGAAATGTATCCTTTCTGGAGCTTTCACGTCAAAATATCATTGAGGAAACTTGATCATCGTGAAAAAATAAAATTTTGATGTGAAAGCTCCAGAAAGGACACTTCTAAGAAAAAAGTGGGAAATAAATCTAAAAATCAAAGTAGGCCTAGCCTTTTGAAATTTTGCAAATCTACTCAGTTCTTCATTCTGAACAAGTTTTCTTAATAACATTTTTTCGTAAAAAAATCCCGAATGGGGATTCTTGAAAATTTGACCTATGAGATACTCTCCCTTGGTACTACCAATAAAAAAATAGAGACCTTTGTTTTCCTTGCCCTTCATATATTTCTGAGGTGTCCAGTATTAAATTTGGACACACTATGTATTTTCTGGAAGCAGATTTGTTTTTGTCTTACCTACCTAACACTGGTTGAGCATCTAATGTAGTTAGCACGTGGTCCGAGGAAGGCAAATCTATCACAAACTTCTGAATTCTTTCAGATCCTTTTATACCATTTCCATTCCATGACAGCAAGCCACTTTCCAAATATAGTCGGGACATTAACTAAAAGTGTCGGCGAGACTAATAAGGGAAGCAATAGCTAAAAATCTATAATTATTGTATTGTTTCTCCAAAAAATATTAAGCGATATTTCAATATTTTTTTATTTGAACCATTCACTGTGAATTTGGGATATTAGACAAGGGTTGTTTCTTTTAATATTCGACCTCAATATTTATTCACTGTGAGAATTCCTATCGACTATTGCGCAATCACGATGTTCTGGCCATAAAGCTGATAGTGAATCAAGGATCCTGCGAACGTCAAGTCCAACGCAGTCTCGCGAGTTTGTAATAAAAGGCATATGCTGATTTGACATGGAAATTACAACTATCATAAGGCAATTGATCAGCAAAGGCGAGGTTACCTGGAAATGGGGGTCTCCGTAGACAGGGGGGACAAACTTAAAGATAAAAAATTTGACAGCACTCAGTTATTGGTAGCAGAAATTTATGGAGAGAACTTTTGCGTTTGAAAATTTTAACTATAGCCATTCAATTCTAATAGCAATTTATGTAACTCGCTCCAATAGGATTTTTTAACTTGTTTTATTAGATTATACACAGAATTTTGTTTGGAAATTTGAACGGCATTGTGAAAAAGTATGCAGTATTTGTTTTTTTTTTTCAAAATAAAATAGCGAACATGAAGAAAAATACCAAGAAAAAATTATTGCCAGTTAGTCTATATAAGCTACTTTGAGTTGTCATTTATTTAACCTCGATAATTTGAAAAATTTTCGCCTGGTGCGCAATTTTGAACTACAAAAATCAAGTAGGTCCGATAGGTATAATTTTGTAATAATGTAAAATCTCTTTCAGTTTTTGAAATATTCTACTTTCAAATGTTATACAGTGCCCGCCAAAAAGTCTGCACCATATGGGAAAAATTTTTAGTAAATAACTTACAGAAAATTTGTTTGCGGCATCAGGTTTTGCTTGCTCTAGAACCAAAATTGACATAATCAAATGTTGTGACGTAGTCCCTTTTATATGTCAAATTTGACATTAATGAAATAATATCCGAAAAATGGGCTTATTTAACCGAATGTTGAAAAAAGTCATAAGAAAAATTTGTTTCTTTCGCAATTTTATACCCCTGTGCAAAATTTCAAGATTTTCATATTTTGCCCTTTGTTGCCCTTTTCCTTATTTGTTAATCCATAAAAGTCGATCCTATGTAATTTAAAACACTCATTGACTGAATACATACTGCACAATACTTAGTTTACGGTCTAAATATCCTTTTCCTTTTTTTTTGCAAAAAAATTGTTGAAGAAGCACGCTTGGTGCAAAACTGATCTCATTTTTACAGATAAACACTTAAATTCGATTTACAAACTTCTTTCTATAGTAAATGGTGGTAAAAACACACAAATATTTCTGTCATGCTGATCTGATCAGAAATATGTAGAAAATTTAAAATATTATGTCCAAAAATATCCAACAAAGGGCAAAATATGAAAATCGTAGTAGGCTCTTGAAATTTTGCATAGTGATATAAAATTGCGAAAGAAACTTATTTTTCTTATGACTTTTTTCAAAATTCGGTTAAATAAGCCCATTTTTCGGACATTTTTTCCATTAATGTCAAATTTGACATATAAAAGAGACTACGTCACAACATTTGATTATGTCAATTTTGCTTCTAGAGCAAGCAAAACCTGATGCCGCAAACAAATTTTCCGTAAGTTATTTACTAAAAATTTTTCCCATATGGTGCAGACTTTTTGGCGGGCACTGTACTACATTTATTTAACTTGAATTTGTGGATCTCATTATAAAGACAAGGAAATTTTGTGAAAGTAGGTATACCTTTCTTGCATTGAATAAGCCTGATTGTACTGGAATCTGGGAACAAGTAGTTTCCGAGATATTCACATTTTTTGAAAGAAAAATAAAAGAAAAATCTTCCTTGGAAAACTTTATTGGTGTTTTTCTAAATTCAAATATTCTGTCCGGGCATTGAAATGTATACTTTAAAATGGAACACCCCTGTAAAATTGTGATGCGCTGCACGATTCTGATGATTTTTTTTTTGTGTGTGTCCTTACGCACTAGTGGGACATATTGTCATGGGGGCAGCACTATTCCACGGCCTGCTATGATTTTTTCAATGCGATTTTTTTTTTTGGAAAATGCTATTAGGGATTTTTTTAACGAAAATCTTACAATGTAGCTTTGTTCAGCACCCCCTAAAACCCCAATGTCCCAAGTTTTATTAATTCCCTTCATTTACTAACAATTCTAAGGTTGGGAAAATTGTTTTTTTTTTATTTTCAATCAAAAATCAGGAATGCTTTGGAAATATTTGAAAATTGGGTAAACTGAATCAAAACTATATGCCATTTAAGTATTAAGTATTTTAAAACGGTAGGATCATGTTCTTATTCTGTTTTCTTTATTAGTGGGATATTTTTGGGATGTTCTGATTCAGTTTACTTAATGTTCAAATATTTCCAAAGCATTCCTAATTTGCGATTGAAAATAAAAAAAATCAATTTTCCAAACTATAAGGTCCTGGAGAAATGTGAGTTGGCTATGTAAACTCATAAAACTTGGGATATTAGGGTTTCCGGGGTTTTCAAAATATCGCATCAAAAAAATCATACTTAAATGTGGCACATTAAGCATTATTTTAAAAAGTTAAAATGGTGATTCTTGCCATTTTCATTATTAATGTGACATTTTTGTACCATTTTGAATAGTCTGCTTGATTTTCAGATATTTATAAAGCATTCCTGATTTTCAATTAAAAAGAAAAAAATCAATTTTCTCAAATTCAAGGCCCTGTAGAAATATAGAAATTAAATTAATAAAACTTGGGACATTATGGTTTCAGGAGACGCTGAATAAAGTTACGTTGTCAGATTTCCGATAAAAAAATTCCTAACACCATTTTCCAAAAAATCGTATTGAAAAAATCATAGCAGGCCCTGGAATAGTGCTTCCACCATGACGACACTTCCTACACAAACAAAAAAAAAATCATCAAAATCGTGCTGCGCATCACAATTTTACAGGGGTGTTCCAGATCAACTCTAAACACCCTCTCTGTTTATGGTTTATTTTTCTTGAAACCGCTAAATATAACACGAATAACGATGGTTTAGGTAATCGAGGTGCGCGATGCAGAGGAACATATAAATTCGGGTGAAACAGTGGCCCCTGAAAACTATAATACCTTTCGAGGGCGCGGCGAAAAATTCATATAAATAGGGTTTTTGGGCAATGCATTTGGCAATAGGAAGATCTGATCTGAAGAGATTTAATACTTTTCGGATTTTTAAAGAGATGATTTCGGGATATTGAGCTTTTTTCCTGGAAGAAATTGGATCGTTTTTATATGTCGTTCTCTACCTAAAAATTATTATTATTATAAATTATTCCGAAAATGTCGCGAAATTGTCAGAAATTTAATTTTTTGTCAAACGGCAGCTTTCAATGTCAATGTCAAACGGCAGTTTGAGGCTCTGGAGTCGGAATTTTTAAAGCTTCTCTGAATCTTCGAGTGAGGTTCGGATGCTTCCGGCGCCCCCGAAAAATCAAGAAATAAGATTCAAATAAGAAACACGCAATTTCTAAGAATGGTTCCGGAGGAATTCCCGTCGATTTTACTGTTCCATTTCTGGGAAGTAGAAAATCAGTACTTGGGAAATTTTCTTGAATATCAGATTTTCAAGGTTTCTTTTTATACTGGAGTACAAGACCCAATTAAGAGATTTATCACCTCCTTCGATTTTTAGAATGGCTTTTTTCGAGGTTATCAAAAGACTTCAGCGAAAAAGATGGCAATAATTTTTTATACAAAACATTTTTTCCTTCTCGACAAATAAGAAAATTATGGGGGGGGGGGGTAGCAATTTTCGGTGGGACCCTACATTAATTACATTTCTGTTGATCAAATTAAATAGCAGATGGGCGGCCAAACTTCTGGGAATGTCAATGTTGATCAGGAATGACCGCTCGTGGTTATAGCCAATAAGAATCCGTTTCCGTAACACAACCAAGTTACTAAACCATAATGATTAATGGATAAAATACAAAGTGGCTATGTATACGTCCGACGTAGGGTCGATTCGCCAGTAAGCCGGACACAGCCAATAGTCGGACAAAACTTGCATATTGAATAATAACTAGAAAATGCGATACAGATTTGGCCTTCTAAAGTTAAAATCGCAAATCTTGCAACCTTGTTACTATATTAGATATTTTTCATTTCTGCAGTTGTTATCCTGGAAATGATAAAAGCGCGCCAAAGTTAACATATTTGTGCTCTCTTCAAATGATGTGGAAGAGTTTTATTATGATAAGATAAATTTGATTTAGTAAATTTAAGGAGTAGTATACAGCTTTATATATTAGAAATAATCTAAATTTGCATTATAAAACACAAAAATATGCGTTTTGCCCAATTTGGTGGTTAAAATTGAATGGCCGGCAAACTGGTAAATTATTCTGTTATAAACCAATAGTCGGACGGGTGTCCGACTACTGGGAATGATCTTTCCTTAGAGTCGCCAAAGAATGTTACCTAAGCAAAATAGTTTTTAATTATTTTTTATTTTGTAAGTGTTCAGTTTTTATTTTTGTTATGCCGAAATTAAGTAACTCCCATTCTCCTAAAATACCCAAATCTAAAGTACCTAGTAAATAAATTCAGTCCCTTTTCTTCATAATGGAATACTTTTAGATATCATTTTCAAATTAATTGTGATCTAATAAAATAATACATATATTATGTACTTATACATATAATACATTCCCAAATTTATCCTACCAAACAATATTCCAAAATACGGGCATGTGCGAACTTATATGACCAATCAGGAGATGTCCGATTACTAACAACTACTTGGCCGACCACTGGCAAATACTGTCCGACCATCAGCAAAATAGCCTTTTTTTCTCAAATAAATTTATTAAAAAATAACCTTTGGGTTTATAAAATATAAGTTATATTTAATCAAAGACAAATAATGAAACTACGACTTGGAAAAAGTTTCCGTCACATTAACGGAGTGCATATAATTTTAACTGAAAATTTAAATTTAGATGTGCCTTAACTGTCCGACCACCGGCGAATTGACCCTATATAAAAGTTGGTATTCGTCTTGTGCTCTCATTGGCAGATTAAGTCACGTGACTTCTTTGGAAGTACATTTAACTCGATACACGTCCGAAGTAAACGTTGCAATAAAGAGCTCCAGCCGTGTCACAGTGACTAATAGCAGTGATTTTTTCGATGTATTTTTTACATGTTACGCTACATGCCCGTCCCTGTATCATCGCATCACAATCATAGATTGCAGTTTATTCTTGGCTGCATCGGTGTGACAGAGACGGAGCATATTCGGAGCGGACCGAAGATACACGCGATCGTCGCAATCGAGCGTGTCAACCGCACTGGCAACAATGCCAACCTGTGACAAAATGTCACTGCTATTTGGTTGGGACTGGAGCAGACTGTGACAGATAAGTAGCAGTGAAATCGCAACCAACCTCTACAAAGAAGTGACATGACTCAACTCGCCAATGGGAGCACAAGACATTTATCGACTATTATATACGTCGGATGTATAAATAGCCACTGCCTTTAAAATAATCCTTCTTACATGCCTCCTTTTGTCTATGGTCTCATAATACAATTTTGTAAATTCTTCGGCAATCCTACATGCCTGGTCAATGTTGGCTTTTTTACTCTGCAATAATGACAGGGTTTAATGAACAGGAATCAAATGATAAAATAATTAAATTACTTACTTGGTCCATTTTGAATAAAACGGTATAATTAGTTAGCTTTACAGTCTACAAATAAAACTTTCCAAAACAATCCACAAAGTCCTTTTGTGTACAATAACACCACAAAATATAATGCAATACACTCCTATAAACTTAACCTTGATATACACGGAGTTATTCTTCTTCTTCTTCTCGTCTTTTTATGGCCTGGCCACTCTGGGCCTTCGCTACCTCTTTGTTGGGTCGGACACGGAGGTATGTTGGTTGACGTTGAAGTTTTGGGGAAGGGGACAAAGCCAATGCGCATAGCAGGGCCGCATTACCAACATTTCAAAGATGATTAAGTAAAGAAAATTTCATATTTTAGTTAAAAAAAATTGTATTTGCCAAATTAATGTCAAATTAGTTGTGAAATTGGAGACCCCACAATATTTTTACTTTTTTCTAAAAAAAATGTTATTTGTCTTATTACAAGATTTTTATCGTTTTTGAGTTTGTGATAATGGCATATACAGTGCGTCCCAGCACTATAACGTTACAATAATTAATTATTGGTGATTTAATATTGCTTTGTCTGAATAGGCAGATTATTATTTACTTTGTAAATAAATGCGGCGCACGGGGGCCTTGACGGTTGATGAGTAGGTAGGTATACTTTTCTTTTCAAGTAACAAAGTGCCTTTACCATTGAAAAATTCAACAAAATGTTACTAAAATAAGTTTTCAGAATGAAAAATTATTGATTTCCTGGTATTTTTCAAACGCTATAAGTACGTTAAGTACGTACAAGTATATAGTTTTTAGGTAAAGTGTAAAGTTGAACCCCTCCTGGTGCACGCCCATGAAGTTAATAAATGAGGTTGCCATAAATAATTTTTTTAAATATATATATATATATTTAAATATTATATTGTTATATTTTATGTATATGGCTTACATACCTATGATCACGCTACGCAGCGACATTTTTAGGTTATGTTAGAGGGTCACCCTTAACATAACCTAAAAATGAAGGTGTTCTGTGGTTATGTGAAGGATTCGTTTTCATCATCGTGATCCCTTATATTTAAACTATAGGTATGCATTGCAGCGATAGCTACAAGAATTCAGAAATTCAATATTAAAGCGCGAACGCAGCCAACCAATTAGGTATGTGGGAATTAACGTCCATAACCGAAAACTTTAGCGAAGGCAAAAATGCGTATTTTACATACACCGCTCATGCCCCATGGCGCATAATTTTGCGCTTTGGAATAAAAATAGATACAATTTGCTTATGTATGGCAGCCATTTGTATGGGAGGGCCTTAGCGTCGTCACAGCTTACCTACCCATGTTAAAGGGTAAGCTGTGACGTCGTGACCAGAGAACCCCTTTCTCTGGTCGTGGTAGAGGCTTCGTTTGAAAGGGATTTGATTGGAAGGAAATATCAAAAAATCAATTTGATGTTTTGGGGTTGTTATGAATTTTTTTAAATGTATTTACAGTTAATAAGTCATGTTAAACCAGGAACTCTTTAAAATTTAAAGGGTCCCTGTGTTATACGATAAGCCTGTCAAGTCCCTCTAACCCCCAAGTCGAGTTCTAAGTATATAGGTACCGTCGATGGAGGAAGGCATTCGATACAAATGGCGGCTCTGAAGGTTCCGCATATTATGTACAACATACAACACGTTTTTCTGACCAATGTCACCAATAGAAATTTATTTTGGGGTGGGTCCAAAAAATTATTGTTTTTTTTAAAGCGGGTATTCAAAAAAGTAGATGAGAATGTCATCAATACATAATAATATATAAATAAATATTATCATATTTGTATCAATAATTAGGTATATACACGACAATTTTCCACTTTATGAGAGTTAATTTTGTATAATTCTGCGTTTAGGACATTCTCGTTTTCAATATCAAGGGCTAGAAGTTTTTATTTTCGTCCACGCAAATGCAGCGCCCAAGTCAATACGCTACCACCACAGAGCAGAATAAATAATTACTGGTTAGTCTGTGCTACTTCATACCGATAACAAAGTTTACGGTATTTTATTCTGTAAACTTTGCCCATAATTACCTCACACATACATAATATTCTAGCGTTGGGTGAGGTTTAATAAGTCAACGATTCTATTCTAACGTCCTTATGCTAAGTCCGGCTCTGGCGACATCCATTTTTTTGTTTGTACAGAGGCTACTCAGAAAAATTCTAGTACATAACGGATATAATGTTGATTGGTTTGGTGTTTGGTCACAGAATAGGACAAATTTGGTTTTTTGTCGTATTCTGTGTTTTGGTTCGTGATGGACCTGAAGAGGGTGGATTCCAGAACAACAGATTATCTACCTTCCCAGGTCCCCAGAAAGACGGACGCCAAACAAACACAGGGATCACAGAGAACTTCTCTATTTTTGGTTTTAACTTTTGGACCACCTTTTGACAGTTTGTTATAAATTGAGATATTATTAACCTAACCTATATATTTTGTGATATTAACGACGACTGAGTGAGAGCAACGAGCGACATATGGAGATATTTTCGTTTTCGTATCTATCTAAATATTGAAGAAAAAACGCCTTTCAAGCCAACCCCTACCTACATCTTTGCTTTTAATTAAAAATTAAAGTACCTACGTTACGTAGGAACTGTTCTTCAAAAATATGATTATTGATGTATGGGTAAAATACTACCTGTGCCCCGTGCTGCAAAAGGGTTTAATGATTTTTCGAGTGGGTGTAACTTTCTATAGCTGGGTAGACAAACAGGTTTATTGATTTTAAAATTACTTTGCCAATAAAAAAATATTACCAAACCTAATAACACCTATAAAATTTAAGAAATTTCAGATTTTAAGTCTACATTTTTTCTCTTTTTGACTGAAGCAATGGACCCGTTATATTGCGCCTATTTATTTTCATCCCCCCCCAATATTATTATTCCCCACAGAAGTCACGTGACTCGCACAGATGAGTTATTTTTTTTTTAATATTTTTTATTTTTGTGCAGCACCATGGCAAATTAATGTTTCGAGTACCTATTCAGGTGCCCTACACGTTCGCCGTAAGATTTTTACCTCCCAGCAACCTGTAATAAAAAAAATACGATCGCATTCCTTTAATTCTTGAACAGAAATGATTAATCTGTTCCCTGCTTTTGGGAACGCGAAATAGGACATTGGTTGAGGGAGGAAGAGAGACAGACACAACAATAAAATATCACTTTCATCCGTGAAAATATAATAAGCCAAACACAGAACTTATGCTGGGCCGATTTTCTTTAAAACAACAAACCTCAAGTTAATGTTCACTGTTACCTGATGCTACTTATTTACTCTAGAATTTTACAAAAATTTTGGAGACGAGAAGGACAGCGTATTATTTCTTGGTGCTGTGTGGACTATTGACTGTGCTGCCCCCTACGCTGTCAATGTTGTTAGGTTGAATGAAGCCTAGGCTTACCAAATGGAGTCTAATGGAGTCGATTTTATAAAAATTCTCTGAAAACCCACGGAAAGCATGAGAGACTTCGATGAAATGGTAAAAAACATGTTAATATTTACGTAGTATGTGCTGGACTTGTGTAAAACTAAGTGAGTGCAAGTGGTGGAGTTTTATTGGAAATGTTTACAATGTAGACATGGGAGCCACCTCTGCTGTTTGACAATCTATTTTAATAAGATTATCACCTGTATTATTTATATTTGGGAGATAATGGAAGGCAATCTGCGATGCGCTTACCACCGTTTATGTTTTGTTTATGATTTGCACTTCATGGGGTGCCTTCATGCTGCAGTGTGGCATGGCCAACAGCAAACCTTTATCCCCAATAATTGTCAGAATTTTCACATTCCCTCCAAGCTTTTATTCACAAATGTTTTAACATGTGCCTTAAATAAAATCGGAAGAATGTTTTCCTTAGATTTTTTGTCAAAATTGAATGTTAATTTTAATTTGATTTTTCCTTGTTGCAGACGTGAATACACGACTATTTCCTTCGCTGTCTAATATTGGATAGCTATGTAGTAAGTAATATGCTTCGTTACAATATACATGAAGAATCATTGAATTTAATAATATCAATACTAGAATGGTAAGTGATCATTAACAGATATTATCTACTTTTTTAGGTTGTGCGGAGTAGTAACCCTGCCTGCACAACTCGAGTGCGATGTCACAGAGACAAAAGAGGCCTAATCGTTCTGAAGATGGCTCTATTCCTGTTAAAAGGCGAAAAGTAAGTTTTTAATTGTAACATTTCTCTAAGCATTTAAGACTGTGTTACATTCAGTATGTACCTACTTTTATTAGGGCAAACATGATTTTATAACTCGCTTTGGAAACATAAAAGTATTTATTTGAATGTTCTTTTTAGCTATAGTTATATCTTTTAGGTAGTGTACCTGTACATAATTATTCGTTGTGCCTTTTGCACCATGTAGGGAAAGAATGTGGTTTCGGTTGTTTATTATTTTCTTCCTAAACAAGTCTAATGTGAACCGGAATGGTAGGTACTTGTCTAATATCAGAAATTACGCTTATGCTTGTCACGACTGGCACATACACATGCCAAAGGCGCTGTATGTTTTGAAATTTGGTCCTTATTGTCCACCTAGTGACAGATTTAGGAACTTCGTAGTGGGTCATCGGCAGGTTGGCATGGTAACAGTGGCTTAGTGAAACCATCGTCCTACACTACACTGTAGTTTTCTGCTACATAACAAAGAAGACTGGGCATAGGTAAATAATGGCAACTATCACATGAATTTTATTGATCAAGTTAACCTCAAAAAGATAGTATGACAGTCGATAATTAGACTTCAAACAGACTTGTTCAATGCTCTGTCACTTGAGTGTAAGTTATTACCCCAGCAACCGTATTTATATTGTTGTTAATAATTGTTGTGCAACAATGCTTAACAATAAAAATGCCTGTATAGCCTATGCCTGCTGAAATCTGAACTTCCAGTAAAATAAAAAATATATAAAATTGTACCGTTAGCCCGTTGTAGAGGGATTGGTGTTCTCGAAAACATAAACAAGTTGTAAAAATCCGTGGTCGGTAGGCGACTATAGCGAGTGGGGGCAACGGGGTGCTTCAGGGTAAGCACACGAAAACCGGCACGCGATTTTATATGGGCGTTGCGCCTCTTATTATTCCTCACTCAACGCTTTCGTTTCTAATAGGACCAAATACACGATATTTTGTTGTGCTTAAAGATTATTTTATTTATACTGATATAACAGTGGCCGACAAAAGGATATGAGGGGATATGAATATAACACCCTGTGTCTCGCACACTAAGAGTTCATTGGAGCTTACAGTTTGTTCAGCGAATGTTCGGCCCTCCGTCACAACTCCCGTCCTTGTCTTACTCATGAATATACGATGGATATCAGTCGTATATTCACGAGTCAGACAAGGACGGGAGTTGTGACGTAGGGCCGAACATTCGCTGAACAAACTGTATAAACAGGATCTTTATACCCTAAAATTTCTTTTCGAGAAAATGTCACAGTTTTTCTATACATACCAAGGCTGTGGTCTGAATCATGTTTATGGTACTAACAGCGCGTTCACAGGTGAGGGGATATGAATATAACACCCTGTATCTCGCACACTAAGAGTTCATTGGAGCTTACAGTTTGTTCAGCGAATGTTCGGCCCTCCGTCACAACTCCCGTCCTTGTCTTACTCATGAATATACGATGGATATCGGTCGTATATTCACGAGTCAGACAAGGACGGGAGTTGTGACGTAGGGCCGAACATTCGCTGAACAAACTGTATAAACAGGATCTTTATACCCTAAAATTTCTTTTCGAGAAAATGTCACAGTTTCTCTATACATACCAAGGCTGTGGTCCGAATCATGTTTATGGTACTAACAGCGCATTCACAGGTGGTCCGAATTATGTTTACAGTGTTTACAAATTGTCACTTGAACCATAAGGCGTTCTGGGTGACGTCACAACTTGGCACTTATGGTGCCGATGGTCTCCGGTGTGAGCACCGTGAGCTTGTAAACAATTTTATTAGGTTTTGGAATTGTTTGATATTCGCTTTATCTTGTCCCATCAGAAAAATGGCACAAAAAGTGCAACGTTTTGCTTGAGGAGACAAACGCAATAACTACATACTCTTTTATGCTTGTCCCCAAGCCAGTTAGAAAGAATGTCTACAGATAGGTAACTAATAATATTGTTACGAGGACACCTAGGGCGTGGGGAGATAAAGAGGAGTCGTGCATAAACTCGAACTACATTTTTATTGAAGTACAATTGCCAGTGACGGCCCAAGGCCGTTGAATGCTCCGAGTGGAACGTGACCATTGCATTTTACGTATTCGCGCTGACATGGGTCCTCTATTCCTTTGAGCGCCTCGCAACTGCTGACGCAGTTTGAAGACGCCGCCGACGTGACTCCATGGGGTTTTTCAGGGTTGTTTATTGCAACAATATGTTTTGCGAAGCATTCCATATGGATTATTACGAATTAAATGTAATTTATTAGTAAAGTCTTCATTATAACCTACTTGAAGAATCAGTAAACAGTTCTGGATCACTGCTATCAGTGCTATCGCGTTCACAAAGGGAAATTACTTCTTCAAGAAACACCCTCTTTCTTCTTATTAAATGTATATTTTGTTCATCTCTGGTGACAATTTTAATTTTGACACCACAGATTACAAAAGGTTGAGACATGGTTGACACAATAAAATACAACCCAACTTTGCAATTTTGTGAGAGCACCTACGACCGGTCCGAATCGACCATCAGTCAGAATATCAGCGCACTAACAAATCGGACTGGTCGTAAGCGACCTGAGCGCTGCGAGCAGCACTGGCAGCGCGATTCGGATTACGGCCCAATGGGGAACTTGAACAATTTTTTTATTTCTTTAATATATTTGCCTATCTATAAAAAGAGCACATACCAAATATCAGCCCTCAAATCGCAATATTTAATTTGCAATAAAGAATTAAACTTGTGGCCGCAAGCTATTCATTTGAAACGACACGAAAAGCAAGGGAATGGTCGTGACGTCAAACCGCTCGATCGATCGGAATGCGTTGACAGGAGTGACAGCTACACAGAATTAGAGAAGGAAGAATGGAAATTGAACGCTAAAATACACAGTTCGGTGACCCATTTCCAGTGGGATCTGATGTAGGTCAAAAATAAGAACCACTTAAAAGTTTAAATTTAACAAGCACTTCTTTAACTAACACTTTAATTATCACTGCATTCTACCTCTTATATTTATCACTGATTATCATTTTTTTTGTAATAATTGGACAATGGTTATTATGAAGATTATTACTCTCAATCTATGCCATAGTGTATTCAAAGTCAAATTGCTTACCTACCTAAGCTAAGCGTAAGCTCTTTTTGGCCTTGGAGAGAGTTTTAAGACCCGAGGCAACACGTGCATTAAACAACCTCCTCGACCAAAAAAATGCGCTTACGCATCTCGCAATGTAAACAGCTATTTAATACAGTACACTCTGTTCAAACATTAACAACAATATCAAGACTGAGATAGACTATAATAGACAAGGATAGGACGTTCTCGTTGCTCCTTCTAAACAAAGCTTGCATGGTGCTGTAGTTTTGATACACGTGCCGCCCATATTAGTTTATACATGGCGCGTTACAAGAATGATTTGAATTATGCAGTTTTTAATTGGTTATATTTATTACATAAAAATAAAAAATGAGTTTTTTGTGAACTGTGGTTTATTTAATGGCTATGAATTACGTTTGAAAGTAATATTTTTCAAATTTAATTTTTGTTCAAGTTCCTCATTATACCCTGTATCCGCTACATTTGACATTATGGACTAACATCATTTTTGAAAACAAACGAAAATCTATATGTCATGTACCTATTGGCAAATATTCAGTTTGTTCTGAGAAAAGTCTTTGACAGTAAAGTTACCTATTTTAGATGTTTTTGCCACTAATGTCTGTTACAATCACATTATTTTCTATATATTCGGACTCATTATGAATGAATTGTATGCAATGGGTGTCATTTAAATTTCCCTTCTGTAATACTGGCAAAAGGTTTGGTACATAATATCTAGAATAATAATAAGAATAATAATAAAATAGCAAAATAATCATATAGTTAATCACCCAATTTGTAAAAATAAATATAATAAATATGACGGTTCCAAATAGTTATTTGCAGGGTTGGGTAATTATGTGTAGAAAACAGTTTTCTACATTACATGTCGAAAACCTATGTAAATTATATGCAAATGTAGAAAACTATGTAGAATATGTAGAAAACCTCCTATTGGTCAGTTGCCATCACATGGCATAACAGAAACATAACATAACCTAATACTTTCACAACTGGCAATTTTATTATTGATTATTCCCGCTTCGACTGCTCAATTAGAATGAGTTTTTCTAATTGATCTTTTGTCCATTCTTCTCTTTTGAATAAATTAAGTCAAGAACGATAAAAAAAAATTTCTTCACATTTATTACATATTAAAAACTGTAGATAATAATAAATGTGAAGAATATTAAAAATTTGATATTAACATCTATTTCAGTATTCTGTTTGTGATTTTAAAAGTAAATAAAAATAGAGTTTTATGTTTATTTTGTAATTTTTTAGAGTTTGTTAATTTATTATAATATGCTGGAAGTATATGTATTTATTTACTTTGAAATAATAAAAAAAGATAAAACCGTTTTTTTTCTATTGAGTTTTATACATGCATAATATGTAGAAAACCCAGGAGGTAAATTACATGGTTTTCTACATGTAGAAAACCCTGTAAAATACCTGACGTATTCTACTTGCCCAACCCTGGTTATTTGTGTATATGTAGTCACTTCAAACACCATAAAAAACTTTAATTGGCTTCGCAAAAGGAATACAAGACACAGGCGACATGCAGTTTTCAAAATATACATATTCTACAGGCTAAGTAGGTGGCCACAACGGCGCACCGCACATCGCTTCGCACCTTACAACGCCCTTCACCTGAGTCGGCGAAGCACATAGATACATTGGTTTAAATGCAGATGGCCGCATAGGCACACTGCCTAGTGCCTAGGACCATAACCTTGTACCCTCGCCTCGCACACTATTCGAGCTTAGTATTTTTCGAGCC
Organism: Pseudeuparius sepicola; assembly: GCA_963920635.1. NCBI lineage: Eukaryota > Metazoa > Arthropoda > Insecta > Coleoptera > Anthribidae > Pseudeuparius > Pseudeuparius sepicola. The sequence continues at coordinate 46,604,672 of OY987302.1, read as the reverse complement.
TTGCACTTCACACACCCCGGCCATTTTCAATGTATCCATGACAATCTTATTATATCTGTATAAAGATTATCACATTCACCAAATTGTCTCCTTTGCTTATTTACAAGATGACTTTAGAACATTTTAGAAGCACCCGCCACTTTTTTAAACATGAATTTAATAAAATATCTTCTTTGTCGGATGATGATTCTGATGAAGACGACAACTAAATGAACTCCATTGCATCCAGGCATGAATTAAATAAAACGAGACAGTTTAAGAGAATTAATTCGAAAAGGCGATGTGCAGTGCGTCGATATGGCCACCGCAGGTCAGACTCTGACATTATGGTCCAGGCGATGTTCTGTGCATCTAAAAAGCCATACTGATTATAACTATTTACGCAAGTATATCCTAAGATCTGTGAAATTATGGCATGACTATTGCTGCATTTCACTGCACAAGTGGCCAGCCGTCGAACAGTGTAATCCATGCAAATATTGGTGATATTATATTAGATGAGCATGCATTCACTTGTTTTTACTATAGTATCTATCTTCTTTGTCTCCTTCATATATTTCTACTACGAATACCAGGTTCCATTTAAATGGTTAAAGAACGAGAAACTTTCAATTGAAATTAGGAAAACTACAGCAAGTCACTGAAGTTCAACTTTTTATAACAAATGTGGAATTTAGTTGCCGAGGCCTCCAAGGCTGAGAAAAATGAACCACATGAGCTATGGAAAGGAACTTCAGTGGCGAGGGACATATATATTTCTTTAAGTTGGGAAAAAGAAGTTTATTATGCAAGATAATTTAAAGAGCGTGGTCACCCATCCATGACCCAACACGTCCTTTCTTTACCTTCATATCTCTCTACAAGTGAAATTGATCTGCAGTCTTACTGTGGCCAATATCTCGCAGTATACATTATAAAATATTGTTCAAACTGACCCAACTTCTCATATTGAAAGATTACATGGCTATAAATAACAATTTCACAGTGAAGTTGAAAAGTTGTAGTAAATTCTAAACAACATCCAGGCATAGTTGTGTTCTCTTTATACTAATTACAATTAAAGCCCAATATTATAACAGTATCAGTCGATTCCTATAAAAACATGTAGTGCACTTTTGGAACTTCTTTACTACTTTATTTAATCTCACTTCAGATGCTGTCAAGTAGGTATCAATTCAGGAAATTTAAATTTTGGAATTTTCTAATTTTGGCACAGAACATTTTCTGGAAAATTGACAATATCGAAAAATGTCCGAATGGAAAATTTCCGTCTTTGCATCACTAGGTGCATTTAAAGTTCACCGTCAACAACTGCTATACTTTGGTCAAACTCTCTGTTCTTTGAATGCACCAGCATTGCCAGAATTTCTTCGGGCAAAGTGGAATTTTGAAACCGTTTTAAAAAACGGAATTCATTCAATGAAAGCGGGACACGCTAAAAAAACTAAAATAATAAGTTCTTATTGTTGTTTTTGTTCTATGTTTATATAGACTTTTGGTCTTAGAATCACTCAAAGATTCACCTCTTGAATTCTTTCGCACTTATTCATTTACACCCTGTATATGTGACAGTATTTTTTTTTGTCGTGCCTGCACACCCACTGCCGTATATATCCAACACATTTAACGTGCATCCAGACTCAGTGCCTTACATATCCGGCACTGATACAAAGTCTCCACACCCAATGCTAGCGGATGAAACCCTTGCTCTCGCTGCGCTGCTGGAATTTCGTAAGTCATGTTTCGATCCTATTCTGTTGTTGAGCACTGCTTAAGTGTGGAGTTTCTTTGTTAAACTATATGAATTGTTCAAAAAGATACAAATGAAAATAAAAATTTATATTTAAAGAGTATCAGCTGCACTTTTCTGAATTTTTTTTTATGCCTGACGTATATATAAGACGGTGGGTCTGTAAAATTGGCTGGGAATGGTGACACTAAACGTTTGAAGCGGGTCGGTAGCGAAAGGGTTAAGTAATAATTATTGTCGCCAATAATTCAGAATAGGTAGATATATATTAGACATTTTGTATAGGTAAAAAATATAAGAAGTCTTGCATGTAGTTTGTGCACAGTTTACATAAATTTTTATTAAATAATAATTACGTTCGCACGCTTCTTGTCACTTTATGCCGGCCAGCCAGTTGACTCGCCTGCGCCGCCACCTACGCACTGTCAAGAAGTCTCCAAAAAGAAGGGCTGTGACTGCCCTGCACGTGACATTTATTTTCAGGCTAAAAAACAGGACATCTGGCAATGCTGTAATGTACCTAAAATTCATTTTAATGGGAGACAAGGCCCATTTCACAAAAACTCATAATTTCAATTTGTTATTATACGATCACCAAAGTATCTTCATGAAAAATTTTTTTGATTGCAAAGAAAGGCCATTTGCAGTTTAAAAAAATTCTAATATTATTAAAAAATAGTAAGAATACAGTGATGTGGAGACACCCTGTTTAATTGCAAAAAATGACAACCCAGTAACCACGGCTGGTGTTGCTTTTATCGACCACAGAGCACTGACATTGTCAAAAGAGGGGTGCCAGTATTGTTGTTTCTTTCCGCCTATACGATAGGATTAAAAGGAAAATCGGCCAGATATACAAAGCAATTCCAAGAGGATTAATCCGATTGTCTCCCCCAGCGAACGGCAGCGGCCGCGGTCGAGGAGGAGGAGACGCCCCCCGTGGGCGGAGCGAGTGGTGGGTCTGACGCGAAGGCGGGCGGTAGCGCCTCGTGGCAGCCCCGGCCGGCCGACCTCAAGGGAATCTACAATAGGGCGGCCGCCGAGGCGCCCGCCGAGCTCTTCAGGAAGGACCTCATCAGCGCCATGAAGCTACCAGGTAGGACTTACACACTTTAGGAGATTTATATTAAAAACTAAGAATGCTGAGTTAATGAAACAATCGAAATAAAGTCAAAATAAAGTAAAATGTCGTATGGCATGGTAACGATCACAGAGATAAAGGTTCATTTGTAATTAAAAATAATGTAGGTATACATGGTGTCCTTAATACAACCCATTAACCATAGGTTCTTGAAGTCAAAATATGGCGATTTGATTTAACCACACTTACCTATATTCAAAAACGCTTTTCTTAGAAGATCCAGGGGGCTTACCGTTGAATCTAAAAAATCTGTTTTTGTGTACATTTTGGTCAAATTTAGAGATATTGAGTTGAGATTTCGGATTTGCTACAAGTTATTACTATTTATGTCCAATTCAAGCTTATTATTATTCTTTTAACTCAAAAACAATTGGAAATCACTGAGAGGCATGCTCTTTTATTCTCCCCAACTTTTTCTGAGGTAGGTCTATGGAGTCCGTGAAACATTTTTTATGGTATATAATTTAATTTCCCTCTTTTTTGTATGTCGTAAATGTGTCTTAAAAACCATTGTTTCTGAGATAATCAGGGTTTTTTTAGAATGAGATACCTGATTTCCATGCTTAACACCATTGGGGTAATTCTAAATGGAATGAAAATATGGAAAACGTCTATGGAAGGTAATAACACAATCTAAAACTAGAAAAGGTTGTTATGAACCTGGGTTCCAAAATCCAAAAGTGTTTTTTTTTAACTTGACATTTAACACCCTGTATCTTTTCTCAAAAGATGCCGAAACCCATGCTTATAAAAACTTATTTCTTGTCTTTGGTTATGTTACTCGTATTACCTTCAATCAATAAATAAATAAAGAAATTAAATTATACTCCATAAAAAATAAGATAATAAGTAATACTTTATACCAAATCTCAACTCGATATCTCTAAAATTGGCAAAAACATAACCAAAAACAAACTTTTGGAATTCAAGGGTAACCCCCCCTGTATATTTTAAGGGAAACATTTTTACATATTTATAGGTAAATGTGGTAATCACCATATTTTGAAACCTTTAGTATAAGAATTGGCTGAGAAAAGCATACATATTATCCTCGACATCATATTATCATATACCAAATGAAAAATTTTTATTTTCACTTGTTACTTACTTGAAAAACACATTATCCCCTGAAACAAGCATCCCTTTTTTGTCATAATCGGTATATTTATTTTACAGAAAGTGATAATTTAAAATGAGTTTGTCATTTTATTCTTTTTTACTACGGTTGATTAAAAAACATATAACGTACAGGATGTAGCAGCTAAGTTATACTATGCTCGACTTTCGAGAAAAGTTGAAACCGCATCCTGATATCTCGATTCATTTGTTTTCTCCAGTTAAACTTGCCGTAAAAAAATTTAGTTTACTGTTTTTGCGTAGAATTATTTGGCGTAGATATATTTTCTTTAGTTGCCAGACCCAAAGAAAAAAATCCCTGAAACATGTATGAATTTTATCTTTACCCATTGGCCCAGATAAACCCACACCAGATGCGTAAGGTCGGCAAATTCCTCCCCGGCGAACTTTGGCCTTGGCTATATGTGGCCTGCACCAAATAATCCCGGCATGATTATAGAATTATTGGCATTTTAAACACAAAAAATCAAAATTAATTATTTTTCAGTTGTGATGCGACGCAGTTAGAATCGCACAAGCGACTAGCGTGTGGGCTGGCCATCCTAACGGGGTGGAGCTTTAAACGATTTCATGTTCCATGCGTTAGACGGGCGCTTTCACATCTGGTGTGGGTTTATCTGGGCCATTGGTAAACTACCTTGAATATGTGCATTGAAATTGGAAATTTGTACGTTGGGGTTTTTGAGGCTGAGGATTTTGAAAATGCAAGCTATTTTACTATTCAATTACCTCTAGGAGGCACTAGGTATATTACAAAAGCTTGATGAATCTGGATGAAACTTTTTTGTTTTTAGGGGATTTAGTGTGCATTCTAGGGAAGAAGCGAAATTTGTGGTGGCAACACAAAATGACACTTGACCACGGCCAACCACGGCCCTCGTGCATTTGACACTTGACAGCCAATAACATGTGGGCCCAATACGGCTGACCTTTCAGAGGGTCATATACAGTGATCGGCAGAAAGTTGGACACAAATGGAAAACTTTTTTATTATTAATTTCTCAGAAAATTTTATTCTTGATAAAAGTTGGTGCATCATTTCAAACTCAAAACGCACATATCAAAATTGAAATCTCTTTTTTTGGATACGAGGTAGATTCAAAAATGTCAAAATAACTCAAGAGTAAAGTACCCTTATTTTTTAAAATACGGTAGGAAGTTACTTACAAAAAGTCAAAAGTCAAAAAAAAGAAATTAACATTTTTTTTGTATTGTTTTCGACCACCCTGTGTATTACAAGAAAACAAAATACCGCAAGCGCAACTTATCATCGGATAATATATGAATTTGCTACTAAACTTTAATTTTGTTCGATTAGCAGCTAGAAATTTAAATTAATCGAAATCACAGTTTAAAAATATTAAATTTTTGTGTCCAACTTTCTGCCGGTCCCTGTATATGTATATAGTTGGGACAAACGATTGCATTGGAAAAGCAGTCCAGTTTATTTTACGATGGCTGTGTATTGACGTCTGTATGCATTAATGCATAAAAATTATTATTGTAGTAAGCTTTTAAACGAGATAATAAAACATAGCAGACTATTGTCAATGAAGTGGTTGTCAGTTGTAACACTTTCAAGGTTTAAAGACTGCTCCCGTTCATTATTCCCTTTAAGTAAGACATCACCCTGGGCCTGGACCAACATTATATTAAAGACCCAAGCATTGTTGTTTGCGGAATGGAGTAGCGCTACTCGACAAAAAAAATGGAGACATATTATAGGTTATAGGGGGGTATTCTGTGGTTATAGGTAAGCCAGTTTCTGTTGTTTGGAATGTCACATTTTTTAAATAACCAGCTTTATTACCATTTATGTCCTTTTTATGGTAACGAATTCTCTATTTGATAGTTCTATCATATTAACAGAGTTTTGATAGGCAGATTTGTTTGCTAAAACAAGAAATTTCCATCCATATGAAGAAAATCGTATATTCAGACCATTACGTGAATTACAGAAGAATAAACACTATTTTGGAATCGTGGGATGATCTGTTCATCCAGTTGAAGAAGCGAGAATTCTGGATATTATATTACATTTTGAAGAGTATTTTGTAACGAATGCAAGAACTAAAGTAGAAAATTTTGTCTATAGCCCCAGAGCGCACCAATGGTCCACTGTACAAAGAAGAAACTGAAAAATCTAATGCGTTCTTTACTTACTTACACTACAGCTAGCCATGGACTTCATTTTAAATCAGAAGGTACCAAAATATTCTTGCTTGCTTTTTGATTCGTTTCTCTTAATAAAATGGGTGGAAATATGCCATGTAAACTTGTCAAATTAAAGGAACATAACAAAATCATTTTATTTTATTTTGGATAGTAAATTTGTTATAACAGACATATTTGCATGTTTTTATTTTCTAAAATATTCTGCAACAATGTTATTTTAACATTACACCACCCTATCGATTTTTTTCTTCGTGTGGCGCCAGTGGCGATTGCTTGAAACAGCACTATGCACACGTTTTTAATATAGTGTCGGTCCAGCAACACCTTAATATGAATTTCCCGTGTCATTCAATTGGTAAGGCAAGTGACCTACCTTTTGCCTTGACCTTCGCGTAGCATAAGTTACTACATTCTTTTTTCGTCTTAATGTGTTTCAATTCACAATCAAATCGTTTTATTTCTAAGCCTAATACAAAAATAATTAGGTAGTCGTTGATACCACTGCAATTTCAATTATTGCAAAAATAGTAGTTTTTTGACTTAACAAGTAGGCATGTTGTATGATGTATTTAGAAATAATAGTATTTTAAAACATTTCAGTTGCAAATGATGATTTCTTTCTCACTCTATCCGAAGTAGGAAGCTATGTAAATTTTTGTTTAATGTTTTTGATCATGTGTCTGCTCATGTGTCTTTGTGTATGTCTGTCTCCTAAATCTTTGTGACATGACTGATTACAATCAGTAATAGGATTTTGATAAAAGTTCAGTCTGTATTCTATGAAGATTGCCGTTTTGTATTTACCATTTTTTGGTAGGGCGAATAATAACAAAATTAAGGGGGTGCAATTTTAGATATACATTTGTCACTATGGTGGTTTTACAAGTCGGTGATCTCAGAGGAGTTTTTAATCAAATGACCAAAAACTTTATTTTTGCAATTTTAAGCTCAAAAGCTATGCGAATCTTAAGAACATTTTTTATTGTTAAACCAAACGCATATACCTTATTTACAGCCACTGGTGTTTATAGGATTAACATCAATGTAATGCACAACTATTATCTGGTAAAAGCTCAAAAGAATAATGATACAATTTGATTGGCCCATCAGTGTGCAATAGAGAATAACAAGTTTACCTACCTCACTGTGTTAATTTTAGGTTAAGAAAAATCAGGAATTGTGCGATTTTTATTTATGCATTATTTATACCCTTGTTTTACAATCAATCGACTTTGTTGCAGACTCGGAACCCTTGGCTCTGGACGAGTACTGGCTGATTGCAGATCAATGGAAGCAGGAATGGGAGCGCGGGGTGCAAGTTCCCGTCAACCCCGACCAGCTGCCTGAGCCCACGGTTGCGATTCTACAGTCGCACCGGCAGCGCATGCATAAGAACTTCAAGCTGTAAGTGATAATAAATTAAATTGCATCTACGTTTTAAAAATGTCAAGCGATCAAAAAAATTGTTTTTCTGGGCAACATCATGTTAGTCATTGCCTTTGTGGTTTTAATCGATTTTGTAAAATTTGTTTTATAATATTTTAAGGATTAAGGAAGCATTCTCTGCGCCATCTCTATATGTATAACTGAACTACGTTTCCTTAACTTGGACTAGTAAACGCTTCCAGAACTGCCAGGTGGCATCAGTGTAGACACGTGAAAACGGGCGTGAAAACATGTTATGTTAGTAAATACTCTTAAGAAAAACTACAAATTTTAAAAATTTACCATTTTTGGTATATTTTCTCAGGCCCATATTAAATAAACTCACTTATTTAAAATTCGTAGCGAATTAGGACAAGTGAAATATGTTGGATATTAAGTGAACACATGATCTATTTGGGGGAAGACGCAAACATCATAATATGAAACCATTTTCAAGAAGTGTATTACCGAAGATTTAATGTATATTTCTATGCCACCTTTTAATTTAATTCTGTTTTAAAATTCCCACTAAGAACTTATTTTTTCAATTATCTCTAAATTCAAAGTATACAATTCCTCTGAAATCGTAGCAGTTTCATTTGCTTTTATCAATCTAATATGTTAGAACAGGTGATCTATCAATGAAGGTTTTTAAGGGTTTTTTTAAATCAATGCCTCTATTTTTACTAGTTCATCACTTTTTGGAAATTCTGATGCCTGGGAAGTTGCAGGAAAATTAACAATTTGTACAAGTTGCATTGATTAATCGCTCTTTTCCCATTAATAATATTCATACAAACGAAATCAAAATTATATGATAAACTGGGACAAAAATATTTTCAGACCATGTGACAATCTCCCGTAAATTGTATTTGGACCTCTTATATTTTGTATACAATTTTCAATTTTTGAATGGAATGACATCATTGGCTTGTAGATCTAAATAGTGTCCTGTATTAGGGAGGTTCAATATCAAAAATGGCCAGTTTCATCTGATAAGAATGAAGTGGTATTAAATTGATTTTGCAGATTCTAACTTTCAGTTTTCTGGTTTTGTTGTTGATGATAATGTCTGAAATTTGAAATGAGCTGTCTATAAATATCACAAATTAAGTAAAAAATATACGTAAAGAAAACAAAAAACAATAAAGATCTTAGAAACTATACATTCTGGTCAAATTGATAACTACAATAATTTTTGTGATCGCTTGATATTAGTAACTGTTCTGCCCTCCTAAGGAAGACCCACGTAATTTCATTAGATAAATTGAGAAAACCGAGTTTTAAACATAACAGACCTGCTGTACATACATTAATTGTAAAACCTATGGAAGTGGGTATTAGTATTTCTGTGATCAGGGATATTGAATTTACAAAAAAGCATACACCATTTTATTTCAAAATTAGCAAAAGTTGACATACAGGATCAACAATCCATTAAAATTACCAAGCTCAAACACAGAATCTATTGATTAAGTCACATAATCCCTTTAAAAATAGCGTTTTCGATCTTCTGTCCAAAAGAATGTATTTCCGTCCCTAGAGAGGAAAGTATTTTGCTCCTTGTTTCCTAGGGAGGAAAGTAACTTCCTCACTGTTGTCAGAGTAACTATAACCTGCTTTGATATTTCTTTTGACATATTATGACCATCAATAATCAAATCTCTGGTTTTGATTTTGATTTTTATTAGAGTGGTAAGTAAATTCAATTCCATTTAATTTGTATCTCACCTCATCTACTAGCGTGATATGGGGTTTTTGCTGAAAGAAAGGCAAAATGTGTTGTTTTTCATAGTTTTTCGATAAAAATGGGTGCTTACGGGGCATAAGCATAAATACAAGAAAAATGTCTAAAACCTACCCGGTTTTTTCTCTATAAATTTGTAATATAAACTGTGATAAACCCACAGGTACCAAAATCGCCTTTTTTACATTTTTGGAGAGACGAAGGTCTTCCTTAGGAGGGCAGTATTGCACTACAACAGCAATAGTAATTGGCAGACTCATATATTTGAGAACTTGAGGGTCAAATTCTACAACAAAGTGAAAAGAAAAAATTAGTCATCCGAAAAATTGAATTTACAAATCTGGTATACTATCCCTGATGTTGAATCAGTTTTGTGGATCCACTTATCAAATAAAATTGTTTTGCGTTTCAATTTAAAGAACGTTACAGTAATTTCAGCAGCAGACTCTGCCTGCTTTTCTTTGGAATCCCGTACTGGACGTGGCCTTCCAAATACATCTTAGAAGAGGAAAATCTCATTTATGTAAAAACAGTCTGGCCATGTTCCATTATGCAATTTACTAAGGAAATTAAACTTGAGTATTGTCTGATCTTTGGACAAATTAAAAATTGATAATTTCGGTCTCATACATTCTCAGTCTCCATTGCAATCTATTCATTTGTATTATTTATTCAACTATTTATGGGTACTTTATTTAGCTTATTTAGCAGATTTGCTATAAATGTTTATTGTTTTTTTTTTATAAAATGATAAACTACCTAGATAACTATACTATTATATCCAAGTTACAGGGGCAATGAATCAAACCATTGGCCACCAGGCGATCGCGATGTGACCTATTCTCTTATTGGTCTGGCCGTCGTAAAATCTCAAGTGTTTAGATGGCGAGTGGAATGCAAGGCCGGCTCTTCCCGAGTTTCCTACATAGGTAGGATCGCGCGTAGACTTGTTGCAGAATCTCATATATTAGTCCGACCCTGGTAATTGGTCGCAATGCGTTCATGTGATTTTGTTTATATCTACTGCCTCTGTAACTTGGACACACTTTAATAGATAAGTAATTTTGAGGAATTCAGAGGCACAAAATGCTTGCAAACGATACACATTCCTAGCTATCACTTGGTGTATACTTATCAAGTATTTGTCAATTACTACTGGAAATTGAAACAATTGCTTCTGAAAACTCCATTCCTCCCATCCCAAGCTGCCAAAAAGTTAAATTACGTTTGTTTACACAATTCTCCGGATTTTTTAAAACTCCCGGGAATTTGAAAATGATGTTTCTTATTGATAAGACCTTTTTTTAAATAAAATAGCGTTGACTGACGTATTAATAAGACTTCTCATGGCTATAACTTCATATCCTGGAAAATAGATGGCACCTATAGTCAACAATGTATTTCGCATTGTATTTTGTCTCCGGGAAGCGCATGGTGAGCCAGAGAACTGTCAAACATGACAGCCGTGAGCAGTCTTTATTAATATGTCAGTAAACGAAAATAGTGTTTATTTAGTAGATGAAGAAAAACAACAACATAAAGATATATTTTTTGGTGTATTTTAAGTTTTCTTTTTTTTATTGGTGCTGTTTTTGTTTTCATACTAAAAACAAAATATTATAGCTATTTCAATAACTATTTTACTATTTTGTCATGGTATAATTGTTGTTCTAAAGTAAATTATTGCTCTATGGATAGTGTCATTGCTACCAATTTTTAGTTTACAAGAGTATTTAAAAGTGGGTTTATGAAAGCCAATATAATGTAATTTAACATTAACGTAACGTAAGAGAGAAGTTAAAATATATCTTATTCAATGGAAGTGTTTGTGCAGCTTAATTTAACGTAACGTAAAAGTTAACCAACTTTAAACTCTTGCGTTAAAATTGAAGAAAATCTCAGTTTGTGCATGCGTAATTTCATTGCCAACAGTAAGAACCAAAATCACAATTAGTGAGAATAAAAACTTCCTAGCACTGGTTGATTATTATTTATTGTTTAGGATCGTTGTGGGTTAGGTTTTGAATTTTTGTGCTGAGGGACGAAGTTTTATGTCGCCCAGAGGGCCTCCAATGTTGAAATCAAGGACTAAAGATCTCGTACGAAAATTTGATTTGAACATTTCTCCTGTTTTTGCGCAGACTTAAATTATTAAATAATCTTTGCATAAAAGGTATTCTAAATTCTTACATTACGTTAATATTAAATTACGTTAAATTCTCTGGCATAAACCCACCTTAATAATAATTATTATCAATTTTTGGTAACAAATGATTTATTTGCATTTTTTTTATTTTTGTTACTACTTATTAAGAAGAAAACAAATGTCAAATTGAAAAATTGCATTTTTGACATTCAAATCAAAATTTCAAACAGAACAACTTAAGAAAACAAAAGTTACTTACAACCTATGTCTGACACTGACATAAGGACATGACAGGAATGCAGTAGATACAGGGGGCAGATTTTGCAAAAAATAAAGTTGTCCAGCTGTTTTTCTGGTAGGGTTTAATAGAAGAAAATTGGTAGGCAATGACTGGACCACTTTAGTTTTTAGCGTTTACTTGTAAAAAAATATTGCTTTGGCTATTTTCCCTCTTAGAATTTCTCATTATTTTTTCTGTTTGCGACTTTCGGTAACTGCGTTGCCCCTTCTGATACACCACCGACATCAAGCTGGGAGAAGGAGAAGAACAGTTGGTGGAGGCTGCACAGTTGCGCGATGTTGCTGGTGGTGGGCGGCTACCTTTGGTTTTGTTTAAGAGTGGGGAATGTCCTAACTAGAGAGGGTGTTCTGTGGTCCTAACCTTCCTATAAACTAATCTCGCACAAGACCTACTGAAATGGCTTTTAATCACTGCCCTCGTAATATAAACTTTACCGGCATTGGGCCCTAGTCCCTCCACCAATCTTTAGCCATCTGGCAGAGAGCACTGGTGTTTGGATAGCCGCCATATTGGGCCTGTTCTAGAGGATTTAGTGTGCATTCTAGGGGATTTAGTTTAGGAAGCAATATTTGTGGTGGCAACAAAAAAATGACATTTGACCATGGCAAACCACGGCCCTCGTGCATTTGACATAATTTGAATTTAAAATATCCCTCTAAAACTCCGTGTTGTAATTGACCACCTAACAGCCAAGGACGTGTGGGCCCCAACATGGCCGACCTTTTGGTGGGACGAAGATAAAGAAATTTGCATAAATTAAATAAAGAATAGAATATTAAAGGTTAGGTTACAGCATTTAGCATAATATGCATATATAATATCATATTATATATACATTGCATATAAATATAATATCATGCATATACAATGTTTTCACAATTCACGTTTAAAACTTTGAATTTGTGTTTAATTTTTTAAATTTTTATTTAATTTATTAATTTCAAATACTCCTTTCTGAAATATGTATTTAATTTTAATTCTAGAAAAATTAAATTATAAATTCTCAATCTCAAGCTCTCAATTAGACAATTGACAGCTTAATGACGGCAAATTTAAAATTTGGGATTGTCCCCGGGAGTTTTAGGAGTTTTTGAGTCAATGCTCCCATTTGTTGGGAATATTCCCAATTTTTTGGGGGCTCCTGCCCCGGGAATATTTCCAGCGACCCATCTTTACTTGGTATTAAACCCTTTAATCACAAAATATGTGCACCAATAACAAACATCATTTTCAAAATTCTGGAGAGTTTCGAGTCAAGGTAAAGATGATGGAATTAACCTTTTTGGGAGTTTTAGGCTAGGAGTATTGGGATTTTACGAGTTTCTGGGAATAAACCCAACTCTAGCTTTTAACAACTGTGCACCTTTTTGTTTGACACAAAAAAAAATTTTGGTAACAAAATTTTTCTGTGAGTTTTGTGAATTTGACCAAAACTTCCGCTCTGGAAATGTTCCCAAATTGGGGATATTCCCAGCAGCCCAACTCTGGCATTAGTATTTTACTCATACTTTATCTATGCATATTCTTTAATTTCTAGGCCAAAAAATAAGTACATTCGCATCACAAAGGACGAAAACTTCAAATTGGAAGACCATGCGCTATCTAACGCACCCACTCAGGCAGAGGCTGCCTGTTCGTACGACCTGGACGAGTGCGACATGGTCTGGCTGAAAATCCTGAATGCCGAACGTGCCCAGGCTGGGCTAAGTTCTGTGTACGAGGACCAGCTAGAAAGGGTGATAGAAAGATTTGAGCTTTGCTGTTGGGACAAGATACAGTCTATCTTGAGGAACGAAGAGGGGTTAGGTATCGAATATGACGAGAATGTCATCTGCGATGTGTGTCGTTCGCCCGACTCTGAAGAAGGCAACGAGATGGTGTTCTGTGACAGCTGCAACATTTGCGTGCACCAGGCCTGCTACGGGATCACCCAGATACCCGAGGGGCAGTGGCTGTGCTGCACGTGTAACATCGCCAAGAGGCCGGAGTGTGTGCTGTGTCCGAACAAAGGGGGCGCCATGAAGTCCACCAGGTCCGGCCAGAAGTGGGCCCACGTGTCGTGCGCCCTGTGGATACCCGAGGTGAGCATAGGTTGCGTGGAGAAGATGGAGCCCATCACGAAGATCTCCAGCATACCATCCAGCAGGTGGGCGCTCATTTGCGTTTTGTGCCGGGAGCGGGTGGGCGCCTGCATCCAGTGTTCGGTGAAGACCTGCAAGACCGCATACCATGTTACCTGCGCGTTCAAACATGGGCTTGAGATGAGGGCGATAATAGAAGACGAAAATGCCGATGACGGTGTCAAGCTCAGGTCGTATTGCGAGAAGCACAGCAAGTCCGGCAAGAAGGAGAAGAGCGTCTGTTCGGGTTCGGAAGACGACGATAGCAAGCGGAAAAAACGTAAAGACATGACATCCGAAGAGAAGAACCAAGCCAGAGCGGCGAGACTTCAAGAAATTGAGGCCGAGTTCTACAAGCACGTTACCGTGAAGGATGTCAGCATTCATTTGGATGTAGATAACGAGGCTCTGCAATATATTTATAATTATTGGAAGCTGAAGAGGAAGGCGGGCAATAACAAGCCTCTTCTGCCTCCCAAATCGGAGGATGTCGACATGCTCTCTCATAAGAGGGAACAAGCCGATCTCGAAAAGATGAAAATGTTTGTGCAATTAAGACAGGATCTAGAAAGAGTTAGGAACTTATGTTATATGGTTAGTAGGAGAGAAAAATTAAGCCGTACTTTCTTTAGAATGAGGGAGCAGACATTCCACAAGCAGGCCGCTGTATTGGAGTCGGCCCACTGCTCACCTAATAGTGTTATACAGGCCGTTATAGAAGCTAATCATGGCCCCTCAATATACGATCGGCTGTACTCGCATAATGATGCAGAAGATCATACTTCAGACTTTGATACGATACTCGCTAGGATAGCTGGAATTAAATCGCCTTCACATTCTGGGGACGAGTCTAAACTCGACATGAACGGTATGTTCAAAGATGTTAAAAATAATCCTTACAAAAAGGTGTACTTCAACGGTTCCTCCAAGAGGAGAAGTGGAAGTTTGTATGGTAGTAGTATGTCTAGTGCTAGCAGTAGTGATGAGCAGCCGAAAGAAAATAAAGAAAATCGGCTGCAAAGTACTTCGGAAGACGAGAAACCACCAACCGTGAAGTTACCCAAGCGGAAAACTCCGCATCGAAAGCCGAGCACTAGTAGTAAAGTGTCTGATTCTAGGCAAAGAAGACATGCCACCTCGCAAAGTAAATTAGATAGTAGTAGTGAAGAAGATAAAAAACCTCCCAAAAAGGAATTGGGTGCTTATTCTCGCTCGAGATTGGGCCAAATAGCAAGGGAACTGGGTGATTCTGGTAGTGATAGTGATGAGCTTATGCCGATTCGAACAAGTCGCAAGTCTGACAATCAGAGGGCACTTTCACCCATTTATACATCGGATAGCGACAGTTCTAGTACGTCTACAAAGAACAATAAGTCGGCAGGGGGTGCAAATGATTCTCTTAACAAATTAAGGACTAAAGCCGCAGTAAAGGAATTTTCGCATAAACCAAGTTCATCTAAATGCCCTACTAAAGGTAGTCCCGAAAACAAGAAAGTTAAGAGTACAAATAATAAGAAGGATTCCTCGACTAAGAAGAAAGATTATGTTCCTTCAGATCTCATTGTACCTCAAAGGCAAGCAGCCAAGAAAGCGACAGAAAATCTTAAGTCAACAACAAAAGCGAAAGATGCAAAGGAACCACAGTCAGGAACGCATGCCATGAAAGAGGAAGAACCTATAATTAAATCTGATGAAAAAGAGAAACTGAAGCAGAAATCTAAGCAACCTAAACTGAAAGAAAAAGACTCGAAAGAATCTAAAGAATCATTGAAAGAATCTAAGGAATCATTAAAAGAACCTAAAGAATCAGTGAAAGAATCTAAGGAATCTTTGAAAGAACTGGAAATCAAAGAAAAGAAGAAAGATATCAAGCATCAAGAGATTATGGAGTCTGAGAAAGAGAAAGCCGATCTACAAGAACTTTTGGCATATGTGCCGCAACGACAGGCAGCTAAGAAAGCTGCTGAACACATAAAGAGCGGACTTGGAAAGCCTGCCCCTGTTACGGATACTGCCAACGTCGATATGGCTAAAAAGGAACAAGATAAGCCCAAGAAGGAGGACAATAAGGGCAAAACTGATACAAAGAAAGAAACTGAGCACACAAAGCCAGCAAAAATATCCGACAGTAAGCAGAAGTCTTCCCATTCTTCGAGCAGCACATCTTCCTCTTCCAGCAGCTCCTCAGATTCCACCTCCAGCTCAAGTTCAGACAGTGACGAGGAGGAGACACCTGCGAAGGCGCAACCGCGATCGGAGAGCCAGCGAGACGCGGCTAAGCGGAGTTCTGCCAAGGACTGGCCCTTTCTTGACAAGGGTCCCAGGCCCGAGGCGTCATCCTCCAGCTCCTCCGACTCGAGTGACTCCAGCACCTCCTCCTCTCACGGGAAATTGTCACCTCCACCACCACCACCACCACAACCTAAGGCAAAATCTCCGTCAACCGCCGGACGCCCACCTCGCCGAAGTGCCGATAAGAAGCAGCCTACGACGCCTGTTAAGAGAGAGGAACCGGCACTACGAAGAAGAGGCAGGGCCGCGCAACGGGGCCGTCAGCTACGGCGGCCGTCGAAGTCCGGTGAGCGGGTCGGAGATGCTCATGTCCGGCCTAGAGATCTGTCTAATGACAAGTTCGACAATGTGGAAAGAGAAGGAGCTAAAAGCAGGAAGGGAAAACCAACAACTGGCTCAGCAGACGTGGACAGTGCCATCAAAAAGGAGAGTAGAGAGCCCAGTAAGCTACCCCCTTCGGTCAGCAAAACGGAGAAGAAGTTAAAGAGCTCTTCCAAGTCTGAAGCCATTGTGAGTGTGGAAGTTTCGGAGAAAAAGAACGGTAAAGAAACCCACTTAAGATCCCAAATGGACAAGTTATTTGGTCCTTCCGACTCTAAAAACCGTAATAAGTCTATAGCCGAAAAGGAGTCCAAACCTCCCGAGAGGCGCTCAAAGGTCACAGATACACATAAGCTTGTAGAACCTGAAGTAAAAGTTCCAGAGAAAAATTTGAGAACGTCAAAGTTGCAAAAAACATCACAAGAGAAGCTGCATGTTCAAGAGGAGAAGGTGCATGGAAAGGTTGCCCCTCCCGTTGAGAAGTCAGTGAGAAGTGAAGAGAAGACTAGGCCTTCACAAAGGCCTGCAAAATCCATAGAGAAGATAGATAAACATTCTCGTTCTCCTGAAAAGCACAATATGGCAGAATCATCGAAATTTGAAAATATTATCAAGTCGCCTAATAAAGAATTGAAAGAACAAATAGAAAGAAAATTAGAAAATAAAGAGGCGTTTGAGAAGAAACAAAGTAAAAAGTCTCCTTCAAAAAGCAAAAATACTGATGACACTTTCACAGCCAAACTTGCCAATAGTGATACAAAGGAAAACAAGGTGGATCTGGTTAAACCAGCCATCAAACATCAACATTCAAAAATATCTGAAGAAATATCTGCTGCAGATAAAATTGTTGATGATCACCTTCAGTCTCGCAAAGAGAATGAATTGTTTAGAAAATCTGTGAGTAATATTCCAAACGATGTTTATAATGTGACTTCTGAAGCAAACAAACCTGCAGCAAATGAATTTGAATGTGAAAAGAGGATTACTATGAAATCATCAGAAGTTTTACAAAGCCGATCAATATTTTCACCACAGCAACATTCGAAAGATACAGATTTGCTCGAAGTATTCAATTTTGATGACAATTTTGGGATGAGTAAAGATGATGAGATCATGAAGGGACCTCTTACATTCTCATTTGCCAATCCAAGTTTTATAAAAGAAGATACTAAAGAAGAAAATGCCAGAGAAACTTTGAATTTAGTTGAAAAGCTTCGGATGGAATATTCAAAGAAATCCAGTGGTTGTGATACTGAAGATGGCGCTGTTAGTAACGAAGCTGAAAGTGAAAAGGGGGAATGTTCCGAACAAGTGGTACCTGAAAATGTAGTAACTGAAGCTACTCCCAATCTTCCATGTGAAATGAAAAACAATACAGAAATAATGAAGACAGAAGTTCTACCCACTATTACTCAACCCGAACAACCTATTTTGCAACATAAGGAACAGTTACCCCAGTCACTTCCTAAACCATCAGCACCGCGACATCAACATAGTCGAGAACCGCTGCCAGCACCTCACTCAGCCTACCCATATAGCAATAATGAACCCAACCTACCCAATCCATTGGTGGACAAAAATATTCCTGTACAGCAGACACAGCAGCTCTCTAGCCACAATGCTCCTATACAAGGGGACGAAAGATGGGTCCCACCCAGTGATACTAACTTCAACAATATCCCATCTGTAGATCCAACAAATTATTTGAGTGAACCGGGAGCACATACCGGTCGTCGCTTCCTCGAAGGGCAATATTCTAACGCACAAGGACATCACAAGAATCAACCAGCTTTAAATTCATTACCCCCTCATTTAGATGTAAGATTGCACGAAGGTTCGGCTAAAAATCAGTCACCATCCCTGCCAGACAGAAGAGTTCTACAGACTCCTTTGCTGGATCCTGCTTCGATGGATTGCATGCCTAGCCCCTCCCCATTTGCGGACCTCCATCCTTCGGCAAAATGGGCCGACTGTGAGGTTATGCCCAATCGTCGGTCATCGTCCAGCTCAGCAGCCTCCTCTTCTAGTTCAAGTTCACGCCGGGACGATGATGAGTTGCGGTTGCAAGACGTCAGAATGGTGAACCATTCTACGTTGGACATGACATCTTACCTGCCACCCCAAGTTCCTCCCTTTCCGCCCACTACCCTCGATAATTTTGGTGCTTATCAAGATCCTGCGAATTTCGTACCTGTTAGTTTATTTCCTGCCCCACCTAACATTAATACTCAACTACCTTTTCCTTCTTCAGGTTCTGCAGGTATGTTTCCTCCTGCGTTTGGTGCCCCATTCCCCACTCCCCATTCGATGCCATTACCTAAACCCGATGAATCTCTTCCCTTCCCCTCATCTTGCACGGCAGCATTTACATCTTCTCAGCACAACATGGCACTAACAGCTGCAATGGTGAACATTCCTACATCAAAGCCAACAGATCAGCAAGTGGAACAGTTGCCTCAAACTCCGGGACAGCCTCCAATAACTCCTGTGGGTAGTCGGGCATCGGTGACATCTTCCGCAGATGAAGTTGCTCCATCTCCGGCATTAAGTAATGCTACTCCAACTAATAATGCCTTACCTTCCCCTAGTTCTTCTCTGAAATCGAATAATAGTTCAGTTGGCAAGAAATCTCCTAGCAAACCAACAAGAACTTCTGCCCGGGTTACCTCTCAGATGATGAATAAATCTCCAGCGAAAAGTCCAGGTAAAAGTCCAAGGCAGGAGTTGTCCCAGAAGCATAGCGGGCCAGGTCGAGGGAAAGGAGAAAGTAAAAGGGGAAGAGGGTCGTCGAGACCTCCAACCGCCACAAGAGGAAGGGGCAGAGGACGAGGAAGAGGTCGAGGTGGACACCATAATGATTATGATCATGGCACCAACACAATTAATAAATTGGTCGGCACTGTTTATGATTTAGATTTCGATGATGAAATATCAAGTGATAACATGACCGATCTAAAGGCCATGAGGGAGAGAAGAAAATCCATAGATATCCACGAAAGGAGGTTCGATTCTATTGGATCTAAAGAATCACCTAAATCTCCGAAATTCTCAAGTCCTCTTCACACTACTCATAAGAGCAGATACAATACAGATCTTCGTGAACTAAGACCACCAACTCCAATCGAAGACAGCAGATCGAAGTCAACTGTTTCATCAATGTCTAGCGAGAAAGAACCGCCACAAGTCTTCCCAGATGTTACTCCAGTTTTGCCTGGCCCTGTAGACATGAGGACTTACAACAGCAACTTTGAACAGCAAACTTTTAACGAACAGCACCTACTAAATGCATTTGCTAGTGGAACAACTGAACCTCGAGTCCACGACGACATTGATGAGGATTTTGAGAAGGAACTACATTCAGCTCTAACAGCTAAGAAACCTGAAGCGCCACCACCTGCTGAAGTCGCCAGCAACATCAAAGTGTCCTTATCTGACTCACGCAATCAACTAAAGGTGAAAATTAAAGGCCCAATTGCCAACTATACTTCCATTGTTACTCCATTACCTCCGCCAACCGTCGATCCTATTGTTGTTTCCAACATAAATTCTAGTTCCACGAATAATTCAATGACTGCTGCTTCAGTAGGTATGTCAGCAGGGGGTGGTACTTCTAGTCTGCGAAGAATGAGAAAGAAAGAACTGCTCAGGCAGTACTGGTCTCAAGATCTGAATATGGTTGATGGTGCTAACAATCCTGGATATAATGCAACACCTGCTGCCCCACCTATTAATCGAACTATCATTACTATTCCAAAAGCTGTGGCATCCATGACCAGTATTCCTACAAAGGAAGACTACAGAGATTACCGAACAGGGGCAGATGATATTATCGAAACCAAACATCATAAGAAAGCTCGGCCTGGTGGTCTATCTAGGGAATTGAAACAGCTAGATCTATCTCTTGACGAAGACGGCCACGAGAGGAGAAGGAGCATTGGTAGTAACAATAACTTGTCAACCAGTTACGAGTCCACTATAAGCAATAAACGACGAGGCCGTCCTCCAAGACCTGCCACACAACCCACTGCTCCCAAATTAAAGATCAAGTTGGGTGGCACCAACAGTATTGTGGGAGCAGAGAAGATAGATGAGAAGAAAGATAGGATCAGACCCCCAAAGAAACGTCTAGCAAACAAGATGGGCGTTGTGGAAGATCTCAGGCGGGAAAGTATGAAGTTTAGGAAAATGGTGATAGCCGAGATGAAAAGCAAAAAGAAGAAACACAAAAAGAAAAAAGAGAAACCTGAAGTACAAATAATTTCTAATCAGTGCGAAAACCCAACTAGACTCATTATTCGGTTTGGGAAGAAGTCATCCGGGGAAGGCGACAGTCCTGGCGGCAATAAGGAGGTTGCAAGTGCTGCGCACAATGCGAGCAACAAAGCCACGGGCACGGAGAAAGAGGCGAAACTCCTTAGCGAGGCGGAGCAGAAGGTGGCGGCGGGAAACACGGACAAGCCACCTCCCCTGAAGTTGACGCCCATCAAGCTGAAATTGTCCCGGTGCCAGGAGGGGTCCGGGTACATGATGAAGCCGTCAAGTGCCCAGTCCAGTTCGGAGACCAAGGCGGAGGAGGTGCAGGCCGCCCAGCCGGGCCAGCCGCCACCCGCCCCTCCGGACCTGCCTCTTAGCCTTCCAGACGCTGTGCAGCGTGCACCACCTCCTCTACCCCTGAACAAAGACTGTGAAGTTAGATGATAAATGTGTACCATAAATTCTCTTGTAAAATAGCAGACTTAGGTGATCAGTGAAGCAGACTTGTACAGGCGCTAGTTCACATGTTTTAACTCCACGTTGTTAAGCTGTCTAGTGTATGTGTAGGCTAAGAGAGCACTTGTATGTTATTTAATTCAGTGTACAAAGTCAATTACAGCCCTGCAGACGTGTAATCATATTTTTGTACATATTGTAAGTTACGGTAATTGTGAATATGCATAATATAGTACTAATTTATACATTTCATTTAAAATGATTAACTCGTGTTGACAATTTTGATAGATAGATTCATTATAGAAATTCATCAAATATTGTACAGAACAAATGGCTTGCGTGCAATTTTATCGGTTGTTGTTGAAAGCCATTTTTTATTATTGTACAGATTTATTTTTAACTTAAAATACATTACTTAAAAAGATTTTATTGCCTTAAGAGTTTATAATTTTATTTTTTTATTATATGTTTTTACGAGTATGTGGTGTGTATACGTCAAGTATTAGCACAAGCCATTTGTTGTTTCATGTTACACAATACAAATAATCTAACTAAATATAAAATACGAACAAAATGTTTTCCAATTTTTCAGCTCCAATATCGGCAGTTTCTATCTAACAAGCGGGAATCACTTGTTTTTATTTATTTGTTTTTATGTGTGATATTGGTCCTTTTACCTAAATTTAATACTTTTTCATAAATTTCTTTTTTTATTTATCTAAAATGTGATCTTATTTTATAATCGATGATTTCAGCTTTGTAAATAGACACTGCAATTGTATTTTTATTTATCACTGTACAATGAAGAAGCACAAGTTAAATATATGTTATTTAATTTGTATATTTTGTTTATAAGCTGGACTGTAAGATTTATGTGTATTCTTAAAAATGTACACATAGTTGATTCATAAATTATATTCAGTTTTATACAAAAATTTACCTGTGTTTATTATGAAACCTCTCCATTACTCAGTTGCAATAATTTGCATTCAGGATGCCAAGTGTTTTCTTTTTGAAAACATCAAACATGTCAGATTGTTACACACAATAGTTTTTAAAAAAAGACAACATGGAAACACCGATTTTGGCACCAGCTAAAAGAATATAAGCTCCACAGTAGAAAGCTGTCAAATGAACTCCCATCAAATGTACCTAACCTAACTTCTTTTTCTTTCAATAAATGTATGTTATTCTATAACATGGTAAGATAGAACTCCCGAAAAATATCTACTAGATTTTAGAGTCATGAGTTTGAGTTCAGTTGACAGATGCCATTAACAAGCCTTCTGTTATGGAGTTATATTTTGTATTTTGTGTAACATAATTCATATTCATATACGGTAACTATAACATTTTACACATTAACTTTTATTTGATCTTTATTTTATATAGTCCAAGTTCGTTTATCAACTATAAATATTTGGCGATACCCAATGCAATAAAAAAACAAGTTTCAATCTATTCATAATAGAAAAGTAGTACCTACTAAGATGCAGTGCCTTAACTTTAACAAAAGTGATCGCAGGCAGGTAAGTAAGCTGTTTTCACCTACAATTATAATTAATACAGGAATTAAACTAATCTCAATAAATAAATGAAAATAAATACGTTCAAAGAAGAAAACGAAATAACTATTACGTTTTCTGTTAAGAGAATTTCGAATTTTATTTATATGTATTTTGTTATATGGTCAAAATTCAATTCGAAATTTGTCTTTGTTCACAGAAAATCTTACTTACCGTAGGCTAGATTTTCTATGACTGTGTCTACTACTATACTGTGGTGCAGACAGATTGTTGGTTTTTAGGAGTAACAAAAAATAGCCAAATTTAAAAAGAAATCTAGGAAACTAAGGAAAATTATATTGAAACAAAAAAGGTGGAGCTCCCCATGGGAGATCTAATAACGTTGACTGACGTATTATTAAAGACTGCGCATGGTTGTAACATCTGACACTTTTTTGCCTCGCCATCCGCTTTCTGAAGACAAAATACAATGAAATACATTGTCAACCATCCAGGACATGAAGCCAGAGCGTGAGAAGTCTTTATAAATACGTCAGTCAATGCTAATAATCTATCTTTACCTCGATAAAAATGGACTTCACTTAAAATGAAACACGGATCCCAAAATTAATGGAGATTGAGTAAATAAAAAAGTTAAAAATCTGTCCAATAAATCTTTATAATTTCACAGAAACGCTGCTACGACTTTTTAAACAAATTATTTATATTTTTATTTATAAAAAAAATGAAATGAGAAACTGGAAAAGGGAAAAATATAGCATTGGTCTGGCTGGAATGCGTACCAAAATTCCCTTTATAGCTCAGTCGAATTGGGAGTTGGTTTCCAATTTAAAAGGAAATTAAATAGAACCGAATGGTAACAGTTATCCACTTATAGCGCCACTGGCTTAGGCAGTTTAAGCCGGAAAACTTTCATACTCACATGTAAACCTGACCAGATCCCAAAAACTAAACTAATTAGAAAATAAATACCTATAAAAAGTAATTTTTACGAGAAATAATGTGAATGATTCTCATAAAAAATGTATAGGTATCATCCTTGTTTATAACGTCTCTGTTATAAACAAGGGTATTATGCTTTTGGAAATATCACAGTACACATATATATATATATTTATTATCAAGGTACTTCCGTAGTAGTAGGATACTATGTGGAGGATCATGCATGGTCCTCGTGTGATCACACTCAGCACTCAGTGTACAAGATAAAACATTTAATTTACCTATTACCATAGCTATTACCGTCAATGGGTATTATTCTAGACCGCAACTCGCAACGCCCGTGGTGCTGTGGCCTGAGACCTTACCCCTTAGAGTAATACAGGACTGTGTGGTCGTGTGATGTGATTAATCGTATATATAGTTTTTTAATTAATACATAAAATTTTAGAATTATTACATTTTTTAGGTTTTAAACTGAAATATTTTTAAGTGCCTATCTTATCTACGCTTGTCGGCATCTCCATTAAAATGAATTCGGAATCTAACAATTGACGTGATAAATCCAAAGAAAAATAACGATCCAAAGTCATAGGCAGATACTACCCACATTTAAATAAAAATATTTCATTTTTATAAACTTTTTCTTACAAAATTTGTTGTAAAGAAACATCATCTTGATTTCGGGACTATTTTTTGGGACTTCCGGGACTAGTACCGGGACTTAAAATTTGGGACCCAAGTCCCGAACACCTTTTCGGTCCCGGGATATGGGAATAACCCTAGTTAAAAATTAAAGAAGTTATAAGGTTGTTTCAGTCTTAAGTGAAACACCTTGTATAATCTAATAAGATCGTATGGATATCTTTATAAATTATTTAATTTTTACAAGCTTTTATTTAACTTCACTTGTTAGTATGTGTGGGTCGAATCTTGCAAGCTAAATTAGAACAACTTCTTGACATCCGATTGAGCTCAAATTTTGCATACACTTTTAGTTCTGGTGACAATACAATATGCAATACTCAGTATTGTAATACTTTCAAAATGGCCGTCGCCACAAGATGGCGGATGATGTAGTTTTTTGTCAACCCCTTTAATATATGGGTATCAAATGAAAGGGCTTGAAGAGTAGAAAAAAAGGATAAATAGTTAGTGACATCACACTAAGTTTAATATGGCTTCCACTCCAAGATGGTGGATTACATTTTCTTTTCAACCCCCTTAATATGGGTACCAAATGAAAGGGCTTGAAGAGTAGAAAACGATAAAGTTTGCGCTATCACACTAAATTCAATATGGCCGCCGCTCCAAGATGGCGGATTACATTTTCTTTTCAACTCCATTAATATGGGTATCAAATGAAAGGGCTTGAAGAGTAGAAAACGATAAAGTTAGCGACATCACACTAAATTCAATATGGCCGCTGCTCCAAGATGGCGGATTTACATTTTTTCTTCTAATCCCCCTTAATATGGGTATCAAATGAAAGAGCTTGAAGAGTAGTAGAAAACGATAATGTTAGTGACATCACACAAAATTAAATATGGCGGCCGCTCGAACATGGCGGATTACCTATTTCTGCACAATCTACTTGACATGAGTATCAAATGAAAGGGTTTGACGAGTAAGTGACTTCATACTAAATCCAATATAGCGGACGCCTCAAGATGGCGGACTAAATTTTTTACTACTCTCCTGATATGGGAATCAAATAGGTAGGTACTAAAAAGCACAAAATAAAATAAAAGGTAAAAACCTTTTTAAAAACAAGCTTTTATTTAAACCATGTACTAAAACGAATAAAATTAAAAAAAATAAAGATTAAAAAAAACCTTTTTAAAAACAAGATTCTTAAGCCATGTACTAAAACGAATAAAATAAAATAAGTCTAGGTTTTCGTTAAGATAATGCGACAAGTTTTTGTAAATTAAAAAGCTTGTCGCGCGAATTGTAAAGAAAATACATACTGTGGCACGTAGGTACTTGCTTATCATCTAATCACTGCATGTCCAATAAAATTGATTGGTTACTTTTATGAACATTTCGCGCGACAAGCTTTTTAATTTACAAAAACTTGTCGCAATTTGGTATTGACTAGACAGACAAGGACTAGACTTATTTTATTTTATTCGTTTTAGTAGGTACATGGCTATTAAAAGGCTTGTTTTAAAAAGATTTTTTTAATCTTTAATTTTTTTCAAATACGAAGAATAAGAGGTAAATTTAGTTTAAAATTTGAAATTAACAGATGGCAGCATCTATCGAGACCATTTTGCTCAGTTGCAAAGAAATCAACCTTACGCGCGGTATTGCCCAATAGGAATAAAATTTGAAATGAAAGATCACTAGAAAAATTAAAAAGCAATTTAGAAAGATACAAGTTTTAAATTTATATTACATAGGACTTGTTTATTGTCGTGGTAATTTTTTGCGCCGTGAACAAAAATTATTTTTTTAATGCGCATCAGTGGCGTAGCTAGCTTTGAGTGGGCCCTGTATCAAAGGCTAAGCCAAGGGCCCCTGAGCCGGGGGGAGGGTAAAATAAAATTTATATACTCCAGAACAGCATATCATTATTATTTATAAATAATACCTAAAGAAATAAAACTGCCCGCCGATTTTTAAATCCGAAAAATAAAAAGGTAACAGGGGCCTTGTGCGTTATAACTGTAATTAGATACCTACTTACTGAATGTTAAAAGAAAATAATTTAATTTTAAGTTTGCAGTAGTACCTACCTAACCAAATTAAAGCAGAAATATTTTGATTTCATTATTTATTTTATTAATTCTTCTAATTATCCTGGTCGTAACATTCGTTATTTAGTAATAATAATCCTAGGAATCGACCACAATCTTACATTAGTTTATTTTCCAAAACATATACAGTGTGTCCCAGGATAAGTGGACCGAGGGGTCTAAAAGACCAAAAATTTTCGAGTTCGAATTTGGCCATTTGGGGTCCAGCCCTGCTTGCCTAGAAAATAATTTTCACCATATTTTTAATTTTGAAAAATAAAGTAGTCCCTGATAGGAACGATTTATTTATTTTGTGTAGGTTAAGTGCCCTTTCTCAACAAGATATCGAAAAATTTCATTAGATAAAGTTATTCAGAATGCGAAATTTTGACTCAATCGGCCTACTATGATTTGTTTGAAATAATAAATAAAATAATAATAAATCAGTAGAGTAGGCCAATTATTTTGAAAATTGACACAGGTCACAGTTTTTAATTATAAGCAACTTTTTCTAATGAAATTTTTCGATATTTTAAACGACAAGGGTAGTTCACCTACCTATAGATAATAAAATGGACGAAAATCAAAGTAGGTCAATTATTTTGAAAATTGGCATAAGGATATAATTTTCAATTCTAAGCAACTTTTTATAATGACATTTTTCGACAACTTGTCGAGAACAGAAAATAAATAAATCGTTCCTGTCAGGGCCTACATTATTTTTCAAAATTAAAAATATGGTGGAAATTATTTTCTAGGCAAGCAGGCCTGGATCCCAAATGGCCAAATTCTAACTTGAAATTTTTTGGTCTTTTACACCTCTCGTTTCACTTATCCTGGGACACACTGTATAATAGTTTACACGTTTCGGCATGATGCCATCATCAGAACTATATATATTTCATTATTTATAACATTACACATTTCACTGTAATTTACAAATAATATGTATCGTACGTTAAAAAAATCTTAGCTGTGTGCATGTAATAATATAAAATATAATATAAAATATTCAATAGTCAATATTCAAAATCCGGTCATTGCCATTATAAAGGGTCATTTGGATCATTTAACTTTTTAACCTCATTGAGGAATTGTCACCTATAACAACGTAATATTTCAATATGAACAGTTCGATTGGTTTGAACAACGATAGTCTGTATGTATAGACTGTAATCAAAATTGGGCCTGAGGATGCCCATGGACCAGTGGTCCATTGGCTCGATCCAGCAAAAGTAGGTACCTAAAGTACCTATGGAAATTGCAGCAACGGCGGGCGGCGGGCGCACTCAGCTCATTGATGGGTGACCGGGCTCCGGGCGGTGCGTTTATGTTTTTGTACACTTTACTTAGACTTAGAGAATCTCAACAAGGCCGTAGCGACATTGTTATCACTATTATAGGTGGGGAGAATTGAGATCCTGCGCCCTCTAATAGCGCTGTACAGGCAATCCAATGGATAATAATAATAATAGTTTTGGTGTGGGGTGTGGTGACCACGCCCAAATTTTGGCAATTTTAAGCAAATGGAAATATCCTTTTTATCAATAAAAACTAAGAAGTTTTGAATGAACAAATACTTATATTACGTTTTTGTTTAATACTAATATTTTTTGTACATTCTTGGGGGAAAACAATGAAATACACATTTAAAATTAAAAACTTCAAATTTAGTTCTACTTTTTTTAAAGTTTTCTTCGAAAGAAACCAATATGTTTTCAAAAATTCTTTTTCACAGTTTAATAATAAATAACGCCATTTAGTCTATTATCACTTATTTTAACAATTTTTAACCGACTAAATGAACTTTCATTACCTATCTATACTTAACTTATCCACAACTAAACTATTGATAAAATGACAAACAGTTGCTTTACTTATGAATTGTCCGGCTTTCTTCGTAAAAATTGCTACATAGAGCCTTGCAGCTCAGTGGCTAAAATAATTCTGTTTTGGTTTTTGTCGTCGATGTGCCGCCCCTGATTTTTTATTAATTTTTATTAATTTGGTCTCGATTCATTGTTGATTGACTTCTATCTATTAGGCCAGGGCCTAAGCATAGAAATTATTCTATGGCCTAAGCCTTTGAAAATGGCAAAAAGAGAAAAAAAAATTAGAACAGTATAAATATAGCAAAAATAGCAGAAAAAAATAATTAAGGGCAATTTGAGGTACGGGGGTGGAAGGGGGTGAACTTTAAAACTGCAACTCCTATCGAAAAAATTAAATAGCGAAGTTGTAGGTAATAAAAAGATCTACAACTTTTGTATTTACACTTTTTTCACATAACCTCAAAATATCCGCGAAAAATCGAAATAACCGATTTTTTGGTTCTTAATTTTTATCACCCACAAAAAAAATCTAAGAAATTTGGTGGAAACTTACCTTCTCATTTTCAATCGAAAATACCCACGTCAAAAAAGCTGCTTTTTAAAAAAAGTCGGTTCGCATTTTGTTCGTTGAAACCTCCACTTTCTGATGGTGTAAAAAAATATACATCACTGGAAAATTTTCTCAGAAAATGCAAAAAAACCAAAAAACTCGATTTCGAATTTTTTTTAATCATTGTTTAAAATTTTGCGCTATTTATTGAAATTTATACTTTAATTACTTGAAAATTTTAAGATTCCATGTTATATTGATAAACCAAGAAATTGCAAATCGATATACAATGTGTCCCGGATAAGAATGAACAGTATGGGGATTTTGCAAACGGTGAGAGATAGAACAACGGTTAAATGGGGAAAAAGTTGCGCAATTTTGAGGTCAATAAAATGGTGCAAACATATTTCCAATATCTTTTTCGTTTTTGAGTTATTTTGAAGAAAGTGAAATTTTGCGTTTTCGTTTTTATTTTTTTCTGAAGTTGTTATCACAGATAGGAAAACAAGGAAAACACGTTCTTTTGGCACTTTTTAACGGGCTTTAAGATTGCGTTTTTAGATTTGTTCTACAACATTTCGTTTTTGAGAAACCATCTTCAACTTAATTTTTTTAAATACGAACCTGAATTTTTTTTGCAGATTTTGAAAACACTTTTCATTCCAAATACCATATGATGTATGACACGAAATATTTTTTATCACAGATAGGAAAACAATAAAAACCCTTTCTTATGGCACTTTTTAACGGGCTTTAAGATTGCGTTTTTAGATTTGTTATACAACATTTCGTTTTTGAGAAACCATCTTCAACTTTATTTTTTAAATACGGACCTGGATTTTTTTGTAGATTTTGAAAACACTTTTCATTCCAAATACCATGATATGTATGACACGAAATATTTTAAAAATGTTTTGAGACAATTATACTGAAAATCCAAAAACGCAAACTTAAAGCCCGTTAAAAAGTGCCAGAAAGTGTTTTTCTTGTTTTTCTATCTGTGATAACAACTTCAGAAAA
Organism: Pseudeuparius sepicola; assembly: GCA_963920635.1. NCBI lineage: Eukaryota > Metazoa > Arthropoda > Insecta > Coleoptera > Anthribidae > Pseudeuparius > Pseudeuparius sepicola. The sequence goes on along the minus strand of OY987302.1, from coordinate 46,574,799 downwards.
AAATAAAATCGAAAACGCAAAATTTCACTTTTTTTAAAAATAACTCAAAAACCAAAAAAGATATTGGAAATCTGTTTGCACCATTTTATTGACCTCAAAATTGCGCAACTTTTTCCCCATTTAACCGTTGTTCTATCTCTTACAGTTTGCAAGATCCCCATATGCTGTTCATTCTTATCAGGGTCACATTGTATTGTATATCGATTTGCAATTTCTTGGTTTATCAATATAACATGGAATCTTAAATTAAACCCCTAAAAAAAAGGTAAAAATAAATACTTTGATTCGAAAAAAATTACAGCATATGTTCGGGACATAAGAAGGTAAGTTTCCACCAAATTTCGTGGATTTTTTTTGTGGGAGATAAAAATTAAAAACCAAAAAATCGGTTATTTCGATTTTTCGCGGATATTTTGAGGATATGTGAAAAAATTGTAAATACAAAAGTTGTAGATCTTTTTATTGCCTACAACTTTGCCATTTAACTTTTTTCGATAGGAGTTGCAGTTTTGCCGGAAATCGTGATAAACCGTTTTCCATCCCTAAAAGTTCACCCCCTTCCACCCCCGTACCTCAAATCGCCCTTAAATTATTTTTTCTGTTATTTTTGCTATATTTTCTTCCTTTTCCAATGTGTGTCATGCTGTTCTAGATTTTTTTTGTTCTCAAAAATTATCTACCCTGGCCTATATAACTCACTAGCACAATGGCACTGAATTATCCGAAAACGCAAGAGTATGTTACAAAGACAAAGCCCCCCCCCCTTGGCTTTACGCGCTTCGATTAGGACTTTATAAAGATGCATAGTATAACAGCGCCTGACTAACTACTATCTAACTTATCCATTCTGAAAATTTATGTTTCGTTAACCTATAAACACAATCTTTTTTCTCTGCCTATTTTGTCGCCTTTTGAGGCCGCTCCCTGGGGGGGGGGGGGGAGGGGAGGCTCCCCCCCCTGTTAGCTACGGCCATGAATCCCAATAATAAATAAAACTCAGTAGGTATTACAAAAATTGCAAGAAAATGTCAGTTATTATAGTATTAGAGAATACTATATAATCCCTGAATATGTACAACACAAATTCATTTCCAAGATGGATTTAATTTCGCATGTGTTTCAATTTTTCGTAAGGTGTATCTTTGAGGAATTTTTTTTGAAGTTAAACTTGTTGAACTTCATGCCTTGGTACACAAATAAAAATAAATATAATTTTGTACATTTACTTACTAATTATTACATTTAGTACACTGGAATGATATTAAATTAATTCTATTAATTCCTAAAATATCTGCATTCTGGAAATTTACATGGAGCTACTTACTTAAAATACTCGTATGTATGTAGGTATATCAAAATGTAATTAATCAAATCTAATAATATAATATATAAATACAGTGTGTCCACGATGGACATAACTATACTAGTAAAAAAATGTATTTTCAATTTTTCGAAAAATCTTTATAAAAAAAGGTCTGCTTGTATTCTTAAAATAAGATAGGCATGGAAAAAGTTAACATTACTTATAAGTACTGGGTGGCCAAAAAATTAAAGAAACGTTATAATTCGCATAAGAGTACCTACCTACCTAAACTACCTCTATTTGTAGAGATATTGATAAAGAAAATTTGTCCATCGTGCTAGGTTACTTAGGTGTACAAAATTTGAAAGCGTTAGACCTACTTTGATTCTTTGTTTTTTTTTCTTGTTTTCCTCCGATTAAATAATTTTCTGTAAGTAGTACGACAAAACTCTGTATTTTGAAATAAATTTGACAATCCTGGGTCTACTTTGAGTTTCCACCAATATTTTCCAAAATACAAAGTAGGCCTATTTTGCCATCATATTATACCGTTCATTTGCGAGAATAGAGGCATAACTCGAGAAATTTCAAGTGTTGGTTCTTTGATTGTAACTTAAAGTTATATTTTAAAAGATGCAACTACCAAATTTGCTTCTGTGCATTGCAATATGATTAAAATATTGCTTTTATAAATTGATTTTTTTATTTGAAAAAAAGGACTTTTTTATTCTTTACTTTGAGTTATTGTGTCCTTATTTGAGAGAAAAAAGTTAATCCATGCAGAATTGTGTCCTAATCTGTTTCTAAATGTGCCTTTATTTTATAACAAAAAAATTATATATTAGAGGATTAATACAAACTAATCTGTCATTTGGGAAACATAAATAAATTAGGCTTATTTTGGGATGTGCCACTCTATAAATTTTCAAATACAAATTAGTACTAATCTATTCATAAAAGAGCCTCTGGGAATCCCCTATTCTCCTAATCCATGTCGCACGCAGCCATGCACTACCGTTCACCGTTTACTGTTGGTCAGTGTTGCCAGCTATGTTTTATTTTATTTGAAAGCATATTCTGATGATAAGACTCGGTACTGCACACTGATCAAATAAATGCATAACATTATTTATACATTTTGGAAACACGATTCCAATGAATTTTCCGTTGAAAGTTTATAAAATTGAAGTTCCAGACCCTCGTGCTTTTTGCTGTCAATAGCAGCAGCAACATTTCTTTTGAGCAGCTCAGAGAACTGCGCCAGTTCGTTGCCCAGACTGTCTTCCACATTGTCTGGGTAAGCTCTGACGTATTATAGCTGATTGTAGATTGACTGATTATAGCGCGCAGTTACAAGCTTTAATAGTGTTAAAAAATAGTTCTGACGTTAATATGCACTTTAGAAAAAAATTAATTGCAGATTTAATTGCAGATTCGTAACAGGCGCGCGAAAGTATAGCGAAAAGTGAAAACAAATTAGTGAAGTGGTAAATGTGATTGTTACTAAGTTATGGTGAGTGCCTCTGTACTATGTGAGTCTTAATATTATTATTCTTTACGCGGGATGATAGGGCTACAGGCGAAGAATCGCTTAAAAAAAGTAACGCGCTGCTGCTATACGCCATTGCGCTGTAGTAAGAAGCCAACACTACAATAATTGCTACCAGTGGCTCTCAAACTGTCTCTAAAATTCTCGAAAATTTTTGAAAGGCCATAACTTTTTATTATCTGCACATTACGGACCCTACCGCCATAGTTATAATTTATGTACTAATGAAAGTTACACCCTGTAAATGTTTTCTTGTCGTTCAAAAACACGATGCCTTATCTAAGTTGAGTCTGACGGTTTAATTGAATGCTACAACTTTTGAGTTTACCATTTTTGTTGTAATTCTAATAATTACAAAAGTAAAAAAAACGAGTTTTCACCAAGTCAGTTACCTATACTTGTTTATTGGGACAATATATCACTATCAATAAAAGTACTGAATTCGTTGTAAAAATGAATAATGTTTTCTTTCTGTTGGAAACTCTGTTGCAGATTAACACAAGTATTTTCTAGTGCGTTTCATTGTCATTCTTCAGGACATCAAGTGCCAAAAATATTTAGAAAATATATGTTAAATGTAACCAGATGTTCTCTACTACCAAGAAAACATATATAATGGAGAAGAGGGTGAGTTACTCTCTACATAATTGCTTTTAGTTTTATAGAAATCATATCTGTTACCTATGCTAGCACAAATGGTAGCTGCTTATTTATATGGGTAGGTAAGTTTGGCATTTGATGATGCGAGTGGCAAAAGACAGATGCCGAGCCTCCTAGAAAATAGACAGACAGTGCACCTGCTACAAGCTCGAAAATAATAGTAATAATAACACAGTTTGTTCTTGACATCTTATGGTAGGTAATTGTTATGAATCGATTATAATAATTTGCGTTCCAATTTCCAATTCCCCAAAGTTTCAAGTAATCCAATAATATTCATTATGCTAACCTATACAAGTTATTAAAATCGTACCTTATGATAATTTGATTTTCGATGTAGGCAAATAAAGGAGATAGGTACTTATAACAAACACGATCCCATACTTGTAAGGGATCGTCTTTGTTTATAACAAGATAAGCTCATGCGCATATTTGTCGTTTCGATACATCATCGGGCGACAAAAATCGTTCGAAAGTTAGTCCCATTCAGAGTTGGTTTTTGTGGGATTTGAGACCAAAAGATATAATTTTTAAGGCCAACTTGGTAGGGTAAAAGTAAAGTTAGAATTCATCACTAAATTATAACAGCCTTCAATTTTTTAAACTTTTAAAATAGAAAAACTTTGAATAAAAAAAAATTAAAATAGAAGGCAAAAGCGTGGCAAACTAAACTTACGTTTTTTTAAACAGAACACCCTATACGTATATGTACCTATGTATATTATTATATTTGTGAAATCTACTCGTCTCGACGGCAAAAGGTAAAGATATAAAGTTTTAAGTATACCATTAATCACCGTATTACATTTCAAAATGCAAGAATATAGAGGAAGTTCTATATAAATATTAATAATAATAATAAAATAAACAATTGAGTTCTTGTGCGGGGGAGGGGGTAATTACTATTATTTGATGGTTAGGGACTACCGACTACCTACCTCAATAGTTTCAATGCTCAATTTCTTGAAATTAAAAAAAAAAACATGAGTGTGGTTTTTGCAACCTATATACCTAATTGCAATCTTCTTTGTTATTTAGAGCCTTGTCTATCCATTATTGAGCTATCTTTGCTTTGGATCGGTTATTGATTATTGTGCTTCATAGTCTTTTTTATCGATTTGAAAGCCTCATCGTATTGAGAGACTACAAAAATAGAAGCCAGGATAATTCTCTTTTATACGTGCATATGACCGATTAGAGAATTACCGAAACCAGTATGTTTTTATTTTTTATATTTTTTTATGTTTTGTGAAATATTCTTATATGGCGGTAAATATCGAACTGCATCTTACAATAGGTAGGTACATTGTTATAATACTTATAATAGCCACACTCCTAACAATATTTTTTTTTATATTGAATAGGTGAATGCGTTTTCATTTATATCTTAGCTTATGCCACGATATAAGGTACATTTTTGGCAACTATGTGGCAAAGCGAGACCGAGAAATGAGAAAATTCAAATAATAGGGATGACAAAAGATGAGGGTTAAGGAACGGAGTGGGGAGGATAATTAGGGACAGGAAGACAATAAACTATATAAGGTATGACAGCTAAATTGTTAGTTTTGATAAATGAATCACGACGCTGCCACCATCGGCCTGTGCGTTATTTATATTTATGGTTTGTTCAATTACTACACATTATAGAAAAATTAGGCACTAGGGCCAAAGTACGGCGGTCCGGAATTTTGGACAATGTCACACATAAAGTCTGCATCATATGGGAATTTTTTTATTCTATTTAAGTAAATTTTGATGCTGCCAGTTGTTTTTGATTAAAAAATGATAACAAATGTCGTACTCAAAAGCAATTACGACATTTTCTTTATTATGCCAAATATGACATTTTATGCTTTTTTTTTCTGAAAAAGGCATTCTGATACGCCACTGGCATCAGGGTATGACAAGAAGAAGGACAGTTTGTGGAGGCGGCATCGTCGCGCGACTTTGCCGGTGGTAGAGCTGGGGATGAGTAATCAATTACTTTTGTAACCGATTATTTTTACCACAGAAAAACATCGCTTTTACTGTAATCAGGAATCGCCGCCGATTCCTTTTTTGGCTGTAATCTAATCAGTAATCGGTAATCGAAACTTTTTTAATTGTTTTGAAATCACGATTCCTCATTCTAATCACGGTTCCTCAATTGTAACCATCAGTTTTTTTTCATCCAACGTTGTTATGTCTGGTAGTAGCTGGCACCAGTGCACCAGTCTATTAGTTGGTCAGAAAGTTGAGGATATCTACATTATAATTACTTAATCATTGTAAGGAAAAATAGGTATAATATCTATTAATTGGTATACCTACATTTACAGATTCTTAATTTTTTTAAATTGATTAGCAGCAGCACCATTTACTTTTTGGTTAAAGAAAGTAACCGCCAATGTAATCGTCTTGTCGTGATTTTGTGATTACAAAAGTAGCCAGCAGTCGATTACTTTTTCGCAATGAAATCGAGGGCCAATAATCGATTACTTTTTTCATAAGTAATCGATTAAATTTTTTGGGTAATCGTCCTAGCTCTGGTCGATGGTGGGGGACTACCTTCGGTTTTGTTTGAGAGTGGGGGAATATCCTAACCTTTCTAGTTATACCTACTATCACAGACCTATATAGCTTCTATATATGTCTGTGCTACTATGTACTAACCTTGAATTATCCTTATTTTTTGAGACGAGCCGCCTATGAAATCACTTTGTGTGCCATGAGTTTATAGTTAGTTTTGTTCGCCGGTGTCCAAAAAAGGAGCAATTATAATTATTCAACTAGGTATTTCTAGACAGAAATATAGGCATAATCATGCTATTTATAGCTGCTTGAAGATCAACTATTTTTTTAATTAATAGCGGATGTTTTCGTGATATTTTTTTTAGTGAAGATAATTATTTAAACTTTAAATTTTTTCGTAAATGTTATCGGAAAACCTACAAATAAGGGACAGTGGCGCACCCACTTATTTATGGGAGGGGCACAGTACGGGTACAAAGATAAAGGAGAGGGCAGAACCAAGCTGAGAAAGAAAAAAAATACATTTTTATTTAGCCATATAACGTACCGCGGGGCTGCTGTGCCCGGGAGGGGGGGGGGGGGCTAGGCCGAAGCTAGGGAGGAATAAGGGCGGGAATAAGAGTGTGTACGGAACCAATTCATACCAATCGATTTATCGATAGCGACCTCTAACAAAGTCTGAACCGTAGATGGAGCTGTTCATAGCGATGTTTCCAGCAATAGCCACTGGCGCTACACGACGAAAAAAACGACAGGGTGGTTTAAAGTTAAAAACACCATTGCTGCAGAATCATTTATAAAATAAAAACATCCAAATGTATCTGTTACAATGAATTTAATATCCAAAATAAAATAAAATGATTGTTTTGTTTGTTTAATTTTGCCAGCTAACATTGCATATTTCCATTACATTTTCTTAAGAAAAGCGAGTCTAAAAAGCAAGCAAGAGTATTTTGGTACCTTTTGGTTTGAAATGAAGTCCATGGCTAGCTATAGTGTAAGTAAGCAGTTTCTTCTTTATACAGTGGACCATTGATTCGCTTTGGGGCTTTAAATACATTTTTCTGTTTTCATTCTAGCAAACATTACAAAATACCCTTCCAAAATATAATATCTATACGCTTCTTCAACTGGTTGAACAGATCGTCACTATAGTTCCAAAATAGTGTTTATTCTTCTGCAATTCACGTAATGTTCTATGCATACGACTTTCTTCATAAGCATGGAAATTTAATGTTATCACAAACAAATCTACCTATAAAAGCTCTGTTAATAATATGACAAAACTGCGAAATATTGACCGCAAAGAAAACTCATTGCAGTAAGAAGAACGTAAATGGCAATAAAGCTGAATGTTTAAAATATGGGACATCCTAAACGCCAAAAACTGACATACCTATATCCACAGAATTCCTCTCCTATGACCTATAACAAGTCGCTATTTTTTCGTCGTGTAGCGCCACTTCAGTCCGCAAACAACAATGAAATATTACATCATGCTCGGTACCGCTGTGTGTGAATCTACATTTTCCCCGTCCTCAACTCCATGAATCAGGAGAGGATGGCAGATTTAGTGTTTTTATAGCTTTTGAGAAAAATGAAACGAATAATAATAACTTTGACGCTTTTCTAAAATTTCATTCAATTAAGAATAGAAAATTACAGTTATTTCAATAACATGATAATTTTTATTTGTTTTTTTTGTCTTTATGGCTAGTGATAACGCCAATAACGGAGGTTTGTTTTTAATTTGTGTTTTTTTATATCCTATGCTACTGCGATATCTATAGTGGCAAAAATGTATTAAGTATATCTATTTTATTTCCTGTTATTTTTCAATACTAAATTATATTTTCTTGAACACTATATCACTTTCATAACTCAATAATAAAAAGGGCAGGTTTCATGTTTCAATACAGAGTTGAAATGTGGGGGTTTGTTGCACGGTTTGACCATTGTATATAAGGTTTGACCAAAGCTGATTTTTTCTCATTTTGTAGCTTTGACATGGGAAGTAAACGGAACGGCACTCTACCGCGCCAATTTGGGATCAAACATTAATAACAATTTTTTAAATCTGTAAATAAATAGGACGGTAATGACTTATTCCTACAAGCATGAAACTTTTTCAGACTTGACAATGACACCTAAAAATGCAATATAATGATAGTCTACCGCGCCTGAGGGGAGGCCGTCATAGGTCTACCACCCACGCAAGATGTTCAGAAATATATTTTTTTACTTATTTCTACAAGGCTGAATTTTTTTTCTCAAATACTTTAGTTCATAAGAGAACTAAAAAAATTGGTCTACCGATCATATAAGGGGGCAAAGCGTTGATAGACGCAATGGAATTCACGATCTCCCAAGCGCAGCCGCCGCGCCGATCTGCTATAATATTGCATACCGGGATTAAATTAATATCTACAAAGCTGCTTTTTTATCTATATCCATTTTACAATAACTGTTGTCAGTGGCGTAACCAGAATGTAAGGTTGGGGGGGGGGGGCTAATTATTTAAAAAATATATTCGGTAATATTTACGGCAAAAATATTGTTTCAAAATAAATTTTATTTAGAAATAAATACCACGCGGCAGATCTTTGGGGGGGGGGGGGGGGCTAAAGCCCCCAACTCCGCCCTGGTTACGCCTCTGACTGTTGTCAACTAAACGTGTTCTACCTTCGATATAACGTGGCTAAAGCTTCGGTAGACGTGGGATAAACTTTTGCGCGGAAATTTGCAAAAACCGTAACAAGCAATACAATTCCTAATTTAAATGTTAATGATACTTTTTGGAGCTTACACCATTATTAAAAAGTATGATATAGTAATAACGAAAGTCGCTAGCGAGCGAGTTTTTTACTAGTATCACAGACCTATATAGCTTAGCGAAGCTATACAGGGTGTTTCATAATTGCATGCTGATCCGGCAGGAGGATATTCCTTGGGCGATTTTAAGACACAATTTTCATATTAACATAGGTCCGGAAACGCTTAATTTTCGATATACAGGGCGGTAAAAATTGAAGAAAAAATCGGTTTTTCTTCAATATTTCGGAGACTGGTTTAGATATTTTTTTGATATTCAGTACACGATATCTGTGTATAAAAGCAAGTATTTTGACAAAAAAACATTTGTTCTGATTCCACCAGTGGCGTCCCCACAAACAGATCGATACACATTTTTGAGAAAAAAAATGTGACGCCAATGCTATTTTTCAAAATAAGAATTTATTCCTAGTCTTTGTTGTGTGTCTATCAAAAATGAGCTCTTGACTTTTTGGCCTACGACGGACGGTTTCCGAATTAAAAAATAAAAAGCATTTACTTGCTATGCCGCTATGGCAGATTAATTTATTATTTAAAATCTAGTAGGCCACTGAGATTTAGTTTTGTGTTTACAACCAAGTGTCAAATTTTTCACTTCAATACTTTATCTGAATGTGAGTGATTGATATAAGTATAAGAAAATATGTTTGAGAATGCCGAGTTTGCCGATATTCATTACATGTACGGTCTTGCGGATGGAAATGCATTTGAAGCCAGGCGACTGTATGCAGAGCGTTTTCCGCAAAGAATTGTGCCAGATGCAAGAACTTTTTCAAGCGTTCATAGGAGACTACGCGAGAAGGGATGTTTTAAACCCGATCACCACTTAAAAGGGGCACAACGAATCGCAAGAACAGAAGAAACTGAAATAGCTGTTCTTAATTCAGTTGAGCAAAATCCCGAAATAAGCACAAGGAAAATTGCTAGTAATTTGAATATCTCCCATATTTTAGTCTGGAGGATACTTCACGATTTTTTGTTATACCCTTACCATATTCAACGGGTTCAGGCCTTACTGCCTCGGGATTTTCCATTTCGTATAAATTTCTGCCAATGGTTTATTCAAAAAATTGTTGAAAATCCACTATTTGACAGAGAAGTATTATTTACTGATGAAGCCAGTTTTTCCCGAAATGCAATTAGAAACTTCCACAACAATCACTTTTGGGCTGAAGAGAACCCGCATGCAATCGTCGAAGTCAATCACCAAGAACAATTCTCGGTAAATGTGTGGGCAGGAATTGTTGCCGACTATTTAATTGGACCCTTTTTTCTGCCAGGAAGATTAAATGGAGAAAATTATCGTCACTTTCTTGAAAATGATTTACCAGTGCTGTTGGAAGATGTCCCCGTTTTAATCCGAAATCGAATGTGGTTTATGCACGATGGTGCCCCTGCGCATTTTAGTGTTTTGGCACGTGCCTATTTGGACCAAAATTACAATAATCGCTGGATAGGCAGAGCAGGAACAGAATTATGGCCGCCTAGATCCCCTGACCTGAACAGTCTAGATTATTTCTTATGGGGCCATCTTAAAACCTTAGTTTATAGCACCCCAATCCAAACTGAAGAAGAACTGAGAAATCGCATAACAGATTCCTGCAACACTATAAGAAATACGCCAGAAATTTTTCAACGAGTACGCGAATCTATGAGAAGAAGAGTTGAGGCGTGCATACTTGCAGGTGGTCGACATTTTCAACAGCTGATATGATTTAATTAATTTCATTGTTAAGATTTCAATAATAAATTAATCTGCCATAGCGGCATAGCAAGTAAATGCTTTTTATTTTTTAATTCGGAAACCGTCCGTCGTAGGCCAAAAAGTCAAGAGCTCATTTTTGATAGACACACAACAAAGACTAGGAAAATAATTCTTATTTTGAAAAATAGCATTGGCGTCACATTTTTTTTTTCTCAAAAATGTGTATCGATCTGTTTGTGGGGACGCCACTGGTGGAATCAGAACAAATGTTTTTTTGTCAAAATACTTGCTTTTATACACAGATATCGTGTACTGAATATCAAAAAAATATCTAAACCAGTCTCCGAAATATTGAAGAAAAACCGATTTTTTCTTCAATTTTTACCGCCCTGTATATCGAAAATTAAGCGTTTCCGGACCTATGCTAATATGAAAATTTTGTCTTAAAATCGCCCAAGGAATATCCCCCTGCCGGATCAGCATGCAATTATGAAACACCCTGTATATGTCTGTGCTAGTATAATATTAATATAATGAAAGTTGAAAATACATTCTTTTAAATAACTTGAATTTTGTTCCTTTTTAAGGTTGAATAATTTATTTGAATTGAATATAATTGAGATAATGTATAAAAAATAAATATATTATATGCAATATTCTTTATTGTTCATTGTCACTGGCATTTAATTCCTCATCTCCTTCCTCATCGTAATCTGCATCTTCATCATCTGCAAATAGCAATAAATCATTAAATATATTATATCTAGAGGGTATTTCAAAATTCAGTGGGCGTATTTTTGAGGCAAAAATAAGACCTTTTTCTGTATATAATAATATAATATAATAATAATTCTCACCCTCACAATACTCCAAACTCCTAAATCCCCCCTCCCCCTAAAATTAGGTTTACGTCATTTTTGAGACAAAAAATGACCTAAAGAAACAGGGGTTTGCAAATTTTCAGAAGATTTGATGAATAAAAATGTAGGCACAGTTCAAAATATTAGATTTTTCGCGCAACTTACGATGGCTGTAGCTCGGAGGGGGTGCATTTTAGGACACATGTTTATAAGAAAAAAATGTCCTATTTTTGCCTGAAAAATACGCCCTTAAAATCTTTGTACTGAATTTTGAAATACCCTCAAGGTATAATATATTTAATGATTTATTGCTATTTGCAGATGATGAAGTTGCAGATTACGATGAGGAAGGCGATGAGGAATTAAATACCAGTGATAATGAACAATAAAAAATATTGCATATAATATATTTATTTTTTATACATTATACTCAATTATATTCAATTCAAATAAATTATTCAACCTTAAAAAAGAACAAAATTTAAGTTATTTAATAGTTATTTATGTACCAAGGCGCTGAAGTTCAACTTTTTATGACTCATGTGGAATTTATTTGTCGAGGCCTCTGGCCGAGGCAACTAAACCACATGAGTCATAAAAAGAACTTCAGTGCCGAGATACATATTATATATATTTTTTTGAAATCGGAAAAAAAATAGTTTTATTAGGCAAGAAAATAATAATAAGGGTATACGGGATCACCCGTCCATGAACCGACTACGCGCGGCGTTGCTTGACTTTGACGATCGCTCTACCTAGGTCAAGTAAGACAAGACAGGGCACCTTCGTACAGAAAAACCAAACTGCTGCTTCTTTTCTTGTGCAGCCTCCACGACAAAGCTATTGATATTCAAACCTACTAAAATATGTATACTGAAGGATTGCGCTTCTTAGGAAACAATTTCGCAATGTGTCCGAAAAATGAAATGGGCCTTTATCGGCCGGGTTTTGAATATTTGGTCACTTTTGACGGGCGATTTCTCCGCGTCTAACGTTTGATGTTTACATCTCGCCAAGGGCTACTTATTGAAAAAATCGTACAATAATGTAGCCCATTATTGTATGATTTCTGTGCTTTTAATGACGATTTTGGGACACTTTACTGCCGATTTCAAGAAAAAGAATGTATTTTAAACTTTTATTATATTAATATTATACTAGTAAAAAGCTCGCTCGCTAGCGACTTTCGTTATTACTATATCATACTTTTTAATAATGATGTAAGCTCTAAAAAGTATCATTAACATTTAAATTAGGAATTGTATTGCTTGTTACGGTTTTTGCAAATTTCCGCGCAAAAGTTTATCCCACGTCTACCGAAGCTTTAGCCACGTTATATCGAAGGTAGAACACGTTTAGTTGACAACAGTCAGAGGCGTAACCAGGGCGGAGTTGGGGGCTTTAGCCCCCCCCCAAAGATCTGCCGCGTGGTATTTATTTCTAAATAAAATTTATTTTGAAACAATATTTTTGCCGTAAATATTACCGAATATATTTTTTAAATAATTAGCCCCCCCCCAACCTTACATTCTGGTTACGCCACTGACAACAGTTATTGTAAAATGGATATAGATAAAAAAGCAGCTTTGTAGATATTAATTTAATCCCGGTATGCAATATTATAGCAGATCGGCGCGGCGGCTGCGCTTGGGAGATCGTGAATTCCATTGCGTCTATCAACGCTTTGCCCCCTTATATGATCGGTAGACCAATTTTTTTAGTTCTCTTATGAACTGAAGTATTTGAGAAAAAAAATTCAGCCTTGTAGAAATAAGTAAAAAAATATATTTCTGAACATCTTGCGTGGGTGGTAGACCTATGACGGCCTCCCCTCAGGCGCGGTAGACTATCATTATATTGCATTTTTAGGTATCATTGTCAAGTCTGAAAAAGTTTCATGCTTGTAGGAATAAGTCATTACCGTCCTATTTATTTACAGGTTTAAAAAATTGTTATTAATGTTTGCCCCCATATTGGCGCGGTAGACTGCCGTTCCGTTTACTTCCCATGTCAAAGCTACAAAATGAGAAAAAATCAGCTTTGTAGGAATAACTACATCAAAAGTGTCGCTGCCTCCCGGACTATTATTACAGATTGAAAAGTAGTACTTTTTTGAATTCAAATGTCAATATTTGACAACAGTATTCATCAAAAGAAAACGTAGGTACTAGGAATAAGTATCTTATGCATATCAAAAAATAAAATACATATTGTGCTCTATGGCCCTACCTACAATTATTATACCTGCCCGCCTCGAGTTTTGGTCCTAGCTACGGACCTGGGGGGGGGGGCACTGATAAGGGCTCTTTACCGGTGTAATAAAATTATTATTTTATAACTTCCAAGGAATACATGTGATTTTTCGTCATTTAAATTTCGAACATTTCCACGTAAACGTTTCCTTTACACTTGTATATGTAACAGCCCGTATATGAAAACAGACCGTATGTATTATACGGTCTAGGCTGTAATCTATACGGCCTAAATGGCGCTGACTGTATGTAAATGACATGGCATTTCATATACGGACTAGACCGTTAACATACGGACTATTGACATTCAGACTGTATGTGCGCAATCGTAGTGAATTACCCTTCTTTTTTTATACAGGCCCATTAAAGAACAATATGCCTTCTTTTTAGTATGTATTTTGCAGAAAAAAATATAGGGGACCTATACATTATACTAAATATAATTACCTTTTTTCCTTCAAAATACTACATAGCGGCACAGACTAACGAGTAATACAGACAATTTCTTAGCGACAACTGTCAAAAGGAGACTCGCTTTTAGACGAAATATCTTCTAAAGAGATAAATATTGTGCATTTTGTTTGATTTTACGTTAATCTACACTGCAAAAAGATTGCATTAGAATCCAGTTTATGTTTAAAATACTGGCTATTTTTCTTTAAATTGAAATGGAGCCAGGAGGCTTCTGTTGCGAAGTTATTTATTCTGTGGTAGCAGCAAGAAGTAATATCCTTCTTTGATGGGCCTATAAGTATAAAAAGAAGGGGAAATTCAGAAAGGCGGACGTCGAAACCGCCCGGAAAACATTGCACATCCATTCTGTCTTTGTTTAAATCTCTCTGTGATATACGGTCTAGTTGTAGATAGACCGTATATAATAGGACTACGGACTACCTAGTCCTTTTGCAAACGGACTAGACTGTTTGTTGAAGGACAAGCTTCATATACATATGGATTGATATATTCAGTCCGTTTACATATGGACTAGTCCTTTTGTATACGGCCTGTTTTACATATGCGGTCTGTAACATATATAAGTAACAACATCTAAGTTACTTTTACTGTTTTTAGTGTACCCTTGTCCCTTATTGTATCTTGTATCAGCCCCATCTGCTGTCCGATATTCAAAATTTAGCGCAGATGCCACAGATCACACACTATTCCCGCATATAGTTCTCAACAGGTCCATTCGCCCCAATGACCCGCTATACGTTCCAAAGAAACAACCAATACCCACCGCGCATAGCGACGAGGGCGGCGGCGCGGCGCCCGCGGAGTCGCCGGGGCGCCCACGGCGCCGCCGCCGCCGCCTCCGCCCCCGCCGCGCCACCCGGCATACCCCGGGATCGATAGCGTCGGGGAGTCTGGCCGGGGACGTCGGGAGCGGTGCCGAGAGTGCGCGCGTGCAGCGGCGGGCGACAGCGACGACGGCGACGACGGCCCAGCGCCGCCACCCGCACGGCAGCCATGCAGCCGCCCCCGAGGAAGGTACGGCGGCGGGCCGGTCGGGGCACAGCTGAGCGGGGACACGGCGGAACCCGCGTGACACTCTCACGACAGCTAGTACCCGATCCGCGACGTTTTCATGCGATAACTATTAATTTTATTTGGAAATATCGTCTTTTCTGTTCGAACGGTTGGGAGGAAAAAGGCAACGCGTGTGAGATTTATTTTTACACTAGGTACTATACCCGACGAGTATTGATTGATTGGTTGACTGAATAACTCAATCTAAAAAATACTACTAACAGATATATATATATAGCAGGATTACAATAATGTTCATACTTTATAGCGCACAGAAAGAATGTACCTATATAGAGCGGTGTTGTGGCGTTGGCTTCTTATAGATTGGCTTATTTACCTTCACTTTTGGACACAATTTACTAAAAACGATATTTTATTGTTTCGGAATCAGTAAAGTCTGTCCTTGCCAATTCCAAGTTATAAGTGGAATTTGAGAAAATAGCCCTACTTATAAAGCTAAAACCCAGGACGTATGGAAAAATAAAATTATTAACAGGCAAGGGGTTGAAACTTTTTTTGCGATTTTCGGTGAAACGTGACGCGAAAATATTCTACACAAAAGTTGTTGAAAAATCGGGTTTTCGCCATTTCGCGAAAAATTTGAGGTTATGTTGAAAAATGCCTTATACGAAAGATTTAAATTTTTTAAACATATACAGGGTGAATCAGTTTTTTGTAGCAGGACTTTAACAGATCATAGATCTTCAAAAAATAACCGCACTTTCTTCTATGAACTATATCATTTTAAGGCCTTATAAAAAAGTTACAATGTGTTAAAATTGTAAGACATATGCGGACTTGATTGAATATTTACAAAACTAGTCGAGATATTTAAGTCATATTTGGTATTAGTTAAAACGGCATGGGTTAGCATAAAATCTGTTAATATCGAACATCTTGCACAACCAGTGGCGGAGAAGTGGGTAATTGGTAAAATTATTTTTAGAAAAAAAAAAAGAATCACCTTGTATTGTAATAAAAGGTATTGAATTTTTTATGTAGATTTTAATTGAATACGAAAATGCCCTCTTGGTATTTGTTCGCATGTGTTCTAGTTTAATGGCAAATTTCATTTTTTTGTATTATTTCGGGGTATTTCTGAAAATTGCCTAAAAAAATTGCTCCATAAGTAACACTTAAAGTAGAAATAATGTGTTTACTACTTTAAATAAAGTAACTTTTTCCAATAAACTTACCTATTTAAGGCTATACTTTTGAAGTTACAGGGTCTAAAACATTTAAGGAAGATACAATTAAGGTTACGCTCTGTATCTTGAAAAGTAAAACCTTGAATGGGTTAGTTTATTGGAAAAAGTTACTTTATTTAAAGTAAGAAACACGTTTTTCTACTTTAAGTGTTACTTATGGAGCAAATTTTTTAGATAATTTTTCAGAAATACCCCGAAATAACACAAAAAAATTAAATTTGCCATTAAACTATAACGCATGCGAACAAATACCAAGAGGACATTTTTGTCTGCAATTAAAATCTACATAAAAAATTCAATACCTTTTGTTAAAATGCAAGGTGATTCGTTTTTTTTTCTAAAAATAATTTTACCAATTACCCACTTCTCCGCCACTGGTTGTGCAAGATGTTCGATATTAACAGGTTTTATGCTAACCCATGCCATTTTAACGTATACCAAATATGACTTAAATATCTCAACTAGTTTGGTAAATATTCAATAAAGTCCACATATTTTTTCCAACTTTAACACCCTGTAACTTTTTTCTAAGGCCTTAAAAAGATATAGTTTATACGAAAAAGTGCCGTTCTTTTTTGAAGATCTATCACCTGTTAAAGTCGTGCTACAAAAAACTGATTCACCCTGTATACAAATTTTGTGAACGACATTTTCCGCTAGGTCACGGGTCACGTATCGCCGAAAATCGCAAAAAAAACTTCAACCCCTAAACCGCACCCTCATTCCACCATTTCGTGTTTAATTTTAGTTTTTTTTTTATTATATGACCCTAACTAAATTTTGAGGCTGGTCCTTGCCTATTACTAATTTTATCTTTTGTAGCCCTTAAAATCCGCTTTGGCACTTGCCAATTATGCAAGTTGCCACTGTGTCCCTATGAATCTAAATTTGCAGTCGTTTTACAAACCAGGATATAACATTTCACAAAAGAGATACAAAACTTCAACTGGATATTGCTAGATTGCGTTTTAAGAACTTCACTATAACATTAGTTGATTCGCTTGCATTACGTTTCCCACATTACATTTTCCACATAAAATTAAAATTTGATATTTCACTATATTATTGCCTCAGCCGCAATTAAGAATTCTTAATAGGTAATCAACTTATAAACTAATTTAACGGTACCTAATCACTAATATAAAGCTCTTCCGAGTGTCATGTAGAATGAATGAAACCTTTTATACTTAAGCCAAATAACTACGTAAGAAAAGATGAAAACGAAAATATATGAAAATATAAAACTCTCATTTGCGAAATTGACAAAATTGTCAATTATGTCCATTTTTACCTCGATTTTTACTTATCTGAAACAATAGCCACGTTCCTTTTGCCACTTTTCTTAAGAATTCTTACTTTATCTCAGTTGGTGGCAGTTCCTTTTACAAATAAGAATGTTAGCTAAAGTGAGATTTTTTACCTGCCCCTTCACCCTTCAAGCACATCCTCGCGAGGACTTACTATCGAGCATATTGGCTCAGTTTGGTGGTGGGGAAAATGACCCTTTCACAAGATGAGCCTTTGACAGGAAAAAACAATCTGAGTGGCTCGGCTAACAACTGAACTAAAGTTCTCAGTGTAAGGGCAAAAGGAATGCGGCTAATATACAGAAAATATATATGGGTATTAAAAAAATACAATAAAATACCCATTAAGAAACATAAGTATAAATAAATAAAAAGTGTATTCACAATCATGCTGTAATTTGTGTATTGCTGGTTAAAGAAATTTGCGAAGTAGGTACTTCATTTCCTATCATAGGTATAATATAAATAAAAGAAACTCATCAAACTAGCCGGAAAAGTGCAGCTTTCTACCTAGATTTTAATAATTCTAGTCGTCAACAGATGTCGCGCATGTATATCCATGTACCTACTCTTTTCTGGTAAGAGAATTGCCGTCATTTTCTAATCTTGAGAGAACTACAATAAAAAAAATTTCAGGTAATAAATCTTCCATATTTTTTATACAGGGTGTCCCGAAATTAGCCTGCCATAATTTACCAGCGTGTTATATACGACCTAAAAAAATGAAAAAAGTTGGCCTCAAAAATGTCCCCTAATGGGTCTATAGCCCCCGAAAAGGGCAGTTTCACAAACAGGTTTCTATAAATATTTCCAGAACGAACAACGATAAAATTCTAAAATTTGGTATGTGATGTACCATACCAAATTTCAGAATTTTATCTTTGCTCGTTATAGAAATATTTAGAAAAAACCGTTTGCCAAAGTGTCCATTTCGGGAGCTATAGCCCTCTTAAAAGGCATTTCTGAGACCATGTTTATAGGAACTTTTTCATTTTTTTGGGTCGCAGAACACGCTGGTAAAATATGGCATTTAATATGCATTTTCATGACCCTCTGCAAAAAAATTTCAATACGATTTTACTCGAAAACGGTGCACGCTATCAAAGTTCAACAAGAGCACAATTTTTTCGTAGAATACCCTGAAATTTTATAATTTCGCAATAAATTTGGGGAAAAAGCACACACAAAAAATTTAGGATATTTTTAACCTCTTAACCCCCCATTTAGGACGCCTATGATCAAGAATGTCTAACTATCCCTACCTCGGCAAATGTCAAATCTCACAGGTACATCGCATACCAAATTTTAGAATTTTATCTTTGTATCTATATTTAGAAAAACCCACGGAAACTTACGTGGGCCCCGTATAGCCCCATTAGGGGGCATTTTTGAGGCCATGTTTATAGAGACTTTTTTTCATTTTTTTAGGTCGTAGAACACGCTGGTAAATTATGGTAGGCTAATTTCGGGACACCCTGTATTATTAGCGCGATAAAATCATCCAAAACAGGGTTTTTGCACATCATATACACCAACATCAATATAGTATATTGCATAACTAGCACGGAATAGCATTCATTTTTTACAAATATATGATAGTTTGAGGCATGAGACGCAGGCCAGGCGAGTGCTGCAAGTCATATGTGTGGGAAATGAACATTCCGTGCAAGTTATACACTATACTTTTTCTACGACTGTTTTGATAATTGGTTGAGTTCAAATTAGTACTTTTTTATAATTTAATTATTTTGAACACGAGCAAGTGGGTATTAAATTTAAAACAAATTAAACAAAACATTGCTTTCCTAAACTTATATGTATAAACAATATTAAAATGAATATTACTACTGACAGTAGTAATAAAAATCTTTGGAACATTTTCTGGAATTCAATTTTCTGCCATCACATTTGCAGGTTCCAAAATATATGCGATAATGTCAATTACCTATATCTTATTGCCGCTGGAAATTTCCATTTTTCGTATAAGTAACCAGTAATAATTAATTGATTTCTCACTTTATAAAATATATGTACCTAAACATAGAGTTCCTGGATTGGGAGAGTTAGGACAATAATATCATTTTTTAAAAGAATTTTTTTTCAAAAGTCATATCAATTTTGTCGATGAAAAATAATTTGGAATACATTCCATGGGCGTAACAAGGTTGCTACAGGTAAATATTATTTTCTTTTATTGTAATCACCTACACCAATAAAATTATATTAGAAACATGGTATGGTGCAGTTGTTGTGGCGTGACCATCATTTATTTTCACTGTCAAAGATAAGGCAAAATTTTAAATTTCGAAAAATGCAGTGATTGTTTTTAGCTGGAAAGAAAACAGAAAACTAAATATAGAGGTAGCAGGTATAAGACATCCAATATCCATTTAGAAAGTGCAAACCTTCGGGGAAAAATATCAATTTTTGGAACATTAATTAGAAAAAGGGAAGCGCCAAATGGACCATATACAGGATGATTTTTTTAGGTCTACCACCGCGATTTTCTCGCTTATTTTGCGCCCTACAAAAAAAGCGTAAGAAACAAAAATGTTGCAATTTTGAACAGCTAAGTGGTGCTGCAAAATAAATCGGCATCCATGGCCAACTTGTCGCGCAATATTTAAAAAACCTAAAATTGAGCAAAACTATTAATAGCCGTGGAATGTTTATTTTAAGAGACAGAGGAAAACTTTTATATTGAAAATTGATGGCACTGAGAAGCTTTATCCATCCACGTAGTCAGATAGTTTCAGCAAATTACACAGGGTCTTCGGCTCTCTTGAGACCACGAAAATTTTTGTCGATTTAAAGTTTTTTTAGTATACCGTGAAAAGTTGGGCATGGAGGCCCATTCCTTTTTTAAAGTCGCCTCGCTGAACAAAATTGCCATATTTTGTTTTCATACGTATTTTCTGTGCGACCTAAAATAAGCGAGAAAATCGCTTAATAAGAAATAAACAAAAAAAATTCATAGCCTCAAGAGAGCCGAAGCCCCTGTGTAATTTGCTGAAACTATCTGACTACGTGGATGGATAAAGCTTCTCAGTGCCATCATTTTTCAACATAAAAGTTTTCCTCTGTCTCTTAAAATAAACATTCCACGGATATTAATAGTTTTGCTCAATTTGAGGTTTTTTTAATATTGCGCGACAAGTTGGCCATGGTTGCCGATTTCTTTTGCAGCACCACTTAGCTGTCCAAAATTGTAACATTTTTGTTTCTTACGCTTTTTTTTGTAGGGCGCAAAATAAGCGAGAAAATGGCGGTGGTAGACCTAAAAAAATCATCCTGTATAGTGAAGAGATCACCAAGAAACTGAAAGAAGTTTTTAATAAAAATCAAAATCTAGGTATATCGTAAGAAATTCTTATTGAAACAATATGCACAGAAAATAAAATGTGTATACGGATCTTGCGGTTACAATTATTTACGAAATGTGTTATTAATAAACAATTAAAATATTAAATAATGTACTACTTTGATTTGTTTATGCTATATACATATTAGATACTACAAAAAAATAAGTACAAAATTCGTCATCATCTAGTTTTTAAAAATACGTAGATATATTCTAAATTAGTCTGTTTGCAAGAATACCATCCAGGATCATTGAAATTTCCTTCTGAAGAAGCATTTTCTGCATATTCTTTGTCAGTTATTTTGCCATTTCAAAATACTTTTGAAATCTCTATAAAAAATTGTTTCGAAGTTACAGTGCTCAAGTTCAATGTGTTGCCTCGGTATTGCGGTTGATTGTATTGCCAATATGGTTTCACGAGACTATCGAAATTCGAGATTTCTCGTCTTGTCTCGTCTCGATTTCGAGACGAGATCGAGGCAAGACTGCATTTTTTTGTCGAGACAAGATCGAGAAAAAGGTTTCGAGACTTTTCGAGATCGAGAAATTTTTTCGAGATTTCTCGATCTCGAAATGAAAAAATGTTTTATCCAAGCAATTTATCAAATAAATCCAATTTTGGTGTATGAAGTTTTCTATTATTTAAAGAGATATTTCTTTGAAAAAACCTAATTTATAAAAAAAAAGTGTTAATGTTTAATATTGTTTTCTAGAATTAGGTATACACTTCTAGAAAGAGCGCTTTTACAAAAAATAAATAGATACCTTTTTTTTTAGATCCCGAAAATAGTAAAGTTACGCGGGGGCTAAGGTTGATATGAACTATTTTCGAAACATAGAGTAATTTTTTTTTGTGTTTTTTATTGCTTTATGGAGGTCCTCGATTGCGTAGTGAAATATTCGTACCTATCAAAGGTCCACCCTGTATATTCAGAGTGTCTCACTTGAGAGTGTAACAACCTTTATAACTTCTTTAATCTTTAACCGACCAGAACGAAATTTTTACCAAAGGTAGATGGTATTGTTGCCTACTTATTTTCAAAATATTAGTTACCTACTCCAAGGTCAAAGCGACTTGCGATGCCACAATCGAGGCTAAAAGTCCGAAAGTCATATTAGGCATTTTTTTTCAAACAAATTTACTAAAAAAAAGTTGTTCAGAATCGCTCCAGAACCTTAAATCCAAAATTTTGTCAAAACAAAAAATAAATAAATACAAAAATAACAATTTGATAATTTTCTGCGTTTAGAAAAGTGTGCCATGGAAGTTTTGACAGCAAAAATGGTGCATTGTTGACGATATCCTTTTTGAGGGCGAATGCAAGTACCTAATGTAGAGACGAGACTTACTACTTTTTTCTGAAAAAATATTTTTTCACGACGGAAGGGCGGCCTGTGGCCGCCCCTGGATTTGACCGCCCGGCAGTGGCGTAACTACGGAAGAGTAGGCCCGTGTTCAAAATTTCAGGTGGGCCCCTGTGTTTTTTTATGTTTGAAAGTGGTGTAACAATGACAAACATTGTACAGGATGTCCCATTTTCAATACTTTTGCAACTTATATCTATATTTTGAAATTCTTACCTCCTAGAAAAAAACCGTGTACGCCACTGAATTCTACATTCGATTTTTACCATTTCAACAAGTTAGCGTATAACGGATATAGGGGGGTGCCTGAAAATGGCAAATTTGGAAAATCACCTTGTGTTTAAAAAACTAAGAAGGCCGCAAGAAAATTCTGTATACGAGCCTTTCTTTTTATGAAAAAGAAGGTCAGTGTCCCGAAAACCGCAACTCCCTAGTTCTAAAAATATCCGAGATACCTCACAAAAGTATTGAAAATGGGACACCCTGTAGGTGCATATAGAGAATAATCCAACTTAAACTTTATATTGACCAACAGTTAAAAATGATGCACATTGCTCACTACAGGTCAAAAAACGCCATTTTATAGGTCAAAATGTTGAATCACCATCTGTACAGGGTGATTCAAACTCGACGCCCCAGGAATACTGCGGGAACACGAAAACTGAAAATAAAATTCCGAACAGGGGCTCTTAAATGGAATGGAATGAAAAACATGGAATTTTTTCTATTCACTAGGATCGGTTTTCCGAAATCTATAGTTAGCCATGAAAACAATTGTGAAAGTCGGAAATTATTTAAGAGTATGTTAGGGTGCACCATTAAATTTGTTCGACTGGAGTATTTTTAAATTTTTGAATTGTGCTTGTTACTGACTTGTTTGCTATTATAGTTTGTTAGAAAAATTTTTATTTAATATTCCAGTTGAAAAAATTTAAGGGTGCACAAGACAACCTAACATTCTCTTAAATAATTTCTGACTATCAATTGTAAATTTTGAACAACTAAAGATACAGAAAATCTTTTCCTATAAAAGTTGTTGAGGATGATAAATGATAAGGACTTTCAACATTTAGGAAAAAATGGTATGTTTCTGGGGGAAAATACAAGGCCTACTATAAAGACAGGCCCTGGCGCACAAAAATCACGTGACCACCTTAGGCCGACGTTACATGTCATTTACCACATAACTGAAAGCTGCAGCTTGGGTTTTGAGAAGTTTTAAATGTTTAAATTGTTTTTAAACGTGTTAGTTTATATTTTAGAAACAAGTTTGTGTCTAGTGCGCGTGTGTCCTGGCGGAGGGGAACCGCCCAGGTGTTATTGAGGCATTTGGGTGGAAGTCGTGCCGTCCAAGAGTATTGGTGTCGCTCGCACCGACGCGTGAGCGCTGTAAAGGGGAATTCTCCCCCGAACCACAGAATAGGGAGCCCGGAATTCCGGAATGGACTATTATGGACATGGACCGTATTGGACAGTGGAGCCTGAGACACAGGGGTGAACTGCTTACGGGAGATCCGCGAGTTCAGACGGTCCGGGTGGCTGGAAGCCGTTCCCGTTGACCACGTTCGGGTTTGTGTATTTATTGTATTCACCATTCACCTTGTGCGAAATAAATCACTGTTGTAACGTACTAGAGGATTTTCGTTGTCGACCCACGCCCTGATATTTACAGTATACCTACTGATGTTAGTTTTCATTTTTATTTCGTAAAAAATAACCTAAATACCAAATATTGGGTCTGTTTATATTATATTTATACATATTACAAAAGCCAGGAAGAAAGTGTCGCCATAACAAACATTTGTTTTGCCTCGGGATGAAAATTTCCGCCAAAAATGGATTCGTCAAATTCCAACTGAGATTTAATTTCTAAAAAACCCTTAAGTATGTGTGGCTAACACATTTTCAAGAAAGTGAAACAATAATTAAAGTGGACAAATGTGTTGTGGGAGGAAAATACCTATAGAGAATATCACCTAAGCTAAAGGAAGGTGGTGTCCCAACAATTTTTGAGAATGTGCCAAAATATTGTGAGTGCAGTGCCGTTTAACTGTCAGCCTAAAACACCTGAGACAGGTTGAAAATTTTGAAAAAACAATTAGAGAAAGCTTGGATGCACAAAACCAATAATGTAATAGATGAAAGAAAACTTGCCAAATTGTTACGAAATTTGTTTTTTCTACTTATCTCCAAAAATGCCTTTCATTATATAGCACTAAGTTGGTCACGTGACTACGCGATTATGCGTCAGCGCCGTGGCCTGTCTTTATCGTTGGCCTCGGGGAAAATATTGATGACGTCACAGCGGCCATTTCCCCAAACAAAAAAGCAAATTTTCGGGCATAATTGGGCCTTATAAAAAAAAGCAAATTTTCGGTCATAATTGGGCCTTATAGTATGTCCCATTTAAGAACCCCTGTTCAAAATTTTATTTCCAATTTTCGTGTTCCGGCAGTAGGCTTGGGGCGTCGAGTTTGGCTCATCCTGTAGGTACATTTATTCTTAAGTTATTATACATTTTTTGTACTACCCTTGCATTTTTATTGTTTCGAAATTTCAAACGCCCTCTATGTAACCGATTAGAGATTAATTCTGACTCGTTGGTTATTACTCAACACCACATCAATCGGCTCGCATCGGAAAAACCGAAATTTCTGCGCCCTGCATGAACCTTGGTGGCGGTGGGCCCCTAACAGCTCTGGGCCCGTGTTCACCGCACACTCTGAACACCCTGTAGTTACGCAGACCTCTGCTGCCGGGTCAGCTCGCCCCTGATAACATGAATGGCCTTGAATGTTACCAGTTTTAGGTACATACATACCTACCTGCCTACCTAGTATTTTTTTTAAATACGTGGTTATTTATACTTCACAGCTACTACAATTTATTTCTAAGGCCCGATGGTACAATCAAGGTTTAAGTTTGAGTTTTGTTAAGCTTGTTGACAACGATGTTGCAGTAACCGTTGGTAAGGTCCTAACTTTTTAACAACCATTATTGCGACAATCGTTGTCAACGAGCTTAATAAAACTCGAGCTTAAACCGTATGTATAATCGGGCCTAAGTAAATAAAAATTACTCGAAAAATTATGAACACAGATTCAAGACTCTCGAAAAGTTCGAGAGTCTCGAATCGAGATCGAGAATTTTTTTCGAGAAAGAACATCGAGACAAGAGTATGTTAATTTCTCGTCTCGATGATCGAGACGAGACGAGAAATTCCTTTCGAGACGAGATTTCTCGTCTCGTGAAACCCTAATTGCCAATATACGTAATAGGAAAATTATTAACCACTTTTGTTTGTTCCGTGTTAGGATATATTTTGCTAAATGCAAAACAAAAAATAGTGCCTAGATTAACGCTGCAGCAAGAAAAAGTATTGAAATTAGAAGAAAAACTAATCTTAGTATAACGTTATTCGTTATTGTTTTTTGTAATAGCTAAGTTAATAATTATTATTGTATGGTAGTAAAGGTAGGTTTTAATAGTTTATTTTCAAATGTGAAAACAAACTAAATTGCTTTGCATTTTGTTGTTTAATTAAAACATTCTACAGTACAATATAGTGACTATTTTCCTCATCTGAAAATTTAAAATAAAAAAAATATTATAGGGTAATGATATTCATATTAAAATTTATTTCTAAGTTTTGTTATCTATCTTTGAAAAAGAAAAAGTTGCACGCTTTTTCTCAAAAATCCATTAGGCAGGGAAATTTATTGCTAGAGACGGCTTCTGCCGGTCATTGCGCACCTCGCTATTTGCTCGTCGTATTTGCGAAAAGTATTTTTTCTAAATAAGCAAGGCGGTTGAGAAAATTTTTTTCAAGCAACTTTTTTTTTATTTCGTGTGCTATTTATTTACATTCTCGAAGAAACCAAGTTTCTATCCGAGTTTCTATCTTTCAAAACGAAAAAGTTGCACGCATTTTTTCAAAAACGTGCCGTGTTTCGAGACAGTGACCGTACACTTTTCCGATTTTCTCTACCTCAGAAAATAAAGAAGTTGGCCTTTTTTTTCGGGAAGCAAATAGGCAGGGAAATTTTTTTTCTCGTCATTTTCTTTCCTTTCCCCCATCCTTCTTGTAATTCGTCGTAGGTAATAAAAATAGTAACAATTTAAGTTTTGCATATTTTATATTATATCATCTTCCTATTGTTTAGGTTATGGTAGCAAAAATCGAATGATGCGAACTTCAGCAATAATAAGTAATAAGTAATAATTGAATAGGCAATATTTTCAAGGCGCGCAGTAGTGCAGTTTAAATTGCATTATGTATGTAGTTTAAATCGGCCCCGATTGCTTGAGTAGGTACGACAGCCCAACATTACGTGCGGTAAATACAAAAATCAGAAAGCTTTTAGCGCCTCTACCTTTGACATTTAGAAAGGGCGGATGCGAGTAAGCATCTACTACTTATTCTTCCCTTTGTAGCTATTATTCGCGTCAGGATTTTACAAACAACTTGAGAACTTTCTAACGGGATAAAGGATCCATTATCATATTAAAGTCTCGAAAAAAATATCGCTATGGGAAGAACTAAGATAATAGTCGTTATTGAAGCAAGGAGTGCAAAAAGTTGATATTTACGCATTGATTAAGGTATTCTAATACCTTATTCATCAATGTGGAGGTAGATAACACACTGCGTGCATTAACTTTTTTGCATTGGCATTGAATCAAATTCAACAATAATAAAGCAATATGGTATTGAATATAATATATTTTTCTTGAAATCGCCAGTAGTGTCCCAAAATCATCATTAAAAGCTCAGAAATCGTCACCGAAGTAGCCCATTATTGTACGATTTTTTCAATAAGTAGGCCTTGGCGAGATGTAAACATCAAACGTCACACGCGGAGCCATCGCCCGTCAAAAGTGACCAAATATTCAAAACCCGGCCACAAAAGGCCCATTTAACTTTTCGTACACGCATTGCGAAATTGTTACCTATAGCAGCGCAATCTTTCAGTATAAATATTTTAGTATGTTTGAATATCAATAGATTTGTTATGGAGGCTGCACAATAAGCAGCAGTTTGGTTTGTCTGTGCGAAGGTGCCGTGTCTTATCATACTAGACCTAGGTAGAGCGATCGTCAAAGTCGAGCAACGCCGCGCGCAGTTGGTTCATGGATGGGTGATCTCTTACAATTATTTTCTTGCATAATAAAACTTTTTTTTTTCCGATTTAAAAAAATATAATATGTACCTTGGCACTGAAGTTCTTTTCATGATTCATGTGGTTTATTTGCCTCGGCCAGAGGCCTCGGCAACTAAATTCCACATGAGTCATAAAAAGTTGAACTTCAGTGCCTTGGTACATAAATAACTATTTTACAACTGTCAACAAAAGTAGGTAGTATTAAAGCAGAGAGAATTATTAGTTTCGTAGTTTAGAAGAATATCGGCTTGCATTTTTATATACCTATTTAAAACGGTTGTAAATACCTATTTAAAACGGTTGTAGAAAAAAAAATGCAACTCGTGTGTAAAGTTCCTTTAGGGCACCCGACTGTGTGTAGTTTTTCACAAAATTCCAAAACGTGTGCAAAATACTGTTTCCTTATTGAGGCCTCAATTAAGCTAAACAGTTCAAAACGTGATGTTGGTGTGGACAACTTTTTGTATTGAACCAGTTGTGTACGACCTACTTTGCGGAGGTTACGGCTCTAATGAAATGGTGGACACTCTGGTGTGACAAGAGTTGTCCTAGCCCTGCTACATGCACTGTATTAATTGGTTCAGGGTCCTTGAGGGTCCACGTGATCATTGCGTAAGGGGCGGCACACACTATCCTAGACAGGTTAAGTACATCGTCAACCAATCAAGGGTGTCCCTGCCTATAGATACAGGGTGCGGTTCAAAAACGAATACCTCACGTACCATAGCGGTAATCTACAAAAAAAATAAAGTGACGAGTGACCCGTGTTGTTTCTTTTTGCGCACAGGTTCGGATTAAGGGGGACATGTGCCGTTAGAAATTGCCCTTAATTTCAGTTTCTCGGCTGTACCTTCTGAACGGATCGACCGATTTTCTTCAGATTTGACATAGTTTGCAAAAAATGGCTACTCTTGATATGATATAAACTCTATTTACATTTACATTTACACAAACTGTACAGTTTTATTTTTATTAGAACTGTTTTATATACCTACCTCTCTCTAAAGTAGGGTATCCTGCAGAATTTAAGTTTTAATAATTTCTATTTATAAATAATTAATTAATACTTCTAAAAGTCCAATAATAACTTATTTCTGGCATTTTAGAACAATGAAAATTAGTACAGATAGGGTCTAAGTAATCCTATATAAGAATCGGCAGTCTGCTTAAAAAAAAATAGTAAAACTTTTACTATTTTTTTAAATTTACCTACTCATTGAATGCGCATTTTGAACTAGGTATCTAACAAAAAAAAAGTTAATCAAAATCGGTCAACAAATACTTAAAGATTTTACAAGGATGGTAAATGGTAAGCCCTTAACGTCGACGCACTGTTACTGTAAGTACATAACTATTCTGTGATAGACAAATTATTTCGGGATTTTTGTAAATCTATGATAAGTAGGTATACCTTTATTGTTGTGTCAAATAGTAGATAATAAAAATCCATACAACTTTATTTCTAAGAAGATTATTAGGTATAATATGCCGGTGGATGTTTTGAATCATTATCGTAATAATTGTCTAATGTTGTATACAAATAGAAGATGGGTGCCCATTTAATTATCTTTTTTTGAAGTATCGAATCGTCTCAACTAATGATATGAGATAAGGTGATAAAGTATACCTATAGATAATTATTATTGATTAGAATTTTAAAAACAGCGAGAGACAGTAGTAGTGGGTTTGTTAAGATTTGCTGTGATTTCAAAATGGCAAGCGAACCACTTGTAAGTACCTAGCTAGTTATAAATAATTTTAATTTTGTCTCCCCTGCTATAATACTTACCACGTGGTGTTCATTTATTACCATTACCAATATACCGGCATACCTATATTGCATCTTTGGATTAATTCTTCTCATATATGTAGATACAATGTACAAATCCATAAAATTTTTATTTTTGAGATAATCGCCTGAATTTTTGTTTTTTGGAACCTTCCTACTAATCTAAAAACGCTTTTTAGAAATGACATTTCTTAATTTGGTAATCTAAGGTTAGCAGCATTGTTTTCAGGCGCGTCCAGGGGCGTATGTAGCATGTCTGGCAGAAATGTCAGAAATTGTGACAGATGCTTAACCTTAACCTTGATATTCTGTGGCTCTAACCTAACTCCAAACACAGAAACTCTAACTACTATAGCCTTTTTCTGTGCTTCAAAGAACAGCGTT
Organism: Pseudeuparius sepicola; assembly: GCA_963920635.1. NCBI lineage: Eukaryota > Metazoa > Arthropoda > Insecta > Coleoptera > Anthribidae > Pseudeuparius > Pseudeuparius sepicola. The sequence goes on along the minus strand of OY987302.1, from coordinate 46,545,021 downwards.
AACTGTCAATTTCTATCTATTCAAATTTAGGATTCGTGTGCGTAAAACGTAAATTCTGTTGATTACGGCCCTATCCTCCGTCACCTATCAATAATATCAATATGGCCGCGGCTTACAAAATTCTAGGGATATGGAATATTTACCTGTCACAATCTAGTGTACAATTAAAGAGCGTTTTTAGATTATCTTCAAAATGCAAGTCCAGGGCTGGCTACGATTTTTTATACTCCGATTTTCATGAATACCATTTAGCTATTTTTTTTATTTTAAATCTGACGCTACAGCCCCACATACCAAATTTGAACAAAAAATATACAGGGAGTCAAAAGAATCGGTTTTTGAAGGCTTTCCAAACAGGCGATTTTGTCCAAAAATAAAGAGTTTATGGATTTGTATATGTTTAAAAGTAGACACCCGACACCCTACAGATATCTATAAAAGTGTACCCCTGGATTGCATCCCAATTACTGTAATTTTCAAAACAATTAGATACACAATTATCCTTCACTACTGGTTTCAGTTTTGGCAGTTTTCAAGAAAATTTGGTAGTCACGCCTTATTGTTAGATTTTGACTTTAGACAGTTTTCTACAGAATTTTGTATTATTTTATCTAATCACAGACAAAACTACATCTAGACTGTAAGAGTCATTGTTAAAATTTCTGTTTAATTTGTTTGCTTTCCAAAATTAATGTTTAGAAGTTGGTGTGCCATGACTTTTTGTTGACGGTTTCCACAATACCCTCTGCCATATCTGTATGTCTTTATATGCAGTACGAAAACAAAAGCATAGATTTTTGTGTTCGCTTAATAATGGTAGGTACAAGAGTAACTGCATATATTTTGTGCCAAGATATTACAATCGAGCAACAACTACCGATCAGATTCCAATAACAATAATAATAATTCCCTCACAATACTCCAAACTAGTACCCCAGAAGCAATCGAATGCTTGTGCGGGGGAGGGGGGCAATTACTATTATTGTGTCTTCGTTGCCATTTGCGGCTAGGACCGACTTTTCCCGATAGAACTAGGATAGCATTCGCTCAAATACTACGGAAAACCCTAGAAAACCGTAGTAATCCCAACGAATGAAGGACAATTTATAAAGCCATTAAGGAGCAATACCGTGAATCCAAAATTTGTCCAGCGCGCTTGGCCGTGAGCGGTGTTTTTCTATAGACATGTGCATGCCTTTGCCTCGACCTCGGTTCGAACCAAGGTCGATCGAAGAAAGAAAAACGTGCAGTCTAAATAGTTCCGCGACGCTACGAACGTCGCCACCGCGGCCCCAAATGGTTACTGATATAAAGTAACTTTGCCATATAGATGAATACATTCAAATCTAAGAAAAAAACACAAAAAGGCGCAAGTGGCGTTCTCTGAGAGAGACACGTAGAAATTAGCATCTTCAGCTTCAGCTTATTCTCCATTTCCAAAACCGCACAACAGTTCAGCGGTTTGATTATTTTTGGAGATCATAATTAAATTAAAAAAAAATTACTTCAACGTTCTGTATATCAGTAACCATTGAGATCTGACTGGTAGTTGTTAAGCACAATCGTAATATTTTGGCACAAAATAGTTTCATTGAAAAAAGGTCGAAACACAAAAGATCGAAATTTTAAAAAATCCCAAAAACAGAAAAGGTCGAATCACAAAAGGTCGAACCACAAAAGGTCGAATCACAAAAGGTCGAATCACAAAAGGTCGAATCACAAAAGGTCGAACCACAAAAGGTCGAATCACAAAAGGTCGAAATTAAAAAAAAGGGGGAAACAGAAAAGTTTGGGTACTTAATCAAATGACCGAATAATTGAAAATATTGGTTGGCTAAAAAAAGGTCGAAAATCAAAAGGTTTGAAAACAAAGGTTCATAAAACAAACAGTCGAAACTAATTATACAGGGTATCCCCATTTTTGTACACAAACTGACATTTGGTAGAAAAGGCCATTTTGAGAAAAAAAATTCCCACAAACATGCGTATACTTATATCGTTGACTGAAGATAATAATTCTCACCCAACGCTTATATAGTTACTTAGTTTTCGTTAGTTTTTTCATATATTTTTTAATATCTGAAACGAAAAGAGATATGGACATAAAACTCGGTATGTAATAATAGGTCGTCTTCCATTGAAGGTATCTACATTTTGAGCCCAAAAAGGCAAACTGCAGGTATACGCCGATGCCGAAGGCTTCTTATATTTAAACGAAAATTATTATCAGTAGGTAGCCATTACAGCTTAGACCAGAAGTGAGCGCCCCAGTTTTTTTAGACACCCTGTATATTTTGCGGCAAAATAGTTGATGTCAGGTGTAGGGTCCTTTTGAGACACCCTGTATCTTTTGCGCAAAAGATACAGGGTGTCTCAAAAACCTTAGACCAGAAGTGGAGCGTCCCAGTTTTTTGAGACACCCTCTATATTTTGCCGCAAAATATACAGGGTGTCTCAAAAAAACTGGGACGCTCACTTCTGGTCTAAGCTGAAGTCAGTAATGGCTACCTACTGACAATAATCTTCGTTTACATATAAGAAGCTTTTCTCGGTTTTGTATTTATACATTTTATTTTCGACCTTTGGATTTTCGACCTTTTTCCCGCCAATCAACATTTTCAATTATCCGATAGAAATTAGAACTATTTTTTATTAATTCGACCTTTTGTGATTCGACATTTTATGATTCGACCTTTTGTAATTCGACCTTTTGTGATTCGATCTTTTGCCTTTCGATCTTTTTTTATTCGACCTTTTGTGATTCGATCTTTTGTAGTTTCTATATTTTGTTTTCGACTTTTTGTGATTCGGCCGATTGTGATTCGACCTTTTGATTTTCCATCTTTTTTCCGTCAACCAGTTGCTTTATGTACTATTATTTATGGGACACCTTATATATGATATTATATTAACGCTATTTGTAAATTATTGCCGAAGTAAATTTACCGATTTCCATTTCTCTTCTTTTTCAGGGAAACTACGCCAAGTTCCTAAAAAATCTCCATTCAGAGCAAATTAACAAACTCATCTTAAAGAATCAGCACGAATGTGATTTGCTAGAAGATATAAGGACTTTCACAATCAAAAGATCGGCCATAGAAAAGTCCTACTCAGAAGTAAATTGTTATCTTCCGTTTCTCTAGTATAAATTTAATTTGATAATGTTTTAGGCTCTGCTAAAGATATCTTCTGCCTATTTAAATAAGAAAATTCCTAACATACCAGATATTAAGCTCGAAGGGGGAGAGGAAAAATGGTGAGTATTTTTTGTACTCTATTATTAATAATAATAATTCTCACCCTCACAATCCTCCAAACTGGAAGTACCGCAGAAGCAACTTAATGCTTGTGCGGGGGAGGGGGCAATTACTATTATTTTGACTTCGTTGCCATTTGCGGCTAGGGCCGACTTTTCCCGATATAACTAGGATAGCATTCGCTCAAGTTCTACGGGAAACCCTAGAAAACCGTTCTAATCCCAGTTTGTGTAGAGAAATTAGTAAATCACACAGATAAAACCACCGTGAATCCACATTTTGTCCAGTGCTCTTGGCCATCAGCTGTGTTTTACTATAAAGATATGAGCATGCAGTCTGCCTCGACCTCGATCCGAACCAAGGTCGATCGAAGGCAGAAAAACTTACAGTCTAAATAGTTAGCAATGCTCCGATAATGAATGCATGCAAATATACTCGTAGGTACTTTTAGTCGTGTTGTAGTTGCTCTCTTAACAGATAGGGAGGGATATTTTCAGATAACCTTATTTTAAAATAGTTATTTTTGTTACAAGTACCTAAAATGAATGCAAATTTTAAGCGTCCTGAAGAATTGTAAAAAGCGTATAACAAAATTTTGGGAGCGTATGACAAAAACAGTGTTTGTCACACGTATGTACTTAAATGAAGTTTTTCAGGACTCATCTGCAGCAATGATTCGTCCTGAAAAACTTTATTTAGGTACGTGTGACAAACACTTTTTTTTGTCATACGCTCCCAAAATTTTGTTATACGCTTTTTACAATTCTTCAGAACGCTTAAATTTGAAAATTTAGATACCTACATGGCATATTTTCTGCTTATTGAGATGCATAATATGTCATTAGTTATTCCCAGTTTTCTACGGAATTAACTTTTCTATATAGTAGCTTTATCACGCAGTAATAATTATAAGTATAGTGTAAACAGTAAGCAACAAACCCTAAGCAAGTAGCCCCTAGAGGGCTATAATATACTTATGTCTCTGGGTAGGTACACATACAATTCCACTGGATTTTTATGGCATGATATAACGCGAATTTAGCAAGCACTGAATATGTTAAAGAATTATTCTGGACTTAAAAAAAACGAATATATATATTTAATTGTATAATTGACTACTAGAAAATACTATTTGTTCGATAGTGTAGGCGCTTAAAAATTAAAGATATACCTACCTAATAGGTAGTCAGTGATTTTTGAGTGTGTGCTGACGCTTAGTGTTCCTTCTGCAAACAAAAATAATAATGAAAAACGATTTTACAGGAACATGTGGAATGTGTGGAGGACAGTATTAGAAGAAAACGAAAAACTAGCAAGGGCCAGATTAGCCGCAGTCGAGGTTTTTCAACAACAGATTGCGGATGACGCCAAAATCCTTAGAGCCCACAAACTGCAAACAGCTAAAAAAGTAAGTATAGGTAATTTTTTGACATGATTCTGTTGGATCTGTTTTTTAGTAATAGAGGAGAGAAACATAAAAGCATAAAAAGCTGAAAATATACTGAATAATACTTTGACACAGTTTATCTTTTTTTAGATCGAGCGCACTTAAATTTTTACACCGAAATTTTCCCAGATATGCCTATGTACTATTGTAGGAAAGCTTAGGCTTGTAGCGAAACATGATCAAAAATAGCGTTCTGAAATTTCTGGATTCTGCTGGTCGTTACCAATAAACGAAACTCGGAAATAGATAATGCCAATGGTGGGTGGACAAGTTTTTTATTGGTTCATAGATTTTCTTTCTATAGACATTTATAGAAAGACAATAATATTCATATCTACATACCTAAAAGCACAGAAAATATAGCCTACGGCAATAGAAGTCTGATCAGCAAGGAGCAGGTAAAATAGCTACCTATATGTCTATACTATAGATCTATAGAATTTTGTTTGGCTTCTCGTTAGTAGAGAGCGCGTATCTGTATCTATCAATCAGGAAAATATGCACAATCCTGCAATAAGGTACCAACACCTGGCTAAAATAATACATTGGACCAGACTTCTGTTGCCTTAGACTATATTTTCTGTGCTAAAAGTGACCATCTTCAACCACGAATTATTATATTACAACAATATTCTATAGCTTTTAGGAGACCACAGGTTCACCGTAGTTCACCTTATCGATACCAGTAAATACTGAACGACAGCGTTCGGCGAATTAATTCTAGCATTGAATAAAGAAATAATTCTATCCTTTACTCAATGACAAAAAACGTTAAAGGCAACTGAACGGTACTGGCGCCGCCACCTGGCAAAAAGGTGAGAACGCCAGGCCAAAAGTAGTAAAGGGCGTATTAGGCTACAGACCTTACTTTCAAGGGCGTAGATAGCTTTTTCTTCCAGGGGGGTAATGGTAATACCTACTATTTAAAATTCGTCTGTTCCCCAATTATTAGGTTTTATTGCGATTTTATAGGTGGGTAGGTATGCTATAGTAATATATTGAATAACAATATAGGTACTATATACTTAAAACAAAGAACAATGAAACAAACTCAAAATAAAAAATGATAGAAAATATGAAAATAAAATATATACTTTTTCTTTGATGAAAACAGAAACAAAACAAAACAAAATAACAAGAAAAAAAAAATCAGTTTTTAAAACCCTAATCTTAAAAAAAAAACATTTAAAAAATCAGTCAAAATATAAAAAAATAAAAATATATGCACACATAAACCAGTTTTTATAGAACTAAATCTAAAATCCTTTTGTTACTATTATTGGCAAATCTGTTTAGCACCGCTTCAGGGCAAGGTTTTATATCCCTGTGAATATGTAAAAGCGCCATCCCTACAAGCCTCTCCTGTCCCATAGTGGACCTAAACCAAGATTTGAGTCTTTTTAAAGATGAAAAACTTCTTTCGGCCGAGGCTACACTTACAGGCAGTGTACACAGAATTTTCAAAAGTTCATATATTTTTGGATATACAATTATAGGATCACACAAAGGTAATGTTTCAAAAGCCGAATTTGGCAGACTTTCTTTGCTAAAAATTTTAAATTTAATTTTCCAAAGTTCTATTTCGCTTAGTAAACTAGCAGCTATCAGATCCTTACTTTCATTGGTAAATTTGGATAAGGTTCTGGTTTTGTTGGGCCACAGATAACGTTTATCTGTGCTGTCACAATTAAAGGAAATATTAAAGGATAAGTGGTATCTCTCATTAAAGTAACAAAATTAATATGGCATTGAAAATGCCACCAGCAATAACTTGACAATAAGGATATTTTTGTCAGGTCTCATGTGGTGACACTAAAACAGTTTTACCGTTGACTGACCTATTAATAAAGACTGCTCACGGCATGTTTGACAGTTCTCTGGCTCACCATGCGCTTCCCGGAGACAAAATACAATGCAAAATACATTGTTGACCATAGGCGCCATCTACTTTCCAGGACATAAAACTATAGCCGTGAGAAGTATTATTAATACGTCAGTCAACGGTTTTACCCTAATCCTAGTATAGAGTCTAGTTTTGACAGAGAACATGTCGAGGTATAAAATCGCCGATCCAACTTACTTTGCCAGTTTTATAAAAATGTAACATTGAATATTAAAAACAGAGTTTTCATTAGATAATAATTAGGTATCTAATGATGTAGATCAGACAAGTTAATCTTTTTATAACGAATGTGGAATTTAGTTGCTTTTTTATAATAAAACTTCTAGTTTTCCTATTTGAAACAATATATGTATAGTATGTCCACGGTTGGAGAGTCCAATATGAAAAGCTTCTTTATTTTTAATTTTATTGAAGAGTTACTCTCGATAAAAAGCTTTGCTTGTTTTTAAAATGAGATGGCATAGAAATAATTAACATTTCCTGTTCAAAAAATTAAAAAAAAAACTTAAAATGGTACCTACAAGAGTAAACTGGCTTTATTTGTGAAGATCTGGAAAAGTTGTTCAAAATTAAAAAGTAAAAATAATACCAATTTTCAAAAAATCGGCTGATTTTAATTTATTAGTAAATAAATAGTAAATTAACCATCCACAAGTTTTAAACATATTATTTTTTCTAATCTCATCTAAAGGTATTGAAGAAACGTCTCTAATCTTCTCCTTTAATCAAAGCAGGCCGGTCTTCTCCTTTAATCAAAGTAGGCCGGTTCTTTCAAACTTCATCTTTTAATTTCTAACAACTTCTCCTAATAACATTTTTCCATATCTTCACAAGTAGAGACAGTTTACTCTTGTATTATTTCAAAGAAGTGTTTCTGTTGGACACCCTAACCGTGGATATACTATATATGATGTGTCTAGTACTGAAGGTCCTTTTTATAAGGCATGTGGAATTTAGTTGCGGAGGCCTGCACGTCCGACCGTGCCCGCGGTTGCTTTATTTTTCATATATTTATTTTACTTTTTAGTACCGATTAAAAAAAGAATATTATTTTCACGTATTTATACGTGGGAGAACCTAGAACATAAATTTGGTACTCTCAGGTCCGACATCAAATCTGATTCATCGTTTATTTATGAGCCGTGTGACATCTTCTCCCATATGAGGGATGGGAGTGCCTAAGGCAATGAGCGTGGGAAGAGTTTCCCCCCACATTTCCTCCTACGCTCAATTATCTCATATCTTGTCACCATAATTTAATAATTAAGAGAACTAGCGAATAATATTTCGTCGAGGTTAGTTGAACCCTCAACTTTCAGGAAGTTATAAGATAAGAATAGATAATACTCTATTCGTTCCTTAGCGCTTGAATCCTATATTATAAAGAATGAAAAATGACCACCCGTGATTATTTTAAAACCTATCGCTTCTAAATTATGATGAAGAAATAATTACCTATAGTACGATTACATATTCTAAGGATCAGATTAGGATCTTCTACGCTAGTACATTACCAAATTCCGAAATATTTTATACGGAAAAAAGTAATTTCCTTTTTATGCGTGTCTCAAAATTTTCAATTGAATGACTCGAATGACTAACAGAGTTTGTTTCTTTAGTGTGTGGATCAGCTGGCGATGGTCCACAAGGAGCTGCAGGCGTGCGTGCTGGACGTAGACAAAACGAAAAAGCTGTACTTCGACGAGGAACACAGTGCTCACGACGTTAGAGATAAGGCTAGGGATATAGAAGAAAAGTAAGTGTAGCGAATACTCACATTAATTTGTTTTCTCTGCAGTTTACATTCCGGTTGTCCTTTATGTTTGCTTCTGCCGGAGCTATCTAGTTCGCTGTATTATTCCTTGCAACGAATGTTTTCTAACTTTTCCAGCAGGTTGCTTTGAATTCTTTGTAGATTTTTATATAGTATGAGAGCCGGCCGCATGATTTCAACTCTCATAAGATTCTAGAATAAGATGTTATGTAAAATGTAGACAGTACCGATACCCGATAAGATCGTTCAGTTAAACTATGAAGCAGACTGCGTTCTTAATTTATTATAGATTAATTTAAAACTGAGAAAGAAGGTCCCCAGTGACCTACAATGGATTAATTAACATTTAAAGTTGGGGTGCATTTGACATATTTGAGAAGATGAACTCTCTGTATTCTGGTATCCTCTGTGCTAAAAGCCAAAGTCCGAAAACTGTCAGAAATTGCCCTTTTTCGCTGAGCTACAGCTAAATTATTTCGGCTGGGAGCTCTGGGTTCGGAATTTGTAAAGCTTCCCTCAAGTCTTTAGGTAAGGTGCAGATGCTTCCGGTGCCCCTGAAAAATCAAAAAATGAGAAAAAGCACGCAATTTCTAAAAGCGGTTCCTCAGGATTTCCCGTCAATTTCGCTAATTCTACAGCCGCCCTGTTTCTCGAAACTTGAAAATCGGGAGTCGAGAAATTTGGTTAAATATCGGATTTTCGAGATTTCTTTCGGTACTGGAGGAAAGTACAAGACCCAATTAAGAAATTTACCACCTCCTTCGATTTTTAGAACGGCACTTTTCGAATTTATCAAAAGACTTTTGCGAAAAACTAGTAAATATAATATGTTCGTGGGACGGGTTGTACCTATTTAAAAATAAAAATTAACCACGATTTCTTTAAATAATAATGATCGGGCCCCTATTAATTGAGGCAACCTACTCGCTTCAAGTAAAGAAACATACTGTCTACATTTTACATAACATATTATTCGATAATCTTATATGAGAGTTGAAATCATGCGGCCGGCTCTTGGACTAATAGGGAATTGACAATCATTTGCATCGTCTTTCTGAACTTTAATAAATCTGCCAACTAACCAAATGACATTTAACTTACGCACGTAAATTATACGTTTATACAGGGTATCCCAACGAAAACTTGACCCCCCCAAAAATTGGAAAACCGAAAAATATTTGAAAATTCGCCGAGACCCGTCGATTTTTGTTTTTTGGGGGGAGCTTTTTTGACAGTCAAGCCAACCCGATATGTTCATTCCTCTAATCCCTAGCAACCCCAACTTTAAAATTTCAAATAGAACAACCCCCCCTTGTGGCGCATCATTTTAAAGCCCTTTTTATTGCGAATACAGTGATGTATCGTTTTTAGAATTATGTTGAGATTTGACAGAATTAAAATCGACGGGTCTCCGCGAATTTTGAAATATTGTTCGGTTTTCGAATTTTTGGGGGGGTCAAGTTTTCGTTGGGATACCCTGTATAGCTACAAGTAAAAATTAGTGGGTAGGTGTTAGGTACATGGAATGCTGTAAGATAGAGGTATTAAATATTTGATTTGTCTATGATGATTAATCGAGAAGAAATAAAACAATAAAACAGATTGCTCAAAAATGAAAAAAAAAAAAACACTAAATGATTTGTAATATAGGATTAATGAAGTCTTCTGTGAGGTGTGCAATCTTGATTTCATTTCATTTCATTATTATTTTTCTATTCTATTTCGTTCGCCATATACACAGTTAACATAAAAGGGTTACATTCTGCTGAAAAACAAGATCGTAAGATACTGATGATGGTTTAAATTTTGAAAACACCTTTCTACTTCTTGTCTTGAATTTAGTTCATAAATAAACGTAACGTCGTCTCTGATGCACAGGCGACGTCTCTAGAGCTTTACTCGGTTGTCTTATGGGCCCTGCATAATTGAATTCCAGATCATAATTAAAATATCGATGCAGCAAAGAGATAACAAATGGAGCAATTTTTTGCCATAATTTTGCCGGGAATGTGGTAGTAATGTGTCACGTAAAAATAATAAACTAACAAAACTTTAGACGGCTTAATTTTAATACCTACTGGATTATTATTGTTTGGTAGGTACCTATTACTTCAGAGCTAGATGAGAAAAGTTGTGGGGAGTCGGTCACTGTCAATCAGAAGTGCTTAGAGGGGAATAATAAATTATTATTTACTTATGTATGTACAGGGCGATGGGTTATATTTTTCGTTTCCTTATAACTTTTCAGGATTAAAAGATAGAAAAAAAGCTTCGTACAAAAGTTGTTTGTAACCAAGGGAATTTCCTATTTTTTAAATTTGGTATAACAGGGTTTTGTGACTTTAGCGAAAAACACAAAAGTTACTTTTTTTAATGGAATGGCCCTCCTTTTTATTGGTTGCGGTGTTGCCAAGTTTTTAGATATTTCCCATAATTGCAGACGTTTGGAAAATCAGTGATATTCCCGTTTCTGCCACATAGGTACTTTCCGAAGTTAAGTTATATGGGGACAACTACTAGTGAAACCAAAGTGGGATTTAGATATACAGGGTGTTCAATTGTGATCGCCATTTTTTGTTATTTGTTATTTATATTGTTTTTTTTTACAAATGGTTCGACCACATTTTGATTATGCGAGAGGATTCTACTGTTCAATACCTACAGCGTTATATTGAAATTTTTTATAATATAAGAAGGATGGTTTTTCGGTTATGGACACTCGTAGACTCGCAGATAAGTAATTAAAAATCTAACTTATGCAAGCTTTCCCATAATATATATGCTTCATCAGGCTGCAAAATTAAATAATACAGGTACAATTTGATCACTTATTAAGACTAAATTTGAATTAGAACTTACCAAAGTTAGAAAAAATATTACTATGATTATAAAAATAGCGTAAATTAATTATAATATGCGGGGTAAAAAATTCAATAAATATCAAGTTGATTTAAAAAGTCGCGATCAAATTGTACCTGTATTATTTCATTTTGTAGCCTGATGAAGCATATACAGGGTGTTAGTAAATAACTGCGACAAACTTTAAGGGGTAATTCTACATGAAAAAATAATGACAGTTTGCTATATAAACGTAGGTCCGCAAATGCTTCGTTTCCGATATACAGGGAGTCAAAGTTATAAAAAAAATCATAATTTATTTATTGTTATAGCTATGCCCACCTAACTAAAAATGTTTTATTCGAGATATTTTTATTTTCATTTGTTGTTTTGATTTATTGTTGCTGTATAGGATAGGTTTTTGATATTGTTGTAATAGAAATTAAAAATACGCGTTATGTTGTTTTATTTTTTTGCATAAAAATGGCGGCCCCTGTGAAAAAAAGGTAAGAGAGCTTTTTTGTCACTAATTACACGAGGATTTTAAAAATAATTTTTATTTTAAATTATCTCAGTGGCGTGTCATTTATTTTCTTAAAAATATCGAGACCATTACCCCTATGCACGCCACTGATTAACATAACATTTTTAATCTGGTGTCAAAAAATGCGCTTTCTAGTCCTCTTAAAAACCACCAAATTTCATTTGAACATCTTAATCCGTTTCAGCGCAATAAATGAACTTTGACTCCATGTATATCGGAAACGAAGCATTTGTGGACCTACGTTTATATATCAAACTGTCATTATTTTTTCATGTAGAATCACCCCTTAAAGTTTGTCGCACTTATTTACTAACACCCTGTATATTATGCGAAAGCTTGCATAAGTTAGATTTTTAATCACTTATCTGCGAGCCTACGACTGTTCATAACCGAAAAACCATCCTTCTTATATCTGTTAATATTGGACAAATAAAGACAATATATATTTTTTATAATTTTTGAATGATTTGCAAATATTTGTTTTTTCATAGATTTTATAGGTCTAATGTCGGGCCCAAAACATGGTCTCGTATTTTAGCCTTATTTTCCATCTTTATGTCGTGGTGTAACTTTTCAAAATTGTGTTTTTGGTGGTTCCGAGAATTTTAAGATCCCAAAATGTGAATTTTCTATTGACAATTCTTCCAATTTGAGTTCGTTTGCTCCCAGTAAATAACAAAGAAGTCTTTAATTGAAGTTTTTCATCGGCAATCAAATTTTTTAGCTTATTTTGGTAGAGGTATGTCATAGAATTGCTAGAGCAAATTGTGTCACGTTTAACTAATTTTTACTTACATTGCTATTGTTGCTAGTTATTAAAACAATAGGACACTATATCTAGTTTGTCATGACGGAAGCAATTTTGTTTGTTTCGTTTTACATATTTTTTTCCAATTTTAAAAAAGTTACAGCGCATTATAGAAAATATAGAAAATGAAAAAACAAATATTTGCAAATCATTCGAAAACTATAAAAAGGTGATCATAATTGAACATTCTGTATAGATAAATCCAACTCTGGTTGTACTTTGCACTATACTATAGGAGGCACTAGTAGTTTTCCCCATATAACTTAACATCGGAAAGTATGTAGTAGAAAAAGCAATCAAGTTCTCTCTTAAAGGTAAGTAACATAGTGTATAAAAAGGAGGACCATTCCATTTAAAAAAACGTAAGTTTAGTGCTTTTCGCTAATTTTGCAACATCCTGTAGATAGGTATATGGAAGGAAACGGAAAATAGGAAAAAGGAAACGGAAAATATAACCATCAATCACCCTGTACACTGATGGTATAAAGTGTTGTTTTTGGGTCTCGGGCGAAAAACACATTTTACGTAGGTACATGGTGTGTACACCCTTAATAGTCTAATAAAATTATACGCCATTTTGAGGGCATAAAATACTACTTACCAATACAGTATGTCCGTATAGATGAGGCAACAGATACTCTACTTATATTCTGGAGTTTATGAGTTTTTTCAACAACTCAAGAACAACTACTTTAAAGATACTGTATCTATATAGGTGTGTAACATTCGATCAAAGCACAGGAATGCCCTACTATGGTTAAAGGTTTCTAATTGCCCTACCGTTACTGGGACTTCTATGGTCTTGCAGAGTTTTCCATGGTATGCTAGTTATATTGGAAAACAATGGCATTAGCTGAAAACGACAAAGAATAAAGAACCAACCCTTCCTCGTACAAGCATATCTGCGGTAGATACTGTTAGTTTCGAAAGTGAGAATTATTATTATTATTCAATAACATAAACTGGATACAATTATTTTACTTCTAACTGAAAGGTAAAATTATTAAAACAATAACCTATAAATTTATTACTGTACTTAATACTTATGCTTTCAAAGTTGTTAGTTACGTAATATTGTTCATTTAAATTCCATTTTAATAATTTTAAAGACACCTTCGTATTCGTAGTACCTAAACCTGCAGAACTATGTGTAAATAAGTAGGTACCTACCTAAGAAAATGAAATTATACATATTTATAAAAAAAATTCAAATATAACAATAAACATAATTTTATAAGTTCCCAATACGATATATTATAAACAGATAACCCCGTGCTTGCAAAATTGTGTAATTAAATCAACAGCTGGTGCATGTCCTTTTCAGACTCAAGAAAAAGAAAGGCTCGTTCTTCCAGTCCATTACGTCATTACAGAAGAATAGTGCAAAATTCTCGTCGAAACGAGATCAATTAGAAGAAAAGTCAACTGGTGCTCGAAATGACTATCTTCTCTGCCTAGCTGCCGCTAATGCCCATCAAACCAGGTAAATACAAATTGGACAATTTTAAATTTTGATATAATATTATTTATTATTATAGCACTAAAACAATGTTTCTTCTATTACACAATTAATTCTTTATCAATCTGAGCAAATAATAAATATTTTACGCGAATATCCATAAGAACTTATCGTCTTCAACATATTAAAGAACTTAGAAAGTTTATATATATGGAGGGCACTTGGAATATATTGAAAAATATTCATTATGCCAATCGTTGAAATTTGCACTGTAATTTTTTTTTGAAAAACAAATTAAAATTTAGGTGGCTTTGCAAAATGCTTGAAAGTTCGGTTAAATAAACTACCCTTACCGATTCAATTAACTGACTATAATAATTGTCGGTATTATTAATTTCATAACACACTACAGTGCAAATCTTTGAAATTTGCTGCGCAAAATTTGACATTTTTTAAATTTTCTTATATGAACTTTTTTGAAGTGCTAAGAGAGCAGCCGCTAAATCACGGTATTTTTCGAAATTCTGATAGTAGTAGGCTTAAAACAATCAGTTTTGCCCACAGATTTATTTCCGGTAACCCTTCAAATAAAAAAGTTACAAGCCGAAGAAATTTCAGACAATTTTTGGGTTTTTCAAAAATATCTCGGAAATAAGGTCACGGACTTCGAATGTGTTTTACACAAAGATAGCCCATTAAAAAGGCATTTTTTTCTTTCAAGTAAAGTCCTCCAATAAATGCATATTTTTGTCAAGATATTTGTCAAATGGCCCTCTGTCAATACACACCCTGTATATATAAAGTAGGTCGCTTTTCTCCAAAATAGGCAAGAACCACCGTTTCTGAAGGATTTTTTCTTAATGACCGGTAACAAAATAAAATGTTCGTTATCTGAGGTCTACTTTATCTTAAAAATATGAATGTAAGCATTCAACTTTCGGGGTTATTTCCTAAAGACAAACGCCAGCAAGTGAACACGGGATAGATGCGAAATAATTACCAACGAGATGCCTTCAGAGGAACGTAAAAGGGACAAAAAAATCCGAGACAGATCCACTGTTTTATTTTGCCGGAAATACAAAAGGCGAATTTAACGCGTCTTCTAGGAAAACATGCAAAATATCTAACGTTGGGAAACGTGTTTTTAACATGCGATTGGTTTGACAATTATTTTAAAACCAGTGAGAGAGGAGAATAATAATTATTGAATGACAATGTTTATTGGTTACAAACACAAACATATTTTATCCATAATGTCATCGGCTTCACTATTACTATTCGTTAATTTCATGAACGTTGTAAATTAAGTATAAAATCAATTGTCTGATGATACAATGGCCAATTATTGTGTCCAAAAATGGGCTATCGATAGCCATCTGCGATCGACAATTTATAAAACTATAGGAAATTCATTGATATGGATAATATTATCTTTGCACGAGGTCACGCTGCCTAGACTGTTGTTATAGATGATTATGTGTTATCCTAATAAATTAATCAGTTATTAAAGTTATTTGCTTCAAAGCAAAACCAATAGTTTGGTATAATAGTAGATAAATATAACTTCACTTGTCACCATAATCTATAACAATAATGTAAAGGAATTAGGTTAGGAGTACTCCATGCTGGAGAGAGTTGGCGATATTATTATCTGGTTATCGTTGCCAGTTGCGGCTTTCTTAGGATAGACAATAGAACTATGGCATCATTAATGAGTACCTATGTGATAATCGATTAATAAGTGACACAGATGGAGCTATTAAAGAGCTACATTTTGCCCATTGCTTTTTGTATTCTTTTTTTAAAAAATAAATTTGTTTTCCTCTATGGGACCGGGACCTAATCGAATCAGTAGGATACATTGTCTCAACATACCATGGATCCAAATCTGACTTCTTGAAATTGTCTATCTAGACATCTATATAGACTAACAGTTAAATGTGAACTCATCTCTTACATTTAATTTTATTTTATTCGCGCAGATACTTTGTGGTGGACCTGCAGCTGGCAATGACGTTAATGGAGAGCGGCGTTTACGACAAGGTGGCCGAGTACTTGACGCTGATGGCTCGCACCGAGCTGCTGACGTGCTCGGCGCTGCAAAACTCCTTTACGATCATCCGCGACCAGGCCAAGCAGCTGACGCGCGAGTACAACCTCCAGTGCTGCTATCTCTACTACCCGGTGCTTAAGCAGCACATCCAGTACGACTTCGATGCGTGCGATAGCGACCCGGTAAGTTTTGGCACTGTTTTAAATAGTTATTTACATTGCAAGATGCGTAAGTCCACTTTTTTGGCCGAGGAGGTTGTTTAAGGACCGAGGCAACGTCCGCGTTTGCCTCAGGAAAAGCAATTTTTATAATGACGACCAAGAAATAATAAACAACTGCACAGATTTGGTGATACAAAAGAAGCAGTTATAACCACTTTTCCACAATAATTATTGTCTCTTACAATTTCCCAACCTTCCATTTTTTATTTATTTATTGCGTGAATAATTATTATTTTTTGGATACATAAGCGAAATAACGATACTTCAACAAGAATTTCGAGGTTAAGCGTTTCAGAATAACAGAGAGAGCGGGAACGATAAAAAAGGATGGAAACGTGATAAGTCCGCTACCAAGAAAATCTAGCAAAAATTAAATCGCTTCCGAACCGAGGGCAGTGATAGCTAGCGCTATCGATGATTTCTGTCCGTTCAATGCACATTGACGTAAAGCGCTGGCAGCGATTACAGATTTGGGAGCGCATAGAACGCAACCATTATCTCTATCAAGTGCTGCTTACTGTCCAATTATTGTAACATGTTATCGTCATCACAATTCCCGAAAAGAAGTCATCTTCTTTTCACCAGGACTCTCAGCTCATTATTTTATTCTCCTACCTTCAGCAGAGAAAATCCCGGAGAAGGTAATCCTCTCTCGACTTCAAAACGATCTCTGTCTAAATAACGCTCTTCCCCCTGAGCAAAAATGACGGTTTAAAATTGTCAGCATATCGAATTTACATTTGGCAACTCTGCGCTCTGTCTAGGACACAACCGGGGCCCACAAGTTTCCGTGGGCCCCGACACAACCCGTCAAATTTGAATGCTTGGAGGAAGGACATTTTCGGTTTTAAACTTCGAATACAGAACCCCAGGAAGGAGCAAATTCGGACTTAACGCTCGACCGGGGACAGTCTCTGCATGATATGGCGGGATGCCGTTTTCCATTTTTACAGTGGCGCGAACCTTTGAGTTGTTTCGACAAACTAATCGAGGCAGAAATCATCATTTTCCGTGACATCAGGCAAAAAATTATAAGGCACGTTTATATCCTTAAGTTTAGGAATTCTTGATAATACAGCAATTCTAATTTTAAATTTCCAATTATGAAGAAATAGGTACTTACACAAAAATGTATATGCCACTTTGGTGTATGACCTTAAAAGTTAATTTAAATTACAAAATTACTTACCAATGGATTATTATCCGCACAGCTAAGCATAATAACTCTAAAAAGTATATAATATACAGACACCTATCATCGTATCAGATATTAAAATATTGTGTCAAAACTTGGTTACTACTCTCACGTATTTTATAATACAAATAGAGCTTTGACTCCTTCCTGGGTTTCTTTATTCAAAGGTTTTAAAGCACATAACTTTGATTAGTAACTGGCGGTAGGTTTCGACCCTAAAAGCACGCCTATGAGGGTTGTTTTTGAAAAAATATACATCACCAAAAATATGACAAAATTGCTATTATACTTAGAAACATTTTTAGCGTCACTGGTTCACGCTTGCATGGTAGTACCAGAGCGGGAAAATTTCACGCACCTGTTCGCGCAGTCGCCATTTGGGAATAGATTCTGTCAAATAGACGCAGCGTCGGGGCGCTTGGGCAGTTCGTTACCGGCTGTATTCGAGGTAATGCAGTGGCGTAGAGTGTGCGTTTTTGTGCAGTGTACAAAACACAAAATTTTTACCTATGTCCCTATATGGCGTCATCAGTAGAAATATTTTTTATTTGTACCTTGTACCTGTTCCCTAAAACCCTCAGTAGAGTGTTCAATAGGCAGAAAAATGTTATATAAATCGTTTGAAATGACCTTAAACCGGTTTTGTAATATTATATAAACCAAATCCCAAACGTTTATCAATCGCCTTTCATCCCTTAGATAGTAATTTGGGATGTTTTACTGATTTTTTCCAAATTAAAAATTCAAGTTGTCTGGATAAGTATAGGTATAAACAAATTTAATGACTATGTATAAAATACCTGTAAAAAGTTGTTTGAAATATTTTTGAGACTACCTTTATTTACTAACTTAACAAGATTAGGTATATCGATATTTTCAAAGAGACAGGGAGCAATATTCGCTGTTATTAGTTACAACCTCCACAATGAAGTTTGAGCAGAAATAATTCCTTATTCATTTCACATGCCTGCTTTTTTCGTTGCTTCAACAAATATTTTTATTTATTCTTACCGAACTAATTTTTCTAATTTAACAAAATGGCCTACTGCTTGACAAATTTTAAATACTGAACTTTATCTTACTACCACGTTATACAGGGTTAACAACTATCACTTAGTACAAAAAATTTTATGGTAGATAAAGAAAAATTAGACTTGCCAACATTTGTCCTAAGCCCAAAAATTATTTTTTTCGAATTGTTTAAAACGCCGCCTATGGACGCCCGCCGTGACGTGTCTTAAAATGTCAATGGTAGTGACAGGTAGTGAAATAGCGCGGCGTTGCCACGTCTATCAATTTATCCAAGGATTCACCACGAAATTTCGATTTCCTATTGGAAACGATTACTTTCTAAGGAAGATGTAGAATGCCTATGAAACACCTACCTTACTGACATTTCCAGGATTGAATATTGCACCATTTTCTGTTTTCTTGCTTTTTTACATTAAAAGTCACACAACCATTCTTTTTGTTTGAAGCGAGGTACTCAGCCTGGCGACCACGACGAGGTGGATCCCCTCCGCCAGAAAAACCCCGAAGGGTAACCAAAAAACACAACTGCACTAGCAAACATATTATGCAAAGCACTACAGTACCTAGCTGTTCAAAGAGGCCGCCGATAACCTCGATGCACAAATTCACTCGGTTAATTAAAGAAGTCCGGATACGTGCAAAAAGTCCATGATTATTCCGGATTTGATCAGCTGCACCTTCAATTCGTTCACGTAACTGCTGCTCGTTGTCGATTTCCTGTTCGTACACAATCGCCTTCATGTATCCCCAAATACAAAAATCCATTGGATTCAAGTCTGCGGTATGCCAGGCCCTAACTTTCCCATTTAATTAGTTATTAGTTGTATGTATTGTTATTTCTAAGCGACACTATTCCAATAAGACGTATGGGTAGTGCTGATGTTGAAATTCAGGTGAACGTACTGGGAAACCTATGATTTAATTTAGGCGATAGGGAAAGTTCGCGGAGTTAAGCGTGCAAGTGGCCAAATATGGTAATATCTGTACTTCAGTTTGCGGGTTGGTCAACACCGCCGCGCGTCGTGACTTGCGCGGGAGAGCCGAGAGGGGAGGACAGAGTAACGGCACACGGGCAGTCCTTCCTAAAACAACGGCAACACTGCGAAAATAACTTCAAGCTGACAGTATGTTCGGAAGCCATATTGGAGAGGCGGAGATTTAAGTACAGGGAAAATAGGGGTTTTTACCCTTTATTTAAGATCGTAAAAAATCTAAAATATTTTTCTATGTTTTCTTAAGCCACCCCTGCGCACGTGGTAAAATTTGTTGTACTAAGTGATAGTTAACGCTGTATAAATTACAAAATGCCCTGATAGTCCTCTGTATTCCTGAATTTATTTTTCTGAATACATCTCTGATTTCTATTCCCCCAATATGGCGTCAAGGTCATTGAATTTGTGGATGTTTTCTCAAGAGTAAGTTATATTGCTTGTTGTTTTATATGCTCTGGTAGTTCACCTGCTGAGATAACGCGGCGCTCAACTTTCGGACTCCAGCGCATCACGCATCACTTTCCTCAGTCTTCCACCGGCCGCCAAGTGGAAAGAGTGTCACAAAAGCTCACACCAATTACCGAAAGCGTCCGATTTTCGTGGATTTTGAAGGCGAATAATAATTGTAATGTTCTTGCTGGACGATAAAAGTTGTTTGCTGAAATCTTCGTCGGGTGTGTATAAGCCGCTGCGAATGAAATTATAAATAGTCACGATACTGCAATAAAAAATCTATGCATCGAAGAGTGGAAGCTTGTATAAGGAATGAAGGACGATATTTCCAACAACTTCTGTGAAAAAGTTACGTCGTTAAGAAGAGGAGCGCTGAAAACGAATTAGTGAAGTGGTAAATGTGATTATTAGTAGGTTATGGTGAGTGCCACGTCATTAAAAAGTGGTGTGTTGTGTCGTGAAAGTATATTGAAGGGATCTTGCGACCAGATGCTCTCAAACTGTCTCTAAAATTCGCTAAAATTTTTGAAAGCAATAGGTAACTTTATATTTTCTACACATTAAAAAAATACTTCCATGGGAGTGCTTTTGAGGTAGGAAAGTACCGCGTTAAAATTTACGTACTAATCAAAATTATACCCTGTATAGGGTTTACGTTTTCCAAATGATCCTTCTTCAAACTATGCGTTGCAAAGATGGGTTTCAAAGACGCGACCTTTCAGATTTCTAACTACCTACTGACAATTCGATGCTGAACTTTTTCAATTTCCCGCTTATTCCGATATTCTGATTTCGCGGTCGATGCGCACTACGCAGAACACCAAATCGTGCGATTGGTGAAAGATATCGTGTATAATTTCGAGAAACAGTGTGCACAATTTATTTGAGGTATATGCTCGTTACAGGTAGATCATATTACTGCGGATCATGAGTCAGCGGCTGCGACGTTGAGCAAGGAGGCGCGGCGATGGGCGACAAAGATTGTCAGGGAAAACAACAACATCAGGGAGAGTGTTCGGAGATTGCAGATGTACAACGCCCTTAGGGAATCCGGACAAAAGGTAAGCTATGTGGCCTATTCCCGGAGGACCGCTGTGTTGCTCTACTTTTGGGTTTTACTAAGTTGGCAGAATTACTTTTCCGATTGCTCCCAATATCTGCGTTGGTCAGAGTTTTATTTCGGAGACGCAAGTCACTGGAGCATATTTTCATTTTACCTATAGTTCGAGTTTAAAAAGTTTCAATGAATAGCGCTTTTTTCAAATTAATAACAAAAAAGCAGTGTCCTAACTATAAAACCCACGAGCCTTCTCCATGTAGGTAACACAAAAAACCGTAGAGCTTATCTGAAAAGTTTTAGAAATACTTATTACAGGTGTGATCCAGAAGAATGGACTTGCATTATATGCAGCTTAACAAAACTAATAATATGAAACACCTTGAAGCAACCTTTTTGTCCACATTTTCTTGAAACTTGGTTCCCTGTTCTTCAATATACAGATTTATTTATATAAAATGCATTGTGGAAGAAAAAAGTTAACTTCAGTGTGATAGGCGAGGAATGGCCGAAATAGTTCAATATACCTACCAATAATCTACGGATGATTATCAAACGTTGGACAAAAGTCGTTACTCTAAACAGAACAGAACCAGTGCCGTAGCCAGGCAGAAGCTTCAGGCAGGGCAAACAACTTTCCTGTCAGGACAGTTCACAATTACGAAGTGAGGGATATGGCGGTACTTTGTCCAAGGGGGGATACAAATAAAATAATAATTTCCGCAGTCAAAAATTGGCCGCGGGCGAAAATATTTCAGTCAGACACTTTAAATGAAAGAAAAACATTCGAAAGTACCATAAAATGTTACGTCAATCAATTGGTGGTAATTTTTTGACATTTTTGCAACATCCTATAAATTATCATATTCTTTCAAATGGCTACATCGTATCTAGTATAATTTTTGCAAACGTTTTTCTGACCATAATAATAATACATTTAATTAATTATTAAGGAGCCTTCGGTTTTAAATATATTTTCTGTACTAATAGATACTCAAACGACGATCAAAATGTTAACTGAGAATAAATCTTGTACTAGACCTGGGTATATAAAATTTGATGATGTGAAGAAGTTATTAGGTTATCAGTATTAATTACCACAATATGCCTTGTTAATAGGCGTAACTAAGACAGTAGGTATTTCAGCCAAAATACCGCTTACTACTAATAATATCGCTGAAATGATCAACTGGTTGGTTAATATTTTTAAAATTATGTAATTTCATTGGTTCATGGTGGCAGGCGTTGAACTCTCGTTAAAATGTAATTCTATATGCTGCTACACAAAACTGACTCACCCTGTATTATATCTTCGGAATCTTATTAGCATATATTTGTCAAAAATTAGATCTTTTACTTCCGGACCGATCAGAAAGTTTCACTCACAATCGCACTTGACTATAAATTTTGTTCTGCCGCTGAAAGATATTGAGAGCCTGTAGCTTACCCTCTTCAACAAATACAAGTATCATCTTATTATAGGCTTTCAGTTTCAGCGTATTCTGCCGTGCAATATTAGATTGTCTCAATTATTTTAAGAAGTAATTTACTTGAGTGACAGGTTATTTAAATTAAATTGTAGTTAATTAAAGTGAGAACAGTCATATAGCTAGAATGTAAAACTACACCCGTAATAATTGCTCTATAACTTCTTAAAGGTACCTTACTTGTAGGAAAATACCTATAGGAACCCTAATACCTAATAATCCCTATTTACCTAAAAGTAGGTATAATAAAAAATTACCAAAGTCAATAGGATCACTATTGGGGCCGCGATGGCGACGTTCGTAACGTCGCGGACTATTTGGATTGCACGTGTTTCTGCCTTTCATCGACCTTGGTTCAATTCGGAGCGAGGGCGTGTATACATGTCTTCATGAGGACAAGAGCGCTGGGCAAAATGTAGATTCACTATTACAATTAATTGTCCCGCACTCACTGGAATTACTACGGTTTTCTAAGGTTGTCAACATATACCTATACTAAAATCGAGCAACCCGTACGCCTGGCATAAATAAAACCACGTGTTCAATGACAATCGGCGATTGCTCGGTAGGCTATAAAGTTTCACCCGAGTCGGCAACAGGGACGTACTCGATCGCAAAAGTGTAGTTACACGGTTTTACCTTGTTGTTTTCAGCTATTTAGACACTGCCACAAATAATTTTACCGATGTTTTGAACCATTTTAATTAAGCCAATAATTCTTTTCCCAAATATTTTGATGTAAACCATTGTAAAACTAAACAGTGCGGCCCTGGCGAATATTTCAACTCACGTGCTCTTGTTTACACCAGGCGTAAGAGTTGCTCGATTTTACTATAGTACTTATATTGCTATCCTAGTTCTATCGGGAAAAGTCAGTCCTAAACGCAAATGGCAATGCAGACGAAATGATAATAATTGCCACCATCCGGAGCAAGTATTTGGTTTGCTTCTGGAGTATAGTGATGATGAGAATTATTATTATTATTATTATTATTATTGGAACTAATACAAACACAAAAGGAACGTTTGCACTATGGTTAAATATTACTTTTGTTTCAGTTGGATCCGAACGACCAGCAAGGCCCGGACTTAGAAACTAAGATAGAAGAAATGAAACAAGCTATAAGGAGGGCGGAAACAGCCAAGTCAAAAGCTGATGCTCGAATAGAATGCCTAAGGAAAGGTGGCGTCAACGTCGAAGAATGGTTACAGGAGGCCGAATCTCTCAACGTCCAAGACATTCAAAGATCTGCGAGTTCCCTTTCTGTAAGTTCTAAATTATTTCTTTTATGTTGCTTTTTCTCGGTAGACCCCTTGAAACGACCTAGATACTTAATAGAAATAGTCAAATACTACATTAATCATTGATTTACTAAGGTCAAACCAAACACAATGGGCTAGTCTGGTCATACAGGGTATCCCAACGAAAACTTGACCCCCCCAAAAATCCGAAAACCGAATAATATTTGAAAATTCGCCGAGACCCGTCGATTTTTGTTTTTGGGGGGAGCTTTTTTTGACAGTCAAGCCAACCCGATATGTTCATTCCTCTAATCTCTAGCAACCCCAACTTTAAAATTTCAAATAGAACAACCCCCCTTGTGGCGCATCATTTTAAAGCCCTTTTTATTGCGAATACAGTGATGTATCGTTTTTAGAATTCTATTGAAATTTGACAGAGTTATTGAATAAAAACGGAAAGTTGACAATCCACTGTACGCGTAGTAATTTCTACACAAATGCCCGCCACTATTAAGTTTTTTATCTACTACACACGACCAAATTACATAGTTTTTATTGACGTCTCGATCAGTTTACAAAAAAGTCACAAATGAAAAAGCAGAAGCAAAACAAAAAAGTTCATACGAATTCAAACCTTATATCTTTTTAAAATATGTAACAAAAAGTCACTGTCACAAAAAAAAGTTCCCGTTTTTTTGCTTCTAACCACGAAATCGTAACTTTCAGCCTGCTATTGAAAGTGGAAACGTATTTTCGAAATGGTTTGTTTATTCTATCGCGGAAAGGGTAGAAATTGTTGCAATTTGTTATCGAAATCATGATTGCGCTAAAGCTACAGCACGAATTGCAACAATTTCTAACCTTTCCATGATAGAATAAACCATTACAAAAACACGTTTACACTTTCAATAGCAGGCTGAAACTAACGATTTCGTAGTTACAAGCAAAAAACGGGGACCTTTTTGTGACAGTGACTTTTTGTTACATATTTTAAAAAGATATAAGGTTTGAATTCGTATGAACTTTTTTTGTTTTGCTTCAACTGTTTCATTTGTGACTTTTTTGTAAACTGATCAACACGTCAATAAAAACTAGGTAATTTGGTTGTGTGTAGTAGATAAAAAACTAAAAACTTAATAGTGGCGGGCATTTGTGTAGAAACTACTACGCGTACAGTGGATTGTCAACTTTCCGTTTTTAGCCAATAATTCTGTCAAATCTCAACAGAATTCTAAAAACGTTACATCACTGTATTCGCAATAAAAAGGGCTTTAAAATGGTGTGCCACAAGGGGGGTAGTTCCATTTGAAATTTTAAAGTTGGGGTTGCTAGGGATTAGGGGGATGAACATATCGGGTTGGCTTGACCGTCAAAAAAATATTCATTTTCGTAGGTTCGTCTTACTTTTTATGTAAAAAATAATCAAAAAGTTGAAGGTATTGCTCCTTTCGTTTTCAAAAGATGGCGCTGGATACAATTCAATGCACAGTGATGTGCTGAAAGTTCGCTCTAGCTATGTTCACACAACCTTACTAGTTATCATTTGTGAATTATCGTTTTTTTTAGAAATCTAACTTATAATTTAGACTTCAACTTCAAATTTGAACATCTAAATTTAGAACCAAAAATGATCTTATTTATCTGGAATATCTGCTTACCAAAATAATAAGCTGGGTTAATATACCCCTAAAATCAGGTTTGGTCTGTTTGGAAATGAAAGGATAGTTAAATGCAAATCCATTGTCAGAGGCTCGACAGTCCGCTTAGTAATAAATATATCATAATATACTACATTGCTTACCTACCCGAATATTAATTTGGGTATTGATCCACATCACATCAGATCTGTAGCGAAAGAGCACCCCACTGAAATGGTCATATCGAATTTGCCTTCTCATTCAGAATGTATGGCCTCCGTTCATTTCCAAACAGATTATAGGTATTTAATTTATAATGTAGGTACTTCTGCTGTTCTGCTAGGGTATTAGTGATTCGTGTTGTGCTTTTTGTGCTGTTTGGTGTATCAAGTCAGTAATGGATAGTAAAGTAAGCCCAGCTGTTCTAATAATTATTATGCTTGTTGCTACTATTTCTGTAAAATCAAGTGTTTTAAAGATTTACTTGGTAGGTAAAGTACTTCATTGTGCATTTTACTACTAATTCAATTTGATTTCAAATAATCTTATTATGGTTAGATTTTGGAAACCGCTGTCATTCCACAAATCACTAACTAATTAAGTACCCTAAAGTTGCCGCACGCGGTTTTGATACAGACCCATGGGTACATTATTGTGTCGATAAAAAGATCATTAGTACCTTCAATATTTTAAGGTATTTTCAAATTTCTAAGATTTTGGATATTTATCTTTTAGAGACCCAAATGACTGTAATTAACCATTGCAATGACCAAATAATAAATGTTCCAACTTTATTTGTACTAGCCCATTTGATTCCATTTATTGAATTGCGTGCATTGCTCGGTATTAGCTATGTTCACTAATTTTCAATTGTAACCAAAATCCATAGATCTAAGCCTATAGTGTCATCCATGGAACTACGAGAACTATTTGGGTCTTTAATCCTTCCCTTATTTAAAATCTATCATTTGAACAATTATTTCTAATATTTTTGTCATATTCCCCTGATTTGACTATAATTTCCTATGTCTGCTAATTCTAGTTGATCGCCTTCAGTAAATGTGAACATTCACCATGGCGATGACTGACATTAAAAAAGACTGCCCATGGCCCATGGTGTGATATTTTTAGGCTCATATCATGGCGATTTTCCAAAATACAATTCTAAAAAACATTGTTAATCCATCATCGCCATCTGCTTTCGCTAAAGTTTTATATTCAAAGGATAGTTACCACTCACAGACACGGTATTATTTTTTTCAACCCCACACCTGACACCACTTTCTAATTGTTGCCAAAAAGGCTGTGCCTCCGCTGCCGGCAACGGCACCCGAATGAGCCGCCGGCAACGGTACCCGAATCAGCTGCCGGCAAAGTATTCTTAGGTTTTGCCACGGATTATATTTTTACCTAGATCATTTTCTGAAGATTTTAAGATTCTATTCAAATTCTCATTCATTATAATATTATAGTAAATAGTGAAAGAGCAAGGCTAAGGCTAATAATAATAGAATAATATTTAACAAAAAAAGGTTGCACATTAATTCTTAATGCATTACAAGGGTGTTTACATGGTGTCCCAGGTTTTTTGATCAGGGCTTTGGCTTTGAATTTTTGTAGAAAAACTCATTGTAAGGTAGGTTGCTCATATAGGTACCTAAACATATTTAAATAAAAATATTGAATACCTACCTACCAATTTCATTTTTTAATTTCTTTAAAATATTTTTTTATTTAAATGCTTTCGAATGTAGGAACAACTATTCACTACCACGCTCGTAAATAGTAAAATAAGAAAGTGATAAAAATTAAGCCCGCCTAGTATGTTTATTTTTTAATAACTGTTATCAGAATAGGGAACGAAACAGAAATTATATTTTTCCAGTCAAACTATCAAGTTAATGAAAAATATCAAGAGGAAAAAACTTTCTGAATTGATCTTGCAAAAAATAAAAAAAAACCTTTTTAAAAACAAGCTTTTGCACTAAAACGAATAAAATAAGTTTAAGTTTTCGTTAAGGTAATTCATTGCCAAATTGCAACAAGCTTTTTGAAATGTTCATAATAAAAGTAAGATACCAATTATTATGTAATCTATGACAGTAATTGGTTGATAAGTACCTACCTACTTGCCGAAGTATATGTAACTTGTAAAGTAGTCAAGAGAATACAAAATGTTGTAAAACAAAATTGTAGATCATTTACCCCTCTCCAACTTTTATTAAGTTCATTTTTTTGTAAAATAAATTGCAAGACCACCAGTCCTGTGGTAAACGAATTTTGTGTCATATAATGCCCTGTAAATTATTAAAAACACAAAAACTTTTATAAGAAAAAGTTGACCAGAAAGTTCATCCTCTAAAACTTTAATTAAAGTAAGTTTTTGTAAAAAAAGTTTGCAAGACCACCCCTGCAGCGAGCGGAATTTTTGTCATACAAGTAATGCGCTACTGTAACTCGTTATGTATTAGAGATAAGTACAAAAAAATTATGAGGAAAAGTTATTCATGCTTTGATCCCCTACAAATTTATTATGGTCATTTTGCTCTAAAAAATATTTAGGAAACCACAACTATTGTTTGGGAGGAAGGGCGTGAACGTTGCCGGTTTTAAAGCACATTACTCAATTCGATGCTAGATTTTGGGCACTCAAAATCGGAGGCAGTCTCTAGTCAACTTTTGGGGCGCCATTGCCGGCATCCGGGAAAACCACGGCGCCGGCAGCCGTTACTTTATTTTGCGGGTGCCGGCAGCGGAGGCACTGCCTTAAAAAAATATATGATAATGATATAGGCAAAGCTCACCATTGAGTACGATTTGTGCTCAGTGGCTACATCTAGAATGTAAGAGCCATTGTTGAAATTTTCGCGAGATACACCAAATATTTTGCATACAATTTTATATAAATACTTTATTATTATATTAACCACATTAAAATACCTATAACCTATAGATACCTCAACTTAGCATCGATTCCTAAAAATTTTAAGTTTTAATTTGTTTTTATTCAAAAATTAAACTTTTAAAGTCTACGTAACAGGATTGTTTTATAATGATAAGAATGGTTCTATAAATAACATTATAAACAAATATACAGTTTATACAGGGTTATTGGTAATTCGATAAATTCCTTTGGAGATGTGATAGGGGAGGAGGTAAGAAGTAAATTTAATCCTAATATGCATTATGCACAACTCAATAGTCTTTGAAATATTTCAATTTTTCTTAGTAGACAAAAAACAGAACTTTTTTTAAACTTTTCAACTGGATTACTTGCCCGACACTATGGTCTTATGTTTGGAATGAAAAAAGTCCGGAAACATTTAGACCATAGGAAAATTTTGAATAAAAGTTGTCAAAAATATAAAAAAATGAGTTTTGCATAATGCATATAGGATTAAATTTACTCCTTACCTCCTCCCCTATCACATCTCCAAAGGAATGTATCGAATTACCAATAACCCTGTATATATAATTATTTAGTTCCTATTATAAATGAAAGCATTTATTCAGATTTGTTTGTTAAGTGATTTTAATTCTAATATAGTTTCCCGGTCTTCAGTGTAACATTACACAAAACTTTCCCATAATAAGACCATTTTTTACAAAGTTTATATTAACAAATATTGTTATAAAAACTCGACGTTTCGTATAAAATTTAATTAGTACCTATTTAATGTTATTTTTTTTTTATAGGAATTACTCTTGAAAAAGCTCCGAATCAGGAGCGAAACGTCGAGTTTTTATAACAATATTTGTTAATATAAACTTTGTAAAAAATGGTCTTATTATGGGAAAGTTTTGTGTAATGTTAAGTGATTTTAAGTAGAGCCCGTCTTCTAAAAGAGGGGGGTAATATTATATACATCATTAGTGTCATTATCGGTTGATATCGGATACTTTCAAATAAGATGTCAGCGGCTTAGAATGATTTTAACGATAAAAATTCTTACCTAGTTATAAGACGTGTAATTTTTAGGTTATTTTTTAGTTGTCAGGTCTTATCAAGAACATGGTTCAGTTAAGTTACTTAAATTTAGTTAGAAAATGCAAAAAATGACAATAATTACGTGGAAAGTACTAATTTTCGAAGGCTCGTGGCGCCATTGGCGATTGTTTATTAAAAATAAACTTCTAATCAAAATTACGCCAACAGTTTTGCTGTTTGCTTTTTATGATGATTCGAGGTCCCCAGGGCCAAATTGATTCCCTGTCGAAGTGAACTGTCCCCAACTACGTGTATCCATTTCAATCTTGGTGTAGGTGATGCAATGTTAATCATTGCCGACCTCCACGCACATCCAGTCCAGTATCCAGTTAACTAACTATCTGAGTACAATTAGTGAGCGCCGCTTTGGGTTGAAACTGGGCCAGGACTTAAAACAATCCCCGGTGAAATTAATTACTCCGCTGCCGTTGCCAACGGACGGTGTCGACGTTCAGGGTGCCCTTTCTACATCGAACTTTGGCTCAAAATTAAGACAAAAAATGTGTTCCTTTGTTACAGAATTTAAAACTACAATTTCCAATTTAATATTGAAGTTAGTTCAAACTAAAATAATGCTACCAACAGAAAGAATGTAGTAAGAATAATTACCCCGTATCTAACTTCAGTTAAAAATAAGATTTCAAGTATAAATTAATAATGTTAAAAATTATTTATTTATCTTGACAGGTTAGAAAATAAGATTAATCAAGCAGCTAGTGAATTCTCTGACACTACTTGACCATATGGCTGTTGCAATAAAAAACAAATTCATAGCTTCCTTTTCTATGGACTATAATAATTCCTTTTATTCACCCACTTGACACTATTTTTTATCTAAAATATAATTTGGCAAAAAACCCAATAAAACATAGCTAATAATCATAACTAATAATGTATATTATAACAGATCATATAATATTATAAAATAGTCGTGAACAGTGGACAACATGTACCTACGAATTAGGTTAGAAAACAAGATTAATCAGGCAGCTAGTGAATTCTCTGACACTACTTGACCATATGGCCATTGCAATAAAAAACAAATTCATAGCTTCGTTTGCTATGGACTATAATAATTCCTTTTATTCCCACACCTGACACTATTTTTTTCTATCTAAAATATAATTTGGCAAAAACCCAATAAAACATGGCTAATAATCATAACTAATAATGTATATTATCATTATAATTGAGGAAGTTGCAATTGCCCCTCTCCTCTCTTGCGGTTTGAAAGCCAGCGATAACCTTAAAAGCGTAAGTGACGCAGGGCCGTACCGTAGGCAGATAGAAACTTCAGGCAGGGCAAACCACTTTCCTGTCAGGGCAAGTACCTATACACATTTGAGAAGTGAGGGAAAGTTACCTGCAGGGCGGGGGAGGGTAAAAAAATGGAATTTAATTTTCGTTATTAAAAATCGCGCCGCAGGCGAAATTTGTGAAATTTTCAAGGTCAAATATAATATGAACATAAAATTTTACGTCAATGTTATTTTTTTTGCTAATTATGAATATTAAGCAAGAATACTCTGTTTTCTTTCATAGAGGAGACAAAAGTAGTTAAAGTTCTATTTTATTGTCGATTTTTAAAAATCAAAAAAATGATAAAAATCCAGTAATTATCAATAACAACACTGAACACCTTTTTGTGATATGGAAGTAAAAATAAAAGTTAGTGCTCATGGTGCCCTATAAATTATCATATTCTTTCAAAGGGCCACATTATGTCTATAATTTTTTCACACATTTTCTGGCCAGTGTAGTAGGTATAGGTAAATTTAAATTTGTTTGAAGGTGGGGCAATAAAGATTATTGCTTTTTAAGGGAGTAATAAAAAAAGTACTTAAAGGTGAGTGCTCTCTAAAATGCTCCGCAGGCAATTTTTTTTTGCAAAATTTAAAGTAAATTCAGTTTAAATGAGATATAATAAATTAAAAAATCATGTCTTTTTTCCCCGTTTTTTTCTCAATGAAGCAGCGTGAACTTGTAGCTCAGGCAGAGCAAACATTCTGCTAGGCAGGGCCCCCCTCTGGCTACGGGCCTGAAGCGACGGCAAATCTAACATCTTATTACGCGACATTACCTTACGTGACATTGCCAGTTAGAGTGCAAAGAACAGTAAATTCGGCGCTGTGAGGTTGGCCTTAGATTGCCTGAATAATAGTGGAAAATCTTATAAAACCACGGGCGTAGCCAGGATTTAGTTTTGGGGGGGGGGGGGGGGGGGGTTAGTTTGAGAAGTAAATAAAACAACAAAAATATACTTACATGAAATTTAATATCTATATATTCATCCGAAAAACTACGACATATTTATAAAGTTCTTAACTTTAAATGAAATGGATAAATTAATTTCGTTCCTCTGCGCTAAATCTAAAACCATTAAAGAAGAAATCTTCGGCTTTTTCTTTTAAATATATCCACTACTTCATCTGCATGAATTTCTGTTCCATAGTGAATGTTCATTAGAGCCAAACCATTAAGTCTGTTTTCACTTGTAGTGTTTCGTAAATAGTTTTTCAGTCTCCTTAGGCTCGAGAAAGACCTTTCTGGGGTAGCAGTGGATACAGGAATGGTAGCCAAGATTTGTAGTAATGTGTAAATATTAGGATAAAGGTTTTTATCGCACATATCTAGGCATTCCAAACTAGATTTCGGGGTAGGCAGTCTTCTTATCAGCATGCAAGGTAGCTGAAGCTTTGATAGCTAAATCCAAATTTGTTTCTTTATTAGAAACCCCTTGACCTTGACTACACCACTTTTTCCAGTAGTCCATACCTTTAAGTTTATCACCCTTCCTTTTTTCCCCTCCATTTTTCGACAGTAATAATGATTCACGTATCTATCCTTAACAAGGTCATCGAATAACAGCGCACTAAAATTACTCACTTACACGGTACACTTAATTCTCTTCACTATTCGTTCACCACTTTTCACTTTTATTCGCTTCGAGTTCGCATGGAACAATACTGCCGTAAGCGCGGTCACGCGCCGCGGCGCCGCTTATATAGCAGCCCAGTAGCCGTCCAGAAACTTCCACAAAGTTCCGCTCATTTCGACCTAGGGGCGTGGCGAATAATCGAGAAACAACGCAAAGTGTCCCTACAATACAAAATAGTTCGGCTGCAACTGCGTCTGCCTCTCGTCAAAAGATGGCGCTAGGCGCTACTATTACTACATATATTCAAACGTAATAATAATTTAACTCTTCACTCCTCGTATTTTTTCGGTATAATATTAGGTAATATTTTGCTTATTTCGGGGGGGGGGGGGGGGGGTTGAACCCCCGAAACCCCCCCCCCCTCTTGGCTACTCCCGTGTATAAAACCCTGCCCACGGACATTGGTGGTTTTTTTATTCGCAAAAGTCTTTCGACAACCTCGAATATAGAGCCGTTCTAAAAATCGAAGAAGGTGGTAAATCTCTTAATTGGGTGTCGTACTTTCCTCCGGTACCAAAAAGAACCTCGAAAATCCGATATCTAAGAGAAATTCCCGATTTACGATTAACCACTTTCGAGAAACGGGACGGCTGTAGAATCAACGAAACCGACGGAAAATCCTCCGAAACCACTAATGCAAATTGCTTGTTTTTTCTCATTTCTCGATTTTTCGGGGGCCCGGGAAGCATCAGAACCTCATCCGAGGACTCCAGGGAAGCTTTAAAAATTGAAATAAACCAGTTGTATCCAGGCCCACTTCTCGACAGGCCCACTTCATTCGCTACACGATAATGTCGCCGCAAAGAGAAGGAATAGATAGTATAGATCTATAAATTATCGTCCCAGATCATCCAAGGTTAAACTAACCTTGAGATCATCTGCAGAACGCACAACGTTGTCATACTAAAGGTGGGCTGGGCTTGCCGCGACAGCGCTGTAATGAAAGGTGGACCTCCTGGGATTTAGGCTACGCGGAAAGTGGGCCTCCCGTGATGCTCCGGGTGAATTAACTTTGCAATGTTTGTATTTAGGATCATCCGAGTTCGGACTCCTTCTACGACAGCGACTTCGCCGATGGCGAGCAGCCGCCGCCGCAGATCGAACCGAAAGTGGAAGCGGATCAAGAAACTCCAGAGTATTCGCCGGCACCTGTCCAGGACCACTTCGAGGCGGCCGAGGTCGACGGTGAGTGGGGTAGGCGATTATCTTTCCCTCTGCTGCCATTGTGCGCTGTTCCACCAACGTGATCTGCCACTTTCGATTCACACAAGAAATGTTTTTCTTATGAATGCTTTTTAATGCATGGACGCCTTTGAACACCTTGCAAGCTTTTGCAAACTAAATATTTGCTTCTTCAGGCAAACAAATATCTAATATTGATATGAGCACTGTACTACTAATTTAACATCTTCACAGGCCCGTAGCCAGGTTCGATATTTGGGGGGGGGGGGCAACAATATTTTTTGAGGGGGCGGGGCCAGATTTGGCCATAATTTCAAAATACAAAAAAGAAAGGAAAGTATTAATTTTTATGTTTATTTAAAAGAAACAAATTGATAACAAAAAAATATTTTGTATTCTTCTTCATAACAAAAAAAAATCTAATGCGCGAATACTAAAAAATGTATTCGTAGGTATCACAAACTTTACTCAGCCTCAGCATCAGTTATAATATAAAAAATAAACAAAGTATTAAGTAGGTATGTATACTACTACCACATATCTACTTATTTTAAACAAAAAACCTACTACCATACAAGATAATTCATAGAAGAACACCCTATACAGTGTGGTCATTTAAGTGTGCAACATATGGGATTTTTTTTATTAATTGCACAACGATAATACAAATATTCCCAAAAGTTGGTGCATGGTCGATAATCATATTAGGCGCACTTAGAATAGTTGCAAGTCAAACAGCATACAGGGTAGGTCAAAAACTATAAAAATTGTACAAGAGTACCCTTATTTCAAAAAATTCAGCACAATATTATTAAGAAAAGTTGTCTAGAATTAAAAGTTATGCCCAAATACCGAGACATAGCCTCCTAAGAAAACAAAATATTTTCTTGAAAAACATTAATGTCTCCAAAAAAAACTTTGTTTTAATATTCACTCTAAACAATTCCATAAATCAATCAAAATTAAATCAATTTCGCATAACTTTGTTCGAATTCAAGCATATTTGCAAAATTAACTTTGATTTTTAATTATTTTAGGGAATCACAAACTTCATGTTTGTTGCACCGATATTAAACAAAACTTTAAAATTTCGCAAAAATTTTTCTAAACAAGGTAAAACATTAGCAATAATAATATGTATATTAAAAAAACTCTCATTTAAGGTGCAAAAATTGTTATTTTAAATGTTTATTAAGAAACTGAGGAAATTAATTGACGAAAATTTTTTTCTTAGCAGGCTATGTTTTGGTATTTAGGCATACCTTTTAATTCTAAACAATTTTTGCTGAATTTTTGATTATAAGGGTACTTTACTCTTGTACACCTTTTATATTTTTTGACCTACCCTGTATGCTGTTTAACTTGCAACCATTCTAAGTGCACCTAATATGATTATTAAACATGATTCAACTTTCGACAATATCTGTATTTTGGTTATGCAATTAACAAAAAAAGTCCCATATGTTGCACACTTAAATGACCACACTGTATGCATCTTAAAAGTGAATGAAAATAATTGTAATTTTGTATTTTTTTATTGTTAAATTTTTGTACAAATAAATCAAAATTAATTTGAGGGGCCTGCTACTTACTTACAGTCGAAAGCACGAATGTAAAACCCTGCGTCATCGGTACCGAAAATCTTTAAATTTCATTTATGTGCAACTATCGTCGGTTGCCATATTTTCTTTATATCGGGAACCATGCGTAATAAGTAGTATTTTGTCTACTGCCCGATATTAATACCCTAGAAAAGAACAATTTGCGCCATTTGCAGGGTAGTGGGTAGCGCAAGCGCTAGAGGGGGCAACAATTTTTCCCAGAGGGGGCATTGCCCCCTCTGCCCCCCCCCCTAGCTACGGGCCTGCATCTTCAGCGAATAATATACATTCCCCTTCCCTACCCACAAAGAAATACATATTTATTTATACAGGGTAAATAAAAAGTATGAAAAGGTGCTTAGGTATAATTCCTGAAATATTCATATTCCATATTTTTTGTGCCATAAACTGGCATCATTCGTTTGTTCTTGACGTAAACAATAATTTCGTTGAAGTAGCAACCAAATTTGTTTTCAAGTGTAATGATATGAGTTAGCCGTGGAAATAAAATGAAATCTCAATATCTACAGAGACGGGCCATTGCCCTCCACTTCTGATAAATTCTTTTGGAAGCCGACTCTAATAATTGTGCATTGATAATAATGGGCAACATTTTCAACATTTAGTGCAATAGCAGTTCCTAGTATTATTATTATTTTGATTTAAATAAAAATAGTTTTTTTTTTCGACCTGTAGTGAGCAACACGCATAATATTAAAATTTTTGTCAATACAAAGTTTAGTTATATTATTCTCTATGTACTTATAACTTATAAATATAAATAAGTCCTTCGGGATGGCTTCAGACAAATGCTTTGAATTCAAATTGTATGTACGGCCATTGTGATAAATATTTTAAAATAATTATGGTCTTAAAACACTTATTAGTAATTATTAAAATTTGCATTGACCAAAAGTTTGAAATTATGCGTGTTACTCACTACTTACAGATCGAAAAAAGCCATTTTATGTTTTAAAATATGGAATAAACACGTATGTGTCGTACATTTACTCTTAAGTTTTATATGCCTAGACATTGACATTTCAATTCATGGTTAACTTGATAAGAACTGGCTTAATGAAGGCCAACCGAAGAAAGTGATTTTTGTAAAAGTAATTTTTTCTCAATTTCTTTTTATGGAATCCAATTAACGCATCCAGAAAAGTAAAGAAAATAATATCATGCCATTTAAAAAACAAAGATGAATGACATAGCAAAAAAAAAATAAAAAAGTATGCCTAATTTTTTTAAAAACATTTAAAAAAACGAATATTTTAGGAAATATAGGCACCTTTCCATATTTTTTACTAACCCTGTATGTATAGGTGGATTCAGACTTTATCATGAAAGTTATAGGACTCGATGGTTTTCGTTGTACTTGAGTATAGGTAAACGTCACCCTCCTTTAACTATTTAACTGTTGAGGTTAGAATTATCTCTGGCTGTATCATTTTTTACTGGGTGTTCTAGAAAGCTATGACATACTAAATTTATGATTTTTGAATAAAAACACCCTGTATATTTCTTCATTTTTTGTAATCCAACCATTCTCCCGATTCCACCAATGTTATATATTATTTGGCCCAGCCGTTTGCATAATATGCGACCTTGAAATCATTAATTTTGATATGTGCCCATTACTTCGAAAATGAAACCTTTACGGGTAGGTATAGCAAATTTATATTGAACAGGTTTACACGTGTAGGTTTCTAATTTTGTCGATAGACCTCCAATGTTCATATTCGAAGTAGACCCCACACCTGACACCACTTTATTGTAGTTTTTGAAAGTAAACACCAAAATCTACTTTCAATGTGCAACGTTTAGGCATTTAACTCAGGTCATATGGCTTCTAGGTCTGTGCAAGTAATTAAGTAAGCAGAAGATACGACTGTTGAACTAGCTGAAATTGGCATGATTTCAATTTATTACTTTTGGGGAGGAAATCGTTCAACGGGTTTTCTGGGAACAATATGTTTTATACATTTTTCAGTCCGAAAAATTCGGTTTATGGTTCTAAATTTATTTGCCTTTAAGTACAGGCACACATGACAAATTTAAAATTGTGAAATTGTAGAGAAATATTTTTTAGTTTCCTTTAGTTCTTTAAACATATCGAGGAAGCAAAGTGCCGGACCCCGCCCCTTTGGAATATTTTTTCTATTTTTTCTCTTTTATTAAATTAACAAATAGATGTGCTTCACAGCGATGCTCGAACACGAAAGGCAAAAGATAGAACAACTGACGGCAGGATGGGACGACCCAACGCAGGTCGACTGGGGAGCAGAGGAAGACACCAGCACAGACACTGGCGCAGAATCGTATGCTCGTGTCGATTCCCACCCCGGACCGCTACTGAAATGCACCGCTCTCTATTCCTACACGGTAAGAATTACATTTGAATTCTTCAAAATCAAATTTAAAGTTTGAAAACCAATATTAAAAAATACTAGTCCTTATTTTATTGCTCGAGTATAAAAATTCTATGGAAACGTAATAGAAACGAAAATACTTATATGAAAGTGACACATCTCATCATAGTAGATCAGCTATCATTATTCCATTGCTAAAGAGCGCCAACACCTGGATCTTTTATTGACAATCAGAGGTTCTATAGAGGGATTTGTTTTATTCCTGTTTTATTCGATTATGGGTTGCGTTCCTAGTAGGTATGTATGTACATATACCTACCTACCTAGTGCCAAAAGTCGAGATGTTGGCACGCCCTTCAACTAGTGATGGAAAATTCTCGAGAATGCAAAAGTGAAGAATATTCTCGATATGCAGAACTTTCTGAGAATGGTCCTTTTAAATGCGTGTAAGGATACCATAAGTATTAAGCATAATTAAATTGTGACAACTACAGAAACACATACTTTTAAAACAAGGAATACAAAAAATACGGAAAAAACGTACACAAAATTAAAATTGCAAAAAAAACTGACACTGTAAACAGAGTAAAAACACGGCTTGCGTGATTTCTTTTGGAAACCTAAAAACATGAAGACTTCAAAATATGGTAATGAATTAACTAATTTGCTCTGATTGTTTGCTTTCATAAAATGTTGAGAAACAAATGGTTCATCTGATAAAAAATCATACTTTTACTAATCAATAGAATGTAATCTCACAGTCTGCAGGTAAAAGCTTCTTCGCAGTTTTTCTTTATGAAGCTTATCATTTCTTGAAGATAATGATTGGAAGAACGAGAATTAAATTCTTATGAAGGCATTTCGTACAAAATGAAGAACTAAAGTTTGAAGTTCATGTTTTAGTTCCTGCGGGTCAAAGATCATAGAAAATAATAGAAATGGATACTGAAAGTGAAAATGTGGACATAGTATAAAATGACTATTAAATGGTCCAAATTGCTCAAAAAAAATTATACAACCCCCCTCAAAATGATATTTAATTTTTTTAATATATAATAAAAGTACATGACAAAAAACAAATAGTTATCATTCTGATGATTAAAAAAACAAAACGTAAATAGAATGAAATAAAATAAAGGTATTTCTATAAGAAAAGCCTCGTTTTAAAATTCAGCGGACTCTCAACCAAATGAATCAGCTGCATATCTGTCTCTTACTTCCTCCAAAGGGAAAGAAATGAGAGGGAGATATCAGCTGATTCATCCGGATGAGAGTCCGCTGAATTTTAAGACACGGTCTTTAAACAAAAACAAAAAAAAAACGACTCAAACTAAATGCACGTGGCGCGAAAATATTTACACTATGGAAGCACGTGAAAAATTCTGAGGGCTAATACGAGGCCGCATTAAGGACGATCTCTACGAATTTTATAATATAAAATATTAGAATAATATGCCCCGGTATTAAGAACTTTAAAAACAAACTTTTATGGCACACCTAGTCATTCACTTACCTGCAAATTTCTACTATTAATACAAATCGCAGCTCCAACAATTAATAAACAGCGAAAGAATTATATCGGAAAAAAAATAAAGGTCCACTTGCACTCGCCCGCCGGGCCAGACTTTATTGCCGGCTAGCCAATAGCAAGCCGATCACGCTCTAGCCATGCAGCAACTTGTGTTTATGTTTCACTTGCTTTTAGTTTGAATAGAGTTTAGTTACATAACTTTGCGTAAATAACGCAAAAGTACTTAGTCTTATGGACGATTTTTTTATAAACTTATCACATAACTCATCCAGGCTTATGATGTCTGCTAATTCTTTATAAATATTTAAAATCATAATATCATTCAGCCTTTTCTGACTCATTGTTGATCTTATATATGATTGTCGCCTTGTCACCTTTGCTTGAGCTTCCAACGACTGGCCAAACTTTTGGCCGGGTGCTCCGCACCCAGTCAAATTTTTGGCCGGGTGCTCGAGCCCCGGAGCACCCGCGGAGTCGGCGCCTATGTATAGTATAACTAG
This sequence comes from Pseudeuparius sepicola, assembly GCA_963920635.1. Classification (NCBI taxonomy): domain Eukaryota; kingdom Metazoa; phylum Arthropoda; class Insecta; order Coleoptera; family Anthribidae; genus Pseudeuparius; species Pseudeuparius sepicola. The sequence continues at coordinate 46,505,510 of OY987302.1, read as the reverse complement.
CACGGAATGGCATTCTATATAGCATTCATTTCCCACGGGCAGACAGTTTGCGGCACGAACAGTGGGCGAGTGTTGCAAGCCATGTGAGTGGGAAATGAACATTCCGTGCGAGTTATACACTATACTTTTTCTACGACTGTTAGGTATCATAAGTGTTTGATTTATAATTTAATTATTTTGAATGTAAACTTTAAAAAAATATTGCTTACCTACACTTATTTACGATATTATTATTTACTTACTTAATTAGGTATCTAGGTACTTGCTTTTTCCTCTTCGCTATGTTTCGGTATATTATTATATTGCTGTCGTCCAGAGCATACATACATACATCCCATAGAAAATTCATTTTGGATAGTTGTTTTATGAAAAATGCAGGTTCGTGATTGCTCAAAAAGTGTGTAGGTATGTGGCTCAGGGAAATAAATCAAGGATAGAGGGAGCAAAAGCATCAAAATACATACGTTTGTAGTCAACCAACATAATATAACAGAAATGTACCAAAGTAAACAAACATTACGCCCGTGTGTACAACGTTTATCTGCGATAGAGTATGTCCTGAGAAATATCACTTTGGCACACACCACACAGTTTCTGCGTCTCATTATATACAAAGTCAGTCACTATATCCTAAATACTAATAAATAGTTATAAATTAACAAAAAGCACCTTAAAACATGAAAAATACACAAGAGAAAATAACACACTGAGGAAAACAAGAATAATGCAGAGACTAGAGATATTGAATGTTGAATGCTGCTGCGGACTGCCGCGTTGCCATGTTGGGCGATTTGAAGTGTATATGGGCCTTGTTCACTCAATTGAATTTCGATATTTCTTACTACTAGAATGAAATTAATCACATAACTCTTTAATAAAATCCCCCTCAACGTATTTCTTGTCAATACCTAATTTTGTTATTGACTAAAAAAATATATAATAATTTTAATTTGCGCGCCTTAATTTGGAGCAATGAAATTGCGTTTGTGTCGTTGCCGGTTATTACTAGTAATCGAAGCCCCAAAAATTCGATCTCCGTTCTAATCTCAGACGTGCACATTGAATCGAAGTCGATTCTCTAGAGAAAGACAGTTGTATAAACGGTTGTCCGAACTCGACCGTACAGATACAGGTAGTTGGTAGTTGCTTTGTGGGTCGTGTGTCGTGTCTATAACAATCTGTGGGCTGGTCATGTCATTCTGTCATTCTTTAATGTAAACCGAGCTAATAAAACTAAATGTTTTTCTGAAAATCTGCAAAAGTTAAAAGTTAAAGTGTATACCGTATGCTGATTTGGAATCAAATTTAATTGGTCTTGTAATAAGGATGGTGCTAGGCACTTATTTAGCATTATCATCAGTATTGTTACCTCCATGAATAACTGAAAAAAGTGATAGATCCCGTAATTGAGAGAAAGGAGAAATGAATATTTTGGTCATCCGGAATATCTTTGGCTAGACATTTTAGGGGATGATAGAAACACATTCGAGAGTTAGCTTTAAGAATAATTGCAAAATGAAGAAGATCAACAGCAAAAACCAACGATGTCAGAATATTTAGAGTTAATAAATTAAATTTTGATTGTCAAGATTATGTCTAGTTGACTGACAAAATGTTGTAATAAACTCGATTTATTTAGGCACAGATTAAATAATATAATATATGAAATATTTAGGTTTGGACAACTTACAAGTTGGTGATCATTCTGCAAGTATCTTTTAACTCAAAAAAAGGGAAAAACATTGCGATTGTGACATATTATGAAGTTAATTGATATTGAGGTTATTTTTTATTTCTTTTTATGGCCTTTGCTCTTTTTGAGCAATAATCTAGCCACTATGGGGCGACGTACGGTGCTAAAGCGTGGGAACCATGAAAGACCCACCCATGATATAATAATAAAGAAGGTATGATATTGCGCATTGTGGGCGGAGCCATGCGACGTCACGCGGAGCGGTTTCGGTGGCAGTCACAAAATATATAGGTTAGGTTAGGTTAGGGGTGTCAGTGTCAGTTTGTCGCGACGTTAATTTGCATAATTTAAATAATTATTTGCGTTTTAAAATGCGTTGTGCTCTAGCAAGTTGTAATGCAGACAATGAAGCAAAGACATTTACGGGATAGTTCATGTTTTTCCGTTTCCCAAAGGATGAAAATCTTATTAAACAGTGGACGATTGCTTGTAAACGAAAGGACAAATTTAATGTGAATACCGCTAGTTTAGCGAGGAAAGCTATGAGAGGAATTTAAAATATGAATTGCCAGGGTATTCAGCAAAAAATCACCGGCTTTTGAAGCCATCAGACTCCATACCGATACTTAATTTGCCAAATCAAAAGTTAACAGTGAAATATGATAAGGCGAGAAGTGAACGAATAAATAAAAGAAATCCATCAAAAATTGTGGATGAAATTCCTCAAGACAGGTTCGTTGAAGTTGTTTGATTTGTTTTAATGCCCCAAAACTGCAGCCATTGCCCATTGCCCGAAAAACTTTTAAGCAGTGAATGCCTTGCTGATTTGACTTCTAAAGGAAAAGAAATGGATAGAGCTGTCAGAAATGAGTTAGCTGAAGAAATCGATTCTTTAGTTTATGATGGTTTAGAATATTTAGCGGGCTTTGTATGCTGCAAATTACGAACCACTGATAACCTATGGCATCAACAAATCAGGAGAATTTCACCTGGGTTGATCATGTGTCTGAGGGGGGTTTGTCCAAGCCATCAGAAGAAATGATGAAAAACATAGAGGAACTAGAAAAAATATTTAATGATGTAAATTCGGGTGAACTGTTTATTTGTAAAGGATATGTAACTGTTTATTTGTAAAGGATATTATTTAACATTTGCTAGAACAAGCATCAAAGGTAAACTGTAGTAAGCAGATTAAAAACTTTTTTTAGGTCAAGAATGTAGTTTAGAATGTTAAAAACTGTTTCGTAACAGTTTGTCTTTAGATGTTTAGGTATAGGATTCTCTTAAATGTTCAAAATAAGTTTTGAGGGACTCCCAGTCTGGATCTCTTGGTTAAAAAAAGTGTAACAAAACTTAATAAATATATATTTTTCCATATTTGCGTTTTATTACATTTTGCTTTTATGTAGATATGCATTCTATGTTAACAATCTAACAAGTGATACCTAGCTTAAGCTTAGAGCTTAATGATGGCGAACAAAATTGGCGGACTAAGTAAACCATCCCAGCAAATGATGAGCCACATGGAAGAATTGGAGGCAATTTTTAATTCCATGTCCCGATAGTTTCTTGATTAGCAAAGGTTACATAAGCAATTTATAGAATACTTCTTTAAGGATAAATTGTTCAGCAGAAATTAAAAAATATTCTTTAAGTCGAGGATGTATTTTTGAATCAAAAAGTTGAACAAAGCTTTACAAGATAAGGATATAACTAGAAAACGGAAAAGGTTAAAAATTACATCATAATTTTAAGTAATAAAATATGTATTAAATTTTTTAAAATAAAAAAATTGTGCATTGTTGCCTTAAAAATTGACTTTATTTTTTTTAAATTTCTATTTATTTATTTTTTCAATAATTACAAACTATATCATCGGTATTTATTTTTTAATTATGGCGAGTGCTATTATTCTAGTATTCTCTTGCAATCCTTGGAAATTTTCGTCGTTATCGATCATTTTTATTTCCTTTGTAAGAAGAAATAAACGTTGAGTTATTTACCTGCACTAAGGAAGTCCTTATAGTTGATGCATTATCCTTGTGTTAAAAAATACAAATGCTTACCCTACTGAGAATTTTCTTAGCTTGATTATCATGTTATTTTTAAATTAGTCGTATGTTCTAAATCATGCTACCTAGTACAACATTAATTTACGGATACATAACTCAATATTCCATTAGAAAAACCTGCTTCCCGCCTTAAAATTCAAATAATCCGCTCCGCGTGACGTCATGCGCACAGCGGGACGAAATTGTGACACCGATCTATCATACCTTCTTTTCATTGTATCATGAGACCCACCCACATCCACTCGTGCACCGCCGCGCCGCCCCCTGATATTGAGGTTATTTGGCTTTTGCCCCAAAATATAAGTTAGGTAAATTTTCTTCTTCTTCAGTCTTCACAAATCTCAAATAGAGACATCGATATTGCCGTAAATCGTGTCAAGTCGCAAAATAGTAGCCAATCAGCTTTTTGACCCCGTGACGTCACGGGCCCAAGGAATTTGAATTTAAAAAACGTTTTTACGGCTCTTCCCGGCCGAAAAAAAAATCGGAAAAAATATTTTCGTGTTTTATTTACTATTAAGATTCATAATCAAAAATTAAAAAAAGGTGTGAAACAGGCCCATTATACAGTGTGACCCATTTGTTTTGGGGTCAGTCTGTAAAAAGTGTATCAATCGTGCGATTTGGCTGATTTTTTTTTTAAATTGTAGAGCTCGATGAACTGCACATTTTGAACAAAAATTGCCTGGTTCGCATAAAATCCAAAGCCTACTATGACCGTTTTTATGAGCAAAATTTTAAGAAACCATATTAGCGTTTTTTTTTTGAAAAAATCTGTGTGCGCCAATGGATTGAGCACCCCTCGAAATGGGTATGTACAAAATTTCATCAAAATATTTCAAGTAATAACGATTTTGTAGAAAAATTAAAAATGCAGCCAAGGTACGTCTTTATTTTCAAAAATTCAAAGTTGGCCATGGAAAATAATTGAATTGTAATAATACAACCTTATGCTTATAAACACAAAACATAAAAACAATTAAAATTATAAAATTTTTGTAACTTCTACCAAGCCTCCATTTTCTACAATGCATTTGTCGTTCCTCTTGCGTACATTCAAAATTACATTTCGTATTTGCTGTGGAGTAATTTCCTCACAACTACGGTTTATCCTAGCTTGCAGTTCTTGTAAATTATGGGGTCTTGACTTATAAACATTTTGCTTAAGTGTACCCCAAAGAAAAAATCTAAAGGAGTTAAGTCCGGAGATCTCGGTGGCCACTCACAGAAAGGACTATTTCGCCCTATCCAACAGTTTTCAAAATTATTATCTAGCCAGTTTCTGATTAAACGAGCATTATGAATAGGACTGCCATCTAACTGTAACTTTAAATTTAAACGGTATCTTAATGGTAACTCATCTAAAGCATTTCTAAATTCAATTTCTAGAAAATTCAAGAAGCCAGCCGCATTCAAATTCCCTTCAAAGAAAAATGGGCCAATTATTCTGTCGCGTAGTATTCCACACCAAACGTTAATTTTTTGTGAATATTGTCTCCTTGCATTTATTATAAACTCTGGATTTTCAGCTGACCAGTGACGGCAGTTTTGACTTGATACTACACCATTTGTAGTAAACGTGGCTTCGTCGGTGAATAAAATTTCATTTAAAAAGTTGCCATTATGGAGATATTCACCTTGCAGCCAATAGCAAAATTCTAATCTTCTCTCCTCATCTCCTGGTTCCAGGGTGTGCAAAAATTTTGGCTTAAACGGTTTTATTTTGTTTTGTCTCAAACATCTCCTTATACTCTCTCTGGGTATATGAAGGTCTAAACTAGCCGTTAAAACACTATTTCGAGGATTGTCACTAAAGTATTGCAGAATTTGATTGTTATTTTCAACAAGTCCACGGCGTCCATTTTGCCTAGTTTTTAATAAATTTTTAGAAATCGATCCAGTTTCATCAAAAATATTGTTTATACGTTGTACAGTACTTCGACTCACTGATCTACCTGGGTGTCTATTGTTAAATTCGGCCGCAGCTTCTGCTGCCGAGCGCTCGTTGTCGCCCACGAGTCGAACAATTTCTATTTTGTCTCTTATGCTTAAATATTCCATAATTATGATAATTAATTGTATTGAGCACAAACAATTTCTGAACTCAATTTAGACAGTTTGACACTTAATAAAAGTAAACAATTCAATTATTTTCCATGGCCAACTTTGAATTTTTGAAAATAAAGACGTACCTTGGCTGCATTTTTAATTTTTCTACAAAATCGTTATTACTTGAAATATTTTGATGAAATTTTGTACATACCCATTTCGAGGGGTGCTCAATCCATTGGCGCACACAGATTTAAAAAAAAAAAACGCTAATATGGTTTCTTAAAATTTTGCTCATAAAAACGGTCATAGTAGGCTTTGGATTTTATGCGAACCAGGCAATTTTTGTTCAAAATGTGCAGTTCATCGAGCTCTACAATTTAAAAAAAAAATCAGCCAAATCGCACGATTGATACACTTTTTACAGACTGACCCCAAAACAAATGGGTCACACTGTATTTAAAATTGTCTTCATTTCATCCCGTTATTAAACCCCTCTATTTTGAAATACAATTCTGTAAACAATGGAATACATCACTCAAAAAGATGTTGGCTCTGTTTACTTTTTGTTCTCATTCCCTCTATCGTTGGTTATTTCTCTGAGGCATGCGGTTCTGAATTCATAAATACCCAGTTTTGGCTCCGAATGTAGGTATGCTATTGTTTATCACTTTCCAAATGTATAAAGAATGGGGTTTTCAACAGTCGCGGACTAATGCGACCACGGGCGTAGCCAGGATTTAGTTTTGGGGGGGGGGGGTTAGTTTGAGAAGTAAATAAAACAACAAAAATATACTAACATGAAATTTAATATCTATATATTCATCCGAACAACTACGACATATTTATAAAGTTCTTAACTTTAAGTGAAATGGATAAATTAATTTCGTTCCTCTGCGCTAAATCTAAAACCATTAAAGAAGAAATCTTCGGCTTTTTCTTTTAAATATATCCACTACTTCATCTGCATGAATTTCTGTTCCATAGTGAATGTTCATTAACCATTAAGTCTGTTTTCACTTGTAGTGTTTCGTAAATAGTTTTTCAGTCTCGTTAGGCTCGAGAAAGACCTTTCTGGGGTAGCAGTGGATACAGGAATGGTAGCCAAGATTTGTAGTAATGTGTAAATATTAGGATAAAGGTTTTTATCGCACATATCTAAGCATTCCAAACTAGATTTCGGGGTAGGCAGTCTTCTTATCAGCATGCAAGGTAGCGGAAGCTTTGATAGCTAAATCCAAATTTGTGTCTTTATTAGAAACCCCTTGACCTTGACTACACCACTTTTTCCAGTAGTCAGTATCACCCTTCCTTTTTTTTCCCTCCATTTTTCGACAGTAATAATGATTCACGTATCTATCCTTAACAAGGTCATCGAATAACAGTGCACTAAAATTACTCACTTACACGGTACACTTAATTCTCTTCACTATTCGTTCACCACTTTTCACTTTTATTCGCTTCGAGTTCGCATGGAACAATACTGCCGTAAGCGCGGTCACGCGCCGCGGCGCCGCTTATATAGCAGCCCAGTAGCCGTCCAGAAACTTCCACAAAGTTCCGCTCATTTCGACCTAGGGGCGTGGCGAATAATCGAGAAACAACGCAAAGTGTCCCTACAATACAAAATAGTTCGGCTGCAACTGCGTCTGCCTCTCGTCAAAAGATGGCGCTAGGCGCTACTATTACTACATATATTCAAACGTAATAATAATTTAACTCTTCACTCCTCGTATTTTTTCGGTATAATATTAGGTAATATTTTGCTTATTTCGGGGGGGGGGAGGGGTTTGAACCCCCGAACCCCCCCCTTGGCTACGCCCGTGAATGCGACTATTATCCGTGTCCGCTGCAGGCCCAGAACCCCGACGAGCTCACCATCGTCGAGAACGAGCAGCTGGAGGTGGTAGGCGAGGGCGACGGCGACGGGTGGCTGCGCGCGCGCAACTACCGCGGCGAGGAGGGCTACGTGCCCCACAACTACCTCGACGTGGAGCGCGAGGACGAGGCGGAGGCGGCGGCGCTGGCCGGCGTCGGCGGCGGCGGCGCCGCCTCCGGCGACGGCGGCGAGCACCGGCTGCGCCAGCAGATCTCCTTCTCGTCGGTCGACTACACGGTGGACGACGTCGAGGGCGGCGGCGGCCAGGTGGACACTGCCGCGCAGTCGCCCGAGCAGGTGGGTGGTGTCGGGGGAACGGGACGACTGTCGCGGTTCCATTGGCTGAGAAATAATAATGGGGAACTTGAACATTTTTTTTATTTCTTCAATAAACTCCTGGACAAAATTAACGCAACATCATAAATGTGCCACTTATTTGAGGCTATTTTTTTTCTGAATTTATGATCTGATTTGAATCATTTTTTTGCATTGTAGGTTGGTTCCTTGACAATGTCACAGTTTTCGCTGTTTATGATAAAAAATTCATTTTCGATTTATACCGGGTGTAACAAAAATGTTATGTTTTTTTCCGAAAATTCGTATCACCCTGTGGAGTATACTAGCAACCGAAACATAGGTAGGTCCATCTTTCTTCAACATTTTCCTTTTTGGTTTACTTCATTATCTCTGTTATTAAAGGAGATACACTGTTTTATATCGTAACATGTTTTTATAGACTATATTATTCAACACAGTCATTGTTGAATGTTTTCAAGTAGGCTATGGAACTTTTCTGACATTTCAAGCGATGTGTCAACAGATGTTGTGTTTTAAAGTTACAAAGGTTGAATAAAATTCGCCATACCGATAAAAACTGTTCGGAAACTGCTTATTAAACGTTTGTTTCATATGCCCAGTTGCCCGACTATTCTGTCGTTTAAACCAGCCTCATTTAAACGTCTTCTGATTGTTCGAAACAATATTGTATGATGGCGAGCAGTTCTAAGCTCAGTTTTTAGCCTAGTACTAGTGATATTCCTGTTTCTTAGAGCAGTTTGCCTAATAAAACGCTCATCCCTTGGATCGGTACATCGGTTTCGCCCTTGGCCTGACCTTCGAGAGTAGGATCCTGTCTCGTTAAATCGTTCAACCATACGACTTACAGTCGAACGATGTCTTCCTATCACATTAGCAACATGACACATCGAATAGCCTTCATCCACCAAAGTTAAAGCTCTTACTGCTTCTTCTGCCGATAAATTTTTTGGTCGATTCATTTTTCAATTTTAAAATACTCGTCGGGCAACTGGGCATATGAAACGAACGTTTAATAAGCAGTTTCCGAACAGTTTTTATCGGTATGGCGAATTTTATTCGACCTTTGTAACTTTAAAACACAACATCTGTTGACACATCGCTTGAAATGTCAGAAAAGTTCCATAGCCCACTTGAAAACATTCAACAATGACTGTGTTGAATAATAAAGTCTATAAAAACATGTTACGATATAAAACAGTGTATCTCCTTTAATAACAGAGATAATGAAGTAAACCAAAAAATAAAATGTTGAAGAAAGATGGACCTACCGTCTAATGTCAACTGCTATATGTTTCGGTTGCTAGTATACTCCACAGGGTGATACGAATTTTCGGAAAAAAACATAACATTTTTGTTACACCCGGTATAAATCGAAAATGAACTTTTTATCATAAACAGCGAAAGCTATGAAATTGTCAAGGAACCAACCTACAATGCAAAAAAAAATCATTCAAATCGGATCATAAATTCAGAAAAAAAAATAGCATCAAATAAGTGGCAAATTTATGATGTTGCGTTAATTTTGTCCAGGAGTTTATATTTGCCAGGGTTGCCATTCTAATTTTGCTTTAAAAAGGTGACTTTAGTGACCATTTCTGAGAAAAAAATGTTATTTTTAAGTGGCTCCTTTACGGGAAAAAATGACTTTTAGTGACTTTCGGCCATGTCTTCCTAAAGGAATAAATTAAATATTTGAAAATGTTTTGGAATATAGATAATAGCACAGAAAATATATTCAGAACAGAGAGCTCCTTAGTGGCAGCTGTCAAATGGACTCCAACTTTAAAGCTTAATATTTTCCAAATGCAATGATATGGAGGTCAACTATTAAATGTTGGCTAATCTACGAATTGGGTAGATTATATTTTGGAAAAATACCATTTCATACGAAATGCAATCTGCTTGTTTTTGGAGTCTGTATTGCTAAGGAGCTTTCTGTTGTGGAACTATATTTTCTGTGATAATAGGTATCGGCGTGACAGTAGCAAATGACATGTATCAGATTTTGTAATTTTTACTTAACATATACACTGTGTCCCGGATAAGAATGAACAGCATGGGGATATTGCAAACGGTGAGAGATAGAGCAACGGTTAAATGGGGAAAAAGTTGCGCAATTTCGAGGTCAATAAAATGGCACAAACAGATTTCTAATATCATTTTTCGTTTTTAAGTTATTTTGAAAAAAGTAAAATTTTGCGTTTTCGATTTTATTTTTTTCTGAAGTTGTTATCACAGATAGAAAAAAAAGAAAAATACTTTCTTATGGCACTTTTTAACGGGCTTTAAGATGGCTTTTTTAGATTTGTTCTACAACGTTTCGTTTTTGAGAAACCATCTTCAACTTTATTTTTTTAAATACGGACCTGGATTTTTTTTTGCAGATTTTGAAAGCTCTCTATTTTTAAAATGTTTTGAGACAATTATACTGATTATTCCTTTTTTTCCATTCATTTTTTCTATTGCGGCCCTGTATTTAATAATAAGAAGTCTAAATATTAATCAGTATTGACAACAATTTATTTACAGTTTATTTTTACTTCGAAAACTTAATATTTTTAAATACGGCCCTGTCTGGTAAGTGTTTTCCTCTGTTGTTGTACAGCAAACAGTGTCGCATTGTGTTTTGGAGTAAATTCTTAGCTTTTTCTAATTGTCAGAAGAAAGCTTTAAGCCAACGAAATCAATAACTTTTGATATTTATCGGCCTCTACACTATTTCTGTGACGCAAGATATAACATGCTGACATGTTAAATGTGTCCCCATTTGAAAAAGCACCCTCCATTTCTAATGATACAAATTGTTAACTAAATGATACAGTGGGAGTTATGACAAATGACAAGGGGTTGGTTTCGTTGTTTCAAAGCCTTCTAGGTGGAGGTTTTTATTTATTTTTTATTATCGCATGTGACTGTTATTAGTCTTTGCCGTCCTTTTTTTAGTTCTCCAATAATCGAAAGATAAGTTGTAGGTTAAATTGTTGACAATACTGATTAATATTTAGACTTCTTATTATTAAATACAGGGCCGCATTAGAGAAAAATGAATGGAAAAAAGGGAATTTTCAGAATAATTGTCTCAAAACAATTTAAAAATATTTCGTGTCATACATCATGGTATTTGCAATGAAAAGTGCTGTCAAAATCTTCAAAAAAAAATCCAGGTCCGTATTTAAAAAAATAAAGTTGAAGATGGTTTCTCAAAAACCAAACGTTGTAGAACAAATCTAAAAACGCCATCTTAAAACCCGTTAAAAAGTGTCATAAGAAAGTGTTTTTTCTGTTTTTTTCTATCTGTGATAACAACTTCAGAAAAAAATAAAATCGAAAACGCAAAATTTTACTTTTTTCAAAATAACTCAAAAACGAAAAAAGATATTAGAAATCTGTTTGTGCCATTTTATTGACCTCGAAATTGCGCAACTTTTCCCCCATTTAACCGTTGCTCTATCTCTCACCGTTTGCAATATCCCCATGCTGTTCATTCTTATCCGGGACACAGTGTATAGAGTAACTCATCAGGAAATATAAAGCAAAAGAAATATAAATAAAAAATCCCAGGTAATCCCAGGTATAACAAACACCATAAGAACCAGCCTTTTCATCTGTAGTTAAACTTTGAACACAAACTTATCTGCGATTGAGTTAAAAGTTAAGTGTTCAAATAGTTGTTTGCAAAAGACAGTTGATCGTTTATTATACCTTGAATCTTGCAAAACAAGTTTTACGTTTAAAAAAACTAAAAATTTTTACTTTCAAAAAATAATTTAGATATGATTAGACCGTAGTTGAGCAAGCGATGATACCTAGTTTGTTTTGTACTCGAAAGTTCGTTCGTTATTAAAGACTAGAAAGTTAAAAAATCACTATACCAGATGTTAATTAAGCATACAGACAAACTTTAAGGTTGTTCAGATCGTTTTTTCGAACTTTTTTGTAAGTTACGAAATTTTTAAAATAAGAGAATTTTTACTTACATATTCAAAGGCCTGCAATTTAAAATCAGACAAGAAATTTAAAAAAAGGGCTACGAGTCAACCTAGATATAAGTGTTTTGTTAGAGTGTACCAAATATTAATTGAAAAGAAAAATATTTAGGTCAAAATTCTATGTCCGCAAAAAAGTAATGTTCTTTTCTCATAAATTCCAAACTGGAGCAAAATTTTCAAAATAAAAGTTGATTTATCATTCGACAAACTACTATTCTTACGTGCCATACGGAAAACAAAAATATTCTAACGTACAAAAAAGTTCGAAAAAACGATCTGAACCACTGTAAGGAAAGCTTACTTTATGTTAAAACAAAAAACTTCCTTAAATGGCTTCGTTTTGAATTGAAAAATGTTGAGGTAATGGTTGAATTAAAAAAAAAGTAGTTTTGTATTTTATCCAAAAATATCCCGTAACTAGACCACAGAAATGAAAGAAAAGTGAAAATCATAAAAATGTCACTTGCAATGTTCTTGCTTGCGTGTATCGTTATGTCCCTGTTTACCTTATTTTCTAGTTTCACTGGTTCTTATTGCCATGTTTTAAGTTTTAATAGAATAAACTCATGATACAATAAACATCATGGAATAAACTCAATTATAAATAATACAGAGCACGTGAACATTAACCTATAAATGTTGGCCGTGCTATCCAGTGGGCTAGCGAAATAGCGCGAAAACGGAAATTTTAAAGGTATTGGATGGCGCAGCGAGGCGCGACACAATCAAAATGTTAAAGAGTTTTGGGTTGAGGCAAAAACTACACACACTGGCAAATTTAAAGAGATTTTGATTTATTTTCCGAATTAAGTGATTCATTTTGTCTTTGGTGGAAAAAAATGAAAAAAAAAACTATTTTTGTCTCTCTTTCCTTAAATTCAAATTTGCCGGTGTGTTCAGTTTTGCGTATTAATGTGACTTTTAGTGACCTTTCTTTAAAAAGTGACTTTTTAGTGACTACTTATTAAGAAAGTGACTTTTAGTGACCCAGTGCCAACCCTGATATTTGCCCATCTATAGAAAGAGCACATACCAAATATCAGCCCTCAAATCGCAATATATAATTTGCAATAAATAATTAAAGTTGTGACCGCAAGCTATTCATTTGAAACGACACGAAAAGCGCGGGAATGGTTGTGACGTCACAGCGCTCGATCGATCAGAAGGCAGTGACAGGAGTGACAGCTACACAGAATTAGAGAAGGAAGAATGGACATTTAACGTTAAAATAAACAGTTCGGCGACCCACTTCGAGAGGGCTCTGATGTAGGTAAAAAAAAAGAACCGCCTAAAAGTTTAAATTTAACAAGCACTTCTTTAACTAAATGGTGAGGTCCCGGGCTCAATCGCACAAGAAGTTTTTTTTTAATTATCACTGCATTCTATCTCTTATATCTAATATGAAATTGTCAGTAGCAGGAAAAATGTAATACATTGCTCGATGCGTAAGCTCTTTTTGGCCTCGAGGATAGTTTTAAGACCCTAGGCAATGCGGGCGTTAAACAACCTCCTCGGCCAAAAAAGTGCGCTTACGCATCTCGCAATGTAAATAAATATTTAATACAGCACACTCTTTTCAAACATTATTAACAATATCAAGACTATAATAAGACGGATAGACAAGGATGGGACGTTCTCGTTGATCTTTATAAACAAAGCTTGCGTGGTGCTGTAGTTTTTATACATGTGCCGCCCATATTAGTTTATACATGGTGCCGCCGTCCACCAGAGGCGCCACCACCAACGAGCTACTTGACGTCACAACCAAGGAGGGCGCGTTACAAGAATGATTTGAATTATGCAGTTTTTAATTGCTTATATTTATTACATAAAAATAAAAAATGAGTTTTTTGTGAACTGTGGTTCATTTATCATTTAATGGCAATAAATTAAGTTTGAAAGTAATATTTTTCAAATTTAATTTTTGTGCAAGTTCCTCATTGGGCCGATATGCGGGGTACCTGTTTTGTGCATTTTCGTCATAATAGCTGGATTAATGTTGTAATTTGTCCAGAATAATGTGTATAGAAAAAACATATGTGAATGCTATGTATTTAGGCATTTCAAAATATTTTTAGCTACATTTCTTTAATAACTCATCAGGATGACTTCCTAGGGCAAAAATATCCCGAATGCACTTTGTTAGCTGCCTGGAACCTGGAACGCAGTTTGTTTGCAATGAAAATAGCTACAAAACAGGTCTGGTTTGGTTGTTATAAATGCAATAATTAACTTGCAAAATTGAAAACTCACAGTGGATATTATATCGTGTCTGGGGGATGTTGGACCTTGAGTTGGTCTCGCCGCTTACAAAATATCTTAAAAATAATCACCGGAATCATATATTACACAGGGTGTTTCAATATTCAGTACAAAGATTTTAAGGGTGTATTTTTGAGGCAAAAAAACATTTTTTCCCCTATAAACATGTGTCCTAAAATGCACTCCCTCGGAGCTACAGCCATCGCAAGTTGCGCGAAAAAAATCGATTATTTTGAACTATGCCTACATTTACTCATCAAATCTCCTGAAAATTTGCAAACACCTGTTTATTTAGGCGCTCTATTCATTTTTTTGCCTCAAAAATGACGTAAACCTAATTTTGGGGGGATTTAGGGGGTCTGATGGACGAAATTTTATGTTACCGCCGATAAATATTATAATTAAACAAGGTCATCTAATCAGCCCTCAAAAAATCTAAAATTTTGATATCTTTAATTTTTTTATAGGAAAAAAAATTTTTTTTTGCCTCAAAAATACGCCCTTAAAATCTTGTACTGAATTTTGAAACACCCTGTATAAATAAAATTCACGTAGATACCTGTCTCAATTTTTATCGAGCTTTAAAGTGTCTGGCGAAAGTTAGGACCAACGGAAAGTGTCTGGCAATAGTGAAGGTAGGCTTTTAATAATATCATACAAGTGCTACTTTGGTTAACTTTAGGTTTTATTATTATTACCGGTAAATTTTCTTTTGTACTTGTTTTATTGTAACCTACAACTTCAGAGTATAATAATTATTATTTATTTTCAATTTGCGATGTTTTCTTGCTGGCAAACGATTAAAAAAAATTTTTTCTCGTCTTCAATTTCATTTAATTTCTATATTTGTTGTCTAGCTGTTTCTATCTTTTCTAGATTCTCTACTACTTTACCAAATTTTTCACTTGATTGAAAAATGATTTTTTTAAGAAACATATTTTCTTCTTTTAATTTATGGATGCTTGTAACATTTTCTATAGCTTCGTTTTTGGTTAATAGTGAACAATTTAAACAAAATCAACTCTGGCAGTGGTTACATGCAATGAAAAATAGTTTTTTTTTTTATTAAATACTTGTGAACAATCGGCATATTCTTAATTTTCATCTTTTTGACTTTGAGATACTTTTGAAGAACTGGCTTCTTTTTTGTTCTGAGTACAAATTTTGAAATTCTTTAAATATTCTTCATATATTTTATCTTGTGGGTATTTTAAAGGTAGAGATATAAATCCTCAGACTCTACACCACTTTCGTACAGCTCTGTATTTTCTACATTTTACTTTGAAGTTGTCTTTGGACGTTTTTTATTTCCTATTTTCTTTCTAATAATACCATAGAAAGTAACCATCCTAATATATACAGCAATTTATTGTATATGCCCATCAGTAATAGATTCTTGCTATTGAACTTATTTATCTTAGTACATAAACTGAATATTTAACTTTTTAAATCCAATGGTCTAAAATGGCACGCAAATGCAACAATGGATCAGTTCAGATTGCTTTGTTATAGGTAACAATTCTGCAATAAGGTTGAAAAGTTAAATATGATACTTTATTGGCCGGGTTTTGAATATCTGGCCAAGTTTCACGGGCGACGAAAGCCAACTGAAAATCGTACAATAAATTTCAAAAAAATATTTTTTTCAGATTTCTGTCATTTCGATGCCTACTCAGAAAGAAACAGAAAAGCCCGCAGTGTCTTTCTGCATAGCCCTGTATGACTACGAAGGAGAAGAAGGTAATTATTTTTTGTTTGTACCTACACAAATCAATTCCATTGGCCATGAAGCGTAGCAAAATTATCTTCTTTATAGAAAAAATTGAAAAAATAAAATAAACAACCTCAATTAAATATTTCCATCACCCCGGGACATAAATATAATCCATATTTTCCAAATATTGACATGCCGTATTGAAAGTGATGCTATTGAAAAACTCGATTCGGCTTTTCGTACCAACAAATCCATAATTTTTCCAATACAGAGTGACCCTAATAACATTGATCAAAATTAATTTTGTATCCTTATCTACAATTTTCCGCGACCCGGCACTTGCTAACAGAAAATCCAAACTTAAACAAATTTAATTTTTTCCTGAGTTAAGGCCCTGTAGAAATGTTAGTCTGCGAAGTAAATTAATAAAACTTGGGACATTGGGGTTTAAGGGGGTGCCGAATAAAGCTACGTAGTACGTAGCTAAATTTTCAATAAAGAAAAGTGCCTAATAACATTCTCGGAAAAATCGCATCGAAAAAATCATAGCAGGCCATGGAATAGCGCTGCCACCATGACGATATGTCCCACAAGTGCATAAGGACACTTCCTACACACACATAAAATTATCAAAACCGTGCAGCGTATCACATGGGCCTGTTTCACACTTTTTATGTTTGATTATGAATCTTAATAGTAAATAAAACACAAAAATTTTTTTTTCGGATTTTTTTTTTCGGCCGGGAAATGCCCTAAAAACGTTTTTGAAATTCAAATTCCTTGGGCTCGTGAGCTAACTGGCTACTGTTTTGCAAGGTTGACACGATTTACGGCAATATTGATATGTTTCTATTTGAGATTTGTGAAAACTGAAGAAGAAGAAAATTTACCTAACTTATATTTTGTGGCAAAAGCCAAATAAACAATATCAGGGGGCGGCGCGGCGGTGCACGAGTGGGTGGGTCTTTCATGGTTCCCCACGCTTTGGCATGGTACGTTGCCCCATAGTGGCTAATAGATTGCTCGAAAAGAGCAGAGGCCATAAACAGAAATAAAAATAACCTCAATATCAATTAATTTAATAATAGATATACCACATAATAGCAATATTTTTCCCTTTTTTGAGTTAAAAGTTACTTGCAGAATGATCACCAACTTGTAAGTTGTCCAAACCTAAATAAATCTGGTTTATAACAACATTTTGTCAGTCAACTAGACATAATCTTGAGAATCAAAATTTAATTTATTAACTCGAAATATTCTGACATCGTTGGTTTTTGTCGTTGATCTTCTTCATTTTGCAAATATTCTTAAATCTAACTCTCCAATGTGTTTTCTATCATCTCCTAAAATGATGGCTATGATGGTTTTCCGGATGACCAAAATATTCTTTTCTACATTCTCTCAATTACGGGATCACTTTTTCCAGTTTTTCATATAGGGAGGTAACAATACTGATAATGCTAAATAAGTGCCTAGCGCCATCCTTATTACAAGACCAATTAAATTTGATTTCAAATCAGCATACGGTAGGTATACACTTTTGCAGGTTTTCAGAAAAGCATTTAGTTTTATTAGTTCGGTTTACATTAAAGAATATGACGGAATGACATGACCCGCCCACAGATTGTTATAGACACGACACACGACCCCACAAAACAACTTATCTGTGTCTGTACGGTCGAGTTCGGGCAACCGTTTATACAACTGTCTTTCTCTAGAGAATCGATTTCGATTCAATGTGCACGTCTGAGATTAGAACGGAGATCGAATTTTTGGGGCTTCGATTACTAGTATAACCGGCAACGTCGCAACCAAATTAAGGCGCGCAGTTTAAAATTTTTATATATATTTTTAGTTAATAACAAAATTAGGTATAGACGAGAAAGATGCTAAGGGGGATTTTTATTAAAGAGTTATGTGATTCATTTCATTCTACTAGTAAGAAATATCGAAATTCGATTGAGTGAACAAGGCCCATTTTACAGGGTTGTTCCGGATCAAATCTGAACACCCTCTATAGACCGGGAGATAGTGACAGATTTTTGGACGTGATTTTACTCAGTGTGCCTTGCAAAGGGGATTATGTGGCACATATTCTCACAATAATAAGGTATGAATCAGAGAGTCATCCTGGGTTCTTCTTGTGAAAAACTGAGTTTTCAATTATTCGAAAAATATGCGTTTTGATATGATTTTATACAGGCTGCCATGTTTTTTATAATGAAATTCAAATAGAAAAATCGTCGGAAAACCATAGGCATACCATTAGGGTGGGTCCAAAGGGCTATTAATGCCACGTGATCTTGTATTTTAATAATTAATTTTTCCACGTTTATGAACAGGCTGCCAATGAGAAGTATGCAAGTTCTTATTATGAAAATGCTGAAAAAAGGATGGCATACCTTTCGCGCATGTCCAAGTACTGTTTAAATTGAATGTTATTTAATCATTTAAACGAGTTATTCGATGTAAAGTGTACTTGGACATGCGCGAAACGTATGCCATCCTTTTTTCAGCATTTTCATAATAAGAACTTGCATACTTCTCATTGGCAGCCTGTTCAGAAACGTGGAAAAATTAATTATTAAAATACAAGATCACGTGGCAATAATAGCCCTTTGGCCCCACCCTAACGGTATGCCTATGGTTTTCCGAGGAATTTTCTATTTGAACTTCATTATAAAAAACATGGCAGCCTGTATAAAATCATATCAAAACGCATATTTTTCGAATAATTGAAAACTCCGTTTTTCACACGAAGAACCCAGGATGACTCTCCGATTCATACCTTATTATTGTGAGAATATGTGCCACATAATGCCCTTTGTAAGGCATACCGAGTAAAATCACGTCCAAAAATCTGTCACTATCTCCCGGTCCACTATACACAACACATTCCATTAATAATCCAGCTGGATGACACGTGGATGACACTTCCGTTTCGGTTCGCAGACGGCGACGAGCTGACGTTCGACGAGGGCCAGATCATCCGCGTGGTGAGCAAGCAGGCGCACGCGGTCGACGACGGGTGGTGGCGCGGCGAGCTCGACGGCAGCGTCGGCAACTTCCCGTCGCTGGTGGTGGAGGAGTGCGATGAGTTCGGCGAGCCGCTGACCGGCCAGTGGAGCGACTCGCCGCCGCCGTCGGCGCCGCCCGTCTTCACGCCGCCCGGCGGCCCGCCCGGCGTCGCCGACGACGACGAGGTGACGCCCGCCGCTTGTTGCTTTCAATCCCAGACAAAATATAACAAATGGCATTGTAATCTAAATTCAAGAAAGGCCAGTGGTCATGATAATATTACAACCAAAATTATTAAAGCAGTCAAAAATCAGTTAATACCAATTTTGAAACACTTATAGTATGTTTGTCATTTAAAGCTAGTATATTTCCAGAAAAAATGAAATTATTTAAAGTATCACCAATATTAAAAAGGGGCAATACTAGCGATCCAAACAATTATAGGCCAACAGTGGCGGATCTAGGCTGGATTCAAGTGAGGGGCTTCTATTTCCGAAATTTTGTAATAAAATAGGAAACACATTTTTTACTCATTTTATTCATTAAAATACAATACTATTAATACATTAATATTCTTAGTTTCGTTCAGTTCCGTTCCGCTGTTTCAGTTCCGCTCTACTCGTAGTAATAGAATAGAGCAACTGTGAACGTGAACTGTCGATCGCTGAAGGCGGTGACTGGACCCGTGTTCTGTGCCGGGCCCTGTCCCAATCCCATTGCGTTCACCAAATTTTTAAATTTGTACTATAATAACTATTTAGCGTACCCTCTTTAGAAACGGAAGCAATATTTATCAATGATTCAATATTCAATAATAATAGTTTCTTTGCGACCTTCACGCCCACATAACCTCAAAATGGCATGTTCCTGTCAGCGCATTTACAACCGGTCCGAAACGAGTTATCAGCGAGTGAATCAAATCGTACCTCTTGTAAACGATCTGAGCGCTGTAAGCACGATTCGGACCACGGCCTTAGAAGACTAGAAGTTAATAATATTGGAACTGGAACAGGTTTTTTTAAGAACAGGTATTTCCCGGAACTGGAACAGGTTGTATCTGTTCCAAGAAAACGCAGTTCCACACTATCTCTAATTGCCAGACATATTTTTTAAGTGCCTTCCTTACGGCATTAGGCCAAGGGGGGGGGGGGGCTCTAGCCCCTGTAGCCCCCCCCCCGTAGATCCGCCACTGTAGGCCAATATCAGTATTGCCAGGTTTTTTAAAAGTTTTAGAAAAAGTAATGCATAATAAATTATCAAATTATTTAGAAAGTAAAGATTTACTGTTTAACAGTCAATTTGGTTTTAGAAAGTCTAGAGATGCGGAAGTTGCAGCGGTAGATATTATTACAGATATCCAGTTAAAAATTGATCAAAATCTAAAATGTGGTTTGTTATCCTTAGACTTAACTAAAGCCTTTGATACAGTTGATCATGTAATTTTGTTAAAAAAATTGTACAACATTGGAATTAGAGGAAACATTTACTGTTGGTTCGAAAAGTACTTAGAAAATATAATACAGTATGTCCAAATTGAAAATAACGTAAGTTCTGAAAAAAGGTAATTTGTGGAGTACCACAAGGTTCAATATTAGGACCTCTTTTGTTTTTAATTTACATAAATCCAATTTCGAAATTAAAAATCAGAGGAAGTGTAAAACTATTTGCTGATGATACGCCTCTTATCTATTTTGAGCATAGTTCTTCAGAAATTCGATAAAATATTTTGGAAGATTTAAAAAATTTAATTCTTTGGCTTCAATGAAATAAACTGACCCTAAATTTTAACAAATCATCATTTATGTTCATTTCCAAACGACCAATAAAAAACAAAAAACTTTATGCAATAAAACAATAAATTATAGTAAATGTATAAAATTTTTAGGGTTACAAATTGATGAAAATTTAAATTTGATAAAACCTATAGAATCTACTTCTAAATTTATATCACCTCTAGTAGGCATTTTTTACAAAATTCGCAATATATACGACTGAAGCATTTAAGAAATATATATTTTGCTTTAAGAGGGGGTTGCCGACAGCGAAAGTGAGGTTAGATTACTTTCGCTGTCGGCAACCCCCTCTTAATTCATTCCAAGTTACAATATTTAACTTTAGTTTGGGGTCCTGCAAATTCTAGAGCTTTAAAACAATTGTGCGTGTTACAAAACAAAATTATAAAATGTATGTATAGACTACTATTTTTAGAACCTACAGAAAATCTTTTGGATATTTAAATCTGTGTTGTATTTATAAATTAAAACTTTGCATATTTATACACTATTTTATAAAGAAATAAGAAACACTCAAACCTAAACTTTAATAAAAATGGTGCAATACATAAATATGGTACAAGACAAACAAATTTAATGAAGACAGCCTAAAAAGTAATTTTGGAAAAAAGTCAATATTACATAATGGAATCCAAATTTATAATAACTTACCAAAATCGTTAAAAATTACATCAAATAATACCAAATTTAAAAAAGAACTTAAGAAATATCTCATTGAAAAAAGTGATTTTTGATTGATTTAATTTCATCATTTTTTTAAAATTTTAAATTGTTTTATCATTTTCTCTATAATGAACTGTAAAGTTGGTTGAGAATAATAATTAAATGAATGAAATCAAAACCTATATTTGTTTAGGTGCACGGGCTAATTCCGTTGCCAGTTACGGTTTTTCTTACATTCCACGCACGTTTCGTGTCCCATTGTTCAAAATCATCATACTAATACACGACTATAAACTTTTTAAAGTTAAAACAACAGTGTGCGCCCAGGTTCCAGACAAACCGAGCACATTGTTGAGACCAATGAGGTCAGAACCTATAGACATGGTGCCCCATTCATAAAATACCCTTTGTTTTGTCTCCAGGATTAAATATATCCATACTACTCTAAAAACAAAGATAGGAAGTCAACCATCAACCATGTCGTCATTGACCTTTCTCGGTGATACCTATGCCTCCGGAAGCATTATTGGGTATCGCGTGTTTTTTTTCTGATTTAACGATTTTTTGGGTGCGCCGGAAGCATCAGAACCTTTCCTGAAGGTCTAACGATGCCGGCCCCAGGGCGCCCTGCCGAAATAACTTCGCTACGGCTAGACAAAAAGGGCCACTTCTGACAGTCTTGCGACATTGTCGGAATATTTTTTAGGTAGAGAGCGACACATAAAAACGATCCGATTTCTCGCGGAAAAAAAACTTAATATCTCTCGAAATTTCCTTTTTTGAAAGTCAGAAAAAGTGTTAAATCTCAGAGGCAGACTTTCGTCTCGCTTCCCATCGCTATTTTCCTCGCCCGACGACCCTATTTAAGAACCTTTTTCGACTTGGTCACTGCGGACAGCTTTCAGAGGCCACTGTACCCCCTAAAATATCTTTGCCTCTTTAATATTTAGTTCAGTCGTTTATCAAAACAAACCTGTCTATAGGTTCCGATGTCATTGGTTGAAACCGCCCTCAAAAAATCCTAGCACACCAACTTTCAAACTTTAATTTTGGAACGAAGATATTGTAATGTTTTATAATTCTTTGGACTCGATGATAAGTTGAGGTATATGTATTTTAATTTAATGTTTTTATTGCTTAATAATTGTATGCAAAGTATTTGGAGTGCGTCGCGAACAAAGGCATCGTATCCACCGATGCCTTTGGTCGCGAAAATATCAACAATGACTTTGACAGCGTTTTTAAATGACATATTGGCTGTATTGCAAATATGACAAAAACTGTAGGTAGCTCTGTTCGCGTTTAATTTTATAGACCAAGAGCCAGCCGCATGATTTCAACTCTCATAAGATTATAGAATAAGATCTTATGTAAAATGTAAAGAGTATATTTCTTTACTTGAAGCGAGTAGGTTGCCTCAGATAATATGGGCCCGATCATTGTTATTTAAAGAAGTTGTGCTTAATTTTTAATTTTTTAATAGTTACAACCCGTCTCACGAACATACTACTTTTTCGCTAAAGTCTTTTGATAAATTCGAAAAGTGCCGTTCTAAAAATTGAAGGAGGTGGTAAATTTCTTAATTGGGTCTTGTACTTTCCTCCAGTAGGTACCGAAAGAAACCTCGAAAATCCGATATTTAACCAAATTTCCCGACTCCCGATTTTCAAGTTTCGAGAAATGGGGCGGCTGTAGAATTAGAGAAATTGACGGGAAGTCCTGAGGAACCGCTCTTAGAAATTGCCTGTTTTTTCTTATTTTTTGATATTTCGGGGGCACCGAAAGCATCTGCACCTCACCTGAAGACTTGAGGGAAGCTTTAAAAATTCGGACCCCATAGAGTCCTGAGCCGAAATAACTTAGCTGTAGCTCGGCAAAAAGGGCAATTTCTGTCATTTTTCGGACTTTGGCTTTAGGTGACGGGAAATGCCTACCAATCACGTAAAAAAGATGCGTCCCACCTGCGTTGGTCGCTTTTTTAGAAGAAAATCCTTTATAAATCGAAAGCGGGAAATAATTTACCTGAAAAAGTTTCGTTAAATACTTATGTTGACCCGTTCTTCGGCCATCTCGCCGTACCGTCAGATCTCCGGAAAAACGCGTTGGATTTTTTTTTTTCTGGGAATCAAACGGTGTATGGCATACTGGCTGTTTAGCGGGACTTCGCACACAACTCGCGTCCCCGAGTTCCACACTTGCCCATTCGGGGCCCCGAAAATACGCTTATCGGATGTCTAAAGGACCTATTTTGTTCTATACTCATATGAGAGTAAATTTGTCTAAAAATTAACCACAACTTCTTTAAATAACAATGATCGGACCCATATTAATTGAGGCACCCTACTCGCTAAAAAGTTGCGCTTTGTATAGGACTTGTACTCGGGACTTACGATTTAATAGTCGGATGCTTTAACACTGCTCGAAATACCTATCGATTTTGTCCTATTAGAACACTTAAATAGTTGACACTGGGGAAATATAATACAGTGTGGATACAAATTGTGGAATATTGCTTATATTTCTAAAAATATAAAAAAAAATAATTATTAACATCAAGTTAGCCATGCCAACATTAGAACAATGCGAAACTGTCACTAACTGTCAGTTGCTTGTAGTTGTGTGCATTGTTACAGTAAACGTACTTTTTTACTCAATTTTCTGTGTACTTAAGTACCTTGTAAGTTATATAAGGCGCTTGAATTAAGTGAAACGGAAAGAATATAGGTTAACATACTAAGTACTTAAATTGAGTAAAAAAGTACGTTTAGTGTAACAATATACAAATATTGACAACATTGTTCTGATTTTGACATGGCTAACTTGATGTTAATAATTATTTTAACAAACATTGCAAATAGCATAACAAACTTATTTTTTTTGTTTTTTTTTTCTTATGCGACCCCATTAAAATTGTACTGTATCGTATTCAGAAAGTTCCAATGTATTAATTTTCACCGAAAAAGTATATGGTGCCATTTAAAAAAATTAAATCGGTTACCATGGCAACCACATTTTTTGTGCTACGGAAGATTGCTTGATATCACTAAACGGGAAATAATTTCCCCTAACACTTTTATTAAAACATGTTTTTGATATGAGGAATATTTTAAGAAATAAAAGCAATATTCGACAATTTCTATCCATACTGAATAATTCGCGTTGTTTCCGACCAAAACCACTTTATAAAACGATCGTTGTGAAACATACTAAAATTGAAACAAGTTGCTACATATATTTTATTAATGATTTTAAGACCCTTGCCGCGCAACAGTTGCTAGGCAATACTTTTTGTACCTAGCAACCAAACTGACAGGGTATCTCGGACATTTATATAAGTTAG
Organism: Pseudeuparius sepicola; assembly: GCA_963920635.1. NCBI lineage: Eukaryota > Metazoa > Arthropoda > Insecta > Coleoptera > Anthribidae > Pseudeuparius > Pseudeuparius sepicola. Next base: position 46,480,717 of record OY987302.1, on the reverse strand, counting down.
TGGAATATTTCAATGCAGGAAAAAGAAAAATGACTTAATCGTCGTGATGAGCCCAATTCCAAAAATGCCAAAATAAGTGTGGTTTGTCACGAAAATACAAATCGCTATTTAAAACTTTATGTCAAACTTTTTTTTGCATCTCGAAAAATAAGTATTTTAAGGAGGGTGGTAATGTTCGGTGAGACAACCGGTACACTAAATTATCTCAAAGAATTCATAACTTTCATCTTTAACAAAACATGATTTTTTAAGCTTGTCGTAAACATATCACCTACCTATATCCCGCTATTAACTGTTTGCTAAAGGCGGAGCCGGTGTTCTCGTACATTCCACACCAGCCGGCGCCGGCGCTCACGGACGACCCGCCGTCGGAGGCGCCGCCGCCCGCCGAGTCGCCCGCCGCCCCTCCCGCCTCCCCCTTCCAGATGGAACTCACCCGGGACCAACAGCAACAGTACGGCACGCAGTTCGACCCGTCCAAAGTGCCGGGTAAGTGAGATTTGTTTTGGGTTTAAATTATTAATTTAGTTGGACTCATTCATCTATACGTACAAAAAATTCGACTGAATGAACAACGACCATACGCATATTATAATTTGACTAGAACAGTTCAAATATCGATCATAGGTTTTATCAACATGTTCGGAGCACCGCGCTGATACGAATTTTTGCGGGCCACCGAAAAAGACTCCGGAGGAAAAAGAGTATCTTTAAAATTGCCAACAAATCGAATTTAAATTTGGCAACGCCGCGCTCTTTAGCTGACATATCCCGCCAAATTTAAATGCATGCTGAGAAGAAGGACGTTGCCGGTTTTAAAGCACAATCCTGTTAATCTCATAAAATATAGTGTACATAGTTCAACAAGAAAATCACGTTTCCCAAATGTTACTTCTTCAAACTATGCGTTGCGACCACATACTAACGTATAACATACATACAGGGTGTCTACTGTTAGACATATACAAATCATATAATCTATATTTTTGGAGATAATCTCCTGACCTTCTTTTGACCTTCCCGCCATTTTAAAAATGCAAATTTGCACACATGACCAGTGATTCAAATCCAGAGTCAGAGTTTCCATAAAACCGAAGTCTCGCGAGGCAGACTTTTAGTTTGGCACGTGGTTAAACGCTCGCGCTACCCGGCAAGGTCTGCAAAGTCTGCCTGGCGAGACGACGACTTTGTGGAAAGACTAGGTCCTGGGATTTAAGTTTCGCGAAAAGTCGAAATTGTGGGATGCTTCTATTTTATCGCATTGTTATGATTCTACGAAGAGCGCGTTGCCCTGTAAATGGGACAATTTGCCTCGGACTCGTTGCATGTTTAGTCTCCATTATTTGTTATTACAGTTTAAGGCAAGAATTCTTCAAAAGGGTGAATCTTGTATAATTCAAGGATTTATTGTTCGTCCGTACAGGGTCGAGCTTTTACCAAACTCATACATACTAAATAAAAAAACCTTGTAATATTTGTACAATTATCGGTACTAGATATTAAAAAAACTAGACAGAATTGTCCCACTTACAATTTACAAATAAATTCAAATAAAATACCTTTTTTTTAAATTGACTAGTGGAACTTCTTTCATAGATAAGCACTTATAACCCATTATTATTTTTGTCAAACACAAACGTTTTTATAGAGGATTTTCGAGGACAAAAAGTGCAGAAAATACACTAAAATTCGTCAATACATAGGCACTCCAATATTAATAATTGTTGTATATGTCTGGTTTGGTTAGAACTTAGAGAAATAATAACCAAGGATAGAGGGAGCAACAGCATAAAAAGACGTTTGTAGTCCACCGAAGTAAACAAACATTAGGCCCGTGTGTACAAGGTTTACCTCAGATAGAATATATCCTGAGAAATATCAATTTAGCCACATACCACACACTTTCTGCGACCCATTGTATACAAAATCGGTCACTATATCCTAAATACTAAGAAATAGCCTATAAATTAACAGAAAAACAATTAAAAACGGGAAAAATGCATACGTAAACAATCGGAAAACTTGACTTGCTGGGCATACACAAAACAAATACCGCCGAGTTAACGAACGCGGTGCACGCGGCAGCAAACGCGGCATTGCCCTGTGATAATTAGGTACTATAATTACAGCACAATTTAGTTTTAGTTTAAAAATGTTGCACACAAGAAATTAATAACTACATTTGTTAATTTAGCGTTATGGGAGGTGTGCCTTCATTGAATCTCATTATTAAACCCTTCTATTTTGAAATGAAATGCTGTAAACAATGGAGTAAGCGGCATCACTCAAAAAGATGTTGGCTTTGTTCACTTTTTGTTCTTACTCCCTCTATCCTTGGTTATTTCTCTGAGGTTAGAAGAAGAATATTGTTATTTACATGGGATATATAATTAAAATACAGAGTGTGTCCAGTTTTTTGTGTTAACACCCATAAAAATCTAGGTAGACTGTGGTAATTGAACGGAATATTTTTTTATAGATCCTTGAAAGTTCATCGTTTGGCATTTCCAGGAAAGCTTGCGATTTTTTATAGGGTTGCGTTTTTCGAAAAAGAATATTAGACATTTTTTATTTAAAATCTGACACCTCTGACTTAATCAAAAAACCCCATATACAAATTTGAACAAAAAATATACAGGGAGGTCCATTTTGCAGGGTGTCACAGTTGAAAAAAAGTAGTAATTTTAAAGGCATCTGGCGAGATAAGAAGTGTGCCATGGAATCCTCTCAATTTAGTGGTCAACAAGAGCAATCAGAGTGTTGGTGTGCTAAGATTCAATACAAACATATACAGGGTATTTTTGTCTGGGCCATTTCCAAACGCTGAATTTATATAAAACTGTATATGGGTCAACAAGAGTGCTGTGGAATTATTGAAAAAATATTAATAAACACAAGAGTAATTTATTTTATGTTTCAAAAATTCAGCATTTTGAGTTGGCACAGAGAAGAACACCTTGTATCTAAAATTCCTATTTTGCTCAACTTTGATACCCTGCAGTTTTCAGCAGGGTATCAAAGTATCAAAATATAGAGGGAGTTTAACTAGTTTTTTTCAAGACTGATGCTATATTATTTTATCAGTATCTGGCATTTGTGTGTGTGTTTTTAAAAACCGTTTGTTGTTAATTTGCCACTAACAATGTGTTTGTGTATTGTTCTAGCCATTGACGTGCCAAGTGTCGAAATTCAAGATGAGGTATGGGAACTTTAGGTTGCTATTGCATGCTTTATTTTTTTATTGCTGCATTTACTCGTAGTATGTCGTAGAATGTCTTATCTATAGTGTCTAAGGGCATATTTCATGTCTAAGGGCATATTTCATAAGTGCATTTGTCAAAATGTCTACAGTTATGCGTATCATTTTAAGTCGAAACAATTCATTATTTTTTAACGGGTTAAGCTATTCCAAAATTTGTTTTTTTTCTATAATATAAAAGACCTACATTTGATATATAATTTTCGGAAATTTACATTTTCCATGGCCTGTTATTGCTATGAATAAAAGAAGACCTAAATAGTGCAGTTGATTTTACCATACCCCAAAACTACAAATACTGATTTTTAATACTATAACTTATACATGATGTCCAAAAGATTATATGCAAATGTGGCAAAAATTCGATTTTCTCGAATGCCATGTGTGAACAGTACCTAGAGAGTATTTCAAACATATTTTTTGTTGTTGATGGATTAAGAAGTAGCGTGCAGAGATATTCTGGGACCCCCCCGCAAAACTAGACGCGGGGCCCCTCTTTTGTTAAGATGAATGAATAAAACACTGAGTTTTGCCACAAATCACAAAAAATACTGAAACAAATCAAACTGATTTATTCCAAATGAAAGTAAAATAGAAACATATTATACCCTAACAATAAATAACTATAAACGCCGCTACAAACTGAAAAACTGTTTGGTAATGTTGTCCAAATCCAAGCTGCTAGCCCTTTCATTCTCTTACTGATAAGGGAGGGAAGTTAGTCTTTCGTTAGCCATTTTCGATCGCAAAAATGGCTTTATTAGTTTTAATTTTGAAAAAGAACTTTCTACGGTTGAGGATGAAACAGGCAAACTCAATGATGGTAAACTTAAGAAAAAGTGAAAGGCAGCGCACAAATCCAGTAAAATACTGGCCATTTTTTTATTAAAATAAACTCTGCAAAAATTCTTATGGATGTTAAATTTTGTAACTATTTCCTCAATATTTTATTAAGCACTAAACACGTATAAATAATAATATAATAGTCCGATTATACCAGTACCACAACTGCCACTGCGACTGACAACTGCGGATTTATACAGTGGCCCTAGCTCAGAGATATACAGGGTGTAACTTAAGTACGTTAAAATATTTCAGGGTCGTGATCCTCAGCCAATTTTAACAACAAAAGTTCATATTATAAACATGATGTGTAAAAAAATTCTTCGTTTTCGGTATAAGTACGGAGTGTTAAAATTTTCTAAAAAAACGTCTTTTCTCAACACTTTTTTTATTCTTATTTCGAGTTAAAATTAGTTGTGTTGCCTTGAAACCACCAAAATTTTGTTTTTAATTGAGAACAAGATCCTTATCTTTTCCCTACGCTTTTTAAATACCTGACATTTAAAAATGTCTTAGAAAAATATGTTGTGTACCAAATTTGGTTAAAAAAAGCTTACAAACAAAGGAGTTATAGGAAAAAGACGATTTTTTTAGAGAAATTTAACACGCCTTATATCATATTCGAAGAATTTTTGGACACATGTTTATATGAACTTTTTTCTTAGAATTGGCTGAGGACCATCTCCCTGAAATCTTTTAACATACTTAAGTTACACCCTCTATATCTCTGCCCTAGCTCTAACCTAAAACCTAACGTATCTATGATTTGTGGTTGTGGTCCTGGGCAAAAGGTTGGTTACACACAGAGCAACGACAATGGTAAAAGAGAGAATAATGAACAGCGAGACAACGAGTGTAGGTACTACTGATAGGTGGAGCGGTGCCTGAGATTTCCCGATAATTTTTTGCCGTGGGCCCCGGGGCCCCTGGTAACTTGGGGCCCCCCCGCACCGCGGGGTCTGCGGGTGTGGCTTGCACGCCACTGATTAAGATTCAATTTAAGTATTAATTCCCCTAGTCTCATCCTCTATCTTAGACACAGTGTTCAAAATAAAGTTAAAAAAATTAAGAAATAAATAATTGTCTGGAGTTAAAGTGATACATGCTGTGTATGTCAATAAATGTTCAGCTCTAGTTAGAAGTCATAATCTGGTTCCTATACTATTCATAGCTTTGTTTATTTGGAGGTATTTTAAAACGAATACATTTGCATAGTAAACTCCAGATGTTGCCGCACAACATTAGCAAATAAGCAACAGAAAAGGTTTTTGAATCGCTGTGGAATGAATTTATATTAGGATGGTTGCAATGGATTAGGTAAGTAGGTATACTTTAAAATTACAAGGAACATTTTTTAAAATATATTGGGACTTCAGATTTAAATACGCGGACCTGAAACTGTTCATTTATTATTATATAAGTAAATAGGAAAGGCTGCAATTTTCCATTTCCTTTCTACCTAGTTTTCCCTGCCCTATAGATTGTGTTTCATAGTTAGGTATATCTACTAAAGAATTTAAGCTGACGGCACGCAATACATAATTTGTAGGTACGTTGGTACATTATTCAGTTGCAAAATTGGAGTAAAGCGTGCCGGTCGTATTCCTGTCCATTTTTTTTATAAATTTCAATTTCCTGCAAATGAACAACCGGTAAAGCTTTTCTTATTTATCATTATTGCACATTTTTAAGAAGTTTAGAATTGTATATGTAGTTTTTTTCAGTTTTCACATTTGTAAAATTGATTGTTAGCGCGCGAAATATGGGTAATTAACAGTACAATTATCTGAGTAAAAATAGTAGGACTCCTAATTCATGATAGATTCCTATTTAGATATATCCTCTAATCCTGAACAAATCAATACCTAGACTTTTTTATTTTGGGTTTAGTGGAGCTATAAATTTTCAATTTAATTGAAGAAAGAACCAAGGTTCTTTTAATTCTGACCGAGGACGAGTATATGATGATGTCTTTGTTCTGACCAATGACACATTTTTTGCATAAAAATAATCGTTTAACTTGATTTATTTGATAAAAAATATACAGAGTGTCTCACTTAAGAGTGAAACAACCTTATAACTTCTTTAATTTTTAACCGACCAGAACGAAATTTTTACCAAAGGTTGATGGCATTGTTGCCAACTTATTTCCAAAAAATTAGTCTACATCAAAGTCAAAGCCACCTGCGATGCTACAGTCGAAGCTAAAAATCCGAAAGCCGAAAGTCATATTAGGCTTTTTTTTTCAAAAAAATGTACTAAAAACATTGTTCAGAATCGATCGAGAACCCTAAATCCAAAATTTCGTCAAAATCAAAAAATATTAGATAAAAACATACGTAAAAATTAAAAAAAAAATTGTTTTTTAGCTTTTAATTTTATTTTGAAATGATTACTTTTGGAAACAACTAGCCTTCAAAACTTCCATGGCACACTTTCCTAAACACAGAAAATCCTTAAATAATTGCTATTTTCGCACTTTAATTTTTTTATATAATATTTTTTGATTTTAAGAAAACTTTGGATTTGGGGTCCGGGATCGATTCTGAACAACTTCTTTAAGAAATTTTTTTTAAAAAAATGCCTCATATGATTTTCGGATTTTTAGCCTCGATTGTGACATCGCAGGTGGCTTTGACTTTGGAGTAGGCAACTAATTTTTTGGAAATAAGTAGGCCACAAGCCACAATGCCATCCACCTTTGGTAAAAATTAATTTCGTTCTGGTCACGTCTTTAGTCACACGCTTTACTACTTTAGCTGATAGTGTTCCTTCCCTATGCTGCTAAAAATGTTACTTGCTTAAGTACAGGGGTATTATTTAAAATCGCTTACCCCTTAGCTTTTTAAATGTTAGACCTAGAAAAAAATGATAAACTTAAAAGTTTCAGAAAATTTCCTTATGTTCTCAATGCAGTGATCAGAAAAACATTTGAAAGTCGAATTTTTATATGTTATATATTTACTCGAACCATTTGCCAGTTTACAGCCATATTTACCATATTTTTGTAAAAATAACCAGAGAACTAGGTACGTTTAATAAAAAATGAAAATGGCGAATTAAGAAACATTAAGTTGAGAATTCAACGCCTGCCAATATGGACCAATAAAATTATTTGATTTTTGAAATATTAACCAATCAGGTGATGATTTCAGCGATAATACCACTAGTGGTATTTTCGTATGTAATATCACTAGTGCCAGAAATTTTATCGATAATTTTTTCGAAAGCGCTATTTTGCCTAGAAAGATCACGAGAAAAAATTGGGCTTTTATTTTCTGATAAAATCCCGAGAGCGCAGCTCGAGCCTAATTTCTACGAGTGGTTTTGCTAATGGGCAAAATAGGGCTTGAGAATAAAATTATCTAGAAAAATTTCCAGCACGAGTGGTATTTGTCGAGATTATTTCACGAATACGATTTAATAATTTCTGTATTGATTTTTTCTATGTTTACATTTCCAAAACGACTCATTTTGAACGAGTTTATTGACAGCTTCGACTGCAGCGTTCGAGTAAACAAACATGACGCTTGGGTTTCCAAGGCAAATGCGATTATACCTACACCCTGTCTTCGTTGGTTTATTATCTGAATGTGTCATGTGTCATAAATTTAAACAGAGGCGGAGGTCTAAATAACAAGAATAATTTAGCAATGTAAAAGTTATATAAATTCATTGACATAATGCTTAATAATACCGCAACATAATTTATAAGCTGCATAATTTAGAACAGTGTGAAACACACAAACTTTAAGAAGTAGGTACGTGTTTGTATCCAACAGATTCGCGGTTGCTAAGCAACGAAGTGATAATTTGCACAAGTGCAATTACCGGTAATTGCACTAGTGCAAATTATCGCTAGCAGAGGCATATCATTGGTTGGATTTTTATGGAAGGAGCTACCTTATTGGATGCAAGCAGTATGAGGGAAATAATCGCTGAAATCATACTCTCTTAGTTACATCCTAGTTTCGCTAAACCAATATTGTGGCTGCTAAAACTGATAGAATATATGTTTTCAGTTAACACATTGATCTTTAAATATCTATTAGCACAAAAAAAACATATTATTCAGAACCGAAAGTTCAATCTAAATGACAGCTAGCTGTCAAACTAACTATTTGCAGTTGTTAAATTCTCTTTTTAAATACAACTCGTGGAATGCCTAATAATAGATAATACCTTTCCTTAATTTATCACTCATTATAGTCCCAATGCTAAGAAAATATCACTCCTGCTGCGCAGTCGTGGTATTTTCAGCTTTGGGATTATAATTCGTAAAATTAACGAAAGGTATTATCGATAATAGGCACACCACTTGTTATATTACCCCTGAAAATGTATAGGCCTTGTGTGTTGAACAGAATAGAGGTATTATTGAAATCTTTTATATAAAAAAAACAATACAAGTACTATCTTATTAGTAATATTTACCTAAAACCTTTAGTGTGTAGAAAAGTAATGTTGTATTTTATTTTTTAGAGGGATGTGAAGAACTACCGTACTTAAGGTTTACATGGCAATCTTGATTTGAAAAAAATTTATCGCAAATATGGCTGTTAACTGGCAAACGGTTCGAGTAGATATGTAACATATATATGTCAGTCGACTCGAAATTTTACGAAGATTTCAAATATCTATCTATCATATACAGGGTAATCTATTAATAAAGCATATGTTTTGTCTTTATCTGAAAAATGCCATTCAATGACTTTCAATACTTATTGTCTTTTATTGTTTTTCTGATCAGTGCATTGAGATCGCAAGGACATTTTCTAAAACTGTCATATTTAACATTTTTTCTAGGTACAAAATTTATAGGAGGTGAGCAATTTTTAAATAATACCCCTGTAAGTAGGTATGTATTCGTAAAAATATTCGCCTACTTCCTTATCATGGTTTAAAAAACCGTTTTCATTTGGAGTATTTTCGTTATTTTTAGTGCTCTGTAAAACCTGTCCGGATATAATCTGAAAACAAGAATATATTTGTTTGTCGATGAGAGAATTTTAGAAATACAGTTAGTGATAAAAAAACTCCTAAAAAGTCAAATTGATTTTTACAAATAAATCAAAGAAGGCTGATTTATCCCTCAATTTGAATTATTAAAGAACTTTACCTAAAACCTTTACTCTCCTCCCATATTTTATGATTGTTTTCTATTTTTTGAACGCCCGGTATATTGTAGTGATACGTACTTCTACGTGTATGTATTATATATTATTTTTACAAAACAATTGAAACAACGAGGTCGCAATTATACATATTTTCAATTAATTGTTGATCCCTTATTTCTGACTTGCCCTGTATTTTGCGAGGTTTGGCACAATGGTAAAAAAGTTGCCTTTGGCACTGCCAACGACATAATATGAAGGAAAGTTTCACGGAACCCAAATTATTTAAACTTTGTGCGTTGTCCTTTTAGTTATACAATGTGCTACTTGTATTTTTTTAAAATAATATTATGTATGTGCCTTACTCTCGTACTACTAGACTACAGAGAAGTAGGTATCCGGGCATTAGAGTTTTGGGTATCCTTAGCCCTATAAAACGAAGCAGTAAAACAAAGCACCTTGCACGAGATTACTTGACAGTTTTGTCAGCGGGTAGATTTTTTTTCAAAAAAAAATCGAGAATCTCAATCTTGTTTCAACGAGAAGTAGTTAGAACTATTTAGACAGTATTTTTCTCCTTTTTATCAATGCAATGTAGTGTTGGTTATAATAATTAAGTACAAAATTAGTTACCCCTGTTTAAAATACATAAGTAGGTAATATGGCCTCACTCTTGGATCCTATGAAAAAATGTGTTACCCGCAGAATTGGTCTACTCAGTTTAAATCTTGCCGAACGGTTTGATTTTGCTGTTTCATTCAATACAATCACCTTCCTGCCTGCATTTAACACCATTTGCGTTTTCTGCACAAGTAGAAGAGTCACCGCGTAGATACGTTATTTTTATTTCGCGTAACTTGGGCTTAGAATGGCGACGACATAGACCCAGACGGGGAAGGTAAGGATGGCGACGAGTTCGGCCTGGGCGTCGCGCAGATCGTCATCACGGCGGCGACGCCCATGATGGAGGAGCCGGAGCACGGCTTTCCGGAGGAGCCCGCCGTCAACCACGACGACGAGTCCCGGAACGGCGTCATCGTCGAGGAGGAGGAAGAGGACGAGCTGGAAGAGCAGATGGCCAAGCAGGTGGGTTTAGAGCAAGGTCTATAGAGGATAGGTTGTCTCACTTTGCCGAGGCGAAGTGCGCGGCAGGCGGGGGAATGACGTCACCCAGGCCAACGACAAGGCATACTATAAAGACAGGCCCTGGCGCACAAAAATCACGTTACCATCTTAGTCCGACGTTACATGTCATTTGTCACATAACTGAAAGCGGCAGCTTGGGTTTTGAGAAGTTTTCAACGTTTAAATATGTTTTTAAACGTCTTAGTTTATATTTTAGAAACAAGTTTGTGTCTAGTGCGCGTGTGTCCTGGCGGAGGGGAACCGCCCAGGTGTTATTATGGCCTCTGGGTGGGAGTCGTGCCGTCCAAGAGTATTGGTGCCGCTCGCACCGACGCGACGCGACGCGTGAGCGCTGTAAGGGGAATTCTCCCCCGAACCACAGAATATGGAACCCGGAATGGACTATTATGGACATGGGACAGTATTGGACAGTGGAGCCTGAGACACAGAGGGGTGAACTGCTTACGGGAGATCCGCGAGTTCAGACGGTCCGGGTGGCTGGAAGCCGTTCCCGTTCACCACGTTCGGGTTTGTGTATTTATTTATGTATTTATTGTATTCACCATTCACCCACGCCCTGATACGGTTTCTATTCGGTCTTTCACGCTGCCGATCAACTGAGACTTCGTCAATATTTACAGAATACCTAATGAAGTTAGTTTTCATTTCTATTTCTTAAAAAATAACCTAAATACCAAATATTGGGTCTGTTTATATTATATTTATACAGATTACAAAAGCCAGGAAGAAAGTGTCGCCATAACAAACATTTGTTTTGCCTCGGGATGTAAATTTCCGCCAAAAATGGATTCGTCAAATTCCAACTGAGATTTAATTTCTAAAAAACCCTTAAGTATGTGTGGCTAACACATTTTCAAGAAAGTGAAACAATTAAAGTGGACAAATGTGTTGTGGGAGGAAAATACCTATAGAGAATATCACCTAAGCTAAAGGAACAATTTTTGAGAATGTGCCAAAATATTGTGAGTGCAGTGCCGTTTAACTCTCAGCCTAAAACAGCTGAGGCAGGTTGAAAATTTTGAAAAAACAATTAGAGAAAGCTTGGATGCACAAAACCAATAATGTAATAGATGAAAGAAAACTTGCCAAATTGTTACGCAATTTGTTTTTTCTACTTATCTCCAAAAATGCCTTTCATTATATAGGACTAAGTTGGTCACGTGACTACGCGATTATGCGTTAGCGCCGTGGCCTGTCTTTATCGTTGGCCTCGGGCCTCGGGCCAACGATAAAGACAGGCCTCGGGCGTAGTACTTAATCTGTGAGACAACTAAGGAAACAATAATATACCTAGTATATGTATGGTAGAAAACAATAAGGTGAATGACGTCATAATAAATCTAATATGGCAGCCTCCCCAAGACGGCGGATTGCCTAATTCTTCACAACATCCCCGACATGGGTATCAAATGAAAGGATTTGAAGAGTAGAAAACGATAAGGTGACTGACGTCATACTAAATCCAATAGGGCGGATGCCCGATGCCCCAAGATGGCGGGCTAAATTTCTTTATCACCCTTCTGAGATGGGAATCAAATAGGTACTAAAAAAGCACAAAATAAAATAAATAATAAAAACCTTTTTAAAAACAAGCTTTTATTTAAGTAAGCCATTTACTAAAACGGATAAAATAAGTTTAGGTTTTCGTTAAGATAATTCAATGCCAAACTGCGACAAGCTTTTTTAAATCAAAAAGCTTGTCGCGCAAACTGTAAAGAAAATATATTCTTTGGCATGTACTTGCTTATCAACCAATCACTGTCCGATAAACTTAATTGGTACTTACTTTTATGAACATTTCGCGCGACGAGGTTTTTTATTTAAAAAGCTTACCGCAGTGTGGCATTGAATTATCTTAACGAAAGCCTAAACTTATTTTATCAGTTTTATTTCATGGCTTAAATAAAAGCTTGTTTTTAAAAAGTTTTTATTTTTTATTTTTTTATATTGTGTTCGCCGAACAATACCCAACTAGTAACTGTCAATAACATTGATAAGTTTGAATTTTAGAATTGACGCGTACTAGTTGTACCTGGGGTTACACTTCAATTTTTATAAAAAAAATTAAGATATAAAGGCAAATATATTTTTTCCTATTTTTATAACTATTTAAAAAAAATTAGTGGTACCAAAGAAGTATCATTTTCTTTGGTGGTACGCCACTGCTTTGTAATCGTTAGCACCAGATCTGTCACCCGAGCTGTAAACATTATTTTTTTATTATGGGAACAAACTTGCCAAAACAAAGCCAGTTCTACGTTTTTTTTATTTTTCTGAGCGTCGGACTAAGATGGTCACGTGATTTTTGTGCGCCAGGGCCTGTATTTATCGTAGGCCTCGGTATGCTAGCGACTCAGCGACGGTATGTAAACAGTATTCGAAGCGATCGAGAACATTCTTTTGTGCGTGAAAAATTATGTTTATTTTAATGTTTCGTAAATTAAATTAATCAGTGACTGGTTGTAATGGCTGTGAAGTGTTATTGGATATTTTTGACTTTAGAAAGTATGTTGTTCGACTATTAATTGCCTTTTGAACTTAGGTCTATTATTTTGGTAAATAGTACTTCATTTTTATAATATTCCTATGAAAATTAATGCCTTTGGGAATAGGAACATGACTAAAACAATATGCAGTGTACCTATTTGTCAAAGCAATTCCAAATAGGCAAAAAAGTGGTGAAAAACCTATCGAAAATATTTAGATTGGAAATTTAAATTTCATTTTTACTTCAAGTTTTTTTGTATATTTATATAGGTATGTACCTATACCTACATTTCTTATAAAGCAAGGTACAGTTTCAATTATTTCAACCCTCCTGAAACGTCATTTAAGCGAGCAATTTTTATTGGTTTCTAAAATTTTTATTGTCCAATATTTTTTAACAAAATTTGGTACAAACCCGTTTTAAGGGATGCCCAATCCAGTGGTGTAGTCAGAACTTTTATGAAAATATGCCTAATATGATTTGTCCAATTTTGATCCAAAAAATAGGTAGTAGTAATTCTGACCAGTGTGTCAATCGATTTTTCAAATTTCATCCCCATTTTATATATACACCCTCACAACTCGCCTCCCTTTCACAAAATGTCCAAATGTGATATTGATAATATCAAATTAATCCAAAACTGGTCAAATATTTAAAATCATCACGTATAAAAATAATCTTACAATATCCCTAAGCATTGTGATGAAGCCGTAAATAGGGTTTGAAATACGCAGGAGCCTAGTGAAATTCGAACCACTTATTAACATTGAATCAGGAATGTTAAAAGTTACAAAACGATAATAAATTTTGCATCAATAAAACGACGTATTTGTATACGGCTCACATTCTGTTTTCAAACCAGCATACTGGCTTTCGTCACTCCCGCCAATTCCTCGCTTCGCTCCTATTGGTCGGCACCAAAGTGAGGCAACCTATCCTCTATACACCTGGGGTTAAGAGAGGATATTTCAGGGGTCCGTTGTCAAAATGGATTGTCCTACAACCCTCTCAAATTTCAAGCCCTGTACAAACATGTAGCAACACCTCGAGAGGAGAGTGAGAGTGCAGTCTAGTGGGGCTGGACCGACACTATATTAAAGACCCGAGCATGACGTCGTATTTCATTGTTGTCTTCGGATTGGGGTGGCGCTACTCGACGAAAAAAATGGCGACTTATTACCTACATAGTTATAACAGGGATATTGTCTGGTTATAGGTATGCCAGTTTTGAATATCCCATATTTCAATTATCCAGCTTGATTACCATTTTCATCTTTTTTACGGTCACGAATTCTCTTTGCGTTCAATATTTCGTAGTTTTGTTATATTAACAGCGCTTTTATAGGTAGATTTGTTTGTGATAACATGAAATTTCCATGCTCATGAAGAAAATCGTATGCACAGATCATTACGTGACTTGCAGAAGATTAAACACTATTTTGGAATTAAGCGATAATCTGTTCAACCAGTCGAAGAAGCAGTGGTTCACTAATAAGAAGAAACTGAAAAATAGAATGCGTTCTATACTTACTTACACGGCAACTAGCCATGGACTTCATTTCAAACCATAAGGTACTAAAATACTTTTGCTTGCTTTTTAGGCTCGCTTTTCTTAATAAAATCCATTATTGCATGTCATGTAGGCTTGTGAAATTAAAGGAAAATAACAAACAAGCATTTTATTTTATTGTGGATGTAAAATTCGTTGTCACACTCATTTGCATGCTTTTATTTTATAAAAAATTCTGCAAGAATGGTGTTTTCAACATTAATTCATCCTGTCGTTTTTTTTTTCGTCGTGTGGCGCCAGTGGCGATCGTTTGAAACCGCGCTATTCACAGGTCATTAATATAATAGTGTCGGTACAGAGGGAGGCTATTATAGCGATCGGCGTTGTTGAGAAACTTTTCTCCACTACATACATAATGGCTTTAGTTTATAATACATTTTCAACGCTTTTATTTTAATTATACCTAATTAGACATAGTTGTGAATTTCGCTTCAATAATTCTTATTATAATAGACCAAGAGCTGGCGTCAAAAAATTGCAAGTTTTCGGAAGGTTGATATTTTCAGATTGAGTTGTATTTTAGTGAGAGAGAGCCACTGTAGAGTCTGCACTTCCGCGGTCGGAATACCTTGCGCTGAGACTCTCGGCACAGGTGTAAAATTAATTAGATTAGCATCCCTAAACTGTTTTCGGGAGGCTCAAAATTGGTACTCCTATATATATTTAGTGAATGTGATATATAGAGCACAAATCTAACAGTCATATCATATAGCAAAATAAGAAGTAATATTCCATTTTCGACAAATAATATGGCAAATTTGGCCAAACAGATCGTACCGCATTTGTTGCAAATTGAGTTTTTGAGGGAAGTGCCGTCTGGCAAGCGATGAGTAGGTACATTTTTTACTTATCTTGACTTCCGAAATTTCTGAAAAATATAAACAACAGAAGAAAAGACAACTGACTATTGCGAAGGAGAGCAATCTCTTCTGATTGAAATGGCAGTGAGGGCTAATTTCATAATACAACTAAAGTATCCTATATATCCTATGACTTCAAAAAAAAATTGCAACAATGTTAAACAATGTTAAACAAGATAATTGATCAAGACGAAAACTGTCTATATCTTTGCTCACCATATATTTAAAAATACATAACAGAGCGTTTTCGGCTAACAAGCTACCTTCAGTGTCATCTATAATTAATATCACCCTAAGGTATAGATCAACATAATATATTGAATTTAAGAATTGTCGAATATAAAACTTTAATATAAAAGTCGTCACAATTTTTTGAAATTTAATGGGTAAAATCCTAGATGTTCGTAAACACATAAATACATGAAACATGAACCAATTTAAAGTAAAAAAAATCGGTGTACGTACAGGTTAAAAGTTAGCGAGATGAATAATAGTCAAATGCCAAACACGGCTATCGGCACTGCCAACACAATATAACGAAAACCTCAGCTGAGTAAGGCTTATGTGTCCCTGAAAAATTTAGGTGAATGAAAAGTACAAACAGGTAAGCTAAAAAACAACCGCTAAAAATTATTCAATTCAACTTGGGAAGTCGACCTAAGCAGTCAACGAAAGCTGAAACTCAAGGTCAAAATTGCAAAATTACTAACTTAGCAATAACTGTCATTAACCAAATATATTTACAGTGTGTCCCTAGAAGGGGTACCGCACTCTTGTAAACTTTCTTATAGTTGATTTTTCGAGAAAAAGTCATTCTTGATGAAAAAGTCTGCTTGTTGTCAAAATAAGATTGGCATAGAAAAAGTTAACATTACTTATACTGGGTGACCAGAAAATTGAAAAAACTTCAATTAGCATAAGAGTAAACTGTTGTAGTGCCCAGACCAGCGCATAAGGCCAGAATATTTAAAACTATAATATTCCTACAGTATATCCTAGAGAGGCCCCAATATTCATATTCCTAAAACTTAAAACCATCCGTTCCTTTGGAGCTCTCCCGACCGCACGTGTCAAGGTTAAGCACGGAGCACAACTCGCGAGACAGATCATGCCACCCCGCGATGCGCGCGCCGCTAATCCCAACCGGACCCCTCGCAACCGTGTATAAAAGAGGGACCGCTTCCTCGGTTCTCCAGTGCTAATCCAGCCTCCACCAGATGCCAGGGGAACCCCTGCCCGACTGAAGAGGGCAGGTGGCCACCCCTG
Organism: Pseudeuparius sepicola; assembly: GCA_963920635.1. Classification (NCBI taxonomy): domain Eukaryota; kingdom Metazoa; phylum Arthropoda; class Insecta; order Coleoptera; family Anthribidae; genus Pseudeuparius; species Pseudeuparius sepicola. The sequence continues at coordinate 46,464,171 of OY987302.1, read as the reverse complement.
CAGCCAACCAGTCACCCAAGGAAAATGAAGAAAATCAAGAAAGAAATACTCTCCTAGCACCGCAGTAAGTTTGGACTGACCAAAAAGCCAAATATTTGTGTTTTGATTCCTTTGTGTCTGAATTGCCTTTTTATTTTTGAATTATTTTGGAAACTTTTAGAGACATTGAATTTATTGTGCATTTTTAATTAATTAAAAATAATTTAATAACTTTTGTGAACCATATTATGAATTTTGGGAATTTATTTGAACCATATTATTTTACTGTAGATGCCAGAATTTGTAACTTTCATTGGGAAATTTGAACGGGTTTGGGAAACTATTTAGAGTCAATTATTTTGGGGTTGAAATCAGAATCTTGTTTTTAATGGAAGTATTTTATGTCAGAATTTTCGAGTAATTTGAATTACATTTTTATACGAACTTGTGCTGGAAATTAAGCAAAGCTATACAGGGTCAAGTAATTTTATCCTACAGAGTCAAGTAACTTTATTCTAGTCAAGGAAATCAAGTAACTTTATTCTTTTTGGGGAATCTTTTGCAATTTTTGTATTTTAATCTGAAGGTTTGTTCTTTTATGCCATAGTTTTGTATTTGTGCCATTTTGTCATATTGTTTTGTGTCTTATTTTAAATTCTATTGTTTATCAGTGTATCTTGCGAAACGTTTGGATGTTGTTACTTAGAAGGGGGTCATATTTCAGATATCTTGAGTGTAGCATTGTGCGAACTTATAGATTTTTAATTTTATTCAATAATAATTATTGCACATGTTTTAAACTTCCTATTGTACTGTATTTTGTTAATCCAATGTACGGTATCTTATTTAATTTTAATATACATATCAAACTATCCCTGTGTTTCCGTCATACACCTTAGGCCCACACTAAAAAGAATATTGTGGCTCGCCCTATACAAATCCGCTCGCCAACTTTTACCACCAACAAAAGGGCTGAGATCTCCACACTGTCTATATTTGTTGAGGTACTGAAAAAAGTTATATAGAAAATTTGTGCATAGTGGTAAGTTACTTAGGTGTACAACATTTTAAAGCGTTAGGCCTATGCTTTGATTTTTCATTTTTTTCTTCTTTTTCTTCGATTAGGTACCTAAATGATTTTCTGTAAATAGTATGACAAAACTGTATTAACAAAAGTTACTCAGAGTGGAAAACTATGTACGATGAAAAAATTTTGATAGTTTTGGAGTTTCCTCCAATATTTTCCAAAATACAGAGGAGGCCTAGAATTTATAAATTTTGTCATCATGCGCGGTCTTGCATTCTGGGTAACTTTTTAATATAGTTCTGTCATACTATTTACAAAAAACCATTTATTCGAAGAAAAACAAAAAAAATAAAAAATCAAGGTAGGCTTAACGCTTTGAAATTTTGCACATCTAAGTAACTTACCTCGCCAAACAAATTTTCTTTATAACTTTTTTCACTATCTCTGCAAATAGAGGCAGTTTACTCTTATGCTAATTAACTTTTTTTTTTCAATTGTCTGGTCACCCAGTATAAGTAATGTTAACTTTTTCCATTCCAATCTTATTTTAAGAACAAGCAGACTTTTATATCAAGAATGACTTTTTCTCGAAAAATCAAATATAAGAAACTTTACAAGAGTGCGGTACCCAATCTGGGGACACACTGTATTAGTTCAAATTACTTTTCCTCCATTTATTTATATACCTAAATCTTTATCTTATTTTATATTTTCAAAATTCCATTGAGATAATTCTATAGGTAATTCTTCGGTAAATTTTAGGCAAGCAATAATTCCTGTCAATCTAGGTCCATCTATGGCCTCGTTTTTATTCCAATACCTGAGGATCGATATCAAAATTTACCTCGTGAGGTACTGCCATAAATGTTGCTGGTATGTTCTGGTATAAATGAAGTCACTTGGAACAGCATAAAAACGCTTGGGCGGCGTTTTCTTTGTAAAACAAGAACGACTCTTATTAATATTATAAAAATTTTATTGAAACGCTCTAAAAAAGAATAAAATAAACTTTGAAATAATTCAAACCAAGGCAAACCAATAATTTTGTTTCACACAACAACACCACACAAAAATCTATGCACAAAACCAAAATCCGTAAAATAAAGCGCAATCCTTATTTCCGTGCACGGCACTGGTTAAACTGGCCAGTTAGGCCTACGTGGACACCTGCTCCGTGGATTTCCGAAACTCCGACCAATCAAATTGCTACGCTCGTTTTCTTATACTTCAAAATTTTACTCGCCACTACTGTTTATAACTACGGTATCGTTCTTTTTCGGCGGTATACGTTTCTACATGGACCGCATCACCGTGATGTTATGGTAAGACAATTAAACCCTCTAAACGGCATCTCGCCGAGTATCTACGCCGTCTCCGACATAACTACCTCCCTTACTAAACCACAGATTGTCGGGATCCCAGTCGGATTCGATCGTTCAAGATGCAGTGCATTTTTTAAACTGATTCTACCTTTTCGTAGAGGGAGGCGCGCGAGGCGCCCGAGATCACGGAGATCGAGAACCGCATCGACACGATCGCCGAGGAGCCGGAGGAGGCCGTCGACGATCAGCCGGCCGACTCGGCGCCGTGCCCCGTCAGCAGCAGCACCGGCAGCGACGGCGAGACGACGGGGCCGAGCACCGCCGAGAACTCGGTCAGCCAGGCGCCGCCGCCGCCGCCCCCAGACACCGAGCCTAAGCAGGTAGGTAGGAATTACTGACACAAGCCATGAATGTGACATGTGGCAACACCGCAGCTATTCAACGGGTCAACGATCGGCTTTTTTTACGAATTTTTCGGTACTTTGGATTTTTTTTAATTATAATTAGATAGGTACATTCGTGAATTGTGCTTCAATAATTGGTTATGTTTGATCACAATGCAAACAACAACATAACCACGAAAAAACATATATATACAGGGTGAGTCAGAATGTATAGTAAATACTTTAAAGGGGTGTTCCCAAGGGGGTTTTAAGGGGGGTCTTTCATATAAAATTTTTCGATTTGGGCTTTCCTTGCCAAGTTATTCGGGTCTACAGGGTGACCCAAAAGTATTTCTTTTTATTTATATCTCAATAACCGCGCTACTTAAAAATTTGATTTAGTATGTTTAGCTACTTACTGGAAGATGCCTTAGGGTAGTTTATTCATTTACACAGTGCCCTAAAAAAGGGTAAGAACTAACAAACCCTATTAATTTGTTTGCTCAAACTTTTTTGAGGTTATCTTTTTGGTCTTGCAGGTCCATCATTTCAATGTATCTTTTCATTTTGCAACAAAAGTGTACTCTTGTTTCATAACGATAAAATCAAGCGTTTGCGTTGAAATTGGCAAAACGTGCCCCAAAACACCTGTCAGCTTCAACATTCGAAACATAAAAATTTCTTATCAGGTAGATATTTTCAGGGTTGGTTGTGGGTAGCGTCCTGAGTATAACCCCAAAAAATCACCATCGAAGTCGTGCTACGAACCCCGCAATAGGGGTGTTTTTTTTTCTTATGTGTATATTATTACATTCTCTACAACTTTCCCTTATGAAGTTTTTTTTAACTTCAATACTTCACGAGATATAGGTAAAAGATCACCACTAGCTAAAGCGCTTTATAAGGGTGAAAAAAAAATTATTTAAAACAAGCTGATTTTTTCAGGGTTAACTGAGGGTGCACTCCTAAGTACTCCCAGTTAACCCTGAAAAATCAGCTTGCTTTAAAGAAAAATTGTTTTCACCCTCATAAAGCACTTTCGTGGCTAGTGGTGATCTTTTACCTACAGGGTGTCCCAAAATAAGTGAGACAATAGGTGTAAAAGACAAAAAAAAATCGAGTTCAAATTTGATCGTTCTAGGTTCTGACCTGCTTGACTGGAAACTAACTTCTAGCATATTTTCGTTTTTGAAAAATCAAGATGGCGTCGACAGCGACCATTTATTTATTTTCATTATAGGTGAAGTGCCTTTTCCTTTAAATAGATAGGGAAAAATTTTGGAAAGATCGGCCTACTTTGTTTTTCCCACTTTTTCTTTTTATAGCGCGCTAAAGTACCTTTTAAATACAAGGTATCCCGCAATTTTATAAGAAAAAGTTGTTTAGAATTAAAAATTATCCCCGTGTACCAAATTTTGAATAAATCAGCCTACTTTATTTTTTATTTTTTAAAAACAAAGTAGTGCGATCTTTCCAAAATTTAATACCCCTGGGTAATTTTTAATTGTGAACAACTTTTCTCAATAAAATTTTTCGCTATCTTAAAAGGAAAAGGCACTTCACCTGCAATGAAAATAAATAAATGGTCGCTGTCGACGCCATCTTGATTTTTCAAAAACGAAAATATGTTAGAAATTAGTTTCCAGTCAAGCAGGTCAGAACCTAGAACGATCAAATTCCTACTTCCCAACTTCATAAGGGAAAGTTGTAGAGAATGTAATACACATAAGAAAAAAAATGCAAAAAAAATGTTTGCAAAACCACCCCTATTGCGGGGTTCGTAACACGACTTCGATGGTGATTTTTTGGGGTTATACCGTTGAGTGAGGAATAATCACTCAACGGTTATACTCAGGACGCTACCCACAACCAACCCTGAAAATATCTACCTGATAAGAATTTTTTTTCTACCTCTATAAAAAAATGACAATTTTCTTGGACTACCTACAATACAGGCAAAAAATTATAAGGCACTTTTATGTCTTTAAGATTAGGAAGCCTTGATAATAGAGCAATTCTAATTTTAAATTTCCAATTATGAAGAAGTAGGTACCTATACAAATGCCTATGCCACTTTGGTGCATGGCCTCAAAGGTGCATTTAAATTACAAAATTACTTACCGACTTACCTCAAACATTGTAGTTTTGGCGGGCAGGGAATTGTCACAAGCCGCACAGCTAAGCATAATAACTCGAAAAAGTATCTATATACCACATCCTACTGACACCTATAACCGTGTCATTTCTAGCTGACAGCGTCAACAGTCGACATGTCCCTGAATTCCCCATACTAACCAGTGGTTGAATAACTTTCGTTAGTAGATAGACAAGTTTATTAGTTATCAACATCAAGTTATTGTAGACCGGGATTTAGTCACAAATTTTGTTAGATGTGATTTTACTCATTGTGCCTTTCAGAGGCATTATGACGAGTATATTATCACGATAATAAGGCATGAATCAAAGATTCATACTGAGTTCTTCATATGGAACAACGAGTCTTCATTTCGGCCGCGATGGCGATGTTCGGAGCATTGCGAACTATTTGGATTGCATGATTTTCTACCTTTGATCGACCTTGGGTAGATCCTGGATCAGAGCAGACTGTATACACATATCTTTATAGAAAAACACCGCTAATGCTAATGGCCAAGAGCAAAAATTTGGATTCACGGTATTGTTCCTTATAATAGCTTTATCTGTGGTATTTTTTTCCACCTAATCTATGCCTATTGTTTTCAATATAATTTTCCATTTTGAAGTTCAATCTAAAACACATGGCTCCCTGACTAAAATCATAATATCAACATGCATAGTTTGCGAATTATTATCGTGAGAATATATGCATGAGTAAAATCACATCCGAAAATCTCCGACCGAGCATTATTATTTAAATTTGATATTGTAGAATAATCTTCATATACATGCGTGGAAAAAGTAGTCTGCAACAGGTTTAGAAACTCATATTAAACACTCGCCCTGCTCGTGCCTAATAAAATGCCAGACGATAATGACGTTTATAAAAAATTGCACTACTTTTGGATTTGACTGTAAATCGCCAGTGACGAAAGTGTTCCCTCAGGTGGTGGGCGGCCGCGCCAGCATCCCCGACGAACTGGAGCCCCACCAGCTGGCCCGGCTGCAGGACCTGAAGGAGTCCAACGCTTAGGCCACGCCGCCCCGTTTTCCGGAAGTTGTAGATACGCTTCAGAATTAAATACGCATTCGCGAATACGACGCCCGTTTGACTGAGATTATAGGTCTGTGTTTGGATCGCGCGTATGTTTGTACCTAATTTGTTATTTGTTAGCTATTGACGATTTTTATAATAGATTGTGGTCTAGTTACTAGCATTCGTTGGTTATTAAAAGCATGTTTTGGATGGCTTTCGTTCGGGTCTGTATTCGTAATGTTGAGACAAAAATATGCGCATATAATTACTGAAGTATTATGAGTGTGTTAGCTCTGAGGCAGAACCTATACGCTTTAGAATAATTTTACGATGGATGCCCCATCATCATAAAACAGTTTAAAAAATGTACATACCATGGCATTCTATGCACTAGAGATAAGTTCTTTTTTTATCAAAATGTTTCATATGTCATCTCGTGTGTTGTATTACCGTGTATTAACTTGATAACAGGAATCTTAATCTTTTCTTTTTGCAAACTTTTTCATTTGTTTTACGTTTATCTTATACTGCTTTTGATTCCACCCACGTGATTCGACCCATGTCTTTGTCACCTAAAAAGTTAATAGGACGCAAATAATATTACCTACTTCTGATGGCAACGTTTACGGTAGTGCCTATTATGACCACGAAATCTAGCAGCATAAAATGAGCGGGAAATTGTAGAAGCACAGCATAGAATTGTCAGGAGTTTGAAAACTGAAACGTAATTTGAAGAAGGATCACTTGGAAAACTTAATATTCTTGTTACCTTATATTTTATGAGACTAACAGGATTATGTACTTTACACGGCATATACTTAAAAAATTTTGAGGGAAACTTTTTCAGGTCATTGTATAAAAGTGATGAAATTCTACAAATTCAAATCGAAATGTATTAATAGGTTGTGCACAATCTCTACGTTTCTTACGTCGGTTATTAATATAAATATACCATATTGAGGACAGCAAAAGTTCTTTATCAGAATCAGAATCATTTTATCTCGAATTTCGGTTCTTAATTGCAGCTCTTTTAATGTTTTTTAATCAATGTGAGTCAGTAAGTACCTACTTATAATAATACTACGAATAATAATACAAGGCTATAGCTTATGATACTTTGATCACTGCTTCTTTACCTATGTACCTACACATAAAAGAAGAATATTTTTTGCTGCTTTTATGGGCGTTCTTAGCTTTTATCGCTGCTCCAACATGTTCGCTGCCTTAGACAAAGAGCGCAGCGTTGCCAAATGTAAATTAGATATGCTGATAATTTTCAATCGGGCCATTTTCAGCTGGCGCTGTTTTCGATGTCCCGCCAATTCGTATCGGTGTGGTGCTCCGGGTTACAGTAATAAAAGACAATTTCAGTAAAAATGGATGGAACTCCAGGTACCTGGAGTACAAGTACAGGTACACATTCTGTCATTTTTATTGTAAAATCATTCATAAGAAAATCACTTAATTTCCATCTTTATTATTGATAAATTTCGAAAGTAAACTAAATATTGCTGACCATTTTATGGTCCGGCCATTAGGTACTTTTAAGGTATTATTGATACTAAGTAATTACCTAACATAATGGCCAAAATTTCTAAATAATAAGTGAAAAATCAGACTAGTTTCTTAAAAGCACTTATGAGACAAACAAAATGATAATTCAAAACACCTACCTTTCAATTTGTTGTAAGTTGTAAGGCTTTAGTCAATGTAATTAAACATAGCTAAACATAAAATCGACTGATCACTTTATACACACGAATATATTATATCTAGATCAAAAACAACGCACTCATTTAGAAAAAATATATAAATATTTATATAAATAGAAAAATATTTTTGTCTTAATATTAGGATACGAATCGAATATGTATGTACTTTTATAATTATTTCTACCTTCAGCTAATACTATAAAATAAGTACCTTGTTTGTTTAAGGAAAAACATAGTGGTTGGCATATCTAAATCGGACAAAGATATTAGTGAGGATATTGTTAAATAGAAGTCTACGAAATAAAAAAATCATTACATTTTCTCAATGTTCAGTTATTGGCAGAATCCAGACTGTAAAATTGCATCATTCCCATTACCGATAACATTCTTTTGCAAGGAAAGACCTTTATAAGGCAGATTGAAAAATAATGAATACCGGACGTATTTATTGATTGATGTCATACTTACTCATTAGTGTTGAAATATCTTAGCAATAATATTTGATTTGTAAATAAATCCGTTTACAATAATTATTTACCTAGTATGGATTTAACTGTATCAGTTTTGGATTACCTACTTGTGTGAATACGTATGTGTTAAATTGTGATAAAGTTTAATTTTAAGTTCCATATTATTTATCTCCCTTTTATATTAATATTGTTGGCAGATTTCAACTCTGTTACACACTAAGAAATATTTTTACATAACGTTATTGTTTATGGAAATCTTAGAGAGCCAATTAGTGACAGTTGTGTTTACGGAGTGCTTATAGCACTCCGTAGTTGTGTTATAGGAATATGAAAGCAATACTGAAAAAATATGTATAAGAGACAGATAATGGCGCCAAAAATTCAAGTTGGCTGGGCACAACGCCACGAAATAGCTTACTAGGATAGTTATATTACAAAGGTTACACTTCAAAAGACGAAACTCAAAAATAATAAAAATGGACATAATGCAAGAGCTAAAATTGTAGAGACGATGCAAATTATATGGAGTAACAGATGTACGAAATAAAAAATACTATTTAGGTTTGTATTAAAAATTATTGCAATATTTTCTAAAGCAATAAAAACTCATATTCTTACTGCTTTATTTATATTGACAACAATATTTTCGTACAATCTGATCTAAAGTACCTATACAGTTTAGGCACATAGGTACAGGAACAAGGTATCGAATTAAGTATGATCCATTTTTATTATATAATTTGCTTTAAAACAATCCAATTGGCACAAAATTTATGTACTTACTTGCCTATTTAGAATAACAACGCTACTATTTGCGTAAAGGTGTTATTCTTAAATTGGAAATATTTAAGCCTAGCCTAATAGTAATGTGGAAGCATTCACAATAATTATTATACAAAAAATGATTTCCTGGAGGAACCCATACCAATATTCAAACTTGTGGTTGACCTATTAGGTATTACTTAAAGTTAAAGGAACCTGCTTTATTTTATATACAGAGTACTTAAACTTATTCCCCCAAAATTTCTCCAGGTGATAACTCAAATTTTTTTTTACTTCAAATGATCGACAAAGTCAATGAGCCAATAAATCAGTTTTGTCAGAAAAACACCTCTAGTCAAATTTTCTTGCAATGGCAAGGTTACAAATTTAAAAAAATCAGGTATGCATTTAATTTTTATTTGCATTAAAAGACAGCCTTTTTATGTTAACAAAAACCTTGAAAAATGCTTCACCATTTTTCATTATAAAATTTGCTTTCTTGATTTAATTGTTTTGATTAAGAATCAACTAAAATATTTGTCGCATAATTATGTAAGGAGAAAAAAAAAAGAGTTCCTTGGTCAAAATGAAATTGAACAATTTGTATGTATAAATCACATCTCGTGAATTAATAATTCATTCTTTGCACAGGTACATGTTGTGTTCCCAATTATTTGTTAACCAATGTCTTTTCCAATTCCCCATGCTACAAGGTGTCAACAGAACGTACGTTTTTATAATTTACCTACTTATGAAAATAAGACGGATTTGCGCTAAGTCAAAGTTGTACAGAATAGAAGACTACAGCCTGTTATACGCGATTGTATTGAATTCCCCGTCTTCTTTCAGCGGTGCCTTCTTATATAAACTCCAATCTTTCACCTGTAGATAATACTAAGTCTATTGATATACCTGTTATATAAGAAAGACCTGGTTTCGAATCTCTAAATTCGTTGAGTGGTACTTAACATCCAATATATTAATAAATCATTTATGTAGCACCTTTTTGTTTTGTTCATTTGCCTTAATCTTTCCCATCATCACAATTTGGCAGAAAAGAGCTCATCTTAGCTAACTTTGGTTTAGCCTTCTTTCTTGAGACACTTTGTGGAATATCTGAACTTTACGCAAAAAATTACGTTCTTCAAGTATGTACAGGGTGATCCAAACTCGACGCCCCAGGCCTACAGCGAGAACACGAAAATTCAAAATAAAATTTCGAAAAGGAGTTCTTAAATGGGACATACTAAGGTCCAATTTTGACTGAAAATGAGCTTTTTTGATGTTTGGGAAAATGGCCGCTGTGACGTCATCGATATTATTTTCCCAGAAACATACCAGTTTTTCTTTATATGTTGAAAGTCCTTAACATTCTCAACAACTTTTATAGAAAGAAATTTTCTGTATCTTTTGTTGTTCCAAATCTACAGGGTCAAATATGTAAAAAAACATGGAATTTTTTCTAATCATTTTTCGAAATCTAGACAGCTATAGAAACAATTGATAGTCAGAAATTATTTAAGAGTGTGTTAGGGTGCCTTGCGCACCCTTAAATTTATTCAACTGGAATATTTTTAATTTTTTTTGTAACAAACAATAATAAATAATAACAAACAAGTTAGTAACAAGCACAATTCAGAAATTTAAAAAATATTCCAGTTGAATAAATTTAAAGGTGCGCAAGGCACCCTAACATACTATTAAATAATTTTTAACTATCAATTGTTTCCATGGCTAGCTAGATATCGGAAAATGATTAGAAAAAATTCCATGTTTTTTACATATTTGACCCTGTATATTTTGTACAATAAAGATACAGAAAATCTTTCCCTACAAAAGTTGTTGAGAATGATAAGGCCTTTCAATATATAGAGAAAAACTGGTATGTTTCTGGGAAAATAATATCGATGACGTCACAGCGGCCATTTTCCCAAGCAACAATAAAGATAATTTTCGGTCAAAATTGGACCTTAGTATGTCCCATTTAAGAACCCCTTTTTGAAATTTTATTTTGAGTTTTCGTGTTCCCGCTGTAGGCCTGGGGCGTCGAGTTTGGATCACCCTGTACATTGTACATACCTATGACGGACTTATTATAACCCCACACCCGACACCAGTTGCCGAAGCACAGAGTTTTGAGCAAATATAAATCAACGATATACAGGAATAGATGACTCACGGTAATACAAATAATATGGTTTTGTTTTGCTTCTACATTAGCGGGTCGGGGGGAAGAAGACGAGGTAATTTGTTTACATTGGCATTTCTTAAATTCAGTGTTTCCTATTTTGTAATGCATAATAAATAGTTTTTTGATAGATTTGTATGTCGTATATATGCTTTGAGATACTTATACAGTGTGTCCCACTTAAGGACTGACCACCCCTGTAAAATTTTTATTTATAGCTCGATTTTCATAAATTTTTTTTTGTTGGATAGAGCTTCAAAAATGGCATCAAACAGATAATTCGGGTGCCTCGTGCGTTAAAGTCATGGCCCACTGAGACGGTGTTTTAGTGCTGAATTTTCGAGAAGTACTATTAGGGATTTTTTTAGAGGAAAATTAAAGCCAGACTCTTATTCAGCATTGTTCGAAACCCAAACGTACCAACTTGCATTGCCGTAGCTCCACAGGGAGTTTCAAAATTTTTATTGCCACACTTAAGGGCTGACCACCCCCGTAAAATTTTTATTTATAACTCGATTTTCATAAACTTTTTTTTGTTGGGTAGAACTTTAAAAATGGCATTAAATGCATAATTCAGGTGCCTCGTGCGTTAAATTCATGGCCCACTGAGACGGTGTTTTAGTGCTGAAATTTCGAGAAGTACTATTAGGGATTTTTTAGAGGAAAATTAATGCCGGTTTCTTGTTCAGCGTTGTTGGAAACCCAAACGTACCAATTTGCATTACCATAGCTCCACAGGGTGTACCAAAAAAACTTAAAAGGAAAAGTAAAGCCGGATTCTTATATGCAGTGAGAGGTTCCAAACAAAAACGTACTAATTTGTAATTAATTTTCTTAATTTCTGGTAAGTTGGTCACTAAAATATTCATGAGGAACTCATATTCTTTCAAAAATTTATTAGCGAAAAAATTTTTTATTTAATTTAATATCATCAAATACATGAATGAACAACACAACATAACATAAACTCAAATTTCAGTCATTTCAATTAGTCCTCCATTTTCTAATGCAAATTGGTACGTTTGGGTTTCCAACAACGTTGAATAAAAATCTAGCATTAATTTTTCTCTAAAAAAGTTCCTAATAGTAGATACTTCTCGAAATTTCAGCACTAAAACTTCGTCTCAGTGGGCCATGAATGTAACGCACGAAGCACCTGAATTATGCATTTAATGCCATTATTGAAGCTCTATCCATCAAAAAAAAAGTTTATGAAATCGTGCTAAAAATAAAAATTTTACAGGGGTGGCCACTAATTAAGTGGGACACTAAAAATTTTGAAACACCCTGTAGAGCTATGGTAATGCAAATTGGTACGTTTGGGTTTCGAACAACGCTGAATAAGAATCCGGCATTGATTTTCCTCTAAAAAAATCCCTAATAGTACTTTTCGAAATTTCAGCACTAAAACACCGTCTCAGTGGGCCATGAATTTAAGGCACGAGGTACCTGAATTATACATTTAATGCCATTTTTGAAGCTCTATCCAACAAAAAAAAGTTTATGGCAATCGAGCCATAAATAAAAATTTTACAGGGGTGGTCAGTCCTTAAGTGGGACACACTGTATATACAAAATAACCTAAATCGTAACAAAAAATTGGAAGCCTTGAATGTGTCTACAATACCGTCTTTTTAAAATCATGAAACAAAACAAGTTGCCTTTGGTAATGTATCTATACCTACTCGTACATATCCTTGATATAAATTAATATATAAATCATGCAACCAACCATAGAATATTTTTAATAGAATCTATAGAGTGCCCTCGTTCTCTTGCCTTGTTGAAGATTATTTCCACTTTACAGTATTAACACACTAAAATTATTATTTTAAAATTATTTATTGAAAAAGGGCCTAAGTAAAATCCTCCATATTTAATTGGAGATATTCCGAGATAAACTATGTGAGTCAATTTGTGCAGCAGCACAATGTAATATTTTAGAGTGCACTCAGGAAGTCGGTTTCAAAGAGTGGGCTTCTTTCCGTGAGCGCAAGCGCAAATTCGATTGCAGTTCTTGCTACTTTCTAAAAGATGGCGTGGTAATCACATTAACTGTAGGTACCTACCTCGTTGTCGGGTGCACACTTTTCCCATTTATACAAATAAAACTCTCACTTTTTAAATTCTTTTCACACCTTACACCCCTCTCAAACCGTAAGCAACTCTACCGATTAACTTACATATTTCAGCGTCATTTAGGGTCAGGACGGTATTCTTCTGCATCGACGCACCATTTACTATCGCGAAACCCAACAAAATTCGATAGATATAATTACCAATTTTATCTATCGTAAGTTGGTCACAGAATTCTGTTGTCCTAGAGTATTTTTTGTGTGGTAGAGGCTTCTTAAATATAATAAATTCAATACAGCAATTTATGTTCCTTGCCTATGAAACGACGTAGACGTTATGATTATGGGATTTTTTATTGCAACCTTGGCCTGCACCTGCAGTAGCCTCTAAAGTTTGGCGATCAAAACCTGATAATATAAATGAAAATGGGCTTCAATAATGCAGTCTCCCTTTAACAAGAAGACACACTAGATATCAGTAAAAATATTCCTTGTTAGATTTTGATTCTTATGGTTTTTCATGTTCTCAGGTAAAGTTCAAACACAGAGTTCAATCACAATTGGTGTTAGGTGTGGGGTTAAATAAAAACTCAGAAATAACCAAGGATAGAGTAAGAACAAAAAGTAAAGTACGGACCTTGGAGCGCACCAACTTGAGGGGTGCCAAGCTGTCTCCGCGCTGAAACCGCGGCAGGCGGATTTTTTTTTGCGATGCCACTGGCTCTTGTCACAGCACCCCTATACAAGTTTTTTCTATACTCCTATATCCCCTACCTCTCCCCCACAAATCTTTGAGATTGATTAGCACAACAAAAATATCTTTGAGATTGAGATTGACTTACATCACCTATGCGTCGCCCAAAAATATCTTTGAGATTGATTTACACAAAAAAAATCAAGATTTTTTGGATTTTTTTGTGACGCCAATGTCATTCGTCACGCGTCACGGCACCAGGTTTGTTTTCTATATTACTACATTCCCTATGCGTCTCCCAAAAATATCTTGTCGTTGGTCGTTTTGTTTTCACTTTTCCTGATCGGCCAGCCCCAACTGCTCAAATGGTGTGGTATAACGTGAATCGTTTTGAACAAACGGGTTGCATTACTGGCTGCAGGAACTGTGGTTCTGGGGCAACCATCAGGAAAGAGCTCTACCCGAGGGAAGAGTTGAAAAGGAGGTGACGGTTTGTGCCCTTGTGTTCGAGTAGGCGTATTTCAGAACAATTTGATATTTCTAGCAGGACAATACGGAATATTTTAAAACGCAATAAGTACAGGTGTTTTAGGGTACCTACAGGAGAGGCAATAAATTTTTCCTGAGGACAATTTGAAATTGTATTTTAATTTTGAATTTCTTCACTAACAATAATCTCGTAGACTTGAGTTTTGTGAGGCCATGAGGGAGAAGTGTGACAATGACGAGCACTTTTTAGAACGTGTTCTGTTTACAGACGAGTCCTCATTCAAAAAAAAATACAAAACTCCTAGATGTTATTTTTTGATATGAAAATAAATTAAAAATTCTTAATATATTCAAATTAATGTACCTTAAGCCATAGCGATTGTCTTGAAAATGGCAATAACAAAATATTCTATTATTGCAATAAATGGTAGTAAATGAACACCTACTACTAAGTACTTCTGTTTTTGGTTTAAACAAAACTTTAGTGAATTGGTCCGCAATTTGCTCCATTGTGCTTGTTTGAGACCATAAAAGCTACAAACTCTATTGGTATCGTCTTCATAACCTTTTGATTGTTTCATGTAAACCTCTTCATAAGGTTTTCGATATACCTAAGCGCAGGCTGTAGAGAGATCATTCAATATTTTTACCAGCAGCTGTGTGCTTAATATTGCTCTTATCATAAAACTTTACAGGTTAGTGGGTCTATGGATCGAGTGATGGATTCAAAGATCACTTTCCAATTTCGCCGACGTTTCGTAAAATTTATTTACTTCCTCAGGGCGCAATGGGGGGTAAATAAATTTTACGAAACGTCGGCGAAATTGGAAAGTAATCTTTGAATCCATCACTCGATCCATAGACCCACTAACCTGTAAAGTTTTATCATTATTCGAGGATCGCTAAAATCAGCAGCACTATTGCTCTTATCATTCGAGATTTGATCACAGGGCTAAACGTTTGGTCGTTATCTTATCTTTTCTTTGTGAACCTTCGAGTACCAACCTCGCCTAGTATTTTTCTATTGATCCATTCGGATTTATCCTCCCCTTGTATACTTACTTATCCATTTACAAGATACTGTCGTGAAAATTATAATCCCCTTGTAGATGAGACTTTTAACTAGTACAAACATTAATAAATTTATTCTGCAGACAAAACAATATTGGCGGCCTCGCGTATCGAGAGCACGAATTGGCTGGACACTTGGGTGCTAGTGGTGTTCGGGGAAAGGTGGCCTGCCTGGTGGGAAGCACCATGCAGGGGTTGCTCCCCACATCAAGTGTAAAGAGGGTCCAAGTCAAGGTTTAAGTTACTCTTCAATTTCAAATTGCAATTGTAAGTATTTCTTTTATTTTTATTATTCTTTTTTATACTTTTATTTTCTATTTTTTTATAATAAATTATATTTGTTTTTCTGGAGTTGTCTTACTTGCCAAGGTTATGCATCCCCCAACACGACAATACTATAATGCTTTTTTGCCTTCTGGAAATTTCTGTGAAACTCATGTTTGTTTTCTTCAAGTGACTTCATTTCAATAATGCAGTCTCCTTTTAACAAGAAGACACACTAGATGTCAGTAAAAATATTCCTTGGCTGGTCTGATTTGTTAAATTTTGATTCTTATGATTTTTCATGTTCTCGGGTATTTAAGTTCAAACACAGAGTTCAATCACAATTGGTGTCAGGTGTGGGGTTAAATAAAAACTCTGAGAAATAACCAAGGTTAGAGAGGGTAAGAACAAAAAGTAAACAAGTACCGACCTCGGAGCGCTACCAACTTGAGGGGTGCCAAGTTGTCTCCGCGCTGAAACCGCGGCAAGCTTTTAAACGCCTACGCGGATTTTTTGCGATGCCACTGTCGTTTGTACAGCACCCCTACAAGTTTATTCTATACTCATATACCCCCTACCTCTCCCCCACAAATCTTTTAAATTGATTGGCACGTCAATTTCAGATTTTTCTTTGGAATTTTTTGCGAAGAAACTGTCGTTTTTACGGCACCCATACAGGTTTTTTTCAATACTCATACATCCCCTACGAGTTTCCCACAAATATCTTTAAGATTCAGATTAATTTACACAATTTCCGTCGACTTGAGTTTTGTGAGGCCATGAGGGAGAAGTGAGACAATGACGAGCACTTTTTAGAACGTGTTCTGTTTACAGACGAGTCCTCATTTTCTCTCCATGGCAGTCACAATCGTCCGATATTGGTCTCAGGAAAATCGTCACTTAAGTGTACCTATTAGAACCCAGTACCTAAGCAAAGTAAATGTCTGGGCAGATATTTTGGGTGACCAAATTATTGGTACCTTCTTTATTGAAGGCGTTCTAACGGACCAAAAATCCCTGGACTTATTAGAACACGAAAGAGCCGGGACATTGGAAATATTGCGGGAGAAAATAATGCAATTATGCAGCAATATTTCTCCTGAAACTTTAGGCAGTGTCCGTAGAGAATTTTACGATCATTTGGGGTATACGCCATTGAGCCCCCTATAGGCTCAATGCTAAACTAGTCTATGGGCCATGCCAACAATGAACAACAACAAAGACCAACGCAGTGTAGAGCCGGTGGCTAGCACCGTTCCCATGGTGACGATGGCCCATATATTACTTCGCATAGTCCCGTCGGGGCGTTGGCATCTTAAATTCAGTCGCGTATTGTCAAGTTCGACAAGGGGGGTAGGTATTCTTTAACCTCCCATTAAGTAGTTTTTATTCTTTATTTTTCCATTTTTCAGAATTATGTTTTATTTAAGCCTCGAGGCAAATAAAAAATCAGCCTTTTTATAGGAAAGACAGAGAACAATAACCCCGCCGTGCACTCACCTCTAGTAACAAAAGGATTGGCTTCAGACACGTAAGTGGGCCAACGATATGTAGGAATAGATAACACATGGTAATACAAGTAACATTGTTTTGTTTTGCTTCTACATTAGCGGGTCGGGGTGAAGAAGACGAGGTAATTTGTTTACATTACATTAGCATTTCTTAATATAACAACTCCAGACGTAGGAATGTTCACTTTGTAGTTGGTGTTTATTTATTGCTGTTATATATACTTACATACAGGGTGGCTTATATAAGTGGCTCACTCAAAACACCTTGGCTATTTCTTGGCTGAAAAAGTCGGTGGCAGGTGCGATCGATAGCATTCTTCCCCTTGCTTTTACATATCTTGCATGACAACCATTTATCTATGTTGTGGTCACCTTACTTTACTTCTCTCAAAGAAAAATACAGATAAAGCGCAGAAATATGATGATACACAGCGTACATCTATAATAAGGGACAACACGAATGACGGATATGTAGAATGACGCCGTCATTATGAAATCGATACAATAATGAGTCGATCCATTATGACAAAATTTGCCAAAACGTGATGGAACTACTCAAAAATCGGACAACGGCTGTCGCCACTGTCTCGTATAGAGCCACTGTACTTAGAAGCGCCCTTAATGAAAAATATGTCGTCTTTTTGAAAAATCATACTGTTAGTGGAGAGAGGTTCCTTACACGTCCATTCTTCAGGGTGGGTCAATGGAAACTTTCCACCCCGATTTTTTTGGTTTAAAATAAAAATCTGGGAAAACGCTATTACACGTCATCAGTTTTTTCATCCCCGTAGCTTTAAACTCCTATTTTAGCTGGGGGGAGAACAAACCCCAAATTTGAATAGGGGGTAGGGGTCGCGCCATACCTCTCTTTAAAGGTCTCATCGAGTTCTTTATGACCCTACAATTTCGTCTCATTATTTTTATCCGTAACGAAATGACATCTTATCAAGTTAAAAATAAATAAAAATACTTACTAATTAAATTTGTAGCTAATAAACTGTTCAAAAACCCTTCAAAATTCAAAAAACGGATGTTTTGTTGCTAGTTTTTATGTCAATAGGCGGATACACTATTGCAAAGATAACTCCTGCCTCTGAGATTGTTTCTAACGAAACTCCTAAACAAACCGTGCTGAACATTTTGTGAACAACAGTTTGTTATATAAAGTTCACGTGTACACCTAAATACTACAACTTTAATCAGTAAGTACTTTTTATTTATTTTTAACTTGATAAGCTGTCATTTCGTTACGGATAAAAATAATAAGGCGAAATTGTAGGGCCATAAAGAACTCGATGAAAACTTGAAAAAGAAGAATGGAACGACCCCTATCCCCTATTCAAATTTGGGGGATGTTCTTCCCCCAACTAGGGGGCTAAAACTACGGGGATGAAAAAAACTGAAAAATAGTTACCCCTCAAATCAAAAATCGTCGTTTCCGAACGGTTTCCCAGATTTTTATTTTAAACCAAAAAAATCGGGTGGAAAGTTTCCATTGGCCCACCCTGTATATAAGAAAGATCGGCTGGGACATATTCCCCTTGAAACTCTGACTAAAACGCAACCGACCCCTGCGGACTAAGCGAGGCGAAAAACTAAATTAAAATTATAACAAATCGATGATCCATAGACCTCAAGCCTCACCACACACACACACCGCTCACCCATACCGATTAGCAAGTGATCCTGCGTTGGTTAATCGTTGGCATGGATACCTGCGCTCGAGCGTGACGCTCACCTGCTCCTGAGATCCCCGCCGGTGCGTTGAGAACGTTGCTGGGCCAGTATCTGCCCCGCGGCGCGAACGCTTTTGTATACTCAGGCTTGATTGGCTATTAGCTTTTTTGCAGTCGAAGAAAGTGTTTGTGAAAATTTAACGCATACATTATCAAGTTGGTGGATTTCCTGGAATGAAAACAAAGAAATTGTTGACTCAATGTCTTAAGGTAGGTACATACAACTACTTTCCTTTAGTAAGAACTGACATAAACTACCCTGCTCCCTAAAAATAGTGGAATGGCTTAAAAACTTTTAAATTTTTGGCGTCGTTCTCAAAACATAATTACCTATATATTTGTTACTAGGGGGATACCTATTATACAAGGCGTCTACGTTTATATTTCTAGAAATCTGTAAAATCTTTATTTTCCGAAATAATCATTATCTCTTTTAAGTGTACAGGGTATCTCAAATAAAGTGTTAATAAAGTGTTTAGACCAATTATTTCCATAGTTTTTGAGATAAAAACATGAACTAAACACGAAGTTGATGGGAAATCCGAATGTAGCATCATGATTAACAGACAGGGTGTTCTAGAAAAGATAAGGCCAACAAACCATTTTTCGCACGAAAATAAAAAATATTATTTCATTGCGCTTTTTCTATTAGGACCAAAAATAATAGTACCTACTTATTTATAATTTGAACATCACTTCCGGTTTAACCGGAAATAAATAAATATGTTTGGAAATCGTTATTTTCATGTAGATTAAAATCCCATTACACAGCCCTAAAAATTAAATTCAATGATATGTAACATTATAGGGTTATGTTTGACACGTCTACATTTTTTTGTATTTTAAGGCTAGAAATTTCGGTGGCTTGAAGATATACAGGGTGTTTCTAAATTGCACCAAAATATTTTACAGAGCGATTCTCCCGTTAAAATTAAGGGGGTCTTTCATATAATTTTTTTCCTCAAAAATAATTTAGGGTTTGGTGTTTTCTTTGGGGTTGAAAAAATGTCACAAAATGAGTGCAACTGGCCCACAAAATTTTAACTTTCCACCGCTTTCCATAATGGAGAAAATAAATAAAAACAATTTTTTACCCTCACATTAGGAGGGGTGTAACTCGGAGGGGGAGGGGTCTTGAGGAAAAATTTATATGAAAGACCCTCTTACTTTTAACGGGAGAATCGCCCAGTAAAATATGTTGGTGCAATTTAGAAACACCCTGTATGCACCTACTATAAAACGCTGCTTCTAAAATTTTCAATTTTCGGAAAGATTTCCCAAAAATACCATAGGCAGAACTTCTCTGTATTCCATAACAGTTTAATTCTATTTATTCCATTAACTTAACATTAAGGATGGCTTGGAATTTCTTCGATTTCATTTTTTTTGTTCGCAGCGCCATGTGTCACGTCTACATTTTTGTATTTTAAGGTTAGGCCTGGATGCGGAGAGGTAGCAAGCAAACACTTCGTTGCAACGATATATAGGAATAGATGACTCAAAAATAAAGCGGTTTTGTTTTGCTTCTATATTAGCAGGTCGGGGGTTGTATAATATATGCTTTGAGATACTTATATACAGGGTGAGTTTTTTTCGATGCCCACTATGGGGATCTCGGAAACTAGCAGAGCTAGAACAAAGGTTAAATGGGGAAAGAATTGCAGTTTTGAATGCGCAATCTAATGCCCCTTTTGGACTTTTAAAAAAGTTCATGGCTCACTAGATATTTTGAAAAGAGTGATTTTTTTGCTATTTCATCAGATCTCTGTAGCTCCGTTATTTCTGATTATACAGAAAAACTGTAGGAAAAAAAATTTGGATAATTTTGGACGTAATTAGATAATATAATCCATTTTTAACGTTGTTTGTGATTTTTGAGATATGACATAAATTGTGTTTTTTAAATGTAAATCATAGTTGGCTTTGGCCTTATAAAATCGCCCATTTTTTGAGCTTTCCAAAGATATAATACTCGGCATATTTATTATAAAAAATAAAAGAGCTATGGCTAATTTTCTGTTTTTTTTTTAATTTTCACATAGTCAGTCATGGAATATTTTCATAATTACGTTCCATTTTATAATTAGACATACTTCAAACTTTCTAATATTTTGTTTTTAGCTGGTAACAAAATGTAACAAAATAAAACAAAAATAAAAAAACTTAAATTCAAATTATTATTATTTTAAAAGGTCACCTTTTAAAATAAAAAAGGTGTTCAAACAATCCATCATTATTATTTATGCAAATATTGCATCTTTTTAAAACTGAATTTGTCGCCTTTCTTAGAGAGCGCCTGTCAATACTGGCAATTGCTTCCAAAACAGCTTCTCTTAATTCAACAATTGCCTCATACTTTATTTTGTACTGTTCCCCACAAAAAGAAATCCAAAACATACAAATCGGGGGATCGGGGCTGTCAGGAAATAGGTCTATTTCTCCCTATCCAACTATTTGGATAGAGCTGATCTACGTAATTTCTTACGGGCAAATAATAATTATGCGGTGGAGCTTCATCATGATAATTTTGGTTTTATTTTGTTACATTTTGTTACCAGCTTAAAATAAAACATTTGAAAGTTTGAAGTACCTATGTCTTATTATAAAATAGAAAGTAGGTAATTATGAAAATATTCCATGGCTCTGACTATGTGAAAATTTAAAAAATCAGAAAATTAGCCATAGCTATTTTATTTTTTATAATAACTATGCCGAGTATTATATTTTTGGAAACCTAAAAAAATGGCCGATTTGATAAGGCCACAGCCAACTATGATTTACGTTTAAGAAAACACGAGTTTATGTCATATCTCAAAAAGAACAAACAATATAAAAAATTGGATTAGATTATCTTATTAAGATTAAGCCCAGAATTATCTACAATTTTTGTCTCTACAGTTTTTCTGTATAATCAGAAATAACGGACAGAGATCTGATGAAATAGCAAAAAATCACTCTTTTCAAAATATCTAGTGAGCCATCCACTTTTTTAATAATCCAAAAGGGGCATTAGATTAAGCATTCAAAACTGCAATTCTTTCCCCATTTAACCTTTGTTCTAGCTCTGCTAGTTTCCGAGATCGCCATAGTGGGCATCGAAAAAAACTCACCCTGTATATGCTTTGAGATAGGTACTTATATTTACAAAATAACCTAAATCCTATAAAAAAAACTGGAAACCTCGAATTTGCCAGCAATATATTTTTTTAAATCATGCATCAAAACAAGTTGCTTTTAGTAGGTAATGTATGTTTATGATTGTATAATATTACTTAATAATATTATCTAAAGAACCCAACATCTGCTGGACACACTGTGGGAAGGATTTTCAATACTAACTAAACAATTAATTAATTAATACTTACTTAATTCTACACCTTCTTATTTCAGATTGTCTCAAATCATTTTCTACATCTCCTAAAGAAATAACTCGGTGGGTTATATATTTTGAGTGAAGAGCTGGAATGTCGAGCGACAGCAGCGCGAAGAGCTCGAACAACTCAACGTCGGGTTCGAGCAGCTCGCCGAACCAGACGAATTCCATCCACGACAGCAGGAGCATCACCGATCTAACGCTGTTCGGTTCCGCTGTCCCTACCTTTAGCAGGACGGGAACAGTCAAGAGAGCCGGTTCTGCGCCTTCGAGCAAGGACAAGGGCTGCAATAGCAGCAATGAAGACGGTAATTTCTAAACGTATGCGCTGTCGAGTAGTGTCGTTATGATTGTTATTGGTTAAAATTGGTGTGATTAAGGTTGTCATATGGTAGTTAGATGTGTTTCACAACGAAAATGCATTATATAGGTACTTAAAGAAAAACATTTTATTGGTTAAACATTGCGCATTTTATTTGATTTTACGTTAATCTGTATAGCAAAGAAATTTTATTAAATCCAAATTTATGCTTAAAATACTGACCGCCTTTCTGTAAATTGAAATGGAGACTCACTTATTTTTGAAACATGTCCGTAAGGAGGCTTCTGTTGCGAAACTATATTTATTCTGTGGTTTGAAACACAATATTTTGCCTCAAAAGTTTTCGTCCGAGAATATCTCATAAGTGCTCGATGGGATTCAGGTCAGGGGATTGCGAAGGCCAAGACAAAACATTAATTTCATTGTCCTGTAAAAATTCGGGCACGACTTTTGACTTAGGGGGACGAGCATTGTCGTTTTGATAATCATTGGAATTCAGATACCGCTCCAATCAAATTAGTTCTTCCGCCGATGTTGATACCGCCCCATATCATGATCGCAACTCCTTGAAAGGTATGAATCGCACAGTTGCAAGGCGTTCTGCATTTCCAGGACGCTTCCACATGATATGCCTTCTTGAATCTGGCCGGAATCCAAATCTGGACTCATCAGAGAATAAAATTGGAGTCCATTCCTGTTGCTGTTGCTGCCAATTTAAATGTTCTTGTGCCCTCTGTACGCTGCTTGTGCGATTTCCTCCTGATAATGCTGGAACTCTTACAGGCCGGCGGGCGTTAGTGTGATCTTCATGGAGCCTGTTTCGATTCGGATAGTTTGGTCATTAATGCGTACATTGTGAGTATTGTGCAGCTGAATAACCAATTGCGACGCAGTGATACTGCGCTCTCGTAAGGCTAATAATCTTACAAATCTGTCCTGAATTGGAGTAGCTACTCTTGTACGGCCTGTATGACGTTCTCTGACGTCTCCTGTTTCTTCGGTATCTTATCCAGAAGCGATTAATCACAGTGTTGGATGTGTTAAGAGTTTCTGGGACGCCCCTTTGGAAAATTCGGTCTCGAACATGCCAATAGCACGTAACATCATTTCACATTCCAAATGGTGTCTCTGCATCATAAAATGTTGACAATAAATCCAAACTTGCCCAGCACTAAGTGACAAATACCTATTAACTTAAGAAGGTTTTCGTTTGAACTTTAGAAAAATCTGCAATAGTTTTTAATGTAAAAAAACACAAATACGTTTTCATTATCAGTTGTTAGAACTGTTTATAAACATACTAGTTGTTTAGAATATTTAAATATGAAATAATTAAGAAAATATGCGCCTTTTTAAATATGTCCCTTAGATTCTCTTGATGTGTGTAAAATGAAAGAAAAAATCTTTTTGAAGAATGGAAACAAATTTCTTCAGAAAAGTGACGTATAATAAGTGTGTAGAACTACAATATGATATTAAGGGGAAGGAAAAATGAGGGAAATGAATATTCTTATACACTCCTGGACAAAATTAACGCACCACTTTAATTTATCTAAATATTTACAATAAAAACACAAAATAAAACTAAGTTACATTGAAATGATAATGAACACCTACAAATTAGTCAAACATGACGTTAACACGACCTTAATTTGCCTTAATGTTTCATTAAAAATGTGTTTTTGCTGAAAATGCATTAAATAAGCTAGCATAAATCCAAATTAAAAAATAAAAAAAATCAGCAAAACAGAATAAATGCATCTGGGTCGGCACGAATGCAATGCAGGCCCTCCTCTACTTCTTATCATTGCATTCATGCGTCGAGGCATGCTAGATATCAAATGTTCAACAAGAGCTTGCGGAATATTCTCCCATTCTTCAATAGCAACCTCTATGAGTTGGTTGTTATTAGAGATTGTCCCATAGATGCTCTATAGGATTCATGTCAGGACTGTTAGGTTAGGTGGCCACTGTAATAAATTGATACTAACATCATTTAGGTAGCTAATATTCAATCTCTGAACTTTGTGTTCTCTGGTAAGCAATGGTTTTTTGGCCGGTCTTCTGTTGGTCAATCCTGCTTCATGTAAACGTCTTCTAAACTTTCGAGACAATATAGCGATATTTCGAACATCTGCTAATTCATTGTTTAGCAGATTGCTGGTGACTCTCCAGTGTCTGAGAGCACGATCATCAGTTTGATTAGTGCAACGTTTTAGCCCTTTGCCCCTGGTCTTCGATGGCACGAGCCCGTCTCATTATGTCGTCTCACCATGCGGCACATGCTGGAATGATGGCTTCCTAACAAACCAGCAACATATCTCATTGAATACCCTTCATCCAGGAGAGTCGATGCTCGCACTGCATCCTCAATTGACAAATTTCTTTGGCGGTTCATTTTCCTTAGTTGATTTACTCTCAAATGAACTTCCCTACATGTATGAAAAACAATCACAATCTATAGGTTGCTTTTCAGAGACACTTCGCTTTAATCAGCACTTTTTAAGAAAATTTTAACACAGTTTTAGTCTAAAACGAACGTTAATACAAATTACCGTCAAAACAAGTTTAAGTGATGCTATATTTAGCTTAAATAACAACTGTCACTGTCAAACAAGGTCCACAGCCTACTTGTCGAGAAAAAAATAGAAAAATATAAAAATACCCAGAAAAATATGGGTGGTGCGTTAATTTTGTCCAGGAGTTTAGATTAAATAATGCTATTATAGAACATCTAATTATTTTTTTGATCCGAAATAAGTGGAAGGAAGGAAGTGCTAATTATAATATGATTCTATAGGTTTTTGGATAAGTTGTGGCAATATATTGTCCCGAGCATAATAAGGGGTTCGTTGTAATTTTTCTGTATTTACTTATAACATAGCTTCCCAAATACACTATAGCAATGCCAAACCTATATAAATTCAAAGGTTCAAACAAACAACTTAGGGACCCTCTAAAACACATTTTCATTGTTGCTCGCAGGTGAGGTGCTACCATACCCGCTACAGATCCCGCCCACAGCGAACAGCACGGAACCTGTGCCGATCAAGGAGCGCCTCCGCAAGTCCCTCGACAGCACCTACAGGCACAGCCTGGAATCCATCTCGGAGTACAAGACGAGGCATTCGTTCTCAACGACCACGTCCATCACCAGCAGAACCGCCAGTTCGATAGACTCATCATCGACGGACAGCGCCGATTACGCTTTGCGAAGCGCACCAGAGCTAAGCAAGGAAGAGATCAAGATGAGCCCGAGTTCCAGCTATCTCAGCTGGATAGAGAGCGTCAACAGCGAGTATTTTGGGAGCGCCGTGTCTTCCAGCCAAGAGGTTTGTAACACGGGCTGGTATATTCTCTAAAAATATGAAGATAAAATAGTTAACTATCGATTCCCATCCGTTATTTCTGTTTTTTTATCCATAAGCAAAGCAAATCGTTATTTGCGTTATTTTAATGGGAAAAATACCCGATGATATCCGGATACATAAAATACCTACCTGATAATATACAGAGAATTTATTCCAACCTTTCCGTGGTCACTGTAAAATATATTACAAATTAAAAATAATTCGGCCTGTGTACTTCCACCAGTGCCGGATAGGAGTCAACCCTCATATTTTTTAATAAAAAAATGGTATGCTACTGGAAAAGTACTTAATATTTTTTCCCTTCACTAAATTTCCCAATTAATGCTAAGAAGAAACATTTTTGACTTTTTTGAACAAATGTACAGTTTTTCGAAAAACTAATTTTTGAGCGTTTTAAATTGTTTAGCAGAAGAGAATCAAAGTAGGTCTGTCTAGGCTTTCGAAATTTTGCTCACTTAGGTACAGGGTCTTCAGGAGAATAGTCGGAACCTCCTATTATTTCTCTAATTTTTGCAAATAGGAAAAAAGTTTCATATAAAAGTTGCAAGATAAGTATCGACTTTAGCTTGGCTTGCGGATTATACAGGGTGTATCATAAAATTGGTACAAAATATTTTTTTGGGTTTTAATAACAAACAATATTTACAAAAAAATCATGTAAAAGATCGCAGTTAGCCATGAAATTAAGTCAGATTTTTTATACTTATGTTAGATTATCTGTTACTTAATTTAGTAAATCAGGATAACGACAATATGGCAATGGCAATAAATATTCAATATCCATCATTTTTACATTTTTTTATCTATCCAGAATGTAGGTAGATATATTTAAAAAACTAGAAGTAAGAAATTTTTAATATTTATTACAATTCTCTTATTATTTCATTTATTTAAATAAGTAAAAGATAATCTAGCATAACTATCAAAAATCCGACTTAATTCCATGGCTATAACTGCGATTTTTTTAAATGATTTTTTTTAATTAAAGTCCACATATCTTGCTAAAGGGCAAACATCAACAAGAAAACTTAGCTCTTTTAGAATTTTCAAAAATAATAAAATTAAAAACGAAAAAATATTTTGTCCAATTTTTACGATACACCCTCCAAGCCTACCTTTCTAATGCCCGATACTTACCTTATTGAAACCCTGAAGACCCTGTACTTACTCAATTTTTAATTTTGAACAAATTTCCTTAATAATATTTTGTCGCAAAACCTACAAAAGGACACTTTAGTGGTGCGAAAAATTTGTTTTTTTCAAAATTTCCAAGGCATACTTACATGGTTTTCTAAACTATAGATAAATAATTTTTGTAGGTTTTACGATAATATGATATAGTATATCATATATCTCCGGCACTGGTGGAAGTAAACAGGCAGAATTATTTTTAATTTATAGCATTTAATGTGTGTCTATAAACTAAACCAAATATGCACGCCTTAGCTCTAGGAACAATAAAAGGAAATTTGAAAAAAAAAAACTTTCACGCTCTGTATAATGAAAGCCGTTAGGAATTTCCTTACATGTTTCTTACATGAAAAAATTTAATTATTTTGATGTTTTCTATAAATTCTTGAAGTTTTGCCCATAAAAGTTGGACCACCTTGTGCCATTGTTTACCAGACACCATGTACATAGGTAGAATTGCGGGGAAATGGATTTACTGAAGAGGAAATATTCGAAATAATGTTACATGGCGGAGTTACAAAGAAGGCGAAGGGGGTTAAGAAATCCGTCATTAAAAACAAAATAACCTTCGACGGTTATGTACAGTGTCTGGAGGAAAATATGGGAAAAACAGTTAATCAGAATTTAATCCGATCGGAGAAACATACCGTTTATTCCATATCACAAACGAAGATCGCGTTGAGTCCGAACGATGACAAAAGAGAAATTTTACCACGTTATGAAACACTACCGTGGGGCCACTATTCACAGATGCAAATGGGGTAGTTTTAATTATAGAACACAATGATAGGTTTTGTTGATGTTTATAATAGATTTATAAAGTAATATCATGTACTCAATAATGGATATATATATATATATATATATATATATATATATAAGGATGTAAGATTAGCGAGTGTAAATGTAACAATTAATTAAGTTTTTTCTTTTTGTTAACTTTGAGTGTTTGCCCATTATCACCTTTTCTTGTAATTGTTACATTTACACTCGCTAATCTTACATCCTTATTGTCATTGTATCTTGGGTTATGAAGATTTCCACGCAGGTCGCTTTAGCAGCCTCCGTGGCGATGTTAGTACAAGCCCCAAAATAGGGGATGTGCTGACTGAAGCTGCAAATGTGCTGTTGGCTCCTGCCTGGACTTCATTTGTTGCTTCCCAAATCATGCCTATCTTTTGATTTGGTTAATGTTACACCGTACTGATGATTGCCAAATAGCATGAAACACGTGTATGCGGTTACTAGTTTTTTCTTTTTGTTAACTTTGAGTGTTTGCCCATTATCACCTTTTCTTGTAATTGTTACATTTACACTCGCTAATCTTACATCCTTATTGTCATTGTATCTTGGGTTATTAGATTTCTAGATTTCTTATATTAAAATTTACCAAAAATAACTGGACAACTTAATCTTTTAAAAAATCTGCCCCCTTAGTTATTACTTACAAAACTATTATTTCAACACCTAGCGCCTTCGAATACATACAATATATTATGGAAGATTTGAAGGCATTTTACACTGATATACACTAATATACTCAAATAGTGCTACGTATTGTTTTAGAAATCGTTGGCCAGAATGTGCATCAACCTACTGTGGAATAAGTATTAATAATAAGTTAATGTCCCTATAGAGGATTGAAAACCGTAGGATTCAATACTGATGATGTAAACGTAGAATTATAAAAGATCTGACATAACTCAATCGGATCTATTTCAATCGTTCATAGTACGTATATTTTGACCCACCCCTAGAGCCTCTATTTTTCGAGTTAGAAAAAATTACTTAAATGAAAGTTGTAGGGTACCAAGGTGTATTGTCCCAAAAATAATGGATTGGCAGGAATGCCCTTGTCCATGTTGAAATGTTTTTCCATGGCAACCTTGATATTAAATATAAAGACGTATTTATCTGCAATTTGGAATATCATGCGAATGGCTAAGAGCAAACATATAACATATTTATATTGTTGGAATCGGAGAAATGCGTGCAATTCAAAAATCCACAAATATACAGGGTGTTCCATTAAAAAAAAGTAAGTTTATATTTTTTCATAAATTAGCGACGCTCATTTGTTTTATCTAGTAACAGATCCTAGCGGTTCAGAAAAAAACCTACAACTTTCATTTAAGTAAGTTTTTTCTAACTTGAAAAATATAGGCTCTAGGGGTGGGTCAAAATATACGGGAACCCCCTGTACATCGAACATTGAACTTACTAAAGATGTTACCTTCTAACTTTTATCAAAGACAATCCTATCTAAGACTGCTTTTAATAATGCCCTTAAAACGTTAACGGTCATTTGGTAGAGGTCCAGGCAAAAAAGTTAAGGTTAATATTTCCGGCCCAGAAATCAAAAATCTGAGATTTTCACTTTGACTTAACCATTGTCTTTGAGAAAGGAGGAAGATCTATTCTCCGAAAGCTCAGTATACACAGTTGTTGAATTTATTTTTTTAGTTAACGTTCAAAGTTTCGTTCAGTTCAGGTTTCTGTGGTGACAAACCCAATTAAAAATTAAATGGATCTGTTTGCGCCACAAAGAAATTCCCGACAATATGTTAGTGTTTACTTGCTACTTAAGTGAGGTTAGTAATTTTCTTTTCATGCAGGTTCAAGACGTGGACAGTAAAGTGGGGGAATGGAATAATTTCTGGCTTAATTACAACAGCGCGAGAAGCAAACACGTGTCCAGCTCGTTCCAGGCATTCGGATGCTCCACAAAAGCAGGGGATGACGTGTCGGACGCGAAAAGCAACTGCAGCGGACGCAGTGGCCCGAAGGAGTTTATCGACGGAATGCGGAACGATGTTTCACGGAATGGTGTCACGCTCACGATCGACGAAATACAAGAGGCGATGAGATGTTCCCAACGAATCGCGGACATACTCAATGGTGCCTTGAGAAGAGCCGAGCGCGATGTTGAGAGCGTTAACAACGACTCGTGCTATTCGGAGACTGTTTCTAGACATGTAAGTATACTCAAATTATTTTAAGAAGTCCTTACTGGGACTGTCAATTGGTAATTTCGATATCCTAAGTTGGCATCAATGCAAAAAAGGCAACCGGGTCATAAGTTCAGGTCAGTAACTAGCCCATTTGCACTAATAACACGAAAAGTAACACGAACAAGAACAACACGGATGACGGTAAAACTCACGAAACGTAGAAAACCCGCGAATATTTTCACTACCGAATGTTTGAACCAGTTTGAACGATCTTGAAAACCTCCACTGTCACTTTGACACACCGAAGCTAAATTTGCCTGAATCCGCCACTAGACGCTGCCAAAAGCAGCTGATTATTACAAAATACCAAAACGAAAGTGTTTCCATGACTTTTGAAATTATTATTAAAATGAGTTGTAGTCATAGTTATTTTTATTTGTAGAGGCATATTCGTGATTGCAATAGGGTTTTTATTTTATTATGCTCTTTTTTTCGTATCACTTGGGTAACTTTTCACATCATAAATCAATGAGTGACGTCATTAACTGGTTGAGACACATATACCAATGTTATACCCATGGTTAACAAAAAATTCCTAGGGATTTTGTGGAGAATGTCATCTGACAAAATCGGGACTTCTTACAGTAATCGGGGTATATTTGCACACATTATCTCGACTTCCTATACTCCCGCAATTAACAACACAAGAAAAACAAAGCATTTTAAGCAGTAATTTAATGAAATTTAAACATTTAGCTTTAGCATTTGAAACAAATGCACTTCATTGGATTGCCCTATTGAGTACCTATAAGTGTGTGAAATTTCAAAAAGCTAGGCCTACTTTGATTTCTTTTCAATTTTTCCCACACAATTACTCAGTGTTTCATTCTGAACAAGTTTCCTTAATAACATTTTGTCGTAAAACCTATACAGAAATAGCCCTTTGTAGGTGGGAAAAATCAGTTTTTTCAAAATTCCCAAGCCATACTTGATTTCCGAAACTAAAACTGTGTCACCAATTAGTGTCTAAAATCAAGCAGGGAAAATCGGGAAAAGTCAGGGAAATTTAAAATTAGAAATGTGGTGGCGACCCTGTAAACAGATTGGTACCCTTTTCTTCATCATTACATTCATCTGAAGACATTTTAATTGCACTTACAGTCACAACGCGGCCAAATTAATGCAGAGTCGACACGAGTTCGCACTAATTTCGAGACTAATTTTATGTGAGTTTCGACAAGTTTGACAATCACCCCACGAGCAGATGCTTATTTTTTAAGCAAATCCTCTTGAGTATAAGCAATCATTATTCATACTAGGGGAAAGTGGCCCAATATGATCCCCCTAAGGCAAAAACTCAAATAGCGTTCACGATAAGTCTGGTGAAGAAATATAAAATTAATTATCTCTTGCATTCTTTAGTGCTTATGCTAGTAAATTAAGTAGGTAATAAGTATCAGTTTTTTGTTTCAAAACTAATGTGTACCGTTTTTTTTTTTCATAAATGCAAAACTGTGTAAAGGGATCATTTTACCCTAACGGGTTGGGTAAAATGATCCCTTGGGGTAGGGCAAAACGATCCCGCCATTTTATTACCGAAACAATATGTAGGAAAATTAAATGAATTAATCTAGCCCTGCCTTTCCGTCTTGCGCTTGTATTTATGCACTATTTTTACACATGCAATAAATCTGCAAAAAAAATAATAACTATTTGTTTTCATTATTCCAAAGTTTGGGTAAAACGATCCCGAGATCATCATTTTGCCCAAGATTTTGAGGGATCGTATTACCCGACATAGCGTTGTTGTATTTAACAACGGCATTCTACAAAAAAATTGCTACACCGGCACAAGTATTAAACCTTCTAAATTATAGCCAAATACATGTGTTTGTTACAGGTAAATTGCAAAATTGTGAGAGATATCCGTTATATAGTACTAATTCCTTTGTATAACTTACCTTAGATTAAAATCACAGAAAATCACTTTTTTAAGTTATAAGCGAATAACGATGTCACCAGCTCGGTAATTGTTATACTACTGAAAGCAGCGCCACCTAAGACAATATTAACGATGTTAGAACCTAGATAGCATCACTAGTTTTACGAATAACATGGGAGATCATCTTACCCGCAGCCCGCAGGGATCATTTTCGGCCATTTTCCCCTAATTGGAGTAGATGCTCATGCTACGACGTTTTACTCTAAGCTATTGCTTGGAGCATTTGCTCATGTTCATACTCATGAGTATTTGCTTTCTTTTTATTCATACGAACTACATGATAAACTCAATAATTGAAGTAAGTTCCAGTTCCGGAGCATCACACAGTAGTCTAAATAATGTCAGGAGGCCCACCTCCAGTTACAGCGCTGTCTCTCCAGGGCCAATTTTGATACGACAACGTTTATTTCAGTGGCGGCTCGTGATATTTTTCTTTATGTGTGCACTCTGTTATAATAGTTTCTTCTAGAGCAGGCAAATAAATAGCCATTTTTTATATAAAGTCTATCCAAGTTACAGCGGCAGTAGATATAAACAAAGTCACATGACCGCATTGCGATCGATTACCAGGGTCTGACTAATATGAGATTCCCAGTGGCTTGTAAGTTTTAAAAATTGTGTTTTTACCTTTCGTGGATCTTTATAAATTTCCTTAAATTAAGTAGCAAAATAAATTTACAGAATACTCTGCTCGCGATCTGATCTAAAATATGCAGGAAACTCGACTGACGGAAGAGCCGGCCCCGCATTCTGCTCGCCGCGTAAACACTTGACATTTTATGACGGCCAGACCAATAAGAGAATAAGTCACGTAGTGGCCAATGTTTTGATCCACTGTCTCTGTAACTTGGATAGATTATAGGTATTTTTTCGCATATTTCTCCAATGAAAACATTTTTTCGCATATTTTTCAATGTTCAATATTTGCATGTTTAGGGTAACAACTAGCTGGTACCAGTCATCTTGTTTTGGTAGGTAGGTACCAAGGTCCATAGAGGGATAGGTTGCCTGGTAACTTCGGGCCAATCAAAACACTGCATTCAACCGCGGCAAATACGCCACACGCGTGCCCGTTCAAATTAATATGTATTTGTTGTAATGAAAAGAGCAATATACAATTCCCCAAATTTGACATTTGAATGAAAATTTTGCAATAAACTTGAATATATTATTAAATATATAATAGTCAGAATTTAAAACACTAACAGTATATTATTAACCATGGTTTAAACAGAAGCTATTATTGATCCGAGCGTAGTACCATTTTCTTTGCTGCTACATACCAATAAAACATTGTAATAAATAATAGGTAAGTTCTTATAATAAAGAAAATATCCTTTCTTCTTGCCTTCATTACTTAATCAAAAAGTCAAGTTAGCTTTGCTATCTGTCAACTTTAAATTATTAGTCATAATGTCATAATAATTTTAGTATCTACTTTATATTTTTGTACTATGTGTGATAATAATTGTGATGATTTATCGGACCAATGATAATATGCACTCTTCCAGGAAAGGCAGCGGAAAAAAATTAATAATTTGTACTGTCATAATTGGACATTTTTCATTATTGACCATTGTCAATAATGACATTTTATTTATATCGGGGAAAGAAAATCAACTTTTGATGCTTATAATCGGTAAATAAAGTGTGCTTTCAGACTTAGTAGTGGAAAAATGATTTTATGAATCAAATAAAAAAATGAACAAGAGGACAGCTAAGTGAACTCTGTATGACTGCTGTAATTGCCATTGTTATTAAAACGAAAATATGATTTCATATGATAGTTTATTTTACTTGCTCTACATATATTTTACAGTTTTTTTTTCAAATAACATATTTTAGTAGGTAATTAATTTCAGCATAGCGTTTGAAAAAATGTAGAATTTTTACTAAATTCGAATTGAAATTTAGGAAAATCAAAATAAGTGTTGTTTTGTGAAACTTGTCATGGAATATAGGTGTAGATTTTATGATGAATGTCTTTTCTTCGAATTTTAGAAATTCCTTGCATTTTGCTTCTTTTGTTCCCTCTATCCATGGGCATTATAATATATTCAATTAACAATTTTTCTAAACTTTCTCCTTGGACTTTTTCGAGTTGCTTTTACAAATGGCAACACTACAAATAGTTCCACCTGGCATATTCACCTAAAATTATAAAGCACCATCATAATTCTGAACCTGATAAATCAAAAGATATATAGATAATCACATTTATTAATTACTACTAAAATTTAAAATTGACTTACTACAAATAGGATCAGTTTTCAGGAACGAGGTTAACAAGAAGTCTCAAAATTCCTTCCTGAAACGTCTTTACAAAGTAAATATGAGTCTTTTATGCACTATAAACTAACACGACACTATTACAGGTTCAAAATATACAGAAAACTTTGTCTCCAAACTCAAAAAAGCTGAAAAAACAGTAAAAATACTCGAAATCAACACGATATGTCATTAGTCAAAACAGCAAAACATAACAATGGGCACGCGTGATGACGCGTCATTCCCCCCACCGTCTCTTCCGCCGCTGAGTTACCAGGCAACCTATCCCTCTATGGACCTTGGGTAGGTACTACCGAAAAGTCAATGCTTTTCGTTACTCATTACGATGATGGTGATGTAATTTGACGTTTTTTGATATCCCCTAAAATAAATAAGCTATACAGGAACCAGAACTTTCCTTCCTCCAAGAATTCCATCTTTTTTACAGAACTCGTACGCTCCAGACATCGGTTATAACAGGGAGAGGTCCGTCTCCTGCGTGGTGGACCCGCAGCCACTTCAGAAACAAAAGCAGCTGCTGCATTCGCAGCCGCAGTCCTCCAGCACCAGCTGCATCAACGCAATCTTGAACAGCGGGGTGACCGACATGCTCCGCAGGGTCATCAGCAAGAGCAGGAGAGACGTGTCTACCCTGGACGATTCCAGCAGGCCGTTGACAAGAAGCAGCTTCTCGGAATGGAGCACCAAGTGAAATTGTTGTTGTCGCTCATTGGTTAAGATTATTGTAGTTATACAACCGAAGTTTTGAGTTTTGTTAAAAGAAGATTTAATCAAGGTTACTTAGTTTGTAGGAAGGTTAGGACATTCGACGACTTGGAAGGAAACGGGGGTGAGAGAGGCAAGGGGGAGAAAGACCGAATTTAAGTTGGTAGCATTTACACGTGAATTGGCGATTTAGTAACTCCCTAAATATACAAAACGCTTCCACCCATAGGCGCACACATACGTTTTTGGCATGTACTTTGTTTATGGCATAATATTTATGTTGTTTTGGCTGTTTTCGAATATTTCTTCATTTTAATGTTTGTGCAATGAAATAACGGAACTTTGTGGAGTACGTTGGTGCATCGCATTTTTGTTTTATGTTTGTGTTTTAATTTTGTTTTCGGTTTTCAATACCCGTGTTTTCGCTTTTGATTTTTGATACGCCATTGGCATCAAGCCAGTTGGTGAGGGCTGCACCGTCGCGCGATGTTACCGGTGCAAAGGGCCTGCCTTTGGTTTTGTTTAAGAGTGGGGGAATGTCCTATAACCTTCCTGTATGAACTAACCTTGGATTTAATAAGTTATTTAAAATATTTGATGGTATTTCTACAGCTAATTCTGTCTAAAAATTAAACCAAATGATTTATGTACAGGTACAATTCTAATACTGTATTAAATGTTTACATATATATTTATATTGTTACTTTCTCATCTCTCAGGAATAAAGTTCTTATATGTAAATGCATTCTTTCTTAAGGGGACGCCGACCTAGTTATTCATTCGAAGTTCACAAACTAAAAACACAGCCTGCTTCGAAAGTCCAAAGAGAGGGGTCCATAATATTAATAAACAAAACGTAAAAAAAAACACCCGGAGCGTTGACTGACGTATTAAACATGACAGCCGTGAGCAGTCGGTTGCCACCTGAAGACACCCAGAATAGCACCGATTGCTTTTGCTCAGTCATCCATTGCAGCTCTATTGGTGTACCGAACGTTCACGTATATTTTTATACCACTCCCTCTATTTTCTTTATTCTTGAAGTGAGAAATAGTTTCGAATAAAAGTTGTATATGCTAAAACAAGGTTTTAAAAGCATTTATGTATATCTAGTTAAACACACTGTACATATATAGGGTCCAATAATGTAAAATCTTTTTCACACGTTGGTTGATATTTTGTAAAGTAAAAAATAAATTACTTTTGTGTTTTTAGCAGTTTTTCAATAATTCCAGGATGCTATGGACATGGACCCTGATAAAAGGTAAAAAAATTCTGCATTTTGGGATGACCCAGAAACATCCTGTATAATATTGTATTGGATCTTTGCACACCAACACTTTGAGTGGTCCTGTTGACTCGCCAGATTCATATGTTTACCAACTTTGACAACCTGCAAAATTGAACTCCCTGTATATTTTTGTTCAAATTTGGTGTATGGGGGTTTTGGGTTTTGATTTATGCAGTGGGGTAAAATTTTAAATAAAGAAAATGGCTAAATGATTTTCGAGAAAAAAATCGCAGCCGGCCCTGAATTTGCGTTTTGAAAATGGTAGAAAGGTCAAAAGAGGGCTTTCCTTATTTTGACCTTTCAGACGTATTAGTGCGTTTTGCGTAAGCTGAATTTTAGGATGTTTAAGTGGAATCGAAATGAGACCAATTTCTTTTTGCTAGACGTGGACTTTGAAAAAAAAAAAACAGCGAAATATTTATGCGTTTTATGGTGTAAACAAATAACTGTGATTAATGAAATACGGCCCTGACGTCCCCTAATAACAAGTGGCAAATTTTCAGTTGGTATGATTTAAATTATCAATATTGTACCGGAATTCAACAGTCCAAACTCGTTGCCTTGGTTACCACCTTTATTGTTTAGTCTTCAAATTCACAAATAAACTTGCCAGGTACTGTCACCGATCAAGGATATTCTTCCAGCTCCAAAACTGGCACTGAAATCGCGAGCTAACCTTCAACTTACTTTCAGGAACAATTCCCAGGGCTATGGAAGACTGGAGACTACCTACTCTAGAATATTCCTGGCCAATGATAGTTGCACAAATCATAAAGTTCTACTTAGTTAATTTCTAGAAAACCTATGGAAGCTCTACAGGGACAACAATGAAAACTAAAAGAAAATGGGGCCCTGGGGCCTCAGACCAACAAAGATATGTAACGAAAAATAGCTCCAAACTAATCATAAAAATTATAAAATTGGTAAGTATAATTCTAAAACTTAAAATTTATTTGCCAAATCCTTGAGTAGGTTAGAAAACAGTGCAAACATGTAAATCATCGTTAAATGTAGGTACATTTTCGATGGGACATGGTGAAAAACTCAAATCTGTAAATATTATATTAATCGAATAGATAACTTACTAAAGGCTGTCCATTACATTACCTATGACACGACACGACTCACAATAATCACAACACTTTCACTGTCTCACTGTCACAACTTTTATTTTTTCTCAGGTCACAACATAACTTATCAACGCTTGTCTTGAAGTGACCGTTCTGTAGCAGTCTAGAAGTGATGAATGTTGCCTAGTTCCTAGATTTGTAGCGTCATCTAGTGGACGGTAGAAGTAATATTATGGTAATAAGATTTCAAAGTTCTCTCACGCCATCTATTAGCAGCTACCGATACCTATAGTAAGTAGGTAATTAAATTAATTATGTCTACACTCATTTTCGCAAATCTCCGTCGGCGTCGCAAAAATCCTTGAAACTCTGAAGTTCGAAAAAATGAAAAAAATAATAAAAGAGTACATTTGACACTTATATTTAAAAAGTAAGAGTACAAAAAATAAATATGGGGTCTAAAAAGAGTACCTGTACTCTTAAAAGAGTACGCGTGGCAGATCTGGGCCAAATTACTTTTTAAAGTAATCATTACATTACCCATTACATTTGAGAAATATGTAATGAAATTACAAAAGGAATAATTCCTTTTTACAAAAATGTAATTAGATTACACATTACTTTTGTTTGCAGAAAAAGGAATTTCTAATTACTTTCTTAATTACATTTTATCAGTGACTATAATCTATAGTCACTGATTTTATATTATTGGTAAATAAAACAACTAACTTAAATAGGTAAACACTTAAGAGGGGGTTGCCGACAGCGAAAGAGACGTTAGATTTCGTTTTTTTTAAGTTGTATAGGCGTAAAATCTAATAACATTTTACCC
This sequence comes from Pseudeuparius sepicola, assembly GCA_963920635.1. Taxonomy (NCBI): domain Eukaryota; kingdom Metazoa; phylum Arthropoda; class Insecta; order Coleoptera; family Anthribidae; genus Pseudeuparius; species Pseudeuparius sepicola. The sequence continues at coordinate 46,425,919 of OY987302.1, read as the reverse complement.
AAGGTTTTCATAACCTATAAAACATACACTGCTTGTAAGATCTTATGATTAAAATGAAGACAGAGATGTTTGTACTAAATTTTTGTCAGGTAAAATGTTATTAGATTTTATCGGATTTTATGCTATACAACTTAAAAAAATACTAAATCTAATGTCACTTTCGCTTTCGGCAACCCCCTCTTACACAATATGTGTTTTTAAATATTTATTTAAATTGCAAAACAAAAACACAGCTAATAACAAAATAATAATTCTTATCACAAAAACAACTTAAAATCTCTCTAATCTCAGTAAAAAAGTAAACAAATATTTCTAATAGTGATACTAATACTAAGTAAAATGTGTTCAAATCCAAGGCGAACTAAAGCAAAAACCGACAGAAGCGTGATAATCGTTTACAGATGAAAAGCACTGTTCTTACTTGGTTGTGACATGTGACAAATTTTAAGCAAGTATTCTCGACATGGCACTTTCTGTCGATCACGTGAACAGCGCGTGATTGTGTTTACATTTAGTTCGCCTGGGATTTGAACGCACTATAGTAGTTCAGTTATTATACAAAGTGACTAAAAAAGTACTTTTTAATCCCCATAAACATTACTTTTTAAGTAAACAAGTTTTTCGAAAAGATTTTCACTAATGGAGTTCCTCCGGTGGCTATTAATGTAGGTGGCTTAAGAGAATAGCCTCTCTACGGGAGCTGAAGATACGAATTTGTAATCTGTATTCGATCAGCTGTTAATGATGCGCGCGCAACAAGAATTTTAGAAACCATAAAGGAATCAGTACAGTAAGTAATGATTACTTTAAAAGTAATGCGATTCCTTTTTGTAATGATTACTGTAATTAGGAATGAAGTAAAGAAATTGTTGTAATGATTCCTTTTAAAAAGTAATGCTGCAATTACCTCGGGTTGCAATACTAAATTACCCATTACCATTACATTTTTGAATAATGTAATTCAATTACAATTCCTTTTCGAAAAAAAGTAATTAATTACTGTAATGATTACGACATGTAATCATTACTGCCCAGCTCTGACGCGTGGTAACCCTATTTTAGGTCTAGTATATAAGTATAGTTTTAAATAAAATTATTACTACCTTCTTTTCAAAATACAGGTTGTAGGTATCGAAACAGTGAAAAAAATCAGTTAATTAAATAGGGTAGGTAGATACCCAAAGTCGAAACGACACATAATAGTTTTTAGGGTTTACCTTCAGCATTCAGCAGTAAGTATAATAGTAAAGTAAACTTAACGACCTTCCAAGAAGTTTAGAAAAGTAGAAACTGAATGTGGAATAAGTCTCTTATATGTAACAAATTAACGAAGTCGATTATAAAACCCAAATTCAGATAAAAATTGGAAACTGAACTACTTACTCTAAGCCTAAGTAGCTCCAAATGCTGGCAATAAAATAAAATTGTTTGTAAAATAAATCATTTTTGTAATGTTGCGTCACTAGCGTTCTACAGGGTGTCCAACTTTAAAACTGTAGAAATCCGTAAAATCTTCATTTTTGGAGATAATCGCCTACACTTTTTTTTGTTTGAAAGGCCTTAGAAAACCGCTTCTTTCGACCTTCCTGCCATCAAAATGCAAATCCAGGGCCGGCTGCGATTTTTTTATTCCCCCGATTTTCACGAAAACCATTTAGCGATTTTTTTACAATCTGACCCCACAGAGTTAATCAGCACACCCTAAAACCCCTATCTACCAAATTTGAATAAAAAATATACAGGGAGTTCCATTCTGCAGGGTGACAAAATTGAGCAAAATATGAATATTTTAAAGGCATCTGCCAAGTCAAAAGTGCCGTGGAATCCCCTCAAAACAGTTGAATGGTCAATAGGACCACTCAAGGTGTTGGTGTGCAAAGGTCCAATACAAAATATATAGAGTGTTCTTATCTGTGCCATCTCAAATTACTGAACTTTTGGAACTTTATACGTGTCAAAAATCGAGTATATCAAAAAAGCTCCACACACTATAAACGAACTAAATCTAAAAAATACAGAAGTCTGCCAGTCAGTAAGTCCATATCAGTTAACGTGGCTGGTGTGCCACAACAGGAAACACACAGAAAATGTAACATCTTAGACAGTGACTTTGTTGTCCAATAATTTAAATTGTTTTTATTTGTTAGTTGGTATTTTGTAAAGAAATGCATTACTTTTGTGTTTATCATTTTTTTTCAATGATTCCACAGCAATCATGACCCGTATAAAGTTTCATAAAAATTCAGCATTGAGATGGCACAGATAAGAACACTGTATATTTTGTATTGAACCTTTGCACACCAACACCTTAAGTGGTCCTATTGACCACTCAACTGTTTTGAGGGAATTCCATGGCACACTTGACTTGGCAGATGCCTTTAAAATTCCTAGTTTGCTCAACTTTGACACCCTGCACTCCCTGCAGAATAGAACTCCTTGTATATTTTTTTATTGAAATTTGGTATTTACGGGTTTTTGGGTGTTCTGATTAACGCTGTGGGGTCAGATTTTAAATAAAAAAATCACAAAATGGTTTTCGTAAAAACCGGGGGTATAAAAAAATCGCGGCCGGTCCTGGATTTGCATTTTGAAAATGGCAGGAAGGTCAAAAGAAGCGGATTTTGAAGGCCTTTCAAACAAAAAAAAGTGTAGGCGATTATCTCCAAAAATGAAGATCTGCCCCAAATCCGAATCGTCCTATTATTGAAGGAACAAATTTAAGATCGATACATATCTCAATTATTTCGAAAGTTATCGACGTAACAACTACAACAGTGTTGTAATTGTAAGTGGCTTTTAGTTTTTTTGTTTGGATCTAATAATTGAAATTTTGATTTCAGAAATTTATCTCAGTAAGGTCCTGTTCTTTCAACGATGGCTGAGGCCGCTTCTGCCTCGTCGCGCCGGCGCCGTCTTCATTTGACAGCCAGGGGAGCCCTTTGCCCCTCCTCCAAACGGTGACCCCTGCGCCGGCCTGCGTTCCGTACGTCAATCTCCATTCAAAAATCCCGGATGCCCCGGATTGGTCCGGAAATGGTTAATTAAAGTAACTCCGACTGTGCCTGAGCTCTGCCGCCGTTCATTCTCAGTTTATACTTATATAAAAGTATGTGTGTTTGTTATGTAATTGCAATCCAACAATTTTCAGTTGTTAATTTTCGTTAACCATCATATTGCCCACGTAGACCGAAAAAAAGTGTTAAATCATCCGAAAATTGCTACAAGACAAGGGTGAGTAAGCACCTTATTTTTAGGTTATCAATATTCTAGCGTAAATAAATGGCGTCTTGATTATAACGAGAGGCTTCCTGTATTTTTCAGAAGAAAAAAATGGCTACAACGCAACAGTACGCTTTGCGGTGGAACAATTTTCATTCCACATTATCATCCGGATTTTCGGATTTCCTGGAGAAGGCTGAAATGGTGGACGTCACGATCGCTGTTGATGGGCGCTTTCTGCAAGCCCACAAAATAGTCTTGTCAATTTGTAGTCCCTACTTTAAGCAAATGTTCAAAGTGAGCCCCTGTAAACATCCAATTGTTATCTTGAAGGATGTTTGTTATGAGTACATGAAAGATATCTTGGAGTTTATGTATAAAGGGGAAGTTAGTGTATTACAGGAGAATTTGTCATCTTTTCTTCGTACAGCTGAACTATTACAAGTCAAAGGATTATCTCATGATGACTCTGTAAGTTTATTATTCGGTGAGAAAATATTTAATTTGATAGGTAGGTAGGTACCTTAAAATGTATAAATATCTACAGGTTTGATAAGTACGTAACCTACTCCGTAACCTATTAACAAATTCTCTATATAGGTACCTACTAAAGTCAAGAAACTGCAACCACATTTATTTTTTGGCAATGAGATGCCTATAATCTATTTGTCATTAACCTGTTGCATAACCAACAACATTTTCAATGAAAACCTTGTTAAGTCTGAATTTTCCCGAAAATAAAATATTCTAATACCTATTTTAAAGTAAAAACTCGTATCTCTTAATAATAACAAGCTAAATAAATTGTATTCCAACACCAGCTCAATCTAGCGCCACAAATTGAAACCTCGTAACTCAGTGTATTGTTAGGGTTACCAGACGTCCGGATTAATCCGGACATGTTCGGGTTTTTACTCCGTCCGGGTGACTCCGGGCAGATTTGTCATGAACGTCCGGATTTTAAAGTATGCGTGGTTATAAACAACAAATAATGCAAAATAATAAACTTTCACAGTTACTAAAAGCAGCCGAATTTCCTTTTGCAATCCCATCTCACAATGCCAATGTGGCGAGAATATTTTTACTTATTGCCGCCCAGTGGACCAAAGAAAGGAATATACTGCTTTTATCATCTTCTGTGAAAGGAATGCTTGTGACTACTTATAATTTAAGAAATATGAGCTGTTCAGAGTTTTACGATTTTGTGCTTTTGCCAGAAAATTTAACTTTTTTAAATAATATACAAAGCAGTGAAAAGTATCATCTGTAAAGTGTGTGTGTTGTAACTTGTTTTACTTTGTAAGTTTTTGTGAATAATTTTTTTTTGCCCTTGGGCCTTGCTTTATTAGTAAAAAGAAAATGGTGTCCAGCACCAGTCAATCAGTAGATAATAGGAAAATTGTTAGGCACTTTGTCAAAAAAAATTTAAAAAAATTAAAAAAAAATAACTCAAAAAACAAAGACAATTGTGACGTCTGGATTTTGTCCCGATTTTCTCAAAGGTTTGTCCTGGGTAGACAAGTTTTGATCTGGTATCCCTATGAAGTATTGTTTCAATAAAGGAAATTCTCGTAGGTACGTTAGTGGGTGACTGGTGATGGTTATTGGCCTGTGGGGTTTGTCTAGAATAATTATTATCCTGCAAGCAAGTGTTTTATAATTATTTTGGCACAGATCTAACGTGTTTTAATAGTTTGAATTAATCAAACACAGTGCAAAAACTCAAATTGTAGTTTAAAATAAATGGGTTAATGAACTCACGTGTTTGGTTAGTGAAAACCTCCTATGTCGAGACACTTTTTTTTTGCTTTTGCTGTAAAATAGTACAGAACAGACTTAAGGTTTTCACTTTACAGTGACGCAAGGTCAAGGTCTCCTGAGATCTTGTAGCAGAAAGATAGGTCTCAATACGCATGATATGAAAATACGTGCTCATTTACCAGTGATGTGTCTTAACCAGTTAATTATATAATTGCCCCGTAACCGGTTAATTAACATATAGTTTTTGAGCACATCAAAAGGAAATTAAGGTTATTTTCCCAATAATTTTCCGAAATAAATCATTTGTTAGCAAACAATTTATTTCGTGGAAAAATGGAATATTAAAAAAAACAAATAACAAAAAACAAAGTCAATAAAAATGTTGTATTTTTAGTTGCTTTATCTCAAAAAAATATAGAAATTTTATTAAAGTCATTCTGTTGTCAATAAATCTGGACTTAATAATTTTGACCAAGTTAGGGCGAAATCAGTCCCTTATTACAACAAATGATGATACCAAATTTAAAAAAAAATCGGTCAAAGGGTATTTGAATTTTATTACTTAATTAATTAAAAAAAAATTAACACCCTGTATCTTGAAAACAATAGATTTCCGGACCTATGTTTATAGGAACTTTTTTCAAGAAATGACCTGACAAATCACCCCCTTAAATATTGCCTCGTCTTTTTTTAACACCCTGTATAAAGAAGTAACTGAAAAATCGAATTCAGCCTATACTTACACTACAACTAGCCATGGACTTCATTTTAAACCAAAAGGTACCAAAATACTCTGCTTGCTTTTTAGACTTGCTTTTCTTAAGAAAATATGCCATGTAAACTTATCAAATTAAAGGAACAAGCAACGATATATAGGAATAGATTACGGTAATACAAATACCACGGTTTTGTTTTGCTTCTACATTAGCGGGTCGGGGGAAGAAGACGAGGTAATTTGTTGACATTGTCATTTCTTAAATTCAGTCTCCTATTTTGTAATGCATAATAAAAAACAGTTTTTTGATAGACTTGCATGCCATATATTTGCTTTGAGATACTTATACAGTGTGTATAGAAAATGTGGAATATTATATTTCTGAGAATATTCCTCATATGAAAAACTTGTCTTAATAAAAGTTTTAGGGGAAATTATTTCCCGTTTAGTGATATCAAGCAATCTTTTGTAGCACAAAAAATGTGGTTGCCATGGTAACTGACTTGATTTTTTAAATGGCACCATATACGTTTCTTGGTGAAAATTGATACATTGCAACTTTCTGAATACGATAAAATACAATTTTAATGGGGTTGCATAAGAAAAAAATACAAAAAAAATAAGTTTTCTATTATGCTATTGACAATGTTTATCAAAATAATTATTAACAAGTTAGCCATGCCAAAATCAGAACAATGGGAAACTGTCACTAGCTGTCAGTTGCTTGTAATTGTGTGCATTGTTACAGTAAACGTATTTTTTTACTCAATTTTCTGTGTACTTAAGTAGGTACTTAGTAAGTTATAATGGCGCTTGAATTAAGTGAAACGGAAAGAATACAGGTTACTTAAGTACACAGAAAATTGAGTAAAAAAGTACGTTTAGTGCAACAATGTACACAGTTACACAGCTAGTGACAGTTTCGCATTGTTCTGATTTTGGCATGGCTAACTTGATGTTAATAATTATTTTGATAAACATTGTCAATAGCATAATAGAATTTTTTTTTTGTATTTTTTTCTTATGCGACCCCCATTAAAATTGTATTGTATCGTATTCAGAAAATTCCATTGTATCAATTTTCAACAAAAAAAGTATAGGATGCTATTTAAAAAAATTAAATCGGTTACCACGGCAACCACATTTTTTGTGCTACGAAAGATTGCTTGATATCACTAAACGGGAAATAATTTCCCCTAACACTTTTATTAAAACATGTTTTTGATATGAGGAATATTTTAAGAAATATGTATAAGCAATATTCCACAATTTCTATCCACACTGTATTTACAAAATAACCTTAACTGTATCAAAAAAGTGGAAACCTATGAATGTGCCAACAATAACATCTTTTTAAAATCATGAAACCAAATAAGTTGCCTTTGATAATGTATCTATTCCTAGGTATATATTGTTGGGGACAACAAACAAGGATTTGATTTTATTTTGAATATTAAATTTGTTGTAACAAACACATTTGCTTGTTTTTATTTTATAAAATATTCAACAATGGTCTTTTTAAAATTAAACCACCCTGCCGATTTTTTTCGTCATGTGGCACCAGTTGCGATCACTTGAAACAGAGCTATGCACAGGTCTTTAATATAGTGTTGGTCCAGGGCAGAACATATACATTCTCCCTTTAAATATTTTATATTTCCCAATGTTTATTTTTTAAGTATTTCCATACTATTTTACCTGCTTTGTCATTTTTTCAATTCCAAATTTTCTTTATAAAATAAGAAAGAGAAAATTAAAAATACCTCATTATCATCTGTAGGTTTAGGAAAACTCAAACTGTATATTATGCCAGGGATCAGGGATAGGGGAAGGTCGCTTAAGAGTATGCAAACTCCTAAGAGTATGAATTGGCATTTACTAACAGTAGTTGCGATCGAGGTTGCGAGAGTATTTTAGTAATGGACTTTATTGTTACTACGATCTATTTTTTTTCCTATCCTTCACTTTGTAGGATAACGGGTGAATTCCGGCCATGCAGGTAATTTCGGACCTAAAGCAATTTCTAACTGTAGTTCAGGGTAGGTATGTGCGTGTATTTAAAAAAATCATTCAACTTTTAACCTAACCTTCTTACTTTAATACTAATGGTCATTAATACTGGTAATGCATTCGGCAATGGCCATGGCTGGTATTACCACCACTTAATAATAATTATTATTATATTAAAAATAAATCAAATAAGGACATTTACCTGGATGCAAATTGTATAGCAAAAACTAGAATATTGTTCGCAGATAAAGGGAATGACTCCTCGTCTTTATTTTACATTTAGTACCTAACATTGTTTCAAAAATCCAAGGCAAACTTGACCAACATAAAATTCGAAAAAGTTGCAAATTTTGGACGCTGTAGAGAAAACACCCTGTAGATTTCTGACCTGTTAATTGTTTAACTGTTTTGAAATAATTCCATGGCATGCTTGACTCGCCAGGTTCCTTTGAAGACCTTATTTTGCTCACTTTAACATGGTGTAGAACGTTCAGTTCTATACTATACTCTATATTTGTTGTTCAAATTTGGTATATGGGGGTTTTGGGGTATCCTGATTAACAATGTGGTTTCATATTTTAAATAAAAAAATCGCTAAATAGGTTTTGTAATAAAAAATTGTAGTCGTCCCTGCATTTGCATTTTAACAAAAGTAATAGCATCAAAAGTAGTGTCTTTTGAGGCCTTTCGAACAAAAAAAAAGTTTTTGAAAATATCTCACAAAATAATTTTTTATCGATCTGTATACACTTAAAAGTAGACCCACTGTATAATTTTAAGAAATTAAGCTGGTAGTAAAATGTAACTGGAATCTAGTTCCTTCAATTATGGAAAACAAAAGAATCAACAGCTGATAAAAAGTGTCAAATTTAATCATCACGATTTAGAGAATTGTGCTCAAAAAAATAAAAACTCACATAATGATTTAACCTTTAATAACATCGATCTTAACGTAGCGGATTACTGGCTTTTTTTTAACTGGTATTTAGAACACGCTCAACAACACTGGAAGAATTATAGGATTATTAGGGAGCAAATTGCTGCAATTCAACCAGCGATACTGAATAATGCTGTATACAATTTGGAGAAAATGGACGACATATCGAACATTTGCGTTAACCACTGCTGAACACTGTTGTTAACTTAATTTGTTAAAAGTATGTAATAAGCTGAAATATATCCGTTGACTGACGTATTAATAAGACTTCTCACGGCTATAGTTTCATGTCCTGAAAAGTAGATGGCACCTATGGTCAACAATGTATTTTGCATTGTATTTTGTCTCCAGGAAGCGCATGATGAGCCAGAGAGCTGTCAAACATGACAGCTGTGAGCAGTCTTTGTGTCAGTCAACGATATATCTCTCACTTTATGGTAACGCACTCATAGGCATATCGTTTCCTAAGAGTGGTCATTTGTGAAAAAAAAAAGTTTTTAGAATGTCATGTTTATTTGTCTCAAATAAGAATATTTGAGTTTATAAAATCTTTATTAAAGTGTCATCCATCCCAGAAGAAATATTTTATTTGTAAAAAAGTTAAGTGTGTACTCTTAAGCGACCTTCCCCTAGTGGATTGTACTGGATAGCAATTAATTAATTTAAAAAATTAGAAAATTACATACTGCTTTGCTTGAACTTTTACTCCAAGCATAAAGTATCTAAATCTAAACAACATGCATACTGTGAAAGGTGAGTAATAAGAAGAACTCGCAAATGAAATAAGAAATAACTGTCAACATTTGAGTTTTTTAATATAATCACACTTTTCTGTTAACTGGTTAATTTTGAACCCTTTTAACCTGCTATTTGACCTGAATGGTTAATGAGTTAATAGACATTCTAAATTGTTGCATCAGTAAAAAATTGAATTGTCTGTTAAGTTTGGTACCTCCAGACAGAATGGCAATAACTTTTTCCTGCTCCCTCCCCCGTAAGTTCACTTTACATGCTCGCCAACAGGTCCAAAAGTGAAAGTGAAATGTTCGAGGTGCCCTGTTGCTAGGTACAAAAAGTAGTTGCTAGGTACAAAAAGTATTGCCTAGCAACGATGCAATGATTATGTAGCAAGAATCTTAAAACCATTAATAAAATATATGTAGCAACTTGAAACTGGCGTCAAATTTAATAATGTTTCACAAACTGACAAGTAAAGCGGCTAATAGCAAAGTCAAGCCAGAGTGGACGTAGCGCTGGGTTAAAAGCGTCCGGATAGTAAACCATAGGTCATGGGTTCGAGTCCCACACAAAACTAGTCTTTTTTATTTTTTTTTTATTATTGCTGCATTCTACTTCTTATATTTATTACTGATTTTAATTTTTACTAATTGAGCAATGGTTATTTTGAATATTATTACTCACAATCTACTCAATAGCGTTTGATTAAAATTACCTATACCTAATAGGAACTTGTCGGAAGCAGGAAAAATATAATATATTGCACGATGCGTAAGCTCTTTTTTGGCCTCGGAGGTTTTTAAGGACCGAGTCAACACGGGCATTGCCTCTGTCCTTAAACAACCTCCTCGGTTAAAAAAGTGGACTTACGCATCTTGCAATGTAAATAACTATTGAAGCAGTGAAAATTGTCATTTATGTAAAAACATCTAATAAAACATTATTGAAAATTCACTTTTAACACCCTGTAATTCAAGCAATAAGTTTAATGGTTTAATATGCGTGAATACATGGTATTTCCTAAGTTGTGAGGTTTTAATGGTGTATGTAGAACTCCAAAAAATAAACATTTTTAGTACCGTTTTTGACCAAATGAAAATAAGGGAAAGGAGACAACTAAAAATATATTTATTCAATTAAAACTGATAAGAAAATAGTTTTTGTTTACATTGTTTTCTATTAGTCAAAGAAGTATACAACCTAGATATATGAAAACATTAAAGTTGCACCAAGTGTTGCATTTACTAAGTTTTCTTTCTATTGTTTCTATTTTTTATTTGAAAGGAGAAAATAAAAACTGACTTGCCAATGCAAAAATATAACTACAGGGTTGTCCATAACTTACTTCTGTTTGCTATTAGGCCCTTAAAAGTGGGCCTAAATTTAAGTGCTTGGGCTATAATAATTAATAAAGACTAAAGTGTTTGTTAAGTATAATTCAAAATGACCAAATGCAGTTGGTGGAAGGCAACAATTTTGCAAAATTTGTAGACTGTTTTTAATGCACGAAATATAATTTATCATAATCCAATCATAGACACTTAAAAACATACACCTGTCAACCAAATGTACCTATACTTATCGGACATGTTAACCACCAGTTTACCGCGCAATTTACGAAGCAAAGCAATCGATTACAAGTGAATTGATATCTCCGCCTTTATTTGATACATAGAAAAACAATGACGGGGATATTGGCAGTAGCAAGCGATTGCTTCCCCTTGGTAACCTTAAACACACCCATTATTTGTATATTAGTTTAGCTGTCAACTGAGGTTAAGGGCCGGACCGTTTTCTTATTTAGAAATTCTAGGTATTAACACTCCGAAAAATATATTTTACAGATAATTCAATGCCTGCCAATACGAACCAATTAAATACAATTTTTAAAATATTAACCAGTCAGGTGATGATTTCAGAGATAATACCACTAGTGGATTTTTCGCTGAAATCCTACTCTCTTAGTTACGCCAAACCAATTAACAAGGCTTATTGTGCTAGCTAAAACTGATAACCCAATAACTTCTTCACATTACCAAATTTAGTGTAGGACTAGACGATACCCTTTTAGTTAACACATTGATCATTGAATATTGATTACCTCAGAAAATATATTCAGTATGGAAGGCTCCTAAACGACCGCTGTCAAATGGACTTCAACTTTTAAGCATGGCAATAATTAAATTTATTGCTGTAGGTGAAATATTTATATTTTTTAGCTAATTTATTCCTAAGAAGTTTGGTTGTTAAATTAGGACTACTTACATACTGAATAATTAAATTATTTGCAGTTCTTAAATTCTCTTCCTAAATACTGGTGGTATGCCTAATAAAAGATAACACCTTTGGTTAATTGATTAACCCATTATAATCCCAATGCTAAGAAAATGCCACTCTTCGTGCTATGCAGTCATGGTATTTTCAACTTTGGGATTATAATTCGTAAAATTAACGAAAGGTATTATCGATAGTAGGCACACTACTTGTGATATTACCCCTGAAAATGCACTTTACTTAAACCAAAAATAAATTACTTTTTAACAAAGCAGGCCGAAATCCCAAAACACCAGTATGCTTTTTTTATCACCAAAAGATGGTTCATATAAATATACAAAATATAACTTTTGTCTTTTGACTTATTTCGCTTCTTCGACAAACAGCTTGTAGGTGGAGGTGAAACTATCCTATTCCTTACAGAATGAGAGTCCCCCATCAAAGAAAGATGACAAAGCTGACTGTGATGAGTCCGAAAGTGACATTTACAACCAAATGATCGAGACCACATCCGATGTGGAATTACCTCAATATCCGCCTGCCTCGCCCGAAGTTACATCAAACCCTCAACCCCTCAAGCGACCAACAAAAAGCACAAACTCCAATCCAACCACCAAGCGTTCAAAGGTGGAAACTCATAACAGCCAACCAAAGCCAGCAAAGCTGGAAACTGAAGTCACTACGCCAAAGTCTGAATCTAACAACTGTGATTATGCGGAAACCCCCAAAGATTACTCGGAGAGACGTGCCAGTACTGAAGATGAAGGTAAAGTTTGGGATCAGGTTTCGCTTTATCCCATAATACTATTTGGGTTTGCAGGTAAAGATATGAAATCAATTTGGGAGAACCATATTGCAACTATTGCAGCATCTTCCGTGGAGGGTGCTAACGTAGATCAAGGTGAGTGTGCATTGTAAGTTTTCTGTTGATTTATTTTCCGCAATTAAAATATTGTTAGAGGCTGAGGTAAATATCTACATTTTTTACAACCTTTAGGTTCAATAAAAAAATTGTACTACCTTAATGGAAAATCGTGCTCTACTACATGAAAGTACTGAATATAGTCTTCCTTTTTAATCATTCAAAACACTTAACTCCAATCTAGTGGGAAAGGCCCGTTGTTGTTCCTATACTATCTACAAGGTGTCTACTTTTAAACCTATACATATCCATAAAATCTTTATTTTTGGATATAATCGCTTGAACGATTTTCACAAAAACCATTTTGCGTTTTTTTTTACTAAAAGCTGACACTACAGCGTTAATTAGGACAACCCAAATACTAAATTTGAACAAAAAATATTCAGGGAGTTCCACTTTACAGGGGGCCAAATATGAGCAAAATAGGGATTTTAAAGGCATCTGGCGAGTCAAGTGGGCCATGGAATCCCCTCAAAACAGTTGAGTGATCAACAGGACAACTCAAAGTGTTGGTGTGCAAAGGGTGAATACAAAAATATAGAGGGTATTTTCCTCTGGGCGTTATAGGAGTCAAGAGTGCTCTGGAATTATTGAAAAAATATTAATAACCAATAAATAAAAACAATTTAAATTATTGGACCTTCCTTAACAAAGTTGCTGTATAAGATGATACATTTTTTTGTATGTTTCCTATTGCGGCACACACCCACTTTAACTCATATGGACTTACTGACTGGCTGGCTTAAGTATTTTTTAGACTTAGTCCGTTTAGTGTCAGCTGGAACTTTCAGTGGTTCTTTTGACCATTCAACTGTTTTGAGGGGATTTTCCTTATATTTGGCACCCTCTAGAATGGATCTCACTGTATATTGGGGATTTGGGGTATCCTAATTAACTCTGCGGAGTTAGATTAAAAAATCACTAAATGATTTTGGTGAAAATCGGGATATACAAAATCGTAGTCGGTTCTGGATTTTCATTTTGAAAATGGTAGGAAGGTCAAAAGAAGCGGTTTTTGAAGGCCTTTCAAACAAACAAAAAGTTCAGACGATTATCTCCGAAAATAAAGATTTTATAGATTTGTATAGGTTTAAAAGTAGGTACCCTGTATTTGACATTGTACAGGGTGTCCCAGTTAACGGGATAAATAAACTCTGTTTTCTCCGTAATTTTAAAGATAAATTGATGGTTCAAAATCTAAACTTGTGTAGAATTTTCCAAGGAATTCCAAAATGACGTCAACCTTAATATACAGGGTGTTGTTAAAAATTTATTTCAAAAATACCCTTTTTCAAAAATTCGTGAAATTAAATTTTAACACAAAATATTGGTCATGAATATACAGGGAGTAACAAAAAGTAGTTAGTTCTCATTTCTGACTTCCGGTTAAGACACCTTGTTTCCTTTTGTTCTCCCAATGGGCTAGTCTGGTCATGTATAAAACTGCATGCAGGCGGATAATAGAAGTTTAGTAGATTCCCCTGACATATTTCATTTTTGTCTGCTCCTCTTAATTTTTACATAAAAAATAATCTAAAATTTTAAGGAATTGCCCATGTTGTTCTCAAAAGATGGTGCTGGGTATAATTTAATAATTCAGTGATGTGTTGAACGCCTGGTATAGCTAAGTTCACACAACTTTCCTAGTTATTATTTGTGAATTGTCAATTTTTTATTTTTTAGAAATCTAAACTATAATTTGGTCATTCAACATCAAATTTGAAATTTAAATATTGAAATCTTTTTTATTAGGTAAAAGTGACCTTGTTTATCTGGAATACCTGTTTACCAAAATAATAGGGTGGGTTAATGGACCCCCAAAACAGGTAGGTAGGTATATAATTTACAATATAAGTAGCAAATGGAAAAGTCTTATTATAGGTATAAAGTCTGGTTGTTTAATATATTTAAATACCAGGTACTTCCCAGATTCCTCTGCTGAAGGTAGTTAGAGATTCGTGTTGTGCTATTTGTGCTGTTTGCTGTATCAAGTCAATAAGCCCAGCTGTTCTGTTCTATCAAGTGTTTTAAAAGACTTGGTAGTTTTCATTTTTTAAGTACCAGTTCAATTTGAATTCGAAAAATCTTATTATGGTTAGATTTTGGAAGCAGCTGTCTTGCCACAAATCACTAACCCTTTAACTACCCTGAAGTTGCCACAAGCGGGTTTGATAAAGTACGATTCATGAATTGTGGCGTACACGTCATCAATTTACGTCACTGAATCAAGCAAATCGAGGCTGCATCCTCCAGTGCCCTAGATTTAAATGAGGAAAATTTATACTTGTAAACGCAACCAGATATTCACCCAAATTTTAATTGTAACATAATGCGTTTTACCCGGTGAATTCACCCAAATTTTAATTGTAAAATAATGCGTTTTACCATCACAGGCCTATTTAGAGAAGCTGTAATATTAGGTCCGTGGTTTTATTTTTATATATTATATACATTTTACCATGCCTTGAAATTGTATAGTGATAGTCTGACTATCCAGTTATAGCAATGTAGGCAAGTATGGATATGTTGCTAACTATGTATGTACATAGCTAACTAAAAGGATGTTATAAAGACAAAAGATAAGTAGATACAACTAAATAAAAAAACAAAATTTTGACCACATCTTTTAAGAATTTATCAAACACAAAGAATATAAATATATTGACTATTTAATACAAACGATAGCTTGACCACCTCCAGGGTAAATAAACAAATTTCGAAATAAATATATGAACCCAGATAAAGTACATAGGTATATTAATAACAGATACATCAAACCAAAAATAAATTAAAAAGTATAGTTTAAAAAAACTAAAAAAAAACACGCTTTAATAGCAAACCAAACTAAAAAGTAAAAAATAATAATAGCAAACCAAATTTTATTGTAAAAAAAAGCATGGGTGCTTTTTACTATATTTTTATGATAACTCCACTTTTCTCAATAGCTACTAATGAAATATTTATAACAATTGATGTCTTGCAAATTTTGATATTTGCAAGAATGAAAAAAAGGTAATTTGTTAATTTAAAAGTTGGTGTCTAAAACATTAACCCAGATACAAAACTCCTAAATATCTTTTGTATTTTAGAATATTTTTTCAGCTCTTTTCCTTGCATTAACACATTCTACTTGTAAAACGCAACCAGATATACCAGATTACCCAGACCTTTCACCACGGTGAATTCACCCAAATTTCAATGTAAATTAATGCGTTTTACCATCACCTTTTTAGAGAAGTTATAATATTAGGTCTGTGTGTGGTTTTACTTTTATATATTATAATTATAAATTTTACCGTGCCTTGAAATTGTAAAGTGATAGTGTGACTATCTAGTTATAGCAATGTAGAAACATAAAAGAAAATTTAACATTTAACTTCCACACATACCGAATTCAACTAGAATGCAAACTTTCTGAATACATATTATAAATAACATTTCTGACTTCCATTTTCGTTTCCTCTGGCAAGTCCATGGTTTTGTTTTTTTGTCGAGGTCCATATTTCGCGGCAGAAGTAGTTGCATTTTCATGGGGACCATCTTGACCCTCTGCTCTCTGCACTTCGTGGGAAATACGTGAAACAGTGCGTAAACTAATGCCCAAAGCTTGAGAAACACGCTGAAAAATATTTGATTCCGTAATCACTATCTACTGCCATAGTGTTTGCAATTTACCTCTTGGACTGCGTGAACTGGTAAAAGTGGTCCTCCGTTGCATTTTTCATCTTTGAAATAATTTAATAACTTCGCTACAATTTCTCTGGCTTGCAAATTAAGTCTGTGGCCAGGCATCTTAAGATTATCAGGAAATGTTTATTCACAAACCCGTAACGCAGTAACAGATATTACCAAAGCCGAACTATTACAGTGAAATCTCTCATAACCGGACACTCACGGTTCCATTGGATTTGTCCGCTTATTAGAGGTGTCCGCCTAATAGAGTGCATAGAAAAACAAAAAATTAAATCAAATACAAAAAAACATGTCCGTTTAAAGGAGGTGTCCGCTTAATAGAGGTGTCCGCAAGGAGAGGTTTCACTGTATTACAAAATTTATAGCAAAAGAATCCACAACAAGAACAAGTAAAAACTAAGAAGCAAACTTGAAAACAAGGAAAATTCTTAAAAAATACGCACAAAGTCACAGAATTTCTAATTATTTATGCTGTGACAGTGACATATCGTATATTACATATTTCTTATCTATGGACATATCTTTCCCGAGTCGGCGGTTATGAACTCTACTCTATATGACCTATTGGCGTCTTTGTCTGACACATGCACGGATGGGTTGAAGTCAGCCGAACGTATGTCTACTAATCAAAGACAAAAGGGTGTATGCAGTAAATCAGTTCTGGGCATATAACAATAGATCTTGTGTCTCTGATTGATACAAAAATTGATGACATGTACGCCATAATTCGTGAATCGTACTTTACAGACCCATCATACATCATGATGTCGGTAGAGAAGATCACTCTACCTTAACAGGGGGCTTTTAGGGACTTAGATGACTGTAGTTAAACGTTACAATCATCAAATTAATTTTTAAAATTTAATCGTACTAGCCCATTCCAACCATATATTTAGTTATATATAGTATATATAGTAATCTCTGATAATAACCAAGCAGCGATAAACTTTGTCAAATATGATACATTTACATCTTTGTATGGAATGCCAAAAATATATTGTTATATATGGTTGGAATTGGGAAAACAAAAGGAATCTAAAAAACCCAAAATAGAGAGTGTTTTAAAAATCTGATCAAGTGATGTTCACTTCCGGTCAAACTGGAAGTCAGAAATGCTAACCGACAAGTTGTTATTACTCCCCGTTTTAATTTTCTTTAAAAGAGTGTTTTTTGAAATATCTTTTTATTTTATAACTTTTTATTCTGTGACTCTCTATATTAAGTCATATGTCATATTCGAATTTCTCGGAAACAGTTTAGTTTTGAACCATCAATTTGAATTTAAAATTACCGACCAAATCGTGTTTTATTACTTTAACTAACTCTGTGAGCCAGATTTTGAATTTTCTTTTCGCTATTTCTGCTAGCCATATTTTTATTATTTTGCCATATAATTGTTTAATTTTAACACATCATGTTCTCATTTTCTGTGTAGCAACCGCTCAAAAGAATATATATATATATATATATATATATATATATATATATATATATATATATATATATATATATATATTATATATAATAATATATATAATTTCTCGGAAACAGTTTAGTTTTGAACCATCAATTTGAATTTAAAATTACCGACCAAATCGTGTTTTATTACTTTAACTAACTCTGTGAGCCAGATTTTGAATTTTCTTTTCGCTATTTCTGCTAGCCATATTTTTATTATTTTGCCATATAATTGTTTAATTTTAACACATCATGTTCTCATTTTCTGTGTAGCAACCGCTCAAAAGAATATATATATATATATATATATATATATAGATCTCTTCCAATGTTACTTTCTAATAATAATTTTAATGCCAAGGCACAGAAGACAGCTATTTATTTCAATCTAGATAACTTTTTGCAAAAACAGTAATCAAATGTTAAATGATTGAGGTTGGATCTCAAAACAAACATGATGTTTCCGTAAAGTAAGAAGGTCGCCTATTGCTGAGAGAGAGCGTTCTGGATGACGTCATGGGAATGCTGACAATAATTGTCAGCAAGGGCAACACACGAGGGAACACATCACCTGACAGCATTCCTGTGACGTCGGCATTCGCTCTCTCTCTATGTTAGTGGCAACCTTGTTACTTTACTGGTCTTGTGTTTTAGTTGCCAATTTATTTACCAAATTAGTTCTGAAATGTCGCGTATCAGATTCACAACCATTGTTACTGTAGATATACCGACTGTAAATGGTAGATTTACAATGGTATAATTTTCATAAATGCCTATAGATTCCTATACCTATAGGGTGTTCTGATTTGGTTGTGGACACTTCTGAAATATATATATATATGGCAGGGCTAATGATGTATATGTATATTTCACAGACAGTATTAGTCTCTGTATTAGTTGTATCATGAGATTATTTTATGGCCACCTTTGATTTTTAAAAGGGCTGATTTTTAAGAAACCATGTTAGTAAAATTTTTCTAAAAAAAGTTAACTCCATAGTGTAAATAGGTGCTCCTCAAAACCCCTGTATACCAAATTTAGTCAGACAAGTGAGATATTTAAAGAGTGCTGGACAAATGTAGGTTCACGGTATTGCTCCTAAATAGCTTTATCCGTGTGATTTACTAATTGTCCTATACTCACTGGCATTACTACGGTTTTCTAGGGTTTTAAGTAGTATTTGAGCGAATGCTATCCTAGTTCTATCTGGAAAAAAGTCTGCCCTAGCCGCAAATGACAACGAAGACAAAATAATAGTAATTGCCCCCCTCCCCTGCACAAGCATGTGGTTGGTTCTGGGGTACTCCTAGTTTGGAGTATTGTGAGGGTGAGAATTATTATTATTATTATTTAATTCTTGCAGCAAATATCCCCACTGTACCCCCACGCCCTCCCTCAAGGGAGCAATGGAACACAACTAATAAGGAAAGCGAATAAGATCTGCGGATAATCAATTTATTTCAGCTTCTACCAAAAGTGTTTAAAAAAAATCGATTTATTTACTTAAATTCTAGGTCTAGGTGCACTTGTGTTTTTTTTTACAAAATATATATACCTTCTCCCGTGATACCTTTGAGAATAAAGTCTTGCAGTTGCTCTGCTATTTTGCTGCCAGAAGATATAAAGCCAGGTAGTTGTAGGTGAATCACCCTGTATATAAATTCATTATTTGGGGAAATAAATTGATTAAATTGAAACAAAGTAGAATTCTTTCAGTCAAAACTCCACAATCAGTTTTTTTAATGAAAACTGTACATGTTTCGAATCGCCACTGCTGATGATGAACCCTTAGCGGTTTGTTTTAATTTTATCTTCTTGCTCCACTGAAAGAAAATGGACTATTTTTTCAAAATAAGTTGATTATCCAAAACCACTTGTTTTGGACATATGTAGCGCACTTGATTCTGATTGGTGTGTTTGTAGGAATTACTTATTTTTCACCAAATTTGGTATATGGGAATTTGTAGGGGTTCTAATACCCGCTATTGAAACAGTAACAGAAACATTAATATTTTTTAAAAAATCATATCTGCCATGAAATAATGACATGATCCAACTAATATGGTCTATGAGACACCTACCCTTCGACCTAACGATAAAAAATAGGGCTCATCCAATGTGGAAGGATTATATGGTGTGTCTATGCGCATAACGTCAATGATTTTGCACCCCAGCTGACGTCATGTGTGCAACAATAAGTCTGTTCTGGCAGAACTTCAAACCTTTTGAAATCAGATTGAAACTGTCAGGGGCATGCACAGTTTCGTTTTTGGAATGTCAAAATAAAACTGTGCATGCTACTGCCAGATCAAAGTGGTGTGAAGGTTCAGTCGAAACAGACCTACTAGGTTTGTTCCAACAGAGTTTTGAACAGTTCTCATACCAGCTATCAATCATGTGTTTGTGTTTTGATTGGTTCAAGCCAGTTTTGAAACTGCTTACATGTGCGTGGAGGAGAATTTTGACTAGCACAATAATTATAGCATTTGAGAAAACAGTTAACAGTTAAAAAAAGTTATTTCATAACAAAATTTATGTTCGATGCCTACTCAAAATATTTCCAAAAAGTGCTTTGTAAATAAACTTTTTAGTAGGTGCCTTATTTATTGCTTCACTCTCACAATGTATGTAGAACTAAAAGTACCAAATATTAGTCTTGTGGTGGGGGGGGGGCTTCATATCTCAGACACAAATTTTCGTTTTGGTTGTATAAAATTTTGTTTGCTCCCCAATTTATAGACTGGCAGTTTTTATAACCAACTGCAATAAATAATTATTATTCTGAAAATTGATAAAACAATTGAAAAAAAACAGGTATATTTATTATAAGACTATTATAAAGCATTAAACAGATAGTTAGGTATTATTTATTATGTAAATTTATACATTCTACATCTCCCTAGTCTATGCCTACAATTCTCAAAACTTATTAGTTTATTTATATATTTCTTAACCTAATGTAAGTTAGAATTCATGCAATACAAAGAATAATTTCATAAGGAATACTAGAGGGAATACTTCAGACAATTCTAAGGTCAATTAGTCTCTGCCTCGGTCTATGCTATAATTGTTCTTGTTCTGTTACGGTTTTCGTCAAAGAGCACTTTAATTCCTTTGGGGTGCTGATTCTGTCAGGTGGTACATTTCATTATTGTTTTATTTATCATTTCATTAGGCCCAAATTCTGTAGGTATAGCATCAGGTATCAGATTACAATATTTTTTCGGTTGATAATTATCATTGAGCAATGTTTGTTTCAAAAACTTCTCAATGGCTGGACGATAATTATATGAGCTGAAACTATGTAATAATTAATTATTTAATCGGGGGGTAAATCACCTTCCATAGATTTGTCTTTTTGATAGGAGGCAATAATCCTCTCCAAGCAGGCATAATTCTAATAATAAAACAAATTAATGGGCAAACACACTTCTAACTATAAATCAAATGAAACACCATCAGGCACGATTTGGCCCACAAAACATCCAGGTGACATGCAGGTTACATGGGTGACATCCG
Organism: Pseudeuparius sepicola; assembly: GCA_963920635.1. NCBI lineage: Eukaryota > Metazoa > Arthropoda > Insecta > Coleoptera > Anthribidae > Pseudeuparius > Pseudeuparius sepicola. Next base: position 46,404,673 of record OY987302.1, on the reverse strand, counting down.
ATTAGAAATACAACAATGGAAATACTAAACTGGGCCCTAGGTGACATCATATGCACACACTGAATAAGCACGCAATGTATGTGCACACCATAATATCCTTCTACCATGGGCTCTTCTATATTTCTGGGAAGCGAGCAAATTGGGACATCCTGTATTTATATACAAATTGATAAAGCCGAAAGCACTCAGTTTCCCAGATTTAGGTCATATTATGTCACTTTATACAGGGTGATTCAGTCATGATGTATAAAAAATTAACCGCAGGTGGAAAAAATAGCTTAATATGAATCCGAAATTAAAAGAATTCTAAAGTCAACAAAATTAAAATCTCTTATTAACGGTACTTTGATTATCAGCTGGCAACCTCACATGTCGAGGATGGTGATCCCCGGCGTGCGCAGTTGCCAGTTGCACAACATATTGTAAATTTACATATTGTTACAGTAATTAGTGGGGTGCGTAAGGGTAGGGAGCTCTTGGTTTTCCTCAACCAATGCAAGTTGCTTGCGGAGACTCCAGTAGCAAACAGAACACAAAACCAAGCACAATATGTGCAAATATGCATCAAACTAACACACTATCACTGTTTACTTGAACTTCAACTTGAATACAAGTTCATGCGGCCTCGCGAAATTCTCTATGCCACACTCTACTTGCCTGTACCTATAGAACCAACTGTACTCCTGTACCAACACTATCTCAAGGCTGTCAAGACTGAGTCGCCACTGTGGCTAAACACCACAGTCAGTATTGTTCCTTCCGACTGCCCTAATATTGCTTTTCTTTTGAGGATAGTTATTTAACAGCAGCTAGTTCACATCAACGAAAGTCAGGAGGCACTAAATTTACTTTAACGTATGACTAATATGGATTGTGACTACTTTTTCAACATTACATTGAAGTAATTTAATTTAATAATGCACAAAAACAATGCTCCTACTTTATACTTAACATTTTTCTTTTTAGTAAGTGTGTGTGATTAATATTTTTTGCATCATGACCGAATCATTCTGTATATTATAATAGCTGTTACAATTTCTATAAATGTACAAATTTTTGTCTTATTATTTGGTTTTTAGTGTTGTGAAATTATAAATTATATTTTTCTATGTCCGATATTTCTAGAATTTAATTATTTTGCCACGAATATGCACGTGTGTAGAAATATTCTTAATGAATTAAATCGTTGAGTGAAGGATGTAGAAAGAGAGATTCTCCCTAAACCAAAGGGGTGATTAAAGGGGCGAGGTTATCTGCGGGACATTCACCAACAATGAAATTTCGTTTGCTGGACAAAATCATTCACTCAGCGATGTAGCGGCTGACCACTGCTTTTGCACTTTTTAAGTTGCTGTGTCGTGTTTTATTTAATTTCTATTTGCCTCTGCATGGTAAGTAGATTTCTTGAGATTTACTAACATTTTTAGTGAATAACATTGAACTTGAATTTTTTCAGCCATGACAGACTCCTAGAAACAACCTATAACAAAAATGGGTGCAGTGTTTTATTATCCGCTGTGTATATATTTACAAATTAAGAACCGTATATACCTAAAAATGTGATGAACTGTGTGTGATACTAATTTCACTAAAGCAGCAAATTAGCAGAATTACAAAAAGCATGCAATTGTACATTTCTAGAAGCATAATAATAATAATAATAATTACTAATCACCATGTTGTACAAAATACTTTAGTGAATTTGTAAGCATACTAGGTTGGACGAGGATGTATTCACTCTTCAATCAAGAATACTAGCCTTATATGTATGCTACTTTGATTGTTCTTATTTTATGTAAAATAAAATAATTCGCTAAGAGCCTTAATTTTTTGAATATCATTATTTTGGAAGAATTACAAATTTTATTTTAAATTTTGGACTGCTAAACAATATTGTAGCCTCATTGTGATGACCATTTTAATTTGTGCATTTATTTCAAAAAGAAAAATTAATTAAATATAAAGTTAATATAAAAATAATTTAAAAACAAATCTATAAAATATAAAGATTATCATCTAACAGTATTATTAATTATGACTTGGAATTCAGGAAAAGGTGATGTAAGAATCTTCAGAAATGCTTACCAATGTGAGAAGTGCCTAAAAAGATTTTCGAGGAGGGACCACTTGAAGACCCATGAAAAAAACATACACGGCTCTGATGCGGGACCTTTTAAGTGTGGTATTTGTGGACAAATGTACAAAAATACAGAGAGTCTTCGGAAACACATTGCCAAATTTCATATCAGTAATGTTAGCACTTTCATGCAGAAGATTGAAGTCAAAGCTTAGCTGCATTTCCATTGTAAATATTTGTTTTGGAAAGTCAAATATATATTTTTAATATAGTTTCTGTCATAAAAGATACAAGTATAAGGTGAACACTTATACCTGCCGTAAGAGATACTGCAATAAACAGATAAATTTATATTAAATAATATACTTACTCATTTGAACCACTATCTTATTGTGGGAATACCAATATCTTAGTGCCTAGATTTGATTGGAAATGAACCGAATAAATAATATTATGACAATAGACATGTTTTCAAGGTATCGGTAGTTTGGTGTTAAGGTGGAATTTTCACAATTATTATTGACCCAGGGCTTCCAATTGGATAAAAAAATCAGGAAATGTTATGCTAATGTTTTTCTAAAGTGGTACTATTGTGCTGAACAACATACACAGAACCCAGTGGCGGCTCCTATGCTATAAATCTGAGAGTTAAAACTATTATTATAGGTACTTTTTATTTTTTTTTTTTCTTAATCTATATGTAGTTTAAAGCAGTGATCGGGCCGAGGGTTTTTAGGTTTAAACCCAATTTGGGTTTAAATTCCGTTGGGTTTTTGACCAAAATGGTTTTTTGACGGCCTTTAAATTTAAACCCACAGACATATAAAAAATAATAGATGGAGCAATTCATTCATAAATTACCAAATATTTACACCCCAATGGCAAGGGAAAAGGAAATCCAAACTTACCTGAGAAATGTATCATATTTGGGTTTAATCAGTCAATTTTCCGACACATCGCACACTGCCAAACCATTTTTTACACTAATTGTTGATCACTAATATAAATCTCGACGAAAAGGAACTTTTAAACCTGAAAAGTAAAGCCAATCTGCAAACGTCAATAGTAAAAGGGGCTTAACCTTTAAAATTATTCAATAGCCCAGAAACTGGTTAAAGTTTTTAACTGTGAAAATTCTACCATTAACAAAAACAGTGATATGGATGCATAGTGAAAATAATAAGCATGCAATTTTCATGTCAGGATTCAGAATTATTTCTTGCTTTGCTGGGTTTATCTTCCTATTGTTGGCAAGATTAAGTGCCCCTAATTTGAAGTGAATATCTCCATATTTTGAATGGTGGAACATACACAGAATTTGTCAAGTAAACTTTGTTTTTAAAAAGCTGGATTGGCCTTGAATGCCAATGTGTGCCCTGTTCTTTTAATTATCAAACTCCTTCAATATAGAAAAACCCAACAAAACTACAAATTAATTCCATTCCGCTATTATTAAATTGTGACTTGTTTTTCTTAAGGGATAATAGACTTTTTGATTATTGCCTGTGACTGAAGTTTTAAATTATAAAGTAGATATAAACATTCAATAATAATTGTACCTTATAACAAATAATAATTATTAGTTATACAATAATAATTGTTGCGCAATCCAAAGATTTTAGTGTTAGGTTTCCCATAGTTTATAAGTGTTAATATGCTCCTGTTTTTTATTACAATTGTTTATATCCTTACAATAATCATGTAGTCCATGGGTCTCCAAACTTTTTAGCCTAAGGACAACACTGACTTTTCCACTAAGTCCAAAGGAGAGAAGTTAAGTGCAGGACGTGGCATAAAGCTGCAATAGTACAGCGCCATCTTGCTGTAAATGTCAGTTATTGTGTTTCTTAACTTTTCGTTAAATAAAAACATCTGATTATTATTTTGTCTGATTTACTAATCTACATTGTAAATTTTACAATGTATTACTTACATTGTAAGTTTTACAATGTAATCAAAATAACTATGGAGGGCCGGATTATTGGTGCTCGCGGGCCGGTGTTGGCCTGTGGGCCGTAGTTTGGAGACCCCTGATGTAGACCAAAGTGCATTTATACTTTATACTCCTATTCATTCATCCGTCATTTAAATCTCCCTAATCAGGTTTTTATATTGGTTGCAAAACACACACCAATAAGACGCAAACAATTGTAATGGAAGACAAGCATTAATTTTTAATTGCACAATTATTTATAGTTATAAACCATATTAAATTTATCAAAATCTAAATTGTAAGTATTATATCTAGAAAAGTTTACCATTTAGATTCTAAAAATTTGACAGTGACTATAGTTTTTTACTGTTTTGATTCAATGGAGATTACTTAGAATAATGGGTCAACAGTGAATAATTGATTTTTTATTTTCAGTTGAATTCTTAGTAATTATTATTATATTTGTTCATTTTGCATTTCTTTTGTAACCTATAGTTTATGATTTACTGAAAATGGTTTGTTGAATAACATTTTAAATAATATCCTTTGAACCAATGTGATCTCATTTCAAAAGAATACAAAATTGTAAATATTTTTTGCTAAGAATAACTGATTATTATAATTTGTTTAGAACTGCCTTTTATGTATTATTAATTAATAGTACTGTTTATTCAAGGATTTTGTATAGGAAAAAGTAAGGTGTCTGATCGGCTTTTTGGGATTCTGCGAAACCAGATACTTATTACAGTTCGTTCAGCGAATGTTCGGCCCTACGGCACAACTCCCGTCCTTGCCTTACTCATGACTATACGACGGATATCGGTCATATATTCACGAGCCTGACAAGGACGGGAGTTTTGACGTAGGGCCGAACATTCGCTGAACAAACTGTATATACAGTGTGAGTTACATAGACCACATTGGTCCATATCTTCTAAACTGTTGGTGCTAGAAAAAAAGTGAAAAAAAAAAAAACAAACTTGTAGAGAAACATGAGCTACATTGAGAGAATATTTTCCAAAATACACAGTGGTCCAGTAGGTAGTGGTGACCCAAAGTTGTTTTTTTAAACTGAATACCCTACATTTTGTTACATTTTTGAAAAGCCCTCGAGCAGTAGATTTGGGGTCTAACTTTAGAGGTTAGGGGGTTATTTTAATTTTAAACAAAAAAGGGGTAACTTTTTGATACGTACTACTCAAAAACCAAATAATATTTTGGACTGGAGATTGCTTGTTACGCCTAGTTAACAATTTTGGAGTAATATTGACATAAAGTTCTGTAGAACATACCGAGTGATTCACTTACTCAAATCCTAAGTTTGCTCAGTAATTTTAAATGGAAACACCCTATTAAATTTTTGGAAAGCCCTTAGGGAGTAGATTTTTTGATATACGAGTATAGGGTATTAAGGGACTTACTTTAGAGGTAAGGGAGTTATTTCCATTTTATTGTAAGAAAGGGCTGATTCCTGATTAGGGTGTCAACATGTCGCTGTCTAAGCCGTAAAGAAAAAAGACGTGTTCTTGTTAATTTTTGGTGTATAAATAGTTGAAAACCTACATGTAACCCTGTCATATCCAGTATATCATATCCAGTATGTTTATTATTATTTATATTATCCAGTGCATCGAAAAATATCAAGAAAATGTATTTTTTATACCTTAAACAGTGGCCTTTTGACACCCTAATAAGGTAATCAGCCCCTTTGAGGCCTTAGAATGAAATGGAAATAACTCTCTAACCTCTAAATATAGACACTTAATAGGGTGTTCCGTTTAAAATTACCGAGCAAACTTAGGATTTGCGTAAGACAATCACCCAGTATGTTCTTTAGAACTTTATGTCAATATTAGTCCAAAATCGTTAACTAGACTTAACAAAGAATCTTTGGTCCCAGTTATAGCCCAAAACCTATTGAGTAATATATTTAAAAAAAGTGACCCCTTTTTTCGTTTAAAATTAAAATTACTGCCCAATCCTTCAAGTTAGACCCTGCATAAAAAAGAAGCTACTCTTTAAGGGCGTTCCATTTAAAAAACATAACTTTGGGTCACCACTACTTACTGGACCACCCTGTATATTGCAAAATATTATCAGAATGTAATACTAATGTTTCTCTACAAGTTTAGTAGAGCATTAACAGTGTGGATATGGACCACCACGGCCTACATAACTCATCCTGTATATAACCCAACATCATGTTTTTTGTCGGCCACTTATTATGCTTTCTCAATAAACAACTTAATGATGAGATTTCAAAGTAATTCCTATACCAAATCTATTACTTAAATGAAAGTAGTGTTGAGTGGAGGACCTGTTATGGAAAGATAAATAAAGTTCCCAAAAATCACAGAGGTAGTTATAGAACATAAAAAAGTCTTTAAAGATGATCAATAGTTCTCGAATTGTAACATGTAACATCACCTCATTTTTCTCACTTTTTATTAAAATTTGTGGTTTTAAAGAAACATTGCTTATCATATTTGACAATTAATTGTTGCTCTCCATAGAGTCTTCCACTTCAGTACAAGCTTATTACAAGTGTTATGAGAATGTGCCAAATACCAAATCTTAATTATTATGGAATGTTAAATTTGTAAGATCTACATGTTTCCATTTTTGCTAGTCTTACGTTATATATCATGGAATATACCCTAAATTGTTAATTCTCAAGTGCCTTACCTTTATAAATTTCTACACCAATAGATGTACAGTTAACTGAAAATTTGTATTATTAATATTGATATTTTTTTTTTTTCGTAATTTAAGCTTCTGCAGGTATTGGTATCATTGTTTATTTTGCTTAGTAAGCATAGATTTGATTCACAAATCGAAGAAAAGTATTTACTTTTGGCCTTTGAGGAAGGACAATTTTTGCGAAAGGTTAATTTGACAAGAGGGAAGTTAATTTTTAACTGTTGTAAAGAAGAGTCTAGAATGTTATAATATGTTGAAGGGGCAATAGGGGCATTGATAATAATAGATAAGTATATTAGCAACTAAGGAAGAACTAATAAAAATATAGATATACAGGATGATTTTTTTAGGTCTTCCACCGCGATTTTCTCGCTAATTTTGCGGCCTACAAAAAAAAAACGTAAGAAACAAAAATGTGGCAATTTCGGACAGCTAAGTGGTGCTGCAAAATAAATCGGCATCCATGGCCAACTTGTCGCCCAATATTAAAAAACCTCAAATTGAGCAAAATTATTAATGGCCGTGGAATGTTTATTTTAAGAGACAGAGAAAAACTTTTATATTGAAAATTGATGGCACTAAGAAGCTTTATGCAAAAGGGTACTCAGATAGTTTCAGAAAATTACACAGGGTCTTCGGCTCTCTTGAGGCTATGATTTTTTTTTGTTTATTTCTTATTAAGCGATTTTCTCGCTTATTTTGGGCTGCACAGAAAATATGTAAGAAAACAAAATAAGGCAATTTTGGTCAGCGAGGCGACATTAAAAAAAGGAATGGGCCTCCATACCCAACTTTTTGCGGTGCACTAAAAAAACCTAAAATCGACAAAAATTGTCATGGTCTCAAGAGAGCCGAAGACCCTGTGTAATTTGTTGAAACTATCTGAGCACCTGGGTGGATAAAGCTTCTCAGTGCCATCAATTTTCAATACAAAAGTTTTCCTCCATCTCTTAAAATAAACATTCCACGCCCATTAATAGTTTTGCTCAATTTGAGTTTTTTTTAATATTGCGCGACAAGTTGGCCATGGATGCCGATTTCTTTTGCAGCACTACTTAGCTGTCCAAAATTGCCACATTTTTGTTTCTTACGTTTTTTTTGTAGGCCGCAAAATGAGCGAGAAAATCGCGGTGGTAGACCTAAAAAAATCATCCTGTATATGACATATGCATACAGGCATAATAATTGATCAACATTTCCGAGACTTAACTAAAAAAATTCGTTATGCTCTTACATGTTTTTGATATTTAAAGGAGAGTTTGAATATAGGACATCTAAAAATTTTGTATTACACACTGGTGCAGTTGCAACTAAACTATGGAATAATTGATCGGGGTGGAGTAACTGACTGTCATATAGAAAACTTACATTCAGCTCAGAAATTGATTTTGACAATTCTACTTGAGAAAACCATACTAGCTTTGGGAAGAAGCACATGCAATAAAATTAAGTTACAACTCACTCACTCACTTGTATGATACTCGAATGAAGATAAATAATGCCAAATTCCAAAATGCTGCCAAATTTTCAAAATTGTCCAAAGTCGATTTTCTAAGAAATGGATGGAAAATCTGTCAACATGGCTATTAGGTTTTCAATTCCTTGTGTATAGCATTTCAAAAAATAAAGCAGTTAACAGGACTAGAAAGTTATATAAATCTCTAGTACATTATCTATTTTTGCATTTTGATCCTTGATTTGTGACCCAACTACGAGTTTCTGGACCATATGCCAATGGGGACATTTGATCACATAATATTAACTATCGATTCCCCAGGGATAGATAGATAGACCGAAAGTGTTTTCCCACTACTTATGTGCGGCAAAAAGGCGGGAGTAAACATATGACATATAAGTATCGGGATGAAGCGTAGATTCCGAAAATTCAAATTCAAATTTATTATTAATCTAAATGCAAAAGTACATAAAAAATATACGTCAAAGTTGTACACCTAAGCAGCTTGCACTGCTGCTTGTGTGTGTACATTAAATGTATTAAATTTTAGTAATAATTAATAGAAAAAGTATTCCCATGGTTATAGCCAATATAAATATACAACTTATAGTCTATACCTATACAGCCTACAGACACATTGATCATACAATGATGCCCATACTACAAAAACAAGGTAAACAAACAAACACAGACAAGTTACGACCAATAATGACTTTATCATATTTATCTAATTTTTACAGTGTTATTACATTATTTATTTCATTTATTCATATTATTATGTTCAACTCTCCTTCCCCTCCTTTAATCTCTAATTCTTAGTATCTTTCTAAATAGCAATTGGTTTTCCGATATGAAGTGTGTGCTCCTTTTTTTGAATATAGAAGAGTTGTTCAGATTCTTTATTTCTAGAGGCAATAAGTTATAGAATTTAGGTCCAAAATATTTTATAAATCTCTGTGTTGTCCTCTTCGCAAAACTAGGTATCGCAACATTCTGTTTTATTTTATGGCGGGTATTATGTATTACATTAGAAGTTGGCGATCGCAGTTCTTTATTTCTATAGGTGAACATTATGGCTGATTTCACATATATCATGTCTAGATCCATTATTTTGGTTTCGCTATGTATGAGTAATAACGTCGTCGAAATATGATCTTGATCAAAAATCTGTGTGATATATTTAAAGTTTCTAAATTTGTAGAAAAGGTGCTACCCCATGTTAATATTCCGTAACTGAGGATTGATTCAACCAATGCAACATATATAATTTTTAAAGTTTGTAAGAGGAAGATATCTCGAATCTGGTAAAACTTCCATATCAATTTTCGGATTTTGGCGTTCAGGCTACATATATGAGAAGTCCACTTGAGGTTCTTATCAATAATCACCCCAAGATATTTAACACTGTCTGTGGCAAAAAGATATTCGGAGCAATCATTGCAATTGTGTTTCTCAGTTAATAAGCACTGATAAGAGTGTAGTCGCAGACTCTGGTATTGCGGTTTGTGTACATCATAGATACTGTAACACATGAACTTAGTCTTCAATATATTTAGTGTAAGGAGGTTTTGTTTTAGCCATTGGCAGATCTTTGAAAATTCAGTTACAGCTAATTCCTCAGCTGTATTCCAATTATGACCTTCCACGAGTAGTACAGTATCATCGGCGTAAGACACCAATGTTCCATTCATTTCTATAAATAGCAGCACGTTTATGTACAATGAGAATAAGACTGGTCCAAGCACGGTTCCCTGAGGGACACCACAGGTAACTCTCAAGAAACTGTTTTTTTTTCTCTACCAACTTTTACACACAGATAACTCTTAAACAATTTTCTAGTCTGTCTAGTAAGATTTCATGTGAGATGGTATCAAATGCTTTTGCTAAATCCAGGTATATAGCGAGACATAGCGAAAATGCAATAATACAAGACCATGGAAAAGCTCACCAAAAACCTTAAAAGTTATACTCTACAATTTTTTCTTTAACTTGAAAAATAAGGAAGTTAAGGAGGGGGTGTGGCGAATTTGGATCATCCTGTACAGTAATGTACACAGTATACAGTTTTTTTTTAAATACGAAAATCTGTCAACATGGCTATTAAGTTCTCGATTCCTTGTGTCATTTCAAAAAATAAAGCAGTTAACGGTACTAGAAAGTTATATAAATATCTAGTAGATTTTCTATTTTTGTATTTTGACCCTTGATTTGAGACAAAACTACGAGTTTCCGAACTATATGCCAATATCTTCTAAAGGCATGAATAATGTGCATTTTATTTGATTTTACGTTAATCTACGTAGCAAAGATATTCTATTAGAACCAAATTTATGCTTAAAATACTGTCTGTCTTTCGGTAAATTGAAATGGAGACTCGCTTATTTTTGACACATGTCCGTAAGGAGGCTTCTGTTGCAAAGCTAACATAATATTATGAACTATCGATTTCCCAGGGACAGATTAAAATCCACTGAAAGTATTTTCCCACTACTTTTGTGCGGAGTCCTCTGCCATTCATTTAAATTGTTTAACCTTGAAAATTTTAAACATTTTCTCCTGAAGCATATTTAAAAAAAATAGTATTAAAATTCCCCATTCATTTATACTGTTTTGTCCTTAAAAATTTGAAAAATCGTCACCTGCGGCACAATTTGTTGCAAATATCTAATAATTTGCCATCCATTTAAATTAACATCGAAAAAAAATTCAATAGCATAATTTTTTACAAATATAATTTAAATTTGCGATTCATTTAAACTTTTAGACCTTGAAAATTTCAAAATTTTTCATATCCTGAGCAAAAATTTTAGCCCCTTGCCCTATCGACAAAGTCTAGCTACGGACCCGATTAAATTGTAGTCAGTGTTGTCTTGTCGAAGTGTGAATTAAAAACAAATTAAATACAAAATAGGAAGCTCGAATTAAGTGTTCATATGTTTCTTTAGCGGCATGGCTGTCACTGCTATAATTTTCACAATAATAGGAAACTTACACCATTGTGATCACCATATACTTGAAACAAATTGTATGACTAAAACTAATACAGAACAAAATTCTCCTAACACCTAAAGCAATGGGGGAAATAATGTAAAAACAATATTTTCTGTGGTTCACTATATGGGTATTAATATCATGTGAAAAAATGTAACTAAAATAAATAAAAAAAAACACTGAACCGAAGCAGCCTTGTGCAAGGAACTTTCTGTCATAAAATGATTTCCAGAAGTGCCCAAAAATGCCGAGAATAAGATAATTATTGTGGCACGAATTAAGTTAATTAAATTGATGACAATTGTAGACCATATCTTATGATTGCAGACAAGACCCATAAACTAAGAAGGTTGCCTCTTATTGAGAGAGAGCTTTCAATGATGTCATGGGAATGCTGACAATAATTGGCACACAGGTAGTTAGATTCTTTGGACCGACGACGGCAGGGGTGATATATGAAGGAGCATGAATAATGTGTATTTTATTTAAAGTAAAATACTTATTACAATAATAACATACGGATAGAAGAGACTTCGTATCAATAACACCTGTCTCTGTTATTCATGAGAAAGTTGAAAAGTTCTACGAAATGGTATTTTCAAATATAGAATCTTATATGAACCCAAGATTTAACAATTTTGTTCTCATACTGATCCAATTCGAAATGTTTGCTGCAAACTGTCGTTGTCGTAGTGTCAAACTTATAAGTATGTCTACACAACTGGAACCATTGTTTCCCAACTATGGGGTTGGTAGGAAACCTTACTTCCACCGATTTTTTGCTTATTTGTTGCTTTTGCAACTAACAATGTATATTGTTACAGTTATTGCAAAACCATTAGCACATTATTTGCTTACATCTGCCTTTCAAAAGCAAGTAAAAACTATAAACAATATATAACAGCACGTTAATAACGATCAACAAAACATGAAAAACTTGAAAGACACCATAACAGGCAGGAATAATATAATGGAAAAATAGCCGCCATTTGACAGCTAGCATTCCTGTGACGTTTCTCTCTCTCTCTCTCTATGATAGTAGATAACCTTACTTGATGGGTCTTGGATTGTAGATAAAAGTTAAGACAACCCTAATAATGAATAAATACAGTTTTCTAACAACAGTAAGATTTAAAAAATATATCTCTATAAATGATACATTTGAAACTAAGAGAATCAAAATGGGGGCTTAGACATGTTTTGTTAATGATTAACCCAGTGGCGAAGATTGTAAATACACCAGTATGGTAACAAAATAAGGTAATACCCCTGTTTAATTTGTATGATTTCATTCTATGTTACCTTTTTTCAGATGGCAGCTTGTTCAGTCCGGATAAGGGCCACGTGTACTGTCCTTATTGCTGTAGGAAGTTCGTAAACCGATACAACCTGAAGGTCCATATTAGAGACAAGCACGAGGCGAGTTCAACATACCTAGACTGTGAGATCTGTGGTAAGACAATGCGCAACCAAAGCTGTCTCCGTGTGCACATGTACCACCATCGTAAGCAACAAACTGAGGCTGGTAGCGTTGAAGCTCCGCACCTTGCTTACCAATAAGTAGAATCTTGAACAAATTGGTGTTATTGCTAGGTTTGATATTATTCCTATTATTACGACGTACCGTATCTTAGACTTTGGTGGTTTAAGGTCTTAAAGTGTATATTGGTAGGCGAGGAGGAAGCATTTCACTTACAAACTGGAACAGTAATTAATCTTTGTGTTAAGAAACGCAAATGTAGTTCTTTTCATACTGCTTGAACCAGATGGGTACAACGGCATTCTAAAATAGCTTCGGTATATGCATTAAGCGGAGTAAGCAACCGCTTAAGGCCCACACATCCAGAGGGGCCCAGATCGTCTCCAGGCCCCTTTCGGTCCGAATCCCTTTCGACGTCCAGGTCGTCCCAGAATTGAGCTCAAAGGATTAATAATAATAATAACTCTCACCCTCACAATACTTCAAACTAGGAGTACCACAGAAGCAACTGAATTACTATTACTTTGTCTTCGTTGCCATTTGCTAGGACTGACTTTTTCCGATAGAACTAGGATAGCATTCACTCAAGTACTATGAAAAACCCTAGAAAACCGTATTACTCCCTCAGTGTAAGACAATTAGTAAATCACACTGATAAAGCTGTTAAGGAGCAATACCGTGAATCTACAATTTGTCCAGTGCTCCTGGTATCAGTGTTTTTCTATAAAGACGTACATGCATTTGCCTCGACCTCGGTTCGAACCAATGTTGATCGAAGGCAGAAAAACATGCAGTCTAAATAGTTCGAGAATGCCGCCACCGCGGAATTTTCTTCAGTTTTATAGCACTGGCATCTACATCAAAGAAATATAAATAGAGGGACCTATTGTGCATCCAATTTCTTGGCAAATCAAGTTTCATTGAATTGAATGTACATATTGCCAACCTTCATTTTTAATTTCATACCTTGGAACGTCATTGCTAGTTTTCCCGCGATTTTAAAATCTTATAGTAGTGCAGATATTTTTATGGATCTTGGAATTATTTGAAATCAAGACCTTAAGTGACGATTTAAATCTTACTGCAAATTATGTGAATATATTAAATGTTTTTTTACAAGCGATGATAGAGCATTTGAAGATTCTGTCAATAATTTGAAAAAAGAAAACATATGGGTCAGGTATAGAGGTAGACGTAATGGGTCAGATATAGAGGAGGTAGGTAGCTATACATTTTCTAATCTTGTGTATTACATGAACAAAACAGAAATTTTTGGAAAATTTAGACTAGTACAGATGGTCAAATCTACTTTTCTCAATGTTCTTACGTTACTTGAAAATGTTTTCCCTTTGCCTATTTCCAATGCAAACGGCAAACGTTCATTCTCTGCTTTAAAAATAATTAAATTTAAGCTCTATGCTCAGCCAGGAAAGACTCAGAGCTCATTCTTTAATTCATATAGAAGGTTCAAGTTTGGAAAAATGCGATTGCGATAGAATCATCAACCAATTTGCAAGAGAAAAATCTAGAAAAAAGAACAATGTACATGTTTCGAGGGCAGAAAGAACATGGAAATGTAAGACAAAAAGTTTATATAAAGGTGTGGTCAAAAACGCATACCTAAAAAGATACAGGGTTTCGAAATTAAAATTCTATTTTATATTTTTGGGGATATCTTAGGCGAGGAATTCAAATATTGGCATAGCTTTGATGTGATTTTATAGCGGGTGCCACCTACGGCATTTAGCGTGATTTAAAACTTCGTAACTTTTTTGGGTCCGGCATAAATGTGTTTTCCTATAAAGTTTTTATGCGAAAAAGGTGTACTTTATAAAAAATAACCCCAGTTACCAGATTTCCTGCTATTCTCTCGATTTGTTTAAAAGTTATTCGAAAAAAATATAAAATAAAATTTAAATTTTGACACCCTGTACCTTTTTAGGTATGCGTTTTTTACCCCACCTTTATATGAATTGTTCGTCTTATTTTTCCAAAAATGGCAAATCGCAACGAAGACAAAATAATAGTAATTGCTCCCCTCCCCCGCACAAGTATTCAGTTGCTTCTGGGGTACTCCTAGTTTGGAATATTGTGAGGGTGAGAATTATTATCTAATCTAATCTTTTAAATGAACAAGGTTTCAATTTCTAAAAACATTTAGTTTCAAAAAATTAGAAATAAACCACTACTCTTATGTTTACATTACACAAAAAATGTTGTAATTATACTTGAAAATGGTGTTTGAAGAAGGTAGACGCACTGTGTGCATCATCTACTTATCACTTGATGAATTTTATCCGAAAAAAATTGTAAGGTTACTGTAATATAAAAAAAATACACATACTCGTGTAGTTCAGAAGTAACACCGCTTCAATGAAAATATAAAATACTGGACTTTTACAGTTAGTTTATGCTCTCTCAACATTATTGAATAAGAATTAATAGATAGTTATCCATAAACATCCATTCATAAATAAGGGTTTTGTACCTAGTCTATTTCATCAAAGTAGGTACCTATAACTACTAAATAAAATGTTTATGTTTCAAAATGTTTAGACTTTGTTAATATGATGAAAGAACAAATTTAAACATGTTACAACCTCTATTTTATTGTACCCAAAGTAGTAGTACTAGTGGTACGCAAAACTAAATGGCAATTTGTGGTACCAAGGTGCCACTTGGTACAGTAGTTGTTCCTTAGACCCATTTGGTCGATTTGGCCCGAGGAACACTCGACATTTTCCGTGTGGGTAGATTTTATAGGGGGGTGGGGGTGTTAATATTTTTAAAAAATTAAAAATGTCCCAGAGAGGCGAGCTGGGTGTCAGTTCCGCATAATTTCGACTCGAGGAATCCAACCGTAGCCCCGGAAATGCAATCAGAGAACCGAAAGTCGGTCAAAAGCTATCAGTTCTCAGTAGAGGCGTACCGAGGCACGCGGCTTTACGGCACGGTGTTCGTGCATATACAGCTACAAATCCTCATATTCAGTTATCCTTCTATAAAATTTCATTACTATCTCACTAGAAGATAACCAACCCACTTTTATATTTGTAATCTGCTCTATAAAATGATAATGGAGTGATAGAGAAGCGATAATGAGTGCTGCATAAAGCCACCTTTAATAATTTGTTGAATTTCATTGAGTTTATTATGTTTATTACTACGAACTTAATTATTTAGAATGGTTTATTTTCTGTTGTGCGTAACGTTTTTCAGTTTCTTATGGTATGTGTTAATAAATAATCTGGAAAATAAAAAAAATGGCTCTAAAACTCCCCAAAATACCGCAATGCATATAATATGCTACACTTTCTGAAGAAGGGAGAGCTACAGTAACACACAGTATCACGAAGGATAATGAATGCGACATGTTTCAAGTAATTATTAATAAATAATACTCTTACATGTTTATTTGTTTAATACAATTTCAATATACAAATCCATGCAATATGTATTTTTCACTAGTAATCGCCCTAGTGCTTGAATTATTGCCAGAAATTTTTCGAGTACATGAATTTTCTTAAAAAGTTCGTGTTAGAGAAAAATTTCCGGATATTAATTGAAGAACGTGGGGGATTCGGTAAGAAATTTCCATACCTACACGTAAATTAAATGGAATTATTTCATTTTCATGTCAAAACTATTTGAAAAAATCATAAGCAGTTTCGATTGCATTTTTTTTACTTTCCCTGTACTCTAGTAAAACAAGGTTTAAATAATAATCTAAAATCAATATTATTCCTTAGACGTTCCATGATTTTATACTACTAGAAACAAGGGAAATGTATTAAAACAATTAAAAATAATAGCGCATACAAAATAAATGATAATTTTACGCGTTATAATAACACAATTAAGTTGGCTCTGGAGTGACAAGTTTCTTTGTAGTTAATGCGCTTTGATGACATTTGGGTATCGTAAAAAGCAGAGCTAATTAAATATTTATTAATAAAATGAATTGCAACACGTACAATCTTTGTTCCTTTTGAACAGAATCTGAGCATATTCAAGTTTTTCATAAAAATGTGAAGTATTTAACATATTTGGTGAGGGACTCTGACTTAAATCCTGAACAAGAAGATCTGTTTAACCCTTTCGGGACCGGACCCGGACGAACACGCATATAAAAGTTGGGTCAGTGGGACCGGAACCGACTATAAACGCAAGCAGGGAGGCATGAGAAAGGACTGAAACCGGACGGACACGCGTTGACTACGGATACATTGGACCGCCTACTTTACATTGGTCATGCCCCCAATTAATGCCAGTGGCCGATTTTCTAGTAATGGCATCTAGTTGGTTGGTCCTTCTCGTAAAAAAAAACTTACTTGTGCACTTAAATATACATCAATAAATTCGAACACAAGCTCATTTGCATGTGGGTGCATGCAAAAAAATGATTTATATTGTGAAAAGATCTGTTGTTATGTAATGACTGTTTTGCAATTAAGGACCGGAACCGTACATACACGCATGCGCTTCCTGCTGTGGTCCACTGGGCACAGATCCTCAGGCGGCCGCAGTCCCGAAAGGGTTAAGAACAAGAGCAACACTCTTCGTGAATTTAGCAATTTTTTTACTTATAATTTGACACCTCAGCCTTAATCAGGACATCCCAGAATTCCCATATACCAAATTTGAAAAACATTCAAAGAGTTCCATTCTGCAGGGTGTCAAAATTGAGCAAAATAGGAATTTTAAGGGCACCTGGCGAGTCAAGTGTGCCATGGAATCCCCTCAAAACATTGGAATGGTCAACAGGACAACTCAAAGTGTTGGTGTGCAAAGATTCAATACAAAAATGTATAGGGTATTTTTCTCTGGGTCATCTCGAAATGCTGAATTTTTATGAAATTTTATATTGGTCAAGAATGCTCCGGAATTATTGAAAAATATTAATAAATACAAAGTAAGACATTTTTTTACAAGATGCCAACCAACAAATAAAAAACAACTTACATTATTGGACCTTTGTCAACAACGTCGCTGTCTAAGATGATACATTTTTTGTGCTTTTCCTGTTATGGCACACCAGCCACCTTAACTACTCATATGAACTTACTGACTATCAGGCTTCTGTATTTTTAGACTTAGTTCATTTATAGGGGCTGGGGCGGTTTTGATTTGCTCAATT
Organism: Pseudeuparius sepicola; assembly: GCA_963920635.1. NCBI lineage: Eukaryota > Metazoa > Arthropoda > Insecta > Coleoptera > Anthribidae > Pseudeuparius > Pseudeuparius sepicola. Next base: position 46,386,899 of record OY987302.1, on the reverse strand, counting down.
TTTTATCCCAAAAACTCAGTAATTCCAAATGGCCGAGAAAAAGACTGTATATTTTTTATTGGATCTTTGCACACCAACACTTTGAGTGGTCCTGTTAACCATTCGACTGTTTTGAGGGGATTCCACAGCACCCTTGACTTGCCAGCTGCCGTTGAAATTCCTATTTTACTCAACTTTGTCACTCTGTAGAATGGAACTTCCTGTACATTTTCTGTTCAAATTTGGTATGTGGGGGTTTTGGGGAGCCGTGATTAACGCTGTGTCAGATTTTAAATAAAAAAATCGTTAAATGGTTTTCGTGAAAATCGGGGGTATATAAAAATCGTATCTGGCCCTGGAATTTCATTTTGAAAATGGTAGGAAGGTCGAAAGAAGCGGTTTTTGAAGGCCTTTAGAAAAAAAAAAGTTCAGGCAATTATCTCAAAAAATAAAGAATTTAGTATGGATTTGTATATGTTTAAAAGTAGACACCCTTGTATATTAAAATTTTATTAAACAAATAAAAATTTAAGCGTATTATTCACTACTAATTACTTGAAACATGTCGCATTTATTATCCTTCGTGACACTGTGTGTTACTGTAGCTCCCCCATCTTCAGAAAGTGTAGCATGGGAGCTTCTTCCGGTGCCTCGAGCCGCCTTTCGGTGCCTAGAGCCCACTTCCGGTGACCGAAGGTCATTTTCGTTGCCATAAATGAACTCGCTGACCTCAAAAACATAAGTATCGACATGTCACATGACCCTGTGTGCGTTACAAACATTAATTTCCAGGGTTACTATTGAATTCCTCGAGTCAAAATTATGTAGAATGGACAACCAGCTCGCCTCCCTGGACCATTTTTAATTTTTTAAATAAAAAGGTTAACATTAAATTTCCCCCACCCCTCTAGAAAATCTACCCACACGGAAAATGTCGAGTGTTCCTCGGGCCAAATCGACCAAATGGGTCTAAGGAACAACTGTACCAAGTGGCACCTTGGTATCACAAATTGCCGTTTATTTCAAAAATCATCGATGTACCACTAGCACTATAGCTATAACAACTTGCTTTTCATGAAACTGGTTGGCTGACGTATTTATATGACTTCTCCCGGCTATAGCTTCATGTCCTGGAAAACAGTCTTTATTGATACTTCAGTCAATGATAAAAGCATTGCTTAAAATAAAGAGTACCTATTATATCTTTATTAACTGACAGCTGATAATCTGTCTACTCACTAATATATTAATTATTTTAATGCTTCCTCCTACCCAACATAACTAATTAAAATATACTAAAGAAAATATCTATCTAATTATGCATTCCATTCAAGAACAAACCATTCCGGATGTATGATATTCAAACAAAAATCAGGAATCCAACTTTTCTGATATCTGAAGATAATTGCAGTAGTGAAAATTTTGAAGACTGGAATTTACAATTGTAGTGAGAACTTAATGTTAGCAAGTGGTACCTTTATCGATATATTTTACAGTTTTACATTATAATCCCAAGTCATTCTTGAAGAGTGCATTACACCATATATTCTTAGCGTCAAATCAATAAAAGAAATAGCAATCTTTGTGAATTACTTTAACATTCATGTTTACAGTAAATGCTGTTATCTCCCAAAGGATTATAAATTCTAAACTGTAGTATAAAAACAAAAAAAAAATGACCAGATGTTGATTTGTTGCAATATATTGTGATATTTCTTTAACATCTTTAACAAGATAATAATGGATGACGAATTTAGCAATATTTATATTTTATTAAAACATTGAAATCCTTTAAGATGCAATCAACTGGAAGCTCTGAGTGAAGGAAGAGGCGTCTATTAAATCTTGATGCCAACAAATAAAAGTAAGGTTGTTTTTTGACTAAACCTGATTGTTGGCAGTGAGATTAAATAGAGGTTGTCCTTCTTATTACGTTTTTTCACTGAATGCAGGAAGTAAACAAAATGTATAAATTGCCGTCATCCCCAGACCTGGACCGACACTATATTAAAGACCCGATCATGACGTCACAATTTCATTGTGGGGGGTATTCCTTGCTCATAGGTATGTCAGTTTCTGACGTTTAGGATGTCCCAAATTTTAAATATCCAGCTTTATTAAGATTTACCTCCTTTTTACGGTAGGTACATAAAAAATTGTCTTTGCGGTCAGTATTTCGCAGTTTAGTTTATCATTTTGAAGAAGTGTTAATTCTAGATATTATATTTTGGAAGTGTATTTTATAACGTATGCAAGAGTAAAAACATAAAAATTTCTTTAAAGCCCCAAAGCAAATCAATGGACCACTATATAAAGAAGAAACTGAACAATCTAATGTCAGATATCGTTTTAAAGATCTAAGATCTTAAAATTGAACGTATTATCACTTTCTCCGGTTTTGAAAGATGCCACTTTCTACTATGTCAAAATTAGGAAAAGTTTGTATAGACATCTATTAACTTCTATAATATTAATTTTTAGATGTAATATTTTAAGACCTTACATCGTTTAGAAGATCTTAGATCAAAAATCGAAATAAGATTTTTTTTATATGAAAATATCTACTTTTAAAAAATTATCTCATTTATGATCTTTTTTTGGCGTGATCTTTCCCAGCTCTGTTTAAGGTGCTGTATACTTACTTCCACTACAACTAGCCCGAGACTTCATTTCAAACCGAAAGCTCTAAAATACTCTTGCTTGCTTTTAGGCTCGTTTTCTTAAGAAAATGTATGGAAATATGCCATGTAAACTTATCAATTGAAAGGGACATAACAAACAAACATTTTATATTGTTTTGAATATTATTCGCATGTTTTCACACGCAAGATTCTGCCACAATGCATTAAACCACCATGTTGATTTTTTTTTGTTGTGTGCCGCCAGTGGTGATTACTTTTGAAACAGTGCTATGCACAGGTCTTTAAGATAGCATTGGTCGAGGTCAGACAGCAAACCCAAACTCCTAAATGTATATTCACATGAATATTTATTTTTAAAATTTTATAGAAATACACATTCAGTGGCATAAAGAATTTAAAATGCAGTTTACACTGTATTACAGTTTATTTAGTCGGTATCATGGAGCCAATTTGCAACAAAACCAAATATATGTATGCGCATGTCTTTGACAGATTTTACAGGTATACATGAGTTTCTAATTTTAAGATCTGGTACGTTTTTTTATTTGCTTGGGTAATTTTTTGTTATTATTTATTATATAGCCATAATTTATATCTATTCCTCTTTCTCCCTTCATCAATAATTTATTTGATTGGTTACAGTTGCATTCTGCTTGTTTTAATTGTTTTTACTCTGTTAACTTTATTTACCAAATATCGATGATCTTTGTATATTTTGCAGCTATGGATTTTTTTAGTCATGCTATTGTGATTTTTGTCGGTTTTGTTGCTACTTCATTAATTTAGGTTTAAGGCAGTAAGGGATATGTTTATAGTAACGGCTGCACTCAAATTATGCCATTCCATTGACAGTCGTTACTCGTGATAATGAAACTAGGAAATTAAGCAATAACTAAAGTGCTCAATTTTGACAATAAATTTATACATTCCATATTAATTCTATTGTTAAGTCTGTTGTTATGGGAACTTAAAATTGTTACACTTAATAAATTATACAAAAAATATATTATATATGTAACTAAATTGAAATTGCTTTCCTACCCATCCTTTATAGATTTCTAGATTTAAGTTCAGTAAATTTTATTATGTGAAGGATTTGATATGGAGGCAAATATTTTCAAATGTGGCAGGCATTTTTTGACAAGAGAACTAAAATGTAATTCTTTACTTTTTTTTATCACATCTGCATTTTGGTGATCATTGATTTTTCTATCTTCATATAATACCAATTCTACATACAGTTTGTTCAGCGAATGTTCGGCCATACGTCACAACTCCCGCCCTTGTCTGGCTCGTAAATATACGACCGATATCCGTCGTATAGTCATGAGTAAGACAAGGATGGGAGTTGTGACGTAGGGCCGAACATTCGCTGAACAAACTGTATATCCTATTCCCCCATAGCCTAAAATTACGTAGAGTTATTAAAACAGTATAAAATCAAATGCCTGGTTACTTGTAACATAGAGGTCGGGTTGGTTGTTCGTGTAATTAGAACTTCTACAGGAGTACATATAGTGTATACACCAATGGACTTTACACTTTAAATTTTTTAAAGCAGAATATATTGCCGAATAGTTGGCCAAATATTCGTTATTCAACCAAAATAGCTAGGCCGTATTCGATATTCGGTGAATGCCACGTTTCATTATTCGGTGCACCCCTAATTCTGTTATTTATTTATCCTAAGGCCGTTATTGAACAAATTTTTGCATAGCAAGGAAGTTATAATAATAGTTATTGCACTATTAAAGGAAAACAAAAAAATAACGAAACTGCTTTATTCGTCATTTTTCTTTATATTATTGTGTATTACTACACTAAATTACTAAATATTAAACAGCGAAATTTTCTCCAAAATAATGAAGTAAAAAATTCGTTTCAAATTGCAAAATTATAGCATTGAGTAAAGGATATATTTTATATATACAGTGTGTCCCACTTAAGGACTGACCACCCCTGTAAAATTTTTATTTATAGCTCGATTTTCATAAACTTTTTTTTGTTGGATAGAGCTTCAAAAATTTCATCAAACACATAATTCAGGTGCCTCGTGCGTTAGTCATGGCCCACTGAGACGGTGTTTTAGTGCTGAAATTTCAAGAAGTACTATTAGGGATTTTTTTAGAGGAAAATTAATGCCAGACTCTTATTCAGCATTATTCGAAACCCAAACATACCAATTTGCATTGTCGTAGCTGTACAGGGAGTTTCAAAATTTTTATTGCCACACTTAAGGGCTGACCACCCCCATAAAATTTTTATTTATAGCTCGATTTTCATAAACTTTTTTTTGTTGGGTAGAGCTTTAAAAATGGCATTAAATGCATAATTCAGGTGCCTCGTGCGTTAAATTCATGGCCCACTGACACGGTGTTTTAGTGCTGAAATTTCGAGAAGTACTATTACGGATTTTTTAGAGGAAAATTAATGCCAGATTCTTATTCAGCATTGTTCGAATCCCAAATGCACCAATTTGCTTTGCCGTAGCTCTACAGGGAGTTTCAAAATTTTTATTGCCACACTTAAGGGCTGACCACCCTCGTAAAATTTTTATTTATAGCTTGATTTTCATAAACTTTTTGTTGGGTAGAGCTTTAAAAATGGCATTACTGAAATGCATAATTCAGGTAACTCGTGCGTTAAATTCATGGCCCACTGAGACAGTGTTTTAATGCTGAAATTTCGAGAAGTACTATTAGGGATTTTTTAGAGGAAAATTAATGCCGGTTTCTTGTTCAGCGTTGTTGGAAACCCAAACGTACCAATTTGCATTACCATAGCTTCACAGGGTGTTTCAAAAAAATTAAAAGGAAAAGTAAGGCTGGATTCTTATATGCAGTGAGAGGTTCCAAACAAAAAGTACTAATTTGTAATTAATTTTCTTAATTTCTGGTAAGTTGGTCACTAAAATATTCATAAGGAACTCATATTCTTTCAAATATTTATTACCGAACAATTTTTTTATTTAATTTAATATCATCAAGTACATGAATAAACAACACAACATAACATAAATGCAAATTTCAGTCATTTCAATTAGTCCTCCATTTTCTAATGCAAATTGGTACGTTTGGGTTTCCAACAACGTTGAATAAAAATCTAGCATTAATTTTTCTCTAAAAAAGTCCCTAATAGTAGGTACTTCTCGAAATTTCAGCACTAAAACTTCGTCTCAGTGGGCTATGAATGTAACGCACGAGGCACCTGAATTATCTATGCATTTAATGCCATTATTGAAGCTCTATCCAACAAAAAAAAAAGTTTATGAAATCGTGCTTAAAATAAAAATTTTACAGGGGTGGTCACTAATTAAGTGGGACACTAAAAATTTTGAAACACCCTGTAGAGCTATAGTAATGCAAATTGGTACGTTTGGGTTTCGAACAACGGTGAATAAGAATCCGGCATGGATTTTCCTCTAAAAAAATCCCTATAGTACTTTTCGAAATTTCAGCACTAAAACACCGTCTCGGTGGGCCATGAATTTAAGGCACGAGGTACCTGAATTATACATTTAATGCCATTTTTGAAGCTCTATCCAACAAAAAAAGTTTATGTAAATCGAGCCATAAATAAAAATTTTACAGGGGTGGTCAGTCCTTAAGTGGGACACACTGTAGAATATATTATATCCTTTACTCAATGATTATAGTATTAAATCAAGGTACATAACCTCAAATTTGGACTTAATACCGAAAAAATCTGGTATGTGCAATGAAAAGAGGTGGAGAAAATCTATGCTGATCTGACCTTAAAATGCAGAAAAGTGGACTTAATGCTGTCTGGCTCTAAGGTCTAGAACAAATTATAGATTATGAGCAGGTAAAATATAAAAATACAAAAAAATGTGTACCTACATATAGTCTGAGATGTTGATACACATTTTTTTTTTATTTTCGGATTAGTGTCTCAGTTTTTGTGCTAAATATTTGAAAAAAATTTGACAATCCTGGGCTTCTTTGAGTTTCCTCCCAATATTTTCCAAAATACAAAGTATGCCTAGAATCGTTAAATTTTGTCGTCATGAGCAGTTTTCCATTCTGAGGAAGTTTTATTAATACCAGTTTTGTCCTACTATTTACAGAATGCCATTTATTTGGAAAAACGTGAATAAAATGCACGATACACAGATAACGGTATGCCCGCACGCAGGTGCTGTGACGTCAACAGTGACGCTTATTCAACAAAATCATGGCTACCTTTTATTTTTAATCTGAAATTCGACTCGTTTATAGTGAGCCAGGCAACCACATATACACCAAGGTGTCTCAAAGGTGCCTACATACTATTTTGGGATTTAACTTGACATAAAATTGATAACTGATGTATGTCAGTGAGACTAATTTTTGGTAAGTTGGCCGCGCTTTTCTTGAAGTGACGTAAGTGCGCAGAAGAGTTTAATTTTCAGCTGGCATACCGTTTTCTGTGTATCGTGATAAAATGAAAAAATCAAAGTAGGTTTTGAAATTTTGTACACGTAAAAGTAACTTATCACTCTGAACAAATTTTCTTTATAACTTTTTTCACTATCTCTATAAATAGACAGTTTACTCCTATGCGAATTAACATTTATTCAATTTTCTGGTCATCCAGTATAAGCAATGTTAACTTTTTCCATGCCAATCTTATTTTAAGAACAGGAGACATTTTATGGACACTCTGTATAATGCTGATTTTGCTAGTTTAATCCTTGGTTATGGAAACCCCAGTTAGCCAATACATGGCAGTGTCATAAGAAATGTAAAAGGAATATTGCATGGAAGCAACAAATGATAGTGCCGGACTAATGTGACATTGTGGACATTGTCCACTAATTTTCTAATATTAAAATCTATAAAAAAATAGCTGTATAACTTCAATTTTTACATTTGTCCTGTATCATTGAGTAAAAGAATATATTCAGAATGATTTGAACAACTTTATAACCTCAATATACCTACCTAGGTGTTGGAAAACAAAATTGAAATCTCAGAACGTCCGTGCGTGAGGTTATTTAGTTGACACATTTTTTTTAGATGCGTGGTAATACTGTACCTACATACTTATTGTAGTTTTTAAAAATATGCTTCAGCAAATGACTTAAATTGCCCACTGATATCTTGTCAATGCCGCAATGAAATTTTCCACAAATTTCCAGTAAATTTTATAAAAATCCAACAAGGCAACTAGGCACCACAATTTAGTTCTTGGGTTAGGGTTAGGTAGCAGAAAGCGAATGAGAGGCCAAGAAGTGTTAGATTAGAGTCGAGTTATTGTCAGTAAACAAGATCTGAAGGATACTGAACTAATGATTACACCAGAGAAAATATAATTTTTCGTCACAAAAAAGCAACTCTTTTGTCTTGTCCATGGAAAATATAGTTCCACAACAGAATGCTCCGTAACAGTGCCTGTCAAATGGACTCCAACTTCTGGTTCCAAAAACAAGCAGATTATATTTCTTGTGAAATTATATTTTCCTAAAATAAAATCTTCGAAATTCATAGATTAGTGCACCTCCTTTATCAATGCATTGGAGAAATATTAAGCTTAAAAGTTGGAGTCCATTTGACAGCTGCCATAAAGAAGCGTCTTCTGTTCTGAATATTTTCTGTGATTATACCCAGGAGGATTATACAGTTCTTTAATCAGGGGCGAGCTGACCCGGCAGCAGAGGTCTGCGTCGCAGACGGGCGGCCAAATCTAGGGGCGGCCACAGGCCGCCCTTCCGTCGCGAAAGAATATTTTTTCAGAAAAAAAAGTGTCGTCTCTACATTACTTGCATTCGCCCTCAAAAAAAAAATATCATCAACAATGCACCATTTTTGCTGTCATGTCTATTGTCATTCATTATTTGCCTTCAAAACTTCCATGGCACATTTTCCTAAATGCAGAAAATTATTAAATTGTTATTTTTGGACTTATTTAATTTTTTTTTATTTTGACAAAATTTTGGATTTGTTTAGTAAATTTTTTTGAGAAAAAATGCCTTATATAACTTTCGGACTTTTAGCCTCGATTGTGGCATCGCAGGTGGCTTTGACCTTGGAGTAGGTAACTAATATTTTGAAAATAAGTAGGCAGCAATGCCATCTACCTTTGGTAAAAATTTCGTTCTGGTCGGTTAAAGATTAAAGAAGTTATAAGGTTGTTACACTCTTAAGTGAGACACTCTGAATATACAGGGTGGAACTTTGATAGGAACATATATTTTAACCACGTAATCGACGATCTCCATAAAGCAAAAAAAGACAAACAAAATTTACTCCATGTTTCGAAAATAGGTCATATCAACCTTAGCCCCCGCGTAATGTAATGTCACTGTACCGGCAGCAAATGCTTGAGGTAGGTCGGCGGACTAGCCACCCTGGGTGGCTACGTTGACGCATTTCTGCGAATGAAAATTCCTATTCACGTTTTTGTGGTCTCACGAACTGGTTATTCTTTCTCCAAGCACACATACGATTGGTTTAAAAAAACACATCCATTTTTCTTACTTTACCGATATTTTACGTCCTCTTTAAAGGGGTTGGGAAGGGTCGTCTACGCCCGACAAATTTTGTAAGAGTAATTTGTGTGTTCGAATTCCTTTTTCAAAGAAAAATACACTCATTCGTTAGAAAGAAAGAAACGAACAAAAAATTTAATATTTTACGATTCTTCAAATACCTTGACGAAGCGGTACGAACGGCAACGGAACCTAATAGTAAAGATTCTCGTCTGTGGTAAAGATTATCGATCTGTTTTTGCCCGGAAAGGTCAATGTTTTTGCGTTAATATGCACTTTTAAAAAAAATTATTGCAGATCCGTAACAAGCGCATTTTTTTCCCACCTGCCCTTAAAATATTGGTACCTATCAAAGATACACCCTCTATATTTTTGAGAATACCTAATATTATTGTTGTTATACCTACCTAATAATTTTTGCAATTACCTCCTAGGTAATTACAAGGGACGGAAAAACCTAGAAATTCAAGATTTTTTAAGTTTTTTTAAGAAATATTTTTTTTATTATATTCTACAGACGGGCGGCCAAACATCTAGGAACGCCACTGTCTTTAATAGATTATACCCAGGATTATACAGTTCCTTAATAGATTATGGTAGGAACTCCATCCTCTCATAATCAATACGATTTACAGCTTTATATAGAAAACTACAGGTATGTAAAGTAAATAAGACTTTTTACTTAATTATTTTTGTCACTTATAAAGAAAAAATACATAAAAAGTTAATTAGAAGGTAACATTAACAAGTCGGATGTCAGCTCACTTTCACATAAAGTAGGAAGTCCGGTAACAGTGTTTTTACTTCTTAAACGAAGTTCTGTGTTCTTCACTTTCCAATTATTTTCACAGAAGGGATCTCTCGCTAACGCAAAAACCTGTTCGAAAACCCCGGCACATGTACTACTAATATGTAAAGTCCCACAAGCCAACACAAGAACTAACCCATGAGGATCCATTCTTCCTTGAATGCCTTCCTTAGAATCATTGAGATTGAAGAATAAACTGTGTTGAAGTTTAAGTTGTAGGAGGGTATTTCGGATTTCTTCGGGAGCATTTTCTACAACTGTACTATCACACTCCTCATTTGCATACATCTTTACATGTAATTTAGCATCTGGGAAAAAATGTTCAGAACCAACACCTTCGTCAGAATTTAGCATTGTATAAAACCACTTTGCGAATTGTTCGGCTAACAAACTAACACCACTCTCTGGTTCATTATTTTGTGTTACCTCATTGCTTCTTGTTGATAATATGTTCCTTATAGAGTTACTGCCTTCATTAATTTCTTGAGATGCAAGGCTTTTAAAGTTACTGTTATTACTATTCCTAGGGAGATTCCACAATTCTACAATTTTATCAATAAGTTCATTTTTTGTAATCGGTAGTCTTATTTGCACCGATTTTTCCTCAAGGTAATCAAACAAGATCTCCCTTGTCACAACTTTTCTTCTTAGAATACTTATCACATCTGGGGAGTACTTTATAATATTCTTTATAGCATCTTAAAAAATGAACAAAATAGTGTTCAATTTATAAAATGATGAGAAAGTTACTAAACCTACCATCACTTTGTTCAGATTTTCTCAGACTCTGAGTCACTGTTTTCTCTAACGAAAGTAAGTCGTATTCGCTTAATTTTAGTAGAACTTGTACAATTTCAAATTTAGAATCGGCATTAGAATTTGCCATTATTTATTTCCAATATATTTTCAAACATGTTTATCGGCAACAGAACAGTGGCAAAGCACCTAAAGCACAGAACAGGTTATTAAGTTAGGTTAGTTGTTGTTGTTTCTTTGGTCTTATTGTGTTCGGTAACTAGGACTATTATCCACTCTCATCCCATAAAAAATCAGGACCATTTATTGTTCGGGGAATTAGAGAATAAAGTGGCGAGCAGTGCACGTCTGACTTGTCATACCACCTTTATATAAATCCTTTATCTATGACCTTTATCTACTTCAGTATTATTAAGTGCTATGCAAATTTTTCTATTCTTATGGAATCGTAGTAAATAATAATAATAATTGTTGGATTCGGATGTCGCATGCGGTTATCTACTTCAGCTCTTAACTTTCTTGATATTTTCTCTTATGTGAGATTGAAATGTTATTTTCGACGTCTATCCCAGGCCAATATTTTTGCATATTTCGATTCTCTAGCTCTTATGTGGGAGCCCCCTCGCCCCTCCCGCCTGCTACCACGAGGTTACGGGACACGACACGTGGGCACCGTCATTTTATCGTCGGACTAACTGAAACTGAGGCGCTTTCGGGTATGATGTGTCAAGCTCTGTGTGTTTGAGACTCCGTTTTGCTTGAGTGCCGTTCATACCCGAACGCTCTATAGGATCCAGTTATTATTTTTGTTTTATGTCTATGAACTAACCTTCAATTTACGATGCAAATGCTATAATTGCAAATAGAAATGGAAAAAAGGGTTGATAGTGAAGTTATGGTAAGTTATATTTTTCGTTAATTAGCATTGACTCCACAAGAGAATCAAGCGAAGGTCCATAAATCATCAAATTGACAACGTCACGTACCTAATAAACGGCTGGTGCTCGAGGGGGCAGGGGGGAGGAAAAAAGAGCAACTCTGGAGCATCAAGCTCAAGCATACCCGAAAGGATATCTGATCTCTCGATCCGCACTCCGGTCTGCCGCACGCGGCAGACCGGAGTCGCTTTCGGGTATTACACTTAGAGCACTCCAGAGCTACTCAGGAGTACTCCACTTCCATTTCAGTCTTTCGGGTATGCCAGAGAAATGCTACTCCATTTCTCTGGGGTATGCTTGAGCTTGATGCTCCAGAGTTGCTCTTTTTTCCTCCCCCCAGCCCCCTCGAACAGCAGCCGTTTATTAGGTACGTGACGCTCCGAGTTGCGCAGTAGAATCATTGATGGTCAGTTTGATGTTTTATGGACCTTCGCTTGATTCTCTTGCGGAGAATAACGAAAAATATAACTTACCATGACTTCACTAACAATTTTTTCCATTTCTATTTGCAAATTATAGCATTCGCATCGTAAATTTAAGGTTAGCTCATAGACATAAAACAAAAATAATAACTGGATTATATTAGGGTTCCCTAATAAAGGAACCCTAGATTCTATATAGTGTTCGGGTATGAACGGCACACAAGCAAAACGGAGTCTCAAACACCCAGAGCTTGACACATCATACTCGAAAGCGCCTGAGAGTGGTCTCCGGGTTAGGTCAGTAAAAGCCATAGAAATCATATTTATAGGTAGAGTGCTGAAAAACTTTTTTTTCGCAAATTGTAGATCTGCGCATGGGTCTATGGAACATGCGCATTAGACCTTCAGACCGCGCAATTCAAAAGAGTGCTTGTTTTTCTGAATTACTATCTCCCTATAAACTTGAATATTGATAATAAATTAAGCTCACCTCAACGTGGACTGGTCAAGACTTCGATAACTACAACTAGGTTCGTTTATACTTGTAAAACTAGTTTTGTCCAAACTATTAGAATTTGCTTCACTGATGCTAGAACTTGACTTGTTTTCCTCTACCTTTATAACTTTAACACTAAAACAAATAAGCTACTAATAGTTTCTTACACCGCAATCATGTTAATATACTTACTTAAATGATGGTTTAGGTGGTTTTAATAGAAGAGTTGGTACCGCATTTTCAATTAGCTGTAAATACTTAACATTTTACGTGATTAAACGTAACCACCTTGAAATCAGGAAGTTTTGTGGTTTTATTCATTCGAATTTAGTTGCTAATAAGAAATAATTGGCATTTATGAAAATTTTACGGGTAGATATCTAAATGTCCTTGAAAATGTGACTTTCACTCTCGTAGATTATTATTCGTGTTGTAAAATCATCAGCTATATTTGTAAACAAAAATTTTAAAGTGTTTTTTTACCAAATTTATCAAGTTGACATCTTGAAATTTGAATTTGGCGCCTTAGGCCCACCCATAGAGATCATATTATAGGATGATCTCTATGTGACCCACCTCCCTTGGATGACTCATGGCTTTCAGCTGCCGGACCTTGTCATTGCGACGGTGCCGGATGTATACTCTATAGCATGTGTATTTATGCGATTTTATCTTGTTTTCATATACGTGTGGACAGGTGCGCAGAATTTTCCCGCGATGGGGAGATATACTTATGGTTGTTTTATATGCTCTGGTCCCAGTAAGGACTTCTTCCAATAATTTTACTATAGCGCGCCGACTGTTCACACATTCGCGTTAGCGCCCAGCCTCGCCATTCGCCTCGCGACGCCTACGAATGTGTGCATGCGGTATACTGTTTGTTACAAGAAATAGTATATTACATTACGAGTCTGGAAATAAAGATTTTTCCGTGCGCGCGTGACAAATTCCCGTGTGAGGCGCAGCCGAACACGGGAAGTCATGCAAGCACAGAAAAATCTTTATTTCCAGACTCGTAATGAAATATACTATTTTATTATACTTCTTTGAAAACGGAAACTTAAAACATTTTATCGGCATATTATAATAAATTTAATTGACAAAAAATAATTAAACAATGCAGAAAATATAGTGTTTGGTAATATATGTATGATGCGTCTCTATGGTTACTCTCAAATTATTTCAAAGGTGCTTAGTTGTAAATTAGTTATTGTCAGCTAAGGTGGATAAAACGTCAAAAATATTACAGAAATGTATCTAAATAATTGAAACACTTACGAATTAAAATACAAAATAGGTATATGTTAAATATCAGAGAGCATATAGAGTTTCTTAAATTTAGTTTACTTTGCTGTATATTTAACGATCAAACGAACTTACCTGTGACGTTCGATCGTCATTATACGATGCGCCTCGTCCGAACAGATCACTTGGATTTATTCACTTGTAGTAGTTGATTGCGTCAGCTAGCGCCACACATTTGACAGTTGAATTTTGACATCGCGTTCTCTCCCGTGCGCATGCGCAGCCCACGAGCTTCATTATTTTAAAGTTCCCAATATTTGAATTGGGGTGGGTTTTCTTTGGGAGGGAGTGATCTGTTCGGACGAGGCGCATCGTATAATGACGATCGAACGTCACAGGTAAGTTCGTTTGATCGTTAATTATACTTCAGCGCCTCGTCCGAACAGATCACTTGGATTTATTCACTTGTTATTTAAAGAAATTAAAATATTGGGATCATGTCGCAGAGATATGTATACATGATCTCTGACGATCCTTTTTGTGTGTGTGTGTGTGCGAGGTGTGGATGTAAAGATAAAACACCCAAGCTAGATGTAAGACTTTATGAGATATTCAACACATTTCCTATGTTAGTATTGCGAAAGCAAAGTTTTCCTTCAAGACTGGCCTATTATAGAATCTGGCAAAAGTTTCTGATTTCTGAGTCCAGCCTGCTGTCTTTTTAATTAACTCGAGGGATATCCCTCTTTTACGGGCTTTGGAAGTTGTTGCGTGCCTAGTAGAGTGAACGGAGAACATTTTCATATTCAGTCCAGACTGACTCAGTGTTTGTGCAACCCATCTTCTGATGGTGTCTATGTTGGCTTTGGGATGTGGTGTTCTTGAAGTGATAAATAAGTAAATTTGGTTGTCTGGCCTGAGGTGAGCTGTTTTTTCTAGGTATGTCAGGAGGGTCGAAGCTGGGCATATTTTAGTATTGGCCGGGAAGAACGGTATGTCTAAGCAGGGTTGGTATCTATTTATGCCGGAAGTCTTTATTGGGTCAGATACATATATCTTGGCTCCCGTTGGGTCAAAAATTATGTCTTCCGCTTTGATAGCAGCGATTGTCTGAAGTCGTTGTCCTGATATTAGAAGCAGTAGTGTCGCCAATTTTTGTGAGAGCTGTAAGAGTGACAGCTGATTATTATCTTCTAGAGTACATATATAGTCTAGTACAATCTGCGGGTCCCAGGTTGTTTGATATCTGGGTCTTTGAGGACGCATTCTGGCCACTGCTTTCATAAACCTTCTAATCCTAAGGTCGTTAGTTATATCTTCTACGAGTATGAGGGCCAATGCAGCTCTATGGACATTAAACGTACCGTACTTGTGGGTACCTGAGTCGAGTTGTTCCTGCAGGAATCTTATGATATCTGGAACGGATGCTGTGAATGGGTCAATTCTGTTTGAATTGCAGAATAGCCACCATGCCTTAAAAGTACCTACTATTGTATTGTTTTAGTGTGGAAGGTGCTATCGACTGTAGCATTGTATCCATTGAAGACTCTGGCAGTTTTCTCATGAGTAACGACTGCCTGATAGCTTCCCTGCCACCAGGGTAAGAGTCCGATAGGGGGTGGCTTTGTCTGAAAGGAGAGTTTAACAGATTAGGATCCGGACCAAAAAATAATGGTCCCTCTTTTAAGAGTGCCTTAAAAGAGGGATAATAATAATAATAATAATAAAGCCATATATTTCCAACAGGTTTACCACCATGTTAAATCAGTTTTAACAGTGGATGGAATATTCATAAAAGCATTATAATTTTGTCTGGAGGCTTTTAGAGCTAAGTATCTTGCTCTTTCAAAAGACTTTACATAAAGGGTGCCATATTTAACACCTGGACAGGCGGCAACTAAGGTGCCTATGAATTTGGAGAAATAGGTATCTAATTTTACATCTTTTGAGAGAGCTGATTCTTTTTGCAAGGTTGAGGATTTTTGCTTTCTTATCTTGTGTCAATTCCAGTGTCATTTGTTGGCTGTTAAAGATAAAACCCAAAAATTCGCACCTTTGGGATGGTTCTAGGCTGCTCTTTTCCCCATTTATGATAAAACCCAGAAATTGCAAAAGGTTAACCATGTAAGTGACATTGGATTTGCACTCTTCTTTTGAGTCTGCAGTGATAATAAAATCATCAAGGTATGCAACGCATGCAATGTTAGTCTCTCGAAGATGCTTCAATATGGGCTTAAGTATCTTTGTAAAAACCCGAGGTGCAGTTGAGAGGCCAAATGGAAGGCAGATGAACTGAAATAAATGTTCACCTAGTTTAAATCTGAGAAACTTTCTCGAAGATTTCTCAACCGGTATCAGAAAATATGCGTCCTTTAGGTCTACTGTTGCCATAAAGGAGTTTCTGCTCAATAGGTTTATGAGCGTACGATGGTCTTCCATTTTTAAATGTTCGGTTTGGACGAACGAGTTCAATCTCTTTAGGTTAAGGATAAATCTATATCCACCGTTGGGTTTCTTAGTTAGAAAAACGGGTGAAATGAACTGCCGAGGTTCTTCGGTGCACTTTTCGATTGCTCCTTTCTTTAAAAGAGCCTCTGCTTCTTTGATTATGGCCTTCGAGGGGTTAACACTGCTATGCGTTTGTGCCTGGAATGGGTTTTGCCAAAAGGGTATTGTGTACCCTTTTACCCAGCCCAGTATTGTTCTATTATTCGTGTAGACTTTCCAATATTCTTGGAAGTGACATAGTCTTCCAGCCATTCTTACCTCTATATTACTTGTGGTCTCTACTTGGTTGGAAACGGTCGCTTTTTCTGCAGAGGATGCTGCCCTTGGTATCGAGGCTCCCTCCTTGAAGTCCTCGATGGGCGCTTCCAGTTTCCCGCCTGCCGTTTGGGAGCTGGAAACTCCTTTGTCTCCAATGGCCGTTTATAAGATACAACGGTTTGAGCTATTTCTCTTTTGACGTCTTTACTGGATCTTTCGATTGCCTTTGTGGCCCTGAGGAGTTTTGATAAATCTTCGCCGTACAAAGAATTATCTACGGGGGTGTCTAGAGTGGCATCCCTCACTGTTTTACTTAGAGTCGGGGTTAGCAAAGCTCTTCGGGCTAAAGATAGCCTGTAGTGTAGGTCACATAATATGCAACCAGCATTCCCCAATAGTGCTAGGGTGTTTTCTCCCCCCCCCTCTTTTTGTCTAGCCAAATTGTCTAATATTCTCCCTATGGCTGTTAAGCCTGCCCCTAACTGATTCTCGAAGTCACACTGGTAACCGTCTCTTTTGAAGGCTGAGGGTGAGATGGCATATTTCCTTATTGAGTTGGGGTGCTTTGAGGGTCGGCAAATTTTTAGGGAAGGGATACTTGCTTATTAACTCCTTTAGTAGGTCCTTTTTCAGACCCTGACTTAAAATGTGCTTCCCCCTTAGGGCGATAGCCGTATGTAAATCTTTCCCTGTAGTGAGGGTTGTGTTAGGGTCCTCCCCAATAAGTCCTAGTACTTCATCTGAAAGAGGGGTCTCTGCCTCTCTGCCTCTCGGGCGCTGGCCTTCGACCGAACCTCTCGGGCTGTGGTAGAGTTCCGTATAACTTTCACCGGGCGATGTGCGAGGTGAAGTTGACCTGTATGAGCGACGGCTATGTTTGTGGGTCCTCCTGGAGCTTCTAGATATGCTAGAAGAGCGAGATGAACTACCCACGTGTTCCCTTTGGCGGGGAGTGTGGTGTAGTTCCCTGGTGAGCTTCCTAATTTCCGAATACCTGGATCTGGACCGTTGTCGCTCCCTTTTGTGTTTTCCCATGGTTAAATCTACAAAATTAAGAGACGATTAGAAACGTGGTGTAGACGCTAACCACACAAAAAACATAATGAAGCTCGTGGGCTGCGCATGCGCACGGGAGGGAACGCGATGTCAAAATTCAACTGTCAAATGTGTGGCGCTAGCTGACGCAATCAACTACTACAAGTGAATAAATCCAAGTGATCTGTTCGGACGAGGCGCTGAAGTATAATTCTATTTTAAAGCCATATACTCGGTATTTTTATTCAGCACACGGAAAGTTTTTCCATGCGCTGTTTCCGTGCGCTAGCCCGAAAAACCCCATCTTTCATTATTGCTAAAACAGATGAAAATAAGGTGTTTTCAAAGAAGTATAATAAAAACGCAGTTCCACCAGTTCCACCCCTCACGCGACTGAATTTAAATGCCAACGCCCCGACGCGACGGGACTATGCGAACGAATCGATGCCTTTGGAACTAATATACGTATATGGGCCATCGTCAGCATGTGAACGGTGCTAGCCACCGGGACTACACTGCGTTGTTCTTTGTTCTTGTTCTTTTTTGCCATAGCCCATAGACTAGTTTAGCATTGAGCCTATAGGGGGCGTATTTCTTATATTCGATGGCGTATCTCTAATCGAACCTTCGATTTCATTATCTCTGTGATTTTAAATGACAAACATTTTTATGTTTTCTGGAATAGAAAAAAATGAAGAAAAATGACAAACGGAATAACTGGGGTTAGAATACCCTAACCTATATATTTTGTGAGAATACCGACAAGAAGTTATGTGATTTCCTACATTTTTTTTAATTTTTCCAATAATATCATAATAATATGGCATACAGACTTTTGAGCGGTGGCAGAAAGTTGGAAAATTTGGTGTGGAAAACTATTAAGCAATATAATGCAAATATTCCCAAGGTAAAAATACATGAAAATAATTAGGAGCCTCCATAGTTTCTGCTTACATTTTAGAACAATTCATCATTCAAGCAGACAATATTAAATGAATTCAGATTATTTTGCGAAAAACCGCCAAAAGGCTTTGAAAAATACTTCAAACAAGGCGGAGGGTCGAAGGATGCTCCTAAGGATTTGAAAGATGCTGTCAAGGAACCGAAGGAGAATAAGGGGAAGGAGGCCAAACCCGAACAACCAAAAGAAAAAGATACAAAACTTCCACCACCCAAACCTCCTCCAAGTTCAACACCTAGTGGACCTAAACCATACGAACAATGGTCCTTTGGTCTTTTTGGAGGAACGGGAAGTCGGTAAGGCAAGATATAAGATGATTACACACAAATATAAATATTTTGTTACTGATGGTCCCAACCGATCCTAATGGGGAACTTGAACAATTTTTTTTATTTCTTTAATATATTTGCCTATCTATAGAAAGAGCACATACCAAATATCAGCCCTCAAATCGCAATACTTAATTTGCAATAAATAATTAAAGTTGTGACCGAAGCTATTCATTTAAAACGACACGAAAAGCACGGGAATGGTTGTGACGTCACAACGCTCGATCGATCAGAAGGTATTGACAGGAGTGACAGCTACACAGAATTAGAGAAGGATGAATGGAAATTTAACGTTAAAATAAACAGTTCGGCGACCCATTTCCAGAGGGATCTGATGTAGGTCAAAAATAAGAACCGCCTTTTAACTGAATGGTGAGGTCCCGGGTTCAATGGCACAAGAAGTTTTTTTTAATTATATCATATTTATCACTGATTATCATTTTTAGTAATAATTGGACAATGGTTATTATAAAGATTATTACTCACAGTCTACTCCATAGTGTATTTACATTCAAAGTACTTACCTACCTAATATGAAATTGTCAGTAGCAGGAAAAATGTAATACATTGCTTTATGCGTAAGTTCTTTTTAGCCTCGGGGAGAATTTTAAGACCCGAGGCAACGCAGGCGTTAAACAATCTCGGCCAAAAAAGTGTGCTTACGCATCTCGCAATGTAAATAACTATACTATAGCAGACTCTTTTCAAACATTATCAACAATATCAAGACTATAATAAGACGGATAGACAAGGACGGGACATTCTCGTTGATCTTTCTAAACAAAGCTTGCGTGGTGCTGTAGTTTTGATACATGTGCCGCCCATATTAGTTTACATGGTGCTGCCGCCCACCAGAGGCGCCACCACCAACGAGCTACTTGACGTCACAACCAAGGAGGGTGCGTTACAAGAATGATTCGAATTATGCAGTTTTTAATTGCTATATTTATTACATAAAAATAAAAAATGAGTGTGAACTGTGGTTCATTTAATGGCAATAAATTACCTTTGAAAGTAATATTTTTCAAATTTAATTGTTGTGCAAGTTCCCCATTCCGAAGACAATAATATAAATAATTTCACAGAAGAACTTTCCATAGAGTCAGGAGTTCATTTTGCAAGCGGAGCTTTCATTGCAGGCATTTTTTCAATCTTTTACTGTGTTATCAGTTGTGGTCAAAATATCGGACACATTCTTGACTTCCGTGGGTATAAGAGAACATGTCTGATAACGTCATGAGTTAAAATAAAATACCTAATGACAATTGATGTACCTTCTCTGCTTGGGATGATTCTCCCCAGCAATTGATTTGCAATTTGAAATAGTTGAAGAAAAAATATTAATTTACAAATTAGTTTGCATCTAATAAATAAACTTAGTAATAATTGTTTTATTGGAATTTTTTTATAAAATAAAAGCATGCAAATGAGTGTGACAACGAATTTTACATCACAAAACGAAATAAAATGCTCATTTGTTATGTTCCTTTAATTTGACAAGCCTACATGGCATACAATCATAGATTTAATTAAGAAAAGTGAGTCTAATAAGCAAGCAAAAGTATTTTAGGTAGTACCTTTTGGTTTGAAATGAAGTCCATAGCTAGTTGTAGTGTGAGTAGTATAGAACCCATTCTATTTTTCATTTTCTTCTTATACAGGGTGAGTCATTAGTAATGGCTAATATGTCTTTTAGAAATATTGTTTGTTTAAGAGATACAGGGCGTTAAAGTTCGTTTTTTGAAATTGAATTATGGCTACATCTCCCAAACTAATCAAGCTGCTGAACTGAAATTTGGCACTGCTGTGTTCTTGGGGATGGAGAATAAGCTGAAAATGACAATTACTACGTATCTCACACACTTGCGCTGTTTTTGGATGGTGCTTTTACTCGTAACTTTTTTGAGGTTATCTTTTATTTTAGTGCATCTCTTCATTCTGCAACAAAAAGGTACCCTCGTTTCGTAACGGTCAAATCAACCGTTTGTGTTGAAATTGCCAAAACGTGCCCCAAAACGAAAAATAAAATTTTCACGTACTACATTCAAATGTTACAGATCAACTACATTGGAAATGAAGAAAAAAATGCCAAATGAACATTGGTCGAAACACATTTGTTTTCTTCAAATAGGGTGTCAAAATTTTGTCGAGTTTCAATCTGTTCCATTTGAAAGTGAACATTTTTTGGGACATTGTTCATATGGAGTTTTTTCTCACTTTAAATGGTACAGTCGTTGTGCAATATTTGAAAGCAGTAGGTCAATATTTTATTTTTCGAATCTTGAAGTCAACAGGTGTTTTGGGACACATTTTGGCAATTTTAACGCAAACGGTTGATTTGACCGTTACGAAACAAGAGTACCTTTTGGTGGCAGAATGAAGAGATGCACTAAAACGATGGACCTGCAGGACCAAAAAGGTAACCTCAAAAAAGTTACGAGTAAAAGCACCATCCAAAAACAGACCAAGTGGCGCCCTCTGTAAGATACGTGGAAATTGGCATTTTCAGCTTATTCTCCATACCCAAAAACTTAGCAGTGCCAAATTTCAGTTCAGCAGCTTGATTAGTTTGGGAGATGTAGCCATAATTCAATTTCAAAAAATTAACTTTAACGCCCTGTATCTCTTAAACAAACAATATTTCTATAAGGCATATTAGCCTCAATCGTAATATTTTGGCCCAAAATATATGCGGTTGCAGCATGTGCCATTACTAACGACTCACCCTGTATAGTGAACCATTGGTTCGCTTTGGGGCTATAAACAAAATTTTCTATTTTCATTCCTGCATACGTTACAAAATACTCTTCCAAAATATAATGTCCAGAACTCTAGCTTCTTCAATTGGTTGAACAGATTATCCCTTAATTCCAAACTAGTGTTTATTCTTCTGCAATTCACGTAATGGTCTGTGCAAACGATTTTCTTCATGAGCATGGAAATTTTATGTTATCACAAACAAATCTACCTATAAAAGCGCTGTTAATATAACAAAACTACGAAATATTGAACGCAAATAGAATATCCCTGTTATAACCTATAATAAGTCCCCATTTTTTTCTCGTCGAGTAGCGCCATCCTAGTAGAAATATGACGGCATGCTAGGGTCTTTAATATAGTGTCGGCCCAGCTAATACTAACAAGTCAGTAGACTGTTGTGCACATTTTGTCGCTTACACTTGTACATACAAGTCAAGCTAATAAAAGCACGTCAAAAATTAATCCCTCTATAAAAGTCTAAAACTAGATAAGAGCGACCAATTTGTTTTCTGTCTGTAAAAAGTTCTGAGAAATATGCAGGCTGTGTGAATGCCAACTTGCGAGTGGCCGGGGAGAGGGCCAAGGCAGTGACGGCGGTGTGTCAGTGTCGATGGAACGAGTAATTTTTGTCACTTCATAATTTGTGCAAAAGGGCACCACTTTGATATCTCTATAGGTACATCATTATAATTTCCACAAAAATCTCCCCTAAACAGGATTATAGGAAATAGAGCCCTTATTCTTTAGGCTGTAGGTGAATTATAGAATCAGTTGTTTTGCAAAATGCCTATTCATTTTCCAAGTAATTTAGAAGAAGATTAGACCTTTTATGAAATGGATGTACAGATGATTGATACCTATATCTGCCAGACACAAATTTGACACACACCGATATATCCGACACCGTGTTAAACATGCCCTAAAAAGCACTGGTCTGTCGTATATATAAGTCAGAGATTAAAACTGTACTTGCCGTATGGAGAGCTGGCAGATATATTGTGACTAGTTGACGACAGACAGAGTGGCAGATATCTCCAATTGTATCCGAGTCCGGCTGATTGTCGGTAGAGGCTGTAACTTGTGTAGTGGTCATGGAATGAGGATATTCTCATTGTTTTCGTCATTCGTGCAATGAAGGCTACAGTTCATGAGACAGGCACAGACTCACGGCCGATATGAGCAGCTATTGCAACTCCCACTTCCGCGGCAAGCACATTGTAATGTTCTATCTTAGTCTTTTTCAAGCAAACGAGACTAACTTTCCTTTCAGTTAAATACATTAGAATTGTTCGATTACCACTTCTTAGCATGCTATACGTGTATGAGGAACCCAGTTTTTCTCAATCTAATTTGCATTTGCCAGAGGCAGCGGCGGCAAGCCATTTGGAGATGGAGAGAGGGATAAATGGTGGATAATTGGTGCGGCTGCAACTGCCGCATTTTTGGCAACCATAACCATGTGGGAGATGGGCTATAAGGAAATAGGGTGGAAAGATTTTGTATACAAGTAAGTAGCCTGGGCGTTGATATTGAGTTTAATTGCAATGGACTCATTAGTGATGATGTCATGCTAGACGACTCACAGCACAGGTGTCAGAGTATCTTTACTTACTTTTTACTTTACCAGTATTGAAAAACTTCTATTGCTTTCTTCAATAAATATTTATTCTCTAGTTTATCATAGACCTTAACAAATTAAAAAATATACACTCTTGCAAATCTTCATTCTTTGTTCATGTAAGACACAACTTACATCTTAAAACTTGGCATCGATATTTTTTTGAAGCAATATTATTATTTAATTTGCTAAAAGAAACTTAGTTGTAATTTCTATGTTTTCTACTTTTGAAGTAGTTTGTTAAAATAAATTTAGTTTGGCTCTTGCAGATTTTACATCTATAAAAATAGGATGAGGAAATTCGAGGCAGTTTCATCTTTGTTAAAAGTATGGTGATGCCTGTATTTCGACTTGCCTAAACTAACATCACAATAATATGAACTATTGCAATTTCGTTTTAGCTATTTACAAAGAGGCGTAGTAGAAAAACTAGAAGTTGTAAATAAAAAATGGGTTCGTATCCGCCTACTGCCTGGAAATAATGTCGAAGGAGCGGTAAGTCGATGTAGTTTTAACCGAGGCTTTAACATAAGCTTCAATGATTCACGTCATACGGCGAAAACGTCTTAGATTTTTTGTTATTTCCATAAGTATACTGGTTTCATTTCCTTTACACAACACTACTCCTTTCCAAGTACCTGTTGATTTGCAAATGTATTTAAGGATTTGCAAACCAGTAGCTGCAAATATTTTCAGACTTACGCTTGATTAACTTCGACTCAGCTTGCTGTCATATCTCTGTTGTAATAGATCCTTGTAAACAATTTGTGGCAGGTTGTATTGGGCAGAGACCCTCCGAGTTTTAGTTCCAACCATGAGTAATATGGCATGAGTAATATGGCAAATTTACAGTGATATTTAGCAATAAACTGTTTTTAATATTGTTTAATGGTTTGGTATACTCTACAGTGCCCGCCAAAAAGTCTGCACCATATGGGAAAAATTTTGAGTAAATAACTTACGGAAAATTTGATTGCGGCATCGGGTTTTGCTTGCTCTAGAACCAAAATTGACATAATCAAATGTTGTGACGTAGTCTCTTTTATATGTCAAATTTGACATTAATGAAAAAATGTCCGAAAAATGGGCTTATTTAACCGAATTTCGAAAAAAGTCATAAAAAAATATGTTTCTTTCGCAATTTTATACCCCTGTGCAAAATTTCAAGAGCCTACAACGATTTTCATATTTTGCTCTTTGTTGGATATTATTGGACATAATATTTTAAATTTTCTAGATATTTCTGATCAGATCAGCATGACAGAAATATTTGTGTGTTTTTACAACCATTTACTTACAAAGAAGTTTGTAAATCGAATTTATGTGTTTATCTGTAAAAATGAGATCAGTTTTGCACCAAGCGTGCTTCTTCAACAAGCCCTCATTTTAATTTTTTTGCAAAAAAAAAAGACAAGTAGGATATTTAGACCGTAAACTAAGTGTTGTGCAGTATGTATTCAGTCAATGAGTGTTTTAAATTACGTAGAATCGACTTTTATGGATTAACAAATACGGAAAAGGGCAACAAAGGGCAAAATATAAAAATCGTAGTAGGCTCTTGAAATTTTGCACAGGGGTATAAAATTGCGAAAGAAACATATTTTTCTTATGACTTTTTTCGAAATTCGGTTAAATATGCCTATTTTTCGGGTATTTTTTTTCATTAATGTCAAATTGGACATGTAAAAAAGACTACGTCACAACATTTGATTATGTCAATTTTGGTTCTAGAGCAAGCAAAACCTGATGCCGCAAACAAATTTTCCATAATTTATTTACTAAAAATGTATCCCATATGGTGCAGACTTTTTGGCGGGCAATGTATACTAGTATTAACTAGTATATTTATTACTTGAGAAACACTACTACAATAATTAACCACAATTGAAAAGCCTTTCATTGATTTTTAGGCTTAGAAAAACTATTTAACTCCAAACTGTTATAAACTAATTAACTTGCTAATTAGGTACACACTGCAAAATCTTAATCCAAATTAAAGAATCCTGAGAAATTAAACAGTTAACAGAGGATTGTCACTTAATCCAACACAAAAAGTTTGTTTTTCGTCCAGGATCTCTTTGACTGGCTTTTGGCCTATTCAGATAAAGATGTTCCCTGTTGTGTCTATCAAATTCTGATAAAATAACCAGCACTGATCTCCGTAAACGGTTTAAGAAATATAATCTCAAATCGTTAATGGCATGTATAATAATGTATATTGAAAGCAAAGGTTCTAACACACAAAAAAAATACACATTAGCCATGTTTTAATGAAATCTTTCATTTGTTTCATTGTTATGACCGAATCACCCTGTATATTGATTTTATTTTATTATTCTTTGCCCATATACTACCCATATGTTTTTGCTGTCTTTTAATTTTTTTCTAATGATCATTTTAGAGTGTAATTTGGTTCAACATCGGCAGTGTTGATTCCTTCGAAAGGAATTTAGAGAACGCCCAAATCGAAATGAACGTCGAACCACCTAATTTCGTGCCGGTCATCTACAAGACTGAAATCGAAGCTGCTAGTCTGTCAGGAATATTGCCCACCCTGCTCATCATTGGTTTCCTGATTTACATGATGAGGAGGTCCGCCGAAATGATGGGCGGCAAGAAAGGCAAGCGGGGCGGCGGCCTCTTTGGAGGTGTGATGGAAAGCACCGCGAAACTGATCAACTCCAGTGATATTGGAGTAAAATTTAAGTAAGTGCATACATAATAATATTTTATAAAGAATGAAAATTTACATGGAACAAAAAGGTCTACATCCCGAATGCGTTTGCACTAATTGAAACTGCAAAAGCACAATTAGCTTTTCTGTAATTTAATTTTTAAAGAGAGGTTTAAACCACCACCTATACGTCATAGGTTATTTGTAAACCCTACTATAATATGTGGCAAACATGCATCGAAGTTGAAAAGTGTACCATGGTACAAATGAACTACTGTCCATACAATAGGCTAGAAATCTGGCATCACTGCTGGACTATTTGTCAAGTTTGAAATTTGTTAACTTTTGGGTTCAGGTTATATTAATCTCTTAGACAAGGAAAGAGAAAGGACGCCTAACACGCTCGTAGACGTGTTACGTGTTCTTAGCCAATATCACACAGATGTTAAAAATTAAAAGGTAGTTAATTTTGACTTACATGTAATTTGAAATATTGGTATTTATTTGCAGATAATTTCCCAAATGTAAAGCTAGTGGAAATTGCCGAAATATATTTATTTGTGGCGAATTCGAATCAATCAAAATAAAATAAATAATGCATGCCCATGCAAACCAGCCCATACTTTATGAAACTATCATAATCAGTTAAGAAATTTTTAAATAAAACCATGTTAAAAAACAATTATATTGGTCCTATTTACAAACAAAACAATGCACTTTATAATACTAAAAGGTAGAAGGAATTTGTAGAAGTTATATATTGAGAAAAAAATAAAGTTTTAGGGCATCCTTCAAAGGTAGCTTGTTAAATATTTACCTGTGAAACGAAATCCCGGGCTCTTGCTTTTCAGTTCTGCTTTTGCAACCAAGTGCTGAACAAGTCACCATTATAAGAGTAAATTTTCCCTTTAATCACTGTTACTTTTAATTCACCAATTCACGAAATTAACTCACAACACACTCGCTTTGTCTTCCACATATAAAATGGCCGCCGTTCAAAACGACGTAACAAGATCTATACACGGCAGGGTAGGCAGGCACGTTGTTCTCTCTCATTCCTTGTATAAGATTACGCTCTTTGTCTAAACTTGTTTCCAAATGTACCCTGTTTCAAAATCAATGGAATTAGAGGTGTTTAAGTAATAGTAATATTCTTTCCAACCAATTTTAGTGATTTATCTGATAGGGGACATTTGAACTACAGCTTAGGTTTATGCAATTTTAATGCAATAAAATAAGAGCTGCATCAGTTGCCTCCCTTTTTAACAAAATATATAATAGAATGACATTTTGAATTATTTTAACTGTAATAAAGTGTAAAGGTAAAGTAAATCAGTACAAAATAATTAATCTAATAAAACCCCAAAATCTTTTAAACTAAAGCGGAAAAAGTTCAAATGCATTTGGTACTTATTTAAAAAAAAACTATAGCTACATTTAAAAAATTGTCATGTATCTTATTGTTTAGGTACCTACTGGTTTTTCTGCCAGATAAAACCTATATGATTTGTGAATAAAATAGTGTGCATACCTCGGCCGAAGTTTAATGACAGCCTTGGGATATCCTTGACCTTGGCGCTACATGGCTCATTTGATCTAACGTATGTGTCGTAGGCTTATTGTAAAATCAGTCTTATTATAATATGGCATGGCTTTTTCAATATGACTAGGCATATTGTAATACTACCCAAATTATTAAGAATCTCACAATTTGTTAATACGTCTGCTGCTTGTTAGTCTTATTGTTCAAATAAACATGCGTGCGATTGTTTTAGAATCCGACTAGATGAAATCCGTCGTATTATAATACAACAGAGAGTATGCCAGGTGATTGTATTGGTTGTTGATTAGATCAATGACTCTGTAGGCGTTTTATTTTTGTGTAATATTTGTGAAAAATATTTATATTTAAAATGAGTGCTGATTTATATATTGTATTTGTACATAAAGATAATTATTATGAAAACTAGCAAAGTTTTAAAACATTAAGAAAAGCATGAACATAACCTCAAATTAAGAGAAAAAACGCTGGAAACCAGCAATAAAACATTAAGACCTCTTGATATTGGCCAAAATATTGCAATTGAAGTTCCTAAAGTAGGTAGAGGACTACTGGATCCCAACAATATATTAGGATCTGTAGTGGATATGTCTAGTGGAGTATATCAAATTGGTACCACACATGGCTTTTTAAATAGATGGACTGCCAAACTAATGAAATAATTAATATTCCACAAGGAAAAGCAATTTCCTTTCGATAAGCTCTAAGATTATTTTTGAATTCCAGGGACAGGGATTTAAAAAGTGTTCTTGCAAGCCAAGCATGGCACAGTGTCATAGCAGTAAATGTTTATGTTTTAAAGCTCATATGAATGTCATAAAATGATTACAATTCGCCTGGCACACTCTCAGTCCTATTATAATACGACACATTTCATCTAGTCGAATTCTAAAACAGTCGAGCGCTGGTTTATTTGAACAATAAGCATACATAGTATAATACAAGCGGCATACATAGTATAATACTTCTGAAATTGTGAGATTTTTAATTATTTGGATAGTATTACAATATGGCTGTCGTATTGAAAAAGCCTAGTCGTATTAAAATAACACTGATTTTACAATAAGCCTACGACATATGCATTGGCTAGAATGAAAGATTTTCCATTTCTGTACATAATTCACTAAGAACTGTTTCTAATATTTCTTGGGAAATGTTCAAAAAAAGGTTTTTTATTTATTTTAATCAAGAGGTAATTTTCCTCTGCCCATGTGTGTTAGAAATGTACAGGAAGATTTATATTTAGAGGAACACTATTTTTCAAAAATTCAATGTTGGATTTAGCGGTTAAGATTGAGCGCTACAACTTTTTCTATCAGAATCCTTTCTTTAGAAATAAAGAAATTATGTCTTATTTAAAAATAATCAGTCACTGTATGCTTGTTATGGTTTAAATACCTTTATATTATGTTTAAATACCTTTATACCTCACTTTCAAAGCCAAATATTTTTAGCAGTAAATCAGGGCCAAGGAAATGAAAGGCATATCTTATAAAAATAAAAGTGTGTGCCAGCCTTCTTTTATCACTCAAGAACTCTCCCTAGCCTTACCTTGCCAGAGCTTTAAGTTACCTTTATATAATTATTATTCTATTTATGAGAAACTACCTAAAGCGTAGGTTCATTTCATTAAGAAAAACACGACTATACCAACATTGAATACGTAAGAATTGAAAAAAATCAGTTGCCTTCTATCCCACATTAATGGAATGCTCATATTTGTATTCATTATCATCTGGTTTTGCCCGTACTTACAAGAAAAATTATTTTAGGGATGTAGCAGGTTGTGAAGAAGCTAAAATAGAAATCATGGAGTTCGTTAACTTTTTGAAAAATCCCCAACAGTATATTGACCTCGGAGCTAAAATTCCCAAGGGGGCAATGCTTACAGGTCAGTATTTTTAATTTCAAGGAAAAATATTCAAACGTATAATAATGTGTAGGATTTTAAACAAATGCAAAATGCCTTTTAGGCCCACCTGGAACTGGAAAAACCTTACTGGCCAAGGCCACAGCTGGCGAAGCTAATGTTCCTTTCATTACTGTGTCGGGGTCTGAATTCTTGGAAATGTTCGTCGGTGTGGGTCCGTCGAGGGTAAGAGATCTGTTTGCCATGGCTCGAAAACATGCACCCTGTATATTGTTCATCGACGAGATCGATGCAGTTGGGAGAAAAAGGGGAGGACGCACTTTTGGTGGTCATTCTGAACAAGAAAACACCCTGAATCAGTTATTGGTGGAAATGGATGGATTTAATACCACTACAAATGTCGTCGTTCTTGCAGCCACGAATAGAGTGGACATTCTCGACAAAGCATTAATGCGACCCGGTCGTTTTGACAGACAGATATACGTACCCGCTCCAGACATCAAGGGCAGAGCCAGCATATTTAAAGTGCATTTGGTTCCGTTGAGGACCGATTTGGACAAACAAGACCTTGCTAGGAAAATGGCGGCATTAACACCGGGTTTCACTGGTGCCGACATTGCAAATGTTTGCAATGAGGCTGCCCTCATAGCCGCCCGAGATTTGAACGACAAAATTAATATGAAACACTTCGAGCAAGCTATCGAGCGTGTCGTGGCCGGCATGGAGAAGAAAACCAACGTTTTATCTCCCGAAGAAAAGAAGACGGTCGCGTATCACGAGGCTGGCCATGCGGTAGCCGGTTGGTTCCTGCAACACGCAGATCCACTGCTCAAGGTTTCCATCATACCACGTGGAAAAGGTTTGGGATACGCCCAGTACCTACCAAAAGACCAGTACCTCTATTCCAAGGAACAGTTGTTTGATAGAATGTGTATGACGTTGGGTGGGCGCGTGTCGGAGGAGATCTTCTTTGGAAGGATCACAACTGGCGCACAGGATGATCTAAAAAAGGTGACGCAAAGTGCATATGCACAAGTGGTCCACTACGGTATGAATGAGAAAGTCGGGAATATCAGCTTTGACATGCCGCGGGAGGGTGAAATGATGATCGAGAAGCCGTACTCTGAAGAAACAGCGCAGATGATAGATGTAGAGGTTAGGAAATTAATTGACACTGCACATAAAACGACAATCGTTTTATTGACGGAAAAGAAAGATTTAGTGGCTAAAGTGGCGGAACGTTTGTTAAAACAAGAGATTATCAGCAGGGACGACATGATTGAATTGCTGGGGAAGAGGCCGTTCCCTGAGAAATCTACTTATGAAGAATTTGTCGAAGGAACTGGATCGTTTGAGGAGGATACGACATTACCGGAGGGATTGAAGGAGTGGAACAAAGAGAGGACCAAAGAACCGAGCGAGAAGACCCCCCAGCCTTCTTAAATAAGAGATATGTATTTAAGTTTTGTTGTAGTTCTTTTTGTAAAATATTGTTATATTTTTGCCATTTGCCGTTGAAAATAAATATATCTAACAAGGTTTATATTTTCTGATTGAATTATATAGCATGATTTCACAATTCACACAACCAGAAGTCTCCAACTTAAATTTTTGTTTGTATTTATTTTACTTAATAGAAGAAAGATAAGCTAGTATTTTAATTATTTTTTCTTGTTTACCTGAACCATTACCTATTTATTTACCTACAGGGTGTCCGCAGTTTTTGTAAACAAACTTTGACAATTTGTAGAAGTCATTTTAGAACAAAAGTCTATAAACATGAACCGATTTCACGCGATGGTCTGGTAATTACCACGGATATGCCCTTGTATTAGCGGTCATCATAAAAAAGAATTTTTTTTGTTCGCGTGAATACATCTGGTTTCAACCGTGGTAATTGTGCTGTCCCTATTCTTTCAAATTATTAAGATAGAACGTAACCTTACTTCATGGTGACATTTCGAAATTTGTTTATTAGTGACAAGAGCAGAGAAAAAGTGTTAAAAGTAATAGTCTGGCAGCGGAACCGTTTTTTTTTGCCTGAAGTGCGAAATTTGGGATGAAGTTCTTTTTTTAACGGATTCTTGCAGATTTGTCCGACCGATGACATGCTGGACTCATTGAGCAATTTGATATACAGGGTATCTCAAATTTTAGACAGTAAATATTAGATAATATATGGAATTTCTATTCTAAATCTTACTATTTAGCTGTAAAATTGTTGTTATTATTATATTATTGTATGAATTAATTACGTTAGAGTTATCATTAATATACAAGATGTTTTAAAAACATGTGTTATGAATTTACAATATTCATGAATTCCTCTGTATTAGAACATTTCGTATTTAAGTTAAAAAACTAATAAAATATTTAGAGATAAAGCTACATGACAGGTATATGGCGTCTTAAATTTGATGCTCTGTCCACTCTACAGCCAAATGAGCATTTTGTCTAAACTCAAAGTTGTGCATTAAATTACGTAATTTTTGCTAATTGTGTGTAATTATAGGTACACTTCGCCACCAATGTGGGCATTATTACAATAAAAAAAATTACGATTTTTTACTTTAGTGTAATTTAATGTGTTTAATTTAATGGCATTCGCTACTCGGTATATTATAATATCCAGAAATGAGATGAGAATTATGGGGAAGGACTATGTATAAAATCCTTTTATTGGTTGTAAAACATTTATTTCCTGTATTATATTACTAGTCCCTCATCCCCTTTCCAAAACTCACCTCAGTTTGCATTTACTATATTTTAATTTTAGTGCTTAAGAAGAATGCTTTTTTAATTTATTACATTTATATTAAGAAAAAAAACGCCCTTTTTCTAAGACTCTAATTGCATTGTGTGTTCGTTTTTAATTGAGAAATTTAAGTCATTGTAGAAATTAGTAAAAGTTCATATACTTTGCACAGATATGTATTTATTAAAATCCTGACAGAGCGCTTCCGGTTAAACAACCATCTTCAGTATCATCTATAATACGTATAGTTATGTTATAAAACACAAGATCATTCAAATTGATAAACTTACTTGTCAAATTTAAAGGGTAGTGGGTATTATTGAGTGTATAGTGTGTACAAAATTTGAGGGCGATCAGTGAAACGGTTCTGAAGTTAAGAAAAAGTTCCTTCATGGAGCCCCTTTGAGGGATCGTAGCTCCACATGGGGCCGCTTCACTAAATCTTCATAATTTCTAGAGAGGAACCTGTCATC
This sequence comes from Pseudeuparius sepicola, assembly GCA_963920635.1. Lineage (NCBI taxonomy): Eukaryota > Metazoa > Arthropoda > Insecta > Coleoptera > Anthribidae > Pseudeuparius > Pseudeuparius sepicola. Next base: position 46,354,321 of record OY987302.1, on the reverse strand, counting down.
GCACCCTGTATATTAAAATGCCTATAAAAAACATGTGGAGCAGAAAAGTTGTCTTTCGTTTTTTTATAGCTGTTTTAATAAATTAATAAAAAATAAATGATATCCGCCAGGTTCATTTTCGAAAAAATAAACATTAAAAGTGCAAAATTGAAAGTTTCAAGGTCGAATACTTTGCAAATATCTAAAAATATAAAGGGTATTCGATTTAAAGAAACAAAAGTTTGGTTTGGCACCGCTTTTCTGAACACCCCGTATAAAAATAAATAAACGCTGAAAAAAGCTTGCTTTGGCTTCTACAACTTGTATCTGAAACTTTTTTCCTAACCTCAAAAATATATAAAATAAGGGGTGTAAAAATATACGTAATCACATGGTACCTATTAAAAGGACATCCTGTATCTCAAATTGCTCAAGGATGACAGTTTGTCATCGCTTAGATATCAAAACTAGGAGTCCTAGAGATGTCAAATCCGTTTTGAAAAAAACTTCATCCCATATTTTTGGGTTTACCCCCGTGGCTGCCAGACTATAAGGTATTAAAACTAGTAGCCAAAAATGAACAGAAAATTTAATAGCATATTACATAGCGAGAGTTGTAAACAGCTTAATACGTATGAGTGGAAAAGTTGCGCACAAGCCGCGCAGCGGCGAGTGCTGTAATTCCACGAGTATGTAATAAGCTTACAACTCGAGTTTTGTATTATAATTTTTCTTATAATATTATAATAGATAAACTATACTTCTGATTATCTGTCAGGCAACAATTAGTATGTTGGTTAGTTGCTATGGTGACGCGGATGCCGCGCTAACAAGGCACCCGTGATAATTGCGTTTTAATTAAGAACCGATACGTAATTTTTTATTACGTGTCAGTCATTACGTATCAGTGTTCGTAACAATGAACTTACTTATAACCTGAACCATCACTTAATAGGTATGTCACTAGCATAGGAGTAGAAAAAATATTAAACCTTTCTATCGCGGGTTTTCCTCCCTAATTAAATACAACAGAAACATGGCTTAAAAATTATAATAACAATATTTTTTTAAATTCTATTGTTTTTTTTTGCGTCAGGTTGTACAGAACCATCTGTACAAGCATCGTCAACAATAATTAAATTCGATTGCTACTGACTTGCCACACTATAATCTACAAAACCATTAGCCAATTCTCATTCAAATTATTCTAATTTTTAACAAGTAGAAGATTCGCCGTGTCTATAATTTGGTACTTCTATTATACAGTGTGGTCATTTAAGTGTGCAACATATGTTTTTTTTTATTAATTGCACGAAAATACAAATATTCCCGAAAGTTGGTGCATGTTCGATAATCATATTAGGCGCAGTTAGAATGGTTGCAAGTCAAACTGCATACAGGGTAGGTCAAAAAATATAAAAATTGTACAAGAGTAAAGTACCCTTATTTTAGAAAATTCAGCAAAATGTTACTAAAAAAAGTTGTCCAGAATTAAAAGTTATGCCTAAAGACCAAAACATAGCCTTCCAACAAAAAATGTATTTTTTGAAAAACAATAATTTCCTCAAAAAAGTTTGTTTTAATATTCACCCTAAACAATTTCATAAAGCAATCAAAATTAAATCAATTCCGCAGAACTTCAAATTCAAGCATAAGTATTTGTAAAATTCTTAAGATTTTTAATTTTTTAGGCCAAAATGTTTGTTGCAACGATATTAAACAAAACTTTAAAATTTCGCAAAAATTCTTCTGAACAAGGTAAAATATTACTAATGATAATATGTATATTAAAAAACTCTCATTTAAGGTGCAAAATTTTTATTTTAAATGTTTATTAAGAAACTGGAAATTAATTGACGAAAAAAAAATTTTTCTTAGGAGACTATGTTTTGGTATTTAGGGATAGCTTGTAATTCTAAACAACTTTTCTTAATAACCTTTTGCTGAATTTTTTTAAATAAGGGTACTTTACTCTTGTGTAATTTTTATATTTTTTTGACCTACCCTGTATGCTGTTTAACTTGCAACGATTCTAGTGGCAATATCTGTATTTTGGTTGTGCAATTAATTTAAAAAGTCCCATATTTTGCACACTTAAATGACCACACTGTACAGTGTACAGTCTTCACGAATACTATTTTATATTAGAGTCAGATGCCATTATTATATTAATATATTTTTCTTGAAATCGGCATTAAAATGTCCCAAAATCGTCATTAAAAGCACAGAAATCGTACAATAATGTAGCCCATTATTGTACGATTTTTTCAATAAGTAGGCCTTGGCGAGATGTAAACATCAAACGTCAGACGCGGAGAAATCGCCCGTCAAAAGTGACCAAATATTCAAAACCCGGCCGATAAAGGCTCATTTAACTTTTCGTACACATTGCGAAATTGTTTCCTATAGAAGCGCAATCCTTCAGTATACATATTTTAGTAAATTTGAAAAACAATAGATTTGTTGTGTAAGCTGCACAAGAAGCAGCAGTTTGGTTTTTCTGTCAGAAGGTGCCGTACATCATTATGCTTGTGCTAAAGTCAAGCAACGCCGCGCGTAGTCGGTTCGTGGACGGGTGATCCCTTATTATTATTTTCTTGCCTAATAAAACATTTTTTTTCCGATTTCAAGAAAAATATAATATGTACCTCGGCACTGAAGTTCTTTTTATGACTCATGTGGTTTATTTGCCTCGGCCAGAGGCCTCAGCAACTAAACTCCACGAGTCATAAAAAGTTGAACTTCAGTGCCTTGGTACATAAATAACTATTTCCTGCTCCCTCCCCCGTAAGTACACTTTACATGCTCGCCAACAGGCCCGAGAGCGAAAGTCAAATGTTCGAGGTGCCCTGTTATTTTCGTTGCTAGCTGCGAAAGTGGTTGCTAGGTGCAAAAAGTATTAGTATTAACCATTAATTAATTAATTAACCATTAATAATTAATAATTAATTAACCATTAATAAAATGTGTGTAGCAACGCGAATCTTGCGTCAATTTTAATAGGTTTCACAACAATCTTTTCACAAACTGGTTTTGATCATAAAGAACACGAATTATACCAAAGAAAAATTAATAATTTCAATGTTTCTCTGGCGTCAAATAAGAGCCGCATAACAGAACAAATTTGACAGGTGCCGCGCTAGCGGTAGGGTGAGAGTACGCGATTAGTAATTCGTAGATCCAGAGTTCAAATCCCACGCAAAGCTCAACATTTTTTATTTATTTTTTATTATCGCTGCATTCTGCCTCTTATATTAATTTATCACTGATTATCGGAGGTACTTTTAAAGACCGAGGCAACGCTCGCGTTGCCTCGGTCTTTAAACAACCTCCTCGGCCAAAAAAGTGCACTTACGCATCTGGCAATGTAAATAACTATTTTTAATTGAAATAAACTTTTCAATGGTTTAACAAATTAGAGTAATAATGACAAGTTATTTTGAAAGGAAAATGACAAATTTTTAGGTTATTATAAACAGTTGCCAAATGCCATGAACTTCAGCCGTGGAAAGAGCAATTAACTCACCTTCCGAGTTCAGACTTTTAATGACGCCACGAAGGGATACTTCAGGATATCATTTATTATAATCGGAGCTGCTTGAACTACAGAAGTAAATACCGGTAATTACCGATCCATCACATGAAATCGGGCGTGGAACTCTGTTTACAAGATACAGAATATATAAGAAAATAATTATTTTCAAATTGTATTATTTTATCTCTGGAATGAAAAGGGACATAGAGTTCAAACTCGGGTATATAGTAACAGATCCAGAAGGCCCACAGGTATGAGGACGAACCTATTTAGGATCACAATTGGCGTGCATGACAATAAGTGTAAAAATGCTAAACATAAGCATTATGTTTATAAATGGGATGCTAGTTACGCCCATGCACGCTTTAGCATACTTGAAGGCCTATTACTATGTACTGAGTTTGAAGTAGGTACCTCTTCCTTTAGCCACCTTGACGAATTTGAAAAAATCATCAATTGCTTTGTCATTTTTGATTTTAGGATAAAAGATCCTATAGGACAAATTTTTTAAAGAAAATACATACCTCGCCAAGTAGGTACTTGCTTATCAACCAATAATATTAATTGGTATCTACTTTTATGAACAATTTTTCCATTTTAAAAAGCTTGTCGCAATTTGGCATTGAATAACCTTAACAAAAATATAAACTTATTTTATTCATTTTAGTATAATAGCGTTGACTGATTAATAAAGACTGCCCACGGCTGTCATGTTTGACAGTTCTCTGGCTCACCATGCGCTTCCCGGAGTCAAAATACAATGCAAAATACATTGTTGACCATAGGCGCCATCTTCTTTCCGGGACATGAAGCTATAGCCGTGAGAAGTCTTATTAATACATCAGTCAACGATAATAGTTATTTATGCATATCAAGGCACTGAAGTGCAACTTTTATGACTTATGTGGCCGAGGCAAATAAACCACATTCACATTTTATGACGGCAAGACCAATAAAGAGAATAGGTCACGTGGTGGCCAATGTTTTGATCCACTGCCACTGTATCTTGGATAGACTTTAGGTCAAAGATAATGAGGCACGGCGCTTCCCAACTGAAACTCCAAACTACTGCCTGTTATGTAGCCTCAATGAAAAATAGATTGATATTCAAACCTACCAAAATATTTATACCGAAAGATTGCGCTGCTATAGGTAACAATTTCCCAATGTGTACGAAAAGTTAAAAGGGCCTTTATTGGCCAGGTTTTGAATATTTGATCATTTTTGACGGGCGATGGCTCCGCGTCTGACATCGTTTACATCTCGCCAAGGCCTACTTATTGAAAAAATCGTACAATAATGGGCTACTTCTGTGCCGATTTCTGAGCTTTTAATGATAGACCGGCGGTACATGACCAGTCAGATGAAACGTTTTTCAAATGCATGCCAATCCTATATATGAATATCGAATATGAATCGATGTATCCGAACGATTTTCAAATGCATGCCAATAGTACCAAACGAAAAGTTATGACAAAAAAAAAACAGCGGAAAATGATTGCTGATTTCAAGAAAAAACTTGTTTTTAAAAAGGTTTTTTTTACTTTTTGAAAGTTATACTAGATTATTTCTGAGATATTTACCTTATTAAATCAAAATAATAACAGAATGTCATTAAAAAAGTTTAAAAATTTCTTCCTAAAAATTTTTTCTGTAGTTATTTCCAGCTTCATTAAGTTTTTCCTTATATTAATTGTTTTTTGTTATTTTGAATAGACTAGCGTTTTATTTTTTAGCACCATTTGTTTTAAGCGGTATCTTTGGTTTAAGGACGTAAGAATGCCTCTGTAACTTTTTCAATAGAGGTGGCATGTATTTAGTTCATTGAGTGCATGAAGTACAGTTGGCTTGCGATGAAACCGAATGAGGTAAAGCCATTTTCTTGAGACTTTTGGAGTAATGATACCCAAAATCTATTCAACAACCAACGGATTCAAGCTCAGAGTGAGGGACGAAGTGACCAACGAACGCGACGTTGCCAAATGTCAGAACAGAATCCAAATATCCCAAGGAAATGGATTTTTAGCGTTCGGTTTTGTCTGACGCCAACCGTACACCACCAGCTTAATTTCTTTCATGCAAATCATAGTTTATTTCATTAGCCTTTTCTAGGAGTTTATCTGGGTGCACCAGTTTGATGTGTTCAATTTTCGTTGTCCTTTTTGCCAACTAGATACTCTTAAATGTCACATTAAATATGCTTTAAAATAGATTTGGGTGATCGCTACCTGGTTTGATTGAAATATTTTTAAATATATTTACTAACCTTGGTCTAAACCAAAAACTTCGTTATTTTGCTAGCCATTTGGCGAGGACTACTATAACTGCCAATATAATTGGTAAGTTTAAATTTTCGAATTTCATTGACGGTTATAGTTCAGAACCTAGCTAATAATAATTGAAAGAACGGTTCTTAATTCTTAAAAATTATTCTTTAATTTGAATTTTATATGAGATAGTGCAACTTTTCTCGCTTACGTGTAACTATTACTAATTGCTTGGAATTCTCGCACACAGCTTATGGCATAGTCTCCATTATTGTATAGCAACTTTGCTTTAAATATTTCAATTAGTATGAGTGTTTGGGAACCCTCGTTGATACGAACTTTTGGTAACAAATTGTACTAAACACCTAAACCATTTAGTTCTGGATACAACAGTCTTGATTATCAAAAATAAACATTAATAGGAGTAGGTAGGATATCATTTGGTGCAGGTTAAATAAGATGTATATCACTTAAAAATAATGGTTTTATTACATTGCATTGTCAAGGATATCATACAAAAATGTGGAAGGTAAAATATGTAATGTATTACTTAAATAAACTATTATCATAGCCGAACGATCCTCCTTTCGGCTATGCTATTATCTTATTCCAAGTGCACATTTTTTTAAAGTAATAATTCTTCATAATCGACTATAAAATCTTTGTACTCCTTTTTGGTCACTAAAAAACGGGTAAGTATTTATTTTTTAAATTTAGTTCATGACTAGAGTTGTGCCGTTTGAAAGTTTCATTTGAAATTTTCACATTTGAAACTTTCAAAAGTGAAATATTTCGCATATCCCATGAAGTGAAATTTCAGTGAAATTTTCGAAAGTTTCAAGCGAAAGTTTCACTTCATAAATTTTGCGAAACTTTCTCATAAAGTTCCTTAAAAACGCGAAACTTTCTCATATATTGCATTAAAGTTTCGCGAAAACATATGCGGCATGCGATCATAACAAAAACCGCTGTACCTAATCCACCATTTTCATTTTTTCAAAAAAATATTTTTTTGGTTATAACTTCATATTTGTTGCTCGATTGTTTTTTCTTTACGGCATTCGGTTTCTTGGAAAAACTACACAAGTTTAGTTTTGAATCATCAACTTAGCCTAAAAATTGCTGAGATAATCGAGCGTAACGTAACGTCTTATCTCTATCTGGCACACTATATGTACAACATACCACTTCATACACATACATAATTTTTGGGCTTGGGTGGGGACTGTTTATAGGAAATTATTGCGAAATTTTCACGTGAAACTTTCTTTAAATTACATAAATTTCAACATCACATTGAAAGTTTCAAATATTTTGCGAAAATTTCTTTAAATTTCGAAAGTTTCGCGAAAATTACTATAGGAAATTATTGCGAAATTTTCACGTGAAACTTTCTTTAAATTTCCTAAATTTCAAGATCACATTGAAAGTTTCAAATATTTCGAGAAAATTTCAAAGTGAAATTTCACTTTTCCTGGAAATGTGAAATTTGCCCATCCCTATTCATGACCGTGGTGTACCTATAGATTTTCAGTACCGCCACTCTTGGTTAGGTTGTGGTTGCAATTTTAAAATTGACTAAGGTAATGCTATTTTCGAAAGTGGAAATAAATATTTAATGAAAAAATGTTTCAAATAAAAGTGCTACCACAGAAATCTGTCAACTGATGAAACAAAAGAACATAGCAAAGTCGAGGAAAAATATGAAGTAAAGTAAGGCTTTTTAAATGGAATAGTACCCATATATTTCATATTTTTGAAATTTACGTGTTATTGCGATTAACTTGTTTTTACCGTTTTAGAAATATTGCAATTTAAAATTTTATATTAAATTTATTTAACATGAATTTGTGTATCAAGAAAAAAAAACAGATGATTTATGAAATAACAAAAAAATATTTGTTTTCACCAAAGGAATATGATAATAACATTCCAAAATGTTGAGACCTTTTTGGATTTTAGTGAAATTTTGAGCTAAAACAGTATGTTTCGAGAATTTAAATAAAATCTCACATAGCTCTTAACATTATTTTAGAATTTGGTATTTCCTCAGCTAAAACCAACAGTTTTTGTCATTTTTTCGCTGTCTTTTTCACTAGATCTACAAATTCAAGTTGAGCGGGGGGTGCAGAATTAAACAAAATTTGCATGGTCTTCTCGAAAATGGCTTCACCTTATAATATTTGCTTTTTCCCCCAAATAGAGTATGCCTTGATATCTAACATATTTTATTTATCTCGATTCACTACAGATTTTTAATAAAAATGAATTTAGTTAATATGGGTCTGAGTCGATATGCTACAAAAGGTGCCTTTTCCAACAATCAAATATGTTAAGTTTTGCCTCATACCTTTGTCTAGTTGGGCTGACAGGAGAGATATGTTGGGGTGTCAAGGTATCCAGAGAAGAAAAGGAAAAAGGTCGTGAACTAGGTGGATGGAGATCATCCCGTGAGGAGTTTTTGCTGAATCTGCCGCAGTCAGCCAGACAAGTCATTCACACCAGTTATCAAGAGCTGACGAAGGAGTTGGTGGTGAAGTACCAGAGGGAAGACAAAAACCTGTTTGTAAGTTGATTTTTTCAGTTTTATATTATTTATATTATGCAACCACGACAATTTAAACAAGTGTGTCTAAATAATAAATAGTTGAAACCGAATTGTTTTTTTTACCTTCGCTATCCGAAAATAACATGTTTTCACGTCCGTTTCCGTGCCGTGTTTACCCTGACGCTACCTGATATTTCTGGTAGCCTTTACTGACACTAGGTTAGGTAAATGTAGTTCAGTTATACATCTAAAAATGATGTGGAAAACGCTTAGCGAACCCCTTCTTAAATATATTTAGTATAAATTTGAAAATGTGATGTTTTTAAAATGGTAAAAGATTATATTTATATAGTATCAAGTTTTATACGATTTTTATCTCAATATAATAATAATCCTCACCCTCACAATACTCCAAACTAGGAGCAAACCCAGAAGCAACCACATGCTTGTGCTGGAGAGGGATGGCAATTACTATTATTTAGGCTTCAATGCCATTTGCGGCTAGGGCTGACTTTTTCCAGATAGAACTAGGATAGCATTCACTCAAGTACTGCTGAAAATCCTAGAAAACTGTAGTAGTCCCAGTGAATGTAGGGAAATTAGTAAACCACACAGATAAAGCTATGAAGGAGCTGTACCGCGAATCTACATTTTACCCAGCGCTCTTTGCCATCAGCGGTGTTTTTCTAAAGACATGTTACATAAGCTCTGCCCCGACTTCAAATCGAACCAACCAACGAAGGCAGAAAAACATGCAGTCTAAAGAGTCTGCTGCAACACTACAAATGTCGCCACCGCGGCAATGATGAGTAAATTTGAAAAGTGTACATATTGGAAGTTCCATTTAAAAACCTAAGTAAGGTGTTCATGCCAGAATTGAAATAAAAGTATCTACAAAATAGATGTGTCCCTAAAAAGAAATGCCTTCAGTCACCAAAAGGATCGACCTCACACTCACATCTAACACAACCAAGTTGTGGTACTGAATTAGGAAACGCAAATATAACAACCAAAAAAACTTTTGCTTGAACTAGGTAAAATCGACATTGAAATTCACCATTTTATACTCAAAATAACTGTCACACTATTTTTTGCAATAACTGACCACTTTATACTTATATGCATTGAAAGATTATTTCTTGTTAAAGCTTCACAGTCTGTAAAGTTTATAAATGTCAAGCCATTACAACATTTGCTCTTGTATCGGTTCTCAGCAACCTCCAATATTAGAGGACAAATTAATTTAATTGAAAACTGTTCCAAATCTTACTTAACTAGAGTTTAAGTGTTGTTTATTAGTACAATAAAGATGTCAGTTTAGCAAAAAAAAATCCAAACAGGATTCAGGGTTGCTTGGGGACTGCCTTCTGAGTGTCCAACCAAAAGATCACACTCTAACTCCTGATATGAATTCCGCCTTAGGGTGGTTTTATAGTCAATAGGAGTTAGGGGTGGTTTCCGAAACATTATTTTAGGGCAAAATGACCCTAATAAAAGTTGTAGGCGATCAAAGTATGAACAACTTTTCCTCATATTTTTTTGTATCTCTGTTACATAACGAATTACAGCGCATTACGTGGTGGTCATGTAAATATTTTTTTACAAAAAATTACCTTAATAAATGTTTAGAGGATGAACTTCTGGTCAACTTTTCTTATATATTTTTTTTGTAAATAATTAAGTATTAGCATTGAGTAAAGGATATAATATAATATATTATATTCTATATAGGGTTGTATTAATATATCCTTTACTCAATGGTATTAGAGGCACAAAAAAATTATAAGAAAAAGTTGACCCGAAGTTCATCCTCTAAAATTTTTATTAAGGTCATTTTTTTGTAAAAAAATTTTTACAAGACCACCCATGCATAGCGTCATATAAGTAATGCGCTGTAACTCGTTATGTTTATACACAAAAAAATGTATGAGGAAAAGTTGTTCATACCTTGATCCCCTACAACTTTTATTAAGGTCATTTTGCTCTAAAAAATGTTTAGGAAACCACCTCTATTGTTTAAGAAACCACAAACCACCCTATAGTGCAATTCGTACCTACCAGGAGTTCGAGTGTGATCTTTTGGTCAGACACTCAGGAAGAAGTCCCCAAGCAAAACTTTTTTGCGACTCCTATAAGCCGATCAGAACTTTATTGGACTAATAAAAGTAGTTTAGTTTGTCGGGTATTATGTTATTAATCTATATAAATAAAATTTGGAACAGTTCCAAATTACTTGTTTCTGGCATATAAAAGTCAGGGAGGAGTTAGTATATATTAAAGAAAATCCTAAAAAAATTCTCTTAAAATAAGAAAGTTCTGCAAAGATCATACAGAACCCCATATGAAATCCTAACCCTTTTTATGACGACCACTTCAAAACATTCCTGTCATTTTATAGCTACACAAATATACTGTCAGAACCAATGTTGAAATTTCCACACGCTACATCAAATATTTTGCATACAATTTTATTTAAAAATTAATAGTTAAATTAAAATACCTATACCTCAACTTAGTACCAAGTTCTAAAAATTGTAAGACATTACAATTTATCTGTTATAATTTGTTTTCTCTCCAAAATTAAAGTTTGAAAGTTGGTGTAATGGGATTTTTTGCGGATGGTTTCAACAATGCTTCTGAGTTCTGATTATCTCTGGCCAATTTAATCTATGGTTGTTAATATTTGTTTGTAATGCTAAATATTTATATTTTACTAAATTACTGCTTAATTTGTCAAATTTTTGTTGTATTGCTAATTAAGGGAGTAGAAGAAGTCGACATAAAATTTGCTTTCACAAATTCCAAGTGTTAAGAGATTTAAACATAAAATAAAAACACGAACTTTTCTCTATCAGAAGATATAAACGGATAACTGCTTTAAAAAGAGCCGATTTCATAACAAAGATCAAATTAAAGTTTGCTCACTTGTTCAAAATATTTTAAAACTGGTGAGTCAATTTTTACATATTTTGTTTCATTAATAAATCGAGTTATGTACACTGTTTATAGGAAAATTTTCAAAAGTGGAACATGACTTGTACCCTATAATTAGGGTTTTCCATTAAATATATCATTCCTCTTTACAAATACCTAATTGAAACCACATACTTGATGGTGGCAGATTCATTCTCTGAGAATGTTTCACCTGCAAAATTTGTTTAGAGATTGCTGCAAGCAAATTATTTTCTTCGAGATTAACTTGCCTTTCCAACAATACAATGTTTCTTCGATTTTTAGTGCTCACCCATCCACCAAACAACCCGCAATGTTGGCTATTTTGTCATAGTTTTACAATGCCACAACTTATGCACTCATAAAATATGCATAAAATATTATGTATTAAAAAAATCAAATCAACTTTGCCATAAAATAACAGGGATGTTTTGAAAAAGGTTTAGGATTTCAACATATAATTTATGAACATTACAAGAAACTATTGAATTTGGCCCAATAGTAAAGGGTGAACCACAGACCAGGGTGAACGTTATAACAACTATTCTAATTATACATTTTTCAGTGATCTTTTGCCTTATGTTTTCAACATGTACCTATAATAATTGTTAATGAAAATAAAATTTTACTTACGTATGTATTTCACAACAGTTAGTCCATTTTCAGGATTTTTCTCGATTTCCGTTATCATTTTATTAATCAGAAAATAGACTGCGCTAACATCGACATTATCAATCAGATTCTTCTGTGGATACCAGAAGTATTTTATTCTGTTGTCTATAAGGCATTCTCTGTATTTCTTGAGAAGCTGCAACATTTTTATGTCACTATAAGAATTATGTTTTCATTCGATTTTAGTATACAAAATCTATAGAAAATAGTTTTTCTATATGACTTGCGGGCAAGTGTCGACATTGATAAGTCCACCCTCTTTTGTAATCACCTACCTAATGGAGGTAGGCGGTGCCCACGCTAAGTCTCCCACTGCCTTGTATTATAACTTTTTATTTTTTTGTGATAGAAAAAAAATGAAAATAAAAAACCTTAAAAAAAAAGATTTTATTTAAGCCATGTACTAAAACGAATAAAATAAGTTTAGTTTTTCGTTAAGTTAATTCAATTCCAAATTGCGACAAGTTTTTGCAAATTGAAAAGCTTGTCGCGCGAAATGTTGATAAAAGAATTTTATTGAACAGTGATTGGTTGATAAGCAAGTCTTACCTATTTGCCAAAGTATGCATTTTTTCTTCACAATTCGCGCGACAAGCTTTAAAACTTGTCGCAACTTGGAATTGAATTATATTCATGAAATAAAAGCTTGTTTTTAAAAAGGTTTTTTATTTTCAATTTTATTTTGTGCTTTTTAGTACCTATTTGATTCCCATGTCAAAAGGGTGGTAAAGAAATTTAGTCCGCCATCTTGGGGCGGCCACCATATTGGATTTCGTATGAAGTCATTCACCTTATTGTTTTCTACCCATCGAGCCCTTTCATTTGATACCCATTTTAAGGGGGTTGAAAAGAAAATGTCATCCGCCATAATGATACACAGTTTTATATCATTTTGATTGCCTTGACAACACATTTAAAAATGGAAAATATACAGGATTTCCTATTTAAAAAAAAATGTTTGGTTTGCCACCCATTTGCCAAACAGGTTGTATGAAAGTTCTTACTATCCCAGAGAAATGCATAACATCCCTACAAGTTTTATCTAAAAAAAAATCTATCACAAAAATCAGGTTATAGGGGTATTGGGGAGACTTGTGTGGACATCCTGTACATACTTATTTATACAGGGTGTCTCAGGTTTTAATTGGGAAAATTAAATAGGCGATAGAACTCGTAAAAATAAAATGAAAAAATGATATGAACATGTATGTTTTTCGAGATACAGAGTTTTAAAGATATATTTTTTTTCAAAACTCTGAAAACTAGTTGGTCACTTTGATAAAATTTAGTATGTTTGTAGTAATAAATAACGAACTTATTTTGATGCAATTAGATTTATTTGCTGCTAGATAAGGTATGAACAAATTTTATCATACCACTGCTTTTTTATAAGCTTGATTTTAAGATGAAATAATTAAAAATATATTTCTCTCTCTTGCATTTTTTGCTTAGCTTACTTACTTTTCGAGAAACAAAAACTGTTTATCCGTTTGTGTCTGAAGAAAGAAATTTAATTCCATTATTAAAATGAAATAAAAAAATATTTTTTGCCAATAAGTTTTGTAAAATTTTGAAAATCCATAGTTACTAATTCCAACAATCTCAAAAATAAGTTTTCTTAATTAAGTAACTTCAACATCTTATATCTCTAAAACGAAGCTTTAAAACATACAAGTTCATAATGTTCATATGAACCTTTCTTTTTATGTTTGCAAGTTCTATGGCTTATATTACATTTTCCCGATTAAAACCTGTGTGTACTTAGACTAACTACTACGCCTCTGCAATACATTACCGTCATAAAAACATAGCTCAATGAATTATCCCAGAAATTATCCGGCTGTTCAATGACCTGCCACATTCCAATTGTTTTTAAGAAGTAGCTAGATATACATATGTGATGGTATTTGTTTCTTATTCTCTAAAAATAAATTGTTACATTATATATCATTCATAATTCCATTTTTTTTATAAGTACTTACTTTTAATAATTTGATTGAGGGCTTAAGGGTTTTTTTGCTCTTGATAATTTCCTTCTCTTGTTCTTGAAACGATACACGCCAATATCGAGAACTCAAAAGTGGCGATTCAGTTTTAGGGGTTTTAGGAATAATGAAGAAACTCTAAAACGTCTTAACATTAACTTGGCATTAAAGTCTTAATGGTACGTATTACAGAACCTTTTTGGAATACTCGAAACCTCCATTATCAGTAAAACCCTTTGGAAGCCAATATTCTTCTCCAAATTTGAAAGATGGTACAAAATCAACATACATGAACTTACCATCACATTTTTTAACCCTGATGGTAAATGCTGGTCCATTTCTACGAATTTTGACCTACAATAAGATTTACACAAAGTAAGTTGAAATGGGTTTTTTTGTGGGGAATAAGGGGTCATTCTAGAACTTTATCTTGAATACATTTTACATTGTATTTTTTTTTATCAAAATAAGTATTGACGTCTGAAGTGGCAGTTTCATTTTTTCGCTAAATGGCAAATTTAAAGGAGATTTTTTGGCTTATTTTGGCAGGGGCGGACCGTAAGTTTTGGGGGCCCTGGGCTAACACTATTATGGGGCCCCCCGTTTGTTTCGGTAGTCAAAAACCTGCTTTTTCTTCTTCAAAAAATGTATAAATTAACACTTCACACTTCACCAAAACGAAAAATCAGTTGATTCAAGCGAAGCGTTTCTCAAGCATAAAGAAGCAAATAATAACCTTAAACTGATATGGGTACGATTGACGGGGTATAGATGGCAGCAGGGCCCACAATTGACGCTGGGTGCCTAACTTATTTTTATTTTTTGGTGGGTAACGTAAACTTACCAGTGCCTGACACCTTAAGGATTGATTTATCAAATGTTAATCTTTAAAAATCAATTTGGCGCGTTTATTGATGATTTTTAATATGGAGTAGGTAAGTAGGAGAGAGATCACTGGAAATAATTATTACCAACAGCCCATATCAAATCTGCAATACCTACATTTTTTTTGTAAACATAAAATTTTAAAATTTATATTTTTTTATCCAGTAACTGACATAGCGAATCTGATAAGCCCAAAAACCTGACACCCTATAAAAATTGTCACACCAATTTTTAAAAAGGGAAACACAAGTGATTATTGTATGTAGAAATGTTTATTTATTCGTACATTCTCACTTCTGGAACATATAGTAACTTATTCTTGAGTAGAAAGCTTTGGATTTTCAATTTTGTAAATTATTATTTGTTCATTATGTCACAGTTGTTATAAAAAAGAATGTTCGCTTTTATTTACCTATTTTTTTTTATTTTTCTATGATAATATTGTATAAATGTATTCCCATGTTATTTAGCTCCAACTGTTTTTTTCTCATTTAATATTTTCTATCTGTTTTCTATTTATTGTTCTTCTCTTCTCTTGTTTCTTCTCCCTATCTTTCTCTTTTTTTTCTTCTAAAAATACTGTTTCTTCTCTACCCCCCTGACAGACCGCATACATTCTCTAGGGTCGTTTCTTAACTACTAACTTTGAACTTATTTTGAATGATTTTACATTGTAAACTTGTAAAAATCGGAGTAGTAGTTATTGGTCCTGTTCAGCGCTTTCGACATGAAGACATGGCTCAGAACGGGGCCCACGGGTAAGTTTCCGTGGGCCCCGTTCTGTAAGTTTCCGTGGGCCCCGCTCAGAATCGTTGAGTGACAAATCTATACATGTTCAGATGCTCTTGAAGACGAAGACAGAACTCCGAAGCGTTGACTGGATCACCCAACGTCCGAAGTCTGCCATAGTCAGTGCCAATTGTATAGCCAATGGCTGACAGGGGTGTTAGGCATTGGAAATATTTAACCCATTGACGCGAAATTTATACACCATTATAAGGTTTTTTGTTGGAGACTTTAGAGATCATTTTTGCATGACTTGTGATTTTACCATGGACTGACACCTACGTCAGGCATTGGCTTAACACAAACAGGTAGCTGACACCCCAACCAAAATCTTCAAAAACTTAAAATAGTTCAAAATTATTATCTTACTTTGTTTGCTTAGAAGTATAAGCCACAAAAATTAATTCCGTTGAAAAATATACACTAAAAACACGTAATTACACACTATTTTTTACAACGCTGCACTAAACAATTTTGCTAAAGAAACTACAATGAATATAACCTCGCTATAAATTGAAAAGTCAGTAAAAATAGAGAGATCAAGATGACTATATCTTAGGTTTGGGAACATACATAACTCATTGTGTGATACTGTGATTTCTACCAACATAAACATATCAATAGAATGGATTTATATCTGCTTATTACCTTATTTTTAAATTAAATAAAGCATGTGTCAGGTTTAGGCAATGTGGCAGGCACTGGTACGTTTACGTTAATTTTTTTTCAATTTTCACCGCGGTGAGGCCGGGGCTGGCGGGGCCCCTTGTGTGAAAGGGGCCCTGGGCTGCAGCCAATAAAGACCATGCCTAAATCCGCCCCTGTATTTTAGGCCTCACAAAAAATATACGATAATTAAATATGCAAATTTTGGATAGCTAGGCAACGTTAAAAAAGAATTCACGGCCAATTTTTCACGCAATACAAAAAATTGCATGACTTAAGAGAGCCAAAGGCCCTGTGTAATTTTCCGACGCTGTATGAGCACAAAGTTGCGTTAATATTTTGAGTTCCATCAATATAATAGTTTTCTTCTATCTGTGACAATAAATTTGCTACTGATACTAATAGTTTTGCCCAATTTGAGTATTTTTTTATATTGCATGACAAGTTGGTCGTCCATGCCATTTTTTTTTCAGCATCACCTATACCTAGCTGTCCAAAATTGTCTCGTTTTGGTTTGTTATATTTTTTTTTTCTGTGGGGTATAAAATAGGCGGGCAAATCGGGGTATTAGTAGTTATAAAAAATGCATCCTGTATTTTCAGGTACCTAATTCACAATGCCACAAGCAAATATAAGATTGTCTAAAGTCCCCCTTACGGCAGAATGCGTGCGACGACGTAAGGGGGAGGAACTCGTAACTCGTAAATATTATAGAATTAGTCACAGTTCAGAGGCGTAGCTCAATTTTGTTTAAGTCACTGACTTAATTTTCATATAATTGTTATTTAATTTATAGTAATATTATTCTGAACGGTGATGCGCCTTAGACTATGGAGGAAGGCAAACCCTTATAACATTGGCAATTATTTTTCGTGCTTGAGAATGCAACGTTCTTCCCTGTTTACTCATTTTTCGCACGTTAACTCCCGAACATACGAAACGCCACTGAGCTCTCTGCGCCGGCGACCAAGGTTGCCGGTGGCAGAAAAAGTAAGCGCTGTGTGGTAGCCCAAATACGCAGTACGCAGTTAACTTTACGTACTATAGAAACAGGCACAAAACGCGTTGGCTGTTTTTTTTTCGGCGACTCGCTGGCAGAAGTGCTTTGTTGCCGTATTTCAAAGGCAACAACAAGGTAGAGCGACGAAGTTGAAAAAAAATATAATAGATGTTTTATCACACCGCGTTAAAAATAAATGATAAACAAAAATGAGTAAGTGGTCCCGTGATGCAAGCTTTATTTTTTCGGTATTACAGAGTTCAGAAATAATTCGGCTTCAATATGCTAAAACTTGTATCCGCCAATAAATAACTACTACTCATATAGGAAATCTCGCAACGCTGCCCGCATTCTTTAGAAACGTTTTCTTTCCTGCGTTGAACTATAGTTACCGTATACCATGTATCAGTGCCGGTTTAACAGGTTTTTTTTGGGTGCAATAGCACCGGGCGGTAAACTTTTTGAGGGCGTCATAGAACAGTTTGCTTCAATGAAAGCTAGAAAGCAACTTACGTTAATATCTTTTTTTATTTTTTTTAGTTATTAATAATTGTGATTGGTGTTTCTTATTATTTTAAACCAAAGAATAATGTTTTATTTTTTAGATAGCATTTTTATTTAGTTTTTCTTCGTACCTGTTGTTTATTTAAACCAAAGAATACTGTTTTGTTTTTTATTTAGTGATTTTAATTAGTTTTTAATATCTAATATATAATCTAATATTTCTTATTTAAATCATAGAATAAAGGTTTTTTGTTTTGTTCATAATTTTTCGTTTTTTATTTTATATAAATATGTATACAAAGTTTCTTTCTTATTTCGACGGTTCAAAAAATAAGAAATATTTTAATGCATGGGGATGGGATGGGCCATCCCATTCCCATACATTAAAATATCCGGATGGGGCGTTATGTCTGTGGCAGCACCGGGCGGCGAACTACCTTAAACCGGCACTGCCATGTATGTGTGTGTACCATCCTTAGAGAATTGAATATTATGGGATTGTTGCCTTCGATCCATCGATCCGAGCGCCTAGATGACGCTACATGACAAACATTGTGTAAGCTGCAAGGAACTTTTTTTCGTACAAATATAATTTCTCTGCTTACAACTAATTCCTTGTTATTATTTATATTTGCAAAACTGAACATGCTTTAATTATTGGAGTATTGTGAGTTTGTGAGGGTGAGAATTATTATTATTGTAATGTTGGCTGTTTTTTACTAACGTAGTAATCCCTCTAAAATAACATTAACGCACCAACATAATAAATCCACACAAAAATTGCATTATTTTTTTTAAATAAATTAAAGGAAGAATAAATTAATGGAAAGCAACAAATTGCATTATTTACTTAGTTTAACAGTAGTAAATGCCCAAAGCCTATTATTTATATTCTAAATATTATAATTTGAAATGTTCTACGCTGGTGCATTAATTTTGTCCAGGAGTATACAGTGTGTCCGTGGATGGAGTCCCCAAGAGGACAAATGGACCAAAAATTTCATTTTTCGACAAAAAGTCATTCTTGATAAAAGTTTCTGCTTCTCGAAAAAATATGGTCTACTTAGGGAATTTTTGATTTTTTTTATATAGGGTGCCCAAAAAAATAAAAAAAACATGAAATACCATCAAGAATAAACTAGCTCTATTTTTAAAAATATCAAAAACTTTTACTTAGAAAGTTGTTTAGAATTAAAAGTTGTGTCCGATTGTCACTTTTAAAACAAATCAGCCAACTTCGATTTTTTTATTGCCAAGTATAGAACTCCTTTGTTTTTAAAAATATCAAAAACATTTATTTAGAAAAGTTGTTTAGAATTAAAACACGTGTCCGACTGTAACTTTTCAAACAAATCGGCCGACTTTGATTTAAATAGGTAAAAAAAAAACAAAAAATCAAATTGGGGAAAAGGTAGTGGCGGAATTTGCCGACTTCAAGACTATCCTGCCTCAGCGTTTTACGGAGCAATTAACTCGAGAGCGAATTGACGAATTGAATGGTGACAAAAGGTATTTTTTAACAAGCTTGGGGCCCGTCGGCAAGACTACAAATATTATATTTTCTGAAGCATGAGCGAGAGACTGCGGCGATATATGGAGGCACTCGAAGAGCTGAGACGCTTGATTATTATGTATGAACTAACTAAAAAGTTTAGAAATGTAAAATTGTAAAAATAAAAAATATTATTTGTTTGTGTGTTATTTATTTCTCTAAGCGGGTGTGATTGAATAAACTTGTGTCAATCCAATGCCGGTTGTTAGTCAATTTTGCTTCAATTATGTCCGGACACAACTGACAATTTAAACAGCAAAACATAAAAAATTGACTAGTGAATTATCCAGTGAGAAAATATTCTACATAATATCCAATTGGGCAATTGCTCAAGTCGGTCCTCCAAATTTCTCGAATATGCGTTTTTCCAAAATATTGTTTGTGTTTTTTACTTCGGATTTGAGGGGTATATCGATTGGTTTGATGCCGAGGGGTGAGAAAATATTGTCTGTGTTTTTTACTTCGGATTTGAGGGGTATATCGATTGGTTTGATGCTGAGGGGTGAGAGGTTCGACCAACAGAGAAGTAAAAAATTCTAGAGTTTTAAGAGGATAAATATTAACACGTTGACTGCCATGTGTATATAATATTATGCATAGGTTCGTCTGCTGCTGCGGTTCGATTAACAGAGAAGTAAAAAATTCGAGATTTTTAAGAGGATAAATATTAACACGTTGACTGCCATGTGTATATATATTATGCACAGATTGGTCTGGTGCTGCGGGTCGATCAACAGCGAAGTAAAAAATTCCAGAGTTTTAAGAGGATAACTATTAACACGCCTTGTGTATATTATGCACGGGTCTGGTTCTGCGGTTCGACCAGGTAAAAAATTCGAGAGTCTTAAGAGGATAGTGGTTGTCGAATTTGCATGAAAAAAATTTGTGTGAAAATTATGTGTTTTTTACTACCCAATAATGGCTTTCAGGCTGCGGCCATGGAGGCAATGTCTGAGAAGCATGATTATGAGCGAAATAAAAAGTTTAAATTATGAAAATATTTGTTAATAATAGTTAAAATAGTCCTCAAGTTGTGTGAATTTCAGATGATAGAACTTGTCAGGAAAAAATCAATACTACGGCAGAGCGCCCATAATCGGCCGCCGTAGGGCTCCGCATCATCCCTCTAAAGGGGCCATTTACCGCAAAGGATTGCTTCAAGAATTTTGTCTGAAGTTTTAAACGTGGGAATATGTCGCGTATTTAGTTTTTCTACATAGATGATTTTAATTTGGTCTGTAGTACCATGATTGTTTAAATCTAAAAAATAACTTATTATTTGTTACATGAGTAGTACCATGATGGTTTAAATCTAAAAATAACTTGTTTATTATTAATGAGTAGCACCGTGATTAAATCTAAAAAATAACTTTATATAGCTAACGCCCTCTGGGTGCCAGCGTCTGCTTTACTAGTCGAGAAATTTTAACCGTTACTAATGGCGGGTGGCTTTCTATTGAGACTATTCGAGCGCCGGTATTTTGTATTCTTTTTTCTTCCTCGGTCCGCCAGATGGGTCTAGTGTGCAACTTCCCGACACGAGCTTGTTTGAAATAGATAAGTTCTTGTCCTGGACCTCTCAACGGTCGAGCTGGGGTTCAAAAGGTACAGCACTATTAGATATTAGTCAGTTATCAAGGAACCCCAATCAGCTCCCCGCCCCTTCTCCGTCACAATTCCGTCCGATCTGTACAGTTCCGGAAGGAATGGTCTGTCGGTTGGGGAACCGCCACCCTTTTTTTGGGTGGCGGTGGTGGTTATTAAAAGCTCGAACCCCCCGCGCGAGGCTCGGCAATAATGTATCTGCTAGATCCAGCTCTATGTTAAAAATGTTCGATCTAATGAAGTAAACATTTTTGCAGTCCTATTGGACTCTAAGTATATCCTGACTCGAAATATAACAGTCACATTCAAACAGAATTATGCAATAACTTTTTTGAATATCCATGTTTATCATCCGGTATATTGTCCGGATGCGGCACGTGCCAAGCAGAGGATATTACCTAGACCCATAGACCTTACTCTCCCTTCAAGATTTATGACTTGGCAATTATAGCTTCTTCGGTACAATAAGGTACGTAATAAATATTCTTGGCGATAAAAACCTTAACACGTTGAGTGTCGAACTTGCCCAACGCGCCATGTGCATATTCAGGCAGCGCTTTATGTCAGGCTGCGTAATGTACATATGTAGGTACCGTGCAGGAATCTGATGGTGCGGCATGGAATTAACACCATCTTAGTTGGTGATATCTTACTATTTTGATTTTTGTTAGATATTAGCTGTGGTAATATAAATAACTAAATACAGGGAAATAAATGAACTGCGGTGGTGGTTAAAAAAGCACGAACCCCTCGCGCGAGGCTCGGCAATAATGTATCTGCTAGATCCAGCTCTATGTTAAAAATGTTCGATCTTATTATTTTGTCAGTTTAGAAATCCTACTCTCCATTCAATATTAAAAACTTGATTTTCAAACAAATTATAAAAGGAGCGTGCACGCTTAGATTCCCTGACTTAGAATAAAATTTAAAAGATTTGTTATACAATTTCGAATCTGACGCTGAACTTAATCTACTTGAAGTATTTTTTCAAAATATGAAGATAGTCAAATTCTAAACACATTTGCAAGTGATCATCACATGTTTGAATACACAATGTATTATTTCAAATGTTGGATCTAATATAATAAAGTAAAAATTTTGACAGTTTACCTAATAGCACAGAATAAATAGCTTTGCAACAGAAGCCTCCTTACGGACATGTATCAAAAATAAGCGAGTCTCCATTTCAATTTACAGAAAGACAAACAGTATATTAATCATAAATTTGGTTCTAATACAATCTCTTTGCTATGTAGATTAACGTAAAATCGAATAAAATGCAAATTATTCATGACTTTAGAAGATATTTCGCTAAAAAGCGAGTCTCCTTTTGACACATGTCGCTAAGAAATTGTCTGTATTACTCGTTAGTCTGTGCTAATAGGACCTCCCAACTCGATAATCCAGCTATAAAAGTCGCATTCAGGATTATGCTTTTTCAATATCCAGGTATATCATCGCGGCACGTGCCGCAGAGGGTATTAGACCTATAGACCTGTAATTATTATTCTCACTTCAAGATTTATGACTTAGCAATTATAGCTTCTTCGGTATAATAAGGTATAATAACGTATTCGAAGTTCTCGGATTGTAGCACCGTGTATGTTTAACATTAATAGGAAACTTAGCATAATAAAATACAGTAAAATTTTTTAATTATTTATTAATGAAAAATATTCTTATTCTAATTTTGTCTCATATACAAGAGGATTGAAGCAAACTCTAATTTTAGAATCTATGCAATTTGAGTTCGATGTTGTCGATATTTATAATCGAATTTAAATAATTACAACCTATTAAGTCTCACACATCACAAGTTTTACACAATTTGTATGCAAAACATTGTATGAATGTATGCAAAACCTTGAAAGTCGCAAAAATTGGACGCAACTCGCAAGCAACGCAAGATGTATGCAAATCCTTGAGAGACGCAAAAATTGGACTCGCAAGCTGTATATATAGTACGCAATTAAAAGACATTTGACCTACCTTGAAAGCTAATGGACATTTTTTCGACTTTTAAGTGTTAACTACTATAGTTACTTTTCGAAAGAGAGAGTACCTGCGAGCTGTTTCAACAAACTGAGCGGTATAATACATGTAAAAAATTATAAGTTAAAGTTTAAGCTTAGGAATCATTCATAATATAGCAATTTTCCGATTATGAATTCATACTTGCAAAAACATCTTAGTTTGAGGGAAGAGTCGCGTATAAACATAATAAGTACCACATACCCACCAAATATTTCACCAAAATTGTCATATTTTCTCACCTGTTGTGTGGAGAAATAAACAAAACATCATAGCCTCAAGGGAGCCGAAGACCCTGTGTAATTTCTGAAACTAAGTATCCCGTTGTGCCATCAAAGTTTTCTTCTTCTTAAAATAAGCTACGTTTTTGCTAAATTTGTTTTTTATATTGTGCCGATTTGCAGCATCACTTAGCTGTCTACTGACACATCTCTACGTTTTAGGACGCAAAATCGAGGTACTAAAAAATCATCCTGTATAGAAAAGTTGATCGGTTAAAGTTACAAAAACAGATTCTAAAAACAATAATATGAATGTTACACATCCAGATCCTGACGTTTCACTATGCATTAGTTATCATATTTACCACGAATTGCTCTTTCCCGTATACAGATTTCTGTTAATAGTTCCCAAATTATACTTATGTTTTTCTCTAGAAAGATCTATTGTCTATGCATTTTATCTCAGAATCAAGAACCACATTCAGATAGAAGATGGCATTCATTAACAGATAGTACAGACTATTGTTATTCAGTTCGGATAGTTTCTACTTGTGTGCCATTCGACGAGCCCAGTGTATAAATCCAATATACTTTTTTAAGTACAGGACCAACCGCCGGAGCGGCCTCCCGCGGTGCCCGGGTTAAACAAAAATTGTAACGAGTTTCTATAGTCTACTTAATAATAATAATAAACTACTTACTAGATTAGGGGATGAGATTTAGCATGATGCTACTCTTACGTCTAACCCCAATACATGATAATATTAAATTAACTTAAACAGGTATAAAACTATGAAACATTCTTATTAATTAAGTAAAGGTAAATTCGTTATAAATTCAATGTGTCTGCATAGATAATGATGTAGTGAGAACCAAGAGGTTTGCGCTTTCAAAAGATGTCTTTTAAGTTTTTGTTTGAACATGAATGTGGATCCGCTTATTTTTATTTCATTATTTAGACTGTTGTAGAGAACAACTGAATTATATGTGTCTCTCTTTTACAACATATTATGGAAATTTTGTAAATAATACTTGTAAAATCTTTATTTTTTCATCCTAGCCGTTCGTAAAATCCGGCAAAATTCTAACCATACAGAAGTATTTGTAACCCGCAATAAAACAGGTAAAATGTGAGACCCATCGTAAAATACCTAGAATATATGTTTTATGGTAGAATTAAAAAGGTGTATTTTCGTGAGATTGACCCACTTGTTAAGCACGGTAATTTTCCATCGCTTTCCAAAGCACCACATGTTTTAAACTCATATTTTTTGTCACACGCTGGCGGTACCCTGTATATTACAACTTTTTGAAGTAGGTGAAAGCGGCATTTGCTAATCTAGAACGATCCAATTGCTATTGTATTATTTTTGGACAAAATCTATGATACCGACGGCTTTACACTATTAGGTAAAAAGGGGGTATCGCTTCAGACGTATTGACCCCCATAAAACATGCCTATAGTTAACAAAAGTAGACATATTATCAAAGTCTAGAGAATACTCTCTATATTATTGTCCGTTTTAGAAAGTCACATCCATTATTTTTTAACATGTTGACTGCCAAAGCGAATTTCGTGATCGGGTCCGCTGCGCCGAAGTACTCGTAGTTTTATTGAAAATTTTATTTATTTTTACGTTTTGGGAGCAAAATAGTTTAAGACTGAATACAAATTTATACTTATAGTATGCAATAGAAGTGTGCATAAAATATATGCACATGGCGCCTGATTAAATCATTTCAAATTTCAAATACACCTTGTAAACAGGTAAAGTACAGCCCTGTCGTCAATACCGTTGACGACCTTCAACGATTGCGCCAAGTCAGAGTGGGCTGTTAGCGTGAGCTGTATAGACGTGTGTTTGACGTTTACACGTGACAGTAAAATCGTCGTATTGTTGTCAGTAAAATCGTCGTATTGTTGGTTCTATCGGCAGTTATTAGTTACTAATAACCCTTTGGTAGTGGTCATGTCGCTCGCAAGTCAAGAAAAGAAAATAAGAAGGTTAGAAGTACTAATGGAAGAATGTTTGAAGGACTGTGACATAAGTGATGAAGAGCCGTTTGCCGCCGACTCTGATGGCGATCCGGAATATGTGCAAGAAATTGAAAGTAGTGGTTCAGAGTCAGGGCAACAAGTACCAAGAAAGAAAGAAACAGAAAGTTGATATTAGGCAATCCGTTCCTTTAAGTTCAAATACAGTAAGTAGCAGTAGCTCAGATTCAAGTTCTCTCTCCGATACCGAGGATATTGATGATATACCGAACGTAGCCAGCTGGGGACCCATTGAAAGAAAATTTAAAGATTTTGCATTTGATGTACCTGTCGATATACCTGTAGATCTTAAAAAGGAACTTAGAGGTCTTAACGAATTGGATTGTTTCTTAAAAATTGCGACTGAAGAAGTTTTTGAGTTAATGGCGCAACAAACTAATATCTATGCCGAGCAGAAGATTGTCGAGAAAATTGTTGATAACAGTATAGGAAGAAAATCAAGACTCAATAACTGGATACCTACGAATGCAGCTGAAATGAAAATGTTTCTGGGAATAATTATTTGGATGGGACTGGACCGAAAACCTACTTTGAAAGATTACTGGAGTCGATCTGCTCTTTATGCAAATCAAATTTCGAAACAGATACCAAGAAATCGTTTTGAAATACTATTGCAAATGTGGCATTTTTCAAACAATAAAGAATGTCATCCTGCAGACAGACTTTATAAAATACAACCACTTATCGACGTTATAAATAAAAACATTAAAGTTTGTATGGTTCCTGCAGAAAATGTTTGTATTGATGAAAGCATGGTACCGTTCCGTGATCCAATATCTTTCAAACAATATGTGAAAGGAAAGAGACACAAGTTTAACTTTAAAGTTTTTAAATTGTGTATAAAAGGTGGTTACACATATCATCTAAAAGTTTATTGTGGATTTGAGAAAACAGATGGCATGCCAGTAGCTAATAATGGTGATGAATTAACAGAAGCTCCTGCCAGAGAAGGTATCCCAATGAAGGCAATAGCTATTTGTGCCTATAATTCTGCAAAACCATACATATATGTGGCTGACCAAATGTCTTCATATTTTACTTCATTGCATAGGTCGGTAAAATGGTTTCGTAAGATAGCCGTAGAGGTATTGACAGAAATATCGCTGGTAAATGCTTGGCATTTGTACAAAGTTGTTAATAATTCATCTATGCAGATTACAACTTTTAGAGAAATACTTTGCATGCTATTATTGGAGAGTAATAAACAACCGATCCCAGAAGAAAACAATACAGATCATAAAATGCAGACATCAGAAAATAGACACCGATGTAAGTTTTGTTATAAAAAGCATGCAAAAGACCATGACAGAAAATACGCTATAGCTCACAGTAAGCAAGTTCTCTCTACGTACGTCCAGCTTGTTCAGGAAGTCCAGCGATTTGTGTGGAATGTGTTTTTACTGTTCACAATTCAAAATTAAAATAATCTTTTTGTTTGTATACAGTAGGTATATTTCTATGTCAATCTATGTAGAAAAACATTTTTTGTTACCAGAAAAGCCATTTTTTGTTGCCAACATTATTTACTTTTGCATAAAACTTGTCGACAGAAAATATAACTTGAAAGGGGAATATTGCAGTACATTTATTTTCCTGTATTTAGTTATTTACAAGAATAAATATCTTATAGACTGAAATTAAAAGTTGAAAATTTGTAACAAAAACGTAAATGGTAAGATATCACGAGACCAACTAAGATGGTGTTAATCACATGTCAACAGATTCCCCATAAGAAATGCACGGTATGCACATTACGCGGTCTGACATAAAGCGCTGTGAATATACAAATGGCGTGCAAGTTGTCTGTGCATATATGCACATGACAGTCAACATGTTAAAAAATAGATGGTTTTGTATGAATTGAGAGTATATTTTATAAGTATGTTGTTTGTTACAACTTCTTCTACACAGCAAAGATTTTTTCAGTTAAAAGCATCTGAGGTTAGTTTATATTTTAGGAATTTTGTTCTAAATTTTTCTGTAGGGTTCATTTCTATCTTAATAAAAATATGTCTTATAATTACCTCGAGTTAGAGTACGAAATGCTGCATATGTAGCAAATATACATGTTTTTTTGCATAGAGTTATTGAAGTTTATACCTAAGCACCTCGAGTTAAGGGAAAATGGATACATGTATATCTACAAATTGCCTGTATATTCTAAATGATTTAATATTTAAACAGCTCGCTTTGGGGATGTTTGGACTTTCTAAAACGGACAATATACTTTTGTGACATGCTTTATGGTGGGCAATACGTCTGAAGGGGTATCCTTCACCTGATAGTGTAAAGCCGTCATAAATTTTGTCCAAAAAATAATACAATAGCAATTGGATCGTTCTAGATTAACGTCGCTTTCACCTGCATCAAAAAGTTGTACCGCCAGCTTATATGAAACATGTGGTGCTTTGGGAAACGAATAAGTTAAATACATCACAATTCTACCATAAAACATATATTCTAGGTATGACAGGTCTCACATTTTCCCTGCGCATACTGTATGGTTAGTATTTTGCCTTACAAACGCCTAGGATGAAAAAAGATTTTACTATTATTTACAAATTTCCAAGACAAGTAGACTATAGAAACTCATTTCAATTTTTGTTTAACGTCTGTTTAAGTTTTGAAACGTCAGGATCTGGATGTGTAACATTCATATTATTGTTTTTAGAATCTGTTTTTGTAACTTTAACCGATCAACTTTTCTATACAGGATGATTTTTTAGTACCTCGATTTTGCGTCCTAAAACGTAGAGATGTGTCAGTAGACAGCTAAGTGATGCTGCAAATCGGCACAATATAAAAAACAAATTTAGCAAAAACGTAGCTTATTTTAAGAAGAAGAAAACTTTGATGGCACAACGGGATACTTAGTTTCAGAAATTACACAGGGTCTTCGGCTCCCTTGAGGCTATGATGTTTTGTTTATTTCTCCACACAACAGGTGAGAAAATATGACAATTTTGGTGAAATATTTGGTGGGTATGTGGTACTTATTATGTTTATACGCGACACTTCCCTCAAACTAAGATGTTTTTGCAAGTATGAATTCATAATCGGAAAATTGCTATATTATGAATGATTCCTAAGCTTAAACTTTAACTTATAATTTTTTACATGTATTATACCGCTCAGTTTGTTGAAACAGCTCGCAGGTACTCTCTCTTTCGAAAAGTAACTATAGTAGTTAACACTTAAAAGTCGAAAAAATGTCCATTAGCTTTCAAGGTAGGTCAAATGTCTTTTAATTGCGTACTATATATACAGCTTGCGAGTCCAATTTTTGCGTCTCTCAAGGATTTGCATACATCTTGCGTTGCTTGCGAGTTGCGTCCAATTTTTGCGACTTTCAAGGTTTTGCATACATTCATACAATGTTTTGCATACAAATTGTGTAAAACTTGTGATGTGTGAGACTTAATAGGTTGTAATTATTTAAATTCGATTATAAATATCGACAACATCGAACTCAAATTGCATAGATTCTAAAATTAGAGTTTGCTTCAATCCTCTTGTATATGAGACAAAATTAGAATAAGAATATTTTTCATTAATAAATAATTAAAAAATTTTACTGTATTTTATTATGCTAAGTTTCCTATTAATGTTAAACATACACGGTGCTACAATCCGAGAACTTCGAATACGTTATTATACCTTATTATACCGAAGAAGCTATAATTGCTAAGTCATAAATCTTGAAGTGAGAATAATAATTACAGGTCTATAGGTCTAATACCCTCTGCGGCACGTGCCGCGATGATATACCTGGATATTGAAAAAGCATAATCCTGAATGCGACTTTTATAGCTGGATTATCGAGTTGGGAGGTCCTATTAGCACAGACTAACGAGTAATACAGACAATTTCTTAGCGACATGTGTCAAAAGGAGACTCGCTTTTTAGCGAAATATCTTCTAAAGTCATGAATAATTTGCATTTTATTCGATTTTACGTTAATCTACATAGCAAAGAGATTGTATTAGAACCAAATTTATGATTAATATACTGTTTGTCTTTCTGTAAATTGAAATGGAGACTCGCTTATTTTTGATACATGTCCGTAAGGAGGCTTCTGTTGCAAAGCTATTTATTCTGTGCTATTAGGTAAACTGTCAAAATTTTTACTTTATTATATTAGATCCAACATTTGAAATAATACATTGTGTATTCAAACATGTGATGATCACTTGCAAATGTGTTTAGAATTTGACTATCTTCATATTTTGAAAAAATACTTCAAGTAGATTAAGTTCAGCGTCAGATTCGAAATTGTATAACAAATCTTTTAAATTTTATTCTAAGTCAGGGAATCTAAGCGTGCACGCTCCTTTTATAATTTGTTTGAAAATCAAGTTTTTAATATTGAATGGAGAGTAGGATTTCTAAACTGACAAAATAATAAGATCGAACATTTTTAACATAGAGCTGGATCTAGCAGATACATTATTGCCGAGCCTCGCGCGAGGGGTTCGTGCTTTTTTAACCACCACCGCAGTTCATTTATTTCCCTGTATTTAGTTATTTATATTACCACAGCTAATATCTAACAAAAATCAAAATAGTAAGATATCACCAACTAAGATGGTGTTAATTCCATGCCGCACCATCAGATTCCTGCACGGTACCTACATATGTACATTACGCAGCCTGACATAAAGCGCTGCCTGAATATGCACATGGCGCGTTGGGCAAGTTCGACACTCAACGTGTTAAGGTTTTTATCGCCAAGAATATTTATTACGTACCTTATTGTACCGAAGAAGCTATAATTGCCAAGTCATAAATCTTGAAGGGAGAGTAAGGTCTATGGGTCTAGGTAATATCCTCTGCTTGGCACGTGCCGCATCCGGACAATATACCGGATGATAAACATGGATATTCAAAAAAGTTATTGCATAATTCTGTTTGAATGTGACTGTTATATTTCGAGTCAGGATATACTTAGAGTCCAATAGGACTGCAAAAATGTTTACTTCATTAGATCGAACATTTTTAACATAGAGCTGGATCTAGCAGATACATTATTGCCGAGCCTCGCGCGGGGGGTTCGAGCTTTTAATAACCACCACCGCCACCCAAAAAAAGGGTGGCGGTTCCCCAACCGACAGACCATTCCTTCCGGAACTGTACAGATCGGACGGAATTGTGACGGAGAAGGGGCGGGGAGCTGATTGGGGTTCCTTGATAACTGACTAATATCTAATAGTGCTGTACCTTTTGAACCCCAGCTCGACCGTTGAGAGGTCCAGGACAAGAACTTATCTATTTCAAACAAGCTCGTGTCGGGAAGTTGCACACTAGACCCATCTGGCGGACCGAGGAAGAAAAAAGAATACAAAATACCGGCGCTCGAATAGTCTCAATAGAAAGCCACCCGCCATTAGTAACGGTTAAAATTTCTCGACTAGTAAAGCAGACGCTGGCACCCAGAGGGCGTTAGCTATATAAAGTTATTTTTTAGATTTAATCACGGTGCTACTCATTAATAATAAACAAGTTATTTTTAGATTTAAACCATCATGGTACTACTCATGTAACAAATAATAAGTTATTTTTTAGATTTAAACAATCATGGTACTACAGACCAAATTAAAATCATCTATGTAGAAAAACTAAATACGCGACATATTCCCACGTTTAAAACTTCAGACAAAATTCTTGAAGCAATCCTTTGCGGTAAATGGCCCCTTTAGAGGGATGATGCGGAGCCCTACGGCGGCCGATTATGGGCGCTCTGCCGTAGTATTGATTTTTTCCTGACAAGTTCTATCATCTGAAATTCACACAACTTGAGGACTATTTTAACTATTATTAACAAATATTTTCATAATTTAAACTTTTTATTTCGCTCATAATCATGCTTCTCAGACATTGCCTCCATGGCCGCAGCCTGAAAGCCATTATTGGGTAGTAAAAAACACATAATTTTCACACAAATTTTTTTCATGCAAATTCGACAACCACTATCCTCTTAAGACTCTCGAATTTTTTACCTGGTCGAACCGCAGAACCAGACCCGTGCATAATATACACAAGGCGTGTTAATAGTTATCCTCTTAAAACTCTGGAATTTTTTACTTCGCTGTTGATCGACCCGCAGCACCAGACCAATCTGTGCATAATATATATACACATGGCAGTCAACGTGTTAATATTTATCCTCTTAAAAATCTCGAATTTTTTACTTCTCTGTTAATCGAACCGCAGCAGCAGACGAACCTATGCATAATATTATATACACATGGCAGTCAACGTGTTAATATTTATCCTCTTAAAACTCTAGAATTTTTTACTTCTCTGTTGGTCGAACCTCTCACCCCTCAGCATCAAACCAATCGATATACCCCTCAAATCCGAAGTAAAAAACACAGACAATATTTTCTCACCCCTCGGCATCAAACCAATCGATATACCCCTCAAATCCGAAGTAAAAAACACAAACAATATTTTGGAAAAACGCATATTCGAGAAATTTGGAGGACCGACTTGAGCAATTGCCCAATTGGATATTATGTAGAATATTTTCTCACTGGATAATTCACTAGTCAATTTTTTATGTTTTGCTGTTTAAATTGTCAGTTGTGTCCGGACATAATTGAAGCAAAATTGACTAACAACCGGCATTGGATTGACACAAGTTTATTCAATCACACCCGCTTAGAGAAATAAATAACACACAAACAAATAATATTTTTTATTTTTACAATTTTACATTTCTAAACTTTTTAGTTAGTTCATACATAATAATCAAGCGTCTCAGCTCTTCGAGTGCCTCCATATATCGCCGCAGTCTCTCGCTCATGCTTCAGAAAATATAATATTTGTAGTCTTGCCGACGGGCCCCAAGCTTGTTAAAAAATACCTTTTGTCACCATTCAATTCGTCAATTCGCTCTCGAGTTAATTGCTCCGTAAAACGCTGAGGCAGGATAGTCTTGAAGTCGGCAAATTCCGCCACTACCTTTTCCCCAAACTTGGTATTTATTCTCTTAAAACACTGGATCTCAAATTTTTTATTTACTTCCAAATCTCGAACATTCACCAGATTTTTCACCAGCAAATTGTTTAAACTATTTAAGAAGGACATGTTGTAAATGATCTGCGTGTCTGATGAGATCTTAGTTGAACCTCTCCTATTTAGCTGTTTTAATAGGAGTGGGTAGAGAGTGGGGAGACGGTCAAAACCTAGGAGAGTACCAGACCAGACAGGTTTCGACAAGTCTGGTGCTCTCTTAGTATCTCTACTCACCCTGTATAAAAAAAATCCAAAATTCTCTTCGTAGACCATATTTTTTCGAGAAGCAGAAACTTTTGTTCTGTCTGTCGAAAAATGAAATTTTTGGTCCATTTTGCTCTCTGGGGACTCCATCCACGGACACACTGTATATACCTAATACGTGATAATATTGTTAAAATATACCTACTTCCTACTTCAGTAATATAGATAAGTATTTCTTATCTGCAGTGTGTTCACGGATTTTACGACAATATGTTATTAAGGGTACTTGGTCAGACAGAACTAAGTAGGTTTGCGAAATTTCGAAACTCTAGGCCTACTTTGATTTTTTGGCATTGTTTCCACTTTTTTTTTTAAGAAAAGTGCACTTTGTGTAGCTTTGTTCACAATGAACAACTGTGTAGGTGTGAAAAATTCAAAAGCCTAGGTCTACTTTTATTTTTGTGCGTTTTAATTTTTTAGCAGAAAACAATCAAAATAAACCTAGGCTTTTGAAATTTTTCACGCCTATCCAGTTTTTCATTGTAAACAAGTTTTCTTAAAAACATTTTGATGTGAAAACTACCTAAAGTGCACTTTCTAAAAAAAAGGGAAAAATGCCAAAACAATCAAAGTAGGCCTAGATGACCTACTCAGTTTTTCATTCTGAACAATCTTCCTTAATAACATTTTGTCATAAAACCTACAAAAAGGGCATTTTACTGATGTGGAAAATTAGTAAAATTATGTCACAAATTAGTTTCGAACCAAGCTGGGCTGATCCCCAGAAGATCAAATTTCAACTCGATTTTTTTTTTGTTATTTACACCCTATGCGAACCCAGTCGGTGGACACAGTGTAGATACATAGGTACCTTCTACTATAAATGGGAACATTCCTCTTATTATTAGGCAGAGGTATGTATAGAGTTTGATTGAAGTAGGTAAGTAGGTAAACAAATTTCAAGTACTTTGTTCGCAATAAACAAAATTGAGATAAAGATAAAACACTAAAATGGTTAGTTTTTCTACCTACAACTGCAAATAATATTGTACAGGGTGGTCAAATTTAAATACGCACTGGCTGATATTTTCGTTATTTTTGAGCTAAAAATAAAATTCAGAAACTAGAATTGTATAGAATTTTCCGAAGTTCATTATGATATAATATCGATAAAAAGTTATCTCAAAATATACACTTCTGCATACAATTTTGATGTTGAACTTTAGCACAGGGTTTTAGTAATTAGTATACCAATGGGAGTAACGAAAAATTGTCAGTTTGCATTTATGACTTCCGGTTTGATCGGAAGTGAGCATCACTTGGTCAGTTCTTTGTGACACCCTGCATATTTGTCAATTTTTAAATTCCCTTTGTTCTCCTCATTCCAAAGATATAAAGTTTTGTATGGTTAAGTAAGTATCTCTAAAATTAACCGAGCAACTATTTATAAAAGTGCTATTCGCCTGGAATCCTAAAAACACATTATTAAAAATAATGTGTAAAAATCTCTATATTTATTATCGTTGGAATTGGGAGAATAAATAAATGATGTATAAATTACAACTACATTACAAATACTTGGCTATACCTACCTCAATAGAAGTACCATATCCTGTGTCCAGTTCATATGTAAATCTTTTGGATCTCTTTGATCTTAGAGAAGTAGAGAGTACTCTATGGAACCAGATCATAAATTTTTCCGATGAGAGGTAATGTTGGCTGTTTACTATTGTATTAATCCCTCTAAAATATATAATACGTGATAATATTATTAAAATACACTTCAGGTATTTCTCATATAGGTAGGTACCTACCTTATACTATAAATGGGAACATTCCTGTTGCGTTTCCGAATACTGAAAACATAAATATATCTTAGAATAAAAAGAAAACAGACACAAGAGAGGGTGAGAAGTACAAACGAATCTAGAGTATCATAGAAAATATAGCCTCTGGAAACTGGTGTTTATAAAAATGTGGGATGACTCATTTGTAGTAGACAAAAGGCAAAACACTTTATTTGAAAAAAGTTGTCTTGAGAAAAACGAATTTTAAATTTGTTTCGCGCTTTTTTAGTTAGGAGTCTTAAATCTGAAAGATTATAAAATTGTGAAAGGCTTAATAATTATTATTATAGGTAGGTATGTTATAAATGAACTCACTTGGAACAGCATAAAAACACTTGGGCGGCGTTTGCGTTGTAAAACAAGACAGAGTCATAGGCGGCCCTTATTTATATTATAAAAATTTTATTTAAATGCTGTAAAAAAGAATAAAATAAACTTTGAAATAATTCAAACCAAAGCAAACCAATAATTTTGTAACACACAAAACAACACCACACAAAAATCTATACACAAAACCAAAATCCGTAAAATAAAGCGGAATCCTTATTTCCGGGCACGGCACTGGTTATATTGGCCACACTTGCTCCATGGATATCCGAAACACCGACCAATCAAATCGCTACGCTCGCTTTCTTATTGGCTGCGTCCTTGACTAGGTCGACGTCGACCACATAAAAACCTTTGAATTTTATACGGGTGATTTCTGCTTATAACTCTGGTATTTTTACCAGTAGCAGAGCACGGTAATTGCTGTGAAATAGATCGCGCCCCGTATATCACTGTGTTCCAAGTGAGTTCATTTATACTTTACTAAAATATTTTGCGTTTGGATCAGAATTTAGAAAATATAACAAAATATTTTAACCTTTTTTTAATATGAAGTATGTACGAATGGACTTTCAAAAAGGTATAGATATTTCTTTTAATCTTAACTCGGACAAATTTAATAAGAACTACCATTTTGTAAAGGCTACTACGGCAAAGGAAAAGTTTTTTAAGAAAAAAAGCTATGTAAAAAAATGTTAAAATTAAACACTAAGATCAAATTTTCTAGGGACATGACGTCATGGCCTATCATCCCTCTAAAACAACGATTGCTTTAATTTTAGGGATGCTGTCCACGTCCTGCTACTGAATCTGGTTCTCACGTTTTTGAGTTGTTAACAACATTTTCATATTATAGGTAAATTTTGAATGGATGACAAACAGCTGACTTTAATATTGGAAACGTCGATCATAATTCTGTCAAAAGGACAGATAGGGATGTATGATCATTGATCCAAGATGTGGTGTGATGTTTAAATTATTTGCCTGATAAAAAAATTTGTGGTAGGTACCTTAATGAAAACTCGGTATCTAAGTACCACATGAAAGTACTAAATATGTTCTATCTATTTCATCATACAAATTACCTCACTTCAATCTAGTGCAAAAGGCCTCCTATTAGAAACTGTCATAGACATATATAGAATAACTTCGTTTAACTGGTTTTCAGATGTATTGCATGCTTACAAGTAGGTATTACTCACTTCTTAACATTTTCTGGAAATTTGATGACAACACTTCCTGGCTTATTACAGTCAGTGAATGAATATCTCAGTTTTTCTGGCAAATCAAACAGTACATCAATGTCATATTCATCTGGCGTTTCCACTTTTAATCCATCAAAATAACTACCTCCATAAAATAAATCTATGTATAGTTCGGCAAAAAGGGGATCTGTTTTCTTCATTTGATCAATTATAAAGTGAAGCAGCTGCAAAATCAAAGAAATATACACATACAGATCAGAAAACAAGACAGAATTGGAACATAAATTACCACTTGTAAGAGTCAATATTTTGCAGGAAAAGTTAAAATTCTAGTTTAGGAACAGGTCGAATAATCCCTAAGAACCGGAAACAAGAAAAAAGCAACTGATGTGGGCCGTGTTGTGATCGGTCAAATTCTGGAAGAGTGACCAGCGTTTGCGTCTCGTTTGTTTTGAGACTCTTCAGTAAGACACTGGTTTAATTAAAATTTGAAACTTTTTGACATTGGTCTCTGGAGCAGCTGGACCAACACTATATTAAGTGTTGGTCCAGGGAGCAGGATGGGAAGTCCTATTTGAGCATAAACCATACTATATTTTTACTCGAATCCATGAAAAATTGCATTTTTCAAATGGAATCCCTTTGTATATTATTACATCTTTCGATTCCTCCACTGATATCGAAAATATGTCGTTTAGCTTTAAATCGGAATTTAAAAAAGTAAGTATGTTTACACTATTTCCATAATAAATAAAGATGGTTGTGGCTTGTGGCATTACTAATCCTAATCATGAAGTGTATAACACAAATTTATACCAATCACTGAAAAGCGAATTCTGTGTTATACCAAATACCACCATGCCCTTTTTTATTATACTTCTTTCAAAACACCTAATTTTCATCTGTATTAGTAATAATGTAAAATGGGCTCTTTCAGGCTAGCACAGGGAAACAGCGCATGAAAAAAGTTTTCCCGATCTCCGATTCTTTTCGAATAAAAATGCGGAATATATGGCTCTAAAATAGAAATAAGAGAAACAAAGTAAACTAAATTTAAGAAAATCTGTCATTCTCTCTGATTAACAACTATTAGTGTTTGAATATTTAAATACATTTCTGTAATATTTTATGACCCTTCATCGACCTTATCTGATAAACATATCACCGTTGCCTGACGTATGTATAAAGACTTCTCACGACTATAGCTTCATATGTCCCGGAAAGAAGATGGCGCAGATAACCGACAATGCCGTCGTATTGACAGTGTCGTTTATTTACGAAAATAAAAATGTTCCAAGTTTCTTTCGTTTTTATATTTTCATTTTCAATGTATAATAAAAAAATATCGTTCATTACAGGCCTACAAATAGATTTTTCCGCGCTTGCATGACTTCCCGTGTTCGGCTTCGCTTCACATGATAATTTGTCATATGCACACGGAAAAATCCTTATTTCCAGACTCGTAATGAAATATACTACTTCACTTGAGGTTATGCCTATTTTGCAAAATGGTAGACGACGATAATTTGTTGAAAGCCTCATTGGGTTTACATTTTTTAGTACAGTAAAATTGGGCCAAAACCCAAACATCCAAAAAAAAGTTCTTTCTAGCGCGAAATAATTTCATACCCTCCTAAGAGTTAGTACTAAAAAGTTACACCACCACCAGCGTCGGGTTTCGGGGGCAGGAAATTCTTATTTTTCGCAGTTTTGCGTGAATATCTAGTAAACTATGAGGTTTAGCGCAAACGTCATCCTATACGCAAATGATATAGGTACATTAAATTCCGAACAAGAATTGTTATATACAGAATTATGGTAAAGTGAACGGTTTCCATTATATGGAGGGGTAAAGATTTCTTTGTTTTTATTTCACGTAGTTTTTGTTGAAAAAACTTAAAATGATTACAGTATAAATTAGTAACTGAATAATGTACGTAGAATGTAGAATATATATAGATATATCTATGCATATATAGATACATATAACACCCATAGATGATTGTTATTTTTTGTCACAACATAACCTCCTAAGTATATGACTGTAAATAGGTATATCCAATACAAGTTAGTAGCCTTAGTTAATTTGTACTCACTTTTTGCTCTCATTCGTTCTTTTATGTCAAATCATTCCCATGTCTAATTTGTCCTTAGCTTGTAAAAATTAGAAAGTCATGAATAGGAAGCTCATGTGAAAAACAAGAAAATATATTAAACAATCTATATTGAAAAAATGGGAGGGAAATCAAAATGATACAAAAGGTTATAAGTTTTAGGTGAATCATTAATTGCGTTATCAGTCAGCACCAAATAGTTCACTCGGGCTGGTGAGAGGAAACAAATATTCGTGTTCTTCATCCACTTGAGAATCATCATTTAAATCGTCGTCGATGATTACAGTATCTCTATTGAGACATGCAAGTCCTAAGCGATTGCTGCACATACTTGAACAATTGAGACCACTTCTTCGACACTCGCAGTTTTGGACGCATCCATCTCTGCAGAAGCATACGATGAGGATTGTTTAATATATATTTTCTTGTTTTTCACATGAGCTTCCTATTCATGACTTTCTCATTTTTACAAAGGCTACTAACTTGTATTGGACATATTTACAGTCATATACTTATGAGGTTATGTTGTGACAAAAAATAGCAATCTATGGGTGTAATATGTATCTATATATGCATAGATATATATATATTCTACATATATTATTCAGTTACTAATTTAGGTATACTATAATCATTTTAAGTTTTTTTAACAAAAACTACATGAAATAAAAACAAAGAAATCTTTACCCCTCCATATCATGGAAACTGTTCACATTACATTAATTCTGTATATAACAATTCTTGTTCGGAATTTAATGTATATCATTTGCGTATAGGATGACGTTTGCGCTAAACCTCATAGTTTACTAGATATTCACGCAAAACTGTGAAAAATAAGAATTTCCTGCCCTTTTCACCCCCTCCCCCCGAAACCCGACGCTGGTGGTGGTGTAACTTTATAGTACTAACTCTTAGGAGGGTATGGAACTATTTCGCGCTAGAAACAACTTTTTTTTTGATGTTTGGGTTTGGCCTAATTTTGTGTTAGTTTTACTGTACTATTAATGGGACCTACATATAACCAACTATTGGAATATTAGTCCAAGAGCCAGCGCCTAAAAAACCGTTTGAATTTACTAAGGCTAGTTTTTTATAGTTCATTACAATGATTGTGTACACAAACATACTGCGGTCAGTCAAGCGAAACCGAGAACAGGTGACTCAGGTGCGCTATCAAAGGTGTCGTATTTGCCGAGGTAATAAAATGATTTTACTAAGGCTGAAAATTGTTATACAACTTGTATATTGCATGTAGATAAAAGTTGTGATGGTCAGTCAGCTGATTGTGGGGACGGATCTGGTCAGTCGGGCGCCATGTATGTACAAAAAATAAATAATGTGCAATTCATTTACTACACCTCAAATTTTTTGAAGGGGTATTAAATATTATTTTAAACATAAAAAAAATAGTCAGTCATCGATTTAAAGGGACAAGGCCC
Organism: Pseudeuparius sepicola; assembly: GCA_963920635.1. NCBI lineage: Eukaryota > Metazoa > Arthropoda > Insecta > Coleoptera > Anthribidae > Pseudeuparius > Pseudeuparius sepicola. The sequence goes on along the minus strand of OY987302.1, from coordinate 46,314,924 downwards.
GTCAGTCAACAAAAAAGGAATGAAAATATCGCGGGCGCGCGCTTCGCATTGCAGGTGACAGCTTGCTTCTTCTTCTTCATTATATTCTTTATTAATTTACATTAATTTACATTAACAAACTGGATTTATTAATTATAATTTATTAATATTCAGACAAACAAACAAAATATACAGTAAAATGAATATTTTAATGAATTCATTATTCATTGTCGAATTCTTCCTCCGACTCATCAAATTCATTGATGTCGCTCTGATCGGAAATGTCAATGTCGGTTGTTTCTGATTGAGATTTAGATGGAGTATCTGAAAAATTAATGTAACTGCTCTAATTATACAGGGTGACCCTGTATACAGGGTAATTCAAAACTCCTAGTACCTACAAACTTTAAGGGCGTACTTTTGAGGTCAAAATAAGACTTTTTTCCTATATATTTTACTGTATATTTTGTTTGTCTGAATATTAATAAATTATTCTATATTAATGTTTAATTCATTCCAGATTTGCGTGAAATGCAATTTTTCTATACATAAAATCGTCATTCACTGAATTTGTAGAAAAAAATTAAGGGGGATTCGAGAGAGTACTCGGATTTTGTATACGGGGGTCAATAAAAAAGTTATCGCCAAACAATTTTTTTTACAAATAAAGTAATAAAATCTAATGTTTTCCCTTATCCAGCCCTTAGAGAACGTGTAAGTAGTAATCCTGAATATTCAGTTTTTTCAAATAATTTTCGATTTTAGCAACTTACACATTTCACAACGATATATAATTCGACTCATTTGTCTCCAACCATTTCCGAGTTATTTACTAAAGAATAAGCTCTTAGACCTACTTCGATTTTATTTTCTTAAAAAATTTAAAAGTCACTAAAATGAATTTTTCAATTTATAAATTGATTGGAAAACTTAGTGACGGCAAAAAATATTACTTTTCCAGTGGCGCACCATTTTTTCAATGAAAAATATTATGGTTGACCCCCGCCTCTCCGGCACTGGTGGAAGAAGACAGGCCGAATTATTTTTAATTTACAGCATTTAATGTGTGTTTAAACTGTATCAAAATATATTGGCCTTATAGCTGTCTTCCTTTGGGAAAAATAAAAGAAAACTTGGAAAAAAATTAAATTTGAGGCCCTGTATAACGAAAACCGTTAAGATTTGGATACATGTTTATATGAAAAAAAAAATCTACTTATTTTGATATTTTCTAACGATTCTGGAAATTATGCAGGTAAAAGCTGGACCACCCTGTATAAAGATTCTCACTGCCGCCAATTTTCAATATACTTAAAAGTTTTCTTCTATCCCTTACAATAAACATGTACAACTAGGTACTAATAATTATTAGTTTTGCTCAATTTGAGTTTTTTTAATTGGAGGACAGGTGGCCATGGATGCAACTTTCTTTTTCAGCGTCACCTAGCTGTCCAAAATTGTATCACGTTTTTGTTTCTTTCTTTTTTTTTTGAGGGACACAAAATAAACAAGAAAATCGCGTTATCGTCATCTGTATAGTAACACTAACGTTGGACGAATGATTCTTGAGGGTATAAAATTAATAATAATTAATTCACTTACATTACGCAGAATAGTGTTGTTCCTCGTCCGTTCCTTTTCTGGAAGCTGGATTTTGTCTCTATTAATAATTTGGAGAAACCGTTCCATTGAATTGTATATATTTGTGTCAGTCATATTTAAAGTTAGAGCTGCCCCAACAGAACTTAAATATTCTCATTCCAAGCCCAATAAACGGCGATTGAGACTGAAACAAAAAATATGCTTTCAGATATAATATGCTGAGTAGGTATAATACTCGTATTCGTGAGTGTTGAGCTGAATCAGCGTGGGGTGTAGGCATATTCATAAATAAGTTAACATGTTGAAGATAGAGATAAAAAATACAAGTCTGGGAGACACGGGATACTCGAGAGAGTGTTGTACTTTGGAGCAAATTCCAAAAATATAAAGTAATATTTTTTTAACAATATAACCAACAAGTTGTAAGACATTTTGTGATATTATAAAATTACTTTTTGCGCCCTATGCATCCTAAGGGTAGACTGACAATATTCAAATTATACGCAATCGTGATTCGCAATTCGCGACTATACAGGGTGACCGTATTTCGAGTCTTTGCATGGGGATCTTGGTTATCTTAAGAGATACGAGGTCGGTTAAATTGGGGCAAAGTTGCGGAATTTGATCCGAGTAACATGGTAAAAAAAATTTGGCTGGCCCTTCTCGTTTTGAAAATAATGCGAACAAACTGAAAATTGTCGTTTTCGTTTTTGTTTTTTTTTAAACAAAAAAATGTAAGCCCCGTAATGTTTGACGTTTTTGCATAGAGTGCCTTGGAAACATAAGCCCCATAATGTTTGACATTTCTGCATAGAATGCCTTGGAAACATAAGCCCCATAAAGTTTGATAGTTTAGTACAATTTTAAATGTCACGGATACTTTATTTTACTGAAAAAATTTCATTTTCACATGAAGAAAAGCGTGACATGATTCAAGTGTATTATTCCTCAAATATAAATGACATCGAACGGATATTGGACGAGCCATAAACAATTTAAAGAAACGTGCTGCATTGTGCCTTGAAGAACAAGGAGGACAAACTGAATTAATCAATAAGTTTAACATTAACTGAAGTTTTACTGAACCGTTAAACAATATTCCAAAGCACACTTCGCAACAATGGTAACTAGGCTTATGTTTCCAAGGCACTCTATGCAAAAACGTCAAACATTATGGGGCTTACATTTCCAAGGCACTCTATGCAAAAATGATTAATTTGATATTACGGCAAGGAAAACAAAGTAAAGCATAATGTGTGACATATCATTTTAACCATAAAAAAATCCTCTTTTCAAAAATGCAAAAATCCAATATGGCGCCCATAAGAAAAATAAAAGTTGATCGTCATATTTTTGCATGTCCAGGGAGGCGAGAAAAAATGCGAGATCATATTTAGATTCCTTGTAAAAAAGTGCCTAAATAATGTTTAACTTAAAAATGTCCAGCGCTATTCGTTTTCGTTTAAAAAAATAAAAACGAAAACGACAATTTTCAGTTTTTTCCCATTATTTTCAAAACGAGAAGGGCCAGCCAAAAATTTGTGTACTATGTTACTCGGCATCAAATTCCGCAACTTTGCCCTAATTTAACCGACCTTGTATCTCTTAAGATAACCAAGATCCCCATGCAAAGACTCGAAATACGTTCACCCTGTATATGAACTTAGATTTTAAGATTACTTTGAAGCATTGAAATGACAAGTAGATGGAAGGAGTGTAGAGAGAGAAACTGGCAGCCAAACTTGAGTACCGTCATTCGGGGTTACTTGGAACGATTTTCAACTTCTTTTGATTGTAACTTCCTAACTGATTAAGATAAAATATTGAAAAAAATACTGTATCAAGCGAAATAACGAGGAGAATTGATTATGCCTAAGTAGTTTTTTCTTAAAAACATATTTCTAGTTAAAAAAAAAATAAAATATGGCTGTTCCAAGTTACCCCATGTTTGGGGTAACTTGGAACTACTACTAAAACCCATGTAAGTTCATTGTTGTACCAGTATATGTGGATCATGGAACAATATGAACATTTAAAAAAAAAACTGAATGCGCTAGGTTGATTTTCTTGATTATAGGGGGTTCTAAAGGAGTAAATTAGCTACTTAAAAATATATTTATCCATTTAAACAAATAAACAAGGTTTTTAAAATATAAAAAATAAACATTTTCAATTCAAAAACAAAAACAAAACAATTCCACAGATTCTGTAAGAACTAAAATAAAAATCTACTTTGTCAGCGACAAATTAAAAGTTAATAAAAAATATATCTTTGTCTTCTTGACGTCTTTATAAGCATTTTCCTAACAATTTGTTCAACATTTATTTCGGAAATATCTTCAACATTAGGAAAAATATATGTGTTCTCAGTTTTGGCAGATTTTCGCAAAAAGCTACAAATAATATTTTCATTTTCGATCCTCCTAACTTTACCTATAAAATATTGTTCCTTATTTTTAACAGTTAAAAATTTTACTAGGAGAAAATCGTTTTCATTTATATCACATATATTAAAATTCTTGGGATCTACATCAGTCTCTAATACATTTTCAGTCTCTTCTTGTAAATAGGATTGCTCTCTTGAACTTCTACTAATTTCTTCTTCTATTTGTTCTTGTTCAGTATTATCTTCACAATTGTCTTCGTCTTCATTCTGGGAAACTATCGGGGAACGACTTCCGGAAGCAATCGCTTCCACTGTAACACCCTGTCCTGGTGGAATGTTAAGTTTCTTTTTTCGTCCACATTTTGTTTTTTCTGGATTACCAAATCTAGCTTCTTTAAGATAGGCTGCTACTGTGTTCGCAATTTCTGTTGTAGCATTAAGTTGCTCTTCTGGCGGGAATTTACTCAAAATTTTGTTTCGATTAATTGGATGCAAACCACATGCTGAAAATCCGGACATGATGTTATTGGGATTTGTACTCGATATTTTCTCTAAAGTCCCCTTTAAAAGCTTAGGGAAAATATCTTTACGAAGAGGTCCCTTGTTTCTTTTCCTCCAAGCTTTCAGAACTTTCCGCCATGCTCCTTTCATAGGACGAAAGCAACTTACGTCCAATGGTTGCAACATATGTGTACTGTTGGGAGGAAGGAACATGTATTTGATTCCCATTTTTTGGCATGTCTGTATAACTTTTACTGAAAGGTGGCTTGCCAAATTGTCCCCAATTATAGCTTTATTGCCATCGCGTCTTCTATAATAGGGAACAATCACCTTCAGAAACCAATCCTCGAACACAGCTTGGTCGAACCAACCAGATAAGGTGCGGTTATAAAAGCAACCATCGGGACCACCTTGCATCCATGTCGACCAAATATTTTCAGACTTATAAACCACATACGGGGGAAGCATGGTTCCGTCTGCGGCTACTGCAAACATTACCGATGTTGCCGTTTTTGAAGAGTCTATAATTCTATCAGGGTGCTTTGATGACCTTCGTATTAATACTCTTGTTTTTCCTGGATCATCTACGAAGCAAGTCTCGTCATAATTTATCAAATTACTTGGTGGAACTTCATTAAGCTCAGTTTGGATGTTATCAAAAAATAATTCTATTGTCTCTCGAGATACCGCAGCCCTTGACCTTTTTATATTGTCACACAGCCTTCTTTTAATTTTATTTTTATGCCTTTTCATAAACAAGACCATCCAGTCATCGCCTGGCTTATTGTTATTAAATTGAAGAATCTGTTTCCCACTTCGGTTCAAATATGATTTTACGATTAATTTAATATCGTCAGGTTCAAAGGGGTAACCCCAATCAGAGGCAGCAAGAATGGCAGCTATAATATCATTTTCTTCAGCTTCGGAAAGAAGGGTTGGGTGACCTGGTTTCTTCATGTGTTGGTTGTTTATTTTGCGACTTAAAGTTCCGAGTGGTATACCATATCTGTCTGATGCTTGCCGGTATGTTAACCTGCCCGACTTAATTTTGTTCAAAGCTTCTTGTAGAGAATCTTTTGTATAATTTGCATATGTGCGCCTCCCCGGCTGTCTTTCCCGAGTTCTGGGCATATTTGATGATGTTCCAAGTTACCCCTGAAAATACAGAAATAAATAAATGCGGCCCTGCATATTAGCTGCCAACTGCAAAATTTATTTTGAGGTTAGATATGGTTTCTTAAATGCATATTGTCACTATAAAAAATATAACAAGCGCATTTTTTTTATATCTGAATACCACACCAACTAAAAGTAGGCAGAGTTAAAAAAACTGTATTTCTTACCTTTTTTTTGGATTCTTCTTACGCACTCACGAGCGTTACCAGGCGACAATTTACCACCTAAGATGATACACAGGACATCTAGGAACACGATCCCTAGTTTGGCAAACTTCCACTACGAACCACTAGATGGCGCCACATATCTCGCTTAGCGACTACAAATTGTTCCATATTACCCCCCTGTTCCAAGTAACCCCGAATGACGGTAAGTGAAATAGTAAATAAATCAGCTGATTCCGGCAAAAATCACATAACACAAAAGAGGTGTTTGTCCTAACTTTCTATTTTTGTGTCCTGTGCTTCAAACGAGTTCCCTTGTCAAACGTCATTTTAATTTTCCTTCTGTCCCAAGTCCCAGCAGTACGAATAGGAGTAATAATTGTATTATTTATATTTGATTTGAGTTCGTGTCGTGGTGGCAGTTTCGTATAAAACGGCATTGAGTTTTCTTAGTTGGTGTTTGGTTTAATATTATATTTTTAGATCGGAGAGACAATTTAATTTAGCTATGTGGCTATATTCTTTCTGTTCATGAGTTGTAAATTACAAAAAAGAGGGTCAACTCCTGTTGTGTATTTGGATGTACCAAACGGGGCGGAAAGAATAAGAACAGTGGGGGTTTCTTTTCATTCGTAAGTCTTAAAAATCTTTGCTAATAACTTTGCAGTTTTCCAAGAGATAAGGTGATATTAGCGACAAGTGGATAGCAGCAATAAAAAGGAAAAATTTTGTACTGTCTACAAGTATTTACTTGCATTTGTAGTCAACAATTTATTGAGAGCAATTTCATAGAGAATTTTGGGCAGCGCAAACTTAAAAAGTATGTAATTACTACAGTTTCATTTTAGTTTCATGATAGTTTCATTTCAGTTTCATGATAGAAACTATCAAGGGAAAAACTGGCAAAATATTGTTCTAATGACCTAGCTCTTCGTAGTCAAAGATGGAATTAATCTTGAGGTTCTGGTCCCTTTAATAAGGTAATTATTTGTAATTCTTTTTGTTAGATGCCTAAACAAATATAAAATATATATAAAAATATGTAAAAGCTACCTGTCTTACATGCTTTTCCTATTAAATTGAATTTTAAAATTAATAAATCAATTAAGATAAGTAATTAAAGTTGAAATTGTATAGGTACCTTATCCTAGATATTTTGTCGTTTTGTTATTTTAAAATAAACTTTTATTTTGTAATTTGTATTTTATTTGTCTCAATTTACTTCCAGGCACATAAAATTGCCATGTAGGTAATTTTTTTAATCAATTCACTACTTTTTTCTGTGCAATATTTACATAATTGTGGTTATATAGAAAAATTCTCATTCCTACAAACAAGCTCTGAATTTCGGAATACAGATCATACAATAAAGAGAATTACGGAACATGCCCATTAAATTCGCCCATTAATATGCAACATCCCTATATACCTCGTTTGCCTGAATCAGCTGACACGTTCATTAGGAGTCCTTGTCTTACTTATTGCCATTTGAAACCTATCTCTCTCTAGAGTTGGCTGCCCCAAACAACAATGAAAGTGGTACCTGTGCGATTTCCATTGTACTTATCAATTCGATGCTTTGAAGGCGTTTTCCGTAGATATATTTTGTGAAGGTTGCAATCAATGACGTCAGAACCTATAGACAGGTTTGTTTTGATAAACGCTTGACGCCCAGAACTAATCACAATCTAAGCGCTCCATTAAATTATTCCGAAAATGTCGCGAGATTGTCAGAAATTGCCCCTTTTTGTCGAGCCGTAGCGAACTTATTTCGACTCTGGGCTCGGAGGCTGGCGTCGTTAGACCATCCCCCGAGTCTTCAGGTGAGGTTCCGATGCTTCCGGCGCCCCCAAACAAGAAAAAACATGCGATATCTAAGTGTGATTCTGGAGGAACTATAACCGAGAATCACCGGGTGTATAGTTGGTTGATGGTTGACTTTCTATCTTTGTTTGTAGCATGTTTTTAGAGTAGTATGGATATATTCAATCTTGGAGTCAAAATAAAGGGCATTTTAACAATGGGGCACCACGTCTATAGGTTTTGACGTCATTGGTTACAATAAAGGCGGTCACCAAGGAAACGAGTTTGGACTGCTATTGCATAATATCCAATATTTTTTATATATTTTAAACTGTATATTATTATTATGTAGATGGGTGCGGCAAATCAAACAGGACAGTTTTGAAGGGCTATTAAAAAAAATTGGCACAACTTACGAAAAAGTGGTTTATTCTGCTTGAGTCAGTACTACACCCCATTTTTTCACTTAAGTTTTAAAGAGCACATCGACAAGATTATGTCCTCCAGAAGCGATGCACTGATGTAGGCGATTTCTGAAGTTTTCAACTGCGTTCTGGCACATATCGATAGGAATGGCGGAGACATCACTACCAAAGAACATTTTTTTAGTCAGAATTGGAACGGTTGGCTGAAGAACAAGGCTTTGAGTATATTAGTTCCAACTAGGGCCTATACAGTGCAGATTTCAGTGACAAAATTGCGGTAGATGGTCCCTGCGCGCCTCGTCTCTCTGAGGGGCGACCTGGGGTGGTCGGCAAGGCGAGATCACCGGATTTGAGCATTTGCGATTTTTTTCCTTTGGGGCTATCTCACGGAAAAGGCTTTTAAACATCCTCCTCGCAACTTGGAAGAAGTGAAGATCCGTATTAGAGAGGAAATCGCCGCCATTCCGATCGATAGGAATGGCGGAGACATCACTACCAAAGAACATTTTTTTAGTCAGAATTGGAACGGTTGGCTGAAGAACAAGGCTTTGAGTATATTAGTTCCAACTAGGGCCTATACAGTGCAGATTTCAGTGACAAAATTGCGGTAGATGGTCCCTGCGCGCCTCGTCTCTCTGAGGGGCGACCTGGGGTGGTCGGCAAGGCGAGATCACCGGATTTGAGCATTTGCGATTTTTTTCCTTTGGGGCTATCTCACGGAAAAGGCTTTTAAACATCCTCCTCGCAACTTGGAAGAAGTGAAGATCCGTATTAGAGAGGAAATCGCCGCCATTCCGATCGATAGGAATGGCGGAGACATCACTACCAAAGAACATTTTTTTAGTCAGAATTGGAACGGTTGGCTGAAGAACAAGGCTTTGAGTATATTAGTTCCAACTAGGGCCTATACAGTGCAGATTTCAGTGACAAAATTGCGGTAGATGGTCCCTGCGCGCCTCGTCTCTCTGAGGGGCGACCTGGGGTGGTCGGCAAGGCGAGATCACCGGATTTGAGCATTTGCGATTTTTTTCCTTTGGGGCTATCTCACGGAAAAGGCTTTTAAACATCCTCCTCGCAACTTGGAAGAAGTGAAGATCCGTATTAGAGAGGAAATCGCCGCCATTCCGATCGATAGGAATGGCGGAGACATCACTACCAAAGAACATTTTTTTAGTCAGAATTGGAACGGTTGGCTGAAGAACAAGGCTTTGAGTATATTAGTTCCAACTAGGGCCTATACAGTGCAGATTTCAGTGACAAAATTGCGGTAGATGGTCCCTGCGCGCCTCGTCTCTCTGAGGGGCGACCTGGGGTGGTCGGCAAGGCGAGATCACCGGATTTGAGCATTTGCGATTTTTTTCCTTTGGGGCTATCTCACGGAAAAGGCTTTTAAACATCCTCCTCGCAACTTGGAAGAAGTGAAGATCCGTATTAGAGAGGAAATCGCCGCCATTCCGATCGATAGGAATGGCGGAGACATCACTACCAAAGAACATTTTTTTAGTCAGAATTGGAACGGTTGGCTGAAGAACAAGGCTTTGAGTATATTAGTTCCAACTAGGGCCTATACAGTGCAGATTTCAGTGACAAAATTGCGGTAGATGGTCCCTGCGCGCCTCGTCTCTCTGAGGGGCGACCTGGGGTGGTCGGCAAGGCGAGATCACCGGATTTGAGCATTTGCGATTTTTTTCCTTTGGGGCTATCTCACGGAAAAGGCTTTTAAACATCCTCCTCGCAACTTGGAAGAAGTGAAGATCCGTATTAGAGAGGAAATCGCCGCCATTCCGATCGATAGGAATGGCGGAGACATCACTACCAAAGAACATTTTTTTAGTCAGAATTGGAACGGTTGGCTGAAGAACAAGGCTTTGAGTATATTAGTTCCAACTAGGGCCTATACAGTGCAGATTTCAGTGACAAAATTGCGGTAGATGGTCCCTGCGCGCCTCGTCTCTCTGAGGGGCGACCTGGGGTGGTCGGCAAGGCGAGATCACCGGATTTGAGCATTTGCGATTTTTTTCCTTTGGGGCTATCTCACGGAAAAGGCTTTTAAACATCCTCCTCGCAACTTGGAAGAAGTGAAGATCCGTATTAGAGAGGAAATCGCCGCCATTCCGATCGATAGGAATGGCGGAGACATCACTACCAAAGAACATTTTTTTAGTCAGAATTGGAACGGTTGGCTGAAGAACAAGGCTTTGAGTATATTAGTTCCAACTAGGGCCTATACAGTGCAGATTTCAGTGACAAAATTGCGGTAGATGGTCCCTGCGCGCCTCGTCTCTCTGAGGGGCGACCTGGGGTGGTCGGCAAGGCGAGATCACCGGATTTGAGCATTTGCGATTTTTTTCCTTTCGGGCTATCTCACGGAAAAGGCTTTTAAACATCCTCCTCGCAACTTGGAAGTAGTGAAGATCCGTATTAGAGAGGAAATCGACGCTATTCCGATCGATATGTGCCAGAACGCAGTTGAAAACTTCAGAAATCGCCTACATCAGTGCATCGCTTCTGGAGGACATAATCTTGTCGATGTGCTCTTTAAAACTTAAGTGAAAAAATGGGGTGTAGTACTGACTCAAGCAGAATAAACCACTTTTTCGTAAGTTGTGCCAATTTTTTCTAATAGCCCTTCAAAACTGTCCTGTTTGATTTGCCGCACCCTGTACCTATATCTTTGAATAAAGAATCCCAGGAAGAAGTCAAAGCTCCATTGGCGTTATAAAATATATGAGACGTAAATCGCCCTGTTTAGTAGCCAAGTTTTGACACAATATTTTGATATTCTGACACGGTGGTACTTGGATACTTTTTTAGTTATATTATGCTTAGCTTGTGGTTTTTCCCTGGCCGTCAAAACTAAATGTTTGAGGATAATAATTCATCTGTAAGTAATGTTGTAATTTAAATTATTAATTTTTGAGATCATGCACCAAAGTAGCATAGGCGTTTGTGTAAGTACCTACTTCTTCACAATTGGAAATTTCAAATTAGAATTGCTATATTATGATGGATTCCTAAACTTAAAGACATAAACGTGCCTTATAATTTGTTGCCTGTATTGTAGATACTGATTTCATGAAAAATGAGGATTTCTGCCTCGATTAGTTTGTCGAAACAACTCATAGGTGCGCGCCACTGTAAAAAAGGAAACGGCATATTACCGCCGTAATGCAGGAACTATCCCGGTCTATATTGAAATGCATTGATATGAAATAAATTTGTACAGGTAGGTAGTAATAATAATATTTATTCACATTTAACAAAATACATAATGTTAACAAAATTTAATAAGGCACCTAAGTCCACTAATGCGGACTTGTTATCATGCCAATTATGTTCGATGGTTGCATAGCCACATTTGACACTAATGTATGTATTTTTGATCCAGAATACAAAGAAAGAAAACCACAATATCTGAAATATAAATCACAAAACTTAGTAGTATACAAGCAACAAGACATCCAATACGACTCTAGGACAAAACCATTTTAAACTTGTTCATATTCAATAAGGCATAATCTTTCACTTTTTTTTTATATAACATAAAACTATTTAATTGCTTAATATGAACAGGGACTAATGCGTTAATATTACCTTTTGTTACCTGAATGTTATATAATTCTACCAACTACATATTTTTAAGTTTGTCTTTTTTCATAGAACTTAATAAAAAGTAATATTTATCAGAAGAAAAATAGTTCTATAAGTATTTAGTGGTTGATTTTTATTCACTGATCTCTTGATCTCTATTCACCAGTGACCCCAAATCTTCTTCATCAACATCTCAATAAAAGTTAAACTGCTCTACAAAATCATTTTCCGCACATTAGAAATTTGACTAATGACCTGTCCATTTTTTTACAAGAAGTAAGTTTAAATGATAAATCAAACTTTGAATCAAATGATCAACCTTCGACTGTTTCTAAAATAAACAAATAAACAGTACAATAAAATATTTTTTGTTTGAAAAAAAAATGTATTGACTGGTTTATACAGCTCCGGTTATCTAATACTTATAGCTTATCTTTGAAAAATAGCCAATGACAGTGATATACAATCTAATTATTTCGAAAATATGTATAAAGAAAAAGTGGAAGATAAGGCATTTGTATAAATCAACCTATAATATGCACTAAAAAAAATAACCAGAGGTTGGAAGAGGTCTCCGGTCAAGTTAAATTTATAGAATCCGTTCAGCAAAATCAAGCATTTTAAAATTTGTGTATGGCAAGTTATTTCTTCCACCATTAGAAGATAATAAGAAAATGTCATTCTATTGCAATAGCGAGGATTTTGATTGTAGCAAGTTACGTACCTTCCTTTTGGAAGCAAAAAATAGAACTTTGGTTTAATGGGATTGAGACAATTTTTTAAGTCAAGTAATATTTATTCTAAGAAAGTAATATACGAAAAAGTCATTCCGGCTTTAGATTAAACTTTTGAAAGGGAAACTCCACATCTATTCAAAATAAGTGATACCTACAGAAGGTTTGACTTCCTCAGGTTCTGAACTGGTATACCTACGGATCCTCTTTAAGAGTTGGTAAAACGACCGTTTTCAACCCATGCTAATCGATCTACAAGAAACGTTAAATAAATTGAGACCAGCAGTTACTTCAGAGAAAACAAGAAAGCATTAATTTTTAAGGAACTACATTTAAAAGAACATTAGATTGCCCTTATGGTGGTCCACAAAATTGTTTAAATCGATCACAGAAATATTTTAAATTACCTATCAGTTAACTGAAGAGAAAATATTTCAATACATTAAACCTCAAACCAGTCAAACCTCTGTTTCTATTGAAGATATTGCAGAAGAAATTGACCAAAATCATTTCAAGACAGGTTACATTTTCTTTGAAGTAAAAGCCTGGTTCATACAGCTTCTTTATATTTTAATTTTTCTTTATCTTTAAGAAATATTAAATGTCATTGGTCAGTGCCAATCAAGGGACAAATCCGTTGGTTATTTCTTAAAGATAAAGTAAAATTACAAGATAAAGAAGCTGCATGAACCAGGCTTAAGATTATTTCGTTGACAAAGGGGAGGGGCGTAGGTAACTAATGTGGTGGAAACGTACAAACGTAGTACACTGCTGTTAATATTACGATTTTTACCTCATGTTGTAATTTTACCAAGTGCCTAATTTATGCAACTAGTGTGCAAAGTACTGCTTTAGGGTACGAGAATTAAATTATTTTGACCGAAGGCCGCGTCGAAATTTTCGGGTGCGCTAAAGGCGCCCTTCACACACGGAGTTGGATACAATATTTTTTCTACTACCATTTTAAGCATATAAAACCCAAGATCAAAATGTTCTAAACCATGCCATTATTAATAATCATTTTCCTTCGTGGCTGAGTGATAGTTCCATCCATAACTTTATGATATTTCTTCTTGTTCTCTGCGTCAAGCGCCTGAAATCACTTGTAAGTATGTGATGCGCACTGTTTTGAAACAATGAAATGAAAATGAAATCGCCTAGTTTGTACATTGAAAAGAATATGCTTTAATTAATGTCTACTATTGTTGAAAAAAGTTATTTTTATTTTTACAAAATATCACGAAGCACAAATATAATTTTTTCTACTCCTATGCTAGTAACATACCTAAGAGGGGGTTGCCGACAGCGAAAGTGACGTTAGATTTCGTATTTTTTTTAAGTTGTATAGCATAAAATCTAATAACATTTTACCTGGCAAAAATTTAGTACAAACATCTCTGTCTTCATTTTGATCATAACATCTTAAAAGCAGCGTTTTGTTTTATAGGTTATGAAAACATTGGGCAAAATAGTAATTACAGTGCATATGCTTTCAAGATCTTATGATTAAAATGAAGACAGATATGTTTGTACTAAATTTTTGCCAGGTAAAATGTTATTAGATTTTATGCTATACAACTTAAAAAAATACGAAATCTAACGTCACTTTCGCTGTCTGCAACCCCCTCTTAGTGACGGTTTAGGTTATAAGTAAGTTCATTGTTACTAACACTGATACGTAATGACTGACACGTAATAAAAAAATTACGTATCTGTTCTTAATTAAAACGCAAATATCACGGGTGCTTTGTTAGCGCGGCATCCGCGTCACCATAGCAACTAACCAACATACTAATTGTTGCCTGTCAGATAATCAGAAATATAGTTTATCTATTATAATAGTTTTTCTTTCGTCGAAGAAAAAATATAATACAAAACTCGAGTTGTAAGCTTATTACATACTCGTGGAATTACAGCACTCGCCGCTGCGCGGCTCGTGCGCAACTTTTCCACTCATGCGTAATAAGCAGCTGTTTAGAACTCTCGCTATGTAATATACTATTTTGATACTTTTAGCGTTGACTGACGTATTAAGACTTCTCACGGCTATAGCTTCATGTCCCGGAAAATAGATGGCGCCTATGGTCAACAATGTATTTTGCATTGTATTTTGTGTCCGGGAAGCACATGGTGAGCCAGAGAACTGTCAAACATGACAGCCGTGAGCAGTCTTTACTAATACGTCAGTCAACGCTTTTAGTATCTTGTTAGGCAAACCTAAGAGGACATTTCTTATGTACGAGGACTTGGTTAGGGGACCTCTAGAAAATGAGCGAATACCTAAGAGAAATAGAGCTTACCTACCCAATCAAACGATTATTTACTATAGATGTGGACCTTCAATAACTTCAAGCTCAAAAATAAAAAATATCATTCAAGCCTTTATCTATCTATAGACAAGGATTCGAGTTCGAGTCATATGACATATTATAACCAGAGATTGTTCTCTGTTGCCTGTACCCCTGAATACATGACTAATGACTATTTTTCGGTAGTTCCCCGGTAACATTAATAACTGCGCAGAAATTCAAGTTAGAAATGTTTCTTATCTAAGATAGGTTGGTAATAATAGCTCGTAATCATAGGATACTTATATTTCGAGAACTGCATGATTTATCAGATAAAAAGGTTGTTTATATGAATTCGAATTGAGTAAATAAAGATATCTATACCTAATACGTTCGTATATACATAATTATATGTACCATCATCACCATTGATTAAGGAATACCTTATTTAATGGTACCCTATACCTATTTCCTATTCCTATTATTTAGTTGCTGTCGCCAGATCCTATATCATTAAATAAGTCTCATGTTCACCTCTTAACAATATTATATGCCATTAAAATAGCGAGATGAAATGAACATTTTAAAATTTCAAGCTTTTGGCATTTATCTAATAGGTAAACTCAGAGACTCAGTTCGGCCAAGAAAATGGTCCAGAGGCTTCGATCAATAGCAATAGATGGCAAATTTAGTAGAATAAATCACTTTGATCTATATTACCAGAATCTTTTTGCTCCGACTTATCTAGCTACAGCGGATATATGGGAGGGGGGAAGTAATGGTTGTTTTTTCTACAGCCACTTTATGCATTGCAATTATTATTGTTGTATGTACCGGGTGTATCATAACTCTTTTTTTTTTAAACGGACATATTCAGAAAAAGCAATAAGGAATCTATCTGTGGGGTTATACCGATTCTGCAGGATGATGCAGCCATGATGCAAAAAAAATAAAAGCAGATAGAAAGAATTAGATTAATACGATTCCGAAATTTAAAAAAATCGATAGTCAACAAATAGTTATTTACACGAGGCCAAAAAAGAGCTTACGCATCGTGCAATGTATTACATTTTCCTGCTACCATTGAGTAAATTATTCCTTTACTCAATGCTGCTACAGACAATTTCAGATTATAGGTAGTTTGAATAAAGCTCTAAATACATATGGAGTAGATTGTGAGTGTTAATGATCTTCAAAATAATCTTTGTTCAATTACTAAAAATGATAATCAGTGATAAATATAAGATGCAGAATACAGGGATAATAAAAAATAAATAAAAAATGTTGAGCTTTGTGTGGGATTTGAACCCTCTATGGATCTACGAATTATACTAGGTAATCGCGTACTCTCACTCTACCGGTATAGCGAGGTGCCTGTCAAATTTGTTCTGTTATGCAGCTCTTATTTGACGCCAGAGAAACATTGATATATGAATTTTTCTTTGGTATAATTCGTGTTATTTATGATCAAAACCAGTTTGTAAATAGTTATTTACATTGCCAGATGCGTAAGTGCACTTTTTTGGCCGAGGAGGTTGTTTAAAGACCGAGGCAATGCGAACGTTGCCTCGGTCATTAAAAGTACCTCCGAGGCCAAAAAAGAGCTTACGCATCGTGCAATGTGTATTAAATTTTTTCTGCTACCCAAAATTTCAGGTACCTACTTTGAATAAAGCTCTAAAAACATATGGAGTAGATTGTGAGTAATATTGATCTTCAAAATAACCTTTGTTCAATTACTAATGATAATCAATGATAAATAAATATAAGAGGCACACTGCAGCGATAATAAAAAATAAATAAAACTGTTGAGTTTGTATGGGATTTGAACCCTGGATCTACGAATTACTAATCGCGTACTCTCACCTTACTGGTAGCACCTGGTAGCGAGGTGCCTGTCAAATTTGTTCTGTTATGCGGCTCTTATTTGACGCCAGAGAAACAGTGATATTGTTAGTTTTTCTTTGGTATAATTGGTGTTCTGTATGATCAAAACCAGTTTGTAAAACGAATTTTGTGAAACCTATTAAAATTGCCGCACATATATTTTATTAATGGTTTTAAGGTCCTTGCTGTGTAAGGGTTGCTAAGCAATACTTTTTTACCTAGCAACCACTTTCGCAGTTAGCAACCAAAATAACAGGGCACCTCGAACATTTGACTTTCGTTTTCGGGCCTGTTGATGAGTATGTAAAGTGCTCCCTCCCCCGTAAGGGATGGAGCAGGAAATAGTATATTACATAGCGAGAGTTGTAAACAGCTTATTACGTGTGAGTGGAAAAGTTGCGCACGAGCCGCGCAGCGGCGAGTGCTGTAATTCCACGAGTATGTAATAAGCTTAACTCGAGTTTTGTATTATCATTTTTCTTCGACGAAAGAAAAACTATTAGAATAGATAAACTATACTTCTGATTATCTGACAGGCAACAATTAGTATGTTGGTTAGTTGCTATAGTGACGCGGATGCCGAGCTAACAAGGCACCCGTCATAATTGCGTTTTAATTAAGAACAGATACGTATTTTTTTATTACGTGTCAGTCATTACATGTCGGTCATTACGTGTCAGTGTTCGTAACAATGGACTTACTTATAACCTAAACCGTCACCTAATAGGTGTGTTACAGCATAGGAGTAGAAAATAGTATATTTCCTAATAAGTGCGGAAAGTGCCACTTTTCCGCACGCGATTGCAGTAAGCAATCGAGTTCCAAAAATTCAGTAATTTGGGATGGCACGGATAAGAACAGTCTGTATATTTTGTATCGGACCTTTGCACACCAATAAGTACCTTGAGTGGTCCTGTTGACCATTCAACTGTTTTGAGAGGATTCCATGCCACACTTGACTTGGCAGATGCATTTAAAATTCCTATTTTGCTCAACTTTGACACCCTCCAGAATGGAACTCCCTGTATATTTTTTTTTATTCAGATTTGGTATATAAGGGTTCTTGGATGTTCTAATTAACGCTTATGGGGTCATATTTTAAATAAAAAAAAATCGCTAAATGTTTTTCGTGAAAATCGGGGGTATAAAAAAATCGCAGCCGGCCCTGGATTTGCATTTTGAAAATGGCAGGAAGTTCAAAAGAAGCGGTCTTTGAAGGCCTTTCAAAGAAAAAAAGTTTAGGCGATTATCTCCAAAAATGAAGATTTTACGGATTTGTACAGTTTTAAAGTTGGACACCCTGTTAGGTGAGTAGGTATACCTAACACAATTTGTGCGAAGTTAGTAGTACACACCTTACCCAATAACAAGTTTTCTATATGTTGCATATTATAATAGGTACCTATACTCATCTTGGTTTTTGGGACACTCTGTATAATCAATCACCCGTGTAGATAAATACTTACAACTATTATTATTATTATTATATAGTACCTTCCACCAAACCAACCTTGTTTATCATTTTTGGATTACCCTGTATAGGTATTATAAAACTAATTTAGTAGTATATTGGGCCTTGCCTATGACACAAGTAGTATTAAGAATTTTCGGTGAATTACAGCAGGTTCCTGGATAAAACATATATATAACTAGGTATCTAATACAACCTGGCAGATAGATATGGTAGAATCATAGTAAGCTGTGGTAGAATATTTTACACGTTGATACGTTAGCGATATCGGGTGCGATTGTGCGATAAAGAGGAAAATAAATAGGTAAGTACTCTCCCAGTCGCGTTTACCTATATATGTATAAGTGGGCCAGTGTTTGCATTTTGCATGGAAGGTTAGATTTTGATTTATATACCTAGGTACCTATTTCCTTACCTAAAAATAACTATTTTACGGCAAATATTTCTGGTAGTCACGAAACGAAATGTTGGGTTATCTACACTCTACACGGCCTTTCTATTATGCGACAACCAGCATTGCATCCGTCGTGAATAGAATCGTTGATCGACGATAGAATCAAATCGATTTCAAGAGAGTTTGATATTCATTTCATAAAGGCGTTGAATGAATCTCGACTTCATCAAACAATGCCAGTTCAAGAATAATAAAAGTAGGATTTTTGTTGGGCCAATTCCATTCCCATTGTTGGTGGTGAAATTCGACAGAGGTTGAAGTTGCCCATCTTATAGGTACTTTTTATTTTGTTTGTCTGCCAATAATTATACCTAGGGTTTCCAATTTTCGGGATCGGGATCCCGTTTTGAGATCCCGGGATGAAAATCCAAATCTCGTGATCCCGTTTTGGATCCCGGGATCCAAAACCCAAATCTCGGGATCTCGGGATCCCGGGATCCTGAGATCAATCCTAATAATATTTTTATTAAAATGCGTAATATTAGCAATAGCAAATAAAAATGCAGACATACGGAAAAATTTTATTAAAAAACACATAAATAAAAAACATTTTTATATATTTACCTACATAATATTGTATTAGGTAGGTAGGTATAGGTAAGTGAAATGAAAAAGTGAATCCCCGATTGTGTCATAATAAATACGTAAATAACTTGGGTAAAACTAAATAAAACGCCGATAAAGTACAAAAAAAATGCATTTTACCCTCGTTTATCTCTTATAAACAAGGATTTTACACAAAAACCGTCGAGAACAGATTAAAATTCGATCATTTTAAAAATCAGGATTTTCGGGACCGCTATATCTCAACCCTGGATTTTCGAGATCCCACCGGCATCCCGGGATCTCGAAATCCCGGGATCCCGTCTAAAACCCCTCCGGGATCCCGGGATTTCGAGATCCCGAGATCCCGGACTGGAAACAATAATTATACCTCTTTTCTTTAACCATTATTTTACTTGGTGCATAGTTCACAAGTTGTTTTATTACAGTACAGGTACTAAAACTAAAATAATACTGATGAATAGAGTAACCCAAATATGCAAGTCGAAACCCTAAAAATATGCGCACAAATATGCAAATAATTTAGTCAAAATATGCAGGAAAATGTTGAAAATATGCAAATTAAGAAATACTTTAAAAATATAAATTTATTGTTTCATTTACAAATAAACATATACATATAATGTACGGTGTTCACAAAATATTGGAGACCCCCCTTAACTTTCTTATTTTTGACCAGAGAAAAAAGTGTTTTATATGAAAGTTTTAGAAAATTTTCTCAACTTTCCAATGCCGTTCTCGGAAAGAAAATCGAACGTCACGTTTTCAAGATAGAGAACTAACTTATGTTTTTTTTTTAAATGGAACACCCTGTATGTTATTGAATTTTTATATTCTTCACTTCATTCCGATTACAACGATATATATATTTAATATGTTTGATATAACTTTTGTCATAGAAAATTGCATTTTAATACAGGATTACACAAAAACTAAGGTGGCCATGAAACTAGAATTTTTAAATAACAATCAAGATATAATATTAACAAGTATTAATAATTTGAAAAAGAGATATCGCTCATGTCTCCAAGTGAACAGATTACAATTCGAACAGTCCTTATGAAAAATATTGTTATTGTTATACTTTGTTATATATTTTGCTTGTGTAGTAAAATTTATATGCTTTTCTGTCGAGTTTTTATGATTTTTTTCTCTTGGAAAAAATAAAAAATATTCTTAAATGTGTTAGTTCTAGTTTCATGGCCACCTTAGTTTTTGTGTAATACTGTTTTAAAATGCAATTTTCTACCATAAAAGTTATATCAAACATATTAAATATATATATCGTTGTAATCGGAATGAAGCGTAGAATCTAAAAATTAAATAACATACAGGGTGTTCCATTTAAAAAAACACAAGTTAGTTATCTATCTTGAAAACGTGACGATCGATTTTCTTTGTGAAAACGGCACTGGAAAGTTGAGAAAATTTTCTAAAACTTTCATATAAAACACTTTTTTCTCTGGTCAAAAATAAGAAAGTTAAGGGGGGTCTCCAATATTTCGTGAACACCCTGTACATACAAATTTCTAAATGCATTTATACATAGTAAAAGTAACAATATTTTATTTTAAATTTTCTACATACAGGGCGATTGAACTAAATCTAAATACCTATGCATTTATTATAAAAGTCAGGTTTAAATTTAGTTGTAAAAACAATAAACCACTAAATTAAATTCTCAATTAAAAATTTTGTCTTCTATCAGAATTTAAAAATTTATAAATGGAGAAACTCCTTTCCACATCAACCGATGTAAGAGGTGCGCTTTTAAAATTGCCTCGAAAATTGCTTACTATCACAGGATCCAAATCGATGGATTCGGTAAAATATCCCTTTAAAATATTTGCTACTTGGCTAAGAAACTGAAACCATTTTTTCCATCACATTTCTAAATTTTTGAAATATTTTGTCCCCAATTTTTTTACCTGTGACATATTGAAAAAGCAACCTCAGATTGTTTTACCAGTTCTACACTTCGGGTTAATGGCAAATTAGATTCCTCCATTTGTGTTATTGTTTTAGAAAGAAAGCTATAATTTGCTTTTAGAAGGGAAAGTTGTTTCTTTATATCCTTGTTTTCGAATAGTTGTTTAACATCTGTACGAAACTGGGAAGATTCGTTCGAAAATTCTGAAATTAGATCTTTCAGTTGGCAAAAATTCTCGCAATAAAAAAATGCAGCTTCCAACCAAGTGCCCCATCTTGTAATAACAGGTTGAGGTGGAAGAGGAGTGTTTGGTAGTTTTTATTTTTACAGGCGCTTTAAGGAAGACTTTTTGCATGTTGGAAATTAAACTATTTACAAGCGGAAAATGTTTCCTAATTTCCTGAGCAACCCTATTTAAATAATTGTACTTTATTAAATAGGTATAAATACCTATATACTTTATTCGTTTTCAGATCACCAGGAGTAATGCCCATAAAATTATAATTTACCTATATTATTTTGGGAAAACCAAGTAGGTACCTATCTAGACACCGACCCGGCCCTGTTCCCAAAAATGAATGAAACGCCTGCTAAAGATTTAAATTATCCTAAATTCTTTCAATTGTCCACAATATGCCATATTTTAAGGATATATGCAAATATTTAAAAAATGCATATAAATATGCTAAATATGCAAAATGCGTGTTGCATATTTGGGTTACTCTACTGATGAAGAATATAACTACCGTACCGGTTCTAAAAGCTTATTCGAGTGAAATGACATTTTGACCAAAATAGTAACAGATGCAAAATTTAATTTTTTCACTGATGTCATTCATATTTTCATTTTTTTTTCACAGAATTCTGTTTGTCAACATATAGGTAACAAAACAAAAAGTTACAAGCTACAATCGTTGACTGACGTATTTTCAACGCTACAAGTTAAGAAATCCTATTGTAACGGTTTATACTTGCCTTGATTTAAAATATGAACAGGATACTTCTAATCAAGAGTATGAGCTACACAAACACTACACAAATATAGATATACAAAAATTATTCAACAAGGCTTTAAAAAAACTATTTTATTGGCCAGTTATAGTTATAGAACAACGAGAAAAACACTAAAAAAGGGAAAATAAAGAAAAGTAGGTACTGAAATAGAGGTAATACATACAGAGGGCAAAGTAAGAACAAAGTTGATATTGCCAATATATTTAATAAGTATTAATTAAACGATGGCCAAGGTTAGTCTATAGGAAGGTTAGGACATTCGAGGCCTTGGAAGGGAAGGGCGGTGAGAGAGGCAAGGGAACAAAGGGCCGAATTTAAGTTGGTAGCATTTACACGTGAAATGGCGATTTAGTAACATTTAACGCTTCCAGCCATACCACAGAATCATGATATAAATAGCTTCGCAACAGAAGCGTCCATATAAAGACACGTGTCAAAAGGATGCTCGCTTTGACGCGAAATATCTTCTAAAGGGATACCTAAACATTGTGCATTTTTTAGGTATTAGTATTAGGACCAAATTTATGTATAAGTTATTGGTTACTTTTCTGTAAATTGAAATGGAGGCTCCCTTATTTTTGACACATGTCTTTATGGACGCCTCTGTTGTGAAGCTACTTATTCTGTGGCCATACCTATATATGCCCACACAGACATTTTTGGCATATTCATTTGAAGCTTGCAGTCAAAGGGGTGGTTCTTATTTACTTCAGTTTGCGCGTAAATTTCTTATATCGCTTTGGCAATTTTCTCTCTTCTCTTGAAATGTCGCCACTGATATCAAGCTGTGAGAAGGAGAAGAATAGTTGGCCTAGGTGGCACCGTCGCGCGACGTTGCCGGTGGTAATAAGGTTATACAAAAGTTTACAGAATAAAAATATAAGTTTACGCACTCGGTGCGGTTTTCTACGTTTCGTGAGTTTTACCAGTATCTGTATTGTTCTTCTTCTGGTTACTTTTCGTGTTATTAGTAGTTATTCATTGTGCAAATGGGCTCGTTACTGACCTGGCCCGGTTGCATTGATGCCAACTTTAGGATATCGGAATTACCAATTGACAGTCCAAGTAAGGACTTCTTAAAATAATTTGACTATACGTTGTGAAGGGTCACCAATGTGAAAACAGCCACGGTCTACCCAGCCACGGTTTGCAATTTGGCAACACTGTAAAATTTCTAGCCACCCACACTCAGCCATGGTTTTATATATTTCAGCCATGGCATGTAATTCCGCGAACACAACATACAACCATCTCTCACATTCCCGCAAGTCAGTGTCGCGGGCTTCATTTTTTGCCAGGGGGTTTGAATATAATAAAAAAATTCTACAAGAGACCAGTTGACGGCCCGGGATAACAAGTAGTGGAATGTATCCAGGGTGATCTGAGGAACATCCCTCTACCTCCCAAGTCAGTGTCGCGGACTTCAATTTTTTTCAGGGGGTATGAATATAATAAAAAAAATTCTACAAGAGAGGCAAGATGACGGCCCGGGATATCAAGTAGTGGAACGTATCGAGGGTGATCTGAAGAACATCCCTCTACCTCCCAAGTCAGTGTCGCGGACTTCAATTTTTTTCAGGGGGTATGAATATAATAAAAAAAATTCTACAAGAGAGGCCAGATGACGGCCCGGGATATCAAGTAGTGGAACGTATCGAGGGTGATCTGAGGAACATCCCTCTACCTCCCAAGTCAGTGTCGCGGACTTCAATTTTTTTCAGGGGTATGAATATAATAAAAAAAAATCTACAAGAGAGGCCAGATGACGGCCCGGGATATCAAGTAGTGGAATGTATCGAGGGTGATCTGAGGAACATCCCTCTACCTCCCAAGTCAGTGTCGCGGACTTCAATTTTTTTCAGGGGGTATGAATATAATAAAAAAAATTCTACAAGAGAGGCAAGATGACGGCCCGGGATATCAAGTAGTGGAACGTATCGAGGGTGATTTGAAGAACATCCCTCTACCTCTCAAGTCAGTGTCGCGGACTTCAAGTTTTTTCAGGGGGTATGAATATAATAAAAAAAATTCTACAAGAGAGGCCAGATGACGGCCCGGGATATCAAGTAGTGGAACGTATCCAGGGTGATCTGAGGAACATCCCTCTACCTCCCAAGTCAGTGTCGCGGACTTCAATTTTTTTCACGGGGTATGAATATAATAAAAAAAATTCTACAAGAGAGGCCAGATGACGGCCCGGGATGTCAAGTAGTGGAATGTATCCAGGGTAATCTGAGCAACATCCCTTTACCTCCCAAGTCAGTGTCGCGGACTTCAAATTTTGTCAGGGGGTTTGAATATAATTAAAAAAATTCTACAAGAGAGGCCAGATGACGGCCCGGGATATCAAGTAGTGGAATGTATCGAGGGTGATCTGAGGAACATATCTCTACCTCCCAAGTCAGTGTCGCGGGCTTCATTTTTTGCCAGGGGGTTTGAATAAAATAAAAACAATTCTAGAAGAGATACCAGTTGATGGCCCGGGATAGTGAGTAGAGTAATGTGTCGAGGGGTCATCGACCTCAAATCGATTAAGCGCGATTTTTCGTTGCCGTTGCCATTCGTCGTTGCCGTTCCCGCGGTGACTTAAACGCGCCCTGTAGTAGCTATACGTATATTTCTGTTTTATTATTTTGCATTTTTTGGATTGAATGTAAAAAAAATGAACCGTGTAAAATTTATTTGTATTTCGATGCATGTTTTTGATCTTCAGAATATTTTAAGTCCTGAGAAAATGCATAATAATATAAATAAAAAAGTAGATACGTTTATAAATTCGGGCTGCCGTTCGCCGCTCCCGTCCGTTGATCACCTACACCATTCGAACATGACGAAGTTTGTATAAACTGCCTCCTTCGCCGTTTCAAAATTCAACCAATCAGTTAAGTACGGAGAAGGTATCAGAAAGTCACATGATCAGGATGCTTCAAATTCGATGACCCCTCGACACATTAAACTACTAGCTATCCCGGGCCGTCAACTGGTCTCTCTTCTAAATTTTTTTATTATATTCAAACCCCCTGGCAAAAAATGAAGCCCGTGACACTGACTTGGGAGGTAGAGATATGTTCCTCAGATCACCCTCGATACATTCCACTACTTGATATCCCGGGCCGTCATCTGGCCTCTCTTGTAGAATTTTTTTAATTATATTCAAACCCCCTGACAAAATTTGAAGTCCGCGACACTGACTTGGGAGGTAGAGGGATGTTGCTCAGATCACCCTGGATACATTCCACTACTTGATATCCCGGGCCGTCATCTGGCCTCTCTTGTAGAATTTTTTTTATTATATTCAAACCCCCTGGCAAAAAATTAAGTCCGCGACACTGACTTGGAAGGTATAGGGAGGTTCCTCAGATCACCCTCGATACATTCCGCTACTTGGTATCCCGGGCCGTCAACTAGTTTCTCCTGTAGAATTTTTTTTATTATATTCACACCCCCTGGCAAAAAATTAAGTGCGCGACACTGACTTGGGAGGTATAGAGGGGTTCCTCAGATAACCCTCGATAAATTCCGCTACTTGGTGTCCCGGGCCGTCAACTGGTCTCTCTTGTAGAATTTTTTTTATTATATTCAAACCCCCTGGCAAAAAGTGAAGTCCGCGACACTGACTTGGAAGGTATAGGGAGGTTCCTCAGATAACCCTCGATAAATTCCGCTACTTGGTGTCCCGGGCCGTCAACTAGTTTCTCCTGTAGAATTTTTTTTATTATATTCAAACCCCTTGGCAAAAAATGAAGTCCGCGACACTGACTTGGAAGGTATAGGGAGGTTCCTCAGATCACCCTCGATACATTCCGCTACTTGGTATCCCGGGCCGTCAACTAGTTTCTCCTGTAGAATTTTTTTTTATTATATTCAAACCCTCTGGCAAAAAATGAAGTCCGCGACACTGACTTGCGGGAATGTTAGAGATGGTTGTGTGTTGTGTTCGCGGAATTACATACCATGGCTGGAATTTATAAAACCATGGCTCAGTGTGGCTAGAAATTTTACAGTGTTGCCAAATTGCAAACCGTGGCTGGGTAGACCGTGGCTGTTTTCACATTGGTTGAAGGGTCGAGGTATTTCAACTTTTGTCTTGACATACATCAGAATAAAAAGGTTAAATCAATTAAGAGGGGGTTGCCGACAGCTAGTGACGTTAGATTTCGTTTTTTTTTTGAGTTGTACCTATATTAAAATCTAATAACATTTTACCTGGCAAAAATTTCCCGGCAAACAATTATTGATGGGAAATCAATGTCCCATTGCCGTTTCCCCGGCTGAGCAGATTATGGCCCCTTAAAGACTCATCTTGAAGGCACCATTATGGCTAGGTTCACTACGGCCGACAGCTGGGCCAACAGTTTGGTCCGTCAATTTCCCAGCACAGGTGCCATCATTAGGCCGGCAATTCCCCAGCATTTCACCACATTATGGGTTATAGCCGGCCTAATGCCAATACATAAGCTGTTTATTGGTCAGGCCATACGTTGGGCCAATTTCTCCCCAAAATTAAATATATTTAGGGAAAATCATGGCCCAACAAAGTTTTTTGGAATTATAATGGCACACATATACAGTTTGTTCAGCGAATGTTCGGCCCTACGTCCCAACTCCCGTCCTTGCCTGTCTCGTGAATATACGACCGATATCCGTCGTATAATCATTAGTAAGACAAGGACGGGAGTTGTGACGTAGGGCCGAACATTCGCTGAACAAACTTTAGGTAAGTAACACTTTTATTTTTTATTTTTCAGAAAAAATAGCGATTTTTATTTTCTTGTCAAATATAATTAAAGTTATATAATATATATTTCCAATTTTTCATGTGATCTAAAAAAATGCAATAGGAATCATTGAAAGATATTTCTCATATTACACACACAATAAATTTATTTATAGAAGAACGGCAACAATTTTGTAAATCAAAAAGAAAAACATAAGTGAAAAAACTGTATTTAACATAAATATAAATAAAACATTATTTTAATATAAAAATAATAACCTCATTTACCTACCAACACTTTCTCACATAAAAAATTAAAATTATAAATCACATATTTCTCAGTAGTTATTGCAATAAAAAGTTAGATTTTTTATAGTAAACTTGAAAACATTTCTGTTAAATATGTTTATAATTTTGCTATTTTGGTGTTACTTGAAATACACACGCCTCTGTACAATTTTAACTTTATTGATCCAAAATTTAACTTGAATTAATTAAAAATTAAATGTTTTCTTTTCAATATACGGGTGTAACTTTGATAAGTACAGAAATTTTAAGGGCAGGTCGGGAAAAATGCATTTGTTACGCCTATGCAATTAAAATTTTTCTAAAGTGCATATTAACGTCAGAAATAATTTTTTTTAAAACGCTATTAAAACCCCTTTTTCCGACGCTACGGCCATGGGTCCTTGACCTTGCCGGGACCAGCTGGAACTGAGGCCGGTTCCGGCGGATCCCCCCCAATTCCGCCGTGCAGCGTTGTCAGACGTATAGCTCTTTCACAGTATTTCAGGAATAGTCTTTCAACTAGTTTTTGAACAAATCTTTAATGGTTCTTTTAGCGAATAGCATGCAAAAAAACTACCTTTCGGATGCCTGGATGATTTTCCTTGCGGGTGTCGTACTCCTTTCTTATGTTATCCAAAAATCCTCTCGAAAATCACAAGAAGCACTAGGTAACTGGTTGCCAGTCGAATCGCTTTTTCCGAGGCTTTTTCGCAGTATTTGAAGAATATTGACGCAACCATGTATCATTTGGTGTATGTGGAGATTAAATAAATAAATAAATAATTTTTGGACAACTCATCCTTAAAGGTTCTTTTAGCGAATAGCTCGACGAATAGCATGAAAAAGCCTACCTTTGAGATGCATCGATTATTTTTACTATTTTCTTGTGTTTAGATACTATCCAAAAATCTTCACAAAATCACATAAAGCACTAAGTACCTACCGAACTAGTGGCACTGTTTTTATACGATGGTCGCGAAGGTATAACACTTCGTAGTCTCTTTTTACGGAAATACGAACAAAACACTTGTTTTTTTTTCACTGCACACTTAAAGCGGCGCGATGCCAAATATTAGGGACGTCTCGGTTTCCCTCAGCTGATTCATTCCAACGGGGACTCGACTAGGTGGATTGTACAATTAGACCCATACCGTATGCGTCTAATAAAACCCGAATTTTCGCGAACCCTTGAAGCTGCTTCTTTTATCCTCGCGCGTAATTGGGGTACCTAGTAGAAACCTATCTAGCACTGTTTGAATATGAAAAAATCACTTGTTATTTCACTGCAAATTCGTAGCGGCAATTGCAACAGGTTTGGACATCACTGCTGGTCCAAAAAATGGCGAACGTATCTGGAAAAATGTACAGAAGCAGGTTCACTTCCGACGACAGTTCGTAAAACAAAGCAAAGCAATGGAATAATATCGGTTAGCAAGACGCGACGTTTGCATACGCGTCCACGTTTTGGAAACAGAATTGTTATACCACAGAATAGCCACACGTAAGGCATTCTGTATAATAATAAATTGCTTGTTGAAGCTGGCGCTCCCAAAAATTACAGGCGGACGCGGATCGATATCAATCAGCTGTTAAATCCCATAATCGGACGGACGATCTTCGACTAGCGCGTCGGCTACGGCGCGGCGGTACGGTGACGGAGACGGCGTGCGTGCGCACAAGCTTTCCCCCATACCATCCAATACCACTATTCGGTGTTGCCGTTTATGCCGACATGTCCCCAAACTGACTTAAAGTCCCTTAAATCCGATTTTTGATTTTCGCGGATTTATACGGGGTTTCATTCGTTATAAGTTAATCTACTATCTCGTATAATTATTACGCACAAAAACGGGTAAATCCATGTAAAAATCCATTACACAATTAAATTTATACGGAATTAAATTACTAAATCAGGTAAATTTTCAGCACACTTGGCAACATAGTAGCGCCGCCCCGAGAGAAGTAGGTGCCGCGAGCCGCGATTGGCTAATATCGCGCACAAGTTATGAGTGGTGGGGATCACCTGTAGTGTCGATGTCAAGTGGGTATCCGGCGCCCCGCGCTTGCGCTCCTCGCCCAGCTGTAATTTAGTAGTTCGGCCGGGCCGCGCGGCGTGGAAATGGAGCAAAATCGAGTGAATCAGTGCCAGTGAATTCATTCGTAATTGTAATTATTGTCATATTGCATATGACGCCAGCGCCCGACGCCAGCGCCCGACGCCAACGTCATATGCCCGCGCCTGGCGAATCTCGGCGAAGGAATGTCGGGCAGTAGTCAAGGGTACGCAGAAGCTTAAATTCACCAGGAGGAGTCGCTGTTTTTCGGTTTTTGGGGACATTACGCGACATTTCGCCACCAATTTTTTACGAAAAGTAAGAGGAATGGTAAGGAATTAACTTGAGAGAGTTCCGAAACGGCAAAGGGTTAAAAAATGCGGAAATGATAAGCACGCCAATTTGACAGTCTTCCCCAACTATTTTCGGAACCGAATAATTTTTTATTTACAACCATGTATGTAATGTCGACATTTCTGACTTTTTAGAAGTTTGAAAGTGTAAATTTTTTGACTTTTACTTCCCGCCCTCCCGCCCGGGTGGAAAGTTTACTTTCCACCCAGGAGGGCGGGAAGTAAGCGAGATAATAGTATATTACACACCGAGGTGGGAAGTGTTTCATTACTGTCGAGAGATTAAATAGTTAACCGAGGTGCGAAGCGCCGAGGTTAACTTTATCTCGAGACACCTCGGTGTGTAATATACTATTAAAAGTAGACAATAGACAGGACAACAACCCTGAGGGGGTTTAAAACTGACGCACCATCGGGCAAGGGTAGAAAAATATTAAAAACGATGAACAAATCGGGGCCGCGCGTTAAATTCACATCAAATGATAGTCTTCCCCTACTTTTTTCGGAACCGAATAATTTTTTAAAAGTAGATAATACATAGGACCACAACCCTGAGGGGGTTTAAAGGTGGCGTACTATCGGGCAAGGGTTGAAAAATATTAAAAACTATGAACAAATCGAAGCCGCGCGTTAAATTCACGTCAAATTACAGTCTTCCCCCACTTTTTTCGGGATGATAGGGCTACAGGCGAACACCCGCTAAAAAAAGTAACGCGCCGCTGCTCTACCCCATGGGTGGTTGTGGAAATTTGCAATTTTTACAGATAATTTGTATTTTAAAACAAATACTTTATTCAGTTGATTGCCGATCAGAAATTTATTATCCCAAGGTGTCCCAAGAGATGACTAATTATTAGGATAAAAAAATTGCGGCCTGAAAATCAGTTGTAAAATAGGTAGGTAGATAGATACCTACTCCACAAAAGACTTGTCAAAAAATTATGAGTGTAAAATCAGCAATGAGTTTTCTAGCAATGACTTCTCCGAGCGGCGCTCGGATACATTTCTGCTGCCTAGGGACTTAGTTAACAGTAAAGTGATAAAAACTGACGTGTTTGTTAAATTATTGTGTGCGCCTGTGAAGAAAGCAATAAACAGTTCGTCACAGCAACCGACATCATAAAAAAAACGTGGATACCTACCAGCAGTAATTTTCAAAGGTACCTAGGTACCTAATTCTGCAAGCAGATTTATTCCACTCTGACATGAGGCAACGTCGCGGTATTCCCCTTCCTAATCTAACGTTATTCCCCTCCATCTCCTAGGGAGAGGTTAGACCTCCCATCTAAGGGCTTCTAGTGACGATCCAGCGGCGTGCATTGAGCACGGATAAAGATTGATTTGCCCCATTTTCTAAACATCGAGTAAAAAAAATTTTTTTTTCATTTTTCGGTTTTATGAACGTCCCCGATTACGTGGTTAAAATTTCTGTACCTATCAAAGATACACCCTATAGGTATAAGATTCAAAATGAAAGCAATACGCAGTTTCCAGAATAATTATAAACATATTTAACAAAATGTATTACAATAATTATAGTGTAATAACAGTGTGTTCGTGAGTACACTTAGGATTAATCTTCTTCACTGGTGAGCACAGTCGTGTCTCCTAATTTTCGCCTCCTTTCTCTCCATCCTTCTATGTCCAGAGCAGATAGGAACCATAGTTTTGCAGTTGTATCTACCACAGCAACTGTCAATTCTTTGCACACAGGGTTGTTTCTAGCAATCCCTATTTGAAATTTTACCGAAATAAACACACCGGGCAACAATGGCCAGAAAATTGGAAGGATGCAAAGGAAACAGCACAAGGTAAGGTCAAACGCTATTTTATATATTATATTATTAATAATTTGTTTTATTTTTAGGTATAAGACAAGATTGAATTATTTTTGTGACTCGTATTTTCTTATACAGAATTTGAATAAAAATAAAAGGCTGCAATAACATTGCAGGGGAGGCTTAAATCGAAAATTTTACATTAAAGACCCCCCTTAAAACTACCTGCATAACACTTTCCCCAAATATTTGCACATCATTAGGTAACACCTTATTATATAGTGGGCAATAGCACAGAATAAATAGCTTTGTGAAGCTATTTATTCTGTGGCAATAGGTATATGGTGAAATTTTTTAATGACGTCTGCATTAATCAAGCAATTTGATTAAAATAAACTATATTATTTAAAAATACATACAATACTTAGGTACTCACA
This sequence comes from Pseudeuparius sepicola, assembly GCA_963920635.1. Taxonomy (NCBI): domain Eukaryota; kingdom Metazoa; phylum Arthropoda; class Insecta; order Coleoptera; family Anthribidae; genus Pseudeuparius; species Pseudeuparius sepicola. The sequence continues at coordinate 46,283,328 of OY987302.1, read as the reverse complement.
TACTATAATTAAGATGGTAAAATGTTACAACCTTCGGACAGAAAACTTGATGATGAGCCATCTCGTCGGTCGACCCTCGTTAGCTGAGTTGGTTTATTGTTGTTCTCAGCAACATTTAACGAAAGGACAGTTTGCTTCATCTGCCTTTTTGGTGGCTTCGAAGCATGTTGGTAATTGATCAGCATTACCTCTAAACGACTTTTCCGTTTTTGTGGTACATTTGCGGTAAATTGGTACCCACCGTACTAACCTTGCACACCGTATACTTCTCGGCGACGCGTAGATAGACCCGCGGGAGCCACCGACGTGAACACAACAGCGGATGGTTCTGGAGTGAGCGACAGGCGACAGCCGGAGCCAGTGTTGCCAACAGACCGAGTTGCTTCCCCGCTAGATCCACGAAACAACTCCGCCAAAAACCGCTAAACCAAGGCCAAGTCAAGTGCTTGGCAAGTATTCAAGCAAACAATACCAAAAGTAAAAAAGTGGACAATATAAATAAAAGCATACTTAGTTTTTTTTGTCAAAGAAATCTCTTTTATTGATACATAATAAATTTGTTAACGGAAACACAAATAGGTACCTATATTACCTACCTACTCTTATATAAACTAAAATTGAAAAAAATCATTTTCTATATCAAGATCAACATCGACCGCTTGTGAATAAGAATCATTTGTTTTTATTTTTTTTCATAATTTCAATTGGTATTTGAAAATCTTTGCAACATATATTATTTTTTCGTAATCCATTGCGAATGGCCAGAATTGCATTTAGTAATGGTAATTTCATTCTATTTCGAAGTTTATTTTAATAATATTCATGTGACTAAATTGTCTTTCAATTTCGGCATTCGAATGTGGTAAAGTTAGCGTGTAAATTTTGCGATTTTTATGCAAGCCACAATTAAATAAAAACTTACCCTTAGTGAAGCACTAAGCACTTATTCGTTTTGATTTAACACCACAAATTAAAACAAATCACACGAGCGAAAAAGGTAACCCGACGAAAATAGAACGGTGATTGCCCTGCCCCACCATTGAAAACAATAGAAATAATGTCTTCTTTTATCTCATCTGTTCTCTCTTCTCCTCTCAACCTTTAGTTCGGGCTCGGGCCGTTCGGGGAAGTCCCGCCGGAGCGTGACTCTTTACACCGCACCAGCGACGGCGCTGCCTTGCACATAATGTTAATGATTAAAATCAAAATAATCGATATTTAGGAGTCGTTGCCATTGAGATGCAAACTTCTCTTATAATCCGCTAATTTATCGCTAAAATATTATCTAATACCGATAAAAAATCCGCTAGCCGCTAAATTAGTTTTGAACCCGCTAGGCTAAGAATTATTCCGCTAAATCTAGCGGCAAATCCGCTAAGTTGGCAACACTGGCCGGAGCCGGCCGCCGGGCGCCGGCGAGACGCGCAACAAGGGCCGATTCGGGCCGAATCGGATTCGGTCGGCTCGGTGTAGGGTTCGTAACGGCGGCAATTTTTGGTCGGGCCGTGAATGTGACGTCATATGATGCACGAGAGCTAGTACCATCACAAATAGCATGCTTTGCCTTTAATTTACAATTTATTTATCTTACCTATACCTCAAGAAGCATACTATATAAATTTGTGTGCACATATTCATCAGTATATATATACCTACTTAAAATATTCAGTTGTTCAGGTATGGTTATATGTCGTGCAAATTTCAATGGGCCATTACATACCTAGATCCCATCAGTGATCCATAGTTGAGTTTCGTGCAGATGGCCCAACACTGGGCCGATGACGATTTTAAGACTGGTTGGCAGAATGTAGTGATAAATGTAATGGGCTGTCAACTTTGCCCCATCATAGGCAATTTCCCAGCGCTGTCGACAAAGGCCCGGACTTTTGCCATCTGTCTTATGTTTGCTGGGTTAGTACAAACATCTCTGTCTTCATTCTAATCAAAGGATCTTAAAAGCATATATGCACTGGAATTATTATTTTCCCCAAGGTTTTTATAACCTATAAAACAAAACTGTGCTTGTAAGATCTTATGATTAAAATGAAGACAGAGATTTTTGTACTAAATTTTTGCCAGGTAAAATGTGATTAGATTTTATGTTATACAACTTAAAAAAATACGAAATCTAACGTCACTTTCGCTGTCGGCAACCCCCTCTTAATAATTATTGCACATGGAAAAAGAAAAATTTGCCAACGATTCAAGAAAGATTTCGAAGAAAATGCAGAAAATTTAAAAATAAATTAAGTAAGCACCTACTTAAAAACTATTTTTTAAATGTATATATGTATGCCTGTATGATTTTTTTACAGATTGGAACTTCTTGTACAAGAACGCTCTTTGTTCCCACTTTATACTGTGGTTAGATCTTATGTTATGATGAAGGAAAAATCACCTAGCTACAAAAAAAAACTTCATTTCAACGATCCTTTACCGACAGCATCTCCGTATTGTGTGAATAGTGATGTGCCAGCAGATCTTATTTAAGTTAAAACTAAAGGAAGTTATGTTAAATACAGATTTAAAAACTAATAATTCCTTTTCTTTTTTGTTTACCAATACCAAGGAGTATTTTTATTAGATATGTATATGAAAAATAGGTAGGTAGTAGGTACATTATTTTCTAATCTCGGCTTGAACTTAAAACATCTACTTAACATAAGTATGTTACAGCCCGTATATGAAAACAGACCGTATGTATACGGTCTAGCTAGGCTGTATCTATACGGCCGAAATGGCGCAGACCGTATGTAAATGACATGGCATTTCATATACGGACTAGACCGTTAACATACGGACTATTGACATTCAGACTGTATGTGCAATCGTAGTGAATTACCAGTCTTTTTTTATATACGCCCATTAAAGAAGAATATGCCTTCTTTTTAATATGTATTTTGTACAAATAAATCTAGGGTACCTATATATTATACTAAATAATTACCTTTTTCCTTCAAAATACTAAGTACCAGCAAGAAGTAATTCAGAAATGGCGCGCCGGACGTCGAAACCGCCCGGAAAACATTGCACATACGCATTCTCTCTTTGATATACGGTCTAGTTGCAGATAGACCGTATATAACAGGACTAGTCCTTTTGCAAACCGACTAGACCGTTTGTTGACGGACAAGCTTCTTATACATATGGACTAATATCTCCAGTCTGTTTACATACGGACTAGACCTTTTGTATACGGCCTGTTTTACATATACGGTCTGTAACATAATATGTAAATAAAAAAATTACCTTATTATATTATTACTTCTTCAATTACTTAAATCCGAAAACGTTAATCATTGCTAATACAAAATCAATTACGAAATAAGAAAAATAAGATATAATATAAACTCCTGGACAAAATTAACGTCCCAACATTATAAATCCTCACAAAAATTGCATTTTTGAAAATAAATTAATGGAAATTAAATAAAAAGCAACAAATTGCATTATTTAATTATTAGTTTAACAGTATTATACGAAACATGCCAATTTTACATTTTAATTTTGATAGACACGCAAAATAATTTAAAATATAATTTTGAATGTTGGTGCGTTAATTTTGTCAGGAGTATAATATTACATCAAATTTTTTCTACATTATGTTAAATCGGAACTTATAATCCCAATCAATAACTAAAATCTTGAGCTAAAAGACGCAAAATTATCATCCGAATTGCTCACGGTGTATAGTGTATATGGAAACACTTTGTGGGTGGTTTTCTCACAATTCATTGTACATAAATACCTCAAAAACGCATTATTTAAGATTTCATAATTACAACAACAGGAATGAGCTGAACCTTGATATATTGATTAATAACGAACGTCTCGAAAGACACAAAGAAATAAAATTTCTGGGAATCACTCTCGACGAGAGCCTAAATTGGAAAAGTCATTGCAGAAATTTGACAGCTAAATTAAATAGTGTGTGCTTTCTTGTAAGAAGTTTAAAAACTGTGCTGACTCGCGATCAGCTGTTGTTAATATCATGGTTACGTGGAATCTCGAATTAGGTACGGACATTGAGTAAATCCTTTACTCAATGGTACGGAGTATGTTTTTGGGGTAGTTCGTGTGGGGCTGGTCAAGTATTCCTCTCTCAAAAAAGAATAATAAGATGTATGGTAGGGATTCCGCAAATAGAATCGTGCAGAGAGCACTTTAAGTCGCTGAAGTTGCTACCAGTTGCATGTATTTTGATCTATGAGTTATGTGTTTATGCGTACACTAATAGATCTAACCTTCAACAGAACAGAGATATTCATAGTTTTAATACTAGGCAAAGGAATGACTTCAGGACACCCCAATATCGGTTGAGGATCGGCCGCACTTCTGTTGGATATCTGTCTATAAAATTATATAACAAACTAAATGATGGAATAAAAAAATCAACTAATTGTAATGTTTTTAAAAGGACTTTGAAGTGTTACCTGCAGCAGAAATGTTTTTATTCTGTGAAGGAATTTTTAAATGATGTGTAAATAGGAATGTTATATGGTGCATTGTAAATTAGTTGTTGTTATGTCAGCGATTGTAAGTAGTAAAAAGTTTGTGATGTTTTCTATAATGTATGTTACGGGCGACGTGAAGACGAAGACTTTTTAAAAAAACTTTTATTTGAGTAACGCGAGTTACAGAGTTTCGGCTTAGACTACAGACAAGACGAGAATTGACACTCTTACTTTACTAGGTCCTATTTATACAGATCTGTTATGCTGAGGTGTTGTGGTTCTCATGGGAAAAGAATATAATAAACAAAGGGAAGATCAAATTCTGCAATTCTTGCAGTAAGCAAGTTTTAACAATACTCAAAAGGAATATGATATGTTCTAGAAGTCATTCTAGAACAATATACAATGGAAAATGATATCTTTGTAGTAAGCATCTTGAACAATAGAGAATGAGAACATAATATCCAACAGTAAACAGAATCAAGGGTAAAAACAAGGTGATGCTTGAGGTCGGATATAACATGTATGTTTGTACATTCGGTGGAAATAAAGTTATTATTATTATTATTATTATTACCTATATGTTACGGGTAAAGTAAGGTTAACGGTTAAACTTAGGTTATTTACCCGGGTAAACTGCGAAATACCCAAGAAGCGTGGGTAAAGTACGAAATATAACCGATTTTATAGGTATTTCTGGCTTTACCCGGGTAAACCTAACTTTAACCGTTAACCTTACTTTACCCGTAACATATACACCTTGCGAATTGATGGGTATGCAATGACCTCAGGTGCCGCCATTTTCGTAAGGAGGGAAACACGAATGCGGCCACCGCTCTCTATATGTATACACCGTGCTAACCTTCCTATAAACTAACCTTGACGTAGGCAAAATTCTAACACAAAAAAAATAAGAAAACCTACAAACTACCTATATTAGCATTTGTCCAACTCCAACACACTGTATGCCTTAGCTTCACTGATGAAAGTGCGAAGATGACAATATTACTCCTGAATTAAAAACAATTAAAAAAGCACCAGGTATTGAGAATATACCCCTGGATGCATTATAGCTATTTCAATATGTAAAACTTCTTGCTAATTTGCTAACTGGCATGTTTCACAGATTGCTTAAGGTTAGGGTGAAGGGTGAAGATTATGTCGAAAAGGGGCGAAAAAACATACATGCAATTATCGGCCAATGACATTAATTTCAAATGTATCTAAAATTATAGAAAAGTTTATGCCCAAAGAAAAGGATCTGCGGCGATTTAGAAAAATTTGGTCAATAGGTATATGAGCCAAATAAAATTATTATAGGTACCTATAGACAATATTTGATATCCGAGGATAAATATTGAAAAATATTTAAAATGGGACGTACCTACCTACATAGTGGCCCTGGAGAAAGCGTTTTTTGACGGAAAAATATGAAAACATATTTAAAGAAAAATCATGTATATTTAAAAAAATATTTCAAGAAAAAGTTTGTATTTCACTGCATTATGTCTGTCCCCCTTGGAAAACCATACTGATTTTAACATTTCTTTACAATTGGGGGCATCATCCTCTTCTATCCTTAATTATATGCTTTATTCATCAACATATCAGTCAAATTAAATGTGCCATGAATGCCATGGAAACAAAAACGATAGCTTTTACATATTTGACAGTTACCTAGGAAGCCTATAGGGGCTAATATAAAATCCATTTTTGCTTTGGATAATTATTAAGCTTAATCGATTTGCAAAAAAGATCACCAACCTGTGTCCCGTACTTTATACAGAGTACTCTGGCTGGAGTACTCTGGAATATCCACTGTGAATCTTAGAGTATTGATATTGCGTATAAAAGGTTTTGAGCTATGGCCAATTCGATGGTCATTTAAAAAATCATAGTTTTGCCATGGAATCGAAATAAGTGTAATTTTACTGGGGTCTTCATAGATTTCTAGAGTGTGCACAAGCAAACGCGGACACACTGTAGGTATCAAAGTGATACAGTATATAAACATATTCCTGAATATATACAAGATTTGAAAAGTAATAAATTCTAAAAAGTAATGGGATCTTCAAAACGCCAAGAAGGTTTCTAGGCGGTACTAATATTTTAACTTATCTACCTGCATTCACTTGCCTGCACCAACTCTTTTTTACCGAGATACAAGGTACTTGTCTTTTTTGTTACTTTTTGGTTGAATGTTTTGTATTTTGTTGCTTTTTTAGTTTAATTTAGTTATTTACTACAATTCTCGAATTCATTATATCGAATTCATTATAGGTATAGAAATATAAGAAATATAAGAAAACCCAAGTATAATATCTACAATATAGGTACGGATTCTAGTGGGTTTGTTTTTCAATGGTTGGTGGTAGCCTTGTTTATGGAATCCATAGTTAGCCAATATGTGACAGTGACAGAGTCATAAGGATACGAGAGCAATACTGGATACAAGCAACAGATGGCGCTAAAAATGAAAGTGTCCCAGTCACTGCCTACTAATTTTCTTCTTTGAAAACCTACAAAAAAAAAAAGCTGGATAACTTTATTTTTGCAAAATGTCTCCCAGTATCTACTGTCATGTTCTATATGTTCCTTATGTGGTTGTCAGACAGTGGCCAACTAGGGTATCCATAAACAAGGGTGGTAGCTATAATAATTATTTCATTGAATTATAATAACTGTAATTTTTTTCAGCATGTCAAGTGTTGCTCAGAAAATTATCATTTAGTAGAATAATATAGTGATGGAGCAAATTCTTCAGGAAATCAATGCTAACTACATTTCTCTCTCCGAAGAGGAAATATTGGATAATAATCGCATATTACATGAGGTAGGTATCCAAACAGCCCAGAAAATTGGTAGGTAAGTAGTTTTTTTTCACGAATGGGAAATTAGCACAAGCCCCAAGTGAGTAGGTACCTCTATCCCGCATGTATGAAAACAGACACGTTATGCATAATAACACAGAATAGTATATTCTGCAAGGAGCATTTAATGATAGCTATTAATACACGAGTCTGAAAATTACGGCACGAGCCGTAGGAAAGTGCCGTAACGTAATATGAGTGTCTTAATAGCCATTAAATGCGAGTTGCAGACGCTAATTTTTTCTACGACCAGTCAGAAAGTAATTATCATAAATATTTATGAAACGTTTATTAAACATAGAAAAAACACACCATGAAGGTAAACAAGTGAAAGAAAATAATCGTCCGGTTATTATTTTTGGTTTACCTATAGCTATGTTCTTGATAGTGCAATTACTAAAGTGGAACTGTGGAATTCCTGGAAGTTTCTGGACCATTTAAGGTGAATCCATTGTTGATGTTGATGGAGTAACATTTGTCAAATTGTTAGTTTGACTGTATTGGATTGAATTTAAAATTTGATTGCCTACATTGGTTTTATTTTGAACTGATTGATCGATGTAATTTTCAGCCACTGTTGTGGTGATGAAGTGTTATGTCACCGCCAGCATCCACCAAAATATTGTGGCAGAACTACGACAAAAGCAATGCCCGTTACCTACCTATATTGATTGGGTTCTGGTATATTTAAATATATCGCAATTTCTTTTCTCATATTGCCAAATTTGTTTATTCCTACGTTTTGTAAATATTTTCCCTTCAAGTAATTAACAAAAAAAGCGGGGGTTGCACAGCTTTTTGGGCGAAAATTCATGTATTTTTTGCATACATCAAAATACTTCCCAGTAACAGTGAACTTGCGGGCTGTTTTTGTTTTTGAGTCTTTAATTGTTACCAAAAGTGTTGTATTAAAATCATTTACATCCGTAAATTCCAATTTGTGTAACTCATGACATGTCTTCTACAGGCCCCCATAATTCCGAAGACACATACCTACGAAAAATAGTATTTTTCACCTTTTTGTATTGAAAACCATAACACTTATGTGTAATCAATACAAAATAATAATGCTCGGCATAATAAAATCTGAAGGTACCTACTTAATTATTTTGGACAATAAATATTTATAAATAATAAATGATGTTTAGTGGCATATCAGGTAAAGGATATCAATTGAAAAAAATGCACTCCAGCCGGGACTTGAACCCGGGACTCCTACTGTGGCCGTAGGCACTTTAACCAAATAAGCTACCGGAGATAAGGGTTCCATCAGCTAGGTGTTATTTATTCCAATTGATATATAGTTAGTAGCGGTGAGATGTAGAAGACTTCGGCGTCTTCTACAGCTACTAGAAGGGGTTAGAGGGTGTAGGGAAACCATTCATTATTGTTGGTTATGTAAACTTCCTATTTGTTCTTCCACCCACAATATTCGACATATGCGACTTAATGCAAGTATCGAACGTGGAAATTCTAACCTACAATGTCAAAGCCAGAATATGAAACACAGAAAGATTTTTAGTACCTGTAATAATTATAAATAATAAATGATGTTTAGTGGCATATCAGGTAAAGGATATCAATTGAAAAAAATGCACTCCAGCCGGGACTTGAACCCGGGACTCCTACTGTGGCCGTAGGCACTTTAACCAACTAAGCTACCGGAGATAAGGGTTCCATCGGCTAGGTGTTATTTATTCCAATTGATATATAGTTAGTAGCGTGCATTTTTTTCAATTGATATCCTTTACCTGATATGCCACTAAACATCATTTATTATTTATAATTATTACAGGTACTAAAAATCTTTATATGTTTCATTTTCTTCGCTTGACACTATAAGTTAGAATTTCCACGTTCGATACTTACATTAAGTCGCTATAATATGTCGAATTTTGTGGGTTGATGAACAAATAGGATGTTTACATAACCAACAATAATGAATGGTTTCCCTACACCCTCTAACCCCTTCTAGTAGCTGTAGAAGACGCCGAAGTCTTCTACATCTCACCGCTACTAACTATATATCAATTGGAATAAATAACACCTAGCCGATGGAACCCTTATCTCCGGTAGCTTAGTTGGTTAAAGTGCCTACGGCCACAGTAGGAGTCCCGGGTTCAAGTCCCGGCTGGAGTGCATTTTTTTCAATTGATATCCTTTACCTGATATGCCACTAAACATCATTTATTGTTTATAATTATTACAGGTACTAAAAATCTTTCTGTGTTTCATATTCTGGCTTTGACATTGTAGGTTAGAATTTCCACGTTCGATACTTGCATTAAGTCGCATATGTCGAATATTGTGGGTGGAAGAACAAATAGGAAGTTTACATAACCAACAATAATGAATGGTTTCCCTACACCCTCTAACCCCTTCTAGTAGCTGTAGAAGACGCCGAAGTCTTCTACATCTCACCGCTACTAACTATATATCAATTGGAATAAATAACACCTAGCCGATGGAACCCTTATCTCCGGTAGCTTAGTTGGTTAAAGTGCCTACGGCCACAGTAGGAGTCCCGGGTTCAAGTCCCGGCTGGAGTGCATTTTTTTCAATTGATATCCTTTACCTGATATGCCACTAAACATCATTTATTATTTATAATTATTACAGGTACTAAAAATCTTTCTGTGTTTCATATTCTGGCTTTGACATTGTAGGTTAGAATTTACACGTTCGATACTTGCATTAAGTCGCTATATGTCGAATATTGTGGGTGGAAGAACAAATAGGAAGTTTACATAACCAACAATAATGAATGGTTTCCCTACACCCTCTAACCCCTTCTAGTAGCTGTAGAAGACGCCGAAGTCTTCTACATCTCACCGCTACTAACTATATATCAATTGGAATAAATAACACCTAGCCGATGGAACCCTTATCTCCGGTAGCTTAGTTGGTTAAAGTGCCTACGGCCACAGTAGGAGTCCCGGGTTCAAGTCCCGGCTGGAGTGCATTTTTTTCAATCGATATCCTTTACCTGATTTGCCACTAAACATCATTTATTATTTATAATTATTACAGGTACTAAAAATCTTTCTGTGTTTCAATAAATATTTAGCATCTGGTGCTTCTCTAATAAATTCCTTTATGTGATTTGTAGAAAAGGTATTAGAATTTTTAGGTTTATATCCTTCGCCTTTTCTTTTCAGTAAGGCGTGCAATTTGGAATATAAGGATACACGTATCTATATTATGTCTAATATATAACATTAGGAAATTTCAAGATCGAATATTGTTTCCATAAAGTGGAAGATTTCCATTTTGTTGATAACTGATCAAAATAAACTATTAAGATGACATTTTCGGAAAAGCTGCCTTGTTTTGATTTTTCCAATATATAAATTCCATGTATAACTTTTCCCAACTATACTTAGCCAGTATGGTAATGTTATTGTGCTTGGAGATGTTAATTCTGATTTGCTGGGAGAGCCTAACGTCTTGATGGAGTGCTTTTCTCACCATGGATTTTCTGAAATGGTGAGACAGCCTACCAGAGTCACTGAAACTACCAGTTCTTTGTTGGATCCAATATTTGCTAACATTCCACACATTGTCGGTGAATGTATCACTAAGGATGCTGGCTCCCTATCAGATCATAAGGTTGTCTCCACCAAATTACTGATCCCATCCTTTAAGAGGAAAAGCAAATTTGTTACCTATCGTGACTTTTCTGGGTTCGATGAAGACTCTTTCCTTTTGGACTTGAATTCCTTGGATTTGTCTGGGATTTATTCGATCCATGACATTGATGAGAAGGTAAGGATAATCACTGATGCTCTAATCACTTTATTTGACGTGCATGCTCCACTCAGAACAGTTCGTGTGACTAAACATAGGCCCCCCCAGCTAACATATGCTCTTAAAAAAATATTAAAAGAAAAAAATCGTGCTTATGCCAATTATAAATTAAATAAAACACCCGAATCTTTAGATAGATACAGAGAATTAAGAAATTATGCTCTAGCTTCCATTAGGCGAGAGAAACGTGCATACCTGGTCTTCTTAGAAGCTCAAAAAAATACAAAACCAATGTGCTCTGAGCTGAAGCGTATGAATGTAAACTTTGTTTCAGACCCGTCTATACCAGCTCATCTTCGTGATCCCAGCTGATGCCTTACAGTTCTATGAAAGAAATAGATTTAAACACAACAATAATTTTTCATTTAAACCATGCGATCCTCATGAAATTATTAAAATTATAAAAAACTTAAAATCTAATGCAAAAGGCATTGACGAAATCAGTCTTAATATGATAAAAATTAGCATGCCATTTATCTTACCTCATATTATACATATTGTTAACATTTGTTTAGAAAAGGGGCATTTTCCGGGCTTATGGAAAAATGCAGCTATTATTCCCCGGCCAAAGAAGGTAAATCCTGGGGGCTTGACGGATCTCAGACCAATTAGCTTACTTTCTACCCTGTCCAAGATACTTGAAAGGATTGTACACGCTCAAGTCTCTGAGTTTTTGTGCGAGTGCTCAGTTTTGCCTAAGACTCAGTCGGGATTTCGCAGGTCTCACAGTACTACCTCAGCTTTGCTAAATATATCCGACAATATAATTCGTGCTCTTGACAAAAAAATTGATGTAGCCTTGGTGTCTATAGATTATTCAAAAGCATTTGATAAAATCAATCACACGTTGCTGTGCAAAAAGCTGAGTTATTTCGGGTTTGATAAGCGATAAGCGGGGTATTTGACGGGTCGATATCAGTGTGTTTCTATTGACGACCAGCGATCAGCACTGCAGTTAATAAACTCTGGAGTTCCCCAGGGGTCTGTGTTGGGGCCTTTGCTATTTTTGATATAATATGTAGCTGACTTACCTGCATCAATTAAATTTTCTAGTATTCACTCTTTTGCAGATGATACGCAACTGATTAACTATATAGACGCTGAGAAAGTCGATGAGGCGCAGTCGAACTTAAATAGCGACATTACCAGCTTACATGAATTTTCAAAAAATCATAATCTTTCAATTAATCCAGATAAATCCAGTGTGTTATTATTTTGCAGCAACTCCGAAAGGTATCAAGAGCTAACTTCAGCTCTAAAGGTCAAAATAATTGGCCAGGATATACCTTTTTCTGAATCAGTTAAAATCCTGGGGCTTACAGTTGATAATAAACTGCGATTCAAACAACATATGAAAAGTTTGTCTCAAAAAACCTATGTTAGAATGAGAGCTCTTTATGCAAATAGAAATATTCTGAATTTTAAATACCGGAAAAAATTATGCGAGTCTCTTGTAATTCCTATACTAACATACGGTTGTATTGTGTACTACCCTTGTTTGGATTATGTGTCCAAACTTCGTCTGCAGGTTATTCAGAACAATTGCGTTCGATTTATATTTGGATTGCGCCGTTTTGACCATGTCTCTGGGAGGTACATTGATATTAGGTGGTTAAAATTGGAAGTTATGGTTAACTACTACTACCTTGTATTTGTACATAAACTCTTTCTCACATCTATGCCGGGTTACCTTAGGGAGAGGCTGATATTGAGGGACGAAGCACACGATAGACTGGTTCGGCATAACACAATTTCCATCCCTTACCATCGAACAGCTCTATTTCGGCGCTGTTTTACATACAATTCCGCGGTTCGTTACAATGGTATTCCTTTTAACTTGAAAACTCTTCCACTTCCCAAATTCCGCTTGCATGTCAAGGACCTCTTGCTACTTTGGTAGAGCTTTGCGGAGGTTGAATGCTTGCGATTTTGCATCTTCACAATACTCAATATCTATAATATTTATTTTTATGTTTATATAATTTTTCATTTCGTCCATTACATAACACCTTATATTTACTGCTCGGTGGTTACCTAAGTGTAAGAGTAGCTGTAGCTAAACTTCGCCACTAGAGCTCCACACTATGTAAAACTAAAACTATAACTATTCTGTTCTAGTTTAATAAAGACCAGTTATTATATCGACTTAGCCAAAAGGCATTCGCACTCCCTCTACGGGGAACATTCACTCAGATCCCGGGTATCCCGGATACCAAAAGGATCTGGCTCGGACGAGACCCTTGACATGTTATCGGGCCTTAGTTGACATTGATGTTGTCGGACGTTCCTGCATTCCCCATGAATTTCCTGACGGTTCGGGCTGTCGCAAGTAGTACCGCTTTCTGCATGGACCTGTAAAGACTATCAGTTAGACCCAGCTCTTTTATGTTTCTCAGCAAACTTTTTGGTATAACACCAGTTGTTGACACGATAATTGGAATCGTCTTGACGTTTTCCATTTCCCATTGCCTTCTAATTCGTTCTTCTAAGTCTCTGTACTTCGCGATCTTCTCGACTTGCTTCACACGCAGGTTGTTGTTGTTCGGGATGGCCACATCAATCAGAGTTGTCTTCCTAGAAATTTTATCAACTATTACAAGGTCCGGTCTGTTATGGGCAACTCGTTGATCTGTCAGAACTGTACGATCCCAGTACATCTTGTAGTTGCTGTTCTCAAGAACAGGCTCCGGTGTGTAGCTGTAATATGGGACCCTCTCTGCCTGCACAAGCAGCAGTTTTTCCGCCAGTTCCTGGTGCAAGATCTTGGCAACCGAATCGTGTCGTTCCTTATATTCCGTTGATGCAAACATCTGACATCCTCCTGTTATGTGCTGGATTGTTTCTGAAGTTGGGCACCCGTATCTGCATCTGTCATCCACTACCGATGCATCTCCTACAATGAATTTTAGGTAGTTGCGAGTTGGTAACCTGATCTTGTATGGCCAGTAGGAAGCCTTCCGTCTCGGGGAACATTCGTCCCGAGGTCAGCCAATAGTTCGACGCTAACTTGTCGACATGTTCCTGGTTAACCTCATCAGGATGCCTCCCGTGCAGCGGCTTCTCCAACCACCTCTGTAGTGTATCGTTGTCGGTTCGGTGGTGATTTTGATGCTCGTGTTCCGTCAGACGTAGCGGTGTTGAGACGTCTGCTCCGCATATAGCTTTATGTAGTGTGGAGCTGTTGGCCTGTCTCTGGAAATAATTGCGCAGATTTATTATTTGTTGGTCCAATTGCTTGCTGAGGTCTGCCAATCCTCTTCCTCCTAGTTGACGTGGCAGAGTAGTTCTTTCTACGGCGCTACGGGGATGATGTTTATGAGCTTTTGTCAGTAGTGTCCTAACTTTTCGCTGCAGGTTGTTGATGTCCGTGTTGGTCCAATTCACTATTCCAAACGAATAGCTGAGTACAGAGCACGCATACGTGTTCAGGGCCTTAAACAAATTCCTGCTGTTAAGATCAGTTCGCACTACTTGTCTTACTCTCTTGATGAATTCATTCCTTAAATCGATCTTTATTGTTCGATGGTCTATCCTTTGAGCTTGTTTCATCCCGAGATACTTGTATGTATCTCCCATGCTCATTGCTTCGATCTCCTGGCCGTCCTGCATCTCGTGTGCGCCTTGTTCGAACATTCCCCGGACGATGTTAAGGGTGCGGCCAATGACGTCAGAACCTCTAGACAGGTTTGTTTTGATAAACGCTTGACGCCCAGAACTAATCACAATCTAAGCGCTCCATTAAATTATTCCGAAAATGTCGCGAGATTGTCAGAAATAACCCCTTTTTGTCGGGCCGTAGCGAACTTATTTCGACTGTGGGCTCGGAGGCTGGCGTCGTTAGACCATCCCCCGAGTCTTCAGGTGAGGTTCCGATGCTTCCGGCGCCCCCAAACAAGAAAAAACATGCGATATCTAAGTGTGATTCTGGAGGAACTATAACCGGGAATCACCGGGTGTATAGTTGGTTGATGGTTGACTTTCTGTCTTTGTTTGTAGCATGTTTTTAGAGTAGTATGGATATATTTAATCTTGGATTCAAAATAAAGGGCATTTTAACAATGAGGCACCACGTCTATAGGTTTTGACGTCATTGGGTGCGGCACTTGTCCAGTCCAAACTGCATTCCGATGTCCCTGGAGAACTCCTCTACAATTTTAAGCATTTGCGTTAGTTGGTTTTTGGTTGCGGCGATCAGTTTTAAATCATCCATATATAATAGGTGATTAAACTTGATCGCTTCTGCGTTGTTGCTTTTGATAGCGAAGCCATATTTTGTAGAGTTCAACCGATGTGATAGAGGGTTCATCGCCATGCAGAACCACAGTGGACTGAGTGAATCTCCTTGGAAAATCCCTCTTCGGATGTTGATTGTGTCGGTCTCGATGTTACTGTTTGCGGTTCTGAGTTGTATCTTAGTGCGCCAGGTTGTCATAACGTGTTCTAAAAAGGAAACTGTATGATGATCTATTTTATACAGCTTTAAGATACCTGTTAGCCAGTCGTGAGGTACGGAATCAAATGCTTTTTTGTAGTCCACATAAGCCATGTAGAGGTTTCGTTGCTTGGAATGAGCCTGGTTGCAGATCACAGAGTCTATGATGAGTTGCTCTTTGCATCCCATTGTGCCCCTCGAGCAGCCCTTCTGCTGCATTGCCATGATGTTGTTCCGCTCGCAGTGAGCATATATTCGCTGCGTAAGGCAAGAGGTGATTATCTTGTACAGCGTAGGCAAGCAGGTTATTGGGCGGTACTTGGCAGGGTTATCCGTATTCCGCTGGTCTTTTCGTAACAAGTAGGTGGCACCCTGTGTAAGAAACAATGGCATTTTCAGAGGATCGAGCAAGACTTCATTAATTAAGGTAGTTATTAGTTCATGCGTGCACCACAACTTCTTAATCCAATAATTTTGGAGATGATCTGGACCTGGTGCCTTCCAGTTGTGGGAATTCTTGATGACATTGGAGACCTCATCGGTTGTGAATTGCTCGTGTTGCATCTGGCTATAGTTCCGGCCCATCTCGCGTTCTTCACTGATCCAGCTTGCACTGACATTGCATGGACCTGGTGTGGCAAGCTGATTTCTCCAGAAACCGTCGACCTGTTCTCTGCTAGGGTAACTCGTATTTGTGGCATCGGCGCTAGAATTCAAAGTACGGTAGAAAACTTTTTCTGATCGTTCAAAAAGTTTGTTGTCTCGTTTCCTGTTGTTACTAGCCTTGTATCTCCTCAGACGCCCTGCGAAAACAGAAAGTTTTTGTTTTAATGTATCAAGACATTGTTGAGAAGTGATGTTCGCGGGGTCACGCTGAGAATGCATTTGGGTGCTGCTCATTATTGCCTGCACCGCCCTCTGGATCTTTCTAGTTCTAACTCCTCTGATATATTCCGTCACTTGTCCTATGTCTTTACGGAGACTCTCGATCTTCCGATTTAGTCGCATCTCCCATTGAGCCATTCGTGGTTCTGGTCTTGCAAGATTTAACTCTTGAGCCGTCCGGATCTTGGCTCCCATTGCAGTGATGATGGCCGTTGCGGCACAGTAGATTACCATATGCATATGTTCTAATGTTGGTGTTACTGAAACATAGTTGGGTAAAATTATGGTGTTCATAATATCGAGCATGATTGCAAGCTTCCTGGAAGAATTCAATCTTGGTAGCGGTGGTCTGCTCAGTGGGTCTGTGCCTTCGTATCGCAATACCGCCCTTCTCAGCTATGTGTCTAGGCTTTCAAAGTGTTCTCCGTTAACTGATTCCCGATTCTCAGTTGTTCGTCCCGCCGTCTCGGCTTCTTGTTGTGGTAAAGGCACTTGAATTTCCCGATTCTCAGTTGTTCGCTCTGCCGTTCCGGCTTCTTGTTGTGGTCCAGGCACTTGAATTTCCCCGTTGTTGTTGTCCATGTCTATGTGTCCGCCATGGATCTCTAGCTCAACTTCCCGTTTTATAGCGTTAAGTCGCGTTTCTGGAATTCGGTTATTTCTTAGAATAGTTCGATACTGATCTGACACTCTTTGTTCAGACACTTGCATGTGTGGAAACTCCCTGCAGAACTCGGCATGCAGTTGTTGTCGGTAGCCGATCATCTCTTGTCCTAAGTTTGTCACCCTGTAAAAAATACGCATTATCGATTCATTCATGGACCCAGTCCATTTCATGCGTCGTCGTTGTAATCCCGCCTGAGTGAACGCTGGCTGAAGTTCCCGCGCAGCACCTTCGGTGGGTGGAACCCTAGTTCTCGTTTGGCTCCCATGTTGTAGATGTTCGTGTTGCTGGGCTGTAGCTGTTTGTGCAACAGGGGCCCGCCTCATCAGCGCCCTGTCACCGACGTCCCGCTCACTGTCATGCCCAGCGCCGGCTCCAGACATGCCCTGGCGATCCCCAGGCAGCGGCCCTATGACAATGATCCTATTATTATCCATTCCATAGTTTTCTCCCGTAACGTGGGAGTGACGGCCCTCGGTCGCCTTTTACGACTCGCGGAGCCACGATAAGAGTATTCTAACCCGCTACCCATACGGGTCAACTAGGATAACGCGGGATCGTTACTCCCGAGGATCTGCCCCTGTCACCGGCCAAACCCCTCCTTGCGTTAACTGGGAAACACGGGATCGTTACACCCGAGGATCTGCCCCTTTCACAGGCTAGACCCTTCCCTGTGTAACCGGCTAGACCCCTCCCTGTGCAACTGGATATCGCGGGATTGTCACACCCGTAGGTCTGCCCCTGTCACAGGCCAAGCCTCTCCATGCGTAACTGGGAATCGCGGGATCGTTACACCCGTAAATCTGCCCCTCTCACAGGCCAGACCCATCCCTGCGTATTTATTATTATTATTATTGTTATTATTATTATCGACTTAGCCAAAAGGCATTCGCACTCCCTCTACGGGGAACATTCACTCAGATCCCGGGTATCCCGGATACCATAAGGATCTGGCTCGGACGAGACCCTTGCCATGTTATCGGGCCTTAGTTGACATTGATGTTGTCGGACGTTCCTGCATTCCCCATGAATTTCCTGACGGTTCGGGCTGTCGCAAGTAGTACCGCTTTCTGCATGGACCTGTAAAGACTATCAGTTAGACCCAGCTCTTTTATGTTTCTCAGAAAACTTTTTGGTATAACACCAATTGTTGACACGATAATTGGAATCGTCTTGACGTTTTCCATTTCCCATTGCCTTCTAATTCGTTCTTCTAAGTCTCTGTACTTCGCGATCTTCTCGACTTGCTTCACACGCAGGTTGTTGTTGTTCGGGATGGCCACATCAATCAGAGTTGTCTTCCTACAAATTTTATCAACTATTATAAGGTCCGGTCTGTTATGGGCAACTCGTTGATCTGTCAGAACTGTACGATCCCAGTACATCTTGTAGTTGCTGTTCTCAAGAACAGGCTCCGGTGTATAGCTGTAATATGGGATCCTCTCTGCCTGCACAAGCAGAAGTTTTTCCGCCAGTTCCTGGTGCAAGATCTTGGCAACCGAATCGTGTCGTTCCTTATATTCCGTTGATGCGAACATCTGACATCCTCCTGTTATGTGCTGGATTGTTTCTGAAGTTGGGCACCCGTATCTGCATCTGTCATCCACCACCGATGCATATCCTACAATGAATTTTAGGTAGTTGCGAGTTGGTATAACCTGATCTTGTATGGCCAGTAGGAAGCCTTCCGTCTCGGGGAACATTCGTCCCGAGGTCAGCCAATAGTTCGACGCTAACTTGTCGACATGTTCCTGGTTAACCTCATTAGGATGCCTCCCGTGCAGCGGCTTCCCCAACCACCTCTGTAGTTTATCGTTGTCGGTTCGGTGGTGATTTTGACGCTCCTGTTCCGTCAGACGTAGCGGTGTTGAGACGTCTGAGCCGCATATAGTCCTACGTAGTGTGGAGCTGTTGGCCTGCCTGTAGAAATAATTACGCAGATTTAATATTTGTTGGTCCAATTGCTTGCTGAGATCTGCCAATCCTCTTCCTCCTAGTTGACGTGGCAGAGTTGTTCTTTCTACGGCGCTACGGGGATGATGTTTATGAGCTTTTGTCAGTAGTGTCCTAACTTTTCGTTGCACGTTGTTGATGTCCGTGTTGGTCCAATTCACTATTCCCAACGAATAGCTGAGTACAGAGCACGCATACGTGTTCAGGGCCTTAAACAAATTCCTGCTGTTAAGATCAGTTCGCACTACTTGTCTTACTCTCTTGATGAATTCATTCGTTAAATCAGTCTTCATTGTTCTATGGTCTATCCTTTGAGCTTGTTTCATCCCGAGGTACTTGTATGTATCTCCCATGCTCATTGCTTCGATCTCCTGGCCGTCCTGCATCTCGTGTGCGCTTTGTTCGAGCTTTCCCCGGATGATATTAAGGGTGCGGCACATGTCCAGTCCAAACAGCATTCCGATGTCCCTGGAGAACTCCTCTACAATTTTAAGCATTTGCGTTAGTTGGTTTTTGGTTGCGGCGATCAGTTTTAAATCATCCATATATAATAGGTGATTCAACTTGATCGCTTTTGCGTTGTTGCTCTTGATAGCGAAGCCATATTTTGTAGAGTTCAACCGATGTGATAGAGGGTTCATCGCCATGCAGAACCACAGTGGACTGAGTGAATCTCCTTGGAAAATCCCTCTTCGGATGTTGATTGTGTCGGTCTCGATGTTACTGTTTGCAGTTCTGAGTTGTATCTTAGTGCGCCAGGTTGTCATAACGTGTTCTAAAAAGGAAACTGTATGATGATCTATTTTATACAGCTTTGAGATACCTGTGAGCCAGTCGTGAGGTACGGAATCAAATGCTTTTTTGTAGTCCACATAAGCCATGTGGAG
The DNA here is from genome assembly GCA_963920635.1 of Pseudeuparius sepicola. NCBI lineage: Eukaryota > Metazoa > Arthropoda > Insecta > Coleoptera > Anthribidae > Pseudeuparius > Pseudeuparius sepicola. Next base: position 46,263,376 of record OY987302.1, on the reverse strand, counting down.
GTTTCGTTGCTTGAAATGAGCCTGGTTGCAGATGACAGAGTCTATGATGAGTTGCTCTTTGCATCCCATTGCGCCCTTCGAGAAGCCCTTCTGCTGCATTGCAATGATGTTGTTCCGCTCGCAATGAGCATATATTCGCTGCGTAAGGCAAGATGTGATTATCTTGTACAGCGTAGGCAAGCAGGTTATTGGACGGTACTTAGCAGGGTTATCCGTATTCCGCTGGTCTTTTGGTAACAGGTAGGTTGCACCCTGTGTAAGAAACAATGGCATTTTCAGAGGATCGAGCAAGACTTCATTAATTAAGGTAGTTATTTGTTCATGCGTGCACCACAACTTCTTAATCCAATAATTTTGGAGATGATCTGGACCTGGTGCTTTCCAGTTGTGGGAATTCTTGATGACATTGGAGACCTCAGCGGTTGTGAATTGCTCGTGTTGCATCTGGCTATAGTTCCGGCCCATCTCGCGTTCTTCGCTGATCCAGCTTGCACTGACATTGTATGGACCTGGTGTGGCAAGTTGATTTCTCTAGAAACCGTCGACCTGTTCTCTGCTAGGGTAACTCGCATTTGTGGCATCGGCGCTAGAATTAAAAGCACGGTAGAAACCCTTTTCTGATCGTTCAAACAGTTTGTTGTCTCGTTTCCTGTTGTTACTAGCCTTGTATCTTCTCAGACGCCCTGCGAAAACAGAAAGTTTTTGTTTTAATTTTATTATTATTATTATTATCTCGACTTAGCCAAAAGGCATTCGCACTCCCTCTACGGGGAACATTCACTCAGATCCCGGGTATCCCGGATACCAAAAGGATCTGGCTCGGACGAGACCCTTGCCATGTTATCGGGCCTTAGGTGACATTGATGTTGTCGGATGATCCTGCATTCCCCATGAATTTCCTGACGGTTCGGGCTGTCGCAAGTAGTACCGCTTTCTGCATGGACCTGTAAAGACTATCAGTTAGACCCAGCTCTTTTATGTTTCTCAGAAAACTTTTTGGTATAACACCAGTTGTTGACACGATAATTGGAATCGTCTGGACGTTCTCCATTTCCCATTGCCTTCTAATTCGTTCTTCTAAATCTCTGTACTTCGCGATCTTCTCGACTTGCTTCACACGCAGGTTGTTGTTGTTCGGGATGGCCACATCAATCAGAGTTGTCTGCCTAGAAATTTTATCAACTATTATAAGGTCCGGTCTGTTATGGGCAACTCGTTGATCTGTCAGAACTGTACGATCCCAGTACATCTTGTAGTTGCTGTTCTCAAGAACAGGCTCAGGTGTGTAGTTGTAATATGGGACCCTCTCTGCCTGCACAAGCAGCAGCTTTTCCGCCAGTTCCTGGTGCAAGATCTTGGCAACCGAATCGTGTCGTTCCTTATATTCCGTTGATGCGAACATCTGACATCCTCCTGTTATGTGCTGGATTGTTTCTGAAGTTGGGCACCCGTATCTGCATCTGTCATCCACTACCGATGCATCTCCTACAATGAATTTTAGGTAGTTGCGAGTTGGTATAACCTGATCTTGTATGGCCAGTAGGAAGCCTTCCGTCTCGGGGAACAATCGTCCCGAGGTCAGCCAATAGTTCGACGCTAACTTGTCGACATGTTCCTGGTTAACCTCATTATTATTATTATATCGACTTAGCCAAAAGGCATTCGCACTCCCTCTCTGGGGAACATTCACTCAGATCCCGGGTATCCCGGATACAATAAGGATCTGGCTCGGACGAGACCCTTGCCATGTTATCGGGCCTTAGGTGACATTGATGTTGTTTAACGTTCCTGCACTCCCCATGAATTTCCTGACGGTTCGGGCTGTCGCAAGTAGTACCGCTTTCTGCATGGACCTGTAAAGATTATCAGTTAGACCCAGCGCTTTGATGTTTCTCAGCAAACTTTTTGGTATGACACCAGTTGTTGACACGATGATTGGAATTATTATTATTATTATTATTATTATATATTTTTGCCGATTTTGCCGGTAACAAATTGTTACTGGCTCTTGTAGCCTGTTCGACCATTTCTGGAGGAGTTACGTTTTCAATTTAACTTTCAATATCCATCTAAAACATTTCAATTTGCAAAATAATTCAACCACAAAAGTATAAAAACACTTTCAAAAATCAATTTTTGGATACTGTCACTGCTGTCACTTGTTCATGGCAGTTTTGATATGGACCGCAATAATCGTGATATATCACATTTCTATTGGTTACAAACTTGTATTGGAATGAAAAATCTGTACTGGAACGAAGTTTATTTCAGTACCTACGGATAGCAAAAGCTTAATACTTCAGTTAAAGTATGGTCGTAGAAAAAATATATTCAAAACAGAAGGCTCCTTAATGACAGGTATCAAATGGACTAAAAATGTAAGCTTCATATTTTCCAAATGCATTGATATAGAGGTCCACTATTAGATGTTGGCTAACCTTTAAATTATCATAAGAAATGAAATCTGCTTGTTTTTGGAGTATGAAGTTGGAGTGTCCATTTGATAGGTATTGTTAAGAAGCTTTCTGTTGTGGAACTATATTTTCTGTGTTAATAATTATTAATCGATGAATACATTTTTTATCGTCAAATAAAAAAAAGTTATTAAAACAGCACTATTGTAAAAATATGTCGAAATTATTGTGCAATAGTCATTTGTGTACCAAGACACTGAAGCAACGCCTGCAAGGCCCAGGTAATCATCCACATGAAAGCACATTTTTTTTAAAATCGGGAAAGAAGTTTTGTTATGCAAAAAGCTGTATCGCTATGCAGTATACACTTTCGTTTAGATTTTTAGAAAAGTTTCATAAATTGGAAAACATGCTAAATGAAAACTTTAAAATGTATTCAGCAGATTTACCTTTTTACACCCTCATCGGCACGCCTAGACCACTGCAGTGATCCCGGCTAGCTGCGAGGGTCCGTCGATCCCTCCGTACACCCCATATGTGACAGTATTTGAATTACTAAATAAAGTAATTTTTGATGGTGATGGGTAATTTAATTACTTTTAAAAACGTGAAGGTTTGGTAATTATTGGTAATATCCGCTACTTGGGCAAGTAATTGGTACCTACTTTAATTCTATTACAGTCAATTGTCAGCCCGTAGGTAGTCCTGACAGCTCTGCTCTTATATTATTGTACATTCTTTCACATAACACCTACCTTCCTAATATTTGCAGGTGCTGGCGGTTGTGAAAGACAAATTAGGGTATGTGTCGCCTTTGTTTAGAGATCTCTTCAAGGAGATTTATTACGGTGGTAGCTACTACGATGGACTGAAAGTTGGCAAACCCAACGAGTACGACATAGATTTACTACTGAAGTTTCCTAGGCCTGGTAGATATGAATTGGAAATCAGTAATAAACCTGGATATGTTTGGATGAAGGTTACAGATTCTAATAAGTAAGTTTTTCTTTTTTTGTTGTTGTTTGTCAAGACAAATAGTCAAACCGAGGATCCTATTAGACGGTGGGTGCCTAGCTCGTAGGATTTTTATGCTTTCAAGGTGCTTTTTGGTATGTTTTATGTCGATTAGGTGTAAAAGGAGGCTTATTCACAACATATTTTTGCAGTCTTTGGTATAGGTTGATCAACTGAAGCTAATTCTTTTAAATGAAACTCCCCAAATACCTACTCTTTAATTATTTGAGGGATTTTGGTTAAAGCAGAAAAGATAAAAATGTTTAACGCAAAAACGGGCTTTGGTTTGTCCCGGTTTTGTGTAGCATCCTGTATAGCCTAGTTATTCAAATGCCTTCGCTTCCCTTCGCTTCGCTCTCGAGACTTTAACAAGTAAATAAAGGGACTAATAATTTATACTCCTGATTTTTCTAGGCAAAATAGGGCTTTCGAAAAATTTGTCCATACAATTTAGGGCACTTGTGATTTTACCTGCGATAAATTACTTGACTTCAACACTAATCACATTCCTTACTAACAAGAATTATTATCTAAAAATGTAACACGCGAATCGAATATAAAATCAAGAATAAAGTGACAGTGGCCTACTACATTTTTGCTGATATCAGTTCAATTAATTTTTCACATAAAGTGAGACGCGCATTGCAACTAGTTTTTTTTCTCGAAAACTATTAGTTTAACGGAAAAAATACAAAGAATGGAAAAGTTTTTGAATAGATTACCTAAGTTTGACAATGCATATTTTTGAGTGGCCAAATTTTACCTCATAATATGTTATAACTAAAAAAATCAAAAGGGTTGCTAATTGCACACCTTTGTAATACTGAGGGAGGATCGAAAGATTGATTGACTGTAGATTATGCAATCAGAATCAGAATTAAATTTTTAATATTATCTTTCCTTAAGTTTGAAAAAATGACTAAACAAAAACTCAATTTCAACATCTCTTTCTCTTACTCCTACTTTCCTTTTCCAAGGATTAACATCCTGCGTGTTCTCCACGTACTTAGGAAATGCCGTGTTTAAGTGATGCTCACGACTTCGATCGCATGCAAATCTACAATTTGAACTTCCTTAGGGGTTGAATTTTGGAAAATATATTAGCGGATGCATACGTCATAACGTCGTATAAGGAGTCTACCTGCCAATTTTAAAGTTTATTGGCTTTATAGTTTCGGAGATTTGGCGTTTGGCGATGGTTGAGTCAGTGGCAGCCAAGATGTAAAAAATTTTAACAGTAGATGGACAAAAAATATTTTTTCGGAAGTGTATGAAACCCTTAATAATTAGCGGCGTTCAGCTGATGGTAAACTAGCTCGTCGAGATTGGTGACTCCCGGCGCACAATTATTGCCAGTTGTACAAATTTGGAAAAATGTCGAATTATTGAGAAAAACCTAAAAGGTCGATAATTTTTTCTGAAGTTTTAAAATTTTTAGGTTATCTGCTGTGACCTTTGAATATAGAATCCCGGGAAGGAGTCAAAGCTCTAAGGGCATTACAAAATACCTACGTGAGACGGAAATCGCCCTGTGTAGGAGCCAAGTTTTGACACAATATTTTGATATCTGACACGGTGATAGGTGCCAGTATATGGTACTTGTATACAGTGGCGCAACCAGAAATTATTGTTAAGGGGGCTGGGCGTCAAAGTTAATTTTTCATTGTTAAGAATTGCGCCGCAGGCGAACATTTTCAAATTTTCAAGGTCAAATATTTTTAACGAACTGAAAAAATAATAAGTAACCTAATATTAGCAAAAAATATTACGCAACTGATTGTAGTTTTTTCTTTGTTAACTGTAGAACCATAATAATAATAATAATTTAACTATTCAGTAACTGTAAGAAGTAGGTAGGTACACTTTTTTTCTTTTACATAAAAGCCGGATAGAGAATTCCTTGAATGATGTGGAAGTAAAAATATAAGTTAGTGCCCTCGTTAGTGCCTATAAATTTATTGCCACATCCTCTCAAAGGGCCAAATGTAGAATATATAGATAGGTAGGTAACTTCCTATAGGAATCCATTTCCTTGTAGATGTATAATGATTATTGATTTTTAAAAGCGGGAATTAAAAAGGAGGTGTTCGCTTATTAAAATGCGCCACATGCGAAATTTTTTAGAAATTTTAAGGACAGACAATTTAACTGAGGACTAGAAAATTACATCACCACGATATGTTTCCTCTTCTTTTTTTCTAAATGGGACGGGTTTGAACACTCAACCTCCCGCTTATCTACGGCCATGCCGTATATGAAGGACAGTAGAAAACAGAAGACCAGGCGCATATAATTCAGGTCAGATTAGTTTTAAGTTCGGCGCAGGTTTGGTTCGGTTTTAAGGCCCGCGGCGCGAAGCGCGTGTGCGTGTAACTTGTGTTTCTGTTCTGTGCCCACTGCCGGCCAGACAACTACTAATCTTTCATACTAATGTGTACCATCGATATGCGATATTCTCAATATCGTAAATTTGATAAATCATAACATAAACTTAAAAAATAGAGGTTAAACAAAATACAAATCATTCGGTCTTGTAAAGAAACGATCCCGTAGCATTGTTCTTATCCAGCATTGTTTAGCGCTTTTTCGCTTGGTTGGTACGAGCTCGGGGGGGGGGGGGTGTAGCCTGGCAGGTGCGCCACTGCTTGTATACACTTTTTCTAGTTATTATGCTTAGCTGTGCGGCTTGTGAAGATAATAATCCATCAATAAATAATTTTGTAATTTAAATTAAGTTTTGAGGTCATGCTCTAAAGTTTCATAGGCGTTTGTGTAAGTACCTACTTCTATATAATTGGAAATTTAAAATTAGAATTGCTCTATTTTGATGGATTCCTAAACTTAAAGACATAAACGTGCCTTATAATTTTTTGCCTGTGTTGTAGTTACTTACTGATTTCACGAAAAATGAGGATTTCTGCCTCGATTAGTTTGTCTAAACAGCTCAAAGGTGCACGCCACTGTAAAAATGGAAACGGAATCCTTTCATATACAGGAACTATCCCGGTCCCGCGTAATCCCAAACATGCGTTCCGGGCATTCTTTATTCAAAGGCTGTGACCAACGATATATAGGAATAGATACATTTCCAAAAGCAACTTGTTTTGTTTCATGATTTTAAAAAAATATATTTGTTGGCACATTAAAGATTTATAGTTTTTTTCATACGATTTAGGTTATTTTGTAAATATAAGTATCTCAAAGCATATATATAATTGATTATACGATAATACAAGTCCATCAAAAAACTATTTATTATGCATTACAAAATAGGAAAGACTGAATTTAAGAAATGCCAATGTAAACAAATTACCTTGTCTTCTTCCCCCCGACCCGCTAACGTAGTAGCAAAATAAAACCGTGTTATTTGTATTAACGTGAGTCATCTATTATATTCCTCAGACTAAAAGATAATAGTCTGAGATCTATTCCTATATATCTTTGGCTGTGACGGTATAATACAAGTCGAGGTCTGTCTAAGTTAATTTGTTACCTTTTTGTAATGTAATATACAAATGCACCAAAACGCACTACCTGTCACTACCGTTTAGAGAAGCTGTTCAAAAATGCCACCAAAGTCTACGGAATACCTACGGTCCCCCGGCCGCAGGCCGCCGCCGTTTTCCCGAGACGGCTAGGCTGCAAGTGGGGTGCAGTTGGGTATGCCAGTATGCCACAACTGCGCGCTACGCACTATCGACAACATGGCACAGGAGCGTTGGAGTTACTCGGGTGCTAAGGTTGATTTGCTCCGAGTTTTACACTTCGGCATAATTGATTTTCGCATTTTCATTTTTAGTTGGCCTTTTTAGATCACAACTGACTAATACAGTGTCCTCTAAAAAATAGGATCATAGCGGACAATAATTAACTAATGATTTATTTTGAAATTTAACTTGTGCGTCAACTTTTATTTTTAAAAAGATGACAAATGTCCCACTTAAACGTGATCACTTGCTGTTGTTTTTAAGCTTTCACTGCCGTCGTTAGTATAAAACTGGGCTTCCGGGATATTCTGCCCTGGTCGGTACTGATTTTTACCAAACGTTTCGCTGGTTATCGCAGCCAGCATCTTCAGTGGTCTCTTGCTAAGTGCTCGGTCGCAACGTAGGGATGACACAAGACACAACGCAGCGTGGCTACAAGGAAGACAGAACATCAACGCGCCATTAGATTAGGTCAACCAGAAAAATCAGCAATCGCAGATCATGCTTGGAATCAGGGGCATCGGATCGACTCTGACAACACCGATGTGCTGGATAGGGAGAACGGTTTCTACAATGTAGCAAGAAGAGAAGCATTAGAAATTGAACATCACCCGAGAAATTTCAACAGACAAGACGGCCTAAAAATCAGCAGAGCTTGGCGCCCAGTGCTCAGAAACAAACAGCTAGTAAATAAACCCGCCAACCCTACACCCGCCACTCCTAGTCTATAATTATACGAGGACAAGCTCACGAACGACATCAGTTGCGACCGAGCACTTAGGAAGAGACCACTGAAGATGCTGGCTGCGATAACCAGCGCAACGTTTGGTAAAAATCAGTACCACGGCAGAATATCCAGGAAGCCCGGTTTTATGTGATCACTTGCCTTCGCGATCCCTAAAAAATGACATTTTAATCTATTTGTTAAAACAATTTTAAAGTATTTAACTTCGTAAAAACTATGTTATATCACCGGCTCTATCATTTTATTAACTTTTTATACTTAAATATTGATAAAAATATGTCTTTTTCAAAATAAAATGATGTTAACACTATTAAATTCCTTCATCTTTGATGTACCGTCAAGCATTTATATACATATATAGAATAACATAACAAATTAAAATATCATAAAATGTTAAATAATAATTATTTACTTTACTTTGATGAAATTCGTGTCCTTGCTGAAAATACGAATGCTACAGCATTTTACATCTCTATTTCTATGTTTGTCTGGAGGTACAACTAGGGCCTCTAGTTAGGTGTAACTTTAGAACCGTTGAGTAAAATCATTATAAACGGAGTTGCCCCAAAAACGATATCCAATAATCGAAATTGGAAACACTCGATGTTATTGTAATAGCTTGTGATTTTATATGAATTGCATCACTATTTTATAGCCTTTATTACATTAATTGAGTTAATACGCACTTATTGTGTTTTTTATATTTGCAGTGAATTTATGAAGAAGTTTGTTTCTGGTTCTGGATACTTAGATACACAGAAAGTAGCTAGTTGGATGCATAGTATACTTCAATTGGCGTTTAACTCTATTCCAGTGTGTGGTGCCCTACTAATTGACGGGAAATATTTTGAAGTAAGAAAAACACCATACCTACTATCTTGGAATACAGAAAGGTGTAAAATATTACGATAAATTTCGATAAATTTTCATGTAAAATCATTCCCGCATGAGTTGGTACTACCTACTTTTTATACCTACATAATATAGTGTTTTCCGGGTGGGTGAAATTACTCTTGTAAAAGACAAAACATGTTGTAACGGAATTTATGCAAAGTTACTACGGTAAAAACATTTTGGCTCGCCCGATACATCGCGATATATTTTTAGTAACAACCGACAAATTTTCGCTCGAATTGCGGTCACCACTATGCAGCCATTCATACGCGGAGGTAATTTCTGTGCCGATTGCAATTTTATGAATTTTGGAATAGTTTGTTGATATTCAGGTACATTGTATCTTTTCCTTTCAAATTATCATCACAAATTTTATGTAATAAACTACTTACTTGTTATTACGAGGTAGGTATGTATCTGATCAATCAGATCGAAGCCCGCTGCAGTAAGTGTCGAAGAAGAAGAAAGCGTAACTTCAATGAGAACTGTCAATTAGATGTTTTGTGGCCTGACGATTTCTCTAATTCTCTACATTTCTCTAAATTTTTCAACTGGAAGGGTAGGTAGGTACATGATACAACAAAAGAGAGATATGATATTGCGCAGGTTGGACACCATATTGGCGCGTCACGCGGTTATAAACAATGGTACAAGTTGTATCATCTGGTTATAACCAACCGAAACGTCAGAAACGTCTGAGTGTCATTGTAGTGTGTTCTCTGCATTTTCAGCCAATTTGCGGAAGTTTGCGTTGTAAAATTACTGTTAATTACTCTTTGGTCCATTTGTCCCTTTGTAAACTCAATCAGTGGACATACTGTAATACTTTGCATGTCATAAGCGGGCGGGAACTTACCGCGTGACGTAATTGCACAGAAGGGAACGAAATTGAGGCGGCTAAATATCATATCTCTCTTTTGTTGTATCATGGGTAGGTACGGTACTTCATGTGAATTTACGCACACTTGATATTCATGTTGAAATCCGTTTTCCGTTTTTTAAACTGATTCAACGAGGTCGGCGCACTTGTGCCCCCTTGCCCAAGTAATTTTAACAATAATTGCAAAAAGACAAAGAGAGACGGTACATGGAGTGATGGCTACCTCCTAAATGAGTAAATTTTAATGAGAGTTAACGTCAATGTGTCATATGTCATCGATGTCAATGAAGTGTCTAGGTCTCCTGTGTGGTAGTCTAGGGTTTAGTTCATAAATGCAGGCGTCTGTCAGTAGGCGGTTAAGGTGGTTTGGTATAGTTCGTAAATTTTGCGTCGGTGGGTCCTAATATATTCTTGTATTGTCGGTATGTTGAGGTCGTTATGTATTGTCCTGTTTGTCACATACCACTCCGCACCCACCGCCATTCGAAGGCATTTATTTTGAACAATTTGTATTTTGTTAATATGTGTTTTTGCCGCAAAACACCAAGCGGTGCTGGCGTACAGGAAGGCGGGTCTAATTACCTGTGTATAGATCAAAACCTTACTTTGTACGTTGAGTTTTGAGTTACTAGCCAAGAGAGGATATAATTTCGACATGGCCGTTTTGGCTTTTCTAATTCTGGAATTTATATGCGGGAGCTAATTTAATCTTTTGTCCAAAATTATACCTAAGTATATCGCTTCGTTATTCCAATCCAGTACGGTTTGATTGAGTGTAATACGTCCTATATTTGGTATATTGTATTTTTTGGTGATAACAATGGCCTGAGTTTTCCTCTCATTGACTCTAATTTTCCACTTTAAAAAGTATTCCGCGATCGAGTCCACGGCGCGTTGCAGGAAAGCTTTAACAAACCTAAGATTTTCATGTACTGCTAGAATCTAGAACTTTGAACTCGAGATCTCGACTTTAAACTCGAGATCTCGACTTTAAACTCGAGATCTCGATTTTGAACTCGAGATCTCGACTTTGAACTAGAAATCTCGACTTTGAACTCGAGATCTCGACTTTGAACTCGAAGTTACGCCCCCCCTCCAACCCCATAGGCCCCGTCCACCCTAACTTTAAAATCTTAAATGGCAACCCCCCCCCCACTTGTGATATATCGTTGAAAAGCTCCTTAAAAATACTTTCCAACGGTACCAACAATAGGTACATTTGGTTCAGTAATAATTATTGATTTATTCAAGAATATTCGATTTTAGTATCACAGTTGACAAATCAAATAAATACCTACAAAATGTTTGCAGAGTTGCCCTGAATTATTCAAAACAAGAGATGGTAATAAAGGAAATTGACCTGCTAGAAGGCTTAAATTAGCACCTACTTGATAATAAAGGGTGTTTTTTTTAGAGGCGGAGAACTTTAAATTGAAATAAAACATAAAAAAATGTTTTTAATATCCATGAAATTATCTTTATTTGAAAGATAATTCTTTGGCATTAATGTTTGAATATGATTTCGGGCATCTGGCCTCCGCGGCTGACTCGAACATGGCATAATCTGGAGGTCCAATTTTCACACACTCTTAGCTGTAAATCAGGCTGTATTTCGGCAATAACGCGTCGAATATTGGCTTTCCAGTGCTGAGTTGTTTCTGGTTTATCGGCGTAGACATGTGACTTTACATAGCTCCAAAGAAAATAATCTAATGGCGTCAAATCGCACGAACGAGGTGGTCAGTTAAGGAGGTCAATTTCGTGAAATTAATCGTAGGTCAAAAGTTTCTGTCAGTAAATTAATTTTATCGCTCGCTGTATGGCATGTGGCCCCGTCCTGCTGAAACCACATGTCTGCAACATTACTGCCTTCCAATAATTGAGGCACGAAAAAGTTAGTGATCATGTCTCTGTACCGCTTGCAATCGCTTGTTTTGTGCGCACTGTATGACGTCTTACGGGATGCGTATTATCGTTTAGGTTTAGAGTAAACGTATTGCGAAAACGATCCATAGTTTCTCGATTTAATCGCTTGGAAGGACGATTATGAGCACCATAAAACTTACGTAATTCCCAATGTGTTTCTCGAATTGAACCATTTTTTTCAGAATAATTTTGAACAATTTGCAAACGTTGCTCCGGCGTCAGTCTAGTCATGATAAATTGCCAAACCAAACTGATTAAAAAAAAACAAAATCTGTCAAATCGGCTGTTGCAGGAAACAGTGTTGCCATTTTAAAGTTCTCCGCCTCTAAAAAAAAACACCCTTTATTTGAACTCCACATTTAAAGTAGGTGTTGAAATAATTTTAAGGTTTTCCAGGTACAGAAAAGATTATTATTAATAATTCAAATTACAATTTACTTGTATTAATACAAATTTATTACAGTCAATTACAAAAATAATTCAAATTACAATTGTCTAGGAATTGATCTACATTCTGCACTGATTCGTTGAGGAAGATCTTCATTTTTTTAAATAACCCAAAAAAATAAAATCTAAGGGACTTACATCTGGGGATCGTGAGGGCCATTCTATACGGGTCCTCTTCTTCCAATTTCCAATCCAGCGCATTGGAAATTCTCGATCTAAGAACTGCCTAACTGGTAGAACGTAGTGTGGGGGTGCTCCAGCCTGTTGAAAATAGATTTTGTTCTCATCGAAGTTAAAGTTCACATGGTCGCCTTCTTGGTTTTCTATTTCCTCTATGGACCTCTACCCTCCATAATTTCCTCAGTAATAAGATGGTTAATAGTAGTTTCTAATAAATGCAAATAAAACTCGCCATTGCCTGGTATAAATATTGGCCCGATGACCTTGTCTCCTAGAATAACCGGCCCATATACATTAAGTTTTTCGGGATACTGGGTATCACCTTCTGTGAAGACATGCGGATTTTCGTCACTCCAATATTGACAATTGTGCTTGATAACAAAACCATTGAGAAAAAAACTACATTCGTCGCTGAAACAGATATTTTTGAGCAATTCAGAATCATTGGTAATTTTATCTGTCATTTCTTCGAAAAACTGAACCCTACGATCGGGATCGTCTTCTATAAGTTCCTGATGGATCTGAATTTTGTAGGGATGAAATTTGTGAAATTTTAAAACTTTTCGCACTGACTGATAAGAAAGTCCAGTTGCAGCTGCTGTCTGACGAATGAAGGTAGTAAGAATTTGTTGCAAAATGACCCAGAACTTCGATCTGGGCATTTTCTTGAAGTACCTTGGGCTCTGTTTTTTTCTTGTTTTCTACAGATTCCGTCATTTTCAACTTTATGACCAGTTTTCGGATGTACGTGTGGCTAACATGTCTTCCTGAATATCTTGCATTAAAGTATTAGCTGTTCTCAATGTACATTTAGCTTCTTGCCCGTAGATAAAAATCATTTCAACCCTTTCGGCTACAGTGTAAACCATGATAACAGGAAAATATTGAAGATACTTTGGCAAAATCTACTATAAAAATGAAGCCGAGTCCCAAAGTAAATTTATTTTATATCCACTATGGAAGGATCCAGGTAAATTGGCATAGCTAGTAAAATTATTTATCAAGTCTACCTAATTTAAGCCGTCTATCGTTGACTGACGTATTTATAAAGACTTTCTTACGACTATAGCTTCATGTCCCGGAAATAAGATGGCGCCTATGGTCAACAATGTATTTTGCATTGTATTTTGTCTTCGGGAAGCGCATGGTGAGCCAGAGAACTGTCAAACATGACAGCCGTGAGTAGTCTTTATTAATACGTCAGTCAACGCTTCTAGCAGGTCAGATTCCTTAATTTAGATAACTTTTTGTAATTGACTGTAATAAATTAATTGTAATTTGAATAATAATAATAATCTTTTCTGTACTTGGAAAACCTTAAAATTATTTCAGCACCTAATTTAAATGACGATTATGAGCACCATAAAACTTACGTAATTAATTACCTAATTTAAATGTGGTGTTAAAATATTATTAAGTAGGTAAGCAAATAGTTTACCTGTGCCAATTTAATTTGTAATTTGTATTATTAATTTGTATACGAGTGAAAATAAAGCCTATGTAGTATAAATTGCAAGATCTCGAGTTCAAAGTCGAGATCTCGAGTTTAAAGTCGAGATCTCGAGTTCAAAGTCGAGATCTCGAGTTCAAAGTCGAGATCTCGAGTTCAAAGTCGAGATCTCGAGTCCACAGTCGAGATCTCGAGTTCAAAGTCGAGATCTCGAGTTCAAAATCGAGATCTCGAGTTTAAAGTCGAGATCTCGAGTTTAATAAGTCGAGATCTCGAGTTCAAAGTCGAGATCTCGAGTTTAAAGTCGAGATCTAGGAATAAAATATAAAGTGGTCCTTCTACAGCTTCGTACCTTATCACATTATTGCTTTTTATTATTATATTTTGCAGTGAAAAAGTTCACCGTTTTGAATTTATTAGCACACAGTATATGTATTAGTTAGTTTTGAGTACCTACGTTGCTTATTATTGAGTATCGTAACCGTATCGGGTGTTTAATTACCTACTTAATTACTTCGTTTTTTGATATTTTTATTAACGTCTTGAATAGAGAAGAAGTCCAACATTTTTCTTGTCTGGTGTTAAATTTAAGCAATTCTTGATTAATAAAATAATTAAATAGATTTATATTTCTTTTTAGTAAAGAATATCACAACTTGATTATTACATTTTTAAATATTTTATCGGAAATTATTTGGGCTGTCGCTGTGCACGGTAGCTACTGTTATAATATAAGTTTTACTGCCCTTTTATTTTACCTCATGCAACTTGGAGAAAAGGGAGCTGACTACCCAGTGGAGTACCACTACATTCCAACAACTAGTAGGTACCTACCGGACCATACTGGTATCTGCAGTCAGCACACCACTGAACTACACTCGAGCAAAATTCTTTCTAGCTGCGGAAGTTGTACTTAAATGCCAACCGTCGTCGAAGTAAAGGTATCGTAATATATACAGTGGTAGTCAAAGATTCCAAGGTACTTTTAAACGAGTCAAGTTTACAAATGTTTGATCAAGTAATTGTTTTGTAAAAAGCTAAATAGCTAAATAATTTTCCTTAATCTTGCCAAAAAGAAAACTTTTAAGATTCTTGCAAATATTCATTTCTTTTGTTTTATTCGAACCTATCTTTTGAAGTCAGTCTCCTGTTTCATAAAAAAATCATAATTATCTGGCGACCAACTCTAAAATTATAATGTTCGAGTTGAAATTTGAACTTCTGCGGGGTTCAGTCTTGCTTGTTTTGAAACTAATTTGTGGCATACTTTCTCAAAATCAGGTATGCTTTGGAAATTTTGAAAGACATGAACTAATTTTTCACACTAGTAAAGTGCTCTTTTTGTAGCTTTTTGCGATAAAATGTTGTTAAGGAATCCTGTACAGAATTAGATACCGAGTAGGTGGGCAAAATTTCAAAAGCCTATACATTATAGGCCTACTTTGATTTTTTCTGTAAAAAAAGTTAAAACGAAAAAAATTGGAAATAATTTTTACACCAACTCAGTTTTATAATGAACCGTTTCTTTAATAACATTTTTACGTGAAAGCTACCGAAAGGGCACCTTTCTAAAAAAAGGTTAACAAATCAGAGTCTGGTCCTAGTTTTGCACACCTCTGCTTTTCATTGTGAACAAATTTTCTGAATAACCTTTTTACGTAAAACCTACAAAAAGAGCACGTTACTGCTATGAAAAATTAGTTTTATCAAAACTTTCAAGGCAAATTTAATTTCTCGAAACTAAAAGTACTTACGTCTTAAATTATTAGTTTCAAAACAATTACCTGAGGCAGAAATCCAAAAGAAAAAGAAAATTATTTGTCATTTACAGGAGTCGTTTCACCTACCAGGGGACACACTGTATATTATGTAGGTGTAAAAAGTAGGTAGTACCAACCCAGTACCCAGTGCGGGAATAATTTAATTGCAGAATCTAAATTCCCTATCCGGGGACACTCAATAAAAATCAAACAGAACATATTCATTTTATAGGGTTTATTTCAAAAAAGCCTTATTACATCCCAAAAACTTTATTTTTTGTAAATAGTGTGACCGACTTCGTGAACTACAGTGTTCACATCCTCAGACAAGCAAACACTTTTGTCACACTAACGAGAGTAGTTGTGAAACACGTTAAAAAACTTTATTAAAAGTCTTTAAAGCCACATCAGCCCCAAAAAATTGTTACAACTTTTGTCGATCACATTTCTCATTTTATAATCTGTTATCTTGCCATTTCAGATCTTAAATTTAAGAACTGGAATGGCATATAGGTAACTTGATTCTCCCAAATGGATACGTCAATTCAATTAAAACATATTCATATTGTTTATATATTGAATATGTACTGAAGGTAGTATTTATTGTATATCAATACAATGTGTCCTCGGATTGAATTAAAAAAGAAATAGTAGTTTATAAAGCTAGGGCCCAACTATACTTAAAAAATTAGAAATGATAATATTTTATTTAGTCGGCCATGGAACATAAAAGAATAAAAGAAATACATAAAAAATGAGCACTGATGAAGATTCTCGTGGAAGTCCTGAAGGTATTAAGGCTGCGCATACCTGAGGAGATGATTAATTTAAAATGTCATAATTTAGAAATGATGCTGAGAGCGTGCGAAAAGTGTGCGCGGGAAGTACTTTTGTGCACTCTCACGGACCAATTATTATAACACTCTGTGTAAATGTCCTTTTTGTCGATCATATTGGTTCCGTGCGAGAAATGTAATATTTGACACATTCGAAAAGAAAAATATTTTTTCCGCTTTGATTTTAGTGCGGAAAATTCACATTTGCCGCACTAGTGCCGAAAATATTTTCCACATTATAATGCCAAGTATATAAAACAATCAAGTTTTCAATTATTAATAACAGAACAACCTAACACATCAGTAGAAACCCGAGCAGGAACCATTATTGTTAGCACCAATAGCCAACAAAATAATAAACGTTGAATGCAATCTTCTATTAATTTAAGATCTGCTACAAATTGTAATTTTACTAAATAAACTATCATAATATATCTAATAAATAATAAAATTATTAAAGTTAGTTCTAAAGAGTGGTTTATTATTTTCCGCCCGCCTGCAGAAAAACAATTGATCCATACACTTTCGGAAAATCGAAAAGGCAGTCTCCTGCGGAAAAATGTGGAAAAATGGATTTTACACACTTGTTAGAAAAATAGTTATATATCAGAGGCGGATCCAGGCAAATCTAAACGCGGGGGTGGCGTGGTAAAAAATTTTCCTGAGGGACCGGGGTAAGGGAAATTTTTAGAATATGATATGTATTTTTGTGAAAAATAAAATAATTTATTTCTCTAGAAAAAAACAAAAACAAAAAATGTTGACCCAAACAAAATAAAAAAAAAACTAAAATAATAAACGTAACAAAACAAAATCACAAAAAGAAACAATAATTCTTTAGATTTAAAAAATAATGTACTTATCACAAAATAAAATCCAATTTTCTCTTCTTTCGCGCAAACTGATATTTTCTTCATTTATGGGTACATTGCGGTGTATATTTAATAGGGCTAAATAACTTAGTCTGTCTTGGACCATATGGATACGTAACCAAGTTTTAATTATTTTAAGTGAAGAAAAATTTATTTCCACCGATGCATGGCTTATCGGGAAACTGGCAAGTTTGCTCAACAATTTTCTTGCCGTTGTCGCGATGCGACTTCCTACTGGTGTTATTGAGAAACTGGAAACTGAGGAAAATATACTAAACACGCTCTTTAATTGTACACTAGATTGTGACAGGTAAATATTTAATGTCCCTAGAATTCCCTAAAAGGCGGCCATATTGATAGGTGGCGGAGGACAGGGCCGTAATCAACAGAATTTACATTTTAATATATAGAATAGCTAGAAATTAACATTAAACTCTGTTCTTTGAAGCATAGAAAAAGGCTAGTTATAGTTTCTGTGTTTAAAGTTAGGTTAGAGCCACAGACACAGAGATCGAATATCAAGGTTAAAATTAGGCATCTGTCACAAGTTCTGACATTTCTGCCGGACATGCTAAATACGTCCCTGTAGGCACCCAAAAAAATTCTGCCGACCTTGTATTACCAAATTAAGAAATGTCATGTCAATCTTGAAGGATATTTACATGGCGTGTTGTGATTGGTCTGATATTATTCGGAGGAATCTTCGTCATACTCATCATTTTTGTTCCATTTCTTTTATTAAAACTGTAATATTTGACCTGACTGAGACAAGCACATTGACATTTAAATAGTTTTCTATTCAATGGCTGATTAGAGGTTCATAGGTAAATAAAATTTATTGTAATCGTTAACTAGCGTAAGCGTAGTCTAGAGTATCTGTATTGAGGCATAGGTTAAAGGAGACATAGATAGTCAGAAGCATTGTTGGAAAGGTCCCCAAAAAATCACCAACTTTCAAACTTCAGTTTTGGAACGAAAATAAATTTAAACCGATACTAGGAAACTAGGAGTATTCCAAAAGCAACTGAATGCTTGTGCGGGGGAGGACTTAGTTATTTTAACTTATTTATTAGTTTTTATAAATGGCGTCAAAAACTATAGACGTGGTGCCCCATTGTTAAAATGCCCTTTATTTTGACTCCAAGATTAAATATATCCATACTACTCTAAAAACCTGTTACAAACAAAGACAGAAAGTCAACCATCAACCAACTATACACCCGGTGATTCCCGGTTATAGTTCCTCCAGAATCACACTTAGATATCGCATGTTTTTTCTTGTTTGGGGGCGCGGGAAGCATCGGAACCTCACCTGAAGACTCGGGGGATGGTCTAAAGACGCCAGCCTCCGAGCCCAGAGTCGAAATAAGTTCGCTACGGCTCGACAAAAAGGGGCAGTTTCTGACAATCTCGCGACATTTTCGGAATAATTTAATGGAGCGCTTAGATTGTGATTAGTTCTGGGCGTCAAGCGTTTATCAAAACAAACCTGTCTATAAGTTCTGACGTCATTGGTTTTTATGTAAAATATTATGCAAAACATTTGGCCTGCCTCGCGGAAATTTTAACAATGGTTCTGATAGTCTATGTGTAGCTTTCTTTATGATTCAGGGAGTAAGTAGAGGCGATGCGTGTCATTAATGTCATTATTCATCTTTCCTGTACTGGCAGATTTTTAAAGCATATCCTTGGTAACTTTTAGGTTCCAAAATTACTCAAAAACGTCATGCCTGTGATAGGGACAATTATTTTATTTAATTCTAGTTAACTTGCTCATAATATTCAGAATATATATTATTTATACACTATTTTTTCTAATCCCTCCCATAAAACCTGGTATCGTCTCATATATATTGGTGGGGGGCGCCATTATCACCAAGGACATGTTGGAATTATTGTGATTTTTATTTCACGTAAACTGTAAGTATGACGTTCAGGAAAAGTAAACTACGACTTATAGAAATATGTCACTTATAGCCTCTACTATGTCGATACAGGTAGGTAATCTAAGTTATTGTTATTATTATTAATTTCAGATTCGTTATTACAAAAGTGGACCAGCTTATACATTACAAGTTCGAACATTGGCAGGAAATCTGGTTATGGACATTGATTTGGTTCCCTGTTTTTTGTTAAATACGTGGCCTACCAACGGATTCGCAAAAAATCCAACATCGGAGGTAGGCACAATTCGCTTTGCTTCCGACTTGATTTCGACCATTACCATTCAAAAATAGATAGTATATAAGTCGATAAAAAACATGTTCAAAAACAAGAAACTGCCATCTTCAATAAAGTTTAAATTAGATTTTTCTTATTTTCTAAAAATGCAGTAGACGAAATATTTTTGTATCTAATCGTATTTAAATAAAAAAATCAATATTGTCAGTCAAATACCGAAATTATTAATAACTTTACTTTGGAAACTCTTGGCAAGTTATGCTATATGCATTATTTTTGGGTTTGTTTTAAGGTTTGGATAATTATTTACCATGTTGTACTGAAACAGACTTTACATTAGTGTAGATATATTGCTTTATATTCCTAAGTCTGCCACTATCCTATAACTTTTTAATTTTTTGACAAAAAAAGGTTTTAGAAGGAAGATGCAAATGCGGGGCTAACCCAATTCATGTTTTTTAAAACAGAACACCCTATATGTTTTTTTATTGTTTTTTTTTGTTAAAACAATTGCATTGATCGTGTACCTTTATGGCAAAAACCACAAATTCAAGTTAAATAAATTTAGTAGCTATACAATTTGAAAATGGAATATTTCAAAAATGGAAGAAGATAACAATACAAAGTTTTATATCATTCTAATCATTGTATAACATTTCCTACCATCCCTACAACGTTTATCTAAAACTTTTTGATTACACAAAAGTAAAAAGTTTTAGTGTTAGTGGGAGACTTAGCGTGGACACCCTGTATTAACTCAGTTTTTTAAATCTACCACAATAGGTGCTTTTGGAACAAGTACAACACGTACATATTAGGTATGTCCGTTGTAAATTTGAACACAAAAACATGAAAGGAAATATTTCGGTCAACGTTTTTAATTAATTTGATTTTTGATCAAAGCCTCTGCATCGATTCAAGCTCAAACTCAAAGTGAGCTCTTATCGAAGTTAGAATATATTGCTTTCCATTTATAGATTCAAAAATATGAAAAGAGCTCAAGAAGGAGTAGGTACCCCTGTTTTATAAAATATTAAAAATTATAAGTATTAAGATAAGTTGTTTAGAATTTAGAGAGGAAATTTGAACAATACGCAAAAAAATTCTGTGCAGGCGGCTGTGATTTTGTATTTGGAACCTCCTCTCAATTCTAACAACTTTTCAACATTTTGAATAATACGTGTACATTTTTATATTTTGAACCACCCTCATAAACGAAAACATAATATATTGTTTAAACTTTTATAAGCGCATTTTGAGTTTTAAACGATGTAGAGACTTTTATCAAATGTAAAGCGTTTTCCTGATTGCCGATATTTTGCTGACCGGTTTGTGATTTTTGTAGGGCGATATTTTTATAGTTCCAAAGCCTCTACCTGAAGGAAACGGATACAATACAAAATATTGGCGAATGTCATTTCAAAAGCAGGAGAGAAAACTAATGGCCAACTTGAACAGATTTAAGCCAACTGTTCGACTTTTAAAGGTGGGTAACCAAAAACATAATATAATAGCACGGACCTATATAGGAAGCTACATGTATAATATAGGTATAGGTCTGTGATAGTAGTATAGGTACCTACTACTCAACAAGCGGGTAATGATAGTCATTGTCATTAGTTACTCATACGGGAGAATTGAGATTCAAGCATGCAGGGCGAAGGGAGTACTTAACTGTGCTTTAATCTATTCTACTGCACCACTTTATAAATATTACTGCACCACCTTATAAATATTTTGTACCTATGTTTGTTCATATTTTTTAGACCACACTGTGGCAAACAAATTTTTAAATATATTTGTGCCACCTCCATTTCGGGAGGCGTATAAATGTGCTCATTTTCACTACCTATCGTCATCATCATCTGAAATACTTTTGAATATTCTGCACTCCTTTTTATAGAGTTAACTTAAAAATTGTTTGGTTTGTATTGTATAGAGCATCAAACCATCATGGAACGAAAATTTAGTTTGAATTGTATACGCGAATTGCTGTGTGATTATGAGTTCATATCTTCTGGTTCCTGACGGATAATAGACGTGCAATTATCAGTTTCCGAATGCATAATGAGCATATTACTCAATAATCGTGGAAAAAGTATTACCACTAAGTAAACGATATGACAAGAGCACCGAAGGCTGTCGAAAACGCAAAGGTTGGCAAAAAACACAAACCAAGGATGTAAATTTTCATGTTGTCATATAATTTTGTGTACTAAATTTTTGCCAGGTAAAATGTTATTAGATTTTATGCTATACAACTTAAAAAAATGCGAAATATAACCTCACTTTCTCTGCCGGCAACCCCCCCCTTAAGTCAATTGCATGAAAAATAATAGAACAAACATATTTATTCCAGAAACTAAGACAAAGTATGGAACACGACTCTATTATTAGTAGTTATTATATAAAAACAGTGGCATTGTGGGAAATATCAAATCAAGATCAACGTTTTTGGAATAAACCTCTCAGTGAAGTATTTATGACGGTAAGCCATTAAATCCGTAATTACCCATTCAGGATGATTACAAGCCACATATTTTTAGGTACTTCGCAAATACCAACAGTGCATCGAGAATAAAACAATTCCTTATTTTTGGTACAAGAAAAAGAATCTGCTTTGTGATATTCATGACATCACTTTGGCCAATTTTTCAGGGCGTTTAAAACGGGCAATAAATGATATAGACCGTCACCTAGAGGAAGACCCATATATAGTTGCAAATTACATTCGTACGTATTCTAAATATTTTCCAACTTCAATATTATATTGAAGCTGGGAAAAAAATGAAAGTTTTAGTGCAATACATATAGGCGATGACGTCTGCTAAGTGTAGTACCTATTTAACTTAATTCTGTTCCAAAGTCATTATAAAATTGACAACAATCAGGAAGAAAAAACGCCTAATAATTCATTTTGCAGATTTAGCACTGAACTTCAAGTGCTGAAATAAGTAAATTTCATTTTGCAGATTTAGCACTGAACTTCAAGTGATGAAATAAGTAACCCTGATTTTGTCTAAATAACTAGCCGGACGCTATCTGCTAAGCAAATTAAGATTTCAAGCCGCTAAATTTTTTTATTATATGACGAACAGGGTTATTCATATAACTTCCTACCAAACTTATGTTTTTTCAATAGAACACCCTGTATAATTAATCTACGCATTTTTCTACGCATTTTCACACAGATATAATGTTGTGTGAATAACCCTGTACATGTACCACCACCTACCTAGTGTGCGGCTTTAGAAAAATAACCGATGAAAGAAAAAATGGGAAAAAAATTACTAACAACTGTTTTTCTTTCAATTTATAGTATCGCCGAGTGAACTAAGGTCCTTTAGGGGTCGCCAAAGTGAACCAGTAAGGGAAGAAATGGAAAGTAGTTCTAAGTGTATTATTTTATAATGTTGACATACAATAGTTTGATTCATTACTGAGTGAAATATATTTCGTCTGTGGAAATATAAAACATTAGGATAAGTTAGATTAGTCACTACTTGTACATCTGGTAACGTTGATGCATTTTAATTAGAATATGTTATCAAAACTAATAAGATGTTCTTTAAAATTATTAGAAAAAAACTTTTATATACAAAGTTGAAGTTGAAGGGA
Organism: Pseudeuparius sepicola; assembly: GCA_963920635.1. Classification (NCBI taxonomy): domain Eukaryota; kingdom Metazoa; phylum Arthropoda; class Insecta; order Coleoptera; family Anthribidae; genus Pseudeuparius; species Pseudeuparius sepicola. The sequence goes on along the minus strand of OY987302.1, from coordinate 46,240,452 downwards.
CATGACGGGCCTAGCCCATTTCGGCACAAAATTATCAAGTATAAAGGTAAAATCCTCTTCAAGGAGTTGTTTAAAATTCGTTTCGGCACAAATCAATCGCAACTGCCCGGCACATTAGTGCCGGTTTCTGAGCTTTTAATGACGATTTTGAGACTCTTTCGCGTCTTGAAACCGTCGTCGCCACGCGTAGTTTGAAGAAGGAGCCTTTGGATGGTTGAGAAGTGAGCCATTATTTACCGAGCATTTTTATATCCTGAGGCGCGTAGTGCGAAGGATATAATACGCGAGGTAAATAATGGCCTTCTCAACCGAAGTGTATATAGATTTTTTTTACTAGTAACATTGAAATATTGCCATATTTTACATATTTGAATAGATTTAGCCTGGCAGTTCAGTTGTCAAGCTGACAAAATGAAAATAATTTTTAAATGTCATATAGAAAATGTTTCATCAGTTACCTAGGTATTTTTTTATTATCATTATTTACCTAGGTAGAGAAATATTACTTCTCATTAGAGGAATGAGGTAAATAATGGTGATATCTCAGGTTAGTAGTAAAAAAAAATAAATATTTTTTGTGGTAATTAAGGTGTTATTATATCACGGGGAGGTTAGGACATTTTATGATTTTAGAGGGGATAAGGCATTTATTAGGTACTTCTTATTTAAATAAATCCAATAAATAATTACAAAATGGTAATAAATATTCAACATTTCTTCCTACCTAATGATTTCTACTTTTTCGTGTATCCATGGTATAGGTACAGGCGCGGTCTCATATAATGTTTCCACTAGGCACTAGGCACGAGAAATGAGCAATAAATCAAGAATTTCGGGTAAGTGGTCTCCATATTTACCTACTAGACCTAGACATAACTAGGTATGTACAGGGTGTTCCCGTATATTTTGGCCCACCCCTAGAGCCTATATTTTTCGAGTTAGAAAAAAACCACTTAAATGAAAGCAGTAGGGTACCAAGGTGTATTGTCCCAAAAATAATGGATTGACAGAAATGCTCTTGCCTAAGTTGAAATGTTTTTCCATGGCAACCTTGATTAAATATAAAGACCGTATTTATCTGCAATTTGAAATATCATGCAAATACTTAGAGCAAACATATAACATATTTACATTGTTGGAATCGGAAAAAAGCGTGCAATTCAAAAATCCACAAATATACAGGGTGTTCTATTAAAAAAGTAAGTTTATATTTTTCATAAATTTGCGACGCTCATTTGTTTTATCTAGTAACAGATCCTAGCGGTTCAGAAATAACCCTACAACTTTCATTTAAGTAATTTTTTTCTAACTCGAAAAATATAGGCTCTAGGGGTGGGTCAAAATATACGGGAACACCCTGTACATTTCAGGTTTTGTTGCAAGAAAAATAGCTACGTCTGTTAAATGTTCCATATGTGCAGATGCTGTATTCGCATCAGAGAGTCATTCAAAGCTTTTAACTAGAAAAAATCGTGGAGGATTGTTGCACGCCTCAAGCGACTCAAGCAATGTCATAAAAAATTGCCAAATTGCCGAAAATGTTTTCAGGTTTTTCATCCAATCCTCACCCCATCCCGTTGTAAACAAAATGGTTATCAGCGGTCTTAGAAAGATCATTAACAGTTACAACCCATTTAAAATATTTTTATATTGTTTTTTTGTTGCTAAAATCTATTGAATGAATGCGTTAAAGCGTAGCAAGCAGCGAGAGCGTACTTCTGCCCCGCAATGAACAGTTGGTTGCCTATCCTATCTTGACAACAGGGGCTTATAGCTAACCGTACGCTACGCGCAGTCTATTGATGGCTGTTGCGATTTTTATTGTTTGATTGTTAAAAGGAACTTATTTGTTTACCGCGTAAAAGTAATTAAACGAACTGTGGCCTTTTTATATAGAGTGTGACAAAAAAATCAATGATAATAAACATATTTTGATTTAGTGTAAAATATTTAGTTTGCAAAAGTCAGTTCAAATTTGAAATGAAATAATATAAGGGTAGGTATGTACGTACCTATAATTTATTATTTAGGGGAATTATAAAATCGGTCATTTTATAAAACGTAAGTATAGTCATTTTTAAAAAAGACTTGGCATATTAGTAAAACGCTTCTGGTTAGAGGGCAAATTGTTCAGTTAGCGAAACCACATTACTTCTTAAAAAACCATATGAACAATGTCCCAAAAAATGTTCAATTTCAAAATGGAATGGATTGAAACTCGACAAAATTTGGACACCCTATTTCAAGAAAACGAATGTGTTTCGACCAATGAATAAAGAACCCCGTTTCGACCAATGCTCATTTTTTCTTCATTTTCAATATATAGGTGATCTGTATCTAACATATGAAAGCGGTAGGTGCAAATAATAGAAAATTTTATGTTTCGAGTGTTTTGGGGCACATTTTGACAATTTTAAAGCAAAGGGTCGATTTTATTGATACGAAACAAGAGTACCTTTTTGTTGCAGATTGAAAAGATGCAATAAAATGATGGCTTTGCAAGACTAAGAAGATAACCTCAAAAAGGTTACGCGTAAAAGCACGATCAAAAAACAGCGCAAGTGTCGCTATCTGTTAGATACGTAGAAATCGACATTTTTAACTTATTCTCCATCTCTCAAAACATAGCAGTCCCAATTTCAGTTCAGCAGCTTGATTATTTTGGGAGATGTAGCCAAAATGTAATGTCAAAAAGCAAACTTCAACGCCCTGTATCTCTTAGGTAAACAAACAAAATTTCTATAAGGCATATTAGCCTCAATCGTAATATTTTGGCCCAAAGTATTTGCAGTTGCTTTATGTCCCGTTATTGATGACTCACCCTGTATACTCCTAGCTTTGAGAATTGGGAGGGAGATAATTATTATTATTATTATTATTAGATATTAATATGTTATTATTCCACAAAAGACCAAAACGTATGTTTGTCTTTAGGATTAAAATATAGGTGAATTTAATCCGAGTTTTTTTGGAAAAACCCAAAAGCTGACAAAACAAGTGTTTTAAATCATTTTGCTGATGAAAAATTAACGTTTTTGTTTTGAAAAACACCGTCAAAAAACCATTTTGTTCAAAAAACTCGATTGGCTTTAAATCCAAATTGGGATTTTTTGGTTTGAGCTTAAAAGTACAGATTAACGAGTAATACAGACAATTATTCTTTAGCAACATTTGTCAAAAAGAGGCTCGCTTTTAGACGAAATATCTTCAAACATTGTGCACTTTAATTATTGATTTTACATTGGGATTGTATTAGAACCAAATTTGTGTTTAAGATATTGCCAATTTTTCTGTAAATTGAAATGGAGCTATTTATTCTGTGCGAAAAGCCGTCGGCCCAATTACTGATAAAAATTAAATATTTTGAATGCCTATATGACATGGGCATGGGACATGGGAATGCACGACCAACTAATACAGGATGATTTTTTAGCACTACCGCCGCGATTTTCTCGCTTCTTTGGCACCCTACAAAAAAAACGTAAGAAACAAAAATGTGGCAATTTTGGACAGCTATAAGTGGTGCTGCAAAAGAAATCGGCATCCACGGCCAACTTGTCGCGCAATATAAAAAAAATTAAATTGAGCAAAACAATAATTAATAGCCTCTGCATGTTTATTTTAAGAGATAGAGGAAAATTTTCATACTGAAAATTGATGGCACTAAGAAGCTTTATGCAACTGGGTACACAGATGATATTTTCAGAAAATTACATAGGGTCTTCGGCTCTTAAGGCTATGGAAACTTTTTTGTTTATTTTTTATTAATCGATTTTCTCACTTATTTTGGGCCGCACAGAAAATACGCAAGAAAATAAAATATAGCAATTTTGATCAGCTAGGCGACGTTAAAAAAGAAAAGGGCCTCCATGATCAACTTTTCGCGCTGTGCTAAAAAAAATTCAAATCGACAAAAATTGTCATGCCCTCAAGAGAGCCGAAGACCCTATGCAATTTGTTAAAACTATCTGATTACCTGTATGGATAAAGCTTCTCAGTGACATCAATTTTCAATATAAAATTTTCCTATATCTCTTAAAATAAACATTCGACGTTTTGATGAATTTTAGGTTTTTCTTATGATGCGCGACAAGTTGGCCACGGATGCCGATTTATTTTTCAGCGCCACTTAGCTGTCCAAAATTGCCACATTTTTGTTCCTTACGTTTTTTTTTGTAGGGCGCTAAATAAGCGAGAAAATCGCGGTGGTAGTCCTAAAAAATCATCCTATATATCCACGCAATTTGTTCATTATAATACCCAGGCAATTAAACTAGTCTCAAGTACAATGTTGGTTTATATCGTGTAACAAATTTATGTTGTTCATAAGTACTAAGCTCCCCCTGTATGGGATTTAAGTAACTAACTAATATGGGCGATGCAAATTAGTTGCCTGGATATGGGTCATGTTGGATTTGAAGATAAGAGAGGCAGGCTTCAGCGATTACTTAAACGACTGCTTAAATTACTTTTGGGACCCAGTCCCAGTGGATCTAGATAGTTTCGTGGAAAGGCAGTCTGACTATCAAAAAGAATTTACGAATTTAATGAATAGGAACATGCCAAATCGTTGTGATTCGTTGTAAAATTGATTAAAAAATATGTATAGGTATCTATAGAGATTACCCAAAGGCATCGTATCCATCGTGATACGATGCCTTTGAGATTACCAAACGAGTTCGATATTGATAGTGTCCCATTACGCCACAATTGCATAGAAATGTAGGTATTGCCGCTTCTTCCAAAGTTGTTTGTTTGGGCGTCTAGACAGAATTAATAGAAATTAATTTATGGCAAAGATATCCCTAAAAACTTTATTAAGCTTTTTTGAAATCCGTTCTGCATTATATACCTAGTGTCCAATTTATTAGACATTTAGGTGCATCAGGTTGCTATGGTAAAAGCGGCCGCCGTCCTTCACTTCAGCGTGACTTCAAGCACAGACGGTATATAGCTGGCTATAGGTGTGTGCTTCAAGGCGCAGTGATTGTAAGGCTGGGAGAGAGAAATAATGAGGGCGTAGGAAAACGGAGCAGCCCTTTGAAGTCCGATTAAAAGTTCGTCCGGAAGTGGCAGTGCGGACTTGCAATTAAAAGTCAGGCCTTCGTTTTTGTTTTAGACGTACTAATGCATGCTGGTGCAGGCAAAAACGGAAAAAGTCAAGGTTCATGTCAATCTAAAATTTAAACATATACTCGTGAAAATTAATATGAAATTAGTTTTAATGGAACACTTCCGCAGACTGAATGCCATTATTCTCCTTCGGTTCTTCCGGATACATGGAGCTATTTTAGCCAAGATTTCGTCTACGATTACTCGAGACATCCTCAAGGTACGACGATGTGACTGAGACTGTTCCGAGCTTGGCTCAAACAGCTCCATTGATAGTTCCTATTAGATCTTCGGCGGTAAAATCACGTGCCGGAAATTTTACCGATACATTTTTCCAAAGCGCAATTTTGGCTAGAAAGATCACGATCAGAAAATAAAGAGACCAATTTATGTCTCTTTATTTTCTGATCCAAGAGCGAAGCGTAGCAAAATTCTTTGATGATCTAACTTTGAGTAAAAACACATTCGAGAATCGTGGCCTACTTTCCGAAATAATTTGAAAAACCTGAAAATTGCCGAAACTTCTTCGGCTTGTTTCAAGACATATCGGATTTTTTTTAATAAAGCCAAGTTGATTGCTTTACGCTCACTTTATAAGAAATGGGAAAAAATCCATAGATTAGTGGGTGCTCTCTTAGCACTAAAAAAATACTCAATTTGTAGCCGGCATACTGAATATTTTAAAAATCTGGGTGCTAGAGATACCTAGCGAGAAATGTTCAAGATTTGTAATGTAGTATGTTGTGAAGAAAATATACTGATAACATGAAAATAGAGCATTCGAGACCATGACCCGCTACAATAAAATGAGCACATTTTTTTGGGTGGGGTGCGGGTGCTAAGAGAGCACCCACTAAACCATGTCACATTCAGTTTTGCCCACAAATTTGGTTAGGATTTTTTTTCGGTAACTCTTGAAACAAAAAAGTTACACGCTGAAGAAATTTCGGCAGTTTTTGGGTTTTTCAAAAATATTTGGGAAAGTAGGCCATGGATCTCAAATGAGCTTTTATACAAAGCTAGCTTCTCAAAAAGAAAATTTTTCCTTTCGAATAAAGTTCTTCTAAAAATTAACATTTGTCAGGATATTTTCGAATGGCTCTCCATCAATAGACAACCTGTATACAGAATATCATTGTTACGTTGCTATAGCTAAAAATAATTAGAGGTTAAACGACTTACCTGTAAGGAAGTTCAATCCTCAATTATACGAGATGACCCCGTCCGAAGAGATCACACTGTAGTTTATGTTTCTGTGCTCTTTTTGTCACGTATGTTTATAGAAAAAAGTGTTTGGTAACCCGCCGTATCGATATCCCCGCGCCCGCCTGATATTCATTATGTTGCCTCTCAGATCGCAGTATTTTGGGGATGAATAGTGGCGGGTGGGTGTGATCTCTTCGGACGGGGCCATCTCGTATAATTGAGGATTGAACTTCCTTACAGGTAAGTCGTTTAACCTCTAATTATACGTCGATGGCCCCGTCCTCGAGATCACACTGTAGATGTTGAAAGATTTGGTGCGATCTGAGGTGTTTCTTTGGCTTCGACCTTGTGTGCGTGACTTGCGAAATGAAACTCGTCACGTATTCGCAACGAAATTGTTTATTATATAAACACAGCTTACCCAATACAATGTAGAACACCATGTATGTGATCTACATGTGAATCACTGGAACGAAATTCACAAGATAATTTAACAATATTTGTAGACCGTATTTTATAAATTCTTACGTAACTAAATATTTGGTAATGTATATTGTATATTTTAATAAAGTAATATATAGGTATAATACTGTTATTTCTGTGGTTGTAATTTTAAGTATTGCGCCACTCGGTATTTTCTAAGTTATTTATTAGAATGTTTGCGAACTGTGAGTTTGTAATTATGGGTCTATTATAGAATTTTATAAACGTATTTGAATTTCAGTCCATTCCACTGTACGTTTAATATTTTCAATAGTAAGGTCTCTTTTGAAATCTGCCGAGGTGGAAGCATGGCGGGTACAATGCGATTTAAAAATAGTTGTATCTACACCAGCTATTGTAAGGCGTTTTTTGATCCATTTTGAGACGGTTTGTGCCGTAGCTGGGTTAGGTATGTGTTTTTTTTAATGGTGAGTAATAACTGATCAGGCCCGCGTCTGCTGTCTTTAGTTACGGTTATGTACTATTTTAACAGTGATGCTAAACATTAATTCGGTTTCTCATGAAAATAAAGTATTATTATTTTAGGTTCGCATTTTCCAGGTTTTGAGGTTTTTATGATATCGGTAATATAATATATTTCCAATCGATCTTCAAAATAAGTGATATTGTTTAATCTAATTTTGTCAGTATTTGAACTTTGTGGCTGGAGATGAGAGCTAGCAAAACAATAAGCTTGTATAGGGAGTCACTTGGTGCGAAAGCTTCAAAGCATATTAAGACTGGGCTGGGATCCCAGATTTCATTGTATCTGGGGAACACTGGCCTCATTCTAAACTCCTTTCATGAATCTAGCTATCGTTGGATGATTGGTGGTTTGCAGGAGAATATTTAGAGCAAACTTGTGTTGATTGAGGCCATTGTAGTTCCCACCCTGGGCCAATTCCTTATTTAGAAAATCGATTATTTTATTTGGTGTGGCTGCAAAAACATCGGTACTTCTACAGTATGGCCACAATTTTTCATAAGTTACATTGTACTGTTTTATGGTACTGTCAGCTAAGGATGATAGTAATACATCGATGGCATTCTCTAGAAACTCCCCTTTTTAGGTATGCTTGGCGGATAATACTGCGGCTCCCAGGGTAAAGTTTTGCCATATGGGGTGTGGTTTCCTGAAAGGAGGTAACAGCAATAAGTGGTGTGGGGGGAATATGATCGGTTTGGAGAGCATGAGTTGTTCTATTATTGGATACCGGGGTTGTGCTTTCCAAATTGGGAATACGACAATGCCTTCTGCCTTGTCAGTTTATTATTATTATTATTTTTTAATTACTCTAGATAAGTAAAAGGCGGAAAAGCGTAAAAGTACATTTTAGACCAGGTAAATGTGAAGGCATCAACACCCCTGGACTCTGGGTCGGGATGCTAACAAATAAATTTTTCGCATTTTTTATTTGCATATGAAGCAAACAGATCGATTTGTGGAATGCCAAAATTGTTTTGATTTTATTAAACACTGGGATGTAGAGATTACTCCGTTTCAATATTTTCCTGACGAGATTCTTTGTCTGCTAGTATGTTTTCTTTGGTGTTTATGTATGCTGCAAAAATCATGATTTTACGCTTTTCGCACCACTTCCACATTTGTTGCGTTATCTCGTTCAATTTTGGAATTTTACACCCCCCATTCGGTTTATATAGGTGACTGCGGTGACATTGGGTGCGTTTAAGACGACAAAGCGATTGCAATCGCTTGCAAGCGGTTTGATGCTTGCGCCTGTGATTGTTATACGGGGTTTGTTCTAACCTTACTTTGTTCTGTCAGTTCCCTTTATTGACTTTGTTTATGTTATTTCGGTGTGGTAAAGGCCATTGTAAAATTTCGATTTCGTGATTTACTTTTTGATGCTGTGTTTGAGCTTAATTTATTTTTACATCTCGATATTTCGGGCGCTAGCTTTACTGTCATAAAATGGCCGTTTAACGAAATGCTAGCGCCAACAAACGAAAGTAGAAAGCGCTGCAATTAAAGCGCTTTTTAAGATTGGGAGTCTTAAACGTAACCATTATCTATTTCCAATAATATACTACAATTCTCGCGCTTTTAACAAGGGTTGTAATCCCCTGAAGGCTGCTAGAAGTTCTAAAAAATTTATGTGATAATTAAGTTCTGTAGGGTGTAGGGTTCCAGAACCCTTTTCCTATTTTGTTTTGACATATTTGCCGCCCAGCCTGAGCCGCTAGCATCTATGAATATGGTGAAAATTTAAAGCCTTTCCTTCAGGGTAATTCTACTCTTTAGGAGATTAAGTGACCACCATAAAAAATCGTTTCGTAGTTACGTTGTACTGCTCGATCAGTTTTTTCGTCGACTCTTCTGTTTGGGGGAGTATTGACGGGTGAGATTCCTCTGCATCAGATGCGCTTGCGGCTCGTTCGGACCCGTCTGAGCCACTATCGCCTGTGGGGATAGAAATAGACGTTAGTCATTTGCCTACTATGGTTTTGAATATGCATAATTACTGTAATCAGATATTACTCATGTTTCGTCATTACTTTCGAGTTTGTCTTGTATGTAAGGTATTACCTTACTTATACGAAACTTTATATATGACTCACCAGGATTTTACTCATTGGACGAGGTTACGGAGGCAGTGGTGTGCACAATGACTGTAATCAGATATTACTCGTGTTTACGTCATTACTTTCGAGTTTGTCTTGTATGTAAGGTTTTAATCTTACTTATACTCTATAAATGCCTTACCAAGTTTTTACCCATTGGATGAGGTTATGGAGGCCGTAGTGAGCACAATGACTGTAATCAGATATTACTCGTGTTTACGTCATTACTTTCGAGTCTGTCTTGTATGTAAGGTTTTAATCTTACTTATACGAGACTCTATATATGCCTCACTAAGATTTTACTCATTGGACGAGGTTACGGAGGCAGTGGTGTGCACAATGACTGTAATCAGATATTACTCGTGTTTACGTCATTACTTTCGAGTTTGTCTTGTATGTAAGGTTTTAATCTTACTTATACGAGACTCTATAAATGCCTCACCAAGATTTTACCACAGACCTATATAGCTTCGCTACTATATAGGTCTGTGATTTTACCCATTGGATGAGGTTATGAAGGCCGTAGTGTGCACAATGACTGTAATCAGATATTACTCGTGTTTACGTCATTACTTTCGAGTTTGTCTTGTATGTAAGGTTTTAATCTTACTTATACGAGACTCTATATATGCCTCACTAAGATTTTACTCATTGGACGAGGTTACGGAGGCAGTGGTGTGCACAATGACTGTAATCAGATATTACTCGTGTTTTCGCCATTACTTTCGAGTTTGTCTTGTATGTAAGGTTTTAATCTTACTTATACGAGACTCTATATATGCCTCACCAAGATTTTTCTCATTGTATTTATTTATTAATTCTTTGGCCGTCGCCTCAATAGATTTCGCCGATTTGTATTTGTCTGCGAAATCTGCGCCAAAGAGAAAATTGCAAAGTTTCTAATTTTTATATTTGATTTCGTTTTTATGGATTGTATGAAAGAAAGCGTATTTTGTGTTTCTCCTTTGGGCATTGATATGGTCATTTGGGTACTATCATAGTTAATTCCTATAAGTATTTTATGGTTTGAGTTGGTTTTAAATTGCTGCATTTTTTGTTCTTTTTCCCCGAGTAGTAGGATGTCATCTAAATATACGACCGAAAGAAACCCTAATGAGCGTAGATGGTTTGAATGTTTTGGTAAATACAAACGGGGTGGTTGATAACCCGAAAGGCAAACATGTGAATTCATAAGGCTGGCCCTTGTACTCAAACTTTAAATATTTTAATATAAAGTCACCTTATTTTATATTAATAATATTTGTATTATCTCAACACCAAAACAATCTTTATAATTCCTATTATATTCATATATATTTCCTTTTCTTATGGAATAATAATTATTGACAACAAATGCAACAATTATATATAGCAAGAACTGTCCAATTATATGTACCTGAATTTTTTAAGGTCTATGGTTGCCTTGTAAATATTCTTGTATATTAAATTTTGTTTGTTTGCTTTTTTTAACAGCCCCAGCTGTGAGGAGGTTGGTAATGCTTTCTTGAAATTCAGGACCGTAATTACTTTTTGGTACCTATTTGTTTTGACAGGGCTGGTTATAAAAGGAATTTTGCAACCCTTTACCCATTCTAATATAACTTTATTTTGGGTAATTAATTCCCAATTGGGAATTAAATGTCTTATTCTGCCCGCATTACATACCTCTAACGCCGGTTCGGCTTGCTGTACTTGTAGTTTGTCGCCTTCTTGTATTTGTTTGTCCCATATGTCTCCCCTCCCCTCCTTCCTTCTGTCTGTGTCCTTTTTAATGTGGACCCAGCCGTAGGGAACGGCGGAACAGGGTGATGCAGGATATCTATAAACCTACTTACTTGAGGAGAAATCTGTCAGCATTTGGTGTATCTTCTTCATTTTCTTCTTGATTTTGTGTTTGAAGTCCGCAAGTTTTCTTTTCCGTGGATTCGGCATGATTTGGTACCGCACACAAAGAAACACGCGACGTGTTCGAGCGTATGAAACATAATGAATATCAGGCGGGCGCGGGGATATCGATACGGCGGGTTACCAAACACTTTTTTCTATAAACATACGCGACAAAAAGAGCACAGAAACATAAACTACAGTGTGATCTCGAGGACGGGGCCATCGACGTATAATAATTATTCCACAATGAGTTTGAAAAGTTATAAATCGCTGACTGACTTAATTCAGTCAACGGTTAATTATTAATGTTGCTTTATTGGTCGAGGTTTGAATATTTAGCCACATTTGACAGGCTATGGGTCTACAGAGGGATGATCGTTTATTTCGTCAACGCCTATTTAGCCTACAATATTGGATATTAAAATCGTACAATTAAATTACCGATTAAAAAAAAATGTAAAAATGATCTCTACTAAAAAGAGTTCGAAAATTGAGATTTCAGGGAGCCATTTTTCATATTTTGAAAGGTACAAGGTACCTAGTTAATTTGACGATTATTTTATATTTTTTTATTATTTATTTTATTATTTTTATTATTTATTATACAGGGTGTCCTACTTAAGATGGTTTTCAAGAAAAGCGATAATGGCAAGCATTAAAAATGAACAAAAAAGTAGGTAGTAGGTAACCGTATACACGTGTTTCATTCTATTTGGCAATCATCAGTACGGTGTAACGTTGTTGTTCATTTTGAGTGCTTGCCCATTACCGGTTTTCCTATACCTAAATACTTTTACACTCGTTAATCTTACATCCTTAAGATCTTTTATTTCTATTTTAGAAAAAAGTTGCAAAGTTGTAATAGGCTATGGGCTAGTACCGTTGGGTGAGGGGAAAAGGGAGGGAAGTCCGCCAAGATAAACTTTTTTGGCGTCTGTGATCCTCCCGAATACTTTTCTTTCCCTTCCCTGTTGTATGGTAAACGAAAACAGCGAAACAAAAGCTAACCCACACCTTATCAACTGAGAAATAATAAACAAACGGCCATGTCAAAGAACAAAATTCAGCCGGCTACTTCTGAGGCGCTTTCGGGTATGATGTGTCAAGCTCTGTATGTTTGAGACTCCCTTTTTTTATGTGCCGTTCATACCCGAACGCTATATAGGCAGTGGCGTAGCTTCAAATTTTGCCCCCCCCCCAGCCAAAACTAAATTTGGGCCCCTCAAATCGGAAAATAAAAAAACATAAATGAAGGTGAAACTATCACAAACTTCTGTTTCTTAGTAAATAAATGCAAAAAAGGTTTTAAAACAAAAATATATCTACAAGGTGTCCAACTTTAAAAGTAAAGATAATCGCCTGAACTTTTTTTCTTTGAAAGGCTTCCAAAAGACGCATCTTTTGACCTCTTTACCATTTTTAAAATGCAAATCTAGGGCGGGCTGTGTTTTTTTTATAAACTCAATTTTCACGATCACCATTTAGCGATTTTTTTATTTAAAATCTGATCACACAGCGTTAATCAAAACACCCCAAAACCCCCATTATGCAAAGTTTGAACACAAAATATACAGGCAGTTCCATTCTGCAGGATGTAAAATTTTAGGAAAAATAAGAATTTTAAAGGCATCTGCCAAGTCAAGGGTACCATGAAAACCCCTCAAAACAGTCGAATTGTTAACAGGACCACTCAAAGTGTTGGTGTACAAAGGTCCAATACAAAATATACAGGGTGTTATTATCTATGCCATCTGAAAGTAGGTACTGAATTTTTGGAACTTTATACGCGTCAAAAATCGAGTAGGTATATATCAAAACTGCCCCACACACTACAAAACGAACTAAGTCTATCGTCTTAGATACCTAGTGAACTTTGTTGAGAAAGTTCTAATATTTGAAATTGTTTTTATTTATTAATGGCATTTTGTTCAGAAATAAATTACTTTTGTCTTTATTAATATTTTTTCAATGATTCCAGAGCATTCTTGATCCGTATAATGTTTTTTTTAAAATTTCAGCAATTTGAGATGGCCCGGAGAAAAATACCCTGTATATATTTGTATTAAATCTTTGCATACCAACATTTTGAGTGGTCCTGTTGACCATTCAACTATTTTGAAGGGATTTCATATCACACTTGACTCGCCAGATGCCTTTAAAATTCCTATATTGCTCAACTATTGACTCCATGCAGAATAGAACTCCCTGCATATTTATTGTTCAAATTTGGAATGTGGGGGTTTTGTGGTGCTATGATTAACCCTGTGGTCTCAGGTTTTAAATAAAACAATCGCTAAAAGGTTTTCATGAAAATCGGGCGTATAAAAAAATCGTAGCCGGCCCTGAATTTGCATCCCCAAAGAAGCGGTTTTCGAAGGCCTTTCAAACAAAAAAAGTTTAGGCGATTGATGCACAATGAGTTTGCCACCCTAACGTACAGAGAGTGCTTAATATACCTAGATGATATCATAGTCTTTAGTGTAGGAGACGACGATGAACTTTAATTAGTTCGCTTTTATCCATTGCTGCAGCTTCATCAGCTTCTATAGAGAGTAATGCTAAATTACTTATTCTGTCTTGGGAACAACAATTATTTCTCAAATAATTTTTATTGATTTTAATTTAGAGAACTACCGTTCTGAAGAAGCAACGCAGTTACAGTTAGGGTCAAAAATATAATATCAAAACAGAACAAAACACGGAGTATACGCCCGGTCGAGGCAGCGTCCAGAGATATAGGTACTAATTTTTAGACTTTGGTCGAGGGTTTAGGGGGCCCGGCGGAGCCGGGCCCCCTTGACTGCAGAGCCCCCCCGCGACCGCGGGGTTTCGCGGTATGGTAGCTACGCCACTGTATATAGGATCCAGTTATTATTTTTGTTTTATGTCTATGAACTAACCTTAAATGTACGATGCAAAGGCTATAATTTGCAAATAGAAATAGAAAAAATGGTTGATAGTAAGTTATATTTTTCGTTAATTAGCATTGACTCCGCAAGAGAATCAAGCGAAGGTCCATAAAACATCAAACTGACAATCAATGATTCTACTGCGCAACTCGGAGCGTCACGTACCTAATAAATGGCTGGTGCTCGAGGGGGCAGGGGGAGGAAAAAATAGCAACTCTGGAGCATCAAGCTCAAGCATACCCGAAAGAACGAACTGGAAGTGGAGTACTCCTGAGTAGCTCTGGAGTGCTTTATAAGTGTAATTACCCGAAAGCGACTCTGGACTACCCGCTTTATTTGCCTGTGGCGCGTGGACTTCCTTCCTTTTTCCCCTGTACGTCAAATTTTAAAGTGTTTCTATTACGTAACCTATCGCCTTTTTGCCCGGGACAATTTGACACATGAAAATGTTGTCAATTTCCTAACAGATGGTGATGGTGCTAATAACTCAAAACAGGGACCCTTATTTTAAAGGGTCCCTGACTCAAAATGATAAAAATGTGGACTTCCCTCCTTTTCCCCTGTACTCTTCATATGTGAGGGTCGTCATACAAATTTTTTATTTGGTATAGGAAGGCCTGTATTTTTGTACATTTTAGAATTTGGCGGAAAGTTACAGATTAGTCTTGATTCGTTCAATTTTCCTCTAGGAATTATAATTTATGAATTATTTAACTGCAAAGGAAAACAAAATCGAACTATACGCCTCTCGGCAATCCACTACAAAGTTTGAAGTAAAAATTAAATGGTACGGAATTTTCTACAATTGTATAGATTATATTACATACAGCTTGTCCCATATGCCAAGGTTGCAATACAACCTTGTGAATTGTTATGGAAAGACCTGTATTTTTTTCATTCGACGAAAAGTACTGAATTATTTTTATTGTATTTTTTTTAAGTTTCAGCTGACACGTGCCGCCTGGAAGCTATTGTAATAAGAAATGTTCATTAAAAATAAATTTCTGGGTAAAAAACACCCTGTATAAATAGTTGGCATGTAGAAACAGGAAAATTTTCTGATTTTTTCAGTAAATTTTCTTCACATCTCAATTATTAAGTAAAGCAAAAATCCTGACTTTTGAGGAAAACAGACCATGGAAAGCAATTTCAAACTCTGAGAGCTCTTTAAATTGTCATTAACATATTAGACATCAGACCCTCTCTAATAAATTGACTGATACTATCAATATATCAATGTTTTCACTTGCAGATGTAAAACAGGCAATATCCAAACTTAAAAATAAACTTGTGTCTGGTCATGACTTAATTCCTAGTTTTATTGTTAAAGATTGTTCTCCACTTCTTGCTGAGCCATTAACTTTTTTATTTAATCTCTCAATTAAAACATCAACATTCCCTGATTGCTGGAAACTTGCTCGGGTGTGTCCTGTTCATAAAAAGGGGATTATTTCTGATGTATCTAATTATAGGCCGATTTCCATCTTACCTAACTTTGCGAAGGTGTTTGAGATGTGCGTGTATAACCGCATCTATCCGGAGCTCAGAAACCAACTATCAGTTTCGCAGCACGGTTTCATGAAAAATCGCTCAACGACCACCAATCTCGTTGAAATCTCCCAGTTCATTTGTGAGAGGCTCGATGACAGGGAGCAGGTTGATGTGGTGTATACGGACTTCTAGAGGGCGTTTGACAGGAGGACAAACTCTCGCTGGCTGGTTTTAGTGATAGCCTCGTTTCATTTTTTGAGTCTTACCTGAAGAACCGCCCTCAGTCCGTATGTTACAATGGCTTTAATTCTAACAAATATATTGCCACTTCTGGAGTTCCTCAGGGTTCCAATCTGGGGCCTCTGTTATTCCTTCTATTTATCAATGATATTACTGATAATTTCAAATGTGGTAAACTTTTGTTCGCGGACGACTTAAAAATCTATTGTTCAATACAATCCTTAGAGAACTGCTTATTTCTCCAGAAGCAGCTTTGTGAATTGGATGCTTGGTGTGTCGTTAATCACCTGGATTTAAACCCTGCCAAGTGCAGTGTGGTTAGGTACTCTCGAAAAGAGTCAAATATAACATTTGATTACAAATTAGGTAACACAAGTCTTGCTTCTAAGGACAGTGTTGATGATCTTGGGGTCCGCTTTGATAGTGTCAAGTCGTTCAATGAGCATTTCAATAATATTTCGATGTCTGCCTACAAAACTTTGGGTTTTTTGTTGAGACACTGTCGAGGCTTCACAAATATTGCGGCTTTGAAGACTCTGTTCTTTTCACTCGTCCGTTCGAAACTGGAATATTGTTCTGTTATTTGGCATCCAATTTATGAAACCCATGAAAAGCAATTAGAGTATGTTCAAAGAAAATTTCTTAAATTTCTTTATTATAAAACTCACGGCATGTACCCTCCTCGTGGATATGACCATCAGGCACTTCTTAATGAATTTAATATGTGTTCATTGATAGTTCGCCGATCCGTTTCTGGTGTTTCCTTTTTATATAACTGTATCCGAAACAATATAGATTCTCCTTTTTTTTCTTTCTAGACTAAACATACGAGTACCAAGACCTAATTCACGGCTAACATCTACATTTTACGTTCCCTATGCTCGTACTAATGTAATGTTTAAGTCGCCAATTTATTTTACATCCAGTCTCCATAATATGTTGCCTGATGAATGTGATCTGTTTGATTGCTCCAAGCCTTCCTTTTTGAGGTGTGCCATTGAGTGCTTTTCATAATTTCACGTTATGTGTTGGGTAGTATTAGTATTAGTCCGCTGATAATTGTACTGTACAGGGTAGATACCCTGCGTGGGGCTCCCTATACTATGTTGATTATATTGATTGAGCTGTGCTTACTTTATAATCAGTTTTCTTTATTTTTTCTGTGGTGCTATGTTCCCTTTATATTTATCTTTGTATGTTGTCCTGTAAATGGATTTTTCTGTTGGGCAATAAATAAATAAATAAATTAAACCCTTGTACATAAATGGTGAATTTAAAAACAAAATTTTAAGAAATAAAATTAAAAGAAACTACAAGAATACGTGTCTTTCCATACCAAATCACAAGGGCACAAGGTAGGATCAGGGGCATATGGGACACGCTGTATGATATCTAAACTCCAACAATGATGTATTATAGAAGATTTTCCTTTAATTTTCATTTGAAAATTTCTCGTCAAGTTCAAAATATACAAAAGGTCTTCCCGTATCAAATATAGAATTTGTATGGCGACCTGTACATATGGGACAAGTTGCATGTAAGATAATCTCCTAAAAAGTGTAGAAGATTTAGTATAATTTAATTTTTATTTGAATTTATTTCTAAAATCAAAAATAAAGCAGATATAAAATGAAAACCATTTTAAGAGGGGCACCCTCTGTGCAAAAATAAAAAGTCAAGGTGGGTAAATTTATTTGTTATTACAGAAAAACGACAATGGTTACCAATTTTTTAGTAGGTACCTACCGATTTTCCCGATATTTCTTATAGGTAAAAATCCGACATAAAAATGCGTGTGCAGGAAACCAAGTTTCCCCAAATGTCTAGTAAAATAACAGAAAGCTAACTCATTTTTAATTTCACTGCTGAAACATCGAAAGGTATAGAAAAATCATCAACTCGAGGCACAATTTTCTGTTGCCATATGGCGGTGCTTTCCGCATCTATTTTTTGGCCGACGGATGCAAACGATTCATTAAAAGTCCTTGATTACTTCGCTGTCACTGACGTTTAAAAATTCCCCGATTAAAAAGGTTTCATCTCTGCTGCAGTGGTTTTTGTAACCGCGGGATAGGCTAGCCTTGGCGAAGCAAATTTTCGTTGTACCTACTAAAGGCGATGCAAGGATTGTTTTTACTAAAATATACACAGTGCCTCCCAAAATTAGTGTTACACAGTAGCGGCTCATGGATTAATGCATAGGGGGGGGGGGGCTACTTTTTGAAAAGAACACACTCTATGGTCAATTAAAATAAAATAGGTGGGTACCGAGACCGAGGTGGGTACCTACTATAGGCATGGGCTTTTCCAATTTTAATTTTTAGTAGAAATTACGTATTTTTGCACAATTTATATAAAAGTTGCATAAAACAATAATTCCCGTTTTTTAAGATGTCAATAAAGCAAAACAATGAATTTAATTTGTCCACTTGTTCTTGTCGTACACATTTCTATAAAAATCTACTAAAATTGCGAGTTGCAACTTTTCCCGGTAGAGATAATTGCAAATCTGGAGTTGGTCTTCCAAGACTTATTATTTCAACTTTTTCTGTCAATGAAAGTCTTAAAAAGTTACTACTATTGGGTACTATTTTTCGTTTTGTTTACTTAGAATACGCGAGGCACCGAGAGAAGTTTTTTAAAGAACGTGGTGACGCTTGCCATGCACTTGACTGAGTGGAACTGGGGCTGTAGAACCGACAGCCCTCTCCTACGCTACAATCGCGTATAGCGGAAGCAGCCGACCCGGCCCGATCGCGACCCTTTCTTCGCGGAAAAGCGGCTCAAATATTCGTACCTAGCCGCCAAGCGACCATCTTACGTTATTATAATAATGTATCCGTTTCCAGTGTTTAAATAGTACTTACCTAGTAGGTACATTATCGGCGGCTCCATCGACGGCGGGCGTTGCGTCAATTTAATTAGGGAGAAACAAGGAGGTAAAATATAGAATATAGGGGGCTCTAGCCCCACAGCCCCTACTGGTGTTACAAGAGTAATATATGTTTGGTTAAAAAATATTATTTTAATAATAATGTTTATTTCCAAATACCTACTGCCCTGCTTATGCCCGAGGAGAGTTTTAGGCAGATTTTTAGTTTTTGCAAAACAAGGAAGCCTTGATGACAGAATAAATCACGTTTTCTTTTCAGGTCAAGTGCTCTTTACCGCCCCGAATTAACGTTTTTTTTTCTAAAAAGACGATATAATTAATAGGAAATAGAAGGTAAATATAGTGTGTGACTCCGATATATTTTTGAAAGATCTATTTACGGGGTAAGCTACTTATTTGCCTTTGGTTCAAATATCATAATAAATATCTAAGGAAATAAACGAACATGCCGGTTGCGACGAAACCATTAACGTTGATCTGTCAGATACCTATACGTTCGCAGCCTAGATTACAATTTCATTGTTCCCGTTTTATTCAATTTTACCAAAATTTTATTTTTTAGTTCTTACTGTCTTGGGGTTATTACTTAAGACTACATCTACCTACCTGAATGTAATAAACCTCAAAATAACCCCTGTTAATAATTTATATTACATAAGTATAGAGATTAAAAGTATATACTAATATTAAGTTCTTACTTACTCTTTAATCCAGCACCTTTTATTGCAATAATTTCTGTAAAAGAATAGTAAGATACATTTTTCTTTTTTTTTAGCTTGAGCGTGATGCTAAGAATTGCCTGTTCTTCAAAACTGTGGGAAGCCAGATTATATATATATATATATATATATATATATATATATATATATAAAGAAAAAACTAGTAACCGCATACACGTGTTTCATGCTATTTGGCAATCATCAGTACGGTGTAACATTAACCAAATCAAAAGATAGGCATGATTTGGGAAGCAACAAATGAAGTCCAGGCAGGAGCCAACAGCACATTTGCAGCTTCAGTCAGCACATCCCCTATTTTGGGGCTTGTACTAACATCGCCACGGAGGCTGCTAACTTTGAGTGTTTGCCCATTATCACCTTTTCTTGTAATTGTTACATTTACACTCGCTAATCTCGCTAATCTAATAATAAAAAAATAATAATAAAAATAGGGATATATATATATATATATAATAAGTTGTATTGTAAATGATTGCTCAATAAACTGTAAATTATTTTGTGTTCATTCTTTCCCTAATTGGTTACCTTTTTAGTAAAGTTTCAATAATAATTAATGTCTAAAGTGATATTTTCATTTTCTTTTTGGTTAATGACAAATATTCAGAACCTAAAAAGAACACACCATTTACAATTCCACATAGGTAATATGGCAGATTGTCCGATGTCGCGTTCACTAATCCTTGCTCCATACTTTGAAAAGTTCGATTTGCTATGTAAAAGACTATTCAAATAATAATACAAACTTGCAGTGCAAATTTGAACTGTATCAGTAAGTTTCTAACGCGTCAGACGTTGAGTGTCAAATGAATCCTCGTAAATAAGCAGTATTGCCAAACTTCCATGGCCGTTTACCTGGCGACGGGGGTCGTATAGAATGTATTAATATAATAATATTTTTGTTAATTACCCTGATCTGCATTGAAATTATATTGAAAGATATTAACAATAATAAATTCTTTTAATAAAAGGTTCATCAGGTATTTAATAATACCATAATATGCTAACAAACTAGATCAGAATTCCAGTAAAAATTATGAAATACCACTTGTATAAGAAAGGGCAGCTACGTCACAACCTTTGGCGGGAAAGTATTATTTATAAAATTACAGCAAATCTAAAGCAAATATGAAAAAAATGAAAGACACGGGTCGATTTTTTTGTCAGTTTCTACCGATAGATAAAAAAAAATTCATATTAAAAGTAAAACAGCCGAATTCTCTAAAAAAAATAACACAAATGACAAACTGGACTAGACCTATTATTTGATTTAATAAATTAATGCCTTTTTACCACGTTTCTATTAATTCACTTTCTTTTCCTCCTGTTCGTCTGTTCATCAAGTTTTGCAATCGATTTTAAACTAATTTCCCGAAGAGTTAGAGACTTGAAACTTTAGACATAGCTCAGACCTGGATAACAATGCAAAATTAGTGGGTATATACATATTATTATAATAAATAAAAATATTTGACTAGTGGAAATCTATCAACAGATAAGCACATGCATGGTAAGTAATCAATTCATACACCTGAAATTTGCCACATGTCTCTGCCATAATCTCATCATGATGTTTAAAATCGATTGAAAAATTTGAAACGAAACTAAAAAGCAGAAAATAATAAATTTAAATAATTAAAACATTATATATTATATACTTTTTAGTCCTCTTTAAAAACGTGGTAGGGAGGTATATTAAAAAAATATATTTAAATTTGATTCTTAATAATGAACTTTGTGATGGCAATATAATGATAACTTCATTATCAATTTAATTTAAAATAGCTTTCTCTATATTCACTATCATAAAAAAAGGCTCTAGTATCTTGTAATCTAGAGTATGCCCGCGTTTGCTTGTGAACACTCTAGAAATCTATGAAGAACCGAGTAAAACTTAGCAGTATATATTTTTTTAGATTCACCTAAAGGAAGATATCTCACAGACACTACTATTTCGGGTGATTATTCCATGGCTAACTATTGTTTTTTTAAATGACCAATTTTTAGAATATCATATTAGGCATTCTTTTAATTGGACATAGCTCAAAACCTTTTGTATAAAATATCAATACTCTAAGCTCACAAATTAGGGCCAAAATTCAAAAAAATTATACGGCACAGGTTGGAGATCTTTTTTGTAAATCGATAAGCTTTGCCTGAGGTATTATTGACGAAAACATCATTTATGAAAAAAATTATCCAAAGAAAAAATGGATTTTACATTGGGCCCCTAGGTAATTGTCAAATATGTAGAATGTAGAAGCTAGTTATCGTTTTTGTTTTCATGGCATTCCTGATTTGATGATGCCTCCAATTGTAAGGAAATGTTAAAATCAAGTATGTTTTCCAATGCAGTAGAATCCCGAATTTTGTCTTTAAATAATTTTTTTAAATACAAAATTTGATTTGAACACCCTGTATGAGCTAGACTGGCTATATTACGTACAATACTACTTCAGGCAAAGCTTAATCGATTTGCAAAAGAAGGCCACCAACCTGTGCTCTGTGGTTTATACAGGGTACTCTGGAAAATCTAATATTTTTGAATTTTGGCACCACTTTGTGAACGTAGAGTACTAATATTTTGTACAAAAGGTTTAGGGCTATGGCCAATTCGATGACACCATCCATTTTATTCTTAAAATAATGCCTAATATGATATTCCGAAAATTGTTCATTTAAAAAAACCATAGTTAGCCATGGAAAACAATCACCCAATCGAAATAGTACTTTTTGTGAGATATCTTCCTTAATCTATTTTTATATATCTTAATGTTGAAAACGACCTTTCACATTCAACTTTAGAAATAGGCAATGTCAAAAGGTACTGATATGCAGATGCCGAAGCAGAATATGCCCCTTGGAACATATTAGGAAGGGAAGAAAGGGCCGCAATGGGCATAGGGACGTCGCGTCGCGTCATCGTTGATTGCGCTGCGGCCGCGATGATGAAGACAGCAACGAAATCAGAATCAAGAATCGCGTTTTTACAGCGGACCAGTTAAGAACTGGTCCTACGCGTAGTACACTAAGTAATGTATACCGAAAATCGGGTAAATACTTAATTAATAAATTCAAATAAAACGAATGATGAAGTGAAATCACTATATCAGAAAACAAAAATTGAATACATTAAAAGAGACGTGTATTTGTATAGCACAGTAATAATAATTGAGAATGAAATAAATTGTTTATCTTGCAATTTATTAAGAAATGATATGCTAACAGAAAAATTTATATATGGGGCAACCTTGAAACGAAAAAATTGGGTACGTGGCGATCGGGGGAATAACCAAATAAGAAAAATTCTTAATTCCAAATTTTACCAAAATGGGGCTAGAGGCATGCTAGACAGTGGGTAGTACAGAAACGAAAAAAACTCAGATGCGTACGTGCCGATCTTGGGGATAAAATAATGAAATTGAAATGAAATTAAATTTTTACCAAAATGACACTAGAGGCATGCTAGACTAGCACAGAAACGAAAAAATTGGTGCGTACCTGGCCATCGGGGGATAAAAAAATAAGAAAAAAAAATCGAATTTCCAAAATTGATTTTTCGCTGTGCAGTGGGGTACCCCATAAACGAAAAACTTATCTTATGCATAAAAAAACAAGAAAAATTCTAATTTCCACAACTGATTTTTCGTCAGCTTGATTTTATTACGCACCTGAGTTTTTTCGTTTCCGTGCTACCCCAGTGTCGAGCCATTAAATTTTTTACCACCCTGGTGACATGGAAATCAAATAGGTACTAAAAAGCTGAAAATAAAATAAAAAGTAAAAAAATCCTTTTTAAAATCAAGCTTTTATTTAAGTCATATGCTAAAACGAATCAAATAAGTTTAGATTTTAGGTAGGGTAGCCGGGGTGAATTCCGGCCATGCGGGTAATTCCGGACATCAAATGATTTCTACATTGCTAAACGTATGGATCTGCCACCTGAATCTAGATGTCGCTAGGCTCGCTCGCATCATATATGTTCGAGTTGCCGAAGTCGTACGACAAGTGTTTCGCAAATTATTTATAAAAATCTGACAACATCCTAGTTTTTATAAGGGAATAATAATTTTGAAGGTATGTACAAGACCCCTTGTATGAAACTACATTAATATTATTTATTCAAACTGTAGTTAGGAGTGTGTGTATTAGAAAAATTAGACAAATTCCAACCTAACCCTTTTGCATTTATAATACTAACGGTCGTTTTTGAAATGCTTTGAAATGGGGTAATACCGGCCACGCATTCGGGAGCAATGGCGGCCATGGCCGGTATTACCATCATATAATATAAACCGTACTATTTAATCAACCTTTAAATTTCAGATGCCGAAAAAATATATCCGAACTTCGAAGAAAGCCTCCTGGTCTTCTGAAAATATGACTGCAGCCGTAAATGCCATTCAGGAAGGGAGAAGTGTAAGAGGAGTTAGTGTAAGATTTGGAATTCCACGATCCACTCTCCAGGATCGCCTGAAGAACGGAAATACTTCAGGAGCAGTATTAGGACGGAAACCAGTATTTTCATCAGACGAGGAGAAAGAGCTTGTTGAAGAAATAATTAGGCTGTCCAAAATATTGTATGGCATAACTACTCATGAGATAAGGCAATGCGCATTCAACTATGCAGAAAAAAACAATATACAGCATCCCTTCGTACAGGCGAACAAAGCTGCTGGAAGAGATTGGATAGAGCGATTTCTAAGAAGAAATCCCGAAATTTCAATAAGAAAACCCCAAGCTACCAGTATAAATAGATTGACAGCTTTCAACAAAGAAGAAGTGACCATATTTTTTTCTAAACTAAACAGTCTTATGGAAAAGCACAAATTTATCCCAGCCCGTATTTTCAATGCAGATGAGACGGGCATTACTAATGTTCAAGTATCACACAAAATTCTAGCTCAGAAGGGACAAAGAAGAGTGGGCTTTGCCACAAGTGCAGAAAGAGGAAAAACTACTACTGTCATGTGCTGTTTCAGTGCCTCGGGAATTTATGTCCCTCCGCTGTTCATATATGCACGACAAAGGATGAACCCACAGTTGAAGAGGAATGGACCTCCTGGGGGTGCATATGCATGTTCTTCTAATGGTTGGATAAATGAAGTTTTATTTGTCGACTGGCTCAACCATTTTCAACGATTTGTAAAATCGACAAAAAATGACCCTGTCCTATTGATAATTGACAACCACATTAGCCATTGCTCCTTGAAAGCATATGAGTTCTGTAAGCAAAACGTAATCCTGACAATACCACCTCACAGTTCTCACCGTACCCAGCCATTAGATGTCACATTTTATAAACCATTGAAAACAGCGTACAACTTTGAATGTGACAAGTTTTTGAAGACCCACCCCGGAGAAAAAATCGCTACGCAAAATCTTGCCGAATTATTCAACAAGGCCTACAGTAGGGTGGCTACACTGGAGAAAGCAATCAAAGGATTCGAGGCTACGGGCATATTTCCGATAAATCCTGATATTTTCTCAGAGGAGGACTTTTTGCCTGCTGAAAATATAATGGCTCTTCGAGAATCATCTAGACAACAGGTTGCCACTACATCTCATGAGCATGACTTCACACCTAACCGGAATGACTCCAGAACCTCTGATCAAAATGACTCTATGGGACCTACCCGAGCCTCTGACCAAAATGACTCTACAGAACCTACCCAAGCCTCTGATCAAATTGACCTCGAAATCGACTCTACAGAACTTACCCAAAATGATTTCATGAGAGTTGAAACTGACGATAATGCAGCTCAAAAAAACATGTTTCCTTTCAAGATATCCTAAATGTGTCCTCATCCAGTAAGGTTGTTTTGCCAAAAATGACCACTACAAATAGGAAAAAGCAACATTCCGAAATATTCACGTCGACTCCTCTTAAAGAACAACTAGAGGAGAGAGAACGCAAGAAACTAAAAAAACAGAAAACTCCAAAAGTAAGAAATTATGGAAAAGCAAAGTTGGTAAAACGTGTTTTAGTCGCAGAAGGTGAACTACCAAAAAATGTTTTTCCTGATGATATTGAAATGAAAAGAGTAACTCTTACACCACGGCTTAATAGAATATGTAAATCGCAGAAGAAATTAACAGAACGGGACAATGAAACCTCTGAAGAATTCAGTTCTGATGAAAGCGAAAATGAAATAACTGAAGATGTGTGCCTTGTGTGCGGAGAGTACGGAAAAAATGAAATTTGGTTGAGATGTATAATCTGTGGACAATGGGCCCACAAGGCATGCACTAATCAAGAACAAAAGGACTACATTTGTGACCACTGCGAGTGATTTTTAATGTGTCCGCAATTACCCCCAAGATGCGGTTAATTTCGGCCAGTGAAGAGTTTTTTTTAAATTGTAACAAAAACTTTATGTTCGTTTTTTTTTTCTTAAAAATTATATTTGTTTGTTCCACCAATGTATGCTCTATTTATTTTTATCTATACCGATACATTTTATTGCATGTAGCAGCCACAATCGACAAAAGTGCTTAGGGGGCCGCCATTCACCCCGGCTACCCTATTCGTTAAGGTAATTCAATGCCAAATTGCGATCAAAAAGCTTGTAGGGCCAATTGTAAAGAAAATAGTTAGGTACAATCACTTTTCAATAAAATTAATTGGTAGGTAGTACTCTTGGTAGGTGGTACTTTTATGATCATTTCGCGCGACAAGTTTCGTAATTTGGCAATGAACTACTTTAACGAAAACCTAAACTTGTTTTCTTCGTTTTAAGTACCTATATATGACTTAAATAATTGCTTATTTTTAAAAAGGTTTTTTTTATTTTTTCTTTGTGATTTAGTATGGTCCACGTGCTGAAATTCGTCTGTGAAAAGTAGTTTTGTCAACCAAAACCGTCATGGTGCGGCAATGGACGCATCTTATTAAGACAGGCACGTAGGTAGGGGAGCCTGGGGCAAGACGGGGACGCTAAGCATTTATATTCGTAAAAATGAAAGCAAACAATAAAAAAATAAAGTTTATTCTAAAAACCCTTGCGTTTACATTCGTAACTCTCTTGGCATAAAAATATTTGGCTTAACTCACAACTAAAACGTTTAAAAACCATATATCTAAAAACAAAGAAATACCCCATCTTGCCCCGGGTAAGGGGCAAGATGGGGTAGCCTATGGGGTAAGATGGGGTTACGGTTTTATTTACAAATATCACATGTGTAGCTGATTTTTGCTTTATCATCTTCGTCTATCCCAGCGCAAGAATTGTGGGACCACTTTTCACATATTTGACAGGCAATCCATCCCTCAGTGGACTCCAAATACTTTTCACCACAGTATAAACATTCTGTGTCATCTTCATCTGTAAATAAAGGAGCAGCATGTTTGACGTTCGTTTTCGTTTGAGAGTTTCCTTTCTTTTCAGTCACTTTCTGTTTCTTTTTTCCTGCGGATGCATTTTTTTTGGAACCTTCAAGTTCTCTTTTATACGGTGTTGAAGTAAGAATTGCAGTCTTGCCCCGGCGGTAATTCTTTCTTCTAGCTTTTACTTCTACATTGGGGATGGGCATTACCTGAGCTGGAGAACAGTGTTCAAAGCTGGTATCCAAATTACGGCAAGCTTTTTTTACAGGAGAAGATAAGCGAACAGTTTCACATGGGGAGTTACATGGCGATGGGGTTTTTTCTAATAATGGTCTTTTATATAACGGGCTATGGCGAGATGTTGCAAATAGGCTCAAAGGAAGATTGTCGTCATCGTCTGAACTTTGGAAACTAGTAGACGGAAGCACATTGCTTACGTTGTGCTGAATATCTGTAGAGGTCTGAAAACTGGTAGATGACAGGATATCTTCATTTACTAAAACCTGTGGCCGAGGAGGATGAGAAAAGCTGGTAGAAGAAATAACATTGTTGATTAAGTTTGGCTGGATGTCTGTTAGGGACTGACGGCTGGTAGATGGAAAAATATCTGTATTTACAGGAACCTGTGGTTGGGGAACCTGCTCGTCCTCAATAAGGTTAATATTTGTTGTTTCAGCAGCAAGAAAATCGGCATCTGTGAAATTCTCTGAGTTAAATGGCCATATGCCGCATTTACGAAATCCATTGATTGCCGTGGACATTGTTGCAGCTTGTATAAAAGCTTTTCCAAAAATTTCGCTTATTTGGAACATGCTAATAACTCTACCTGGATGTGATCTAAGCCAAGCTGTTGCGGCTTGGTCGTAGTATACACTTAAAGGCTTCATAAAAGAAACATCCAACGGCTGAAGCCTATGCGTGCAGTGAGGCGGAAAGCATATTATAATCACTCCATTTCCTCTGGCAAGGTCTATAAGCTCGATGTTTTTAGTGTGCGTAGAGTGACCGTCGAGTAACAGTAACACAGGGTTGTCCTTGCTTGCCCCACTAAATTGGATGAAACTTTTGAACCATGACACAAAGATATCTGTTGTCATCCATCCGCTGGCATTGCAATGGGAAGTTGTTCCTGGTGCCGAATTATTTAATAATTCAGCTTTCATTCGTTTTCGAGGAAAGATTATCATCGGTGGCATATAGGTTCCCGCAGCGTTAACACAAATTTCAACAGTAACAGTTTGTCCTCTTTCAGCCGAGGATAACGATCCTACTTGCTTCCTTCCCTTGCGTGAGATAATTTTTGATTTTGTTTTTGAAACCGACGAGACTCCCGTTTCGTCACAGTTGTAAATCTTGTTAGGCGCTAACATGTATTTATCTAATACTTCACCCAGGAGCCCATAAAATTTTGCGACTGAAATCCTATTAAAACCCATAGCTCTGGCAGCTGAGGTTGCTTCTGGCTTTCTTATGGACAAGTCAGTGTGTCGTTTTAAAAATCCTTGGGCCCAGTCAACACCCGCGAGTTTGGTTGTTCTATTAAACCTATGTTTCTTACCATTCTTGACGGCAAGTTGGTAAGCTAGACTTCTGAGTTCTATTAGAGTGAGTCCAAATAATCTTGCTTCCATTTCTTTCAAATATTTGACTAATTCGTTTTCTTCATCTTTACTAAAAACTGTTTCAATCGGCCCTAACGGCAAATCCAAATTCATTTCACCTCTGGTTTTAATTGCTTTAACATGTCTCTCCAAAGTCGTTTGTGGGACTGAGTACTGCAATGCGGCTTTGCGGTAACCCATTTCTTTGTTCAATACTTTTTCAACCGCTTGTTTCATATTTTCTTTTGACCACTCTCCTCTCGTTGATATTCTATTATATTTACGCACCATTATTCTGCAAATAAAAAATATATACTTAAGTAATATACCTACCTACCAAAAGATTTTTCTAAAAGAAAAAGGTTTGGGGCAAGATGGGGTACCCAACAAAGATGATACCCCATCATGCCCCAAACAGGTACCCCATCTTACCCCAAATGACAATTTTTGCAAAGTTGGTTTCTTACCTTTTTCTAATAAATTTAACCAACAAATGTTTTTGCCTAAAGATGCCTATATTCAGGTACACTGCAGAAAATATAGCAGAGTTTCCCTTGGTTTGCTGCGCACTTTTTGAAACACGATGTACTAAGCCACAAAATAAGATCACTCACACGTAAAACTGACAAATCGGTCACAACTGTAGAACGGCGAGCCTCAAACTGATGTTTCGGCTAAACTCGATTATGTTGTTGCCTAGTGGACTCAAGGTCAGCCCTAAAGGTATCCACATACGTTAGTTTTTGGTATAAGAGGGGTACCCCATCTTACCCCATGACCCCGTCTTACCCCAGGCTCCCCTACCTATTCAGTTCAAAATTTTTATTTTTTAAAGGAGCCATTCTCAATTTGACTTATTTAATAAATTAGTTTTAGCTCATAGAAGCATTATATGGATTCAATATATAGTGTGTTTCCAGATGCAGTCCTTTAATTAATTTAACTTAATAATAATAATTTAATTAGAAGCAATATCTTCGAGTACGATCCTCTTACTTCCTCTACTTTGACGCTTATCTGACGTAGAGTTGGAATTTATGACATCTGGAGAAATTCGCTGGGTAGTAGATCCTCGGTTCGCTGACTTTATAAGTACAAGAAAACAACAATTTCTTTAGGGGAAATAATGGAAATATATATTTATATCAGCACTTTTTTCTGGAATGGCAGCTATAACACAATAGTATATATTCTTTTTGGCTTTTGCAGTTCTAGAGTCCATATTTCAAAGGGAATACTTTACTCAAAAATAATTAACAATTGGAACCGCCTTCTAAGATCGGAGGGAAAAACTGTGTTTTATGAAAGGTTCACGGTTCAAGAGAGGTCACGAGAGGTTAATAATTACCACGAAACTAAACGCAAATCGGCTATTCGCTTAATAGTGTCTAAATTCTTCCGTCAGAGGGCACATTCTCTTTGGAATCGCCAATAATTTGAGTGCAAACTCAGTCCCTGGAAGCGCTACTGGAAATAAGGAACAATATCAACAATCCTAAAAAACGAATCTTTGTTTTCACCCTATCTAATATATTTTTGGAGTATTATAGGATTTAAAGTCCATCGTAAAAATTTCCATGGAACGGTCACAGACCAATGGAATTTATTTTCAGAGATAAAATTCAGGGTAACATTTCATCTCTAACACAATCGGGCGTCATTCGGAATGGAATGAAAAATAAATTTAATTCTATGGCCCCATTATGTCTTTTTACATGGACTGGATGAAACATTTATGGATCGGGTTATTGTTTAGGCTGCAATTAAATCAATTGTAATATGGCACCACCTTGTTATTTTTAACCGGGAATTGAGGTGTTTTTGAAACGATGAATATACTGCTCTCTTTTATCTTGGCATTGTCCATTGCAGCACATATTTTTTACATTTTTTTTAACATAATATAGTAGTTTCGACCTCTCACTTCATTCGGTTTAATTTTGGGTGGTTATTTTCATAAAATATTTTTCCCTAACAATGTCTACATTCCTATAATCTAGAAACTCACATCGGATATTTGAACAAATAGGATTACCTTACGGGTCTAGTCTATGTGGAACAATCTGTTCTTCTTACCTAACTTAGAATCATTTAATATAGCAATTCACTTTATTTTGTTTTAATTGTGTTAATTATTTGAGGTAAATAATAAAAAGTTGGGAATTGCCTTGAGACTAAGTTAAAAAATGTGTTATTTGGAGACGCGGTTAAAGCAAACTAAGTCAAAGAAAACAGTTTGCTGTATGTCAAGCTTTCGGTATCTTAAATTAATTAAACTAAACGCCGATTGGACCAACAATACTTCCTTAAAAGCAGACACTTTATATTTTTCAAATTTCAATTGTGTGCGGTGAAAACTCTATTACCGTATTTATTATACATACCTATATGATATTTTATTTACAACCATGCGGTACCCCACTTCAAAAATGCTTCGACATATCCCTTTTAATAGCATGTAAAAGAGCTAGATGTATCGGAAATATCTGTATCTTCAGTATCTTGTATATTGACAGCCTTGTTGAACGAAGTAGGGATTCAAGGTACCCAATGATGCGCCATGTCCCCAATTGCGTGCACTCTGCATTTTCCTTCCATACAAAATGAGTGGGGTATGGGGTTCCTCAACGCATTTAATAATTTTGCCCAAGTTTCAGTTCAGATAACGACCATACAAGGCAGAGCCACATTCATGCTCCACAGGTGATACCCATACCACGCAAAATCCCGTGATTTACTTGACATGGCAAAGTTGTTTGATTACGGCGAATATTTCAGAGTTAATGCGAAATTGTATCTCAACTCCACAGGCATGTCATTTATTTCAGGCAAGCTTCTGAAGTTCGACTGGCCTTTGAATAAAGAATCCCAGGAAGGAGTCAAAGATGTATGGGTATTATAAAATACGAGAGACGGAAACCGCCCTGCGTATAGGTAGGTACCAAGTTTTGACACAATATTTCGATATCTGACACGGTCATAGGTGCCACTATGTGGTGTTTTAATACTTTTAGGCTTAGCTGTGCTCAGGAAGGGATGGCGTAGGGTCAACCGGCCCGGTGAGTTTTAGTCGTTCAGGTTTATTTTTATTCGAACAGTTTAAAACCTCTTGCATAAATTTATTTATTTATTTATTCATTCATTCATTCATTCATTCATTCATTCATTCGTCCATTCATTCATTCATTCATTCATTTATTTATTTATTTATTTATTTATTCACACCCAAACAGCCCAAGGGTCCTAATTAGGGCTGTTCGATCTCCGAATTTCAGTATATCGGAAATCGATACTGAAAAATATCGATAAAATCGATAAATCGATAAAATCGATCTTATCGATAAAATGGATCTTATCGATATAATTGATAAAATCGATATAATCGATTTTATTTAAGACGCAGACAATTTGGAAATTCGGATAAAATTGATCATATTAAGAAATCGATACGATCGATAGATAAGTAAATAAAAATTGAACTGCAAATCCGATCGGCACGTGTCGGCCTCAGTCGGGAGTCGGGCTCTGGACGCGCATGTAAAAAAAGGCCGAGCGGTAAAATCGAAAAGATCGATAAAATTGAAAAGATCGATAAAATCGAAACGATCGATAAAATCGAAAAGATCGATGAAATCGAAAAGCTCGAAAATATCGATAATATCGATACTTCGATTTATCGAAATTGAATATCGAGTATCAATAAAATCGATAGTATCGGTACTTTCCATTTTATCGATATTTTGTCTCAGGCCTAGTCCTAATTACTTGGATGGAGATACATACAAAGACACTTATCATAGGTCTAATATCTACTATGTACCTAGTTACATTGCCTATACCTTTGCGAGTTCTTAAATATAAATTCATTATTTATATATCTCAGGATAATAATAGTTTGGTAACAATACATTCTCATTTTATTTGGTAGTGGTTCGAAAGAAATGTGTATTTATTTTATGTTTAAATTGATTTTTTGGTGTACTTACTGAAATCTAAATCAATAATTCCATTTATTAAGTTAGCAGTTATTAGTGGAGATCGGGATACTGTGGTGGTGGTAGCCCGCTGATGTCGAACTCCCTCCCGGGTTAAATAGACACGCTGTTGCCAGTTTAGGCTATAAATAAATAAGACATAATCTCTTTTTAAAATGATCATCATCATTATGCAAATTATCATCATCATTATGCAAAAATGATTAATTTGATATTACGGCAAGAAAAACAAAGTAAAGCATAATGTGTGACCTATCATTTTAACCAGAAAAAAATTCTCTTTTCAAAGATGCAAAAATCCAATATGGCGCCCATAAGAAAAATAAAAGTTGATCGTCATATCCTTGTTCAGGGAGGCGAGAAAAAAAATGCGAGGCCATATTTAGATTCCTTGTAAAAAAAGTGCCTTAATAATGTTTAACTTAGAAATGTCCAGGGCCATTCGTTTTCGTTTAAAAAAATAAAAACGAAAACGACAATTTTCACTTTTTTCGCATAATTTTCAAAACGAAAAGGGCCAGCCAAAATTTCTTTTTACCATGTTACACGTCATCAAATTCCGCAACTTTGCCCCAATTTAACCGACCTCATTTCTCTTAAGATAACCAAGATCCCTATGCATAGACTCGAAATACGGTCACCCTGTACTATAGTAAATAGTGCATTCGTAATTTTTCTGTATTTTGGCCATAAACTGGCGATTAGGACTTTTTTTGCAATGCTCGAGAAGTATTCCAGCAACACTGTTTCCGAGTAACGCATTAGGACTTGCTTCTCTCTGCACCACGAAATAAATTCGAGTTTTCTGATAGAGGACTCTGATTTTTTCCAGCAATAAACTTGAAGATGCTATATTTGCCCTTTCTGTCATTTGTAGTAGAGTTAAGATAAAGTTTTCGTCAACTTTCATTCCACAACAATAATGCTTGATAGTGACAGATATTATACATTGCAAAATGAAAACATAGCGCCTGGGCAGACTTGATTTGAAAAATCGTTTATCAAATCATGCATTAACAAATGTTATTAATAAACGATTTTGGATTCGTTAAAATAACTAGTTCATGCACGGTCTACGGAAAAAATACTATACCTCAAACAGTTAATTCCAAATTAATTTAAATATTTTAATTTTCGTGTGAGCACGAATCAAGCCCAGTGTCAATGAGAGCTTAAATAAAAGTGTGTCGCTTCTAGATGGCGGTCTCGGTGTGCATCTCCATGCCGTCCGCCAGGAAACGGATGCCCTGCAACAGTTGCCAAAACCTCGGAGCCCCATACCCGTCGAGCAAAAACTAACAGAAGCGACATCAAAACCAGGAACAATATATCAACTCGACAAAGACAAATTACAAGTTGAAGCATTTCTTGGAAGCAAGAGCGAAACTGAATAAACTGAATATCAAAATAGCCAAGGACTCTAGACCATAGTTGAGAAAATACTGTGCGTGCTGATGTCGATAGAACTTTTGACATTAAAAAAATATACAGGGTGGCGCGTTTTTATTGTAGTTCTACATATCTCCCCCTCTACCCCCCAGAGACATCCCTTCGATTTTTTTAAATGGAATGATACAACAACATGTTTGGATATGCAGCGCGAAAAAATATCGAAAAATAACTAAGTGGAAATGGAAAATAATTTTAACAATTATATAACATTTTATATAAAATGACAATTTAATAACAACGTCCCATGCCTCCATAACAGCCTTTGTCCAAATTTGGGGCGAACATTTTGAATTATTTCGGGCGATATAGGATCACACTATCCAACTAATCTTCGACACAAGT
Source organism: Pseudeuparius sepicola (assembly GCA_963920635.1). Lineage (NCBI taxonomy): Eukaryota > Metazoa > Arthropoda > Insecta > Coleoptera > Anthribidae > Pseudeuparius > Pseudeuparius sepicola. The sequence goes on along the minus strand of OY987302.1, from coordinate 46,206,194 downwards.
TTGTGCAACGCAGATGGCAAATTTGAAATAATTATTGTTATTAGAAAGAAATAAATTTAGAATAGTTATTTTATTCATTGAACATATATCTATAAATATAGTTTACGACACGAGCGGTAGGCGAATAAAATACCCCGATAATGCTAAGATTTACACCACTGATAGAGGCGGCCAAGAAGCCGGCGTTCCGCAACAGTTGCCAAATCCTAGGGGCACCATATTGGGCCGGCAAAAACTAGTAGAGGAAGAAGACACTGCAAGCCCCGGGTTCACTATAAATATCAACTCGACGCAGATGAATGGCGCTGCTATTTGCGCATTTTCTGAATGCACAGGAACCTAGTGCTTATTTATTTACCGATCCTATATACCATTTTCTTGAATCGGATATTTGTTATACATATTCGTTAATGGATATGAGTTAACAGTGATGGGATTTCAAACTAAATATAACTACAACTAGACCAATAATGACAAATAACATTGTGTCAGTGGCGCACCCAGGACTTATTTATGGGAGGGGCACAGTATGCTTATGTTTTAATCGTGTCGGGTACAAAGATAAAGGAGGGGGCGGAACCGAGCTGAGAAAGAAAAAAATACATTTTTATTTAGCCACATAATGTACCGCGGGTGCTCTCCTGTTGGGGTGTGGGCGGGCAGTGTCCGCATCAGAATTTGTTTTGCCCGCTCTCGAAATATCCTTCAAACATAAAAAATAAGAGAAAAAATAAAATATATTTTCGAATTCTTGAAAATAAATGCACCCGCCTAATATTTTTTTTTATTTGTAACGGAGGTTTGTTTTTAAGGAGGTTTTTAATTTGTGATTATTTTATAACTTATGCTAATGCGATATCTATAGTGACAAAAAATGTTAATTTTTTGTATTACTCGTATTTCTGTTTTATTTCCTGTTATTTTTCAATATAATAAATTATATTTTCAGTTGAACACTATATATCACTTCCATAACTCAATAATAAAAAGTGCAGGTTTCATGTTTCAATACGGAGTTGAAATGTGAGGGTTTGTTGCACGGTTTGACCATTGTATAATCTAAGGTTTGACCATAGATTATGGATGGGTTGACATTACAGTTTTAAAAGCAGTACAACATTTGTCAACAGCATTCGTCACGAGAAAATGTAGGTACTTTGTATATCTTATCCATCTCAAAAAATAAAATACATATTGTGCCTTATCGTCCTAACTAAAATTATACCTGCCTCGAGTTTTGGTCCTAGCTACGGGCCTGGGGGGGAGGGGGGGGCACGTGCCCTAGTGCCACCCCCTTGGGTGCGCCACTGCATTGTGTTCAACACATACAATACCAAATCAAAACAAACATTTTGTTTATGTGCATGGGCTGATTTCGTTTTTCTTGCATGCCACCATTGAGTAAACCACGCAGTTTCGTGTCCCATTGTTCAAAATTATTTAGAGCATTGAGTAAAGGAATAAATATTCCTTTACGCAATGTTTAGAGTTAAAACGACACGTTTGCACGCACTTCGCACTCGTTAGAATAGAAATGTTTGTTTAAGCATTGAGTAAAGGAATAATTTTATTCCTTTACTCAATGGTTTAAGAGATACAGGGTGTCGAAGTTCATTTTTTTAAATAGAATTATGGCTACATCTCCCAAACTAATCAAGCTTCTGAACTGAAATTTGGCACTGCTGTATTTTTGGCAATGGAGAATAAGCTGCAAATGTCAGTTTCGCCGTATCTCACAGAGGGCGCCTCTTGCGCTGTTTTTGGATCGTGCTTTTACTCATCACTTTTTTCAGATTATCTTTTTGGTCCTGCAGGCCAATCATTTTAGTGCATCTTTTCATTCTGCAAGAAAAATGTACTCTTGTTTCATAACGATCAAATCAACCGTTTGCGTTGAAATCGGCAAAATGTGCCCCAAAACACCCGTTTATTTCAATATTCGAAACATAAAATTTTCACCTACCGCTTTCAAATGTTACAGATCAACTGTACAGGGTGTCCCATTTTTGTGTTTTTGGGTGTTTTTCTCAAAAACCTCGGTTATTATTAAAGCTAGAGGGTTGCGGTTTTCACGTCATTTTACTACTTTTTTGAGAGGAATTTGTACTGTACAGCAATAATGAAAAGATAAACCGAGTACAGTTTCCGATCAGGTTTATTACTATTGTACCTTGTGGACCTCTTTTTACCATTTTCACTTGTTTCCATAGCCACCTTCATAGCTGAACTCAAATGGAAATTTTGATTTTTTGCAATTGTGATGCAGTGTAAAAAGTATAATTTGTGGGAATAATTTCTTGAAATTTGGAATCTGGGGGTTTTCAGGGGCGCTGATTAACGCCACGTTATCAGATTTCCGACAAAAAAATCGCTGATACCTTAACTCGAAAATTTGGGTCAAAAATTTTTTTTTCATCCGGCCCTGGAATAATCGTATGGTCATTGAAAAGTGTTTGATAAGTACGTCTAGGAGGGCCCTATATACAAAGAAAAATTCCTTAAAATCCGTAAGCCAGTTCAAATGTTACAGGGGTGTTCCAGATCAAAATGAGACAGGTATAAGTTGTAGCCAGGAGAGAGGTTTCCAAAAAATCGAAAATTTCCGTCCTGCGCCAATGCGCGGACACTATAAAACTTATCTAAAATCTGATTGGTCCACCAAATTCCTCTCAAAAAAGTAGTACAGTGACGTGAAAACCGCAACCCTCTAGCTTTAATAATAACCGAGATTTTTGAGAAAAACACCCAAAATGGGACACCCTGAACATGATGCACATGTACATGCTAAATGGGAATTGGTCAAAACAAAATTAGTTTTCTTGAAATAGAGTGTTCAAATTTTGTCAAATTCAATCCTTTTCATTTTGAAAGCGAATAATTTTTGGTACATTTTCCATAGGGTTTTTTTTTCACTTTAAATGGTACAGTTGACATCTAACACTTGGAAGCGGTAAACAGGTGTTTAGGGGCACGTTTTTTTGTCAATTTCAAGGCAAACAGTTGATTTTATCGTTATGAAATAAGAGTACCTCTTTGTTGCGAATGAAAACATGCACTAAAATGATGGACTTGCAGAACCAAAAAGACAATCTCAAAAAAGTTACGAGTAAAAGCACGATCCAAAAACAGCGCAAGTGGCGCCATCTGTGAGATACGGCGAATTGACATTTTCAGCTTGTTCTCCATTTCAAAAAGTGAACTTCAACGCCCTGTATCTCTTAAACAAACAACATTTCTATAAGGCATATTGCTCTCAATCGTCATATTTTGGTCCAAAATATATATGTCCCATTACTTTTTGGGGCAGCCTGTATAAAAATATAATAAAAATGTTGTATTACACTCGAGCGGACTATTTTTTCCAAAATTAAGTAATGTCGATCCCTGTAACTACGCCACTGGCAGCCGCAGAAAAGTAGTATATTACCATAATTTGGCATATTTAGGCCTAGCGACTACCAATACGTTTGGCTCCAATTGATTTGTTTACAGAAAAGTTATTCAAAATGTTCGATATTTTTCTGGAAATTTTAATATCCTGTATCTCAAAAAGGAAGAGCTTTTTTAAATCGGTCCATGAATTATGCAGGCAAGAAAGAAATAAATCCCTAATACAATAAATTTCCAATGTGACCTTCTCCTACTTCTAAACACTTATCTAATCTCCGCCCTACTTTACTTATTAAAGCTTACTTTACTTATGGAAGCTTACTTTACTTATTGAAGCTTTATATATCATTTCTCTCAAACTAATCAAGCGTATCGCAAGCATTTCTGATTTTTTTCTATTTCCTTATTTGCCCATATACTTTATTTCTTTCTGTGGTAATATTAGTACCATATTCTGTGTTTTTTAATGTTTAATGTTTTTTAATGTTTAATTAATAATGATAAAAGCAGCTGAATGGAAAATGTCAATTTCTACGTATCTCACAGAGGACGCCACTTGGCTATTTTTGAATCGTGCTTTCACTCGTAACGTTTTGAAGTTATCTTTTTGGTCTTGCAGGTCCATCATTTTAATTCTTTTCATTTGCAACAAAAGTGTACTTTTCATTTATACTCGTAATGGTAAAATCAACCGTTTGGTTTGAAATTGTCAAGACATGTCCCAAAAAACACATCTGTTAACTCCAACATTCGAAACAACATCTACCGCTTTCAAATGTTACAGATCAACATTTAAAGTGAGAGAAAAAATTTACTATGGACAATGAACCAAAAATTATTCGCTTTCAAAATGGAACTTGACAAAATGTTGACAGCCTCTCTCAGACAAACCAATGGTGTTTTGACCAATGCCCATTTGACATGTTTTTCTTCATTTTCAACCTACAGTTGATCTGTACCATATATGTAACATTTGAAAGCGATGACTGAAAATGTTATATTTCGAATCTTGGAGGAGTTTTGGGGCACGTTTTGACAATTTCAACCCAAATGGTTGATTTTACCATTATAAAACAAAAGTACCTACACTTTTGTTGCAAATGAAAAGGTGTACTAAAGTGATGGACCTGTAAGTTCAAAAAGATAACCTCACGGTCCAAAACTAGCGCCCTCTGTGAGATACATATTTTCAGATTATTCTCTATCCCCCAAAATTATGATTATTTCGGCAGATATTGCCATAATTCAATTACAAAAAGAGAACTAGGTACAACGCCCCGTATCTCAGAAACGAAAAACTTTAGGAACTATGTCTATATGAGCAACTCACCTTACAACGAGTTTTTCTACAAAATGTCAAGTCCTGATCAAAAAAACCTTGGACCCTGTATATAAAACAGCAGTAAAAATATTACGACGGTAAATTAGCAACATAGTCGAACGGTGAGTAGTTGTGGATGGAAGAAAGTTATGTGCACTATCCACGTCAGACAAGTTAGCAACAATCTTATTTGTTCCAATAATATACATACCTAGAATTAGTCGATTATTATAACAACGATAGTAAAACGTTTTTGAACTAGGCACATATCTGTTTTAGATATATTAATGTTTCAAACTAGCAAGTTCTAGTATCGGTTAGGCACTATATTATCATCCTGTAGATGGTTACAGGTAGTAGCAGAACAAATAAATAAATTGCGCGTTCACACGGGGTGCATTTTACGAATTGGAACGAAATGGTGCATTCGAAACGTCGTAACGTAAATTTGGCAGAATTTTAGTTACAATATTTGCTAAGAAATATTGGTCTAATTTTATTTATTTTGTTTGGGGATGGTACGGGTACACATTATGCAGAACTTAGGTAAGAGGCGCACGGGAGTTTAGTGCAAACATTCCCGCATACCCCATTTTGGAAATCTACTACAAAAAGCCACTTAAAGAAAGGTTATCCGGCAAGGTATTCCCGTTTACGGCCTGCCCCGCACAGCAATAATTGGAATTAACACATTTAAATCCGGGAGATAAAAGCGAACCGCCCATGAATACAAACGGCCGCCATCTATAGGCGGGGGAACGCGGAGCGGTCGCATAAAAACTTTATTAGTATCGAAAAAGCATTCGGCGATATTGCGGTTAAACCGAATCGCGTATATAGGGGGAGGGGCGCCGTCCGGCCACCTCAGCCCATTCTGCAGGACGATGATCGCCGAAAATGTCCGTAACCGGTCGGATTCGGGATGAGTTAAACAGATCTGGATTGTGTTGATTATTGCGGACGCCCAAGCAGCCTACCGATATTATATTATGTTTAGGTGGCAGAATCCCCGGTGTTAATTTTGATATTTTGATTTACACAATTTGTTCCACTCTCCACTGTCTAGGGCTAATTAAAAAAAGGTGGGTACTGAGTTGGGTACCTAGACTTTCGCCATAGGATTTTAATTTTTTATTTTTGGTATTTATTATGTATTTTTGCATAACTAATATAAAATGGCATAGAACAATAATTATTACTGTTTATTAAGAAGTTAATAACCCAAAACAGTGAATTAAAATTTGTCTCATCCACATATGCACTTATTCTTGTCCTACACATTTCTATAAAAGTGTTGGGTAAAGTTGCGAGTTGCAACTATATCCGGCTGAGATAATTGCAAATCTGGAGCTGATCTCCTAAGATTTTTATTTCAACTTTTTACCTTTAAAAAACCTAGCCCTACAGGTTTTATAAAGTAGTTTCCAAGACCAATACATAACTCGGTTATAAAACTTTTGGAAACCGGAACTCTACGTTTTATTAAAAAGGTTACAAACACTAGATCGTGACCTTACTATAAACCTATCAGTAACCCGTCATCTAGAAGACGCTTATAAAATTTGCTGTTTTATATAAAACTAATGGTTACTAAAGGTAATCGAAAATATTACTTGCGCTATCAGGGCGGCCATTTGTGGGGAAGAGGAAATCGTAAAAATGACGCGTTTATCATCGTATTTCGTTGCAGTTTGACCAAACAAATTTCGTAAAAAAAGCTGTAAAAAATAAAAAACAATAAAAATGTTTTATTTATGATTGGTAACTTTTGATATATTTTAGTCATAAAACACTTAATAAAAACATCCCTGCCGACTGAATTAAAACATAAATGGTACATCACTGTTCGAGAGTCCTCCATTTTGAAAATGGCTGCCATCTTGAAAACTAACGGATACAATTTTCTGTTACCGCTCAAAAATCGTCCTCATTGATTCAAGGAACCACTGTACCAAGTGATACCTTCTAGTCATTAAATGCCGTATTCAACCCCTAACCGCTTCCACTACAACGCGTAGTTTGAAGAAGGAGCACATACAGAGCTCAGCGTTGCCAAATGTAAATCCCATGTGCTGACAATTTTAAACTGTGCCTTTTTCCGCTGAAAACGTTTTGGTTATCCCGCTAATTAGTATCGGCTCGGTGCTTCAAACATTTTACCAAATATCAAAATATCATGGCTTTGATTTTACTCAGACATAATTTACATATTCTTTGCCTAGTGGGACTTCGAGCACAGATAAGCTTTACTAAGTTTAAAATCTATACAAAATGTAGGTAACTAGACAAATTTTTCTTAAGAAATAAATCGTAGAATACATCAACTTGTTTACCGTTTGGTAAATTTGATGGGACTGCCACGAGTACAAGGTGATCAGTTTTAAATGCACCCCTCTGTTCTTGAAAAACTATCGAAGTTATGGGACGTATACGTTTTATGGATCTCATGTATACGAAACCAAAAATGACAGAAAAAGCACGTCGATGAGAAACGTCTGTAATAATAATAAAAAGGGTATGGTTTTAATAATTTATTTTTAAAAATTTAGATGTTTCTGAGTGGCGTTCTTATAAATTACCTAAGCGAATATATAACTTAGTTATTAACTAAACACTTCAATGTACAGGCCTTGATTATATACCCAGACTGCTAGGGGTTTATTGGAGTAGCATAGAGGGGTGGTTCAGGTAATTAAAGGATATTTTTAACACATAATAAAAAGAAAGATAAATTTTAAATCGTATCGCAATTGAGTTTTTACTATTTTGTGTGCTAATTTGTAATGAGATAAAAAATATACAAAAATGAAAATCAAATTTATTTTGAGAACTGAGATTCTAACCAAAATGAAAGGAAGATTTTCTTTAACCGAACTAGATATATTTACATACTTGTCATTTATAAACAAAACAAGAGAAAAGTTAGCAATTAAATTTATAAATATTTACCTTCAAATGTTAACAAAAATAATAGGTATATTTAAGTCTATTTCAACTCATTAAATAGCATAACCTTTAAATGTCCACAAATTCTGAATTTGTTCTACATCTAAATATTTACAATATAACAAAAATATGTACAAAAATAGTAAAAATAACAATGATAACGATAAGGTAATTAGGTAAGATAAAGGCAAAATTTACAGGTAGCGATAAACTTCAAAAGCAACAAAATAAATGCAGGCAAACATTAGGTAGCCGACAAAATCTCATAATATCACCACGAAATAACTTTAATGTACAAGATGTCCCAAACTCGACGCCCCAGGGTTATTATAGGCAAACAAAAACAGACAGTAAAGATTTGACTGTGGGTTTCTTGTAAGAGAAATGGCAGCTATTGTTGCAGAAATGACAGCTGTTGCAAAAATTGGAGGTATGTTATTCCAGTTAAAACTCCTTCGTAAAAATATGGCTTAACTAAATGATGATCAATTATATTAATGCCGAAGTGTCCCTGATTCAGAATTGGATTGAGAATATGAGGATTTTCATTGGACCAGTGGCTTCATAAAATGGCCAGAAAAGTCGCCAGACCTAGTTATGAAAATTCCTGAAAACCCTTGTTTACAAAATTCCATCCCGGAATATTGATGATTTAATAGAAAAAATAACACCAATAACAGTTTTTCGTAAAAAGGCGTTCATACAGTTATATTTTTGTAACTAATAACAAAATTTTAATACTTTTTCCATAATACATCTGTCCGAGTTGTTTCGGTCAAAATTATACCTTCATAAGTCATGGCTAACCCGATTTTCATTAAAAAATACCATGGCATCTTTCTCATATTTTTACAAATAATACGCATATAACTTTTTAATGAAACAAGATGTAAAAAAATAATTTACGAAAGTTTATCAGAAAAACGCTTTTCAAATATAAAGGGAAACGGGTATGGTCCTGGGAAAAATATATTTGATGACGTCATAGACTATAATTCCCAAATTCCTAAAAACTCTATGGCCCAAAAGCAAGCTTGAATGGTCCTACAAGAAACCCACAAGTCAAATTGTCACTGGCTCTTTTTGTTTACTTATAAAAAACCTGTGGCGTCGAGTTTGGAACACCCTGTACAATATGCAAACGTATATTTATATTAAACTGAAGCATTCGTAGCTTAATAAACAAAAATAGATAAGCTTTCCTAGCATGATAAACAAAAGTAGTTAATAGATAAGCTTTCGTAGCTAGATAAAGCAAATTAACAAAAATATATACATAAATGTTGTCAGTTTAAGGTTACAACGGTGCAAATAATAGGCCCAATAATGAATTTTAATAATCAATTAAGGTAAAACAACCAATAAAAGGTATTTATCTTGGTGTGAGAGCAGATCCGATTACTTGAAAGTAAAACCATACGTTTCCCACGCAATACGATATTTTTATAGATAATAATTGAAACGGTCTGGCAATAGAAATGTTTGACTGGTGAGTTGTTGTCTAACCTCGTGGTTTGGCTGGATTGGAATCAACGAATATTAGTAAAATGCCGGAGTTAAACTAATTAGAAAAAGTGATAAATGAGTACTTAAGACAAAAGTGAAGCTTCATTGATTTAATGGGAAATTTAAGAAAATAATAGAAACAATCCATTGTACTGGATCAAATGGACCAGTCCGGACCAATATTTGAACGCAGCTATCGATAATTAGTGACCAATGATTATTTGAACGCTAGAGCTATACCAACTTTGAGAATTAAAAATAAACAATTTCCTAGACACCTGCCAAAATAAAAAGCGTAGAAAAACTTAGATAGAAAATGCGCGGTGTGTGTTGGAGAGGGCGAAATATAGGTACCTGAAATAAACGAAAAATTAAATCGTGTGAATTTGGAAGTTAGTATTTTAAATGATTAACCAAATTGTTGCTGCCTATTATGTTATACTGGAAATGACGATGTTTCCGTTACACGCCCTGTATAAAACAGTATAAAACCTGAAACAAGGATGGAGCATCCAAATTAAAAAAGGAACATCAAATTCTGTAGGATGCTTATAAAGAAGAAAAAAAATTGGAATTAAGGTCTATATTTGATGGTCCACTTCATATGAACGGTAGATAGTTTATTAACGGAACTCGCACGGGTACGGTGATCAAAGTTATAGGCCAGAGTTTTGTACAAGTGGAGTATTTTCTCCGTAATGGAAAGGACATAATTTGGAGGTTTCTTTTATTGCTATAGCTATTGGGGTGCTACCATCGCGTGTAGGTTACCCGTAGCCATTCCCATCGCTGGAACGATGATCGTCGAAAATATCCATAACTGTTCGGTCCGGCAATTAAACAGATCTAAATTGTCTTGATTATTGCCGGTGTAAGTGGCGTACTGCCGCGGTAATCTGCCGAAATTGGGACAGAGCCGGGTCGGCCCCGCAGAGGTAATAATGGGCGCAAGTTTTGGTGCCGGGATTAACAATAACTGCACAATAACTTACGCCATAAGCACGTAAACGAGCAGATTCAGGTTTGATGGCACGGATGAATATTATTTTCCCCACGAGAATTACAAGGAAGCGCATCCCTATAGGATGGCTCAGAACGTTTATTGCTACTGACAACTAACTTTTAAGACAATTTACCCGAATAAATATTTCATACGAGCATCATAGGTATGTTCAAATTTTCGTTTGTGTCACTTGTCTGTGCATTTTTATTTAAATCGACTTCAAAAAGTTATCGTTACTTGCAGTAGAAAAACATCTTATATACAGGGTGATTCTACAAAATTTCGAAAGTTGTTTGAGAACAATTATTAAATAATCAGAGAAATAATAGCTGTTAAATAAATTGTGTAAAAAATTTAAACATGAAGTACCATGAGTTTCCCGCAGACAAAATACAATGCAAAATACCTTGTTGACCATAGGGGCCATCTACTTTCCAGGACATGAAACTATAGCCGTGAGAAGTCTTATTATTACGTCAGTCAACGGTATATAAGATAACAATTAGCATAAAGTTTTACATTATCTAACTGACTGTTCCGTATTATGTATACCCCGATTACTGTAAGAAGTCCCGATTTTGTCAGATGACATTCTCCACAAAATCCCTAGGAATTTTCTGTTAACCATGGGTATAACATTGGTATATGCGTCTCAACCAGTTAATGACGTCACTCATTGATTTATGATATGAAAGTGAAAAGTTACCCAAGTGATACTAAAAAAAGAACATAATAAGGTAAAAACCCTATTGCAATCTCGATTATACCGCTATAAATAAATATAAATCTGACTAGAACTCATTTTAATAATAAGTTCAAACGTCATGGAAACACTTTTCATTTTGGTATTTTGGTATAATCAGCTGCTTTTCGCAGCGTCTATGGGCGGACTCAGGCAAATTTAGCTTCGGTGTGTCAAAGTGACAGTGAAGGTTTTCCAGATCGTTCAACCTGGTTCAAACATTCGGCAATGAAAATATTCGCGGGTTTTCTACGTTTCGTGAGTTTTACCGTTATCTGTGTTGTTCTTGTTCTTGTAACTTTTCGTGTTATTAGTGCAAATGGGCTCGTTACTGACCTGAACTTATGACCCGGTTGCATTTTTTGTTGCATTGATGCCAACTTAGGATATCGAAATTACCAATTGACAGTCCCAGTAAGGACTTCTTAAAATAATTTTAGTATATGTACCTACATACCTATATAAAAAATACACGAAAGTTTGTTTCATGTCTCTGACACACAATTAGCAGTTATTTTCCTGTCTTTTGTCATTTTTCCTTAAAATGTCCAAAAATAAAAAACTTATATTATGTGCATGTTCATATAACGTTTTTGTGACTTTTGGTGACGTCAGATCAATGGTCTAATAATTGAACCTTATATCGTTGACTGACGTATTAATAAAGACTGCTCACGGCTGTCATGTTTGACAGTTCTCTGGCTCACCATGCGCTTCCCGGAGACAAAATACATTGTTGACCATAGGCGCCATCTATTTTCTAGGACATGAAACTATAGCCGTGGGGAGTCTTATTAATACGTCAGTCAACGGTAAATAAGATAACAATTAGCATAAAGTTTTACATTATCGAACCGACTGTTCCATATTATGTATGTACCTATATAAAAAATACACGAAAATTTGTTTCATGTCTCTGACACACAATTAGCAATTATTTTCCTGGCTTTTGTCATTTTTCCTCAAATTGTCAAAAAATAAAAAACTTATATGTGCATGTTTATATAACGTTTTTCTGACTTTTGGTGACTTCAGATCAATGGTCTAATAGAAGTTATAGGGTTGTTTCACTCTTATGTGAGACACTCTGTATATATCCCACCGAATGGTCGGCCATATTTGGCGCACACGTCATTGGCTGTCAAATGTCAAATGCACGAGGGCCGTGGTTGGCCGTTGTCAAATGTCATTTTGTGTTGCCTAATAATTGAACCTTATATCGTTGACTGACGTATTAATAAAGACTGCTCACAGCTGTCATGTTTGACAGTTCTCTGGCTCATCATGCGCTTCCCGGAGACAAAATACAATGCAAAATACATTGTTCACCATAGGCGCTACCTACTTTCTAGGACATGAAACTATAGCTGTGAGAAGTCTTATTAATACGTCAGTCAACGCTTATATGAGTTCCCCTTTAATTGTTTTTGGTCCCTATTTGCACAATTCTAAAATAGACTTACAAGTAAGGTTTAAATCTCTTTAAATTTATTTATTCGTTATTATTTTTTCCATTCCGTGATATCGATAAATTTCATTAGAAAACGGAATTTAAAATATAGAGTAGGTAAACACTTTCTACTAACTATCCTCATTCAAATTACATATATTTTTTTTTATTTTTTTTTTATATTAAAATAAAGTATTTGGCTTTGAAACCGTGATATTCATTACACTTATCCTCATTCAGGTACTATGCCAATAAACTTATTATTTCTCTCAGTTATCCTCCAGCTTCTTACTATTTTATGCCCCTTTTAATCTAACCTGTCCCAAGTCTAATTATCTATCTAGATTTAGCGAAAACGGAGATTGGCTTCTGCCACGGATGAAGGTATTCGATTCAGCCTATAATCTATTATCACATTTACCGATGACTGGACACAAGTGAATTGATATATTATTTAGCATTCAGTGTCAGATTATCACGGGCCACTGATGTTGTTAATGGACCCTAACAAAAACGCATCTATTCGATTCCTGTGGGTATCAGATTGATTTTTAAGTAGAGTCAATTTATCAACAAAGGTCTGTAGTTAACTGTATAAAATAATTTGAGCAAAACGTACCAATGCCACTTTTGTTATCACTATTATTTTTAAAATACTAGGTTTTACTTCTACTATGGTTGTTTACATGCCGTATTTTTTCCGTTTTGTTTAAATTTTAATTCACTGTAGGTTTCTACCCCAAGAGGATCCTTTTTGAACAAAAAATTTTGTAAGTCCCAAAAATATGACAAAGTTGCTTTTATACTTTTAGTACCACTGCGGCCCAGCGGAATTTAGTGGAGGAAAGTACCCTAATATTAGACCACATTACATTTTGTTCTGTATTCTGTCCTATAATAATATATTATAATGAGCAAACTTACCTCGAACACGTTTAATACAGTCTCTATTTTCACTGCAGTTTATGTAGGATTGCCAAATATTAACAGTTGTTGCGTAAATGAGAATTATGAAGAAAAAGTCAAATCTTCAATTTTTTAAAATATGTGATGCCTAATATGAGTGCCATATCCAGGTTTAACAAAAACACTACTTGCCACAAAATAATTTTTATTTCAAAAAATTTAAAAGTATATTAAATTAACCTAGTATACGATAATTTAGTTACATATAACACTTGACACACTTAACAGTTTCCTGATATGAGACAGTGTCATATTAAAGTTTAACAAAAATTCTACTTACCACAAAATAATTTTTATTTCAAAAACATTAAATGAATATCAACTTAACACAGTATACAACTCTTTAACTATATAACACTTTACACGCTAGGTATTCAAATTATTAGGAATCTAAATTGGATGAAGCGAGTCTCCTTATATGAGATATCTCATATATTATTAGGAACACTAGGGTGTCTCATATTAGGAATCCGATGTACAGATCATAGAATTTTTTGCCATCGTTAACAAATGTTATTAAATGCGTTATATAACTACTCTAATTATAAAATAACTTTTATTCAATACAACAAGCTACAAAAATATATTAAACACTTACCACGTTATTCAGAATTACGCGGTAACCGAAGCCCTTTAAAAGTTTGTGCACATACGGTTGAAGTAAACAATGCCCTTCTTAATCAAAAAATTTAAATGAGCTAGACACTGCACTACACGTGGCGACTTATACTATTAGTGATTGTTTGAGACATTGCCAGCTAGATGGAGACTCTTACTTTAGGAGTTAGTGTGGGGTCTCATATTGGGAACTGTCTCATATTAGGGTACTTTCCTCTATGCATCAATAAAAGGTTGCGACCTCGTGGGTACCTCTGTTTATGCGAGTCGAGTGCTCCACCCCACTGAGCAAAAGTACGAGAGTGGTTAGATCAAAAAATACCCATGACTGAATCATGACCAATGGATCGGACGAAGGGGTCATGGTCTCCGGCCTATGATCTCACCATGTGATTTTTTCTTGTGGGTCACAAAAAACAAATAATGTATTCAATTGCAAATACATAGAATAGATACTAGTTCTTGCTGTGAATGAAATTAAAAATAATCACGATACATTATCTAAAATAATAGAATATACCTATGCATTGAAGCTTGTACTAGGAACCGAGAACGACATATTGAACAACTTCTTTGAAAAAGTGTATGCTGTTCGAATGGTGTGCTGTGTCGTGACAGTATTATGTAAAAATAATTACCTACTACTAGGGTATGGTGAGTGCTTCTGTGCTAGATGAGTCTCGATGTTATTTTTCTGTATGCCGTAGGTATAACAGGACAACATCTTCTTAAAAAAACGTGATGCTATAGGTGTTCTGGAAATAATTTCATAATTTTTGCAGATGTTTTTTCAAGGAATATCTGACAGTATGGCAACGCTGTACTTAGTAGGAAAACATGGCAACAGCAATGAAGCGATCTATGCTTTCACTTAATACCTAATCTATTTTATTTAACAGGGTGTCCAACTTTAAAATTGTACAAATCCGTAAAATCTTCATTTTTGTAGATAATTGCCTAAACTTTTTTTTGTTTGAAAGGCCTGCCATTTTCAAAATGCAAATCCAGGGCTGGCTGCGATTTTTTTATACCCCTGATTTTCATGAAAACCACTTAGCGATTTATTTATTTAAAATCTGACCCACAGCGTTAATCAAAACACCCCAAAACCCCATATACGAAATTTGAACAAAAAATATACAGGGAGTTCCATTCTGTAGGGTGTCAAAGTTGAGCAAAATAGGAATTTTAAAGCCATCTAGCGAGCCAAGTGTGCCATGGAATCTTTCCAAACAGTTGAATGGTCAACATCACCACTCACAATGTTGGTGTGAAAAGTTTTACTACAAAAATATACAGAGTATTTTTCTCTGAGCCATCTCAAAATTCTGAAATTTTATGAAACTTATACGGATCAAGAGTGCTCTGGAATCATTGCAAAATATTGATAAACACAAAAGTAATGTATTTCTTTACAAAATGCCAATTAACAAATAAAAACAATTTAAATTATTGGACCTTTCTCAACAAAGTCACTGTCTAAGATGATACATTTTCTGTGCGTTTCCTGTTGGATCACACCAGCCACCTTAACTGATATGGACTAACTGACTGGCAGGCTTCTGTGTTTTTTTAGGTCTAGTTTATAGTGAGTGGAGCGATTTTGATATACTCGATTTTGGACCCGTATAAAATTTCAAAAATTCAGTAATTTGAGATGGCACAGATAAGAACACTCTGTATATTTTGTATTGGACCTTTACACACCAGCGTCTTGAGTGGTCCTATTGACCATTCAACTGTTTTGAGGGGATTCCATGGCACACTTGACTTGGCAGATACCTTTAAAATTCCTATTTTGCGCAAATTTGACACCCTGCAGAATGGAACTTCCTGTATATTTTTTATTTAAATTTGATATATAGGGGTTTTGGGGTGTTCCTATTAACGCTGTGGGGTCAGATTTTAAATAAAAAAATCGCTAAATGGTTTTAGTGAAAATCGGGGGTATAAAAAATCGCACCGGCCCTGGATTTGCATTTTGAAAATGGCAGGAAGGTAAAAAAAAGCGGTTTTTGAAGGCCTTTCAAACAAAAAAAGTTTAGGCGATTACCTCCAAAAATGAAGATTTTACGGATTTGTACAGTTTTAAAGTTGGACACCCTGTATGTGGAAAATACAAGCAGCGCCCTGTATGAGAAACATCCCTCCCTCCTCCCCAACCCAAGCGTGGCGCCGTAAATCAGCAGCGCTATCGAGTCGGCGCCGGCGACGCCAGAGCGCGTGCCACCCCCGTGATCTCCTCATGATGGATCTGCGCGGAGCGCCGCCCAGCCGGCCGCACGTCTGCCCTTCGCTGAAGAATTGTCTGCCTAATTACCCGGCTAATTTCGGAGAAAATGGTGGACGGGAAGCGGAAGTAGGAAATAAATAATTTCTTAAAAAAATCTGTCTTTGTAGGATTCACGCCGCACTGGTCTCAAACAACAGAGTGTTTGCTTTAACTGGCGTTGCGATTGGAGAAAATCCTCAGGCTAAAGAGCCAGTAGAGAACGACAATGGACACTACGTGATCCCTGCGGTGTCATCAGTGACGAACTACGCTCTTATTGGTCAGGCGGTCGTAAACTCGGTAGGCGCTACGTGCAGAACACAGGGTACGTCCCTGTTAGTTAAATGGGGAACTTGCACAAAAACTAAATTTGAAAAATATTACTTTCAAACGTAATTTATTGCCATTAAATGAACCACAGTTCACAAAAAAACTAATTTTCTATTTTTATGTAATGAATATAAGCAAGTAATGGTGGTGCCTGTGGTGGGCGGCGGCACCATGTATAAAAACTAACTACGACGCACGCTTTGGAAAGAGCAACGAGAACGCCCTATCCTTGTCTATCCGTCTTATTATAGTCTATCTCTGTTTTGATATTGTTGATGATGTGTGCTGTATTAAATAGTTATTTACATTGCGAGATGCGTAAGCGCATTTTTTGGCCGAGGAGGTTGTTTACGCCCGAGTTGCCTCGGGTCTTAAAACTCTCTCTGAGGCCAAAAAGAGCTTACGCATCGAGCAATGTATTACACTTTTCCTGCTACTGACAATTTCATATTAGGTAGGTAAGTAATTTGAATTTGAATACACTATGGAGTAGATTGTGAATAATAATCTTCGTAATAACTATTGTCCAATCATTACTAAAAATGATAATCAGTGATAAATATAAGAGGTAGAATGCCGTGATAATTAAAAAAAAACTTCTTGATTGAATCCGGGACCTACGAATTACTAGTCCCGTGGCCTCACCATTCTGTTAAAGAAGTGCTTGTTAAATTTAAACTTTTAGGCGGTTCTTATTTTCGAATTTCGAGATAAAATGCTGATCAGCGGATGAAGTATCACCAAATTACACTACTAGCACATATAACTTTCCTCAAAAGTGTTGCATTAATTAATAATTTGAAAATAAAATGAAGATTTTTTAAATCTTCATTCGGTTTGCCGACGGGGTTTCTACGTCATAATAGTTCCCGAAGATTGCCGAACGCTAGCTCAGAAGAAGCAGAAATAAAAATAATTGGGCATTGTGAAATATCCTTCAGCTGACAGTCTGACAGGGGACAACATCAACATAACCAGCAAAAACTTCGGACAGTTTTGTTTTTGATGATAGCTTGTGTCGTAGAAACATATTGTTTATTATTATCTTCTAGTCTAAACAATAATAAAGAAGAGGAACGCAGGAGTATAAAGGATTAATTTTTCTACTTACTGTGGGGAAAGGTAGGTAGGAAATCCCAGATTAAATTATCTTAATGTAATTAATTTATTGGGTTTACAGCTTAGGTATATATTTATCGTTTACAGGTACAAGTTTATCAGTATTATACGTATTCTTGCAGTGTGTATATGTAGTATTAGTAAGAGATTTCTGGTAAAATAAAAAATAAGCCCTAGCTTCTTTTTATCTGGCGTAGTGGGCACTGTCACAAACATTTTGTTAGTATTATCGGACGTAGGTATTTGTGCAATAGCTAACAAAGGACTTTTTCGTCATTGTGAAGAAATACACTCAAATATAACTCCTTTCGATGATTCTCAGTATTCTTCGTCGTCGAAATAGTCCACACTGTCCACAGTGGTGTCAGAGAACAATTGTTCTCTGGTGGTGTGCACTGTCGAACGTCAAGCATTTATTTACTCAGTTGTCAGATTTAATCGGGGTATGATATTAGAAAGATGCTTTATGTTTATTTTAGTTTTACCAATCCTAAATTATTTCACTTTCATGTCAACAGAATAGGTATTCTAAATATAAAATTATATTATGAAAAATCGATTATACATATTATTAAAAAGTAAAATATAACTAATGAAATAGGTATCATAGTTCAATCTGCTCGAAAACGTACAGCCTGACAACAGTGGAATTTCTAATCTAACAGTGGAACTTCTAATCTGGGCATCGTTCTGTGACATGCTTCACAGCGGTTTACGGCATAACCGATACTGCCAAGTTGGAAGAGGAAGAGATCGCAGAGTATGTTTACATAGGGAAAAACCTTGATATAACTATTGTGACGTAAATTTTTAAAAATCGCTCAAATTGGCGGGAAAACAGAAAGTGGATTTTCTCTCTAACAAGGCTGTAAAATAGCAAATTACATATACTACGATATTGTTGAAGGTAAAAAGAATCCATTGGCACTAAATTTGAAAAACCGTAAACTTCCCTATTTCCATTCTTCCTTCTCTAATTCTGTGTAGCTGTCACTCCTGTCACTGCCTTCCGATCGATCGAGCGGTGTGACGTTACAACCATTCCCGCACTTTTCGTGTCGAATAGCTTGCGGTCACAACTTTAATTATTTATTGCAAATTAAATATTGCGATTTGAGGGCTGATATTTGGCATGTGCTTTTTCTATAGATAGGCAAATATATTAAAGAAATAAAAAAATTGTTGAAGGAACCTTTAAATTTATTGTATTCCTGTGTGATTTGTCAAATTATTTTTAGCTTTTATCGAAATATCCGTTTAGCAGCTATTACGTAGAAAAAATATACTGTACAACACGAGTGAAACGATTCTATTCAAAGTCAACAAAATTGTGTTTAAAATAACATAGGAAATTAAAGATTGTTAACTACAGTGTTGGAATATAATAAATGAATTTTTTTCTCCTGTACTCAGACACCCGTTGGGGATTGGTATAAGGCTCATAAGGTTGCTTAGGCTTGTTCGCGTTGTGCGACTGTAGAAACGCTCCAGGTAGATTAATGGCGAGGTGTTGCGGACTCAGCGAAGCTACGCGTGGGGGAGGTGCGAACGGCCCCCCTAGGGCCCCTCAGAGCGAGGGTTCCCCTTATATTCAAATTCAAACCGCCGAAACAAATAGATTCTGCCAGCGACGGGCATACGTAGGGTTGACACGTCCGTTCACACAATTTTACGAATAACGAAATATGAGAGAAAACCAAATTATTCAAAGGGAAAAAACGAAACCGCTACGTCTTCAACTTTTTCGGGGTGTGCTTTTTAACTTAATTCACAACGTATGCACAAGGTCCATTTTGAAGCCTTTTTGAGCCTGAAATTCTCAATTTTGCGCGCCTTTCTCTAATTACTTCTCTTGTACCCAATAAGGTATTCCTTTTCTTAAAGAAACAACCAATCTTGCCCTTGCTCGCGATAAATGCTCTTGGGAATTGTCCAAAAGGGGTAAAGCCAAAGGAATTTATCACTTTGTTGCTTGGCAACCGCGTATCTCCTCAATACCAACAACAACTTATCAAAATTGGTCTGTTTTGCACAGTTCTAAATTATGCAGGTGAAAATTATGGTGCGGTATTATAAAGCATTGCATAAATGAGTATACAGAGCTTGCTAAACTGTTTATATTAGACCCAGGTTCAGGTTTAAATTTATAACACACATTAAGAAAAAAGGTGAAAAAATCGCGCTTGCCTTTAGTCGTAAATGTCACTTCCGCGATTATCTAAAAGAGTAAACTCGTTGAAAATGAATCGTTTTGGAGAGATAAATGTACAAAAAATTCATAAATAAATCGTATTTGTCAAATATTCTCAACAGAAACCACAAGTGAGGAAAATTGTTCTTGATAATTGGCCCTCGAGCTTCAGTTCTAAGAAAATAAAGAAACCTATTTGTACTCTTGATATTTCTAGGCAAAAAAATATCGATAGGTCTTCTCATTATAGGTCTCATCATAGGTCTCATCATAGGTCTCATTATAGGTCTCATCATTATAGGTCTTCTCATTTTACATAATACGATAATTTAACTCAGAATTTTTCTAGATTCACAGCTAGCAAATACAGATCTTGCAAATTCAAAGCTCTAAAAACAATGCCATCCCTCACTATGGTATAATGCCGCAATAAAAAGGACATTCAATTAATGCCCTTGTTTTTGACGTTGATCGTTCGTCCCCATTAAATCAAACAGCAAAAACAAATTAAAGTTAGCAGTAACTAATAGAAATAAAAATCAAAAATCGGCCCTGCAAACCATATAAATCATGGGAATGGGCGCAATTTGCATTCTGCGCCAGAAATAATAGCGGCTCTTTTAATATAATGAAGTAGAGCCACACTTGCTGCAGGGCAATGCAATATTTTTTACTAATTTCTATTTTTTGTAAAGCACCGGGCATAGTGTTTGGCGGCAATTAGTGCATAGTGCATCCCGGTCAATGTATGGCACGATTTAAATAAAATTACGAATATACGAACTATTTTATTTAAAAATCCTAGTCAGAATTTTATTTCATGACCAGACACTTTATTACATCAAATTAATCGAGTAAACTAAAAATATGGCGTAAAATACATCAAAATTTATATACCGGGTGTCCCGTAATTCCACATTATACATGGCTCTGCCAGGTTTTCTTCGCGTTAAATTATGAGGATTTTCTTAACATTTTTGGCTTTGAGGACCCTCTGCCGAGATTGGGTCTCTAAAGGGTAAGTAAAGTTTATCATCCGATAACTTTTTATTTTGCTATTGATTTGTGAGGATCTTTATTATTGGGGGGCCTAAAAGCGCCTAAGATGGAGCACTATTGGGCTACACAACTTTAACTATCTCATTATCGAAATTTTTAATATATTTTAAGAATCCACATATTTACTTTTTTGTGATCTAAAAACTATCAAAATTTGCATAAAGTGTAATATAGAAACGTAACCATTTTCGTCACAAAAACGACTTTCATATTCTTATTATTTCAACAACAACCGATTGGTTAGATACACTTGCATATTATTAAACTAATTTATGCTAACTACTACTAATAGTATAAAGTTTAAAAATTTGCTTAATAAAGGAAGACTCCGAACTACTGGGAACAGTTGGGTGAGACATGATGACTAGCTAGTTATTTAGAACAATTTTCTCTAATTGCTAGATACACACATACATTTTTCATATCAGGCAAATTGAACTACTTATGTACGTACAATAAAATTATTATCTTTGCTTCATAATTTCACACACATTTTATAAATGTTATAGGTTCACCCAACAATAGAGAGTACGAGGATAATAAAACTTAAATCTAAAAGGATCTGGCAGATGGAACAGGATTACCTAATAGGTGAAAATTTTGCAAATTTTCAAGCTCAACAATTTAAATGAATGAAAAATTTGTTAGGATAAAAATTGTGGAACAGGATCTTTTGTTAAATATCCAAATAACAAATTATTAGCAGTGGCGAATTTTGTAATAAAATGGGAAACACATTATTTATTCATTTTATTCATTAAAATACAATACTATTAATACATTAATATTCTTAGTTTCATTCAGTTCCGTTCCGCTGTTCCAGTTCCGCTCTACTCGTAGTAATAGAATAGAACAACTGTGAACGTGAACTGTCGATCTGTGGGCGGTGACTGGACCCGTGTTCTGTGCCGGGCCCTGTCCGAATCCCATTGCGTTCACCAAATTTTTAAATTTGTACTATAAAAACTATTTAGCGTACCTACCCTCTTTAGAAACGGAAGCAATATGTATTTATCAATGATTTAATATTCAATAATAATAGTTATTTTGCGACCTTCACGCCCACATAACCTCAAAATGGCATGTTCCTGTCAGCGTATTTATTACCGGTCCGAAATGAGTTGTCAGCGAGTAAATCAAATCGTACCTGTTAAACGATCTGAGCGCTGTAAGCACTGACAGCGCGGTTCGGACCACGGCCTTAGAAGACTAGAAGTCGTAGAAGTTAATAATATTGGAACTGGAACAGGTTTTTTAAGAACAGGTATTGCCTGGAACTGGAACAGGTTGTACCTGTTCCAAGAAAACGCAGTTCCACACCGTCTCTAATTGCCAGACATATTTTTTAAGTGCCTACCTTACGGTATTAGGCCAAGGGGGGGGGGGCTATAGCCCCTGTAGCCCCCCCCCCCGTAGATCCGCCACTGATTATTAGCATCATACACTAGGTACTGGTGCGATTTTTTGTGGTATCTTTCACTTTTATCGAAAACACGATAGGTTTAGGTACTCAAATGTACATTATGTCTTGACTTTTACCTACGCCTCATAGTGAAATAGAAATAGCTACCGACAATAAACTTATTGACAAATGCTCAATCTAAAACGCGGCTGAGTAAATTTAGCCCCGCGGATTAAAATTTCAATTCTGTTTCCGCTACTTATGTGATTGCTTAATTGTTAGTTGTCGACATAAGGTATTATGTGTTCAACTTGATATTTTAGGATAATCTTAAGTTTTGTAGGTAGAATAAAAATTTTGAAAACTACTTCTGAAAATGTATAGCTACTTCCATTAAAATGCGACTCCCGATACCTATACAGTGTATCCCAAAATAAGTTAAACAAGTGAAAAAAAGGGTGCATGTATGAAAACGCGAAGTTCAATACAATAACATTGTGCTTTAACTCTGATAGTTTCATTGGTTAAAACACCACAAATTGCCCTATATCATTAGAGCTACACCTTATAGCTTTTAATTGGATTGTTTAAAATGGAAATAAAAATGAGAAACGTATGACAAATTACTTCGCCGCATTACAAAATGAATTTAAATTAAAAATATAGATCCGGTAATATCTTACTCTGACCCTGTTAACTACGAACATTTCAACCCTTCCTACCCGAATATTGGCAGATATTAATTCAGGTCAGCTTAACGCGCGTCCGTTTTCGTGCCAATACGCGCAACAATTTAATTTATCCGGCAATTTATTTTTCGGAATAGAGCGCCAGCCAGATTCAAAATACTAAGTTAATCGCATCAGGCTGACGATAGCGTGCCCCCAAATAGAAAGAATAAATCGCTTTTTCACGGAAATCAAATTTACCGCTACGCCAGTTCCAAATATTCCAATTTATTCCGTATTTTCGGCGACGAAAGTAGATAGCAAATGGAGGACAACTGAATCGAAAATTTGAAAAAAAAAGCAGACTGATTTTTCATCTGCAGCTGTTCTCTTTGTGAACGTGTGTACCTACCTACTCTGCGATAATTGTATTTTCGATTATACCTATCGAGTGAAACCCGTCTACGTGGATCTAGACTTAAATAAATTATTGGATTCGTTTTCTTCTACAGGTTATTCCCCAGACAGAATATAACTAGACGAACTTTTCTTAAGAAATTTAATCGTATAATTAATAAACTTGTTTACTGTTTGGTAAATTTCGCAGAATTGCCACGTGTACATCTAAATTATACTAGGTATATTCTATTCACGAGATATACGATAAGTTATGTCGCATTTCTATTGGAATAATAAAAATACGGATTGTTAATGTGAAGACATTATTTTATCCTACGTCATATAATACTATTGTACCTACAGACTTACCTAATTGTGTTTTTATTTTTGTAGGTAGGTATATCAATAGTTGAAATTCGTAAAATATTGATTTTTCCCGGACGATCCCACTATCCGGCAACTGTTTCCTGTCTCATGTGCTTCGATCTGGGTGCACATTCCATGTTATGTTCCTTCCTGGCAATAATTATGAACAGAGTGTAAGCGTTGTTTTATAATAATTATCACCCACATAATACTCCAAACTAGGAGTCCCGAGTACCTACCCCAGAAGCAACTGAATGCTTGTGCGGGGAATAGTTGTATATACGAGTACCTACCTATTAGTGGCGATATCGTAAACATTTCAACAATACATTATTTTTTGTTGATTCATTTTGACTGAAATTTCGTATTTGGTACATCATTGGGCTATTTTTGAAATGTCCATAAGGTACTTTTTTGAAATCGGCACTATAGAATATAATTATTACTATAATCATTAAAGGCTTGTACACTCATTTGGTAGTTTTACCTGGAAAGTTTAGTTTCCAAAATTGGTGATTTCATAGACTTCGATGTGCTGTTTCCGACTGTCTACTTTGCCACCTCGAACCTCGTTCTTGAGCAAACATATGATGAAATCGAGGAAGAAGAGGACTGCGATGAAACTGATAACCCAATCGCGGATGATGTGGAAAAAATTTCTATTCGTGACGTTTCGATCGGTACTGAAGACGATGAAGTCGCAATTAGGCCTGCTGGGATACCACAAGAAAATAAAATAAAACGTAAAAACCTTTTAAAAACAAGCGTTTATTTAAGCCATTCTACTGAAACGAATACAATAAAAAAATAAAAACCTTTTTAAAACAAGCTTTTTAAGCCATGTACTAAAACGAATAAAATAAAATAAGTCTAGGTTGTCGTTACGATAATTCAATAATTCAATGCCAAATTGCGACAAGTTTTTGTAAATCAAAAAGTTTGTCGCGCGAAATGTTCATAAAGTAGGTATCGATTAATTTTATTGGACAGTAATTGGTTGATAAGTGATAAGCAAGTATACCTACTTGCAATATATATGTATTTTCTTTACAATTCGCGCGACAAGCTTTTTGATTTACAAAAACTTCTCGCAATTTGAAATTGAATTATCTTAATGAAACCTAGATTTATTTTATTCGTTTTAGTACGTGTGTAGCAATTTAAAAATTGGCTCTAATATTCTACCTACTGCACTTCGTCCCTGAGAGATCCGATTCCTACACCGAGGTTCTGTTGATAAAATAGGTTGAATGTAGATGGCGCGATAGGTATTGAACAGGTAAATATTGGCAAGTTTTTTGTGGAAATTCAAAATCCACCGACGAACGGTTTCGCACCGAGAGAGGAGTGGTGAACGAGTGGCGGATCGACTAAGTGCGTCTCAATTAAGGCACTACGACGTGTTCACGCTGCATTTTAATTTGTCCTGTTTCTGCGAGATTTTGTTTCGTTGTTATCCGTCGAGACTAGGGCTGTTCGATCTCCGAATTTCAGTATCGGAAATCGATACTGAAAAAATATCGATAAAATCGATAAATCGATAAAATCGATCTTATCGATAAAATCGATCTTATCGATAAAATCGATCTTATCAATAAAATCGATCTTATCGATATAATCGATCTTATCGATACAATCGATCTTATCGATACAATCGATCTTATCGATATAATCGATCTTATCGATCATATTGATAAAATCGATCTTATCGATAAAATCGAACTTATCGATAAAATCGATCTTATCGATATAATTGATCTTATTGATAAAATCGATATAATCAATTTTATTTAAGAAGCTAGACAAAAAAAGGCCGATCGGCTTGCTGCGGGCGCGGTCTGGACGCAATAGGTGCAGCAATTTCCTTTATTTTTGCAAACCATTTCAAAAGATAGATATAATTGGAAAGATCGATAAAATCAAAAATATCGATAAAATCGAAAAGATCGGAAAATCGAAAAGATCGATAAAATCGAAAAGATCGATGAAATCGAAAAGATCGATAAAATCGAAAAGATCGATAAAATCGAAAAGATCGATAAAATCGAAAAGATCGATAAAATCGAAAAGATCGATAACATCGAATGATCGATAAAATCGATAATATCGATATTTCGATTTATCGAAATTGAATATCGAGTATCGATAAAATCGATAGTATCGATACTTTCGATTTTATCGATATTTTGTCTCAGGCCTAGTCGAGACCATTAGATTTGTGGTTTGATCAAATTTATCTTGTCGTATAGACATATCTACCCGTCGAGCTTATCTATATTGGTTATCAGGACCCTCAAGAAGAGGTATGTTAACAATTTTGTGTAGTTTTGGTAGACATGGGCGGAGGAGCATACTGCCAAGACCATCGGAACGTCTTTTTACGAGAGCGCATAGATGACCTTGCTGAGAAGTTCCTGAGAAATCGCCCCGTATTCGCCTTCACAATTCAGCTGTGATTGCCCACCTGACCAGTTCTCCAGAGGAAAAAGTCAGGCCAGATTTAACAATTTATCTTTTACTAACAATATGCCAAATCCTAGGAATAAGTTTTGCCCTAAAGGAATAGTTATTATATTTAACCTATATAATTAATTTTTTTAAAGTCACTTTTAACTTTTGTAAGGTGATTATTATTTTGAACAAACACAAAAAAAATACTGTACGGGATTTCTTTACAGCGCTTTAAAGATATCTTCTTAATCGCCTAATAGAAACAAAGAAAAAGGAAAGAGGGATTTTTCGTATGTGATATAGTGACATAACCTGAAATATTGGGTATACCTATAAACTTCTTGTCCATATAGATATTTTATAAAAAAATATTTATATATTTTACTTGGGTACTGTTGTTTGTTGTTTTAGTCTGGGCTTCAGTTTATAAGGTTAATCTTCAATTTATTTTTACTACTTACCTACTAAGCAAATTCATTTCCTGATTGATGAATTTTACAAATCGTAAAGGTTAAATAATCAGGTGGCGCCCTATATAAACTCGCAAAGTCCGAATCCACCCTAATAAATGCTCTCCAACGAAAAGTGCCGTCTAAACAACAACAAATTTTAGGAACTTCAAATTTTTAAGCAAATAAAAAAAAATAAAAATAAAAATAAGAGGTTAAAATATTACACGTGGCTTAAATAAAAGCTTGTTTTTAAAAGGTTTTTTATCTTTTATTTTATTTTGTGCTTTTTAGTACCTATTTGATTCCCATATTATCAGGAGGGTGGTAAAGAAATTTAGACTTGGGGCATCTAGTATATTGGATTTAGTACCTTATTATTTAGTACTCGTCAAACCCTTTCATTTGATACCCATAATAAGGGGGGTTGAAGAGAAAACATGTAATCCGCCATCTTGGAGCGGCGTTTCCATATTGAATTTAGTGATACCCATATTATTAAAATACATCATCCGCCATCTTGTAGCGACGGCCATTTTGAAAGCATTACAATATTGAGTATTGCATATGGTATTATCACCAGAACTAAAGGTGTATGCCAAATTTCAGCTCAATCGGATGTCATGAAGTGGTTTTAATTCAGCTTGCAAGATTCGACCCACTCATACATACCTACATACTAACAGGACAAGTTAAATAAAAGCTTGTAAAAACCACGCGCCACTTACTCTACCTCATGGTGGGGTGGAAATGAGTTTTTTGGCCAAAACGCATGTTGGAGTAGAATTTGAAAAAAAAAAACAAAATCTTAGCATTACTAACTTAAAATAAAATTCTTAACTAAATATAAATAAAATATATTTAGAATAAAAGTCTCTAAAATAAAAATAGTTTCCAAAAATCTATCTAAAATAACCGCAGTCGGCGCGGTCGCGCGGTTGCCAATACGTTTGTTTATTTTACGTTTGTATCCAGAGTTGCCAGATTACGCAGATTTCAGCGTTGCAAAGAAATAAAACGGTGTGTGTAAAATCATCGCATGATGTATGTACTATATACATAGATGTTGATAAAGATATATTGGTTTACAAGTTTTATTAAGTATATTTTTTATTATTATTTCTACAACTCGGGCACTGGCGGGCCCTCGGGCCCCCTAAAGTGCCAGCCCCCCGCACCGCGGGGGCTTGAGGGGGTGTAGTTACGCCACTGTCGCACACTAAGTGCACGCGGCCACACATAAGGCGGACGGCGGAACGGAGAGCAGGGCGGAAAGCGGAGAGTAGTGCGGGTAGGGTCCACACAGTCAGCGGATTGTGACAGCTTGGAAAGGCGTATTGCGCAGAGAGGTTGGAAGTAAAGTGGAAACATTGAAAAGTCGAACTTCATAGAAACACTGTTACCCAGGTTCCCCTATATAAGAATACAACGCTTTCTTTTCGATGTATGTGTGGATACGATAGCATAAGCTTTCTATTGTTTTCAAAGCTCCGATGCCATCTCTGCCCTGCTCTCCGGTCCGCCGTCCGCCTTATTATGTGTGGCCTTGCACTAAAATTATTCATTTTACAAAAAAGAGATATTACATATTATTATAATATAGGAAATGTTCTCTAGTTTAATTTATTATATAACTGTTTTTATCGTAAAATGAGTCGGAAAGGAGATATTGTCAAAA
Source organism: Pseudeuparius sepicola (assembly GCA_963920635.1). Classification (NCBI taxonomy): domain Eukaryota; kingdom Metazoa; phylum Arthropoda; class Insecta; order Coleoptera; family Anthribidae; genus Pseudeuparius; species Pseudeuparius sepicola. The sequence continues at coordinate 46,177,868 of OY987302.1, read as the reverse complement.
ACCTGTTTTTAGGCACCATTTTCCCAATATGGCGGTACTCTAGCGCCAAAGATACGAGGTGGCAAAGTAGAAATTCGAAAAGAGCATATCGAAATTTATAAAATCCCCCATTTTCAAGACTAAAGAAAAACTTTCCAGGGAGCCTCTTTTTTGAGCACCAAATGACAGACTGCAGAAATCGGCACTAAAGTAAGTCATTATTGTATAATTTTTTCTATATAAGCAGTTGGCCTTGACGAAATTTAAGGACCAAACGTCAAGTTCATCACGGAATTGTTAGGTACTTATAAAAACGTAATATAGAAGCTCGGTCGATTTGAACAATAATAATATTTTACGAAGAAATTGGTCAGAGGACGCCTACACCTTACTACATTTCATATTTGTCGAAAAATGTGCCAAATTCGGTAAGAATAAAATTAAATTATAAAAATTAAATTATAATAAAAATAATAAAATTAACAAAAGAAAAGTAAGTGATAAAATTCTATTTTACCGATTACAAAAATAGTAGATATCTATATTATTTCATTACGAGTCTGGAAATAAGGATTTTTCCGTGGACATGTGACAAATTCTCGTGTGAGGCGAAGCCGAACACGGGAAGTCATACAAGCACGGAAAAATCCATTTCTGGCCTTTTTTATTATATTTCATTGAAAACGAAAACAGAAAAACGAAAGAAGAAACTAAAAACGCTCTTTAATTGTACACTAGATTGTGCCAGGTAAATATTTCGTGTCCCTAGAATTCCTTAAGAGGCGGCCATATTGATATTATTGATAGGTGACAATCAACAGAATTTACGCTTTTCGCTTGCTAAATTTGAATAGATAGAAATTAACATTAGGTAAACTCTGTTCTTTGAAGCACAGAAAAAGGCTATAGTTACAGTTTCATTGTTTGAAGTTAGGTTAGAGCCACAGAATATCAAGGTGAAAGTTAGGCATCTGTCATATGTGCTGACATTTCTGCCACACATGCTAAATACGCCCCTGGAGGCGCCTAAAACAATGCTGCCAATCTTATATTACCAAATTAAGAAATGACATTTCTAGTGTACAGTGTATCCCAAATAGTTTGTCCTACCCCCTGGATCTCAGGAACCGTAAGAGATACGAAAAAAACTTGAATACAAAAGTTGTACGGTTGGCAGTGGAAGTAACCTCTATTTTATTTACACATATACAGGGCGATTCGTATTTGCAGGACAAAAATAAAATATTTATATTTTGACAATTGCATTAATCCTTTCGAATATTTGCATTCTCCATGATATTTGCTACAGAACCGTTTTTTTGTTTTGTATTTTGGATGCAGCGTTGCCAAGATATCGAATTTTTCTTGGAATTTAGGGACTTCGTGGAGGTTATGGAAACTGAATGCTGTATATTTATTTTAATAGATATCAAAGATATATTTTAGCCGAAGTATGACAGCACAATTGTGTGTGGTGTGGTATGTCGAAATTGGTTTTTGCATATACAGTGTGTTCGTAACAGGCTCTCAAAATCGGATAATTTCAAACAGCCATAACTTATTTTTTTCAAACGGAATGACCCATATTTCTATAGTTTGTTAGATGCCGGCGTCCAAGCCCCACATTTTATGTAAATAACATTCTATACCAAAAACTACCCGTTTTCGAGATATTTAGTATTTAAGAAAATTTCTTTGCATTTTTCATTCAGGTGAGAAGGTTTTATCAAGCAAGCCATAACTATTTTTCCAGACAGTGGCAGAAATAATTGTCATTTTTAGATAATACGGGAATAGTATATTTCATTACGAGCCTGGAAATAAAGATTTTTTCGTGCGCGCGTGACTAATTCCCGTGTGAGGCGTAGCCGTAGCCGCAAGCACGGAAAAATCTATTTCTGGACGTGTAATGAACGATATTTTTTATTATACTTCTTTGAAAACGGAAACTTAAAACATTTTCTCGGCAGATTATAGTAAACTTAATTGACAAAATATAAACAATGCAGACAATATAGTGTTAGTTATTGTCAGATAAGGTGAATAAAACGTCAAAAATATTACAGAAATGTATCTAAATATTGAAACACTTACGAATTAAAATACAAAATAGGTATATGTTAAATATCAGAGAGCATATAGAGTTTCTTAAATTTAGTTTACTTTGCTGTATATTTCTATTTTGTTCCAAAAATTCAGTATAATTTGAGATGGCACAGCTAAGGACACTCTGTATATTTTGTATTGGACCTTTTCACACCAATACCTTGAGTGGTCCTGTTGACCATTCAACTGTTTTGAGGGGATTCCATGGCACACTTGACTTGGCAGATGTCTTTAAAATTCCTATTTTGCTCAACTTTGACACTCTGCATAATGAAACTCCTTGTATATTTTTTATTCAAATTTGGTATATAAGGGTTCTGGGAAGTTCTGATTAACGCTGTGGGATCAGATTTTAAATAAAAAAATCGTTAAATGGTTTTCGTGAAAATCAGGGGTATAAAAAAATCGCAGCCGGCCCTGGATTTGCATTTTGAAAATGGCAGGAAGGTCAAAAGAAGCGGTTTTTGAAGGCCTTTCAAACAAAAGAAAGTTTAGGTGATTATCTCCAAAAATGAAGATTTTACGGTTTGCACAGTTTTAAAGTTGGTCACCCTGTAGGTGAAATATTAATATTTCTAACTAACACCGGCGAATGTCGACATTCAGCATGCACTCATATATGGTGTATGTTGAAAATAAACATTTTTTATTAAATGAAAACTTTTATGAACATTTCATGGGACAAGCTTTTTGATTTAAAAAAGTTGTCGCTATATTTGGCATTAAATTAACGAAAACCTAAACTTATCTTTCATTTAATTTTTAATTGGGTTTTTGGCCACCAAACTGATTAAAAGACAACTTTTTCAAGTTGCCAGAAAAATTCAGAAATTCTTTATTTTCTATTATTATTTATGTATTATTTATCGCGTCTCGGTATTCGGTTGGTGTATTTTTCATTACTGATCACTGTCGTTTTCGACATCCACCGAAGCTTATGTGTGTTTGTTGACATTTACCGGTAATACCGAATGTCTTCCACCAAGCATTTTGTCGAATGCCGACAATCATTAATTTCGGTATTTCACGGTAACATATTCATTTCAAAAAAATAAGTGCTTTCATTATTTGTCACATTAGAGAAGTTGCAACTCTGCAAAAAAGTTTGTAAATAAATATTATAATGTTGAGGACGAAGTTGTGTATATTGGATTATGGATCTAGGTATACAGATCATTGGTATTGCCAGATCACACCATGCGATGTTGTTTTTTATTAATTAAAATTTAAAATATTATTTCCAGTCGTATAATAAGTCATTACAATTTTTTGAGATGTCTCGTCTCGTCTCCTCTCGAGCTTGTCTCGAAGGATTTTATCTCGTCTCGTCTCGTCTCGAAATTCGAGACAAAATGCTCTCGAGACGAGACAAAACGGCTTCGAGACGAGACGAGACGAGACGAGACGAGACGAGACGGGACGTCTCGTGTCTCGTGTCTCGCGGCAACTCAATAAAAAAAATCGGAGTTGGCTGATTTGTTTAAAAAGTGACAATCGGATACATCTTTTAATTATAAACAATTTTTTTAAGTAAAAGTTTTTGATATTTTTAAAAATAAAGGCAGTTTATTCTTGATCGCACTTCATGTTTTTGTATTTTTTTGACACCCTGTATAAAAAAACGAAAATTCTCTTCTTGGAAGATATTTTTTCGAGAAGCAGAAACTTTTATCAAGAATGACCTTTTGGCGAAAAATGAAATTTTTGGTCCATTTGTCCTCTTGGGATGTCTATCCGTGGACATACATAGGAATTTTATTTCCCGTATTATCTAAAATGACAATTATTTCTGCCACTGTCTGGAAAAATAGTTATGGCTTGCTTGATAAAACCTTCTCACCTGAATGAAAAATGCAAAGAAATTTTCTTAAACACTAATTATCTCGAAAACCGGTAGTTTTTGGTATAGAATGTTATTTACATAAAATGTGGGGCTTGGACGCCGGCATCCAACAAACTATAGAAATATGGGTCATTCCATTTGAAAAAAATAAGTTATGGCTGTGTGAAATTATCCGATTTTGAGAGCCTGTTACGAACACACTGTATATGCAAAAACCAATTTCGACATACCACACCACACACAGTTGTGCTGTCATACTTCGGCTATAATATATCATTGATATCTATTAAAATAAAGATACGGCATTCAGTTTTCATAATCTCCACGAAGTCCCTAAATTCCAAGAAAAAAATTCGATATCTTGGCAACGCTGCATCCAAAATACAAAACAAAAAAACGGTTCTGTAGCAAATTTTATGGAGAATACAAATATTCGAAAGGATTAATGCAATTGTCAAAATCTAAATATTTTATTTTTGTCCTGCAAATACGAATCGCCCTGTATATGTGAAAATAAAAGAAAGGTTACGCCCACTGCCAACCTTACAACTTTTGTATTCGAGTTTTTTTCGTATCTCTTACGGTTCCTGAGATCCAGGGGGTAGGACAAACTATTTGGGACACGCTGTACAATTAAACAGGGTTTTTAGATTATGTTTGATGCGTTTCCATGGTTATTCTCAAATAATTTCAAAGGTGATTTGTTTTAAATTAGACTTTCTTAAATCGGTATTTTTATTCAGTGTACGGAAAGAATCGGAGATTGGGGAAACTTTCCGTGCGCTAGCCTGAAGAAGCATATTTTACATTAGTTACAGATGAAAATTAGGCGTTTTCAAAGAAGTATAATAAAAATAATAAAAATGTGGTTTATTTTCCTCGGCCTTGTAGGCTTCAGGCTTCGGCAGCTAAATTCCATATTCTTTATAAAAAGTTGAACCTCACTGCCTTGGTATACATACACAAATACAGGGTGGCTTATATAAGTGGCTCACTCAAAATATCTCGGCTATTTCTTAACAGAAAAAATCGGTGGCGGGTGCGATCGATGGTTCTTCCGAGCGGAATTCTTTTGTCATCATGAAAGTTGGTGTCCATGGCAACCTAGGAAAACTATGGCCAAAAATCAAAGAAATTCAAAATTTTTAAACCGCTGTAATTTTTTTTTATTTCTAGAGGTACAGAAAAAAGTTTAATATGAAAATTGTTTGCAACAACTGTGAGAATACAACTATTGTATCAATTTTGAATTAGATATGATTAATTATGCGCTCTCTTGGGATCAAAAATTAAAATAACTGTTTAATTTGATATGTCACACATGCCAGTTTGTTCTGTATTTACTATAAGCAACTAAGAAAAATTATTTGTAATATTTGTGATTGGTACAAGGTCTAGTTACCCACGAAAATAAATAATGGATTATGACGCTAAATTAAAGTAGACACATGCAGTAGGTTTTCAAATTTTGAAAATAAATCAGTTTTTATGCACTTCATCAAATGCCGAATAGCTAATCTAGAATAATTGTTATTTTAAATAATAAAAAATGCGAAACTCGTACACGTTATTGTCTGTTATGAAAATAAATTAAAAATACTTAATATTCTCAATTTAATATGTAACCCCGTTGAGTGAGAAATAATTATTCCTCACTCAACGGTGACCCTTAACAGGTAGGTAATGCCATAGCAATTATCCTAAAAATTAAATAAAAAAATATCGTACAATACAATATTACAATATAATAAATGCTCAGTGAATAACTAGTATTTACACCTACTTTTCACAACAAACAACACCGCACATACTTCAACATTTAACCTTTTCAACATCTGCATTTCAGCTCCTGCATATTTCAAGTACTTATGCTCGGTTTTTAGTATTACACATTTTGCGACGCTGTTGAGGTAACCCTATTTGCAAAATTCCAATAGAGATGTCATTAGGGGAAAGTGGCCCAAAATGATCCCCCTAAGGCAAAAACTCAAATAGCGTTCACAATAAGTGTGGTGACGAAATATAAAATTATCTCTTGCATTCTTTAGTGCTTATGCCAGTAAATTAATATCAGTTTTTTGTTTCAAAACTAATGTGTACCGTTTTTTTTCAAATCAAATGATCCCTTAGGGTAGGGCAAAACGATCCCTCCATTTTATTATCGAAACAATAGGTAGGAAAATTAAATAAATTAAATAAATTACCCGACAGAGCGTTGTTGTATTTAACAACGGCATTCTACAAAAAAAAAAAAATGGCTACGCCGGCACAAGTATTAAACCTTCTAAATTATAGCCAAATACATGTGTTTCTTACAGGTACATTGCAAAATTGTGAGAGATATCCGTTATACGCGCTATAGGTACTAATTGTTTTGTATAACTTACCTTAGATTAAAATCACAGAAAATCACTTTTTTTAAGTTATAAGCGACTAACGATGTCACTAGCCCGCTAATGGGGAACTTGCACAAAAATTAAATTTGAAAAATATTACTTTCAAACGTAATTTAGTGCCATTAAATGAACCACAGTTCACAAAAAAACCCATTTTTTATTTTTATGTAATAAATATAAGCAATTAAAAACTGCATAATTCAAATCATTCTTGTAACGCGCCCTCGTTGGTTGTGACGTCAAGTAGCTCGTTGGTGGTGGCGCCTCTAGTGGGCGGCGGCACCATGTATAAACTAATATGGGCGGCACATGTAAACAAACTACAGCACCACGCAAGCTTTGTTTAGAAAGACCAAACGAGAACGTCCTATCCTTGTCTGTCCGTCTTGATATTGTTGATAACGTTTGAAAAGTGTGTGCTGAATTAAATAGTTATTTACATTGCGAGATGCGTAAGCGTACTAATTTTTTGTCCTGGGCAGCAAGTGTCACGTTTCTGAGAGCAAATGAAATCCCACGTACCGAGACCTACATCAGAGCCCTCTGTAAATGGGGCGCCGAACTGTTTATTTTAACGTTCAATTTCCTTTCTCATCTTCTCTAATTCTGTGTAGCTGTCATTCCTGTCACTGCCTTCTGATCGATCGAGATATTTGACGTCACGACCATTGACGCGCTTTACGTATCGTTTCAAATGAATAGCTCGAGGTCACAACTTTAATCATTTATTGCAAATTAAATATTGCGGTTTGAGGGCTAATATTTGGTATGTGCTCTTTCTATAGATAGGCAAATATATTAAAGAACTAAAAAAAAATTGTTCAAGTTCCCCATTATTATATACTAGTTTTACAAATAACATGGGGGATCATCAACATCTCCAGCTCGACTCGAGTCTCGGTCTCGAGTTTTTCAGTCTCGGACGCGGACGACTCGGTTCTCGGTCTCAGAGGAGGCTCATTTCCAATTCATATTGGTTCTCTAATCTCAGGTTTGTTTTATCTTGAAAATCTTGATACACTGGCGAATTTGACGATATAGGACAGTGGTTTGTGCTCTTCTGGCATATTTTTAATTGACAGAGACTAAGGACATAAATACAAAGCCCACAATTTTTGTAAAACAAGCAGGGCTCAACTGTTCTCTAATTTGCTTAAACTGTGAAAAATGTGACAATATGCCTAAAGTTTTCGAAGATAGTGACGAAGATGAAAACGAAGAAAGTGATGCAATCTCAGAAGAAAATGATGCAGAAATTACAGAAAAATCTACTGCTCCAGAGATCCCTTACCACTCTGAAACGTTATTGCCTTCAGCTAGCAGAAACATAGATGAAGGTGGTCTCTCAGGGTTATCAAAGCGACAAAGATTAGTGTAATTTTTACTTACCAACCAATATGTGGATCAGGCCTACTGGGGAAACCACAGAAAAAAAAACGCACAGTATATCCTACTTCAAAGTAGTGTGGAAATGGGTACTACTTTTCACTGCACGTTAAATGGTGACCTTTTTTAATCTCTTATCCAAAATGGGTCGGTTTTATGGAAAAAATGATAACAGCCAATTTTGTAGAGAAAAGTGTGTACTTTAATTTATTGTAGAACTATTTTTACTGTAAAAAGCGACGACTAACAAGATATCTTGAAAACGTATCTTTTTTCGCAATTTTTTACAAAGCAAAGATACGAGGTGGCACAGTTAAAAATGTACAAAATCACCAAACATCAAAACTTCCGCAAATTGTTCTAGCTAAATGCAATATACAGCACGTAATTACTGGGCTATATACATATAGTGGAGTCAACCAGGCAAATAACTTCGAAAAAATTCCGGGAGTTGTAGATTTTGTTGGAATGTGTTCGTTTTGATGCCTTAAAACAAAATCCGAAGTGTCCGCAGCGCAAAATAGTGTGCGATTTTTTTTTTATTTAACAATAACTGTCAAAAATATAGGTTTTTTGTTTTATTTAATAAGCGTTTTTATAGAATTTAAGTAAGAGCATTCCAAAGAGCAGGCAATTTCTCAAAAAAAAGTATTTATATATTTTTTGTAACATAACTAAATAATGAATGAGATTTTTTTTAAGATCATACGTTTTCATGCTTCCTCGTATTTAAGAGGCAGCCGAAATTGAGGGCGGCGCGTGGAGCGCGAGACAGTTAAACAGTAATAACTTTTTACACACACAACTAATTCATATGCAACAAAGTTTATTGGAAAGTGATACCGTAAAACAATTTAAAAAAATCTTGTAGCATTAATTTCCATGAAGGGATACGCCTGTCATATTATTGTAAAATTGGTCTTGATCAAAATTTCATGCATATTAACAATAATTGACGTTACATGGTCAATTTGTAATATTTTTGAGCAATATAGGTAATAAACCTCGTTTGTTTCTTTTTTCACTTTGAACATAGAGATTTTTCATAAATTCTGGCTATCGTATATTCAATATTTATTTCAAACGCTAATAATATCCGCATAAAATTAGATATTGAAACTGAATACGTGACTCTTTTGAAGCTTAAAACGTGTGCTTTTTGATGGCATAAGTCATTTTAATGCATTTCTCTTTTTTCTTGTTTATTTTTGCAGTAAACCGCGTTTTAATTAATTTCCCAAAACGCAGAACTCAATTTTTCTTATTTTTAAATCCAAGAATCAAGCTGAAGGAGGTTTCTTACTGGGATGAGACCAATCCTAAGTGAAAGTACACGTTTTAAACTTCCGATTTCATAGACAAAAGATTTTTTCTGCATAATTTCCGCTCGTGCTTATCAGCTTTTGGAAAAAAACTCTTCATGTGTTCTCAGCTTTCATACAATAATACGAATTCTCTAATAAATATAATAATTTCAGCTTTCTTTCTTGTAAATACCTCATACATGTTTGCATACTACTATAATCCCTATTTTCGATCCACTGAGAACATGCGTTTGTATGTGTGTGTGTACGTGCCTGTGTTTGTGAGGCGTGGACGGCGTGTGGTAGTCGGCAGATGTGTTCCCTTGGAGCACAGCTTGTATTGACGTGGGGACGAATGGCACAGCCTATATAATATATATATCCCCCCCGAAAATCCAAGCTATATACAGGGTTTTCCGCAAAAATCTCACGAAATTATTTTTAAGTTTGTAGGTCAGCCGCTACTAAATTTGAAAAATGAGTTTTTTCAAAAAAATAACTAATAAATATCAAAAATAATTTTATTGCACTCTTCAGCACATTCTGAACAACTTTCGTTAAGGATTTTTTGCTCTTGCTCTTCAAATAGAGGTAAAACGGGCGGATAAACCTTGATTTGAAAAAATGCTGCTAACTCCGGTTTGGTGTTTGCTTTAACCGAATTGGTTGAATTTGGGCTTTTTGAAGAGAGATTTCCTTCTTCTATCAAATGATTGTCCAGTCAGATCATTTCGAATTTCGTGGTCACCGCTAGCGGGCGCGATTCGAAACATTTCCCTTTTATTACAATTTTCTCCGAAATTTTAAATTCAGTGACATATTTATTCTGTTATAATCGAAAAGTAGATTACATTTAAAACAATAAATACTTTGGTATTTCGATATCTTCATGCGTTTCGGAGTTATCGCCAAAAGAATAATTATTAACATGTTATTTGAAAGAAGAAGCTTTAGGTATTTGTTTTCAAAGATTTCCGTGGTCAAGCATGCCATGAAATAAATAAAAATCTGCTTGAGTTTTTCGTAAATAGCTAGATTTTCACTTTCAATCAGCATCTCAAGATAGGTTTTCAGTTTCATTATCATGAATACCTGCAATAAATTTCACGAAATCTTGAAAAAAAAATCGATTATTCTTGCATTCAACATTTTTACTAGGCGTCATTTTGTTTTTCATTTTTTTTTACTTCATATTCATAATCAGCATCTAAAAAAACATAAAAATATACAGTTGCATTGAAAAATAATGATTCTACAAATAATTGTAGTTGATTTTTGAGAAATTTCGGTGAAAAATTGATTTCTTGAGTTTTTTTTAAAAAGCGCACTTTTCAACCTGCGGACTTTTAAATAAAAGTATGTTTGAAGGTGTTTCAAAAGGTTTTATTCAAATCCATGACTTCCCTAATTAATTCCCAGTTAAGAGGGGGTTGCCGACAGCAAAAGTGACATTAGATTTCGTATTTTTTTAAGTTGTATAGCATAAAATCTAATAACATTTTACCTGGCAAAAATTTAGTACAAACATCTCTGTCTTCATTTTAATCATAAGATCTTAAAAGCAGCGTTTTGTTTTATAGGTTATGAAAACCTTGGGAAAAATAATAATTCCAGTGCATATGCTTTTAAGATCTTATGATTAAAATGAAGACAGAGATGTTTGTACTAAATTTTTGCCAGGTAAAATGTTATTAGATTTTATGCTATACCACTTAAAAAAATACGAAATCTAACGTCACTTTCGCTGTCGGCAACCCCCTCTTAACACCATTTTTCGTCTACGTTGACTCCACTAATAGTCATTTTAATCATTCCCTGAAGATAGTTTATTTATTTGGGGTGGCGAGTTTTTCGAATAATAAGCATGGTCAGTAATTAAGAATTAAGTATCGTAAGTCTATCCTATCCAACGTAAAACCCCTTTAAATAAAATTCTTATCGAAATAATTCAACACCTACTATTAGACTAGGTGGTGAATAAAACATAAGCATCGGATTTTGCACATTTTTTAAACAGGTAATTACCTATTTGAAACAATCTAGGCAACTCATTAGTAAAATTCTCCGTTAGAGAAAATTTTTAGTAATTTTAATGACAAATAGGTATTTAAAATAAAGCTTTTCCTACAAAATCCCAGAACGTTCTGATTTCGGATTTACAAGCTGCAGTGAATATTTTCAAATTCACAACATAATATCATAGCGTTTCGTCTAACCTAGAAATTTTGATGGTCAGTGCAAGCAAACAGTGCCTAGGTATGCATTTATTGAAACGAATTGATCAAGAATGAATTACAATGTAAAATGTAAACTTTGTAAGTATACGATGTTTTCGATTTAAAAATGAAACTATATGATTAAATAATTGCATGAAAGGGATTAAGGAAGCCGAAAGCGGCTTATTCGTGTTGAATTAAACCATCCGGAACCGTGAAATGGCCACAGTGCACACTTTAAACGGTCGCAAATAATTAGAGAAGGCGAGCCCTTTTGTGTCGAAATTAAACCGAGCGCCGCACGGCCAACATCGAGCTTTCAACTCGCCGCTTCCCGCACCTTCGGGCGTTGATAAATATTTGTGCTGCGGGAGTTTGGCCAGGGATTCCCCGGCTCCATGTCAAAAAAGCTAATGAAGAGCTCCACCCGACGACACCTTGCCTTGTTCGTCAATATCGTGTTACCGCGCTGAAGGCGAACGGCTTTCCGTGAGATTATTTTTCTGACATTTTTACGCCGAAGCATCGTAAATGGAACAGGACTTAATAGCGGTATTTTTATACGCATTCATTAATCACATGACCTAAAATGTGAAAAGGAATATAAGAACAGAGTGGACAGTTTCATTTAAAGACGCACATTTTTCGAAAAACTTTATTGCTTTCGCCAAAAACGCGAATAACTGAAAACACGTATTGCAGATGTGATATTTAAAAACTTTCAAAATTCAAAAGTTTGCTATGGAATTAAACGTCAAATTTGACTATCAGGCAAAAAACTCATTGAGTTTTAGTCAGGGACCCTTTAAAGTAAGAGGGCCCAGCATTATACTTTCCAAAGTGAGGCCTTTTCTTTCCTCATTCTAATGGTCTCAATGATGCCAAGTATGCCATTTTATTGGAGAATCTATGAATATAACAGGTACTTTGATTGTTAGTAAAAATTAATAATGGTTTCCATGATTTCTAAAAATTAGACTTGACAATGTTCTGTCAACAAACACAGAATATGGCAAGTGCCAAATGAATCAAATTTATTTTATATTTGAAATTGGTTTCCTGCAATTATTTTCAGGAATTTAAGTAATATAAGTATGGTAAGTCAGTGCCGGTTTTGCTTATTTGAGAATTTGTCGCTATTGCACCTTGTTACCAGGTTCCTCAAACCATTTGTAATATGTAGGTATAATATGTACCTACGTACTTGAACTTTCTTCCCTTGTTGAATGTATCTACCCAAAGAACTTTCACAGATTTCGGGATGGACTAATAAGATTAGGTCTTGTACTTAGTTCTAACCATGTAGTTTTTCTCGGTGCTCATTATAAAATTTTTGTAATTTTATTTCTCTCCCAAGGTATCTCACAAACGTAAAATAAACTTATAGTTGTAGATAAAAACTGTTTAAAAAAAGACCTGAGAGAAGCTACCTGGTTAATAATTTAAAATTTGCGAAATAGCATTTTTGTTTTGAACTACTTACTTATACGTAACGCCCACGTAATGGGAATTGTAGGATTACTAAAGGTGAGACAAGAAAAATCTGGTTGCAATTATTGGGACTACTACAGGCGGCCGCGGCCGCATTACCTTTAATTGACTATCTGGAAGTTAGAAAACTTAAAAATTGTGAACTATGATGGGAAATATTTTGCCTCCTTTGGAATCTATGGCACTGGCATGTCACATAAAATCTGATGGCAGTTGGACACTGACATATAACATAACCTTGTACCAGCCCACTTATGTGGTCCCCTTGGAGTATTAGTGTAGGCAAGTTAGATAAAAAAGCGACGTTTAGAAGAAAAAATTTATAAAGTTTTAAAATTTTGGTTGTGAACTCCCAGTAGGAACCCGAATACAGATCCGAAGAGTTCTCATCCCCCCGGGGGGAGCTTCATCCCCTTTGCCCAAAAAACCACCCACAAACGTGATCATGACGGTGTTTTTGGTGTTTTGCACGTAAACCGTAACTCTGACGAGAAAAAGTTATAGGAATTTTTAGATTCTCCATTAAATTCTACACAAAAATGGTCATATATTTTTTTTGCGTATCTCCCACCTAACGCTAATAAATGAACTTGGAAAATAAGCATAGTTTTCAGCTCGGACAAAAAATAAGCCTTGGGCCGTATTTTGCGTCGATTATCTCGAAAAGTAATAGCATGAGCAAAAAAATGTATAGAATCAAAATTGTAGAGCAGTTCTCTCTCTATAAGATCCATATTGGATAAAATATTTTTGAGAAAGTATTAGTGGACATATGATGATTTTTTATACCTGTGTATTCTGCACTTTGAGCATGTTTGCACACCACCCATGAGGTAACGCTCTCGGTGCGTTTTTTAAGTGGTTTTCCTCATAGGCCTTATCCGCTAATGAATATTTAATCAATTGCCTCTGCAAAATGGTGACAATGAGAACACATTGTGGAGCAGTGCAGACCAACCTTTACACATGTACAACGCTTTCCACAGCCCTTTTTACAGCTGCAAGATATGAGCTGCAGAATTGAGGCTGGAGCTGGTGCTTGAGTCGTGAGCACTGGCATTAGAATGTTGTTAGTTTTTCTCCAGCCCCATTCAGTTGCTCTCAAATTTCTTCCTTTCCACAAATGAATTTGATGAAAAACGCGATAGGAATGTTGTCTTACTGCATCAGATGTAGGTGATAGCCTCGACAAAATTACTCCGTTACTCGACTGGCCAACTAGCTTATTAAACAAAATAAAGCGATAATGGTTTAAAGATGTCTCTTGTCGGGGTGCCTTATATAGAGCAAGCGTAAATTTCTCCCCAGCTCTTTTAATGTCATCTTTTGCCTATGAAGGATTATTGAATACGGCGACTTCTTGTAAATCCTTTCTTGTATTTATTAAGCTTACGGTCTGTGATTTTCCTTTGCCAAAGAAATCAGACGTGGTGCGCAGCCACTAAATGCATGAGCAAATAAAATATTATCTTTGCAATATTTTAAAACTGTCGAGTTTTGTAAGTCCTGGGAACTATACATCCTTTCCTTAATATTTCCTTGGGTGTCTCTCGATACAGCGAGAATAAGGACAGTTCAAAAAGTATTGAACGTCAGCAACGGCTCCTAAAACGGATATCTGCGCAGAAATAATTTTTGACAAAGACACGCCAATTAGTGATTCTCAAAAGAATTTCTTCAGTAATCTTGCCAATAAAGAGCGTTTTATTGGTCAACTGATGAACAGATTAGAATCAGCAGGTATTTCCACTCTCGCTGCTACTGATGATGCCTACTCGCGAATTGTTCAGACTGCGATCAATGCAGCCACCAATGATGAAAAAGCCGTTGTTATTGAGCAGGATATCGATTTGCTTACACTCCTTATCGCTATATGTCTTCCAGAGAATGATGTTCGCTTTTTGAGAGACACCCAAGAAAATATTAAGGAAAAGGTGTATACCTCAGGACTTACAAAACTCGGCAGTTTTAAAATATTGCAAAGATAATATTTTATTTGCTCATGCGTTTAGTGGCTGCGACACCAAGTCTGCTTTCTTTGGCAAAGGAAAATCACAGACCGTAAGCTTAATAAATACAAGAAAGGATTTACAAGAAGTGGTCACCGTATTCAATAATCCTTCATCGGCAAAAGATGACATTGCAAGAGCTGTGGAGAAAACGCTTGCTCTATACAAGGCACCCCGACAAGAGGCATCTTTAAACCATTATCGCTTTATTTTATTTAATAAGCTAGTTGGCCCTCGAGTAACGCAGTCATTTTGTCCAGACTACCACCTACATCTGATACAGTAAGACAACATTCCTATCGCGTTTTTCATCAAATTCATTTGTGGAAAGGAAGAAATTTGAAAACTAACAACATTGCCAGTGCTCACGATTGAAGCACCAGCTCCAGCCTCAATTCTGCAGCTCATATCTTGCGGCTCTAAAAAGGGCCGTGGAAAGCGTTGTACATGTGTAAAGGTTGGCCTGCACTGCTCTACAATGTGTTCTCATTGTTCATTGTCATGGGCAGAGTTGTTTAAATTCCATCGAGCAGGACCATTTTGCAGAGGCAATTTATTAAATATTTATATTTCATTAGTGGAATAGCCCTATAGGGGAAAACACTTAAAAAAAGCACCGAGAGCGTTACCTCATGGGTGGTGTGGAAAAACACGCTCAAAGTGCAGAATACACAGGTATAAAAAATCAACGTATGTCCACTAATACTTTCTCAAAAATATTTTATCCAATATGGATCTTGTAGAGAAAGAACTGCCCTACAATTTTGCTTCTATACATTTTTTTGCTCGCGATACTGCTTTTCGAGATAATCGACGCAAAAGACGGCACAAGGCTTATTTGTTGTTCGAGCTGAAAACTATGCTTATTTTCCAAGGTCATTTATTAGCGTTGGGTGGGAGATACGCCAAAAAAATTATATGACCATTTTTGTGGAGAATTTAATGGAGAATCTAAAAACTCCTGTAACTTTTTCTCGTCAGAGTTACGGTTTACGTGCAAAACGCCAAAAATACCGTCGTGATCACGTTTGGGGGTGTTTTTTTGGACAATAGGGGATGAAGCTCCCCCCGGGGGGATGGAAACTCTTCGGTTCACAACCAAAATTTTAAAACTTTATAGATTTTTTTCTTCTAAAAATTCTAACTTGCCTACACTATATACAGAAAACAAACTTCCCCTCAAAGCTTCACTTTTCCTATGTGATAGATTGTGACATGCTGGGTCCCCTTATTTTAAAGAGTCCCTGATTTTAGTAATTGTTTTGTAATTTTCGACGAAGAATGAAAACGACGATCATTTTCAACAATGTCTAAAATAACTCTTCAGTGCAAATTATTGTTATTCCTGTTGTTTAGATTCTTTTCCATTAAATGGTTGTTATTTAAGTTTGACGTTTAATTGCATAGCCAACACATCTGCAATACGTGTTTCCAGTTATTAGCGTTTTTGGCGAAAGCGATAAAGTTTTTCGAAAAATAACAACAGTAAAAAAAGTTTTAGAGTGAAATTCTTCATAACACAAAGTACCAATTCTGTAAAAGGTCTGTCGCATTTTTAGGGTGCATCACTCTGTATCAACCCTTTAGAATGGTACAATTGAATTATGTTTTCTGTCGAGTAATGCCCTTGGTACACACACAACGTGCACCAAATTTTTGTTTTTTCAAGTTCAAAAATAACTGAGATATTGATTTTTTTCGAAATTTCAAAGCCCACTTTCAAGGCCTATAACTTCTCAGGGGTGCAACTTAGTATTATCAAATGAAGGGGCTTGAAGAGTCGAAAAAATAAAGTTAGTGACATCACACTTAATTCAAAATGGCCGCCGATCAAAGATGGCGGATTACCTATTTGATACCCACCATGGGTATCAAATGAAAGGGCTCTACAGGAATCAAATAGGTAATAAAAAGCACAAAATAAAATTGAAAATAAAAAAAAATTAAAAACAAGCATTTATTTAAGCCAGTACTAAAACGAATTAAATAAGTTTAGCTTTTCGTGTTGAGATAATTCGATTCCAAATTGCGACAAGTTTTTGCAAATTGAAAAGCTTGTCGCGCGAATTGTAAAGAAAAAAATGCATACTTTGGCAAGTAGGTACTTGGTTATCAACCAATCACTGTCCAATAAAATTAATTGGTACCTACTTTCATCAACATTTCGCGGGACAAGCTTTTCAACTTTCAAAAACTTGTCGCAATTTGGAAATGAATTATCTTAACGAAAACCTGAACTTATTTTATTCGTTTTAGTACATGGCTTAAATAAAAGCTTGTTTTTAAGAAAGTTTTTTTGTTTTCAATTTTTTATGTATGTGTCATGCATAGATGCATACAAATGTGAAAAGAAAATAATTTAATTTTAAGTTTGAAGTAGTAACCAAATCAAAGCAGAAATATTTTGATTTCTTTATTTGTTTTATTGGTCAGTGGGCCCCCCAGGCCAGTGGGCCCTGTATCATTGATACAGCTGATACAGCGGTAGTTACGCCACTGTACACTCCACTCAAACTTAGTGGGATCGGGTTATAATGTTACCAATATGTCGTTTTAGTAATTTAGAAATTCGATCTGTAATATCATGAATGTAGGGTAAAAATAACATGGAAGTGGGAAGAGTGGACTCTGAGTTTCTGTTAGTATTTCTGGGAGTAGTGAATTTGGATTTTTTTGGGTTGGATAATGGTGGAGAGGCCATTCAGATATCTGTCAGTATTATACTTACTTGGAAAGGAAAAAAAAAACTTAGCGGAAAAGTTGAAATATTGGAACGTCAAAACAGAAACAATTGTTTTTGGATTACAGAGAACCGAAAACAACCACTCATCTGAGATATGTAAACATCTGAGCAGCCTGCTAAAGACAGAGCTCTCTAAAACTGATCTAGGCTCTCGTGTAGGCTATATATTTTGTCGAAAAAGTCCCGTAAAAATTGAATTAATTTCTTCCCAGGTAAAGAAGAATATCTTCTTCGTCAAACATTTGAAAGGGACGAAAGCAATAATTTCTAACGATTTAACACCCATCTGACAACAACAACAAAATATCAGAGGAGACAAACTCTACGTAAACTATATACCTTACTCAATTCAGGAACTTGGGGCTGCAGAGAAAATGCAGAGGAGACACAACATTCGAATAGTGCTCAGAGTACAATATCTACCACCAAGAGGTATACCTCGAGGCAGAATGAAGATCTGCAGAAAGTAAGCCATAATTTACCAGACAATCTTCCAGAAGAGGAATCAACGGATGTAACAAGACCACGACACACACAAGTGACCATACCTAGGGAAAATAATTCAATCAAAACAGTAGCCAAGAAGAACTCGGCAGGAAAATCTCGTACTACGTCTATTACGGAACAATAATTGAAATTTTGGTTCCTATCACGATGTTCATATATAATAAGTCAGTTTAATTTGGTATTCCTTTCATTTGTCGAGTTTATAGGGCAGGCTTATAGTTTTAAGTATTTCTTTTGCCTTTTTATAATTTTTTAGTGTTTTTTTTGTGTTTTGATACATTGTCACCTCTTAGACAGTTCAGTACCTAGTTCAATAGCAAAAATAATCACTGACAAAAAAATTAATTGTGAAGGGCGACGAAAAAGCGGAAGAGTTTAATACATATTTCGCGAATGTAGGCAAACATCTTGCTGAAAAAATTGTACGCCGTTCAAATAGGTAACCTCGTGAAGACAACACTATTTTTCTATACCCTACAACTGAGGATGAGGTATTAAGAACAATCAAAACTTTAAAAACAAGCAAAGCCCCAGGATATATTATGACCTGTAGGTAAGCTTTTGTGTCTACTCCATTTTATATCCATGCAGTCAAATCACAAGAATCCAGTTTGCCGTTAAACGGAGACAGATATGAAGAAATCATAAGAGTTGGCAATAAGTTCTTAAATTCAAAAGTTGGCAATAAGTTCTTATATTCAAAAATGATGCTTGTTTTCATATTACATTGATATTTTTTTAAAGAATTTTCTTGCACCGAACCCCCATATCTCTGCCGCTGGTTGATCTAGAAACTTGATATTATCACATCATAAGGAACTAGGCCAACGTAATATATCTGAAAAAAATTGATTTGAATATCTTTAGTGGTTCTCAAATAAAAAAATTAAATCTTTATTTTTTGGCTAACTTTCACACCCCGTATCTCGAAAACAAAGGCCCTGTATGAAAAAGTGAATACTATAAAAAATTCTCAATTTGACGAGATTTAGCCGCCTTTGAAGTCCTAAACATAAAAAGTGAATCACCCTGTATATAAGCTTTGAGATACTTACAGGGTGTTCAACTTTAAAACTGTACAAATCCGTAAAAATCTTCATTTTTGGAGATAATCGCCTAAACTTTTTTTGTTGGAAAGTCCTTCAAAAACCGCTTCTTTTGACCTTCCTACCATTTTCAAAATGCAAATCCAGGGCCGCGCGGCTGCGATTTTTTTATATCCCTGATTTTCACGGAAATCATTTAGAGAGTTTTTTTTAAATTTAAAATATGACCCCATAGCGTTAATCAAAACAGCTCAAAACCCCCATATACCAAATTTAAACAAAAAATATACAGGTAGTTCCATTCTGCAGGGTGTTAAAGTTTAGCAAAATAGGAATTCCCTCAAGACAGTTGAATGGTCAATAGGACCACTCAAGGTGTTGGTGTGCAAAGGTCCAATACAGAAGCCTGCCAGTCCGTAAGTCCATATCAGTTAAGGTGGCTGATGTACCACAACAGGCAACTTACAGAAAAAAAAATTAAATTGTTTTTATTTGTTAGTTAGCATTTTGTAAAGAAATACATTATATATATAATACATTTGTGTTTATCAATATTTTTTCAATGATTCCAGAACACTGATCCGTACAAGTTTCATAAAATTTCAGAATTTTCAGATGGTTCAGAGAAAAATACCCTGTATATTTCTGTTGTAAATATTTTCACACCAACATTTTGAGTGGTCCTGTTGCCAGATGCCTTTAAAATTCCTATTTTGCTCAACTTTGACTCCCTGCAGATTGGAACTCGCTGTATACTTTTTACTCAAATTTGGTATATGGGAGTTTTGGGGTATTCTGATTAACGCCGTGGGGGTCAGATTTTAAATAAAAAAATCGCTAAACGGTTTTCGTGAAAATCGGAGGTATGAAAAAATCGCAGCCGGCCCTGGATTTGCATTTCGAAAATGGCAAGTAGGTCAAAAGGAGCGGTTTTCGAAAGCCTTTCAAACAAAAAAGTTTGGGCGATTACCCACAAAAATGAAGATTTTACGGATTTGTACAGCTTTAAAGTTGGACACCATGTATATTTACGAAATAACCTAAATCGTATGAAAAAATTGGAAACCTTGAATGTGTCAACAATAATATATTTTTAAAATCATAAAACAAAACAAGATCTTTTGTTTATAATTCGGTAAAATTGTATAATAGTTTACCTGCATATTTAACACGATTGTCTTGGCAAACGTTTAAGGCCGAATACAAAAAAAAATATTTTAAACGGTTGAATATTGATTTTTTTTGGTGCCTGCAAGGAAGTTCTTGTTAGTAGTGAGTATGAGTTATAACTTTTCATAATCTGGATATCGTTAGTTTAGGATATTTTTCAGTTATTTTCTTTTTTTTTCAAGTGTGTCCATACGATGTATTTGGATAGTATCTAATATGGTTAATTATTATTATTATTATTATATCGACTTAGCCAAAAGGCATTCGCACTCCCTCTACGGGGAACATTCACTCAGATCCCGGGTATCCCGGACACCATAAGGATCTGGCTCGGACGAGATCCTTGCCATGTTATCGGGCCTTAGGTGACATTGATGTTGTCGGACGTTCCTGCATTCCCCATAAATTTCCTGACAATTCGGGCTGTCGCAAGTAGTACCGCTTTCTGCATGGACCTGTAAAGACTATCAGTTAGACCCAGCTCTTTTATATTTCTCAGAAAACTTTTTGGTATAACACCAGTTGTTGACACGATAATTGGAATCGTCTTGACGTTTTCCATTTCCCATTGCCTTCTAATTCGTTCTTCTAGGTCTCTGTATTTCGCGATCCTCTCGACTTGCTTCACACGCAGGTTGTTGTTGTTCGGGATGGCCACATCAATCAGAGTTGTCTTCCTAGAAATTTTATCAACTATTATAAGGTCCGGTCTGTTATGGGCAACTCGTTGATCTGTCAGAACTGTACGATCCCAGTACATCTTGTAGTTGCTGTTCTCAAGAACAGGCTCCGGTGTGTAGCTGTAATATGGGACCCTCTCTGCCTGCACAAGCAGCAGTTTTTCCGCCAGTTCCTGGTGCAAGATCTTGGCAACCGAATCGTGTCGTTCCTTATATTCCGTTAATGCGAACATCTGACATCCTCCTGTTATGTGCTGGATTGTTTCTGAAGTTGGGCACCCGAATCTGCATCTGTCATCCACAAACGATGCATCTCCTACAATGAATTTTAGGTAGTTGCGAGTTGGTATAACCTGATCTTGTATGGCCAGTAAGAAGCCTTCTGTCTCGGGGAACATTCGTCCCGGGGTCAGCCAATAGTACGACGCTAACTTGTCGACATGTTCCTGGTTAACCTCATTAGGATGCCTCCCGTGAAGCGGCTTCTCTAACTACCCCTGTAGTTTATCGTTGTCGGTTCGGTCGTGATTTTGACGCTCGTGTTCCGTCAGACGTAGCGGTGTTGAGACGTCTGCTCCGCATATAGCCCTATGTAGTGTGGAGCTGTTGGCCTGCCTGTAGAAATAATTACGCAGATTTAATATTTGTTGGTCCAATTGCTTGCTGAGATCTGCCAATCCTCTTCCTCCTAGTTGACGTGGCAGAGTTGTTCTTTCTACGGCGCTACGGGGATGATGTTTATGAGCTTTTGTCAGTAGTGTCCTAACTTTTCGTTGCAAGTTGTTGATGTCCGTGTTGGTCCAATTCACTATTCCGAAGGAATAGGTGAGTACAGAGCACGCATACGTGCTTAGGGCCTTAAACAAATTCCTGCTTTTAAGATCAGTTCGCACTACTTGTCTTACTCTCTTGATGAATTCATTAGTTAAATCGGTCTTCATTGTTCGATGGTCTATCCTTTGCTTCATCCCGAGGTACTTGTATGTATCTCCCACGCTCATTGCTTCGATCTCCTGGCCGTCCTGCATCTCGTGTGCGCCTTGTTCGAGCTTTCCCCGGACGATATTAAGGGTGCGGCACTTGTCCAGTCCGCACTGCATTCCGATGTCCCTGGAGAACTCCTCTACAATTTTAAGCATTTGCGTTAGTTGGTTCTTGGTTGCGGCCATCAGTTTTAAATCATCCATATATAACAGGTGATTCAACTTGAACGGTTCTGCGCTGTTGCTTTTGATAGCGAAGCCATATTTTGTAGAGTTCAACCGATGTGATAGAGGGTTCATCGCCATGCAGAACCACAGTGGACTGAGTGAATCTCCTTGGAAAATCCCTCTTCGGATGTTGATTGTGTCGGTCTCGATGTTACTGTTTGCGGTTCTGAGTTGTATCTTAGTGCGCCAGGTTGTCATAACGTGTTCTAAAAAGGAAACTGTATGATGATCTATTTTATACAGCTTTAAGATACCTGTGAGCCAGTCGTGAGGTACGGAATCAAATGCTTTTTTGTAGTCCACATAAGCCATGTGGAGGTTTCGTTGCTTGGAATGAGCCTGGTTGCAGATGACAGAGTCTATGATGAGTTGCTCTTTGCATCCCATTGCGCCCTTCGAGCAGCCCTTCTGCTGCACTGCAATGATGTTGTTCCGCTCGCAGTGAGCATATATTCGCTGCGTAAGGCAAGATGTGATTATCTTGTACAGCGTAGGCAAGCAGGTTATTGGGCGGTACTTGGCAGGGTTATCCGTATTCCGCTGGTCTTTTGGTAACAGGTAGGTTGCACCCTGTGTGAGAAACAATGGCATTTTCAGAGGATCGAGCAAGACTTCATTAATTAAGGTAGTTATTTGTTCATGCGTGCACCACAACTTCTTAATCCAATAATTTTGGAGATGATCTGGACCTGGTGCCTTCCAGTTGTGGGAATTCTTGATGACATCGGAGACCTCAGCGGTTGTGAATTGCTCGTGTTGCATCTGGCTATAGTTCCGGCCCATCTCGCGTTCTTCGCTGATCCAGCTTGCACTGACATTGTATGGACCTGGTGTGGCAAGTTGATTTCTCCAGAAACCGTCGACCTGTTCTCTGCTAGGGTAACTCGCATTTGTGGCATCGGCGCTAGAATTAAAAGCACGGTAGTATTGCCTGCACCGCCCTCTGGATCCTTCTAGTTCTAACTCCTCTGATACATTCCGTCACTTGTCCTATGTCTTTACGGAGACTCTCGATCTTCCGATTTAGTCGCATTTCCCATTGAGCCATTCGTGGTTCTGGTCTTGCACGATTCAACTCTTGGGCCGTTCGGATCTTGGCACCCATTACAGTGGTAACTGCCGTTGCGGCACAGTAGATTAACATGTGCATACGTTCTAATGTTGGTGTCACTGAAACATAGTTTGGTAAAATTCTTGTGTTCATAAGATCGAGCACGATCGCAAGTTTCCTGGAAGAATTTAATCTTGGTAGCGGTGGCCTGCTCAGTGGGTCTGTGCCTTCGTATCGCAATACTGCCTGTCTCATATGTGTGTTTAAGCCTTCAAAATGTTCTTCGTTAACCGATTCCAGACTCTCGGTTGTTGGTTCTACCGTTTCGGCTTCTAGTTGTTGTCCAGGCTCTTGAAGTTCCCCATTGTTGTTGTTGTCATCTATGTCTATGTGTTCGCCGTGGATCTCTAGCTCAACTTCCCGTTTGATAGCGTTAAGTCGCGTTTCTGGAATTCGGTTATTTCTTAGAATAGTTCGATACTGATCTGACACTCTTTCTTATTATTATTATTATTATTGATTGTTTTTGTTTGTTGTTTTTTGTGTTCCATTTGCTTATCGTTTTTTTGCTCTTAGCTTGCCGACGGGAGGTTGAGTAGACACTAGACTTCGCCTCTCTTTGGCCAGCTGATGAGTTTTCTTTGTGTTGTATTTCTATATAAATTCAATAAAGTCCGTTTATTATTATTATTATTATTATTATTATTAAGTTGTCATTGATAATGTATCTATTCCTATATATCTTTGGGTCCGACCAACCGTCCGTCGTCCGTCGTTTTTATTGCCTTTCCTCCATGCCAACAACCTCTCGGTCCGACAATCCAAACATTTTATCAATCACCCCGACCGGCCCGCCGCCCCCGCGAACGAGGGGAGATGCCCGCCGGGACGGAGGGGCTGCCACAAAGCGGCGGCCGGCGCCGCTGCCGGCGGGGCTAATTTAATTTGGCCACCGAAAGTTTCGCATGATTACGCCTACAGGTGCTATTGATCCTCTCGTTATGTGCGCACCTTCCCGCCACTTTCGCCGCAATCCGATACGATCCCAAACAGACCTGATCCGAATCGATCTCGCGGCATCGTACGGGGTTGGGTGCGTGCCCAAAATAACAGCTCGTACCTAAATTGTCATTCCCTTACTCAGTGCCTGACACAATGGACGATTTTTTCTTTACAAATTGATAGAAAATTTAAAATGAACTATTTCTAATAGCTTAGTTTCTAATATTTGTTTCGCAAACTATATCGGCGTCACAGAAAATATACGCTACGCGGACAGAAGTTCCACACAATGCAATTATTTGGCAGCCCGAAAGGAAGCCGGCTCTCAAAAGCCGGCTTCTCCTGGCTTTCAGCAGTGTCTATAGAAGAATTCTTCCATAGTTCTGCCTTCACGGCCGTGGTACTTTCATTACTCAATACTAGGCGGCAGCACGCTAGGAAAAAGCATCCGAAAGCGGCGTTGCCGGATTGTGCAAACAGTCTGTGGTTTTACCGAACTATAAAAATAAAGAGAAGATCTTTAATAAAATGAGCTTGCCCATTTAGAATTCAAGGTTAACAGTGAGGCTGTCAGCAGTAACTATAGAATTCTTCCCTCGAGAGATTTATTTTTATCGTCGTTTTTAGAAATGATATCCAATATTTTACTAATCATGGCTGAAAAAATTACGGCGCAAAAACATCCCTCAAGGAAAAAAAATTATAACGACATTGTTGTTGGTCCGATTATCTGCCCCGTTTTTAGTAACGACGTTGCAAATTATTCCAGATGCTTGAACCCGTGTTAGAAACAATTTACGGGCAAAAATCCCTTCCAACCCTCAGATAGATTTGCTTTTGGTCCGACTATCGTAGTTTTTGGAAAGCGTAGCCACTATAAACTATAACTCTTATTTCTCGAATCCGTGGTAGAAAAAATTTACAAGACAAAAACTACCCCATGCCCCCTCTGAAAAAATTGATAATTCCATTGTTCTTAGTTCGATCTTCACCGTTTTAGCAAGGACGTTACAAATGATACCAAATTAACGAATTAGTGGTTGAAAAAAATTGTTAGGAAAAAACTACACCCTCCCCCAGATATTGCTTTTGAGACGATTAGGTATTTAGTCGTTTTTTGAAGGGGCATTTATTATTTACTATAACCGTATTTCACCAATAGGTGGTTGAAAACATTTGCGGGCAAAAACTACCCCTTCCCACCCCCGGAAGTTTGTTTTTAATTTGATTATTGTCGTTTTTTGAAAATGCAATCACTATATTCCTTATTTCACGAATGCGTGGTTGAAAACATTTGCGGGGCAAAAACTACCCCTTCCCACCCCCGAAAGTTTGTTTTTAATTTTATTATTGTCTTTTTTGAAAACCCATTCACTACATCCCTTATTTCACGAATCTGGGGGTTGAAAACATTTACGGGGCAAAAACTACCCCTTCCAACCCCCGGAAGTTCGTTTATAATTTGATTATTGCCGTTTTTTGAAAATGCAATCACTATATTCCTTATATCACGAATGGGTGGTTGAAAACATTTGGGGGGCAAAAACTACCCCTTCCCACCCCGAAAGTTTGTTTTTAATTTGATTATTGTCATTTTTTGAAAATGCAATCACTATATTCCTTATATCGCGAATGCGTGGTTGAAAACATTTGGGGGCAAAAACTACCCCTTCCCACCCCCGAAAGTTTGTTTTTAATTTTATTATTGTCGTTTTTTGAAAACACATTCACTACATCTCTTATTTCACGAATCTGGGGTTGAAAACATTTACGGGGCAAAAACTACCCCTTCCCACCTCCGGAAGTTCGTTTTTAATTTGATTATTGCCGTTTTATGAAAATGCAATCACTGTATTCCTTATTTCACGAATCCGTGGTTGAAAACATCTTCGGGGCAAAAACTACCCCTTCCCACGCCAGAAAGTTTGTTTTTAATTTGATTATTGTCGTTTTTTGAGAACACATTCACTACATCCTTTATTTCACGAATCCGTGGTTGAAAACATTTGCGGGGCAAAAACTACCCCTTCCCACCAACGGAAGTTCGTTTTTAATTTGATTATTGGCGTTTTTTGAGAACACATTCACTACATCCCTTATTTCACGAATCTGGGGTTGAAAACATTTACGGGGCAAAAACTACCCCTTCCCACCCCCGGAAGTTCGTTTTTAATTTGATTATTGCCGTTTTATGAAAATGCAATCACTGTATTCCTTATTTCACGAATCCGTGGTTGAAAACATCTTCGGGGCAAAAACTACCCCTTCCCACGCCAGAAAGTTTGTTTTTAATTTGATTATTGTCGTTTTTTGAGAACACATTCACTACATCCTTTATTTCACGAATCCATGGTTGAAAACATTTGGGGGCAAAAACTACCCCTTCCCACCCCCGAAAGTTTGTTTTTAATTTTATTATTGTCGTTTTTTGAAAACACATTCACTACATCCCTTATTTCACGAATCTGGGGTTGAAAACATTTACGGGGCAAAAACTACCCCTTCCCACCCCCGGAAGTTCGTTTTTAATTTGATTATTGCCGTTTTATGAAAATGCAATCACTATATTCCTTATTTCACGAATCCGTGGTTGAAAACATTTTCGGGGCAAAAACTACCCCTTCCCACGCCAGAAAGTTTGTTTTTAATTTGATTATTGTCGTTTTTTGAGAACACATTCACTACATCCTTTATTTCACGAATCCGTGGTTGAAAACATTTGCGGGGCAAAAACTACCCCTTCCCGCCCCCGGAAGTTCGTTTTTAATTTGATTATTGCCGTTTTTTGAAAATGCAATCACTATATCCCTTATTTCACGAATCCGTGGTTGAAAACATTTTCGGGGCAAAAACTACCCCTTCCCACGCCAGAAAGTTTGTTTTTAATTTGATTATTGTCGTTTTTTGAGAACACATTCACTACATCCTTTATTTCACGAATCCGTGGTTGAAAACATTTGCGGGGCAAAAACTACCCCTTCCCGCCCCCGGAAGTTCGTTTTTAATTTGATTATTGCCGTTTTTTGAAAATGCAATCACTATATCCCTTATTTCACGAATCCGTGGTTGAAAACATTTGCGGGGCAAAAACTACCCCTTCCCGCCCCCGGAAGTTTGTTTTTAATTTGATTATTGTCGTTTTTTGAAGGGGTGCTGGGGGTAGTTCTCGACCAACAATTTTTTTAACCACGAATTGGAATCATTGCAAACATCCTTGCTAAAATTGGCGAGGATCCGACAATGAAGTTATCATTTTTGTTCTTAAAGGGGTGCTGGGGGTAGTTTGCGCCCAAGAATTTTTTTCAAGCGCGAATTCGTGAATCTAGAGTCATTTAGAACGTACTTTCTAAAATCGACCTACAATCAAGTTATAATTTTTTTAAAGAGGTGCTGGGGGTAATTTTCGCCCAACAATTTTTTAAAGTACAAATTTGTGCATCTGTGCTAAAAACGGTGGGAATCGTACCATGAAAGTTTCCTTTTTTTCTTTAAGGGGTAGTGGGGGTGGTTTTTGCCCAAGAAATTTTTTTCAACCACGAATTCGCGCATCTAGAATCATTATAGGACCGTCCTTGCTAAAATTGGCGAGGATTTGACAATGAAGTTATCATTTTTGTTCTTAAAGGGCTGCTGAGGGTAGTTTTCGAAAAAGAATGTTTTCAAACGCAAATTCTTGAATCTAGAATTATTTAGAACGTACTTGCTAAAATCAGCCAAGATTCGATAATTAACTTATAATTGCTTTGGTGCTGGGGGTAGTTTTCGGCCAACAATTTTTTTAAAGCACAAATAATTTGTGCATCTGTAATCATTAGGTACGTCCTTGCCAAAAACTGTGGGAATTTACCATGGAAGTTATATATTTTTTCTTTAAGGGGTAGTGGGGGTAGTTTTCG
Organism: Pseudeuparius sepicola; assembly: GCA_963920635.1. Taxonomy (NCBI): domain Eukaryota; kingdom Metazoa; phylum Arthropoda; class Insecta; order Coleoptera; family Anthribidae; genus Pseudeuparius; species Pseudeuparius sepicola. Next base: position 46,149,832 of record OY987302.1, on the reverse strand, counting down.
CCCAACAAATTTTTTGAACCACAAATTCGCGCATCTGGAATCATTAGGAACGTCCTTGCTAAAATTGCCGAGGATCCGACAATAAAATTGTCATATTTGTTTTTAAAAGGCTGCTGATGGTAGTTTTCGTACAAGAAATTTTTTCAACCACGAATTCGCGCATCTAGAATCATTATAGGAACGTCCTTGGTAAAATTGGCGAGGAGCCGACAATAAAATTGTCATATTTGTTTTTAAAAGGCTGCTGATGGTAGTTTTCGTACAAGAAATTTTTTCAACCGCGAGTTCGTGAATCTAGAGACAATGAAGCTATAATTTTTCAAAGGGATGCTGGAGTAGTTCCCGCCCAATAATTTGCTAAAAACGGTGCTAATCGTACCATGAAAGTTAGCTTTCTTTAAGGGGTAGCGGGGGGCCCAACAAATTTTTTCAACCACGAATTCGCGCATCTAGAATCATTATAGGAACGTCCTTGCTAAAATTGCCGAGGATCCGACAATAAAATTGTCATATTTGTTTTTAAAAGGCTGCTGATGGTAGTTTTCGTACAAGAAATTTTTTCAACCGCGAGTTCGTGAATCTAGAGACAATGAAGCTATAATTTTTCAAAGGGATGCTGGAGTAGTTCCCGCCCAATAATTTGCTAAAAACGGTGCTAATCGTACCATGAAAGTTAGCTTTCTTTAAGGGGTAGCGGGGGGCCCAACAAATTCTTTCAACCACGAATTCGCGCATCTAGAATCATTATAGGAACGTCCTTGCTAAAATTGCCGAGGATCCGACAATAAAATTGTCATATTTGTTTTTAAAAGGCTGCTGATGGTAGTTTTCGTACAAGAAATTTTTTCAACCGCGAGTTCGTGAATCTAGAGACAATGAAGCTATAATTTTTCAAAGGGATGCTGGAGTAGTTCCCGCCCAATAATTTGCTAAAAACGGTGCTAATCGTACCATGAAAGTTAGCTTTCTTTAAGGGGTAGCGGGGGGCCCAACAAATTTTTTCAACCACGAATTCGCGCAACTAGAATCATTATAGGAACGTCCTTGGTAAAATTGGCGAGGAGCCGACAATGAAGTTATCATTTTTGTTCTTAAAGGGGTGCTGAGGGTAGTTTTCGAACAAGAAATTTTTTCAACCGCGAATTCGTGAATCTAGAGTCATTAAGAACGTACCTACTTGCTAAAATCGGCCAGGATCCGACAATGAAGTTATAATTTTTTTAAAGGGGTGCTTGGGGTAGTTTTCGACCAACAAGTTTTTTAAAGTACAAATTTGTACATTATCTGGAATCATTAGGAACGTCCTTGCTAAAACGGTGGGAATCGTACCATAAAAGTTATATTTTTTTCTTTAATACGGGGTAGTGGGGGTAGTTTTCGCAAAACACATTTTTTCAACTACGAATTCGCGCATCTGGAATCATTAGGAACGTTCCTTGCTAAAATTGGAGAGGATTCGACAATGAAGTTATCATTTTTGTTCTTAAAGGGGCGTTGAGGGTAGTTTATTTCGCACAAGAAATTTTTTCAGCCACGATTTAGTGCATCTGGAATCATTACGAACGTCCTTGCTAAAATCAGCGAGGATCCGACAATAAAGTTATCATTTTTTTCCTAAAGGGGTGCTGGGGTAGTTTATTCGCCCAACAATTTTTTTAAAGCACGAATTTGAGCATCTGGGATCGTTAGCTAAAAATCGTGGTGGTAGTCGGGGTAACTTTCGCCCAACAAATTTTTTCAACCACGAATTCGTGCATTTGGAATGATTAGGAACGTCCTTGCGGAGATCATGATATTCATGATATCAAATGCAATAATACAACAATACTTATAGGTAGAAAAAACATTTGGAAACAGAGATTTGAATGATAAATTTAATATGCAACAAGTATTATTCATGATTTATGATTTTATTCTGTAAACTTTGGTTAGGCCCAAAATTATAAATAGTAAAAACCCATAAAATTGGTATCATTGACATCCTGTACATATTTTCTACATTGTAGAACAAATATTTACCGTATACTAAGTGTATAATTAGTAAATAAGATACGAATAAACTATATTATTTGTAACATCTTAATATATTTTAATCGGATAATTAATATTGGCTCTGAAGCACTCTGTATAGCTTAGTATACGTCGTACGGATTCTACAAAGACGAACCAAATAATAAAATAGCTATGCTCCCACTAGGTTATATTTCGTATAGTTCTCTGCCCGTCTGCCCGGAAATAGATTTTGATGACTGAAAGCCGCCGCCAGCATAGGCGCGTTAATGAAACCTTTATTCCTAAACCACCGGCAACACGGTTAGGCTCTTCAGCTGACTGCTGGCGCCTCTATAGGTGACTTTTATCGGAGGTTATTTTACGGTTTTAAAAATAGAACGATTCTGCATCCGAGCGCCATCTGTTAGGCCAAGGCAAAACCAACTTTCAGTGTGCTATACATATTTTACGAGCCCAATGCTACTGGCACTTCTGTCCGCGTAGCGTATATTTTCTGTGATCGGCGTATTTACTGCATAAGCGTTTTTCTACAACAAGACACATCACTTCTTTGGGTCCCTAGTATAATTACGTCTCAAACGAGACAACTAAAATATATGATAGAATATACTTATTTCCATAAAATAATGTTGTTTTTAGTGTTGGTTGGTTTTATTACTTATTTTGTTAATAACGAACTGATTTGCCAAACTTAAAATCAATCAAAAAAGTGCACATCGAAAAGCAGCCATATTCACATCGCCTGTGTCTTCTCGCGGCTGACCCCACTAGATATTATTTTAGGCTTTTTAATGACCATACAGTGCATGTCTTCCAAAAAGTTTACACCATAGGGGGAAAATTTTTAGTTAAAGATTTATTTTGAAATTTAATTTTGGGGTTACCATTTTCTTGAAAATTGGAAATCTGACCCACTCAAACGTGCTCATGTGACTTTCATTATCAGTAAAAAATGATATTTAAACAAATATTTCGCTAAAAATTGAATTATTTGTTAAAATATCAAAAAGTTTTACTTGAAAATTCTATTAACTTGTTATTATTAATTACCGATAAGAATAGGTATTTTTCAAAAGAAAATCATATTAACGCTGTAAAATTCTGTTATGTTTTCTGCAAAATTGATGTACCGTCTAGCCCTTAGGATATAAATTTAGTTACATTACATTTTCCAGTTCTAAATTGCTGCGAAAATAATACTTAATAATAAATTAAAATATCATCAAACTATTTTACGTATCTAAACAAAATTCTTGACTTTTACGGAACAAGTAGTATATAACATCGCGAGAGTTGTAAACAGCTAATTACGTATGAGTGGAAAAGTTATGCACGAGCCGCGCAGCGGCTATGGTGGCGCGGATGCAGCGCTAACAAGGCACCCGTGATAATTGTGTTTTAATTAAAAACAGATATGTAATTTTTTTTATTACGTGTCAGTCATTACGTGTCAGTCATTACCTGTCAGTGTTCGTAACAATGGACTTACTTATAACCTAAAGCGTTACTTAATAGGTATGTTACTAGTAGAGGAGTAGAAAAAAGTTATTAGCTTTCAGTTTAATTTCACATTAATCGATATTGATGAGTAGGCCATCGAGAGAATTGAAGCAATTGTTTTTGTTTGACAGTTTAATACTCTTGAAACGGAGAAAGTTAAAAATGTTGCCTGTTAGAGGTGACAAAACATGGAGAATCCAGTATTTCTCAATTTAGCTGAAGAATGTGGTCCAGAAATGGGCTTTGAAGGTGATTTATAATAAAAAATTAACCTTTTCTACTGAGGCTTTTTTAGAGAAAGTCAAGTTATGGATGTTAGATTTCTTTCCAGCTTTAAATTGATGATTATGTTTGTATATAAAAAGAAAATACCATTAAGTATTAGTGAACATCAGTACCCCACAAGACAGAAATTAACATTCTTAGTACCAAAGTGTTCAAAGTCTGTTGGTCAGAGAAGTGGTCTCTACCCTGCAGCCAAAATATATAGTCTTCTGCCTGGTAACCTGAAAACCATCCACAGTTATGCTATGTTTAAAAACCAAGTAACAAAGTTTTTGAAAACCAAACAAAAACATGAAATACATAATATATTTATAAAATTGTAAACTACAATAAGTATGATTATAATGTTATCTTAAATTGTATATTATATTGCTTGTCTTTGAGTCTAAAACGTTTCGACCTGTGTTGTTCCTAAATACCGAATTTGACTTTTCCCGGTTGTGACCAGATATTAGACCAATGTCTATGTATACCCGATATGTCTATTCCCTAAATTTTGTTCTCCCAAATAAGCGACTTAGGTTGCTTCAGGGATTTCTTAATGCTTATTTTGAATACATGCTTGTATATTTATATTTCATTATTGTTGGTCTTTTGTAGATTATATTAATAAACATTATTATTATTATTATTATTATTATTATAATGAACGTATTAAGAATCCTGAGGAAAAACAAATTTAGGGCTTACAAGCGAAAATTTATTACTAGTAATAGGTACCTTGAAAGAAAGGGATTTTGATGATCGATTTGGTTTTTCTGCGTGGTTTCAAGACAAACATGAAGAAGTTTTTAGATTTCTATATAATATTTTATGGACCGATAGCTCTCAAAATTGCAGATAGTGGGCTCATGAAAACTCTCATTTTGTTATTGAACGCCGCGACCAGTAATACTCATTCAACACAAATGTTTTCTTATGGCATATTAAATAACGAAGTTATTGGACTATATTTTTCAGACCGATTCTAAAATATTTTAAGAAATGACAAGTAAAGTGAAGAAATCGGTAATAATTGGGAACATCATTAGCACTGGATTTTTTTTGTGGGATTAGGTATCTGAAGCGAAAAGTTTACAGTCACAGGCCATTTAACAATATGGAGCAATTAGAAAACACCATTTGGGAATGCGTAGCGAATATGACACCTGAGTTCATCAGAAACGCAGTTCAAGATGTGCACAGAAGAACTAAAATATATGTATTGAAAGAGAGGGAAAGCATACAGAAATGTAGGAAAATTTGTTCGTTCCAAATAAATTCCGTTGAGGCTAAAGGACAAACTAACATTGTAATTTATTTAAAACTTTTGCAACTCTTTCCATGGTTTACTTATTTATTTATATATATGGTCCAACAAAAATAGAATACCGTAATTAACCGAAAGGCAAGTTGTTACCTAAAAGACCATAATTTTCAGTTAGATACGTGAAATAGTTTGATGATATTTTAATTTATTATTATTTTGGCATCAATTTAAAACTGGAAAATGTAATGTAACTAAACTTTATATCCTAAATGCTAAAGCGTTAATATCATTTTCATTTGAAGAAAAACCTAATCTTATCGGTAATTAGTAATAAAAGTTAATATACAATGATAAAGCTATAGTGATACAAAATAGTTTTTGTAAGATAAAGTTTTTAAAATTTTCAGAAATTTCATAAATATTAAAATTGGTAAAAAACTAAATCTTTTATTAGAGCGTTGAAATTTGGTACACTTTAAAATTTAAAAAGAGACTACTTTTACAAATAAAACTTTTTGATATTTTAACAAATATGTAATCCCATTTTTAGCGATATATTTTTTTAATGTAATTTTTGACAGATAGCGAAATTAATATGACCACGGTTGAGTAGGTCATTTTTCATCTTTTTTAAAGCAAAAGGTAACCCCAAAATTAAATATCAAAATAAATCATTAATTAAAAATTTTCCCAGTATGGTGCGAACTTTTTGGAGGACACAGTATGTCTGCGAAACGTCGAAAACTGTTTGGTAGGTAGTGTTATCTACCAGCAGAATTTTTTTCTTGTAATTTAAAAATTATGAGAAATATGTGTGTTCAAACTCGCCATGTTTTAATGTGTACAAACCATTTTTTAAAGGTGCTTCAGGTGTTATTACGCCATTTGTAGATTCAAGACTGGCAACAGATATGTATTACCTATTTTTTCATAACCTTCAACAATAATGTTGAATAATGAAGTGTGGCAACAGCGCTTGCTCCCATTCAACTTGGTCATTTGCTTTCAACCAGGAGCATCCAGTTATATGGGAGCTAAGGTTCATTTGCCTCGCGTCTCGACAAAAAAATATTTTCGTATTTTCCATTGTAGTGGGCCTCCCCAACTGTGTAGGTAAAAAACTGTTTGCCTTCTCACTGAAACACCTGTATATAAAGATGTCAAAAATAGATACTTTCCCCTGTCCTTAATTTACTAACTTTGTTGGGTGATAACAGTACCCATCAACCAAAGCGATTACATTTATTTTGGAATCGCTTTTTCCACATATCATTTTTTTTGTTCGAATGTGTCAAATATTGACGTTTATGAAACGCAACCCATGATCCAAAAGGATGTCTTTTAGATGGAGTTTTGTGATTGGTCCGTGAGAATCTGCAAAAGTACCTATTATTCCGTCGTAATTGGTCCGTGAGCGGCCGCAAAATCACATTCAAACAAAAAATGTATGTTGTATAATACACGGACGAAAAGTAGTTGTACCAGAAACTACTATCGTTGACTGATATTAAATACGTCGGTCAACGCTACTATTAAATTGAAAACTTTAAAAGAAAAAAGTCGTTTAGTTCTGACAATCTGGTAAACAAATTTCACGCAGCACTTTCTTAAGGTTGTTTTTAAAGGGTATACTCCTATTTTTACTATGAAAATTTCAAATATTTAATCACTTATATCTTCCAAACGGTTGGGGGAAAACATATACCTATGTAATATTTTTATCGACGCAATGGGGAACAAGCATAGATTTCAAGAAAACAAAAATATACAGGGTGTTATTATAGTAAAAACACCTAACTCCGTCATTTTTTTATTGGATGTTCAATTGTTTTTGTAAATGCAGATTTGAAAAATATAGGAAAAATTATATAGGAGCACATTGTCTACGGGTAAAAAAGCGAATAAAGAAATAAGGGGAGGGGTGTTAACCTTCGGTGTCACCGTGCCCTTCCCCGATATGTACCGAAAATTAATAACAAATCATTGTCATTCTAGTTCTTCCGATATGCAATGCAATGAAGTCAATATTGTTCGATACTTAAAACTTCAAATATTTAACAAAGTGAATAAAAATTAAGGAAATTAATACAACTATCCCTTTTTAGATTGAATGCACTATTTTTTAGTATACTGATAATGTTCACGGTAATAAGGGTGTCAGTTAGGTATATCGTGGCATAAAAATGTCTAATCTTTGTGGAGGACTGCTTGGCTGCATCCAGGGCCGCAACTAGGTATTTTGGCTCATTAATGCTCCCACTTCTTCCTCCATAAAAAACTAAATACATAAAATAAAATGGAATGTTATAAATGTTCAAATACAATAAAATATAGGTATACCTACCACATGATATACCTAACATAAGTATCAAATATTACCTAATCCAACTGGTGTCTATTTAACCTGATGGTGTCTTCCCGTTTAATAAATAAACACATAAATGAATAAATGGGCCGATGGGTCCATAACCATTTGTACAGTACTCTGGCTACTTTTATAGGAAAGGTAAATGTTCTGCATTATTTTTAACTGACCTACCCCCTTTGTTGCGGCCCTGGCTCCACGGACGAAAAATCTGGGAAGCATTTGTTATAGATGATAGATGACTAGTAGTTACTAGTATTCATTCATACGTCAAATTTATTCACTGACTGCCCTATATCAAAGAACCCTTCGGCAACCCAAAAGTTTATGATTCGCGCCGCGACTGCCGCTTCTATCGAACACCTATAGGGAGAAGTCCGCTGGGATGGAAGGGCAGTAAGGGCACACACAAAGCCAACACGAGGCTAATTTAATTCGTCCATGGAAAGTTTCGGATGATTACGCCTACAGGTGCTATTGATCCTTTCCTTATTGCTTCGATCGAATGAGATCCCAAACCGGTTCTGATGCTGCGGGTGTCGACTGTTACTGACACGGTACTACTATCCACTGATGAATGCTAATATATCAATATAATAAATTGTAGCCGCGGTGGCGTCGCTCGTACCAGCGCTGACTTTTTAGACTGCATGTTTTTCTGCCTTCGATCGACCTCGGTTCGAGGCAGGCACGTGCATGTTACGTCGGTGCCAGTGAAAATGACTTAAAAAAAGGAATATTTATTTGTTTTAACTTTGTACACTGGTTTGCGATATTAGCTCTTCGAATGGCACACAACGTAACTTGAAGTAGTAGAAACTAACTCGACTAAGAACTGAGAAGTCTAACTCTGATTCTGATTAAAGACCGTAAAAAGACTCTCGGTTTCTGGGTTTTGAAGTATTTATAGGGAGACAAAATGCTTAGCCAAGCTTCTGGATCTTTTCTAGAGAAAAACATCTACAAGTGTAATTTGATTAAGGAACTATTGTCTGAAATACAGGAAAGAGTCAGCAGTTCTTAAAAGTGGTAAACATGATAAGTAAAGTAATGCGTAGTTTTCGTGAAACGTCAGGAATATTCTGGATGTAACATGCATATGTCTTCGAAGAAAAACACCGCTGCGGCCAAGAGCACTGGACAAATGTGGGTTCACGATATTGCTCCTAAATAGGCTTTACCCGTGTGATTCACTAATTGTCCTCCACTCACTGGGATTACTACGGTTTTCTAGGGTTTTCCGTAGTACCTGAGCGAATGCTATCCTAGTTCTATTGGGAAAAAAGTCGGACCTAGCCGCAAATGGCAACGAAGACAAAATAATAGTAATTGCCCCCCTCCCCCCGCACAAGCATGTGGTTGCTTCTGGGGTACTCCTAGTTTGGAGTATTGTGAGGGTGAGAGTTATTATTATTATTATTTATTTGACAGAGTCTGTAAGTGTAAACAAAACCACGCGAATGGCTGACTTGCATAGGGTTACACTAGACTAATAATATTGGTTCTTATTATTTATAATAGTATCGTTTTTTCGATTATTTGTTGTATTGTGTCTTTTGTTCCTTTATAGTATGATATAGGTACCTTGATACCATTTCATAAAGGCACCGAAGGCAACAGACATAGCTAATAATAAGGAGTTATACCTGTGACCTATAGATTGCACGATCAACTAGTTGTTGTAACATACTAACCGACACCTACTACCCGATACATTTAGATTGTTCGAAAATAATTTCCAACAAATCCTTTGTGGCCGCAAAAACCAAATCAAATTCCAATTTTACTAGAAATATAATTTCTATGTAATTTATAGCCGGTTTAATCGAATCCCGTATATTACGGGCCTCATTGTTGCCCATAACAAACAAAGTCCATTACCCGACCTTAATAAAATTTGGAGATCAAAAGCAGCAATTAAACTTCTAAACTGTTTTCCGGCGGACAGAAAAGTTTAAATGGAACCGTTATTCTCTACCTAATTTTCTCATATACAACAGCGCAACAGATATTATTAGGGTTATGTTACTGGTAGGATAAACCTACCTATATTCTGGGGCAGCGTTATAAATACTACCATTTGTAAAATATACAAAAATAGCTATTTTCCGTTGAAACCGGAGACCATCGCTTCGTTAAATGATAAATATTCACCCAATGATGGCACGTTTTCTTGTCTTTTTTTGCCATAGCAAGAAAAATTTAAAATGTATGAACGGGAATATTTTACCGTTACGGCGTAATAATGATTAGGTATTTGAGCTGTGGCGCCCCAGAGGGTTCTAAACTTTATCATAAACACCTCGCACGGTAATAAGATTGTCGCAATATTTATTTTTTTCTATGAATATGAAATGCGCTCTGCGCGGCGCCAAGCCGGGGGGAGTGTTCTGGCTTCTGCGCGACTTCTTTAAAATTTTAAAACGTTCCTCGACCTTAAAAGATAACGACGTGCACGTTGTTCACTTGGGGGCGCCGTTGTGCCAATTTGGAGAAGAGATAAGCAACGGCTAACAAGACTCAGGCCATACCTAGAGACGTGATGGGGAAAGAAGCTGTAGAATGTTATATCCAAACTAGAGATATCCCTTTAAAATCCTTAATAAAAAAACTTAATATTAAAAGCGTGGGATGAAATAATTTTTAAGGGTCTTGTCTTGTTTGGTAATGTTATCTCCGCGGGAAAGCTAAGGACCTTGGCCACGGGGCTGTGGCGATTTTTGTTAGGCGCCCAAGCACACAGAGAAAAATCAATTAATAAAACAGTTTTGCTAAGAATTCACTTATGACAGTTACTACAAATTTTGTTACTGGTATAAAAAGAGTTGCAACTCTATAATAATTTAGTTTTCTAAATCTTTACCGCGCAGCTTATAACAGGTATTATTTTACATTTCTACCTTTACAATCCTATTTTATAAGATCTTATTTCCAATAATATTTTTTTAGTACAAATAAAAGCGGTTTTATAACATCATTGGTTTATAGTCTCAAAAACGCATTTTGTTGCGGCAGCTATTCCGTGTAGCTGCCGTTTCATAGCTGTTATAAGATATAATCCAAAATTGTGCGGAGTGGGGGAAAACTACGACGCGTCTATAGGTTCAGGATCGTGTGGACACCACATTAGTATGGGTAAGTGTAAAACTCACTTTAGGACCAACTATATATGGCCATAATTCTTGGTGATTACAGTGCCAGGCATCATTCCTGGCCCATTACCCCGACAATGGGTCCTATGGCACATAATTAACAAAAATAATAATAACTTATCAAACCCCTTTGCAATACCTGACTTATCTTCTGATCTTCTGTTGTTTCAAATAAACAATACTGATCTCCCTACACGTAGAACATGGTGGCAATTATAATGTCGAATGTCGGTCCCCAACAACAACACCCCTGGATGGATGGCCACATGCTACTGAAGAATCTTCCCATCAAGACAATCATGTAACTGTAATGCCTTGGTCCATAAATAACTATTGCCTTGGTACATAAATAAATATAGTTTTTGAAATCGGCATTGAAGAGTTCAAGATTGTCATTGAAAGCTCAGAAATCGACAGTAAAGTAAGTCATTAATGTCATTGTTTCAACCTACTTAACGATTAGGGCATCCCCATCGTCAGTGTTAGGCCAAAACTGTAAGTATCTTCTTGTGGCAAGCCCAGAAACAGGTTAATTTTGTATGCTAAATTTTTGCTAAAATCGTTGAGTGAACAATTCACATAAAGACGAACAACGGCTCTCAAATCTGACAGTTATATTTTCGCGAAAAACGCATGTGTGATTCAAAAGCGATTTTCAACAATATAAAATGGTATTGTTGACTAAAGTTTTCTGACCACTTCTGCGTTTTTCAAGAAATTATTTGACAGTCGTCGGTCCTCTATCCAAATATTTCACTCAACGCTAAAATTTAAGTTAATTTTTGATTAATAGATTTTTTGTCGTTTGTAAAAAGCTGAATCATTTTCCACCACATCTACATCTGTTAACATCACACGTCAAGTTTCTTATTAGACCTTGTAAATATTCATTTGTTTTGTTCTATTTGAACTGTATCTTACGAATTCAGTCGGTTTCATAAAAAAATATAATTTCCCGGCGACCAACTCTAAAAGGCCATTTTTTTGCAACCTAATCCCGGCACTGTGTAGTTGCGATTCAATTTCTATACATAATAAATAAATAAATGCTGAAAACGGATCGATAAATATAAATGTTTAATATAGAAGCTGCACCATTGTGAGTTGGGACATTTCGAATGAATTCTTTTATTCCTCCAATCCTATCTACATAATTAATCCTCAGCGGAAAATGCTTTTCCTGCTGGATTTTATCAAATATTTAAAATATCAATTTCCATTAAAAATTAAATTATACTGTGCCCTCTAATACCCGACTTTAGCGGGGAGTCAGCCCTAATGTGGATCATTTAAAAATTAATGTCAACGTGGTACGTAAATTTCGTAGGCTTTATAAATGAAATTTAATATTAATTTTCAATTTATCCAGCGCTCTCGCCAAAATAATTCTTGTTTGTACTTCAAATACGTTGGAGTCCTGCTCTTTTTGTGCGAATGAGTCGAACATGTAAAGGAATACATCTTTAATTATTGCTGTAATAACATTTAGTAGGTACTTAATAATATACGCCTGTCCCGCTCTGATGTTCGGAAGAGGGAAAAGTTTTTTATTCGTGGGTATACGACAAAAAGTCACTCTTTATAAAAACTCCTGCTTGTTCCAAAACGCCCAAAACTGTTAAAATATTTTTGATCTTTTATACAGGATGTTTAGTATTTTGAAAAATTTAGAAAATTTTGTTAGTTACCAAGAGTAAAGGATCGTTGTTTTTGACAATATCGAAAAATATTATCAAGGATATCATTTAGAATCCACAGGTGGTTACAAATTTGAGGTTTCAGCAATTTATGTTGATTTTTTTTTAACAAGGCGGGCAGGTAATTTGTTTCTGCCGCCTTATTTTATATTTGCAGAATTTATACAATAATGTTAGTAAAATTTCCAAAAATAAATTTCGTTTAAATTTATTGCCTCCAACTTCTGCACAAATTTCAACTCTTCTAATAAATTCTCTATACACATTTTGTATTCCATGTAGAGGAATATTTGCAAAAATGGTAGACATTATTTGGTTGTCATAGCCACAGCCACCCCGTGATTCTAAACTGCTCTATTATACACGCATGAATCAGGTGCCCGCTCTGTTAAAAAAATTCAACATAAATTGCTGAAACCTCAAATTTGTAACCCCCTTTGGATTCTAAATGAAATCCTTGATAATATTTTTCGATATTGTCAAAAACAACGGTCCTTTACTCTTGGTGACTAACAAAATTTTTCTAAATTTTTCGAAATACTGAACACCCTGTATAAAAAATCAAAAATATAACAGTTTTGGGCGTTTTGCAACAAGCAGGAGTTTTATAAAGAGTGACTTTTTGTCGTAAACCCACGAAGAAAAAACTTTTCCCTCTTCCGGACATCAGAGTGGGACACGCTGTAGTTTTTAGTATTCCATGACTTTTCTTAAAAATAGTTATTTATGTAGGTACCAAGGCACTGAAGTTCAACTTTTTAAGACTCATGTGGAATTTAGTTGCCGAGGCCTCTGGTCGAGGCAAATAAACCACCTGAGTCATAAAAAGAACTTTAGTGCCGAGGTACATATTATTTTTTTTTTGAAATCGGAAAAATGTTTAATTAGGCACCCGTTCATGAACCAACTGTGAGCGGCGCTGCTTGACTTTGACGATCGCTCTACCTAGGTCAAGTATGACAAGACACGGCGCCTTCGAACAGGAAAACCAAACTGCTGCTTGTTGTGCAGCCTCCATTACAAATCTATTGATATTCAAACCTACTAAAATATTTATACTGAAAGATTGCGCCGCTATAGGTAACAATTTCGCAATGTGTACGAAAAGTTAAACGGGATTTATTGGCCGGGTTTTGAATATTTGGTCGCTTTTGACGGGCGATGGCTCCGCGTCTGACGTTTGATGTTTACATCTCTCCAAGGCCTGCTTATTGAAAAAATCGTACAGTAATGGGTTACTTCAGTGCCGATTTCTGAGCTTTTAATGACGATTTTGGTACACTTCACTGTCGATTTCAAGAAAACATTATTTACTGTTATTTCATTTAGAAAATAGACCTATCATCAAGTTTATTAGTGTAACAATTTCCATAAAATGCTTATAAATACTACGTAGTAATAAGCATAAATGAGCACGTAAAAAATAGAATGCATACACAGTGATCCAAATTAAGTGTTCACCAATGGTAACTCCATTATTATCAAAGATACAAAATCGATTAGACTACGAAACTAATAGATTTTTTAACGCTGATTAAGATGAGATGGTAGAAACGAACGAACACCGTGTTTTTGATTTTTTTGCAAAATATATTTTTTAAATGTTTTATAATTATAAATTAATTAATTGGTCAATATTCTATGTTATTTTTGAGCATCGAGGGGTAATCAGCTGCAAACTGATTTGCTTAAAGGAGGCAGATTTGCTTAAGCTGATTTGCTTAAAGGAGGCAGATGCGATACGGCAATAATAAATAAAAATTAAAGCCGCTGAGTTTCATTTTTGAGAGCTAATTTGAATTTGTACAGGGTGTTCCCGTATATTTTGATACCCCTAGAGCCTTTATCTTTCGAGTTAGAAAAGAATTACTTAAATGAAAGTTGTAGGGTACCAAGGTGCATTGTCCCAAAAATAATGGATTGATAGGAATGCTCAGGTCGAAGTTGAAATGTTTTTCCATGGCAACCTTGATTAAATATAAAGATCGTATTTATCTGCAATTTGGGATATCATGTGAAGGCTTAGAGCAAATATATAACATATTTATATTGTTGGAATCGGAAAAATGCCCGCAATTCAAAAATCCACAAATATACAGAGTGTTCCATTAAAAATCAGTATATATTTTTTCATAATTTTTTTTCATAAATTTGCGAAGCTCATTTGTTTTATCTAGTAACAGATCCTAGCGGTTCAGAAAAAACCCTACAACTTTCATTTAAGTAATTTTTTTCTAACTCGAAAAATAAAGACTCTAGGGGTGGGTCAAAATATACGGGAACACCCTGTACAGCGTGTTCCATTAAAAAAAATTATTTTGTTAGAACACTCAAAAAGGCGATGTTCAAATTAAAGAACTTACTGGTTTGTCAATTTTAACTGATTTTGTATCTTTAATAATAACGGAGTTGCCAATGTTGCAAACTTAATTTGGACCTATTGCGAATTGCTGTTAAAAAAGCTCCGAAAATACTATGCTAAACAAGAATGGTGACAACAAATGTTTGATTAGTAAAAAATAAAAAAAAGTGCCATGGTGGTAGGGGCACAAACATACTAGTTCAGGATGCCGCCGCACCGTAGGCAGAGTGCTCAATCGTTCGAGGGCGTTATGAACATTTCACCCAAGTTGCACAATGTACAGGGTGTTCCATTTTGGGTGTTTTTCTCAAAAATCTCGGTTATTATTAAAGCTAGAGGGTTGCGGTTTTCACGTCACTGTACTACTTTTTGAGAGGAATTTGATGGACCAATCAGATTTTAGATAAGTTTTATAGTTTCCGCGCATTGGCGCAGACTGAAATTTTCGATTTTTTGGAAACCTCTCTCCTGGCTACAACTTATATATATCGACAAATTTAATCAACTATTTTTATAGATTTCTTGGCGTAGAATCGAATGGAATAATTAGTTTTTTGGTAGCGTTAATAGTTTTTGAGATATGAACCAAAGTTATATTTTTTTAAAATAGAAACCATAGTTCATATCTCAAAAACTATCAACGCTACCAAAAAACTAATTATTCCATTCGATTCTACGCCAAAAAATCTATAAAAATAGTTGATTAAATTTGTCGATATAGGTATATAAGTTGTAGCCAGGAGAGAGGTTTCCAAAAAATCGAAAATTTCAGTTCTGCGCCAACGCGCGGAAACTATAAAACTTATCTAAAATCTGATCGGTCCACCAAATTCCTCTCAAAAAGTAGTACAGTGACCCGAAAACCGCAACCCTCTAGCTTTAATAATAACCGAGATTTTTGAGAAAAACACCCAAAAACACCCAAAATGAGACACCCTGTACAGGGAATACCCGATTGGATGGTGTGGGGAGGCTTTTCCTACTTCTCGAAGCGATAGACAAAAAGCAGCTAAGGTTTACGAGCGCTCGATATTTCTATTCGTCTGGGAGACACAGGGTGTTTCTCGTTTTGTGGAGTTTCTTAAAGGTGCCATAACTTTTTTGTTTCTGAATATTTTGGATTTCGCTAAAAAAATTTTGGTTTATTTTTTACGTAGAATTCATTGGCGTGGAGAAGTATTTTCTTTGCTTAGCGGTTCTACAGAAAAAATGTTTAGTTTTAATACTTTTAATTTTAATATCAAATATATTATCAATTTTTGTTTGATTTTTTTTTGTGAACAATATAAGCCTGTTTTTTAGTTCTTTAAACTATTAATTTTATTTGCATACAGGAACGTCAATTTCTGGCAGAAAAAATCCACAGAAAGTGAATAGGTATTTTCTGTAAGATCGTAAAATAAATTGTTATTGTTAGTTGCTTGGTTCTTTAGGTATGTAACTAATTTCTTCATTAAGTTGATTCTTATCGCAAATAATAATAAAAAATTCTGTGTGGGTCTGACTGCCAACAATTTCATTAAAACACATAAAAAAACAATAAACAAATTTAGACGGGCCTCAGACTAAAGTAACCGACAAACGCCTACTTTAATTATGTACCCCGATCACGACATTCTATTTTTACTTTTACTGGCCCTTGCTCGCACAAAAATATTTACCCACTTAGCATTATTTCTGAACGTGACTGTTGCGCATTGGGGGGTAATCAGCTGCAAACTGATTTCCTTAAAATGGGCAGATGCGAGACGCGATAAGCACGAACGCGAGCGCATTTAGTTTTTCCAACACGGCAATAAGAAATAAAAATTAAACAGTGACTCTGTAATGTCCAGGGCTTAAGTGGGGGGGGGGGGGGGGGGGGCGCTAAGTGGTTTTTCTCGGCCTTGCGGAGGGTGGAGATCTTTATTAAGTAAGACATGTACGGGCAACATTTTGTAATCACGGCCCACCACTGAAACGACAAAGCTACGTATGTAGTTTTATCTGAACATTTTAATAAAATGAGTTTGAACCAGTTTTTTAAATTCCTAGTTTCAAAAAAAGTCTTAGGAAAAATGGTAAGTAATTTATTGCAGAAAGTAATGCGTATGGAATTTTTGTTTATTTTTATAAAGACTTCTCACGGCTATAGCTTTATGTCCTGGAAAACAGATGGCTCTGATGGCTAACAATGTATTCTGCATTGTATTTTATCTTCGGAAAGCGCATGGTGAGCCAAAAATGTGGCAGACGTGAGCAGTCTTTAATTATATATCAGTCAACGATGTAGTCTTTCTTTAGCTGTCATCTGACAGAAAGTAGCAAAAGGAAAAAGGTGAAAGTTACCGAGTGTTTTTTTCTTCTTCTTCCAAATGAGATAATGCTCTAGCCTTCCCATAATATTTACCCTAGTCCTTGTCTGTCTACTAATCAACTACTATTCAACAACTATGGGCTGGACCAACACTATATTAGTGTCGGTCCAGGTATGGGTATGGATATGTGAAGACAGGTAGTCCTGTCAGCTAGAAACGTTTCTTTCATTATTTTCCAGCCGAGCACTCCAACGTTTCCAACGCTTTGTGTACTGACCAGGACACCAGCATCATTAGTACGTTAGTAGGTAGACAACAGGAAGCAGAAAAGTGTTTTCAATTTCCCACGACAAACATATAATTTGGAACACCCTATAGGACTTATTCCCAAATCCATGAATTTATTGTCATACCCACACGTGTCAAAAGAAGATGATTTTAAATTGAATTTATCAAAAGATTTCTTGTTAAATAATAGAAATGTAGTGCGGTATTCTGGATTGGGAGAATTATAGGACATTATGGGACATATACAGGGTGATTCAGTTTTAATCTGCAACACTTCAACAGGTGATAGAAAACCAAAAAATAACCGTACTTTCTTCTATAAACTATATCATTTTAAGGCCTTATAAAAAAGTTACAGGGTGTTAAAGTTGCAAGAAGTATGTGGAATTTATTGAATATTTTACAAACTAGTTGAGATATATAAGTCATATTTGGTACACGTTATAACGGTATGGGTTAGCATAAAACCTGTTAATATCAACCATCTTGAACAACCAGTGGCGTAGAAATGGGTAATTAGTAGAATTTATTTTAGAAAAAAAAATAGAACCGCCTTGTATAGCAATAAAATGTATTCAAATTCTTATGTAAATTTTTATTGTAAACAAAAACGTTCTCTAGGCATTTTTTCATATGTGTCATGGTCTCATAGCAAATTTGATTTTTTCGTATTATTTAGGGGTACTTCTGAAAAATTAACTTAAAACTTTTCTCCATATAAGTAACACTAAAAGTGGAAAAAATGTGTTTTTTACTTTAAATACAGTAACTTTCCCAATAAACTTACCCATTCAAGGTTTTACTTTTCAAGATACAGAGCGTAACATTAATTGTATCTTCCTTAAATGTTTTAGACCCTGTACCTTCAAAAGTATAGCCTTAAATAGGTGAGTTTATTGGAAAAAGTTACTTTATTTCAGGTAGCAAACACATTTTTTCTACTTTAAGTGTTACTTATGGAGAAAAGTTTTAAGTTAATTTTTCAGAAGTACCCCGAAATAATACGAAAAAATCAAATTTGCTATGAAACCACGACACATATGAAAAAATGCCTAGAGAACGTTTTTGTTTACAATAAAAATTTACATAAGAATTTGAATACATTTTATTGCTATACAAGGTGGTTCTATATTTTTCTAAAATAAATTATACTAATTACCCATTTCTACGCGACTGGTTGTTCAAGATGTTTGATATTAACAGGTTTTATGCTAACCCAAGCCGTTATAACGTGTACCAAATATGACTTAAATATGTCAACTAGTTTGTAAAATATTCAATAAATTCCACATATTTATTGCAATTTTAACACCCTGTAACTTTTTTATAAGGCCTTAAAATGATATAGTTTATAGAAGAAAGTGCGGTTATTTTTTGGTTTTCTATCACCTGTTGAAGTGTTGCAGATTAAAACTGAATCACCCTGTATAGTGAAAGAAGGATTTTTTCGTGCGCGTGTGACAAATTCTCGGGAAGTCATGCAAGCACGGAAAAATCTATTTCTGGACGTTTAATATACGATATTTTTTTATTATACTTCTTTGAAAACGAAAACATAAAACGAAAGAAACTTGGAACATTTTTATTTTCGAAAATAAGCAACGTTGACAATACCATCACAGCCGACTTTAGGCAAGCCCTGAAGTTAAGAAAACTGGCAACATGGCTTGCGGGTCTGCGCGGCGTGGCCTGTCACTCTCTGTCATGTCAGTTGATTTTACATAAGAAACATTACTAAAGTCTATCCAAGTTACAGAGGCAGTGGATCAAAACATTGGCCACCACGTGACCTATTCTCTTATTGGTCTGGCCGTCATAAAATGTCAAGTGTTTACGCGGCGAGCAGAATGCAGGGCCGGCTCTTCCCTCAGTCGAGTTTCCTGCATATTTTAGATCAAATCGCGAGCAGTATATTCGGTAAATTTATTTTGATACTTAATTTAAGAAAAATTATAAAGATCCACGAAAGGCAAAAACACAATTTTTGGAACTTCTAAAAGAATTAGTTCAGAATTACAAGCCACTGGGAATCTTATATTAGTCAGACCCTGGTAATCGATCGCAATGCGGTCATGTGACTTTGTTTATATCTACTGCCGCTGTAACTTGGATAGACTTTAGAATTAGTTTCTATAGTGCGGGTAGTGTTAGTGTTAACATTTGTAAAAGTTCGAAGCGAAGAAGCGAAAGAAGTTATTGGTTCCTTCTACAATTTGAAGCTTCAAGATGCCTAGAATCGTCGAGGGAAGCAAAGAACTTAGTTTTATATCTGGCTGTATGTAAAATCATATTAATAACTTGAAGTACCTAGCTAGATTTTCTTGCTTGGCGGCAGGCTGTCGACTTGTATTCATTTTGGGCTTTTCAAAGGACGAAAATTTAAGTAAAAAATGATTAATAAACAAACTAAAATACCCTTTAAAATTAAAGAAGTTATTGCAATAATTGAAACATTGTTTAATATTGTTGCAATATTTTCTTTACCTAATTAAAATCAAAGATACTTTA
The DNA here is from genome assembly GCA_963920635.1 of Pseudeuparius sepicola. Lineage (NCBI taxonomy): Eukaryota > Metazoa > Arthropoda > Insecta > Coleoptera > Anthribidae > Pseudeuparius > Pseudeuparius sepicola. The sequence goes on along the minus strand of OY987302.1, from coordinate 46,130,116 downwards.
GTTATATGTATTATGAAATTGACCCTAGCTGCCATTTCAATTATAAGTGATTGCTCTGTTTCACAAAACGCAGTTTGATGTTTATATTTTGATGAAAATTTAACCATAAGAGAGGTAATCATCATTTGCCTGACGGGGCATTTTGTGAAAAATTCTAACAAAAATTTGACTTACTACAAATGTAGTACTCTCTATTTGCCCGAATTTGCCATATTATTTGTCGAAAATGTACCTACCTATCCACACCAGGAATCGTACTTATTTTAATTTCTTTTATTTTAAGTTTCTTCCGGATGGATTCTGCGTCAGCGAAACTTCTCGTTCCAAGATTTCGGCCTCGATTGCACGGGACATCCTCAGGGCGCGACGATCATACTGAGTCTCAATTTGATAGAAATAAAATATGAAAAATAATTATTTTCTTAAACGCTTTCTATCTCAAACACTAGGGAAAACGTACACGCATGTTTAAAGGAACTTATTGCCCTGAAATGACTTTTTCTACAAAAAGTCAAAGTTTGTCTACAAAAATCGGTTACATATATATCAGCTATAAAAGAAAATTGAACTATTTTAGTGATTAATATAGTTGACTCTAAAAGCAGCACGAACAGAACTTGAACTTGGTGTAGTCTGTGTAGTCAAGTTGTTGGTGGCATTTTTTGAACCGCTCCTCTAAACAGAGTGACAGGTAGTGGGTTTTTGGTGCGTTTGCAGATTTCGTGCTTAGTTTTAACAGTGACTTTGTTTTAATTACTGAAAATTACTTCTGAAAATATTTTTATTTTGTTTGTTGCCTTTCCAATTTTTTTTATTCCGATTTGTGTTAGGTAGGATATTTTTTCAAATGTGGTTAAATTTTTTTATATCAGTACTGAATTAGCTTGTATAATTGACGACGAGAATTGACACTAATGGTGATCAGAAAATGAATTTGAACTCAAAATTAAACAAATTCGATGAGTCCTGCGATTTTTGAAATATAATTCCTTGAACTTTTATAAAATTTCTCATCATTTTTTCTGAGGGATATGTACAGGATGCAGGGAAAAGAGCGGTTATTTAAATAAATTACGCATACAACAGATTAAAAATATTTTATTGCTTCTTTGGGCTAGAGTGAATAGAATATGCATATTTGCTCTAGATAAATACATGCATACGCTATAACCGCTATATAAACATTCCACTATGTATAGTTAGGTACTTTCTCTACTTAATGATTGACTTTACATTAATCTCTTATTGCTTTCTTTCCTATTTGTGCCAAAAATGACAAGTTATCCCTTATCCTCGGTATACTGTTTTGTCATGTAGCAAACAGTGAATTAAAGTCAGAATTACTAGAAAGATCGACGTAGTGTTCCATGCATGCAAGTGAGCTGAAATTTCCATGGCAAATAATAAGTTATTATTAGCGATATATTTATTTATTTACAAATATATTAATAATATATATCCATGTAAAATTCAATGTTAAAGGCTACAACATGACATCTAGTATCCAAATATTTTATTAGGTACATGTTAAAACTACAGGTTGAAGAGTATGCTTAATAATGAAGAATTCTCGAAAATTTGGTAAAAATATAGTTCTCTTGTATAATTTAAGGCTTTAACAAACTGTACTAAGCATGCCTTTTGTGTTAAATATCACTTTAGTTAAGTTATTCAAGGATATTAGTTGTTCATTAGAACAGCACCTAAAAACCATTTTCAATCTCTTATATCATGAATGATAGAAGTAATGTAGGTAGAAAACTGATAACAAACACTGTTCGAATGAGTCAAATAGCATACTTAAATAGTAGTTATACAGTTTATATTTTTACATTTAATGTCAAAGTGGGTGTTCTATTAGATTAACGCCTTATTTTTATTGGTCAGATCGAAATAACTTTCGGAAACTATGCCACAGTCTAATATCGTCTTTAATAAAATCGTCAGCAATGTATGCACATGACTGAACCTGATATCTCTGCCGAACTCGATTATAGGATTTGCGTTCCATATCTGCCCAAGTGATTCTGATTTGGCAGGATATCTTTTCCAATACAATAAATTGAAAGTAGGTGGGTATATACCCTGGAACGTCGAACGCAATATCTCGAACGTGACGTTTTATTCTATCATTTTTATTAGGTCCCCTCTTTTAAACTACCGAGTTATATGAAACTGTCAAATTGATTGGGTGACCGTCCTTACACAGAGTTTATTAACATCTCTGACCTTTTCCGATATTGAATTCTGGATAGAGTATGCATCAAAGGTGTGCATGCATATAAGCCTTATTCGATTTGAATAATATGGCGCATATCGCATATCAAAGTTTATAATACATTGTAAAATGTACAGTTAACACAGACCATGACTAGAATATGATATACGAGGACAGAAGTTCATTTTATGGTTAATAAGTTAAATTAACATAGATGATAGATGTCTATATATTTTAATAGTTGCAGTGTTCTTCCACGGTAGGAAATATTTTTGCAGTACACTACTTCTTCCCTCGACATGCTTGCCATGGAAACGACAATTTGGACTGCTTGTAAATGTTAAAAATATGAGAAACACTTATTTACATTAGGTACAAGAAGCGTAAGTGCATTTTTTGGTTAAGGAAGTTACAGCAGTGCGCCTTGGCTCTTAAAAATTATCTCTATGACCAAAAATGAGGACACGTATGGCGTAATGTATAAAATTTTCCCTGCTACCGATAGTGTTACAATTTGTTCTGAACTAAATTAAAGAACTTGGTTTTGCGCGCAGCAAAGTAGCTAAGTCATCCATAAAAACATCACGTGATGTCGTTTATTATAATACCTGCATGTCCTACATCAGTGACAATTTCGATTTATTTATAGCTGACAATTTTACAATGGGTGGCTTTGCCCAAGACCCGGAAAGTAAGAAGGTTACCCACTAACGTAGAGAGAGAGAGCAAACGCTGACGTCACAGGAATACTGTCAGATGATGTGATTGCCGTTGCCCCGTGTGTTGCCCTTGCCGACGATTATTGCCAGCATTCCCATGACGTCATCCAGAACGCTCTCTCTCAACAAGAGGCAACCTTCTTACTTTACAGATCTTGGCTTTGCCAGTTAACGTCCAAATTGACATTGTGTTGCGCACTAGTGGAATTTGAAGCTGTTTTACACTGCCGTGTCAAGTAAAGTCAAGAGCAGCGAAAGCAATGTTGTTAGGCACAAGTTTTGAATTCCACTTTTTTCAAATATTATCCAAGATTTGCACAAACTATGGTGTACATTTCGCGCACTTGAAGGCACTCGGCTTCGCTTTGTGCCACAACGTGTGCACTCACATGCAATATGCCTCATCGCTTAAGTTGCTGCAAAAAAATACTATATCCGATATTAGCTAAATTAGGTAACACTGTAGATGCCACTCTTTGGCACTATTTATATGGATACTGATACTACTTGATACAATTAAAAACGTAAAATCGACAGAATCAAGATCAATAAAACCAAAACCTTCGTTTTGTACTAGGTAGGGCGGATGAGCGATATACAGAGTGTCTCACTTAAGAGCGAAACAACTTCTTTAATTTTTAACAGATCAGAACGAAATTTTTACCAAAGGTAGATAGCATTATGGCCTACTTATTTCCAAAAAGCTACAAAACAAATTGTATTTTTGACTTTTTTTTTTATTTAATATTTTCTGATTTTGACAAAATTTTGGATTTAATGTTCTGGATCGATTCTGAAAAACTTTTTTTTTTGTACATTTTTTTGAAAAAAAAAAAGCCTAATATAACTTATGGATTTTTAGCTTCGATTGTGGCATCGCAGGTGTCTTTGACTTTGATGTAGACAACTAATTTTTTGGAAATAAGTAGGCAGCAATGCCATTTACTTGTGGTAAAAATTGCGTTCTGGTCGGTTAAAAAATAAAGAAGTTATAAGGTTGTTTCACTCTTAAGTGAGACACTGTGTATACAGGGTGTTCGGTAAGTATGGGGCAATCTCGCGGGAGCAGGTAGATGACGTCAAAATATTACGATTGAGCTTAATAACTATGGGTCAAATCTCAATAGTTACTGAGGTACATGGCGTTGTAGTTCTCAATCTCAATAGTTTCTGAGGTTGTAGTTCTCTTTTTTAAATTGTTTTATGGCAATATCTCCCAAAATAATCAAGCTGCTGAACTGAAATTTGGCACTGCTATGTTTTTTTAGATGGAAAATAAGCTGAAAATGTCAATTTATACGTGTCTCACAGAGGGCGCCACTTGCGCTGTTTTTGGATCTTCCTTTTACTCGTAACTTTTTTCAAGTTCTCTTTTTAGTCTTGCAGGTCCATCATTTTAGAGCATCTTTTCAGTTGCAAACAAAGGTGTATACTAAAATCAACCGTTTATATTGAAATTAAGAAAAGGTGCTCCAAAACTCCTGTTAACTTCAACATTTCAAACATAAAATTTTCACATACCGCTTTTAAATGCTACAGATCAACTGGTACAGCAAAATAAAGAAAAAAATTCCAAATGGGCATTGGTAAAAACACCATTGGTTTTCTTGAAATAGGATGTCATAATATTGTATCAAATTCAATAGGTTCAATTTTGAAAGTGAATAATTTTTAGTACATTGTTCATAGGGATTTTTTTCTGACTTGAAAACGGCACGGTTAATTTGTAATATTTGAAAGCGGTAGGTGAAAATTTTAGGTTTCGAATGTTGGAGTTAACAGAGTTGTTTTGGGGCATGTTTTGCCAATTTCAACGCAAACGGTTGATTATATCAGTATGAAACAAAAGGACACTTTTGTTGCCAAATGAAAAGTTGCATTAAAATGATGGACCTGCAAAACCAAAAAGATAATCACAAAAAAGTTACGAGTAAAAGCAAGATCCAAAAACAGTGCAGGTGGCGTCCTCTGTGAGATAAGTAGAAATTAATATTTTCAGCTTATTCTCCATCCCCAAAAACAAACCAGTGCCAAATTTCAGTTCAGCAGCTTGATTATTTTGGGAGATATTGCCATAATTCAATTTCCAAAAAAGAGCTACAGCCTCAGTAACTATCGAGATTTGGCCCATAGTTGTTAAGCTTAATCGTAATATTTTGACGTCCCCTACCTGCTCCCGCGATATTGCCCCATACTAACCGGACACCCTGTTTGTTACGTTTTCAGGAATGAAAAACTTACAACTTCCACTTTAAATTATGGTAAATCGCTTGCTGGAGAAGCGTAATTGCGCACTGGCATAACTAAAAGTATTCTTTGTTTAAATTTATTTGCACAACTTCCCTCGTATACAAAAGGACAACGAAGTGGGATAAGCATTTTTGAATAGAAGTGAATAAAAGCCAGCTTACTGTTTTAGTTGGCAGCAATTTAAAAGCGAATGCGTTATAGTATAAAACAAAGAAGGAAACGGGATGCTAGGTACTCAAAGAACATCTGCAATTTAGATGTTCCTCAAAGGGTGTGTTCAGCCTTAGAAACATTGTTTTAAATTTTAAATTTTCACTTGTATCTCAGACGCAAATACGACATTACCGAATAACTGCGTATACCATCATAAAAAATTGAAAGGGACACTTTAAGAAGCAAACGTATAATACTTTGCAATTGAATTGCGGTTTATTTCAATTTATACCGTTTTTGACTAGAGTTAAGGACATACAATAAAAATCATTAAATTTTGTTCCTATACCATAAACACGCTCATATGAAAATAATTTGAAATATTCATATTTTTTGTAAAAATATACTCTATCCTTCCAAAACCACACCCATTTAATGACTTTTATCGGTAAATTTGATTCGTTGTCGTAGTTAATACAAACACTCAATAAATAGTACGTACACAAATAAATTAAATAACATTAAATATTAAATAAACACAAGTAATACCTATTTATTACGAAATACAATAATTAAACCTATAAGAATAATGCTCTCTAGTGGCTTCTACTTCATGCATATTTGATATTGTTTGGGTAACCGTTGTCGGTACAACTAATGATAATATTTTCCTTAAAATGACACCTAATTATCTAATTGCTACGAGTTCGTTGCTGAGATAAATTCTATTAATTTTGTCTTTACGTAACGAGTATTAAGCGTTTTACAGTATTTGAATATTGCTTTTTTCTAGGAGGTCATGCATTCAAAAGATATATAATAGATGATTATTATTATCAAATAATATCTCATAGGTAGATAAGTAGGTGAAGTACAATCTGGTAGAAACTTTGCCCACTCCCTTTCATAAGTTTTCTTTGGAATGTTTTGAGTGTACCACTATATTTTATAGACCGTTCCTTCAAGTATAAAATCATTTCTATAACTAATTCGACTAGAACCAAAATTTAAGGGCTACTTATATGTAAATTGTACAAGTTAGTGCAAAGTCTTTGCTTGCAGAAGTTTTAGAGCAAGGCTCAAGATATAGGAACTTGTTCTACATCTAAGAAATAGATAATTTCAGGGAAGAGTATAGGAAATTTGAAGGTTTTTTTATAAAAAAATTGGTATATATCACTTGTAAAAAAATATAAGTTTATAAGCCAGGCGATAAGTATTTTAATAAGGAAATAATTCTTGGAAATCTGAAAGTAGCTAGTTCCTTCATTTAGACCTCTCGATGAACATACAAAGTTTTACCCGCGTGCGATGTCGGAGGTAGCCGCCATATTGACAAAATGACACCGAAATTAATATTATTAATAATAATACTAATATCAACTTATTGAGAAAAACACTAGTTATTAATATTAATCATAATCAAATTCTCCACAGAAAATCAATAGTTCCAATACAGTAAGCACTCAAAATTTAATTTAGTTTAATTTCCCCACCACCTTGAGGTAGAGTTCCTACATGGCGCGCTTTTTAGTGGTGTCCCCTAATAATAGTTATTTTTTTTCTATGTTTTCGTCATAATCTTCATCATCTTCGATACCTTCAATGTTCGTACAAGATTGACCCAAACAATTAATGCAAACTGTAGAGCAACGCAGGCTCACGTTTCTGTAAATGCGTCTTGCATCATTTTAAAGAAATGGGGGTATGGGATTGGGCAACTGTGGACTATAGGATGGTTGGTTGCAGTAATCGGAACCAAACCATATTTTGAGTTTTTTTTTATTTCCCGGTCGTCCCCAGTCGTGTAGGCTCTTTAAGATTTAAACTATTATTCTAAAACCGTTGACAAAGTATCGTTTGTTTTAGCCATGCAGCCTTGCCTCCCACTCACACACAGTACAGCGATACGTCAGCATTCTTTTAGGAAATTTTTATTTAGTGGCAACTTATTTTACGATTTATTCGGAATGTTTTTTGTTAATTTTGGGCCTGAAATTTTTTATTTTATCAAATGCGGAATAAGATTTCTGTAAAGATAGTCTTCTAATTTCCCTAACTTATAACATCTTAACAGATTTGGGGGGTTTTGGAAACATTACGCCCAGCAGTTTCTTACTACGTAAGCCATGAGTTTAAAAACCGAGAATTTTCCAAATTGAATTAGGCAAATTACCACATTGTGGTCTCAAAAATCTCAGACCCAATTTGAGCTCGATACAAAATTAAAGCAAAAATTTGTTTAGAGATGCCAAGTCTAAAATAAACAAAAAATTATAATAAATAGCCACACAAATTGAAATAACTTGTAAACCAAATCCTAAATAAAAATTTTACATGTGACACCATTTTAGTTTTGAAAAAACAAGTATGCCTTGGATAATTCACATTAGTAAAGTGCCCTTCTCATCGGAGTTACGGCAAAATGTTATCAAGAAATGTTGTTCAAAATGAAAAACTGAGTAAGTGTACACAATTTTAAAATCCTAAGCCTACTTTGATTTTCGCTGTTTACTAAAAAACTAGGGGAAAAGTGCCCCTTTGCTTTTAAATTTTGCTGTCTTATTCATTTTTGCATTCTTGACCATTTTTCCTTATAACAAAATGGTATTTTCCCAATTTTCTAGTAAAAAAGAGCAATAAATCAAAGTAGGCCTGGTATTTTAAAATTCTGTACAGTTACCTACTCAGTTTTTCATTCTGAACAACTTTTCTTAATAATATTTGCCGTAACTCCTATAAAAAAGGCACTTTACTGGTGTAAAAAATCAGTTTTTTCGAAATATCGAAGGCATACTTGATTTTTCGAAACTAAAAATTATATCGCAAATTACTTTCAAACCAAGCAGGGCTGATCGCCAAAAGCTTTGTATTTTACAAGAGCCGTTTCATCTATTCGGGAACACACTGTATATAATATATAAGCATTGAGTAAAGGATATATATTTATATAGGGTATATAACATATATCCTTTACTCAATGATATAAGATTAAACTATTAGAGTGCTTATTGTATCGAAATTAGTAGATTTTGAAAGTAAAAACCCTCTAGTTCATACTTTCAAAATTTTATTTGTGTACCAAGTCAACTTTTAATAACGAATTTGGAATTTAGCTGCCGAGAGTTCTAAGGCCGAGACAAATGAACCACGTGAGTTATAAACTTCAGTGCCGAGGGCCACAAAATCGGGCAAGAAAGAAGTTTTATTAGGTAAAATAATTAAAAAAGGTAACCCATCCACGAGGCGACCGCGCGCGCCATTGCTTTTCTTCTATTATCTGTTGTTGTTATTGTTGCTCTACTTAGATCGAGTAGGATACTGTACGGCGAATACTTGGCAGCAATAATTCTTGTCTATCCACTCTCTTGCTGTCGATAGCGAAACTATTTTTGTTGTTCAAACCGACCAAAATACTTTATATTGAAAAATTGCGTAACAATTCGCTTATTGAAAATATCGTAGACTAATGGCTTGCTTTAGTGCTAGTTTCTGAGCTTTTAACGACAGTTTTGAGGCTTTTTAAGGCGGATTTAAAAAAAGTATAGTTCCTAGCACGTCCTTATCTCCGAAACTGTTAACTTTAGGTAAAAAGTTCTAATCAGCTTTTTTGTGGAGAATTTAATGGGATTAATATTTTATACTTTAATTTCTTCCAAATGGTGATATTTTAGGAGATATTCGTGAAAATCTTAATTTCGGCGCCATTTTGTCAATATGGCGGCTAGCGGCGACTTGAGAGGATGCTCAATTAAAGCGATTAAAGGGAATTCCAGATTTCCAGGATCTCTTTTTGAATATTATTTGTATTATTTCTAAAAATAATTTTATATTAGTTCACACATTAGGAACTCTATTTTGGCGATGAAGATAAAAGTACCATTTATATCTTGAGCCATAATAATTTAAACGATTTCATAAAATAAAGCGTAATTTAAACGCTTATTGTTGATTTGATATGTTACCTATTTGTTTTGAGCTAGAAGCGAAATTAAAAGAATTAATATTAGTAAGATATGTAATAAGAATTAACATGAAATTAATCCGTCTTTGGAAAGGTAATTTCTTTTGAAATGTAATTGTTATTCTTATAAAGTAGTGAAGGAACCAGCAGTACGCATTTAGAACTGTAGACACATTGCACTAATTGCACGAACATAACAAATAAGTTTTTTTTGTAACAGTTTTTTTTACAACACGAAAGTAGAACTCCTCTTCCATCGGGAAGAAGGCCCGCGCAGACATAGAAAAAATATCCATCAGACACTCCCAAACCTTTCTCACCGCCAACTTAATCCACCGTGATAGTTTGCGACGGCGACGTCTGCGTCTGCACGCTACTCGTCGTCTTCCTGTAGCACTTCAACCTCCACTCCGACACGGTACACGACGACTCCAGGTGCTTGTTCAGGTACGACTTCAACGCGAACGTCTTGAAGCACTTCCTGCACTTGAACTGTTTCTCGCCCGAGTGCGTCTGCATGTGCGCGCGCAAGTTCGACCTGTCCGCGAAGGCCTTGCCGCAGTGCGCGCACCCGTACGGCTTCTCGCCGGTGTGCGAGCGCAGGTGGCCCTGGAGCAGCCACGGCCGCGAGAACTGCTTGCCGCACACGCCGCACTTGTGGTTGAGCTTGTGGGTGAGCAGGTGCATGGCCAGCGCGGGCATGCTGACGTACGCCTTGCCGCACGTCATGCACTTCTTGGCCGACTGGCTGTCGAGGCTGCGGTGGGTCTGCTTGTGCCTGGAGAGGTTGCTGGACGTGGCGTACTGCTTCCCGCACTCGCTGCACACGTAGCGCGTGGCGCGGGACGCGTCCTCGGCGGTGGTGATGGTGATGGCGTCCGGGTCGTCGGTGGACTCCTCGTCGACCACCTTGTAGAACTTCTGGAACAAGTGAGAAAGGAGTGATAGCGGAAAATATATTGAAAGTTTGTCGCGTCAGTAGCATATCGTCAACTTTGATGTACAATTTCGCAATCATACAGTATGCTTTAAACTTAAGGGAGCTTTTGTAACAATCGAAATATGAACATAAGAAGTTCTGGATATATACATACCCCTATGCAGCTCATATATGGTTACCTATAGAAGAACGGATAATCTTTGGAAGGATTTCGTAATACGAACCTCAAGTTAGTGCGTCTTAATTAATAATTATTTTTCATCAGTGAATATCTACCATTACATAATATATATTTTAGATCGGTTTTATTCAGATACACCTATTGTATTTTACTTGTAAATTCTAAAAATGTTAGAAAATGTTATCTATACATTATTCAACGAAAAACATTGTTCCATTGAAACTTACTCAAAATTTATTGAGAATTTTGTTACTATAATATTTCTGACATGTTTTATTTATTTTTCACTGTCAAAAATTACAACCTATTTCTTTTATTTTCAAACAACATCCTCAACTGGTGTTTAACAGAATGCTTGATCTGCAACACTTATGATAGATAACAGCTATTACTCATTCGGATATTCTGCACCACGAGACCGTAAAGTGTGTGGCGCAAACCGAAAAAGTAATGGTCTTATCTCGCGAGTAGGGTAGGCTTTATTTTTAACGTCGAAGCGTGTTCTCGTCCAATAACCTATTTTTGTCATACGCTCCCAAAAATAGCTATTTTACGGACTCATTTAAGTCCGTAAAATGCTTCTTTTTCGACCTAGTCCCTAAACGAATGAATAACATGACAAAATTATCAAATAAACAAACTTGTTGCTACGATATCAATTTCTAAGCCAACTTTTTCGAACATCATGATTTCAAAAATTATGGAAAATATGCAAATTTAAGCGTTCTAAAGAACTGTAAAAAGCGTATAACAAAATTTTGGGAACGTATGACAAAAAAATAGTGTTTGCCACACGTACCTAAATGAAGTTTTTCAGGACTCATCTGCTATTCAACATGAATGATTCGTCCTGAAATCTTCATTGTAGGTACTTAACAAAAATAATTATTTGCGTATCACAAAAATTTAACATCACAGAACTGAGTTCCTGAATGTTACTACTATTACCGTTAACCAATAATTGCTAAATGCATAAAAAATGCATTGAACAATATTCGAGCAAAGACATGATAGGGAAACAATATTATAGTAAATACTAAACGTTAAATTCACCGAAATTGCAATGAAGAGACTTCTGGTTAGGCCTGGTTATATTTATCGAGCCTGTGATTATTTATTTTAACCCAATATTCGTAAAAGTGTTGACTGGCGTATTTACAATATATAATAAATGAAAAAATGCTAACTTAAATTATCCTAAAGCTAAATTTGTTATTATCAATCCTAATTTTCTTTAAATCAAATTCAAAATTTGCTCTTAACCCTGATATAAATATAGTAAATAAAGAAAAAATGATATTATATATATTATATTATTAGAAAATATAAAATTAAACCGGATTAATAAATATACCCCTGCAGTAACTAAAGTCCTTGAATGTACTAATGAAGAAACAGGAGTAGGTGCTGCTATAGCTGCAGGTAATCAAGAAGAAAATAGAATTTGTGCTCTTTTTGTTCAATCAGCAATAATTACCAACCCCCCCAATAATTCTTATCTCCCTTATATCTTTTATTAAATCTAAATAATAAGTGAACGGTAAAAGTTTGATTTTCATTTTAGTGCTCATCTGTGCCAGAGTTTCCCCTAGTTACAAATAAATAATTTCTCTAGTAAAGTGTGTTTTAAATCTAATATAACAACTTACCGCTATTGGAAACCTACTATATAATTCTAAATTTGAAAGTATATTTGTCTCCGTGAAAAAATAATAAAATGTTTAATTTAATACAAGGATCATAAGTGATTCTTCTGCGTAAATCAAATTAAGATTTTTTCTTTATTGGTTTTTATCAAATTCATAATAAAATAAAAAATATAATAAGAGGCACATGTTCATGTTGTTTTCATAAAGAAATTCGCAATTTGATGGATACCAAACTAATTTATAAGGTGGTAATGTTTCCCATAATATTAAATGGCAGCTTTAAGTGGAACAATAATTTAATGCACTCTGTTTAATTACTACATTAATAACACTTCGGAAATAGATACAGGCATAATCACCGCAATAAAATTTGTATAGTAGGTGTATTCAAGCAGAAAGTATTGAGTAAACAAATTTTGATAACGGGAATCACAATCTATTGAAAAGAGTTTTAATTAAATAATTGAATTGTTTTCGTTAAACCTACCAGGCTACTGAAAAATTAGTGAGAAAGCAACGTTTATTTGAGATGATCTATTAGTTTTATCCACTCAATTCTCATTATACAAGTACAGTCGAACTGGGCTTTAACGGCTATTACCTGATGTAACGAACACTCAATTGTAATGAACGAATTTGAAATACCCGTCCAAAGTCGCTATAATATATTTTGCTCGACTATAACAAACTCGGATATTAGGAGCACTCGGTTATAACATACCGCATTTTAACTCGAGAGGCCTTTGAACTCGGATATAACGAACTATTGACAGATAGTTTCCGGCTGAATTTCTAGGGTTACTACCGATATTACTTAGGTATAAGTCTTCGTCTGTTTCCTTGTGCCAAAAACGCAGTTTTCTTATTGGCTTCCAATCAATGTTAGCACAGTGTGGCGGCCACTTGTTTGATTTACAAAAAGGTCAAAAAAGTGGAATATAGCTTTCAAGGTGCAAAATTTGCCGCGATTATGGACTTTCCATACTCGTACATACTGAATTAACGTTTTAGCGGTCCTTTAGATGTTCGTTATAACCGAGTTTGACTGTAAAACCTACTGTTACGTGTGAATTTAAGCACCTTAAATTTCCAATAAAAGGTTTTATTTCATTAATACTCTTTAATAAATTCATGGTATTTTTAATTTTATTTTTGGTGAATCCGCCGGGTTATCTGCTGCCTCGCATAATTCGGTAGAAATATGTTCAAAAAAAAAATTCCTGAAATAAAATGATAATGTTATCGTAGGTGTATTTATTGCCGAATTTAAACTTACCTTAGTTTTGTCGAGGTTGTTCATTATTTATTTCGTTCTGGGAGTTATCTTGCAGTATTCGTCCTCTTCATGGTTGTTTATTTACGTTTATATAGCTAAGTTTATATTGATAATTTCGGAAATCCTTTTGTTGTAACCGGTTCAGTATTCCTGTAAGAAAATTAACACTCATTTTCTTTCGATTTGTACTTGTTGATAATAGAAATTTTGATTGGGAAAGACTCCAGAAAACACTATCACAACGGGGTTATATGTGAATGGTATATCGGAATTTAAAACATCGAATAAATAGGTACTTACCTTGTTGGCTTTTTAGGGCTATTTAATTAGCGAATTTCGGTTATTTGTGTTCTTTCTCTGGCACAATAATTATTGTTGTAAATAATTGTTATTGTCGTGGGCATTTGAAATGTCAGTTCTTTGACACAGTCAAACGTCAATGTCGAAGGGTTGTCAAATGTCATTTATCCATCACTTAGATATCTCTGCTGATTGGCCAAGGAAGTTATGGGTTCTGATTGGCGATCGACAGAGGTCTTCTCTCTTGGGGCGCTTGCGCTCTCTCTCTCCAAATCCGCCGGCTAGCACGTTTGGTTCGTGAAGTGGTTGTTTCGAATTTAATGGAGTTTGAAGAAATTTTGGGGCTCCACTCGTTTTGAGGATTTTTTTTTAAACAACGTTTCCGGATAGCACAGTGAAATGCACTAGTAAAGTGCGATCGTATGTTGTGTTTAACCGCCTTAATTGGGATGTGACTTCACGAACTACGTATCGGTGAGTTTGACCTTCAAATGACGACTTCTTCAAGTTGACGTTGTTGTTGTTGTTTTTTTTTCTAGACTGCCGAAGTGCTTCTACCAACCAATAGCACTTAATTGCTTTCATTTTCAGTATCAATAATAATTATTGTTAGCGCGACAACTCCCTTGTCTATTTGGAAACCCTTTCCGTCAAGTGAGTAATAAATAGGTTAGATTTTTCCTTTCAATATAAGTACTAATTTCAGAATTAAGATCGTGAGTACCGTTGCCTGGTGAAACAGGGTGTCTCGAATAAAACTTGGATTATTATTGTGGAAAGGTAATCTTTTAAATGGTTTATTTATTTTTCCTAAAATGAAGGAACTATTTTAGGGTTTTTGAATGTGGATAATAGTAATTTTGGGCTTACCTACCTACCTAGAGGTTGCCTGATATAATACCAGAGGTGTACCTACTTGCCTTTGTCAGCTGAGACCGCTGGCAACCTTCGCTTTTGTACTTACATACCGGTACCGCTAAGTATCCTGATAAAATTTAAGAATACAAATAGGTGTTAAAAGAGCACTCAGTAGCTGTTAGATTAATTTTTTTACCGATAAGGTTTATTAAAGCTTCTTGAGCTTTATACCCAAATTTTGTAATATATTGTAAAAAAAAGCTGTGTAAATAGATAATTAAGGAAGGGGGTCCAAGATCGTTATTGAAATCTATTAGTTTGAAATAATACCTCCCCTAAAAGTACAGAACTCATGCTCTCTAGTTAGTTAAATCTGGGAGAAAATTGTGACGGCGGTTCTGCGCTTGTGAACCCGTTACAGATTTTTGGCGACCAACGTGTAAGGCCTCGATTTCATGAATATCTTGGAACTTCTTATCGATGAAATAAAAAAAACAAACCAACAAAAATATCACAGGCTATTAGCTTAAACTTTGGATTGTATACTTGAATATTTCCTTTTGCGAAAAAAAAAAACAAAACGTAAGACGTAGATTGTGAATTTAGTAGATAGTACATAGGTATAGGATACTTATTAGGTACTGGATTTTTTGTATTTTTATACGGAAAGGCTATTGAACCGCAGGTAAAGGCAAAACCATCTACTGGGTGAGTCAAAACTTTATGTTGTGTATGTCTTTCTTGATTTATCTGGAGTAATAATCGTGTATTTTGTATTCTTTTGTCGAGATGTCGTTTAAATTAGATGTTGACCGTCTGGTCAAAGATGAGTTAGAATTTGAATTAAAAATTCGAGGAATTTCAGATCCTACTTTGAAGGTCGATGATTTACGAAAATGTTTGCGTAGTTATATGGCTTTAGAAAAAGCGGGAAAATCAGTTCATGCGACGGTAGAATTAGATCCTAAGGAAGAACTTAGCATTTGTGAGAGTAAATTAACTGAGATAAAAGAACTTTTAGCTGTTTTTTCGGGTTCTGCTAATCAAGTTAGGAAAATAGAAACAAAATTCGCGCATGTTGTTGGTAGGAATGAGAACATTGATAGTAAGGAGGAGGAGCATACTTCTAAACGATCATATTTGCTTATGTCATTAATGAAATGCGTAACAGAGTATACCACTAAAATTCAGGCGTTGACGGTTCCACCAAGCTCAGACGAAGTTCCACCGGATCCTAATTTTCACGCGGATATTGACATAACTAATCTATCAATTCAGGGCAGCTCTAGTCCCAATACTGCTCATAGGGTTTCAGCTACGGCTGTTA
Source organism: Pseudeuparius sepicola (assembly GCA_963920635.1). Lineage (NCBI taxonomy): Eukaryota > Metazoa > Arthropoda > Insecta > Coleoptera > Anthribidae > Pseudeuparius > Pseudeuparius sepicola. Next base: position 46,114,281 of record OY987302.1, on the reverse strand, counting down.
ATCCGAATATTGATAGTGGCGCTGATACTTCGAGTTCTACATTTGCGATAAAGTCAGTACCTGTCTATAAATGGGGTTTGAAATTTGGCGGAAAGCCTAACGAAAGTTTTAATGCCTTTTTGGAACAGGTTAATGCTTATTGCGTAAGTCGAAATGTGTCAAAATCTCAGCTGTTTACTTCTGCACGGGACTTGTTTACCGATGATGCGTTCAGAATTTTTAATTTATTTAAAAATTATGCGTCAGACTGGGATAGTTTGATTCGGTTAATGAAGGAAGAATATGTCCCTCCGGCCGATGTGTTATGGGGTCAAATTTTGGCACGCACTCAGGGTGATACAGAGTCAATTGGTTTATATGTGGCAGTCATGACTGGCTTATTTGATAGGATGCCAACTTCGGTACCTGAAGCGCTTAGAATGCAGGTGTTATTGAAAAATATTCAACCTTTTTACCAGGAACGACTTACTTTACTTGAAGTGAAGACACCTTTTGAACTAATTGAGTTAGGGCGCAAGTTAGAAAAAACTCGAGAGAATATTCATTCTTTTAAGCCACCGCGCAACCGAGATTTGACATTGGAGCCAGACTTGTCTTATTCTGGGGGTACAAAGCCAGTTATTAGGGAAGTCGTTGCTCGCGAAGCTCGTTGTTGGAGATGTAGCGGCGTAGGGCATGTAGTGAAGGATTGTCCACGTCCCAAGAAGGAGTTTAAATGTTATGGTTGTGGTAAGATCGGTTTTACAAAGACAACTTGTCCTCAGTGTAAAGGAAAACGATCCAGTAACAATGGTAAAAATTCGGAAAACTCTCACCGGGAACAGTAATCGATCGCGCTGTTCCGCGGACTTGTAATTGTAAAGCGATCGGAATTTTTCCGGGTAGGCCGATACTCGATTATATACTGGCTCAATTGGATGACGGGGAATGTCCTTATGTTCGAGTCGAGATTTTGGGTCGGGAACTATATGGTTTGCTGGACAGTGGAGCCAATAAAGTGTTTATAAATACCGAAGGTTGGGAAATTTTACGAAATTTGGGCGTAAGGCTGGATGTGTCGCAACCTATTTGCTGTTTAATGGCTGATGGGGAGGATAGACCATGTTTAGGGATAGCTACTATACCGATACGTTTGAAAGATGTTGTGACGGTCATGGATGTGTATGTTGTTCCGTATCTGAGACATACATTAGTGTTAGGCATCGAATTTTGGAAACGTGTAGGTCTAGTCCCAGATGTCCGTAAGGGCGAATGGTATTTCTCTTCGGGAGTCATAGACGCGGTAGAGGTTTCTGTGATACAGGCTGTGACGGATCTAAAACAAGACCAACAAACACGACTTGAAGAAATTGTTCAGGCTTATTTCGATAGGATTGACGACACAAAACTTGGGTGTACTAATGCTGTTCAGCATAAAATTGTTGTTACTCAGAAAGAACCGATTAAGCAACGTTATTATCCGGTATCTCCTTTCAAACAGGGCCTTATTGACAAAGAATTAGATCGTATGCTTGCATTAGGAATAATTGAGAAATCAAGTAGTGGGTGGTCATCGCCGATACTTATGGTGCCAAAGAAAAATGGAGAATGGAGATTTTGCGTTGATTTTCGTAAAGTGAACAGAGTGACAGAACGCGATGCGTACCCTCTGCCTTACATTTCGAATATTCTTAGAAGGTTAGGCGGGGCAAAGTACTTGTCCACGATGGACATTCGCAGTGCTTATTGGCAAGTGGCTTTGGAAGATAGTAGTAAGCCGTATACCGCGTTTACTGTTCCGGGTCGCGGTTTGTTTCAGTACACCAGAATGCCGTTTGGCTTGCATAATGCTCCTGCCACTTTTCAGAGGCTTGTGGATAATGTTTTCGGTCCGGAACTTGAACCATACGTATTCGTCTATCTTGACGATATTGTGTTGGCAACGCCCACTTTCGAGAAGCATTTGGAGTTGCTGACAGAAATTTTCAAAAGGTTGGAAGCCGCAAATTTGTCACTTAACCGTGAAAAATGTTCCTTTTGTGTACCAGAGCTCAAATATTTAGGTTATGTTGTTAATAGCAACGGTCTTTCAGTAGATCCTGGGAAAATAGAGGCTATTGTTAACTTGCCCAGACCAAAGACTGTCACTGAAGTTCGACGAGTATTGGGTATGATAGGTTGGTACCGACGTTTCGTGGAAAACTATTCTGATTTGATCGCTCCACTTTGCGTGTTACTTCGTAAAGGAAAACCTTTCGTTTGGAGTGAGCAATGCGAGAATTCGTTTCAAAAAATTAAGGATGCTTTAGTTAGCGCTCCCATATTGTCTTCTCCTAATTTTGAATACCCTTTCTACCTTCAAACCGACGCTTCTGCATATGGACTTGGAGCGGTCCTAACACAACGATACGGTGACAAAGAACACGTAATTTGCTATCTTTCGCGGGTGCTCAACAAAGCCGAGAGGAATTATTCTAGCGTCGAGCGTGAATGTCTTGCAGTTTTATGGAGTGTAGAAGCCTTAAAGTGTTACTTAGATGGGTATAAATTTTTTGTGATTACGGATTGCCACTCGCTATTGTGGTTGGAAAATTTAAAAGACCCTCAAGGTCGGTTGGGTCGATGGGCTTTGCGCCTGCAGCAGTTTAATTATGAAGTAATCCACAGAAAGGGCAAAGATAATGTTGTGCCAGATACCCTGTCGCGAGCTTTAGACCTTAGTGGAGAAATTGTTGCTAATAATATCGAGTCCGAGGGCGATGAAACTTTTAATTTCTCCCATGTAAAAGATAAATGGTTTACTAATCTACGGTCGAAAATTGCTTCAAACCCTCTTAAGTATGCTAAATGGCGTATCGAAGGTAACAAAATTTATAAATACGTCGAACCAGATTTTCCGAATTTGCGCACTAACTTGGACTTCTGGAAAATGGTTGTACCAAAGGATTTTCGTAAATCTGTTTTAAATAAGTGTCATGACTCAACGACTGCGGGTCATTTAGGCACGTATAAGACATATCATAGAGTCGCGGAACGTTATTTCTGGCCTTTCATGCGAAGTGATATCAGCAGATATGTCTCTAAATGTATCACTTGTTTACGAATTAAACCTGAACAGAAGAAACCAGGTGGTTTTATGGGTAAACCTGTCATTCCGACTCGCCCATGGCAAGTTATTTCAACGGACCTCTGTGGTCCATTTCCAAAAAGTGTATCCGGCAACATGCATATTCTAGTCGTGACTGATACCTTCAGTAAGTTCACTCTCATTTTTCCATTACGCCATCCGACTGCGCCTGCAATCTCAAAAATTTTGAAAGATCATGTCTTTATGTTATTCGGTGTTCCGAAGATTTTAAAGTGCGACAACGGAGTGCAGTACAAGAGTAAACACTTTCAGTCTCTATGTCAACAATTTGGAGTTAGGATTGTTTTCACTGCCAATTATTCGCCTCAATGCAACCCCACAGAACGTGTTAACCGGGTTATTAAAACAATGTTAACGGCATATGTCGCCGAAAATCATCGCCGATGGGATGAGCACATTGCAGAGATCGGATGTGCGCTCCGGAGTGCTAAACACGAAGTGACTAATCAAACGCCATATTTCGTGAACTTCGGGTTTGAGATGGTTACAGACGGACGAGAATATTCTTCATCACCTCAGGAAGATCTAGATGACTCTAAGCAAAATTCTTTAGAGCGAAGTCGAGAGTTGGAGAAACTAAGAAACTGGGTTAGGAAGAAACTTGAAAAAGGTTTGGAACGTTCACGCAAAGTCTACAATTTGCGTAGACGCAATGTTTCGTATGACATAGGTGATGTTGTATGGAAAAGAAATTATGTTCAATCGGATAAAGCGAATTATTTTACAGCTAAATTAGCAGGGAAGTTTTGCGGACCATTTCGCATTAAAAAGAAAGTGGGATATTGTATATATGAGTTGGTTAATGACCAAGGAGTGTCAATTGGGAATTGGCACGTAAAGGATTTGAAGCCACATCCGGTTTCAGATGATTAAGAAGGGGGAAAAGGAAAAAAGAAAAAAAAAAAAACTTCGTTTTTTTTTTGGGGAGTTTTGGTGGAGCTGTTACGTGTGAATTTAAGCACCTTAAATTTCCAATAAAAGGTTTTATTTCATTAATACTCTTTAATAAATTCATGGTATTTTTAATTTTATTTTTGGTGAATCCGCCGGGTTATCTGCTGCCTCGCATAATTCGGTAGAAATATGTTCAAAAAAAAAATTCCTGAAATAAAATGATAATGTTATCGTAGGTGTATTTATTTTTGTGTATAGTTTTGTCGAGGTTGTTCATTATTTATTTCGTTCTGGGAGTTATCTTGCAGTATTCGTCCTCTTCATGGTTGTTTATTTACGTTTATATAGCTAAGTTTATATTGATAATTTCGGAAATCCTTTTGTTGTAACCGGTTCAGTATTCCTGTAAGAAAATTAACACTCATTTTCTTTCGATTTGTACTTGTTGATAATAGAAATTTTGATTGGGAAAGACTCCAGAAAACACTATCACAACGGGGTTATATGTGAATGGTATATCGGAATTTAAAACATCGAATAAATAGGTACTTACCTTGTTGGCTTTTTAGGGCTATTTAATTAGCGAATTTCGGTTATTTGTGTTATTTCTCTGGCACAATAATTATTGTTGTAAATAATTGTTATTGTCGTGGGCATTTGAAATGTCAGTTCTTTGACACAGTCAAACGTCAATGTCGAAGGGTTGTCAAATGTCATTTATCCATCACTTAGATATCTCTGCTGATTGGCCAAGGAAGTTATGGGTTCTGATTGGCGATCGACAGAGGTCTTCTCTCTTGGGGCGCTTGCGCTCTCTCTCTCCAAATCCGCCGGCTAGCACGTTTGGTTCGTGAAGTGGTTGTTTCGAATTTAATGGAGTTTGAAGAAATTTTGGGGCTCCACTCGTTTTGAGGATTTTTTTTTAAACAACGTTTCCGGATAGCACAGTGAAATGCACTAGTAAAGTGCGATCGTATGTTGTGTTTAACCGCCTTAATTGGGATGTGACTTCACGAACTACGTATCGGTGAGTTTGACCTTCAAATGACGACTTCTTCAAGTTGACGTTGTTGTTGTTGTTTTTTTTCTAGACTGCCGAAGTGCTTCTACCAACCAATAGCACTTAATTGCTTTCATTTTCAGTATCAATAATAATTATTGTTAGCGCGACAACTCCCTTGTCTATTTGGAAACCCTTTCCGTCAAGTGAGTAATAAATAGGTTAGATTTTTCCTTTCAATATAAGTACTAATTTCAGAATTAAGATCGTGAGTACCGTTGCCTGGTGAAACAGGGTGTCTCGAATAAAACTTGGATTGTTATTGTGGAAAGGTAATCTTTTAAATGGTTTATTTATTTTTCCTAAAATGAAGGAACTATTTTAGGGTTTTTGAATGTGGATAATAGTAATTTTGGGCTTACCTACCTACCTAGAGGTTGCCTGATATAATACCAGAGGTGTACCTACTTGCCTTTGTCAGCTGAGACCGCTGGCAACCTTCGCTTTTGTACTTACATACCGGTACCGCTAAGTATCCTGATAAAATTTAAGAATACAAATAGGTGTTAAAAGAGCACTCAGTAGCTGTTAGATTAATTTTTTTACTGATAAGGTTTATTAAAGCTTCTTGAGCTTTATACCCAAATTTTGTAATATATTGTAAAAAAAGCTGTGTAAATAGATAATTAAGGAAGGGGGTCCAAGATCGTTATTGAAATCTATTAGTTTGAAATAATACCTACCCTAAAAGTACAGAACTCATGCTCTCTAGTTAGTTAAATCTGGGAGAAAATTGTGACGGCGGTTCTGCGCTTGTGAACCCGTTACACTACACTATGCTATGCTAAACTACTAGACGTGATCATATTGATTTTATTGTTGGAAACAACAGCCAGAAATTTGATCCGAAAGTTTACAGCGGACAAGCTCTAAATTGCGGACGCCGCAGTAAATAGGTGCAATATTTCATGGAGGTAAAATATTGGGAAAATGCATTACAACGATTAAAACTGGCAACCGTCCTGAATGGAAACTTGTTTTTGGAGATTGTGACGTGGCAATAAATAACGGGCGCAACGACGTGACCCTGGATAGTTTTGCCAGAAGAAGGGACCGCTGTAATTTCTCTATGACAGATCGAGAATAACAGCAATATCGATTTCCCCGCTCCTTCGCCGCTACAAAAACCGGCAAAGCGGTTTGTTTTCGTGGGGAATTCGGTGCTTTCAACTATATTGGATCCGTCCCGGATTTATGAGAAACACTGGAATTAGGCGCTTTTCAAACGGCCGTCGGCCGGAGTGGTAACTAGGGTTTCATCAAGTCAAGTAGCTTGACATTTTAACAAATAACTTGACTTGACTTGAAAATCAAGCTTTTGACAAATTAAATATTTGACTTGGCTTGATATTGGAAAATTACTACCTGACTTGAACTTGACTTGATTCCAAGTCAAGTCATGTCAAGTAGCTTGAATATCAAGTCAAGCCATGAATCTCTAAAATTGGCAATAAAATAAAATTAATTTACTTTTGCTTGTGAACATGTTTATTTATTATTAACACACAAAATAAGAACCAAGTTTCCGAGAAAAATGTTTATATATTAAGAAAAAAAAAGTGCTTTGAACGGTGTTAACGTGAAACAAATAGAAGTTTTTGGTGTTACACAGACTATACAGATAGTTTTGGTACGGACTTAAAATAGTTTATTTTTGTTCTTTCCTAGATTTGCAAAAAAAGTGTACAATGCAAAGGTTTATTATTATTATTTACCTAACTGTCCTAACTGATAATAAAATGTGAAATTGATAATCAAATAATCAAGTAGCTTCAAGAAAAACTTGATTTTTCAATTACTTGAGAAATAAATACTTGACTTGACTTGATATTGGAAAATTACTACTTGACTTGAACTTGACTTGATTTCAAGTCAAGTCAAGTCAAGTAGCTTGAATATCAAATCAAGCCATGAATCTCTACTGGTAACCGAACCACTGCTATGAAAATTTCGGATCAAATAGGCCCGTTCTCATAGGAGGGGAAGTTAATCAATTCAAGCGTGTAAATGGTCATACAGGATGATTCAGCCAGCCACGATGTAGTCTTTTTTTAACTGTAGATATGTGGAAAAAATAATTTAGTCTTGTAGTTTCTAAATATCCAGTTCTTAGTTTTAATTAGTCAAATTGCCTTATAGTTTTTTATGCCCAATAGCAAAATTAATGTGCAATTTTTATATAAGATAGCTCACAATTTTATTATCCGGGACTTGTGTTGCGTTGAAACCACAACAATTGTGATGATAACAGATTTCAACAATAAATGGTGGGCCTTGTATTCCAATCAAATTCTCTACAAATATTACTAGTCATGGTGCACGGTTGTAAAAAAATGCGTTTATTCGATTTAAGTTTGGTGACATTTTGCAGAGGTTTTACGATCAATCACAAACAGAACACACGAAGATAATTGTTATCTGGGGGTATAACTTCACGTTTGAAACTGTCAGAAGCATGCGCGGTTTCGTTTTTGTGTCGTTCCATCTTACCGTTTTCAAGGACGCCGATAAAGCTCCAACTTGCCTGTTCGACTCTTGGTCGACCACCGGCAGCATTGTTTCCATCTCCGCCGCTTCTTCTGCTCTTCTGCTTCGCTTCCGCTTCCTTTTGTCTGGAATATCGACGGGAGAAGTCGCCATGATGGAGTCACTTTGTCTCACCACCACCACGTTACGTCCGCTGCTTGGCAACGTCGTCCCAATTCCATCTGGATCTGGAGACAAAGGCAGGATGATGATGTCATCTGGTGACGCGTCTGAGGAGGTGAGTAGCTGTACGGTAGGGGTGGAACCTTGTGACGTTAGCCTTGTGCAAATCTGGAAAGATAAAATTAAAAGTTAGATAAAAGTTTCCTTGCGTAGCTTAACTATCAGGTGTTCCAATAGAACAGGAATAGAGACTATACTTACATAGCTGCTGTGGAAGCAAATTGAAAAAAAAAACTATCTGTTTTTTTTGTTCAATGAAACAATGATCCGGTAATTTTAAGTTATACTGCAAAATTACTGTCCATGTGATTACAGGCATAAATCCTGATGCAGTTTGAAATTCATCTTCAAGGGGAAATTTGTTCTGCTTATGCTTTACTGTAAAAACAGTCTCAAGTAAGAATGACATACCGCACCAAATAAAACGTTAAAAACTGCATTAACATTGAATATATAGATATGTTAGAACAGTTCCTATAGAACTTAGTCGAAAATGATTAGTTCAAAAAGGTTCCAGACCTTCGTATTCAAGGGTGCATACAGGGAAGTGGAGGTTATTTTGCCGGCATAATAATAAATAAATAAAAATTGTATATATAATTTCCTTTCAGCTAATAATAATTAAGAAAAGCTTGAAAAGTTTGCCTCTGTCTTCAGAAAATTCTAATTCCTGAGGACAACCTGTCCCTATAGGCGCACTTACCTGAATGTTCTCTGCATCGGAAGAACATTCCGACGTTGGAGGCGTTGGTACTGTGGAGGGCATTTGTACCACGTAGACAATTGGCTGGGTGTAACATGGTGTCACTACCACAGACGTCGGTGTCGTCGGGGCGGGTGTTGCTGGTTTTGAAAGTTGAAATTCTTCTTTTAATTGTCGTGGTTGATGCACCTGGAAAGGATCAATGAATAATGTATTAGAAACTTGCAGAAGCAAACTATGCTTATGTATAGTTAATTTTGAAATACACCGAGAAAGGAGCAGCAGGAATATACTATGTCAATCTGGCATAATGCAACATGTGACCACCAATATATTTGCATAATTGTGTCCCATAAAGAATTAGGAAGCTATTGTATCTCCTCGGAAATGAAGTGCCATTCCATGGTAGTTATACAATATCTATACTTTTTTTTAACTTATTTATTTTGTAGTAGGTAATAGACGTATAGGTCTATGAGTATGCATGTCTAGTTACACAGGGTGTCCTGAAATAAAGGTAAAGCAAAATAATAACCAAAAAATGGTTTGCCAATGGCAAACAAGTTGTGATCAAAAACATCCTCTACCAAAAACTCCCACCTATAGTTTCAAAGACGTTGCAAGCGCTAGCTTCTCACTCAAAAATAACTTAAGTGTAAAAAATTTAAGATTTCTGGAGCAATTAATTTTAGGAGGTGTAAGTTGTTACAGGAATTTTTTTAATTATTTTGAGTCCTATCAACCAACTGTACTACGGGGTGTCTCAGACTCGATGCCTTGGTTACTATGAGTGAGCAAAAAGTACAAAACAATTGACATATGGACTTGCTTTTGGAACGTTCGAAAAAACCGGATAGGACGTCATAAAAATATTTTCCCCAGAACCATAATACTTTATTGAATATTCATCCACAAAAAACAACTGATAGTTTGAGCGTTGTAAAATATTTTTTCTACAGGTGGGCGGAAACTCAAAACAATTTGCTTTCTAGTGCGGAAAATTTAGCGCACTGTAATGTCAAATACATAAAACAGTCAAAAGTACTGGTTTTTCAATTATTATTAATAACATCGTATTGCCTAAGTATTGCTCTGGTTGCTATAGCGCAATATAGTTGCAATCGGCTTTTCAATCACATTCTTTGGACAGATGAAAGTCGCTTAGCGAGGAATGGGTTGCCAAACAAAAGAAATAAACATTATTGGTCAACAAAAAACCCTCATTTTGTTAACACAATTCATAATCAGGGGCACTTGGGTGTGAATATATTATGGTGTGGTATGATTGGTCGTCATTTAATTGGACCGTACTTTTATGAGGAGTGTTGGATGGATGAAAATATTTGCGCTTTTTGCAAGACGAACTTCCGGTTATTCTTGAAAATGTGCCTCTGCAGCTGAGAAGACCTATGTGGTTTTAGCACGATGGAGCTCTTCCTCATAAAGCATATAGTGTAGATAATTTTTTTGAATGAGAGATATGAAAATCGATGGTTGGAGATAAACGATCCCATAGGATAGCTATGGAAGTTGCCAGATTTTACCTCCTTAGATTTTTTGGGGCCTCCTCAAAAACAAAGTTTACAGGTCTCCGTCACAGTTAACCATTTTAAAGAAAAAAATAGTATTGCCTGCCAAGAAGTCACCCCTAATACTTTAAAGAGGGCAAGAGGCTACTCAATTACAAGTCAGGCGTTGATTAGATTTATGTGTAGCAGAAGGCGGTTGTCATATCGAAAATAAGTTATATAAATAAATACCTAATTAATTAAATTAATTATAAGTACTTATATTACATTTGTTTTGTTTGAGCGTGCTAGTTTTTTTTCCTTATTCTTGCATATACTACCATAATGGATATAGTTCCATATTTTATTATTAAGATGAATAATAACAATTTAGATAGCTTTACCAACTATCAGTAACTGTTTTTCGTGGATACCTAATTATAAATGCCTGGCTAACCGATTTCCACCGACAAAATTTATACCAGGCCATTTCCTTGTTTTGGGTTTTTAAAGGAAATACATATAAAAACTCCTTTAGCAAAAGTCAATCAGAAATGCACGATCTATCTAAGTATCTGATAAAATATGTATGTTTTTGGGAAAAATATTTGTTATATCCGTTTTTTTCGAACTTTCCAAAAGCAGTTTTCAGTGCAAAAGTTAGCAAAAGTTGTCCGATATAAAGCCATGTCAACTATTTTTGTTTTGTACTTTTCATTCGCTCATAGTAACCCTGGGAATAGAAGATAATCTACTACGTAGTAGATTCCTCTATGCCCTGGGACATCGAGTCTGAGACAGTCTGTACAATATTTTCCTGTCATGCTTCAAGAGAGGTGTGTGACTAATTACAGGGATTACTACAAAAATTTACTTTTCAGTATTTTCTATGAATACAGTTATAGAAATTTTAAAAAGTAAAGTGGTACAACATAGAGACTCACCGCAGCTAAATATTTATAAATTTGCATTTTCAAAATGCAAATGCAGGGCGCTGGCTGCGATTATTGTATACTCCCGATTTTCACGAAAACCATTTAGAATTTTTTTATTTAAAATATGAATTCACAGTTTTAATCAGGACACCCCAAAACCCCCATATACCATATTTAAGCGACTTCACGATAGGGCATATTTTTACTTTTGTTAAACGAATCATTTCATTTTCTATCTCAAAGTAAGATGATTCATTGTGTTATAGTCGGCCAAACACTTTCATTATTACATGAACTGTCAAGTTTAATGTAGGTGTAAATTTCATTGTTCAATTTCCATGGCAGATATGATTTTTTTCAAATATCTCTTCTGAGAACACTATACCTTTTCAACTTCAAATTGGGAATAATCAATTTCAAATTGGGAATAAACAAATTCAAATTGGGATCAATCAATTTCAAGTTGGGAATAGACAACTACAAATTGGGAATAGTCAATATCAAATTGAGAATAAACAATTTAAAATTGGGAATATTCAATATTAAATTGAAAATCAATAACTTCATGAAACACACTTATCAACAATTTGTTAACTAAAGTTTATAATATTAAGCAAAATTTCGACTGCCTGGTAAGGTTCAAAAAAGACTTGGCCAGAAATCTGAGAAAGAAGACAACTATCGCAAACCAAAGTTAGCTGATAGAAATTAGAAAGTAGGTATAAGTAGTGCAAAATAACATAAATAACAAATTAACTGTAGCGAGTTGCACCAGATTTATAGGAAATATACAGAGATACATATACCAGAAATATTAAATGATAGACAAGGATTAAATATAAGTGTGCAACATATGGGAATTTTTTTTTATTAATTGCACAACCAAAATACAAACATTGCCGAAAGTTGATGTATGTTAAATAATCATATTAGGTGCACTTAGAAAGGTTGCAAGTTAAACAGCATACAGGGTAGGTCAAAAAATATAAAAATTTTACGAGAGTAAAGTACAGTTATTTAAAAAAATTCAGCAAAAAGTTATTAAGAAAAGTGGTTTAGAATAAAAAGCTATCCTAAATACCAAAACATAGCCACCTAAGAAAAAAAAATTTGTCAATAATTAATTTCCAGTTTCTTAATAAACAATTAAAATATAAATTTTGCACCTTAAATGAGAGTTTTTTAATATGCACATTATCATTACTAATGTTTTACCTTGTTCCGAAGAATTTTTGCGAAATTTTAAAGTTTTGTTTAATATCGTTGCAACAAACATGAAGTTTGTGATTCCCTAAAAAATTAAAATACTAAGTAAATTTTACAAATATTCTTGAATTTGAACAAAGTTATGCGAAATTGATTTAATTTTGATTGATTTATGAAATTATCTAGGGTGAATATTAAGACAAATTTTTTTTAGAAAATTATGAATGTTTTTCAAAAAAAAAATACTTTTCTTCTTAGGAGGCCATGTTTCGGTATTTAGGCTTTTAACTTTTAATTCTATATAGACAACTTTTCTCAATAACATTTTGCTAAATTTTCTGAAATAAAGGTACCTACTTTACTCTTATACATTTTTTTATTTTTTGACCTACCCTGTACGCTGTTTGACTTGCAACCATTCTAAGTGCGCCTAGTATAATTATCGAACATGTACCAACTTTCGGGAGTATTTGTATTTTCGTTGTGCCAATTAATAAACAAAAAATCCCATATGTTGCACACTTAAATGACCACACTGTATTGCAAAAATATGATATTTTAAATTCAATAAGTAGGCACATATTGTGTGTTTATTTAGATATAAGTAATTAAAATATTGTTTAATATGAAGTTGTTGATTTTCAATTTAATATTGAATATTCCCAAATTGAAATTGTTTATTCCCAATTTGATATTGACTATTCCCAATTTGAAGTTGTCTATTCCCAATTTGAAATTGATTAATCCCAATTTGAAGTTGACTATTCTCAATTTGAAGTTGTTTATTCCCAATTTGAAATTGATTATTCCCAATGATGTTGAAAAGGTATAGACTAAGAGAACTAAAAACAATAAAACGGAACTTTAAAGACATTAAAGTAAATACAAAAATTATTTTTTAATTACGAATTGAGCGATTTACTGTAAAGAAGTAAATGTATAAAGCGAAATAAAGTTTTCGAGGACATCAAATCGAAAAACGACTATAGTACCTATTATATTTACCGACATCTACCACCTTAGAAGGTGGCTTTGTCGAGAGGGGTCCAATAATGTAAGATCTTTTTTACATGGTGGTTGATTATTTTGTAAAATAAAAATAAATTAGTTTTGTATTTATTAGCAGTTTTTCAATAATTCCAGGATACTTCGCACCCCGATAAAGGTTAAAAATATTCTGCATTTTGAGATGACCCAGCGACAAACATTCTGTGTAATATTGTATTGGATCTCTGCTCAACAACACTTTGAGTGGTCCTGTTTGCTATTCAACTGTTTTGAGGCGATTCCATGGCACAATTGATTCGCCAGATATACCTATAAAATTCCTATTTTTTCCCAAATGTCGATATGCACCTGCATCGATACAGAAATTTGAAAATTTCTCGAAAACAGTCACCTTTGGCGTTATTCACCAAGTATACCTTTTTTGCTTAGAAAACGTGTGGGAAGAGGATACAATACATTAACAAAATGTAGTAAAAGTTTACTGTCAAAAAAGTTAGGGCAAATTAATTAAATAATGATAGCGTACTTATGACTTCTCTTCCCAAAAAACCCCGGCTACCAAATTTTGCAAGAAAATTTTGACGTCTCAAAAAGTTACTTAAACAAATCGAAAATAAAATTTCAATTTCAACACCCTCCATTTTGAAAACCAAACATCTGTGGACCCATGTTCATATGAACTTTTCGTCATATTTTCCATTTTTCTTTTTAATTTTTCAAGTTGGTGCATTTATTTCCGAAAATTTTAGAAAATATGTTTTTGTTCTGTTTTTATTCATTAAAATTATCGACAGAGTTTTGTTATTTATAACTGATTGCCCCCCCCCCCTCCAGACGTTAATGCTGGATACGCCACTGACTCCCTGTGTATTTTTTTATTCAAAGTTGGTATATGGGGGTTTTCGGGTGTACTGATATATTAACGCTGTGAGGTTAGATTTTCAATAAAAAATCGCTGGATTTGCATTTTGAAAATGGTAGAGAGGTCAAAAGAAGCGGCTTTTGAAGACCTTTCAATCAAACAAATATTCCGGCGATTATCTTCAAACCACTTTGGCCGACGTAGGCTCGTATCAAGTCTTTCTTACCGTCTTCACCACCGATACGGAGACTGGCGACTCGTCGGGCGACAGGGGACGGTAGCAGTGCGTCGGCGACGGCGGATCGTCTTCGGTGGGCACCGAGTGGTGGATGACGACGACGCTGGGCGCCGGCAACGGCGGCAGGCTCTGGGACAGCGACAACAGGTCGTGCGCCGCCTCCGTCTCGGCGGCGCTGCGGGCCTTCGTCGCCGCCGCGTTGGCGTCCTCGACGGACCCGCTCAACGCGAACCGCTCGTCGGAGAAGTCTGGAAGGAAACGGTCGAGTTCACTGAAGGTTCGTGTTCATCGAAAATAGCGGAACACCGCGCCGATATTCGAAACGGAAAAAGGCAAGGTTTAAAATGGACAGCATGCAGAGCTGGGTCAATTACAATTAACAACTGACCAATTACAATTCCAATTACATTTGTAGGAATGTAATTAGATCCAATTATAATTCCTTTGAGATTTTGAAATGTAATTGAATTACAATTACAATTACTTGTATTTGGAATTGGAATTTATGTAAACAATTGCTTTTTCAATTACTTCTTGTTTGCTTTATTTTTTATTAAATTTGTAGACACCAAAATAACGTAGGTACTTACCAAGTTACTTAAAAAACCATAACTGATAACTTAACTATATTAAGCATTATTTGTTCTGCGATGCAAAAAAATTCTAGTCTTTGTGTCTTTGTAAATGGCAAATATTCAAATTAAAATAAATAAAAAGTGCAGTATTTTAATGAACAAAACGAATTATATTCATAGGTAACAGTATAATATAGTAATAACTATGTCTAAAAACACAATGGCCTCACAGAGTCACAGCTCAGTTTCTATGAAAATAAAACTGAAAATAAACGGCTACATGAATAGAGAAATAAAATAAATCTTTTAAAATATATACAAAAAAATCTTAAGGCCGTGCCATATGGGCTTTACAAGAGATATAAGAAAAATAAAAAACATGCCTCATTGTTAAGACAATAGGCATTACGAATTGACTATTAATATAGAGATAGAGAATACAGAACAATCGTTATGACTTGCCAGTGACGCGTAAATAGTAAATGGGAGTGGCATAAGAAACAAAAAACATTATTGCGGACTTTGTCAGTGATGAAGCATTTATTTGGCATTGCATTTTGTTGGCCAGGTTGGCCCAAACAACGTTGCAATATTTTCAAAATCAATCCAGGTTTCCCCGATTAATCAGCTCGGGGCGACGCCGGCCGGCACCGCAATAGGAGATTGTGTAAGTAATTGTAACTGAAAAAGTAATTGTAATTGAAAAAGTAATTGTAATTGGACAAGTAATTGTAATTGGAAAAGTAATTGTAATTTAAACAGTAATTGCATTAAAGGATTTTTAAAATAAAAATTCTCAGAAGTAATTGATTTTAAATTACAAGTACAATTCCTTTTCAAAAAGTACTTGATATTAAATTACAATTACTGTCTCTATTTCAAAAGTAATTCCAACTAAGTACAATTCCATGAAAAGGAATTAATTGACAGTTCAATTACTTTCGCCTAATTACTTGCCCAGCTCTGACAGCATGTACAATCGAATTTACAATTATTGGCAACGCTGATGCGCTCTGTATCTGACACACGCCGTCAACTTTAAATCCGGAAGGACGAGGACGTTGCCGGTTGTAAAAGCAAATAATCCTGCGTTAATCTCGTAAAATATAGAGTAAAGCATTCAGTAAGAATATCACGTTTTCCAAATGATCCTTGTTCACGCGTTGCGGAGACGGTATCAAGATGAGACGTTTAAGTTTTCAAACTCCTGGCAATTCGATGCTGAACTCTTTCAATTTTCAATATGAGCAGGGATCATGCAAAAGCAGACGTGTCTATTTTTTAGAAACTACAAGAAATAGATATTTCTGGGAGATATTTGACAGAAAAAATGGATATGTCTCCTTTTGCATTAACGGATCTCGAATTTTCTGTTCTCGTATTTTTGGTTTTGGACTTTTCTTCCTACTACCTACGTTAATACTGCCAACTGTAGTTTCCATTATTACACGTAAAATGCCACAAAAACCGTGAAACTACAGTCAAACAGAAGTCTTGTTTCGTTTGTCACTTATCCGCCACTAAACGAACAGCTGATTAATGCCACAATCTATTCGGCAAAACAAGAAACATAAACCGATGAAAATTGTGTGGGATATGTCTTGTTTTGAAATAAAACTGTCAACTCCAGAAACACATGTAATGGGATATGTCTTGTTTTGATTGAACTCTGTAGGTTTAAATGAAAAGTAACTGTGGATCTCTCTGGTTTTGCGAGAATAAGGTATAAGGTAATCTCTAGAAATCGTACCAAAGAGTATACATTTTGAAAAAAGTCGATTTGTCTTAAAAATGGACATGTCTGCTTTTGCATGAACCCTCCTCATATATGGGGCAAAAACTGGTTGCGGTACCTGACATAGTGAACCAACATTTAATATATAACAGATTGCATAGTTCGACGGAGTATTGAATATGTTGAATAGAGCTTGGGAAATTGGGAAAAGTTCCTATTTAGGTACACTTTAGAAATAATTGAATTTCTGTAAATATAACTTATAGTTTTTGTTGATTTATGCTCGGTGATTTCAAAATGGATCGCCCGTCCTCATCTATTTTTATACTGGTGCCAATAAACGCAGTGTGATTCTGTAGATTTAGTATTGTGCAAGGAGAAACCAGGGATCAGGGGCGTAGTCGTCGGTCGCAAGTTTTAAAGCAAAAGTTCTGACTTTAAGTCCGAAGAAATACGGATTAAAAGTCATTTTGTTAGTTCGCGACACTTACTGCTGAGATATGTCGATTTGGATAACTGAAGTACCTGTGCTACTTCACTTAAGAATATCTTCTATTAATATTATAATTTATATTTTTTCTACCATAATTTATCCCTTTCATTTTAGTTTCTAGAAGAATAACTGTTACTATACAGGGTTATTGGTAATTCGATACATTCCTTTGGAGATGTGATAGTGGAAGAGGTAAGGAGTAAATTTAATTCTATATATGCATTATGCAAAACTCAATTTTTTTAAATATTTTTGACAACTTTTTATTTAAAAATTTCCCAAACATAAAACCATAGTGTTGGGCAAGTAATCCAGTTGAAAAGTTTAAAAAAAGTTCTGTAGATTTTTTTGTCTACTAAGAAAAATTGAAATATCTTAAAAACTATTGGGATTTGCATAATGCATGTTATAGGATTAAATTTACTCCTTACCTCCTCCCCTATCACATCTCCAAAGGAATGTATCGAATTACCAATAACCCTGTATGCCCCGATTGTCCGGATTTTGTCAGATGACAATTCTTCACAAAATCCCTAGGAATTTTCTGATGTCCATGGGTATAACATGAGCATATTATATGCGTCGCAACCAGTTCACTGAATGATTTATGATTGTAAAAGTGATATCTGCTAAAAGCATAATAAAATAGATCCCTATTACAATTACGATTAGGTATACATCTACAAATAACAATAATAATTATGACTACAACTCATTTTAATAAAAATTTAAAACGTCATGTAAACACTTTTAATTTTGGTATTTTGGTATAATCAGCTGCTTTCGGCAGCGTCTATGTGCGGACTCAGGCAAATTTAGCTTCGGTGTGTCAAAGTGACAGTGAAGGTTTTCCGGATTGTTCAAACTGGTTCAAACATTCGCGGATTTTGTACGTTTCGTGAGTTTTACCGTTATCTGTGTTGTTTTTGTTCGTGTTATTAGTTGCATTTTTTGCTGCATTGATGCCAACTTACTATGTCGAAATTACCAAATGGCGGCCCTAGTAAGGACTTCTTAAAAAAATTGTCTCATACCCGCATACCAATCCCGTTTTTTCTGGGCATACTTGATGCCTGATGAATTGTTGACTAATTGTTCTAAAGCATATTTTTTAGAGTAAATGAAATAAATTGATTATTTTGAATGCAAATTGCTTTGTTTTAATCATAATGTATGGCAAGCTTTATGCGATTGATGTTATTTTGGATCTTTGTTGGTGTAGGAATAAAATGTTTGTAAAAAGAACAATTTCGAGTTATTTTTGCCAAATTTGGTATACGGGGGTTTTGAGGGATGCTGTGAAGTGAAAAAATCGCTAATATGGTGCCTTGAAAATTCGCTATCTCAAAAAAATCTTCGCAGGCCATGAAATAATTACCCAAACCAACTAGCTACTCTCTGTTGGGACTACAATAAAAAAAATGAGACCATTTGTTTTCCTTGACTTTCATACATATTTGAGGTACCCATTATCAAATTGGGACGTACTGTTTTCACGTCAATTGTTTGGAATTCATTCAAAATTTAATGTTATTTAAGTCATTAGTTCCCAAATTAAAACGATGCATTGTTTATAAATAGAATTTAACTCAAATTTATGCCAACACACATAGCGCTCAATGCTTTTACATTAAATAATTTAATATTAAAAAATATGAAGAATATCATGAAATAAATTACTTTTTAGTCAACAATTAAAGTGTTTTTTTAGGGTTTTAAACTATTAATTTAATTTTTTGACATTCTAGTCTTAAATAAACTTAGAGTTTTATGGACCTACACCTAACTCTTTCATTAGCTAGTATTATTTCCATATGACCTAATGCGTCACTATTACAAGGAACCATTGGCGAGTACCTATGACTACCTCCCTTCTCCATCATCATAAAAGCTCGACTGTACCATATTTTATTCTCACCGAAATTGAATATATAAGTTTGCAAAATTTCAGAGCGATACAATAATTAAAAGTGAGTGAAAATCAATTCGCTAAATATGTTTTCAAAGTTACATAGGTACATACAAGTCAAACTATTAAAAGCGTCTTAATACGGAATATCTGGGCCGGTCAATATACAGGGTATGCCAACGAAAACTTGACCCCCCCAATAATTCGAAAACCGAACAATATTTGAAAATTCGTCGAGACCCGTCGATTTTTGTTTTTGGGGGGAGCTTTTTTGACAGTCAAGCCAACCCGATATGTTCATCCCCCTAATCCTTAGTAACCCCAACTTTAAAATTTCAAATGGAACTACCCCTCTTGTGGCACACCATTTTAAAGCCCTTTTTATTGCGAATACAGTGATGTATCGTTTTTAGAATTCTGTTGAGATTTGACAGAATTATTGGCTAAAAACGGAAAGTTGACAATTCACTGTACGCGTAGTAATTTCTACACAAAGGCCCGCCACTATTAATTTTTTTATCTACTACACACGACCAAATTACCTAGTTTTTATTGACGTGTCGATCAGTTTACAAAAAAGTCACTGTCACAAAAAAAGTTCCCGTTTTTTGCTCCTAACCACGAAATCGTTAGTTTCAGACTGCTATTGAAAGTGGAAACGTATTTTCGAAATGGTTTGTTTATTCTATCGCGGAAAGGGTAGAAATTGTTGCAAATTGTCAAATCTTAACAGAATTCTTAAAACGATACATCACTGTATTCGCGATAAAAAGGGCTTTATAATGATGCGAAAGTTGGGGTTGCTAGGGATTAGGGGGATGAACATATCGGGTTGGCTTGACTGTCAAAAAAGCTCCCCCCAAAAACAAAAATCGACGGGTCTCGGCGAATTTTCAAATATTGTTCGGTTTTCGAATTTTTGGGGGGGGTCAAATTTTCGTTGGGATACCCGCTTATCTGGACCTGGACTTCCACTAGTCAAGGAATTTATATTTTCCCCACCTCCCTTTTTCCTCCATCATCATTAAAGCTCTATGGTACCATAATACATTATTGTCAACGTATCTGAATAAGTTCTCAAATTTTCAGTTTGATATTACTGTAATTAGAAGGGGTGAAAATCTATTTGTTGCATACATGCATCACACATATAGGGCAAGCTAATAAAAGCCTGCTAAAAAAGAGTTTGAGTTTACTTCAAGAGTCTTATTTTATTGAAATCTAATTAGGGTTTCCAATAAGGATACTATTCAAATAACAACTATATCCTACGGGTTATTGAGTGACTTCTATTTATTTGGTAGTGTCCTGAAAAAGTTGTATGGGGCGCCCCTGTCCGTCGGGAAGGGGGTAGAGGGTGGACGGCCCCCAAACCCTGACGGCAGGCCCGATAGTGGCAACTACTCCCCGGGGAGGTGTCGCAGATAGCGAGCCGAGCCCGAGTCCGCTGCCGCTCTAGCAGTATCGATTACGGCTTTTCTTTTGGGCGATTTCGCAAACTGACTCCGCGCCTCCTGGCGCCACGTCGCCCCCTTCTTCTACGCCTAGTTTTCGTTTACAATTTAAACGGGCAATATTAAAAAAAAGATTAACATAGGCCAAATAAATTTTATTACCCCAATATTATTATTATCCCAATACCAAACGAACGACTAAATGATTTGTTATCAAATGCTGCTGATTTGTCTCCGCTATCAGATATTGACGTCACATGAAGCAACAAATGAAAGTGTTTACAAACTTAAACCGTTGAGTGGACGTTGAGCACTAAAGCCCTAAAAATGTTTGCGAGTCAAACATTCTCAGAGAATGAATCTGCCTTCATCAAAAGTATGGATTGCGTTTTGCGGTTTGCTTCTCAGCTGTTGACGGTGTTGTTCTATTATATAAATTAGTTATATTTGGAAATTTGAACAAATAGCAGTATCTTAAGTTTTGACTCAAAACTTTCGTTACATACGTTAAGCAATGATATTTAAAAATAAGACATAATGTACAAAAAATGATTCACCCCAAATAAAATGTGTTGAGCAAACTTCAATA
Organism: Pseudeuparius sepicola; assembly: GCA_963920635.1. Classification (NCBI taxonomy): domain Eukaryota; kingdom Metazoa; phylum Arthropoda; class Insecta; order Coleoptera; family Anthribidae; genus Pseudeuparius; species Pseudeuparius sepicola. Next base: position 46,093,276 of record OY987302.1, on the reverse strand, counting down.
TGCTCTCTATTATGGAATCTGTCCTCGTAGGCTTAGAACTTCCCCGTAGAAACGAAACTTAAAAAAATGACTTTGAATAAAAAAAAGTACTTCCAGTTATTGGGAGTAAGTGTTCCAATCAAATGTCTCATCGCCACTAGGAGGCGCCCTCGTCAGTCAGGTGATTCATGTATAAAAAGTATGTAGTGTTTTTATAAAAGTCAAAAGTATAAAAAATATGATCCTTCGCCGAAACAAAATAATTTTCTAATTAACAAAATAATTTTCTAATGAATTTATCTTGTAACGTTCCTTGTTTCTAAACTAATTTTAAGTTGTGTTCTCAAGTGAAAAAAACATGCCTGTAATCATCCAAAAATTACTTAACGTACCTATCCACATTTCTTTTCTTGCCATTTTATACGCACAATTTAATAAAAAATACACAATATTTTTATATTGCCCCACTTTTTTACCGGACACTTGTCCTTCGTTATTATAATATTGTCTTATTATCTTGAATTATTTATGTAATAATACGATTGTAATGCAGAAATATCCGCTTTGTAAAGAGACTATACCTGTTTTAATTCAAAGACTGTTATAGCAAGGACTGAAATTGACGGGAAATCGTATCGAGGTGGAAGTGGGGCTCAGCTTTCGGTTTCCCGTCAAAAGTGCCGCCCCCTGATCCGTTTTATAGGGCCAGTTGGCCGGAATTATTGCTTACCCCACCCTTAAAAAAAGGGGACCGCACGGTCAACGATTTTTATAAATGCGTGTGCAGGTATACAGGGTGATTCAGTAACGATGTAAAAAATTTTAACCGCAGGTGAAGAAAATATAGCGTAATACGAATACGAAATTTTGAAAACCAGTGTGTGGTTAAAAATTTTCACACAAGGTGTAAATGACAAAAAATTTTCGAGCTGAAATTTAGGTAGGTAGGTAGATATAACAAAAAATATCAAATCCTAAATAAAACATAAAAAAATAATATTTCTCGATTTTTCGATTCTTACGTACTTAATATGCTTGTTACAATACTCATTTTATGATGTAATATGCCATTACACAATATGACCATGTAGGCTTTGTATAATACAATAATCTGGACAATAATAATAAAATTAAGAAAATGCAAACTTTAACCTTCTTCGTTCTTGAGCAAACATATCCAATACTTTCTCAACAAATTATTGTACTCGTTCGGTATCTATCTTTTTCCGATGCATACTAAATAGGCATAAACCTGTTAAAAGTTGTTAAACAATGATTTTCCAGGGGAAGGCGACTGGCCCCCGATGACCAACTTGTCGTGCAACATGAAAAAAAAAACCGTAAAATTTAGCAAAACTATTAACAGCCGTAGCATGTTTATTTTAAGAAATAGGGGAAAATTTTCATATTAAAAGTTGATGGCAATAAGAAGCTTTATGCAACTTGGTACTTAGATAGTTTCAGACAATTACGCACAGGGTCTTCGGCACTCTTGAGGCTATGATTTTATTTGTTTATTTCATATTAAGCGATTTTCTCTCTTATCTTGGGCCGCACAGAAAATTCGTAACGTGTGGTGCGCGATATCTGTTCATGGCATTATAGGCCCATATTTCTACAATAACACATGCAATAGAATAACGTACTTTGAAATGTTGAATACATTTTTAAGCAATGAACTCGAAAATTTGCCATTAAATTTTCGCCAATGTATTTTCAACAGGATGGTTGCCCAGCACATTGCGCTCGTGAAGTAACAGAATGGCTTAACCGCAAATTTGATACAAGCTAGGTGGAAGAAACGGTCCAACAAAATATGGCAATTTTGGCCAGCTAGGCGGCATTGCAAAAGAAATGATCAACTTTTCACGCAATACTAATAAAACCGCAAAGTACATTTTCATGACTTCAAGAGAGCCGAAGACCCCGTGTAATTTTCTGAAACTATCTGAGCACCCAGTTGCATAAAGCTTCTTAGCGCCATCAATTTTTAATCTAAAAGTCTTCTTCTATCTTTTAAAATAAACATGTTACGGCTATCAATAGTTTTGCTCATTTTTAGTTTTATATTTTTTATTTTGTTTTGTATTGCGCGACAAGTTGGCCATGGATGTCAGTTTCTTTTTCAGGACCACCAAGCTACCTAAGTGTCCAAAATTGCCACATTGTTGTTTCTTACGTTTTTTTTGTAAGGCGCAAAACAGGCGAGAAAATCGTGGTGGGAGTCCTACAAAATCGTCCTGTATACAAGTTTACTTTAGCAATTCAAATTTAAGTAATAATAAAAGTTTAAACTATTTTTAGGTTTGATAGTTTTGTGTAACTAAAGTTGGTGAAAAAAATTAGTTTCTTAAAATAATTTTGATAAAATATATAACATGCAGGTCATTCCCATTCAATGAAAAATACATCACGAGTTATCAATGAAGACACCAAGCTTAGATATAGTCCTCCTTACGGCAGAATGCGTGCGACGTAAGGGGGAAGATTTGCTCAATTTTGTGTAACTCACTGACTTAATTTTCATATAATTGTTATTTAATTTATTGTTAATATTATTCTTAACGGTGATGCCTTAGATTATGGAGGAAGGCAAAACCTTATAACATTGGCAATTATTTCTCGTGCTTGAGAATGCAACGTTCTTCCCTGTTTACTCATTTTGTTAACTCCCGAACTTACGAAACGCCACTGAGCTCTCTGAGCCGGTGGAAAAAACTTGCCAGCGGCCTATTTGGTACCCCAAATACGCAGTTAACTTTACGTACTATAGAATCAGGCACAAAACGCGTTGGCTAACTGATTTTGTCAGCCGACTCCTTCGCAGAAGTGCTGTGTTGCCGTATTTCAAAGGCGATGGTAGACGCGACGATGTTGAAAAAAATATAATAGGTGTTTTATCACACCGCGTTAAAAATAAATGATAAACAAAAATGGGTAAGTGGTCCCGTGATGCGAGCTTTATTTTTTCGGTATAACAGAGTTCAGAAATTCGGCTTCAATATGATAAAACTTGTATTCGCCAATAAATAACGACTACTCGTATAGGAAATCTCGCAACGCTGCCCGCATTCTTTAGAAACGTTTTCTTTCTTGCTTTGGACTATACTGTCTGTACTTATATGCGCAATCGGATGTATTCATTTTAAACATTTTTCATATAAGAAGTAAAACTGGGCCTAGATTGGAAATTTAGATTGAGTTGACATTTTTTGCAGAAAATAGAAATATATTTTTTCTTTACTCCCAAATTACTTACAAACTATATCTCCGCCACTGGCCTTTTATCGATATTCGAGCTATAGGCAACTAAAGCAATGTTAACAGAAGTGTGTGGAGTAGGTACCAATTTTTATTAATATCTCAAATAATTTGAAATAGAGAAAGAATATATTTTTAATACTTGCAATTTGAACCTTTTGTATATTGGAAATAGACATATTTTTGATCAAAATTATTCAAAATTGTATTTTAAATTATTACCAGATATCCAGTATACTTAGCTTTAATAATTTTCAAAGCAGTTTTTCTTTGTTACAAAAATGTAAAATGTCACTAAAATGTAAAAATAAACAAAATCGAAGTTCGATTTACAACATTTGGCACTATATTTACGCACAATTACTCTAAAATTGTACTCGTTTTACCATGCGATGCACCAACATAACACGTTATAAATGTAACAACGGTTTTTAACCCTTATTTATATATGATAATTAAGGACGAAGTTGCACAGTTTTGTTCTGGCTGAAGTCTACAGTTTCGTCGTTCTATTGTCCAGAACGCCAAACGCGGCAACTCTGTGCCTCGCAGAAGAAACGCAATTGCAACGTTGCCGGTGCCCATTTGCAGTAATTCGTAGAACAAGGGTAAATTGTACTTTTCTATTAAAATATCTCCAGTTTGCCTATGCATCTCTGTGACCTACCTACTTAATGTATTGCAACCTTTGAGCTTTAACTAACGAAATTTGACACAAAAATGTTGTCACATCAAAACTTTTTTTATTGCAAATATGTTCCGTATACCTATTGACTCCTCTATAGCAAAATGGTGCACACGCTGGAAACTATAGTCTTCATCTTTGTCACGTGACACTTTGGTTAAAATATCTGCATACGGAACATACTATAAATATTCAGGCTTCAATTATGTGGAAATATTTGCGTATGTGGCAATGTCACCCGCCCACCTAGGCATCTAACCATACACATATATCCACATGTCATCTAACACGTATGGTTTTCTGATCGGCAGTTGAGATCCCGTCATGCAAACTGTCGTTCCGTATGTCGCTAAATCAAAACATTATTGGATAATATCTGTATTAATTATTATAGTTTGTTATTGATATTAAATATCAATAAATTTTATTGTTATATATTGTTTGCGTAGTTATCGTGTTGTTAGTAGTGTAGTGTAAGTTATCATGGTAGGACGTCACTTACCTTATCGTTTTCTACTCGTCAAACCCTCTCATTTGATACCCATGTCAAGAAGGTTGTGAAGAAATAGGTAATTCGCCATCTTGGGGCGGACGTCATTTTAAATTCATTACAATATTAAGTATACCTACTAGATAGTAGTGTCATCAGCCAAAAGTGTGTGCAAAATTTTAGATCAATCAGTTTGGTGGGAGTGGTTTAAAATGCAGTTAAGATTTGACTTCATATACACCTAACTAACAGGGCCAGTTAAACAAAAGCTTGTAAAAGATGGTATGAGAAAAGCTACATTATTGTAGTCCAAACAAACTGCGACCATGATCGAGCTACTTGTTTTTGAGTAACTCTCTGTATACAAATATTTCTTTTAACTTTCCAGATCCGATCGCTGCCTCCCCGCGTCCCGCACTCATAAAACCGATGACCGTGAGGGACCAGCCCACTTTCGAGGGACCAACTCGCAATAATTCCAGGCAACTGGCCCCATGAAACGGATCAGCGCGCAGCAGTTTTGACGTCGAACAAAAAGCGGCGGCCCCGGAGGCGGATTTCCCATCAATTTCGGTTCTTGTTGGTCCGCCGCCGGCGGAAAGAGAAAAACACCGAAAGAGTTTGAATTAAAGCAAGCCAGCAACGGTTCATTAACCGATGAAAATTCTACAAATCTTTGGTTAAAAAAAAAGAATTAGTCCGAATTTTATTATAACGTTTTGTTGGTATTCGTAATAGTTTTTTAACCACACAGAGAGAACAGTCTATTAAAAAGGAAATGAAAAACAATTTTTTTGGAGAATTTTAAAATGTGGACAAATTAACTTTAGCACCCGTACCCATTCTCCTGATTGAGAGCAACGATCAAGGCAAATCCTGGAGAGCTTTGTTATCAAATTTCATTAGATGACTATGCAATTTTATTGTTGACTGTAATGAAGAAATAAAAAATACGGGGTGGTGTCCTACACCCCGATTACTGTAACAAGTCCGGATTTTGTCAGATGACAAAAGCCCTAGGAATTTTCTGTTATCCATTAAATGCCTCGCAACCAGTTAATAACGTCACTCATTGATTTATGGTGGTAAATGTTTTCCAAGTGATACTAAAAGAGCATAATAAAATAAAAACAGTATTAAAATACAAGCAGTGTTTTGTTTTATAGGTTATGAAAACCTTGGGAAAAATAATAATTCCAGTGCATATGTTTTTAAGATCTTATGATTAAAATGAAGACAGAGATGTTTGTACTAAATTTTTGCCAGGTAAAATGTTATTAGATTTTATGCTATACAACTTAAAAAAATACGAAATCTAACGTCACTTTCCCTGTCGGCAACCCCCTCTTAAACAACCTCCTCGGCCAATAATCCAGGATATTTATCCATTGTGCAAAAAAATAAATGCTGGCAAGCTGATTTTTTCAGGGTTGGTCGGGGACTGCCTCCTGAGTATCCAACCAAAAAATCACACTCGAACCCCTTCAGGGTTTTGTGCAATAGGGGTGGTTTCTTTTTTTTTGAATTTTTTTTCCAGCTTGTGCATAATAATAAGCTCTACAACTTTGGCTTATAAAACTTTTTTTATAACTTTCATATCTCACCAGTTTTCAAACATTGAAGGAACGAAGCATTCGTATTAAATATTGCATTTTTTAAAAAATGAAATGCGCTGTAACTGGTGAGATATGAAAGTTATAAAAAAATTTTATAAGGCAAAGTTGTAAAGCTTATTATTATGCACAGGCTGGAATTCGCTATCGCTATCCACAAAAAAACAAAACCATCGCCAAACACAGTTAAAAAATAATACAAAATTTTAAACAGTATGGATGTGTTAGAGAATAATCATGTTTGGCGATGGTTTTGTTTTTTGTGGATAGCGAGCCCCAAATGACATGTATCGCACGTTCTTGATATTACTTTGTTGCATTCTCCTTCGATAATAAACAAATTTAAATAATCTTCGTTTGTGTAATTTGATCGCGCCGGCATTATTGTTGACAATAATTTATAAACCAAGTGACATTTCCTCAGCCGCGATTGTCTTTTCAACGTCCAAGGCTAATGTGATTTTCCAAGCGTTAAGCAAACCCCGCATTTTATGGGCGAAAAGTGGGTTTTTCTTAAATTAATCGAAAATTACTGCATTTAGATACAGGAAACCTTACACAAAGTTGTCATCATTTTTAGTGGTGAATAAGATCGCATTAAAAAAAATGGGGGTTTCCATTTGAAAATTTCGAGATTTAAGCACATTTTGAATGTAATTTTTATTCATATTTTGTGAACACCCTGTATAAGAACGGATTTATTTCTCAGCAGAGGTCACTAGGTCAGGGCTTCTGTTACACGATGCCAAAAATTCGTTTTGAAAATTCGTGGTTTCCTCGTATAAATTGCTAATTGACTTTAGGTCTGCACCTGTAATTTTTTTCGGAAAAATGCAAATATCTTAAAAACGGTTGGACTTAGACATAGGACATGTTGCATGTTTTTGTCCCAAAATGATGCCTAGAATCCAAAAATGCAATAATATACAGGGTGTTCTATTTGAGATAAGAAAGTTGATATAGACTTCCGGTATAACCCGAAGCGCCAGATTCACCAAAATATTTTAGTTGAGCAGCGCCCATCGGCATTGGTGAGGTGCCAAATTTTCAGAATTTTCCTACTTTTAGTTTTCCATATATAGATATCGATGCAGTTCGTGGTGGGCCACCCTGTATATATGTGAAAATAAAAGAGAGGTTACGTCCACTGCGAAGCTTACAACTTTTGCATTCAAGTTTTTTTCGTATCCCTTACTGTTCCTGAAATCCAGGGGGTAGGATAAACTATTTGGGACACGCCGTACAAACAATAATAATTATGCGACGGGTTAAACAATGTTTTCTACCAACGTACGGGACCTCCTTTATCGGTTGCTGGATTTCCGCGATGGCTGCTCCAGAGGCCGGTTCACTCGTTGGCACATCCCCCGCTCCCATATTTTTCTAGGGCCCATTACCGGGGCCCAGATCTGCCCGCCGCACCGCCACCGGCTTATGCAAATACCGCTTTATACTCCGGGCCCGCCGGTAATGCAATTTACAGACGACGTAAAATATGCCGCCGATGGGGCGATAATGGAATTACAGAGGTGCTCGAAAGCTACTTCTGATTAATTAAGAAATAAAGTGGTGCCGAGCAGTTTTATCGTCTAGAACGGGGTGAAGTTTTACGTTTGGCCCGAGTAATATCTCCTGAGGGGGGGCGTAATAAGTTTACTGCCCCAAAATTTAACGGATGGGTGGGTGTGAGTGTTTCCAGGCGATGTTCTTAAATTCTTGTTAGCTAATTTACATACTCGATGAATAAACAATTATTATAGCATCAATGACAAATCGAGACGCTTATACTGCTTGATAATGAAAGTTAACAACTCAATGAAACGGTCTTTTAGCGAACATTATCGATATAATTTTGACTGTCTAGGTTTTTCTATAATACAAGTATATTAGATGCATTTAGGCAGCGCACATTTAACAACGCCTTCCTAATATGAGTCATATGACAGTGAAACACTATTTTAAAAATCAATCTAGATAACACGCAGAGAAAATGGGGTACATTATTTTTCGCTGCTGATGTTTTTAATGGCGTCGTGTTTCCATAATACCCAGTTGTGATAAATAAACAAGTATAGGTAGGTAACATATACCATTACAATGTTTGTACAAATGCAACGTCTTACCCGTTTTGGCTTGTTTCCATGTGTGAAAACTGCAAATTTGGACAGAAATTGCAAAGTTTTTTTATGGCTTTGTACTTATAAATAATGTTGTATAAGTATACCTAAAAGACTATCATAAATAACACACAAATATAGTCCTTGAACGCAGTTTTAACACATGAAAATAAGCAAAAATGGATGTGATGTTAGCCATAAACATTTGTGTAGTCTTGGTTCTGTTGTCTGTTGTGCCTCTATGTTTCCTATTTCTCTAACAATTGATTGCAGCGTTGCGAGGAGGACTCAGATTAATTACAAATGTGTTTTTTTTTAATTAAAATCGAAAATGTTCCATCTAGCCTAGTCAATCTAGGCAGGTTTATACAGGCGAGGTAGAAAAAATTAGTAAAGAAATGATCTCTGCGGTAATGAGTAGTCAATGGGGTCCTTATTAATCCCTCAAAAATCGCACTTTGTCGCATTGGTGGAACTTGGAAAAGAATGGCCGCCATCCTGATTTTTTTCTAATTTATTAAATATTTCGTAATAAAGTATGCATAATATCAAAAAAACTCAAGACACTCTTTTTATGGAGAATTAAAAGTTACCTATAAAGAACAAATTTCAAGTCCATTGGTCAAAAAACAAAAAAGTTATTGAAAGTTATATGATTTGGCAATATGTTTTTTTTTATTTTGTTAATATCTGAAATAGTGGCAGTTTTGATTGAATCAGGACTTATTTTTTTTTTAAATATTTACCGGTGTCCAAAGAATATTCATGATATTAATTAAGGTACGTCACCTACTATACAGTGTGTCCCAATTTGATACTGGACACCTCAGAAATATATGAAGGGCAAGGGAAACAAATGGTGTCTATTTTTTTATTGGTAGTCTCAAGGGAGAGTATCTCATAGGCAGGCAGGCGGTGGTATTTGGATGGGGTAATTATGGCCATGGCCTGCTATGATTTTTTGAAATAGCAAATTTTCAAGAAACCCTATTAGGGATTTTTTTACGACAAAACTTATTCAGAATGAAAAACTGAGTGGATTCCCAAAATTTCAATTTATTTTTTCACTATGAACAAGTTCCTTAATAATATTTTGACATGAAAGCTCCAGAAAGGACACATTTCTAAGAAAAAAAGTGGTAGAAAAAGGCGAAAAAGCTAAAAATCAATAGGGTTTCTTGAAAATTTGCTATTTTAAAAAATCATAGCAGGTCATTACATATTTACCCTATTCAAATACCACCACCTATGAGATACTCTCCCTTGGGACTACCAATAAAAAATAGAGACCATTTGTTTTCCTTGCCCTGCATATATTTCTGAAGTGTCCAGTATCAAATTAGGACACACTGTATATGCGGATGATTTCAAGGCAAAGCTTAAATTCAGAATTTATGTTTAGCTTCACTGCCACCAACCGAAGAATCTGCCAAACAGCACATTCTTAGGACGTATTTTCAGGTAATTTTTTTAAAGAATAAGGTACATTTCTTATTATGCTTACGTTGTATATATTTCAAAATTCAAGAATGGCTGGAGAACTGCCTCGACCTCCTTAAATATGGTTGGAGAACTGACGAAAATGGAGATCTAGTATATACCTATTACCACAACACGTCATAGTGCATGATGATGAAGACGATTTATAAAGTAAAATTAATTTTATTTTGATTACTTAGTGTCCTGGTTCCTGCCCAAATGTAAAATATTGTTCTTATTATATTTATTCTACCCTTACAAAAAATATTTAGATTTTTCTTATTATGTTTTTATTTTGTGTACTGTAGTTTATTCTGCACAAAAAAGGTTCTTTCAGATTTTTTCGATTTTTTCATAAAATGCATACTATTCCAGATATTAACCGAATTTTAAAAAGTGCCATATAAATCATATAAATTTCCATAACTGTTTTGTTTTTTGGCCAATAGTCTTGAAAATTTCTCCATTATAGGTCGCTTTTGATTCTCTATAAAAATGACCTCTTGAGTTTTTTTGGCAAATTCATACTACGAGATATTCAGTAAATTCAAAAAAATTCAAGATGGCGGTCATTTTTTTCCAAGTTCCACCTATGCGACAAGGAGAGACTTTTGAGGGGTTAATAAGGACCCCATTGACTACTCATTTCCGCAGAGATCACTTTGTTACTAATTTTTTCTACCTCAACCACCTATTTTGACTAGCCTAATCTGTTAGGGGTCTTCACGCGAAATCTCCGACCCTCCTATTATTTCCCTAATTCTTGCAGATGGAAAAAAAAGTTTTATTAAAAGTTTCAAGGTAAGTATCGGGCCTTAGAAAGGTCGACTTGTAGTTTATACAGGGTGTTTCGTAAAAATGGTACAAAATAGTTATATTTTATGTTCTTAATAATAAACATATTATCGTATATTTTCGAATATTTTAAAAGAGCTATTTTTTCTGATTGAAACGATATATAACATGTTGATATTTGCGTTTCCCTTTAGCAATTTATGTGGACCTAAATTTACAAAAAAAACATTCATTTAAGAGATCGCAGTTAGCCATGAAATTAAGTCGGATTTTTGATAGTTATACTAGATTAACTCTTACTTTAGTAAATCAAAATAACAACAAAATGGCAATAAATTTTAAAAAGGTCTCCCCACCAATTTTTTTAAGTACCTATAGGTACATCCTGGATAGACGAAAAAGTAAAAATGATGGATATTGAATATTTATTTTCATTTTGTTATTATTCTGATTTACAAAAGTAAGTAAGAGATAATCTAGCATAGGTAACTATAAAAATCCGACTTTATTTCATGGCTAACTGCGATCTCTAAAATGATTTGTTTTTGTAAATTTAGGTTCACATAACTTGCTAAAGGGAAACGCAAATATTAACATGTTATGTATCGTTGCAATCAGAAAAATGAGCTCTTTTAAATTTTCCTAAAATATAGAGGATATTTATTATTAAAAACAAAAAATATACATTTTGTCCCACTTTGACGATACACCCTGTATAAATCATAAGTCTATCTTTCTAAAGCCCGATACTCACCTTTTACCTTGCAACTTATAAATAAACCTTTTTTCTATCTGCAAAAATTAGGGAAATAATAGGGGGGTCTGAGTTTTCGCGTGAAGACACTGTACATATTATACATAGAGGTACATATATTTTTTTGAAATCGGAATAAAGTTTTATTAGGCAAGAAATAATCATAAGGGATCACCCGTCCATGAACCGACTGCGCGCAGCGTTGCTTGACTTTGACGATCGATCTACCTAGGTCAAGTATGACGAGGCACGGCGTTTCCCAACAGAAACTCCAAACTGCTGCCAGTTGTGCAGCCTCTATGAAAGATTAAACTTAATAAATATAAAATATTTATACTGAAAGATTGCGCTGCAATAGGTAACAATTTCGCAATGTGTACGAAAAGTTAAATGGGCCTTAATTGGCCGGGTTTTGAATATTTGGTCACTTTTGACGGGCGATGGCTCCGCGTCTGACGTTTGATGTTTACAACTCGTCAAGGCCTACTTATTGAAAAAAATCGTACAATAATGGGCTATACTTTTCAGTGCCGATTTCTGAACTTTTAATGGCGATTGTGAGATACTTCACAGCCGATTTCAAGAAAAAGCCATTTATATGTTTTACTATATGATTTTTCTGATGTTGGTGTCAATAATATAAAGATTTTCGAAAGTTCTCTCTAAAGAGTTGACACATTCTAAGATTACTTTACCAAAAAGATTTTGTAAAAATTTCATTCAAAAAATTGTTTGCAATTAAAAGTTATCTACAACCAGAACTTTATTGGAATATAACCTGCCTACTTTGATTTTTGATACTCTCGGCATAGATATTCGTTATTTTGAACAATTAAACTAAGCCGATCATATGTATATTGAAAATTGGTATTCATAGTATTTTTGAATTTCAAACAACTTCATCTAATATATTTTTCGCAGGTATCTTAATCTTGCACGTAGAAAGGATTTCTCCTAGAAGGTTAGAGAGTGGGAGTTTTATGTGGAGAAACTTATACAATACAATGCTATTTATAAAGTTTGCACGAAATGGGAAACATTTTTAGAATTAGTTTTTTTTTGAAAATCTGATTTTGGGCTATGCTGGTGCGTGTTGTATGTACACTATTGCGTTTAAAGAGGGTCGTGACGTAACAACCCATGCCTGTCAAATATGACATTTTAAATTAAAAATTGGGAAAAATCGACTGCCTTTGAAATATCGGAAAAAGTTATTTAGGAAATGTGTTCGTATTTTATTATTCTGCCTCTGTGCCAATTATTAGAAATATATGAAGATATATATTTTCTCTTGACATTTCTGGAATTGAAACTGAAAAACCTAACACTGGCCTAGGAATTAAACTTAGCTTAAAATTAAAGAGTTTTTGCACCAATATTGCGTTGTTACACAACAACTATTTTAAAAAAGCTTATTTTCTCCTTATATTTTTGCATTGAAATTTATTTGCATTGTTATGATTCAGTAAGAGAGAAACCAGTAAACATTTTAGGTTGGGTGCGAGAAAAATCCCAGAATGTATTCGGAAAGAAATCATTAAGAAAATACGAACATCCTGATATGTTTCTGAAAATTGTCAGATGAGGACAATAATACAATATGAACACATTTCCAGTGGTGTGCCAACCTGTGGTTTAAAAAAAAATAAAAAAGTAGCCACAACCAAGATTTGTACCCGGGACCTTTCGCACCCAAAGCGAGAATCATGCCACTAGACAATTGAGCTGCTATGTAAGATTTACTTAGCTCACCTCATTTAAATTTAATCGCTATACTTAAAAGTTGAAGTCCATGTAACGATCAATGTGTTAACTGAAATTGTAAGCTAGTCCTATATTAAATTTGGTGCTGTGAAGAAGTTATCCGGTTACCGATCAGCTTAGCTACCACCCACAATATTGGTTTAGTGTAACTACGAGAGTAGGATTTCAGCGAAAATACTACTACCTAGGTGTTAATATTTCAAAAATTATTTAATTTAATTGGTTCATATTAGCAGGCGTTGAATTCTCTTAATAACTTTTTCCACGGCAAACCCCATTTGTCTCAATATTTCATTTTAAATGTCAAATTTGACAGACATGGGATGTGACGTTACCATCCTGTTTAGGCGCAATAGTGTATCCAAAACATGCACCAATACCTATAGTCCAAAATGAGATTTTCAAAAAATCTAATATTATTTTTTTCCCATTTGGTGCAAACTTTATGAATAGCACTGCTGTAATATAGGTACCACACGTTTAGGTACATGTAGGAAATATAACTAGATTTTTTTAAAATAAGGGGACCCAGCATGTCATAGTCTATCACATAGGAAAAGTGAAGCCTTGTTTTCTGTATATCTCCAAGGAGACCACATAAGTGGGCTGGTACAAGGTTATGTTATATGTCAGTGTCCAACTGCCATCAGGTTTTATGTGACATGCCAGTGCCATAGATTCCAAAGGAGGCAAAATATTTCCCATCATAGTTCACAATTTTTAAGTTTTCTAACTTCCAGATAGTCAATTAAAGGTAATGCGACCGCCTGTAGTAATCCCAATAATTGCAACCAGATTTTTCTTGTCTCACCTTTAGTAATCCTACAATTCCCATTACATGGACATTACGTATAAGTAAGTAGTTCAAAACAAAAATGGTATTTCCTAAATTTTACATTATTAAGCAGGTAGCTTCAGTCAGGTCTTTTTTTAAACAGTTTTTATCTACAACTATAAGTTTATTTTACGTTTGTGAGGTACCTTGGAAGAGAAATGAAATTACAAAAATTAGCACCGAGAAAAACTACATGAATAGAACTAAGTACAAGACCTAATCTTATTAGTCCATCCCGAAATCTGTGAAAGTTCTTTGGGTAGATACATTCAACAAGGGAAGAAAGTTCAAGTACACATATTATTACAAATGGATTCAGGAACCTGGTAACAAGGTGCAATAGCGACAAATTCTCAAATAAGCAAAATCGGCACTGACTTACCATACTTATATTACCTAAATTCCTGGAAATAATTGCAGGAAACCAAATTCAAATATAAAATAAATTTGATTCATTTGGCACTTGCCATATTCTGTGTTTGTTGACAGAACATTGTCAAGCCTAATTTTTAGAAATCATTATTAATTTTTACTAACAATCAAAGTACCTGTTATATTCATAGATTCTCCAATAAAATGGCATACTTGGCATCATTGAGACCATTAGAAAGGGGAAAGAAACGGCCTCACTTTGGAAAGTATAATGCTGGGTTCCCTTACTTTAAATGGCCTGTATGGCACTATGCATGTAAATTATAGCCTCTATTCAGTAATAGTTATACACCACAATCCCTAACTGATCTAAATTGAATACGTCCATATTTGATTTATAGCACATATATGCTACGTGACAGACGTTATCGTTAATATAGACAATGTTTAATAATAAAATATAGAACATAAGTTTTTAAAATAATGTAAACTGACTGTGGGATACGTGATAAATTACTGATAATGTTTATCAAAGCCACCTTAAAAAATAAACGGTAAAGGGACAACCCAATGTTTCACTTTCTGGACATTAACACAGATTCGTTACGATTGTTCTGGTAATATTTTATGTTTAACTACCTATGTTTTGAAAAATATAATTTAAAATATTATTGATAATGTAGACGATAATATATATTTATAAATTCCAAACTGTATACAGAAAGAACGAAAATAGTTTAATTTGTATATGGTAGAGATTTTCTAGCACAGCGCGCAAAATTTCAAAAGTTCTATACAATAGTTATTTGCATATCAAAAAGGTAAAGTAGAATTTACATTTTAAATAATTATACATCGCACAAAGAAATAAATAACACTTCTCTTCAAGTTAGGCATTCATAGTTTGAATACAATAAATGAGTATACAGGATGTTTCCTAAATATGTATAGAAAATTCAGGAAGGTTAATCTTTAGACCCAAATATTACGATTAAGCTTAACAACTACGGCTAAAATCACGATAGTTACCGAGATATAGGTCGTTGTACTTTTTTTACATGGAATTATAAGTCACTATTTACCAAAATAAGTAAGCTGCTGAACTGAAAATGTCAATTTCTACATCTCTCACAGAAGGCACTGCTTTTTGACTCGTGTTTTTACTCGTAACTTTTTGAGGTTATCTTTTTGGTCTTGCAGGTTCATCATTTTAGTGCAACATTTCATTTGCCAACAAAGTGTATCATAAAGATAAAATCAACCGTTTGCGTTAAAACTGGCAAAAGGTGGCCCAAAACACCTGTTAACTCCAACATTCGAAATATAAAATTTTCACCTACGGCTTTCAAGTGTATAGGTACATTCAAAATGAAGTGTATATATTCAAAATGAAGAAAAAATTGCCAAATAGACACCTATGATTTTTTTGAAATAGGGTGTAATTGTTCAAATTATTCAATCCTTTCCATTTTTAAAGCGAATAGTTTTTGATACATTGGACATAATAGGGCTTCTTTCTCACTTTAAATGATACAGTTGATCTGTAACACTTTTTGAAAGCTGTAGGTGAAAACTTTATGTTTCAAATGTTGGAGTTTACAGGTGTTTTGGGGCACTTTTTGTCAATTTCAACGCAAACTTTTGACTTTATCGTTATGAAACAAGTAGGTATGCACTTTTGTTGGCAGATCAAAATATGCACTAAAATAATGGACCTGAAAAACCAAAAAGATATCCTCAAAGAAGTTATGAGTACCACGTTGCAAAAACAACACAACTGGCGTCCTCTACGAGATAAGTAGAAATTGACATTTTCAGTTTTAGTTGTTAAGTTCAATCGTAATATTTTGTTCCAAGGATTAACCCCCTGCATTGTCTACACGTACTTAGGAAACACCCTGTATATGAATAATTTGTAGACAATACCTATTTTAAGTTTTATTCTATAAATATTTTACAAAGTATCATTCGATTTCGTTGGTTAAACTATATGGAAATAAATGCTAAAAGCTATAGAGACGTTTTACGTAAGGTTCGAAGAAAATTTGGATATCGGAAACTCGACTCTAGATGAGCTGACTCCAAAAAATCCCTGAATAAGGAAAACTGACGAAAAAGTTTGTTGATCGACCCTTCAGGTCCCGATGCGTGGCCTTTCACTCAGTTGATTTTACAAGAAGTAGTGCGTGTGATAAGAAATTACAAGAAGTTAACCTACGGTAACTGGTATCGTTTTCGATTCCTTCGACGAGGCAGTGTCCAAATATACCCAGAGTATTGATAACAGTTTTTTACAACCTTGTTCTCGACCTTGTTTGTACTAAACTATGGAAATGAAGAGTCGAAAGGAGTTTAATTTTATTGGTTCCTTCTACAAGTTGAAGCCTCAAGATGCCTAAAACCCAGGCACTCGATCGACTTGTATTCGTTTTTGGCTTAACAAAGGACGAAACTTGATTTTGTCGATTCTTCAATAAGGGTGCTGTTCACGACAACTGGGATGTAATGGCAACGGGTTTCTTGATCGGTGAAGTGAAATATTTCTACTATGCAATCGTCTGAGTTCTCGTAGAGTTGTAAAGATCAAGTAGGACATAAATAAATTGATTGGATTTTTCGACATGGTACATTTGAGTATTGGTAAAGTGCAATATTCATGGTCCGATAAGGCACAGGTGGAATAATTGTGGTAGAATAACTAGTGGGGATTGAATAGAGATGGTGTAAAAACTTGAAGTTTATTGTTGAACTGAGAGGTTCACTAAGTCCTGTCAAGAAAGTTGTTGGTGTTTGTTTTCTGAAAAAGTCCTTTTTGATATTTTATGTATTTTCTATGTTGTTGTGAATATCGGTATAATTGCAGATTGTATTTAATGGTACCATACAACCTCCATAAGAAAATATTGGAGCTTCGTTTGGAGCTTGTCGTAAATTAACTAAGTCTCTGGTCGTCGCATTAGTCACCGAAATTTTAAATAAGGGCTTTTTTATGGTGTCCAAGTTTGATATCCGCGAATAGAGATAACTCGATTTTGCTCGTCCTGTAAGTTTGCTGGTAATACCGTGTAGAAGCAATTTATTTGGAATACAGTTGACATTTGCTGGTGTGAAGTCGAAATAATGGTTTAATAATGTGGTAGATACGTTGTGAAGAAGTTCGTTGGGATTGCCATCGAAATTCGGGAGGATAGTAAGAACTTTGGATTAGTTACTGAGGAGTTCGCTTAAGCCTAATTCTGCACCTGGGTAGAGAATAGAGGAATCTAGCATAAAATACTCACAGTAAGATGATTACGCCCAATTGCATTCCGTCTTCTGTTTTCTTGAAAGATAAAGATAATCCAAGTTCTGGTGGTGATAGATCAAGTGCTACCTCCATTAGAACCACGAATTAACAGATTCTGAGCGGTCCGATCGCAAATTAACGTTTAAAAACGAAGAGTACTCCGTCGCGGACTCATTCACGATCCTACCGGCAAGACTGCGCCAGTTAGGAACACTAGATGAAACAACCCGTTTTTAAAAACTGATTTTATTCGTAAAAACCTAACAATATTTATAATGAGGGTTGCTATAATTACAATAAAATAAAAATGTCAAGACTTACCAAAGCCTGGCCAGCCCAAGAATATTGTCCCAAAAGTGACACTGAGAACCATAAAACTAATTATTTTTACACCTGAAGGCGGGTGACCCCAATTACTAAAATGTTTTGGAAACATCCTCATCCAAAGTATACAAGGGAAAGTCGATAATGTAAATACGAGGAACAATTAATAAGTAGTAACAATAACAAATCAAAGTCCACCGCCGATTCGGCAAAATCGACGGGTATAAATTCGGCGCCAGCCAAGAGCTGGGCATCAGTGGCATCGGCTTCTTAGTCACCACTAGATCCTCGACTACTCCCCTGTGGAGACCAAGGCATCGGCGTGTTCGCCACCGGGGTCGAAACAGGTGGAGTTCCCCCTAGTTAGCTGCAAGGGCATCGGCGTGTTCGCCACCCTTGGAGCGCTGGGGTAGTTGGGGGTCGAAGGGTGTTCCGAGAAGTCCGGTGCCCCGGATCCGCGGCCCGCTCGCCGTAGGTCCGAAGGGTCGCGTAAAGCCTGCCCCTCGCCCGTCCGAGTCGCCGCCCTGATCGCCAGGATGCGTGTCCTAAGAGCCATACTGTGAGTCGTCTGAATAAAACCAAGTTTTTATAATTACCTCGTGTCGTTAGTAACGTGTGTGTTCTCCTGGGATTACCTACGTCCAGCATCCACTGCCAGTCGTCCCCCTCAAAGAGCCCCGGCAAGTCGCGAGGGACAACAGGGTTCTCTCGCGGCACACACAGGGCATTCCCAGTCCGGTGTGACAATATATAACCTCGGTTGGTGTTGAGTCCGCAAAACAGTTTCTCGTTCTTTCGAGGCAATATTAGCTTCTGTAACTCATGTTAAAATTTCGGATTATTTGTTTATCTTAAATTCGTAAACAATTCGGAAAATGTGAATAAGTATGTTTTTTTTTAGTGCTACACGGGCACCTGATTTTACGATGAGATCTCAGATCAGATAATGCTATTTACTTCCCTTGATTTAACGATGAAATTACGATGATTAATAAAAGTAGCCCGTTTCCATTCTGAAGGATGTTGTAAGGTGGATGAGGACAATTTGTAAATTTTAACATTAAGAAAGACTACAGCACTACAGTTCAATTGTTCCAGTAACTTCTGTTCCAGTAACTCTGTATACCAAAACAAAGATGAGTTTCAAGGTGACAACAGATAGAACAAAGGTGCCATTTTTTTAATCAAAACATTTCCCAGTAGATACAATTAAAAATAAAATGGAAGAAAATACATAAAACCTATTTTTTCTATCTCATGACTAAAAAGAAAATAAATTTCTTAAACACTAATCGGTCTTTTTCAGATCCGTCGCAATTTTTTCCGGGAACTAGAAGTAGAATTAGACGGAATAAGGACGCCCCATCTGGATAATTGGATGCAAAATAAGCCGGGAGTAATAAAAACATTCTGGATTGAAACGCAAATCTCCGGAAAAGCCCTAAGATATGCGCCTCCTCCGAGCCGATTCCTGAAATTAAACATTTCAAAGCGTCCGTCCGATCAATCGGGTAATGAAAAAAAGATGCAAATTTATTTCAGTAAATAAGCCGAATTCCTTATCCCCAAAGCCAGAATCTTAGATCAGCTCGTCTATTCCCCGCGCCCTTTGAAGTCCTTGTTTTAATTAAGGATATATTTTAAGTAGTCCCGGTTTAAACGGAATAACTTAAGCCGGGGACTGTGGGACAATGGAAATTATTCTGCAAAAATGGATTTGGATTTGCATTTTATTTGTTTGGTTTATTCGTCATACCGCTAACGAGATTATGCAATTTGTTGTATAGGTACCAATCCAATTAGCGGCTTACAGAACCTGTAATTATATTTTTAATTATTGACAAGTGTAATTTGTTAAAATGGATTCCGGTGTACAGGGTGACCGAAATTGCATGTTTGTCCGCATAGAGTTTCGTTATTATTCGTTTTAGGAAACAAAGAGCGCGTTACTTTTTTGGGGTTGTCTTTTTGGTCTTCCTGATGGTTTATAATTTTAGTGCATCTGCAGCCAAGACCTCTTAACTACACAATTCGAAAAATAAAATTAACGTCTACCTCTTTCAATTTTCGCATATTAATTGAAAATGAAGAAAACATGCCAAATGGGGAATGGGCAAACGCTACTAATTTTCTTGAAATAGGACGACAGAGAACAATTTTTGGTAAACTGTTTTTGGAATTTTTTTCTCCCAAATGGTACAATTATTCTTATTCTACGAAATTTAAAAGACATAGTCATTAAGTTTATTTTTCGAATTTTGGAGTTGGAGGTGTTTTGGGGTACATTTTGCCGATTTCAACGCTGTACGTTGTATCTTCTAAGCATTAAAAGGTCTAGGTGTCAACGTGCTATTTAATAATGGAGTAATTCATCTAGTGATATACTTGATATTGATTATGTTAAAGCAAATAACAGATTTTGCCAACAATTAAATATAAATTCTAAAAAAAAACAAATATAAATTGTATACAAAACAATATCACATTAAAGTTTTGACTCCATGTTCCCCCTGATTGTTTTATTACACCCCATTCTGACGTAGATATCAGCTAGATCTAAATCGTTTCCAATTTATCCGCGACATGTTTGTGTTTGCGACAAAGTTAAATATTGCTGTCTCTGGATTTATGGGGGAGGGTGGGAATTGCTAAATCGTCTGTTCTGCCCTCCGTTGCCTACAACTAGTTTAAAATTTACGTTTCGCCTCTCCGAAATAATTTAATTTACATGGAATTCTGGGGGGAAATCCGCTGTTCGCCATTGGGATTTTTGAAACTAAGAGAAACGGAGTCTTTCAAGGAGAATGTGCAATCTCTGCATCCGCAGTATGGAGATAGATGTTATGGTAAGGGTCTTTCCCATAATAGAGACAACGAATGCTTAAAAATGGCTTGCTGATTTTCGTGCCCACTTCTCTCGATTTTTGAGATATGTTCGGAGGTATTCGGAGAATGTACCGAACTTACTTTATACTTATATTACAGTACCTAACGACATATTTTGTATCTTGCGATGTAGAGGCTGATGCCCGCCTCTTCAAATTATCCTGAATACTATTGGCCCTGTTGTAATAGCTTTTCTTGTAGAAGGTATGAACTTTAAGGGATTTTAGGCAAAGAAAATATTCTGAAAACT
Source organism: Pseudeuparius sepicola (assembly GCA_963920635.1). Lineage (NCBI taxonomy): Eukaryota > Metazoa > Arthropoda > Insecta > Coleoptera > Anthribidae > Pseudeuparius > Pseudeuparius sepicola. The sequence continues at coordinate 46,072,386 of OY987302.1, read as the reverse complement.
ACTTCACACATTGGATGTATGTGAGAGCACTGAAGGTAATAATTGGCAACACTGCGGCCGCTCCCAACGGCAACGGCACATATTTAGAAAGGGTACGTTTCACTACATACTCAAATCATTCTGAAAATAAGAAAATATTGTTAGTTTGCAAAAAGGTATAACTTTTGACGTGATAGTTGAACTTTTTCATATACCATATACCATTATGAAGACAATTTTATCTTCTGCAACTCCGGTTCGTTTCTTAGCACTTTTGCTGTAAATTTTATTTATTTAGAAAGCGTCAAAGTTATTTTACAAAAAGCAACATTTTTAAATGGTTTAAAACCAGAAAACAGATAAGGATAAACAATGAGTGGACACTATTTTGTTAATTTTGTCTGATTTAATTTTGCGCAATACTGTTTTCGCTAGGATCAACCATTATCGAGAAACCAGAAAGAGGAATACATTTTGATAACCCCTGAAGTTATATCCCTTCGCAGATCACGGGACTTTTCGTATATTCACCTCCCTCCAGACACTCCCAAAACACTGCCTACAAGTCAAAAAAGTGCACGCAAAAGTGTGTCTGTACCATTAGAAATAGGGTGAAACAACAAATGATGATCGCAAAGTGGAGTAAAACAAACTTAGATCTTTTAATGTAGAACCTGGACTGACACTATTAAAGACCTGTGCATAGCGCTGTTTCAAGCGATCGACACTGGTGCCACACGACGAAAAAACGGACAGGGTGGATTAATTTTAAAAACATCATTGTTGCAGATTTTTCCTATAAAATAAAAACATGCAAGTTAGTGTCACAACGAATTTAACTTCCAAAATAAAATAAAATGCTTGTTTGTTATGTTCCTTTAATTTGCAAGCTTAAGTACATGGCATACATTCATAGATTTTATTAAGAAAAGCGAGTCTAAAAGCAAGCAAGAGTATTTTGGTACGTTTTGGTTTGAAATAAAGTCCCATTTCTAGTTCTAGTGAAAGTAAGTATAGAACGCATTAGATTTTCAGTTTCTTCTTATACAGGGTGTCCCGTTAATAATGGTCCATAGAGCAACTGCACATATTTGGGGCCAAAATATGACGATTGAGGCTAATATGTCTTAAAGAAATGTTGTTTGTTTAAGAGATACAGAGCGTTGAACTTCATTTTTTGAAATTGAATTATAGCCACATCTCCCAAAATAATCAAGCTTCTGAGCTGAAATTTGGCACTGCTGTGTTTTTGTGGATGGAGAATAAGCTGAAAATTACAATTTTTACGTAACTCACAGAGGGCGCCACTTGCGCTGTTTTTGGATCAAGCTTTTACTCTTAACTTTTTTGAGGTTATCTTTTTGGTCTTTCAGGGCCATCACTTTAGAGCATCTTTTCATTCTGTAACAAAAAGGTACTCTTGTTTCATAACGATAAAATCAACCGTTTGCGTTGAAATGGGCAAAATGTACCAAAACACCTGTTAACACCCATATTCAAAACATAAATGTTTCAGCTACCAGTTTCAAATTTTACAAATCGACTGTACATTCAAAATGAAGAAAAAAATGCCACATGGGCATTGGTCGAAACACCATTCGTTTTCTTGAAATAGAGTATCCATATTTTGCCAAGTTTCAATCGGTTCCATTTTGAAAACAAAACATTTTTGGTACATTGTTCATAGCAATATTTTTCTCACTTTAAATGGTACAGTGAATCTGTAACATTTGAATGTAGCAGGTAAAAATTTTAGTTTTCGAATGTTGCATGGAGTCTACAGGTGTTCCAGGGCACATTTTGCAAATTTCAACGCAAACGGTTGATTTTATCGTTATGAAACAAGAGTACCTTTTTGTTACAGAATGAGAAGATGCTCTAAAGTGATGGCCCTGAAAGACCAAAAAGTTAAGAGTAAAAGCTTGATCCAAAACAAAAACAGCGTGGCGCCCTCTGTGAGTTACGTAAAAATTGATTATTTTGGGAGAAGTGGCCGAGGAAGTGGCTATAATTCAATTTCAAAAATGAACTTCAACGCCCTGAATCTCTTAAACAAACAACATTTCTGTAAGAGATATTAGCCTCAATCGTCATATTTTGGCCCCAAATATGTGCAGTTGCTCTATGGACCATTATTAACGGGACACCCTGTATAGTGGACCATTGGTTCGCTTTGGCGCTATAAACAAAATTTTATATTTTCATTCTTACATACGTTACAAAATACCGTTCCAAAATATAATATCCAGAATTATAGCTTCTTCAGATGGTTGAACAGATCATGCCATAATTCCAAAATAGTGTTTATTCTTCCGCAAATCACATAATGGTCTGTGCATACGATTTAAAAAAGAGGAAAAGGGAAAGTAATGGAAATTTAAGTTACTGGCCAAATTTTCTTCCTCTTCCAATTCAGAAAATGCCTTTGGCCAAATTAATACGACAAATAATTTTAGAAACTCTTAACAAGTAATAGATAAATTAATTACACACGTCCACACAAGGTATTTAGGAGAAAAATAACCTAGATTCACGAACATTCATTTTGCCAAATTTTCTTGGCTATTAGGGTATTTTTTGACATATATTTGTGATATGTTATAGTGGTAACTACCTGTGGGCAGGTATCACTTGCCTTTTGATATAAAATAACACAATAACACATATAGTTTGTCACTCTTGAAAATCGTAGAAAACAAAATCACTTTAAAGATAACTAACAACTGCAAATCTAACAGTGATAACCACAATAAGTATCTAACAAATCTGACCCTAGCAATAACCACAACCCGCCACTGGCCTTCCAGCTGCGAACAGCATCTTAGTCGCGCCATGTTGGAGCACAAACTTATGGTCCCCAGTTTAAACAGTGCATGTCTTAAATTGGTTTGTCGAAACTTCTGGCAAACAATACATTACCCCCGGGGAGAAAATTGCCGTTCCGCGAAGAACGCACAGAACCCGCATGTGTTGTGTACCGCCATTATCCGTTAGGTTTTTACTTTTATAAGGCCCTATTTTGAATTAAATTATTCTGCAAGACATAAAAAAATAGTAGGTAGATAACCTGACGAGATGTGTGACCAGTTTTCTTCAAAGTCAACAACGGACGAAAGTAAGTAATAGCTGTGTTCCTTCAAGAAAATTGAAGATAACTCTGTGACGTCAACTATTGTGGATTAAAAGTTGGCGAGCGGAAAAAGGGTGGACCACAAGTTACTTTCTTGTAACTTAAAGGTAAACCCAGATAGTATTTTAACAATTTTATTACTTAATAAAAAATTGAGGTATTCGGAAATATGCTCAAAACTGTTGTTGATTTTAGTTCCTTGTAACTGTGCAACTTCTAGCCTGTTTGATTTTGTTTGGGTTCTACAACAAGGAAAATTATTTTAGAGAACTAGTAACAAGTATTTGAGCATCCACCACAACCAGATAGCCGTTTCATTTGGTCCTTTTGGATGTTGTGCGTTGTGACCAAGAAGGGTGTTTGGATCCAACCACGAAGTGGTCGATTTGTTGTCTTTTTGGGAGGAAAATCTTCATCCCAGAGGTAAGTTCCTTGTAAGGTATTTAGCTGGACATTTTTGTTATAATGTTTTCCTTTTGAAGTGTAGTATATCGACCTCCACTCGAGGACGTTGTGGTTTAGGAGATTCATCGAGATTCATCTAAGTATTACAAGTTTTTCTTTTTTCCATGCTCTAGTATGACTAAATTTGTGTAAGTACTATCGGGAGAGCACGTTGTTAGTGGTTTTATTTTAGCGTACGTTGTGATTTCAGTGGATGTTGTGATTTTAGCGTGTATACTTACTCTCCTGGGGTTTTAAACCGATCTGAAAGATCCACTTTTGCTTTTGTTTTATTACTGTACGTAGGAATACTACACTGCACCGCGAAGATGTGTAACTTTAAATTTGTTTATCAAGTAGATAAAGATATAGAAGAGGAGCAAAATAAATAAACTGTTATTTTATGAACCAGAACCCTGAAGACCTAGATTTACTTCCTGTTGGCTTAATAGTACGAGTACCAGCACGCAAATAAAACAAGTGGCGCCCGCATATTACAGATTGTCATACTGTTGACCCAGCCCGTCTCCACTGTTAGTTGGCGGCAGTTTTGTCCTCGTAAATCTGCATCAAGGACGTAGAGAACAGCTTTTTTGAGTGTTAAAATTTTATTCTACTTTGTTTTAATTTCGATTCTGACGGTTCTCTCCCGCTGTGGTTTTTTTAAAAGGCACACAGTATTCAACAGTATAAAATATGACTATAAGTATTCAAAAATATGACACAAAAGGTAACAAAAACAATAGCACACGCCAAATAATAGCAACAAGTAAAATCAATATTAACTAAGGCTTAAACTAAAATCCAACAATTTTACATTCGCTTTTCTTTTAGGGAAGAGTGACCTGTGACGGCCCCCTTCCTATGACGTCCAACATTGTTTTAAGCTATGAATATTTGGTTGCCTACTTCCGTACTCATGTAGATATGTTTTAGGCGCCACCTAACCGTGTTATTAATATATTTTTTTGGGTTAGAAAATGGCTAAAAGATTTCCATAAACGGAATCCAACAATACCATTGCGAACTTCTGAATATACAACGCTCGCCAGGGTACAAGCCTTTAATGAAGTAAATATTAAATTAGTGTTCGTTTCCTGGAAAATACAAATACAAATTTCCACCTGAAAATACTTTAATGTAGATGAAACTGGTATGACCAATGTGTCCACCAAAGCTAACAGAATTATTGCAACTAAAGGACGTAAGCAAATTAGTTTTGCAAGTAGTGAAGAACGTAGAATTTATTACACAGCTGTGTGTTGAATGAATGGGATAGGGACATTTATCCCTCCAGCATTTATCTTTACACGAAAACGCTTCAAAATCGAATTGATGCATGGAGGCACCTAGAGGTAGTGTGTCATATTGCCAAGAAAATGGCTGTGCGACATGAAAATGCAAAACCATCGGAGGACAATAAAGTGCTTTTAATTTTAGGCGGCCACAGCAGCCACAAAAGGCTTGAAGTCCTAAAATATACCAAGAGTAAAGGAATGTTTTATTTTGTCTCCCAGCCCACTGTTCTCAGAAAAATAGCTAAAGGAAAACCCGGAGAGAGCTGTTACGCATTTTCAAGTTACAAAGCTCTTTAACAATGCATACTTAAAGGCAGCTAGCCCTACGAATGCGGTAAATCCATTCAAGAAAACTGGAATCCATCCTTTTAACGTTGAGGTTTTTGAAACCTGGTAATTTGCGCCGGCATTAACATCTGACAATGAGAATGAGCAGCCTGTATTATCTGGGCAGCCTAATGAGGAACAACCTCAGAAAAATAAAAAACGTAGAACTGGCTTTGTTTTGGCAAGTTTGTTCCCATAATAATAAAAAAATTTTACAGTTCGGGTGACAGATCTGGTGCTAACGATTACAAAGCAGTGGCGTACCTCTTATTTTTTAAAATAGTTATAAAAATAGGAAAAAATATATTTATAAAAATTGAAGTGTACCCCAGTCCCAGGTACAACTAGTACCTACGCATCAATTCTAAAATTAAAACTTATCAATGTTATTGACAGTTACTAGTTGGGGATTGTTCGGCGAACACAATATAAAAATATAAAAAAATAAAAACTTTTTAAAAGCAAGCTTTTATTTAAGCCATGAACTAAAATGGACAAAATAAGTTTAGGTTTTCGTTACGATAATTCAATGCCACACTGCGGAAAGCTTTTTAAATCAAGAGTTCGTCGCGCGAAATGTTCCTAAAAGTAGGTACCAATTAAGTTTATCGGACAGTGATTGGTTGATAAGCAAGAATATATTTTCTTTACAGTTTACGCGACAAGCTTTTTGATTTAAAAAAGCTTGTCACAGTTTGGCATTGAATTATCTTACCGAAACCTAAACTTATTTTATCCGTTTTAGTAAATGTCTTACTTAAATAAAAGCTTGTTTTTAAAAAGGTTTTTTTATTATTTAATTTATTTTATTTTATTTTGTGCTTGTTTAGTACCTATTTGATTCCCATCTCATAAGGGTGGTAAAAAAATTTAGTCCGCCATCTTGGGGCATTGGGCATCCGCCCTATTGGATTTAGTATGACGTCAGTCACCTTATCATTTTCTACTCTTCAAATGCTTTCATTTGATACCCATGTCGAGGATGTTGTGAAGAATTAGACAATCCGCCGTCTTGAGGATCGAGGCCGCCATATTAGATTTATTATGACGTCATTCACCTTATTGTTTTCTACCCGTCGAGCCCTTTCGTTTGATACCCATGTTGAGAATTATTTTCCCTCTGGTGGTAAAGGTATCTTTTACCGTGCCCCGAACTAGGTACGCCTATGTACTTACGCATGATATGTAACCTCCTTTGGCGAGTTGCTTGATTTGCAAGCAATACACTTTTTTTGCCCATAACGTATAACTTAATTGTCTATATAAGCATTTTAAACCGACGAATACTTAAGAAACACTTAAAAACAGCGAAAAATTGCTTCTAAAAGACCAGTTATGTCAAACACAAAAGGTGAGGCACACTCTTGACCGATTTGCGCGTTTGTCAGATTGTGCGATTGGTATTGGTAATTGTAGGTATATTATTGTTTCCTTAGTTGTATCACAGATTAAAGTACTACACGTAGTACAGAAATACCCTCTAATAAGTGTCTAGATAATTATAAATACTAGATTCACCTATTAGTCAGGCAGACCTTATCTCATCAATACATAAATATCATATATTATCTACCATTATTTACTTCAAAGCGAACGTATTTGCAACTGATTGCAAACCACTGTTGCAAAACTTTATTTGCAATTTGATCTTGAAGATTATTTTAATTTACCAGAGAAATAAAGTTTTTCATTAGGAATTGTTAAACTTTAACTAGTAAATAAATAATAGAGTATAAAAAGTGCTACCCCTTACAAACATTTCAATCTACAGATGCCATTTCTATCTTTTTTATTTTTCTGAGGGAACAACCTAGACCCTCCTGGAAACAGAAGAGATGGTGACAGCAGTAAAAACGATGCAGAGGAGGGAGGTGCTCAAGAAGAAGTTGATATCACTGAGATCATTGAAGAACACCTAAAACCTACTTCTAAAATCACTAAAAAAAGGGCCCCCAAAAGAGAAGAATTCGTGGTAAAACCGATAGGTGCCTATTTAGACGTTTTTTGTCGTAATTTAAAGTATGTTTATTTTCTAAGAGTTATTAACAGCACTCCCGAATTGGAGGACGTCGAAGAAAAGAAAGCAAAAATATTGGAAAAAGAGCGTAGAAAAACTGCAAAACAAGAAAAATTGCTTTGGAAGATGATAGTGAAGAAAGTGTCATAGAACATGCTAAGGATGTCGATTCAGATGCCGCAGCTTTTTTGTACTGCAACGAGCTTTACTGAAAATCTCGTCCCAAGGAAATTTGATACGGAGAGCTTCTTTGAAGTGATGGAAATCTTAGAATAAGTTTTAATTTTGTTTTCTAAGTACACAGAATTATATTTGTTATTTTATAATAAAATTCTATCAATGAAGTACAATAACGGGTATTTCAGCCAAAATTATATATTATTTATTGTGTTAGGTAAAATATATTATTTAGTAAGAATTATTTATATACTTACATACTATTGAGATGAATATTAAAAAGTTATGGTTCTAATGGATATAAAACTTCAAAAATATCCATTAGAATCATAACTTTTTAATATTCATCTCAATAGTAAGTACCTATATAAATAATTCTTACTCAATAATATAATTTACATAACACTATTGGAGCCCTGACGAAGGCCAAAAATATGGCCGAAAGCTTGGTTCATTGTAAAGAATAAATAATATATAATTTTGGCTGAAATACCCGTCATTGTACTTCATTGATATATAAATACAGCCGTTATTAAAGAAGATCTATTATTATAAAATTCTATGTTACCCATTAATGTGGTACTACTAAATAACTTACATTTTGTTCCCCTTCGCCATTTTATAAAATATTAATTTTTCGAAAAACATACGTATTCGAAAATTCTAACTATGATCCTATAAAGAAGTCATTGACTATTGAGTTTTGAGTGAAATGTTTAATTTGAATATTAATGAGATTTAGACTAATGACCAATAATTGTTAGGGGGGACATCCCAGGTCACTTTCCCCTACTATTTGGTCAGTCCAACCGATAATTATGGGTATTTCGGAAACTTGTATTGGTTCCCTGGATTAAGATATAGACGTATCCCGTGGAAAACCTATGTGGGTTCCTACGACTCCATTTAGGGTGGAAATATGCCTGATTTAATTAAAAAAATGTCTGGGGTACCCCAACAGGTAGGTATTTGACTAAGAGACTGGACCAACACTATGCCACAGTGTTGGTCCAGAGGTGTGATATGTTGAATTTCGTAACCTATAATAGTCAGAAAGGGGAGGGTGGTAAGATATTATCCTTTACTGGAAATATTTTTCCAGCATTTAATCTAAGCGCGTTACCGCAATTGATACATACCTACATTTTTCGTAAATAATAAAGTGATATTAGAGTATGAGCTTGATTTTTGGTATGTAGTATTTTACATTAGGCGAATAATTCTACATGTTATATAAGTAATTCGCCTGATAATAAAAATTGATCTAATACGATATACTTGTCAACGACTACATTCTTATCAATAATCAAATTTTAGTAAAATATGCTATAAAGTATTTTGCTAAGTAATATTAACTCTTTTAGCCTTCCAGTTTTTTTCATCAAGTAATAATATTTTATTGTTGACCTTGTCTTAGTTACGGAAAATTATTTTCTTTGAACTGAGGACCTATACACTAGTAGATAAATACCTACATATTACTATATAGGTTAACTTCGAGTCCATAAAATTTAAGTCACCATAATTTTTTTCAGCGCAGTCTTGTGGAAGCGCCGTTGAGCCAGTGGTTTTCAGAATAATGGAGGCACCTCGTTATCTTTATTAGGGATACTGCGGAGAAGGAACTAGGCAACAGTTTCTCCCATGCAGTGGCGCCGACAGTACAAAATCCAAAAAAAAAGTTGAGAGGATATAAATTCCGAGGATGGGAGAAATATATTAAAGAATAATAATGAAATGTAGAAGAACGTTACTAAATTATAGGCACGTTTTGCATAATTAATATTTATTGTTTAATTAGTAATAGTACCTAGTAGATTTTATTACTAGTAGGAATATTTTATTAAAGAAAATATTGGAAATTTGAAACGAGAAGAAATACATTGTACAGAGATTTTTCTGAAAATAAAAACTGTAAATTTTGAAGCGCATTAATAAATCCTTCATGCAATAATTATTAATAGATCAAGAGAAAAGGAATATACAGCGTTATGTGTAATTCGATACAATCCTTTAGAGATGTCATAGTGGAGGAGGTAAGGAGTAAATTTAATCCTATATATGCATTATGCAAACCTCAATTTTTTTAAATAATTTTGACAACTTTTTATGTAAAATTTTCCTATGATCTAAATGTTTCCGGACTTTTTTCATTCCAAACATAAGACCATAGTGTTGGGCAAGTAATCCAATTGAAAAGTATAAAAAAGTTCTGTAGATTTTTTTGTCTAATAAGAAAAATTGAAATACCTCAAAAACTATTCAGTTTTGCATAATGTAATATTAGGATTAAATTTACTCCTTACCTCCTCCCCTATAACTTCTCCAAAGGAATGTATCGTATTAACAATAACCGTCTACAAAACATATCGGTTCGCAGGGACGTCTGAAGTAATTTTAACAGGGGGGTGAAACTCACTGTGACTAAATATTTTGCTTTAGTCGAAAGGAGGGGGGAGGTTGGGGTGGTTAAACTTAAAAATAAACACACACCTACCTACCAAAAATACCTAATAAAGTATATTCCAAATTTATAGTTTAAAAATATACAAAATTGTAAACCACTGCTTCACATCATTTTTTCAAAGTCCATTATTATAAACAACCGCACATATTTATGCGGGGGACTGGTGGCAGTCACTATTATTTCGGCATAATTTCTATTTGATATGGCAAATTGACTACCTACCTCTTGTAATTTCCAATATGGCGATTGGCCTGTTTTCAACACCAAATAATTCGTTTTCTTACATTCAATAATTTTTGAACGACACGTGAGTAGTTCAGTTGACTTTTAGACGTTCGTGACTTGTGACCTCATCACAAGATTTGAACACTACAATATCTTCCTTTTGGCCAAATAACCTGGTTTCATTAATTCTTGGGTATCCTATATAGAGTGTTAGTTAGGGTGCTCCCCAAGGATATTATAAATCACAACTTGTTTATTTTTCTAAGGTTAATGATGTCTACTTTATAGGTACACAAAATATTTGGTTATTCTGTAACCGTATGCATAAAGGAGGAAGGTTCCGTATTTCGATTTAGTTTTTATTTTGCAATAAATATTTATTGAACAAACACACAAACTAACAAATGCAAAGAACCAGCGGAGAGTAGAGAAGAGTATCTGCAGTAGAATTACCTACTACGTTTTTCTATGGAGTTTTTCAGAGGAACAACTGAGAAAAGTGCCGCCCCTGTCGCCGTCCGTAACAAGCGGAACGGCGCTCGCCTCCCACCGGAATACGTAATCTAATTTCCGGGGCCTCCTCAAAACTCTTGACGTCGGAATCCGGCCGCCCTGCGGTCTCCCGGAACATTTCATTTTAAATTCGTCCCGTATCGGCGGGGCGCGCGAGTAACCGCCTCAATTTGAATAATTCCGCAAACAATGCCCTCGGCTCACCTTAACGAAGTTCCACGGCCGCTGCGGGGAACTGGGCTAGTTAAAATATTTAGGTATTTTGCGCGAACGGAAATATTCGGTTCGGCTCGCAATAAATCTATTTCGAAATCTAATATTATGGATAACTCGGTTTCGAGTTGTCCATTTACGTTAATGAGTCAGCGGCCAATGCTGTCATGTACCTATGACCCTTGTCTATCCATTTCGATAGAAAAGGCTATGACCAATACTGGCCACAGCGTGATCAGCTAGTCATCAGCAGCAAACCGTGCTCCTATTGGTTAGGAGGCCGTAAACACGGTAGACACGACGTGGTGAATATAGGCAGCGTCCAGAGATATACTAATAAGTCCGGGCACTCGGCCTTGTGTAACAAACGTTTCCCTCTTGCCCTCTCCCGCTCCCCTCCTCCCGCCGTCATCGGAGTACGCGATCGAGCCGATTGATAGCTTATAATATAAGAAAATAAGCTGTGTAGCTGAGAGCGGTTCGTTCGCATTCTACCGGGTGCGCGCAAAATATTACCGCAAAATATTACCGCAAAATATTACCAACCGACCGTGACTGTGTTGTAGTGATGCCTAGTAATGCTTTTTACTGCAGTGCGGATGGCTGTAAAACCAGTTCAAAAGAATATATTACCTTTTTTCATTTCCTAAAGACCCTGAAAGGTAAGATTGAGTTTGAGGTACATACCTACAAAAATTAATACATTTTTATGTGACATTTGAATACTTAGGTATTAATTGAAGAATAATATAGATATAATATTAAAATATTGAAAATTTGAAGGTGCCAGCAATGGAAGAATGCCTTAGGGTTCATCGGAGAACATAAATTTGCGAATATTCCACCTGACGAGGCATATAAACCTATAAGAATTTATTTGCAAGGCACATTTTGATGATTAGTCATTCACTTCGTCCGGAGAATGTTTAGTAAAAACTGCCTGTCCCTTCGGCTGTTCCATTAAGATTATTGCCAGAGCTTATGGTAAGACGCATTCTTGTGTAGGTAGGTATGCTAATATTTTGTTCTGTATTGTTTATGTAAATTTAAATATCAAAATATTTACTACAGGATGAAAAAGTAGATATGATTATCTAGGATTTGTTTCAATTAGATGCAATTATATATGATTAGTTTAACTCTTTGTCGTTAAATATTTATTTGCTATTTATGTTTTTGTTTGTTCTATGTTTTGTTAGGCTTTATTAAAAATGAACGTAAAACATAAAAAAATGCATTTTTATTCATGTTCCAACCAAAGTCTACAGATATACCTACTAATTATGTAGATTCTGGTAATAGCTACCTTGTATTTTAATTTAACTGTACCTACCAAAAACTAACTAAGTTGTACCAAAGTATACAAATAGGTATATTAATATTTGTAGACTTTGGTAAATAATGGAAAGTCAACATGAACCTACCCCCGTATAACTAGCTTGACGGCGATTTCGTTTAGTCGCCCTCGTATATGCCAAACGTGGGAGGTGATGCTGATTTTCGACCGATCGCAAAAATTGTCGGCTTTTCAAAGAAGTGAGCGGAGTTTAGTATTTCTAGACTTTAATATAGGGACGTATGTACCTACGTGATAGTCAAATTATGCGCAATGTAGTGGAATGCTTAGGTATACAAAGTGACCCAGTCACAAAAATGTATCTATATGGACGGAAAATTTCAGGGTTGTACCTCAATTTTACAGGCCTACTACGAATTTGTTTGTTTGTAGTAAAAATAACGAAAATCATTAACAATTTTTTTTTATCTCAAATTTTAAGATAAAAAAAAATTGGATTCAGGGCCGTGTAAAATGTGTTTCGTCAAAAAATACTGCGAAATAATTAATATTGACAATTTATGAGCTGACTTCCCTGTAAAATATTTTTTATTATACTTCTTTGAAAACACCTTATTTTCATCTGTTTTAGCAATAATGAAAGATGCGGTTTTTCGAGCTAGCGCACGGAAACAGCGCACGGAAAAACTTTCCGTGCGCTGAATAAAAATACCGAATATATGGCTTTAAAATAGAAATATACAGCAAAGTAAACTAAATTTAAGAAACTCTATATACTCTCTGATATTTAACATGTACCTATTTTGTATTTTAATTCGGAACTGTTTCAATATTTAGATACATTTCTGTAATATTTTTGACGTTTTATTCACCTTATCTGACAATAACTAATTTACAACAAAGCACCTTTGAAATAATTTGAGAGTAACCATGGAAACGCATCACACATACCAAAGCCTATATATTGTCTGCATTGTTTATTTCTTGTCAATTAAATTTATTATATGCCGATAAAATGTTTTAAGTTTCCGTTTTCAAAGAAGTATGATAAAAAATATCGTCCATTACAAGTCCAGAAATAGATTTTTCCATGCTTGCATGACTTTGTCACGCGCGCATGGAAAAATCTTTATTTCCAGACTCGTAATGAAATATACTATTTCGTAGGGTTGCCACCAATTTTTATTTCTACTGGTTAAACACTGTAGTTATTTAAACCATTTCGACAGTTAAATACATACTATTTTTAATAAGTTTTCAAATAAAATAAAATTTGTCATGTGTGGCTCGTGGCTCCATGTATTTTATTTCGGCCACATCACTAAATTAGTTTCGAATAATCTGCAATTGGCTGTCGGAATATTTTGAATTATACTACAGTCTTTTGTGTTTAAAGAGTAGAAATAAAAATTTGTTTGAGTAATTTGAGCAAGATACCAGGTAGGCTATGCCACAAAAATATTCCTTTTGATTTCGGTACCTATATTTACAGGTACAAAAATCCATTCCTTATTTGTTAATATTCTTGGCTTGACATTGTAGGTTAGAATTTCCACGTTCGATGCGTGCATTAAGACTATATATGTCGAATATTGAGGGTAGAAGAACAAATAAGAAGTTCACATAACCAATCAATCAATGCTGTTACCCTCTATTCTCAAATCCTTTCTAGCAGTTGTAGAAGACGTCGAAGTCATCTACATCTCACCGCTACTTACTAATGGTCAATTGGAACAAATACCAACTATAGCCGATGGAACCCGCATGCTCCGGTAGCTTAATGCGTTAAGTGCCTGTGGTCCCAGTAGGAGTCCAGGGTTCGAATTACGGCTGGACTACATATTTTTCAACCGATTATCCTTTACCTGCTATATGTTGCAAACACATTCCATTGATTTATATTTACAGGTACAAAAATCAATCCTTATTTATTATATCCAGTGATTTCGAAAACATATGTATGGATTGGGATTACTTGATTCACGTTTTGATTTCTTAGAATATAAAGCGTTGCAAGGTCGAAAGGTTCCGAACGTATAAAGAAAATAATGTAGATACTGGCAATAGGGGAAGCCACTATGGGTCACTACTAAAGTCTACGGTGTTAAAAATTTTTGAAAGCAAACAAATATATTTTATAATACCCAATTGGGTGACACAAGAAAAAAAGAGACTTGATTAGAACATGAATTATACCTATGTCCCGTGCACATGCAGATTAACTTTTTCTACTGCAAAAATTTCATTTAGAAACATTTTTGTTTCAGATCTATGTTCGATAAAAAAATCGTTCCCCTCTGTTTTCGAACTCTATATTTACATAAATATGTCATTAGGAAGTCAGGTTTAAACGTTTGTCACAAATTTATATTTAATGGTCGAGGAAATCGTTTACCAAAATAAAAAAATATATATGTAGGTATAATAAAATAATAGGTAGCATAATTATTATGTTGCTTAATAAAATGTCGTTCCTTATTTTAATCGGCCGAAGAAAAAGCACGCAATATTTTAATATACGTTATTAATGAATTTTTGATGACCTTTTCTATGGATTTTTATATGAAGTAAACTTTTGAGTGCGCTCATAAATAACAAATGAATGTATTTTTTTGTGTTTTTCTGTAGTGTATTTTACTATTTATCGCTAGTTAACAGTTATCTTAGATTCATATCTTCTAATGGAAATCTTTTAATAATATCTACTTTATTCACGTTCAACAAAAAACTAAGTATTATTTGATTTTGACTGAAGTCAACAACATAATAATATAATACATTGTTTCAAATGTCACACATTATAAAGAGCTTTTGGTAAGCAATGTTACCATTTTAGGAGATGCTCTTATAACTATTTTATAACACGAGTCCTCTCAAATTATGATAACAATTTTGATAATTTAGTTTTTTACCTATATCCTTTTGGAACTCCATGTAGGTATGAATAAGTTGTAGTTTTTTTTACTTAACTACTCAATCTAATCTATAGCTATTTATCCGGCAAAACAATCTGAAGTATATATTTATATTGATAGTATGCAATGACATTTTTTCTAATGGTATTTAATTGTATGACTATTTCATGAACTTACCACATGATCATAAAGTTCTCACGCTCTGACCTACTTATGCCTTATCTATTTGTATGCAGTGTTGGCAATACCTGCAGTTTTCCCACTAACTTATGTTGTTTTGGTTATCGGTTGTAATGTAACAGGTGCAAATAATGTTTGCTGGTAAATTCCTTTTGATAACATGGTTAACATTTTCTCATAAGACTTGCTCTTTGAAGATTTTTATTTCTTTATTTTTTATTTCTAGATCCCTCTCTTCGGTAGTTTGTTTGGTTAATTAGGGTTGTAGAAGACTAAAAAGTGACCTAGCAGCACTTTAATATTTTATTAACTTTAAACATAAAAACAAAAAAAAGCAACGCAAATAGTTTATACACGAACACGTACACAATCAACTTCTTGGTTGACAACTTATCGGATAATTTGACAATTCTCGGAAATTATTCCGCGCAGCCTTAGAACGCAGCATCATCTGCGGTCATCACTTTCTGGTTCTGCTTGATAATACTTGATATAGGAAATTGGTTTGCGATAATTCCTTTTTTTGTTAACTTCTTTACAACCTGTCGCTTAAAATGAGTTCATCGATATCTGTGTCTCGCCATTCTTTCAATAATTGCGTAAGTATAAAATCTTTTGCGAGTAGAGCAACTTTTAAAATGAAAAAAGACAATATTATCGAGTTAGTTGTATTACTAAGTCAATATGTTAGCAGTATCAAGGACACTACTGATCCGTCTCTCTCGAACAGATAATAATTTATTGCAAACGATTTCAGCGACCTCGCTCCGAAATTAATAATTTCCGCATATGGAGCCGGACGGTGGCGATCCAATTGCACGGAAAGCCCGACCTGATTATCGGATTACACTTTCATTATTTCGGTGGGCCGGCCGGTGTTTGATCGGGTATTTTCAGGCTGTAACGCTAGTCCGAGGTTCGAGCACTTGACGCGAGGATCCGGGATCAACGGACTATTTCAGATTTTAACTTCGTACTATTGATGCGATACAAAACACACACTCTCCTCTTCAAAAATATTTAATAGTATTTTATTTTCCATTGCTCAATAAAGTATATAATAGACAAGCTAATTTTTCTTGCGGTGGCAGCCTGTAGGTGTAGCTACTCTGCAGTCAATTGCAAGAATTGGTTTCAATCCCACGAGAACACGAGCATCAAGATCACCACCAAACTGACAGAGTTCCTGGGTCAAGCAGGAACATGTCGACAAGTTAGGTCAAACTTTTGTCGTTTTTCAAAACGAAACTGACGATGCTCCCTTATTTTTATGTATGTATATGAATAATTTAAAGCAAGGCTTCAGAACCTATTAGGTACTTCTACACAACCACGTGAGTGAAAGATTTTTTTCCGCAAGAAATTAAAAAAAAATTGTGTTTATGTTCTTTTGATAACTTTCAAACAAATTGAAATGTTAACTTCAAATCTGGTACAAACAATCTTCCCTACAATGGGATGATACGGATCGGTGATAGGCAAAATAGCTCCACGAGTAGGGGTGTCAATATTTTGGAGAAAGAGAGTGATCGAGAATGATTGCGAGGGGACAAAAGCAAAAAAACTGTAATGTTATGTCAGGTTTTATAATTTGTGAAAATTTTGGATTTTTTTTGCAGATTTTGAAAGCACTTTTCATTGCAAATACCATGATGTATGACACGAAATATTTTTAAATTGTTTTGAGACAATTATTCTGAAAATTCCCTTTTTTCCATTCATTTTTCTCTAATGCGGCCCTGTATTTAATAATAAGAAGTCTAAATATTAATCAGTATTGTCAACAATTTAACTTACAACTTATCTTTCGATTATTGGAGAACCAAAAAAAGGACGGCAAAGACTAATAACAGTCACATGCGATAATAAAAAATAAATAAAAACCCCCACCTAGAAGGCTTTGAAACAACGAAACCAACCCCTTGTCATTTGTCATAACTCCCACTGTATCATTTAGTCAACAATTTGTATCATTAGAAATGGGGACAAATTTAACATGTCAGCATGTTATATCTTGCGTCACAGAAATAGTGTAGAGGCCGAACGAATGTATTGTTGCAATTAATAAATAGCAAAAGTTATTGATTTCGTTGGCTTAAAGCTTTCTTCTGACAATTAGAAAAATCTAAGAATTTACTCCAAAACACAATGTGACACTGTTTGCTGTACAACAACAGAGAAAAACACTTACCAGACAGGGCCGTATTTAAAAATATTAAGTTTTCGAAGTAAAAATAAACTGTAAATAAATTGTTGTCAATACTGATTAATAATTAGACTTCTTATTATTAAATACAGGGCCGCAATAGAAAAAAAATGAATGAAAAAAAGGAATAGTATAATTGTCTCAAAACATTTTAAAAATATTTCGTGTCATACATCATGGTATTTGCAATGAAAAGTGCTTACAAAATCTGAAAAAAAAATCCAGGTCCGTATTTAAAAAAATAAAGTTGAAGATGGTTTCTCAAAAACGAAACGTTGTAGAACAAATCTAAAAACGCCATCTTAAAGCCCGTTAAAAAGTGCCATAAGAAAGAGTTTTTCTTTTTTTTTCTATCTGTCATAACAACTTCAGAAAAAAATAAAATCGAAAACGCAAAATTTTACTTTTTTCAAAATAACTCAAAAACGAAAAAAGATATTAGAAATCTGTTTTGCCATTTTATTGACCTCGAAATTGCGCAACTTTTTCCCCATTTAACCGTTGCTCTATTTCTCACCGTTTGCAATATCCCCATACTGTTCATTCGTATCCGGGACACAGTGTATATTGTCTTTTTTGAAAATTCTCTAAGGTGCGTGGTTGCGATTCTATCGAAGGAATAAGAAAATAACAAAAAAATACTTACTAGCAACTTATTAAACTGTGTGTGAACTGTTAAATTAACTATTAACACTAGTAGATTGCTGCAGGGTATATAATAATTTAAATGGACACATTTTCGAGAAAAAAAAAACAAACACAATATTGTTGAATAACTTAGATGGAGTAACTGACGCAGAAAAACAATCAGAGGTATTGGCTGACGACTACATAATTAATCACAAAATTCTTGATAATTTTATTAATTTGTATATTATATGACTGTACGTAGGTAGGTATACCCTTATATTTATTTCTAGTATTTGTCAACACGCAAGTTTGTTTATCAGCTCTGATATCTCTTCAAGTAGGTCTTACCTTGATAATTGGTCATAAAAATTCGTTATCTTTTGATATAAATGGACGAAAAGACGAATATACTAAAACGAATGTAAAGTTTTGTCAAAATGACTTCTGTGGCATATTTGTTCTTCCTAGGATTTATCCTAGGAGGAGCTTCTTTACCATCTGAACGGGATGACACAAAATGCGGATATGATGTAAGTTGCTCTAGATGTGAAAAAGGCACTGTGACCAAAAATATGCTTTTAGTCTTGCAATCCTGTCAAAGAAGGACTCATTAATGTACATATTGTACCTCATACACATGACGATGTTGGCTGGTTGAAAACTGTTGACAATTATTACTATGGGGCTAGAAATGACATTCAAAAGGCCGGAGTCCAATACATTCTAGATACTGTTATGGATTCACTAAGAAGAAACCCAAATAGAAGGTGATTAGCATGGTAGGTATACGCACAGATGTGGCCTAATGTATAATAATTCTTTAGGTTCATGTACATTGAAACAGCATTCTTTTGGAAATGGTGGCTAGAACAAGACGACGAACGCAAGGATCTTGTACGGCACTTTATTAATAACGGTCAGTTGGAACTTACTGGTGGAGGGTGGTCGATGAATGACGAAGGAGCAACTAACTATCAGAGTATCCTTGACCAAATGGCATGGGGTCTTAGGTAGGAACCAACATTGATTTCTCATTAAATCTCAAGTCAATCAAACAAAAAATTAATTTTGAAGGAAACTCAACGACACATTCGGAGAGTGCGGACGGCCAAGGGCCGGCTGGCAAATAGACCCTTTCGGCCATAGCAAGGGAATGGCCAACATTTTTGCGCTTCTTGGTTTTGATGCTTTTCTTTTGAATAGAATAGATTTTCAAGAATTCGATTACAGGAGAGAAACCAAAACGCTTGAATCAATATGGCGATCAAGTGCAAGTGCAGGTATAAGTGATTATTTTAACTCTTATGGCGCTAAGGCAACGTAAATTATATTGTAGGATCAGAGAGCGACATTTTCACTGTAGTACTGCCTAAGCACTACAACCCCCCTCCAGGTTTCTGTTTTGACGTTACTTGTAATGATGATCCAATCATTGATGATCCAAATATTCCAGATTACAATGTAGACCAGAGGGTATGTGGAACAGTTTATCATAAAAAGTATGTGGACAATGCAATGTCAATACTTATGAAACTCATATTTCTAGGTTGATGATTTCATAGCTTTTGTGGATTACTTGATGGCTGGTCAAACTACAAGTAATGTGTTAATTACAATGGGCGATGATTTCAACTATCAAGATGCTGAAATGTGGTTTAAAAACCTTGACAAACTAATAAAGTAAGCACTTATACCTAGTGTATTCCTAAATGAATATTTGGTTGCATGAAATTAAATAACTTTTAATAATCAGATTCAACGAACAGAACAAAAATTATATTTACGCCTGCATACAGTTTGTAGTTTGTTGCAACCTAACTTTTTCTCTTGTATTCAGAAAGTACAATTTCGATATTTAGGTACACCAATGCAAGGCAAGAAAGTGGATCGAACTACAACCTCCTTTATTCCACTGCTTCGTGCTACGTTAAAGCCGTTTACGATGCGGGCAAGGGAAATTTAGAATATCCTGTTAAACATGATGACTTCTTCCCTTACGCTGACGAAGAACATGGATTCCTTACGGGATACTTTACTTCCAGGCCAACTCAAAAAAGATTTGAAAGAGAAGGAAACAATTTCTTGCAGGTAAAATCAATTATAGAGCACTACGTGAGCACTGTGGAATGTGGATTCTTCTAATCTTAGGTATGCAAGCAACTATCAGCACTTACTGGAGTAGACCCAAATCCTAAGATAGATTCGCTAAGAGAAGCAATGGGAGTGATGCAACATCACGATGCTATCACTGGGACTGAAAAGCAGGCCGTTGCGGATGACTGCGCTAGACTTTTGGCAGTTGGATTTACTAATTGTGAAGAAGTTGTAGCTGATTCCTTAAGGTATAAGCGAAATACATTATTTGTAATTTTTTTACACATATTTTCTTGTAGTGACATTGCGAATGCTGGTAGTAAATTCAAATCCGACTTTAAATTGGACGGCCAGTTTTCTACGTGCCGACTACTAAACATAAGTCAATGCGATGTCACAGAATCTGAAGATAATTTTCTAGTGACGGTTTATAATCCATTAAGTAGAACAGTGGACAAGATAGTTCGTTTACCAGTTGTTGGTACAGAGTATTCCATCAAAAATTCAGATGGTAAGTTACTGTTTTAGTGGTAAAAATAGAAAAGATAGGCTCGAAATCAACATGATCGATATCCGTAGATCGATCTCATTGAGATTTTTCTGTAGGTGACGAAATAATTAACCAGCTCTTGCCAATTCCTGGTCCAGTCCAAAAGATTCCAGGAAGGGAAAGTTCGGCGAACAATGAATTAGTTTTTCGAGCAAAAGATGTACCTCCTCTTGGTTTTGAAACCTTTTATGTTGAAAGAAGAGAAGGGTTTAAGGTTATCCAACCTTCTAAGAGTGTATGTCTTCTGATATTTTGTGATAGACATGCATTGACGTAAAGAAGTTGCAGGTAGCTGGTGTCAAATTATTTGAAAATAGAGGTTTCAATTCCGACGAATTAAGTGATTATCCATCATTTCAAAAGTTTGCGTATTATGAAGGATTTGTTGGTACTCAGGAAGACCCTTCTACATCCTCAGGTGCTTATGTTTTTAGGCCCCTTGGGCCAAGACAGTGGGTTAACGAAAATCCTACAAATACTGTATATGAAGGGCCAATAGTATCAGAAATACATCAAGATTTTAATGAATATATTAGTCAAGTTTTGAGAATATATAATGATGAACTTTATTTTATGGAATTAAATTGGCTTGTAGGACCTATACCTGACGAGTAAGTGAAAGCAAGACAAATCCAAATTTCGATTATTCTTGTAATGTTTTTACAGTGGGCAACATGGAAAGGAAATAGTTTCTGTATTCGAAACAGGATTTAATACAAATTCGGCATTCTACACCGACTCGAATGGCAGAGAAATGCTAAAACGAATTAGGAACTACCGCCCAACATGGGACGTGCACTTAGTAGAGGACATAGCTGGGAATTATTATCCAGTTACGTCAAAAATTGTACTTAAAAATGAAGACCAAAACGAAGAATTTGCTGTATTAACGGATAGATCTGAGGGCGGATCAAGTATTAATGATGGAGAAATTGAACTCATGGTGCATAGAGCTTGCTTGGGATATGACGTGTTTGGCGAAACTCTTCAAGAGCAAGCTTTTGGTCAAGGTATTGTAGCGAGGGGAACACACTATGTAATCTATGGAAATTTATCGGATCCCGTTTCTGGTATACACTTCACATTGAATTATTATGCAGTAGCTCATATTGCTATTTTTTTTAGGAAAATCATTAGCTGCTCTAGAGAAAGATTTAGCCCAACGTAAGCTATTGGATTCCTGGATATTTTTTTCAACTACCAATGGAAGGTCTTTCGATCAAATTAAAGCGGAGAGTGTTCTTAAGGTAATAAATTGCTGCAATTATAACAGTGACAACATAATCGAGAACTCACTAATATATGATGGTATTATGAAGTCAATTTATGATAATCGTTTGTATTTCAGTTTGAAGGTCTAAAACGCCCTCTGCCACAAAATGTTCATTTGTTAACCCTTGAACCATGGAAAGAATCGACCTTTTTGATACGTCTCGAACATGTATTCGAAAATGGTGAGGATTCAGAGTTTTCCCAGCCTCTTACAGTTGATCTAAAAGTATAGCTTCAATGGGTAGATTATTTTGAAGTAGTGTCTATTGTGATGTATTTCTAGGATCTTTTTGCTACATTCCAAATAACTTCCTTGACAGAAACCACTCTGGGTGGAAACCAGTGGTTAAGCGACAACGAAAGACTGTATTTCGATGAAGGCCAAGATTTAGGAAAGTCGAGGATAGACAAGGATCCTAGAGATAGGAAAAACGACCAAAAGAAAAAATCTACAGAGAGATATATGAAGGAATCTAGAGTAGGAGATGACATTGATAACTTAGAAATATCTTTGAACCCAATGGAAATAAGAACATTTATTGCAGCTGTGAAATAGACTATATAAATAAATTATAATATTATAATTTTAAAACGCGTTTAATTTTTTTCGATCCAATATTTTTTGAACAAATTATATACAAAACTGCTCTTATTCCTGTACTTGTTCATTTAATACTCCCAATTTGTATTTAGATACCCAACTTTTTATAAACTTTCAATCGATAGTTATCAATATTTTCCAATATAAATAATAAAACTGAAAAACACAATGTGTCTTTAAGTATCCAGTGCTAACCTTTAAAGAGTTCCCTCGAATACTTAATAATGAGTGGCTTCACTCCCTTACAAGAAAAAAAAGAATACTGTGGCCATGGTTGGATTATAAGTTATACTATTATATAAACTACATTCAGGGCTGCTCATCGAGAAAAGGGTGTTCCACTAAAACCGGAAGTTATTAAAAAAAAACTGAATATTCAGGAATACTACTTAACGGTTATCTAATGGATCTATAGGTAAAAACATAGATTTTATTATATTATAAAAAAACATTTTTGCGACAACTTTTTTTATTGACTCCCGTGTATAAGTACAAAATTTTGATTCCATATTCGTTTTTTGAGTGACGGTTTTATGTTTACCGTTCTCCATGTAACACTCTTTTTCCGCTTGGATGGGCCACCCTAAACTAAAAGATATGCATGATTGATTTGATATTTATACATGTTATTTATCTCAATATTGATCAAGATTGATTACAAAGTCCAACAATACACACAAACTACTTTAAAGCTCCTTTATTCTGAATAGATGCAAAATTGAAAACAATGTAATTCTTGATTACAAATGAATTATTCATTGCCCGATAACTAGCAAACATTTTCATTTAAGTATTAAAAAAACGTTATCTTTTCGTATACAATTATATTAGTGTGAAAATCAAATAATATGTTTGCAGATATTATTTATTTATAGCAGAATGCGGAGTTTCGCAAAAGTAGTGTTCTTGCTACTTGAAAGCGTTGTGTGTACAAATGTTTTACCAATTGTTAGAGATGGTATAAAGTGCGGATATGATGTGAGTACAATTACTACCTTTGTTTAAGTCGCTTAGGATTTTTCGTACAAGATTCCCAATTTCAGTCGTGTAATCCTGTCCAAGATGGTTACATAAATGTTCATCTTATACCTCATACACACGATGACGTCGGTTGGTTGAAAACTGTTGATCAATATTACTACGGTGGTACGTAACCATAGTAAATAGAAATAATTCTTTGTACTCATTCACCAAATTACTAATAGCTAAGAACGATGTACAGAAAGCCGGAGTCCAGTATATTTTAGATACCGTTATTGATTCCCTTAAGAGAAACGAGAATCGAAAGTGGGTAGTATGTACTATGATTTCCAGAATATAGAGGAAAGTAACTTTTAGATTTACTTATGTGGAAACAGCTTTCTTCTGGAAGTGGTGGTTAGAACAAAACGATGAACAGAAAGAACTTGCGCGAAAATTTGTCAATGATGGACAGCTGGAATTTGCTGGTGGGGGCTGGTCTATGAACGACGAAGGTGCAACCAACTATCAATCTTTAATTGATCAAATGACATGGGGATTAAGGTAAATTAGAATTTTTGTTTTTCTAATTTCCATAAAAAGTTATAATCATTATAAAGTTAACCTAACCGCGTAAGGTGTAGGTGAAACAGTTTTGTAAATGTGACCCTGTTTTGTATTCGATTTGCTTGTATGAACAGTAAATTGAAACAAATCATATTCACTGCTGAAATGATTTTTCATGCACACACAAAGGAAACTGAACGATTCATTTGGCGAATGTGGTAGACCAAAAACCGGCTGGCAAATAGATCCGTTTGGTCACAGTAAAGGAATGGCATATATTTTCGCTTTACTCGGATATGATGCGTTTCTTCTTAATAGAATTGATTATCAAGATTTTGACCACAGACGTGAAACTAAGACACTGGAAATGGTATGGAGGTCTAGTGCAAACTTAGGTAATGCATAATTAATAACGATTCGATTCCAACACTAAATTTTCGTTTTTAGGACTAGAAAGTAGTATTTTTACTTCTGTTCTACCCAAGCATTACAATCCCCCTTCAGGCTTCTGCTTTGATATCAACTGCAACGATGAACCTATTATTGACGATCCTAAGAGTCCAGATAATAATGTAGAAAGAAGAATCGATGACTTTATATCTTTCCTTGATGATATTTCCTCTAGAGTTTCTACTAACAATGTTTTGATTACTATGGGCGATGATTTTACTTATCAAAATGCAGAAATGTGGTACAAAAACATCGACAAACTTATAAAGTACGTACAAATATTTAAAAAAATGATAAATAATAAACCTTTTTAGATACATCAACGCAAGACAAGAATATGGATCAAAGTACAATCTTGTCTACTCTACTCCTTCTTGTTACATTAAGGCGGTTTATGATGAAACGAAAGGAAAAGTAAATTGGTCAATTAAATCTGATGATTTCCTTCCATTTGCTGATGGAGAACATGCATTTTTGACGGGGTATTTCACATCAAGACCAACCAAGAAAAAATTCGAAAGGGAGGGCAATAACTTGTTACAAGTAAGGAAAATGACAATGCAAAAAGTCTAGATAGTATTAAGATAATATATTAAGTATCCACTTTATGCACTCTCAGCACATATCCCATATTGAAGTATATATATTTTTTATCTAATGTTATAAGAATATTTTTTTTCTAAATGCAATACAATATTCAGAACAGGCTTAAATTAAATAACAACCACATTCTCCCCGCAACTCAAAAAAATATCTTCTTTAAAAATCATTTGCATTTTGTAGGTTTGTAAGCAGCTTTCCTCTCTGACCGATATAAATCCCAACCCAAATATAGATTACCTCAGAGAAGCTATGGGAGCGATTCAACATCATGATGCTATCACTGGAACTGAGAAGCAAGCTGTTGCAGAAGATTACTCCAGAATGTTGGCATTGGGAATGACTTACTGTGAAGAAGTCGCATTTGAAGCATTAAGGTACAATAAATCCTAAATGATCCCGAAGGAAGTTATAAAAGGATAAACTATTTTTAGAAAATTGAGTGCTTCTGATAAACTTGACTTAGAATCTAAGCAAGATACATCATTTTCGACCTGTAGACTGGTTAATATTAGTCAATGCGCATTTACCGAATCTCAGGACAGATTTATAGTAACTGTATATAACCCACTAAGTAGACCAGTTTCAAAGGTGGTTAGGTTACCTGTGTTGGGTACTCAGTACTCTGTGAAAGATTATAATGGTAGGTACAAGCATTAACAAACAAAGTGACTAACGCTTAGAATTATATTTTCATAGGCGAAAATGTGGTCAGTCAGCTTCAACCAATTCCTGCAGAGGTTCAAAAAATACCTGGAAGAGAAAGTGAAGCAACGGTTGATTTGATATTTGCGGCTAAGGACATTCCTCCTTTAGGATTCAAATCATTTTATATCGAAAAGACTGATGGATACAGCATTGTTGAACCTATTAGAACTGTACCAAAAGGCAAGGTAGGAAAAATATAAAACAACTGAACTAAAAATTATTGAGATGCATTACAAATCGTAAATCGCTCTTAGCTGAAATATGTTATTAATATAGTTCCTTCGATAATATTTTTTGTTACAGGGTATTCTAATCGACGAGACTACCGGCTTAATTTCACAAGTAACTATGAACAATATCTCCATCCCCGTTACACAAGAATTTGCCTACTATCAAGGATATGTGGTACCAGAAGGTGAAGGCTATTCAACTGAATCAGGTGCATACGTGTTCAGGCCTATAGGACCAAGCAATGTGATTAGCCAATCGGCGGAATATAATATCTACGACGGACCCGTAGTAACGGAAATTCATCAAGTATTCAACGAATGGGTCAGTCAGATTGTTAGAGTTTATGCTGATGAGCCTTACATTGAATTCAGTTGGCTGGTGGGACCAATTCCAGATGAGTAAATACAAAATATTTTTGTTACATATATACTTATGCTCTTTTTTAATAATAATTGTAGTCAATATGGTAAAGAAGTTATTTCCCGTTTCAACACAAAGCTGAAAACAAATTCCACATTTTACACCGATTCAAACGGAAGAGAATTGTTGGAGAGGATAAAAGATTTCCGTCCAACTTGGGATTTGCATTTAATAGAAGAAATTTCCGGTAACTATTATCCAGTAACTTCAAAAATAGTGCTTAGGGACGAAGAAAATAAATTAGAGTTGTCCATTCTAACGGATAGGTCGCAAGCTGGATCTAGTCTCGTCGACGGGGAAATAGAGCTGATGGTATGACGATTACAAAATATAAGTACACCAACTCATTAATTTTACCTACAGATCCACCGTTCTTGCTTGGGCGGCGATGCTTTTGGAGAAACTCTACAGGAACAAGCATTTGGCAAGGGAATAGTAGCAAGAGGTTCTCATTTTTTGGTACTAGGAAACACTTTGTATGATACCAGCGGTACAAGCCTATGGCCTTTTGTCTAGTTTTGTTACCCCTATTACATTTTATGTTACAGCTGCAACTATAGCCGCCAGTGAGAAAGATATCGCTCAAAGAAAATTACTTGACGCATGGACTTTCTTGTCGTCTGTTAAGGGACAAACGTGTGAAGAATACAAGAAAGACCATGTATTATACGTATGTAGTTATCTGAAGTAATAAGAAGAATTGTGCTATTGTGTAATGTTTTAGTTTACTGGTTTAACACGTCCCTTGCCAGAAAATGTTCAAATTTTAACACTAGAACCATGGAAGCAGTCAAGCTTCTTATTAAGATTAGAGCATATTTTTGAAATTGGTGAGGATCCAACATTTTCACAGTCTGCTGTTATCGATTTAAACGTAACACTTCGGAGTGAAATATTTGATAATAATTTTATAAATTTGTTATATTTTAGGATCTTTTCTCTACATTTAAAATAATTTCAGTAAAGGAAACAACACTTGGTGGCAATCAATGGTTAAATGAAAATCAGAGATTATATTTCGATGAATCTGGCAGTTTGAGTGTGAATACATCGTCTTTGGATGCTACAGATGATATAGAAAATTTGAAAATTACATTAAATCCTATGCAAATAAGAACGTTTGTAGCAGAAGTTGAACTTTTTCAATAAACTGTATCAATATTTAATTGTTTCTTTTATTATACACTCAGGTGCAAAAAAAACCGGGCCATCTAATATATTTTCGTATCCACGTTTTAAATGAACAACAAATTTCCTTTATTTATGTTACTGCTTATTAAAACAAAATAGGAAGTCCTTTATATCAATAAAAAATCAAGTTTAAAAATATGAAAAAATACAACCGATTTTGAAAAAATATGAGGTGGCCCAGTTTTTTTGCACCTGAGTGTATTTTAGAGAAGTTCAATTCCGTTTATCTGAATATTGGAGATGCAAATTTGAATTCGGGAGGTAGATATTTTTCGCAGTTTGGAAACGAATTTAACTTAACATTTTTCTATCAAGTTATGGAATCTACTAAATCTAAAATTTGCCGGGTCTTAATCAGAAATCCCTTAGCTAGAGAATCCGTCTTTAGACAGAACCAAACGGTTCAATCAGTTTAATGGACGACAAAGCAAATCGCACGATCTACACTGGACCGTACCAATCGAATTGCGCCAGACGTTTAATGAATGGGTTAGCCAAGTAATGCGAATTTGCGCAGGTGGATTTGTACGCGGAATTCAACTGCCTTGTTGAGCAGACCAATACCAGTCTACTAACAAATTAGAACGGCTCGGTTTACTCAATGAGCCTTTCTATCCTATTATGGCGGTTTCGTGCATTTAGCTGGGCTTTTAGGGTACCTACTTACAGGATTGGCGAAAATCTATCACCCTCGATAAATTCAGAAATATGCATTTTGAGGTATATATTTTTTTCAATAACACTATCTTCTCAATATTAAAGCAACTATCCATTATTATTTATTGTAGTCAGAGGGAAGTTTGTATTTCTCTAAAAGCTTATTTATATATGAAGAAAAGTTTTGTTGAACGAACGGATAGCAGGATACAAATTGTTTTATGAGTTTAGTTTGCCACATAGATGGTGCACGTTGTCATTTAAATTGCTTGGAGTTGGAACTTACTTTTTGTAGGCATAGTCCTACTTTCGATGGGAGCGAATATTATTTATCATTGAGAACTAAAAATTATATTTATGATAGGTTTGAACGCAATCAGTCGACTGATTTTAATTTTGGAATAGATTCGTGATTATTAATTATGAACAACCTTTAGTTCAAATAAGCTGTCTTCGCACTTATTCTTATTCTTATATCAGTTTATTATTTAATTCTATCTAGGTATGACATTTTACCAAAATCCCTCCTATGATCAAATAACTGAATAGTTATTGACAATTTGTATTCGGTGCTGAATATTTTGAGAACATAATTCAATCTCTCTAATGCATAGTATGGCTACTTCCTCAACTCTGGAGTTTTGGTGAACTAATTTGCACATATTCCTAGTGTGTTACTTATTGCAATCTTTGCAATCTTGTGTAGCTCCCTTGTGCAGTCTTTTCCTCTAAGATACATGATTGATTAATAAAGAAATATGTATACATACTTCAAGAAAGCAAGAAGTTTCAAGAGATATTGAACATTACACTTCAAGTTTACCCCCAAAAACGAGAGTCTTGCAACTAACCGTCTAGTAACTTTAAAATAAGTTCATAAAGACGAGGCAAGTTCTCTTTGACTGATAGAGCACACTGTAGTCAAAACTTATGCAAGTCACATGTAACTAATTAGAAAGTTTAGAAAATTGTAATGTCATGATCTAGATAATTGTTATGCGTTACACTTTAGCTATGTTTTAAGAATTTTTAAGTACGTTTTCATAGTAATTTTTTTAAAAAGGGCTGTGCAAGATACGCGAAAATTTTATTCAGGAAAGTTGTTCAAAATTTCCCGCACCTTGCAGATGAGGAAAGGCGCCTTGCCTATTTATGTATGTAGTTGTAAATGGTAATGGTTGGTGTCTTTTGAGACAATTGAGGTTATTCCCCTTTTAAACTGCACCAGAATTGCACTAACGACAACGACTATCCAGATTAGTAAGTGGAAGCGAGGGTTAGTTGCTATTCTTTTTTTATTTAATAGACTACGTTTATCTTTCGGCAACTAAATCGGATTGAAATGAATCCGATTGATTGAAAACGATTATTTTATAATGCTAAAGGGTTTTTCAGTCGACTCTAGGGACATTATCTTGTTAAGTTGGGAAAATTGTTGTATGTAGCGTGTAAAATTATTTTATTAAATGTGCATAGCATATCGCTTTCGGCTAATGAACCATCATCAGTGCCATCTGAAAGTGAATTGAAAAGGGGTTATTTGTAGGAAAAATAACCAGCACTGATGATGATTCTATAGCCGAAAGCGCTCTGCTATGCACTTTCAATAAAAGAATTTTACACGATACTCGTACATACAAAAATTTTCTCAACTTAAACCTACCACGTGTACAGGGTGGGCCAAATTGGACACTTTTAAAGGGAAACTCCTAATTTTAAGAGGGGGTTGCCGACAGCGAAAGTGACGTTAGATTTCGTATTTTTTTAAGTTGTATAGCATAAAATCTAATAACATTTTATCTGGCAAAAATTTAGTACAAACATCTCTGTCTTCATTTTAATCATAAGATCTTAAAAGCAGTGTTTGGTTTTATAGGTTATGAAAACCTTGGGAAATATAATAATTCCAGTGCATTTGCTTTTAAGATCTTATGATTAAAATGAAGACAGAGATGTGTGTACTAAATTTTTGATAGATAGATAGACGAAAACTGATATCGGTGTCTGAGGCTCATTTTTTATGATAAACTTAATGGCCAAAGCAGCAAATCGATATCTGTCACCGTTATTGAGTTACAGGGCGTTTTTAAAAAATGTGCTTTTTCCAAAAGTGGCCGTAACTTTTTCGGGTTAAAAATTTTGTGTTTCTGTAAAACATTCCTAAAGCACTTTTTTTTACGTAGAATCCAATGCTGCTATTACATTTTTTTTTTAAGTCAATGGTTTAAGAGTAACCGATGAAAAAAGTTATTTTTTACATTTTTGCATTTTTTAATAGAGAAAAAAATTACCATTCCAAATAGCTTTTTTAGCAAGGGAATTATCAGGGCCTTAATTACCGATGGCAAAGTTTGCGTCCCGAGGGCCTCCGGGACAGCAATTGCCGGAGGTTATTAAGGCCCATTAATTCCCGTGGTACATAGATAATTTTATTTCTGACCGATTTCAATAAAATATTGTTCATTTTTAAAACGGAAAAAATGTTTATATTATAAGGGCTTTAATTACCGATGTTCAGTTTTCATTTCATAAATATGTACATATATATGTATATTAGCATTTTTTTATTTTATTTTTACTTGTGAAAGGTAGAGGGAATTATAGAATATATAATGTCCCAAGGGAGTTATGACCCTCTTTATTGATAGCGTAACTATGACGATATAAGCTTATAATATCCCGGTCAGAAATAAAATATATAACCGTTGACTGATATATTATTAAAAACTCGAGGGGTGTGACACTCAAGAAATCTGGTGTACACTTTGCCGAAAATCCGTGAAATCTCACAGAATCCCTAAAATCTTTGCCAAATTCTCAAAAATCTACAATAATCCTTAAAATCTCTAAAAATCCCAGAAATCTCTCCAAATCCCTAAATCTCGAGAAATCCTAAAATCTTTAAAATCTTGAGCAAAATTGTAAATTTTACCCTTTAAAATTTATGCTCCATGTTATGTTTTGGCGCTATTAAAAAAAAAAATCATGTACCTAAACAACCAATAGAAGTCGTTCCCCCTCCACGCGCCGCGCGGACGTGGCCAAGCCGACCAGTTTCATCTGCAATAATATTGTCGCGTTGTGTTCGGTTATTTTGAACATTTTTACAAATTCTTCTTTGACTGCTATACCGCTTTTCGATTTATAAATTATTTATATTGAATTCTATTAAAAAAATTAAAACAAATGAATTTTACTTTTCATTTCATTTTTAAATGACCATACTTATCTAATAAATATTCAAGAGGAAAAGAAAACTAATATGATGAATCTGAATTTCTTCCGGATGGATCCTGTGTCAGCAAAACATCTCGTCCCAAGCTTTCGTCCTCGATTGAATCCCCTCAAAACAGATGAATGATCAATAGGACTACTCAAAGTGTTGGTGTGCAAAGATTCGATATAAAAATAAACAGGGTGTTTTTCTCTGGGCCCTCTTAAAATGCTTAATTTTATGAAACTTTATACTGGTGAAGAGTGGTTTGGAATTACTGAATTAAATTAACTCATATGGCAGACTGACTGGCAGGCTTCTGTATTTTTAGTCATACTTCATTTATAGTGTCTGGGGCTGATATTATACTACTCGATTTTGACCCGTAAAAAAATTAGAAAAAATTCAGTATTCTAAAATGGCACACTGTGTATATTTGTATTACGTCTTTGCACACCAACAGTTTGAGTGGTCCTGTTGACAATTCAACTGTTTTGAGGGGATTTCATGGCACACTTGACTTGCTATATGCCTTTAAAATTCCTATTCTGCTCAAATTTGACAACCCTCAGAATGGAACTCCCTGTAGATATATTTTTGTTAAAATTTGGTATGTAGAGGTTTTAGGGTGCCCTGATTAAAGCTGTAGTCTCAGATTTTAAGTAAACAATCACTAAATGATTTTCGTCATTTTTTACTAGAAAAAAATTCCTTAGTAGGGGAAGGTTACCTTTGATGGCCCCCCTAACATTAATTGGCTATAGTATTGACCCCGGTGAAAATTTCAAAACGAATTTGCGCTTAATGTAAGCAGTTATGGAGTATTTTTACTAATCAACAATAAGAATATTTAAATATTATTTTTTAACACAAATTATTATTATTTTTTTAAAATGTTGATGGGGCCATCATAGGCACCGAGGCTCCTGTGATGGACCCTTTAAAAAAAAGCAAAGATCTATTTTTTTTTAGGAAATTGGCTACGAAATAAACACAAAATAGAGAAAAAACATTTATTATAAATAAAATATGTCAAAATACAAACTAAACTTTATACTCTGAAAAATAACAACTCTTTCTGTAGGTACTTAAAAAGGAACTGAACTTTCTTGTAAAGTTAAACTTGCCACTCATTACTTACAAACGTCGCATGTAAACATTTTTGTAGATTTAAGGACACCGGCGCATTCGGTGTGGCTCCAATTTTTACATGTTTGGCACCTTATCCAAAATTCTTTTGGACGGGAATGAGAATAAAGTCCATTACAATATAAACAAGCAGGATCATCTGAATCGTCAGATTCAAAATTCTGCCCGTTACTGTCTTCTTCAACTTGTTCAGTAATTTTTTTTTTTCGCTAGTTTTGCTGTCTTTCTTCGTTCTTTTTCCAACGCATCTTTCTTCTTTTCCTTTAATTCTTCTACATCGGGTGTGGTGTTGATCACTCCTGTTTTACCACGCTTCCTTTTAATTACTACAGTGTTCTTCTTTGGAGCTTTTGGAATAGGTGACAGTTCTTCTATTTGCTCTCTGCTTATATTTGTTGTTGACGAATTCGCTTCATTCCGATCATTTTCAATATTGTCAGACTGTTTTTTGTTCTGATCTTTGAACTCCTCAGATTCATTGTCATCACTTTCTTCATTTCTGACATGTTGGTCTACTCGTACATCTTCAGGGTTATCAGTGGTTATTGCGGCAGCAAATTCCCACTCTTCAAATACATCTGGGTTGAATGGATATATGCCCGTTTTTTTAAAAGAACTCACAGCATTTGATGCTGAAGCAGCCTTTAAATAAGCGTGGTTAAATAGTTTTGTGACTTGAAAATGGGTAACACTTCGACCTGGATTATCTTTTAGCCATCTTTGGATTGCTATATTGTAAAATGTTTGTAACGGAGAGAAAAATCCTACATCTAGGGGTTGTAGCCTATGCGAACAGTGTGCAGGAAGACAAAATAAGACGATCCCATTATTTTTAGTGTACTCCAGAACATCCAAACCCTTATGGCTACTATGGCCATCCAAAATTAAGAGAACTTTATTTTCTCGTGATGGTTTAACATGCTCAACAAAGTGTTGCAAGTATTTTAAAAAGGTCTCGCTATTCATCCACCCGTTGTCCTGGCAAAATGCCACACTGCTTATAGGTGCGTCGGCGTCGTCCATCAATTCTGCCCTAAAACGTTTACGTGGAAAAATAAATGCTGGAGGAACAAATGTTCCGATAGCATTCATACAACACACATCAGTGTAATTTTGTCCACGTTCGGCACTACTGATCGCTCCAATTTGTTTGCGTCCTTTCGTTGCGAGTATTTTTTGTGGTTTGGTTGGAACTGTACTCATTCCTGTCTCGTCCACATTGAAAATGTTCTGAGGAGGAAACTGATACTTATCTGTAACTTCTGCCAAAGAACGGAAAAATGATTTAATATTTTCCTTATTGAAGGCCTGAGCTCTTGCAAGAGAGGTGTGTTCGGGTGTTCTAATCGCTATTCTTCGGTTTCGGAGAAGAAAACCTTTTAACCATTTTCTGCCAGCAAGACCTTTTTCTCTATTGAATCGATGCTTAAGGTGGTGTTTTTCTGCTATTTGGAATACAAGTTTTCTTAATTCTCCACTGCTAAGTCCAAAAAATCTTGTTTCTAAATATATATGTTTGGCAATTTCTGCTTCGATATCCGGATTAAATGTAGCTTTGTAACCACCTAAGTACCCCTTCGTACTACCTTGATTTAACCGAAGTCTTCTACGTAACGTAGTTCGAGGAACATTAAATGTTTTTGACGCAATTGTATATCCCATATCATTATTTTGCACGGATTGTATAGCAGCAGCCATATCCTGTTCACTCCACTGCTGCCGCCTCTCTTTATTTCGATTCTAAAATAAATATTCGCAAATTATTTGCAGGTACCATTGATGGCCCCGGGGCCATCATACGAACACACTTTGGGGGCCATCATAGGCAAAAACAGGTTTCATACTACACGAAGGTCACTCCCCTTATAAGCAAACATAACCTCAAAACTGACACAGAGGTTATATTACAAAAGCAGCGTTAACAGTTTGGTTCAAATTTAACCTCTATAGCCCAATTTGTTATTGCGCTAGACACATTTGAAATTACCATGGCCTCCTACGATTTACGGCTCTCTTCGCGTCCTTTCTGGCCTGCTCATTGAAGTAGATGGCGCCACCAGCCGTACCAATTTCAAGATGGCCACCGAAGTCATTTTTGGTCATTTGTCAATTGACCGCGTTTGACTTCGAATTTTTCATAACCTAAAATTTGAGCGTCCTTCGTCTTGCATCTATCTAAAATTATGTTCAATTTATCAATAACATAATTATTATGTATCAAACTGCTATGAGATAATCAAGCCGACAGTTACGAGAATCGAGAATCTGTGATTAAAAAGGATAGCCGATAGCCGCAAATCGATTGTTGTGTTTACGAACTCCGAAGGCGTGGGTCCGTGAGTGACTCCGTGTTTCTCCGGTCTTCGGAATCAACGTTTTGGATTTAATAGGACCTCGATTGTCTTCCGAAAAGAAGTGGAACTTTTATTATTATTGATCTTCATGCTTAATGAGTGATGTTGACCATGGTTCACCAGTGCTTCAAAACTTATGATAATATGATCACACTAAAATAGTGAAAAACCTACCTGAAAACCGAGCAGTTGCAAACAAAAATAATATCTGACTTGCAATGTGCTTCTTGAGTATTCTTCATGGAATATGTAGTTCATTGCTGATAGAATGTTGAAGTAGGTATTTTATGTGTGAGTATTATCTGAGGTATTAGGTATCGTTGTTTAAACCAGAATGTTGTCAAAAGTAAGATGCCAAACTTTTATAGGTCATATTGAATCAACAGTCAACCATCTACGTGAAATCTGTGTAGGAAAATCATCAGATTCTTGATGTACCGATGGACTGAAAGATTGACGTACTTATGAAATTTTTGTTACGATGCACAAACCTAAATTGCCAGTAATGTATAGCCAAACAACAAAAATTACTGTTCCCCTTTGTGTGGGAAATATATTAGTTTGTACATAATATAATGTTGATTACCTGTGATGATGATGTATCTAAACTTTGATTGAGAGAAGCGGGAATGACAAGACTCATTATTCCTTCTTGAAAAATGTCAGGACTATGAACAGCAGGCTATAAATATATATATATTTTTTTACTATCAATATACTTTTATTTTGTATTTATTTTATTACAATAAAATGTAGGACTTTTTTTGCATTTTTTCCTGGGTTTTGATTGGATCGGGAAGATGTTTTAGTACCTACTCACCCAAGATCATTGCAGTGAAAAAGGTTTGCTTTTAAAAAGTAAGAAAGATATTTCCTATATACTTTTCAAAAGTGGGTGATGTATAGAACTTTCTGTAATTACTGGAAAAAGTCACAATGATTTAATAGCAGCTAGACTTCCCGTGGTAGTTGGTTAAAAAAACTTTACATTCAAAATGATGTGAAGAGGTCACTGTCAGAACGGTTGAAGGAAAAAAACATTTTATACAATATTTTTTTGATACATTACCTGCGATGGCCATAGATTCGACACTTTAGGAGGAGATTTTGGAATATTAGGACTATGTGTTACAAGGGTTATTTCTCTACAGGAGCTATTGGGATGCTGGACAGTGGTAGGCTATAAACACAAAACATACTTTTAATATGAATTATTTATTCAACTAAAAAAAACATCCCAACCAGGAAATTGGTTTTATAATTTCAATAAGTAGTATTATATTAGACTTATGGAGAACGAGAACACTATTTTGTTGCCTGCAACCATTGAGTGAAGGATATATGTTATATACCCTATATAAATATATATCCTTTACTCAATGCTGCAACTATGTAGACTTCTACATTTACCTTTACAATGTTTATATGACAAAATTATAAAATTGCTTATAAATCAATAAAGAAATTATCATAGAAACGTTTCCATGATAATGTATAAAATATTTCAACTGTATAATAAAATTGTTTCATAGGTTTGGAACGAATTGTTAGAAGTGTTCCTTATCGCTTTATAAAACAGTTGTTTAAGCCCGGTTCCACAGAATAAATAATTACTCGTTAGTCTGTGCCGGTTCTGACGATGCAACAATATATCGGGCATCTTTTTGTTGCTGCAACTCTATTGCATGTGTGTTCACATTTGAGGTGTTTAGTGCAAGAGTGGCCCAACTCCAAAAAAATGCTTATTGTGTTAATAGTACAAGCTGCATGGATTTTTATTAATCTATCATATGCAATATGCAATAACGGCCTATATCGATTCCTCTAAGACGCCTCTAGATGGCGCATATAATGTTACTTTGGCATATTGCAATCTGATCATATCAGTTAGTACAAAAAAGGCCCAACATTTGCGAATCAATGACTTAGTTCGAATGTTTTGTGCAATAGCGGCCTATCTTTTAATTAGGAGTTTTTTTTAAGATTTTAAGCTTTTCTGAACGTCGACTTAGATGTGCTTTACATCAAAAAGGTCAATGTGACACCCTTTCTAGGCATAAGAGGGGGAAGAAGGCTCCGAACAATAAGACAAGCAAAGAAAAAATTGAATCTGACATTTTTTTTCGAGTTTCCCAAGGTATCGGTCCCATTATTCAAAAAACAAAAATCCTGACCTTTGGTACAGTTTGTTCAGCGAATGTTCGGCCCTACGTCACAACTCCCGCCCTTGTCTTACTCATGACTATACGACGGATATCGGTCGTATATTCACGAGCCAGACAAGGACAAGAGGACGTAGGGCTGAACATTCGCTGAACAAATTGTACTTACCCCCACCTTAAATTTGTCGATAATGTACGGCCTATGCAAAAATGAAACGCACGATCCTGGGTCACTATCTGTTTCCAGGAAAAAATTATTAACTTTTCACGCACCTGTGTCTGACAGTTACAGGAGGTGGGACGAATTTGAACAAAAAATAAAAACTGAACTCTCTGAACCAGCCTTGGCAACTTTAAAATTAAAAGCACTTGGAAAAGGAATTGCATTTGTGAAAGGTAGAGTCCACGTACTGAAATGGCGGAAAAAGACAGTCTAAGTCGAGTCTGTCAACTAGTTGAAGAAAGAGGCAGTGGTTGAGATATAAATTTATTATTACAAATAATCGAATAACGAATGAGTTTATTTTATACATACATCGACATTTCCAAACGAAATACAAACACTTTTGTATCCAACAAGCAGGAAAATTAAAGCAACAAAGTATAGCAGTTTAGAAAAAAAGATTTATTAGCGTATGTCCCACCATATTTGCATTATTTTTATAAAAACCTAAGGGTGACAAATTCAGTTCGGGAGGTAAAAAATAATTACGACGATGTGCTTCACTCTGTCGAAGATTCTTAACAAAGAGTTGACTAAAAAATATAAATAATGAGACACTAACAAACTGTTTATGTACCTACTTGTTTATTGTTGCCTTGTTTCTTGCTTGCGATGATGGAGAAAGTGTTTTACTTTTAGGGTTAGGTTTGTTTTTTATAAATTTACTGTGAAAATAAATGTAGTGCACAAAACACTTTATTTGTGCAAAAGCAGCCCACCAATTTTTTTTTTCAAAAATTTATAAACTTCTTTATCTAATTTTTTCTTTATCTTCTTTATCTAATTTTATTATATAAACTGCAACATAAAAATAGGGGGCCAAAATCATGAAATATAAACGGCGTTTTTCTCAACACTATGTTTTAATTTTTGCACTAAACGCCTCATTTAATAGTTGCATCCATTGCAGCAATTTTCTAGTAGCAAACCAGACTATTACCACAGACCTATATAGCGAAGCAAGTTACTAAAATTTGACATCCGATTAACAATACATAAATATTTTTAACACAAAATATATAAAAAAATATATTTTTAGGGTAATAGTATTGTATTTGGTGTTAATCTTAACAATGCAGCGACACCATTTTGACATTTTTCAGTGCGTTGGCATGGAAAAACCCCTAAAAACCTACTAAAGTTGCTGCAACTTAATTGCACAAAAATAGAGCAATTAAGTTGCAGCAACTTAAGCACATTTAGCTCCATACACTTCCGAAGTAAACTCATTTAGATACGTCGGAAGCGCATTTTTCTCAAGCATCGTTGCAATAACGAGCGTGTATGCTGTCCTTTTTCGGCTATGGGCGTTGCGGTATGAAAAAAGAAGTGGTAATTATTTCCAATTGTGTAACCCACCCCCGATTTTCTTGAAATGTTGGCCCTATTTTCGTCCGACATTCGGCGCCCGCCGAATGGTTAAGCCCGATTTATAAACTTTGACGTTTGACGTTTCCATTTGATGTTTGAAAGTTGGACATCGAAGATTAATTATTATAAACTCAAATTCCGTTAGGGATAACAACGGACCTCCTGGAGGTCCGTTTGGATAGCCAACATTTATATTTTTCCGTTGCCTCTCCGGCCAATGAAGTACCCTCTTAAAAGTCACGTGGGAGGTCACGTTTTCCCAGTTTATCAGCTGATCATCTGTATTGATTTTATGTAATATTTTTAATATTAATTATCCAAAATAACGATACAAAGTAATTAACAAAATGTATTTAGAGTTGCAAAATCAGAGTATTGAAATCGAACGACTTCGCTCAGATGACGATTGTTGTTCTATGCATTATTTTTCTGGCGTTGATAACACACAGGTGTACAGAAAATTCTAAACGGAATGGAAAAGTTTATGGCAACAGCAGCTGCATCAGCGTCAAACGGAAACTTCGAAGTTTATAAATCCGGCTTTTTTACAGCGCCGAACGTCGAGCGAAAATAGGGGGTCCCTAGCCAAAATTTCAAGAAAATCGGGGGTGGGTTACACTATTGGAAATAATTACCACTTATTTTTTCATACCGCAGCGCCCATCGCCGAAAAAGTAGGGCATACACGCACCTTATTGCAACGATGCTTAAAAAAATACACTTCCGACGTATCTAAAATCAGTTTACTTCGGACGTGTATGGAGTTAAATGTACGTCCAAAGAATTCACGTCACTCAACTTGCCAATGAGAACGCAAGACGTATAACTTTCATATACGTCGGACGTATAAATAGCCACTTCCTTATTTAATTATTTAAACGAAGCATTTTTTTGCAATTCCAATATTAAAGTTACACATGATCATCAATTTCTGAATGCATCAAACAGGCTTCTCATCTGTCTCTGAAACTGATGTGCACATCAACTATCGTGAAAAGATATCTAATATACATTGGTACTAATATAGGACATAAAGAGCATACATAGGGTATACACATCACAGTCCACATCTCGGTCCACATATTTCGTGATATTTCTTTACAAAATGTATCCTAGCTCTTCTTCCAAGCAGATACAATATTCATTGTGCTTGTTAAGTAGAAATTCGGGTAGAACTTACACTAGGTATGTAGTATGTTATATAAAACATAAAACCAGCTTGGTATTATCGTTGGCCATTTACACCGACACTAAAAATTAAAATTATTATAAAAAATATACCTACTCACCTCTGCAAAAATGGTGGGAATTGAATTTGGCTTCAATTTCCTCATGTGGTTTTTGCATATTCTAAAGCTGTCTTTTTTAAAATGTCCAGAACAGATAAACATGCCATCCGCTTGTTTTATAGGATGGATAAATGTTCCTACACACAAAAACTGATTTTAAACACAATACCATTATTTTAAAATTATACCTGTTCCAGCACTAATAGCTTCGACCCAAGTTTTAAGTTGAATGCTCTTTACTCGGGAATTCAAATAAGGGCAATTGCTTAAAGCGACAATTCGCCACGGAACACAACCTCGGCATTATTTACAA
The DNA here is from genome assembly GCA_963920635.1 of Pseudeuparius sepicola. NCBI lineage: Eukaryota > Metazoa > Arthropoda > Insecta > Coleoptera > Anthribidae > Pseudeuparius > Pseudeuparius sepicola. The sequence goes on along the minus strand of OY987302.1, from coordinate 46,031,992 downwards.
TATGAGGGAGGACCCCTGTAAAAAGAACCCAGCTTTTAATAAATTCAAAACACCCCTCACATTCGCTCACTAGTCCAAAAAAACGGCAAACGGCTCCGGTATGGTATTCTGTGAAATTCGCTAAAACACTAACACAAACAAGAAACAACACACTAAAACCAGAGAACAAGCTAAAACTATTTAAAATTAAAATCTTTTAATTTTAATCCGTAAACAACAACAGGCCAGCAGGGAATATGAAACTCGCCCTTTGACAACAGCCAGTTTATTTCTGACATAAGCAGACATAACCTTTATTATTTGGTGTTTGACAGGAGTACGCCTCGTGGCTCCGTCTTGCGGTCAACTCTCGAAGTACGCGAACGGGTTTTTTCGTTCGAATGAGCAGGCCAGAAAGGACGCGAAGAGAGCCGTAAATCGTAGGAGGCCATGGAAATTACATTATTATTACATCACCACTCACCTGATTCATTTTTTCTTGAAAACAAAACACCAGAGCAATGCCGACTATCACAAATTCGTTAGAGTACAGTACCCAACAAGAGGTTCAAATACAGTAATAAATTTAGGCAACCCAACATTCATAGCAGTAAATATGAGCTGAGGGCCGTCACAGGCAAGGGGCCGTCATAGGTCACTTTCCCCTAGGCCTTGAAAATTCAGATTAAGACCTGAAATTTTGCACCAGAGTAAAAAAACGGGTTCTTGTGACCTACCTTTATAAAAAAACGGCTAAAATCGGATGAAAATAAAAATTTTACGGGGAAATGGAAGCACCCTTTCAAATGGACCAACCTGTATGTATGAATTTTCTTATTAATATTGTTCGTTTGTTATAGGTATTATTATAGACAAGAGAGATAAGTACTTATTACTATTTACAAAGAATGTTTTTTTATATTTCCATTCAGAATTGTTTTTTTATAATATTTCGATAATATTTGTATTTTATTGTTTCCCTCATTTGTATTACAATAATAATTTACAAACAAAATACATGTATTGAAAAATCTGATAAAATCCTTGAAATCTCATGAAATCTCAGAAATCTGTCGAAAGTCTCACAAAATCTAGAGATTTTTGAAAATCCTTAAAATCTTCAAAATCTCTAAAATCTCTCAAAATCCCTGAAATCTTCTAAAATCTCATGAAATCTCAAGATTTACAGAATCCCAGTAAATGTGTTCAAAGATTTTAGGGATTCTCATAAGAAACAATGTAATCCCGAGCTAAATCCCAAATCTGGGGTACACAATTTCTTGGAGTGTCACACCCCTCGTAAAAACTGCTCGCGGCTGTCACGTCTGACACATTTTTGGCTCACCATGCGCTTTACGGAGATAAAATACAATGCAGAATACATTGTTAGCCATCAGAGCCATCTGTTTTCCAGGACATAAAACTATAGCCGTGAGAAGTCTTTATAAATACGTCAGTCAACGATATAACACTTAATGATTTACGAGTACTTAAGTAGTTATCAATTTATTACTAACAGCTTTTATTATAATTGGAAACTCGCCCTTTCAACAAGTAGGCTTTGGACTGTGAGACAATGAAACAACCGTGGAAAAATATCCTTGAAAGGATGTCTTCTCTCTGGATACCGCTCGTAGTATAAATTGCTCGTTGCATCTGCATTTTCCCCGGATCATATACCTACCATTGTAGGTAGGTTATAAAGTTTATAAATTACAGAAAAATAGAAAAATCTTTACACTGCCTAAACAGCTTAACTGAAAATTTGACCCTAACAGTAAACATTTTTTTATTATACTTCATTGAAAACACCTTATTTTCATCTGTTTTAGCAATAATGAAAGATGGGGTTTTTCGGGCTAGCGCACGGAAACAGCGCATGGAAAAACTTTCCGTGCGCTGAATAAAAATACGGAATATATGGCTTTAAAATAGAAATATACAGCAAAGTAAACTAAATTTAAGAAAGTCTATATGCTCTCTGATATTTAACATGTACCTATTTTGTATTTTAATTCGTGTTTCAATATTTAGATACATTTCTGTAATATTTTTGACGTTTTATTCACCTTATCTGACAATAACTAATTTACAACAAAGCACCTTTGAAATAATTTGAGAGTAACCATGGAAACGCATCATACATACCAAACACTATATTGTCTGCATTGTTTATTTTTTGTCAATTAAATTTATTATAATATGCCGATAAAATGTTTTAAGTTTCCGTTTTCAAAGAAGTATAATAAAAAATATCGTTTTAACACGTCCAGAAATAGATTTTTCCGTGCTTGCATGACTTCCCGTGTTCGGCTGCGCCTCACACGGGAATTTGTTACGCGCGCACGGAAAAATCTTTATTTCCAGACTCGTAATGAAATATACTATTCCACGGTTGTTTCATTGTCTCACCGTATTGTATCACTGTATCATCTGCAAAACAGGAGATGATTCCACTCCTTTTAAAACTAAGCAACGGATTGATATATAATATGGTAAAAGGAATTGGTCCTAATATGGTCCTTTGCGGAACTTCGAATTCAGCTATGCATCATCACCAATTTTCACATACTAGACGCTATCTTGTAAATATGTTTTAAATAAGTGTTGTATTAGGTTATGTATGTATATTACGTATTATTATCCAAACCCCTCTAATACTTCAATTTTATTTTTCATATAGATATTTTCTGAAATTTGCCATCCTTACTCTATTAGAGGTCTACATGTTTGGCCGAAGTAGAAATTCTTTTGCAAAAATAGGGAAAAGAATGTTGTAGAGTGTCTTTTGTTATCTACTCCCCGAATTAGTTTATACCTACAATACCTACACAATGTCATAGTCAGATATGGTGAAATTACAGGGTACATTCTCACATGATAAACAAATAATACAAACGTGATTCTTAAAATTTGAAGTACCTGTTATAGATTATCCACAGATTGCTAGATTTATTCCTAAAATGACTTGTTTATTGCAGCATTGCCGTTCTTTGAAAATAATTAAGAAACGGTTGAGAATATGAAAAGATACTAAGAGATACTTTTTGTTAACCATTGGATTTACCACACAAAACAATTTTAAAAAATGCGATTATACAGGGTATTCATATTTTTCTGAACTAATTAATTTTAATAACACCCTGTATCTCCGCAACTGGGGGCCTCAGAAGCTTCATATTAACCTCATCCGCTCATGTGACGCACCAAGTTTGAAAAAATATTTACTATACTTCTAGAGATACTAAGAAATATGTGTATTTTTCTCTAAAGTTCAACGCTCTGTATAAAAAAAAACTATGGCCCGTAGGAGAAAAAAATATATGAAGAAATGAACTTATTTTGACTCCAAGAATACGTGGTTTCATTTTTTACCATCAGTTCAGTTACTTATACCCTCTATATGTATAAGAACCATATACCTACCTACTTATATTTTAAAACGGCACATAGGGTGTGTAATTTGAGATCTTTCTAACTAGTAAAGATATAGTAAGTGAAATTAATAATCTGTCATATCGAGAACCACTTTCTAGAATAAACAGTGTGCATCTAGGAAGACCTAGCTTTTCTTGTTTTGGGATTTATAGTACGAGTATTTTCACGTTAAATAAAACAAGTGGGGCCCGTATATTTTTTAGAGGTTTATTCTACATTATTTGTTTATTTATTTGGTATTGTCTTCTTTTAAAACGCCACAACCTGACAGATAAAAACTAAAAATATATAGGTTATGTTATCACGAGCTTTAACAAGCTTAGGATATAAAGATTGGGATAATATTCCTTGACATTTAGGATAATAAATTATTAAAAACCCCCTTAAACAGCTTGCTTTCAGTATATTTTATTTTATCACTGGAGCGGGTGACTATGAAAGGCAATCAGACATTCTGGCACGCACAGAAAATATACGCTGTGCTGGAACGTGTACCAACAGACACGGAGCGAAGTATTTCTTTTCACCCAAAGTGACAAATATCATCAAGACTAAACAAATTTTTAAATTTTTAATGTAAGTATATTTCTGATCGTTTTCATTACCTATGTTTTAGCATAGAGAACAAAAATAACATGTGCCGCGGTGGCGTCGCTCGTACCGGCGCTGACTTTTTAGACTGCATGTTTTTCTGCCTTCGATCGACCTCGGTTCGAGGCAGGCACATGCATATGTCTTTAAAGAAAAACACCGCTATGGCCAAGAGCGCTAGACAAATGTGGGTTCACGGTATTGCTCCTAAATAGCTTTATCCGTGTGATTTACTAATTGTCCTACACTCACTGGGATTACTACGGTTTTCTAGGGTTTTCCGTAGTACTTGAGCGAATGCTATCCTAGTTCTATCGGGAAAAAAGTCGGCCCTAGCCGCAAATGGCAACGAAGACAAAATAATAGTAATTGCCCCCCTCCCCCGCACAAGCATTGCTTCTGGGGTACTCCTAGTTTGGAGTATTGTGAGGGTGAGAATTATTATTATTATTATTAAATAACAAATCATAATAATATCAGATGCATAATCCTGACAAGTATCGTGACGGTCTATACAGGGTGAGTTTTTTTTCGATGACCACGATGGGGATCTCGGAAACTAGCAGAGCTAGAACAAAGGTTAAATGGGAAAAGAATTGCGGTTTTGAATGCTCAATCGAATGCCCATTTTGGATTTTTAAAAAAGTTCATGGTTCACTAGATATTTTGAAAAGAGTGATTTTTTTGCTATTTCATCAGATCTCTGTAGCTCCGTTATTTCTGACTATACAGAAAAACTGTAGAGAAAAAAATTGTAGATAATTTTGGTCCTAATAAGATAGCAAAAAATCACTTTTTTCAAAATATCTAGTGAGCCATGAACTTTTTTAAAAATTCAAAATAGGCATTAGATTGAGCGCTCAAAACTGCAATTCTTTCCCTATTTAACCTTTGTTCTAGCTCTGCTAGTTTCCGAGATCCCGATAGTGGTCATCGAAAAAAAGTCACCCTGTATATTTGCTATTTAATGAAGAATGTGCTCGTTCAATTTAAGTAGATAATATGTAAATTTTTCATTTTAGCAGCTGCTCCAAACAATTAATAAAATCAGTATGAACCATCTGAGATAAGTCGTTGTTTATTTACGATAATAATTGTGTTTGAACACTGATAACTTTAAATCTCAATTATTTACTATTTTGTTGTGGTTATTTACTACAAAGGTGAATGAGTGTATTTGGAGGACCTTAAACCGCTATCGACAGACGCTTTTAAGGGGGGGTTGCCGACAGAGAAAGTGAGGTTAAATTTCGTATTTTTTTTAAGTTGTATAGCATAAAATCTAATGACATTTTACCTGGCAAAAATTTAGTACAAACATCTCTGCCTTCATTTTAATCATAAGATCTTATAAGCATGTTTTGTTTTATAGGTTATGAAAACCTTGAGAAAAATAATAATTCCGGTGCATATGCTTTTAAGATCTTATGATTAAAATGAAGACATAAATGTTTGTACTAAATTTTGGCCAGGTAAAATGTAATTAGATTTTTTGCTATAAAATTTTAAAAAATACGAAATCTAACCTCATTTTCTCTGTTGGCGACCCCCCCCCCCTAAGAAATACAACCACAGAAAATATACATACAACTTTAAGTAAATACAAATTAATAGTTATTTGCAACTTGAGGAAATAGTCCATATATTGAAGTGGAGTAGGAGAATACAGTCTAAGACTGTAAGTTTTTACCCTTATCATTGAATAGTTATTTGTGTACTAAGGCACTGAAGTTTGACTTTTTATAAGGAATGTGGAATTTAGTTGCCGAGGTTTTTATTATGCGGGCGACCTCTGGCCCATCTCTTGCAGTTTATAATAAAATATTAACATAACGTAATAATGAAATAATATAATAACATTCACAATATTATCGTTGTTTAACACGTTAAGCCCCAGGCTGCCAAGAAACGAGTTTTACCTCAGACCAAACAACTTTTTTGACAACTTTATGTTAAGATGGCTGTTACTGTTTGAACTTACCCTAGTTAAAATTAAATACATACGTTTTTGGTTAAATAAAGCTGTGTACCAATGTGGCACATGTGGTCCACACAAAAGATTTTTGTTTCTTATAGGAACGGCCGGAACGGCCTGGACCATGCGTGCCATATTGTGTCACGGACTAAGCGAATTTTTTGTTTACCACAGACCGGACGATTCCATTACATCATAAGGAAATAGGCTAGCTGTGCGCCTGAGAGAGCCACACCAACTTAAACACAGCTGGCTACTGTGGCCATATAGGTACACATGGTCTACGGAGAAACTAAAGTTTGTACATATATGGTACCTACACATGGGGCTTAACGTGTTAAACCGACCAAACTACTCATACTAAAATATTGTTATTAAAGGTAACAATTCCGGAATGAGGCTGAAAAGTAAAATGATACTTTATTGGACGGGTTTTGAATATCTGGCCAAGTTTGACGACCTCTGGTCGTCAAATTTTGCCAAGGAAAACTTAGAAAAAATTAAAAAAAAACGTGCAATAATGACTTAGTGCCGGTTCACGAACATTGAATGACCATTGTGAGAATCTTTAGTGCGGATTTAAATTAGTTATTTAATAAAAAAACAAGTTTTCATTCGCATAAATACACACACGTTTCTTGGCCCAAGATGTTTTGAGGTATTTTTACTACAATAAAAATAAAATAACGCCAACTATCGGTTTCACTAGAACCATCATACCATTTTAATTAATTATTGCAAATACATGTTATAATTGGCGATCCGTGAATTTTCGGGAAAACCTCAATATAAACGAATCACAATTTAATAGGTTACCGGTTTCGGCAAAATGCCATCTCTGGACCTAAAACAACTAATAGTAAGTTAATAAAATTAGTCATAATAGTTACAATGTTGGTTCCATAAAAATATAATAAAAATTAAAAATCATAATAATCTGACAATAAAAATATTTTATTAATCAGTAGATATTGGCAGTAGGTGGGGGGGAGCATAGAGGTGCTACCTGTTGAAAATTGATGCCTTTTTGTTAATTCAATATTAATAGTTCAAATTTTATTGTATCATTTAGGAAAGTATTATTAGTTTAGGATTATTATCAGCTTTAAATATTTCTAAAATTTCAAATAAGTCCAAATTGTTTACCTTTATATTATTGTATATTGTATACTATGTGTAAAGACTTAATATATCAAATATATAATTTAGATACATATTATAATATTCTAAAAATTGCTGGAAGATATTGGGTAAATAAATTTCATTTATTCAAGAAACTGTTTCCTTTTACTATTTACATTTACTTGCCTAAGTAATCAGCAAGGAATATCAAATCTCAATAACTTTGCTGTCAATTGTTTGTTGTATCCATGGCTACAATGTCGTACTTAATACGTCTGTGTGGGGCTCCCTCCAATTGAAAAGTTCGATAATAAAATACTTTAGATTAAAGTCGACATTTTTGTACCGACAGTAGCAAAAAATGTTATCTGTTTAGATTTATCTGCTACTGATGCATTATAAATACAATCTTGACAAGCATCTAGCTTGTTAAAGGATTCGGTTATCTTAATAGTAATGTCCAAATTAATTACCGTTTCTTTTTTTCTCGGGGGCATTGTGGGTGGTTTGGCGTTGCCACCATTCGCTCGTGACGATCCAGTACCTACCAACTGTGGATATGATGTAAGGAAAGAAAACAAAGCTTATTAACTAATTTTCTAAATCTTAGCCAACTTTTACATTTTACAGCGGCGATATTATCTTATACCTAGTTGTGCAACGAACACAAATCACGCGAGTAGGAAATGACCATTTCGTGTGAGTTTCACACTATTCTTTTTCTACGACCATCAGATTTTTAAACTGTGGAAAGGCTTCGAAAGAATTTGACAAATGTCACTCGTGGTTCCTCACGCTCGCTAACGCTCGCGTTCAGAATCTTCCACTCGTATCGAATTTTTTCATTCTAACCTCATTACAGAATCTACTATTCTACCTCAGTAAAGTGCCTTCTTTGTAGGTTTTTTTACGGCATTGCTAAATTTCGAAACTCTAGGCCTATTTTTTGGCATGTTTCACACTTTTTTTTTAGAAAAGTGCATTTTGTGTAGTTTTTACATCAAAATGTTTATAAAAAAACTTGTTGACATTGAAAAACTGGATAGGTGTGAAAATTTTCAAAAGCCTAAGTCGACTTTGATTTGTTTCTGCTAAAAAAATAAAACGTACAAAAATCAAAGTAGACCTAGGCTGTTGGCTGTTGGAATTTTTCACACCTATCCAGTTTTTCATTGATAACAAGTTTTCTTAATAACATTTTGATGTGAAAACTACACAAAATGAATTTTTCTAAAAAAAAGTCGAAAAAATGCCAACAAATCAAAATAAGTAGGTAGGTATACTTATGTATAGGAATAGACTTTTGAAATTTCGCAAACCTACTCATTTTTTCATTTTGAACAAGTTTCCTTAATAACATTTTGCCTTAAAACCTACAAAAAGGGCACTTTACTGATATGGCAAATTAGTTTTTTCATGAATCCAAAGTGATTTTTCGAAAGCAAAATTATGTCACAAATTAGTTTCAAACCAAGCAGCGCTGATCTACAGAAGCTCAAATTTCAACTCGATTTTTTTTGTTATTTACACTTTATGTGAACTCAATCCGTGGACACTGTAGGTTAGATAATATTATTAATAATATTCGTAGGTATCTATTTTTTATTTATTATTATTATTTTTTCATTTTATTAGACCGCGCCTGTTTAGGTCCAACTTAATGTTTTCATGCACGTAGACGACCTGTAGAAACTTTCCTCAATAATTTTCGGATTTTGACATACCTACCTACTTACTTCGTTTTTTAAAAAATATAGATAGATCTTGCGGAATAAAAATTGAGCTTTACATTTGTTTTCAGTTATAAACAAATCTGATAAAAGAAACTATTGCCAAAAGTATTTAAAGTAAATTTCGAGACATATTTATCTGGTTAAAATAAAGAAATCAATCATATAATTTTAGATTTTGATTTCAAAATGGTCAACTATAACTTTATTTTCATTAATTACGAGGGCATATACCTATACTAAAATAAAGTTAAGCAATTAAATTTTATTTATTCTCATAGTCTCAATTTGTAGACAAATAAATCATTTTAATATTTATTTAGGTAAGTAGTAGTATTTTTTCTCAAAATCTCTAGATATAAAGTTTATTTTTTGTAGTAGAATCACTAAAATGAGGTTAATTTCAATTAGTAAGCACATCTAAATTAATTTGAGAGCAAGAAAGGGAACACTACACGGTAGACACTATACATGCATAATAATATAAAAGGTTTAATATTAGTATATTACATAGCGAGAGTTGTAAACATCTTATTACGTACGAGTGGAAAAGTTGCGCACGAGCCGCGCAGCGGCGAGTGCTGTAATTCCACGAGTATGTAATAAGCTTACAACTCGAGTTTTGTATTATAATTTTTCTTCGACGAAAGAAAAACTATTATAATAGATAAACAACTATACTTCTGATTATTTGACAGGCAACAATTAGTATGTTGGTTAGTTGCTATGGTGACGCGGATGCCGCGCTAACAAGGCAGTCGTGATAATTGCGTTTTAATTAAGAACAGATACGTAATTTTTTTTATTACGTGTCAGTCATTACTTGTCAGTGTTCGTAACAATGAACTTACTTATAACCTAAACCGTCCCTTAATAGGTATGTTACTAGCATAGGAGTAGAAAAAAATGGTTTAAGTGTCTCACTCAAAATATCTAACTTTTGTCGAAAAAAAATCGAGTGCTATTTATACAAATATGATATTTCATTTCAACAAAGCTGTGATCGTGATCCATAAACACCTGTGAAAAAAGTTGTGTTCTCTAATTTCCAATTATAACCAGAATCGATAGATAACCATGTGTCATTCATATAACCACTTTAAATAAAATTAAGGTCTCTAGATACTGCGGTAATATCTACATAAGGGAACAACTTGAGGGATGCACGCGATAGCTAACTATGGCAGTGGCGTTAAGTTCACTTGAATATTGAGCGAGCCATATAAATACTAAAGTTATTAAAATATAGTTTTTGACACTAGGTAAAATGGTAGTAGTCAGATTTGGAACAGGTTACTATAATATTATTTTCTTGAAATCGGCATTAAAATGTCCCAAAATCGTCATTAAAAGCACAGAAATCGTACAATAATGTAGCCCATTATTGTACGATTTTTTCAATAAGTAGGCCTTGGCGAGATGTAAACATCAAACGTCAGACGCGGAGAAATCGCCCGTCAAAAGTGACCAAATATTCAAAACCCGGCCGATAAAGGCTCATTTAACTTTTCGTACACATTGCGAAATTGTTTCCTATAGAAGCGCAATCCTTCAGTATACATATTTTAGTAAATTTGAATATCAATGGATTTGCTGAGTAGGCTGCACAAGAAGCAGCAGTTTGGTTTTTCTATCAGAAGGTGCCGTACGTCATTATACTTGTCCTAGGTAGAGCGATCGGTTAAGTCAAGCAACGCCGCGCGTAGTCGGTTCGTGGACGGGTCCTTATTATTATTTTCTGGCCTAATAAAACATTTTTTTTCCGATTTCAAAAAAAATATAATATGTACCTCGGCACTGAAGTTCTTTTTATGACTCATGTGGTTTATTTGCCTCGGCCAGAGGCCTCAGCAACTAAACTCCACATGAGTCATAAAAAGTTGAACTTCAGTGCCTTGGTACATAAATAACTATTATATTATCAGGGAATGGGTAGTCACTAGCACGGACTTTTTAGCTCAAAATTTGCTGCACAATGTCCTTTCGGAACAGATAAAAATGTTCTCGTTTCTCGTAATTTATTTGACTTGTTAGATTTAGGTCCAACGTCCAACTTAATGTTTTCAAGCACGTATAGGTACGACCTCTGAAAAATCCGCCAATAATTTTCGGATTTTCACATACTTCGTTTTTTAAAAATATAGATAGCGCTTTACATTTGTTTTCAGTCATGCCACCCAGTTAAAGAAGGCTTTATAAACGTCCATCTTGTTTCTCACACACATGATGATATAGGCTGGTTGAAGACAGTTGACCAGTATTACTATGGAGGTACAAAATTTTCTCGTTTTTAGATTTCCTCTATAATGTTGTGTACTTTTAGCTAGCAACAGCATTCAAAAGGCTGGCGTGCAATACATAATAGACACAGTCATCGAATCCCTTAGGAGAGATCCAAATAGAAAGTAGGTATATTGTCGCGACTTGGTTAGCCGTGACTAGGGGCGTAGCGTTTTAGAAATAATAACTATAGATTTAGTGACAAAATTATTTATTAACCAATTAAAATAAAGATGCAACGAACAGAATTGAAATTGTTTAAAAGAAGGACACTTAAGGTGAATTTATAAACTCGACGTTTGCGTTGGCGCTCGCCGTTGCCGTTTCCGTCGAAAATTCAATCTTAATATTTTACGTTTAACCGTTTATAAACGACGTCGAACGTTGCCGTCTGCGTCCGATGCCGTCCGAGAGATAAACTAATTTCATCTTTCACGTTCCGTCGTTCACGCATTTCTGGACGCAAACTGCGAAGGCCACCGTCAACTTCGAGCGCCAACGCAAACGTCGAGTTTGTAAATCCACCTTTACTTTTTGCAGACGGGAGTAGACATCATCATCATCACTGTAATTAGTTGGCCCCACCGGTAGGTTGATCTTACTGTGAGAATAACCACTGACTATACTTTTTAGGTCAACCCTGATTTATTGGCGGAGGCAGCAGTCAGCGATTTTTGTATTGAATCGCTTTTTATTGCGAAATCCTGGCGATGCCTGAACTCAATCGAGTTCAATTACTTATTTTATTTTAATTTAATTTCGTACTTTTTATTCGTGACAATAAGATAGCTAAATAAAACTGGATTGTCATACATCAATTGCCTTAAATTGTTCTGAGCAAAAAACACATACGTTTCGGTCAATGATGACAGCTGCTGATGGGCACTTAATTTTCCTACTTTATGTTCAGATTCATATACGTGGAAACTGGATACTTCTGGAAGTGGTGGCTAGAACAGAGCGATGAAATCAAAGAAGTAACCAAGACTTTGGTGAACAATGGTCAGCTTGAATTCGTCAGCGGTGGTTGGTGCATGAATGACGAAGCTTCTACACACTATCATTCCATCGTTGATCAAATGGCGTGGGGTCTCAGGTAACAAATCATACGATTTAGCCGGTTTAGCATATTTGGTGCATATTTGTTGTTCTTTTTCTCAAGGAAGCTCAACGATACTTTTGGCGAATGTGGAAGACCAAAATCAGGTTGGCAAATTGACCCATTTGGACACAGTAAAGGAATGGCCGCTATCTTCGCAGAGCTGGGCTTCGATAGTTTTCTCTTGAACAGAATTGACTATCAAGAGATCCAACATAGGAGGAGTACCAATTCTATGGAGATGGTTTGGAGGACAAGCAATAGCTTAGGTAGGTCACATTTGTGATAGCCTAACAATATTTTAGTTTCTGGTTTCTTGTTTCATTGGACCGAAAACAGAGCCTTACTTAATATCCAAGCGAGCCAAAGACGCGAAGTTATTTTAAGTTAGGAACTTGATATAGGTATAGCTAAGTAGGTAACTTAGATTATATACTTTAGGACATTTGGGAAACTTCTCTCTTTGGAATTTTTCTTACGTACCTGGGTGAAAAATATTTCAATCCACACATCCACTGTCACTTTGAGTGTAGTATATCTACTAACTGTCTTCTTTGTTAAAAAAACTTTATATTGCACACATACTTTTTCAGGAGAAGAAAGCAACATATTCACCAGTATTTTGCCTAGCCATTACTCCGCTCCAGGGGGATTTTGCTTCGATATAAATTGCAATGATGAACCAATCATCGACAATCCAAAGAGTCCCGATTATAACGTGGAGGACAGGGTAAAAATGATAATATTTAGGTAATACAAAATAGGCATACTAAATGATTTGTTTTAGGTAAATAGCTTCATAAGTAATATAGAAGGTAGGTCTTCCGGCTTTACCACAAGCAATATTCTCATCACAATGGGAGATGATTTCACTTACCAGGATGCTGAAGTCTGGTTTAAGAATATTGACAAGCTAATTTTGTAAGTTGAGCGTTTCCTTATTGCATTTAAAGTAATGTACTTCTTTGTGTTCAAGCCATACTAACGCGAGACAAGAAAATGGATCTAAATATAATCTTCTCTACTCAACACCTTCCTGCTATGTCAAAGCCGTGTACGACGAAAGCCAAGGAAAATTAAAATTCCCTGTGAAACATGACGATTTTATGCCATACGCAAACGACGACCATTCTTACTGGACAGGATATTATTCGTCAAGGCCAACATTGAAGAGATACGAGAGAGAGAGCAACAATTTCTTGCAGGTAATTTGTTGACTTAAGACTCATCTGAACGATTATCTAACACTTTTTGAAACTTTTTTAGGTATGCAAACAACTTTCAGCTCTCACTTCAGTAGATTCAACCGATCTTGATAAACTTCGTGAAGCTTTAGGAGTTTTGCAACATCACGATGCGGTTTCTGGCACGGAAAAACAAGCAGTAGCAAGCGATTATGCTAGACTGTTGGCAATAGGTGTAGCAAAGTGTGAAGAGATTGTACGATCTGCTTTAAGGTAAAAGTTATGATATGAATATTTAAATATAAATAAATAAATCTAAACATTGCTGCACTCAAAATTTCAGCAAAATCAGTACTCCCACGGAAGCACCAACAGTAAAAGCCGATCAGGCTTTCGTGAACTGCCCATTGCTCAACATAAGCCAGTGTGCGTTTTCCGAAAATAATGACGATTTTGTGGTGACAGTATACAATCCGCTAAGCAGACCTGTGACGAAGTTTATAAGGTTGCCTATAGTTGGAGAAAACTATTCTGTCAAGGACTCGGAAGGTTGGTAAAATTATTATTCAAGAAGGTTAATCTAAAACTGCATTGCGCGCAACTTGGTGATGACATATATCTAGTATTAGTGACAATAGATAGGTATATAGTAACGGTATTTATATAGATAATTATTGATACCTATCTGGATAATTTATTACGATGTCTCGCAATTTTGTATATTATGACGTATTAATCGCGAACAACCTGGATTGCTTCTGGAAGATCGCAGTTCGTACATTTACCTAGGTTATCACAAATTGTCTATATAGAAATAAATATATTATCAAATAAAAAGTGTTACTGTGAACCATTCCTGCAGGAGAACTCCAAAACCCACAATTTTGTAGGGCAAATCATCACAGTTATATGGAGAGATGTGGTAAACCTTTCTATGCAAAATTACCCAAACCAGTTATGTAAATGCTGGAATTGAAATGCGAGAAAAATTATATCGAAGGATGCTTTTGTAAATGTAATAATAATAATAGTCCGGTTACTTAATTGCAAATGAGGCAACCGTCTTTCCCCTTAGTTATTTTACTATACATTAGAATCAGATTCGCGATAGCAGAATCTCTGTGATTTTCTCATTATACACTCGCTGAAATTACTAAGGTTCCATGAGGTTTTCAGTAGAAGGTATTTGAACAAAACTGTTATCTTAGTTTTAATGGCAAAATTTGACCCTGGCCGCAATTGACAATGTAGGCGTAGTAATATTAATTACCATTCCTCCCTCCCCACGACTATATATTATATGATTGCTTCTCAGACCTACTACTCCTAGTTTGTTGTATTGTGTAAATGACAAAATATTATTATTAAATTTTCTATTTAATTCCTTATTAATTTATTATAGGCCAAGAGATAACTATCCAAATTCAAGAAATTCACGAGCCTGTCCGGAATATTCCAGGTAGAGAAAGCTCGGCTGAAAACGAGCTAATTTTTATTGCTAGAGATGTGCCACCGCTAGGGTTTGAATCTTTCTTCGTCCAAAAAACCACGGGTAATGCAGTAACCAAATCAACACCTAAACTTCCTAAGGTTGGTTGAAGTAGGGTGTGACCATCAGTTTTTAATTATAGAAATAAAAAGGTAGTAGTTTTTTCCCATCCATATGCTAGCAAACCGGTGCCAGTCAGTAGAAAGGAAAAATACAAATGTGAATTTGATTATTCCCTTTATTACAGGAAAACGGGGGATAAATGTTATTTCCTTATTTTGTAGGATTCCATATTTTACATTGACCCCACAACTGGACTAATAACTAAAATTCAACGCAACGATTGGGCTGTTGATACTACCCAGCTCTTTGCATACTACGACGGATTTACTGGAGACAATGGTGATTCCAGTAGAAGGGCATCCGGTGCATACGTCTTCAGACCCACTGGGCCAAGCACCTTAGTCTCGGAAACCGCGGATTATACCATATATAGTGGAAGTCTAGTCGCCGAAGTACACCAGGTATTCAACGAGTGGGTTAGCCAAGTGATCCGGGTATACCTCGAAGAAAACTTTGTGGAATTCGAGTGGTTGGTTGGTCCAATCCCAGACGAGTAAGTCGCGTTACCTTTTAATAGTTTTTTGCTAAGCTATACAAATTTTAGAGGATCTAACGGAAAAGAGGTGATATCGTTGTTTAAAACAAATCTGAACACTGACTCTACTTTCTACACTGATTCCAATGGTCGCGAAATGTTGAAGAGGGTAAGAAACTTCAGACCTGCTTATGAAATCAATCTTCAGGAAACAATCTCTGGCAACTATTATCCTGTAACATCAAAAATTGTTTTGAAAGACGAAGAACAAAATATAGAATTTGCAGTGTTAAATGATAGGGCACAAGGAGGTTCTAGCATTAACGATGGCGAAGCAGAACTCATGGTAAGTGTAGAAGTCTTCAGTTTAATTTAACTGAATGGTAAAAATTTACAGATCCATAGAAAGTGTGTCAATGATGACGCATTTGGAGTTGGCGAGTCTTTAATGGAGCAGGCATATGGACAATACTTAGTAGCAAGAGGAACCCACTATGTTGTTGTTGGACCAATTGCAACTTCTGATGGTATATTTTCAGATTGAAGATAGTATATAAGTTAGAATAATAAACTCTTTTAATGTTTCTAGAACCAAGTGCCGCTACAATTGAAAGAGACTTGGCTCAAAGGAAACTCTTGGATTCCTGGGTGTTCCTATCTTCAACCGAAGGCCAGACATTTGATGAATACAGCGCATCTCATATATTGAAGGTAGGCCAAATACCTACCTTTTTTATAATATTGGCAGATATACTTAATTACTTAATGAAAAACATTGCAGTATGATGGTTTGGCAAGAGCTTTACCAGATAACGTACAAATTTTAACTCTGGAACCATGGAAAGACTCTGGTTTCTTGTTAAGATTGGAACATGTTTTGGAAGCAAATGAAGACCCCAATTTATCACAAGCTGTTACGGTTGATTTAAACGTAAGGATATGTACACTTCATTTTCTTTTGTCAATTGTTTTAAATTTGGCTTGCTCATTTCAGAAACTTTTTGAATCATTCGAAATACTATCTATGGAAGAAACGACATTGGGAGCCAACCAATGGTTGAAGGATAACGAACGGTTGATATTTGAAGAGGGAGAAGACATAGAAAATCTCAAAGACCAAAAATCCACAAACACCAAAGATTGGCCCAAAAAGACATCATTTGCTAAGAAGATCCTAAGGGATGATGTTGATAATCTACAAATAGACTTGAACCCTATGGAAATCAGAACGTTTATTGTGAATGTTCAACAATCAAAAAGATAATCTTTCATTAAACATAATTTCTAGTAATTTGTTTGTATAATTACCTTAATAGAATATTTTTTAGACACTCATTTTCGCCCCAAATTCTATTTTTACATTCTTGCCACATCTTCAGGTAGGTATTATTCTATGACACAATTTTTGATTTTCAGTTATTAAAATATTCCACTTGATTCAGCCGAAAACAAGCAATCTCTCTGGTAACTTAGTTGGTTAAGTGCCTACTGCTACAGTAAGAGTCCCAGGTTCGACTGCCGGCTGGAGTGCATTCTTTTCAATCGATATCCTTTACCTGATATGCCACTAAAACATCCTTTACTATGTATAGTTACAGGTACTAACAATCTTTCTTTGTTAATAGTCTGGGCTTGATATTGTAGGTTAGAATTTCCAAGTTCGATACTTGCATTATGTCGCTAAATGTCGAATTTTGTGGGTTGATGAACAAATAGTTCATAATCAACAATCATGAATGGTTACCCTACACCCCCTAACCCCTTCTATAGTAGCTGTAGAAGACGCCGAAGTCTCCTACTCGTACATTTCACCGCTACTAACTAATATCAATTGGAATAAATAATACCTAGGCGATGGAACTCGTATCTACGGGAGTTTAGTTGGTTAAGTGCCTACGACCTACTTAACTGCGGTCGTAGGCACTTAACCAACCAACCAACCCGGGTTCGAGTCCCGGCTGGAGTGCATTTTTTTCAATTGATATCGTTTACTTGATATGCCACTAAACATCCTTTATTATTTCTAATTACAAGTACTAAAAATCTCTCTTTGTCTATAAAACAAAATATGCTAATCAAAATGCAGTGGCAATAATGAGAGGACTAGCAATTTCATATATGCCCCCGCCTTGGAAGGTCCGCCTTCTAAACGAAAATTGGAACTTGATACAAATCTTCTTGGGGCAGCACACATAACTTTGACAATGCGAGCCGCACTATTGCACTGCTAGCTAGTCTTGACATCAGCCCATCAATCTTGTCCTGGGTATAACTTGCACACCTTGCTTTTCATAGTTTGGGTGGGAAGTTATCTTCTTTTAAGAGAACCACATGATTCAGCTGCAAACTGAACTTATTTTCTTTCCATTTTACTCGTTGTTGCAATTCATCAATATATTTCTTGTACCATCGTTTTCAGAACTGTTGCTGAATGTTCTATATTAACTTGAAACGTGGCAGTCTGTTAATCTTAACTTCTATCACATCAGGATCCGGTAGTGATGTGGTTGGCCGTTGGCCGGCCAATCAAAAAATGAATTGACTCCACTTGCACTATAACTGTGTATAACTCTTTGAACGTAAAAATAGTATTGCCCATAACCCACAAATGAGGTACCATGGCAGGGATAGAGTTCCAACTGATGTTGTCTGAACTTCTATGAAATTGTTTAAGTTCATTATATGCACCTGTAAAAGCGCTGTCAGAGTATACGTGAGTTCGCTTGCCCTACGTGAAACAAAACGACGGAAAGCGAGCGTAAAATGTTTATTTGTAGATAGTGAAGTGACTTAAATAGACGTAAAATAGACGTTTTCGTGTGATACGGACCAAAATAATCCACTCGGGTAACTTCAAATGGGAAGCCCGGATGAATACGTTTAGCTGGAAGTTCTCCGATTATCGGATTTTGAATGACTGGTTTGTGAGTAAAACAAATTTGACAACTCCCAACTGTTGTCTTTGCTACATTACGACCAGGTGTTGCCCAAAATTTCTCTCTTAACCACCCAAGAACAATACTGGAATATGTCCAGAATCTGCAAGAATATGAATCAATCTTTAGAAACGTAATA
The DNA here is from genome assembly GCA_963920635.1 of Pseudeuparius sepicola. Lineage (NCBI taxonomy): Eukaryota > Metazoa > Arthropoda > Insecta > Coleoptera > Anthribidae > Pseudeuparius > Pseudeuparius sepicola. Next base: position 46,013,432 of record OY987302.1, on the reverse strand, counting down.
CCTTTCTGAGCTAATCTCAACTGAGCACAGCATAGCTCTTACCGTGGTATACTTATTGTTTTTAAAGGTGTTCCCTTGCTTTTTGCACATAATAAACTAACAAAAATATTACCTAACATGTCTTTACACCTTGTATATCAGGTTAAAAAGTGGTAATCGAAAGGCGAGTCTGCGGCCATTACTCGTATGACCTCCACTCCCGTGGTTAAGCAAGGGCAGGGCGTAGCTGATGATCTGCTATTTTCGTATTTTTCAAGCAAAAATTGTTGGAAAATCTCTAATTCAATCTTAATTAACAAAGCATCATCAGAGCTAGACCAAATCGATCGATCTGTGTCCAAATGATTGATAATAATTGATTCATCCTTTGATCGCTACTTTCTTAGCTCGAAACATCCTTCTCGTAATACGTTAGAAACTTGTGTGCTAACGGCGATAGCTTGGCCTTTTGTGTGGAATGTAGTGGTACTCTGATTTATTGGTCTTCTTGAACTGTACTTGCTGTCTATAGTTTTATATAATAATAATAATAATAATAATAATAACAATTCTCACCCTGTTATGGTATGTGTCCAATAATATTTTAATATGATGCTAAAAAGGATCCCTCCTTATATTGTGTCCAATTTGACTCTTGAAATAATAGATATTAGGTATTGTTCCAAAGCTATTTAGAGAAATAGGGATGCGCGACGATTTTACTCGAAGAAAACAACAAGTCTCCTGTTCTTAGTCCGCAACGAATAACTCAAATTTGAAAAACAGGATACGTCCCACCTCAATGGAGCTGTTTGAGCCAAACTTTCGTTCACGATTACACGGTAGATCCTCAGGGCACTACGATGTGACTGAGACTGATTGTTGGTATCACTGGGATCAGAATTTTCAGGGGAACATAACGATGCGCCAAAAGTTATGCAGAAAGGATGACAACTAATTGTTTAAAAGATTTTTCTTTGGGTAGAATGAGAAGATTTGAAAATATTGTTGGTGTCATTGAAGAAGATCGGATAGCCATATCTACTGATACGGTCCGTCACGTTTCTCTGATGTAGATATAAATACTTCGCCACATGAACAAGGTAGGTATTTGATATACTCCACTCTAATTTAATGGTGTCCTGTCATTGACGAGTCTGTAGTGCTGGCACAATTTTGGGACGGTAGAAAATCGGGTTAAAATGTTGTGTCATTTTAGAAATCTAGAAATTCAATTATTTCCTTCAATCAAGAATATAATCCATAAACTGTTTCTTTCTGCTTAATTTTGTTACGCGGGTTTTGGTGATCTAGGTAACTAACGTGGAATACCTACAAACGCAATTCCAGAAAGATAATTTCTCAAATCCGACCGACGCCGCACTTTTCACCGGATGGCGGTCCGTTCCCCTCATATAAGCGGAATTATTCAATTATGGGTTCCGCCGCAAATTTCCAGTTTTCTAAATTACCATACCGGCCTCGTTTGCATATTCGGCATGTGCGCGGGCGCTTCAAAGGGTGCGGGGCTCGTGGCCTTTCTCTTTGATGGAAGAAGGCGATCGCACACACGAGCGGACGTTCCAGGCGAGCGCGTTCTCCCACGGGCCGGGCCTGACTCAGCGGGAAGGTCACGTGGGTCCGTGGGTGACTAATAGTGCGGCCGATATCGGGAGTCAATAATTACACAACAACTTTTAGTCATAATTGTAATGTAATATTTACACGGAGGGTTAAGAAAAGATGGGAAGTATGTAATTAATTTACTTCCAGAAGAAAATATAATGACTCTTCTGCGGGGCTCGTGGCCTTTCTCTTTGATGGAAGAAGGCGATCGCACACACGAGCGGACGTTCCAGGCGAGCGCGTTCTCCCACGAGCCGGGCCTGACTCAGCGGGAAGGTCACGTGGGTCCGTGGGTGACTAATAGTGCGGCCGATATCGGGAGCCAATAATTACACAACAACTTTTAGTCATAATTGTAATGTAATATTTACACGGAGGGTTAAGAAAAGATGGGAAGTATGTACTTAATTTACTTCCAGAAGAAAATATAATGACTCGACTAGTTGAATATACGAGTGAATATATTGATACACGCATATAAAAACATTGTGGCATTACACCGTCTGGCTCTACATCATGTCCTGTCAAATTATTTATTAATTAAATTAACAAGTTTGGTCAAAACTATAGTTATAGGAAACAGTAACGACATGTGGCACCACGTAGCACCACCATTTTGTCGCCGGATGGACTGGTCATCGACAACCTACCGCCTCGGCAGGCGTAGCACATTTTCCTATTTTTAACTTTTTTTACTTTTTTTTAATAACAGAGAAACTCACATCAAAAAGCAATAATTATTGTTACTACTCCATCAAAACATAATATCGAAAACGGTAAGAGATATCCACCACAATGTGTCTTATATACAGTGTGTCCCCGGATTGAGTTCACGGGTGTAAATAAAAAAAAATCGAGTTGAAATTTGAGCTTCTGGGGATCGCACCCCCCTTGGTTTGACACTAATTTGTGACATGATTTTAGTTTCGAAAAATCACGCATGCCTTGGTACTTATGAAGAAACTAATTTTCCACATCAGTAAAGTGCCGTCTTTGTAGGTTTTACGACGAAATGTTATTAACAAAACTGGTTCAGAATGAAAAACTGTATAGGTGTGAAAATTTTAAAAAGCCTAGCCCCCCCCAAATTTGAATAGGGGTCGTGCTATACCTCTTTTGAAATGTATTATCGAGTCCTTTATGACCCTACAATTTCTCCTCAACAAACTGTTCACAAAATATTCACCCCGGTGTGTTTAGGACATAAAAACTAGCAACAAAACATCCGTAAACTTTATCTAATAAACTGTTCAAAATGTTCGCCATTAACATCCATGCTATTATAAAATCGATTCTCTCTCATCTAACATTCTGCAACATATTGGCAGTTATCTTTGACACTCAGTTATTTGTTCTTGCAGAACTTGAAGAAAAGCCGGCTGTGTTTTATAAACTGTAGACTTCAAATGGCCACAGAAAAAGAAGTCTAGACAGGAAAGGTCATTAGACCTTGCAGGCCACTCAGTAGATCCCTTACGGCCAATCCAATGACCTCTAAAATTTTCGTTGAGGAATTGCCGAACGGGGACTGCATGATGTGCTGGAGCCCCATCTTGTTGAAAAAACACTTCATGTTGGGACAAGTTATTATCTTCAGCAATTTCCTCTCTTATTCTAGGAACAATATTGTCTTGAAGCAAAGTAAGATACATCTCTCCACTAAAATTGCCTTGCAAAAAGAATGGGAAGATTAAGTTATTGCATAAGATACCTACCCAGACATTCAATTTTTTAATAATAATAATAATAATAACTGCTTGTGCAGGCAGAGAGGGTCCCATATTACAACTACACACCTGAGCCTGTTCTTGAGAACAGCAACTACAAGATGTACTGGGATCGTACAGTTCTGACAGATCAACGAGTTGCCCATAACAGACCGGACCTTATAATAGTTGATAAAATTTCTAGGCAGACAACTCTGATTGATGTGGCCATCCCGAACAACAACAACCTGCGTGTGAAGCAAGTCGAGAAGATCGCGAAGTACAGAGATTTAGAAGAACGAATTAGAAGGCAATGGGAAATGGAGAACGTCCAGACGATTCCAATCATCATGTCAACAACTGGTGTTATACCAAAAAGTTTGCTGAGAAACATCAAGGAGCTGGGTCTAACTGATAGTCTTTACAGGTCCATGCAGAAAGCGGTACTACTTGCGACAGCCCGAACCGTCAGGAAATTCATGGGGAGTGCAGGATCATCCAACAACATCAATGTAACCTAAGGCCCGATAACATGGCAAGGGTCTCGTCCGAGCCAGATCCTTTTGGTATCCGGGATACCCGGGATCTGAGTGAATGTTCCCCGTAGAGGGAGTGCGAATGCCTTTTGGCTAAGTCGAGAATAATAATAATAAATCGTCTTTATTTTGTCTAAATAACAAGACATGAGGCGAAGTTTAGCTGTGAGCTATTCTTACACTTAACCTCAAAAAAAACATTATTTATAACAAATACAATTATTTGGTATACACACCATTACAACATAATAATTAAATAATTAAATATAATATACTACCTACCTTAAATATACAAAAACATACAACTAACTAACATTAACAAATTAACGATCACAACAACAAGGTTCACTGACTTTCCAACAGTAGTAATCTGAGTAGCTTTTTGAATGTTAGAACTAGCTTCAGTTTCCAATCGCTGGGAAGAGAGTTATACAACGTAGCAGCAGTGTACTGAAAACTCTTTCGAAATAGGTTAGTTTTAAAAGCTAGTATGTGGAGAATGTGACAGTTACGAAGAACACGCGAACGAAGTTTACCTCTTTCTAACATGAGTTTTTTAATATATAATGGAATTGATGTACGAATTGCTCGATAAGTGAAAGTTGCCATTAAAAGCTTCCTTCTATTTTCCATAGTTAACCAGGACAGTTCTTTGATTTTGCCAGACACATGGTCGTATTTACGGAGACCAAAAATATATCGGCAACAATTATTTTGAACACGTTGGATTCGGGTTCTATCCACCAAATCCAAACAGGAACCATAAACAAAACAACCATAATTGAAAAGCGACAGAACAGTTGACTCTGACAGAACCGTTCTGAGGTTTGTGTCCAAAAATTGACGGCAGGAGTAGAGAAGGCGCAAAGAGAGATATGATCTTTTAATTAGCTTGTTCATGTGAGATTTAAATTTAAACTTGTCATCGACAATAATACCAAGATTCTTTGCCTCTGATACAACCGGAAGTGCGACACCATCAATCTTTATAAACATATTCCTCGCCATCTTAGCTTTTTGTTTACTCCCTATTACCATAAAGCATGATTTATTTGCATTAAGTTTGAGATTGTGGGTTAGTGACGAACTATACAGACTATTTAGATCAGTGTTGATAAGTATCTCCGTGTCCTTTAGCTCAGACGTTTTGCAATGATACAATAATTGTGTATCGTCCGTGTAGGTATGGGAAATGCTATTAACCATTGACCTATAGTCAAATTATTTTAAGAAGTCCTTACTGGGACTGTCAATTGGTAATTTCGCCATCCTAAGTTGGCATTAATGCAGCAACCGAGTCATAAAGTCCAGGTCAGTAACGAGCTCATTTGCACAATAAATAACTACTAATAACATGAACAAGAACAACACAGATAACAGTAAAACTCACGAAACGTACAAAATCCGCGAATATTTTCACTGCCCAAAGTTTGAACCCTTTTGAACGATCCGGAAAACCTTCACTGTCACTTTCACAACACCGAAATAAAATTTGCCTGAGTACGCACCATAGACGCAGTTGCGACTAGCTGATTATACCAAAATACCAAAATGAAAGGGTTTCCATGACGTTTGAAATTATTATTAAGATGAGTTGTAGTCATAGTTATTTTTATTTGTAGCGGCATAAGCGTGATTGCAATAGAGTTTTTATTTTATTATGTTCTTTTTTTCGTATCACTTGGGTAATTTTTCACATCAGAAATCAATGAGTGACGTCATTAACTGGTTGAGACAAGTATACCAATGCTATACCCATGGTTAACAGAAAGCTCCTAGGGATTTTGTGGAGAATGTCATCTGACAAAATCGGGACTTCTTACAGTAATCGGGGTATAACAATTTCTGCTGTGTACATAATAAATAGCAAAGGCCCAAGTATTGAACCCTGAGGTACTCCGGTAGGAAGCGGAGCATGTTAAGTGTGCGAGACTCTCTAAATAAATGTGGGTTTGAATCGCTTCAGTATCGACAATTATGTCGATCGATCAACCCATGTAGAAAAAAGGAGCATTCATCTGAAAAGCGGATATTGTACAGGAAATTTGGATTGCCAATACCACCCTTCATGCACTCATTTCTTCTACAAATTGTAATCGTCGGTCATAATCATCCTCATTAAGTTCGTGAAGCAATTATTTTATCATGTAGAGGTAAAATTTGTGAGCCTTCAAAATTCTCCTAATGCTTGTTCGCGATACGCCGGAGACTTCGGACAATTGCCTCAATGTATCCATTGTAATATGTCCTAAAACTGCGACTTGCACCTTCATTTCGAACGACACGAACCGGATTATCTTTTTGAAGAAAAAATAGCCATATCCATTAGATATTTTTCTGTATAGCGAAAAGTGAATAATTCAAATTCGTATTTGTTTTTGATTTCATAGCACCCTAGATTCATACCACGAATTTGAATTAGTCATATTTTCAAAGTTTGGCACCACGCATAAAAATAACTAATGGATATGTTTTCATCAAGGGATGCCGAATAATCCTACGGTTTTATAACCTTATTCAGTGCTGCCATGCAATCGACAGGCTGGTGTGCAAGGCCAGGAAATGCACAGAAAGTGTATCATCTTAGACACTGACTTTGTTGAGAAATATGCAATAATTTAAATCGTTATTATTTGTCGATTGATATATTGTAAAAAAAATAAATTCCTTTTGAGTTTATTCATAATATTTTTTTCAATAATTCCACAGAGCTCTTGAAAAAAATTTAAAAAAATGCAGTATTTTGATATGACCCTGAGAAAAATACCTACACTGTATGTATATACTTTTCGGATCTTTGCACACCAACACTTTGAGTGGGCCTGTTAACCATTCAATTGTTTTGAGATAATTCAATGACACACTTGACTCGCCAGATGCCTTTAAAATTCCTATTTTGCCCAACTTTGGCACCCTGTAGAATGGAACTGCCTGTCTATATTTTTTGTTCAAGTTTTGTATACAGGGTGATTCACGTAAGTGGTTTATTAGAAGTTTATTGAGGAGTGCGAATTTTGATTTGAAATTTTGGTTACTTATATAACAGGTTGTAAGCTTTCTTTCTAATATATTTTCAACTTCCGATCACTTCCGGTTATACCGGAAGTCGATAGCAACTTTGTTATTTCAAATAGAACACCCTATATATTATTACACCATTTAGTTCCCTATTAAATTACAAATCTTTTTTATGAAAATTATGTGTTTCGAGATATTCGCAAATTTTTGATTTTTTTTGAGTGTTGCAGCCATCGACCATAGTGATGATAACTTTGAAATTTATGAATCTGGAAAACTGAAATTTTGAACTGTCGTAGGCGAAAGTCAACTTTATTAAATGGTCTGTATGCCATTTCAAAATATTGTACAGGGTGTTTGGGAAAAAATTCCCAATACCAACATCGAAAAATTGAAAAATTTCATTTTTTTTCAAATAGAACCCATATTTTTTTATTTATTTTTTTATTTATTTTAAAGGTGTTCCCTTGCTTTTTGCACATAATAAACTAACAAAAATATTACCTAACATGTCTTTACACCTTGTATATCAGGTTAAAAAGTGGTAATCGAAAGGCGAGTCTGCGGCCATTACTCGTATGACCTCCACTCCCGTGGTTAAGCAAGGGCAGGGCGTAGCTGATGATCTGCTATTTTCGTATTTTTCAAGCAAAAATTGTTGGAAAATCTCTAATTCAATCTTAATTAACAAAGCATCATCAGAGCTAGACCAAATCGATCGATCTGTGTCCAAATGATTGATAATAATTGATTCATCCTTTGATCGCTACTTTCTTAGCTCGAAACATCCTTCTCGTAATACGTTAGAAACTTGTGTGCTAACGGCGATAGCTTGGCCTTTTGTGTGGAATGTAGTGGTACTCTGATTTATTGGTCTTCTTGAACTGTACTTGCTGTCTATAGTTTTATATAATAATAATAATAATAATAATAATAACAATTCTCACCCTGTTATGGTATGTGTCCAATAATATTTTAATATGATGCTAAAAAGGATCCCTCCTTATATTGTGTCCAATTTGACTCTTGAAATAATAGATATTAGGTATTGTTCCAAAGCTATTTAGAGAAATAGGGATGCGCGACGATTTTACTCGAAGAAAACAACAAGTCTCCTGTTCTTAGTCCGCAACGAATAACTCAAATTTGAAAAACAGGATACGTCCCACCTCAATGGAGCTGTTTGAGCCAAACTTTCGTTCACGATTACACGGTAGATCCTCAGGGCACTACGATGTGACTGAGACTGATTGTTGGTATCACTGGGATCAGAATTTTCAGGGGAACATAACGATGCGCCAAAAGTTATGCAGAAAGGATGACAACTAATTGTTTAAAAGATTTTTCTTTGGGTAGAATGAGAAGATTTGAAAATATTGTTGGTGTCATTGAAGAAGATCGGATAGCCATATCTACTGATACGGTCCGTCACGTTTCTCTGATGTAGATATAAATACTTCGCCACATGAACAAGGTAGGTATTTGATATACTCCACTCTAATTTAATGGTGTCCTGTCATTGACGAGTCTGTAGTGCTGGCACAATTTTGGGACGGTAGAAAATCGGGTTAAAATGTTGTGTCATTTTAGAAATCTAGAAATTCAATTATTTCCTTCAATCAAGAATATAATCCATAAACTGTTTCTTTCTGCTTAATTTTGTTACGCGGGTTTTGGTGATCTAGGTAACTAACGTGGAATACCTACAAACGCAATTCCAGAAAGATAATTTCTCAAATCCGACCGACGCCGCACTTTTCACCGGATGGCGGTCCGTTCCCCTCATATAAGCGGAATTATTCAATTATGGGTTCCGCCGCAAATTTCCAGTTTTCTAAATTACCATACCGGCCTCGTTTGCATATTCGGCATGTGCGCGGGCGCTTCAAAGGGTGCGGGGCTCGTGGCCTTTCTCTTTGATGGAAGAAGGCGATCGCACACACGAGCGGACGTTCCAGGCGAGCGCGTTCTCCCACGGGCCGGGCCTGACTCAGCGGGAAGGTCACGTGGGTCCGTGGGTGACTAATAGTGCGGCCGATATCGGGAGTCAATAATTACACAACAACTTTTAGTCATAATTGTAATGTAATATTTACACGGAGGGTTAAGAAAAGATGGGAAGTATGTAATTAATTTACTTCCAGAAGAAAATATAATGACTCTTCTGCGGGGCTCGTGGCCTTTCTCTTTGATGGAAGAAGGCGATCGCACACACGAGCGGACGTTCCAGGCGAGCGCGTTCTCCCACGAGCCGGGCCTGACTCAGCGGGAAGGTCACGTGGGTCCGTGGGTGACTAATAGTGCGGCCGATATCGGGAGCCAATAATTACACAACAACTTTTAGTCATAATTGTAATGTAATATTTACACGGAGGGTTAAGAAAAGATGGGAAGTATGTACTTAATTTACTTCCAGAAGAAAATATAATGACTCGACTAGTTGAATATACGAGTGAATATATTGATACACGCATATAAAAACATTGTGGCATTACACCGTCTGGCTCTACATCATGTCCTGTCAAATTATTTATTAATTAAATTAACAAGTTTGGTCAAAACTATAGTTATAGGAAACAGTAACGACATGTGGCACCACGTAGCACCACCATTTTGTCGCCGGATGGACTGGTCATCGACAACCTACCGCCTCGGCAGGCGTAGCACATTTTCCTATTTTTAACTTTTTTTACTTTTTTTTAATAACAGAGAAACTCACATCAAAAAGCAATAATTATTGTTACTACTCCATCAAAACATAATATCGAAAACGGTAAGAGATATCCACCACAATGTGTCTTATATACAGTGTGTCCCCGGATTGAGTTCACGGGTGTAAATAAAAAAAAATCGAGTTGAAATTTGAGCTTCTGGGGATCGCACCCCCCTTGGTTTGACACTAATTTGTGACATGATTTTAGTTTCGAAAAATCACGCATGCCTTGGTACTTATGAAGAAACTAATTTTCCACATCAGTAAAGTGCCGTCTTTGTAGGTTTTACGACGAAATGTTATTAACAAAACTGGTTCAGAATGAAAAACTGTATAGGTGTGAAAATTTTAAAAAGCCTAGCCCCCCCCAAATTTGAATAGGGGTCGTGCTATACCTCTTTTGAAATGTATTATCGAGTCCTTTATGACCCTACAATTTCTCCTCAACAAACTGTTCACAAAATATTCACCCCGGTGTGTTTAGGACATAAAAACTAGCAACAAAACATCCGTAAACTTTATCTAATAAACTGTTCAAAATGTTCGCCATTAACATCCATGCTATTATAAAATCGATTCTCTCTCATCTAACATTCTGCAACATATTGGCAGTTATCTTTGACACTCAGTTATTTGTTCTTGCAGAACTTGAAGAAAAGCCGGCTGTGTTTTATAAACTGTAGACTTCAAATGGCCACAGAAAAAGAAGTCTAGACAGGAAAGGTCATTAGACCTTGCAGGCCACTCAGTAGATCCCTTACGGCCAATCCAATGACCTCTAAAATTTTCGTTGAGGAATTGCCGAACGGGGACTGCATGATGTGCTGGAGCCCCATCTTGTTGAAAAAACACTTCATGTTGGGACAAGTTATTATCTTCAGCAATTTCCTCTCTTATTCTAGGAACAATATTGTCTTGAAGCAAAGTAAGATACATCTCTCCACTAAAATTGCCTTGCAAAAAGAATGGGAAGATTAAGTTATTGCATAAGATACCTACCCAGACATTCAATTTTTTAATAATAATAATAATAATAACTGCTTGTGCAGGCAGAGAGGGTCCCATATTACAACTACACACCTGAGCCTGTTCTTGAGAACAGCAACTACAAGATGTACTGGGATCGTACAGTTCTGACAGATCAACGAGTTGCCCATAACAGACCGGACCTTATAATAGTTGATAAAATTTCTAGGCAGACAACTCTGATTGATGTGGCCATCCCGAACAACAACAACCTGCGTGTGAAGCAAGTCGAGAAGATCGCGAAGTACAGAGATTTAGAAGAACGAATTAGAAGGCAATGGGAAATGGAGAACGTCCAGACGATTCCAATCATCATGTCAACAACTGGTGTTATACCAAAAAGTTTGCTGAGAAACATCAAGGAGCTGGGTCTAACTGATAGTCTTTACAGGTCCATGCAGAAAGCGGTACTACTTGCGACAGCCCGAACCGTCAGGAAATTCATGGGGAGTGCAGGATCATCCAACAACATCAATGTAACCTAAGGCCCGATAACATGGCAAGGGTCTCGTCCGAGCCAGATCCTTTTGGTATCCGGGATACCCGGGATCTGAGTGAATGTTCCCCGTAGAGGGAGTGCGAATGCCTTTTGGCTAAGTCGAGAATAATAATAATAAATCGTCTTTATTTTGTCTAAATAACAAGACATGAGGCGAAGTTTAGCTGTGAGCTATTCTTACACTTAACCTCAAAAAAAACATTATTTATAACAAATACAATTATTTGGTATACACACCATTACAACATAATAATTAAATAATTAAATATAATATACTACCTACCTTAAATATACAAAAACATACAACTAACTAACATTAACAAATTAACGATCACAACAACAAGGTTCACTGACTTTCCAACAGTAGTAATCTGAGTAGCTTTTTGAATGTTAGAACTAGCTTCAGTTTCCAATCGCTGGGAAGAGAGTTATACAACGTAGCAGCAGTGTACTGAAAACTCTTTCGAAATAGGTTAGTTTTAAAAGCTAGTATGTGGAGAATGTGACAGTTACGAAGAACACGCGAACGAAGTTTACCTCTTTCTAACATGAGTTTTTTAATATATAATGGAATTGATGTACGAATTGCTCGATAAGTGAAAGTTGCCATTAAAAGCTTCCTTCTATTTTCCATAGTTAACCAGGACAGTTCTTTGATTTTGCCAGACACATGGTCGTATTTACGGAGACCAAAAATATATCGGCAACAATTATTTTGAACACGTTGGATTCGGGTTCTATCCACCAAATCCAAACAGGAACCATAAACAAAACAACCATAATTGAAAAGCGACAGAACAGTTGACTCTGACAGAACCGTTCTGAGGTTTGTGTCCAAAAATTGACGGCAGGAGTAGAGAAGGCGCAAAGAGAGATATGATCTTTTAATTAGCTTGTTCATGTGAGATTTAAATTTAAACTTGTCATCGACAATAATACCAAGATTCTTTGCCTCTGATACAACCGGAAGTGCGACACCATCAATCTTTATAAACATATTCCTCGCCATCTTAGCTTTTTGTTTACTCCCTATTACCATAAAGCATGATTTATTTGCATTAAGTTTGAGATTGTGGGTTAGTGACGAACTATACAGACTATTTAGATCAGTGTTGATAAGTATCTCCGTGTCCTTTAGCTCAGACGTTTTGCAATGATACAATAATTGTGTATCGTCCGTGTAGGTATGGGAAATGCTATTAACCATTGACCTATAGTCAAATTATTTTAAGAAGTCCTTACTGGGACTGTCAATTGGTAATTTCGCCATCCTAAGTTGGCATTAATGCAGCAACCGAGTCATAAAGTCCAGGTCAGTAACGAGCTCATTTGCACAATAAATAACTACTAATAACATGAACAAGAACAACACAGATAACAGTAAAACTCACGAAACGTACAAAATCCGCGAATATTTTCACTGCCCAAAGTTTGAACCCTTTTGAACGATCCGGAAAACCTTCACTGTCACTTTCACAACACCGAAATAAAATTTGCCTGAGTACGCACCATAGACGCAGTTGCGACTAGCTGATTATACCAAAATACCAAAATGAAAGGGTTTCCATGACGTTTGAAATTATTATTAAGATGAGTTGTAGTCATAGTTATTTTTATTTGTAGCGGCATAAGCGTGATTGCAATAGAGTTTTTATTTTATTATGTTCTTTTTTTCGTATCACTTGGGTAATTTTTCACATCAGAAATCAATGAGTGACGTCATTAACTGGTTGAGACAAGTATACCAATGCTATACCCATGGTTAACAGAAAGCTCCTAGGGATTTTGTGGAGAATGTCATCTGACAAAATCGGGACTTCTTACAGTAATCGGGGTATAACAATTTCTGCTGTGTACATAATAAATAGCAAAGGCCCAAGTATTGAACCCTGAGGTACTCCGGTAGGAAGCGGAGCATGTTAAGTGTGCGAGACTCTCTAAATAAATGTGGGTTTGAATCGCTTCAGTATCGACAATTATGTCGATCGATCAACCCATGTAGAAAAAAGGAGCATTCATCTGAAAAGCGGATATTGTACAGGAAATTTGGATTGCCAATACCACCCTTCATGCACTCATTTCTTCTACAAATTGTAATCGTCGGTCATAATCATCCTCATTAAGTTCGTGAAGCAATTATTTTATCATGTAGAGGTAAAATTTGTGAGCCTTCAAAATTCTCCTAATGCTTGTTCGCGATACGCCGGAGACTTCGGACAATTGCCTCAATGTATCCATTGTAATATGTCCTAAAACTGCGACTTGCACCTTCATTTCGAACGACACGAACCGGATTATCTTTTTGAAGAAAAAATAGCCATATCCATTAGATATTTTTCTGTATAGCGAAAAGTGAATAATTCAAATTCGTATTTGTTTTTGATTTCATAGCACCCTAGATTCATACCACGAATTTGAATTAGTCATATTTTCAAAGTTTGGCACCACGCATAAAAATAACTAATGGATATGTTTTCATCAAGGGATGCCGAATAATCCTACGGTTTTATAACCTTATTCAGTGCTGCCATGCAATCGACAGGCTGGTGTGCAAGGCCAGGAAATGCACAGAAAGTGTATCATCTTAGACACTGACTTTGTTGAGAAATATGCAATAATTTAAATCGTTATTATTTGTCGATTGATATATTGTAAAAAAATAAATTCCTTTTGAGTTTATTCATAATATTTTTTTCAATAATTCCACAGAGCTCTTGAAAAAAATTTAAAAAAATGCAGTATTTTGATATGACCCTGAGAAAAATACCTACACTGTATGTATATACTTTTCGGATCTTTGCACACCAACACTTTGAGTGGGCCTGTTAACCATTCAATTGTTTTGAGATAATTCAATGACACACTTGACTCGCCAGATGCCTTTAAAATTCCTATTTTGCCCAACTTTGGCACCCTGTAGAATGGAACTGCCTGTCTATATTTTTTGTTCAAGTTTTGTATACAGGGTGATTCACGTAAGTGGTTTATTAGAAGTTTATTGAGGAGTGCGAATTTTGATTTGAAATTTTGGTTACTTATATAACAGGTTGTAAGCTTTCTTTCTAATATATTTTCAACTTCCGATCACTTCCGGTTATACCGGAAGTCGATAGCAACTTTGTTATTTCAAATAGAACACCCTATATATTATTACACCATTTAGTTCCCTATTAAATTACAAATCTTTTTTATGAAAATTATGTGTTTCGAGATATTCGCAAATTTTTGATTTTTTTTGAGTGTTGCAGCCATCGACCATAGTGATGATAACTTTGAAATTTATGAATCTGGAAAACTGAAATTTTGAACTGTCGTAGGCGAAAGTCAACTTTATTAAATGGTCTGTATGCCATTTCAAAATATTGTACAGGGTGTTTGGGAAAAAATTCCCAATACCAACATCGAAAAATTGAAAAATTTCATTTTTTTTCAAATAGAACCCATATTTTTTTATTGCACCATTGAAGTGCTTGTGAAAAGACAGTTCAAAAAGATAAAACACACTAAGTATATGTCTAAATGAAGCGGTTGCTTCGTTATTACGAAAAATACGTATTTTTTCTGCTCTGTCTCAACAAAGATGCCATTTCTCAAGGAGAGTCACATTATAGGGGGCCATGGAAAATTAAATAACGCAATTATATGACAAGGTTAAGGGCTTTTTATTAATATTTTTTTCCCTGAGAAGCAACAATAGAAAATTAAATAATACTAACAATTACATAATAACAGATAGGTACTAGAAGAAAAAACAAGAAACTACATAGGTATAAGTAAAACACTTTATTCATATTATGCTATTTACCTGTTACGTATTTACATTTGCTTCTCTTTGTTTGGGCCGAGGTTTGGGCCTTGCCATGGACTATGAAATTTCATTCGAACTTTCTGAATTTTCTTTTCGTCAAAGGTGGTACCGAGGGTGGTACCTACCTAAATGTAAATGCCTTTCATTAAAAACTCTAATTGTTCTTTCTACAATTCTTTTACACTCTCCATGAGTGTAAAACATATTCAAAATATCTTCGTTAGAATAGCTAATTTGGTTCAAATTAACTATTGTAATGAAGATATTTTAACCTCGATTTTAACTGTTGAGTTAATATTTTATTGTTTGGAACACACTAAATGACAATCACAAATGAAAAATCCATGGCCGCCTATTAGAAAAGGTCCGTTGTTTCTTGATATGGAGCAGCAAAAATACGTATTTTGCGTAATAACGAAGCAACCGCTTCATTTAGACATATATAGTGCTTCATTTAGACATATAGTGTTTTATATCTTTTTGAACTGTCTTTTCACGAGCATTTCAATGGTGCAATAAAACAATATGGGTTCCATTTGAAAAAAATGAGATTTTTCAATTTTTCGATGTTGATATTGGGAATTTTTTCCCGAACACCCTGTACAATATTTTGAAATGGCATACAGACCATTTAATAAAGGACTTTCGCCTACGACAGTCCAAAATTTCAGTTTTCCAGATTCATAAATTTCAAAGTTATCATCACTATGGTCGATGGCTGCAACACTCAAAACATTCAAAAATTTGCGAATATCTCGAAAAGGGTTAGGAACAGGGTACACATTATATTCAGAAAAAAGATTTGGAATTTAATAGGGAACCATATGGTGTAATAATATATAGGGTGTTCTATTTGAAATAACAAAGTTGCTATCGACTTCCGGTATAACCGGAAGCTCGACCGGAAGTGATCGGAAGTTGAAAATATTTTAGAAACAAAGTTTACAACCCGTTATATAAGTAAACTTCTAATGAACCACTTACGTGAATCACCCTGTATATGGAGATTGGCTTGATTAACGCTTTTTTGTCAGATTTTCAATAATGAAATCAATAAACGGTTTTAGTGGAAATCAGTCAAAAGGTCAAAATAACCGGTTATTTAACACCTTTCAAACAAAGAAAAGTTCAGGTGAAGACTCGGGTGAAGATCTCCAAAAATAGAAATTTTGTGGATTTGTGTGGGTATAAAAGTAGACCAACGACAAACTATATATCTGCCGAACTATAAGAACACATGAGTCAAGTGGTGGGGGACTCAACTCAGTTTCTGGGTTAAGTGTCAGCCTAATTAGGGTTTTTAGAGTAGGTACTTGTATAACTATCTTTCGTGGTTTTGTTCTCTACTTGAAAAAAATCGATTCCAGAGTAATTACTGCTTCGTAGTATCTTTATTTTAAATCTGTTAGTAGGTACCTTGTCCTGAGAGTAATACAATTATTTTAATAATAACAATAATAAGTATATGCATTTAATATAAGCGACTAACAAATTTTCTCATTCAAAACAAGCTTTTAACAAGCAACATGCAATGCAATATAGGCCGAGTCTTTGACCCTGTAAAAATTTTAACCAGGGATAAAGTTGAGCCGAACGTTGAACCCTCGGTTGAACCCTTGGAGCACGCCTTAGGTAAAGTTATTTTTTAAGAAACTCGAAAATAAAATTTCTGTTCTTCCATGATTTTTCTGACTGTTGACCTTGATCCTTGATCCCCCATCCCAATTTATGTTCACAATGTTGCCACACTTCATAAAAATCGTAATCCTATTTTAAAATACGTTTATATTCATGTATAAAAAAAGTACCTATTTGTAAATAGCAACTAGCATTTTTAAAAATTTTATATTTAGGTACCTAATTATTTTCATTACAAGATGCGTAAGTGCACGTTTTTGCCGAAGAGGTTGTTTAAGGACCAAAACAACGCCCGCGTTGCCTCACTTCTTAAAAGAGGTATTTCCGAGGCCAAAAAAAAAAGCTTGTATATACAGACCGAGTAACTAAGGAATTACATTTTTCCTGTTAGCGGTAATTTCATATTATTACAGATAAGTACTTTGAATTAAACTTTAAAAACACCATGAAGTAGATTGTGAGTACCTAATAATCTTCATAATAATCATTGTCCAGTTACTAAAAATTATAATACCTAAGTGCTAAATATGAGAGGCAGAATGCATAACGATAATAAGAAGAATGTAAAAACAGGCAGGGGTTCAACTTTTCCCCTGGTTAAAATTGTTGTATGGGTCAAATACTTATATTCTGTAGATATTATGCAAAGTTGACGAGTTTTATTGCAAACTGCTTCAAGAACAATAATTTTAAACTGATAAATGTTTTATTTTCTATCAACAAAAACGCATTTGACGTTGTGGCTTACCGAAACCTTTTAGGAAAATATATTCTATGTAGATAGCTATATATTTTATATATACAGGGTGATTCAGTCATGATGTAAAAAAAATTAACCATACAATGAGGGAGGCTCACTGAAAAGGAAAATGCGAAAATTTTTTTTTGTCGAAGTTTAATCCGTGGGGCAAATCAACCTTAACTCCCGCCAAATTCGACGCACCCGATTCTAAGGAAACATCTGAGGTGAGCCATGTTGCCGCATTTCATTGACAGTGTTCAAGCTTATTATTGAAAGTTAGTCTGAAGAAGTAAGAAATACTTATCTTCGAGCTTATCTTTTATCGGCAGTATCGTGGTTGTCAGGCTTGGTTCTTCAAATGGGAAGCGTTGTAGCACTTGACACACGTTGAGAAAATGTTGTAATCACACCACAATCATTTGCATTTAAATAACAAGTTTTTACTCATAGTTTTTAAATTACACAAGAAAATTAGTACCAGTAACATTTATACCTACTCTAACGGTGTCTATCTGTTTTTTCAGATTTCTGGGTAAAAGTAAAAACAAGCAAATTTACGATATGTTGATACCACTGGCAAATGCGCAATGGACGATGCGGGTCTCCTAGCAAAATTGACTAGCGCGGCCAGTCAGTAGCGCCCGAGTGCCATTAATTAGGGGTTTAAATGCACTTCTGAAAATATTTTCTTTTTTTTTGTTGATTTTAGAATTTTTTAAATTTCCGATTCATATTACGCTATTTTTTTCCACCTGTGGTTAATTTTTTTACATCATGACCTCGATCATGACCGAATCACCCTGCATAATACCGATTTTTTTCTCAGATCAGTAGGTATCCTACCAAAATCGCTTTGAATTTTTTTATTTTAGTTTTAATATTTTGGGGTTTTATTGTTAACCCCATGTGAAGACACCTCTGACGTCACTAATTTTGAAATTAGGTACCTAGGTAATTTGGTAATTTGGCATCTTGGTCAGTCGAAGTTATGTCTATGATCTCCTAAATCATTTTCCAACTGAGAATTGGTTCACAAGTTTATCTTACAATGACAAAGATGACAGTAGTAATATAACCTACAAGTAAACAATTTGAAAAAAACAATTTGACAGATAGTCCATTAATGATGGCAGATTTAATAACCTGTTGATATACATGTCAATTGCCAAATGTGGTTGTGTTTATAAATCAGTGACGTTAGAGGAGTTTGTAAACAGTGGTTAGAACACTTTTTAAAAATTAAGATTAAAAACTAAATTATAACAAAATTGATATACCATATTATATATTTTCATTAAGAAGAAAACATTGTCAAGTAGCCTATTCTAGTACATAATGATACGTTTTCAGCAACTAAAAGAAATATTTCTTTGAGAAATTGTCCCTAATACCTAATACATTCAGAAAATTATCAAAAATATGCATGTAGGTAGATAACTAGTTGCCTGTTCAAAATAGAAAGAACTCAAAGAACAGTGTTAAATATTTAGGAGTGTTCCTCGCTCGGCAGATACCTTAGATGGGATCGAGATATTGATTAAACATCGATGCACTAGGTCTTCAGACACCTGCAGTGGACTAAGAATTGTTGAATTTTTTAAGTCGCCGTTGTGATACCTCGAGACGGACAATGTCTACTTAACTTTTTGTTAGTTGCTGGATTGAAGGGTAAAGGCTAGAAACTACAATCGCACGAAAGCAGTGTAGCTACGTTGAAAAAGGTTTAGCCACAGTTTTTTGTCTGCATTCTTTCAGTGGTCATTGGCTGCCGCAATTTGGCAGACTCAAACCAATACATATCGCTTAACACAGTCATCCACAGCAACCAGCCACATCTAGCCATCAGCTGTCGGTCGCGACGCACCGTTCCGTCGCCCCCCTCGCCCAACAAAAACCAAACGCATCCCCTACCGACCGAACATCCCGGCAATCGATACCGGCTGCAACGACATCCACCCCGTTACAGCAATGGCGGACGGGGAAGCCCTTACCCGTCCTGTTCGTCAGCGGCGTGTAGCACAGCGGCGCCACGCTCGCCTCCGTCGGGCTCTCCGGCCCGTCTCCGGCCGCCTGGCCGCCCTCGGCCTCCTCCCAAATCTCCTCCTTGGTCTGGTGCTTGCCGCCCTGCTTCTTCACCATGTAGCAGCGTGGCATGGCGACCGCAGGTGGTTGGCGATGGACGCGGGGCGTAGCAACAAGTAGCGCACGACGACACCGGCGGGGTATATCCAACAGGTAAACAACCTGCAGGTCTTCGCCGGATCACTCGATGCGCACGGGATTCATTCGGAGGCGGGGGACCACGGCAGGGCGTTCGCGGTGGTTCGCGGGGTACGGCGGCGGCGGCGGCGGCTGACGCGGTGGCGACGGGGCATAACGCACGTTCGCCGGGGTTGTTTTTTAGTGGGAATGGACGGGCGGACTGGCAATCGCGAGCGGAGGCACTCCCTTGCCGAAATGTGCGGCGCGACGGACGCCGGGTGGAGGAGGCGGCGCATGCGCGTTGCGCGGCTTCCCGGGGGAAAATCGATCGCCGCCCGACACCTGTTACGGGAGAGCCGGCGGACAGGCGCGAAGCGGGGGCGGCGCGGAAGGGAATGTTGCATTTAACGGTATACGGGGTGACGGCGGAATGACTGCTGCGATTCAGAAAGATTTATATTAAATGAAACATGGACATACAATCATAGGCGCCGACTTCTCAAAATTTGGCTGGGCTGGGTGCCCAAGGTATACAACCCCCCCCCCCCCAAATGATATTTAATTTTTTTAATATAGGTACCTACCTATAATAAAAGTACATAACAAAAAACAAACAGTTATCACCCTGATGATTAAAAAAACAAAACGTAAATAGACGCGGTCTTTAAACAAAAAAAAAACTACTACACTCTATTCAAACTAAATGCACGTGGCGCGTAAACATTTACACTATGGAAGCACGTGAACAATTCTGAGGGCTAATACGAAGCAGGGCCGCATTAAGGACGATCTCTATGAATTTTATAATATAAAATATTAAAATAATATGCTCCAGTATTAAGAACTTTAAAAACAAACTTTTATGGCACACCTAGTCATTCACTTACCTGCATATTTCTACTATTAATACAAATCGTAGCTCCAACAATTAATAAACAGCGAAAGAATTATATCGGAAAAAAATAAAGTTCCACTTGCAACTCAATACACCTCTGTAAGAAACACCGACTTGCTGCACTGGTCCGCCGGGTCAGATTTTATTGCCGGCTAGCCAATAGCAAGCCGATCACGTGCGTATCACGCCCTAGCCATGCAACAACTTGTGTTTATGTTTCACTTGCGTTTAGTTTGAATAGAGTTTAGCTACCTAACTTTGCGTAAATAACGCAAAAGTGCTTAGTCATATGGACGATATTTTTATAAACTCATCACATAACTCATCCGCAGGCTTATGATGTCTGCTAATTTTTTTTATAAATATTTAAAAGGATAATATCATTCAGCCTTTTCTGACTCATTGTTGATCTTATATATGATTGTCACCTTGTCACCTTTGCTTGAGCTTCCAACAACTGGCCAAATTTTTGGCCGGGTGCTCGAGCCCCGGAGCACCCGCGGAGTCGTCGCCTATGCATACAATTCAGTAGGACTATTGGTGAACATGAAGCATTCTGGCTGACGTCATGAAAATGCTGACAAAAATTATTATTGACGAAAAGACGACATACAGACTACATCATCTGACAGTATTCCTCTGACGTCGATGTCGCTCTCTCTCTCTCTACGATAGTAGGTAAACCTTACTTTACAGTTCTTGGTCTTGCCATAAAGAACCTATACCGCGCAAAAGAGACGTCCCATCGGAGGAATATTTGTCGGCCGTTTTCAACCCTAAATAATGTAATTGTTTTAAAATGGTATGTACTGAATTGTATTGATTTACACAAAATGCGAAATATGCGTTGAAGAAAATGATTTTTTGCTTGATAATTTATTTGTTGTACAGTGTCTTTTAAATCACTGGCGCACCCAAGGGGGGGGGTAGGGGGCCTCGCCCCCCAGACTCGAGGGTGGTATCGTAGATGTAGTGTCGTCTGTGCGACTTTCGGTAATTATTTTCCCAATCCGAGACCTGGCCTGGAAATTTCTTTTAATCATAAAATATTTTATATGCAACACGTCAAACTTTTTAAGTTGCACCCCCCTCCCCAGTCGCATTTTCTGGGTGCGCCACTGTTTTAAATGATCAACATTCTACCATAGAAGAATCTACTGATTCTTCTATGATTCTACACGCGTTTGCTTGTTGATGCTTGATGCTGAATGATTCTTCATGTTCCGATATTTCTTCGAGCATTGACTATCTTTTTATCCTAAGTATAATATCTTCTACAGCGTGTCCAAATTTGCTTGTGGATTTTTCATGAAAAATCTGACCCCATAGTGTCATTTGGCGTTAATTGAAAACTATGTGCACCATATTTTACGAAAAAACGATGGGATCACTTTTTATAAAGGTTTGTTTCATTACCACAGAAACTGACCTTATAGCCTTGGCCAAGAATTTTATCTCATCAGATGTCAAGTGTGCCTTGAAACATGCGGACAAAACAAATGAAAACTTGCTGAACAATTTTAATATTTGATAGATTTAATACAGTTTCTAAAATAATTGGAAAAAATCAAGGAAGCCATAAAAATAAGACGAAACAAGTTTACGTGGATTTTGTGATAAGGTTTGGTACCTATTTTATGTCAAAAAATGAATAGTGAGAGATTATAAAGTGCAGCTGAAAAAGTAGAAATTATTAGATTAACCAGTGAAAACACGAGCAGCTATTATAGTGATACTTGGGTTTTTACCGGTTAGTCTAATAATTTCTACCTTTTCTGCTACATTTAATCTTTCATTATCTACTTTTACGTCTAATACTAAACCTTCTCCCTAAATTTACGTAAATTTGCTCGTGTTGTTTTTTCTGCTGTAATTTTTGTCACAAACAGTCTTTAATTGATCAAATCTTGAAATTTTCAGCTTGTTGTCATTTGTTTTGTCAACTACTGCATAGAAATATAGGATAAAGAGCTATAGCCAATGCTTGAATAGAAATAGTAGAACATGAAGCATCAATGGCATCAACGGGTAAACGTGTAGGATTATGATATTATCATTATCATTTTTAAATCTTATATTTCCTATTTGGAGTAAAATCTCAATCATATACAGGGTGTCCCGAAGTTAGCCTGCCATAATTTACCAGCGTGTTCTACGACCTGAAAAAATGTAAAAAGTTCCTATAAACATTGCCTTAAAAATGCCTCCTAATGGGGCTATAGCCCCCGAAAGGGGCAGTTTCACAAACGGGTTTCTATAAATATTTCCAGAACGAACAAAGATAAAATTCTGAAATTTGGTATGTGATATACCTGTGAGATTTGACATTTACCGAGGAAGCGATAGTTATAGACATTCTTAATCATAGGCGTCCCAAATAGGGTGGTTCAGAAGTTAAAATTACGTTGGTAAATTATGGCAGGCTAATTTCGGGACACCCTGTATACACCATTTACAAACTGATTAACCACCTTGACAAACAGATATGTGGATGGGATATGTAGAATGTTTTAAAATATTAGTTTGACCTGTAACGGTTTTGTGCATCGCCTGTTTTAAAATTTCCCCTCATCAAGAAATTCAATTTGGTACTTATCCAAACATTGTTTTCTTACAGATATAACATTTAAGAAGTTATATTCATTATTCTATAATTTTGTTATGATATATTACCTACGTGAAGTATCTCTAGAAAAACTTGTTCAAAAAAGAAGATTAGAATCTCCATTTTCGAATCAACTGTGCTTTTTATTTCGCTTTTGATTTGAAAGGAAGAATTTCGGAAGGTAGGTAGTATCACAGACCTATATAGCTAGCGAAGCTATATAGGTCTGTGGTAGTATCTACTTCAGTCCGTTGTTTTAAGGGACAAAGTGCACACAAGTGTAGCATGTCTATAATATAGTCCCCTTTGGATTTACGGCTAAAATGTTGTTTGCACCACAAGGATTAAAACATGCATTTAAGTTCCTCATTTCAGTCATTTTTTTCAGTCCCTTTGGACTAAAAGTGGTACTTTAGTCTCTAAAATGAGGGAGTGATGTGCAAGGTACAATTTCTAGTTTTTGTTTTCTTTTTTTTTCTACATTAATAATCGTTTTACACCAAAAGAATGTTTTAAACATAATTTCATAAATATAATAGTTTATTTATTTATTATTATATTTCATCTATATAGTAAATAATGTAATATTTAATTTCATATAAAGTTCTTTTCATTAGTTTTTGAATTTAGATAGAGATATCCCGGCAACAAGAGCTATCCAAGAGCTATAATTTCGCGATATATCTAATGTGTATTGCAAAAAGTTTATTTAATAAAAAAATTAAATTGTTTATCTTTTATAAATGGTGATTTTTTAAATTACGGGATGTGTATTTCTTTTTCTATGTGTTATTTTTATTAAATTCTCTCTCCATACAGCGATAATTTAGAAAAAAATGTTAAAAAATAAAAAATCTAAGGCATAGATTATAAATTGTATTTTTTTTTGCGCTACCGTACCTACTCTCTCCTACATTACATGGCGTGATTTCGCAGCGACGGGTGTCGGTTACTCCGGATTTACATCGGTAGTAGAGATACTAAGAGAGCACCAGACCAGACTTGTCGAAACCTGTCTGGTCTGGTACTCTCCTAGGTTTTGCCCGTCTCCCCACTCTCTCCCCACTCCTATTGAAACAGCTATATAGGAGAGGTTCAACTAAGATCTCATCAGACACGCAGATCATTTACAACATGTCCTTCTTAAATAGTTTAAACAATTTGCTGGTGAAAAATCTGGTGAATGTTCGAGATTTGGAAGTAAATAAAAAATTTGAGATCCAGTGTTTTAAGAGAATAAATACCAAGTTTGGGGAAAAGGTAGTGGTGGAATTTGCCGACTTCAAGACCATCCTGCCTCAGCGTTTTACGGAGCAATTAACTCAAGAGCGAAATGACGAATTGAATGGTGACAAAAGGTATTTTTTAACAAGCTTGGGGCCCGTCGGCAAGACTACAAATATTATATTTTCTGAAGCATGAGCGAGAGACTGCGGCGATATATGGAGGCACTCGAAGAGCTGAGACGCTTGATTATTATGTATGAACTAACTAAAAAGTTTAGAAATGTAAAGTTGTGAAAATAAAAAATATTATTTGTTTGTGTGTTTTTTATTTCCCTATACAGGGTGTAACTTTGATAAGTACAGAAATTTTAAGGGCAGGTCGGGAAAAATGCACTTGTTACGCCTATGCAATTAAAATTTTTCTAAAGTGCATATTAACGTCAGAAATAATTTTTTTTAAAACGCTATTAAAACCCCTTTTTCCGACGCTACGGCCATGGGTCCTTGACCTTGCCGGGACCAGCTGGAACTGAGGCCGGTTCCGGCGGATCCCCCCCAATTCCGCCGTGCAGCGTTGTCAGACGTATAGCTCTTTCACAGTATTTCAGGAATAGTCTTTCAACTAGTTTTTGAACAAATCTTTAATGGTTCTTTTAGCGAATAGCATGCAAAAAAACTACCTTTCGGATGCCTGGATGATTTTCCTTGCGGGTGTCGTACTCCTTTCTTATGTTATCCAAAAATCCTCTCGAAAATCACAAGAAGCACTAGGTAACTGGTTGCCAGTCGAATCGCTTTTTCCGAGGCTTTTTCGCGGTATTTGAAGAATATTGACGCAACCATATATCATTTGGTGTATGTGGAGATTAAATAAATAAATAAATAATTTTTGGACAACTCCTTAAAGGTTCTTTTAGCGAATAGCTCGACGAATAGCATGAAAAAGCCTACCTTTGAGATGCATCGATTATTTTTACTATTTTCTTGTGTTTAGATACTATCCAAAAATCTTCACAAAATCACATAAAGCACTAAGTACCTACCTAACTAGTGGCACTGTTTTTATACGATGGTCGCGAAGGTATAACACTTCATAGTCTCTTTTTACGGAAATACGAACAAAACACTTGTTTTTTTTTCACTGCACACTTAAAGCGGCGCGATGCCAAATATTAGGGACGTCTCGGTTTCCCTCAGCTGATTTATTCCAACGGGGACTCGACTAGGTGGATTGTACAATTAGATCCATACCGTATGCGTCTAATAAAACCCGAATTTTCGCGAACCCTTGAAGCTGCTTCTTTTATCCTCGCGCGTAATTGGGGTACCTAGTAGGAACCTATCTAGCACTGTTTTCATACGAAGGCCGCGAAAGTTTAACACTGCATTTCTTAACGGAAATATGAAAAAATCACTTGTTATTTCACTGCAAATTCGTAGCGGCAATTGCAACAGGTTTGGACATCACTGCTGGTCCAAAAAAATGGCGAACGGATCTGGAAAAATGTACAGAAGCAGGTTCAGTTCCGACGACAGTTCGTAAAACAAAGCAAAGTAACGGAACAATATCGGTTAGCGAGACGCGACGTTTGCATACGCGTCCACGTTTTGGAAACAGAATTGTTATACCACAGAATAGCCACACGTAAGGCATTCTGTATAATAATAAATTGCTTGTTGAAGCTGGCGCTCCCAAAAATTACAGGCGGACGCGGATCGATATCAATCAGCTGTTAAATCCCATAATAATCGGACGGACGATCTTCGACTAGCGCGTCGGCTACGGCGCGGCGGTACGGTGACGGCGCACAAGCTTTCCCCCATACCATTCAATACCACTATTCGGTGTTGCCGTTTATGCCGACATGTCCCCAAACTGACTTAAAGTCCCTTAAATCCGATTTTTGATTTTCGCGGATTTATACGGGGTTTCTTTCGTTATAAGTTAATCTACTATCTCGTATAATTATTACGCACAAAAACGGGTAAATCCATGTAAAAATCCACTACACAATTAAATTTATACGGAATTAAATTACTAAATCAGGTAAATTTTCAGCACACTTGGCAACATAGTAGCGCCGCCTCGAGAGAAGTAGGGGCCGCGAGCCGCGATTGGCTAATATCGCGCACTAGTTATGAGTAGTGGGGATCACCTGTAGTGTCGATGTCAAGTGGCGCCCCGCGCTTGCGCTCCTCGCCCAGCTGTAATTTAGTAGGTCGGCCGGGCCGGGCGGCGTGGAAATGGAGCAAAATCGAGTGAATCAGTGCCAGTGAATTCATTCGTAATTGTAATTATTGCGCGATTCGGCGCGGCGTCGTTTTTGTGTGAAGTTGGCGTCGGACGCCAGCGCCCGACGCCAACGTCATATGCCCGCGCCTGGCGAATCTCGGCGAAGGAATGTCGGGCAGTAGTCAAGGGCACGCAGAAGCTTAAATTCACCAGGAGGAGTCGCTGTTTTTCGGTTTTTGGGGACATTACGCGACATTTCGCCACCAAGTTTTTACGAAAAGTAAGAGGAATGGTAAGGAATTAACTTGAGAGAGTTCCGAAACGGCAAAGGGTTAAAAAATGCGGAAATGATAAGCACGCCAATTTGACAGTCTTCCCCAACTATTTTCGGAACCGAATAATTTTTTATTTACAACCATGTATGTAATATCGACATTTCTGACTTTTTAGAAGTTTGAAAGTGTCAATTTTTTGACTTTTACTTCCCGCCCTCCCGCCCGGGTGGAAAGTTTACTTTATCTCGAGACACCTCGGTGTGTAATATACTATTAAAAGTAGACAATAGACAGGACAACAACCCTGAGGGGGTTTAAAAGTGGCGCACCATCAGGCAAGGGTAGAAAAATATTAAAAACGATGAACAAATCGGGGCCGCGCGTTAAATTCACATCAAATGACAGTCTTCCCCCACTTTTTTCGGAAACGAATAATTTTTTAAAAGTCGATAATACATAGGACCACAACCCGGAGGGGGTTTAAAGGTGGCGCACTATCGGGCAAGGGTTGAAAAATATTAAAAACTATGAACAAATCGAAGCCGCGCGTTAAATTCACGTCAAATTACAGTCTTCCCCCACTTTTTTCGAGATGATAGGGCTACAGGCGAACACTCGCTAAAAAAAAGTAACGCGCCGCTGCTCTACACTCTACCCTATGGGTGGTTGTGGAAATTTGCAATTTTTACAGATAATTTGTATTTTAAAACAAATACTTTATTCAGTTGATTGCCGATCAGAAATTTATTATCCCAAGGTGTCCCAAGAGATGGCTAATTATTAGTATAAAAAAATTGCGGCCTGAAAATCAGTTGTAAAATAGGTAGGTAGGTAGATACCTACTCCACAAAAGACTTGTCAAAAAATTATGAGTGTGAAATCAGCAATGAGTTTTCTAGCAATGACTTCTCCGAGCGGCGCTCGGATACATTTCTGCTGCCTAGGGACTTAAAATAACAGTAAAGTGATAAAAACTGACGTGTTTGTTAAATTATTGTGTGCGCCTGTGAAGAAAGCAATAAACAGTTCGTCACAGCAACCGACATCATAAAAAAACGTGGATACCTACCAGCAGTAATTTTCAAAGGTACCTAGGTACCTAATTCTGCAAGCAGATGTATTCCACTCTGACATGCGGCAACGTCGCGGTATTCCCCTTCCTAATCTAACGTTATTCCCCTCCATCTCCTAGGGAGAGGTTAGACCTCCCCTCTCAGCGCTTCTAGTGACGATCCAGCGGCGTGCATTGAGCACGGATAAAGATTGATTTGCCCCATTTTCTAAACATCGATTAAAAAATTTTTTTTTTCATTTTTCGGTTTTATGAACGTCCCCGATTACGTGGTTAAAATTTCTGTACCTATCAAAGATACACCCTGTATAAGAGGGTGTGATTGAATAAACCTGTGTCAATCCAATGCTGGTTGTTAAAGGGGGTGGAGTGTTGAACACATTAATTGACAAATTACCGATCGAGTTACATTTTCCGGGATACCAGTATTGTGGCCCTGGTACTAAATTAGAAAAACGTCTTTCTAGGGGTGATACTGGCATAAACAAGTTGGATGAATCTTGCTTAATTCATGATGTTGCATACAGTAAAAACAAATCATTAGAAGAACGACGCAAGGCAGATTGGGAACTGGAAAATCGGGCTTGGGATAGAGTCAAATCAAGAGACGCCAAATTTGGTGAGAAAACAGCTGCCTGGTTCGTTACGAGTGCAATGAAAGTTAAAAGGAAATTGGGTATGGGTATGAAACGCCCATTTTCGTTTAGAAGAGATATTGTAAAGAAGGTTGAAAAAGCCCTAAAGAAATCTTTTACTAACAATGAGTTGAATGATCTAAAAAAATTGAAAAAATCATCGTTAGCAGCCGTGAGAGCAGCACGTGTGCACATAAAAAAAGCGGGTGGAAAAAGTAAACTAAGAATACCTAGAATTATTCCCTTTGAAGAAAAGAAAGGAGGTTTTCTCCCGCTTCTGCCTATACTGGCTGCTTTAGGGGCCCTTGGTTCTATAGCCGGAGGGGCTAGCAGTATAGCCAAAACAATAATTGACGTAAATAATACAAAAAAGCTGATGGAGAATGGAAAGCAATCTATGAAGATCGTCGGTTCTGGACTCTATTTGCGGAAAAATAAACGTGGGTTCGGTCTTTTTTTAAAGAAAAAAAACTATTGAAGCCGCCCAACAGACCTTTATCCAACCTAGATTTACTTAAATATGCCGATGGAATTCCTTACTTTAGAGGTGTGTATATGAGAGATACACTACCTAAAAAACCGAGAAAAAATGAGTCGGCCATTTTAAATTTGGATGTGCAGAGGAACTCCGGGTCTCATTGGGTGGCATATCGCAAGAGAGGAAGAAAATGCGAGTATTTCGACAGCTTTGGCAACCTGAAACCGCCAAAAGAACTCATCAGATATTTGGGAAATGAGGTTGAAGTTGAATATAACAACAATTCTTATCAAAACTATAACGAGATGAACTGTGGTCATTTGTGTCTAAGCTTCCTAAGAAACTAAATAAAATTTCAAAATATGAAGTGTGTTTAATTTGTTCCCAAAAGTCGCCGAAAATATTCTGAATACCAATTAGACAATAACAATAACAGTTTTCAAGTTTTTCTATAAAAGGGGTAGTTGAGGAGAGAATTCATCAATTATGTCGCTGTTGTTCACACTACACGGATTTACTTCCACACTGTCTATTGACTTTAATATTCCTATACATTTAGAATCAGATTTTGAGTATGGTTTGGCCCTGCTAGGATTTCACACATATAACAGTATACCCAATATAGATGTTAAAACTATGGAAGATTATTATTTAAAAATAACTGGTAAGAGCATGCAATCCTTACTATCTCTCAGACTTGCAGAGATCCTTGAGGGTGGAGCATAGTCATGCATAGTAAAGAAAAAATTCAAGTAGTTAAGGAATTACATAAACCAGCGCGAAAAAATTATCCACGTCGTCGAACTATCATTAAAGGTTTAGACGATTTGTGGCAAGCTGATCTCGCGCAGTTAGATCAGTATGCTAGTCACAATAATGGCTTCAAATTCATACTGGTTGTAATCGATTGCTTCTCTAAATTTGTTTGGTGCAGACCGCTCAAATCCAAGTCTGCGGAAGATGTTACCAACGCCTTTGCTGATATCCTATCGGGAACTCGAAAGCCTCGCAACCTTCAAACTGATCAGGGCAAAGAGTTTTATAACTCTAGATTTCAAAATTTGATGCGAAAATTCAAAATTAATCATTACAGCACTTTTAGCATCACGAAAGCCGCCATGGCCGAGAGAGTAATACGAACTCTAAAAGAGCGATTATTTAAGTATTTTAGTCTAAATGGTAAATTTAAATGGGATGGCCTACGCTAGTTGCCGAGTATAATAACAGAAAGCATAGAGTGATTCAGATGAAACCCAACCAAGTTAATAAAAGTAACGAACAATATCTGCTTAAAAAAGTGTATAGTCACGTGAAGATTTTCAGAGGTAGTAAATTGAAGGTTGGAGATATTGTGAGAATAAGTAAAGTGAAACACGTATTTTCCAAAGGATATATGCCTAGTTGGAGTACAGAATTGTTTAAAATAAGCAAAGTACAAATTACCAACCCGCCTACATATCTTCTAGAGGATTTAAATGTCCTATAAAGGGCGGGTTTTACCGCGAAGAATTGCAAAAAACTGAACATCCCGATGTCTACCTGGTTGAAAAGATTCTTCGTAGAAAGAGGGGGAAGGTGCTAGTACGATGGTTGGGCTTTGATAAAGACCATGACTCGTGGATCTCTGAGTCAAACGTCGTGTAGAGCTTCAAGTGTTAAGATGGTTAACAGCGGCTATGAAACCGATGGTAGCGACCATGAAGAAGTAAACAATGTAAGCGAAGATTCTCTGCTTCTATCATCATGCTTCACATTACCTACATATATTATTAATAATGGTTTGAGCATTATGAGATATTTCAAACCCCAAGTTAATATCCGATCAACAGTGCGACGAAATGTGATTTCGCTGGACTATTTGGAGTGGAAAGAATTAGTGAATAATTTAAACAACTTTACCAACAACCTGGGTACCCCGATGTTCATCAGATTTGACGATATATTGTTAAGAACCATGTTGACTGCAGATGGAAATCAACGAGTGTTGCTTGCAAAAAATGGTGTTAGCCAATGGTTTTCCATAGCAGAGGTTTTCGAGCTACTAAATATCGCACCATATGTGACTTTAAGGATGAGCTTTTTGATTAATTTTGAATTGTATGATTTTTACCTTAATTTTTTAGATAAGGTCAATGAATTATTAGTACGTAGTAACTATGCCATAAATGTAATGGAAATTGTATTTTTAATGTGCAATGCGGTATGTAGCATGGAAACATATTGCATTTTTGAACTGTACTCTTATTATAATCAATTTTTGTTAGCAGACTTGTATAGAAGAAGGTTGGAATAAAGCACTGATTAAAAAATATGACTTTTATTTTACAATATTTTTATTTTACAACATTTTTATTCCGGGCCAATCCTGGGATTTCTTATGATCATCGACGGCTGATTGTTGATATGTCGGTAATACTCTTCCCAATTGATTTCAGGCACATGTCCCAACTGTCTCCGACACTTCACCAGATGATTCTGCAGTCGACTTCTCCGTACCATGTGGCTGGCAATGTAGGGGCAGGGCACCATGTCTGATTCGATCTGAATGGTCTGGTTGTACATGTTGCTGCGAACTCTTGTTACAAGTTTTCAGACTGCAGAATGAGCTCGATGTCTCGGTTATATATACAAACTGGGCGGTGGGACGTCAGGGGTGGGGGGGCTACAAGAGAATGAAACACTATTTGTAAAATATATTTTTTATTCATCCACACGTACATCTTTATGACCCCAAGGAAGGGTTGAAACACTATCAACTAAATATCGCTTATCGTCAAATGGATTTAAACCAATCTTAGATTGACTTATGCTAAAGACGTTATGAGAAAACGATCGTATAGATCGTTGATTTACAATTTTCTCTGTCTTATCGAATAAACAATCGAAATAATCTTGATACGTTATCTGCTTCGCTACATCACTACCTCTAACACCTCTGGATTTTTTAACACACAAATTTTTTCCTTGAACCTTATAAGTATACATTTTAGATCTAAGTCCAACAAAATGTGTTAAAATACGACCATTTAATTCGTCCTTCATCAGTCCTGGCACCTTCTTATTTACAAGCGGAATTCCATATTGATTATCTGCAGGATAGTCACTAGTGTCAAACCGATGAATATGATTCTTAATTACATCCTCGAACATGTCCTCACAGCGGATTTCGTAAACTAAACTATCAGTATCAGTATATAATAATAAGCAGTTAGTTGGTGAAAATGTTTTCAACATAAAGTCATAGTGAAATTCGTAAACACAGGTTTTTGATATGTCCAGAATAGACATCCCAACGTACAGAGGTTTATCAAACATAATATTTGTCTTATTTAATTCGACACTTATTAAATTCTCTTCAAAAATTATCCTATGTCTAAAACGAGGGCTAGAAATTAAATTTTTGGCGCCGTATCTACCCTCCCACGTCCTTAATAATCTCACAATCCTATGTTTTCTAACATTTTGCATTGTTTTGCCGTAGATTGCATTATTCATTAGTTTCATTATATTTTTTTCAAAATCTAATGTTGTCACAGTTCTTAAGTGGGTATTGAGTTGTATATAGGGAGCTAACCAGGTAGACTGCTTAAATTTCAAAACTTTGTGAATTTTTTTCAGAATTAAACCATGTTGTAAAGCTTGCTTAAGCGCTCTATAATGAATCACATAATTCTTCTTATCATCGAGAGTGGTCATGAGCTTTTTTATTTTGGAACCTGGAGGTTTACGATGTTCAGGTGCGAAAGGAAGATCTTTATGATGGTCATGAAGATGATCGGGATACGACAAATCCACTTCTAAAATATATCCTTCATCGGCATTGTCAGCAACCTTGGTGACGTCAGTATCGTTGGAGGCCCACTCAAATCCTCCGTAAGGAAGGGGTTCACACATTGCCCAGCCATAAAGGTTGTTAACGTCCGCATAAAGAATATATTTTGATGGCATACTAGCATCATAGTTTGCCATATATTTGTTGTTGGCCTGAGAAAAGCGGTGGCTTACCTGGCTTACCCCACCTCGAATTGCCCTCTCGAAAAACATTAAGATGTCACTATCTTGGAAGGTTTCTAATTTACATTTCGTATATCGAAGCATGCAATCCCAACTGAATCCAGGCAAAGTATAGTACCAGGCAGGATCTAAACCGTAATTTTGAAGACAAGTCGTTCTAAAGTGTTCAAATATATCTGTGAGCAAGAGCACGTCAGTCTTTAAGTACAGATCTAAATACTCACCCAAGGTTTTTACACCAAACCTCTCCCAAATTAATTGCGCATGTCCGTAATCCTTCTCGTTAATATTAGTGTCATTTAATTTGTTATAAAAATGTTGAATCGATGGTAATGCGGTTTCTTCCAATTTTTCCAGAGAATCGATATAATCATAACAAAAAACCCCTTTCCTAGTTAACAAGTCAAAATTTTCGGAAGACAATCGAAATTCATTTCTAGTGTTTTCGAAACTATTTAGAGATGATGCGAGTTTGTCGAGAGGAAAGGCCAAGAACTTGAAAGAATCGATGAACCGAAATTTAATATTTGTTTCATTATCGAATACTGTAAAGCTTATATATTTTTCATTATTAACAGGAAGTAGGTTGACATGATTCCGTTTGGCAAGTTCTCGTATTATAAAGTGGCTGTCATATCCACTAAGATTGTGGAAAATGATGGGAACTACAAACGAGTTTTTATAATTTAAGTTGCACGCTTGATGTGCATAACCTCGAAACATCGATGACAGGTGACAGTGGTCACGTACAATTATGTCGTTAACATTGAATTTTTTCTCGCAAATGTGACAATTAGGGGTGGCATCTTTAAGACTTATGGCTTCATCCATAGGTTCAACAAGATTCAATTTGGATGATATAAACTTAGCAATTTCCTCTATTTGATTGGCAAACCATATCATACAGTCTCCCCCGCGATAAGCTTTGTAGAAAGAGAGCGAGTTGTCAAAAGAGCACTTGAAATAATAACCGGCACTGAATGCTTCGTGTCTTTGATATTTAACAGTTTTTAGGCTAGCATCAGAATCTCCGCAGGGTTTTAGCATTGCTTCAAAGTCAGCATACAGGGTGAATGGGGTGCGTTCTTTATTAACAAAATTTTTAAATTCGATAAACTTCTCTTTGGGAAACTCGATTTTACAATTATTTATTTGCTCGCAATAAACTGTATGCTCTTCTAACTTATCTTGCGATGAAAAGTAATTTAAACATCTCTCGCATATAAATTTTCTACCGTTATGTTTACTAGACTGTTTCGAAATCAGTCTAGATAAATCTTTAATCCAACAATAATGGTATTTTATATCAACGTGCGCATCGTCGACAGACGGTGCTTCAAAGTCGCTAGTTTTCAAAAAATAATGACTTTGAATTAGAAGTAAATTCACATGTCTATCCATTTTATTTTTAGTTAGTCGAGCTGGAGAGGTGATAAATTGACGTGGAGTCTCACTTACCAACTCCAAAATATACACATTTATAGAAATTTCATTTAATTTTTCGAATTTCGATATTTGAGATAATTGCATTGGTAGGTCTATATCATCTAATTTAAATTTCAGCCTGTAGTGAGGATATGAATTAACCCGATCAATATGCTTTTGAGAGGGGTAAAGAGCGGCAATAACACTCCAAAAGAAGCATGCTTCATCACTATTTTTTACATTGACACATGCTTGTTTTTTGGAAATTTCAACGGGGAGTGGCAGATATGAAGCACCGTTTCCTATCTCAACTTTATTTATACTGATGACTAAACTCAAAATTTTGCGTAACGCCCACCCCGATCCATTGTCATGAAAATCTTCAAGCTTCTTTATAATCCTATCCTTTATATTATCTGTAAACCACAACTTTAAATCACTCCCCTGGTCAATTATAGCATTTTTTGTGTTGAAGCATTTGTTGTCACTTATGACTGTATCTTGAGACATTTTAACAAATTCACCATTAAAAACCGCATTTACCTTAACAATGTGAAAAGCATTTAAAGTTCTAGTTATGCGACTCTTAAAAAGAATAAATGCATCGTCAAAAAACTGGAATAAATCGATGTGCCTCATATTTACTATAACACCTGTGCGAAGACGACTCTGGAACGCTGCTTGAACGTCCACCCATTTGACTCGATGACTTCTATTGAGGTGTTGCTTACCAGATCCAGTTTTGCATAATGTTTTGAAGTATAATTGAAGTCTTTTGAGATGTTGCAGATTGGCATGCAACTTTGACAAAGTGCCTTGGTGAAAATGACATCGGAGTGCTGAGGAATGCTGTCTCACCGACAATTGCAACTTTTGCTGCCAACGTTGTAATACTTGTGGAAGTGTAGGTCTGTCACTTTCATTAAGTATGTTAAACACCTTCTCATATGCCTTTACAGTTTTGTCGCTCTCTGTAGCTATTTCATTACCATCGATCATCTTCGAAGCAATGAGTAGAGCAGTGTGCTAGAAATAGGCAGAGTTCCTACCTATATAGGGTAAGAGCGTCGAAGGATGGTCCCCTCTCCAAAATTTTAGTATGAAAACAGGATCTGAGAAAAGGTTTTTTTTTGCTCCCTTTTTTATTTTAACATTTTACCATTTTCTACAAACATTAATTTCACGAAGCACGTCTTTCCTGCAGCAGGAAAGTTTTTAAATTGACTTTTTTTCATAATCATTCTTTTCTGCTGGAAATGAAACAGCATAATAACTTTACATTTTTATTTACATTTTCACAAAAACTAAATTATTTACATCGTCTTATAAATTCAGAAAAAAACATTAGTTCTACCCAGTGAAATGCTTTTCCAGGCCTCGTGATGTGTCGCTCACATTGGTTTGCACGCACTCGCTCGTAGAACCTCTGCTGCTTCCGAACAAGGACGTCGAACTTGGGGCAGCCTAGATCCTCGACATACCCCGCGGCCTGCAGCAGATTCCTTTCAACTTGTCCTCCCTTGTAAGCTATAAGTTCATCGCCAGCGGACTCCCCCAGACGCCGAATCTCTTCTAACGCACTTTCCTGGGCTTCATCCGTTGCACAATCTTCAAACTTCAAGCCGTGCAAGTTCATCGTTAACCAACGAGCAGTGCATGCATCCTTAGAAGATAGGCTGCGGTAGTTTCCCACACGATAATACCTGGATGTCACTTCCCTCGATTTCATATCGTATATCGACATTTCTTTTATAACGAACTTTCCACTAACTTGAAAGCCATCAGCGTCGATGATATACCTGATGTTAGACATTACGATTTGCAGAAAACTAAAGATTTGTAGAAACTATCACTGAAAGCAAAGATATGACTCTTATATTCCAATACTTCTTACTATGCGGAAAGAAGGGATGTGGGCGGTACCATGTAGGAGGGCACTGATGGGGCGGGGTTGGTGGGGACTTTCGGTAATCTGACAACGTTGCCTCCGGTGGGCGGGTCTCCCTAACGTTCAGGAAAAATCTACCAAACTGGCAACACTGTTCCGATATACACACGAAGCGTGGCGCGTTTCCTCTTCAGTTGACCCGTGTTTCACAGTCGTGTTCCGAGCCGCTTTTACTCAGTTCACCCGTGTTCCGAACCGCTTTTACTCAGTTCACCTGTGCTTCGTCGCTTTGAACAGTATGGAATCATCAAAAATTAAAATTCTAAGTGATTGCCGTTTGGTAGCTGTAAGTTTTTTAGTTTAATTTCTCATTCGATTCTCATTGAACCCATTTACTTGTAGCCAACTCGGAGTGCCGACGAGACGGTCAACGCTGTGGCGTCAATTTGCCCCGAACCTGTAAGTTTGCATTAATCAGTATTTTCCCATATAATGTTTTCCTTTCATAGCTGCCCAATGTCAACTCAAGCGTGTTGAGTCTGCTGGAGGAGCCATTCATCGCAGGGCTCACCAACCAGCAACCCTGCGACATGGCTCTTGATGATTATGGTTCCGATTTTGAAGTTGGACGTCTTCCATCACCGGCAGCATCGTCAAAGGTAAGCTAACATTTATAAAATTCGCTATTTTCAAATAAGGTTTCTTCCTCACAGATAGATAATCAAAGCCGGTGTGGGGGCTCCAGGGCTTCATCGCGGTCGTCATGCAAGAGGTTAAGCGACGAGGCAGACGATTTGGTAGCGAAGCGACCCTCCCAGGAGTCACAGACAACGCGTGGGGGAAAGAATTTGACAATGCTAAATGAAAAGGGGAGATTTGTGAACGAGCAGCATCAAAGTGTGAGTGAAGTATTTATGAATATGAGAGAGTTGGCAGATGGGGGCATTTCAAACGCAAACGAAAAAAAGAGAAGGTTTGAATGTGTGATGAATCGAATGCAAAGGGAGTGGGATGAATGTGAAAAGAGGATGTTGAAAATAAAAGCCATTTATAATCGTGCGAAAGAAGGGCGTGCCTCATGTATGAATGAAGTTGAAAAACTTGAACGCATGAAAAAAAATCTCCCCTAAATATATTTAGTTATACGTGTACCAGACCAGACAGGTTTCGACAAGTCTGGTCTGGTGCTCTCTTAGTATCTCTACTATCGGTTCGCAATCTACTTATTTAGCGGACCACCAGGCCAGGGGTGAGCGATCGATATGTCGGCGGCAAGGGTCGCGGCCGGTCCCGTTGTTTCTTTTCCAGGTGCACCATGCATGATGCATTCGGCTGCCGTGATTGGGAAAACGTGTCGACGTATATGGACTGAGCTGACGGTTTCGAGGAGGCAACGGCGACGGGAGCAGCAAGATTGGAGCTAGAAAGAGATGGATGGGACAAATACATTTAGCGCAATTGCGATGATGAAATAAGTCACGATCACCTCATGTAGAGATTTATAGCTAATTTCAAAATTGTGACTTCCGACCACAAATTTAGCAAATTATTAATAGTCCTATTACATGTTTATATTAGTAAAATCATGACCTTAACTGTAATTTTCTGGAACTATCTTAACACCCGGTTCGATAAAATTTCTCAGTGCCATCAATTTTCAATATAAAAGTTTTCTTCTATATCTGAAAATAAACACGCTGTGGCTATTGTTAATAGTTTTTCTCGATTTTATTTATTTTATTGGATGCAGCGTCACTTAGCTGTCCTAAATTTCCCAAAAGGAATAATCCTTTATTCAATGATCTTACGATGTTTTCTGTGGGGTGCAAAGTAAGCGAGAAAATCGCGGTGGTAGTCCTAAAAAAAGAACCCTGTATACACAACCGTGTGGTATAAGGATTTTACTCACTATTTAGAGTGTGGTAAGTATCACATTACCGCACGCCGTGCGGCAATAATAATAATATTTATTTCACCAATAGACCAAACACAAGAAAATGGTACAAAAGGCATATAGGACACCTCAGGGAATTATACAATTTAAATTAAAATAATAAAGGTTTAAGGTGGCCGATTGTAGACATCTAAGCACAAAACTATCATCGCGCTGTTCTGAAAAGTACTCATCTAAATCGTAAAAACCTTTATCAATCAGGTATTTTGAAACTTCGCGTTTAAACTTATTAAAATGATCCATGGATTTTAATGTGAGAGATAGACAATTACATATTTTAATTCCCATGTAAAAACACAATTCTCTATCAAACAGAGGCTCTGCAAGTGAATTATTAAGGCTGGGGATAAAACGTCATCAAAAGTACGTTCGGTTGTATCAATAGAATTTTATTTACAACTAGCTGGAAAACTAGTGAATTTTAAAGATATACAAAAAATACTGGTATTTTTAAAATACTTAAAGATACTAATGACACAATTTTAAAAGTTATAGCTGCTAGAAAATAAAAAAGATATAACTAATTTTTCAGCTATAACTTTTCAAATAGTGTCATTAGTATCTATGCATATTTTAGAAATACCCTTTCAAATAAATAAACCTTTCAAATCCACTAGCTTTTCCAGCTAGTTGTAAATAAAATTATATTGATACGTGCAACCGAATATACATTTGATGACGTTTTATTTACAACCTTAACCCTTGTCCATTTCTGGTGTTACATTCATGATAGGAATTATTGCAAATAAATTTATGCCGATTCAGCTTAACGAATTCCACCACTCCAGCAAATATATATGTATACACGGCAATGTCAGTATGTCAGTAGGTTTAGCTTTTTAAAGATAGGATTACACGTATTACGACACTTTGCTCTAGCAATTGACCTCACACTCTAAAAATATCTACGTTTCGATAGATTGTT
Source organism: Pseudeuparius sepicola (assembly GCA_963920635.1). Classification (NCBI taxonomy): domain Eukaryota; kingdom Metazoa; phylum Arthropoda; class Insecta; order Coleoptera; family Anthribidae; genus Pseudeuparius; species Pseudeuparius sepicola. Next base: position 45,974,314 of record OY987302.1, on the reverse strand, counting down.
ATATACCTACAACTCCAAAAGGTAATTCACCTTGCTGTAGAACTGTGCAAAAGAGTATGAAGCAGTAGCAGTTCTGCTCACAAGATGGTTAAAGCTATGCAAAGCAAATGACACCTAAACCAATGCCCTACTCAGGTTATCTACCTGTATGTGACTCCCGTTTAACATTTTCATCCAGAAATGTTATTCCTAAGAATTTTGTCGAACATACCTGTTCAATACTACTCCATTACATTTTATTAACCAAGACAGATTAAGTTTCTGATTGAAACACATAAAAACCGTTTTATTCTGACTGGCAGGCTTCTGTATTTTTTAAACTTATTTCGTTTATAGTGTCTGGGATAGTTTTGACCCTTACAAAGTTTCAAAAAATTCTGCGTTATGAACACCTTGTATATTTATTATTGGATCTTTGCACATAAACAATATAAGTGTTCCAGTTGATTACTCAACTGTTTCGAAGTAATTCCATAGCACACTTGACGCGCCTGATATCCATAAAATTCATATTTTCCTCAATTTTAACACCATGCAGAATGCACTCCCTGTATATTTCTTTTTTAAACCCACCCTTTTAAAAAATCGCAGTATAGGACAGGATTTCGTGGCAAAGGCAAACCAATCCCTATACGTCGCAAATGATGACCTTTCTATATAATTTGCCCCGTTCAATTCCTCCAGCCTACTTACATTTGCAGGGGTGTTACAGATGTTACAGAAAACACGAGAAACCAGACATATTGTATGTAAATATATAGTTACAGAAAATTCCTCCATTTTTATCTACTTTTCTACAAAATGCACTGCCTATTTCATAGATATGAATTTTAACATCATAGGTAACTCCGATTCTTTAAACCAATATTCTGAAAAGCATGCAACATCAATATCTTCCAAAAATACAAAATACAAGCAAACCTTGCTGAATGATATGTACAGGACTGCCACCAGTAAAAAAATTGTTAATGAGTGGCACAACCTTCTCAAGCTTGCAGTCGGCTGTGTGAGTGGATTTTAAGCGTGATTTGAAATAAGGTTAGTTGCATAATTCTTAACAATTAGTTGTTTTTTGCGGATTTTGATGAAGACCCTGGGAAGTAAATAAACCTGATACGTGGATCACAAACATTAGTGGACTGGTGCGTGGACAGAAACTTTACGGGGTTCACAATGAGCAAGAGGGCTAAAGGAAACTAAACTTAAAAATTAAAAGTTAAAAAACCTTGTTAAAAACAAGCTTCTATTTCAGTCATGTACTAAAACGAATAAAATAAGTTCATGTTTTCGTTAAGCTAATGCAAGGCGAAATTTATTTGAATTTTTAGCCTATACAGGGAAATTTTATTTTAACCGGAATTTTACCTATGTCCCTACCTCCATCGATAAAATCTAGCTACGGCCCTGCTAGATAGATTCTTATATTAAAAATTCTCAAATTAAAAAGCAAACAACTAATAGTGTCGTCAGATCACTACAGTACACACACACTTAAATTTTTTTTATTATGTTACACATTATTTTACTCGATGTTATACAAAAAGTTGGTTGCGTAGGACCATTTTGTATTTTTTCACTACCCAATCACTTGCCCAGTCGCTTGGGAATTAACGTAGAGTGATATAAATCCCAAGAGCATGTATCACTTAATTACTGGGCAACCGCTTATCTGCTCAATACACACACGCACCAACTTGTCAAAATTGGTTTGTCTTGTACTGTTTGAATTTATAGGGTGAAAATTATGTTGAGGTATTATCAGGCATTGTATAAATGAATTTACATAAGGTTTACCTTGCTAAACCGTTTATATTAGCTCAGTTTATTATTATGACATATATTCAGAAAATAAACCAGTGTTAAAAAGGTGAAAAAATCGCGCCGGATATACCCAAACGTAATGTTTCTCGAAAGCTCCAGTCAAAGCTTTCACTTTTGCGACGATTCAAAATAGTTAGCTCGTTCGATATGAATTGTTTATCCTGAAAAATTAATGAAGAAATCGTATTCGTAAAATATTCTCAACAAAAACCACACGTGACGAAAATCTTTATTTATTCTCGAGGGCTAGTTTCCTTAAGCAAGCTGCATTTTACTAGGAAAAATTCAAAATAGCGCTTTCTAAGAATATATCGATAAAATTTCCTTTGTGATGTAGTGTTTAGGAATGGTTACGAGAGGATGGAAATCCGAAACATATGAATAATATATGTCTTCTTCTATCTTATTACCCTGTTTCAGGACTTTAAGACTATATTACTATTTTCTTATTTTTTAATTACACTATACCTAATGTTGTATTCCTGACGAGCATTCAAAACTTGACACTTGTTAATTTATCAGAGCGCAATTCGTTATGGCCAATTATGTGTATCGCTATGTGTCAAATAATAGGATCAATATTAGTAATTCAAACGGGTGCAGTGTGAAATATTCGTCCAGGTGTAGGTATCTGTTTGCATGACGCATGGCAGATTTGCACTGCTCGCCGCATATCTGGCAAATTACTGCTGACAGTTGTGTGGCAGAATTCGATGCACGTAGGTAGGTATAGGCTATTTAAAGCTCGATATATATTATTATCGTATAATACGTGGCAATAACGTGCCATACGCTGGAGGAGACTATAACAATCCATTCGAGGAATATATTTAAATTATGACATAATGACATGACATTATGTTTACATTCTACAATATGTCCGCGTTTACTTGTGAACATTCGAGAAATCTATGAAGAGCCGAGACAAATTTGGCGTTATACAGTGTCTGCCAGAAAGTTGGATACAAAGGGGAATTTTCTTTATTTGAAGTTTCTCAAAAAAAAAATATTCTTGAAAAAAGTAGGTGCTTGTTCTTAAACTCAAAATCCACCCGCAAAAATTTTGAAATTTCAATTCGTATACAGGGTAGGTTGAAAAATATGAAAATTCCTCAAGAGTAAAGTACCCCTATTTTTAGAACTACATCAGAGTGGTACTAAGAAAAGTTGTTTGGAATCTCAAGAAAATGTCAAATATTAATTCACAGCAACCTACTCAAAATAAAAAAAATTCACACTTTTTGCATTTTTTATTCATCCCGCTGTATAATTTTTATTGTTGAATTCTCATTTATTAAATAACTCTTAAATTGTTGCTCTATTAAAATATTTTTATGTTCCACAGATTAGATGCTATGTTATGTTTGAAATTGTAGGAGTATTTTACCTGGATACAAAAAACGAAAAACTGTGCAGAACTTTCACTTATTAAGTATTTTTAAGATGCTAGTTAAATGTAAACAAAAATCATTGGTATCGTACTGTCATGCTCGAAGATGTGCCTCAAAATACATATCTAACATTATGTATTATACAGTGTGATGAGTAAAAAATGCGCAAGTGTGATTTTTTTTCTTTTGAGTAGGTGGCTGTGAATTCATATTTGACATTGTCTTGAGATTACAAACAACTTTTCTTAGTGCCACCCTGATGTGGTTCCAAAAATAAGGGTACTTTACTCTTGAGGAATTTTCATATTTTTCAACCTACCCTGTATACGAATCGAAATTTCAAAATTTTTTCGGGTGGATTTTGAGTTTAAGCACAAGCACCAACTTTTATCAAGAATAATTTTTTTTGAGAAACTTCAAATAAAGAAAATTCCCATTTGTATCCAACTTTCTGGCAGACACTGTATAAAAGGTGTTCCGATTTGTTTAGGACAAACTTTCACAGATGATATAAAAAGTCATTTTAAGGCGTGTTGCTCATATAAACATAGGTCGTTAAGTTCTTCGTTTCTGAGATACAGGGCCTTAAAATGTCGAAAAAAATATATATTATATTTTTTTAGCTTTGGTGTAATTCTTTTTAGTGGTTTATTTTATGTTTTTTTGGACGCTGAACACGAATCTAAAGTTGTCCAACAAAAAGTTTCGCCGCAAATATGACAAACCACCAAAACAACATTGAAAATAAGGTTTTTTTGGCGATTTTCACCTTATAACCGGCAAAGCAAGGTATTTGTGCAAAAGTGGTCCTGTAGTAAAATAAAGGGAATAAAATTATCTACAATTTACCTCTCCTAACATTTCTTTGTACATCGTATGGTTTCCTTGCAAAACAGTGTTGAAACATCGAATAACGTGGGTAATATCGAGGAACTTCGGTAATTTTTGGAAAATAGCAAAAAACACCATTAATTTATATTTTTTATTTCATGTAGGTAATTGTTTTCCTCATATGAGGAATACTTTAAGAAATTGAAGCAATATTCCACAATTTCTATCCACACTGTAAGGAGACTCACTTCATCCAATTTAGATTACCTACTAATAATTTGACTAGAATGTCAAGTGTTATATAATTAAAGTATAATTAAAGAGTTGTATACTGTGTTAAGTTATATTCATTTAATGTTTTTGAAATAAAAAATATTGTGTGGTAAGTAGTAGGTATTTTGTTAAACCTTTGTTAAACCTTAATATGAGACTGTCTCATAACAACTGTTAATATTTGGCAATCCTGCATAATCTGCAGATAAAATAGAGACTATATTAAATGTATTCGACGTAAGTTTGGGTTTGGGCATTATAATATATTATAGGACAAAATACAGAACAAAATGTAATGTGGTCTCATATTATGGTACTTTCCTCTACTTGTTGCACAATGCACAGCAAATAATGTTTTCCAATATCAGCTACTTTTCTACACTCATTATTATCTATTGCAGGCGCCCCATCTTTATCGGTCTAGGAGAAAATATTTTACATGCTTTTTATTCCGATTTTATATTTTATACTTTTTAGCTCGTTTTAAAAGCGTGTTATACATTCTCGCGGGGACTGCGGGGAGTGGGGCAGCGGGCAGTGGGCCAGATCGGCACAGGCAGCAGCAGGCGCTCAGGCTAAGAGGGGCAATCGCCCCCACCTAGCTTCGCCACTGGCAGTACACTCATTTTACCTCCTATCATCATTTGTGAGCATGTCACTGTCTTGTCACTCTTTCGTTCCCCATGATCTCGACTGCGGCAACGATAGGCTCACTCTGGCGTAAAAAACAGGAGTGAAGATCACGCCAGAGTGAGATACCCTATTTATGAACGCGTTGGGTGACTCTCGGAGTCACGCTAGCGTGATTTTTGGCAAATTATGAACGCAGCCTAACGGTTGTAGTAGAGATGTAACTCGTTCATTTTACTACGATCAAATCGATCAGTGACCGATTTCAAAAAATATCGAATCATTTAATTCGGTCTTAGTTCGTTCGATCGTCGGCCGTTCGATGTGTGGACTGTGGAGTGTCGGTAATAACCGACTGCTTCATGATTGGATCGTTTCGATATGTTGAGATTCGGTCAATCAATACTGATCGAATCACAGTGATTCACGATTGACACATCTCTAGCAGAGTGGAAATTAGCAAAGTTCGGAGTGTAGATTTGGTACCCGGTGGCAACGCAGCAGCGCCATCTTAATTTAATGATTTTGATGGACAATTTTATAACACAGAGATGGTCCTCCTTACCTCTACCCTCCATACTATAGGGTCAGATTTTTTAATAAAAACAATATATACCTATGGGATTCTGAATAGTGTCTTCCCTTAGGCCAGGGGTCTCCTAACTTTTTAGCCCAAGGGCACACCAGTAGGTGGAGTGCTCAATAATTGTTCGAGGGTGATATAATAACGGTAAAAATAATTTCACAGATCACACTGACGTTTTGGAATAAAATAGATTCAAGAGCTGCTTGATGTTCCAACACGTCAACGCATGGCGGAGAAAGCTCAACTGGTCGATTTTGATTTAAATCGATGGAAATAAATAAAGAAATAGAAACGCAAATATACATTTGGGACAGATTATAGAATTATATAAGATTCCTTACCAACGGGCAATATAAGACTGACAAATAATTCCCGACGCGAGGTGTCGTTAGCATTTGCCCCCATTTCGAGGATTGGGAATTAACTCGAGGCGTGTGCGAAAACTGTACAAAACAATTTTCCATAGCTTAGTGCTCCATCGTGGAGGACAGCTTTCGTCTGTTAGATGGAGGCGGTAAAAGACATTCAGCCGAGGCTGAGAGTTTAGCATGAATTAATCTGTCTTTGCAGTTTTGTAATGAGTCGTCAGGATCCCATTGTGACCTCTGTACATATATAATGATCTCTGTGGTTCTCCGGCATAGGCATGTAAGAAGCCGTTTGGGGCATCCAGCGGCCAATGCTATCATACGTAGAGGGCGGTATGTAATTATGAGTCAAGATCTTTGCATTAGAGTAGCGTGTAGCGGTGATTTCTAGCATTCTAATCACTACACATGGAGCTTACAACTTAGTCGCTTGAATGTACAGGGTGTTCCCGTATATTTTGACCCACCCCTAGAGCCTTCATTTTTCGAGTTAGAAAAAATTGCTTAAATGAAAGTTGTATGGTACCAAGGTGTATTGTCCCAAAAATAATGGATTGACAGGAATGGTCTTGCCTAAGTTGATATGTTTTTCCATGGCAACCTTGATTAAATATAAAGATCGTATATTTATCTGCAATTTGGAATATCATGCGAATGCTTAGAGCAAACATATAACATATTTATATTGTTGGAATCGGAAAAATGCGTGCAATTCAAAAATCCACAAATGTACAGGATGTTCCATTAAAAAAGTAAGTTTATATTTTTTCATAAATTTGCGACGCTCAGTTGTTTTATCTAGTAACAGATCCTAGCGGTTCACAAAAAACCCTACAACTTTCATTTAAGTAATTTTTTTCTAACTCGAAAAATAAAGGCTCTAGGGGAGGGTCAAAATATACGGGAACACCCTGTACAGCCGAGGCATACGGGATAGAAGGCCTGCAGCCATCCCCTCCGGTGCAACGTCACACTGTCAGGCCATGCCAAACGCCTCGTTCACGCTCTCAGTTCTTAGTCGAGACGCACCGAGGCACGCGGCTTTATAGCAGCTACAAATCCTCATATTCAGTTACCCTTTCTTATATAGTGTTTAGCGTAATTCAGGTATTCGAGCAGTATATCATCATTTAATTGAAGAAAAGACAGGGGCAATACGTAATTACAGATTTTTGTTAAACTGCTGGAAATTAGTCTCAAAATTTTGTAAAATATGTCGTTGTTAACAGAAGGAAATAATTATTGTTCTTGCGATGTATCCTATCGTCAGTTAATTGTAAAATGTTTGGCTATTACACTGGCAAACATATATCTAGATAATGATCGAAAGATTCGTAATAATAATATAGCATTTATTGCCCAACAGGTAACCCCCATTTACAGGACAAGTATATAATAAAGAGTAAGATAATCACATATGCATATTAGGTACTAATAAACTATACATAAAAGACTACATAAAGAAAGCAGGATAAAGAAGCAATATAAAAAAGTAATATAAAAACCCGGATATAAGTGACAAAACATTACAGTGAAAAAAGGCAAATAATTATGGTGTATACACAGAACACAGAAAAAGTTTAAAAAGTGAAGTTGTCTAAATTATCAGCAGCCTCTCTTAGAATTACATTCAGATTATGAAAATTAATATCACAGTGTTCACTCAGCTTATTAAAGTTATCACACATTAAAAACAAAGGTGTTCTAAAAAATAAATTTGTTCTCGCTCTATCACAATAAAAAGTGTTTGAGTTGCGAGTTCTAATGATAGATGGAACATAAAAATTAATTTGAGAGACGAGATCACATGCATCTATCTCGTTATGCAGAATCTTATGCAAAAACTTCAGTGCTGCACATTTCCTTCTCAAATCTAAGGACTGAATCTGAAACCTAGTTGTTAGCTCAACATATGGAGTACCCATCGCGGGATATATTCCGTCTACCCTAAAAGCCAAAAATTTTAGAAACTTTTTCTGTACGCGTTCAATGGCTACTTTATGGCATCTATAAAATGGACACCATATGATTGAGGCATATTCAAGTTTAGAGCGAACAAAAGCTGAGAACAAGACTAACAAAGGACTGAATTGTGTGAAAGTACGACAATTTCTTACTATGAAGCCATATGCCTTAGAGGCCTGGGTAACCTTCCATGAAATATGGTCGACAAACGACAACTTTGAGTCAAAAATGACACCTAAATCCTTCACTGAATCGCAACGAGAAAGAGCACATCCGGAAACACTATAGTTGTGTGCCAAAGTCGATTGTTTTTTAGTATAGCTCAAGACTTTACATTTAGCAATATTCAAGTGAAGCCGGTTTTCGTTGCACCACTGATGAATACGATCTAGATCAAGCTGTAAGTGTATGCAATCCTCAATGGTATTAACCTCGGCATATAATTTTAGATCATCAGCAAATAGCACTCTACCACAACTGAGCGAGTTCGCAATATCATCAACAAACAAGAGAAACAATAAGGGTCCCAGATTCGAGCCCTGTGGGACACCTGATTTTGGAGTATATTCAAACGAGTGAAATCCGTTATAGAAAACAGACTGTTTACGCTGATCAAGGTAATTGCACAATAAGGCCAATGCAGAGGAATTAAGACCATACATATTAATCTTCTCTATGAGTATACCATGATCAAGTCTATCGAACGCTTTCGCAAAATCAGTGTATATTACATCAACTTGCTTTTGTTTGTCAAGACGGCTCGCTACAAATTGAGTGAAGCATGTTAAATTCGTGACAGTGGATCTCTTTGACAGAAATCCATGTTGATGTGGGGAAAGGACATTGCGTACAGATGGATAAATTCTGTTATACAAAACGACTTCAAAAACCTTGGCAAAGTTCGACAAAATAGATATAGGCCGATAATTTCGCACATCAGAAGGATCACCAGACTTCAAAACCGGGCACACCCTTGACATCTTCCAAATGTCAGGGAAGGTGTTGCTGCTAGTAGCTAAATTAAACAATGTAAGTAGTGGAGCCGAAAGAACACCAATGCAGTCTTTAACTAGAAAGGAGGGAATAGAGTCCGGACCGGAAGTTACCTTATTTTTCAATTTCGATGATGCAATAATTATTTCCCGCTCCGTAATGCCTGCAAAATCGATACTGGAAGAGTCGCCCAACACAAAGTCCCCACGTCCGGTGCCACCAACATGTGGCACAACAAACACGCTCTCAAAGTAACTTGCAAAACCATCAACTATACCTGTAGGGGAGTCAAAAGTTACGTCATTAAGTCTCATCTCACCAGGTATCCTCGTTGAATTATTCTTAGAGTGTACAAATGCCCAAAAACTCTGAGGATCAAACGAAACAGATGCCTGGACTTGCTCTAAATAACGGTGATATGCAACTGAGATAAGTTGTTTTACCAATAACCTCAATCTTCTGAACTCATCGAGAAATACATTATTCCTATTTGCTTTATATTTCTTAAAAACCTTTGCCTTCAGTTTTATAGTACTAATTATTTCGGCAGTGTACCAGGATGGGTATTTATGGCTGAAATTTTTGAACTTGGGAACACACTTGTCAAAAATTCGGTTTATATAACTATAAAAACTATTTACTGCCTGATTGACATCATTAATACCATCCAAGATAGTAATGATAGAATAATGGCGCAAAAGGCCGAGAGAAAGAAATTAGCGAGTACCTAAGTGATATTTCTTATTTTCATTAATTATATTATATTTATTTCTACGTACTTAATGGCTAAAGCAATTTGGGTGTAAATGTTTTTATTTTTATTTTCATTGAGCTTATTAGATACGTTTGTTTCTACGTATTATCACTTCATTGCCGCACGAGGTTTATATCCAGTTTTCATTTCCTTAAAATTTCATTACTATCTCACTAGAAGATAACCCAATTTTATCTTTGTAATCTGCTGTAATCTAATCTACTCTATAAAACGATTGATTGAGGAACCTTCTTTAAGGAGGTTTAGGGTAGAAACAGCTAAGTCATACAGTATAATATTTTATAATGAGTGAAAATTTAGTAGAAATAAAAGTAGAAAATACCTTTCCTGTGTATAATTTTATCTGAATAGCTTCCATTTGCCACAATAATAAAAAATGCATGAGTTCTGAGTATACCGAATCTATCACAGAATATAAAAAACGAAACTGGCATAGGTCACAAGATTTGTGTATGAAGTATATTATGAGAATTATTCTCAACTACAATTAAAAAGCACTTGCTTTTTTACTATATAATTAATAGGTATGCAACAGGCATTTGTTTTATTTATAAATAGATACATCAAGCGATGTTTTTCAAGAAGTATTCTGAATGCTTATCATTATAGTATACACGAATTTCTATTAAAGTCTCGGAATGATTGTAATTATTATGCCACTAGTGATTGCTTATTGCTATTGTACCGACGTCCAACATGGTTGGAATCGAAGGACAAATAATAAGCCTATATTACATTCAGTTTATTTTGCATTATCCTATATAATTTAATAAATATATAGGTAGGTACTAATATAAATTATTTATAATATGAAAGTTTCTATTATGATTATTATATATTTAAGTTAGAATACAGAAATAACACTAAATAGACTAAAAAATGGTAAACAAACACAGCAAAGTAAATAAAAGATAAGTGTCTTTTATAATATTAAATAAGCAGACCTAATTGTTTTCTGGTGCTTAATTGCTTTCTATGACTGGCAGTACCTTAGCTAAATCTAAGAAGACACATAGGGATGGTTTACTTTTTTTTCCAGTAGACATGCGTAACTAAAAGTGTCATAGCTTTTTCAGTCGATTTCCCTGATCTAAATCCGTATTATTTAGCGGACAAAATAGTATACATATTTATCAAATAAATTATCACCTTTTGTGTAGAAACTTTTCAAATACTTTGGCTATAGTGCTTATTAGAGTGATATGTGCTGACAATTTGAAACAGTGCCAATTATAATCGACGCGGTGCTCCAATGGGTGTGATTAAACCCATTTTTAGAGCCTCTGGGAAAACACCGTCATCCATCATTATCAGATATTCAGGGTTGGGCGAAAGTCTGGAAAAAAAATCATATATTTTTTCTAGTTTTTTTTTCTTACAAAACGCAAAAACAGGTCAATTTTCTTTCGCTATTCTCCATTTTTTAGCAATATAAAAAAATTTTTTCCTTCAACCCTTTAGCTGGAAGCCACCCCTCCTTTTTTTTTCAAATGAGAACATATGGCTTGTGTGGGCTCGTTGAAAAGCTCGTGAAAAACTGAATACGAGTATACCATTTTTTTATTTTATTCATGCTGTTATTACAAAATAAAAAACAAAATCTATATCGGAAAAAATTCCTGTGAATGAGTTATTATTTTACGTTGAAGGAATAATAAACAAGCAAAGAGTGTTGGAGGCAAAAAAGTGACTCCTTTTTTGTATGGTTAAGGAAACACGTAGTATAGTAGTAATTTTCTTGTAAATTGAATCGAAACGTCCACTTTAATAATTTTGTAGTGCCAAAGTGTAGTCATTAAATTATTCGGCAGTAATTTTAACGTAGCAAATGCTATTAATGACAACACTTTGGCACTACCAAATTATTAAAGTGGACGTTTTGATTCAATTTACAAGAAAAATACTACAATACTACGTGTTTCCTTAACCATACAAAAAAGGAGTAACTTTTTTGCCTCCAACACTCTTTGCTTGTTTTTTATTCCTTCAACGTAAAATACTAACTCATTCATAGGAATTTTTTACCGATATAGATTTTGTTTTTTATTTTGTAATAACAGCATAAATAAAATAAAAAAATGGCATACTTGTATTCAGTTTTTCACGATCTTTTCAACGAGCCCACACAAGCCATATGTTCTCATTTGAAAAAAAAAAGGAGGGGTGGCTTCCAGCTAAAGGTTTGAAGGGAAATTTTTTTTTATATTGCTAAAAAATGGGGAATAGCGAAAGAAAATTGACCTGTTTTTGCGTTTTGTAAGAAAAATAACTAGAAAAAAGATATGATTTTTTTTTCCAGACTTTCGCCCATTACACTCATTTCAAGATATAATTTCAGCACAATCTATATAGCAATATCGTTAGCAGTATTATTTATTCCAGTTAAGTTTTTAATTATGTTAAATACTTCTATGGTACAAGTATTTCTAAGGGAAAATGAATTGTTAATTCTCTTCGATGGATAGCGGATACTTTCTACAAACATTTATCGCTTTGACAAACTTACTTCCAGCTTCGCTAAAGTGTTTCAGAAATACTTCGGCTAGTTGGCCATTTTCCCTGAATATGCATACCCTTGTATATCTGAAAATTTACTTACTAGATGCGACTTTATTTTAGTCAATGATTTTCTTATAATAGTTACATTTTGCTTCATTCATAAAGTCTATTAGCTAGTTTTTATATTTTACGAACTTCATTGTTCGGGTATAAAAGGGGAAAATACGAATTTATCGGATTTTGATCGACTGCCGAATTAGCAGTAGGTATACACAAATAGAAATACATACAATTCTTCATAGAAAAATATTTGTTGTTTGATCACGAATTATTTGTCAGAAATAATGTTTATTTCGGTAGAAGGTATATTATTTAAACGAAGATTTATTTTTTTCTATTAAAAAATAAGTGCTTTTTGGGTGAAGTATTTGATTCTTTTGATACATTATTGTTTAGTGGAAGCATTTATTATTTTCCTGAAATAAGGTATTACTTGGTGCAAACAAGAATAATTTTTATTTATAGTATTAGCTTTCGTTGTTTGGGTCAACCACATTGTTATTTGGTTCAAATGTGACCTTATTTGAGTTAAATAATACTACCTATTATTTTTATTGCTGTCTCGCTCCAGAGAATGAGTTTTATTATAATTTATAGCCGCCGATTAGTCGAGTGTAGTGTGGTGTGGTGAATTGTGTGCATTGTGTGTTTTCAACTTCTTTTGTAAGTAGGATACGCATAAAAAATAATAGATACAAATCTCAAAGAACTACTTGAAATGTATCAAATAGGCCACCTGTATGAAGCGCTTTCCTTGGTGAGTTTTGTATAGTTTTTTTATACCAAATATTGTTTTTAATTGTATTTAAATAAATATTTTTATAGCATTACAAATTATCGTGTTTTTCTAATCAAATTTCCGTTCCATTCAACATAACATTTTTATGAATTGAATAAACTTAGTTTTTTATTCGCATCGACAAAAAGTAAAGTTTGTGAATAATGATAAAGACAAAGGTTGCTTTACTTTAAATAAATAATATTTTATTTGAGTGAATACCCTGAATGGGTAATTCAATCCATCACAGTTGTTTGACGTAACTTTCTTAATTTTTTAAATAGAATATATGTTTTTTAAGATTGTAGATTTGTTCCTTGGAAATATATCATTTTTATTCAATTCAAATCGTTAGTATTTTCATGGGAATAAAAATTAATTTCTTCCAAATAATATTTTATTTGTCTCAAATTAAATGTTGCTTTTAAATTGAAACAAACCAAACGTTTTATTCAAAGTTAGTCAAGGGTTCGCCATATACAAGAATCAAATTTGTTTGAGTTAAATAAATTTTATTTGATTCAAGTATCTCTTTCTATCTGTGTAGGTAGGAAACTCTTGTATGTTAACCATTTTATTTCACTGTAGCGCAGATGGTATTTTCTTTTGACCGAACTTTACTATTTATAATACGTAACATCAGGTGTATAACTGCCGGACATTGCTTATTCAGTGACAAACACTTGGTGCTGCTAGGCAAGAGGCCTGGACCGATGCGAAACCCGAAATCGAAGATAAATGGTTTGTATACTTGATGTTTGATGTAACTGAAGGCCAGTGTTTATTGAGTGTCAATATTTGGTGCTATTAGGCAAGAGGCTAGAACCTTTACAAAACCATAAATCAAACGTAAACTATTTCTCCAGATGACTCCAGGTACATTAGCAGCCGGCCATTGCTTATTGAGTACCAACCCTTGGTACTGTTACTCAAGCGACCTGGACCGTTACGTAAACCTGAAAGTCGACCGCAAGCTATTTTTCCTATTGATCTCTGGTAGGCAAGAGGCCTGGACCTTCTCAAAACCTCAGGACTCTTTTAACGGGCAACACCGAATCCGTTTCAACTATTTTTCTTCTTAAACTAAGATCAGACACCATTACCTTAGGCCTACAGTACAATATTGTGTGCCACACTATACGAAAGAGTTTCTTGATTATAGCCATGGATTTCACTATTTTCCAATTTCCTCTTACTACCGACCATCTCACATACGGTCCGTTTTGTAAAATCTTATGGAACTATCAAAGCCGTAAGCAAACAAATTATTGCATAGTGCCCCTATTTCAAATCTATAAAACTTATAAAATGTGCATAGTGGAAGGTACTTCATCATCAATTAATTCAACATATAAATTCATTATTAATTTATTAATTGCTTCGAATTTAGCTAACTTTCAGACGTTTTGTAGATAATGAAATCCCTCATAATTCTAGAGGATCCATCATCATTACTGGCAAATCCTTTCATTAAGTGAGCCTGCCGCCTGCCGTCTAACTTAATAAAGTTGAGAAAAAGTTGTATGTCTGTTACTTGCGCCGCTTGTTGAATGCGACGCCGGAGGAAGTGGAAATTATAAATTTCAGTAAATAATGGAGCATGGACGTCCAAAATAACAATGAGGAACAGACAATGGCGATTCGACGCGTTCATTGTGAATAAATACATTTCGGTTGCTTTTTCATATTGGTAGTCGTCTATAATAATCCAGTTAATCGGTGTTCAAAACTGCCGTTTTCGTAACAAAATTGCGGAAGAATTTTTTTCAACAGATCTATAAATGTTTTTGCGTTTCTAATATACGAATCCCAATATTTTGTTTGCTGAGGTTACTATATTTTCTTTATGAACCTGATAAGATCACTTTTGATTATAAATTACCCTTAAGTCTTTAACTGATTCTTTCCTTGTAAGAGAAACCCCTTTCATGGCGTAATTAAAAATCAATATGTTTCTGTTTAGTGTTAGGGTCATTGCGCTACATTTGTTTATATTAAAATATAGTTTATTTTGTAAGCTCCAGTCCATTATGCTGTTTAAGTCTTTTTGTAGCCCTACACAGTCTCGGATAGGAAATATTGTTTTAAATACTTTAGATCCCTGAGGGACTCCAGAGTTTATGGTGTATTCTTTGGAGGAGGTAATACCTTTAAACTGTACAATAAATTCTCGATTCATTAAATAACTTCTCAACATCTCACTGTGGACATCAAAGTTACTCAATTTACTTAATAAAATATCACGATATTTCACGGTCAACCCTGTCGAATGCTTTACTGAAGTCTGTGAAAATTGTATCTACTTGAGCTTTTTTCGCAAACTATTTATGTACTTCGTTTGTATATGAATATGGATTTCTTGTTAACAAATCCATGTTGAAAGTCAACTATAGAATTCTCTACGTGCTTGTATAGTTTCTGGTATATGTGTTCTAAAACTTTAGCTGGCGCACTAATAATTGATATACATCGATGGTTTTCGATAACCGATTTTTCTCCTGATTTATGTAGCGGTATACATTTTGCTAATTTCCATTGGCTTGGGAATATTCCTGTTTTTATTGCTAAGTTGTAAATATACAATAAGGGGGCTTTCAACAAGTGCCTCGTACTCATCACCACTGATATCCAATAAAAATATTTCCCCATATTTCCCCATATTTCCCCATATTGTGCACATTTGTACAAAAAATCAGCCAAATCTGTTTTAGCCATGTTGAGCATTGTTTTTTTGAAAAACCTAGTAATTTTAAAAACAAACACCAAAACACCCTTGGGTTGGCACTATGTGTGATAATGCCCCCTTAAACATAACGAAGCTGTGGATAAAAATATATTTTTTAAAAAAAGAAATTTTAAAGATGTCGTGGTATTTTTCTAGAACTATCGAATTTTATATCCGAGTTAGATTCTATTATGAAACAACATTTACTAAAAAGTTCTACAGTATTCAATAAAGTACATCAAATACGGTGCAAAATGAACTATTGCACAGCATGCTAGAACTTAGAGAGCAAATAAAGTAAAACAGGCTATTTAGAACATTAGATTTAGGAGAAACACAGAAGACTAGACTACATAATAAAATATAAATATTTATAAGTGTGTTAGCGTTAGACAGTGCCAGTGCCAAATATAAAAAACTGAAATTAAAATCAATAATTCCGCACCTATATTCTTACATAATATTAAATTTACCAGTTTCTTGTTATTGTCCATTTCAATCTAACTACTAAGAAATCGGTTTGTTGCGTGCACCCAGTTGGAGGGCAACGAAAGTTTTCCGAAATTAATGTCATTGTCCTGCAGAAAATTAAACTCGCAGAGAGCTTTCGGGGGACAGAAACTTCCACGGGAATATTATTTAGGAATAAAAGCGAAATTCTTTTATTTTCCAATGAAAGGGCTTTTTCCGGCTCCGGCGCAATCTATCACCTTCAAGCCGGGAGTTTTTCCACTTGTCCCTAAAAAATAAACTAATTGCCTTCTGGCGAACTTTTTAATTCACCAGTGCAGCGCTCCAGTTAAAAGATAATAATGAATGATTCTCATGCGATAGCAGGTCTTTGTTTCTAAATTAACGATTCGTCAAAGAGAACAATGCCCTCCACAGATAATTGTTTTTTAATTAACCGTAAAAACGATCACTTTGAGCCCTCAGAATAAGTTGGAAAGATTTCTTTTTGAGATGATCTAACGCAACTGGTGATCATGCGTTTCTACTAAAACTTTCGTTCCAAAATTTTGTTACGAGGAGAGTCTAGTAGCTTCAATGACGTCAAAAGCTAATAGCAGGTTTGTTTTGATAAACGCCTGACGCCCAGTACTAATCACAGTTTAAGCGCTCCATTAAAGAGGCAAAGATATTTTCGTGTGGTACAGTGGCCCCTAAAAACTGTCTCCGAAGTGACCAAGTCGAAAAATATTCTTAAATAGGGTCGTGGGGCGAGGAAAATCGCGGTGGAAAGCGCCTGAGATATTTAACAATTTTCGGATTTTCAAAGAGGAATAAATATCGAGAGATAGTAAGCTTTATTCCCGCGAGAAATTGGATTGTTTTTATGTGTCATTCTTTACGAAACTACCTGAAAATTATTCTGAAACCTTCTCCATAGTCTTCTCGATGCTTCTGTGTATAAGTTTATATTTTGAGATAATTTTTAACAACTAATAATAATTAAGGATTGTAGTACGATTGGATTCCTAATTGCCCGCATCAAATTGTTTTAAACCATTGTTTATATTCACAAAATAATAGACCTAAAAATGCGTTATAGTTATAACCCATCCTTTAATATTTTTGAATCTTAGTTTCTTCCGGGTGAAGAATATTAAAAAATTGAATAGGTTTCGGCTGCGTGCATGTAAATATTAATAAAGAGGAAAAGGCGTATTTTCGTGCAAATTATATTTGTAAAATTAGCATGGTAAAGCGCATAATATGTGTTAAGCTTATGGCTGTGATGTTAATTCGACATTTTAATGTGTGACATGGGTTTTCCATCGTCTTTTTATACCTGTATTAGACTCAGTTGCTCTAATTTTCTATGCACACCTGACATGTGGTACTGATGATGGCTATGTAGCCGAAAGCGCTTTACCATGCAAATTTTACAAATATAATTTGCACGAAAATACGCCTTTTCCTCTTTATGAAGAATATTAATTAATTAATAGTTTTGTTTGTTCAGAGGGAATCTACCTATCAACCTATCGTCAGACACTCTTTAAAGTAAGGGGACCCAGCACTTTCCAAAGTGAGGCCTATTCTTTCCTCATTCTAATGGTATCGGTGATGCCAAGTGTGCCATTTTATTGGAGAATCTATGAATATAACAGGTGGGTACTTTGATTGTTAGTTAAAATTAATAATGGTTTCCATGATTTCTAAAAATTAGACTTGACAATGTTGTGTCTATAAGTGCAGAATGTGGAAACTGTCAAATGAAACAAATTTATTTTATAGTTGAAATTGATTTCCAGCAATTATTTCCACGAATTTAAGTAATAAGTATGGTAAGTCAGTGCCGATTTTGCTTATTTAAGAATTTGTCACTATTGCACCTTGTTATACCCGGTTCCTCAATCCATTTGTAATATGTATACGTGAACTTTCTTCCCTTGTTGAATGTATCTACCCAAAGAACTATCACAGATTTCGTGATGGACTAATAAGATTAGGTCTAGCAGTTCTAATCATGTAGTTTTTCTCGGTGTTCATTATAAAATTTTTGTAATTTTATTTCTCTACCAAGGTACCTCACAAACTTAAAATAAACTTGTAGTCGTAGATAAAAACTCTTTAAAAAAAGACCTGACTGAAGCTACCTTCATTAATAATTTAATATTTACGAAATACGATTTTTGTTTTGAACTACCTAATTATAAGTAATGCCCACATAATAGAATTCTAGGATTACTAAAGGTGACACAGGAAAAATCTGGTTGCAATTATGGGGACTACTACAGGCGGCCGAATTACCTTTAATTGACATATCTGAGTATCTGGAAGTTAGAAAACTTAAAAACTGTGAATAATTATAATGGGAAATATTTTGCCTCCTTTAGAATCTATGTCACTGGCATGTCACATAAAACCTGATGGCAGTTGGACACTGACATAAATCATAACCTTGTACCAGCCTCCTTGTGATCTCCTTGGAGTCGACAGAAAACAAACTTCCTCTCAAGGCTTCACTTTTCCTATGTGATAGACTGTAACATGCTGGGTCCCCTTATTTTAAAGAGTCCCTGGTCAGATACAATTTTTTGTATTATTTCCGAATCCATTTCAAATAATTATAATACGATTAAGTTGATACCTATACCTATACGATGTTCACGAAGGTACGTAAGTCACCTAATGGCAGAGCTGGGTAGTAAGGATTACATGTCATAATCATTACAGTAATGAATTACTTTTTTTCGAAAAGGAATTGTAATTGAATTATCTTATTCGAAAATGTAATGGTAATGGGTAATTTAGTATTGCAACCCGAAGTAATTGGTGCATTACTTTTTAAAAGGAATCATTACAACAATTTCTTTACTTCATTACTAATTACAGTAATCATGAAAAAAAGGAATTACATTACTTTTAAAGTAATCATTACTTACTGTAATGATTCCTTTATGGTTTCTAAAATTCTTGTTGCGCGCGCATCATTAACAGCTGTTCGAATACAGATTACAAATTCGTATCTTCAGCTCCCGTAGAGAGGCTATTCTCTTATGCCACCTACATTAATAGCCACCGGAGGAACTCCCTTAGTGACAATCTTTTCGAAAAACTAAGGTAATGTTTATGGGGATTAAAAACTGAACTACTACTGCGTTCACATCCCAGGCGAACTAAATGTAAACACAATCACGTGCTGTTCACGTGATTGACAGAAAGTGCCATGTCGAGAATACTTGCTTAAAATTTGTCACGCGTCACAAACCAAGTAAGAACCGTGCTTTTCATCTGTAAACGATTATCACGCTTCTGTCAGTTTTTGCTTTAGTTCGCCTTGGATTTGAACGCATTTTATTATTAGTATCACCCTATAATAAAGTATAAATAAGGGTATCACTATTAGAAATACTTGTTCACTTTTTTACTGAGATTAGTGAGATTTTAAGTTACTATGTTTTTGTGATAAGAATTATTATTTTGTTATTAGCTGTGTTTTTGCTTTGCACATTTAAATACATATTTAAAAACACATATTGTGTTTCAGTGTTTACCTATTTAAGTAGTTGTTTTATTTACCAATAATAAAATGTAATTAAGAAAGTAATTAGAAATTCCTTTTTCTGCAAACAAAAGTAATGTGTAATCTAATTACATTTTTGTAAAAAGGAATTATTCCTTTTGTAATTTCATTACATTTTTCTCAAATGTAATGATTACTTTAAAAAATAATTTGGCCCAGCTCTGCCTAATGGTAAATAAATTGATGTAGATATTTCATGTAGATTGTCTCCAGAGAACCTCTGGGTATTTACTTCCAAATTTTGGTCTTCTTCAACAGACTGCGCACGGAGCAAAAATGTAGCGCTAACTTTTTTTCCTCTGGCAAACTGTAAATCCTCTAGCAATTCTTAAGAGAGAATAAGTGGAAAAGTATTCCT
The DNA here is from genome assembly GCA_963920635.1 of Pseudeuparius sepicola. Lineage (NCBI taxonomy): Eukaryota > Metazoa > Arthropoda > Insecta > Coleoptera > Anthribidae > Pseudeuparius > Pseudeuparius sepicola. The sequence continues at coordinate 45,954,228 of OY987302.1, read as the reverse complement.
TCGCCGAATAACTAAAAGGTCATTTTTCATTCGCCGGTCTGACAGGGTAGCGTGATGGATTTCCAATCACCTCGATTTTAAATCAAACTTTTCCCTGGGCTGCACCCTCGTCGTAATGACAGTGCTACAAACATGACGGAGCCGGAGAACTGGAACAGAAGTAGGTCCGCCGGGGTCTTCGGCCGCAGTATGCAAAATCCAATAATTATATTAATCTACCACAAAGACATCATTAGTTGTATTTATAATAACAAAACAAAAATCCATACATATTAATGTCATTTTAATAACCAGGGTACAGTGTAGAGATTGTCCCAAATTGGATAATTCTAGGGGGGGGGTTCTCCTATTTCTCGCGCCTCATGTCGAGGTTACGCTCAATTATCTCGGTACATTTTTAAGACGAAAAGTTAAATTACTGGTTCAAAAACTAAATTTGTGGGAGGTTTCGTGACAATAAAATATGAAGTCAAATTTCATTATATACAGGGTGTTGTTAAAAACGTATGTCATAAAACTAATTTTTAAAACGAAATTGGAAGTTGAATTTCACCTCTAAATATTACTAACGACTATATAGGTATAACATAAAATTGTCAGTTCCCATGTGCGACTTCCTGTTTGACCGGAAGCATAAATCCTGTGTACTTTGGGTTTTTAAATTCCGTGTGTTGTTTGAATTCCTGCGATGTAGTTTTGTATAAGTACCTACTTACCTTTAGTAATATATTTTTTTGTTAATAGCCCATGCAAGATGCAAATTTATCAAAAAATTAAAATTCTCTGCTAGATTATTTTTAGAGATATCTATGTAAAACTAATACAGAAGCTATATTTATGTACTTATATAAGCACAGTATGCAGTGTCCTTCAAAAAGGATGCATCATAGGAGGAATTTGAATGATTTATTTCGAAATTTTAAATTTGGGGTTACCTTTTGTTTTAAAAAAGACGACCCACTCAAACTTGGTCACGTGGCTTTCACTATCGGTCAAAACTGACTTTCAACAGGGCATGTTTTTTTATTTAGAACAACTTTTTTGATGATATCTTGTGGTATCTGGCACAACGAAGGCACCTTATAATCTTCTTTTTTCAAAAGGAGATATAATCAAAATTGCTCAAAATTTCTAAAGGTTTGTTACAGAGCTAACGTTTTAAAATACAAAATCAGAGTAGGTACCCGAAAAGTCTCTACTAAAATATTTAGTTTTTTGCCATTTTTTAATCAAAAAACATCCGAAAATTTTAAAAATGTGTAACTATTTCAACATCGATAAGAATATATCTTTTTCCAGAGAAATATATTATATTAACGCTTTACAATGTTATGATGCAAAGTTGACATACCTTCAAGCAGGACATACATAATATGACTGATTATTTCATGCTATTTTTTAGTTTTTTAGCTCTACTGTAAAATTATCAAAAAGCTAGTTACGCCACTACGTGCGGAGACCGACGATTTAATTACATTGAATTTTCCGGTACTATAAATTGATGCTAAAATAATAATAAATTAAAATATCATTAAACTACTTCGTGTATCTAACCCAAACCGTTGACTGAAATATTCTTCAGTCAACGCCCAAACTCAGGACTTTGTGCAATTTACCTTTCTTTAAATTATTGAATTTTAGCTATCAAAAGTAGTTATTTTGGGTTATATACCCGAAATAGTTTGATGAGATTTTAATTTATTATTATTTTAGTATAAATTTAGCACAGAAAAATTCTATGTAAATAAATTTATATTGTAAATGCTTGACGGTAATCAACTAGGTATGCATAAAAAAGAACAAAATTTTCCTTTGAAAAGGACATATTCTTATCGATATTTAGTAATAAAAACTTAACACAACGATGAAGCTGGTAATATAAAATAGTTTTATGAAGTTGCTAGTTTTTAAAATTTTCAGAAATGTCATAAATAATATTAAAACATGGTAAAAAACCAAATCTTTTAATAGAGCCTTCAAATTTGATATAGCTACTTATCTAATATTGACAAATAAACAACTTTTTCTTGAAATCGGCAGTGAAGTGTCTCAAAATTGTCATTAAAAGCTCAGAAATCGGCAGCCCATTATTGTACGATTTTTTCAATAAGCCTTGGCGAGATGTAAACATCAAACGTCAGACGCGGAGCCATCGCTCGTCAAAAGTGACCAATAATATTCAAAACCCGGTCAATACAGGCCCATTTAACTTTTCGTACACATTGCGAAATTGTTACCTATAGCAGCGCAATCTTTCAGTATAAATCTTTTAGTAGGTTTGAATATTAATCTATTTTTCATGGAGGCTGCACAACAGGCAGCAGTTTGGAGTTTCTGTTGGGAAGAGCCGTGCCTCGTCATACTTCACCTAGGTAGAGCGATCGTCAAAGTCAAGCAAGGCAGCGCGCAGTCGGTTCATGGACTGGTGATCCCTTGTTATTATTTTTTGCCTAATAAAACTTTTTTCCAATTTCAAAAAAACATAAACTGTATCTCATCATCGGCACTGAAGTTCTTTTGATGACTCATGTGGTTTATTTGCCTAGGCCAGAGGCATCGGCAACTAAACTAGACATGAGTCATATAGAGTTGAACTTCAGTGCTTCAGTACATAAATAAGTATTTCAACCAGGTAGAACTTTTTGAAATTTTAGTAAGTAGGAACAGCGCCGGTTTTAGCTTGACTACCGCCGGGTGCTAAATTTAAAAAACGCGTCATCTTTCCTCTCAATTTTTTACTTTTGCCCAAAAAGCCAAACTTTTTAGTGGGAAGGTAGTCAGAAATTAAAAAAAAATCGAATCTTTGCGGTACAAAATTGCGCCGTATGCGAAATTTTTTCAAATATTCAAGGTCAAACAGTTTAAATTAACGAAAAGAAATTTCAAGCAAAACATATTCTTGTTAACTGGTGGTATTTTTTTTGTTCACTATGACCTATAACATTTGTAGCCAAGAAGCGCTACTCAGTCTTCTTTTATATAACAACTGTGACCAATAGAAATTTCGAAATTTGTTTTAGTGTGAGCCCATAAAAATCATTGTTTTTTAAACTAGGTGATTATACAATAGAAAGCAGAGGTGTCTGGTTACTAAAATGCGCCGTAGGCGAAAATTTTTTGAAATATACAGCACAGATAGTTTAAAAGATAGGAAGTTACAAAATCATAACAGTATATTGTATTTTTCGTCTTTTTTCAATGTAGGGGGCTTGAACCCCCAAACCATATACAGGCCTGGGCTTATGCATGGGAAAAGCCAGGTCTCGTGGAATCGGTAGTTAGCTACTTGACAATAATAAGTATATTTTTCAATAAATGTATCTATGTTACACTTTATTACAAAAATTTTCCAATTTATATTCAATCAATGAATCAATGTTGCATATTCTGCGTTTAGGATATTTTCACTTAGAAATTTTTATTTTCTTCCAAAAATCCTGGGGGGGAGTAAAATCTTCAACGTACAGATGAATAAGATGATGAATAGGAGAACGTTTCAGATGTTATGTTTGCAGACGACGATCAAAATGAAAGTGTCGCGTGTCGCATCGTGAGCGACATAGCAACAAAATGTGATTTATTTTTAGTTATTAGACCAGCTTATACCGCCTCCTAAAATTAACCGCCGGGTGCTATTGGCGCCCTAGCACCCCCCTAAAACCGGCGCTGAGTAGAAAGTAAGTCCATTTTTGGCGATTTTATTTTTAAATGTCATTTTTGATAGCTAGCAAAAGTCACGTGACCACGTTGAGTGGGTCGTTTTTCATATTTTTAAAAGTAAATAGTAACCCTACATTTAAATTTCAATGTAAATCATTAATAAAAATGTCCCCCTATGATGGGAACTGTATATACCGACCAGTAGCCTGTATTTTTTCTAATTTGAGGTATGCTGTTGTTTTGAGACGAACACTCGATTTTTGTATGCTAGTCTGAAATATACAGTCTCTCTTTTTTTCAAAACATTATGACAGCAAGTAAATTAGCATTAGCATAGTACGCACATCGAAAGAGTGCGGCTGCGATGAGGAAAGTGGACATCCGTTCGTGGGCAGAACTAGCGCCGAAGGAAGCATAGACGTGCGGAAAGATTACATTTTGTCAAAGTAAATAAATTGTTATTTTTACTTATACTATCATATGGGGAAATAATGGGCCTATCCCACATTTTTGGCAGATTAGCTCTCGTAATAGCTTTGGGTAAAAGATAGTCGTGGACTTTTTTAAATTTTTAAAGCATGGTTTGGTTAAAAAAAAATAAAAACGACTAGGGAAAACCGTTAAATGAATATCGGCACTTTTCGTAAGATCTGGCAACATCGAAAAACGGACAGCGTCAAATTTAAATTTACCGCCAATACGAGGGGCACATTGAAATACTGGTAGAAATTAGTTTATGATTAAAAATATTTTAACCTAAAATACATTTATTTCGAAGATGTACTCTATCATTTTTTCTTATATCAATCTAAGAAATCTTTAAATTAAATCACTTTCCAGGCTATTATTATTAATGAAATCAAGAAAAAAATCTACAGGGTGTCCAACTTTAAAATTGCACAAATCCGTAAAATCTTCATTTTTTGAGATAATCGCCTAAACTTTTTTGTTTGAAAACCCTTCAAAAACTGCTTCTTTTGACCTCCCTACCATTTTCAAAATGCAAATCCAGGGCCAGCTGCGATTTTTTTATACCCCCGATTTTCACGAAAACCATTTAGCGATTTTTTTATTTAAAATCTGACTCCATAGCGTTAATCAGAACACCCTAAAACCTTCATATACCAAATTTGAACAAAAAATATACAGGGAGTTCCATTCTGCAGGGTGTCAAATTTGAGCAAAATAGGAATTTTAAAGGCATCTGCCGAGTCAAGTGTGCCATGGAATCCCCTCAAAATAGTTCAATAGTCAATAGGACCACTCAAGGTGTTGGTGTGCGAAGGTCCAATACAAAATATACAGAGTGTTCTTATCTGTGCCATCTCAAATTACCTAATTTTTGGAACTTTATACGGGTCAAAAATCGAGTATATCAAAACCGCTCCACATACTATAAACGAACTAAATCTAAAAAATACAGAAGCCTGCTAGTCAGTAAGTCCATATCAGTTAAGGTGGCTGGTGTGCCACAACAGGAAACGCACAGAAAATGTATCATCTTAGACAGTGACTTTGTTGAGAAAGGTCCAATAATTTAAATTGTTTTTATTTGTTAGTTGGCACTTTATAAAAAAATACATTACTTTTGTGTTTATCAGTATTTTTTCAATAATTCCAGAGCACTCTTGATCCGTATATGTTTCATAACATTTCAGAATTTTGAGATGGCTCAGAGAAAAATACCCAATATATTTTTGTAGTAAATATTTTCACACCAACATTTTGAGTGGTCTTGTTGACCATTCAACTGTTTTGAAGGGATTCCATGGCACACTTGACTCGCCAGATGCCTTTAAAATTCCTATTATGCGCTACTTTGACAGAATGGAACTGCCAGTATATTTTTGGTATATAAGGGTTCTGGGGTGTTCTGATTTGCATTTAGAAAATGGCAAAAAGGTCAATAGAAGCGGTTTTTGAAGGCCTTTCAAACAAAAAAGGTTTAGGCGATTATCTCCAAAAATGAAGCTTTTACTGATTTGTACAGTTTTAAAGTTGGACACCCTGTACATCACTAACCCAGGTAAACGAATTCCCCACAAATTTGAAGGTTACGTTAGCTGACGGCGCTGTCAGAATCGAGGCGATCGCGGCGTTGCCAATAAGTCGCCCCATAATATATTTTTTATATAGATACGGGGTTCTTCTGATTTTTTTTGTTGGCACAAATTATATTCTCCCGTTTGAGCTTACAATAGGCATTACCATAAGGATTACAGTATATAACAACAAAAGGAGGGCATAATCGTCCATAGAATAATTAAGAATACCATTAGGTAAATATGTTATTAAACTGGGTCATGTCATCTGTACGTAATATTTCTGATGCAACCCCGTAAAGGTTCCCATTTTTTAATTTTAATTTTAATTTAGAACTTTACTACAAGCCAAAAAAACTTGTGACTTTGAAACAATTATCTATGAAATGCAAATAAAAAAGGCAATATTCTTTTATGGTAAGGGAACATTGATAGAAAAATGTATTATGAGATTGCGCTTGGCTGTATTGTACACTCTGAACCACTCATGATCTCTAAAATACTACCAAGTTTTCAAAACTATAAATTTCGATGAGCACACCTCTCAACGTCGCATGCTTTTAATAATTGCGAAAAGGGAAGCGCGCTGCATCGCGTTGTTACGGCCAGCCAATAGCAACAAAGCGTACCCCGCGCTTCCCCACTTCCCCTCGGACGCAGTCTTTCGGTGCGACTACTTTACATAACGTGCTGAAGCAGAGATCTACATTTCCTAATTTCCGAGAGTCTATACTCGGGTTTGGCATACTCGATCGCCCTTTCAAAAAATACTTCCCATGTCTAAGTCCACTCCCTGCCCCAAACTTATTACATTCTGGACACGTATCAAAGAATAAGAATAATACGAGGATTCCGCAAAGTTTGTGGGAGCGCGACCGCCGCCACAGCCGCCGCCGCCGCTCGGGCCCGGCTAGCAGTGACGTCAGTGAATAACCATAATTTCGCCACCAATTGTCACTTTTGTCGAAGTTTCCCCGCTCAACTTCGGGGCATTCATCTCTCGGACCTTCGGCGGGGAACTTCCCTCTGCTGCGACATAAATATTTGCAAAAGTTCGTGCGACGGAAAAGTTTATTCGGCCGGGGGCGGCCCCGCACAATGCAGCGATGTTATATCACGCAAGGGGACGTTTAATAATAATTCGATTTGGAAAGATTGCGTTTCGGTTCGTATAGGGAGTTATATGTATATATAGCTAGCTGTATTCCAATATATTCGCTATATTCGCACGTATCTACAAAGACACGGTGATATTCATAAAGCTTGCACCAAATGGGAAACAAATTTATTATCTATTACTTAGATGTTTTGAAAATCTGATTTCGGTTCTTGTTGGTGCATGTTTTGGGTACACCATGGATGTGTTTCATATGTAAATATTACACTGTATCAAGATGCGTTGGTAATATTTATAAAAATCTTATTTTTAAACTTAATTTTACGTTGAAATTTAGTTTTATTGTTGTATTTACCCCCTATTTACGGCTGTCACTGACTTGCTTTCAAGGCGCATGAGGTATCGGACGACGCTTGCCGTCGTGCCCGTCAGCGTTGTTGCCAGATGTACGAAACTTTCGTAAATTTAAAGGAATATTTTCAGTAGGACATAATTATTTGTATTGTAGGTGAATGTTCTGCAAAATGCTAGCGGATATTATGGACAAATGTTAACGCTTACGGTTAACGGTTAGTTTGGCCTGAGAGACCTTGAGGGATAAATGCCAACGAGAAAAATAAATGAAACGACTGCTTACGTGACCATTTGATTTTTGGATGCTTTATTAAATACTCAACTAAGGGGCTTACATGATTTCGTGGACTTCGACACCACTGAGAACGACCTTTTTCTCCACAGAACGAACTTCACTCATTTTCGCGTGGGGCAGTAATTTTTCCGCTCACTAGTTCACTGATAATCCTTTTTACTGAACCAAGATGCTCTTAGAGTAAGTGATTGTGTTCTGTGAGTGTTCAGCTTCCTCTGAAAGAAGAACGTCAACATTTGCCAACATCTCTGGGATATATATATATATATATATATATATATATATATATATATAGTTGCTTAAAATTACCGTACATTCCGCTTAAGTGGTTACCATCACTTCTCATTCCTTTATTTCTTGTTGTTGTTTTTTTGTAGTATGTGCTGCCGTCTGTTAGAAAGGTTCGCTAGTTACCGTGTCATAAAGCGCGCTATAAATTGTCGGTTTTGAACACACAGAGTGACTGAGGGCTCTACCACAGATTCGGCGACGTTAATAACAATGACGAGATGGCGCCACATAGAATAGAAACTGGCAGCAGATCCTTGAAAAGTTTGACGTAATAAATAATATAGTTGTGCGCGCGTTGTTTTTAATAAAACTTGGAATGGTTAGTGGAAATTAGAAATGCCCAGATTCATAATTATAATAATTAGTTTAAGTTTAGATTTTAGATGCCATGTAGGAAAGAAAATTTAATTTAATTTTTCTGTTAATTTTTGCATGCAGCGCGTGCGCACGAGCGCATTATTTAAATGTCAAATTTGACAGGCATGGCGCAAACTTTATGAATCGCACTGCATGTATAATACATTATGTCAAAAGTCACATATTTTCATTGGTCGGTTTAAGCATTCGCCACAACAGAATATGTGTGTATGTGAAATGTTATGTGCTGGTTTCTTTCCTTGTGCGGGTTTCGGTAGAATAAAAGGACCCTTCGATATAATGGACTCTATTTGTGATTACACAGTTATTTGATGGTAAACCAATGCAGCCCTGTGTGGTGAACTTGCTTCTTATGACTGCGACAGATGACATCTTCGGGTGGCGTGATTGTTGGTTATAGATATACAAAACCTGGTTGTCCATATACAAAACCAAACAGTATGTGTGTTAACTTATTTCCAATTGTATCCAAAATCTATAGGTCCATAGCCAAGGACCCAAGTCTATACAAACATGTGTCATTCGTAAAACCACTTTAAATAAAATTCTTAGCGAAATAAATGCAAAATGCAAACAGGGAATTTGGCGCGGCTATAAAACGGCTAGAGGGTAACACGCCACTGCCCTACACGATGCAATCGCTATCACAAGCAGTTTTACGGCGCCTATTGTGGGAACGTAGAAAACGTAGCTTATTTATTCTGCGAGAGTCAAATTTCTAATGTGGAAATATGCACGAAGGGCAGCAGCTCGACAGCTACTTCATGCTAATGGGAGCGTTCCGCGAGTTCAAACGGATGCATCAGTTAGGTACTTCTTCCTTTTTTTTTTCTACAGAAAATAAGTACTTGATTCTTTTTGTATGTCAATTATTTAATTTGGAGGCAATGTACTGCCTTTTTCTGGCGTTTAAAACATACTTTTTATGTAAGACCTTATTAAATTAGAGATAAAGTGATGTAATGTGAATATGAACAATTTAATTTCCATCTTGTCTTGTCAACTAGCATCCTAACATCCCCTATAAGATTCATTTAATTATTTTCTAAAATATATTTGTGGCGCAAACAGATCCATTTAATTTTTAATTGGTTTTTTCGCCACCAAACCAATCGAAAGACAACTTTTTCAAGTTCCCTGGAAAATTCATAAATTCTTAACAGTGAATGAACGCAACTTTAAACGTGTAACTCAAAAAATAACTTCAACAAATTTGTTTTCTGAGCTTTCGGAGAATAAATCTTCCTCCTTTCTCAAAGATCATGCCACGTCAAAGTGAAGTGACAGATTAATAAATTTCAGGTTAAATTGTCATGACAACAGAAACAATAGCCTAGCCACCTGCCTGATATTGTACCCTGTGTTCTATCTAATTATCTATACTAACTTCTCTTTGAATAAGTGGCAATAATATTTTACTGAATTGCACTGAACATTCAGCAACACAGTTGTCCGTGTTTCCTAGAATAAATGCAGATTCTTTAATTTTTCGTCTATTTCCTACTTCTTCTTTGAGAATTGGTTTGGACCTATCCCACAATATCCTATGATTGTTATTAAAAGAATGTTCACATATTTTTGACTTAGAAATTTGATTTTTTTTGAAGGTAAACTTAATAGAAGGTTCGTGAGTTTAGAAAACTTAATAATGAATTTAAATCATCTATTCCATGTTCCCATATTATAAATATGTCATCTACATATCTCCACCAAACATTAGGTTGGTGAACATATCTAGTCAATTCATTTTGTTCAATATCTTCCATGAATAAATTGCTTATGAATGGTGATAAAGGAGATCCCATATAAGATTTATGGTTAGGTATCCACTAAAATAACATTACCCACAATAATAACCACAATAACCACACACACACACACACACACACACACACACACACACACACACACACACAGAATGGCGATGCGATTTATACAAATAATCGGATTTAATATGTATAATTCATTCTTCTATTCAGTATCTTCATCTTCAATCATTATCGTATTCTATAAAAGTATCTCAATACTATAAATGCATGAAATTCGAGCTATTTCGAAACCCTACATTTTTACTTCCTTATCCTTTCTCCGAAAAGTATACAAGGAAGAAGCTTATGAAAGCTGCTCATAACTTATAAAATTCGCATAATTGCTTAACCTGTATAATGCCAACGTAATTACTTTCCAACAGCCTGAAAATTCTCCTTCGCTTTATTCCTAAAGACTCAATTTGTCTAAACGAGGCCTCTAGAAATCGGGGCTCCACCCCCTGGCATACCAGCGTACACTGCATCACAATTGAGGCGTTTCTTCTGTGTCATTTTTTCTCTTTCAGTTTAGACAAAATGCGAAATCGCCATTTAATTAAATTATTTTCAGGTTGACTTTTTATTTTCTGTACATTTTTCTCTAAACTATAGATGGTTGTTTGTTGATGCAACCGATTTCTCATGTGTTGATCAGCTGTGCTAGTACCTACCTTCTATTTCTGAAAGTATATAGTATCAGCAACATTTTTTTGTGACACATGTCTTCTTTTGGACACCTGAAACGTTGTGAAACAGTAAAAATCAGATAGATATATTTTTACTGAAGGTAAAAGCTTCAACGCATTTGCAATACCTAAACAGCAAAAAAACAACTAAACCTATAAACGACAAAATTGTTTTTGACGAAAAATTAAGTTCTTATATTGAAACTACGTCTAAAAAGACTTATAAGATTATTAAAGAACACTTAAGAAGACTTTCGTCTTGGCTTTTTTCAAAATTCATATATTATAAATACCTTGTGTAATAATCGGACCGCAGAATTATGACACATATACCAACCGACAAATCAGGGGCGCCAGGGCCATATTTAATTTTTTGTCAAATTTTTTGTTTACATCACAAAACGCAAAAATGCATTGCTTCCTCGTGTAAAGATGTTTACCTGGGGCGTCTAGACAGAAACAATACAAAAATACAATACAAAAAACAATACAAGAAACAATACAAAAAGACGAATCGTTTCGATTTGGCTTTTTGTAAACGTCATAGCTTACTCATACTACGCCCTGACCGGTCCCTGATTTTTCCTGTCATTCCAGTCAATCTAGAAAGTTTGGCAAATGTCAAACGAACTGTCGATGTCCTAGCTATTCGGCGAGATGACTATACCTACTATTTAATTAGTAATAGACTAGATAGGTACTTACGAAACTAAAAAAAGTCCCACTAAAACTGGAGTCCAGTTTACATCGGCGCTAATAGCGCTGCCACCGGTGCTAATCGACGGGTGTTCGATGTTTTTTGATGGATGATGACAGGAATAATGATGGAGCGTAAAAGCCACGTCGCAGAGGAGCTGGCCCCATTTCTTGGGACCTTCCGCGATTTTTAAAAGCTGGAGACTCGTTCAGGATTTTCCACAAACTAGGAAAGGATGCCTTGGTGTGTTGAAAGCAACTAGTTACTAAGCTCATCGTAAATGGATGTATATCACTTCTGTATTATTACTTCTTCTTCTAATACTTCTGTATTTTTAACTACTATATATGGCGTGTCAATATAAATGTTGATTTCAATGAAAATGGACACAGAAAGACAACTATTCCAGTTAATTTCCTTTAATTTAGAATATCCATATGTGTTCCTCATTTATAAAAAATACTGTATTATTTGGAGTAACAATTAACAAACATTTGGACACTCAGATTGTGCAATTTAATACCCAGTTCTTCCCATCCTGGTCCGAGATTTGTTTGGTCCAATAATTCATAGAAACAATTCGAAGAGAATATTACATTTTCATATTATCAGCTATGCATCGCAGGAGTACTCACTCAGCGAGAATTCAATGCTTATAACCAGTATGAAATAATGAAATGGCATAATTTTTAAAATGTTTACCAATCAGGTATCGATTTCAGGGAAAACACGACTAGTGGCATTTTCGAGGGTAAAATCACAAGTGAAAGAAATTTATCAAGACAAATTTTGCTTTATCTTGTAATCGAGTGGTATTTGTTGAGAATATTTCACGAATACTATTCCTTTATTAAGTTATTGTTTATTTACATCTCCAAAACGTTTAATTTTGAACGAGTTTCCTGTTTTGAATAATCACGAAAGTGAAAGCTTCGGCTGGGGCGATTTTTCCGTCTTTGTGATACTGGTAGATATATTTTCTAAATGTACATACATTTAAACTGAGGTCTAATATAAACATTTTAGCAATGTATAATTTAATAAATTTATTTATAGTATATAATTATAAGAAATTTGCAACATCATTTTCAGCTGCACAAATTCAGAACATAAAAATTTTGGCAAGTCGGCGGTTGTATTGTGTACATCCGTGGTTGCTAAGAAAATAAGTGATAAAATCACACGTGATGTTACCGCTTTGGTATTATCCAAGGAAATTTATCGCATATCTACGATTGGTTGTATTTTCAAGAAAGGACCTACCTTATTGGATAAAAGCAGTGCGAGAGTACGACTTGAACTTGAAACGGAATGTGGGCGTGAAAATTTAGAAATCGGGCTATTTTAAAACAATTAACAAGGCTTTTTATTGACGTAGCTAAACTGATAACCTGATCACTTCTTCACATTACCAATGGCACCGCACAAAGTAGGTTATACATAATTTGGGTTCCATAAAACTTCCCTTTATATTTTAATATGTTGTTGACAATATGGCTTGATACCAAAAACACGAAAGCTCGCAAACTACGGGGTGAGTCTGAAATATGGAGTCAAAATTGAAATCGTCTGGGTGTTATATTATTATGTATAACAGAAAATGGAAAAGAAAACATAAAATGATAGATAAGTGCTGCTTTTATTTCTAAAGATACAGAAAATGGGTATTAGGAAAAGTTGTTTAGAATTAAAAGTTTCTCAATAATTCCAATTCCGCCATCTTGGGTCGCCCGCCATCTTGGGGCATCTCCCATATTGAAATTAGAATGATGTCACGTATTCTGCTTGACAAATTCTTTCGTTTGATATCCATATCAAGCGGGTTGTAAAGAAAAAAGGTAACCCCAAATCCTGAAATAAATTACAATATTGAGTACACTATAATATGGTGATGGTATTGTCACTAGCACTAAAAGTGTGTGCAAAATTACAGCTCAATTGGTTTGGTGGAACTGGTTTAAAATTCAGTTGGAATATTTGATTTCATACTAACACGCACACTAAGTAACAAATGTTAAGTGAAATAAATAATTACGAAAAAGGTTGTGGGGAAACTCGAAGTGGTCCATTGTTAAATTATGAAGATATAATTCAAAGTCTTGAACCACAATAATATAATCTAGAATATAAGTATATAAAATTGTATAAAGTAACTAGTTTCGGCTTTAAGCCATCATCAGACCTTATTTTTATATGGTTCACAAATAAAATGAAGTTGTAAAGTCAATATAATATTAATAAATTAAAAATATATATATTAATATTATATTGACTTTACAACTTCATTTTATTTGTGAACTATATAAAAATAAGGTCTGATGATGGCTTAAAGCCGAAACTAGTTACTTTATACAATTTTATATACTTATATACTAGATTATATTATCGTGGTTCAAGACTTTGAATTATATCTTCATAATTTAAAATAAATAAGCTTGTAAATAATTCCTCGTCCCTTGGACACCGTAACTAACTGTATTGCCTAAATTAATTGTGAATTATTGTTATTTAAGGCTTAGAGGGGTTATAGTACTAGAATGTTTCGAATTAAAATATAAGTCAATACCAAAACTTTGTCGAGAAACATCTCAAATTTTTGAGTACATATCACCAAGACATTTTCATTTTTAATCCCTTAATTCTGACTCAAAAAGTTGCTTCGGACCATTAGCAACAAGATACGAAGATATGAATGCCAAATTACATTATACTTTGTGCGGTGTCCTTTAAAACAGGGTTAGAAGATACCCACAGTTTATTATTATTATTCATATTCACTTTTATCACATATCAGTTTTAAAACTAGGTAGGTATTCTTGTTTTTCTAAATTGCATGTGTCCATATTGGTAATTAAATTTATTAGGTATAGGTACTATATGAAAAGTTTGGTTGTTAAATTATGTATACAGATTGCATAATTAAATTGTTAAATTGTCTTCCTAAAAATACGACTCGTGGTGCACCTAATAATATTTAATTTCTTTCTTTAATTTCTCATTATAGTGCTAAGAAAATACCACTCCTACTGTGCAATCGAGGTATTTTCAGCTCTTATTGGATTATAATTCGTAAATAGGCAAAATCAAAGTATAGTGCTGGGCTTTTATTTTTTTTTAACGTTAAAGCTACAGGAAGGGCGCTATTCTAAAAAGGGTGAAAGGCAAAAAATCAAAGTAGACCTAGAAATTTTGCACATTTAATCAGTTTTTAACACTCTGTATATCGGCACTTCTTTGACAATAAATAGTTATTTGTGTACCAAGTTCAACTTTTTATAACGGATGTAGAATAATTTAATTGCGAAGGCCTGTAAGACCCAGGCAAATAAACCAAATGAGTTATAAACAGAAACAGTGCCGAGGGACACATTATACAGGGTGAGTTTTTTTCGATGCCCACTATGGGGATCTCGGAGAGAGAGAAAGAATTACAGTTTTGAATGCTCAATCTAATGCCCCTTTTGGATTTTTAAAAAAGTTCATGGCTCACTAGATATTTTGTAAAGAGTGATTTTTTGCTATTTCATCAGATCTCTGTAGCTCCGTTATTTCTGATTATACAGAAAAACTGTAGAGACAAAAATTGTAGAATATTTTCGGCTTAATAAGATAATCTGATTCATTTTTTTATGTTGTTTGTGATTTTTGAGATGTGACATAGACTTGTGTTTTTTAAATGCAAATCATAGTTGGCTGCGTGGCCTTATAAAATCGGCCATTTTTTGAGCTTTCCAAAGATATAATAGTCGGCATAGTTATTATAAAAAATAAAAGAGCTATGGCTAATTTTCTGTTTTTTTTTTAATTTTCACATAGTCAGCCATGGAATATTTTCATAATTACGTTCTATTTTATAATTAGACATACTTCAAACTTTCTAATATTTTGTTTTTAGCTGTTAACAAAATGTAACAAAATAAAACAAAAATTATCATGATGGAACTCCACCACATAACTATTTGCCCGTAAGAAATGACCTAGATCAGCTCTATCCAAATAGTTGGATAGGGAGAAATAGACCTATCTCCTGGCAGTCCCGATCTCCCGATTTGTCTGTTTTGGATTTCTTTTTGTGGGGAACAGTACAAAATAAAGTACGAGACAATTGTTGAATTAAGAGCAGCTGTTTTAGAAGCAATTGCCAGTATTGACAGGCGCTCTCTAAGAAAGGCGACAAATTCAGCTTTAAAAAGATGCAATACTTGCATAAATAATAATGGTGGACTGTTTGAACACCTTTTTTATTTTAAAAAGTGACCTTTTAAAATAATAATAATTTGAAATTGAGTTTTTTAATTTTTGTTTTATTTTGTTTCATTTTGTTACCAGCTAAAAACAAAATATTAGAAAGTTTGAAGTATGTCTAATTATAAAACAGAACGTAATTATGAAAATATTCCATGGCCGACTAAGTGAAAATTAAAAAAAATCAGAAAATTAGCCATAGCTCTTTTATTTTTTATAATAACTATGCCGAGTACTATATCTTTGGAAAGCTAAAAAAATGGCCGATTTTATAAGGCCACAGCCAACTATGATTTACATTAAAAAAACACAAGTTTATGTCATATCTCAAAAATCACCAACAACATAAAAAAATGGATTAGGTTATCTTATTAAGCCCAAAATTATCTACAATTTTTGTCTCTACAGTTTTTGTCTCTACAGTTTTTTTGTATAATCAGAAATAACGGAGCTACAGAGATCTGATGAAATAGCAAAAATCACTCTTTTAAAAATATCTAGTGAGCCATGAACTATTTAATTTAATCCAAAAGGGGCATTAGATTGATCATTCAAAACTGCAATTCTTTCCCCATTTAACCTTTGTTCTAGCTCTGCTAGTTCTAGTTTCAGAGTTTAATCAATAGTACCTACTTCCACATTTTTTATATTGTTCGACAATCTTGTTTGGAGCTGATGACTGGGTATTTACCAAATTGCAAATTTTACAAAATCGAGCTATGAGGACAATTTTAAATTTAGATAAGTACGTAAAAATAAATTATATGTTAAAAAAGTTAAAATGGCTCAATGTGCGAAATTTTATTAACTATTTGACGTTCATATTTATATTTAAAATTACGAATAATTTACTTCCGGAATGTTTAAAAGAATTTATTACATATAATTTTTATCACCATGGGCAATATGGGCATTCAACAAGATTTAAAAATAATTTCCATTTGCAAAATTCAATTAAAAACGTAAGTTATAAATCCATATTTCAAAAAGGCATACTACAATATAATAAATTGAATAATGATATTAAAGATGAAAAGAGTTTTAAAAAATTTAAAAATAAATTTAAAAGTTATTATTTGGAATTACAAAATTAATATAGTTTAGATAATATATATTATACCTAAATACTTTTATATTATGAAATATTGAGGAAATTATGTAATATTGTATATATATGTATATTATGTAGTCCTACAGAGAGCTAAATAAAAATCTTTACTACTACTACCCATCCATAGGCTGACCGCGCGCTCTGTTGCATTGCCTCTATATCGCTCTACCTAAATCGAGCAAGATGCGTATAGCGCACCTGTTCAAGCCGAAAACTATTTACAGGACTGGAAGACTGCGTTGTTATTCCGTTATTTAATGATGATTTTGAGCCTCTATAATGTTAATTAAAAAAAGGTTTTTACGTTATTTAAAAATAACACCACTTCAAATTTTAAATTCTCTTGGAGAATAGTCTTTTTCGACCCTACTGACAATCTCCATTTGCGGTCGAAAACCTCGAAGTAGCTAACTTCATCCGAACCCACTGGAACATGCATGGGTCGCTCTCCCTGTGGAGATTATTAAAGCATTCAGTCCGATTCATCGTAAATCAAATTGTATGGGACAAGACCCGCAGTACCTATTTATCGACATGTCCCGACAAGCCCCGCCTGATAACTAGATTATGACTGGCAATTGCAGCTGTCTTTTGCAGCGGTGCGGCCGCGGTCGAAAATCGAGGGTCGCCCTCCCTATTCTGGTGGCGGGATCAGCGGCATTGTGTAGACTGTTCGAAATTCAACAGGCGGCGGTGACGCGGGGTCGTAGGATCCCATTGTGTTGTTTTGTGATCAGAATGATCGGCGTGAAAAACAAATGGGCGCAGATAAGTTTGATTTATACTGTGGGGATATCGGGATAGTCAGGGATATTTAATTATTGAATATATCCCAATGCCAAGAAGATCTTATACCCTACCAAAGATAATCTGTATTGTATTAAATTTTGGCAATTCCAAGTAAAAGTAAAACATTCTCAGACAATCTTAGCAAAACTGACTTTTTTGTAGTAGCTATGTTACCTTGGCGATAGAAAATTGTCTGTGTGTATTCTAGAATAAAAGTTAGAATGCCGCGAATTTTTCAAAGCAGCAACATACCCATATATTCCCTTAAAGACAATATAATTTAAAATGTCTGGCCATTGGCTAAGCGGGCAAGATAGTTTTATCTTAAACAATATAACCTAAACTCAAACTCTCTGTAATAGTTCTTCAAAGCTGGTGATGCTGCAGCATCGGTCAGAAATAGTTTTGGAGTCCAACCACAAGTATACGAGGTTTAAACTTCCTTTCACCTTTACTTTTGATATAGATAATTATTTTCCACAGGGTAATTCAGTCATAGTGTAAAAAATTTTAACCACACAGTAGGGGAGGCCTACTAAAAAAGGAAAATCTAAAAAATGCTGAAGTCAAAACATGGAGCAAATCAGCCTTAGTATCCGACTAAGTCGGCGCTTCGGTATACTATGTTGCAGAAGGTAGAGGGAAGTATATGTGCATTTCTACTCTCCGACCCGCGGATCCGCGCTGCGACCCGCTGCTATAACACCAGATTCTTGGATACCATACTCACCATGCTCGTGCTCCCACATACCGTGTACGACAGGCGGCTGCGCAGGTAGAATCCGCGTGCTGCACAAGAAAATTGCTACAATCTTATGGCAATATCCCATTATGAATTGGCAGTTTTATTATACGCTGTTGGTCTTATTACTGTATCATAACAGATTTCTTATACGGGCTAGGGGATGCAGAATAAATTTGTGTGTTTAATTTGTGTAGTCTTAAACAAGGAATGGGAGAGGACCCCTAGCAGCGCTCGCGGCCGTGTTACCGACTACCACATCGCACGACAGGCCAGTGGCTTAGCATGAAACGCGTTCTTAGCCAATATCACAAAAATTTTAAAAATGAAAAGGTAGTTAATTTTGACTTACATGTAATTTGAAATATACTCCTGGAAAAAATTAACGCACCAACATACAAACTTTCAAATTATATTTTAAATTATTTTTCGCCTATCAAGTATATAAATGTGGATACGCCATTGTTTTTAAGGCACTTATTTTTATTAAATTTTTTGTTTAGAAAATAAATATTAAAATTCAAATAAATAAATAATAATAAAAAGTCTAACGTTTTGAATTCGACTTCTGCAATCTGGTTCCTATATATATTATGTGAACTGTGAACTGGCGACTCTACGTATATGTATGCATATGACAGGGTGCACCCTTATTCAAAAAGCCCCACATGACCGTTGCATTCATCACCTGTCTAGGGCTTTATGAAAAACTGTTTTTTGTTTGCCTGTAACCCATTTAAATGCGGGGGTTAACTATCAGTCTCTCTCCCCAGTTTTGCCTTATTCGACACGCCTGATAATATTTATTATTAGCGGAAATCGAGTTAGGGATATTTTATGGAAAATTTAGTCACAGATTAAAATTCTATGGAAATTATTAGGAAATATAATTGAGTTTAGATATGGCAGTCAGTTTAAGTTTGAAATTATTAAAAATTGATACAAGCTTAATTTTCACAAAAGAAATGCCGGAACACCTTAAAAGAATTGTAAAAAATCCAACGATATTAATATCACAACTAGATTGCTTAAATTTCAATAGGTCTAACAGAATTGTACTTTTCCGCACGCTTGTAGAAAAAATATTTATTGGGCGTAGCACTGGCCGATGACATGCATATCAATGTTTATGTGGACTGCTATCTTGAAATTGAATATACTTTATAGTGCTAAAAATAGGTAATGACCGTTAGCCGCACATAACAGTGCGGTAACACAATACTACACTTTCAAATGCAGTATTGTGATGCAATAATGATCGTCTACATAAAAGGCAACCTTATTCCGGTTTTTCATACACAGCGATAGCTGAGCTGTCAGGTTGCTAATCTACAGATTCGTGTTCAGCACCACAAAATAAGAAGGTACGTATGCAGAAAATCGCCATGATCGCGAAATTTTTTGTCCATCTTTTTCGCATATTACGTACCAATTTCACGGCCCTTTATAGGTTCGTTATAACCGAGTTCGACGGTAATTTGTTATGATATTCTACATTAGGAAAGCACGGACCTTTCCACAACCTAAATTCTCGCAGTTAGGAAACCAGGGCAAAGAGTTTAACATCGAGAATCCCAAGTATACGCTCTCTATCGATCGCAGTTAAGATATTTTAAGCGTGCTATAGTGGCAAAACATAAATCTAGCCAGTATCGTACATGGCAAACATTCAACATGTGCCGGGGCCTAGGAGCACTCAGACACACACAATCCCGTTTGTGTCCTCACTATTCCTCGCCCGCCGCAGATAGCGATTATCTGCATCATTCTGGCTTGAACCCCTTTGCAGTGGCGTACGTACGCTCACTTTTTAAGTTTTACGAACATGCCCTTTAATACATAAAGCAGTCAATTTTAATTATTTTTTTTAGTTTATTTGCACATGTTATTTTTTAGTATATTTTTCACGAAAACATGAAAAACTAGGTAAGTAACACTTTTTGTATTCGTTTCAGGTTTCCGAAGTGTCCGTTTATTGCAATTTCAGGTTCATGGTTCGGGTAATAGCTATCCTATTCCCCTTTAATTTTTTTGCGTTATCTGTCGCTTCTTTGTTCAAGTTATCATTGTCTTTTGAATGCGGGTAGTGTCTTATGCTGTCTGTTTTCATCTCATTGAAATTATTGTTAGAGGACAATATAACTGAAAAGTTCAACCGTGCATTGCAAAAATGTTTAAATATATACTTAGTTGGTTTTTTACTTCCAATATCTTAGCAAGCGGACAACTTTCTTCGCGTTCAGTACTTATTGTTACTGAAATCAACTTAATTTCCCACAACGAAACCAACTAACAGATTATTATATTGGTATTCTATCGAGCAACAGTTGTCGTCGTTCATATCAACCATAGCAATAGCCCACTTTGGGCAACGAAAATTTATTTTCTGTCCAATTATGCAGGTTCCTGATTAGCCAAAAGTTATGTGGTTATAAGTTCATAAAAACAGTTTTGGCCCCTATAAGAGAGCTATTAATCAATTTCCGAATGTAGTTATGAGGAATATTGTCAACTAAGTGACATCTGTGGACTGATGACCGAATTATTTAAATTCATTTTAACCGAAAAAAAAAACAAAAGTAAAGATAACAATAAACAAAGTTAATATCATAGACTTATAAGCAAAAGTCTATGGTTAATATACAACAACAGTCAATAATCAAGAGGATTTTTCCGTAAGTTAAACATTAGATCAAAGTACACTCGCCGTGGCGAAGGCCCGTGTTTGACAACTAAAACATAACGGTTGCCAGATTGGCTAGTTGGGAATGATCCTGCTACTATGGCGATTCCTATAAATGTTGACAACTTCATCATTTTGTCCCGGCTTATTATTTCAAGACTTTTGCTGAAGCACAGTCCTCACATCGGCGGCATCAGTCCTTCATATCTATCCAAGTAACATTTTAAATTCCAAACGCTCTTGAACAGTTTTTTAACAGTTTTAATGTTACTTAGATGAGTCAAAGATATTTAACAAGGCCGGGATAAATGCAAAACACACTTAGGGCATGACGGTTTTATAATTAAGTTTTATAGCAGTCCGCCAGATATATTTTATAAGAGACAATACTCTTATAGCGAATGTTCTCTTGTAAATGCTTTGTTAATGGGGTTGAGAAAAGTCCTTATAAAACTTTCTTACCTAAAAGTGGCTTTCAATTCAAAGTAGCTTTATTATGACTGAAATACGTGCGATATTGCTTTATGGGACCATCAATTACCGGCTTTATAAAGCCCTTATAGAATATAAAAAAGATAATAGTTGAAGGTTTTATGTTTACATACCTTCAAGAAAAGCAAACAATTCTATTACAAATCCAATGGTTCTTTATATTTCCTGGATAAAACTTCATTATTACTAAAACGGTGCGTTAAAACTATGTACTCTTAGAATTCGTAAAAATATAAATATACATGGGAGGATGTAAAATTGCGCCTGCGCGTTGTAGTCAGTAGCGCCGTGGCAGTTATTTGTTGCAGCCTGTTTGTTACCTTGAATGAAACATGTCTAATTTTTTGCACAAGTGGGGGTTGTTAAGAAAAGTGGGACATTTCATCGAAAATGGAAGGAGGAGAAACAAATTATAACCATCTCCCATCTGTGACTCCCGGTTTAATTTCTGTGCCTGTGGCAGTCATCGATGCTTCCCATAACCTAATCAATTCTGTTTGCACGAAAAAAAAAAACACTTCATTGCCTATGTAGTGCGGTATATATTCTAAACTTTGAGGTTATAATGCTTGTTTCGCAAACGCGCAAGTGTTAAGACCTTCTATATCCATTTGTCAAGAGTATCAAAAAACCATCATAAAACTAAATCGCTTTACGACGTACTTTTGTAACAAAAAAAGGCTCTGAAATAGGGTGAACTGCAGCAAAATCCTACCGAAAGGTGCAAATTGATCTTATATAAGTATCGTCATTTAATGCAATATTAAAAAATATACTTAATTAGTTTTAAGAAACTGAAGTTTGGTTTTGTGACATCATTTATTATTGCCTATTGCATTTATGAAGAAGTAGCCATTTTTGTTGAAGACAAGCCAAGATGAAATAAATGTTGGCTGCCATATTGGATTATTTGTTAAATTAAAAGTTAAATATAATGGGTTTTCTGTACAAAAATTAAAAAAAATCCATTCAAATTTTTAAAATATTCTGAAAAAAAATCGCAAAACGAAATTTTTTCCACATTTTAGGCCCTTCAATTTTCCGGGCCTATACCCTATGCTACTTTAGCAGAAAGCTAAGCTTCGTTTGCTATTTTGAGTAGGGGATTAGGCGTAAAAATGATAATATAATTCTGGGGTAACAATTATTGTATCCTATATTATAAAACCATATTGTATCTGTGGAGACATATCTATATAGAAATGTCTAGCTCAACGACGTGCGTAGCGGATATAATATTATTTAGTCTTGTTTATGGAATATTGTAAAATAAAATATACTTTCAATGAGGCTTCTTAAATTTGCAATAAAACTGGAAAGTGTAGTTGTCCTTATAGAAGTTTTATGGATGTTTTAAGGCAGGTTTTATAGTTAACTTGTAGTCGTTGTTAAAATATTTCGGTCCAATTAAGGCAAGTATGTTTTAAAGAAGTTTTATAATTTTACTCTTAGAGCTTCTATAAGATTCTCCACTTTTGACTTTGACACTTTGATGTTTTATCGTAACTCTCAGGATATCCTGCAGGCAAAATAGTTTTAATCCGCACCTTTGAAAAATGGTTTTATAGCTATCTTGAACGCCATATTAAAACTTAAAATATTACTTGGGTACACAATTATTTAACCAGTAAACCGCTCTCGAACTTTGTTTAAGGTTTTTCTGATACACTTTTGAGGACAGAGACTAAAACTTCTGAAACTCTCTTCTGCATGTAAGCTTGACATTTTATAATTAAGCCAAGCCCAAAAATTAGGTAGGTATCTATTACGTACATTATAAGCGATCACTACGTTGCAAATAATTTAACTGATCGCGATCACTACGTTGCAAATAATTTAAGTGATACTAATTCGATAATTGCGCCATCTAGTGCCGAGTAGATTAACCCTGTGCTCACTGGCGAGGTTTTGTTTATCCGACCCGTTTACTCTGAATTTTGTTAACGTCCGATATCTAGGTTGTATACCTCATGTTTGCTTCTGAGGTAGGTAGACGCCTACTCGTAATATTGTGTTTCTGGTCGTGGTCATAACAACTCCTGCGTCCGATAAGCGCCGCCGCCACTGACGCCGTTTCCGGCCTACCGCGACTGCCATGTTATCTGTAATATGAACTGGCTTTGCATACGAATTAACCGCAGCCCGGCGCACACACATCCACTTCTATATGTGTTCCCTGATACGGACGACGCGGCGCCGTGGGTAGGGGAAGCTAATTCGTCAGTGGTATTATCTTTGGGCGGATTTAATGAAAAGATAGCGCATGCGGTGGACACTGGACGCCGCCGGGACGAAGATCCGAAAATGATAATATTTTCGCTGTTGGTGCCAGGGAAAATGTTGAAATAACGATAAGTTTTTTCCGTTCATTTGCATTCCCTAGCAAAAACCGCAAGAAATCTTTCTAAGAACAATCCGTGTTAACTGATAAATTGTAGACGGCAGACGCCAAAAGTAAATGCAGGTTCGTCAGTCGTTGGCGGGGGGGGGGGGGGGGGGGCGTGTTTTTTGCTCGCAAAACTCGACTGATAAGCGGTGCGGGACTACTGTGTACTCCCCCCGCCAACGACTGACAAACCTAGCTGGACGCACGGCGACGCGCGGCCTATTCCCCTAT
The DNA here is from genome assembly GCA_963920635.1 of Pseudeuparius sepicola. Lineage (NCBI taxonomy): Eukaryota > Metazoa > Arthropoda > Insecta > Coleoptera > Anthribidae > Pseudeuparius > Pseudeuparius sepicola. The sequence goes on along the minus strand of OY987302.1, from coordinate 45,930,221 downwards.
GTCTACCAAAACGGTGAAAGTACGGTATATTTTTTGCAAAACGAGTTTACCAATGAACTAGAAAATACGTTAAGTAAGACAAATTGGTATTCCAACTTGATGGTGCGCCAATTCATAATGCAGACCTGGCTAATAATTTCCCGCGAGGATGAAGCTGGAGAAATATTTTACTGATTCGGTTGCTTTCAAGTCACCTCATCTCACCGCTTTGGAAATTTTTTGTGGGATTTCTAAAAAATGAGAATAACAAATACTTGAGCTAGAATTTCTCCTTTGATACTTTAAAGACTCTTGGGGTAAAACTGAAAATGAATAGAGGATAATTTTTTAGGACTACCACCGAAATTTTTGTTTGTTACGTGTTTTTGTAGGTCGTACATTGAGCAAGAAAATCGCGAAGAAAGAAAATCACCCTATATGTACATATTCAAGCTGAGGTTTATTTGAATACGTAATTTAATTATTTTCACTGTATCGGTACTATAAAAATTTGTTCAAAAAATTAAATTTTAAATTAAAAGATATCTTAATGAAATAATAGATATCTTAATCAAATAAAACACAAAAAATAATTACTACTCCACTCAACCTCCTATATAGCAGCAAGCTAAAGCTAAGCGCGCAGCAAAAGTTGACTTGATTCTTACAACTAAACGATGAAAGTGCAAGTACTTACAACTGTAATCCAAAATGAAACAACACCTGAAAAGCACAAAGAACAATCTACACTAAGTATGAACAATGATTGATAAAACTTATTTCTATAAGATAAACAATTACAAACGATTATAATCGAATATCGCTGACATAAACAGTAAAATGGTCCAGTTGAATAAGCAAATAGCATTTAAGGAGGTATTTAAAGTTATTAACAGGATACAATTATTAAAGTTCATTAGGTAAACTTAGGTATATATAACCTCACAGCAGGGTGTTGAACAACGCAGGGCGAAATTTTAAATTAGTAGAGCAATTATTGTTCGAATTGAAGGTTTTATGCAAAAAAATTACCCAAGTGAAGCCTTCATCTGTCACCCATGTACAATCAACGCAATTATTTAATTTTATCCGTTACATATTATGATATCTTGTTCGCAGTCCAAAAATAATACGGAAATAGGCGTTCTGCTCACGCTAAATTCTAAACTTGTCAACCGCACGCAATAATGAAAAAAAGAGAGTCTCATGAAATAAAAATCAACCAAAATAGATATAGCCCCACAGAGCCTAGTTTCTAAGTTTATATTGTAACGAAAAATGCCTCTAAAGTTGTTATACCATCTTTTAAATGAACATGTTTTTATTGTTTTCCCTGTAAAACTTCCATAACTTTTTAGAAAGTTTGCTAGAAGTTTATGATTTGTGAACTATCATTGGCCAGGAATATTCTAGAATATTCCCCAATCTTCCATTTGAGTATATATCTATGAGCCCTGGGAATTGGGCCAGAAGTTAAGTTAAAAGGTTAGAAGGCGATTTAGTGCGAATTTTGGAGCAGAAAGAATATTCTTGGTCAGTGACATAGTATCTGACATAAATGTCTTGGTTTCGAAATTGGTCTGAATTTGACTATAACATGTTGTTGAAGCCGGAATAGAGTGTCTAGAAGAAGATCAAGATTTCTGGCAGAATGTACAAAATTTAGTTTCGTACCACCAATAACAGCTTTAAAGTGCTGTTTTAGAAAACTTACTTGATAACGAAGCATTTAGATTAAGATGATTTTAATCAGACCTAACCTTGAGAGGTTCTAGCTCACAAGTTACATTATTTCCCACATTTAATTATCCTTATCCAAGGTGAGGTATAATTATTGCCTGTCATCCGCATATGTCTAAAACCTGCATTTTTCAAATCCAATTTATTATGTCAGCTATGTATATAATGAAGAATGAGTGATCGAGCAATGAATCCTGTGATACACCAGAATTTAATAATATATGTCCAATATAAATGGCACCCAATTTTTGTACTCACATTAGAGGAAGAGCCAACGTCACAGACATAATATTTCAGTTTAGCAAAGAGCAATTTTTTGTAATCAGTTTTATCAAACACTGTTGAAAAATCAAGTATGCTCTTGTCATTAAATACCTAATATATTTTGGATTATACAGAGTGGAATTTTGATTAGTACTTACATTTTAAGTGGCGGTAGGTTTCGACTCAATGTGCAGAAAATAAAAGTTATTGCCTTTCAAGCATTTTCCCGGATTTTCCTATTGCAGTGTTGCCATACCCTTAGCTATATCCTTGAACCGTCAGATAATTCCTCATTTTATTCGCAGCGTTTCCTACACGAGCACAAGAAAAAATCACATGGATTTAAGTTCGGTGACCTTGGTGACCACGCAACAGGACCTCCTTGTCCGATTCATTGATCATGAAAATTCTCATCTAGCCACTTTCGTACTAATATTCCACAAATTTTTAATAGAATCTTATGGAAAATCCTCCAACATTTTTCAAGATTATTCCTCTGAAATTCCAGGTACGTAGCTCCGTTTAGCCGCCCTTCAAAAATATGTGGCAAATTAAATTTCTGCGCACACATTTAAAGAAAATCTTTCTTGAAAATGGCTTTCGAGTACTTTACGCGGATCTTCATCTACTCTACAAGGATGTAAACTTTGAACTTTCAAAGTGTGGAAAAGAGTCATGTGCGAAATGTCGAATCTAGCGGCTAATCTTCTTATGCTCGTTCCTGGAGTTTCTTAAATTGCCTCTAAAATTTCAGGTTCCAAGTATCTTACTCGAGCGGTTTGTTCATGGCCATTATCTTGCCTTTGGTGTCCAAATTTTCCAAACTATGTTCCCTGAGCGGCCATTACTACCTCTCCTGACAAAAAATATGCCTCTCAGCATAATCTACGATCTCTGCATTGGAATATGCCATCTTACAACCACAATAAATTTTTACACCATTTATACGACGCTAATATAGGCGCCGCGCCGCGAATTCCGCGTTCGCGAATCAAATTACACGACGTGACCTCAACCTATTATCGGACTAACTGGAAACTATTAATATTACCTACAGGAGGGAACTAAATTAATTTACTTTGACATTAGATACCAAATTTAATTCATTTATGGGTGAATTATTTATATATTTCCCGGTTTTGCCCAATTTATTGATAGATCTATACAACGTAAATTATTCATTAAATTAAACGAATTACAAAATCAATTACTGCGCGAACAAACGCCCGTATTTTAAATCTGATTAGTTTAAATCGCTCACAGCAATTATTGATATAGCGGCCGGCTGGGTCGGGTCCGAAGCACATTTTCACGAAAGTATTTTCATATTCATAACCGCAGTTTAATTTATCAAACGAAAATGCGGAGAGAGCCATTGTCCTCGCAATGTACAACAATAAACAATGGGGGAGGGGCGGATGGACTTTTTGTTCGGCCACTGAACATTGTTGGGTTTTCCTCAGCCTTCTCGCCCTGTAATAGCAGATGCCTGTTTGCAACAGGCAACAGCATCCGGTGTGAGGAAAAGACAGATGATATTCCGTCTATTTCGAATATGTGTTTTCATATGTTTTCTTTTAAAATAGCGAATTTGTAGCGGTAATTATTTTTTCTACAAGCGTGCGGAAAAGTACACTTTTCCGCACGCATTTTAGTTTAGAAAGTGTCACTTTTCCGCACTACTTTTCCGCACTAGTGCGGAAAAGTGACACTTTCTAAACTGAAATGCGTGCGGAAAAGTAAATGCGTGCGGAAAAGTGTCTTACTTTTCCGCACGCTTGTAGAAAAAATAGTGTTCCTAACTCTTGCGGAAAGTGTCTTTTCCACACCCGATTTCTTGGCTGAACTCCTCTACGCGTCGAAAGTGGCACTTTCCGCACTTGTTAGGAAATATACTGTATCGCGTTGCGAACGTAAAATGAGTGTATTTTTCCAACAGTTTTTGAAAAAATATTATGATAATATGAAAATTTTTTAGTAGTTACAGAGCTCTACATGTTGATTTTTTTTTTAAAATTTACCCATCTTTAAAAAAATACGGATTTGTCTCGACTCAAAGTGCAACTTAGTTTTTAGTTTAATATAATGAAAGCATTAAACACACCTTATCCATGAACCATGAACACTACCACAACCTTCTCAAGCTTACAAGCCCTGTGCAAACATGTGGCAACGCCGCAGCGGGACGGTTTAACGGGTCTATGCAGTATAGAACAATCTGCACTTTGGCTTAGTTTATCTTTTCTAATAAATGTTCAACCCTCTTTTTAATTATAATTAGATACATTTGTGAACTTTATTTCAATAACTGGGTACCTAAGTAAGTAGGTACGTTTGGTTAACAGCCAATAAATGTAGTAAAAAGTAATAAAATATACACAGAAGTTATAAGTATTTATAATAAATACGATTCCTCGTGTATATAGGTGCATTTTCGACAAATAATATGGTAAATTGGGGCAAGTAGAGGGGACTACATTTTGTTGTGAGTCGAATTTTTGTGAGAATTTTTCGAAAAGTGCGCCATCGGGCAAATGATGATTACCTATCTTCCCTTATGGTTAAATTTTCATAAAAATACAAACAACAAGCGAACAGAGAACAGCATGTTGTGAAGGAGAGTAATCTCTTATTATTACGATCTGACTTACAGCCAGGTATATAACTAAGTTATAGCTTCCCCCGACGGTTCTAGGCATCTTGAGGCTTAAGATTGTAAAGGAACGATTCTTCACTTCGAACTTTTGGAGAAATGTTTCATTTTTCACAAACAAAACAAATTTACAAAAAAGCTGTGGCCAGCACTTCGGGCTGTCTGTTTCCACCCAGAGACACACTGCCTCGTCGTAGCAATCTGGCGACGATAGCACTACCAGCACTACACAAATTAATTCTGCTAAATTTCTTGTAAAATCGACTGACAGGGAGTAGTGACAGGCCACGCCGCGCAGACCCGCAAGCCATGTTGCCAGCTTTCTCAACTTCAGGGCTTGCCTAGAGTCGGCTGTGCCACATAGAATAAGCAGGAAATTGAAAAAATGCAATATCTATTTGTCACCAGTTCGGAAACTGCGCTGGCGACACACTTACCTACCGCGACTTCGAAATCCCAATATCACTTCGAATTCTCGACAGACCGACTTCTCGGCAGACCGACCTTCCCAACACCGCATCGGCCACATGATATCGTCGTCGCAATGCATACTTTGAGGAAGGATCATTTAGAAAACGTCGCCGGACCCAAGGTTATTATGAAGAGGAGGTTTGGGCACTCTTTGACAGGAGGGAGAAGGGGGTGGGGGAGAGAGCAGCAAGGGGACGAACTTGGCCAATTGAGTTATTAACATTGTCGCATGAAATTCGTGATTTAGTAAATCCCTAGGCATTTTTAGTAGTGGAGTCAGTGGCGTGCGGCGTGTTTTACCTGTTTTTAGTCGATTTTCTCTTTGTTGTATTATCGGTATTGCAAAGAAAATGATATGCCTGGTGGTACCCACCAATTGTGCAGTAACTATCTGCGTAAATACTACGAAATATACAGTGAGTCCACCGAGAAAGCAGCAGAAAATACATAGTACACTATGCACTTTGATACGTCTCTATTTTTAAAATATGCAAATGGCAACGAAGACAAAATCATAGTAATTGCCCCCCTCCCCCGCACAAGCATGTGGTTGCTTCTGGGGTACTCCTAGTTTGGAGTATTGTGAGGGTGAGAATTATTATTATATTATTATATTATAATAGAAGAAGAAGTAAAAAATGGTAAGGAGTAATTTTTAAATATGGCGGCAATGCCCAAATCTTCTCATCATAACAATAACCTTGGCCGGACAGGCATCTCGACAGGTCTACCCACACCCACTCATCACCGGTGCATTCGCCATATACGACATCGTATCCGGTTCTGCTCTACATCGAAATCCCAGCCGATTTTCCGTCCGGAAAGTCTAAGCGTTGACTCACGGCTATAGCTTTATGTCCTGGAAAACAGATGGCTCTGATCTTTAATAATATATCAGTCAACGGTCTAAGTGTTTAGGTTTCTCGAAAAGTCGGCTTTGCGGGACGCTTCGGTCTTCAAACCGTCGTCGAAACGCATAGTTTAAAGAGAGATAAAACATGATTATTTTTTAACCCTATGTCCTATATTTTAGGAGGTTAAAAAGCATTATGTGTTTTAAAACCGGCAACATCCTACCTGCCAGCATTTAAAGTACATAACACTAGAATAATTCTTGTTTTCAGTAGATTTTGCTGATTTTTTATTTGTTGTTAGGGGTCTTAAAACAAAAATAAATATGTTAGGAATTTTGTGTGGGTATACTGGGTGAATTGGTCACATTTAAATGCATTCAATAGCTCTGACCACCAAAAACGGAAATAAGCCGCGCAAAAAAGTAACTTTAATTGATTGTGCCATATTCATCAGAATCTGACTAAACACCTATTAATTTTTTCCTGCCATGGCATTGAGGTTAGGAAGAATAATTAACAGATATTTTCATTTTTGTTAGCATAATACGTAGATAAAGCTACACATAGCTTGTCAGAACCAGGAGTTTTTGAGGAAGGTTTCCAAAATGCTTCTGATTATCTATGGCTCCTTTAATCTATGCATGATACAATAACAGTAAGTAATGTCCTTGTCTTATAAAATAATGTACAGGGTGATCCACATAATATTTTAACCCCTTAACATGTTTATTTTTCCAGTTATAGAAAACAACGAAATAAATGTAACATCCTGATAAATTGAATACCTACAAGAAAAAACGAACGTTGTAGTGTTAGTACTTTGTTTCCTTGATACAGGGTGTGAAAACATTAAAAGAATTTAGGTTTGTAGGCTCTTTATTTTGTATTGTAAAAACTGCTGAAGCAAACAGAAAATATAAATATACGTCGTTTGGACCGGAATGAAACTTGGAACGTTTGTGCGATTTATATAGCTTTTTCGGAACGCTCTGTATCGATATCAACAAAACCATAGACAATCCCACCAAACACCAAAAATCCTAAATTTTCGTCTCTACATTGTTTTCTTTAACTCGAAAATTAAAGGAGCTAAGTTGGATCACCCTGTATATTATTTTCTAAGACTATTGTCATTGTATTATTGTTAACAAAGATGAAAATAGCTGTTAATTATTATTATTGGAACACCCGATGGTAGAAACATAAGTGTGTAGTCAGATTCCGATATGAATATAATATTTATATAATTGTAAAAACAATTAAAGGTCTTTTTAGAGCGACTTATTTCCGTTATTGGTGGTCATAGCCAGAAATGCATTTAAGAGTGATCGATTTGGGTGCCTTTTTCGGTAAATACGGACCTCATTTTGGATCACCCAGTATACCCTCAAAAAATTCCTTTCATATTTTTTAGGTTTCTTTTAAGGTCTCTAACAACATATATAAAAAAATCAGCAAAATGTACTGAAGGCCAGGAATACCCTTATTCCATTGCCATGTCCTTGGACGGCATGTATCAGATACAGAGCACATCGTGATCAAATGTAAGTTCCAATTTTAAATTGTACCTTTTTTGTCCCGAAAATTTTTATCGATGCTGTACTCAGCAAAGTAAGTGCTTATCTGGTCCTGAAGTTCCGCTAGTTAGTAATTTTCTATTAATAGTATAATATTTTCCATGGCCTGCTATGATTCCTCACAAATGACGAACGTGTCTTTGGCACATACCTAATGAAAAAATCAATAGTGCAGTTGGTTTTGCCATACCTCAAAACCCCAAACCCCAAACCCCAAATACCATAGGGTATATTGTGCAAATATGACAAAAATCTGATTTTGTCTAGTGCCCTGTATGAACAGGAGGGAGTATTTCAAAAAGGTTTTCTGTCCATTGTGCAAATATGACAAAAATCTGATTTTGTCTAGTGCCCTGTATGAACAGGAGGGAGTATTTCAAAAAGGTTTTCTGTCCATTGACTAAGATTCACCTAAAGTATGAATTCCCTTAATTATGTTGCTCTTATACAGATTGTTTACGATGAAATTAGAAAAATAAAAAAAAACGTGTTAGCCTAAACAGTTTTTTTATTTCTTTGTGTTCTCGAACTTTAAAAAAGTTATTGTTTTGGTCTTTAACAGCAATTTACTTGATTTAAAAAATGCCATGGAAACAATTTTGTTCTTAATTTAATTATTTATCTGTTTTACATTTTTAAGAGTAAATTGCATTAAAAAAATTAAAACAATAGCTTTTTTAAGTTCAGGGACATAAAGTAACCAAAAAGCCTGTTTAGACGAACACGATTATTAATTTTTTCTAATTTTATTGTAAACATTCTGTAGAGTAACGAAACTAGGAGAAATTATACTTTAGGTGAAACATAATTCATCAATAAAAATCTTTTTCTTGAAATCGGCAGTAAAGTGTCCCAAAATCGTCATTAAAAGCACAGAAATCGTACAATAATGGGCTACATTATTGTACGATTTTTTCAATAAGTAGGCCTTGGCGAGATGTAAACATCAAACGTCAGACGCGGAGAAATCAACCGTCAAAAGTGACCAAATATTCAAAACCCGGCCAATAAAGGCCCATTTAACTTTTCGTACACATTGCGAAATGGTTTCCTATAGAAGCGCAATCCTTTAGTATACATATTTTAGTAAATTTGAATATCAATAGATTTGTTGTGTAGGCTGCACAAGAAGCAGCAGTTTGGTTTTTCTGTACGAAGATGCCCGTGTCTTGTCTTACTTGACCTAGGTAGAGCGATCGTCAAAGTCAAGCAACGCCGCGCGTAGTCGCTTCATGGACGGGTGATCCCTTATTATTATTTTCTTGCTTAAGAAAACATTTTTTCTTCCGATTAAAAAAAAAAAAATATATATATATGTACCTACCTCGGCACTGAAGTTCTTTTTATGACTCATGTGGTTTATTTGCCTCGGCCAGAGGCCTAATACTCCCCCTAGTGTCCATACACGGCAATCGAGAAAATCAGATTGTTGCCATATCAGCATATATCCTGTGGACACTCTGTATAAACTATGGTATGGAAAAATCGGTATTTCGGATTTTGAGGTATGGCAAGGCAAAGCCACCCCAGTAGCACAACAATATTGGTAAAATATTATATTTACATATTGGCCCAACGATGCAATCGTCAGATTATTTTTAATGGCCCAATGTATATTTTTAATATGAATCCGATATTGAAGATCAATATTGTCCCAATATTATGAATTAATAAATATGTAATATTTATTTTAGAAATATAGCCAATATTAGTTTTTCAGATTGGCACAATATATGCTTTATATTATATATACCTAATATAATATAATATATTAAATCTATATTGGGCCGTTAAAAGAAATTATACTTTTCCAACGTTTGACCCATATATAAGCATAATATTTCACCAATATCGTGTTCCATAATATACAATATACGAGATCAATTATTTGTAAATAAATAGTGGGGTCAGATGTAGGTACAAAAAATATTCAAGACAAAATTGTTTGATATGATTTTTTATTATTTTAGACTATAATTTTACACAAAAAATCGTATACACTCTAAATGAATAAAAATAGAGATCGTAAAGTAAAAGGTTGTTTTAAACGATTAAAAAATAATAACAAAACAAATAAGTCTATCTATTTTTCCGTCCGCCTTCTCTGTCCCCGGCACCCGCTAAATACTTTGAAATTGACTTATCAATTTCGTATTCGGTGGCATTTTGAAATCGTTTTCAGGCAGCTTCTAAAAAGGCAAACGTTTATAGTCAAATTTATAGGGTAATTATACAGGGGTGTCACGAAAAATGAGGCTGAGTCCCAAACAAATTCTTTGGGCTAATATGTTAATTTGCCAAATACAGAAAAAGTCACTTCATAGTTTTTGTAGAAGGCAGGAAAGGCACACAGAAAAATTAGGTGTCCATACTACAATAAACAGAACTTCCTAGCAAAGAGGTATCTTAAAATAACGGAAATATAAACTTGTAATGACGCCACAGCAAAGTTATAATCAAACATCGGCAAAAATATTTGACCAATATTGGTCCAATATGGCTATTCCGAAATTCAGGACCTAACACATAACCTACAAATACTTCATATGTGTTTATAAAATGCGTGTTTGTTGTTGCAAAATCACAATAATTTACCCATTATAAATGTAGGTAGACCAACCTTTTCCCCTCACTCACAATAATTAATAAAACAATTATTGGAATATATAGATACAATTACTTACCACTTTATTTTTGCTTGTGTTAAATTGCAATTTGAGCTGCACTTATTTTCACTAATAATAGGGGTGCAATTATTTTTCTGGATCTGAGGTAATAATAACTGGTGATTAAATAAAAAAATAATAGTAAAAATTGCGAGCAGATTAAAAACAGGATGATGCGCGGGCGCCTGGCGAAGTAATGGAGCATCTCTGCCGAGGCTACCCGTGCTGCCGCGTTGCGCTTGCGCCAATAATAATATGAAACTGTGGCGCCAAATGCCAGCATTTAAATATATAATTTAAAGCCCTTGAAATTTATATCTGTCTTATTAATAATACGAAGGTGCACTTGCATAAACTTACACAAAATTAATCTACACAGTACAAAAGTGTTTTTGTTTCTTTTATCTATTAAATTATTTTAAATATGTAAGTAGGTATATATAATATTCTATATAAATATAGAAATATACATCTCTTATATATTACCAATATTGGATAAATATTAGATATAAATATAAATATTGTTATTGACATTGACAAATATGTTTTATCAATGTTGGATCAATATTGGATAAACATTATATAATAATATAGGAAAAAGGCTCATCTCCTATATATTACCAATACTGGATAAATATTACACATAAATATAAATAAAAGTATTGCCAAATATGTTCTATGAATGTTGGATCAATATTGGATAAATATTCTATATAAATATACAAAAAGGTACATTTCTAATATATTATCAATATTGGATAAATATTACATATAAATGTAAATAAAAATCATTGCCAAATACCTATGTTTTATCAATGTTGGAACAATATTGTATAAACATTATATAAAAATATAGGAAAAAGGTACATCACCTATATATTACCAATATTGGCAAAAATTGCCAATATTGGGCCCATATACAATATTTTTCCAATATAGAATCAATATAGGGCCAATATGGTGTGCTACTGGGGCAACTACACTATTTACTTATACAAAAATGCTTGATATGCTTTCGTCCTTTTTGGGAGTCTTCTTTCGTAACAGGCCCTGGAAAATTTAAAAATTCTAAAAATTATATACCAAAATGTAGATAACGCTGTGTTATTTTCTCAGAACCACTCCAACTTTACTCAATTTCAGCCAATTGATTTTTTACCATCTTGCACTTTTCAACACCAACGACTATTTAAGAAACTTTTGCGGTAGATATTGTATATTCAGTTTTTGATGTAGATTAACTATTCGTCCATGTAGTTTTTAGGCTAATGTTCACGTTGATAGGATACCCCAACTTTCTACAATTTTACTTTGAATCATAATTTTTGTTGCACAATTGCACTTTTATCAAAAATAAAAATTACAAATTGGCAATAACTGTAAATCAAAAACAAGATGGGTCCAACAGTTCCGGCACCAGAGTATGCTTGGAACAAATTTCAACTCAATACTTTTATTACTTTTAACAAAATAGTGATCGTTCGGCGGAGAAGAAGTATGAAGTTTATCGAAGATCATAAATGATCGAATAACTTTTAATTTGTCAAATTGGATAACCCTATAGAGTTCAAGGTCATCCTAGAGATATAAGCAACTTAGCCCTTGTCATTTAGTTGTTTTTCAGAGATATTTGGTAAAATTTGTAATTTCTGCACAGATTGAAATATAATATTTATGTAGTTATTTTGTAAATAGGCAGCAATATTATTATATGAGGAAGCTAAATTAATTTAGGTTGACATTTAATACCAAATCCAATTATAACAAATTATTTCTGCATTTGCCGGTTTTGCACAATTTATTGACAGATCGGTATACAGGTTACATTTATACTAAATTAAACGAATTACAAAATCAATTTCGGTTGGAACAAGCGCCCGCCTTTTAAATCTGATTAGTTCAAATCGCGCACAGCAATTGTTATTACAGCGGGCCCGAAATAAAGAGGCGCATTTTAACAAAGGCATTTGTTCATATTCATAACCGCAGTTTAATTTATCAAACGAAAATGCGGTGCCGGCCATTATATTGTACACACAAAGCGAAAACGCAACAATAAACAATAGGGAAAGCCTGGATGGACTTTTTGTACGACCGACGCACAGCGGTCGATTTCTTGCCCACACCGCGTTGTTTTCCTCCGCCCCTGGTATTAGCAGATGCCTGCTTGCAACAGGCAACACGGGACATGGGCCTAGAACGAAAATAAAAAGATAAATCTCTTATACCCACCGGCCCTTGAATATAAAGTAAATGAAAATATAGCCAAATATGTTTACAAATAAATTTACAGTACCTAATTGATATGTGAGGTATGGATTCTTTTAGTTTGTTCCGATATACTCGTATCTAATCGACAGTATAGTTAGTCTGTTTTTATCTTTCGAAACTCAACATCTGTCGATAGAGGCCGATATGAAATATATAAAAAAAAATGTCGCAGGTAACCTGAAACCACAGTAAGCATATACTACTAGCCTCAGTCTCCCAAATATTCTCCCGCCTCAGTAAACAATTTGAAATCACATTTACGTAATATTTACTTATCTTTGTCTAATTGTTACGTCACAAATGAACGCAAATATGATTAAATTACGCGTTAATTTCGGGTAAAAATGTCCGCCTCATCGGCACCTTAATTTTACATCTTGCTTACTTCAAAAAATTATGTAAGATATGCGTAACACTTTTACTTGAACCTGATGTTTATTATTTGTAACATTCTCACATATATTTTACATTACCTAATTGGTTATGTAAAGTAGATATACTCGAGTAGATATTTCTAGTGATCGGCAGAACGCACCAACAAATGGCATTTTATTTTACGCCAAAATGAAATAGTTATTTATGTACCAAGGCACTGAAGTTCAACTTTGTATGACTCATGTGGAATTTAGTTGCCGAGGCCTCTGGCCGAGGCAAGTAAACCACATGAGTCATAAAAAGAACTTCAGTGCCGAGGTACATATTATATATTTTTTGAAATCGAAAAAAAAAAGGTTTATTATATTATATATAATATATAATCATACGAGATCACCCGTCCATGAACCAACTGTGCGCGGCGTTGCTTGACTTTGACGATCGCTCTACCTACATAGGTCAAATAGGACAAAGACACGGCGCGTCTTCGTACAGAAAAACCAAACTGCTGCTGGTTGTGCAGCCTCCATAACAAATCTATTGATATTCAAATCTACTAAAATATTTATACTGAAAGATTGCGGTGCTATAGGTAACAATTTCGCAATGTGTACGAAAAGTTAAATGGGCCTTTATTGACCGGGTTTTGGGTTTTGAATATTTGGTCACTTTTGACGGGCGATGGCTCTGCGTCTGACGTTTGATATTTACATCTCGCCAAGGCCTACTTATTGAAAAAATCGTACAATAATGGGCTACTTCAGTGCCGATTTATGAGCGTTTAATGACGATTTTGGGACACTTCACTGCCGATTTCAAGAAATAGTTATTTATGTACCAAGGCACTGAAGTTCAACTTTTTATGACTCATGTGGAGTTTAGTTGCTGAGGCCTCTGGCCGAGGCAAATAAACCACATGAGTCATAAAAAGAACTTCAGTGCCGAGGTACATATTATATTTTTTTTGAAATCGGAAAAAAATGTTTTATTAGGCAAGAAAATAATATTAAGGGATCACCCGTCCATGAACCGACTACGCGCGGCGTTGCTTGACTTTGACGATCGCTCTACCTAAGACAAGTATGATGAGACACGGCACTTTCTGACAGAAAAACCAAACTGCTGCTTCTTGTGTAGCCTACACAACAAATCTATTGATATTCAAATTTACTAAAATATGTATACTGAAGGATTGCGCTTCTATAGGAAACAATTTCGCAATGTGTACGAAAAGTTAAATGAGCCTTTATCGGCCGGGTTTTGAATATTTGGTCACTTTTGACGGGCGATTTCTCCGCGTCTGACGTTTGATGTTTACATCTCGCCAAGGCCTACTTATTGAAAAAATCGTACAATAATGGGCTACATTATTGTACGATTTCTGTGCTTTTAATGACGATTTTGGGACATTTTAATGCCGATTTCAAGAAAAACTAATTATGGAACTAAGTACATTAGACATGTCCAATTTTTTCGGGCTCTATTTTAGTTTCAGGACATGCCTAATGTAACCGCATACCTAGTCGGTTTTTTATTTCGGCGCAAAATAAAATAATAAAATAGAATTGAATTAATTTAGAGAACAGTACAGGACAAAAAAGAAAGATCAAATTTATAATAAGTAAAAGAATATGCCTAACACCTTTGTACAAACCTTATGTTTACCGCAGAAATAACTATGTAGTGAAAATGGCTTGACGATACCTATGTAGCAAGAAATAGAGCAAAACCCAAAATGTTCAGAGACAGACAATAAAAACCCCTGACCACTGGGTTTTACTAAACATTTTGCAAATAATTTCCAACAATCCATCGATTCACCAGAACATTTTCCACCCGATCATATCACAATTCGTAAACATGACCTCCAAATTTACACTGGATAATAATTTATTCTCAGCAAATTGGTAAATGTAACCAAATAGAAAACCAAAACAAAAATGTCATTTGCGTTCGCACAATTCACACCTAAAACAACAACACACTTATAAGTGTCGAACTTCTAACAAAACATAGCGACAAACCCCAAAGCCATCTCCAACTAACTGGGCAGCCAGACTTCCAGACCGACGTGCAACGAACAGTGTCGATCGACGCAGTGGTGCCAACAGCTATCGCTAGTGGTATTGTGGCTGCTAATACAATAAAAGCACAATATGTAGACATTACGTAATTATGCTGTAAAAAGGATATGTAAACAGGAGGTCCTGTGTTTTATATTGTATTTATGTCATAAGTATACCTAATATGAAGAATTACTTGACGTAACTAATTTTCTTTCGACGGTGCGTAAATATGATGTCAAAAAATATATATAAATAAGAGGTATTAGATTTTAAATCACGTTTACGTAAATTTAGCAGAATTTTTTGACATAAGTTTGTTCTTTCAGATTTATGTTTTATTTACATAAACTGTAAAGAATTGTTTGATGTAACTAATTTCATTTATGTAAAATTTTAGTCACGTAACAAGAATGTTTACTGGGGCGCTTGGACCAACTCTGACTCACAGAGGGCTCTGTTGTAACCGTTCATCTTGGGTTTTCAATGGTACCCAATCATTGCCCAGGTGGTTTCATATAATTTTATGTATTGGCAGCGCTGAAGACAGCTGTTTAAAATGACAGCATTTCCGTCCATTCCTAGTCTCGCCTCGCAAAGTGTCAATTAACTTGCCTTTAAGGCTTAAATAATAATTTTTTAAAAGGTCCAAGACAAACTAAGTTTTTATGGTGTGTGTGTTCATGAGATTTGTAAGATTTTACCTGGTGGTTGAGTTCCGCTAACTGGGTTTTGAAGTTTTGACGATTTTAAAGAACCGACTTGAGGTCATAACAAGTGGTTTTCGCAGTTTCATAATTATGTTTGTATTCGACAAGTAAAACTTTTTGCAATAATATTTAATCCTTACCTTAAGGGTACATTTTTATTAATTGTTATAGTTTATACTGAAGATGGCTTGTTAATCGAAAGCGCTCTGTCAAGATTTTAAATATATTGTGTGCAAAGTATAAATTTTACCTTCCTCTAGTTAAAAATATAATGCACATTATTTCTAAATCAATCTGGTCCGATCACCAAAAGTCCAAAATTGAACTAGAATGTTTTTTTATCTTTCACACCTATAGTCATGGAACACCTTGTATTTCAGAAAATAGGGCTCAGCCTCAATTCTCATGGTGATTTTTGTAATCTACAGACCATTATACGTTTATTTACAAAAAAATAAAAAATCAGCGACCGGTACGCAAGGTAAAAAATTACCCGGTATTCCATTTACAGATTTATAATTTTTAGGAATAGTTTGGACGTATTTTCCGTTACAAATTTGTTGGCCTGGGGCCCCCAGGGTCCCATTTTCTTTAGTTTTTCATTGTTTTCCCTGCATAGCTTCCACAGGTTTTCTATAGAAATTTGCTAGAACTTTATGACATGTAAGGTACATATCTATCTTTGGCCAGGAATATTCTAGAGTAATCTCCAGTCTTCCATTTGAATATAGAAGCCCTGAGAATTGGGCCTGGAAGTAAGTAAAAGGTTAGAATGCGATTTGTGTGCGAAGTTTGACGCTGAGAAATATTCTTGGTCAGTGACAGTGTCTGACAAATTTATTTGTGAAAACTACAATAAAGGTGGTAAGCAAAGAAACGCGTTTGGGCTGTTATTGTTGAAATCTGGTACATTTGGTGTCAGAAGGGCAATTTGAAGAGAACCCCGACCAGAAAACAAACCGCAATGTTTATGAAGGAATTTGGTGAAATGGTCAAGGAACATAAAAAAGTCAAAAGAAACAAGAATATTTGTCCCCCACACAAGCATGTGGTTGCTTCTGGGGTACTCCTAGTTTGGAGTATTGTGAAGGTGAGAATTATTATAATGAAGACTCTTCAAGAAGAAATGAAGAATGAATTAAAAAAGAACGAAGAAGAATGAAGAATGAATTCAAAAAGAACGAAGAACAAAGAAGCAAGAACGAAGAAGAAGAAAAGGCGAAAGGGGGAAGGAGAAAAGGACACGGCCTGTCCATCCTAGTCGAATTTCGGTAAGCGGCCAAGCACTTCGGCTAGCCCGTCACAAAAACATCTCAGAGGCCTTGGTGCACGCTCTGGAATTTGAAGCCGCCACGCAGGCAGCACGTAGACAAGTGAGGTTAAGACAGGTGCGACACCACAAAACAGAGGCAATACCAGTAATGCCAACGTAGAACAAATGGTACGGGATATCCAAAACATCCTTTCACGTGCTACGACCTCCAAAGATGGAATGGGCGTTCGAAGAAGTACACCAATGAGCTGTTGGAACTGCGGAGTTGAGGGGCATTTGAAACGCCAGTGCCCCAATCCTGTTGATGGTGAGAGCAGGAAAACTCCGAGTATCCAGCTTTGGGGGGCGAAACCTTGCTGGGTGCTACCAAGCCCCACCTATGAGGATAAAGGTAAACAGGCTGTCGAATTCTGTAGATAGCTTGGTAGCATCAGAAAAGTGTTGTGGCTGGGAATGTGACAAAGTGGTGGACACTGGTTCCAGTCATATCATCGTGAGACCGAATATCATAGATCACTGCTGGATTGCATCACCACCAAATTACATTGTGGAATTGGCGAATGGCGAAGAAATTCCGGTCATAGGAGAACATAACGCTTTGATCACTATAGGATCCACTAAGTTTAGACATACGATGCTTGTCGCAGAAATAACCGATTTCATTATAGTTTTGTTTCCCTGTAGAGCTTCCATAGGTTTTGTAGAAATTTGCTAAAACTTTATGGTTTGTACATCTATCATTGGCCAGGAATATTCTATGTTAGAAAGGTTTCTGTGCGAATTTTTGAGCTGAGAAATATTCTTGGTCAGTTAATGACAGTTAATTTTCGATGACCACTATGGGGATCTCGGAAACTAGCAGAGCTAGAACAAAGGTTAAATAGGGAGAGAATTGCAGTTTTCAATGATAAATCTAATGCTCCTTTTGGATTTATAAAAAAAGTTCATGGTTCACTAGATATTTTGAAAAGAGTGATTTTTCGCTATTTCATCAGATCTCTGTAGCTCCGTTATTTCTGATTATACGGAAAAAACTGTAGAGACAATAATTGTAGATAATTTTGGGCTTAATAAGATAATCTGATCCAATTTTTTATGTTGTTTGTAATTTTTGAAATATGACAAAAACTCATGTTTTTTTTTTAAATGTAAATCATAGTTGGCTGTAGCCTTATCAAATCGGCCATTTTTTGAGCTTTCCAAAGATATAATACTCGGCATAGTTATTATAAAAAATAAAAGAGCTATGGCTAATTTTCTGATTTTTTTAACCTTCACATAGTCAGCCATGGAATATTTTCATAATCTTCACTATCTTATTAAGCCCAAAATTATCTACTATGTTCTACAGTCTTCTTCTTGCATCTACAGTTTTTCTGTATAATCATAAATAACGGAGCCAGTGGCGTAACTACGGAAGAGTAGGCCCGTGTTCAAAATTTCAGGTATAACCCTTGTGTTTTTTTTTATGTTTGAAAGTTGTACATTTTCGATACTTTTGCAAGTTATATTTATATTTTGAAATTCTTACCTCCTAGAACAAACCCGTGTACGCCACTGAATTCTACATGAAAAAATCTATAACGGTCGATTTTTGCCATTTCAACAAGTAAGCGTGTAACGGATATAGGGGGGGTGCCTGAAAATGGCAAATTTTGAAAATCACCTTGGGTTTCGAAACTAAGGGGGCCGCATGAAAATTCTGTATACGAGTCTTTCTTTTTATGAAAAAGTAAGTCAGTGTCCCGAAAATCGCAACTCCCTATTTCTAAAAATAACCGAGATATCTAGCAAAAGTACCGAAAATGGTACACCCTGTAGGTGTATAGAGAATAATCCAACTTAAACTTTGTATTGACCAACAGTTAAAAATTATGCACATTGCTCACTACAGGTCGAAAAACGCCATTTTATGGGTCAAAATGTTGAATCACCATGTACGTTCTTATTTACAAGGGGATCCAAACTCGACGCCCCACGCCCCAGGCCTACTGCGGGAACACGAAAACTGAAAATACCTAATATTTCGAACAGGGGCGCTTAATGGAATGGAATTAAAAACATGGAATTTTTTTCTATTCACTAGGATCGGTTTTCCGAAATCTAGCTAGCAATGAAATCAATTGCGATAGTCAGAAATTATTTAATATAGTATATTTCCTAAGAAGTGCGGAAAGTGCCAAGAAATCGAGTGTGGAAAAGACACTTTCCTCAAGAGTTAGGAACACTATTTTTTCTAAAAGCATTTACTTTTCCGCACGCATTTTAGTTTAGAAAGTGTCACTTTTCCGCACTAGTGCGGAAAAGTACTTTTCCGCACTAGTCCGGAAAAGTGACACTTTCTAAACTAAAATGCGTGCGGAAAAGTACTTTTCCGGAAAAGTACTTTTCCGCACGCTTGTAGAAAAAGAGTATTTTAGGGTGACTTGTTCAGTTCACCACTAAATTTGTTCGACTGAAGTATTTTCTAAATTTTTGAATTGTGCTTGTTACTGACTTGTTTGCTATTATAGTTTGTTACAAAAATTGTTTTTTAATATTCCAGTTGAAAAAATTTAAGAGTGCCCAAGACAACCTAACAATCTCTTAAATAATTTTTGATTATCAATTGTAAATTTTGAACAATAAAAGATACAGAAAATCTTTTCCTATAAAAGTTGTTGAGAATGATAAAACTTTCAATATTTAGGGGAATGAAATGGTATTTGTCTGGGGAAAAATATCGATGACGTCACATCGGCCATTTCCCCAAACAACAAAAAAGCAAATTATCGATCATACTTGGGCCTTATAGTATGTCCCATTTAAGAAACCCTGTTCGGAATTTTATTTACATTTTTCGTGTTCCCGCAGCAGGCCTGGGGTGTCGAATTTGTATCATCCTGTAGGTACATTTACTCTTAAACTATTATACATGTTTTGTACTACCCTTGCATTTTTATTGAGGGGAAATTTCAATCGCCGTCTATGTAACCGATTAGAGATTCTGACTCGTCGGTTATTACGCAGCACCACATTAATCGACTCGCATCTGAAAAACCGAAATTTATGCGCCCTGCATGGATCTTGGTGGCGGTGGGCCCCTATAGCTCTGGGCCCGTGTTCACCGCACACTCTGAACACCCTGTAGTTACGCCACTGAACGGAGCTACAGAGATCTGATAAAATAGAAAAAAATCGCTCTTTTCAAAATATCTAGTGAGCCATGCACTTTTTTAAAAATCCAAAAGGAGCATTAGATTGAGCATTCAAAACTGCAATTCTTTCCCCGTTTAACCGTTGTTCTAGCTATGCTAGTTTCCGAGATCCCCATAGTGGTCATCAAAAAAAAACTCACCCTGTATACCTTATCAGAGAATAAATAGCTTCACACCAGAAGCGTCCATAAAGACATGTGTCAAAAGGATGCTCGCTTTGACGCGAAATATCTTCTAAAGGGATAAACATTGTGCATTTTATTTGATTTTACATTAATCCACATTGCAAAGAGATTTAGGACCAAATTTATGTATAAGGTATTGGTTATTTTTCTGTAAATTAAAATGGAGGCTCGCTTATTTTTGACACATGTCTTTATGGACGCTTCTGCTGTGAAGCTATTTATTCTGTGACCTTATCTATGGTGACAGTGCCCGACAAGTTTATCTGTGAAAATTACAATAAAGGTGGTAACCAAGGAAACGCGTTTGGACTGTTATTGTTGAATTTGCAGTGATTTTATCTCTACCTAGGGCTAGCTGGCACTTTGACTGGTTATGCTTTCCTGGAAACATGACGCAATGCTCAATCTTTCGAGATCATTATCAACTGTGGACAGCCAGTTAAGGCCTATGCCTGATACATAATCCCAAAAGTCCTGGCGTAGATAATAATATAAATTGTTCTAGTTTACCGCGTTACGAGTTTGATGGAACGGCCGATACGCAAAACGCAGCTATTAAATTAGGAATTTAATCAGAATATGGATTTTCAATTAAACCTTACAGTGTTAAATTAGGGGGACCGTCATTTTTACCACGGATTTTTAACGAGCCTGGCCCCGATTTGAATTGCAAAAACATTTTCGCCAGTGCGTATTGATCACCGCCCGGCCTACAGCCGAAAACGTATTATATTTATGGGCGCGTATGGCTGGATATTTTAGGCGACAGCTTTTAAAACATTATTCGGCTCCTGGGTCTGGTATGACAATATTATTACGGCCGAAAAAATAATAGCGGTTATGTCCACGCTATCGTAATGGAACTATTATTTATCTGCGGAAAATTCATTGCATATACTTAAAAAAGTTGCAACAAAAATATGGACACATTTGAACGTAGTGATATTATTTATTAATAGAAATCAAAATTTACAGTTGATATGCAAGTGAAATATTAAGAAGCAATAAATTCAATTTGTGATAATATTAAATTTTTAAATGTAATTTTTAAATAATTCTTTACTTGTTAATAAGTTTATTTTTTATATTGTTACTATCCGAGTATTAACTCCATCAATACTTAACGTGATCTTGTATGTGAATTCATATTTTTGCAAATTAGTGCAAATTAGAGATCATGTTCTGGTATTTTCAACTATGAGTATTTGCGTCTTGGGCATTTTTTAGTTCTTTAATATATTTTCCTATCTATATAAAGAGCACATACCAAATATCGCAATATTTAATTTGCAATAAATAATTAAATTTGTGACCGCAAGCTCTTTATTTGAAACGACACGAAAAGCGCGAGAATGGTCGTGATGACATGCCGCTCGATCGATCGGAAGGCAGTGAAAGGAGTGACAGTTACGCAAGGAGGTAGAGGTGGTAGGGGGGGCAAGGGGGGGCTAGTTGCCCCGGCACCGTCGCAATGATAAAGGCCCGCCAGCTAGCGACGCGAAACGTCGCTACGTCATCACAGCGAGGTCGAGGCCTACGGTAAAGACAGGCCATGGCGCACAAAAATCACGTGACCATCTTAGTCCGACGTTACATGTCATTTGTCACATAACTGAACGCGGCAGCTTGGGTTTTGAGAAGTTTTAAATATTTAAAGTGTTTTTCAACGTCTTAGTTTTCATTTTAGAAACAAGTTTGTGTCTCGTGCCCGTGTGTACTGGCGGAGAGGAACCGCCCAGGTGTTATTATGGTCTCTGGGTGGGAGTCGTGCCGTCCAGGAGTATTATTGGTGTCGCTCGCACCGACGCGTGAGCGCTGTAAGGGGAATTCCTTCCCCCGGACCCGGAATGGACATGGACAGTGGAGCCTGAGATCCGCGAGTTCAGACGGTCCGGGAGGCTGGAAGCCGTTCCCGTTGACCACGTTCGGATTTGTGTATTTTGTATTCACCATTCACCTTGTGCAAAATAAATCAGTGTTGTAACGTACTAGAGGATTTTCGTTGTCGACCTATGCCCTGATACGGGTCCTATTCGGCCTTTCACGCTTCGATCAACTGGCACCTCGTTAATATTTACAGTATACTGAGGTGAGTTTTCATTTTTATTTCGTAAAACATAACCTAAATTCCAAATATTAGGCCTATTTATATTATATTTATACATATTACAAAAGCCAGGAAGAAAATATCACTATAATAACATTTGCTTTGACTCGGGATGAAAATTTGCGCCAAAAAATGGATTCGTCAAATTCCAACTGATATTTAATTTCTAATAAACCCTTGAGTATGTGTTGCTAACACATTTTCAAGAAAGTGAGACAATTAAAGTGGACAAATGTGTTGTGGGAGGAAAATACCTATAGAGAATATCACCTAAGCTAAAGGAAGGTGATGTCCCAACAATTTTTGAGAATGTGCCAAAATATTTGAGTGCAGTGCCGTTTAACTCTCAGCCCAAAACAGCTTAGGCAGGTTGAAAATTTTGAAAAAGCAATTAGAGAAAGCCTGGATGTACAGGGTGACCCCCCAAAGAGTACCACCCCCTTCATTTTCTTAATTTTAGGGTATTTTAACCGGAGAAAAGGCATTTCTTTACTAATTTTGTCAAAATTTTCAGAATCTGCTGGGAGAAAAAAAAACAATTGAGAATCAAACAAAAAAGTTATGGACCTAACCTAACTTTTTTTGAAACTGAAGCCCAACTCTTTTTTCCATATTTTGATAGGCAATCGAAATCTCTATACGACGATATATACGGAGTGTCTCACTTAAGAGTGAAACAACCTTATAACTTCTTTAATTTTTAACCGACCAGAAAGATATTTTTACCAATGGTAGATGATGTCATTTTTCCAAAAAATTAGTTGTCTACATCAAAGTCAAAGCCACCTGCGATGCCACAATCGAAGCTAAAAATTCGAAAGTCATATTAGGGGGGTGGTACTCTTTGGGGGGGTCACCCTGTAACAAAACCAATAATGTAATAGATGAAAGAAAACTCGCCAAATTGTTACGAAATTTGTTTTTTCTACTTATCTCCAAAAATGCATTTCATTATATAGGACTAAGTTGGTCACGTGACTACGCGATTATGCGTTAGCGCCATGGATTGTCTTTATCGTTGGCCTCGAGCGAGGTAGCTTTTTGTAGTTGTTTACGTTTACTCGTCTGACGATTTTATTGTGTGTTGGAGGTGGAGGACATGGAGTTTTATTAATAAGGTGGTAAAGCAGCAGTGATTCATAATAAAGTGATTAAAATTCAATTTTAGTTTATAGGTTTTAGGTTGTGTCTATAGGTTTGGACTTATTTAAATCATGCCGTGGACGTGTTCGGTTTCTAACTGCAAGGAAAACTACAAAGGCGGTCCTAAAGTGTCCGCTTTTTCCTCCCTTAAGACCCCATTTTAAAGGAAAAGTGGGCTAAGTCTACCAAGAGAGATTTTGTTCCTAGACACTGTTTGGAGAGTGTTATACCTAACAATTTTATATAATTGAACGTAACCACCTTAAAATCAGGAAGTTTTATGGTTTTATTCATTCAAATTTAGTTGTATCTGCGCCAAAAGCCCTTGAAAATCTGACTTTCACTCTCGTAGAATGTAGAATGTAAAACCATGAGCTATATATGTAAACAATCATTGTAAAGTGTATTTTTACCGAATTTACCAAGTTGACATCTTGAAATTTGAATTTGGCAGCCTTAGGCCCACCTCTTTGCTTTGACACTGGGACGGTGCCGGCTGCCCCCCTCCTAGTACCGAAATGCCACCCCTGGGCCCTTCCTGCGTCCGATCTATTTAGCTGGTTAATTATGTGCCTATGCCTAAGTAGGTACTGCTGTATTTATGAAATGGTAGGTGAAGGTGAAGTAAATTTTAAGTAAGTAATTTCTTTACTAATTTTGTCAAAATTTTCAGAATCTGCTGGGAGAAAAAAACAATTGAGAATCAAACAAAAAAGTTATGGACCTAACCTAACTTTTTTTGAAACTGAAGCCCAACTCTTTTTTCCATATTTTGATAGGCAATTGAAATCTCTATACGACGATATATACGGAGTGTCTCACTTAAGAGTGAAACAACCTTATAACTTCTTTAATTTTTAACCGACCAGAAAGATATTTTTACCAATGGTAGATGATGTCATTTTTCCAAAAAATTAGTTGTCTACATCAAAGTCAAAGCCACCTGCGATGCCACAATCGAAGCTAAAAATTCGAAAGTCATATTAGGGGGGTGGTACTCTTTGGGGGGGTCACCCTGTAACAAAACCAATAATGTAATAGATGAAAGAAAACTCGCCAAATTGTTACGAAATTTGTTTTTTCTACTTATCTCCAAAAATGCATTTCATTATATAGGACTAAGTTGGTCACGTGACTACGCGATTATGCGTTAGCGCCATGGATTGTCTTTATCGTTGGCCTCGAGCGAGGTAGCTTTTTGTAGTTGTTTACGTTTACTCGTCTGACGATTTTCCTGTTTTAAAGAACGTTTGTTGTGTTTATTGTGTGTTGGAGGTGGAGGACATGGAGTTTTATTAATAAGGTGGTAAAGCAGCAGTGATTCATAATAAAGTGATTAAAATTCAATTTTAGTTTATAGGTTTTAGGTTGTGTCTATAGGTTTGGACTTATTTAAATCATGCCGTGGACGTGTTCGGTTTCTAACTGCAAGGAAAACTACAAAGGCGGTCCTAAAGTGTCCGCTTTTTCCTCCCTTAAGACCCCATTTTAAAGGAAAAGTGGGCTAAGTCTACCAAGAGAGATTTTGTTCCTAGACACTGTTTGGAGAGTGTTATACCTAACAATTTTATATAATTGAACGTAACCACCTTAAAATCAGGAAGTTTTATGGTTTTATTCATTCAAATTTAGTTGTATCTGCACCAAAAGCCCTTGAAAATCTGACTTTCACTCTCGTAGATGATGTAAAACCATGAGCTATATATGTAAACAATCATTGTAAAGTGTACTTTTACCGAATTTACCAAGTTGACATCTTGAAATTTGAATTTGGCTGCCTTAGGCCCACCTCTTTGCTTTGACACTGGGACGGTGCCGGCTGCCCCCCTCCTAGTACCGAAATGCCACCCCTGGGCCCTTCCTGCGTCCGATCTATTTAGCTGGTTAATTATGTGCCTATGCCTAAGTAGGTACTGCTGTATTTATGAAATGGTAGGTGAAGGTGAAGTAAATTTTAAGTAAGTATCTGTAGGTAAGTATTTAAAAATTTTCATTTGAAATCAGAACTCAATTTGAGAATTGTTTCGGCAAAAAATGCAACAATTATTCGGTTTAAAATGTTATAAAACTTCGAAAACCAAAAATTTTTCCAAAAAATTGGTGTCTGTGTGCGTATTTGCCCCCTTAGGCCAAATTCTGGGTTCGTCCATGCGGAGATAGACAATAATAAGACGGATAAACAAGGATAGGACGTTCTCGTTGCTCTTTCTAAACATAGCGTGCGTGGTGCTGGAGTTTTTTTACATGTGATGCCCATAGTAGTTTATTAAAAAAATTGCTTTTTTGTCAACTGTGCTTTATTTAATGGCAATAAATTACGTTTGTGAGTAATATTTTTCAAATTTAATTTTCGTGCAAGTTTCCCATTGCGGGCCTTCCCCCTACGTAATTTGAAAATTAGATACGAGGTACGTAATTTGAAAATTTCAAATGCGTATGGCCAGTCAACCGACATAACTGACCGACGTCCCTCGGGCACTCCAAACAGATATTCGAATTTAGCCGCGAACAATGGGAGGACGGCGTTATGGCCCTGCCGTGCATTTCTCCAGTAATTTCCCTCCAGGCGCGGCGTCACTCCGGCCAACTGCCCAACACCACTTTAATTCCATTTCCAGCTACGTGCCGAGTACGCTTCTCACTTTAAATCAAAACGGCGGCGCCTTCGCGATAACGTTCCAAATAGAATAATGGCCACTTGCAATGTTTGCGGGGGCGCGCGGCTTAAATTCATGTGTTAATTTTGATTTAATTTGCAGCGCGGAGGGAAGTGTGGCTTATGAATATAAATGTTACTGTTAGTGGTCTCCCTACGAAAACTTCCAAGATTTTGCTTTATAAAACAAATTGAAAATGTCACTGCTGAATTATTTCTCTCATCATTAATAATTTATTGTAGAACGAACATGGAAAAGTACATACATTTCATGCAAGTTGTACATTGTACTTTTTCTACGACTATTGCCGTTTGTATAGTTGTACAGTTATACCTAATAAATTGTTTCCAAAATGACCCAACGCCTTACTTCACTGATTCCTCAATATTATTGTAGATCCCTGCTATTACAAATTCAAAATTATTACAATCTCTTCAATAATCTCTTATCCTGTAAAAATTAGAATTCAGTATACTCTAAATTGCTAAATTTACCTAATCAAAAACTGTTTTTGGCTTTTTTACATGTTACAGTCTGACTATTTGTTCATTCTTAAAGAATATTTAAAAACAACTAAAATTATTTTTTCCAAAAAAGTGTTGTGTAAACCAAAGTATAAATTTGATAACGGCGGGCCTAGTGAAATGTATAAATGAAAAAAAAAAAAACAACAACAACATAACATACAAGCAGGATTTAAGAGACCCAAACAATGAATACCTAAAGCGTCACTAAAATCAACAAAAAATAAAGTGTACAGATAAAAAGTGCGAAAAAATCAGGATCATTAAGAAAAACTCTAATCGACTGCTTTGTGGGAACCTACAAATGAGATCAAGCAAGATAACTAGTTCTTTAGCACAATAGCACCAGTGCTTTAGAATAATAGCACAATAATATAATCAATTGGGAATAAAATACTATATAATTTGAGCACTAAAATTATAACGCCTTCTAAACTGAAAGTGAAGCGTTTGTATACCTATATTGATATTAAATTTTCCTTTTAGAATGTCACCTTATATCTAATATTAAAGTTCTGCTACCAAAAACTGACCCACCCTGTATACTAAATTCTCGTTTAGAGTAAAAAATGTATTACAGTCAAAACCCGGATTCTAGGCAAATTGCCATTTTTGCCATTTAGCTTTTTTCATCCATGTCCTGACAATTTTGCCTATTCCATCTATTTTTTCTTTTTTTATGAAAAAAAACTGTATTTTTATTAAATTGTAAGATATACTAGTATTTTCTAAATTTAACGGTAGATAGGTAGGTAAATTCGTATGTCCTAAAATTTTAATTAAGGAAAATAGATAAGTCATGTACTAAAACGGATAAAATAAGTTTATCTCTTCGTTAAGATAACGAAATGCCAAAAAAAGCTTGTCGCGCGAACTGTAAAGAAAATACATACATTGGCATGTACTTGCTTATCAAGCAATCACTGTACGATAAAATTAATTGGTACCGATTTTTATAAACATTTCGCACGACAAGCTTTTTGATTTAAAAGTTTGGCATTGCACTATCTTAACGAAAACCTAAACTTATTTTATCCGTTTCAGTACATGGCTTAAATGAAAGTTTTGTTTTTAAAAAGGTTTTTTATTTTTTATTTTGTGCTTTTAGTACATATTTGATTTCCATGTCCGGAGGGTGGTAAAGAAATTTAGTCCGCCATCTCGTGGCATCCGCTCTATTGGATTTAGTATGACGTCACTCACTTTATCGTTGTATACTCGTCAAGTCCTTTCATTTGATACCCATGTCGAGGAGGTTGTGAAGAATTAGGTAATCCGCCGTCTTGGGGCGGCAGCCATATTGGATTTAGTATGACGTCATTCACCTTATTGTTTTCTACCCGTTGAGCCCTTTCAGTTGATACCCATGTTGGGTGATGTCACTAACTTTATCGTTTTCTGCTCTTCAAGCCCTTTCATTTGATACTCCCAAGTAACAATTCAAGTTTTATTATGGTCTGCAAGGTTGCTATAAAACCAGTTTTCAAGGGTTTCCCTTAAAGCTATTTTGCCTTCAGAACGTTCTGAAAGCAAAGATAAAACGGCCTTAAATCAAAAGTGGAGAACTTTATGAAGGTTCTAAGAGTAAAATAATAAAACTCTCATAAAACATTTTTGCCTTATCCCCACCTTAGGTGCCAAACCTTCAAGGTATCTATAAAGCCTTTCATAAAGCTGCTATAAAACCTTCATTAAACTGAGTACTAAGGCTAAATGGTCCAGAATTGGCAGTGTAATTCCTTTTGGTTTTATAGTGGACTTGAGAAATCCAGGGAGCTAGTTAATTTGCTTTATGCTTTCCACAGAGAAGATTTATTTGCCTTCTACGCATATTTCTGCGGGTCTTCAGACATTACATATTTAAAAGCGTGTATTATTAGGAATGGCGTTCCAACTTGTGATTCTAAGCGCGAAATACTCGTGATCCGTAACCCAAATACGCAAACGAAGAAAAGTTTTCTGATGCAATTGCACAAAATACGCACTGAAAATTAAAGCGCCAAAGAAATACATTAGATTTATACAATCTATATATATATAATAAAAAAAATTATTTTAAATTTTTCAACGCTTTCCCATTTACGGCGACTTAGTTAATTTCATTCCACCGATAAACGCGATATTCATTTTGTATACCTACCCCGTCCCCAAATAAAAATTATTAATTTTTGGTTATGCGACATAAAGGTTGACATGCAATATGACAAATCACGCACATAACCAACAAAAAATATGTCCGCTTTCACAATAAATCTATTAGGCAGCGATAAATGATGTTATAAAACCAAATTACCTTATGTGTGCATAACTAAATCCACTTCAAAACAAATTATTCTTAATATTGCCTTCCATAAGTCATTCAAAAGGCCAACTTTCATTTGTTCAAGAGTATTTAGTCCTATTTTAGATCTTCAGAACCTTTTGGCTTTGTATAAGTACATCACAAAGCTAAATAGTTTTATAGTGACCTTGACTCGTGTGTTCTGAGTGGCCGCATTCGCATTTATAACCTCAAATTATTTTCATGTGATCCTGAGTGGTATGTGTGTGCCTGCCTGGATAAAATAATTTAAGCATCCAGTTATCCAAAAAAGTGGACATAGTAATTATTACTAAAATGCACTAATGCACTCGCACTAGCTGATCGCGTCATGTATGCGCTACGCTACTGACACTCATCCGTGGTGTGTCTATGGTCAAGATGGCGTTAATATTTATTTCAAGATCAAAAGGTTTTAATCTACCTTCTTGCTAGTACAATAGTTTTATTAGAGAAAGTTTATATTCCAATTTCACTTAATGATGCTTTCCGCTTCTCGTTAAAAGCAAGCATAAAGCCTCATGTGATGTAATTTTATAGAAGACTACAAGGACGCTATAAAACCAGTCATTAAAGCAATAATGCTTATTTCCGCTCTAATAAAACTGTCTTTCATTTAACACCCTCTTAAGATCAAGTGGCTTTATAAAGTTCTTATTACCAGGCAAAGATAAATCATCTATAAGATCATGAGCACTTCAAGATAAAAAAAAACTGTATAATATAGATCTAGAGGGCCGCTATAAAACTTTATCATAAAACCATTTTGCCTCAAGTAAAGTTTGCATTTATCAGAGCCTTTTTAAAGCTCTTTGGCTTTTGTAAGTAGCCATAAAACTCTTATAAAACATACTAGAGGCCAAGTTGGCATTTAAAATGTTACTTGGGTCATATTAAGGGGGTTGAAAAGAAAATGTAATCCGCCATCTTGGAGCGGCGGCCATATTGAATTTAGTTTAATGTCACTAACTTATCGTTTTCTAATCTTCAAACCCTTTCATTTGATATCCATATTAAGGGGATTGAAGAGAAAATATAATCCGTCATCTTTGAGCGGCTTCCATATTGAATTTAGCGTGATGTCACTAACTTTATCGTTTTCTACTCTTCAAGCCCTTTCATTTATTTGATACCCATATTAAGGGGGTTGACAAAAAATACATGATCCGCCATCTTGGAGGGGCGGTCATTTTGAAAGTATTTCAATATTGAGTAAGAATATTGCTTATATTTCTTAAAAAATGTGTGTGATATCAAGCAATCAATGTGTTTGCCATGGTAACCGATTTAATTTTTTTAAATGGCACCATATACTTTTTTTGGTGAAAATTAATAGATTGGAACTTTCTGAATACGATACAATACAATTTTAGTGGGGTCGCATAAGAAAAAATACAAAAAAATTAAGTTTTCTATTATGCTATTGACAATGTTTATCAAAATAATTATTAACATCAAGTTAGCAATGCCAAAATCAGAACAACGCGAAACTGTCACTAGCTGTGTAGCTGTCTACATTGTTATATTAAACGTACTTTATACTCAATTTTTTGTTTACTACTTAGTATATCAACCTGTATTCTTTCCGTTTCACTTAATTCAAGCGTCAAGTTACTAAGTCCTTAAGTACACAGAAAATTGAGTAAAAAAGTACGTTTACTGTAACAATGCACACAATGATTACAAGCAACTGACAGCTAGTGACAGTTTCGCATTGTTCTGATTTTGTCCTGGCTAACTTGATAATGTTATTAATTATTTTGATAAACATTGTCGATAGCATAATAGAAAACTTAATTTTTTTTGTATTTTTTTCTTATGCGACCTAATTAAAATTGTATTGTATCGTATTCAGAAAGTTCCATTGTATTAATTTTCACCAAAAGACATATATGGTGCCATTTAAAAAAATTAAGTTGGTTACCATGGCAAACACATTTTTTGTGCTACGCAATATTGCTTGATATCACTATACGGGAAATAATTTCCCCTAACACTTTTATTAAAACATATTTTTGATATGAGGAATATTTTAAGAAATATAAGCAATATTCCACAATTTCTATCCACACTGTATTATATTGCCACCAGAACTAAAGGTTCAGCTCAATCAGGTGTCAAGAAGTTGTTCTAATTCAGCTTTCAAGATTCGACCCACACTATATTCGACACATACTAACATCCTAACTAACAGGGCAAGTTAAATAAAATCTTGTAATTAGGTTCCGGTAGGTAGATTTCCTATTATCAGTGACTACACAGGAAATCAGTAGCTGTTTCTCTGTGGTGACTGTGCGGTAGGTAGGTAAATTTGTATTTCGTAAAATTTTAATTTTTCTACTAAAACCTCATTTACAATTCTCCTACTATAATTGCAAGTGTAGCAAAGGGGGAAGGGGTCTAAAATAATTTATATTTGTTTTATTTTATTGGTCGCTGACATCCAGTTGTAGGCATGATTTTACGAGATCAGGTAAAAGTGTTAGATATTGATATTGTTTGAAATGTTTTCTACAATTTGTGCATGGATACGTCCTTAGCCTATAAACTTTCCCTTGATGGTGATGATGTTTTTTGCAAACCCTGTGGTAAAGCGTTGAGTTATTTTTTAAACTTTTTCAAATATTTTTATTCATTTTCATTTCCTTTCTTAGATTTCCGGTAAGAATAGTTATATAACCAACAAGTATATTGATAAGACATTTATTAACGCGTGACCGTAGCGAACGCGTTACTTTTCGAGATCGTTAATAGTTGTTTAAGACACGAGTTAGTTACAATATTTTTCCGTCGACTGTGCTTTAATAATTACATTAAATAACTACAAATTTAAGTATTCCTATTAATTGGCAACACGGGCGTAGCCAAGGGGGGGGGGTTTCGGGGGTTCAACCCCCCCCCCCCCGAAATAAGCAAAATATTACCTAAAAATACGAGGAGTGAAGAGTTAAATTATTATTACGTTTGAATATATGTAGTAATAGTAGCGCCTAGCGCCATCTTTTGACGAGAGGCAGACGCAGTTGCAGCCGAACTTGCCTACCCCGAAATCTAGTTTGGAATGCCTAGATATGTGCGATAAAAACCTTTATCCTAATATTTACACATTACTACAAATCTTGGCTACTATTCATGTATCCACTGCTACCCCAGAAAGGTCTTTCTCGAGCCTAAGGAGACTGAAAAACTATTTACGAAACACTACAAGTGAAAACAGACTTAATGGTTTGGCTCTAATGAACATTCAGGACAGTATAGGTATTTCGGTGCTGGTAGAGTTTGTAGCAGGTTGACATAAGATTTTTTTGTACAATTTCAACTCTGTTTTCTAGGGAATTCTCAATGTAACCTTCTGCCACAGCAGTGGATTTCCAAACACCAGTTTAATGGCTGCTCCATTGATTGAGAGCATCGAGGCAGAAGAACGCCGAAAACAATGTCCAGTAACTATAAAGATGCAGCTGGTCAGCTGGTCTAGGGTAATTTAGAAAATGTATTTACCCCGACTGGTTTGTTTATATAAAAAGTTATATGAACGCTTTCTTTCAAGATTAAGGTTGCTTTAAGCATTGAATATCTTGGCAGTAAACTTTTGATTAGGTATTTTTTGCAACGTTCGAGAAGTAGGTATGCCAGCAACATTTTTTCCGAGTAACACATTACTTGCTTCTCTCTGCACCACGCAATAAACTCGACGTATATTTTCTGATAGAGGACTTTGATTTTTCTAGCAATTGGCAATAGCTAGCTTCATTTTTTGCACTTTCTGCCACTTCTGGTGGAGTTAAGGTAAATTTTTCGTCAACAGTGACAGATACATTGAAAAACTAAAACATAGCGAAACTAAAACATAGCGCCTCGGAAAAAAGTATTTTGTCAATCAACACAGTAATTTCATCAAAGAAGTTGAGCGAAAAGAACTTCAAATAACAGGTCCCAGTAAAATACAAGGCAGCCACTTTCAGTCAATTCGAAAAAAAAAGCTAATTTAAATCAGAGTTGTGTCGGGTTGTGGCTGAATGGAATATTCCTCTCTATAATTTAACCAATCCTAGTTTTAAAATTTTCATCGAAAAATGGTGAAAAAAACAAGCTTCTGACGAAAGTACTTTGAGAAAGAACACTTTGGAACAATGCTAAACCGTGACACTAATTTCAAAAATTAAGGCTTGTATACGAAATAATTTCATATATGTATACAGGGTGATATAACTTTATATGTGATATAACTTTTTAAGCAGGATGTTTAAATTCTCAAAAATTTTAACTTTATATTTTTTAATTTTCCAACCGTTAAAGATATTCAAACAAAATTTGGTACACGGCATGCATTGATCAAGTGTCACAAAATGTGAAAAATACTAAAACGTCCCTGTAGAGAATTTTCTTTTATGCAATTGAATAACTTTTTTATTTTGAGTAAAAACTGTCTGGCATTTTTTTTTGTATCTGTCCAGTTTTACAGGAAAATTAATATACTGTTTATTGCTTCTTTTGGAATGCAAAAATTTAAGGGGGGGTTGCCCACAGAGAAAGAGAGGTTAGATTTCGTATTTTTGTATAGCATAAAATCTAATAACATTTTACCTGGCATAAATTTAGTACAAACATTTCTGTCTTCATTTTAATCATAAGATCTTAAAAGCATATGCACTGGAATTATTATTTACCCCAAAGTTTTCATAACCTATAAAACAAAACACTGCTTATAAGATCTTATGATTCAAATTAAGACAGAAATGTTTGTACTAAATTTTTGCCAGGTAAAATGTTATTAGATTTTATGCTATACAACTTAAAAAATACGAAATCTAACCTCTCTTTCTCTGTTGGCAACCCCCCTCTTAACTAATTTGAATAAAAATGACGTTTTAAATTTCTATTTGGCCATTACTGTCTTAAATGTCATATACTAATTCAACAAAGCAATAATGATTTTCAATGTTTTAGGATAGAAATGATTTTGTTAGTTTCACTTTTTTTCTCATGAAATGGATCCCAAAATTTTGATTTCTTATGTCAATACAATAGAGATTGTAGACTTTTGTCACGTTATATTGAAATTACTTTTCTCTGTTAACATATCTGATACAAACCCCATTGGGTCCAGAATTTATGAATAGAAATAGCTATTCACATACCTACCGGTGCTGAAAGACGTTTGTCTTTTTTAGGAGACAAGGTTTGTCTCTCGCCTCATGTGAGGGGGAAATTAAATTTATAAGACTGGAATGACATGATAACTTTAGAAGGGATGCAAAAGAAAATATGACGAGTTTGGACAAGTTATTTAATTTCGTATAAAATTGATGTACTTTGTCGTCTGAATAGGTATGTAAAATTTGTTTTGCTTTTAAAACATATATTAAGAATTCTCGTGTGGTTGCAATAAAATAGGTGTAAGCAGTTGCGGTTACGAGAATAAACTTTTGTTACACGGACATATCCTTGCTATTCCAATTTAATATGTAGGTATAATTTGATAACAGGTTTTATGTGCGTACCGAATTTAATGTCAACTTGAACTTCTGGAGTCCTGTGGCAGTTTTGCTACAATTAGCAAACCAAATGTGTCGCAACCATTGTGCAAATTCGCTATAAGTTGAGAAGGATTTATGGGGGTACGACGAGTTTTACATGATTTTCCAACAAACTGGGCCTGGAATTTAGATTTGGGAGCGACTCTTATGTAAATATGCATTGTTCAGTATGCCTCGGCATAATGACGAAAAGCGTACAGGAAATTCTGTTGTGGCGGGCAGAGTCAAACTGTATGAGAGGTTTATGGGTGGGGATAACACAATTTACTAAGATATACATAGAAGCAAATAAATTGTACCTAATAGCCAAGTCTGGAAATACTAAAGTCGGCTCACTCCTTTGATCTCTCGGAAAAGCCGACAATTTTTTGCGACCGGTCGTAAATCAGCGTCGCCTCGCACGCTTTGCATTTACGAGGACGACTAAACGAAATCGCCGTCAAGCTAGTTATACGGTGGCAAGTTCATATTGACTTTCCATTATTTGCCAAAGTCTACAAATAGTACACCTATTTGTAGACTTTGGTACAACGTTATGTGTGTAGGTAAGTGTACCATTAGTTTTTGGTAGGTACAGTTAAATTAAAATACAAGGTAGCTATTACCAAAATCTACATAATTAATAGGTAGGTATTGATGGCATAAATTTGAAAATGTTAAAATATGTACCTCCGTATTGTATTTATGAAGTAAAACCACAGAATATAGTTATTCTGTGGTAAAACACATATTCAACAAGTCCTTAGAGTTGAGTTGGGATGTTTTCCACAGACATGGAAAATTGCCAATATTAAACCAATACCTAAAGTATCCCTTCCAAATGTTTACAATGATTTAAGGCCTATATCTATTCTACCTACTTTTTCTAAACTTTTTGAAAAAATAATTTCCCTACAAATAAAGGATTATTTGACTGCTAAAGCCATTTTGCCCACGTGTCAATCCGGTTTCAGAAGTAATAACAGTACACAGACAGCCTTACTAAAGGTAATAAATGACATTTCTCACGAACTAGATAGATCGAAAAGCTCAATTCTAGTCCTCCTGGATCAAAGTAAAGCATTTGATTTGGTTAACTCGGAACTGTTAACTGCAAAGCTACATTATGTTGGGTTCGATCATCTTAGCTTGATTTGGATTCAGTAGAGGGCTCAAAGAGTGGTCATCGAAAATTGTACTCCATCTTCAATGCAGCAAATTAGGAGTGGTGTTCCTTAGGGGAGCATTCTGGGGCCTCTATTTTTTTCAATATTTATATTTGATCTTCCTGAGGTACTCAGATTTTGTAATGTGCACCTATATGCGGATGACATCCAATTGTACTTTTCTTGCCAGTAACAGCAACATATATCATTCATTGGAATCAGTGAATGTAGACTTAAATCATATTAACAATTATTCTGAAAATCATGGACTCCGACTTAACCCAAAAAAAAACTGTGGCGTTATTTATAGTTAACAAAAATAAACAAAAAATTGTGCCTGCTGCGAAGTTAAAAATAAAAAATCAGGAAATCGATTGGGTTCACGGTCGGTCGGTAATATTTTGCGGTAATATTTTGCGCGCACCCGGTAGAATGCGAACGAAACCGCTCTCAGCTACACTGTGTACAGGGTGTTCCCGTATATTTTGACCCACCCCTACAGCCTTTATTTTTCTAGTCAGAAAAAAATTACTTAAATGAAAGTTGTACTGAACCGCTAGGATTTGTTACTATTAGATAAAACAAATGAGCGTCGCAAATTTATGAAAAAATATAAAATTACTTTTTTTAATGGAACACCCTGTATATTTGTGGATTTTTGAATTGCACGCATTTTTTCGATTCCAACAATATAAATATGTTATATGTTTGCTCTAAGCATTCGCATGATATTCCAAATTGTAGATAAATACGATCTTTATATTTAATCAAAGGTTGCCATGGAAAACAATTTCATCTTAGACAAGAGCATTCCTGTCAATCCATTATTTTTGGGACAATACACCTTGGTACCCTACAACTTTCATTTAAGTAATTTTTTTCTAACTGGAAAAATAAAGGCTCTATGGGTGGGTCAAAATATACGGGAACACCCTGTACAGCTTATTTTCTTATATTATAAGATATCGATCGGCTCGATAAGGAGGGGACCGGGAGAGGGCAAGAGGGAAAAGTTTGTTTACACAAGGCCGAGTGCCCGGACTTATTAGTATATCTCTGGACGCTGCTAATAGTATTTATTTTTTACGCATGTAGGAGTCAGTAGTTAAGTGAGATAAGAGTAGGTATAGTCCTAAAGATACTGAAAGTTAAACTTTTCCACTTCTCTCTTTGCAAACACCGCTGTAATTTGTACTTGGTTGGTTATGCACAATATACTATACAGGGTGTTTCTAAATTATGGTGCCAACGTAATATGACAGGTAGAAAATGTTATTTTGAACAAGAAGTTTCCTATAAACATGGGTCCGAAAATGCGTAATAAAAAAGTTATACAGGGTGAAAATGTTACAGTTTGAAAAACATATTTTTATTCGCAAAAACTGGGACTACACTCTATTCAAACTAAATGCAAGTTGCGCGTAAACATTTACACGATGGAAGCACATGAACAATTCTGAGGGCTAATACGAGGCAGGGCCGCATTAAGAACGATCTCTATGAATTTTATAATATAAAATATTAAAATAATATGCCCCAATATATATTAAGAACTTTAAAAACAAACTTTTATGGCACACCTAGTCATTCGCTTACCTGCAAATTTCTACTATTAACACAAATCGTATAGCTCCAACAATTAGTAAACATCGAAAGAATTATATCGGAAAAAAATAAAGGTCCACTTGCGACTCAATACACCTCTGTAGAAACACCGACTCGCTGAACTCGCCCGCCGGGTCAGACTTTATTGCCGGCTAGCCAATAGCAAGCCGATCACGTGCGTATCACGCTCTAGCCATGCAACAACTTGTGTTTATGTGTCACTTGCGTTTAGTTTGAATAGAGTTTATATGGCTTACATGGCCACACAAAATAAGCGGGTGTTGTGGAATCAAACAGGTTGGTTGTCGATGTCACATCTTTATTCTATGAATGCTTCAGTTAGTCTGCTCCAATATACAATTGTTATAGTTACCTACTTTAGTGTCCTACTTTCTAAACTGCTGAATAGCTATATTTATGTTTAAACTAATAAATAAAATAACGATATGGATAATGATAATGATAATTATAATTTATACAGCAACTCGTAGTTTGAAGAACGATCATATACAGAGCGCATCGTTGCCAAATATAAATTCGATTTGCTGACAATTATTCTAAACCGTGCTTTTTTCCGGTGGAGATTTTTTCTGCGTCTGGCCAATTCTTAACGGTGCGCGGCACGGTGCTGCGAAGGAGAGCACTTTTCAATTCTGAAACTTTAAAGTACCCCATCGTTTCATTTAATGTTGGCAAATAAATCAACTGGCAGAAAATCCTCCAATTTTTTCGCGGATAAGAAGCGAACGCTCTCCTATCCCATTTCAAGTTTAGCTACGAATTTGGCCGCAAACGGAAATACTGTCCCTGGCAAATCCGCCGGCAATAAACGGGCCATAAAATATCATAAAATAAATTCGCCGTGAGCGGCGGCGGCGGGCGCTCCGGGAAAAATCCCCGGAATGGGGGCCCCGCACGGCACGGAGCGGCGCTGGTAAAAGCGGAACCGCCGCAATCGCGCGGCCTCGTATGTGTCTTACGTGCTCTGTAAGTGCACCTTAATTTATGCGGTTTGCGGGGGAGACGCTGGCGTTTCAAAGGGGCCAGGGCGGTCTACACGGAATGACTGTAAGATAAAACGTTGCAATCGATTTTCTCGGTAATTTTAAAGATAGGGTAAAGTGGTGAAATGCGCCCCCACATGTTGAAAAAGTTAATATTTCATAAATTAAAAAAAAACTATTTTCGGGGGCTAATGTTTACCTGTGCAATTGTTGCACCCGTGCACATTATTGTGCATGTTTCATGTAACCATTAGGTACCTACATTTTACGCACTAGATCCCATCAACACGGATTTCTTTGAATAATAATAGTCACCGCACTCAGTGCAAAAATCGCCCCCTCCATCAGAAAGTTCATTGGAACCAGGATGAACTCAAAACCGGCGCAGATTCGGGACTATAGACGCACAGGAATTTCGCTTCCTGCTGACCTTTTCTTGTTAAAACCTTTCTTTGGTCTGTTCTTGGTGTTAGAGGCCATTCCAGAAGTAGAAGGCAGAGCGGAATCAATATTTTTTTGTTAAATTAGGTTTCTTGTTCTCTGCTACAAGGCGCCTGGTGCTTGCGTTTCGACGTTTCCAACGGGACTTTCGGAATTAGATTATTTTCTTGAAGAAATTTTGACTGAGTTTCATCATTATCATTGTTAATCTACACCTGGCAGAGTTTCTTGCTTCTTCTCAATTTTATTTGGGCTTCGTAAGGGCTCAGGAGCAGGTGTACAGGGGCAGGGGCAAATAAGACTATTTGAGCAGCTTCTTCATTTGCCACTGCCTCTCTGCTGCATCATATATTGAAAACAAGTGGTCTGGAAATGCTTGTGGATTGTAGGGAAATATTCCGCAAGCCTTAAAGCCTGATACTGCAATAGCTACAGTGTCTGCTTTACCCCACGCATTGCCAATCAAGGAGAAAATCGCTAGTGTATAAAGTGACTGAATAGCTTGGTAAGCACAATAACACCACATCGTTTTCTGCATCGGTGTCTAATAAATCTAGCGCATTACAGTGGGATGTGTTCAGTGCTTTACCTACACCTTTTGTAGGCAAAAAATGGATTTGAAACCATTTAAAAAATTATTCACTGTATTATGTAAGAATATTTGGGGTACATAAATACCTCGAAACTAGTAGAATTCATGATTTTTGTCTTTTCCTTTGAAAATCAAAACAGGTGGCATAACCTTCTGTGTGTATTGCAACAGCTAACTACAGACGTTTTCTCCTTTTTTAGGACTGGGTTGTTGAATAAACATCTTTAGTACATTTTGATGCCGCCATACTTTACCTGCTTTATTGCCGACTTGGATTCCTGATTCGTTAACATTAAAAAAAAATTCTCGACCTATCGAGCAAATAATTTTCGATTAAAATTTGCAACAACAATTAAAAATAAATAACCACGTCCCTTCTGTTTATACCCTTTGCCCTGGCAACAGAGATAACTTCTGATTTGCGAATGGAAGTTCCTTATTGCACAGAAAATCTGGAGGTATAATTTCTAATCTTTCCGCCAACTAGAAGGCAATTTTTTTGACTGAAGTGGTATCAAAAGCAAAACCAACTTGTTTAGTGCTTTCAGGTGTTTAACTAGTCGTTTCTCATGTTCAAATCCCAATTCTGTACATCGGCTTAATCGCAGATTTGAACTTCCGCTAGCTTTGTGTCTATTAAGAGTACGTGACGGCATTTCATAAGCTCTACTGGCTTCATTTACATCCATTTGACGCCACGTCACTTTTTGAATCACTTCTTCTAAAACATCTTCGCTCCAAATAGCCGTAGTTGTTTTACGTAAGTATTTTTTACCCATATTGCGGTACTAAAAATAAAAAAAAGCGCCAAACAATCATTTTTTATGTGGGGCGTTTTTCCCAAATGATGGAAAAAACGCCCCCGCAGCTTAACTATTCATATAAAAACATTTCTCATCTAAACGACATAGCATTTTGTAGGTTATAAATTTTGCGCGCTACCTATCTATGCAGTTGACCTTTAGAGGTATCTTTACTATGAAAATACTTGAGCACCACCAATTACTGCACGACACCCGCGAATGGAACTCGTAGGTAACTTTTGACATAACAAATCAGATATCCGGAAGACGAAGTTTTTGGAAATGGGGCGTATCCCCACTGGGACGTATTTCACCATTTTACCCTATATAAAATTAATGGCATTAAAACTAAACTTTCGTAGAATATTCCAAGGAATTTAATATGAAGTCAAACTTAATGTTGTTAAAAAGTTATGTCACGAAATACATTTTTTCCAAAAAAAATTGAGTTGAACTTCACTATGAAATATTACTAACGACTAGGTATGTAGGTACATAAGGAGAGTAACAGATAATAATTATTGTCAGTTCCGACGTCGAACTTCCGGTTTGACCGGAAGCGTGCCTTATACGTAGGCAGATTTTTGCGGCAATCTTTTTTGAACGAGTTTCCGGCTTTGAATTTTGAATAATCCCGAAATTGACAGCTTCGGCTGGAGGGTCCGAGTAAACAAACATGACGCTTGGATGTCCAAGGCGGTCAAGGCGAACTGGATTCTTTTTAACTTTTTGATACTGGTTTATATTCTAAATGTACAGGGTGGGCCAAATTGGACAATTTTAAAGGGAAAACTGATATCGGTGTCTGAGGCTCTTTTTTAGGATAAACTCAATGGCGAAAACCGCAAATCGACATCTGTCACCGTTCTTGAGTTACAGGGCGTTTTTCGAAAATGTGCGTTTTCGAAAAGTGACCGTAACTTTTTTCGGGTTGAAAATTTTGTGTTTCTGTGAAAACATTCTTAAAGCACTTTTTTACGTGGAATCCAATGCTGCCACTACATTTTTTTTCTAGTCAATAGTTTAAGAGTTACGGATAAAAAATATTATTTTTTAAATGGAACATCCTGTATATTTTTGCATTTTTTAATAGAGCAAAAAATTACCATTCCAAAAATATATAACACTTAATGATTTACTTAAGTAGTTATCAATTACTAATAGCTTTTATGATTTCATGTGTATAATTGGAAGCACGCCCTTTCAACAAGTAAGCTTTGGACGGTGAGACAATGAAACAACCGTGGAAAAATGTTTACTGTTACCTACCTGTCAAATTTTCAGTTAGGCTGTTTAGACAGAGTAGGTAAAGATTTTTCTATTTTTGTATAATTTATAAACTTTATAATATACCTACAATGAAATTTAAAAGTTATGAAAAATGGGAT
Source organism: Pseudeuparius sepicola (assembly GCA_963920635.1). Taxonomy (NCBI): domain Eukaryota; kingdom Metazoa; phylum Arthropoda; class Insecta; order Coleoptera; family Anthribidae; genus Pseudeuparius; species Pseudeuparius sepicola. The sequence goes on along the minus strand of OY987302.1, from coordinate 45,888,674 downwards.
ATGATAGTCTGTTTTATACAATCCGTACCTACCTTTTCGGCCTACTATTAATCAAATCTATTAACTATTACTCTAACACTATTAATCAAATTGTGTCGCAATCTTGCAAAAATGTGCTTGAAAGGATGTCTTCTCTCTGGATACCGCTCGTAGTATAAATTGCTCGTTGCTTCTGATTTTCCCCCGGATTGTTTACAACAGACTCATATCCCATTTTTCATAACTTTCAAATTTCATTGTAGGTATGTTATAAAGTTTATAAATTACACAAAAATAGAAAAATCTGTACCTTGCCTAAACAGCCTAACTGAAACATTGACAGGTAGGTAACAGTAAACATTTTTCCTTGGTTGTTTCATTGTCTCACCGTCCAAAGCCTACTTGTTGAAAGGGCGTGCTTCCAATTATATACACATAATACATCATAAAAGCTATTAGTAATTTATAACTACTTAAGTAAATCATTAAGTATTATATATTTTTGGAAATGTAATTTTTTGCTCTATTAAAAAATGCAAAAATATACAGGGTGTTCCATTTAAAAAATAAAAAAAATTATCCGTAACTCTTAAACCATTGACTAGAAAAAAAAAATGTAGTAACAGCATTGGATTCCACGTAAAAAGTGCTTTAAGAATGTTTTTACAGAAACACAAAATTTTCAACCCGAAAAAAGTTACGGCCACTTTTCGAAAACGCACATTTTCGAAAAACACCATGCAACTCAAGAACGGTGACAGATATCGATTTGTGGTTTTCGCCATTAAGTTTATCATAAAAAATGAGCCTCAGACACCGATATCAGTTTTCGTCTATCTCCGTCAAAAATAGGAGTTTCCCTTTAAAAGTGTCCAATTTGGCCCACCCTGTACATTCTAAATTTAAGCAGAGGTTTAATATAAACATTTATATACAATGTCTATATTAGTACCGCAACATAATTGTAAGCTGCATGATTTAGAACATACAAAATTTGGCAAGTCAGCGTTTGTATTGAGCAGATCCGAAGTGATAAAATCACATGTGATGTTATTGCTTTGATATTTACCAAGAGAATTTATCGCTAGCAAAGGTATATGATTGGTTGTATTTTTTGAAAGGAGATAGGTATTGGATGCAAGCAGTACCTAATCGCTAGCAAAGGCATTGCTGATTATTTTTAAGAAAGGAGCGAACTTAGTTGATACAAGCGATATATGAGTTAATCGTAGTTAAAACACAAGTGCCGGAAATATTATCGACACATATCTCGAAAGCGCTATTTTGCTTAGAATGATCACAAGTATAAATTAGACCTTTTATTTTCTGATAAAACCACGAGAGCGAAGCGAAGGGGTTTGGAAATTTTTCTTCATAAATTAATTCTCAAGCACTATTTTTCGCTATAGTCTACACAATTTTGTACGACTGGCGTTAGTTGGCAACCACTTTCTTCCGCTTTCCACATTTCCACAAGTAGTCATCCTCATTGTCCCCCGTCTCGAGCAACAAGCCATATAGGCAGCCGCGCAGTTCAACTAGTCCGACAATAAAAAGCGCCTCCCATTGTCCCACGCCCGCGTCAAATAAGGGCGTATGCTGTATCTCATCATCTCGCCTGTTCCCCCGGCGGCCGGGTGTCTCGCCCGCCGCATCCTCACACTTTAAGGTCTAAAAATACCGTCCCGAGCTCCCCCGTCGACAAAGGAAGTGCGAAGGTGGTGTGGTTTTTAAATAATTAAAGCGGCGGCCCCGAGGGCCCTCCGGCAGACGCACGCGTGCTGTAGTGGCGCGAGGAGCTTCCGGCCCCCGAGCACAGTGGCGGTTTCTGGCGTGGGAGGGTTCATTATATTTCTAAGGATCCGTTTTTTTTTTAAGTTGTATTAATAGCAAAATCAAACCCAATCGATCCTGTAACACTGGAAGTGAAAAGTGAATATGACGTAAACGCCCAAGTAACATTTAAAGTTGCATAAAAAACGTGAAGACGTTGTTGCGACCAATAATACAACTTGTCTATAGACGTATCGTCCTTTTTACAACTCCTTTATGACTGAACATGGACGGTTGAAAACAGGTTTTCATGACTTTTCATACAACTTTTATCTGACTTAATTGGATACGACTCTTATAAGTCCATTAGGTCGTGTAAGTTCATAGATACCTTAACGTCATAAAGAAGTAGTAGTAGCTCTCAAGTTGTGAAGAATTACCAATTAGTCTTAAATATGGAACGTAGTGTTATACCAACAATCCAATATGACTAAATACAACGGTCTGATTTAATTTGACATAATGCGAAGTCGTATTGTGCTTGCAATACGAAGACATTATTCTGTCTCGGCCGTAAGTGGTAAAAACGAAATTATACGTTGGTGATATTATGCAATAAAGCATCTCGGTTTTTGACGATTGTACTCAACGGAATCTATTGCGAATTTTTATTTACTGTGAAAATTATAAATATAGCTTGAAAATTTACAACGCTCCTTTAAAATAATGGAAATTAAAGGAAATGAAAGAAAAAATGTAAAATATGAACGTGCTTTAAATTAAAATTTAAAGTGTTACAGTTGTACAGGATCGTTCGATATGTCGAAAATACATGTTTTCCACTCAAATTTCTATGATTTTTGCCCACAAATTAAATTGGAAGTTTTGCCACTTTCGTAAGACAAACATGGTTGTCCTTAACTGAATTTATGATGGCAAACATGGCCGACAGTGCTTATATGACTTAGTAGTTGTAAAACTTCAATCAAACTACTGTTAGAGGTCATAAATAGTTCTAAAACTGTCAAACGACTATTAAGAGGTTATAAAGCGACTAAAACTAAAATCAAAATTACAGAATAAGTATTTATATGCGCATGCGCGTAGAGGGCTGTCTTTAGAACTTTCTGCAGTCCGAGGTAGGTGCCTCGTCAAGTTCGTAGTATTGCTAGTAGTAGTAGTAGAATAAAAAAATTAAGATTTGTATGACAAAACTGATTTAGTTCAAAATTTTTGTAACTGCTTGTCTATAACTTCCTGACCATTTGTATTTGCCCGCAGTCTTTTGTAAAACTCATAATAATTTTTAACAGAAGCCGATATGCTTATAAGTACTCTCTTATTACTGCTTTACATTTACTGTATGACATATAGGTATATGGCACATCATAATATGATACATATATATTATGATACAATAAATTACGTTTCACTTTTACTAATGACCCTATGAAAGTCGTATATTTTATTAAAATTACCACTTACTGGGGTCATATTGAGGTTGAAATTAATATTAACGCGCATGTGCACTACTTTCTTACCGTCATGTTCTCATTTCTATGTCGTATTAAGATCTTGCTTAAAACTGTCCTACAACATCTATTACTTCCACTTACCTACTGATGTCTTATAATATATTTTAATCGTCTTCATAAGACTATCGCTCCACAAAGTTTTAATGTGGTCAAATTATTTTCTTTACAACCGTCGTACAACTATATTTCTAAAATCATAAACCTTGTTGTATTCTCAACGACGGAGACCTCTTTACAACCTTATAATAACCTTTGAAAGACTATATAATGTCGACGTTAAAGTAACCATGTTATGCCTGTTATAAGACTTTTGTAGGACAATTTCTTTCACGATTCGAATAAATAACATCCTAACCACTACTATAAGACCTACAGTTATTTTGTCTACCCTAAACAACAATTTTATAACCCTAATACAACTATTTGGACATTAGGATAAAAAATAATAGAACTTAAAATGTTACTTGGGCGGGAAATAGTAAGTTTTGTCGTGATTAATGGTATGTTACAGCGCCGGTTTTAGCTTGACTGTATATACCGCCGGGTGCCAAGTTTAAAAAACGCGTTATCTTTCCTCTCATTTTTTTTACTTTTACCCAAAAAGCTAAACTTTTTAGTTAGGAGGTAGCCAGAAATTAAAAAAAAATTGAATCTTTGTGGTACAAAATTCCGCGGCAGGCGAAAATTTTTCAAACATTCAAGGTCAAACAGTTTAAATTAACGTAAAGAAATTCCAAGCAAAACATATTCTTGTTAACTGGTTTTTATTTGTTCACTATATAAATCATAACATTTGTATAGCCAAGACGTCCTACTCGGTCTTCTTTTATAGAGCAACTGTGACCAATAGAAATTTCGAAATTTGTTTTAGTGTGAGCCCATAAAAATCATTGCTTTTTAAACCGGCTACACAAAAGAAAGCAGAGGTGTTTGGTTCTTCGGTAGTTAGATACTTGACAATAATAAGTATATTTTTCAATAAATGTATCTATGTTACACATTATTACATGACAATTTTCCAGTTTATATTCAATCATTGAATCAATGTTGTATATTCTGCGTTTAGGATATTTTCACTTAGAAATTTTATTTTCGTCCAAGAATACAGGGGGGGAGTAAAATCTTCAACGTACAGATGAATAAGATGATGAATAGGAGAACGTTTCAGATGTTATGTTTGCAGACGACGATCAAAATGAAGGTGTCGCGTCGTGAGTGATATAACAACAAAATGTGATTTATTTTTAGTTATTAGACCAGCTTATACCGCCTCCTAAAATTAACCGCCGGGTGCTATTAGCGCCCTAGCACCCCCCTAAAACCTGCGCTGGTATGTTATCACACCATACAAAGTCTCTCAATACAGTAGTTTTCAGTTGCTGCTACTTGTCCGCGTTATGATTGCAGTGTCATCGGCTAAAACTCACCACCTCTGTCACGGATAAAATTATTATATATTATATCATTCAAGAAGCAATGCCAGGACGGCTCCCTGAAGTTGGTTTTTTGTTGTTGTATCGTAACGTATAACCAAAGGATAAAGAAACTAATGCGTATAGTATTATCGACGCCTACGGGGTCGATCACACGTATCTGCCAAGCAAGTAGTGACGTTGTGACTTCTCTTTCTCTCTCCTCCCCTTTCGATGGCTTAAACTATTAAGTATTAATAATATTAGTAACACAAAGTCCCTCGGCGGAGCGAGCCTACCATGGTCGATAATCACACCACGGAATCGCTTTTGCAATGCAAATGCACTGCTAATTCGCTTATCTACCGGACAGCAGACCGAGGGGGTCAGGGGGTAGCAGAAAAAGTCGTAGCAAACCGCACAGAAGGTTTGCAACGGAAACATCAAAGAGCTATGAGAGCTTGTGCGAGGTTTTTTGATTAGGAAAGGTACTTTCAAACAAGATGTATATATAAGTATTTAATTAATTAAGGAAGAAAAACTCTACCATTGAGCGTTGAGCAAAGGAATAGTCAGTCATAGTATATTATTTTAACTTACTTTAACCTACTGCCTGTGTATTGATTTTTATGACGAAAAATTCGAGATTGTTCAGGAATGGGTTTGCATATTTGTTCTTAGAAAATGGAATAGGTTAGAGCAATGTTGGCATAATATGTATTATTATTAATGTAATAATACAGGGTGCAGATATACAGGGTGCAAATTTTAACTGGCGGTAGGGTTTGACCCCAAAGGCACACCTATAAAAAATAATAAAAGGGATATGTATAAATGCGACGTTGACACTAATTGAAAGCAATAAAATATTACAGCGAGGGTAGGAAGAGGGAAATAGTGCTATTTGCGGTCGAAGGTATTTTGGTGGAACCACAGACCTCTATAGCTTATAGGTCTGTGGTGGAACTTTGGTGCCAGTTGCGGTCAACCATATAAATGTTTAGATATTTTTGATAAGAAAGTGTCAGATGCGGTCAACGTATGCATGTGGTTTTCGATATTTTTCCAATAGGTAAATACAATTAGAATTTGTTTTAGTTGATTTGTGTCACATTGATTTGGTTATTTAAGGATAAGATATATTCATTCACATTTTTGAATGTATGCAAGAGACAAGAGGCATCGTTTTAAATCTCGCGTGTGGTGATATTTTTTCAATTTAATAGTTATTTATGTACCAAGGCACTGAAGTTCAACTTCTTTGCTCTGAGGTTCAGTTCCTGCCTGGTCTGTATAAAATCACTGTATTCTGCTTCCGATTTAATAAGTTTAATACATTTATAAAAGTTGCGGTAGGTATGGTGTTTTTATAATTTTGTTCAATCCGTTGTTCCAGCCTTCTACCGCGTTGTTAGTTCTCTGTTTCCTGCTATAGCAATTCCAAATTATTTTGCCCATTATTGGATGTTCAAACCACAGTGGGACAAAATAATCGTAAAATGCAAAATACTCTCATTACCTACTGTTGGATTGTTCTTGTATAAGTAACCATACCCATCATCTACATCATCCAAAGGCAAGAGCTGAACACATCCGTAAGTGAAGACGAACTTCTTCGTTCTCCATAAGCAGTGAGTCCAGTGAAAATTGCAACCTTATATATATTTGCTTGTGGAAATAAAATAAAAAATTACCTATTAATTAACGCCGCTATTGTATAGCCTCTTCAAAATCCATAGTGACTGTCTCAGGATTCTACTGTGATACAAATTCTTTTATCGCAGTAAACAATTCAAAATATGTACTTCAACGCTTATTTGGTCACAAAGCGTAAAATATCAGAACTATATTTGTTTATCTGTACTTCCTAGATCAGCATGTATGGTGTATATTTGCGTAAACTGTTTTGGGCAACTTTTAAACGTGCCGTCCAGAAAGAAACTGGTGTAATCGCTAGAGCTTTTCTTCCCTTCTTGGTAGCAAAGCCAAATATTCTTGAATCCCCAAATTGTTTGTCAATTAGGCAAATATATTATCTCCATTATTCATCAATAGCAGTTCATTAGGTATTTCAATTTCAAGCGCACTTGATGGTTCTTTTTGTATGCCTTGCACGATAAAGGTTAACAGAAGTAAGCAGCGGTAATTCCGTTACAAAATCGGGGCACCATTGTTGCTGATAAATTTCGGAAATAGGCAAATTCTCTTCGCGAGCTCTCTTGCTAGCACTTGAAAGTTTCTGTTTCACTTCCATGATGGCGGCTTCGTCTGGTTTGCAAATATGGTCAACTTCTTCGAGAACAGATCCATATTTAGATTTCATACGGCCTTTACACTTCTCTGATTTTTCCTTGACGCACACCCAGGTAACAACATTTTCTTTATTTCCGCGATATCTTCGATATTGATAAGCTTTAAACAAGGCTGAAGGTTTGCCTTTTGTAGTTTATATTACGTCCAATTTCTCCATAACAAATCAAACACTATCAAAGCACATAACTGGATCGGTCGCTAGCAAGAACATAATTTCATAATTAGTGAAGATGGGTGTGCAGGTAAGTGTCGATCCTTTGACCGCATCTGAGACATTCTGAAAAAAAAAACATTTAAAAATTTATAGGGTTGACCGCAAACGACACTAAAATACCTTCGACCGCAAATGGGACGATCCGCACAAATGAGAAGGGATTATAATAAAATATTATAATGAGGGAATGAAGTAATAGGAGGTGGTGGGGCCAAGCACGGGCAAATTGCATATTCCACGCCTCCACTTAAGGATTCCCCACCTAGTCGATTAGTAGGGAGAACAAACAAGGATTCATTGGAAAATTTGACAAGCTGGTAAGTGTTTGAAATAATAGCTTTATTTTAAAAATGGCGATTTGCACTGTTCGAGAGAAAGTAAAATCGTGAAAAAATGAATGTTTAACTGGATGCAATAAATGTTGCGATGATCATCAAGGTGATCGTGGAAGGGTTCTTTCTGACAAGGAAATTAATATTTGTGCGGTAGCCAAAATTAGTGAACCCTGTTCTAGTCGGAAAATAACTAAAAAAGTTGATTGTAACGCTCGTACTGTTCGAAAAAGAAAAGTGGCTACAAGTCTTAAAACACTCAAGTTACGCACGCAATTTTTCCCGAGGACCGTAATAAATGCGTCGAATTTTGTGAAAAAATTAGTGAGAAAGCTGACTCGAGACGAACATTTTATCGAAAATATTTTATTTCTGATGAAAGTTCGTTTTTCTTGCATGGTCTCGCTGGCTTTCCATACCCAGTAGGTACACTCAAAAATTAAATGTTTGATTATTCCTGAAGTACGAGCATTGCCAATCAATTTCGATATATTAGTGTGATCCAATGCAGAGATGGTAGATGTGCCTGAGAGCATTCTTGATCGCCCCACCGATCAAGAATACTACGAGAGTGGATCACCAAATTCACCGGACTTAAATTCATGTGATATTTCCCTGTGTGGTCACATGGAACAAATTGCATACTCGACTCCTGCAAATACATTAGAAGAGATACGAGCTCGTGTGGAAGCCAATGCGAATGAAATAAAAAATAGCCAGGATGCATCATTAGATAAAATAAAAGAATCTCTGTAGCAAAGAGTTGAAGCTTGTTTTAGCAATGGAGGACAGCATTTAGAACAATTTCTGTGAAAAAGGGCTGTGTCGTGAAAGTAGGTATCAATGTAAAAAGCACAAAATATATAGGTTAAGAAATGCGGCGTCAATGCTTTTGCCTGGCAACACCGCTGACAGGAGGCAGAACGGTCAGCGCCACCTTACCGGGTTGGATGAACCTTGGTTGGAATTTCTGTAAGGAATTCTGCGGGGGGGGGGAGGGGCAAAGGGGGAGAAGCGGGAAATTTGAACTAGGATCTCCCACTGGAATATTGAATTACTTTTAATTATTGCTTTATTTCAAAAAAAAAAGAGCGCATAATGTGATATATTCCGCCACATTATGTGTTCCATTTCAGAAATAAAACAATTAAAAGGACTACAGGGATATATTAAAGTATTTTCATTTTTTTTATATATATTTAAAACAAAAACCAAAGAAACATATCAGGCAGGTATAATAATAATAATTCTCGCCCTCACAATACTCCAATCTAGGAGTGTTGTGGGGGTGGCGGCAATTACTATTATTTAGGATTATTTTTGTCACCAACACCAATAAAACCATATACAAAAACTTAATGAATAGAAACAAAATAAAAATTAACTCCTATTTAGAAAATACATATCACAGGTCCTTGGTCCTCTTTCAGTCCGGATAAATCTCAGATAAACAGTCTTGGTCATCGTTAATATTCCCAGTCTACCGAACTTGGTTCGGCAATCCGGAAACATGTAATAAAGATAAAATCGATTAGTGAGTTCCTTATCAGCAGATCGCAATAGCTACAAGTAAGGGAAGCAAATATGTTAGATAGGAAATAATAAAGACAGTTAGGAATTTTTCAACTTCTTGAGTTTTTTAGTATGTCCCTCACTAATTCGCTTCGTACCTTTTTTCTCCCTGATATACTTAAAAATAGTTAATCTCACACATTATTTATTAATGAATAAAGCAATTTGACCTATTGTGGATGATGTTGAAGTAACTCCGGCCATGTCTGAGATTCTTCGGGGACACGCCACCTGCTGCGTCTTCTATTCTCAAATTAAGTTGCCTCCATTCTCCGTTTTAACAGTTTCCATTGTATCTAAAATAATAAAAAAGGTGTTATTTTTTACTATCGGTACCACCTATATTTAAATCAAACAGAAAACTACTACTGGAGTTAAACAATAAAAAATACATTAAAACACACTAAACACAGAAAATAATAACTGCTGAAAAACAACGACTACTAAGTAGACGGGGCTTTCAGTACGAGTCATTTTAGCAGTCGAACGAAACTGGTTCGACTATGCTTTTACTGACTATTGTTATTAATCTAGTGGTAATAACATAGACAAGAAGAAACAACAGGAATAAAGGGAATAAATATAACTTGTAACAGTGTCTCTAATAGCCCCCTAACCACACTTTTCACACTGCCTATTCATATTTGGAATATTCCTCGAATAACACATTGATAATAATTCGGGAAGAACTGTTATGAGTTATGGCATTAATAAATAATAACATACCTATTTGACTTACCTTGTTCGAGATTGTTGATATATTTTTTATTAAAACTTCAAAATTTGCAAATTCATCGATCGCCAAGGCGTCTGATCGGGCGATTCTATTGGTCCAACCCTCCAACCCGTAATGTATAGGCAACCCGTTTAACATAGGGTCGCATTCAGAGCAAATATAGCTCACTTTTTGCTACCTTCGATCATACCCTTCAGATATATTTTTCAAGGAATTATCTGAAGGTATGGCAACGCTGCCGCTTCTGTATTGAAGCGACCTTGCGACCAGTGGATCTAAAACAATCTCTAAGATTCGGGAAAATGTATTAAAGACCTTAACTTTTTATTTTCAGCACATTAAAAAAAGTATTTTCATAGGCGTGTTTTTGGTGTCGAATCTGCCGCCATTTAAAATGTATGTACAGGCGCGGCCCTTGAAATCGTTTCAATACGTGCGGTGGCAAAGGCGTTCAACTGACAACGTTGCAATTGTCCCTCCCATCTCTCGCGAATTGGAAGCCAGCCATAACCTCAAAGGTGTAAGTGACGGCAAATTTAAGATCTTGTTACGCAGCATTGCCTTACGCGACATTGCCAGTTACAGTGCGAAAAACAGTAAATTAGGCGCTGTTAGGTTGGCCTTAAATTGCCTGAATAATAGTGGAAAATCTTACAACCCTGCAAACGGATATTGCCGGCTTTTGTCGCAAAAGTCTTTCGACAACCGAATAGAGCCGTTCTAAAAATCGAAGGTGGGGGTAAATCTCTTAATTGGGTGTCGTACTTTTCTCCGGTACCAAAAAAACCCCTCGAAAATCCGATATCTAAAAGAATTTTCCGATTCACGATTAACTACTTTCAAAAACGGGACGGCTGTAGAATCAACGAAACTGACGGAAAATCATCTGAAACCACTCTTGGAAATTGCGTGTTTTTTCTTATTTCTCGATTTTTCGGGGGCCCGGGAAGCATCAGAACCTCACCCGAAGACTCCAGGGAAGCTTTAAAAATTCAAATAAATCAAAGTTTTGGTTCGCGGTTAAGATAAAGAAGTGTAATAAACCAATGTAAAAAAACACTGCGAGATTTTTATATAATAACACAATTATACTTAGATATTACTTTGACAATCAAAGAAATCCGCGTAATTTCACGTTACGTGAATCTCAAAACACCAAGGAACAGTGTAAAACTTTAAATCCACTTATAAGTTATTATAATAATAATGCAATTTTTATTTTCTATGGAAGGAGCTGGGTGGTACGAGGGAATGTAGGGAAAGTTGTTGATTTGAGAAGCCGTAGAATTGGCGCAACGTTGCCGCACTTACCCGAAATTCTTGATTTCTTGCTCATTTCTCGTGCCTAGTGGAAACATTTATGAGGCCGCGCGTGTACTAATCAAACTTACACCCTGTGTAGGTACGTAATGCCTAAAAATATACAATAATAAAATATTAAACCAGCCTTGATGTTCTGTACGGTAATGCCTTCACAAATCCAATTGACAAATCCTACAAACTCAATTGATGTCAAGATAGTAGAGGGAATGCCTGCGCCCTTTGTTCCTAAACTGTGTAAACCGAAATGCGGGAAAATGTTTTCGTTGGTAAATTGTACTGTCACACTATTATGTTCAACAGTTAGGGCAATAAATAGGGCGCTTATTAGCCAATTCACTGGAGCAGTAAATGGAATTTACACGTCAGGCTTTTCGTTTAATTTATTATATTTACTGGATTAGCCGCACTTTTGCTCGTTCGTTCCTTGAACCACCTGGACAAACAATGACATTCAAAAATATTTTTACGAAGGAATACACAGCACAGTGTGTTTTGTTGCCTGTATAAATATAAACAAAACTATAATTAGGAAAAAATTGGGCATTTCAAAGGCTTACAAAGTTAGAGCCATATTAAATGAACTATTAACTTCACTAGCGTTCTTGCACATATTTAAATTATCCTTATTTTTTATCAATCTTTTAAATGCACTATTTTTTATTACTATTTGTACCTAAATAAAGTTCTATTGATACATGCAAATTAACACACTGTTTGGTGACGATTTAATTCCGTCCTTAAATATAATGTTTCTGTACATGAACTCAAAAACAAATACCTACCTGCCACTTACTAAATAAAATAAGTGTTTTTGTGTTTTCGTCAAGTCCAAATTAAAAGTTATATGGCCCTTGGAACTGACCACTAGCAAATGTCCTCGACAGTTGCGCGACTTCCGAATTTTTGACGTGCGCACTAATCAAACACAAAACACGTCCGCGACCCATTTTTCCAGATTGGGGCTTAGAACTGAACTGAATAATTCGAAATAAAAAGCTTTCCTTAGAAATATATTGTATTTTCTTTTCCAACAATAATAAATATGAAGAATCAAAAATGGATGTTTTAGTGGCATATACCAGCTAAAGGATAATCAGTTGTTTATTAGGGTTAGGACAGTTCGTAGATTACTAAAACACTAACTACAATTTGATCACTTAATTAAAATATAACCAGAATTAGAACAAAAATATTAGTATGAATAAAAATTAATGTAATTAGTATATGGGGAAAACTAGTTCATTCAAATTGGTTTTCCAAAAAGTCAGAATGAATTAATAAAAGTATCATTTATTTATTTATTTATTTGCAAAGAACCCAACATAATGTTATAAAACATTACAATTTACAGGGTACAAAATAATTAGATAGGTATACATAATATAACATTACAGAACATAGTCCAGTGTACTTTAAATCTTTACAATTATATAAACACAAAAAAGCGAAAACAAAAAAGCAAAAGCAAGGTAAAAAATATCCCACAGGAAACAATAAAGTTTATGTATAACCACGAAAAATAATTATGAATAGAATATTAGCGTAACTAAGTAGAATTATTGTAGACACGCGCCGCTTCGTATCTGACCGAAGACAATCTAAAAATATCAATATGTTCAAAATAATTGTTGTATGCTTTCTGAATTTGCCGAAGGGGGGAGTTGGAGGCATGCCTTGTATTATAGGAGGGACAGTAAAATAGAGAGGCAGACCGAGTCTGGAAGCTCCTAATATTAAATTGTAAATGATTCTCAGAGCAGTCAATTGACCCGCTGAAGATCCTGTGTAAGAATACAATATAGCTGACGCTTCCCCTAGTACTCAGCTTTGACAAGTTATATTTAGAAAAATTACATTGGTAAGATGTGCCTAGTAAATTTCTATTAAACCGATAATTTAGATGGTATAGGAATCTTCTCTGAACTCTTTCCATTCTTTCAATGTATTTCAGATATTGAGGATTCCATCAGATAATACATCAATAATATACTCGTAGATGCGATCGAACTAGAGAGTTAGAGGCATATTAATGAGTTCGGATTCTTAAAGTCGGATGTTACACGAAGTAAAAACCCAAGATTCTTGTTGGAGTATCACAGGCCACCAAGAATCAGTATTCTATATATTATGTTGCTCGAAAGAAAGTTTATTATCCAACAGGATGCCCAAGTCCTTGACCGAGTCGGTTCTCTTCAAGGTTTGATTCGCAAGAATGTATTGAAACTCGATCTTATCAACTCTACTGAATTTGATGATATTACGTTTGTTTATGTTTAGAAGGCGATTTGCACGACAATAATCAGAGAATCTGTCGAGGTCGGATTGCAGCAGGTCACAGTCTTCTTTATCACGGATCTGTTTATATACTTTGAGATCATCCGCATACAGAGAAAATCGGGAGTCAATGAAACAGCCACCAACATCACATATGAATAACGAGAAAGTAAAGGGCCCAGATGGGATACCTGAGGGATACCAAATGTGATGCTTGCATAGGATGATCTGTGGTTGTTTAACTTCACTTTGCCAAAAGCTTTCGAAAAGTCGGTATACACGGCGTCCACCTGCGTTCTAATGTCCATTGCCTCCACTACATATTAAATATATGGTACAAGGTTAGTAACCACAGACGTTGAATGAACGCTGCAGATCTACCTTTAAACAATCCGTGCTGTTCGTCACAGATAAGATTTTTGCATCGAAAGAATAAGTCGTTGGTTACGATTGCCTCCAACAATTTTCCCGGAATTGAAAGCAATGAGATAGGTCGATAATTGGCGACATCAGCCTTAGAACCACTCTTGTGAACTGGAACTATATGAGCCCTCTTCCATAGAGTAGGAAATCTACCTTCACGTAACGATGTATTAAATATTATGTGCAAAGACAAACAAACCGTCTCCAGGCATGATTTATTTGAAGAAGCCTGGTAGACCATCCGGACCAGCACCTTTGTTGATATCAAGGTTTTTAATTTCATTCTTAATCTGATCAAATATAATGTTAGTTATACCATATCCATGGGTTGGTTATTGTTGCATATAACTGGGATAAAGGATTCTGTAGAGGATGACTCAAACACAGAGCTAAAAAATGAGGAAAATGCATTGCAGATGTCCTGAGTTTCCGTGAATGTGTTACCCTTGTATTCGATTACGCCGGGACAAGATGTATTTTTCCTTTTGTTTGAGACAAAGGACCAAAAATATTTAATGTTAGATAAGAGTGATGATTCTGTTCTATCAACGTACGTCTTATAGTCAGACTTTATAGCAGTTCGAAGGAACCTCCTTAAAATAGAGAAGGCAGAATAGTCATTTAGGGTCATTTGATCTTTTCCATTTTTTATGGGTACTTCTTTCTAACAATTTTTTTAGTATCATTAGTGAACCAGAGAGGGTATCTATGATTTACTCGTTTTTTTGGGCACCAATTCCTCAACCAGGTCATTGATTTCACCATAAAAAATTTTAAGAGAGCGGACACAAATTACCTTCCCCAAATTTATGTCGCCAATCTATACTCGAAATTCTATCATTAAGAGCTTCATAATCAGCGTACCTAAACTTGTATTTGGCAAAATTACATTTAGGTCTCATTGGTACATCTTCGGTAAGAGTTGGGCGGATTTCTAATTCTAAGGCCTCATACAATAATAAAGAGAAAAAAAGTGTAAAGAGGAAGAGGGAAGAGGGTTGAATATATTAAATTGAGCAGATCTATAAAAATACTAAAAGTCTTATACTGTGTTGACATATTAATTATAATTTTGAGAAGTAATTTTATTACGGATAAAATAAATCAAATTAGAACAATTACGCTTAGACTATTTACATCAATACAAAAATTTATTGAATTGGGATCAGAATTAATAAAAATAGATTCTTTTTAGATGATTGTGTTCAAGATTCGTGGTTTAGTTACTTAAATCAAAATTACGATTGTTTAAATTATGATGATTTGCTAAAGCTGTATGGTTGATTGATATATCGACAGTTTAGTTAAAATTTTGGCCAGTTAATGGCCATTATCAGGTCACTGAGGTCACAATATTGTTTTTGTTAAAAAACTTAAAAAATCCAGTTTCGTCAAGAAACAATAACATATCTATTCATCTGAAAAGCGAGAAAACACAATATTATACAGGGTGAATCAGTTTGTTGTAGCAGGACATTAACCGGTGATACATCTTCAACCTATCTTTCTCGTATAAACTGTAAATTTTTAAAGCTTCATAGAAAAGTTACAGTGTGTTAAAGTTTTCCAAAATATGTGGACTTTATCTAATATTTACCAAACTAGTTAAGATATTTAAGTCATATTTGGTACATGTTATAACAGCATGGGATAGCATAAAACATGTAAATATTGAACATCTTGAACAACCATTGGCGGAGAAGTAGGTAATTAGTACAATTATTGTTCTTAGAAAAAAAATGAATCAGTTTGGGAAATGGGTGCCATTCCATGCTTGTTGAACGATATACTATATTCTACTAGTTTTGACGGTAAGGTAAGCAAAATGTAAATAATCAAGTTTGTAGGCTTGAAAATTCCATACCTACCTTTTTTTCGCCAATCAGAGGCTCGTTTTTTGCTTCGTTGTCATGGCAGCACAATAATTTTCGGGAAATATTCTCACTTGCTCTAGGCAGTCGGTGATTATAGCGGAAATTTTTTGACAGATGTCATTATTATAATGTGACATTGTAAACTCAACAAAAATTTTGATAATAATTAATAATTTCGTTTAATTTACATGTAGGTATGGAATTTTCTTACCGAATCCTCCACGTTCTTGAATTAATATCCGGAAATTTTTCTCTAACACGGATTTTTAAGATTATTTCCCTCATACTGCTGGCATCCAATAAGGTAGCTCCTTCCATAAAAATCCAACCAATCATATGCCTCTGCTAGCGATAATTGCACTTGTGCAAAAGCAAAGCGGTAATACCACTTTTGCAATTATCACTTCGTTGCTTAGCAACCGCGAATCTGTTCGATACAAACACGTACTTCTTAAAATTGGTGTGTTTTACACTGTTCTAAATTATGCAGCTTATAAATTATTTTGCGGTATTATTAAGCATTGTAGTAGGTACGCTATGGGGTTACGAGCCCACATTCCCTATGTATTTCTTATGGGGGCTAAAACGTGGTCAAAACGTGACCAACCGCCGCGACTTCGCGAGACCCCCGACACGGCCTTCGCGAGACCGCCCGACTTTCTCCGACGCGACCGAAGGTGCCCGAGTTCGCCAACCGTTGACCTTCGCCCCAGCCGCGACCTAAAAACGACTAGGTAATCTTTTGTCGTTTTTTCGAGTCGTCTAGTCGTTTTTCGGTCGCGGCTGGGGCGAAGGTCAACGGTTGGCGAACTCGGGCACCTTCGGTAGCGTCGGCGCGGCCCAAGTAACATTTCAAGTTTTATTATGGTTTGCAAGGTAGTTATAAAACCAGTTTGCAAGGGTATCCCTTAAAGCTATTTTGCCTTCAGAACGTTCTGAAGGCAAAGATAAAACGGCCTTAAATCAAAAGTGGAGAACTTTATGAAGGTTCTAAGGGTAAAATGATAAAACTGCCATAAAACCTTTTTGCCTTATCTCCACCTTAGGTGCCAAGCCTTCAAGGTATCTATAAAATCGTTCATAAAGCTGCTATAAAACCTTCATTAAACTGAGTAGTAAGGCTAAATGGTCTTGAATTGGCAGTGTAATTCCTTTTGGTTTTATAGTGGATTTGAGAAACCCTGGGAGCTAGGTAATTTGCTTTAAGCTTTCCACAAAGAAGATTTATTTGCCTTCTATGCATATTTCTGCGTGTCTTCAGGCATTACATATTTAAAAGCGTGTTTTATTGGGAATGGCGTTCCAACTTGTGGTTCTAATAAGCGCGAAATACGCGTGATCCGTAATCCAAATACGCGAACGAAGAAAAGCTTTCTGATGCATTTGCACAAAATACGCACTGAAAATTAAAGCGCCCCAGAAATACATTAGATTTATACAATCTATATATATATATAATAAAAAAATTATTTTAAATTTTTCAACGCTTTCCCATTTAAGGCGACTTAGGTAATTTCATTCCACCGATAAACGCGATATTCATTTTGTATACCTACCCCGTCCCCAAATAAAAATTATTAATTTTTGGTTATGTGACATAAAGGTTGACATGGAATATGACACATCACGCATATAATCAAACAAAAAATATGTCCGCTTTCACAATAAGTCTATTAGGCAGCGATAAAGGATGTTATAAAACCGAATTACCTTATGTGTGCATAACTAAATCCACTTCAAAACCAATTATTCTTAATATTGCCTTCCATAAGTAATTCAAAAGGCCAACTTTCATTTGTTCACGAGTATTTAGTCCTATTTTAGATCTTCAGAACCTTTTGGCTTTGTATAAGTATACACCACAAAGCTAAATAGTTTTATAGTGCCCTTGACTCGTGTGTTCTGAGTGGCCGCATTCGCATTTATAACCTCAAATTATTTTCATGTGATCCTGAGTGGTATGTGTGTGCCTGCCTGGATAAAATAACTTAAGTATCCAGTTATCCAAAAAAGTGGACATAATAATAATTATTACTAAAATGCACTCGCACTAGCTGATCGCGTCATGTATGCGCTACGCTACTGACACTCATCCGTGGTGTGTCTATGGTCAAGATGGCGTTTATATTTATTTCAAGATGAAAAGGTTTTAATCTACCTTCTTGCTAGCACAATAGTTTTATCAGGGACAGTTTATATTCCAATTTGACTTAATGATGCTTTCCGCTTCTCATTAAAAACAAGCATAAAGCCTGACGTGATGTAGTTTTATAGAACACTACAAGGACGCTATAAAACCAGTCATTAAAGCAATAATGCTTATTTCCGCCCTAATAAAACTGTCTTTCATTTAACACCGTCTTAAGATCAAGTGGCTTTATAAAGCTCTTATTGTCAGGCAAAGATAAAGCATCTATAAGGGCATGAGCACTTCAAGATAAAAAAGCTCTTGAATATAGTTCTTGAGGGCTGCTATAAAACTTTATCATAAAACCATTTTGCCTCAAGTAAAGTTTGCATTTATCAGAGCCTTTTTAAAGCTCTTTGGCTTTTCTAAGTAGCCATAAAACTCTTATAAAACATACTAGAGGCCAATTGGAATTTAAAATGTTACTTGGGGGAGAAAGTCGGGCGGTCTCGCGAAGGTCGTGTCGGGGGTCTCGCGAAGTCGAGGTGGTTGGTCACGTTTTGACCACGTTTTAGCCCCCATAAGAAATATATGGGGAAAGTGGGCTCGTAACCCCATAGCGTACCTACTCATTGTATCAATGAATTTATATAACTTATACATTGCTAAATTGTTGTTATTAGAGCTCCGTCTCTGTTTAAATTTATGACACACATTCAGAAAATAAACCAACGCTAACAGGGTGTAGGTATAATCGCATTTGCCTTGGATATCCAAGCGTCGTGTTTGTTTACTGCAACGCTACAGTCAAAGCTGTCAATAAACTCGTTCAAAATGAATCTTTTTGGAAATGTAAACATTGAAAAAAATAATACACAAATTATTAAATCGTATTCGTGAAATAATCTCGACAAATACCACTCGTGCCGGAAATTTTTCTAAATAATTTTATTCTCAAGCGCTATTTTGAGCATTAGCAAAACCATTTGTACAAATTGGGATTTTGCCAGCAAAAAAAAAAGCAAAATGCAAAATAGCGCTTTCGAAAAAATTATCACTTATAATCTCCCTAGAGCATGAATTATTTCCGGAATTTTAATTCATGCTCGCCGGAGATTCGGTACGAAAATTTCATGTCAAAACTATTTGAAAATACAATTAACTTGGTGACATATATGGTGACTGGTGTTATTGTTGTATAGGAGGGAGATTTCCACTTAATCCATCGAATTGATAAGTACAATGGAAGTCGCACAGGTACCACTTTCATTGTTGTTTGGGGCCGTCAACTCTAGAGAGAGAGAGATAGGTTTCAAATGGCAATAAGTAAGACAAGGACGCCTAATGCCCGTGTCAGCTGATTCAGGCAAAGAAGGTAGGTATATAGGGACGTTGCATATTAATGGGCGAATTTAATGGGCATGTTCCGTAATTCTCTTTATTGTATGATCTGTATTCCGAAATTCGGGGCTTGTTTGTAGGAATGAGAATTTTTCTATATAACCACAATTATGTAAATATTGCACAGAAAAAAGTAGTGAATTGATTAAAAAAAATTACCTACATGGCAATTTTATGTACCTGGAAGTAAATTGAGACAAATAAAATACAAATTACAAAATAAAAGTTTATTTTAAAATAAAGAAGACAAAATATCTAATAGGATAAGATATACATTTTCAACTTTAATTACTTATCTTAACTGATTTATTAATTTTAAAATTCAATTTCATAGGAAAAGCAAGTAAGACAGGTAGCTTTTAAATATTTTTATATAATTTTTAATGTTTAGGCATCTAACAAAGAGAATTACAAATAATTACCTTATTAAAGGGACCAGAACCTCAAACTTAATTCCATCTTCGACTACGAAGAGCTAGGTTCATTAGCACAATATTTTGCCAGTCTTTCCCTTGATAGTTTCTATCATGACTTGGAAAATAAAAAACTGTAGTAATTACGTACTTTTTAAGTTTGCGCTGCCCAAAATTCTCTAGGAAATTGCTCCCAATAAATTGTTGACTACAAATGCAAGTAAATACTTGTAGACAGTACAAAATTTTTCCTTTTTATTGCTGCAATCCACTTGTCCCTTATCTCTTGGAAAACTGCAAAGTTATTAGCAGAGATTTTTAAAACTTACGAATGAAAATAAGTTTGGTACATCCAAATACACAACAGGAGTTGACCCTCTTCTTTGTATAGCCACATAGCTAAATTAAATTTTCTCTCCGGTCTAAAAATAATATTAAACCAAACACCAACTAAGAAAACTCAACGCCGTTTTATACGACACGAACTCAAATCAAATATAAATAATACAATAATTACTCCTATTCGTGGGACAGAAGGAAAATTAAAATGACGTTTGACAACGGAACTCGTTTGAAGCACAGGACACAAAAATAGAAAGTTAGGACAAACACCTCTTTTGTGTTATGTGGTTTTTGCCGGAATCAGCTGATTTATTTACTATTTCACTTACTCAAGTTTGGCTGCCAGTTTCTTTCTCTACACTCCTTCCATCTACTTGTCAATTCAATGTATTAATCTTACAGCTAGGTGCTTATGGGAGGGTGATTTCCGAAAAATACACAAGTTGCCATGGCAACGTTAAGAAATGCTTGTGTTTTATTGGTTGTCCCTTGTCGACATGAAATTTTCGATAAAATTTCCGGCACTTGTGATATTCCATACGAAAATTCGTGTACTCGAAAAATATTCGGCAATAATTCAAGCACTAGAGCGATTACTAGTGAAAATGTATGGCACAGACGATACTTATGGTTATTTAAAAATCCTATAATTTATTTTAACTAAGTAGAATGGCATATCGCGTCGAATCGTGTTCCACAGGCATCAAGTATCAAGTTCGTCGCCGTTGTAAACAGCCCGACACCGGACACCCGTCGATTCACCGATCCACCCCTCGCCGAACCGGCACCGTGCCATCTCTTGTGGGGCGTCATAATTTCCTTCTTCCGAACACAATACCTTGCGGCCACTCACCCGGTCCCGTTTGCCGGAAGGCCCGCTATCAGGTTGGCGGCCGCGCCGGCGGCGGCGGCGGCGTCCAGGTGGCCCCTGGGGCACGTGGGCACTACCTGGCGCGCGCCCACGTGTCGGGGCCGGCTGCTCAGGGAGTAGCTGTTGCCGGCTCGAGTTCAAGTAGCGGAACGCTGGGCGTCTACAGATTGGGCACGGTGTGTGGTTGCGGCGGTGGCGATGCGTAAACACCCATAAAATAATCTGCCGACAGTTGACCATATACCTGTATATTAACATATACCGCTTTTGGCCCTATTGCGCACGGCAAGGCGCAGGGAACGAAAAAAGATGGAATTCGCCACCATTTTTAACCCTATTTTGACAGTTTGAATCACGGGCGTAGCCAGGATTTAGTTTTTGGGGGGGGGGTTAGTTTGAGAAGTAAATAAAACAACAAAAATATACTTACATGAAATTTAATATCTACAGTGTGTCCCACTTAAGGACTGACCACCCCTGTAAAATTTTTATTTATAGCTCGATTTTCATAAACTTTTTTTTGTTGGATAGAGCTTCAAAAATGGCATCAAACACATAATTCAGGTGCCTCGTGCGTTAAAGTCATGGCCCACTGAGACGGTGTTTTAGTGCTGAAATTTCGAGAAGTACTATTAGGGATTTTTTAGAGGAAAATCAATGCCGGATTCTTATTCAGCGTTGTTCGAAACCCAAATGTACCAATCTGCATTACCATAGCTCTACAGGGTGTTTCAAAATTTTTAGTGCCCCACTTAATTAGTGTACCCCTGTAAAATTTTTATTTTTAGCTCGATTTCATAAACTTTTTTTTTGTTGGATAGAGCTTCAATAATGGCATTAAATGCATAATTCAGGTGCCTCGTGCGTTACATTCATGGCCCACTGAGACGAAGTTTTAGTGCTGAAATTTCGAGAAGCACTATTAGGGGCTTTTTTAGAGAAAAATTAATGCTAGATTTTTATTCAACGTTGTTGGAAACCCAAACGTACCAATTTGCATTAGAAAATGGAGGACTAATTGAAATGACTGAAATTTGAGTTTATGTTATGTTGTGTTGTTTATTCATGTATTTGATGATATTAAATTAAATAAAAATTTTGTTCGCTAATACATTTTTGAAAGAATATGAGCTCCTCACGAATATTTTAGTGACCAACTTACCAGAAATTCAGAAAATAATTAAAATTAACACGTTTTTTTGAAACCTCTCACCGCATATAAGAATCCGGCTTTACTTTTCCTTTTATTTTTTTTTGGAACACCCTGTAGAGCTACGGTAATGCAAATTGGTACGTTTGGGTTTCCAACAACGCTGAACAACAAACCGGCATTAATTTTCCTCTAAAAAATCCCTAATAGTACTTTTCGAAGTTTCAGCACTAAAACACCGTCTCAGTGGGCCATGAATTTAAGGCACAAGATACCTGAATTATGCATTTAATGCCATTTTTGAAGTTCTATCCAAGAAAAAAAAGTTTATGGAAATCGAGCTAAAAATAAAAATTTTATAGGGGTACACTAATTAAGTGGGGCACTAAAAATTTTGAAACACCCTGTAGAGCTATGGTAATGCAAATTGGTACATTTGGGTTTCGAACAACGCTGAATAAGAATCTGGCATTAATTTTCCTCTAAAAAAAATCCCTAATAGTACTTCTCGAAATTTCAGCACTAAAACACCGTCTCAGTGGGCCATGACTTTAACGCACAAGGCACCTGAATTATGTGTTTGATGCCATTTTTGAAGCTCTATCCAACAAAAAAAAAGTTTATGAAAATCGAGCTATAAATAAAAATTTTACAGGGGTGGTCAGTCCTTAAGTGGGACACACTGTATATATTCATCCAAAAAACTACGACATATTTATAAAGTTCTTAACTTTAAATGAAATGGATAAATTAATTTCGTTCCTCTGCGCTAAATCTAAAACCATTAAAGAAGAAATCTTCGGCTTTTTCTTTTAAATATATCCACTACTTCATCTGCATGCATTTCTGTTCCATAGTGAATGTTCATTAGAGCCAAACCATTAAGTCTGTTTTCACTTGTAGTGTTTCGTAAATAGTTTTTCTCCTTAGGCTCGAGAAAGACCTTTCTGGGGTAGCAGTGGATACAGGAATGGTAGCCAAGATTTGTAATGTGTAAATATTAGGATAAAGGTTTTTATCGCACATATCTAGGCATTCCAAACTAGATTTCGGGGTAGGCAGTCTTCTTATCAGCATGCAAGGTAGCTGAAGCTTTGATAGCTAAATCCAAATTTGTTTCTTTATTAGAAACCCCTTGACCTTGACTACACCACTTTTTCCAGTAGTCCATACCTTTAGGTTTATCACCCTTCCTTTTTTTCCCCTCCATTTTTCGACAGTAATAATGATTCACGTATCTATCCTTAACAAGGTCATCGAATAACAGTGCACTAAAATTACTCACTTACACGGTACACTTAATTCTCTTCACTATTCGTTCACCACTTTTCACTTTTATTCGCTTCGAGTTCGCATGGAACAATACTGCCGTAAGCGCGGTCACGCGCCGCGGCGCCGCTTATATAGCAGCCCAGTAGCCGTCCAGAAACTTCCACGAACTTCCACAAAGTTCCGCTCATTTCGACCGAGGGGCGTGGCGAATAATCGAGAAACAACGCAAAGTGTCCCTACAATACAAAATAGTTCGGCTGCAACTGCGTCTGCCTCTCGTCAAAAGATGGCGCTAGGCGCTACTATTACTACATATATTCAAACGTAATAATAATTTAACTCTTCACTCCTCGTATTTTTTCGGTATAATATTAGGTAATATTTTGCTTATTTCGGGGGGGGTTTGAACCCCCGAACCCCCCCCCCCTTGGCTACGCCCGTGGTTTGAATGGTGGCTACCTTATCCCTTGTTTAAATTTTTGTATACAGTATAAATGAAATTGCATTATACTTTTTGAAGGCGCCGGTAAAATCATAAAAGTCACCGTGACATGCTTTTTTGATGAGAGATGCGTTTTTACTTTTTAATCGCGATTTTTTCTTTTGTACGGTTGATAGCTTTTCGTTCTCATATTTACGAGATCAAAACATGACCTGGTGCAAATGCAAAGAGGCTTTTACATCCAGATTGTGAAATTGCATTCCATAGGTAAGCAAATAGGTATAATTTTTTGCCAAATATTATTTTTGTCCCATCGATATTTTCTGATTTCTTGCTGATTTTTAGGTTTTCAAGAGAAGAAACTAAATTTAGAAAGTGGCTTAGTACTCTAGGTGTCATCGACTATAATATTCAAGAAGAAGTTCAAGAAATAACTCGGGGAGATGAGGAAAATGGAGACATTGTATTCTCGACGAAGAGAGCCGCATTTCTGGAGCAAATAGAATTTACGGAAGAAATGCAAACAGCAGCTGCAAGTAAACCTGTTAACTGCGCAGATCACCGCCAGCAAAATTATTGAAGCTTATCAAAGAAGAGCGTACTAAAAATCACTTCACTTTCATTTTTGAAGCAAAGATTAAAGTGGTAGAAGTTCAAGTTACCAAGTTTTCTTTTGCTTGTATTTTTAAACAAACAAAAATAAAAAGCTCTAAGGAATAAAACTAGCTGCCTAAAAATTCATAAACAGGTATAGATATGTTCCTGGAAAATAGGTTATTATTATTAAAAATATTCAAAGAAATAATTATACCAAGTAATAGTGTATGAAAATGTTAGGTAGGTAATTAAAAATATTTTAATATTTTTGCAAGTATTTAAAATGTAGCTATTGTATAAAGTGTAATGTACAATAATAATTATATTACTTCTCCTTATGATGATTAAAATATTGTTTTAACTAAGTTGTACAATTTCTCAACCTATTTAACTGCTTCGTTTCCCGAATGCATTATTAATTTAAAATTAAAACCAACAAAAATAGTGGACCTTTGTTGTACTTTGAACTGAAACAATTTCCATTTTACACAAAACGACAACCAAGACATTACATTATTTATGGAACCCACCCGTATAAATTATTTCAAATTTCCCGCCTCATTTAGGAGTAAAAATGGCCGCCAAATTATTCCCCCGGTCGGACGTCTCTCACGTCTCTCTTGCGCGGTATAGGTTGCTATAGGTATATGCAGTTGACCCATGGAATAATAATTAAGGTTCTGGAAGCCTTTAATCGTTGACTGACGTATTAATAAGACTTCTCACGGCTATAGTTTCATGTCCTGGAAAGTAGATGGCGCCTATGGTCAACAATGTATTTTGCATTGTATTTTGTCTCCGGAAAGCGCATGGTGAGCCAGAGAACTGTCAAACATGACAGCCGTGAGCAGTCTTTATTAATACGTCAGTCAACGCTTTAATACAACCTACGGTTTCAAGCACACCACTTAGAGGGACGATTTTGCGATTTGAGTGCTAGAAATTTATAACAAAGGGAAAAAATATAAAATTTCTCGCAACTCAGAGGAAAACTAATTACAGTACAGTAAAACCTATATAGCTTTCTTATAAAGAAATATATATCATAATATCTGGCCTCTACAGACAGACTTGACTTTAATTGAAATGAACGCAATTCACGGGCGTAGCCAGGATTTAGTTTTGGGGGGGGGGTTTAGTTTGAGAAGTAAATAAAACAACAAAAATATACTTACATGACATTTAATATCTATATATTCATCTGAAAAACTACGACATATTTATAAAGTTCTTAACTTTAAATGAAATGGATAAATTAATTTCGTTCCTCTGCGCTAAATCTAAAACCATTAAAGAAGAAATCTTCGGCTTTTTCTTTTAAATATATCCACTACTTCATCTGCATGAATTTCTGTTCCATAGTGAATGTTCATTAGAGCCAAACCATTAAGTCTGTTTTCACTTGTAGTGTTTCGTAAATAGTTTTTCAGTCTCCTTAGGCTCGAGAAAGACCTTGCTGGGGTAGCAGTGGATACAGGAATGGTAGCCAAGATTTGTAGTAATGTGTAAATATTAGGATAAAGGTTTTTATCGCACATATCTAGGCATTCCAAACTAGATTTCGGGGTAGGCAGTCTTCTTATCAGCATGCAAGGTAGCTGAAGCTTTGATAGCTAAATCCAAATTTGTTTCTTTATTAGAAACCCCTTGACCTTAACTACACCACTTTTTCCAGTAGTCCATACCTTTAGGTTTATCACCCTTCATTTTTTCCCCTCCATTTTTCGACAGTAATAATGATTCACGTATCTATCCTTATAACAAGGTCATCGAATAACAGTGCACTAAAATTACTCACTTACACGGTACACTTAATTCTCTTCACTATTCGTTCACCACTTTTCACTTTTATTCGCTTCGAGTTCGCATGGAACAATACTGCCGTAAGCGCGGTCACGCGCCGCGGCGCCGCTTATATAGCAGCCCAGTAGCCGTCCAGAAACTTCCACGAACTTCCACAAAGTTCCGCTCATTTCGACCTAGGGGCGTGGCGAATAATCGAGAAACAACGCAAAGTGTCCCTACAATACAAAATAGTTCGGCTGCAACTGCGTCTGCCTCTCGTCAAAAGATGGCGCTAGGCGCTATACTATTACTACATAATATATTCAAACGTAATAATAATTTAACTCTTCACTCCTCGTATTTTTTCGGTATAATATTAGGTAATATTTTGCTTATTTCGGGGGGGGAGGGGGTTGAACCCCCGAACCCCCCCCCCCCTTGGCTACGCCCGTGACGCAATTAAACTAAATTATGAAGTGATAAATCCGATTCTGCGCTAATATAAACTCATTTGGATTTTCTATAACATAGAATAACATTATTTGACTCCTTAGGTCTTACACATGGAGTGACGCAGGTTAAAGAAGAGCAACAGAACAAATGTGTTGACTAATTTCCAGCTGTAACCAAAATCGCTAGACCTAAGTGTGCTCTATGGGGCCAATATTTTAATTGACGTCATATTAAATTGGGACATTATGTCACAGGACATGAAGGTTCGTCCTTGGTCGAACAAAATATGAAGGCCAGCCTCTAAAAGAAATTACAAGAAAATTGCACTGATACGTGTGTCCCTGGGATATAGAGCAACTTAATATATTTTGGGCCAAAATATTACGATTGAGCTTAACAACTACTGGTCAAATATCAACCGTTATAGTTCTTTGAAATTTAATTATGGGGATATCTGAACTGAAATTTGGCACTGTGGTCTTGAGGATAAAGAGTAAGCTGAAAATGTCAATTTGTAAAAAAATTGCAAAATGTGTCCCAAAAACCTGTTGGCTCAAACATTGTAAAATCAAAATTTTCCAACCTACCACTTTCACCTTTTATACGGATCAACTGTACAGGGTGGGCAAATTTGGGCACTTTTAATAGGAAACACCCATTTCTAAGCCAGATAGAAAAAAATGAACCCCCCACTCTCGAGCTTAAATTTCGTGAAAACTTCATCGCCGCAAACCGCATTTCGATATATTTTACCGTTTCGCCGCTAGAGGGCGTTTTTCGATTTTGAGCGATATCTTAAAACCTTCGTAACTTTTTTGTTTCTAAAGATAATTGATTTCTGTAAAAACTTTCTTAAAAACTTAACTAAACTTTCTCATTAGATACCCCCTTTGATGCTGATTTCAATGATATAAGGTTTGATGGGTCTATCTCAAACAGGTTTGGAGAAAAAATATAATCCGGTTTAAGGCAACACCATTTAAATAAATCACTTCATCAAGGTAGGTCATATTATATTATCTACCAAAAACAATTTTTACGTTCTTTATGCACATTTTTATAATAAATTAAAATAACAGTTTAAATTAGATAATTAAAGCAAATATTCAAACTGATGTCCGTTATTGTCAATACAAAAATTACACCTTTTGATAACACTTTGAACTGCATTATGGATATGAATATTTGAAATAGAATTTACGCAGTCTATAAAATTTTGTCTGAGTTCATCGATATTATTGCTAGTTTTTTTTGTATAACTTATCTTTAATGTGCCCCCAAAAGAAAAAATCTAGCGGTGTTAAATCCGGCGACCTTGAGGGCTAACGCACCGGCCCATTAGTTCCCATCCAGTTATTTCCAAAATTTGTATTTAATAGATCTGAAACGGCTCTGACATTATGAGGTGGTGCACCATCATGCTGGAAAAACAGATTTCATGCGTCATTTAATGGAAGATTGTCCATAAATTGCCGAATAAGATACTGTTTTAAGATTTCATAATACCGTTGACCGTTTAGTCTTTCTTGATAAATGTGATATTTTAAAACACGATTGCCATGTAGAGCGCACCAAACACTAAAACCAAACCGCCCTTGGATTCGAACTTCGACAGTATTATGAGGATTGATATCAGACCAATAGTGCTCGTTATGTCTATTGAAAATTCCGGCACTGCTAACATAGGCTTCATCTGTCCAAATCACATTAATAGCAAAAAATTGATCTTGTAGGACACTTCGACGATACCATAAGCAAAACTCCAGTCGCCGCTCAAAATCGGTTGGTTCCAAATGATGCATTTTCTTAATTTTATATGGTCTGAACTTATATTTTTTTAAAATATTTAAAGCTCAACGTCTTGAAATCCCAGATTGAGATTCAATTTGACGACTTGAAATTGAAGGATTTTCAATCGCCATTCCAATGACATTAAAAGCAGTTTCTTCAGCATCTTCTATGTTGTAATTTTTGGGTCTTGGCTTATTGAAGGTCCCATGATTGGTGAGATTTTCTTTTAATCTTAGAAAAATAGATTTATGAGGTTGTCTTCTTTCTGGATAGCGATTGAAGTAAAGTTCGGATGCCATATCAAGATTATTATCATTTAGGATATAACATTGTAACATGTCATATTTTTCGTAATTTTCGTAAGTCATTGTTTACTTTTAACTTAATAATGCGTATTTATGTGTAACCATGCAAATTAATGGCGTTCACTTCGATTACAACTGTTATAAGTAATGTGTAAATACTGTCATAGATGACATACTCCTACTGAGATTAGAAAAAAATAAATGGTGTTGCATTAAACCGGATTATATTTTTTTTCTCCAAAACTGTTTGAGATAGACCAATCAAACCTTATATCATTGAAATCAGCATGAAAGGGGCTATCTAATGAGCTAATAATATATAGTGCGTTCTATTTAAAAAAAAAACAAAGTTATGGCCATTATTTCGAAATTGAGACCATCTAAAAAAATCGGTGTACGCCACTGGAATCTACGTAAAAAAGTGCCTTAAGAAAGTTTTTACAGAAATCAATTATCTTTAGAAACAAAAAAGTTATGAAGGTTTTAAAATATCGCTCAACATCGAAAAACGCCCTCTAGCGGCGAAACGGTAAAATATATCGAAATGCGGTTTGCGGCAATGAAGTTTTCACGAAATTTAAGCTCGAGAGTGGGAGGTTCATTTTTTTCTATCTGGCTTAGAAATGGGTGTTTCCTATAAAATGTGCCCAAATTTGCCCACCCTGTACATTCAAAATACAGAAAAAAATTCCAGGTGGGTCATTGGTCAAGACACTATTGCTTTTCTCCAAATTGTCTCAAATTCAATCCATTCCATTTTGTAAGACAATAATTTTTGGTACATTGTTCATAGAGATTTTTTCTCACTTCAAATGGTAAAGTTAATCTCTGTAGCTTTGAAAATTTTATTTTTTTAATTTTGGAGTTGCACGTTTTGCAAATTTCATTGCAAACGGTTTATTTTATCCTTATAAAACACGTATACACTTTTGTTGTCAAATGAAAAGATGCACTAAAATGATGAACCTGCAAGACCAAAAAGATAACCTCCAAATAGTTAGGTACAGAGACACAATCCAAAAACAGTGTAAGCGGCGCCCTTTGTTAGACACGTACGATAATAAATCTACATTTCCAGCTTATTCTCCATCCCCAAAAATTGTTATTATTAAGTATAATGTGACATCCTAGAAATATCTATCGATCATAAAACCGTTTCGAATAAAATTTTTACCCAAATAAATGCAAAATGGAAACAATGAATTTAGCGAGCTTATAATGACTATATAATATAATGACTATATAATATAATGACTATATAATATAATGACTATATAATATAATTACTATATAATATAATGACTATATAATATAATGACTATATAACATAATCACTATATAATATAATGACTATATAATATAATGACAGTCATCCGCAGTTTTACGACTTTTGCGACTATTGTCGCATTGAAAATATAGCCTATTCGTGCTGCAAGAGTTCAGTTTTTACCGTGGTAATAACAAATGCAGGTACTTCTCGCAATTTTTTCTACTGAAATTATTGCTTGATATTTTTTGTATTTTAGCCTTTTTTATTGTTTATTGCCAGAAATTTGCATTTTATAACAATAGTTAAAGTATCATCTCACGCATTTACCTCGAAGTAATTTTATCACTACTAAGAAAAATGTGCTTTCTGTGATGTTTATATTTCTATTTGTTGGAATATTGAATATTCTTATTTCAGATTGTGGACTGTGGGGTCAACATCCAAGGGCGTATCCAGGATTTCGCCTTGGGAGGGGTAATATAAAATATTTTTTTAGCATTATGGTTTTGGTGCGTCCGTAAAAGCAATTTCAACTGAATATGGTGGTATTTTATTACCTACATAAAAAAACATTATAGGTATAATAATATTTTTAAAAATAAATAAAATTCTTTAAAAGAATATAAAACTCTTAAAAATCACATCCATATCACAATGGATTATAGGAATATAGTTATCTATTATAATATGAAATCAATTTTTCTTTTTGTTTTTTTTTGGCGTATCACTCAATAACCCGAGAAACATCTACATTGATTTCTCTGTGGGTAAATAGCAGTGTCAATCCTACTAATCGCTCTTCGCCCATAGTGGAGCGTAACCAGGTTTTCAGTCTTTTCAATGAAGAAAAGCTTCGTTCTGCTGTCGCAACACTAATTGCCAGAGCAATTAATATGTGTTAATTTTTTTATAGTATCACAGTCTTTATAACTTGTAAGGATATCACAAATATCATTGTCGACTCTACATGTTTTTTGCCATAAATCTAACTCTCCTTCCAATTTAATTTTTATTACTTCGTCAGACTCTTGACTAAATTTACCTAAATATAGAGTTGAGAAATTGGACATTTGTTGGGCTTGGGGGGGGGGGGTAATTAGCTCCTGTACCCCTCCCCCCTTGAATACGCCCTTGTCAACATCGATACAGTGTTCAATCCGTGCAGAGCTGATTGACACCTTTTTGAATCTGTTGACCAATCTAGATGATGAATATATTGACAGTTTTGCGGGCATCTACTGTAGCTTCTTAGATCGTTCAATCCTGTTTGCTCACAGACTTCGTCTTATCGCAGTTAGTATGTATAAGCAGTGATTATCACTGGTATAGTAAGTCTGAAATACCTACATTGCTATCTCCGTTTAGAGTATAGCTAGAGTAGCAACTTATATGATATGTTTCTATTGTTTGCCTCTTCATATCAAAAAATATGGGTGACAAAGATTGAAGGAACGTAAAAACGAGTAGAGAACTGGCTGTATTTTTCGATTTCCACTTATAACGATATATGGTAAAATAATATGAATGTTTCCAAAGGAGATAAGGGTCTACATTTCCACTGTTCAATGTGTGTCGCAGAAAACAATTTACTGATGGATAACATCCTGAATAAAAAATGTAGGTCGGATGTACCTCGACATCTTATTAACATCGAGATGCCTGATAAGAAACTACCTAGGCAATTCCTTTTCCACAAATCATCAAGTCATTTTCTAACAGTAGTTTCATACAAGGGCGCATTAATGATACCATAAAGAGCATATATTCTTTTATGATAATACCTAATAATGTGGCCGTCTGAGAGGACAGGATAATTTATAGGATGTGGAAAAAATTTATGGGTATAGGTACCCATTTTTACTTGTAACAGAAAGAGTACCTACATAATTCCTATTATAATAGTTACTGCATAATTAAATCATTATTGTTCCACAGTTAACAACGAAAAACATTTCCGCCAGTTGACTTACGTATAGGTACCCATATTTTTCGATAATAGGTTGCTATTTTTTATTCATTTAAACTGGTGGACCTTGAATATTTGAAAAATTTTAGCCTGCGGCCCAAATCTTAACATCAACAATTTTATTTCTTTTTAAATTTGTGAACCCTCCTTATCGACAAAGTCTATCTACGGCACTGGATTGACTAAATCATTTTTTTCTAGAGAAATGTAGAGTAAGATAACCTTCCTTATAGGTACTTATTTAATATGTATAAATGCATATTTACTACGCAGATTGTGTCCACGATTATTGAACTACTTTGTAAAATTTTCATATGTTGGCCATTTTTGCTTAAAAAAATGGGGCATTCAACAAACTTTATTTTTGGTCTGTAACCATGGCTAACTGCGACCACTTTAAGGGTTCGAATTTCAAAAAGTATATCCTTTGGGATTTTGTTGCAAAAAAAAACTGAGTAGGTACAGATCTACAGTGTGTCCCCGGATTGAGTTCACATAAGGTGTAAATAACAAAAAAAAATTGAGTTGGAATTTGAGCTTCTAGGGATCAGCCCTGCTTGGTTTGAAACTAATTTGTGACATAATTTTAGTTTCGAAAAATCACGTATGCCTTGAAAATTATGTAGAAACTAATTTTCCACATCAGTAAAGTGCCCTTTTTGTAGATTTTACGGCGAAATGTTATTAAGAAAACTTGTTCATAATAAAAAGTTGTATAGGTAATTTTAAAAGCCTAGGTCTACTTTGATTATTGTGAGTTTTAATTTTATAGCAGTAAAAATCAAAGTCGACCTAGGCTTTTGAAATTTCTCACACCTATACGGTTTTTCATTATGAATAGGTTTTTAAATAACATTTTGCCGAAAAACCTACAAAAAGGGCACTTTTCTGATAAAGTGGGAAAAGTGCCAAAAAATCAAAGTAGGCCTAGACTTTTTTTTATTATCTTTATTATTGGATTTTAAAAATATTAATTAATTCGAATTTTTAAAGTTTAACATTTTTACAATTTTTTCATAATTTTATAAAAAAATATATGTATATTGATTAGGAAAATTTGATTCTTAAAAAACAATAATAAATTCCTGCAATTAAAAAAATATATTTATTATTATTAAATTTCTGTTCCTTATTGTAGAATAATGAAAATTGATACAGATATGTTTTAAGATAGGCAAGGTTTTAACTGATCCTAAACAAGAATCTGCAGTAAGTTTTTTCTAAAAAAAAAACCCTTGTAATTAGTACTTTATGAAATTTGTGTACATACTTAAGTTGTCGTTGACGTAGATCATGATTACAATCCAAATATAAAGTTAGCAACTCATTGAATGCAAATTTTGAATAACTACCTTACAAAATTAAGTTCATCAAAATCAGGCAACTAATAAAGATTTTAAAGCGTTGTGTCCTTAACGTTGGCACACTGTATAAGTAATAAAGTCTAATGAAAATAAATTTTATTGTATATTAGGTATTCATTGTGGTACAATAAGTGAATCATACTTAACAATAATGACCTGTTTTAAAAATATAAAATTAAAACAAATTGGCCAAAGAAAATTCATCTTAAATATAAATCAGTTGGTCAGTTAGTTGGCTATGATATGGCTTATGTGATGCAGGAATAGGTAAGTTTTATGTTTCATTACTCTTACTAGAAGATCTTTCTATTTATTATTTTTAAAATACCTATATCTCAACATATAGTATCGAGTCCTAAGATATCTGTTTTAATTAGTTTTCGTTCCAAAATTAAAGCTTGACAATTGGTGGATTTTTACGGACGGTTCCAACAAGGTCTCTGACTATCTATGTCTCGCTTAATCTTGCTTCTAGGACAAAATTAATTTAAGAAATCTCTAAAATTTCCTTAATATTATTCTAAAGAGAGGTCAGACAAGACACAAGAAATATAAGTGAATATTATATTGAACCGTTTACTATTCCTTCTACTTTGACAATATTTTTTATCAGTCCCTCAAGTAACGCCCCTAGCTCAGTCAAATGGTAGTTTAAAGTGGAAAGTTTTGGTGTAATTGTTTTCAGTGGTTTATTTTATGTTTTGTGGGCGCTGAACACGAATTTAAAGTTGTCCAACAAAAATTTTCCCCGCAAATATGAGAAATCAACAAAAAAACATTAAAAATAATGTTTTTTTAGTGATTTCTACCTTATAACTGACAAAGCAAGGTACATACTTATGCAAAAAGTGGTCCTGCAGTAAAATAAAGAGAATAAAATTATCTACAATTTACCTCTCTTAATCTTTTTTGTACATATTATGGTTTCCTTGCAAAAGAGTGAAACATCGAGGAACTTCAGTAATTTTTGGAAAATAGCAAAAAACACTTATTTCATGTAGATAAATGATATTGTATATGCTAATAAAAGACGTGAATTTCTGTTCCATACTTTCTTCAGGGCAGCCTCCCGTTTCTTGTATGCCTAAAACAAATAAAATTACTTAATTCTAAATACTTGACAATTTATTGAATACACATGAAAACCTATTTCGAAACATATTTTAAACACACAAATAAATAGTAAGTGAAGAGATAAAGGTGGGATATAATTAGGCATAGTTACCTTCAAGTGATTCAGGAAACTCCGGATCATCCTCTGCTTCTTCTTCAATTTCTGCAACGGGCATGTTAGGTATTACAGCTGTTCTCGCAGTTCAGAGTTCAGGCACATATTAGTACAGTAAATGCCTGCTCTTTTGCATCCACAGTTGGTCTGACAGGTAGGTATTCATGCATTTGCAAGAATTAAGTTTTAAAACTGCTTCTGGTGCTGGTGGCTGTAGCGTTGGTACTGGCTGCAGACCACCCGCTTTGGTTTTCTTCCAATCCCATTGTTCATGACCTTTTTTATTTCCAAGCCATTGTTGTACTTGAAAGTACTCTCAAAGAATGTTGCTAACTGTATTGCAGCATCGGTAGGAGGTAGGGACGCCAAATGTGATATTGTTCTGTATGTTGAAAGGCAAGGAAGTACAGATAAAATAATTCAGTTAAAGGAAAGTTTTACTTCATTTATTTTTTTCCCCATTTGCCAAAAAATACCCATTTCCCTGATAATTCAACACTCTTTTGGGTAGAAACCATATGACGCACAAAAAAATATTAAGAGACGTAAATTGTAGATAATTTTCTCCTCTTTATTTCACTACAGGACCAATTTTTGCATAAATAGCTTGCTTTGCAAGTTATAAGTTAAAAATCACTAAAAAGGCATTATTTTTAGTGTTTTTTTAACGATTTCTCATATTTGCCACACAAATTTTTGTTGGACAACTTTAGGTTCGTGTTCAGCACCCTGAAAAACATAAAATAAACCACTAAAAACAATAATTGCACCGGAACTTTCCACTTCGAGCCCTCCTTTCCTTGTATACCATTTGACTGAACTACCGTTTTCTCCAAAGACGGTTTGAATTAGGTCTTTTCGGGACACAACGCGCAATTCGTTGAAAAAATTAACTCGGAAGCCTAAAATTTCCCTCGTCCCCCGAAGATAAATCGGCCAGACACAAACGCCGCAACACATGACAATAACCCACTTTCCCGAATCCGAATCCACAA
The DNA here is from genome assembly GCA_963920635.1 of Pseudeuparius sepicola. NCBI lineage: Eukaryota > Metazoa > Arthropoda > Insecta > Coleoptera > Anthribidae > Pseudeuparius > Pseudeuparius sepicola. Next base: position 45,853,141 of record OY987302.1, on the reverse strand, counting down.
GTCACCCCCTCGAAATCCCCTCCGCCGCCGCCGCCGCCGCCGCCACCCTTCCGCAGGCGCGCGCCGCCCCCCGCCCCCACCCCCGCCGGCCCCGCCAACCCCTATAAAGGCGGCGGCGCTCGCCCCGCGCTCCCAAAACCACGAGGGGTCCGTTTAGTTTAGTTTGTTGCGTTCGCCTTTCCGTGCCGCTCTGTCTCTCCTCCTCCTCCTCCTCCTCCTCCCCTATTCTGTCTCTGTCTTTCCCGTTTCGGTGGCGGGCGGCCGGCCACCCTGGCGCGCGGGACATGCGGTGGTGAGTGCGGCGTCTTCCGCCGCCGTCGGCGTCGGCCGGGCGGTTACGTGGTGTTGATGCCGACGCCGACGCCGCCGCTGCTGCTGCTGCTGCTGGGGAGCGAGTAGGATAGGGGGTGAGTGGTCGTGGTGTAGAGGTCGTGCGTTGTGGAAACTTCAATTAAGTAGGTCTCATACATACAGTTAGTGGTCATCTGTTGCTTGGAGTCTAATTTAAAAAAACAGCAAGGGCCGATGATTCTAATAGGAATCTGTCTTACATTTCATTTAGGTACAGATCAGGGACTCTTTAAAGTAAGGGGACCAAGCGTTATACTTTCCGAAGTGAGGCCAATTCTTTCCTCATTCTAATGGTCTCAGCGATGCCAAGTATGCCATTTTATTGGAGAATCTATGAATATAATAGGTACTTTGATTGTTAGTAAAAATTAATAATGGTTTCTATGATTTCTCAAAATTATACTCGACAATTTTGTGTATACAAGTGCAGAATGTGGCAACTGTCAAATGAAAGAAATTTATTTTATAGTTGAAATTGATTTCCAGCAATTATTTCTACGAATTTAAGTAATAAGTATGGTAAGTCAGTAGTGCCGATTTTGCTTATTTAAGAATTTGTCGCTATTGCACCTTGTTACCAGGTTCCTCAATCCATTTGTAATATGTATACTTGAACTTTCTTCCCTTATTGAATGTATCTACCCAAAGAACTTTCACAGATTTCGGGATGGACTAATAAGATTAGGTCTAGTAGTCCTGATGATGTAGCTTTTCTCGGTGTTCAATATAAAATTTTTGTGTTTTTATTTCTCTCCCAAGGTACCTACCTCGCAAATTTAAAATAAACTTGTAGTCGTAGATAAAAACTCTTTAAAAAAAGACCTGACTGAAGCTTCCTGCTTAGTAATTTAAAATTTTCGAAATAGGATTTGTTTTGAACCTACCTACTTATACGTAATGCCTACGTAATGGGAATTGTAGGATTACTAAAGGTGATACAGGAAAAATCTGGTTGCAATTATTCTGATCTGATTATCTGGACATCTGGAAGTTAGAAAAGTTAAAAATTGTGAATTATGATGGGAAATATTTTGCCTCCTTTAGAATCTATGGCACTGGCATGTCACATAAAGCCTGATGGTAGTTGGACACTGACATATAACATAACCTTGTATCAACCCCTTGCGGTCTCCTTGGAGTCAACAGAAAACAAACTTCCCCTCAAGGCTTCACTTTTCCTATGTGATAGACTGTGACATGCTGGATCCCCTTATTTTAAAGAGTCCCTGGTACAGTTGCTCAAGACGAAGGCGAGGTGCTTCAAGGGTATTACAATTATTGAAACATAAAAGTTCTATACCAAAACAACACTGAATACTGGATATACTGTATAAAATGGTGTTGCATTTTGATTGATGATTAATCCTGGTAGTGATCAACTGTTGTCTGTTTAGAAGATAAAATAAAAAGGCAATAAGTCTAATATAAATAATGTTCAGCATCTATAGCGAGGCAGAAACTTGAAACTTCACGTTTCATAGCAGCTAGATTTTATTATAATTAACTGTAGAGCATTTTTTAATCTATTTATTGGTTGTAGTGAACGAACTGAAGTGCTTCATGAAGAAATTATGCTTGTGACGAAGAAATCTAGCAGTTTTGTGGTTATTATTTATTTCATTTTTGAGACAGTTACTATTGAATTCCGTTCGAAAGCGGAAAGATCAAAGAGTTTCGACGTGTTTAGGAAGTAAGTCTATCAGTGGAAACAACAAGTCGCGTTTCTATTATTTGCACTTGTACTACCTAGTATTTTGTAACAAGTAGCTGAGGGTGTTCTGCCTGTATGCCAGTGGCGTAGCGTGACATTTAAAACTGAGGTGGAGGCTAACTTTCGTAGCAGATTTAGTAGTAGTAAAATTATTAATAATGCTGGTTTGTGACAAGTTACCAAATTTTTATTTCAAAAACAGACTAAGTATTTCATTTAATTTAAATTTAATCTTCGTGGTTGGTTAAAAGTATTTTTTTTTTTTCAAAATTTCAAGGTCAAATTGTTTAAATGAATAAAAACTAACCTATTATGAGCAAAAAATATTACGAACGTCGTTTTAATTTTTTTTGCTAACCTTGTTAAAAATAAATTATAGTTACCTATTTTAGAGGTGCTTTATTAAACCAATGATAAAAAAATCATCACTAAATTTCGAAAACAGTTACTATACTATCCTCCAAAGAAATCACAAATACACAGTCCAGTGGTGGTTACTTATAAATAGATCCGCAGTTAGATAGGTAGGAACTGCTCTAATCAACATTATCTGATACTAAAAAATATGTTTTAAGTTGGACTATGATTCGATAGTCGCGCTTTCCATTAGTTGCTATTTCCACCGTAAGCAATTTTTTTATGTGGCGTCCCTCTGTTATAGCATTGAGTAAAGGTTACTCAATGGTTATAGGTATATTATAAATATTATTTATTATAGTTCATTAGAGAGAGATTTTTGAACTCATTCATTGCTGATATCTATTATTTTCAAACTTGCTTGTGTTTCAACTGGGACTTGCAAAAGTTCATACACCTTATCACGGGCGTAGCCAGGATTTAGTTTTGGGGGGGGGGGTTTAGTTTGATAAGTAAATAAAACAACAAAAATATACTTACATGAAATTTAATATCTATATATTCATCCGAAAAACTACGACATATTTATAAAGTTCTTAACTTTAAATGAAATGGATAAATTAATTTAGTTCCTCTGCGCTAAATCTAAAACCATTAAAGAAGAAATCTTCGGCTTTTTCTTTTAAATATATCCACTACTTCATCTGCATGAATTTCTGTTCCATAGTGAATGTTCATTAGAGCCAAACCATTAAGTCTGTTTTCACTTGTAGTGTTTCGTAAATAGTTTTTCAGTCTCCTTAGGCTCGAGAAAGACCTTTCTGGGGTAGCAGTGGATACAGGAATGGTAGCCAAGATTTGTAGTAATGTGTAAATATTAGGATAAAGGTTTTTATCGCACATATCTAGGCATTCCAAACTAGATTTCGGGGTAGGCAGTCTTCTTATCAGCATGCAAGGTAGCTGAAGCTTTGATAGCTAAATCCAAATTTGTTTCTTTATTAGAAACCCCTTGACCTTGACTACACCACTTTTTCCAGTAGTCCATACCTTTAAGTTTATCACCCTTCCTTTTTTTCCCCTCCATTTTTCGACAGTAATAATGATTCACGTATCTATCCTTAACAAGGTCATCGAATAACAGCGCACTAAAATTACTCACTTACACGGTACACTTAATTCTCTTCACTATTCGTTCACCACTTTTCACTTTTATTCGCTTCGAGTTCGCATGGAACAATACTGCCGTAAGCGCGGTCACGCGCCGCGGCGCCGCTTATATAGCAGCCCAGTAGCCGTCCAGAAACTTCCACGAACTTCCACAAAGTTCCGCTCATTTCGACCGAGGGGCGTGGCGAATAATCGAGAAACAACGCAAAGTGTCCCTACAATACAAAATAGTTCGGCTGCAACTGCGTCTGCCTCTCGTCAAAAGATGGCGCTAGGCGCTACTATTACTACATATATTCAAACGTAATAATAATTTAACTCTTCACTCCTCGTATTTTTTCGGTATAATATTAGGTAATATTTTGCTTATTTCGGGGGGGGGGGGGGGGGTTTGAACCCCCGAAACCCCCCCCCCTTGGCTGCGCCCGTGCACCTTATAATTTTTCAAGTCACTTCAAAGATTAATTTCTTTCTCGTTATTTATTGTATTTTGTAGGTACTACAAAAGTACTCATCTACTGCAACAGTCACAATCGTCTAATAGAAATTTGTCGACCGTACAAAAAGTATCATTAAGATATACACTGCACTGTGTGTCCACGGAATAACGGATGGAGTTGACAAGAGGGAGAAAATTATTAGGAATTAACTTTTCGAATGATTTATAAATAATTATGCTTGTCTAGAAAATAAGATTATCATATAAAAATCTTAGGTCAGATGTACAGGGTTGAATTTTATATTTTTATTATTTTAAGGTTGAATTTCTGAAAATGGGTGGAGAAATATATACAATGTGTCCCCGATAAGAATGAACATTATGGGGATCATGCGAACGGTGAGAGATAGGACAACGTTTAAATGGGGAAAAAGTTACGCAATTTTGAGGTCAATGAAATGATACAAACAGATTTATAATATCTTTTTTGGTTTTTGAGTTATTTGGAAGAAAGCGAAATTTTGCGTTTTCGATTATTTTTTTTCTGAAGTTGTTATCACACATAGGAAAAAAAGAAAAACACTTCTTATGGCACTTTTTAACTTACAACTTATCTTTCAATCGGAGAACCAATAAAAGGATGGCAAAGACTAATAACAGTCACATACGAGTACGATAATAATAAATAAATAAAAATCCTCCACATAGAAGGCTTTGAAACAACGAAACCAACCCCTTGTCATTTGTCATAGCACCCACTGTATCATTTAATTAATAATTGGTATTATTAATTATTAGAAATGGAGGGAACTTTTTAAAGACAAATTGTTATATTTTGTGCTACAGAAATAGTGTAGAGGCTGAACGAATATATTGTTGCAATTAATAAAAAATGTCAAAAATAATTGGTTTCATTGGCTTAAAGCTTCCTTCTCACAATTAGAAAGAGCAAAGAATTTACTCCAAAACACAATGCGACACTGTTTGCTGTACACAGGAAAGCACTAACCAGACAGGGCCGTATTTAAAAATGTTAAGTGTTCGAAGTAAAAATAAACTGTAAGTTAAATTGTTGACAATACTGATTAATATTTAGACTTCTTATTATTAAATACAGGGCCGCAATAGAAAAAAAAATGAATGTATAAAAGGAATTTTCAGTATAATTTGCAATGAAAAGTTTTTTCAAAATCTACAAAAAAATCCAGGTCCGTATTTAAAAAAAAAGTTGAAGATGGTTTCTCAAAAACGATATATTGTAGAACAAATCAAAAAACGCCATCTTAAAGCCCGTGTTTATCTTTTTTCTCATCTGTGATAACAATTTCGGAAAAAAATTAAATCGAAAACGCAAAATTTTTCTTTTTTCGAAATAACTCAAAAACGAAAAAGGTATTAGAAATCTATTTGTACCATTTTGTTTACCTCAAAATTGCGCTACTTTTCCCCCATTTAATCGTTGTTCTATCTCTCACCGTTTTTTTTACAATCGTACAAATTGTCATTTCGTTTTCATTGTTTATTTAATAAGTCTGATTTTTATTTTGAATTATCATAAATTTGACTTAAAAAATGAAAATATTACTTTGGATTGCCAACAACTTTCTAAACAGTTTGTCTAAAATAATAAATAATGGTACGACAATAGCTTAAGTTATTCCTTAAGCTATGGTTCGACGCTCTTGAAACACTTTTATGGTTTGTTAATTTATTAGAGCCCTGCATATCTGATATAATATTGTTATATGTTAATCTCATTTTCTCGGCAAGCACAATTTTTTTTTATAAAGAATGACTTTTCGTCGAAAAATCAATACCTAATTTATATATTTTTTCTCCTCTTGTCAACTCAATGCGTGGACTGGACACACTGTATATTTTATCATATATGTTGTAAAGATTAGAGAAATCGAAAGGCAATTAAATATACACTGTGTTTCAATTTAAGTGGCTACAATTCATAATTTTATAACGGGTCGGCTGATTTTCGAAAACTTTTTAGAAATATAGTACCTACTCCGAAAGCTCTACAGTCTAGGTACATCCTGGTATGCATTATTTCAAGATTCGCCTTTTCCATGACCCGATATGACCCAAAAAATGACAAAACATATTAGGCATTTTTTTACGAAAACAACAAATACATCAATACATATCGTAACTTATACAGAGTTTTCACAACTTAAGTGCAAAAAACTGAAAAAGTTGACTTTTTGAGAGTGCCCTGTGTAAACGCTAATACTGAGTGTCTTGCAAATATTAGATTGCCAGTGGATTAAGGTCACCTAGTGTCTCAATATACACGCAATGTCATCCGCATAGCTTATACAGAGTGTTCGTAATAAATACGGAGATGAAAAAAAGCGGCCCTGTTACTACCTACATGTGACACAAAGTTTTAAAATTAAGTCTATGTTTTATTATTCGTTGCTAAATATTATTTTTACAAGAAAGTTCTATCGGTCAAACAATTTCCTTGGCAACAATAATTTTCCAAGGTAACGTGTACCTACTATTATCTTCATCAAGCTTGTCATGGACTCATGGACATAAACGAAGCGCCTACAATTTGAAAGATCATATTATTTGGCATGTCGACTTATTTTTTAAACTTCGTGGCGGATGAAATAACAGTAGGATATAGAAGAGGCGAATGTTAAAATAATGCATATACCAGCATGTAGAACTTTCGGAGTACTTACTACATTAAAAAAAGTGTTCAAAAATCAGCCGACTCGTCATAAAATAATGAATTGCTGCCACTACAAGTGAAATACGCTGTATGTTCTGCACAACAATTTGGTTGCTTTCCAGTAAGTTATAAATGCCTATATACAAAAATAGTATAATGTGTGTGCATCTGATATATGAACATGAACATTACAAGTTTGAATTAAATATAAATACTTGATGGTAAATTATTATATGGGTACGTTTTCTACGCCTCTCCATTACCGTGATTGACACTGATATCCAACATTTATGTCAATCAAATAGATTATTAATGTTTCGACAGAATGTAAATCATCATTGATTATTTTTTTATCTTTTGAAAGGGTTTACTAATTGCATACAGGGATGAGCATGAACATAATATAATGAAAGTAAAATCGATTTCCCAACAGGAGTATTGTAAGTTACTGTGACTAGTGAGTATAAAGGCAGAACTTTTTACGTGTACAATTCCTTATTTATACCATAGGGGCTTCTTCAATTCATTAGTGTAAGGAGGCAGCAAGTGGCACCCAAATAAATTTAGAAATTCTTCTAAAGCTCTTGGCACACCAGTCGCACTCAACTGTAAATAGCAATTAAGCCAAGTAAATAAGATAATTTTCGCTCCCCCTCTGCTTAAACATTTTGGTTTGCTCAGAAATTTGCGAAGGCAAATTACTTTCTTCGTTCATTGTATCCACTGCCATAAATTAGCACCTCCATAAAAAGAAAATGGAACTGAAATTCTGTACTTCTTTATTTGAAATTTTTGTTGATAACAAAGGAACTCATTAATTACTAATCCAGGACCGTTAAATTTTAAAGTCACATAAACCATATATACATTATTTCCTTAATAATTAAGCATTGTTTTGGGATCACAAAGTATGTTGAAAATAAAGCCCAAATATTTGGATTCTGTTCTAACATTTGGCAACGTCGCGTTCGTCGGACGCTTCTTCCCTCGGTTTGAGTTTGAATCCCTTGTTTATTGAATGGATTTTGGGTATTATTACCCCAAAAGTATCTAGAAAATGGCTTTACGTCGTTCGGTTTCGTCTGACGCCAACTGTACAAGTGATCCAAAATGTGGCGGGATATACTAAATGAAAGTATTAAATATGTTATTTCTTCTGATTCATACAAATTACCTATAACTTAAACGTAGTGAAAAAGGCCCTTTGTAGGGGCTGTGATTGACATCAATTATATTGTGATTTGTATCTTGAAAAGCAACAGCATAATAGATGTATTGCCTTATGAATAATTTTTTGGGTAATTGCACTACTTTAAATAGGTAATGTTTCCAAAAAGCTCTTTTTTTCAATAACGATAGCCAGGCCGCAATTGAGAATGTACCTAAAAATCTGAAGTATATTTATTTTCTTATAGCAAGAATTTTACGATTTTTCACTTTAGAAACTAAAATGATTCCTTTAAATTGTCAGCTGATCCTGAGCGAAAGTAAGTATAGTTAATTATTATTGTATGGGATAAGTATTGTTTGTAAAGGGATTCCATCTACCTTGAAACATACAGTACATAAAATACAAAAAAGGGGAACTTATTGAATTCAATATGAAGGAAGGAGATCACTATTACTTATTAGTTTAGGTTAGGTTAGCACATTTGGCTCTCAAAAGTTTTTTTCGATTTCTGAAGATTCTAATTAATTTTTGAGTGTTTTTTAAAACAACACCGTAGCCGTGTTCCAGGGGTTAAAATTTTCGTACGAATCAAAGATAAATAATTTCTAAAATCGCATAGGTATAAATTAAGGTACAAAGGCCACCACCGAGGGAGATAAGAAAGTGCACACTATCAATTGTGTACATATGTCCATCAAGTGCTGTGTAAAAAAAGCATTCAAATATTACATTTATAAGAAGACAAGAAATCCACGATTACAGCACTCGACAAATTAAAGATCTCTCGTTACCTAACAATCATTCTATGGTGGCGGCTAAATCAGTTTATTGTAATGGTGTAAAATTTTACAACAAGCTACCAGGCCACATAAAATACTTACATGTCAATAGATTTAAAACCTGCTTGAAAGCACAAATAAGTGTAGATAACCTTTTAATTTTGTATTAATCCTTGTAAGGTGGTATGGTTGTTATAAGTGTGGTTGCAAGCCGTACTTCTTCTTTTTCTTCAATAAGGTTAGATTGGTATATTGATATTGTGATTTATTTTGTACTGTTTTCTTAATTGTAATTGTAATTAATTATTGTTTTTAAATTAGAGGATAAGCCGGATGAAATTCTTGTATTTCTTGGCTTTTTATGCGCAATAAAAAAATATAAATATGTAAGATTAGCCAGTGTATAAAATTATTTATATACAAGAAAAAGTTAAAATGGGCAAGCGCTCAACAAAAAGATAGTAACACTTTTTATTGCATACAAATATTTTTACATTCGCTAATCTTACATCCTTATTGTTATCATATCTTGGATTATGGACATTTCCACGTAGGTCGCTTTAGCAGTATGACGTGGCGACGTTAGCACAAGCCCCAAATAGGGGATGTTCTGACTGAAGCTGCAAATATGTTCTGTTGGTTCCTGCTTGGACTTCCATATTTGTCATTTTCCAAATCATGGCTATCTTTTTGATTTGGTTGACGTTACACCGTACCTACTGATGTTTGCCAAATAGCATAAAACACGTGTTACTACTTTTTTGTCGATTTTGAGTGCTTGCCCATTATCAGCTTTTCTTGTAGGTATATAAAATATAAAGTTTAAAACCCAAATTTCAAACTCGAATAATAATCGAACACAGTATGATACTGTTGGAGCCGCCACTGCTTGTAAGCAGGATACGAGAATAACAGACAAGCTACAAATTCAAGCTTTCGAATAATATGTGTGGTTCATCAGGCTAAAATTTAAAAACTATAATGATTGTTATTAACATAAAATAAAAAAGGAAAGAAGTGAAACATAGCTTAGTAAAACGACTCTAATTTGAAAATTCTAAGTTTGAAATAAATTTTTATATCTTACAACCTTTGTACATACTATTTTCTTTGTATAACTTGGAAGAAAATAGTAAAATGTCATGTAGAAGTCAAAAGTTTGTCAATTTTGACAAAAGGTAATGAAGGTACCTACAACATGTACAGGAATTAATTAATAACTAATTGTTTTTATTTTATATCTAAATACTGAAAAAAGCTTTATTTATTACTAACCAAATTATATAATACTAACCAAATTAGAATAAATAAATAATACTTAGGTGTTCTTAATATCAGTCCTAAAATTTATAGAATTTTCATCGATATATTAATAAAAATTGATTCTTTAAAATTCCTTTTTGGTAGATTCAAAAGAGAGAATTGTAGGATTGTTACGATGAAAATTAAGTCCACAATAATTATTGTGGCAATGAGTTGAAAATGCTGTGGCCATTCTCTTATTTGTACAATCTCTTCTGTGTTCACTCAGGGGCGACGGGTTTTAATTTTTTATATGGGTGCCCGGTGCCTGATCGTATAACTAAAACAAATCTTTTATTGGGTCTGGTGAATAAAAATAAGTAAAAGCTTAACTTCACAATTTTTGAGTTATTACTTGTCTTGACATTAAGTAGACACTTAAAATTTCTTGAATAAAATAAAGGATCCTGCCTGGAAAATTAATAAATTCTTAACAGTAATTGAACTAAACTTTGAACTTGTAACTCAAAGAATATCTTCAACAAATTTGTTTCCTGAGCTTTCGGAGAATAAATCTTCCTCCTTTCTCAAATATCATGTCACGTTAATCAATATCAATAGGTTAACCACGAGTATTTACTTGAGCCTGCGAAGTGAATAAAGTATTGACGAGTAAACACAGCAAAGTTATATTTCAATTTTTTAATAGTGTGCGACTTTTTTACTACTTGTTTGTAAGAGTGCAATGCACCCATTCATATGATCTTTATAGGTGCATTGGCCCCTTTGTTCCTGTTTAATCGCCACCCCTGGTTCACTCATTCTATTAATTAAATAATTTTTTGTTTGTCCAATGCTCTTTAGCAGTTCAAGCATACGTTTGTGTTGTAAACTAAATTTGACTCAAATTTTTCTTGGGTTTGGTCTTCCTTTTTTTTAAAGAGGAAACTAACTTACCTAATATTAACTTTTGAAAAATTCTTGATAAATTTTTAAAAAGAATGGGCACATTGGTATAGAAACTCTACGAATAGTATTATTAACAGTTGAATTATTAAAATATTTTCTTCCGAGGATGTTCGTGTTTGTAATATAGAGTTAAATTAGGTGAGCTGTAAAAAATGTTATTAATAATATTTAATAGGTATCCATTTTTTGCAATAGTAAAATAATTATTACAAAAAGAAATAGGTATGTGATAAATTAATAATTCGGCGTTTCAATGTTTTAATAAGCTCTGGTTAGTTCCGTTTTACTTCTTTCTTTTTTATTTTAATAACAATTATAGTTTTTGTTGATATAATAGTTTTTAAATTTTAGCCCGATGTCTATAATGTTCGAGCTTGCATATGTAGTTTGTTGACTGTTATTATGATAAATCTGTTCAAAAACTGTAAAATACTGTATTTGAAAAAAAAAAACAGACAAACTCACTAAATGTATAAAACATTGGTAATGAACCGAAACCGTTTGGCTGCAGGTCGCCGAATGGTCGTGCCGCCGACGGCAGCCAGCCATGCCGCGCTGCCTGATGGCGAAGAAGTGGAAGGCGTACCCGTGGCCGGAGCGACCGGCGGCGGCGGCGGCGGCGCCGGAGGAGCCGCCGCCGCCAGCGCCCGGGCCGCCCCCGCCGCCGCCCGCCGACGACGACGAGGAGATCGACGTGGTGGGGGACGCGCCCGGGGCGGCCGCCGCCCGCTGGGCGCCGCACAGCCCCGCCGAGGCGGACGCGGCGCCCGGCCCGCCGCCCACCTCTCCCCACGGCACCACGCTCCTCTACAACGGTGAGTCCGACCGTTCTACATAGTATCATTTCTCAGAGATAATGGGGAACTTCAATAATTTTTTTTATTTCTTTAATACAGGATGGCCCAAACTTTATCAGCAATACTTTAAAAACTGCTAGAAAATTTCAAAAAAGGAGTTTTTTTTCATATAAGCATGTATCTAAATCCTAGCGGTTTTCGATATACAGGGCGTCAAACCCAATTTTTTTTTCAAGTTTTCTTTTATTTTTCCTAAAGGAAGACAGTTAAGGCAATCATTGTATCATTTGGTACAGTTTAAACAGTCATTAAATACTACAAATTAAAAATAATTCAGCCAGTCTACTTACACCAGTGCCGGAGAGAGTTCATATTTTTTAATAAAAAAATGGTACACCACTGGAAAATAATTTTTTTTTGCCGTCACTACGTTTTGCAATCAATTATAAGAAAAAAACTATTCTCGACTTTTTTTCGAAAAATGTACCGTTTTTGAAAAATTCACTTTTGTGCTTTTAATTTTTTTAGCAGAAGAAAATCAAAGTAGGTCTAAGCTTTCAAAAATTTGCACACCTACTAAGTTTTTAATTCCGAACAATTTTCCTTAATAACATTTTGCCTACCTAAAGCCCACTTTACTGGCGCGAAAAATTACATTTTTTTAAAATTCCCTGTAGGTACAGGGTGATCCATCCAAGATGAACACCCTCCTTAACTTTTTTATTTTTCAATTTAAAGAAAAAATTGTAGAGATAAAAGTTTTAAGGTTTTTCGTGAGCTTTTCCATGGTTTTATTGAAATTGACACAGGGTGTTCCGTAAAAGCTGAACAAAACAAGCTTATGTTTTATTAGCAGAACACCCTGTATATTATTGCATTTTTGGAATCTACACTTCGTCCTGATTCCAACCACATATATATGTTATATGATTTCTCCAGCCGTTTTTACAATACAGGGCGTTCGAATTTCATTTATGTCATGTTTTCACATCCTGTATCTCTGAAACGAAAAGTTAGTATAAGAAAAAATGATGAAAATAGTGCCTCTAAAACGTTCATAGTCATTTTGAACCCACTCAGAATCAAGGTTCATATTTCCATATTTTGCCCTGGACTAGAAAAATATCAACCTTAACTTTTTTGTGTGGATAATTACAAAATGACTATTATCGTTTTAGGGGCATCATTTTCATCATTTTTTCTTATACTCAATTTATCAGCAAAGGTTTCGTCTCTGAGATACAGGATGTTTTCCGTTTTTTACTTTTGCTCTATTAAGATCGGCGTGTAAAACGCCCTGTTCCCCAAGTAATAATATAAAGATACCGGATGTGAAAACATCAAAATATGAAGTATTGTAAAAACGGCTGGAGAAATCATATAACATATATATGTCGGAATATGTTGGAATCGGGACGGAGTGTAGATTCCAAAAATGCAATAATATACAGGGTGTTCTGCTAAAAAAAACATAAGCTTGGTTTGTTCAGCTTTTACGGAATACCCTGTGTCAATTTCAATAAAACCACGGAAAAGCTCACGAAAAACCTTAAAACTTGTATCTCTACAATTTTTTCTTTAACTTGAAAAATAAAGAAGTTAAGGGGGGTGTTCCCCTTGGATGGATCACCCTGTACACATGATTTTTCGAATCTAGAAACCTTTTTGTTGGTTTTATGACCAAATGTTATTAAGAAAAGTTATTCGGAATTGGAAACTCAGTATGTGTGCAAAATTTCGAGAGCCTAGACCTACTTTAATTTTCTTCTGCTAAAAAAATTAAAACGCATAAAAGTGAATTTTTCAAAAACGGTACATTTTTCGAAATAAGTAAAGAATACTTTTTTTATTAGAATTTAATGAAAATTTAGTGAATGCAAAAAATATTACTTTTCCAGAGGCGTACCATTTTTTTATTAAAAAAATATTATGATTGACCCTCGTCTCTCCGACACTGGTGGAAGTAGATGGGCTGAATTATTTTTAATTTATAGTATGTAATGAGTGTCTAAACTGTGTTTGCCTTAGATGTCTTCCTTTAGGAGAAATAAAAGAAAGTTTGAAAAAAAAAATGAACTTTGAAACCGTTAGGATTTCGATAGATGTTTATAGGAAAAATCTCCTTTTTTGAAATTTTCTAGTAGTTTTTAAAGTAATGCTGATAAAGTTTGGACCACCCTGTATATTCGTCTATCTATAGAAAGAGCACATACATACCAAATATCAGCCCTCAAATCGCAATATTTGATTTGCAATAAATAATTAAAGTTGTGACCGAAGCTATTCATTTAAAACGACACGAAAAGCCCGGGAATGGTTGTGACGTCACAACGCTCGATCGATCGGAAGGCAGTGACAGGAGTGACAGCTACACAGAATTAGAGAAGGAAGAATGGAAATTTAACGTTAAAATAAACAGTTCTGAGACCCATTTGTAGAGGGATCTGGTGTAGGTCAAAAATAAGAACCGCCTAAAAGTTTAAATTTAACAAGCACTTCTTTAACAGAATGGTGAGGCCACGGGACTAGTAATTCGTAGGTCCCGGATTCAATAGCACAAGAAATTTTTTTTAATTATCACTGCATTCTAACTCTTATATTTATCATTGATTATCATTTTTAGTAATAATTGGACAATGGTTATTATGAAGATTATTACTGACAATCTAATACTCCCTAGCGTATTTAAATTCAAATTACTTACCTACCTAATATGAAATTGTCAGTAGAAGGAAAATTGTAATACATTGCTCGATGCGTAAGCTCTTTTTGGCCTCGGAGAGAGTTTTAAGACCCGAGGCAACACGGGCGTTAAACAACCTCCTCGACCAAAGAAATGCGCTTACGCATCTCGCAATGTAAAGAACTATTTAATACAGCACACTCTTTTCAAACATTATCAACAATATCAAGACTGAGATAGACTATAATAAGACGGATAGACAAGGATGGGACGTTCTCGTTGCTGTTTCTAAACAAAGCGTGCGTGGTGCTGTAGTTTTTACACATGTGCGGCATGTGCCGTCCATATTAGTTTATACATGGCGCTGTCGCCCACCAGAGGTGCCACCACCAACGAGCTACTTGACGTCACAACCAAGGAGGGCGCGTTACATGTATGATTTGAAAAATTTGAAATAAAAAATTAGTTTTATGAACTGTGGTTCATTTAATGGCAATAGATTACGTTTGAGAGTAATATTTTTCAAATTTAATTTTTGTGCAGTTTCCCCATTATGCAGCCACGGCTGGCGCGGTTGCCTCATGGACGGGCGACCGCGCCCTTTAAACTATTTCCATTTTGAATGGCCCGAATGGTTGTACGCGAAGGATCCCGTATAAAATAGGTATTTCAAAAATTGCAAGAAACAACACAAATTCATTTCGAGTTACCGAAAATAATGCATAACCGAATCTAAGGGAAAAACATTAACCCAAAATTTAGGCTGCTACGCCGCTTTTTGCATAAGAAATCTTCTTGTTTCCCGATTTCAAAAAAATAATCTAGGTATTCCTATAATGTACATTTTAGCACTGAAGTTCTTTTTTATAACTTATGTGCTTTACATATTGTTATTATATACAACTTATTAATACTATTTATATAACTAGAACTGTAAGTTGGCTTTAGTGCCTTGGTCCACACATAATTATTTTCTGAAAGTATCGTGCTTATCTTCTAAACAAAGCGATACTAAATTCAAATATTCAGTTTTATTCGGGAATATTTCAACATGTTATAGAAAATCATAAAATAAGACATTTTTTTAATATAATAATCTTTCTACGACCGACATACATGGTGTTCAAATTCCCATTTAAACATTCATATGAAATTCGGTACAGAGCATGCACCAAATTTATTTGATAAAAAAATACTGATACAGCCCTTTCAAAAAATGTATTTTTAACATTTTGACAACTTTTCTTGTTTAAAAGAAAAACGGTCAGTTGATTTTTTTTTCTGACACAGTTTCGTGGAAAATTAAATTTTTTCGGTCTTTACTCATTTAAAATTGAAAAAAACGAAACAATTGAATTTGAAGAAACAAAGTTCTATGGCCGAGAAAATAAAAACTCGTCTGTCAAAAACCATTTTGTGCAAGTTTAATTATGATATTTTTTTGATGATCATGCAAAATACAATACCTGCAATTGGCCATACAGTTTGACTCCCAGTTTAATACTGGATACCTCATAAATAATATAGGTATTAAGGTCACGGAAAACAAATGGTCTCTATTTTGTTATCCATAAATTATCGATTATTATTGGGATTGTCGACGTTAATCCCAAGGGAGGAGTATCTCATGGCCGTTTTGATCTTTTAATATAGCGATTTTTTGAGAAACCCTATTGGCGATTTTTTTTTATTAAGGAAACTTGTTTATCGTGAGAAAATAACATTTTGACGTGAAAGCTGCATAAAGGACCCTTTCTAAGAAAATGTGGGAGAAAAGGCTAAAATCAAAATAGGCCCAGACTTCATTCTTCATTATATTCCGAGGTGTCCAGTATCAAATTGTTTTGTTGAAATACTATGTCATTTTAATCAATTCTTGTCGTCAGTTCTGGTCAAGCAGAAATCTAAAATGTAATATTTTTTTGTTTTGCATTCCAAAAGAGAACGATAAACCATATCTCCGCCACTGGTTATATCCAGAACTTAATATTATCACATTTTGTGCTATTTGATCAAGACATTTGTTCAATGCTCTGTATCAAATTTCGTTTGAATATCATTAACGGTTGGATAAATAAAAAATAAAACATTATGATTTTAACAACTTAAACACCATGTACCTATCTCGAAAATGAGGCTGCTGTAAATAAAAAGTTATACCACAACTCTCATAAGATTATAGAATAAGATCTTATGTAAAATGAAGAGAGTCTATTTCTTTACTTGAATTACCTTGGTTTTTCAAAACTGGAAATAAGGTAGAAATTACTTTCTTGTCTAGCCGGGTTGGAAATCAAATGGTCGAATTTCAACTCGGTTTACACCTCTTTTTTCATATATCTATAAAATATAAATAAACTACTAGAATAAGTAAGCACCTACCTACCAATAGGTATTTCTTTCGTATAGCGGTAGTTTATTCCAATGAAGTAAAATAACGGGTATTTCAGCCAAAATCAGCCAAAATATTCTTTAAAATGAACCAAGCTTTCGGCCATATTTTTGACCTTCGTCAGGGTATTGAAATGAATATTGAAAAGTTATGATCCTAATGGAGATAAACTTCCAAAAATGGAATAAATTGTTTTGTAGAAATATTTTTGTTGCTGTCTACTTCATTGATATATAAATACAGCCGTTATTAAAGAAGATCTGTAGTTTATTCCTTTCGCTCTGTATGATCTGTATTAGGTATATCTTTATATCCCAATATATCGCATTAGGATAGCACAAGGCAACCCTTAAAACTAACAGTTATAAACCTAGAAGCTATGAATGATTGCTCTCTGTATAATTAAAACTTCTTAACTGCCCCCAGGGAATCAAATTTATATTCGAATAAAACTTTAAGACATCGTTATTTGCGGGTTCATAAAATGGACATTTGATGTTGGCCCTGGAATCCTCCAAATTAAGCCCGGAATCCTTTATCTGAAACTTCGTAACCAATTGTAAACGGCTCACTTTTGATTTGAAATTCCTCGAGAAAGTCTCTGTTACAGATTCGAAACTTTAGCAGTTATTCTTTGGGTTTTGAAGTCTGCAGTCGATAATCCGCAAATTTGCCACTATATAGAATTATTACAAATAATGAGCATCAAATCAATATAAACGGTTTTTTATTTTCAGCGCTCGATCTTTACTGTTTACTGTTGTGTTTAATTTGAAGGCTATGCGATGTCATTATGTATAAAAAATACCGCGGTTCTTCTTGGTGATCCAGTTTCCGATAACACTGTCGAGATTACGATAACGTCATCCGGCCAGCAAGAGTCTTTAATTTAACGCCATTCGATTTCTTCTTGGGGCCATGTGAAAGCTATTATGTGTTAAATTACAACATCACTCTCGTCATTGGCGAAACAGCCACTTTTCTGCGACAAAATTATCGAAAACTTGATCTCCAGGAGTCCAATGACCGAGAAGAACTTCCTTAATTTTTAAAACTTAGTGTCATCGTATAGCTTTCAAAATAAAAATAAAACTGTGGAGATATCTCCTACACATTGTGTTTATTTTAATTCAAAATCAGGAAAAATGAAAAACATTTTATTTAGTATCTAAAATACACAGTGTGCCTGCGGACTGAAGTAGTACGAAATAATGAAGTAAGAAAGAGTTATTATGTTTTCCTTTGACAATAGGATTATTCCAAAACACAATTTTATCTACCCCATTGAATAATGGCGCATTATTGCTACCTCAATTATATTATTTTTCGCTTTTGGCTGAAATAAAAGCTCATGAAATATTACTCAATTTAAAGGTGCAATTTTTTGGAGAGGCACTGTTTTATTTAGCAAATTCTGCCTATAAAATGGATTGCCCAATAACTCGTCCGGTCACGATTAGGGGAAAATGGGGACGACACTGATTGCTCACTGCAATACTTCACGATGTGCTTTCGGCCGAAAATGGATCGGACTTATATTGAGGGCGGCTTAACTGTTGCTCTAATGGATCGCATATCTGTTGAGCTCTATACCGGTCATTTCTGAACATGTTTGTATCAGTGTCATTTACAGCATTATTCCCAATCATCTTCAAGCTTCGGTAGATCACTTAGGGTTGATAGATAATTGTTGATAAACTAGCCTGGATCCAGTGGTTATTACTAATCCTTATTTTGACGAGAATCACATATCCAAAGCATATAGTTTTAAAGTAACTGTGTGCCTAACTACATAAGTATTCTTTAGTTAATCCATTCGATGTAGGTACCTAATTGCAAATTTTGAGGAACTATGTTCCATACCTTCACCAATATTTTTCAGGGTTCTTCTAGCGACACCTTCTCTTTACAGAGTGCAAGCTTCATCGCACCATTGCCCAGCTTGCCTCAGGAATACGGCGATTAAGAGCCTTAGAACAACAACTAACTCTGAATTGGGACAAATTCATCCTCTTTCCACTAGTCCAGGCGTACTATCGTAGAGAGACAGTGATGCCGACGTCACAGATATGATGTCTGTCAGATTACGTGGTTGACGTTCCCCCGTATGTCGCCCTTGCCAACAATTTATTGCCCACATGAAGTCAAGAGGCAACTTTCTTACGTTACGGATCTTGCCTTTGAATAAGGTTTTGGTCCAGTATGACCCGAAGTTTGCGAATTTGTTCCTTTATACTAATCTGGCACTTCTAAAGGTAGCGTTTGGTGAATAGTGTGTACATAATGAGGAATCAAATAAGTATAAAGGTATAAATGCGACGTTGCTACTACTTGACAGCAATAAAATATTACAACCAGGGTAGAGATAGGCACGAGCGAATAGCAAATGGGATGTGATTATAATAAAATATTATAATTAGGAAATAAAGTAGTGGGAGGTGGTGTGGTGAAGCACGGGCAAATTGGATAGTAGAGGCGGCGCCACGCCTCCACTGACGGACTCCCCACCTAATCGATTAGTAGGGATAACTTATTTGCAGTTGGTGCCCGTCCACTGCCACTGCAATGGGTTGAACCGCATCGATTGCGTTAAGAAGTAGTATCAACGTCACCTTCATACCCATCTCACTTATGTTTATTCGATTTCTTATTATGGATATATTCTTACACACTGTTCTCCAGGCGATCAGTATATGATCCCAAACAATATAGTTTGATGTAACCACGTTGACAATATGTTGGAATGCTAGCACTCGTCCAGTCTAGTCTACTGACGATCTCAGGAATAGCTTTTATAATACTAATAATATTAATAATAAAAATTCTCAAAAGCAATTAATGGTCTTGTCGCCAGTTGAGGCCATTGTTTCACTTGTTCGTCATTCTTTAATATTGCTAGTGGTCACATATCGATTTAAACAACCTACTTATCACACTCGACGATATTGTGAAGAAAATGACCGAATAATAAAGTTTAAGAACAAGGAACAAATATATCAAAAAGATAGTTAAATAGGGATATGTTTAGATCAAGCATCAATCGGTATCCTGCAATTGACGTTTGTATAGACATACCTAAAACATGGTTTTTAGAATAGTTAAAACAAGAGCACTTTCTGTCCCTTATATAGAAACGTGTTCTCAATCATCATTTACTATTAAGTTTGTTTATATTAAGGAATTACGCAGTTTTATCTTTTATGTCTCTGTGCCCTTGCTATTTTCTCCGATCAGAAGAACAGTAGGCTTTGTTACGTTTATGGGGGAGTTTATATGTCAATTCACGTATATATAAAATTTGAACAAAATTAAGAAATTTATTGGGAGATTAAACACTTTATAGATTATGTCCTACTTAACTGAAGTTATAGTTAATGGTAAGTTAATTTTAATGGCCATTTCGTTTACCTAACACTAACAATAACTTTTACGTTTTATAGTTGATACTTTGAGGATATATTGAAGAACTATTCCTACCGATAACACAGATGACTATAAATGATGATATAAATTACCTATTCTCCTTAAAGATGTTTGCGTTTCTATATAATGAGCCTACGGGGCAGTTTTATTGATTTTCTGTAATCTCACTTCCATGGAAAAACCTGTGAAACAAATAATACTGCATAATATAAATGGGCAGGACCCTTGATATCAATATCAAAAACAATAATCGACAATTTTTATTGAACTAAGAAGTTCGATAAGAACTCGCTTACCTGATTGTGGTTTTGTATTAGTGAATATTATTATTATGCGTATATGTTTGTAAGTTTAATAAAAAATTCGTTGACGTTAGACGTCACTAAACAAATTTAATATTGTGGGGATTGGGATTGGGAATTGGTATAGTCAATACACATTCATTAAAAATTTCTTGTCCTATTCATCAGAATATCAGAAGTAAGGTCAACCTTACCGATTCCTCACATCCAAAAACACAAATTTTAAATTAATTTTTTTTTGGGAAAAACAACTTAATGACATACAAAATCTGTGCTTTTAATGTCATATAATAAAAAAGTGAACCTAAAATTTTAAATTATAGTTTACAAGTACATCATTAAAATATCAAGTCATATATTGATTTTGTTTTCAATGGTGGTCCGTCAAAATAATTACACCAGGGGAAATTCTTGAATTTCATTTTCATTTTACAAAATTTATCATAGTAACGTTGCTATTATTTTTTTCCAAACGTGGTTTTCCTTGCTTATCTGGCTATTCTTGGTGAAAATTTGTAAAACATTTTTCGGCGAGAATAACATAATATAATATATCCAGCAGAAGGAGAGCATCTTATAGAGACCTCGTTTTTCTAATAAATGACGTAAAAATTAAATCGCATTTTCTTGGAACAAACGATACTTCGCGGCACCTAATTTCAGAGATGGTTTCCCACCAGCTTAATAGTAGTAAACTCCTTTATACATTTTTCACCCAACGGTTTAAAACTAACAATGTCACTAACACTAACGTCAAACTAATACTAACACTACTGGTAACACTAATACTAACAGTAATACTAACAATATTACACTAATAGCGTTGACTGACGTATTAATAACGGCTATAGTTTCATGTCCTGGAAAGTAGATGGCGCCTATGGTCAACAATGTATTTTGCATTGTATTTAGTCTCCGGGAAGCGCATGGTGAGCCAGAGAACTGTCAAACATGACAGCCGTGAGCAGTCTTTATTAATACGTCAGTCAACGATAATAGTCACTAATACTAACACTCTTACTCACAGTAATAATAAAACCAATAACACAGGAAGCGTGAAGGTACAGAGAACTCACAATTAACTCACCGCATATTATATTTAAATGAGATTTCGGTAGGGATATTATAAATATATTCTGTCTATTTCCTATATATTTCTTATACAGTGTGTCCACGTGGACACAGTGTATATAAACTATATATATATATATATATATATACTGAAATATATTTCAGTCAACGGCCGTATGTATTTTATTAAATATATTTCAGTCAACGATACGGCGAACTGTGGCAATGATGACCGATGAGGGATAGTGGTTGGCTGATCACGGTAGGTAGACAGGGTTAGATTCTGGAGGTCTCCAGATTGGACACTGGGGACTAGCTCCATGTATTTGCCGGATGAATGTCGGGCTCGCTCCGAACAAGTTATTGAACTTGCGGAGCAAGTTATGCGATTTATGGAATGGGCACAATAGAAAACCAATCGTTAAAGCAATAATACATTTATAGAGAGTAGATGGTCGCCCGCTGCTTTGTAAAAATTAACAACGATGGTTCTTCTTCATTTATTCCTTACTGTAACGTAGGACAACCAAGTGTTAAAAATTTAGTTTTATCTAAACATTTCAGGGGCGGTTCCAGAAAAATATTACAGTTATATAGTATACTTACATAAGCAGTCAATTTTTAAAGCTAAGGAAACTGGCTTCATTGGTAACGCTATACCCCTTGCTTTTCCACCGCGTACCTCGTTCGAGCCTTTTGTACTGCTAACACCTGTTGTAGCCGAACTAATACGATTAACCTAACTGGATTGCTCGAGTCTTAATTGGACATATTCTTTCGTCCCCTGTGGGAGTCGTCAGGCTAAACTGCTAATTAAATTTATCCGCCCAATTTGCTCGCGAAATAAATTCGAAATTAAAGTGTGCCCTAGCTGTTATGACGGCCTTATTGGGTTCTGATGCGAGCGGCCCCGAGCTATTTTTTGAGGGCCGCGGTAATCTGGTTTGCATAATATGCTGATGCCGGGGCTCATCCCCACCGGCTTTATAAGGGTAATCCGTTTGTCTTTTATTGTTATTACCTGGGATATTTTCTTTGTATAGCGGAACTTTTTTTCAGGGTCTCAAAATTAAAATGCTGTAGGCCGGGCAGGTTTTGTAATGTATTCGTTCTAAAAGAAAATGTTCCATCAAACGGCTTGATCCTTCTGTGAAATTAGGTAAATTGCAGTATTTTTCGTTCCTATCTCTTTTCCAAACCAATTTACTTACCAGTCGACTTAAATATTATTATATTATTATACAGGGTGAGTTTTTTTCGATGACCACTATGGGAATCTCGGAGACTAGCATAGCTAGAACAAAGGTTAAATGGGGAAAGAATTGCAGTTTTGAATGCTCAATCTAATGCCCCTTTTGGATTTTTAAAAAAGTTCATGGCTCACTAGATATTTTGAAAAGAGTGATTTTTGCGCTATTTCATCAGATCTCTGTAGCTCCGTAAAAATACCTGATAAATCGTCCTCTGAAATGTCGGAAACTTATTAAAAAATACCCTGCATAGGTACCACAACAATGAACAAAAATAAGGATTTTCCTGAAGAACACATTATGGGGCACACCTTTAGAGATAAAGAGCAACAAATTTAGTTGCGCCCGTAAAAGTACACCATGTAAATGCGTAGATATACGTAGGTGGAAGACATAAAAATTAGTTATACGCTGGGGGACCATTTTTCCTGTCCTATGGAAAATGTCTTCTGAAAAAAAGGTCGCGGGAAATTTTTGGAAAATTCAAAATCAGGCCTAGTCGCGGGCGGTTGGTCACGTTTTACCCATTTATAAGCCCATAAGGATTAACATGGGAAAACTGTACTCATACATACATAGCCTACCTACTAACTCTATACCCAACGATATATAGCAATAGATACGTTACCAACGGCAACTTGTTTTGTTTCATGATTTTAAAAAGATGTTATTGTTGGCAGTTTTTTGATAAAATTAACGTTCTTTTGTAAATATAAGTATTCAAAGCACATATAATATGATATACAAGTCTATCAAAAAACTATTTATTGTGCATTACAAAAAAAAGACTGAATTTGAGAAATGCTAATGAAAACAAATTATCAGGTCTTCTTCCCCCCGATCCGCTAATGTAAAAGCAAAATAAAACCGTGTTATTTGTATTAGCGCGAGTCCCTATATACATATCGCTAGAGTAACCCAAATATGCAAGTTGAAACCCTAAAAATGTGCGCATAAATATGCAAATAATTTAGCCAAAATATACAGGAAAATGTTGAAAATATGCAAATTAAGAAATACTTTAAAAATGTAAATTTATTGTTTCATTTACAAATAAACATATATATAATGTACATACAAATTTCTAAATGCATTTATACATAGTAAAAGTAACAATATTTTATTTTAAATTTTCTACATACGATTGAACTAAATCTAAATATGCATTTATTATAAATTATAAAAATCGGGTTGAAATTTAGTTGTAAAAACAATAAATCACTAAATGTTGCTCAAAATTCTCAATTAAAAAATTTCGTCTTCTATCAGAATATAAAAATGTATAAATGGAGAAACTTCTTTCCACATCAACTGATGTAAGAGGTGCGCTTTTAAAATTGCTCACTATCACAGGATCCAAATCGATGGATTCGGTAAAATCTTCCTTTAAAATATTTGCTACTTGGCTAAGAAACTGAAACCCACTATTTTTTTCCATCACATTTCTAAATTTTTTAAATATTTTTCCTCGATTACCTCCGAATACAAGGAACTTACGTCGTTTCTTCGTAGTGTCGTTTCACTTGGGACATTAAATTTGCAATACTTCTGGAGAAAGGAAGTGACGTTTTGATTACGTAGCTTTGACAACGGAATATTTGACGCCATCATTGCACGACATAGGTCTCGGCGAGGGTCTCGGTTAAAGATGTCTTTTTCATTTGGCTCCTTATTTTTGGACAGATTTTATCTTACTCAATTTGGCAATATAAGTAGAACTTTTCACATGTTGGTCTACTTGGAATTTTTTTATCGCATGGAATCTGCAATGAAAGAAAAATTGAACTATTAAACTGAATATCAGTAGATACGTAGTAGGAACTTCGATAGAAATGTTAAACGTGATTCCTGAGTGCCCCAATGGTGCGAAATCGGTTGATATAATATGTGTTATTTTTCTAGATAAAAAAATATAGATAGACAAACGAATAAAAAATATATAGGGTTCCATAATATAGGTATCCCAAGAAGAATTGAACATTAGAACGATTTTGCACCATTGGTACACCCTGTATATTGAATATTCAAAAACTATACTTACAATTTTAACGCACGCAGAACAGTAGACTTTTCCCATATCTATTCTTAGTTCTTTGTATGGCTTAATCCACACTGACGCACCATTGACTTTGGACTTTTTACTTACTTTTTACAACAACTCCCAACACAAAACAAATACAAATCGAGGCCGACGTGATCACTTCAAAAACAGAATCAGAAATAAAATGCAGAAATGGATTATCCTTCCTATAAATAATTACCTATATATAATTTATTCTGTCCTTTTCAATACTAATTGTACTTTAAATAAATAGGTATAAATACCTACTTTATTCGTTTTCAGATCACCAGGATTAGTGCCCATAAAATTAAAATTTACCTATATTATTTTGGGAAAACCAGATACCTACCTAGACACCGACCCCTGTTCCCAAAAATGAATGAAATGCCTGAGAAAGATTTAAATTATCCTAAATTCTTTGAATTATGCACAATACCCCATATTTTAAGGATATGCAAATATTTAAAAAAAATGCATATAGTATACTAAATATGCAAAATATGCCTGTTGCATATTTGGGTTACTCTCTATATCGCGGTTTATACCTATGCAGGCAATGCTATTTTTAATAATCTGTAGGAACTACAGGGATATTTAGGAATGAATAATTTTTTCTAATTATTAGGTATTAGAAGGATAAAATGCAAAAAAATTAGTACAAACTCGATATCGAATCACAAAGTATAAAATTGAATTGAATAATATAATAATAATAATAATTCTCACCCTCGCACAATTCTCCAAACTAGGAGTATCCCAGAAGCAACTGAATGCTTGTGCCGGGGGGGGGGGACAATTACTATTATTTTGTCTTCGTTGCCATGAGCTCACACCTCAAATCGCTTATCAATTAGGTGCCAGATTCCAAAATATTTGTCCGATTGACCAGTACAAATATGCTGCAAATTATCTACTTGATTTCTCATCGAACTTTCGACGTTGTAGCGAATTTCGTTACTCCATAGTTTAGAAACAATGCATGTGTTCTCGTGATGTGGAAGTAATTATGTATGTTAATAATAATCGAATAATTAGTGGAACGCGTGCCAGAGAGCTACTAGCCACAATTTACAATTTAGTTTCCTACCTACAATATGTATGCTGCCTATACGAAGTGGCAGCTGTCGTAAGTGTTAGCGCCCTTTGCTTTTAATTAAATCGGATACATCACACGACAGCTGGCAGGGGCATTACTACGGAAGAAGGTGACCCTCGCTATTAAAATCGTACCGTACCTTATGCCTATACGCTTTTTTGACGTCAGTCTGTCGGGTAAATATTCAAAATTATTATCGGAATAATGATCTGGTATGCTTATTAATGAAAAATGTTCCAGGTGTTGTTTAATGTAACCCCATTACTGATCATTTAGGACAAATTAGTTCTGAATGATCTTAAAGTACGACGACAGAACTACTAATTTTAACATTAAGTAGGCACTGCTTCAA
Organism: Pseudeuparius sepicola; assembly: GCA_963920635.1. NCBI lineage: Eukaryota > Metazoa > Arthropoda > Insecta > Coleoptera > Anthribidae > Pseudeuparius > Pseudeuparius sepicola. The sequence continues at coordinate 45,826,832 of OY987302.1, read as the reverse complement.
GTCTCGATGGAATAAACTGATTTATTTGGCTATAGATAGTCATGCGTAGTAGCTAATGTCTAACCGTTTTAGAGTAATAATTATTATAGTAGATTAATGTCACAGATGCTATTCTATCCCTACTATTTCATGACGTACTTCCTGTGTAAAGGAAGCCCGCCATTGTAATCGTTCTAAGCAATAAACATCGTGTGTCGATAAATTGTTTTATTTGCCATTCGGCAGAATCAAGTTAAAACATAACAATTATTACTTGTGAAGCTTATGAGAATTGAAAAACTACCAAACAAGAGTCTTAAACTTTTAAACGCGATATAATAACACGAAGAACTATCAAAGCACCACACACTCCCGTGTCTCCTATGAAAATAATGAGTCGTACCTAGAATCTAAAGATTGCCGCATCCGTCGTACGTCTTGTATATAATTGTCCGTAGAGTGACGACTTAGGTATTCCTGTTTTTTTTTTAATTCAAAGATGGTAACAGCAATTGAGATTTTTGCGGCACCCACTGAATTTCGCGAATCTTCTTCATTCAGCGTTTTCCTTTTGTATAACCCCGCTTTGTACGTGACTTTGGGCTTATCGTTGACCTTCCATTGCCGATAAAAAAGCTCACCGCATTACTAACAATAATTTTTCCGGTATTCCGAGCCGAAAAAACTACTTAAAACTCGGAGAGGGGCATTCTTATGAAAAGGCTCTACAGCCTGGGCGGCTTACGACCCCACACGGGGACGTCAGCCCCCGAATGCCTAAATAGCAGGCTCCACCGGATATTAACTTTTTTTGGGATGGGTCGATGGAGTCTAGAGAGGGTGCGGAGCTGCCCGCATTCGAGTTTCTACCCTTATGTCGGTAGGAAGAAGCGAGGATTTGCTAATTAAACCAGAAACAACAACGAGCAAAGGAACTTTCTCGAACGAAAGTTTCAATTATTTGTTACCTACTTTCTTCGGTAAATTTTATCCGGTTTCTTCGTTTCTAAGCACGTGACTTTTTTGACGTACATTCTGCACAAATTAACAGATTTCGAAATATTTTTCAGATAAACTATTCCCAACTTCTTAGGAATAAATCAACTACAAGAATTATAAATATTTGCCCTCTTCGAAAATGTACTTTAAAAAATATAAATAAAAAAGCAGCCACTACTAGAATTTGAACTTGGGACCTCTCACACGCAAAGCGAGAATCATGCCTCTAGCCACAACCTTCTTAAACTTTGCAAGCCCTGTGTAAACATGTGGCAACGCCGCAGCAGGTCGGTTCAACGGGTCTATGCAGTCTAGAGCAGTCTGCACATTGGCTTAGTTTATCTTTTCTAATAAATGTTCAACCCTCTTTTTAATTATAATTAGATACATTTGTGACCTACTTACCTAGGTAAGTAGGTAGGTTTGTTTAACACACAATAAAAGCAAAAAAAGTAACAAAATATACACATAATTTAATATAAGTAATAATAACTACGATTCCTGGTGTGGATAGGTACATTTTCGACAAATAATATGGTAAATTTGGGCAAATAGAGGGAACTACATTTTGTTGTAAGACGAAATTTTGTGAGAATTTTTTTGAAAGTGCGCCGTCATCAGGTAAATGATGATTACCTATCTTATCTTATAGTTAAATTTTCATAAAAATACAAACAAGCGAACAGAGAACTGCATGTTGTGAAGGAGAATAATATCTCTTGTGATTGAAATGGCAGTTAGGGTCAATTTCATAATACATTCTACTAAAATATAGTTTGAGTTTAAAATTAGATAAAGAAACTTTTGCAACAATACTAAACAATTTTTGTATTGTTAGAAAGCTCCTTTAATTTTAAACGGTACTTAAGTTTGTCTATGCAATTGGCCCGTAATCATTTCATTCCTAAATTTTCGTCCTTTGGAAAGCCCAAAACGAATACAAGTCTACCTACCGCCTGCCGTCAAGCAAAGAAAACCTAGCTACTTCAAATTATTATTATTACAATTTGACTTACAGCCAGGAACTAAGTTCTAGCATCCCTCGGCGATTATAGGCATCTTGAGGCTTGAAATTGTAAAATCACGCATCGTCACTTAGAACTTTTATAGAAATGTTTCACTTTTGCACAAACAAAACAACTTTATAAAAAAGCCGTTGCTAGCACTTCAGGCAGTCTGTTTCCACCCAGGGACATACTGCCTCGTCGTAGAAATCTCAGGAAGATACCACTACCCGCACTATAAAACGAATTCTTGTAAGTTTCTTATGTAAAATCAACTGACAAGGAGTGACAGGCCACGCCACGCAGGGCTTCTCCTAGAGTCGGCTGTGCTCTAGCTCATTGAGGGAGGGGGTTGCCGACAGCGAAAGTGACGCTAGATTTCGTATTTTTTAAGTTGTATAGCATAAAATCTAATAACATTTTACATGGCAAAAATTTAGTACAAACATCTGTCTTCATTTTAATCATAAGATCTTAAAAGCAGTGTTTTGTTTTATAGGTTATGAAAACCTTGGGAAAAATAATAATTCCAGTACATATGCTTTTAAGATCTTATGATTAAAATGAAGACAGAGGTGTTTGTACTAAATTTTTGCCAGGTAAAATGTTATTAGATTTTATGCTATACAACTTAAAAAAATACGAAATCTAACGTCACTTTCGCTGTCGGCAACCCCCTCTATTTAATTACCATACTTAAAAGTTAACGTCTTTTTGACAGCTGTCATTTTGGTTCTGATTTTTTTTTATGCTAATAGATATTTAACGATCAATGTATTAACTGAAAACATATCTTATTCTAGTCCTATATATTAAATTTGGTAATGTGAAGAAGTTATCGGGTTATCAGTTTTAGCTGCCACAATATTGGTTTAGCATAACTAGGACGTAACTAAGAGAGTAGGAGTTCAGCGAAAATACCACTAGTGGCAGGCGTTGAATTCTCACAATAACAATTTTATATGAAAAACTGAGTTTTAATTTTTCGAAAAATATTCGTTTTGATACGATTTTAGTCAGGTCATGTTACATTGAAAGTTATTTAACCATTGAAACAATTTATTCGATGTAAAGTGTACTTGGACATGCGGAAACGGTATGCCATCTTTTCTTCCGCAGTTTTCTGGCAAGAACATACACACTTATCATTGGCAGCCTGTTCAGAGTGTATAGAAACTTGAAAAAATCAAGTATTAAAATACAATTTCACGTGACAATAGTAGCTCTTTGGGCCCACGTTAAAGGTATGCCTATGGTTTTCCGTGGAATTTTCTATTTTGAACTTCATTATAAAACACATGACAGCCTGACTAAAATCATAATATGAAAACACATATTTTTTGAATAAAGGAAAACTCACTTTTCTATATAAAGAACCCAGGAAGACTCTCTGATTCATACCTTATTATTGTGAGAATATACGCAACGCAATGCCCTTTGAAAGGCATACTGAGTAAAATCACCTCCAAAAATCTGTCACTAAGGGAAAGTCTCCGAATTTCGGATACTACTTTAAATTTCGCTCACCGACCAATCACAACACGATCGATCATAAAAGGTGGATTTATAAACTCGACGTTTGCGTTGGCGCTCGCCGTTGCCGTTTGCGTCGAAAATTCAATCCCAATATTTTACGTGTAACCGTTTATAAACGCCTTCGAACGTTACCGTCTGCGTCCGATGCTGTCCGAGATAAACTTATTTCATCTTTCACCGTCAACTTCGAGCGCCAACGCAAACGTCGAGTTTATAAATCCATACCTTAAATCTATCACAAATGATAATATTTGACACATTCACACAAAAAAAAATTAAAATACCGAATTTACCCAACATTAACAGTCCAAACTCGTTTCCTTTGTTACCACCTTTATTGTAACTTCCACCAATATAGACACGCGGGTACTGTTACTAACCAAGAATAGTCTCTAGCTCCTAAATTCTCATCAAAACCGCGTTCTAATCTTTAACTTACTTGTAGGCACAAGCTTACAGGTACACTTAAATAGACAACTGGAAACTATTCTAGAATATTTCTGGGCAATGATAGCTCTACAAATCATAAAGTTCTAGAGCATTTCTAGAAAATCTTTGGAAGCTCTACAGGGAAAACAATGGAAAATTAACAAAAATGGTGTCCTGTGAGCCTCAGGCTCGACAAGTAGAATTTATCTGCCAATGTTTGAGTAGGTCCAAAATTCAAGTTTGCAAGTTGGTGTTCCAGGATTTTTTGCGGACGGGTGCAACAATGGTATCTATGACTTCTGTAAACTATGGTATAGGGAAAAATGAAAAAAGTTATTGGCCCCTGAAAACTTCCAACGAGAAATAATATGTTCGATGTGCGCTATTTGAACTGTATGCGACTTTGAACATTTATCTCTGTGACCTCGCACCATTAAACAAAAAATATCCCGCAAACTTCTCAAACATAACCGCATTAATATAAATCATTTGCCCAAATTGCCCAGGGTTGGAGGCAACAAAACTACTTAAAACTCGGATGGGGGACATTCTTATGTAAAGCGCCTTTAGCCCGAAAGGCCTAAGACCCCAAACTGGGACGTCAGCTCTCGAATGCCTAAATAGTCTCCGCCGGATATTAACTTTTTTCGGGATGGGCGGGCGAAATCGAGGGCGCGTGTGAAAAGGCCCACATTGCAGCTTCTGCTCGCAACTATATCTACGGGAAGAAGCGCGGGTTGATCAATTAAATCAGAAACAACAAGCACGAATACTTGTATCCGAAAATTTCATTCGTGTCTCCCTCGAAAGAAAACCGCTGTGAATGGAGTAACTATTTCCACATTACATTACTTAAATTTGTAGCGTAACATCAAATTTCATTCAATTGCACCCTCCTAGTCATAAAAATACGAGAAATACTTTTTCATTTTTTAAATCACTGGTAACTACAATAATGTAGCAATAAAGTTAATATTGTGGCGCTACTCGACGAAAAAAAATGGCTACTTATTATAGGTTATAGGTTATTCTGTGGTTATTGTAATTTTAAATATCCAGCTTTATTACGATTTACCTTCTTTTTACGGTAACGAATTGTCATTAAGTCCAGTATTTGGCAGTTTTATCCTATTAACGCAGCTTTTGGTATATTTGTTTGTGATAACATGAAATTTTCATGCACCTGAAGAAAATGGTATGCACACTGCACAGACCATTAGGTGAGTTGCAGAAGAATAAACACTATTTTGGAATTATGGGATGATCTGCCGAAGAAGCGAAAATTCTAGATATTATTTTGGAAAAGTATTTTGTAACGTATGCAGGAATGAAAATAGAACATTTTGTTTATCTCTCCAAGGCGAACCTAGTCCTCCATATAATGAAGAAACTAAAAAATCTAATGCGTTTTATGCTTATTTACACTACAACTAGCCATGGACTGCATTTCAATGCAAAAGGTACCAAATACTATTGCTTGCTTTTTATACTCGCTTTTCTTAAGAAAATTTATGGAAATATGTCTTGTGAACTTGCCAAATTAGAGGGACATAACAAACAAATATTTTATTTCATTTTGAATATTTAATTCGTTGTAACAGACATATTTGTATGTTTTTATTTTGTAAAGAATTCTGTAACAATGGTGTTTTAACATTAACCACCGTGTAAATTTGTTTCGTCGTGTGGCGCCAATGGCGATCGCTTGAAACAGCGCTATGCACAGGTGTTGGTCCAGATTATACATGTGAAATTTTCACACAATCTGCCTACTTTGTTTCTTTTTAATTTTTGTTAATTTCTCCAATGAAAACTCTTTTATCCGTTTTACCATGTAATTAGGAACTGTCATTTTGAAGAACTCTTTTTTTGAAATATTCTTTACTAGTGCCTTTTATTTACTAAGTATTTTACTAAAACTATGATTTTAGAAGTTTTCAAACAGTTAAAGATGTTGTAGGTAACTTATTTCAGAATTTTTTAACGAAACAATATTACTATACTATAATGCTACTAACTAATACCACTACCCTATCGGTATTCATTTCAACGCTCTATGATTTTATTTATTAAATTGCATATTATTGCATAAAATATAATATTCGAAATCCCATCAATTCGAATTCAGGCCAGACCAGCTTCTCGGCAGGCCGAACTTTGCAACACCGCATTCGCCGATAGAAGTCGAACTTTGCATAAAACCGCTAGGCAGACTTTTAGTGTAGTGCCTCAAGGTCGATAAAACACAGTGTTGCCATATCAAACGTGTGCCTGGCGAGAGAGAGGTGTAACGGAAGGTGGGTCTTCTGGGATTTAGGCTTCGCGGAAAGTGGGCCTCCCGTTATGCTTCACGCTGCACGTATTTAAACGCTCGCGCTACGGGGCTAGGAATATATTTAGCCGTGGTCACCAACGCAATGCAACGTTGTCATATTATAAGTCTGCCTGGCGAGACGACGAATTTGTTGCAAGTCTAGGTCCTGGGATTTAGGTTTCTCAAAAAGTCGGCTTTCCGGGATGCTCATCACAACTGCTTATCTAAGGCTGGAGTTCCGCTAAATTTATTATTTTATAAAAACGATTTCTTCAGAGGACCTCCTCCATTTTGTCAAAATTTAAATTCTGTCTGATGGTTTTCATTTTTTTTAACAACTAATGTCTACTATAGGGTTATAAAAAATTATAAATTTTTTCTCAGAAATTGGGGAAAAAAATCTTTCACAACCAAAATTCCGCTGGCCGAATATGGAAAACTCCCTGGCTTTGGAAACTCCCTTAGTATCAGTGTTACTTCTGGACTCGAACAATAAAAAAGGATGTCGCTCGCAGACGAAATTCCACCGAGAAACAATTCTGAATTCTAAAGGGAGTGGTAAGGTAGCGTTTGTTGCTCTCTCCAAATAGGATTATTAAAGAGCACCGCGCCGATACGACAAAGCTTCAGTGGAAAAAGGCACATCCTGCATCCCTCCAAATTCGAATGCTATGCGAGAAAGGAAGTTGCCCCTTTAAAAGCACATAATCCTGTTAATCCTATAAAGTATAGAGTACATATAGGTTTAAAATAATATCACATTCCCCAAATAACCCTTCAAACGACGCATTGCGATATCAATTTCAAGAAGCGACGTTTCAGTTTTCAAACTCCTGAAAATTCAATGATCCGTATTATTATTTGTGGCCATTCGCGGTCATATTAAAGTATTAACCTTCACTAAAATACTATTCCTACAAAAATAATAAATGATGTTTAGTGGCATATCAGGTAAAGGATATCAATTGAAAAAAATGCACTCCAGCCGGGACTCGAACCCGGGGCTCCTATTTGTTCTTCTACCCACAATATTCGACATATCGCGATTTAATGCAAGTATCGAACGTGGAAATTCTAACCTACAATGTCAAGCCAAGAAAATAAAACATAGAAAGATTTTTAGTACCTGTAATTAGAAATAATAAATGATGTTTAGTGGCATATCAGGTAAAGGATATCCATTGAAAAAATGCACTCCAGCCGGGACTCGAACCCGGGACTCCTACTGTGGCCGTATAGGCACTTAAGAGGGGGTTGCCGACAGCGAAAGTGACGTTAGATTTCGTATTTTTTTAAGTTGTATAGCATAAAATCTAATAAAATTTTTTTACCTGGCAAAAATTTAGTACAAACGATCTCTGTCTTCATTTTAATCATAAGATCTTAAAAGAATATGCACTGGAATTATTATTTTTCCCAAGGTTTTCATAACCTATAAAACAAAACACCGCTTTTAAGATCGTATGATTAAAAGGAAGACAGAGATGTTTGTACTAAATTTTTGCCAGGTAAAATGTTATTAGATTTTATGCTATACAACTTAAAAAAATACGAAATCTTACGTCACTTTCGCTGTCGGCAACCCCCTCTTAACCAACTAAGCTAGTGGAGATACTGATTCCATCGGCTAGGTGTTATTTATTCCAGTTGATATTAGTTAGTAGCGGTGAGATGTAGGGGACTTCGACGTCTTCTACAGCTACTAGAAGGGGTTAGAGGGTGTAGGGTAACCATTCATTATTGTTGGTTATGTAAACTTCCTATTTGTTTTTCTACCCACAATATTCGACATATAGCCACTTAATGCAAGTATCGAACGTGGAAATTCTAACCTACAATGTCAAGCGAAGAAAATAAAACAGAAAGATTTTTAGTACCTGTAATAATTATAAATAATAAATGATGTTTATTGGCATATCAGGTAAAGGATATCAATTGAAAAAAAAAAAAATGCAGGCTACTAACTATTTATCAATTGGAATAAATAAAACCTAGCCAATGGAATCCGTATCTCCGGTAGCTTAGTTGGTTAAAGTGCCTACGGCCACAGTAGGAGTCCCGGGTTCGAGTTCCGGCTGGTGTGCATTTTTCTCAAGTGATATCCTTTACCTATGCCACATCATTTACTATTTATAATTACAGGTACTAAAAATCTTTCTATATTCCTATAAAACTTGATACCCTACAAAATATAACATTGAAAGTAGAAGACAAAATGCAATTAGATATTTACTTAAAACTACGCTTTAAGTATTCATTGTATCGACACAATTATCTGCAAAACTACATAGCGGCAATACCGTAACAAATATTAAAAGGCTAATTCCGAACAAAAGTTTTGTGTAGTGAGAATCGCTACGGTAAGTAGTTTAATGCGCTTGAAAGTTCTGCGGGGTGCACTTTTGTTTTGCTCACTCGCTGCGAGTTACATCTAAGTATTATTTACAGTCGTTTCGGTTCAACAATAAACTCTTTCCGGTTAGAACTCCGCTGGGCGAATATGCGAAACTCTCTGGCTGCGGAAACTCCTTTAATGATGCTCTTACTTCTTAACTGGAACAATAAAAATGGATCCCGCTGGCAGACGAGATTCGGTGGAGAAACAATTCTCAATTCTATAGGCACTGTGTGTTGCTCTTTTCGAATAGGATTTTCTCGAAGTTCGGCATTGAGTTGAGGCTTTGAAGGGCGGGAGCAATAGTATTGGGAACATTCGAAATATAACAAAGAATACCAACACTTAAAAACGTTACAACTATCGGGGCAATGAATGTGCTAAATTTTGAAAATAATTTATTATCATAGAATATTTAGTTTGGTTAAACAATAAATAATTTTAGTGTTGGCGACCTATTACTTTAATGTTTTGTTGTATTCGTGCATACCATCAAGCAATAGGTAATGGAATTTTAAAAATTAATTTAACAAAACTAATATAGGTACCAAATATACCAAAAATATACGTATATACAACGTACCTACGTTTTAAAATTCTGTACTTGGAGCTACACGGATTTTGCAATTATGGAGACTAATGGCAGCTTTTTATCTCAATTCGACTAACAAAACTAAAGCTTTCCGCAATAGAGGCTGACTGTAGTAATTTTTCTCGATTCTATAGGGAATCGTTTGTCTGTTGCTCTTTGTGTTTTCAAATGGCATTTATCAAAGCCAAGCATTGAATTGCCGGATTGTAGAGTGCAGGGAATTGGTATTGGAAACATCTGAAGTAACAAAAGGAATCTCTCAATCCTCTATAGAAAAAAAAACGACTGTTACCGAGGATGGTCATAAGCAAGGAAAATCTCCTGGGAAATTGCAAGAAAATTATATATCTAGATTCTAGACTGGTAACATGAATATGTTATTCCCTTTTTTGGCATTATTGATAGTAGTAGGTATATTCTTAAGATCTAAACAAACACGTGACATTGCTAAAACATATGCTATTATTTATTATTGCATTATTATATTTAATTTTAAACTAGGTTACAAATGAAAGTTAACAGTAATAGGTAACTTTTCTCAACTGAATAGAAAAGTTTTTAGATAGCTGTAAATTCCAAGGACGTAGACCTAATCGTACGTCATTCCATTTTTGTATCAAGAAAGCTTGTGTCAAACAGAGAACTTTAAATAAAGCGATAAGTTTGTGAAATACCTTAAAGTTTATTTAACTCCGAGACGCAATAAATGTAAACAAGCCGCTCTGCGTGATGAGCACGTAATCAGACGCCACCTGAATTATTTCCAAGCCGCCTGTCTGAGGCAAAGCATCTCCAAACGACCCAGTACTTTATGTTACTATCACTTGCTGCGTTTGGGCTTGAATCGCTGGGCTGTTCCACGATTAAGGGGCGTGCAAAATGTTTATATTGATTTCATCTTGGAAGTAAATTATATAGTAGCTTTTTATGAATTATTTATAGAAAGTCCCTTTTCTAGGTAAATGAAAAGGAAAAGCAACGGCTGGCGAATCAAAACGCTTGAGTGATAAAAAATATAAATTATTAACAATGTAACTTCAATTGTCGATTATAGGGTTCTGAGAGTGCGTTTGTGCTTTTCCCGGGCTGCAAAATACATCTGGCATTTGCTGTGAGTTCCGCATTATCAATAATAACTTTGAGGGTAGAATTCCACCAGCGAATATGCCTAACTTGTGGCGATGGCAAATCTCTTAAATGGCTCTGTGTATTAACATCGATCGCTAAATATGGAGACTTCGCAATGCGGAGTTTCGTGAATGGGAGGGGAAGCCTGTCTGTTGCTCTTTTCAAACGATATTTGGCACGAGGTACTTAACTGAAGTTTTGAAGAGTGTCTATGTATACAGTGCATTATTATGTCAACCGAAATTATACTAAAAAGTAATAATTATTAATATATACTAGTTCACATTCTACTTTTTAAATCACTCTTTAATAGCTTATCGAAATATATTTACTATATTACAACTATGCTTCTCCGAAATATCAATTCTAATATAGTTTCCCGGTCTTCAATGTAACATTATACAAACTTTCCCAATTATAAGACCATTTTTTTTATAAAGTTTATACTATTTTTATATTATAAACAAAATCTTGTAATACAACTCGACGTTTCGCTCCTGATTTGGAGCTTTTTCAAGAGCAAATCCTTAACATAACCTCCAATATGTTTAAAAAGATTAATTTGCCAACATCTTCTTTGTTATAAATAATTGTTTTGAGTCTATATAAATTTAAAAAACGATGTAAAAAAGATGACAGACATAAAATAAAACATAAAATTTTCAAGAGCAAATCCTTAACATAACCTCCAATATGTTTAAAAAGATTAATTTGCCGACATGTTCTTTGTTATAAATAATTGTTTTGAGTCTATATAAATTTAAAAAACGATGTAAAAAAGATGACAGACATAAAATAAAACATAAAATTTTATGTCTGTCATCCTTAAACATAAAATAAAACATAAAATTTTATGTCTGTCATCCTTTTTTACGTCGTTTTTTAAATTTATACATGTTGGCAAATTAATCTTTTTAAACATATTGGAGGTTATGTTAAGGATTTGCTCTTGAAAAAGCTCCAAATCAGGAGCGAAACGTCGAGTTGTATTACACAAGATTTTGTTAATATAAACTTTATAAAAAATAGTCTTATAATTGGGAAAGTTTGTAATAATCTTCTCCGGAATATATGATTACGATTTGTAGCTTCGGATATAAATCAAGTAACAACGCAATGCAGCGCGCTTCCCTATTCGCAGTTATAATCACGCGATGTTGAGAGGAGGAGTCATTATTCCTACGCGAGCGTTTCGAAATTTATAGTTTTGAAAACTTCTTAGTATTTTCGAGATCATGAGAAGATTCTATTCCACCCGTCTTACTTTCCTCACCGCAGACGCCCTCTTTTTCGCCGCTAGTATTATAACCAGCTACTATACTACTATAAAATCAAATAACTCTGACTCCTGATGTAAACAAGAGCACCTGTGTTGAGATATTCACCAGAGCTACACTAAGGCACTACCTTTATTTAATTTTACTTTTACAATTGTTTACGTAAAAATATTTCGGAAAAAATGTATTGCCTTAATTAAAATGACTCAAAACATCGTTAAATTGTTTTTAGCAGTGTCTAAATAGCCGATGACAATTTTTATTTCAATATCTACTGAAAATTATAAATTGCAGATCCAAAACTTTCGTATTAGTAAATATCTAACATACATGAAAATTATTTTGGAAATAACAACGTGTAAACTTTTAAATGCATAATATGAAAACCACAAGATATAAAACCGCATAAATACATTTGCGATCGAGAACGTCCCTGTTACGAGGGCGCTTGCAGTCTAGTGATACTTTATGGTCTATTGACCCTTATTAAGCAGAATGTCATCGAACGCCACGCATCAAAGTTATTGGATTTAGGTAGATTTGTTACTGAACATTTATTTTTGTAATATTACAATATTTTATTATTGCCATTTTTAAGATAGTTTTTATGGAATCACCTGTTAAGTGTCTCGTTAAATTGAAAATAATAAGTACCTATTCTAATTTATTTTCGTAACAGAAAATAATCTCTGCTAATTTATCATTTTTTTTTATTATTTTAAATAGTAATTCTGGATTAGCTATTCGACATTCGATTAAGTGCAAGTAAACCACTTCATTTCCGAATTTTGAAGGCCTACTATGTCTACTTTATTTTAACGTCATAATCGATTATTTTATGGTTCTATGTATAACTAGACCTTATACCAGTATTAAAAATATTACCATTGCCGAACGAGTAAACCTGATATTACCAATATATTTTTTCAATTTTTTATAGTAAATGCAGAAAAAACTGGCAAGTGTGGCACATCAAATTAAATGGGATATTTCGCTTTCAAATTACTTGGGATATATGGCATTTTGAATCCTTCAAGTAGTAGCTTTGTTCTATGAATGTAAATGCTTGAGATTTTTATACACGCGGATACTTTTTGATGCAACTGATTTTTCATGTTCCAATATTTCTTCCAGCATTGACTATCTCTGTTCTAAATACCATAATATATTTGTATATATCCAGTATCCCAACACATTTTTTTGGAGCAGTAGCTGCTGCTTCTATAAGCTAATTTAGTCAGCTATTCAAAACGCATGTCTCCAATAATTGTGAACCTAAAGACAGGAAGACTTTAGAACATTGTAGTGAATAGGGTAACTAATTTACGCCTTCATAAATGCCTACAGATAAGATTCAAATACGGACAAATTATTCAATGAATTTTTATTTAGCCACCACACAAACTGTCAATATAGGGTTAAAAATGGGGGGCGAATTCTATCTCTTTTCGTTCCCTCGTCTTGCCGTGCGCAATATACAGATAGAAACCTTCTGAAACCTTAAAGTTTTTATTGTGAAAACTGCGGAAAGGTACCTACTTTCTAAAATTTATTTGTGGCGTAAACAGATCCATTTAATTTTAATTGGGTTTTTCGCCACCAAACTGGTTAAAAGAGAACTTTTTCAAGTTGCCTTGAAAATTAATAAATTCTTAACAGTAAATGAACTAAACTTTGAACTTGTAACTCAAAAAATATCTTCGACAAATTTGTTTCCTGCGAGCTTTCGGAGAATAAATCTTCCTCCTTTATCAAAGATCATGTCACGTCAAAGTGAAATGACGTTGAAAAAGTTGTCTTTTAACCAGTTTGGGAGCAAAAAACCCAATTAAAATCCAATCAATAAAGTCAAGCTTATCAATCGCGATATTATTCTTACAAAAATCTTTTTTAGCAATTATTGTTTTTTTTTTAGAAAACCGGGTAGTTTAAGAATTATAAAATTATTTTTCTTTTAAGTTTTAGTTTATGAGATAATGGTCTAGTATTTTTAAAACTTTAGCTCTGGAAAACAGAAAAACTTATAATAATGTCCGTCTTATTATATTTTGCATTAAAAGTGGGAAATTGCAAATAGTTTGCTCTAGTTTATATCATATCCGTTATTTTAGAAAATAAGATGAAATGGAATATAGTTCGCAGTGGCAGTTTCAAACTCATCGTACACGTATAGATATTGCCAGGCAGTAACACTGCAGTAATAATTATCAAAGGCTGATTTTCAACAAATGCTTAGTACTTAGAATCGCAGCAGTAAGTAGCCTAAAGAGCTTTAAAGTTCAGCGTTTGTGGGGGTATTTGTCTTGCTCCCTCGCTGTGAATTACGTCTATTATTTAGTTTGCCTTCGGCACGGCAGCAGTAACTTTTCGGGTGGAACTTGATGGGGCGAATATGCGGATTCCGTGGCGGCGGCAACTCCCTTAATGACAAGTTCCCGCTGTTATCTCGAACAATAAAAATGGGTTTCCATTGCAAATAACGTTTCTCGGAGAAATATATCTCGGCTCTGAAGGGAAACGTTTGTCTGTTGCTCTTTCGAAATGGGATTTCTCAAAGCCAGCCATTGAATTGGGGCTTCTCGAGAGACCAATGAATTGGTATTTCAAACATTGGAAATAAAAGAGGAGGGGTCTTCAGCTGCCCTAAATACAAACTCAAATGTACCTACCCTACATTTCAGTAGAAACAGGATGGTCAAATTTAGACGCATATAGTGTGTACACACACTATTCAACTATTTTTGAACTAGTTGCTCTATAAATAAGTAGCAAATGGCAGCTAAGGAATCAGAAATAATACTGTTTCGGCCTCTCAATGATTCTTGAGTGATTTTACTGTTACTGATTTAGTTAGTACCTATAGTACAGTTCCAACAGATTGTAGGAACCTGGTCATATACCAAAGAAAGGGAAATTTAAAATAGTATTAGTTTATATGAAATTGGATTTGTCTTATACATTTCTCTCCAAATTGTTATAATTCTACGTTTACTTGTTGACTTGATGCAAATAATTCACAATGCCTGTTACTATTGCTTTAAGTATTAGCTCTCTCTATATATAGAGTGTCTCACTTAATAGTGAAACAACCGTAAACTTCTTTAATTTTTAACCGATCAGAACGAAATTTTTACCAAAGGTAGATGGAATTGTTGACTACTTCTTTCCAAAAATTATTTGCCTACTCCAAAGTCGAAGCCACCTGCGATGCCATAATCGAGGCTACAAATCCGAAAGCCATATTAGGCATTTTTTTTCAAAAAAAAAATTACTAAAGAAAGTTGTTCGTGGCGATTCAACATTTTGACCCATAAAATGGCATTTTTCGATCTGTAGCGAGTAACACGCATAATTTTAAATTTTTGGTCAATACATATTTTAATCTAAGTAATTACTCACATTTTAAGACAAAAATTATTTAAAAATATTTATTAATTACTGTTAAGAATTTATTAATTTTCCAGGCAACTTGAAAAGTTGTCTTTTAACCAGTTTGGTGGCGAAAAACCCAATTAAAATTCAATGGTTGGTTGTTTTCAAATTATCTGGTAATAACAAGAAAAAATTAGGAGACAGATAGTGGGCCATTATTTTCATTTATATCCTCAATACCGTAAGTAATACCACAGAAAATATACTAGTATATATATATATATATATATATATATAGCGAGTGTAAATGTAACAATTACAAGAAAAGGTGATAATGGGCAAACACTCAAAGTTAACAAAAAGAAAAAACTAGTAACCGCATACACGTGTTTCATGCTATTGGACTTCATTTGTTGCTTCCCAAATCATGCCTATCTTTTGATTTGGTTAATGTTACACCGTACTGATGATTGCCAAATAGCATGAAACACGTGTATGCGGTTACTAGTTTTTTCTTTTTGTTAACTTTGAGTGTTTGCCCATTATCACCTTTTCTTATATATATATATATATATATATATATATATATATATATATATATATATATAATGGGCAAACACTCAAAGTTAACAAAAAGAAAAAACTAGTAACCGCATACACGTGTTTCATGCTATTTGGCAATCATCAGTACGGTGTAACATTAACCAAATCAAAAGATAGGCATGATTTGGGAAGCAACAAATGAAGTCCAGGCAGGAGCCAACAGCACATTTGCAGCTTCAGTCAGCACATCCCCTATTTTGGGGCTTGTACTAACATCGCCACGGAGGCTGCTAAAGCGACCTGCGTGGAAATCTTCATAACCCAAGATACAATGACAATAAGGATGTAAGATTAGCGAGTGTAAATGTAACAATTACAAGAAAAGGTGATAATGGGCAAACATTTACACTCGCTAATCTTACATCCTTATTGTCATTGTATCTTGGGTTATGAAGATTTCCACGCAGGTCGCTTTAGCAGCCTCCGTGGCGATGTTAGTACAAGCCCCAAAATAGGGGATGTGCTGACTGAAGCTGCAAATGTGCTGTTGGCTCCTGCCTGGACTTCATTTGTTGCTTCCCAAATCATGCCTATCTTTTGATTTGGTTAATGTTACACCGTACTGATGATTGCCAAATAGCATGAAACACGTGTATGCGGTTACTAGTTTTTTCTTTTTGTTAACTTTGAGTGTTTGCCCATTATCACCTTTTCTTGTAATTGTTACATTTACACTCGCTAATCTTACATCCTTATATATATATATATATATATATACAGGGTGGTTCACTTTTATGTGGTAGGACTTTAAGATTAGATAGAAAAAGATAATCTAAAATGAAAATTTTATATCAACATATATCGGGGAAAGCTTAGTTTCCGAGATACAGGGCGTTGAAGTGTTGGAAAAAATATGAAGTATTTTTTACAGTGTCTGAACCAGTGGAGATATTTAAACCAAATTTGATGTGTAGTACCACCTTTTTGACTACGATATTTAGTGATAATATGAAGGTCCTGAAATAACCAGTGGTGGAGTTATGGGTTTTCACTATCACTAAATTTAAAAAGTAATTAGTACGGACCTGTCTCACATCAACGTAAATTTCGTAAAGTTCTTTCAATTCTCTACAAAAAGTGTATCTTGACATTTTTTTGTATCTGCCACGGTTGTGTAGTAAATAAATTATTTCGTTTCCATCTCAGCCTTTTTTGCCTAAAAATGTGTTTTCTAAGATTATTGATAAATATCGCAAATAACAGAAATTAATTATGGAACACTTATCGGATTCAGCTATTTTATTTTTAATTTTATGGAAACAATTTTAAAAATAAACTGGCACTTGGTTTGAGGTACATTACTTTATTATCATTTTAACATTTTTATCAAATCTGTATTATTTCTTAATAATTTTTATAATTCTAAATTTGTAGAATTCTAAATTATACCACGACGAGTAAAACATGATTCTTCCGCCCATAAAATGTTATTTAAAAATTGTCTTATTTCCTTTGACTACAAAATCCATCGGCAAAATACTAATGTCCTTTCTGCATCGCCGTACTGGTGAAGATAAGTGTGCCATGGAAAAGAAAATCTTATTGACAGTTAATAATGCAATAATCTGTCATCCAGTAGATGAACGTAGCAGCGCCGCAGTTTGTCTTTGTTAATAATTAAAATGCCGTTCCAATTTACAAATGAAGAGCAGGCTGACATCCATTTCTGCTATGGAGTTGCAAATGGGAACTCTGCGGAAGCAGCCAGAGAATACCGGAGGCGATTTCCAAATAGGCGCCATCCGCGTCCCTCGGTGTTTGTTAACATGCACCGGCAATTCAGAACTCGCGGTCTGAGAACTAGAATCGTCGAACGAGGAAATGAAAACAATATCCAACAAGTCAGACGCAACAATGAGATTCTTCGTGAATTCGATAGGAATCCTACAACAAGTAGCAGAAGAGTGTCAGTGGCCCTACGTGTTTCAAAGTCTGCTATTTTGCGAGCTTTAAAAAGAGATCACAGGCATGCGTATCATCTACAACCCGTACAAGGTTTAAGGCCCGGCGATGCAGAAAGAAGATTAGTGTTTTGCCGATGGATTTTGGAGTCAATTGAAGGAAATAGACAATTTTTAAATAACATTTTATGGATGGACGAGTCGTGTTTTACTCGTCGTGGAGTAGTAAACTTTCACAATCAGCATATTTGGGCACAAGAAAACCCACATGCAATCCGGCCAAGAAATTTTCAGGTCGAATTTAGTGTCAATGTTTGGATTGGACTGTACAACCATCATCTGTTTGGACCCTTTTTTTTTGCCACAGCGAGTGAATGGTGACAATTTTTTGGAGTTTTTAGTAGCTGAGCATAATAATATGTGGGAAGACATTCCTTTAAACTTAAGATTGTTGGCTTGGTTCCAACTTGACGGCTGTCCTGCACATTTTCACCGAAATGTGAGGAACTGGTTAAATAATAACTTTCCAAATAGGTGGATCGGACGAGGGGGACCGGTCGCTTGGCCACCACGTTCTCCGGACATAACACCTCTGGACTTCTTCGTATGGGGATTTTTAAAAGAACAAGTCTATGCGACTCCTGTAGAAACAAGGGAACAACTTATTGATCGTATCAGAAATGCGTGCGATGAATTGAGAAATGGCAATTTAATCGATGCTGTTCAATCCGTTAGGCGTCGAAGTGAATTATGTGTGCAACAGAATGGATCACATTTTGAACAATTGTTGAATGTTGTACAAATTTAGAATTATAAAAATTATTAAGAAATAATACTAGATTTGATAAAAATGTTAAAATGATAATAAAGTAATGTACCTCAAACCAAGTGCCAGTTTATTTTTAAAATTGTTTCCATAAAATTAAAAATAAAATAGCTGAATCCGATAAGTGTTCCATAATTAATTTCTGTTATTTGCGATATTTATCAATAATCTTAGAAAACACATTTTTAGGCAAAAAAGGCTGAGATGGAAACGAAATAATTTATTTACTACACAACCGTGGCAGATACAAAAAAATGTCAAGATACACTTTTTGTAGAGAATTGAAAGAACTTTACGAAATTTACGTTGATGTGAGACAGGTCCGTACTAATTACTTTTTAAATTTAGTGATAGTGAAAACCCATAACTCCACCACTGGTTATTTCAGGACCTTCATATTATCACTAAATATCGTAGTCAAAAAGGTGGTACTACACATCAAATTTGGTTTAAATATCTCCACTGGTTCGGACAGTGTAAAAAATACTTCATATTTTTTCCAACACTTCAACGCCCTGTATCTCGGAAACTAAGCTTTCCCCGATATATGTTGATATAAAATTTTCATTTTAGATTATCTTTTTCTATCTAATGTTAAAGTCCTACCACATAAAAGTGAACCTCCCGGTATATACTAGTATATTTTCTGTGGTAATACATTCCCCATTTAAATATTTTGATCTTGCAAACTTTCATTCCATGTATGTTATCTTCTATATCTGGTAGGTAGTTAAGCAAGTATTCTTGTGGAACATTTAATTTTTAATTGGGTTTTTCACCACCAAACTGATTGAAAGACAACTTTTTCAAGTTGCCTCGAAAATTCATAAATTATTAACACTGAACGAACGAAACTTTAAACGTGTTACTCAAGAAATAACTTCAACAAATTTGTTTTCTGAGCTTTCGGAGGATAAATCTTCCTCCTTTCTCAAAGATCATGTCACGTCAGAGTGAAGTGACAGATTAATAAATTTCAGGTTAAAATGTCATGACAACAGAAACAATAGCCTAGCCACCTGCCTGATATTGTACCCTGTGTTTTATCCATAGACTTATGAACAAGGGAGACTCAACCGTTCATTGTTGAATAGGCTTTTGTTGTGAATCAAACATTGCTATGAGTGCGAGAGAGAAAAGAGAGAGAGAGAACTTCATAATTCCCACTCCGAGCATCGCGGCCCAGGTTGACATCTAACCTAATATTTTGTGGTTGACACAATTCCGACCAGATATTTAATACGCCAGTGGCGAAAGATTTTTACAAAATAATAAAATTAGTTGGGAACAAACATTATATTTTTATGATTTTTGTTATACTAGTTGGAGTATATCTAGGCATTAACCTATAATATACGCAAAATAAACCGAATTATCATTAAACAAATTTTAGATAATATTTTGACTTTAATATTAATTTATTCGGTAAAAATAGGAAATAAGAAACACTTACTGTTACTTTACAATCGTTTATTTAGAAAAACTATCGCGGATATAAAATACAGCGAATATAACATAATATAACATATTATACAGATCATTGGTTCCACAAAGGCACAGAAAAACAGCAAGCGCTTGCTGTTTTTCTGTGACGAAGGTAAGCAATATATTACGAAGGATATTTTAACTGGCATCATAATAACAATGTTTTATAATGTTATTGTGCAAAGTACTGGAAATTAGTTAGCAATTATTTTACGATATGGAAATAAAACAAATTCCTGTATCAATCTAATATCCAATAATATCTAAAAAATTGTTTACATACAAGTATCTTTTTGCCATTTTGTTCTCAGGAAATATCTGTTGTGAAAATATATCATGTAATTAATTATAATTATCAATATTATTTACTTAACTAAAAATTAATTTATTATTTCAACATAAAATTTAATATGTTTCTGATTTTATATCCTTTTTGTTATTTTTAATTATTATATTCATATTTGTCAGATTTACTTATTGGCCTACCTACAGTGCCCTAGAACTGCTATGGTTTTTGCAAAAGGTAATGAAGACGAAATAATAGCAATTGCTCCCCTCCTCTGCACTAGCATTAATGTGCTTTTGAGGTACAGGTACTGTGGCGGTGAGAATTATTATTATTATTAAATTGATAATAAAGCCATTTAAAGCCACGATCATAAACACTAATGCTTCCCTGGCCTCAGGAAGAGTACCTATTTTCATCGATATTGGTACCAATATATACGTATCCGATAAATTTCTGTCCTGTGCAGTCAACCTGCCGCCTTACTGACATCTCATCCGGCAAGATTACATAGCAAAGACTTGAATGACTCTTTTTCTTTTAAAGTTAAAGCTGTAAGAGCTTCGTTGGTGAATCCTGGACTGCCATCGATTGATCTGTACCATTTAGACAAGGTTTCTATATGCCAATGTCAGTGCAAATGACCTTAAACTCGCATCTTGAATTATCATACTTTGCGTGGAAGGTCCTTTTAATAATCTTTCAAAGACGTCTACGGCAGGTCCCGAAACTGATACCTGTAATGAAATGAAAATATTTATATTTTCGGCAAATAGGAGAAGAAAAACCACAAAAGCTTCCAATTTCGGCTACCCTGTACAGTGTAATTGGTTGAGAGATACCTACATTTGAATTATTAAGTTACATGACAACACGCTAGGGCAAAAACACTTTTACCTTTATTATTGTGGATTCTGATGACTCCCATATGAGAAATTGTTTCTTTAAGTAACGCAGAAGAGATTGCATTTGTAGGGTGTGACTTCTTCGTTTTCTTTGCTTTCCAACAGTTTCTTGTACTACTGCTAAATTTCTCCTTCTTCTCGCCAGAGTGGAAAAATCGCTACTTGCCAGTGTTCTATGTGCAATAAAAAGTTTAAATTTAAACCAAATATAGTTGTGGTTTCCATCCTTGTTGCATAAATAAGTAATTTATCTGTAATAGCTTCTGCATCTCGTTCTCTGTTTAAGAAGCAGCAATTGTAGCTGACGAAGAGGATTGTATTCCGTCTTCAGCTTGTGCTTCCATTTTTTTGAATAGCTCTCTATAATTAAATAAAATTTGTATATACTTAGTACCTACATATCACAGAGAAAAATATAAAAAAAACACTATTTCATATGCACTGTGTTTCTTTTCGAGTCAATTCCGTTTTTTGTCACTTTTTCGTACTAGTGCGGAAAAATACTTTTCTAAACTAAAATGCGTGCGGAAAAGTACACTTGTACTTGTAGAAAAAACTATTTTTGATGTAGTCAAAAATAATGAAATGCATTATATTTTATTTAACATTTTTATACTTATGTTAATCTATTTTTGAACATTAAATAAAAAAATATTATCAGACATCACAGCTTTTTTCTTGTAAACTGAGTTTACAAGGCCCTGGTTCAATAATACATTACTTACTGATTTTCTCTGTACAAATAAATATTAATGTTCATTTCTTAATTACTTTTCAATGATTAGTAGATTTTTTAAGAGCAACGTTTTTGTTTGCTTGAAGATAATAGTTTTTCCGTTCATGAAACTACATTAATTTATGGATATAGTGTTTAAGTGGCTTACTTACCTATCTTTAGAACCAGATGTGCTCCCAGACGAAGTAACCAACTCCTCAAATGAAATGTTTTGCAACCTGCAGAATTGCTCTGTTATTATTCTATTATAGTTACTATTATTACTTTAAAAATGCATACTATATCTCACCTGAATTCCGTAGGTCGCTCAGTTAATTTTTGATCAGCTCCAGGTTTAACATACCGGGGACCATTTCCCTTTATAACTATTTCGCATGGATGAAAATGATCCGAACAATTTTCCGGGTCTTTTGGTAAACGCTGGTTCTCATTTAAGCCGACAAGGGAAAACGGAAAACCACACCTTTCTCCTTTCAGAATCCATGAGAAACCTACAAAATATTCCCAATGTTAACAAATTGTTATTTCAAATAACTGCCGAACTAAAAGCACCAAATCAACATAAAGCAAAGGCAGTACTTTGGATATTTATCAGTACTTAGTACGTACTACCACTACCTACTTATCTACGCTACTGAAGAGGGCCAAACATTATGGTGAAAATAGCGAAAATAATACATACCAGTGAAAAGGCGGTTCCGAGTTAAAAGAGTTCAACTTTCCGCACACCTGACACCGGCGCACCATTTTTTAAAGTTTTCATATCACGTTTTTGCAAAAAATACACGTAAAAACCTGAAAATGCTTCAAAATCGAAATATTCCGACTACTAAAAACGTCGCAAACAAATCTTATGACAGCGTCAGGTTTGGTACCCGTCACAATGAAATATGTCTAGTGGGAATTAAGGGGCGTTGTCGCTTAATCTCCATAAAATATTATACATAAATTAATAAACAGCATTTAACAAGTTTACCACAAAATATATTAAGCCTACGGCGTTTGCGTTTGCAATAATTATTCTTTGGTTAACAATGCTTATATGCTCTTCTGTTATTATTAATAGATAAGCTGTAGCCATTTATATCTGCGAAAAGGGGGTTGGGGGACATAACCGAAAATCTGGCAACCACACGCTCTGAGAATGTACAGGGGAACCAAATGAATAGTAGACCAAAAGGATCTCTGATTGCTTTAAAATGTAAATAGTTATATCTCCCCTTGCTTATAAGTCTATGGTTTTATCTAATTATCTATACTAACTTCTCTTTGAATAAGTGGCAATAATATTTTACTGAATTCCACTGAACATTCAGCAACACAGTTGCCCGTATTTCCTAGAATAAATGCAGATTCCTTAATTTTTCGTCTATTTCCTACTTCTTCTTTTAGAATTGGTTTGGAACTATCCCACAATATCCTATGATTGTTATTAAAGGAATGTTCACATATTTTTGACTTCGAAATTTGATTTTGCCTGATATAATTTTTATGTTCTTTTAAACGAACGTTAAATGGCCTACAAGTCTCCCCAACATAGAACTTTCCACATTCACAAGGAATTTTATAAATGCAATTTTTTGAACTTTGTAACTCATTAAATGGTTTTGTTTTAACTAGCATCGATCTTAATGTATTTTTGGTTTTAAATACTGTTCTCACATTAAAACGATTGCCTATACGATTTAGCTTATCTGACAGTCCAGGAATATAAGGAATTATTAAATTTACTGGTCGGTCCACCAGATTTATTTCTCTAATTCTATTAACATTGTTATTTTGTTGGCAATCCTGAAAAACTTGCTCAACAAATTCAATAGGATAACTATTCTTCTCAAGAACATGTTTTATATGTTTAATTTCTTCCTCAAATTTTGTGTTATTAGAACAAATCGTTCTAGCCCTGTCATACAAACTTTTAATTACTCCTTTTTTAACACTAATATGATGATTGGAGTTGAAATGGAGATATCGATTAGTATGTGTTGGTTTTCTATAGACACTAGTTTCTATATTATCTGATTTCAGTATAGAAACATCTAAGAAAGGTATTTCATTATTATTTTCAATTTCTAAGGTAAACTTAATAGAAGGTTCTTGAGAGTTTATAAAATTTAATAATGAATTTAACTCATCCACTCCATGTTAGAGATATGTTCACCAACCTAATGTTTGGTGGAGATATGTAGATGACATATTTGTTATATGGGAACATGGAGTAGATGAGTTAAATTCATTATTAAATTTTATAAACTCTCAAGAACCTTCTATTAAGTTTACCTTAGAAATTGAAAATAATAATGAATTACCTTTCTTAGATGTGTCTATACTGAAATCAGATAATATAGAAACTAGTGTCTATAGAAAACCAACACATACTAATAGATATCTCCATTTCAACTCCAATCATCATATTAGTGTTAAAAGAGGAGTAATTAAAAGTTTGTATGACAGGGCTAGAACGATTTGTTCTAATAACACAAAATTTGAGGAAGAAATTAAACATATAAAACATGTTCTTGAGAAGAATAGTTATCCTATTGAATTTGTTGAGCAAGTTTTTCAGGATTGCCAACAAAATAACAATGCTAATAGAATTAGAGAAATAAATCTGGTGGACCGACCAGTAAATTTAATAATTCCTTATATTCCTGGACTGTCAGATAAGCTAAAACGTATAGGCATTTAATGAGTTACAAAGTTCAAAAAATTGCATTTATAAAATTCCTTGTGAATGTGGAAAGTTCTATGTTGGGGAGACTTGTAGGCCATTTAACGTTCGTTTAAAAGAACATAAAAATTATATCAGGCAAAATCAAATTTCGAAGTCAAAAATATGTGAACATTCCTTTAATAACAATCATAGGATATTGTGGGATAGTTCCAAACCAATTCTAAAAGAAGAAGTAGGAAATAGACGAAAAATTAAAGAATCTGCATTTATTCTAGGAAATACGGGCAACTGTGTTGCTGAATGTTCAGTGGGATTCAGTAAAATATTATTGCCACTTATTCAAAGAGAAGTTAGTATAGATAATTAGATAAAACACAGGGTACAATATCAGGCAGGTGGCTAGGCTATTGTTTTTGTTGTCATGACATTTTAACCTGAAATTTATTAATGTGTCACTTCACTTTGACGTGACATGATCTTTGAGAAAGGAGGAAGATTTATCCTCCGAAAGCGCAGAAAACAAATTTGTTGAAGTTATTTTTTGAGTTACACGTTTAAAGTTTCGTTCGTTCAGTGTTAATAATTTATGAATTTTCGAGGCAACTTGAAAAAGTTGTCTTTCAATCAGTTTGGTGGCGAAAAACCCAATTAAAAATTAAATGGATCTGTTTGCGCCACAAATAAATTTTAGAAAATATTCTTGTGGAAATTCTAAAATATAGGAACATCAAACTGAAGCACGTATTTTATTTAGGAAAACATGTAGAACATGGCGAATTCTCGGCAACAACCAAACTAAAAACTCTTTTTTGGCAAATAAATATCAAATAAATAATACAGCGCTGATTTGGCATTTGAAAAAAACCACAAGAACATTTTTAAAGAATTGTAATGAAGGTTGTCTTTTAGAGTACACAAAATAACCACCAAATATTACGTACCTACCCATTTAGCCACTATAGAAATTGCCCAAAAGGGGTATGTATAGTGGGTCTCAAGATAAATGAAATAAGAGGTGTGGAAAACAAAAAAAAAATAGTTGAAGTTCGCGGGCTCCCGCCCCGCTTGATTTGAAAGTAATTTGTGTAATATTACCTGCCATATAAACTCAAAACAACAAAAATATTACTGTCAGAATTTGCTAAAGGATCTTCAATCTCCGAGCCATTGTTACCGTAAGATGTCGTAAAGATATTAACGCCAGTGTACTTTATAAAGTTCAGTTTCTGCTTAACGTAATCCTGTTTGCAGTAAAGTCACTAAGAAGCTGTCATATGACAAAATTAAATTACTTGGAGTGGAATATTAAACTTGTTAGGGGGAGGGGGAATATTCTCACGATTATATCGGTTCATTTACTTAGACATTTGAAGCGTTTAGCAACACAGAGGGTAGGTAACTGAATAATAATTCTATAACTATGCTAATAAAATTATTCTATTTGCAACAAAATATATCTACTTTTATATTTTATATTAGTTTGGATACGTAACTATATCTACAAATTCAATTGGTTCATAATAAAATCTTCGCTACACATTTTTGTTTTTATCATTAGTTACAATGACTAGTAAAGCAGGAATAATATATGTGCCTTTCATTTTCTTTCAACAATGTAGCTATCTACAGACTTTTGATTTATATCCACTGTTGTGAAATATGGTCTGTGTTTTCTGTTAGGTTTAAATCGAATATTATCGGGGGAAATATCACTGTAAACGAAATTTTATGAGGAATAAAGCGGAATATACGCTGCCCTTAAAAATATCGACGTAACCATCAAAGGGATTTTGTGGAATTATAAAACACGACAATATCGTGGTCAATATTCCATAGTGTAATATCTTATTTACGAAAGTAAAATTTATGTTTGTGTTTTATATTTTTGTTGACTTTGAAATTGATTCAAATTATTATATAAATAAGTGCTAGTGTAGAATGAATCATCCATATATTCACCAAGGTTTTTTTTATTGCAACCTGCAAAATGAAAAATATTGCAAAAGTATGGTGTGTACTACAAAAATACACAATTCCGACAATGTTACATGTAGGAAAGGAAGCTTGCAGTTGCAATATTTTGTTACAAATAAATTACCTCTACAGGGTGATTCAGTTTTATTCTAGGACAATTCAACAGGTTATAGAATACCATTAAATATTACTATTTTGTGGTATAATTGTTTATCTAAAGCCGCCTCATTTTCGAGATACATGGTGTTTTATATTTTATTTTTATTTTTCTAATCGTAAGAGACATTCAAACGAAATTTGTGAACACAGCATGCATTGGTCAAGAGCTACAAAACGTGATAATACCAAGGTCCCCAAATAACCAGTGCCGGAGATACTAATACGGATCAATACAGAATTTTATTTTATGCACTTAGTTAACTTTTTTAACGTCTCATGTCCTGGAAAATAGATGGCGCCTATGGTCAACAATGTACTTTGCATTGTATTTTGTCTCCGGGAAGCGCATGGTGAGCCAGAGAACTGTCAAACATGACAGCCGTGAGCAGTCCTTATTGACTACGTTTATCTCGACGCGTTCGATCCGATTGAGAGAGGTTTGAATTCACTGGAGTGGACTCAAATAGACGGTGTAAACCCTAGATATTGAAATCATATTTAAAATTTCAAGTCAAGCCGATATTTCCAAACAGAAGTTGTCCAGAATGTACACCAACCTACTGTGGAATAAGTATAAGTTAATGCACTTAGAGAGGATTGAAAACCGTAGGATTCAATACTGATAATGGAAACGTAGAATTATAAAAGATTTGACATAACTCAATCGGATCCATTTCAATCCGATCGAGTTGTCACGAGATAAACGTAGTCATTAATACGTCAGTCTGGGTTTATTGCTTTGGCGGAATCAAAAAATAAAATTATTTCGTAAAAAAAAATTATTTACCTACATTGCAAGATGCGTAAGTGCATTTTTTCTTCGAGGAGGTTGTTTAAAGCCCGAGACAACGCAGGCGTTGCCTCGGTCATTGAAAATACCTCCGAAGCCGAAAAAAGAGCTTACGCATCCTGATGTACATTTTTCCTGCTACCGACAATTTCATATTATATACGTAAGTACTTGGAATTGAACTTTAACTACACTATGGAATAGATTGTGAGTAATAATCTTTATAATAAACATTGTTCAATTATTAAAAATGATAATCAGTGATAAATATAAGAGGCAGAAAGCAGAGATAATAAAAATAAATAAAAAAAGTTAGGTTTTGTGTGGGATTTGAAACCGAGACCTACGAAACACTAGTCGCGTACTCGCACCCTCCGGTTAATAAGTGTGTGTCAATTTTGATATATTAAGAGGCTCTTATTTGGCGCTGGGAAACATTGATATTATTAATTTTTCTTTCGCATAAGATGGTTTTTGCTTAGAATAAAAAGTTATATAATTACATAAAATAAAATTCTGTAGATGACCGTATTAGAGTATTTTCTTGATAAAGCAAATGTAGTGTATAGCCATATCTCCGCCACTGGCTATTTGGGGTACTCGGTATTATCACATTTTGTGACACTTGATGAATGCATGCTGTTTACCAAATTTCGTTTGAATATCTTGAACTGTTGGAAAAATAAAAACAAAACGTTAAAATTGTTGTGAATTTTTACACCCTGTATCTCGAAAACGAGGCGGCTGTGGATAAAAAGTTATACCGCAAAATTGCCATTTTTTATGGTATTCTATTATCTGTATCTATTGTTCGTATATAGCAATAGGTAGGTATATTATTGTGCTACAACTGTTATTACGTCGACAAAATTGCATAAAACTGAAAAATATTACATAATACCATTCCATAGTACACCTTTCTATCCCCCGCCCTGAGAGATATTTATATTTGAAATAAATATCGCAGGGTCTATATTATGATCAGGTCACCGAACTCTTTCTCGTTTATGAAGTCAACCTTGAAAAAGTGAAAATTACTACCACAGTAATAGCAGTATATTTGGAACAAATGTTAATCTGATACAAAGTGATGCTCTAAAATAATCTTTGTAATCCTCAAGTTTTTACCGACTATTTTAACGCATTTCTCTTTCTTTCCAGGCTATCTTCACGAGCTCTCCCCTTCGAACTACGCAACTTACGCTCCAAACGTCAAATCTGAAGTTTCCAACCAAACTCAATCTTCTTATGTAATCAAAACTGATGCATCTTCGCAACCGTCTTACACAACTCTAAGAACTATTCTTGAAAATCAAGACCACCAAAACGAGTACGTCGTTCCCAACCCACCACCGTTTAGGAGGAAACCTCTGTCGATGACCCTGACCAGCACGGGAGCGGCGCTGAGTCTACCGCCTAAGAAGAAAGACATTTACAGACCTTACTCGTTGGACGACAGGCCCTCCCCTCCGCCTCCACCCTTTCAACACACCATTCGAGTACCTGCCGAAGAAGACCTGCATGCTGCCCATGCGATATTAGATTTAAGCGCGTCCACAACAGTATTTCTTCCACAACCCACACCCCAGATGATCGACCACCACCAGAGCGAGCTGCACGAGCAAGAAAACATCACCCCTCAGCAGCTGCGCACGGCCACCACAACGATAAAACCTTCGAAGACCGTCGCGTACACTTACGAAGCGTTCTTCGTCAGCGACGGTCGAAGTAAGAAGCGACTTACTGTCGGCGAAACCAATCAAAAAGTTATAAGCAACGAAAAACCAAAATATACCTGCAGCGAATGCGGGAAGCAGTATGCGACGTCGAGTAACCTGTCGAGGCACAAACAAACGCATCGCAGTCTCGACTCGCAGTCCGCGAAGAAATGTATGACCTGCGGTAAAGCGTACGTGAGTATGCCGGCGCTCGCGATGCACGTGCTGACACACAAACTAGCGCATAGGTGCGGGGTATGCGGCAAGCAATTCTCCAGACCGTGGTTGCTGCAAGGCCACCTGCGGTCGCACACAGGCGAAAAACCCTACGGCTGTGCTCATTGCGGGAAAGCCTTCGCGGACAGGTCCAACCTGAGGGCGCACATGCAGACGCATTCGGCAGACAAAAACTTCGAGTGTCCGCGATGCCACAAGACCTTCGCCCTCAAGTCATACTTGAACAAGCACCTTGAGTCGGCTTGTTTGAAAGACGACAACGCTACACCCCAGTTAGGATGTGTAGAGGAAAATAAGTTTGACGACGACCTCGGCATGGCAGCAGAAGTATCTGTGCGGGTGTACGCAGGTTAAACCATTTCGATTTTCTGAACTGTTCTCTCTCTAGTCAGCTTCCTAGTCATTCCTTTTTAGTTTTAGTATACACGGCACGTCCTGGCAACATTCCGAGTTGTGTCACGCCGTCTAGATTAACTATGATTTATTCTTCGCGAACTGAAGCCCCTTGTAAATATCCCTTCCAATGAGATAAACATCGCAACACGTCCACTAAGTTAGGGTTAGTCGTAAGCTCTACCTTTTAGAACAAAACTACACCACACGGGATGTAAATAGGCAGCCACGTTTTAAGGTTTTTATCTCGGCACTGTTTCAGCTACATTTGATTTAATATGGGTACGCAGTGCTATCCAAAATATTCTAGCCTAGTCTATGCTAGCTGTACTGGTTCTATTATGTTTGTTAAGGGAGGGTGTCCATGTGGACAATCCTGATATGTATCTAAAGTATTCGATGAGACAGTATTTCAAAATTTCAAAGATCTTGTCAAGCATAATCGATTATTATTGAACCTGAATATTGTCGAAGATTTTTCCTTGTCAATCTAATGATGTCAAACCAATAACAAGGAACAATATTATCATAACACCTTGGTACAAAGAACAAGCACTCGAGCAATAATTATTGTTATGTTGGTATGAGAACGCTTGGTAATGATAATTACTCGTGCTCATCGAAATTTATTCTGCTTGGAACATTCATTCATTATCTGCGTGCAAAACTGTGTACCATCAGATTTGATGACACAGTCAGTCTAGAATATTTTCTATAGAAACTCGTATCGAACGCGACCTTTTCGATGTTCGTAAGCGAACGATGCAACGTTTCAGAAACAACGAAGTCATAAGCAAATAAATTAGCGGTAACTAATGCATAGGATAAGGATGGAATTAAGTGAGATATTATTATACATTACAGCGGCACTATCGCCGAAAATCTAGTCGCAGCCTCTAGTCCCGAACCCAGTTGGATCCAATCGTCCTAGTCCCAGTTGTAGTCAATTATATTTCGTTTCTAATTTTAAATTTACTGAATTTAGGTACTGTTCCAGATGTATTTACGAGTCGGTTATATAGAGTTAAATAATTGTATAGTGTTTAAAAAAAGATCAATGAAGCATAGTTTTGGCAGTATTTTTGCAAGCGTATATGAAAAATTGTATACATAACATATTCTATTTATTACTAGAGTAAAGATACGTTAAGACGTAATATTGTGTGTCGATGAATAAATGAGGATCGTCTGTGGTTGAATACCGCAGGCATTTTAGACAGTATTTGGGCCAGTGCAATAGGTCCGAGCGCTGAGCCATGGCGAGTGTGCATCTCTAGTCATTAGCCAGTATAATTACTGTAGTGCCGGACAATACATATAACCAGGCCAGTAGATTCTCTATAAAACATACAAAATTATTGTGAGTATTTCGTTCTCTCTTAGCTTAATTGAACCTGGTGAGCAATTGCGGATATTAGACCGAAGCAACGCTACAGCGTAGTTACTATAACAAGGTCGTTTAAATTGTGCTATCCGGAGGCAGCCTTCTCAGTTTGTTATAAAAATAGCACTAATTTTATTAAAAAATATATTAAATAGCACACATGACAAGCCAACAAAATGATGTTACCAATTATGGAAAAAGTATCGTTGAATGAAAGGAAGGTGATTTAAACACTTCCCGAAATATGCTGTGGTCATAATTATTATATTTAGATATGTATTAAGAAGCAACCCGATGGCGACAAGTTATTTCGGTAATAGTTTTTACATTCGCTGTTACTCTTTCTACCTAAATAATTTATTCATCAACGGTGAAGTAGATAAGTAATCAAAATGATTTGGGTAATACTACAGTCATATTTTATATTGAGTGATTAATTTTTGTCATCAGAATACGTTGTTCCAGTTCCCTCTGAAGTCTGAAGTATAAAATGATAAAATGACTCTTTAAAAATTAGGTAGGTACTCATTTCATATGCGTGCAGTGTTCGTTGAAAACCCAACACGAGGGCAGCTGTAACAATAGGAAAACGCAAACAGTGACCTGAATGTAACGAACAATATCCTTTCAGTATTCCCAATTCGAACAAAATGTCAGTAAAGGTCATTCAAGGTATCGATTTGTCAAATTCTCTTTTACTTTTCTAATCTACTGGCCTCCTAAAGCAAGTAAATTACACAAGAGTTTCTCGTGTAATATTATCGTGCCTTAATTTGTTGAATTTTCTAATACGTTTCACAATTTTACAAATTTTTTTGCGCTTTTGTTTTCATTGTTCCTCGCATTCTATAACTACTGTTCTCTGTTCTTCGTTAAGAATTCAAAAACAACGAATATGTAATTTGTACACAACGAATTAGACAATGATTTTAATTAGCGAAATTTACAACACATGGAAACTCTTGTGCAAGTTTTAGCTCAAAGCTATAGAAGTAGAGCAGCACGTAGCGATGAGGAATGCAAAAACTAGGAGTAGACACTTAATTTCAATTTGTTTCGTTTTGGAGTTATTATATTTAAAATTTCGGCAATAAATTCCGGGAGATTCCCGACTTCGCGGCATCCGCAACAACTGTAAGCAATAATTCCTCGAAAAGCAATATTATACAAAAGCAATTTTCTAGGCTAGGGAAAGAGGAGGATTGAAAACAACCGGAATATATTCTAAACGCCGCTCTAAATTATTCACATAAAAAAAACGAAAGCGTAAGACGCTCACGTAACGTCAATAAATCAAATAACAATCGAGGCTGACTTTCGAATGGAAATTGTGGTCAATTTAAGTCAATTCAGTTTACACGGAAGCATTTTCCTGGAATTAGTCAACAAGCCGTCTGGGAACACTTTCAAAGGATCAAAAGCGGCCAATTTATCAAAAACACGTCATAGATATAATGGCGTTAATTCTCGCCTCTATTATGTAGGGACGTAAAGGGGTTCAGCCATTATTTAGGCTAGAGCCCTCCCACTTAGCCACAAGATGCAATGGGGCAATTACTACTCTAACACGTTTTCGTCGTATTGATGTTCATTTTCTGGCTATTCGAATTCAGGTTAATTCTGAACAGGGCAAGTTGATTATGCTTCGCTTAATGCTAAATAATTACTTACACGTATA
Source organism: Pseudeuparius sepicola (assembly GCA_963920635.1). Classification (NCBI taxonomy): domain Eukaryota; kingdom Metazoa; phylum Arthropoda; class Insecta; order Coleoptera; family Anthribidae; genus Pseudeuparius; species Pseudeuparius sepicola. The sequence goes on along the minus strand of OY987302.1, from coordinate 45,794,058 downwards.
CATATAATGTGACTTTATTATAGAACGATTAAAATTGTAGCAGAGATCTGTAAAAGAGAAATTATTATTATTAAAACTTAAAGACTGTAGTGTAGGCATATAAACATAAACAAAATTCCCTGTAGTGTTAGCCTATTTAATAATTCTAAATGACTAAAGTCTATCCAAGTTACAGAGGCAGTGGATCAAAACATTGGACACCACGTGACCTATTCTCTTATTGGTCTGGCAGTCATAAAATGTCAAGTGTTTACGCGGCGACCAGAATGCAGGGCCGGCTCTTCCCTCAGTCGAGTTTCCAGCATATTTTAGATCGGATCGCGAGCAGAATATTCTGTAAATTTATTTTGCTACTTAATTTAAGGAAATTTATAAAGATCCACGTAAGGTAAAAACACAATTTTTAGAACTTTTAAAATAATTAGTTCAGAATTACAAGCCACTGGGAATCTCATATTAGTCAGACCCTGGTAATCGATCGCAATGCGGTCATGTGACTTTGTTTATATCTACTGCAGCTGTAACTTGGATAGACTATAGTTTCACCTTGTCTGAACTCAATACGAATGTCAACATCAATACTGAAACACTATTTGTTGGATCGTTTTGTCTTCCCAAACCATGCCTTACCATACTCCTCTTTTTGGATCTTTTGAAACGTATCCGCTCCACGACAACGACTGCTACCCAAGAATGGCTCGCTATTTGTAAAAAGTGAAAGAAATGCTCGCCGAAATGGTTTACAGCCCGTGTTTTTTGTCCTGCGCTCACTCAAAGGCGGCTCCGAATATATTCCTCCGTTTTCAATTCCAACTCGTGCAGCAAAGCCAAGCCCGGCAAGAAAAACTGAATAAACGCAGCATAACTTATCGGGATGGAAGAACATGAAAGCGGCTGGCGATGAATAATGCAGACACGTGGAATCGGTTAGGGTTGTTTCCACGTTTTAAGGGAAGGCTACGCATACGAATTATGGATTCTGGTCATGGGGCAAGTTAAGACAACTCGGTCGCGGAGAATTAACGATTTCTGTGCATGTAAACTTCCGTTGCCACAAACATTATGTTGTTAAGTTTTGTCGATAATTTTTCTATGTGCTTCTAGAATAAGGATGATGATGATAAAACACGCCTAAACAATTATTGGAGAAGATAAAACACAAATTGTAACATTATTATTCTAGTAAAGAGCACAAGGTACACTTGGGAGAAGTCTAGCCTTAGGATACTCTAGTTAAGCACTTGCTTTACAATTTCTTCTCGAATACACTATTATAAGTGAATGCAATCCATTAGCCCTTTACCAATTCCATGTTTTACATGCTTTGGTAAAACTGTCAACGAAGATTCAAGCCAAATATTCCATATTGCACGAACATGACCTTGCTCATTCTATGGCTCATCATAGATATTATTTAGATTGTAGCTTTCAGATCAGGCTGGAGTGGCATTCTGCGTAGATCTGGTAACTGAACCACCTGTGTGAACCTGTTGTACCTCGGCGATCTGAATAGCTTAAACAGACTTTTATAGTTTCTTCTATATTATACACTCTAGGAGCTAGCAGGTCACATGTCGTATAGTTTAAATCAAAGATCCATAATCTTCTATCGTAGAAATAAAGGTGAAATTAGTAAACTCAGAGATCGCTTTGATTTTGCCAAACATTTGGTCTTGGCTATTGAAATGGGAAGTCACAGAACCCACATCAGGGAAAAACAACGTGCGATAAATGTTCGTTGGTTAGTTGATACAAGAATCTTTTTTATAGTTCAAGATTAATACTCCCACACAAACGTATATTATATGACCTATAATTACTAGTTTTAATAATCAAATCATAAGCCACACGTGTCTTTAATATTCTATAACGTAGCTATCATCCTTGCTATAGTTATATCTCACTGAGGTTTCTTCATCCCTTTAAAAAATATATCTGTTACTTTTAATCGTTTAATCATTGCGGTCTTGTCCTGAGGGCCTTGGGCTTTTATTTCTTTCCTACTTACAGGGCAACTTCTTTCCTGTGCTATACGCAGTAATTCGATCAAACTTCGAACTCTTCCACGCTGGCGTGTTGAACATTCCGTGCCGGTCTCTGGAGCAGCCAGAAGTGTCTCCGGCGGTGTAATATTGTAATTTTGCCGCGTGCCTTCCCATTTAAATCGTGGAAACGACGGTCAGTGGCGGCGGTTTCCACTGAAATCGGCGGTTCGTCCCGGGTAGCCGGGTATTCAAAAGCAATAAACAGTAGACGGGTCGAGGATGGCCACGCCTGTCTGAAACCATAGCAATATAGATAACGAAACGTACGTTTAAGCTCTAGGATCTAAGGGTTAACGCATCGAATGTTCGGGGTGCTCTTAAAGCTCCCCAAAAAATTACGGCGGAATAGTGCTCCTGTCAATTATGTTTAAAAAAACATCATGATTCGCCAGACGATCTCGTTCATCTAGAAACTTCAAGATAAATATTTTATTAGCTGGTTGCGTCAAACCGGCTATAAAATATTCTGAGTATGTGTGATTAATTATATCTTTAGGTAATAGAATCTGCTAGTGGAATTGAAAGATGTTGGTATAGCAGAGTAACCTAAACACAGATACATAATTACCGAAATTCTGGATGCGGATGAAGCCGTTAATGATATTTTCGCTACATAAAATTTTAGCATGTAATTGAATATAAATAAGAGTTAACAATAGAGCAATATTTTTAAATATAGTTGTAAAAAGTTAGTGGCGGTAATATCGTAAAATGCAGCGTCTGGGGTTCTATACAGTCAATAAAACAGTAGCGCAATTACATCAAAGGTTTTATAAGAGCACCATTCCCCGCTATAGTTTAGCTGTCTGCCTATAATACAGCAATATAGATTCAACAATAGTTTTACAAAAATTATTACAAATATAATCAAAGCAATACCATATACTGTATTATTTACCTAGGTCTAGCTAGAGGAATTAGTCTATATATTATATAAAATATATTATATTAACTACAATTGAATGATACTATATAGCGCTCTAGCGTGCTAGAATACGCGACGAGTAGCGATATGCCAAAGATTTTTTGAATATTTACAGCAGATTTTAAAATTTTTAAGAAAAGTTGTAAATTCCTTAACTTTGGCTAGTGCAGAGCTTGCAGAACCTGTACACTTGCAGTCCAGTACTTGACCACAATTCATGATTATTGTAACACTACATAGTAAGTTTTGTATTATATTTTCATAATAAATAGAATAGAAAATTATTTCAAATACGTAGTTTCAGTTACCTAACTTTAATCACTATTCTACAGAATTGTTAAAAATGTGTAGGTATTTTAAACTACCTACTAGAACGACATAAAAATGGATTGCAGAGATCAGAGCAAGCAAGTTGTAAAATGTGTTTCTTTTGATCATATTGTAAAATTGCAATAATTTGCAGCTCTTCTATTTTACTTGAGAAAGTCATCCCGAATATACAGTGTATCCCAAAAAGTTGGAATCATAAATATGGTAAATTTTTTATTTTTTATTTTTTTATTTGTTAGAAAATTTCATTCTCAATGTCATTTTTTTAAACTTCGTCTAGAGTAAACTACCTTAATTTTAAAGACACGAAAAACACTTGTAAAGAAAGGTTGGTTAAAATTGATAATTATATGCAACTATGATTTTTTTAAGTTTTTCAAAAACGAAAAAACCCAGAATGTGTTTTTAAGTGTTTAGTCACACCGTTTTTAACTCAGAATATGTCTATTATCATTAAAATACAAATAATTTTTTGAAGGGTGTTTCCCAAGCACTTTATGTTTGACAAGACAATTTTTTTATTAATACCACAATATACAGCTCCTTATTAAACATTGTTGTATTAATAAACAAATAGTTTTGTCAAACATACCATTTGGTTAAGATCGTGGGCACAAATTATTTGTTTTTTAATGATAGGAATATCTGAATGATAGGAATATCTAAAAACGTTGCGACTAAACACAAAAAAAATATTCTGCATCGTCTCGTTTTTGAAAAAAACATAAAATTTGAGATCTCCATTTCGAATTTCATATTTGCACATAGTTATTGATTGCAAACAATGTATCCTTATAACTTTTTTAAAAATTGAAGTAGTTTTCTCTTTAGGAAATTTAAAAAAATGACAATGAGAGCTAGAATATCTATCCTACACGACTTTTATTGGGCATATTTTTTTATTTAAGGACAAGCACTAACTTTTGCAAAAGATAAAACAAGCAATGATTAAAAATAGTTTTCTATACTTTTCCAACTTTTTGGGACACACTGTATAAGAAATATGGTGTTTTCTTGAATTGTATGTCGGAAAAGTATTCCATTTTTATGGCTCATTTTTTCGAAAAGAACCTCAATATAAAAAGTTGTGGATAAAATACAAAAAGTGTAGGTAAGTTGACACGAACTTCGATTGACGTCTGGAGGCTGAATATCTGGTAAGTATAATAATGCATTAAAAATACGACAAAACTTTTTCGAGGCCATATTCTTCGACGAAGATTAATGCCATGGTGTAAAGGCTCCTTGTGCCTAAAGATGTATTTAAGATAGTGAGATATTGATTAGCTCTGAAGAACTTAAATTTTAGTACATAAATGCTGCACTTGGCATAAATAAACTAAATGGCCACATAGGTATAACAGTCTATAAACTTTAAAATGAATGCAAAAAAGTGAATGTGCATGTTACACGTCAAAATTAAGGTTGCACGAAAGCTTGTTCTGTGAGAATTCGAAAAATCGTGACACTGGAAAATAAGTGACAGCACGTCATAATGCGTACAGGGTGGCCCATCCAAGCGGAAAAAGTGTGCTACGTGGAGACAGGTTAACATAAAATCGTCATTCAAAGAATGAGGTTGTAGTAAAAATTAAGGAGAATTCGAGGGTGTACCCTAATTTTGTATAGGGGGTCGGTAAAAAAGTTATCGCGAAAAAACATTTTTTGCAAAATAAAAAAAAAAATTTTTACCTACACATCCATTAGAGAACCTTTAAGTAGTATTCCCGAATATTCAGTTTTTTAATGTAACTTCCGGTTGTAGCGGAAATGAAAGTGGTTTTCTCTATTTTACAACTTACACATTTCTCTTAACCATCACAGGATTCCTTTTTTAATTCTGAATCCAACGATATATAATTTGATTTATTTATCTCCAACCGTTTCCGAGATATTAATCAGAGAAGCTCCATTAAACTAGATACATGGTCTCATGGTCGGTGTCTGATGTTCGATCTGAGTAGGCCAAACAATAAAACCAAATTTATGACAAATCAAGTCAGCCATGATAATAAAACTGACAAGCGAGTAGGCTGAATGTTAAAGTGGCTATAGCCATTCAACTGCATTCAACTTAATTAAAAATCTCGTGGAAATTATGAAACATTTATTATTTTTACTAGTGTCATATTTATTATAACAACAACAATATGATTAGTTATTAAAAATTAGAAGTTAATTTACATTAAATGTTCAAAATGGTTTCCATTATTATTTACACATAACCTAAGTCTTTTTAAGAAATTTTTTCGGGCATTTTCAAAGATTAAGGGACGATTGTTTAAACTATCAATTTCTAATTTTACTCGTCTTTTAATCTCCTCAACATTTTCGGGCCGGTTCTTATAAACTTTATTTTTTAAATGCCCCCACAAAAAAAAATCCAAGGGGGTTAAATCTGGACTACGTGGCGGACCTTATCGTTCCATGTTTACCAATCCAATTTTCAAACGAATTGTTCAAAAATTCCGTTATGGGCCCACAGTTATGGAAGGAAGCGCCATCTTGCTGCCATATTAATTGTCTTTCTTGGAGTTGGTTAAGAAAAATTAATGACAACTGGTCAAAGTATTGTTCCAATTTGTTCTGGATTAAATGTAGGTATTTCCTACCTGTCATACTTCCTGAATAAAATAGAGGGCCCATTATAAAATTTCCCACAATTCCGCACCAAACACCCACGGAATTTCTGCCGGATTTCACAACTTCACGAAATGCCCGTGGATTGTCAACAGACCAAAATATACTATTTTTCCGGTTGTATATTCCCGCCGTTGTAAATGTAGCTTCATCGGACCAAATAATTTGTTTAAAAAATCCAGCTCCACCTCTTGCAAAATAAAAGTTTAACATTGTTTGACAATATTCCAGTCTTCTTGCAGCATCTCTAGGGAATAGCCTTTGAACAGGTAATATTTTGAAGGCTTTAAATTTGCTTAATTTCATTACTCTTTGTATTGTAGACCGGGGAATTTGTAAGTCTCTCTGAGATTTTTCGTTATTTCTTCTGAAATAATTTAAAATTCGTTCTCTCTCGTCCTCACTAATTCTAAACCCTTTTTTCTCTTGCTAATCACACTTCCTGTCGATCTGAATCTTCGATACAGCGTACATATAAATGAAGCACTCGGAACATTTCTATTTGGATATTTACGAGAATACTCCCTCAAAGTTTCTACTTATCTTTTATCATTTTTGATGAAGATCTCTAAAATATCACAGCATTCTTCTTTCAGAAACATTTTTTAAACTGCAACTACTAACAGCTTTAGCAACAAAATTTTAGACTAATCTGACACGTAAATAGAAATATTGAATTGACAGCCTACTCGCTTGTCAGTTTTATTATCATGGCTGACTTGATTTGTCATAAATTTGGTTTTATTGTTTGGCCTACTCAGATCGAACATCAGACACCGACCATGAGACCATGTATCTATACCTTTTCAACTTCAAATTGGGAATTATCAATTTCAAATTGGGAATAAACAACTTCAAATTGAGAATAGTCAACTTCAAATTGGGATTAATCAATTTCAAATTGGGAATAGACAACTTTAAATTGGGAATAGTCAATATCAAATTGAGAATAAGCAATTTCAAATTGGGAATATTCAATATTAAATTGAAAATCAACAACTTCATATTAAGCAATATTTTAATTGCTTATATCTAAGTAAACACACAATATGTACCTACTTATGGAATTTAAAATATAATATTTTTGCCATATATTTAATCCTTGTTCTGGTATATGTATCTCTGTATATTTCCTATAAATCTGGTGCAACTCGTTACAGTTAATTTATTATTTATGTTATTTTGCACTACCTATACTTTCTAATTTCTATAAGCTAAATTTAGTTGGAGATAAATGATTTGGTCTTTGTCTTCTTTCTAACATTTCTGGCCAAGTCTTTTTGAACCTTACCAGGCAGTCGAAATTTTGCTTAATATTATAAACTTTAGTTAACCAATTGAGTTGTTCTTGTTGATAAGTGTTTTTATTTTATGAAGTTATTGATTTTTAATTTAATATTCCCAATTTGAAATTGTTTATTCTCAATTTGATATTGACTCTTCCCAATTTGAATTTGTCTATTCCCAATTTGAAATTGATTAATCCCAATTTGAAGTTGACTATTCTCAATTTGAAGTTGTTTATTCCCAATTTGAAATTGATTATTCCCAATTTGAGGTTGAAAAGATATAGTTTGATGGAGCTTCTCTGATAAACATCTCGGAAGCGGTTGGAGATAAATAGGTCAAATTATATATCGTTGGATTCAGAATTAAAAAAGGAATCCTGTGATGGTTAAGAGAAATGTGTAAGTTGTAAAATAGAGAAAACCACTTTCATTTCCGCTATAACCGGAAGTTATATTAAAAAACTGAATATTCGGGAATACTACTTAAAGGTTCTCTAATGGATGTGTAGGAAAAAAAATAGATTTTTTTTTATTTTGCAAAAAATGTTTTTTTGCGATTACTTTTTTACCGACCCCCGTATACAAAATTAGGGTACACCCTCGAATTCCCCTTAATTTTTACTACAATCTCATTTTTTGAATGACGATTTTATGTTAACGTGTCTCCACGTAGCACACTTTTTCCGCTTGGATGGGCCACCCTGTACCTAATCTATACGTACCTACGTACCACCTACATTCTGAAGCCTGACTGGATGGGCAAGTGAATAAAAACTTGTATCAAAAACAGTGGCAAATTTGCAGAGGAGGCAAGTGAGACGGCACCTCACCAAAGTATGTTTCTTTATTAATCATATCTTTTATCTCCTGTCTTTTTATACATTGCCCAGAATATACAGGGTGGACCCAGGTGGACTATACTATAGGTGTAAAAGACAAAAAAAAATTCGTGTCGAAACTTATTTTCAATTCAGGTATACTGCCTTTTCCTTAAGAGATATCGAAAAATTTTATCAGAAATTTTTTTCCAAAATGCAGTTTTAAGGCCCTGTACTAAATTTTAAAACAATCGGAAAATCTTTGTCTTTTTTCCAAAAAATAAAGTTGAAATTTGAACTAAAAATCAAAGTCTGCCAATTGTTTTAAAATTTGGTACAGTGACTCAGATTCGACAACTTTTTCGAATAAAATTTTTCTATATTTCTTAAAGAAAGGTAGTTTACCTGAACTGAAAATTATTAAATTGCCCTATCAAGGCCTGGAAAAAAAATAAGAATATGGTGCCAATTAGTTTTTAATCAAGAAAAGCTGATATCCCCCAATGGTCAAGTTTCAATTCGTATTTTTTTTTGTCTTTTACACCTATCGTATAGTCGATCTGGGTTCACCCTGTATATTCGACTGCTTGAATTTCTTTCAATATTTGGTAGCCTCTTGGCGCATTCAACGAGAAATCTGTTACAAAATGTCTAACTATACAGGGTGGCCCACCACGAACTGCATGGATCTATATATGGAAAATTAAAAGTAGGAAAATTCTGAAAATTTGGCACCTCACAAATGATGATGGGCGCTGCTCAACTAAAATATTTTAGTGAATCTGGCACTTCCGGTTATACCGGAAGTCGAAATCAACTTTCTTATCTCAAATGGGACACCCTGTATATTATTACATTTTTGGATTCTAGGCATCATTTTGGAACAAAAACATGTAACATGTCCTATGCCTAAATCTAACCGTTTTTGAGATATTTGCATTTTTCCGAAAAAAATTACAGGTGCAGACCTAAAGTCAATTAGCAATTTATACGAGGAAACCACGAATTTTCAAAACGAATTTTTGGCATCTTGTAACAGAAGCCCTGACCTAGTGATCTCTGCTGAGAAATAAATCCGTTCTTATACAGGGTGTTCACAAAATATGAATAAAAATTACAATCAAAATGTGCTTAAATCTCGAAATTTTCAAATGGAAACCCCCATTTTTTTTTCATGCGATCTTATTCACCACTAAAAATAATTACAACTTTGTGGAAGGTTTCCTATACCTAAATCCAGTAATTTTCGATTAATTTAGGAAAAACCCACTTTTCGCCCATAAAATGCGGGGTTTTCTTAACGCTTGGAAAATCATATTAGCCGTGGACGTTGAAAAGACAATCGCGGCTGAGGAAAAGTCACTTGGTTTATAAATTATTGTCAACAATAATGCCGGCGCGCTCAAATTACACAAACGAAGAATTATTTAAATGTTTTATTATCTACGGAGAATGCAACAAAGTAATATCAAGAACGTGCGATACATAATCTTCGTTTGTGTAATTTAAGCGTGTCGGCATTATTGTTGACAATAATTTATAAACCAAGTGACATTTCCACAGCCGCGATTGTCTTTTCAACGTCCACGGCTAATATGATTTTCCAAGCGTTAAGCAAACCCCGCTTTTTATGGGCGAAAAATGGGTTTTTCGTAAATTAATCGAAAATTATTGCATTTAGGTATAGGAAACCTTACACAAAGTTGTCATCATTTTTAGTGGTGAATAAGATCGCCTTAAAAAAATGGGGGTTTCCATTTGAAAATTTCGAGATTTAAGCACATTTTGAATGTAATTTTTATTCATATTTTGTATAAGAACGGATTTATTTCTCAGCAGAGGTCACTAGGTCAGGGCTTCTGTTACAAATTCGTTATGAAATTTTGCGGTTTCCTCGTATAAATTGCTAATTGACTTTAGGTCTGCACCTGTAATTTTTTTCGGAAAAATGCAAGTATCTAAAAAACGGTTGGATTTAGACATAGGACATGCTGCATGTTTTTGTTCCAAAATGACGTCTAGAATCCAAAAAAGCAATAATATACAGAGTGATCCATTTGAGATAGGAAAGTTGATATCGACTTCCGGTATAACCGGAAGTGCCAGATTCGCCAAAATATTTTAGTTGAGCAGCGCCCATCGGCATTGATGAGGTGCCAAATTTTTAGAATTTTCCTACTTTTAGTTTTCCATATATAGATCGATGCAATTCGTGGTGGGCCACCCTGTATAGCGGCGGCAAAAAATTATATCTCTACAGCCTGAATTTATTTTTTTGTTTGAATATTTATGGATGCCTCAGACGCCTCACCAATTTAAAGTTTTCAGATTTATTTCAAACCAATTAGGTGACAAGATTAACAACCTGCGTTTAAGAAGTAACAATCCAAATGCAAACATGAATATACTTAATACGTTTTGCCATCGAAATTACGAACATAATGGCATGCATGTAGTTATATGTCGTGTGTTGTTGTGATGGAGAGAACGTGGACTACGTTCTCTCAATCACAAACCCATGGTTCACTGGAATTCTCTGAAGAAAGATTAACTAGTTTTCACACATACATGGTGATCCACATTCTTAAGGCTTGCAAGAACTTGAGAAAACAAGTACACATTTTATAATGAAAGATTAAGTGTAGCAGAAAGGGTAAAAAGTATTAGATTAACATGTTGGGCAAATATTTAATTTATTTATAAAAGATTTCATAAAAGATTTCACGAATATGGATAGTCAGAAATATTTTTCATGAATTATTGTGATTCGAAAAATTTACGATTCTCCAACATTAGGTTAATGTTGCGGCTATGATAGCTTTACTAGTAAATTTCAAATGTTTTGTGATTGGTTTTTATATACAGTGTGGCCCGTTTGGAATGGAGACACCTCTGTAAAATTGTTATTTTTGCTCCGATTTTGAAAAACTTTTTATTGTTAGATAGGTCTCTGAAAATACCATTTGACACACCTTCCAATTGTTTTGAAAACCAAACACCTGGCTAAAAATAAAATTTACTAAAAAAAGTTGTTTAGAATGAACCAAAAATCCTAAATCCAAAGTTTTATCAAAAGCAAAAAATAAAAAATTTCCGAAAAAAATAAATTGAAGGTCCAAAAATCACATTTTATTCAATTTTTACGGTTAGCAAAGTTAATTTTTTAACTTCAAATTTCCATGGCACACTTTGCTATCCGTTTTTTTCATTCATTAAAATGTGATTTTTGGACCTTCAATTTATTTTTTTCGGAAATTTTTAATTTTTTTATTTTGATAAAACTTTGGATTTATGATTTTTGGTTCATTCTAAACAACTTTTTTTAGTAAATTTTTTTGATAAAAAAATGCCTAATATGATTTCTTGAATTTTGGGGGTATAAAAAATTTCGCAGTTAGCCAGGTGTTTGGTTTTCAAAACAATTGGAAGGTGGGTCAAATGGTATTTTTAGAGACCTATCTAACAAAAAAAAGTTTTTCAAAATCGGAGCAAAAATAACAATTTTACAGAGGTGTCTCCATTCCAAACGGGCCACACTGTAGATGATATACCTACATCACCAAAAATCATGGACGTAAATCGTTTCAGTTCTAAACTCGCAATTACTTCCTCTCCTCTAAAACTTATAAGTTTTAGGAGTTCTCAAGCATTTCATTTTCTTTACTTATTTTTGGTACCGTTATTATTGTAAATCTGATTAAATAGATAAAGCGGCTAAGTTACAACTGTTGAAGTCTAAGTATCTTTACAAATTTCTAGTTAATCATACCCGTGAAATAAATTTTAAAAATCAAATTTGTCCTGAAACAGAAATGTCAAGAATAGTTTCTTGTAAGAAGTTTCTTAGCAAATAATTATTTGTCTACCTCCGCCACTGGTCGCTTTAGAAAGTGGACATTAACAAAACAATTTAAAAAAATAAAAATCGAATTATTCTTTTGAAAATTAAGTAGATTTTTAAATTCTTATCTAGGTATTTCTTCGGATTTATCATAACCGGTGGATAAGTTAGAGTTGTTGTTAATACTACTAATAAGAATAATAACATAAGTAAGTAGTATGTTATTTTAACTTGCCCATTTGTTCAGATTGGCGTCGTAAAAAACTCTTAAAATAATTACTCGGAGTGCCTCCAACTTTTATCGTAATTAATTCCTATTATATTCAGGAATGTTTATCAACCCCTCAAAATCTAGATATATTGTATAAAAGGTATTAATTTCCGTAAATCGATGGAAGGGTTTGAAATTATGACTAGTAAGAGAAGGATTGGTTGAAAATTGACTAGTATTACGCACAATAGGAAAGATTAATATCTGTAATAAAACTACTCAATATTTGTCTAATATTCATTTGGTTGAATACACCATTCAAATTGGGTAATCAAGGAAATTATTTGTCGTTAGAGATTTATCAATTATAGGAATTGTTCCGTCTATTACTAAAATTAGGAAATAATAAAGGAAATTGTAACAAAGGGGTTTTTGAGTGCCTCTACCCATCTTTATTTCGACAAATTATGCTATGATAATATACCTTCCTAACATTTACTGTATACTACTATTTTGCTCCTTGCTACAATTTTTTTATTTTGAATTCGTCAAGTCGTATAAAAAAATGTAATTAAGTATCTATGCACCAGTCGTTTTTGACAGCCAAGTTTAAATTTTCTGGAACATAATACTTCTTGTATCCTCTGGTCAAATAAAAATCTGAAGATATCCTTTTTTCAAATGATAGGTATACAATATTATTTTTCGTAGTTTAATAATGAGTAATGAACCAAAAATAAAATCTGCCTTGAAACTGAGAGATACAGAACATATTATGTCAAAATACAGTTTTTCTTTAAAATATACGAGAATGAGTATTATATTAATAAGGAAAAGAATACTTTTTTAGAGAACCGTATCGGTATTTTTCTTCTCAGAAAATAAATGTATATTCATATCTCCGACACTGATATGAGGAACTGAGTATTATCACATTTTGTGAATTTTTGAGAATTTAAACACCATACAGAGCAGCAGCAGCGGCGATGCAATTTTGTACTTGACTTGAACTTGACTTGATTTCAAGTCAAGTCAAGTCAAGTAGCTTGAATATCAAGTCAAGCCATGAATCTGTATTCTTGTCAACTCCAGCGTCTTCAGCTCCTATTGAAAGACAGTAAAGTTTTCCAGGGCTGCTTTGACAGTTACAAAAACACGAAATCGGTTAAGCGCCAAATCCACTAGATGCCTAATGTGCCTTAAGTCGTGGATGGAAAATGATAACATTAAAAAGTGGACTTGAAATAGTTTATTTTTGTTCTTTCCTAGCCCTTTCCTAGTTTTGCAAAAAAGTGTACAATGCAAAGGTTTATTATTATTATTTACTTGTAACTACCCTTGTAACTACCCTAACTGATAATAAAATTTTAAATTGATAAATAAATACTTGACTTGACTTGATATTGGAAAATTACTACTTGACTTAAACTTGACTTGATTTCAAGCCAAGTCAAGTCAAGTAGCTTGAATATCAAGTCAAGCCGTGAATCTCTAAGAGCAATGTACCACAGATTTTAACAGCTTTACTTATCTTTTATTAGAACATAAATCTGTTATGTCTCCTTTTCAATATATGTGTAATGAAGCAAGCAAAGAGTTGACGCTACCATCACATATTTGCTTCATCGATGGCCATTGATGGACAAAAATGTAGGTATGCGGATAATGGGGAACTTGCACAAAAATTAAATTTGAAAAATATTACTTTCAAACGTTATTTATTGCCATTAAATGAACCACAGTACACAAAAAACTCATTTTTTATTTTTATGTAATAAATATAAGCAATTAAAAACTGCATAATTCAAATCATTCTTGCAACGCGCCCTCCTTGGTTGTGACGTCAAGTAGCTCGAGACGCCACCACCATGCTTGAACTAATATGGGCGGCACATGTAAACAAACTACAGCACCACGCAAGCTTTGTTTAGAAAGACCAAACGAGAACGTCCTATCTTTGTCTGTCCGTCTTGATATTGTTGATAACGTTTGAAAAGTGTGTGCTGAATTAAATAGTTATTTACATTGCTAGATGCGTAAGCGTACTAATTTTTTGTCCTGAGCAGCAAGTGTCACGTTTCTGACAGCAAATGGAATCCCACGTACCGAGACCTACATCAGAGCCCTCTGTAAATGGGTCGCCGAACTGTTTATTTCAACGTTCGATTTCCATTCTCATCTTCTCTAATTCTGTGTAGCTGTCATTCCTGTCACTGCCTTCTGATCGATCGAGCTATTTGACGTCACGCCTATTCCCGCGCTTTTCGTATCGTTTCAAATGAATAGCTGGCGGTCACAACTTTAATTATTTATTGCAAATTAAATATTGCGATTTGAGGGCTAATATTTGGTATGTGCTCTTTCTATAGATAGGCAAATATATTAAAGAACTAAAAAAAAATTCTTCAAGTTCCCCATTCCTTAGTTACATGGGTCAAAAGGAGACTCCTTCTGAGACGATATATCTTCTAAAGAGATAAACATTGTGCATCTTATTTGATTTTACGTTAATTTACATAGCAAAGAGATTGTATTAGAATAAAGCCTGGTTCATGCAGCTTCTTTATCTTTTAATTTTAATTTATCTTTAAGAAATAACCAATGGCATTTGTCCCTTGATTTGAACTGACCAATGACATTTAATATTTCTTAAAGATAAAGAAAAATTAAAAGATAAAGAAGCTGTATGAACCAAGCCTATCATATGTTTAAAATACAGGCTATTTTTCTGTAAATTCAAATGGAGACTCGATTAGATTTGACACATGTCGTTAGGGAAGCTTCTGTTGCGAAGCTATTTATTCTGTGATACTGCTGTGGGTTGTGATGGTGTAGTGTGCTTATCTCTTTCGTGTAACCTGAAGGTATACCTGGATACCTGGTATGCGATTTAATTACAAACCTGATGTTTGGTGCTCCTTGTTCCATTAGCGCTGGGATATTTATAGACCACAGCACACGTATGCCAGCAGTCCTGCACTGATTAATCCGCAATCGTTAATCTCATCGCGGGCTAAATTGGTGGATGAAATAATATCCCATTAGATTCCGAGATAATTTGCAAATGAAAGTATCGTCGCGTTCGCATGCCGGCCTCCATAAATCCTTCCGCCAACTACTAATTAATAAATCAATCACGGATACGGGGATCCCCATTAATCAGTTCGGTTGCCTGGAAAAATATGGGGTAAGGGTGGCGCACCGACAGGGGTAGGAGGAGGTTTTTTAATGGAAATTTACGCACAAGGGGCAGGCCAAATATTGATGAAGGCTTACGCTGAAAGTGGATATTGCAAGTTGTTCTGAGTTGTATGTAATTAACTTATTAAAGAATAATGTTCTGCCATGTCCGCCATAATAGTAGTACTGGTCAAGAAAACCACTTTAGTCTAACTCGGAAGATTAATCTTGCCCCAAGTTGTACGTAAATTGGACGAGCAATTTATTCGAACAAAATATATTTTGTAGGCTAGCAATTGCATTGCCACCAAAAAACATTTTCCAGAACCTCAAGTGCTTTTCAATAACGGCTTGAATACAATTCAATACTAAAAATCATGTAATAATTTACAAAATTCGTATTATATAAAAAGCGGATCAATGTGATTTAGTGCATTAGAGATGATACTTAAAAAATATTTTATTGTATACTGTTTACTGTGCGTTAAGCTCAGCTCAATATTTTACCCCAACTGTTAACATTATTAATCACGTGGACACGAGTGGATTCAGACAAATATTGTCACAAAAGTGACACTGAGAACCATCTATGTTCAAATAGTCAAACTAATTATTTTTACACCTGGAGGCGGGTGACCCTAATTACTAAAATGTTTAGAAAACATCCTCATCAATGTATACAAGGGGAAGTCGATAATGTAAATACGAGGAACAATTTATAAGTAGTAACAATAACAAATCAAAGTCCACCGCCGATTCGGCAGAATCGACGGGTATAAATTCGGCGCCAGCCAAGAGCTGGACATCAGTGGCATCGGCTTCTTAGTCACCACTAGATCCTCGACTACTCCCCTGTGGAGACCAAGGCATCGGCGTGTTCGCCACCGGGGCCTAAACAGGTGGAGTTCCCCCTAGTTAGCTGCAAGGGCATCGGCGTGTTCGCCACCCTTGGAGCGCAGGGGTAGTTGAGGGTCGAAAGTTGTTCCGAGAAGCCCGGTTCCCCGGATCCGCGGCCCGCTTGCCGTAGGTCTGAACGGTCGCGAAAAGCCTGCCTCCCTCGCCCGCCCGAGTCGCCGCCCTGATCGCCAGGATGCGTGTCCTAAGAGTCATACTGTGAGACGTCTGAATAAAACCAAGTTTTTATAATTACCTCGAGTCGTTAGTAACGTGTGTGTTCTCCTGGGATTACCTACGTCCAGCATCCACTATGCCAGTCGTCCCCCTCAAAGATCCCCGGAAAGTCGCGAGGGACAACAGGGTTCTCTCGCGACACACACAGGGCATTCCCAGCCCGGTGTGACAATATCATTAGATCGTCTGGAATGGAATGAGTTAATATTGATTAGACTTATTGACGACTTTTTCAGCAACCCTAATGCTAATGGTATGTCAATGAAATTTGCAGTTAATAAAAATGTGATGCTTAATACAATCCTTAATTTGACTGGCTGAAGATCATTGTGCTTTCTAAGAATATTCTTAACAACTTCCATCTTCCTTTTCAGTTAAAAAGAAGATTTCCAAGCAGCCTCTACCAGTGAACTTAGTAGAAGAATAGAACTTGGAGTCAAACAATCTACACAATTTGTAATGTTTATATACAAAATTAAGAATAATGTCAATTATTAAGAGTGGTTGGAAAATGGTTTTAAAATTACTATGACTTTGTCCCAGCAATAGATCTTCGCTTAGTTTCTCTCTCTGGACCCCTCAACGTATCGCACTGACTTTTACACTCGACGGCACTATTTCACTTTGAAGTGCTTTCGGTCTTTCATCAGAGAGGGGTTCAACTTACAACACGAGTTTGAATAAAATTATTTGAATTCGGAAGGTAGCTTCCTTTTATACAGCCAGAATGAGTCATAATCGAGAGCACACAGTGGAAAACACGAACACCTGCTTGCATTCCTTATAGTCAGGCTTCACATGGCATCCCGTGTGCAGCTTCGTGCTGAATTATTGTGCTATACGTCAAAATTTTCAGAAAAATTCGCAGATTACGAATCCACCTGGGCCGTCCCTCGCAGGGGTGTCAAAAGGGAGAAAACTACCCCTATGTGCCCTTAGGGTGAAAAATTGAGTTCAAGTAAATATGGACATAATACCAACTTGTAAAAATCAACAGAAATGAGGTGAGTTGAGAAATAAGGGTGCATGGACAGTTACGAGGGTAAAATAACCGAAGAGGGAGGGAGAATGGAGGGGGGGGGGGTGTGAAGGGCAAGTGGTAAGTTCTAGTCAATTTTGTGATAAAATATTGTGTGATAAGGAAAAATTTTCAGAAAATTTTGTATGTTACGAAATCATCCGGGCCGTTTCACGCAAGAGTGGCAGAGGGGTGAAAACCACCCGTATTCCATAAGTAAAAGTAATAATATCGACCTGCGAATGGACTAGGTATTATACAGTGTGTCCCCGGATAGGTGTAACTATACTTGTAATTTTTTTTATTTTTCATTTTTCGGCAAAAAGTCATTCTTTATAAAAAGTGTTGCTTATTTTGAAACTGGGAAATCCAATACCAGATTTTTGACAAGTTATACAGGGCGTAAGAAAAGTTCAAAATACTAAAATCGTGTCAAGAGTAAAGTGCTCTTTTTTCAAAGCTAGCAGAAAATGTTATTCGAGAAAGTGGTTTCTAATAAAACAAAGAGCCCAAATCTCAGATATTAATAGATTCTAATAAAATTCAAGAAATAGTCGATTTTTTAAAATGTGGTTCAAGATATTAAGAGCAATAATGTGTTATTACGGTTTATCCAGGAGGCATTGGAAAACAAGTAAACATGTAAGCCCTGAAGTGTTTGAGGCGTACCATAGACAGGTTCATCCGGTCTGGGTCTGTTTACAAAAAAGAAACGTCAAAAAGTTAAAAATATAATATTTCTTGAAGTTTATTAGAATCTATTAATATCGGAGATTTGGACCTTTTGTTGTATTAGGAACTACTTTCTCAAATAACATTTCTCGCTAACTTTGAAAAAAATAGCACTTTATTCTTGACACGATTTTAGTATTTTGAACTTTTCGGACGCCCTGTATAACTTTTCGAAAATCTGGTATTGGATTTCCCAGTTTCAAAACAAGCAAAACTTTTGATAAAGAATGACTTTTTGCCGAAAAATGAAAAATAAAAAAGTTTACAAGTATAGTTACACCTATCCGGGGACACACTGTATAAAAACTAAGATGATTAGCCTGTGGACTTAGGTCTTGCGTTTAGTCAAGTACGTTCTCTATTGGGTTAGCTACCCCTAAAGGGGGGTGATAGATGGGATGTAATGCGATTGATAGTGTGAGGTGAGCAAATTATGAGAAAAAAGTGTGATAGGTTCTAAAAAAATATGTAATATTAATTTTCTGTTTCAGATTCGGTATCATCACATGAATAATTTTCTGAATCGGATATGCTTTCTTATTTTTTAATATTTGAGCATAATTCAAGATTTCCCTCGCAACCACATATCTCCGTGCAAACTAGATTGTGCTTGGCACATTTAGAACGCTGAGTGCAATCATTATTATTTTTGCACGAACATTTTACCAGACGATGACTTCATCAGGAGCGCAAGGAAGATTGCATGAAATGGATTCAAACCCCCCATTGATCAACTTCCATCCATATTTTGTTGGCGATGGTAAATTTGGATAGGTTATCGTATCGCGACACCATTCCAGACACTGGTAATGGCATCTCAAAATTGCTGGTTCTAAAGCTGGTTATGTAGGGGCATATTGTCACTGGAGCTTTGTTTTTGCCTGAAAATGGACCATTGATCTAAGATGGAAGTTGATCAACGGGGGGGTTTGAACCCACTTAAATAACAACTTTAAGGGCTCTAGGGTATTGGACAAATTTAGGGGGTGTAGTAATAATTGTTCCTATACCAAATTAGACTTTCCAAAACGAAAAATATTTTTTTATGTATAATTACACCCTAACGGCACATAGGGGTAGTTTGCTCTCCTCTAACGGACGAAGTGAATTTGTAATCTACGAATTTTTCTGAAAATGTTGACGTATGTCGCAATGTTTCATCACGAAGCTACACACGGGATGCCATGATCGGATATGAACCCTGACTATTAAGCAAAGAATTTATTTGCAAATTTTAATTGTTTCCTAGTAAAAATCACCTAGAAAGAATGCGTGGAAGTTTTGGTCGGCTCGTGAATGAGGGCAGCGGAGACGGTGATCTCCTTGGAGGCGGCGACGACTGGAGAATTTAGGCCAAGGAAAATAGAATTTGACTAGACAAAAATATTAACTGCAATTTTGTTTTACCACATCAAAGTTATAAGTAAATACGTTGGTAGAAACCAAAAATTAAACAATTTGAAAAAATGGAACCTTGAGTTACCTCAAAAAACATTTTTCGTTAGAAATTTCGAGCAAAAATGTTAACTGGATTTTTTTAGAGTCTTCCCTTGATAACATATATTAAGAAATTAAACATTTTAAGAATATGGAAGTAACTTAGATCAACAAAGAGAGATAAAAATCGGATAATTTTCTATTTCGGCAAAAGCAAAAATATTAACTACGTTTTTATTGCAGATGATCATTCCCTTTTACAAATAGAATGTAATTTATACAAAATTAAACATTTATCTGAGCCGCATGTACGTCAGCTGTCACCTCTCATTGGTACCTATAGGATAGGCAAAAATATTGACTGTTTTTTGTTTGTTTAACTTTTTACAATATAACTGTATTGAATCATATATAGCGAAATTAAACATTTATTTACGGCGCATTAAGGTCTTGTCATTTCATTAGGAAAAGCAAAAATATTAACTGTTTTTTTTTGTTAAACTTTTTTACAATATTACTATATTAAATCACATATAGCGAAATTAAACATTTATTTAGGGCGCATGTAGGTCATAACTGTCATTTGTCATTTGTATACTTCCGTTACCAATTTTTGTTTAGGTAATTTCAAAAAAATTAATAAGACTTAGTATCTACTTACAAAGTTTAACAAAAATCAGCCAGTCAATAATTTTGCTCTCAAAGACAGCTTAAAATTTCTTTAAAATGCGATTTCCGGCGAAACAATATGTTTAATTTCAGAACAAACTGTTAATAATTGATTTTTAAGTAATTATAAATAACTTTCGCAAACGTAATCTGTTTAATTTATCAATCTCAACTTTATATACCTTACTAATAAATGCCGCTTAAAATTCGCATATATATTTATGCCGTCTTTATTAGAAGAAAATGTATTTTTCTAAAAAACGGCCACACGCGTATGTTTATTTTGTATAAAAAAACAATTCTGGCGTTCATTTATTACCAATATTTTATGATGGCATTAATAAAAATGCGGTTATGAATTTTGTCTAGGTTTCGTTATTTTTTACCGTAATTTCCCTGGCCTAATTCTGGAGACGGAACTAGAAGGTGTGAAATCGACTGGAGGATTTCGATGACTAATTTGAAATTATAATTTCAGAGGGAGATAAACAAATTTTATAATATTCGTAAACATGAATCATAGTCTTTAGTTAAAAGCTTTTCAGGTCCTAATAAAATTTAAATTAAATTTTTATGTGCTTTCTAGCTGTATACAATATTTAAACATTAACTTTAGAATGCGAGCCTTTATACTAGGACATTACATCGTGGGGATTCAGAGAGTTTCAGTCATAATAAGTAGAAAAAAAAATGTAACGACATAGGTGAACAAACATGGTTTAATACGAGTCGGAAATTATTAAAAATATGATAATATTACATTTCCAGAACAGAAGTGTGTTAAAGCCCTTGATTAACGGCGCTTATGGCTGTCCGCGCTGGTAAACATCACGTCGAGAATGGAGGCTCTCGTCGCGCAGTTGCTAGTTGCATCAGCATATCGTAAATTTACTTATTTTTTACTAAGAAAGAGATGACAGTCGACCATACAGAGCACTGTTTCGAGACGGTAATCAGTGATTACTAATCACTCATCAATATGGCTCACCCAACTGGGTGTTCATTCATTGTCTACTTCTTCCTGTATGGCAGTCGGGTGAGCCATACTGGTGAGGGATCACCGTTCCGAAACAGTGTTGACTGTCGTCTCTTTCTTGACCGGTGTTTTCGGTTATCTAACCGACTCCATGGAGACGGTTGATAGCAAGGTCTCGGTAATTGTGAGGTCAGTCTTTGCCGATCCAAACCAGTGGCTTTGTCCCGCACCTTTCTGGTGCTATCTCTATAATACTTCGTGATCAATAATTGAGTGCTTAGGTGACCGATTGATTACATAGTTTTATTTTTACTTTTACGTTTTTTTACTTTTTCAAAAAATGTCGAAATATTCAAGAGAAAAACTAAAAGTTTGATACTTCTTCTGGAGTTTTTAAAATTCCAGGGAAATAAGTTTCGGGTAAATGTGGCAACGTTGCTCCAAATATCAAATCAACAACTTCTCTCCGTGGAAAATAAAAATTGCCCTGACTGGCGCGTTAATACGCCAGTCAACTAAAATAGGTTAAACCTCTGCATTATTATTATAATAATTTATAAGTGGATTTAAAGTTTTACACCCTTCCTTGGTGTGGTGAAGTTACGCGGATTTCTTTGATTGTAAAAGTGGTATTAGTTAAATAAGGTATATCTAAGTATGATTGTGTTATTATAGAAGAATCCTGTAATGGTTTCTTACCTACATTGGTTTATTACACTTCTTTATGTTAACCGCGACCCAAAAATTTGATTTAATTGAATTTTTAAAGCTTCCTCGGAGTCTTCGGGTGAGGTTCTGATGCTTCCCGGGGCCCCGAAAAATCGAGAAATAAGAAAAAAAACACGCAATTTTCAAGAGTGGTTTCAGATGATTTTCCGTCGGTTTCGTTGATTCTACAGCCGTACCGTTAAGTGATTAAATGTGAATCGGAAAATTCCCTTAGATATCGGATTTTCGAGGTTCTTTTTGGTACCGGAGGAAAGTACGACACCCAATTAAGAGATTTGCCACCTCGATTTTTAGAACGGCTCTATTCGAAGTTGTCGAAAGACTTTTGCGAAAAAGGCCGCCAATGTCCGTGGGCAAGGATATAAGATTTTCCACTATTATTCGCGCAATCTAAGGCCGACCTAACAGCGCCGAATTTACTGTTTTTTCGCACTGTAACTGGCAATGTCGTGTAAGGCAATGTAGCATAATAAGATGTTAGATTTGCCATCACTTACACGCCTTTATGGTTATGGCTTGCTTCCAAACCGCGAGAGAGGGGAGGGATTATTGCAACGTTGTCAGTTGAAAGTTTTTGCGACCGCACGTATTGGAACGATTTCAAGGGCCGCGCCTGTACATGATGGTTAATTTAATTACCTAAACTTTTGATTGCCAGTGTAAATGCATTTCTCCTTTTGGTAATACTCGTATAAGAAATGCGTTGAACAGTAATTAAAGACATCTTTCTTACAGCCGACATAAGTTGCTTGAGGCGAGGAAATCACTTGAAAAACAAAATGTACGCCAAAATGAACTCGTACTACCTATCACAATCTATCAGGCGGTATCGTCAGAACTTGTCCCTCCCTATAGTTTATATGGAATCTGTAATAAGCCCACTGGCCTATGAAGGTAAGAATATTTTCTTAACATTGTATAATGTTGCCAGGAGCAATTTTCTCTCATAATTAAAACATTATAAAACATGTGGCATTCACCAATAAAAACGACGGATTTACCATGTTGATTCTACCTGTGTTGTCGTACACCAAGGTCCAAATAGAATTATGGTGGGCACTAGGGTGGACTTATAACTTTCTGAACTTCGCTGAAAAAATTCCATTTCTATTCCAGTATGGGTCTCCTCCTATGGAAAGAAATGATGGGTAAGGAGTCAAATTTAAAGAACCCTCATCCCCTTTTAAAATTCCACTGTTACGCCCATTGGGGCAGTAATCGACGGACCGGGACTTTCCATTCCGGACTGGACCGTAATTCTGTTAAAATTAAAAGTGGCCGGCCCCGGGCTGGGTTGGACCCGTTTTCAGCACTCGTCGATTTATTATTAAAAGGCATTCATCAGGCGGGGGCGCCCAATTTCGGCTCCCCCCCCCCCCTTCGGGAAGTTCGGCCCACGCTCGCGTAATTTTTAATTTTCACCTGCGAAAATATTAATCACCCGGTTGCCAAATGGTGCCATAAATCATTCCCCCGCTCTGCTTCCCCATCGTGAATTAGACGGGCCTATTTGGAGGTGTTTTAGTGATCGACTATTTCGAATATTTAACATACCTACCTATTTCATTTAACAGTGCACAGTTTAAAGTTTGACACCGTTACCCCTGGCCTGTCGTAGGTACCCGGTAAAATACGTGCAAGACGCAGTTGCTGTATACAGGGTGATTCAGTCATGATGTAAAAAAAGATAATTACAGGTGGATAAAAATTAGCTTAATGCGAATCCGAAATTAAAGTATTCTAAAATAAATCAAACAAAAAATAAAAAATATTGTGCATTTAAACCCCCCAGTTAACGGCACTTCTGACTGGCCGAGATAGTAAACATCGCATGAAGGCTTGCAACTTGCCGTCCCCTCTGGCGTAGCTATACAGAAATCTTAACAAGCTCAGCTCCTAGTGTCAACAACGTCAGCCACTAGGCTATGGTATGGTTTAGTGGTTAACCAAAAGTAAACAGCGTTAGACAGTTTACTGATACCAATTTCCTCGTGTAATTTAAAAACTATGAAAATAAAAGATAAGTATTTTTTATTTCTTCGGATTAAATTTCATTAATAAGGTTGACCACTAGCACAATGTAATGCGACAACATCGCTCACCTCAGGTGTTTGCTCAGAATCAGGTGCGTCCATTTTGGCGGGTGTTAAGGTTGATTTGCCTCATCTTCGCCAAAAAGATTTTTTTCGCCTTTTCCATTTTAGTGGGCCTCCCCCACTATGCACTTAACATTTTTTACAACATGACTGAATCACCCTGTAGAAACCAGTCGGCGGGAGATAATATTGAAGGCAACGGGGACGGAGCGCTTTCTATGCGGCAAATCTTTGAGTCGCCAAGATCAAAGTGCAGCCGCCAAGTATTATAATCTTTCTATGGTTATCAATATTCGGTGACATTACGTGATGGACAAAATATACTTAATTAATAAAATTACAATTAGAATGTTGTCAAACACTATGTTTTATATGAATAAAGAGAAACTAGTAATGAGCTTGCACTAAAGTAACGAATATTTCTCCTGGGAAACGAAAATTTGTCATAATAACAAAAAAATATTTTGATACAATTTGTTAAATCAATAATAGTTATGGATAGCTGTTTTCAAGGTCAATAAGAAATCTAAATCAGTGATTTAGATCTAAATTTAAATCAGCCTATTTACAAAGTTAATAAATCAAAGTTGAAATTAATAAATAAGTTTTATAGATATAAGCAAAGTATATGAACGTTAATCATTATCTTCAAACTTTAGCCTAGTGATAGTGACCTATAGCTACTTTATGTATCAAGTTATGTTAAAACTCAGGGAAATTTGAAACGAAATTAACGCTAAGGTGTGATCTTTAAATTGGAATCCTTGCGATTTTCTTGGCTTTACGTTACTATGTAGTGAGTAGTAAAAAAGTTGTTACGAATTAAAAATTACAACAACTTGTCACCATCAAATTTCAAACTAATCTTCCTATTTTGATATTCTTGCATTTTAAACATGTTTTTCTCGTTATTTATTGACTGGTAGAGGAAAACCATATTCCTTAAAAACATAAAAGAACGAGATGTAGCTTTTATTTTCCCGCAACTTGTTTTAATAAAATTTCTCAATATTTCTTACAAAAGGCACTTTGAATGGAATCACCACTTTCGCATAACTCTTTTTAAATCAATTTTTTAATAGTGAATTATTGCACACAAATCAGACCGAACTGTTAACTTTTTTATCCCCTCATCATCTCGTAACCATTACCATTTACTTTAATTCTGCAAAATAATGCCAACATTGAATTCCTTGACTGCGAAAACCTATAAAACGACATAATATCACTCTCTATTTTCAAATTCACTCCTTTGCAACCCCTCTCAAACAATCTCTTTTATAATATCAAACATGCACTAATTCGTATTCACACTCAAAGTTTAACCTCGAAATAGTTACGTTAAATTTTTAGTTGTACCTTATATAGCACAAAACGTTACGATATGTTTTAGACGGAGTTTTGTTGGGACACATTTTGCCGATTTTAAAGCAAATGGTTGATTTTATAATTATGAAACGAGAGTACCTACCCTTTGGTCGAAAAATGAAAGGATGCAATAAAATTATTACCCAGCAAGACCCAAAAAAGTAACTAGTAAAATCGGGATCCAAAAACAGCCCAAGTGGCGTCCTCTGTAAGATGCCTAGAAATTTACTTCTACTGCTAATTCTCCATACCAAAAAACGCAGCAGAGCCTAATATCAATTCAGCAGCTTGATTATTTTGGCAGACATAGCCATTATTCAATAAAAAAAACTTGAACGTTTTGTGCCTTAATTTAGACGAACAACAATAATTTATAAGGCGTATTGACCTCAACCGCATATCGGGTTTCGGGAATTCCCATTCCCAAGAAATCGCCCTGTGTATTTAATTCCGGCATAAAATAAAGATAAACCACTCCGCGTGTTACCTAAGATCAGACATTAATAATAACAATAATAATTCTCACCCTCACGATACTCCAAACTAGGAGTACCCCAGAAGCAAATGAATGCTTGTGCGGGGAAGGGGGGCAATTACTATTATTTTGTCTTCGTTGCCATTTGCGGCTAGGACCGACTTTTTCCCGATAGAACTGGGATAGCTTTGGATAGAATTAGGATAGCATTGCCCGCATTAGGTATTTACAAGCCGTCTGGTTGGAACTAGTAGTAGGTATAGTCGGCAATAAATCATCAAAGAGAGAGTGCTATATCTATTGCTTTACTTGCACTCGCACAATTACACTCATGTCTGCTCCTTCAATTTGTATTCGACGTACGTCTTAAAGTTCGCTAAGCACCTTTCATGAAAGGAAGAGAGATAGAAAACCTAGTACTTGTCTTGTATTACTAGTTGATTGTTTAAGGCAGGCAGGTTCGGCCTAGAATAAATTATTGCTTTACTACCTGATGTGAACGGACGGAATAAAAATTTGTACTTAGGTACCTGTTCTAATTTCATTTGTAATTTTTGAAGATTAATTCGGTAATTTAGACTGGCAATGAAAAGATAATGATCCTGAAATTCAAAGTAGGTCTTAGGTATTTAAATAATTATTGTAATGATAGGCAAAAAATATATATATATTTATATTTTTAGTTACAAATTAAATATCAACATAAAATAAACTTTACATAGTCCGAAGTCAGTATATACATAATAAATAAATAATAATAATATACATTTAATTCGTTATGAATTTTAGTCAGAATATGAAATACTATCATCCGAATATGAATCGTCATTTAAATTAATAATAATTGGGTCAACCTTCAATATCTTTTCTTTTTCCCAATAATCCTTAATAACGTTCTCGGTGTGTTTTATACAACTGGACCAGTTTTCTTTAGTGACTTCCTGGAGAGCTTATTTCCAAATAGACATTACCGTGTTATCATTATGCATTGCCTCAGATACAATTTTCTTATTAAAAAAAGTTTTGCATTTGGCCCATATCAATTCTATTGCATTAAATATACAATGATATGGGGGAAGCCTCAACACTTGATGTCCCATTTTTTTAATTATTATATTGCCAGACGCATAAGGCAACTTGGATTTATTTAAGAGAATTTTCAGGAAAATGCTATATCTGGCTTTTCCATTAAGTATTGTCTTCCATTGTTTATTTTGTACTTAAAACCAAGATTCCATAAAATTACACTTAACGTTGATTTGCTGCAGCTCAAAATTACTTTTTTTCCAGTTCTTCGCATATTTTTTCCCTAGTTAAGTGTTGCTTGTTCAAACTTCTTATTTCTCCTTTATCCGATTCTGTCAAATCTTTAGTTTTCGGGGCTGCTTTACTTTTAGTGTGTACCATTTTAATATGTTTTTCTACTCCTATGCTAGTAACATACCTATTAAGTGACGGTTCAGGTTATAAGTAAGTTCATGGTTACGAACACTGATATGTAATGACTGACACGTAATGACGGACACGTAATAATAGTATATTACATAGCGAGGGTTGTAAACAGCTTATTACGTATGAGTGGTAAAGTTGCGCACGAGCCGCGCAGCGGCGAGTGCTGTAATTCCACGAGTATGTTAGCTTACAACTCGAGTTTTGTATTATAATTTTTCTACGACGAAATAAAAACTATTATAATATATAAACTATACTTCTGATTATCTGACAGGCAACATTACATTATTACATACTCGTGGAATTACAGCACTCGCCACTGCGCGGCTCGTGCGCAACTTTTCCACTCATACGTAATAAGCAACAACTCTCGCTATGTAATATACTATTAATGCCTTCTTGCCTAATTCGTGAAATGGCCCTTGTACTAATCTGTAACGCCTCCGATGCACATTTAAGTAGGTACCGACAGTGTTTAGGTAGGTTTACTCGTTCGGCTATGGTACCGATAAATTTTTCACGTGTGTTCTCTTTTTTTTGGAAATATTTCACCACATTTAATATTAATTTTCTACTTTGAGCACTGAATACTTCACGCTGCATTGTTATTACAGGAAGTCTATCACCAAAATAAACCAAATATTTAATTACAGCCCTGTTTTATAGGCGTACGCCCATTTGAATATATTATTTTTATTAACATAATGTATCAGACAAGGACAGAGCAATAAAAAGTTGGTCTTGCGGTTCTTTAAGCCGAACCTCTCGCTCCAAAACATAAGGTAGAGCAGGTAGGAAAATCATAGCCCATCTCTCTCGATTTTATGGCCGACTTCGTCTTTACATTCTGCCCTTACTATATATTCGTTGCGATACCTACTATCGAGGCCAACGATAAAGACAGGCCACGGCGCTAACGCATAATCGCGTAGCCACGTGACCAACTTAGTCGTATATAATAAAAGGCATTTTTGGAGATAAGTAGAAAAAACAAATTTCGTAACAATTTGGCAAGTTTTCTTTCATCTATTACATTATTGGTTTTGTGCATCCAAGCTTTCTCTAATTGTTTTTTCAAAATTTTCAACCTGCCTCAGCTATTTTAGGCTGAGAGTTAAACAGCACTGCACTCGCAATATTTTGGCACATTCTCAAAAATTGTTGGGACACCACCTTCCTTTAGCTTAGGTGATATTCTCTATAGGTATTTTCCTCCCACAACACATTTGTCCACTTTAATTATTGTTTCACTTTCTTGAAAATGGGTTAGCCACACATACTTAAGGGTTTTTTAAAAATTAAATCTCAGTTGGGATTTGACGAATCCATTTTTGGCGGAAATTTTCATCCCGAGGCAAAACAAATAATGTTTGTTATGGCGACACTTTCTTCCTGGCTTTTGTAGCATGTATAATTATAATATAAACAGACCCAATATTTGGTATTTAGGTTATTTTTTACAAAATAAAAATGAAAACTAACCTCAGTAGGTATACTGTAAATATTCGAGGTCTCAGTTGATCGGCAGCGTGAAAGACCGAATAGAAACCATATCAGGGCGTGGGTCGACAACGAAAATCCTCTAGTACGTTACAACACTGATTTATTTCGCACAAGGTGAATGGTGAATACAATAAATACACAAACCCGAACGTGGTCAACGGGAACGGCTTCCAGCCACCCGGACCGTCTGAACTCGGGGATCTCCCGTAAGCAGTTCATCCCTCTGTGTCTCAGGCTCCACTGTCCAATATTAATACTGTCCCATGTCCATAATAGTCCATTCCGGGTTCCCTATTCTGTGGTTCGGGGGAGAATTCCCCTTTACAGCGCTCACGCGTCGCGTCGGTGCGAGCGGCACCAATACTGTTGGACGGCACGACTCCCACCCAGACACCCAGAGGCAACAAACTTGTTTCTAAAATATAAACTAAGACGTTTAAAACCACTTTAAACATTGAAAACTTCTCAAAACCCAATCTGCCGCTTTCAGTTATGTGACAAATGACATGTAACGTCCGACTAAGATGGTCACGTGATTTTTGTGCGCCAGGGCCTGTCTTTATAGTAGGCCTTGACCTACTATAGAGTGACGTCAGAACAAGTCTTCCTGCGTTGTGACTGACGGTAACGTTCCAGCATCACGTGTAAGCGGCCTGCAGTAATGTTTACATTGATTTCATGTTGGAAACAAATATACGGTAGGTGTCCCTTCAAAGCCTTCGTCGTACCTATAACAGAGTTCATCTATACTAGTTCTCTAGTCCATCTGCGGAATGTACGAGTAGAATCATAGAAGAATCTACTACGACAGATTCTTCTATGGTAGAATGCAGCAATTTTGGTTTCGTATATCAATTAATTAATGCGGTTTTTATCTCGCTGGTAAAAATTACGGGCTGAAGTCACATGTTCTCAGACAACCTGGGGATGGAAAATCTCTATAGATAAACTCACCTGAAATTTTCAGGGCGTTTGCGGATGCCAGGGGCTGCTCATGAAAAAGGAAACGGCGCGGGTTGGGTGGCAGAAAAAATTCTCGTTAATTCCGTCCATTATGTTCGTCGGGCCTTTTGTTCGGCCGGTCGTAATTAGCCATGCATAATTCAGCAGCAATTTGACCCAGTGTAAATACCCGTTGAAATATATAGTTCGGCCCGTGGCCGTTCATGATTAAAAAGCAAAATTATTAAAATCGGCATCAAGCGCCCCGCGGCGCGCCATGTCTGACACAGCTGTTCCACGCCACAGATGGCTGCCCTGCGCCACTCTGAAATATTTAGGCTCTGTTTTCTGGTGTGCTTAAATCGAATGGGTTGCCGCTGAAAATGTGTACGTTTTTGTTATTACACAGAACATACTCTATGTCGTTGTGGGGTACAGTTGGCGTCAGATAAAACCGAACGACGTGAAGCCATTTTCTTGAGACAAATTTATTTCGACACCAAGATTTGACAAAGCTCTTGTATGAGCATGGATTAGTAAATACAGGAGCGCGAGGCGGTGCAGTTGGGGCCACGCCGTCCATACAAAAGTAGGACCCAATGACATGGGTGTAGCTCAACTCCAATTAAAACGCCTAATAGGGTATCCTGTCTTCCTGGCTGATGTTTCAACATTGTAATGCAACCATTTCATTTTATAAGTGAAAATTGTCATTAAAAGCGCCCTTCTATTTTCCATAGCAAACCACGAAAGTTCTTTAATTTTGGCAGACACATGGTCTTATTTACGAAGATCAAAAATATACCGGCAACAATTAATTATTTTAAACAAGTTGGATTCGGGTTCCATCCACCAAGTCCAAACAGGAACCATAAACAAAACAGCCATAATTGAAAAGTGACAGAACAGTTGACTCTGACAGAATCGCTCTGAGGTTTGTGTCCAAAAATTGACGGAAGAAGTATAGAGAAGCCGTAGTTTGTTTATGTGAGATTTGAAGTATGCTTTATTTTCATTTAGTTTTAGATTGATCGTTAGTTACCAACTAAACAGTCTATTTAGATCAGTGTTGATTAGTATCTCCGTGTCCTTTAGCTCAGACGGTTTACAATGATCCAATAATTGGGTATAGTCAAAGTAGGTATGGGTAATAATGCTATTAACCATCGACCTAACAACTTCTGCTGTGTACATAAAAAGTAGCAAGCGCCCAAGTATTGAACCTGAGAAAACCTGGTAGGAAGCGCAGCAAAACCAGACAAAGATCGATTGACATTGATGAAGATCACTTAAATAATTTCGCAATATATTGCAGTCATCGGAGTTAAAACCATACATCTGAAGTATGAAGTAGAGAGAACATCACCTCGTGGTTGATGGTATTGAATGCCTTTGAATAGTCCAGCAGCAAAAGTATGGCAACATCACCCTCATCTGCAATAGTGATAGCAGTATTCACGGTATCTGCCAACACAGGTGATGGATTATAACCCTTTCTAAAGCCTGATTGATTCTCTGGGAAAATCTCATGCACTGAGGCATATTCATAAATTTGTTTATACGCATAACTCGTTCCATTGTTTTAGAGAGCACCGACAGAATACTGATTGGCCTCAAATCAGACAATGATCTAGGGTAAAAAATCTTTTACAATGAATTTACAACTGTTAGTTTCCAAGGTAAAGGAAAATAATTAATTTCAAAACAAGAGTTTATGACAATGGTAACAACAGCGTCAAAGAAGGGGCTACAGTATTTCAACATGGTTGACCACACATTGCCAAGCCCAAATGCTTTCGATTTTAAGCTTAGAATGATTTCATTTGCCTCAGAGGCAGTAGTTATGGAAAACAAAATTCGTTGCTAGGTTTAAATTTATTACTCTTATAATATAGGTACTTAATATCCTTTACATATATATGTGTCAATATTAGGACTCAAGTTATTGGTAAAGAAATCGTTGATAAGGCCTAGGTTTCCTAATTTAGGTGGGAATTATGCATTGTGTTTAAATTTGGTGTTAAAAGACTATAAGAGTTTCTATAACATATATAAGAATTTCTAAGTTTTTTGTAATACTGCCAGTCGCTTTGTTGGTTTTTTAAATTTAGAAAGGGCTTTATTTTAATTTTTCATAATTTTCTTTTAGTTCATGACGAATGACAATGTTTGAGGTTTTCTAACTCTGACAGTGCGTACGGGAACATGAGTATCGAATGTCTGTAGGAGTATTGAGACAAATAGGACAATCTTAACTTCAACATTATTCTCTTAAATAACACCGAGCCATGGTCGAAGTTGCAAATCCGCTACAAAATTTGCAAAATCGAAATTACGAAAATCTCCATAAGAAACAATTTTAGGCTTAAATTTAGAAATCACCCAATTAAACTGTATACCATATGATTATCTAAAATAACATCAGCATTAATCACACCGGAATTAATCTTATTAAAATTGCTAAATGTGAATATCGGATCCAAAAGAGTAGCAGTGGTATCGTGAATTCGAGTTGGTTCTATAATTAACTGAGAGAATCCGTAAGCTGAACCTCCACCACGTGTCTCTCTGTCCACCCGACAAAAATTATAGCCTGGTAAGTCAATATATGAAGTCGTGAACCAAGTCTCACTTACACCGATGATATCAAAATTATGAGACTGGACGAGGAAAATTCGGTAAATTCAGTAGAAAACGATCTAACATTAAGGTGGGCAATACTAAAGTTTTTCGAGTATGTGGTAGATTACAGTACAAAGTATAAGTTTATATTCTGCTTATCTACACATAATTACTGAGCGTAAGGACATCAAAAAGTGGGCATAAAATAACATTAAGTGAAAAGAGAAGAATAACTATTTTAGCTTAGAAGTAGAGCACGAACGCAAAAAGTAAATTATGAAGAGTCACTGAGTATACAAGGTGTATTTGGTTTACTAGTTGAGTAACCTAGGTTGCCCATGTGAGTAGATTGAAGAGAATTATCGTTATCGTCGACTATAATAATAGGCTTATAGGTACAGTCTCGGACGGTTGAAACCGAACGACCAGAAGAGGTTTCTCGTGGCTAGGTTAGGTTCTGGTCGTTCGGTTTCAACCGTCTGCGACTGTACCCAGATTACTACAATTTGCCATCAAAATCATAATATTAATTTTAAAATTTCAATCACTCTAGCCTTTTGTTTTGGCTAGGAAGAATTCATTGCATTTTTTTAAACAGGTTGAGAAATGATAATTTTATGCTTTTCTATTTATATCAACTAGTTCTATTGTTTTCTTTTTTATAGAAAAACGTTTTGCAAGTCTCTGCGCTCCTTCCAGGGCCTTTCCCATAGTTTTTAACTTGCCTTCGTATCCATTTCAACCCTTCATCTTTCAATTTATTTATCGGTAAAAATTTCAGAGAAGTATAACAAATGATGAACTATTTGAGTTTTGACTTACTAACTCAGTATTATGACGTTGGGACCTTTGTTAAATATAAAATAGAACTAAATTGTCTTCGATAAAGATGCTGACAAAAAATTTATACTCACATATTTTGCTATGTTTTTCTTCACTGTTGAAAACTACTCACTGTATACAGTCACTATATTGAGTGATAACTTCAATGAAATTTTGAACTAATTTTTGTAAAAACGCAAATCAATACATATATATGTATCAGAGTAAACTGATTACTATAAGGCTAACTGGCATACCTGAAGAACATAAAATATAATAGCTTTATAAAGCTCAGAAATTAGTAGAATTAAAAATAATAAGAAAATAATTTAATTCTGTCATATTTTAGTGTTTGTAACCCCACTAAATTGGGTCTGTTGGTGTGTATCCGGTTTGCCCAGCTGGCAGTCGTATTTTGGTCTCTACCGGGATTAATTAATGTCATAATACATAAATACATGTGCCCTGTCCGTTTCATTTTCACAAAAAGGCACTGAATCACCCTCTGCGAAATACCACCACCGGCCTCCCGCATACCCAACACGCAATGCCCCCCGGAACGCCGAATATTTTGGACGAACATTTATATGGCAGAACCCGCGGCAAATCTTGAAACTAATTTTCTTTAGCAATATCATAATCCCTAATTATTTATTATTACCGATTTTAAATTATTTCTTTAGGATATCTTGAAAAAATATCATGGATACTATTGTCGTATTCTTGTTAAACTATAAATATGTATATTGTACCATAGACAAAGCTACCATGGTTGAAATATCCGCGAGGCACACTAAATATTTTGCATACAATTTTATATAAAATTTAAGAACTAAATTAAAATACCTATAGGTACCTCAACTTAGTATCGAGTTCTATGAATTGTGACACATTTCAACTTATCCGTTTTAATATATTTTCGCTCCAAAATTAAAGTTTGAGCGTTAATGTGCAGAAATATTTTTTTATATCCTTTAATATATAATTGTACCAAATACGTCTGTAATAATGTTTTTCTTTTCCAGAAACCTCACTGTTGAGCAGACGCTCGCTATATCAAATAGTACTTTCATTAAAATATTTCCCTTAAAACCCACATAATTTCCCACCCTCAGTTTTAAGAGCTCGGCCGGAAATAAGTTCTATGCAGAGGAACCGAAATAAAGTGTATATTGATAAATCTAGACAAGATTTTGTGATATTAAAGAGGCATTGTGTCTCCAAATCAACGAAATGTAAAATGTAAATTCTTGTTGACCTGGTAAATTAGATAGATAGCTGAAAAGGAAGAAGAACCATGGGCTGCGAGAATCTGGCTGTAAGAGAAGAAGATAATAATAATAATAATATGAAAATTCTACTTTGCCATTGATTTGTGCTTGTCGCAGGATGAAAAATGACGTCACAAGAATCGACCACGTGACTTGCGGTATCTGTCAAAATTGTATTTTTTTTCAAAAATCATACAAAATTGGCTTTATTTGGCGCATTTTCGAAAAAAGTTATTAGAAAAGGTGGTTTCCTTTGCAATTGTTAGCCTACATACAAATTTTCAGACACCCACGAAGACTTTTGTTTTTTGCGACTTTTTCTAAAAAAAATATTTCCAAACATTTTAACTAAAATTTATTTATTGAAAATTTTACTTTTTTCACAGATTGACACCTTTATTATATTTTTAACATAAATTCTAATGCTAGCCAGTTGTTTTCTTACAAAATCTCTATTTGGTTTAAAAAATTATGTAGAGTTTGGTGCAAAGTTGATTTAATTTCAAAGGTCTGATGAATTCAAGCCTAGTCTACTTTTCACATCGTTAAATACATTCACCTAAAAGAAGTTATTTAACCCCAGTTTGTGAAAAACTCTGTGGAAGATGTTTCAAGGAGAACCATTATTTGTATCGAGCGTGAAGGACGCCATACTGAATTTGTGCTCTCTTTACATAACTTATTTTAGATGAATGTATTTAACGATGTGAAAAGTAGATTAGGCTTGAATTCATCAAACCTTTGAAATTAAATCAACTTTGCACCAAACTCGACATATTTTTTTAAACCAAATAGAGATTTTCTAAGAAAACAACTGGCTAGCATTAGAAATTGACGTTAAAAATATATTAGAGGTGTCGATCTGTCAAAAAAGTACAATTTTCAAAAAAAAAATTTTAGTTAAAAATGTTTGGAATTTTTTTTTTAAAGTCGCAAAAAACAAAAGTCATCGTGGGTCTCTGAAAATTGGTATATATATTGCAAAAGAAACAACTTTTTCTAATAGCATTTTTCGAAAATGCTGCAAATAAAGCCGATTTTGGATGATTTTTGAAAAAAATGCCAATTTTGACAGATACCGCAAGTCACGTGGTCGATTCTTGTGACGTCATTTTTCATCCTCCGACAAGCACAAATCGATGGCGAAGTCAAATTTTCATTTTATCCAAAAATTAAAAAAATCCCTTATGGTGCGTACTTTATTGGTCACACTGTATGTGCTGGACAAGTCCGCCATTATCTATAGCTAATTTTCATTCTGATCATAGACCTCTGGGAGATGCAGTCTAAATAATTGAATGTGTATATAGCAGCAAAAACACATTTACCATTATTTAGTCTTTTATAAATGAGAACTACAATACACTTCAAATAATTACAACACAATTATGGCTTTTATATTCAGTAATATACTAATCATACAGTACACAAACAAAAAAAAAACGACAACATGGAACAGATTATAAGCATGAACTACTAAGCATTCAAATAAAAAACTACAACACGAA
This sequence comes from Pseudeuparius sepicola, assembly GCA_963920635.1. Lineage (NCBI taxonomy): Eukaryota > Metazoa > Arthropoda > Insecta > Coleoptera > Anthribidae > Pseudeuparius > Pseudeuparius sepicola. The sequence goes on along the minus strand of OY987302.1, from coordinate 45,758,028 downwards.
AAATCTACCGAAAATAGGAAAAAATCGTAAAATGATGACAAAAGTCACGAAGAAGCGACTGTAAAGTTTTAGTTCGGAGCAGTATTCGACTACGCTATTTATATATGGTATAAATCATCTCACTTGGAACAGCATAAAAACGCTTAGGCGGCGTTTGCTCTGTGCGAATAGACCGTCAGCTAGTGACAGATTTAGGTGTCCCATTTTCGCATACAAGCCTTGAAGAGGGTTGAAAAGTACATGGATACTGAGTAGAATGAAGGCAAATTTACGAGTGGCCCTTGGGGATAACTTATGGAAAATCGAAAAAAAAAATGCTGTTAAATTTCCCTACCCCAAAATGTACCTATCCATTCGCGCCACTCAATCCAATGTGTTTTTCGGGTTAGTGTTAGTTACGAAAAATCGGTCAAAATCTCGATTTTTCTTTACAAGATTACGCCCTTATTTCAACCCTTTAGCCACCTACAACACACAAGCTTTTGGTTTTCCGGTTCTATTAATTAATCATTTAATGAACACGGCTTGCGTGAACATATCGAATCGAATAGTGAAAAATGAAAAATCGAATTTTCCATATGTTATCCCCAGGGGCCACTCGTTTACTTCCCTTCATTCTACTCAACATCGATATAGTTTTCAACCCTCTTCGAGGCTGGTATGCGAAAATGGGACACCCAAATCTGTCACTATCTGTCGGTCTAAACACAAGACCGAGTCATAGGCGGCGCACAAATTTTATTTAAATGCTCTTAAAAAGAATAAAATAAACTTTGAAATAATTCAAACCAAAGCAAACCAATAATTTTGTTACACACAAAACAACACATAATCTATACACAAAACCAAAATCCGTAAAATAATGCGCAATCCCTATTTTCGTGCACGGCATTGGTTATACTGGCCTAACTGGCCCACATCGACACCTGCTCCGTGGATCTCCGAAGCGCCGACCAATCAAATCACTACGTTCGCTTTCTTATTGACTGCCTCCTTGACTAGGTCGACGTCGACCGCATAAAAACCTTTGAATTTTATACGGGTGACTTCTGCTGATAAGTCTGGTATTTTTACCAGTAGCAGAGCGTGGTAAATGCTAAGAAATAGATCGCGCCCCGTATATGCAGGCTCTCTAATATGTGGTAGTGATTTCCATTTTGAAGAGAGAAGGACTGTGCGTAGAGACGAGGTTGATTTATTAAACTTGAGAAAAGGGAAGTAGGGTTTTGGAATATTATGTAATACCTATAGGTGGCTCTCGGGTCTATCCGCTACCGAGAATTAAGAGAACACAGGATCTACTAATCTAGTTTAACGTAAACTGTTTACGTTATCTGTGGTTGCAGTCATCGCCTCTGGCACGGAGTAGGTACAAACTTTTCTCTCGATTGGCCACCCCAGACTTATTAACTAATGTGATATAAGCAAAGTCTAGAAAATACTTTGATATAAGTACGTAAAGTGACGTAACATTGACCGCTTTTGAACTTTCCATTGTAATATACTTTTTATCCAAGGTAGTAAAGAGAAACTAATTGTGCCAGTATTGGGGCTCTATCTAATATTATAAAGGTTTAAAAAAAGTTTTTTGATTTCATGAGGAGAATTACAGTTTTTTTTAAACTTCGGCGGTCAATGTTACGAAGCGGGGAAGTATCTTTGACCGCCCATATAAAAACCGGTTTTAGACAATTTTAAAGCCAAATAGAGTAACATTGACAACAAGTTATGTTTTTAAAAAGATTTCCTTAGCTATAAAAAATACCAGAATCGGTACTTAAGAAAGGCTACAAACATTAAAAGAATTATTTATTTATTTTGTGGTACAAAACTCATCTTATTGATGTAAAATAAAATATAGATGCTATAAAACTTGAAACTTAACAAAAACTCTTTGAATAAAAATAAAATACATCGTTATGTACCTATATATGTATATAAAAAATAATATACCTATGTAAAATTAGTCAGGTACCTCCAGCTTTGGTTACAAAACTTTCTTGTCTAATTCTTTTTATAAAAAAAACATAAATTAAAATGACGTTTTTTTTTACCATTTTACTCTATTTTTACATTTTTATCAAATAGGTCTTCAAAGATTAGCCATTGTCTAGTAATTGTAGACGGTCAAAGTTAAGAAAGCGAAAAAAAAAATAGGTTATAAAAAATTTAAACAATCACTGGACTTTAAAGCAAATTGTTTTTTAAAATAAACTGACGCATGCGATTGCCTACCAATATAATGAACTACTTACCGCGAGTAATGATTTGATTTCACTTCTTATAATTTTTGCTGTACGCGGTAAATTATTCAGGACACGAAAATTAAGGTTATAATCACTCCGCCGGTCAAAGTTTACTGAACGTATAATTTCAAACGATTGTAATAAAGTAGTATAGTAACATCTATCGGTCAATATAGTAACTACTTATGGACGAAAATTACCAATGCCATCTGATTGAAAAATTCTTTAACGGATTATATCAACTGATGATCTTTTGGGCATAGTTATGTACCCGGTCAAATTTAGGGGATTCTACGGTATGCTACTTTTTCCAGTGGTCGTAAAAATAATTTCTTTTCCGTCGGTCTGCACGAGCCCGCCGATAGAACCCACCCATTGTCCCATCACCCCCCGATAATTACATTATCCCATCGCATCGGCCGTGACGCGCGCGCGCACACACAGATGCGCCGCGGGCGCCCCCCTCCCCCCGTCCCCCTCCGCCAGCGGTGTCAGCTGTTGATCCGGCCAGGTGTTGCGCTGCACCGGGACCCGGCGGCCCAGGCGGCGCGCCACCAACGGGGTGCGTTATGCGTGAGCGTAATAACAGCTGAACACGCTGCCCTCCGCCGCCGGCGGCGTGACGGTGCAACAAGTACGGTTGGAGACGGGAAGTATGCGGGCAGGGGGGGCGGGGAAGTATCGCGTGAGCTGCTGTGGGGTACGCGGGACAGTGAAAAAAGTCCTCGAGAACCGGGTGAGCCGAAAACATTAGCCGATTTTAGGCGATCGTCTAGTTTTAACCGCGGTTATCTTTATGGTTGTCCTTGCATTGAATCTCGCCTGAATGTGTATGGTTAACCCAAAAGTAATTTAGGCGAATAACCAAGGAGGAATGTCATACTACTACCCGTCTATAACCTCATTTATATTTGTGTATTTTGGGTTTTGTTTAAATTTGTTACAAAAAATGAACAAAAGCATATAATAAAATTACATTTAACAGAAGACTTGCTATTTCCATATCTCCGACTTCAACCTAGAACCTGGACATTTTCACACTCTTCACCTTCAGCCTTCAACGTTTACACAAAAGAGATATTTTTGCTCCTAGGTGTTCAATTTTTTTTAAATTTATGGATCTAGATGAAAACATGAAATCACTACACTTGCCTATATCAGCAAATACATTTTTATGTTTTGCAAAATTCAAACTCGCAACAAATTGGCAAATCCAGTAAATGATATTTGTTGATTTCAATAACCGCGGTAATTACCCTGCTCCCGAGTTGAGTAAAATATCGCGGTCATTGCACGATACCTACATAGAAAACGGTATGCCCGCGCGCAGATGCTGTGGCGTCAACGGTGACGCTTATTCGACAAAATTATGGCTTACTTTTATTTTTAAACGGAAATTTGACTCGTTTTATAGTGAGCTAGGCAACCACATATACACCAAAGCGTCTCAAGGTGCCTACATTCTATCTTTGGATTTAACTTGACGCAAAATTGATAGACGTATGAAGGGCTTCTTTGTAACGTCAGAGAGCTATAACCAACAATAACCGAATCGCGTAAACGTGTTTGGTATTTACCGGTTATTAATGGTTATTGGCCTAAAATCGACTATTATTTTGTTTTGTTCCGGTACCAACCGATTTTAACAAACGAGGCATCGTTACCCGCGCAGAAAAAAAAAACGGACTTTTGACAGATAATTTTAAAATGGCCGATTTTGAATATCCAACATGGCGGCGATGTTTAAATCCAGACCTTTGTATAAAAAATGTCGAAATAATGCAATCAATACAAAAGTAAATGAAATGGGCCATTCTCTACATTTTAAGACCACTGCGAGGAAAATTGGCCCATCGGGGGTGGAACTATTCGCAAGAATAAAAAACTTCCTTCCGTTTTTTTTGCCTACAAATTTTTTATTTAGGTACTAACCAATTTTGATGAACTGTTGCTTGAAAAAAGGACGGAATGTTGGCACAAAAGTTCAAAAGAGCTGATTTTCTGAATTCCAAGATCACTGTCAAGCAAACCAAAGGGCTAAATTTGAACATCGCCGCCATAATGTATTTAAAAGTTTTTGTGAATAGTCCGTCGTTTTCTGCAAGCAGCGAAGCCTCGTTTTTTAATTGAGTTGATAAAACAATGAAACATTTTCCGGCCCACCTGGATATATCGTTACCCTCGAGCACAATGATTTATATTAGTCGCAATAGGTAGGTACATTATATACGTATGAATATATAACATACTTATATAAAATCCCTAATATACATTTAGATTGACCCAAGGGAAGCAGATATCTCACAAACAATACCATATTAGAGATTTTTGTATTAAAAATTATTTCATACCTCTGTATACCCAATTTTAAATGAATGAAATCAACACTATAAAAAATGCAAACACTCCTAAAAAATTATCGAAATATTTAACAAAAATTGTTTTCAATATACTTACCTAACTCAAAAGCCTTTCATTTTTCGGAAAAGTTTAAATGTACAAAATGTGTGATTCATCCAAGATAGACATGGGAAACGGAGCAACTTCGAAACACAGGTCGATTTTGAGTTCCTCGTCCGATTGCTTCATGATGCATATTCTTTGAAGCAACAACAATGGGTCGACAAGGACTTTCTGCTTGTCAAACCAAACCAGAGTAGATTTGCTATAAGAACAGTGAAACAGTTTTACAGAGAGATCTGAGCAAGAACTTATGAGGGTGTTGAAAGTGCAGTGCGGAATATTTGCACGTGGAACACGTTAAGCGTGCTACATGGCTGCAACTTTGCAGTCACCGCTGTAAACAAAAATGTAGCCCGCGGAATCATCTCCTGAAAGGAAACTCCATAGGATTTTTTTTAGCATTTTCGGTTTTAGTACCCCCATCACCCACACAACTAACTCACAAAATCATCTAACTATTTTTTTTTCTTTTGCGGCCTTCCAATGTTACAGCATGAATGTACTAGTAGTAATCCCAGTGAGCGTAGGACAATTATTAGTAAATCAAACAGGTAACACTATTAAGGAGCAATTCCGTGAATTCACAATTTTTCCAACATGTACATAAGCTGCGTCGTCGTTTGAACGAATATGATCATTTTAATTTTAAAATAAATTTAATATTTTAATAGGTTGTCTCAAAAATTCTTTAGGCAGTACCTAACTTATATGTTTACTTTCTTATTACTAAGGCCAATGAGTGTTACTTAATTACTTAATATTTTTTGCTTTGACTTTTTTCATTTATTTAAACTGCTCGATCTTTAAAATTTGGTTAAATTACAATTCAATAAATAAATTTTGAAAATTTTTTTCACTTAAGTTTTAAAGAGCAGATCGAAAAGATTATGTCCTCTAGAAGTGATGCACTGATGTAGGCGATTTCTGAAGTTTTCAGCTGCGTTCTGGCACATATCGATAGGAATGGCGGAGACATCACTACTAAAGAACATTTTTTGAGTCAGAACTGGAACGGTTGGCTGAAGAATAAGGCTTTGAGTATATTTAGTTCCAATCCTACACCAAGGCGAAATCCCCGGATTGGAGCATTTGCGATTTTTTCCTGTGGGGCTATCTCATGGAAAAGGCTTTTAAACATCCTCCTCGCAACTTGGAAGAAGTGAAGTTCCGTATTAGAGAGTAAATCGCTGCCATTCCGATCGATATGTGCCAGAACGCAGTTGAAAACTTCAGAAATCGCCTACATCAGTTCATCAGCTTCTGGAGGACATAATCTTGTCGATGTGCTCTTTAAAACTTAAGTGAAAAAAATGGGGTGTAGTGCTGACTCAAGCAGAATAAACTACTTTTTCGTAAGTTGTGCCAATTTTTTCTAATAGCCCTTCAAAACTGTCCTGTTTGATTTGCCGCACCCTGTACTATCACAGCCGACTCTAGGAAAGCCCTGAAGTTGAGAAATCTGGCAACATGACTTGCGGGTGTGCGCGGCGTGACCTGACACTCCCTGTCAGTTGATTTTACAAGAAATTTACCAGAATTAAATTGTGTAATGCGGGTAGTGCTATCGTCGCCAGATTGCTACGACGAGGCAGTGTGTCTCTGAGTGGAAAAGAACAGCCCGAAGTGCTGGCTACAGCTTTTTTTTATAAATTTGTGTTGTTTGTGCAAAAGTGAAACATTTCTCTAAAAGTTCGAAGTGAAGAATCGTTCCTTTACAATTTTAAGCCTCAAGATGCCTAGAACCATCGAGGGACGCTAGAATTTAGTTATATAACTGGCTGTAAGTTAAATCCTAATAATAACTTGAAGTAGCTAGGTTTTCTTTACTTGACGGCAAGCGGTCAACTTGTATTCGTTTTGGGCTTTCCAACGGACGAAAATTTAAGAATAAAATGATTAAGTGCCAATTGCATAGACAAAATAAAGTATCCTTTAAAAATTAAAGGAGGTTACTAACAATCCAACCATGTATTGTTGCAAAAGTTTCTTTACCTAATGTTAAAGTCAAAAGATAATTTAGTTGAATGTATCATGAAATTGACCCTAACTGCCATTTCAATCAGAAGAGATTACTCTCTTTCACAACATGCTGGTCTCTGTTCGCTTGTTGTTTGTATTTTTATGAAAATTTAACCATAAGGGAAGATAGGTAATTATCATTTGACTGATGGCGCACTTTGCGAAAAATTCTCACAAACATTCGACTTACAACAAAATGTAGTCCCCTCTATTTGCTCAAATTTACCATATTATTTGTCGAAAATGCACCTATACACACCAGGAATCGTATTTATTATAAATACTTATACTTCTGTGTATATTTTGTTACTTGTTACTACTTTTATTGTCTGTTAATCAAATGTATTTACTTACTTAGGTGCCCAGTTATTGAAATAAAGTTCACAAATGTATCTAATTATAATTAAAATGATTGTTGAACATTTATTAGAAAAGATAAACTAAGCCAAAGTGCAGATTGCTCTATACTGCATAGAACCGTTAAACCGTCCCGCTGCGGCATTGCCACATGTTTAGGTTTAGGCAGTGACTATAGTCACTGGTTTAGGCTTGTAAGCTTAAGAAGGTTGTGGTACCTACTGTTCATGGTTCATGGATAAGGTGTGTTTACAGATTTCATGTTATTAAACTGAAAACTAAGTTTCACTTTAAGTCGAGAGAATTCCGTAATTTTTAAAGATGGTTCAATTTTCAAAAAAAAATTCAACATGTAGAGCTCTACCTACATTATGGGATATATTTTTTAAACGTCTTTTCGTAAAATTTGAATTTTTTTACACCCTCTATGAGCTACATTGTTTATACTATGTGGAATAATACCTTGACAGGTGGTTTATACAGGGTATTTCGGAAATCCGAATTTTTTCGAACTTTGGGGCCATTTTGCGAACTTACCCTATTGAAATTTTGCACAAAGGGTTTTGAACTATGGCCAATTCGATGGCACTATCCATTTTATTCTTAAAAAAATGCCCAACATGGTTTTGTAATTTTTGGGTGTCTTTTTTTAATGACAGTAGACCATGGAGAAGGACTATTTCAAAAAATCTCTTCGAGTACTGTAGGTTAAAAAAAGAGTTTTTTGAAAATCTGCCCACTTTTCGAAACACTTAACATCCGAGATAAAAAAACGCTCTCTAGCAACACCGAGATGATTGTTGCCATTAATGTCTATAGAATCCCTAAATCACAATGACAACATTCACGTTCGTCATCAACAAAATAGATATATTACTATCTTCCAGTAAACCGCTAATTACCGAAAATATATTTCTTCAGGTGCCCAATTTGTCAGGCTCGTCACCCAATACATCATTTTCCAATCTATTATCTTTACCCGTACCTAAGTTCCCATGCATCGGCCGTGTACGGTTCCCCTAGAAAGGCCGATCCAATAAGGGGCAATTACAGTAATAATAGGTCGACCATAACGTAACCCCTGTAAGATCGATAATGATATATCAATTTATTACATGCTTGACATAATTACATGGAAAGTGACTAAAGGAGAGAAATTATAATAGTTAAGACGCACTGCGTGTAATTGTGACAAGTTTCTTGAAGTAACGTAAACGACAAGCGCTTCCATAATGTCGTAGTAACAACAAACTTCAATATTATTGGAAATATGGTTTTCTTCTAGGTAAGCAGTAAGCAGCTTCGGATAGGCCGTGAACTCAAACTCAAAAATTGACGTAATAGGCAATTTCAGGTAATCAGGTGAACTGTACCTAAATAATGAGAGTCAAGTCACCATAGGTATCAGTTGAGAACTAATCTTTTCGCTCAGAATCAAAGTAACAGTATCTATAATATGCCAAAGAAGAAGCTTACATATAGCCCGGATCAAGCATAATACATAATATCGCAACAATGCGTTAAGAAGTCCAACAGTCATGATGATTGAATCAGATATACCTAAAGAAGGAACTCCGTAATTCTGTCCTTAACTGTGTCAGACATGAGAAGAGATTGCTCGTTCAGTCCATTGTCGTAGAAATAATAGCCGAAAAACATAGAACCTTAAAATTAAACACCAAAATGTGTTCACTACTCCTGATTTATTGATGGATTGTTGAAGAGATCGATGATTATTTTGCCTCTGTGTTTATGAACAGGAATCGCGATAGCACGATTGCCTACTCTAATTCCTTAATTAGGTACCGAGTATACAGACCGATTTCAATTGAAATTGTCCAGTCAAAGTGATAATATACTAATATACCTACGAAGCTTAAATAGTATAACATCAAAAGCTTCGGGTTCTGAAAACTTTCACTTGCCAAGCTGTGCTATTGTTGTCCCTTTATTATTTATCCTATTTTTAACGTATGCATTCACTCTTACTTTCACATCTTTTGGAGAACATCAGTAATTCGTCCAATATCTAAAATAAATCTACCTCAAGTTTGCAGTGACCTGCGAATAATTATTAGTCTGCTGTCAGGGGTATCTATACGATAGGTATTGATAGGACTGCATCATCGACTTTGTGTAATGTATCGTTCGCAGTCTCGGTCTTTAATTTATCCCTGGCCTTTGACACCATAAACAATGCGCTTTTTTGTTGTAATTATGTCACTAGGGACCATAATGGCTTAATCCGAGCAAGTCAGAACTTCTTGTGTTCAGGGGAAAGAGATCTATGAGGTTTCGTAGGCATATAATGTTATGAAATTTCAAATCGATAGACAAAATATGCCACAAAAAGAGACAGTGAGGTCTTTGGATGTTTCCATTGATAGTTTATTGAAATTTAAAGAGCATATGAGTTCTCTAATAAAAAAAAAAGTTATTTTGTCACCTTAGACTTCTATATAAGTGAATAAAAACATCTTGTCCTTAAATTTGAAGCGAATATTGGTGGAATCTCGGTTTTGTCCTTTTATAACTGCTGCGAAATTTCGAAGAACGTCGTAGGGTGCGGAAGGTACTGAATGCATGTTGTCGCTTAGGAAAAATATGATCATGTGAGTCAAAGCATTAGAGAACTAAAATGATTGTATATGAATAATCTCCTCTTTGCCTGTTTTGTTCATAGTTTCATCAAAGTCTAGAGAATACTATAAGTCGGCGCACTCGGCCTTGTGTTAACAAACGTTTCCCCCTGCCCTCTCCCGCTCAGTCGGCCCGCCGTCGTCGGAGTACGGCGATCGATATCTTATTTAATAAGAAAATAAGCTTATAGACCGGGAGATAGTGAGAGATTTTTGGACGTGATTTTACTCAGTATGCCTTTCATAGGGCATTATGTTGCGTATATTCTCACAATAATAAGGTATGAATCAGAGAGTCATCCTGGGTTCTTCATATGGAAAAATTAGTTTTAATTTATTCGAAAAATATGCGTTTTGATATGATTTTAGTCAGGCTGCCATGTGTTTTATAATGAAGTTCAAAATAGAAAATTCCTCGGAAAACCATAGGCATACCGTTAGCGTGGGTCCAAAGGGCTATTATTGCCATGTGAACTTGTATTTTAATAACTATTTTTTCCACGTTTCTAAACAGGCTGCCAATCAGAAGTATGCAAGTTCTTGTTATGAAACTGCTGAAGAAAAGATGGCATACCGTTTGCGCATATCCAAGTACACTCTACATCGAATAAATCGTTTAAATTATTAAATAACATTCAATTTAAACAGTACTTGGACAGGCGTAAAAGGTATGCCATCCTTTTTTCAGCATTTTCATAACAAGCACTTACACTTCTCCTTGGCAGCCTGTTCAGAAACGTGGAAAAACTAATTATTAAAATACAAGTTCACGTGACAATAATAGCCCTTTGGACCCACGCTAACGGTATGCCTATGGTTTTCCGAGGAATTTTCTATTTTGAACTTCATTATAAAACACATGGCAGCCTGACTAAAATCATATCAAAACGCATATTTTTCGTATAATGGAAAACTCAGTTTTTCATATGAAGAACCCAGTACACATTCTTTTCACACAATTTTCCTTGTTTGTTCACATAATGATACGTTAGTTTTTATTATTAGTGCTAATCGTAGAATAAGTTATAAAGTTCAGGTGCATAAGATTAGTCTTATGGCTAAATCTCGCCTTTTGCTCATTTTTTCCTGTTCACTATTTCCATTTGTATATACTTATTATATACTCGATTATTATATATTTTTAATTCTACACTTCGGATTTTGAAAAATGGCATACGGAGTGTCATTTCAGCAATTTCATCTGTGGTTAACTGGTTGACCTACATACTTTTTGTCCTATATAACGGAAAATTATTGTAGTAGACGTTCTTTCAAATAGAATAATTGCCTCCTTACTGCGTTGTTAATATACCAGTTATACATCTATAAAAGTATCAAACGTACGTACCAACCTATTCATAATTCAATACGAAAATATGGGATGAAGCGGAATACGTTGTCATTATCTTTCCCTTATTAGTGGTTGAGGATGTGTAAAAAATGCCGACTCCTCTTTCCTATTAAAACTTAATTTGTTGCGCGTCTATTCAGGGAGACTGTCACTAAAAAAAGGAATTTTTAATTAAAGCGCCAACTGTAGGTAATATTCCAGTAATTTCATCTAAAGATTGCAGGCCTTTCAGGCCCCATATAGTTAAAGGATTCAAAAATTTCAAAATTGCATGAGACATTCGTTAAATTAAATATTTTTAGTATAGTTTATTATATAGGTATAGGTACAATGACTTAAATTTTGTTTTAGCTGCAAGTACCTATTTATTAAATACGAGAATCTATGTAGTACTATACCTCCCATATAGAGCTTGTTGATGTTGATCTTTGAAAAAAAAAATTTACATTTCGGTGTCCTACTTACAGTTTTATAATTTTACGAAATGGAGGACTGAGGCCTCCAGCCATGCAGGGCCGCATTTTTCTCAATGTTTATTGTTTGGCCTGTAATGCTTCTGTTATAGATATTCTATAAATACTCTTGAACTTTTTGATTTTGTACTTATAAGATGCATGATTGGCCAGGAATATTGTAGAAGAGTCTCCGATCTTTTGAGTTTATAAGCCCGGGGAATTGTGCCCGCAACCCAGTTAAAAGTTAGAACGTGATTTTGCTGCTAATTTTCTAGATGAAGAATATTCTTGATTAGTGATAGTGTCTGACAATTGTATATTTGAAGACTAAAATAAAGGTGGTAAGCAAGGCAACGAGTTTGGATTGTTGTGGTTGGAAAATCCAGTACAATATTGAACAGATATTTAAAAAATGACCCCTATACTGAGAAATTCGATCACGAACTCAATAAAATAAAAACAAGTACCTGTAGGTAACTATCTCTCTGGAATAATTTACAGAAAGTCCCAGTCAAATATTTCCGCCCTAGGAAACATGCCGAAACAAATTACAACTACAAAAACACTTCGAACGTATTAGCCGGGCACGGGATTTTATTTCCTGGAAACTTTGTATCACCTGAGGAATGTATCGATCGCCATTAAATTTGGATTGAACTTATAAATGAATGACTCCAGCTCAGACCGGCGTGGAACTTAAAAATACTGACTTTATTGAACGAATTCAACATGTTCGCCGAAGCGGAAATTCTTCCCGAGCGTCACAACAGGTTCCTAAATTTATTTTTCCCGGCGCCTGGGGGCGAAAAGGTTGCTTGGAATGTCAAAAGGTGTTTTCAAAAATCGGGTTATTATACCGGGAATAATTTGATTCGATCTTGATTAATGCGAATTGTATTTTCGTATTTTTAACGGGAGTTAATAAGAGGGCGAAGGAGAATTGATTGGGAATCAAAACAACACGGAAAATATTTTATATTTTTTCCCGATTTAAAAAAAATCAGGATATTAATTCTGCTGATTTATTTAAAAAACTACAAACAAAAGAAATGCCCAGTTTTATCAATACCAACCGACTAAAAATTCAAGCCATGAATAGACATGTGGCAACGCAGGAACTAATACCGACCGGCGCTACTGATGAACTTTTTGGCACTTTTAGGTACATTCATGAATTTTGCTTCGAAAATTGGGTAGGCAAGGCATGTTTCATCACAATCCAGATAACATTAAAAGCACGAACAAAATATACACATTAATACTTACAAGTATTATTAGGGTAAGCATATTTTTCGACAAATACCTAATACATATGTCAAATTTGGGGAAATATAGTGGATATCATGAATCTTGATCCATGCGTCCCAATGGTCGACAATGCTATTTCCATCGTCGACCAATGTGAGGCAGGAATTCGGATTCGTGGTATCCACTATATAAGGGACTACATTTGTTGCAGAATGTTTGTGGAAAATTATCGCACACTGCCGTCTGGCAAACGATGAATATCTTCATTTATGATATAATTTTCGGAAAACTATAAACAACAAACAACTGAACACTGTAAAGGAGAACAATCCCTTCTGATTGAAATGGCGGTTAACAATTTAATTATTAAATGTTCTTTTTTTGGAAAATATGTCAACACTCTGGGCCATGTCTCATCGTAGTATACGCACAACGACATCAGTTAATTTATTACACGCACATTAAAAATCAGCTTACAGGAATGATTCGTGGATCCGCAGGAGCCATTGCCAGTTTTCTCAATCCATGGCTTTCTAATTTTATAGTATATTGCGGTCTGAAAATAAAAAAAAAGGCTTTTACAAGTGGAATATTATGTCAAGACCATTTTCGTTGATCAATAAGGACGACAAAGAAGGTAAAATCGTGTTCCAGTGTAATATTTTGTAGTCTTACGTAAGCTGTCATTAGCGGACGCAAATTTCTAAAGGTGCTGTTTTTATATTAAGGACTTGGAAGCCCAAGTTTTTGATTAAAGCAGCTTTAAAACAAAATTGCCCAACATCGAGCCCGGGACCTTATATTAGCGTTTCCATAAAAGAGATACAGAAGCCCTCAAAGAGAAACTTCGCCCCGGAATCGTTTTAATTTAATCAATTATATGATAATTTCCTGAAAGTTCTCCAGTAATAATCCCGTCGATAATAAACTGGAGATAATACGGGAAGAGCATTTTTGGTCTCGAAAGAGGGATTTAAGATGATCTGAGAAAACCACATAATGTATACGTCTGCGGTTTTACTTAAGGGCAAAAGTTTTGATCATTCAACAAGCTAGATTCTTTGATATAGATAGGCATGTAATGTACAGGGTTATTCCGATCTTAGAAAAAACGTCTTAAATGAAAGTTATATAGGGTTTATTCCGTACCGTCGGAATCGGTTAGCGGAAGAAACAAACGAACGTGAGAAAATTAAGAAAAATATAAATAAATATATATATATATATATATATATATATATATATATATATATATATATATATATATATAAGGATGTAAGATTAGCGAGTGTAAATGTAACAATTACAAGAAAAGGTGATAATGGGCAAACACTCAAAGTTAACAAAAAGAAAAAACTAGTTACATTTACACTCGCTAATCTTACATCCTTATTTTCATTGTATCTTGGGTTATGAAGATTTCCACGCAGGTCGCTTTAGCAGCCTCCGTGGCGATGTTAGTACAAGCCCCAAAATAGGGGATGTGCTGACTGAAGCTGCAAATGTGCTGTTGGCTCCTGCCTGGACTTCATTTGTTGCTTCCCAAATCATGCCTATCTTTTGATTTGGTTAATGTTGCACCGTACTGATGATTGCCAAATAGCATGAAACACGTGTATGCGGTTACTAGTTTTTTCTTTTTGTTAACTTTGAGTGTTTGCCCATTATCACCTTTTCTTATATATATATATATATGGGAAGCAACAAATGAAGTCCAGGCAGGAGCCAACAGCACATTTGCAGCTTCAGTCAGCACATCCCCTATTTTCGGGCTTGTACTAACATCGCCACGGAGGCTGCTAAAGCGACCTGCGTGGAAATCTTCATAACCCAAGATACAATGAAAATAAGGATGTAAGATTAGCGAGTGTAAATGTAACAATTACAAGAAAAGGTGATAATGGGCAAACACTCAAAGTTAACAAAAAGAAAAAACTAGTAACCGCATACACGTGTTTCATGCTATTTGGCAATCATCAGTACGGTGCAACATTAACCAAATCAAAAGATAGGCATGATTTGGGAAGCAACATATATATATATATATATATATATATATATATATAAGGATGTAAGATTAGCGAGTGTAAATGTAATAATTACAAGAAAAGGTGATAATGGGCAAACACTCAAAGTTAACAAAAAGAAAAAACTAGTAACCGCATACACGTGTTTCATGCTATTTGGCAATCATCAGTACGGTGTAACATTAACCAAATCAAAAGATAGGCATGATTTGGGAAGCAACAAATGAAGTCCAGGCAGGAGCCAACAGCACATTTGCAGCTTCAGTCAGCACATCCCCTATTTTGGGGCTTGTACTAACATCGCCACGGAGGCTGCTAAAGCGACCTGCGTGGAAATCTTCATAACTTTGAGTGTTTGCCCATTATCACCTTTTCTTGTATATATATATATATATATATCTGTTTTTTTCAATGGAACGCCTAGTATATTTTTGGATTTTTGAAACCTACTGTTTTTTCTCATTGCAATGATTTACTTTGTTCAACATATATAAATAAATAAAATCTTTATTTTTGTTTGAAAGGCCTTCAAAAACTGCTTTTGACCTTCATACCATTTTCAAAGTTCAAATCTAAGGCCGGCTACGCTTTTTTAATACCTCGATTTTCACGAAAACCTTTTAGCGATTTTCTTATTTATATTTGTCACCACAGCGTTAATCAAACCCCAAAATTCAAATTTGAACAAGAAATATACAGGAAGTAGGTACCATTCTGCAGAGTGCAAAATTTGAAGAAAATATAGAAATTGTAAGGGCATCTGACAAGTTGGAATCCCTTCAAAACAGTTGAATTGTCAACAGGACCCCACAGAGTTTTGGTGTGCAGAGATCCCATAAAAAATATGCAGGATGTATTTCTCCATGCCATCTCAAAGTACTGAATATTTTGTGTCAAAAATCGAGTATGTCAAAATCGCCCCAGACACTATAAGTAACTAAATCTAAAAAGTACAGACGCCCGTCAGTCAGTAGGTCCATATGAGTTAAAGTGGATGGTGTGCCACACAACAGGAAACGCACAGAAAATGTATTATGTATTATCTTATTATCTTAGACAGTGAACATGTTGACGAAGGTCCAATATTAGTTATTTATGAACACAGGAACCGAAGTTCAACTTTTTATGACTCATGTGGAATTTAGTTGCCGAGGCCTTTGGCCGAGGCAATAAGCCAGTGCCGAGGTACATATAATTTTTTTAAATCGGAAAAAATTATTTATTAGGCGAAAAAATAATCATAAGGAACCACCCGTCCATGAACCAATTGCGCGCGGTGGTGCTTGACTTTGACGATCGCTCTACCTAGGTCAAGTATGACAAGACACGGCGTTTTCGAACAGAAAAACCAAACTGCTGCTTGTTGTGCAGCCTCCCTAACAAATCTATTGATATTCAAACCTACTAAAATATTTATACTGAAAGATTGCGCTGCTATAGGTAACAATTTCGCAATGTATACGAAAAGTTAAATGGACCTTTATTGGCCGGGTTTTAAATATTTGGTCACTTTTGACGGCCGATGGCTCCGCGTCTGACATTTCGCCAAGGCCTACTTATTGAAAAAACCGTACAATGTAGGCAACATTGCCGATTTCTGAGCTTTTAATGACGATTTTGAGACATTTCCCTGCCGATTTTAAGAAAATTAAATTTGAAAATTATTTGCTGGCTGGCATTTTGTAAAAAATAAATTACTTTTGTGTTTATTCATCAAATATGTATAAATAAATAATCTTGGGATTCGACCAAAAGTTATATATTAATTTTTTGTTGCTTATACAACGCGTTTCGGCATGTTTGCCATGATCAGGTATACTAAACAGTAAATTTATATAAATATCATTTATTTTGTATGACGACATTTATACAAAGAATGGCATTTAGAAAAATTTATTAATATATAACTTTTGGTCGAATCCCAAGATTATTTATTTACAATAACAAGAATAACCAGGAAAGAATTTTCAAAATTTCATCGAATAATATGATAAATTTGTGCTAAAAATATATCGTTGGAGATAACTATCTAAAACAATTGTATACCGTTGTAATTGGGAAAACAAAAGGATAAAGTGATGCTCACTTCCTGTCAAACGGGAAGTCAGAAGTGAGAACGGACAATATTTTATTACTCCCCGTATACTCGCCACTACTTTTCTATGATAAAATTAAACTTTTTTATAGAAGGGTAATTTTAAGTGACTTTTTACCAACATCCTATATATATTAAGCCTGGCGTCATATTATTCGGATTTCTCGGAAAATTCTACAAAAAGTTAGTTTTTGAACCATCAATGATCTTCAAAATTACCGAGAAAATCGGGTTTATAACGTTGACAGATGCATCTGTCTCTTAAGGCTAATTGGCAGTTATTAATTGACTGCCGATTAGCCTTAACGGGTCAATTAGTACTAATCGATAGTTATATCATAATTAGCCTTAATAGACAGATGTAGGTACCTATCTGTCTATTAGTAATAACTGACAGATGTAACTGTCTACTAATGTATTAGATAATAAGATAATTGGTATAATTAGAAGAAAAAATTTTGTGGCCCTTCTGCACCTCTACACGATTTATTTAATTAAAAAAACATACTTAAGATAAACGGTAATTTGTCCTAAAGAGCTAAGAATTTCATGCTTGAAATAATGTAGACAATACCAAAATGCTTTTTAAAATCATAACTAATTGTATGTTATTACTTATTACCAACCCTGTAAACGAGTATGCTATGACTTGGATATTTCGCCCACAAGCATGGGTTAAGTCCACAGAAAATATACGCTACGCGGAGCGTATATTTTCTGTGGTTAATAGTCTAAGATTCGATAGTGTTGATAGCCAGTAGCCATATCTAAAAATTTTGAAACATTCTGTAGCAGTATCAGGTATGACAAATAAAATAAATCCCCTATAAAGCACTTTCCATGGCAAAGGGCTAAATTATTACAAATTATCTTGGTATTCACGAAAATCTCGTTTCTCCGCAAGGAAATTAACTGTAAATCCCCTGGGAGCGTGCATGATCAAAGAAATTTCATTAATTAAATTAAAACTGGCGCTACCTAGTTAATTCATCAAAATTGCAAATAAATCAGCCTCTTGTTGCTGCTAATTAATGTTTCAGCTGACGTTGGCAAAACTCCCCCCAAATTAATATTAAAATATCTACTGTTGGACGTAAAACGAAGGGGCGGATTACTTCACTAGCCTTTTTATCGGCAGGATCCGCATGAAAAATACGGGCCGCTTTGCTTGCCCTTACCC
The DNA here is from genome assembly GCA_963920635.1 of Pseudeuparius sepicola. Classification (NCBI taxonomy): domain Eukaryota; kingdom Metazoa; phylum Arthropoda; class Insecta; order Coleoptera; family Anthribidae; genus Pseudeuparius; species Pseudeuparius sepicola. Next base: position 45,739,948 of record OY987302.1, on the reverse strand, counting down.
AGAATTATTTTTTAAATTAGTTCGTATTATTTACAGAGGAAAATAAATTTTAACCGAACCTTGAAGTTTACTCAACTTACATAACCCAAGGAAGAAAAACTTTGGTAGAAAATAACCGAAAAGCTTTTAATTATCACTTAGCACCAACCCTGGAAAAATAATAAATCCATCAGTAAAATATTTCATTGTTCTATGTTTTCTGCACTTTTACAATAAAATTATGTAGTAGGTAGTACAGAGTGGTGTCTATTGCCATGTTATTTTTGTTTCCTACTTACTTCAACAACAGTGCGTGAGTGGAAAAAGGTTAGAGGTTTCGTGTCTGCAAATTTTTTTACCAAAAATGTCCATCATTATCTGAAGTCAAAGTTAAGTTTGACCACAGATGATGACATTATCTGTGATTTCATGCTTTTATAAAGCTGTGAGATAGGTTTAATATTTTTTAAGGTATTTTTACATTTTTATTTTTAAATGTCTTAATAATTTTAGGAGTTGGATCCTGTATAAAAAGAAAAGAACTATACAAAATTCTTTCAGCTATGCTATTAGCAGCAATAGGTGTTACTGAATGATCATTATTTCGGTGTTGGTCAACGTGATTATTCCTAGTATTAAAATAATTTTATTTATAATTTTTTGGGTATAAGTATATTTCGTAATCTTTTTTTTTTTGTAAATGTGTAGGATGAACTTACTTCTTAATTCTGTTTTTAAAGTCAAAACTAGATTAGGTTTTCTTATAATATTATGCGATATGAATAATAATAATTTAAATAACGTTGAGAATTTGTGGGTTTAATATACCAATCTGTAATTAATATGTTATTTTCTAAGTTACAAATTTTTGTATATAAGAAGGCTATACAATTGTCATTTTCTATCTATCTATATACTGTAAATTGTAAATGTTCATTATAACTATCAAAGGTTGCCAAAGTTTCATCAATTTTGTTATTAAGAATACAAAAAAGTTTTCTGAGCTTCAATTTATCAAAAAAAAAATAAAATTCAAAAAATTCCTTTAGCGCGATTCGATTTAATGAAGTAAATCCGGCAATATTGCCGTGACGTCTTCTCTGCCAACTCTGATATATTATGTCAGATCGATAATTGGCGATCAGCTGAGTTTAGTTATATTAGTCAGGGTGTAAATAAATAATTGCGAAAAACTTCAAGTGGTGATTCAAAATTTAAAAAGGCGAAAACAAGTTTTGTCATGTTGTTTATTACACATATTTGGTAAACAAATATTAGAGACAAGAAACTGATTAATGAAAATGGTTCAGGATGTTAAAAATTACACGTGATTTTGTGTTTTCTTCAAATAACAAGCGAAAATCTCAGCCGTTCTTAAAGATGTGCTGGACTTTGCTGATCCTAACTATGTCGGTCGCCCGGTTTAAACTTTTGTTTATCAAAACTCTTTACGTGGTTAAAAGGGGCGTTAAGGACGTTCCGTTCGTTTGTTTTGTTCACATCTTTGGATTTATGGTTCTGTGCGTCATATATCATTATATTCGTGAACTAGTGTCGGTAAAATATCGATCCACTTGTACGTGCCGCCAGGGCCGTATCTAGCGAAAATTTTTTGGGGGGGTTCAGGATCGGCTCAAGCTTTTGTGGGGCTGGGTGTCGGATGAAAGTACGGGGCCCTGGCAAGGAATTATTTAATCCATTAAGAACAAATTTTTGAAAATTGATACGCCACTAGAATGGTATATTTTTTGCATGTCACTTTTTAAAAAAGTTGGCCCGGGCGATGAGTTTAGATCACTTTAGTGACGTATATAGAAATCAATTTCGGGTGGGAAGGGACAATTTTTGTGAATTTCTTTCAAACAAGTGCATTTAAAATAATTCTGTAAAATGCGGCGCAGACGAAATTTTTTTTAGAAATGTAAAGGAAAATTACTTAAAATTAGTCTTAGGAAATCCGAATATCTTCAGATTTTCACGCTGCAGTGAATATTTTCAAATTCCCGCCCTTTTAAATACGCTACTGACTGGATAACCCTGTACACGGGACTCAGAGGCGCGGAGGCGGAGGCTGTTGAAGTTGAAATAGCTTTAAGGTTAAAAAACTGCTATTTTTAAATGGTTTTTAATAAAAAACTGAAACAGGTTTAAGTTGAACGAGTTTAACATTAAAACTTTAAAAATATTAAATATTAATTATAATAATAGCTAAATATTCCTTCTCGCATTTATACCTATCCCTTTTCGACTTATTTGATTCCTCATTATTACGGATATATTCCTACACAATTCTTCGCCTGGCCTGACGACGCACCTTTAGAATTGCCAGTAGCAGTGTTTAGGTAGGTTTTTCGGCTATGCCAGTAGGTATGGTAACAGATTTCTTCGCGCTACTTGCCTAACTGAACCTTTCATAAAAATAATAAATAAATCTTCAAATACAAATTAGTACTAATCTATTCATAAAATAGACTCTGGGAATCCCCTATTCTCCTAATCCATGGCGCACGCAGCCATGCACCACCGTTTACTATTGTCCAGTGTTGCCAGTTATGTTTTATTTTATTTGAAAGCATATTCTGATGATAAAACTCGGTACTGTACTGATCCAAAAATTATGTTTTGTTGGCAGTTTTCGGGCGAGTTTCCATTTCGTGGGGGGGTTTGAACCCCCAAAACCCCCCCTCAGATACGGCCCTGCGTGCCGCTTAAACTGAAGTACATGGACAATTATTGTTCTTTCCAGGTGCGGATCACTCTCTCTACTATCGCCGCCTTCGTGTCGCTAAACGTAGTGGTTGACGTTAGTGACAGTTGTTGAATTTTTAAGAATATCGACGAAAGCCTTCCTGACTTCTTCTCCCTACTTGGATTTTAATGGTTGACACCAGACAAATTTTGAAAAGCAATCGATCACGACTATTACGAATTGAGTGTTTTTGTTGCGGCTGGCGTACCGATCCAACTGACCTAGGTCGGCCAAAGATCGTCTAAGCCTTTAGTGATGGTTCTGCGCCGATGGTACTTTTTTCGTACTGGTCTATGCAATTCCTAAATCAGTAGAATTTTTCCCGCGGTATACCTGGAGTACATGTCCGCAAGTTCCTTGATTTTCTTTGCACGATGCGCTTTTTGAATCTGCTCCTCTAACGTCAGCGACATATTGACCACTAACGCCAGAGAAGTACTCACAGCCCTATATCACAGACAAAGCTACACATAGACTGTCAGAACCATGTTGAAATTTCCGCACGCTACACCAAATATTTTGCATACAATTTTATATAAAAACTAATAACTAAATTTAAATACCTATATCTCAACTTAGTATGGACTAGTAAGAATTGTATTCTTCTGTTTTAATTGGTTTTCTCCCCAAAATTAAAGATTGAAAGTTTGCGCAGCATCATCTTTTTGCGGACTATTTGAACAATGCATCCGACTATCTATGGCTGCTTTCATTTAGGTATGCTTTTATAAATATTTATCGAAACCTTTATTATGCCGCCCGTTTCACAGGCTAAAATGCTTAACGATGACCAGAGTGACATAGCTGTCGTTCCAACATTGACAGCGCAAATTTTGAAATATTCGTACGTGACGTCTGGCGACACCGTGTACTTCGTAATACGTGTTTCAGATTGGTTGCGTTCAATGTAGTCCGAATTTTTGTAATAGCTAGGTAGCGCTATCTGTCAACCTTTGACAGCGCTGTAATCGCAGCCGTGGTACTTTGAACGACCAATTTATAACTTGGACTTGTCCGTCATAATTTTTTTTTGTAGGTTATGTTTATGTATTTATTTTCGGTATTTTCTATTTTCGTTTTTAAAATAACATGATATTTTGTGTATATTTTTTACCATTTTGGCACATTTTTATAATGACGACCAAGAGATAATAACCAACTGCACAAAGTTGGTGATACCAGAAGCAGTTATAACCAATTTTCCACAATTATTGTCTCTTAGAGCCCAACCTTCCTTTGTTTATTTATTGATTGCCTGAATATGGACAGATAAACAAAATTAACGAAACCCCAACAAGAATTTCGAGGTTAAGTGTTTCAGAATAACAGAGAGAGCAGGAATGATAAAAAAGGATAGAAACATGATGAGTCCGCTACCAAAAAATCTAGCAAAAATAAGAGACTTTGCTAGCGCTGTCATTTTTGCCCGTTCAACGCACATTGACGTAAATCGCTGGCAGCGATTACATATTTGGGAGCGCATTGAACGCAACCATTTACATTTTCTTGTTACAATTATCGCCTACGAACTGCTTCGGAATTTTCGAATACGTTTGGCATAGATAAAGCGACTTCCACTGCTTATTGTCGCTTCATCGAATAAAATTCTTTGATTTTATTCTGTTTATCGCAGACTAAGTCGTCAAATATGAATATCGAATTATTTTGCCAGAGATTCCGACGCGTCGATGACATACTCGTTTTTCGTAGACGAGAAGAAGCCGATGCAACCGACTTCTTTATAACTTGCTGTTGCTGAACTTGCATCTTGCTAACTGAGAAATTTAGCGTGCGACTTCTCAATACATAGGTGATTAACCCCCCAAAATGAAACAATTATTTTAGAAGTGCGAGGCGTTTGTGGTGAGGGGAGCCTTAGCGAGAGTGCGAAATTTCTGAAACTGCGCCTTCAATTTCTCGTGGCAAGCGTTCTTTCTGCTGTTCCTTAACGTAGATACGCTCGATACTGAGATATTTTTTAGAATACCTTCCAATAAAGACATACCGGTGCAACCATAAAAATGTATACGGCGGCCGGCCGCTAATTATATATTTCGGCAAAAGGGAATCATTTCGGTGTAAACTAAAATGAAATCATGGAAGTTCCTTACACTTATGTATCGTTATTTCCCCAAACCCCAAATACCATGAAATTAGCTTCGACCCCTCCCCTAGTGCCTTTCCAGGCTAAAGTTTCCGAAACAGATTTTTTCTCCGGCAAGTTTCCCAACTCGACTTCAGTGATTGTCGATCTAAACTCACGCCCTGGGCCTTGTAGTCATCAAGGTATCCTAGCAATTAATCTTATCAGTGGATATGGAATACCTATATCCCATCCACGCTCTGTTCGGCACTCATCCGCGTGGCGTGGTTATCGAACTCTATATCAACAAACTACGCATGTAGTATATGCTGCCGGGATAGAGCCAGATGCAGAAAGCCGGAATATATTAATCATCTTGAGGGTGTTGTCTCTTGGCATGCAAATCCTACCTATCTTATATCTCTAAGTCGTTCCAAATTAGAAATAAGACTAACTTATTCTAAAAGAAAACTGGGAGCCATAGATGTAGTGAATGTTTTGATTTCACTTTGTGTAAAATATAATAAACAAATTCCTCAACTCTAATTTCTTGAACTTTGCGTAAGTAGGTATGCCCTGACATCCCAAGAAAATTCTCTACTATTTTGGACTTGCTGTTTTAGACCAAACTTAAAATAGCTAAGGGAAGTAGTATTTTTGTAGTATTTTTAGATTTTGTTCTAAGTTCTTAAGACACTGTTTCAGATTAATCTGGAAGGCCATAAATATCAACTGATTTACCGCAAGTGCAGACGTGTTGTTCACACAGAGGCTGACCAAGTCGCAATGCGATGGAAATTCGGAAGCTGGGTCATCCAAATGGTTTCCCAGCGGAGCCTGAAGCTAAGCACTATTTTCTTAAAGAGCTAGAAGACGAGCTTTATTTTTAAGATCTTGGCAATCGCAAAAAATTCCTCTGGCTGTTTCCCATGTCGGACGGAATTGTAGTAATTTTATTTACCTTAAGGTAGCCACGAATTTAGTGCCTCAGAGTAACCAAAATCAGAGAAGCAATAAAAAATAATGGCGGGAAGAACTGACAAAAGTGAACTTGAAATATCATTAACAGAACCAAGAAAAGTCGAAAAATAAAGGGTTGAGGTTTCCCGGATTTATAGAGCACCTAGCTTAACAGGCAATGAACACAATGACCAAGCTTTGTATCAAAATTACAATTAATTATATTATTTAAAGTATCCTTTAAAATATAATTAAATTCTTTTAGACATTGTGAAGCTCTCAGACAATGTGCTCAAGGCAGCAAACAAGTAGAAGAAAGTAAGCAAGTAACAGTTTTACGTATTACTTGATTAGAAAAGGGACATCCAAGTTAGTTAAGACGTTCAGGGTCTACTCGCGAAAAATCTTATCAAAATCCGATGAAACAGAGGGACAAACACTTAAATCTTGACAATTACCGAGAACTCACATTTTAACCAGCAATGGTACCATCGTCTAAATACCATAGGTTAATCTCAGACTGTAAAGTGCATAGAACTGGATGAAGAACTAAACAAAATAAAGGCAAGGGGTCGCCCCTCTTTGAGAATAAATGATTTTATCACCAAAAGATAGAAAAGAGGACTCTTGATATCAATGCATTTGCACTAAAATTGCAAAATTCTTGAACATATTTGCTTCACTCTGGAAAGTATTTTATCTATATTAATTACATTAAAAGCATTATAAAAATCTATCTACTACTTCTTCATAAGTATTGTTGCAGTGATGACTTCAGACCTAAAAATTTATTTAATTCAATATAATAGGTACTGAGTCGAAGTATAGGCCGATTTATCCACAAATTAGAATTCTGTCCCACCTAAATATTATATGAAATGTTAAGTTAGCAATCTTGTATCAAACCATTGATTTTTCTGGTAAAATAATAGTCAGAAAGTTTTTTCAGCTCTAACTGTGGACATGCACAGTGTAGAAAAAATGCATACATATTTATGTCAAGCTAATCTTACTAAAAGATGCGAGTCTCCTACTTCTAAGTATTTCCGCAAATATCCTGAGTTCAACTTCGCCCTTTCCCTAATGCCCTCCCTAGCTAAAGTTTCCGAAGCGGCTTTTTTCGCCTGGAAGTTACCAACACGACTTCCGCGATTGTCTATCTAAACTCACCAGAACTCTTGAAGTCATCAAGGTATCAAAGTAATTAATCTCACCGGCAGAGTATCTGCCGCGAACATCTCTCATCCAGGGTAGTGCGGCGCTCCTCCGCTAGTTTTGATAAATTAACGCCATTACGCATTATAATATCATTAGAGCAACAGCATACATCCTTATCGGGAATATATCGCGCAGGTACGTACGCTGCCAAGATGGGGCCAGATATAGGGGGCCGGAACACATTAGCCGCCCTGAGAGCATTCTGTAGATATACAGGATGTCTCAGAAAAGAAGGTCAATCCATTAACCTTGGTTCTTGACGTCCAAAATATTATCATTTTACCACTCTGAATCTCAAAAATCGGTTTTCGGTTACATTATGTCTACGGTTGTTGTAACTCAAAAACGAATGAAACTCGTGAGGAGACATGATCTTTTATCCCTCCTAACTTTTCTGAGGTACGCCTATTTGCCTTAGTAAAGGTGTTGCGTGTAGCCCTTCCCAGAATAAGGTTGAAGGTAGATTGCTTATAGCGTCAGAGTGAGTGGCATGCCCACACTTGCATATTATGTATGAAAGACCTTTATTCTAAAGCGGCCATAAAGCATTAGTTGTTTTATAAAAAAAATATTTGGTATAGGGTCAGGAAATTTTAAACAATGGTTGACAGTCTATGTGTAGCTTTGTCTATGCTTATATAGCTTATAGCTGAAGTGAAGACTTTTTCTGGTTGTTTAGGTGTACCTACCTGATGTGATAAGGTGAAATCACCATGTACCACTATATTGTAATGCGACGTCTGTTCTTGCCTATGTTATATTTTTTTATATCTATTATAAATAAATGGTTTTGCAGACTATGAGTCGTTCATTCCACCATAAAACCATCGATGAAGGAGACGATTTCTCAGCTAGGCAGTGCTTGTTGGGAGTTGGAGTGGCATGGGACCTGACTCATATATTTGGCATTCCCTGTGCCTGAAGAGATGACTGAAATATTCAGTAAAGGGAAATAACAGAAGGTTAGGTAAAGCTCACGTTACGTGGGCTATACAGGGTGAGTCAGAATGTATAGTAAACACTTTAAAGAGGACAGATGTTCGGCAGGTGGTTTTAAGGAGGGTCTTTCATATAAAATTTTTCGATTTGGGCTTTCCTTGCCAAGTTACTCGGGTCTACAGGGTGACCCAAAAGTATTTTTTTATTTATATCTCAATAACGGCGCTACTTAAAAATTTGAAATTTGGTATGTGTTATCTACTTACTGGAAGACGCCTTAGGGTAGTTTATTCATTTACACAGTGCCTTAAAAAAGGGTAAAAACTAACAACCCCTATTCATTTTTTTGCTCAAACTTTTTTGAGCTTATCTTTTTGGTTTTGCAGGTCTATCATTTCACTGTACAGGGTGGCCCAACATAAAATCGTCATTCCAAAAATGAGGTTGTAGTAAAAATTAAGGAGAATTCGAGGATGTACCCTAATTTTGTATACGGGGGTCGGTAAAAAAGTTATCGCGAAAAAACATTTTTTGCAAAATAAAAAAAAAAATTTTTTTACCTAATTAGAGAACCTTTAAGTAGTATTCCCGAATATTCAGTTTTTTAATATAACTTCCGGTTATAGCGGAAATGAAAGTGGTTTTCTCTATTTTACAACTTACACATTTCTCTTAACCATCACAGGATTCCTTTTTTAATTCTGAATCCAACGATATATAATTTAACCTATTTATCTCCAACCGTTTCCGAGATATTTATCAGAGAAGCTCCATCAAACTAGATACATGGTCTCATGGTCGGTGTCTGATGTTCGATCTGAGTAGGCCAAACAATAAAACCAAATTTATGACAAATCAAGTCAGCCATGATAATAAAACTGACAAGCGAGCAGGCTGAATGTTAAAGTGGCTATAGCCATTCAACTGCATTCAACTTAATTAAAAATCTCGTGGAAATTATGAAACATTTATTATTTTTACTACTGTCATATTTATTTTTACAACAACAATATGATTAGTTATTTAAAATTAGTTAGAAGTTCATTTACATTAAATGTTCAAAATGGTTTCCATTATTATTTACACATAACCTAAGTCTTTTTAAGAAATTTTTTCGGACATTTTCAAAGATTAAGGGACGATTGTTTAAACTATCAATTTCTAATTTTACTCGTCTTTTAATCTCCTCAACATTTTCGGGGCGGTTCTTATAAACTTTATTTTTTAAATGCCCCCACAAGAAAAAATCCAAGGGGGTTAAATCTGGACTACGTGGCGGCCACCTTATCGTTCCATGTTTACCAATCCAATTTTCAAACGAATTGTTCAAAAATTCCGTTATGGGCCCACAGTTATGGAAGGAAGCGCCATCTTGCTGATATGTTAATTGTCTTTCTTGGAGTTTGTTAAGAAAAATTAATGGCAACTGGTCAAAGTATTGTTCCAATTCGTTCTGGATTAAAGACCAAAATATACTATTTTTCCGGTTGTATATTCCCGCCGTTGTAAATATAGCTTCATCGGACCAAGTCTCTCGCTGCATCTCTCTGAGATTTTTCGTTATTTCTTCTGAAATAATTTAAAATTCGTTCTCTCTCGTCCTCACTAATTCTAAACCCTTTTTTTCTCTTGCTAATCACACTTCCTGTCGGTCTGAATCTTCGATACAGCTTACATATAAATGAAGCACTCGGAAGATTTCTATTTGGATATTTACGATAATACTCCCTCAAAGGTTCTACGTATCTTTTATCATTTTTGATGAAGATCTCTATAATATCAGCATTCTTCTTTCAAAAACATTTTTTAAACTGCAACTACTAACAGCTTCAGCAACAAAATTTTAGACTAATCTGACACGTAAATAGAAATATTGAATTGACAGCCTACTCGCTTGTCAGTTTTATTATCATGGCTGACTTGATTTGTCATAAATTTGGTTTTATTGTTTGGCCTACTCAGATCGAACATCAGACACCGACCATGAGACCATGTATCTAGGTTGATGGAGCTTCTCTGATAAATATCTCGGAAACGGTTGGAGATAAATAGGTCAAATTATATATCGTTGGATTCAGAATTTAAAAATTAATCCTGTGATGGTTAAGAGAAATGTGTAAGTTGTAAAATAGAGAAAACCACTTTCATTTCCGCTATAACCGGAAGTTATATTAAAAAACTGAATATTCGGGAATACTACTTAAAGATTCTCTAATGGATGTGTAGGTAAAATTTTTTTTTTATTTTGCAAAAAAATGTTTTTTCGCGATAACTTTTTTACCGACCCCCGTATACAAAATTAGGGCACACCCTCGAATTCCCCTTAATTTTTACTAGAATCTCATTTTTTGAATGACGATTTTATGTTAACGTGTCTCCACGTAGCACACTTTTTCCGCTTGGATGGGCCACCCTGTACCTTTTCATATTGCAACGAAAGTGTACTCTTGTTTCATAACGATAAAATCAACCGTTTGCGTTGAAATTGGCAAAAAGTGCCCCAAAACACCTGAAAAGTAGCGCCGTTATTGAGATATAAATTAAAAAAAAATACTTTTGGATCACCCTGTAGACCCGAGTAACTTGGCAAGGAAAGCCCAAATCGAAAAATTTTATATGAAAGACCCCCCTTAAAACCACCTGCCGAACACCCCTTTAAAGTATTTACTATACATTGTGACTCACCCTGTATAGAATGCTTTAACCAAAGTTGTCGGAGACAACTAAGGTTAACTGGTTTTCCCTTAGCGGTGCATCTGTCGTGGTGTAGTAGATGGTATTGGTGTTGATTGCATAGGTACTACTTAGGAGTAGGTATACCTATAATTATTTAATACAAGTTAACAATTTAGACATGTTTTTTTGTTTATATTACCATTGGCAGGCGGCAGGCAACATATACGCACCTAGCAGCCAAGTAGGTAGGCGTAGCAACACCTTGAAAACTTAACTTACCAGGTGTTCTGTTCGAAAACCCGCTGGGACACGTCGATTGTTATTGCTAGTTGCGCATTTTTTTCAACAAAAACCTTTTATACAGGGTGACTCATGTAACAGTGGCCGATACCAACTTTCTTATTTTAAACACAACACCCTGTATATTATTCTTCATAAAATTCTAGACATATTTCATGAACAATGTCATATATATATCTTCACTGCTTCGGAAATATTAAATGTTTTCAGGTTATGTTTTTTAGGATGTGATGTTTTTCTTGTTGTTTGAGCAGTTCGAACATCTCCTACATTGACATGAATGTTTTTTTTTGTTTTTAATCATTATCAAGCAATAAACAGTACCCATTACTTATTAATTTTTTAGTGTGTCTGCAATCTAATATACACGATATATTTTTTAAATGTGGCAATTTTGGACAGCTAAGTGGTGCTGCAAAAGAACTATGCCCGACAAGTTGACCATGGATGCCAATTTCTTTTGCAGCACCACTTAGGTGTCCAAAATTTTGTAAAAATCATCGTATACAAGAATCCAAAAATGGAATAATATACAGGGTGTTCTATTTAAAGTAAGAAGTTGGTATTGGCCAGTGTTACATTAGTATAAAAGGTTTTTGTTGAAAAAAATGCGCTACTAACAATAACAATCGACATGCCCGAGCGTTTTTTCGAACACGCCCCGTTTATTTATTATTGAATTTATTTCATTTGGCTGATACACATTGTATATATAAAAACTTAAGGGTAGAGCAAGAAAAATAGTTTTTCATATCTATACGCCAATATTCTCAAGTAATGAGGCTGAGATTTTGTAAGAAAACTGTCTCCACGACATGTTTCAGGATTGTTTCCTGTAAAGGTTCGGCCATTAAATTTTGAAATTCGTGAGAATGCGCTTCATTATGAGTTTCACCGACTGTTTTTTGTCTTATATACTTGTGACCGGAAAAAGTCATGTAGTCTAATTTTTAGAAATCATTTCTCGATCCGCCGATATGCGAATTAATTCATTAATCCCGACTATCCCTTCCCTCTCAGCGCTCGCAATCTGTTTATGGCATAAAGATCAAATATCCATTTAAAAAATGCGGAACACTTCGAAAGGATGGGAGTGGAAGTGATCAGCAGAATACGTCAAGTCATTTCGCTAATGGCTTCCCAAATGTTAATCCGGCACGCATGCACGTGGAGGCATGGAGGGCATCGGGTAATACTCAATCGGAAAAACAGCGGAATTGGATTTAGTGCAATCGCGGGATGGAAATAGGATTTAATGGATAATTTGCGATGGTATCTAGTAGTCTACAACAAACACAAAATGTATTTAGGTACCTAAATAATATATACAAGGTGATTCAGTGATGATGTAAAAAAATTTAACCGCACACTGCGGGACGCCTACTAAAAAGGAAAATACGAAATTTTTTTTGCCGAAGTCTAAAACATGGGGCAAATCAACCCTAGCCTCAGTAAATCGGCGCTCCAGTTGGCTGCGACGCGCTGCGTTGCCACTTGTGCGCGCCGCTCGTTCCAACAACCTACTAACTGCGTAGACAGCTGATCCTGATCGGATGAACGGCCGCTCCGCGGCAGGCCGGGCCGCCACCGCCAGTGTCAGTACCGCCACCCGCCACGCCCGCCAGTGCCGAGTGGGAGGCAGAGGGAAGTGCACATGCCTTTGTACTCTTCCCGTGGATCGACGCCGTGAACCGCTGCTACCGCCAGATTCTTGGATACCATCCTCACCATGGTCGTGCTCCCACATTCCGTGTACGACAGGCGACAGCGCAGGTAGAACCTCCTGCTGCACAAGAAAATTGCTACAATCTTACGGAAGTATCAAATAATAAATTGGCAGTTTTATTATACGATAGTGGGCTTATTACTATCACAACAGATTTCTTATACGGGCTATATAGGAGATGCAAAGATCTGACGCTCACCAATGGAATAAACTAGAATAAACTTGTGCTTTTAATCTGTGTAGTCAAGTTACTGGTGTGTATAATGTTAATACTCAACACATTTTTGGACATTATAATGATATTTTTTAGAAAAGAAAAAAGGATTTACATTAGAAAATCGAAAAGCGAGTCAAAAAGGTAATAAATTAAGTTAGGCCATGATGTTTTTATCGTCACAACAGAACAATGTTACCCTGAAAATTTAGAAAACACAAAAAAATATCGACCTTTTAGGGTTTTCTCAGAATTTCTACATTTTTGAAATAATTTCTGTGAATAAGATCTAAATGAGAATGTGAATGAGATCTAAACACATATCCAATTTTCAATAATAGTTTGTTGCATATTTATATACAGGGTGATTCAGTTTTATTCTGAGACTCTTCAACAGGAGATAGAAAACCAAAAAATAACCGCACTTTCTTTTATAAACTATATCATTTTAAGGCCTTATTAAAAAGTTACAGGATGTTAAAGTTTTAAGAAATATGTGGACTTTATTGAATATTTACCAAACTAGTTGAGATATTTAAATCATATTTGATACACGTTATAACGGCATAGGTTAGCATAAAACCTGTTAATATTACACACCTTGAACAACCAGTGGCGTATAAGTAGGTAATTAGTATAATTGCTTTTAGAAAAAAATAGAACCACCTTGCATAGCAATAAAAATGTATTCAATTTCTTATGTAGATTGTAATTTTAAACAAAAATGCCCTCTTGGTAATTTTTCGTATGTGTCATGGTTTCGTGGCAAATTTGATTTTTTGTATTATTTCGGGGTATTTCTGAAAAATTATCTACAAAATTTGCTCCATAAGTAACACTTAAAGTAGAAATAATGTGTTTGCTACCTGAAATAAAGTAACTTTTTCCAATAAACTTACCTATTTAAGGCTATACTTTTGAAGATACAGGGTCTAAAACATTTAAGGAAGATACGCAATTAATGTTACGCTCTGTATCTTGAAAAGTAAAACCTTGAATGGGTAAGTTTATTGGGAAAAGTTACTGTATTTAAAGTAAAAAACACATTTTTTTTACTTTGAGTGTTACTTATGGAGAAAAGTTTTCTAATTTTTCAGAAGTACCCCGAAATAATACGAAAAGATCAAATTTGCTATAAAACCATGACACATATGAAAAAATGCTAAGAGAACGTTTTTGTTTAGAATTAAAATTTACATAAGAAATTGAATACATTTTATTGCTATACAAGGTGGTTCTATTTTTTTTCTAAAATAAATTATACTAATTACCGGCTTCTACGCCACTGGTTGTTCAAGGTGTTTGATATTAACAGGTTTTATGCTAACCCATGCCCTTATAACGTGTACCAAATATGACTTAAATATCTCAACTAGTTCGTAAAATATTCAATAAATTCTACATATTCCTTGCAACTCTAACACCCTGTAACTTTCTCATAAGGCCTTAAAATAATATAGTTTATAGAAGAAAGTGCGGTTATTTTTTGGTTTTCTATCACCTGTTGAAGTGTTGCAGATTAAAACTGAATCACCCTGTATATAATGGGCTGCAATTACACATTCTAGAAAAGGCACAAATTTCTGCTTTTTCATACAGCCGCGCGCCCGAGACGTCTAGAAGAAGGATATAAAGAAGCAGGTCCGGAGGCTCGGCGAACTTTCTCCGCTTAAATATAATGCAAAAAGCGACGGTAAGTTTGATGTTGACATACATTTTTGTCAAGCGAAGACGACATGCGCGAATTTGTTCAAAATTCTCTTCGCAAGTGATCACATGTTTACAGTTACAGTATCATGAGTTGGAACAGTTCACAGTGGCCGCATACGTACTCCCCTCACGGCGGCGCTATGTTTTGAGTTCATTACTAATCATTGATAGAATTGTCAATTTTTTGCAGCCTTTTTCCGTTGACTGACGTATTAATAAAGACTGCTCAAGGTTGTCATGTTTGACAGTTCTCTGGCTCACCATATGCGCTTCCCGGAGACAAAATACAATGCAAAATACATTGTTGACCATAGGCGCCATCTACTTTCCAGGACATGAAACTATATCCGTGAGAAGTCTTATTAATACGTCAGTCAACGCTTTTTTGTTTTTATAAATGTTGACAACATTATTTTGTTAACTAGAAAGGTATGCAGACTTTTATAATAAAAAATATGTAAGGCCAAGCAAACCAGTAGTATAATTATGAAGACAATAAATAATGTGTCCTACGCCACAGAATAAATAGCTTCACAGCAGAAGCGTCCATAAAGACATGTGTCAAAAATAAACTCCATTTTAATTTACAGAAAAATAACCAATATCTTATACATAAATTTGGTTCTAATACAATCTCTTTGCAATGTGGATTAATGTAAAATCAAATAAAATGCACAATGTTTATCCCTTTAGAAGATATTTGGCGTCAAAGCGAGCATCCTTTTGACACATGTCTTTTTGGACGCTTCTGTTGTGAATCTATTTATTCTGTGCCTACGCGTTAGGATTATTTCGTAGTTTAGCAGATTATGTAGTTTTATTGAACATTACTAATTTATACCTATCACTATTTATAATAGTTCAGGCTGACCAAAAATGTTTTCCTATAGAGAAAATACGGTAAACCAAAGCATGTTATGAAAACTGCTACCTACTTTTGTTTCATGCACTCTTCTGAGAAAATGCTGTTAAAGCTTTTTTGCATGCATTTAGATATCCATGCATTTTGCAAGTTGAGAAACCTGTAAAAATATTGTATATTATTAAATATTTAATAAATAAAAATTTAATATTTATGGTTGTAGATGAAACAACGGATACACACGGTAGATAGGTATGTACATTGCTAATTTATTAATTGGCGTTTTATCTGAAGATGGCGCAAGCAAGAGGGCTTAACAAATATGACAAATTATTGTACTATTTTTTCAATAAGTAGGCCTTGAAGCGATGTCAACATCAAAAGTCAGACGCGGAACCATCGTTCGTCAAAAGTGACCAAATATTCAAAACCCGGTCAATAAAGGCCCATTTAACTTTTCGTACACATTGCGAAATTGTTACCTATAGTATCGCAATCTTTCAGTATAAATATTTTAGTAGGTTTTAATATCAATTTATTTTTCATGGAGGCTGCAAACCAGGCAGCAGTTTGGAGTTTCTGTTGGGAAGCGCCGTGCCTCGTCATACTTGACCTAGGTATAGCGATCGTCAAAGTCAAGCAACGCCGCGCGCAGTCGGTTCATGGACGGGTGATCCCTTATTATTATTTTTCGCCTAATAAAACATTTTTTTTTCGATTAAAAAAATTTACTCCTCTCATGTGGTTTATTTGCCTCGGCCAGAGGCCTTTGCAACTAAATTCCACATGACTCATAAAAAGTTGAACTTCAGTGCCTTTGTACATAAATTACTATTTACAGAATGTCGTACCAGTTGACAAGATTGTATTAATGTTAACTGACGCTTAATGTGAATAACTTAATTAGTAGCATGAAACAAGTATTTATTAAGGCACCTTTAAGGGTAGAACTTTATCGAGAAACAGGGTGTCCCAGTTAAAGTCATAAACCCAATTTTATTTTTAAATAATAATTAAATGATTTTAAAGATAAATTGATGGTTCAAAAACCAGACGTGTAGATTTTTCAGAGGAAATCGAATATGCCGTCAAACTTAATATACAGGATGTCGTTAAAAAGTTATTGCAATAAATACCGTTTAAAAAAAAGAAAGTTGGATTTTAACACGGAATCTTAGTAACGAGCATACTGGAAGCAACAAAAAAGTGTCGGTTTTCATTTCTGACTTCCGGTTTAACCGGAAGTGAACGTCACTTGGTCAGATTTTTGCGACATCCTGTATATTTTGAGTTTATTAAGTTCCTTTTGTCCTCCCAATTCCAACAATATATAGTTTTATATAATTATCTCTAAAAATAACCAAGCAATGCATTTTTATTTTTTGATAATTTTCGTCAAATATGAAAAATTCACATCTTTGCATGGAATGCTAAAAATATAATGTTAGAGATATGTATATAAATCTATATATCGTTGGAATTGGGAGAAGCGAAAGAACCTAAAAAGCCCTAAATATACAGGGTGTCTTAAAAATCTGATCAATTGATGCTCACTTTCGGTCAAACCGGAAGTCAGAAATGAAAACCTACACTTTATTGTTACTCCCAGTATACACATTACTAACATTTCCTGTTAAAATCCAACTTAGAAATTTTTTGGAAAACGGTATTTTTTTTAAATAACTTTTTGAATTCCTCGGAAAATTCTACACAAGTCGGGTTTTCGAACTATGAATTGATCTTTAAATTTACGGAGAAAATCAGGTTTATCACGTTAACTGGGACACCCTGTACCTCTCCTTCCTAGACCAATAATCACACGCTGGGGTACTTGGTTTGAAGCGGCGTTATTTTATTTCAGGTATTTTAAAGACATACAAAATATTATGTCACTGTTTACTGTCGTTCGCCATTAGATAAGCTAAGAATAAGTTTATTTAAGTTACATTAATGCCAGTTATGTTAGTTATTGATACAATTTTAAAGCTTTAAAAACAAAAAGTTCTACTGCCTATTTCCGCAACAAATTAAATAAGGTCTTATAGAAAAAATGAGGGTTTTAATTTTTTTTGCAATATCTCAAACAGCCTAAACGCTAAAAGGCATTTTTTCCAATGCATTCCAAGTAATATCTTCCCTAAAGTACGCCCCAATTACTTCCGTGTATGTAGAGCGCAGTCTTTATGCGTACAAAAACATATTACCTAAGCAACAGAAGACAAATTTTGAACATTTGCAATAATAGAAAAACATTTAGTGATAGTCGACAATCGTATATATAAAAAACCGTATAAAAATATTAAAATATTAAAATATATTCTTTCCTTTTTCAAATTTTAACTGCCTTCTTTAACTAAAATACCAGCCTTTGTAGGTGCCTTTTTGACATTTTTTCCTGAGTTTAAATCCCGGCTTTAGTTATAACATAACCAAAGATATATTGTCGGTATATATCTTTGGTTATAATAATCAACCTAAATCCAGAGAATGTTAAAAGTTTTCATTTCGCAAAGTTGCTTTTATAACATATTTTATATACACTGATATTCCTATCTTTACTTGGGTAAAATGTAAATAGCGTACACGTTCTCCACTTTCGAAAGTTATGATTTTAGGACGTGTTTGTGTAAAGCTTTATAGAGCGAAATTTGCATAATTTTCCCCGGATGACTTACAGGCATTCGTCGCATTCTTGGTGTAATAAATTTCGCTCACAAACGTTGTTTGCTCCGCTATGCAAATGAAATAAATCATCATTTTCCCTCCGTGCCGCGGCCGCGTATTGTTGACATTAGATGCATGGTGAAACGACTCGTTAAATGCCACTAATATTGTTTACTATCGACAAGTCGGTAGAATTTATGGATTCGAAAACATATGTTTCACTGCTGGAAAGTGGAACAGGTTAATTTTTAAAATTACTCTTTATGCAGCTATATCGCTGCATTAGTGACCCGAAATCAATAGGTTATAATCAAAGAGCGAATTATAGCAACAATATCAAATTTGCATTTGAAAACAGTACAAACTAAATATTCCATAATAATGTTAGTGAAAAAAGTTTTATTATTAGGTATTTTTAAAAGACTGAAAACAGAATAAAGTATTGAGGAATAAGAAATATCGAAATAGGAAATAGGTTAATTATATTCTACTACATTTACGTAAGAAAATTTCCATTTCAAATTAGAATTCCCTTTAACTCCAGCACAGCTACAACAATGCAGAAAAAGTGAACATTTTCTATGAAAATCAAAATTTTCAAAAATTGATCTATACCTAATCATATCTATATTTTTAGTCGATGCATTTCGACTTCTTGATTCCGAAAACCTATGCATTTCAGGGCGTATCTCCATCAGCTCCGTAGTAATGACGAAAAAACCGAACTTGAGGTTTCATTGTAATACAGTAGTAATACATTTTCATTCACTTAATTTCCTATAAATATACTAAATTATAACAAATATGACAAATGAACTAAAAACAGTTCGAAAAATCAATTTTATTTTCCTCCGAAGATTTGATTTCTTTTGCCAACGTAATATGACAGATGGAAAATGTCATTTTGAACAAAAAGTTTCTTATAAACATTGGTAAAATGCATACTAAGAAAGTTACGGGGTGATGAAAGTATAGTTTGAAAAACATCTTTATCCCAATAACTTCTACAGAAGTTATGCAATTTAAATGAAACTTGGTGCAATTCTTTATTAACTGAACTGAAACAATTTTGTATAAAAACGATTTATTCCAATCAACCAGAGGCGTTATCCTTTTGGTCTCGCCGGTTAATCACTTTAGTGCGTCTTTTTATTTTGCAACAAAAATATACTCTTGTTTCATAACGATAAAATCAACCGTTTGCGATGAAATCGGCAAAATGGCCCCAAAACACCTGTGAACTCCAAAATTCGAAAAATAAAATTATCGCCTACCGCCTTTAAATGTTTTACAGATGAATTGTACGTTCAAAATTAAGAAAAAATGCCTAATGGATATTGAGTAAAACATGACTGGTTTTGCTGAAATATGGAATTCAAAATTTTGTCGAGATCAATCAGTTCCATTTTGAAAACGAACAATTTTGGTACATAGTTCATAGGGAATTTTTAGTCACTTTAAATGGTACAATTATTTTGTAAAATTTGAAAGCCGTAGTTGAAAAAACAGGTGTTTTAGAGCACATTTTGCCGATTTCAACGCAAACGGTTGATTTTATCGTTATCGTTATGAGTACCCTTTTGTTGCAAAATAAAAAGATGCACTAAAATGATGAACTTCTGAGACCAAAAAGATAACCTCAAAAAGTTATGAGTAGAAAACCCATTGTGCTACCCCCCCCCCCGGCTTTGGTCGATGGGAATAAATCGTTTTTACACAAAATTGTTGCACTTCAGTTACTAGGAAGAAGCGAGGATTTGCTAATTAAACCAGAAACAACAACGAGCAAAGGAACTTTCTCGAACGAAAGTTTCAATTATTTGTTACCTACTTTCTTCGGTAAATTTTATCCGGTTTCTTCGTTTCTAAGCACGTGACTTTTTTGACGTACATTCTGCACAAAGAATTGCGCCAAGTTTCATTTAAATTGCATAACTTCTGTAGAAGTTATTGCGATAAAGATGTTTTTCAAACTATAGTTTCATCACCCTGTAACTTTCTTATTGTGCATTTTAGGACCCATGTTTATAAGAAACTTTTTGTTCAAAATGATATTTTCTATCTGTCATATTACGTTGGCACCATCATTTAGAATCACCCTGTATATACCTATATATTATTCTTTTAAACGGCCCTGGTAGTTCATTAAATAATTTAAAACTTTTAAAAATTACTTGATTTTGACCAAATGTTGTGCTAAAATTCTCTAAATTAAAATATTCTACATTTTGTGTGTAATGACCAGAGGAAGGGAAGGTAATTTGTTGTTAATTTGGAATATCCGTGTTTTATTAAAACTACTACAAAATACACGTAAAAATAGCACGTACCTACTAATAGAATGTTACCAATTCAGAAAGATATGGTGTTTCCTTTCTTATTTGTCAAATCCAGTATGGCTGTGACCTCCTTATAAAGTGAAAGTGTTCTCAACAAGTTTATTAATTAAGTATCTAATCCGCAATAATCATATCGAGATTTTAACAAATTTATAACTTTACTACTGGAAATTGGTTAGAGGCATGTATATTTTATGATCCCGTTTGTATTTTAAAACTTTTTTCAAATTTTAATAAAAATATGGATATGTTGTGTTGGTAATTTGGAATACTGTATGCGAAGATAGTTTGGAATATTCCATATTTTACGCACATTTCATGATTCGTAAATTTTATTTTTTTAGGAATGTCGGAACGAAATTCATGCAAGAAAAGAAAGAAATGGACCGCGGATGACATGTCAGCAGCTGTTACCGCTTTTGGGGAGACAAAAAAAGGGTTTTTAAAGGCATCTAAACATTTCAATGTAACCAGGACAACACTCTTCAGATTGGCCGGTGAAGAAGATACACCCACTAAGAAGATTGGCCGTAAACTAGTATTTAATGACGATTTTGAATCTCCGCTAGTCGACTAAGTTCTCCAAATGGAAAGTAAATTCTAATCGACTTACGAAGGTTAATTAGCATTCCGACTTGCGGCAAAAAATAATATGCCCCATCCTTTTAATGATGGCGTTGCTGGCAAATACTGGCTCAAGGGATTTATGTCGCGCAACAAAAATATGTTGTCCTTACGCAAACCAATAGGTACAACATTTGCAAGGGCTCGTAGTTTCACCAAACAACGTATGGACCAATTCTATTATCTCCTTGAAGAAGTTTATGCTAAAACGAAATTCACTCCTGAGAGAGCTATATAGTTCAGAGAACATTTTCCAAGATGATTCCTCGTCGCGGTAAAAAACAAATTGGTCCTATGACATCAGCTGAGAGAGGTTCTCTAATAACAACAGTTGCATGTATGAGCCCATAGCAGGTTTGTACCGCCAATGATTATATTTCCCCGGAAAAAAATGACCGAAACTTTGATGCGAGGCATTCCTGTAGGATCAATAGGCAGAGCTCATCCTTCTGGATGGATACAAACGTATTTGTTTACACAACATCATCTCATCGCTCATCGCTGATATCTCTACCCCCACAATGCACACGTAAGGTTCAGCCTATGGACAGAGCTTTCATGGCCCCGCTCAAGACTTACTACTCTGAGGAAGTCAGAGTATGGCTTCGTGAAAACAACAAGCCATAGACTGCATGCGACATAATGAATATATTTGGTAAAGCCTATCGTAAGTGCTAGACAGTAGAAATAGCTGTAAAAGGATTTAGCGTGGGTGGGGTATATCCCTTTAATGGACATGTATTAACATAAGCAGATTGTCTTGCTGCAGAGCATGAAACGTTAAATGAATCTGAGGACTGTCGAGTGACGGCCGTGAACAGCTCTACTGAAAATTCACTAATTCTTGCTAGACCCTGGTTGCTTTGCAAGACAAGAGAAGAATAGGCCTAGCAAGTCAAGAAATCTTGTCTTGTGAAACACTATTATTGACCACGAGTGTGTCCTTTTTGTTTTCAAAACGTACCCCCTTGTGCATTAACCTATGAGTCGCCACTGCTAGGTGCCGTGTATTGTCACATAACATAAAACACCATTGCGTGAGATAAAATCGTCTGCCCAATTCAGGAAGTGGCAATACACAGGCGAGTACGGTGCGGTGGAACGCACAGTTGCACCGAAAGTCCATTTGTTTTTTCGCCATTTCCCTGTGTGCACACGTTCGTGGCGCATTGGCATCCTGCAAGCGAAACATTACTTTTATAGGTCGCGCATTCAGACTGCGTCGGAGTTGGGGCATAGAAATGCAGTTGGTTTGGCCCGTTCAATTACAGATCCGGCGCTAAAGGTGTGTCAATGGTGCCGTGATTGCCTCGGGGTTGTGTGGGAGTCTAAATCTATGTAGGCCATTTCGGTTAACATTGAGACCGTGTCTAAATATAGACATTCAATAGTAAGTTAACAGTTATGTTTCTTTATTGATATATCTATATTTTTAATACAACAGGGTGTTTCATCTTAAGTGCGAACACCCTCCGTAAAATTTGTATTCTCCATCCGATTTTAGCCGCGTTTTTTCTAAAAATAGGTCTACGTTGGTGCAAAATTTCAGGTCTTAATGTCAATTTTCAAGACAACTTTTTTTTCTAGTAAAAAATGACGAAAACCATTTAGCGATTTTTTTATTTAAAATATGACACCACAGCGTTAATCAGAACAACCTAAAACCCACGTATACCAAATTTGAACAAAAAATATACAGGGAGTTCCATTTTGCAGGGTGTCAAAATTGAGCAAAATAGGAATTTTAAAGGCATCTGGAGAGTCAAGTGTGCCATAGAATCCCATCAAAACAGATGAATGATCAACAGGACTACTCAAAGTGTTGGTGTGCAAAGATTCGATAAAAAAATGGGTCTTCTTCTGTGGGCGATGTCAAAATGCTGAATTTTTATTAAACTTTATATTGGTCAGGAGTGCTCTGGAATCATTGAATAAATACAAAAGCAACTTATTTCTTTACATCATCCAACCAACAAATAAAAACAATTCAAATTGTTGGACCTTTATCAATAAAGTCACAGTCTAAGATGATACATTTTCTGTGCGTTTCCTGTTGTGGCACACCTTGACTCATATGGACTTACTGACTGGCAGGCTTCTGTATTTTTTAGACTTAGTTCGCTTGTAATGTCTGGGGTGGTTTTGATATACCTACTCGATTTTTGACCTGTATAAAGTTTAAAAAATTCAGCATTTCGAGTTGCTACAGAGAAGAACACCTTGTATATTTTTTATTGGATCTTTGCACATCGACACTGTGAGTGGTCCTGTTCATTATCCAACTGTTTCGAAGTAATTCCATGGCACACTTGACTCTCCAGATGCCTTTAAAATTCTATTTTGCTCAATTTTGACACCCTGCAGAATGGAACTCCCTCTATGTTTTTTGTTCAAATTTGGTATACGGGGATTTTAGGTTGTTGTGATTAACGCTGTAACTATACAACTTTCATACAAAAGGTTTTTCTGAAGCGAACATTAAAGGATCTATAATAATGGGGGTGATGCAACACCTAGATACGTTAGGAAATATGATTTCCCACTTTTCCTCACTAGTTACCTGAATAGCTATTACATACATTAGCTTTACATCAAAATCCGGTCTAGCAAGCGGCAAGTTTCAAAATCCAAAGTAGCCCATTAAAAATTACTTAACCGATACTTACACAGTACACATCTATCTTAATAATAATTTGGTATGTTAACGACAATATGGCGCCGTTTAGCTTGCCCACAAGTTCCAGCATTCGCCTAGGGAAACTAACCCCGTATTTCAGAAACAGAAATTGCGCATTTAGTGGTCGCTCGCAAGGTATAATAAATAGAACGTATTGCACTAGAGGGCCAGGAATAAATTCTGTAATAAAGCCGCGGCATATAGCATATGTGGACTATGCTCAAATCTGCATATAAAGCACAGCACAGCTATAAGATTTGAGTATTATGCCCGGGCACATTTTGCAAATCTCTATTTAAAGTTTGTCCAGAGGGCATGCAAAAATAGTAAATACGAGTAAACATTTAAAATGTTATACACGAATATTGGTAGGTATATATGCCACATTCAGTATTTCTAAAACAAAAATAAAAAGTTCCCAAAACTGCCAAGAGTGCTATTTTATTTTTTAGACCGTTAGACTTACAGCGTACTGATGATTGATTTATTATTTAAAACACTTGTATGCGGTTACTTTTGTTGTTCTTGTTTTGAGTACTGGTCCATTACCACGTTTTTCTTTAATCGCATTATTTTAATCGCTAATGTTACATCCTTATTATTAGTAACATTATACTCTCTAAAAATTACCTAGTGGAAAAGGTTATAACTGGAGGCATAATACATTATTCATTTTGTTACTTTACAGATGACCATCAAAATTTTCATTTTGTTTTACACACGGCGATAAATAAACTGGTGGGTAGGCCGCGGCATCGCCGCGCGGCAGCCGCTGTCCGTCGAGTTGTAGATCAGCCTTATAAGGAGAGACAGAGAAATTAGTCGAGCCGGCCGAGCTGTGGTCCGCGGAGTTAGTAGTGTTTTCATAATATTTCGGGTGCGCGAGTAATGGGGGTACATTGTTTCGTACCCCAATATTATGGTGGCTACATTTTTAATTAAAATAGAATAGGTGTTAAGGAGCAGAACTCTTGATGAAATTATGTTAGTTAAGGAAAACAAATACTGCATAGAATTTAGCTGCCAAACACATCGGGCAGATGTGCTCTCTAAAATTGTTTATAATTATATGATTATGAGAGTTAAACAATATTATAAACAAGAAACGAAACAACAAAGAAATTCTAGCGTATAAAAAAGAAAAGAAGCTAAGCTTCAAAAAACATAATTTAATTTCATACTGCATAAGTGGACACTTTTGTAATAAATAATTTGCAGACACGGTACTAGTTTATCGTCATGGTTACAGATATTCCCTATAACTATATATGTACTTGTTTTTTTAATTAAGTGTTAATAATAAAATCGCAATTGCTATAGCAAATTTTTAGTGACGAACGTGTAAATTGTAAATGCACCTATTATACAGGGTGTTTCTAAATTGCACCAAAATATTGTACAGGGTGATTCTCCCGTTAAATTTAAGGGGGGGTCTTTCCTATAAATTTTCCTTAAAACCCCTCGCCCTCCAAATATGCGAGGGTAAAAAATTGTTTTTATTTTTTTCTCCACTATGTAAAGAGGTAGAAAGTTGAAATTTGGTGGACCAGTTGCACTCATGGAATGACATTTTGTGACATTTTTTCAACCCTAAAGTATAAGTGGAGGGGGATGAAAAAACCAACCCCTAAATTATTTTTTGCCAGAATTTTTTAACGTGTCAAATTTCAAAACAAAAAAAATGGTTTACAATGACAAATGCGCTTAAAAACATTTTCAATTCTTGTCTTTTTTGTCCTAAACTTGACAGATTTTTCAGAAAAAATAAAACTTGTGGACACCCACGCCACTTACGCATGGTTAAAAATTCTTTTATGAATCAGGTAATCTTAGGCTAATGTCAAACATCTAATTACTGCGTTTAAAAACGTTTAGGTATCTTTTGTTTTGGTTCTAAATTTGACATAATTTTAGTGAAAGGAAAACATAGTATTAATAATAAGTAGTAATTCTTTGTAATAATAATAATAATTTTACAAGTAGGTAGTTATCAAAAATACTTTAATTCCAAATATTAGGGCGAGATGATACAGACCTAAAAAACTAAGGAAATAAAAAATCTGAGAACTTTAACAACTATAAATAATAACAACAACTTAATATGAATTCTAAAAATAACAACAAATGCTGGAAATGTTTCCCGTCTGCTAAAATGCACGACTCAATTCTTCGGGCCATAGAATTCCGAATTCTTTGAAATATTCCGGGAGTATTTCTAATAGTTTCGCATGAGCCCATAACAAAATGCATATCCCGCATTTATTCATTTGTGAAGTTCACCATTTTTTTGTTATAAGGGACACAACACAAATTAGTTATGGCATCTAGTAATTAGTATGTTAGTAATTAGATGTTTGACATTAGCCTACTAGATTATCTGATTCATAAAAAATTATTATTAATCATTAACCATGCGTTAAGTCGCGCGGGTGTCAACAAGTTTTTTTTTTAAATCTGTTTAGGACAAAAAGACAAGAGTTTAAAAGGTTTTAAAACGCATTTGTCCATTACAAATCAATTTTTTGGGTTTTTAATACCCATCCACTCACACTTTAGTGTTGAAAAAATGTCAACAAAATGTCTTCCATGAGTGCAACTGGTCCACCAAATTTCAACTTTTTACCTCTTTCCATAAATAAAAACAATATTTTACCCCCGCATATTTGGAGGGGTGTAACTGGGAGGGGGAGGGGTTTTGAGTAAAAATTTATATGAAAGACCCCCCTTAATTTTAACGGGAGA
This sequence comes from Pseudeuparius sepicola, assembly GCA_963920635.1. Classification (NCBI taxonomy): domain Eukaryota; kingdom Metazoa; phylum Arthropoda; class Insecta; order Coleoptera; family Anthribidae; genus Pseudeuparius; species Pseudeuparius sepicola. The sequence continues at coordinate 45,713,486 of OY987302.1, read as the reverse complement.
ATTACCCTGTAAAATATTTTAGTGCAATTTAGAAACACCCTGTATATGTGGTTTAGGCTCAATTAAAAGTTAAACCGGATTAAAACAGAAAATAGCAAGATAAAATGACAATAAAATCAAAATTCATTTCTCTATGGTTATTTTCTACTTTAATCCGGTTTAGCTTTTAAACGAGTTCATATCACATCGGTACACAGGGCACTAAAAATAATAGTAAATATGCTTTTTAGGTTGTGCAGAGACAAACTAACCTGGAAAAATAAGTTTTAGATAGATTTTAATTGGTAACATAAAGACTCGATCCACTATAGTATATCATATAATATAGGTACCTATCTATAACAACGAAAAGTTAAGAATATTTGAACTAATTGTCGCTGTATGCTCGTACTTTTAAATTTACCTACGTACATGAATATAATAATTTTTAATTATTCTTCGCAATGTAAGTATTTAGTAAAGTGGTAACCTATATTAGAAAATCTTGAAAATATGTTATTCATTGTACCAAACCCTAACATACAAGAGAATTGCAGAAATACGATGGGAAGCGCCAATGCTCCTAATAATCTTGGCCGACTAAATCTTCCGTCTCTCTCTTCGGCGCGTCTACAGTTCGTTGGTCACCGCGGAGACGCTTGCCTCTATACCAGTATAATCTATTGCCGTGGTTTTACAGTAGGTAGTTGCTTGTCTGGGTCTGGAGTTCCGCGTCCCATTTTTCATTATAATTTTTATTTACAGAGTGCGCTACGCTATGCCCACCTACCGCAACTACTAAATCTCAGCATTACCAATTCTCTCCAGACCCAGTTCTCGACAAACCCAGCTTCGCTTCATGCATTTGCCACATGATAATATCGTTGCAAAAAGAAGGAATATTTTAGCGTTGACTGACGTATTAATAAAGACTGCTCACGGCTGTCATGTTTGACAGTTCGCTGGCTCACCATGCGCTTCCCGGACACAAAATACAATGAAAAATACATTGTTGACCATAGGCGCCATCTACTTTCCAGGACATGAAACTATGGCCGTGAGAAGTCTTATTAATACGTCAGTCAACGATTTTAGATTCTGGGATGTTGATCATATCTGTGCAACACCGCGTTGTCAAATGTGTGCCTAGCAAGACATTGCTATAAAGGAAGGTGGGCCTCCTGGGGAGTTAGACTTCTCTAAAGTGGGGCTACCGTGATGCTCCGTATTTACAATGGTTAAACTAAACTAAAATGTAAATGTAACTACCAACTAATAAGTTGTTGTTTCTCTCAGACCACAAGTTTAATTTTAAAACAAACCATTCTCTGTCTTTTTGACTTGATTGATACATATATATAAGGTTCTTTGTGTAAATATTTTGATGTATAATAATTAAACGAACCTACTCTGTATCTAAATAAAGTACTGCCCGACTTTTCATTGAATTTCATATTCCTACTACTATTGAAAAATTGTTCTCTCATTTTAGATATTCAAAGTTTGATAATTTCACTTTCACCGACCTGAGATGATACCTAGGTACAGTACACAGGGTGGTCCAACTTTTATGGACAAAACCTCAGGAAATTATAGAAAACGTCAAAATAAGTACACTTTGTCATATAAATATGTATCGAAATCCTAACGGTTTCCGTGATACAGGGCGCCAAAGTTCATTTTTTTATAATTTGTCTTAAAGGAAGACAGATAAGACAAACAGATTTGGTACAATTTAGACACACATTAAGTGCTATAAATTAAAAATAATTTGACGTGTCTACAACTTATTTAGTTCTGTGCCCTAAAACCTTAATAGAGACCACTTTATTGACGCGAATTTTTTTTTTTTAAATTCCCAAGACACATTATTTTTCGAATCTAGAAATACTTTTTTGTAGGTTTTGGTACAAAATGTTATTAAGCAAAGTTAATACTAGACCTAGCCTCAATTTTTATTTTATTTCAGTTAACCAATTTAGTCACCATGGTGCACTCTTTAACACTAACGAGCATTTATCAAACTCTTACGGTAGATATTGTACATTTAGTTTTTGCTGTAGATTAACCCTGCCCCAAGGTAGTTTTTAAATCTTGATTTTTTGCACAATTGCACTTTTATCAAAAAATAAACATTAGATATATGTTATAGAAGCAAATCAAAAATTTAAGATGAGTCAGCTAGCTACAAAACCGGAGTATGCTTAAACCAAATTTCAAATCAATTCCTTCGCTAGTTTTAACAAAATATAGTGATCCTTTTTCTTAAAAATCATAAATGTTCAAATACCTCCTAAATCGTCAAACTTCGGATAACCCTATATACAGGATGATTTTTTTAGGTCTACCACCGCGATTTTCTCGCTCATTTTGCGGCCTACAAAAAAAACGTAAGAAACGAAAATTTGGCAATTTTGGACAGCTAAGTGGTGCTGCAAAAGAAATCGGCATCCATGGCCAACTTGTCGCGCAATATTAAAAAAACCTCAAATTGAGCAAAACTATTAACGGCCGTGGAATGTTTATTTTAGGAGACAGAGGAAAACTTTTATATTGAAAATTGATGGCACTGAGAAGCTTTATCCGTCCAGGTGCTCAGATAGTTTCAGCAAATTACACAGGGTCTTCGGCTCTCTTGAGACCATGAAAATTTTTGTCGATTTTAGGTTTTTTTAGTACACCGAGAAAAGTTGGGTATGGAGGCCCATTCCTTTTTTAATGTCGCCTCGCTGACCAAAATTGCCATATATTGTTTTCTTATATATTTTCTGTGTGCCCCAAAATAAGCGAGAATATCGCTTAATAAGAAATAAACAAAAAATTCATAGCCTCAAGAGAGCCGAAGACCCTGTGTAATTTTTTTTGCATAAAGCTTCTTAGTGCATAAAGCTTCTTAGTGCCATCAATTTTCAATATAAAAGTTTTTCTCTGTCTCTTAAAATAAACATTCCACGGCCATTAATAGTTTTGCTCAATTTGAGGTTTTTTTAATATTGCACGACAAGTTGGCCATGGATGCCGATTTCTTTTACAGCACCACTTAGCTGTCCAAAATTGCCAAATTTTTGTCTCCTACGTTTTTTTTTTGTAGGCCGCAAAATGAGCGAGAAAATCGCGGTGGTAGACCTAAAACAATCATCCTGTATAATATAGGGTTTATAGCGATGTCCGCTATAAACAGGATTCATTTGGACCTGAATCTGGGACACCCTGTTTAATTTTTAGACATTTTCCATAAGTTGTTATCTTCCCCAAAAATGACGAAAGTTCTTATATTAGGCATTCTTTTTTGAAAAAAAATAAAGAGTGCAGTTGATTTTGCTATACCCTAGCTTGTACTTGCTCCACAGGTTATAATATTCCAATGTGGCGAATATCGGACTTTTTTCTCTATCTTATACAAATCATAATTTAAAAAAATTAAAAATCATGTTAATTCAAAAGTTGCCGAGGCCTCTAAGGCCGAGGCAAATAAACTACATGAATGAGTAGTGAGGCGACCGCGCGTGCCGTTGCTTTCTTTCTATTATCGCTGTTACCTAGATCGAGCACGATGCGGTACGGTGCGCACACTTCTCAGCAATCCTTCTGTGGCCGGCCTCGTGCACTCTATACAGTGTGGTCATTTAAGTGTGCAACATATGGGAATTTATTTTATTAATTTCACAACGAAAATACAAATATTCCCTAAAGTTGGTGCATGTTCGATAATCATATTAGGCGCACTTAAAATGGTTGCAAGTCCAATAATACAGGGTAGGTCAAAAAATATAAAAATTTTACAAGAGTAAAGTACCCTTTATTATTTCAGAAAATTCAGAAAAAGGTTATTAAGGAAAGTTGTTTAGAATTAAAAGCTATGCCTTTATACCGAAATATAGCCTCCTAAGAAAAACATTTTTTTCGTCAATTAATTTCTACAGTTTTTAACAAACATTTAAAATAAAAATTTTTCATCTTAATTGATAGTTTTTAATATACACATTATCATTACTAACGTTTTATCTTGTTCGGAAGAAATTTGCGAAATTTTAAAGTTTTGTTTAATATCGTTGCAACAAACATGAAATTTGTGATTCCCTAAAAAATTAAAAATCTAAATTAATATTACAAATAGGCTTGAATTTGAACAAAGTTATGCGGAATTGATTTAATTTTGATTGATTTATAAAATTGTTTAGGGTGAATATTAAAACAAACTTTTCTGAGGAAATTATTATTGTTTTTCAAAAAAATATTTTTTTTCTTAGGAGGCCATGTTTTGGTATTTAGGCATAACTTTTAATTATAGACGACTTTTCTTATTACCATTTTGCTGAATTTCCTAAAATAATGGTACTTTACTCTTGTACAATTTTTATATTTTTTTTACCTAACCTGTATGCTGTTTGACTTGCAACTTGCGCCTAATATGATTATCGAACATGCACCAACTTTCGGGAATATTTGTATTTTCATTGTGCAATCAATAAAAAAATCCCATATATTGCACACTTAAATGACCACACTGTATAGAAAATATTTTTGTCGTTCAGCCGACCAAAATACTTATACTAAAAGATTGCGTTGTAATAGGTAACAATTCCGAAATGAGGCTGACACATTAAATGATACTTTATTGGCCGGGTTTTGAATATCTATGGACACATTTGAGGGGCAATGGGCCTGGCATCTCGCCAAGGCCTACTTATTGAAAAAATCTTATAATAATGGCTTACTTTAGTGTCGCCTTCTAAGCTTTTCATGACTGTTTTGAGGTTTTTGAATATATGGCAATTTACAAAAAAACTTTTTTCTCATTTTATGTTCCAAAACTTAAATAAGTTATTATTGCCTCGGTTTGTGACTATATTTACTTAATAAGAAGACTGATTTACTTAATAAGAAGATGTAAAAAGCGTAAACTAAATTAAAAATCAGATTAAGTTTAGTGTATTTTACTTAACAATAATGTCTAAACTTATTGTCGAGGCTCGGAAAAAAAAAAATTTTTACTTTCCTTATTTTTAGGGTATTTTTTGATTATAGCAGACTATTGAAATTTTTAATTATCAAAAATTATGTATTAGAATGTGCCTTTTGTTATATCAAATAACAACAACCCGTTAAAAATAATGAATTGTCTCGAGTTAAAGTGATATGCACCTACACTGTAAATACAATAGCAAAAAATTTTCAGCAGTTGCTGGCAATCGGCGACTTGAGATCACGGTCCCACAAAATTGAACTTTTAATGTATTTTTTGTAATAACATCTTAAATAATAGTTCTTAACATTATCACATTTTCGATGGTAGAGAATCCAAAAAATCTGTGCCAAGGTTTCCGTTTTTCAGTAACACAAAAAACTGCGCTATTGGCTGACAATTGGACATTCCGTGTTTCCATATAAATAGCATATATCTCCTTTATTATTCTCCAGTCAGTTTTATATAAATTGTATGTTAACTAAACATATATAAATAATAAAAACTAGAACTGGCAATAGCATTCAATGCGGCTCTTTTGTTAGAGTTATTCAGTTTGTCCTGAAATGAAAACAAATTTAATTAACCTTAACATAGATAAGCACTTTAAAATTACATTTTGACATTGCAAATGGGATAGGTGTAAATTTAGTAATTCGCCATTAGGTTTAATATTACGTTTATTTTTTCAATGTATTTTTATTTTGGTAAGTTTTATTATTGTTTGCAGAGCTTGTAATATTTATTGTTAGCTTTTAATCGTGATTTTAGAACTTTCTATTCAGGTTTGCCTATATGATGCTATTGCGTCCCCGAAACATGTGTCCGCTTTTCTCTCGTTGAAATATGCCCATAATATTTTTATATCCGAAACTTCCCCACTAGAAACCCTACAAATACCACAATTGCAGCTTCTCGACGATGCGGACGAGCGAAGCGCAGTTCCACAATTTCACTAACGAACCCAATCAAGCCCACTCGGCCAGTCGCCAACCCATAAATCATTGAATTAATGCAAAACAACCCTTATAGTTGCGGCCCGATAGCAGCCCGAATGCACTGTTAAAATATTTTTATTCGAACGCAAGAACCACCATATTATTACCTTTTAAGTACCACTTTCACAGGTCACCTCAGACGATCAGTTATTTACAAACGTTTATGGATTGCAGTATTTTTATTTGCGAGATAAGTATGTGAACCATTCCAACTTATGTCAGTTACAGAACGGTACATTAATCGCGCCTGCGCATTAAGTAGTCCATGGTTCAATTCAAGAACGGTTCATTGCCAGTCAAAACCCGCGAGAGAATTTAGTCTTGACTGAAACTAATATGGCATTATCTATAATTGGAGAAGATCGGAGAATATATATTTTTGGTTAATTTTCCATATTGTAGTGGAGTCCACTAATACACTGTGTTTGTTTTCCTCGCAGGAGTGCATCGTATTTAACCAGCCACGATAGAGAGCTGTTTTGCATACATTCAATGATTTGCAGACATATTATGTTGACGTCAGGCAGATCGGGGGTTGATTGGGTTCATTAGTCAAATTGTGGAATGGCGCTTTGGAATGCTGACGTCAAGAAGCTGGAAATGCAATGGGGGGGGGTCTTAATTGGAGAAGTTGGAACTATAAAAATAAAGTTACTTTAACAAGTGAGAAAGCTTCGTTTTTTGAAACAATATACTTACGGCAAAAGTTCGACAAACGAATTTTACTCAACATCACATTATATCTACAGGGTTATTCAGTCATTTAACCACAGGCGGATAAAAATTCAACAAAAAAATAAGAAAATATTTTCAGAAGTGCATTTGAACCCCTAACTAACGGCGCTTCTGACTAGCCCAGCTAGTAAACATCGCACAGAGGCCCGCATCTCCCGGCGCGCAGTTGCCCCAACATATGGTAAATTTACTCCTTTTTACTTTTTCTCAGAAATCTAAAAAAATCGAAATTTTGAGAAAAACCGGCAAGTTCCATAACTTTTCTTAAGTTTTTAAATTTTTGGGAAACAGTTTCCTGAAGTGACGTTAAATACGCACCGTGGTATAGGTACCTACTTACTTAATGTAGGTATTTTTACGCTTGCATCAGCTATTGAAACCAAAACCTTCATTATTAGCACTAATAATTTCAATTTGTAGATAATTACAATTTCCAAAATTTTCAGCTTCAGTGCTTAGAATTTACTCTCTTTTATTATCATTTTTAAACTATTCCAACTTTCAATCAGACATGAATTTTTCTATGTAAATAATTTTTTTGGTTTCAATTTTGGATAAAACTAACAATAAGCTAATAAAATGAATAGTGCCCCATTATAATTTTAAAAGAAATGGCTCGTGGCATATGGGACAAAATGCTTTGGTAATTGGCAAGTATAAGTTGCAGAACTTGGCATATTTTGCTTATTCGGAAACTGCTTTCGATACTGCTTCGATATTCTGCCGCAGCCTGACTTGTATTTGAGTAGATCATGGTGCACGAACGCAAATATCACATGCCCAATGCACAAGCTTGGAAGAATCCGGGAACCACTTTTTATTTCAAGTACATTTTGAAAGCTACGCTCGCATGAAAGTGATAAAACCCACATGTCATAATATGACAATTTATTAGGACCATGCGCTGTTCCGCCGATGGCATCTAGTGTCATAAAACTTGACTCCCTCTGCCCTATAAGAATTCTGTAACCCTCCTAGGATGGACAGAAGTATTTATAAGATTTCTTACCGTTTACGTCAGTCAACGCTTCTCACGGCTACAGATTATTTTTCTGTAAAAACATATGGCGCCGTTGACTATAACAATAACAAATATAAATCAACAAACTAATACATTCTAACGTTATAGCTTTCAGTTAATTAGGTAAACATTTTCAAAAACAACTAGGTGTATAATAGTTTATTAAAAATAATCTGAGATAGACAAAGATCTGAGGCGTTGCCGATTTCTGTTACAGATTTCTGTATACGCCAGGGGCTTACCTTGGTTGTTACAGGTTTCTGTATACCTCAGGGTCCCCAGGCGTAAGCAGAAATCTGTAAAAACTTCTGCAGCTCTAATATCAAAAAGAGATAATAGTCGGGTTATTAACTGATTGCGTATAAGATGAAACGAAGTTAGATTTACTCGAATTCCAAGTGTTTTGAGCTTTAAACATAAAAAACGTAGACGCAAACTTTGCTCTATCAAAGAACATGAATGTAGAACTGCTCTAAAAAGCAGATGAAATAACAAAAAGAAATTTAAAGTTTGCTTCAAAACATTTTGTTACAGGTGAATCAATTTTTACACATTTTATTTTATTTTAAATATAATTTTGTACGCTACTTATAGGAAAGCTTTCAAAATTGGAAGACGGCTTGCAAATAATTGAATTGATACATTTGACTGTGGCAGATTCATTCCTTAGTTTACATTTTTACAACAATACAATGTTGTAAATATTTTCTAAAATTTATTTGTGGCGTAAACAGATCCACTGAATTTTAATTGGGTTTTTCGCCACCAAACAAACACTCTTAACCCCCATCATTAAAAACCTCCACACTTGTATGGATCTTCGCCCCACTGCAAGTTCAATAAATTCATCATGTTATTCGTTAGAAAATATTTACTTAAAATTGTTAATCCGTTAATAGGAAACTCAAATTCATTTATCAGAAACAGTAATCATTTTTTGGAAAAAATTAGGGAACATTAATTCCCGGATCATTGTATATTAGCTAGCTTCGATGTGGTTAGTCTTTTTACTAATGTCCCTGTTGACAAATCATTGAATATTTTACGCAGAAAGTTAGAAAATGATCAGACTTTTGGTAGAAAGGACAAATTTGAATATAGATGCAATATTAGAACCAACCAGACTCTGGGTTAAAACCACTTATTTTCAACTAGGAAATGAATTTTACCAGCAGGAATTTGGAATAGCTATGGGGTCTCCATTATCACCATTCATAAGCAATTTATTTATGGAAGATTTTGAACAAAATGAGTTGACTAGATATGTTCACCAACCTAATGTTTGGTGGATGACATATTTGTTATATGGGAACATGGAGTAGATGATTTAAATTCATTATTAAATTTTATAAACTCGCAAAAACCTTCTAAATTGGAAATAATAATCAATTACCTTTATTAGATATTTCTATACTGAAATCAGATAGTATAGAAACTAGTGTCTACAGAAAACCAACACATTCTAATAGATATCTCCATTTTAACTCCAATCATTATATTAGTGTTAAAAAAGGAGTAATTAAAAGTTTGTATGACAGGGCTAAAGAGATTTGTTCTAATAACACAAAATTTGAGGAGGAAATTAAACATATAAAACATGTTCTTGAGAAGAATAGTTATCCTACTGAATTTATTGAGCAAGTTTTTCAGGATTGCCAACAAAATAACGATGATAATAGAATTAGAGAAATAAATCTGGTGGACGGACCAGTAAATTTAATTATTCCTTATATTCCTGGATTATCAGATAAGCTAAAACGCATAAGCAATCGTTTTAATGTCAGAACAGTATTTAAAACAAAAAATACATTAAGATCGATGCTGGTTAAAACGAAACCATTTAATGAGAAACAAAGTAAAAAAAAATGCATTTATAAAATTCCTTGCGAACGTGGAAAGTTGTGTGTTGGGGAGACTTGTATGTAGGCCATTCAACGTTCGTTTAAAAGAACATAAAAATTATATCAGGCAAAATGAAATTTCTAAGTCCAAAATATGTGAGCACTCTTTTAATAACAATCATAGGATTTTGAGGGATAGGCCCAAACCAATTCTCAAAGAAGAAGTAGGAAATAGACGAAACATTAAAGAATCGGCATTTATTCTAGGAAATTCAGACAACTGTGTTGCTGAATGTTCAGTAAAATATTATTGCCACCGATTCAAAGAGAAGTTAGTACAAATAATAATCAGATAGAACACAGGGTTACAATATCAAACAGGTGGCTAGGCTATTGTTTCTGTTCATGACATTTTAACCTGAAATTTATTAATCTGTCATTTCACTTTGACGGGACATGATCTTTGAGAAAGGAGGAAGATTTATTCTCCGAAAGCTCAGGAAACAAATTTGTTGAAGATATTTTTTGAGTTACAAGTTTAAAGTTTAGTTTAAATTTTATTTTTATTTACTGTTAAGAATTTATTAGTTTTCCAGGCAACTTGAAAAAGTTGTCTTTTAACCAGTTTGGTGGCGAAAAAACAAATTAAAATTCAATGAATTCAATGTTGTCTTCGATTTTTATCAATAATTTAAATTTTTAAAGCCTTTTGTTGCTTTGTATAACACTAAATAGATAACAACGATCATATTTTTGATACTGGAGAAAATTTTCAGCATTTAACTAAACACTGAGTCGCTGAATATGAAAAGGTCTATATTTTTAAAACATTTAGTTCTTATTTATAGTTTTGCTCGCTGCTTCAGGGTTTTGAGCATAATATACAGGGTGGCCCACCACGAACTGCATCGATCTATATATCGAAAACTAAAAGTAGGAAAATTCTGATAATTTGGCACCTCACCAATGCCGATGGGCGCGGCTCAACTAAAATATTTTGGTGAATCTGGCAGTTCCGGTTATACCGAAAGTCGATATCAACTTTCTTATCTCAACACCCTGTAGATTATTGCATTTTTGGATTATAAGCATCACTTCGGAACAAAAACATGCAACATGTCCTATGTCTAAATCCAACCGTTTATGAGATATTTGTATTTTTCCGAAAAAAATTACAGGTGCAGACCTAAAGTCAATTAGCAATTTATACGAGGAAACCGCGAAATTTCAAAACGAATGTGTTTGGCATCGTGTAACATAAGCCCTGAGCTAGTGATCTCTGCTGAGAAATAAATCCGTTCTTATACAGGGTGTTTACAAAATATAAATAAAAATTACATTCAAAATGTGCTTAAATCTCGAAATTTTTAAACGGAAACCCCCATTTGTTTTAATGCGATCTTATTCAACACTAAAAATGATGACAACTTTGTGTAAAAAACACTTTTCGCCCATAAAATGCGGGGTTTGCTTAACGCTTGGAAAATCATATTAGCCGTGGACGTTGGAAAGACAATCGCGGCTGAGGAAATGTCACTTGGTTTATAAATTATTGTCAACAATAATGCCGGCGCGCTTAAATTACAAAAACGAAGATTATGTATCGCACGTTCTTGATATTACTTTGTTGCATTCTCCGTAGATAATAAACAAATTGAAATAATCTTCGTTTGTGTAATTTAAGCGCGCCGGCATTATTGTTGACAATAATTTATAAACCAAGTGACATTTCCTCAGCCGCGATTGTCTTTTCAACGTCCACGGCTAATATGATTTTCCAAGCGTTAAGCAAACCCCGCATTTTATGGGCAAAGAGTGGATTTTTCGTAAATTAATCGAAATTTTCTGCATTTAGGTACCTATAGGAAACCTTACACAAAGTTGTCATCATTTTTAGTGGTGAATAAGATCGCATTAAAAAAATGGGGGTTTCCATTTGAAAATTTCGAGATTTAAGAAAATTTTTATGTAATTTTTATTCATATTTTGTAAGAACGGACTTATTTCTCAGCAGAGATCACTAGGCTACTGTTACACGATGCCAAAAATTCGTTTTGAAATTTCGAGGTTTCCTCGTATGAATTGCTAATTGACTTTACGTCTGCACCTGTAATTTTTTTCGTAAAAATGCAAATATCTCAAAAACGGTTGGATTTAGACATAGGACATGTTACATATTTTTGTTCCAAAATGATACCTAGAATCCAAAAATGCAATAATATACAGAGTGTTCCATTTGAGATAAGGAAGTTGATATCGACTTCCTGTATAACCGGAAGTGCCAGATTCACCAACATATTTTAGTTGAGAAGCGCCCATCGGCATTGGTGAGGTGCCAAATTTTCAGAATTTTCCTACATTTAGTTTTCCATATATATACAGTGTGTCCACGGATTGAGTGCACGTGGGGTGTAAATGACAAAAAAATTTCGAGTTGAAATTTGACCTTTTGGGGATCAGCTCTGCAAGTTTTCTTAATAACATTTTAATGTGAAAGCTACACAAAGTGCACTTTTCTAAAGAAAAGTGGGAAAAAATGCCAAAAAATCAAAGTAGGCCTAGACTTTCGAAATTTCGCAAACCTACTCAGTTCTTCATTCTGAACATGTTTCCTTAATAACATTTTATCGTAAAACCTACAGAAAGGGCACTTTACTGATGTGGAAAATTAGTTTTTTCAAAATTCCCAAGGCATACGCGATTTTTCGAAACTAAAATTACGTCACAAATTAGTTTCAAATCAAGCAGAGCTGATCCCCAAAAGGTCAAATTTCAACTCGAAATTTTTTTGTCATTTACACCCCACGTGCACTCAATCCGTGGACACACTGTAAATCGATGCAGTTCGTGGTGGGCCACCCTGTATAAATTCATAAAATAATCAAACACTGTCGATCTCAACTGTTTATATGATTACACAAAAAAACAAAAGAAAATAAACCCAAACTACAATTTTATACAATACACAAAACTTTGCAAAATGAACACAAACTGCTTTACCAACCAAGATTTTTTGATTTATTGTCGGACGTCGTTTTGGACCCGATCATATCTGTTTGTTGGACTGCCTTTGTTAAACCGATTGAGCTAAAATTTTGCACACAATGAAATCTAGTAGAACCTAATCGGTGTTTTAGTACATGGTTATAAAAGTTTGATTTAAAAAGATTTTTTAATTTTTTTTAGTATCTACTCTCAGTGAGCAGGAACAGAAACCAAAGCTTTGAACACTTTCAAGACTAGAATTTGTAAGTCTCAAAATCATTACGTCTGTTTGTAATAAATATATTCAATTCTAAAACCTAACCCCCCAGTGCATAGGATCGCGTTCTCATTAATTTGGCTTATTTTCCTGTTGGAAAAGGGAATGGCGCCCCTAACAAATCATACCGCCATGGCCGAAAGCCGGTTTGCATTAATCGTATAACGGTGTCCGTTGGACCGCAGCATCGAGGAACTGCAGCTGCAGTATTCCGAGTGTGCCTCAAGTGGTGGAGTCTGGAAGTTAAATGTGAAATTTTTGGTTGCGGGGAGAGCGTGTTTATTTGCAATAGACATTCACCCAAAAAGAGCAAACGCTTCAAAGAGTAAATCACTTCAAAGAAATGAGAATTTTTTTATTAATTGCACAACCAAGATATGGCGCGCGTACCCCTGGGGCGTGGGGAGAACAAAGATGAGTCTTAAACTACATTTTCATTATAGCGTAATGGCTATTAATCGACTACAGAGCAGTAATGTTAATGTAATAATTATAATGGCGTCTGTGGTACGCGACAATGCTTTTTTTATACGATCGTTATAAAAACTTTACTTTTTTTAACCTTTTTAAATGCCTAAAGTATATCTTTTTTTAACAAGTTAAAAAAAAACTTACTTTTTTTCACTCTGAGCAGTTTAGAGTGAAAAAAAGTTAACTTTTTTTCACTCTAAACTTCCTTACTACGTTTACATGGAGTTTGGAATCGAATTCAGTTTAATGCAGTTTGGTGTTTTCATAAATGGTAAATGTGGCGTTAAATCCCGAAAATAAGAAAATTTATTTTGAGATTCAAATCAATCTCAAAATCTCTTCATGCGGTTTTCAATAATTCTAGAAACATATTCAAATCGATTTCAATACTATGTGTAAACGTAGTGAGACTGTGATCTAAATATTATAATCCTCGTAATTGAAAACCATAGTGCATTTATATGCCCTTTAGTATATAACACAAAAATCCCATCCAAAATATTTCAATGTTTAAGCACGATCGTATAAAAAATAATGTATGAAACTCATGCATAAAGTGTCTCTTTTTCATTCATGGGATTGCGCGCACTCACCTGCGGTTCGTGCGCGCAACTTTCCCATTCATGAAAAAAAGTACTACTTTATGCACTTGTTGCATAAATAACTATTATGTATTCGCGTCGACATGGGTCCCCTACTCCTTCGAGCGCCTCGTAACTGCCGACGCAGTTGAAAGACGCCGCCGAGGTGACTCCATGGGGTTGTTACAGGGTTGTTGTTTATTGCGACAATATTGCCGAAAGTGGATGTATATACTTATGTATTTATGATGAATCATAAATGTATGATGTATCATATTAGGTGCACTTAGAATGGTTGCAAGTTAAACAGCATACAGGGCAGGTAGGTAAAAAAATAGAAAAATTGTACAAGAGCAAAGTACCCTTATTTCAGAAAATTCAACAAAATATTATTAAGAAAAGTTATTTAGAATTAAAAGCTATGACTAAATACCAAAATACAGCCTCCTAAGACAATTTTTTTCGTTAATTAATTTCCACAGTTTCTTAATAAACATTTAAAATAAAAATTTTGCACCTTAAATGATAGTTTTAATGTTTTACCTTGTTCTAAAGAATTTTTGCGAAATGTTAAAGTTTTGTTTAATATCGTTGCAACAAACATGAAATTTGTGATTCCCTAAAAAATTAAAAATCTATCTTAATTTTACAAATATGCTTGCAGTCGAACAATGTTATGCGAAAATGATTCAATTTTGATTAATAAATGAAGGAGTTTAGGGTGAATATTAAAAAAAATTAGGCAATTATCGTTTTCCAAAAAAATATTTTTTCTCAGGAGACCTGCAACCATTCTAAGTGCGCCTAATATGACTATGGAACATGCACCAACTTGACCACACTGTATAGTTTCCGTTTGTCAAATAGATTGGAAAACAGGTTTGTTAATACCCAAAGAGGTGGTTTGGAAACAGCTAAAAAAGTAAGAAGGATTCATTTCATGAATTTGTTAATTTTCTAATATTATTGTTCATATGTCTATCCACACTTTTTACAAATTAGAAATCTACAGTGTGTTCCAATTTGATACTGGACACCTCAGAACTATATGAAGGACAAGGAAAACAAATAGTCTCTATTTTTTTTATTGGTAGTCCCAAGGGAGAGTATCTCATAGGCGGTGGTATTTGGATGGGGTAATTATTTCATGGCCTGCTATGATTTTTTAAAATAGCTAATTTTCAAGAAACCCTATTAGGGATTTTTTTACGGCAAAATGTCATTAAGAAAACTTGTTAAGAAAGAAAAACTGAGTAGAATTGCAAATTTTCAAAAGTCTAGGCCTACTTTGATTTATAGTTTTTTTGCCTTTTTCTCCCACTTTTTTCTTAGAAATGTGTCCTTTCTGGAGCTTTCACGTTAAAATATTATTAAGGAAACTTGATAATAGTGAAAAAATGAAATTTTGATGTCAAAGCTCCAGGAAGGACACTTTTCTAAGAAAAAAGTGGGAGAAAAAGGCGAAAAAGCTAAAACTCAAAGTAGGCCTAGACTTTTGATATTTTGTAATTCTACTCAGTTTTTCATTCTGAACAAGTTTTCTTGATAACATTTTGCCGTAAAAAAATCCCTAATAGGGTTTCTTGAAAATTTGCTATTTTAAAAAATCATAGCAGGCCATGGAATAAATACCCCATCCAAATACCACCGCCTATGAGATACTCTCCCTTGGTAATACCAATAAAAAAATAGGGACCATTTGTTTCCTTTGCCCTTCATATATTTCTGAGGTGTCCAGTATCAAATTAGGACACACTGTATAACTATGCGTTGTTTCTTAGTGACGCTAGTATGAACTCTAATGATGTAAACGAGTCAGAAAAGATCTAATAAATATTTTCGGACCCATTTGCAATGAATACATTTGGTAATTTTTGGGGAAATAATAAATAATATTAATTCTTAACTTACCAATACCCAGAAGCAACCAGGTGCTTGTGCGGGGGAAGGGTGGCAATTACTATTATTTCGGTTTCACTGCTATTAGGGCCGAACTTTTGCCGTTACTAGGATAGCATTTGTTCAAACATATACCACGGAAAATAATGTGAGAGTGGTATAATTCGTGAAAAAGCACAGATAAAGCTGTTACACAGTTCTCTTGGCCAAAGGTATTTTGGCGTAAAGAGCATACTCCAAGCTGTCTGCATATCGGCATGTCATTACAGTAGCATCCTAGCCTATATAGCCTTCTGCCGGTAGCTCCGGAAACACTGAATGTAAATTTAGCAGAGACAAGTGGCAAACTTTTACTTTTGGAAAATCCTCGTATTTCAATAGGCCTCAATAACTCTCATTTGCCCCCCCAGACTCCTCCACTTCGGAAATGCGGCCGAGTGCAGGCGCCCTTCCAAAATTTCGCTAACGAAACCAATCAGAGCCGCTCGGCTGGCCGCCAACCGATAAATCATCGAATTAATGCAAAACGACCCTAGACCGTTGCGGCATGATTTGTTAGTGGTGCATTCCCATTCCCTCTGGAAAAATAATTCAATTAGGGCGAACTTTGCTCGTTTGAAATATACCAGAGGATACTCGGTACGGTATTACGCCACGATTTAACTCGATTTCCCTAATAAAACAAAAAAAAGTAAAAAGTGCAGGATGGACTTTATAATGCGTTTTAACTAACTGATGTATGTTTTTGATTAAAGACTTGTCTCTGTCCTATATACACAGTATAATATTTTGTAAGATATAAATTCATGTAGCTTAAGTAGATAATAGTAAACTGAAAACTCCTATATTAACAAGAAAGCAAAAGACAAAAATTGTGTCTAGTACCTAATGACGAGACTAAGGCATTCTTGTGTTGAATTATTATTAGATGTTGTTATAGCAATGAAATGACTGGCTCCCAAAAAAATTCAAGGTCACCAAAATATGCAGATACTTAGATCAACTGAAAAATTCTTGTCTGAAACATTTTTTATACAAGGTGTAGTTAAAAAGTTATATTCATTATTCCATCTAAATTGGACACCCTGTATCTATGTAAAATTAAAGATAAGTGGTAACATCTTATTTTCTGGAGGGATTCAGGTCAATTTATGAATTGTCTTAAAAAATATGTTAAGATGTTGCTGATACAACAATGTTAAGAATATTCTCTACGGTGGGTCTCTACTGTGGGAATATAATAATTATTTGTTTATCCAATCGTTTCTGTGGCAATATTATTAAAAGATAACCTAAATATCAAAATGACCTTGTACGAAAAAAAGTAGTTATCCAATTTTTATTTAGGTTCAAAGCAAAACAACGGAATCTACAGTTTGTGTATCTCGTGGTCAAGTTCAAGATAAGTCAGGCTAAGACGTGTGTTGCATAAATTATTATTGTTTAAGATTTGTTTCAAAACAACTAGAAAATAGGAATATGACATTTAGAAAGACTTCTTAAATCCTATATGGTTAGAGTAAAAAAAATGTTATAATTGTATGCCTACAAGTTAACATTCTCCTAAAAAAACGATGGGCACATATTATATAAGGTTCCCACTATCTGACCTGTGAGGGAAACTTGATTTGCAACCAATAGAAATTTGGAAATGGGTCGTTCTGATTCATGTGACAGGTGCTGGACTAAACTTTATTTTTAGAAGAAAGTTTATGTTCGATAGTGAAATTGATTTTACACCTAACTATGAAAACACCTTACTTTTATTCTTTAATTGGACTGTTTACTTAAGTATATCATAAAACAGAATCGTTCAGAAATTACCTAATACCTTAAGTCAGAAAATATTGATGAAGTTTGTGAAAAATGGACATAGTGTGCTCCGAATGCTCTACATCCTGGTATGCATTATTTTAAGATTCGCCTTTTGAACGAAAGCATATTAGGCATTTTTTACAAGAAACAAATACTCTATCGATTTAGGCACATCTGGAACCCACCAGTCGAAAATTTCAATATCTTAACTTACATCGAGTGTTCACAACTTAAGTGCAAAAAATGAAAAATAGACTTTTTTAGAGTGCCCTGTGCAAACGCTACTGACTGTCTTGCAAATATTAGATTGCCAATGCATTAAGAGTCACCTAGTGTATCAATTCACACAATGTCTTCCGCATATATTATACCGAGTGTTCATATTAAATACGGAAATATCGAAAAGTCTTATAAATAAGTTGTTTTTATATTCTTCATAGCTACACATTATTTTTACAAGAAAGTTCTATCTCTTTTGCAAATTTTAGGGGGATATTTTCTACTACTTTTCCACCGTTGATTTCGATACATTTTTCATAGACATCTTTTCATAATGTTCAAAAATACGTTAATGTTTAAATTTTTACTTTTATAATAATCTTCTCGAAGGACAGATATTATATTGTTTTAGAATTCGTAAGAAATATTTGTTTCATTATTACATAATGAATTTAAAAAAATTGTATGGAAGTAATGATTCATCCATTGGCACAGTTTTCCAAACTTCTTGGTTTATAGAACTCTAATTTTTATTTTCTAAAATTTATTTGTGGCGCAAACAGATCCATTTAATTTTTAATTGGGTTTTTCGCCACCAAACTGATTGAAAGACAACTTTTTCAAGTTGCCTCGAAAATTCATAAATTATTAACACTGAACGAACGAAACTTTAAACGTGTAACTCAAAAAATAACTTCAACAAATTTGCTTTCTGAGCTTTCGGAGGATAAATCTTCCTCCTTTCTCAAAGATTATGTCACGTCAAAGTGAAGTGACAGATTAATAAATTTCAGGTTAAAATGTCATGACAACAGAAACAATAGCCTAGCCACCTGCCTGATATTGCACCCTGTGTTTTATCTAATTATCTATACTAACTTCTCTTTGAATAAGTGGCAATAATATTTTACTGAATTCCACTGAACATTCAGCAACACACTTGCCCGTATTTCCTAGAATAAATGCAGATTCTTTAATTTTTCGTCTATTTCCTACTTCTTCTTTTAGAATTGGTTTGGAACTATGCCACAATATCCTATAATTGTTATTAAAGGAATGTTCACATATTTTTGACTTCGAAATTTGATTTTGCCTGATATAATTTTTATGTTCTTTTAAACGAACGTTAAATGGCCTACAAGTCTCCCCAACATAGAACTTTCCACATTCACAAGGAATTTTATAAATGCAATTTTTTGAACTTTGTAACTCATTAAATGGTTTTGTTTTAACTAGCACCGATCTTAATGTATTTTTGGTTTTAAATACTGTTCTCACATTAAAACGATTGCCTATACGTTTTAGCTTATCTGACAGTCCAAGAATATAAGGAATTATTAAATTTACTGGTCGGTCCACCAGATTTATTTCTCTAATTCTATTAGCATTGTTATTTTGTTGGCAATCCTGAAAAACTTGCTCAACAAATTCAATAGGATAACTATTCTTCTCAAGAACATGTTTTATATGTTTAATTTCTTCCTCAAATTTTGTGTTATTAGAACAAATCGTTCTAGCCCTGTCATACAAACTTTTAATTACTCCTTTTTTAACACTAATATGATGATTGGAGTTGAAATGGAGATATCTATTAGTATGTGTTGGTTTTCTATAGACACTAGTTTCTATATTATCTGATTTCAGTAGATATAGAAACATCTAAGAAAGGTAATTCATTATTATTTTCAATTTCTAAGGTAAACTTAATAGAAGGTTCTTGAGAGTTTATAAAATTTAATAATGAATTTAACTCATCTACTCCATCTAATTTTTTCTTAGAAATCTACATCAAATGACAATAATTATTGTTTCTTAGTAGATCCCTATTCGTGCCACAATGTCACTTTTCAATATAAATCTTACGGCCTTCTTTACCAACAGAATAATAATCTTATAGATATACAGAATGTCCGCGGATGAGGTTTGCAAGAGGACAAAAATGAACTAAAAAGCGAAAGAAACAAAAAAAAAATTCTTATATAAATAAAATTTTTGCTTTAAAAATGAATTAGATTTGCGTTATCAAAAATTTAGTTTTGTATACACGGAGCATACAAAAAGAAAATGTTGTCTTCTTGTAAACCCCATCCAAGAACATACTGTATATGCGAAATATTTACTTTAAGTTTTTATTTTATCAACAATAAATTATTTGCAACATAATACAATAAATAAATTATTATTACCTAAATATTCCAGTTAATTAATTAAACCTACTTAGTCTTAATTCTTTCATAGCAATCTAGTAATAGCAGCGTACACAATTTTGTGGAACGAATTGAATGTGAAAGTTCGGCACATTTGGATCAGGACAATGATCACATTTAAACTCGTACATTTTACATTCACCATCAAACCTACACTCAAACTTCTGGTAAGATGGTTTCAGCTTATACCCAGGTGTCGATCCATAATCCGCTGGATTGGCAGGTAGATACTTTCCTTGACTACAAACGTATCCGCAGCTGAAGCTGTCGAAACAGTGGGTCGGACTGTCGCAGTACGGAATCAGGCAGCAGGATGTGTGGTCTGGAATGGATTTTGAAGTGGGGTAGAGGCTGTTTTGAAGCATACGAGATTCGTAGCTTCGTTTGACTAGGCCTGCTTCCGAAGGCAGCAACACGAAGCTTAAGACGAAGGTTACGAGGATCCTAGTGCAAACCTGGAAAAAACATTTATGATTAACGTCAGGTAAATATGTATTTGTGTCATCTTACTTCATCGTACTTTTTGGACAAGAGCGATCCTATTTATTGACTTTTTGCCTATAGAAATTATCGTGAAATTTTAGTCATATTTTTGATCTCACAAATTCTGCTGGACCTTTACTACTCACATGAAAAGAAACACTCGGGTTTGGTGTGTGTCACGAAATGTTAAATACATTTTGATGTAGCTTGGAGTCTATAAGTTCAGTGGGCCATATATTAAAAAATATATATTTATCGAAATCACAAAGTACGTATTAGTTAAAAGTTATGGCCACTTGTCAAATTGTATTCAAGTATTTGTTCACATAAATTTTCTTCGTGCATTTTAAACCATTTCACTTTTTTTAGTGACTAAGTACGCCAGCTAGATTAAGCTTTACTATAGAATCCATTTAGTAGTTCTGAGCTTGATTACCCTTGTGCCAAAAAGTTTGAGTTTCATTGAGTCTAGAAGGAAATAACATTCTAAATATTTCACTTACATATTATACAAATGTTACATGTTCAGAGCAGGAAAGTACTCATATCATGGATTTTTTTTAGGCTAATCATAAGATGAAAATTTGTATCTCTGCTGGCTCCAATTTTGATGATCATTTTGAAAGTTTCAGTTTATTTTTAAATTTAAGCAATAACTATTTCATTTGTCTATAGATATACCTA
Source organism: Pseudeuparius sepicola (assembly GCA_963920635.1). NCBI lineage: Eukaryota > Metazoa > Arthropoda > Insecta > Coleoptera > Anthribidae > Pseudeuparius > Pseudeuparius sepicola. The sequence goes on along the minus strand of OY987302.1, from coordinate 45,692,325 downwards.
CAGTGTAGCTAATGATCAATAACATATTTAAAATAATGTTACAGTTGGAAAAATTAAAAAACAGTTAATTTATATCGGGATGATTAGCTTACGTGATTTCATTTGAATTTTCATCAATTTGAGCATGTTCTGCTTGTTATAGGTATATTTACAAACACAACCTTTTTTCTTAACGATATCACGAAAGCTCGACGGTCTCTATAAAGCTACATTTATGTGTATTGATACTAGTTACTTACCATTTTGTTGGGTTTACAGGTGAAGGTACGACTTAATACTGCAGAGGAAACAAGTCACAAACTAATATCATAAAATAAAATTTGCATCATTTATATTTTAAAACTGTTTACTTATTTATTAGTGCAGTAAGAATTTATCCAGAAAAACATTTAAGATAATATGTATTTTTAAAGAAAACAACTCTAGCACGCAATAAACATTGATTGAAAAACTGCTATCAATGAACATTGATTTTAATAATATTATTGTTTTTAATTTTTGTTGTGTAGAATTATATTGCGCGTGGAATGTTATAAATGTATTCAGTCTGAACGTAAATAATTATGTGGAATTGTAATTGTGCTAAAATAATGATCTTGAACTGATTAAAATTTTATTGTTTTAATCTAGAAACAGATGACCGATTTCTTGAAAATATTTTAACCGGAAAACCCACATGTGGCGACTTTTAAAAATGCAACACGGACTCTAAGAATTTGTGCCAGATTGCCAATATGTTCCTCCAATAAATCGCCTGAAAATATCGGTAACAGTTGGTAGTAAGGACTTCCGGTATTTTATAGGAATAAATGGATTAGAGGGAATTTCATTGAAAGTAGTTAATATGGAACTTTATTTCGGAGGAAGACATTTAAAACATATTATGTATTTGTTTTTATTTATGGACATTCGTCATCACACTAAAATATTTTAGTACCGTAAATAAAATCAATACGTTCGAGTATATAAATATTAACTAAAGGGGTAATAACGACGAATTATTGCAAACGGGCACCGGCAACATTGCAATGCCGTTTCTCCTGACAGGCGCAGAGGTTGCCACGTTTGTCGTTCTAAACAATAAAACGACGAAACCGTAGATTTCAGTCTGAAGAAAATTGTGCTATTTCGTCTTTAATTATCGTAAATAAATATTAAGCCGTTGTATACCCCATAACTAATCTTAAAATGACAAAACTGTGAGTAGAATCCTGAAACATAAAGTTTAACTGCCAAACCTTTGAGTAGGTGAGAAAACAGTGCACATGTGTTTATTAAAAGTTAATGGAACATTACCTACTTTAAAAGTTATAGCTGCGAAAAATTAAAAAATATATCTTATCTACAGTGTGTCCAGGTTAAGGAGTTCCCATCCTTGTAATTTTTTATTTTTGAACCGATTTTAAAAACCTTTTTTTGTTAGATAGGTCTTCAAAATGCGCATTAGAGCGTTAGGAAGTTTTGTCCTTAAGCTGTAACCATGGCGAACTACGACCATTTTTATGGGCCAATATTTCGAGAAGTCCTATTAGCGATTTTTATTAGAAAAAAAGTGATTACGGATTCGTGTTTAGAATCACTTAAAACCACCTTGTACCAATTCCTAATTTGCAGGGTGTCGGAGAAAATTTTTTCAATTTTTTTTATATTGAGATACGAATTTATTTTATTGTTTTTAACATTATCTAATAAAAACATTACAACAAGGTTACATTCCTTTAAATGTTCGAAGTAGTCTTCTCGGATTAGGTATTTTGTCCAATTCAACGATTAGGAATTACATTCTTATCTCAATTATTATTTAAAGACTTCAAGTGTATGAACAAATTTTGGCTAAAAAGTTTTTTTCCCCTTTTTTACATTTCCATATTATCTGACTTTTAGAATACAATTTAAGTTCCTACAAGCATCTTGTAGTGTGCTGTGACAACAAAATAATTCTTATTTATCCTAACAGCTGTCAAAGTAAAGTATTTTATTTCCTACTTCGTGCGTTATTCTACCAAAGGAAAAAAAATAAAAATACCAAAGAAATGTCCTACACTTTGCAAGAAAAACTAGAAATAATAAGATTAGTAGGGGACGGAACCCCTACTTTTCGCGTAGCGGCTCAAGAATTTAATAGACGTCATCCGCAACACAATATTAATCATAAAACCGTTGCAAAAATTAACAGATTTTTTGACTAACATGGAACTATTAAAAAACTTCCAAACTAGCATTGTGAACGGGAGCGAAGAGGAAATCAAGTAATTATTTATTATTTCACTAACAATCCAAACTCGAGCCTTAGAGACGCTATTTAGTAGGAATTTAAATATTTCTAACAGTCAGATATGGAAATGTTTAAAAAAAAAGCGGAAATAAACCTTTTCAGGCAAAATTTCTTCATACACTTGAAGCTGGAGATACTAATATAAGATTGAAATACTGTTTATGGCTCCAAGGCATGTACCTAGAGAATCCCAATTTTTTTAAAAATATTTTGTACACTGATGAAGCAACGTTTACCACAAATGGTATTGTATCATTGGAGCGAAGATAATCCACACTGGACAATTGAATGTAAACGACAATATTCGTCAAAAATAAATGTTTTCTGTGGCATTTTAAATGAGAAGATTATTGGACCATACTTTTTTGATGAAAATTTAAATTCTCTGCGTTTTTTAAGATTTTTGCAAAACGAATTTACCGATGCAATTGACGAAGGTCCTCTTGATTATCGATACAATTTGCACTTACAGCTCGATGAAGCACCTATCCATAATGCTGCAGATGTGAGACGGTGGCTAGATGATAATTTTCCTAATCGTTGGATTGGAAGACGTAGTCCTCTTATTCGTTGGCCACCGAGATCGCCTGATCTCACGCCGCTTGATTTCTTTCTTTGGGGGACAATAAAAAATAACGTATAATAATAATAATAATAATAATTCTCACCCTCAGAATACTCCAAACTAGGAGTACCCCAGAAGCAACCACATGCTTGTGCGGGGGAAGGGGGCAATTACTATTATTTTGTCTTCGTTGCCATTTGCGGCTAGGGCCGACTTTTTTCCCGACAGAACTAGGATAGCATTCGCTCAAGTACTACGGAAAACCCTAGAAAACCGAAGTAATCCCAGTGAGTGTAGGACAATTAGTGATTCACACGAGTAAAGCCTATTTAGGAGCAATACCGTGAACCCACATTTTTGTCCAGTGCTCTTGGCCATAGCGGTGTTTTTCTTTAAAGACATATGCATGTGCCTGCCTCGAACCGAGGTCGATCGAAGGCAGAAAAACATACAGTGTCCAGGGTGGCCCATCCAAGCGGAAAAAGAGTGCTACGTGGAGACACGTTAACATAAAATCGTCATTCAAAAAATGAGATTGTATAAGGGGAATTCGAGGGTGTACCCTAATTTTGTATACGGGGGTCGGTAAAAAAGTTATCGCGAAAAAACATTTTTTGCAAAATAAAAAAAAAATTTTTACCTACACATCTATTAGAGAACCTTTAAGTAGTATTCCCGAATATTCAGTTTTTTAATATAACTTCCGGTTATAGCGGAAATGAAAGTGGTTTTCTAATTCTGAATCCAACGATATATAATTTGACCTATTTATCTCCAACCGTTTCCGAGATATTTATCAGAGAAGCTCCATCAAACTAGATACATGGTCTCATGGTCGGTGTCTGATGTTCGATCTGAGTAGGCCAAACAATAAAACCAAATTTATGACAAATCAAGTCAGCCATGATAATAAAATTGACAAGCGAGTAGGCTGTCAATTCAATATTTCTATTTACGTGTCAGATTAGTCTAAAATTTTGTTGCTGAAGCTGTTAGTAGTTGCAGTTTAAAAAATGTTTCTGAAAGAAGAATGCTGTGATATTTTAGAGATCTTCATCAAAAATGATAAAAGATACGTAGAAACTTTGAGGGAGTATTCTCGTAAATATCCAAATAGAAATGTTCCAAGTGCTTCATTTATATGTACGTTGTATCGAAGATTCAGATCGACAGGAAGTGTGATTAGAGAGAGAACGAATTTTAAATTATTTCAGAAGAAATAACGAAAAATCTCAGAGAGATGCAGCGAGAGACTTACAAATTCCCCGGTCTACAATACAAAGGGTAATAAAATTAAGCAAATTTAAAGCCTTCAAAATATTACCTGTTCAAAGGCTATTCCCTGGAGATGCTGCAAGAAGACTGGAATATTGTCAAACAATGTTAAACTTTTATTTTGCAAGAGGTGGAGCAGGATTTTTTAAACAAATTATTTGGTCCGATGAAGCTACATTTACAACGGCGGGAATATACAACCGGAAAAATAGTATATTTTGGTCTGTTGACAATCCACGGGCATTTCGTGAAGTTGTAAAATCCGGCAGAAATTCCGTGGGTGTTTGGTGCGGAATTGTGGGAAATTTTATAATGGGCCCTCTATTTTATTCAGGAAGTATGACAGGTAGGAAATACCTACATTTCATCCAGAACGAATTATAACAATACTTTGACCAGTTGCCATTAATTTTTCTTAACCAACTCCAAGAAAGACAATTAATATGGCAGCAAGATGGCGCTTCCTTCCATGACTGTGGGCCCATAACGGAATTTTTGAACAATTCGTTTGAAAATTGGATTGGTAAACATGGAACGATAAGGTGGCCGCCACGTAGTCCAGATTTAACCCCCTTGGATTTTTTTTGTGGGGGCATTTAAAAAATAAAGTTTATAAGAACCGCCCCGAAAATGTTGAGGAGATTAAAAGACGAGTAAAATTATAAATTGATAGTTTAAACAATCGTCCCTTAATCTTTGAAAATGTCCGAAAAAATTTCTTAAAAAGACTTAGGTTATGTGTACTTAAATAATAATGGAAACCATTTTGAACATTTAATGTAAAGGAACTTCTAACTAATTTTTAATAACTAATCATATTGTCGTTGTTATAATAAATATGACAGTAGTAAAAATAATAAATGTTTCATAATTTCCACGAGATTTTTAATTAAGTTGAATGCAGTTGAATGGCTATAGCTACTTTAACATTCAGCCTACTCGCTTGTCAGTTTTATTATCATGGCTGACTTGATTTGTCATAAATTTGGTTTTATTGTTTGGCCTACTCAGATCGAACATCAGACACCGACCACGAGACCATGTATCTAGTTTGATGGAGCTTCTCTGATAAATATCTCGGAAAGGGTTGGAGATAAATAGGTCAAATTATATATCGTTGGATTCAGAATTAAAAAGGAATCCTGTGATGGTTAAGAGAAATGTGTAAGTTGTAATATAGAGAAAACCACTTTCATTTCCGCTATAACCGGAAGTTATATTAAAAAACTGAATATTCGGGAATACTACTTAAAGGTTCTCTAATAGATGTGTGGGTAAAAATATATATTTTTTATTTTGCAAAAAATGTTTTTTCGCGATAACTTTTTTACCGACCGCCGTATGCAAAATTAGGGTACACCCTCGAATTCCCCTTAATTTTTACTACAACCTCATTTTTTGAATGACGATTTTATGTTAACCTGTCTCCACGTAGCACACTTTTTCCGCTTGGATGGGTCACCCTGTACGCTATTATAAAAGTATACATTTTTATTTACATTTATTCAGCAACCGCGAGGTATCCATTTACTTCACCGCCCTCATTGACTCGAACGTAGGTATATGGCCAGCAACTTTCGTCGCCGCCGTATCGTTGCCGGAATCTCCGATTTCAATTTAAATCGGCAGCCCGTGCGGCATTCGGCAAACGCCCGGGTCCGCCATAAAGCGCAGGCGAGCCCGACAAGACCCGCGTCCGTCATTCCGCCGCGTTCGCTTTATTAGGCGCCTTGGGACGGCCCGTAAAAATGTTGATCGAGCGACGTGTTATGGGGCCACTTTCGACCCATGCCGCCCCTGCCGGACTAAGGGATCAAATCGGGAGGGTGTTGCTTTTAAAATGTAGGCTACGCTTTTATTCGAATAGGAATTTGGGAGCTATTACGAACTACCTAGGCGAAATGTAGAGGGGACTTTGTAAGGGTGGTCGATACTTTTGTCGCTTCGATCCTACGGCCGTAGGTCCCCTTTTATAGAAAAGGAACGTTTTCCTTTCGCGATGAAGCACGCTGATGAATACACTGTCACATATTTGCTAATTGGGTTTTCCATGTAGGTACCTAAACAAGGAAGACAACCGCATCATTCATATTTTCACACCTAGTCTACAAAGAAACGTCAAGCGACGTGTTCACGATATAATACGAGGCTAACGCATAATCGCGTAGCCACGTGACCAACTTAGTCCTATATAATAAAAGGCATTTTTGGAGATAAGTAGAAAAAAACAAATTTCGTAACAATTTGGCGAGTTTTCTTTCATCTATTACATACTGGTTTTGTGCATCCAGGCTTTCTCTAATTGTTTTTTCAAAAATTGCAACCTGCCTCAGCTGATTTAGGCTGATAGTTAAACGGCACTGCACTCACAATATTTTGGCACTTCTCAAAAATTGTTGGGACAGAACCTTCCTTTAGCTTAGGTGATATTCTCTATAGGTATTTTCCTCCCACTACACATTTGTCCACTTTAATTGTTTCACTTTCTTGAAAATGTGTTAGACACACGCACTTAAGGGTTTTTTTTAGAAATTAAATCTCAGTTTGAATTTGACGAATCCATTTTGGCGCAAATTTTCATCCCGAGGCAAAGCAAATGTTATTATGGTGACATTTTCTTCCTGGCTTTTGTAATATGTATAAATATAATATAAACAGACCCATTATTTGGTATTTAGGTTATTTTTTACGAAATAAAAATGAAAACTCACCTCAGTATACTGACGAGGTCCCCGTTGATCGGCAGCGTGAAAGGCCGAATAGGAACCGTACCAGGGCGTGGGTCGCCAACGAAAATCCTTGAGTACGTTACAACACTGATTTATTTCGCACAAGGTGAATGGTGAATACAAAATACACAAACCCGAATGTGGTCAACGGGAACGGCTTCCAGCCACCCAGACCGTCTGAACTCGCGGATCTCCCGCAAGCAGTCTGTGTCTCAGGCTCCACTGTCCATTGAGTCCATTCCGGGGGGAGAATTTCCCTTACAGCGCTCACGCGTCGGCGCGAGCGGCACTAATACTCCTGAACGGCACGGCTCCCACCCAGAGGCCATAATAACACCTGGGCGGTTCCCCTCCGCCAGGACACACGCTCACTAGACACAAACTTGTTTCTAAAATACAAACTAAGGCGTTTAAAAACTCTTTAAACATTTAAAACTTCTCAAAACCCTAGCTACTGCTTTCAGTTATGTGACAAATGACATGTAACGTCGTACTAAGATGGTCACATGATTTTTGTGCGCCATATAATAGATAATACCTATATCGTCGACCCGTTGCTTGACGTTGCTTGATGTTTTCCCGCAAGTCACGCAGCGTCGTCTTTATCGAATTAGGAAAAACCTGTCCGCAGGCGGAACGAAGCTGATTGTGGAGAATAGAGGAATCGGCAAGAACACACAACACTTCTAATATTGCCATTGTCGCCGAATTCGCGCCAAGGGGGATGACAAGGGGTGGCCCGCACCCCTTCTGTGCTTCCACTCCACAATATCCACATTGATATTATGAAAACTGACAGGTATGCCATTAAAATTGAGGCAAATACTGGAGGCAACTTGGTTATTTCAGATCTGAGGCTAGATATATGACTTAGTGATTCCAGCGATCGTTATACCATCATGAGAGCGATTCGCTTAATTTCGCGGAATGCTGCATTGACGTCACTATCTAAATTGGGAAGCGAGCGCGTCCATGCTGCTGTATGTACCTACTTCGTGCATATTACCACAATAGGAACTTAACGGCGTATAACGGCTATATGCATAAGCGTTTGGTGTATGTTTCCAGTTTTTCTCGGTTCTAATATTATTTAAGGCGGTTTTGTGATTGATATGTTGCTATAAACTTTGCTCTATGGATTTTGGTTAACTTGAAATTAGTGAACTCGCCTATTGACCCAGAAAAATAATAATATAAACCTTTAACAATGATTTCACGACAAAAAGTAGGTAATTCAATATAAAGAAGAATATGCTTGTAAAATAGTTTACTATATAAAAATCTCAGATGACATATACAGAGTGTTATTAAATTGAAAGAAAGTAAAAATGTTTCCAGATGTAAATAAAAATTACAAAATCAAAATTTTTAATATATTTTTTAATTAGAATAATAATATTTACCGGATTTGCCTGATCATTTCCAGCATTCGACAAACAAATTACTTGTTGGTATTCTTATTTGTTAGGTATTTTAAGAAGTTAAACAAAAAAGGGAGTTATGAAGAATAATTTTAAATAGTTAGGCTTTATGATTATAAACAAGTTCATTGGATCTTTACCAAAACAATAAATACTTAATGGTGATTTTAAATAAATTTAAAAAATCCCAAAAAGAAATATTGTTGTAAAAAGTGTGACCGGTTTCGTGAAATACAATATGTTCTCATCTTCAGACACTAATAAACACTTTTTTTACATTAACGAAAATTGTCAAACATTAAAATTTTATCAAATTCACTAATTACCTAACATATTTTTTAAATTTGGTAGCTGATATAATATTTTCATATTATTGACAATTCTCGTTTCAAAGTTTTTTGGGGAGTAATAATGCTTTTTCAAAAATTCCCCAACTTGAATCTCAGAAAAAAATGGATGCGTTAATTAATTCAATTAATTTAATTAGTAACTAATTTTCTTTCTACGAGCATATATTTTTTATAAATAATAGATATTTACTTTTAGTCGTAAATATAATATCAAAGGTTTTTTTATAAGCTTTTATTTAACTTACCCTGTTAGTAGGTATGTTAGTATGTACCTATGTGTGGGTCGAATCTTGAAAGCTGAATAATTAGAACCGCTTCTTGACATTCGATTGAGCTGAAATTTTGCACACACCTTTAGTTCTGGTGACAATACAATACGCAACACTCAGTGTTGTAATACTTTCAAAATGGCCGTCGCGACAAGATGGCGGATGATGTATTTTTTGTCAACCCCTTAATATGGGTATCAAATGAAAAGGCTTGAAGAGAAGAAAACGATAAAGTTAGTGACATCACACTAAATTAAATATGGCGGCCGCCCGAAGATGGCGGATTTCTGCACAACCTACTTGACATGGGTATCAAATGAAAGTGTTTGACGTGTACAGAATAATAAGGTAAGTGACGTCATACTAAATCCAATATATCGAAAGCCCCGAGATGCCGAACTGAATTTCTTTACCACCCTTCTGATATGGGAATCAAATAGGTACTAAAAAGCACAAAATAAAATATAAGGTAAAAAACCTTTTTAAAAAGAAGTTTTTAAGCCATGCACTAAAACGAATAAAATAAAATAAGTCTAGGTTTTCGCCAAGATAATTCAATGCCAAATTGCGAAAAGTTTTTGTAAATCAAAAAGCTTGCCGCGCGAATTCTAAAGAAAATACATACTTTGGCAAGTAGGTAAGTACTTGCTTATCAACCAATCACAGTCCAATAAAATTAATTGGTATCTACCTACTTTTATGAACATTTCTCGCGACAAGCTTTTTGATTTACAAAAACTTGTCGCAATTTGGCATTGAATTATCTTAATGAAAACCTAGACTTATTTTATTTTATTTCATTCATTTTAGTACTAGTACATGGCTTAAAAAGCTTGTTTTTAAAAAGGTTTTTATCTTTTATTTTTTCTTATGTCAATTCCTTTTCTTACAGTACCTATAGTTAGCAAAAATTGAAATGAAAACTCAGTGTGCTCGCGAGATCATGCCAACTTTACCACTATTGGCTCTACTGGGTTCAGACAAAAAGTATAATACGTTTGATGAAAACTCTACTCATTGGGTTATATAGCTTGTTCGGTAAAATTACCGAACATGCAAAATTCAGAGAAAGCAATCAAAGTATGGCCGCGGTGGCGTCGCTCGTACCGGCGCTGACTTTTTAGACTGCATGTTTTTCTGCCTTCGATCGACCTCGGTTCGAGGCAGGCGCATGCATATGTCTTTAAAGAAAAACACCGCTATGGCCAAGAGCGCTGGACAAATGTGGGTTCACGGTATTGCTCCTAAATAGCTTTATCCGTGTGACTTACTAATTGTCCTACACTCACTGGGATTACTACGGTTTTCTAGGGTTTTCCGTAGTACCTGAGCGAATGCTATCCTAGTTCTATCGGGAAAGAAGTCGGCCCTAGCCGCAAATGGCAACGAAGACAAAATAATAGTAATTGCCCCCCTCCCCCGCACAAGCATGTGGTTGCTTCTGGGGTACTCCTAGTTTGGAGTATTGTGAGGGTGAGAATTATTATTATTATTATTATTATTATTAATAATAGGGTTACCGTTATTCGTTATTGTAGAACACAAGGACGGTTAAGCCACTTTTATACTACAAATGGTATAGTTTCATCTCAAAACACCCGTCACTTATCAGAAGACAACCCCAAATTTGAGAGTCAGTTCTCACATAAAATAAATAATGTATTCTGTGGAATAACCTGCCAAACGGTAACGGGTGTCCGTTTTCTTGAATTCTTAAGAGGGGAGTTCCAAAATGCACTAGATGAGCTGTTACTGGTAGAAAACAGGGACTTAACGATGCAATTGGATGAAGCACCTATCCACGTAACTCGGCCGGTCGTTCACTGGCTATACGGTAATTTTCCCAAGAGGTATTATGAAACTTATAACTTTCCACTTTCTTGCACCATTTATTTTAATGCATTCTTTTAGATGGATATAGGACGAAACAGTCCATTAATTAGATCGTTGCCAAGATCGCCAGACTTGTCCTCAATGGACTTTATTTTTGGGGTGCGAAAAGAAAATTCAGTATATCACAACCGCCCCAAAAATATACACGAACTACGCCTAAAAATTACAAAAGTCTGCCGGTCAGTAAGTCGAGATGAGTTAAGACGGATAGTGTTACACATAGAAAAATGTATCATCTTAGAGGGTGGCTTTGTCGAGAAGAGTCCCATAATGTGAAATATTTTTTTACATGTTAATGGTAGAAAGGTCAAAAGAAGCGGCTTTTGAAGGCCTTTCAAACAAAAAATAGTTCAGGCGATTGTCTCAAAAGATAAAGATTTTATGGATTTGTATAAGTTTGAAAGTAGACACCCTGTATATTTTGTATTAAATCTTTGCCCATAAACACTGTTAGTGGTCATGTTGATCATTCAACTATTTCAAAGTAATTCCATGGCACACTTGACTCGACAGATGAATTTAAAATTCCTATTTTGCTCAACTTGACACCTTGCAGAATGGAGCTCCCTGTATAATTTTTGTTCAAATATGGTATATGTGGGTTTTGGTGTGTCGTGATTAATACTGTGGTGTCAGATTTTAAATAAAAAAAATGCCAAATATGCTCTTTCGAAAAACGCACCCCATTAAAAAATCGCGGCAATGCCAAACCAATACTTCGCAAATGATGACCTTTTAGGGATATATCTATAAAAAATTGCCCTGTGCAATTTCTGCAGCCTATTTAGAATTTTAGGGGTGTTAACACGGAAAACCAGATACACCTGTATATACTTCAACATCACCTTTCTTCGACAAAGGGTCCAGCGTCATTGTTTGTTCGCCGTGGATTTACTAAAATCCAATACCAGTTGCGCGTATGCTTAAAAACGCTACTATTTGCGGAAGTTGGCTGCACCCCCTTTTTAATAACATCGCAATATTTTACACCTTCTTCCGGAAGGAGCTTGCTGGCGTCGGTCGCGCAATTGCTAAATTGCTGCCGAGGCCCTCGCCGTAAGTGTAACAGATGCACATATTTTTAATGCCGAAGATATTAAAAGGAGGATGAAATAAGAAACATGGCAGTATTAAAGAAGGCTTCCGAGGTATAACCCTAACGGCACTGATAAGAAGGCGTGTACAATGTCGAGGTAGCGCCCGAAAAATGTTTTGAATACTTGAAAAAAATATCTTGTCTCATATTAGGTCACTTTATACTTAACAACTTCTTCTGTGATTAGGTTAAGAATACAAATTCTTCTGTAACTTAACTAAAAATAATTAGAAAACTATATCGGTCAAAAAAGTACAAGTCAATTTTTTTGTTATATTTAAATGAAAAATAAATTGTACTGAATCATAGTTTATTGCGGGCCTTTCCGTAACGCGGTGGTAATAAAATTAAAATCCAAAATACCTACCTCAAGTTTTGCTAGTGAGTATCGAGCGGCCGCCAGCTAACAGTGAAGACGGGCGTGGGTAATAAAAGATTTTAAATAATAGGCGCCACCTAGTTTGTGCGCTCTATATCTCACACTATTTTTTAAGTTTAAACTAGGAGAATCCTTTGTAAATAATAATAAAAAAATTATTAACAAGATTTACTCAAAATGGTGCTGTGGAGCACTAAATAATTTCTGTTGTAAATAAATAGTAAAGTTATCATTTTTATAATTTTTCATGATTCTACGTTGTATAGTAAAACAAAAGCGTAAGGTAACTTACAGGTCGGCTAAAACCCCCGGGCGTGTACACGCGCAGTTCACATAAAATTATTATAGCACGCCGTCCGCAATAGTTAAACACAACGTCCGCAAAAATGAACACAACATACGCAATAATAAACACAACTTCCCTAATAGTACTTAAACGACGTCCAAAAAAGGTAACTATCCAAAATAACAGGCACGACCATCATTTACCCGAGAGTATGTAAAGTGTACTTATGGAGGAGGGAGCAGGAAAACTTTTTTATCTATCTGCAAAAATTAGAGAATTAACAGGGAGGTCGGTGATTTCGCGTTTTCGCGAAAACACTGTAATTACTTATACCCTTCCAAATGTATAATGCCAGTAGTATAATAAAGTGTAATGCACAAGCTCGCCGCCCTGAACTCAATTCGTCAACTTAATATCATCCGGCCCAACGCCAGATAGCATCAAACCATAATCAAACCGTCCTCGGGATATTAATACCTCGGTCGGATCGGAGATCGACGCTGGAATGATTTAAAATAAACAAATTGGGCCCTGAAGTAGGTGTATTCTCGAAGACAGTGGGCTGTAGGCACTGGCAGACGTTGGTCGAAGACTGACCGGGACCGTTCTCGATACAAATTTGAATGGATGTCTGGGTGGGCGGGAGGCAGGTGGAGACATCATCGTCGTCGTAGATATGAGAAAGTGCTTACTGCGTAAAATTTTGACGTTCGAAGACGCGTAGAATGTTCTGATGTAATATGCCGATAGTCACATTATACTACTTATGTTAATAGTTGTATTGATATGATGGAAATAACAGCGCCGAGGACGAAATTTCAGGTGCTGACGTTGCATATTAGATATTTTGGGGACAATTCGTACTTCCAAAAGGATTTTAGTGGTGGTTTTTTTTTCTTATATAAAGCAGAGGAGTTACCACATTATCGATTTCATAAAGGCACTCAAGTAGCGGTCATCTCGTCAAGAGAGAATATTTAAGTCCCTGTAAATGATTCCATTTCTCAGACTTAATTTTTGGTCTAATAAGAAGGTCTCTGTATTCTTCGATGTAATCAAGTTTTCCTTTGATTTCTCCTTTTGGCGAATATTTAATACACTATTCATTTATAACGGGATCTGCGGCTTTTCTTCCTTGATGAATCGGTGAATACCTTAAATGCGCTGAAGAGGAAAAGTCTTTAAAAAATATAGGTACAGTCCAGTATTTTTACACTATATGGTTTGGGTGTTTTTCTCGCTTGTGCAGTTACCTACTGCCGCGTAATCACTGGGTAGGTGAATTTCTCTGTGTCGGAGGCATCCTTCAATAGCGCTATGAACCGAATCACACTCGATTTGAATATGACCCGGTTCAAGGAAAGTAATACCATGTTGAATGGATAAATTCAGTAGTACATTGGCCAAAACATTATTGCGGTGTTGGTAACCGCACCCATCAGAATAAATAATAATTGGGATTTTTGATTCAGTACCTAATGCAGTTTTCTTCTAAATAGTTGATAATACAAGTGGTGAAGATCGATGCTTTGAGCTGATTATTTGGTTCTCCGAAAACCAATAACACATTACTTCTCTCATTTTTAGATCGAATATCGTAAAATTGTGACAGCAGAGCGTTGTTTGAAAGTACATTTTATTGGTTGGAAGATAGGCGCAAAGCTTAACAGCCTGCAAACCAACAGTTAGTACTATGAATTCGTCCTTTTCTACTTTGGCTTTATCATCAACTAAAATTACATAGTGAAATCTACAGAGGAATATCCACATGCGAATGTATAGATATAAAGGAAACTGACAAAATTAAATATTTGGGTGTCATTGTTGATCAGTGTATGAAGTGGAATTAACATATCCATCCGTTGGTAATTAAAATCAGAAAACTGTTTCATAGATTTTACAAAACTAAGCAGTATACTCACCATGTCGCTTCGAAAGATCATATATCTATCATTAGTGGAATCAATTGGGATGGACTGTATTCTAGCCCGTTGAAGCCTCTTTATGTGTCACAGAATAGTATACTGAAGATTCTTTTCCAGACAAGACGCCTACATTCCACCAGATAACTATATGAAAACTCAAAGTGTTGAGAAGTTTGTACGCTTTTAATATCCTGATTTACTTTCACGGTAAAGGGGAACAATTTCATGTTACAAAACATAATCAAAACACACGCGCTGAAATTAATTGCAATCTGAGAGTGCCACAGCCCATTAATAATATACCTAAAAGATTTATATCTTATTACACGCCTACGCTATAGGTATAACCTGTTCTCTCCTTGCATTAGGCAAATATCAAGCAAACGGAAATATAAGCAAGAACTTAATAGGTAGGTACATAATGTTTAACTCAAACTACAAACTTCTTGACAGTTACTCGTTCTCTCAGCTTCTTCAAGGGGGTCCATTATTGTATAAAACTAATATTTAAGTGTTCGTACATTTTTTATTTACAAGTTTCCTTCAAACTTCTTCCTTGTCTGGGCATTTTCTGTTTGATTTTTTCGCCTCTACTCTTTTTAAATCCGAAATATGGTTTTCCTTTTATTCTTAGCATTTTATTTTTGTTCCCAACTCACTCACTTCTTTCTGGTTTATGCTTTCTTTTTCTTGTGCCATTTTTTTTATTGTCATTATCAGAGTGTCCTCTGCTTCTGTTCTGCTAAGCTATTTTTTACTGTATCGCTATCAGAACTAACCTACTTATGTCTTCTCAAGGCTCCTAAATGTCATCTTAGTCATCACTGGAATATTCGTAAGGTACAAGAGGTTTTTGTTGTTTAGTCTTTTCTCTTTCTGATATAATAATATCTTCATTATTTATCTAATTTAAAGGTCAAAATATTGCTTCAGAATTATCACAGCCCTTATTTTCCGAACAAGCAATCCCGTTATCACAGATTGAGTTTTCTAGACTAGTGGAGATGTCACTAATAGTTATAGTATTCTGGAAATTATTGCACTTCTCTGCAAGTGAGTCCAATCCATCATTATTTACAAGCAAAACATCTTCGTGTTCGAATAAAATAGGAACGTTTTCTATATTTAAATCATCTGGAGAATACTGTTAAACTCCAATTTTTCTTGACCTGCATTGTCTACATGGTCTTTGTTTAAATGCACAATGGAAATAATTTGAAGTGTTCTATCAGAAATCGGCATGTTGCAATTACTTTTATATGGATTTTGGGTGTGGTAGTAGCAAATGCGATATCTCTTATCTGAAACATAAGAAAAGTAATACGTTACCGATGTTAAAATTTATGGTTGTAATGTAATATAATATAAATTTAATGTACTAGAGACACTAGAGAACATGCAAAAACATTAGGTATTTACCAGATGTGTGATTTTCCAATAAAAACTACGATGAAAAACAAGAGCGATCTGTCCACTTATAACAATACTGTGAAAACTAATAAGATAGGACTTGCTGTCACGACTATTTCAAGGGTATATTTGGTGGGAGAGATTGCATCTGGCACTTTAGAAGCCTTAGAGTTTTTCTACAACTTAGGAGACTTATACTATGATGCAATATGATGCGCAGAATCAGGATATATATATACCAATAACTCATTTTTGTTAAATATTGCATATAGGAGATATTGCCAGATCACCCGTGATAGGTCTTCTCAAGCGATCGAGTGGTTCTGTAAAAATATCTTTCGTATGGAGTTAGGTATATTCCGATGTCCGATTCATTCCGTTCAAAATAATTTGGTCAATGTGGTATAGGAACACATAGCTTGAGACCGTCTTTATTACTGCGACATAAGGCCGCAGTTAAAATATTGTACTGAATCTCAACAATCATAGTCAAAACTCGTTGCCTTGGTTACCACCTTTATTGTTTAGCCTTCACAAATAAACTTGTCAGATACTGTCACTGACCAAGAATATTCTCTCAGCTCCAAAAATCGCACTAAATTCGCGTTATAGTCTTCCAGCTTCTTCAGGCCCAATTCCCAAGGCTTATACATATATTCAGATGGAAGCCTGGAGACTATTCTAGAATATTCCTGGCCAATAACAGATGCACAAATCATAAAGTTCTAGTAAACTTCTAGAAACTTATAGAAGCTCTACATGGAAAACGGAAAACAACGAAAACTAAAAAAATTGGGCTCTGGGGGAAAATGCCTCTAAATTAATCATAAATATTATAAAACTGTAAATAGAACACCGAAACTTAAAATTTATCTGCTAAATCTTTGAGTAGGTTTGAAAATTGTGCAGACATGTTCCTTATAACAACTTTAGTGGCATTTTTCGTTAAAATGTTTGGAGATATCTAAGCATTTCACGTTCTCCCATATAAAATGTGTCTACTTGTTGTCGAAAATTGGACCGTCGGTTCGCACCCGGCCTCAACCGTGAAAAATAGAGCATTACCTATATCCGGGATATCCCCTCGTCATTGGAGGCCTTACATAACCTGACGCAGCAGAGTGTTTCAATATCGGATGGGCCCCGGGTAGGGTGTTAATGTCCCAGGAATATCGTCAGGGAGCGACCCCATCTCCTGTTGGACGCTATTTGCATTCGGAACGGCTGTAATTCTGAAAGAAATCTGACGTGCTGATCGAATAGTGACAAGATAGAATTAAAAACAAACAAAAAGTTCTTGAAAGATAAGCACTACCTAAAGTAAAAATTATTAATCAATAAACTTGTCTACAAACTCGCATCAGAATTTTAATGTTTTAGTCATTATATAATAGCATAGATTAAACGAGACATACGTACTCTAATTTTGGAAAAAAATAAATTAAAACAGATAAATTTTAATCTGTGGCAATTCTTAGGATTCGAGGTATGAACATTTTAATTTAGTTGTTAGTTTTTATATAAAATATGGTGCCCTTTATAGAGGAAAAAACTGTCCAGAATCAAAAAATATTTTTTATTCGATTTTTTAAATCGGTGTACAAACTACTTGTTGTAGTAAAAGTTGTTCAGAATAAAAAATTTGCCACGGTACAAAACTCTCGTCAAACTTTGATTTTTAAATTGAAAAACGACAAAAATTAAAATTCTTCAAATTCTATTGAACACATATATTAACGTACCTATCTCTCACAAAATATGCACGTTATTTAAGAGCAAAAAAATTGCTTTAAATTTCCAATTTGCAATAAAGAGCACACGTGATTTTTTGAAACTAAGGTTCTGGAATGAATTGGTTTCTGAAATAGGGGTGAACTAAAGCAGAAAATGACATTTCAACAAAAGAATTTGTCATTCACAAGAGGCACTTCACTTATCGAGGACTACACTGCGCACTGCTTTTTGATATTCAATTTTTTGTTAAGTAATACCTACGATGATGGTGATCTATATTATGTGTGTATAAAGTGAACTTAGTACCTGCGTATGCACATTGTAGTTGTTTACAATAATTATTATAAATGTTTAAACATTCAATAGCAGAATAAAAAAGTTATTAGAGGATAATCGCTATTGAGTAACGCCCTTAAGTGGCCCAATCTGGATAGGAGGTTCTTGGACCCACAAATCTGTTAAGGAAACTCATAATTTATAGATAAAAATATCATCATAGATAAAATAGAAGAAGTAAAAATTGTTAAAAAGTCTCCTCGTTTTTGACTTTAGCTTACGTGATATATCTCCTGGATGTGACCATTTCACGAACTATTATTTTAACTTTCTTCCACAACCACATACTGTGCTAAGACTAGGGGAGAGTCGGGTAATATCGGACACATTTCGAAAAATTGAAATAATTAACAAAAAAATGATATATTAACATATTTTTGCTTAAAATAAACTATACTCTTTGAAGAATAGAATACGTAATAAAATTAAACAAAAAAACTTAAACAAAAACCCCCCAGAACAATTTTTATGGGTCCAACCATGGCACTAGATGCATTGTAGTGCAAATGCAAGTGCAAGTTACACTTTCGGTTTGAGTCGTTCGGGAAGGTTATGGCTGCCTTGATGAACCTAATAAGGGGAAACAGCTGTCGTAGTCTACCTTCTAAAACGATTCAAATATGAAAACACCGGCACATCCATTAGAACTTGGATGTTGGTATGATATTACCAGTTGCCAAAATTTATAGTCCCATAAAGCCGCTAACTTTCTTTCTGTAAAAATCTATTGGGGACGTGAAATTTTATCATCATTGTATCTAATTTGCGACGAAGTCTTCACCACAGATGATACACTCCGTTGCTTCTTGTTGCTGTTCAGAGCACATTATCTTTGCTATATTTTTTGTCCTTTAAATTTTTATTTTTTCCAATGTAATCCTCTAGTTGGTCAATTTTTCTTTTTCCTTTTGTGTTCTTGGGCATTTTTTAAAGTTAATATGAAAATAAGAATGTTCAGTTAAAATTTTAGTGTGTCCGATATCACCCGAAATATGTGTGTCCGATACTAACCGAACAGCACCGTTGGAAAAAAGTGGCCAACTTATTTTTTACGACCCTCCGATAATTTCCACAAAACCATTTTTATATTCCAAAATAACCAACAAATGTTATATAATATGAACATTTTAAAAGAACTTAACGTTTATATAAAATATAGACTGGTAAATTTTATGTCCGGCAAATTTGTTTTGGGCAAAAAAATAAAAAATAAAGCACACGACGTGTACCGTTCAAAGCTGCTCGGCCTCATACTGAACATATGTGTCTACGGCAATTCTAATAAAGCATTTTCTGACAAATTCGGAACGCCATATATTAAGGAAATTGGGAAGATGCTGTTGTCCGATACTACCCACTGTCCGATATTACCCGACTTTCCCCTATGTCTAAGAACCTTGTTGGCCTGTTGGCTTACTAAAATGTTCTTCTGCTGAAGATGACCCCCCTAGGTGAGTTGAAACATATTATGTGCATTTTTCCTTTAATCCTGAACTAACGCTGTTTTTGGATTTTGGCGGTACATTTAAAATTTTAGAATATTAGAAATATTAGAAATATTCCAACAACCAGTTTTGAACTGATGCTGACAGTGGGCACATTATGTTTTTTTTTCTGATAAATTCAGATGATAGCTTTGACTAAAATACACTTATGGATTTTTTTTTCAAATTTTTTGAAGGCCCGTTTGGCCGAAAAAAATAAAAATGTCCACGGAGTGAGTATAGGTACTTTTTGTAGGTCCGGCAACGCCGCAAAACGGTCAGGTTCAAATTTAAACAGCCCGCCCACCTTTCTGTCAAATCACAGCTGTGACCTATTTATTGCGTTGGTTTGTTTTTGTTGATTATTCGTTATTTGTTTGGCTAGCCATCGTTTACGTTTTGTTGTGAGTTACTGCTTAATATAATAGTGTTCAGCATGGAAGACGGCTTTGTTAAGGACGGAAATAAAACGTCATCACCTCGCGACGACCTTCATTTCACCGTGTTCCTAACTAGGATAAATGTTGCTAAAACAGAAATTGGGTCCTGGAGCGCAAAAATTGCGCAAGTGTCTGTAAGATGGCGCTGGAGTTGGAGAGCGGCCATTGGTACAGAGCGAGAATAAAAAGTGATGTTTCGCCTTGCTAAAATAAGTTTCCGTTCCTTATAAGTTGTTTTGTTGCCCGGCAAGGTCGTTGGTCGGAACCAGGGGTCTAGGGGGAGGCAGGCAGACCGACCCCCTTTTTTATACAAATAACAGCACATCGCTCCCATCCTGGCGTATTTTGGGATTGAAACTGTGAATTGTTAAACACAAAATAATAATATGAATATTTACGCTCCTTTATTTTTCTATATTTTTTCATAGTTATTAAGAATATTGTTGAGTAAAATATTAAGTAAGAGGACTACCTACCGGCTGTCAAATCTACTGTCATGACATAATAATTCTCCCTCAAAACCGCATGAATGATCACAATACTTACCCTAACTGACATTTAGAATTTATGTCACTATAGTTTTATCTTTTATCATTCTATTAACTTTTCATTAAGTACTTAATATTGATAAACCGAAAGAAATTAAAATTCTGTTGTATTTGATCCAAAGTTGACGTAAAGTTGTGAATTTTGTTAGATACGTGAAATACCTACTATTTGCTGATATCTTAATATATGTATTATTTTGGCATACATTTAGAGTAATGGAAAATGTAATGTAAATAAATTTATAGGTACTACCATAGAAGAATTTACGTAGTAGATTCTTCTATGGTACTACCACAGAATAACTAAAATTCTGTGGTACTACCTAAATGCTTGCCGGTACATAAACTTTGTGTCAAACAGAATTTTAAAGCGTTAATATAATTTTCTTTTGAAAAAGACATATTCTTATCGATATTTTTAGTAATAATAAAAAGTTAATAAAATTATAGAATGATACTCGTATATTATGTTGTATAGCTAGTGATATAAAATAGTTTTTACGAAGTAATGACTTTTTAAAATTTTAAGAAATTTTATAAATAGGAAATAGGCGCTTATGTAACATTAAAATAGAAACGACTTTTTCAAGGTAAACGTTTTGAACTTGTGACAAATAAGCCAAATTTTATTGATTTTATTTTTAAATATAATTTTTGACAGATAGCGACCACGTTTGTCAGTTATTTTTTCTCGTTTTTAATCGAAAGGTAACCCCAAAGTTAACTGCATATGTGTTCTATTGTTATCCGTTAATAAAAAAAATATGTTTAATTTAATAAAAAGATACATTTTGCACCATCTTCATTTTTTCCAAAAAGGTTTTTTGGTTATAACTTTTGTTTGACGTTCGATTGTTTTTTTCGAAACGACATTACATTGTTTGGAAAAAACTGCAACAAACTGGTTTTTAAATCATTAATTTGTCTCAAAAAATACGGAATGGTTAAAGTGAATGTTCCTATCACCTTCAGGCGGACACCCTGTACCTAATAAAAATATTATTAAACAAATAATAGTTAAAAAAAAAAGTTTATCAAAATCGGTAAACAAATAAAGATATTTTACCAGGGTGGTAACTCCTTAACGGAGGTCACACTGTAGATGTTTAACATATAGGTACAGAAGATGTTCTTTCGCATCAATATATCGTTTTCTTTTTTCATTTTTTATTTTCGAGATATGTATTTATTTTAATTATTGCGTTACTTAAAATGTGTGTTTGAATGTAGTGTTAATGCAAACGAAGAAACACCTTATGTACACATAAAAGACCATGTTTCATTTCATTGAAAAAACTAAACATAATTTTGTAGAACTTTTAAGCCAGCAATACTATACCTACAGAAAACGTGCCGAATAACATTCTTTAACTAAAGATATGCCTTTAATAGTAAAAAACACAGTTGACATTCAAGTGACCTTGAAAACGTCGTCTGCCTACAAGTGAAAACGTGCGTCTTACATTGCACCTCATATGCTTCAACTTGTATGTGATTTTTTGCGATTTTCGTTTTTGAGATATTTATAATAGCTGCATTTATTAAAATGGAACACCCGGTATAGATAATTTTCGACATACCTATACATATAGAGACATAGACATATATGAATTCTCCCCTAATGTCAGTTTATATGCTAACGATTGTGTTTTCCTCACGAAAAATACATAACGGCGACATACGTATAAATAATGCAAAGTCAACTAAAGCAGTTTTTAGTGCCGCCGTGTACCTTTCAAGCTAAAAATCAATGAACCATTGCTAAAAAGAGAGGGGTTAAAATCACAAATCGGAGTCTTTGAGCTACGGGGGTCTCCCGAATATACCTACCTTTTGAAGTTTTATATTATTTTAATATTAAAAATTCGCAATTCATAGTATATAATAATATGGAAGTAATACAAAAACATAAAAAAGTAATCAGACAGCTTAGTTGCTTAAATATTATATCGCCAAAACGTAAAATTGATCATATGAACATAATATATGTAATTATTAAACTGGACCTGTAACAACAGCGTCAACCGTTCATCGATCGTCTGTTTTTCGCGCCATCTGATAAACAATAGCTACACTTTTGGTATTCCCGCTGCATAATTTAAGGGTGTTTTGCCTATGTTTTTTATTTACAACAAGACTGGATAATTACAATGTTTACTACCGGGTTTTCGTCCCGAACATATTCGGAAACCTCTGCCCATCTTAACGAAGGTAAAATTCCGGCTCAAGAGACAAAATAGACGAATTAATGCCGGCATAAAGTTTGAAATTAAAAAAAAATTCTCGCCCATAACTTTTAAACTAGTGTCATTAGTATCTATGGATATTTTAAAAATACCCGTGTTTTTTGTAATCCTTTGAAATTCGCTACTTTTTCCAGCTAGTTGGAAATAAAAATACATTGATACAGGCAACCAAACATACAATGGCGAGGCCCCCCCTTAAAGCATTGTTTAGTTTTCATAATGAAAAATAAAAAAACTCTCAACACAAAGAACAAATCACCAACTATCGATGAGGTTAACTCCGACGAGGTAAGACGTAAACAATCGAAATGACAGTGGTGCGATGTTGCCGGCTATTTTGTCGTCTACCTGGGAGGGTTTATTACTTTAAAATGTCCTATTTAAATTACATAATAAAACTACAATCTGGTTATAATGGTGTGCCATATAATTAATACACCCAAGTTGTATACCTTTTATTAATAATAAGTGTTAAAAAACAAGTAAATCTATTAAATTTTTTAGCTTATGAAACTGATTGGTAAAGGGTCCACCTGACGTCAGCAGGACCCCGATTTTCAATTTTCAATTCTAATTTTTGGCCTAGTTAAAGATAATAAAAACAAACGGGTGGACTTTTTGGGACTTTGAAGACATAATACATAAAGTAAACGCAAAGAAAACAAATTTTTTTTTATGAAATGACCCCATCACCCAAGACCAAAGAATTGAGAGGTCCTTGGACCTGCCAGAATATGTTCCAAACTGTTTGTTGGCACAACTATTTTGTCAATTCAGTCGCTTTATGATATATAATTCTTTCTGAGAGTCTACTCTACTAATTGTAAAGTGAGCTCACTTTTCGCTTTTATCTTTCACGCAATCTTTCACAAACATCATCCATTTTTCGAGTTGACTGACAAACGACCGCATACCACCAATATGGTTAAACCAAGCAACGATGGTGCTGTTTGGCCTATATGTCTCTTGTCTCTGGCTATAACTGCAAATTCTGGTTTTCGTGGGGCCAAACTTATCTTTATGTCTGAATAAGTGGACCCAGCGTTGTCTTACTGTGTTGCTCTGTAAGAAGCCCTTGAGGAAACCCAAAAAAATTTAATTGTCCCCTATGATATGCTCTGGAAACTAACAAATGCTGCATATCGTTAACAAAATATCGTTCTTCAAATTTTAAGAAGGAAACAAAACATTTCTATGCATGTGTTTACTCTTGCCGCTGTCTACTATCGCTCTTTCTCTACAATAGGAGACAAGTTTCTTATTTTACAGGTCGCAATGGTATATTTCTTAAATTGGATGAAAAACTGCAAAACATATAGCTTTAGAAAACCCGAATTCAGAAATTCAAAAAATAGAAACATATTCTTTGCTTATTATGAAGATGACCTCTATTATGAGGGTTAACATTAACTAAGCAGTTAGTAATGTTCTATTAAGGTGTCGCAAATCGTCATGTTTTAACTTTAATATGACATGAAGTCATTGGAACATTATCTGAATACTGAACAATGTCGTAATATTTGTATCCTTATAAAAATCTACTTGTTGATGGAATTGGCCCCACCAACCCCAACCAGAATGTAAAAACGCGAAGAATATAGCTCTGCCCATATCCCACCGAATCCCCTGTGATTGGGGGGCCTTACATAACCTGACGCAGCAGAGTGTTTCAATATCGGGAAGGGTGTTAATGTCCCAGGAATATCGCAGGAGGGCGACCCCATACCAGTTGAGCATTATTCACTCTGGGGGACCGTAATTCGGAAAAAATCCGGCGGGCGGCTTTGCATACTTCTATAGGGCCTTTCCACAGGGAGGATAAAAAACGGGAACGGTTATGGGAGAAAGTGATGGGACAGTGGCGAGGAATAAATTATGGGATATGGGAAATTGGTGCCACGCATAAAAATTCGAACAATCTTATTTAAATAGGAAAAGGAAATTGATTCCAATAAAAACTCTCCACATGTGAGTTTTTCCACGACCTTGCTTGGTTTGTGTTTTATGTTTTGACAACTAAACTTTTTGTCTTAATATACGTACTCTTTTTGTACTTCTAAATATGTATGAATTTAGGTTATTTCTGATATACATGGTGTCCCTGGTTTTTTAATAAGGACCATTTTACTCGTTGTAAGGTGTGTTGCTCATAAAAACATAGATCCCAAAGTTCTTCGTTTCTAAAATACAGGGCTTTGTAGATCTATTTTTGAAATTGAATTATGTATATCAATATCTCTCAAAATAATCAAGCTGCTGAATTGAAACTTGGCGCTGCTGTGTTTTTGGGGAAGGAGAACAAGCTGAAAATGTCAATTTGTACGTATCTTACAAAGGGCGCCACTTACGCTCTTGTGCTTTTACTCGTAATTTTTAGAGGTAATCTTTTTGGTCTTACAGGTCCATCATTTTAGTGCATCTTTTCATTTGCAACAAAAGTGAGCTTCTGGCTCAAAACGATAAAATTTAAAAAAATCGAAAAGTTGCGGTCCATGTGAAATCAACTTGTGAAAATCATGATGAAAAATCGAAAAAATTCGGATTTTTAAACTGCCGTTATTTTTTCATTGCTTTAGAATCAAAAAAGTTTAGCATTGGAAATTATTTGCACCAATTGGCATCAGAATTGAAATGTGATCGATTTTGAAATAAAGAATATCGTAAAATTTGGGATAAAAAATTAAAACTTTAATCGGGCATTTTTTATAAGGCAAAATGTCCCATTTAATTTAATGTGTTACCCTTGTCAGGTTGTTTTCTGTTCACTATAAAAAATCGATAAAATAATATTATTCCTATTACCTAAACCTCATGTTACCATGAGATTTAGTTACCCTTGGAAATAACTGATTGATTATGACCTTAAACGATACAGTAGGCTAATCTACGTTTTTATTAAAAAATAAATAAAAGCATGTATAAAATGTAAACATTAGATCTTGCAATGGAAATAGATTAAAATTTTTAATGTTTTCAACCTATCCATAGCAGAATGAAACTTATGTTCACGGGCAATCCCATAATAATTCTAAAACTGTGACCATAACAGGAATTTTTTACTACAACAATAAACGCTCAATCCTAATCCAAGGGTCACAATCTTTTCATAACAAACAACATTACATTCTTCGGCATTTTTTCATTTAGTAGTATACAACACACTTGAAGATTCTCAATTATACCTAAATCTCTTATATTTTGCGGAGCAATGGAGTAAATTTGTCTGAAAAAATACATAGAGGATGTCATTGGGTTCTAACGCCATAATGAACTAAATAACAAACTAGCAAGATGCAAAAGTAGGTATATTTTTGGTATCACCAGAAATAGGAATCATATATTTTTTTATTTTCCGCAATAATTTTCACATTTGGCGATGGACCTCAACGTTTTTGGTGAAAAACAAACGTCATTCTCAGTTACTATAGATCCTAACTACTAGCAATTTTTCTCGAAAACATATTTTGATTAAGTATATTATACGATAAGAATGTCCAAGGTCCAAGTTCGATCTAAGCTCTCTATCTTGGTTCGTGGATTCACCTCGTTCTTCTCAACATAAGCTCACCAGAAGTGGAAATAGCCCGTATTACTAAAAATGCAGCTCTCTGTAAAAAACTAAATTATGAATCACTAGATAACGAATCATGTTGTACTTACTATAATGGCCAGGCTTGGAAAATTCTGCTGCGGTAGTGTTCTAGACGAAAAGTTTAGCGATGAGATTTAACTAACGTGATTGCAGGAATAGAGAGAACAGTAGACTTGCTTACTCCGTTGAATGAAGGAATTAAAGAGGCGCTGCGGCTGTCAATTCTCTTCGCCAACAATCGGAGAATGATGAAAATAATATTGTTGTTTGACCAATCCTGATTTTTGGAGGCTAGGTTCAATAGAGGTTGTCCATATACTCATAGACGAAATATAGATGGGACCTATAGCCTTCATAACATTCTGACAAATATGGACATAGAATGTAATATCACAGTCTGGAGACAAAAGCTTCTTCACATTTTTTATATCCTCATAAACCCATCCAATTCTAGAGTACAACATGCAGATCATGGTGAATCCTCGAGAACAACTAAAAATCAAAATTAATAATTTAGTTTTAGTCCCAAAATGAATCAATACCGCAATATGAAGCCTGATTTCAAAAATATATGTTTTTGCTTATCCGCCATACAAACCGTCAATATAGGGTTAAAAATGGCTGCACATTCCATCTCTTTTCGTTCTCTGGGCCTTGCCACGGTAGCCAAAATCGGTATATTTAATATATCACAGGTATTCGAGGTTATTATATACTCTTTAATGCAAATTTCCAACAACAATAGTATTGCCATTGTTCTTCGACCAGCTTACATTATTGTCGTTAAGATTTGACAGCCTTTGTGCTTCTTTATATTCCTTCACTCAATGGTTGCTCCCAATTTTATAGACCGTCAGGTAGTGACAGATTTAGTTGTCCCATTTTCGCATACAAGCCCCGAAGAGGATTGAAAAATATATCGATGTTGAGTAGAATGAAGGGAAATTTACGAGTGGCCCCTAGGGATAACATATGCGGAAAATTTGATTTTTCATTTTTCACAATTCGATTCGATGTTCATTAAATGATTAATTAACAGTACTTGCGGCTTCGGAAAACCAAAGGCTTGAGTGTTGCAGGTGGCTAAAGGGTTAACCGGTTTTTCCACATGAGGCCATCGAAACTATGAAAACGTGCATCGTCACTATTAGCCCGAAAAACATATTGGCTTGAGTGGCGCGAATGGATAAGTACATTTTTGTGTCGGAAAATTTATAACAGTTTTTTTTTTCGATTTTCCATATGTTATCCCCAGGGGCCACGCGTAAATTTCCCTTCATTCTACTCAGCACCTAAATCTGTCACTATCTGACGGTCTATTAAGCCATGCCATAAAAAAAGTAAAATAAAAATGTTTATTAGGTATCTTATCTTATTCGTAGTTAATTTAGCAGCGACTTTCAACACAGTGTCATTAGTTGTTTTAAAAATACCCTTTCAAATAAATAAAGCTTTCAAATTCCTTAGCTTTTCCAGCTAGTTGTAAATAAAGAATAATATATCTATATTATTATTGATAGAGGCAACCAAACTTACTTTTGATGACGTTTTGTTTCCAGCCTTAACGGAACTTTTTTGCGTGGATGCACAGATTCAGCGTCGCCCGGAGGAAGTGGATTTCAAAACGGCAACAAGCGAACAGCAATATTCCGGCAAACAGCCCAGAACGGGACTGTTTCATTATGGAAGCGGTCCGGAAAGCAATTTGAGGCAATCCCGCCAGACAATCGAATGCTGCGGGGAGCATCAAAAAGAGATGAGCGCCGCTCGCGCAAAACAAATAACAACTCCCCGCTATCCCGAGGATATATCGGCATTCATTTATTCTTGGCGGAAGCCGTTTTAATACGCGCTTGCAATATACTCGCTGCGGGCGGGCATGCCTAATGTGTAAAACCAGAGAAGCTGTCTCACATACGAAAAAGCCGTTGGGACGTAACTTGGAGTTTATTCAAACAGGGCTTTTTATTTACCGAACATCTAATACAAAATATGAATCAACCAAAACTAAGTCAATTATAAACAATGCAAGGTTGTCAATGCTTGCTTTGAAGTTATAACAAGCCTAAAACTCAAATAATTCTTATTTCAAGACCGGTAAGTGGTAAGTCCGTAAGTGTACATACTTAAGTATACCAACATACGTTCACAAATGCTTCATTTTCAAATCAAGGCATACAAATTTTGGAGTTTGGGGATTCAAACCCCACCTCCATTGAGGAAATATAAAGCTGAAAAATACATGTTGCGGTCGGCCAAGGTAGGTATACCTACCTACTATGAAGTATGATGCTGTGATGCTGTGATTTTGTAATTTTCTATACCTCAGCATTTAAACTATTCACATTCCTAAAAAATCTTGCTTGCGGCACATTTTAGTAAACACACGCCTTAAAAACTAAATTCCACATGAGTCATAAAAAGTTGAACTTCAGTGCCTTGGTACATAAATAACTATTTCTTGAAATCGGCAGTGAAGTGTCCCAAAATCGTCATTAAAAGCTCAAAAATCGGCAATGAAGTAGCCCATTATTGTACAATTTTTTCAATAAGTAGGCGTTGGCGAGATGTAAACATCAAACGTCAGACGCGGAGCCATGTCAAAAGTGACCAAATATTCAAAACCCGGCCAATAAAGGCCCATTTAACTTTTCGTACACATTGCGAAATCGTTAGAGGAAAGTACCCTAATATGAGACAGTTCCCAATATGAGACCCCACACTAACTCCTAAAGTAAGAGTCTCCATCTAGCTGGCAATGTCTCAAATAATCACTAATGGCGTAAGTCGCCACATGTAGTGCAGTGTCTGTCTAGCCTATCTAAATTTTTAGGTTAAGAACGGCATTTTTTACTGCAACCGTACGTGCACAAACTTTTAAAGAGCTTCGGTTACCGTGTAATTCTGAATAACGTGGTAAGTGTTTAATATATTTTTGTAGCTTGTTGTATTGAATAAAAGTTATTTTATAATTTGAGTAGTTATATAACGCATTTAATAACATTTGTTAACGATAGCAAAACTTTTTATAACAAAAAGAGTGATAGTCGACCATATACAGTACTGTTTCGGGACTGTAATCCCTCATCAGTATGGCTCACCCGACTATCAAGTGGTAGACAAACGTGCCTAGACGATAGATTTACTGTATCAGGAATCGATCAATTACCGAAGCAATTCATTGATCATGGAGTATTATAATGATAGCACACCCGAAGGTGCGGGACAAAGCCACTGGTCTTGATCGGCAAAGACTCACGCCACAGTTACCGAGACCCGCCATCTGCCGTCTCCACGGCGTCGGTTAATATAGGTTAATAATAAAATTATTGAGTTCACCATGTAAAAATATTAGACCAGATCTACAGGGTGTTAATAATATAAGGAAACATGCTTAAGAGGGAAGTGTCACTATACAGTAAAACTTTTTATGATATGTACATCGGATTCCTAATATGAGACATCCCAGTGTTCCTAATATGAGATATCTCATATAAGGAGACTTGCTTCATCCAATTTAGATTACTAATAACTTGAATAGAATATTGTTATATAATTAAAGAGTTGTATGCTGTGTTAAGTTGATATTCATTTAATGTTTTTGAAATAAAAATTATTTTGTGGTAAGTAGTATTTTTGATAAACCTTAATATGAGACTGTCCCATATTAGGAACTTGTTAAGTGTATCAAAAGTGTTATGTAACTAAACTGTTATATACTAGGTTAATTTGATATTCTTTTAAAGTTTTTGAAATAAAAATTATTTTGTGGCAAGTAGTGTTTCTGTTAAACCTGGATATGAGACTGTCTCATTATAGGCACCCAATTTAAAAAAATGAAGATTTGACTTTTTTTCATAATTCTCATTCACGAAACAACTGTTAATATTTGGCAATCCTACATAAACTGCAGTGGAAATAGAGACTATATTATACTATATTAAAAGTATTCGACGTATGTTTGCGCATTAATATATTATAGGACAAAATACAGAACAAAATGTAATGTGGTCTCATATTGGGGTACTTTCCTCTACCTATAGCACCGCAATCTTTCAGTATTAATATTTTAGTACGTTTGAATATCCATGGATTTATTATGGAGGCTGCACAACAAGCAGCAGTTTGGTTTTTCTGTTCGAAGGCGCCGTGTCTTGTCATACTTGACCTAGGTAGAGCGATCGTCAAAGTCAAGCAACGCCGCGCGCAGAGGCCAGAGGCCTCGACAACTAAATTCCACATGAGTCATAAAAAGTTGAACTTCAGTGCCTTGGTATATAAATAACTATTTTATACTATAGGTAATTTTATATGGTCTACCGCAAAATTTTTATAGGAAGCTTACACTTATATATTTAAAATATAGGTTAATAATAAAATTGAGTTCACCATATAAAAATATTAGACCAGATCTACAGGGTGTTAATAATATAAGGAAACATGCTTAAGAGGGAAGTGTCACTCTATCCCATTTTAGACAAAATATTTATTAAACAAAGTTATTATAGTCAATGACTTTCTATAATTCTGCAAAATGAAGTCCCCACACAAACTTAGAAATCTGAGTTTTGAATTTTTAAATTTACATATATCAACTGACATGTAAACATCAGTTTTATGTTGTAGAACAAACAAAAAAGTAAAATAACATTTTGTACTAGGTATTATTTAGATTAGTTTGATTTCCTGGTTGTCTATAAAAATCACACTTACAACTAGGGGAGAGTCGGGTAATATCGGACAGTGGGTAGTATCGGACAACAGCATCTTCTCCATTTCCCTAATAGATGGCGTTCAGAATTTGTCAGAAAATGTTTTATTATAATTGCCCTAGACACATATGTTCAGTATGAGGCCGAGCTTTGAACGGTACACGTCGTGTGCTTTATTTTTTATTTTTGGCCCAAACCAAATTTCCCGGGCATAAAATTTACCAGTCTATATTTTATATAAACGGTATAAAGTTCTTTCAAAATGTTCAAATTATATAACATTTGTTGGTTATTTTGGAATATAAAAATGATTTTATGGAAATTATCGGAGAGTCGTAAAAAATAAGTTGGCCACTTTTTTCCAACGATGCTGTTCTGGTAGTATCGGACACACATATTTCGGGAGATATCGGACACACTGAAATTTTAACTGAACATTCTTATTTTCATATTAACTTTAAAAAATGCCCAATAACACAAAAGGAAAAATAAAAATTGACCAACTAGAGGATTACATTGGAAAAAATAAAAATGTAAAGGACAAAAAAAAGATAATATGCCCTGAACAGCAACAAGAAGCAACGGAGTGTATCATCTGTGGTGAAGACTTCGTCGCAAATTGGATACAATGCATCTAGTGCCATGGTTGGACTCATAAAAATTGTTCTGAGGCAGAAAAACATAAGGTTTATTATAAATGCGACATTTTTAAGGGGAATTAATTCATGTCCGATACTACCCGACGTTTTCAGAAAATTACAAAAAGAGGCCCACTTTTGTTTTAACGAGTGGAGTTTTTGTTTAAGTTTTTTTATTTAATTTTATTATGTATTCTATTCTGCAAAGAGTATAGTTTATTTTAAGCAAAAATATGTTAATATATAATTTTTTTGATAAAAATTATTTCAATTTTTCGAAATGTGTCCGATATTTCTCGACTCTCCCCTATATTTTTTACTAAAGACCATGTCCGTTCGTTGCATCATGATATTTTGTAAGTAATTTTCAAGTAACTTTTAACTTTAATATGTATTATATTTTAAAATGTTTAATAATGTGTCTTTTAAAAACTTTTTAGCACCTAAAAAACATTACATTTTATAATTGCTCTGATGATGATCATTATGATCGAAACATATGTAAGCAAATTGAAACTAATTGACTGATTATAATAAAAAACTATTGTGATAACACCTCTACAATTTATTTTAATGGTTGTTGCCCAGGAAAGTGTTTATGAAAGTACTAGGTATTATGGGAAAGTTATTCTGCATATTCTCCTCCAACCTATACAAGCTTTCAGATTTTCCTTTTGCATTTTCATAAATTCAAATTAAAAAATAATGCTACTTCTCTCTTGAAGCATTTTTATGATTTTTTATTCACAATCTGTGTGTCTGGTCTAGGATATTTATATGGTAACCGGAAAACTCATTATCTGAAGAAGCAAGATTTTTTATAAGTATGACTTTTCGTCAGAATATCAATAATAAAAATGTTTCAGCTCGTGTCAACTCCATTCGTGGCATAAAAAATTTTCGATAGATTTTTTAGAAATTTTAACCCGTGTATCTGGTGGTTCAAGGTGTTTTATAGTAACAGGTTTTATGCTAACCCATGCCGTTATAGCGTGTAGCAAATTTGACTTAAAGATCTCAGGTAGTTTGGTAAATATCCAATAAAGTCAACATATTTTTTAAAACTTTAACACCCTTCAACTTTTTTATAAGGCCTCAAAATGATACAGTTTATAGGAGAAAAAGCGGATCTTTTTTGAAGAGCTATCACATGCTGCAGTTTGGTTACTTAAAACTGAACCACGTATAGTTCAGTTAGTTATTACTTATTACATTATTTCCTCTGCAGAATACTGGCGCTAGTAGACATGAATCTGAAGATTCAGAGAGCATCTTTCAAAACGGCAACAAGAAGACAGCAATATTCCGGCATCGATATTCTGGCAAAAATATTCCTACAAAACGGGGCTGTTTCATTACTGAAGCTGTCCAGAAAGCAATTTGAGGCAATCCGCCCAGACAATCGAATGCTGCGGAGAGCATCAAAAAGAGATGAGCGCCGCTCGTGAAAACAAATACCAACTCCACGCTTTCCAGAAGATATATCGACATTCATTTATTCTTGGCGAAAGCCGTTTTAATACATGTTGCAATATACTAGTTACGGGCGAAGGAACGCTAGGCGAGCATGCCTAATGTGCGAAGCTAAGGATGCTGCACAGAATTCAGAAAAATCTTTTGTTCGTAGCATGTAATTTATTCAACAAATCTAATATAGTTATAAAGATAAAATATATTTTAAACATATTATTCGACCGACAGAATTTGACATTTTGTACAATTTTTTTTTATGATCGAAGGTTCCAAACCCTTCTTTTAAAGACCAGCACAGATATTAAAACAATTTTTTCTACTCTGCTCATGCTTTTGTTGTTGACTTAATGGAAATTTTTTACGACTATTACTGAAAAATACGCACTCTTCATATGTTCGCAATATGCTAAACAGTTGCACATATTATTACACGTTAGGAGCCATAAGTGAGAAGTTCTGAACTTTCGCCAATCACGAACCTGTATGTTCATAACTCAATAGTTCAATCTAAATTTTACTATGTAAAATATTACCTTAGGCAAAGCTTAATCGGTTCTCTCTTAATAATATTTGGTGAACGCCTTGTATAACTTAGAATATTTAAATTTTGCACAAAGTATTTTGAACTATAGCCAACTGGGCTACCTATTTTATATTCTTAAAAAATGATTTTTGGGAGGTCTTTTTTAATACCTAACAGTAGGCCATGGAATAGGACTATTTCAGAAGATTACAACACAAAATGTGGAGCACGTCGAATAATCTAGGCTGAAACAAAGTTTTTTGAAAATCGGCACATCTTTCGATAAATACGGAATTGTTTAGACTCAAAGTGAAACACACTGAATATACACATATACTGTAACGGAAATTTTGTCTCATTCCGTTACAGAGTTTTAATTTCATTAAATTTATCAATTCATTATTGAACCACCCCTACTGTAACCGAAAGATAATGCTACTACGCCTATCGCGCATACGATCAGACTCTTCTTCTTCTGACGTGGATTTGTATTTTGTGGTTGTGTGAATATTGGTCGGCGAGCCAGATTCCAAAGTTCCGGTATGTAACTAAATAATTCCCTTTTATTGCTTGTTAAAGTAAAATACCTTTTAATTTGTTGTGCTTACTTTTGGAAATAAATACCGGATACTATTCCGATCATATCAAACTTATCTAACTAAAGTGATTTGTGTTTACAGTCGATTCCCCGGTCAAGTGTCAATTTTGTCGTTCATCTACCTAACCTTTTTGTGGTACGAATCACAAACACAAACGGAAATTGATTCAAAATGTTAGTTTTTTCATCGTGCATTTTTATTAAGAATTTTCGCGGGTTGTCTATAGAATTCGATAGAACATTCCATAATCTCGAACCCGGATATCGTACCACAAAAGGTTCTGATAAGTTCTCGTTCCGAAGACACTTTTCGTTGCGTTCTTAAGGTGCTCGCATCGTGTTTTTTTGGCTTGGCCACTTCTTGGATTTTTCATCCCTAATTTAGCGGTGTGATCAAGAGTGTATCGTTGAAATTTTACTATTCATTAATTAATATTTGTTATCTTTCAATTTCAAGTGAAACTTATCTACTGGAGCCCTGGTTTTCTGGTGTAGTCAACCACTCAACCACGTGCAGTGGCGCATCCAGAAAATATGATTGGGGGGGGGGGGCAACTCGAGGCTGTAGCCAGACAGAAACTTGAGGTAAGGCAAACAACTTTCCAGTCAGGGCAGTACATATATTTGAGAAGTGAGGGATAGGTACCTACAAGGCGGTACTTTGTCGGTGGGGAATTAATTAAAGTTTAAATTAAGTATAATAAATACAAAATCATCACGATGTCTTTGTTCTTCGTTTCTTTTTCTCAATGGAGCAGCGCCTTATTCTACGGCTCCGGTGAGGTGACCGGTGAACTTGTGGCTCAGACAGGGCAAACATTCTGCCAGGCAGATTCAAAGAAATTTTCAAACTGTCTTTTATAAAGGCAGGTATATTACAAAATAACAAAAAAATTAGATATTAGCCAGTCAGTGCGCAGAGGGTCGCACGCAGCGAACAGTACATCTACGATACCATCCTCGAGAATTTTTAAAATATGAAAGGTCTGGGGGGGGGCGAGGCCCCTTGCCCCCCCCCCTGGGTGAGCCACTGGCCACGTGTACTACCCCAGGAGTTCAACTTCATTTCAGCCAGCACAGAAGGAGTCCACAGGGGCTCGAGCGCCGTGGAAGTCCGTGGAAACCCTGATGAGTAGATTTTATCTCATTTATCTTTTTTTTGTGTATTTCTCGTACCGTTTTCTCGAGATATCTACTCACCTAGGTTCTACGAACTCGAGCTGTCCTCTGGATTTCGGCCTGTGTTCTGCTCCTGACTATATTACTGTATCTAAATTATTTTGAACCTTATTAATTTTCAACGATACCTACCTCTCTAGGTCTGATCCCGAAGGAACGTAACGGAGAGTCGCCTCAGATTTTCTTTTGCTATTATCATTGAATTTTCTCTTTTATCGAACAAAATTTGTTTTTCTTACCCAGAGAACATATTTATAAGTGTGTGTTAATATAACTTTTAATCAAAAACAAAAATCATTCTCTTGTCCCAGTCTGAGGTTCGGATTTCTTTAATATCAAGTCAAATTGTATATTACATTTGTATAAGTAAATATTTTGCATTATTTTCGCTATCTCTGTGCACAGTGTTTCTTTTTAAATAATTATAAATATCGCATTAATAAATTAGTCATACCCTTTGTTGTAATTAAGATAGTTTTACTAACTATACAAGTTTTAAATTATAAGTAAATGGAAACAATATCGCCTATAGTTCTCTAAATATTTTCTCGACTTAAGAGATTGGGCACTGCTTGCTCCTACAGCATCACAAGCTCTGGTTTGGTCACGTGCAGCTAAGCGACAGATCCACCAGCCACAACAAAGACCTACGTCCCAGCTAGTCGCCACTGCAGCGTTGCAGCTATAAGTGGTCTGGTTTGGTTCTCGCATATTGGGCACGGACTTACATGAATGTGGAGTTGAGGTATTGTGTCGAACTCTATTAATTTTACCCAAGTCGAAAGGACAGAATCGAGCCGCAGTTAAAATCTCAGTCGGTGGCGATTGCTTAACCTCAATTTTCAAATTTACTTTCTGTTTAAATTTCATTTACTTCTGTTTAACTTATGTAACTGTGAGTAGTATAACTTCCTTTTGTAAGTCAATTTAATGCAAACGATTTTCAAATTGTAACTTTCTTTTGTAAGGCAATTTAATGCAAACGATTCTCAAGGTGTAATAAAACTTGTTTTTAGAATACTGTGTTTTATTTGATCGCCTCGTAACTAGTTCCAAGAGAAAAACTTGCTCTCCGCATCTCGCTCTCTCAATATTTTTTTTGTAGTTTTTTTTTGAGTAACACCTAGTTGTTACAATACCGCTGATGGATCCACTGCGCAGCGATTTGCTCTGCGGACTAAAAATGGATGCAATACGAGGGCATTTTGCACGTCAAATTCGAGACATTAACTGTGCTTCAACCCATAATTTATTTATTAGTATAACTTGTTTTTAATAAACCAAGCTTTTGGTCAGCTATGTGACCTTCATCAGGGTATTAACTGAAGTTAAGTAATTAAAGCATCAGTATTTAGGGATTCTGAGGGCTTTTATAAGAATGGTATAAAGTAAAACTATTTTAATATAGAACCACCTTTATTCAAAGGATTAAATTAACGTTAATATTTTGTCGGTGGTCCGCTGTCGTCGCCTAGGGAAAGGGGAGACCCCTCGCCATGCACTTCCAGCGAGAATCCAGCGGCGTTACATTACGCACGGGCTAAGGTTGATTTGCCTCATTTTCTAAACATCGAGTAATTTTTTTTTTCGTTTTTCGGCTTTATGGGCGTCCCTGATTAAGTCGTTAAAATTAATGTACTGATGACCGATGCACTCTGTATAGATCTGTGATTATACTTATTTACCACACATCGACCGAAGCAAGCAGACATAGGCTTTATTTTTTAGGGTCTAAACATTTCACGCAGATAGCGGATGGTAAAGAAGGGTATATTTTTAAAATTGAGCAATAGTGAAGGACATGGACAAAAGCAATAAAAGCCACTCCCACGGTCTTAGACAAATGAGAAAAATCGTATAATCATTTTATATAGGAACTTTCATCTACCTACTAAGAATTTTTACATTTCTGCTATTAGCTCTACTTTTTATTGCTGTTTTAAGTTTTTAAGAATTGTCTATCGAATAACGCAAAAATTCAAAAGGGAAGCCATAAGAAAAACAAAATTGATGATCGTTAATAAGAGATGAGACGACGGATTTAAAATTCAACTTGTAGAGCAGGAAAGGTGCTCTAAAAAGGTACTTTCAAATTTATAGTGTGTTTAAAGTTTAAATAAATTAATTAAAATATAAATACAACAACAATTTACAAGTTTTTTTTTCGAAATATCAAAAACGAAAGATAAAATTGAATATTACTGCTCTACAATGTTTTGAAGTTTTCATGTTTTTAGGTTTCCAAAAGAAGACATGCTTTGGATCCCAAAGCCATTCGACTGACTACATTAGCTAGAAGCAGCAACCACTCCACCAAGAAAACTCTTGCGGATACTGAATATAAGTAGAAAGATAGAAGGTACTTAGGATAAAGAGATAGTGAATACTTAAAGAAATATTGGAACATGAACATTAAGAATCGGTCGTATCTAGGTACCAACAAGTAAACGCGTGTAGAATTATGACAATTTAGGCAAAAACTGTATAACAAATAAAATATTTATCAAATAGAAAATCATTTTCTGTAACGCCTATTTCGCATTTTGTATAAAATTCAACAATTTAAATTTATATTACAATCCCTGTATTTTAAAATATCTGAATAGGGGGTTGTCATATTATGGGGTAATATTAATATAATATTAATTAACTACCCTAACTGTGTTTAAATAATTATAAAAGTTGTAAAGTCAAAGAAAGTGGAAGACATTTCAAACAAAAAGAGTTCAGGAGAATGCCTAGAAAAATACAAATTAAACAACATAATATGTTTGTATATTATCTTACAAAATCGAGTGCCCTATTTTCATCATTTTTGTAGTGTTTCGTTATAAGAGTAACTTTTTCCTGCATCTACCTCAAATTGTATGTACACAAATCACTAGAGAGTGGGCGTCCCACCCTCGCAGTATTCCTAGATCTTTCCAAGGCTTTTGACACTGTTGAGCATAATTTGATGTTGGAAGTTTTGGAGAGGTCGGGAGTACGCGGGGCGCCTCTGGTGCTCTTTGCGAATTATCTAAGAAATAGAAAACAGATGGTGCGAATTGACGGAATTCTAAGCAACGAAGAAACTGTAACATATGGTGTTCCGCAGGGCACTGTGTTTGGCTCTGTTCTGTTTCTTTTGTATATCAATGAGGTACTTACCTTAAATACAAGGGGGGATATATACAGTTTTGCTGATGACATTGTGGTGTTATATTCTGATACATCATGGGAAAACCTAAAAAAAGAAACAGAATTAGATTTGCGGAATATATTTGATGCTTTTAAACATAAGTACTTAACCGTTAATTGTGACAAAACTTTTTTTATGCCATTTGCGCCATACAAGAACGGATTACCTTCGTACGGTTCCCTGCGTGTTCCAAGAAATGATGATGGCCTGTACTACCAAATAGAATCCACTAAAAAAATAAAGTATCTGGGCATGACAATGGATAACCATCTGAGATGGGACAAACTTATTCAAGGTATTATAAACAATTTAAGACCAATAATGTTTAAATTTAAGTATTTGTCAACCATTTTAAACACACACCAATTAAAAATTTTATATTACGGCTTGGTACAGTCAAGACTTCAGTACGGTGTTCTAGCTTGGGGAGGTGTGGTTGATACACATTTGCGGCGGCTCAAGATACTTCAGAAGTATTTTTTGAGGGTCATATTGAAAAAAACAAAAATGTACCCTTCTGACAGTCTTTTTCGAGAGTCAGGGTGTTTTGATGGAGACAAATGTTTTATCAGTGCATAATTATTGAACTTTATAAAAATAAAAATATGATTCAGACAATGAGCCATCATTATACCTAACACTCGTCAAAAGACTGAAGGAAAATCACAAACAGGACTCTGTAAAAAATCTATAAACCAGAGAAGTTTCAGCTATTTGAGTGGTCATGTATATAACAGCCTTGAAAGAACAATGAAAGATCTAATATTAATAAATCAGCCAATCAAATATTTCAAGAGATTTGTAAAAAAATACTTGATGGCTATGGACAGGAATACAGTTGCAAAGGTATTTGAGATTGGATCATGAAATAATAGATGATTAAGCTTTGGTAAGGTTTTGGTGTTGTGAAATTGGACGTTTTAACTGCAAATTATTTTATATATTATGTAATGGAAGTAATATAGTAAATGTCATATGACTGTTAGGTCTTGGATGAGTGACTACGGTATAACTCACACACAACCTTTGGTTTCGTGAGTGTTGTTAGTTGTTTATTGGGACTCCGCTTGTTATTGTCATTTTGTAGATTGTATCTTTTCAATAAACACTTTTTGATTTGATTTGATTTGATTTGATTGTACAAAGTCATAGACAATGCTGTTAATTAAATTACTATCTAGTATAAGTATTTGCAAGCTTTTATTTAACTTGCCCTGTTAGTATGTATGTATTTGTGTGTGTGTGGGTCGAATCTTGCAGACCAAATTATAACCACTTCTTGACATCTGATTGAGCTGAAATTTTGCATACACCTTTAGTTCTAGTGGCAATACAATATGCGATACTCGATATTGTAAAACTTTCAAAATGGCCGTAGCCACAAGATGGCGAATGATGTATTTTTTGTCAACCCCCTTAATATGGGTATCAAATGAAAGGGCTTGGAGAGTATAAAACGATAAAGCATGTGACATCACACTAAATTCAATATGGCCGCCGCTCCAAGATGGCGGATTACATTTTTTTCAACCCCCTTAATATGGGTATCAAATCAGAGGGCTTGAATAGCAGAAAACGATAATGTTAGTGACATGACACTAAATTCAATATGGCGGCCGCTCAAAGATGGCGGATTACCTATTTCTGCACAACCTACATATACTTGACATGTGTATCAAATGAAAGGGTTTGACGAGTACAAAATAATAAGGTAAGTTACGTTATACTAAAAACAATATAACGGATGCACCAAGATGGCGGACTAAATTTCTTTACCACCCTCCTGATATGGGAATCAAATGGGTACTAAAAAGCACAAAATAAAATAAAATGTAAAAAAACCTTTTTAAAAACAAGCTTTTATTTGTTTATTTTATATGTACTAAAACGAATAAAATAAAAAAATAAAATAAGAAAACCTTTTATAAAAACGAGCATTTTAAGCCATGTACTAAAACCAATAAAATAAAATAAGTCTAGGTTTCCTTAAGATAATTCAGTGCCAAATTGCGACAAGCTTTTGTAAATCAAAAAGCTTGTCGCGCGAATTTTAAAGAAAATAGGTAGGTACATACTTTGGCAAGTAGCCTATCAACCAATCACTGTCCAATAAAATTAATTGTTACCTACTTTTATGAACATTTCGCGCGACAAGCTTTTTCATTTACAAAAGCTTGTCGCTATTTGGCATTGAATTTTTTTTCTTTCCGCTAGCGTCTACCGCCTGCATGTTTCTAGTTCAGCATTATCCAGATTTTTCTATTTCCAACAGTTTCTCGTCCTAAACGAAAATATCCCTGGAGCTAATTCGAAATGTTCGTGCAGTGGCTCAACTATTACGTTTTGTAAAAGTAACCGCCTGTTATATGCATAAAAATTGCGCATTATGTTGATTTACGCGGGGCCCCAACCTGATGGTATGAAGTAAGGCGATCGCCCGTGCGCCATATAAAGTAATTTAAACTTTTCAACAAGTTTCCAAATTTTATCAAAAGTGTATAATTACGCTTGCCATTAAGGCGCCGCTGCAGAAAGTTGTAACGACTAAATGGAGAATTGAAATAATTTGTTGAAACTTCATGTAGAATTATTTTATAATTATGTTGGGATAATTAAGTTACGCTAGTTCGGTAGTTGTTAGATTGGGGATAGGGATGGGAGGTATACTTTAAAATTTCCAATATAACTCGCAAATGCTCTATAGAAGAGCAAGTACAGTACTTATTCTAAAATAAACTTGAAAAGGCGATCCTTATTTTTACATGTTTTTTTTTTCAAAACTTAAAACTTAGTATTAAAACGGTAAATTGCAAAAGACAAAATCCAATATGGATGCTACTATTAGATTCCCTTATTAATATTGCGAGAAGATAAGTTTGTGTCGTCGGTTATAGCAGAAAAGGCTTTTCTCGAAATAAGAAAAGGTAAAATTAATAAAGTCGCAATTTTAAAAAACGTAGCTATAGTTTGTTAAGACGATAACACACTTAAATTATTCATTTAAAAATATATATTATGGGGCCATGTAAACAAGGTCTTAAGTCACGGGTCCGCAAGTAATTTGCCACATTTTTGGCGAGAGCGACTTGTAGAATTGTGTACACTTATCTGCAAATCTGATGAAACTTTACTCTCAGAAATAATCCGGGAGAGATATTTCTCAACGTTTTACCAGATAGTGTTATCTACGAGGGCGATTCACCAATTATTGTCCCTAACATAGAAGCAATTAAAATGGCTACTCAAAAACTATATTACTTTTCTACATAAACCCTGAAAGTCTAATACATTGCTCATAACGATGTCGAAGCTCTTGGAAACGTTGAAAATAAAATTGTTTGGTAATTTTCTGTTATACTCACATATGACCGATTTTAACGAAATTTGGTACACTTACGGCGTAGATTACGAAAGTCAAAACGAAATTTGGAGCTGAGGCTTAGTTTTCGAGTTACACCTTTGTAAAATCGCTGGTTTCAGGATACTTGTTTTACAAACCGCCTGTGTTGTTTTCAACTGTTTTATGATTTTTGACACATGTCAGTGTCACCACAAAACATCTATAAAAATGTTATCAAAAAGTTAGGTTATATTTTGGTTATGCCAGAAAATCCCCAATCAAGAAAAAAAATTATGAAAATTGATTGCTTTCCTTTTGGCTGAACACAAAAATCTGGTGTACGTTTTTTTTTTTTAATTTACGCCTCAATATACGTCAGTGTGCCAAATTTCGTTAAAATCAGTCATATGTCATATGTGCCTATAACAGAAATTTACCAATTGTTTTTTTGCTCTCCCAACCAGCCGTTTACAATTTCAATCACTTCTTCGTCATTTAAAAATCGAGAACCACGCAGTTGTTCTTTAAGTTTGATATGAAGGACCATCATCACCTAACACTCCATGCATATCCTCGTAAATTTCCTTCGGAGTCATCCCTTTCTTTTGCAGGTATTTTATGATTAATTTTTCTCCATTTTCACAATTCACTATGCACAACCGAAGAATAAAAATTCTTACTCGAATATTCGAAACGATGCGAAATTTAACAAGCAAGACTGACAGACGACAGATGTTGACAGTTGTACTACTAGAATACCGATTGTTTCACTCAACGCCAACTAGTCTAGGGATAATAATTGGTGAACCGTTCTCGTACACCTTGTCGTCCACTATCGATGCATCTACCACAATGGATTTTAGGAAATTACGAGGTGGAATATACAACCTGGCCTTGTATGGCAGTAGGAAGCCTTCTGTTTCTGATGGGAGCATTCGTTCCGAGGTCGTTTGGTCTATCAACCAACTCTTTATTTTTTTTATTGTCGGTTCGATGGTAGTCTAATGGTATGTTAAGGTTTGTCAATCCTCTTCCTTCTACTAGTTGACTTGGCAAAGTTGTTGTTGTTGGCTCTTGTTAATATAGTGTCCTAACTTTTTCCTGTAGGTTGTTAATGTCCGCATATTGGACCAACTCACCATGCCAAACATATGCTGAGAGCCTTAAACAAATTCTTCCTGTTAAGATCAATTTCTACTACCTGTCTTATTATCTTAATTATTCATTAGTCAAGTCGATCTTCAATGTTCGATGGACTATCACTTTGTCCACTTTTATTCCTAGATACCTGTACTTATTTCCTTCCTTGTTTCGATCTCCTGACCGCCGTGCACCTCGTATGTGCCTTGTTCGAATGTTAAGGGTGCGGCATTTGTCCAGTCCAAGCTACTGTCTTGTTTTTAAATCATACGTATACCTACAAGAGATGACTTAGCTTGATCTCTTCTATACGTCTTTGTTTTTGATATTATTATGCGTTTCAGGGAGTAGCAAATGACCTATATGAAATCCCCTAACCGCAATAAATTCCAGACACGCCTTTATCTCATTAACAAGCCAGGAACGAAACCAAAATCCCCCTTTATTGTTCCTACTATAACTACTCCCTCTAATTATTCCTATTAGTCTCCCGTATTTCGCGTGTAGCAGTTCGAAATTCTACAGATTATACAGCCCACTTTTGCCCCCTCACTTGCCTTTTGTTATTGTATTCCGTCTCTT
Source organism: Pseudeuparius sepicola (assembly GCA_963920635.1). Taxonomy (NCBI): domain Eukaryota; kingdom Metazoa; phylum Arthropoda; class Insecta; order Coleoptera; family Anthribidae; genus Pseudeuparius; species Pseudeuparius sepicola. Next base: position 45,648,706 of record OY987302.1, on the reverse strand, counting down.
ACGCTTCCCACATATTCCCGCTTTATTGTCGTCAGGGGATGTTCCCCTAAATTTCGGCAAACTAATAAAAGGGCTGAATGCAGAATATCTGGTAATTTCTACTAGGTATACCGTAATGTCCAACTTTAAGCTCTGGGTTCAGGAAGAGGATAGAATGGTCGGCGTTTCCAGCTTTTCATTTAGTTTTCGTGTTGCCTTTTTGCGAAAGGCGTTGGCCGTTTTGTTTCTAGTTTAATAGTGTGAGAAGATAAGGTTCCGCCGGTTATTGCAGCGAAAGAATTTTCTCGGGATAAGAAAAGGAGAAATGGACAAAGCGACAGTTTTTAAAAGAATAGCTAGTTTTCTCTAAACGACTACACTCTTAATTCTTTTAGTTCAAACAATGGAATTATCTTGAGTGTATCTCAACAGAACTTTGACAATGCAAATGTAGAGCATTTAAAGGATGCTTCCTTTAAATAGGTATTGTAGGTATGCAAGCTTTGCCATATAAAAACTGTAGGGTATAAGACATTTTTATTCTCTAAAGCAAATATTGCTTTTTTTGGAAAAGTACATTTCAAGAAGGCAAAGCCAAATGAAGTCGTGCTTTATACAAAAATTAAGTAAGTTTAAGGAATTAATACGATATAACCTGAATCCCTTTTTATGGTTCATATTATAAAACTACTCCCTCTTATTGTCCCTATTAATCTACCATAAAAGTCCTATCGAAGCTGTTGGAGGTTATACAGCCCAGTTTTGTCGCCTCACTTGCCTTTTGTTACTTATTGTTTTATACAGGGTGTCCCAGAATATGTGGACAATTTCTCGGATTTATACAGGGGACGTTAAAGTAACATGACAAGTTCCTATACAAATTTTCCCCAGAGGGCCCAACTCCGGAGATAAAAACCCATAAAGGACGCCCCCGAAAATAGATTTTTTTAAAATAACTTTTAAAATACTTTGTCTAATTTAATTATTTTTAATACGATGGACAATAGATAAGACTCCATAAAAAGGGCCCATGAAAACACTTATGGCTTGTTTGGTTTGCCAGGGATGGACTAGCACTAGCTGTAGCATAATAATGTCATTTTTTACACCCTTTAGGATATAGGCACAAAAATAATATTTTTAGATAGCTTGAACCTTAAACAAAAAAGACACTCTTGGTTGATATCGATAAAATGAACTGTTTTCGAGAAATACTGTGTTTGCTTTTATTACATTCGTAAAGAGACTAAACCAATGAAATTTACATTCTTTCTGCGCCTATAAAAATCCACTTTTATTTACAATTATTTTTTGTTGCTATCGTTGTTTTTTTGACAGGTACCGATTTAACAATCTTCAATTCGTAGTGCTAGGGAATGTATAATATTAGAAGGAGCTCATGTTGAACCGACATACAAAATTATATAATAAAAATCGTATTAAACCAAAATAGTTTTTTTCTAGTAAACAGTTCATTTTATCGATATCAACCAAGAGTGTCTTTTTTTAGCTTATAGTTCAAGCTATCTAAAAATATGATTCTTGTACCTATCGTAAAAGGTGTAAAAAAATTGACATTATTGTGTTACAGATAGTCCGTCCTTGGCAAACCATAAAAGCCAAAATTGTTTTCATGCGCCCTTCTTAAGGAGTCTTATGTATTTTCCATCGTATTAAAAAATATTTGAATGACACAAAGTATTTTAAAAGTTATTAAAAAAATCTATTTCCAGGGACGTCTTTTAGGGGCTTGTATATATCACCGTAGGTGGGCCCTCTAATAGGGAAAATATTTATAGGAACTTGTCATGTTATTTTAACGTCCCCTGTATAAATCCGGGAGATTGCCCACATATTCTGGGACACCCTGTATAATTTCTACCATTCCTATAAATAATTCTCGCATTAGGTATTGTGGATATCGCAGATTGTTTCTTAAATGTAGTCAAATTAAGAAAAGGGATGAATGCAGAATACATAACGGTAAACTCTATCTACAACTGCATATCGTTTAAGTTTTAGGATTAAGGAAGACGGTTAAGAACAATGTTCCGCGTTTATTTCAGTTACCTAGTTTTCGTAGTTTGCGTAAAGAGTTGATCGTTTTGTTGGGCAAATTGAAGAAAACCAATAGCTACTTTTCAGCTTAATTTATTTAGTTCAAACAATGGAATGAGTCCTTCCTGTATAATTTACAAGGGTTAGACAAGACAAATGCGAAGTAGGTATTTAGAATAAGTTAGAGACCTCAAAAATGCAAGAAAGATACTATAAAACTACTTATATTATTTGTGTTAATATGTTGATAATCGTGACATTTAATTTAAGGGTGTTTTGCAGCAATCCTAAACATTATTTTGTAAAGTGTTTCCCCTGGAGAATTATATGAATATAAACCAAGCGACACAAACACATAAATTAGGAATACACGCATTGTTTCAACTAACTAGATAAAATATCTTATACCGCCATAAATTCCAGATAAAGACACACCTCGATATCATTAACAAGTCAGGAGCAAAACCCAAATCCCTCTTATTGTTCCTCCTATAACTACCTCTTTTTATTTTTCCTATTATATAGTCTCCGGTATTCCGTCTGTAGCAGTTCGAAATTCAACCGCGATTATACTTTTGTCCTATCACTTGCCTTTTATGTTATTGTACCCCGACTATTGAGGTTCCCACATATCCTCGCTTTATTCTTACCAGAGGATGTTCCCCTAAATTTCGGCAAACTAATAAAAGGACCGTACGGTAATTTCTACTATACTGTGATATTCAAGTTTTAAGCATTAAGCTCTGGATTCGGGAAGAAGATAGACAGAACAATGGCCGGTGTTTTGCAGCTTTTCATTTGTTTTCGTGTAGGCTTTTTTGCAACGTGTTTGTCGTTTAGTTTCTAGTTTAATATTGGAAGAAAATAATGGCATATAGGTACGTGGGAGTAAAAAAATGAAAAATACCTATTGAAACTTGAAGTTTTTAAAATAATCACAAGTTCCCTGGTTTTACTAGTTTTGAGGTACCTAAACGGTACAAAATTACATGAAAACAAAACCTCTGAGGTCAAAATTACATGTATAATAATATTATGTAGGTAAGTATAACCAAAGGGTTAATACAGTTTTTGTAGATTGAGATGGAAATATCAAAATTATGATGATTGATGAAAATGATTTTCCACCTCACATTACAATAGATGCTTGTAAAAATTCTGTCGGCTTTTCTTTAACTTTCTTATAATGGGAAATCGACATTGCCCAAAACGTAGACAATTAACAATCAAAATGAATTGATTTATTTTATATCGCACTTTTGCGAAGAATAATTTTAATTATTTTTTGCCAGTGTATATGTATGGATGGTCACCAGGTTGATTTATTACTTTCTACATTTTAAAAGAACTAACTAACTAGGTAGTTGACAAGATCCGATAAATTTAAAAGTTATTCGACGCGAGGCTTCAGCTTCCTTGTTATTCATGGATTTCACGCTAGTTACGTAATGAAAACATCACGGGAGGGTGCTGTTTTAATTTAAATAATTTATCGAACAACCTATAAATTAGCGCCCTAAATCGTTGCACAAGCGGCGGAAAGAGTAATTAAAGTGCCTATAATAAATGAACCCTTGATTTGTAGTATAAAGGAATCTAGCCGCCAGTGGGCCGTATCGATCGCAAGCCGAATAGTTCCGTCCGCCATTACCAACTTAGTTGTAATTTCAATTTAAATTTTAATTGGCTAGAGCAAGTCTGATTCGGCTTAACCTGGGTAATTCTGTTGCCATTAGGGAATGTTAGCGTAATAAGGTAATGGGTTATTGAAATTGCCGCGGCGTTTCTTGCGATGTTTGCTGTGCAATTTAAGGAATTGCTGAGATGTGCTTCCCGCCCCGAGAGCAGCTCTATTCATTCGCAGAATCCGTAATCGCGAAAGTGTGAGCGCAAGCAGTTTTTGTGCAACCAACCGAGAGCAAATATCTCCGCGTCTGCAGAACACGGGCAATGGGTTGTAAGTAGAGTAAAAGATTTACGGTGTTCCTCATAAATAGTTTGTATAAGGTACCCTTACCTATTGAATAAAAAAAAACTATCACCGTAAACGAACTTGCTGATTACAACAACTAGCAAGTCAGCATAGCAACAGAGCGGCGGTAGCCTAGAGGGTCTGCTGTAGCAGTTGAACTTATCGAGTGGTTCGACAAGTGGAAAATGAAATCAAGTTAACCGCTTACAAAACCCAAGATAACACTGAAGTCGCTTACTCCCCCTCTGTAATCAATCTAAGAGTCCAAGCAGATAGCTTCTTCAAAAAGCTTTGAATCTGATCAAAGCTCGCTTTCTCATATTCCATATAAATTCTTCTCATCCCATGTAAAGCCTACTGAGCCTGCGCAGTCAACATAGTCCTCAGAACCATCACAGCAAACAACGTTAATCATCATCACATTCCGAATCGATTTTATCCAGGAACTGATTCGAAAAATCTATGCACAAAGAGATGTCTATCCTAACCCCCTTCTCATAACTGCAACAGACCCCCTTTCACCCTTTAACCTTAATAGTAAAGAATTCTCCTCAGAGAACTCAAATGACCCAATCGTCTAACTTATTTCTAGGTAAACTCCACAGTATACATATTCTCCACTAGAACTTTAACGCCAAGGATTCTCCAGAAAGTCAACACCCACCCCCAGTCCAAATATATTTGTCAAGCAAGATAAACGAAGACTCAATCCTCAATCGAGGACAAGTTTTAGTGGGTGGAGGCCCCCATCTCCATTCATGTCTGTGTCCGTGCATTCTAATCTCTACTCGAGTAAAAAATTTCCTTTTAGTTTCAATTATTAGAGGTTCGTTCTGAATGTTTGTCTGTGTTCTATGTCCTTTCCGACATTGCACTTTTATTTATACGGTGATATATGGAGCAGAAGCAAAAATGTGTACGAAATGAAGAGGGTAATATGGCAAGTGAAAGCGACTTTAGCTGGACATTCTTTCCTTATTCAAGTGTGTTCATTTGCCCTTGACATAGGATTTTAAATATTATATACTTATTATAAGTAAAGTGCCAATGTGCATAATTTCCGCGCCCCGATCTCGGTTCGATACGTAAAAATATATACCCCAACCCAGCGTATCTTTATTATTTTAATTTAGCCGTCTAATATCCGGCACGCCGCCCTCGTCGCCGATAAATCCCCCTCGAATAAATTCCACGTAAAAGTTTACGCTCCCAAAGTGGGAGCTCCAACGCAAGATCCCGCCTGCAGTTGCAGCACATGACGGAGTTATTTATGGAACCTGGGGAAGCCTGGGAAGTGCAACGGTCTGTAGGGGAAAGGGGGAAGAGATGAAGGCTCTCCTGTACGAGTTGGTATTTCAAGGTAAGTGCAACATATTTTAATAGCCCTGGAGACGGTGATACAGAGTAAAAAAACCGACTATACTAAAATCGAGCAATCCTTACGCCTGGCCTAAATAAAACCACGTGTTCAATGACGTTCCGCGATTGGTCAGTAAGCTATAAAATTTCACCCGACTCTGCAACAGGGACGTACTCGATCGCAAAAGTGTAGTTATGCGGTTTTATCTTGTTGTTTTCAGCTATTTAGACACTGCCACAAATAATTTCATCGATGTTTTGAATTTTGAACTATTTCAATTAAGCCATAATAATTGTTTCCCGAAATATTTTGATGTAAACAATTGCAAAACTAAAATTAAATAAAGGTCGTGCCTCAGTGCGGCCCTGGCGAATATCTCAACGCACGTGCTCTTGTTAACACCAGGCTTAAGAGTTGCTCGATTTTAGTATATAGTGGGTCAAATTTTCTGACTGAACAGATTAGTTAAATTTCTGTGTGAAATGATAATCAAAATTGGATTTTGGATCAAATTAAAATCAATACACAGGGAGTATATATGCTCAATAATGAGTTAATTGACTCTTAGAAGATATCCTGTTTTCAGAAGTACATACTCGAACGAATTGCTATTTACTCTCCTTTGAGTATATATTTCAAGGAATTAAAACAAAAAAATTAGAGTCGTTTACCACTCGGTTTCGAATCGGCTGTATACGCTTGAATTTGCATTTTAGTTTAGCGCAAATGGTCGACGATGTTGTGGCCCAATGTATACAGTTATTTTAGTAGTAAAATTTAGCGCTGGTTTTAGTGAAGATTCCAGTCCAGTGAATAGAAAGTAGTTCTATTTACTGGCGCAAGTCATATTTGAAATAAAATTTATGAATGTGCTCAAAATGGACAGAGGGTACCACAGTCAAATTTTTGGAATTACAATAGGGATGAGAAATGCCTTTCAAATACTCGGCTTAGAATTTAGTGAAATACACATGTTACGGGCGACGCGACGTGTAGACGAAGACTTTTTAAAAAACTTTATTTTGATAACGCGAGTTACAGCGTTTTGGAATAGCCTACAGACAAGACTGGACTGAATCACACTCTTACTTACTAGGTCTATCTATATAAATAATAGATATGTTATGCTGAGCTGTTTCAGTTCCCATGGGAAAAGAATAGAATAAACAAAGATAAGATTAAATTCTGCAATTCTTGCAGTAAGCAAGTTTTAACAATACTCAAAAGGAATAAGTATGATATGTTCTAGTAATCATTCTAGAACAATACACAGGGTGTTTCAGACCTAAATACAATAATTTTAACCACATGCGGAGAATATTGAACTTAATACGAATCCGCAATTTAAAAAAATTAAAAGTCAATAATAAAGCCAGAAAATTTTTTTTAAGGAAGCTATTTTTTACAAACAATAACGACGCCACTGGCGAGGTAACGTCCGCCAAGTGGGCCGGCCAGCAGCTACATTATTGGGCGACGTGCAATGTTGCCGGTTTTAACTGGTATTCCCCGATTTTAAGTACTTTTAAGTAATTTTACCATTTATGCATTTATGAAAGGCCAATTCAATTAAACTAATGAAATCAGGCGGTGGAGGCGGCCCTTCCGCGCAGCAGGAGAGGGGGCGATCATGTATCTATCTGCCGTATGCCAGTTTAGTTTTTAGTTGTTATCGTGTCGCCTTTTAAAGCATAAAACCTTAACTAAGCGCCGTGTTTTGTGCCGTATTTTTTTGTTTGCTAAAGATTATCCCTGTTGTCGGAGGACACTCACTGTACATAGTAATAAATACATAAATCATAAATCTAGTTAGTAGTAAACAATCAAACAATGAATGAACTGTATCGGCAACGTCGGTCGCACCGCGAGCAAAACGACAGTCGCCACATCGAGAGGGAGCGCAGAGCGCGACCGCGCAGGACAGTCGTCCATCAGAAACCAAGAAACCAACAACGCAGAAAGGTACGCGCCAACGCGCCACGCGGAGAAGGTACTACAATTATTCCCCTCGGCCTCAGACGCAGGGCGAGTTGAGGTCTAAATTCCGTCGGTGGACGCCGTGGAAAACCGCAGTACCATATCTTCCGGGCGCTGCCGTGCCGCCGAACTTTCTTTTCGAAACCGGGAGTTTTGTGATAATATGGCAAGTGTGAATGTGAGTGCGTGTCTTACCGAGGTGTTACCAGAGGATGATAGTTTTTAAACCACCTTTCATTTGCTATCAGCGATTATTATCCTGTAGGATAATAAAAGGTAGGCACATTTAGATAAATCAGTAGATACCTTGAAAATATAAAAAAAATATTGAGTTTTTCGTTGCCTGGCCCCGCGATCTGGCAACGTCGTAAGGAAGACCTGCAACGAATTTGCCTCTCCCTGGCGCCTTAGGTACGCGTCTACCCGATAATAAAACTGAGCGGCTCGTTAGGGGAAATATTAAAATTATTTAATTATTTCTAAAATATTTCCGAAAAATTTTTTTTTTCGATTTTCCTCATTTAGACACCTTTCTGAGTATGTGGTTAAAATGATTGTATTTAGGTCTAAAACATCCGTACAATGGAAAATGATATTTTTATAGTAATCATTTTGAACAATAGTGAATGAGAACATAATATCAAAACAGTTGGTAAACAGAATCAAGGGTAAAAACAAGGTTAAGATCAAGGTGATGCTTGAGGTCGGATATAACATACATAATACCTGGCATTGTGTAACCCCGTAATTATGAATAATAAAATCCAATTAAAGCAGAGTTATCTAGATTTAACCAATTATATCAAGATCTGAAATAAATAAAACATATAGGTACCATTTTTCGAAACATTTTTATTATTATGAAAAGGGCATAGTTACTTTACAATGAAATTACAAAAATATAATATGTGTACAGATTCTTTAAAAAAGGTCAAATAGGAATAATAATTAAGATCACTGATGTCCCATATCAAAATTATGTCCCACTGGCGCCAAAACTTCTCAATAACATTAAAATCAGGGCTTCATGTCCTGCCACTATTTGCTCCAAAAACATATCTCCTCCTCTCTGGATTTCTTTAAATTTATACAAACTTCCATATTGTGGGATGATCCATTCCCAATTCATTTTGCAATCGTCTATTGGCAGCTTCCACATGATTGTTTGTGCTATCCACTCCTTCAAGAATTCTTTTATACACATTCCATATTCGTATGGCAAATAGCGGAGGACGTCTAGCATTTCCTCTTCTCCTAGGTCGTCCAATGTGATCTTCAAACCAGTTTAGAAGTTCTTGGAATTTACCGGGCAGCTCCGCTGAAAGCTTATCAACGGCATCTTCTATACTTTCCTCTGGCACAAAAGCCAGACTGACAATCATTTTAGCTTTTAATGCAAAATCGGCGGCGGCGACGAAATGTCCTACACCCAAAAAAGTTGTTTACAGAATGCAGCAGTATACGTCCATAAAATAAGGGGACCCAGCATGTCAGAGTCTATCGCATAGGAAAAGTGAAGCCTTGAGGGCAAGTTTGTTTTCTGTCGACTCCAAGAAGACCACAAAGGGGCTTGTACAAGGTTATGTTAATGTCAGTGTCCAACTGCCATCGGGTTTTATGTGATATGTCAGTGCCATAGATTGTAAAGGGGGCAAAATATTTCTCATCATAATTCACATCAACTTTAAAATTTGAATTGCCTTTAATTGCAGAGCAAAAATGACTTAGGATATTTACCTGTGGTTATCTCGTTATGAAATAATGAAAAGATATAAATATTCTCTAAAAATCTTAGAAATTATATTAATTTAAGTACCCTTATTTTTATTATAGTTCTAATAACAACAAATGTTGATAATCTGTGAACTATTTTACCTTTTTCTTGTGGAGTCAGCAACATAATATTTATTTGGGATCATTTTTAAGTTCTATTTTCCAGATACTCAGATGTATCAGTTAAAGGTAATGCACCTTTTTTATCTGCTTGAAGGTTTATTTATAAAATCGCTGGCAAGAAAATAATCCGAGCAAATTAATGCTCTCTTGGATAAAGTGGTCTCCTGTACATTTCCTATTACGTATAAGCATTATGTATAGATAGTTGAAAACAAAAATCGCATTTCAAAAATTTTAAATTATTAGGCAGGTAGCTTCAGTCAGGTCTTCAGTTTATACTACAGCATTCTTACACAGTTTTTTTGAAGAGTTTATCTACGAGTTTATTTTAAGTTTGTGAGGTACCCTTGGGAAGGAAATAAAGTTACAAAAATTTTCTAAGGGCTAATGAACACCGAGAAAACTAGGTACATGATTCGAACTACTAGACCTAATCTTGTCAGTCCATCCCAACTGTGAAAGTTCTGTGGGTAGATACATTTAACAAGGGAATAAAGTTCAAGTGTACATATTACAAATTGATTGAGGAACCTGGTAACAAGGTGCAATAGCGACAAATTGTAAATAAGTCTTTAAAGTTTATTTTACGGCCTGATTAAACGTACTTTCCTGGCTAGAAATACGTCACTGAACTACAACTAGAACTACATCGATTCTTACCTGTGAAAAGTTAAGTGGGGGTGCTTTTAAATCAGCTTTTTGCAAATTCGGCATTGACTTACCATACTTTACTACTTAAGTTCGTAGTAATAATTGCTGAAAATATATTTCAACTATAAAATAAAAATTTTTTCTTTGGCAGTTGGCATATTCTGTATTTGTTGACACAACATTGTCAAGTTTAATTTTTAGAAATCTTGGAAACAATTAATAATTTTTACTAACAATCAAGGTACCTGTTGTATTCATAGATTCTCTAATAAAATGGTATACTTGGCATCACAGTTACCATTAGAATGTGGAAAGAATAGGTCCCACTTCGGAAAGTATAATGCTGGGTCCCCTTACTTTCATATCATACCATTCAGGGACATAAAATTATATACAGGGTGTTATTTAAGTACTTAGCCGATCCTTTCAGTGATTTTAAGACGAAAAGTTTATATAAACATAGGTCCGGTATCGCTTCGTTTTCAAGATACTGGGTGTCAAACTTAAAAAAAAATCTTTTTTCGACAACATCTTAATAATCCTTATTTTGTTTAAATCTGGCATTGTTATTTACGGTAGAGAGGAACTAAGAATACAACTTTTTGGTCTTCATTTTTCAGAAAATAGCTCCTCTTGGTTTGTAAAAAGAGCACAATCAATTAATTACCTACTTCTTAAATGTATCTTTGAACTCTTGAATATCTATGGCTAATTCCATGACGTGGGTGTTGCACTACATCCTCATGGAATTCTATCGGACAACTGGGAACGATGAAGGAAGACCGGAGCATCCAAGGGAGCATCCAAGTCGTAGATTTCCCCCACTCCGCACAATTTTGGATTATATCTTATAACGTTTCAGTGTTGCAGCTACACGGAATAGCTGCCTCAACAAAATGTGTTTTTGACTATAAAACAATAATTATTTTATAACTGTTAGTAACTGTCATAAGTGAGTTCTTCAGTGCAATATTATAACGATATATGACATAAAATGTTACAAGTAAGAATCTGAATTACAAAAACACAAACTCAAACACGAACAGTTTGTTCTTCCCCAATTAGCACTCACCCTTTCACTAAAATTATGAAAACGCGAAATGATACAGATATCAATAAAAAAGGACATTCTGACTAATTTATCATGCTCCCTGGCCAGATCCAGGGTCATAATGTTTTAATGCAAACCATATCCCGCTCAGGATAAAATATGGCAACAACTGTAATTATTTTTAATTCTGGTACCCCTGTTTGAATATTGACGATAATTTTCTGGTAAAACCTATATTATAATATCTAACGCAGTTGATTTGTAACACTTGAAAGCGATAGGTGGAAACTTTATGTTTGGAGTTAACAGTGCAAATGGTTGATTTGTCGTTACGAAACAAGTATATATATAATACACTTTCTCTGTTCGCAAATGAAGAGATGCACTAAAATGATAGGCTTGCAAGACCAAAAAGATAACCTCAAAAATGTTACGAATTAAACCACAATCCAAAACCAGCTCAAGTGACGTCCGATGTGAGATACGTAGAGATTGGCATTTTTTGTAGTATTTTAATAGTTTGATTAGATATTGCCTTAATTCAATTTTAAAAAAGTAGGTACTACAACGCCCTGTATCTCAGTTCTCAGTAACTATTAAGATTTGAGCTCAATCGTAACTAATATTTTGGCCCAAGGATTACTTAACCTTCTACATTTTCTACCGTACTTAGGAAACACCCTGTATTATAGGGTGTAAATTTGATTAGTACAGAAATTTTTAACTGGTGGAGGTCCCGACCCCAAAGGAACGCTAATAAAAATATCTTTTTATTGATCAGAGGAAAAAAAGTTATGGAATTTCAAAAATTTTCCAGAAGTTTAGAGACATATAGAGACATTGGTTGCATGGTCGCTTCATATTCATCACTGAAGTTTCCTTCTACAGACTTCCTACTACAGCTTTGCCATACCATCAGTTAATTCCTTGAAAAATATTTGTAAAAATTTGCAAATTTCCACTCCACCCATATGGGCTAGAGCTAGAACAGCGGCGCGTTACTTTTTTTTCTACTCCTATGCTAGTAACATACCTATTAAGTAACGGTTTAGGTTATAAGTAATTTCATTGTTCCGAACACTGATACGTAATGACTGACACGTAATAAAGAAATTACGTATCTGTTCTTAATTAAAACGCAATTATCACGGGTGCCTTGTTAGCTCGGCATCCGCGTCACCATAGCAACTAACCAACATACTAATTGTTGCCTGACAGATAATCAGAAGTATAGTTTATCTATTATAATAGTTTTTCTTTCGTCGAAGAAAAATTATAATACACAACTCGAGTTGTAAGCTTAATACATACTCGTGGAATTACAGCACTCGCCGCTGCGCGGCTCGTGCGCAACTTTTCCACTCATAATAAGCTGTTTACAACTCTCGCTATGTAATATACTATTAAGCAGGCACTTGCGATTTTACCCCCGAAAATGCCACTAGTGCTATTATCGTATGTAATATCACTAGTGCCGGAAATTTTATCGATAATTTTTTCGAAAGCGCTATTTTGCCTAGAAAGATCACGAGTATAAATTGGGCTTTTATTTTCTGATAAAATCCCGAGAGCGAAGCTCGAGGAATTTTATCTCTGAAAATAAAAGCCCAATTTGTACGAGTGGTTTTGCTAATGGGCAAAATAGGGCTTGAGAATAAAATTATCTAGAAAAATTTCCGGCACGAGTGGTATTTGTCGAGATTATTTCACGAATACGATTTAATAATTTCTGTATTGATTTTTTCTATGTTTACATTTTCAAAACGACTAATTTTAAACGAGTTTATTGACAGCTTCGACTGTAGCGTTCGAGTAAACAAACATGACGCTTGGGTATCCAAGGCAAATGCGATTATATCTACCTACACCCTGTCGGCGTTGGTTTATTTACTGAATGTGTCATAAATTTGAACGGAGGCGGAGGTCTAAATAACAAGAATATAGCAATGTAAAAGTTATATAAATTCATTGATATAATGCTTAATAATACCGCAACATAATTTATAAGCTGCATAATTTAGAACAGTGTGAAACACACAAACTTTAAGAAGTAGGTACGTGTTTGTATCCAACAGATTCGCGGTTGCTAAGCAACGAAGTGATAATTTGCACAAGTGCAATTAATTACCGGTAATTGCACTAGTGCAAATTATCACTAGCAGAGGCATATCATTAGTTATATTTTTATGGAAGGAGCTACCTTATTGGATGCAAGCAGTATGAGGGAAATAATCGCTGAAAGAATCTCCATTGGCAGGCGTTGAATTATCTTTTGAATTATCTTTGGTGTTTATTTGTCCTTAGAATATAGATTATGCATGAATTCCGCATTCAGTACGTCCCCCATTAGAAACAGACCGTTGCGAACTTTGGGCTGGCCGAAAACTTCCCGTTTCAAGCACGTGACCCACAAGTAAATCTCGAATTTAGTTCAATGTGGCGGAACATATGCAGCGGCAAAAATCCCGCATCTCCAACTTCCGTGGAGAAGTTGGGAAATAATTCTCGCGGTTACTGTTGCCCGACGAGAGCGTTTCGTTATTTACCGCCAGCGGCTGGACGAAAGAGCTTGTTTATCGCGGCACATAATCCGGCTGTAAACTACAACTAAAATAATAAAAGTACTAACAGTCCAAGAAGTAGGGCGACACCGGGCCGAAAATAAATCAGGCGGTTATGGTGGGTCTTGGAATGCCGAGGATTGCGGAATATGTTGTATACAGGTTCGATAATATAAAGTTACGAGTGGGGCTGGTATAATCAAAAGGGAAACTTTTTCGATATGTTTTAACATTGGAAATGTTTGTTTATGTTCGTATATGGGCGTCGAGTTAGCCAGTTCGTTCATCGAATGAAATGGATTGTGCCATGGAATATTGGCCATAGTTAAAAACCTGGGTACAAACTTCCAATAGTCTAAGTTAAACCACCAAATGGGGCAAAGTACGAAAAAATGTATTTTCCGGAATACCCTTGTATAAACTACTGAGCATATTTTGGTGATCTTTTTTCGGCAATCGATTGAGGTATTATTTTACATAGTATAACCAATGTATCGCATCTAAAAAAAAACAAAATTTTACGAAAAAAGCATTTACTTAAAAAATATTTGAAGAACAAATCTGTGTTTTACATTAGACGATAGCTGCTTAGGTAACTGTCAAATATGTAGAGTGTAGAGGATACCGTTTATATTTTTATGGTATTCATGGAACGCCACAATTTGATTAATATGTTTCAACTAAACCAGAATTAATTAAACATGGACGATGAGGCCTCCAATTGTAAAAAAATATAAAATATTAAAATATATTTTTCCAAAAATAAAATACAGTGAAATTACAACATTTTTATTTAAATAAGTTTTTTAAAGAAATGATATTTCCTAAAATTTTATTATTTTACGAAACATCCTGTATGATCTAGGCTGCCTATACTATATGAAATAATACCTAAAGAAAAGCTTAATCTATTCTTGAAAATTGATCGCCAACATGTGCTCCGGAAAACCCAATTTTTTGCATACTTTGGCCCCATTTGGTGAACTTTGGTAACTTAGAATATTGAAATTTTGTGTAATTTTGACGTAATTATTTTTGTCAAATGCAAATCCAGGGACGGCTACGATATTTTTGCTCAAAGATTTAGCAGATAAATTTTAAATTTTGGGATTCTACTTCCAGTTTTACAATTTTTATGATTAGTTTAGACGCATTTTCCGTCACATATTTGTTGGACTGAGGCCCCCAGGATCCCATTTTCCTTTAGTTTTCATAGTTTTCCCTGTAGAGCTTCCATAACTTTCTAGAAAGTTTGCTAGAACTATCATTGGCCAGGAATATTCTAGAATATTTTGCAGTCTTCCATTTAAGTACATAAATCCTGGGAATTGGGCCTGGAGAAAGGTAAAAGGTTAGAACGCGATTTAGTGCGAATTTTGGAGCAGAAGGAATATTCTTGGTCAGTTTATTTGTGAAGGCTAAACAATAAAGGTGGTAACCAAGGCAACGAGTTTGGACTTTGATTGTTTTGATCTAGAATATTATGTAGGTGATGTCCTTTGTCTTTGACAATATTAACACCGGATCAACTTGCCCCGTCAGTTCTCTGAAGACTTGCCTCAACTGATATTTTTTCGTTAAAATATCAACAGAAATGGTTCAAACGAATGTACAGATTTATTGTGTTAAATCCATAAACATTTAACAATGCACCAAATCTTGAAATAGCATGTTTTCATTGTTTCTTGCTTTTTCTAAGCAATAGAAGACCTCGACGGTTATGACCACGATTGTTCACTACTGGCCGGTGGCGGTGGTGGCCAGTCTAACACTAGCTACTAGCGTCATAGTATCTAGAGACAGAAGCAGGAACCTTTTGACATTCCTCCTTCGATACTTAATTCACAGATTTATGATACAGTTTGATACTTGTAGGGATTTCTTAAATCCACGCTTGTTAGACAAGTTTTGACATAGTCTGATAGATGCCTCCGATGTTCCACTCTCATTGGCCACGGATCGACCCAACGGTTTGCCTTCGTATGTTTAAGTGTGCGGCGTTCGGCAATAGTTTCGTATTTTTGGGGACTGATAAGTGTTTTGGTGTCTATTAAAACTGTTTTAAGTTTAAAGTCAAGTTGATGGTGGCGTCGTATAGCTGGTATAGGTGCGTGTTTGCACATTTTGTGCGTAGTCTTGTGTTTTGTTTGCTACTGCATTTCGACAATTTTGGTATTTCCGGGAAGAGGTAACCAATGTTAATATGCTAGTGCTGTACACCTACATGCGAGAATATAAAATCAATATAGAGTTACCTCCAAAACTTGTAGGACATTGCTGAAAAACAATAGGTATATTTCGAGAACCAACCTTCGACTAACCCCCACATTTTGCGCCACCAACTACAAAGAAACGCTGTGCCTAGCTAGCGAAAATGTGACACAATTATAATTAATTACACGTGGAAATTTGCAGCGTAACCCACTCGAGCCATTCGCCGGTTTATTCTTCTAACAAAGACACTTGCTGGCGAAAATCCGGGAGAGCACAGTATAGGGCCCTCGAGGGTTTGTGCTGACTAAGAGCCATGATACAGCTTAGACTGGAGTATAGTCGGCCCAGAAAAAACACTCTACGCTGCCCGGGGGACGGTCATTCAGGCTCTGCCCCATTAAAGACAATCGGTCGAGGAAAAATCCTTATCGATCGAAATCTGGAGCTGAATCGTTGAGAGCTTTCGTGAAGTCGGAAAGGAGTTCAGTATTTAATTTGTTGGCATTCCAGTTACGAGTAATCAATGTGAAACTGTTTCTTACAAAAGAACGAGGGATGTGTAAATCTCTAAAAATAATCAACTGTTAATAATTTAGTGGATAATACACGTCTCTGATTTTCACGTCACGAATCACGGCGTCTGGCATGACTATTGTCAACCAACAATTTATTACTTAGATCCTAATAATTTATTAAAAAAAAAAGAAAATAATTGGGAGAACTTTATTGTATCAATCTTAGCCCAAGGGTTGCATTGTCGAGTGATTGGAGTGATTTTTTATTCTGAAATACCTACTGAGTTTAAAGCTGCGCTACTTAAACGAACAAACAAGATGTATTCATTAGGAATGTTGGTGCTTTGAATTATCCTTGATTGTACCGTTTTTTCTTGTCCAATATTTGAAAGGCTTCCAGATACGCCTCCATGCTAGAAAGTAATGCTGACCAGGGTTTGTTGAAAACCTATACAATTGCAGTAAATTACACGAGGAATTTGTAGCGTACCCCACTTGAGTCCTTCCCGGGTTTATTCTCCTAACAAAGACACTTGCCGCGAAAAATCCACGAGAGCGTAGTATAGGACCCTCGAGAATTGGTGCTGAGTAAGAGCCATGATATGACTTCGCCGTGCACGTATAGAAAGACCAGAAAATATACGCGAAGCAGTCGCAGGCTGGTCAATCAGGACGTCGCACTTTAAATTGGATATTGAGTCTATAGAAATGAATTTGGCCAAACTAAAAAGCGTTGTTGTATTTTAGAAATATTAGTTTAAAAATATTGAGATTGAAAGCTGGACGACAACAAATTTTACTGTGTGTTAATAGAATCGAATATAGTGCAAACTAGGGTTCCTGGATTGGGAGAGTTGAGACAATAACGTCACTAGTGTCATTATTCGCCGATTTTGGGCATTATAGAGATAGCTAGATATTGTCCATTTGACATGTTTTCTTCACTTTGATTCTACAGATGATCTGTAACATTTAAAAGCGGTAGGTGAAAATTTCATGTTTAGAATGGTGTTCTCGGGCACATTTTGCCAATTTCAACCCAAACGGTTGATTTTCATCATTTATAGAACAAGAGTACCTTTTTGTAGCAGAATAAATAGGTGCACTAAAATGATGGCCCTGCAAAACCAATAAGATAACCTCAAAAAAGTTACGAGTAGAAGCACAATCCAAAAAGAGCTACGCAGAAATTGTAATCTTCAGCTTATTCTCCATCCGCAAAAACATAGCAGTGCCAAATTTCAGTTCAGCGGCTTGATTATTTTTGGAGATGTAGCCATAATTCACTTTCAAAAAATGCACTTCAACGCCCTATTAGCGTTTCACAAGACACGATTTCTTGTCTTGCTAGGCCTATTCTTATCTTGTCTTGGAAAGCAAAATTAAATTAATTCTTGTCTTGCCCGACTCTTGCTGGAAAAGATCTTGTTTTGCAGCAAGAGTTCTTGAAACTTCTTTTTCTTGCATTTTTTATTTAGTGGCGTCATTGCAAATTGCAAGACTCTTGCATTATTATTCGATGATTATTTTTTTTTAATTATTGTGATAGACTTATTTGGTGTTATTTGTATTTTACGAAGGCAGAGAAGGGCTACGAAAATTTTTTGAATAGACAGATTGCATGTGTCAATTATTAATAATCGACAGATGTATCTGTCGGTTAAGGCTAATTGACAGATACATCTGTCAATTAGTAACAATCGACAGATACATCTGTCGATTAGTAGATACTAATTGACAGATGCATCTATCAATTATTAGAAAAAAATTCGCCTTCCTTTGTGTTAAAGTTATTTTGATGTCTGCGTATGGATTTTGATATGTGGACAAAAATTGCGAAACCCACCTTGCCAAAATAACACAATCCACACTATGCGACACTAACACGAAACAAAACAAAGTTCAATAGACCCGAGAAACAGGAAGTAAAAGCAAACTTATAAAAAATTATTTCATCCACTGTAGTGAATTAATTCAAGAGAACATACCTATTATTTTGTTGAGTTTATATAGGAATTAAAATTAGAACGATTTTGTTTGTCGGAGTCGGGAAGTACCTACCTATGCATTTCCTGCTATGAAAGCAGCGTAATACGTCAATTCTAAATTTCGTATTTAGTACCTGTAATGCCTGGAAACATGGATTAGTATTATCTACTTACTAAAGTTTTTGTAAATATAACATATTTACTTGATAATATAGGTAGGTATACTAGTATATATATAGACACAGTAACAATTATTCTTAAATAACAGTTTGTATTTATGCTAATTTTTTTTTAAAACAATATTATCGTCACCTACATTAATCATTTTTCTTTTTAAAGTTTTACAGAAATTATAATTATTACAGATAATGATTTTTGCAAGATTTTTTGAAAAATTGCAAGAGTCTTGCAGAACGATTTCTTTCGTAAATTGCATAGGAACCTGTTGTCTTCAGATTCGGCCACATTCGCATAATGCGTTTTAAGCTCATTCTCACAAACGGAGAAAAGAACATTGTATACTTTCCACTACTTCAAACACACTGCAACAATAACTAAAAGTTGCCGTACAGAGAGCAATCTGTTCACAGAGAATGTCAGGGAAACTAATAATTAATTTGGTTGCAAATCTCCGTTTTATAGAATCCAAACTTATTCATGCACTTCCGCGCATGCGTAGAAACCAACGCCATGGACCACCATGGAACGGCATAATGTACCATTCTGATGTAGGCAGTTGAAACAGGGGTAGTTGAAAGTATAGTGATGTGGTTTTCGTAGCTATATATGATTTTGACCCCCAAACCGAATGTGACTCATATTTTTATGACACCGAAAATTACCCTACACCTAATCTTGATACCGAAAATTTTTCGAAGTCACCTCAAAACGGCGGTGACGGGGCCTAGGAGGAAAGTGGAGGGGGTCTCCCAACCGTCCCCATACTTACTAAAGTGTGAATTTACAAATAAAGTGTAAATTTGCAGATAAAGTGCAAATTTACAGATAAAGTGGAAATTTACAAATAAAGTGTAAATTTACAGATAAAGTGTAAATTATATCTAAAAAAAGTTTAATAGCGCGATGGCAGCTCAGCGCCGTCGTAGGTTCCTTTCTTGAGATTTTGAAAGATTCATAATAAATGTTTTCATTTACTTATTCCTACGGCATTGCGAGGCGGAGGTGTAATTTTGCATTATCTGTTCTGTTTTCAATTTCGTCAGAAAACAGGTGGTCCGATTTAGGAGAATTTCATATTATCCACTTTGCATTGCAAATGCAGTCGGAGTTTGAAATCGGCGGGAGCGAAGCACCGAAGTTCTTAGAGTTATTTAAATTCGATATTAGCCCAAACAATATAATATCGGAGTGAACAGCATGCATGCAAGGAACGAATAATACCGTTCCGAACAAGTTAATCTAAATAATTTATTTCAACTTGGGGAGTATTTTCATGAAACGAGCATGCCGTAATCTGGCGTTATGCAAATAATTTAATCAATATTAAATTATGTTCTATCTCGGCCCGAAAACTAAATTCTCATATGTCTAGGGTATAAAAACGAAAACAACGTTAAACACGAAAACACGACAATAAAGGGCCCTCGTCCGCCAGAGCCCCAAAATGACTTGCCGGAATTCTTAGGCCGTAGTTATTCCCAAACTTTAATATTAGCATATTGTAGTCATTCTTTTATAATTTCAGGAATTTCTAAGAATAGCTCTGCATCCATCATTTTCAACGTCAGCCTCTCTTGGCATTTATGGCCTTTTGTTTTCGTCGGGAACAAATCGCTATCTTAAATATCAACAAGCTAATTTATTGTGCGCTCGTTTTCCTTCCGCCCGCTCTCATCAAAATTGCATATGGGATGTTTTCGTCCCCTCTGTTTAGCTCTGACGTACAAACTTATCGATCAAGTTTTACTATATCGGAAAGTATAATAGGGCAATTAATATTGGTCGTATATATCAGACCAAAGTTAGATATTCTAACAATAATAATTGGTTCTAATATAAATTAGTTCCTAGTAATATTTTCAAAGTAATTATTTATTTTGTATTATATGTACAGACATGTATTTATTAACATTACAAGTATATTTCCCCTGCACAAACATTCAGTTCTGGGGTATTCCTAGTTTGGAGTATTGTGAGTGTGAGAATTATTATTATTATTGTTTGAAATAATTAATGAATGCTTTTCTGGGCTCCGATACCTGCTTGTATCACAAGTGCCTCAAATAAATAAAGTAGAGTGTATTTTTGCTTTTATAATAAAAAAACTGTTAAGCTACTACCATGCAGTAAAAATTGGCCAAATGTCTCCAACTCAAAAATATATTTTTTATTATACTTACTTCTTTGAAAACACCTTATTTTCATCTGTTTTAGCAATAATGAAATATGGGGTTTTTCGGGCTAGCGGACGGAAACAGTGCATGGAAAAACTTTCCGTGCGCTGAATAAAAATACCGAATATATGGCTTTAAAATAGAAATATTCAGCAATGTAAACTAAATTTAAGAAACTCTATATGCTCTCTGATATTTAACATATACCTATTTTGTATTTTAATTCGTAAGTGTTTCAATATTTAGACACATTTCTGTAATATTTTTGACGTTTTATTCCCCTTTTCTGACAATAACTAATTTACAACAAAGCACCTTTGAAATAATTTGAGAGTAACCATGGAAACGAATCATACATACCAAACACTATATTGTCTGCATTGTTTATTTTTTTCAATTAAATTTATTATAATATGCCGATAAAATGTTTTAAGTTTCCGTTTTCAAAGAAGTATAATAAAAAATATCGTTCATTACACGTCCAGAAATAGATTTTATTCGTGCTTGCATGACTTCGCGGGAATTTGTCACGCGCGCACGGAAAAATCTTTATTTCCGGACTCGTAATGAAATATACTATAAAATTTGTCAGGAAATCTGAACATCTGCAGCAAATCCGAATATTTTACAAGATAGCTTAGCTTAGTTATGCCCTAATAGGCTATAGGGTGTATGTGGTTCACCCTGCAAAATTGAAAATATTTGCAAAAGAAATTAAATAAACTACAATGAACTTCTTAAACTTTTTCTCCGTCTCCAATAAATTTTTAGTATACGGTAAACGCACAAAAACTAGTTCTGGATTTCCATTATAATAATAATAATAATAATAATAAAGCCATATATTTCCCACAGGTTTACCACCCAATTACAGGAAACACACCTAAAATAATAAACTTTACATACCAAATTTAAATTACAAGTGATATCAATATTAATATATAGTAAGATATATAGTATGACTAAATACATATTAACAAACTTCTAATTGCAACTCACTGGATGTCTATTCTGTTAAGAATTTTTTCAGCTATGGCTCGAATGGAAGTACAATGTACATCACAATGGGAAGAGATCATATTAAAATTCTGACACATATAGCTTATTGGAGACAGGGTGTCCCAGATAACGTGATAAACACGATTTTCTCGGCAATTTTAAATAAAAATTGATGGTGCAAAAACAAACTTGTGTAGAATTTTTCGAAGAATTCGAATATGTCGTCAAACTTAATATACGGGGTGCTGTTAAAAAGTTATTTCAAAAAACACCCTGCTCCAAACAATTGTGAACTTGGACAGGTAATGTTAGTAATGAGTATACGATGAGGAGGAACACCAAATTGTCGGTTCTCATTTTTTACTTCCGGTTTGAGCGGAAGTAAGCATCACTTGGTCATATTTTTGAGGCACCCTCATATATGTTTTTTTTGCTCCTCTTGATGTCTCAATTCATTCGAGTTCCTCGAAAGACTCTACACAAGTTTAATTTTTGAAGCATCAATGTATCTTTAAAATCGGGTTTATCACGCTAACTGGGACACCCTGTACACTAGTAATATATTAGTCAGAAATATTTATTTTTTGCTGTAGGTTTGAGGAAATATAGTAGATTATTTAATTAATAAGCAAAGTAACATTTGCCGGATTCACCAGATGCTTAGGAAATTTTCCATCGATAGTTTAACTTTACTTGTAGGTAGATGTGTTATTCTGGATTAAACAGACCAATATCGAGATTATAGAGAATTACTCCTACTAAATTTATTATTCCGGGTAGTCCTTTATTTTATTTTGGTATTTAATAAATAACGTGTACTATATATACACGATTGTTTGGACTTGTAAACGTTATCGTTATAATCAGTGGCGGATCTAGACCCTAAAAATTGGGGGGGCCCAAAAAATAAAACTAAAGTATGAAGTATGAGTTTTTTTTAATGTACGCATTAACAACAGCTAATCCATAAAAGTATCAGGTCCGAGTCAGGTCACAACGTAAAAAATCTTTAAAAATGTAAACAAAAACAAAAAATAAATTCTAAAATAAGCACTATTATAAAACCTTTTAGTTGTTTATTTTATAACAAAATGTAAACTATTATAAAATAGATATATTGCCTAAGTATGCACGGCGCCTAATGTAACATTCAAAAAATATATGTTTAATATAAAACAATAAAACCTAATAACTAATGGAACATCATTTTTCTGTTCCTACTATTTATGAAGCAACTTAGGATTTGTTCCATATAGTCTTTATTTTCCAAAATTTCTGACACAGTTTCATGTTCAATAGCCATTAAAGCAACACCCACTAGACGTTCCTGCCCCATAGTACTCCTGAGGTAGGTCTTAAGGCGCTTTAAAACAGAAAAAAAACGTTCTGCTGAAGCAGACGTTACAGGACAACTCAGGAGCAACTCGAACAATTGCCATACTAAAAACAGCATTTCTTTCATGTCGTTTTTTAAAAAAACCTCTGCGCATTTTTCGATATTTACAGTAGCTAAATCTGTTATTGCTTTTTTCATAAAATTTTTATAAATATTGAGTTGATTAATTAAATTATCATCTGTGCTACTAAGTTTATAAAATGTGTTTACAATATTTACATGACTCTCATTTAATTCCCGGGTTAATTCGGTTAAAATGGTTGTAATTTTATTAACAAAGGAATAATCGTTTTCTGAAAAACGTTTGTTTAAATTACCAACAACTTGATCTAAAGAGGCATAAAGTATATTTACTCTCATCATATGTTCCGTATCCGAAAAAGTAAATGACTCTGAAGGTCCAGTATCTATTTTCTTTGGAATTTTTCTTTTTCGGGGTAAGCTTATTTTTTTAACGTCAAAACCATATGTTTCAATTTGACTTACAATAGAATTCATTTTTTCAAGAAGCTTTTTAAACATATTTTCATTTCTATAGCTTTCTAAGGTGGTCAAAATCGCTTCTAATTTTGGGTAGACACTGTTGATTGTTACACTAGGCGATTGCAGATATTTTGAGAAACTGTCAGTTAAACCTAAAATTAAATCTAAAACTAGCAAGGAAAAAATAAACTCTTCATCAAGCACTGATTTCAACAAACCAGAAGCATCTGCACCTACCTTGGGATTATTGGAATCATCTGAAATTACTGAAAGTGTTTGTGCAATGGCCGGTAATAAATTTAGCACAGTTTTTACAGCAACATGTCTTACTGTCCATCTTGTTTGAGACAAACTTTTCAATGTTGTTACATTTGATTTAGAAGTAGTTTCTGACAAAATTTTTTGAAAAATATCATGGCGTTTTGCTGATGCCTCTATAATATTGTACAATTTATTGACATCTGAGAGTGCATCTCGCAAATAATTTATATCTTCACAAAACCTAGCGATCGCTAAGTCTAATAAGTGAGCATGGCAATGAAAATAAAGAGCTCGAGGTTCGTCCTCACGAAATCTCGACGCTACACCGTTAAATCTACCGCTCATATTTGATGCACCGTCATATGCTTGCCCTCTCATTTTTGATAGTGGGATACCAATTTGTACTAAATATTCCTTTACCATGGAATGCAAATTCTCCCCGCTAGGAGAAGGACAATTTAAAAACCCAAGAAATTTTTCTTTAATTAAAAATGTGTTATTTTTTATAAAACAGTACCTAATCCCTATGGCCACTTGTTCGTCACTTGCTATATCAGTGGTTTCGTCCACGATAAGGGAATAAAAACAAGATGTATTGACTTCTTCTACATTTTTTTTTAGAATAAAATCGCCTAAAATTTTAATCATCTCATTTTGAATGGTTTTACTTGCGTAATTACAACTTTTGGAATTAAATAGGTCCTGAAATTTTTTTCCCTTATCGCGAACTCGTAACGCAACTAATTCTAAAAAGTTTCCTTTATTTACTGATTCAATGCTTTCGTCATGTCCGCGATATGCTAAAGTTTGTTTCCCTATCCACAATATATTTTCAAACATAAATTTACAATAGTCGCGGTTTACTGCTATTTCTTCTTGGTGATATGAATTCAACTGTGTAGCAACTGAATTTTTACCTGTGGTTTGGCTTTCTATAAAAAACTGAGAAGCCCTCTTATGCGTTTCGGATTCTTCATGTTTCTTAAATTTTTCTAAAGCTTTTTTCCAATTATTTAAACCTTTCTCTACAAAAGCTGAATCAGAACGTCCTGGTAAGTGCGAACAAAATAAACGGCAATAAAAGCAAAAAGCTGCGTCAATATTAATGCTGTATTCCAACCACGGGTAATGGTCATACCAAGATTTTTGGAAACTTCTTAGTTTCTTTTCTTTGCCATACTCAGTCTGTTTAAAGTCGGTTCGAGGTTGAAATGGCTCCAACGACATAAATTTGAAGCCATTACTTGGATCTCTAGGATTCACCTCTATGCACTCGTTACTCTGATTCTGATTGGGGTTATTAATAATTTCGTTTGTAGTATTTTTTGTAGTATCGTTATCGTGTTAGTTTTTTTAGTCAAAGTAGGTGGCAGAGGTTCTTGACCATTTGTCCGGAAAAACATTAACAAGTTTGACTGTTTTTTTGACATTTTCTATAAAAAAAGATACAATTACTGACATTACTGTATACTGTATACCTACTAATCTAATCATAAACTAACAAATATGTGTATTTACTACTTTACTAGTGTTTTTTTATTCTTTCTTAACTACACTAATAATACCAGTATCAAACAGAACAAAAAGGCACACAAAATAAAATATTTAAAAACTTACCTCAAAATATAAGTCTTTATTAGTCTTTAAGAACACTACAAACACAAACACAGAAACTTCTGCAAAAGAAACTCTTAAAAATCGACTTTTAAAGTCACCAAAATACAAACAGTAGGTATTGGTTATGTTTGACAACTGCCAACAACGCCGTATTGAAATCTCAGCTGATTTGGCCTCGTTACAAAGCTGGTTAGTCGCCATCTAGCGAGAATATTTTTAATTAAAACAAGTATAAATGAGCTTCTATCAAGTAGATGGCGCTAGCTAGTCAGTCAGTTAATGGAAAATGGAAACTGTGTTTGGGGGTGTTTGAAAAAAATGGGGGGGCCTGGGCCCCCCCAGGCCCCCCCGTAGATCCGCCACTGGTTATAATGGATATCCCAAAATAGATTTTGCTAGCGAAATTGTTAGATTTAATTTAATAAAGGATATAGGCTCTATAAAAGTGGTTCTATTTGCGTCACATTCACTAAATTCGATGCAGTAGGTCACACACACATTTTACGACGCCCTTCGTGCTGATGTCATGACCTTTTGTTGTTGTTAAGACCTATTGTTCTCATGTTCAGTTAAGAAATAGGTATGTTGTTATGTTTTCGTTCGAAAAACAAACACCTTAGGGAATCGTATATGGAACCTACAGGTTGGCAGAATCTACATTTGTGTTTGCACTTATGTGCATCGAAGACTCATGCTTGTCACGACTGAAACAAACAGATGATATATTCGCATCTACAATGACTGTCCACGGCAAAGCGGTATTATAGGTGTACATGACAATTTTGTTTGCATTACAAACACAATTTTTTGTATTCTGCTCTTGCTTCACCCAAAAACTCTTTTTAGTATCTTGGACTTTAAAAAATTTATATAGGGCGCTAATGGTAGCAGCTTAAAAATAAAAATCGCAAAAGGTAAAGTGCCGTTTCTGTGCGAAATATTGAAAAATTTTATTAGAAAAACTTGCTCAGATTTAAAAAATATGACATTGTATCAAATTACAGAACTAAGTAATTTTTTTTATTCAAGTAAGTATATAATATATTTTAAATATTATATTTAAATGTAATCATAATTCAAATTTATTTATTCTAACCATGTTGCTCCATTTTCAGCACCCATCTCAACTCTGTTCTTAAATTCTTTGTAGCTATTTTGAATGGCTTGAAGGTCAATTGAATTTATAGTATTTGTAATTTTAATGTTTTAAGAAGAGTATGCCATGGAAACAAAAATAACAGTGTCAGAATAATTTATTGTTGGAGGAACATGGTAGAATAAATAAATTTAAATTATGATTACATTTATAATATTAAAAAAATTATAAATAAAAAAATTATTTAGTTCTGTAATTTGATATATTTTATTTTATATTTTATATTTTTTAATTCTTAGCAAGTTTTTCTAATAAAATTTTTCAATATTTCGCACAGAAAAGGCACTTTACCTGATGCGATTTTCATTTTTAAGCTGCTACCAGCGCCCTCTATACATTTTTTAAAGTCAAAGATACTGAAAATAGTTTTTGGGTGAAGCAAGAGCAGAATACAAAAAATTGTGTTTGTACCTAATGCATAAAAAATTGTCATATACAGTGTGTCCACGGATTGATGTCGGAATAGGTGTAAATGACAAAAAAATTTCGAGTTCAAATTTGACCATTTGGGGTTCAGCCCTGCTTGGATAGAAACTAATTTGTGCCATATTAGTAGTTTCGAAAAATCAAGTAGGCCTTGACAGGAACGATTTATTTATTTTCTGTGTAGGTTAAGTGCCTTTTCTGAACAAGATATCGAAAAATGTTATTAGAAAAAGTTGCTTAGAATTCAAAATTATGTCCCTGTGCAGATTTTCAAAATAATTGGCCTACTTTGATTTTAATCCATTTCATTTAGGTAGTTGAACTTTTATATTGTCGAACACACATTTTCAGTCAAGTTGGCATGTTTTTATTATTTTTTTTAAACTGTTCAGTGCAGTTTGGTAGTTATATCCTGTGGGTTTTAGCGTATTAATAAAAAACTGCCAGTAGGACTGAAATTTACAAGATACCAAAATTGCATTTAATTCCTCCGAAAAAAAAAACGACCTGTCACCGTCTTGTCAACTAAAACATCTACCTACATTTTCAAAAAAAGCAAAGAAAGTTTTCACCTCGATAAAACAATATGTTAACACTTCAGCAGAAAATTTATGTTATTCAGTGTTATGGAATTGGTAACCGTTCGTTCCCTGAAGTTATTCGAAGATTTAACGAAAAATATCCTGAAATCTCCTTAGTTGACAGAACAGCGTCAAGGATAGTTCATAAGTTTCTCGCGACTGGAAGTGTGCTTAACCAGAAAAAAAACGAAAAAACGTTATGATGAGGATGATGCGGCTACCTTGCTTGTTTACAATTCGGTAGAAGAGGACGCAAAGAAACCTTTAAGATCCAGAGCTGACCATTTGGGTATAAGTAAAAAATTTGCAAAATTAATAAAATTCGCGCATATAAACCAACGTTTGTTCACACTTTGGAAGACGGTGATGAAGCCAAACGACTTGAATTTTGTCTCAAACTAGGTGAAAGAATTATGCATGACCAAAGTTTTTACAGAAATATTATCTTCTCGGACGAGTCAACGTTTACGACCAACGGTGTCCCGTCATCACAAAATTGTAGATTTTGGAGTCAAACAAACCCGAATTTTAGAATCGCAAACAAAAGTCGTACTTTAAAAAAGTGAATGTCTGGTGTGCTCTTTCATATCATTACGGTGTGATTGGCCCATATTTTATTGAGGATAGGCTCAATCAACATAAGTATTTAGATATCTTAAATTGGTTTATCACACAAATCCCGCAAGGACAGCAACATTTATATTTCCAACAAGACGGATGCCCATCGCACTCTACAATACTTATTTCTAATTGGCTAAACAGGAATTTTGAAAACCGCTGGATTGGGCGCTCTACCCGTGAGCTAGAATTCAATGAGGATGGGCCCATCCTATGGCCACCTAGGTCGCCAGACTTAACGGTAATGGACTTTTACTTCTGGGGTCGCATCAAACAGAGGGTTTATGAGCAACCACTGCAAAACAATGAAGAAGTGCTTAAGAATAAGATTAGAGTGACCATAAATACGATACCTTTAGAAGAAGTTCAGCGCAGCTTCGGCGAATACCGAAGAAGACTTGAGTTGTGCGCTGACAAAGGCGGTGATTTGATAGAATAACATAGTGTTTATTTTATATTGATTTTTTTTTCATTAGGGGTTAGATAGTGTTTGCTTTGTTTATTGTTTTAATGTCAAATCTTAGCAAATTCTAGCAACGGAGTTTAAAAAAATAATAATAAAAACATGCCAACTTGACTGAAAATGTGTGTTCGGCAATATAAAAGTTCAACTACCTAAATGAAATGGATTAAAATCAAAGTAGGCCAATTATTTTGAAAATCTGCACAGGGACATAATTTTGAATTCTAAGCAACTTTTTCTAATAACATTTTTCGATATCTTGTTCAGAAAAGGCACTTAACCTACACAGAAAATAAATAAATCTTTCCTGTCAAGGCCTCCTTGATTTTTCGAAACTACTAATATGGCACAAATTAGTTTCTATCCAAGCAGGGCTGAACCCCAAATGGTCAAATTTGAACTCGAAATTTTTTTGTCATTTACACCTATTCCGACATCAATCCGTGGACACACTGTATACCTACCCCTATAATACCGCTTTGCCGTGGACACATTGTACCTATATCGACAATACAGGGTGTCCCGTAATTCTCTATACATGGCTTAATGGCAGATTCCTCTCGAGAAATTATGAAGATTTAGCGCATTGAAAGTGTTTCTATTGGGCCCCCCTGCGGAGCTACGGGTCCTCGAAGGGGGCCCCACAAAGGCACTTTTTCTCAAATAACTTTAGAACCGTTTAACCGATCGCCCTCAAATTTTGTACACACTATGCACTCAATAATACCCACCAACTACCACTAAATGGATCCCCCTGGTATACAGAGTGTTTGTTTTTTAGGTTTTTTGCGTCACAACTTTTTTATCGGTACGGTAAGCCCAAACTTTTTAGACACCCTGTATAATATTTTACCTCTCTTGCACTTTTCCCACAAAATGCACCGTTCTTACTAAAAATCGCAAAATTCAAATCTTGTCACTTTGCTCCTATTAAACACAACTAGGTCGAGTAGGCCCTGCCTACTGTTTTGATGCATATAAGCATCATCTGTCAAGCTGTTAATAAAAATAAATAAATAAAATATCACGTCACCTAGGTATAACAAAAGTATTACTCATCGAATAGTAAAAGAAAACCTCTTTCATCCATACCATATTCAACTTGTCCAAGAGCTGACTCACCCAGATTTTGAGAAAAGGTTACGTTTTTGCAGGCATTTGCAAAATAAAAGGAATAGAGTTCCCAACTTTTGTAAACGAACATGTATACGCGTTAGAAAATCCTTATGCAGTTAAGAGTGTTCATTTTCAAAGAAAATTTTCTATAAACGTATGGATGGGAATCATAGCCAATTATTTAGTAGAGACGGTGATTCTGCCTGTCAGATTAAATGGTGAACATTTTCTAGAGTTCTTAAAAGAAAATTTACATGATACTTTGGATGCTATACCACTTGCTCTTAGAAGAGACATGTGGTTTTATGCTAGATGGTGCCCCACCACATTTTTCTCTTAATGTTAGACGTTATTTAAACAGAAAATTCCCAAATAAATGGATTGGAAGAGGCAACGATGTTCGTATACAATGACCACCAAGATCCCCGGATTTAAATCCTTGCGACTTTTGTTTATGGGGCAATTTAAAATCTAAAGTGTATAGTATAGTATTTCTAAAGTCACTTAGAACAGCATAAAAACCTGTGAATTTTATACGGGTGATTTCTGCTGATAAGTCTGGTATTTTTACCAGTAGTAGAGCGTGGTAAATGCTATGAAATAGATCGCGCCTTGTATATCACTATGTTCCAAGTGAGTTCGTTTATATTTTACCAGGGTAGCTCGAGAACAGGCGCTTCCGGCAATAAAATACGAGACAAAACACTTTTTAACAATATTAAACCGCACCTGGTATTATAAGTAAAAGGAGATGAAGGAGACAGAGACGATAGATATTGTAGTAAAAACAACTGACTGCATGCTCGCCTAATATATCACCAATACTTGCATGGGCTACACTGTTCGACGGCTGGCCACTTTTACAGCGAAATGCGGTGGATAGGCGGCGATAATTTCACAGATTTTAGGATATACTTGCGTAAATAGTTGTGATCGATATGGCTTTTTAGAGACCTTTTGACAATATTGTATGGTGCATTAACCTTTACGTTATGTGTGACTACAACCTTAAAAAACCTTAAAGGTGAAATATTATGTTGCTTGTAGACTATGTATATCTTTAAAAAACTGCGTGACGCTTATGTCCGATATTAGAGTTTTTTTTAGAGTAATTAGAGTTTTTATACTGTTTCAAGTGACTTTAGAAATACTATACCTAATCCATCAGTCAATACAATAGAAGATCTTTGGCAACGTATGAACGTATTGAAACGGCAGCTAATGAAATAAAAAATAATCTCAAAGTATTAGAAAGAGTTAATTTCGATTTTTTGAGGCGAATCCGCTTATATGTGAAGAACAAAACGGTGGAATATTTGAGAATTTGCTTTAATTCTGTGGTAGTTCTCATCGTCTGTTTTACATTGCCATACTTTTCTTAATAAATCTTGTGAATACATTTCACGAATTTTCTTTTACTTTTAGGGAAATTGTAATACTTAGACGCTTATGCACCGCACCAGTAATAACAGCCTATACTCAACTAAATAAGGGTAGGGTGCAAATTGACAAGATTTGAATTTTGCCATTTTTAGTGAGAACGGTACATTTTGTGGGAAAAGTTCAAGAGAGGTAAAATGTTCTAAAATGTTTGGTGATGTGCAGGGTGTCCATGGCTTACCGTGCCGATAAAAAAGTTTTGAAGCAAAAACCAACATAAGTCACCTAAAAAACAAACACTCTGTACACCAGTGTATAGTGTGTACAAAATTTGAGGGCGATCGGTTAAACGGTTCTAAAGTTATTTTAGAAAAAGTGCTTTCGTGGGGCCCCCTTCGAGGACCCGTAGCTCCGCAGGGGGGCTCAGTAGAAACACTTTCAATGCCCTAAATCTTCATAATAGGAATCTGCCATTAAGCCATGTATAGAGAATTACAGGACACCCGTATAAAAGATATTATTGTCAGCACAAAGCCATGACATGTGCCTCTTTACATCCGGACAACATATAGTATCCAATTTAGGAACTTTTTGTTAGGCATCAGGGAACAGCCGCCTAGTAAAAATCGCCCTTCACTACGTCGATGGGAGAAGAATAAGGAATAATGTTTCATTTGTAAGTCACTATAACCCAGATAGTGAACTAACGTATGTACATTTATTTCTACAGAGGGCTTCCCTTTGACAATAAAATTTCACTCATGGACGTTCTCTAGTTTAATATTACGATTTGCACGCATTCTTATTAACTGTGCTGGTATATGGTCGCCCGCTGCTGCCCGACCTTAAGCCCACTCGGCGACGTGCCCTACGCCACAGAATATTAAATTTAGAGGGCGGCATTTCCGAAAGGTTGTACGGAGCAGGACGGAAGGGCTGCTGCCACGACAGACCACTAATGAGGTATGCTGACATTAGATCCTTAACAATTATTACCTACATTATCCAGTCAGCGTTCCGGCGCCTGTCCGCCATCCCTTAACTAGATGGTTTTGGATAGAATATCACGTTTTGTGGGGAAGAAATTGTTCGCTCTTGTAATTAGTACTTAGTTCTTTTTAAAAGGGACCTGAAACTGTAATTTTTCTAACACTCCATCAATTAAATTTTGGATAACCAGGTTGGCAAGAATTGGGGACGCTGGGTTTCCCATTGCTGTTCCGTGGATTTGCTATTAAATTTTTTTTGGTATACAGTGACCGGCAGAAAGTTGGACACAAAAATTTAATATTTTTAAACTCTGATTTCGATTAATTTAAATTTCTAGTTGCTAATCGAACAAAATTAAAGTTTAGTAGCAACTTCATGTGTTATCCGATGATAAGTTGCGCTGACGGTATTTTGTTTTTTTTTGTAATGCACAGGGTGGTCAAAAAAATACAAAAAAAGTTAAATTTCTTTTTTTTCCTAGGTGGTTGTGACTTTAAATCTGACATCCACTTTTGATTCCAAACAACTTTTGTAAGTAACTTTTTACCGTATTTTAAAAAAATAAAGGTACAGCCGCGGCCACAAAAAACTTTCAGGCTGGTCCTTAAATCTCTCTCCGAAGCGCGAAATCCGGCAACGTGGCGGCCCGCCCGCTCTGCCCGTCCCGCTCGCCGCCGTAGACCGGCATACCGCGGCCCAACGATATATAGGTATAGATACATTACCAAAGGCAACTTGTTTTGTTTCATGATATTGAAAAGATGTTATTGTTGGCACTTTCAAGTTTTCCAGTTTTTTTATACGATGTAGATTATTTTGTAAATATAAGTATCTCAAAACATATATACGATACACAAAAAACTACCTCGTCTTCTTCCCCCCGACCCGCTAATGTTGAAGCAAAACAAAGCCGTATTATTTGTATTACCGTGAGTCATCTATCCTTATATCTATGTCTTGCCGCGGCCGGTCGTCCGCGGCTGTACCTACTTTACTCTTGAGCTATTTTGACATTTTTGAATCTACCTCGTATTCAAAAAGAGATACTTAAACTTTGATGTGTGCGTTTTGAGTTTGAAATGATGCACCAACTTTTATCAAGAATAACATTTTCTGAGAAATTAATAATAAAAAAGTTTTTCATTTGTGTCCAACTTTCTGCCGGTCACTGTATATAGGTAAAATAACTGAAATAAAAAAAGTAATTATATTTAAAAAAGTGTTAAGTTCTATGTTAGTATGTGTCTTAATGCCACACTTGTTACAGCTGTCAATACTAATTCTTTTGTGACATTAGTGAACAACAAAAATATAACATCTAAAGATACTTATAAGGATATAATTTTCTGTAATCTGATTTTTTTTCATCTTTTCTACAAATTCAAACGAATTTTTTTATATTGTATTTAAACCCGGAGTCAAATTAGCTACCTAATATGTCAGAAATATACCTATTTAGATAATGCATTATCAAAAAATATATAATATTATTAGATACTTAGGTACCGTTTAGTGTAAGTTAGATAGTAGGTTACTTAGTTTAGTAGTTGCTCGAGGTTAGATGTAAGAATATGGCTAAATCTCGCCATTTGGTTAGTTTCCCTTATTTTTTTTGTGTCCTTTATACACAGAAATGTATATACTAATCAGTAAAGACGATTATTATTATTTTTATTATTTGTGACATTTGTAAGATTTTAAACTGGCAAGGGGCGAAACCTGCCTTGTTTCAGCGTCACAAAATGATCAAATGAATTCCACTTCATGTGGAACACATCATTAAAAATCCCCAGATTGAAAAAAAAACCTCCAGGGCATATACAGGGTGATTCACTTATGATGTAAAAAAATAATCACATAGCCCACTGCCTAAAGGAGGCATTGAGTAAAAATTAAATAAGTTTCGGCTGCGTGCAAGTAAATGTTAATAACGAAGATGAGGTGTATTTTCCTGCAAATTATATTTGTAAAATTAGCATGGTAAAGCGCTTTCGGCTACATAGCCATCATCAGTGCCACCTAAAAGAGAGCATGACACAACATAGAGAAGAGTCAACGATTTTAATATGAAAACGAGGAATTAAATGAGTTTAATACACGTATAAAAAGACGATGGAAATCCCATGTCACACATTAAAATGTTAAATTAACATCACAGCGCTTAACACATGTTATATAAATTATTTTAAACAAAATTCATCGTGGTGAAATTGAACGGCCGATAGCCATGTAGTGCAGTGTGGAAGGAAATGAAGACAATGACTTTTGAAAAGTAACTAAATCGGGCGGAAGACACCAGACAGTGTCAACAAAGACCGCGTAGTATGAAATTGGGCATAGGCGTGCCAAAAATTATTCAAGCCGGCAGAGGTGAAAGCCAAAAAATTAATAAATAAAAAATATTTTATGTAAATGTGGAATTTTTAATTGAGGAAAAGAGGATTACCCGAATTGGGGGGGGGGGGGGGCGTAGGTATCATCATTGAGTGAGTCTTCTGTGTATAGGAATATAGAATCTATTAACATTTACTTTAACATTAAGACAATCTGGATTTGTAAGCAACTCTTTGTTTATCTGAATGTCCTCGAGAAAATCCAATCTATTGAAATTTTTAGACGAAACATTATGTATGATTTTAGAATTTGAGTGAGGGCTAAAATTATGGTTGAAATTTTTTATATGTTCTCCAAAGGTGGAGTTGTCCTTACTGATATGTTCACTTATACGGACTTTTAGAGGGCGACAAGTTCTGCCTACGTAAGTGCTGTTACAAGAGTTGCAAGACAATTTATAGATACCACTCTTAGAGAGGTGATCAACTCTTTAGAATTAACCAAAATCTGGCCCAACTTGCTGTTAGTTTTTAAACCTATTGACACACTTTCGTATTCCTTTTTTTTTTCATTTAGGCCAAATTCAACAACAAAGTTTCCCAGTGCATTCACCAGGAATGGAATGGAATTGGGTCTGGAAGGAAGTGGGCAAAGGGGGCAATTGCCCCCCCCCCCCCCCTGAATACGCCACTGCCACTAACCAAGAATATTCCCCAGATCCAAAATTCGAGCAGAAATCGTGTTCTAAACTGTCGAGATAAACGAGATTGGTAATATCAAAATTAATAATACCAAAAAATATATACTCCTGGCCTAATGTAAAAATGCAGTGAACACCAAACATCTACAATTTGTTATTTGTTTCATTTTGTCTTCTCGAAATTAAAACCTGTGCAGTAGATTCGAGAACGCGCCGCCGCGCCGTATAGCATAGGTAGATATTCTGTGCAGCGTGTAGGTAACCGTAAATTAGGCAAAACAACCTACTAAACATATTTTGCACAATTACAGTGTGCACCGCCACGCCAGAAAGAACATTTTCAAAACTGAAAATTTTAAAAATTTATATTAGAGACAATATTAGCGAAAACCCACTGAATGGGTTAACATTCCTTTATGTGTACCCTGAAATACCCATATCTCCAGAGGAGATATTTGACGAGCTCAGGACCAAAAAAAGAATACTTGATTTTGTGATATAGATGTTACTGGTTTGAAGAAAAATTATTTTTATGTTATACAGGGTGTCCGGTAATAAATTAAAAAATTTAAAAAAAATAGAAAATATGACGAAAAGTTCATATGAATAGGTCCGCAGATGTTTGGTTTACGAGATGTAGGGTGTTGAAATTTAAATTTTATTTTCGATTTTTTTAAGCAACTTTTTGAGACAACAAAATCTTCTTAAAAAAAACAAGTTAATTAAGTAAACTGTCAAAAAATAAAGGTGCTTGTTTATTTAAATTTTATTTTTAAATTTCTCGAAAACAGTCATCTTTGGCGTTATTCACCAAGTATACCTTTTTTGCTTAGAAAACGTTTGGGAAGAGGATACATCCCCAAAATGGTAGTAAAAGTTTACTGTCAAAAAAGTTAGGGCAAATTAAATTAAATAATGATAGCGTATAGCCGAGCGTAGCCCTCTACGGATTGCACCAAAAATAATACCAAATTATGACTTCCCTTCCCAAAAAAAACTCCGGCTACCAAACTTTGCAAGAAAATTTTGTCGTCTCAAAAAGTTACTTAAAAAAAATTAAAAACAAAATTTCAATTTCAACACACTGCATCTCGAAAGCCAAACATCTGCAGACCCATGTTCATATGAACTTTTCGTCATATTTTCAAATTTTTCAAGTTGGTTCATTTATTTCCGGTATTTATTTATTTCAGAAAATACGTTTTTGTTCTGTTTTTATTCGTTAAAATTATGGACAGAGTTTTGTTATTTATAACCGAATGCCCCTCCCAGACGTTAATCCTGGATACGCCACTGGTTAGTGGTAACCAACGAAACGCGTTTGGAGTGTTATTGTTTATACCCAATACAATACAATACAATAAAATATCAATACACTTCTCACATTTACTTTGGTTTACATTTTTTCTGACTACAATATAGTTCAGGATATAGGTACATATTTATATTCCCTGAAATATAAAATTTTAATTCGCTCATTTTTTTCCTTTGAACATCTTATATACATTGAAAGTAGTTCATCCTTATTCCTTATTAAGTCCTATTGAGTTTTTCTATTTTCCAATCTGAAGTCAAAAGCTAGAGTACAATTATTATTACCTTCAAAATTTGAACAAGTAGCACTTATGCCCTATTGTACAGAATTCCCAAATAATATACCGCAATAGGCTTATCTAACTGCTACAAGTTGGGATAGTTATTCCAACCACCCCTAGCTCTAATACAAAAAAAAAATTCTAGATGTTCTTGGGAACACTACTTGTAAGGTAAAAAATATTATAGCTATTTTCCTTTTGCAGATAATAAATCTTGGGCTATAGTTCCAATAAAATGCTCTCCATTGATAAAATAAAACCTAGGTTTTTCTCATAATGGAATCCTGTTGTAAACTTTTAAACTTTTTAACCTGTGGTAAAAAATTTTCTACATCAAGACTGAATATCCCTGTAGTTTGGCCACACTGGACATCTAAATGAATCTTTTTTATGTCAGAGGTATAGGTATATTACTCTAAAAAAATCCTGTGAACAACAAATACCTACCTTTGCCGATAAGTTATACCAATATACGCTTCAAATTATTTATTGAAATTAAGATATTTCAGGATTGTATATGTTCTGAATCAACAGCCGAATTAAATATCTGGAAGAGAATAATAGAAATTTAAGCATGCAATAAGGAAATGCACCGTGTGTTTATAGTAAGTATTTTTCTTGAAATCGACATTAAAATGTCCCAAAATCGTCATTAAAAGCACAGAAATCGTACAATAATGTAGCCCATTATTGTACGATTTTTTCAATAAGTAGGCCTTGGCGAGATGTAAACATCAAACGTCAGGCGCGGAGAAATCGCCCGTCAAAAGTGACCAAATATTCAAAACCAGGCCGATAAAGGCTCATTTAACTTTTCGTACACATGGCGAAATTGTTTCCTATAGAAGCGCAATCCTTCAGTATACATATTTTAGTAAATTTGAAAATCAATAAATTTGTTGTGTAGGCTGCACAAGAAGCAGCAGTTTGGTTTTTCTGTCAGAAGGTGCCGTACATCATTATACTTGTCCTAGGTAGAGCGATCGGTAAAGTCAAGCAACGCCGCGCGTAGTCGGTTCGTGGACGGGTGATCCCTTATTATTATTTTCTTGCCTAATATAACATTTTTTTTCCGATTTCAAGAAAAATATAATATGTACCTCGGCACTGAAGTTCAACTTTTTATGACTCATGTGGAGTTTAGTTGCTGAGGCCTCTGGCCGAGGCAAATAAACCACATGATAAACCATAAATAAACCACATAAATAACTATTATTTCTACTGGTTATTTCGGGAAATATGCACTAATTTGGATTATTCAAAAAGTGATTAGAGGCAAACGAAATGAACAGGCATCCAACCACAGTAGTATACTGTCGTTAATATAGAGGGTGTTGTTATAAATTCTTAACTATTCATGATTTGTATATATGTATAGGTACCCTTTTACAGACGGTATACAAGCAATCTGGTGTTTATAGTACCACAAGATTAATAATACGAATGAAACTGCCTACCTTTCCGAAATGTTGCCCCAGAATTTAATATTCTGTAACGGGGTCGGGAATGTGGCTTGTGGCCACGGCTAGCAACAGACGACGGCGGCGGCGGCGGCGGCAGGGTGCGCCCAGTTTGCGTCAACTTTTCCGCGGATAAAGGGGCTAAAAATAATTTGGGGAGGAAAGATAAACATTCGCCGCATTTTTGCGGCGACGAGGTGGCCGAAAACGGCAGGCTCTATGGCGAAGTTGAATGAGAGTTAGGAGACGGAGATATTTTTTCCAACATTTCGTTAAATTCATAAATTATATATAAGTACAGACGATGTAAAGACGTAAAATAACACGTAGCAAAATTTGTCAGATTATTTCCCTCATACTGCTTGCGTCCAATAAGGTAGCTCCTTCCATAAAAATCCAACCAATGATATGCCTCTGCTAGCTATAATTTGCACTAGTGCAATTACCGGTAATTGCACTTGTGCAAATTATCACTTCGTTGCTTAGCAACCGCGAATCTGTTGGATACAAACACGTACCTACTTCTTAAAGTTTGTGTGTTTCACACTGTTCTAAATTATGCAGCTTATAAATTATGTTGCGGTATTATTAAGCATTATATCAATGAATTTATATAACTTTTACATTGCTATATTCTTGTTATTTAGACCTCCGCCTCCGTTCAAATTTATGACACATTCAGTAAATAAACCAACGCCGACAGGGTGTAGGTAGATATAATCGCATTTGCCTTGGATACCCAAGCGTCATGTTTGTTTACTCGAACGCTACAGTCGAAGCTGTCAATAAACTCGTTCAAAATTAGTCGTTTTGAAAATGTAAACATAGAAAAAATCAATACAGAAATTATTAAATCGTATTCGTGAAATAATCTCGACAAATACCACTCGCGCCGGAAATTTTTCTAGATAATTTTATTCTCAAGCCCTATTTTGTCCATTAGCAAAACCACTCGTACAAATTGGGCTTTTATTTTCAGAGATAAAACCCTGGCACTAGTGATATTACATACGATAATATACTGTACTGAATCTCAACAATCACAGTCCAAACTCGTTGCCTTGGTTACCACCTTTATTGTTTAGCCTTCAAAAATCTCAAATAAACTTGTCAGATTACTGTCACTGTCCAAGAATATTCTTTCTGCTCCAAAATTCGCACAAAAACGCTTTCTAACCTTTCCTTTTTCCAGGCCCAATTCCCAGGGCTTATATACTCAAAAGGAAGACTGGAGAATACTCCTGGCCAATGATAGTTCACAAATCATAAAGTTCCAGCAAACTTTCTAGAAAGTTATGGAAGCTTTACAGGGAAAACAATGAATCTAAAGGAAAATGGGGCCCTGGGGGCCTCAGGCCAACAAAGATATGACGGAAAATGCCTCTAAATTAATTACAAAAATATAAAACTGAAAGTAGAATACCCAAACTTAAAATTTATCTGCTAAATCTTTGAGTAGGTTAGAAAACCGTGCAGACATATTCCTTGAAAGCAACAACTTTAGAGGCATTTTTCGTTACAATACCTAAATGCGTATTTTAACGAAAATATGTTAAAATGTAAAATAATTTATTTTTGATTTTATAACACCCGTGAATATCAGCTAACATATTTTTATATTACAAAATAGTAGTATACAAAGTTTCATATTATTTAATCATTTGCTTTTTACTATTTATTAAATTTTCTATTGTAATGTACACATTTTAAATATATATTTCTAGAATGCAGATATTTTACCAATATGAATAGAGCATCTTATATCATTCCAGTGTATTAAACGCTAGTAATTAAATTTACAAAATCCAAATTTTTTAAATATATATATATATATATATATATATATATATATATATATATATATATATATATATATATATATATATATATATATATATATATATATATATATATATAAGAAAAGGTGATAATGGGCAAACACTCAAAGTTAACAAAAAGAAAAAACTAGTAACCGCATACACGTGTTTCATGCTATTTGGCAATCATCAGTACGGTGTAACATTAACCAAATCAAAAGATAGGCATGATTTGGGAAGCAACAAATGAAGTCCAGGCAGGAGCCAACAGCACATTTGCAGCTTCAGTCAGCACATCCCCTATTTTGGGGCTTGTACTAACATCGCCACGGAGGCTGCTAAAGCGACCTGCGTGGAAATCTTCATAACCCAAGATACAATGACAATAAGGATGTAAGATTAGTGAGTGTAAATGTAACAATTACAAGAAAAGGTGATAATGGGCAAACACTCAAAGTTAACAAAAAGAAAAAACTAGTAACCGCATACACGTGTTTCATGCTATTTGGCAATCATCAGTACGGTGTAACATTAACCAAATCAAAAGATAGGCATGATTTGGGAAGCAACAAATGAAGTCCAGGCAGGAGCCAACAGCACATTTGCAGCTTCAGTCAGCACATCCCCTATTTTGGGGCTTGTACTAACATCGCCACGGAGGCTGCTAAAGCGACCTGCGTGGAAATCTTCATAACCCAAGATACAATGACAATAAGGATGTAAGATTAGCGAGTGTAAATGTAACAATTACAAGAAAAGGTGATAATGGGCAAACACTCAAAGTTAACAAAAAGAAAAAACTAGTAACCGCATACACGTGTTTCATGCTATTTGGCAATCATCAGTACGGTGTAACATTAACCAAATCAAAAGATAGGCATGATTTGGGAAGCAACAAATGAAGTCCAGGCAGGAGCCAACAGCACATTTGCAGCTTCAGTCAGCACATCCCCTATTTTGGGGCTTGTACTAACATCGCCACGGAGGCTGCTATGTTAGTACAAGCCCCAAAATAGGGGATGTGCTGACTGAAGCTGCAAATGTGCTGTTGGCTCCTGCCTGGACTTCATTTGTTGCTTCCCAAATCATGCCTATCTTTTGATTTGGTTAATGTTACACCGTACTGATGATTGCCAAATAGCATGAAACACGTGTATGCGGTTACTAGTTTTTTCTTTTTGTTAACTTTGAGTGTTTGCCCATTATCACCTTTTCTTGTAATTGTTACATTTACACTCGCTAATCTTACATCCTTATTGTCATTGTATCTTGGGTTATGAAGATTTCCACGCAGGTCGCTTTAGCAGCCTCCGTGGCGATGTTAGTACAAGCCCCAAAATAGGGGATGTGCTGACTGAAGCTGCAAATGTGCTGTTGGCTCCTGCCTGGACTTCATTTGTTGCTTCCCAAATCATGCCTATCTTTTGATTTGGTTAATGTTACACCGTACTGATGATTGCCAAATAGCATGAAACACGTGTATGCGGTTACTAGTTTTTTCTTTTTGTTAACTTTGAGTGTTTGCCCATTATCACCTTTTCTTGTAATTGTTACATTTACACTCGCTAATCTTACATCCTTATTATATATCATATTATATATATATATATATATATATATATATATATATATATATATATATATATATATATATATATATATATATATATATATATATATATATATATATATATATATATTGTAGAGGGGCGCCTATGGTGTCTTATAACTTGAGCTGGCCATTTGATGTCGCACTTTCGTTGCGTAAACAGGCTATGAGCAATGAGCAGGTAAAGTAGGGAATTGTGCGACTCCCAATTCTCGAATATAAGTGAAAATATTTAGAAATCAGTTTTTTCATAATGCGTTATCGGCATTATTGTTAATTCATTTATTATGCTCTATATGGACTCAAGAATATGTGGTGAATTGAGATAGCCTTCTTGGACTGTTTCTGTGATGGTGCGCATTCCTTTTATATTTACTTGGATATAATGGGCCAGGGCCAGATGAAAGCTTATTACATCCAATATCCAATACGTAGTAGATTGGAGAGAATAGAGATTTACTACCTATTACTATGTACTTTTTTCTAGGCATTTTTTCTGGTACATAATAAAAGAGCGTTTTTTTTATGTATTCGATAAAGATCGCAATTCCTTTAAAAATGCCCCAATTTAAGTTTGTTTATATTCTTTACCATCGGTTTTTATAGCAAATATTGATAAGTTCATGAATAAGTATATAATATGGTTATTTGGGAAGTTATGTGTTTCAACAAACTAGAATTATTTAAATTTGTTTAAAAACATTAAAATAAATGGACGTTTGTTAAATGGCTAGGGCCGACTTTTTTCCCGATAGAACTAGGATAGCATTCGCTCAAGTACTACGGAAACCCTAGAAAACCGTAGTAATCCCAGTGAGTGTGGGACAATTAGTAAATCACACGGATAAAGCTATTTAGGAGCAATAACGTGAACCCACAATATTTGTCCAGCGCTCTTGGCCATAGCCAAGCGGGCATGTGCATGCCCTTGCCTCGACATCGGTTCGAACCAAGGTCGATCGAAGGCAGAAAAACATGCAGTCTAAAAAGTCAGCGTCGGTACGAGCGACGCCACCGCGCGGCCCCGAATATCTAGACATTTCGCTAGTCGCAACTGGAGAGCATCTTTAGTGGTGACTAGTCCATTGATTGTAACTGATCATCAAATGATTAAGTAATCTCTAGTGGTGATCTTACTGAGAATAAGCTGCGATCCAACATATAGGACGAATCATCACGGCGGGACAGCCTGAAATTTTGTTCTCATATATTAATTTATATTATATATAAATACTACCAATAACTATTAAATATATTGAAAGTAAAAATTCAATGTGTTAAAAATAATATTGATTTTTGTTTAAATTAAATAGTGACCATTGGTTTTTGTAAATAAAATAAAAGAAAACATAAGATAAAATAATACATAGTTACGAAGTTGAAGTATAAATAGTTACATAAAAATGAACTGTAGAATACAGATGTAATACCTACCTATTTGAATATAAAATTCAACTATCAAATAATATAACAACGTATATTTCCCAATATTAAAATTAAAAACCTGAACAGGTTACGGGCCCAGAAAATCCCAGCTGTTCTTTAAAATA
Organism: Pseudeuparius sepicola; assembly: GCA_963920635.1. NCBI lineage: Eukaryota > Metazoa > Arthropoda > Insecta > Coleoptera > Anthribidae > Pseudeuparius > Pseudeuparius sepicola. The sequence goes on along the minus strand of OY987302.1, from coordinate 45,605,579 downwards.
GAAAAAAATTAAAATAGAAGCTGTCATTAGCAAGGAAGAAGTCAAAGTCAATTAAAATTAAAAACTAAAATACAAAGGAAGAAGTTAAGAGAGAAGCCTAGTCAAAAGGAAATAAAATAAAATAAAAACATGGGAAGTGAATATATCAGTGGTGAAGAAATCAACCAGATAGAAAAATTGAAGAATAGTGAAAATTATGAACTATGGAATTTTCAAATAACAATTATATTTAAATCTGGTGGTTTACTTGAAATAGTAAATGGTGAAGACAAGTATAATGATACAATGACTCAAGAAAATAAAAATAAATGGTTAAAAAAGGATGCTCAAGCTCAAAGGATTTTAACATCAACGATCGACAAAAGGATGTTATTACATGTAATAAATTGCAAAAATGCAAATGAAATGTACATTAAAATTAAAGGGATTTTTCAAAAGGACAATAGCCAACAAAAATGTAATCTGCTAAAAGAGTTTTTTAACTTCAAGTATGAAAAAGGAACTGATGTTTCAACACATATTAGTAAATTAGAGAATTTAAGTTTTCGTCTGAATAAAATGGAACAAGACATAAATGAAGAAATGTTAATGTCAAAAATTTTAAGTACATTGCCAGAAAGATTTAAAAATTTTAGAACTGCATGGGAATCAACGCCAAAAACGGAAAGAACAATAACAAACTTAACGTCAAGATTAATTTTTGAAGAAAATATGTATAAAGAAAAAGAAAATGTAGGACAATCTGTAGCTTTTGCAAGAAATGAAAGAAGATGTTTTAAATGTAATCAACTAGGGCACATCAAAATTTTGTAAACAGAAGAGATATGTAATTAAATGTTATAAATGCAATAATTTTGGCCATCTTACAAGAGATTGTAGAAAAAATCCTAATAATCAAACTGAAAATACAAGTACATGCAAAATTTGTAAAAAATCAAATCACAATGAATCCAACTGCTTCTTTAGAAACAAACAAAATAACAATAAAATTGGTAATGATAAAAAGACATCTTTTATGGTAGAACAAAAAGAAGAAAACAATAATGGAAATACCAGTATTCTTGTGGTTGATTCTGGTTCGACCTCACATATGGTAAACAATGTAAATTTATTTAAAAATTTTAACAAAAAGAAGATAGAAATTGGTGTCGCAAAGAAAAACACAGAAATGGTTGCTGAGGGTGTTGGAAAAATTGAAAATAACAAGTGTAAATTAAATGATGTTTTATATGTACCTACCTGAATTGAGCAAGAATTTGTTATCTGTTAAAGCAATAACCGAGAAGAATGGGCAAGTTTTATTTGACAAAGAAGACGTTTATATAATGAAAGATTATGAGACAGTTTTTGAAGGAAGAAAAAATAAAAATGGGTTATATGTCATAAATTTTGATCAAGACTTGACAGATGAAGAAGAAAATTATGTATTTGAAGAAGAAAATTATTTGACAGAAGAAAGTCATAATGACATTGATACATGGCATAGAAGGTTAGGACACATAAGCATTAAAAATTTAAAGAAATTGGTTTAAAATGAGATGGTAAATGGTTTAAATTTAACAAAAAGAAGCTGTGAAAATTTTATACAACCCTGTGAAGTATGTTTAAAAGCAAAACAAACAAGATTTCCATTTAATAGTGAAAGAACAAGAGCAACAAAACCTTTGGAAATTATACATACAGATTTATGTGGCCCAATTGATCCAGAAACTTGGGATAGTAAAAATTATATATTAACAATTCTTGATGACTACACACACTTCGTGGTAGTATACTTATTATAAAATAAAAGTGAAACTGCTGAATACCTGAAAGAATATATTAAAGAAATGGAAAGAAACAAAGGTTATTATGTATCAAAAATAAGATGTGATAATGGTAGAGAATATATAAATCAAAATCTTAAAATGTTTTGTAGACAACGTGGTATAATTTTGGATACTACAATAATTATACATACACCACAACTAAATGGAAAAGCAGAAAGATTAAATAGAACACTTCAAACATGTCAAAGAAGTTTTGGGGTGAAGCAATAAGAGTATCAGCATATATTTTAAATAGATGTCCAACTGAAACAGTAGAGAAGACGCCATATGAAATGTGGATTAATATAAAACCAAATATATAAAAAATGCAAATTTTTGGAAGTGAAGCTTACGCAAAAAGATTAGGTCCATTAAAAAAGTTAGAAGAAAGAAGTGAGAAATATATATTTGTCGGTTACTGTCCAAATGGTTATAGACTTTGGGATGAAAAGAAGAATGATATATTGTTAAGAAGAGATGTGATTTTTAAGAAACCAAATAAAATAAAAATAGAAGAGAAGAAAAATAAAATAAAATAAAGATAAAATAAAATCTATACAAGAAAGTGAAAAAGTTGAACAGAATGAATTGATGGAAGAACAAGAAGATAAAAATATGGAAGAAAAGCAAAGATTAAGACAAGGTAGTAGAGAAGGTAGACAAGGAAGAAAGATAATACAACCAAAAAGGTATGATGATTATGTTTTATTAACATATGAACAAGCAATAAATGGTGAAGAAAGTATGAAATGGAAAGAAGCTATAGACGAAGAGAAGAAGTCTTTGAAGAAAAATCAAACTTGGTTCTATACAAATAAAGAAGAAGCTAATAATAAGAATATTTTAACAAGCAAATGGGTTTTTAAAGTAAAAGATGATGGAAGATATAAAGCAAGATTGGTTGTTAGAGGATTTCAACAAGAAAGAGGCATAGATTATGAAGAAGTTTTTAGTCCAGTTGTAAATATGAGTTCACTTAGATTGCTGCTAGCATTGTCTGTACAAAATGATTTTAAAATTAAGAAATTTGATATCAAGACCGCATTTTTATATGGAAAATTAGATGATGAAGAAGAAATATATATGTATATACCAGAAGGTTATGATGAAGAAGAAGGAAAACAATCTAAAGTATGTCGTTTAAATAAAGCTCTTTATGGCCTAAAACAAGCACCTTTGAGATGGAATGAGCACTTTACAAACTTTTTCAAGAAATATGGATTATATTTTTTGAAAGTGGAACAGTGTATCTTCATGAACAAAAAAGGAACAATGTTGTTAGCAATATATGTCGATGATGGATTAATTGTTGGAGAAAATAACGAAGAAATTAATGATTTGCTGAAAAATATGAAAAAGGAATTTAAAGTAACAGAATATAATGAAGTAGATAAATTTCTAGGTATTAAAATTACAAGAGGTAAAAATTTTATGAAAATTGATCAAGAAAATTACGTAGATAATATTTTGATTAAATTTGGAATGGAGAATGCAAAAGAAGCAACGACGCCCATGATGCCATTGGTACAAAAGTCAAACGACATTTCATTGGTACAAAAGTCAAATGACATTTCAGATGTACTAAAGTCAAGTGACATTTCAAGTTATCAATATCCATACAGAGAAATAATTGGAAGTCTTTTATATATTTCAAACAAAACTAGACCAGATATAGGATTTGCAGTAAGTTATGGAAGTCGTAAAATGGAAAATTTTTCAAAATTGGATGTTATCAACATTAAAAGAGTTATGAGATACTTAAAATCGACAAAGAACAATGGAATTATATATGAGAAAGATAATAAGAATTTGGAATTAATTGGATATTGTGATGCTGATTTTGCAGGTGATATAGAAACAAGAAAAAGCACATCAGGATATATAATATTTTTGAATAATGGTCCAATTTGTTGGAGTTCAAGAAAACAACAAATAGTTGCATTGTCTACGACAGAAGCTGAGTATATAGCAGCTGCAGATTGTGTGAAGGAACTTTTATATTTGAAAACTTTACTGGAAGAAATCGTTCAACAAGAAGTAATAGTTAAATTAAAAATGGACAATCAAAGCGCAATGAAATTGATAAAAAATGGGCAATTTAACAGAAGAAGTAAACATATTGATGTAAGATTTCATTTTATTAATGAAAAAGTTAAAGAAGGCTTAATCAAAATCGAGTACTTACCAACAGAAGAAATGACGGCAGATATTTTAACGAAACCTTTGTGTAACATAAAATTTTTGAAACATAAGAATGTATTTTAAATAATAATCAATATTAAGACAAGGTGTTAAAAATAATATTGATTATTGTTTAAATTAAATAGTGACCATTGGTTTTTGTAAATAAAATAAAATAAAACATAAGATAAAATAATACATAGTTACGAAGTTGAAGTATAAATAGTTACATAAAAATGAACTGTAGAATACAGATGTAATACCTACCTATTTGAATATAAAATAAAACTATCAAATAATATAACAAAGTATATTTCCCAATATTAAAATTAAAAACCTGAACACAATGTTTTCACTAACAATATGCATATATTTTTTCCTCAATATTTGGACATTATAAACAAATATATATTTATTTTGCATTTTATTGCACGCTAGAAAAATATTTTTGAAATTATTATACGCTTTATTAATAATGCGAATACCTATAACAAATAGTCAAATTGAAAACATGAATATTATATGTGATATCATATTAGTTTTTAGATTTAAAATGCATAGAAGTTGTTAAGCCAAACACCAGTATATTTTTGCTCTTATAAAACAGCCGATATTATAAAAATAATGTACTTTGTAATGTATAGTATTGCTGTGCCAAATAGTATTAAATTTCCTAATACGTATTATTATTATTTTTATTTTAGCTTTAAATATATTTTTTCTTCGTGAAATTTTCTATTTAAAATAAAAATGTATGCAAATCTAACGAGTTTTAATTTGTAACTGGGCCAATAGTTGTCTCTATGAGAGTTTTTTTGGAGATCATGAGTTATGTCTATCTCCATATAAATCTATACTGAGGGTATCCGAGGTACCTAATTAAATATGTACAAAACCAGATGGCTTTTAGATACCAGTATACGGAGCGGTTTTCTTATACTCTTCCTTTTTTCTGTTCTTTCCGATAATTTTTATTTCTGTTGTGTAACTTGCTACATAGACAACCATGGAATTAAACAATTCAAAATCTGAACTTCCCCTTTTTGTATTCCGTTCTTGAAGTATAGGTTAATATCGCATGTTAATCATTCTGATAATACAGTGACCCGAATGAAATATTTTGTAAGAGGACTGTGTCATCCGCTACGTCCGGCTGGCATACTCGGAAAACATAAGGACAATAGAAAATGGGATAACCGTGTTTCCGACCTTTTTTGCTGACGAAGAGAAAATCGGATCGGTTGGTGCTAACAAATGCCCCGGCCTCGGTTGGATGCAAAAACAGTGAATATGGGAGCATTTTTGTATAACGCTTACATTATATAAGTATTTGTTTCATGCAAATTGTTATGGTTGTGAAAATTAGGGATATCCATTATACAGCCACACGTTATGCTGTACCTACCCTATATATGTTGTTAACTTTGCAGAAAAAAAAACAGACAGACAAATTACCACTAAAATTTAGAAACTAAAATATAATTCGTGGCACCAGCCTAGATGCGTTTTATTTAGGGAAATTACTTTAACGGCTGTCATAAAGTTGGAGCGAATTTACAATGTTACAAAGTGGTTATAACGGTCGAAATTAAAGTGTAATTCACATTTGAATGTGAAACAATGTTGGCCGGGAGGACTGACGCACCGGGGGGCATCAGCCATTGGCGTGGACGAGGGGAGTTTATCACTACAGATTCGGCCCAGCAAATCGAAACTGGTTATACAGTGACCGGCAGAAAGTTGGACACAAATGGAATTTTTTTTTATTATCAATTTTATTCTTGATAAAAGTTGGTGTATTATTTCAAACTCAAAACGCACCTATCAAAATTTAAATACCTCTTTTTGGATACGAGGTAGATTCAAAAATGTCAAAATAGCTCAAGAGTAAAGTACCCTTATTTTTTAAAATACGGTAAACAGTTCTTTACAAAAGTTGTTTGGAATCAAAGGTGGATGTCAGATTTAAAGTCACAGCCACCTAGTAAAAAAAAAAGAAATTTAACTTTTTTGTATTTTTTTCGATCACCCTGTACATTACAAAAAAAAACAAAATACCCCAAGCGCAACTTATCATCGGATAACACATGAATTTGCTACAAAACTTTAATTTTGTTCGATTAGCAGCTAAAAATTTAAATTAATCGAAATCAGAGTTCAAAAATATTAAATTTTTGTGTCCAACTTTCTGCCGGTCCCTGTATGACTCGAAAACATATCTAAAATATTACAAAGATTGTTTATTTAATAAATTTGTCAACTTTACAAAGTACTTTAATAATAAGAAATATTTACAATGGGAATGTGAAGCAATATTTACCGGGTTAATTAAATTGAATATAACTGACAAAATGAGAATCACCCTTGAAGTGTAAAAAGAAAACAGACGTATGATCTTAAGATTGGAACGCTTTAAACAAAAAACACCTTACGTGAAGTTTTAGCGACACTCAAGTGTTGTAGCTGACCGCCTTCGACTGAGTTCAGTACAAGTCTTCGACACAGCCTCCGATCACGTCGCAAGTGGACCTGCCACCAAGCTTGACAGTCTGACAGCTGCGTAGGTGGCGCACGATGTTGACAGGTCAGGATCTCACGGGTTTTGCCAAGTCAGCTGCTACTGTATGGACTTGTGGTCAGCGTATTGCAGATTGCTCTAATGGACCGGGAGATAGTGACAGATTTTTGGCCGTGATTTTACTCAGTATGCCTTGCAAAGGGCATTATGTGGCACATATTCTCACAATAGTGAATCAGAGAGTCATCCTGGGTTCTTCATGTGAAAAACTGAGTTTTCAATTATTCGAAAAATATGCGTTTTGATCTGATTTTATACAGGCTGCCATGTGTTTTATAATGAAGTTCAAAATAGAAAATTCCTCGGAAAACCATAGGCATACCGTTAGGGCGGGTCCAAAGGGCTATTATTGCCACGTGATCTTGTATTTTAATAATTAATTTTTCCACGTTTCTGAACAGGCTGCCAATGAGAAGTATGCAAGTTCTTGTTATGAAACTGCTGAAGAAAAGATGGCATACCGTTTGCGCATGTCCAAGTACACTTTACATCGAATTACTCGTTTAAATGATTAAATAACATTCAATTTAAACAGTACTTGGACATGCGCGAAAGGTATGCCATCTTTTTTTCGGCAGTTTCATAACATGAACATGCATACTTCTCATTGGCAGCCTGTTCAGAAACGTGGAAAAATTAATTATTAAAATACAAAATCACGTGGCAATAATAGCCCTTTGGACCCACCCTAACGGTATGCCTATGGTTTTCCGAGGAATTTTCTATTTTGAACTTTATTATAAAACACATGGCAGCCTGTATAAAATCACATCAAAACGCATATTTTTCGAATAATTGAAAACTCAGTTTTTCACATGAAGAACCCAGGATGGCTCTCTGATTCATACCTTATTATTGCGAGTATGTGCCACATAATGCCCTTTGCAAGGCATACTGAGTAAAATCACGGCCAAAAATCTGTCACTATCTCCCGGTCTATAACGTGTAACGATTGGTGGGCGTGCTAAGACACTCATAGAATACAGTCAGTCATTCTACGACTGTTTATTGACTACGGGAAAATCTAAAAATGTTAACAGTATTGACTTAATATTTTATGATAGAAAATTATGTGTTAAAACCCAAAAATATTAAATATTATCAAAGATATATACAACCATATATCTTTGATATTATACAACTTAGCTTGTCTACTTGCGAGTCAAAAGTAAATCAAACGATAATCAAAATTTTTTAGAATGACAAGAAAAGGCAACTCAAAAATATAAGGTCACGAAACTCAGAAATTACTTAAATTTTCATGACAAAATTTTGCGGTACGCAGCAAAAATCAGCCGGAAACGAATAAGGTATGAGAAAAGCTGTCTTCTTTGATCTTTCATCGCAAAATGACGATTTACTGAACTTATTACAGAAATATTATGACAAAAAATAAAGCAAAAATTGAGAGCCTCTGACAGGAATAAAATTGTTTGTGGGCCTCAACCCGTGTGAATGTGTGAATTCGCACCGTTCGAAATACGATACTATACAGGAAAAGGCAGCTACGTTTAATTGTCGAGTTATATAGGTGCTCTAAAAGCGATCGAAATAAAGAACTAAACGTGCGATTGAAATAAGTAGGTATACTTAGTATAGTATTTCTAAAGTCACTTGAAACAGCATAAAAAACTCTAATTGGCGTCACAAAAAGAATATCGGACATAAGCGTCACGCAGTTTTCCAAAATATACATATTATTCTACACAAGCAACATAATATTTCACTTTTAAAGTTTTTTAAGGTTCTCGTCAAACACAACCTTAAAGCCATATCGATTATAACTATTCACGCAAGTATAACCTAAGATCTGTGAAATTTTGGCACGCCTATGCACCGCATTTCGCTGCATAAGTGGCCAGCCGCCAGCCGTCGAACAGTGTAACCCACTGATTATATTAGACGAGCATATCTACAGTCACTTGTTTTTACTACAATAATATCTATCGTCTCTGCCTCCTTCATCTCTTTTTACTACTAACACCAGGTGCGGTTTAATATGGGTAAAAAAGTGTTTTGTTTCGTATTTTATTGCCGGGACACCTGTTCTAGAGCTACCCTGGTAAAATATAAATGAACTCACTTGGAACACAGTAAAATACGGGGCGCGATCTATTTATTAGCATTTACCACGCTCTTCTACTGGTAAAAATACCAGACTTATCAGCAGAAATCACTCGTATAAAATTAAAAGGTTTTTATGCTGTTCCAAACTTCATTTAAACCATACCTACCAGATGAGTGTTAAACATAATCCTTATATATGGAATTAATCAACAAAAATTATCAAAGACAATTCTCCAAAAATCTCATCTACTACCTATACTCCGGTCCTGGGGTCCTGTCTCAAGCCTTGGTCCGGAAATTGAAAACGCAGTTTTACCAACCACGCGTTGCCCTCAACCTTCAAAATTGCCGTCTTCTTGACGTCTTCGTAAATTACAAAAAGGTCGGGAAATCACATGAAACCCAAAAATTACACGGTTGACGGGTTAAATTATAACAAGTTACATAATTAAGGCGCATAAAACATTCATCTGATAGTCTCAGGTGGACGATAAAGTCGGATGAAAATCTGAATGAGGAAAAACCAACTGAGCCTGAGGCTACCTTAAAACTTGACGGTTTCTATAGCTTCACGAAAATCGTATATATCAAAAAGGGGAAAACCGGAAACATGCTTGACGTCCCTTTTATAGATTTTTACAAAGAATATTCCGGTTAGGTCCCTGATCTACTGACGTCAGACCCACAGGCTGAACTCTGTGTGTATACCAAAAGTATAGCATTGGGCTACCAATCCAGACCCGTCGAACGTACACTGAACAGATCCTTGAATGTAAGCACCGATTTCGATAGATTCATGAATAAACCAATCAAAACTACTTGATATTGTCGGTATTGTCATCTTCCGGAATGCTTTACTTTCGGTTTTTAGTTTTAGTCTCATTTTTAAATTTACATTCATATTTGTTTAAAAACCCTGTATTTTGCGTTTTCTCGGTCATTCGATTTTGTATTTACGTTAAACAGCCACAGCGTGATCACCTCGTCATCAGCGACTTACTGCGCTCCTATTGGTCAGGCGATGGTAAACTCGATATACGTTGTGCGCAGGAACGTACGCAGTAATTTAAATTATTCCCAAGGTACATAGTACCAACATCAATGATCGATGATAATTTGCTAAATAGATATAGATGTAAATGTAACAACACCTCCAACAAATTTTGCCGTACCGGATATCCTCACGCTCCTCGTATTTCCTAACGCGACCCTGTACAAGTCAACCATTTGCTGACTCTGTACAAGAAATAGACTATAGGTTTTTTATTGTAAATAATATAATATTCCAAAAACAATAAACCCCGCTATCAACCTAATATGTTGATGTATTCCTTTGAGCCATGTTTCCAGCGCTGCACTTGTTGAATATGAATCCGCCTCGTGCTGCATTCCCTGTGACATTTAAATTCAACGGGGAAACATAACCGGACCAGAGGAGTAAAAAGGAAGAGACTTAATCCGCCATTCCGTGGGCACATGCCGCGTTACATGTTAATGAGCTGGACCCGCGCTAACGTGGGTATACTGTCGCTTCAAAGAGGGAAAGCTTCTCACAGGAATGTATAATGCGCTGTAGCGAGAAATTATTCAAGAAAACTGTGGACAGATTTTTGGTAGGTATGGATCAGATAGTTACTTATAGGCATTCCAAACAAGAATGAGTTCGATTATTTATGATTATCAATGGGAGGTATCAATGGGAGGTACCATAATGTAAGAGTAAGTCTAGCCTACGAGTACCTTCCTAATATGTGCTTTACGTTTGTATAGCCAAGAAAGTGACAACTTTCAGGGGCACCCTGAGGGACATATGATCATACTTTCACTACCATTCGGGATGGAAGGGAAGAGGTACAAAGTGTAACAATATTTTGCGGCTAACGTCCATGAGAGTAGTTTCCAAAATTAGATCAGTTACATGCTGCCCACTTAGAGATTAGTGTCACTTCCAAATCCTTCAAGCGAGCAGGGGATGCGAATGGTTTCCATACTTCCCAGCTTCTCGAGATATCTCTATTCATATAGGAGATATCTACAAGCCCTTAAAACTCAATTCTAGAACGATTTTTTATGTCTCTTGAATCAATTGATGCCTCTGGACGCTCTTGAGTAAAGAGTAACATGCGGTAAATCTGGTGAAATTACGTAAGTAGAAGAAACAATATTGGATAATAAAAAAATGTTTCATCTACTCTCTACATTTATTCCGGTTTTTGAATTTTGTGCTAAACTAGACCGTAGCTACGTAGGTGTTAGATCACTTACATAAAATCCTAACTTATGAATGCAAAGCTTCGGGATTACGCCTCGGAACTTTAGAGCACTTGTTTAAAATCTTTGCCTGCGGCGGAGCAGGGAATCTCGCCTGCATTAAAATTTAAAACAATATCGGAGGCGGGCGCCCCGGTAACGGGCTTAACTAGACTTTACTCTTCCGATTATTCGTGTAGGAACTGAAGAGAACCGCACGGCTTCATTTAATCTCCGGTTTGTAACCGGAGAGGCAGGGGCGGTGCACCCCCAATTTCCGGGACTGGTTTCGATTTCGGTTAACCCCATATCTCTCTTTTGTGTATGTATACCAATGTTCGTTATGGCGATACCAGGCACAACAAATTTGATATGAACTATTTTTTTTTTGAAAATTTATTGCAAACCAAAGTACAAATTTTTAATTAAAAAGGTCGATAATATAAATGTAAATATCTGATAAATGATGGTCGAGTCGCCTTTCATTGCTGATGGTGAACATGGAGAAGAACGTATGGAATATTGTCCTTAAATCGCGGCACAGCAGATAACGGCCAATCTTACTGTACATGATGCGAGTTATCCTGGCATTGGCACTCTTATAGTGTAGTAGACTGGCTCTACAGCACAATTTATCAAAAGTTTTTGCAACTTTGGTCTTGCGGAAACTACAACAGTTGATAGTTGAAAAATAACAACTTTGATAGTTTTGTTACTTAGTTCATCACAGCTGTTATTACATAATTTTAAATGTGAAATGAAATTATTACACAATATGTAATAATAACATATTATATTATACATCTACATTGATTGCAACTTGAATTGGGATGTTCATGTACATACAATTTTTAGTCAGAAAACTCAGATTTATACTAAATAAAATTATTTTTTTTAAATTAACATATTACTATAGCCCAAATCAAAGTAATGTACCATTCAATTATTGAATGTCACTTGATTGTTTGGAGAACGGCAAGACAAAATAATATTGATCTGCTTGAAAATATTCAAAAACAAACAGCAATAAATTCATAAAAACCACAACTTCATTCATTAGAAAAATTATATGAGACATTAGAGAATTGTGTTTCTATAATGTATTTGTTAACTCAGCATAAAAATAAATATAAACTTGAAAGTCTTCCACGCACTAATACACGACGAGACATAAACTTGGAAAAGTAGTAGTGCCTAGACCAGAAAAAACATAATGATTCGTTCCTATAGGTTTCAGGCTCCGAGATTTGACAATATTGTCACGACTGGAATCGTGACCGGGGGTGAGCATCAGAGGTAGATCAATAATTGAGACGTATTTAGACAAAACTAAAAATATTTATTTATACCTTGTACGGAGATAGAATAATTTCCCAGAAGGGAGAAATATGGAACACTTACATTATAGGATAATTGCTTGTTACTGATGGTGGGTCCAACATCTCGCTCGCCGACCAGGGGGAAGTCACTGGCTGTCAACCAGAGTATCTCGTCGTCATCCCGAAGAGTATTCTATCGTCGTTCCGTAGGGTTGAGATGTTGAGGTGTAAGTTGAGTAGTGCAGTACGAACCGGGGCGCCTGGAACCAATCGTCGATCACTGATCCCCCGAAATGCGGACCATTTAGTGGAAACCGAGTCAGCACTTCGCGGGCAATCGCCCGATATGGTTCGATTTGCCATTAACGGAAAAGTTGGATTTGTAATTTAGCAATTTAGCAATAATTTTGAGGTTTATGAACTTTCCGAATTTGTCTAAAAATATGTTAGGACCCGATCTTATTTTCTCTGGTTGACAATATAATTCCAGTAGAAATAAAGGAAGTTACCAACCTTTGGAAGTAGACTAAGAAAATGAAAAGGTAAAAGAATATACCTACCTAACAATTTTACATTATGTTTACCAGTAGTAACTATGAAGTGAAGTTGGTTCGATGATATAGCAAGAAATAAAGCAAAACGATTCAACGGCAACTTGCCTTATTCCACCAGACCATATATCAAAATTCATAAACGTGGCTTCCAAATTTGCACTGAGTAACGATTATTTTTCATTCTCAGTAGGGAAAGTGGCCCAAAATGATCCCCCTAAGGCAAAAACCGAAACAATATGTAGGAAAAGTAAATAAAACATTCCAGCTCTGCCTTTCAGTCTTGCGCTTGATGCACCATTTTTACACATGCAATAAATCTACAAAAAATAATTATGATTTGTTTTCATTATTCCAAAGGTTGGGTAAAACGATTGCGAGATCATCATTTTGCCCAAGATTTTGTGGGATCGTATTACCCGACAGAGCGTTGTTGTATTTAACAACGGCATTCTACAAAAAAATGGCTACGCAGGCACAAGTATTAAACCAGGGACCCTTTAAAGTAAGGGGACCCAGCATTATACTTTCCAAAGTGAGGTCGTTTCTTTCCCCATTCTAATGGTCTCAATGATGCCAAGTATGCAATTTTGTTGGAGAACTATGGATATAACAGGTACTTTGATTGTTAGTAAAAATTAATATGATTTCTAAAAATTAGACTTGACAATGTTCTGTCAACAAATACAGAATATGGCAAGTGCCAAATTATTCAAATTTATTTTATATTTGAATTTGGTTTCCTGCAATTATTTTCAGGAATTTAAGTAATATAAATATGGTAAGTCAGTGCCGATTTTGCTTATTTGAGAATTTGTCGCTATTGCACCTTGTTACCAGGTTCCTCAAACCATTTGTAATATTATGTAGGTATAATAGGTACGTACTTGAACTTTCTTCCCTTGTTGAATGTATCTACCCAAAGAACTTTCACAGATTTCGGGATGGACTAATAACATTAGGTATTGTACTTAGTTCTAATCATGTAGTTTTTCTCGGTGCTCATTTTTGTAATTTTATTTCTCTCCCAAGGTACCTCACAAACGTAAAATAAACTTATAGTTGTAGATAAAAACTGTTTAAAAAAAGACCTGATTGAAGCTACCTGCTTAATAATTTAATATATTTAGGAAATACCATTTTTGTTTTGAACTACTTACTTATTATACGTAATGCCCACATAATGGGAATTGTAGGATTACTAAAGGTGAGACAAGAAAACTCTGGTTGCAATTATTGGGACTACTACAGGCGGCCGCATTACCTTTAACTGACTATCTGGAAGTTAGAAAACTTAAAAATTGTTAATTATGATGGGAAATATTTTGACTCCTTTGGAATCTATGGCACTGGCATGTCACATAAAACCTGATGGCAGTTGGACACTGACATATAACATAACCTTGTACCAGCCTACTTATGTGGTCTCCTTGGAGATATACAAAAAACAAGGCTTCACTTTTCCTATGTGATAGATCATGACATGCTGGGTCCCCTTATTTTAAAGAGTCCCTGTATTAAACCTTCTAAATTATAGCCAAATACATGTTTTTGTTACAGGTAAATTGCAAAATTTTTATTTTTATTATTATTACTTATTCCTTTTGACAATACATTTGGATTGTATAGGATCCGTCACAAGAGATACAAAAAAAAACATAATCATATGCGATACATTACAAAATTAAAGTAGTAAAGTTAAAATTAAACTCACCCATACATTATCTGTCTACCAGTAAAATAATTTTATAAGAAGCTATAAAATTCGTTCAGGCTGTAGGGACATTTTTCGACCAGAAACCGTTTAAGATGTTTTACAATTTGTGTTCTAGTTCTAAGGTTTTTTTTTATCTAGGGTGGGAGCTTATTATAAATTTCCCATGAATTTTCGGGAATGGTACACACTGAAACAAGCCAATAGGTACACACTGAGACACACTAAGTGTCAAGGTTGATTTTTGAAATTTTATATTGTAGTAGCTTTCCTTTCGTTGTAATCACAGAGTTAAGATAGTTATAATTCAAAAATATCAAAAATGCGTTCTCTTCTCCTATCTTGTAAACATATGTTAAATTAAGAAATGCCAATAAGCGCATTTCTTAAATCAAGAGTCTATGTTTTCTTTTAGAAGTATTTATAAGTTTGGTGTTCGATTAGAATTTTTTTTCCTGCCTACCTATATCACCAAAGAGTATAATTAGTTCTTCTGTTTTCCTACGATCTCTCACTGTTGACGTTATGTCCCAATGTGTCCCATCCAATGGTACACAGCGAGACATTTTCGGAAAAAAATATAAATTTTTTGTTACTCACATAAGAGATATATTTTAATTTTTATTATGTGAATAGATGTGCACAATGTAAGTTCAAAAGACAGTACTAAAATAAAACCTGTTGTTCTGTATATCGGTGTGTTATGTATTAAAAAGTACTTTTTGTCTCACTCGGTACCACCCTCCCCTATTTGTTATACTACTGAAAACAGCGCCACCTAAGACAATATTAACGATGTTAAAACCTAGATGGCAGAACTAGTTTTACGAATAACATGGGGTATCATCTTACCCGCAGGGGTCATTTTGGGTCACTTTCTCCTAAATTGGCAAATTTATTATAACTAAATAGAAAACGAAAATGTCATTCGCGTTCGTACAATCCGCACCTAAAACAACAACACACGAGCAATGAACAGCGTTGATCGAAGCAGTGGCGCCAACAGAGCTGTCGCCAGTGATATAATGGCTGCCAATACAATAAAAGCACAATATCGAGACATTACGTAATTATGCTTTAAAAATATATGAAAACGTAGGTGCTATTTCATATCGAAATCACGTGATATCATTGAATAAAGGATTATTCCTGTACTCAAATGGTCATAATATATGAATAATTATTTGACGTTACTAATTTATTTTCGACGTTACGTAACTATGGTGTAAAAAAAATTACGTAGAATTTTTTTGACATGAGGTTTTTCTTTCAGTTTTGTGTACAATTTACATAAACTGTAAAGATTGTTTGATGTGACTAATTTCTTTCAATTGTATTTCCCATTTATGTAAAATTTTAGCATAACAGGAATGTTTACTGGGAGGGATTGATGAATAGGCCTGCTCAAAAAGCTTGATAAATTCACTCAAGAGAGGCAGGAAAGACTAAAGATTATTTCAAACTATCCTTCCTGGCTCTACAATATTAGAAATAGATCAGGCAGAGGCTACTCGGGCTACATCGCACAAAACAGAAGGCAAAAGAGTCTAACGAAAAATTATTTAATCAAATTTAATCAAATAGGCGATAAATAGCTTTAAACCCTACAAATCACCAAGCAGGGATGGAATCATTCCAGCTCTGCTTCAAAAAGTATCGATGAGCTCCTACCAGCGTTAGTCAGTTTTAACTTTGAATACATTCAATACATCCTTCCTCCTGAAAGCAGTGGAGAAATAAATTGACTTTTACAACAGAAGCGAAATCTTATCAGAGAAGCAACTTCATGTATGGCAAATCCTCAATAAGAGCTCTAAATTGTTTAATAATGAATATTAAAAAGACACTAATGCGGCAAAAGAAATAGCTCTCTGTGCATTTATAAACATAGAAAGCGCTTTCAATAACACCTCGTATGAATCCACAAAGAGCAGATATAAAATTTTCCATAATCAACTGGATACAATATTGCGAAGCAAGGTTGTAACAATTATTGAAATCGGAAATGCCTCGATACTATAGTAACAGGCTGTCCCCAAGGAGAGTCCTATCGCCTTTGCAGTGATCACTGAAGGTCGACTATCGGTTAAAGGAACTGACAAGCTTTGGCTTTGATGTTAAGGTTTACGCGGTTGACCTAGTTATTACAGTAAAAAGCAAGCAAGAAGGCGTCATTTCCAACCTAATGCAAAATGCCCTTAACACTATCAGAAATTGAAGCCACAAGAAGGGACTTAATGTCAATCCAAGTAAGACTGCTCTGGTTCCGTTGTTTACGAAAAGAAGGAAGCTCAACCCAAGAGCACCCCCGCTAAACAACAAGCAACTCATATTTTACAGGGAATTGGAATATCTAGAAGTAGAAATGATCCTATTTTACAGTAGGGTACTTGACGAAATTTTACAAACTTGATAAAACAATTCCTGGGCACTTGCCTAAGACCCTACAATTATTTAAAAAATATATATTTACGTAATTAGCAAGTTATTAGACTTTCTTTGAAATTTGGCGGGAAAGCACTTATGACGTCACAAATACATAACGGCAATTTAGCAACATAGCGATACCAATGAAGTGTTCTGAGACATAACCTTATTCGGCAGTGAAAGTTGCAAGGAAAGTTGAAATTTCAAAATTCTAACCTCAAACTCCCAAACTTATGATGCCCCGTGAAACCACTTTTAGCGTTGATTGATTCCTTCCTCCATCGACGATTTTATTCAAGAAGGTTTTTTTTTCGTTTTTCGTTTCAATCGTTTTTCTGTAAAAATTTTTGGCTAGGTTGGGCCTAAAGTCCGGAATTCGGGCTCAGTACTTCTAAGCACTATGGCGTCTTCATAAACGCGCCTTCAAGATGGTCCCTAGGCCTAGGTTCTCTCTTTAAATACTGTACTCTTACTACAACGTAGGTACAAACCTTTGCAGTTTTATCCCATGGATTTCGGCAGACGCTAACAGCATCCAATTTCGGCAAATCACGGATTGTCCTTTCAGGGTCCATGTCCATGATACCTTACCTTACACATCTAACAATACGATAACTAGTTCCGCAAACAATATATAATAGTAAATATCAATAACAAACTATAATAAATGGCACAGATTGATATTATCTACTAATATTTTGATTTAGCGAGATACGGAATGACAGTTGGCATCACGGGATGTCATCTGCTGATCAGAAAACCATACGTGTTAGATGGCATGTGGATACATGAATATGGTTAGATGCCTAGGTGGGCGGGTAACGTTGCCAAATACGCGAATATTTCCCCTATTATTGGTACCTGAATATTATAGTATGTTCCTTATACAGATATTTTAACTAAAGTGTTACGTGGCAGAGATGAAGGATATAGTTTCCAGCGTGTGCAGCATAAACAGTCACCATTCTGATATAGAGGAGTCAATATACGGAACATATTAACATATTCGTAATAAAAAGTATTTATGTGACAACATTTGTGTAAACAATTGCGTTAGTTAAAGCTCAAAGGTTTCAATACATTAAGTAACAGATATGCATAGGCAAGCTGGAGATACTTGAATAGAAAACTGCAATTTGCCTCTGTTTGTTCCACGAATGATTGCAAACGGGCACAAAATTGTGAAACTTTGTCTTTAATTATCATAAAAAAAAATAAGGGTTAAAAGCCATTGTTTCATTTATTAGGTGTTATGTTGGTGCATCTACTGTAAACAGAGTACAATTTCAGAGCAATTAAAAATATTGTCAAGTACCCTGTTGTAAGGCCGATCATCACATATGCCTCTGTTTATATGGTGGCCAAAAACCAAAGAAAAGGTGTCGCAAGGCATGTTGCAGAAAATGCTCGCTCGCTCGCTCTGCTACACGTTTTTGTGCAGTAGGCGGCAACCAAAAGAGCCTCGCAACTTCACCAAGCCAACAAATTGAAATCAGGGGCTTTATTGGACATCTAGAAATACTAGACACTGACCAACTTCAATACTTGAGAATGCCAAAGGACTAATACACAGACGAAATACGGTTGAAGTATCGTGTGTGGTCATCCAAGAACAAGAACGATAGAGGAACTAGTCAAATCGTAATACCAGAAATATATCTGGAACAGGCATCTGATATACAGACGGATTCATAATGCGTGCTGGGATTGGAATTGAAATATATGGTCCTAATCATAGCACTCATAGTCCTTAGGCAAGACATCATCCATTTTCCAGGGGGAATTTCAAGCCATAAATGTATATGCCCATGAGTGTACCAACAAGGGAGCAAGAATTAATATAATACATCTTATTGGATAGTTAGGCAGCACTGAAAGCTCTGAAATTTTTTATTTTATGAGTCTAAAGTTGTCTGGGAATGAATAACACAACATCGCATAAAGGTATTCATGGCAATTAAATCGCTGATAGGCTCTCTCGAAAAAGGGCTAAGACCCTATTCTACGGCCCTGAACTAGTCTGAGAATGAAAGAAAGCTCTTATTTCGAAGCAGATTTAAGCACTTCGAAAAGGTTTATAAATAAGTCCAAACGAAATTAGTCATTCACAAAAGTAGGGTCATTAACAAAAGATCTAGGTGCCTAGGTTGCGACCTGTTTCCAGTCATTTCGCTTAGATAATCTTATGAAAATTTCAATATAGGTATATCATAAATTTTCTAACTCGCTATAAAAAAGAGATCGCTAGAGAGATACCTAATAAGGAAAAAACGCGAAAAGAGGCAATGTGACCGAACGAAATACGTGCGATAAAATTATAGACCGCGGTGTTGTTCGCATTTATATATGGCGCCTGTTTTCCGCTTACCTACTTGTTGAATTTCAATTTAGAAAGTAATTTAAACACGTGAATTACCGCCTCTATGAACATAATAAAAAAATTAGAGTGTATTTTTATTTTCGCAATATACCATAACGCCACTTCAGGCGGCGGCAATAAAAGCGCCTATTAAAATTTTATATAGAATATTAAATTGGTTGCTGGAGTATAAAAATTTGCCTCGGTTTAATAAAAAGCTGCCGGCGTTTATCTCGAAAACATTGAATTAAAGAAGTTGTTGTGCCAACGAAAACTTAATATCTGTTGTAGGGGAAAGAAGGATAAGAATATATAAAATGTGTAGCTTCTACGGAAAAAATCTTTTACTGCAGAGAAGTTTCTTGGTATATCATTGAAATAGGTAGGTAACACTAAACTCAGCTAGAAATAAATAGATTCAAAAGTCAAATTTGCAGCTTTGATGTCCTATGATAAAGAAATGCACGGTTAGCCAATATTTATTTATTGAATATAGTGGAAGCCATTTACAGGGCAGGAATACATGAATATAATATAGGTACAATAATTATATAGAGATATCCTAAAAGGCTAAAAATCACGACAACACGAATCAAATCAAGTTTAGGTTTATGAGTTCAACATATTTTTACTGCAACTAAAAATTGACCAACTGTGTATCAGCATCATTATAACCCGGTAAACTATATCTTGTTTCAGAACCGTTTTTGACGTTTTATCTTCTAGAGGTTTCAGAAGTGAAAACATTTAGTTAAAAAGAGAAGTAAAAAACATTTCTTAAGAAATAATACATTTACGAGAGTCTACATAACAGAGAAAACAAATAAATGTTTTTGTAATGTTACGAAAATACGATTATGTTTTATAGGTGTTATAGGTGTTATAAGGTGCATAATAAATCGTACACTGAAGTAAAAGTACAGGAGCCTGGACATTGTTTATTGTTCGTCCTGGTCTTATGGTTGGGTTTGGCTGGAATCTTGCGTTTACCAATGAATACTACATACTTGTCATTGACATTCTTATACTTAACAATTCTGCTTGAAAAATTTAGTTATTTTTTATACTTTCTTGAGTTCGAGCTTCGATAACGTCGATGGGTTACCAATTATCTATGTTGGGATATTTCAACATTAAAGTTTGTTAGAATTCTTCTTGAAGTGAGGCTTACAAATGATTGAAATTAAAAATGCTTTTATTCTGTTTTTGTTTTTATTTATTTATATATTAAGTATATCAATAGCAACATGTACTATGGAAGATTTTACTTTGATCGACATTATAAAGCTATAATACGTACTTGTATGTACAGGTGAATTGAACAAACGCCACAATGTAGCTTAATACTTTGCAGGTACATACAATAACAAAATATGAAAAACTTGGAACCATTATCAGAAATATTACACTCAATGCTCTAAATGTAACAATCATTGTAATTATGTCAAATATCCTTAACATAGATCTAGAGTTCCAAACATTTAAAATTCAGAGTGCTGAACAAGTGAAATAGGTATTTGGGTATTTACATAGATAAACAATATGCAACGACCATATTACTCGTCCTGTAAAGAGAATAAGGTCACTAATACTGACCAGGTTTAAGTTATAGGCACAAATTTTTTTGCGATTAATCACATTTAAGAACTAAATGCTTTGATTCAATGTCAATTGAGCTACGGAATACAAGCTTGGGGTGGTGCAGCGGATTAGGTACTGATGGAACTCTTTGGAGGTTATTCGGAAGTGATTCATAAAAATTATGATTGGTAAACCTCCTGTCTATGACTCCGAAAAACTCCCCTTATAAAGCATTCGTGCCAATGCCAAATCAATACTTCACAAATGTTGACCTTTCGGAACATATAAAAAATTTGTTCCATTCAATTTTTGATTGTTAGGGGTTGTAACACGAAAAACCAGACACATAGTATGCATAAAATTTAAAAGATATAGTTTTTTACATTTTTTTATATTTCTATCAAATTTCTGAAAATTCTAAAAACTTGTTCTTCGTTACAACTGTTTTATCACTGGTTTCATCATTATAATGACTTTTTCTTAATAAATTGATAAAAATATGTATTTTTCAAAAGAATATTAATTAACTCTAAAAAATCTGTTACTTGATGTAGCACCAAAAGCGTTTAGAATATACCTATATTTGTTTGCATTTTAATTTTGCAGTAATAATCAAATGGTGCTAAAATAAATAAAATATGTATAATCAAACTGTTTCACGCATCTAACCAAAATTCAATAATTTTTACAAAACAATTTACATTGCAATCACGCTTTTCTGGAAAATTTACAAAATACCTCCTTCTCTTTACTAATATTATCCATTGTGTGACCTTATTTCAATTTAGAATATCTTCTTTCCAGTGAGAAATCCCACTAGAATTTAAATTTTACGTGCCATTAATTCTCTAGAGAGTATAGCCTTCCACAACTCTACACAGTTCCTCGCTAAGCTTAATGTGTTGCATCATGCCATGTTAGGTTAATTTTAATTTAAGAGTCCTTGAGGTTTCGTATTCACGTGGCCGTAGCCGCCTTCCAAGCGCTTAATCAAAGTTTAAATTTAGAACCATGTCTTTGATATTATCAAGATGTGTTATTTTAGACATCTTGTTGCATGCCAAGTTACCTATTTCACGCATGCCTATAAATTAGTGGCGTTGATCGCAAACGTCGGTAAATTTCCCTATTGGTACTAGACGAAATATTGATGCGAAATAATCTGTAATGTTGTTCTATCGACTTATTAATGAACACATTTGCACTATTTGATTAACCTAGTCAAAGATTTGGCAGTTATGGTGCTATGGTGTTTTTTATTGCAGTTATTCAGTGGCATGCCCAGAAATTGTGTCTGGGGGGGGGTTCGGGGGTTAAGCGAATGGAGGTTTAGGGGAGGGAGAATGGGAGGGGGGGGGGAGAAAAATATAAGACTGGTAGTTAAAATATATAGTAAAAATTAAAAAAAAAACTATTCTTAAAAAGGAACAAAACTGATTTTAATAAACCTACAATCCAAAATCACGTTTTCGATTTTTGGATTTGGACTTGGACTAAGAGTTCCGACTACTATCCGACCTGAAAACATCCCATATAGCATCTAATATATTTTTTTACTACTAACCTGAGACATCACCACTATTTACCTGATTCCTCTAATGAGAAGTAATACCACCCTAGGTAAATAATGATCATAAAAAAATACCTAGGTAAATAATGAAAAATTTTCTATATGACATTTAAAGGTTAGTGTCATTTTATCAGCTTGACAACTGAACTCCCAGGCTACTTGATATTTCGAAGTATTTGAAAAAAGCGAGAAATGACTAAAATAAACTAAAATATGGCAATATTTCAATGTTAGTAGTAAAAAAAATTCTATATACACTTCGGTCGAGAAGGCCATTATTTACCTCGCATATTATATCCTTCGGCGCTACGCGCCTCAGGATATAAAAAAGCTCGGTATATAATGGCTCACTTCTCAACCTATTGAATATACAAAATAAGTTCCTAATGTGCAAAAAATATTCCCCCATATATAAAACATTGTTATATTTTACGAAATATGTTCAGTAAGTGCATAATATAACCAAGATATTTGTTAAGCGCAGATAACAAATATATTAGATGAATGTCCAAATGATGTATATTTCCACAATATCTTGTGTAACATATTCCTAACTTAGTGGTTCTTATAAATATTTACAAATTGAACATTTAACTTAAGTACATTACAGGCACGTTCATCTTAGGAATGTGCAATTTTGGAATATTGCTGGAACGTGTTAAATAGTATATTCATACAGCAAATATCTTATTAATGTTCACAAATGGTTGTTTATAAGACATTCACGATATACTTATCTTATCAATGTTCACGAGTGGCGATAACTGGAGTGTCATGACGTCACCGAGATTCTAGCTTACACTATTTTTAGCTAATATTTCCAAGTACGTCGATGGCTCAGTTGGTCAAAGCGTTGAACTTGTAAATCGATGGTCGTAGGTTCGAACCCTGCACCCGACTTTAGCGTTTTTTTATTATTTTATAATTTACACGTGAATATTAAACGGATATACATAGAACATACAAAAATGCTTCTGAAGTTTCAAATTAATCTTCAATGAATATTTGTGGATATTTATAATACGTGAAATAGTACCTTCAAAAGGCAAACACCTGAATGTTGCCTGAATGTTCAGAT
Organism: Pseudeuparius sepicola; assembly: GCA_963920635.1. NCBI lineage: Eukaryota > Metazoa > Arthropoda > Insecta > Coleoptera > Anthribidae > Pseudeuparius > Pseudeuparius sepicola. Next base: position 45,582,096 of record OY987302.1, on the reverse strand, counting down.
AATGTTTCTACAGTTTTTATGAATATTCCTACAATATGCATGTTCTCTGAAAAAATATTATCAGAATATTCCGCCAATGTAATTTTGCTATATGGGATTAGCCTCGCGACACCGCGGCGAGTTATTTTCCCGAAAACCTGTTTGCCCCGAGTCCCGATTGACCCCAGCGCAGCGTCCCGATTCGTCCCATTTGACGGTACAGATGTATTTGATCATCTGTATTCTGTACCCCTACCCCTGTAGCTACGCCGCAGAAGGAGAACTGTACAGTGCAATTATTATCATTATCATTATCCGAATATCCGTTTTTAGACTACAAAGTGTGCATTTGTTTTAACTCATAAAAGATAACATTTTTGTTTAATAGAGTAGTTTAGTAGAGTAATTTTTCGGTTTTTCTTTTGTTTTCCATTATTTTCTTCACTTTTCGTTTGAAAATTTAACCTGCTAACTTTGTTAGCCTGAGGGCTAAAATTGTTATTAATTCTTTATTATTTCCCTGTAATGCATCCATTCCCTTTGTAACTTTGTGATTTGGTTAGGAATATTCAAGAATAGTCTTCAATTTTCCATTCGAGTAAATTATATAATGCATAGGAATTGTATCTGTTAGATAGTGTTTTTTTTTCTACAAATTTGTGAGCTGAAGAACATTTATGGAAAGTGACAGTATAATATCGCAGAGAGAAAATATACAGGGTGGCCTGTATAAGCGGCTCACTCAAAATATCTCGGCTATTTTTTGACAGAAAAAATCGGAGGCGGGTGCGACCGATAGCTGTTCCGAGCGGCCATATTTTTTTCATGATGAAAGTTGCTGTCCATGGCCACCTAGGAAAACTATGGCCAAAAATAAAAAAAAAATTCAAAATTTTTATTCGGCTGGGACTTCGTTATTTCTAGAGGTAAAGAATAAAGTTTAATATGAAATTTGTTTGCAACAACTGTAAGATTACAGCTGTTTTATCAATTTGAAATATTAGATATGACTAACTTTGGGCTCTCTTGCAATCAAAAATTAAATTATCTGGAAAAAATGTTCTTGACGCATTTCTTATAAAGCAAAATATCCCATTTAATTTGATATGTCACACTTGCAAGTGTGCCAATATTTTTAATCTTTGAATACTTTTATTAATAATAACATTTTCCAGGAACCTATCAATACCTATTTCTGAATTTTTAGGCAGCTAGTTTTATTTTTTAGAACTTTTCATTTTGTTTGTTTGAAAAATACAAGCCAAAGGAAACTTGATAACTTCAACTTCTACCACTTTAATCTTTGCTTCAAAAATGAAAGTGAAGTGATTTTTAATTACGCTCTTCTTTGATAAGCTTCAATAATTTTGCTGGCGGTGATCTGCAGTTAAAAGGTTTACCTACTTGCTGCTGCTGCATTTCTTCGGTTATTTCTATTTGCTCCAGAAATGCGGCTCTCTTCGTCGTATCGAGAATTACAATGTTTCAATTTTCCTCATCTACACGAGATATTTCTTGAACTTCTTGAATATTATAGTCGATGACACCTAGAGTACTAAGCCACTTTCTAAATTCAGTTTATTCTCTAGAAAACCTAAAAATCGGCAAGAAATCAGAAAATATCAATGAGAAAACAATCATATTTGGCAAAATATTATGCCCGGTTCATGTAGCAACTTTATCTTTTAATTTTACTTTATTTTTAAGAAATAAGCAATGGCATTTGTCCCTTGATTTGAACTGACCAATGACATTTAATATTTCTTAAAGATAAGGTAAAAGTAAAAGATAAAGTTGCTGCATGAACCAGGCTTTATATACCTGCTATTTCCTTATACCTATGGAATGCAATTTCACAATCTATATGTAAAAGTCTGTTTGAATTTCACCAAGTCATGTTTTGATCTCGTAAATATGAGAACGGAAAGCTATTAACCGTACAAAATATAAAAGAAAAAATCACGTCACGGTGACTTTTATGATTTTACCGGCGCCTTCAAAAAGTATAATGCAATTTCATTTATACTGTATACAAAAATTTAAACAAGGAATAAGGTAGCCACCATTCAAACTGTCTAAATAAAAATGGCGCAGAATTTCATCTCTTTTCGTTCCCTGCGCCTTGCCGTGCGCAATAGGGCCAAAAGCGGTATATGTTAATATACAGGTATGTGCATCATTCCCATCAAACGACAACCTTCTTATTTTACGGAACCTAATTCAGTATAGTACACTGTTAAAAATCGGTTTAAAATTACAGGCATTTTCATGTAAAAGTAACGGGTTTTTACACGATTTATTGTGTACCTACTATGTGAATATACATTCAGAATCATGAACAAATACATACTTATATTACTTTTTCGCTTTTTTTGTGATTTTACCTTCTTCCAATGTAAAAATACAACTGAAATAGGTATAAGTTTCATCGGGCTATTTTATTTTTACTCTTTACTGTTGAAAATTACGTTGCGAAGCGAAAGCGAAAATACATCAATTTTAGTGAACTTTTTTCATGTTCGATGGTGGGAGTAGCCTCTAGGGTTACGGAATTGCATTATAATTTCTCTAGTAAGCACGTTGGGCGGTTGCCCATTGTCGTCGTCTACCAAGCGCAGCACGAGAACAATTGCGTTTGCGTTATAACTTTTTCATCCATCAAAGACAGTTTGTTAATATGTATTGTGAAGAGGAAAAAGACGGTAAGTACAAGAAAATTTTGTCAATGTCATCTCTTGGTAATCCCAACCGCGAATGCACAAGTGTTTGTTTTTATTTTATTTTATTTATATATATTTTTGTATAAATATAAATTATTATTCCAAACATAGAGGTTAAAAACATGTAATTATTTTTTACATAATAGGTCGATTTTGATGTTTAAAAGAGTGCCTTTTTGTATTTATGGTAATAAAGATTAAAAATAAATATTTTATAAATTTTTTTTAGAGCCGGCCTTTACGTCCGGGCGCACCGCAGCCTCGCGGTCTTATTCTGCTTTTCTCTCGTTTTATTTTACTGCAATACAGGTTTTTTGCTGATCTTTTGCAGTAGTTTTGTGGTGCCAATCTTAGAGTTCATATATTGACTGTCTTCTGTGGTCCAGGTCCACACATTCACAAAGCTGTTCCCAATTCCCTATAGCATAGTTTGCATTTAAGGTCTCCGTTGTACAGCCCGAATTTGCATAGTACTCGTATTCCCTTAGGGCTATGTGAACAGTAAGGAGCCCTATTACAGACTGTAGCTGATTTCAGCTAGTGTTAGTGATTTGTTTGGTCGTTTAATAAATAAAAGGAACGCCACCTTAATAAAAAGTGTAAAATTTGAGGTAAGTTAATGTAATTTTACCTTGTTTTTTACTGGAAAACAAATTGAATGTAGAATTGCAGGCAATTAATGTAATTTTACTTCATTTACTTTTTAAAGAGTGTAAATTGGCATATACGCATACAAATCAATTGTGTGAAATTACTTGTCGTTTACTGTAAATTTAACACGTTGAACGCCCCAGTTACATATCGGAATGTATGATTCCACAATATTTCCAGTAATTTTAATTCGCAATTCTCCACTAAGTATACCGAAATATAGCTATTGTAAATTTAAGTTATTTTTCACGAAATCTTAATTGCGAATTTGTAATAATACATGTAATTTAGTGTACATTTTCGTGCGTAATATTACAATATTAAAGTAAATTTACGAACATAGTGAAGTATATTTAAAAGCACAGTCTGCAAGTTTACCTGTCGGTTTAGGTATATTTACTACTTAGATGGTAATAATACATCAGACATTAAGTAATTTTCAAATGTAATTATACAACGAATCCTCAAAATTACTCGATGAAGTTTATTATTACAGTACATTTTGGTTGTAACATGATTACAGCAATTTGTCTTGTAAAATCGCGAATTCGTTTTTAACAGTGTATTGTATACTGTATAGACACCTACCAGTATTTCCAGTTTGGAAATTTTAATAGAGTAAAATCAGAAATGGTCTCTTGGCTCTTTCCACTATTCACAAGCCAAATAAAGAGAACAAATTGCCGTCGGCTTGATGGGAGCTATCTGCTGGGCGCCGTCTCATCCTTCTTGGAATAATTCGGTTTAATTTAACAAAAGCTTCAGCGGGAACGTGTCCCGAATACCTAGTGTGGGACGAGGAATCTAGTTACTTTAAAACAAAAAGCCTTAAATTGAAGGAACCGTAGTTTTCCAGAGGCCGATTTACATCACACAAATTAATTATGTAAATGTAAATGATTTTCGCGTTTGCGTCTCGGCAGTATAACTTCGCAGTGGTGCTCGTAACTCGTTAAGAACATTTTAATAACTTGTTTTGTATGACAATGACGTTCGACTTAGGAAAGGTCTTATTTTGATGAACGCGGAATTTTGGAGCAAACAAACTTTCCATGGCAAAGCTCGGCAGGCATATTTTGGTAAACAAATTTAATAGAATATTGTAGCAGTGTCCAGAGATTGTACGGACATACCTACACACTATATAAGAATTAGGTATGATATTATCAAGTTTCTATTGATATTTTAACAAATTGTATGTAGGAAATTTTTTTAGTTCGCAACTAATCTTTCGTAAGCAATCTTTATGGTTGAGGAAAGGCCGTGGCTATAATATTTTTGTGAAAATACTCTCTAACGGAGTTTATAAAATTATATTAAAAGTCTTTTGTTATTATTTTAAGTTAAGTTTCTTCCTAAAATTCTACATTTTCTTGTTAAACTTGGTGCCACTTTATGTTCTATTCTATATATGTCTTTCGGGTATCGTGTATGCCAAAGGCGTATTTTAAAACACTGACAGAGAAAGCTTGTTTGCCATAAACCGAAATAAGCAGTCGTCTCCGGATGTACCACGTCCCTAGTGCTTGTCGTGAGCCTCATCTCGCATCGGGTAATAAATGCAAGTACGTGACGTAGTAAAATATATTTTGTAGTTTTGTAACTTCTATACGTCCCTCGTTGTCGGCACATCGATATCCACTGAAGCTTCGTCTTCTTAAAAAACATAAACACAGATTGCGCTAGCTTGTTCGACATCTACGAGAAACTAGAACCTGGAACGTATAAAAGTTTATTTCTATGGTGTTGTCGAAACTGTAATTCTGTTAAAAAAAGTCACTGTTTGGTATTTAGTCCAATGCTCACTGAGCAAAATAGTTGTATTCTCTATAGACCATAAAAGGAAACAGTACAAGTAGAGATGCGAAGGAGGGAACGATCCCGTTCGTGCTCGGAGAACGTCGCGAACGTTCGCGAACGTTCCCTACCCATGTTCGCGCACGTATTCTCAAGAGCACGAAAGAGCACGAAAAGGAACGTTCGCTCGAAAATGCTCAAAATGCTCGAAACTTCAAGCACAAAAGGAATAGTATGCCTATAAAAAAAGAACACGACGTGAGAGCTATATTGAAAGTTCAAGCGACGAAAATAGTAGTTTTAGTCTGCATGATACTAATTCTGGGTATGGGTGTTGAAGATTTTAGTGATTTAGAAGAAAGTGGTGCTGACATTGCTGGCACTGACAGCATTTGCAATAATGCGGTCATAGACGTCATGGTTGAAGAAGAGACTATTCCTGACAGTTCAGTGTGTGTTGAGTTTGGTGATCCGTTAGCTTTATAGATCAATATGTGTTGTGTGTCAGCATATTAATGTGTACCTAGTTAATAAAGAGGTTCTATCTTGGAGAATTTTTTTTGTAAGACCCGTTCTTCCGTATTGACAAAGGCAAGACAGATACACAAGCGCACTTCCAACTGAGTTAAAAGCGCAAGCTTGCAGATCCCGCCATCATCCAATCTTTGAGTATTTTCAGCATTTTGAGCGCTTTGTGAATATTCTTGAGTATTTTAGGAACGTGCTCGAGAATGTTCAGAAAAATGGGAATTTTCAGAAAAAACATTTAATTGCTTTTTTCTTAACCTGAAAGGAGCTGATCATTTTGCTATAATGAAACACCTATCTATGTCGTTTATTTTCGTTTATTCTCGTTCGTGCTCGTTCGTTCTTGCTGAAAATGCTCGAAATATAAATGCTCGAGCATTTTGCATCTCTAAGTACAAGATTAAATCTACACATTAAAATGTTAAAGGTATCTTCAGTGTGGAAAATTTAGTGACGTTGAGTGCTCTCACAACATCCATTGGTTAAGAAGTTGTCAGATTGTTTTGTTGGCCTAAAATCGCTCAAAGTTATTAGTAAGAAAACCGCACCAGAGTCAAAAAGTGTTGAGGTTCATTTGAAGAGGAAGGCGTTAGCCTTGTACAGGGTCTCCCGTTTTCGACACTTTTGCAGGCTATGTCCTTTATTTTTAGAGATAGAGACTTGCGGTTTTCTCGACACGGTGCTATTTTTTTATGAAACGAAAGAGGCCTCGAACAAAATTTTCATAGACACCTTCGTTTTTAAGATACAGGGCGAAATTGAAAATTTGCAGTTTTTGGCTATCCTCTGTACCTCAGACACCTTTTCACATATAGGAAAAGTAGACACTCTATTTTATATAACTTTGCCTGTAGAATCCAGAGGCGCAGTCAGATTTTTGCTAGCTTTATCCATTTCGGAGATATAAAGCAAATTTTGTTTTTTAAATGGGTCTAAAACATTGGCCTCGGCCGCGTAAAGTAACCAAAATTAATTAAATTATATTTTATGAAAATCTCCGGATATCTAAAATAAAAAGTCTTTGTATAAAAACAGAAGACAGAAAATTGATGCCGTAATAAAATAATATAATATGTAATTCAATCAACAATGTAGTAGGTATTAAAATATATTAAATTAATTTAATTATGATTTATGATAGAAAATCTCCGGATATGTAAAATAAGAATTCAATGTGTAAAAACAGAAGACAGACAAAATATAGTTCGCCGACTTCACGGGAGCTTTCATTCGACTCCATATATAGCAAACTAACATAATATCACCGTTATTGGGTGCAACGATATAATACTTTTCAAAATGCTGATAAACTCTCATTTCGGCCATTTTTTCACAAAAGAAAGCACAGTTATTTTACAAGCGAGATGACAGGTAACCAGTATCAAAATATAATATTGTTTTATATGTCAACAGGACATTGCCTACTAGGTATAAAGTCAGGCATACAATTTGAGAAAATTGTTATTAATTCGTTTATTGTTTAAAATAAGTGTATATACTATTATATATTTCTCAAGAGCTAAAAAGAAACCGAATTAAAATATCTATACAATAAAAAGTTGACTACGCCACTGGATTCTACAGAAAAAGTTATATAAAATAGGGTTTCTACTTTTATATTTGAAAAGGTAACTGAGCTACAGGGGATAGCCAAAACTGCCAATTTTCAATTTCGCCCTGTGTCTTAAAAACGAAGGTGGCTATGAAAATTTAAAATAATAAATGATGTTCAGAGGCATCGTGGCATGTCAGGTAAAGGATATCAATTGAAAAAATGCACCCCAGCCGGGACTCGAACCCAGGACTCCTACTGTAGCCATAGGCACTAAGCTACTGGAGATACGGGTTCCATCGGCTAGGTGTTATTTATTCCAATTGATATTAGTTAGTAGCGGTGAGATGTAGGAGACTTCGGCGTCTTCTACAGCTACTAGGGTTAGAGGGTTTAGGGTAACCATTCATTATTGTTGGTTAAGTGGAATTATTATTTGTTCTTCTATACCCACAATATTAGACATATAGCGACTTCATGCAAGTATCGAACGTGGAAATTCTAACCTACAATGTCAAGCTAAGAAAATTAAACACAGTAAGATTTTTAGTACCTGTAATTATTATAAATAATAAGTGATGTTTAGTGGCATGTCAGGTAAAGGATATCAATGGGTTCGAGTCCCGGCTGGAGTGCATTTTTTTCAGTTGATATCCTTTACCTGACATGCCACTAAACATCATTTCTTATTTGTGAAGAAAATTTTTTTGATTCATCTTTCATTTCATGTAAAAGTAGCACAGTGTCGCCAAAACCGCAAGTCTCTATATCTAAAAATAAGGTCTGCAAAAGTGTCAAAAACGGGACACCCTGTACATCACAACCTACAGAAGGCGACGATACTGTAGCAGTAAGTTTGCGATTTTCGCATACTTTTGGTTTCAAGACAAACTTCTTTCTGTATACAGTAATACTAACTGACGCTGAATTCAAAAGAAGATTATAGAGAAAAAGCCTTCAGTAAATGCAGAAAATGATGGTCAGTTCAAACTACACAAAGCATTTGCTCTTGAAATCAAACTTGCCTTCTGTGGATTGTAAGCCTGAATATTATCGGTCCTGGTGTAATTTTCCCTACATATTGTATGGACTTCAAGAGATTTTAGGCCAACAAAACAATATTTCTTTCCTTGTTGTCCTTCCATCGCTAGCTTTTTTAAGCGACCCCATAGTGTTGATCGAATATTGTTACACATTTTTCCGCCATAGTGACATCAGAATGATACTTATACATTGGATGTTGTTATGAATGTTGCAAATATGTAGATATATCTTTTGAAATACCTAATAGGAAGATTTAATTTATTCATACACTATTTTCAATATAATTTTGTCCTCTGCAAGTCGATTTCTGAGCACGTTTGCTTTATATTATGCTTTATAGTTTAGAAAGTACGAGAGATTTTAACAATAACAGTTCAAACTCGTTTCCTTGGTTACCATCTTTATGGTAGCTTGTATAGCTTTCACAAATAAACTTTATTGTTACTGACCAATAATATTATTATTCAATATTCTGTAGCTCTAACGGCTTCAAATATCTCTATAGTGTACAAGATAAAAGCAAGCACTCTGTATAATATCGGTTTCGCCAGCGCCAACCATTATCGAGAAAGCGAAAAATCAAAAACCGAGATACATTTTGGGACTGGGCTATGGTAGTTCTGCGCTTGAACGCCCAAATAATGTAAGCAATTGTTATTGAAAACAACAGCTTTCTCAATTCCCACAAATTAAATATAATAATATACCTTCTTTGCCGAGCCTTCAATATGTAGTTACCGGAGGAAGTAACATGAGACTCAGCCCGGTAATCAACAGTACGACGTGAAGCCCAGTTTTATAATTACATGCGTAGGGAATTTAACAGCCGGATGAAATTGATACCTACTTGTGTCATATATGTGGCTGCAGGTGTATGTTTCTCCTAATGCGCCAGGTAGTCGATATATTTTTAACAGCAATGAGTATAAACCACACTGTCACACCATCTGGTTCAAAAGTTATGAAAATTGTTTTTTTCACTTTCGTTTTTATTTATCCCGGCGTGCCTTAACCGTTTACTGTGCTTTCTCTATAAGTATCATGTTAACTATATTCCCTAACCTCTGGACCAATATTGTTAGTAAAAGCCTCAGAGAAATAATAACAATATTTTTTTATAATTTCTAAAATCGGGGTAACGCCTCATCTCTTATTATAATATAAATATATTATGTAAACACACACTTTCACAAACCCATTATAGGCCTTGGCATAAGAAAATATTTCATTTTCTGCATAGGTATATAAGATACGGAAACATTTTATCATGAATAGTTGTTCAGAACAAAAAATTATTCAAATTTATGTATAAAACTTGAGGCTTCCATTTTTTACATTGTTGGCATTTTTCTATAGGTATTTTTCAAGGTGCCTTTCCTGTGCAAAAATTTTATTAAGGAAAGTTGCACACAATAAATTTACTTTTAAAGAAGTACATAAATGAAATAATTGAAAAATAGACAGATTTATATCCAATATCCTATTTGCAAACTTGTAAAAATTTTGTAAGCACACGATTGTACCATTACGTGACACGTGCTATAACTGGTTCATATATGAACTGTACAAGAAACAGGAACAAACCCATCATATAGTTGAGACAAAGTTTTTATGAATATAGAGTCCTAAACTTTCTAACCGACCTGTAGAAGGCATCGACTGCTCGGATCAGTGTCACCCCCTGTTGCCAACAAATGTCGCTTCCTGTGTATCAAGTGGGCCCTGTGATATTGTTCCGATACCTATCAATTATTGGAGGGCCGTATGCACGTACCTACCTCCTTCCGGGAAACGCTGCAGATATTTTATTTAAACAGATGTACTGTGCCACCGCTACTGGCACGCTTGATTTCTAACAGTTTGGTCGAATACTGGGGACTATAACGGTTGAATTAGTGGAATGGCATGTGTTGCTCTACAAATTAGGCACCACTCAATGCAGTGCAAGTGCAAGAAATAAGCATTAATCCACAAGAATATTGATTACCGGCCTAAATCAAAGCTCTAAAAATAGTTGGTAAATGCAATGTACGAATCGTGCGTCTTTAGATGGCCCCGATAAGAAAATGTAAATTATTTCGGACATTCCTGGCGTTTTTAGGGTCTTCGCTGATTTAGGCTATCGCATTGCGTGACACGCTGCAATGTGTACGTCTCCCCTTGCTTGAATTTCCCTTACATAGTTTTATTTACGATGTAGGGGAACTTTTTTTAAAGCAAATAATGTCGTACTATGGATAGGTTAAATCGCTGCCAAAATTCTGTATCTATGATGGCTGCATTATTATTATAATAATTTATAACTGGATTTAAAATTGTAGACTGTTCCTTGGTGTTTTAAGATTCACATAACGTGCTGAAATTACGCGGATTTCTTTGATTGATAAAAGTGGTATTATTTAAATAAGGTAAGGTAGTTTGATTCTTTCCATAAAAGATCCCAGAAAATTTCTATAATTAAATCATTAAAACATAGAATCATCAATCTATCTCATAAAAGTTTTTGGACTAAGAACTTTAATTTAGCAAAAAAATTACTTTTAGATAATGGTTATCCATTGAAAATTATTAATTCTGTATTATTTAATACCCATAATTTTAATGTTGATAATTTAATTAATAACCCTACTTTTCCTGTTGATGACAATAATGAAAATTCTTTAATACAACGTTATAGCATTCCATTTACTCCCGGACTTTTTCAAAAACTTTCTAAAATTTTATCCACTAATAACATACAAATTGTTCCTTCGTATCTTAAAACAACTTCAATTTTATTTAATAAATTTAAAGATAAAACTCCTATTAACTATTTCTCTAATTTGATTTATAAAGTTCCTTGTTTAAATTGTACAGGTACATATATTGGACAAACTAAAAATTATTTAAAAAATCGTATGAATGATCATAGGAGAGATTGCAATAATAATAATAACCATACAGCTTTAGCTAATCATCATAATTTAACTAATCACAATTTTGATTTAACAAAACCATTAGTCCTTAACCTTGAGAAAAATTATCAAAAAAGAAAAATTCTGATCCTAATTCAATAAATTTTCGTACTGATGTAACTAATCTAAGCGTAATTTATTCTAATTTGATTTCTTCTATTCCTAATAAAATTGCTACCCAAAATTAAAATTAACTTTAACATATTTTTTACACCTTTTACCTTTTTCATTATTGTGTGACTTTTTACTAATTCTGACTTTATCAAATCGAATTGATATTTTTAACAACACATACAATCGTTTTTACAATTATTTTTACATTAAGACTAATATTTTGTCTCTTTGGTAAGTTCTGATTTTATATTAGTTGTAATTTATCAATTTTGTATATTTCTTTAATTTATTTTAGCTTGATGAAGCAAATATACCTATTTTGCGAAAGCTTGCAAAAGATAGAGTTTTAATTTTTTAAAGAACTGTCCTAAACCGAAGAACCATCCTTCAATTACATACTGTTTAGATTTAGTATGTACAAGCTCAAGCAATATTCCAAAATTGCTCATTCCTAAGGCGAACGTGCCTGTAATGTAGGTACTTGAGTTAAATGTTCAATTTGTAAATATTTATAGAACCACTAAGTTAGGAATATGTTACACAAGATATTGTGGAAATATCCCTCACTACTCAAAACAAACATATACTCGTACATCATGTGTACATTCATCTAACATACCTATATGTATTATTATATTTGCATCTGCGATTAACAAAATATCTTGGGTATATGCAGTTACTGAACATCCCAAGTAACAATTTTCTGTTTTATAAAAGCTGTAAGAACGTTTATAGAGCATAACCTTATAAAACATCTGAAGTCCGATAAACGTTTTTACAGCGTTCTTAGAGCCCTTATAGAGCTAAAATAAATTTATACAACGTTTTCGCTCTATAACCAGTTCTATAAAAGCTACAAACACATTTATATAACCATTTTATAGACGTTTACAGAAGCTTTACACAGCAGAAATAAATGTTGTACCAAACAACCTGTGTAAATTATCATGAAAGCTCTTTGACTCTTTAAGCGTTTTTGAAAAAACGGTTTTGCTGTGCTTTACTACGTTAAAAAGACTATTAGACTATTCAATACCATACATGCACCTCTTAAGCTGCTTTTTGTAATGTTGATGAAATAAGGACGACGCAATAAGAATGGCGGAGTATTGTGCCAAAGTACAACGAATAATTAATTTTACTTATGGCATAGTGGGGTGACATAATTTTTAGTGCAAATTAAGATTTATTGTGAAATGTATACTATTTACATGGTGAAATTTTTAAGGGCCTCTTCTAAACATCGATTTCGATGATTTTTTTATTAAAAATTAAAATAAATGTTTTTCTTTTAATTAAAAATATCTGTTATTATTGCTTCGGATGTAATTTTAAATACAAAATAAACATCGTGAACTAATACAGTATTATTTTTTTGTTATAAAATGCATTTTTTACATTTTATGAAAAGGAGACGCTGATCCAACGTAAGCTAACCACACCAAACATGGCGTAAATTCTTATAAAACAGTTTAGTCACACACACAGCACTTATATGATCTTTCAGTTGGTCTTGCGATGCTTATATGAAACAGGCAACTAGACGTATTTTAAACATTTAATTTAACATTGAGCGTGATAATAAGTATTTTTTTTAAATCTTGCACACAATGAAAAAACTTTTACATGATAAAATTTCATTTTCTACGTATGTACCTATAATTTATCTATGCTATATAGACAACATATTTTTATTTTATTTTAGGATGTGTAAGATAGTTCAGATGTTCACGTAACTCTATTTTCTCTGTTTGAACGTTGAAGACTTTTGGTGAAAATTACAATCATCAGCAGCATATACAACACAGCTGAAAGAGTTGTCGGTATTTGATTTTAAATCTTCTTTGGTGGAAGTGATTTTATCATTAGCATTACTGGCAATGCTATTATAGGTATTTATTATCCGAATAAATATTTTGCTGAATTAAATGATGATTCTTCTTTAATTTTCTACGAAATGCACCCATTTTCCCTTGAAAACGACATCATACACACGCTTTAATGTACCTAAGTTTTTAGGTTAGGTGTTGAGAGCACACCTAAACCGTTCTGTAATGATTGCAATGCGCGCTTTTTGGTATTTATGCTTGCTTCAATGCTGTTAATTTAAATACTTGGTAAGTACTTCTATAAAATAGTTTTTTAAAAGCATCTTTGGAAGTAAAAATATATTTTAAGGAACTGAACTGTGATTTGCAAACTCTTACAAAGCTGATTTATAGAGTGCTTAATTATGTTCTTACAAAACAGTTATATACGCAAAACTAACCGAACCATTTAGTTGTAATCGTAGTACTATAAACGTTTACAACAATTAAAAAACTATTTTATAAACGTTCTATAATTTAGCCGAAAGAACGTTCTAAGAACTATATTACAGAACAAATTAGTTGCACACAGCAAAATGGTAATACTCGAGACGATAACACAGCAAATTAACTATTTTTAAGCACTTATAAAACGTTAATAAAACTTTTCCGTTCGGTAAGAAAAAATTAATACAGCTACTTTGCTACTTGGGATATTTCATAAAATATAGTAACAATGTTTTATAATTATGGGGGAATATTTTTTGCACATTAGGAACTTATTTTGCATATTTAAGGGGGGGTTGCCGACAGCGAAAGTGACGTTAGATTTCGTATTTTTTTAAGTTGTATAGCATAAAATCTAATAACATTTTACCTGGAAAAAATTTAGTACAAACATCTCTGTCTTCATTTTAATCATAACATCTTAAAAGCATATGCACTGGAATTATTCTTTTTCCTAAGGCTTTCATAACCCATAAAACAAAACTCTGCTTTTAAGATCTTATGATTAAAATGAAGACAGAGACGTTCGTACAAAATTTTTGCCAGGTAAAATGTTATTAGATTGTATGCTATACAACTTAAAAAAATACGAAATCTAACGTCACTTTCGCTGTCGGCAACCCCCTCTTAAAAAAATATTAGATGCTCTATTGGGATATAATATCTAATATTATACAATTTACAATTTTTTTCTTCAACTCGACAAATAAAGTGGTTAAGAGGGGGTGAAATATTCTGTCTATCACCCTGTACATAACTTGAGGTGTAAAGCAATTACGCACTCGTGGATTGCGCATACTCACCACTATACGCGGCTGCGTACCTAACTTTTTCGTTCGTGCGTAATATGCAACTGTCGCTATGTAATAATAATGTATTATTATTGTCGAAAAAAAGTTTAATATATTCGCCCTCTATATTACAAACAAAAGCGGCTTTCCGAAAACCATGAAAGGACGGAATATATTATCCGAGAAAATAACCCCTTGGGTTTTTACCGTATATATATTTGCAAAAAACCCTCTGTGTATTCTCGATATCAGATACGTATCAGTACGAACTTGTGTGACACTTAATTTGTTTTCCAGACACACTTTGTTTATGCTACGTAACTAACCTATATATGGATTTTTGTAGATTGTAGCAATTATGTTAAAATTAAAGGAAAAAGCTATTCCATTATATGTATCGCATTTCAATTCAACCGCATACAATCTGTGGTAATTACCCCACAGTGCATTATGCAGTTGTTTAGGTCGTATTTTCGAATCCTTTAATATTCCACCACTAATAGTGCAACATTATAACGTAGGGGATATTAATCACCAAAATTTAAAATGTCGGTAGATAATAATAGAGTGTATTACTGACAGCGTACCTAAATATTGCTTGTACGAGATTATTAAATTTGTTTTGTGTGGGCTCTGTTATTCCACACACGAATTCTTTACCAACTGCGAAATAGGTAGGTACCTACATATTGTACGGAAGCAATACCTGCCGCTGAAATTACTGTCGACGTTTACGACAGCAGCGGTCCAAAAAATTAATCAGTATTGTACTACCACAATATACAAGTACAGAAGTACCTAACCTAACTTAGTAATTCATCGACAATTAATTTTCTGGGTCGCTGTAGTCGTAAACGTTGACCGAAATTTCAGTGACAGACTTCGCCCGCTTTTCATACACTATATGAGATCCGAACCATGTAGATCTCAACTGGTTTACCTAACTACTGTATCTAGTTCATTTATACCATTTAATGAAGTAGGCCTGAACATTGTTTTGCAAAGTTTTGAGAATCTGGTGGCTTATATAATGTTTTACATATCTATGAAATCAAAATAAGGTCGATTGGTTTCAAATCCAGCACACGGTCAGAGTTTCCAATTATTATTTTTCCCCTATTTATACAGGGTGTATCTTTGATAGGTACAGAAATTTTAACCACGTTCATAAAACCGAAAAATGAAAAAAACAAATTTTTACTCGATGTTTAGAAAATGGGGCAAATCAATCTTTATCCGTGCTCAATGCACGCCGCTGGATCGTCACTAGAAGCGCTTAGAGGGGAGGTCTAACCTCTCCCTAGAAGATGGAGGGGAATAACGTTAGATTAGGAAGGGGAATACCGCGACGTTGCCGCATGTCAGAGTGGAATAAATCTGCTTGCAGAATTAGGTACCTAGGTACCTTTGAAAATTACTGCTGGTAGGTATCCACGTTTTTTTTTATGATGTCGGTTGCTGTGACCAACTGTTTATTGCTTTCTTCACAGGCGCACACAATAATTTAACAAACACGTCAGTTTTTATCACTTTACTGTTATTTTAAGTCCCTAGGCAGCAGAAATGTATCCGAGCGCCGCTCGGAGAAGTCATTGCTAGAAAACTCATTGCTGATTTCACACTCATAATTTTTTGACAAGTCTTTTGTGGAGTAGGTATCTATCTACCTACCTATTTTACAACTGATTTTCAGGCCGCAATTTTTTTATCCTAATAATTAGCCATCTCTTGGGACACCTTGGGATAATACATTTCTGATCGGCAATCAACTGAATAAAGTATTTGTTTTAAAATACAAATTACCTGTAAAAATTGCAAATTTTCACAAACACCCATGGGGTAGAGCAGCGGCGCGTTACTTTTTTTAGCGGGTGTTCGCCTGTAGCCCTCTTCATCCCGAAAAAAGTGGGGGAAGACTGTAATTTGACGAGAATTTAACGCGCGGCTTCGATTTGTTCATAGTTTTTAATATTTTTCAACCCTTGCCCGATAGTGCGCCACCTTTAAACCCCCTCAGGGTTGTGGTCCTATGTATTATCTACTTTTAAAAAATTATTCGGTTCCGAAAAAAGTGGGGGAAGACTGTCATTTGATGTGAATTTAACGCGCGGCCCCGATTTGTTCATCTTTTTTAATATTTTTCTACCCTTGCCCGATGGTGCGCCACTTTTAAACCCCCTCAGGGTTGTTGTCCTGTCTATTGTCTACTTTTAATAGTATATTACACACCGAGGTGTCTCGATATAAAGTTAACCTGGGCGCTTCGCACCTCGGTTAACTATTTAATCTCTCGACAGTAATGAAACACTTCCCACCTCGGTGTGTAATATACTATTATCTCGCTTACTTCCCGCCCTCCTGGGTGGAAAGTAAACTTTCCACCCGGGCGGGAAGGCGGCAAGTAAAAGTCAAAAAATTGACAATTTCAAACTTCTAAAAAGTCAGAAATGTCGACATTACATACATGGTTGTAAATAAAAAATTATTCGGTTCCGAAAATAGTTGGGGAAGACTGTCAAATTGGCGTGCTTATCATTTCCGCATTTTTTTAACCCTTTGCCGTTTCGGAACTCTCTCAAGTTAATTCCTTACCATTCCTCTTACTTTTCGTAAAAATTTGGTGGCAAAATGTCGCGTAATGTCCCCAAAAACCGAAAAACAGCGACTCCTCCAGGTGAATTTAAGCTTCTGCCTGCCCTTGACTACTGCCCGACATTCCTTCGCCGAGATTCGCCAGGCGCGGGCATATGACGTTGGCGTCGGGCGGTGGCGTTGTTTAATTTTATACTTATCTACATTACCTACCACCCTCCTACAAAAATTTAATAAATGTTTTTATCCTGATATCCTAAAATTGCTGTTTTTTTTGGAACAAATTATATGTTTCTTCACTTTTCCATTCAAACTTCAATAACAATTATTATTAGTGAAGCTTTGCAAATAACATACTACTACCTAACCTATTTACCTATTTATTGGTTTTATCTATATTTTTATACACTTTAAACTGTGCCCTCATCTACCTACGCTTATGGCAGTTAACTGTCGTTAGCTTAACCTTAAAATCAAATTTTGATACATCATGCTGCTAGGGGAATGCTAGAAAGAGCGAAAAAATATATGTTTGTTGCACAAAATGAATTTCATAGGGAAAATAAGACCCTCGCCAGAGAGAGAGATCCGATCGTTGTCCAACCTCTGTTAAGGGGGGGTTTCCGACAGCGAAAGTGACATTAGATTTCGTATTTTTTTAAGTTGTATAGCATAAAATCTAATAACATTTTGCCTGGCAAAAATTTAGTACAAACATCTCTGTCTTCATTGTAATCATAAGATCTTAAAGCATATGCACTGGAATTATTATTTTTCCCAAGGTTTTCATAACCTATAAAATAAAACACTGCTTTTAAGATCTTATGATTAAAAAGAAGACAGAGATGTTTTTATTAAATTTTTGCCAGGTAAAATGTTATTAGATTTTATGCTATACAACTTAAAAAAATACGAAATCTAACGTCACTTTCGCTGTCGGCAACCCCCTCTTAAAACGAATAACTGTCAGTTTTTATGTCATACAGGGCCTCTAGGGGAAAGCTTGTGCGCACGCACGCCGTCTCCATCACCGTACCGCCGCACCGTAGCCGACGCGCTAGTCGAAGATCGTCCGTCCGATTATGGGATTTAACAGCTGATTGATATCGATCCGCGTCCGCCTGTAATTTTTGGGAGCGCCAGCTTCAACAAGCAATTTATTATTATACAGAATGCCTTACGTGTGGCTAGTCTGTGGTATAACAATTCGATTTCCAAAACGTGGACGCGTATGCAAACGTCGCGTCTTGCTAACCGATATTGTTCCGTTGCTTTGCTTTGTTTTACGAACTGTCGTCGGAAGTGAACCTGCTTCTGTACATTTTTCCAGATCCGTTCGCCATTTTTTGGACTAGCAGTGATGTCCAAACCTGTTGCAATTGCCGCTACGAATTTGCAGTGAAATAACAAGTGATTTTTTCATATTTCCGTTAAGAAATGCAGTGTTAAACGTTCGCGGCCTTCGTATGAAAACAGTGCTAGATAGGTTCCTACTAGGTACCCCAATTACGCGCGAGGATAAAAGAAGCAGCTTCAAGGGTTCGCGAAAATTCGGGTTTTATTAGACGCATACGGTAGGTATGGATCTAATTGTACAATCCACCTAGTCGAGTCCCCGTTGGAATAAATCAGCTGAGGGAAACCGAGACGTCCCTAATATTTGGCATCGCGCCGCTTTAAGTGTGCAGTGAAAAAAAAAACAAGTGTTTTGTGCGTATTTCCGTAAAAAGAGACTACGAAGTGTTATACCTTCGCGACCATCGTATAAAAACAGTGCCACTAGTTAGGTAGGTACTTAGTGCTTTATGTGATTTTGTGAAGATTTTTGGATAGTATCTAAACACAAGAAAATAGTAAAAATACCTAATCGATGCATCTCAAAGGTAGGCTTTTTCATGCTATTCGTCGAGCTATTCGCTAAAAGAACCTTTAAGGAGTTGTCCAAAAATTATTTATTTATTTATTTAATCTCCACATACACCAAATGATACATGGTTGCGTCAATATTCTTCAAATACTGCGAAAAAGCCTCGGAAAAAGCGATTCGACTGGCAACCAGTTACCTACCTAGTGCTTCTTGTGATTTTCGAGGGGATTTTAGGATAACATAAGAAAGGAGTACGACACCCGCAAGGAAAATCATCCAGGCATCCGAAAGGTAGTTTTTTTGGCACGCTATTCGCTAAAAGAACCATTAAAGATTTGTTCCAGCTGGTCCCGGCAAGGTCAAGGACCCATAGCCGTAGCGTCGGAAAAAGGGGTTTTAATAGCGTTTAAAAAAAATTATTTCTGACGTTAATATGCACTTTAAAAAATTTTTAATTGCATAGGCGTAACAAGTGCATTTTTCCCGACCTGCCCTTAAAATTTCTGTACTTATCAAAGTTACACCCTGTATACAGGATTATTTTTTAGGACGACCACCGCGCGAGTTTCTAACTTTCTGGGGCGCAAAAAATAAGCGGAAAATTCGCTCTAATAAAGAACAAATACAAAAATGCATAGCTAAAGAGAACCAAGGACCCTGTGTAATTTTCGGAAACTATATACCTATATCTGAGAAACCGGTTGCATAAAGATTCACAGCTCCGTCAATTTTCACGAATTAAGTTTCCTTCTATCTGGTACAATAAACATGCCACGGCTACTGATAGTTTTGTCCAATTTGAAGTTTTTTAATATTGCGCTATGGATGCTATTTTTAGTTTTTTATGGGGGGCAAAGTAATCTAGAAAATGATGATGGTAGGTAGTCGTAAAAAATCATCCTGCGTAGATCTATAATTTACAGAAACGGACTCGATGTATGGGTTGTTAGTATTGAAATCTGGCATTTGTTATCAGCGAACTAACATGATTTACATTTACTTAAATGTGGATTCTTAAATAAAAGCCAGTTTACTATTTCCCCGTGTAAATCTCAAACTTCGCGTTTCTACGTTTAACTTCATTTCTGTTGAACAGCCCGTACACGATATTCGATTAATTATTAATGTCACGCACCAAAAGTTTCAGCTTAATTTTGCCTTCGGGAATTATAAAAATAGAAACTGGAGTTTTGTACAGAACGACATGTCGTGTGCATTGACAAACGGCTTTGATGACTGCCTAGATTAACTGCGAATTATCATGTAATCTGAGACTAAACGCTGGATTTTGATGATAATAATTTTGTTTAATGATTTTTGTGGGAGCATACATTATTCATTAAGTAAAAATCTAATAGTTTTTCCTCAATTATTACTGACACGAAAATAACATTGGTAATGTACCTACGCATTTACCTTAAGCATAGTTTCTTAACTGCGCCAATCAAGAACTTCTAACATAAAAATGTGAAAAAGTGGTTAAAAAATTATCTAATCTATTCACTAAAACTTAGACAGTAGACTGCAAGGACTGAAGTCAGATGAAGAGATTGTCTTCACTTCGCGCTACTTGTGATAATACATTTAAGACTGAATGTACACCACGTGCGTGTTGATTCAACATTTTGCCCATAAAATGGCTTTTTTCGATCTGTAGCGAGCAACACGCATAATTTTAAACTTTTGGTCAATACAAATTTCAATCTAAGTAATTACTCACAATTTGAGACAAAAATTATTTAAAAATATTTATCACAATGGCAGTTATTAGCATTTACGCAAAAAGCCTAATAACGGCCACTGTGATAAATATTTTAAATTAATTTTATGGCTCAAAATGTTGAATCACCACATACGTGCTGTTCATTGAGCCTTAAAGGATAAAATATTATAACCATCGAATAAAAAGCTGTTTCTGTATAAAAAGTCGTACTGGACTTGATAGAGCGGCATACTGAAAACCGAGATAAAAACCGTGAGAATTTTTTCACGCGATTTAAGATTTTTTATATTTTTGTGATCAAATATTTATTAGATTTCAAAGAAATAATTACACTAAATGTCATCTAATGCCCAATTTGAAAGTTAGCAAAAATGATAAATAAACTTCAGTCTTAGCCAAACGATAGTGTCTCCTGCTCATACGATATTTATTAATACCGTAGTCTGATCTATAAAAGTTGAGATCTTGTTAGAATTTTTTTGTTAGTGGAAATTTTACTTTGACGCATTAACAATTGACATCTGGGGAGAAACTAAAATTTGTAAACTTGTAATTTCGAGATTTTATTAAAATTAATTCGAAAAATGTGAAAGAAAAATTTAGTTTTAATTAACCAAACTATTAGACCGGGAAAGGGCATTATGTTGCGTATATTATCACAATAATAAGGTATGAATCAGAGAGTCATCCCGAGTTCTTCATAATATGGAAAACTGAGTTTTCATTTATTCGAAAAATATGCGTTTTGATATGATTTCAGCCAGGCTGCCATGTGTTTTATAATGAAGTTCAAAATAGAAAATTCCTCGGAAAACCATAGGCATACCGTCAGCGTGGGCCCAAAGGGCTATTATTGCCACGTGAATTTATAATTTAATAATTAATTTTTCAATGTTTCTGAACAGGCTGCCAATGAGAAGTATTCAAGTTCTTGTCGAATATGTGGATCTCGTGATAAAGATAGACGATCAATGTAATAACGAAAAATATTTGTTTTAAGCAAGAGAGTAACATATTATAGTGAAACTCCAAAATGTTTAGGAGCTTTTACGATTTTCCTTAAATTCTTTATTTCGAGAAGATACCTAATCAGTAAAATTTGAAAAGGCTCCTAAAGATTTTGGAGTTTCACTATTTTACTCTCTTGTTTAAAACAAATATTTTTTGTTATTACATCGATCATCTATCTTTATCACGAGATCCACAAATTCGAATTAAATAAATTTAGTATAACATTTGAAAACGGAATTTTTCAAAAACGGAAAAAGATAATGCCACAAAGTTTAATATCGTTTTAATTGCCTTAATGAGCAGATTTCAAAAATGCAAAAATATATAGGGTGTTTCATTTAAAAGAACATAAGTTATGTCTGCCACGGCTTTCTCTAGAACACACTGTACACGGTCCAATAGCGTCACATACTTTGTATTAGTTTCTAAAACTTTTGTAAAAAAACTTTTTTCTAACCTCAAAAACTAGCAAGTTAAGGGGGAGATGTCAATTTATAATGAACCACCCTGTACGTGTCAGTCTTTACAAACAATAGGTAATTAAATCTAAATTATATAAGGGAAATTAGAAGGAACTCTTGACTTGAATTTCTGAAACACTAATTAAATTAAATTAAATTAAAAAGTACAAAGAGTAATGTGAAGTCGCAATTATTAGTATTAATGGTACACCGATACTGTCATCATTTGATACTCGTACTCAATCCCTCTCTGCATATAGTTTGGTATAAATATTTCCCTTACCTATATCGGCAGGATATATTTTTTGTTGGATTTAAACGCTTAAGGATACGGGGTGTTTCGGACATTGCATATTGCCCAAATTACTTGCACGTTGCGTAGTACTGACTTAAATTCCAAATGTCAAGCTTGTAGGTACGCGGACTCTGATTTATAGGAAAGGCAGACACAGCAACAAGTGACGCAACGTGCGAAAACTAAAATCATCGAATACCCTAAAAGCGAAGCAAATCTCCAAATTACTTTACACTTCCTTATAAAATCCATCAGCAAGCCGCACGACCCGAATACATAATGCATCTACAAACTTTCCTCGAGTTTTTGATTTAGGGTACACCCCGTGGCGGCTAGTGTACAGTCACGGTTTTATTGATTGATGGCGACGAAACTGGAACACATAATCTATATCCGGCCTTTAATAACAGTTATTTAAAGGCATTAATTGCAATGATGTCGGGTCGTAGACGCGTCATAGTTATTGGCATCATTAAATTTATTTATGGATCAATTTCAAATCGTGATCAATTTAAAAAAATACATTTCTATAATCAGGCTTCTTTATAATAGAAAGAACGACACGGAAGCTAGAAATCGGGTGAATTAAAATACCAAGTCTGCTTTAATATTGTCAGATATTAAACGTGGGAGTGTTTAAATTGTGTATCTTCATAAAGAGGTTCTTGACTTACTGTCTGAAGAATATCAAAAAAGGTCGTTTGCACCCCTTATTTTCACCTCTTCCTGAAGAGAGATTTTGCCCAGAAGCAAATCCGAATCATCCTATTACAGGCAACATTATTCGTGTACTAACTTTGAAGTCAGTATCTTAATACAATGCGTTCAAAAGTTAAAGTTATTGTCGGAGTACATACGCACAACGTTTAAAAAAATAATAGGTAATATAATAAATACAGTCTGCATAAATTTCCGCCCATAGTATGAATCTACAAGCAGAAGCAGCAATATTAAATAATAATAAAAATGTTTATTCTCTTGTCAAGTCTATCTGTGGACACACTGTATGTAATTGAAATATGCAATAATACATAAGTGGAAAGAAAATGCGACTACTGTTATTAGTTATAAAACATACTTATCGCCCTTCTTGCCTAACCAGTCGCCAGTCCCCCTAAAACCACAGTAGGTTTAATTTCATTAATTCATTTTTTCCATGTTCTGACCGATGAGCACAAGACACTGATTTTAAGATAACAACAAAATTATGATGAATGGGAACTGTTCCATTATTGGCAAAAACCAAAGCACCATTTAAATATCAACAACTAATAACAAACAGCGCCGACCTACTAGAGATTCATGGCTTGACTTGATATTCAAGCTACTTGACTTGACTTGACTTGAAATCAAGTCAAGTTCAAGTCAAGTAGTAATTTTCCAATATCAAGTCAAGTATTTATTTCTCAAGTAATTGAAAAATCAAGTTTTTCTTGAAGCTACTCGATTACTTGATTTTTATCAATTTCAAATTTTATTATCAGTTAGGACAGTTAGGTAAATAATAATAATAAACCTTTGCATTGTACACTTTTTTTGCAAAACTAGGAAAGAACAAAAATAAACTATTTTAAGTCCGTACCAAAACTATGTGTATAGTCAACAAAAACTTCTATTTGGGTGTCATAGTGTAACATAGACAACAAAAACTTCTATTTGTTTCACGTTAACACCGTTCAAAGCACTTTTTTTTCAAACATTTTTCTCGGAAACTTGGTTCTTATTTTGTGTTATAATAATAAATAAACATGTTCAAAAGTAAAAGTAAATTTTATTTTATTGCCAATTTTAGAGATTCATGGCTTGATTTGATATCAAGCTACTTGACTTGACTTGAAATCCAGTCAAGTTCAAGTCAAGTAGTAATTTTCCAATATCAAGTCAAGTCAAATATTTAATTTGTCAAAAGCTTGATTTTCAAGTCAAGTCAAGTAATTTGTTAAAATGTCAAGCTACTTGACTTGATGAAACCCTACGACCTACGTCCGAGTTCCGATCCTAGGACTAGGATGGGCGATTAGAACCGAACACTGGCGGCGACTGTTGTTGTCGCCACCCCAAATGAAACATTTTGCAACGAACTTCGCTTATTACACTTCGTGAACGACGCAAACTATGCCCCAAGGGGCTACCAAATATCATTTAATCATTTATACGTTTGTACTACATTACAGTACCTACCTATCATTCTTATTCTGGGTAATGTGTATAACTAATAAAAAATGATAATAATGCCCATTTGTTGAATAATCAGGGACTGATTGGCGATTGATTAATAAAGAAAACTTGCCTGATTTACTTTGGTGAGGCCCCGCAAGAGTGCCTCCCCTGAAAATTCCCCACCGGAGAATAGATATAAAGGCAACAACAGGAGAAGAACGAGACAAGTTATGAAGTTATAGGGATGTAAAATTGCTTACAACAATATTATGACAGCCTGCTATGCTAAACCTAGCCTGTCATAATATGACGGTAAATAATTATTTCCTATGGATTTAGGGATACTTGCCCTATCTAGATTTAAGTCACATCATGATTATTTCAACAAATTATAAATCTCGAAAAGCCTCAGACAACCTCCAGGGAAAATATTATTCGTTCGATAAACACAATGCAAAATTACTGATCGAGTTTTGATTCAGGCCCCCGATCTTCAATATTCTTTAAACGTCTTCTCTGTTTCTATTGGGGAGCAGTAGTTGTTATATGGTTTTAATAATTGATTGATAGGGATGAAACTGAGACATATTATCCAAAATCTATGAGCACTAAGAGTTATTTATGGGTATTACACCCATATGTTAGGGAGATATGACACGTGACGGATATTAACTACCTGCATACCTGTATGCATCGAATTAATAAGTGTAGTAGACCTTACGGCATAATGCTTGCGACGTAAGGGGAAAGAACTCGCAAATATTATAGAATTAGTCACAGATCAGGGGCGTAGCTCAGTTTTGTGTAACTCACTGACTTAATTTTCATATAATTGTTATTTAATTTATTGTTAATATTATTCTTAACGGTGATGCCTTAGATTATGGAGGAAGGAAAACCCTTATAACATTGGAAATTATTTCTCGTGCTTGAGAATGCAACGTTCTTCCCTGTTTACTCATTTTGCACACGTTAACTCCCGAACATACGAAACGCCACTGAGCTCTCCGAGCCGGCGGAAAAAACTTGCCAGCGGCCTAAAAAATGATGTCTGGGTGGTAGCCCAATACGCAGTTAACTTTACGTACTATAGAAACAGGCACAAAACGCGGTGTCTAACTGATTTTGTCAGCCGACTCCTTGGCAGAAATGCTGTGTTGCCGTATTTAAAAGGCGATGGTGGACGCTACGATGTTGAAAAAAATATAATAGGTGTTTTATCACACCGCGTTAAAAATAAATGATAAACAAAAATGGGTAAGTGGTCCCGTGATGCGAGCTTTATTTTTTCGGTATAACAGAGTTCAGAAATTCGGCTTCAATATGATATAACTTGTATTCGCCAATAAATAACGACCACTCGTATAGGAAATCTCGCAACGCTGCCCGCATTCTTTAGAAACGTTTTCTTTCGTGCTTTGGACTATATGGAGAGAGAGAAACTGGATGCCAAATTTGAATAAGTGAAACAACAAATATATCAGCACAACATAACACAGAAATAGGCAAAACATGCTTTGTGGGCAACACGCCAAATTCCTTCTTCGTTGTGTATAGTCTTTAAAATACAGGGTGATTCAGTTTTATTCTGCGACACATTAACATGTGATAGAAAACCAAAAAATAACCGAAACCCCTTTATAAACTATATCATTTTAAGCCTTATAAAAAAGTTACAGGGTGTTAAAGTTGTAAGAAATATGTGGAATTTATTGAATATTTACCAAACTAGTTGAGATATTTAAGTCATATTTGGTACACGTTATAACGGTATGGGTTAGCATAGAACCTGTTAATATAAAAAAAATGAACCACCTTGTATAACAATAAAATGTATTCAATTTCTTATGTAAATTTCAATTTTAAACAAAAACTTTCTCTTAGAATTTTTTCATATGTGTCATGGTTTCATAGCAAATTTGATTTTTTCGTATTATTTCGGGGTACTTCTGAACAATTAACCTAAAACTTCGCACCATAAGTAACACTCAAAGCAGAAAAAACGTGTTCCTTACTTTAAATGGAGTAACTTTTCCCAATAAACTTACCCATTCAAGGTTTTACTTTTCATGATACAGAGCGTAACATTAATTGTATCTTCCTTAAATGTATTAGACCACGTATCTTCAAAAGTATGGCCTTAAATAGGTAAGTTTATTGGAAAAAGTTACTTGATTTTAAGTAGCAAACACATTATTTTCACTTTAAGTGATACTTACGGAGCAAATTTTTTAGATAATTTTTCAGAAATACCCCTAAATAATACAAAAAATCAAATTTGCACCCGAAACCATGACACGTAAAAAAAATTACCAAGAGGGCATTTTTACAAAAAATTAAATTTGCCACGAAACCATGACACGTACAAAAAAATTCCAAGAGGGCATTTTTGTTTAAAATTCAAATTTACATAAGGAATTGAATACATTTTATTGCTATACAAGGTGGTTCATTTTTTTTTTCTAAAAACAATTATACTAATTACCCACTTCTACGCCACTGGTTGTTCAAGGTGTTTGATATTAACAGGTTTTATGCTAACCCATGCCGTTATAACGTGTACCAAATATGACTTAAATATCTCAATTCGTTTGGTAAATATTCAATAAAGACCACATGTTTCTTAAATACAATTTACATACTCGCCAGCACGACAGAAAGAGTAAGTAAAACTTTGGAGGTGCGCAGTTAGTTTTGTTGATACGTACAAAAGTATTGTCTAACAACTCTTGCTCAGCAAGGATCTTAAAACTATTAATATTGAGGTTGCTACTTTTAAGGACCGAGGCAACGTTCGAGTTGCCTGGGTCCTTAAACAATCTCCTCGACCAAAAAAGTGCACTAATGCATCTTGTAATGTAAATAATAACTACTAATATCTAAATCTTCTATTTA
This sequence comes from Pseudeuparius sepicola, assembly GCA_963920635.1. Classification (NCBI taxonomy): domain Eukaryota; kingdom Metazoa; phylum Arthropoda; class Insecta; order Coleoptera; family Anthribidae; genus Pseudeuparius; species Pseudeuparius sepicola. The sequence continues at coordinate 45,554,647 of OY987302.1, read as the reverse complement.
AAACCACCATACCTGCTTGCCAGTAGGTCAGGAATTTTTATTTATAGTGACTTTTTATGACTAAGAAATCTGTAATATGATGAGTTTTACTTTCAAAATGAACGATTTTTCCATAGCATTAATCTTTTCCTTTTGCGCACCAAAACGAAAGTTGCCTATTTGGCACCGGAGCGTATGCCTTCCCAAACTCCAAGATCCCGATCCTCAGGTAATGCGCCATCGCATTAATTCCATTAGGGCGACACGCCGGCGCGAAAACTGCGCTTTAGAGCGGCGAAACGACCGGCCGAATTGCCGGAGCCGTTTGGTTTTAATCTTCCGGCAAACGCCATTTAATTCCGGAACGGAATTCAGATGGTTTTTTGCCCGAAAAAGTATATTGTCGATTAAAGGAAACGGGTGAAACCGATACACAGGGTGACACGGCATTCTATAAAACTTCCCAGCTTCGTTGTGGAAGAGCTAGGAACCTGAGTGCTTACCGAAAGACAAATAAAGTAGTTTAACGTGTTTTAAATCTTAAAATATCCTAAGCTTGTATTAGTAAATTTAAGTACTTAATATTTCAATATGCATAGGATCCACCAGACGAGGCCTGCAAGCATAAGGTTGAGGTGAAACAATCCTAGCAGGTCCACTAAAGTAAACAATGCCCAGAGGATTAGGTAACTGGGGTAAGGGGTGTTGTTTACTTCATTTTTGTTTTAGAAAATAATAACGCGGAGTCATTTTTTACTCTTTCCAAAAAGTAAAACAGGCTGCAACCCTACGGGTTTATTGCCCATTATTTGTGAATATAAATAGGCTTACCCCGGTGTGTTCCTAGGTAAGACCATAATGGCTGAAATTGATCCTTGCATTTATTTTCGCGCTAAATTAAGAAACCGCCGTAAAGACTGTGATTTTTAAGTATCTCTCCTAAATTAAATAAACTTGGGTTTCCATCTCATTTGGTTGTAATAAATATGGAGTCACCTCGGTTAACTGAACCATAACCCTGAAAGAGTCTCGCCCCGAAAACTATAACGTTCCAGCTCATCAGGGGCGAACCGTAAGTTTAGGGGGCCCTGGGTTAACACTATTATGGGAGTAGAAAGATTCGGATTTTCTTTTATTTTTCTATGATAATATTGATTCTCGTAAATGTATTCCCATGTTATTCAGCTCCAACGGTTTTTTTTTCTCATTTAATATGTTCTATCTGTTTTCTATTTATTGTTCTTCTCTTCCCCTCCCTCTTTTCTTCTCCCTATTTTTCTCTTTTTTTCTTCTAAAAATACTGTTCTCTACAGCTGACAGAACGCATAAATTCTCTAGGGCCGTTTCTTAACTACACATCTTTGAACTTATTTTGAATGATTTAATTTAATTTGACATTGTAAACTTGTAAAGATCGTAGTAGTAGTTATTGGTCCTGTTCAGTCGAGTGTTCAGTGCTTTCGACAAGAAGAAGAATCGTTGAGTGACAAATCTATACATGTTCTGATGCTCTTGAAGACGAAGACAGAACTCCGAAGCGTTGACTGATCACCCAACGTCCAAAGTCTGCCATAGTCAGTGCCAATTGTATAGCCAATGGCTGACAGGGGTGTTAGGCATTGAAAATATTTAACCCATTGACGTAAAATTTGTACAGCATTATAAGGGTGGGTGGGTGGGTGGTCATTCGTTAGCAAAATATTTACTTAAAATTGTTAATCCGTTAGTAGGAAACTCAAATTCATTTATCAGAAACAGTAATCATTTTCTAGAAAAAAATAGGGAACATCAATTTCCGGATAATTATATATTAGCTAGTTTTGATGTGGTTAGTCTTTTTACAAATGTCCCTGTTGACAAATCATTGAATATTTTACGCAGAAAGTTAGAAAGTGATCAGACTTTAGTAGAAAGGACAAATTTGAATATAGATGCAATATTAGAACTAACAACACTATGTGTTAAAACCACTTATTTTCAACTAGGAAATGAAATTTACCAGCAGGAATTTGGAATGGCTATGGGGTCTCCTTTATCACCATTCATAAGCAATTTATTCATGGAAGATTTTGAACAAAATGAATTGACTAGATATGTTCACCAACCTAATGTTTGGTGGAGATATGTAGATGACATATTTGTTATATGGGAACATGGAGTAGATGAGTTAAATTCATTATTAAATTTTATAAACTCTCAAGAACCTTCTATTAAGTTTACCTTAGAAATTGAAAATAATAATGAATTACCTTTCTTAGATGTGTCTATACTGAAATCAGATAATATAGAAACTAGTGTCTATAGAAAACCAACACATACTAATAGATATCTCCATTTCAACTCCAATCATCATATTAGTGTTAAAAGAGGAGTAATTAAAAGTTTGTATGACAGGGCTAGAACGATTTGTTCTAATAACACAAAATTTGAGGAGGAAATTAAACATATAAAACATGTTCTTGAGAAGTATAGTTATCCTATTGAATTTGTTTAGCAAGTTTTTCAGGATTGCCAACAAAATAACAATGCTAATAGAATTAGGGAAATAAATCTGGTAGACCGACCAGTAAATTTAATAATTCCTTATATTCCTGGACTGTCAGATAAGCTAAAACGTATAGGCAATCGTTTTAATGTGAGAACAGTATTTTAAACCAAAAATACATTAAGATCGATGCTAGTTAAAACAAAACCATTTAATGAGTTACAAAGTTCAAAAAATTGCATTTATAAAATTCCTTGTGAATGTGGAAAGTTCTATGTTGGGGAGACTTGTAGGCCATTTACGTTCGTTTAAAAGAACATAAAAATTATATCAGGCAAAATCAAATTTCGAAGTCAAAAATATGTGAACATTCCTTTAATAACAATCATAGGATATTGTGGGATAGTTCCAAACCAATTCTAAAAGAAGAAGTAGGAAATAGACGAAAAATTAAAGAATCTGCATTTATTCTCGGAAATACGGGCAACTGTGTTGCTGAATGTTCAGTGGAATTCAGTAAAATATTATTGCCACTTATTCAAAGAGAAGTTAGTATAGATAATTAGATAAAACACAGGGTACAATATCAGGCAGGTGGCTAGGCTATTGTTTCTGTTGTCATGACATTTTAACCTGAAATTTATTAATCTGTCACTTCACTTTGACGTGACATGATCTTTGAGAAAGGAGGAAGATTTATCCTCCGAAAGCTCAGAAAACAAATTTGTTGAAGTTATTTTTTTAGTTACACGTTTAAAGTTTCGTTCATTTAGTGTTAAGAATTTATGAATTTTCGAGGCAACTTGAAAAAGTTGTCTTTCAATCAGTTTGGTGGCGAAAAACCCAATTAAAAATTAAATGGATCTGTTTGCGCCACAAATAAATTTTAGAAAATATTTTAAAATGTATATTTAAATATTCCTGTACATTTGACGACCAACGCGTGCCGACCCGAGAACACCATGTTCAACACGAATGTACTGACGCCGATGATTCCTCGACATAGAACAGAAGTGGCCCAAGCGTTGAGGGAAGGTCACAGGGGGTTTCAAGTTTCCCAACGTAAACGGGAGTGCTAGGTAGGACCCAATCATTTTCTTCACCGCTGCCAAATCTTAGTGGTCCATTTTTGGGACCAAATGATCATCACGAGGGTGGATCAATCTCAGAGGCGTGTGGGGAGTTTTCCCCACCTCGATCTACGTCACAGCAACCACCAGTAGTAGTTTCCCCTGAAGTGTTAGTTCTCTAAGTCACGGAAACAATTCGCAAATGCAATTTAATAATAATAATAATATTGATAGGGTTAGGGATTTACATAATGGATAAAAGACCTGTGGTTATTGACCCACCAAACATTCATCTTATCGACTTTTTGCAAGAACTCGAATAAGCTATTGATGTTCAGAGAATCTCTTTTCAAGATTTTAAATCACTAACTCGTGATTTTTTCAAAAAAGTTTAAAACTTTGGGTAATAGAAGCGTGCTTTTCAACAGTTCACGATTATGCGACCTTTAAAACTAAATTTATCGAAAACTTCTGGTCTGAGCACCTCCAAGATGATAGCTTTTAGAACTGCGAGGCATCAGACTGGATCATACGCTGATCATTTTTTATTTGGGATAGATCTAGTGCGACATATAACCCCTCCTTTAACGCCAAGTTTCATTTTGCGTGTTTTATCCACATATTATCAACCGGCTGTAGCAGCCGCTATGTATGGCTGCAAAAATATTTTTCAGGCACTTTAGAGGCTTCGAGAAGCAGAACAACAAAAATAATAATCTTACACTTCTATATGTCTTTCCAAATTTGTTTTCCTCGGTTGTTCTCGTCCCTTTTTAGAGGGAGGCGGATGAAGTGAAACAATCCCAGCAGGTCCACCAAAGTAAGCAATGCCCAGAGGCAGTGGCGCACCCAGAAAATACGATTGGGGGGGACAACTTAAAAAGTTTGACGTATTGCATACAAAATATTTTATGATTAAAAGAAATTTCCAGGCCAAGTCTCGGATTGGGAAAATAATTGCCGAGAGTCGCACAGAGGACAGTACATTTACGATACCACCCCCGAGATTTTTTTAAAATATGATAGGTCTGGGGGGGGGCGAGGCCCCCTGGCCCCCCTTGGGTGCGCTACTGCTCAGAGGATTAGGTAACTGGGGTTACGGGTGTTGTTTACTTCATTGTTGCTTTTACTCTTTCCAAAAGTAAAACAGGCTAGGTGTGCAACCCTACGGGTTTTTTGTCCATTATTTGTGAATACAGTGACAGGCAGAAAGTTGGACACAAAAATTTAATATTTTTAAACTCTAATTCCGTTTAATTTAAATTGCTAGCTGCTAATCGAACAAAATTTAAGTTTAATAGCAAATTTATGTGTTATCCGATGATAAGTTGCGCTTGCGGTATTGTGTTTTATTTGTAATACACAGGGTGGTCTAAAAAATACAAAAAAAGTTAATTTTCTTTTTTTTTACTAGGTGGCTGTGACCTCAAATCCTACATCCACCTTTCATTCCAAACAACTTTTGTAAGTAACTTTTTACCGTATTTTAAAAAAATAAGGATACTTTACTCTTGAGTTATTTTGACATTTTTTGAATCTACCTCGTATCCAAAAAGAGATATTTAAATTTTGATATGTGCGTTTTGAGTCTGAAATGATGCACCAACTTTTATCAAGAATAAAATTTTCTGGGAAATTAATAATAAAAAAGTTTTCCATTTGTGTCCAACTTTCTGCCGGTCACTGTATAAATAGGTTTACCCCGGTGTGTTACTAGGTACTTTTACTGAGTCCTCACGATGCATTCCAAAAGAATGGAAGTGAAACGGTCGCAACCGCTGAGCTTTCATCCCTAGATCTAATACCACTAGTGGTATTATTGGTTAATATTTTTAAATTTATATCATTTAATAGGTTCATATTGGCAGGCGTTGAATTCTCTGTTATAACATACATAAGAACATGATTTGTCAATCTGCTGCTAAATCCCACAACACACTTCTGGTATGGAAATTGCGAGGTCGCAGGCTTTCAGTTAGGACCTACACATACGGAATTGGGGAACGGCACTTTTCCAAATTAATGGAACGACCAGCAAGAGCCTGCAGCGAGATTAAAGTTTAAAGCGGCTTACGCGAAATTAAATTTCTAACGGTAGGAAATTGTATCAACAAGTTACACCGTAGGTATACTTTCCAATCGCGTGGTTGCGGATTGCGCGGAATCCAGCGAATTTTGTGTTTACGTGGGAATATTTCGGTACGGTAAAATCTTGAAGATTCAATAGCCAGTGATCTATATAGTCTATAAGAAACTATCTACAAGAATTCATTCTGTTAAATAAATATCATTAAAATGATGGAAGGCGATGAATGGACATTTTTATTGCATCAAACATATTTATTTGTTAGTCTCTTTCTGGATATTTCTAGAAAGAATAAAACTTGGTATTATATTTTATCGATAGTAGTTATATTAACCAATGAATAAAGAACCCCTTTATTCATTGATATTAACAAATATTATACGTTAGTACGAGTGTTCCTTTAAATTTCACCTTACATAATAGACGGTAATAGTAAAAACGTATGTATTTGTTTAATTTTTCATTATAGTTGTCATATTATATGAACCGATATGGTGTATGGCGCTAGTCCTTTACTCCTCAATTTGGTAGCACGGGTTCAAACCAAAATCATTCCCCCTTTTTTTTTAATTAGTAGATAATTTTTAACTTTACCTACAGGATAATGATAAAAAAACAAATGTTACTGTAAATAAAAATTTACCCTTCAACTTTAGTTTGGACTGTATTAAACCATAAATTTCCAGAGTGCATTATTTGCAACTCGGTCACAAATGCAAGCAAGATACAACTAATATTATTCTAAATCACTAATTCCTGCAGACTGTCTTACTTTGAGTGCACTGTCCATCAACCTCGTACAGTCTAAATCGCGAGCACAAAGTTCTTCATTGACCATCAGATTCGTTCCAGAAGATGCGTGGTTTGAGGAACAAACTACATGCAAACTACAACTCCTACCTTATAACAAGGATAGGACTTCGTGGGCGTGACTCAACAGCGCTCTCTTCTTTCTTGAAAATACGCCCCAGAAACTTTTTATAAAAATTATGTCATTCTGACTTGTTCCTTTTTTTTACTGGTAACAATCAATTCCTGCTTTTACGATGGAAATTATAAAAACTGTTGAGGAATTCGCAACAAAAACGTTTAAATAATGAGCTTGTTACTTAAAATAAAATTTTCTATACTATATCTACACAGGGTGATATAAAAAATTGCTCAATAAATTGACTACAGATTTTTGGTACAAAGTAAAAAAATATTTCTTGTCATTTTTTATCCTGAAAGTTGAATTTTAAAAACAAATTTTATTAATAGCTTGCAACTTTTTGGCTACTTATTGTATCCTTAGATAATAGTTTCTTTCGTAAATTAAAAGGAAAAAATCCTACTACGGACATATTATTATATTGTAAGAATAATGTGTACAAATAGCGTATTTCGAATAGGTAGTATAGGTATATAACTAGAAACTGCAGTGATATTACATTAATTTGATATGAAAATTCATTATTTGCGTGACAAATGTTTATCTTAAACGTAAATTGACTTCTAAACACGCCATAAACCGCAAGTTTCATTTAAACTTTACTTTAAATGTCATACTCAACGTGTTCACTGAAATATTAAGCATAAATACTACTTGACATGAGAAACACGTTTATTAGGTAGCTGGTAGATATTTTATTAGGTTAATATAGACACGTTACTTGAAAATAAATTAGAAACCAACTGAGGCAGAAATGTTAAATTTAGTCCAAATTACACTATCAACTACTTATATTGTCTGGATTTTTCGTTGAAGTGAGCGTACACAGTACCTACAGGCCGGGCCGAAATTACCTTTTTTTATTTTTTTTTATAATATTGACCCGCTAGTTTTAATAATTTGAGCCAACAATTTTTCCTGATTAGGCAGGTACCTACCTACCTCCTATATGAGTAAATATGCAAATAAAGATATGGGGCCGCTTAAAATTAAACTTAGGTTCTTAATTTTTTTTGTAATAAGCAGCACATAAACCATCTTTTTTTTGTATAGCGGAAATAAAAAGTAACGAAAAATTTCGGCTCATTTTAAGGCCCGTGGGCCCGTTTTAATTTTGGCCAGGGTAGCTGACTTTTTCTGGGTCTTATGTATCGGCATTCCACAGTAGCGCAAAGACAATTTAAAGAAGTTATTTCGCTCCTGCCTAGACTACACTGGACGTAGTAGGTGCTCAACATGTTATACCTAACCATAAGTATACCTATCCTAAATAAGAGCATCAACTTTCGCCACAACCGCGGTCAAACCGGTCAACTCAAGAATATTAACCGGTTACGGAGAAACCGCGGTTAACCAAAAACCGGTCAAATCTGATAACCGGCCAACTGTGATGCCTGTGATGCCTAGATTAATTTGTGTAATATGTGTCACCTTTCTCCGGCCCTGACTAGCTCCTAGATTTTTAATGAAATAGGAGAAAGGAAAGGACTGAAAGGAGAATCAATAAATGACAAAGTGTTGCATAAATAACTGCGGTGCCTAGGTTGGGGGGCGCCACCAGATACCAGATATACCTCCAACCATAATCAATCATATAGGTACCCCCCTAAACTCGTTTCGTTTCCACTAGTTTGTATAAGGTTTATGTTTATGTGGTCTGTGTCTGTGGCCTATATCTATGAAGTTTATGTTTAATAAAAGATTGAAGATGAAGTATATAATATACCGTATTGCTAGGTTTGCTTGCAAGTCCCAGATTCAGTGTACTACTCTAGTATTTGTTCTAATAAGTAGGAGGGGTAAGTATGGAGAGAGACGGTGTAGGTGACGCGGCGCGCGCAGTGGGCGGTAAATCACAATCAAGCAATGAGCAACTTAAATATAGAATAAGCAAAACAAAAAGATTACCTTGGTCTGTACCGTGGCTTACAGGTTGTATAATAATTATTGTGGTAAGTTAGGGTTAATACTACTACTAGCAATTTATATTTGTTATCTAGTTTGGCAAGTAACCGAATAACCTTTCTGACTGGCTCGGTAAAGCGGTTACATTTTGACCGGTTAATTGATTATCCCGTTGACCGGTTAACCATTTATCCGGTTATCCAGTTATCCGGTTATCCGGTTATGGGGTTGACCAGTTATACGGTTGACCGGTTAACAGGAAAATTGGTTGACCGGTTATCATGTTTACCGGTTATCCGATTGACCAGTTGACCGGTTATCCTGTTAATTGGTTAATCGGTTGACCAGTTATCCGGTTAATAGGCCAAAACCGGTTTCGTCTAATTTTTGACCGCGCTGTTTTCGTCAGTATATATAACCGGTTAACAGGTTTTCGTTGACAGCCCTATTCCTAAACATAGATCAGCTGCTCTACTGAATCTAAAATACAACATGCCGAACACAGCACAAAAGACGAACTCTGATTAGTCATTCACTAAAAAAAACTTTTATTATATAGAAATAAAGAAACATTCGAACCGAGAGAGTTCTTATATCCTCGAGAGCCTACAGTCTGTACTCAGTGTATTCGATGGCAATACTTAATAGGTATGTTCACTAAGTTTCAATAATTGTAATTTATAAGTGAACATGTATCAATAATTCTAAAGCTAAATAAAACAGCGAATTACTCGCGGCAAAGATATATACAACCATATATCTTTGCTCGCGGCTATAAAATGTCCTGTAATGATATGCACAAAGAACAGCAGCGCTCCCAATTGTGACGTGAAAACGTTCCGTGAATTCAATCGAATATAGGTATTTCTCGCTTTTATTTCTAGAGAAATTATTGTTTAATTTTTTGTATTTCAGTGATTTAATTTGGTACCTATCTACTTGTGGCCCCCTTATAGCGTTGAAACAGAAATATATTTTTCTTTGCCTATTATAACTGAAGTAAATCTAAAAAATGCTACAGGTATTGAGTGAAGAAATTATCCCATAATATTACAGGTTGAACTTAGCCCCAGCTGTCTATCCGCTGTTCGAAATATCACCATTAGAGACCAGCTCACGGAAGTTGCTACACGTTGGAAGTTCTGCACTACAAAATTAATCTGGGAGCATCTGCCGCCGGCGCAGGTTCAGAGACATTTGCATGCAAAAAGTTGCATAAGTAACAAGGTGAATTACGTAGCGATTTAATTCGGGGACGTGCAGCTTTGGGTTGACTATTAATTTCCTGGGTTGGCGTACCAACGTCCAAATTAAGTTTCCAGACGTGTGGTGGGACAGTCATTATGATACGATTAATATTCAGACGCCGTCGTGGAAGCATGTCTTTATCGATCGCTCTAGCTAACCCCACGTTAATAACATGCTAGGTAAGTATAGAAGGAAATAATTGAAACAAAATAGTATGCTTTTATCTAGGTAAGTACCCATGTAGGTATATGTAAAATATTTCACTTGATATATTTTTTAGTTTATGTACATGGTAAATGCCTTCTTCAAAGAACAAGCTTATGATTCATAGTACCTACGTGATGAATTCTTGTAAGCAACTTACGCAGATAGTATTACCAGAGTATACAGGTAGACGTATACCCGTTTGTGTTATTGTTGCAAAATGATTGCGCTACGTTGTGCGGCAAAAGGTTTTTTGGATTTTATTTAGGTGCGAAATTTCTGTATGTAAAATCTATTGGAAATTTGAGCGATAAAAAGCGCTTGAGAATAAATTTATAGAGAAAATTTTCAGGCACATGTGGCTTTTGGTCGAGAATTCTTTACGAATACGACTCCCTATTAATTTCTTGTATATTTATTGATTTCTTAATTTTGACACTAGTTTATTTTGTAAATGTGCGTCATAAATTGAAACAGAGGTCTAATATAAACCTTTTAGCAATGCATAAATTATATACATTCATATATTCAATACCTGGCAATACCGCAATATAATTTTCAGATGCATAATTTGAACGGTGCGAAACAGACCAATTTTGGCAAATCGGTGTATGTACTAAGCCCATTCGCGGTTGCCAAGTAACGAAGTGATAAATTCCCTTGAAATTTGTTGCCTTTAGATAAATTCCAAGATCATTTATCGGTAACACAGGCATATAATTGGTTGTGTTTTTAAAAAAAGATATGCTTTATCGACTACAAGCAGTATGAGGAGAATAATCTTACTGAGTCTCCCACGTGATTGAATTATTAACTCGAGATTTTTCCTCGGTCTCGAATATTTAAGGAGATTATCATTTGACTTTATTTTTCAAAATATTCGTGCAGTGGGAAAATTTCTTGAAATACCAAATTTACTACTTTCTTATATGCTTGTTCCAGGTAGATGTAAACGAGATTTCAATAATTTAATGTACCAATATTCTGGAATTACTTTCTTGTGTTTTGATCGGTAACAATATCACACAATATCACACTACTTATTTTACCCCACACCTGACACTATCAAAAATTATTTTCTTTAGTCGGGATTTTACAGACACATCACATACCCACTGAATCATAGTAGTTTGTTTCAGTCAATGGATAAAAAAAGCCAGGAAGGACTCTATAGACATTATAATATACAATATACGTCAGACGGAAATCGCCGTTTCACTTTTCCCACTTATTATGCTTAGCTTGTAACACTTCCCTGACTGCCAAAACTAAATGTTTGGGGATTATAATCCATCGGTAAATAATTTTGTAATTTAAAATAACTTTTTAGGAAAGCAACAAAGTGGCATAGGCGTTTGTGTAGATACCTCATAATTGGAAATTTAAAGTTAGAATAACACCTATATTTTCTAGGGTTCCTAAACTTAAAGACATGACCGTGCCTTATAAATTTTGGCCTGTCTTATAGGTACCGACTTTACGAAAAATTTGTTGAAACAACTCAAAGGCACGCCACTGTGAAACAAGGAACGGCATCCCGCCATATGCACGAACTATCCCGATCAAGCGTTAATGTCAAACATTCCTTCCTGTGGTATAACTTAAATTTAAGTTTAATAATATCATTCCTTGGTTTTTGGTACTGTTTTTTAATGTTTATTTACAATTCTAGAGTTTGCCGTCATTTGGTTCTACACCGGACTGTGACAGATGCTCATAGAACTGCAAAGTTCTGATTTGGAACTTTGGGTTTTGACCATTGAAACAGTCACGTATGAATATTTTCCAAAGTCCGTTTTCTCTTTTTAAAATAAAATATCTTACTTAATATTATACCTATCAATCATGGGCATTCTCCTGGAATAACGGAAGCTTATTTTCCAAAGGAAAACTCATTGTAAACACAAATATGAAAATTTCGATGAAACGTCAAAGAACTTTTTAGGGTTAGGTACAAAAGTTATGATATTAACTGGCGGAAATTTAAGGCTCTGCTACTTGTCAGAGATTTCGAATTTCGGGATTTTATAAGTAGGTCTAATTTAACCTAACATAAATATTTTATAATAAAAATTTTTCTGATGGAAGTGTTGATACACTTGCAAACTGCGCGGTCATTCGAAAAACAATAGATTTTCTACTCTTTATAGAATTATATTCATGGATAATGTTATTCACAAATACTTTAAGATAATTATTAAGTTCTTAAGATCTTTGTCTTATCTTCACAAGATTATCCTTATGGTATTCAGGGCTACTCGGCTAGTTTGACCTAAAAATTATTTTTTTAACTCGGCAAATTTTTGTGGCAAGTGATTATTTGATGTATAATTTAGTAAACGACCTGAATTTGAAGGTGTTACCATCTCGTGCTCCGCACATCCAAAAACGCCAACTCTCCGTTTGTCTCTATTTCCATCGTAAATTTAATGCAAGGGTGGAACCGGTTGAAGATATTCAAAAGTTCATCACATTTGTCTGCCAGTACGGTTAAAGTAGGGTCATCAACAAAGATCTTAATGAAAAGAACAATAAAAAGTAATTGTCCTATGCATTCACTGATAAGCTACGTTAGGCTAGAGAGGAGCTGGCTGGGTTACCCACAGTAGACAGTAGTGCCATCTAGTTGCTCATAAAAGTTATTATTAAATGTGAAATATCTCTAATTTAACATAAAACTTACTATCCTTAAAAGTAAATCTTTTGAGATATCTCATATCTCATATATGAAAGACAAAATTCCTAAGGATGTGTGTTCCAATATCCTGTAGAAATAACCATGCCATGTTTGTTCAAAGCCATAGGTGGGTCAAACTAACAACATTTGAAGATTAGAATAAATTCGACTGTAATGACAAATTTAAAAATAAATAGAAAAAAAAACAGGTCTGACAGTATATCATTTTGAGAAGAGCCATCATTTTGACTATAATAATACCATTATTTTAGATACCAACTAGTTTAAGAGAAATTTTAGTCAAATGATACAAATTAGACATAACGAGACCATAAATAATTATAGAACTGATACACAAAATTTGAGTTTAGTGTATACAGGGTGATTCAGTTATGACGTAAAAAAAATATAACCACAGGTAGAACATAAATAGCTTAATATGAATTCGAAATTAAAAGTCAACCAAAAAAAATAAAAAATATTTTCCGAATTGCATTAAAACCCCTGTTTAGCAATTTTTAGCAATTTTTATTGCCGGCAATAGAAATTGCCGACTCTAAACAGGGCTTAACTGCGCTTTCCTAGTCGGCTGGTAAGCTCGCGCGAGACTTGTGCGCAGTTGCCAATTGCACAACATATCGTAAATTTACTTGTTTTTTTACTTGTTCACAGAAATTATTTCAAAAATGTAGAAATTCTGAGAAAATCCTAAAAGTTCGATCTTTTTTTGTGGTTTCTAAATTTTCAGCGAAACATTTTTCTGTTGTGGCGATAAAAACATCATGGTCTAACTTAATTCATTACCTTTTTGACTAGCTTTTCGATTTTCTAATGTTAATCCTTTTTCTACCTTTCTAAAAATAACAGTAACTTTACCCCACAGATTAAAGGCACAGCTCTATTCTGTTCGTGAGCGTCAGACCTTAGCATCTCCTAGCCCGTTGGTATAAGAAATCTGTTGTAATAAGCCCACTAGCGTAAAATAAAACTGCCAATTTACGTCCGTAAGATTGTAGCAATTTTCTTGTGCAGCAGGTGGGTTCTACCTGCGCTGTCGCCTGCCGTACACAGAATGTGGTAGCACAAGCATGGTGAGGATGGTATCCAAGAATCTGGCGGTAGCAGCGGTTCACAGCGTCGATCCACGGGAAGAGTACAGAGGCACGTGCACTTCCCTCTGCCTTCCACTCGACACTGGCGGACGTGGCCGGGTGGCCGGGTGGCGGTACTGGGTACTGCCACTGGCGGTGGCGCCCGATCAGGATCAGCTGTCTATGCAGCTAGTAGGCTGTTGGAACGAGCGGCGCGAATAAGTGGCAACGCAGCGCGTCGCAGCCTACGGAGCGCCGAGTTACTGGGGTCTAGGGTTAATTTGCCCCAAGTTTTAGACTTCTTCAATAAACATTTTTTTGCGTATTTTCCTTTTTAGAAGGCGTCCCCTATTGTGTGGTTAATTTTTTTTACGTCATGACTGAATCACTCTGTAGAGTAATCTGTTAGATCTATCCGAGATAACCACGAGAATAGGGAAGTAACACCTAGATATAACCAAAATAATCATGGCTCCATATTCATGCCATTTATACAGAGTTGCGTTTCCTGTGACAATGTGTCTTTTAATTATTGTCAATATGTGGCTTATTAATGTTTATATAAGTGCTATAATGTTCAACTGATTTACTTTGGTGCAAGTTATTTACTTTTTACTTTTCGTTTTACACTGTTTCTTTGTTTGAATTGTATTTTTCTGTAGTCCTTACGCCAAATCTCTTTTAGCCTTGATAAAATCAAAATATATTAACGAAACGTTGGCAATTGTTTAAAAGGTTTCAGTGTTTATTTATGTCCTATCCCTGCGAATTGTCAACATGTTAACATTATTAAATTTCGTAGTTTGCACTAGACTTTGTTTTTTCTCTCACCACCATTCTGACTTTGGTGTTGTTATAGTAAATTTTAAACCGTAATGGGGGAAGATATAAAAAACGACAAACATTGCTATTGTGGCATGCTTACTAAATATAGCGTATCGACCGTATCGTTTGCGCGGCGCAAGGATATGCCTTTACAATGGACTTTTGTCCCTACCAAGAAAAAACACAAAGAAAATTATGCCAATAACCACCCCGAATACCGAGCTATGTAATGTATCAGACGGAGCGGAACAGAGTGCTGGCGACAGCACCCAGACCACGAAGCAACAGTCGGCCCCACTCCCGCATCATAACCGAATTATCCGGTCGGCGTAATGCTTCGCGAAAGCTGAGGCTTCCCTTTCTCTACCCCAATCTCGAACGGAAATTATTTATGCCGTCCTGGATCGCGGATACACGCATGGTACAGGTTGGGCCATACAAGGGGAACAGTGGGCCTGTAGGAGAACCAATTAAGATGAAAATGTATTTCAAAAACTAAAATGTTGAAAAAATTAAGAAGGTTTAATGTACCGCCTGAATATGTTAAATAACAAACGAAAAATTGAAAATTTATACCTTTGCTATAGTAAAAAAAAAGTAAGAAAGAGTTGGGAGCTAAATATAAACTAGAAAATAGGTTTTACCTCCAGCCGGGAATATAGGTCTCCCTCTTGGCCACAAGTTTGTATAACACATTAGACATAATAAATGTCGAAACGTCGGCTCCTTTAAAGAAATTTATCAGGAGAGCCACAAATTCAAGTTATCATTTTAAACGTACCTAATAAAGAGTAGATTTAAAAAATGTACAAATATAAAGGGTGTTCCGTTTAAAAATATAAGTTTGATTAGGTAGTATGTTGACAACACGACTGTCAGACAGTGACAGATTTTCCTTACTGATTTTCTCATTTACGCCTTGGAGAGGGTTGAAAGGTAAATCGATGCTGAGTCGGAAAATAGTAATTTTAAGTTTGGCCCCCGGGGAAAACATATGGAAAATTCGATTTTTCAAAACAAAACAAAAAGGTACTAATTCTCACTTATGCCATGTTCACCGTATGATTTATTATACTATTCCGACCTCGAAAACCCAAAGGCATAAGTGTAGCGTGTGGAAAAAGGGTTGATTTAAGGGTTTGGCAGATCACACAAAAAATGACTTGGTTTACTGACTCCGTCAGTTATGCCGTTTGAAATGGTGAAAACTTATATCCTCACTAGCCCGAAAATTGATTGGCAGAAGTGAGGCGTGGGGAAAAATGCACTTTTGGGTCAGAAAATAAGTCGGAAAAAATTTTTTTTCGTCAACTGATTTCTGCACGTATGCCTCTGAAACTATAGAAAGTTTTATTGCAATTCATTTTATCCCTGACAAAATCAGTTGACGAAAAAAAATTTTTTCCGATTTATTTTCCGACTCAAAAGTGCATTTTTCCCCACGCGTCGTTTCTGAAAATCAATTTTCGGTCTAGTGAGGATATAAGTTTTTACCATTTCGAACGGCATAACTGACGGAGTCAGTAAACCAAGTCATTTATGCCTTTGGGTTTTCGAGGTCGGAATAGTATAAGAAATCATACGGTGAACGGTGAACATGGCATAATAAGTGAGAATTAGTATCTTTTTTCTGTTTTCTCAGCATCGATTTACCTTTCAACCCTCTCCAAGGCATAAATGAGAAAATCAGTAAGGAAAATCTGTCACTGTCTGACGGTCTAATACCGTCTCCCCTAATAGACCATTGGACTCGCAGGAAAATTTTGTACAATTTTTGTTTTTACCATTTGTTGCTGGGGCGAAAATTAATAAAATTACGGGGTGAAATCTTACGTTAATAGTACACTTCTACAGGATGACCCAGTTTAACATGATAAACCCGAATTTCCAGATAATTTTTAAGATAAATAATAATTTATGTTTCAAAAACAAAACTTGTGAAGAATTTTTTTCGAAATTCGAATATGATATCAGACTTAATACCTACACAGGGTGTATAAAAAGTTATTTCCAAAAATACCCTTTTTAAAAACATTTCTGGACAAGTTCAATTTTATTTAACATGGAATAATTAGTATACGGGGAGTAACCAAAAACTGTCAGTTATCTTTCCTAACTTAGGTATATTTTGTTTTTTTATATTCGTATTCGTTTTCTTCCCCCAATTCCAACCATATATACACAGTAAAAACTATTTACAAAATATATTATAATAGGTAATTTCAATGCCTTGGGTCTACATGTATATATTTTACAGGGTGATCCCCATAACATTTCACCGTGCTTAACTTCTTTATTTTTCGAGTTAAAATAAAATTTTTGAGATAAAAGTTTTGGGTTTTTTGGCTGGGCTTTACCGTGGTTTTGATCAAATTGATACAGGGTGTTCCGTAAAAGTTAGACATACCAAACTTATGTTTTTTTAAATGGAAAACCCTGTATTATTGAATTATCTGAATCTACTCTTCATCCCGATTTCAACGATAGATATATGTCACATGTTTGCTCCAGCCGTGTTTGCAATTTTCACGTTTGCACATCATGTATCCCAGAAACGAAACGTTTGCGGATAAATCGAGTATAAGAAAAAAATGATGGAAATAATGAATCTAAAACGCTAAAGTTCACGTTATAATCATCCAGACAAAAAAAGTTAAGGTTGATATTTCCGGTTCGTGGCAAAATTATATTAATCTGTGTAAAAATATGAACCTTGATTGGGTGGGTTTAAAATAATTATGAACCTTGATTGGAGTGGGTTCAAAATGATTACGAACTCTTTAGGGGCATTATAATTTTTTTATATAGGATGTGCAAACATAAAAAATTAAGATTGAAAGCACTCTATTTTAAAAACGCCTGGAGCAAACATAAGACCGTTGACTGACGTATTCTGACGTATTAATAAAGACTGCTCACGGTTGTCAAGTCTGACACTTTTTTGGCTCACCATATGCGCTTTTCGGACACAAAATACAATACAAAATACATTGTTAGATATCAGCGCCATCTGTTTTCCAGGACATGAAGCCATAGCCGTGAGAAGTCTTGTAAATATGTTAGTCAACGATAAGACATCGTTGGAATCAGGATGAAGCGGAGATTCCTAAAATTCAATAATATACAGGGTGTTTCATTAAAAAACATAAGTCCAGCTTTTACTTAACACCCTGTGTCAACTTCAACAAGACCGTGGAAACCCCCAAGAAAAATCTGTACATTTTCATCTCTAAAATTTTTTCTTTAACTTGAAAAATAAAGAAGTTAAGGGGTGAAATATTATCTGGATCACCCTGTACATAACACGTGTAAATTTACGTCGAGTAGGTAAGTAGTAAATAAATGCACTTAATAATCCCCTAACATGCATTTTCAAGAATTCAAGGGTGCAGGAGTTTGCAGCATTTATCTAAAATTGCATTAATTGCCATGTAGTTTCACTTAAATTGAATAATAAAGTAGCATAGCATTTTAATGTTATATTATAGTTTAAAGTTAAATTGCATTGAATGTAAATGTAAATTATCGTATAGGAATTTATATAATGTAAGCAAATTTATTTTATCTTTAAATTAGTCAATGGCTATTCTCTTATTAATAAGTTCTGTAATAATGTGGACAATAGGTATTAACAAACTGTATTGTTTACTGAGTTTGTATGTAAATGTTTTTATTTTATATGTTAGCTGATCTGACATATTCTCATAAAATATCACAAAATGAAGACAGTACCTACCTATTAACAAAATACATATTATAGAAGTTTATACTTGTAGAAAAACAGGTTCAGACATGTTGAACAGCGTGAAAAAAAAAAAACATTTTGAATTCATTTCAGAGTACTTACTGTCAACAATTGGGTATAAAAGAATCCAGAAACCTAACTTAGCGCATGCTTTGACTTCTTATTACATATAAATCCATGTAATTTTATATAATTGTACATACGTAATATATTGTAAATTTACAGCATATTACAAAATTTATAGTAAAATAATTTATTTCTCATTTTATTTACATGTTTTTGAACAATTTTACTTATATAGTCGTGCAAAACACGAATTACCTACACAAGTATGTAAAACTTTACTAATTTGAGAAGGATAATTTCACACCTACTTTTTATATACCTAATGTACTTCTATCTAATTATCCCTAACAATATATTTTTAGCGCTCCATACAAAGATGGAAATTTATCATACTTATATGTATTTGACGAAATTGACAAAAAAAATTAAAATTCGCTGCTTGGTTGCTGTAATAGATAATAATTATATATAACTAAATGGCATTGGGAGAACAAAAGGAACCTAAATAAATCCAAAATATATACGGAGTTTCCAAAATGTTACCAAGTGACTACACCAAGACCACTTCCGGTCAAGCGGGAAGTCACAGATGAGAACCGACAATTTTTTGTTTCTCTCCCTATACAGGGTTAACTATCACTTAGTACAAAAATTTTTATGGCAGATAAAGAAAAATTAGACTCGCCAAAATAAATTTTCAAAAATTTTCTAACATTTGTCTTAAGCCTATTTTTTTTTTCAAATTGTATTAAACCCCTCAAAAAACGCCGCCTATGGACGCCCGCGCGACATGTCTAAAAATTTCGCGTATGTCAATAGCGCGGCGTTGCCACGTCTATCAATTTATCCGAGGATTCACCACAAAATTTCGATTTCCTTTTAAAAACGAATACTTTCTAAGGAACATGTAGAATGCCTATGAAACACCTACCTTATTGACATTTCCAGGATTGTATTGCACCATTTTCTGTTTTCTTGCTTTTTTTCTTTTCATTCACATTTTCTAAATCTGTTGGGGATCTCTTGGTTTCCCTCTGCTATTCCTTTTGTTTGAAGCGAGGTACTCAGCCTGACGACCACGACGAGGTGGATCCCCTCCGCCAAGAAAACCCCGAAGGATAACCAAAAAATCACAACTGCACTAGCATACATTGCACATGCAAAGCACTACAGTAGCTGTTCAAAGAGGCCGCCGTTAACTTCGATGCACAAATTCACTTGGTTAACTAAAGAAGTCCGGATACGTGCAAAAAGTCCATGATTATTCCGGATTTGAACAGCTGCACCTTCAATTCGTTCACGTAACTGCTGCTCGTTGTCGATTTCCTGCTCGTACACAATCGCCTTCATGAATCCCCAAATACAAAAATCCATTGGATTCAAGTCTGATGATCGCGGCGGCCATGCAATTGGCCCTCCTCGTCCGATCCAACGGTTGGGGCATTGGTCGTCTAAAAGCGCACGAACAGGTCTCGCAAAATGGGCTGGTGCACCATCGTGCATAAACCACATGTCATGCAGTACTTGTAGTGGCAAATTATCAAACAAAACATTTGTCAGAAAATACAAGTATCGTTCAGCGTTTAAATTTTCCGGTAGAATGTATGGTCCAATTAATCGTTCTCCACAAACTCCTACCCAAACATTGATGGAAAACCGACGTTGGAAATTAAACCGCCGAACAGCATGTGGGTTCTCATCGGACCAAATATGGCTGTTGTGTCTAAAGAAAAACAGAAATAAGAAATATTCACAATTTTGGCGAAGGCGTTAGGATTGACATAGCCAATTTTATAATAAATAAAAAAGATAATATGGAAGAGAAAGCTATAAGTAAGTAAAAATTTACATACGTGTTTAAAACCCCAGCACGTGTGAAGCAGCATTCGTCTGTCCAAAGAATGTTGAAAACAAAGTTTGGGTCTTGGGCGATTCGATCACGTAGCCAAGTGCAGTAGGTCATTCTCACCGGAAAATCATTTGCTTCTAATGCTTGGACCTTTTGTATGTGATAAGGGTGAAGGCCGTTTTCCCTTAGAATCCTCCATGCCTGTAAATAATTGTATTGTTACATTTTAAATTTTATGTAGGTATTAGGTGCAAGCAAAGACAATCCCATCACATGGGAGAGTCTTTGGTAGAAGTCAGTTTTATTGGTTTTATTTTACTTGCCTTGTTCTGAGATATTCCCAATCTCCTTGCAATAGCTTTAGTGCTTATGGAAGGTTGCTCTTCCACCAAATCAAGCACTGACTCAACATCGTCCATGTTCATTTGCCCTCCAGGTCCACCCCTTCGAGCTTGCAAAACACCAGTGTTTCGCATACGTTGTACAACGTTCACGAAAGTACGTGGGTTAGGCATATTTGCCCTGTTAGGAAAACGAATACGGTATTCTGCTACAGCTCGATGTGCACTTTCATCGCATCTCCCGTAAATTATAACCATGTCCGTTAACTCGGCGTTCGAATACTCCGGCATTTTCACAATGACGCTGAACGATTTGCCGCGAAAATCAAGACCGAACTGGGAAATAACGCGATGTTACATTCGCAAATGCCGTCCGTCGGCTACTAGCCAAACTTGTAAAGGTTTGTTCCAACACGGCCAATAACCGTGCTCAAGCACGTTCAGCGCATGCGCACTACCCCACTGGCTGTTCCAACTGCGAATTATGTACCGACACGGGACGATACACGCACTGTTCCAACCGATTTATGGATCATTTGTGTATCGTCCTTGTACGATAAAAACGGTGCCTGGTCTAAAGCAATAACCGCGTGTACTGACATGCGCAGTGTATAGTCGTGTGACAGAGATAAACAATAAACTCATATTTTTGTTTTTACATAGATGGTTTTAAATCGATGGCTGGGATCGTGTTTTTTTATTTCTTGTTGGTTTTTGGCTTGTTGGGTAGGGCGGGGAATCATTGAACAATAATTTTTTAGAGTGAAGAGTGAGGTTAGCCCACCGAACATTCGGTTAGCCACATATTAAACACGCAGGTTAGGTGCGGTCACAAAACGTGATTTGGTCGATTTGATTCACAATCCGTTCCATCTGAAATTTTCTTTGGGATCGCACATGAACGGTGCAAAACTAGCGCATGCGTTCTTTAAGGGTTATCATCTAGTTCATTTACAATTCTGTGACGGTACGTAAATTCGAGTTGGAACAAATGATCCCAAAGAAAATTTCAGATGGAATGGATTGTGAATCAAATCGACCAAATCATATTTGTGACCGCACCTAACCTGCGTGTTTAATATGTGGCTAACCGATGGGCTAACCCCACTCTTCACTCTAAAAAATTGTTCAACGATTCCCCGCCATACCCAACAAGCCAAAAACCAACAAGAAATAAAAAACACGATCCCAGCCATCGATTTAAAACTATCTACGTAAAAACAAAAATATGATGTTAATGTTTATCTCTGTCACACGACTATACACTGCGCATGTCAGTACACGCGGTTATTGCTTTAGACCAGGCACCGTTTTTATCGTACAATTACAATACACAAATGATCCATAAATCGGTTGGAACAGTGCGTGTATCGTCCCGTGTCGGTACATAATTCAGTTGGAACAGCTAGTGGGGTAGTGCGCATGCGCTGAACGTGCTTGAGCACGGTTATTGGCCCTGTTGGAACAAACCTTATATGTACAGTTGCCTAGCTAGTAAGTTGTGAAATGACGAACGGGGCAACGGGGAGCAGTCGAAAAAACGTTTCATATACTCGACCGGGCCCATACGTCGCTTAATTCATAGCGCCGAGGCTTCAGAACAATAAATCCTTTATCTATGCTTCAGAAGAGGTTAGATGGTGGACAAGAATTCATCAGAGGAGCTCCGGGGGTATTAAGGGAGACGGCTTGTGGTGTAGCGGTACTCAGCTTTCCGCGAGACAAGGAACCGGTCCGGATACGAGCTAAGGTAAGGGGAATCTAATAGCGCTGCATCTGTACAGATTCAAATCGATTGTTATTTATGTATTTTTTAAATTTGTTTGAGTAAAGAGATATTTTCACCGTTCCTAAATCAATGGCAACACCGCGGAAAATCACTTCAGCTGTCAGTACCTTCCGAAGCCAAATTGGATGACGTCATTAAAGGCGGGGATTTACAGGGAAAATAGGGGTCTTTACCCGTTTTTTTAAAGATCATAAAAAAAAATTAAAAATATTTTTCTATGTTTTCTTAAGCCACCCTGCGCACGTGGTAAAATTTTTTGTACTAAGTCATAGTTAACCCTGTATACTCATTTGTAGTATTCCGTGTTATAATTAAACTTCATAATTTTTGGACAAGGGTCTTTTTAATGACTTTTAACAACACCGTGTATATTAGGCTTGACGCCATATTCGAATTCCTCGGAAAATTCTACACAAGTTTAGTTCTTGAACTACCAATTTACCTTTAAAACTACCAATTTACATGCTGGTTGATTACTAAGTTTAGACACAACATACTATAATATCCTAAATTGCAAATGTTATAGGCAGACGCAAACTTAGAAGAATCATGGTTTTCGAAATAACATAATTAATCTTGCTCTTTTATTTATCTTGGCACTAGGGTTTCATCAAGTCAAGTAGCTTGACATTTTAACAAATAACTTGACAAGTAGTTTGACATTTTAACAAATAACTTGACTTGACTTGAGAATCAAGCTTTTGACGAATTACATATATTTGACTTGACTTGATTTTAACTAGTTATTACTTGACTTGATATCAAGTAATTTCAATCTACTTGATATTGCTTGATCTTGATGACGAATTACGAATCTATATTACAAACAGCCTTGTTTATACAGAATAAACAGCGCATGAACCATTTCTGCAAGCTCCACATAATCTAAATGATTATATAGTGCAAAACTCGTTGAGTTTTCGATGCGCAATCGATTAAAATCGGAATATTTTTCTAAAGCAGTGGTTCTCAACCTTTCTTTGAACAGGTACCAATAGAACTTTTTTGTTCGGTGTGTGTAGGTAAGGGCCCCAAAGTCCGAAATAAACAGTTTGGGGATTTAAAAATAAAATTTTACTTGTCCGTTGTCCCAAACTCAACTCCAGCGAAAATGTCCTCTAACTTTATTCCGATGACCTGAATTTAGTGATCCCCAGGTGATCAGCGGGCGGAACACTGGTTGGGATTGTTGGGAACCTCTGATCGTGGAAAGATTACGTTTGCGCCAGAGAAATGGAAGAGAGGAGAACGCGCTTTTCCCTACTGCGCATCATGATTTTCGTCTACAATCTGCCGGCCATTTTGAAGACACTTTTGACATTTTACCGGCTGGTGCGGAGTGCTTACCTCTTTTTATTTGGAGTTTTCGAAGTAATTTCGATTGACTTGTCGTGTGCTGTGAAAGACTGTAAGAATTTTACAAGAGAAAGACGTGTGGAAATATATTTTTTCCGGTACGAATTTTCCAATAGGTGTGTTTACTTTTTTCAGTTCTCATTGCCGTACCTTTCTGTATCAATTACATTTATTACTAGATAGATTAGGTGGATTGAATTTAAGGTTTTTATTAATATACGTATATAAACTGGGCAAAGTCTGTTCAAAATGGCGCGAGACAAAATTAATCAGTTCGCGCATCGCGCAGCTTGACGCTCATTCTCCCCACCTCCGCATATCTCTGGTTCGCGCTCGCGTGGTAGTTCCCTGAGCTCCGAGCTGACAGAGACAGAAACGATCACGCGTTTGCATTAGTTGCGTATTTACCTAATAAAAATAAAATTTGAAATTGATAAAAAATGAAGTAAAAAAACTTGATTTTTCAATTACTTGAAAAATAAATACTTGACTTGATATTGGAAAATTACTACTTGACTTGAACTTGACTTGATTTCAAGTCAAGTCAAGTAGCTTGAATATCAAGTCAAGCCGTGAATCTCTACTTGGCACCATTGAACGTGTACCCACCGATATTTAACCAGCATCCACAGCCATATCATCTGCATCACAATGATAATATAGTGTTAGGTGTGGGGTTAGATTTTACCCTTTGGCAGAAATCCTCATTTTTCGTAAAATACATAGGCAAAAACTGATACTAATAATTACAATACAGGAAAAAAATTATAAGGCACGTTTATGTCTTTAAGTATAGGAATTCTTGATAATACAGCAATTCTAATTTTAAATTTCCAATTATGAAGAAGTAGGTACCTACACTAACGCCTATGCCACTTTGGTCCATGACTGCAAAAGTTAATTTAAATTACAAAATTACCGATGGATTATTATTATCCTCAAACGTTTTAGTTTTGACGGTCAGGGAAGTGCCACAAGCCGTACAGCTAAGCATAATAACTCGAAAAAGTATCTAAATACCACATATTGACACCTATCATCGTGCGTCAGATATCAAAATATCGTGTCAAAACTCTCTCAGGGCGATTTCCGTCCCACGTATTTTGTAATACACACAGAGCTTTGACTCATTCCTGGGATTCTTTATTCAAAAATTTTACCTTTAAAATCCACATGTAGCTTCTACAGGTGCTTTTTTTTTGTCGCAAGACAAACATATTATCAAGTGGAAAGTTCAATGCCATTCCAAAATGTTACGTTTATGGTAAAAACAGAATGAAACTGCCACCTCTTCCTATTTTCTGTTGGGACTATCTCATGTTAGGTATTCTCGATGGAATCGTTCCTTCAAGAAGTCAAAAATCGACATATAACGCACTCGACGGTGCGAAACGGAGTGTCAGTGACAGCGAATGTCGCGCAAGGGCCAAGAAGCAACAGTGGGTTCGGAACTCCCGTCGACCTCACAGCCGCATCATAACCGAATTATCCGGCAGGAGTAATGCTTCACGACGGCTGGGTTTCCGCTTTCCCCCCTCTAATTCCCAACAACAATAATCTATGAGACACATACCCATTATGCACGCATATGTCGTCTGGATAAGGATGTTTCACATACAATTTCCATTCCAAAATATATAAGCCTTGATGAGGCTCTTGTTTTTTAATATTTTTTTAACACGTATTCAAAACCATTAACGAATTTATCAGCGATAACAATTATTCCATCAGACAAAAATTAAATGTCATTTAGTTGTTTTGATTGAAACATAATTATTTTCTGTCTCAGTAGACTATATCTAGTTAAAGACACTAGGTATCTTAACAAAATTTTATAATAAATGTTATAAATATCTGTCTTTTTTAATCGTATTTTCCCTGTGAGAGAGGGTAAATTTTGTTCTCGGAGAAAAGCAAGCCACTTCAATTCTGAAACCAAAGTATGTAACGGATTTTTCCATTTTAAAATCCGTTACTCGTTTCTTATCTTTTTTTATTAACATAAAGTCACTATTTTCAAATATATATATCTCATACTTAATAACTAATTTATTTTTCGTAGTTTCAATTCATTTACAATATTGTATTCAATTTTATTCTGACAATTTATCACATTTAAAAAAAAACTTAAATTATTTCAAATAATTCAAATTTTCGCGCGCCCTATACTTCAATGGCCGTATACTTCCGCCTAGCCTCGAACCCAGATTCAAAATGCGAAAATCAAGTGCGAATTATGTGTTTATTTATCAGCCGGTATATGTGATTAAAAATTGGTATTATGAATTACTCGATTTTCCGGTTCTTTTGATGCATAATTTGAACATAAACACTATTTAGTTTATTAGATACGTTTCATGCTAACACCCGATTGGTCTAATGCGGTCGGATGATTTTTGGTGGTGCCCAGGACCCGCGCCAACGGCAGCTTCAGTTTGCTCCCGGTCTCCGTAGAGAAAACTCAGTCAAAATGTCTTTCAAATTATGAATATTTTCGATTTTTATCGGGTCTAATTATGGCCATCGGTGGATTGTTTTGAGTGGTTTTGTATCGTGATATTAAGGTTTTGATTTATGTGACTAATATTTTTGGTATTTCTATCTTTGCATGTGCACGACGTTGAAAGGCAACGCCGTTGGCACGAGGCACTTCCTTTCTTGGCTGCGTAGCTGATGAATCGCGGGACACATGCTGATGTTTGCTTAGTTCAGCGACTTTACTACTCACCTGTGGCGTTTTTTTTGACGTGCTGTTTTTTTGAAGGACTCATTTCGTCCAAGGCCCCGGCCATCTTTAACTCGAAAACATAGCACTGTCTTTCTTTGAATACCCACCATCTTGCGGTTGCTACCTTATCGAATATTTTCAAGTTTTGGTCACATTAGTCACACGTTACTTTCTTATTTTTCGGGTTAAGTATCGATTCTGTAGTACGGAGAACCTCGGATAAATCTGACACCGATATATTCAGTTTTCTAATAATTCATATTGCCTTTAGTTTATCAGCTTTCTTAGATTTTGTATTTTACCGTTCAAGTCTCAAATAAACTTTTCGCGTTAAATTTAATTTAAAATTTCTTAAATTTCGAAATTCGGGCTGGAATATTCTCGAATTTTTTTCTTTTAATTAAATATTAAGCACTTTGCTATTCCGGTCAGTTAATTAATATTATCTATGAAATTTAAAAGCTATGCATAGTTCCCAATAGTTTAGTTTAGTTCTAAACATTTAATTTTCATGATTAATTGTCTACATTAAATAACTTAAGTATCATAATTCAATTTTAAATATAAATCGTAACCTATTGGTTTATAAATTTTTGTAAAAGGCTTGACCTTGTCCAATGCTACTTTCTTTCTGATCTGTTCACGCTTGCAACACCATCTCTGAGGACGCTACGACGACAGCTTACTGACGACGAACAACGTAACGGAAGTTGCGTAGCCATAGGTGTGCACTCCTGGTCAGCTCTACTTCGGCGAAAAACCCCTGAGATTTGCTAGCCACATCAACAGCAGCGCCTACACGAGCACAAGGACCGGAGGAAGCCCTAGCCTCGCCCCGCACTACCACAAGCCTCGTTATGAGCGTAAGCCACTGAAGACTCAGTTGGAACTTGACATTCAGAGTGAATCATAATCGATGCTGAACAGTCAGTTTATTTGTAAAGCCAATTTGGTCTTTTTATTTGTTCTCAAACCAATTTTTAACTAAAATTTAACTTTCAATTTTTAACTAAAATTTAACTCTATTTCCTAGTTTGTTATATTTAAATAGTCGCTCAATTCTAACTTCATACTAAAGTTGCTCTATTTTTTTATAATTGTCCACCAAAAATTAATTAATAATTGTAACATCTCTCAATAATTGTGATCAATAAATTATTTATATTGTAATAAGGTAACAGGGTTTTATTGAACAGACCCAACTATAGCAGACCTCGGTTTGTTATAAGTACTACTAATATTTTACTGAATATACACGTATGAGCTAAGTAACCATTAATCCTTAAATAATTGCAGTAATAAAGGGTCATAACTGGTCGCTTACGGACATGAAACATATACTGAAAATATGTAAATCACACCCGAATTACATCTACAACAGTTTAAAATTTATTTGATTTATATTCCCTTAATTACAGGCATTTTATCATTGGTAGCATTATGATGCATGTTTTTAATTTTCAACGTTTAAAGAAATACTGTTTCATGCATATATGAATCATTAAAAGTTGAGAATAAATAGGGTTGTTCCATCATAAATGCGAGCACCATAATAACATTTTTGATTTTCAGATAACGGAGTGTTTTTTATGGTGAAGGAAAGGACTATTTCTGGGGGCGTATCATGTTCGTTAAATCACTGGACTACTATCATGTTTACACACTAAAAATGAAAAAAATAATATTAGAGTTTTAATTTTGGTGTTATTCAGCATAGTCGAAAATAGCTCTGTTTCATCGACAAGTATGGCTTAATATTAATTCTGCTAATGAATTTTAAAATTATATTTTGCCTACATGTGTATTGTGCAGATCAAGTTATCTATGAAATAAAATAATAAAAAAAATTCAAAACATACCTATTTATTCTATTAGGGAACTATGCAAAATAATATAAATTAAAGTTTAATTAATATAGCTAAATTAAAGTTTTGTCACAGAAAAGTGGTTTGGTTAGGAGAAACAGAATTGAATTTTAAATATAACATCCTTTAAAAGGTTCATTTTAGATTGAGTCTTTTTTCCCATAATATTTATTTCTTTCTTTCCTATTTACCATCTTCAGCTCGAAGCTTCAGAGCCTTTTTAACCACGCGCTGAAATTAGTTGCAGTTCTCGACTTTCAAGCGTGTTTAAAGTATCATCAATGCTCCACGCATTTGAGTAGGTACCTACCCTAAATGGAATTTTTGGCACGCTCGTAGAAAAATAAGTTTAGGCTATTTGGGTCTCAGTATGGAAAGGTCGCGGCAGTTTCTATCCCCTGTTACTTGTAGATTTCTTTCACGTGTTCCTTGTGTGATTTATGCTCGGTTTTTGTATGAATAGGGCGTACATTATCGGGTCGTCCGGGATAGGATTCGGCTGGGGGCCTTGCCTGCCGATCAATAGAAATGCTGGGAGAAGAACATTGTAGAACTTGGGCAAGATGAAAACCTAAAGTGGTCTCGGAGGTGTCTTTGACCGATCTACATGATAAAAAAAATCAGTTGCCGAATATCATTGCGCCTACTGAAAAGTGCTTATATTAGTTATATTTAATAGAAGTATTGAATTAGTTACTTTGTTTATCACAAATATCTCATCATGAATATTTATTGTTTCACCTCCATATCAGCTTGTTTTTTTCTGCCAGAATTTAACCATCTGGGAGCAAATTCCCTATGCCGAAGATGCTTTTTGTAATTAAGCGCACATTTATAGACTTATTTAGGCATAGTTTAACTAAATATTCGAACGAATTTATATTATTTCGGTTTGAATGAAACGCTTCCGATAGTTTCTAATATCTCCGTTCCTTCTGATAGATTTTCCACTCTTGTTCGATGTGTGATTTATATGCTCGGCTTTTGTATGAATGGGCGTAAATTCTAGTGCCGTCCTGGATGGGATTCGGCCGGAGGCTTTGCCTGTCGATCATTTCGTATTGAAAACTCGGCTAAAGGTATCGTAAATCTTGGATAAGATGAAACCTGAGGCGCCCGCAAGTGCTGCTTTGCATAATAATAAACTTCGTTGCATAAAATGTTTCGTAATCTATATGACAATTTGTTGCAGAATGATAAAATATTTAGGCAACAAAACCAGCGACGTGGATTTATCGAATAACTGTGTTAGTTAAACAGAGGACACGGGCATCTAAATCTTCATTAAAAATTAATTACCTATGCTCAAAACATACGCGTCAGGCATAACAATACCGCAAAAATATATGTATGGTACTGATGTGCTGTATTCCAGATCCTTTTCTATTATCAGTGACTATAGAAATGCTTTCTATAGTCACTGCTATTATCTACCATCTTTCAAATTACGAGACTGAAAGTTCTTCTGCCAATATGTTAAGTTTCGTCTCTTGTAGGGTTTTTTTATGTTGGATGTGAGGCAGTGAATGTTTATTTTTATACGAAACGTCTGCCTGATGACATCATATGGGTATCAAATGAAAGAGCTCGAAAAGTAGCAATATGGCGGCCGCCCCAAGATGGCGGATTACCTATTTCTTCACAACCTACTTGATATGGGGGTGTCGAATAAATGTGTTTGACGATTACCAAATAATAAGGTAAGTGACGTCATACTAAATCCAATATGGCTGGTGCCCCAAGATGGCTGACTAAATTTCTTTACCACCCTCCTAACGTGGGAACCAACTAGGTACCAAAAACAAAAAATAAAATAAAAAATAAAAAAAAATAAAAACAAGCCTTTATTACACAACATACATATTATACAGTGCCGTCCAGAAAGTTGGAAACAAATGGGAATTTTCCTTATTTGAAATTTCTCAAAAAAAAATTCTCTATAAAAGTTGGTGCTTGTGCTTAAACTCAAAATCGACCTGTAAAAATTTTGAAATTTCTATTCGTATACAGGGAAGTTTGAAAAATGTGAAAATTCCTCAAGAGGAAAATAATACCCTTATTTTTAGAACTACTTACAGCAGAATGGCACTAAAAAAGTTGTTTGGAATCCCAAGACAATGTCAAATATGAATTCACAACCACCTAGTCAAACGAAGAAAAAAAATTGTTATTCATCACGCTGTATAATATCTACATAATGTTAGATATGTCTTTTGAGGCACAACTTCCAGCATGACAGTACAATACCAATGATTTTTATTTGCGTTCAACTAGCATCTTCAAAACACTTAATAACTGAAAGTTCTTCGAAATTTGTCGTTTTTTATGCCCATTTAAAATAGTCTAACAATTTCAAACAACATAGCAACTGATCTGTGGAACATATATTACAAAATGCACATATCAAAATGAACCGAAGAACAATAGTCTGCATATAAAAGGAAGGGGCATGTGTAGAGTAGCCACTGAAATGTTTTTGTTGTGATATTTTTATTGTGGAATTATCATTTATTAAATAACTCTTAAATTGTTGCTGTATTCAAATATTTATATGTTCCACATATTAGTTGCTATGATATGTTGGAAATTGTAGGAGTATTTTAAATGGACACAAAAAAAAACGACAAATTTTGAAGAACTTTCAGTTATTAAGTGTTTGATGATGTTTGGTGATGAGTTGAACGTAAATAAAAATCATTGGTGTCGTACTGTCATGCTCGAAGATGTGACTCAAAATACATATCTGTATTATACAGCGTGATGAATAAAAAATGCGAAAGTGTGATTTTTTTTCTTATTTCGAGTAGGTGGCTGTGAATTCATATTTGACATTGTTTTGGGATTCCAAACAACTTTTCTTAGTGCCATTCTGCTGTAGTTCGAAAAATAATAGGGTACTTTACTCTTGAGGAATTTTTATATTTTTCAACCTTCCCTGTATACGAATAGAAATTTCAAAATTTTTACGGATGGATTTTGAGTTCAAGCACAAGCACCAACTTTTAATAAAAATAATTTTTTTGAGAAACTTTAAATAGGTAAAGAAAATTCCCATTTGTGTCCATCATTCTGGCAGACACTGTATAACAAGCCATGTACTAAAGCGAATAAAATAAGTTTATGTTTTCGTTAAGATAATTCAATGCCAAATTGCGACAAGTTTTTGTAATTGTAAAGAAAATACATACTTTGACAAATAGGTACTTGCATAGATCAAAGTTTCCTCCTTCACCAACGTAACGTCAAAGATATTGCCATCTTTGTTGGGACACGTCCTGACATGCTGCAGGCACAATGA
The DNA here is from genome assembly GCA_963920635.1 of Pseudeuparius sepicola. NCBI lineage: Eukaryota > Metazoa > Arthropoda > Insecta > Coleoptera > Anthribidae > Pseudeuparius > Pseudeuparius sepicola. Next base: position 45,523,109 of record OY987302.1, on the reverse strand, counting down.
TCCCAGCCAGCCCATTACCGGTTTCATCCTCTTCGGACGTAGGCAAAATTTAATAAGTAGATACTTGCTTATCAACCAGTCACTGTCCAATAAAATTAAATGATACCGCGGTGGCGTCGCTCGTACCGGCGCTGACTTTTTAGACTGCATGTTTTTCTGCCTTCGATCGACCTTGGTTCGAGGCAGGCGCATGCACATGTCTTTAAAGAAAAACACCTCTATGGCCAAGAGCGCTAGACAAATGTGGGTTCACGGTATTGCTCCTAAATAGCTTTATCCCTGTGATTTACTAATTGTCCTACACTCACTGGGATTACTACGGTTTTCTAGGGTTTTTCGTAGTACTTGAGCGAATGCTATCCTAGTTCTATCGGGAAAAAAGTCGGCCCTAGCCACAAATGGCAACGAAGACAAAATAATAGTAATTGCCCCCTCCCCCGCACAAGCATGTGGTTGCTTCTGGGGTACTCCTAGTGTGGAGTATTGTGAGGGTGAGATTTATTATTATTATTATTATGAACATTTCGCGCGACAAGCTTTTTGATTTACAAAAACTTGTCGCAATTTGGCATTTAATAATTATCTTAACGAAAACCTAAACTTATTTTATTCGTTTTAGTACATGGCTTAAATGAAAGCTAGTTTTTAAAAAGGTTTTTTATCTTTTATTTTATTTATTGAGATTTAAAAAGATTTATAGGGGAGAGGTGTACAAAATGATGCACCATTTAGAAATGGCCTTTAATAAGTTACTAATAATATAAATGGTTAAGGAAGTTATGGAAACAGCATTTGTGTAATATTAGACAATGTGTATTTATAGTCAAACCTCTAAAAAATGTAAACTCTTTATAATACAAAACAGATTTAAATACGTCTCTGCCGATGCAGATGAATTAAAGTATATGGTGGGAAAACGATCCATGGCTATTCGAACAAAAATAGTCCTAGCGTATTATCATACGCTAGGACTATTTTTTTTACTAAGTCTGATACCACGATTTTCGAAATTTACACAATTTGGAAGAGGTGGTCTAGGTCTGGCATAAGTCAGTCAGCCATGCTGGGCACAAATCAGCCGTGAGCTGTGAAATCGACTGTCACCGTATTTCCGTATTTCCGATTCGAAAAACAAACGTCTAAAAAACACTATTTATTAATTTATGAATGAATTGCTCGTTCCATTATTTTTATATGTCTATATGACTTTAATAACAGTTCGAATGGTATGTTCCGGCTAATTTTCTGCTACCCACATTCCTCTTTGATATTTCCTCCACGTGTGTTTGATTTATGCCTGGTTTTTGTATGAAATGAGCATAAATCCAAGTCCCGTTTAGGATGGGATTCGGCCGGGGCTTTGACTGTCGATCATTTCGTAATGAAAACGCTGGAAAGGGTATCATAAATCTTAAGCAGCTGAAAACATAACGCAGTAATAATGAACTTTCTTATAAGGAATGCAGCATATGCCCCGAAATTTGCAGTACCTGCCTACTTATTTTTGATATCGCTTCCTATTAACTCTTTCGCAACCAAATCCGATTTCTCATATCAAAATCTCACCCGAAGAAGATATAATTGAAAAATACACACAAGTAAAATCAAACCTAATAAAACAAAACAATAAGAGTGTTAAACCAAACCACTAAATAAAACGCGAAAAAATAAACCAAAACAGTAAGTATTTTAGACAGTTGGTACACGATACTATATCCAAATATTATGTTTGAACATTTACAATAATTCCATCATATGGACATTGAACATGTGTCAATCATAAAACCGCTTTAAATAAAATTATTACTGAAATATATGCAAAATAGAAAGAGCTAATTTGGCGCGGCAATAAAACTGCCTATCATCAGTTTTCCTAAAGCGTTTGAAGCGATTTTGAGATATGGTTAAGAGTTTTGACTACACTCCGCTACCGATATAAACGTATTATATAAATAGTTTTATATGTACCATGAAATTTATATTCTTTCAACTTCGTGATACATTTCGCGTAGGAAGATTGCACAGAAGGCTGCCATTGTGTGCTTTCCCGATCACGGATATGAAACGGTTGGTGTCCGGAGGATTCCAACGCGTAATTCCTTCAACAAACACGGTTTATTTGATGTTGGGTAAAAGGAAAATTGCACGCTTATTGGTATGCGGTAAGCATAAGATATTAGCTGGATTCAGGCAAATTTGTAAATATAATAAACCGCAGTAGTGTAGCAGCAGTTTAGCATAGCGTGGCTGCCATTATTGCGGCTTGCGCGGAGACGGTGAATTCAGAGCATCACGGGAGGACCACTTCGCACGCAGCCTAAATCCCAGGAGGCTCACTTTCCGTTACATCGTTCTCTCGTAACAACGTTGTGTTGCACAGATGACCCATGCCCCAGTATGTACCGGATTCGAAAGGCTTATACTTTCCCCGAAGCCTAAATCCCAAGAGACCTTCTGCTACATGCCTGTCTATAGTTAATCCCACCTTTGATATGACAACGTTCAGTTGTACAGACGATCTACGCACTACGGCTAAGAATCTCAAATCGTTGTTTCTTCTTGCGGTGGCATAATCGTGCGAAGAATGCAGTGATGGGACGATGGGTATCTCGAGAAATTGGCATGTCGAGAATTGGGAGTATTGGGATTTAAAAGTCGGTAGGTGAAATTTGAAGCATACACGAGGGGCTTAGGGGTTACGCTTATGGCGCCTATGACGAGCCAAAGCCCTTCGTAGATTATTATTTACTTTGAAAGAGTCTGTCCCGTTTTAATTGCATTATACACACAGGGAGTTTTGGCGTATCCAGTTATTTTCTCGAGAACCTACATTCAGATTTTATGCTATACGAGTAAAATACCTAACCAATGTTTAAAATAAGCTCAGAAAACAGTTCTAGATTTTCCACTGTTAGAAAAGGACTATTAGACCGGGAGATAGTGGCAGATCGTTGAACGTGATTTTACTCAGTATGTCTTTCAACGGGCATTATGTAGCGTATATTCTCACAAAAAATATGGCATACCGTTTGCGCATGTGCAAGTATAGTTTAAATTGAATGTTATTTAATCATTTAGACGATTTATTTTATGTAACGAAGCTGAAAGAATCTAAATTTCATGGTACATATAAAACTATTTATATAATACGTTTATATCGGTAGCGGAGTGTAGTCAAAACTCTTAACCATATCTCAAAATCGCTTCAAACACTTTAGGAAAACTGATGATAGGCAGTTTTATTGCCGCGCCAAATTAGCTCTTTCTATTTTGCATATATTTCAGTAATAATTTTATTTAAAGCGGTTTTATGATTGACACATGTTCAATGTACATAAAGTAAATCTTCTAAATGATTAAATAACATTCAATTTAAACTGTACTTGCACATGTGCAAACGGTATGCCATCCTTTTTTCAGTAGTTTCATAACAAGAACTTACATACTTCTTATTGACAGCCTGTTCAGAAACGAGCAAAAATTAATTATTAAAATACAAGTTCACCTGGCAATAATAGCCCTTTGGGCCCACGCTATAACAGTATGCCTATGGTTTTCCGAGAAATTTTCTATTTTGAACTTCATTATAAAATACATGGCAGCCTGACTAACATCATATCAAAACGCATACCTATAGGTATTCTTCGAATAAATGAAAACTCAGTTTTCCATATGAAGAACCCATAGGATGACTCTATGATTCATACCTTATTATTGTGAAAATATACGCAACATAATGCTCTTTGAAGAGCCTATAGTGAGTAAAATCACGTCCAAAAATCTGTCACTATCTCCCGGTCTATGCGCTGAATAATTACGAATTTCGGCTATTCTTGTTTGCTCCGACATAACCTACCTAAAACAAGATAAATATGGAAGAAAGGTATTTTATTACAAATAAAGAAATTTAAAAAATTATACAATGTATGTGGTTTTTTGTCTTCCCCTAAAAATTTACCTAAGTAAATTGCGGGAATTGAACAGTAGGTTCGGCGACCCTCAAAATAGTCAAGTAGCAATTTTGCTGAAACCGTATTAAGTGCTTAGTTTTCTGCATGATGAAAAAAATCCGAAAAAGCGAATAATTCAAATTCGTGGTATGAATCTAGAGTGCTATGAAATCAAAAACAAATGACGCTCAGAGCGTAAATTTATGTTCAGTGAGACTTGTGACATATTTGTTGATGCTCTGATCGTAATTTGTTTGTGACTTGGTAGCACGCCAGATCCATACAATGAAATTGAAATCGCTTAAAATTGGCTTATTTGTTGCAATTTAAAAAAGTTTAACTTGAAAAAGTTATTTCTATTTTACGGCACCTATTTGTACAAAAAAGAGACTCGCTCTATGACGAACGGGAACTTATTTTAGGAAGGCGAGGAATTACTTTTTATTCTTGCTCTGTACCGATGCACGATTTCCAACTCTAACGCCATCTTACAGACACATGTATAATTTTTGCAGTCTCTGAACCAATTTCTATTTTAGCAACATTTATTCTAGTCAAGAACACGGTCAATTGAAGGTCGTCGCGAGATGACGACGTTTTAATTTCGTCCTTCCTAAAACATATTTGTGTTGTGGTTGGAAGCGAAAAGGAGTCGCCAGAGCCTGTTGCATACCTACCTGGCTGTTAGTCAAATTGTAATAATATTATAATGAAGTAGTCAATTTTATTGTACCGAAAAGTGCATGCTTCTTTGTTGCCTAGAATAGATTGTCATCAACCAAAGACCCAATCATGTATTGAAGCGAAATTCACAAAAAGCGTCAAAAAGGCCGATCGCTATTAGTCCCGCTAGACTTCAAAGGCCTGTTGAACAGTTGTTCCGCTGTGGCGTTGCGAGCAGATGATTGTTCATGGTTTGTAATTTAAGTTGGTTGTGGTACTCCATAAAGATATATGTGTTCAAGTTTATGCAGCGGAATTCGAAAATATAAAACATATGTTCGGTTTGTTCTCCATTTCTATTTTCAATTAGAGTGATTACAAATTTATAATGCAAGAAAAAAGGGTTCACGGGTGAACTGGGCTCCATATTGAAAAGAAAAATGGAACAAGAAAAGTTATATCATTCTGGTTCAAGGAATCTGTGGTGAATGGATTGACCTAATTTTTTGTTACACCCTATACAGAAATTTTATTATTAGGTCTGCCTACTTTCTGGCGCAGAAAAATATTCCCAGTTCTGATATTTCTCCCGTCGAGAAATTCCACAGAAGACCGACCCGAGGTGAAATGGGTCCCATTGTGTGTTCTCCGGATAGTGCGATGCGAAATGGTCGGCGGCCGCCAAACAATCGTTGCCCGGAGGATTCAGACGCGTAATTCCTTCATCAAACAGGGTTTATTTGATGTTGTGTAAAAGGAAAATTACACGCTTATTGGTATGCATGAGATATTATCAGGATTCCGGGCAGACTTGTAAATATAATAAACCGTAGTAGCATAGCGGTACAGCGGAGCGGGACGGCCATTGTGGTGGTGAAATTTAAAGCGTACACCAGAGGCTTTGTGGTCAGGCTCGGCGCTCGACGAGCCCCAGCTCTCCGTAGAGCCCGTATTATTTAGTTTGAAGCACTCGTCGGGTCGTTTTGATTAGATATGCACGTGGGGCTTTGGGCCAACCAGTTGCATTCTGTGGGGCGCAGGTATTTAACATTTATTTCGCATACAACTCGAAAATCTGAAATATTTTTCCAAAAAATAAAAATAAGTGGAATGATGGCATACAAAACCACTTTTAGATAATGTGTGTGTTACAGGCCATATACATAGCTGGAATTACCAAGTTTGGTGTCTTTATTTTCAGATCGTGTGTGGAATAAGGATGGTGTAATAGTATGTGCTCGCTAGTCTCATCCCGTTCGTTGCAGAATCTGCATAGTCCATTGTCTGTTTTGCCCATTTTTTTAAGATGATATCTTAAAGGGCAGTGACCAGTCAGGAGACCTGTGATGAGTCTTAATTCATTCTTGTTTAGAGTGAGAAGCTTTTTGGCGTTCTGAGGCGAATAGGTCAAAAATCTTTTCGCTTGTCTTTATCCCGGAGTGTTACTCCAGTAGGCTTCCTTTTGTTCCTTTTCCCATGTTTTGATCTCTGTCAATAGGTGGCTTTTGTTTATGCCACAGAATGGTTCAGGACCATAAAATGGAGCCTTAGCCCCTTCTCTAGCGAGGCTATCAGCAATTTCATTCCCATGAACACCTTCATGCCCTGGCACCCACATTAAGGTCAATCTGTTGCCTATAGCCAGTTGCTTTAGATGTGTTTTACATTCCCAGGCAACCTTAGACTCATAAGTATAAGACTTTAGAGCTTTCAATGCTGCCTGACTGTCTGATAAGATGTATATTCTTGCCCCCTTGATGCGTCTGTTGATACACTCATGAGCACATACATTTATGGCTTGAAGTTCTGCCTGGAAGATGGATGGTGTCTTGCCTAGGGACTGTGAGGTCCTATGATTAGGACCATATATCCCAATTCCAACCCCATCATCCATTTTAGATCCGTCTGTGTACCAGATGCTTGTTCCTGAAGATGTCTCTGGTATTGCGATTTGACTAGTTTGGCGATCTTGGATGACCACTTCAAACGATAGTTCAAAGTCGTATTTCTTCTGCATGTAGTCCTTTGGCATTGTCAAGGATTGTAGTTGGACAGTGTCCAGTATTTTTAGGTGAACAATAAGGTCCCCTGCTTTCAATTTGTTGTCTTGGTAAAGTTGCGAGGCACTTTTTGTTGCCTCTTCTTGCACAAAAATGTGTAGCGGAGTGAGATCAAGCATTACCTCCATTGCAAATGTGGGGCATGTATTTAAGGCCCCTGTGATACCCAGACAAGCCAGCCGTTGCATTTTCTGCAACTTGCCTTGCGCCCCTTTTTCCTTTGTTTTTGGCCACCATATAAGGGAGGCGTATGTGATGATCGGCCTTACGACAGTAAAGTAGGACCATAGGATCATTTTTGGTTTTAATCCCCATGATTTGCCAAATAGCGCGCGGCATGACCATAAAGCCGCTGTCGCTTTGGCAATGGTTTTTTGTAGATGTTGGTTCCAGGAAAGTTTGGGGTCTAGTATGACTCCTAGATATTTCACTTCACTGGAAAATGTAAGTTCCTTGTTGTTTAGCGTGGGTGCTTTCAGGTTGAGCTTCCTTCTTTTTGTAAACGGAACTAGAACCGTCTTGCTTGGATTGACATTAAGCCCCTCTTCATGGCTCCAGTTGCTGATAATGTTAAGGGCATTTTGCATTAGGTTGGAAATGACGCCTTCATGCTTGCCTTTCACTGTAATGACCAGGTCGTCTGCGTAACCTTGGACACCAACGCCAGAGTTTGTCAGTTCCTTCAACAGGTCGTCGACCACCAGTGACCACAGCAGAGGCGATAGAACCCCCCCTGGGGACAGCCTTTTACCGTGGTAGCGGTGACCGAGTCATCTCCGATTTCAGTTGTGACAACCCTGCTTCGCAATGTGGATTGTATCCAGTTAATTATGGAAGATTTCATTCCTCTTCTTTCACAGGTGCTTTTTATGGATTCATATGAGGTGTTGTTAAAAGCCCCTTCTATGTCTATAAATGCACAGAGAGCAATTTCTTTTGCCATTAGTGTCTTTTCAATGTCCATTATTAGACAATTCATAGCGCTGATTGTCGATTTGCCGGGCTGGTAGGCAAATTATTTCACATGAAGTTTCTTCTCGGATAAGATTTCGCTTCTAATGTGCAGATCAATTAGTTTCTCCATTGTTTTCAGGAGGAAGGATGTGAGGCTAATGGGTCGGTAAGACTTGGGGTCTTCAGGTGGACGCCTTCCTGTCTTTGGAATGAACACCACCTTAGCCTCTCTCCACAGACTTGGAATGTATTCAAATTTAAAGCTAGCTTTGAATATAGCTCCTAACGCTGGTAGGAGCTCATCGATGCTGTTTTGAAGCAGAGCTGGAAAAATTCCATCCTTGCCTGGTGATTTGTAGGGTTTAAAGCTATTTATGGCCCATCTGATTTTGTTAGAGTTAAAAATCTTTTTCGCTAGGCTTTTTTGACTTCTGTTTGGGCGATGTACAGCCTCTTCCAGAGAAGCCTGTGCCTGATTTCCTTCTAAAATTGTGGAGCCAGGAAAGTGAGTTTGTAATAGAACCTCTAGGCTTTCCTGTCTATCTTGAGTGAATTTGTCATCAGGCTTTTTAAGTAGGCCTATACCACTTGAGTGATCTTTTGATAGGACCTTTTGAAGTCGTACTGCTGGGGCTAGTTCATCAATCCCCTCACAGAACTGTCTCCAAGTCCTTCTCTTAGACTTTCTCAATTCTTTGTTGTATTCTGTTAGGGATGTTCTGTACTCATCCCAATTCCCTGAGCTTTTAGCTCTGTTGAATAATTTTCTTGTCTTGGCCTTAAGTCTGCCAAGTTCCCTGTTCCACCATGGTACATCTCTGGATGTAGTCTTTTGTGTTACCGGGCAGTTGTCCTCAAATGACGATATTATTAGGTTATTTAAATTAACAGAGGCTCTTTCCAGTTCCTCTACGCTTTCGATGGAGTAGGTGTTTCCCTCGACTTCCGACCTTATGTGTTCCTTGTAAAGGACCCAGTCGGTTAGTCTAGGATTCCTACGTTCTTCGATGCATATGACCGCAGCCTCTATGTCAAATCGTATGTGCATATGATCCGACATTGAGGCCTCCTCAGAAACATGCCATTTTTTGATTGATTCTGTTATAAATGAACTAGCTAGAGTTATGTCTAAAACTTCTTTCCTGATTGCATTCATAAAAGTAGGGGTATTACCTTTGTTGATTATGTCTATGTTATTAGCCGACAAAAATTCAAGTAGGTACTCACCTCTGGGGTTGATATTCGAGCTGCCCCACATTGTGTGGTGTGCATTCGCATCGCAGCCCAAAATGCACTGCTTGTTCTTTTTCTTGCACCAGGTGATGAGGCGCTTAACTTCCTCTGGTGGTGCTTGAGACTCGTCGCCGGGGAAATAGGCCGAGGCTATAATAATACGCCTCTTGCCCCCCTCAGTTGGGACTTCCGTATGTAAATGAAATGGTATTTCATATACGAACTAGACCGTTAACATACGGACTATTATTGTCATTCAGACTGTGTGTTCAATCGCAGTGAATTGCCCTTCCTTTTTATGCAGGGCCGAAATTAGCGTGCCATAATTTACCAGCGCGTTCTGCGATAAAAAAAAAAGTTCCAATAAATATGACCTCAAAAATGCCCCCTATAATATAGCCCGCGAAATGGACACTTTGGTATGTGATATCTGTAGGATTTAACATTTATCGAGGTAGAGATAGTTCGACATTCTTTATCATAGGCGTCCCAAATAGGAGGTCGAAAAGTAAAAAATACCCCAAATATTTTTTGTACGCTTTTTTCATTATTTCATCTCCCAGGTACATCACATACTAAATTTCAGAATTTTATTTTGTCCCATTGGCTCTAAAATATCTCTGAAATAGATTCTATGAAATAATATTCTACATGAATGCATCTAAATGGTGGAAACTTAGTCTGCTAGTGTTTAGCAGGGACTATTTTAAAGTAAGGGGACTCAGCATGTCCCAGTCTATCACATAGGAAAAGTGAAGCATTGAGGGGAAGTTTGTTTTCTGTCGACTTCAAGGAGACCACAAGGGGCTGGTACAAGGTTATGTTATATGTCAGTGACTACTGACATCGGGTTTTATGTAACATGCCAGTGCAATAGATTCTAAAATATTTCCCATCATAATTCACAATTTTTGTAGCAGTCTCAATAATTGCAACTAGATTGTTCTTGTATCACCTTTAGTACCTAATCCTACAATTCCCATTACGTGGGCATTACGTATAAGTAGTTAGTTCAAACCAAAAATCGTATTTCGTAAATTTTAAATTATTAAACAGGTAGCTTCAGTCAGGTCGTTTTTTAAAGAGTTTTTATCTACGACTACAAGTTTATTTTAAGTTTGTGAGGTACCTTGGGAGAGAAATTACAAACAATTTATAATTAACAACGAGGAAAACTACATGATTAGAACTACTAGACCTAATTTTATTAGTCCGTCCCGAAATCTGTGAATGTTCTTTGGGTAGATACATACAACACGGGAAGAAAGTTCAAGTACATATTATAAATGGATTGAGGAACATGGTAACAAGGTGCAATAGCGACAAATTCTTAAATAAGCAAAATCGGCACTGACTTACCATACTTATTACTTAAATTCGTGGAAATAATTGCCGTAAATCAATTTCAACTATAAAATAAATTTGTTTCATTTGACAGTTGCCATATTCTGCACTTGTAGACACAAAATTGTCAAGTCTAATTTTTAGAAATCATGGAAATCATTATTAGTTTTTACTAACAATCAAAGTACCTGTTATATTCATAGATTCTCCAATAAAATGGCATCACTGATACCATTAGAACGAGGAAAGAACAGGCCTCACTTTGGAAAGTATAATGCTGGGTCCCCTTACTTTAAAGAGTCCCTGGTGTTTATAGGATAGGGAAACTTGAGGCACGTTGCTTAACGGCATACCTACCTAGTTTCTAAACTCTCCATTCATTTTGCGAAATTTACGCGAAACAGATGTGGGTGTCCAGTAAAAACAAACTACCAACAAACCCTGAATGTGAATAGGCCCAACGGCTCGGCAACTTAATTTCCGCATAGGAAACGCTTACCCTCGGGTCCACAGAAAATTAATGTTCAGCCCGGAGCTCTGCGTTACGGAGTTGAATCGCTAACTAATTTACCCAGTTACTTGTGTCACTTTTTGCATGTAAATGCTAGGAATTGTCATAGTGCCCGCAGATAAAGCCAAAACGGAACTATTGTACATATTAGCATAGACCCATATAGCTTCGCTAGCTATATAGGTCTGTGATATTAGAAAAGAAACGAAACAAAAAGTAGAGCTCGTGGGGCAAAAAGTTTAGTTATCATCGGGTAACGGGTAGCTAGGTACCGCAAAGATCTACAGGGTGAGTTTTTTTCGATGCCCACTATGGGGATCTCGGAAACTAGCAGATCTACAACAAAGGTTAAATGGGAAAAGAATTGCAGTTTCCAATGCTCAATCTAGATTTTGGATTTTTAAAAAAGTTCATGGGTTCATGGATTTTTTGCTATTTCATCAGATCTCTGTAGCTCCGTTACTTCTGATTATACAGAAAAACTGTAGAGACAAAAATTGTAGATAATTTTGCGCCTAATAAGATAATCTTATCCCATTTTTTATGTTGTTTGTGATTTTTGAGACATGACATAAACTTGTGTTTTTACAAATGTAAATCATAGTTGGCTGTGGCCTTATCAAATCGGACATTTTTTGAGCTTTCCAGAGATATAATACTCGGCATAGTTATTATAAAAAATAAAAGAGCTTTGGCTAATTTTTTGATTTTTTTTAAATTTTCACATAGAATATTTCACATGGAATATTTTCATAATTACGTTCTATTTTATAATTAGACATATTTCAAACTTTCTAATATTTTGTTTTTAGCTGGTAACAAAATGTAACAAAATAAAACAAAAATTAAAAAAACTCAAATTCAAATCATTGTTATTTTAAAAGGTCACCTTTTAAAATAAAAAACGTGTTCAAATAATCCACCATTATTATTTAAGCAAATATTGTATCTTTTTAAAACATTAAACTTAAAAAAAAAATTTGAAAGTTTGAAGTATGTCTTATTATAAAATAGAACATAATTATGAAAATATTCTTATATTATTATTATAAAATAGAACATAATTATGAAAATATTCCATGGCTGACTATGTGAAAATTAAAAAAAAAATCAAAAAATTAGCCATAGCTCTTTTATTTTTTATAATAACTATGCCGAGTATTATATCTTTGGAAAGCTGGAAAAATGGCCGATTTAACAAGGCCACAGCCAACTATGATTTAGATTTAAAAAATTACAAGTTTATGTCATATCTCAAAAATCACAAGTAACAAAAAAAATGGATTAGATTATCTTATTAAGTCCAAAATTATCTACAATTTTTGTCTCTACAGTTTTCCTGTATACCTAATCAGAAATAACGGAGCTACAGAGTTCTGATGAAATAGCAAAAAATCACTCTTTTCAAAATATCTAGCGAGCCATGAACTTTTTTAAAAATCCGAAAGGGGCATTAGATTGAGCGTTCAAAACTGTCCGAGATCCCCATAGTGGGCATCGAAAAAAGTCACCCTGTATAATGCTGCAATTTTTCCTACAATATCAAATATGGACATTGTTAGCTATTTATTTTCTACAAACTGTTATGCGAAGCAACAAAAACTGAAATCATTAAAAGAAATGTTCAGATAATATTTCAGTTTAAAGGTTAAATGCCTTCATATATTTGGATTTTGGATTATTTAATGGGTATATAATAGGAGCACTAAAAATCGAAGACACCATTCTGTTTTTGGAGAGAGACGCTTATTATGAAGAAAATAGTTTATAGTATGACGTTATTGCAGGTTTGATAATAAATTGTTAAGAAAACAACAAACACTTTTGTGGGAGGGAATCATTAAAACATCCGAATTGCGCGTGTCATAACCGTGGTTTTGGTTCAGCTGTCTAAACCTACCCCTGTTTTTATGTACATACAATAAGCATTTTAAAATAAATATGGACGGAACAGTTAGGATTCGTTTCTCCTTAAAAGCCCTTTTACACAATTCTCTGGACGGGATGTTACACATCAATCGAACAAGCCTTTTTTGACAGATAAAAACCCTCTGTGAATGTGCACTGAATCCCCACAAAACTATATAGCTATAAAGCTGTATCCTAAGGCATAATACAGATTCATTATCTCCCTGGTTCCTATTAATGCTTTCATTTTTAATATGGCAAAGTAAACGCAGTTTAATTTGGAGCAAACATACTTCACATGCTCAGCCCAATCTAACTTATCATTAATTCTAATACCCAGGAACTTAGTATTTTCTGTTAGTTGTACTGCTACTTGATTCCCATCTGCAATCAGTCGTCTCTGAACATGAAAATTCATATAGACCGTTTTACCTGCGTTCAGCACCAATTGATTTCTCTGACACCAAGATTCTATTATATCCATAGTTTTTTCTAGTAGCACTGCCGGAGCCTCAGGCGTCGGTGCAGACAAAGTCACAGTAGTGTCATCGGCAAACAAAGTCACTTTAGCGTTTGATATATATTATATGAGGGAAGGTCATTCACATAATACAGTGGGAACTAAAGTGGACCCAGTGTCCCTGCGGAACTCCCAGCGATATTTTACGGTTTTCTGATAGTGTATCCTGATACTTTACATACATTTGCCTGCCTCTCATATATGATATTGTGCATAATTGAAAGAATTTAGGATAATTTAAATCTTTGGCAGGTGTTTCATTCATTTTTGGGAACAGGTAGGTAGGTACCTGGGTTTCCCAAAATAATATAGGTAAATTATAATTTTATGGGCACTAATCCTGGTGATCTGAAAACGAATAAGATGGGTATTTATACCTATTTAATAAAGTACAATAATTATTGAAAAGGACCGAATAAATTATAGGTAGGCAAATATTTATATAGGAAGGATAATCCATTTCTGCATTTTATTTCTGATTCTGCTTTTGAAGTGATCACGTCGGCCTTGATTTGTGTTTGTTTTGTCTTGGGAGTTGTTGTATTTTACTAAGTAAAATGAAGTCCATAGTGCGTCAGTGTGGATTAAGCCATACAAAGAACTAAGAATAGATATGGGAAAAGTCTACTGTTCTGCTTGCGTTAAAATTGTAAGTATAGTTTTTGAATATTCAATATACAGGGTGTACCAATGGTGCAAAATCGTTCGAAAGTTAAATTCTTCTTGGTATACTATGGAACCCCATATATTTTTGATTCGTTTGTGTATCTATATTTTTTTTATCTAGAAATAACACATATATTATATCAACCGATTTCGCACCAATGGGACAATCGGGAATCACGACACTTTCGTTTAACATTTCTATCGAAGTTCCTACCTACGTATCTACTGATATTCAGTTTAATAATTCAATGTTTCTTTCATTGCAGATTCCATGAGATAAAACATTCCAAGAAGTCCAACATGTGAAAACTTCTACTCATATTGCCAAATTGAGTAAGATGAAATCTGGAGATGTGCCACAACCGACATTAACGCAATGTTTCCAACCAATGTCCAAAAATAAGGAGCCAAATGAAAAAGACATCTTTAACCGAGACCTATGTCGTGCAATGATGGCGTCAAATATTCCGTTGTCAAAGCTACGTAATCAAAACTTCACTTCTTTTCTCCAGAATTATTGCAAATTTAATGTCCCAAGTGAAACAACACTATGAAGAAACGACGTAAGTTCCTTGTATTCGGAGGTAATCGAGGAAATTATAACAAAAATTCGAAACAGATATTTTTGATGATATGATATGATGATGAGATGATATGATATTGATGAAACTACCGATTCAAGAGGACGTTATATTGCTCATTTATTGATTGCAGTTCTTAGCGGCGAGATTTTACCAAAATGTTACCTCCTTGCTTCTGGAAAGGAGTTTCTCCATTTATAAATTTTTATATTCTGATAGAAGAAAAAATTTTTTAATTGAGAATTTTGAGCAACATTTAGTGGTTTATTGTTTTTACAACTAAATTTCAACCTGATTTTTATAATTTATAATAAATGCATATTTAGATTTAGTTCAATCGCCCTGTATGTAGAAAATTTTAGATAAAATATTGTTACTTTTACTATGTATAAATGCATTTAGAAATTTGTATGTACATTATATATATGTTTACTTGTAAACGAAACAATAAATTTCTATTTTTAAAGTATTTCATTATTTGCATATTTTCAACATTTTCCTGAATATTTTGACTAAATTATTTTCATATTTATTCGCATACTTTTAGGATTTCGACTTGCATATTTGGGTTACTCTATATAGGTATTACCTATTTCATTACTTAGTTAGTTAGTGTAGGGATATTGCCATGCTCACTAAAATAATTACCAAATTACCAACAAATAATTTTGAATTTGAAAATAAAAATGCATTTTGGAGATGCCGCAGATTTGAATTTTGTAAATATAAATAACTATGTATGACAACATACTTTCTCAGATATGCAGGCTTAAACTTTAGAATTTTTTCAAACTTGGCCTATTTATTAAATCGCATTTTTAGTTGATACGATGTTGTCAATTTGGTAAACAACTATTAAGCACCTAAATAGTAAAACTAGAGTACTGCTTCTTCTAAGAATAATGAGTACGTTAAAGATAAAGCTAAAGGCGTTAAATCAATATTAAGACGCTTAATGACAGATCGGCGCCATACATGAAGCTATATATAGCAGGGAGAACTAAAACGTCATCAAAAGTAAGTAAACTCGAAATTTTTTAAACTTAGTTTAACTCCAGTGACAATATAATATTAAGGTACTATCGAGCCTCTATGGTGATGCAGGAAGGAGGCAGGTTTAAAAAATATAAATTGCTTCACTAGTGGAAGTTCAGGACTAGATAAGTAACTCTAATAATTACTGCCCTGCCCAAAAATCGATATAGTTGAAAAATATTCTATATTAACATGCTTGATTTGTACATGTATGTATGTGTTTGTCTATGTATGTATGTATGTAAGTGGGGTATTGAATCATAACCTTGCAAATAAATTTTTGAGAGAGTGATCAAAGCAGTAAAAAATATGACACTATTAATGACACCGTCAATTTAACTTTAATAATAATAATAATAATGCCGCAACGGCAGTCATCACTGTAATGGGTGCCAAGATCCGAACGGCCCAAGAGTTGAATCGTGCAAGACCAGAACCACGAATGGCTCAATGGGAAATGCGACTAAATCGGAAGATCGAGAGTCTCCGTAAAGACATAGGACAAGTGACGGAATATATCAGAGGAGTTAGAACTAGAAGGATCCAGAGGGCGGTGCAGGCAGTAATGAGCCGCACCCAAATGCATTCTCGGCATGACCCCGCGAACATCACTGCTCAACAATGTCTTGACACATTAAAACAAAAACTTTCTGTTTTCGCAGGGCGTCTGAGGAGATACAAGGCTAGTAACAACAGGAAACGAGACAATAAACTCTTTGAACGATCAGAAAAGGGTTTCTACCGTGCTTTTAATTCTAGCGCCGATGCCACAAATGCGAGTTACCCTAGCAGAGAACAGGTCGACGGTTTCTGGAGAAATCAACTTGCCACACCAGGTCCATACAATGTCAGTGCAAGCTGGATCAGCGAAGAACGCGAGATGGGCCGGAACTATAGCCAGATGCAACACGAGCAATTCACAACCGCTGAGGTCTCCGATGTCATCAAGAATTCCCACAACTGGAAGGCACCAGGTCCAGATCATCTCCAAAATTATTGGATTAAGAAGTTGTGGTGCACGCATGAACAAATAACTACCTTAATTAATGAAGTCTTGCTCGATCCTCTGAAAATGCCATTGTTTCTTACACAGGGTGCAACTTACCTGTTACCAAAAGACCAGCGAAATACGGATAACCCTGCCAAGTACCGCCCAATAACCTGCTTGCCTACGCTTTACAAGATAATCACATCTTGCCTTACGCAGCGAATATATGCTCACTGCGAGCGGAACAACATCATTGCAATGCAGCAGAAGGGCTGCTCGAAGGGCGCAATGGGATGCAAAGAGCAACTCATCATAGACTCTGTCATCTGCAACCAGGCTCATTCCAAGCAACGAAACCTCCACATGGCTTATGTGGACTACAAAAAAGCATTTGATTCCGTACCTCACGACTGGCTCACAGGTATCTTAAAGCTGTATAAAATAGATCATCATACAGTTTCCTTTTTAGAACACGTTATGACAACCTGGCGCACTAAGATACAACTCAGAACCGCAGACAGTAACATCGAGACCGACACAATCAACATCCGAAGAGGGATTTTCCAAGGAGATTCACTCAGTCCACTGTGGTTCTGCATGGCGATGAACCCTCTATCACATCGGTTGAACTCTACAAAATATGGCTTCGCTATCAAAAGCAACAACGCAGAAGCGATCAAGTTGAATCACCTATTATATATGGATGATTTAAAACTGATCGCCGCAACCAAAAACCAACTAACGCAAATGCTTAAAATTGTAGAGGAGTTCTCCAGGGACATCGGAATGCTGTTTGGACTGGACAAGTGCCGCACCCTTAATATCATCCGGGGAAAGCTCGAACAAAGCGCACACGAGATGCAGGACGGCCAGGAGATCGAAGCAATGAGCAAGGGAGATACATACAAGTATCTCGGGATGAAACAAGCTCAAAGGATAGACCATCGAACAATGAAGACTGATTTAACGAATGAATTCATCAAGAGAGTAAGACAAGTAGTGCGAACTGATCTTAACAGCAGGAATTTGTTTAAGGCCCTGAACACGTATGCGTGCTCTGTACTCAGCTATTCGTTCGGAATAGTGAATTGGACCAACACGGACATCAACAACCTGCAACGAAAAGTTAGGACACTACTGACAAAAGCTCATAAACATCATCCCCGTAGCGCCGTAGAAAGAACAACTCTGCCACGTCAACTAGGAGGAAGAGGATTGGCAGATCTCAGCAAGCAATTGGACAAACAAATATTAAATCTGCGTAATTATTTCTACAGGCAGGCCAACAGCTCCACACTACATAGGGCTATATGCGGAGCAGACGTCTCAACACCGCTACGTCTGACGGAACACGAGCGTCAAAATCACCACCGAACCGACAACGATAAACTACAGAGGTGGTTGGGGAAGCCGCTGCACGGGAGACATCCTAATGAGGTTAACCAGGAACATGTCGACAAGTTAGCGTCGAACTATTGGCTGACCTCGGGACGAATGTTCCCCGAGACGGAAGGCTTCCTACTGGCCATACAAGATCAGGTTATACCAACTCGCAACTACCTAAAATTCATTGTAGGAGATGCATCGGTAGTGGATGACAGATGCAGATACGGGTGCCCAACTTCAGAAACAATCCAGCACATAACAGGAGGATGTCAAATGTTCGCATCAACGGAATATAAGGAACGACACGATTCGGTTGCCAAGATCTTGCACCGGGAACTGGCGGAAAAGCTGCTGCTTGTGCAGACAGAAAGGGTCCCATATTACAACTACACACCTGAGCCTGTTCTTGAGAACAGCAACTACAAGATGTACTGGGATCGTACAGTTCTGACTGATCAACGAGTTGCCCATAACAGACCGGACCTTATAATAGTTGATAAAATTTCTAGGAAGACAACTCTGATTGATGTGGCCATCCCGAACAACAACAACCTGCGTGTGAAGCAAGTCGAGAAGATCGCGAAGTACAGAGACTTAGAAGAACGAATTAGAAGGCAATGGGAAATGGAGAACGTCCAGACGATTCCAATCATCATGTCAACAACTGGTGTTATACCAAAAAGTTTGCTGAGAAACATCAAGGAGCTGAATCTAACTGATAGTCTTTACAGGTCCATGCAGAAAGCGGTACTACTTGCGACAGCCCGAACCGTCAGGAAATTCATGGGGAATGCAGGATCGTCCAAGAACATCAATGTCACCTAGGGCCCGATAACATGGCAAGGGTCTCGTCCGAGCCAGATCCTTTTGGTATCCGGGATGCCCGGGATCTGAGTGAATGTTCCCCGTAGAGGGAGTGCGAATGCCTTTTGGCTAAGTCGATAATAATAATAATACTGACAAAAGCTCATAAACATCATCCCCGTAGCGCCGTAGAAAGAACAACTCTGCCACGTCAACTAGGAGGAAGAGGATTGGCAGATCTCAGCAAGCAATTGGACCAACAAATATTAAATCTGCGTAATTATTTCTACAGGCAGGCCAACAGCTCCACACTACATAGGGCTATATGCGGAGCAGACGTCTCAACACCGCTACGTCTGACGGAACACGAGCGTCAAAATCACCACCGAACCGACAACGATAAACTACAGAGGTGGTTGGGGAAGCCGCTGCACGGGAGGCATCCTAATGAGGTTAACCAGGAACATGTCGACAAGTTAGCGTCGAACTATTGGCTGACCTCGGGACGAATGTTCCCCGAGACGGAAGGCTTCCTACTGGCCATACAAGATCAGGTTATACCAACTCGCAACTACCTAAAATATAAGGAACGACACGATTCGGTTGCCAAGATCTTGCACCAGGAACTGGCGGAAAAGCTGCTGCTTGTGCAGGCAGAGAGGGTCCCATATTACAACTACACACCTGAGCCTGTTCTTGAGAACAGCAACTACAAGATGTACTGGGATCGTACAGTTCTGACAGATCAACGAGTTGCCCATAACAGACCGGACCTTATAATAGTTGATAAAATTTCTAGGCAGACAACTCTGATTGATGTGGCCATCCCGAACAACAACAACCTGCGTGTGAAGCAAGTCGAGAAGATCGCGAAGTACAGAGATTTAGAAGAACGAATTAGAAGGCAATGGGAAATGGAGAACGTCCAGACGATTCCAATCATCATGTCAACAACTGGTGTTATACCAAAAAGTTTGCTGAGAAACATCAAGGAGCTGGGTCTAACTGATAGTCTTTACAGGTCCATGCAGAAAGCGGTACTACTTGCGACAGCCCGAACCGTCAGGAAATTCATGGGGAATGCAGGATCATCCAACAACATCAATGTCACCTAAGGCCCGATAACATGGCAAGGGTCTCGTCCGAGCCAGATCCTTTTGGTGTCCGGGATACCCGGGATCTGAGTGAATGTTCCCCGTAGAGGGAGTGCGAATGCCTTTTGGCTAAGTCGAGATAATAATAATAATAATAATTTATTTGTTCCAAAATACAAAAATGTAAACAATAATATATTATGACTAAATTATCAGTAACAAATAAGAAATAATCCACTAACACCACTTAAGTTGTGTGCGTGAATATTTTCTACAAAAACATGTCTCTCTGTAGGTAGGTACATACGTATTCACATTTACTAGTAAAAAAGGGGAATACCTCTATCTTGAGTTGATAATACACAGTAAAAAAAATGGAAAAAAAAAGAAAACGGAAACGTGTGACATCATGGAGAAAAAAGGAAAAAATACAAAAAGAAAGAAGAGAGAAGAGCACCAGGTAAGTATTGATTAGCGAAAACTGAGTAAGTATGTCTTTTACTTCATATTTATTAGTTTCTTAACCATATTTCTAGGCCTAGATAGAAGCCATTTCTCGATGCTCTTTTTGAAGATATTTGTTTTTAAAATATTTCTTATATCTTTGGGAATTTGCCTGTATAGATGCGGAGCAAGAAAATGTGTCGATCTTTGGCCTATTCTCTTAAATGCTTTCCATGTCTGATATTCTTTTTCAATTTTATGTCTCGTTAAGTGTTCATGTGAGATCTCCCTTAACTCACTCCTCTTTTTATGTTGTAGGGTAGCAATTTTCATGCAGTATATTTGCCTGATGTCGAGAAGATGGCTTTCCTGGTATACAAGATCACTTGGGTAAGTAGACTTTTTCCTTAACATTATTTTAATAAATAGTTTTTGAACAATTTCTATCTGATCTATGTAGTTATCGTATGCACCGCCCCAGCCTGCAATACCATATTGTATTAAGGAATGCACTAAAGTAAAGTAAACCATCCTAAGCTTAGGAAGATCAAGAATGCCTTTTAATTGTTTAAACTTGTATACGATGCTTCTTAGTTTTTTTATTAGTGACTTAAGATGAACATCCCATTTCAAAAACTTATCTATTTCGATTCCCAAATACTTAATACTGTTCACCTCGTCCAGAGCAATTTCCTTCCCATTTTGATTTATTGTTATAGAATTATAATTTGGCAGGGCAGTGTTCTTACACGAAAAAGCTATATACTTATTTTTATCAAAATTAATTGTAAGACTCATTTCGTCAAACCAATCTTTAATCTTTACTATTTCTATTTCGACATTTTGTTTCACATGGTTCCAGGTAACTCCCGAGTACTCAATCACGGTGTCGTCGGCAAATGATGATATTTTGCCGATAGTTTCTAGTTCCAGGATACCATTTATATAGATAGAAAACAATATTGGTCCCAACACCGTGCCTTGAGGAACACCGTAAGTGACGGGTAGTGGTTTACTGATCTCGTCACCAATTTTGACATACTGGACTCTTTCACTAAGGTAAGTAGTCATAAGATTAATTGCTGGACCTCTGAAGCCTAGATCTTCAAGAGAATTTATCAATTTTGTGTGGTCAACGGTGTCAAAGGCTTTTGCCAAATCCAGAAATATCGCTATTGTCTTCTTGTTATTATCGAGGTTGGAATATATATTATTTGTTAAATGGACTATGGCGTTTTCTGTGGATACTCCTTGTCTGAAACCAAATTGATTTCTTACTTTTGATAAAGCACTAGTCAAACTTATAGGTCGATAATTTTCAACAGAGTCTTTGGCACCTTTTTTATAGAGTGGCTTTATTAGTCCTATTTTATAACTCTTTGGAAATTTTCCTTTTTCTAATATTTTATTTATTAGTAGCGCTAGAGGATGTTTTAAAAAGGGAGCTAATTTTTGAAGTATTTCTGCCCTTATTTGATCTTTTCCTGGTGCTTTGTTTGGCTTTAACTCTCTTATGAAATATTCAACTTCATGGCTATCTGTCTCGTATAAATAAATGGAGTTCTTTACATTCTTTTTGCGAATTACTGATATTTTCGGCTTTTCTATTTTTTTAGCTAGTTGTTCACCTAATTCCGCATAATATTTATTAAACACGTTTGCCATATCCTGCATTTCATTTATTATTTTCCCTTGATGTTTGATTTCTTTTATCGCTACCTGTTCGCGTTTTTTCCCAGTAAAATTATTTAAAACTTGCCACATACATTTACTGTCATTTTTTACGTTTTGGATCCTTTCTCTAAAGTAAGTCACCTGGGCCTCATATATTAATTTACCTAACTTGTCTTTGTATCTTTTATAATTTTCCTTTTTTTCTTCGTTGTTAGGGTCACTTAGAGTTAATTTTCGCAACTTATATTTAGTCTCAACAGAATTCATAAGTGATTGTGTTATCCAAGGATTCCTCTTTTTATGCTTGTTTTTTAATTGTATTGTTTCAGTTGCCTTTTTAACAGAATCCTGAATTATGTCTATAAGTAAATCTGTCATTTTGTCAATATCTTTTTCACGATAAAAACACTCCCACTTTTGACTCTCCACAAATAAAGACTTAAGTTTCTCCTCGTCTAATTTATGCACAATATTTCTTGTTTCGGACCCGAGATCAGCCTTTTCCAACTCCAAGCAAACTACAAAAGGAAAATTATCAGTGATGTCGTTTTTTAAAATAAATGCTTGGTATTTAGATACTTCAGGACTTTTGACAAAAGCGTGATCAATACAAGACTTTGTGCCATTGTTTACTCGAGTGTAAGAATTTATTAGAGATATATATCCCATCTCAGCCATCATATTTAAATATTCAAATGATATATTTCTAAAGGATTTTATATCTATGTTTATGTCACCTATGAAAAAGTTTATATAATTTCTTGTGTTATTCTGTTGCTCAAAATATATTTTTAAATTATTTATAAATTCTCGGGGGCAGCTTTCGTGTGGTCTGTAGATTGCGCTAACATTTATTATTTGTCCAAATACTTTAAGTTGTAAATTTATAACGTTCAGACTTCCCAGATTATTTATTTCTATATTAAGTGTATTTTTTGTAAATATCTTTTACATATACTATTGTCCCATCGTCTTGGTTGAATCTACTGTTACTGTAGATCACTGAAAATCCATCTATATTAAAGAAATCTATATCATCGACTCTCCATGTTTCGCTAAAAACAATTATATCAAAGCAATAATTGTATTCATGAAGTAAAAGCATAAAACTATTAAAATTTTTATTCACACTTCTAACATTGCAGTGGAATATTGATAGGCAATTTTTCGATTGGGGTACTATTTTTCGGAGTTTCAATTGTGTCCTTCCCGTTAACCATTAAATCTTCCATCCTTGTTTGTCCCTCCTGGTCCACATCTCCATTTTTCACCCTCTCCTGGTCCATATAAATAGTTCCTTCACCGACTGTATAAGCAGCTGGTGTAGGGGGTGCACTATTTGCTCTTCGTGGATTTTCCTCTAGATCTTCAAAAGTTTCTAGTTCTGCGGCAGTATATGGTTTGTTGTTGACATAGAGCTTATTTCCCCGGATGTAACACTGCTCTTGTTTATTTTGTCGATATCTGAATAAGTGCTCTTTCAGTACTTTTACTTCCTCTCTTTGAATTGATGTAAGGTCATTAGTCACAACAATGTTTGAACCCTTAAGTTTTTTGCAGTTTTGAAGTATTAACTGCTTTTTATGGAAGTTCAATAGTTCAACCTTTACTGGACTGCTTTCGTGTTTACCCAGACAAAAAACATCGTTGAAGTCATTCTTTTAAAGTAATTCAGTAAAGTTGTAAAATATGAATATAGATAAGCTTGGAAGCAGCTCACAAAAGGAATTGCAAAAGTAATATAATATGTGATTTATTGCTCATTCGAACAAAACATAACTCGGAGAGAATTATTTAAAATGATTCCAGTGTCACAAAAGGTTTCGGATCGATGTTAACAGATGTTATATTATGGGCAGCTGAAGCCTTATCGAACAATTGGCAGATATTATCTTTCACACATAATTGCCACGTTCCTACCAAATTACATGATTCAATAAAGATATCAAAAAATCTTTTAAAAATTACATTGTATTATTTACTGTTAACAAAGATCCATCTTATTGGAACATCCTTTAGAATAAATGGTGACCAAATTGACAAGGCCATATCTGCTAGATGATATTTACATATAAGTAAAAAAACTACATATTAATATATTTTTCTTGAAATCGGCATTAAAATGTCCCAAAATCGTCATTAAAAGCACAGAAATCGTACAATAGCCCATTATTGTACGATTTTTTTCAATAAGTAGGCCTTGGCGAGATGTAAACATCAAACGTCAGACGCGGAGAAATCGCCCGTCAAAAGTGACCAAATATTCAAAACCCGGCCGATAAAGGCAAATTTAACTTTTCATACACATTGCGAAATTGTTTCCTATAGAAGCGCAATCCTTCAGTATACATATTTTAGTAAATTTGAATATCAATAGATTTGTTGTGTAGGCTGCACAAGAAGCACCAGTTTGGTTTTTCTGTCAGAAGGTGCCGTGTCTCATCATACTTGTCCTAGGTAGAGCGATCGTCAAAGTCAAGCAACGCCGCCCAGTCGGTTCATGGACGGGTGATCCCTTAATATTATTTTCTTGCCTAATAAAATATTTTTTTCCGATTTCAAAAAAAATATAATGTGTACCTCGGCACTGAAGTTCTTTTTATGACTCATGTGGTTTATTTGCCTCGGCCAGAGACCTCAGCAACTAAACTCCACATGAGTCATAAAAAGTTGAACCTCAGTGCCTTGGTACATAAATAACTATTTCTTGAAATCGGCAGTAGAGTCCCAAAATCGTCATTAAAATCTCAGAAATCGACACTCAAGTAGCCCATTATTGTACGATTTTTTCAATAAGTAGGCCTTGGCGAAATGTAAATATCAAACGTCAGACGCGTAGACACCGCCCGTCAAAAGTGACCAAATATTCAAAACCCGGCCACAAAAGGCCCATTTAACTTTTCGTACACATTGCGAAATTGTTACCTATAGCAGCGCAATCTTTCACTATAAGTATTTTAGTATGTTTGAATATCAATAGATTTGTTATGGAGGCTGCACAACAAGCAGCAGTTTGGTTTGTCTGTTCGAAGGTGCCGTGTCTTATATAGGAGGGGAGCCCAAGTGGGGATTTTGGGATTTACTCAAGCGCGACAGATTAACATATGGGGGGATACCTTGCACCCTGTTGAGTACCTCCACCATATCTAAGCCCTCTATAATACATGGCCACGCGTGTAGGGCAGCCGATCAGAATAGTAAAAAAAAAATCGATAGGTGGATATACTCGAGCGCGTCAGATTAATATATGATGGGTTAATTACATGCTGAAAAGTGTGCATTTTAATAATCTGACGATTTGAGCGTGTCGTAAGGGGGTGGGAGGGTCACAAACTTGCAAAAAAAAAACGTTACCTCGACTTTCTCGAGCGCGGTCGAATATTTTTTTTATTTTGAAGGAAATAATTCAAGGATAACGGGAAAAATATAATCTCCGCGCCTCTCTCTCCCTTTCACTGTTTCTCTCGCAACATCCCCACACGCCAGCCATCACGCCATCACAGCTGATCACAGCACTCGTGGTATTATATGTACAGGGTTATTCAAACTCGATGTCCCTGGCCTATTGTGGGCAAACGAAAAGAGAAAAATATATATGCTTCCGGGGTCTTAAATGGGACCAAACGAAGACTAAATTAAGATAAAATCGAGATCGAGATATTTGACAAACGACGCTCTGCGTCGCGGCGCCCTTCGATTTTTTTTTGTAACGAACGTACATTTTTTTTTATATTTGGATAGACCTGCTTTTTATCTATAAGTTTTATTTTAGACGTTTTGTCGAATTTTGTTTAGTTTAAGAAATATAGGTAATACAATATTTGAAAAGTCCACGTTCAACATCCTGTAATATAGAAAATAAATTATTATAGACAAAAATTCCTTAATTTTTAACAGGCAACATATTTTTCTTAGAAAACGCAAAAAAATCATGAAATTTTTTTTTTCAAACCGTCAGATTAAGAAAATCCCTCCAAATAATCGTCAGATTATGGATCACCACGACCAGAACATCAAGCTGAACCGTCTATATGAAAATCTGACGCGCGCGAGAATTTCAAAATGGCGATTTTTTTTCCATTTTCAAAAAGCCGCCACGAGCTGGCGTCACATCCGAATCGTCAGTCTATTGAATGGGAGCTTCTTTCGGGTTCACTTAACATCCCACTTTTAACCCTTCCGTACGGCCGCCCCCACCATGCAAACCGGCAGATTAACATACTTATGTCATCGGAGACACGTGGGGCCCATACACTATCAATATTTGACGCGCTCGAGTATCTCCATGCGACTATTTTTTTCTACATTTGTGAAAGCCTGTCGACGCTCCCCCCACCGGTGGAAGGGTATATTATATCATATAACCTTTTTTTTCTACCATCTAATCTTGAAAATCCAATAGGTCCCCACGACGCTCGAGTAAATCCCCATTTAGCATCGTGGGCTCTCCTAGGTAGAGTGATCGTCAAAGTCAAGCAACGCCGCGCGCAGTTGGTTCATGGACGGGTGATCCCTTATGATTATTTTCTTGCCTAATAAAACATTTTTTTTTTCGATTTCAAAAAAAATATATAATATGTACCTCGGCACTGAAGTTCTTTTCATGATTCATGTGGTTTATTTGCCTCGGCCAAAGGGCTCGGCAACTAAATTCCACATGAGTCATAAAAAGTTTAACTTCAGTGCCTTGGTACATAAATAACTATCATAAGATAACATTATATTTTAGATTCTAAAATTAATTCATATTCCTATTGCCCAATCACCAATAACTATTTTGGACAGAAGCAAATTAAAACCAGAGCGGATACTACATAGAAGACTTTTCCATCGATTTATGAGCACGGGCAAAGAAATTATGGTTTAAAATAATAAATGGTTGTATAATTTGAAACGTTTTTAATGGATATCTTAGACCTTTTGTGAAGGCACTGGTATTATTTTAATCTGTGAAAATCGAATATAAGACAAAATTGTAAGGCACGTTGAGTCTTTAAGTTTAAGAATCCTTGACAAAATAGCAACTTCAATTTTAAATTCCCAATTATGAACGCCACAAACGCCTATACCACTTTGGTGCATGACCTCAAAAGTTAGTTTGAATTAGAAGATTACTTACTGATGGGTTATTTTATCATCCTCAATAATTTAGTTTTTTATTGGCACCTATCACCTTGTCAGATATCGAAATATTGTGTCAAAACTTGGGCCAATTTCCATCTCACGTATTTGATAATGTCCATAGAGCTTTGATTCCTTCCTGGGCTTCTTTATTCATTGATCATTACCT
Source organism: Pseudeuparius sepicola (assembly GCA_963920635.1). Classification (NCBI taxonomy): domain Eukaryota; kingdom Metazoa; phylum Arthropoda; class Insecta; order Coleoptera; family Anthribidae; genus Pseudeuparius; species Pseudeuparius sepicola. Next base: position 45,496,004 of record OY987302.1, on the reverse strand, counting down.
ATTAGTGTCAACATAGTGAAAAAGGACCATTCGCTTTGTTTTTGATGAATGACATTTAAACTAACACGTTACTGAGTACAATGAAATAATTTTTTCAGACAAAAGCATGATATGTGTAAATCTTCTGTAAAAAATCCTCAGGCATAGCCCCGAAATTCGAATCCGCCCATAATGGCCGGGTCCCACTACCGTAATCGCGCGACCCGGCAACTTAATTTCCAAGCAAGGCTTAGCCGGGGTCCCCCAGGAAATTAATGGGCCTCCGGGGCGCTCCCTGCTCCTGAATTAAATCGTTACGTAATTTGCCCGGTTACTTATGTCACTTTTTGCATGCAAATGTTGGGGAACTGGTGCGGCCGGTGGATGCAGCCGGACTAGTTTTATTGCGGCGAGCGGCCGGCCCGATGGGAGTTCACTTGCCCCAACTCCCGACAGCGGGCCTCTAATGACTTAGAAGTTTTGGGCTAACAGCCTGTTGGAACTATAAGTGAAAGTTGATTGGGTTTTTGTAAACTAAGGCGTGACTTCAGATTGATAAAGTTAATATGCAGTTTAATTACTTCCCCTACATACCAAACGCAGAGCTTATTTATTAATGTAGTCTTTTCAGTGTTTGCAGCAGACGCGATGGTAATTAAAACACGAATGGAAGAAAATATTGTTGAACATTACACCGCAACGGTGTATTATCAATTGAGTCATAAATTTGTATCAATATACCACACAGAAAGTAAGTACAATTAAAAAAATAAACTGTTTATATGCCGATCTATAAGCTGATGCAGTAGTGTCTAAGACACACACATCCGATAACCTGTATATTGAAAGTATAATCAACAATAATCAACAATAAGTCGGGTTAGATTAGCAAATTTTTAACTGCACAAATAGCGAGAGAACTGACATGGTGACGAGCTTCAAATTCTGGTAAAAATTTGCTTGTATTGAGCGTTTGGGCGAGGCACACGGGATAGAAGGCCTGCAGACTCGATCGATTACGTCACACACTCAGGCCGATTCTAACTAAAATATTCTGTGCGTTGCGGTATTTTGTGGAGTTTTAGAGCCATTTTGTTTATTTTCCAGATTATTTATTAACACATACCATAAGAAACCGGAAAATGTTATTCACAACAGAAAATAAATAATTCTAAACAATTAAGTTCGTAGTAGTAAACATAACAAACTCAATGAATTTCAACAATTATTAAAGGTCGCTTTATGCCACACTCATTATCGCTTCTCTATCATCCATTATCATTTTATAGAGCAGATAACAGCAGATTACAAAGATAAAAGTGGGTTATCTTCTAGTGAGGTAGTGATGAAATTGTAAGGAAATGAAAACTGCTTAAAAACCTCGTGCAACAAGCAACATTATGACCACATTATTTATCTTTTTATTAATATGATAATGAAGCGACAGTGAAGTGATAATACGTAGAAACAAACGTAATAAGCTCAATGAAAGTAAAAAAAAAACACTTACACCCAAATTGCTTTTGGGCCATTATTCTATCATTTTGAATCTTTTGATAATTATCGAGATATATGTTTGGATACATGATAGGATACATCGCACGAACAATTATTTCCTTCCGTTAACAACTACATATTTGGCATAATTTTGAGACAAAAATTTCCAGTAGAACACATCCGTAATTACGTACTGCCCCTGTTTTTTTTTCAATTAAATAATGATATATATATACATACCTGAAATGCGCTAAACACTATATTATTATATGAAAGGATAACTGAATGTGAGTATTTGTAGCTGTATATGCACGAACACCGTGCGGTAAAGGCGCGTGCCTCGGTGCGCCTCGACTGAGAACTAGCGTGGCGTGGTCGAGGCGTTTAGTATGGCCTGCAGCGTAGGGGAGGGGATGGCTGCAGGCCTTCTATCCCGTGTGCCTCGGTTTGGGTATACCTATATTATTCCAAAAAAATATCTGTCAAAATTTTAAGAGCTTTTCTTTAAATAAATTAAATTAGAAAAGTAAATAAATCGATGCCCTGAAAAGAGAGAAAGATGACTGTTGTAGTTAAAATTAAAACTACTTAATTTTTCTTATTCAAGTGAAAATGTTAAATAATCACCAAGTATTGCATGTTGAGGTAAAATATTATATTCAAGCATCAAATAATTAACTAGACACCTTACAATGTCAACCGGAACACCCCATAACATTTTGTATTTGTCATCGGATTTTGATCGATTTTTTTTGCGATAGCTCATCAAAAGCTACATTTTAGGGCAAAACCGAGCATTTTATTTTAAAAATCAAGACCTACTACGATATATTTTTTGGGTCGAAATTGAAAAAATCATATTAGGCATCTTTTTATAAAAAATTTGACTACACCACTGGAGCGTGAATCAAATTTTGTAAAAAAAAATATCGAACAATACAAATCCTCCAAACCAACGAAAATCGCGATTTAACTATCTATTTCACTTGTCTACTCGCTTAAGTCAAGATGCACTTTATATTATTTTTCGGTCTTATTTTGTATCTACCTATAAAACCGGAAGCGAAAAGCAACGTCACAAATCGAGTACGGTGGTAGGTAGTTGTTCGAATCCCCCTACCCAGGCAGGAGAGATTTGAATTCTAAATAGCGAGCGCTTGCGAAAAGTCAAAATTCAATATCGGAGCCAGACTTGTTGGTAAATACGGAGGGGACCTGTTGCCTTTTAGAATTCTCCCCTTGTCCCGACCGGGGGCGTCACGTCCGCCATTTATTGGGGCCGGACTTGGCAATGTCGCACACAAGGGGAGGGCGCCTCATGCAGATCTGACAATACGCTTGCCACATATTGTACGACTATTGGTCGAATAAGTCAATTTTGGAAGATATAGAAATTACTTCAACAAACAACCCCAGGAAACTAGTTCGTAGCTAAGGTTAGAATCCATTCTATATAGATATCATTTGGTTATTCAATAATAAAAGCGAACAGTATTGTAATGAAGACATATATTTCTACGACCAATAGTCTCTGAAATACCTATAGTAGAAAAAAAATATGTCAATGTTATTACATTGTACCTACCTATGTATGTATAACATTTTAAAAACATTGTAAAAGTTGAGATTTCCTAAAACACTCTGATGTATAGAACTTTTTGATGTATAGAACTTTTTGTTTAGAATATATCTATATATATAGCTATTTGTATATCAAGGCACTGAAGTTCAACTTTTTGAAACGAATGTGGATTTAGTTGCAGTGGCCTGCAAGGTTGACTCAAATATATTTTTTATTGGGAAAGAAGAAGTTTTATTACACAAAATAATTTAAAGAGCCCGGTTACCCAACCACATCTCGCCAAGGCCAACTTATAGAAAAAAACCATATAATAGTGGCTTACTTTAGTGACAATTTCTGAGCTTTTAATAACAATTTTGAGACTTATTAATGCCGATTTAAAAAAAAAGTAGATATAATGTTTTCTTTTCATTATTCAAAAATGATATAGTTGAAAGCCATAGGTTTTAAAACCAGGACTTTACTTAGTTATCTGTTTGTATTTGCAAATTTTGGTTAACAAAAGAATACCTAGCAACATTTTTATTTATTTATAGGTCTTGCAATTTGGTATTTATTTTGAAGTTTAAAAAAATAGAATTTTTGACAGATATCGTTCAAATTATTAAACTAAATGTCTATCCAAGTTACAGAGGCAGTGGATCAAAACATTGGCCACCACGTGACCTATTCTCTTATTGGTCTGGCCGTCATAAAATATCAAGTGTTTACGCGGCGAGCAGAATGCAGGGCCGGCTCTTCCCTCAGTCGAGTTTACTGCATATTTTAGATCGGATCGCGAGCAGTATATTCTGTAAATTTATTTTGCTACTTAATTTAAGGAAATTTATAAAGATCCACGAAAGGTAAAAACACAATTTTTAGAACCTCTAAAAGAATTAGTTCAGAATTACAAGCCACTGGGAATCTCACATTAGTCAGACCCTGGTAATCGATCGCAATGCGGTCTTTATATCTACTGCCGCTGTAACTTGGATAGACTTTAGGTATCTATTTACTATAAACAAAATAATATTAACTCACAAGTTAACAAATTCTACAGAAACAGCTTTTACCCGTTTGTTAAAGTAACTAAAGTTGAAGAAATTATATATTATTTTTAATTCCACAAACATTTCTTGATCCTTTAGATTTTGATATAAAATGCATTTTGCTCTGTAAAAAGGTCGTAAATATACACGATACAACATTGTTATACATATAAGTACTATCTCTCACTAAAAAAAACTAAAACGCTTTTGGGCGTTTCGCCTATTTAACGAATGTGATAGACAAAAAGTAGCTCAATTTTATAGGAAAGTTAGATGCCGCGCAAACCGCATGCTAATATCTTAATTGGGTTGGAAGATTCAGAACTTTTACGATTTTTTTTTCGAGTCTCTTGAAGAACTTTTTGTTTATGAATATTTTTGCCTTCGATACAAACATTTTGTTGTTTATTTTTTACCTGTAATTCATTAGTGTAGCAATATTTTCTTTGGATAGCTAAAATTCTAATAATGTAACAATTTACTTACAACTTTAAGGCTTTTCCAAGTAAGAAACCTATATTGTACCTACATCTCTGGCATATGCTGCTATGAGGCATCTGAAGATAAATGTTTTGTAAAACTATATTTACCTTGCATGTGCCTTTAGTCAGTGGTTATTCTTCAAGGTTTTCTTTATCACAATAAATACACAGTTTAATTGCTAATTCAATTGTATTTTCGCTATAAAACCATCAAGTTTTAAACCACTCGTTTTATAAGCCCGTTAAGTAAGCTTCGAATATACGACAAATATGTTTTACCAGATTTACTCCAAGCTAAGCCCATTCAATTAATTTGTCTAAGTTTAGAATTAATTGAAACAAATAACTTCCTGTATTAAATATGTTGTTGAATTAAAGGATATATATTAGTCGAAACTTGAGCGTGTACTTTGCAGTTTCAATATTTCTAACTGCCGATCAGTTATAAAGGCTTGTTATTGCATTAATCGCAAACTAGCCTGTAAATTGCAGCTCAAAATACAGTATCTAACTTAATATTAATTCTCGAGAAAACATGTATATACCCATTCTCATTAACCTTTGAACCACCCCGTACAAAGCCACTCTGCTTGCCACTTCCCAGGTTAATATTCTGCGCGGATCCCTCGAATGTTTCCCCTTTACCTATAAAATCGAAGCCAGCCACGCGCAATTCAATTGTTCTAGCCCTCCGCATGAGTTCCTTTAGTTATTACGTCCGCGATTTCTTGGCGTCGTTGGGGAACATCGTGCATACTGGAATTGATGTAGAATCTAGAATGTAAATGTAAAGGGTAGATTCATTAAGAAAAAAAAAGAGGAAACCAACTGAATATATTTTTGCCTTGATAGTAGATAATATGTAGACTTAATTGTTTCAGCCGATTTTTTTTCCAGAGTAAAGTAGTGTCCTTGCAGTTACAATATATTTTTTTCTTGCCCTATCATTTGTTTTTTGTATGAATAAATTTAGAAAACTTACTGTTTCCAGAATATTTATGGCAAATTTTCGAACGTACAAATTTGAAAGCTATATTTTTTGGAATTTGTTAATCTTTCTAAGTTTAACTCTATCAAAATGAGTATTGTAACTTATGCTGAAAGCAAAAGCATAGTGGGGAATTGAACCAAATTGCCAACGATTTTATCAACAGAACAGTAATTATTAATTTATCGAACAGAGAACTTACAATTTCGGAAAAGAGAGATGTAGAGGACACATTTATTATGTGGGCACATGGAGTAGATGATAAATTCATTATTAAATTGTTAAGACCCACAAGAACCTTCTATTAAGTTTATCCTAGAAATAGAAAATAATAGTCAATTATCTTTCTTAGATGTTCCTATATAAAATCAGATAGCTCGTAGAAACTAGTGTCATATTAGTTTTAAAAAAGGAGTAATTATAAGTTTATGTGACAGGTCTAAAACAATTTGTTCTATTAACAACTAAATTGAGGAGAAAATTAAACATATCAAACATGTAGAAGAACAATATTGTCCTTCTTGAGCAAGTTTTTCAATATTGCCAACAAAACAACAATGCTAATAGAATTAAAGAAATAATTCTGATGGACCGACCAATAAATTTAATAATTATTCCTTATATTCCTGGATAGATAAGCTAAAACGTGTAGGCAATCTTTTCAGATCAGAACAGTATTTGAAACCAAAAATACATTAAGATCGATGCTACAATATACGAGGCGCCTAACAATTAGGTAGTGACCTTGTTTCCAAAATTGTGAAAGGCATTGTTTGAGGTAAGTTGTTTAGAATAAAAAGTTATGACAGAATACCAGATTTCATGATGTTTTCAGTTTTTTTTATAATGATAGTGCCGTTTAGAGATGAACGTTTTGTAGGAATAAGTACCAATTTGTCAAGAGACCCATGAGTTTGCTGTAAACAGCGTAGACGTTAAATGAACGTCAAATTTTCTCTATTTTAAATGCTAAACTGGAATCTCGTTTTTTATAATTTAAGAAATGTTAACCCTTCAACAACGCATTTGCGAAATGCTATGGCATCGGCAATGTCAGTTATCGTTATTCAATTGGGCTGTTTCATGATAAGTACCCAAATGTGCATGTAACACGACGAGCACTGCGAAAGTAAATTTTAAAATTTGATGCTACCGGTGGTGTAAAGAACATGATGAAGCCAAAAAGGCAATATGAGTATGATAATGACGTTAATAGTGTGTTGGTACGTGATTGAGTTGAGTTATCTTTAAGAAAAAGATCAATTGAATTAGGGATTATAAAAACTCATGGAGGAAGAGTGTTAAAAATATTGGGTATCTACCTTTTAAGCCTTCATTTATCCATAAGCTGCAAAATGGAGATGACGCCCTCCGTCTAGAATTTTGTTTGGTAATGGGAGAAAAAGTTCTTAAATCTAGATATTATTACCGGCAAATTATATTTAGCGACGAATCAACATTTACAACTAATGAAGTAATATGAACGCAAAATTGTAGATATTGGGCAACAGGAAATCCACTTTATCAAAGTGAGAAGTCCATTCACTATGCCTGAAAAAGGATCGTGAAATCTGGTAACACTGATCTAGAAATATGCTATGCTATCCTTGATTTCAGAGAAATAGCCGAACCTGAATTTCTAGTGGCATGAGTTGAAAGATAAATTATGGTGAAGCGGTCTTCCAATATCGCAGCGCCCAGTAATTGTTACCCCACACCTGACACTAGTTTAACTTCTAATTTATTTCGTTTTTTTAATTAGTGACTCCCTCTTAATGCGAATGTTGTGCAATGGAGAACAGAAACTGTCAAATTTAGAATTTGAACCAATCTCGGAGGTTAACCCCAATTCAATTCAACGCAAGTTTATAGGTAAAGGAGAAGAATGTTGTCTCAATTATCTTCGACGAATAAGGTCCGGCTTTGTATTTCCAACCAGTTCAAGAAACGAAAAACAACAAGAATTACATAATTTCCAGCATTATTTCGAAAAGCTTTGCTTACATTTTTTCGATAAACTGATTTGGTGCCCTTCCTATAGATTTCGCGGATATAATACGAATACCAGCTTTAGGGAGTGAGAGATGAGAGATTATCCCTATGCAAAATAATATAAAATGTAAATGCTTGTGGAATTTACATATTATGATATAAACATTTGATGCTTACAACATTATGCATGGAGAGCTGCCTTAATAACGCCCTGTAAAAAGTACCTAAAAATAAAACAAGGTTAATTGCTGCTCTCGGAGACCTAGTTGCACAGGGTGTCCTAGTTAAGACGTTCCAAGCGATTATCTCGGTAATGTTTAAGATGAATTGGTGGTTCAAAAACTGGACTGTGTGTGTAGTTTTTCCCAAGGGATTGAATGCCGTCAACAAAAAAGCAATTGAATTTCAAACAAAAAAACTAATCGCAAAATAACCGATTTTTTTTTAAAACTCGAGATGGCGATTTTTTTATTAGCTGGTACAGAGGATAACAAATCGTGCATATTCCCTTTAGATTAGTAAATTGAATAAAAAATCTTCACCGCACGCGAGAATATCACTTCCGGTAATATTAAATTTTTTGTAGTATTACTTTGGAGAAATAGTCACTTCCGCTAAACCAGATGTGAGATTAAAGCGTGTAATGCGCATAACTTTTTTGTTTCAAATTCAACTGCAATTTTACTTGATAGTATTCAATTTCTTGGAAAAAACTACATAAGTGTGGTGTTTTAACCTTCAAATTATCTGTAATATTGAAGTGTGCAGTGAAGATTTTTTATCCACTTTAACAGTCTAATGAAAAAATGCAACAAAATCGCAATATTTTGCATGTTGCGATAACTTCTTTGTTTGAAATTCAGTTGCTGGCGGCATTCAATTCCCTGAAAAAAGTTTAATTTTGAACCGCCAATTTTTCTTAAAATTTACCGAGACAATCGCTTGTAACTTTTTTTTTTAAATATAGTGCTCCGAGAGATCTTCATTTTGAAAAGCATCCTTTCTTTATTTGAAAAAATTTAAAAATTGATTGGTATCCACGTATCCAGGGTGCTCTTTATTGAAATTACTTTATAAAATTTAATATTGTCTATGCTTTTAATAGGCATAAGTTAAAATTGTAGAACAAAATTAAAAAAAAAACACCAAGAGAAAAATCGATTTTTTTCGATTTTTGTATTTTTAATGCGAACGCCCTGTCTAAGGTAGGGCCATGAAATCGTGGGAATTGATGGCTTATGTGAGCCCTATTCAAACTGAAAAGAAATAATTTCAAAATATCTCTCGGTGTTTGTACAGAGTACTCCGAAAAACCATATTTTTGCTATGTTTCAAGCTATTTTGTGAAGGCCCTGTATAAGTTATGACCGTGAAACTTGGTACGTGGCGTTTTCGGGTGTGGTCAATACGACTGTGCTATTCATTTTTTTTCCTAAAGAAATGCCTAATGTACTTTTGCAGTTTTTGGGGGTATAATTTTGATCGTAGTAGGTCATGGATAAGACGAATCTGAAATTAGTGTCAAAATGTAGGTCTTTCATAGCACTATATTTTTAAAAAAGTTTTTGAAAATCGGTCAACCCGTAAAAAAATAATGAATTGTCTCGACTTGAAGTGAAACACACTGTATATGCAGTAAATTTTCAAAATATAGTTAAGATGAAAACGGATTCTTGCAAATCAGCGTACCTCGATTTTTTCGAAATGAATTTTAAATAACTTCAGCGGCACTATTATAGAATGGAAATAAACATTAATTTAGATTAAGTACTAAAAATCAAAGCAGGTATGTCAAAGTTGCTAAATTTTAAACATGTTTTCTTAATGTTTCCGCTATAGCTTAGTTTGGTATCAGGTGTGGGGTCGGAAAAGTTAACAATAGCTAGAAAACTTAACACTAACTGGATCTAGAGCTAGATGTCGAAAAAATGCCACAACTTCATATAAAATTTCTTCCTAGAAGGTTTACCTGTTGATTTATGACCTCCGAAGGGAAGGAAGGAAATCACATTTTTCCAGTACTATTTTGAAAAATACACTCTTTACACATATTAGCAAACTGATAAACAACTATGACCTGTTCTTGGTAGGAATCAAAAGTGTACTCATTAACTGAGGGTGGTTTGTATGGGTAAAAATAAATAATAGATAAGTAATCAACAGGATATATTTATACAATATAAAATACACTACACAAACTATGGGAAAAGAACAAAAATAAGTCACTGGAGAAACACTGCGGGCAAAAAAATAGAAAATTTTTTGGCCTATTCTCCTGAGAACGCCAAGAAGCTTCTCACTCTAAACAACGATGAATTTAAACTAATCACAAGTCTCCTTACTCGGCACTGCCCTTTACGACATCATCTTAAGAGGCTACGATACTTATGAAATCCGCCCAAAGTGCCCGACTCAATTCAGGACAAACGTCGCTCGATTAGATATGCCTATCCTTTTCCTTCCTCTAGTCCCCACGACTCCCCACTCCAGCCTGCCCCTTCATAGTGCTACGATTGAGGGGCAGGCCGGCCGTGGGTACTACACTGAGAAAAATCTGTCACTTTGTAAAAAAACCCTGTTTAATTCAATATGAGATATTATTCCTCAAACTCAAGCAGAAGCTTTTTTGTAACTGACAATAATCAATTCAATTACAATTGATATTGAATTCTAATGAATAATTTAAATGTAATATTTTATTTCAATAAATAGCGTGTTCTGGAATTGATTCTATAATACTTCTTTTCTAAGCACATTCTTTTGTCAGAACAACATAACGTTTCATGGTGTTGAATTGAATAGGGATACATTTAACTGTTCATTATACTGAAATTACAACTATTGTCACTGAATTTTTGCTGGATTTGTAATACTTAATTGTGGGTACTAATATCAATTATAGCCATTCACTTGCAGTGTTCATTATGACTACGAACGATATAGAGTGTAGGGTTGATTCAAAACCTTTAATTTGCGGTCACTGTGTGCACTCCTAAGTTAACCCCCAGTTAACCCTGAAAAAATCAGCTTGTTTTAATTCAATATGAGATATTATTCCTCAAACTCAAGCAGAAGCTTTTTTGTAACTGACAATAATCAATTCAATTACAATTGATATTGAATTCTAATGAATAATTTAAATGTAATATTTTATTTCAATAAATAGCGTGTTCTGGAATTGATTCTATAATACTTCTTTTCTAAGCACATTCTTTTGTCAGAACAACATAACGTTTCATGGTGTTGAATTGAATAGGGATACATTTAACTGTTCATTATACTGAAATTACAACTATTGTCACTGAATTTTTGCTGGATTTGTAATACTTAATTGTGGGTACTAATATCAATTATAGCCATTCACTTGCAGTGTTCATTATGACTACGAACGATATAGAGTGTAGGGTTGATTCAAAACCTTTAATTTGCGGTCACTGTGTGCACTCCTAAGTTAACCCCCAGTTAACCCTGAAAAAATCAGCTTGTTTTAAAGAATTTTTTTTTACCCTTATAAAGCACTTTAGATAGTGGTGATCTTTTACCTATATCTCGTGAAGTATTGAAGTTAAAAAAAAAACTTCATGAGGGAAAGTTGTAGAGAACGTAATAATGTATACATAAGAAGAAAAAAAATTGTACACATGAGAAGAAAAAAAATTGCAAAAAAATGTTTGCAAAACCACTCCTATTGCGGGGTTCGTAACACGACTTCGACGGTGATTTTTTGGGGTTATACTCAGGACGCTACCCACAACCAACCCTGAAAATATCTACCTGTTAAGAATCATTTTTTTTTCTATCTCTATAAAAAAATGACAATTTGCTTGGACTATGATTACTTACATTGATGAATATAAAAGTTGCAATTAAGTTATTTTGTTCATCCAATGAATTATAATGTTTTTTCAGTTGCTTCTGGGGTACTCTTATACAAATAAAATAAATTTAATTGTTTAAATAAAACATAAGATATTTTAAAACCGAGGTTATGCTTTCATTGTAGTATGCCAATTTTAGTATCGAAGTGACAATACGTCTTCTTAACGGAAATTCAAACTATTTTAAACTTATTGGTTCATCTGCAATTACGTCAAAAGTATAGATTATATTGTTGGGACCACATGGATTTGCTTGTATATTTAAAGTAGGTAATGGAAAAGTGACTATATACACGAACTCACTAAAATCACAACAGTCTTTTTTTCCTGTGTAGACGTGTAGATAATATGAAATAATAACTCGTGCCGGCCGCCGCCGACGGCCGCCGGGGTCACACGAGTCTCGCCGATGCCGACGAAGAAGCGCGAATATATATTTAAAAAACGGCGGTGGCCTGTTTGCTTTATTGCAAAAATGATATTTTTCAGGGCGTTCACTTTTCGTTGGCAACACACTGCATAGCTTTTTGGCGTCGAAGCAATTTTACTATTATTTTTCATATCAGCAAAGGTGCATGCTATGAAGGGTTCGTGTATAAAAAAAACTTCTGTAATTGCTCAATTATAAAATCTAAATTAACGATTCGATTACCGAATTCTTCTTGAACCACATTAGGGTCAGTTGAACATCTATTAATGTTTGATTGGATAATTGTTCTGCATAATAGTGTTGCTACGACTAAAAAAGTGCGTCTAAAGTCTACTTCTTCAAAATGTTTTATATAACTAGTAGGTATTCCATATTTACATTTGTGTAATAATAAATAAATCTAACTAAAAACTTTCTACACTGTAAGAGTTCACTTTAGAGGGATTAGAGTGAATAGGCCATATTATATCACAACGGTTTCGTTAATCTATAAAATTACATCCTCAAGGACTAATTTATAGAGTTACGAAACTGGTCTCCCTTTTTAAATAAAGTAATAGTTGTGAGATAATAGGAGCTATTAATTTCTAATCCCTTGTAAATGTTCCATTCAAAGCCCTGTTTTTCCCATAAAGTTTGTTTCCCAAACCCTATGCACCTGCAGTACTACTTATACCTAAATCCGAATAAGTGTGCAAAATGCAAAATATGTAGGTACCCCTCTCTCAAATTCTGGAAACCATATTAGGTACCTACGGGAATAAAAGCACTCAAGCCCACAAATTACTCCTATTGGTTTCACTACATGTGACTGTTGTGACATCATTATCAAACATTATAGGTATTCTTGCCCTGACTGCCCCTTATTCTGACAAATCTGAATTATCGAACATCCTAGAAAATGTATTAAAATGTCATAAATTCGACAGACTGGAACAATAAAATGTACTATTTTTATTTTGCCCGATTTTCAACTCCAATGACTTTCGAACAATCTTCTAACGAAGAAGTTTCTAAAACTGACTGGATGTCAGAATTATTATCGTTCCCTCTGGAAAGTATATAAATTAGCTTTTATCATGCAGCGATTTACATAGGAATTCGTTTTCAAAAAATGCTTCACATGACCCATTTATTTGGCAAAATTATTACTTGTACCTATCACATTTTTAAAGTAAAAATCAAGCGCACAATTTGGTCTAGAATTTAAATTTACTCTTTTTGCACGACCAGGCCATTTCATGCCCTAGGGATTAAACCATTTTACACAAAAGCAAAAAGTAGGTACTTTGTGAATAATAATTATTTATTTTCTAAAATTTATTTGTGGCGCAATGGATTATTAATTATTTATTTATAATTCCTGGAGGAATAATAATAATGAGTATTATTATATGCCAGTCGACATACATAATGTCGCGGTAGAAAATATTTTCTTCGGGTACTCGGAAATATAAATATTTGAATACTAACATTCAAAACAAGCGAAACACAAATAAGGGAGACTGAGACTAATAAAATGAAAAATGAACCATCTGATATCGATTGAAAGTTCCCCTGACGTGGTTTCCGAGCCCGGTGAGGTACGCCGAAGTAGGGGGAAGTAGGGGAACCACGAGTTCCAGCGAACGCCCGCCCGCCCGCCTATCTCCGTACGTCTAATTCCTGCTCGAATGGCCAATTCACGGATCATTTTATTGCCGGGCAATGGGTTCGTAGTTTTCAAATCATAGCCAAACGAACAAACGTATCGACTTGAAAGTAGTCTTAAAATAATGTTATAGAATGCCTCAATCGTCGTTGTGTCCTTCGAATTATTTTTGAGCGGTGGAAATACTCGAAATTCTTAACCGAATATAGTCGAATTTCGGGTGAATATAGTCGAATTTCGGGTATGTTTGGCATTTTTTTTCACAGTGTCGCATTAGTCCTGCACAGTTCGTGATACACAACGACGATTCTTCGTAGTTTTATCTAAGCCACAAAAAAAAATCAAGTGAAAATATTAAGAAATGCAAGTAGGAGATGTAAACTACGAAACCCTTGAAAATGGGGGGTATCGTAGCGCCTTAAAAAAATTGGCAAAACAGATAATGAACTATTTAGATTCTGTAACGAACTGGATGAGACTAGTGATCACATACTGTGCATGTGTCTTCTCTTAATTTCAAGTAAATTCAGCTCTTCGAAAAGGTTGCATTGAAGAAAGGCCATGAAGGCCAAACGACCCCGACAAAATCTAGACAGATATCCGGGATGAATCATTAATTATATTAATTGGGAAAAATTTAGAAGCATACAAAGGCGAATTATGTATCAATATACTTACTTCTTTTTCATAGAATACAGTACAAATCGTGCACCAGCGATGATAAAAATAAAAAAAAAACATGTTCCCTAACGATTTCAAAAATGTAAAGCAAATACAAACATGCACGTTTGGTGGAAAAGAACTGAAATCAAAACCCAAACTCCGACAATATTTACTCGGCTTGGTGGAAACAGGGTTTAGAATATGACACCGTTTGGTGGAAAACCAGCATTTTTATACAGCGTGTCCATTTAGTATTCCCTTCTTCGATTGTGGCTATACTTTTAAGGATAAAAAAATCGGTTCGGGGGATCCAAATAAGGGAAGATGGAGCACATTTTAAAATTAGTTTGGTATATACAGGGTGTTCCAAAAAAGTGTGGCGACAAAAAAATATATTTTTTTAATGGAATGACCCGATTTTTTTTTATCGCAAATGAAGCATATCAAAGTACAGTATACATCCCTAAATAATTTCCTCTTCCATCTGCGGCGTTGCCAAGTTATATTTTTTTAATGTATTTTTTGCTAAATATTAACCCTTCATTAATATTGCTATATTTTTCTTTCGGCTTGATTTTTTCTCTTGAAACTTTGGTTGTGGATTTACACTTAACCATTTTATTAATAACTAAGAACCAAGTTGAAAATTTTTGTACAGGATGTTTCACTTTTTTCCGCCAAAACTCCGACATTTTCAAACTTAATGTACTATTTTTTTTCAAATGGAACACCCTATATCTAACATTTCTATTGGATAGAGCATTCATTCAGCTTTAATTTGATACCTAATACAGTACCTCTATCTCTAGCGGTTTTTTCAAAAATCCAGTATAAACAGAAAATTCTAAATTTTACATATTACATACACGCAAATTACTCGAGAATCAAACTTGTACTTATTTAAAAAGCTGCATATCAAAAAAGCGGTAGTACCAGTTACAATCTGTAGTTTACCATATTTTTGTATACCTACTACACCTGCATAAATAAAATATTAAAACAAAAAGTTAAAAGTTTTAGGAGAACTCATAGGTGGCCATGGTTTTGTTTCTAGTTTGACATATTTCATTTGCTGCTTGTATTCTGTGTTCGCTGTTTAATTTAAAACAGCAAAAAGTTGTCACAAAATGAATTATTGTAAACATGACTTGATAAGTATGATTTACGTAATTGGTGAATGTTTTGGAAATTGTTTTTGGCATCTCGAGTTTATGCCCAAAAATTCCCAGGTAGAAGGCATCCTGATACCAGAATGCTGCAGAACTTAAAGGAGCGATTCGATCGCACAGGAAATATTGCCTATGAAAAGCAAACTAGAATAAAACCAGTTTTAAATGAAGAAAATCAGTTAGCTATAACATTGGCTGTTGTGGAACACCCTGAAATAGGTGAAATAGGTACTGTATTAAGTATCAAATTAAAGCTGAATGAATACTCTATCCAATAGAAAGGTTAGATATAGGGTGTTCCATTTGAAAACAATAGTAAATTAAGTTTGAAAATGTCGGAGTTTCGGCGGAAAAAAGTGAAACATCCTGTACAAAAATTTTCAACTTGGTTCTTAGTCATTAATAAAATGGTTAAGTGTAAATCCACAACGAAGGTTTCAAGGGAAAAAATCAAGCCGAAAGAAAAATATAGCAATATTAATGAAGGGTTGATATTTAGCAAAAAATACATTAAAAAAATTAAAACTTGGCAACGCCGCAGACGGAAGCGGAAATAATTTAGGGATGTATACTGTACTTTGATATGCTTCATTTGCGATAAAAAAAATCGGGTCCTTCCATTTAAAAAAATTTATTTTTTTGTCGCCACACTTTTTTGGAACACCCTGTATATACCAAACTAATTTTAAAATGTGCTCCATCTTCCCTTATTTGGATCCCCCGAACCGATTTTTTTATCCTTAAAAGTATAGCCACAATCGAAGAAGGGAATACTAAATGGACACGCTGTATATAAGGTAGGTGTATTTACCCCACACCTGATACCATTTTAACGTTTATTTTAAAAGTTGCTGAAATTAGTCATCCAAGGGATTCGCCTTACTGATTTTGTCTTATGGAATAAAGTTCGGGAGGTTGTAGAATTACAATAAAAACTATAGACGTGCTAACGGTAGTATAGTTGTTTAAAAGAAAACGAGAGCAAATCCAATTGCTACGATAACAACCTGAAAATTTTCAAAATCTGCGAAGTAATCCCAAACAAATTCGAGTTTATTTCCAGTATAAAGTAAGCCCAGGAAAAAATACAAAGAAATAAAAGCATCCGGACATAATTTATAGCCGGGTTTTTTTTTGGTCCATATCAAAGGATTATAGAAGAATAAATAGCGAGTTATTTTGCTTGAAAACAAACACGCCCGTGTTGCATTTTTATTTTTCAAAAATATACTTATTTTTGAAATAGCAAAATTTCTACGTAACGTAGTTGGCTTCTTCATGACATAACGAAGAATCCCAAGCAGAACTTTCTCTAAATCTCCCTCTGTTTTCAGGAATGTATACAGTGTGGTCATTTAAGTGTGCAACATATGGAACTTTTTTTTATTAATTGCACAACCAAAATACAGACATTCCCGAAAGTTGATGCATGTTCAGTAATCATATTAGGTGCACTTAGAATGGTTGCAAGTTAAACAGCATACAGGGTATGTCAAAAAATATAAAAAATGCACAAGAGTAAAGTACCCCAATTTAATTCAAAAAAAAGGTTATTAAAAAAGGTTGTTTAGAATTAAAAGCTATGCCTAAATACCAAAACAAAGCCTCATAAGAAAAAAATTTTTTTTCGTCGATTAATTTCCAGTTTCTTAATAAATATTTAAAATAAAATTTTGCACCTTAAATGAGAGTTTTTTAATATAACATAATATACCTTGTTTAGAAGAATTTTTGCGAAATTTTAAAGTTTTGTTTAATATCGTTGCAACAAACATGAAGTTTGTGATTCCCTAAAAAAATAAAAGTCTAAGTTAAAGTTTGGGGTGAATATTAAAACAATTTTTTTTTAGGAAATTAATGTTTTTTAAAAAAATATATTTATTTTTCTTAGGAGGCCATGTTTTGGTATTTAGGCATAACTTTTAATTCTATACAACTTTTCCTAATAACATTTTGCTGAATTTTTTGAAATAAGGGTACTTTACTCTTGTACAATTTTTATATTTTTTGACCCACCCTGTATGCTGTTTGACTTACAACCATTCTAAGTGCGCCTAATATGATTATCGAACATGCACCAACTTTCGGGAATATTTGTATTTTTGTTGTGCAATTAATAAAAAAATCCCATATGTTGCACACTTAAATGACCACACTGTATAAAATTAGGCGAATTGTATTTTTGGTCATTCAGCTTACAAATGTAAATCCTAAGAATCATGACAAAAATCCTAAAAATTCAATTTTACGTGGTTGGGTTTGACGGAAAATGCCTGTAGGTGCTTATAAATTTAGAGATGTAGCAGGTATCTCATTTGCACAGTGACATCTGGAAAACTCTAAACATTCTCAAAAATTTTATTATAACATAAGCCATCGCCCCATGGAAAACTTTCAAATATACGATACGCCTGCAATCAGGTTGGATCCCAAATTCCTTGAGAAAGTTGCGGAATTCCTATTATTTCCCTTTAAGCCCTCTTTTTATAACCATTCAATACAAAGCGTCACGGTTCGCCACTTCCCAGCTTAATATTCTGCGCGGATCACAGAATATTTCCCCTTACCTATAAAATTGAGGGCGAATTCAATTCTTCGGTCCCTTCTGGGTAGAGATTCTAACTCTAAATATAGGCGGCGCCATACAAGAAGTAAAATTTCAATATCGCGACTTAGACTTGTGGGTAAATATAGGGAGGGGACCTGTTGATATTTAGAATTCTTGCGGTGTCTCGTCAGTCATCACGTCTGCCTTTTATTGGGGCAACGTTTGGCAACGTCGCACCCAGACTCTTTAATAATACCTACAATTTGCCAAGCACCTCAATGTAACGAACTTTATTTTAAATGTTATGCAGAAGCCTTTAACTAATAAAGCACTAAGATAGCAGATAGAGATATACATATAACATAAGGTGCGTTTGGTCTCCACTAGTTTTGCTTGCCAAGAGATCAAACGGAAAAGAAATCGTCGAAAATGAAAAATCTACAAGAAAAAGACGGAAGCAATTGTTAAAATTAAAATGTAAATGATTGCTTTGACCTCGTTTTATAACGTATCACCACACCCTCGAAACAAACTTGCCAGTTTACAGTCCCACGGGAGTTGAATTAGCGTACCGAAGAATCAGGGGTCGCAATCTTAGAGAAAATTACGCAATTCGCGTTGTTCCCTTGTTCCCCTTTAATCCACCGCCTTATTGTCGTTGAATACAAAGCCACTTGGTCCCCAATTCCGAGCTTGATGTTCTGGGTCAACCGTCGAATAGGAAAGTATAGTTAACTAAATTATTTTCTACCTATTGCCAGAGATTTAAAGGAATCCAAAATTATATAATGGATTTTTTGTAAATTTTGCAGAAATTATTGAATTAGAGATTTTGTAAACTTATTTAGCGAAACAGCAGGTAACAGCCAAAAAAAGTGTATCCCGATTCATTTTATCACTTAAGTAGTAGGTAATGGTAAGTAAATTGTCTCCTTTATCTGGGGAAAAGTCTAACGGTGTATTTTAAAAATTAAATAAGAATTCATTTGTTTAAGTTTCCTCTGTCTTGAATTCTAATGTACAAAAATATATTCCGTGTAAAACCTGCAGCTCTTCTAAAGGTAAGACTCATAAATATCTACATTTCTAGTAATATAGGAGCTTCTCCCGTGCTAATGTAACAAATGAAGTAAATCTGCCGTTTTTGTTTATATGTGTCAGTAGCTTTGAATTATTTTAGATAATAGTAGCTCTATAATATGAAAAGTCGAAAATTAATACAGCAACTTGCTGTTATATACCTACAGGTTGCTCATAATATTGAATGTCAACATTTAAAAAGAATTAATTTTTACAAAATGTTAAAGATTTTTTTGATTTTTTTTAACTTTTAAACTTAATTTATATATGTTTTTGTAAAACTTTGTGGGTTTAAACTAACGTAAAAATACAGCTTTTATAAGAAAAAAAAAAAGATTTTTCAGTTTTAACTAGTTAACCCAATTAATAATGCGCCAGTGCTTTTTTCAAAAACAAAAAATGGAGTTTAATTTATAATAAAAAAGATCTCCACTTTTTTGCATCTTTAACTGTTCTTCAGTAAGAAATTAAAGAACAATTATCTGCATCGATACTATGAAAATAAAGTATTTATACACTTGAAGTACCTTTTGCACTATTTATAGAAATAAAATAAAATTCTATATATGAAGTTTTTGTCTTAAAATCATGCACAGATTAACCCTAACTATTGACATTCAATTATGGAACACCCTGTATAACAGTATATTGTTCTTTAGAAATCGCTTCACGGCAGCAGTCACGTATTGAGGCCATTGAGAATAAGAATTTCAAAACTGTTTTATAGTATCGAAAATTCTATATTTAATTTGTGGCAAGCTTTAAAAAAATCTTGGTAAAGTATCCAAGTCTCAAAATTAAACAAATTATAATGTATATGTTATGGACCAAGTAATTATTTAGGTCAGTATGTATATTGCACGGTCATTATGAATAATGACAAGCAGAATCGGTCAATTTAATATTTTTTTTTTACAATTTATCACATTGTTGTCCGTTCAATGAAGAATTACTGTCTATCCAGTTGTTGCCAAGCATTATAATGTATAATGCCCGTACAACGTAAATAATCTTAACGGTACTTATTATATTGACCAGCAGTTTTAGACATTTTTAATATTGCCCGGGCATTATTAATAAAGACCAAATAATCACTTCGTCCCTAACATACAACAACATTTGTTATAGAAATCATGATTGCGCTAAAACTACAGCACGAATTGCAACAATTTCTATCCTTTCCATGATAGAATAAACCATTTCGAAAATACGTTTCCACTTTCGATAGCAGGTTAACGATTTTGTGGTTACAAGCAAAAAAAACGGGAACTTTTTTTGTGACAGTGACTTTTTGTTACATATTTTAAAAATATATAGGCAAGGTTTGAATTCGTATGAACTTTTTTTGTTTTGCTTCAGCTTTTTCATTTGTCACTTTTTTGTAAACTGATCGACACGTCAATAAAAACTAGGCAATTTGGTCGTGTGTAGTAGATAAAAAACTTAATAGTGGCGGGTATTTGTGTAGAAATTACTATGCGTACATGCGTACAGTGGATTGTCAACTTTCCGTTTTTAGCCAATAATTCTGTCATATCTCAACAGAATTCTAAAAATGACACATCACTATATTCGCAATAAAAAGGGCTTTAAAATGATGCGCCACGGGGGGGGGGTAGTTCCATTTGAAATTTTAAAGTTGGGGTTCCTAGGGATTAGGGGGATGGGCATATCGGGTTGGCTTGACCGTCAAAAAAGCTCCCAAAAACAAAAATTGACGGGTATCGGCGAATTTTCAAATATTTTTCGGTTTTCAAATTTTTGAGGGGGTCAAGTTTTCGTTGGGAAACCCTGTATTAACATACGGGTGTGTACTTTCAAACGTATACAAATCCATAAAATAATTATTTTTGGAGATAACCGCCTGAACTTTTTTGGTTGAAAGGCCTTCAAACACCTCTTATTTTGACCTTCCTAATGACCTTCAAAATGCAAATCTAGGGCCGGCTACGATTTATTATACTCCAGGACTCCAGATATTCACGAAAATCATTTAGCGATTTCTTCATATAAAATCTGATACCACAATGTTAATCGGGATACCTCAAAAGCACCATATATACCAAATTTGAACAAAAATATAGGGAGCTCCATTTTGCAGGTTGTTAAAATTGAGCAAAGTCAAGTGTGCCTCTCAAAACAGTTGAACAGTTTTTGGAACTTCATATACGGGTGAAAAATCGATTGTATCAAAACCGCCCCAGACCAGACACTACAAACGAACTAAGTTCATATTATGAGTTAAGATGGCTGGCGTGCCACAACAAGGAACGCACAGAAACTGTATCATCTTAGACAGTGACTTTGGTGAGAAAAGTCCAATAATTTAAATTGTTTTTATTTGTTGCTGGGCATTTTGTAAAGAAATAAACTAATTTTGTTTCTATTAATATTTTTCAATAATTCCAGAATACTCGTGAGCTAAGTTTAACCATTTTGTGATAGCCCAGAGAAAAATATATTGTAAATTTTTGTATTGCACGCCACGATGCCTTTGTATAAAACAAATTCGTTTGTATGCCATTCCGTTGGCTGGAAACGATGATTGCAGCTAGCGTCTATTGTTATTCTTCATTGTTGTGTGATTTGGTGGAAACAATATTATGGTTGGTCTGGTTGGAAGTCAGCAACAAAGCAGTTTGTTAGGTTTGTTATGTTTTGCAATTTCCGTTAATATTCGTAGACACAAAACAATAAATCGTCAGCTAAGGGTATTTCTGGCTTTCCAAGTAGTAAAACACATACATGCAGAATATTTCTTCTGTAAGCTCAACGACTCATATAGGTACGTAGATAACAGAAAAATAAACCGAAACCTAGAATTAGCAAGAAACACCGTCTCCGTAATTGCCAAGAATACAAGTTAGCAATTCCGAATATCTGGATTTTCTCCGGGAGTGGCGGGGACGACGAAAGAGAAAGCCAACAAAAGAGTCTATTTGAGTTCCTTTTTTCTCATTACGGCCTCGGCGCTGCCTGAAATTATAATCGTAGCCAACGTCGTATAATCCGTCCGGACGGCGAGACTGAAATAGAATTTTTTGTCTTGAGAGAATTGGGAAAAATGGCCTGTTTAAAATCTGCACAAACGCGGAAAAATTGTGATTATTTTATTGTTCCAAAAAGGGAATACATATTAATCCAATCTTGCTCCGCGTCTACACTGACACTACCTGACATTTCTGGTGGATTTTACTAACGCTATTGGCCCAGGTTAAACAAACTTAGTTCAGTTCTACCTCCACAGATAGCGCAGTAAATGCTTTTTGAGCCCGCCCTTAAGGGCGGAATTATAACGTCATGAAAAGTGAGTTTGGCTGCCTGAGTCAATAGAATTGTACTTACAACTAGTGCATTTAATAATAATAAAATATTTATGCATACTAACACAGAAGAGCCTACGGCAAAGGAAGTCTGATCCAATGTAACATTTTAGAGTACCCGAAGGGAAGCTGGCTTCTTTTCATGTGCGCAAGTGCAAATTTGAATGCAGCTAATGCTACTGTGTAAGAGACGGTGCGAAAAGCAAGTCAAGTTTTGACACCGACCGACAGGAGTTGGTACCTTGTTGCCGGGTTGTGCATATTTTCCACAGTGATACAGATAACGGTAAAGTGGCAAAGATCGACAACGTCCGATTAGACGAAAGACAATCGGCAACGACGCCCGCCGCAGCAGCTGCCGTCAGTTTTGGAAGAGTGTAGAACCCTACGATTTTGTATCCACGCGCCATCTATTATAGAAAAGCCTAACAAAATTCAATAGGCGTATTTTATCTGTTCCCTGCTAATCAGATTTTTTTCCCGTAGGCTGAATTTTCTGTGATCGTAGGTAAATGAAACTACTTTATAGTAGGCAAATTAACTTTCTTTCAACTCCGACAAGAAAGTATTACTCAAATTTCCACCTTGTCTACAAACTTCAAACACTCTGTATAATATTGTGATCATTCGATGCCACAACTTTTGTATGTGTACAAACCCTTTTTTGTTTTATTTACATCACACAGTTCCGTTTTGCAATCTAATTTACGACCGAAGAGAAAAACGTACTTTCCGGAAAATCTTTTATTTTCTCGCGTGGTATGGTAAATACCCCACACCAAATAAAACTGCAACGACCCTGGAACTTACAACGGGATTTTTATCGAGTTCCGCGTAGAATAAACGAGATGATATTTTATAACTATCTCCTATTTGCTCATTGTTCTGCTTCGCTTTCCGCTGAGAGCAAGGAATTATATCAAAAGAAATATTTATATTCCATTAATTTATTTGCTTCCGTTTGAAACATTTTAGCTCCTCTGTTTCGCCAAGAAGTCGTCCGTAATTTTCATAATGGTTGCTTTGGCTTTCGGCAGATTGTTTAGGAATTAGTTGTAAAAAATAATAGTTTAAAAAACTAAAAACGCTTTTATTGTTAGCTAAAAACTAAAAGTAAAAATATGATTTGATAATACAGTGTGACCCATTTGTTTTGGGGTCAGTCTGTAAAAAGTGTATTAATCGTGCGATTTGGCTGATTTTTTTTTTAAATTGTAGAGCTCGATGAACTGCACATTTTGAACAAAAATTGCCTGGTTCGCATAAAATCCAAAGCCTACTATGACCGTTTTTATGAGCAAAATTTTAAGAAACCATATTAGCGTTTTTTTTTGAAAAAATCTGTGTGCGCCAATGGATTGAGCACCCCTCGAAATGGGTATGTACAAAATTTCATCAAAATATTTCAAGTAATAACGATTTTGTAGAAAAATTAAAAATGCAGCCAAGGTACGTCTTTATTTTCAAAAATTCAAAGTTGGCCATGGAAAATAATTGAATTGTTTACTTTTATTAAGTGTCAAACTGTCTAAATTGAGTTCAGAAATTGTTTGTGCTCAATACAATTAATTATCATAATTATGGAATATTTAAGCATAAGAGACAAAATAGAAATTGTTCGACTCGTGGGCGACAACGAAAATTTTATAATTTTAATTGTTTTTATGTTTTGTGTTTATAAGCATAAGGTTGTATTATTACAATTCAATTATTTTCCATGGCCAACTTTGAATTTTTGAAAATAAAGACGTACCTTGGCTGCATTTTTAATTTTTCTACAAAATCGTTATTACTTGAAATATTTTGATGAAATTTTGTACATACCCATTTCGAGGGGTGCTCAATCCATTGGCGCACACAGATTTTTTCAAAAAAAAACGCTAATATGGTTTCTTAAAATTTTGCTCATAAAAACGGTCATAGTAGGCTTTGGATTTTATGCGAACCAGGCAATTTTTGTTCAAAATGTGCAGTTCATCGAGCTCTACAATTTAAAAAAAAAATCAGCCAAATCGCACGATTGATACACTTTTTACAGACTGACCCCAAAACAAATGGGTCACACTGTATGTAAAAAAGTAAAAAGTAAAGTAAAAAATAATTGATTTGATAATACGCTTGACTTGCATGCGCTCTATAAAAAAAACTAACAACGAATATTTCTTGAACAAAAAAACAATACAAAAAAATGCTAATTGAAAATGAAGTTAATAAAAATGAAAATAAAATTACTAACGGAAAAAACAAGTTGAAGGCCGTATGGACTGTTTATAATGATATTACCAAGAAACATAAAGTTCGTGAGAACTTTTTAAAAATTAATACTGGTGGACACGATATTGCAGATCCCAAAGTATTAGTCGAAATGTTTGATGTTTATTTTGATTTGGCCGCTCGGCGGAGGATAAATCTAATAGCTAATAAAAGTAGAGCACCTGCTCTGAATTCCATGTTTGTGAAAACACAAAAAACTTATTTAGAGGGCAGATATCAGCATGTCTGCCTTAGAACAGAAATTGACAGCTCGATGGTGACATTTATGTCAGAAAAAAGTTAGTGTACCAGGGTGTCCCTCAGGGATCAACATTGGGGCTGGTAACTTTCGGTCACTTTCAGCTGGGTGTTTTGAAAGTATCAGAGGGGTGGACGAATGGGGTTCGGATATCCATCTTAAGTTGAATGTTAAAAAGACGGCCCTTTCATTAAGGACTTTTGTGAAAACATTGGTTCAAATTCATGGACGGTCTTTGCCGAATCGAACTAATACAAAGTTTCTTGGTCTGACATTTATTGACAGTTCCTTAAGCTGGACTGATCATATAGCTGAATTAAACCAGCCTCTTACTTCAGTCCTGTATATGTGGTGCGCTTTATACGTGGCTTTGTCATCACTAAAAGTTTTCTATTTCGCCCATGTCAATTCATTGCTTACATATATATTATGGTGTTATTATGTGTTGGGGGAGTGAGTGGGGTAGGTAAAAAATTTAAAATCCAAATCATTCCTCCGAGTAACTACGATAGTAAGATTTATAATTAGATAAATAAATAAATAAATATCGTCTTTATTCATGAATAGTGTACAGTGGCAATTAAGATACACAAAGAGAGAACACTGAGAGAAAAACAAATTAACTTTAATCCTTAAATATATTAGAACTGGCACACTAGATACAGATCAGACATCTGCATCTAATGTGTTTCTACAACTTGATATTATTATTAATATTAATGCACTGCTGGGCCAACAAAAACTTCTTGTATTTACTCTTGAATATATTCTTTTTACAACTCAAAATATCTACCGGGATCGAATTATACAATGTTACAGCGTTATATATGAAACTTCTCCGAAAGAGAGCAGTCCGATGTTGAGGCATGGTTAACTTATTAGCAAACCTGACAATTCTATCGTGAATGTCAGACCTTGTGACTAACTTAGTCCTTACGAAGGGAGGGGGTTCAGTTGACTGCACAATATTGTGAACAAATGTAAGTACCGAGATGAAATTTCATCCGGTTTCTCCTATTTAACCAGTTAAGATTTGTTAAACTATAGGAGATATGATCATAATATCTTAGGTTGCAAATTAAACGACAACAAGAATTCTGTACTTTTTCCAACCGGTGCCTGTTCAACTCGTCAAGGCAATTTCCATAAATAAAGTCACAATAGTTGAACCTGGATAGGACCAGTGAATCACATAGAGTTTTCTTGAGCTTAAAATTCAAAAACTGACGACTAGCATTTAACAACTTTAATGATAGGAAAGATAACTGAAAAAGCCTCTTAACGTGATCTCTAAATCGAAGATCAGTATCCAAAATCAGACCCAGGTTCTTACCGGAACTCACCATCGGAAGAGTGGAGCTATTAAATTTTAGATTAAGGTTTTCATTGAGAACTGCCACATGATTTCTGTTAGAAAAAATTAAAACTTTGGACTTTCCATGATTCAAATAAAGATTATTATCTCTAGCAGAGAGTCTTAAAGATTAAAGATCTTCATTAATTAGCAAACCAGTTCTTCAAAGTCATCGATATTAAAATCCAGGTAAAGCTGAGTGTCATCAGCGTATGCTTGAACTTTGCAACTTGCAACCGAACGCAAAATATCTGCAGTGTAAATAAGAAATAGTAGGGGCCCAAGAATTAAACCCTGAGGAACACCTGAGAGGATTTTAGTAGAGTCAGATAAATTTCCCTCAGAAAGGATTCGTGTAGCAGATGCTTACATTTTTACAATCTTCGACAGTTTTGTGTTATACCTACCTAATCGGAAATGTAAAAGATGTGCTTATATTCAGATGTAGATGTAGAAATATTCATTCAACTTTTGTAACAATTAGGTGTTACTCAAAAAAACTACAAAAAAATGTATTGAGAGAGCGAGATGCGGAGAGCAAGTTTTTTTCTTGGAACTAGTTATGAGGCGATCAAATAAAACACAATATTCTAAAAACAAGTTTATTAGAATTTGAGAATCGTTTGCATTAAATTGCCTTACAAAAGAAAGTTACCATTTGAAAATCGTTAGTTAAACAGAAGTAAATTTGAAATTTAAACAGAAGTAAATTTGAAAAAATGAGGTTAAGTAATCGCCTTAGTTTACACACCGACTGAGATTTTAACTGCGGCTCGATTCTGTCCTTTTGACTTGATTAAAATTAATAGAGTTCGGCACAATACCTCAACTCCACATTCATGTAAGTCCGTGCCCAATATGCGAGAACCAAACCAGACCACTTATAGCTGCAACGCTGCAGTGCCGACTAGCTGGGACGTAGGTCTTTCGACGTATCTGTGAAGTCGAAGACCAAGCAGTACCCAATCTCTTAAGTCGAGAAAATATTCAGACAACTAATAGGCGATATTGTTTCTATTTACTTATAATTTTAAAATTGTATAGTTAGTAAAACTATCCTAATTACAACAATGTATGACTAATTTAATTAGGCAATCTTTATAATTATTTAAAAAACACTGTGCACAGAGATAGCGAAGATAATGCAAAATATGTACTTGTAAAAATGAGATATACCATTTGAAACTTGATATTAAAAAGAAATCTGAACCTCAGACTAGGACAAGATAATTTTTGTTTTTGATTAAAAGTTATATTAACACACACTTATATGATCTCTGGGTAAGCAAAACAAATTTAGTCCATAAAAGAGAAAATTCAATGATATAATGATAATAGCAAGGAAAAAATCTGAGGTGACTCTACGTTACGTTCCTTCGGGGATCAGACCTAGAATGGTATCGTTGAAAGTTCAAAAATTTTAGATACGGTAATATAATCAGGTGCAGAACCCAGGCCGAAATCCAGAGGACAGCTCGAGTTCGTAGAACCTAGGTGAGTAGATATTTCGAGAAAACGGTACGAGAAATACACAAAAAAAATAAATGAGATAAAATCTACTCACCAGGGCTTCCACGGACTTCCACGGCGCTCGAGCCCCTGTGGACTCCTCCTGTACTGGCTGAAATGTAACTGAACTCCTGGGGCGGTACACGTGGTTGACTACACGCCAGAAAACCAGGGCTCCAGTAGATAAGTTTCACATGAAATTGAAAAATAACAAATATTAATTGAAGAATGGTAAAATTTCAACGATACCCTCTTGATCACACCGCTAAATTAGGGTTGAAAAGTCGAAAAAAGAGTCAAGCCAAAAACACGATGCGAAGACCTCAAGAACGCAACGAAAAGTGTCTTGGGAACGAGAACTTGCCAGAACCTTTTGTGGTACGATATCCGGTTTCGAGATTATGGAACATTCTATCGAATTCTATAGACAACCTGCGAAAATTCTTAATAAAAAGGCATTATGAAAAAACTAAAATTTCGAATACAACATCCGTTTGTGTTTGTGATTCGTACCACAAAAAAAGGTTAGGTAGATGAATGACAAAATTGACACTTGACCGGGGAATTGACTGTAATCACAAATCACTTTAGTTAGATACGTTTGATATGATCGGAATAGTATCAGGTATTTATCCTCCAAAAGTAAGCACAACAAATTAAAAGGTATCTTTAACAAGCAATCAAAGGGAATTATTTAGTTACATACCTGAACTTTGGAATCTGGCTCGCCGACCAATATTCACACAACCACAAAATACAAATCCCTGTCAGAAGTCTAATAATATGCGCGATAGGCGTAGCATTATCTTTCGGTTACAGGGGTGATTCAATAATGAATTGATAAATTTAATGAAATTAAAACGCTGTAACGGAATGAGGCAAAATTTCCGTCACACTTTCTAATAATAACAGGAAATTTCTGTTCAATGGCTTACCTTTGAACTTTAACTTGGAAGGGTTCTGACGAATCCAGTAAAACCAAACTAATAATTTATCCGTATAAATATTTTCTCCGTATCTTTTTACTTCACTCCAATCTGGAATAATACTTCCCCAAAGCAATAAAGCAAAAATATACTAAAGTAATTTACGGAACTACACAGTAAAGAAACGAGAGGAGCTGGGATTTATATACCAGACGACGCGCAACATGGCGGCGATTTTGACATCGAGTTTTCAAGAGGCAACCTCCTACTTAATAGACCTTGCACCAACATAGCCAGAAATCAGATTTTCAAAAATCTAATAGTAAAATTTTTCACACTTTTGGTGCAAACTTTACGAACTTTATGTCATTTAATTTTTTCGGATCTACCTCTCAACTAATTTGAATAAATTTGGCACGTGTTGTCAACGTGTAATGAGAGATATCATTAGTGATTAGTTGCAATCCTGTAGGTACCAAAGACAATCGTACCGCTAATAAGATGCCCAAGAGACATTGTTGGCAAATTTTAACAATGGTTTTGGAAGATGCTTACACGTGGTGAATCGAGATTTATTTCCATTACCTATTTTATGAGATTGCCCTTAAGTTGATGTGCACACATGTAATCACTCGTGATGTTGTGATGGCGGGTGGTTAGACTGTTAGTTTTGAAGGAAAGATGTCGGGGTGTCAAGACATCAGCACGAGTAAAAAAAGGGTGTGAGTTCGTCCGCCCCATAGAGAAAGGAATATAAAAGGAGAGATGTCAAATTAGTGTTACCAACAGGGAAGCAAATGAAGTGACTACAGCGCCGCAGGGAGTTGACTGGCAAACTAATTGAGTGGTAGGGGGGCGGCGGGAAATTTAAATTAAATCTTAAAATAATATAACTTCTGCACATTTTCACTGGAAGAAAAGTTTTAAAGGTGGGCAAAAAAACAGTCCCAGCCCTTAAAACCATTTCTTCCAATGAAAATGTGAAGAAGTTATGGGTTTTGGTGCTATTGAAAATAAATAAAAAACGTTTATAAGAAATCTGTATTAAAAACAAAATAAATAAAATGAACAAATACTTATACTCTAAAAGAACTTAATAACAATAGCAATACGAGAAAAAAATATCAAACAAAATATCACAAAAAACTTAAATATCGCAAAAACAAATAAAAATAAAGCTTTCAGTTATTAGGAAAGGTCCTAAGACACTCGTAACTATGAAAATTTCAATTTCTGAAATTTATCGGAAATTGGGGTTACAGTAGGTAACAAAACAATACTACACCTATAATATGTAGGTATAGTATTGTTTTGTAATTTGTACTGAATATCATATTTTAACTAGCATGATACATTTTTTTCCTTTTTTTTGTATCAGATTTCTGTAAATTGTCGTTATCAAATTGTCTAGCCAAATCAGTGTAATATTTCCTAATTAGTAAAATAATACATTCGTGTTCAAAATCAAATTTTACTTTATCGATATGCTCTAAAGCATGTGAACCATTGAAAATCAACTTTCTGACTGACTACATATTGAATCTTTTCTACTATATGGTTTATATGTCCAAAGTTAGGTAATATTTCATAAACTATGTCATGTATTTGCTCTAATATGGTAACTACTGGTAATGTCACATATATTAATCTTCGTTTGTCATCAAAATATTCTTTGAAATAAGTAAAAGTGTGGTGGGGTTATAACTCATTTGTTAATAAATTTTCTTTGCAATCTTCACAGTCAATCAACTTAATTTTTTTAGTATAATCAGCATAATCGGTATGGCATTTCTTGGCAAAATCGCTTTGTTCTGACCCATAAAACTACTTTATTAAAATGCTCTTCACAAAGATAACTTCGACTTGTTCGAAATGGAATATTTACTATTTTGAACCATTCTTTCCCTTAGGAAATTTAAAAAATCTTTTAATTTTATGCGTATTGACAAAGATAGGAAAATAGTATGCACTATTACAATTATGGAGCAGCACACCTAAATTTTAATCTGGAGTTGATGCCATATTCACCCTACCACCCTCTTACTTATTTTACTTAATATCTAAATATACCCGACATAATCTCACATTATTATCATCTTTACCTACAAAATATATTATTACGATCCAGTGGTTACAATCACAGTGGTTACATCACAGTGGTTACATCACAGAAGGTCAGACTTATGGCAAGCAGCAACACTAAAAAGAAAAAAACATAATGGAAAAAACATGATAATCGAAAAAATTAAGGTTAACTATAGTTCAAAAGTGTTCTACTCCTAGGCGTCCTAAGTAGCAGAGAGTTTCACACAAAATTAAACTGATGCAAAAAATTATTAAAGTCAATAGCAAAATAAAAAAATTATCAGAGGATAACCATTATTGGCGGGTAACCCCCTGTAAGAGGCCCAATCTCCGTAGGGGCCTTTGGAGTTTCTCATCATATTTTGTCGCGATGCAGGTATATAGAATTACAGAACACCCTGTATAAAAACTTATGATTGAAATAAAATAGCAATAAAAACCTAATGAATTTTTCGATTAGAAAAATCGACCACGTTTTCGTTTATGCCATGTAAATTCGTATGGGTTTTCGCAAGTAGAGAAATACTGATAAAGTATCGATATCACTGGGGTGCTTTTTTTGTCTGAAATTTAAAGTGACCAAATATTCAAAACTCGGCCGATAAAGGCCTATTTAACTTTTCGTACATATTGCGAAATTGTTATCTATAGCAGCGCAATCTTTCAGGATACATATTTTAGTAGGTTTGAATATCGATTGATTTGTTATGAAGGCTGCACAACAAGCAGCAGTTTGGTTTTTCTGTTCGAAGGTGCTGTGTCTTGTCATACTTGACCTAGGTAGAGCGATCGTCAAAGTCAAGCAACGCCGCGCGTAGTTGGTTAATGGGGGGGTGATCCCGTATGATTTATTTTTTGCCTAATAAAACATTTTTTTTTAATTTAAAAAAAATATATATAATATGTACCTACCTCGGCACTGAAGTTCTTTTTATGACTCGTGTGGTTTATTTGCCTCGGCCAGAAGCCTCGGCAACTAAATTCCACATGAGTCATAAAAAGTTGGACTTCAGTGCCTTGATACATAAATAACTGTTTTTTATTCCATAATGAGAAACAGTTGCTAGGTCGTAGAGAGTTTGACTTTAATGGGACAGTCGAAGTTTTCTAAAGCAAACTGGGATCTACAGAAAATTTTGCACATTTTACACATAGTTAATTCGGATTTTAATTCCTGCAAAAAACTCCTTCGTGGTCGCCTAGGCTCAATCACAACACGCAGCAAGCATTATCGTCATGTGCTATGTTAGTTTTAGTCGTTTACGTCCTCTCGGAAGGATTTAGGGAATTAATGAATTGGTTGCTGACAAGTGACATTTTCAGTTTGTTTCTAACCTACAATTACCAAGATTTAAACACTTTTTGATTAGACAGAATAGTCTATTGTTAACTAAACACTTTTTAAACACTTTGGAAATAGAAAATTACTACCAAAACGAGACCGGCCGAAAGCCAAGCCACGCCACGCCACAGAAGCCAAGCCACGCCAACGCCAAGCCGCTCATTGGTCCGCGCCCCGCGGACGTGACGTAGCATCATGTGACTGATCCTCGACGTAGCTGGCGTGCGCAGTGGATCCGTTTTAAACGCTTCCAATTCTGCCAATTTAAAGGAGCTGTCTCCTTATATTCCTTTGTCTATGGTCCGCCCTACATGAAGAAGATGCCGTGAGGAGTTTTTGCCGCGGTGTGTCCAGACATCAGCACGAGGAAAGAAAAGGCGGGAGCTCGTCCTATAGGTATGAAGAGGATCCTGTGAGGAGTTTTTTGACGAGTCTTCGTAGTGGTTAACCGGAAAGTTTCTTCATACCAGGTTATCAAACGCTAATTAAGAAGTTGATGGTGAAATCTTTTCAGTTCTATATTTTATGCAACCACGACAACTTATCAAATAAATAGTTGAACCTAAAACAAGTTTCTTATCTTTGCTGAAACAAAATGGTTTTAACAAAGTGATTATCAAGATAAAATATCCTTGGGAAAGTGCCACAATATTGCTGGGGGATCCCTTTTCATTGAACTTATATGATTCCTGTATCTCGAAGGGGTGGCCTGACATTTAACACATTGTTTCCTTCTTAGGTATATGAAGGATCTTGGAATCTTTGCTTGTTGTTAATTTTCATAGATGTTCTTGCTATTTTTATTTCGAATTTCCCCGTCGTTGCCAAATTTCAGGTAAAGGGGAATGTGTACGTCCCCAAGAAAAGTTTTTTCTTCATGTGCAGTATGATAAACTCTTGGCAAACAAAAGAGCAACGAACTGCGAACTTACAGTGAGATTTGTATTTTTCTGCAGAATGAATGAGATAATATTTTATAACTATCCCCTAGTTGCCCATTGTCGTGCTGTGGTTTTCGCGGTGGGCACAGAACAATATGAGATGAAATTTATACTTTATTAATTTGTTTTGCTCCCTTTAAAATTATTTACACAACATTTAAATTTGTTGTTTTGTAGGATAGTGTAGAGTTTTAATTTATAAGGCTGCGGTTTGGCCACGGCTCTCGTAAAATAAACTGGACCACCATTGGATCCTGCCTCCTCCAACATTTTTTAGCCATCCGGCAGAGGGCGCTAGCATCCGCCTGGATAGCCGTCTTGATGTGAGCATTCTAGGGCATTTAGTTTAGGAAGTAAAATTTGTGGGGGCAACACAAAGTGTCATTTGACCACGGCTCTCGTGCATTTGACAATAACATTAAAAATACCATAACCTCACTTTATAGCATCGTTAATCCTTCGCGTTATTGTGCCTTGTGAGTGTGTATTATTAGTGATTTTTTTATATCTACTCTTTGAGCAGTGGCCTTCGTTCATTTTTCTCATATTGTAGAGAATTATTCAATCTTACAATGCAGGTTCCTCAAGTTTAGATCCTCTGTATTAATTAATATTAATATGTTTGAATCTCTACTACCTCTGCTGTAAGAATATTGATCGCAATGTCCAGTAGCTCCTTTTGTCTATTAATCGGGATAGAGGCCAAATTTATTGCGATGTTAATCAACTGTGCCGAATCTTATTGGCTATCCAGGTGGATTTACGGTATTGGTCATAAATTGGGTATTAAAGTGTCGATAGGTTTATGTTTACATTATATAGAAAATTGGTGGCGGTGGCGTGAACTAGGACGCAATATATGCAATGTTTAAATATCGCTTTTAGAGAAAATGTAAAAAAATTATCAAAAAAAGTTGTGTAGCTGTGTGTGTAAAGGAAATCGCAGAGGTGGTTTATTATCGAATAACACAAGAATTTACGGAAAAAAGTTGAATGGTACCGAATAAAATGTATTTGCATATTTTATTACTTTTCAACACTTATATTCTGTTGGGGCACTGGGTAAAAGACCAAAGTCAACTTTTCCCCTGCGAATGTTTTTTTTTTGTTTTAGTTAGAACACCGATTGAAGATTCGCACTTCATTATTATTTTGTTCTATTTTCATTTACTATAGATGGCTACTATACAAGTAACAAAATGATGAGATACTGACACAGTTGTTTTAAATGCAAATGCAACTGCAACACGAGCAGATGGTACGCGTTCATATTTAACCGGTAATAATTATTAGTAATACAAAGGAAAGAGAAAACCGGGTTTCTCTCGATTTTCTTGTGTGGTATGCTAAACTCCCTTCTGGAAATAAAAGTGTAACGAACCGCGAACGTAACAGGGATTGTTATCGGGCTCGCGAGGCTATAAACGAGATAGTATTTTATAACTATCTACCATTTCCCTATTGTTCTGGTTTGTTTTACAAGTCAGCGAGGGTGGCTCGATATGAGAAGTAATATTTATATTTCATTAATTTGTTCCGCCTCCTTTGTAATACGCTATATTTTAGTCAGGTTGTTTCCATAAGAAGTCGTCTTATCTTCGTATAATTGCTAAGGTTGGCTGAGTCGGCAGTACAGGGGATCGATGGTTTCAATTACATGATTCTTCAACATTGCATTTGTTAACAACATTCATTTTTTATATATTAGACCAAAATTAGACTTGCTATAAGGCAACATCTAACCATATCTGTAGGATATATAGTCTAATCGAAACTCTAATCTAATCTAATCTAATCTCGAAAATATAAAATGATCCCAGTATCCCAGCCGCAAACAATGTCAGACCTGTGGCCACTGTAGACTTGTAGAAGTAGAGTTCATGTTCATGGTTGTTTTTTGTTTCAATTGATAAACTATTAACAGCGTCGTATCCTATATAGTTATATTTCATTTAAGTATTTTTGTAAATTTAAATACAAGATCTGAAACGACACTTTCCTGGCGTTTTATATTGTTGAGTTGAGTTAATTTTGTTGATTGGTTCGCCTGGTGTCAGGTGTGGGGTTTGTTAAAATCCATAATGGAGTACTTTTGTTTTACGTTAACTTATACTACAGGAGATCATATTTTCAGAAGTATGCAAATTATATTAATTTTTTTAATAGAAAGGTCGATCCCCAATAGCGAACACACACTGAAAACTAATGCAGGCAGAAAAACATCATCTAAGTTGGGAATCAGGAACCTTTGGTACTTAGAAAATAGTTCTTTTGCTGGGAAGCCACGAAAAATTTCGGAGCTCTTCTCTCTCTAAAAGTTCGAAGAAGGCTAGATAGATAGTTTGCGCCAATTATGTTAACACTGTTAATTTTTACGATCAAAATAAGATAAAAAAACATTTTACGTGAGACAGACAAACTGTTTTTAACGGTAAGAGGATAATTGTCACAGATTTATTGAATAATTCCTTGACGCTATCTAGCTCTGCTAGTTTCCGAGATCCTCATAGTGGTCATAGAAAAAAACTCACCCTGTATATATAATATCATTGGAACCGGAAAGAAGTATAGACTTCAAATATGTAAATATATACAGGGTGTTCCATTTAAAAAACATAAGTTTGACACAAATCTCCCATATCAATTGTTTTTCTGACAAGTGCGTAAAGATGAGAAGAACTTTTCCTAAAACTTTTCTATTTACCATTTTTCGATAGGGTACAAAATAAAAAAGTTAAAGGGGGGGGGTAATCATAACTGAATATACATATATATACATTATCGGCGGAACAAGGAAGTAAAACATATTATAATATAGTAGCGGGGACAAAATTATTTTTTCTATTTTCTAGTGGGAGGCTCTCTTCCCAGAGCCCATATGGACGGGCCGTCACTGATTATTTGTCGTGATTAAAAATATGATTAAAATAAATGGCTTGTGGCATATGGGACAAAATGCTTTGGTAATTGGCAACACCAAACTAGTTTCCAATACCTATCTAATGGAAATTATGTATGGGTCTTTCGGAGGTGTGCAGACCACGACAGGTACCTGTTTCGGGCTTGCTGGCCCTCATCAGGCAGACGTAGCGCACCTCAACCGAAACACGATAGACTTACCCACGGTATGTCATTGCGCATCTTGTGACGCGTCAGTTGCGAATCAGAATTTAAATTGCTTAATTAGTTCTACACAGCAATAGATACTTTTTTATGGTTTTTGCTTATTTTAAACGTTTTCTTTCAAATAAATGTTGTTAAAAATATGTAGATTATATTACTAGATAAATGAATGAATATTCTGTTGATAAAAACACATTTAATTTCATAATTATAATTTTACAAATAATTTGTTTTCTTTGTGTTTTAGCTAATCGTATGAATGCAAATAAAATTGATGTATATTTTGTTAAATTAACAGGATTTTTCTTTTAAAAGACCGTATATTGGTAGACAATAAAAAAAATCATATAGGTATCTAAATAGGTAGGTAATACATTTATTGTAAGTAAGGTGAATTTCACTGATTTCACTGCAAAGATTTATTTATCAATAATAAATTATTAACCCGTTCTTGTTTATTTATTCTTGACTGACAGTCGTTTACGCTTTTTTCTTCACACATTAAACTGTAAACTATAAAAAATCGCAAAACACAACCGCAGCTGCCCATTATTTTGAATTCGTGATTCGCAACTGACGTAGATGCGCAGATTTGTCTTGTTTTCGGATTCGTTACTGACATACCGTGGGTAAGTGTATTGTGAACCGAAAGACCCAGATACGTTGGCTAAGTGAAATAGGAAATAGTATAATGCGGTGAGCATTACCATCCAACGCCATCTAGCTGGTACTGCCAAAACCAAAGCAATGTGAATATGTATATATCGACCGCTCGATCGACGTATAAAAAAGAACTCGGCAAAGCGGCGCGGTGGAAAACCCAGAAGAAGTATACTTACGGGGGCCAAGAAACTCGTTTGATTCATCACCGAGTTGGATGGTAATGCTCACCGAATTATACTATTTCCTATTCCACTTAACCAACGTATCTGGGTCTTTC
Organism: Pseudeuparius sepicola; assembly: GCA_963920635.1. Lineage (NCBI taxonomy): Eukaryota > Metazoa > Arthropoda > Insecta > Coleoptera > Anthribidae > Pseudeuparius > Pseudeuparius sepicola. Next base: position 45,458,979 of record OY987302.1, on the reverse strand, counting down.
GGTTGAGGTGCGCTACGTCTGCCTGATGAGGGCCAACAAGCCCGAAACAGGTACCTGTCGTGGTCTGCAGACCTCCGAAAGACCCATACATAATTTCCATTAGATATTGGAAACTAGTTTGGTGTTGCCAATTACCAAAGCATTTTGTCCCATATGCCACAAGCCATTTCTTTTAAAATTATAATGGGGACACTAAAAATATTCATTTTGTTTAATCATCGTTTGACTATAGACGTAAGCACACGAGAATTGAAACTCACGATTCGATCCTTGTTGATTTATACCGTACTTTCACCGTTTTGGTAGACATAGGGGAATAGGCCGCGCGTCGCCGTGAGTCCAGCTAGGTTTGTCAGTCGTTGGCGGGGGGAGTACACAGTAGTCCCGCACCGCTTATCAGTCGAGTTTTGCGAGCAAAAAACACGCCCCGCCCCCCGCCAACGACTGACGAACCTAGCCGAATACACGGCGGCGCGCCGCCCAGCCATGGCAATGTCTACTAAAACGGTGAAAGTACGGTATATATTAGAAGATACTCGGTGATGAATCAAATGAGTTTCTTGGCCCCCGTATGTATGCTTCTTCTGGTTTTTCCACCGCGCCGCGCCGCTTTGCCGAGTTCTTTTTTATATGTCGATCGACCGGTCGATATATACACACTCACATTGCTTTGGTTTTGGCAGTACCAGCTAGATGGCGTTGGATGGTAATGCTCACCGCATTATACTATTTCCTATTCCACTTAGCCAACGTATCTGGGTCTTTCGGTTGAGGTGCGCTACGTCTGCCCGAAACAGGTACCTGTCGTGGTCTGCACACCTCCGAAAGACCCATACATCCTAGTTTGGTGTTGCCAATTACCAAAGCATTTTGTCCCATATGCCACAAGCCATTTCTTTTAAAATTATAATGGGGAAATGGGGACACTAAATATTCATTTTGTTTAAAAAGATATTCGACGTATTTCATAGTACATACGAGGTAATTTTACTTAAAAATGGGGTTTTCCAGATAAAATATGACGTTTTTCACTTTTGAGGATGTTATTTAAATTAATTTTTTAATTGTAAGCCGGAATATTGAGTATTTTTCTAAAAAAAATAATTAATAAAAACATTAATAAACATGGACATTGTGAGCACATGTAATAATTATGGGTACAAAAATACAAAGTATTTACCCATTAGATTATTAAAAATACATTAACAGAACAGCTTTATTTTCGGATTAAAAAAAAACAAAATATATGTATACACTATACAGGGTATTTCGTAATTGAATGCTGATCCTAGAGGACGATAATCTTTTGGTGATTTTAAGAAAAAAATTCCTTTTTTGAAATTGAATTATGGCTACACCTCCCAAAATAATAAACTGTACTGAAATTTGGCATTGTTATGTTTTTGAGGGTGGGGAATAAGCCGAAAATGCCAATTTCTACGTATCTCATAAAGGGCACCACTTGCTCTGTTTTTGGTCTTGCGGGTCCATCATTTTAAAGTACCTATTTTTTCATTCAGCAACAAAAAGGTACTATTGTTTCATAACGATAAAATCAACCGTTTGCGTTGAAATTAGCAAAATGTGGCGCAAATCACCTGTTGATTCCAACATTCGAAAAATTAGTATTAGCCGTGGAATGTTTATTTTAAGAGACAGAGGAAAACTTTTATATTGATAATTGATGGCACTGAGAAGCTTTATCCATCCATGTAGTCAGATAGTTTCAGCAAATTACACAGTGTCTTCGGCTCTCTTGAGGCTATTAAAATTTTTTTGTTTATTTCTTATTAAGCGATTTTCTCGCTTATTTTAGGCCGCACAGAAACTACGTAAGAAAACAAAATATGGCAATTTTGGTCAGCGAGATGACTTTAAAAAAGGAATGAGCCTCCATGCCCAACTTTTCGCGGTGTACTAAAAAAACTTTAAATCGAAAAACATTTTCATGGTCTCAAGAGAGCCGAAGACCCTGTGTAATTTGCTGAAACTATCTGACTACGTGGATGGATAAAGCTTCTCAGTGCCATCAATTTTCAATATAAAAGTTTTCCTCTGTCTCTTAAAATAAACATTCCACGGCTATTAATAATTTTGCTCAATTTGAGTTTTTTTTTAATATTGCCCGACAAGTTGGCCATGGATGTCGATTTCTTTCCCAGCACCACTTAGCTGTCCAAAATTGCAACATTTTAGTTTCTTACGCTTTTTTTGTAGGGCGTAAAATTTGCGAGAAAATGGCGGTGGTAGACCTAAAAAAATCATCCTGCATACTATATAATCTAAGTGATTCTTTATAATAAATTGTATAAAGAAACACCAAAATTTAAAACACTCACTGAACCCGATTCGATTAAGCTTGCCTTAAATGAAGACTCGACAAGGAGTGAGTCCCACTTTGCTTACTATTGATAATAGACCCTTGACTATACCCGTCTACGCGTCGCTCCAAATCTTGTATAGACTCTAGGCGATATAACTTTAATTAAATTTCTCATCGACACCCAAATTGGCGAGACCTTTCGAGATATGTGTCATTAAAGGGAACGGATTGTGGTATTTCAGTCCTAGATCCGAAAACTAATTTGGTCATAGATTCTCACTTATTTAATTCATAAAACCGAAAAAATAAAAATTTATGTACACGAATGTTGTGGCTTCTAAGCTAAAGCTACTATCTAGTTTGGAGTATTTTGCCGTGAGATTAAAACGAAATTCACTATTAATAATAATAATAATTATTATTATCACCCTCACAATACTCTAAACTTGGAGTACCCCAAAAGCAACTGAATGCTTTTGCGGGTGAGGAGGGCAATTACTAGTATTTTGTCTTTGTTGCCATTAGTTAAGTAATAGTTATTTACCAAGGCACTGAAGTTCAACTTTTTATGACTCATGTGGAATTTAGTTGCCTCTGGCCGAGGCAAATAAACCACATGAGTCATAAAAAGAACTTCAGTGCCGAGGTCCATATTACATATTTTTTGAAATCGGAAAAAAAATGTTTTATTAGGCAAGAAAATAATAATAAGGGATCACCCGTCCATGAACCGACTACGCGCGGCGTTGCTTGACTTTGACGATCGCTCTACCTAGGTCAAGTATGACAAAGACACGAACAGAAAAATCAAACTGCTGCTTGTTGTGCAGCCTCCATAATAAATCTATTGATATTCAAACCTACTAAAATATTTATACCGATAGATTGCGCTGCTATAGGTAACAATTTCGCAATGTGTACGAATAGTTAAATGGGCCTTTATTGGCCGGGTTTTGAATATTTGGTCACTTTTGACGGGCGATCTCTCGGCGTCTGACGTTTGATGTTTACATCTCGCCAAGGCCTACTTATTGAAAAAATCGTACAATAATGGATTACTTCAGTGCCGATTTCTTAGCTTTTAATGACGATCTTGGGACGCTTTACTGCCGATTTCAAGAAAAATTAGTTATTCTCTGCCAGCAGGTGTTATGTTGCAAGTTGAAATTTGGAATACCTACTTCTGTATTTTGACCCGTAGAATTATAAAATGCAAAGTTTGAAGCGGTCCCATGTTCAGGGGGTGTCTAAATTGGGCTTCCACAATTTTCTCCAGCCTTGCGGTCCGATAATATGTCCGAAAAGGGCTCATTTTATACAGTAAATTGTATAGAGTCAAATTTAAAGCTATTCAAAAGACCAGGAAAAATACTAACTTTTAAGTGATATGAAATATTTTTGACATATATTGGCCTTTGCAGTTGTTTCTTAATATTTTTCCAGCAATGCGCGCGATGGTGGGAAAATTTGAACCTTTTAAATGTTAGGAAACGAATTTCCTTCTGTAGAAATAAAGATTTTTAAAAACCAAAGTGCGTTTTAAGGTGAAGGTTTTATAGGTATATCCGAAAGGAAAAAAATTCGAAATTGGACATTTTGCCACATTGCAAAGTGGTCGTAAATTGACAATTTTTTTTGGCTTCATGAGCTCCGCTGATATAGTGCTAATACTCGCGTCTATACCGTACTTTCACCATTTTTGTATACATAGCCATGGCTGGGCGGCGCGCCGACGTGTATTCGGCTAGGTTCGTCAGTCAATTGGATTTACCAAAAATGGTTTGCGATTTTTCGCAAACTATTTCATATTTTGCCATGTGACCCACGCATTCGCAAGATAATGAAAACATAGACATTTTTTGCCCTATACATATCAGTCGACGTAGGATACCTAGGTATAAATAGTTCTTTTGAATTATTAGAAATCATATTCCTAGAAGAGGTTCTGACGAGTTTCAATTTATACTCGAAACTAATTGAGTTTCTGAAGCATCATTTTTAGTGTATTTTTGTGCCTTTTCAGAGGAAACAATTTTTTTTATAAGATTTATAGCTTTTAAGATATTTCGAAAGAACGGGACCGATCCCCTCCCCATAATTCGCAAACTATAACAGATTTCGCCTCTAAAATAATTTTTTGTTAGAAGCGCCCCTGTCGCCAAGACTTTATATATAAAAAAAGTGTGTATATGTGAATTTTCGGATTATTTGTCCTCCTCTTTGGATTCTTTATTTTACGATATCATGGACAGAATTTTGCCCAATTGGGGCACTTTCTAAAATATATTGCAAATTATTTTTTTTGCGGAAAGAGCAACTAAAAATACATAAGAATATACTCGTAGGTTTGGTAAACCAACATAATAACTCGCAGATGGCACATTTTTTGGTCTAATTTAACTTGTCTATAGGCGAGGTACCTTTATTTGTGTATTATTACGAATTACCATACAAATATAAAAATAATTTTATCACAAATTCTAGAACATTGCACGATGACACCATAACGATTTTTTCTATTTTTCGATATATTTCTAGACAAAACCCATGTTACCTAAACTAATACGGTAATAATTTTAAGTTATCCTAATTTTATTAAATCAAAACAACAAATACCTACTATTTTTGTCTCTTGTCATGGTGTTTGTGTATTTCACTAAAACTTAACTTTGTAACGAGTTTTTTACTACATATCTGGTTAAAAGCTAATAAGAAGTAGGTAAACGAAAGGTAAAAGGTAAAATAATTGATGAATATGATTACACTACCCCCTCCTCTTCAGGGGTAAAAATCACAAGCAAGAAATTTTATATGAAGTTGTGGCTTGTTTTAAGAGATCTATCACTGATGTCCTTCATATCCTGTGTTATGTTTTCTATTTGTAAGTTTTTGTTAGAAAAATTCGACAATCGGTTTCATACTAACGTTACTATCACGTTGACATTACATGAATAATGTCTTCAGAAATATTGTCCGGAAATACAACGCCCTGTTAAAATTATTTCGAGAGGACTTGGCGCGAACAATAGCATGAAAGAGACGGAGACGCTGAGTTTTTGAGGTGACACTGCCATTTACAAATTCTTCACACTTTTCCGACTACGAATAGCCTCTTGAGTCGACCCGTCGAGAGGTAGCTCGAACGATGTAATATATAACTTTAATTAAATTCTTGATAGTCGCAGTATCACCCTAATAAATGACAAAAAAGTATTATAATAAATTAAAATAAAATTCATCAAATAGGAAACATACTATTGAATGATTTCTCCAAAGTTAATTTTCATTATGTTCGATGCGCATACAGCATAGTCAATATTTCATACCGTAATTATTATTAATAAAATAGATGATTCACACAGAAAGGAAACTTAACAAAAAATTATAATTGCCAAACACTTACTATAAGCTAATATAGTGTCCAAAACCTTTAGCTACCGCACTCTAGGCAAAATTATTTACTTATTGCATTAATAAATTAATATAATTCATTAATTAAATTTGAAACATTTTTCTCTAATTATTATAATATATTATTTTGTGAAATATGTTTCACACGGCACTGATAATATTATTGTTCGGCGAAATAGACGCGTCACAGCCACAACTGTGAGACCATTATTATATTTCCTGAAAACTTGTCCAGAACTACTTGGCGAGCCAGTTGTTCCTGTTACAATTATTTCGAGGGTGCTCGACACGAACAATGGCTCGACGGGGCTATGTTGGGTTTTTGCGGTGACACCGGCCTTTCCGAAAGTGACCCTCCAGACGAAGAGTCTTTATACTTTGCCGACTGCGACAGAACCTTGGATCTACAGGCCGACGCCTCTGTCCAAATTATTGTACGGGGGACGTCGGTGACACAACTTTAATTAAATTCCTCATCGGCCCGTGTATTCCTATCGTGGAAACGTTTCAAGTGGTCGTTGTGTCCATTGACTCGTGGAATTTTACTAATAGATTATTTCGTCAGGATTTTCGGTAACGTTATGCAAGTGATCTTACAATTCGGCCCAAATTCATATATGTTTCCGAAATCGTCTGGCTTGATATTTAAACACTCGACTCAAAGTTGTCTAAGAATCCAGGTTTTAAACATTTAGTGATATATCGAAAGTAAATTAATTTTTGGCATCAGTATGATTATCCTAAAAAAGTTCTCACTAATAAATCCATAAAAGTTTTAAATTTTTATACATATAAACAACTACGGAATAAAGTTAGTGCAACTACATCCCACATCCTGTGTGCTGGCCACTGCTGGCAGCGACTTGTTAAATATTTTCATAAATTTCTGTCTTCAAATAGAACCATGCGCCTACCCCTATACTGGAAATAGGGCCTGGACAAAATAACTTTAATTAAATTCCTCATCCTATCAAGACGGGTTGCTATAAATTGTGTTTCAGGGAATTTCTGATTTAACTTATGTTAACATTCTGTACAATAACAAATAATATCTTCTAGTAGGAAATTTTATTAGCTTTAATCTGACATATCATACGATGGCATTTACGTGCCTAAGTAAATAAAACCCTTAAAATATGAAAAAGTAAACAACAAAGTGATGAGGACGAGATAACTAAGAACACGAATTTAGTTTGGAATGAAGGGGCTGGAGAATATCTAAAATCTAAAATGCTGGTATTATTCCTCAAATATAATATGAAGGTTATTACAATAAACGCCCAATAGACTTCTACACACTATTATTTAGAACAGAAGATATTCTAAATATTATGATGATCCTACACCCTAGGCTAGGAAACATCAATGGCAAAACACGAATATCGATGAAATTAAGATATTCCTAGCAATGATAATGTGGATGGGGTTATATCAATACCCGACTATAGAAACTTATTTGTGCAAAAATTCCCTTTACCAAAATGTAGTAAAAAATGTCACGTCATAAAAAACACAGTCGAAGCACAAATAATGTGGATAAACGCGGCTTAAAATCTTATTTGAGTTCGAGACATCTACGTGGGTGCTGGCTTAACTATCATTTTGCTGAGACACCACGTTGAATACTCATGGCAGCTAAGGTAAGTTGCTGTTTATAAAAAATGCATTTATTTCATTATAAATTGTTTACTTGTATCATATTTGAAGGGTTTTACTTAATAATTTTTGACGTAATTTATGCCACCTTATACCTTATCTCAAGAATTGACCAATTTATTGGCCTATGGGGAGTTTTAGGTGGCGAACCCTGTATATAGTATTTCTTATTCTCTATTGTTTTATCATTAGTCTCTAGCTAAGCACCGCTGATTTCATAAAGAAATATTATGGCAGTATTAGCTTTCATTTTTTCTTTCGCCTCCTTTAAGAAAAAATAGAGTATATTTTTCTCCACATTTTTCTATTCCTTGTTCCACTTAATAATGTAGCCCTCTAGAAGTAATTCGGTCGACTTTAATTTCTAATTTGCTACACTACTGAGTTAGAACCTGTTTAACGGAGTGGTAGATGAAGAGCAGCTGTTTAAAATGAGGCAGGCCGTAATTAAATTTTAAAACGTTCTTATTTTTAGTCATTCGGTGCGTTAAGGGACTTATCCATCTGTATTTAAATAAGTTTCATAAACTGCGTATTACGGCAGATTTGAATATCTCCTCGATTGCACATAAAACTGATTATGAACGTTTGGAACTAAAATACCACTTTACTAAAACATACATTTCTGTAATCTTGGGGGCACGATGGTGTTTTCCATAGTTCTCGAACAAATGCTATCCTACTTTTATCGGGAAAAGTCGACCATAGCCGCACAAACATTCGGTTGCTTTTGGGGTACACTTAGTTTGGAGTATTTTGAGGGAGAGAATTTGTATTATTATTTTTATTATCTGCAAAAAACAGCAAAGGTCATAAATTAAAAATGTTTAGCTTCCGAAATTGGCAATGGACTGATTTTTAAGTATAAGTAAGTAAGTAATAAATTAAAATAAAATAATAATTTTTTCTTACACTTTACACATTTAAAAATGTAAGTACTTAAAAAGCATTTCATTTCCAGTCGGTTTACCTTGTGGGTCGTGTGATTTTATACCATTCGCATTTTTTCCTGGGAATTACATAGAAATACTTAATAAAGGATGTTTAGTGATCAATTGAAAAAAATGCACTCCAGCCGGGACTCGAACCCGGGACTCCTACTGTGGCCGTAGGCACTTAACCAACTAAGCTACCGGAGATACGGGTTCCATCGGCTAGGTGTTATTTATTCCAATTGATATATAGTTAGTAGCGGTGAGATGTAGGAGACTTCGGCGTCTTCTACAACTACTAGGAGGGGTTAGAGGGTGTAGGGCAACCATTCATGATTGTTGGTTATGTAAACTTCCTATTTGTTCATCAACCCACAAAATTCGACATATAGCGACCTAATGTAAGTATCGAACGTGGAAATTCTAACCTACAATGTCAAGCCAAGAAAATGAAACACGGAAAGATTTTTAGTACCTGCAATTATAAATAATAAAGGATGTTTAGTGGCATATCAAATAACAGCTAGCCGATGGAACCCGTATCTCCGGTAGCTTAGTTGGTTAAGTGCCTACGGCCACAGTAGGAGTCCCGGGTTCGAGTCCCGGCTGGAGTGCATTTTTTTCAATCGATATCCTTTACCTGATATGCCACTAAACATCCTTTATTATTTATAATTGCAGATAGAAATACTTATTTGCTCCGAAAGAAATTAATTTTAGTAATAGATAACTTGTTTTCATAAAAATTTTACCGTGAAAGGCATTGCCCTGATTGCGATGAACGTGTTTGTACACTATGTATATAGCTTCGACATGATTGTATTCGAACACGTAACTGTCTTTATTATTGTAAGGTAAGATTACCAATTTTCCATAAAATTTCAATCACTAGTGGTTCTACCTACCTACGATAAGTTTCTCTAGTTCTTTATAGATATTTATAAAAGTGATCTGCGAAATATATGTAATTCAATTTGCAGCTGAATTTTTATTTAAAAATATCACAACTATCATTTAAAGATCATGTTATAAATAATCATGGATTATTATTTGTTCGTATAATTGGAACTCAGCGTTAAAAAGCCCCATTTTATTTTACCTAATACTTAATTAAACCTATCTTTGATTTTCCATATCGGTTCCCCCCACATAGAGAACTTTTTTATTATTATTTTAAATGAGAAAAAGTTTCTAAGGGAGAAGTCTAATTGTAGAAGTTGCGGTTAGAAGATCAGAGGGCGGAATGCCCTCCAAATATTGATTTAGTTCATGAAGAACTTCCAAGTGACTGTTCCACGTGAGGTATTTTCTTAAATGGCTCTCCGGTAAAGTTTTAACTTTTTCATTATTCTTTCTCGGAACTTTCTTTAATACTAACGCGGATATTTACGACTGGGTTTGAGTTACACCAATGATAACCAGGTGCTCGAATTGTACATAAATAATAGTAACTTCTACCAAATCTCAATTCGACGTCTTTAATATTGACAAAAATGTATCCAAAAACCGATTTTTGAGATTCAACTATAACGCCTTGTACCTTTTAAGGGATGCATTTTTGCATATAGGTAAGTGTGGTTAAATCAACATGTTCTGATGTCAAGAATTTAGGGCCAGTGGATGGATTTTTATGGCTCTTTCTTTATTATTTAATTTAAAATTAACGGTATAAGTATCGACAGGACTTGCATGCGGGGTCATTTATTCGCTCTGATACCTCTATATCGACGGCCCTACAACCGACCAAGGAAAACGGACTTAATAAGGCAATTTCCTGGATTACGCTCGAGCTTGGAAGGCCGCGCTCGAGTTTCATTTCCGGAAGTTGTGGGGGTTTTGTTAGATTTTACTTACTTTCAGAAAAGTAAAGCATCAAATGCATATCTTCCTTACTGTATGGCTTTGAAGAAAATGTGGAAACGAGCCAATCACTGAGTATATCTTTAACATTTCCTATTTTTTTATTTTGGCAGAACTATCACTGTCGACATTTTGTTAAAAGATTTCCGTAATATTTTTTAAAACAAAATGACATCCCTACAGAAGAGAAATTCGATATTATAATAGTTCTGTGTCAAATAGAGATTCCATTAACGGCGGTTTTTCTTAAAAAGACTGCAGTAAAAATAAGTGGCAATTGGAAAGAAGATAACTCAGAAATGAATAACAAATTCAAAAATATGAAAGGCCTTGACAACCCTTTGCTGCCTCCGATCAAATATCTATAGATAAAGCATACAATAAATAAACCGTGGCCAAGACCAAGATTATATGAAATCAACAGGGATCTGGTTACTATTAAGACCCACGTGCAGAGGCGTCGGGTTGTTAAAATTCTGAAGGGAGTAAATAATCAAGAAGAAATAATGCTATTTCTTGAATTTGTAAAAAAAAACTAAATTGTCAATGCACTGCGCGATGTCCCAGTAGGGGTTATCAAAGGCGGGCATTGCCACACTCGGGTTTTCCAAGGAAACGTCGCCCCCTTTTGAAATTTCTGAGGAGGGCATGAGCCCCGTTCCCCCCGTGAAATCGGCGTCCCTACAGGCTCAAGGCCGACCCAAGCAATACATGGCTGACGCTGTCATTACGTTTGGCAGCTAAAAGTTTTTCTTGTAAAAACGCGTGTATTTAGTGCTGGTGGAAAGTATTAGTTTTATTAGTAAGTATATGTTCAAAAGTTGTGTCCTATGCGAAAATCTCGCTGATCCGGAAAGAAGCGGAGTTGGCACAGGTAAGTAAATCATTACATGAACGTAGACTTTGGGGTTCGTCATATTTCTCGTACTCATCTTTTTTCCATGAAAGCCTCAGACAAAGAAATAAACGGACAAAGTATTAAATATATCGGTACCTATTCAGGTGTTATTATTATTTTTATATTTTGATTTTTAGATTTCCAAGAGACGCCAATTTAAGAACCCAGTCATACCATAGGAAAGGAAAAAATTGACCCGAACATAGAATACAGAATATAGATATCATTTTCCTAGTGAAGACCTGATAAAAAAAAAACAAGTGGATTACATATTTAAGAAAAGGGGCATCAGTACCACAACTTATTCTGATGTAAGTATTTCAAAAACATGTAAGATTTGAACCCCCATGAACCTACAACCTACCCGTATTATAACAACGCGTTACTTATTAATTTGCTGTATTGTAGATAGTAAACTGAATAATAATTATTAAACTGCCAGATCTAGTAATTGTGATTTACTGTATGAAAAACATACTGGATCAATCATTCAAGAACCCCACTCAGATATCCCCCTGCCCCAAAAAGGTAAGTGTTTATTTTATTGGAATAATTAATTGTTTATAGCAAAAGTATTTAGATTTAAATCGTACGTTTGAACTCCTAAAATTGCTTCTAATCAAAAATATTATTATCCTCTTAAAGAGTTAAAAAGATAATATTCCATCCTTTTGAACCGAGCTTTCAGATGCATAATGAGTTTTTACCACCCAAAATGTAAGTCCACAAAATATTAGAGGAAAGTTATTGTTGACAAGAGAAACTTTTTCATTTTTGACTTCGCGAAAAATATAGGTCTTCTTCCTAAAAACTTTTGCTTGCAAAATAAATAAGGTTGGCATAGGGTGGCTTATTCTTAGATGTAGGTACAGAATTGCCAGAAAATGTAAGTCTGAAAAAGGTCCAACACTAAAGTAGGTACCTCGATTTCTTTAATTTTTGAGGAAAATACAAAATAAAAAAGTTGTTTTATTGTTGTAATGCTTGCCATAATAATAATAAATATGTTTGAATTGTAAGAAAAAACATAATTTAGGATTCAGCCTATATGTTACTTATAAAGCTTCTATGGCCTCATATGAACTTTTTTCTTAGGATGACGTCTTCTACCAATGCTTATAATTTCGCGACTTAAAAAGAAGACACGCAGTATAATTTTAGTTAAATTCCTAAATACCATTATTTCAGTAGTACCTGCACTAATTTATCTTAAAATATGATTTTTTATATGGTGAAATTACTAGACAATAATCATTTGATTTGGAAAACCTGAAATTAATTTTAATTGTAATGCAGGTTGAAAGAATCTGCTGACTCCCTTATCAGAGATTCGGCAAGTGAAATTCGATAAGGATTGCCTGAAGTACGAAACAGTTCATCCACAGAATTTACTGACACTGCCTTGGTGACAATAAACTCCAAGAATAGACAATCCACAAAGAAGTAAGTTCCAATATTATCGCAGAAAATATAGCATATACTTTTGTGGAACTATATTTTCTGTGATGCTATATTAAAGTTTTTACAACAATTATTTTGATAATTCAAACTTAAAATTAACAAGTGTATTAGTTGAGACAAGTCACAAGGATGAATAAAATCTATCAATAAAGTTTCACCACTTCTCCAAAACATGTTATCCAGACATGCTGATTTGTTAAAAATATACAAATAATAAAGTTAAAAAAATCGCTTAGGGCAAAATAAAACCCTGTGTGAAGTTGGGAAAGATCCAGTATATACCTAGACTATTTTAGGTGTGTTAATTGGGACAAGGGTCAATAAAATATATCAATCCTTTTTTAACATAATCTCTATATATTATTATAAATTCTAGGCTAACCTTTCTTGACCCTTATCTCAACTAATAAGCTTGTTAAATTTCATTTCATTTCAAAAGATTACCTATTAAGATTAATCCCCATCAAGAAAACGTTAAGTCCCGTGGAAAGATGTATACCCAAATAACAACAATGAAAACCAAATTTTGATTAACTTTTTGAATGACCCATAAACATCTTACCATATAATTTGCCAGAAGACTTGCACCTCTTTGCTTCACTTCACTTAATGGATGGTATTTTCTTATATTAGCTGTTTTCATTTTGGGCTAACTTAATGAACAATTTAATTTTTTTGTTTGTCGATTTCAGCCAAACACGGATAAATAATATGTCAAAGAGGGCATTTCGATCAAGAAGTTAATACCTATGTACTAATTCCGGTAGTTCCACCACTGTTCATTCCACAGTTTTAAATTCATTGCCCTGTATAAAATTATAAAATTTTGTTTAAAAATAACCCTAGTATAATTTTTTTTCATTTCCAGACGTATATGTACATTAAAAAAGCAGAGATATTATTGGGACAAGCCATACGTGCTTGGGCAATATGCAAGAAAACATTTTTAAAATGAAGTAAAAAATATAAAATAAGTTTATTCCTAATGATTCAAATCATACAATAATATATTAGTACATAGAAGTAAATATCCAAAAATTTTAAATATCTGATAAGAAACTGATTTAGGTAAATTTAGAATATTTTTAACCTAATCCCCCATAATCATAGCTTTTTTTTATCATCATTTATGTAAAATTATGTAAATAAGTACCTAGTTATATTTCTTCTAAATGTTTTTGTATTGTATGTTTGTAGCCTTAAATGAAAATACAATGCTTTATTAGAATAGTTATTGTTTTAATTTTTGGCCCCTTAGAATACACGCGCCCATGTCGTTGGGTCTATTGACAGCAATCAACACTGATATTGAGGTTATGTATTTTGTTATTGTAGACCACGAACATTTTATACGTGTTAAAACCAGGTATTACTTATCTAGTCATATTTGATCGGAGTTTGCTGCATTTATGATGACTGGCAGAAGATCTACAGTAGGCTTGGCAGGTTTTGACATGCCAATATATTATTATTCGATTTAAAAGTGATAATTCATTGGCTAACTGAGCACTGAAAGACTTGGCAGGTGGTCACTCTACCGTGAAAGCAGGTATACCGGGTGGTCACTTTTTCGAGGCTCACCATTGGCATCTCGTAAACGGTACCTCAAAATCTAGCAGCCTTAGAAAATTGTTGAGTCAACTAGTGAAAAGAGCGTGCCTGAAAACACAAAAATACAAAATTTTATAAAATTGGGTGTTCTAATAAAAAATATATGAGTTATTTCCGGCGATTTTCAGTTTTTTCAGAATATTTCAGAGATGGACTGAACTATTTCGATTTCTTTTCAGATAATGAATAACTTTTCTCTAAATGAACTACCCCTCTATCTTTTACCGTTTCTGAAATCCCAATGGTAAGCATTGAAAAAGTGACCACCCCGTATTATTGGTGACCCTAGTTAAACGAACTCAGGCAAACGAAGTAATAAGTTAATTTCCTGGATTTCGTTCCGTGGCTAGCTTGGAAAGCCGAGCAGAGGACTAATTTACGGAAACTAGATGTTTTTGTAGGATTACGTTCAGGATATTTTATAACTGCCACTAACACAGTCACTAACTACCTACGTAATGATGATAATTTAGTTTCTACGTAATGATAATAATTTACTTTCACTCACGTTATAACGATGTGGAAGTATTGTTTCGTAAGAAATACATACGAATTATTTTGTTTCCTAAAATAATTTAAATCTCAAAACAAAGTTTGGGCAACAAAAAGTTTGTAATCTTTCGATAGAGTCCCAGGATGAACAGACCGGATTGCTCGTATTGAAATATTACGTCAGGTCAGGTTTTTAATGTCTGACGGCGACGGGCCTGTCTGACAAAAATACAGCAGTATATTACGGTAGTAATATTACAATAATGGATCAATTCACTCTCTATTTGTAGTATTTTAATGACGATTGGCGATTAAAAACACATTTTATTCTCCTTTTCACTAACACATGTTGTGACGAGACATTTGGAAAACATTCAGAGACCAACCACCGACTATTATACCAACTAGTCTAATCGGGAACAATAAATTTATTATCGATTCTAAATAATTTTGTTTCTACAGCTATCTGATCACAAATAAAGGAATTATTCATAACTTTTGGATAAACTGGATCTTGAATAGCTTTGATTTTTTAAAGTTAACTTAGTTTTTTTTTATTATTCCAATTCGAAACATTAAACGTGAATTTCAAGTTTAATCTAAGTAGTTTGTCATACAGAGGTACCTTTACAAAATAATATTAGGGCGATTCATCAAAAAACTCATTGTAAGAAGGGTTGCTCCTATAAACATAGGTCCCAAAGTTCTTCGTTTCTGAGATTCAGAGCGTTAAAATTCCGAACTGTGGAGGATGCTTAAACCAAATTTGGCCACCAGATACTGGATGGAGGGTCATATAAGACTGAATAATACAAAGTAACTGCAGCAATCATAGTTTCCATGCATGATTTAAGTTTTCTTATTACTGTCATTATTTCTTGCGTGAAAGTAAAAAATTAAATTGGTACATTGATTTCTTAAATCTTTAACACACTGCATCTCAGAAGCGAAGAACTTTAGAACCTATATTTAAATGAGTAACCCCAAAGTGTATGTAGACTTTGGAGTAACCCACCTTTCAATGAGTTTTCTGTCAATGTTCTGATCAAAAAAACCTGGGACACACTGAATCGATCGACTTATAAACGCCATATCGATTTCAACGACCTTGTGATTACGACAATAAATGGGATGTTGATCTCTCGCTTGTCATTCGATTTAGAAGTGATTATTCATCGGATAATTGGGTATCGATGGGCCTGGCAGGCATATTATCGGCGGCTTTACAACAGGCCAGAGGGAAACGAAGTTAATAAGGCAATTTCCTGGATTACGTTCCGTGGCGAGTTGGGAAGGCCGTGCTCGAGTTTCGTAATTTCCGACTGTTGCAAGTTTCTTTTGGATTGGAAGAGGCAGGTATTGTGAGTTTAAAAAGGTTCACATACCTTCAATACGTAGGTATGCGTTCGTACTTATTACTTATAATGAAGAATTTTATGTGCAAGGACAAATTTGAAAGTGTAAAATATTCAACTATATAAAATAATGGTATGGGCAAATTACTGGGCTGGTAAATCTAATAGTGCCGTCTGGCGAAGTTTTATTTATTTTACTTAGATGTTTCCTTTTAAAATAATTAAGTTTCAGTGTTTTACACAAGTTTAACAAAGTAACAAAGTTTAACATTTTGAGAAACATTTCGCGAATAGAAATTGGCAGCACTTTCAGAAGGAAAAATTTTAAAAGGAAAATAATAGGTACTCCCTGAGTTCTTACTGAAAAATTGCACACGAAAAACACTTTTTCTTAACAACCTTTTTCAATGTTTCCAGTGAAAAACGATTTTTGTGCAAATTGTTTCCCAAAATGTCAAATTTGACAGATAATAATCGCATGCGCTACCATATTCTTGAACCATATTTTCAAAATTTGTAAGAATAAAATGTTTTCCCATATAATGCCAACTTTCCTCGGCACACTGTATAACTTCTTAACGGCTCAGTATAAACAAAAAATGGTTTTGGAAAAAATACTTTAAACAAAGCGCGTCTTTAAAAGACATAAAAACGGTATCTATCTTTCTGGGAAATAAGTTTGAAGGCACCGTGGTGAAGCCTCTCAATTGTTTAAAGAGGCAACCTATACGAGTTTTCCATATTTTTTGTAATTTTTTTAGGTAAATAAGACCCTTGTCTCGTAATTTATGTTTTATTCTTGGCTACCGGTTTCGTAACCTTTTCAATAGTTACATCATCAGGTCACAGCCGAGTATATGTTCTACCAATATCTATAGCAACTGTCACAGTAACAATTTTGACAGTAAATTAATACATAAAATGTAACTAAAAAACAAAATAGAATAATACAAAACTTAATATTATAAAAAATAATCCTAATAATGCAAATCTAGTTGTAAATGAGACCGACTCGAAGAAGTATATATATTTTAATTCGACTTTCTTTTCTGGGCCCAGTTAGTTATGGAATTGCTAACATTTTGAAAGGAAAGCTACCCTGGTTTCATTTAAGTCTTCAAATTCCCTGAGTAAATTAGTTATGACTAACAAAGATAAATTTGACTTTATATGAATCTAAAAGGGTATATAAGTTGACTTGTTCTAAAAAACAAAAAACTTCTTTAACCATATTCAACCACACCTGGTATTAGCAAAGATATGAACGAGACAGAGAAGGTAGATATTGTAGCAAGAACATGTAACTGCATACTCGCCTAATATACATATATTATCACCAAAATTTGCATGGGTTACACTGTTCGACGGCTGACCACTTGTGCAGTAAAATGCGGTGGATAGGCGTGCCATAATTTCACAGATCTTAGAATATATTTGCGTCACGTTGTGATTGACGACAACCTTAAAAAAACATTAAAAACGAAATATTACGTTGCCTAAAAATATATGTATATTTTTTAAAACTGCGTGACGTTTATGTCCTATATTCTTTTTGCGACGCTAATTAGTGCTTTTTTATGCCGTTTTAAGTGACTTTAGAAATACTATACCTACCTATGTTTAGGTTATGCAAAAACTTTTATTCTTATAATAGCCAAGAATAAATCAGAAATTATGAGACAAGGGTCTTATTTATCTAACAAACTTTGACAAAAGTATTTCTTTCTAGTTGTTATTCAATGGTTGTAGGTATAGAATATTTGTTAGGAAGGGATAAAATATATTTTAGGAAAAATTCGAGGTGCTCATGATAAACGAATCGCTCTGTATATACTTATTTGATTTCTTATTGCGGCTATATTCTTACACATTTTATAATACTTATCTGTCTTGCTAACACTTAACACTTGCTGCAAGGACCTTAAAATCGAAAACACGAATTTTGAGAAAGAAAATTATCTAATACTATCAATATGTCCCCACTGTTATTTGATAGTCTGATAGGATACAATCTATAAGTACCTACTTAGTTATTTAGCGCAGGGTTAAAGCACTCGACTAGTGACTAGTAAATAGTAGGCCACATCCTGGTGGCCTCGGTCCTTAAACAACCTCCGCACGACCAAAAACTCTTGCAATGTAAGTAACTTTTATTTTTAATAAAATACAAAGATTGTCCCCTTTATAATGGTACATAGAGCAACTTTGTGCCAAAATATTGCGATTGAGCTTAACAACTATCTACCGGTCAAATCTCACAGGATACCGCGACACAGCGCGTTGAAGTTCATTTTTTGAAATTGAATTATGGCTGCATCTGCCAAAGTAATCAAGCTGTTGAACTAAAACTTTGGCACTGTTTTGTTTTGGGGGATGGGGAATAACCCGACGATGTCAATTATTTCTATTTCTACGTATACCTATATCTCACAGAGAGCGACACTTTTTTGAGGTCACCTTTTTGGTCTTGCAGTTCATTATTTTAGTGGATATTTTCATTTTGCTCTTGTTTCATAACGACAAAATCAACCGTTTAGGATGAAATTTTCAAAACGTGCCCGACAACACCTGTTAACCCCCAACACTCGAAACATAAAACAAATAATCTTGATTGGAAACTTCCACAGGCAGAATGTGGTGAATCTAAGTTTCTTCCGGATGAATCATGCGTCAGCGAAATTTCTCGTTTCAAGCTTTCGTCCAGACTAATAGCACGGGACATTCTTAGGGCGCGACGATCACACTAAGACTGATATCCTAGAACTTCTGGTGCTGCTATGGGTTCTCCTTTGTCTCCCGTGATAGCCAACATATTTATGGAATCTTTTGAACAACAAGCTTTTGAATTCATAGATCTAAAACCAAACTGTTGCTTTAGAGATGTCGGTGACACTTTTGTAATTTGGCCTCACGGGAAGGGTACCCTTTCCGCTTTCCTTCATAACCTTAACTCCCTGCACGAAAACATTAAGTTTACCATGGAAGTGAAAAAGGGCGGTTTTCTTCCTTTCCTCAATGTGTTGCTCTCACGGGGTATTGATGGTTCTCTAAGACACTCAGTCAACTGGAAACCAACGCATACAGATAGGTAGGTACATGATTTTTCCCATCACCACCCATCCCAAAAACAATTAGTTATTAATTCATTAGTTTATTGAGCAATGTCCCTCTCCGATCCTGATAATCTTGATAAAGAACTGGATCATCTTACTAATGTTCTACTTGCCAACAATTATTCTTTTCAGAGTATCCAGCGCTCTATTAAGAAATTTACTAACGACAACAATAATACTAACAGACGCGCAAATAACCCGCAGACCACTATGGCTTTCCTTCCTTTTCCACGCTCCCTAAATTATCCCAATATTACCGATTAAGGGTATTATACCATTGAGTACGAGTGGTGTGTATCGTGTGCCATGCTCATGTAAGCAAGTATATATTGGAAAAAGGAGACGAACTGTATCAACGCGTGTTAAAAAACATGCGAACGTTGTATACGGTTGCGTCAACCGAGCCATTCTGCACTTGCCAAACATTATCTGGACAGGGGGCACCAAGTCTTACTTAGTGATACTAAGATCCTATGAAAATCGGCCCATCCTATCCATAGAGAAATCTTCCAATCCATTGAAATCCTTAAACATCCTAACAATCTGAACCGTGATCAGGATTTAATTTTACATGTTGTTGGCGCGCGTTTTTCTCAAATACGCGGCAAAACCAATCACCCTAAATCATATCATTAATTTTCCCTCCATTTTCATGTTCCTATAAATATCATTACAGGCAAGAGAACAATCAGTCTTAGTGTGATCGTCGCCACCTGATGATGTTCCGTGGAATCGTGGAAGAAAGCTTGAAACGAGAAGTTTCGCTATTATTGTCCCTAGACAGTTGGTGTTGACCGAAATCATCGGTACTCTAGTAATACAACTCTCAACATCTGCCAGTCTTGCTTGCCACATTTCAATATCACGTCGTTTCGAATATTCGAGTAAGAATTTTTATTCTTCGGTTGTGCATAGTGAATTGAGAAAATGGAGAAAAATTAAGTGATTGAAGTCATAAAATACCTGCGAAAGAGAAGGGATGACGGATGACTCATGACTCCGAAGAAAATTTGCGAGGATATGCATGGAGTGTTAGGTGATGATAGTCCTTCGTATCAAACTTAAAGAATAACTGCATGTTTCTCGATTTTTAAAAGATGAAGAAGTGATTGAAATTGTAAACGGCTGGTTGGGAGAGAAAAAAAAATTATTTTTAAAGTTTCCAAGAGCTTCAGCATCGTTATGGGAAATGACTTTCAGGGGATTATGTAGAAAAGTAATAAAGTTTCTGAGTACCCGTTTTAATTATTGCTTCCATGTACCATTTCAAGTGAAAAAAAATCCCCATGAGCAAGGTACCAAAAATTTTTTGCTTTCAAAATGGAACGGACTGAAACTCGGCATTTGGACACCCTATTCCAAGAAAACGAATGGTGTTTTAACCAATGCCCATTTGGAATTTTTCTTCATTTTTAATGTACAGTTGATATTTATGTAACATTTGGAAAAGGCTAAGTGGAAATTTCATGTTTCGAATATTGGAGTTAACAGGCGTCTTCGGACAACTTCAATAACGCAAACGGTAGAAACAAAAGTATGCCCTTTTCTTGCAGAATGAAAAGATGCACTAAACTGATGAGCCTGTAAGGCCAAAAAAAGATAACCTGAAAAAGTTATGAGTATTAGCTCGAGAAAGTGGCGCCCTCTGTGTGATACCTACGACGTAATTAACATTTTAACGCTCAACTGGCGTAGTAAGATTATCTCTTGAAGTTTTTTAACTCTTCACATGTTTTACATCTTCATAAATCTAAAATGTAAAGAGGTAAAATACAAAGATATGACTAAGACAGTGGAGGGGTATGATGTCAAAAAGCATAAGCCATTGAAAGGTCGGCTGTGATACCGAAACAAATGACGATTGAATAAATTTACAAGCATCATTAACGGTTGTCTCGAAAAGAAAGGTCAGGGATGCGTGACCGGTTTTTTCCAGCCCGAATATCAACGGAGATACCCTATGCTGATACACAATTTCGGTTACCGGTACTTATATGGTGACCGAAATTGTTCATTTAATCAATCGAATGTTAATGTCAGCTTTGGTACTTTTAAAACATAAATATACCTACATGACAATACTCAGAAGAACCATGTTCGGTAGCAAATGTTTAAAATGAACCACATGTATTTATAGATATAGACGGCAAGGAAAGCCTCGGATTTCCACGGGACCCGCCAGTGTTGGATAACGCTGCCCTGCGAGAACTGACGAATAAACCCAATCCATTCGGGGGCTGGAGATCAACGCCAGCTTTTGATGTATTGATGTTCTGATATCGGTGTAGTGGGATTGACTTACTCCTAAAGTATTAGGAAAGTATTAGCCTGATGCATGTTCGCCGTTCCTCTGACATTTTGCTTTTCAATTTTCTTTAGAGAGAACCTGTACGGATATCGACTGGAGGTTTATGATGGAAAGCGATATCCGTCGTATCGGTAACTTCATTTTATAAAGGTATTGCACAACGTATTTACAATTTCATTTAGATCCAGCCCATATATTCACAAAATTGCTGTTCCCGCTTAATATTTAACTTCTATCATCAGTTCCCTTTTGGGTATTTGTAAAAATAATAGGTAATAATTGACCTCTAAAGTTAAAATCATATCAGTCTAAATATTATAAGTAAAAAATGCAGAACTCTTTCAAAAAACCAAATAAATCAATTGTTACTGGAAGCACCTGATACTATATTATACAGAGTGACTTTAATAAATATGAGGTAATATTTTGATTTAAACATTTTTAGATATTTAGTTGACCTCCGAACGCCTGGTTAAATATGAAACGTATATTTTTGCGTCCGCGACCACCTAAACATTATTGAAATATAATTTGCATTACACGACAAATTAAGCATGCATACAGGGTGACTACTTTTACAATTATTATAAAAACCCTTAAAAAAATTTTATGAAGCTACCCGAAAAAAGCGTTTAAACGACTCAAAAAACACCTAAACGTCTCAAAAAGCGTCTAAACAACTCTAAAAGTGTCTAAGTGTCTCGAAAAGCGTCTAAACTTCTAAGCGACTCGAAAAGCGTCTCGAAGTGATGAAGATGGCCGATAAGTTGACGGTCAATAATCCCAGGGTCAGCTACCCCCATCTTGATGATGTCACTTCCGCTCGAAACACTTCGAGACGATATCAAGGTAGGTACCTACCGTCCATTGAATTGATGTATGGATTTTATATGGACTTAAGAATTCTCTGTAGGGTACTGCTGAATTAACAAACAAGTTGTTAAATCAACGCAGTGTTGTTGTTGGTTTAAGGAAAAATTTTATTTGGGAACGTTTTGATTTGTTATGTTAACTAACAGTATTTTTGAATGAACATTTGTTTGTTATATTAACGTGCAATATTTTTCCTATCATGGATTTAACGAATTGTACGGCTTTTTTTCAGCGAATATAAATATATTTTCCAAAAAAGGGTTTAGGATCTTTATTAGAAATGTATTTGCCAGAAGCAAGGTAAACTGCCCAGGTAGCAGCTATTATACCAACCATACAGAAATGTTACAATGAAAATAGCTATAAGCGTTGATTGAGGAATCCATCGACGCTATAACTGTTTCTACGAGATAGTTTTTTGTCCGTCCAAACCACAGAGAAATGTGTAGATATTCCACGGACTTATTTCACCGCTAAAAAATATAGATGGATGTGACAAAATGTAAATAAAGGTAGTCATCAATCATATTCAGGTGTAATAAAATGTATGCGGAATTTTGTCACTAGAAAAATATACTTTAGTTCAAAAATTACACTAGCAATGTAAAAATAGACAATAAAAATTATTAACTTCGATGATATAAAACAACTTAGGCTAGCTAGTATAATACAATTTACTTAAATCTGGATATGGTAGGTACTCCTAAATCCATAAGAAATGGGTAATAGTCGTCATATATGATAGAGTGCTAAATCTAAATCCTCTCACAGTTTAAAGTGTTCAGGGAATCAACTTTCGTACCCGAGTAACTCGATGCTCATTGTTAAAAGCAAAACTAAAGTGTTTTATTGTTCAATATTCAATATGTTTTGATTCTACAAAAAATTGCGAGCGTTGTACCTAACACTTGAAACACCTGAAAATATTGTATTTAAATTACAAGCGCTAGCTTGCGCTTACTTATACTACTGTATACTTGAGAACTGTTCCCGAATTTCCACATAATAAGGTAGGTACACATTTCATATAGGTAGTTTTTTAAATTACACGGTAATATTTATACCGGTAGCACCACAACATGGTAACGACGTCTACCGTCTACATAACGATTTGTTTTGCACGTTCCCTTTTTTCTTCTTTTTTAAGTAAGTAACAAATGAGCCTGAGGGTTATGATTATGGCTCCAGTCACCATGTCTACTAGCACCTAGCGAATAGCGCATCTGGTGTGATAACAGAGGAGCACGGTATGCAATATCTATTACTTTAATCGACTTACTGTAGCAGTTTTATCAGAAATGTAGAAACATAACGTAAGGCTGATATTTTGAAAAAGTGGCGAACCGCACCTTAAAAAACTTAAAATGGGAGGGGAAGGTAATAGGTAATATTGGTGGTATGGTCCAACTCTTGATTCGACTGAATCACCCTATATACCTACTTCCAACCTAAATTTGAAATTTTCCGTTTCTTTATATGTATTTTGCTATTATCTTGATAACTTTTTCCGAGATACGAGGGCATGTTCATGAAAAGTTAAACACGTAAAATACGAAATATTCAGGGTGATTCAGTCATCATGTAAAAAAATTTAACCACAGGTCCACTAAAAAGGAAAATACGAAAGAAAGAAAGTTTAAAACGTGGGGCAAATGAACCTGAATACCCGGGTAACTCGACTCTTCTGCTTCAATGTCAACCATCAAGGTTGGCCCTGGAGAGCTATATTGCCACATTTCAATCTTTTTTTGTGGAAGTTGAAACTGAAGAAATAAGAAATATTAATATTCATCTGCATTTTTGGTGTATTCAGTCTTGATTCTACAAAGGGCAAGCGTTACAACACTTCAAACATCTTAAGGAAATGTTGTACTCAGACCATAAGCACTAGTATTAAAGTCTTTTCGTGAATCTCCGCACACGCATTTTTGTATCACAATTTTTAAATTGCACAATAATATTGCTACCGCGGCAACGCGTAACGACGCCTACCGCGATCCATATTTTGCACTTTTCATTTTTCTATTGTTTTTTCTAAGCAACAAAACAGCCTGACAATGGTTACTATGACATGATTGTTTAGTTTACTAACTGGCCGGCCACTAGACGCTGACGGCGTTGGCTGTCAGTTGTAACGGATTTTTCCATTTCAAAATCCGTTACTCGTTTTTTTATATTTTGTTATTAACATAAAGTCATTATTTTTGAACATATCTCATAATATCTTATACTAAATAACTAATTTATTCTTCGTACAGTTTCAATTCATTTATAACATTGTATTCAATTTTATTACCACTTTTTCAAATTTTAAAATTTCAAATAATTCAAATTTTCGCGCGCTATATACGGAAATGGCCGTGTACTAGCCTCGAACCCTGGCATATTCAAAATGCAAAAATTCAAGTGTGTGTTTACATTTCAGCAGGTATGTAGTTAAAGATCTGTATTATGAATTACTCGATTTTTCGGTTCTGTTGATGCATAATGTGAACATAAATACTGTTTAGTTGATTAAATGCGTGTCTTGCTAAAACCTGATTGGTCGCATGACGTAGGTCCTGCCAGCGATCGGCCGGTAGGGTCCGACCTGAGAAGAGTTTGCTCCCGTCTTCGTGTGTGTCGAGTCGCGCAGAGGCATCTGCCCATTTCCCGCCAAATTTTCGGCATTTTCGGCTTTTATCTAGTTGAATTTTTGCCATCGGTGATTTATTTGAGTGGTTTTGTGTCTTAATATCGGGGATTGACTTCGTGTGACTAATATTTTTGCGTTTTTCTCTTTTCTATGTCCACGGCGTCGTGAGGCAGCGACGCTTGCCCGAGGCATTTCCTTTTTGGCTGCGTAGCTGAGGAAGCGCGGGACACAGCAAGCGGGTGATGGCTGTTTCTCCTGAAAAACCCCACAGGTGAGTAATTTCTTTTGATTTTTGCTTAGTTCAGCAACTTTACTACTCACCTGTGGCGTTTTTTGTTAGACGTGCTATTTTTTTTGAAGGACTCATTTCGTCCAAGGCCCCGGCCATCTTTAACTCAGAAACATAGCATTGTCCTTTTTTTGAATACCCACCATCTTGCGGCTGTTATCTTGTTGAATATTTTCAAGTTTTGGTCACATTGGTCACACGTTACTTTCTTATTTTTCGAGTTAGGTCTCGATTCTGTGGTACCGGGCCACTCAAGTAAATCTGATACCGATATTTTCACTTTCCTAATAAATTCATATTGCCTTTAGTTTATCAGCTTTCTTAGTTTCTCTATTTTACCGTTCAGGTCTCAAATAAACTTTTCGCGTTAAATAAGTATTAAAATATCTTAAATTTCAAGAATTCGGGCTGGAGCATTCTCAAAATTTTTTCTTATTAAATATTAAGCACTTTGCTATTCCGGACAGTTCAATAATATTATCTATAAAATTTAAAAAAAACTATGCATAGTTCCCCTTAATTTAGTATAGTTCTAATCGTTTAATTTTCATCATTTGTCAATATTTAATAACTTTAGTATCATAATTCAATTTTAAATATTAATCGTAACCTATTGGTTTATAAATTTCTGTAAAAGGCTTAGACCTTGTCTAATGCTACTTTCTTTCTGATCTGTTCATGCTTGCACACCATCTCTGAGGACGCTACGATCACAGCCCTCTGACGAAGGAACAACGTGACGAGAGTTGCGTAGGCATCGAGTGGAGTTGCGTTGGCATAGGTGTTGACTCCTGGTCAGCTCTACTTCGGCGACGCCCTGAGATATCTGCTAGCCTCAACATCTGCAACGCCTATTTGAGCAGACAAGGACCGGAGGAAGCCCTAGCCACGCCCCACACTTCTACGAGCCTCGTTTGAGCGTAAGAAACGATACACTCAGTTCCAACTTAAGGATCAAGGTTCAAAGAACTTATAGCTGAACAGTCAGAGTATTTGTAAAGACAATTCGACCTTTTTATTGTTCTCAAACCAATTATTAACTAAATTTAACTCTCCTAGTTTATTGTAATTGCTCAAATTTAACTTCATTATAAAAAATTTATTTTACACTGTTATCATTTTAAAGTTGTACGATCAAAATTGTAATGTCTCAAAAATTGTAAT
This sequence comes from Pseudeuparius sepicola, assembly GCA_963920635.1. NCBI lineage: Eukaryota > Metazoa > Arthropoda > Insecta > Coleoptera > Anthribidae > Pseudeuparius > Pseudeuparius sepicola. Next base: position 45,432,598 of record OY987302.1, on the reverse strand, counting down.
AAATAAATCTTGTATATTTAACGAAGGTAACAGGATTTTATTGGACAGACCCAAGTATAGCAAACCTAGGATTGTTATACAGTGACTAGGAGCATCAGATCGGCACCGTCTCAATGATAAAGGCCTGCCAGCTGGCGACGCGAAATGTCACTACGTCATCACAGGGAGGTAGCTTTTTGTAGTTGTTTATACGTTTACTTGTCTGCCGATTTTCCTGTTTTAGAGAACGTTTGTTGTGTTTATTGTGTGTTGGACTGTTTTTTTAGTAATATAGGACGTGAAGTTTTATTAATAAGGCGGTAAAACAGCAGTGGTTTAAGGCCATCAAAAGAGATTTTGTTCCAGGGTTTTGGTTTGGACTGTTGGAGAGTGTTATGCCTAACAATTTTACGCGATTAAACGTAACCACCTTGAAATCCGGAAGTTTCGCAAGGACGTGAACTTGTATATCCTATTGAAGTTGAAAGTAAACAGTGATAGAGTGTTTTAATTTTAATGCATATTTGCACATTTTGTGCTTTGTTTTGTGTTTTGTCTACTACTGCAGTCTCTGCAAACAACGTGCATCCGTTGTGGGAAACTAAGAGCTCCCTATGCTCCTACACACCCACTAAGATGACTGTTGATTGACATTGAAAAATCAAAAACCTAATAAATTCACTTAGACTATGCATGTATTTTTTGAAATACCTGGGCAAAGGTATAAAGAAAGTAAATGTACGATATGGCAACTCCGCGCCCCGGAGTCGGTAGCCTTAGACGCGGGAGCTTAACAGCGGATCTGGTGAACGCCGTTAACAAGAAGTTTTAATAATTATTCTTCTGAAATTATTTATTGTTTTTTTTTGTTGATTTTTGAATTTTTTAAATTTCGAATTCGTATTAAGCTATTTTTTCCCACCTGTGGTTAAAAATTTTTACATCATGACTGAATCACCCTGTATATTATTTATACACCGGTGCACGTTTGAATTAAAAATTTCATCCGTAGAAATGACCTGCCTCAGCTGTTGAATTTGAGAGCCTATACTTATACGTACCTATATTTGCTGATACGGGAATCATAAAAGAATTTCGGTAGGAGTACGGTTTATACAAGTTATAAAACTTTTTACTTCTCTAAGCCTGGTGCGGGGAATTCCCGTTTTATTACCCCTTAAAATACGTTTTATCACCGAAATCATTACCGTCCGTCTTTTAATATCCTCGGAAGTAACATCCGTTGCTCCAGCATTATGTCAAAGTGCATCAAGAGAGATATTGAACTTTAGCTAAGTAAGAGTTATGGTCTTATACATTTATTCAATTTTAGCAGGAAAATATCAACTAAAGGAAATAATATAGTTCTTTATAACATATGAATTCTCTTTCTTTGCTTTGACATGTAAGTATACCTACATTGAAAGCCTTTAATCTTTAAATCCCTTCAGAAGTGTTGTTTTACGTTTGTGGTCCTACAAAAGTGGCAAAATCCTACTTGAAACAACTTTCTGTGCTCCCCAAAGCTGTATGTAAGCAGTTAATGACAAGAGTAACTCTATCTTGCTTAGGTTTAAATTAGCATGCAAGTTTATATACCTAATAATAGTAAAATAATTTATTTATCACAGTTAGATTACCTATTTGGGGAATTTACAATTTTTTATTAATTTTATAAATGATTACATGAATGTATGAATATAAAGCATATATTTTCAGGGGTAATATAACAAGTGTGGTGTGCTTATTATCGATATAATATCTTTCGTTAATTTTACGAATCATAATTTCAAAGCTGAAAATACCACGACTGCGCAGCAGGAGTGGTATTTTCTTAACAAAGATATGAAAATAAATGAAAGTCAGATTGATATCTGAATGATGTTTACAATTCAAAGCTACATTTTGATCTCAAGTTTTATTATAATAATATCTGCCTTATACGATTTTTTTATAACTTTAAAGGGATTAAAGGACATGGCACTAGAATTTTGGTTTGCAGTTGGAGTAACTTTACATAAATTGAAACAATGCTATAAACTTTCTGTAGTATTTTTTTATAAAACTATCAGTTTCCTATATATTCTTAGGTGTTATATAACGCTACCAAGTAGTGTTGCTATAAAACCAAAGCTATTTTAAAAACACCCTCAGAGATGTACGGATGCGAGAATTTTATAACCTTCGGTAGGTATCCCGCTAAACGATAATTTTCACGTTTTAAACCTTTGTTTTTCTGTTCTAGTGTTTAATATAGGTTTGTGTCACTAGAGCGTGGGACTCATGCCAGAGGATAGACAGATAATGATTTTGAATTTATTTTAACCCTTTTTACTTTCACACAATTTCCAACAATTTCTTCTCATTAACATCACATACTTCACTCATTTTTACTCTCCGCATGTTATTCATTTTTCTTTGGTTTTTTAATAAAGAGTAATAATTTATAGGAATCACCAAAAATTTTAAAAGCCTAGAAGGATTATTTGGGTATGAAATTGGCAACCGACAGGTATAAAATTTGTTCAGTAAAAACACAATTAGCTCTATAGTTTTATATTAGTAATTACTAGTGCTGTTATATAACTCGGGAAATCATAGTTTTATAATAGGTATATATTGGAAACTCTTATACAAACATATTAAATAATATGTTGTGGTAACCGCGGTGGCGTCGCTCGTACCGGCGCTGACTTTTTAGACTGCATGTTTTTCTGCCTTCGATCGACCTTGGTTCGAGGCAGGCGCATGACATGTCTTTAAAGAAAAACACCGCTATGGCCAAGAGCGCTGGACAAATGTGGGTTCACGGGATTGCTCCTAAACAGCTTTATCCGTGTGATTTACTAATTGTCCTACACTCACTCGGGAAAAAAGTCGGCCCTAGCCGCAAATGGCAACAAAGACAAAATAATAGTAATTGCCTCCCTCATCCGCACGCAAACATGTGTTTGCTTCTGGGGTACTCCTAGTTTAGAGTATTGTGAGGGAGAGAATTATTATTATTATTATTATAATGGTGACTGCAAGTGCTATAAAATGGTGTTGAAATTATTTGCACCACTTAATTATTATAAAGCTAGTAACTACATTGATTTTATATAACCCTTATAAAACAATTACTGGATGTGATAACCGTTTAGTTTCATATAAAACTCCGCTAGCTGTATATGATATTTTTATGACCATAGGTATCATTTGTGTTAACGAAAAATGTTTATTGGGTAATATTTTGCTGATTCTTTTATATTATGTTGTTAAAAAATAAATACACAAACAATGAGGTCCAAAGGTATATAAAGTTAGGTACGTACCAAATGAAATTCGCTGCAGTTGGTGTTTCAATAATAATTTTATTATATGTATGTATAAAACCATATTCTCCCTCCCCCGCACAAGCATATGTGGTTGCTTCTGGGGTACTCCTAGTTTGGAGTATTGTGAGGGTGAGAATTATTATTATTATTATTATTATTATATTTATATATCGGACGGAAAAGCGCTGAATTGTTTAGAACTTATAATAAAATAATAACGAGGGGTCAACAGCTGACTAAAATCAGTACACCAGAAATCCATTTTTACGAAATAAATCCACGGAAATCCAAAAAATCCACAGAAATCCACGGAAATCCAAAGACATCCACAGGAAATCCACGGAAATCCACAGAAATCCACGGACATCCACAGAAATCCACGGACATCCACAGAAATCCACGGAAATTCACAATCATCTACCGAAATCCACAAAATTCAAATTCGCCGAAACTGCATTTAGCGCTGTAATTAATAATGGATTTTTAATCGTTACGGTTAAAAAAAGTTATTAGTTAATAAAAAATATGCATGTCCTCTGTGCACGAGTGTGTGCATTTTCCTAGGTAGGTTTACTAAATACCGCGCTAAATACATACAGGGGTATTCAGTTAAGATTACGATTACCCCCCTCCCCCTGTAACTTTTTTATTTTTTACCTTACACCTTACACATTTCCCAAACGCGACATTCAATTGTTTTTCTGATAAGTGCATAGAAGAACTTTTCCTAAAACTTTTCTATTTACCATTTTTCGATACGGTAAAAAATAAAAAAGTTAAAGGGGGGTAATGATATAGCCCTGTACAGGGTGGTCATTTTTAGACGCCCAGCCTCTGTTGGTGGAAAACGGTCAAAGTTATGGAGATATTATATGGGAGATGATACAGAGTGTATAAAGGAATAAATTGGAACATTTAGCGACTCTTTGTAAATACGAGGCTAGGCGTCGCGATGCCAAGAATTTTTTTTCCATCAACGTACCACTTTTGTTACATCGTTCGAAAGCCGTAATTTTTCTAAACATTTTTCATTAATTCCATTTTTCTTTGACCTTTTCCATTAAGAAGTTATTCTTCAAAACACATTAAAATATTAATTTTTGTTAATCGCTATTTCCAGGAATGATGTAGCGTTTCTCAATACTTATTTTTGGAGATATTCCCCTTACCTTTTATTTGTTAGAGAGTTCTTCAAACCGCGTCATTTGACCTTCTTACCGTTGTCAACATGCAAATCCAGGTCCGGCTATGATTTTGTATACCCCAATATTCACTAAATGCATTTAGCGATTTTTTTGTTTAAAATATGACACAGCGTTAATTAGTACCTCACAGAACCCCCATATTATACCAAATTATCTGGCAAGTCAAGAGTCAAGTATGCCATGTGCCATGGAATTACCTGGTGTGCGAAGGTCCGATAACAAATATACAAGTTGATCTTCTCTGTGCCAGCACTGCCAGCTCAAAGTACTGAATTTTTTAAAACTTTATACGGGTGAAATGCACCCTAGAATGATTATAAATTGTTGAAATTGAATTATTAAATGAAAATAGAATTCATTTTTTACAAAGTTATACATTTTTCTATGAGTTTCTGTTGTGGCACACTACTCGCCTTAACTCATCTCGACTTACTAATTGGAAGGCTTGTGTAAATGTTATATATAGTTCGTTTAAAATTGCTGCGGTGGTTTTGATACACCTAATCGATTTTTAGCGCTCTTGATCCGTATAGGTAAAGTTAAAAAAAAATAGCACTTTGAGTTGGCACAGAGAAAAACGTAACCTGTATATTTGTTTTTGTTATTGGATCTCCAATACCGTGGTTCTGTTGACCATTCAACTGTTTTGAGGTAATTCCATGGCATACTTGACTCTTGACTCGCCAGATTCCTTTAAAATTCCTATTTTGCTAAATTTGTTCACCCTGTAGAATACAACTCCCTGTATAGTTTTTGTTCAAATTTGGTATATAGGGGTTCTGTGGTGTCCTGATTAACGCTGTGGTGCCCGATTTTAAACAAAAAATCTCTAAATGCGTTAAGTGAAAATTGGGGGTATAAAAAATCATAGCCAGTCCTGGGTTTACATGTTGACAACAGTAAGAAGGTCAATAGACGCAGTTTAAACATCTTGCAAACAAATAAAAGATCAAGGGAGTATCTCCAAAAATAAAATCATTGAAAACGCTACGTCATCCCCGGGAATGGCGATTAACAAAAATTAATATTTTAATGCATTAATGAATAATAAATTTTTAACGGAACAGAATAAAGAAAAGTGGCATTAATGAAAAATGTTCAGAAAAATTAGGGATTTCGAACGATGTAAAAAAGTGGTATGTTGGTGGGAACAAAATATTTCTTGGTGTCGCGACGCCTAGCGTCGTATTTGCAAAGAGTCGCTAAATGAGCCAATTTATTCCTTTATACACCCTATATCATCTCTCATATATAATATCTCAATATATTTGGCCGTTTTCTACCAACAAAGGCTGGACGCCTAAAAATGATCACCCTGTACATATTAGCTGGATACACACGTAACCCATATTCCATGCACGTGTCAGATTAAAATTACCACTGTGATGCATCACTTTCTCCGATCAAATGATCGGAGATCACTTTACATTCGTGGTATCAACTATACGAGTATCGCTAGTTACTTACCTGGTAATTATTTTTTACGCACTCACGTATACCCGTACGTACACAAGATAAGTAAAATATAAACATAGACAGAAACGGGACGAAGCAGAGTGCGCGCGCATTTTCGCATGCGCATTTACTACTACGACATCCACGGAAATCCACAGAAATCTACAGAAATCCACAGAAATCCGCAGACATCCAAAGACATCCACAGACATCCACAGAAATCCACGGAAATCCAAGGACATCCACAGGGGTGTACACCAGAAATCCACAGTTGTTGACCCCTCGAATAATAATAATAATAATAATAATTCTCGCCCTCACAATACTCCAAACTAGGAGTACCCCAGAAGCAACCACACATGCTTGTGCGGGGGAAGGTGGCAATTACTATTATTTTGTCTTCGTTGCCATTTGCGGCTAGAGCCGTCTTTTTTCCCGATAGAACTAGGATAGCATTCGCTCAAGTACTGCGGAAAACCCTAAACCGTAGTAATCCCAGTGAGTGTAGAACAATTAGCAAATCACACCGATAAAGCCTATTTAGGAGCAATACCGTGAACCCACATTTGTCCAGCGCTCTTGGCCATAGCGGTGTTTTTCTTTAAAGACATGTGCATGCGTCTGCCTCGACATCGGTTTGAACCAAGGTGGATCGAAGGCAGAAAAACATGCAGTCTAAAAAGTCAGCGCCGGTACGAGCGACGCCACCGCGGCGAATATTGTCGTTTTATTTAAAGAACATGCCGAAATTTTAATTAATTTAATTTGAATTCGTTCAACTCAAAACAAATTCCACATTGAACACACTTTTTGGCGGACACTGTAGATTCAAAATATTTCAGATACTAATCAATTAAATAAATAAGCAATTAATACGATACCTACTTTTTCCGCGACTTGTTTCCATTTTTGGTGGTTCGAGCCGGCAAATGCATTTCAAAGTGACCGATTTTGGGATCATTTTTGGCAAATTTTGACTTCGTTATTTATGGATCATCCTCAGTACACCCACACGCAATGCCTTGCATATTTACGTTTCCTGTAAGAACCCAAAACACAAAAAATATACAAAGCCCACTGAAAGCCAGGATTACCCCTATTCCAGTGTCATGTCCTTTGTTCAAAATATTTGAGAAAGTATGGAAAGTTATCCGTGAATGTCAGTGGGTACACGATCCATTCTAAAAAAGTTGTAAACGCAACTTTAATATACCTTTTAAGCCTAAACAATATTTTTTGTTTTCAAAAAAAAAGGTAGTTGTTTACTCACCTCCAGAATGGTGCTAGGACTTGGATCCACACCTAGGTTATTGGCCAGTTCAGTTAGCTTGCATCGCATTTTTCCATAGAATGATAAAGTAAAGTGGTTGTCAAGGCAACCGTTGTGCTGTATTAAGCATTCCAGAGCATGCATGAAGTACTACATTAGCCGTTCGTGCAAAAAGCATTTACTCATTCATAAGCTCCTCTGTGTAGCTCCCCTAGACTTGAAATGGACTTCGGTGTTCGATCAACCGTCACATTTAAATTGAATTAAGTTTCTGTCTGCGGAAGGGGGCGGTTTAAAATTGATGGGTTTAGGGATTTAGAAAAGATTAAGCGCTAACGACATGTTTTTTGAATTATTTATATAGAAGCGCAGAGTTTCGGGTCCTATACGCAAAGAGCTGTATTTAACAGCAAGGAGGAGAAGCTTATAATAGAAAGTAACTTAACGGAGAAAGCATTTTTCCGAATACGCTCTACTTCCTACGGTAATACCGGGTGATTTATTTAGAAATACAGTAATTTTAACAGTGGGTATAGGAATAAATAACCTAAAAGCGAAATCGGAATTGAAAAAATTCCAACTTTTTTCTAAAGCCGAAATAATTGTTTCTAACCGCATTTTTACGACTTTAGCGTAGATTTAAAGGAATGTTTTCAGTACACCATTATTTGTTCTGTAGGCGAATGTTTTGCAAAATGCATGCGGAAATTGCGGAAATTTCCTAAACTAAAAATATTTTTCCATTTAAATTACCAAAATGTCCCGGCCGGCGCCATGTGCTCCATCATATATATAGCAGTCACGTGCGTTCAGGTGCTCCTTGTTACGCGGGATTAATGTATTTATGAATATATCACCCTGTATACATGGAGTTTAAGGAAAAGTAGGTACAGTTTGTTCAGCGAATGTTCGGCCCTACGTCACAACTCCCGTCCTTGTCTGACTCGTGAATATACGACCGATATCCATCGTATATTCATGAGTAAGGCAAGGACGGGAGTTGTTACGTAGGGCCGAACATTCGCTGAACAAACTGTAGTGTTGGCAGTCAACTGATCACAGGCGTCTTGACAGGTTCATTACCGGTCATTTCTCGGTCAGGTCAACGTTCAGATCAACGTTCATTTTCCGGTCAGGTCATTAAGCAACATGTCTAAGTGCTCGAGGACATGGTCAACTTGACCAAATTTTAAATTTTCCGTTAATTTTTTAGGTACTTTTACATTTAATTCCTTATGATTGGCTTATCATCGGTAGAAGTCATAAAAATCAAAACAGTAGCTCCATTTAATTTTTAATTGGGTCTTCGTCACAGAAACCTGAATCAAACTAATTAAAAGACAACTTTTCAACTTGTACAGAAACAAACGAACTGAAGCGCTCAACTACCACTTTAACACTACACCCCAGTTTATTTTAATTAGTCTATGCTATTTCTGTTAGATGGCGTTACATATCCTTTAATATAAGGAGCTATCTCAAATTTGGGTCTTTTCCTCTAATTTAAAAAATTACAAAAAATGTATGCTTTTGTCGCGTGTTTAAAGTTTTTATTGCTAAATGTTAAATTAACTTTGACAGTTACCTCAAGTCACATGACCGCTTTTGCATAAGTAATTTTTTATCCTTGTATATACAGGGTGTCCCAGTTAAGACGTTACGAGCGATTATCTCCGTACTTTATTAGATAAATTGGTGGTTCAAAAACTAAACTTATGTAGTTCAACGGTGGAAAACGGTCGAAGATATAGGAATATTATACAGGGTGTCCTGAAACCATTCTCTATCGAACCTGTCTTTAAAAATGTTAAAAATATAAAGCAGTGGAAGTAGAGAACATTATTGAAAACAGCAATTGCATAGCTCGAACCGCAGATACAGTTATGATGAATACGGACGGGGAATTCAAATTTAGCTCGGTCGTCAATCTTGACTTTGTGGCTGAACCGCCGCGGTGGCGGCGGTGCGAGGCCGCAACATGCGGGAAATTCTTGAGAACTTCCCAATGAGTTTCTTGAGAATTTATATTGTTCGGGGCGGCGGTGTAGGGGCCATAATTTCGGCTACATTAATTATGGAAACGACACAATTCCCAAACGTGCAGATGACATTCTTCGTGCAAAATTAATGATTTCCAGCCCGCTCTCAATGGCACCGGCGGGAGGTGTTTTCGGTTTCTTCGCAGATCTAGTTTAATGGCTTTTATAAGTACGATAGCGATTAATTTATCTCTCTTGGGGTTTGACACACAATTTTGTTAAATATAGAAGTGTAGATGTTCTACCTAAAATGTACAGAGATTGAGTCTAATCGCAGAAGTCTAACTCCTCTTTTTTCAAGATATGATATTCACTCTTACTAAAAGTGCATGAAATGGTGATATAAGGTATAAACTTGGTGCAGAGTAATTAATTTTTGTTTAAATCGGCACTAAGTATTAAAATCATCAATAAAAGCCCACACAGTAAAAAAATCCAATTCCAAATATCTTAACCAAACCTCATTTGGTAAAATTCACACTACAACAAATTAATTAATTTTAACACTTAGGGGTGTATTTTTTTATACAGTGCTATCCATAAAGTTTGCACCAAATGGGAAAAATTTGTATTATTCTATTTTTTTTTAATCTGATTTTGGGATATGTTGTGCACGTTTTGTTTACACTATTGCACCTAGAGAGGGTCATGACGTCACAGCCCATGCCTGTCAAATTTGACATTTGAAATAAAAAATTGGGAAAATTCAGGTTTGCCTTTTTCCAATATTTTCAAGGCAAACCTGATTTTTCCCATTTTTTATTTTAAATGTCAAATTTGACAGGCATGGGCTGTGACGTCACGACCCTGTTTAGGCGCAATAGTGTAAACCAAACATGCACCTACATATCCCAAAATCAGATTTCCAAAAAATACAATAATACAAATTTTTCCCATTTGGTGCAAACTTTATGAATAGCACTGTATATTTCTAACACGGATTCGTGTTTGTTCACACCACGCGGTGTTCCTTAACACCATTCGGTGTCCCTTAGTACTAAGCTGTGTCAAATTGAACGTATTAAGACAAGTTCGTGTTAGGTCGATGAGAAGGGGAAGGTATTTCACCAGTTATGGGTGTAAAATCTTAGGCAATCGAGGCCATGGCATCAGTTGTTTGTGGAACGTGTTGCGCGACGATAAAAGTGAATCTACCAACCGCTAGTGCAAAATGGTGTTGTTATGTAAAGTAAAATTTCATACTGAGTCAGATGGATTAAAACGACAGGCGAATAATATGCAGATGTGACGACGAAAGGTACTGTGTGATAGCCGAGGTGATAGCCCCTAACGTATACTCATCGACTGTGTTGATATGAGTTTGTTCTCACCGAAATCAGAAACCAGTCGCTAATCTGATTGACGGAATTTAAATTATCTGACTGTTATGATTGTTTTGATTCCTGCTGATTGGCTCCGACTTAGTTCGGAACTGCTTGTGCTCGTGAGAACAGGCCTATAATATAACTAAATCGCTGTGTCGCAACGTTCGAAGTTTCTTTTTGTCTCACAAGGACACATTTACAAGGCAACAGTTACTTAAGTACAGGGTGTTCCCGTATATTTTGATCCACCCCTAGAGCCTTTATTTTTCGAGTTAGAAAAAAATTACTTAAATGAAAGTTGTAGGGTACCAAGGTGTATTGTCCCAAAAATAATGGATTTACAGGAATGCTCTTGTCTAAGATGAAATGTTTTTCCATGGCAACCTTGATTAAATATAAAAATAGTATTTATCTACCATTTGGAATATCATGCGAATGCTTAGAGTAAACATATAACATATTTATATTGTTGGAATCGGAAAAATGCGTGCCATTCAAAAAATCCACAAATATACAGGGTGTTCCATTAAAAAACAAATTTTATATTTTTTCATAAATTTGCGACGCTCATTTGTTTTATCTAGTAACAGATCCTAGCGGTTCAGAAAAAACCCTACAACTTTCATTTAAGTAATTTTTTTCTAAGTAGAAAAATAAAGGCTCTAGGGGTGGGTCAAAATATACGGGAATACCCTGTACATTGTATGAGAAATTGTACGAAATAGTTTGATCGCATCAAATTTGAAAGAAAATGCTCTTTTGCATTATAAGTATAAATAACCTCCTATAAAGCATTTCTTGTGTTTGTGGTTAGGCACACTTTTCTTACGAATTCGTACTATGTTATATATATAACATTTTTATAACCAAATATTTTTGGCTGTGAGAATGAATATTAATTTATAGCGTTAAGGAAGAAAATGTTGATATTTTTATAATTATGCCTGGTTCAAACAGCTTCTTTATCTTTTAGTTTTATTTTATTTTTACAAGTAACACATTTCCTTAATTTGAACTTATCAATCACATTTGAAATTTCTTTAAAATAAAGTACATGTAAAACTATAAGAGAGAAAGAAGAAGAAAAGGGGAATACAAAATAATAGTTATTTATGTACCATGGCACTGAAGTTCAACTTTTTATGACTCATGTGGAGTTTAGTTGCTGAGGCCTCTGGCCGACGCAAATAAACCACATGAGTCATAAAAAGAACTTCAGTGCCGAGGTACATATTATATTTTTCTTGAAATCGGAAAAAAAAAGTTTTATTAGGCAAGAAAATAATAATAAGGGATCACCCGTCCACGAACCGACTACGCGCGGCGTTGCTTGACTTTACCGATCGCTCTATACCTAGGACAAGTATAATGATGTACGGCACCTTCTGACAGAAAAACCAAACTGCTGCTTCTTGTGCAGCCTACACAACAAATCTATTGATTTTCAAATTTACTAAAATATGTATACCTACTGAAGGATTGCGCTTCTATAGGAAACAATTTCGCAATGTGTACGAAAAGTTAAATGAGCCATTATCGGCCGGGTTTTGAATATTTGGTCACTTTTGACGGGCGAGTTCTCCGCGTCTGGCGTTTGATGTTTACATCTCGCCAAGGCCTACTTATTGACAAAATCGTACAATAATGGGCTACATTATTGTACGATTTCTGTGCTTTTAATGACGATTTTGGGACATTTTAATGCCGATTTCAAGAAATAGTTATTTATGTACCAAGGCACTGAAGTTCAACTTTTTATGACTCATGTGGAGTTTAGTTGCTGAGGCCTCTGGCCGAGGCAAATAAACCACATGAGTCATAAAAAGAACTTCAGTGCCGAGGTACATATTATATTTTTCTTGAAATCGGAAAAAAAATGTTTTATTAGGCAAGAAAATAATAATAAGGGATCACCCGTCCACGAACCGACTACGCGCGGCGTTGCTTGACTTTACCGATCGCTCTACCTAGCACAAGCATAATGATGTACGGCACCTTCTGACAGAAAAACCAAACTGCTGCTTCTTGTGCAGCTTACACAACAAATCTATTGTTTTTCAAATTTACTAAAATATGTATACTGAAGGATTGCGCTTCTATAGGAAACAATTTCGCAATGTGTACGAAAAGTTAAATGAGCCTTTATCGGCCGGGTTTTGAATATTTGGTCACTTTTGACGGGCGATTTCTCCGCGTCTGACGTTTGATGTTTACATCTCGCCAAGGCCTACTTATTGAAAAAATCGTACAATAATGGGCTACATTATTGTACGATTTCTGTGCTTTTAATGACGATTTTGGGACATTTTAATGCGGATTTCAAGAAAAATAAATTACACCATTTTGACCAAATTGGGTGTAAAAGTTACGAAACACGGTGTTAATCTTAAATACCAAATAAATTAAATTATACCATTTTGACCCAATTGCGTGTAAAAGCTACTCAAATATGTTATTTAAAAAATATATATTTATTGATATATAATAAAAGTACAGGGTGATCCAAACTCGACGCCTCAGGCCTACAGCGGGAACACGAAAACTCAAAATAAAATTACGACTAAGGTCCAATTTTGACCGAAAATTAGCTTTTTTGATGCTTGGGCAAATGGCCGCTGTGACGTCATCGATATTATTTTCCCAGAAACATACCAGTTTTTCTCTATATATTGTAAGTTCTTATCATTCTCAACAACTCTTATAGAAAGAAATTTTCTGTATCTTTTGTCTTTCCAAATCTACAGGGTCGAATATATAAAAAAACATGAGCTTTTCGGTCAAAATTGGACCTTAGTAAGAAGAACCCCTTTTCGAAATTTTATTTTGAGTTTTCGTGTTCCCGCTGTAGGCCTGGGGCGTCGAGTTTGGATCATCCTGACAACAAAAAACGAACAGTTATCACCCTGATGATTAAAAGAACAAAACGTAAATAGAATGAAATAAAGCAAAGGTATTTCTACAAGAAAGGCCTCGTTTTAAAATTCAGCGGACTCTTATCCCGATGACAAATGAGAGGGAGATATCAGCTGATTCATCCGGGTGAGAGTCCGCTGAGTTTTAAGACGCGGTCTTTAAACAAAAAAACAAAAACAAATACAGAACAAAAAACGACTATAGTTACCTAACTTTGCGTAAATAACGCAAAAGTGCTTAGTCTTATGGACGATTTTATGGGGAACATTTGACATATTTCCAAATTGTTTAGTTGTCACCTTGTCATATTTGCTTGAGCTTCCAACAACTGGCCAAACTTTTGGCCGGGTGCTCGAGCCCCGGAGCACCCGCGGAGTCGGCGCCTATGGTCGAAAGGCCACCGTTGAAAACTCCCGGAGAAGCGGTACAATGGTGTATGAGTTAAGAAGAAAAAACGGAGAAGTATAGTTATAACTTGCAAGAAGATGTATCTTTCCACACTTGGTATAAAAGAGTGGTATTTGTACAATATAATCAACCAAGAAAGCCATAATGGAAACCTGTAGAAGATCCGTTAAAAATACTGTTAATGAAAGCCGCCAGTTACGTTTCCACGAGAGGAAGCAATTGCAGAAATTAAGTGCAATATGATTTTGTGTACCAAACACATCTATTGTTTAGTCAATCTTGTACTCCTTTCTCATAATAAATTGATTTTAAAAAGCAATTGTCGTGGTCTCATATCGTAATTGGCGCAGTCGGTAGGACGTTTCGAATCGGTAGTTAGTCTGTTACAGATTCGATCGCGCTGTATCAATGATTAAATTGCTATCGATCCGAACACCAGGTCCCACGGATCCAGCAAGGACAGCATCGCCTGCAGGACACCGAGAGACCCACAACCAATACGAACCAAGAGCGAGAACGCCTAGGGAGAAGTTCCAACTTCTAAAACTCTCCTCTTAGGACCTTAGGATACGAAGTCCTGAGTACCTGGACAAGCATCGCAAGAACTTTGTGGGCACTAGGTATAAGAAGAAAGAAACAAATGAAAACACCGAGCTATATCACATTGCTTTTGTAAGTTGCTTAACCCTTTTTGTCAATTTCCTTTTGTACAGATGATTTTTTTAGTTGTAATTTTCGTATTTTTAAGAAGCCTTTTTCCCAATTTAATTTTTAGTTTATGAGCGATAGTATTATTGAAAGTTTAGCTGATTTCTTTTTAAATTTAAATATATTATAGAACGAAATCACCATGCCAGCTGATATTAATGTTCCTCTTATACGTTACCAAGCAGATAATATTCCCTTGTTTGCCGGAAACCCAAATTTGCTTAATAGATTTATCCCGAAAATGCTGTAAATAATTGCTTATTAGATACCATTTTAAGTAAGCTAAGATATCGAGCAGCTGATTTAATAGGTTCTAGATCAGAAATAATTTCTTGGGCAGATATAAAAAATGCTTTAATTAATACTTCTTAAGTAATGTGATCACGAAAAATTGCTGGAAATTATTTATAAGTTCGTAGGTCGGCCGCTATAGAGGACGTAATCAAAACATTAAATTTGAAAAATGAATTTTCTCAAAAAAAAAAAAGATTAATACAGGTATATCAAAAATAATTTTATTGCACTCCTCAGCAAATTCTGAACTATTTTTGTTAAGGATTTTTTGCTCTAGCTCTTCAAATAGAGGTGAAACGGGCGGATAAACCTTGACTTGAAAAAATGCCCCAAACTCACGTCAAAGTGAAATGACTTTGACATTTGACGTAACATGATCTTTGAGAAAGGAGGAAGATTTATTCTCCGAAAGCTCAGAAAACAAATTTGTTGGAGATATTTTTTGATTACAAATTCAAAGTTTAGTTCATTTACTGTTAAAAATTTAATAATTTTCTAGGTAACTTGAAAAAGTTGTCTTTTAATCAGTTTGGTGGCGAAAAACCCAATTAAATATCAATGGATCTGAAAGAAAGAAAATTGGGCATCATTTCAGAAAAATTGAAAAGGATTTTCTGTCAGCGCCGGGGGTCGAACCCGGGACCTCTCGGTTTGCTAGGCGAACGTTTTACCACTACACTACGCTGAACCGTTGAAATTAAGTCGGTCTGTTTGTATAGTAGCTGAACGGAGAAGCCTTCGTTCGGAGGAAATTGGAGAGTATTTTCTGTGGTACGGCGCGAACGAAGGCTTCTCCGTTCAGCTACTATACAAATAGACCGACTTAATTTCAACGGTTCAGCGTAGTGTAGTGGTAGAACGTTCGCCTAGCAAGCGAGAGGTCCCGAGTTCGACCCCCGGCGCTGACAGAAAATCCTTTTTAATTTTTCTGAAATGATGTCCGATTTTCTTTCTTTCATGTCCATTGGTCTACGTCCTATACGTATGAAAGTTCTTCTCCATTTTCATTTTCAATCAATGGATCTGTTTGCGCCAGAAATAAATTTCAGAAAATATCTACAATAGTTCTCTCATACTTAACTTTAACTGATCTCAATAGGTAAATTATTGTAAATACCTAATTATTAGGTTAGTTGTCGTTGATGATTTGAATTTTTGTTGAATAAAACCAAGCTATAAATCCTATCGCACTTTGGTATTGCCGGTGGGTGCATTACTTTTTGCCAATTTGCATGAAATCCTCTCTACCATCCCATACGAAATTCAAACAAGATTTAGTTTTAATAACCGGCTAATCTCATGGAAATTTTAAGCATGTCATCCCAACCGCGACCGGGGATCGCCGGTGAATCGCAAGCTGTTGATTCGCCCGGTTGGAGGTGGGCGTACCGTATATACGCGTATATATGCGGAGAGGACAGGAATTGATTTTTGCAGCCCTTCCCGCCTAAAAGGTTATAATCCCTTGATGGATTGGCGCAATTTGGCGGTGCGTGCTTTCAAACTGTCATCGATATTGGCCGGCAGCTACTTCCACATGCGCGTGACTGACAGCCACTTAACCGCCACCCACCCCCTCCTCCATTCCAACTGAAAAATCGCGCGTGTGCACGCCAACGACGTGCCGATGGGTGTTAGACCTAATGGTATATCTTTTTTGTTCTAGCGTTGGAAATCACTACCCTAACCTATAGGGTTCCTTTATTAGCCCTAACCAGGCGTCAGTTGGGCGAAGGGGTATAGGACACTGGACCAACACTACTTGTATTAAAGACCAACACTACTTGTATTAAAGACCCGAGCACGATGTCATAATTTCATTGTTGTTTGCGATGTGGAATTGCGCTAATAGACTAAAAATGAGAATGTCCCGCATATATTTAATGACCAGCTTTAGTACATACGATTTACGTTCTTTTTTCGGTAACGAATTGTTTTCCGATCAGTATTTCTCAGTCGTGTCATATTAACAGAGCTTTTATAGGGAGATTTGTTTCTGAAAATATGAAATTACGATGCACATCACATGAAGAAAATTGTATGCACAGACCGCACGAGACCATTAGGTACGTGAATTGCAGCAGAGTAAACACTATTTCGGAAATGAGATGATAATTAGCGTTCCTAATTATACAACAAAATAGAGTTTAATGGACTAAGTGGCTATAGTTTTGTGGCAACGTGTGGCGCGCGATGCACCAGGCCGCCTAAAAGAGCTGCATGACGGATCTCGGGTCGTCGGCCGACGGCAGTTCAAGTTCAGTATATAGATCTCTAATTAATACGTTGAGGTCGTGTCACGGCATATATACATATGCGGCGCGGCGTAGTTATTAGTGTTGTACAAAAAAATGTTTTGTACAAGTGACGAATCATTGATGATTCCAAAATACATAGTTGATTGTGGTTATGTACTAGGATTTGGAGATAATTTTTAATCTAAAATATGAGATAAAATACATCTTATTATATTATGCAGATACTTAATAATTATCATTATCCAGTTATTCTATAGGACATATTCTTTGCTCTTTTCTTTAGTGTTCTCTGTAATAATAATTCTACAGAACATTTTGTGATATTCGAGTCATTTAAAATATTTCCCAGAGCTTTTGCACTTCTTGCTAGCATGCGCGCTAAACGCGCTAAACCATATTATATTTCCGCCATGCCATGTATTTGGTTATTTCTAATAATCGGGCAACTGCAACTAATGCTTGAAAACTAATGTGCAATATTTTACATTTTTCTTTTGAATTATATTAAATTTGAAATGACAGTGTAATCTCATATTTTATTGCTTATATTTTTGTCAACTCAAAACCTAAACTATTCGTTAATGTTATTCATATTTACGCCTAATAAATTTTGTTATCGAGGGCAACCAGTCATACACTGTTTCAGTTTCCTATTAAAAAAAACACTATGCCCATGAGTTCCCATAATTTTTTTTAATTTGACATTAACCCTAACCTAAATACAAAAAACTGTAATTTCACATACAGTTCCTATATGGATATCTAACATTTTTACCGGGGCAAAAGATAGAAAATAATCTAGCTATCTCTATAATGCCGAAAATCGGACAATAATGACTTTACTGTCCCAACTCTCCCTATACAGGAACCATAGTTTTGATTAAGTTGTATAATTTCTCAACCTAGTTAACTGCTTCTTTTCCTGAATGCATTAATTTAAAATTAAAACCAGCAAAAATTAAAACCTTCAAAAATGTACTTGCAAGCCTATGAGGCAATATCCCTACTCTACTAATAAAGGAACCCTAACTCAAGCTAACGTGAGCGCGTTCCCAAATTAAAATGAATGCAATTCTTGCTATTTTTTCTACACAAAAATTGCTTTATTCTTTTTATGGTTCGCGGATTTAGGCAACTTGGAGGCCACTTACTGCCTTTTTATGGCGTTTAAACATAAATTAATGTTTTGTGTGAACGTCCCTATATTAGGCATTTGGAACGGCGCGGCGCCCTATTTAAAAACATGCTCGTGAGCCCACTTCCCGCGATAAATAGCGGAACGTTATCCGGGGACGTTGATAGATGTTTTTATTTCGACTGCGAAAGTATGTTTTCATGCGGAATCGCCCGATAAATAAATTTCACCCATAAATAAGCACGTCAAAAAAGATTTTTTGTGCGATGGGGCAGGGATGCTGGAATGGTGGGGAATTGTGGCGGAATGGTGGATTGTGCCAGTGCCTCTGCACTCGGAAGTGTTATTAGAGACAAATTTCTGTGTAAATTCCACAAAAAGGCCGTAAATAGCCGCCAAATTAAGAGTGTGGAATAAAAAAAAAATAAAGAATATTTTCTGTTGGACAAAATAACGCGAAACGCTCTCATTATCTTGACGTCAATGCTGCACAAAATATCAATACTCTAAGTTATACAGGTCGTTCAGAAAGTGGGACCTAAATACAAAAAAAAATATTTTTTTTTTCAGGAGTACTCTGTATAAGTATAAACCACGAGGCACAGGTTGATGATCTTTTTTTGCAAATCGATTAAGTTTTGTCTAAGGTATTATTTTACGTGTGTAGTCAGTCATACAGGGTGTTCGTAAAAAGTCAAATTCGACTAATTTGAATAATTTCATTACAAAAATTACCCAAAGAAAAAAATTAGGATTTTACATTAGGCCCCTTACATAATGGCATTCATGGCATACATGATTTGATCCATATGTTAGGGTGATGCCTCCAATTGTAGGGAAATGCTAAAGTATGTTTTTCCAAGGGGGACCGACATAATACAGTGGGATCCCGAATTTTATTCTATAAATGATTTTCATAAATAAATAGACCTCATTTTTTCGTCAAATTACATTTTTTACGAACACCTTGTACTTATATACTACGCAAAGTAATACCTATGCTTATTCGATTTGTGAAAAAATATCACCAAACTGTGTCTCGTGGTTTATACAGGGTACATCGAACTTTGTCCCTACTTTGTGATAAACCATTAATATTTTGCACAATAATAGGTTTTGAGCTGCGTGGCCAATTCGATGGCACTATCCATTTTATGATTAAAATAACGCCTAATATGGCACCTATTCAGAAAATTAGTCATTTAAAAGAATCATAGCATAGCCAGCCATGGAATAATCATCCAATCGAAATAGTAATGTCTGTGAGATATCTTCACTTAGGGCAATCTAGGCGATAAGGCGATATTATATTATATTATATTATATTATATTGGTTACACCGTACTGATGATTGCCAAATAGCATGAAACACGTGTATGCGGTTACTAGTTTTTCCTTTTTGTTAACTTTGAGTGTTTGCCCATTATCACCTTTTCTATATTGGTTACACCGTACTGATGATTGCCAAATAGCATGAAACACGTGTATGCGGTTACTAGTTTTTCCTTTTTGTTAACTTTGAGTGTTTGCCCATTATCACCTTTTCTTATATATATATATATATATATATATATATATATATATATATATATATATATATATATATATATATACTTACTACATTGTCGCAATTTTCACAAGGGCGTTCAAAAAGCCTCAGAAATAAAAAAACGGATAAAAACTACCCCTTCCCACCCCCGAAGTTGTTTTTGGTCGAATCCTCGCTAATTTTTAGCAAGGACGTTTAAAACTATTCCAGAGGCACCAATCCGCGGTTGAAAAAATTTACCAGACAAAAATACCCCCTGCATCCCTTTAAGGAAAAAATTGATAATTCCATTGTTTCTGGTCCGATTTTCGCCGTTTTCACAAGGACGTTCAAAAAAGTCTAAGAAGTAAAAAACTGCCGGAAAAAACTACCCCTTCTCACCCCCGAATTTGTTTTTGGTCGGATCTTCCCCATTTTTAGCAAGGACGTTCAAAATTATACCAGACGCACCAATCCGCAGTTGAAAAAATTTGCTGGACAAAACTACCCCCTGCATCCCTTTAAGGAAACAAATTGATATCTTCATTGTTTCTGCTCCGATTTTTGCCGTTTTCACAAGAACGTTCGAAAAAGTCTCAGAAGTAAAAAACTGCCGAAAAAGCTACCCCTTCCCACCCCTGAAGTTGTTTTCGGTCGGATCTTCGCCATTTTCAGCCAGGACGTTCAAAATTATTCCAGACGCACCAATCTGTGGTTCATGTAGTAAGTATATATATATATATATATATAAGAAAAGGTGATAATGGGCAAACACTCAAAGTTAACAAAAAGAAAAAACTAGTAACCGCATACACGTGTTTCATGCTATTTGGCAATCATCGGTACGGTGTAACATTAACCAAATCAAAAGATAGGCATGATTTGGGAAGCAACAAATGAAGTCCAGGCAGGAGCCAACAGCACATTTGCAGCTTCAGTCAGCACATCCCCGATTTTGGGGCTTGTACTAACATCGCCACGGAGGCTGCTAAAGCGACCTGCGTGGAAATCTTCATAACCCAAGATACAATGACAATTCGCCACGGAGTGTAGTAGTAGTAGTACAAGCCCCAAAATCGGGGATGTGCTGACTGAAGCTGCAAATGTGCTGTTGGCTCCTGCCTGGACTTCATTTGTTGCTTCCCAAATCATGCCTATCTTTTGATTTGGTTAATGTTACACCGTACCGATGATTGCCAAATAGCATGAAACACGTGTATGCGGTTACTAGTTTTTTCTTTTTGTTAACTTTGAGTGTTTGCCCATTATCACCTTTTCTTGTAATTATTACATTTACACTCGCTAATCTTACATCCTTATTGTCATTGTATCTTGGGTTATGAAGATTTCCACGCAGGTCGCTTTAGCAGCCTCCGTGGCGATGTTAGTACAAGCCCCAAAATCGGGGATGTGCTGACTGAAGCTGCAAATGTGCTGTTGGCTCCTGCCTGGACTTCATTTGTTGCTTCCCAAATCATGCCTATCTTTTGATTTGGTTAATGTTACACCGTACCGATGATTGCCAAATAGCATGAAACACGTGTATGCGGTTACTAGTTTTTTCTTTTTGTTAACTTTGAGTGTTTGCCCATTATCACCTTTTCTTGTAATTATTACATTTACACTCGCTAATCTTACATCCTTATATATATATATATACTTACTACATGACCTTTGGGGCCCAAATTTGGCACGGTGTCGGATCTTTCCGTCCATTAGAGGATCTTTGAGACCAGGTCTCAATGATCCACTAAATGCTCATGTACGCAGCAGAATCTTTGGGTCCACGGCGATTTTACGGTTGTTTCTGATTGGTTGGTGGGCGTGGCTCTCAGTTCATTCAATGCAAGTATGAATGAACGTTGTTAGGGGTTATCGCTTACCGCTGAGAGCTCGCGCGCACTAACAGGCCGGTTCTCGCAGGCTCTGAGGATTTAGCCTAGCAGCATGTTAGCGAGGTTGCATACCGGGTCATTGGAAATAACTCGCGCTTTTTATAATACACTGTGTACACTATAAGGGACAGTTTTCAATTGCAGGGTGTGCTGAATATCTAATATCGGCAAATTCGGTGCCAGCTGAATTAGAACCACTTCTTGACATCCAATTGAGCTGAAATTTTGCATACCTCTTTATTTCTGGTGACAATACATTATGAAATACCACCACGGACCTAGGTATATAGCTTCGCTACAGCATGTAGGCCAGGGAAATTACGGTAAAAAAGTAACGAAACCTAGACAAAATTCATAACCGCATTTTTATAATGCCATCACAAAATATTGGTAATAAATGAACGCCAAAATTGTTTTTTATACATAATAAAGACGGCATAAATATTAACTGCGAATTTTAAGCTGCATTTATTAGTAAGTAAGGTAGGTATATAAAGTTGAGATTGATAAATTAAACAGATTACGTTTGCGCAAGTATCCGAATGATGTAAAAATTACATTTTGCGTAACATTTTGTTGGGCAAAAATATTAACTGCGTGTTTATTATTTATAATTACCTCAAAACTCAAGTGCTAACAGTTTGTTCTGAAATTGAACATATTCTTTCGCCGGAAATCGCATTTTAAAGAAATTTGAAGCTGTCTTTGATAGCAAAATTATTAACTGGCTGATTTTTGTTAAACTTTGTAAGTGGATACTAACTCTTGTTAAATTTTTTGAAATTAAACAAAAATTGGTAATGGAAGTATTTTTTTCTTTAAAAATAAATATTAATCGTTGACCTACATGCGCCCTAAATAATTGTTTAATTAGCTGACGTACATGCGGCTCAGATAAATGTTTAATTTGTATAAGTTACATTCTATTTGTAAAAGGGAATGATCATCTGCAATAAAAACGAAGTTAATATTTTTGCTTTTGCCAAAATAGAAAATTATTCAATTTTTATCTCTATTTGTCGATCTAAGTTACTTCCATATTCTTAATATGTTTAATTTCTTAATATATGTTAGCAAGGGAAGTTTTTTACCTAAAGAGTCTTAAAAAATCCAGTTTACAATTTTGCTCGAAATTTTTAACGAAAAATAGTTTTTTGTGGTAACTAAAGGTTAAGGTTCCGTTTTTTCAAAATGTTTAATTTTTGGTTTCTACCAACGTATTTACTTATAACTTTGATATGGGAAAACAAAATTGCAAATAATATTTTTGTCTGGGTCAAATTCTATTTTCCCTGGCCTAATGTGTGATATTCGAATAAATATATAATCGGCCGGCCTGCCAGTAATAATTCAGTGGCCTTGAAAGCACCTCTCTTATAAAAACCGCTGCAACGTTGTCAGTGCAAGAACATAAGGACAGAAGGAATAGCAATAGCCGGCATAGTAATAATACGGCAGCCACCATTCCATATTATTAGAATTATTCCAAATGCACCAATTCGCAATTGGAAAAAATAGCCCGCCAAAAACTACTGCCTGCATCCCTTTTTAGCGAAATAACTTCATACCTTCACTGTTTCTGGTCCAATTGTCGCAATTTTCACAAGGGCGTTCAAAAAGCCTCAGAAATAAAAAAACGGATAAAAACTACCCCTTCCCACCCCCGAAGTTGTTTTTGGTCGAATCCTCGCTAATTTTTAGCAAGGACGTTTAAAACTATTCCAGAGGCACCAATCCGCGGTTGAAAAAATTTACCAGACAAAAATACCCCCTGCATCCCTTTAAGGAAAAAATTGATAATTCCATTGTTTCTGGTCCGATTTTCGCCGTTTTCACAAGGACGTTCAAAAAAGTCTAAGAAGTAAAAAACTGCCGGAAAAAACTACCCCTTCTCACCCCCGAATTTGTTTTTGGTCGGATCTTCCCCATTTTTAGCAAGGACGTTCAAAATTATACCAGACGCACCAATCCGCAGTTGAAAAAATTTGCTGGACAAAACTACCCCCTGCATCCCTTTAAGGAAACAAATTGATATCTTCATTGTTTCTGGTCCGATTTTTGCCGTTTTCACAAGAACGTTCGAAAAAGTCTCAGAAGTAAAAAACTGCCGAAAAAGCTACCCCTTCCCACCCCTGAAGTTGTTTTCGGTCGGATCTTCGCCATTTTCAGCCAGGACGTTCAAAATTATTCCAGACGCACCAATCTGTGGTTGAAAAAATTTACCTGACCAAACTACCCCCTGCATCCCTTTAGGGAAAAAAAATTTATAACTCCGTTGTGTCTGGTCCAAATTTCGCCTTTTTCACAAGGACGCTCAAAAAAGTCTCATAAGTAAATAAACTGCCGGAAAACGTTACGGCAATTTCATTTCATGAAATTATTAAACTGTATGAAATTGACAGACGGCAAGGTACCAAAGAAGTCAGTAAAACCCTTTTCAAAATACGGGAATGACACAAATATACATTTTTCAAAAACCAGGAAATTTACGAAACTTATCTTCGGCTTCTAACATTTTTGTTTCAAGAGTTTCCGAAATTTTTTTTGGCAAAACTGTTCTTTAAACCTACTTTATCAGAATTTGGAAAAATTTTGCTTTAGGTGTGCTCTCTTACCACTAAAAAAAATATTCAAATTATAGGGGGCATAGGTACTAGAACATTTTAAAATATGCGAGATACCGATATCTCGCTAAAAATTTCCAAGATTTGCAATGTAGTATGTTGTGAAAAAATACTAAAACCATGAAATTACATTTGAGACCACGGCCCGCTACAATAAAGTGAGCACATTTTTTGGTTGGGTGCTAAGATAGCAACCACCAAATCGTGGCGTTTTTCCAAATTCTAATAAAGTAGACTTAAGGCAATTGGTTATGCCCACAAACTATTGAAATTAAAAACTTGCAAGCCGAAGATGTTAAGGCAGTTTTAAGTTTTTTAAAAATATCGCCAAAGTAGGCCTGATTCTCGAATGTGCTTTGAGTTTTGACACAAAGTTAGCTGGCTCAAAAAATTCCTTCCAAGATATTCTCTAGTAGCCCTCCTTAAATAAACATCTACAATACAGTAATTTCTCTTAAATGACAGTTTAAATTTAAGTTCATTTTTTAAAACTCAATATTATTCAATATTCGATTTGTGATATTGTCGGCTTTTTTAGGACACCAAGCAAACAAAAAGACTTTTTCCTCACGCTAACGTTCCGGTATTTATTTTAAAACCTTCCTCGGAGCTGCAGTCAACATAGACAATTATTTCTATAATAATCTAAAAATGTTCAGAAGAATAGTCATTACCTGTTTTCACAGGTAAGAATACACCAATGTCTTTTTAAAATTTTTAAATATTTAACTATATTTGTAATGACCATTTCTATGAACATTTTTAGATTATTATAGAAATAATTGCCTTTTTGTTGTATTTTGTAGCTCTGAAGATTTTAAAATAAAAAAATTAAGTTTTACAGAAATTATAATTACAGATAATGATTTTTGCAAGATTTCTGCCTATGACGAATGATGAAGTCACTATACACCATCAATAGACAAAAATTGAATAAGTTAAAAGTGGCCTGTATTATAGGACAATATAATATCATTGACTAAATGATATATATTTTTATAGAATATATCTTTTACTCATTGATAATATATTTATTAATGATTATTATTAATTTCCTAGTATCTCGTGTTCAAATTGTTTTTAAAATCTAGTTTGATGTTCGTGTGTAAAACTTTGTAAGGGGCAATCTGGCGGGAGCACGTAGAGGACGTCAAAATATTACGATTAAGCATGGGTCAAATCTCAATAGTTACTGAGGTACTAGTTTCTAGTTCTTTTTTTTTTAATTGTATTTTGGCAATATCTACCAAAATTATCAAGCTGCTGAACTGAAATTTGCCACTGCTGTGTTTTTCGCGATGGAGAATAAGCTGAAAATGTCAGTTTCGCACTTGCGCTGTTTTTGGATCGTGCTTTTACTCGTAACTTTTTTGAGAACACGCTGGTAAATTATGGCAGGCTAATTTCGGGACACCCTGTATACGAATGAAATAAAAATTTATTCATTTATTAATAACCATTCAAACTGTTTATTAGTCAGTGATACCTATACTATTTGATCGTTCATTTTTTCCACGTCAACACAATGATAAGCCGTCACTTATATTTTTACTCATTTGTTCTAAAATCAGAAGTTTTATTTTTATAATGTTTTGAATAATTCTAAAATTCCGAAAGTATTTTTAAAAGTTTCTAGATAAGCAAATCTTGTCCAAAAAATAAAAATAAAATTTTAATAGGTATAGTTAATCCCATTCGGACACAATATTATAAAAAAATAATGTGTCCCACATTCTAGCCAAAGTTATTGCCGTTGGTGGAGTATTATACAAGTGTTGATTAACGTATTGTGATATCTTGAGAAACGAGGAACGGGTTAAGTTAATTCAGTAATTAAATAAGGGTAATAGATACATGTCGGCTGTTTGGCCAAAAATGGATTTTATTTTAAATGCACAAATTAGTAGTTCTGCAACCATAATGTGTTTATATTCTTATAATCTAACTTTAAATTAATTAAAAACTAAAACCTTATACCTAACTAATATTCTAGCCTATGTGGTTTAGATATTTTCCTATCACTTTTGGTTCTCACAGTTAAATAAATTATTATCTTTTTGGTTCATTATGGTATGTTCATCTTGTGTTCGCCTTTTATGTTTTTATGTTATTTGTTACATCATTTTTATCAATAAAATTACTACCATTATCGTCAGAACAATATAAGTCAGAATGTTCTTCTTTTAGTTGCCCCTGATTAATTTTCTTTATCAATATAGTATAGGGAATGTGAATGTAATTTTTTACATATTACCAGGTGTCAAAATTTTATTGAATTTTACATATACTTTTCTCCTTGCATAATTTCTTTTAATTCATTTGCATTAACATCGTGGGTATTTTGCCTTTTCTGTATCTTATATTTTTGTTTTTATAGCCTATATTTTGAGGTTCCAATAACGATTGTCAAAGGTAAAAATAGGTACCCTAATTTTTCTACCCAATAAAAGTTCAGATGGAGATTTTATTTCATGGGAAATTGGTGCTATTTCAATACACTAAAAGAGCTTTATCTATTTCTTTTTTGTCGAAAGTTTCAATATTAACTTAAGTAGAAAAAATTAAAAATCGAGTTTTTGAGAGTGCCCTTTGTAAATGCTACTGAGTGTCTTGCAAATATTAGATTGCCAATGGATTAAGAGTCACCTAGTAAATCAATTAAATTAAATACATGCACCACGAAGTTTTAAAAATAAGTCGACTTTGCCAAAAATTATCAACTGTCAAACTGTAGACGCTTCGTTTATGTCTGTGAGTCCCTGGCAATCTTAGTAAACGCTACCTTGGAAAATTGCAACAAAGATCTTAGGGTTGGTATATTCATTATGTTGCCAATGAAATTATTTAACCGATAGAACTTGTAAACATAATGTTTAGCGATGAATAATAAAATATCGACTTATTTTTAAAACTTCGTGGCGCATGTAGATAGTAACAAAACCACTGGGCCGATTTTTTTCGATATTCCCGTACTTATTGTGAACACTCTGTATAAGATATGCGGTTGATATTGTGTGAAATGATTCACTATGTGACTCTTAAACCACTAGTAATCTAATATTTGCAAGAAACCCAGTAGCGTTTACCTACACAGGGCACTCAGGTCGATTTTTTCATTTTTTGTACTCAAGTTGTGAATACTCGGTATAAGAATTTGTGGGTTCCAGATGTGGTTAAATCGATAGAGGTACTTGTTTTTTTCGTAAAAATGCTTGTTCCTATTCACCACATTTCCAGGTGCATAGGGCCAGGTTAGGTTTTTTAAAGCTGATGAAGGGATTTTTTTTAAATCCAATATTATGGAGGTAAGTAGCCCTCATTACAAAACGAAATTTTGCACGAAAAAAAAAATGGAAAAAGGAAATGACTATAGATGCTACAGCATCGTAAAGTTGAAAAATTCATCCCGTTTTACGGTACCTAATAACGTTTCATACTGCATAGAAATATACAAATGGTATGAGCAGTTTTTTGAACCCACAAAGTTATATAAAAATGAGAAATATGTTATAATTTCTATATAGTGTGGTCATTTAAGTGTGCAACATATGGGAATTTTTTTATTAATTTGCACAACGAAAATACATTTATTCCCGAAAGTTGGTGCATGTTCGATAATCATATTAGGCGCAGTTAGAACGGTTGCAAGTCAAACAGCATACAGGGTAGGTCAAAAAATATAAAAATTGTACAAGAGTAAAGTACCCTTATTTTAGAAAATTCAGCAAAATGTTAATAAAAAATGTTGTCTAGAATTAATAGTTATGCCTAAATACCAAAACATGGCATCCTAAAAAAAAAGTATTTTTTGAAAAACAATAATTTCCGCAAAAAAGTCTGTTTTAATATTCACCCTAAACAATTTCATAAATCAATTAAAATTAAATGAATTCCGCACAACTTTGTCCAAATTCAATCATATTTGTAAAATTAACTTATATTTTTAATTTTTTAGGGAATCCACAAACTTCATGTTTGTTGCAAGGATATTAAACAAAACTTTAAAATTTCCCAAAAATTCTTCTGAACAAGTTAAAACCGTAGTAATGAAAACATGTAGGTACATTAAAAATCTCTCATTTAATGTGCAAAATTTTTATTTTAAATGTTTATTAAGAAACTGTGGAAATTAATTGACGAACATTTTTTCTTCTTAGGAGACTATGTTTTGGTATTTAGGCATAGCTAAGCAACTTTTCTTAATAACCTTTTGCTGAATTTCTTTAAATAAGGATACTTTACTCTTGTGCAATTCTTATATTTTTACCTACCCTGTATGCTGTTTAACTTGCAACCATTCTAAGTGCACCTAATATGATTATTGAACATGCATCAATTTTCGGCAATATCTGTATTTTGGTTGTGTAATTTTGCAATTAATAAAAAAGTCTCATATGTTGCACACATAAATGACCACACTGTATATGAATTTTCTTTTCATGGAAAAATCAACCTAGGGAGATATATCAGTTCCCAAAAGCTGAGAATTCGTGGCCTTCACTTTAACCCCTTTTTACACCCTCATAAAACTCCTACCAATGGAATTACCACTTCTCGCAAATTTACCTAATCCTAAAATGTAAAATTTTATATCAAATTTGCCCGTATGCATACTCCACTAAAAATTAAAAAAACAAAACAAAAAATAACACCGACTTCACAAATTTGCCCGTATGCACATTTCAACTAAAATTTTAGAAATATTTTTCTCAATAAATAGCTAGTTTACGGCTGTGTAGTTTTACTAATATAAATTTAATGTAATTATAAATAAAAAAACAGACATCAAAGATTTAAGTTCCATATAGGTACAGTTTTATTTTATCTTTAAATAATTCTAATAACAATACATCTATTAATATTTCATTGTAACTCTTACATCTTATAATAATTATATAAAAATTTGGATTTCCAGAATGTTGTAACATAACCTTATATCACACTAAGGTTATTTCTAACCTTGTATCACACCAAGTTTTCTGACACTTTTTGATGATAACCTAAAAACATTTTTTCTTATAAATTTATCTTTTGTTTTTTGAAACTAAATTACCTTATTAACAAAAAAAAAACAATTACAAACAAAATTGACGGTATAAATTTTCACACGAAATTATGTAAAAACCTTTTTCTCTCCCTTTTAAACCTAAAATCTATCTGGTTTTAATATTGGTAAAACTTCAACATAATTGTGAGTAAAATTTCAACCTTTTCTCAATATTTTCTAATAATTTAAAAAAATTTCTAGCCCTGATGAAGGTCACGAAGTAGACCGAAAGCTTGGTATTATAAAAAGAAGTTAATATATACCTTTCTGGCTGCAAAACTCGTTATTTTATCTATTAAATATTTTTCTCTTTCTAAATTGAGTTATCTTTGGATTTGGTGACAGTCAAGGCAAGGCAAGGAATTTAATCTATTTAGATATAAATACATCATATCCTACATACAAGTAGGTACATCATAACTTCACCGACTCTAAAGATAACTCAATTTAGAAAGAGAAAAATATTTCTAAAATTTTAGTTGAAATGTTCATACGGGCAAATTTGTGAAGTCGGTGTTATTTTTTGTTAAATTTTTTTTAATTTTTAGTGGAGTGTGCATACGGGCAAAATTTTGAAGTCGGTTTTAATCTTTTTGTTAAAATTTTTTTATTTCTTATTTTTTAGTGAATTAAGAATTATCGAAATCGGTTCAATATTAAATTCCAATTTAAATGTGGCCACTCCTAAGGTAACCCCTTTCCAATAAAATAAGAATCATCCAAATCGGTCCAATATGAACTTTCATCCCCTATTTATCTACCCTTAGCGGTGGATTTTTTTCTTTAAATTTAAATGGGACCACCTCGAAGGTAGGTAGGTACTCCCTTTCTAATAAAAAAAGAATCATCGAAATCGGTTCAATATGAAATTTCCTCCCCTGTTTGTCCACCCTTAGGGGTAGAATTTTTTCTTCAAATTTTTATGGGGTCACTCCTAAAGTAATCCCTTTGTAATAAAAAAAAAGAATCATCGAAATCGGTTCAATAAATATGAAATTTCATCCCCTATTTGTCCACTTTTAGGGGACTATTCTGTAGGTACCTATACCCTTTCAAATAAAAAAAGAATTGTCAAAATCGGTTTATAAATGACGGAGTTCTAAGGTAACAAACATAATAAAATAGTATTGGTAAAAAGTCACACTTATTACTTTAAATGAAAAAACTTCTTACTGTTCATCTGCCTATACCTACATTATATAAAAAAATTTCACAAAAAACAATCCGAACTGTCCTTTTCGGGTTTCGGAATATGTGTGTACAAAATTTCAAGGCGATTATAATCCATTCAAGAGTAGTTGTCGCCGGACCACAAACACAATATGCTTCTGGAGGCAGACAGAGATTGTCCGTCCTTATAGGATACATTTTTCATCAAAGAGAAATGCATGCAACATGTTTGGAGAGTAACGAAAGGAGTTCCTATCATACATTTTCCAACAAATGAAAGTATGTGCAGCTTAAACTTTATATTTACACTTTTTATTTCCTTTGTCTCATTTGTTTGATAATACAAATATTTTTGTATCCTTTCTATCCGTAACCTTTTTTTTACATTATTGAAGTTTCCCTGATTCTTGATGTCGGAGCTTTACGTGAAATAATTGCCATACTTTTTCTATTTCAAATTTTAATTGCCACTATAGTAGGTACAAATAACAAAAACTTGGAATATACACTCTCGCGACGCCCGCCATGATGATCACTGCAATGTCCGCGCGTGTGTACATACCTTCCCCATGCAAGTCTGTCTTGCTCCTGGCAAAGAAGAAGGGAGGGTCAACGCCTTGACCAGAACAGCTGTTCGCCTAGCAACAGCTTCCAGGAGCGGCGTACTGCACAATGTCAACACTTATCATTTGAAATATATAAATATTTGACATTATTAAAGAATCTTTGAGTCCATTTCGGGACCAATTTCTCGTCCGCACAGTTTGTAATCGTTATTTTAAAAATTACCAGATTCCAAGCGCTGCACAAAGGTAATAAAAGTTTGTAGTAAATTTTGCTCTATCCTGTTCCTGGAATAAAGTTAAGAATTGAAGTAACGATACCTATCATGTTTTCTACAAGTTCATATGCAGTCTTTTTCTAGATCCATGCTAATTTTAGGTCTATTAATGCTAGATTGTTGTATTGCATTTTTGAATTTCGTTTTGAAATTTTAAAAATAATATTTTTAAAAATTATTTTCTCTCATAACTTAATTTTAAGAGTACCTAATAAGAGAGTAATATAAAAAATCGACTTTTCCATTTAACTTTCCATGAAAAATTTAGTAAACATCTAAAGAGAGCAAAAACGCCATTTCGCCCTGGTTTAGTGGTTCTAACAAAAAATTTAAAACGTCGTCCAAAGAAAAATAATATGGGTCGTAGTCTTTGATAGTACAATAGTTCCACTATTTTTTATAAACACTTGTATATTGTTTTAATGTCTTTTCTGTGACTGATGCAAGAACTATTGGAATAGCTGATTCTGGAACGTTCCTTGATTGCCTCCAGACAGCTTCCCTGCCGCCAGGGAAAGGGTCTCTGACAGAGGGTGAAGTTCCATACAAGGTCAATAAACTAAGTTTTTATCTGCACCTAATATTATCGGATATTGTGTTAAAAGCTCCAAAAATACGGGGTACCATGGTTGGGATGGCCAATTTGGTACAATTAGAATCCGGTAGCTGGATCTGGTTTAATTTTTTGTAACACCCTACCTATTAATGAAAAAAGGTGGGAAAAGCGTAAAAATAATAATTATTCCAATTTACTGTAAATGCATCAACTGAAACAAAATCTGGATCAGGAAGCCAAGACGTGTAAACTTTGCATTTTTTATTAGTATGTGACTTGAAAAGATCGATATTAGGTTTTTCAAACATGTTACTAATACGCCGAAAATATTTCTGGTTGAGTTCAAATTCTGTAATAAGAAATTTTGACCTTGACAAAAAATCGGCTCTGATATTATCCGAAGTGTTTATATAGGAAGTGAAGACATAAACATTTCTTAATTCGCACCAGCGCCAAATAGCCGAGGCAATTTTATTTAAACTTTTGTAATTGATATTTCCTATTTTGTTAAAACAGGCCACTGCTGTTATATTGTCTATACGTGGCAGAATATTACAGCCAGTTTTTGTTTAGCTAAAGATTTTAGAACATTAAATGCTGCCATAAGTTCTAAGCTATTTATATGTCTAGCCCTATCTTCAAAACTCCAAAACCCTCGTGTTTCCAAGCTCTTCGTATGGGCATCCCATCCCGTCTTAGAAGAGTCTGAATAAATTTCGAATTTTTACCGGAACACGATAGGTTTTGTAACCACCAATTAAATTTATTTTTTAAGGAGATGGGGATTTCCATAATTTGTCTATTAAAATTCATTTCATTTAACTTTAAATATTTTTACTTTACTATTTCAAAGGGTTTCAAACTTAAATACCGGAGCAATGGATACAAGTTTTCCAATGAGAGGTGCAAATTTCCCGATACGACAAATTTTTGTATTTTGAAATTTTTTTCAATAGGTTTTTAAGTGGTTTAATTTTTCTGTGTAGGGAAACAAACACTCTTTTTATAATTTATTAGGAAACCTATAAGGATTGTAATAATTGCTCAGTAATTCGACAAGAATAGAGACATTCTTGGTAAGTTTTGCCACTAAGCAAAATATCGTCCAAGTAAATAACTAGTTTTACTCCAAAGTTTCTTAAATATTTTACAATTGATTTTAGTAACTTGTAAAAATGAAAGACCAAATGGTAAACAGTGGAATTCATATAGGGTGCTTTGAAATTTGAATCTAAGATATTTTCTATATTTGCGGTGGATAGGTAACAAGAAATAAGCGTCCTTTAGATCTAATTTGGCTAAAAAGGAATTTTGTGATATGAGTCGAATGGCTGTCCGGTAATCCTCTAGTTTAAAGCGACTTACAGGAATAATATTATTTAAATTTTTTTTTATTTAAAATAAGTCTGAAATTACCGTCAAGCTTTCGAATAAGAAAAAATGCCGATAAAAATTCATTTTTATCATAGTGACATTTTGAGATCGCACCTTTTTCTAGTAATATTGGAATTTCTTTTTGATACAACATAGGTAACTTTTGAGGGCGGTATTCTGGGAACAGCTTGGATTTTTAATGCGCAACTTTGCTGTGGCTTTTTTATAAACGGTATTTTAATACCTTCTATCCATTGCATAACACCTAGAGTGCCCCGGCAGACGTTTCCACCTATCCTTAAAATATTTTAGCCTGCCGGCGCTCGGCCCCTCTTTGCTTCCCTGGTCTTCTTCCTGGATGACTGGTCTCGTGGCGCAGGAGATTTGTTCCTCCCTTTCCACCTTTTTTTTTAAATGGGACGCTTGGAGTTGCGGAATTGCTTCTTTTCCTTCCGCTGCTTTGCGAGTATTTTGACAAGATTTCAATTTCTCTAAAAACTCAGATCCAAAAAGAAAGTTATCTATAGGACTCTGTTGGGCTGCCCCCTTGCTTTGATCATTGATCAAAGGTTGAATTAGTTGTATACGGATAGTCGGATTAGGACAAAATAAATCAACCCAATTACACTATGTCAACGTTTCGACTACCTATATTTTTTAGTCTTCTTCAGGACTTGTGCGATCTCTGGTACGACTGACAAATACTGTGCAACATATTACACATCAGTAACAAAAACATACATGTCATAGGTTCAATGGAGACAACATAATATAAAGTAAAACAACAAATAATAAAATACCAGGTATTAAATGTCTTCTGGTCAACTAATAAGAGTGCAAAATATTAAGCAAAAAGGTTGAATCTCAAATTTTCGTTTAAAAGACAAGACATGATGAGTACTGGCAATTTCTGATCATCTAATGTCACCGGTGTGTTGGAACCTACGAGTTTTAAATTTAAAATTTGACCAATTGCCGTTATGCCGGCGCCAAGCTGTTCTTGTAGGTTGCACAGAAATTTATCGTTTTTCTGAATCTGAGTTAAAAATAACACCTAAGAACTCGATTTGTCAATATCGTCTTTACTTCTTAGTTAAGCTTTGGTGAAATGAAGGGATTAGATAATTTACTCACTAAGTCCTTCCGACTATCAGCGGGAAAACCCTCACGCAGGTATATTGTCCAACTACGCACGGAGGAACCACTTCCTTGTTGTTCGTCTCTCGAATCCTCGGACGAGGAAAAACTTGAATCTATTGGGGAAATAATACAAAATAAGTATTCCTCCTATTTTTATGTGTAAAATAGAAAACGAAATGATTTTATAGTTACCGAAAGTGCACGATGGAATCTGAATGCAGTGACAGACAAATGTCTGTGGGCTATTGTAGTCAAGACGCACTACACCCCTGCTAGACAAATTCATTATTGGTACTTGTGCAAGCAAACGCTTGCGGGCTTGGTAGTCAAAACGTACTACACCCCTGCTAGATAAATTCATTATTGGTACTTAAGTGCAAGCAAATGCTTGCGGGCTCTGTAGTCTAAACGTACTACACCCCTGCTAGACAAATCCATTATTGGTACTTAAGTGCAAGCAAACGCTTGCGGGCTCGGTAGTCAAAACGTACTACACCCCTGCTATAGACAATTTCGTTATTGGTACTTAAGTGCAAGCAAACGCTTGCGGGCTCGGTAGTCAAAACGTACTACACCCTGTACCCATAGGAAGGACACCTAAAAATCTACAACAAAAAATATAACTGACCTTCTGTTTGCTATTCGCTGCTTTCAGGACAAAGAACTTTTTCTAATCTCGAAAATTTCTTCTTAAGATTCACTAACTCTTCATAATCCTTTCTTTTGATGTCGCGAGGCATTTTTATTCCGAAAATTTAACAATAAATAATACGATAGATCGATGCGATGGTCTGCTTGCGAGCGCACATAAAAATGAACTGGTTACATCGGGTTTATCGGGGGCCGGCTGGCGTTTTTTCCTTAAACCGCGTGCGTGGCTCACATGTTACCTACCAAAGATCATAGAAGGACGGAGACGCGACGAATAATTTGGTACATTGTTATAGCTTTGCAATGTCTGTTACAAAATTGGCATTATACAGACGAATTTACTTTCATTTTTTCTTGTAATGAATGTAAAGAATTTATTTATGGAAGCAAGAATAATAATTCTTTTCAATTTTACTTCTAACCTTAAGAAGATCCATAACTGAAAGTTCTACAAATATATACAGAAAATGTGTTGAATAGGAAAAACTTTCTCATTTTTAATTTTATCGAAAAAAGTTACTCTAGATAAAAAGTTTTGCTGGTTCTTAAAAGTAAGATTGGGATAGAAAAATTTAAAATTTCTTGTGCGGGGTGTTCAAAAAATTGAAAAGAAGCAAAATGGTACAAGAGTAGTGTACTTATATACTTGTGAAGATGTGGAAATAAGTTACTAGGAAAAGTTGTTCAAAAGTAAAAGGCAGTCTTTAATACAAATTTTCGAAAAAATATGGCCTACTTTGATTTATTTGAAATTATTAAAATTGTCTAGTAAAAATTAAATTATTCCAAATTTAAAAATCCCCTAGTTTTGAATATATTATTTACTCAAACATACTGCCACTATATTCAGCACATATTTTCAAATGGCGAAGTAATTCAGATAAACTTCTTCTAATCTCATTTAAAGATATTGAAGAAACGGCGTCCCTAACAAAGTAGGCCGATTCTTTTGAAAATTTATACTATGAAGTCTCCTTTAATTTCGAATAACTTTTCCTAATAACTTTTTTTTCATATCTTCACAAATAACGGAAGTTTACTCTTGTACCATTTTACGTTTTTGAAATTTTTTAAACACCCCTTACAAGAAAATGTTAAATTTTTCTATCTCAATCTTAATTTAAGAACAAGTCATTTTTTATCAAAATGAAGATCTCGAGGTATCAGATATTTGGTTGTTATCTGTTTTATAGAATTTGTTCCAACGTATACACAAACATTGTATGTATATTCAATATACAGTATACAGGTGAGCTTAATAGTGTGTGCGGACTGCGGACGAAAAATTGTGGGTGTATCAATAAACATTTTTAAAATTCTCCGCGTGGCACAAAGGGCTGAGCAACCTCGGCGAATTCGCCAAATTTTTAACGGACAAATCTGTTTTTCCTGCTTTTGTACATAAATTGAAAATGTAGTTCACAAGAAAGTGTTTTGAATGTATTGATATGAAAAATACAACGCAAATAAGAAAAATTTGTTGCGGCTAGTCAGCAAAATTTATAAAAAAAAAACACCCAAGTAGGCCGGATTTTGATTTTCCTGAAGACTCCGATAGATGGCGTGCATCCATGCCATGGATAAAGAGCTGGTGATTTATTATTTTTCCTCTCTCTCGGAATACTGATCACTAGCGTACGTACACATTGTCGATAATCAAATAAATTGTAACTTTGTCTACAGTCTACACTTTTAATTATTTAATATTCAAAACTGGCTTTTTTGTATCTGAAGCCTTGGATTTGGATTGGGTATATTTTATTAATTATTGTATTTGAGTGAGTGGCGATCGATAAGGTGCATTCGGCACCTATCAGAGAAGTCTGATAATGTTATTATTTGATTGGTTGGAAGCCCCTGAATACTCGTGGGTCATCGTTAATGATATCCTGTTGTAGCCAGATAAAACGTATTTTTCACGTTTACGAATGGAAAATATTCCAAAGTTTATTTCAAAACAATATTCCCTATATTTTAATGGACAGGGTTGATAGAAGTTTCTGGATTTTTACTATTTTGTCGGCATCGAATGAATATCGATTTTGCAAAATTGTTGGATATAGTCCAAATATTTGCCAGGACGGTCGATATTTTTGGATTTTTAGTATTTTATTGGTATCTATCGAATGAATATGATTTTTGGAAATTGTTTGAAAAGTTCGTCCGAAAAAGTTATCTATAACTTTTATAATAATTTTCACAGCGCAAGCCTAAAAGACAGACATTTCGTAACTAGCTATTTAAAGATTAATGAATTTTGAGCGAACTAAATTTGGTAAGTATATCTGAAATAAAGTTTTAAGTCCGATTATTCTCTTAAGTGTTGAGATAAAAAATCCAAGTAAAAACCAGGGGGATGCATTTCCCCCCGAAGAATCCGAATCTAGCTTCAGAATTTACGGAAAGTTAAGGCAAAAAAATATTTTAAAAAATTAAAATATTGTTTGTTCGCATTTTTGATATTAGGGCTTAAGGGGTCTGAGTTTCTGGAGTTTTAGTATTCTATTGGCATCGAATGAACTTCGATTTTGAGAAATTGTTCGATATCGTGCGAAAAAGTGCTGAAATGTTCGATATTTTTCGATCTTAGTATTTACACTTTTTATCTAAAATTACTAATTTTAGATAAAAAGTGGGGATTTATCATTTTAAATCAGAAACAACGAAGCTAAATAGATTAGAATGAATCACCAAAATTTAGTTTTTTTTTCTAAATATCTTGTAAGCCATGCCTTTTTAAAAAATCCACAAGGCGCGTTAAATTGGAAAGAATTGCAATTTTGTGGGCCCAATTTAATGCACCTTGTGGATTTTTTAAAAAGTCATGGTTTACTAGATATTTAGAAAAAAAAACAAATTTTGGTGATTTATTCTAATCCATATCTAGCTTCGTTGTTTCTAATTTGAGATAAAAAGTGTAAATACCAAAGGTGGAGGGAATTGTATCCCCAATGTGGTTAACATGTTCCAATTTCCGCGATAGCTGCCATTTTCGAGATATGACCACAAACTTGTATTTTTTTAAATGGAAACCTAAGTTATTTACAACATTTTTCTGAATAACCATATCAAGTTTTATATCGTTGGAAAGCTCTAAAAATGTATGATTTTTTGAAATCATGACCAACTATGGCTTCCATTTAAAAAAACACAAGTTTGTGTCATATCTCGAAAATGACAGCTGGCACGGAAAGTAGAACATGACAACCGCATTTGGGACATGAATCCATCAAATTTTGGTATTTACAATTAAAATAAATCGCCAAAATGTCGTTTTTTCCAAAATATATAGTAAGATATGCCTTTTTTCAAAAATCCACAAGGCGCGTTTAATTGGGCTCACAAAACTGCAATTCTTTTCCCATTTAACCTTCCTTCTACCTCCGCTAGTTTCCGAAATCCCCATACTGATCATAAAAAAAAATCCCCCGTATAAAAACGCGCGGAACTGTCCGTTCCAGCCCCAAGCAAGTCCGCATCGAAAACCAAAAAAATAAAAAATAACTTTTTAAAAACGAGCTTTTGTCATGTACTAAAACAAATAAAACAAGTTTAGGTTTTCGTTAAGATAATTCAATTCCAAATTGCGATAAAATAAGTTTAGGTTTTCGTTAAGATAATTCAATTACAAATTGCGATAAGTTTTTGCAAATCAAAAAGCTTGTCGCGCAAACTGTAAAGAAAATACATACTTTGGTGTGTACTTGCTTATCAACCAATCAGTGTACGATAAAATTAATTGGTAGGTACCTACCTACCTAACATTTCGCGCGACAAGCTTTTTGATTTGCAAAAACTTATCGCAATTTGTAATTGAATTATCTTAACGAAAACCTAAACTTATTTTATTTGCTTTAGTACATGACTTAAATAAAAGCTTGTTTTTAAAAAGCTTTTTTATTTTATTTTGTGCTTTTTAGTACCTATTTGATTCCCATGTCAGGAGGGTGGTAAAGAAATTTTGTCTGCCGTCTTCGGGCGGCCGCCATATTGGATTTAGTATGAAGTCATTCAGGTGAATGACTTCATACTTGTTTTCTACCCGTCGAGCCCTTTCAGTTGATATCCATGTTGGGTATCAAATAGGTAATCCGCCACCCTGACTACCTAAACAATAATGGTTTCATCTTCTTAAAATTTATCTATAATATACCTAAGTCGTACACGGTCTATAGTTAGAGATAAAAAATTAATACTGTACGTATACAATTTGTGCCGATATTTTGTCCTATAACTAACGAATTTTTTAAAATTGCTTGAAAATTTGTTAAGATTAGTAGGTTCCCTCCTACCTGACCCATAGAAAAGTTTACAGAATAAAATAGCAGTTGGGTCACTCGTGCGGGCGGCTGACATCAAAGGCAGCGCCGCGCAGGTGTATCGCAGCCAGTTACTGGCGAGCTACTGCATGGTATATGCCGGGTATATACGAAGCAAAAAGTCGACGTCGGCGGCTCTCTTTGATGTCCGTAGGGATTTACATTTAATTTACATTTAATTTACATTTAATTTACATTTAATTTACATTTAATTTACAGTTAATTTACATTTAATTTACATTTAATTTACATTTAATTTACATTTAATTTACAATTAATTTACATTTAATTTACATTTAATTTACATTTAATTTACAGTTAATTAACATTTACATTTAATTAACGATAACGATAATATGTTCAATTATTAAAATAAACTATCTTAATCTTTCCAACAGATGCTGCTTTAGATCGATTTTTAAGGATATTGCATTTCTTAATAGAAGGCTTATGAAAAAAATGTTTACTTCTTTGAGTGTACAATTCGATAATTATTAAAATTTGTAGAGGTGTTCATCAATATTAAAACATTGGTGGTACTCCAGCAATATTCCCAAAATGCAGGTTCTGAGTGATTTTTGGAAAGTGACTCTTGGAATCTTTTCAACTCGGAAATCAGTTTCAGACATAATGTGATGATATGCCAGTGCTTCGCTTGGACAAAAATTGTTCATCCAAAAAATGTGATATATTACGATAGAAGACTTTAACTGTTGTCAAAAGCTCAAATAATGTGCAATGTGTGAAGTACTGTGAAGTGTTGGAATCAGCAGAACAAAAGTAACCTAGAAAGCGGTAAATAGTCCTGGATATTTAACAAACCGATAACTTCCGATCAAACCGGAAGCCGGAAATTGGACCTGACAGTTTTTTATTACTACCACTATACCTATTCTAGTAATAGTATTAAATACTATTACTGGAATAGGTATAGTGGTAATAATATTAAATATTATTAGTGTAATTTGAACGGCGCTAAGAATTTAATTGCAATTCAAAAAACGCATGAATAATATTCGACTACGGCACAGATGCAGTTGCAGGTGCTCATGTTCAAACTTCAATTTAAAAAACACCAAGTTCTTGTGTTTTTTCGAAATTGAAAATGTCTGCGCTATGAAAAATATCTTA
This sequence comes from Pseudeuparius sepicola, assembly GCA_963920635.1. NCBI lineage: Eukaryota > Metazoa > Arthropoda > Insecta > Coleoptera > Anthribidae > Pseudeuparius > Pseudeuparius sepicola. Next base: position 45,392,016 of record OY987302.1, on the reverse strand, counting down.
AAGAGCCATTTCATATGCAGAATTCCCACTTTACAAAATGTATATATGTCCTGAGCGGATTCTATGCCGAAAACAAAATATAGTGGATACCATGAATCCTGATCCCTGCGTCACAATGATGGTCGACAATGGAAATTGCATTGTTGACCATTGTGACTTAGGGATCAAGATTCGTGATATCCACTATAGGCACATTCTTAGATCGATTTCTCTCCACTACAACTAAAATGAGTAGATAGGGATTCGGAATCTATTAACAATGAAGTTTTGCGCCGCTGCTGGGTCCGTGAAATTTTCTCGGAGAGAAGGTCGCGTGACACCGTCGTGTGTTTCAAGCCTTTTCCTCGCTTATCTTCCGCGCATATCTATATGATACGGATTTTTAGAGCGTCGGCCAAGTTGTGCACTCTAAGGTATTTTTTAAATGGAACTCTCAATCTATTTAATTTTTACTTGGGTTTTTCGCCACAGAACCTGAACTAAACTGATTAAAAAACTACTTTTTCAAGTTGCCAGGAAAATTCATAAATGCTTAATAGTAAATAAACGAAACTTTGAACGTATAACTCAAAAAATAACTTCAACAACTTTGTTTTCTGAGCTCTCGGAGAATAAATTAAAATAAAAAAATAATAAATAAATAAATAATAATCTCATTTCACTTTGACGTTACATTCTCTTAGAGAAAGGAGGAAAATTGATTTTCCGAAACCACAGAAAGCTTTTGAGTTATACGTTCAAAGTTTCGTTAATTTACTATTAAGCATTTATGAATTTTCCAGGCAACTTGAAAAAGTTCTTTTTTAATCGGTTTAGTTCAGTTTAGTTCAGGTCCTCCAAATATTATTGCATATTTTTTGTATACTCAAAATTACATTTTCGTATTTTTACCCACCCTGTGAAACAAAATAGAAGTTTCTCATGGTGAATCGTATTTTCTAAACAAGAAAAACTTTTCATCTCTTGCAAACTCCTTCGACAGACATACGTAGATTCGTAGATTAAAATGTTGAAAAAATATATGGCTTTAAAGCTACAATAATAATTATTAATACCAGGTAAAATGAAGAGGCAAAACTAAAAATAAAGCAGTTAGTATAATGTATTAATTTATAATCAGTAACAAATATCATTTAACTTCAAAATCAAAGAAACTTCACCCACTATTTTACCAAATCCCTTAAGTAGGGTCGAAATTCTTTACTGGAATGGTCAACATTATGTCCTAAAGGTTTGCCTTAAAAAAATTGACCCCGTTGTCAGAGAACAAAACACGTATTCTCTGCTGTTGTAAAAATATAATGAGTACGGAGATACGAAACACTCTTTATATTAAGAGATTAAAACAGTCATTACCGGGGCGAAATCTGTAGGTAAGGTTTTGGTTGAAAACGGAGCAACGAAGCCGCTAAACTAAAATATGCCGAATGGGTCCCAATGATTCCCTACCGCATACGCATGAAACTAAAATATGTCGAAATTAGGCGCGAATTGTATTTGCAGAAGCTCCGCCTCTTTACTACGTGATGGGTCTCAATGATTCCTTACCGCATCTGCAGGAAACGGTTGCTCCGCCCAGTTTACGCTGGGACCCAAAGATCCGATAAGTACTATATATATATATATATATATATATATATATATATATATATATATAATAGGGAATTTTACTCTGCTCTTTATGGATTTCTAGAGTGCTTCCAAGCAAACGCGGACACACTGTATATACCTACGCTTTTGCTAAATGCAAAAGCAAACTACACGTTTAACTGCGTTGCCTGACATTTCCATTCGATATTTACCGAAATCGCAGTAGTCGAACCGAGACTCGCCTCCTACCTCCAACTATACTAAATCGCTGCTCCTGACGTTTGACGTCGATGCAACAGCTCACACCCATTCCCGGGACCGAGAGTGCCAGTTCGCGCAAAATACACGTGTTTAGCTGGAAATCCACTCTAGATCGACGCGAAAATACTCTCAGTGCTTTGTTGTCAGATGGCCGTCGAAGGGTCTGTGGAAATTCTAAAGTCCACAATACGATCAATTCCAGGGTAAACGACAGCCATTTGGCTCATCATTGTAACATTTACTTTACGTTCGATTTTATTTTACCTACTGTTCACAATAAAAGAAAAACATCAATCAGCAATCTATGATCGATTGAGAGATTTCATTTAAGGTGAGTTCGAGGTCCACGCTCGGAGAGTGTATATTGGTTTTCGAGACATCTGAATATTGATAATTACAAGTTCAACACGTTTAAAAAATATACCTGCCTATAGGTATATGTATTCAGTTATATCTACCGAAGAGGCAAAACATATATTCCAAATAAGTGTGACATGATGTTAGCATTATGTAGGCATTAATTTCTTTGTATAAAGAGTCATATCACTTCCTTGTATTCTCATATAATATTATATATAATAATGTATATAATAATAAAATAGTTTATAATAATATTATAATAATATATGTATAATAATTCGTCACTTGTATAAGAAGGTATTATACTTGAACACCATATCACTATTAAAACGCGAGTTGGTATCCACGAGACTAATAATTAGGTATCTATTGTATCATTTATCTGCAATTTAGTATGTCATCCAGTGCCCTGACCAGTGTTAAAAAGTTATGCCAAAAATACACTTTTCTAGAAAAATTGCGAAGTTGTATTTCACCACGAAATATTACTAACGAGTGAAGAATATAAGGGGAGTAACAAAACATATTCGGTTTTTATTTTTTAGTTTCCTTTTTTCTCCCAATTTCAACCATATACAGTGTGGTCATTTAAGTGTGCAACATATATGGGATTTTTTTTATTAATTGCACAACCAAAATACAGAGATTGCCGAAAGTTGCATGTTCAGTAATAATCAATCATATTAGGTGCACTTAGAATGGTTGCAAGTTAAACAGCATACAGGGTAGGTCAAAAAATATAAAAATTGCCCAAGAGTCAAGTACCCTTATTTCAAAAAATTCACCAAAAGGTTATTAAGAAAGGTTGTTGTTTAGAATTAAAAGCTATGCCTGCTTAACTTTTAATTCTAGACAACTTTTCTTAATAACATTTTGCTGAAATTTTTGAAATAAGGGTACTTTACTCTTGTACAATTTTTATATTTTTTTACCTACCCTGTATGCTGTTTAACTATTCTAAGTGCGCCTAATATGATTATCGAACATGCACCAACGTTCGGGAATATTTGTATTTTTGTTGTGCGATTAATAAAAGAAAATCCCATATGTTGCACACTTAAATGACCACACTGTATAGTTTCCATATACTTTTAGCATTCCAAGCAAATATGGAAATTATTTGACAAAATTTATCAAAAAGTTACAATTTGCTGCTTGGTTGGTTATTGTTCGAGATAACTCTATAAAACTATATATAATATGGTTAGAATCGGTAGAACATCAGAGGAAACCCAAAAACCCAAAATATACAGGTTGTCCCAAAAGCCCGCTTCAGGTCAAACCGGGAACCTGGCATGGGAGCTGTTAATGTTCTATTAGTCCCCTTATATTCATGGTAAAATTCAACTTTATATTTTATAATAACACTAAGTTCGACTTCATGTTCGAATTCCACGAAAAATTCTAATACAGAAGTTTAGTTTTGCGCCATCAATTTGTCTTTAAAGTAACTGAGATAATCGAGAGTAGATATCACTTTAAATTGGACACTCTGTATACTAATTTTGTCCGTCACATTTTAATGTGTGACATGGGATATCCATCGTCTTTTTACACCTGTATTAAACTCAGTTGCTCCAATTTTCTGTACACACCTGACATGTGAGTATCACATAACGAAAGAAATTTAATTCCTCTTTTTCATGTTAAAATCGTTGACTCTTCTCCAAAAGTTATGTCATGCTCTCTTCTAGGTGGTACTGATGATGGCTATGTAGCCGAAAGCGCTTTACCATGCTAATTTTACAAATATAATTTGCACGAAAATACACCTCTTCTTCGTTATTAACATTTACGTGCACGCAACCGAAACCCATTTAATTTATTCTAAATTATCCCGTACGCGTTGAAATGCCTTCAACAGATTCGCATAAGATATTTGCGTTAATACAAAGAAATTGATAGGAAATCCATTTATCCAATAACCCAGTATAGGTATCCCTTGCGGAATATTTCTCCTATAAGCCTTCCCAAATTGTCCATCTGGTTGCAAATCCACCGATAACAAATTGGCTTTTCCTCTCAACCAATATGTCAAGTAAGTATGACAATAATAAGCCAACCGGCACACGTTTTCGTTCGAAATGATCTTATTTTGGGGTGTAACATTCCCAGACCCTTCGACGGTCGGATGATGACAAGCTCTGAGAGGATTTTCGAGGCGAGCCCATCACAGATAAATACTAACACGTGTATTTGGCCCGACTGGCACTATCTCGGAAACGAACTGTTGCATCCATATCGAGCTCACGCTTTATTATTCATATTTTCGATACTTGGTACTTCTCTGTCATTTTCAGTTACTTTTAGAAACTTCTAGATAATGTGCACATAGTACTGTATTCTATTCGACATGATAATGACAAAAAGAACTCAAAGTGCATATTGATATTTTGAATATTTGTGCTTGCTGTCAAACCAGGATGATATAGGTATGAAATTAGTTAACTAGTTTAAAAATCGAAAATCGTCAATCATAAGATACTTGAGAGCAAGCAAAAATTGTATAAGGGAAAGTTGTTTACAATTAAAAGTTGCCCTAGAGGAAGTAAATTTAACCTATTCTGCTTTTTAATAATTTTTTTGTAAATATTGTGTTTTCATAGAATCGACTTGAAAATTGGCATGCATTGGCATAGCATTTTTTAAAATGGCAAATAAGAATTGTTATGTAGTTCCTAGAGGGCGCTAGTTACATCGTGTAAATCGTGTAAATCGTGCCATATTTTTTTACCTGTATACATAGAGAAAAATAATTATCGTATGTAATATCACAAGTGCCGGAAATTGTATCGATAATTTTTTCGAAAGCGCTATTTTGCCTAGAAAGACCACGAGTATAAATTTGTGTTTTATTTTCTGATATAATTTTATCTCTGAAAATAAAAGCCCAATTTGTACCAGTGGTTTTGCTAATGGGCAAAATAGCGCTTGAGAATAAAATTATTTAGAAAAATTTTCGGCACGTGCGGTATTTGTCTAGATTATTTCACGAATACGATTTAATAATTTCTGTATTGATTTTTTCTATGTTTACATTTCCAAAACGATTCATTTTGAACGAGTTTATTGGCAGCTTCGACTGTAGCGTTCGAGTAAATAAACATGACGCTTGGATACCCAAGGCAAATGCGATTATACCTACACCCTGTCAGCGTTGGTTTATTTTCTGAATGTGTCATAAATTTAAACGGAGACGGAGGTGTAATAACAAAAATTTAGCAATGTAAAAGTTATATAAATTCATTGACACAATGCTTAATAACATAATTTATAAGCTGCATAATTTAGAACAGTGTGAAACACAAACTTTAAGAAGTAAGTGTTTGTATCCAACAGATTCGCGGTTGCTAAGCCACGAAGTGATAATTGCACAAGTGGTATTACCGCGATAATTTGCACAAGTGCAATTATCGCTAGCAGAGGCATATGATTGGTTGGATTTTTATGGAAGGTGCTACCTTATTGGATGCAAACAGTATGAGGGAAATAATCGAACAAAAACATCAAAGAGCATTCTTTTTAATGTAGAAAATGCATTAATGTTTAATCTTGATATTTCTAACACTTTCAGAGATTTTTGCCCTTAACCGCCTCACTATTCAATATTATTACCTTTGTTGTTTTTGGTTGCCTTTTAAAAATTATCACTGATTAAAAAAAACACAGTTAGAAACTAACGAACTTATTTTTAATTTTTAAAAGTTACTAAAGTAGTACACTCACACTGTCATTATTTGTTTAAGCAGGTGCTCGATTATGTCTCTGTTCTATATATAATCAATTTTTTTTCTTATTTTTTATTGAAATATATAGACATTTCAAATCAAATAGATTCATTAGCTGTGAAATAAATGAGAAATCCACGGGCGCTTCGTCCTAAGTTCTATGGCTGCTGACCGAGTTATTAAAATTAAATCTGTCTATTCCATGAATCTTATTTACTAAATTACATACCTATTGCCAAATCAATTGCATTAACTATTTTTATTGTTGCGACGAGCAGACTATATAGTTTCTTTATATATGTCCACAATTTGAAAATATTAGCCTTCCCAAAACTCTTGCATTTATTTGTCGCGGGCTCTTGGGCTATAACTATTAGCACCCATTGTATATTATTACGCCCGCAGACCCTAACGCTGTACTTAACACCTGCAAAACATAAAATCGTCATAAAGTACGATTTAACAACCGATTGTGTATAATAGCTATTTGCAACCAGGCAGTAAAGACGACAATTTTTTTAGAGAGCCTGCCTGGGTTCGTCCTCCAAACGTCTGCCGAGGTGCATACAAGATCACACAAAACCAAGAAATAAAATAAAATAATAAAAAATGAAATATGGGAAAACATGCGACTAAGATACAGATTTTGAGAGAGGCTGCCCATTTTTTCAATAACACGAAATTAATAATTTGTGTTGTTCTGTTTTAAATGCTGATTAATAAAACGAATAAATTAATGTCATAAAACATGCAAAAATAAATACACAGGCCCTTCAATAAAATATAATATAAAGAACGCCGTTACCCGACCACGCCTCGTTGCTGTACTTTTCATATCTGTAGTTTTGTCTTGCTAAGTTGATCTGATCAAGGAAATGCTGGCGACATTACAGTTTATATACAGAATATTATCGTTTTTTGAACTGACGGAACTGCTCACACCATATGATTGCCTTGTTATTTGTTATATGTAACAATAATTCCGCAATGAGGTTGAAAAGTTAAATTAATGATACCTTGTTGGCCGGGTTTTGAATATTTGGCCTCATTTGTATGGCAAAGACAATATCTGTCTATTGGTTATAATATCTAGTCAAGGCAAATTTAAAGAAAAACTCGTGCAATAATACTTACATTAGTGCCGATTTCTGAGCTTTAAGATTTTCGGTAAAATCATTTTTCACATTATTTATCACATCGTCTAGGTTTACAAGTAAATCGACAAATTCGAGTCAAATATATAAATATGAATTTAGATTAGAATTTGAAAATGTAATATTTCAAAAACGGTAAGATTTAATAACATAAACTAAACAGTTACGACGAGAGGGTCTAAAAATGCAAATACATAAGGGGTGTTCCATTTGAAAAAGCTAAGCTAATTTCTTCCAAAACATTGATTTAGAAAAATGTATAAATTTTGAATATATATTTTTCTAGCCCCAAAAATAAGGACTGTATAAAGACATACATACAATTTTGCGAAAAGACCTTGTAGAAACACTTGAATGATGCAGAGGTACACAAACAGTAGAAGGAAAATTGTCTCCCTCTTATCTTTACTTTTCCCTACCCTGACGAACCGCCTCTGTTATTTCCCCCTCGGTGGCCATTACGGACAAATTCGGTTGCGTGGGCCAGCCGCTCGAAGGAAATTTATCGTTCTTATATAAAAATCCACTGAACGACATGCATAAAGTTAGACATTCAACAAGCTTGTGTTTTCGTGCCTCATACTCGCGTGCCCAAGCATAAAGCGACCTTTGTACCAACTAACCACCTGTATTGACGTTGCCTTCGTGTAATTTATTTTTTTTATGGCAGCGAGACGGTTGGAATACTCGAGAAATACGCATATGATAAGGGAACGTTGCACGAAAAGGGCAAGCATTTTTTTCTTATTTTTTCATATATGTATAATATATCTTACAGGCCATAATATATGAAAATAGACCGTATATATATGGTCTAGGTCGTATCTATACGGCCTAATCCACGGGCGTAGCCAAGGGGGGGGGGTTTCGGGGGTTCAAACCCCCCCCCCCCAAAATAAGCAAAATATTACCTAAAAATACGAGGAGTGAAGAGTTAAATTATTATTAAGTTTGAATATATGTAGTAATAGTAGCGCCTAGCGCCATCTTCTGACGAGAGGCAGACGCAGTTGCAGCCGAAACTTGCCTACCCCGAAACCTAGTTTGGAATGCCTAGATAATATGTGCGATAAAAACCTTTATCCTAATATTTACACATTACTACAAATCTTGGCTACTATTCATGTATCCACTGCTACCCCAGAAAGGTCTTTCTCGAGCCTAAGGAGACTGAAAAACTATTTACGAAACATTACAAGTGAAAACAGACTTAATGGTTTGGCTCTAATGAACATTCACTATGGAACAGAAATTCATGCAGATGAAGTAGTGGATATATTTAAAAGAAAAAGCCGAAGATTTCTTCTTTAATGGTTTTAGATTTAGCGCAGAGGAACGAAATTAATTTATCCATTTCATTTAAAGTTAAGAACTTTATAAATATGTCGTAGTTTTTCGGATGAATATATAGATATTAAATTTCATGTAAGTATATTTTTGTTGTTTTATTTACTTCTCAAACTAAACCCCCCCCAAAACTAAATCCTGGCTACGCCCGTGATGGCTTATACCGTATGTAAATGACATTGTATTTCATTACGGACTAGACCGTTAACATACGGACTATTGACATTCAGACTGTGTGTGCAATCGCAGTGAATTACCCTTCTTTTTTATATTAAAGGAGGATATGCCTCCTTTTTAGTAAGTATGTACGTATATTGAACAAAAATCTAGGGTACCTATACACCATACCTCCTACTAAATAATTACCTTTTTTCCTTCAAAATACTATGTTCCAGCAAGAAGTAATATCCTTATTTGATGGGTCTATATAAAAAAGGAAGGGTAATTCAGAAATGGCGGACTTCGCAATACCCCGGAAAAGATTGCACATACATTCTGTCTTTATTTAAATCTCTCTGTGATACATGGTGCAGTTGCAGATGGACCGTATACAGTGTGTCCCAATTTGATACTGGACACCTCAGAATTATATGAAGGACAAGGAAAACAAATGGTCTCTATTTTTTATTGGTACCAAGGGAAAGTATCTCGTAGGCGGTGATATTTGGATGGGGTGATTATTTCATGGCCCGCTATGATTTTTTAATAGCGAATTTTTGAGAAACCCTAATATGGATTTTTTTACGACAAAATGTTATTAAGAAAACTTGTTCAGAATGAAAAACTAAGTAGAATTGCAAAATTGTAAAAGTCTAGGCCTACTTTGATTTTTAGCTTTTTCGCCTTTTTCTCCCACTTTTTTCTCAGAAATGTGTCATTTCTGGAGCTTTCACGTCAAAATATTATTAAGGCAACTTGATCATCACAAAAAAATAAAATTTTTACGTAAAAGCTCCAGAAAGGACACTTTTCTAAGAAAAAGTGGGAGATAAATCTAAAAATCAAAGTAGGACTAGCCTTTTGGAATTTTGCGATTCTACTCAGTTTTTCATTATAAACAAGTTTTCTTAATAACATTTTGTCGTAAAAAAATCCCTAATAGGGTTTCTTAAAAATTAGCTATTTTAAAAAATCATAACAGGCCATGAAATAATTACCCCATCCAAATACCACCGCCTATGAGATACTCTCCCTTGGTACTACCAATAAAAAAATAGAGATCATTTGTTTTCCTTGTCCTTCATATATTTCTGAGGTGTCCAGTATCAAATTGGAACACACTGTATAAATGGACTAGTCCATTTGCAAACCGACTAGATCGTTTGTTGAAGGACAAGTTTCTTATACATAATATGGACTAATATCTTTAGTCCGTTTGCATATGGACTAGTCCTTTTTTATACGGCCTGTTTTACATAAACGGTCTGTAACATATACACGTAAGTACCTATGGAGGTGCTCCAGGGTAATATGCTTATAATTATAATTGAAAGTTGGAAACCTAGCCTGAATTCGCATCTAGAACATGGCTCTATCTGTGCAATTGTCTATTATACGAGTATTTCCGTGGTTATTTATATTTTTTATCGTCTATGTTGATACAGTTAATTTTCTAGAACAAGTGTTGCAAAAGTACCAGCATAAGAATAGACGAGCTTCACAGTTATTCTGAAGCCCGTTTAATACTTAATAATTTTATTTGACAGCCCGTTACAATATTAAAAATTGCTGTTTTCGTTTTTTATAGAGAGTGTTTTAGAAGAGTTATTGGGGTTTCTTTTGTTTTTGTAGGGTCGCTCTGTTATGTTATGTTACGTAAATGAACTTTAACACCCTGTATCTCTTAAACAAACAACATTTTTATAAGGCATATTAGCCCAAATCATAATATTTTGGCCCAAAATATATGCGGTTGCACTATGTGCCATTATTAATGGCTCACCCTGTATATAGAAATTAGATCTCACAGATATTCCCAGTACAGTATACTTGACTATTATGTTGCCTCGATTTGCTAGATCCTGTCCATGTGGGCTAAGGTAAAACAAGCAGTCGAAGATAAAACAAGCAGTCAAAAATGCCATAGCAGTCGAAGACCATCATAGGCGTCGTTATAACGGGAAAATAAGAGTCGATATTTACCTTGATAATACCTGAATATATATTACTTGAAAATAAGGACGATATTTTTAAATTCAATTTATGTCAATAGCATTATTAACGAAAAAGAAGTTATAGCTATTGAATCAAATTTATAAGGGAATTTTGTTTCTGTTTCGGCAAATCTAAAAGCGTCGAAACTACTCCGCCATCAGAAGACCAAAGAAATAACACAAACTGAGACACAATTTTAAAAGTTCACCTCGGATGTCACAATTGTTTGAGTAGGTAAATGTTATTAAAAAAGTATATTCGCACTAAAGTTCACCAATATTCGAAAAATGCCCTACATCATCAAGTTTTATTTTTAGAATAGAGGCAATAGTTTTGTTAAAAATTGTTATGAAATAATTCACGAAAGTAAGCCATATAAATTTTCGTTCAAACTTTGTCCTGCTACTTACTTCTGTCCGGAACAGTTTATGCATTAAAGCATTATTTCAAATAAAATATAAGTACCAAAGTACAAGCTTTGAGTATTGCTCAAAGGTAAAAAGCAAGGTTCGTCTAATTCTGTCCAACGGCCTTTTATAGCTTACCTCTGAAGAAAACCAAACTTAATCTCCTAGCAAAACTGAAAAGTTAGATTAAAAATGAAAGAAGCGTATAATGTTCACGTATGAAATGAAAATGCTTTCGGTGCACAAACTATCTTGGTGCAATGCCAGCGTAATGTCGTGACATTTTTATGTAGCCTGAAAAATAAATTTAATTATGAAAATGGTGCTCTATTGTTGAAGTTTCTGATTTAAATTTAATCTAATTGCATTTCTACGTTACTCCACCGGAAACTTTTACCATTTTGCCTGCCCTTTATCCTATATTAACAAAAGGCACGACACTTTCTTCGATTGCACATTGCTTAATTTATAATGTAGTGTCAACAAATAATTGCGGAAGGATGCACATCGCATAAATACTAATAAGTAATAATATAAAGTTGGGTAATAGGAGTTTAACTAGTAATTTCCTGCAATCAAAGAATCTAGTGATAAATTAATTTTTGAATTAAAGATCAAAGAAATTATCAGTCCACGCCACTGAGAAACAACCCTTCAAACGGAATGCGTAAGACATTGTAATATCTAGATCTTGCCAGAAGGCCGATAACATCGGAAAAATTAATGGGTGTTTGCTTTGCTCGAAAGTTTTTGTTTGCCTAGCAGATTTATTAAGGCATTCATCAAACGAATTAAAAAGTTCCACAGAAGTAGTCGGTTAGAGATAAGATTTGCATTAAGAAAAAAGTATAACATGCAAAACTAAATATAGATAGTTTTGGTTGTTAGGTCTGATATTTTATCTATCGGTTGTTATTGATTAAGTTTGTGTACCTAACAAAAAGGGGCAATAATTAATGGCCATTATTAATTTAAAATGGAGAGGAAACAAATCGCATGGCATATGATAATGGAGGCTTTACCCAGGCATAGCTCACCAAAGGTAGAGTGGGGTGAGTTCCAAATATGGTCAAAACCTTAAAAAAAATTAGCGCCACCCGTTTTCAATATAAGCCTCGAATAGTACAAATACCAGCCACTAAGATTTTGCTCTAAAAAACGGGAAAATGCTGTACCTCAACTATAAATGAACAGACAACCACTAATTCCGTTACCACATAGTTTATTATATTAATAGTCAATGTTACCTGTTTGGTAGGTACCTTTGAATTAACCTCTATTAGGTATTTGGCTAAAATATAATGTAAAGATAAATAATATGATATTACGTTATGACAGGAAGATGACTTAAACCCCGGTAATATAGCGCTATATGACTGGTTCACACATAATAGCAAATTTAGGCACCGTAAAATAAACAATCATATCACAAATTCTAAAATTTGTATATGTTAGCTCTCTATCCCCGGTACGTAGGCAAATAGAGCGGGGAAACTGGTCTCTTGAAAACGCACGATCTATGTTAATAAATAAGAATGGACTTGCCAAATATTATCCAACGTAGGAAGTTTAGGTGGTTATTATATCAACGTTGGGTGCTCATCGGGTAACTCAACGCATCAGCGGGATGCAGGCAGCAGGATACAGGCAATAGCGGGTGTCACAAGCGTGTTAACACGCTTTAAAGCAATCAGCAGTCAGCAGTCAGCAATCAGCAATCAGCAATGCAATAAGGCAGCAGGCAGGAAATCCCCCATCAACAACTAATACTTAAGGTTATATAATAATTACTTTAAGGAAAAAGGCCTACAAGAGAAAATCAAAATTAGCGTCTAGCAAGCACGGCTGAGAAAATGAAGTACAAAAAAAATTGACGCTTACCGTCGGTAGGCTGGCCTTGATGGAAAATTCCAGAGTTTGGTGATTATTCTAACGTAACGGAACTAAACCCCTTAAATCCAACAGCAACGTGGTGAGGCAACAACCATTCACTGGAAAGCCAACTAATAGGGTATTCCGAAAGAATAATGAACAAATCGGCAAGAGCTCAAACGTGGTGGCAACCAAAGCCAAGAAGACGACAAGACAACCGAATCAAAAAAATGGTCATTTCCGGAGAGGGAGGTCTTATTCGCAGAAAATACACCGGAAATACGCGGATTCCGATCTGGAGGAATTTTACTTACTAATAATGGTATGAATGGGAATGGCCAAAGACAAGACTACGTTCATACAAATTTCTGCCAGGATTTGAAGAACTACTAAACCGAAATCGACTGTGTTCGGTTTATTGACCGGATCTTCTAAAAGGATTTGTAAACCTTAACAGAATTCCTAGTATTTTGTGGATATACTTAGTAAACGACATTAAACAAAAAGAAATCAGAAGATGTCAATCCTCGTATGCAAGAATACATATGGTGGTGCCAAATAACGGAATTAATAAGGTAAACAACGTATTATCAATAGTGATCTTTTGTAAATGACAGAATTTTAGGAAATACGTTGACTAGTTCCAACCAAAACAGGGCTATTTAGTAGAATGAATAATAACGGAAACAGACACAACATATATTCAACAATAACATAATAACTTTTGTAAATTAAAATATGACGTACAATTAAGCAGCGGCAAAATCAGAAAATATCCTCGGAGAAGAGCGCATCAATTGTTTGGTAAACAAACCATAATTTCATTTTGTTTCAGGTAAAACGATTTGAAGACTTCCTGAGACCTATTGTTAGTATAATAGAAGTAATATGTTAACAGTACTGAAGTAAGCGTGCCTATTTATTGAAATAAAATTGTCAGTGAAAGCACACTGCTATTTTTCTATAGTTATTTGGTTTGTGAGAATACTTATTTTTAGATTGATACCAGCGAGTTCACCTAAATTGTAATTAAAGGCGCTGGGAAATTTTAAAAACGTTACATGGTGTTAGGTTTCTGTATTTTATGATTAATGAGATAACATAGCAAAAAACTATTGGCCAAAGCTTAATACCCACAAAATTATTATTTTATTTTGGAAAAATCTTTCAAACTTTAATTTTGAAGCAAAAACAAATTAAAACTGATATATTGTAATGTCTTACAATTCTTAGGCCCCGATACTAAATTGAGGTATAGGTATTTTAACTTAGTTATTCGTTTTTATACAGGGTGTCTAACTTTAAAAGTGTACAAATCCGTAAAATCTTCATTTTTGGAGATAATCGCCTAAACTTTTTTTTGTTTGAAAGGCCTTCAAAAACCGCTTCTTTTGACCTTCCTGCCATTTTCAAAATGCAAATCCAGAGCCGGCCGCGATATTTTTTTGTACACCCGATTTTCACGAATACCATTTAGCGATTTTTTTATTTAAAATCTGACCCCACAGCGTTATTCATAACACCCAAAAACCCCCATATAACAAATTTGAACAAAAAATATACAGGGAGTTCCATTCTGTAGGGCGCCAAAGTACAGAAAAATAGGGACCACTCAAAATGTTGACATTTTATGAAACTTATACGGATAAAGAGAAAAAATATTGTTAGCTAAACACCAAAGTAATGTATTTCTTTACAAAATGCCAACTAACAAATAAAAACAATTTAAATTATTGGACCTTTCTCAACAAAGTCACTGTTTAATATGATTGATACATTTTCTGTGCGTTTTCTGTTGTGTCACACCAGCCACCTTAACTGATATGGACTTACTGACTGGCAGGCTTCTGTATTTTTTAGATTTAGTTCGTTTATAGTGTGTGGAGCGGTTTTGATATACACGATTTTTTACCCGCGTACAAAGTTCCAAAAATTAAATTCAGTAATTTGAGATGGCACAGATAAGAACACTCTGTATGTTTTGTATTGGACCTTTGCACATCAACACCTTGAGTGGTCCTATTAACCATTCATTTGTTTTGAAGGGATCCCATGGCACACTTGACTTGGCAGATGCCTTTAAATTTCCTATTTTGCTCAAATTTAACAACCTGCAGAATAAAACTCCCTATTATTCAAATTTGTTATATAGGGGTTCTGGGGTGTTCTAATTAACGCTCTGTGGCTAGATTTTAAGTAAAAAAATCGCTAAATTGTTTTCTTGAAAATCGGGGGTTATTAAACAATCGCAGCCGGCTCTGGATTTGCATTTTGAAAATGGGAGGAAGGTCAAAAGAAGCGGTTTTTGAAGGCCATGCAAACAAAAAAAGTTTAGGCGATTGTCTCCAAAAATAAAGATTTTACGGATTTGTACAGTTTTAAAGTTGGACACCCTGTATAGGTATAAAATGTAATGCAAAATATTTGGTGTACCGTGCGGAAATTAAAGGTGTGAGACATTTTAAAGATTAATCCCTAGTCCTACGGATTACCTATTTTCCCATTTCTTGCTTTACGATATTTTCTGGCAATTGCCTACAAAATTTAAGACCTCGTTCACTATTATTTTTTCAAATAAGTACAATATTTTCTACTATAAATCTTTATGGCTACTAGAAGCAGCTAGAAAGTAAGTTATAATAATATTTAAATGATTCTATTAAACATACGTCATTGCTAACAAATAAAACAAATAAAATTTAATTCGTAAGTTTTTTTGGGACACAATTTGTGTCACACAAAGCCCAGCCTTTACCCGGTTCTCTTCACTAAAAAGCTCGCATTCTTTTATTATGGGCGTTCAATCTCACGCAAGCCTTACCGACTGATTATACCACACCCCATCTATTTTTCCGTCGCTGCCAGCGGCGACTCAATCCCTCCAGCAAAAAATCCTAACATTAATCAAAGATGGCCCTGGATTAATGACAAGTTAAGTGCCGTGTTCCGAGGTGGCGGCGCTGACCGGACCATACAATTTAGAAAACTACTTTTGAAGGAAATACAGTGTGGAAGTAGGGATGCCATCGGCACCGGCTTTTGTAAACCATCTCGTTTTGAGACGTTACAAGCATCACTGACTTAATTTTAAAATACTCATTTAATTTAAACACTACTTTTCATAGTTTTTAATCTGAAAACACGGCCAGACAAGCCTGAAAACACATTTTTCTCAGTTTTAACTGACAAACTGGTTCGGACGCGTGTAGGCGATATACACCCGACAATAGAGCCCAGAAGGATTTGATAAATGAACGCGCACGTAGGAAAAAATGACTGGCGATATTTTTTCGGGTTCGATAGCGCCGCGCTAGCTCGATAAAAAGCAATATCGCCCCGGAAGGAAGGAGCCATAACAAGTCCAATTTATAATCAGCGTCGCTCGATCATTTAAAAGGGGGGAACGGGGACACCGCCGACCTTGATTTATGGGCAACCCCTAAATCTAGTCGGCGGGGCGGCCCCGCTGACCTATCCAATGAAGTGAACGAATGATAAGGATTAGGCCGAGTCCGCCCGTTCGGTCACGAGATTGATTGATGCCTCAGTCCGCTTATGATTAAGACCAACACCACCTCTACTAAAGCCAAACAACAACCAAGGCCTACTATAAAGACAGGCCCTGGCGCACAAAAATCACCTGACCATCTTAGTCGGACGTTACATGTCATTTGTCACATAACTGAAAGCGGCAGCTTGGGTTTTGAGAAGTTTTCAATGTTTAAAGTGTTTTTAAACGTCTTAATTTATATTTTAGAAACAAGTTTGTGTCTAGTGCGCGTGTGTCCTGGCGGACGGGAACCGCCCAGGTGTTATTATGGCCTCTGGGTGTCTGGGTGGGAGTCGTGCCGTCCAAGAGTATTGGAGCCGCTCGCACCGACGCGACGCGACGCGTGAGCGCTGTAAGGGGAATTCTCCCCCGAACCACAGAATAGGGAACCCGGAATGGACTATTATGGACATGGGACAGTATTGGACAGTGGAGCCTGAGACACAGAGGGGTGAACTGCTTACGGGAGATCCGCGAGTTCAGACGGTCCGGGTGGCTGGAAGCCGTTCCCGTTGACCACGTTCGGGTTTGTGTATTTATTGTATTCACCATTCACCTTGTGCAAAATAAATCAGTGTTGTAACGTACTCGAGGATTTTCGTTGTCGACCCACGCCCTGATACGGTTTCTATTCGGTCTTTCACGCTGCCGATCAACTGAGACCTCGTCAATATTTACAGTATACCTACTGAGGTTAGTTTTCATTTTTATTTCTTAAAAAATAACCTAAATACCAAATATTGGGTCTGTTTATATTATATTTATACATATTACAAAAGCCAGGAAGAAAGTGTCGCCATAACAAACATTTGTTTTGCCTCGGGATGAAAATATCCGCCAAAAATGGATTCGTCAAATTCCAACTGAGATTTAATTTTTAAAAAACCCTTAAGTATGCGTGGCTAACACATTTTCAAGAAAGTGAAACAATTAAAGTGGACAAATGTGTTGTGGGAGGAAAATACCTATAGAGAATATCATCTAAGCTAAAGGAAGGTTATATCCCAACAATTTTTGAGAATATGCCAAAATATTGTGAGTGCAGTGCCGTTTAACTCTCAGCCCAAAACAGCTGAGGCAGGTTGAAAATTTTGAAAAAACAATTAGAGAAAGCTTGGATGCACAAAACCAATAATGTAATAGATGAAAGAAAACATGCCAAATTGTGACGAAATTTGTTTTTCTACTTATCTCCAAAAATGCCTTTCATTATATAGGACTAAGTTGGTCGCGTGACTATGCGATTATGCGTTATCGCCGTGGCCTGTCTTTATCGTTGGCCTCGAACAACAACAGAGTGACGTCATGCTTAAGGGGCCGAGTAAACACATCTTTTAAAGCAAGGTAAGATTTGAAAAATATAATGTATATGTACCAATTTTATCAGCTTTGTATATCAAATTCTAGGTATACAGAGAAAGAAATAGAAACACACATTTTTATGTTTATTCTATGAAAATACAGAAAATGTGAAAGACACAAAGCGGTGACCATCAGTTACAAAATTGAAAGAAAATTAATTACGATAAATGGAAAATATAAGTCCAGTAGTCGCGTACCATATACATCTATAAGTGCATAATATTATAGGTAGTTCATTTGAGAGCTCCTTATTTTAGATATTATATGTTCTGTTTTACGTACGTGGTTTTTTATATGTTTGATAGGCATAACTTGTTTCTCAGAGATCTGGATAGATTTTGGTGATGGTTTATTGGTGAGTGTTTCAATTTTTCGATTTCGTTTTCTTTTATTATCAGCATCTTTTATTTTGACACATTTTGCGGCGCTTTTATTTGTAAGTTTACAATAGTTGTTTAAAATAATATTAACAGTAACAAAAATAATTTTCTGCCACAGTTGAGAAGTAGAGTGAACTTCGGAGTGAGATTCAGGGGAAATATCATATAGTTTAAAATGTTCTGCCAAATAATTGAGTCTCTGATTTTTTTCATTCGAAAAATTTTCAATTGCCAGCTATTTTTTCAAAATCACAAAACTGTACATAACAAATAATAATACAGGAGATTTTCAGCGAACCGTAACCGCAAAATATCGGATTCCAAGAAATGCTTGTGACAAACCTGCAATAAAGGAAAATTCGCTTGATTAACGCGAATTTAATTTATAGCAGAGGGAATGTTTGTGAGTATATTATTAGCACAGAATAAATAGAGCTATACGCGTAGGCTATACCTAAGTTATAAGCTGTATATTGTTTAGGTAGCATAGAAACTTGTATATGCAGCATAAGATAAGGAAATACAACGTAAGCCCAGCAGAGGTATTATATACGGGCCATAGACTAAGAGCAAACACTTCCTACTTGTATTCAATAAAGATCAGTTCTTTTTAAAAACGACTTTGCGTCAACCCGCCTCGTAACTGGCGCAGTCGTTCGGATTTTTTTCGTGACACGAAGTCCAAAATTCGGCACCTTCGGTTCGTTTCAACGATTTAGTCACAAGAAAGAACCAAAACGGAATCTCGCGATCCGCCGCGTTATCCAAAAATCGGCACTGTCGCGGACGGACACCTGGTTCCACACCCCGAGGAGTTGGCCCAAGGTTGTTGAGAAGACAAGGAGGAACGTCACAGGGGACGACATCCACACATCGGCACTGTCACCACCCATAGGAAGCATCCCCACATCGGCACTGTTTCCAACCCTTTGGCATCCACACATCGGCACTGTCAGAGGCTAAGTTAAGGACCTTAGGATTAAGAAGACAGAAAAAGAAGACAACGAAGAAGAAAAATCACATGAAGACTTCGATTTTCTTACAACTGTAAGTTTTTCTTTGCTTTGTATATTTGCACAATTTTTGTATTTTCCCAATTTCCACATTTTTGTCATTTTTAAATAATTTTTCAAAATGCCAAACGGAGCACCTGCAATTAATTATAATCTATTAAGATATCAGGCGGACAATATCCCTTTATTTGACGGAAACCCCAGACTTTTGCAACGTTTCGTAAATTCTTGTGAAAATTTTATTAAGGCTTTTCAAAATTTACAAAATTTAAACGATCCAATTAATATTTGTATTTTCGACACTATCTTAGGAAAACTCAGAGATCGAGCAGCAGATTTGATTGCTTCGCGATCAGAACTAAATACATGGAATTTAGTAAAAACCTCCCTAATTTCGACTTTCGCAGATCAAAGATCTATCGATTGCATCATTCAAGACTTAATCAATTTAAAGCCATTCAAAAATGAAACACCCACTCAATTTGGTATGAGAATTCAAGATGTGAGAAGTTTACTTTTTGCAAAATTGAATGCTTCTGAACGAGACAATAACGTTAAATTGGTAAAAATTACACATTACGATGAATTTGCGTTAAAAACATTTATAAATGGTTTACCCTATAACATGCAACTGGTAGTAAGGTTAAAAAATCCAAATTCTCTCGAGCAAGCAATGTCATTTGTAGTCGAAGAAGAAAATTTCGTATATTTTAAAACATCTCAGAATCAAAATCTGAAACAACCAACCTACAGTACCATAAATACCCAAAAACCAAAATTTTTCCCACCAAGATTACCTACCTATACACCTAGCTTTTTACCAGCCAATCATAATATAATTCCACCACCACCACAATTTAGATCCTTACCAAGTACATCAAATTTCGTACAACCATATTCTCCACAAATTATGTACAAGCCCCCCTTTCAAAATAATTTTCAAACAAATCAATCAAGCTTACAAAGACCAATTTTCCAAAATAACCAACAAAATTTTCAAAGACCACCCTTTCAAAATAGTCAACCTAATTTCCAAAAACCAACCTTTCAAATGAGACCTTCAATGTTCCAAAATCAAAAAATTCCACAGCAAAGTACTGTAACAAAAAATACTTTTAAGCCCGAACCAATGGACACAACCACTTATGTAACTCAACAGAAAAAACCTTATCAAACTCGATTATTTAGCAATTTCATGGAATCATTCCCTACCGAAAACATAAACCAACCTAATGAACAAACTTATAACAACCCTTATGAACAAACTCCCGAAGAAGATACTTCTTTTGACATGAGCGAATTTTACAATAATTTAGACTATTTACAACCCGACACCCAAAACGAAGAAATTCAAAATTTTGAAACTAATATCCAGACTAATCCCGATATCCCTTTGGATTTTCCCAATACTGGACAGACCAACAATATGAAGTGATAGTTTTAAACAATCTTTCAATAAACCTTGTATATATATATTTACCCGAACTCGATGCAAAATTTCTAATAGATACTGGTAGTACACGTTCATTTATTAATCAAAAATTAGCGCATACATATTTTCAAAATTACATTCAAAATGAGATATTTTTGGTGCAAACCGCACATGCTACTTCTTTTCATGATCAAATAGCAATTTTACCCTTATTTCTAACTTTCAACACTGAAGGATATCATAAATATTTTATTTTCGACTTTTCAGATAAATTTGACGGATTAATTGGACTAGACCTAATAAAACAATTAAATGCTGATATTCGATTTAGTCAAAAAGCTCTAGAATCACCAAACGCGAAAATACCGATATATTCGCAAATCACCGAAGAAAATTTACCACAACCGAACCCAATTTTAAAACCCACAACAGAAGTTATACCGCCAAGAACAATACAAAAAATTAAAATCCCTGTTAATATACAATCTGGCATAGGTATTCTAAATTACACACAATTGAATGAAATGGAAATTCCCCATTGTTTAGTAAATATAGAAGATAATTTTGCTTTAACTACAATTTTAAACCCTACGGATAACCCAATTCAACTTGATATTTTTTAACCTTTTGAAGTCGAACCTGTCAACGCTAACGAAGTAAATTTTATAGAAAATTCCGATTATGAATCTGATAGTTACCAAAATTTAGAAATACACTTGGAGAACAAATTAAAAGAAAATCTAAAAAACTTACGTCTACAACACTGCAATTCTGAAGAGCGCAACCAAATTCGAAAACTTTGCCTAGAATTCAAAGATATTTTTTATTGCGAGGACATTCCTTTAACTTTTACAAACCAAATTAAACACCATATAAATTTAACTAATGATTCTCCTATTTTTACAAAAAGTTATCGATACCCAGAAGTACATCGTGAGGAAGTTAAATCCCAAATTTCAAAACTATTAGCTCAAAATATTATTCGAGACTCAAACTCCCCGTGGTCATCACCAATCTGGATAGTTCCTAAAAAGCAAGACGCATCTGGAAAAACCAAATGGCGTATGGTTATTGATTATAGAAAATTAAATCAAAAAACAATTGACGATAAATACCCTCTCCCGAATATTACTGAAATTTTAGATAAACTAGGACGCAGTTGTTATTTTACTACACTTGATTTAGCGAATGGATTTCACCAAATCGAAATGAACCCTTCCGATATTCCAAAAACCGCATTTAGTACTGATACCGGGCACTATGAGTTTCTACGAATGCCTTTTGGTCTTAAAAATAGCCCTAGTACCTTCCAAAGAGTTATGAATAACATATTAAGAGGCTTACAAAATGAAATATGCTTTGTCTATTTAGACGATATTATTATTTTTAGTACATCCCTCCAAGAACACATCTCTAGACTCCGCGAAATTTTTACCAGACTTCGAAATGCAAGATTCAAAATCCAACTCGACAAATCAGAATTCCTACGAAAGGAAGTCCAATATTTAGGTCACCTGGTTACAACAGATGGTATTAAACCCGATCCAAGCAAAATAGCAGCAGTAAAAAATTTTCCCGTTCCACGAACGTGTAAAGAAATTAAATCCTTTCTCGGCTTACTCGGTTACTACAGACGCTTTATCAAAGACTTCGCTAAGATTACAAAACCCATGACTAAGTGTTTAAAGAAAGACGCGAAAATAGAGCACACACCTGAATTTATGCAAGCTTTTGAACACAGTAAGAATTTATTAATTAATCACCCTATATTAATTTACCCCGACTTTTCAAAACCTTTTATTTTGACTACAGACGCGAGTAATTACGCCCTAGGAGCCGTACTTTCCCAAGGACAAGTTCCCCATGATAATCCAATAGCTTATGCATCTAGGACCCTAAATGAATCCGAAATAAAATACTCGACTATTGAGAAAGAATTATTAAGTATAGTCTATGCATGTAAATATTTTCGGCCTTACCTATTCGGACGTAAATTTTATATCTATACCGATCACAGACCCCTCGTATGGCTTTTCAACCTAAAAGAACCCAATTCGAAATTAGTACGCTGGCGACTACGCTTAGAAGAATTTGACTTTGAAATCATATATAAAAAAGGCTCTCAAAATTTAAACGCAGATGCACTATCGCGGATACAACTGAATATTTACGAAAATCAATCAACAATTAATAACCCTGGCGAAGTAAATAAAGAAATTTTTGACTATTTAAAAAATATTTGTGAAAATCCAGAACTAGACGAAGACAAACCACCTGAAAACCCTATTCCAGAGACTTCACGAAAAATAAAAATAATTTCTGACATCCAAATAAGACCTCCTAACATACAAAAATCTGATACTGTTCATACAACTAACACCGAAACTGAAAATGACGGAATCCCTATACTCGACGAAATGATTAATAATAAAACATATCAATATTTAATTAAAAAGAATCCCCTTGAAAGAATTAAAGTTACTTTTGAAAAATTTGAAAGTCATAATATAAATCATTGCGAAATTCCTAAAAATCCACAAATTATCTCAAATTTTATTAAAGAATATTTTTCAGGAAAACAACAAGCATATCTATATTTTTATGAAGAAGATTTATTTAATATATTCAACAACGTATATCTAAAAAATTTTAGAAAGTTAAAATTAATACGCTGTACAAAATTACTAAATAATGTATCCAGTGAAGAAGATAAAAAATTACTTTTATTACACCAACATGAAAGTAAAACAAACCATCGTGGTATTTCAGAAACTTATGAAAGAATAAAGTCAAATTATTATTGGCCCCATTTAAAGAATAATGTAACAAAATTTATTAATGACTGTGTAACGTGTCAAACTTTAAAATATAGTAGACAAAAATCGTATGTACCTCTAGTAAAAACAGAAACGCCTACAAAACCTTTTCAAATCCTACATATGTTCTAGAAACAAAAGTAAAAAGAAATTTTGTGGTCCCTATAAAATAATTGAAATGATAGAAAATAATAAAGTAAAAATCGAGAAAATAGGCGATCCCACTAAACATGAAATTATACATATAAAAGAACTTAAAAGGCCACTTATTACAGATGGACCTACTTCATCCTTGGATGCTCCACCCGAGTCGATTCCCAGTTCCACATCCTGAATGAAAATCCAGGTATACTACCCTACAAGTTAGGAAATGCTCAAAGAATTATAAATCATTGGACTTTTGTACAAATATTCAATATTAGTAGTATAATCAAGGAATTTAAAAATATGTCCCTAAAATATAGAAATTTAATCGCTACATTACGGAACACCTCTGAATTGAATAATGAATACTATAATTCTTTTGTTTTAATAAATAATATAGAAGAAAAAATTGAACAACAAATATTTCAAATAACTCCTTCAATCTCATTAAATCATCGGAATAAACGCGGTTTAATAAATGGTTTAGGCAGCATAGTTAAAAGTATAACAGGAAACCTTGATCAAGAAGACGCCGAAAGATATGACACAGAAATTTTAACGTTAAAACAAAATCAAAATAACTTGAAAATAGCCATGCAGAAACAATTAACTTTATTGTCCGACTCTATTAAAACCTTTCAAAGTATCTCCAAAAATATTTCTCATAACCAACAAATCCTGGAAACAAAAATAAATGAAATAATAAGTATAATGAGAGAATATCAGTTGGATGCGATTGATATGTCTTTTAAGATACAAACACACACTATTTTAACACAAATCTATTTAATGTATCAGAACATATACGATATCCTAGATGAAATTGAGGTTGCTATATCTTTTGCAAAATTAAATAACTTTCATAATGCTATTATTCTCCCGAAATTATTAATAAAAGAAATCAAAAATGTTGCTTCGAAAATAAAAAATGAAAAACTGCCCTTTGAGCCTGTAGCAGAGAACACATTAATGTTTGAAGAAATTTTGGAAATTAAAAGTTATGTAAAATTTGAAGAAATCATATTTATAATCGAAGTACCTTTAGCTGAAAAGAAAGCCTATAGTTTATTCCATATGTTCCCTTTACCCACGCCACATGAAAACCTATTTAAAGTAATTTTTCCAACTTCTAACTACTTATTGTATAATGAAAAATCTTATGGATTCTCAACAAATCCTTGTAAGAAAATATTAAATAACGAATATTTATGTACTAATATAAATACAGAAAGTTTTTCTTCAAATTCCCCTTGCGAAATTGAATTGCTAAGATATAAACACAATAACACCTGTAATCAGATTCCTGTCAATATAACGGAAATTCAAGTTAAATATGTTGAAATCAATAAATGGATTATTATAGTTCCTAAAGAAACATTAGCTTTCAAAGAATGTGAAAATAACAAAAATAATATACTTATGAAAGGAACATATTTGGTAGAACTAGAAATGAAATGTTTATTAACCCTAGGCGATATCACTATAAAATCATATAAAAATCAAAGAAATAACTTTCAAATAATTCCATTACCAAAATTAAAATTTGGCAGTGAAAAAACGCTAAAGTTACGAAACATTCCACCAATAAGTTTAAATACCTTGCATACTGAAAAAATTAATAGCATTATAAAGGAAATTGAAAATCAGAAAATAGAAAATGAAAACTTATTATCAACCCCTGTATATTATCATAAAATTGGTGTCTGGACAATTTTAATTTATGTAATCATATCAGTTGTCATATTTTACCTTTTGTACAGGTATTTACGACCTATTATTCAAATAAAATATTTTAAACCAAAAAACATTATCAAAGAAAATGAAAACGAAATAATAATTTAGGTCGTGAAAACCTTTAGGGTTTTACGCCCTTCTAAGAGGGGAGGAGTTATAAGCTGTATATTGTTTAGGTAGCATAGAAACTTGTATATGCAGCATAAGATAAGGAAATACAACGTAAGCCCAGCAGAGGTATTATATACGGGCCATAGACTAAGAGCAAACACTTCCTACTTGTATTCAATAAAGATCAGTTCTTTTTAAAAACGACTTTGCGTCAACCCGCCTCGTAACTGGCTATACTAATCGACGGCCGGCCACTTGTACAGCGAAATGCGGTGGATAGGCGTGCGATAATTTCACAGATTTTAGGATATTCTTGCGTAAATAGTTGTAATCGATATGTTTTTTTTAGAGACCTTTTGACAATATTATATGGTGCATTAACCTTTACGTTATGCTTGAGGACAACTTTAAAAAACCTTAAAAGTGAAATATTATGTTGCTTGTAGAATATGTATATTTTTGAAAACTGCGTGACGCTTATGTCCTATATCCTTTTTTGTGACGCCAATTAGAGTTTTTTATGCTGTTTCAAGTGACTTTAGAAATACTATACACGTCTGTAGGTACTGCTGTCGATACAGCACGATCGAAAGTTCAGTATATAAAAATAGTAAATAATATTATTTGCTACAGTTCCGGTAATCCAGTAATCATAAGAAAAAAAGGTCGGCAAAAATAACTTTCCAAAGGTTGAGGGGTTTTTCGAAATTATGCCCATGGTTAACACACGCGGTGGAGAGGCGTGGATCAATATTAACTCAGAAAAGTATCAACTTTTTATATAAGACAGCGTCACACTTTTTTCATTACCACGAAAACCACCCTATCTACACTTATTAATGTTTATATTTTATATTATGTAAAATCTGTCTTTTTTTCTCCGAAATAAAATGTTCTACAACTTTTTCGTCAAAGTTGCTGATATTATGTACAAAGTTTTTATTTACAGACATCAATGCTAACGAATTTAGGCGTTCATCCAGAAATGCTAGTTTTGTAGAACAATTCATGTGCCGAAGAGAAAGTTTCAAACATATGTTTTAAATTCTTGAATTCTATTCTAGCCCATGTCTTATACACTCCTTTATAAAACAGTAAAGAGGTAAAACAAAACAATGCATTTTATTTTTCGCATACAGATATCCACTTGTTCTTGTCGTATATACTTCTAAAAAAGTGTCGCGTAAAATTGCGACCTGCCGCTTTTCCTGGTTGAGATAATTATTGTAAATCTGTAGTTGGCCCCCCAAGAGGTTTTACTTCAAGTTTCTCCATCAATGAAGACTTAAAAAGTTACCTTATAAAATATCTATTTTTATTTGCCTTTGCCATTTTGATTTTGCACGACGTGGGACTACTAATGTAATAATAATAATAATAGATTTGGGTATAGAGATTAGGAGCCCCTCGTTTACTTGAAATATTGGCGGGAGAAGCAGAGTTGGCCCGAGGAGCGTCCACGTCTTGTCCCCCCCGCCCCCTTCACGGACCATCGCCTCCTCTATTGCTTCATAAACGGGCAATGCCCAACGCAGAGAGAGAGAGAGCGATAGAAGAGAGAGAGAGAGAGACACCGATTGAAATAGGGATAGAAAGCGCAGCGAATGTGCGCCGCATCACCACGGACCGGACGGAGATGCATTGCAAAGGCCTAAAAGAGATTACGGATTTCTTAGGTGACTGTCAGGTTGGCCGGAAAAGGCTAAAGAGCAATTTAATGTTAGATGGAAGTATGTTGTACAATCTGCAAAATACGGGTGGATCCTCCTTTAAAATCCGAAATAACGTCGATGGGCTTGCACAAATAAGTCACACAGGTGCCCACCAAAAGGATGCTGGCAGCTCGCAGATTTAACAATAATATCAGATCGGCAAAAATATGTGCCTATAAAGTATCGGCAACTTAAGCCATCGGAGATGAACAAGAGAACCAAAATGTCAAGTAATATGGCCGTTTCCAGGTATCTAAAGTGTCAATTTTTCGACAGAAAGCGTCAATATTGTCCCTTGCCAAGTGATCGTTTCGCAAAACACGAAGATTTTAGGTTTAGTACAACCCAGAAGGTATACGAAATCTTACTTAATTTCGTAGGAATACCTGCTTACGAAACGCAAAAATGATATTGTAGGTGAGTCAATTATATCTAATTGAGACATACTAACAGCTTTCAACAAAATCAAATGCTATTAATCGTATAGGTATTAATTAGGCACTTAAGGGCCATCAAGTATATACTGCCAGAGGTTCCTGCGACATTACTAAATACTTAAACTCCGAGAGAATACATCAGACTTCACTCGAGAAGTTTATCTACAAGTACACAGCAATCATACGATAATACATATCACAGAGAGGGGAGACTAACATCGTGGATCGGAAGAAGCTGCAAGAGAAGTTAGTGCTGCTGACAGTTAGTTGGTAATTATAAAATCATCTAATCATTTTGTTTTCAGGTATAAAGAAATCATCCATTGCGTAAGAATTGAAAATAATACCTACTGAATTATGATAGAAGTAAAGATTGTAATTACTCCAATTGATTTTATTTCTTCAAGCAGTCTATTATGAGTAGTAGTCCCAGACTATACGCCCAGATTTTAAATGAGTAAGATTTCTAGGAAAAATTGAAACAATTTACATATTTCCATCAAAAATAAATATGCAAGGATTGCTGAAAGTTATACATAATGCAAGGTGTTCCATTCCTATAAATAATATGCCGATTTCAATTTACAATTCTATATTGGTTGCGTTGTAGAGCGACAATAACATGAATTTTAGTGGGCATTTGGCGCTTTCAATAATTTGATTGATAAAGTAAACTTTAGTCTCAGTAACTGCATTCTTATACACTTAAAACGTTAGGAACCCTAAGAAGCTTTATATCCGCCATACAAGAAATATTTAATTGTTTATAATAATATAATAATAATAATAATTCTCACCCTCACAATATTCCAGGAGTACCCCAGAAGCAAGTGTTTAATTAGTACCCTTAAAAGGGTAGTTACTATCAGCGCCGCCCAGTTTGGTAGTTATTACCTACCACCGAATATACAGTGCCCGCCAAAAAGTTGAGACCATAAGGGATTTTTTTATTTTTGAGCTCAGATGAAGCTAATCTGCCTCCAAAAAGATTCGAAATGAGTCCGTTAAACGTCGTGACGTCGGTTGGTTTATAGGAAGGTTAGGACATTCCCCCACTCTTAAACAAAACCAAAGGTAGTCCCTTTGCACGGAAAACATCCCATAAAAGTGCCGCTCTAACCAGTTAGCCTTCAGCTTGGTACCAGTGGCGTATTAAAAGGGACAACTATTGTATTTCGAAAAAGTAAATAGTGCTAAAAATTATTATATTCATATGTAATACCACCATTTTCACCCCTTAGCGCATAGCAATATTGTGGAAAATCAATCCGAACCGTCCTATAGTAGGAAAGATTATGTGTACCAAATTTGAAGTACCTAATACTCAGCTCGAAATTTATCGTAGGAACACACTGCACAATGAGGTCTACACCTCATTGTTTCTGTTGGAACTTAGGTTTTCCCTGTTTTAGAACATTATTTATATTTTTAGAATAAAATAATTTTTAATTTTTGTTTCCGAGACATCACTACTAACGTGGTGAGGTGTTTAGTTTGGACGTAAAAAGAGCTTCATTCTTGAAACGAACTGACAATCCACCAAAAAATCTCCAGAAAACTAAAATCTTGAACTCGTTGCGGTATTCACTACAAATTTGTTAACTTCCATTTTTCTTCCAGCAAAATGAAAAATCGTTCTTGAAGAGAACATTCAGGATGAAATATTTGTATTTTTCAATTGTTTTCGCTAGGTTTTTCATGATACACTTTTTAGTTTTTACCAATTAATGGACACTATCACTAAATTGAGATGGTTAAGAAGCTTAAATTGGACCAAATTAAAAATAGACAGTGATATCTTATCAATTTAGAATTTTCGTAAGGTAGGGATAACGACAAGAAGGAACAAAAAGTGGCCCCCAACTTTTTTGTTTTACTTTTGCTAATGCGCTACTATTTAGAATCAATTTATATATGATTTTCTCACACCTTACACTACTTGAAATCCAATGTGGCTTTATTTGAATTTCTGCTTTGTGTCAAATTTGAACTATTAAATTGGTCGTGAAAATGTTGAATTGTCCCATTGAATTGTAATTGTTTATGCTTGCAGAAAATATTTAAAAGTTGTATTGGAAAATATGTAACAAGCAGTAAATTTTTAATAATATCTATATTTTTTAAATAATTTTTGTCGATATTTCTGTGAATTCAATCATACAGAACTTTAGAGAGGTTTTGTCGACGGACGTGTATACAAATGAACGAAAGTGGGGGACAAGGGAACAAAAAGTGCTCCCCCAACCTGTTATATTATACTTTTGCTAATGCGTAATTAATATTATAATCAATATTTTTAGTATGATTTCCCCACACCTGACACCACTTGAAATCCAATAAGGCTTTATTTAAATTTCTGCCTTGTGTCAAATATGAAGTATTAAATTTGTTATCGTCCACAATCTGTTTATCTTGTTTATTGTCATGAAAATGTTGAAACGTTCCATTGAATTGTAAATGTTTGTCCTTGTAGAAAACACTTAAAAGTTGAAAGATATGACCGTTGTCGTAATGTCTTGACCAATTCGTGGCAAGCTATACTTACATGCTTTAATATCATATTTTTTTAATTATTTTGTCGACTTTCTGTGAATTCAATCATGGCCGAAGATAGTCTTTATCGATGGAGGGTGTTCACAAATGAACAAATGTGAAGGAGTGCGATTTACACGAATACAGCAATTCTAATGGCTCAACTATCTTAATTTTTCTACGTATAAAACAAAGGTATATTAAGACGAGTGCAAGCGCTTCCTTAGCTCGGGAACGATTATTGCACCTAATGAGAAAGGCTGCAAAGTACTTATGTAGCTTTTTGTAAGTTAGGGATATCGACAAGAAGGGACAAAAAGTGCCCCCCTACTTTTATATTATACTTTTGCTAATGCGCAACTATTATTATAATTAATATAGATATGATTTCCCCACACCTGACACCACTTGCTTTATTTAAATTTCTGCTTTGTGTCAAATTTGAACTATTACATTTATGTTATCGTCCACACTCTGTTTATATTGTTTATTGTCATGAAAATGTTGAAAATTGTCCCATTGAATTGTAATTGTCTGTGCTTGTAGAAAATATCTAAAAGTTGAAAGAAATGACCGTTGTCATAATGTATTGACAAATACGGGGCAAGCTATACTTACACGGGAACGATTATTGCACCTAATGAGAAAGGCTGCAAAGTACTTATGTAGCTTTTTGTAAGTTAGGGATATCGACAAGAAGGGACAAAAAGTGCCCCCCTACTTTTATATTATACTTTTGCTAATGCGCAACTATTATTATAATCAATTTATATAATATGATTTTCCCACACCTGGAACCACGTGAAATCCATTATGGCTTTATTTAAATTTCTGCTTTTTGTCAAATTTGAACTATTAAATTTGTTACCGTCGACACCCTATTTATCTTGTTTATTGTCATGAAAATGTTGCATGGTCTCATTGAATTTTAATTATTGTTTGTGCTTGTAGAAAATATTTAAAAGTTGAAAGAAATGACCGTTGTCATAATGTATTGACAAATACGGGGCAAGCTATACTTACACGGGAACGATTATTGCACCTAATGAGAAAGGCTGCAAAGTACTTATGTAGCTTTTTGTAAGTTAGGGATATCGACAAGAAGGGACAAAAAGTGCCCCCCTACTTTTATATTATACTTTTGCTAATGCGCAACTATTATTATAATCAATTTATATAATATGATTTTCCCACACCTGGAACCACGTGAAATCCATTATGGCTTTATTTAAATTTCTGCTTTTTGTCAAATTTGAACTATTAAATTTGTTACCGTCGACACCCTATTTATCTTGTTTATTGTCATGAAAATGTTGCATGGTCTCATTGAATTTTAATTATTGTTTGTGCTTGTAGAAAATATTTAAAAGTTGAAAGAAATGACCGTTGTCATAATGTATTGACAAATACGGGGCAAGCTATACTTACACGGGAACGATTATTGCACCTAATGAGAAAGGCTGCAAAGTACTTATGTAGCTTTTTGTAAGTTAGGGATATCGACAAGAAGGGACAAAAAGTGCCCCCCTACTTTTATATTATACTTTTGCTAATGCGCAACTATTATTATAATCAATTTATATAATATGATTTTCCCACACCTGGAACCACGTGAAATCCATTATGGCTTTATTTAAATTTCTGCTTTTTGTCAAATTTGAACTATTAAATTTGTTACCGTCGACACCCTATTTATCTTGTTTATTGTCATGAAAATGTTGCATGGTCTCATTGAATTTTAATTATTGTTTGTGCTTGTAGAAAATATTTAAAAGTTGAAAGAAATGACCGTTGTCATAATGTATTGACAAATACGGGGCAAGCTATACTTACACGGGAACGATTATTGCACCTAATGAGAAAGGCTGCAAAGTACTTATGTAGCTTTTTGTAAGTTAGGGATATCGACAAGAAGGGACAAAAAGTGCCCCCCTACTTTTATATTATACTTTTGCTAATGCGCAACTATTATTATAATTAATATAGATATGATTTCCCCACACCTGACACCACTTGCTTTATTTAAATTTCTGCTTTGTGTCAAATTTGAACTATTACATTTATGTTATCGTCCACACTCTGTTTATATTGTTTATTGTCATGAAAATGTTGAAAATTGTCCCATTGAATTGTAATTGTCTGTGCTTGTAGAAAATATCTAAAAGTTGAAAGAAATGACCGTTGTCATAATGTATTGACAAATACGGGGCAAGCTATACTTACACGGGAACGATTATTGCACCTAATGAGAAAGGCTGCAAAGTACTTATGTAGCTTTTTGTAAGTTAGGGATATCGACAAGAAGGGACAAAAAGTGCCCCCCTACTTTTATATTATACTTTTGCTAATGCGCAACTATTATTATAATCAATTTATATAATATGATTTTCCCACACCTGGAACCACGTGAAATCCATTATGGCTTTATTTAAATTTCTGCTTTTTGTCAAATTTGAACTATTAAATTTGTTACCGTCGACACCCTATTTATCTTGTTTATTGTCATGAAAATGTTGCATGGTCTCATTGAATTTTAATTATTGTTTGTGCTTGTAGAAAATATTTAAAAGTTGAAAGAAATGACCGTTGTCATAATGTATTGACAAATACGGGGCAAGCTATACTTACACGGGAACGATTATTGCACCTAATGAGAAAGGCTGCAAAGTACTTATGTAGCTTTTTGTAAGTTAGGGATATCGACAAGAAGGGACAAAAAGTGCCCCCCTACTTTTATATTATACTTTTGCTAATGCGCAACTATTATTATAATTAATATAGATATGATTTCCCCACACCTGACACCACTTGCTTTATTTAAATTTCTGCTTTGTGTCAAATTTGAACTATTACATTTATGTTATCGTCCACACTCTGTTTATATTGTTTATTGTCATGAAAATGTTGAAAATTGTCCCATTGAATTGTAATTGTCTGTGCTTGTAGAAAATATCTAAAAGTTGAAAGAAATGACCGTTGTCATAATGTATTGACAAATACGGGGCAAGCTATACTTACACGGGAACGATTATTGCACCTAATGAGAAAGGCTGCAAAGTACTTATGTAGCTTTTTGTAAGTTAGGGATATCGACAAGAAGGGACAAAAAGTGCCCCCCTACTTTTATATTATACTTTTGCTAATGCGCAACTATTATTATAATCAATTTATATAATATGATTTTCCCACACCTGGAACCACGTGAAATCCATTATGGCTTTATTTAAATTTCTGCTTTTTGTCAAATTTGAACTATTAAATTTGTTACCGTCGACACCCTATTTATCTTGTTTATTGTCATGAAAATGTTGCATGGTCTCATTGAATTTTAATTATTGTTTGTGCTTGTAGAAAATATTTAAAAGTTGAAAGAAATGACCGTTGTCATAATGTATTGACAAATACGGGGCAAGCTATACTTACACGGGAACGATTATTGCACCTAATGAGAAAGGCTGCAAAGTACTTATGTAGCTTTTTGTAAGTTAGGGATATCGACAAGAAGGGACAAAAAGTGCCCCCCTACTTTTATATTATACTTTTGCTAATGCGCAACTATTATTATAATCAATTTATATAATATGATTTTCCCACACCTGGAACCACGTGAAATCCATTATGGCTTTATTTAAATTTCTGCTTTTTGTCAAATTTGAACTATTAAATTTGTTACCGTCGACACCCTATTTATCTTGTTTATTGTCATGAAAATGTTGCATGGTCTCATTGAATTTTAATTATTGTTTGTGCTTGTAGAAAATATTTAAAAGTTGAAAGAAATGACCGTTGTCATAATGTATTGACAAATACGGGGCAAGCTATACTTACACGGGAACGATTATTGCACCTAATGAGAAAGGCTGCAAAGTACTTATGTAGCTTTTTGTAAGTTAGGGATATCGACAAGAAGGGACAAAAAGTGCCCCCCTACTTTTATATTATACTTTTGCTAATGCGCAACTATTATTATAATCAATTTATATAATATGATTTTCCCACACCTGGAACCACGTGAAATCCATTATGGCTTTATTTAAATTTCTGCTTTTTGTCAAATTTGAACTATTAAATTTGTTACCGTCGACACCCTATTTATCTTGTTTATTGTCATGAAAATGTTGCATGGTCTCATTGAATTTTAATTATTGTTTGTGCTTGTAGAAAATATTTAAAAGTTGAAAGAAATGACCGTTGTCATAATGTATTGACAAATACGGGGCAAGCTATACTTACACGGGAACGATTATTGCACCTAATGAGAAAGGCTGCAAAGTACTTATGTAGCTTTTTGTAAGTTAGGGATATCGACAAGAAGGGACAAAAAGTGCCCCCCTACTTTTATATTATACTTTTGCTAATGCGCAACTATTATTATAATCAATTTATATAATATGATTTTCCCACACCTGGAACCACGTGAAATCCATTATGGCTTTATTTAAATTTCTGCTTTTTGTCAAATTTGAACTATTAAATTTGTTACCGTCGACACCCTATTTATCTTGTTTATTGTCATGAAAATGTTGCATGGTCTCATTGAATTTTAATTATTGTTTGTGCTTGTAGAAAATATTTAAAAGTTGAAAGAAATGACCGTTGTCATAATGTATTGACAAATACGGGGCAAGCTATACTTACACGGGAACGATTATTGCACCTAATGAGAAAGGCTGCAAAGTACTTATGTAGCTTTTTGTAAGTTAGGGATATCGACAAGAAGGGACAAAAAGTGCCCCCCTACTTTTATATTATACTTTTGCTAATGCGCAACTATTATTATAATCAATTTATATAATATGATTTTCCCACACCTGGAACCACGTGAAATCCATTATGGCTTTATTTAAATTTCTGCTTTTTGTCAAATTTGAACTATTAAATTTGTTACCGTCGACACCCTATTTATCTTGTTTATTGTCATGAAAATGTTGCATGGTCTCATTGAATTTTAATTATTGTTTGTGCTTGTAGAAAATATTTAAAAGTTGAAAGAAATGACCGTTGTCATAATGTATTGACAAATACGGGGCAAGCTATACTTACACGGGAACGATTATTGCACCTAATGAGAAAGGCTGCAAAGTACTTATGTAGCTTTTTGTAAGTTAGGGATATCGACAAGAAGGGACAAAAAGTGCCCCCCTACTTTTATATTATACTTTTGCTAATGCGCAACTATTATTATAATCAATTTATATAATATGATTTTCCCACACCTGGAACCACGTGAAATCCATTATGGCTTTATTTAAATTTCTGCTTTTTGTCAAATTTGAACTATTAAATTTGTTACCGTCGACACCCTATTTATCTTGTTTATTGTCATGAAAATGTTGCATGGTCTCATTGAATTTTAATTATTGTTTGTGCTTGTAGAAAATATTTAAAAGTTGAAAGAAATGACCGTTGTCATAATGTATTGACAAATACGGGGCAAGCTATACTTACACGGGAACGATTATTGCACCTAATGAGAAAGGCTGCAAAGTACTTATGTAGCTTTTTGTAAGTTAGGGATATCGACAAGAAGGGACAAAAAGTGCCCCCCTACTTTTATATTATACTTTTGCTAATGCGCAACTATTATTATAATCAATTTATATAATATGATTTTCCCACACCTGGAACCACGTGAAATCCATTATGGCTTTATTTAAATTTCTGCTTTTTGTCAAATTTGAACTATTAAATTTGTTACCGTCGACACCCTATTTATCTTGTTTATTGTCATGAAAATGTTGCATGGTCTCATTGAATTTTAATTATTGTTTGTGCTTGTAGAAAATATTTAAAAGTTGAAAGAAATGACCGTTGTCATAATGTATTGACAAATACGGGGCAAGCTATACTTACACGGGAACGATTATTGCACCTAATGAGAAAGGCTGCAAAGTACTTATGTAGCTTTTTGTAAGTTAGGGATATCGACAAGAAGGGACAAAAAGTGCCCCCCTACTTTTATATTATACTTTTGCTAATGCGCAACTATTATTATAATCAATTTATATAATATGATTTTCCCACACCTGGAACCACGTGAAATCCATTATGGCTTTATTTAAATTTCTGCTTTTTGTCAAATTTGAACTATTAAATTTGTTACCGTCGACACCCTATTTATCTTGTTTATTGTCATGAAAATGTTGCATGGTCTCATTGAATTTTAATTATTGTTTGTGCTTGTAGAAAATATTTAAAAGTTGAAAGAAATGACCGTTGTCATAATGTATTGACAAATACGGGGCAAGCTATACTTACACGGGAACGATTATTGCACCTAATGAGAAAGGCTGCAAAGTACTTATGTAGCTTTTTGTAAGTTAGGGATATCGACAAGAAGGGACAAAAAGTGCCCCCCTACTTTTATATTATACTTTTGCTAATGCGCAACTATTATTATAATCAATTTATATAATATCATTTTCCCACACCTGGAACCACGTGAAATCCATTATGGCTTTATTTAAATTTCTGCTTTTTGTCAAATTTGAACTATTAAATTTGTTACCGTCGACACCCTATTTATCTTGTTTATTGTCATGAAAATGTTGCATGGTCTCATTGAATTTTAATTATTGTTTGTGCTTGTAGAAAATATTTAAAAGTTGAAAGAAATGACCGTTGTCATAATGTATTGACAAATACGGGGCAAGCTATACTTACACGGGAACGATTATTGCACCTAATGAGAAAGGCTGCAAAGTACTTATGTAGCTTTTTGTAAGTTAGGGATATCGACAAGAAGGGACAAAAAGTGCCCCCCTACTTTTATATTATACTTTTGCTAATGCGCAACTATTATTATAATCAATTTATATAATATGATTTTCCCACACCTGGAACCACGTGAAATCCATTATGGCTTTATTTAAATTTCTGCTTTTTGTCAAATTTGAACTATTAAATTTGTTACCGTCGACACCCTATTTATCTTGTTTATTGTCATGAAAATGTTGCATGGTCTCATTGAATTTTAATTATTGTTTGTGCTTGTAGAAAATATTTAAAAGTTGAAAGAAATGACCGTTGTCATAATGTATTGACAAATACGGGGCAAGCTATACTTACACGGGAACGATTATTGCACCTAATGAGAAAGGCTGCAAAGTACTTATGTAGCTTTTTGTAAGTTAGGGATATCGACAAGAAGGGACAAAAAGTGCCCCCCTACTTTTATATTATACTTTTGCTAATGCGCAACTATTATTATAATCAATTTATATAATATGATTTTCCCACACCTGGAACCACGTGAAATCCATTATGGCTTTATTTAAATTTCTGCTTTTTGTCAAATTTGAACTATTAAATTTGTTACCGTCGACACCCTATTTATCTTGTTTATTGTCATGAAAATGTTGCATGGTCTCATTGAATTTTAATTATTGTTTGTGCTTGTAGAAAATATTTAAAAGTTGAAAGAAATGACCGTTGTCATAATGTATTGACAAATACGGGGCAAGCTATACTTACACGGGAACGATTATTGCACCTAATGAGAAAGGCTGCAAAGTACTTATGTAGCTTTTTGTAAGTTAGGGATATCGACAAGAAGGGACAAAAAGTGCCCCCCTACTTTTATATTATACTTTTGCTAATGCGCAACTATTATTATAATTAATATAGATATGATTTCCCCACACCTGACACCACTTGCTTTATTTAAATTTCTGCTTTGTGTCAAATTTGAACTATTACATTTATGTTATCGTCCACACTCTGTTTATATTGTTTATTGTCATGAAAATGTTGAAAATTGTCCCATTGAATTGTAATTGTCTGTGCTTGTAGAAAATATCTAAAAGTTGAAAGAAATGACCGTTGTCATAATGTATTGACAAATACGGGGCAAGCTATACTTACACGGGAACGATTATTGCACCTAATGAGAAAGGCTGCAAAGTACTTATGTAGCTTTTTGTAAGTTAGGGATATCGACAAGAAGGGACAAAAAGTGCCCCCCTACTTTTATATTATACTTTTGCTAATGCGCAACTATTATTATAATCAATTTATATAATATGATTTTCCCACACCTGGAACCACGTGAAATCCATTATGGCTTTATTTAAATTTCTGCTTTTTGTCAAATTTGAACTATTAAATTTGTTACCGTCGACACCCTATTTATCTTGTTTATTGTCATGAAAATGTTGCATGGTCTCATTGAATTTTAATTATTGTTTGTGCTTGTAGAAAATATTTAAAAGTTGAAAGAAATGACCGTTGTCATAATGTATTGACAAATACGGGGCAAGCTATACTTACACGGGAACGATTATTGCACCTAATGAGAAAGGCTGCAAAGTACTTATGTAGCTTTTTGTAAGTTAGGGATATCGACAAGAAGGGACAAAAAGTGCCCCCCTACTTTTATATTATACTTTTGCTAATGCGCAACTATTATTATAATCAATTTATATAATATGATTTTCCCACACCTGGAACCACGTGAAATCCATTATGGCTTTATTTAAATTTCTGCTTTTTGTCAAATTTGAACTATTAAATTTGTTACCGTCGACACCCTATTTATCTTGTTTATTGTCATGAAAATGTTGCATGGTCTCATTGAATTTTAATTATTGTTTGTGCTTGTAGAAAATATTTAAAAGTTGAAAGAAATGACCGTTGTCATAATGTATTGACAAATACGGGGCAAGCTATACTTACACGGGAACGATTATTGCACCTAATGAGAAAGGCTGCAAAGTACTTATGTAGCTTTTTGTAAGTTAGGGATATCGACAAGAAGGGACAAAAAGTGCCCCCCTACTTTTATATTATACTTTTGCTAATGCGCAACTATTATTATAATCAATTTATATAATATGATTTTCCCACACCTGGAACCACGTGAAATCCATTATGGCTTTATTTAAATTTCTGCTTTTTGTCAAATTTGAACTATTAAATTTGTTACCGTCGACACCCTATTTATCTTGTTTATTGTCATGAAAATGTTGCATGGTCTCATTGAATTTTAATTATTGTTTGTGCTTGTAGAAAATATTTAAAAGTTGAAAGAAATGACCGTTGTCATAATGTATTGACAAATACGGGGCAAGCTATACTTACACGGGAACGATTATTGCACCTAATGAGAAAGGCTGCAAAGTACTTATGTAGCTTTTTGTAAGTTAGGGATATCGACAAGAAGGGACAAAAAGTGCCCCCCTACTTTTATATTATACTTTTGCTAATGCGCAACTATTATTATAATTAATATAGATATGATTTCCCCACACCTGACACCACTTGCTTTATTTAAATTTCTGCTTTGTGTCAAATTTGAACTATTACATTTATGTTATCGTCCACACTCTGTTTATATTGTTTATTGTCATGAAAATGTTGAAAATTGTCCCATTGAATTGTAATTGTCTGTGCTTGTAGAAAATATCTAAAAGTTGAAAGAAATGACCGTTGTCATAATGTATTGACAAATACGGGGCAAGCTATACTTACACGGGAACGATTATTGCACCTAATGAGAAAGGCTGCAAAGTACTTATGTAGCTTTTTGTAAGTTAGGGATATCGACAAGAAGGGACAAAAAGTGCCCCCCTACTTTTATATTATACTTTTGCTAATGCGCAACTATTATTATAATCAATTTATATAATATGATTTTCCCACACCTGGAACCACGTGAAATCCATTATGGCTTTATTTAAATTTCTGCTTTTTGTCAAATTTGAACTATTAAATTTGTTACCGTCGACACCCTATTTATCTTGTTTATTGTCATGAAAATGTTGCATGG
This sequence comes from Pseudeuparius sepicola, assembly GCA_963920635.1. NCBI lineage: Eukaryota > Metazoa > Arthropoda > Insecta > Coleoptera > Anthribidae > Pseudeuparius > Pseudeuparius sepicola. The sequence goes on along the minus strand of OY987302.1, from coordinate 45,352,154 downwards.
TCTCATTGAATTTTAATTATTGTTTGTGCTTGTAGAAAATATTTAAAAGTTGAAAGAAATGACCGTTGTCATAATGTATTGACAAATACGGGGCAAGCTATACTTACACGGGAACGATTATTGCACCTAATGAGAAAGGCTGCAAAGTACTTATGTAGCTTTTTGTAAGTTAGGGATATCGACAAGAAGGGACAAAAAGTGCCCCCCTACTTTTATATTATACTTTTGCTAATGCGCAACTATTATTATAATTAATATAGATATGATTTCCCCACACCTGACACCACTTGCTTTATTTAAATTTCTGCTTTGTGTCAAATTTGAACTATTACATTTATGTTATCGTCCACACTCTGTTTATATTGTTTATTGTCATGAAAATGTTGAAAATTGTCCCATTGAATTGTAATTGTCTGTGCTTGTAGAAAATATCTAAAAGTTGAAAGAAATGACCGTTGTCATAATGTATTGACAAATACGGGGCAAGCTATACTTACACGGGAACGATTATTGCACCTAATGAGAAAGGCTGCAAAGTACTTATGTAGCTTTTTGTAAGTTAGGGATATCGACAAGAAGGGACAAAAAGTGCCCCCCTACTTTTATATTATACTTTTGCTAATGCGCAACTATTATTATAATCAATTTATATAATATGATTTTCCCACACCTGGAACCACGTGAAATCCATTATGGCTTTATTTAAATTTCTGCTTTTTGTCAAATTTGAACTATTAAATTTGTTACCGTCGACACCCTATTTATCTTGTTTATTGTCATGAAAATGTTGCATGGTCTCATTGAATTTTAATTATTGTTTGTGCTTGTAGAAAATATTTAAAAGTTGAAAGAAATGACCGTTGTCATAATGTATTGACAAATACGGGGCAAGCTATACTTACACGGGAACGATTATTGCACCTAATGAGAAAGGCTGCAAAGTACTTATGTAGCTTTTTGTAAGTTAGGGATATCGACAAGAAGGGACAAAAAGTGCCCCCCTACTTTTATATTATACTTTTGCTAATGCGCAACTATTATTATAATCAATTTATATAATATGATTTTCCCACACCTGGAACCACGTGAAATCCATTATGGCTTTATTTAAATTTCTGCTTTTTGTCAAATTTGAACTATTAAATTTGTTACCGTCGACACCCTATTTATCTTGTTTATTGTCATGAAAATGTTGCATGGTCTCATTGAATTTTAATTATTGTTTGTGCTTGTAGAAAATATTTAAAAGTTGAAAGAAATGACCGTTGTCATAATGTATTGACAAATACGGGGCAAGCTATACTTACACGGGAACGATTATTGCACCTAATGAGAAAGGCTGCAAAGTACTTATGTAGCTTTTTGTAAGTTAGGGATATCGACAAGAAGGGACAAAAAGTGCCCCCCTACTTTTATATTATACTTTTGCTAATGCGCAACTATTATTATAATCAATTTATATAATATGATTTTCCCACACCTGGAACCACGTGAAATCCATTATGGCTTTATTTAAATTTCTGCTTTTTGTCAAATTTGAACTATTAAATTTGTTACCGTCGACACCCTATTTATCTTGTTTATTGTCATGAAAATGTTGCATGGTCTCATTGAATTTTAATTATTGTTTGTGCTTGTAGAAAATATTTAAAAGTTGAAAGAAATGACCGTTGTCATAATGTATTGACAAATACGGGGCAAGCTATACTTACACGGGAACGATTATTGCACCTAATGAGAAAGGCTGCAAAGTACTTATGTAGCTTTTTGTAAGTTAGGGATATCGACAAGAAGGGACAAAAAGTGCCCCCCTACTTTTATATTATACTTTTGCTAATGCGCAACTATTATTATAATCAATTTATATAATATGATTTTCCCACACCTGGAACCACGTGAAATCCATTATGGCTTTATTTAAATTTCTGCTTTTTGTCAAATTTGAACTATTAAATTTGTTACCGTCGACACCCTATTTATCTTGTTTATTGTCATGAAAATGTTGCATGGTCTCATTGAATTTTAATTATTGTTTGTGCTTGTAGAAAATATTTAAAAGTTGAAAGAAATGACCGTTGTCATAATGTATTGACAAATACGGGGCAAGCTATACTTACACGGGAACGATTATTGCACCTAATGAGAAAGGCTGCAAAGTACTTATGTAGCTTTTTGTAAGTTAGGGATATCGACAAGAAGGGACAAAAAGTGCCCCCCTACTTTTATATTATACTTTTGCTAATGCGCAACTATTATTATAATCAATTTATATAATATGATTTTCCCACACCTGGAACCACGTGAAATCCATTATGGCTTTATTTAAATTTCTGCTTTTTGTCAAATTTGAACTATTAAATTTGTTACCGTCGACACCCTATTTATCTTGTTTATTGTCATGAAAATGTTGCATGGTCTCATTGAATTTTAATTATTGTTTGTGCTTGTAGAAAATATTTAAAAGTTGAAAGAAATGACCGTTGTCATAATGTATTGACAAATACGGGGCAAGCTATACTTACACGGGAACGATTATTGCACCTAATGAGAAAGGCTGCAAAGTACTTATGTAGCTTTTTGTAAGTTAGGGATATCGACAAGAAGGGACAAAAAGTGCCCCCCTACTTTTATATTATACTTTTGCTAATGCGCAACTATTATTATAATCAATTTATATAATATGATTTTCCCACACCTGGAACCACGTGAAATCCATTATGGCTTTATTTAAATTTCTGCTTTTTGTCAAATTTGAACTATTAAATTTGTTACCGTCGACACCCTATTTATCTTGTTTATTGTCATGAAAATGTTGCATGGTCTCATTGAATTTTAATTATTGTTTGTGCTTGTAGAAAATATTTAAAAGTTGAAAGAAATGACCGTTGTCATAATGTATTGACAAATACGGGGCAAGCTATACTTACACGGGAACGATTATTGCACCTAATGAGAAAGGCTGCAAAGTACTTATGTAGCTTTTTGTAAGTTAGGGATATCGACAAGAAGGGACAAAAAGTGCCCCCCTACTTTTATATTATACTTTTGCTAATGCGCAACTATTATTATAATCAATTTATATAATATGATTTTCCCACACCTGGAACCACGTGAAATCCATTATGGCTTTATTTAAATTTCTGCTTTTTGTCAAATTTGAACTATTAAATTTGTTACCGTCGACACCCTATTTATCTTGTTTATTGTCATGAAAATGTTGCATGGTCTCATTGAATTTTAATTATTGTTTGTGCTTGTAGAAAATATTTAAAAGTTGAAAGAAATGACCGTTGTCATAATGTATTGACAAATACGGGGCAAGCTATACTTACACGGGAACGATTATTGCACCTAATGAGAAAGGCTGCAAAGTACTTATGTAGCTTTTTGTAAGTTAGGGATATCGACAAGAAGGGACAAAAAGTGCCCCCCTACTTTTATATTATACTTTTGCTAATGCGCAACTATTATTATAATCAATTTATATAATATGATTTTCCCACACCTGGAACCACGTGAAATCCATTATGGCTTTATTTAAATTTCTGCTTTTTGTCAAATTTGAACTATTAAATTTGTTACCGTCGACACCCTATTTATCTTGTTTATTGTCATGAAAATGTTGCATGGTCTCATTGAATTTTAATTATTGTTTGTGCTTGTAGAAAATATTTAAAAGTTGAAAGAAATGACCGTTGTCATAATGTATTGACAAATACGGGGCAAGCTATACTTACACGGGAACGATTATTGCACCTAATGAGAAAGGCTGCAAAGTACTTATGTAGCTTTTTGTAAGTTAGGGATATCGACAAGAAGGGACAAAAAGTGCCCCCCTACTTTTATATTATACTTTTGCTAATGCGCAACTATTATTATAATCAATTTATATAATATGATTTTCCCACACCTGGAACCACGTGAAATCCATTATGGCTTTATTTAAATTTCTGCTTTTTGTCAAATTTGAACTATTAAATTTGTTACCGTCGACACCCTATTTATCTTGTTTATTGTCATGAAAATGTTGCATGGTCTCATTGAATTTTAATTATTGTTTGTGCTTGTAGAAAATATTTAAAAGTTGAAAGAAATGACCGTTGTCATAATGTATTGACAAATACGGGGCAAGCTATACTTACACGGGAACGATTATTGCACCTAATGAGAAAGGCTGCAAAGTACTTATGTAGCTTTTTGTAAGTTAGGGATATCGACAAGAAGGGACAAAAAGTGCCCCCCTACTTTTATATTATACTTTTGCTAATGCGCAACTATTATTATAATCAATTTATATAATATGATTTTCCCACACCTGGAACCACGTGAAATCCATTATGGCTTTATTTAAATTTCTGCTTTTTGTCAAATTTGAACTATTAAATTTGTTACCGTCGACACCCTATTTATCTTGTTTATTGTCATGAAAATGTTGCATGGTCTCATTGAATTTTAATTATTGTTTGTGCTTGTAGAAAATATTTAAAAGTTGAAAGAAATGACCGTTGTCATAATGTATTGACAAATACGGGGCAAGCTATACTTACACGGGAACGATTATTGCACCTAATGAGAAAGGCTGCAAAGTACTTATGTAGCTTTTTGTAAGTTAGGGATATCGACAAGAAGGGACAAAAAGTGCCCCCCTACTTTTATATTATACTTTTGCTAATGCGCAACTATTATTATAATCAATTTATATAATATGATTTTCCCACACCTGGAACCACGTGAAATCCATTATGGCTTTATTTAAATTTCTGCTTTTTGTCAAATTTGAACTATTAAATTTGTTACCGTCGACACCCTATTTATCTTGTTTATTGTCATGAAAATGTTGCATGGTCTCATTGAATTTTAATTATTGTTTGTGCTTGTAGAAAATATTTAAAAGTTGAAAGAAATGACCGTTGTCATAATGTATTGACAAATACGGGGCAAGCTATACTTACACGGGAACGATTATTGCACCTAATGAGAAAGGCTGCAAAGTACTTATGTAGCTTTTTGTAAGTTAGGGATATCGACAAGAAGGGACAAAAAGTGCCCCCCTACTTTTATATTATACTTTTGCTAATGCGCAACTATTATTATAATCAATTTATATAATATGATTTTCCCACACCTGGAACCACGTGAAATCCATTATGGCTTTATTTAAATTTCTGCTTTTTGTCAAATTTGAACTATTAAATTTGTTACCGTCGACACCCTATTTATCTTGTTTATTGTCATGAAAATGTTGCATGGTCTCATTGAATTTTAATTATTGTTTGTGCTTGTAGAAAATATTTAAAAGTTGAAAGAAATGACCGTTGTCATAATGTATTGACAAATACGGGGCAAGCTATACTTACACGGGAACGATTATTGCACCTAATGAGAAAGGCTGCAAAGTACTTATGTAGCTTTTTGTAAGTTAGGGATATCGACAAGAAGGGACAAAAAGTGCCCCCCTACTTTTATATTATACTTTTGCTAATGCGCAACTATTATTATAATCAATTTATATAATATGATTTTCCCACACCTGGAACCACGTGAAATCCATTATGGCTTTATTTAAATTTCTGCTTTTTGTCAAATTTGAACTATTAAATTTGTTACCGTCGACACCCTATTTATCTTGTTTATTGTCATGAAAATGTTGCATGGTCTCATTGAATTTTAATTATTGTTTGTGCTTGTAGAAAATATTTAAAAGTTGAAAGAAATGACCGTTGTCATAATGTATTGACAAATACGGGGCAAGCTATACTTACACGGGAACGATTATTGCACCTAATGAGAAAGGCTGCAAAGTACTTATGTAGCTTTTTGTAAGTTAGGGATATCGACAAGAAGGGACAAAAAGTGCCCCCCTACTTTTATATTATACTTTTGCTAATGCGCAACTATTATTATAATCAATTTATATAATATGATTTTCCCACACCTGGAACCACGTGAAATCCATTATGGCTTTATTTAAATTTCTGCTTTTTGTCAAATTTGAACTATTAAATTTGTTACCGTCGACACCCTATTTATCTTGTTTATTGTCATGAAAATGTTGCATGGTCTCATTGAATTTTAATTATTGTTTGTGCTTGTAGAAAATATTTAAAAGTTGAAAGAAATGACCGTTGTCATAATGTATTGACAAATACGGGGCAAGCTATACTTACACGGGAACGATTATTGCACCTAATGAGAAAGGCTGCAAAGTACTTATGTAGCTTTTTGTAAGTTAGGGATATCGACAAGAAGGGACAAAAAGTGCCCCCCTACTTTTATATTATACTTTTGCTAATGCGCAACTATTATTATAATCAATTTATATAATATGATTTTCCCACACCTGGAACCACGTGAAATCCATTATGGCTTTATTTAAATTTCTGCTTTTTGTCAAATTTGAACTATTAAATTTGTTACCGTCGACACCCTATTTATCTTGTTTATTGTCATGAAAATGTTGCATGGTCTCATTGAATTTTAATTATTGTTTGTGCTTGTAGAAAATATTTAAAAGTTGAAAGAAATGACCGTTGTCATAATGTATTGACAAATACGGGGCAAGCTATACTTACACGGGAACGATTATTGCACCTAATGAGAAAGGCTGCAAAGTACTTATGTAGCTTTTTGTAAGTTAGGGATATCGACAAGAAGGGACAAAAAGTGCCCCCCTACTTTTATATTATACTTTTGCTAATGCGCAACTATTATTATAATCAATTTATATAATATGATTTTCCCACACCTGGAACCACGTGAAATCCATTATGGCTTTATTTAAATTTCTGCTTTTTGTCAAATTTGAACTATTAAATTTGTTACCGTCGACACCCTATTTATCTTGTTTATTGTCATGAAAATGTTGCATGGTCTCATTGAATTTTAATTATTGTTTGTGCTTGTAGAAAATATTTAAAAGTTGAAAGAAATGACCGTTGTCATAATGTATTGACAAATACGGGGCAAGCTATACTTACACGGGAACGATTATTGCACCTAATGAGAAAGGCTGCAAAGTACTTATGTAGCTTTTTGTAAGTTAGGGATATCGACAAGAAGGGACAAAAAGTGCCCCCCTACTTTTATATTATACTTTTGCTAATGCGCAACTATTATTATAATCAATTTATATAATATGATTTTCCCACACCTGGAACCACGTGAAATCCATTATGGCTTTATTTAAATTTCTGCTTTTTGTCAAATTTGAACTATTAAATTTGTTACCGTCGACACCCTATTTATCTTGTTTATTGTCATGAAAATGTTGCATGGTCTCATTGAATTTTAATTATTGTTTGTGCTTGTAGAAAATATTTAAAAGTTGAAAGAAATGACCGTTGTCATAATGTATTGACAAATACGGGGCAAGCTATACTTACACGGGAACGATTATTGCACCTAATGAGAAAGGCTGCAAAGTACTTATGTAGCTTTTTGTAAGTTAGGGATATCGACAAGAAGGGACAAAAAGTGCCCCCCTACTTTTATATTATACTTTTGCTAATGCGCAACTATTATTATAATCAATTTATATAATATGATTTTCCCACACCTGGAACCACGTGAAATCCATTATGGCTTTATTTAAATTTCTGCTTTTTGTCAAATTTGAACTATTAAATTTGTTACCGTCGACACCCTATTTATCTTGTTTATTGTCATGAAAATGTTGCATGGTCTCATTGAATTTTAATTATTGTTTGTGCTTGTAGAAAATATTTAAAAGTTGAAAGAAATGACCGTTGTCATAATGTATTGACAAATACGGGGCAAGCTATACTTACACGGGAACGATTATTGCACCTAATGAGAAAGGCTGCAAAGTACTTATGTAGCTTTTTGTAAGTTAGGGATATCGACAAGAAGGGACAAAAAGTGCCCCCCTACTTTTATATTATACTTTTGCTAATGCGCAACTATTATTATAATCAATTTATATAATATGATTTTCCCACACCTGGAACCACGTGAAATCCATTATGGCTTTATTTAAATTTCTGCTTTTTGTCAAATTTGAACTATTAAATTTGTTACCGTCGACACCCTATTTATCTTGTTTATTGTCATGAAAATGTTGCATGGTCTCATTGAATTTTAATTATTGTTTGTGCTTGTAGAAAATATTTAAAAGTTGAAAGAAATGACCGTTGTCATAATGTATTGACAAATACGGGGCAAGCTATACTTACACGGGAACGATTATTGCACCTAATGAGAAAGGCTGCAAAGTACTTATGTAGCTTTTTGTAAGTTAGGGATATCGACAAGAAGGGACAAAAAGTGCCCCCCTACTTTTATATTATACTTTTGCTAATGCGCAACTATTATTATAATCAATTTATATAATATGATTTTCCCACACCTGGAACCACGTGAAATCCATTATGGCTTTATTTAAATTTCTGCTTTTTGTCAAATTTGAACTATTAAATTTGTTACCGTCGACACCCTATTTATCTTGTTTATTGTCATGAAAATGTTGCATGGTCTCATTGAATTTTAATTATTGTTTGTGCTTGTAGAAAATATTTAAAAGTTGAAAGAAATGACCGTTGTCATAATGTATTGACAAATACGGGGCAAGCTATACTTACACGGGAACGATTATTGCACCTAATGAGAAAGGCTGCAAAGTACTTATGTAGCTTTTTGTAAGTTAGGGATATCGACAAGAAGGGACAAAAAGTGCCCCCCTACTTTTATATTATACTTTTGCTAATGCGCAACTATTATTATAATCAATTTATATAATATGATTTTCCCACACCTGGAACCACGTGAAATCCATTATGGCTTTATTTAAATTTCTGCTTTTTGTCAAATTTGAACTATTAAATTTGTTACCGTCGACACCCTATTTATCTTGTTTATTGTCATGAAAATGTTGCATGGTCTCATTGAATTTTAATTATTGTTTGTGCTTGTAGAAAATATTTAAAAGTTGAAAGAAATGACCGTTGTCATAATGTATTGACAAATACGGGGCAAGCTATACTTACACGGGAACGATTATTGCACCTAATGAGAAAGGCTGCAAAGTACTTATGTAGCTTTTTGTAAGTTAGGGATATCGACAAGAAGGGACAAAAAGTGCCCCCCTACTTTTATATTATACTTTTGCTAATGCGCAACTATTATTATAATCAATTTATATAATATGATTTTCCCACACCTGGAACCACGTGAAATCCATTATGGCTTTATTTAAATTTCTGCTTTTTGTCAAATTTGAACTATTAAATTTGTTACCGTCGACACCCTATTTATCTTGTTTATTGTCATGAAAATGTTGCATGGTCTCATTGAATTTTAATTATTGTTTGTGCTTGTAGAAAATATTTAAAAGTTGAAAGAAATGACCGTTGTCATAATGTATTGACAAATACGGGGCAAGCTATACTTACACGGGAACGATTATTGCACCTAATGAGAAAGGCTGCAAAGTACTTATGTAGCTTTTTGTAAGTTAGGGATATCGACAAGAAGGGACAAAAAGTGCCCCCCTACTTTTATATTATACTTTTGCTAATGCGCAACTATTATTATAATCAATTTATATAATATGATTTTCCCACACCTGGAACCACGTGAAATCCATTATGGCTTTATTTAAATTTCTGCTTTTTGTCAAATTTGAACTATTAAATTTGTTACCGTCGACACCCTATTTATCTTGTTTATTGTCATGAAAATGTTGCATGGTCTCATTGAATTTTAATTATTGTTTGTGCTTGTAGAAAATATTTAAAAGTTGAAAGAAATGACCGTTGTCATAATGTATTGACAAATACGGGGCAAGCTATACTTACACGGGAACGATTATTGCACCTAATGAGAAAGGCTGCAAAGTACTTATGTAGCTTTTTGTAAGTTAGGGATATCGACAAGAAGGGACAAAAAGTGCCCCCCTACTTTTATATTATACTTTTGCTAATGCGCAACTATTATTATAATCAATTTATATAATATGATTTTCCCACACCTGGAACCACGTGAAATCCATTATGGCTTTATTTAAATTTCTGCTTTTTGTCAAATTTGAACTATTAAATTTGTTACCGTCGACACCCTATTTATCTTGTTTATTGTCATGAAAATGTTGCATGGTCTCATTGAATTTTAATTATTGTTTGTGCTTGTAGAAAATATTTAAAAGTTGAAAGAAATGACCGTTGTCATAATGTATTGACAAATACGGGGCAAGCTATACTTACACGGGAACGATTATTGCACCTAATGAGAAAGGCTGCAAAGTACTTATGTAGCTTTTTGTAAGTTAGGGATATCGACAAGAAGGGACAAAAAGTGCCCCCCTACTTTTATATTATACTTTTGCTAATGCGCAACTATTATTATAATCAATTTATATAATATGATTTTCCCACACCTGGAACCACGTGAAATCCATTATGGCTTTATTTAAATTTCTGCTTTTTGTCAAATTTGAACTATTAAATTTGTTACCGTCGACACCCTATTTATCTTGTTTATTGTCATGAAAATGTTGCATGGTCTCATTGAATTTTAATTATTGTTTGTGCTTGTAGAAAATATTTAAAAGTTGAAAGAAATGACCGTTGTCATAATGTATTGACAAATACGGGGCAAGCTATACTTACACGGGAACGATTATTGCACCTAATGAGAAAGGCTGCAAAGTACTTATGTAGCTTTTTGTAAGTTAGGGATATCGACAAGAAGGGACAAAAAGTGCCCCCCTACTTTTATATTATACTTTTGCTAATGCGCAACTATTATTATAATCAATTTATATAATATGATTTTCCCACACCTGGAACCACGTGAAATCCATTATGGCTTTATTTAAATTTCTGCTTTTTGTCAAATTTGAACTATTAAATTTGTTACCGTCGACACCCTATTTATCTTGTTTATTGTCATGAAAATGTTGCATGGTCTCATTGAATTTTAATTATTGTTTGTGCTTGTAGAAAATATTTAAAAGTTGAAAGAAATGACCGTTGTCATAATGTATTGACAAATACGGGGCAAGCTATACTTACACGGGAACGATTATTGCACCTAATGAGAAAGGCTGCAAAGTACTTATGTAGCTTTTTGTAAGTTAGGGATATCGACAAGAAGGGACAAAAAGTGCCCCCCTACTTTTATATTATACTTTTGCTAATGCGCAACTATTATTATAATCAATTTATATAATATGATTTTCCCACACCTGGAACCACGTGAAATCCATTATGGCTTTATTTAAATTTCTGCTTTTTGTCAAATTTGAACTATTAAATTTGTTACCGTCGACACCCTATTTATCTTGTTTATTGTCATGAAAATGTTGCATGGTCTCATTGAATTTTAATTATTGTTTGTGCTTGTAGAAAATATTTAAAAGTTGAAAGAAATGACCGTTGTCATAATGTATTGACAAATACGGGGCAAGCTATACTTACACGGGAACGATTATTGCACCTAATGAGAAAGGCTGCAAAGTACTTATGTAGCTTTTTGTAAGTTAGGGATATCGACAAGAAGGGACAAAAAGTGCCCCCCTACTTTTATATTATACTTTTGCTAATGCGCAACTATTATTATAATCAATTTATATAATATGATTTTCCCACACCTGGAACCACGTGAAATCCATTATGGCTTTATTTAAATTTCTGCTTTTTGTCAAATTTGAACTATTAAATTTGTTACCGTCGACACCCTATTTATCTTGTTTATTGTCATGAAAATGTTGCATGGTCTCATTGAATTTTAATTATTGTTTGTGCTTGTAGAAAATATTTAAAAGTTGAAAGAAATGACCGTTGTCATAATGTATTGACAAATACGGGGCAAGCTATACTTACACGGGAACGATTATTGCACCTAATGAGAAAGGCTGCAAAGTACTTATGTAGCTTTTTGTAAGTTAGGGATATCGACAAGAAGGGACAAAAAGTGCCCCCCTACTTTTATATTATACTTTTGCTAATGCGCAACTATTATTATAATCAATTTATATAATATGATTTTCCCACACCTGGAACCACGTGAAATCCATTATGGCTTTATTTAAATTTCTGCTTTTTGTCAAATTTGAACTATTAAATTTGTTACCGTCGACACCCTATTTATCTTGTTTATTGTCATGAAAATGTTGCATGGTCTCATTGAATTTTAATTATTGTTTGTGCTTGTAGAAAATATTTAAAAGTTGAAAGAAATGACCGTTGTCATAATGTATTGACAAATACGGGGCAAGCTATACTTACACGGGAACGATTATTGCACCTAATGAGAAAGGCTGCAAAGTACTTATGTAGCTTTTTGTAAGTTAGGGATATCGACAAGAAGGGACAAAAAGTGCCCCCCTACTTTTATATTATACTTTTGCTAATGCGCAACTATTATTATAATCAATTTATATAATATGATTTTCCCACACCTGGAACCACGTGAAATCCATTATGGCTTTATTTAAATTTCTGCTTTTTGTCAAATTTGAACTATTAAATTTGTTACCGTCGACACCCTATTTATCTTGTTTATTGTCATGAAAATGTTGCATGGTCTCATTGAATTTTAATTATTGTTTGTGCTTGTAGAAAATATTTAAAAGTTGAAAGAAATGACCGTTGTCATAATGTATTGACAAATACGGGGCAAGCTATACTTACACGGGAACGATTATTGCACCTAATGAGAAAGGCTGCAAAGTACTTATGTAGCTTTTTGTAAGTTAGGGATATCGACAAGAAGGGACAAAAAGTGCCCCCCTACTTTTATATTATACTTTTGCTAATGCGCAACTATTATTATAATCAATTTATATAATATGATTTTCCCACACCTGGAACCACGTGAAATCCATTATGGCTTTATTTAAATTTCTGCTTTTTGTCAAATTTGAACTATTAAATTTGTTACCGTCGACACCCTATTTATCTTGTTTATTGTCATGAAAATGTTGCATGGTCTCATTGAATTTTAATTATTGTTTGTGCTTGTAGAAAATATTTAAAAGTTGAAAGAAATGACCGTTGTCATAATGTATTGACAAATACGGGGCAAGCTATACTTACACGGGAACGATTATTGCACCTAATGAGAAAGGCTGCAAAGTACTTATGTAGCTTTTTGTAAGTTAGGGATATCGACAAGAAGGGACAAAAAGTGCCCCCCTACTTTTATATTATACTTTTGCTAATGCGCAACTATTATTATAATCAATTTATATAATATGATTTTCCCACACCTGGAACCACGTGAAATCCATTATGGCTTTATTTAAATTTCTGCTTTTTGTCAAATTTGAACTATTAAATTTGTTACCGTCGACACCCTATTTATCTTGTTTATTGTCATGAAAATGTTGCATGGTCTCATTGAATTTTAATTATTGTTTGTGCTTGTAGAAAATATTTAAAAGTTGAAAGAAATGACCGTTGTCATAATGTATTGACAAATACGGGGCAAGCTATACTTACACGGGAACGATTATTGCACCTAATGAGAAAGGCTGCAAAGTACTTATGTAGCTTTTTGTAAGTTAGGGATATCGACAAGAAGGGACAAAAAGTGCCCCCCTACTTTTATATTATACTTTTGCTAATGCGCAACTATTATTATAATCAATTTATATAATATGATTTTCCCACACCTGGAACCACGTGAAATCCATTATGGCTTTATTTAAATTTCTGCTTTTTGTCAAATTTGAACTATTAAATTTGTTACCGTCGACACCCTATTTATCTTGTTTATTGTCATGAAAATGTTGCATGGTCTCATTGAATTTTAATTATTGTTTGTGCTTGTAGAAAATATTTAAAAGTTGAAAGAAATGACCGTTGTCATAATGTATTGACAAATACGGGGCAAGCTATACTTACACGGGAACGATTATTGCACCTAATGAGAAAGGCTGCAAAGTACTTATGTAGCTTTTTGTAAGTTAGGGATATCGACAAGAAGGGACAAAAAGTGCCCCCCTACTTTTATATTATACTTTTGCTAATGCGCAACTATTATTATAATCAATTTATATAATATGATTTTCCCACACCTGGAACCACGTGAAATCCATTATGGCTTTATTTAAATTTCTGCTTTTTGTCAAATTTGAACTATTAAATTTGTTACCGTCGACACCCTATTTATCTTGTTTATTGTCATGAAAATGTTGCATGGTCTCATTGAATTTTAATTATTGTTTGTGCTTGTAGAAAATATTTAAAAGTTGAAAGAAATGACCGTTGTCATAATGTATTGACAAATACGGGGCAAGCTATACTTACACGGGAACGATTATTGCACCTAATGAGAAAGGCTGCAAAGTACTTATGTAGCTTTTTGTAAGTTAGGGATATCGACAAGAAGGGACAAAAAGTGCCCCCCTACTTTTATATTATACTTTTGCTAATGCGCAACTATTATTATAATCAATTTATATAATATCATTTTCCCACACCTGGAACCACGTGAAATCCATTATGGCTTTATTTAAATTTCTGCTTTTTGTCAAATTTGAACTATTAAATTTGTTACCGTCGACACCCTATTTATCTTGTTTATTGTCATGAAAATGTTGCATGGTCTCATTGAATTTTAATTATTGTTTGTGCTTGTAGAAAATATTTAAAAGTTGAAAGAAATGACCGTTGTCATAATGTATTGACAAATACGGGGCAAGCTATACTTACACGGGAACGATTATTGCACCTAATGAGAAAGGCTGCAAAGTACTTATGTAGCTTTTTGTAAGTTAGGGATATCGACAAGAAGGGACAAAAAGTGCCCCCCTACTTTTATATTATACTTTTGCTAATGCGCAACTATTATTATAATCAATTTATATAATATCATTTTCCCACACCTGGAACCACGTGAAATCCATTATGGCTTTATTTAAATTTCTGCTTTTTGTCAAATTTGAACTATTAAATTTGTTACCGTCGACACCCTATTTATCTTGTTTATTGTCATGAAAATGTTGCATGGTCTCATTGAATTTTAATTATTGTTTGTGCTTGTAGAAAATATTTAAAAGTTGAAAGAAATGACCGTTGTCATAATGTATTGACAAATACGGGGCAAGCTATACTTACACGGGAACGATTATTGCACCTAATGAGAAAGGCTGCAAAGTACTTATGTAGCTTTTTGTAAGTTAGGGATATCGACAAGAAGGGACAAAAAGTGCCCCCCTACTTTTATATTATACTTTTGCTAATGCGCAACTATTATTATAATCAATTTATATAATATGATTTTCCCACACCTGGAACCACGTGAAATCCATTATGGCTTTATTTAAATTTCTGCTTTTTGTCAAATTTGAACTATTAAATTTGTTACCGTCGACACCCTATTTATCTTGTTTATTGTCATGAAAATGTTGCATGGTCTCATTGAATTTTAATTATTGTTTGTGCTTGTAGAAAATATTTAAAAGTTGAAAGAAATGACCGTTGTCATAATGTATTGACAAATACGGGGCAAGCTATACTTACACGGGAACGATTATTGCACCTAATGAGAAAGGCTGCAAAGTACTTATGTAGCTTTTTGTAAGTTAGGGATATCGACAAGAAGGGACAAAAAGTGCCCCCCTACTTTTATATTATACTTTTGCTAATGCGCAACTATTATTATAATCAATTTATATAATATGATTTTCCCACACCTGGAACCACGTGAAATCCATTATGGCTTTATTTAAATTTCTGCTTTTTGTCAAATTTGAACTATTAAATTTGTTACCGTCGACACCCTATTTATCTTGTTTATTGTCATGAAAATGTTGCATGGTCTCATTGAATTTTAATTATTGTTTGTGCTTGTAGAAAATATTTAAAAGTTGAAAGAAATGACCGTTGTCATAATGTATTGACAAATACGGGGCAAGCTATACTTACACGGGAACGATTATTGCACCTAATGAGAAAGGCTGCAAAGTACTTATGTAGCTTTTTGTAAGTTAGGGATATCGACAAGAAGGGACAAAAAGTGCCCCCCTACTTTTATATTATACTTTTGCTAATGCGCAACTATTATTATAATCAATTTATATAATATGATTTTCCCACACCTGGAACCACGTGAAATCCATTATGGCTTTATTTAAATTTCTGCTTTTTGTCAAATTTGAACTATTAAATTTGTTACCGTCGACACCCTATTTATCTTGTTTATTGTCATGAAAATGTTGCATGGTCTCATTGAATTTTAATTATTGTTTGTGCTTGTAGAAAATATTTAAAAGTTGAAAGAAATGACCGTTGTCATAATGTATTGACAAATACGGGGCAAGCTATACTTACACGGGAACGATTATTGCACCTAATGAGAAAGGCTGCAAAGTACTTATGTAGCTTTTTGTAAGTTAGGGATATCGACAAGAAGGGACAAAAAGTGCCCCCCTACTTTTATATTATACTTTTGCTAATGCGCAACTATTATTATAATCAATTTATATAATATGATTTTCCCACACCTGGAACCACGTGAAATCCATTATGGCTTTATTTAAATTTCTGCTTTTTGTCAAATTTGAACTATTAAATTTGTTACCGTCGACACCCTATTTATCTTGTTTATTGTCATGAAAATGTTGCATGGTCTCATTGAATTTTAATTATTGTTTGTGCTTGTAGAAAATATTTAAAAGTTGAAAGAAATGACCGTTGTCATAATGTATTGACAAATACGGGGCAAGCTATACTTACACGGGAACGATTATTGCACCTAATGAGAAAGGCTGCAAAGTACTTATGTAGCTTTTTGTAAGTTAGGGATATCGACAAGAAGGGACAAAAAGTGCCCCCCTACTTTTATATTATACTTTTGCTAATGCGCAACTATTATTATAATCAATTTATATAATATCATTTTCCCACACCTGGAACCACGTGAAATCCATTATGGCTTTATTTAAATTTCTGCTTTTTGTCAAATTTGAACTATTAAATTTGTTACCGTCGACACCCTATTTATCTTGTTTATTGTCATGAAAATGTTGCATGGTCTCATTGAATTTTAATTATTGTTTGTGCTTGTAGAAAATATTTAAAAGTTGAAAGAAATGACCGTTGTCATAATGTATTGACAAATACGGGGCAAGCTATACTTACACGGGAACGATTATTGCACCTAATGAGAAAGGCTGCAAAGTACTTATGTAGCTTTTTGTAAGTTAGGGATATCGACAAGAAGGGACAAAAAGTGCCCCCCTACTTTTATATTATACTTTTGCTAATGCGCAACTATTATTATAATCAATTTATATAATATGATTTTCCCACACCTGGAACCACGTGAAATCCATTATGGCTTTATTTAAATTTCTGCTTTTTGTCAAATTTGAACTATTAAATTTGTTACCGTCGACACCCTATTTATCTTGTTTATTGTCATGAAAATGTTGCATGGTCTCATTGAATTTTAATTATTGTTTGTGCTTGTAGAAAATATTTAAAAGTTGAAAGAAATGACCGTTGTCATAATGTATTGACAAATACGGGGCAAGCTATACTTACACGGGAACGATTATTGCACCTAATGAGAAAGGCTGCAAAGTACTTATGTAGCTTTTTGTAAGTTAGGGATATCGACAAGAAGGGACAAAAAGTGCCCCCCTACTTTTATATTATACTTTTGCTAATGCGCAACTATTATTATAATCAATTTATATAATATCATTTTCCCACACCTGGAACCACGTGAAATCCATTATGGCTTTATTTAAATTTCTGCTTTTTGTCAAATTTGAACTATTAAATTTGTTACCGTCGACACCCTATTTATCTTGTTTATTGTCATGAAAATGTTGCATGGTCTCATTGAATTTTAATTATTGTTTGTGCTTGTAGAAAATATTTAAAAGTTGAAAGAAATGACCGTTGTCATAATGTATTGACAAATACGGGGCAAGCTATACTTACACGGGAACGATTATTGCACCTAATGAGAAAGGCTGCAAAGTACTTATGTAGCTTTTTGTAAGTTAGGGATATCGACAAGAAGGGACAAAAAGTGCCCCCCTACTTTTATATTATACTTTTGCTAATGCGCAACTATTATTATAATCAATTTATATAATATGATTTTCCCACACCTGGAACCACGTGAAATCCATTATGGCTTTATTTAAATTTCTGCTTTTTGTCAAATTTGAACTATTAAATTTGTTACCGTCGACACCCTATTTATCTTGTTTATTGTCATGAAAATGTTGCATGGTCTCATTGAATTTTAATTATTGTTTGTGCTTGTAGAAAATATTTAAAAGTTGAAAGAAATGACCGTTGTCATAATGTATTGACAAATACGGGGCAAGCTATACTTACACGGGAACGATTATTGCACCTAATGAGAAAGGCTGCAAAGTACTTATGTAGCTTTTTGTAAGTTAGGGATATCGACAAGAAGGGACAAAAAGTGCCCCCCTACTTTTATATTATACTTTTGCTAATGCGCAACTATTATTATAATCAATTTATATAATATCATTTTCCCACACCTGGAACCACGTGAAATCCATTATGGCTTTATTTAAATTTCTGCTTTTTGTCAAATTTGAACTATTAAATTTGTTACCGTCGACACCCTATTTATCTTGTTTATTGTCATGAAAATGTTGCATGGTCTCATTGAATTTTAATTATTGTTTGTGCTTGTAGAAAATATTTAAAAGTTGAAAGAAATGACCGTTGTCATAATGTATTGACAAATACGGGGCAAGCTATACTTACACGGGAACGATTATTGCACCTAATGAGAAAGGCTGCAAAGTACTTATGTAGCTTTTTGTAAGTTAGGGATATCGACAAGAAGGGACAAAAAGTGCCCCCCTACTTTTATATTATACTTTTGCTAATGCGCAACTATTATTATAATCAATTTATATAATATGATTTTCCCACACCTGGAACCACGTGAAATCCATTATGGCTTTATTTAAATTTCTGCTTTTTGTCAAATTTGAACTATTAAATTTGTTACCGTCGACACCCTATTTATCTTGTTTATTGTCATGAAAATGTTGCATGGTCTCATTGAATTTTAATTATTGTTTGTGCTTGTAGAAAATATTTAAAAGTTGAAAGAAATGACCGTTGTCATAATGTATTGACAAATACGGGGCAAGCTATACTTACACGGGAACGATTATTGCACCTAATGAGAAAGGCTGCAAAGTACTTATGTAGCTTTTTGTAAGTTAGGGATATCGACAAGAAGGGACAAAAAGTGCCCCCCTACTTTTATATTATACTTTTGCTAATGCGCAACTATTATTATAATCAATTTATATAATATGATTTTCCCACACCTGGAACCACGTGAAATCCATTATGGCTTTATTTAAATTTCTGCTTTTTGTCAAATTTGAACTATTAAATTTGTTACCGTCGACACCCTATTTATCTTGTTTATTGTCATGAAAATGTTGCATGGTCTCATTGAATTTTAATTATTGTTTGTGCTTGTAGAAAATATTTAAAAGTTGAAAGAAATGACCGTTGTCATAATGTATTGACAAATACGGGGCAAGCTATACTTACACGGGAACGATTATTGCACCTAATGAGAAAGGCTGCAAAGTACTTATGTAGCTTTTTGTAAGTTAGGGATATCGACAAGAAGGGACAAAAAGTGCCCCCCTACTTTTATATTATACTTTTGCTAATGCGCAACTATTATTATAATCAATTTATATAATATCATTTTCCCACACCTGGAACCACGTGAAATCCATTATGGCTTTATTTAAATTTCTGCTTTTTGTCAAATTTGAACTATTAAATTTGTTACCGTCGACACCCTATTTATCTTGTTTATTGTCATGAAAATGTTGCATGGTCTCATTGAATTTTAATTATTGTTTGTGCTTGTAGAAAATATTTAAAAGTTGAAAGAAATGACCGTTGTCATAATGTATTGACAAATACGGGGCAAGCTATACTTACACGGGAACGATTATTGCACCTAATGAGAAAGGCTGCAAAGTACTTATGTAGCTTTTTGTAAGTTAGGGATATCGACAAGAAGGGACAAAAAGTGCCCCCCTACTTTTATATTATACTTTTGCTAATGCGCAACTATTATTATAATCAATTTATATAATATGATTTTCCCACACCTGGAACCACGTGAAATCCATTATGGCTTTATTTAAATTTCTGCTTTTTGTCAAATTTGAACTATTAAATTTGTTACCGTCGACACCCTATTTATCTTGTTTATTGTCATGAAAATGTTGCATGGTCTCATTGAATTTTAATTATTGTTTGTGCTTGTAGAAAATATTTAAAAGTTGAAAGAAATGACCGTTGTCATAATGTATTGACAAATACGGGGCAAGCTATACTTACACGGGAACGATTATTGCACCTAATGAGAAAGGCTGCAAAGTACTTATGTAGCTTTTTGTAAGTTAGGGATATCGACAAGAAGGGACAAAAAGTGCCCCCCTACTTTTATATTATACTTTTGCTAATGCGCAACTATTATTATAATCAATTTATATAATATCATTTTCCCACACCTGGAACCACGTGAAATCCATTATGGCTTTATTTAAATTTCTGCTTTTTGTCAAATTTGAACTATTAAATTTGTTACCGTCGACACCCTATTTATCTTGTTTATTGTCATGAAAATGTTGCATGGTCTCATTGAATTTTAATTATTGTTTGTGCTTGTAGAAAATATTTAAAAGTTGAAAGAAATGACCCTTGTCATAATGTATTGACAAATAATATGGGGCAAGCTATACTTACATTTTTTAATATTATTAAGTATATAATATTATTTTGTCGATAATTCTGTGAATTCGATCATAGAGGGCCGTAGATAGGCTTTGTCGATGGGGGGGGGGGGTTGTTCACAAATGAACAAAAGTGAAGGAGTTCAATGATGGGATAATTTATGTTAAAACAATTTTAATGGCTCAGCTTTTCTACGTATAAAACGAGGATATATCAAGCCGCTTGCAAGCGCTTCCTTAGCTCGAGAACGATTACTGCACCCAATGAGAAAGGCTGCGAAGAACTTATGTAGCTTTTTGTAAGATAGGTATATCGACAAGAAGGTACAAAAAGTGCCCCTCAACTTTTATATTATATTTTTTCTAATGCGCAACTATTATTATAATTAATTTAGTTATGATTTCCCCACACCTGACACCACTTGCTTTATTTAAATTTCTGCTTTGTGTCAAATTTGAACTATTACATTTATGTTATCGTCCACACTCTGTTTATATTGTTTATTGTCATGAAAATGTTGAAAATTGTCCCATTGAATTGTAATTGTCTGTGCTTGTAGAAAATATCTAAAAGTTGAAAGAAATGACCGTTGTCATAATGTATTGACAAATACGGGGCAAGCTATACTTACACGGGAACGATTATTGCACCTAATGAGAAAGGCTGCAAAGTACTTATGTAGCTTTTTGTAAGTTAGGGATATCGACAAGAAGGGACAAAAAGTGCCCCCCTACTTTTATATTATACTTTTGCTAATGCGCAACTATTATTATAATCAATTTATATAATATCATTTTCCCACACCTGGAACCACGTGAAATCCATTATGGCTTTATTTAAATTTCTGCTTTTTGTCAAATTTGAACTATTAAATTTGTTACCGTCGACACCCTATTTATCTTGTTTATTGTCATGAAAATGTTGCATGGTCTCATTGAATTTTAATTATTGTTTGTGCTTGTAGAAAATATTTAAAAGTTGAAAGAAATGACCCTTGTCATAATGTATTGACAAATAATATGGGGCAAGCTATACTTACATTTTTTAATATTATTAAGTATATAATATTATTTTGTCGATAATTCTGTGAATTCGATCATAGAGGGCCGTAGATAGGCTTTGTCGATGGGGGGGGGGGGTTGTTCACAAATGAACAAAAGTGAAGGAGTTCAATGATGGGATAATTTATGTTAAAACAATTTTAATGGCTCAGCTTTTCTACGTATAAAACGAGGATATATCAAGCCGCTTGCAAGCGCTTCCTTAGCTCGAGAACGATTACTGCACCCAATGAGAAAGGCTGCGAAGAACTTATGTAGCTTTTTGTAAGATAGGTATATCGACAAGAAGGTACAAAAAGTGCCCCTCAACTTTTATATTATATTTTTTCTAATGCGCAACTATTATTATAATTAATTTAGTTATGATTTCCCCACACCTGACACCACTTGCTTTATTTAAATTTCTGCTTTGTGTCAAATTTGAACTATTACATTTATGTTATCGTCCACACTCTGTTTATATTGTTTATTGTCATGAAAATGTTGAAAATTGTCCCATTGAATTGTAATTGTCTGTGCTTGTAGAAAATATCTAAAAGTTGAAAGAAATGACCGTTGTCATAATGTATTGACAAATACGGGGCAAGCTATACTTACACGGGAACGATTATTGCACCTAATGAGAAAGGCTGCAAAGTACTTATGTAGCTTTTTGTAAGTTAGGGATATCGACAAGAAGGGACAAAAAGTGCCCCCCTACTTTTATATTATACTTTTGCTAATGCGCAACTATTATTATAATCAATTTATATAATATCATTTTCCCACACCTGGAACCACGTGAAATCCATTATGGCTTTATTTAAATTTCTGCTTTTTGTCAAATTTGAACTATTAAATTTGTTACCGTCGACACCCTATTTATCTTGTTTATTGTCATGAAAATGTTGCATGGTCTCATTGAATTTTAATTATTGTTTGTGCTTGTAGAAAATATTTAAAAGTTGAAAGAAATGACCCTTGTCATAATGTATTGACAAATAATATGGGGCAAGCTATACTTACATTTTTTAATATTATTAAGTATATAATATTATTTTGTCGATAATTCTGTGAATTCGATCATAGAGGGCCGTAGATAGGCTTTGTCGATGGGGGGGGGGGGTTGTTCACAAATGAACAAAAGTGAAGGAGTTCAATGATGGGATAATTTATGTTAAAACAATTTTAATGGCTCAGCTTTTCTACGTATAAAACGAGGATATATCAAGCCGCTTGCAAGCGCTTCCTTAGCTCGAGAACGATTACTGCACCCAATGAGAAAGGCTGCGAAGAACTTATGTAGCTTTTTGTAAGATAGGTATATCGACAAGAAGGTACAAAAAGTGCCCCTCAACTTTTATATTATATTTTTTCTAATGCGCAACTATTATTATAATTAATTTAGTTATGATTTCCCCACACCTGACACCACTTGCTTTATTTAAATTTCTGCTTTGTGTCAAATTTGAACTATTACATTTATGTTATCGTCCACACTCTGTTTATATTGTTTATTGTCATGAAAATGTTGAAAATTGTCCCATTGAATTGTAATTGTCTGTGCTTGTAGAAAATATCTAAAAGTTGAAAGAAATGACCGTTGTCATAATGTATTGACAAATACGGGGCAAGCTATACTTACACGGGAACGATTATTGCACCTAATGAGAAAGGCTGCAAAGTACTTATGTAGCTTTTTGTAAGTTAGGGATATCGACAAGAAGGGACAAAAAGTGCCCCCCTACTTTTATATTATACTTTTGCTAATGCGCAACTATTATTATAATCAATTTATATAATATGATTTTCCCACACCTGGAACCACGTGAAATCCATTATGGCTTTATTTAAATTTCTGCTTTTTGTCAAATTTGAACTATTAAATTTGTTACCGTCGACACCCTATTTATCTTGTTTATTGTCATGAAAATGTTGCATGGTCTCATTGAATTTTAATTATTGTTTGTGCTTGTAGAAAATATTTAAAAGTTGAAAGAAATGACCCTTGTCATAATGTATTGACAAATAATATGGGGCAAGCTATACTTACATTTTTTAATATTATTAAGTATATAATATTATTTTGTCGATAATTCTGTGAATTCGATCATAGAGGGCCGTAGATAGGCTTTGTCGATGGGGGGGGGGGGTTGTTCACAAATGAACAAAAGTGAAGGAGTTCAATGATGGGATAATTTATGTTAAAACAATTTTAATGGCTCAGCTTTTCTACGTATAAAACGAGGATATATCAAGCCGCTTGCAAGCGCTTCCTTAGCTCGAGAACGATTACTGCACCCAATGAGAAAGGCTGCGAAGAACTTATGTAGCTTTTTGTAAGATAGGTATATCGACAAGAAGGTACAAAAAGTGCCCCTCAACTTTTATATTATATTTTTTCTAATGCGCAACTATTATTATAATTAATTTAGTTATGATTTCCCCACACCTGACACCACTTGCTTTATTTAAATTTCTGCTTTGTGTCAAATTTGAACTATTACATTTATGTTATCGTCCACACTCTGTTTATATTGTTTATTGTCATGAAAATGTTGAAAATTGTCCCATTGAATTGTAATTGTCTGTGCTTGTAGAAAATATCTAAAAGTTGAAAGAAATGACCGTTGTCATAATGTATTGACAAATACGGGGCAAGCTATACTTACACGGGAACGATTATTGCACCTAATGAGAAAGGCTGCAAAGTACTTATGTAGCTTTTTGTAAGTTAGGGATATCGACAAGAAGGGACAAAAAGTGCCCCCCTACTTTTATATTATACTTTTGCTAATGCGCAACTATTATTATAATCAATTTATATAATATGATTTTCCCACACCTGGAACCACGTGAAATCCATTATGGCTTTATTTAAATTTCTGCTTTTTGTCAAATTTGAACTATTAAATTTGTTACCGTCGACACCCTATTTATCTTGTTTATTGTCATGAAAATGTTGCATGGTCTCATTGAATTTTAATTATTGTTTGTGCTTGTAGAAAATATTTAAAAGATGAAAGAAATGACCCTTGTCATAATGTATTGACAAATAATATGGGGCAAGCTATACTTACATTTTTTAATATTATTAAGTATATAATATTATTTTGTCGATAATTCTGTGAATTCGATCATAGAGGGCCGTAGATAGGCTTTGTCGATGGGGGGGGGGGGGGTTGTTCACAAATGAACAAAAGTGAAGGAGTTCAATGATGGGATAATTTATGTTAAAACAATTTTAATGGCTCAGCTTTTCTACGTATAAAACGAGGATATATCAAGCCGCTTGCAAGCGCTTCCTTAGCTCGAGAACGATTACTGCACCCAATGAGAAAGGCTGCGAAGAACTTATGTAGCTTTTTGTAAGATAGGTATATCGACAAGAAGGTACAAAAAGTGCCCCCCTACTTTTATATTATACTTTTGCTAATGCGCAACTATTATTATAATCAATTTATATAATATCATTTTCCCACACCTGGAACCACGTGAAATCCATTATGGCTTTATTTAAATTTCTGCTTTTTGTCAAATTTGAACTATTAAATTTGTTACCGTCGACACCCTATTTATCTTGTTTATTGTCATGAAAATGTTGCATGGTCTCATTGAATTTTAATTATTGTTTGTGCTTGTAGAAAATATTTAAAAGTTGAAAGAAATGACCGTTGTCATAATGTATTGACAAATACGGGGCAAGCTATACTTACACGGGAACGATTATTGCACCTAATGAGAAAGGCTGCAAAGTACTTATGTAGCTTTTTGTAAGTTAGGGATATCGACAAGAAGGGACAAAAAGTGCCCCCCTACTTTTATATTATACTTTTGCTAATGCGCAACTATTATTATAATCAATTTATATAATATCATTTTCCCACACCTGGAACCACGTGAAATCCATTATGGCTTTATTTAAATTTCTGCTTTTTGTCAAATTTGAACTATTAAATTTGTTACCGTCGACACCCTATTTATCTTGTTTATTGTCATGAAAATGTTGCATGGTCTCATTGAATTTTAATTATTGTTTGTGCTTGTAGAAAATATTTAAAAGTTGAAAGAAATGACCCTTGTCATAATGTATTGACAAATAATATGGGGCAAGCTATACTTACATTTTTTAATATTATTAAGTATATAATATTATTTTGTCGATAATTCTGTGAATTCGATCATAGAGGGCCGTAGATAGGCTTTGTCGATGGGGGGGGGGGGTTGTTCACAAATGAACAAAAGTGAAGGAGTTCAATGATGGGATAATTTATGTTAAAACAATTTTAATGGCTCAGCTTTTCTACGTATAAAACGAGGATATATCAAGCCGCTTGCAAGCGCTTCCTTAGCTCGAGAACGATTACTGCACCCAATGAGAAAGGCTGCGAAGAACTTATGTAGCTTTTTGTAAGATAGGTATATCGACAAGAAGGTACAAAAAGTGCCCCTCAACTTTTATATTATACTTTTGCTAATGCGCAACTATTATTATAATCAATTTATATAATATGATTTTCCCACACCTGGAACCACGTGAAATCCATTATGGCTTTATTTAAATTTCTGCTTTTTGTCAAATTTGAACTATTAAATTTGTTACCGTCGACACCCTATTTATCTTGTTTATTGTCATGAAAATGTTGCATGGTCTCATTGAATTTTAATTATTGTTTGTGCTTGTAGAAAATATTTAAAAGTTGAAAGAAATGACCGTTGTCATAATGTATTGACAAATACGGGGCAAGCTATACTTACACGGGAACGATTATTGCACCTAATGAGAAAGGCTGCAAAGTACTTATGTAGCTTTTTGTAAGTTAGGGATATCGACAAGAAGGGACAAAAAGTGCCCCCCTACTTTTATATTATACTTTTGCTAATGCGCAACTATTATTATAATCAATTTATATAATATGATTTTCCCACACCTGGAACCACGTGAAATCCATTATGGCTTTATTTAAATTTCTGCTTTTTGTCAAATTTGAACTATTAAATTTGTTACCGTCGACACCCTATTTATCTTGTTTATTGTCATGAAAATGTTGCATGGTCTCATTGAATTTTAATTATTGTTTGTGCTTGTAGAAAATATTTAAAAGTTGAAAGAAATGACCGTTGTCATAATGTATTGACAAATACGGGGCAAGCTATACTTACACGGGAACGATTATTGCACCTAATGAGAAAGGCTGCAAAGTACTTATGTAGCTTTTTGTAAGTTAGGGATATCGACAAGAAGGGACAAAAAGTGCCCCCCTACTTTTATATTATACTTTTGCTAATGCGCAACTATTATTATAATCAATTTATATAATATGATTTTCCCACACCTGGAACCACGTGAAATCCATTATGGCTTTATTTAAATTTCTGCTTTTTGTCAAATTTGAACTATTAAATTTGTTACCGTCGACACCCTATTTATCTTGTTTATTGTCATGAAAATGTTGCATGGTCTCATTGAATTTTAATTATTGTTTGTGCTTGTAGAAAATATTTAAAAGTTGAAAGAAATGACCGTTGTCATAATGTATTGACAAATACGGGGCAAGCTATACTTACACGGGAACGATTATTGCACCTAATGAGAAAGGCTGCAAAGTACTTATGTAGCTTTTTGTAAGTTAGGGATATCGACAAGAAGGGACAAAAAGTGCCCCCCTACTTTTATATTATACTTTTGCTAATGCGCAACTATTATTATAATCAATTTATATAATATGATTTTCCCACACCTGGAACCACGTGAAATCCATTATGGCTTTATTTAAATTTCTGCTTTTTGTCAAATTTGAACTATTAAATTTGTTACCGTCGACACCCTATTTATCTTGTTTATTGTCATGAAAATGTTGCATGGTCTCATTGAATTTTAATTATTGTTTGTGCTTGTAGAAAATATTTAAAAGTTGAAAGAAATGACCGTTGTCATAATGTATTGACAAATACGGGGCAAGCTATACTTACACGGGAACGATTATTGCACCTAATGAGAAAGGCTGCAAAGTACTTATGTAGCTTTTTGTAAGTTAGGGATATCGACAAGAAGGGACAAAAAGTGCCCCCCTACTTTTATATTATACTTTTGCTAATGCGCAACTATTATTATAATCAATTTATATAATATGATTTTCCCACACCTGGAACCACGTGAAATCCATTATGGCTTTATTTAAATTTCTGCTTTTTGTCAAATTTGAACTATTAAATTTGTTACCGTCGACACCCTATTTATCTTGTTTATTGTCATGAAAATGTTGCATGGTCTCATTGAATTTTAATTATTGTTTGTGCTTGTAGAAAATATTTAAAAGTTGAAAGAAATGACCGTTGTCATAATGTATTGACAAATACGGGGCAAGCTATACTTACACGGGAACGATTATTGCACCTAATGAGAAAGGCTGCAAAGTACTTATGTAGCTTTTTGTAAGTTAGGGATATCGACAAGAAGGGACAAAAAGTGCCCCCCTACTTTTATATTATACTTTTGCTAATGCGCAACTATTATTATAATCAATTTATATAATATGATTTTCCCACACCTGGAACCACGTGAAATCCATTATGGCTTTATTTAAATTTCTGCTTTTTGTCAAATTTGAACTATTAAATTTGTTACCGTCGACACCCTATTTATCTTGTTTATTGTCATGAAAATGTTGCATGGTCTCATTGAATTTTAATTATTGTTTGTGCTTGTAGAAAATATTTAAAAGTTGAAAGAAATGACCGTTGTCATAATGTATTGACAAATACGGGGCAAGCTATACTTACACGGGAACGATTATTGCACCTAATGAGAAAGGCTGCAAAGTACTTATGTAGCTTTTTGTAAGTTAGGGATATCGACAAGAAGGGACAAAAAGTGCCCCCCTACTTTTATATTATACTTTTGCTAATGCGCAACTATTATTATAATCAATTTATATAATATGATTTTCCCACACCTGGAACCACGTGAAATCCATTATGGCTTTATTTAAATTTCTGCTTTTTGTCAAATTTGAACTATTAAATTTGTTACCGTCGACACCCTATTTATCTTGTTTATTGTCATGAAAATGTTGCATGGTCTCATTGAATTTTAATTATTGTTTGTGCTTGTAGAAAATATTTAAAAGTTGAAAGAAATGACCGTTGTCATAATGTATTGACAAATACGGGGCAAGCTATACTTACACGGGAACGATTATTGCACCTAATGAGAAAGGCTGCAAAGTACTTATGTAGCTTTTTGTAAGTTAGGGATATCGACAAGAAGG
The DNA here is from genome assembly GCA_963920635.1 of Pseudeuparius sepicola. Lineage (NCBI taxonomy): Eukaryota > Metazoa > Arthropoda > Insecta > Coleoptera > Anthribidae > Pseudeuparius > Pseudeuparius sepicola. The sequence continues at coordinate 45,323,105 of OY987302.1, read as the reverse complement.
GACAAAAAGTGCCCCCCTACTTTTATATTATACTTTTGCTAATGCGCAACTATTATTATAATCAATTTATATAATATGATTTTCCCACACCTGGAACCACGTGAAATCCATTATGGCTTTATTTAAATTTCTGCTTTTTGTCAAATTTGAACTATTAAATTTGTTACCGTCGACACCCTATTTATCTTGTTTATTGTCATGAAAATGTTGCATGGTCTCATTGAATTTTAATTATTGTTTGTGCTTGTAGAAAATATTTAAAAGTTGAAAGAAATGACCGTTGTCATAATGTATTGACAAATACGGGGCAAGCTATACTTACACGGGAACGATTATTGCACCTAATGAGAAAGGCTGCAAAGTACTTATGTAGCTTTTTGTAAGTTAGGGATATCGACAAGAAGGGACAAAAAGTGCCCCCCTACTTTTATATTATACTTTTGCTAATGCGCAACTATTATTATAATCAATTTATATAATATGATTTTCCCACACCTGGAACCACGTGAAATCCATTATGGCTTTATTTAAATTTCTGCTTTTTGTCAAATTTGAACTATTAAATTTGTTACCGTCGACACCCTATTTATCTTGTTTATTGTCATGAAAATGTTGCATGGTCTCATTGAATTTTAATTATTGTTTGTGCTTGTAGAAAATATTTAAAAGTTGAAAGAAATGACCGTTGTCATAATGTATTGACAAATACGGGGCAAGCTATACTTACACGGGAACGATTATTGCACCTAATGAGAAAGGCTGCAAAGTACTTATGTAGCTTTTTGTAAGTTAGGGATATCGACAAGAAGGGACAAAAAGTGCCCCCCTACTTTTATATTATACTTTTGCTAATGCGCAACTATTATTATAATCAATTTATATAATATGATTTTCCCACACCTGGAACCACGTGAAATCCATTATGGCTTTATTTAAATTTCTGCTTTTTGTCAAATTTGAACTATTAAATTTGTTACCGTCGACACCCTATTTATCTTGTTTATTGTCATGAAAATGTTGCATGGTCTCATTGAATTTTAATTATTGTTTGTGCTTGTAGAAAATATTTAAAAGTTGAAAGAAATGACCGTTGTCATAATGTATTGACAAATACGGGGCAAGCTATACTTACACGGGAACGATTATTGCACCTAATGAGAAAGGCTGCAAAGTACTTATGTAGCTTTTTGTAAGTTAGGGATATCGACAAGAAGGGACAAAAAGTGCCCCCCTACTTTTATATTATACTTTTGCTAATGCGCAACTATTATTATAATCAATTTATATAATATGATTTTCCCACACCTGGAACCACGTGAAATCCATTATGGCTTTATTTAAATTTCTGCTTTTTGTCAAATTTGAACTATTAAATTTGTTACCGTCGACACCCTATTTATCTTGTTTATTGTCATGAAAATGTTGCATGGTCTCATTGAATTTTAATTATTGTTTGTGCTTGTAGAAAATATTTAAAAGTTGAAAGAAATGACCGTTGTCATAATGTATTGACAAATACGGGGCAAGCTATACTTACACGGGAACGATTATTGCACCTAATGAGAAAGGCTGCAAAGTACTTATGTAGCTTTTTGTAAGTTAGGGATATCGACAAGAAGGGACAAAAAGTGCCCCCCTACTTTTATATTATACTTTTGCTAATGCGCAACTATTATTATAATCAATTTATATAATATGATTTTCCCACACCTGGAACCACGTGAAATCCATTATGGCTTTATTTAAATTTCTGCTTTTTGTCAAATTTGAACTATTAAATTTGTTACCGTCGACACCCTATTTATCTTGTTTATTGTCATGAAAATGTTGCATGGTCTCATTGAATTTTAATTATTGTTTGTGCTTGTAGAAAATATTTAAAAGTTGAAAGAAATGACCCTTGTCATAATGTATTGACAAATAATATGGGGCAAGCTATACTTACATTTTTTAATATTATTAAGTATATAATATTATTTTGTCGATAATTCTGTGAATTCGATCATAGAGGGCCGTAGATAGGCTTTGTCGATGGGGGGGGGGGGTTGTTCACAAATGAACAAAAGTGAAGGAGTTCAATGATGGGATAATTTATGTTAAAACAATTTTAATGGCTCAGCTTTTCTACGTATAAAACGAGGATATATCAAGCCGCTTGCAAGCGCTTCCTTAGCTCGAGAACGATTACTGCACCCAATGAGAAAGGCTGCAAAGTACTTATGTAGCTTTTTGTAAGTTAGGGATATCGACAAGAAGGGACAAAAAGTGCCCCCCTACTTTTATATTATACTTTTGCTAATGCGCAACTATTATTATAATCAATTTATATAATATGATTTTCCCACACCTGGAACCACGTGAAATCCATTATGGCTTTATTTAAATTTCTGCTTTTTGTCAAATTTGAACTATTAAATTTGTTACCGTCGACACCCTATTTATCTTGTTTATTGTCATGAAAATGTTGCATGGTCTCATTGAATTTTAATTATTGTTTGTGCTTGTAGAAAATATTTAAAAGTTGAAAGAAATGACCGTTGTCATAATGTATTGACAAATACGGGGCAAGCTATACTTACACGGGAACGATTATTGCACCTAATGAGAAAGGCTGCAAAGTACTTATGTAGCTTTTTGTAAGTTAGGGATATCGACAAGAAGGGACAAAAAGTGCCCCCCTACTTTTATATTATACTTTTGCTAATGCGCAACTATTATTATAATCAATTTATATAATATCATTTTCCCACACCTGGAACCACGTGAAATCCATTATGGCTTTATTTAAATTTCTGCTTTTTGTCAAATTTGAACTATTAAATTTGTTACCGTCGACACCCTATTTATCTTGTTTATTGTCATGAAAATGTTGCATGGTCTCATTGAATTTTAATTATTGTTTGTGCTTGTAGAAAATATTTAAAAGTTGAAAGAAATGACCGTTGTCATAATGTATTGACAAATACGGGGCAAGCTATACTTACACGGGAACGATTATTGCACCTAATGAGAAAGGCTGCAAAGTACTTATGTAGCTTTTTGTAAGTTAGGGATATCGACAAGAAGGGACAAAAAGTGCCCCCCTACTTTTATATTATACTTTTGCTAATGCGCAACTATTATTATAATCAATTTATATAATATCATTTTCCCACACCTGGAACCACGTGAAATCCATTATGGCTTTATTTAAATTTCTGCTTTTTGTCAAATTTGAACTATTAAATTTGTTACCGTCGACACCCTATTTATCTTGTTTATTGTCATGAAAATGTTGCATGGTCTCATTGAATTTTAATTATTGTTTGTGCTTGTAGAAAATATCTAAAAGTTGAAAGAAATGACCCTTGTCATAATGTATTGACAAATACGGGGCAAGCTATACTTACACGGGAACGATTATTGCACCTAATGAGAAAGGCTGCAAAGTACTTATGTAGCTTTTTGTAAGTTAGGGATATCGACAAGAAGGGACAAAAAGTGCCCCCCTACTTTTATATTATACTTTTGCTAATGCGCAACTATTATTATAATCAATTTATATAATATCATTTTCCCACACCTGGAACCACGTGAAATCCATTATGGCTTTATTTAAATTTCTGCTTTTTGTCAAATTTGAACTATTAAATTTGTTACCGTCGACACCCTATTTATCTTGTTTATTGTCATGAAAATGTTGCATGGTCTCATTGAATTTTAATTATTGTTTGTGCTTGTAGAAAATATCTAAAAGTTGAAAGAAATGACCGTTGTCATAATGTATTGACAAATACGGGGCAAGCTATACTTACACGGGAACGATTATTGCACCTAATGAGAAAGGCTGCAAAGTACTTATGTAGCTTTTTGTAAGTTAGGGATATCGACAAGAAGGGACAAAAAGTGCCCCCCTACTTTTATATTATACTTTTGCTAATGCGCAACTATTATTATAATCAATTTATATAATATCATTTTCCCACACCTGGAACCACGTGAAATCCATTATGGCTTTATTTAAATTTCTGCTTTTTGTCAAATTTGAACTATTAAATTTGTTACCGTCGACACCCTATTTATCTTGTTTATTGTCATGAAAATGTTGCATGGTCTCATTGAATTTTAATTATTGTTTGTGCTTGTAGAAAATATTTAAAAGATGAAAGAAATGACCCTTGTCATAATGTATTGACAAATAATATGGGGCAAGCTATACTTACATTTTTTAATATTATTAAGTATATAATATTATTTTGTCGATAATTCTGTGAATTCGATCATAGAGGGCCGTAGATAGGCTTTGTCGATGGGGGGGGGGGGTTGTTCACAAATGAACAAAAGTGAAGGAGTTCAATGATGGGATAATTTATGTTAAAACAATTTTAATGGCTCAGCTTTTCTACGTATAAAACGAGGATATATCAAGCCGCTTGCAAGCGCTTCCTTAGCTCGAGAACGATTACTGCACCCAATGAGAAAGGCTGCGAAGAACTTATGTAGCTTTTTGTAAGATAGGTATATCGACAAGAAGGTACAAAAAGTGCCCCCCTACTTTTATATTATATTTTTTCTAATGCGCAACTATTATTATAATTAATTTAGTTATGATTTCCCCACACCTGACACCACTTGCTTTATTTAAATTTCTGCTTTGTGTCAAATTTGAACTATTACATTTATGTTATCGTCCACACTCTGTTTATATTGTTTATTGTCATGAAAATGTTGAAAATTGTCCCATTGAATTGTAATTGTCTGTGCTTGTAGAAAATATCTAAAAGTTGAAAGAAATGACCGTTGTCATAATGTATTGACAAATACGGGGCAAGCTATACTTACACGGGAACGATTATTGCACCTAATGAGAAAGGCTGCAAAGTACTTATGTAGCTTTTTGTAAGTTAGGGATATCGACAAGAAGGGACAAAAAGTGCCCCCCTACTTTTATATTATACTTTTGCTAATGCGCAACTATTATTATAATCAATTTATATAATATCATTTTCCCACACCTGGAACCACGTGAAATCCATTATGGCTTTATTTAAATTTCTGCTTTTTGTCAAATTTGAACTATTAAATTTGTTACCGTCGACACCCTATTTATCTTGTTTATTGTCATGAAAATGTTGCATGGTCTCATTGAATTTTAATTATTGTTTGTGCTTGTAGAAAATATTTAAAAGATGAAAGAAATGACCCTTGTCATAATGTATTGACAAATAATATGGGGCAAGCTATACTTACATTTTTTAATATTATTAAGTATATAATATTATTTTGTCGATAATTCTGTGAATTCGATCATAGAGGGCCGTAGATAGGCTTTGTCGATGGGGGGGGGGGGTTGTTCACAAATGAACAAAAGTGAAGGAGTTCAATGATGGGATAATTTATGTTAAAACAATTTTAATGGCTCAGCTTTTCTACGTATAAAACGAGGATATATCAAGCCGCTTGCAAGCGCTTCCTTAGCTCGAGAACGATTACTGCACCCAATGAGAAAGGCTGCGAAGAACTTATGTAGCTTTTTGTAAGATAGGTATATCGACAAGAAGGTACAAAAAGTGCCCCCCTACTTTTATATTATATTTTTTCTAATGCGCAACTATTATTATAATTAATTTAGTTATGATTTCCCCACACCTGACACCACTTGCTTTATTTAAATTTCTGCTTTGTGTCAAATTTGAACTATTACATTTATGTTATCGTCCACACTCTGTTTATATTGTTTATTGTCATGAAAATGTTGAAAATTGTCCCATTGAATTGTAATTGTCTGTGCTTGTAGAAAATATCTAAAAGTTGAAAGAAATGACCGTTGTCATAATGTATTGACAAATACGGGGCAAGCTATACTTACACGGGAACGATTATTGCACCTAATGAGAAAGGCTGCAAAGTACTTATGTAGCTTTTTGTAAGTTAGGGATATCGACAAGAAGGGACAAAAAGTGCCCCCCTACTTTTATATTATACTTTTGCTAATGCGCAACTATTATTATAATCAATTTATATAATATGATTTTCCCACACCTGACACCACTTGCTTTATTTAAATTTCTGCTTTGTGTCAAATTTGAACTATTACATTTATGTTATCGTCCACACTCTGTTTATATTGTTTATTGTCATGAAAATGTTGAAAATTGTCCCATTGAATTGTAATTGTCTGTGCTTGTAGAAAATATCTAAAAGTTGAAAGAAATGACCGTTGTCATAATGTATTGACAAATACGGGGCAAGCTATACTTACACGGGAACGATTATTGCACCTAATGAGAAAGGCTGCAAAGTACTTATGTAGCTTTTTGTAAGTTAGGGATATCGACAAGAAGGGACAAAAAGTGCCCCCCTACTTTTATATTATACTTTTGCTAATGCGCAACTATTATTATAATCAATTTATATAATATGATTTTCCCACACCTGACACCACTTGCTTTATTTAAATTTCTGCTTTGTGTCAAATTTGAACTATTACATTTATGTTATCGTCCACACTCTGTTTATATTGTTTATTGTCATGAAAATGTTGAAAATTGTCCCATTGAATTGTAATTGTCTGTGCTTGTAGAAAATATCTAAAAGTTGAAAGAAATGACCGTTGTCATAATGTATTGACAAATACGGGGCAAGCTATACTTACACGGGAACGATTATTGCACCTAATGAGAAAGGCTGCAAAGTACTTATGTAGCTTTTTGTAAGTTAGGGATATCGACAAGAAGGGACAAAAAGTGCCCCCCTACTTTTATATTATACTTTTGCTAATGCGCAACTATTATTATAATCAATTTATATAATATGATTTTCCCACACCTGACACCACTTGCTTTATTTAAATTTCTGCTTTGTGTCAAATTTGAACTATTACATTTATGTTATCGTCCACACTCTGTTTATATTGTTTATTGTCATGAAAATGTTGAAAATTGTCCCATTGAATTGTAATTGTCTGTGCTTGTAGAAAATATCTAAAAGTTGAAAGAAATGACCGTTGTCATAATGTATTGACAAATACGGGGCAAGCTATACTTACACGGGAACGATTATTGCACCTAATGAGAAAGGCTGCAAAGTACTTATGTAGCTTTTTGTAAGTTAGGGATATCGACAAGAAGGGACAAAAAGTGCCCCCCTACTTTTATATTATACTTTTGCTAATGCGCAACTATTATTATAATCAATTTATATAATATCATTTTCCCACACCTGGAACCACGTGAAATCCATTATGGCTTTATTTAAATTTCTGCTTTTTGTCAAATTTGAACTATTAAATTTGTTACCGTCGACACCCTATTTATCTTGTTTATTGTCATGAAAATGTTGCATGGTCTCATTGAATTTTAATTATTGTTTGTGCTTGTAGAAAATATTTAAAAGTTGAAAGAAATGACCCTTGTCATAATGTATTGACAAATAATATGGGGCAAGCTATACTTACATTTTTTAATATTATTAAGTATATAATATTATTTTGTCGATAATTCTGTGAATTCGATCATAGAGGGCCGTAGATAGGCTTTGTCGATGGGGGGGGGGGGTTGTTCACAAATGAACAAAAGTGAAGGAGTTCAATGATGGGATAATTTATGTTAAAACAATTTTAATGGCTCAGCTTTTCTACGTATAAAACGAGGATATATCAAGCCGCTTGCAAGCGCTTCCTTAGCTCGAGAACGATTACTGCACCCAATGAGAAAGGCTGCGAAGAACTTATGTAGCTTTTTGTAAGATAGGTATATCGACAAGAAGGTACAAAAAGTGCCCCCCTACTTTTATATTATATTTTTTCTAATGCGCAACTATTATTATAATTAATTTAGTTATGATTTCCCCACACCTGACACCACTTGCTTTATTTAAATTTCTGCTTTGTGTCAAATTTGAACTATTACATTTATGTTATCGTCCACACTCTGTTTATATTGTTTATTGTCATGAAAATGTTGAAAATTGTCCCATTGAATTGTAATTGTCTGTGCTTGTAGAAAATATCTAAAAGTTGAAAGAAATGACCGTTGTCATAATGTATTGACAAATACGGGGCAAGCTATACTTACACGGGAACGATTATTGCACCTAATGAGAAAGGCTGCAAAGTACTTATGTAGCTTTTTGTAAGTTAGGGATATCGACAAGAAGGGACAAAAAGTGCCCCCCTACTTTTATATTATACTTTTGCTAATGCGCAACTATTATTATAATCAATTTATATAATATCATTTTCCCACACCTGGAACCACGTGAAATCCATTATGGCTTTATTTAAATTTCTGCTTTTTGTCAAATTTGAACTATTAAATTTGTTACCGTCGACACCCTATTTATCTTGTTTATTGTCATGAAAATGTTGCATGGTCTCATTGAATTTTAATTATTGTTTGTGCTTGTAGAAAATATTTAAAAGTTGAAAGAAATGACCCTTGTCATAATGTATTGACAAATAATATGGGGCAAGCTATACTTACATTTTTTAATATTATTAAGTATATAATATTATTTTGTCGATAATTCTGTGAATTCGATCATAGAGGGCCGTAGATAGGCTTTGTCGATGGGGGGGGGGGGTTGTTCACAAATGAACAAAAGTGAAGGAGTTCAATGATGGGATAATTTATGTTAAAACAATTTTAATGGCTCAGCTTTTCTACGTATAAAACGAGGATATATCAAGCCGCTTGCAAGCGCTTCCTTAGCTCGAGAACGATTACTGCACCCAATGAGAAAGGCTGCGAAGAACTTATGTAGCTTTTTGTAAGATAGGTATATCGACAAGAAGGTACAAAAAGTGCCCCCCTACTTTTATATTATATTTTTTCTAATGCGCAACTATTATTATAATTAATTTAGTTATGATTTCCCCACACCTGACACCACTTGCTTTATTTAAATTTCTGCTTTGTGTCAAATTTGAACTATTACATTTATGTTATCGTCCACACTCTGTTTATATTGTTTATTGTCATGAAAATGTTGAAAATTGTCCCATTGAATTGTAATTGTCTGTGCTTGTAGAAAATATCTAAAAGTTGAAAGAAATGACCGTTGTCATAATGTATTGACAAATACGGGGCAAGCTATACTTACACGGGAACGATTATTGCACCTAATGAGAAAGGCTGCAAAGTACTTATGTAGCTTTTTGTAAGTTAGGGATATCGACAAGAAGGGACAAAAAGTGCCCCCCTACTTTTATATTATACTTTTGCTAATGCGCAACTATTATTATAATCAATTTATATAATATCATTTTCCCACACCTGGAACCACGTGAAATCCATTATGGCTTTATTTAAATTTCTGCTTTTTGTCAAATTTGAACTATTAAATTTGTTACCGTCGACACCCTATTTATCTTGTTTATTGTCATGAAAATGTTGCATGGTCTCATTGAATTTTAATTATTGTTTGTGCTTGTAGAAAATATTTAAAAGATGAAAGAAATGACCCTTGTCATAATGTATTGACAAATAATATGGGGCAAGCTATACTTACATTTTTTAATATTATTAAGTATATAATATTATTTTGTCGATAATTCTGTGAATTCGATCATAGAGGGCCGTAGATAGGCTTTGTCGATGGGGGGGGGGGGTTGTTCACAAATGAACAAAAGTGAAGGAGTTCAATGATGGGATAATTTATGTTAAAACAATTTTAATGGCTCAGCTTTTCTACGTATAAAACGAGGATATATCAAGCCGCTTGCAAGCGCTTCCTTAGCTCGAGAACGATTACTGCACCCAATGAGAAAGGCTGCGAAGAACTTATGTAGCTTTTTGTAAGATAGGTATATCGACAAGAAGGTACAAAAAGTGCCCCCCTACTTTTATATTATATTTTTTCTAATGCGCAACTATTATTATAATTAATTTAGTTATGATTTCCCCACACCTGACACCACTTGCTTTATTTAAATTTCTGCTTTGTGTCAAATTTGAACTATTACATTTATGTTATCGTCCACACTCTGTTTATATTGTTTATTGTCATGAAAATGTTGAAAATTGTCCCATTGAATTGTAATTGTCTGTGCTTGTAGAAAATATCTAAAAGTTGAAAGAAATGACCGTTGTCATAATGTATTGACAAATACGGGGCAAGCTATACTTACACGGGAACGATTATTGCACCTAATGAGAAAGGCTGCAAAGTACTTATGTAGCTTTTTGTAAGTTAGGGATATCGACAAGAAGGGACAAAAAGTGCCCCCCTACTTTTATATTATACTTTTGCTAATGCGCAACTATTATTATAATCAATTTATATAATATGATTTTCCCACACCTGACACCACTTGCTTTATTTAAATTTCTGCTTTGTGTCAAATTTGAACTATTACATTTATGTTATCGTCCACACTCTGTTTATATTGTTTATTGTCATGAAAATGTTGAAAATTGTCCCATTGAATTGTAATTGTCTGTGCTTGTAGAAAATATCTAAAAGTTGAAAGAAATGACCGTTGTCATAATGTATTGACAAATACGGGGCAAGCTATACTTACACGGGAACGATTATTGCACCTAATGAGAAAGGCTGCAAAGTACTTATGTAGCTTTTTGTAAGTTAGGGATATCGACAAGAAGGGACAAAAAGTGCCCCCCTACTTTTATATTATACTTTTGCTAATGCGCAACTATTATTATAATCAATTTATATAATATGATTTTCCCACACCTGACACCACTTGCTTTATTTAAATTTCTGCTTTGTGTCAAATTTGAACTATTACATTTATGTTATCGTCCACACTCTGTTTATATTGTTTATTGTCATGAAAATGTTGAAAATTGTCCCATTGAATTGTAATTGTCTGTGCTTGTAGAAAATATCTAAAAGTTGAAAGAAATGACCGTTGTCATAATGTATTGACAAATACGGGGCAAGCTATACTTACACGGGAACGATTATTGCACCTAATGAGAAAGGCTGCAAAGTACTTATGTAGCTTTTTGTAAGTTAGGGATATCGACAAGAAGGGACAAAAAGTGCCCCCCTACTTTTATATTATACTTTTGCTAATGCGCAACTATTATTATAATCAATTTATATAATATGATTTTCCCACACCTGACACCACTTGCTTTATTTAAATTTCTGCTTTGTGTCAAATTTGAACTATTACATTTATGTTATCGTCCACACTCTGTTTATATTGTTTATTGTCATGAAAATGTTGAAAATTGTCCCATTGAATTGTAATTGTCTGTGCTTGTAGAAAATATCTAAAAGTTGAAAGAAATGACCGTTGTCATAATGTATTGACAAATACGGGGCAAGCTATACTTACACGGGAACGATTATTGCACCTAATGAGAAAGGCTGCAAAGTACTTATGTAGCTTTTTGTAAGTTAGGGATATCGACAAGAAGGGACAAAAAGTGCCCCCCTACTTTTATATTATACTTTTGCTAATGCGCAACTATTATTATAATCAATTTATATAATATCATTTTCCCACACCTGGAACCACGTGAAATCCATTATGGCTTTATTTAAATTTCTGCTTTTTGTCAAATTTGAACTATTAAATTTGTTACCGTCGACACCCTATTTATCTTGTTTATTGTCATGAAAATGTTGCATGGTCTCATTGAATTTTAATTATTGTTTGTGCTTGTAGAAAATATTTAAAAGTTGAAAGAAATGACCCTTGTCATAATGTATTGACAAATAATATGGGGCAAGCTATACTTACATTTTTTAATATTATTAAGTATATAATATTATTTTGTCGATAATTCTGTGAATTCGATCATAGAGGGCCGTAGATAGGCTTTGTCGATGGGGGGGGGGGGTTGTTCACAAATGAACAAAAGTGAAGGAGTTCAATGATGGGATAATTTATGTTAAAACAATTTTAATGGCTCAGCTTTTCTACGTATAAAACGAGGATATATCAAGCCGCTTGCAAGCGCTTCCTTAGCTCGAGAACGATTACTGCACCCAATGAGAAAGGCTGCGAAGAACTTATGTAGCTTTTTGTAAGATAGGTATATCGACAAGAAGGTACAAAAAGTGCCCCCCTACTTTTATATTATATTTTTTCTAATGCGCAACTATTATTATAATTAATTTAGTTATGATTTCCCCACACCTGACACCACTTGCTTTATTTAAATTTCTGCTTTGTGTCAAATTTGAACTATTACATTTATGTTATCGTCCACACTCTGTTTATATTGTTTATTGTCATGAAAATGTTGAAAATTGTCCCATTGAATTGTAATTGTCTGTGCTTGTAGAAAATATCTAAAAGTTGAAAGAAATGACCGTTGTCATAATGTATTGACAAATACGGGGCAAGCTATACTTACACGGGAACGATTATTGCACCTAATGAGAAAGGCTGCAAAGTACTTATGTAGCTTTTTGTAAGTTAGGGATATCGACAAGAAGGGACAAAAAGTGCCCCCCTACTTTTATATTATACTTTTGCTAATGCGCAACTATTATTATAATCAATTTATATAATATCATTTTCCCACACCTGGAACCACGTGAAATCCATTATGGCTTTATTTAAATTTCTGCTTTTTGTCAAATTTGAACTATTAAATTTGTTACCGTCGACACCCTATTTATCTTGTTTATTGTCATGAAAATGTTGCATGGTCTCATTGAATTTTAATTATTGTTTGTGCTTGTAGAAAATATTTAAAAGTTGAAAGAAATGACCCTTGTCATAATGTATTGACAAATAATATGGGGCAAGCTATACTTACATTTTTTAATATTATTAAGTATATAATATTATTTTGTCGATAATTCTGTGAATTCGATCATAGAGGGCCGTAGATAGGCTTTGTCGATGGGGGGGGGGGGTTGTTCACAAATGAACAAAAGTGAAGGAGTTCAATGATGGGATAATTTATGTTAAAACAATTTTAATGGCTCAGCTTTTCTACGTATAAAACGAGGATATATCAAGCCGCTTGCAAGCGCTTCCTTAGCTCGAGAACGATTACTGCACCCAATGAGAAAGGCTGCGAAGAACTTATGTAGCTTTTTGTAAGATAGGTATATCGACAAGAAGGTACAAAAAGTGCCCCCCTACTTTTATATTATATTTTTTCTAATGCGCAACTATTATTATAATTAATTTAGTTATGATTTCCCCACACCTGACACCACTTGCTTTATTTAAATTTCTGCTTTGTGTCAAATTTGAACTATTACATTTATGTTATCGTCCACACTCTGTTTATATTGTTTATTGTCATGAAAATGTTGAAAATTGTCCCATTGAATTGTAATTGTCTGTGCTTGTAGAAAATATCTAAAAGTTGAAAGAAATGACCGTTGTCATAATGTATTGACAAATACGGGGCAAGCTATACTTACACGGGAACGATTATTGCACCTAATGAGAAAGGCTGCAAAGTACTTATGTAGCTTTTTGTAAGTTAGGGATATCGACAAGAAGGGACAAAAAGTGCCCCCCTACTTTTATATTATACTTTTGCTAATGCGCAACTATTATTATAATCAATTTATATAATATCATTTTCCCACACCTGGAACCACGTGAAATCCATTATGGCTTTATTTAAATTTCTGCTTTTTGTCAAATTTGAACTATTAAATTTGTTACCGTCGACACCCTATTTATCTTGTTTATTGTCATGAAAATGTTGCATGGTCTCATTGAATTTTAATTATTGTTTGTGCTTGTAGAAAATATTTAAAAGTTGAAAGAAATGACCCTTGTCATAATGTATTGACAAATAATATGGGGCAAGCTATACTTACATTTTTTAATATTATTAAGTATATAATATTATTTTGTCGATAATTCTGTGAATTCGATCATAGAGGGCCGTAGATAGGCTTTGTCGATGGGGGGGGGGGGTTGTTCACAAATGAACAAAAGTGAAGGAGTTCAATGATGGGATAATTTATGTTAAAACAATTTTAATGGCTCAGCTTTTCTACGTATAAAACGAGGATATATCAAGCCGCTTGCAAGCGCTTCCTTAGCTCGAGAACGATTACTGCACCCAATGAGAAAGGCTGCGAAGAACTTATGTAGCTTTTTGTAAGATAGGTATATCGACAAGAAGGTACAAAAAGTGCCCCCCTACTTTTATATTATATTTTTTCTAATGCGCAACTATTATTATAATTAATTTAGTTATGATTTCCCCACACCTGACACCACTTGCTTTATTTAAATTTCTGCTTTGTGTCAAATTTGAACTATTACATTTATGTTATCGTCCACACTCTGTTTATATTGTTTATTGTCATGAAAATGTTGAAAATTGTCCCATTGAATTGTAATTGTCTGTGCTTGTAGAAAATATCTAAAAGTTGAAAGAAATGACCGTTGTCATAATGTATTGACAAATACGGGGCAAGCTATACTTACACGGGAACGATTATTGCACCTAATGAGAAAGGCTGCAAAGTACTTATGTAGCTTTTTGTAAGTTAGGGATATCGACAAGAAGGGACAAAAAGTGCCCCCCTACTTTTATATTATACTTTTGCTAATGCGCAACTATTATTATAATCAATTTATATAATATCATTTTCCCACACCTGGAACCACGTGAAATCCATTATGGCTTTATTTAAATTTCTGCTTTTTGTCAAATTTGAACTATTAAATTTGTTACCGTCGACACCCTATTTATCTTGTTTATTGTCATGAAAATGTTGCATGGTCTCATTGAATTTTAATTATTGTTTGTGCTTGTAGAAAATATTTAAAAGTTGAAAGAAATGACCCTTGTCATAATGTATTGACAAATAATATGGGGCAAGCTATACTTACATTTTTTAATATTATTAAGTATATAATATTATTTTGTCGATAATTCTGTGAATTCGATCATAGAGGGCCGTAGATAGGCTTTGTCGATGGGGGGGGGGGGTTGTTCACAAATGAACAAAAGTGAAGGAGTTCAATGATGGGATAATTTATGTTAAAACAATTTTAATGGCTCAGCTTTTCTACGTATAAAACGAGGATATATCAAGCCGCTTGCAAGCGCTTCCTTAGCTCGAGAACGATTACTGCACCCAATGAGAAAGGCTGCGAAGAACTTATGTAGCTTTTTGTAAGATAGGTATATCGACAAGAAGGTACAAAAAGTGCCCCCCTACTTTTATATTATATTTTTTCTAATGCGCAACTATTATTATAATTAATTTAGTTATGATTTCCCCACACCTGACACCACTTGCTTTATTTAAATTTCTGCTTTGTGTCAAATTTGAACTATTACATTTATGTTATCGTCCACACTCTGTTTATATTGTTTATTGTCATGAAAATGTTGAAAATTGTCCCATTGAATTGTAATTGTCTGTGCTTGTAGAAAATATCTAAAAGTTGAAAGAAATGACCGTTGTCATAATGTATTGACAAATACGGGGCAAGCTATACTTACACGGGAACGATTATTGCACCTAATGAGAAAGGCTGCAAAGTACTTATGTAGCTTTTTGTAAGTTAGGGATATCGACAAGAAGGGACAAAAAGTGCCCCCCTACTTTTATATTATACTTTTGCTAATGCGCAACTATTATTATAATCAATTTATATAATATCATTTTCCCACACCTGGAACCACGTGAAATCCATTATGGCTTTATTTAAATTTCTGCTTTTTGTCAAATTTGAACTATTAAATTTGTTACCGTCGACACCCTATTTATCTTGTTTATTGTCATGAAAATGTTGCATGGTCTCATTGAATTTTAATTATTGTTTGTGCTTGTAGAAAATATTTAAAAGTTGAAAGAAATGACCCTTGTCATAATGTATTGACAAATAATATGGGGCAAGCTATACTTACATTTTTTAATATTATTAAGTATATAATATTATTTTGTCGATAATTCTGTGAATTCGATCATAGAGGGCCGTAGATAGGCTTTGTCGATGGGGGGGGGGGGTTGTTCACAAATGAACAAAAGTGAAGGAGTTCAATGATGGGATAATTTATGTTAAAACAATTTTAATGGCTCAGCTTTTCTACGTATAAAACGAGGATATATCAAGCCGCTTGCAAGCGCTTCCTTAGCTCGAGAACGATTACTGCACCCAATGAGAAAGGCTGCGAAGAACTTATGTAGCTTTTTGTAAGATAGGTATATCGACAAGAAGGTACAAAAAGTGCCCCTCAACTTTTATATTATATTTTTTCTAATGCGCAACTATTATTATAATTAATTTAGTTATGATTTCCCCACACCTGACACCACTTGCTTTATTTAAATTTCTGCTTTGTGTCAAATTTGAACTATTACATTTATGTTATCGTCCACACTCTGTTTATATTGTTTATTGTCATGAAAATGTTGAAAATTGTCCCATTGAATTGTAATTGTCTGTGCTTGTAGAAAATATCTAAAAGTTGAAAGAAATGACCGTTGTCATAATGTATTGACAAATACGGGGCAAGCTATACTTACACGGGAACGATTATTGCACCTAATGAGAAAGGCTGCAAAGTACTTATGTAGCTTTTTGTAAGTTAGGGATATCGACAAGAAGGGACAAAAAGTGCCCCCCTACTTTTATATTATACTTTTGCTAATGCGCAACTATTATTATAATCAATTTATATAATATCATTTTCCCACACCTGGAACCACGTGAAATCCATTATGGCTTTATTTAAATTTCTGCTTTTTGTCAAATTTGAACTATTAAATTTGTTACCGTCGACACCCTATTTATCTTGTTTATTGTCATGAAAATGTTGCATGGTCTCATTGAATTTTAATTATTGTTTGTGCTTGTAGAAAATATTTAAAAGTTGAAAGAAATGACCCTTGTCATAATGTATTGACAAATAATATGGGGCAAGCTATACTTACATTTTTTAATATTATTAAGTATATAATATTATTTTGTCGATAATTCTGTGAATTCGATCATAGAGGGCCGTAGATAGGCTTTGTCGATGGGGGGGGGGGGTTGTTCACAAATGAACAAAAGTGAAGGAGTTCAATGATGGGATAATTTATGTTAAAACAATTTTAATGGCTCAGCTTTTCTACGTATAAAACGAGGATATATCAAGCCGCTTGCAAGCGCTTCCTTAGCTCGAGAACGATTACTGCACCCAATGAGAAAGGCTGCGAAGAACTTATGTAGCTTTTTGTAAGATAGGTATATCGACAAGAAGGTACAAAAAGTGCCCCTCAACTTTTATATTATATTTTTTCTAATGCGCAACTATTATTATAATTAATTTAGTTATGATTTCCCCACACCTGACACCACTTGCTTTATTTAAATTTCTGCTTTGTGTCAAATTTGAACTATTACATTTATGTTATCGTCCACACTCTGTTTATATTGTTTATTGTCATGAAAATGTTGAAAATTGTCCCATTGAATTGTAATTGTCTGTGCTTGTAGAAAATATCTAAAAGTTGAAAGAAATGACCGTTGTCATAATGTATTGACAAATACGGGGCAAGCTATACTTACACGGGAACGATTATTGCACCTAATGAGAAAGGCTGCAAAGTACTTATGTAGCTTTTTGTAAGTTAGGGATATCGACAAGAAGGGACAAAAAGTGCCCCCCTACTTTTATATTATACTTTTGCTAATGCGCAACTATTATTATAATCAATTTATATAATATGATTTTCCCACACCTGGAACCACGTGAAATCCATTATGGCTTTATTTAAATTTCTGCTTTTTGTCAAATTTGAACTATTAAATTTGTTACCGTCGACACCCTATTTATCTTGTTTATTGTCATGAAAATGTTGCATGGTCTCATTGAATTTTAATTATTGTTTGTGCTTGTAGAAAATATTTAAAAGATGAAAGAAATGACCCTTGTCATAATGTATTGACAAATAATATGGGGCAAGCTATACTTACATTTTTTAATATTATTAAGTATATAATATTATTTTGTCGATAATTCTGTGAATTCGATCATAGAGGGCCGTAGATAGGCTTTGTCGATGGGGGGGGGGGGGGTTGTTCACAAATGAACAAAAGTGAAGGAGTTCAATGATGGGATAATTTATGTTAAAACAATTTTAATGGCTCAGCTTTTCTACGTATAAAACGAGGATATATCAAGCCGCTTGCAAGCGCTTCCTTAGCTCGAGAACGATTACTGCACCCAATGAGAAAGGCTGCGAAGAACTTATGTAGCTTTTTGTAAGATAGGTATATCGACAAGAAGGTACAAAAAGTGCCCCTCAACTTTTATATTATATTTTTTCTAATGCGCAACTATTATTATAATTAATTTAGTTATGATTTCCCCACACCTGACACCACTTGCTTTATTTAAATTTCTGCTTTGTGTCAAATTTGAACTATTACATTTATGTTATCGTCCACACTCTGTTTATATTGTTTATTGTCATGAAAATGTTGAAAATTGTCCCATTGAATTGTAATTGTCTGTGCTTGTAGAAAATATCTAAAAGTTGAAAGAAATGACCGTTGTCATAATGTATTGACAAATACGGGGCAAGCTATACTTACACGGGAACGATTATTGCACCTAATGAGAAAGGCAGCGAAGAACTTATGTAGCGTTTTGTAAGATAGGCATATCGACAAGAAGGGACAAAAAGTGCCCCCCAACTTTTATATTATACTTTTTCGAGTGCCCAACTATTATTATAATTATTTTTAATATGATTTCCCCACACCTGACACCAATTGAAATCCAATATAGCTTTATTCCAGGCTTTATTTAAATTTCTGTCTTGTGTCAAATTTTAACTAATAAATATGTTATCGTCCACACCCTGTTTATCTTGTTTTATATCACGAAAATATTGAATTGTCCCATTGGATTGTAATTGTTTGTGCTTGTAGAAAATATTTAAAAGTTGAAAGATATGACCGTTGTCGAAATGTCTTGACCAATATGTGGCAAGCTATACTTACATATTTTGATATCATATATTTTTAAATTACTTTGTCGATTTTCTGTGAATTTAATCATACAGGGCTGTAGATAGACTTTATTGATGGGGGTGTTCACACATGAAGGTACGTGAAGGAATTCAATTAAGGCATAATTTACACTAATACAATTTTAATGGATCAGCTATCTTAATTTTTCTAGGTATAAAACAAAGGTATATCAAGCCGCTTGCAAGCGCTTCCTTAGCTCGAGAACGATTACTGCACCCAATGAGAAAGGCTGCGAAGTACTTATGTAGCTTTTTGTAAGGAAGGGAAATCGACAAGAAGGTACAAGAAGTGCCCCACAACTTTTATATTACACTTTTGCTAATGCGCAACTATTATTTTAACTAATTTATATATAATTCCCCACACCTGACACCACTTGAAAATCAGATCAGCATGACACAAATATTTGTGTGTTTTTACAACCATTTACTATAGAAAGAAGTTTGTAACTCGAATTTATGTGTTTATCTGTAAAAATGAGATTAGTTTTGCACCAAGCGTGCTTCTTCAACAAGCCCTCATTTTAATTTTTTTGCAAAAAAATAGGAAAAGAAGGATATTTAGACCGTAAACTAAGTATTGTGCAGTATCTATTCAGTCAATCAGTGTTTTAAATTGCATAGGATTGACTTTTATGGATTAACAAATACGGAAAAGGGCAACAAATGGCAAAATATGAAAATCATAGTAGGCTTTTGAAATTTTGCACAGGAGTATAAAATTGCGAAAGAAACATATTTTTCTTTTGACTTTTTTCGAAATTCGGTATAAGCTCATTTTTCGGACATTTTTTTCATTAATGTCAAATTTTACATATAAAAAAGATTACGTCACAACATTTGATTATGTCAATTTTGGTTCTAGAGCAAGCAAAACCTGACGCCGCAAACAAATTTTCCGTAAATTATTTACTAAAAATTTTTCCCATATGGTGCAGACTTTTTGGCGGGCACTGTATAAACCATAAACTGTAAACAAAATCCGACTCACACCCCGAAATATCGACTTAAAATTTAGTGAAGATACGTAGTAGTAGCTCTGGTATTACTTAAATTCGAATTATTTGACATGTAAATTTTCGTTACACTTTCGTTGTCGTTGTCATCGAATTTGTTTTTTAATATAGAGCTTCCAAACTATACAAAATTGCCTATAATAATTTATGTCCTTACGCTTTTTCTCACAGATCGAACCTTTAAGGTACGATGGGGGGAATTTGTAAAAAAAGTGATTAATGATTAGACTATAAAAAAATCGTAAACTACACTCATAGGAAAAATATTCCATTTTAAACTAACTCATAATACATTGCAGTATGATATCAGCAAATTACGCCCCTCTCAACATAACATAGCCTTTGTAATTTTGTTCCAAACCGAGCCGACAACGTTTACACGATTCACCAGACAATGAAAACAAAGCGCGATTTGAAAAATGCCCAAATCGGAAAGAATGACTGCGACACTTTTTCATTGTTAATAACGTCCGCCACGCAGGGTCAATAAAAAACAATATCGCATAGTAAAGACCGGTGCGGGCCCAATTTATAGTCAGCGTCACTGGATCATTTAATTGAAAAAGCGGCGATTCTGTCGAACTTGATTTATCGGTTGGCCCTCAATCTAGTCGGCCCGCTGACCTATCCAATGGAGTGAGTGAATGATAAGGATTAGGCCTGGGGCGCCCGCACTGAGTAATGTGTCTTCCTGGTGACACCCTTGATTAAAGCGTCCACTCCCCTACCAACCCATCTATACCTATACACTATACATACAGATATCGGGGAACTATGGAACTTAAAAACCTTACGTTTAAACAAACCAGGGTCTATCCCGAACGGGGATTTTCGCATGATGGATTAAGTACTCGAACGGGACCACACTTCACGTCGTTTAGAATTCAAAGAGAATATTTTTCTCAAACCATACAAAATACAAAATTCTAAACAACTTACCTAATTGACTGCCCGCTCCAAATGATACATTTTGTATGTACCAGCTGAACAACACCTCAATTTTGTATATTTTATCTCCCAATATCTAGGACAATAATAATTGCTCTACAGAACTCCTCCTATACAGGGTGTTCCTTAATGACATGCTAATACTTAAGGGGGTTATTCTTGGGCCTATTTTAAGAAAAAAACTTCATATGAACGTATGTCGGAAACGTCCTAACTTTTGAGATACAGGGCGTTAAAGTTAATTTTTTGAAATTGAATTTTGGCTACATCTCCCGAAATAATCAAGCTGCTGAACTGAAATTTAGCATTGCTATGTTTTTGGAGATGTAGAATAAGCTGAAAATGTCAATTTCACCGTATCTCACAGAGGGCGCCACTTGCGCTGTTTTTTGATCACGCTTTTACGCGTAACTTTTTTGAGGTTATCTTTTTGGTCCTGCAGGTCCATCATTTTAGTGCATCTTTTCATTCTGCAAGAAAAAGGTACTCCTGTTTCATAACGATTAAATCCACCGTTTGCTTTGAAATTGCCAAAACGTTCTCCAAAACACCTGTTGACTTCAATATTCGAAACATAAAATTTTCACCTACCACCTTCTAGTGTTACAGATCAACTGTATCATTTAATCTGAGAAAAAAATCCCTATGAACAATGTACCAAAAATTATTCGCTTTCAAAATGGAAAGGATTGAATTTGACAAAATTTGGACACTCTATTTCAAGAAAACCAATGGTGTTTTGACCAATGCCCATTTGACATTTTTTTCATCATTTTGAATGTACAGTTGATCTGTAACATTTGAAAGCAGTAGGTGAAAATTTTATGTTTAAAATATTGGAATCAACAGGTGTTTTGGGGCACGTTTTGGTAATTTCAACGCAAACGGTTGATTTAATCGTTATGAAACAAGAGTACCTTTTTCTTGCAGAATGAAAGGATGCACTAAAATGATGGACCTGCAGAACCAAAAAGATAACCTCAAAAAAGTTACGCGTAACAGCGTGATCAAAAAACAGCGCAAGTGGGCCCTCTGTGAGATACAGTTTTCAGCTTATTCTCCATCCCCAAAAACATAGCAGTGCCAAATTTCAGTTCAACAGCTTGATTATTTCGGGAGATGTAGCCAAAATTCAATTTAAAAAATGAACTTTATAACGCCCTGTATCTCAAAAGTTAGGACGTTTACGACATACGTTCATATGAAGTTTTTTTTTTAAATATGCCCAATAATAACCCCCTTAAGTATTAGCATGTTATTAAGGAACACCCATATACTGTATAACCAAGATGAATGCTAGGCCCAAAATGTGCAGAAGCGCATCAAAACGCACTGTTCAGAGGAGCTATTATTCGGGATTATTGTAGAGTATGGCATAATCTTCAATTCACGTATACTTCAGTCTTCAGACTAAACTTGCAGGAAACCATCTTCCAAATTCCGTCGCAGGCTGATGCTCATTCTGTATACTTTAGTATAGGTACCATGCATCAACTCGGTATTTAAATAGACCATGTTGTACGCAAATAACGTACACGCACACAATGCAATAGCCTCGAAAAATCCTAGAAACACATAGGTATATCAAATAAATTATGAAAGTCAATTTACTGGCCTCAATGATTACACCTAACGTCAAATAAATGGCATATGATAAGCACTTTCAGTGCTATCATCGCAACAGCACGCCCGTATATAAAAGGTTTACCTGTGATAGGTTATGTCCTGAAAAATACGACTTTTGCCACACACCACACACTTTTTGTACCCATCTATACAAAATCAGTCACTACATCCTAAATAAAAATAAATAGTCTATACATTAAAAAAAAACACTTGAAAACACGAAAACTACACACGTAAACACAATAATCATCTTTGAAAAAAGAGTCCCAGGAAGGAATCAAAGCCCTATGGGTATTATAAAATACGTGAGATGGAAATCACCCTGTGTGGTAACCAAGTTTTGACACAATATTCTGATATCTACCAGATACATGTTCGAGTTATTATGCTTAGCTGTGCGAATTGTGGCACTTTCCCGATCGCCGAAACTAAAATGTTTGAGGATAATAATCCATCGGTAAGTAATTTTCCAATTTAAATTAACTTTTGAGGTCATACACCAAAGTGGCATAGGCTTTTGTGTAAGTACCTACTTCTTCATAATAATTGGAAATTTAAAATTAGAATTATTGCTTTATTATGAAGGATTCCTAAACATAAAAAATTACGATTTCTGCCTCAATTAGTTTGTCGAAACAACTCATAGGTGCGCTCCACTGTAAAACGGAAAAGCCATATGCAGGACTGTCCTGGTCGAGCGTTAAGTCCAAATTTGCTTCTTCCTGGGGTTCTTTATTCAAAGATAATAATGCAGAGATTGAATGCGGCGGCGGATGGCGGCGTTGCCATGTTGGGCGATTTGAAGTGTCTGTTGGCGATTTTATGAAAGTGAGAAATATAAATACATCGGCGATTTAGTTTTAGTTTAAAATTGTCACATAAAAGGAATGAATAGCTAAAATTATTACTGATTTAATGTTACGGTAGTTGTGTCTTCATTTAACCCCATTATTAAATCCGTCTATTTTGAAGTAAAATTGCTGTAAGCAATGGAGTACGTGGCACCATTCAAAATGATGTTGGCTCTGTTTACTTTTTGTTCATTACCCCTCTATCCTTGGTTATTTTTCTGAGGCGGTGATAGTATATAGAATTACACCGGGCACCGGGGTTGCTACTTCTGTCACTAGTTTAAAGTTAGACTGGCCACAGTGACCATGGGCCATTTACGGAAATGTACAAAACGGATCGGTTTGTTGACGTCGTTACGATTTGGTAGTGCTAGCGGTAGCAATTTTCGTGCATAATTTTACATTTATGAGAAAGAACTACGTGTACATAAAGCCGCGAAAACTTCTTAAGCAAATGTTAGTGCCTATGATGTGAATACAACATTTCCTTAGGGTGTTCCTCGTGTTATAACGCTTGCCACCTTGTTTGTTTGCTTTCAAGCAGAAGCGTCTAGTTAGTACTCAGTTGTGACTTATTTGTTATACATTTACTATTTATAAATAATGTTCCACAGTTAATTTCTCTTGTTATTGTTGATTGGTTGATTGGTTATTCGATATTACATTTTATCGTGGCTCCTTTCTGTGATGACTTGTACATTTTTTTTTATATCGCCACGAAGTAGCAAGATTACGGTCCTACCACTTTTATTTGGATAAAATAGAAAGTTATAGGGCGTCTTAGCATTGCGTGATCACCCTCTAATTTGTTTGCAAAATCGTACCAAAATTTTGATTTTCGATAAGTCGTCTAAAAAATCGCAGTAGGCCAGGATTTCGCGGCAAGGTCAAACCAATACTTCGCAAATGGTGACGTTTCAGGGACATATCTATAAAAAAATTCAACCGTTCAATTTCCCCAGCCTACTTAGAATTTCAGGGGTGTTAACATGAAAAACGGGACCCACTATATCAAAAATATTAAGGGTAATCTAAACATATTCCACCCGCCACTCTGGCAACAAATTTTTAAATATTTGCTTTACCTACAATATTTCGGGAGGCCTACAAATATGTTTATTTTCTCTACCTATCATCTGAAATCATTTTGAAAGTTCTGAACTTGTTATTCTGTAATTAAATCAAAAATTGATATTGATTGCTTTGTATGTATTGTATCGAGCATCGAGCCGTTACTTTTCACTAGTAATCGCCCTAGTGCTTGAATTATTGAGGGAAATTTTTCGAGTACACGAATTTTTTGAAAAATTCGCGTTAGAGAAAAATTTTCGGATATTAATTCAAGAACGTGGGGGATTCGGTAAGAAAATTCCAGACCACCTACACGTAAATTAAACGAAATTATTATCAAAATTTTTGCTGAGTATATATGTTACAATGTCACATTATAATAATGACATCTGTCAAAAAATTTCCGCTGTAATAACTTCCTGCTGCCTAGAGCAAGTGAGAATATTTCCGGAAATTTTTTGAGTTGCCATGACAAAGAAGCTAAAAACGAGCCTCTGATTGGTTAAAAAATGTAGGTGTGGAATTTTCGTATGTAATATCACAAGTGCCGGAAATTTTATCGATAATTTTCTCGAAAGCGCTATTTAGAAAGAGCACGAGTATAAATTGGTCTTTTATTTTCTGATAAAATCCCGAGAGCGAACACGTACTTCTTAAAATTGGTGTTTTACACTGTTCTAAATTATGCAGCTTATAAATTTTGTTGCGGTATTATTAAGCATTGTATCAATGAATTTATATAACTTTTACACTGATAAATTGTTCTTATTAGACCTCGGTCTCCGTTGAAATTTATGACACACATTCAGAAAATAAACCAACTCTGACAGGGTGTAGGTATAATCGCATTTGCCTTGGATATCCAAGCGTCATGTTTGTTTACTCGAATGCTAAAGTCGAAGCTGTCAATAAACTCGTTCAAAATGAGTCGCTTTGGAAATGTAAACATAGAAAAAATTAATACAGAAATTATTAAATCATATAAACTTTTCTAAATAATTTTATTCTCAAGCGTTATTTTGCCCATTAGCAAAACCACTGGTACAAATTGGGCATTTATTTTCAGAGATAAAATTTTATCAGAAAATAAAAGACCAATTTATACTCGTGATCTTTCTAGGCAAAATAGCGCTTTCGAAAGAATTATCGATAAAATTTCTGGCACTTGTGATATTACATACGATAATTTGCACTAGTGCAATTATCGCTAGCAGAGGCATATGATTGGTTTGATTTTTATGGAAGGAGCTACTTTATTGGATGCAAGCAGTATGAGGGAAATAATCGTAACAAAAATTTAGGTTTGACTGTTGGGTTATGAAAATGCAGGTTCGTGAATGGTCAAAAGGCGTGGGATTATGAGCTCATGACATGATACAATGAAAAGAAGGTATGATAGATCGGTGTCACAATTTCGTCCGGCTCTGCGCATGACGTCACGCGGAGCGGATTATTTGAATTTTAAGGCGGGAAGCTGTTTTTCGAATGGAATATTGCGTTAAGTATCAGTAAATTAATGTTGTATTAGGTAGCATGATTTAGAACATACGACTAATTTAAAAATAACATGATAATCAAGCTAAGAAAATTCTCAGTAGTGTAAGCATTTGTATTTTTTAACACAAAGATAATGCATCAACTGTAAGGACTTCCTTAGGACTTACAGGTAAATAACTCAAAGTTTATTTCTTCTTACAAAGGAAATAAAAATAACTAATCGATAACAACGAAAATTTCCAAGGTTGCAAGAGAATACTAGCAGTCGCCATAAGTAAAAAATAAATACCCATGATATAGTTTGTAATTATTGAAAAAATAAATAAAACATGGAAATTTAACAAAATAATAATAAGTTAATTTTTAAGGCAACAATGTTAAATTATATAAAATTTAGCTAAATTTTAAAACGCCTTTATTTTAAGAAATTTAATACTGTTTACATTAAACAAAATCATGTTTTATTAATTAAAATTAATTAAAATTATGATGTAATTTTTAACCTTTAAATTTTAATTTAAATTTTTCATTCTAAAGTATATTCTTGACCTAAAAAAGTTTTTAAATATGTTTACTACAGTTTACCTTTGATGCTTATTCTAGCAAATGTTAAATATCCTTTACAAATAAACAGTTCACCCGAATTTACATCATTAAATATTTTTTATAGTTCCTCTATGTTTTTCATTATTTCTTCTGATGGCTTGGCCAAACCCCCTCAGACACATGATCAACCCAGGTGAAATTCTCCGGATTTGTTGATGCCATAGGTTCAGTGGTTCGTAATTTGCAGCCCGCTAAATATTCTAAACCATCATAAACTAAAGAATCGATTTCTTCAGCTAATTCATCTCTGACAGCTGCTCTATCCATTTCTTTTCCTTTAGAAGTCAAATCAGCAAGGCATTCACTGCTTAAAAGTTTTTCAGGCAATGGCTGTAGTTTTGGGGTATTAAAACAAATTAAACAACTTAAGATGTTCAACGAACCTGTCTTGAAGAATTTCAATCCACATTTTTTGATGGATTTCTTTTATTTATTCGTTCACTTCTCGCCTTATTATATTTCACTGTTAACTTTTAATTTGGCAAATTAAATATCGGTATGGAGTCTGATGGCTTCAAAAGCCGGTGATTTTTTGCTGAATACCATGGCAATTCACATTTTAAATTCCTCTCATAGCTTTCCTCACTAAAATGTTGTGAGCAAACTAGCGGTTTTCACATTAAATTTGTCCTTTCGTTTACAAGCAATCGTTCACTGTTTAATAAGATTTTCATCCTTTGGGAAACGGAAAAACATGAACTGTCCCGTAAATGTCTTTGCTTCATTGTCTGCATTGCAACTTGTTACAACACAACGCATTTTAAAACGCAAATAATAATTTAAATAATGCAAATTCACGTCGCGACAAACTGACACTGACACCCCTAACCTAACCTAACCTATATATTTTGTGACTGCCACCGAAACCGCTCCGCGTGACGTCGCATGACTCCGCCCACAATGCGCAATATCATACCTTCTTTATTATTATATCATGAGCTCATGACTTAGACACTTCTGGTTCCTGACGGGTGCAATTATTGTTTATCAGTTTCCGAATGTATAGAGTATGTATATTTCAATAGTCGTAGAAAAACATTTTTAAAATAGTAAGTGTATAACAAATAATTCGTGTCGGTGCCTTGTGGGCGACACTGAGATCCGGCAACCAAGTTTCAAATTGAGGTTTTTGGTGTAACTTCCAAGCTCCTTACAAACAAGTGTGTTCGTTCCGGAATGGTCCAAAAACAAGGACGCCAGAGAGTACAACTGCTTGTCCCTGGTATTTAAGTTTATTAAACACATAACGCCGCACAGTCGCGAGCCGTTACCTGTTTCAGTTACAGTTATTACGGCGCCCCGGACAAACACGGGGTTATTTGGCCGGAAACAAATAATGGACTGTTTTCCAGTTTAAAAAGGGCCGCGGTAAAACCGCAACGGACGTAATGATATTGTTTACTGGTTTCCTCAGTTTAAATTGGATTTCTGAAAGTTCGAATCCCAAATAAAAATTCCAAACATCGGACTATCAATCAAGGCCCCTCCGAAAAAGTTTTATTAAGTTTTTTTTTGCAACAGTGATTCCGAACGGCGGGTATTGCTTTTCAGTAATTGCCTCTGTCGGTTTTCAGTCTAACGACGGAAGCTTGGTGTTTTTCCGTAACAGTGATCTATACAAAATAGTACTGGGTAGTTTCAATAATATATTTGAATTGTATGCGATTTGAAGAGCTCACATGATTTTTTGGTTTTTGGTACTAGAACAATTAAAATTTAATTTCAAAACTACTTTCTGTTCGTCCACCAAGAATTTTGCAAGTTGTGAAATAACATAATAGCTTCATCGGACTTCTGTTTCTTTTCTCATTATACAGGGTGGCCCACTTAAAATGAAAGCACCCCCGTAAAAAAATTTTCATCCAATTTTAGCCTAGTTCTTGTTTAAAGAAAAAAAACCCACATAGCAAATTTGAACAAAAAATATACAGGGAGTTCCTTTCTGCGGGTTGTCAAAGTTGAGCAACAGGACCACTCAAAGTGTTGGTGTGTAAA
This sequence comes from Pseudeuparius sepicola, assembly GCA_963920635.1. Lineage (NCBI taxonomy): Eukaryota > Metazoa > Arthropoda > Insecta > Coleoptera > Anthribidae > Pseudeuparius > Pseudeuparius sepicola. The sequence goes on along the minus strand of OY987302.1, from coordinate 45,294,577 downwards.
GAACCAATAGAAAATAATCAGGGTGTTTTTCTTTGTGCCATCTCAAAATACAGATTTTTTTTGGGTCAAAAATCTGGTATATCAAAACCGCTCCAGACACTATAAACGAAGTAAAAATACAGAAGCCTGAAAGTCAGTAAACAAGAAGAAAGGTCCATTAATTTAACTTGTTTTTTATTTGTTGGTTGGCATTTTGTAAAGGAATAAATTACTTTTATGTTTATTAACGTTTTTTTTTTCAATAATTCCAGGGCGCCCTTGGCCAGTATAAAGTTTTATAAAACTAAACATTTTGAGATGGCCAAGGAAAAAATACCCTGTACATTTTTGTATTGAATCTTTGCACACCAATATTTTGAGTAGTACTGTTGATCAATCAACTGTTTTGAGGGGATTCCACGACACACTTGACTCGTCAGATTCCTTTTAAATTCACATTTTGCTCATCTTTGGAACCATGACGTACAAAAGAACTTTCTGTATATTTTGATTACCTAACACTGAGGTGTCAGATTTTAAATAAAAAAATCGCTAAATGGTTTTCGTCGTTTTTTACTAGAAAAAAGTTTGTAGTAGGCCTTGAAAAATGATATTAAGTCCTGAAATTTTGCACCAAAGTAAGAGTTTTTTGCGACCTACCTGTAGAAAAAACCGAAATTTATTTATTTTGAATTATTTGTAGATCTTGTAATAAAGATGGACGATTGATGCAATAAAAAAATGTTTGCTTTAACCAAAGAAATATGAGATTAAAATTTCTAAAATATTGAGGGTGTTTTTTTTTAATTTCAAAATAAAACAATAATTAAAAATTTCCTCCCTGTGCCTATGGTGCGAACTTTTTGGAGGACACTGTAGAGGGAAGGCAACGGCGTGCGTGGTAGTCTCATGGATGGGTGACCATTTTTAATTGTTTTACCCTTACCTAAGTAATAAAAGTTCTTTCTTAATAGTTTAAAAATATATAATTTGTCCTTCGGCATTGAAGTTCATTTTTATAACTCATGTGCTTATTTATTTAAAGACCTCGGCAACTAAATTCCACATTCGTTATAAAAAGTTGAAGTTCACTCTAAAGACTCTTACAAATTTCTTAATTTAAGTTTCGTAATTCTTTCATTAAAATAAACATTTTTCGTTATTGCATCAATAATAATTGTCCATCTTTATCATGATATCCACAAATTCCCAAGTTAAATAAATTTAATAAATGTAATATTTCAAAAACGGTATAAAGTATACGTAAATATAATGCTATAAAGTTTTATAAAAAAATTAACCGTAGCATCGAGTATGTTCCAGAAATGTAAAAATAATAGGGTGTACGTTTGAAAAATATAAATTTGATTAGTTTCTTGACAACAGCCTACATTGCCTCCCCTGAAAAAAAAAATTGTTTAACTTTTGTACTGTTCGCTAGGTCGAAAAATAACAACATTCTGGTGAAATATTACATGAATACCCGCGAACATAATGAAAGATATAGGTTTTAGGTATCTTAGAGATTGATAGGGACATACAAATAAAATTATCGCAAAGAACGAAATACTTATTCTCAGTTGAATCAGCAGCAGTGAATACACCAGTCTAAAAAATGACGAATTAACACACCGAAAATTAACTTTTCGTTATGAAATAAACAGGAATTAAACGCTTTGGTCCATGCGAAATATGCAATTAAATCGAGTTTTACTTCCCAGAGTTTTGTCTAATTTGAATATCCTTATAACCTTTCCTCCAGCATACAAAGTCACGCCTTAATTAAGTTTTTAATGAATCTCCTCGCCAACTTCAAAATATACTAAAGTTGGAAGTTTCTTAGAAGTTGTTTTAAGGGACATTAACTTCTTTATTCTTGTAGAGCCATAAAACAAACTGTAATTTTAAAAGAATTCCCTGTAATTAGTGCTAACAAACCTGGTGCAAACAAAAGATAGGAACAACTAGGTAGGTACTACTATAGCGCGAAACTTAATATTTTCAACTAGTTATAATATTATTTCTATTATTATTGTATCATCGAAAATATCTCATCTAACCTTTTTCAAAATATTATATGGTACAATTTTAGAGACACAAGGGTTTTCATGCATTTCAAATAATCTTGAAGCAAGTACCTAATGTTTTTAAATTTATTTAATGAGGTTTCTTAGGTATATAGCAGGTATATAGTTCCAAAACGTGTTCAACAAAACTCATTTCGTTAATAGTATTGTTATGATTTTTAGTAACAGAGTAACCAGTAAATAAGTGTCTTAGGCTATTTTCTGGAAAAAATCCATTACCTATTTGAAGAGAACATGTTTCTGGAAATTGGCATAGAAGCACAACAATACAATCATATACCTGTATATTAACATAATATATACCGCTTTTGGCCCTAATGCGCACGGCAAGGCGCGGTGTACGAAAAGAGATGAAATTCGCCGCCATTTTTAATCCCATATTGGCAGTTCGAATGGTGGCTACGTTATTCCTTGTTTAATTTTTTTTATACTGTAGGAATGAAATTGCATTTAGGTATACTTTTTGAAGGCGCCGGTAAAATCATAAAAGTCACCGTGACATGCTCTTTTGAGAGATGTCTTTTTAGTTTTTAATCGCAATATTTTGTACGGATAATAGCTTTTCGTTTTCATATTTACGAGATCAAAAAATGACAAATGCGAAGAGACTATTACATCCAAGTTGTGAAATAAGTACATTCCATGTAGGTAAGTAAATAGGTAGGTATAATTTTTTGACTAATAATATTTTCAAGAGAATAAACTAAATTTAGAATGAGGCTTAGTGCCAGTGACAATAATATTCACTGGAAGGACTCTGTATGCGTGTTCTATTCATTTTGATGAACAGGATTTTTTTAATGCAACACGAAAGAACGCTCTACCATCTAGAAACCTAACCGAAGAAGCAGTGGAGTCAAAATTGGTAAGACCACCAACAAAATTCATTCCCGTTCAAGAAGTAGCTCATGGAGATGAGAAAAATGGAGACATTGTAATTCTCGATATGACCATATTTCTGGAGCCGATAGAATTAACCGAAGAAATGCAAACAGCAGCAGCAAGTAAACCTGTTAACTGCAACAAAATTATTGAAGCCTATAAAGAGGCCCAATTAGAAATCACTTCACTTGCATTTTTGAAGCAAAGATTAAAGTGGTAGGAGTTGAAGTTACCAAGTTTTCTTTTGCTTGTATTTTTTTAGCAAACAAAAAGAAAAGGTTTTTAGGAATAAAACTAGCTGCCTAAAAATTCAGAAATAGGTATAGATATTATGTTCCTGGAAAATAGGTTGTTGTTATTATTAAAACTATTAAAAGGAATGATTATCCCAAGTAATATTGTATGAAAATGTTAGGTAATTAAAAATATTTTCATGTTTTTTATAAGAAATTGTTTATAATATACAGGGTCTTCCTTAATGACATGCTAATACTTAAGGGTGTTATTCTTGGGCCCATTTTAAGAAAAAAACTTCATATGAACGTATGTCGTAAACGTCCTAACTTTTGAGATACAGGGCGTTAAAGTTCATTTTTTTAATTGAATTTTGGCTACATCTCCCGAAATAATCAAGCTGCTGAACTGAAATTTGGCACTGCTTTGTTTTTGGGGATGGAGAATAAGCCGAAAATGTCAATTTCACCATATCTCACAGAGGGCGCCACTTGCGCTGTTTTTTGATCACGCTTTTACGCGTAACTTTTTTTGAGGTTATTTTTTTGGTCCTGCAGGTCCATCATTTTAGTGCATATTTTCATTCTGCAACAAAGAGGTACTCTTGTTTCATAACGATTAAATCAACCGTTTGCGTTGAAATTACCAAAACGTGCCCCAAAACACCTGTTGACTTCAATATTCGAAACATAAAATTTTCACCTACTACCTTCAAGTGTTACAGATCAACTGTACCATTTAAACTGAGAAAAAAATCCCTATGAACAATATACCAAAAATTATTCGCTTTAAAAATGGAAAGGATTGAATTTGACAAAATTTTGACACTCTATTTCAAGAAAACCAATGGTATTTTGAATGTACAGTTAATCTGTAACACTTGAAGGTGGTAGGTGAACATTTTGTTTCGAATATTGAAGTCAACAGGTGTTTTGGGGCACGTTTTGGCAATTTCAAAGCAAACGGTGGACTTAATCGTTATGAAACAGGAGTACCTTTTTCTTGCAGAATGAAAAGATGCACTAAAATGATGGACCTGCAGGACCAAAAAGATAACCTCAAAAAAGTTACGCGTAAAAGCGTGATCAAAAAACAGCGCAGGTGGCGCCCTCTGTGAGATACGGTGAAATTGACATTTTCAGCTTATTCTCCATCCCCAAAAACAAAGCAGTGCCAAATGTCAGTTCAGCAGCTTGATTATTTCGGGAGATGTAGACAAAATTCAATTAAAAAAAAATGAACTTTAATGCCCTGTATCTCAAAAGTTAGGATGTTTACGACATACGTTCATATGAAGTTTTTTTCTTAAAATGGGCCCAAGAATAACCCCCTTAAGTATTAGCATGTCATTAAGGAACACCCTGTATATTGTATACGGTATATCTAATGTAAGTACTATAATAATTATATTAGTTCTCTTTATGACGATTAAAATATTATGTTGTTTTGATTAAGTTGTACAATTTCTCAACCTATATAGTTAACTGCTTCAATTCCCGAATGCGCATTAATTTAAAATGAAAACCAACAAAAATCTTAGGCCTATGTTGTACTTTGAATTAAATAAGTTCAATTTTGCACAAAACGATAACCAAGACATTACATTATTTATGGAACTCACCCGTATAAATGATTTCAAATTTCCCGCTTCATTTAGGGTTAAAAATGGCCGCCGAATTATTCCCCCGGTCCGACGTCTCTTTTGCGCGGTATAGGTTGCTATAGGTATATTAATACAATACGAACATATTTTGGTTGACTGACGTATTAATAAAGACTGCTCACGGCTGTCATGTTTGACAGTTTTCTGGCTCACCATGAGCTTCCCGGAGACAAAATACAATGCAAAATACATTGTTGACCATAGGCGCCATCTACTTTTCAGGATATGAAACTATAGCCGTGAGAAGTCTTATTAATACGTCAGTCAATGATATTTTCTTAATAACTTTTTCCGATACTTCCAAGACAAACTCGATTTTTCCCAACTTTTAAATGTCAATTCGACGTCACTATCCTCTTTATTAGGCACAGTAGTTAGGGTACCCAAAAAATCGTTTTTAGACGAAATACCATGTTTTCAGTGTTGGCGGTTCTTTCTTCGAAAAACAATTAGATAACAAGAATAGAAAAACAAGCTGTCAGGGAATACGAAAAGCTAAACTGATTTTGCCAAGTTTCTGAAAAGCAGCCTATCTATCTCTATAAAATACCTAAAGCAGCGATAGAATAATCCTATGTGGCGGTAGGGATTGTAATTTTTCCCCGAAACTTTTATCCAATTCTTTCGCAACAAAAAAGTTTTCCTTATCAATTTGTATCTACCTTCTCCAATATTTATGAGAAGGGGAAGGAAAACATATTGGCGCAACAAGAAAACATGATTTATGGTGTTTTTTTTGCTGAAGTAGCTTGAACCCCAATCAATAATCTCATAGGAACTTAAACCTCGCATGAATAATTTCGTTTGGTTGGATAAAGTTATAAATATCGTTTATGGACGACCATGTGGCAAGTAAGGGTTTTATAGTGTGGTAAAGTATCACATTACTGAATACTGTGCGGTAATAAGAAATTTCCGCAGGCCGTGCTGGAATGGCAGGTGAGGTAGTCAGTAAAAAGGACATCTCAATTTAAGAGATGTGGCAGCCACGTTTTATACAGGGTGTTACAAAAAATACTTCAATCCATTGACCACCGCAGATTCTGTGGGCCGAAATAATGTGAATTTTCTTATGGCATTTTTCATTTAGACTCATCTGTCTCTATTTCAAAATAGGAGGTTTTAAAATTGAATTAAAAAAGCGGAATATTATTAATATCTCCTGGGCTTTTTAAGATAAAATTTAGTTGAAATTTAGTTCAGATTTTTTGGAGTTTTGTACGGAAATTAAGTTTCAAAATTCTAAGAAGAAACGAACAGTGGCTGCTCGTCCGGGGAGGCAGTAAGAATAATAAATATAAAAGAAATAAAAAATTAATTCACAATATAAATACAAGGTAGGTAGTTGTAGATAAAAATCTGTATATATACAGAGTGTCTAATTTTTTGTCTATGCAAATACGTGTAATCTTTACTTTCGGAGATATTCGTCTGAGCTGTTTTCTTTGTTTAAAAGATCTTCAAAAACCGCTTATTTTGACCATCCTATAATTGTGCAAAATGCAAATCCAAAGCCGGCTACGGTTTTTTAACCCCTAAAACCATATAGCGATATTTAAAATCTCACAGCACAGAACAAAACAAAAATCATACGGAGAGTTCCATACCAAAGTTGAGCAAAATATTAGAGTATGGAAGCAGAGTGGAATGATCAACAGGACGCACTCAAAGTGTTGGTGTGCAAAGATCCAATAATATATGTACCGGTTGTTTTCTCACCAGTTAACATAAGTACCAGGCTCATGGGTATAAGTGAAATACTATGGGTGGCCCACCACGAAGTGCATCGATCTATATATGGAAAACTAAAAGTAGGAAAATTCTGAAAATTTGGCACCTCACCAATTCCGATGGGCGCTGCTCAACTAAAATATTTTGGTGAATCTGGCACTTCCGGTTATACCGGAAGTCGATATCAACTTTCTTATTTCAAATGGAATACCCTACATATTATTGCATTTTTGAATTCTAGGCATCATTTTGGAACAAAAACATGCAACAAGTCCTATGTCTAAATCCAACCGTTTTTGAGATATTTACATTTTTCCGAAAAAAATTACAGGTGCAGACCTAAAGTCAATTAACAATTTATACGAGGAAACTGCGAAATTTCAAAACGAATTTTTGGCATCGTGTAACAGAAGCCTTGACCTAGTGATCTTAGGTATAGGAAACCTTACACAAAGTTGTCATCATTTTTAGTGGTGAATAAGATCGCATTAAAAAAAATGGGGGTTTCCATTTAAAATTTTCGAGATTTAAGCACATTTTGAATGTAATTTTTATTCATATTTTGTGAACACCCTGTATAAAAACGGATTTATTTCTCAGCAAAGATCACTAGGTCAGGCCTTCTGTTACACGATGCCAAAAATTCGTTTTGAAATTTCGCGGTTTCCTCGTATAAATTGCTAATTGACTTTAGGTCTGCACATGTAATTTTTTTCGGAAAAATGCAAGTATCTCAAAAACGGTTGAATTTAGACATAGGACATGTTGCATGTTTTTGTTCCAAAATGAAGCCTAGAATCCAAAAATGCAATAATATGCAGAGTGTTCCATTTGAGATAAGAAAGTTGATATCGACTTCCGGTATAACCGGAAGTGCCAGATTCACCAAAATATTTTAGTTGAGCAGCGCCCATCTTCATTGAGGAGGTGCAAAATTTTCAGAATTTTCCTAATTTTAGTTTTCCATATATAGATCGATGCAGTTCGTGGTGGGCCACCCTGTTTACTGACTCACGCACCCCACTCATCACCAAATCTCAGGGACTAGTGAAGCCTACAAACTTGAAACTTGGCAGGCAGGTTCTTTATGCGACATAGGCATTTGCTAAGAAAGGATTTTCCATATAATTTCACCCCTAAGGGACTGAAATGTTAATTCGAATATGCGGAAAGTCGAAGGCATCGTAGCTAGTATCACTATCGGAGGTAATTGATTGCAAAACTTGCCTACGGCTCATATTCGGTAAATGCCTAGTTACCACACTTTACATATATGCTGTTTTCTTAAATATTTATTTATTTACATCATCTTCATTTATTTTTGAGTAAATTACCTACACTGAAAGAATTCCGCCGAGTGAGTTGCTTTGCTAAGATTTTTTTGCTGCGGTAAATAGATATTATGCTGTCATAGCAAAAAAAATTGGTGTGGCAAGTAAACCTGTTTTGCTAAAACTTCTTTGCTACCACAGCAAAATTTTTACTTTCGGTTGCTTACATGAAGCCAGTCGTTTTGTTACTACACGTGAGTGCAGTCTGCTGCAATGCACTCAGCTGTGGTAATTCAACTGCTCATTTGCGGCTAGCGAGCCCTCACTTACAACAAGTGAATTGCTTTGCTGAAAATAACGGTAAGTTGTAAGTGCGCTTGCGCTAGCCGGCAAGCCAGTGCTTGCTAGGTGGCCCCGCCGCAGTCATCGCACAGTCGTTGGTCCGTGTTAATCGTACTGATCGTCTAGACCTAGAAGGCCGTGGCTTCGTTGTTTTTCGTGTTGTGAGTGACGGAAAGTAGCCCAATTTAAATTACTATTAATAGGATGATTAATAGGGGGTTGGGACATTACATTGCCGTCTTTGGGGATAAGTAAAAATTAAGATTTTAATACTTAATGTCCGCTTGATATAGCACATTATCATTATATTATACATAATCTGCACCCAACTTAATTGGGGCAGCTAGAAAACGGGATCTTGTATGTATTGTAGCACAGATTGTAGTGATGACTGTAAAATTTAAAATTGATGCAGATAATATTATCTACACTTGTACATAAGTAGGTATATCTATAAGACAGCTCGTTTTATTTTATTTTATTGTGTCGTCTTTATAATTTGTATTTTTGTATTTTAGTTATTTGGGTTAATATTTTTTCCACAACTTAGAATAGGTTCTAGATTAGATCAGGTTAAGTTGTAAGTTGCTCTTTATAATAATTTCTATAGGTGGTTGTATAGGAGCAGCTAATGATTGGATATCGCCACCTTTTTGTATATGCATGCTTATAATGTAATTTGAAATGATCTAAATAAAGGCATCATTATTATTAACTAAGTTGGGAATCAGGAACCTTTGGCACTTAGAAAATACTTCTTTTGCTTAACTCCACACACCAAAACTTTGTTTTTTTTTTCACTCGACGTGCGTTTCGCTAACCATGTTAGCATCACCAGGAGATGATTAGATCTTAATCATGATTAAGTAATGGTAATTTAATTGCTTAGCTACTCCAGCAAATATCTACACTGAAAGAATTCCGCCAAGTGAGTTGCTTTGCTAAGATTTTTTTGCTGCGGTAAATAGATATTATGCTGCCATAGCAAAAAAAAAATTGCTGTGGCAGGTAAACCTGTTTTGCTAAAACTTCTTTGCTACCACAGCAAAATTTTTACTTGCGCTTAAAGGATAGGTCACTAGAAATTCCTTTTAGTGAGCCCACTTACTTACATGAAGCCAGTCGTTTTGTTACTACAGGTGAGTGCAGTCTGCTGCAATGCACTCAGCTGTGGTAATTCAACTGCTCATTTGTGGCTAGCGAGCCCTCACTTACAACAAGTGAGTTGCTTCGCTAAAATTAACGGTGAGTTCCAAATGCGCTTGCGCCAGCCAGCAAGCCACAGCCCGCCAGGCGGCCCCGCCGCAGTCGTCGCGCAGTTGTTGGTCCGTGATGATCGTACTGATGGTCTAGACCTAGACAGCTCTGGCATCATTGTTTTCCGGGAACATTGCCGTCTTTGAAGGTGCGTAAAAATTAATATTTTCATACTTAATGTCCGCTTGGTAGCACATTATCATTATATTATACATAATCTGGCGTCCTGTCAAAAGTATAAAACAGCGCAGCCAGATTTTTTGTTTTTCCTGTCGTTTTCCCATTTCATGTTTTCTTTATAACATGTTGAGTCATTCACTAAAAATCCCTAGATATTAATTTTTCCGAACCTTTAAAGACGCCGGCAACAAATAAATTTTTTGCTATGGTAGGTAAGCAACTCACTTGTGGCTAGTGAGCAGCTTAATTGTCATTAATGAGCTGATTCAATTACAGCAACAAAACCTACAAAACCACAATAAAATTATTTGCTATGGTAGCTAAGCAACTCACTTGTGGTTAGTGAGCTGACTCACTTGCCTTAATACAAGGGTTGAATTATCACAGCATAGTGATTTTCAACAAAACTGCTTACCTACTGCAATTGAGTTGTCTTTAGCAAAGCGTGCTTTGCTGCGGTAGCAAAAGCAAAGTAACTCACTCGGCGCCTATTTAATGCAGGTATTTTGCTGTGGTAATTGAGTTCTTACTAACCATAGCAAAGTAATTCTTTCTGTGTATATTAGCCATTGCTAATGAGTTTTATAATAATAAGGATACTTCTCATCATCAGGAAATGATTCTTAATCAATTCTTAAGCAATAGCTAATATATTTGCTGGAGTATCTAAGCAATTCAATTACCATTACTGACTGGACTCATTTACAGCAACAAAAATTATTACAACCACAAATAAATTATTTGCTATGGCAGGTAAGCAACTCACTTGTGGTTAGTGAGCAGCTTAATTATCATTAATGAGCTGCTTCAATTACAGCAACAAAACCTACATAACCACAGCCAAATTATTTGCTATGGTAGTTAAGCAACTCACTTATGGTTAGTGAGCTGACTAACTTGCCTTAATACAAGGGTTGAATTATCACAGCATAGCGATTTTCAACAAATCTGCTTACTTACTGCAATTGAGTTGTCTTTAGCAAAGCGTGCTTTGCTGCGGTAGCAAGTAACTCACTCGGCGCCTATTTAATGCAGATATTTGACTTCTACTAACCGTAGCAAAGTAATTCTTTCAGTGTAGTATAGTTAGGTATTATAGGTATACGACTTCCGGCTCTCGTCGGTTCTATATTATACCTACTATGAATTTTCGCAATTTACTATTAAAAGTGGAATTGTTCAAATACTACTTGTTCCAAATCTATTGCATTGCATTCTGTAAGTAGATCCCACTATTTACTGAAATAATTGCAATTTTTTTCATTACCTCAAAATTATTAGGTAGTGCATAGTTATATCGATAGAATTTAGAGCCCATCTTAACCTTTTTTAATTTATTGAGAGTCGTTAAACACAACTTATGCAGAACAAAAATTAAAACCACAATCAAACTTATAAATGAGTGGTTCAGTGCCGAAGTTGCCTAAACAACAATTAATAGAAAATGAGATAATGATGTTCAAAGTTAGAGTAGAATTTAAAAATTACCACTTGCCAGACAAATGTAAATTTTGTTTGGTATGATGTGAGGTTTAGTAAGACCATTATAAAGTACATTTAAAAAAATATTTTTTACATAGAACTGAGTTTAGATGAAAACGAAAACACTATTTCCGTAAAATTACTAAAGACAAACTTGCCTAACCCACAAGTGATTTTTAACAAGTAAAATAATATATAACAAGATAATTTACAGAAAAAACTATGTATATTACAAATTATCCATATCATCATTGTTTGGTTCATAATTTCATCGTCGCTGTTATCGGCAAAAACACTAGGCTCACTCTCAGAGTCTAACTCATTAGCCGCCATGTTGTTTGTTGAATAGGCAGGTTTAGCTTGTCACTTCTGTCTATTATACTAACTGCCTAACCTTTAGATAGATGGCACCACCAAATATTAGTAGTTTAAAGGATAGGCAACTTTGGCACACATAGAAATGATAAGTTAAAATGACAATATACAACAACCGGCTATATAAAAATTTTGTGGCTTAGGCAACTCTGGCACCGAACCACTCAAATGTGCCTCTTCAACATTGACAATCCGCTCCAAAATAATTGGATGAACCCAACTAACAGCAGAAGCTCGCAGCATGTTTCAACATGCATCGAAATAAATTAAACTTTTAGCAAACTTTGAATACAATAACACAATAACCTCAAAATAAATTGCTCCCGTTATAGCCTCACAATGACAATAAACTCGGCGATAACGATGTAAATATTTGGTATAATAAACGAAAATCACGTACACGCTTAATATGCAAAATAACTCTTGCGAATCATTATCCTAATGCCATTTAAGCGTTATCCATACTATGGTAATGTAGAGTGTACATTGACTGATATTTATCTAACTCTAAATGCGACCGTAGAAATTCGGGACGTGATCGCCATACGCAAATTCATTAGTTAATCGAGACGAGGTGAAAAGCGAAGTGGAGCAAGAATTGACTATACGGCGCATGAAATTTTAGTTAAACAGTTTGACCAAATCTCTTAAAAAATATAAATTTGAAAATTGATATAATATGTTAAATACTGACTAATATGATGCGACTATCTTAAGTATACCAAAATAAAGTGGATGAGATAAGTGTAGTATGTTTTACCCAAATGTTGCTTATTTTCTATCTATAAGTTAACTAAAGACTTTGTGACTGAATAGACTTTTCACTTGTATTTAAAACTAGCTTGCCTGTAGTGCCATAAATTGCATTAACGTTCCCATAACCTTCGAAAGTTTGTAATAAGTCGAATACCTACACAAGGTGCAATCACCGTGGCCAAGCGAAGCGTGGCTTGCTCGCAGATTGATACCTATATCTGTCTTTGTTTTATAAAAATTTAGACAGCATCACTATAACTGACAGAAAGCACTTGCATAATGCATACGCTTTGATGATGCAGCCATCGTCACAGGATAGGGGCTGCTGCTGCGTCTGTCACTGGACTCTAGTAACCAGTGTTCATCGTTTAAAAAAAAACAGAAAAAAAAAACGAAAACAAGCAAAGCGCTGTGTTAGACTTCGATTTGGTAGTGTTACCGGTAGAAATTTTCTTTTCTGTGTATAGTTAAAAATTTATAATAAATATATATGATATGTGCGGAAATTCTCGGAAAGACCCAAAAATGCTGGTGCTTGTGATTTGAAATTGAAGTCAGGACTGACAATCACCGATATAGTCCATGTAAGGGGTTACCTGTTCCCGATTTCTTCAGAATAACATTCAACAATCAAATTGAAAAATGAAATGTAGGAACAGCGCTCTCCTGATTCCCTTGGCCGTTTGATTTAAACAAGGAGCTTCGAGTTACACGTACACGGATCATGACTGTATTACCCTGTATCGGGTGGGCCGAAAAAGTTTGCACTTTATTGTTTTGTCGATGTTTTTTGGTTATCAACCGATTTTCAGGAACGTGCGTCGTTGCTTGCAGAAAATAACGAAGCAAGCAACAAAAAGCATTAAAAGTGGCGATTTTTTCTATATTTGACACTTTGCTTGGGATAATTATTTTTTAAGCAAAGTGTCGACGTAATGCAACCAGTACAAGAAATAAATTAAACACCTCCACATTTTAACAAGGAAATTGGTCCATTGGAGACGGAGCAATACGCAATAATATAGAAGGAGTAAGTTTCATCATTGTTATAGGTTGTAGTACTGAAACTGCCTTCATATCGGTATTTGGTCCATAATGTTTTTATTTATTAACCGATTTTAATGAACGTGCACCGTTGCTTGAAGAAAGGACAGAGTATCAACAAAAAAGTTTAAAACGGCTAATTTTTTGTATCGGTTGTATAATTCCGACATTTATGTTGTCCAATGAAAGGGCACATTTCAATTATGGCCGCTATCTTGGAATTTATTTATGCAAGCAGCGGTGCAACGTTCGTTAAAATCGGTTAAAAAATAAAATATTATGGCAGGTTCAATATTACAGCATAACATTAATGAAGATGTCGCCTTTTATTATTTTCTATAGCTCCGCTCCCTACATAGGTACCTATATTTCTCGCAGTAGTCTTGAAATGTAGAGGAAATCTCGTTTTTTTTTATTTGTTGGATTATTCCAATATTTTTGCTTCAAGAAGATTTAGTTAAAAAAAGCTAAATTTAATCGTCGTTCCCATCTTGGACTTTAAAGAATTGGCCATTTTAAAGTTTTCTGTTAAAAATAGCTTTTGCGAGCAAGGGTGCCATAGGTTCGGTTAATAACCAAAAAAGTTACAGACAAAACAAAAAAGTAATTAAGTAATTTTTTATTTTTATAACTATGTGTCGGCGAACAATAAGTTTTTGCAAAATATCAGAATTTGTTATATTGTTACAAAGGCGACGCATAAGGTATCTGCGTTTTAACAGCCAAATGCACTACTTTCACACCTAGAGACTGCCGGCCTCAATTAGCCGAATATTTAGAAAACATTACAATAAATCGACGCCATAAAATCGGCGCAGCCTCATAGACTGATTAAAATATCGTTGTCCGAATCAAAAAGAGAAGAAAAATGAACCTGTCCAGTTCTCAGTTTTGTAGTAGATATAGATATCAGAGAAAGAATACAGGTAAATTATTTAGCAAAACCCATAATCACGGCCTTGCTGCTACTATTTGACATTAATTTTTCACACTCGATAGGAGAGACACTGGACACTGAAGGTCCAAAAAACAACGACTATGACAATCCAGACGACTCCAGACTTTTTATCGGGTAGGCAAATGTGTGAAACGTTCCTATTTTATTAGAAAAGTTCACTCCGACCAGATACCTAGGTATACCGGTAATATCGGTGTGTCTGAAACGACGCTTAGCCTTAAAGTTTAAATGGGGATATACATATTTGCAGTTTTATGGTCCAAATTTAAGGCACCTTTTGGATTTTTGAAAAGTCCAGAAATTACTAGATATTTTGAAAAAACGATTTTCCCCTATTTCCGCTAGCGCCGTTGGTTTTCATTTTACAGAAAAAGTGTAAATAAAAAAGTTGTAGGTAATTATGTTCCTAATAAGAAGGTCGAATATAATAAAATTAGTTTTTTTTATTCATACTTTAGTTGACTATGATCTCATAAAATCGATCGTTTTTACCTTTTCCGAAGATACTATAATTATAATACCCGATCTGATTATCTTAAAAAATATCGGAGTTATGGCGTTTTTCTGTTTAATTGTTATTTTAACGGAGTTAGCGATGGAAACAATGAAATGCGTATTGACAAATGTGAATTCCGTGCACTTCGAAAATTAGTTCACTCATTAGCTAATTTTTTTTGCAAACTTCTCATTTCTACAAAAATAATGAATTTTTCACACCTGGGAAAACGTGATATTTTGGAATGTTACATTCGGTGTAACTTGAACGCTGTCCGAGCTGCACAAGAATATTTTGAACGCTACTTACAATTGGGCGAGTAAACTTACCTACACTAAACACATAATATCCCTATCTCCTCTACCCAAATAATACAAATTAGGAATTTAATGTTGTTTTCCTTTAGGGTAAAAATTTTCTTTCCTCTCAGCCACTAAGTATATGGCAAAGACGGAGAAACCTAAAAAGACGAAAGTTTCATTATCAGGGAAGCTGAGGTTTGTAATGAACAGGGTAGACAACAGTTTATCCGCTCCTCTACCCGGCAAGCCTTATCCCCGCGTGATAATAAATTAAAAGCGAAGCGTTCCCAGGCTATTCAGATGCTGATACTGCCGTTAAGTACCTATGCGATGTTCGCAAACTTTTCGTCACCTTCGGTAGATTGTGATGTAGATGTTCCGACACGAGGTAAGGGAGTTTAGGCCAACGTAATTATCTTCAAATACTGTACGTCACCCACATTGCGGTCAACCAATAGTAACTAATGCAAGGTGGTCATCTGCCGGTTTTTATAAGAAACGGGCTAAGGATGCGCTTTTCTACACACTCAAACCAATATGAAAGTAATAGTCCGAGAGGTGAGTGACAAAAAAATGCAACAGTTTTAGGAAGGCTGGTTTTTTGATACAGTGAAGTATTTAGGGTGTATAAGAATAGCCTGCCGTCAGTCAGCCAGTTTCGTTAGCGTTTGGCGCAGGGGCGGCTTCAAAGTTGTAAAAAAACCAACTATGTCGCAATTGTTTTAGTAAATCTAAAACTTGGTTTATTTAGTAGCAAAACAACTAAACAACGATGTGGATGTAGTCAGCTTTGAAAATATTGCAACGGGCCGCGTCAGCAGCGCTTCAAACTCATAAAAAAAATATAGTTCGTGAAACTGATTTAGTAAATCTGAAATTCGGTCTACTTATAGGTAATATTATAAAAAATCAAAAAAACATAGCCAGTCAGAATCTTTATTTAACAAACGCCTTCAGCTGCGGCTATAAGAGCGGGTGAGTTTTTTCGATGTTTAGCATGGGGATCTCGGAAACCAGCGGAGCTAGAAGGAAGGTTACCTGTTGAAAGATTTGCAGTTTTGTGGGCCCAATTTAAAGCGCCTTTTGTATTTTCGATAGAGTTCATGGCTTACTAGATATTAAAAAAATGAATTTTCCCTATTCCTTCAAATCCCGCTAGCTCCGTTATTTTCGACAGCTCCCCGACTATATGCAAATATCCATCACTTTTGAGGAGTTTTTCTGCCTCCGATCGATCTTGGTTCGAATCGAGGTCGAGGCAGACTGCACGCACATGTCTTTTTAATAGCTTTATTTGTGTAATTTTCTAATAATAATTGTCCTACACTCGCTGGGATTACTATGGTTTTCCGTAGTACTTGAGCATTCAGTTGCTTCTGGGGTTCTCCTAGTCTGGAGTAAATATTGTGAGGGTGATAATAATAATAATAATTATTAGGCGGATTTAACTTTTCCATATACATGTCATTTTGAAAATAATTATATCTTCTGAAACTCCATTTCTAACATTTTCGCTAGGCCAACCATTATCAAGATACAAGCGAAAAAACAAACACAGACATGCCTTTTGAGAATCAATGTTAGTTGCACTCACAGTAAAAAAGTAAAAAAAGTACACAAAAGTATTATTCTTTCTATAATGTATTTATGTCTGAGAACATACGTTTAGGTCATGTGACCCATAAATGTTTACTTACATTAATAGGTGACGCTTTCTACCCTAGGATCGACAGGCAACATAGCAGTTAATTGGAGGAGGTAACTTTCACTAAATACATAATACCCATCCCCAGCCCCCGTCCCTGAATAATACGTATGGGGTATTTTTTGTCATTTTCCTTTAGAGTAAAAATTTTCTTTCCACTCAGGCACTAAGACGGCCTCACCCAAAAAGACGACAGCCTCATTATCAGGGAAGATGAGGCTCGTAATGAAGCTAATGAACAGGGGAGACAACAGTTTATCCGCTCCCCTACCCGGCGAGCCTTATCCCCGCGTGATAAGAATGAAAAGTGGAACATTCCCAGGCCATTCGGATGTTGATAGGGCCGTTAAGACGGGGGCGGCCAATGAATCGCAATTCGATACCGACGGAGGCTGGGACCCGATATGGGGGCCTAATCTCCCGTCCCTCACTAATAGCCCTAGTTTTTTTCTCTGAGCCGGTTCGTCGTTCCAGTTGTTGTTGATAAAGTGAACCGTCAAGATTTTTATAGTATATTACGTAACTTTCGTTGTAAATAGCATTGAGCACGAATGGAAACGTTTTACGCACGGATTCGCTCATTAGCGACACACTCGCAATGGGGAACTTGCACAAAAAATAAATTTTAAAAATATTACTTTCAAACGTAAGTTATTGCAATTAAATGAACCACAGTTAACAAAAAAACTCATTTTTTATTTTTATGTAGGTAATAAATATAAGCAATTAAAAACTGCATAATTCAAATCATACATGTAACGCGCCCTCCTTGGTTGTGACGTCAAGTAGCTCGTTGGTGATGGCGCCTCTGGTGGGCGGCGGCACCATGTATAAACTAATATGGGCGGCACTTGTATAAAAACTACAGCACCACGCAAGTTTTGTTTGGAAAGATCAACGAGAAAGTTCCATCCTATCCGTCTTGTTATAGTCTACCTATCTCAGTCTTGATATTGTTGATAACGTTTGAAAATAGTTATTTACATTGCGAGATGCGTAAGTGCACTTTTTTGGCCGAGGAGGTTGTTTAACGCCCGTGTTGTCTTAAAATTCTCTCCGAGGCCAAAAAGAGCTTACCCATCGAGCAATGTATTACATTTTTCCTGCTACCGACAATTTCATATTAGGTAGGTATGTAAGTACTTTGAATCAAATACACTATGGAGTAGATTTTGAGTAATAATCTTCATAATAACCATTGTCCAATTATTACTAAAAATGATAATCAGTGATAAATATAAGAGGTAGAATGGAGTGATAATTAAAAAAACTTTTTGTGCGATTGAACCTGGGAAATTACTAGTCCTGTGGAATCACCATTCAGTTAAAGAAGTGTTTGTAAAATGTAAACTATTTAGGTGGTTCTTATTTTTGACCTACATCAGATCGCTCTGGAAATGGGTCGCCGAACTGTTTATTTTAAGGTTTTATTTCCATTCTTCTTCATGATACAAATGAAATATGTATCATGATTCTTCTTTTTCTAATTCTGTGTAGCTGTCACTCCTGTCACTGTCTTCCGATCGATCGAGCGTTTCGGGTCGTTTCAAATGAATAGCTTGCGGTCACAAATTTAATTATTTATTGCAAATTAAATATTGCGATTTGAAGGCAGATATTTAGTATGTGCTCTTTCTATAGATAGGAAAATATAAGAAATAAAAAAAATTCAACTTCCTCATTCCATGAGGGCGTAATTGCTTTACAACTCAAGTTATATTATTTGACCTATGACCATATGTTTATTGAGATTAAACTACTCACTAATTCAATAATTATTTAATTTAATCTTATTTTTGACAGGTTCAAAAGTCTATACAGGATGATTTTTTTAGGTCTACCATCGCCATTTTCTCGCTTATTTTACGCCCTACAAAAAAAGCGTAAGAAACAAAAATGTTGCAATTTTGGACAGCTAAGTGGTGCTGCAAAATAAATCGGCATCCATGGCCAACTTGTCACGCAATATTAAAAAAAAATCAAATTGAGCAAAACTATTAATAGCCGTGGAATGTTTATTTTAAGAGACAGAGGAAAACTTTTATATTGAAAATTGATGGCACTGAGAATCTTTATCCATCCACGTAGTCAGATAGTTTCAGCAAATTACACAGGGTCTTCGGCTCTCTTGAGACTATGAAAATTATTTATAAATATAATAATATTATAAATAACTATTTAGTGACAAAAAGGTATGTAACAGACCAACAGATTTTAAACCATACAGAATCGTTGAAGAAGAAGAGCGCCTAGGTTGACAGATGTATAACCTAATCTTTGTGTTTTGTACCGGAACCCGTCAGTTTGCGGTTTATTTTTTAAAGTTTTTCACCATAACTTTTTGAGAGAACAATTCCAGCATGTTCTAAAAACGCGGAAGTGGTCACTGGCTGTCCGAGGTTATAAATAGGGCTTGACAGGGAGTTTCGACGCTTTTTCCTCTCTGTTCTTCAAGCGACTAGTTTCGGTAATCGGTGAGACTGCGCACTCTTGATATTGTTTTATTTTTCGAATCATCTTTGATCATCGTGCCCAGTCTTCACCATTTTTGAGCGGTTTAGTGTGAAAATCTTCTTTGGTGATTTAATCGACCGTGCTGTGCTAATATTTTGGTATTATTTTCATGTAACCACCATCGAGGTTCTTTGGGTTGGTTTAAGGCGAGCCTTGCCGTGTTGAGCGATTGGCGACGGAGGAACAAGGGTTTAACGAGCAGTTTGGGGTCCCTGCTACGGCTACACAGGAATCTGGGGTGAGTATTTTTTCGAATATTTCTTAGAAATTTTGGCTTTGCCACCTTTTATGAAAAAATATCTCATCTCCCAGATTTGCTGTTTCTTTGTGGACCCACAGCTGTCTTATCACCCTACTCGTACCTTTTTGTATTACCTCTATCTTACCTTTTGTTAATTTGTTTGATGAATTAAAATTTTGTTGTGAAAGATAGCACAACGTATAAAGCATAGCACACGGTTTTTGTTAATCTTGTATTTTATGCGTATCCTTTCACACTAGATCAGCTGTTAGCAAGTACCGTTACTTGTCGGTTGCTAAATATTTAAATTGCTCCTTATATATTACTTATTTCATTTTTTTTGGGAACAGAGAGAAGCCGAAGTGTCAGGGAAATCAACGTCATTGGACGGTCTTTAGAACTTTAGCAAGTTATTGTTATATTTTTTTTCTATGTCGAGAATATCCTTTTTCAATCGTTTATCGAGTCAATTTATATTCACTTTATGGAAATTATTTGAGCTATCATTTACTGTGCACAGATTTGTCATTACTGTTCGTAAATTTATCATTAATTTAACTTTACTTTATCTTTAATATTTTCACTTTGTAAAAGCACAGGATTTACTTGTTGCGTGTTGGAACGTATGCTGTCAGCACCACTTAGCTTTCCAAAATTGCAACTTTTTTGTTTCTTACGCTTTTTTTGTAAATCATCCTGTATATTTGTAAATCATCCTGTATAGTTTAAAAATATTTGTGTTTATTTTCCAGGGCCGCCTATGGTTTCGCCCACTATGGGGGGAATTCTGTGTTCCGTGCGTTTTGCTTACCGTGTGATTATGCTTACAATGTATAAAATTCAACTTACATACATACAAACAAGTACCTAGTGCTTTTTTTAAGGTATACGGTAGTAGCGGTCGCAGGATCCCTTAAGAGGCTACGATACTTATGAAATCCGCCCAAAGTGCCCGACTCAATTCAGGACAAACGTCGCTGGATTAGATATGCCTATCCTTTTCCTTCCTCTGGTCCCCACGACTCCCCACTCCAGCCTGCCCCTTCATAGTGCTACGATTGAGGGGCAGGCCGGCCGTGGGTACTACACTGAGAGAACTCTGTCACTTTGTAAAAAAACCCTGTTTAATTCAATATGAGATATTATTCCTCAAACTCAAGCAGAAGCTTTTTTGTAACTAACAATAATCAATTCAATTACAATTGATATTGAATTGTAATGAATAATTTAAATGTAATATTTTATTTCAATAAATAGCGTGTTCTGGAATTGAGTCTATAATACTTCTTTTCTAAGCACATTATTTTGTCAGAACAACATAACGTTTCATGGTGTTGAATTAAATAGGGATACATTTAACTGTTCATTATACTGAAATTACAACTATTGTCACTGAATTTTTGCTGGATTTGTAATACTTAATTGTGGGTACTAATATCAATTATAGCCATTCACTTGCAGTGTTCATTATGACTACGAACGATATAGAGTGTAGGGTTGATTCAAAACCTTTAATTTGCGATCACTGTGTGCACTCCTAAGTTAACCCCCAGTTAACCCTGAAAAAAATCAGCTTGTTTTAAAGAATTTTTTTTTACCCTTATAAAGCACTTTAGATAGTGGTGATCTTTTACCTATATCTCGTGAAGTATTGAAGTTAAAAAAAAACTTCATGAGGGAAAGTTGTAGAGAACGTAATAATGTATACATAAGAAGAAAAGAAATTGTACACATGAGAAGAAAAAAAATTGCAAAAAAATGTTTGCAAAACCACTCCTATTGCGGGGTTCGTAACACGACTTCGACGGTGATTTTTTGGGGTTATACTCAGGACGCTACCCACAACCAACCCTGAAAATATCTACCTGTTAAGAATCATTTTTTTTTCTACCTCCATAAAAAAATGACAATTTGCTTGGACTATGATTACTTACATTGATGAATATAAAAGTTGCAATTAAGTTATTTTGTTCATCCAATGAATTATAATGTTTTTTCAGTTGCTTCTGGGGTACTCTTATATAGTTTGGAGTAGTCTGAGGGTGAGAATTATTATTATTCAAATAAAATAAATTTAATTGTTTAAATAAAGCATAAGATATTTTAAAACCGAGGTTATGCTTTCATTGTAGTATGCCAATTTTAGTATCGAAGTGACAATACGTCTTCTTAACGGAAATTCAAACTATTTTAAACTTATTGGTTCATCTGCAATTACGTCAAAAGTATAGATTATATTGTTGGGACCACATGGATTTGCTTGTATATTTAAAGTAGGTAATGGAAAAGTGACTATATACACGAACTCACTAAAATCACGACAGTCTTTTTTTCCTGTGTAGACGTGTAGATAATATGAAATAATAACTCGTGCCGGCCGCCGCCGACGGCCGCCGGGGTCACACGAGTCTCGCCGATGCCGAGGAAGAAGCGCGAATATATATTTAAAAAACGGCGGTGGCCTGTTTGCTTTATTGCAAAAATGATTTTTTTCAGGGCGTTCACTTTTCGTTGGCAACAGACTGCATAGCTTTTTGGCGTCGAAGCAATTTTACTATTATTTTTCATATCAGCAAAGATGCATGCTATGAAGGGTTCGTGTATAAAAAAAACTTCTGTAATTGCTCAATTATAAAATCTAAATTAACGATTCGATTACCGAATTCTTCTTGAACCACATTAGGGTCAGTTGAACATCTATTAATGTTTGATTGGATAATTGTTCTGCATAATAGTGTTGCTACGACTAAAAAAGTGCGTCTAAAGTCTACTTCTTCAAAATGTTTTATATAACTAGTAGGTATTCCATATTTACATTTGTGTAATAATAAATAAATCTAACTAAAAACTTTCTACACTGTAAGAGTTCACTTTAGAGGGATTAGAGTGAATAGGCCATATTATATCACAACGGTTTCGTTAATCTATAAAATTACATCCTCAAGGACTAATTTATAGAGTTACGAAACTGGTCTCCCTTTTTAAATAAAGTAATAGTTGTGAGATAATAGGAGCTATTAATTTCTAATCCCTTGTAAATGTTCCATTCAAAGCCCTGTTTTTCCCAGAAAGTTTGTTTCCCAAACCCTATGCACCTGCAGTACTACTTATACCTAAATCCGAATAAGTGTGCAAAATGCAAAATATGTAGGGTACCCCTCTCTCAAATTCTGGAAACCATATTAGGTACCTACGGGAATAAAAGCACTCAAGCCCACAAATTACTCCTATTGGTTTCACTACATGTGACTGTTGTGACATCATTATCAAACATTATAGGTATTCTTGCCCTGACTGCGGTTCAGTTTCAGAACCTTATTCTGACAAATCTGAATTATCGAACATCCTAGAAAATGTATTAAAATGTCATAAATTCGACAGACTGGAACAATAAAATGTACTATTTTTATTTTGCCCGATTTTCAACTCCAATGACTTTCGAACAATCTTCTAACGAAGAAGTTTCTAAAACTGACTGGATGTCAGAATTATTATCGTTCCCTCTGGAAAGTATATAAATTAGCTTTTATCATGCAGCGATTTACATAGGAATTCGTTTTCAAAAAATGCTTCACATGACCCATTTATTTGGCAAAATTATTACTTGTACCTATCACATTTTTAAAGTAAAAATCAAGCGCACAATTTGGTCTAGAATTTAAATTTACTCTTTTTGCACGACCAGGCCATTTTATGCCCTAGGGATTAAACCATTTTACACAAAAGCAAAAAGTAGGTACTTTGTGAATAATAATTATTTATTTTCTAAAATTTATTTGTGGCGCAATGGATTAATAATTATTTATTTATAATTCCTGGAGGAATAATAATAATGAGTATTATTATATGCCAGTAGACATACATAATGTCGCGGTAGAAAATATTTTCTTCGGGTACTCGGAAATATAAATATTTGCTAACATACTAACATTCAAAACAAGCGAAACACAAATAAGGGAGACTGAGACTAATAAAATGAAAAATGAACCATCTGATATCGATTGAAAGTTCTCCTGACGTGGTTTCCGAGCCCGGTGAGGTACGCCGACGTAGGGGGAAGTAGGGGAACCACGAGTTCCAGCGAACGCCCGTCCGCCCGCCTATCTCCGTACGTCTAATTCCTGCTCGAATGGCCAATTCACGGATCATTTTATTGCCGGGCAATGGGTTCGTAGTTTTCAAATCATAGCCAAACGAACAAACGTATCGACTTGAAAGTAGTCTTAAAATAATGTTATAGAATGCCTCAATCGTCGTTGTGTCCTTCGAATTATTTTTGAGCGGTGGA
The DNA here is from genome assembly GCA_963920635.1 of Pseudeuparius sepicola. Lineage (NCBI taxonomy): Eukaryota > Metazoa > Arthropoda > Insecta > Coleoptera > Anthribidae > Pseudeuparius > Pseudeuparius sepicola. Next base: position 45,270,790 of record OY987302.1, on the reverse strand, counting down.
AATACTCGAAATTCTTAACCGAATATAGTCGAATTTCGGGTATGTTTGGCATTTTTTTTCACAGTGTCGCATTAGTCCTGCACAGTTCGTGATACACAACGACGATTCTTCGTAGTTTTATCTAAGCCACAAAAAAAAATCAAGTGAAAATATTAAGAAATGCAAGTAGGAGATGTAAACTACGAAACCCTTGAAAATGGGGGGTATCGTAGCGCCTTAAGACCTACCTGTACAAGTGCTCATTGTTCTAAAATAAGAACAAATTATTATTATTATTCTTTAATTTTAAGAATTTCTTAATTGTTTTTTAATGTTAGAAGAAATTTGTCTAATTACACGGGTGGCAAGTTATTAACGTGAACGAACTATACAGGGAGCTTCCAGTAGGTAGGTAAGTTCTTAAGCCACATTAATAACAAAGAAACATGAAAATAATGGGACTAAAGACGCCGACAGGGAGCATAAAATTTTTATGATTCTCCGAAAACAACTTTTTGCTAAAACATTACCCTCAAAGGAACAAGTATAATAGATATAGCTGCCCACATTACAGTTTACTTTGCATTAAGCAGGGGTAATAAAAATTTGCTTCCATTGTGGATTGCGGGACATTCAGGCTTAATAAAGCTCATTAAAAGTTTTTATTGCTTATTAGCAATGCTCCCAGTAATGCAAACAGATCCCTAAAAATTTTATATAGCAAGATAAAGAACAATTTTAATAACTTCATGGCTGTTTTCAAGTAATTTCAATTTTCGTTTTTTTGCACAAGCAGACATTTAATTAACAAAAGTTGGAAATTGCCTCGGAGATTAACCAAGGGAGATGTAACAAGTGAAGACAAGCTTTAAATTCAAGTGGACTTGCAGAATTTACACAGAGCTTCAAAGAAAATATGTATAGCCTTTCGATATTTTAATTAAGAACCTACAAAATATTTTGCTAGGACAAAAAGTTGCTCTTTGTGTTTTTGCTTCGCTGAATATATTTATTGGTTTATCTTTGTTTTTCTCTATTTCACGAACCTCCAGTTGTATATAAGAGCAAAGTTATATTTTCTAGAGAAAAATTCAAAAAAATAAAGAATTAAAAATAGTGCACTTTTTTATCCGAGGGGGTTGTTTAAGGACTGAGGCAAGGCTGGCGTTGCCTCGACCCTCCTAGTATTATGTCTCTCCTGCTACCGACAATTTCATATTATAGGTAGGAATGGTAGGAACCTTGAATGTCTATCAATTTTGGTCTATTAGGCCAATTTTATTTGCGACACTGGCGAAATGTTTATGTTATTAATTTTTCTATCGCATCATGTTTCTCATCAACACCATTTTATAAAAGGATTGTTGTGAAACAGATTAAAATTGACGCAACTTTCGTATTGCTAAGTGTTGCTAGGCAATACTTTTTGTAACTAGCAACCACATTCACACCAAGCAACCAAACTAACACAGCACCTCGATTTGATTTTCGCTTTTGGGATTGATGGCGAGTATGTAATGTGTAGTTACGGAGGAAGGTTACAGATTGTTGTTGCTGGACTTGAAGTTAAACATTCGAACTAACCATGTAAGGAGGAATGAGCTACACAAGGTGAGTCAGTTTTTTAGCAAGACTTTTCAATTTGATTCTTGAAAATGAGTATTTTAAATGGAACAACCAATTTAATTTTTTTCTTTTTTAGTATATCGAACTTAAAGAGCTTTACTCAGTGATGTGCTTTTTTTATTTAGGCCCTTTGCATGGCCTGCTATGATATAAAATGTAACCCCAAAAATGTCGAAATCCTATTAGGCATTTTTTAAAGAAAAAACTAGGTAATTGTCCAATCGATTCAGCCATACTACAAAACCCTTAATACTAAGTTTCAAAGTTGCATTTTATACAGAGTGTTTATAATTTAGGTACACATTTCGAAAAATACCAACTGCGGCTTTGAAATTGCACTATTTCTATTGGCCTAGTTGTATACTAAAGAAGAAAGAAAATTAAATCGGTTGTTCTATTACAAAATACAGATTTTTTCAAGTATCAAACTGAAATACACTGCATGTCCACGCTTCATTTTCAAGATAGGAGTTAAAATTTTAAAAAATATACTGAAATGATTTTTGATGTAAAGTATGTCCAAGTAGATAGCAAAATTATTATGTGTTATTTTCGTTATTTTCATACAACTCTTGGCGGAAACATGGTGTTCCGAGAATTAAATTCAACATAAAATAGAATTTAAAAATTAATTTCGAATAGAAATTGTCAAAGGTTTTTCTTTTATATGTTACGGTCTCGTGTATAATTTAACTTGTTTGGTGAACTCTATTCATTATAAAGTTTTACAATCAACTCGAATTATTTTTTCAAGAAAATGTGGTGCAAACCAAGAAATATGCGTGTAGTTAGGTTGTGCCTATGTTTCTAATTTTAATTAATAGAATTTTGCTAAAAAAATGTTTTCAAAAACGTGACCAACCGCCGCGAGTTCAAGAAACCTCCACGTGTCGTCAACGTTTTCGTCGACAATTCGTCGACGTCTTGGTCGAAACGTTAACGAAAACGTCAACGACAGAACTGTCATATTATGAAACTGCTTAGACAAATTGAAAATCAATACAAACATTTAACTATATTTCGTTAAAAAATTAAATAGTCTTAAACAGGTCGAGGGGATCTTTCCGAACTGACTGCAAATTTTATAACTTTTCTCTCAACTTACCACATAACTTGGAGGAGAATGTCTCCAAAGTAATTTCTATCGACGATCTTTGCTGAGAACAATGACACAATTTAAAAAATTCATAAAACGAAACGGCACCATCCGTTCATCAAAACAACACGTTTGTCCTAAGAAACTTTACAATCCTGGAAGTTGGCAACTAAAGTAATAAAAACCCCGCTCGCTGTCGTTTAATCTTTTAAAAATATTAAAAGATTTGGAATAAAGTTGTTTGGCAACAAAATAACCCAATAGCAAGAACCGAAATCGAAATACGTACACATCTGCAGTGACATAAAACTTTGCAATATAAATCTTTTTAATCAAATTGTCCTGAAAAAGTGTATTCCAACTTTTCCATAGTCAGCGAGATGGCGGCGGCGGGAGAAACGCATCGATCGAAGCAACAAACACAACAAAACAAACACTCTCACGACTTTCATTTCCTGAAATAAACAGCTATGACATGTTTCTGGACTGAGCGGCCGCCGCCTCCAGCGTTCAGACGTTTTGTCTTCCAGTTTTTGTCGACAAATTCTTTTTAACGAGACACCAGATGAATTTTCACAGACATTTTTAACGCCTAAAGTTTGCTCTGGTTAAATTATTGGTCAAAGTGAAAGTCCTTATTTATATTTAAAATTGTTAAATGATATGAGTGCACCTTCCTTTGAATATTCCTCAAATTAACCTGATTTTTCTAACACTACAATGCAGGATTACTTATCTCATGAAAAAATTAACGGATTTCGAGATAGCTTACTCAAGGCGATATTTTAAAACTAAGCTCCAAAGCGCCTTGTATACTAACCGATTTAATCTTCGTCGTCTCGCGAAGCCTACCTTTAATATGGCAACGTTGCACTGCATAGGTGACCTTGACCTTCACGAGACGGGAATTCGGGCTGCTGGAATTTTGGGTTAGAGCAAAATATCGCGTTGCGAATGCGGTGTTGGGAAGGTAGGTCTGTCGAGAATTCGGAGTGTTAAGATTTCGGAATAGCGGTAGGTAGGCGTCGCGTAGCTCACTTAAACTTTCATGCATCCCTCTTTAAAGACAAGCGGGAGTTATTTGTGATTTCCTGCAAAAATCCAGGGATACACTTTATAGATAAATTATGTATCTAAACTCCCTATTTAATGCGCTGATATTCGCCAACACAATTATTCGCGTCGTTGTCCTTATTTCTCTGGAAATTATCTTGATTTACTTCCCGTCAAAATGAAAGTATTACATCCCCTTTCGAGTACAACTAAACCGAGCCATGAGGAGCAAAACAAGGGCCAAGATAATTAAATTTATTACCTTGACTGGGGCTGATAAAGTCGGCCCAAATTTTTGCTACCTTGTTATTTTAACTTTAACTTAATTAAGGGCCTAAATTTCAAGATGCTATTTTACATTTTCAACTTGACAAATTTACATTTTTAACTTGACAAATTTTCGTGGTAGAGATATCTGGGTTAGTAAATTCCTAGGAGCAGCTATATATACAGTGTCTGCCAGAAAGTTGGATACAAATGGGAATTTTCTTTATTTGAAGTTTCTCAAAAAAAAATTCTTGATGAAAGTTGGTGCTTGTGCTTAAACTCAAAATCCACCCGCAAAAATTTTGAAATTTCGATTCGTATACAGGGTAGGTTGAAAAATATGAAAATTCCTCAAGAGTAAAGTACCCTTATTTTTAGAACTACATCAGAGTGGCACAAAGAAAAGTTGTTTGTAATCCCAAGACAATGTCAAATATGAATTCACAGCCACCTACTCAAAAGAAAAAAAAATTCACACTTGCGCATTTTTTACTCATCACGCTGTATAATACATAATGTTATACTCCGATTACTGTAAGAAGTCCCGATTTTGTCAGATGACATTCTCCACAAAATCCCTAGGAATTTTCTGTTAACCATGGGTATAACATTGGTATATGCGTCGCAACCAGTTAATGACGTCACTCAGTGATATATGATGTGAAAAGTTACCCAAGTGATACGAAAAAAATACCATAATAAAATAAAAACCCTATTGCAATCACGATTATACTGCTACAAATAAAAATAACTATGACTAGAACTCATTTTAATAATAATGTCAAACGTCATGGAAACACCTTCATTTTGGTATTTTGGTAAAATCGGCTACTTGTGGCAGCGTCTATGGTGCGTACTCAGGCAAATTTTATTTCCGTTTTCCGTATTGTGAAAGTAAAAACCTATATATATTTTGTGGTTCCAAATGGGTTCAAACCTTGGGCAGTGGAAATATTCGCGGGTTTTGTACGTTTCGTGAGTTTTACCGTTATCTGTGTTGTTCTTGTTCGTGTTATTAGTAGTTATTCATTGTTCAAATGGGCTCGTTACTGACCTGAACTTTTGACCCGGTTGCATTTTTTTGCTCCATCGATGCCAACTTAGGATCTCGAAATTACCAATTGACAGTCCCAGTAAGGACTTCTTATAATAATTTTACTATAGGTATGTATTTTGAGGCACATCTTCGAGCATGACAGTACGATACCAATGATTTTTGTTTACGTTTAACTAGCATCTTAAAAACATTTAATAACTGAAAGTTCTGCAAAGTTTGTCGTTTTTTTGTATCCAGGTAAAATACTCCTACAATTTCAAACATAACATAGCATCTAATCTGTGGAACATAAAAATATTTTAATAGAGCAACAATTTAAGAGTTATTTAATAAATGAGAATTCAACTATAAAAATTATACAGCGTGATTAATAAAAAACGCGAAAAGTGTGAATTTTTTTCTTTTGAGTAGGTGGCTGTAATTTCATATTTGACATTGTCTTGAGATTCCAAACAACTTTTCTTAGTGCCACTCTGATGTAGTTCTAAAAATAGGGGTACTTTACTCTTGAGAAACTTTCATATTTTTCAACCTACCCTGTATACGAATCGAAATTTCAAAATTTTTGCGGGTGGATTTTGAGTTTAAGCACAAGCACCAACTTTTATCAAGAATTTTTTTTTTGAGAAACTTCAAATAAAGAAAATTCCCCTTTGTATCCAACTTTCTGGCAGACACTGTATATATACAGGGTGAATCAGTTTCTTGTAGCAAGACTTTAACAGGTGATAGATCTTCAAAAAATAACGGCACTTTTTCGTATAAACTATATCTTTCTAAGGCCTTAGAAAAAAGTTACAGGGCGTTAAAGTTGGAAAAAATATGCAGACTTTATTGAATATTTACGAAACTAGATAATATATTTAAGTCATATTTGGTATACGTTAAAACGGCATGGGTTAGCATAAAACCTGTTAATATCGAACTTCTTGCACAACCAGTGGCGGAGAAGTGGGTAATTGGTTAAATTATTTAAAAAAATGAATCACCTTGTATTTTAACAAAAGGTATTGAATTTTTTATGTAGATTTTAATTGCAGACAAAAATATCCTCTTGGTATTTGTTCGCATCTGATATAGTTTATTGGCAAATTTCATTTTTTTGTATTATTTCGGGGTATTTCTGAAACATTATCTAAAAAATTTGCTCCATAAGTAACACTTAAAGTAAAAAAAACGTGTTTCTTCCTTTAAATAAAGTAACTTTTTCCAATAAACTAACCCATTCAAGGTTTTACTTTTCAAGATACAGAGCGTAACCTTAATTGTATCTTCCTTAAATGTTTTAGACCCTGTAACTTCAAAAGTATAACCTTAAATAGGTAAGTTTATTGGAAGGAGTTACTTTATTTAAAGTAGCAAACACATTATTTTTACTTTAAGTGTTACTTATGCCGCAAATTTTTTAGATAATTTTCAGAAATACCCCGAAATAATACAAAAAAATGAAATTTGCCATTAAACTAGAACACATGCGAACAAATACCAAAACGACATTTTTGTTTGCAATTAAAATCTACATAAAAAATTCAATACCTTTTATTACAATACAAGGTGATTCGTTTTTTTTTTTTCTAAAAATATTTTTACCAATTACCCACTTCTCCGCCACTGGTTGTGCAAGATGTTCGATATTAACAGGTTTTATTCTAAGTGCGGCTATTTTTTGAAGATCTATGACCTGTTAAAATCCTGCTACAAAAAAATTATTCACCCTGTATATTGTTAGTTAGGAGAGATAGAAACGAAATAAAAGTAGTAGATATTATAATATCACAGTATTAAACTGTAGAGGGTGCTGTAGAGACATACTACGACTTAAGCGATCAAATACTTTTGAGTAGGGGAGAGTCACCAGGAATGGGACATTTTTCTTTAATTCGTATAATTTTGAAACAATTAAAGTTTTGCTGGAAACAAATTTTACTCAAACTGTAAGGTGGTGTTAACTATCGCAAAATCGGGATATAAGCAATATATGATATATTTTTATAACAAAAAAAATATTTTTTTAAAGACTTGTAGTGTCCCATTCAAGGAACATGTACCATGTACAGAACACGTGTTGCTCTTGAATGGGACATGGATAATAAAATCTAGGTTTCGTTTAGGAATTGAATGGGTTGGATTTCGTATAAAAAAATTACTCTAAGAACGAATAATACATACAGTGTGTCCCACTTAAGGACTGACCACCCCTGTAAAATTTTTATTTATAGCTCGATTTTCATAAACTTTTTTTTGTTGGATAGAGCTTCAAAAATGGCATCAAACACATAATTCAGGTGCCTCGTGCGTTAAAGTCATGGCCCACTGAGACGGTGTTTTAGTGCTGAAATTTCGAGAAGCACTATTAGGGGCTTTTTTAGAGAAAAATTAATGCTAGATTTTTATTCAACGTTGTTGGAAACCCAAACGTACCAATTTGCATTAGAAAATGGAGGACTAATTGAAATGACTGAAATTTGAGTTTATGTTATGTTGTGTTGTTTATTCATGTATTTGATGATATTAAATTAAATAAAAATTTTGTTCGCTAATAAATTTTTGAAAGAATATGTGTTCCTCACGAATATTTTAGTGACCAACTTACCAGAAATTCAGAAAATAATTAAAATTAACACGTTTTTTTGAAACCTCTCACCGCATATAAGAATCCGGCTTTACTTTTCCTTTTATTTTTTTTTAACACCCTGTAGAGCTACGGTAATGCAAATTGGTACGTTTGGGTTTCGAACAACGCTGAATAAGAATCTAGCATTAATTTTTCTCTAAAAAAGTCCCTAATAGGTACTTCTCGAAATTTCAGCACTAAAACACCGTCTCAGTGGGCCATGAATTTAAGGCACAAGATACCTGAATTATGCATTTAATGCCATTTTTGAAGTTCTATCCAAGAAAAAAAAGTTTTTGGAAATCGAGCTAAAAATAAAAATTGTATAGGGGTACACTAATTAAGTGGGGCACTAAAAATTTTGAAACACCCTGTAGAGCTATGGTAATGCAAATTGGTACATTTGGGTTTCGAACAACGCTGAATAAGAATCTGGCATTAATTTTCCTCTAAAAAAATCCCTAATAGTACTTCTCGAAATTTCAGCACTAAAACACCGTCTCAGTGGACCATGACTTTAACGCACGAGGCACCTGAATTATGTGTTTGATGCCATTTTTGAAGCTCTATCCAACAAAAAAAAGTTTATGAAAATCGAGCTATAAATAAAAATTTTACAGGGGTGGTCAGTCCTTAAGTGGGACACACTGTAAGTAAATGAAAATGTATTTCTAAAAATATAACCAAATTCAACAAATTAAAATAAAAACAATGAAAATAAAAAAAACGTGGAAATAAAACAGGTCTCATTATTTTTCCATATATTTTCTCTCTTCTAACAATGTCATCCCCAAAAAGCAAATATGACTTCAGATGAGATGTTCCAGGAACTTCGACATCACAAACACAAATATCTTCATTGTCGGGAAAATGGAATTTATTTCTTGTTCGTCTCATAAAGCCAAAGTTTTTCTTCTATTTTTAAAATTTTGCCAACAAAGTTGACATTGTCCTTTTTTGCAACCGAAAATTTTACTAGTATGAAATCATTTATTTCCAACTGACTATTGTCGTCTTCTGGTTTTTGTTCTGTTATAAAACTCTCGTGTTCGCTAAAATTATCTGAACAGTCCAGATCACTATCCCCTTCCGATATTTCTATTTCACTTGTTTAACTTTTAGTTCGATACTTTTAGATTCTTGAACTTCTTGATTGTTATCCTCATCGTCCTTTTGTGGCGTTTCTGTCAGAATTCTTGTAGTTTTCTTGTGTTCTGTGTTCTCTCCGGTGCCTTTGGATACGGTCGTACCTGTTCCGGTGTTACGGATGAGAACGTCGCTGATAATATTTATTTGAGCACTTTTATTTTCTCGGTTTTCTACATCTGGATTTGGCTCGGCAACCTCTCTTATTGAAGCTCCATTCACAACAGCTTCATGCACAGCCGCTTCCATATCTCCTGAAGATGTCCGCTGTCTTTTATTTGGCTCCATTCTACAGCCTGCAAGCAAAGATTTTATACTTACCTAATTTTTATTTTCATTTTATCATCAAACTAGAACATGCCCCTTGAATGGGACGTGTCCCAATCAAGGAACACAAGTTCGTCCCATTCAGGGAGCCAGCCACCATTTTGGAAATGAATTATTTACTCCTAACCCCAAAAGTTAAAACACAATTTTTTGTTTCAAATCATAGTTTAACGCAAGGAGATTTAATAACAGAATTCATTCTTACCTGTTATATAGCTATCCTGGTATATAACTAATCCAATAGGGCTTCAATTATTTACTTTTAAAAGCCAAGTTAAACAAAATTTTAGCAAAGACGCACTATACAATTTCAAGCACTGAAATTCCGTTTGGCAGATTGCATTCTCATGCGCCACCTATTGACAAAGTGCCAAACCCTTCAGTCCAAGCATTTAGTTTTCTTTTTAGATGTGCCATTCAAGGAGCGTCCCATTCATGGTGACTTTCCCTTACTTCAATTTTTTTAAACAAAATAAATCTAAATTACTTCTGTCATATACATTATTTTTCTAAGCATTATATCCCTCTTACATATGCTGCTCTCTGTCTTGTAAATCCCCTCCTCCTCGCATGAAGTACTATTTCATTGCGTTAAACCTGACATGATTTCCCGCCTCGCTGTTGTCCTTATATCGCAGGGGTTTATCATGATTTACTTCCCGTCAAAATATAAGTACAACAACTCCTTTCGAGTACAAGTACAGCGAGCTTGAACAAATAGAAATATGGAGCGAAATTAAATTTACTGCCTCAACTGGCACAGTCAAGGCTGAACGGAATTAGTAGTATACTAAAATAATTATGTTGCACAACTATTAATCTTACGGGATTCAAGAGTTTATATAAAAGTCTTTACGCATCAGGAATCATTCACTTTTTGCAGATGTTGCGTTTTTATAACGAAGAATATGGGAAATATATATACGACATTTCATAAAAATTATTTCAGCGGAGCCTCACGGGAGTCCACTTTTCGCGAAGTCTAAATCCCAGGAGGCCCACCTTCCGTTAGAGCGCTGTCTCGTCAGGACCACCTTTGATATTATGGCAACGTTATGTTGCAAAGATAATCTAGGCCGAAAATCTAAAATGTTCCTTCTTTTTGCGGTGATATTATCGTGTGGCGAATGCGGTGTTGCGAAGATGGGTAGGTATATCGAGAAGAATTTTTGTTGCTGTAAATGAGTCCAGTCAGTAATGGCAATGGTTAGCGAAACGCGCGTTGAGTGCAAAAAACAAAGTTTTGTTGTGCGGAGTGAAGCAAAAGAAGTATCATTATTATTATTAAACTCATTAGCAATAGCTAATATGTTTGTTGAGTAGCTAAGCAATTAAATTACCATTACTTAATCATGATTAAGACTTGGTGATGCTAACATGGTTAGCGAAACGCACGTCGAATGCATGCATATACAAAAAGGTGGCGATATCCACTCATTAGCTGCTCCTATACAACCACCTATAGAAATTATTATAATGAGCAACTTATAACTTAACCTGCTATAATCTAGAACCTATTCTCAGTTGTGGAAAATATAATACAAAAATACAATTGTAAAGACGACACAATATAATAAAACAAAACGAGCTGTCTTATAGATATACTTACTTATGTACAAGTGTAGATAATATTATATACATCAATTTTAAATTTTACATTCATCACTACAATTTGTGCTACAATACAAGGTCCCGTTTTCTAGCTGCCCCAATTAAGTTGGGTGCAGATTATGTATAATATAAAATGATAATGTGCTATATCAAGCTGACATTAAGTATTAAAATCTTAATTTTTACTTATCCTCAAAGACGGCAATGTAATGTCCCAACCCCCATAATTATATTAATAGTAATTTAAGTTGGGCCATTTTCCGTCACTCACAACACGAAAAACAACGAAGCCACGGCCTTCTATAGGTCTAGACGATCTGTACGATTAACACGTACCAACGACTGTGCGATGACTGCGGCGGGGCCACCTAGCAAGCACTGGCTTGCCGGCTAGCGCAAGCGCACTTAAAACTTACCGTCATTTTCAGCAAAGCAATTCACTTGTTGTAAGTGAGGGCTCGCTAGCCCCAAATGAGCAGTTGAATTACCACAGCTGAGTGCATTGCAGCAGACTGCACTCACCTGTAGTAACAAAACGACTGGCTTCAAGTAAGTAAGTGGGCTCACTAAAAGGAATTTCTAGTGACCTATCCTTTAACCGCAAGTAAAAATTTTGCTGTGGTAGCAAAGAAGTTTTAGCAAAACAGGTTTACTTGCAGCAATTTTTTTTGCTATGACAGCATAATATCTATTTACCGCAGCAAAAAAATCTTAGCAAAGCAACTCACTTGGCGGAATTCTTTCAATGAGTATTTCAATATTCAAAAATACTTTGACTAGTGGAACTCCATGAGCAGATAAGCTTTGTTAAACCAAAGTAGTGCTCACACAAGGCCTTTTCCTCGTGAGATATAAACAACATTATGCACTCTTGTTATACAAATTAGGTACTGTTTCTTGTACGTGATGCAAAATATACTGGAAACCAAGAATGAATGGTCATCGTTTAGTTTATGGCAGGTAGAAAGTCATGTTAGTGGACGAAAAAATAAGCAGAATTGCTTTCCTCACAAAATTTACTGAAACCATGTTTTTTTATCGAGCATTTTAGGACGCAAGCTTAATAGTAATAGGAACACTGCTTATCTATCCCGTAGACTGTGATGCAAATGGAAGTAGAAAATTACATTTCCCATAGATCAAAGGACAAAGACAGGCATTCAGTTGATTCTGGTGTACTGCTAGTTTAGATTATTGCAAGAGTATTATTATTATTATATGTATGGCCAGAGGCTTTGTTGAAACCGTCCGCAAAAGGTCATGTAACTTTTAAACTTTAATTTTGGGACGACGCAAATTCAAACAGACAAATATTAATGTATTAATTAATATTCTTAGGACTCGATAGTAAGTTGAGGTACGGGTATTTTAATTTAGTTATTAGTTTTATATAAACTGTCATGCCAATTATTTGGTTTACCTCGCAGAAATTTCAACATTGGCTCTGGCAGTCAAGATGTAGCTGTTTGTATTTACTACTATATTATATCATAGTTTTCTAAACATTCTACAGAACAATCACTGGAAAAACAAAAAACAACTATGTTGCTTCCCAACATGTGTTTTCATATCTTTCATCTCTATTACTCGACAAGTAATAAGCAGCCACATATGACTTCACTTTTTTCAAGTTGTTATAGTTCTCAAAATGGCTCCGTTGCACACTATTTTTTCAAACAAATTACAGTTTATATTTTGGCCACAAAAATGAAACAGTTAAAAAATAATTGTTATATCTCTATGAATAGATTTTTGTTTTGGTGTTATATGAAGAGAAATAGGTGGATAATGCGGCCGTGTTTCGGAACTGACATAATATTATGAAAAATTATTGATATGCCAAGGGAAAAAGTCGATATATGGTGCGTAAAAATAATGGAGTTAAAATCAAAATTATTTTTTCAATTTATGAAATGTTTATAAACGTTTGAGAAAGTGTTTAAGTCGTTTTTCATACTAACAGTATTATTGGTCTTGTGTATGTGGTACCCACATCTCCAGATAATTTCTCTAGAAGTTATGTTCAAAATCAAGGGTCCCCACGTTATCAAAATCAAAAGATAATTGCTTCTTGGCTAACTTCAGAAGAAAAACTATCGCTGTTTCTTATGCCATTCTTATGCTTATATAATCTCTTGCCCAAATGTCGTTTTGTTTGTCCGATGTAGACGCAGAAAGACATTCCAAGTAATTGAATTTATACACAAAATTAAACTACAATTTAGGTTTATGACCAATTGAAAAGTTACTATTGGTTCAGAGTTCAGAGACTCTTTTAAAGTAAGGTAGAGAAAAATACTTTTTATCAATATTATCAACATTATTATTCGTTTGGTTTTTGATTTTTTTTATTTTATTCAATTTGCAATCCTAGGATAAACAAAAGTATTATGAAAACATGGCAAGTCCGGATGTAGTGTCGTCAATGCAAAATGTAGCAGCATATTTAAATTTTATTACAAATTTGGTGTCCAATAAAAAATTGCGTGGTAGGTACCTTAATAAAAAATCGGCCTCTATAATAATTATACAAATTAACTAAGCTATAACCTAAGTAAAAAAGGGCCTCTGTATTGACCTTGACCCGGTTGTTTGCTTCACAACTTCCTTTGATATATATACAAAATGGAAATATCGCAACTTTTTAGAATATAATTCTACACTAAGCTCGGAACAAAAATAAGGGCCAGAAGGATAATTAAATTTATTGCCGGGACGGTCGCTGATAAAGCCGTGCGGAATGTTTGCTACCTTGTTATTTTAATTTTAACTTAATTAAGGGTCCGGAATTCACGATGCTCTTTACATTTTCATCCCGGCAAATACCCCTGTAATCTACAGTATTAAAAACAAGAGATAAGCGGCACAATAATTTCTTTGGAGCACACTTATTACGTAAAATTAAACAAAGGCGTTGCTCCGGGGAGACCCGCTCTAAGCTCCGGCCATAATAAAGTTGTACACGAGGCGGGAGGCGCCACAATGGCGACATTGTGCTTCAAGTAGAGAGTAAAAGTGGATACAATTCGCACAAATAATATTCGTATCTTGAAAACGTATCTGAATGAGTGTGACGCCTTTTTTATTAGGATAATAATTAATCAACTGAACAAGTTTTTGGTTGAAATCTAAGCAGGAGACCCACAAACTAGTAAATTAAATTACTTAATTAGAAGAAGAAGCCTTATGTAGTCTGATAAATGGTTATTATATACAGGGTGTTCCGATTTAATCTAGAACAACCCCGTAAAGTTGTTACGCGCTGCACGATTTTCATGATTTTGTTTATGTGTGTGTACGAAGTGTCCTTGCGCACTTGTGGAACATATAGTCATGGTGGATTCACTATTCCAGGGCCTGCTATGATTTTTTTTTTCGATGAGATATATTTGGAAAATGCTCTTATAAGGATATTTTATCGTAAAACTGGCAACAAGGCTTTATTCAGCATCCCCTGAAACCCCAATGTCTCAAGTTTTATTAATTTACTTCGCTCACTAACGTTTGTACAGAGCCTTAAAGTTTTGATTTTTTTTTAATTTTCAATTAAAAATCAGGAATGGTTTGGAAATATCTCAAAATCAAGCAAACATAATATTCAAAACTGATAAAAAAATTTCGTAATAATAAAGAAAATAGCAAAGAAAATTGTTTTATCTTTCTAAAATAATGCTTAAATATGTCATATTTTTTAGCTTTAATTTTTTCGATACGATATGTTAAAAATACTTTTCTAGAGAAAATCTGTCAACGTAGCTTTAATCAGCACTATTTGAAATTTGAAAATCTGATAAGCTTAATAGGAACGTCCCAAAAATGTCCCACTAATAAATAAACAGGGAAATAAAACACCATCCTACCGTTTTAAAATAATACTTAAATATTCTTCACAGATCACAGAAAATATGCCATATTTAGGTATTATTTCAAAACGGTACGATGGTGTTCTTTTCTGTTTTCTTTATTAGTTGGACATTTTTAGGATTTTCAGATTAAGTTTACAATATTTTCAAATATTTCCAAAGCATTCCTGATTTTTAGTTGAAAATAAAAAAATCAATAATTTTCCCAAATTTGAGACCCTGTAGAAATGTGAGTCGGCGAAGAAAATTAATAAAACATGGGATATTGGGGTTTCATGGGGTGCCGAATAAATCTACGTTGTCAGATTTCAGTTCAAAAATCCCTAATAGCATTTTCCAAAAAAATCGCATTGAAATAAATCATAGCAGGCCGTGGAATACTAATGCCAGCATTACGACATGTCCCTGTCCCACACACAGTAAGGACACTTCCTACACACAAAAGAATTCATCAAAATCGTGCAGCGCATCACAATTTTACAGGGGTGTTCCGGATCAAATCTGAACACCCTGTAGACGTTCATCGAACGCCGAGCACAAAAGCCTTACATTACCCCTCAAAAAAATTCTATACTATTCACAATATGAGCCAAGAAATCATAAAAATATCAAAATTACTACATAACTCGATTCTTAGACAACTTGCACATTGCACATTATGTTATAAGTTGGGCACATCAACATGACGTTGGTTCTGATTGCATCATTATAAAAAAAAACTTGCCGATTCCTGACCTCACGACCAAGAACTAAGATCTTACTCCGCTGCAACAAAAAAAATCTATGTTATAATTTAATAGGTTATACAGAAATTGAATTACAATATAATTTTCCTCCTATCATTTAATGACAATTCGTTAAAGGGGGGTAACAACACACTTTGATCATAGCCTTTTGGTGGATATTGCCGATCTTCCCTATATCATAGATATTTGAGAAATCCTCTCTAAACCGACGACACTTGTTATAGGACAGTTAACAATAATATAGGCGACCGAATTAATGCACTTGTTCCCAATTATGACGATGAAGTATTATTATTATTATTTATGGCGAATAAAAGTGAAATATAGAACCTTGATTGTTTGAATGTTTAGAAATGTCTACTGTTGAATCAAAGGTCTTTGTCGCGATCGAGTCGGTTCATAGGAGCATCCTCAATTTTGTATTCAAAAATAATTGTACCTTGTTTCCTAGTGAAACTCGCGATATTGCATTTGCTTGTATTAAACATCTCCTGCATCGAAATAAAGCCCTCGAAAGATGTTACACAGATAACCAGTTTGAGGTCATCGGCATAAACCAATTTTTCACAGTTGATCTTCTATATCACGTCATTAATGAAGATCGAAAATAGGAGTGGGCCGAGATTGGACCCCCGCGGTACACCCGATGTAGGTGTAAGTAATGGTGATCTAAACATATTGCTGTCGTTTGATGTGGTATGAACAGAAAAAGTGATATAATACTGCTCATTGGCCTAGACAGTTCCAGTTTTGCAAGTAACAAGAAACGATCGACCTGATCGAAAGCCTATTGAAAATCGGTATAAACGACATCGATTTGGCCCTGATCATCGAAACTCTGACAAATTTGTATCTCGCAAGATCTCTTGGTCATGAAACCATGCTGTTGCGAACATGATTTTCAATAAGTAGTTATTTTGGTGTACAATTACAGTGAAATTCAACTTTTTATAGAGGGTGCCCCATTAATAATGGCAACAATCTCTATGGTTACTGATACACAGGGTTTTGAAATCCTTTATTTGAAATTGAATTATAGCTATACCTCCCAAAAGAGTAAAGTTGCTGAACTAAAATGTGGCAACCTGTATTTAATAATGTAGAATTTAGTCATCACATGGCCATAGCACACTATAAAATATCCAAGGAACAATTCATCCCATTCCCACTAATATGTGCGCTTATTCTTTTATTTTATTTCGGCCACGGCCCTCGTAAAATAAACTGAACCGCCATCAATTTTTAGCCATTCGGCAGAGGGCGCTGGCGTCCGCCTGGATAGCCGCCATATTGGGCCTATTCTAAGAGACTTATTAGTGTGCATTCTAAGGAAGAAGCGAAATTTGTGGTGGCAATACAAAATTACATTTGACCACAGCCAACCACGTGCATTTGATATTTGACAGACAACGACGTGTGGTGTGGGCCCAATATGGCCGATCTTTCGGTGGGACAGTATATACAGTGTGACCCATTTGTTTTGGGGTCAGTCTGTAAAAAGTGTATCAATCGTGCGATTTGGCTGATTTTTTTTTAAATTGTAGAGCTCGATGAACTGCACATTTTGAACAAAAATTGCCTGGTTCGCATAAAATCCAAAGCCTACTATGACCGTTTTTATGAGCAAAATTTTAAGAAACCATATTAGCGTTTTTTTTTTGAAAAAATCTGTGTGCGCCAATGGATTGAGCACCCCTCGAAATGGGTATGTACAAAATTTCATCAAAATATTTCAAGTAATAACGATTTTGTAGAAAAATTAAAAATGCAGCCAAGGTACGTCTTTATTTTCAAAAATTCAAAGTTGGCCATGGAAAATAATTAAATTGTAATAATACAACCTTATGCTTATAAACACAAAACATAAAAACAATTAAAATTATAAAATTTTTGTAACTTCTACCAAGCCTCCATTTTCTACAATGCATTTGTCGTTCCTCTTGCGTACATTCAAAATTACATTTCGTATTTGCTGTGGAGTAATTTCCTCACAACTACGGTTTATCCTAGCTTGCAGTTCTTGTAAATTATGGGGTCTTGACTTATAAACATTTTGCTTAAGTGTACCCCAAAGAAAAAAATCTAAAGGAGTTAAGTCCGGAGATCTCGGTGGCCACTCACAGAAAGGACTATTTCGCCCTATCCAACAGTTTTCAAAATTATTATCTAGCCAGTTTCTGATTAAACGAGCATTATGAATAGGACTGCCATCTAACTGTAACTTTAAATTTAAACGGTATCTTAATGGTAACTCATCTAAAGCATTTCTAAATTCAATTTCTAGAAAATTCAAGAAGCCAGCCGCATTCAAATTCCCTTCAAAGAAAAATGGGCCAATTATTCTGTCGCGTAGTATTCCACACCAAACGTTAATTTTTTGTGAATATTGTCTCCTTGCATTTATTATAAACTCTGGATTTTCAGCTGACCAGTGACGGCAGTTTTGACTTGATACTACACCATTTGTAGTAAACGTGGCTTCGTCGGTGAATAAAATTTCATTTAAAAAGTTGCCATTATGGAGATATTCACCTTGCAGCCAATAGCAAAATTCTAATCTTCTCTCCTCATCTCCTGGTTCCAGGGTGTGCAAAAATTTTGGCTTAAACGGTTTTATTTTGTTTTGTCTCAAACATCTCCTTATACTCTCTCTGGGTATATGAAGGTCTAAACTAGCCGTTCGAACACTATTTCGAGGATTGTCACTAAAGTATTGCAGAATTTGATTGTTATTTTCAACAAGTCCACGGCGTCCATTTTGCCTAGTTTTTAATAAATTTTTAGAAATCGATCCAGTTTCATCAAAAATATTGTTTATACGTTGTACAGTACTTCGACTCACTGATCTACCTGGGTATCTATTGTTAAATTCGGCCGCAGCTTCTGCTGCCGAGCGCTCGTTGTCGCCCACGAGTCGAACAATTTCTATTTTGTCTCTTATGCTTAAATATTCCATAATTATGATAATTAATTGTATTGAGCACAAACAATTTCTGAACTCAATTTAGACAGTTTGACACTTAATAAAAGTAAACAATTCAATTATTTTCCATGGCCAACTTTGAATTTTTGAAAATAAAGACGTACCTTGGCTGCATTTTTAATTTTTCTACAAAATCGTTATTACTTGAAATATTTTGATGAAATTTTGTACATACCCATTTCGAGGGGTGCTCAATCCATTGGCGCACACAGATTTTTTCAAAAAAAAACGCTAATATGGTTTCTTAAAATTTTGCTCATAAAAACGGTCATAGTAGGCTTTGGATTTTATGCGAACCAGGCAATTTTTGTTCAAAATGTGCAGTTCATCGAGCTCTACAATTTAAAAAAAAAATCAGCCAAATCGCACGATTGATACACTTTTTACAGACTGACCCCAAAACAAATGGGTCACACTGTAGATGGAACAAATATTGTTTTGGAAAAGCAGTCCAGATTATTTTACGAGGGCTGTGTTTTCGGCGGAAATCTTAAACGTTTAATTGTTCACTGACGTATTAATAAAGACTGCTCACAGCTGTCATGTTTGACAGTTCTCTGGCTCACCATGCGCTTCCCGGAGACAAAATATAATGCAAATACATTGTTGACCATAGGCGCCATCTACTTTTCAGAATATGAAGCTATAGCCGTGAGAAGTCTTATTAATACGTCAGTCAACGGTTTAATGTTTTCGGTTTCTGAAAGATTTAACTAGATGGCGTTAGTGTGCATCTGGCGTTAGTGTGCATCTTTCCAGCTACTGCTGTTTAAAGATTAACTTAAGCCACGAATAGTTCTTGAATATTTTGTAATGAGTTAAGCTAGATGTTTACGATGTTTCGTCAAACACCCATCTATATATTCTAGCTAGGTATATGATAATTCTAAAATTAAACAAGGAACGTATGTACTCATCAAAAAAATAAAAAGATATATTTTCAAATCCACATTTAGCTTCTCAATTATCTAAAGTGTATCGAGTAAAAGCCTAGGGGAATGGCGGAATTTAAGGGAGCATTAGACGTGCCAGAATTCCCTGAAACAGACGGATATCCGGCAAGGCCCACAGAAAGCCCAATGCGGCGTAATGCAACCGGATCCGGCGCAATAAAATGCCGGGCTGAATTATGCCTCGCAACGCAAGCCGCAAATCTGCATCCCTCATCATAAAATGAAAAAGCCGGCGAAGCCGCCCGTATAACGCTTCGGCTAAGTGCGGGATCGACCCGTCGCGTCGGGTCGGATCGCACGGATTTCTTATATTAAATTAAACTGCCAAATGATGCAGCTGCGACAACCCGCAGATAGTCGGATAAAATAGAGAGTATCCAAGTTCTAAAAGGGCGTACATGCAGTGGATATACATTCATAGTCCATTACGAATCTGAAGAACTTGCAACAAAGTCTAGAGAACTATTCTCTAGACTTTGCTTGCAGGATAAGGTCAGTATTTAGCGAGTTTAGAAAAATACACCAGCAAAACAAAACCTCGAAACATGACATAAGAAAACATTTGATCAGCAGCTAATCAGAATTTTTCAATTTCATGCATTTTAATATATTGGACCGTATGCGAAGCAGATGACTCAACAAAGCTAAATTTGGACAAGTCCAAGTTTCCCCGATCAGAAATTATTATTGGAACATAATTATTCGTAATATTTACTTCTTCAATTTGGTCATACTAATTTTTCATAGTACGAACTCCAGTATTGTATGGTTTCATTTAAGCCTATTCAACGAGAAATATATTTTTGCAACGAAACCCAGTTTTCGAAATCTACCAATTCTGCAGGAGACAACAAGTGGAGACAGGTCAACAACAAAAACTTATCATCACTAGATGTCATGCTTGCGGTAGACGTTGTAGGCAAAACAAGTAGCTTTAAAGTTGACATCATCGAAAAAGAAGTGCAGATATGGACAGGAAAGACTTCGTTGGTAGGCAATATGTTTCTGATATACTTGTTATTGTCATTTTGTTTGTATTCCACAAAAAACTTTTCTATTTTTTTCTTATTATAAAAGTAGTGGACCGCAGAGGTACCTACTTCTTTTATTAGTTGTACTCAGTTGCTATGTCATAAGGCCGGAAACGTCTTGTATTTATGAGTAAAAATATACTGGGTTAAAACGTTCTTCTTCATCCCCCTCCCCCTCTTCATCAAAATATTGATTTTTAACCATTAACAGATTTGCATGCTTCACGTGTGTTGAGTACCTTGGTAGGTACTAAACCCGGCTCAATATTTTCCTAGAAACTATATGTTGGTTAAAATATCGCTCTGTGTCTCTATTTTAGGTATCTGCTTCAGCGACATTAGAAATGCGCAATGCATTCGTTAACTCTTCTGGGCATCGATTTTATGAGATGATTGATGTCATTTTGGGGTATGTCTTCCCATACAACCTGAATTTCATGTGTGAGCTATAATGTCCCACACATGTTCTATACGCGACAGATCAGGAGATCTTGGGGGCTATGGAATATTGAATATTGATTTGGGATACCCCAAAGTGTGCTGTAAATTAACACGAGCAATGTGTGGACGTGCATTATCCTGTTGAAATAGTTTATTCCGTAAAGTCCCCAGGTATGGCAATACATATAGTTCCCGTACGTCATCTAGAGAGCAACTACTTCTTATGAATACCAGAAGAAGTGACCTGCTGCCATAATCAATAGCTTCCCATACCATAATACCCACAGTGCGGTGCACGTGTCTTTCCACAGGATACTGCAGATCTCGTCTTACACCACGTCTCCGTCTTAACCTCATGCGACCGTCGTGTATTGCTAAGAAGAACCGGGATCGTCACTGAACACTGTGTCGTCCCACAAAGCCTTTTCATTATACACATCGTCACTGAACACTGTGTCGTCCCACAAAGCCTTTTCATTATACACATCGTCACTGAACACTGTGTCGTCCCACAAAGCCTTTTCATTATACACAATTCTGTATAAGGTTCCGATGATCTACCGCCGAAGGAAGAACAAGATGTTCACGAAAAGAGAAGAGGCTAAAGAATCTTATACGGAGGTATATAGTTCGCATTGAATTTGGTCTACTGTTAACAGCAAACCACTGATCTGCAATGAATCTGGTAGTAGAGAGCATTAGACAGAGTCTTCTGCCTTGAGCGTTTGTGGTGCCTAGATGGTGCCCAGTACTTTTAGGTCTTCATTATCGGCCTAATACCCAATGCATTATCGTACTTGGACTTCTGCCTAAGCGATTAGCAATTTCCCTAAACGAAATTCCAGCTTAGTGCAAGCTTAATTTGGAAAAATTGGCTCGTCTTTGAACCCTTGGCATTATTCTTAGCTTAACCAACTCAAAGAGAACTGACAAGTAGCAAAGAACAGGGAAAAGAAACTGAATCTCACAAAAACACAACTTAAAAAAATTTAAAGAAAAACTACCTGTTTAAATCGGCAAATTTTTTTTGTAGAATTTGTGTTTTGGGTATGAGGACTAAACATGCAGAATGTAGATCAAAAATATAAATAATTTTTATTGGGTGTTGAATTTTCTATGTAAGTCAGTACATTTATATTAATCTGCAGATTAAAGATAGATTTCAAACTACACCCGGATTCTCTTTCTTGAACAACAACGCCAAGGAATAACGATATGCCACAGATGGAATTTAGAGGTGATGTGGACTTCCTATTCCACACAACTACTACCAACTAGATTGAAGGTTCTATGGGCAATAAACAGTTAGAGAAAACTTTTGGTAAAAAAAAATTGAAATTTTAAAATAACCCACAACAGCAGGCTAATTTCAGGAGAAATCAGTTTACTTCACTTGCAGATCTTCGCAGAAAAGACGGTGCAGGTATTATCTTCCCCTCTTGCCACCTATATCTAAAAATTATCTTACTTTTTTAGATGCAAGGTCATGGCTCTCCAAGAGGTACATTATTAGATCACTAGAATATTATTATGCCATTGCATTCTTCAGGCACCAGCTCTACTTCGATCCGTCTCTGAGAAATCCGTGCCACCCTCGCAGCTCCATACGCCTTTCACAAACTGTCGATTACACGGCTTTCTCGTTTGGCCGCCGAAACTCGGCAATTGAATAAATACGGATTTGCCAGGGTTAGGCATTAAAGAGGATTAGCGTTTTATATGTAGGGAGCTGAAATAACGCGATTCGCCTCTCTTATAATAACAAGCGGGCTGGGAAGTGCCTTGAGGGTGCGGCGCTTAAGGGATTACTTGGGTACTAGGGAGAGTGATAATTGCTACCCATAGAGTATCTGGACAATTTGGATCAGTTCATGTCAACTCATAATATCTACGTATTTTTCAGCTCCAGTAGAATGTACTGATGAAGAGGGGCGAAGAAATAAACTCTGAATTTTCGGCGGTTTGGTATTATGATGTGTGCTTTCTTTCCTAAGTAAGTCATGCTTTGAATTAATATATCATATTTCATTTATTGTTATTGGTGCTGAATTTCGATACAGATTTGAAATAAAAGTGAATTTATTTAATATGAGCTAGAGCCGATACGCCACAGACGGTGCCTCCTTTGAAGTTTTTCTTCATACCTTTGTCTGTTCCTCTGTGCAAAATGATCGCGGACAAATTTGCAATTTTTGGGAAGACCATGTCCGTAAATAGTGTTTTCATTTTCGATTTCGCGCCGTGTTTACACTGACGCCATCTGACATTTCTGGTAGCCTTTACTGACACAATATTGGTCCAGGTTAGGGAACTAGGGAACCGTAGTTCAGTTATACATCTAGAGATGGCGGAGAGAACTCTTAGTTTATGCGACATAGTGGCAAAGAATGGAATTTTGAAAGCAGTTCTATTAGTCACGGGGCGCTGATCTGGGGAATAAGTAACTATGTACTATCGTTTGAAGAATACCACCACGTCACCATTTCTAAAAATAGCAGTGAATTGCAAATCAAAATGAAGGAAAACTGTTATATTACGGACAGAGTATTCTTTATTAAAATCGGACAAAACTCTTACGGCTCTTAAGCCACTTGTTAAAATATGTTTAAATATACACAAGATAACTTGATCGTAGAAAATTGTCAAAATTGTTTTAGAGAGCAGATGTACTTGGTCTTATTTGAAGAGACTAAATTGTGAAACTCACCAAACTAGAGCAGGTACCATTTACTAGTTTAAACAATTTTAGCAATCTTCTACTATCAAGGTACTCTTGTGAACCAATATTTTACAGTTAAATCTTGTTTAACGATCTTTAACTTTAATTGAGCTGCCATGTTAAAGAAAATGTTCCACAAAGTGGTCTGGTTTGAATTGTTTGAGTAAACAGCTGTCGTGACCTATCGCCTTGACCTAATTGAAAGTGGAAGCGGTGTACCAGAAGCCAGAATATTATTTAGTTGCATAGAGCTACTGACTTGCTATTCTGTATTTTATAGAAAGTTGCGACTGGAATTAAGACAACACCCTCTCGAGTCTAAAATATAAACAAGAAGGGATTATCTGGAACCTCGTGGCACAATTTATATAAGCTGCCTTCTTGTTCCTACGTCGGATGACATCGGCAGCGTCGCCTCGGCGCCTGCTTGAACAAATCACGTCACGAACAAATGCCGGCGGAAGAGCCCAGTGAATAGAAATGGGAACTTCACGCCCTGGTATAATATCGCGGTAAAAACGAGTGCCGGAATGGAAAAGAAATCTGGGTGTTCCAGATATATCATCTATTACTTTTTGCCGAGATTTGGGGGTCTAAGGATCGGGCACAATTAATTGCTCAGTTGCTTGCTTGACTGGCTGATTTAGGTATACCAGTGTGGACCCAACCGTTGTACCAAACGAAATAGGACTTTAAAACGAGGTAGGAAACATTGATAAATCCTTAATCGTTGTGATCATGTACTTTTTAATTATCTGATTTGGACATAGTAGTACTACCTTATATGGGGGTTTGGACTCTTGGGTTATTACAGACGATTCATTCCCAATTTCGCAAAAATTACCAAACCTCTAACGCTTTGTGTTAAGAAAAATGCAAAAATAATTCACGACAACAAATTTCTCGAAAGTTTTAACACATGTAACATCGGACACATATCGGACACATCAAACATTGCACTAGGCGCCGTACTCTCTCAAGGCACCATTGGACACGATAAACCAGTAGCGTACGCATCACGTACTTTAAATGAATCTGAACAACGGTACAGCACAATTGAATGTGAAGTTTTATCGATTGTTTGGGATTGCAAACACTTTAGGCCCTATCCATACGGTAGTACTTTTACAATTTGTACAGATCACAGACCCCTAACCTGGTTAATTATCTGATGTGGACATAGTAGAACTACCTTATATATGTTTGCCAACCCCACAGCAAATTCTGTATGTTGTTCAATATTTGTATTTTGTTTCAATATTGTTCTACAACAAAGTAAATTTATTTAAGTTTAATTGTATAGAATGATATGATACCTAGATGGCGTTGATATACATCTTGCCGGCTATAGCAAATCAATAATAATGATATTTTTAAGTTCAGTTTATGTCAATGTTGAAACATAGCACTCCAAATGAATGAAAATGAATTTAGTCCGAATAATAAGAATTATGTTTCTGTCTAAGCAACCATCAAGCACTCGAAACTACCCCGAAACTGGAGATCAGCCATGAGACAACAGAGGTGAGCCGAGCCACCGTTGCCAAGTGTCGAGATAAATATAGTGAATTATTTAATTGTGGTGTCTTTTAGAAGTTAGTGGGAAAACAATTGATAATCTTGTCGTCAATTGCGATCGAAGCAGGAATTTAAGACAAGTAATGGTGCGCCCTGTCCCCACGAGGATGCATGCAAAATTTTTCTGCCGACTGTTTATTTCAATTGAGTGCACTATGTGTAAATACTGCAATATGTGTAAATACTGTTTGCACAACCCTTCAGTTGCTTCTGGGGAACTCCTAGCTTGAGGTATTATGAGGGTGGGACTTAATATTAATATTATTATTATTTTTATTTTATATCTCCTATAATTACTTTCGAGTCTATTGCCACCATATTGAGCGGTTCTATGGAAGGCACATCCAAAAACCTTTATGACTAGTTGGCAAGTCCTTCAGGATCTAATACCTACGTTATGTCGGGAATATAAAGAAAGCTGATGCTGATGTCTGCCATAAAATAAGACTACACACCCTTCTCGCAAGAAATGAAAGGGTTGAAGAAAACAGAAACAAGTGGGAATTATCTAGAGCGTCAAGTCGGACGACATCGTCAGCTTCGGGTGGCGGCTCGAACAAATCACGTCACGAACAAATGCCAGCAGAGACGCTCGGTGAATAGGAATGTGAACTTCACGCCCGGGGCATAATATCGCGGTAAAAAACCAGTGTCGGGATGGAAATAATCCCAGGGTGAGAAAGAATACCGCAAAAAATGTTTGTGTTTCGGATGTATCATCTATCACTGTTCGCCGAGATTTGCGCTGGGCTGGATGCTACTCAGACAACGGCCCAGTTTGCCTCAATAGTAGACTTATATTTTGTCGTTTTCTACATAGCGCAGTTAGTAATTCTAAGCTACCTACTAGTAATCTGAAGCTACCTACTGATAAATTATTGGTAATCTATGGATGTTCCAGAATAAGGGCAACAAACTTAAATGGAGATATTTAAAAATAAGCAAAAAAAGTTCCTAAAAACTTACCTCCTAAAATAAACCTACAGCCCTTTAAACGTGCGTGCAATATTATAAAAAAATAATCTCCAAAAAAAAAATTTAAAAAAGGAAAAATTTAAAAAAAGGAGAATTTTTAATCCGTCGAAAATTTTTATTCTTAAGAAACAACAAAGATTATAATATGCCATTACCTTAGATAGTAATCTAGGATTATAATATAAATAAAGTTAAAACTTTAAAAACGAAAACAGTAGCAAACATTTTTATTTTATTGATGACTGGGTATGATGACACCCGCACAAGTCAGTGTTAAAGACAGGGTCAGGTAAAACCCACTGCCTTAAGCAAAAAGTGCTAGTACAATTACCGGTTCAGGTTAGAAGGGTCTATCTGCGAGATTAGTTTTTTTGGAAGGGTAAGTTTCATTAAAGAAAATGGACAATCTCGTTAGTGAAATTTTGGGTTGCCTTATTAGTTTCCTGTTAATGGATATCGGTATGTTCTCCCGAACAAAAATGTATAGCACAAACGGATTTAAAATTTGAAGTTAGTTAGGAATACTATAATCTCTTACTTCAACTCCTAGTTGCAACCATCTGAAATTAGTGAACATAATATGCAAAATGCATATACTGACTACTAGGTAGGAATGTAGCGACCCTCGCTTGTGGCGCCACTCTCCTCAACAATGAAGATGTTACCGGTCATAAGAATAAAATGTTCTGTAACTAATTAAACAGTTGGTTTAATAAATTTGTCAAATCGACAACATAGATTTTATTTTAAGTAGGGTTCGTGTTTCATCATTCAGCATCAACCAAACTCCATAATGGTGACCCATGACTTACGAACCATGAGGTACTTAAATCGCGATTTTCATTGGTTTCTAGAATTTTTATACAAAAATATTTTTTAACAAAATTTCGTACAGAACCCAATCCAATGGTGTATTAGGCCTTGTTTTTTTAAAATAACATGTGCAGTTTTGCCCCAAAAGCACAGTTTTGGATGACCTTAACGTTAAAAAGAAACTCGATGAAAATCGGACGACAAATACAAATTTTATGGTGATGTTCCGGTTTGAAGTGGGTCACACTGTTGTAGAACGAGTTATCACCTCCAAAACAATGGTATAGTGGAACGTTGGCATCGCAGTTTCAACTCCGCCATCAAGTGCCACGAAGATCCGTCCTGGACAGACTCGCTGTCCCTGGTACTTCTCGGCCTGCACTCCGCTTGAAAGGCGGATATCCGATCATCTCTAGCCGAGCAAGTACATGGTGAAACTTCAGAGAAATAACCAAGGACATAAGCATCAAAATGCACACATTTATAGTCAACCAACACATAACAGAAATTTACCAAAGTAAACAAAGGGTCCGCCAGCATTTCTTGTCACTACTTTAGCACTGCACCACACGCGCTCACTGTTCACCACTGTTCAGTTAGAAAGTTATAAGTATCTAGTTATAAAGAGTCGACATTTATTGGCTAAGATGTAAATAAGAAATTGTAAAATGTAAATAAGAAATTAAGTTAAGCGATTTTCGTTACGCTGAGGCCACTGATAGACATTATTTATTTCACTGAGAGTGAATTTTCCTGCGCCATGTTTTAAGTGCATGTTCTGTCACCGTTCTTGAAAAAATATATATAAGAAACTTTATATCAAAGTCTCACATATTTGAGGAATAAGCGATCTTGGAAACATTATTAAAAAACAAATTTACCCCTATTTCTAACTCACTTAGGGGAACCGAATAACTAACTGGCAACATTCTGAATAAGCGTCCTGGGCCAGCATCAGGTGACTCGTTCAGAGCTACGTCACAAACAAATGCGGACAAATAAAAGAGAACTTCGCACAAAACGCGTTACGAAACGAGTGCTTGGAACGAGAATAATTTCGCTGGGAGAAAAAAGCCTGGAAAAACCATCGTGTTTCGGATGGGTCATCAATCACTTTTTGCGGAGATTTGCGTTAGGCGAGGAAAGGCGAAGATATCCACCCAGCCCGTCGCTATGTCGCGTGCTCTTTTTATCCAAGCGGATAGTCCAAGTACAGGGTGACTCTGACGCAAAAGGGTAACTATATTTAAAAACTTTGAGTACCTATATAGTACATCAATTTACGGCAGGTGAAACACTGTCGGCTAATAATGAACAATATGTTACCAGCACATAACAAATTTGATGTTCTCCGTATTTAGATATTTCGCGAGTTTACGTTTTTCTCTTTTTATGATAACCGATTAGAAACTGATTTTGTATGTATGAGCACCAAATAATCGTATGTATGAGCCCAAATAATCGACTTGTATGTATGCAATTTTGCAAACAACAAATCTAGGAAATAAATGTTCACCCACTTGTAACTGTCGTATCGTCTGAAATTTTGCAATCTTATTCAATTCTGGAATCGAACGTAATATAGAATCATCTGTAGATGAAATACAGTTCTCCCCCATTCTCGCCTTCTTGATGGGTTGAATATTTGTAGAGAAAAATAGATGCAGATAATATTTTCCGTAATGCTGGTGGCTAATTTCACTGTTTTGATAATGAAATGTGCAAAATGAACTTCCAGGGACTCTTTAAAATAAGGGGACCCAGCATGTCACAGTCTATCACATAGGAAAAGTGAAGCCTTGAGGGGAAGTTTGTTTTCGTCAACTCCAGGGAGACCACAAGAGGGCTGGTACAAGGTTATGTTATATGTCAGTGTCCTGACATCAGGTTTTATGTGACATGCCAGTGCCATAGACTCTAAAGGAGGCAACATATTTCCCATCATAATTCACAATTTTTAAGTTTTCTAACTTCCAGATGTGTCAGTTAAAGGTAATTGGGCCGCCTGTAGTGGTCCCAATAATTCTCCGATTTTTCCTGTATCACCTTTAGTAATCCTACAATTATTCCCATTACCTGGGCATTACGTATAAGTAGGTAGTTTAAAGCTAAAATCGTATTTTGTAAATTTTAAATTATTAAGCAGGTAGCTTCAGTCAGGTACGACTAGAAGTTTATTTTAAGTTTATGAGGTATCTTGGGAGAAATATAAAATCACAAAAATTTTATAATGAACACCGAGAAAAACTACATGATTAGAACTACTAGACCTAATCTTATTAGTCTATCCCGAAATCTGTGAAAGTTCTTTGGGTATATACATTCAACAGGGGAAGAAAGTTCAAGTATACATATTACAAATGGATTGAGGAACCTGGTAACAAGGTGCAATAGCGACAAATTCTTAAATAAACAAAATCGGCACTACAGACTTACCATACTTATTACTTAAATTCGTGGAAATAATTGCTGGAAATCAATTTCAACTATAAAATAAATTTGTTTCATTTGACAGATATTCTGCACTTGTAGACACACTATTGTCAAGTCTAATTTTTAGAAATCATGGAAACCAATATTAATTTTTACTAACAATCACACAAAGTACCTGTTATATTCGTAGATTCTCCAATAGAGTGGCATACTTGGCATCACTGATACCATTAGAATGAGGAAAGAATAGGTCTCACTTTGGACAGTATAATGCTGGGTCCCCTTACTTTAAAGAGTCCCTGGGAACTTCTCGTCTCGAATTGTTGAAGCCTGCTTAAATGGCTTCGGATTTATCTTTGGTTTGTTGACGGGCTATGGCGCAAAATACATCTTTAGAGAGACTTCACTGATCTAGGGAAAATGTACATTCATGATATTGATATTTAATATCCTTAGGTTGGTTCCCATCAGAGGCGTTAGAAATATTGAGAAGAAGTCAAGATTCTCTTCAGTTGACTTCTGATCGTTGTTACAAAGTTTCTGGCAGTTTGGAAACTAACAGTTTGCTGTTGTCAAAAATAGTTCGAACAGTGCTAACTGTCCAGGAGTATATGATTAATTAAGCCATCAGTAATTATTATCATTCCTGGAAGGTGTCAGCTGTTTTCACAGATAGACACTGATTGTTAGAATCTGACTAAGTTCCAGACATGCGCAAAACGTACACTTTGCAAACTCTCAGGAACTGTTTGCTGACTCCTTATTGGAACAAACTTTTTGTTTGTCTGATTACTGCAATTTTTTAGGGGTTTCCCAATAGCACTTCAACAAACACAATTGCCACATAGCCCAAGCACAAGCATGTCGGGGTGTGTCTGCTTTAGGGTACTCATTGTTGTACACTTAAAGTGAGAATTATTATTATTATTTCAATCTTTTATTTTAAGGCACATTCTACAAACAGTATCCAAATAGTCGAAAAGGTTCAACTATCTTTTTTTTGTGAAGAGTTATGTATAGAAATGAAAGGATCTCCCTTCTAGGTCATGTATATTAGTTTTTACCTAGGCGGATAGTCGAGCAGCTGGCGATAGCAATAAGCTGGGATGAGAACAAAAAGCGCTGGGGTTATAGTAGTGGGTTTGCGTTAAACGGTTATACCTGCAAAATATGTTTTATTGCTGGGAAGGGTGCGGTCCACGAGAGAAATTAGATCATATCTGGTTTAATTTCAGAAATAAAATTGTCATACTATCACGCGACGCCTACATACCACGACAATTTTTAGCAATTCCAAACTTATGTAAAAAGCAATAGTCAACTTTTCGATCAAAAAATTTCTACTGGGGCATCGCTCAAATTGAATTAACTATTCTAAAGTCATTTAGGCAAATTGTTGATTATTGTTGCGATTGCAGAATTTGTCCCAATAAAAAAATCATATAATTAGTGGAATTTTTCACCACATTACAACGATTTTCTAGGAAACGGTTGATTTTTATTAAAAAATAATCAAGAACTACCAGACAACTTTCAGTTATTTGGACAAATTAGTGATATAATTTGTGAACAACATTATTGTATAGCTTGGCTCGGTAGACAGGAGTCTGCTTATAGACCGTCAGATAGTGACAGATTTAGGTGCCCCATTTTCGCATATGTGTCCCATTTTGGGTCTTTTTGGGTGTTTTTCTCAAAAATCTCGGTTATTATTAAAGCTAGAGGGTTGCGGTTTTCACGTCACTGTATTACTTTTTTGAGAGGAATTTGGTGGACCAATCAGATTTTAGATAAGTTTTATAGTTTCCGCGCATTGGCGCAGGGCTGAAATTTTAATTTTTTTGGAAACCTCTCTCCTGGCTACAACGTATATATATCGACAAATTTATTATTTATATAATTTTTGAGAAATGAACCAAAGTTATATATTTTTTAAATGGAAACCATAGTTCATATCTCAAAAACTATTAACGCTAATAAGAAACTAATTATTCCATTCGATTCTACGCCAAAAAATCTATAAAAATTGTTGATTAAATTTGTCGATATACAGGGTGTAACTAAACTGATGGTCAAAAATGAAACCACGTATTCTTGGAGTCAAAATAAGGGCACTTCTTCATATATTTTTTTCTCCTACGGGCCATAGTTTTTTTTATACAGAGCGTAGAAATTTAGAGAAAAATACACATATTTCTTAGTATCTCTAGAAGTATACGAGATATTTTCTTCAAACTTGACGTGTCACATGAGCGGATGAGTTGTCAAATTTAAGGTTAATATGAAGCTTGTGAGGCCCCCAGTTGCGGAGATACAGGGTGTTATTAAAATTAATTAGTTCAGAAAAATATGAATACCCTCTATAATCGCATTTTTTAAATTTGTTTTGAATGGTAAATTCAATGGTTAACAAAAAGTATCTCTTAGTATTTTTTCATATTCTCAGCCGATTTTTAATTATTTTCAAAGAACGGCAATGCTGCAATAGAAAAGTCACTTTAAGAATAAATCTAACAATCTATGGATGTCAATTAAACTTTGATTATTTGGCTGCCAACTTTGCACCTTAGTATCAATATTTTCAAAAATTATATTTTCATTTGAAGAATTGACTGATATGCACTTTTGCTATGGACTTGCGAATGACAATAATAAACATGCGGAAACGCATAGTTGCGTGTATTGAAAGAGACGGCGCGGCGGCCATTTCGAACATTTAATAATTTAATTTTCTAATAGCAATACGTTTCTTTTATTATTGTTTTTGCTTTTGTATTTTGTTAAATAAAGTTTAATTGACATCCACAGATTGCTTAAAGTGACTATTGTTCATTGCAGCGTTGCCGTTCTTTAAAAATAATTAAGAAACGGCTGCGAATTTGAAAGAGATACTTTTTGTTAACCATTCTATTCACCACTCAAAACAAATTTAAAAAATGCGATTATACAGGGTATTCATATTTTTCTGAACTAATTAATTTTACTAACGCCCTGTATCTCCGCAACTGGGAGCCTCAGAAGCTTCATGTCACCCTTAAGTTTGACAGCTCATCTGCTCATGTGACACGCCAAGTTTGAAGAAAATATCTCGTATACTTCTACAAATACTAAGAAATATGTGTATTTTTCTCCAAACTTCTACGCTCTGTATAAAAAAACTATGGCCCGTAGGAGAAAAAAATATAAGAAGTGCCCTTATTTTGACTCCAAGAATACGTGGTTTCATTTTTGACCATCAGTTTAGTTACACCCTGTTTCCAAAAAATCGAAAATTTCAGTCCTGCGCCAATGCGCGGAAACTATAAAACTTATCTAAAATCTTATTGGTCCACCAAATTCCTCTCAAAAAAGTAGTACAGTGACGTGAAAACCGCAACCCTCTAGCTTTAATAATAACCGAGATTTTTGAGAAAAACACCCAAAAACACCCAAAATATGACACTGTAAATCGATGTTGAGTAGAATGAAGAGTCAAAAATCTCGATTTTTGCTTCAACCTTTTAGCCACCCGAAGCCAGGTTCTATTAATTAATCATTTTAGTGAACACGGCTTGCGTGAATAAATGGGCAACAGACACCTTTTATTTCCGTTAAGGAAAAATAGAATTTTCCATGTTATGTTACTTATCCAAAGGGACCACTCGTAAATTTCCCTTCATTCTCTCAACATCGATGTACTTTTCAATCCTCTTCGAGGCTTGTACTTTAGCGAAAATGAGGCACCTAAATCAGTCACTATCTGACGTTCTATTAGACATGGAGCGACGGGAGTGGGTAGAAAAGTTATGCCAATAAATGCCGAAGTGAAATGCGGATTTCACGCTGGCGATAAAAATTCGACAACAACGTGTACCGGAGACAAAACTGACATTTTTTGTCGGAAAAAACACGTCCGAAAAAATCCCTTCCATTCCGGCTCGATCATCAATCACTTTTTGCGTAGATTTGCGCTAAGCAAGGGAAGGCGAGGTGGATATCCGCTCAGCCCGTCGCTAGGTCGCTTGCAGTTTTTATATAGAGCGAAGCAACCAGCAGGAGCAATGAACTGAAATGGAAGCAAAAAACGTTCGTTAAAACGGTGGGTGTAAGTCAAACGAGGATACCTGCAAAATTATGCACATTATTAGAAGAAATAATTAATTGGCTATAAATATAGTCTTGACTGACCATTCAAAGTCTTAATTTAAAATAAACTATAATACGTGCATTCTACTCAACCTCTATTTTCTTATCTTTAGTTATATTAGCCCTTTGAGACAGATTGAATTTAAGTTAAGTTTTTTGAGCTACTTCGGCTGTGATCCTCTTGTAATATTATTATTGTAAGTATTTTATGTTTTTGAATAATTATAATAACTATATGAACGTGCCTCTCCGTCCAATTACTCTTTGGTGTGTAGGTAATAAATACGGGGTGTCCCCTTGTCCAAACGACTGGATAAGGAACATCACTAGGATGACCTTGAACCCTATAGCAAATATGTTACATTTAACGGTTTATGATTCTAATAACTTTGTTTAGATATTTGCTATATTTCATCGATAGAAAATGCTATGCAATATTTTACTTTGATACATACCTACATGTTAGTTAAGAAATGACGTTTCTGTATGGTCGAAACCCAAGAGTTTTATTGTTTGTTGATTATTAATACGACAAGTAAATACCATTTTTACATTGATATATGATAATAATTAATTACCAAGGCTGGTAGGGTCAAAGTAGGGTTCTTTTTATTTGTTTATTTATTAAGAACAAATATAATACAGTATGTCCCCGGCGGGGGTTTACAAGTGGTTAAATTGCCAAAAAATTTTACTTTTCACAAAAAAAGTTTCCCTTCATAAAAAAATTTTGCTCAAACCGAAATCAAGATTCACGTTGAGAAATTATTAATTTATTATACGGGGTGTTCAAATATTTCAAATTTTGAAATTAGGTCAAGAGTGAAGTACTTCTACTACTAATTTCTCAAAATATTTAATGAAGTTATTTACAGAAGTTGTTTGGCATTGAGAGAAGATGTCAAATACCAAATAATAGGCCTACTCGAAAACATTTTGTTCACATTGTACTTTTTTTTTCAAATAATAGATACTAAAATGGCAATGAAGATTTTATTGCAACATTATTGATTATTATTTAATGAAAAAGATTAAAATACAGAGTAAACAAATACAATTACTTAATAAGACCGAAAATAATCAACAATAGGTAATAACAAAACAAAAATCTAGTAGGCGCCTGTGATTTGGAATTTAACATCTACTCTCAATGCCAAACAACTTTTGTAAACAACTTTGTTAAATATTTTGAGAAAATGGGGTACCTCACTAGAACTAATTTCAAGATTTGAAATTTTCAACACCCTGTATAATAAATTTAAATTTTCCAGACGTAAATCTTGATTTCGGAGGAAGCAAAATTTTTATAAAGAGTAAGTTTTTTGCGAAGAGATAAATTTTTTGGCAATTTCACCCATTGTAAACCCCAGCCGGGGACATTCTGTACATATTATGTAACAAAACACCTTTTCTAGAAAATGGCGCACGGGAGATATTGATACGTATCAAACTACTTCACGGGGACATTTATACTTACATATCAAAGTGCTCCAAAAGGCATCCCACATTGCAATATTTAATAAAACACACTACCATCGCATACAGTGCTATTCATAAAGTATGCACCAAATGGGAAAAATTTGTATTATTCTACTTTTTCAAATCTTATTTTGGGATATGTTGGTGCACGTTTTGTTTACACTTTGCGCCTAAAGAAGGTCGTGACGTCACAGCTCATGCCTGTCAAATTTGACATTTAAAATAAAAAAATGGGTTTGCCTCGAAAATATCGGTAAAAGTTATTAAGAAAATGTGTTTGTATTGCATTATTGTGACTCTGTGGAAATTTTCAGAAGGATATCAGAATATTCGTGTTTCTTACTTGACATTCCTGGAATTGAAACTGAACCCATAAAATTCGATATAAAACTGAAGCTTATAATTTTGTTTCACTGAATTTCAAAATATGGATGTATTTTATGTAAAAATATTACAACACTGACCCAGGGAATAAACTTATCTTAAAATGAAAGAGTCTTTGCACCAAGATTGCGTTCTTACACAATAGCCATTTTAAAAAATTTCATATTTCTCCTTAACTTACCATTGAAATTTATTTGAATTGTTATAATTTAGTAAGAGAGCAACCACTAAATAAGATTCTTCGGTTATTTGCGGGAAAAAATATCGAGTACCGATTTGAAGATAAATAATTAAGAAAAAACGAACATCGTGATATGCTTCTGAAGATTTGCATAGGGGCACAATAATGCAATACAAACACATTTTCTTAATAACTTTTTCCGACATTTTCAAAGAAAACCTGATTTTTCCCAGTGTTTTATTTTAAATGTCAAATTTGACAGGCATGGGCTGTGACGTCATGTTCCTGTTTAGGCGCAATAGTGTAAACCAAACATGCACCTACATATCCCAAAATTAGATTTTAAAAAAATAGAAAAATAAAAATTTTTCCCATTTGGTGCAAACTTTTTGAATAGCACTGTATATAGCTAAGCTATATAGCTATAGGTAAGCAATTATCCAGCTCAATAACGAAAAGATTATTCAATATTCTTTGATTTTTACATATAGAGTGATTAGCGACTACAAAGTAGAACAAGTAAATATCAAAATTAAAGCATTTAAAATGTTAGTCATGTATTTAATAACTGCCTGTATATTTTTAAAAATTTGTTTAATAAATAAATCTTTAAAATGACTTTCTATAATAATCCTACTTCATACAATGCTATTTACTAGCCCAGCACCTGCTACACCATGGTAGGTGTAGGTACTTCTTATTCAAGCTTCAATTTTTAATTGTACACAGGGTGTTTAGTAAGTATCTGGCAAAAATTCAAGGGGTTATTCAATTTGTTATTTTAAGAAAGTTTTCTTGTTTGATGGTTTTCTGAAAGCCGCTTTTTTGAAGTTGCAGGGCTCTTCTTGAAGGATTTTCGATAATAACAATATTTTGAATGTTAGCTATCAACTTTAAACAATTGAGACTATGCAATATATTTTATTAGAATAATAAATTTAAAAATAAGAAAAAATTTATTTTGAAAAATCTTTATCGTTGTGTATCGTGGAAACAAAGCTGTTGTCTTAAAATCGCCAATGGAACAAAATATAATGGGGGAATAACCCCTTGAATTTTTGCTATGTGTCTAGTAAACACCCTGTATATAGGTACAAAAACGGTATTATGAAACACCAGATGTCCTAAAATTTGTACACGGAAAATGGTAAATTTTAAACTAAACCAAATTTCAACTCGGCCCTTGGCCTACTTTTAACGGAGAAGTGTGCAATTTCTGTAAATACAATTGAAATAACTTCTAAACCGTCAAACTTCGGTTAACTCTATATATAAGTTTCAAGG
Organism: Pseudeuparius sepicola; assembly: GCA_963920635.1. Classification (NCBI taxonomy): domain Eukaryota; kingdom Metazoa; phylum Arthropoda; class Insecta; order Coleoptera; family Anthribidae; genus Pseudeuparius; species Pseudeuparius sepicola. The sequence continues at coordinate 45,234,026 of OY987302.1, read as the reverse complement.
TAATCCTAGTCATGTCCCCCTATCCATAGAATTCGCTTGGACTACTGACTCCGAGACATCCCGTATATCGATCTCTGAGCGATTTACTAATATATAATATTATACCATGCATATCTTATACGGAGACGACGCGACTGGTGACATGAACATTGAACAGCTTCAGGCGCTCACAAATCACATCACAAAAAACAAATGTCGACTAGAAATGTAAACTTCCCACCCAGAAACTTGTGTCCCGGACGGAATTATTCCGCCAGAAGAAGAAACTCCTTGAAAAAATCGCTCGTGCTCGGGACGGACCATCTATCACTTCTTGCGGAGATTTGATATTAGGGCCAGCGTTGCGACCCAAGGAATTACCATTTGGCGAGCGCGTCTTGTAATAAGAAAAAATGCCGAACACTGTTGATTGTTTTGTTCATTTCTGACACAATTGGTTATGTAATATAAATTCGAATTAGGTATTGTTTGAAGAGATGTGATTTAAATACAAAGAAATTATTACTTAATTTTTAAATTTGTTTAAATAATTTTAATACTATAATTGGGTTCACATAAAATGTAATTTACTATAAAGGATGGTCGGAGAAAATTGTTTAAAATTTAAATACTGAAGGTGAGGTGATTATAATATTTTTCTTTAAAACATTATAAACTCCTAAAAGTGATAAAATTATTCAAAAAATGCCCACTGATTTTAGGATATTCATTTTATGCCTGGTATGAAATTTATACATTTTCGAGTATGAGGTGCAAAAAAGTAAGTGAAGTGAAGTGAACCAAAGATGTTTGGGCCAACATAATGGACCCTCCTTATCCATTTCAAAACTTACCTATACTTGATTTATTTCGCACTAAAAAGGAAAATGCTGATTTTTGGAGGAAGTTTAAAACGTGGGCAAATGGACCTTAGAACCCGAGTAACTCGACGTTCCTGGTTGAAAGAAACTACCAAGTTGAATCCTGAAGTGCGTTGTTGCCACATTTAATAGGCAAGGTGCCTTTCCTGTTCCAGACACGTACAAAGATTGAGACTAATCGCCCTAGCATACTGAAAAGTTAAAAATTGTCAAAAAATAGAAAAAAATCAAAACAAGCCGATTAGCCTCAAAAATGTCAACTCAAAATGTATTGTTTTTCATTGTGTCACTTATCTTGGGACACCCTGTGTATAAAGATTATGTAGAAATAAGAAATACTTGTCTCTAATATGTATTATCGGTGTTATCAGTATTGATTCTAAAAATAAATGATAGATAGATAGATAGATAGATAGATAGATAGATAGATAGATAGATAGATAGATAGATAGATAGATAGATAGATAGATAGATAGATAGATAGATAGATAGATAGATAGATAGATAGATAGATAGATAGATAGATAGATAGATAGATAGATAGATAGATAGATAGATAGATAGATAGATAGATAGATAGATAGATAGATAGATAGATAGATAAATAGATAGATATTTCGCTTCAGAATATTACAATATATTACAAAAATAACAACTCCGTAATATTACAAGCTCGTCCTAACTTTAGTGTAACATAATACAATAGTGAAAATATTACAACCAGAGGTATTTACTCAGTTCATATACACATATAACCTATATGTAACGTTAAACATGTTAAAAGCAAAGTGCAACTTAAAAAGAGGAAACAAAAAAAAATAACGAGAAAAACTCGTCAACAAAATAAAAATTTTTGTCTATAAAAAAACATTTAATTTTCTTTTTAAATTTATTTAGTGTCTCGTTTTCATCGAAGCATTTGTAGTGATTGAGGGCTCTGTTATATGCTTTTAATCCCAGATATTTAGGACTTTGTTGCCCTATTTTAAGTCTGGAAAACTCTATGTGGAGGTTGTTTTTATTTCGAGTGTCATGGGAGTGCATCTGAGATCGTTTATTTCATAACAACATATTGTTTTTTACATGCATTAGAAGCGAAAATATGTACAAAGAAGGGAAGGTCATTATCTGTAAATCTTTAAATAAGGTAACATATGAGTCTCTTTGTCCAGAACGGGTCATGTATCTAATAACTGTCTTTTGGGCTCTGAAAACCCTATTCGATGTGGTAGCTGATCCCCAATGAATTATTCCATAAGCGATTACGGATTGAAAGAGGCCATAATATACCAACACTAGAACCTCCATGGATACTGTGTGTCTGATACTTTGAACCAAAAAGGAACATGAACTAAGTTTTGGTAAGATTTTTTCTACCGTACTTTCACAGTTTTAGTAGACATAGGGGAATAGGCCGCGCAGCGCCTGCGTCCAGCTAGGTTTGTCAGTCGTTGGCGGGGGGAGTACCCAGTAGTCCCGCACCGCTTATCAGTCGAGTTTTGCGAGCAAAAAACACGCCCCGCCAACGACTGACGAACCTAGCCGAATACACGGCGGCGCGCCGCCCAGCTATGGCTAGGTCTACTAAAACGGTGAAAGTATGGTATATGGTCCTTCCACGTCAACTTGTTATCGATATATAGCCCAAGAAATTTAGTTGAGGTTACATTTGTAATAGAACGTCTGTCGACTCTTACAAGTAAACTATAATCAACTGTGGCATTTTTTGGAAGAATTTCCATGCCTATAGATTTATTTTTATTGAGCTTTATGCCATTATTTTTGCACCAGCTATCCACATGTGATATTCCGGGCTGTACTTTTTCAGGGAGATCATTTCGACTGGTACTAGTCACTATAATATTTGTATCGTCCGCGTAGAGCACAAAGGAAGTGTATATGTTTTGGTAGGTTGTTTATATAGCAGTTGAAAAGAGTAGGTGACACACACGAACCTTGGGGTATACCTCGGTTTGTTTTTAATTGCGATGATACAACCCCACCAACCGTAACTTGTTGTGTTCTTTGAGACAAATATGTTTTCACCCAAGAATTTGGCGGTCCTCTGATATTATGCAACTTTCGTAGAAGAAGGTTGTGATCAAACGTGTCAAATGCGCGGCTCATATCGAAAAACAACCCCAATATGGATTCTTTGTTGTTTAAACTATCTCTAATATGTATTATCGGTGTTATCAGTATTGATTCTAAAAATAAATGACAAAAGTTATACCTAATATATGAAACATCTTGGGTACCTACAAGGATTTACTTGAGAACTTTTCGCGAGTTTCCGCAGTTTAATAAGCTTGAGCAAGCGTACATGAACAAAAATATATTTTTAATAATCTAATTTAATAATCTAATTGTATAAATTTCATAGTTGTCCAGGTCTATTCCAAAAACGGGTATTGCAAATTGCAAATCAAGCAGCGCATTCAACAACCTCCCCACCTTTTATGATAGAGGTGCAAGCACACGGCCTCGTTATCCGGACTGCATGATTTTAATTGTTGGCAGCGTAATTGTGTTGGACTAGTTAAACTCCTGTCCAAATATTTAATTACCCAATTAAAACACCATAATCAAACCATTAATTGAATTGAATCCCAATTTAAATATCGGGCGGATTAGAGAGTCACAGGGTCAGCCAGCTCTATTGCCACCATATTTATGAGGTTGTTATACCAAAACCACAGTTTTACGCTGGGATTATTTTATATGTGCCAAGCGTTTGCATATTATAGTGTCACTAATTAGAATTTACCACAAAAATTATGTTTGTATATGAAATAATAGGTACTAGTCAAATACGAGCAGTAGTTGGTATGAACTCGCTAGGGATTGTAACGAAAATATAATATTAAAAAGGTAAAATTATTGCATTACCTACCTCATAAAATACAAAGGAATATAATTTAACTAATATGGAAATGTATATTTTAATTGGTGTGGCGCAATTATTTATTGCAATATTATTAATTTATCGAAACGAAGTCGTCGGGAACAATTAAACAGAGCTGAGTTAGTAGTAATTTTAATTAGCTTCATTATTGCATTATTTTGTCAGTTGAATATTTTGAATTCGCATCAAAATAAAATACACAAAATTGAAATGGAACAAAATATATGGCAACGAATATTTAATAGACCCATATATCGTTAGTTAAACAAGTTTAACATCTTCGGTATAACAGCTACATAATATTTTGTATTATAAAATAGTTATTTATGTACCAAGGCACTGAAGTTCAACTTTTTATGACTCATGTGGAGTTTAGTTGCTGAGGCCTCTGGCCGAGGCAAATAAACCACATGAGTCATAAAAAGAACTTCAGTGCCGAGGTACATATTATATTTTTCTTGAAATCGAAAAAAAAATGTTTTATTAGGCAAGAAAATAATAATAAGGGATCACCCGTCCACGAACCGACTACGCGCGGCGTTGCTTGACTTTACTGATCGCTTTACCTACGACAAGTATAATGATGTACGGCACCTTCTGACAATTTACTAAAATATGTATACTGAAGGATTGCGCTTCTATAGGAAACAATTTCGCAATGTGTACGAAAAGTTAAATGAGCCTTTATCGGCCGGGTTTTGAATATTTGGTCACTTTTGACGGGCGATTTCTCCGCGTCTGACGTTTGATGTTTACATCTCGCCAAGGCCTACTTATTGAAAAAAATCGTACAATAATGGGCTACATTATTGTACGATTTCTGTGCTTTTAATGACGATTTTGGGACATTTTAATGCCGATTTCAAGAAAAAGTTAATACTTCAATACAATAATAATATCTATTGTATGCAATTGCCCAAAAATAATTCAGATACGCTTACAACATTTTGTATATTGAAACTAAAAAGCAAAAGAGATTTTACGGATTTAATACGCCAGAGTTGACAGTATACGCATCATGGGCCAGATCACATCAGTAATAAATTGAGCAGAAAATTTCAATACAACGCCCAACAAAGCAATGCAATTATAATCAGTGGACCGACCCTGGACCCTATTCAGGGAAACTCTGCCATCTATTTTGAAAATCAAATTGGTAAAGTTGATCGATTCTGCAATAATAGGATTTTTCAATAGGGTTGTCCACAAAGAAATAAATTTCTTTTTAAACGCCATACAAGGACCGTAAATAGCCTCAAAGTTAAATTTGTGATAAAAAATCAAACATTATGTCCTGCAGAAGAAACATCGAGAAGTACCGTAAAATGGAGTGGCTTTGCACTTATGGGTGAATTTGCCCGTTTTATGGAATATTCAGCAACTCTGTTTTTTTTTAAACGGCAGCACTTCTAGTGTTAAGATCTGGTCTAGTCGAGACGTGAACCAATTAGTGGAGCCCTGACAAACGTGCAAAGTGGTAGCTGTTACAGTGTTGTCACCAGAACTTCGTAAATATTACCTACTATTACGCATAAAGTGGATTTTTTCGAAACATAATTTCTAAGGTTTGCACTTATTTCTCCTTGAACTATTGGTGAATTTTATTTAAGTTTTCATATAGAATATAGATCAGGGATCATTTTTGTAAAAAAATTGCTACGTTATTACTTTTTTCTACAAGCGTCCGGAAAAGTACACTTTTCCGCACGCATTTTAGTTTAGAAAGTGTCACTTTTCCGCTACGCGTCGTTCAGCCAACTGCAATCGCGTGCGGAAAAGTGGAACTTTCCGCACTTGTTAGGAAATATACTATTTGGGATATGATTTTTTCTCGGTGGGTGACACCTTGTCGCGAACTCAGGGATGACATTGCTCAGCAATATTTAATCCTTTTATACAGTGGGTGATTTTTATTTCAGGTATAATCTATTCACAATGCCAAATGATATGGAACAAAAAGATGGGAAGCACACTAGAAAATGTAATATAATTATTTGACTTCAAATCATACAATTTATAAGTTGCTTTATTATATTTGATTCTTTATTTTATATTACAACCAAAAGACTAATATTGTGAATTTGTACCTATCCGTCCAGTCTGGAATAATAATTTTAAGTTGTTTTTATTAGAATACATTTTTTGCAAATCTGGTTGTGAACCACTTTATTTTTACAATAAAGTTTTAAACACAATGCTTTGGCTCTTTTTTGTTTCTAGAAACATGAAACATTAATCAATTTTTTAAAAATAATAATAAGTGGGCAAAGCCACTTCTTAGTAGCCCACAAATTGCCTGGTGGCATTTTTTACATTGAAAAAACGGTATGGGCAAAGCGCCCCCAAGTTGAGGGGACTTTGCCCACTTCTTCTGAAGAAATATATCAAAATGGGCTAACTAAAATTTCATTTTAAAGACTAGTACGGCTAAGTTAAAAGCTATGTTTTCACATATGTGAAAACCGGAAAAAAATGTACCTGCGATTTCGCGAAACGTTGTTTCAGTGCCTGCCTCAATTATTGGAGAGCGCGTCCATCCCTGCATACCTCGAACTGCTATCTTTTGTTCATATTACGATAGTAGAAACAGCAGTAACGTGTTATTTCGGTAAACAATTTTATCTAGATCGGTTTTATGATTGATACATGTTTCTATAGACTTAGATTTATCGACACACACACCAATTTCATCGCACAAGCAATAGAACAACTATACAATTTAAGTACGTAGCCAAACTTCAAGGGGTGATTCTTTGAGTGATTTTAAGAGAAAAAGTTTATATAAACATAGGTCCGTTATCGCTTCGTTTTCAAGATACAGGGTGTTAAACTTTTTTAAAAAAATCTTTTTTTCAACAACATCTTAATAATCCTATAGCCGATTTTGCTGAAATCTAGCAGTGTTATTTACGGTAGAGAGGAGTTAATTTAGCCCTAAGTAGATTCAAATTATTAAATCCAGTGGCGTCCCGGGGGGCACCGTGACCAATATTGTTGAAGAAAAAATGTACGCCACTGACTTTTTTAAGACTTTTTTATATGTTTTTCGTATTAAGGAACTAAGAATATAACTTTTTGGTCTCTTGATTTTTTTTCGTATCTGGCTTCTTTTCGAGAGAAAAAAATAAAAACCACTTTATTGCATGTCATTGCTTTGTTGTTGCATTGCTGCTTTCTCGAAAACGAAGCAAGATACGAACAAAATTTAAGAGACAAAAAAGTTGTATTCTTGGTTGCTTAATGCGAAAAAAATATGAAAGTTTTAAAAAAGTCAGTGGCGCACATTTTCTTTTTCTCAAAAATATTGGTTAAGGGACGCCACTGGACTTGATAATAATTGTAATCGACTTTTATATTTTTTCACATTAAGCAACTAAGAATACAACTTTTTTGTCTCTTGAATTTTTTTCGTGTCTTCGTTAGTTTTCGAGAAAAAAATAAAAACCACTTTATTGCATGTCATTGCTTTGTTGTTGCATTGCTGCTTTCTCGAAAACGAAGCAAGATACGAACATGATTCAAGAGGCCAAAAAGTTGTATTCTTAGTTGCTTAATGTGAAAAAAATATAAAAGTAGATTACAATTATTATCAAGTCTAGTGGCGTCCCTTACCCAAAATTTTTGAGAAAAAGAAAATGTGCGCCACTGGCTTTCTTAAAACTTTTATATTTTTTTCGCATTAAGCAACTAAAAATACAACTTTTTGGTCTCTTGAATCTTGTTCGTATCTTGCTTCGTTTTCGAGAAAGCAGCAATGCAACAAAAAAGCAATGACGTGCAATAAAGTGGTTTTTATTTAAGCCAGATACGAAAAAAAATCAAGAGACCAAAAAGTTGTATTCTTAGTTCCTTAATGCGGAAAACATATAAAAGTTTTAAAAAAGTCAGTGTCGTACATTTTTTTTTTCAAAAATATTGGTCACGGTGCCCCCCGGGACGCCACTGGACTTAATAATTTGAATATACTTAGGTCTAAATTAACCCCTTGTAAATAATACTGCTAGATTTCAATAAAATCGGCTAAAGGATTATTAAAATGTTGAAAAAAAGATTTTTTTTAAGTTTGACACCCTGTATCTTGAAAACGAAGCGATAACGGCCCTATGTTTATATAAACTTTTCATCTTAAAATCACTCAAAGAATCATCCCTTGAAGTTTGGCTACGTACTTAAATAACACCCTGTATATACGTTTCCGTCGATTTCTTAATATCCTTGCTTGTATCATATTCCACAGGCATAGGGGTAGGTAACTTTAATCACACCACATTAATCATAAAATGAGTAATTCTATTTGTAAACATAATCAATAATTGATGAACCAACTGAAATCCACAGATAAGGGCGTTCTCAGCGCCACCTGTCGCCTTAGGGACCAAACGTCGTCGGTCTGATAAATGGCCGCCAAACAAAACCAATTTTGCTTCACCGTTGCGTGTCGATCCATTCTATACGCCCGAGACAGTTTAATCACGGGGATTCGTTTCTTATCATCTATCATGTACTTTCCCTGGAATTGCCGTGGAACACAGTGCATTGATATACGAGTAGTAAAAAGGAGAGATACCCACCACATTCTTGCAAGGTTTAATACACTTGATTTATGGATATTGTGGAGAGTCGAATATCTGTCAATGATTAAAATAATGAGCATTTTATGATCATTAACGTGGACAACGATACTCCTTTACAATATATTATGAATAGCAAGAAAAATCTATTTTCAGGTTAATAAATGCTATGACTTTTCCATGAAAAGCATAAATATAATTTCCTTCTTTCCATGAAAATCGTTTCAAGAATTTTGAGGCCCTTGATCTCATTCCTTGTTCCATCCTTCCTTCTACTTTAAAGTCTGCAATGTTGCCAAACTTCAGTAATCTTGCTTTACTTTCCCCATGCTACTGTTGACTGATACAAATCATGCTCCAATCCAAAGTAACATTTTCGATTACTTTTAGTAACCATTAGTTTTATATCAGCTTTTTAATAGTAATAAAAGCAACTAAAGGTTTCTAAAGTTTTATAAGTGTCTTCTAGATGACCGGTTACTGAGAGGTTTATAATACGGTCACGAACTGTTGTTTGTAACCTTTTTAATAAAACCTAGAGTTCGTGTTACCAAAAGTTTTATAACCGAGTTATATAATGGTCTACTTTATACAACCTGTAGTGCTAGGTTTTATAGAGGTAACTCTAAACACCTTTTTCTTCCTTCGGGGAAATTAAGAGACTGCTATATAACTTCTAAGAGCTATTAGAGTTTTATAATGGTCTTCTCCAAGTCAATTAAAAAACCTCCAATAATATCAGTCCTCTTAAGCAACCGAAAAAAATGGTTTCGATCTACGCATGTCCCATAACATGGGGGTTATTTATAGCTTGTGAATGCATTCTAACTATACTCTACATTATACATTACATAAATTATTCTATAGTCCTAGTGGCAGGTGCCACTAAAATTCGTGATTAGAGTTACCTAAAGTTATTACTGTGTTACTTTCAGCAACCACATTTTTATAAGAGTTGTGGGGTTCATTATAAAACCTATGGCGAAATCTACTACCAAAGGTTAATGGCTCTCATTTTAAACTTTTTACTGTTATAGCTTAGGTTTAAATTCATCGAGGAAAATTAACTACAGAACTGCAGAAATAGTTGCACCTGAATTTACTGCTCTCCTGAGATCGAGTCTTCTTTTTCTATGAAACATGGATGATTTAAAGAAACAAAACAGGATATGTCAACTTTGGAAAACGAACTGTCCAATTCGTTTCAAACGATAAAGATGAAATTATTTAATATCACAATAGAATAAAAAGAGACAAGTAATATATTGTAAGACAGTACGAATAAAAGACAAGTTATATATAAGGATGCCCAAAAGCACTTGAGAAGAAACTTAATTAACCAGAAGAACTAAGGACGCAGTTATAAATTGGTCGATTTAAGGCATAAAAGGGTTTCTTAATTCTAACGGGACAGTTCTCACAACTTCGGTTGCTTCTCCGGGGCACTTATAAAACAAAAAATGTCATTTGGGAAGGAAAGTCGAATGTCACTAGTTTCCTCATTCTCTTCCACATCATGAAACTTCTAACATCAGGTTATTTTTACTAAAACTGCGATTCTTCTAATTTCTACTTCGATGGTCAAAACTACTAAAAAAATATTAGAGCGTTTTATGGTTTAAAGAAAACGAATAATCCGTGACTAAACTATGTTGGGCGAACAGGATGGATCGCACGCAACAGTGGAGCGGAATTGGCTTCGTTTGCCGGTCATTTATCTGGTCCAGGGGGCGATCAGGCCCTTAGGCGACAGGTGGCATTAGGAGGTCTCGACCCCTCTCCATCCCTAGGCCAGCAGTGGCCACTGCTAGCCTCTGGCGTCGGGTTTCCTTTAGGAACATGGTTCGTTGAGTTTGAAACATGAAATGATAACGAGAACATAATGACGGCTGTTTGACATAAAGACGAGCCAATGTTTAGACACTTAATTTTTAAATGGGTTTTTCGTCACAGAAACCTAAACTGATTAAAACACAACTTTATCAAGTTGTCAGGAAAATTCATAAATGCATACATTAAAAGAACGAAACTTTGAACGTTATCTCAAAAACTAACTTCAATCGACTATATTTTCTGAGCTTTCGGAGAATAAAAAATCTTTCTCTTTTCCCAAATATAATGTCGAGTTAAAGTGAAATGACAGAATAATAAATGTCAACAGAACAATCAACAGAACAATAACCTAGCCACCTCTCTGATATTGCACCCTGTGTTCTATCTAATTATCTATACTAACTTGTCATTGACTACGTTTATCTCGACGCGTTCTATCCGATTGAGAGAGGTTTGAATTCACTGGAGCGGACTCAAATAGACGGCGTAAACACTACTGATTTAAATTCAATCATATTTAAAATTTCAAGTCAAGTCGCTATTTCCAAACAGAAGTTGGCTAGAATGTGCCTCAACCTACTGTGGAATAAGTATAATAAGTTAATGTCCCTAGAGAGGATTGAAAACCGTAGGATTTAAATGCTGATGATGTAAACGTAGAATTATAAAAGATTTGACATAACTCCATCGGATCCATTTCAATCCGATCGAGTTGTCACGAGATGAACGTAGTCTGTATTTCCTAGAATAAATGCCGATTCCCTAATTTTTCGCCTATTTCCTAGTTCTTCTTTGAGAATTGGTTGGGATCTGTCCCACAAAATTCTGTAATATGTATTATTGAATAGTCCATTGGTTAGGAAATAAACATAGGCCTTACCTTCGGTATCTAAAACTAAAATCCACATTTTGCACAAACTGGAACTTGCAACCGGCGATTTCATATTGCCGAGTTGGCCGCTAAATATAGTTTTTTTTTTCAAATATCTCAAAAACTTTTCATCTTTAGAAAATACTTCGTTATAACTTCTCTAAACCGCGTTTATTCTAGCCGATATAGGCATATTGTCTTTTATAATAAAAAGGGCGCTATTGAATTGAATTCGAGTTATTATTTTCAGACCACTGTATAACCAACCGGCACCTATTTCTTACCCGTGCAGATGTGCAGAATTTAAAATGAGACTATTTAGGCTTTTTATATTATTAGTTCTAATTCTATTAAAGATTTTTTGTTGCTCAAATTGTAAAAATTGGGTCAAAACATCATGTGGTAAGAAATTACTAATCTCACTAACCTGGTTAGATTGATCCGCCTCATTTATCTTTGAACATATATAAATCCTTGAATTTACAATCCCAAATATTTCGTCTGCAAAGAACATAGGTATAGCGACAGATATCTCGTTGGTAAATTAAATAACGTCGGAAAAACTTAGATTCCAGGTAGGGTCTAGGCTAATAAACAAACAACTTTTCTCTATAAATTCTTGATATCAATTATTGTAATATGGTTCCCTGTTTTCAGTGTAACATAACACAGAATTTCAAGTGGGTGATAGTTGGAATAGGTCAAAGAGATTTTTTTTTAGAAAATCATTGTTTATAACAGTCAACGTTTCGACCTACAATGAGGTCATCCTCAGGACTCTAAAAGAATAACATAAAAACATAAATTAAATCACAAATTACATGGTAAAAAAGGGGTGTAAAATTGATCTTTCTGCTAATAAATTATTTTTTTTTTATAATTTCGTTTAGTTATCTTTAAAACGTGGGAAATAAGAAAATAAAAACTATATTTTTTTATAAAACTTTAACGCCCTGTAACTTTTTTAATATGCATTTTTGGGCATATGTACATATAAACTTGTATGCTTAAAATTAGTTTTTGTACCATTGTTTTCATTTATGACATTTACAAACTGGACTGGTGAAAAGTTTTTTTGTCGTGTTTTCATTTTTGAAGGAAACCATATTATTTTCGTTTTTCAATTCTTTGGCTATTTTTTCTGATAGACCTTTTACGTAGGGTATTTTAAAGAAACACCGATCATTTTATATTTTTGTCGTGTTGTTTTTTCTAATGGGTATTTTGTTATAAAGTATTTTATCGATTAATCTTTTTGGATAGTTATTCTTTAGAAGGTATGTTTTGATGATATTGAGATTTTTTTTTAAGAAAGTCGGGGTGGGACAATTTTAGTGCTCTGTTTTTAAGGTTGTTTATGATATTGATTTTTTGTTGAAATGAGTTATGGCCGTATGAACAATGGTCCCGTTTGTGTAAAAGTGCGGACAAAGTGCTGAGTGCGCGGGCACGTGTAGGCTAAGCTTGCTTTTTGTATACTTATAAATATGAGCTCTGCTCCATGTATTTTTAGTCTTGTCTTGTCTAGTAGCGTGAATCGCTGCCCTGCTGTAACTGTCAAAATAAATTGTTTTAAAAACGTATTTTTCGAAATCGTTAAATTAACTGGCGCAGTCGGTAGGACGTGCGTCCAGTTTCCGCGTTCGTGCGTAAGTTTGGAATCCCCACGGTATCGGAACCGCATTCTACCGCGTCGCGAGAAGCTGAAAGATTTTTATCTTGAAGACGTCGTCCAACAACCCTGATCTTCGAGGCATCGCAGAGAGGCAGCCCCTGGATCAACCCAACTCCCGGCAGACAGCACGACCAGCAGCTACAACAAGACATTGCTCACCAGAGGACCTTGGCCTGCGACCATCGATTTGGTAAGAGTTGAGTACTCCTTTGGTTCCCATTTTACCCTATTTCCCTTTATTTTTAAGATATTTTGAGATATTTTTGATTTTTATAACATATTTTTGAGTTTTGAATATTTTTGATGAGCGAGAGCGATATTTCTATTGATATAGAGAGTCTTTCAAGTTTATTCACAAATAATTTAAGCTTTGAGGAACAAAGTAACGTAACCGAGGTTACCCAAGTTATTAATAAGGAAAGTGATCAAATAATAATCGCAATGGCGAACGAAAAAATTGACCTGCCAATGCTTAAGATGTATGTTGAAACGATCTCTGAATTCGATGGCAATGCGACTTCTTTGCCCAAATTTATTTCTTCTTGCGATTATCTTTTCGAAACATATAGCGGAATTAATGACGAATTTTTGCAAAACTATTTAATTAGAGTAGTCCAGATGAAATTGACTGGACGTGCCGAATTATTGATAGGCTGTCGTAACGAATTGGACACTTGGCAAAAGATAAAAGACGCGTTAACACAATGCTTTGGCGATCGTAGGAATCTAGAGTGCCTAGAGCAAGACGTATTTACAGCTAGACCCTTTAAAAACGAATCACCTTTAGATTTTGCAAAACGTTTACAAGTCATGCGTAGTAACTTAAGACAAAAGGTAAATTCTGATATTTACTTAAACCAAGCTGCTAAAGATATTTATGGTAGGCAGTATGATGAATTATGTCTACGAACATTTGTTAGAGGTTTATCAGGTCCCTTACAGACGATAGTTCGTTTGAAGGAACCCGCATCCCTAGAAGATGCTATGAATTTAATTATACAGGAAGAAAATTTCAATTACACTCAGAATATTTTTAGGAATAGTCCACAAAGTAATTTTTCTAACTCACCACAAAATAACCCACGGACTAACAGACAGAACTCGTACCAAAATAATTACCAAAACAACTTTTCTCGCCCTAATTTCCAAAATAACTTCCCAAGGAATAATTATCAAGGATACAACCATCAACCTAGGAACAATTTCCAAAACCAAAATTATTCTCCTAGACCAGTTTTCCCAAGTCAACCTATTAATGTACAACCAAATTATAATAACCAACAAAGACGTTTCCCTACCAACAGACAAGTTTTTGGTCCACCTCGTAATGTTTTCAGACCTACTGGACAAAACATACAAAGGCAATATGAGCCTATGCAAACTAATTCCCAAACCAGTAGAAATAATAATGCTTTTAATCCTAGAAATCACGAAGCTATGTCTACAAATTCTAGAGTACCCTCTAATGTTCATAGGAGTTTCTCTGCTAGACAAAATAATTTCCCGAGAAATAATTTTCAGCCACAAAATACTATAACCGAAGAGTTGTATCAGATTAATAGCGAAAATGCTAATAATGGAAGCCAGTCAATGCGCAATGCGTATGACTTGGTCCCCTCTCAGAATGAAGTTCAAATTCAAAACAAAAATGATATAAGTCCCGGAAATTTTCAGCAAGTCGGGTTGTCCCCGAAACGGAAGAAATAGAAGCCGAAATTATTGAAATCCACACTGAAATCTGCAATAGTTTACCCTATATTATTGTAGAAAATCCCCCTTTAAAATTACTAGTTGACACTGGTTGTTTTCAATCCCTTTTACGACCTTCTATTGTTGAAAAATATTACCCAAATTTCATTTATACCTGTCCAACAAGAATTCGAACTAGTTTAGGCCAAACCGAAGTTCAATTTAGAGCGAATATACCAGCTCCTGATATTTTTAAAACAGATCAAATGTTTATATGTACACTTTTTGATTTTCATGAATTTTTCGATGGAATTTTAGGACTACGTGAAATGAGGAAGTTAAAATTTATTATTGACCTCGACAGACAATTTTTAACAAATAATGTCACAAATATCCAATTCTTTTATCGTGATACAAAGGAAAATTGTCACACCATCTCGGTAAACGCACACGAGGCTGTGTCGGTAAAAATACCAGTCTCTCAATATAACAATGATATTATTATTTTAGAGTGCAACATAGGAAACCTTTATATTCCAGAGACGCTCACAACCGCTAAACAAGGTTTTGCTTATACAGAAATTCAAAATAATACGGACAATGCTATACAGTATACTTTCGATGCACCGCTACACGTGCAAGCCTTTCCAGATTCGCATAAGGAAAATTTTTACTTATTTAATATTGAGAATTTTATTGTTAATAATAATGATAATGACCACGTTCACGAAAATAAAAATAACTTTGACGCTACTTACGCAATACGTATGAATCATTTAAATGATTAAACTTTGCCGTGAATTTTCTGATATTTTCCACCAAGATGGTACGAAATTAACGTTTACAAATCAAATGAAACACGAAATCAAAACTACGGACGAAATTCCAATTCATACTAAATCTTATAGGTACCCTTTTATTCATAAACAAGAAGTCCAGAAACAAATTTCAAAAATGTTAGACGATGGTATTATTCGTCATAGTCAAAGCCCATGGAGTAGCCCAATTTGGATAGTACCAAAAAAGTTAGACGCTAGCGGAGTTCAAAAATGGCGAATTGTAGTAGATTATCGGAAAGTTAACGAAAAAACTATTGATGATAGGTACCCTTTGCCAAATATAAATGACATTTTAGATAAATTAGGCCGTTGTCAATATTTCACAACCATTGACCTTGCGTCAGGTTTTCACCAAATTGAAATGCATGAAAATTCGATAGAAAAAACTGCTTTTACTGTAGAAAATGGACATTATGAATATGTCAGAATGCCGTTTGGTCTCAAAAACGCACCTTCAACTTTCCAGAGAGTTATGGATAATGTACTTCGGGAGTTGCAAGGCAAAATTTGTTTACTTTACATGGATGATATTATAGTATTTTCGTCAAATCTTGAAGAACATATAGCTAATTTAAAGTTATTATTTTATACACTGAGAAAAGCTAAACTTAAAATACAACTCGATAAATCCGAATTTTTATGTAAAGAAGTTGAATTTTTAGGTCACGTGGTGACTCCTGATGGAGTAAGACCAAACCCGAAAAAGATTGAAGCTATTAAGAGATTTCCGATTCCAAAAACACAAAAAGAAATTAAGTCATTTTTAGGCCTCTTAGGTTATTATAGAAGATTCATTAAAAACTTCGCGAAATTAACAAAACCATTTACACAATGTTTAAAGAAAGGCGAAAAGGTAGAGCACACGGAAGAATTTTTGAAAGCTTTTGAAACTTGTAAAAATTTACTTTGTAACGATCCAATATTACAGTATCCTGATTTTACAAAACCATTTAATTTAACTACAGATGCTTCAAATATTGCTATTGGCGCCGTATTAAGCCAAGGAAAAATTGGTAGCGACTTACCGATCGCTTACGGCTCTAGAACGTTAAATACCGCAGAACAAAATTATAGTACTATAGAAAAAGAGTTATTAGCTATCGTTTATTTTACTAATTATTTTAGACCTTATTTATTTGGAAGAAAGTTCACTATTATTACTGATCACAAACCATTACAATGGTTATTCAACCTCAGAGAACCAAACTCACGTTTAGTTCGCTGGAGGCTGAAGCTCGAAGAATACGATTACGAAATTAAGTACAAAACAGGAAAAACAAACACTAACGCTGATTCACTACCTAGAATTCAATTAAAGAGTGATAATAACATTAATAATTTTCTATTTCATGATATCGACTCAGAATATCAAGAATTTAGGAAAAATACCGATAATAATAGCGATAAAATTATAGAAGTTAGGAAGGATTTATTTGAAATGCCTGAAACATATTCTTTAGCTCACTGTGTATCAGAAGATTTTAAGTTAGGCGCTGGGATAGCCCTACAGTTTAGAGAGAGGTATAATAATATTGAATATTTAAGAAACCAAAATATGAAGATAGGTCAAATAGCAATTTTAAATGACAAAAAACGATTTGTTTATTATTTAATAACCAAAAAGTACTTTTACGAGAAACCTACATACTATAATGTGTTCAAATGTCTTAGAAATTTAAGAGATCATATAATTAAAAATAATATCAGATACTTAGCAATGCCAAAAATCGGATGCGGACTTGACCAGCTAGACTGGAACATAATTAAAACAATGATTAATTTTATTTTTGAATTTATACCAGTAGAAATAATTATTTGTTCTATAAACAATGATATTTTAGAAAGTTACCCAATATTCTCTACAAACAAAGACCCACCTGAACCTATATACGGTTTACCAAAAAATGTAAAAGTTTCTATAGATGAAAATCAACGCACAGTTAATTTTGAGGAACCGATAAAATTCTATAGAGAACGTACAGTTAACGAAAATGAAATAACAGTAAAATATATTCCCGAAAATAATGTTCAAGCGAGTAATGCAGATTTAGAATTTGAGTTAAAGCTGAATGAATTTTTGAGACAACAAAAAGAAAAAATTAGGAAAAGTCGAAATAATAATGACCTTAACGCTATTGAGAATCAGTCAATTTTAGGAAATCCCGGTGATATTGATGAAGAAATTCATAGATTTTTGAATAACCCTATAACCAATGATGAAATAAGAGAGTATTTAGAAGCTGAATTCCCCGAAGAAAACCCGGATATAAATGACAATAATGAATATCAAAATAATGACAGAGTTAGGCCAAAAATAAATATTATTTCGGATATACGTATAAAACCCACAGGTGAAATTGAAACAGTTTACCACAATATCCCAGTCTCTACAGTTCACTCTGCTATTGAAGACCCAATTTTAACTATTCCAATAACCGAAAATTGCTTAAATACTTACACAAATCAAATTATATTTATTCTAAAAGATTCAGGAAGATACCACGTTATCAAAACACACCCTTTTCCCAATAAAATGAGGCTAACTGTCAATCTAACATTAAAAAACTACGCTTATGAATTAATTAAATTTTTCAAAGAGTATATAAATCCTAAATCAGTTTACAGTATTTATATTCAAAAAAGTGAAATTGATTTGAAACCGAGAATCTGCAATTTACTAGCAAAAACTTTCAAAAATTATGCCTATAAACTTAATTTCTCTAATATTTTCTTAACTGACATTACTGAAAGAGATAGACAACAAGAATTATTACAATACCATCATGAAACAAAGACATGTCATAGAGGCATAAATGAAACCTTATTAGCTTTGAAAAGATTATATTATTGGCCAAACATGAAAAATGACATAACCGAATATATCAATAGATGCGAATATTGTGACGCTAAATATGACAGGAATCCACCTAAAATTAAATTTGCATTTACCCCTACTCCTTCGCAACCTTTTGAATCTGTTCATATGGATACTTTTCAAGTCTTAGGAAATAAATTTCTAACCATAATTGATGTTTTTTCAAAATATGCACAAGCTTATTACTTAGAATCTTGTAATTCTACTGATGTGATTGAAGGAATCTTCACTTTTGTTTCTCATTTTGGCATACCCAAGTCAATAACATGTGACAATGGTACTGAATTTAAAACAACTCTTTTATCTGATTTTTGTAAACTTCATAACGTTAAATTACATTTCACTACACCCGGTAACTCGACAAGTAACAGCCCCGTAGAAAGATTGCATAACACATTACTTGATAGTATACGCGTACTTAAACTTACTCATCCGAACTCAAATATAAAACAATTAATGCAGTATGCTATACTAGGATACAATAATTCCACCCATAGCGTAACAAAACAAAAGCCTTTTGATATCGTTACAGGTCATACAAATGCACTCGACCCCTTTGATATTACGGATGAAATAATATTAAATCAGTACATAGACGAACGTAAGAATAAATTAAAAATAATTTTTGACAAAATTCATGAGATATCATTAAGTGAAAAATATAAACAAAATACAAGACACAATAAAGATAGAGAAGAACCACAAAATTACGAACCTTATACTACTCAACTTCAGAAAAATAAGGCATCACTAAGAGATAAAACTAAACCAAAACATTTGAAAATTCAAATTGAAGAAGATTTAGGAACAAAAGTTAAAACTTATGACAATAAAATAATTCATAAATCGCAACTAAAAAGGCCGAAACCTAATTTGATTCCTTGTTTGCAGGAAAATGAAAATGAACCTTCGTGCAGCTATGCTATTCCTGACAACGACAATATTATTAACATTGACTCCAGTACTGACGACGAGTGACATGACATTTACTCCGATAAAAACTCCTTTGCTACCCTTTCAGCTAGGAGATACGAAGATTGTAAAAACTAAACACACTTTTATTCATTATATTAGATTTAACCCTATAATTAAACAGCTTAATAATATTCGAAAATTTTACACTATTATAAAGTTATCCTTAAATAAGAGTAATATATCAGAAATTACTACTAACTCATACTCTAATGTTAATAATATAATAATAGGAATAAAAGAGGCTTAGTAAACATAATAGGCAAAGCTTCCAAATGGCTTTTTGGAACGCTAGATTCCGACGACGGTGAAAAATATGAAAAAGCAATTTACGCCCTTCAAAACAATCAACAATCCTTTACAAAGGAAGTTTCTTTACAAATTTCGTTGACCAAACAGCTTATTAATAACTATAATTCTACTATAACTATATTACAATCAAACCAAAATTTAATAAAAGAAAGATTAGAAAATTTTGAGTTGAATATAAATAAAACGATTAACGACATTTCAGCATACTTGCAAGCACAAAATATTTTAGATCAAACTATCCTTAATTGTCAAAATTTGGTGACTTTTCTAGATAACTTGGAAAACGCGATAATGTTCGCAAAACTAAATACCTTACATAGTTCTATTATCCCCTCTTCACAATTACGTTCTATGATTAAATCATTGGAAAATTTATATCCTACTGACTCTATTTTAAAATTAAAAAATGTTATCTCTTACTACCAAATTGCTGGAATTCAAGTAAATTTTAAAAATGACAAAATTATATTTGCAATTCACTTTCCAATTTTCTTACACGAAAATTTCCAAACTTATCGATTATTCCCAATTCCTATAAAAAATTCAATTATTATCCCGAGTCATCCCTACCTTGTACTTGGCTCAAACCAACAACAATTCGAGAATGAAGAATGCCCGAAGATAGAACATTTCTACATTTGTCAAAATTTACTCACGCCTCACTCGAATGAATGTATCATCTCCATGATAAAAGAAGCCGAAGGAAAATTTTGTCATGGTTTATCAATCAACTTAATTAACCCAATAATACAAGCCGTCAACAGCGAATATGTCATCGCCATTCCCGCCGAGGAAACATTAAAAATTTCAACAAAATGTCAGAACAAAGAAGAAATCAAAATTATTAACGAACCAAATTTGATCCATCTACCAGAAAATTGTGAAATCAAAGTCAAAGATTTCCAATTTATTAATAAAAAAGAGGAAATTAAAGGAAAACCATTTAATTTACCCGAAATCCAAGTCAACGAAGTCAACTTTAATTATCTACGAGCGAAACCTCTTCAACTACAAACAATTAATTTGGAAGATATTCATAAATTACAAGAAAAGTCTACACTTCTGCAAGTTCCCGACATTCAGAAAATTCACACCTTAAGCTATGGATTTGCCACTAGTATTATCATTATTTTATTATTAATTACTGCATATATAATATGGAAGATATACCAGAGAAGATGTATGAAGAAGAAAAGACAAGTTAAATTCGAAATGGTAGAGAAGAAAGAAGAAACGGAAAAACAACCCTCCAGGTTGATATTTTCCTCTAAGGGTGGAGGAGTTATGGCCGTATGAACAATGGTCCCGTTTGTGTAAAAGTGCGGACAAAGTGCTGAGTGCGCGGGCACGTGTAGGCTAAGCTTGCTTTTTGTATACTTATAAATATGAGCTCTGCTCCATGTATTTTTAGTCTTGTCTTGTCTAGTAGCGTGAATCGCTGCCCTGCTGTAACTGTCAAAATAAATTGTTTTAAAAACGTATTTTTCGAAATCGTTAAATTAACTAATGCATGTTGTGAAGAAAAATTTAAGAACCTTTCTGAGAAGCTGGGTTTATAGTACCAATCAGTTTTTATGATGTTATTATTAGTTTTGATAAGATGTAAGTCTAAAAAATCAATTTGGTTTTGATTTTAAATTTCAATGGTAAACTGTAACTTTGGATGGAAGTTGTTGAATGTATTTATCAAAACATCTGTTTTATCTGCGGGTACACAGGTAATTATATCTAACATATATGTAACACAGAATTTCCCAAACACTTAGAACATGTATTATATGTTTATAATAACAAAACTGTCAATATAACCCAACGTTTCGCTCCTGAGTCATCGGAGCTTTTTCAAGAGCTCTAAAAAATTAACGTTGAAATCTAATTAAATGTGATGCAAACAGAAAAAATATAAATTTTAAAATTGCCTGCCTTAACGTGATTTAATTTTAGGGCCTGGAAAC
Organism: Pseudeuparius sepicola; assembly: GCA_963920635.1. Lineage (NCBI taxonomy): Eukaryota > Metazoa > Arthropoda > Insecta > Coleoptera > Anthribidae > Pseudeuparius > Pseudeuparius sepicola. Next base: position 45,212,669 of record OY987302.1, on the reverse strand, counting down.
CCTCGAATTGTATTAATTTCTTATACAAGTTGTCCCACTTAAGATGGATAGAAGCCAATATCTTATTTTTGAGCGATTTTTTTTTTCATTTTTGGTAGGATGGTGTAGGGTTATGAGGTAAACATTTTCCTTCTATTAGAAGTACAGTACTTCATTGGCGTAAGTTTTAAGGGGGTTCGACTTTTTTTCTTTCAAGAGTAAACTACCTTTTGGACATAGTTTATTTAAAATTTGATAAATTTTCTCGAGTCATCGTCGTCCAAAATACTTTTGTTCTAATTTTGATAATAATTGATAAAGTGTGTCATTAAAACATTTAAATTTTGGTTTATTCTCAATATAATTGTGTAATCTTTTCAACTTTGCTAATAATGAGTATACCATAAACAATATCCGAAAACAGGATACTGTTGAAACTACTAAAAATCATTAAATTGAAAAATATGAATTTACCTGAAATGAATAAATAAAAATATTTGTTGAAGCAATGAAAAAAGCAGGCATGTAAAATGAATAAGGACTTATTTCTGCTTAAACTTCATTGCTGAGGTTGTAACTAATAACAGCGAAATATTGCTCCCTGTCTCTTTGAAAATATCGTTATAATCTTGGTAAGTTAGTAATAGGTAGTCTTAAACATATTTCAAACTACTTTTTACAGATGCTTTGTTCATAGTCATTAAATTTGTTTATATATACTTATCCAGACAACTTGAATTTTTTATTTGAAAAAAATTTAGTAATACATATCCCAAACCACTATCTAAGGAATGAAATCAGATTCATAAAAGTTTGGGATTTTGTTTATATAATATTACAAAACCGGTTTTAGGGAACAGGTACAAGGTACAAAAAAAATTTCTACTGATGACGTCATATAGGGACTTAGGTGATCAGTTTATGTTTGTTTACATTCTTCGCCAGGATAATATAACAATAGTAAGAACTTAGAACGGTAGATATTCTACACTGCACAAAAATGCACACTCTATACGCCTCTGCATTGCCTCGAATACAGCCGGTAACTATCTGCCCAACCGCCCCGACGCTGCGTCTATTTAGATATATCATGCTAAACAAAATATAAAAATCAATGTAAAATAAAATTATTTGTGTCTGGTATTTTCAATACCCTTAAGATATTTGCGTAAGATGCGAGGTCTGTGAATTTTTTCAGCTGATTATCCTTTACCTGGTATGCCACTAAAACATCCTTTCTTAATCTTTTTAATGTCAGAACAGTATTTAATGCTAGTTAAAACGAAATCATTTAACAGGGTAAAAATTAAAAAAAAAATGCATTTATACAATTTCTTATTATTGCGGAAAATTCTGTGTTGGGGAAAGTTGTAGGCCATTTAACGTTCGTTAAAAGGAAATAGAAATTATATCAGGCAAAATTTTTTCAGGGTCAAAAATATGTGAACACATTTTAATAATAATCTTAGAAATTTGTGAGTTGTGAGATATGTCCCAAACAATTTTTAAAGAAGAATTAGGAAGTAGGCGAAAAGTTGAGGAATCGGCATTTATTCTAGGAAATAAGGACAACTAAGTTACTGAATGTTCAGTGGAATTCAGCAAAATATTATTACCAAAGAGAAGTTAGTATAAATAGTTAGATAGAACACAGGGTGCAATATTAGACAGGTGGCTAGGTTATTGATCTGTTATGTCATGCCACTTTATTGACTTGACATTTAATATTCTATCACTTCACTTTAACTAGACATTATCTATGAGAAAGAAGGAAGATTTACTCTCCGAAAGCTCAGAAAACAAAATTGTTGAAGTTATTTTTTGAGTTAACGTTTAAGTTTCGTTCTTTTAATGTTAGACTTTTATGAGTTTTCCTGGCAACTTGGAAAAGTTTGTGGCGAAAACACAATTAAAAATTAAATTTATCTGTTTGTGCCACAAAGAAACCGACAATATGTTTAAACATAATTATTGTAAAAGAAGGATGCGACCAGCTAGCAGCGGCAACTTATTTTCCAATATCAGGTGTGGGGTAATTATTGTTGTTTTATTAAACATGTGCAACCTTTACTATAATTCATTATGATAGACATTTTCATTGCGATACAGGTTCATATCCAATAGAAAAGCAACTTCACAATTTACAACCAATAGAAATAGGTACAGCATCATTTTAGGTTTCATTTAATACTATTAACAATACACACAGAATATTGTATAAATACAAAAATTAATGAAAACTGTCAAACTCTGTTTATAGTAATGATAATTATTGTTTTGAATTTTCCATGACAATGTCGATGTTTTTCGACATTCAATATTTTAATGGACGATATTGTGCAAACTACTACAGCAAATATATAACATATATATATCGTTGAAATTATAAAATAGGTACCTACATTTCAAATACTAAAAAATATACAGGTTGTTCTATCTAAAAAAACATAAGTTTGGTCTAACTCTTCGAAACGAGACATTCAATTGTTTTTCTGAATACATGTCTGAAATTCCAAGAAAATTTTCTACAATTCTTATATTTACAATTATATTAAGGGGTAGAAGGTATTAAGAATATATTAAGGGGTAGAATGTATTAAGAATATATTAAGGGGTAGAATGTTAAACACATAATCCTGTATGATATTTCACCTTTGTATTCAGGTTGTGGATGAAGGGCCACTGTTTAGTATAGTGGGTATATGCCACGCACGAGTTTCCTTTTGCGGATAGGTATATGTATTTTTTGCGTAGAGATACTTTGGCATATTATTGGAAATAGTTTTCGTGTAAATCGGTAAAGTAACAAATAATAAATTATTGCAACCAGCCTTTTTTCTCTTTCTAAATATACTTATTTAATGATATTAAAACTAACTAGATAATGGGCCTAAGTACCAGAGAAAAAAGAATCGACAAGTGGATATCCCCTTCTCTTGAAGCCATCCATGCTTGTTGGTTTCTCACGGTCGTCGAACGAAATTAAAAAATTTTAGTTGCTTTTTACACCTCGGCGTTTGTGTAGGTCAATGAATAAAGATCCCAGGAAGGAGGCAAAGCTCTATGGATATTATAAAATACGTGAGACGGAAATCGCCTTGTATAGGAACCAAGTTTTGTCAATATTTTGATATCTGACACGCTGATAGGTGCCAGTATGTGGTGTTTCAATACTTGTATGCTTAGCTGTGCGGCTTGTGGCTCTTTCCTGGCTTGCAAAACTAAATCCATCGATAAGTAATTTTGTAATTTAAATTAACTATTGAGGCCATGTACCAAAGTGGCATGGGGCGTTTATGTAGGTACCTACTTCTTTATAATTGGAAATTTAGAATTAGATAATTAGATCATATAGAAAACTGCATGCAGGCGGATAGTGAAAGTTTAGTGGACTCCCCTGGCATATTTCATTTTTGCCAGTTCCTCTTAGTTATTAAATAAAAAAATAATCCAAAATTTTAAGGTATTGCTCCTTTTGCTCTCAAAAGATGCCGCTAGATACAATCGATATGCTGAAAGTCTTCTATAGCTAAGTTCACACAATCTTCCTAGTTATTATTTGTGGATTGTCTATTTTTTAAAAATCTAACCTAACTACTTGTCCTTGGTATACTTCAAACATTTCAAACTGAAATAATTTCATTTTGAGATTTTAGTTTTAACGTTATAACGAGTTTTTATTATTATCTATATCTATTAAAACCAAAACTGACCTTATTTATCTGCTTACCAAAATAATAAACCGTCGTATGTAATATTTATAATGTAGGTAGGTAGGAAACATATAGAAAAGTCTATTATAGATATAAAATCCGAGATTCTTCTCCTGAAGATGTTAGTGATTCGTGTTCTGTTTTTGTGCTGTTTTCTGTATCAAGCCTCAAGCCAATAATAGATAAAAAATAGTGAATGTGAAATACATAATTACCTATTAATGTAAGTAAATTTAAATACGAAGCTATAATTTTATTGCAATGTATTTTTTTACCCAGCTTGAAGAAAACACAATAAATTGGGGAAAATTCTTACAAGGTCCACGTATTCGCCTTCGATTAAAACCTGACGGTCTACTCCACATTTTTTCACCAAAACTAGCGTCCCAAATTTCAAAACAGGAGAAGAAGCATTTTGAAAACCAAGAATTTGTCGAGGAAGAACACAATGACGAGGAAAAATACATAAATAGATAGATCAAATATCCATGATAGGTAGGTACTTAGTAACATGGCAAATGTCTATATTATTTACATTACTTATAAGCAAGAATATTTACTAGCTAATCTAATATCAAAAATAGATCAATTTACCCACCCTTGTACACTGTTCTATTTTCTGGTGAAAATAGATCTAAATTGTTTATATACCCCTAATATCAGTGCAGCACATCTATTGGCACCATAATAGGAATATTGTTGGAATAAGCTTTTTCAAAACTCTACTCCATACTTTCTGCAGCTTTATTAAACTTCACTAGGCCACTTTCACAAGCACTAAAAGGAAAATATGTTTTCGAATAAACAAATATGTATACGGAAATACTGTGGGATTTAGGTACTTACATTATTTATTTATAAAAGTTATTAATGGGTACCTAGGTACCTAGGTACCATCCAGGCCTTTGTATCTGACAGCAGGGAGACTTGAAGCAAGCAGTTTTATTCTTAGAATCCAGCCTCATCCAGCAGATAGCAGGTAATCATACTTTAAGCTGCCAACTGCCATGCTGTCATACTGTCAGCCCACAAATCACTAACCAATTAGGTACCCTGAAGTTGCCACACACGGTTTTGATACGGACCCATTGATATATTATGATGTCGATAAAGAAGATTACTACTACCTTAAATATCTTAAGGTATTTTCAAATTTCTAAGATTGTGTCTTGGACAAGGGGCCTTTTAGGGAACTAGATGACTGTAGTTCACCATTGCAATCATCAAATTATTTTTTTAAATTTAATCGCACTAGCCCATTGTTACATTATCAAGGATTTCTAAACTTAAAGCCATAAACGTGCCTTAAAATTTTTGGCCTGTATTGTAGGTGCTGATTTTATGAAAAATGATAATTTCTGCCTCGATTCGTTTGTTGAAACCACTAATAGGTGCACGCCACTGTGAAACCGGAAACGACATCCCGCCATACGTTAATCCAAAACATGCTCCTTCCTGGGGTTCTTTATACATTGGTTACAAGAAAGTCTTCGAAAGAATCGGAAAACTTAAATTCAACCCATTAGATTGGCACTGACTGGTTTGTATTTTTCAATAGAACGGGCCAAAGATATTATGAGTTCTGCCGCACCAATTCCATGATAATTAATGGGGGCTCTTCTTTAGTTTTTCTTAAACTAGGTATTTAGTTTTAACTTCAAATTTACATTCCACTAAATTATATAATAATAAAAAGTCTTTAATAAGGAGATGTTATTGCTTTTATACGCAATCTACCCCCCCCCCGCACAAAAAACTGCGGAATTATCTCAAAACAATTAATTTATCCACTTTATCCACTTATATATTCAATTTGTATCGGGTGTGGGAAGCACATAAACTCAGCTTTTGGTAAGCGGCCGTTATTATTTCCTCGTTACCCATCCCATCTTTCAGGCGTGACGAACAGTATCGGTAAAGGCAGCTCGAGGCAAGCAGCGGTCATTTCTTGTGCAGCGCTGGAGAAGGGTCGAGCCCTCCCAGTACCGACCTCCCGTCTCAGACACCGAACATCCCTGAGGCTGATAAATGAGCCACGGACGAAGCCAATTCTGCTTCATTGTAGTGTGCTGACACATTCGATCCATAAGACATAGTTTAAACACGGAGGCTTGTTCCTCATAACCTATAAAATGTTCGTAAAATAATACTACGGAAATGAATAAACAGAATATGTATAATGTAATCGAAAATATTAAACGACAGTAAAATATAAAAAAAAGTTTTTCTGTACCCCACGCCTGATACCATTTACCAAAGTCCATTATTTGCACAGAAAATATAGTTCCACAACAGAAAGCTTGCTCCTAAACAAATTAACTCCAACTTCAGGCTCCAAAAACAAGCAGATTGCATTTCTTTTGAAAATATAACCTTCGCAATTAGTAGATTAGCCAACATTTAATAGTGGACCTCAATATCAAAGCATTTAGAGACTCCTGAGCACAACATACTTGATAAATGACTGATACTTTCCTTCCTTATAGTTTAATATAAAAATATTGCATTCAGAATAAATGAAAATATGTGTTTATCGTTTATAAACAATTACCTCACACTTGACAATTGTAATAAAGCAAGCCTAACATCTCTATCATTCTACAGATAGATAAGAATGGCAAAAGACTATAGTGTTCTAATTGCATAATTATAAAAAAATATTTGGAATAATAAAAATAACTTTCATCATTACTCCACACCTAACATCAGTATCCAAAATGCAGGATTTTGTTTTATATTATAGCCCCTATTGAAAAGCTGTTTAAAAAACGACGACTATTAGAGAGATGCACCATTTACTAGAATTTCATGCAAGGTTTGCTTTACCTTTTTCATTACAAGCAGAAATAATTTTCGTTGTTGGCTCCTGTAAGTTATATTTTATGATATTATGAGGATTATGTGCTTTGTATGAGTAAAAGCCAACCCACCTCCCTCTGCACACCCAAAGCCGTGCGTCTCAACTTATACATTACTTATACACCAAAAACTTTACCGTCGTTAAAAGTATTTTGATAGCATTTTAAAATTTGTTTTTAAAATTATGCCAGTTCTTTTTCCGGTCATCAATCAAGCCCAACTGCCACCTATCTCAGGCGAAAGTTGAAACTGAGAATATTCACCCCTGTACTCACATGTAGTAGCAAGGAGAAGAAATATAGGATTAAAATAATTTGAATGTAATCCAACCCCACACCTGACACCACTTTTTAAAATTTGACGTTGTTTCTTCACTTACCCTTCTCAGAAGTACTCTTTAAGAGTACAGTTGCCATCTTCAACAGCTGACGTTATACAAATACCCCAAGTTCCCCGTTAATTCCAGCAGAGAGAGCGTTTATTAAATTATAAAAAATAAACCTCTGTGATTAAACCCTGTTAGAATGGTAGGAAGGCTCGGCACGCAACAGTGGAGCGGAATTGGCTTCGTTTGCCGGTCATTTATCAGACCCTGGGGGCTATCGGTCCCTTAGGCGACAGGTGGCGCTGGGAGCGTCCGATCGTTCTTCCGCCCCAGACAAGAAGCGGTCGCTGATTGCTGGACCTTTTCCCTACGTTTATCGACTTTTGAGAAATAAGTTCGGTCAACAAGGAAATAAAGGTAACTGCGCAAGATTCCCACAACATTTAAAATTATCATTGGGTGTAATCGCCGTTACCAAGCGAACGGAGCGCATGCAAGCAAATTAATGTATTTGTCTTTGCCTTATACGGAGAGAAACGAAGACGCACTAACTGATAGCAGGCGCATGCATGCACAGTGGTGACGGATAGCAGGAGGTGAAATTTTTGGGAAGAAGCTTGAGTGTACTTAATAAAAAACAGAATAATTTAAAACTATCTGTATCCCACACCTGAGACCATTTTTTTTCACAAGATTAATAACTGGGGTTCTTGTAAAATAAGGGTAAGTTGATACTCTGCAGGTCTAAATTCATAATGTATAATCGTCATATTGAAAAACATTTTGGATCACTCTGAGAATCAACTGTTGCACTTTTATTTATTGGCGGAGAAGATACAAAAGCCAGCAAAAGACAGAAACAATAAACTTTTTATTCTTATCAAGTGAAGGAACCTAAAATAGTGAGAATAAAGGCCATCCAAACAACCTTTCTTTGCTGTTGGTTGTGTTTGTTGTAAATTATCTAATAACCTATTACATGCCTTATCGTCTTTGTGTAATATTATTATTTTGATTACTACTTTACCCCACACCTGACACCACTTGTAAAGCAGCCATCTGGTAAAATATTGCAATAAGACTTCAACTAACAACTGTTAGCCAGTATTTATGATAGTATATAGGAGTATAATATAAGATGATAGTGTAGTAGTATAATATATCAATTTAATAGAAATTAGTTGCAAAATTAAAAAACTGCGAAGTACCTGCTCGTTTTGTGCATTTTCGTTATAACAGTTATAACATATAATGTTCTGTTCAGAGTAATGTACTAAATGCGTCGATAAAAAAGTTATATAAAAAAAAATATTATTTCACATATTTTCTTAAATGACTCATCAGGATGACTTCCTATGGTAAAAATGATCCGAATGTAATTGTTCGCAAGAAAAAGCCAGAAAATATAACGCCAGTCTGAATGTTATAATTACTTTACAAAATTGAAAACACTGCTGGCTTTTGATCAAAATAAACGAAACTCTTGCAAAATATACTTCCAACTAGTTATAATAGGCATCCCTAACTCCAATGTCAGATATACAAAATTTTTTGTTTAACGTCAAACAAAAAGTTTTGAATATCCAATATTGGACATAGTGGGACCTATTGTAGATAGTTTGAAATACATTTTTCATAAGTTCTGTCACCTTCGTTACTTTTAGATAAATGAGACACATTTGCTAGTGACCGCGGATTATTATTGTTCTCAGACAAATTTAAAAACTCTATAGATGGATGTAGGCTATAAAAAGAAGAGGTTATGTTGGATTTTCCAATTTCCGGCCGATTGACCCTTTCAAACAGATGTCAACGGAAATTCATTTATATAATTTACATGAATATATAATGTACACGAACATACAGAGTGTCTCACATAAGAGTGAAACAACCCTATAACTTCTTTAATTTTTAACCGGCCAGAACAAAATTTTTACCAAAGGTAGATGGCATTGTTGCCTACTCCAAAGTCGAAGCCACCTGCGATGCCACAATCGAGGCTAAAAATCCGAAAGTCATATTAGGCATTTTTTTTGTTCAAAAAAATTTACTAGGAAAAGTTGTTCAGAATCGATTCAGAACCCTAAATCCAAAATTTTGTCGAAATCAAAAAATATTAATAAAAAAAAATTAAATTCCAAAAACAGCAATTTAATAATTTAATATAATTTTTTAATAATTTTATAATTTAATAATTAATAATCTTCTGCGTTTAGAAAAATGTGCCATGGAAGTTTTGAAGGCAAGTTGTTTTCATAAAGTAATTATTTTAAAATAAAAGCTAAAAAACAAATTTTAAAAATTTAAATTTTAAATTTTTACTTTAATTTTATTTATTTAATATTTTTTGATTTTGACAAAGGTTTGTATTTAGAGTTCTGAATCGATGCTGAACAACTTTTTCTAGTAAATTTTTTTGAAAAAAAAATGCCTAATATGACTTTCGGATTTTTAGCCTCGTTTGTGGCATCGCAGGTGGCTTTGACTTTGGAGTAGGCAACTAATTTTTTGGAAATAAGTAGGCAACAATGCCATCTACCTTTGGTACAAATTTCATTCTGGTCGGTTAAAAATTAAATAAGTTATAGGGTTGTTCCACTCTTAAGTGAGACACTCTGTAGATAAATTAAGTTTCGTGGGAACACCTCAAACCCACAATAATAAGTGTGCTTAATACCTTCAAACCTGGCTATATTCGTGGTCACCTCGGGTAAATCAGATGGACCTGCCTCTAATCAGCCGCGCGGTGGGTAACGAGCTCAAACGCCTGGCCGGTTTCGCGGTCGGGCAAATAATTGCGCCACCGGGAGCGGGATTACGTCACGGGGCACTCGATTATTGGAGGAAATGGTCGGGTCCGTTAAAAACTGACCACGCCCAAAACAGCTTAATCCACCAACGAAATTTATATGATTGGCGAAGCAGTTTTTCACTACAGACGGCATACGGATTAGCCCGGTACTTATCTGGTGACTTGTGTTCCCATGTGTTGAACAAAACCCATAGAATATATGCCATTAGGTACTTATGACTGTTTCCCCTAATCAGTTAGAAATCCGTGCAAGACTAGGTCATTGAATAAAGAACCCCACGAAAGAGCATGTTTGGGATTAACGCGTGGCAGGGATCGTTCCTGTATATGGCGGAATGACCTTTCCGGTTTTACAGTGGCGTGCACCTTTGAGTGCTTTCGAGGTAGGAATCCTCCTTTTTCGTAAAATCATTTAGCGGTACCTTGAACAGGCCAAAACTTATAAGGCAAGTTTATGTATTTAAGTTTAGGAATCCTGGATAATATAGCAATAATTCTAATTTTAAATTTCCAATTATGAAGAAGTAGGTAGGTACCTACACAAATGCCTATGACACTTTGGTGCATGGCCTCAAAAGTTGATTTAAAAAGTTGATGGATTATTCTCCTCAAACATTTAGTTTTGCAAGCCACGAAAGAGCCACAAGCCCTCACAGCTAAGCATAAAAGTATGGAAGCACCACATACTGGTGTCAGATATCCAAATATTGTGTCAGAACTTGGTTCCTGCACAGGGCGATTTCCGTCTCACGTATTTTATAATATCCATAGGGCTTTGACTTCTTCCTGGGGTTCTTTATTCATAGGACCAGGTCTATTTTTACATTGCGATCGGGGGAGGCTCTTGTCTGGGCACATCGTCTGACTTCCCTCACTTTCCCGGATGCCCACATTTCGTGCCACTGTTGCCAAGCGAATACCAGGAATTTCCGAAATTTCTGCTTTCGAGTAGAGGTGGCCCTCTCATTCTTCTATAACGTGTATTTGTTTTTCTAATCTAATAGACGAATTTGATGGGCATGTTCCAAAATTATCTTTATTGTATACTTGACCTGTGTACCAGGAATTGCTTGATGGGAATGGGAATGTTTTTCAACCATCGAATTGGTAAGTAGTTCAACTCTTTCCAACACATTTTGAATATAAGTACATTTAGAAAACTGCACAGAAAACAATGAATGAATTAATTACAATTTTATTAGTCTAAATTCCAAAATAAAAGCGTATTATCAACAGGGACTCTTTAAAATAAGGGGACCCAGCATGCCACAGTCTATGACATAGGAAAAGAGAAGCCTCCAAAATTAAAGGTAATGCGGATGCCTGTAGTAGAAATCCCAATAATTGCAACCAGATTTTTCCTGTATCACCTTTAGTAATCCTACAAATCCCATTACGTGGGCATTACGTATAAGTAGGTAGTTCAAAACAAATTGTATTTCGAAAATTTTAAATTATTAAGCAGGTAGCTTCAGTCAGGTCTTTTTTTAAAGAGTTTATTCTAAGTTTGTGAGGTACCTACCTTGGGAGAGAAATAAAATCACAAAAATTTTATAATGAACACCGAGAAAAACTACACCATTAGAACTACTAGTCCTAATCTTATTAGTCCATCCCGAAATCTGTGAAAGTTTTTTGGGTAGATACATTCAACAAGGGAAGAAAGTTCAAATATACATATTACAAATTCTTAAATAAGCAAAATCGGCACTACTGATTTACCATACTTATTACTTAAATTCGTGGAAATAATTGCTGGAAATCGATTTTAACTGTAAAATAAATTTCTTTCATTTGACAGTTGCCACATTCTGTACTTGCATACACAAAATTGTCAAGTCTAATTTTTAGAAATCATGGAAACCATTATTAATTTTTACTAACAATCAAAGTACCTGTGATATTCGTAGATTTTCCAATAAAATGGCATACTTGGCATCACTGAGACCATTAAAATGAGGAAAGAATAGGCCTCACTTTGGAAAGTATAATGCTGGGCCCCTTACTTTAAAGAGTCCCTGATTATCAACTAAAGGCGGCAAAATATCTAGAATAAGGTGTACATTTTTACCTTTAATTATTCATCTTAACTGACAAATTCAACATTATAAGAAACTCATTTAAGACTGGTATGTTTTACATAAGATATATTTTTTGGCGGCATTAAAGAGCCTTAAAACAGTGTTTAAAAGCTCAAAAAGCGATACTAAAGTAAGCCATTATTGTACAATTTTTCAATAAGTTGGTCTTGGCGAGATGTGAAGACCAAACATCAGATGGGCCCGTCGCCCGTCAAACGTGGCTATATATTCAAAACACGCTCAATAAAGTATAATTTAATATTTCAGCCTCATTGCGGAATTGTTATCTATAACAACACAATCTTTCAGTATAGGTAATACAACAACAAAAAACATTTTCTGCAAGAGAGCGGCCAAACGACATAAAGAGCGATATAGAGGCAAAGCAACGGCGCGCTCGGTTGGCTCATTTGACTTATTTTGACGTCAACTATCTCCCATTAATGCATGTCCTATTATTAATCCAGTGCTTGTTGCACATAACTAAAAATTGCAGCGACGTTTTTAATACGCACGCGCATTCGCATTCTTTGATTAAAGCGTACCTATTTGATGTGTTAAATCCTACGACCCCTAAGACTATCTAAAACAGAAAAATTCCATTCAAAGACCGCAAGTCGATCAAAGTCACAATATAAATCACAATATGAACCTTTTGCACTAGGTACTCCGACAGAGGGCGTCCTCTAATCAGCCACGTGCTGGCGGCTAACGAGATCGCCCCCCCGCCCGCCACCCTGCGCCTCCCCGCGTTGCTCCGGCTTAGCGGTGGGGAAAGTAATTGCCCCAGTGGGACTGGAACGGGATTACGCCACCCGGCCCTCGATTTATAGGGGCGAATATCCTGGTCTGTTAAAAACCCGCTCCGTTAATGCCCCGCAACAGCTTAATCCGACAACGGTAATTTTGCTAACGATGCAGTTCTGTAAGCGTATACATTATTTATCAGATTCCCAGGTACAGCAAAATTCATAAAGAAACGACAATCGACAAGAGATATTCCTAAAGTCTTATTCTTTAATATTTCTTCCCAAATATACAGGGTGATTAAGTTTTATTCTGAGGGACTTTAACAGATGATGGAGAATCATAAAATAAGACTGTACTTATTGTAGTATATATAACCTTCTTTCCACAGTCGCCTCGTTTTCAAGATACATGGTGTTTAAATTCCAAAAAATTTTAATGTTTTTTATCTTTTATTTTTCCAACCGCCAAAGATATTCAAACAAAATTTGGTACAGCTTGGCTTGATGAACTGTCACAAAATGTGTTAATAGCATGTTCCCTAAATAACCAGTATGGAAGATGTAGGTATACACTAGATGAATAACAGTGGGTAGGGAAAAATGCTCTGAATGCGAAATCGCAATTAAAAACTTTTTTTTAAAGCCGGAATTATTTTTTTTTAAACCGCATTTTACCTATTTGGCCCTCTATTTACGGCTGCCACTGGATTGCTTTCAGGGCGCATGAGGCATCGGACGACGCTTGCCATTGTTCGCGTCAACATTGTTGCCAGATGTACGCAACTTTCGTAAATTTAAAGGAATGTTTTCAGTACATAATTATTTGTATTGTAGGCGAATGTTCCGCCAAATGCTTGCGGAAATTATGGACAAATGTTAACGCTTACCTCTTGTAACGGTTACTTTTGCCCTGAGACACCTTAAGGGATAAATACCAACGAGAAAAATAAATGAAACGACTGCTTACGTGACCTTTTGATTTTTGGATGCTTTATTAAGTAGGGGGTTACATGATTTCGTGGACCTCGACACCACTGAAGACGATCTTGTTCTCGATAAAACGAACTTCACTCACTTTCGCTTGGGGCACTAATATTTCCGCTCACTAGTTCACTGATAATCCTTTGTACTACACCAAGATGCTCCTAGAGTAAGTAGGTAGTTGTGTTCTGTTGGTTGGCAGAGTGCACTGTGAATTTCCTTTCGTTTCTCGCACTCCGCCTCACTAGTCGCACATAATAGGTACGAATTATAAATAGTTTGCAAATACGTTTGGGTTTCTTGGGTCTTTTTGTGATGTTATTTGTTTCCCGTACTTCACAGCGCACATTCTCCGTATTTTGGTTTGGATATTTTTGAACGTTATGTCCCATGTCGCATTCATTGACACTACTTCGTTCGTAGAAAGCATTCCCGTAATGAAACGAGGAGGTTTCGTACTTAGTTTCGCTACCTGCCGATAGGTGGCGCGCTGAGCGTGGATTTCTTTTTCCAACTGCTAAATAGTTCCGCGGTAGCTTGACTGACATTCTGCAGGTATTCTCCATGAAGGATCATTATTATGTCTATCATTTCCGCATTTGTCTAGAGAACCGTTTTGGTAAAAAAGCAAAAATGTTGCACAAAGAGTACCGAATAAACAGAACGTATAGACAACTCTAGTTTCTGTAGTACGTTCTGCCATCTATTAGAAAGGTTCGCTAGTTACCGTGTCATAAAGCGCGCTGTAGACTTTCGGTTTTGAACACACAGAGGGTGACTGAGAGCTCTACCACAGATTCGGCGACATTAATACCAACGAGATGGCGCCACATAGAATAGAAACCGGTAGCCGATCCTTGACAAGTTTGACGTAATAAATAATAGTTGTGGAATGCGAATGGGACGCCCGCGTTGTTTTTAATAAAACTTTTGTCTTAAATCTCAAAATCTATCGAATTTCGGAAACAGTTTCAGTATTTTACAGCCTCTGTTTGTGGACACTGAGTGCGTTTTGTGCGTGGGATTATGAAGGCCTCTTGTATTGTTATAGCGGGCGCTGTGAAAAGTGTATAGATGATAAGGGTCTCTCGAGTTAGATGCTGAACACGCCAAGTCCAAGCTATATGCTAACACCCTATGATTGTCATATTAAGTAGGTAAATTCATACACTGAATATTTTTTCGTAATTAAATTATCAATAAATAATGGCAACGTCGCGGCCGTTGCCATGTGCTGCAGCATAACGTCGTAGCCACATGCGTTCAGGTGCGCCTCGTTACCTACGTGGGATTTGGGATAAATTGCCCCATTATTTAAACATGCAGTAAAATTTTTTTTGCGTTTTCGGCATATATGTACCTCCCTGATGACGTGGTTAAAATTAATGTATTTATGAATAAATCACCCTGTATAGGCAATCATAATTATTAACAATTTAACATAATTAAATGTCAGCCCTGACGAAGGTTACATTGTTGACCGAAAACTTGTGTTATTAAAAATAAGTTATACTAATAAATATATGATTGGAAGAATCGTTATTTCCTGAAATATTTATTATTATAATTTATAGATTATGTTCTCAAAAACTCGGCAGAGAACTATAGATTTTGAGGCTAGTCTCTTTATAGGTACATTCTATTGTTATGATTTGTTATAATTTTATAGCACGTGCCTATTTTCATTTTGGATTTAAAAATAAGAATAAAGTTGACAAAGTTAAAAGTTACAAAAATTCTTATTATCTACTATTTTTATTATTCTTGAAAGCTGTGTATTTAGTTTTATAAATTAAAATTTGAATATGTTAATGTGCATAATAGCATAATATGCAGTTCGGGTCAAAGTTCCACAAGCTGCAAGGCGCAAGGCGGCCCCAGCCCGAGATGCTGCTCTCGTCCAACAGGTAGGAGCCGAATGAATAGGGCATATCATGGAGGCAATTTGTTTGGGGACACGGTTGCACGGGACCGGAGGTTGGCGGACCTGCCTCGGCGGCGGAGAATTTATGTCGCCGTTACTGTCGAGCGCCCTTCGGAATACCCGAATACCGTCTAATTAGGCCGCCGTAAAGGATGCACGGCGCCGGAATATGAAAGTCGGAACGCTGGCCGTGAACAGGATGATGCCGAAGTGGACTTGCCTAATAAAGTACGATTCACGAATGTTGCCGTACCATGTCACTGAATCAAGCAAAGTGCGTGGGTACAGCCTCCATTGCCGTAGATTTAAAAGGAGAACATTTGCATTTTATGGTTCTAAAGGCAACCAGATATACAGCCCGACGCCCGACAACACAGTGAATTCTCTCAAATTTGAAATGCAATGCGTTTTACTTTTGTAGACATAAATTCTACCGTGCTTTAAAATTATAAATTGATAGTCTGACAATCGACTGACAGCATTGCGTTATTCCGCTAACTAAAAAGTTGTTGATGAAAGATAAGTACAACTAAAATATAAGTAGGTACAACTAAAAAAATGCCTACAAAAATTACCACTTTTTTAAGAACCTGTCGAAGACAAAGAAGTTTTAGGTAGGTACTCTTATTTAATACCATCGATAGCGTTACCACGTCCAAGGGAAACAAACAAATAAATAATTTCGAAATAAATATACAGGGTGAGTTTTTTTCGATGCCCATTATGGGGCATCGCTAGCAGAGCTATAGAACAAAGGTTAAATGGGGAAAGAATTGCAGTTTTGAATGCTCAATCTAATGCCCCTTTTGTATTTTTAAAAAAGTTCATGGCTCACTAGATATTTTAAAAAGAGTGATTTTTTGCAATTTCATCAGATCTCTGTAGCTCCGTTATTTCTGATTATACAGAAAAACTGTAGAGGCAAAACTTGTAGACAATTTTGGGCTTAATAAGATAATCTTATCCAATTTGTATGGTGTTTGTAATTTTTGAGATATGATATAAACTTGTGTTTTTTTAATGTAAATCATAGTTGGCTGTGGCCTTATAAAATCGGCCATTTTTTGAGCTTTCCAAAGATATAATACTCGGCATAGTTATTATAAAAAATGAAAGAGCTATGGATAATTTTCTGATTTCTTTTTATTTTCACATAGTCAGCCATGGAATAATAATAATAATAATAACTCAGAAAAACTGTAGAGACAAAACTTGTAGACAATTTTGGGCTTAATAAGATAATCTAATCCAATTTTTTATGTTGTTTGTGATTTTTGAGATATGACATGAACTTGTGTTTCTCACAATACTCCAAACTAGGAGTACCCCAGAAGCAACCACATGCTTGTGCGGGGGAGGGGGCAATTACTATTATTTGTCTTCGTTGCCATTTGCGGGTAGGGCAGACTTTTTTCCCGATAGAACTAGGATAGCATTCGCTCAAGTACTACGGAAAACCCTCGAAAACCGTAGTACTCCCAGTGAGTGTGGGACAATAATTAGTAAATCACAGGGATAAAGCTATTTAGGAGCAACATCGTGAACCCACATTTGCCCAGTGCTCTTGGCCATACCGGTGTTTTTCTTTAAAGACATATGCATGCGCCTGCCTCGAACCAAGGTCGATCGAAGGCAGAAAAACACGCAGTCTAAAAAGTCAGCGCCGGTACGAGCGACGCCACTGATTTTCATAATTACGTTCTATTTTATAATTAGACATACTTAAAACTTTCTAATATTTGGTTTTTATCTGGTAACAAAATGTACCAAAATGAAACAAAATTTAAAAAACTCAAATTCAAATTATTATTATTTTAAAAGGTCACCTTTTCAAATAAAAAAGGTGTTCAAACAATCCACCATTATTATTTATTCAAATACTGCATCTTTTTAAAACGGAATTTGTCCCCTTTCTTAGAGAGCGCCTGTCAATACTGGCAATTGCTTCTAAAACAGCTGCTCTTAATTTAACAATTGTCTCATATTTTATTTTGTACTGTTCCCCACAAAAAGAAATCCAAAACAGACAAATCGGGGGATCGGGGCTGCCAGGAAATAGGTCTATTTCTCCCTATCCAACTATTTGGATAGAGCTGATCTAGGT
The DNA here is from genome assembly GCA_963920635.1 of Pseudeuparius sepicola. NCBI lineage: Eukaryota > Metazoa > Arthropoda > Insecta > Coleoptera > Anthribidae > Pseudeuparius > Pseudeuparius sepicola. The sequence continues at coordinate 45,195,142 of OY987302.1, read as the reverse complement.
AATTTCTTACGGGCAAATAATAATTATGTGGTGGAGCTCCATCATAATAATTTTTGTTTTATTTTGTTCCATTTTGTTACCAGCTAAAAATAAAATATTTGAAAGTTTGAAGTATGTCTTATTATAAAATAGAACGTAGTTATGAAAATATTCCATGGCTGACTATGTGAAAATTAAAAAAAAAAACAGAAAATTAGCCATAGCTCTTTTATTTTTTATAACAACTATACCGAGTATTATTATTATATCTTTGGAAAGCTCAAAAATGGCCGATTTAATAAGGCCACAGCCAACTATGATTTATATTTAAAAAAACAAAAATTTATGTCATATCTCAAAAATCACAAACAACATAAAAAATTGGATAAGATTATCTTATTAAGCCCAAAATTATCTACAATTTTTGTCTACACAGTTTTTCTGTATAGTCATAAATAACGGAGCTACAAAGATCTGATGAAATTGAAAAAAATCACTCTTTTCAAAATATCTAGTGAGCCATGAACTTTTTTGAAAATCCAAAAGGGGCATTAGATTGAGCATTCAAAATTGCAATTCACCCTGTATAAAGTCAAATACAGAGTGTCTACTTTTATACATATACATACTCTTATACAAATCCATAAAACCTTAATTTTGAAAATATTCACCTGAACTTTTTTTGTTTGGAAAACCTTAAAAGCGTTTTATCTTCCCACTGTTGTGAAAATGCAAATACAGTGACGGAGAAGATTTTTTTATACCCCCGGTTTTTTCTAAAACCATTTAGAGATTTGCCTAGAGATAAATAAATATCTTTTAGACCGGGAGATAGTGAAAAATTTTTGGACGTGATTTTACTCAGTATGCCTTTAAAAGGGCATTATGTTGCGTATATTCTCCCAATAATAAGGTACCTATGAATCAGAAAGTCATCCTGCCATAATGTTTGCAATTTACTTCTTGGTCTTCGTGAACTGCTATACATACCTTAAAGAAGTAGGTACTTCACGTTTTTCATCTTCACAATAATAGTTAACTTCCTTACAATGGCTTGCAAATTAGATCTGGACATAGATTTTTGACAAAATAATATAAATATGTATTCCTACAAGTTGATTCAGTTTTATTCTCGGACATTTCAACAGGTGATACGAGTTATTCAAGTGCATAAAAGAAAGTTCTGTACAGGGCCGTAATAGTATCGTTCTTTATAAAAGAAATGTTGTGTATTACAATCCACCAATGGCTATTTGGGGAACATGACATTATCACATTTTGTGGCACTTCACCAATGCATGTTGTGTTTGATTATCTCTAACTGTTGGAAAAATGAAAAACTAAACGTTACAATTTTATTTTAAATACCCTGTATCTCTAAAATGAGGCGGCTTTGGATAAAAAAATTATACCACAAAATAGTCATATAAATTTATGGTCTCCTATCACCTGTTGAATTGTCCTAGAATATAACTGAATCACCCATAGTAAATAAATTCTGCGCATATAAGAATAGATCTTGTGTCTTTGCTGGATGAAGTTGATAATATATATGCTAACATTTTTGAATCGCACTATAAACTTATAAATAAGAGTAGATGTTTGTACCTGTAAATATAAATTAAGAGGGATGTTTTTATGGCATTTTGTTCAACCTGGACCAACACTATAATTAGTGTTGGTCCAGGTTCAACTGATTAACGGCGGCCGCCAAGAAGAGCGTGACCGCGATTACATTTGCCAAAGAAAGAAGGACAATATCCCCGTACAATAGCAGTCACTAGGTAGGTAAGTCTGATTGGGGTCAGTTTAAATTTTGTAATTATGGTCAATTTTCGAAAATATAAGATCTGATACGTTTAATGTCTATTTATATTAACGAATTAGAGCGTTCTGTTAAGGTTTATTTTGTGAGCAATGGGAAATTTTGGACTGTCGAAATTTGCAGAATATCTTAAACATTTCCAGAAGTTTGAAGCTGATACCGCTACTGCTCCAAGCTTTTTTCGAGACAAGCTTTTATATCATAATATGATGATTAGAGCATTTAAGTAAAAGCTTGTTTTTAAAAATATTTTGTACTATTAATTTATTTATTATTTTTTTAGAAAATTAATCTGCCGTCATGGAGCTGTGGCCATATTAAATGTAGTGTGATGTCACTAACTTAATCATTTTTTACTCTTCAATAAGCCTCTATTCATTTTATACCCATATTAAGGGGGTTGAAAAGAAAATGTTATCCTCCATCTTGGAGCGGAGACCATATTATTAAGGGGATGACAAAAAATACATCATCCGCCATCTTGGAGCGGTGGTCATTTCGAAAGTATTACAATACTGAGTATTGCATTTTGTATTGTCACCAGAACACTAAAGGTGGATTTATAAACTCGACGTTTGCGTTGGCGCTCCGATGTTGACGGTGACCTTCGCAGTTTGCGTCCAGAAATGTGAACGACGGAACGTGAAAGATGAAATTAGTTTATCAGACAGCAGCGTCCGACGGCGTTTATAAACGGTTACACGTAAAAATATTGGGATTGAATTTTCGACGCAAACGGCAACGGCGAGCGCCAACGCAAACGTTGAGTTTATAAATCCACCTTTAAGGTGTATGTACAGTTTCAGCTCAATCGGATGTCAAGGAGTGGTTCTAATTCAGCTTGCAATATTTGACCAAACAAACAACTAACAACTACGTTTACATCATCAGTATTGAATCCTACCGTTTTCAATCCTCTCTAGGGACATTAACTTATTATACTTATTCCACAGTAGGTTGGTGCAAATTCTGGTCAACTTCTGTTTGGAAATAGCGGCTTGACTTGAAATTTTAAATATGATTGAATTTCAATCTGTAGGGTTTACATCGTCTATTTGAGTCCGCTCCAGTGAATTCAAACCTCTCTCAATCGGATCGAACGCGTCGAGATAAACGTAGTCATTATAAGTTAAATAAAAGGTTGAAAAAATACAACAAATCAGTCTCTGTTATAATATGTGATGCAATAGAAAAAGTCAACGCTTTTACAATGGCTAAAAATCTATAATTACTATTTTTATTATTGTTGTTGTCTTGTGTTATTAAATAAAAATAAAAACATCTGTAAAAATATATCGATATGTTCACATATTTGTGCGACTAAAATGTATTGTCTTAAAGATAGAACCTTAACGAGTGGCAATGTGGCAAAGAATGTAAAGTTTGGTGAGCGTTTTCGGACAATCCGACGAACCACGATATTCCAGATATATTATGTATGCAAAATGGTTCGAAAGTTCGGTTAAAAAAAACTATATAGACTTCAACTACCTAATTGTTTGAATCTGGTGCCGTTTATAAACAGTCTAAGCGCTTTTAATTTAAAAGGGCTATAGTAGAGCATACCCACTGAACCGTGTCATTTTTCAAAATTCTGATAAACTTACTTAACGCAGTCAGTTTTGCCTACAAATTCGATCAATAGATATTTTCGAGAACACTTAAAATACAAAAGTAACTATAAGAAGTTTCAATAATTTTCGGCTTTTTCAAAAATATCTTAGACAGAAGATAGGTCATGAATCTCGAATGTATACAGAGCTAGCCCGTAAAAAAGGTATATTTCTGAAACGAAGTTTTCTGTAAGTATTTTCAGCACTCGTTTCTTCGGGACGGGAAATGCAGGATAAGTAAAGAGACTCTGCCATTAATGACTACATTTATGTCGTGATAACACGATCGGATTGAATTTTATAATTCTGCGTTTGCATCATCAGTATTGAATCCTACGGTTTTAAATCCTCTCTAGGAACATTACCTTGTTATACCTACTTATTTCACAGTAGGTTGGTGCACATTCTGGCCAACTTCTGTTTGTAAATAGCGGCTTGACTTGAAATTTTAAATCTGATTAAATTTCAATCTATAAGGTTTACGCCGTCTATTTGAGTCCGCTCCAGTGAATTCAAACCTCTCTCAATCGGATCGAACGTGTCGAGATAAACGTATAGTCAGTATTCCAAACCTTAAAGGTCTCATGTTTCATATCTAAGTATATTCTTAAAATATTTACTGCCAACTCTCCCTTAGCGAGCAGTTCACAAGTTGTTTCTCCACAGAATCCCTGTATAAGCCCCAAAGTCAAACCGAGACCCGTCCTTCGCCCAACAGGTAGCAACCAAATTAATTGGCGGGACATCATGGAGGCAATTTATTTGGTGGCGCTATTGTACCAGGCCTGGAGCCCCACGGTTTGGCTACATGGTAGAGAATTTATGTCTCCCTCGTTGCCGGTCGCCCTTCAGAATTCCCGAACACCGGCTAATTAGGGCGAGGTAAAGAATGTTAGGCTCCAGAATATGAAAGTCGGGGTGGCAGCTGTGGAAAGCCAGAGGGTGCTGACGTAAATTTCCATGGACCACATACCGGTAGTATACGGTTGAAAATTTGAAACTCTGCTTTATCCAATGACGTCAAAACCTATAGACGTGGTGCCCCATTGTTAAAATGCCCTTTATTTTGACTCCAAGATTAAATATATCCATACTACTCTAAAAACATGCTACAAACAAAGACAGAAAGTCAACCATCAACCAACTATACACCCGGTGATTCCCGGTTATAGTTCCTCCAGAATCACACTTAGATATCGCATGTTTTTTCTTGTTTGGGGGCGCCGGAAGCACCGGAACCTCACCTGAAGACTCGGGGATGGTCTAACGATGCCAGCCTCCGAGCCCAGAGTCGAAATAAGTTCGCTACGGCTCGACAAAAAGGGGCAATTTCCGACAATCTCGCGAAGTTTTCGGAATAATTTAATTGAGCGCTTAGATTGTGATTAGTTCTGGGCGTCAAGCGTTTATCAAAACAAACCTGTCTATAGGTTCTGACGTCATTGGCTTTATCAAAACACAAATTCGGGCATCTTTTATTTCAACAACAATTTTAGGCTTCAAAAATATGTTTGCTACAATCGGAGCAAAATTTGTCAGATAATATACAAAAATGCGTATTTTAACGAAAATATCAGGCAACATATTTTTATATTACAAAATAGTGATATACAAAGTTTTATATTTAACCATTTGCTTTTTACTATTTATTAAATTCGTTTAATTAAATTTTCATATATTCTATTGTAGTATACGAATTTGAAGTATAATTTTCTAGAATGCAGATGTTTTACGAATGAATAGAGCATTATTTATTATCATTCGAGTGTATTAAACCAAAGTAATTAAATTTACAAAATCCGATTTTTTAAATAAAAATATGCAGTGTAGAAGTGCGTCTTTGGGCCTGGTCCCTTGATTACGAACCTATATATTATTGGAATTACTCTTAACTCATTTATTGTTCTCAGTGGACTTCAGAAGATGTGGATTAAGATTTAGCTTATTTTGACTGTTTATGATGCGATGGTGTGCGTACGGTTTTTGTTCATTCGATAGTGGCGATAACAATCGCCATTTTTCAAAAATCTTTCAAAAGATTTCTCTATAGCAAATTTTTACAAATTGAATAAATACGTTAATTTGGGAAGATTATATGTATTTCAACAATAAGAACTAGAAGGTATTTAATTTATATTTAATTACATATACATAATTTTTATTTCTCTTCATGAATTTCTGGGCTGTTGCGTCGTGGTCGATGGAAATCTTCTAGACATTTCGCTAGTCTTAACTGTGAACATCTTTAGTGGTGACTCGTCCATTGATGGATTGTAATTGATCATCAAATGCCCAAGTAATATCTAGTAGCGACCTAACTGATAATCAGGGTAGGATCGGCAAAAACGTCTGGAAGATTTCCATCGACCATGGCCCGACATGACAGCCTGAAAATTTATTCTCATATATTATTTTATATACCATATATATAAATATTAATTTTTAATTATCTACTATAAAATATATTTAAAGTAACGATTCAATATTTTCTTTAATAATATGCATATATTTTTTCCTGAATATTTGGACATTATAAAGAAATACCTACATAGGTATTTATTAAATTTTATAATAAGTAATATTACACGACAGAACAATATTTTTAAAACTATTATACGCTTTATTAACTATGACTATAATAAATAGTCCAATTAAAAACATGAATATTATAAATATGTAATACCATGTCAGTTTTTAGATTTAAAACGCATACAAGTTGTTAAACCAAACACCAGTTATTTGCTCTTATAATTCAGCCGATATTATAAAAATATTTTACAAGTTTTAAATAGTTCTGCAAACAACAAATGCCTTGTGATGCAAATATTATTTGTGCACCAAGGCACTGAAGTTTATAACGAATATAGAATTTACTTGCCGAGGCCTGCAAAGTCAAGGCAAATAAATAATATAAATTCTAAAAAGAAACTTCAGTGCCGAGGGGCGTATTATATAAAAGGAAGTATAAACTGTCTGTTGCGGATTCTCAGAAAAAAATTGTAAAGTTTCCCTTTACGAAAAATTGGAAAACCTGCGAAATTAAATTCTTCTTAAAAATCATTTCAGCTTTTTTCATTAACTAGAAATGAATGAATGTGTGTTGATATTATTTTGTTCCAATTTTTAAAATATCGATTTTTAAAAAATACATATGGGTCTTCACTAAACTTTGACTTAAAGAAAGCAGTCACCTACCCATGAGACAACCGCACCCGCCGTTGCTGCACTTTGCATATATTTATGTTTTGTCTTGCTCGAATGAGATAATCGACTACTCAGTGTCCATTCGCCCCATATTTTTCATACGACAGCTCAAATGGCCCTTCTTTTTTCATACGGCAGCGCATATACCCGAAAGAAAGGACGGCATCTGCTCCTTATTGCGGCAGTCGGCAACAATGTTTGACAGATATAAAAATCAAAGTAGGATAACTATTATCCAATTCGACATAAGAAATAGTTGTTATTTGTGCACCAAGGCAGTGATGTTCAATGTTTACTAACGAATGCAGAATTTAGTTAAATAAACCACATTCCTAAGTTATAAAAAGGAACTTCAGTGCCGAGAGACATTATTATTATTTTTTGATCGGGACAAGAGAAGTTTACTAGATAAAGTAATTGAAAAAGGCGACCCATCCATGAGTCTACCGTACGCGCTGTTGCTTTCCTTGTAAAATATATCGCTCTAGCTAGATCTAGCACGATGCGGTATGGCTTATATTCATCAGTAATCGTCATCTGGTCGCTCTCTTAGAGCGTTGTAATAGGTAACAATTCCGCAATGACTCTGAAACGTTGAATGATACTTTATGCGTTGGCTTTTGAATAATACAGGGTGTCCCAGTTATAAACCACAATTTTGAAATAAACTATAAAACATTTTATTTTGAGCAAAAAAGTTAAGTGAACATGGGTTCGGAAATACTCAAAAACGACAAAATATATTAACTAAATTTATCTGACGGTGCCATACTATATGCGTAGTTTATTTTGGCTTATTATACATCGTTTATAAAATGCTTTCAGATTATACCATAAATACTGGGTTATAAATTGTGTACACACAATTTTGCTTTTTTTCTATTTTCACTGGGCTCTTTATTATAGCTAATAAAATGAATATAAGTGAACATAAATAAATGGCCAAAAGTTTGGTTTTATTTTAACGACATACTTACCTATGTCGTTATTGAACCCAATGAGTTAACTTCAACTTTCTCTGACAACTTTGCATCATTGTTTCTTAAACCTTACCTTGAAGATGAACTTACCAACCTAATAGGGAAAAAACTAAAACCAAAAAAATCTAGCGGTTACGATAATATCCCAAGTTTTTTGATAAAAAGTGTTTTCGGGTGCATAGTTCACGTTTCTGATCAATTTATCTTTCGTGACAGGGAGCTTTCCCTGCGTTTTGAAAATCACTAAAATTACGCCAATATATAAAAAAGGTGATCCCCACTTGGCAGAAAATTATAGACCTGTAGCGCTGACGCCCTGCTTCTCCAAGATCTTTGAGTATGCCTTCCTGGAACGGCTACTTACGTAAATTTGACATACTAGACCGCAACCAATTCGGTTTCAGAACCGCTGCACTGTAGATGCTGTGGTGAGTATGTCCGAAAAAATAATTAAAGCAATGGAAGACGGGGAATGCCCTGTTGGGATCTTTTGCGATCTCAGCAGGGCCTTCGACTGCGTCGACCACAGCATACTCCTAGACAAACTGGAGAGGTACGGTGTCAGAGGAGTGGCCGCAAAATGGATAGAAACATTCTTGGAAAATCGAGAACAATTTGTAACAATAGATGACAAGGGTCAAACTTCACGATCTGATTTTGCACAGGTTAATATTGGCGTGCCACAAAGGTGCCTGGTTTAAAGCTAATACACTTCACCTCAATCCAACTAAGACCATTATATCTGCTTTCATACTTACCAGAATACAGAACTTATACAGCCGGAAATTGCAATAAATGGTGTTAATATCGGCAGAGCCTCACAGACCAAATTCCTTGGGATATATCTAGACGAAAATCTGAGTTTCAAACGACACTGTGCAAACCTAAGAGCTAAACTATGTTCTCTTACTTTCCTATTTCTTAGTTTGAGAGGCACTCTCAGGCGAGAGCAGCTGCTGTCACTGTACCACGCATCAGTGGGGTCTAGACTGCACTATGGTATGCGCCTGTGGGGTGCCTCCACGGGAGTGCGCAGTGTTTTTCTGGCGCAGAACAATATTGCGCTTGAAACCGACTGATTCATGCCGCCACGAGTTCATAAATTTAAAAATTTTAACACTAACATCCATATATATTTATGAGATGTGCCTTTATGTATTCGAGAATAAACAAAGCTTCTTGAGAAATGTAAATGTACACAACGTCAACACTCGCAATAAGACATGTTTTAGGGTGCCTTTTAGACGCCTTAGGGTTGGCAAGAATGCTCCTGACTGTAAGGGTCTGCGAATATTTAATAAACTACCCGAAAATATCAAGTCCACAAATAATAAAAGCTCCTTTAAATCGAAACTCAAAACCCTGCTGATCCAGGGGGGTTTTTACTCACTTGATGAATTTTTTAGACATGTCACCTGAGATGCCTTGTTCTGTTTTCTTTTTCTTTTTTTTTTCTTTCTGTTTTCATATTGCGTATATATTTATATTATTGTACCGTGGATGTTGTTTTGTCTCCGTGTACATTATACATTGTATGGATATACTTATATTTTAATATGTTGTTGTAACTAGTTGTATGATTTTTATATTGACGTTTTCTATGTCATGTAGTCAAAAAGAAATACAGAGAAATAAATAAATAAATAAAAATAAAAGGTCAGGTCAACAAGATTTTAATCGAACACCAAAATATTACCACCCGTGGTATTAGCAATTCCTATTTCAAAGCAGTGCTCGGCGGTAACTGCTTCATAAATCCTGGACGTACCTAGATAGAGGAGAAGCGGATTGCATTCAGGAGAATGGGTAACCGAACAATCACCTGCTCGACACCTCAGCGCTCCAGGAAACAAATTGCCTTTATGATAGGTCATTAATCCTTTCTACCTGTTGGGTCAGCGTCGGATGCTCTCCGGGGAGAAACTATAATTCGGATAGAGGCTATTAATGGAGTATTTACCGAGGCGGGCAAGCATTCTATAGTTAGTCCTGCGGGTTTATTAATAACAGAGTTGAATTGGTGGTTATGTCGGAAGCAAGTTGTGGTGTATCAATACTGAATATTCATACCTATATGAATTATTATTGATTTTACAATAGTTATTTGTATACCTAGGCGATAAAATGCGTTCGTTCTTACGGGTTGAAGGAAAAAGTGGACAAGCTACCCGAAGGCGAGTTTGACCCATCTTTTGTTTCAGCGCTTATGCAATAGACATTCACTTTTTGCAGATGTTGCATAAAAATTTCTATTTAGTTTCTACTGGTTTTTGTATCGAAGTAGATAATGAAAAATATATTGTGCAAAATTTCATATAAATTACTTCAGCAGATTGTCACGGGAGGCCTACTATGCCCATCATGATTTTCGTCTACAACTGCTGAGCAGAAACGGCCATTTTGAAGACACTTTTGACATTTTAGCGGCTGGTGCGCAGCGCCGGTTTTAGGGGGGTGCTATGGCGCTAATAGCACCCGGAGATTAATTTTAGGAGGCGGTATAAGCTGGTCTAATAATTAAAAATAAATCACATTTTGTTGCTATATTGTCACTCACGACGAGACACCTTCATTTTGATCGTCGTCTGCAAACATAACATCTGAAACGTTCTCCTATTGATCATCTTATTCATCTGTACGTTGAAGATTTACCCCCCCCCCCCCTGGAGTTTTGCACGAAATTTCTAAGTGAAAATATCCTAAACGCAAATTGTCATGTAATAATGTGTAACATAGATACATTTATTGAAAAATATACTTATTATTGTCAAATAGCTACCAATTCCACGAGACCTGGCTTTTCCCATACATAGGCCCAGGGCTGCATATGGTTTAGGGGTTCAAGACAATCAAGACCCCCTCATTGAGAAAATACGAAAAATACATTATACTGTTATGATTTTTAATTTCCTTTATACATCTTTTAAACTATCTGTGCTTTTTATTTCTAAAAATTTTCGCTTACGGCGCATTTTAGTAACCAAACACCTCTGCTTTCTTTTGTACAGCCGGTTTAAAAAGCAATGATTTTTATGGGCTCACACTAAAGCAAATTTTGAAATTTCTATTGGTCACAATTACACCATAAAAGAAGAAGAATATGTTTTGCTTGGAATTTATTTTCGTTAGAGAAAGATTCAATTTTTTTAAATTTCTGACTACCTCCCAACTAAAAACTTTAGCTGTTTGGGCAAAATTAAAAAAATTGAGAGGAAATATAACGCGTTTTTTAAAATTAGCAAATGATTTCGATTTAAGTATGTTAGCGTTATGTCGTGTTCTGTGAAAGACTGTAAGAATTTTACAAGGGAAAGACGGGAGGGAATATCTTTTTTCCTGTAAGGATTTTCTAAAAAGTGTGTTTACTTTTTTCATTTCTCAGTGCCGTACCTTTCTGTAGCAATTAAATTTATTGCTAGATAGATTTGGTGAATTAAATTTAGAGGTTTTTATCAATATGCGTATACAGGGTGATTCAGTCATGATGTAAAAAATTTTAACCACACAATAGGGGACGCCTACTAAAAAGGAAAATGCGAAAAAAAAGTTTTTGAAGAAGTCTAAAACTTGGGGCAAATCAACCCTAGTCCCCAGTAACTTGGCGCTCCGTAGGCTGCGACACGCTGCGTTGCCACTGCGCCGCCCGTTTCAACAGCCCACTAGCTGCGTAGACAGCTGATCCTGATCGGGTGAACGTCCCCTCTGCGGCCACCGCCAGTATCAATACCGCCATCCGGCCACCCGCCACGTCCGCCAGTGACGAGTGGAAGGCAGAGGGAAGTGCACGTGCCTCTGTACTCTTCCCGTGGATTGACGCTGTGAACCGCTGCTACCGCCAGATCCTTGGATACCATCCTCACCATGCTCGTGCTCTCACATTCTGTGTACGACAGCGCAGGTAGAACTTTCCTGCTGCACGAGAAAATTGCTACAATCTTACGGAAGTAGGTATCCCATCATAAATTGGTAGTTTCATTAAACGATGGTGGCGTTGACTGATATATTATTAAAGAATGCTCACGGCTGTCACTCTGACACATTTTTGGCTCACCATGCGCTTTCCGGAGATAAAATACAATGCAGAACACATTGTTAGCCATCAGAGCCATATGTGTTCCAGGACATAAAGCTATAGCCGTGAGAAGTCTTTATAAATACGACAATCAACGCTAGTGGGCTTATTACTGTATCACAGATTTATTATACCTACGGGCTAGGAGATGCTAAGATTTGACGCTCACGAACAGAATAAACTTGCGCCTTTAATCTGTGTGGTCAAGTTACTGGTGGCATTTTGTGTACAGTGTTAATTCTCAATACATTTTTGGACATTATAATGATATTTTTTACAAAAGAAGAAAAGGATTTAGACCATGATGTTTTTATCGCCACAACAGAAAAATGTTTCCCTGAAAATTTAGAAACCACAAAAAATATCGACCTTTCAGGATTTTCTCAGAATTTCTAATTTTTTTAAAATAATTTATGTGAACAAGTACAAAACAAGTAAATTTACGATATGTTGTGCAATTGGCAACTGCCTTGACGCGCGAGCTTACCAGCAGACTAGGAAAGCGCCGTTAAGAAGGGGTTTTAATGAAATTCGGAAAATATTTTTTTTTGTTGACTTCAATTTTTTTTTAATTTCGGATTTATATTTTATATATATGTATACATAAGTTAAACGTATTGTAGCTGTCCTGAAGAAGGAATAAAGGATTCCGGAAGCTTGTCAATTAACAAATAGTTTTCTTTAAAGACCAATTTGACTGCAAACCTACTAAAAGTTCCTTCTTTTATCATCTCATTCAATAACATTAATTAAATGAACAGTAACAAAACGGAGTAGATAAACAAATTAGGATTCTACGGAAACACATCTGAAGAATGTATTTTTTTTTTAATTAGTAGATTCTGAGTTATGAACAGTTGAAAATAATCATATTGACTGTTTTGCATCGTTGTAGCGACAAAACTGGTTGAGATATAACAAAATGAACTTCACATTCTTATCCTAACTTTTCAAGAGCTAACCGGTGGTGTAACTGATGATTGGCACCAACTTTTGGTACCAATTTTGGCACCTCGCTTACGCTCGGGCAACAATCTTCACTCTCGAGATTAAAAGACGCAGTTTAGTTCCTTGATAAACATAATATACTATTGTATACCTCAATCCCCAAATGCCAATTCAAAAAAAATTGTAAATTGCTCTTGTTACCATATCTATCTATCAGGAACACATAGTATATGCACACAAAAGATGATCAGAGTAACATTGTTCCATTATATTATAGACAATCCACGTGATTATTTATTGATACCTATTCCCCACCGGTGCATGGCCATAACGCCATCATAAATCCACACGTAGATAGTGGGAAATCGCATTGCATTCAGGGGAATGGGAACGCGAACAATCACCTTGAAGGCACAGCGGCAGCCGAGCCGAGCGCTCTAGGAAACAAATTGCCACTGTGATACGTCATTAGTCCTTACTACCTGTTGGGTCACCGCCGGCTGCTCCCCAAGGGAAAATCCATAATTAGAAGGGAGGTTTAGCGTAGAGCGTTTATTCAGGGTGTACAGGGTGTTCCCGTATATTTTGACCCAACCCTAGAGCCTATATTTTTCGAGTTAGAAAAAAATTACTTAAATGAAAGTTGTAGGTTTTTTTCTGAACTTTTAGGATCTATTGCTAGATAAAACAAATGAGCGTCGCAAATTTATGAAAAAATATAAACTTACTTATTTTTAATGGAACACCATTTTGAGGATTTTTGAATTGAACGCATTTTTCCGATTCCAACAATATAAATATGTTATATGTTTGCTATAAGCATTCACATGATATTCCAAATTGCAGATAAATATACGATCTTTATATTTAATCAAGGTTGCCATAGAAAAACATTTCAACTTAGGCAAGGGCATTCCTGTCAATCCATTATTTTTGGGTCAATACACCTTGGTACCCTACAACTTTCATTTAAGTATTTTTATTACTCGAAAACTATAGGCTCTACTGGTGGGTCAAAATATACGGGAACACCCTGTACCTACATTATCCAATATTCCAGATTTGACACGAACGTTTTCGCATTTTTTTTAAGTAGGTAGGTAAATAGGTAACCTTGATTAAATACAAAGATCCTATATTTATCTGCAATTTGGAATATCATGTGAATGCTTATAGCAAACATATAACATATTTATATTGTTGGAATCGGAAAAATGCGTTCAATTCAAAAATCCTCAAATATACAGGGAGTTCCATTAAAAATAAGTAAGTTTATATTTTTTCATAAATTTGCGACGCTCATTTGTTTTATCTAGTAACAGATCATATCAGTTCAGATAAAAACCCTACAACTTCCATTTAAGTAATTTTTTTCTAACTCGAAAAATACAGGCTCTAGGGGTGGGTCAAAATATACGGGAACACCCTGTACCTATATTATCCAATATTCCAGATTTGACTCGAACGTTTTCGGATTTTTTCTGAAGATAAGTAGGTAGGTAAATAGGTATTTGCAAGTGTTTGATTGAAGTTAAGAGTAGGTATTGTTGGATTATTGAAAGGAAAAAATAAGTAAAAAATTTTAAGTTAAAGTTGTTCTGGTTTCTTAAAGGTCCAGAGAAATTTAAGTAGTTTGGTAGAATTTCGAAACGTTCAAAATTTAAAATCTGAAAATATCTGGGTTTTAGAAGTTTTCTTATTCGAACCAAAAAGTTTGTTTATGCTAGGACTATAACATCAAAAAACAAGATTAAGTGAATAACTACGCAGCCAACACATTAAGTTATTAATTTGTGCAAAAACTATTTTAGACATACCTGTACAGTGTAAAACCAAGAGCTGTGAAAGAAAAACAATTTATAAGTAAATATAAATATTTGAGATCCAGTCCAAGCTGCTTGATCATAAAGTAGAATTGGAAAGTTTTTGGAATTTTATTAGGTATGTTATTCTCTTGGTTAAAACAAATATTTTTGTTATTGTATTGCATCTGTATTTATCACGAGATCCACAAATTCAAGTTAAATCGATTTAGTATAAAATATGTAAATGCAAATATGTATCCGCAATATTTCAAAAACGGAAAAATTAATTATACAAAGTTTTATATCATTTTGATTGTCTCGGCGAGTAGATTTCAAAAATGCAAAAATATACAGTATGGCCCGTTTGGAATGGAGACACCTCTGTAACATTTTTATTTTTCATCCGATTTTAGCCGGATTTTTTTTCTAAAGATAAAACTCTACATTGGCCCAAAATTTCAGGTCTTAATCTCAATTTTCAAGGCCTACTACGATTTTTTGTTTCTAGTAAAAAATGAGGAAAACTATTTAGCAATTTTTTTTTATTTAAAATTTGACACAACAGCGTTAATTAGGATATCCTAAAACCCCCACATACCAAATGTGAACAAAACATATACAAGAAGTCACGGGCGTAGCCAAGGGGGGGGTTTCGGGGGTTCAACCCCCCCCCCCCCCCGAAATAAGCAAAATATTACCTAATATTATCTATCCTTGTTAAGGATAGATAATATTACCTAATATTATCTATCCTTGTTAAGGATAGAGACGTGAATCATTATTACTGTCGAAAAATGGAGGGGAAAAAAAGGAAGGGTGGTAAACCTAAAGGTATGGGCTACTGGAAAAAATGGTGTAGTCAAGGTCAAGGGGTTTCTAATAAAGAAACAAATTTGGGTTTAGCTATCAAAGCTTCAGCTACCTTGCATGCTGATAAGAAGACTGCCTACCCCGAAATCTAGTTTGGAAAGCCTAGATATGTGCGATAAAGACCTTTATCCTAATATTTACACATTACTACAAATCTTGGCTACCATTCCTGTATCCACTGCTACCCCAGAGAGGTCTTTCTCGAGCCTAAGGAGACTGAAAAACTATTTACGAAACACTACAAGCGAAAACAGACTTAATGGTTTGGCTCTAATGAACATTCACTATGGAACAGAAATTCATGCAGATGAAGTAGTGGATATATTTAAAAGAAAAAGCCGAAGATTTCTTCTTTAATGGTTTTAGATTTAGCGCAGAGGAACGAAATTAATTTATCCATTTCATTTAAAGTTAAGAACTTTATAAATATATGTCGTAGTTTTTCGGATGGATATATAGATATTAAATTTCATATAAGTATATTTTTGTTGTTTTATTTACTTCTCAAACTAAACCCCCCCCCCCAAAACTAAATCCTGGCTACGCCCGTGCAAGAAGTTCCATTCTGCGGGTTGTCAAAGTTGAGCAAAATAGGAATTTTAAGGCATCTGGCAAGTCAAGTGTGCCATGGTATCCACTCAAAACAGTTGAATTGTCAACAGGATCAGTCATATTGTTGGTGTGTAAAGATCTAATACAAAAATATACAGAGTGGTTATATTGAGAAAGGTCCAGTAATTTATATTGTTTTTATTTTCTGATTGGCATTTTGTAAAGAAATAAATTACTTTTATGTTTATTAATGTTTTTCAACAATTCCAGAGCACTCTTCGCCATTTTAAAGTTTCATAAACATTTAGTATTTAGTAATTTGAGAATACCCTGTATATTTTTGAATCTAACCTTTGCACACCAACACTTTGAGGAGTCCTGTTGACTACTCAACTGTTTTGAGTGGATTCCATGGCACAATTGACTTGCCAGATTTCTCTAAAATTCCTATTTTGCTCAACTTTGACCACGTTCAGAATGGAACTCCCTGTATATTTTTTATTCAAGTTTGGTACGTGAGGGTTTCGACACAGATTACCCTAACTAAGCTGTGGTTTAGAGATGTTCTGATTAACGCGGCTGTATCAGATTTTAATTAAAATAATCGCTAAATAGTTTTCGTAATTTTTTAGTAGAAAAAAATTCGTAGTAGGCTTGAGATTAAGACCTAAAATTTTGCGCCAAAGTAAAGAGTTTTGAGTGACCTATCTCTAGAAAAAAATCTCGGCTAAAATTGGAAGAAAAATAAAAAAAATACGGGATGTCTCAATTCCAAACGGGCCAAACTGTATAGGGTGTTCCATTAAAAAAGGTAAGTCTGAAAAAAGCACAAAATTTCCTACAACTTTTATCAACGACTTTTTTGCCTAATATTTTTTTTTTCGGACAAATTACGCACGCCTATTTGTTGGGCTTGCGATAATTCCCGTTCAACTTCACATAAAAAATATTACTTGCAAATTTGCTCTAGAATGCTCAGATTTTGTGTAAATCAGAAAATGTTTCTGCTTAAAATGAATTTCTTTAACGTTTCTAGGTTGTGCAAGTTTCTTGTTAAGAGTTTGTGAAGTTCCTATGAATACATTCTTTGCCGAAAACGGTATTTCCTATCAATACTGGAACAGGGTTCCTGCATTATACTTTCCACCTGAATTGGAATTATTATTCCTTTGTTTCTTGAGGTACTAGGGTGAATGTAGGTACTCATTAAAGTTAAACACAGTGTGTATTAAAATGAATTATAATCCAAAATTTAAAGGTATTACCCTTGTTTATGGATACTCTAGTTAGCCAATGTTTGACACTGACATAAGGACATGAAAGAAATACAGTAGATACAGGGGACAGATTTTGCAAAAACTAAAGTTTTCCAGCTGTTTTTTGGTAGATTTTAATTGAAGAAAATTAGTAGGAAATGACTGAGCCACTTTAATTTTTAGCGCCATCTGTTGCTTCTATCCAGTATTACCTACTCTCGTATCCTCACGACTCTGTCACACATTGGCTAACTAGGAATTATAAACAAGGGTATTACTCAATGGATATAAAAAAAGGCGCAGAATATCACCTTGGACAAATAAGCTGTTGAAAATTCCGAAAAAATATCATAGCTAACTTTACATAACTACCTTCTTAAGCATAATTGTAGTTATCATTTTATGACTAAACGGCTCTGATTTTTGGTAGCCAGATAATTATACCTTTTTTTATAACACCGAAACTGAGTACAGAAGATGGATCTCAAATAAAACAAGACAATTAAAAAATACCAGATTTAATAATTACTTTTGAACTACGTCTTACAAGTCTGTAGGAAATTGCTCAGCTTTTTACAACAACGATTTATTTAAAATTAGGTAAAATTATCGTTTGAAAGTTCTTTATATAAGTTTGTACTTGTTAGAACAGTCGACACATAAAAGGTTCTTTGGAATTTTCGACTAGCACTGCTTTTGGATACCTCGAATGTTGTTGACGATAGGTAGCTGCACAGCCACACGTCACCCAGACTCCTTTGAATACGGTGTGCACTTCCACAGCTAGCTCTCGCTGGAGGCAGGTCGTGAGTTTTGAGTGGGGTTCTGTGGTGTGCTGCGACAGGTACCAATATAGTATGATCGTGGTTGGTTGGTGGTAGTGTTGGTATGCGTAGTCCTTCCTTTGTTGGTGTGGTTACATGTAAAAAGAAATCAAAACCACAGTGTCTGTTCTAACACTCAGAAAAATAAGCCGGTGGCTTTTACAAAGATCAACTGGGTGTTATAGCTATTTAATGATGGTGAAATTTTTATATTATAATCATACAACTGTGCACAGTGACGACAATCAAATGGTGATATTCCTGACTTGAGAAAAGTGGTTAAAACATGATGCAGTATAAAAGCTTGTACTGCTATATTGTACAATAAGAACTTGATTTCCTTGACACTTAATAAAAAAACAAATATGTAATCGCTTTGATTTGATCAGCAGATAACAAAAAAATTAGGCTTCTTCTCTACTCAAGACATTAATAGGGATATAAAAAAAACAATCTGTCATTTAAACAACAAGGCTGCGGCACTCAAAAAGCGGCTGATTTAGTGTAAAAGAATAATAATAATGCTCCGAGCTAATCAACTATTTTTACCGTGTGCTACTGAATCGAAAACGGTGAGTTCCTTTCGCCATAAAATTTAATATTAAAATAACAATGATAACGGTCTGATAAGGCGATCAGCCGAAAGCTAGTGGTTCCCAAAGGCACAGCCGATCTGGTAGTGAGATATTTTTCGCAAAGACGGCAAAGCCAATATTCAAAAAAATGAAAAATCGAAAAATACTCACCCCAAACCGCGGTGTCGTCGCAGCCAGAACCAAACGCTATCAACCTTCGCTGCTCAGCCTTCAACGGTGTCCTCGAGACCGCTTGGTCCGTGGAAAACCTAACACGACCGACGAAACCCCGGCGTGGTCACATGAAAAATACCAGAAAACCAAAATATCAGCCTAGCACGCAAAACTTAATGATAACAGTCTTTTTTACACTAAATCACGCTAGTAAAAGATGAAACCCATGCACGATGAACAAAGATTGAAAATTCCGAAGGAAAAATCAAACGTGCATAAGCTGAATCAGTACCGCACTTGTTGTCTCGACGACGAGCAGAGAGGAAAAAAAAGCGGAAATTGTCTGTCACTCCTACCTATCCTTGTGATTTCCAGACCACCAAAACAATAAAGGTTAGGTTCGTCTTCTTCAAGCAACCAACATATTATTTGAGGCCTTTGCTCTTATACATACCTCATTAATTTCAATTTGTTAATTATATGAATTTGTTTGAGGCTAAATTAGAAAGGCAAAGAAACAACTTACCTGTATATGAATAAACTTGTGAAATTTGTAAATTCCAGGTATTACGGATACTTTCCTTCACTGTGTATGGCTGGTTGCCTAATGGTGGCGGTAATTTGTGGTTCAAAATCCGCGGTATATCGGGAGAGTCAAAAGGTTATTACCGTAGTAACGAAAGTTAGCATAAATTTCGTTACAATTTATGGTGACATTTTTTCTCTCGAGTAACATCAGAAACAAAATCGAAATATATAGAAATACCATTACAAAAATCGCTAGCGCTGGCCAATCATATTTTACAAGCCTTCCGAAAACGTCTGAAAGCAGACCCCTCCAACAGGTAATCCGAATTAATAGAGTTTCGTGAACGTAATTTGTTATGCGGAACTCCCGGCAGTCGCCATTGTACTGGACCGTCGGCGTCGCCCGGCAAGCCGAAGCGTTGTCTCTGCGCCGGAAAATTTATGTCACCGTTATTCCGGAGCGCCCTTCAGAATACCCGAACACCGGCGAATTAGGAAGCTGTAAAGGCTGCACCGCTGCGGAATATGTAAGTCGGGGCGGATCCTCTGTAGTGGCGGATGCCGAAGCAAAGTTTCCCAGCGAAACTAATGAGCCACCTGAGGTTCGGCGCCAAATTTGGGAGCTTGTTGCGCCGTTCCGAGGAATAAAATGGCAGGAAACATTGTTAGGAATTTCTGGGGAAAGTGGGTAGTTACAGCTACATCAGATTTTGAAGTCTGGTTCTTATTATGATAGCTTGCATTGTCTCCAACAAACAAACCAAACACACTAGTATGGCGCAAACAGATCCATTTAATTATTACTTGGTTTGTTCGCCACAGAAAGCTGAATCAAACTGATTCAAAGACAACTTTTTCAAGTTGCCAGAAAAATTCATAAGTACCTAACATTAAAAGATCGAAACTAGGAACGTTTACTCAAAATAACTTTAACATCTTTGTTTTTATGAGATTTCGGGGAATAAATCTGCCTCCTTTCTCAATGATATTGTCGAGTCAAAATGAAATGACAGAATCAATTCATTTTCTGTGGCGAAACACCCAATTATAGATTAATTGAAACAAACTAGTGTCGGACGCGGAGTAAAAAAAAGTGTTCTGCCTCCTTTTTCATATGTATTGTACAGCGAATTGTAGAGAAAATATATACTTCGGCAAGTATGTACTTGCTTATCAACCGATCACTATGATTTACAAATACTTGGCGCAATTTGGTATTTAATTATCTTAACGAAAAGCTAAACTTATTTTATTCGTCTTAGTCTTAGACAAGGAAAGAGAGAAGACGCTTAACAGCGCTCGCGGCCGTGTTACCGACTGCCACATCGCATGACAGGCCATTGACGAAGAAACGCGACCTTAGCCAATATCACAAAGATGTTAAAAATGAAAAGGTAGTTAATTTTGACTTTTACATGTAATTTGAAATATTGGTAGGGGAAGTTTACCTAAAATGGGATACTTAAGGTTTGGACCTAATTAAAAAAAAAAGTTTAAGTACAAAATCGGGAACATCCCTCATGATGAATATACCAAACATAACTTTATTCAAAACACAAATATAACGTATGAAAGTATTAAACATAGAACAAAAAAAAATGTTTTTTTCTTCCGCGAGTCAAATTTCCCATTTTAGGAACATATGAATCTAAAACGGGATCAGTAGTGTAGCACAAAGGATTTTCGTCATCGTCAATATTTTCTTTGGTTATGTCTATTTTTTTGATATCTTTGTTTTTGGTATTGTTTTTCCCATTCGCATCTTTTTGGTCTCCAGTCTTGTTTGTTGCTTCATCAGTCTTCTTCTCGGTTGAACTATTTTCCGGTGGTTTGGACATTTTCTTTACTGCTTTTCTCTTTGATAGTCCCTTTCCTTTCAAAGATGGCATTTTACTTTTTGGCACTACACGTCGTTTCGCCTCTATATTGGCATTCAATTCATCCTTATAAGGTGTGCTCGTTAAGATAGCGGCTTTACCTCTGTTTGCAGTTTTCGCAGGCCTTCTTGATGCTGCTTTTGGGAATGGTTGAATCATTTCTGGTGAAACACATTCTTGAAGGATATTGGCCAGAGGTTTCTCATCATCACTGGAGAAGCTGTCATCTGACTCACGAGGACGAGTTGATTTTGATTGAGACAGCTTTTGATGGATCGAATATGAAGTCGATGGAGGTGGTGTTTGATGCCTGATTGGAAATTGTGGCTCTCTTTCTGGTGACCCCTCTTCCGTTACGGTTGATTCATTTTCTGGCTGATCGGTGGGATCAGCAGCTATAAACATATCGTCAGTGAAAACGTGACGATTAACGGGAAATAAGCCAGTTTTCTCAAAACCATGAATTGCATTGTTAGGTGTTGATGCCCTTAAGTAGGCCTTTCCAAATAATCTGCCTATTTGGTAAATTGTGACGACTCTACCTGGATTGTTCCTCAGAAATGTTTCAACCTCTTGACTGTAGTATGCCGATAGAGGTGCCATAAATGAAACGTCAAGCGGTTGCATGCGATGGCTACAATGTGGTGGTAAGCACAATATTGTAACACCGTGATCCCTGGCTTTCTCTATCACAGCTATGTTTTGAGTATGAGTTTTATGGTCGTCCATTATAAGCAACATAGGATTTTCTTTTGGCGCATTGGTAGATTGTAAAAAATGGTTGAACCACTTTTCGAACAGAGTCAATTGCATCCAACCAGAAGGATGACAGGCAACTATGGATTTTGGGGGGGTAGCCCAATCGAAAACTCTTCCTTGACGCGAACTCGTGGGAAAATGACCATAGGTGGAACGTATGTCCCTGCAGCACTCATGCATATTACCGCAGTGCATAGTGTTCCCCGTTCTGCTGAGGTTAGCGTTCCTACTTGCTTCCTACCTTTCATTGCAATCACCTTAGATGGACGCCCCTGCAAAAGCATGCTTTCCATAGTTTTTACGTAGTCAACTAGTTGTTCTTCCATTCGGCGCGAAAAAGTTCGTCGTCTAATTCCCAAGCCTTTTTCATGCCCGGTAATTTTTTTATTCAAGTTTTTCACTCTCCGGTCAAGGGTACTTTTTGGTACCGAAAAAACTTTTGCCGCTTTTAAGTAACCATATTTGCCACTTGAAACCGATCTAATTGCATTCGCCATTCCTTCCTCGGGCCAAGACTGACGAGTTGTTTTTCGGGGTGCCATATTTCATAATAATAACTTGGTTCTGAAATAAAAACAAAAATTCCAACAATTTTCACAGCAATCTTAATTAAAACAAAAAACGAGCATTGTGTTTCTAAAATGGGATACATCCCATTTTAGAAGCACATGCCACGTCCCATTTTATCAACACACCAACATGTAAACAAACAATGCCTACACGTTTTCAATATAGGAATTAACCTTAAAATTTCATACGTTGAGTGGTCGTTTATGTCCAACAAGTGGTAAAAAAAATATTGCCGTCATCTCATTGGCCATAAAGACAAAAAGCTTATGTTTGTAGATCCAAAGTTTTACAAGAAATATGTTAAAAACTTAAAAACTCACCTAGCCGCGTTCCACTTCTCACGATTTTGGTCAAACTGCTCAAAGTTACTAATACAATGAGAGGAAGTATTAGGTCAATTGTACAACAGATGGCGCTGCATGTACTACCAAATAATTAAAGTATCCCGTTTTACCACAGTATCCCATTTTAGGTAAACTTCCCCTACTTTGGTACCCATTTATTTGCAGACAATTTCGCAAATGTAAAGCTAGTGTCAAGTGCTGAAATATATTTACTTGTGGCTATTTCGAATCAATCAAAATAAAATAAATTATACCATTACAAAAACCGCTAGCGCTGGCAAATCAGTTATTTTACAAGCCTTCAGACCCCCCAACAGGTAATCCAAATTAATAGAGTTTCGTGAACGTAATTTGTTATGCGGAACTCCCGGCAGTCGCCATTGTACTGGACCGTCGGCGTCGTCCGGCAAGCCGAAGCGTTGTCTCTGCGCCGGAAAATTTATGTCACCGTTATTCCGGAGCGCCCTTCAGAATACCCGAACATCGGCGAATTAGGAAGCTGTAAAGGCTGCACCGCTGCGGAATATGTAAGTCGGGGCGGATTCTCTGTAGTGGCGGATGCCGAAGCAAAGTTTCCCAGCGAAACTAATGAGCCACCTGAGGTTCGGCGCCAAATTTGGGAGCTTGTTGCGCCGTTCCGAGGAATAAAATGGCAGGAAACATTGTTAGGAATTTCTGGGGAAAGTGGGTAGTTACAGCTACATCAGATTTTGAAGTCTGGTTCTTATTATGATAGCTTGCATTGTCTCCAACAAACAAACCAAACACACTAGTATGGCGCAAACAGATCCATTTAATTATTACTTGGTTTGTTCGCCACAGAAAGCTGAATCAAACTGATTTAAAGACAACTTTTTTAAGTTGCCAGAAAAATTCATAACATTAAAGACTCGAAACTAGGAACTTTTACTCAAAATAACTCTAACATCTTTGTTTTTATGATATTTCGGGGAATAAATCTGCCTCCTTTCTCAATGATATTGTCGAGTCAAAATGAAATGAATTTTCTGTGGCGAAAAAACCAATTAGGTATAAATTAATTGAAACAAACTAGTGTCGGAAGCGAAGTCAAAAAAGTGTTCTGCCACCTTCTTCATATACAGTGTGTTTCACTTCAAGTCGAGACAATTCATTATTTTTTTACGGGTTGACCGATTTTCAAAAACTTTTTTTTTTAATATAGTGCTCCGAAAGATCTATGTTTTGACACTAATTTTTTTCAGATTCGTCTTTTACATGACCTACTACTAGCAAGCAAGCAAGATGGCGACCAGTGCAGACGTTTTTCAAAGCGCTATCAACAAACCCCTCAAGAAATGCAATATAGTCCCTGTTAAAGGGTTAAAGTGCATAAAGTGTGGTGCCTTAACTCATCAGGGTTGTGTAAAATATCTTAAACACATAGTGAAATACGAAAATGAACTAATAAATTGCTGTGATGGACAGCAAACAGCGACAGAAGATGACCTTGACCTATCTTTCGGTTCGGCGACGGATAGTACGCAGAGAATTGAGGTAATGCAATTGAAAGACTTGTTGAAGCAAAAAGATGCAACAATTAAACATCTAGAAGATCTGGTATTGTCTCTTAAACAACAGATCTCGCTATATGAGACTGTAAAGAAAATTGAAGAATTTCTTCAACAAAATGTAAATAAAACTTTACTGCCATCTGCAGAAACAGTAGATGTACTAAACATGAAAACAACAACGGAAACTAAAAACACTATTGCCAAAAATGTGAAGATATCAAACACTGTAAACACAGCCGACACAACATTAACACACAGGAAGAAACCTGTATACCAAGGAGCGAATAAACCTGCAATTTCAATCACTGCGGAACCTCGTATCAAGGCGGTATCGCCTGTATCCGCAAAAAGTGCAAATAATGCTCGCGGCAGCGCAGGCAGCATACACAGTGACCAGAAAACAGAAATTGGGAACGAGGCGACTAACTGGCAAACAGTAAATCGAAAAAAGAAAACCACAAAGAAGCAAACAGCTGGTTTTGTAGGACAAGCACTTGACCTTCTTACTGTTAAGGCTAATCCCAAAAAGGCTTACATATTTGTGTCAAGACTGGAACCCGTAACTAAATGTGAAGATTTAGTGACTATTCTTAAAGTACATTTTCCCGAGGTAAAGTGTGAAAAGTTAAATTCGAGGCACCCGGACTCGTATGCATCTTTCAAGATTATTATCAATCAAAGCAATTACGAAACTGCTATGGATCCTAATAAGTGGCCCACTGGTGCTTACGTCTCAACGTTTTTTTCAGAGGAGGGTGCTGCCGTCACAAGCAACTTAATAGGTAGAAATAAAACTTATGATCTCCTTCTGTTAAATTGTCAAGGCCTAACAAACAGAAAAGTGGATTTTATTACCAGTGATTTTATTAGTTCTAGTAATATACAATTTATCTGTCTGACGGAAACTTGGTGCTCGAGCTCGAGTGTTGACACTTTTTATTTTCCAAATTTTTACAAAGTTTCAGCTTTTTGCAGAAACAGCTTTAAACATGGAGGGGTTGGAATATGGTGTAGCACTGAGATTAGCGCGAGACCAATTCCGTTAGATCAATTCTGTTTAGAAAAACAATTCGAGATCTGTGGCATTGCATGCAAAAAAGATAGAAAAGAAATAATTATTTTGGCGTGTTATAGATCACCAATTGATACTAGTTTTAAGTTATTCTGTGATAAACTAACCGAAGTTTTAGAACTGTTATATAAACCTAATGTAGATATATATTTGTGCGGTGATTTTAACGTTGACCCCGTAAGGGATAGATTGAATTACAACTTGTTGGCGGGTGTTTTATCTGGTTTTAATATGGAAACGATTCTTGGTGAAGGGACACGCCGGGGTTATATTTTAGACTATGTGTTTTCAAACACTGAAAACTTGCTAAGTAGTGTCATAGATGTTCATTTCTCGGACCATAGTGCTGTTTTACTAACAGTTAAGTGTAAAAAGGTGTGCAAAGGTTTTGCCCACTATAAACGAGACTTTAGTAGAAATAATCTAGAACGTTTTAAGGCTGCCCTGATGTCTGAGAGCTGGGCCACTGTGTACTCTCAAGATACCTTGAACGATTCATTCAATGTTTTTTACAGTGTCTTTATGTTTCATTTTAATGAGAACTTTCCCTACAAAAAGTTTTACAAAAGACAGGGCAAACTTTGGGTAGATCAGGATGTTAAATTATCTAGTGACGATTTAAAGAGCCTTTTTAATCTTAGCAAACAGTTTCCGGAGTTGAAACCCCTTTACCTAGAACGTAAACGGGAACACTCTCTCCTTGTGAAGAATAAAAAAGATCCTACTATCAGCGTAGCATCTCCTCTACAGAGGATTCAATTAAGTGTATGTGGAACACTGTTAACGTAATGAATAATAAGTATAAATCAGTTAATAACAACATTAGTATTAATGTTGAGGGTCGTTCCATTAAAGATCCAGTAAAAATTGCAAGTAGTTTCAATGAGTTCTTTAGGGACTCTGTAAAGAATATCATCGACAAAATTCCTAAAATTAATTGTATCAGCAACAACGTTTCTCCCAATGATAGTAGTATATTTTTGTTTCCTTTCGTGGAGGAGGAATTTGTTTCGTTGATAAGTGGAAAACTAAAATCCAAACATTCGTCGGGATTTGACGGGGTGTCGGCGTTTCTCGTAAAGAAGTGTGTAACCATTTTAACCAAGCCTCTAGTCTACCTTGTTAATAGGTCATTTGTGGATGGGGTGTTTCCTAATCGGCTAAAGATGAGTAAGATCATACCTTTACATAAAAAAGGTGACCAGAATGCTCTTGAAAACTATCGCCCAATAGCACTGTCTCCAATTTTTTCGAAAATCTTTGAATATTGTTACCTCAGCCGACTCGAATCATTTATAAATAGGAACAATATCTTCATTAAAAACCAATTCGGTTTTCGCTCAAAGTGTTCTACAAGTGATGCAATTCACTGTTTCTTGGAAAAGGTAGTGCAACATGTGGAGGAGGGTGAATGCCCTGCTGGGGTCTTCTGCGACCTCAGCAAGGCATTTGACTGTGTGGATCACGGGCGGCTTTTGTTTAAGGCTGAGACATATGGAGTTAGAGGAGGGGCCTTGAATTGGCTGCGAAGCTACTTGCTTGACAGAACTCAGTATGTCTCAATTGACATTTCAAGTGATGGTGTAACGCGTACTTCGGTTTCCGAGCCCCTGGCAACGACAGTTGGAGTGCCCCAAGGATCCATTTTGGGCCCTGTACTGTTTATCTTGTACATAAATGACGTTGGATTACAGCTTGACTGCAGTTTTTCATTATATGCGGATGATTCTTCCATAGTTGTTTCGGCAAAAAATAAAAATGAACTTGAATTTAGAGGAAACACTAATTTGGATTCGTGGTATAGATGGTTCAGTTTGAACTCCCTATATATTAACAGCTCAAAAACAAATTATATTTCGTTTCACAATTATAATAATAAATCAAATTTAGATTATAAACTAAGTATAAATGGTACTAACATTGATAGAATTAGATCCACTAAATTTCTTGGTGTTATTATAGATGAAAACCTAAACTGGAAGCTGCACTGTGAATATTTGGTCACAAAGCTTAATTCCATGTGCTATCTAATTAGAAACCTAAGAGAAGTTTTAACAGTTAGTCAATTGGTGTCAGTTTACTATGCCCATATAGAATCACGGTTAAGATATGGCGTATGTTTTTGGGGATCTTCGTCTTTTGCTGAAGATGTTTTCATATGTCAAAAAAGAATATTAAGATGTATTGTGGGTGCTTCTCCAAGAAAATCCTGTAGAGATATTTTCAAGAAGCTTGACATCCAGACGCTCCCCTCACTTCTGATTATTGAACTTTGTTCTTACATATTTGAAAATAGAGATAATTTTCTGGCTAATTCTGACGTGCACAGTTTTAATACGAGAACCCAAGGTTTGCTCCGAACTCCTTTCTTCCGCTACCGAATAGGGCGTCAATCTCCAATCTTTCTAGGTACTAAACTTTTCAACAGATTGAATTTGGAGATTGTAGGCTCACCTGACATAAATATTTTTCGACGACGCTTAAGATCCTATTTGTTGAGACACAGTGTGTATAGCCTAAGTGAATTTCTTAAAATAAAGGATGTATTTTGATAGGTTTCTTCTTTTTTTATTCGTATTTTTAATATGTTACACTTGGTGTATGTTTGTATACCTATGTATATTTTTAATGTATATTTTTTAATGTGTATAATAATAATATGACGTTTTCCATAATACCTTTGTGTGTTCGTTTTTTTGGAAAATAAAGAGGGTATTTATTTATTTTATTTATTTACGATCAAAATTATACCCCCAAAAACTGCAAAAGTACATTAGGCATTTTTTTTAGGAAAAAAATGAATAGCACAGTCGTATTGGCCATACCCGAAAACCCCACATACCAAGTTTCACGGTCATAACTTATACAGGGCGTTCACAAAATAGCTTCAAACATAGCAAAAATACGGTTTTTCGGAGTACTCTGTACAAACACCGAGAGATATTTTAAAATTATTTCTTTGCAGTTTGATTAGGACTCACATAAGCTATCAATTCCCACGATTTCATGGCCCTGAAAAGCGAAAAAAATCGATTTTTCTCTTGGTGTTTTTTTTACATTTTTTTTCTACAATTTTAACTTATGCCTATTAAAAAACATAAACAATATTAAATTTTAGAAAGTATTTTCAATAAAGGACACCCTGGATACGTGGATACCAATCCATTTTTAAATTTTTTCAAATAAAAAATGGGGTGCTTTTTATTGAAAATACTTTCTAAAATTTAATATTGTTTATGTTTTTTAATAGGCATAAGTTAAAATTGTAGAAAAAAAAAGTAAAAAAAAACATCAAGAGAAAAATCGATTTTTTTCGCTTTTTGTATTTTTAATGCGAACGCCCTGTCTAAGACAGGGCCATGAAATCGTGGGAATTGATATCTTATGTGAGCCCTAATCAAACTGCAAAGAAATAATTTTAAAATATCTCTCGGTGTTTGTACAAAGTACTCCGAAAAAACGAATTTTTGCTATGTTTGAAGCTATTTTCCGAACACCCTGTATAAGTTATGACCGTGAAACTTGGTATCTAGGGTTTTCGGGTATGGCCAATACGACTGTGCTATTCATTTTTTTCCTAAAAAAATGCCTAATGTACTTTTGCAGTTTTTGGGGTATAATTTTGATCGTAGTAGGTCATGGAAAAGACGAATCTGAAAAAAAAATAGTGTCAAAATGTAGATCTTTCGGAGCACTATATTTAAAAAAAAAAGTTTTTGAAAATCGGTCAACCCGTAAAAAAATAATGAATTGTCTCGACTTGAAGTGAAACACACTGTATGTACCTATTGTAGAGTGAATTGTATAGAAAATACATACTTTGGCAAGTATATGTACTTGCTTATCAACCGAACACTATGTCCACTAAATTAATAATTAATTGGTACCTACTTTTATGAACATTTCGCGCCAAGCGAAGCTTTTTTATTTACAAATACTTGTCTCAATTTGGCATTGAACTATCTTAACGAAAAGCTAAACTTATTTTATTCGTTTTAGTCTTAGACAAGGGAAGAGAGAGGACGCCTAAGAGCGCGCGCGGCCGTGTACCGACTGCCACATGACATGACAGGCCAGTGGCGTAGCTGAAACGCGTTCTTAGCCAATATCACAAAAATGTTAAAAATGAAAAGGTATATAGTTAATTTTGACTTTTACATGTAATTTGAAATATTGGTACCTGTTTATTTGCAGACAATTTCCCAAATGTAAAGCTAGTGTCAAGTCTGAAGTATATTTATTTGTGGCTATTTCGAATCAATCAAAATAAAATAAAGAATGCACGCCCATGGAAACCCGCCCGTATTTTATGAAACTACCATAATCAATTCAGAATTTTTCAATAAAGAGGATGTTAAAAAATAATTATATTGGTCCTAAAAGGTAGAAGGAATTTGAAGAAGTTATATTGAGAAAAAAAGTTTTAGGTCTTCTTTCAAAATTGAAGGAAATTCATAGATTTCTTTAGCATAAATACTGGTATATTACAACTTTACACCATAACTTTCAGTTATCTAAGCTTTAGCTGAATCACTGAATCTTGACAAACTGTTAAAAGCGATTTTGATGTATCTTTAAAAACAGTATTTCCTTGCAAATGTTGTTATAATCCCCCTGTATATTCAGGGCCGGATTAAGGAACTTTTCGCCCGTGGGCCAAAATTATTTTGCGCCCCCCCCCCCTCAGTAATAATTTTTACCGAAATTATAGTACGAATAAAAAATACAAATATCTAAAGAACTAGAATTTATTAACTACAATTTGTTCTTATTTGTTTGGAAATAAATTTTGATATTATGCCCTCTTCATTTAAAGAGTCAAGCAATTCAAATTTAAGTGTTAATAGGTATAAATCACTTGTTTTATTATCTGCCAAATAATTTCTTAAATGATTTTTAACTCTACAACAATACAAAAATTAACAAAAAGAAAACTTTTTAAACACAGATACTCTTAACTTTTTAGGACAGAAAAATATCTCTCGCCACTAACGTTTGTTTTAGAAATAGTAAAAATAATCTAAAGAGCTATCTCAATATTCAATATTTGGGAATGCAATGATTTTCTGCTCTATTATTGTTTTTAACAATTCTGATTGTTTAAATTAAATATTCTTTTTCTAAACTTTCTAAGAAATACTTATTTAAATTGCACGCATTCTTCACTTAAGCATTTATCAAGTTCAGAAGGATAATTTGTAACTAGTTTTTTTGCTTCCTTGCATATTTCAATATCCGGTAGGTTGCATAATAAATTCAAAAACCAAAAGAGATATATAACGTGTTCGTAACCGTTCTGACAGTAAATTGTCCAGAATGACATAATAAGTATATTTATGTTTATATCTTCTTTTCCATCAAACTTCTAGTCACACCTTAAACCATTTACATAAATAATAATATGTCCATATTTTCCTTTTGAAGCGCCTTGTTCACATGATTAAATTGACTATGTAACATTCCAAGTTACTAGTAAAATTCCAGTTTCTAGTTTTTCCTAGTAGGTACTTTTGAAACCAGTAGCATGAGCTTTTACAGTAATAATTCCCAAAATATTCATAGAGCACCCGAGTTACGTCTGCTCTTGCTGACCACCGAGTTGAACTTAATTTTTTTGGAAGAAGTTCTTTATTAGATGCACTTAAAACATTTTTTAATATTTCTCATCTAGTAGTTGAAGCAGAGAAAAATACATACAACACGTTCAAAAATATGGAAAATTTTACTGCACATAAACCAACCAGATTTAACGCCCCTTGAGAGCGTGGCGCCCCGGGGCCATGGCCCCAGGTGCCCTTAGGTTAATCCGGCCCAGTGTATGTTCCTAGATTTAAATTCTTCAATGACCCGTCATGTCCCCGCAATGCTAGCTCGAATACGCCACAATATTTTAAAAAATAAAATAAGACGGGACAAGATGTAACGTTTTTTTTTTTACTTGGTCGTTAAAGTAGATAATCTATTGCTTTGAGATAGCCAGAACCTAATAGCTGACAAACACAACATTTTCAATATCCGAGAGCTCCATGTTTTTTAATTTTTGTTGGTAAGTGAGATAAATCTCTAACGTTCGTTTTTGTCCATCTGATGTGGTCCTCATTGTTTCAAACAAAACTAAGCATGTAATTTGTCACACCCGCACAACCACGAAGTTTTTATGTACTGTTCAACCTGAAAACTACAAACACGATTCCATTCTAATTTACATTTACAAACGTATAAAAAAATAATTAAAAGATGCCAAAACTACGAACACCAAAATCGCAAACACAAAATACGCCGCGCCGTAAGCCACATGCGCTGCACAAAATGATATCTAAAAAAGCGTTTAAGTTAGTAAAATGCTTCTTTTTTGGCCTAGTCCCTAAATGAATGAATGACATGACAAAATTGTCAAACAAACAAACTTGTTGCTACGATATCAATTCCTAAGCCAACTTTTTGGAACATTATGCAAATGTAAGCGTTCTGAAGAATTATTGTAAAAAAGGTAGGTATAACAAACTTTTGGGAGCGTATGACAAAAAATAGTGTTTGTCACACATATGTATAAACGAAGTATTTCAGAAGTCATCTGCAATTCCGGATTCGGCTAACGCCGTGTCCGGAAACAGTAATGATTCGTCCTGAAAAACTTCATTTTAGGTCCTACTTGTAACAAAAATAACTATTGTATATTACTATTTTGTATTATAGAAATATGTTAGGTGGTGTTGACGGGTGCTATAAAATTAAAAATTAACTGTTTTACATTTCATCATATTTTTATTTAAATGCGCTTTTTTGTATATTATCTGACAAATTTTGCTCCGTGCAATATTGCACGGATATATATCCATAGCGGTTTCCATAGGTACGTAATAAACTAACAAATTAATACAACTTTTGAATTGTCAACAAAACAAATCTAACCACTAATAAAATGTCCGGAGGAATTGTTGCTTGCTATCTGAAGTTTCAAAATTGCTTCGTAAGTGACCTGTAGGTATATTGGGAATCAAGTTTTTCCTTTATTTTTCTGAGGTTGTATGCTTTTCACTGACATGTACTGATATCAAGGTTTTTAGTGTCAATTTAATTTCGCTTCAATGGTACTGCTAACTAGTGTCGGATGTGGGGTCCCAATTAGTGAATATGATACTTCAGTGTGTACATAACCATAGACAAAGCACGTAAAGACAGCGCGAATACACTATATACCCATTTTCAGTATACCTAAACTGATTCCAGCACAATAAATTTCCATTTGAGAGGCCAATTGGCTCTATCTAACTTCAATAGTTGGCTCCTCAATAACTTACCTGCAATAAGCTTCCTCCCAATTATGGATTCTCCAGACAGAGCTGCCGCCGCTGACCCAACAGCTACGGAAGACTAATGGCGTATCATAAAGGCAATTTGTTTTCAGGAGTGTTCAGCCAGGGCCTCTGCGCTGGGCAGGTGATTATCCGAATTCCCATTCTCCCGAATGGAATCCGATTCTGCCCTATTTCCGCATGAACTGACTCTGAATATACGCATTCCGAAATGTGCAGTATTTAATGAAAGGCCTGGTGCTTTTTGTTATGGATCTTGTTCACTGTATGTTTATCCAACAAAACCTTTACATGTGTTATCTTATTTGTAAACAAATTGAGTAAAAATCTGATGTGGTCGGACTTTCAGTGTCTTGATTTATTTATAAACACGTTTCGATCAGTACAAATCTCTGAGCGTTTTAGGGCGAAAATTTTCAGTCGAAATCAATCAGAGATTTGTACTGATCGCAACGTCGTGTTTAGAAATAAATCAAGGCAGTGGCGGATCTAGGCTGGAGTCAAGGGAGGGGCTTCTATTTCCGAAATTTTGAAATAAATAGGAAACACATTTTTTATTCATTTTATTCATTAAAATACAATACTATGAATACATTAATATTCTTAGCTTCGTTCAGTTCCGTTCCGCTGTTCCCCTTCCGTTCTACTCGTAGTAATATAATAGAACAACTGTGAAAGTGAACTGTCGATCGGTGAAGGCGGTGACTGGACCCGTGTTCTGTGCCGGGCCCTGTCCCACTCCCATTGCGTTCACCAAATTTTTAAATTTGTACTATAAAAACTATTTAGCGTACCCTCTTTAGAAACGGAACCAATATTTATCATTGATTCAATATTCAATAACAATGGTTACTTTGCGACCTTCACGCCCACATAACCTCAAAATGGCATGTTCCTGTCAGCGCATTTACAGATTTACAAACGGTCCGAAACGAGTTGTCAGCGAGTGAATCAAGTCGTACCTGTTGTAAACGATCTGAGCGCTGTAAGCACTGACAGCGCGATTCGGACCACGGCCTTAGAAGACTAGAAAATAATAATTTTGGAACTGGAACAGGTTTTTTAAAAACAGGTACTGCCTGGAACTGGAACAGGTTGTACCTGTTCCAAGAAAACGCAGTCCCACACCATCTCTAATTGCCAGACATATTTTTTAAGTGCCTACCTTACGGTATTAGGCCAAGGGGGCTAGAATAGCCCCTGTAGCCCCCCCCCCGTAGATTCGCCACTCAATCAAGGCAATGGAAGTCCGACCACAGATTTTTACTCAAGAATCTACTTTGTCTACAAACTTCAAACCACACATAGTTTATGTTCTAGGTATACACATTTCGGTTGAAATGAATAGTTTATCTGAATTACTAAATTTTTTAACGATTTCTTTGGTTTGATCAAGAACGCAAATATCACAATATGAGTCATCAAGATTATTTCACATCAGGCTTTGTAAGAAGAGATTTATTTGGAGCATTCAACGCGTGCCAATATGAACCAATAAAATGACACGACTTTTGAAATATTAACCAATCACGTGGCGATTTCAGCGATAATAGCACGAGTGTGGTATTTTCGCTGAAATATTACTCTCTTATTTACGCTAAACCAATACTGTGGTAGCTAAAACTAACAGGTAACCCGATAACTTTCTTCGGGTCCCGGACTCTTTGGGGCCCCTTTGTCATGAGTAGGAAATAAAATTTTTAACATGTCCCATTACCCTCAGACCGGGAGATAGTGAGAGATTTTTGGACGTGATTTTACTCAGTATGACTTTCAAAGGGCATTATGTGGCGCATACTTATTCTCACAATAATAAGGTATGAATCAGAGAGTCATCCTGGGTTCTTCATATGAAAAACTGAGTTTTCAATTACCTATTCGAAAAATATGCGTTTTGGATATGATTTTAGTCAGGCTGCCATGTGTTTTATAATGAAGTTTAAAATAGAAAATTACTCGGAAAACCATAGAGATGCCTTTAGCGTGGGTCCAAAGGGTTATTATTGCCACGTGACCTTGTATTTTAATAATTAATTTTTCCACGTTTCTGAACAGGCTGCCAATGAGAAGTTTGCAAGTTCTTGTTATGAAAATGCTGGCACACCTTCTGCGCATGTCCAAGTACAGTTTAAATTGAATTTTATTTAATCATTTAAACGATTTATTCGATGTAAAGTGTACTTGGACATGCGCAAACGGTATGCCATTTTTTCTTAAGCAGTTTCATAACAGGAACTTGCATACTTCTCATTGGCAACCTGTTCAGAAATGTAGAAAAATTAATTATTACAATAAAAGTTCACGACGTTCACGTGACAATAATAGTCCTTTGGGCCCACGCGCTAATGATATGCCTATGGTTTTGCGAGGAATTTTCTATTTTGAACTTCATTATGAAACATAAGGCAACCTGACTAAAATCATATCAAAACCCATTTTTCCATAATTATTATGAAGAACCCAGGATGACTCTCTAATTCATACATTATTATTGTGAGAATATAGGCAACACAATGCCCTATGAAAGGCATACTGAGTAAAATCACGTCCAAAAATCTGTCACTATCGCATATTGCCTGTTGCCATCTACATCACAATGGCTGACCTGTTTAGACCGAAGTCGGTCGGCACAGTGCGGGCGTAGCTATCAGAATTACCGACTGAGCAAAAAATCTTAAAACAGATACGATAATTGAGCCATTCGCAAATCAAAAAGCGTGACGAAAAAATTTTTAATACAAAAAATATTAATCTTAAAAAGATGTGCCTAGGATTATTAATGCCTTGATACTTGAATATTTATATAACGATTACAAATTACCGAAGTTAAGTTTCTTTTTATTTTATTGATTGTTTCGTTTCAGAATTAGTTTATTTATGTTTATTTTTGTATTTATTTTTCTATAAATATTCTATTTTAATTTCTTTCAAATATTAGACTTCAACTCTTAAGCATGGTTAGATTTAAATGCAGATAGTTAAATAAATTTTATATGGAAGCACAATGTTGATGGCATGATTCTCGCTTTGGGTGCGAGAGGTCTCAGGTTCAAATCCAGATTATGGCTATTTTTTAATGTTTTAAATCTCATTTTCGAAAAGGCAAAATGTTTATAATGTTTCTAGTCAATTTATATAATAATTTTGGTTTTCAAATTAATAATAATAATAATTTGTGACCAGATAATTTTTGAACAATCGCGGTGTTACCCCCGGTAATGTGTATGATCAGTGGCGGCTCGTCCATAGGGGCTGTGGGGCTGCAGCCCCCCAGTAGAAAAGATGGGAAAAATAATTTCCGCGATTGCAATATTCTATATTTTACTTCGTGTAATTTAACATTTAGCTAGACACTCCCCAAGAATGCTTGGAAACACACTGTGTACCATGCTTGCAATGCGTCTACGTCCGGTCCGTGGCGTGGGGATACGGCGACGACGCACGCGGTTCGCGGCATTCACTGTACATCAATCGGAGTCTCTCTTCTCTCTCTCTCTCTCTTCTCACTCTCTCTCTCACTCTCTCTCTCTTATCTAAATAGCGCAGCTCGAATTACGCGTTGAATTGGGCACTGCCACCACTGCCTGTAATATACACAGTAAAAAATCCGGTGTTAAATTTGACACGAAAAGTGGTCTATATAAGTCCACACCATATCTGGTTAATTTTACACCTTCTTTTTTGGTAAATTTCACCAAATGTTCTGGTGAAAATAAGAACCATGCTGGTGTTAACACGGCGTTGTGTAAGATTAACACCTTGTTGTGTAACTTTAACACGCAATTTGGTCAAAATGGTGTAATTTAATTTATTTGGTATTCCCATTTTCTTCTCCTTTCTCTCTTATAATTTTACATATACTTTATTTTAAAGAAATTTCAAATGTCATTGATAAGTTCAAATTAAGGAAATGTGTTACTTGTAAAAATAAAATAAAACTAAAAGATAAAGAAGCTGTATTCAATTTAAATTATATTTGTAGGAAATAATAAACAGCAATAAGTAAAGGAAATACTTTATTTCAGTTCCAAAATACATTATTGATGCCTTACAAATAGGTATATAAAAATATCAATATTTTCTTTCTTAAAGCTTTAAATAAATATTCATTCTCACAGCCAAAAATATTTGGTTAATATACAAAAGTTATATATATTATAATATTCGTATGTAAAGTGTATATCTAACCACAAACACAAGAATTGCTTTATGTTATAGGACGCGACCAAACACATACTTAAATAATTGTCGTCTTACAGAATTGTCTGTGTGAGACAAAAAGAAATTTCAAACGTTGCGACACAGCGATTTAGTTAGATAGGCCTGTTCTCACAAGCATAAGCAGGTCCCAAGTAAGTCGGAGCCAATCAGCAGGCATCAAAACAATCAGAACAGTCAGATAACTTAAAATCCTTCAATTATATTCATGACTGGTTCCTTATTCCGGTGAGAACAAACTCATATTAACACAGTCGATGAGTACAGGTTATAGGGGCTAGCACCTCGTCTATCACACAGTACCTTTCGTCGTCGCATCTGCATATTCGCCTGTCGTTTTAATCCATCCGACTTCACTTTGAAATTTTTATTTCACATAACAACACCATTTTTGCACTATCGGCCTGTAGAATCACTTTTATACCTATATTATACGAGCCACGCGTTCGGGTCACGCACGTCACACAAACTGATAAGCTCCGTCGCGCACCACGTTCGACAAACAACTGATGCGATGGCTTCGATTGCCTAAGATTTTACACCCATAACTGGTGAAACGACTTCTCCCTCTCCTCTATTTAACACGAACTTGTCTTAATACGTTCAATTTAACACCGGTTAGTGTTAAGGAACACCGAATGGCGTTAAAGAACACCGCGTGGTGTGAACAAACACGAAGCCGTGTTAAAAATATAAAAAAATTACACCCCTAAGTTAATTAACGAATTTGTTGTAGTGTGAATTTCACCAAATGAGGTTTGGTTAAGATATTTGGAATCCACCAATTTTCGTGCCAATTTTTCACCAAATTTCTTTCACCACTTATAGAGGAGGCGAGGGATCCGCGAGGGGGGCGGTAGGGGGCAAGACGCGGACTGCTCTATCGGGCCAACTCAGCTTCTCCCGCCACTATTTCAAGTAAACGAAGGGCTCCTAGCCTCTATTGCCCGAGTCTATTATTTAGTCTCGCCCGCGGCATACTCGCGGGCCGTCTCCGCCAGCTGTGTTCGTTACCTATGTATGAAAAAATAAAAAAAACACGAACTTCCTCTTTCCACACAACTAGCATTCCTGGGCAAGGTTAGTATTACCTTAAAGAGAATAAAGACATTTTTAAGAAATTCCATGAATGATGAACGCTTTTCTTTGTTATCAATGATGTCTGTAAATAAAAACTTTGTAAATAATAATATCAGCAACTTTGACTAAAAAGTTGTAGAACATTTTATTTCGGAGAAAAACTAGATTTTACTTTACATATAAAATATAAACATTAATAAGTGTTATAGTGTGTTAGCGTTAGACAGAGCCAGTGTAAAATTAAAAACAATAATTCCTTACCCGTACCTGCAAAGCTTCAAAACAAATGTGAGTTTTGAGTTTTTACGTAGGTCTATTTACTATTTATTTTTATATAATAAACATTGAGAAGGGCGTATATTTTTTTTAGTAGGAATTACCTACGGATTTTGCGTTATTAACTTCTTAAAAAACGCGAGAATAAAAAACGCGAAATATTGTTTTATACACTTTTTATATCAATTATGCAAAAATTCCTAGTTAGGTACTAGATACCTACTACTAAAAACAAAAAATAAAAAGCCCATGCTGGAAATAGATACCCACCTCGGTACTCACCTATTTTTTGTTTGATCACGAGTGTATTCTTTTTTATTTTCAAAACATAACCCCCCTGTGCATTAACCCATGAGCGACCACTGATGAGCATAGACGCTACACCATATATTTGCAAAAATTTTTATATAAAAACATTAATAACTAAATTAAAATACCTATACTTTAACTTAGTATCGAGTCCTAAGATTTGTAAGACATTAAAATTTATCTGTTTTAATTTGTTTTCCCTCCAAAATGAATGTTTGAAACTTGGTGTAGCCTGGATTTTTCGCGGAAGATTTCAAAGTAAAGTAGGTTTGGCTATTATGCTTTATTCTTAGGCTGCCAATATAAAATTGGTGCCTTATAGGACTGAATATTTCAATATACCAAATTGGCATTAATTTAATGTCTAACCGGTAGTACAATTGTATTTTTCCACAAAATACTGATTGCTTGTTTGTAATGAGAAAAAGGGTAAATAATGTTGATTCCCTAGTTAAATGGTAATGGAGATTATGTCTATTATTATCGCAGTTTATAAATAATAAATTTTGTTATATAAATATGGAGTATTTACTTTATGTTTACTTATTGTCTTTCAAGGATGAGCAAAATATTTTACAGGTGACTATTTGGTAATTTTTCAGCAAAAAAATAAGTTAAAAATTCCACAAGTCTATTGTTTTTTTCGGACTAGGTAGTGTTTAAAAAATTTTGATTTTGAAATTAACCAATGGAGTTTTGATTCATCACAAAATATGTTTTAAACATTTATTAGTGAGTTTCATTTCTTGACCAACGCTACTAAAATGATAACTGTCATTTTGCAATTATCTACACAAAGTTAAGGTTGCTATTTCCAATACCAGGGCAAAATATGAAAATATGAGCCTTGATTCGGAGTGGGTTCAAAATGATTATGAACATTTTAGTGGTACTATTTTTATCATTTAATAATATACGGGGTGTTTCAAAATTCAGTACAAATATGTTAAGGGCATATTTTGGAGGCAAAAATAAGACTGCTTTCCCTATAAAATGCACCGAGCTACAGCCATCTTAAGTTGCCCGAAAAAAAAATCGAATATTTTGAAATGTGCCTACATTTACTCATTAAATCTCCTGAAAATTTGCAAACCCCTGTTTCTTTAGGCGCTCTATTCATTTTTTGCCTCAAAAAATGACGTAGGTAAACCTAATTTTGGAGAGGTTTAGGGTATCTACACTTTTTTTTAACTCGGAGGGGGTGCATTTTAGGACACATGTTTATAGGAAAAAACCTTATTTTTGCCTCAAAAATAGGTCCTTAAAATCTTTGTACTGAATTTTGAAACACCCTGTATATTGTTCCATTAAAAAAACATAAGTTTGGTTTTTCCAGCTTTTACGGAACTTTCTGTATCGATTTCAGCAAGACTATGTAAAAGCCCACTAAAAATCTTAAAACTTTTAACTCTTCATTTATTCTTTATAACTTGAAAAATAAAGAATTTAAAGGGGGGTTGGTGGTGCGAAGTTTGGATCACCCTGTGCGTTTAATAATTGGAATACTATATGCTTTACAGAACTTCTAAGTAACGACATTATAAAGTTGGTGTGCATTCACAACTGGTTTGCGGAACTCATCTAGTCTGCTTTCACTTCTTAAATCGGATTAATTTTCTAGCAACTTCTACTCGTGCATTTACTCCTCTTAGTAGAACTTCGCGTCTGGCGTCTATCCCCAAACCCTTTCCGACAAAACTTATTTCCCGGGTTGAACTTTTTAAGAGAATCCGAACATGCCTAAGAGCAACAAGCACATAAAGGCACCGTCTCCTGAAATATTTATTTAAGTTTTCCTGTCGGGCTCCTAGGGGAACGAACACCGGTTTGAATTTCGGTTAGGGTGGCTTTCTTATTTCTTCTAATTTAAATGACTAAAAAACGCCGATCGCGATGGCAAGATTTTTACATTTTCTGCTCTTACGGAGATTTATATTGGGCAAGTGGTCCAGAACTCTCATAGAATTACTACTGCGATGGTAAACGTTTTGGTAGTGCACCGGTAAACTTCAGTTGGACGCCTGGAACATAGCAACAAGTTGGTCGGCGCCACCTAAAATATTTAACCGCGTCTCCACGCAAAATATTCGGCGGGATCGATGCCTCTCCGGATTTTATTTTTATTCCGGTCGGCGCGGCGGAGAACGAGCTCCGGCAGGGGCCGGATGGCAATTCGGGGATGACGACACCTCGGGGACGACAGACGCGGCCGACGTCACCGACGCCGCACCAACGGCGACATAAATCCTCTCCAGGGATGGGGCAGGGCCGGAGTTGAACCTTGAACTTTAGTATCTTCGAGTCCCTATACACGACAGGGTCATCTAAACTGAAACAGTGGCCTCTAGGAGAACCAATCTTGTTAAAAATAATCCAAGAAACTAAAACATTCTAAAATATTATAGAGGTTTCAATGAAATGGATGTCCAGAGTGTGGTCAAAAGACATAAAAATCATTAAAAATTAAAAATATATTTTTTGTCATATATACGCTCCCAAAACTAGCTATATTTTACGGACTTATTCAAGTCCGTAAAATGCTTCTTTTTCGTCATAATGAATGAAGGACATGACAAAATTATCAAATAAACAAATTTGTTGCTACGATATCTATTTCTAACCCAACTATTTCGAACATTATGATTTCAAAAATTATGGAAAATTTGCAAATTTAAGCGTTCCGAAGAATCGTAAAAAGCGTATAACAAAATTTTGGGAGCGTATGACAAAAAATAGTGTTTGTCACACGTACCTAAATGAAGTTTTTCAAGACTCATCTGCTATTCCGGACTCGGCTAACGCCTTCGTCCGGAAACAGCAATGATTCGACCTGGAAAACTTCATTTTAGGTACTTGTAACAAAAATAACTATTTTATTATACCTATTATAAGTTTATAAAACTTACATTGAATTTGTGATAACTATAGGAATCTCCGCAGTGGCGCACCCGGAAAATATGATTCATTAAAAAGTTTGATGTATTGCATACAAAATATTTTATGATTAAAAGAAATTTCCAGGCCAGGTCTCGGATTGGAAAAATAATTGCCGAGAGTCGCACAGAGGACCGTACATCTACGATAGTACCCGCGAGAATTTTTTAAAATATGAGAGATCTGGGGGGCGAGGCCCCCTGCCCCCCTTCCTGGGTGCCAATTGAATGTGAATTTGTGTACATGCAGAAATCTAGGAAGTCAGATGTTTTGTTAAATATTATGATATATTGATAAATATTAAAGGAGTATGTACATTTAGTAGGAAAATCTAGGTATTTGTTATTAAAAGATTTCTGTTTACCTCAGAAATTCGAACTTGCTGGGCC
This sequence comes from Pseudeuparius sepicola, assembly GCA_963920635.1. NCBI lineage: Eukaryota > Metazoa > Arthropoda > Insecta > Coleoptera > Anthribidae > Pseudeuparius > Pseudeuparius sepicola. The sequence continues at coordinate 45,153,261 of OY987302.1, read as the reverse complement.
AACAAAAATTATCTTGCTAAGATCATTGTGTTGCCACAATTAGATATCTATTTGAGGCAAATAAAAAAATAAATGAACCTATTTACTATTGCAAAATTTATATTTATTACAAAAAGTTAAGCTTTGCTAAGATATACTACTTGCCACAAATAGGAAAACTATTTGCAACAAAACAAGCCCTATTAACCACAAATATGAACCCTTCTGGTACAAATAGGTAGTTTATTTACTTCTTGGTTTTGCGCATGCGTTTTGTGGTTTTGGGTATTTCTTATGCATTGGTTCCATTCAGTTTTCAGTTGCGAGTCAACCTGCGATAGTTGTCGTTATGCGAGTAATGTTGTCGATCAAATAATGGACTACAATATATTTTTAACAACCGACCGGCCAGAAAATACACCCTTTCTATAGAATTCCCCCCCCCATAAATTAACGTTTCCCGGCCTAGGCCGGAAAAAGGTAAAAAAACTTTGCTTTCTCGTTGCTATGGAAACAAACTTGTGTTGATTGTTGGGAAAAGTGTCAAACTAAAGATTGTCGGCTGTAATAGTTATTTATGTTACAAGTACTTAAAATGAAGTCTTTCAGAACGAATCATTTCTGTTTCTGGACGAGGCGTTAGCCCAGGTTCCCCTACACAACAGTAGTTTTGAACCATTTTTTTATCACGTTAATTGGACCACCCTGTACATCTCTACAATGCATATACTATATTTTCGAATGAATTGGACACAACTTATTTACTTTTTCCCGAAAACATCATTCAATATTTCTTAATAATTTCAGGATTTTATTGCCTCAAAGTTATTGTGGGTCAAAACTTCACCAAATTTGAACAGGACCTTTTTTACTCTCGTTTCGCTACCAAGTTCTTTCTCTTTAAACGCCATGAAAAAGTCATAAATAGCCTCCAAATTAAATCTGCGAAATACAAAAAAAACAGCATTCGTTTGACTTCATGGAACGCTCTCAATATGTAGCCTCAATTAGGATGCGCACGCGTCACGCGATAACTTTAATTTGTGCATATTACCACAGTATAAACTTAACTATCGCACCATAAAAATAGGCTAAGAATTTTATTTAAAGCGATTTTAATTATGATTAATACATGTTTTTAAAAACATGCCTTTTATGGTACCTAATAACTAATAAAAATTTGAGGTTGTAGTGGATGCTCTTTCGTGATTTTGGAACTATGTGATGATGTGACATAGCAATAGTTCTCTATTTTCCTGGTTCCTGTTGCTCTCCCAAATTTCTCGGGCATACATAAAATATTAAACGCCACTTGCACGGCCGGAACCTAGCAACAAGTTTGCCGCCGCCACCTGAAATATTTATCCGGGCCCCTCCCGGAATTTTTGGAGGGGATCGATGCCTCCCCGGATTTTATTCCGGTCAGAGCGGCGGAGAACGAGCGCTGGCGGGGGCCGGACGGCAATTCGGGGATGACGACGGCGCCTGGGGGACGACCGACGCCACCTAGGGACGAGGCGGCGTCGACTTCGAATCTTATGAATTTTGGACAAATCGAGAAAATTATAATCGCCACTACACCGATGATGGCCAAGAGCGAGGGGCAAAATGTACAGATTCACGGTATTGCTTATCTTAATAGCTTTATCTGCGTGATTTACTAATTGTCCTTCACTCGCTGAGGTTACTACGGTTTTCTAGGGTTTTCCTTAATACTTGAGCGAATTCTATTCTAGTTCTCTCGGGAAAAGTCGGTCCTAGCGCCCCTAGCGGCAAATGGCAACGAACACGAAATATAATATTAAATGCCAGGCCTCCCTCCCACAAGCAAGTGCGGTTGTCTCGTGGGTACTCCTAGTTGGAGTACTGTGGAGGAGAGAATTATTACATGGACAAAATATACAGAATGGTGCAAACTTTATCAGCAATACTTTAAAAACTGCTGGAAAATTTCCAAAAAGGAGATTTTTTCATAGAAACATGTAGGTATAGAAATCCTAGCGGTTTTCGTTATTCAGGGTGTCAAATTTAAAGTTTATTTTATTTTTCCTAGAGGAATACAGGTAAGGCAAACATTTGGTATAATTTAGACAATCATTAAATACTATAAATTAAAAATAATTCAGCCCATCTACTTCTATACTATAGTGCCGGAGAGACGGGGGTCAACCATCATATTTTTTAATAAAAAAATTGTAATTTTTTTGCCTTCACTAAGTTTTCCAATCAATTATAAGAAAAAAAAATTATTATTCTTTACTTTTTTCGAACCGTTTTTGAAAAATTCACTTTTGTGAAAATCAAAGTAGGTCTAAGCTTTCTAAATTTTGCACACCTACCGAGTTTTTAATTCCGAAAAATTTTCCATTTTGTCGTAAGACCTACCTAATGCCCACTTTACTGATGCGAAAAATTAGATGTTTTGAATTCCCAGGACACATGATTTTTCGAATCTATAGAAACCTTTTTGTAGGTTTTATTATAATAACAAATGTTATTAAGGAAAGTTGTTCGGAATTAAAAACTCAGTAGGTGTGCAATATTTCGAAAGCATTCTCCTACTTTGATTTTCTTCTGCTAAATAAATTACAACGCACAAATGTGAATTTTTCAAAAACGGTACATTTTTCTAAAAAAAAAGTAAAGATAATTTTTTTTCTTAGAATTTATTGGGACATTTAGTGGAGGCAAAAAAGATTACTTCTCCATTGGCGGACCATTTTTTAAGTAAAAAATATGATGGCTGACCCCGTCTCTCCGACACTGGTGGAAGTAGATGGGCAGAATTATTTTTAGTTTATAGTTTTTAATGAGTGTCTAAACTGTACCAAATGTTTAATTTTGTATATCGAAAACCGTTAGGATTTCGATACATGTTTATAGGAAAAAAAATCTCCTTTTTTGAAATGTTCTAGCAGATTTTAAAGTATTGCTGATAAAATTTAGACCACCCTGTATATTAAAAGAAAAATATATAAATAATAATTCATAATTGAAATTAAATACTATTTGGCAAATACCATATTTTACAAAATAAAATATATCTATAATATCTGCTCTATTATATAAGAGCAAATATTATATGTACATACCTAATGATGGTTTAGTTTAACATTTTCTATGTGTTTTAAATATTAAACCTCAGATGATATCACATAATACTCATGTTTTTAATTTGATTATTTGTTATAATTATTATTAATAAAGTGTATAATAGTATCGAAAATATTTTTTCTACCGTGTATTATAAAATTAAATAAATATATTTATTTGTTCATAATGTTCAAATATTAAAAAATTATATGTATATTAATAGTAAAAACATTGTGTTGTTAGGTACTTTAAATATATTTTATTGTAATTAGTAGATAATATTTATATACAGGGTGAGTTTTTTTTCGATGGCCACTATGGGGATCTCGGAAACTAGCAGAGCTAGAACAAAGGTTAAATGGGGAAAGAATTGCAGTTTTGAATGCTCAATCTAATGCCCTTTTTGAATTTTTAAAAAGTTCATGGCTCACTAGATATTTTGAAAAGAGTGATTTTTGCTATTTCATCAGATCTCTGTTAGCTCCGTTATTTCTGATTCTACAGAAAGACTGTTGAGACAAAAATTGTAGATAATTTTGGGCTTAATAAGATAATCTTATCCAATTTTTTATGTTGTTTGTGATTTTTGAGATATGACATAAACTTGTGTTTTTTTAAATTTAAATCATAGTTGGCTGTGACTAGGGCTGTTCGATCTCCGAATTATCGGAAATCGATACTGAAAAAATATCGATAAAATCGATAAATCGATAAAATCGATCTTATCGATACAATCGATCTTATCGATCATGTTGATAAAATCGATCTTATCGATAAAATCGATCTTATCGATATAATGGATCTTATTGATAAAATCGATATAATCAATTTTATTTAAGAAGCTAGACAAAAAAAGGCCGATCGGCTTGCTGCGGACGCGGTCTGGACGCAATGGGTGCAGCAATTTCCTTTATTTTTGCAAACAATTTCAAAAAATAGATATAATTGGAAAGATCGATAAAATCAAAAATATCGATAAAATCGAAAAGATCGAAAATATCGATAAAATCGTTAAAATCGATAAAATCGAAAAGATCGTTAAAATCGAAAATATCGATAAAATCTAAAAGATCGATAAAATCGAAAAGATCGATAAAATCGAAAAGATCGATAAAATCGAAAAGATCGATAAAATCGAAAAGATCGATAAAATCGATAAGATCGATAAAATCGAAAAGATCGAAAATATCGATAAAATCGAAAAGATCGAAAATATCGATAAAATCGATAATATCGATATTTCGATTTATCGAAATTGAATATCGAGTATCGATAAAATCGATAGTATCGATACTTTAGATTTTATCGATATTTTGTCTCAGGCCTAGCTGTGACCTTATCAAATCGGCCATTTTTTAGGCTTTCCAAAGATATAATACTCGGCATAGTTATTATAAAAAATAAAAGGTCTATGGCTAATTTTCTGATTTTTTTTTTAATTTTCACATAGTCAGCCATGGAATATTTTCATAATTACATTCTATTTTATAATAAGACATACTTCAAACTTTAAACTTTCAACTTTCTAGACCTATTTATGTATTTATTTATATTTATGAAAATACCACGACTCCACAGCAGGAGTGATATTTTCCTAGTATTGGGATTAGAATAAGTCAATAACTTAACGAAAGTTATTATCTGATTATTAGGCATACCATGAGTTGTATACAGGGTGTCCAACTTTAAAACTTTTTTTGTGTGAAAGGCCTTCAAAAACCGCTTCTTTTGACCTTACTGCCATTTTCAAAATGCAAATACAGAGCCGGCTGCGATTTTTTTATACTCCCGATTTTCACGAAAACCATTTAGCGATTTTTTTATTTAAAATCTGACCCCACAGCGTTAATTAGAACACCCCAAAACCCCTATATACCAAATTTGAATAAAAAATATAGAGGGAGTTCCATTCTGCAGGGTGTCAAAGTCGAGCAAAATAGGAATTATTTTAAAGGCATCTGCCAAGTCAAGGGTGGCATGGAATCCCCTCAAAACAGTTGAATGGTCAATAGGACCACTCAAGGTGTTGGTGTGCAAAGTGCAAAGGTCCAATACAAAATATACAGAGTGTTCTTATGTGTGCCATCTCAAAATGCTGAATTTTTATGAAACTTTCTACTGCTGTGGAATCATTGAAAACATATTGATAAACACAAAATTAATGTATTTCTTTACAAAATGCCAACTAACAAATAAAAACCATTTAAATTATTGGACCTTACTCAACAAAGTCACTGTCTAAGATGATACATTTTCTGTGCGTTTCCTGTTATGGCACACCAGCCACCTTAACAGATATGGACTTAATGACTGGCAGACTTCTGTATTTTTTAAATTTAGTTCGTTTGTAGTGTGTGGAGCGGTTTTGATATACTCGATTTTTGACTCCCAAAAATTCAGTATTTTGAGATGGCACAGATAAGAACACTCTGTGTATTTTGTATTGGACCTTTGCACACCAACACCTTGAGTGGTCCTATTAACTATTCAACTGTTTTGATGGGATTCCATGGCACTCTTGACTTGGCAGATGCCTTTAAAATTCCTATTTTGCTCAACTTTGACAACCTGCAGAATAGAACTCCCTGTATATTTTTTATTCAAATTTGGTATATAGGGGTTTTGGGTTATTTTGATTAACGCTGTGGGGTCAGATTTTAAATAAAAAAATTGCTAAACGGTTTTCTTGAAAATCGGGGGTATAAAAAAATCGCAGCCGGCCCTGGATTTGCTTTTTAAAAATGGCAGGAAGCTCAAATTAGCGGTTTTTGAAGGCTTTTCAAACAAAAAAAAGTTTAGGCGATTATCTCCAAAAATGAAGATTTTACAGATTTGTACAGTTTTAAAGTTGTACACCCTGTATATATAGGAACCGAATTTAACAACTGCAAATAATTTAATTATTCAATGTTTAGGCATAACTGGACAACCAAACTTATTAAATAAATTAACTACAAAATTATAAATATTTTGCCTCTTCAAAAATGCGATTTGAAACCGATATTTAAATTTAATCACCATTCTTAAAAGTCGAATTTGGTAGGTGTCACTCACGATGAGCTTTCAGTTTTGAACATATTTGTTGTGTTCATCAATGTATTAACTGAAGTTGTATCTTCTATAGTCCTATATTAAATTTCGTACTGTGAAGAAATTGTCGGGTTACCATCAGTTTTAGCTACCACAATATTGGTTTAGCAACTATTGGGCGTACCAAATTAGATTAGTATTTCAGAAAAAAATATATCACACTTCTGGTTTTATCGCTGTCATTTTATTGGCTCATATTAAAAGGTGTTGAACTTTCAACAAAATGTCAAAGTGCTGATAAAAAATCTGAGATACCCTGTATACACAAAGTGTCTACCTGTGTGTCTTGGATCATATTTACGTGGAGGCATGATCTCAAACCATTAAGCTAATGCACTAATCGTGTCGACCCAAGACAAATTGACAACGATCCTATAGGATGTATAATTTAAGGCAAGTTAAGTTTCGCAAGGGCAAGCGCCAATAACATCCACGGTGGAACCGGTCACTAAGATGCCACATTTCTTGTTTGGTAGCTTAGTTAAATATTCTCCCAATGATATCCTATCTCGGCACTTTCTCTCCCGTCGAAGTTTACCCTGTGCTGAGCTTGAAGCAGTTCTGCGACTCCGTCCCAAAGGTGCAGTGATCTCCGAATTACAAACCCGCCCGACGCCATTCGGCAGGCGCCAGTCTCACTCTCTTTCATCCTGCTCCGAATAGAATCTGAACCGAGGAGATCAATTCGCTAAAACACGGGGGGAAAGCTCAAATAAACATTCCAAGAAAATGCAGCTTTTACTTGTTGCTCTGGAATATGGATAAACTTTTAATAATACTATATAGGGAAGGGATGTAGCGGAAAGGAGAAGCCACTGGTGGATATTTACTAAAGCTGCGGATTTTGCTCTTAACAAAGATAGATGGACCAAACTAAACATAATTATAAGATATATAGTAACTTGATTAAAGAAAATAGAAGTGAAATTCGGAAAAGAAGATGGTAAATTTTCTTGCCTTTCGAATTATCGACCCTTCTAAATTTGAAGAAGCTGTTACGGCGTGAAAGATTTCTTGATGCAAAATATACAGGGTGGCCCACCACGAACTGCATCGATCTATATATGGAAAACTAAAAGTAGTAAAATTCTGAAAATTTGGCACCTCACCAATGCCGATGGGTGCTACTCAACTAAAATATTTTGGTGAATGTGGCACTTCCGGTTAAACCGGAAGTCGATATCAACTTTCTTATTTCAAATGGAACACCCTGTATATTATTGCATTTTTGGATTCTAGGCATCATTTTGGAACAAAAACATGCAACATGTCCTATGTCTAAATCCAACCGTTTTTTGAGATATTTGCATTTTTCCGAAAAAATTACAGGTGCAGACCTAAAGTCAATTAGCAATTTATACGAGGAAACCGCGAAATTTCAAAACGAATTTTTGGCATCGTGTAACAGAAGCCCTGACCTAGTGATCTCTGCTGAGAAATAAATCCGTTTTTATACAGGGTGTTCACCAAATATGAATAAAAATTACATTCAAAATGTGCTTAAATCTCGAAATTTTCAATTGGAAACCCCCATTTTTTTTTAATGCGATCTTATTCACCACTAAAAATTATGACAACTTTGTGTAAGGTTTCCTATGCCTAAATGCAGTAATTTTAGATTAATTTACGAAAAACCCACTTTTCGCCCATAAAATGCAAATGTAAATTTTATTTTATTTATTTCGCAATAGAAGAATCAGCATTAATTTCAGTAATACCACTAGCAGATGCTAACATATTTTCTGTTGCTCCCTCTCTTCGATGACTTTGCAATATAGAAAATAAAAAAATATAATATACATTCGAGAATCAGTATTAAAAGCATAAGTTGTTTGCTCTTTTTCACTTAAATTTGAAATTTACAATGTAATTCCAATCATTTATAATCTACAATACAATACAATACAATACAATACAGTATAATAACAATAATTTATACTCGCAGTTAAAACCCTTACCTACTTACCTATTTTATTTCATAAAGCATAGATTTGAATTCTTTCATCCACACTAACATTAACTGTTTTTGTCCGATAAGCACAAGGCACGTAGTCAGACCACACATGAATATTATAAATATAAAATATTAAAATATTATATTATAATAATATTGCAGTGCCAGATAATCGTTTAAGAAGGCGTAATTTGGTATTCCATGTGGAAGGCCATATGTCTCCGCTGCAAGCATGTCCTTCGCTCTTGCAATGATCTTTTATCGCAAACGGAAATTGACTTCTTTGTAATAAAGAAAAATGCCTTGTTAAAAATTTTAAATAGATCATAACTTGTAGCTGTTATATAGGCTTTTTCCTGGTGTAATATTATATTACTTTTTTACACTGTGTACAAATCTTTAATTATTAAATATTATTAAATTTATTTATAAATATCAGCACAGCTTACTCTAACATAATGTCAGTTTCACTATTATCGTATATACAGAGTGTCTCACTTAAGAGGAAGAGAACCTTATTACTTCTTTAATTTTTAACCGACCAGAACAAAATTCTTACCAAAGGTAGATGGCATTGTTGCCTACTTATTTCCAAAAAATTAGTTGCATACATCAAAGTCAAAGCCACCCGCAATGCCACAATCGAAGCTAAAAATCCAAAAGTCATATTAAGCATTTTTTTTTCAAAAAAATTTACTAAAAAAGGTTGGTCAGAATCGATTCAGAACCCTAAATCCAAAATTTTGTCAAAATCAAAAAAATTAAATAAAACAAAATTAAGTAAAAATTCAAAGAAATTAAAAATTTTTTTGTAGCTTTTAATTTTATTTTAAAACGATTACTTCTTGAAAACAACTAGCCTTCAAAACTTCCATGGGACATTTTTCTAAACAGAAAATTCTTAAATAGCTATTTTTGGACATTAGTTTTTTTATTTAATATTTTTTGATTTTCACAAAACTTTGAATTTGGAGTCCTGGATCGATTGTGAAGAACTTCATTTACGTAGTAATTTTTTTGAAAAAAAATATGCTTTATGTGATTTTCGGATTTTTAGCGTCGATTGTGACATCGCAGGTGGCAACTAACTTTTTGGAAATAAGTAGGCCATATTGCCATCTACCTTTGGTAAAAATTTCGTTCTGGTCGGTTAAAAATTAAAGAAGTTATAAGGTTGTTTCACTCTTAAGTGAGACAGTCTGTATTAAGTAAAACTATAAGTTAGTGCCTATGCCTTAATTTTTTTGCCACATCCTAGAAATTATGATGTCTTTTTAAAGGGTCACATTATGAACAGAATATACAGTGTCCTCCAAAGAGTTCGCACCATAGGGGGGAAATTTTTAATTAACGTTTTATTCAGAAATTTAGTTTTGGGGTTACCTTTTGCTTTAAAAAAGATGAAAAATGACCCACTCCAACATGGTCATGTGACTTTCGTTATCTGTCAAAAATGAAATTAAAAAAATATATCGACAAAAATTGGTTTAGTTGTGAAAGTATCAAAAAGTTTTACTTGAAAATGTTGTGTGTTTTTCAATTTTACGTAGAAGAGTACCAAATTTGAACGCTCTACTAAAATATTTACTTTTTTGCCAATTTTTAATATTTATGAAATTTCTGAAAATTTTAAAAAACTCGAAACTTCTTAAAAATTATTTTATATCACTATAGCTTTATCATTCTATTAATTTTTTATTACCAATTACCGATAAGAATAGATGTTTTTCAAAAGAAAATGATATTTACGCTTTAAAATTCTGTTATGTTTGTTGCAAAGTTGATGTACCATCTAGCATTTGGGGTATAAATTTAGTTACATTACGTTTCCCAGTTCTAAATTGATGCCAAAATAATAATAAATTGAAATATCATCAAACTATTTTACGTATCTAAGCAAAATTCTTGACTTTTATCACAGTGTGCTTTTATGGAACAAATAATTATTACCTTCGATATTGATGAGTAGGCCATGGAGAGAATAGAAGCATTTGACAGTTGTTTTTATTTGACAGTTATCAAACTGTCAAATAAAAACAATTGCTTCTATTCTCTCCATGGCCTACTTATCAATATCGATTAATGTGAAATTAAACTTACCTAAGGGTAATAATTATTTGTTCCATAAAAGTCAAGAATTTTGCTTAGATACGTAAAATAGTTTGATGATATTTTAATTTATTATTATTTTGGCATCAATTTAGAACTGGGAAACGTAATGTAACTAAATTTATACCCCAAATGCCAGACGGACATCAACTTTGCAACAAACATAACATAATTTTAAAGCGTAAATATCATTTTCTTTTGAAAAATACCTATTCTTATCGGTAATTAGTAATAAAAAATTAATAGAATAATAAAGCTAGTGATATAAAATGGTTTTTACCAAGTTTCGAGTTTTTAAAATTTTCAGAAATTTCATAAATATTAGAAATTGGCAAAAAACTAAATACTTTAGTAGAGCGTTCAAGTTTGGTACAGGGTGGGCCAAATTGGACACTTTTAATGGGAAACTCCTATTTTTGACGGAGATGGACGAAAACTGATAAACTTAATGGCGAAAACCGCAAATCGATATCTGTCACCGTTCTTGAGTTACAGAGCATTTTTCGAAAATGTGCGTTTTTGAAAAGTTGCCGTAACTTTTTTCGGGTTGAAAATTTTGCGTTTCTGTAAAAACATTCCTAAAGCACTTTCTTACGTAGAATCCAATGCTGCTGCAACATTTTTTTTTTCAAGTCAATGGTTTAAAAGTTACCGATGAAAAAAAAATATTTTTTAAATGGAACACCCCATATATTTTTGCATTTTTTAGTAGAGCAAAAAATTACCATTCCAAAAATATATAACACTTAATGGTTTACATAAGTAGTTATCAATTACTAATAACTTTTACGATTTCATGTATAAAATTGGAAGCGCGCCCCTTCAACAAGTAGGCTTTGGACGGTGAGACAATGAAACAACCATGGAAAAATGTGTACTGCTACCTGTCAAATTTTCAGTTGAGCTTTTTAGGCAGTACCTATAAAAAAATTTCTATTCTTGTGTAATTTATAAACTTTATAACATACCTATAATGAAATTTGAAAGTTATAAAAAATGGAATATGATGGTCTGTTTTATACAATCCGGGGAAAATGACTATCTCTGTTTAACTCGTACCTTTTCGGCCTAACCCTTTCAAAATGCCCACTATTAATCAAATTGAGTCGCAATCTTGCAAAAATGCCCTTGAAAGGATGTCTTCTCTCTGGATACCGCTCGTAGTATAAATTGCTCGTTGCATCTGCATTTTCCCCGGATTGTATAAAACAGACTATCATTATCTCATTTTTTATAACTTTCGAATTTCATTGTAGGTATGTTATAAAGTTTATAAATTACACAAGAATTGAAAAATTTTTACACTGCCTAAAAAGCTTAACTGAAAATTTGACAGGTAGCAGTAAAAATTTTTCCATGATTGTTTCATTGTCTCACCTTCCAAAGCCTACTGTCTTTTCACAAGTATTTCAATGGTGTAATAAAAAAATATGGGTTCCATTTGAAAAAAAATAGATTTTTCAATTTTTCGATGTTGATATTGGGAATTTTTTACCGAACACCCTGTACAATATTTTGAAATGGCATACAGACCATTTAATAAAGTTAACTTTCGCCTACGACAGTCCAAAATTTCAGTTTTCCAGATTCATAAATTTCAAAGTTATCATCACTTTGGTTTATGGCTGCAACACTCAAAAAAATAAAAAAATTGCGAATATCTCGAAAAGGGTTAGGAATAAGGTACACATTATATTCAGAAAAAATTTTGGAATTTAATAGGGAACCAAATGGTGTAATAATATATAGGGTGTTCTATTTGAAATAACAAAGTTGCTATCGACTTCCGGTATAACCGGAAGTGATCGGAAGTTGAAGATGTTTTAGAAAGAAAGTTTACAACCTGTTATATAAGTAACCAAAATTTCAAATCAAAATTCGCACTCCTTCCCCGTAAACTTCTAATGAACCACTTACGTGAATCACCCTTTATATCACCTGTTGAAGTGACATTTTGATATTTTAATTGAATTCGAACCACAAATGAACTGCTGTTTTACAAATTATTTACATTACCTGTTTATATACTATCTGAGGCTATACCTCCACCTAAAATTCATAATATAAGTCACAAAATTCACCAATAATATCAAATAATTTGTATTTGGCCGCAAATGCAGATGCAAACCTAAACATAATCTAAAACGTCGAAACTAGAAGTTCAAGTTGAAATTTCGAACGAGAGGCTCACGCAATTGTTTCGCATTCGGTTTTTTTTTACCACAGGTTCGAAATATCATCATCAAGAGAAAATAATGTTAATTATATTCTAATCCTATAGATATTAGTCTATTTTGGTTCAATTCAATTCAAAGTCGCCATAGTTTCAAGGTGGATGCTGTTAATTCCAATGTAAACATACTTCTTATAGATACATATCTTTTTTGTTTCGGCATGACACGCAATAATTTTCTCCCTCAGCATTTTCTCTCCCGTCGAAGTATACCCTATGCTGCATTGAGGCAATCCTGCCACTCTGTCCCAAAGGTGCAGTGATCTCCGAATTACAATCCGTCCTACGCCATTCGGCAGACGCCAGTCTCACTTCCCTTCCATGTTGACCGGAATAAAATCCGAGCCCGGATCGATTTCCTCGAAACTCGGCGGGAAAACTTCTATAAACATTTCAGGAGGCGGCAGCGTTTACTTGTTGCTCTTGGACATGTTCGTTCTCGCTTAAAAACTTGGGTTCGGGAAATGAGATTTCTCCTATAGATAAATGTATAGGTATGTACATATTTATATGAGAACCGCGTTAAAGAATTAATCGTATTTAAAAATATTGTAATGAGTTTTCCCTTCGACCTGTTTTGGAAATATCAGGGACTCTTTAAAATAAGGGGACCCAGCACGTCACAGTCTATGACAAAGGAAAAGAGAAGCCTTGAGGGAAAGTTGGTTTTCTGTCGACTCCAAGGAGACCACAAGGGGGCTTGTAGAAGGTTATAATGTTATGTCAGTGTGTAACTGCCATCAGGTCTTTAAAATAAGGGGACCCAGCATTATACTTTCCAAAGTGAGGCCTATTCTTTCCTCATTCTAATAGTATCAGTGATGCTAAGTATGCCATTTTATTGGAGAATCTATGAATATAACAGGTACTTTGATTGTTAATAAAAATTAATAATGGTTTCCAAGTTAGAAAACAAAAATTGTGAATTATGATCGGAAATTTTTTGCCCCCTTTAGAATCTATGGCACTATCTATCACAGAAAAACCTGATGGCAGTTACACTGACATATAACATAACCTTGTACCAGCCCAATCACAAGTTTATGTCATATCTCAGAAATCACAAACAAAATAAAAAATTAGATAAGATTGTCTTATTAAGCCCAAAATTATCTACAATTTTTGCCTCTACAGTTTTTCTGTATAATCAGAAATAACGGAGCTACAGAGATCTGGTGAAATAGCAAAAAATCACTCTTTTCAAAATATTTAGTGAGCCATGAACTTTTTTAAAAATCCAAAAGGGGCATTAGATTGAGCATTCAAATCCGCAATTCTTTCCCTATTTAACCTTTGTTCTAGCTCTGCTTGTTTCCGAGATCCCCATAGTGGTCATCGAAAAAAACTCACCCTGCAATACATGTATAATATTTCATTATGGGTTTTTATAAGTAAAAAAAGTCAAATTCAACTTAAAAAATATGTTATATTGAACACTCACACAAATAAATTAAGAAAGCCGAGGTTGAACATAAAAATATTATGATTAATCTAATAAATACAATTTTAACAACAATATCATTATTATATTACTATTATTATTATTGACTTAAGAATTTTAAAATTTCTCTGTATCTAAATGTGGAAATATTTATTGTCTGAAATATGAAATTACCATTTCCTGCTAGGTTCAGCAATGTCGGCTTAAGACCCAGATGTGCATTCAGAGATAATCAAAAGCAAGTTTTTTGTCCTAGTGGTGACTTAAATCTGAAAACCGCAAGTAGTGTTTATAAATGTGACGTTGAGAGTATTTTGGTAACTCTAGAAAAAATATGATAATCTTTGGAACTGCTTTACCTTTTTCTTGTGGAATCAACCAATATGCACTGGGATCATTTTTAAATTTTCTAATTTCCTTTCGCCTAAAGGTTTATTTAGAAAATCGCTGGCATGAAAAGGAGTAAATTAATGCCCTTCTTGGTTAAAGAGGCCGCCTGTAGTAGTCGTAAATTTTAAATTATTAAGCAGGTAGCTTTAGTCGGGTCTTTTTTTTTTAAAGAGTTTATCTACGACTACGAGTTTATTTTAAGTTTGTGAGGTACCTTGGGAGAGAAATAAAATTACAAAAATTTTATAATGAACACAGAGAAAAACTACCATGCTTAGAACTACTAGACCTAATCTTATTAGACCATCTCAAAAACTGTGAACATATTACAAATGGATTGAGGAACTTGGTAACAAGGTGCAATAGCGACAAATTCTAAATAAGTCTTTAAAGTTTATTTTACGGCCTGATTAAAGGTAGGGGAACGAGAGGTAAAATGGCACCTTTAATAAAATTGATCAATTTTCAAACTATATGAACTTTATTTGCAAAATCAAATTAAGCCTTTGATAACAAAACATTCTCTCCTATGTACGTATACCTCAAATAGGCTAAAAGTTAACCTTATCAGGCAAAAAGAGATAACAACTCGCTTGGTCTATTTTGTAAAGGCAATACGGCACCTCTGTGAAGGTAAAACGGACCTGGTTAAAAGTGACAAATTTGAACACATTTCACAAGCAAAAATTGCTTCATCCTGATTGTCTTCGACCACAGAGCAAGAAAAATATGCTATAAACACAAAAGGGTAGGTTACAATGGGGTATAAAGCGCACAAGGGTAAGTTAGACGAAGGTAGAAAACACACAACGGTAGGTTAGACTAGAAACCAGGAGGTACAAAACACAGAAGGGCAGATTAGACGGGGATATAAATCACATAAGGGTAGGTTAGACTGGGGGTATAAAACACATACAGATAGCTTAGATGGCGGAAAAGGGGGGCGTGACCTAAACATGACACCACAAAAGTGGAGGGATGCAAAAGGAGTGGGGAGGGTGTTCCATAACTCTCTAACTATCCCTACTGGAAGTAGTTAAGTTTAGAGAGTTCTGGACCATCCATGATCCCTCCACTCCTTTTGTGACATCACATTTAGGCCCCGCCCCCACACTACCACACCACGTTTCAGAGTTGTTTTGGGCTCGTTATATATTTCAGAGGCTTTTGTAAGCCCCATCCCAGCAAGCACCTTTTGTACGGCCTCTGTCATATTACGCTATTTATGTTTCTCTGACACTCTCTTGTAGTTATTGATCATCTTAAATGTACCAGGGAGGCAGAATGAACCGCTAGAAGGCAGGTCCATTTAACCCGGTCCGTTTTGCTTTTGGGTAGTCTCGAACAAAATAGGTGCATTTCAAGGTTACGTCAACTCAAAGTTAAAAATAAAAAAAAATGTCTTGGATAGCGGAAATACTAGTCTATGTAAGGATAACTTCACTAATCCTGGTTGTGTATAACAAAGGAAACTGCAGGTTACTTGAAAATGCCTAAATTTACATAATTTTTTATTAGACATGACTTACTTTACTAAAAGAGCACCCTTTGCTTTAATCGATCACTGGTCTACTGTCCAAGATTGCCTATTGGTAGTGTAATCTATATATAGGTGTACACTATCAAGCGACACATGGCGCTGTAGCCATACGTAATAAATAAATGGACCATTTTGCCCGCGGGGTCCGTTTTACCTTCCGTTCCCCTACTTTCCTGACTAGAAACACGCCACTGAAAATGGTTGTAACCTAGCTAACGATGATTTACATAAAATAGCAAAAATATTATTTTTTACGAAAAAGCTCTTTTTTATAAAGATGCGGATCGACGTCCACAGCGCCGGTTCGGCGGCGGCGCTTTACCCCTCTGATTTTCCGCTGAATCGCCTTATTCGCTAATTGCGCGATCGTTACAAACGCAATTATCCCGAGCCGGCGCTTCGTATTTACAGAATAAATATACGGCGAAAATCGTTGCCGGTTGCCGGCGATGAGCAACAGTTTTGCCCGCCTCGCTTTATGTGATTTCAATTCCAAATAGCCCGCCTGCCCAACCCGGCGTCGATCGGGGGACGAAGCGACGGGAGTGGAAAACGTTGTAAATCGTTTGTGACAAAAAAGGCGCAACCATGTTGTTTATGTCTATACAGGGTGGTTCACTTTTATGTGGTAGGACTTTAACATTAGATAGAAAAAGATAATCTAAAATGAAAATTTTATATCAACATATATCGGGGAAAGCTTAGTTTCCGAGATACAGGGCGTTGAAGTGTTGGAAAAAATATGAAGTATTTTTTACACTGTCCGAACCAGTGGAGATATTTAAACCAAATTTGATGTGTAGTACCACCTTTTTGACTACGATATTTAGTGATAATATGAAGGTCCTGAAATAACCAGTGGTGGAGTTATGGGTTTTCACTATCACTAAATTTAAAAAGTAATTAGTACGGACCTGTCTCACATCACATCACATCAACGTAAAGTTCTTTCAATTCTCTACAAAAAGTGTATCTTGACTTTTTTTTGTATCTGCCACGGTTGTGTAGTAAATAAATTATTTCGTTTCCATATCAGCCTTTTTTGCCTAAAAATGTGTTTTCTAAGATTATTGATAAATATCGCAAATAACAGAAATTAATTATGGAACACTTATCGGATTCAGCTATTTTATTTTTAATTTTATGGAAACAATTTTAAAAATAAACTGGCACTTGGTTTGAGGTACATTACTTTATTATCATTTTAACATTTTTATCAAATCTAGTATTATTTCTTAATAATTTTTATAATTCTAAATTTGTACAACATTCAACAATTGTTCAAAATGTGATCCATTCTGTTGCACACATAATTCACTTCGACGCCTAACGGATTGAACAGCATCGATTAAATTGCCATTTCTCAATTCATCGCACGCATTTCTGATACGATCAATAAGTTGTTCCCTTGTTTCTACAGGAGTCGCATAGACTTGTTCTTTTAAAAATCCCCATACGAAGAAGTCCAGAGGTGTTATGTCCGGAGAACGTGGTGGCCAAGCGACCGGTCCCCCTCGTCCGATCCACCTATTTGGAAAGTTATTATTTAACCAGTTCCTCACATTTCGGTGAAAATGTGCAGGACAGCCGTCAAGTTGGAACCAAGCCAACAATCTTAAGTTTAAAGGAATGTCTTCCCACATATTATTATGCTCAGCTACTAAAACTCCAAAAAATTGTCACCATTCACTCGCTGTGGCAAAAAAAAGGGTCCAAACAGATGATGGTTGTACAGTCCAATCCAAACATTGACACTAAATTCGACCTGAAAATTTCTTGGCCGGATTGCATGTGGGTTTTCTTGTGCCCAAATATGCTGATTATGAAAGTTTACTACTCCACGACGAGTAAAACACGACTCGTCCGTCCATAAAATGTTATTTAAAAATTGTCTATTTCCTTCAATTGACTCCAAAATCCATCGGCAAAACACGAATCTTCTTTCTGCATCGCCGGGCCTTAAACCTTGTACGGGTTGTAGATGATACGCATGCCTGTGATCTCTTTTTAAAGCTCGCAAAATTGCAGACTTTGAAACACGTACTTGTTGTAGGATTCCTATCGAATTCACGAAGAATCTCATTGTTGCGTCTGACTTGTTGGATATTGTTTTCATTTCCTCGTTCGACGATTCTAGTTCTCAGACCGCGAGTTCTGAATTGCCGGTGCATGTTAACAAACACCGAGGGACGCGGATGGCGCCTATTTGGAAATCGCCTCCGGTATTCTCTGGCTGCTTCCGCAGAGTTCCCATTTGCAACTCCATAGCAGAAATGGATGTCAGCCTGCTCTTCATTTGTAAATTGGAACGGCATTTTAATTATTAACAAAGACAAACTGCGGCGCTGCTACGTTCATCTACTGGATGACAGATTATTGTATTATTAACTGTCAATAAGATTTTCTTTTCCATGGTACACTTATCTTCACCAGTACGGCGATGCAGAAAGGACATTAGTATTTTGCCGATGGATTTTGTAGTCAAAGGAAATAAGACAATTTTTAAATAACATTTTATGGGCGGAAGAATCATGTTTTACTCGTCGTGGTATAATTTAGAATTCTACAAATTTAGAATTATAAAAATTATTAAGAAATAATACAGATTTGATAAAAATGTTAAAATGATAATAAAGTAATGTACCTCAAACCAAGTGCCAGTTTATTTTTAAAATTGTTTCCATAAAATTAAAAATAAAATAGCTGAATCCGATAAGTGTTCCATAATTAATTTCTGTTATTTACGATATTTATCAATAATCTTAGAAAACAAATTTTTAGGCAAAAAAGGCTGAGATGGAAACGAAATAATTTATTTACTACACAACCGTGGCAGATACAAAAAAATGTCAAGATACACTTTTTGTAGAGAATTGAAAGAACTTTACGAAAAAAAAATGTACGTTGATGTGAGACAGGTCCGTACTAATTACTTTTTAAATTTAGTGATAGTGAAGACCCATAACTCCACCACTGGTTATTTCAGGACCTTCATATTATCACTAAATATCGTAGTCAAAAAGGTGGTACTACACATCAAATTTGGTTTAAATATCTCCACTGGTTCGGACAGTGTAAAAAATACTTCATATTTTTTCCAACACTTCAACGCCCTGTATCTCGGAAACTAAGCTTTCCCCGATATATGTTGATATAAAATTTTCATTTTAGATTATCTTTTTCTATCTAATGTTAAAGTCCTACCACATAAAAGTGAACCACCCTGTATAGTGCTGATTTTTTGTAGAGTAAGCAAAGAGAGCTGATTGTAGAAATTGTATGCCTTGGCATTTTTCTATATAGCTATACCTACTGCTAGAGGAACAACAGGAAATGGCGATTCAGCGATTCAGCTTTTTTTAGTACGCCATGGTACCTTCGTCTGGCAGCATATATAGTGAGTCAGATAGTGACATATTTAGTTGTCCCATTTTCGCAATTATGTATAATATGTTTTTATGATGAAAAGTACAGGGTGGTTCATTATAAATTGACACCCCCTTAACTTGTTAGTTTTTGAGGTTAGAAAAAAATGTTTTTGACAAAAGTTTTTTGTGACGTTATTGGACCGTGTACAGTGTGTTCTAGAAAGCCGTGCCAGACATATAACTTTTGTTTTTTTAAACGGAACACCCTATATATTTTTGCATTTTTGAAATCATTACCTTTTTCCGTTTTTGAAAAATTCCGTTTTCAAATTTTATACTAAATTTATTTAACTCGAATTTGTGGATCTCGTGATAAAGATAGATGATCGATGTAAGTAATAACAAAAAATATTTGTTTTAAACAAGAGATTAATATAGTGAAACTCCAAAATGTTTAGAAGCCTTTTCAAATTTTACTGATTATATTCTCGAAATAAATAATTTCAGGAAAATCGTAAAAGCTGTTAAACATTTTGGAGTTTCACTATATTACTCTCTTGTTTAAAACCAATATTTTTTGTTATTACATCGATCGTCTATCTTTATCACGAGATCCACAAATTCAAGTTAAATAAATTTAGTATAAAATTTGAAAACAGAATTTTTCAAAAACGGAAAAAGATAATGCCACAAAGTTTAATATCAGTTTAATTGCATTGATGAGCAGATTTCAAAAATGCAAAAATATATAGGGTGTTCCATTAAAAAACATAAGTTATGTCTGCCACGGCTTTCTAGAACACACTGTACACTGTCCAAGAGCATCACAAAAAACTTTTTATAAGTATCTAAAACTTTCGTAAAAAACATTTTTTTCTAACCTCAAAAACTAGCAAGTTAAGGGGGGTGTCAATTTATAACGAACCACCCTGTACATCGATGTTAAGTAGAATTAAGCGAAATTTACGAGTGGCCCCTGGGGATAACATAATGGAAAATGCGTTTTTCCTATATAATATATAGGTAATAGACCAGGTATGTATCATTTCTTTTTTATGTTTTTGGGGATAGTGACGATGTACATTTTCATACTTTCGATGGGTTTGTGTGGAAAAATCGGACAAAATCTCGATTTTTTTCCTTACAAGATTACGCTCTTATTTCAACCCTTTATTAGCCACCTGCAACACTCAAGCCTTTGGTTTTCCGAAGCCAGGTTCTATTAGATAATTAATCATTTAGTACACACGACTTGCGTAAAAATATGGGCAACAGACACCTTTTATTTCTGTTAAGGAAAATCGCATTTTCCATATGTTATCCTAAGGGGCCACTGTTAAATTTCCCTTTATTCTACTCAACATCTATATGTACTTTTCAACCCTCTTCGAGGTTTGTATGCGAAAATGAGCCACCTAAATCTGTCACTATCTGACAGTAATAGCCGAACGGGTAAATACCCATGCATTTAATATAGTTATGATCGTTGCTTAGCCAGTGGACAGCATACAATCGCAATCTAGTGACGGAAGCAGCAACCCCTGTGAAATTACGTATTGTCTTCTTATTACAGATTTATAAATATGCGGGGAGCTTATTACAGATTACGTATTCGCTAGAGACAAGTTCTGACTGCACCACCTGATAGATGGCTCTAATATAGGTACAATCACTCATGAACGGAAAAGATCTTTACTCAGGAATATGTATAATCGCATCCATAATATTCGTGAGAAGGAACTGAAAAAAAAAACGTCCAAACCAAGCAACAGATTTTTATAGAAAATTTTAATTTCTAGGGTCCACCATATTGACATTAAAAAGATCGAGTTATTGTGAAAATCCATTAGACTTTAGATATATTGTAAAATAAAAATGAACGCTGGTGTGCCCTTGCAACGTTATGTATACAATACATTACAATAACATTGGTAAACAGGTGTCCAGAGAAATATTGACTTCATAGTTGACTTATTGGTATTATTTCATATAATATAAGAAGAAATTCTTCTTCAAATTCTTCTGCATTTTTTATGTTAGTCTGGAAATTGACTTTGCTATGACTTCAAGTCGCTACCGCGGAAAGCCCGGTGAACAAAATAGGATATGATCATGCAAAAAACGTCATGGTGGTGTAGAAGAATTTTAGACATAAATATGGAGTGAGAAGCAGAGAAGTAAAATTAACTTTTTTCAACTATTACAATACATTTTCTTCATAGCCACAAAAATATTCCTCCATAAAATTCTAACTAATTCGAGTAGGTAATGTAAAATTAACAATTTTCTTAATTATTAGTGAATTTGCTCTGTTGCTGTGCCGTAACTATTCAGTTTACAGAAAAATTATAATATAATAATAATAATTCTCACCCTCATAATATCCCAAACTAGAAATACCCCAGAAGCAACTAAATGCTTGTGCGGGTGAGGTGGGAAATTACTATTATTTTGTCTTCGTTGCTATTTGCGGCTAGGTCGACTTTTCCCGATAGAACTAGGATAGTGTTCCCTTAAGTACTACGGAAAACCCTTGAAAACCGTACTAGTCCCACTGAATGTAGGACAAAATTAGTAAATCACACTGATGAAGCTATTAAGAAGCAATACCGTGAATCCACAATTTGTCCATCGCTCTTGGCCATCAGCGGTGTTTTTCAGTAGCGGACATAAGCTTCA
The DNA here is from genome assembly GCA_963920635.1 of Pseudeuparius sepicola. Taxonomy (NCBI): domain Eukaryota; kingdom Metazoa; phylum Arthropoda; class Insecta; order Coleoptera; family Anthribidae; genus Pseudeuparius; species Pseudeuparius sepicola. The sequence goes on along the minus strand of OY987302.1, from coordinate 45,131,385 downwards.
GCGCCCCCCCCCCTGCAAGATTTGAGGTCGGGCCCCCTACAATTTGTTTTTCAACATTTTTTTAAAACTAATAGGTAGGTATACAGCGAAACAGAAAAAAACCTTTCAGAAATACACTTTTATTTCATTTCAATGAGTAATTCGCCTTCGTTTATGTTTAAAAAACATATCGACTAACTCTGACAAATCAATCTTATTATAGCTATATCACGATAAAGTTACCCACGGCACAGATAACGCCCACGGTATGTCATTGCGCATCTTGTGACGCGTCAGAATTTAAATTGCTCCATATGTCTTGTCTGCGGCATGCAGCAATCGATTTTTTGGCAAGATAATTGTCCTTGGGAAATCTATAGTACTTAATTTCCGTTCCCTTACTGTTTCTGTTATTATTTGGACAAACGCTGACTGCACATCCCGGCATTTCTGGCCTATTTTAAAGCACTGTCGAGCTGGACTGGCAGTTGTTTTTCACTTTATTCACTTTTTTCTTGAAACATTAAACTGTAAACTATAAAAAATTGTAAAACACAACCGCATTTTGAATTCATGACTCGCAACTGACGTAGATGCGCAGATTTGCCTTGTTTTCGGATTCGTTACTGACATACCGTGGGTAAGTCTATCGTGAGCTATATCATGTTTTATACCTACTTATTACAGCCAATGAATTTAATCGTTATTGTGACATTGTTGAGCGTAAATACAGGGTGTTATTTAAGTACATAGCCAAACTTCAAATGATTTTAAGACGAAAAGTTTATATAAACATAGGTCCGGTATCGCTTCGATTTCAAGATACAGGGTGTCAAATTTAAAAAATATATATATTTTTTAAGCAACATCTTAATAATCCTTTAGACGATTTTGTTTAAATCTGGCAGTGTTATTTACGGTAGAGAGGGGTTAATTTAGCCCTAACTAGATTCAAATTATTAACTCCAGTGGCGTCCCGGGGGGGGGGGGGGAGGGCACCGTGACCAATATTTAAAAAAAATGTGCGCAACTGATGTTTTTAAAACTTTTATATTTTTCTCGCATTAAGGAACTAAGAGTACAACTTTTTGGTCTCCTGAATTTTTTACGTATCTGGCTTTGTTTTCGACAAAAAAAAATAAAAACCACTATATTGCATGTCATTGCTTTGTTGTTGCATTGCTGCTTTCTCGAAAACGAAGCAAGATACGAACAAGGTTCAAGAGACCAAAAAGTTGTATTCTTAGATGCTTAATGCGAAAAAAATACAAAAGTTTTAAAAAAGTCAGTGGCGCACATTTTCTTTTTCACAAAAATATTGGTTAAGGGACGCCACTGGACTTGATAATAATAATTGTAATCTACTTTTATATTTTTTTCGCATTAAGCAACTAAGAGTACAACTTTTTCGTATCTTAAATTTTTTTCGTGTCTTGCTTCGTTTTCGAGAAAAAAATAAAAACCACTTTATTGCATGTCATTGTTTTGTTGTTGCATTGCTGCTTTCTCGAAAACGAAACAAGATAAGAACAAGATTCAAGAGACCAAAGAGTTGTATTCTTAGATGCTTAATGCGAAAAAAATATAAAAGTTTTAAAAAAGTCAGTGGCGCACATTTTCTTTTTCTCAAAAATATTGGTTAAGGGACGCCACTGGACTTGATAATAATAATTATTGTAATCTACTTTTATATTTTTTTCGCATTAAGCAGCTAAGAATAAATCTTTTGTTCTCTTTTCGTATTTGCGGCAATTTGAATCTGCGCCCATCGCCCATAGAGGCTCGGGTCGGGTTGGACTTCGGGCAGACGGCGGACTCGGGCCGTCGGGCCCTCAAACCGCTCGGTCCCCCCCGCAATGCGGGCCTTGCGGGCCCGCTACATCCGCCCTTGGTGTTTTTCTATAAAGACATTGTGTATGCATTTGCCTCGACCTCGCGGTTCGAACCAAGGTTGATCGAAGGCAGAAAAACATGCAGTCTAAATAGTTCGGAGACGCTATGAACATCGCTACCGCGGCATAAAACATATTATTCTGTATAAATTAATGTAATACTGTTTGATTTTTATATAATAACACTTTTTTGTCGTATAAGGCGCCCGAAGCTGGCACCAGAAAATGTTTTTAGCGACATTTTACCAAGATGGCGGCACCAGCGGCGATCATATTTTACATTTTTATTCACGGTATAGAAATCTACAAATGACCAAAGTTTCAAAACTTCGACACTTTTTCGGATTAGACTCCCTTTTTCGCCCTGACCGCTGTACTATTGATCCAATAAATCCCCAGTATACCTATATCTTCCTGTTTTATGGCATTCCAAATTAGAGAAACCATTGATATTTCAGATGTGGACACAATTCCCGGCACAATGGAATATTTACCCGCCGGCAAAAGTTTGCAAAGCTAAAACTCGGACCGGCCTATTGTTCTATTTAAAACAGGAAACAATTAGTCGTTTTATGCGCCGGCCCCCTGTCATTTAAATGTGAAAGGCGTTTCCGGAAAACGCCAACAATTTAATAATATTTGCAGCGGCAGCAGCCTGCAGCGTATTTGCAATCCATTTAACATCGACGACTTGCCCCGAAACGCATTCGTAATTCCAATGCCATTGTCCCTTTCTGTTACTCGCCAATTGAATTAAAATTATTCTGCAAATAGCTGCAGCACGGGAGCATTTGCGTAACAAGTGGGGAACAAATTCGCAGTAGGTAGGTACCCGTTCAAAATTTTTGTAGCTCAATTCATGATTTAGTTGACAATTTCTGGGAGGTATTTGAACTCTTCGTCTTCTTGACAAAGGTTCGGTTAAATAAATATTACCTATGTTGGACACCACAAAATAATAGTAGTCATATTTTAACCTACACATAATTCGTTCATTTATTCGTTTTGTACAAATTTGCATTGATGTCCAGCAAGAGTTTTCAAAAATATATTAATGGACTGCACGTTTTTCTGCCTTCGATCGACCTTGGTTCGAACCGATGTCGAGGCAAGGGCATGCACATGTCTTTAAAGAAAAACACCGCTATGGCCAAGAGCGCTGGACACTGGACAAATAATGTAGGTTCACGGTATTGCTTCACTCACTGGGATTACTAAGGTTTTCTAGGGTTTTCCGTAGTACTTGAGCGAATGCTATCCTAGTTCTATCGGGAAAAAAGTCGGCCCTAGCCGCAAATGGCAATTAAGACAAAATAATAGTAATAATTGCCCCCACACAAGCATGTGCATGGTTGCTTCTGGGGTACTTCTAATTAGGAGTATTGTGAGGGTGAGAATTATTGTTATTATCTGTATTACTATCTGTGGTCCATTGACAGATTCTTCGAGCCAAAATAATTTTGTTATGCGATTTTATACTATATACAGGGTGTAAATGAATAAGTGCGAAAAAATTCAAGTGGTGAATCTTTGAGTGATTCTAAGTCGAAAAGTTTATATAAACATAGGTCGGGTAATGCTTCCTTTTCAAGATACAGGGTGTCAAACTCTCGTTAAAAAATCGCTTTTTCGTAAATATCTTAATAATGCTGTAATTCTTCAGTTTCAGAACAGTTTCATGGCCATGAATAGCTTCAATTTCTTGGAAAAATGCCATAAGACAGTAGATATAATATTCCAAAACCAGAGTTAAAAAAGAAGGTAAATGAATGTTTGGTAATGTAATCCGAATGAAAGACGTAGTGTATGAATTTTCTTCAAATTCTTGATGGATTGTTTAAAAACTCAATTTCTTCAATAAATAGCTAGTTTACGGCTGTGTAGTTTTTAGTAGATAAAATAACGAGTTTTGCAGCCAGAAAGGTATATATTAACTTCTTTTTATAATACCAAGCTTTCGGTCTACTTCGTGACCTTCATCAGGGCTAGAAATTTTTTTAAATTATTAGAAAATATTGAGAAAAGGTTGAAATTTTACTCACAATAGGGTAGTTTCCTCTAATCAAATTTTCAAATAAATTGCACATAACTTGATTCATCAAGTCCTAAGATAGCTTTAACCATTTTTTATTTCCCGAATAAGTATCCACGAAGTTAGAATTTTTAAAATAAAATTTGAATTTATTTGAATTTGCGTTCGGGACCCGACCGCGTGTTGACGTCATAAAAACGAGCCGAACATTTTCATTCGTTTTTTTATCATGTGGTACGGACTTGGACTGGAGACCTAATCTTATTATTTTGTGATTTGATATGTCACTAGTCAAATAATATCAGCTGGAGTTTTGTTTACATTTCAAAATTTGTAATTTTATCAAAGTTATTGAGGGGTTCCAAACGATTTTGAATTTTATATTTTATTAAAACCATTGTTTATCGCGTCGTCATAATAGTAAAGGACTAAATGAGGTATTAATTCATTTTTATACCCGACCTAAGTGTTCACAAATCAATGATTAAAATAAGGTAAGCAAGTAGGCAATGTAAATTTTTATCATTGCTCCTTTCTTATAATATAATTAAAAATTGTGCTTGTGTTTGAAATTATTGAGAGAGATAGTGTAATAAAATCTAATTAATTACAAATGCAAATCTTAACTTATGTACATGGTACAATCCTAAACCCTATAGTTTGAATTACAAAGAAAAATGAATAGGTACCATAAAATTGATATTGGTAGTAGGTAGTTCAATCCCCAGATAAAAGTGTTTGAGAGCAAAGTATAATTTAGTAAGCACTCTTTCTCAATTTGATTGTAGGTAGGTACCTAAAGAATATAAATAGGTAATCATTTAAATTCCAAGAAATACCTACCTACCTGATGCATTTATATAGGTATGAGAGTAGATAGAGTGTTTAATTTGCTTTCTGTTTCAGTGCGAAGAAGTTGACAAAGAGTAAAGTAATGGCTCCTCCTGTAGTGAATGTGGGTTTTGTTAAAGCAAGTTCAGACAATCTTCCGGAAATTGACATACCTATTTATGCTCTCACAATTTTTAAAGCGAGATGCCAAAGCGAAACAATCTCGCGAAACGCGAAAACCGCAAAGCTAGAAAGCTAGGTTATGTTTCGATACCCACAAAACATCAAGATTAGGTTAGGCGGGCACCGTTATCGTTACTAGTTTGCTGCACCGTTGCCAGATCCCCTTTCGGACTTGTACTCAGAAGTAAATCCTGTACTCCAAAGACCGACTATTCTTCAACAAACATTGAGAAAGTATATTATATCTTTACGGAATATAGTGTTTTTTTATAAAGTTTACTGCTGTTCTTATTTATTGCAATTAATAGGTTTGTTCTAGGAAGCAATCTCAAACTAGTCCGAACCAATAAGCAGAGTTAAAAACAGTCAGAGAATTTGAACTGTATAATCAACTTTATGTTGACAATTTGAGTTTCCATACTAGAACACAGCTATTCTTATAACAAAATATTCGACTAGCAAGGAAAAGTCACACGAGTTGGCAACGTACAATAAACGAATAAAGCTTCAAGGCTTCGCGGTCCTATTCACATAGCTCAAAATTATTATGACGTCAAAATTAAGAAAACCATTAAAAACGGAAATAATTTTGAACTCAATTTTCTCCCAAAGGAGGTAAAATTTTTAGTTTAGAATTTTACTAGTGTAGTCTGCATCAATACAGGCTTTCAACAAAATAAAATTTGAAAAACGGTTAAATACCCTATTATGTTGAAGTTTTACCAATATTAAAACCAGATAGATTTTAGGTTTAAAAGGGTCAGAAAAAGGTTTTTACATAATTTCGTGTGAAATTTATACCGTCAATTTTGTTTGTAATTGTTTTTTTTTTTTGTTAATAAGGTAATTTAGTTTCAAAAAACAAATATATATATATATATATATATATATATATATATATATATATACAGGGTGTCCGGAAATAAATGCACCAACTTGAAAAATTAAAAAGAAAAATGGAAAATATGACGAAAAGTTCATATGAACATGGGTCCGCAGATGTTTGGTTTTCGAGATGCAGGGTGTTGAAATTTAAATTTTATTTTCGATTTTTTTAAATAACTTTTTGAGACGACAAAATTTTCGTGCAAAATTTGGTAGTCGGGGTTTTTTTGGGATGAGAAATCATAATTTGGTATTATTTTTGGTGCAATACGTAGAGGGCGCTGCGTACGCTATCATTATTTAATTTAATTTGCCCTAACTTTTTTGACAGTAAACTTTTACGACATTTTGTGAAAGTATCCTCTTCCCACACGTTTTCTAAGCAAAAAAGGTATACTTGGTGCATAACGCCAAAGGTGACCGTTTTCGAGAAATTTTCAAATTTCTGCATCGATGCAGGTGCCATATCGACACTCGTATGCAATTAAATTCTAGGCGTTAATCATAGGTGCCTGGCGTTCGCAATAAACAAACACATTTATTTTTTGACAGTTTAATTAATTTGTTGTTGTTAGATTATCTTTTCTACTTTTTTCTCGAAAAACGGTGATATTATCCATGCAAGAAAAGGTTCAAATGCACCTGATGTATGGAGAGGCCCGTGGAAATTCACGTCTCGCGCGGAGACTGTGCTCTGACCGATTTCCCCAACGAATACTTCCATATCATTCAATGTTTTCACGTGTGCACCGGCAACTTATGGAAACGGGTTCTGTAAATGTAACAAAATCTAATGCAGGAAGACGTCGTTTGTTAACAGTGCAACAAGAAGAAAATATTTTGGATTTATTTGACGAAAACCCCGAAATAAGCATAAGACGGGCATCACTGCAACTTGGAATTCCTAAAATGCAAGTCCACAGTTTTATTAAACTGCAATTACTGCATCCTTTTAGTGTTCAAAAAGTACAGGAACTTAAACCAGAGGATTTACCACGAAGAAGAAATTTCTGCTTATGGGTTCTTCAACGTTATAACCAAAATCCGGATTTTGTAAACCGATTGCTCTTTACTGATGAGGCCTGTTTTACAAAAGATGGTGTACTGAATCTACACAACCTTCATTACTGGGCCATGGTAAATCCACACGTCGTAAGGCAGACTCGTTCGCAAGATAGATGTTCAGTCAATTGCTGGGCTGGAATCGTCGGAGATTACATCATTGGTCCACATTTCTTGCCCCCTCGGTTAAATGCTGAAACTTACCGGTATCTTTTGGAACATGAACTACCAATTCTTATGGAAGATATTCCCCTCGATATTAGACAGAGTTTATGGTTTATGCATGATGGTGCCCCACCACACCGAGGGCGGATCGTAACCGAATGGCTGAATGAAAATTATCCAAGACGTTGGATTGGTAACAATTCCCCCAACGCAGCATGGCCTCCCCGTTCTCCGGACTTAAACGCTATGGACTTTTCTTTCTGGGGGGCCATGAAGGATCGCGTCTATGCCGTGCCAATTAGAAATCGCGATCACTTACAACAACGAATCCTTGCCGCGGCTGAAGATATTAAACAGATACCCAACATTCATTGGAAAATACGTCAAAATTTTGTAAAACGTCTGCGGGTTTGTGTTCAACAAAACGGTTCCCACTTTGAACACGTTTTACGAAATTGGTTAATTTCACTTACCTAATAAAATTCAATTGTAAGAATCGAACTCTTAATAAAAGTTTCATGAAAATAATTTGTAACATTCATGGTTTCTTGTTTGCAATTTTCTATGAAATGCAGGTAAGTTTCCGAGTTTAGACTGGGGACATGAAACATGGTATGATAATGCCATCTTCCGATGATTCTAACCGAATTAATGTAGCAATTTTGTTTGTTCACCTTTTGGCGTAAATTTAAATGTGTTTGTTTATTGTGAACGCCAGGCACCTATGATTAACGCCTAGAATTTAATTGCATACGAGTGTCGATATGGCACCTGCATCGATGCAGAAATTTGAAAATTTCTCGAAAACGGTCCCCTTTGGCGTTATGCACCAAGTATACCTTTTTTGCTTAGAAAACGTGTAAGAAGAGGATACATTCACAAAATGTCGTAAAAGTTTACTGTCAAAAAAGTTAGGGCAAATTAAATTAAATAATGATAGCGTACGCAGCGCCCTCTACGTATTGCACCAAAAATAATACCAAATTATGATTTCTTATCCCAAAAAAACCCCGACTACCAAATTTTGCACGAAAATTTTGTCGTCTCAAAAAGTTATTTAAAAAAATCGAAAATAAAATTTAAATTTCAACACCCTGCATCTCGAAAACCAAACATCTGCGGACCCATGTTCATATGAACTTTTCGTCATATTTTCCATTTTTCTTTTTAATTTTTCGAGTTGGTGCATTTATTTCCGGACACCCTGTATATATATTCTTCTAATATCTTAATAATCCTTTAGCCGATTTTGTTGAAATTTGGCAGAGTTAATTATGGTAGAAAGAGGCTAATTTAGCCCTACTAGATTAAAATTATTAAGTACAGTGGCGTCCCGAGGGCACCTTACCAATAATTTTGTAAAAAAATGTGCGCCACAGACTTTTTAAAACTATTTTTTTGAAAAAAAAAACACTTTATTGCATGTCTCCGGGATAACATAATAAAAAATTAAAACTACCAATTAACAAAAACTAGGGTATAGTCGATATTTTTTCCATATTAATAGTTTATTCTAGTCTTAAAAATAGCTATAAACGTTAATGCTAGCTCTAAAAAATTTTTGTTTTATTATAATAATTATTAAAAAACTAATTTAATTAATAACTTTATGTTTCTTAAGGTATATAGTTGAACTTTGGAACAAATTAATATATCTGTCCAAAGTCGTTTCCTTAGTTAGTAACTTTATTGTAGCCTCCACAAATATAGACTTGTCAGGCACTCTCACTGGCCATAAGAATATTCTCCACAATACACTAAACAATATTCTCTATACTAAACTAAAGTAGTTGGCAGTATTGAGTCCAGGGATGCATTAAGCCGCACTTCGCATATTGACAGAGATCGGATATTTAACTCTAATTTTCTTTGACATATTTAAATCTAAATTTAAAATAATTCTGTGTTATTATGACCACTTACATCGCAGAAAATATAAATAAAGAGAGAACTAAAGTAAACAAATAAGGATGGATTTTTGTACCTATAAGTATACAGGATGATTTTTTTAGGTCTACCACCGCCATTTTCTCGCTTATTGTACGCCCTACCAAAAAAGCGTAAGAAACAAAAATGTTGCAATTTTGGACAGCTAATTGGTGCTGCAAAAGAAATCGGCATCCATGGCCAACTTGTCGCGCAATATTAAAAAGGCCTTAAATTGAGCAAAACTATTAATAGCCGTGGAATGTTTATTTTAAGAGACAGAGGAAAACTTTTATATTGAAAATTGATGGCACTGAAAAGCTTTATCCATCCACGTAGTTAGATAGTTTCAGCAAATTACACAGGGTCTTCGGCTCTCTTGAGGCTATGCAATTTTTTTTGTTTATTTATTATTAAGCGATTTTCTCGCTTATTTTAGGCCGCACAGAAAATACGTAAGAAAACAAAATATGGCAATTTTGGTCAGCGAGGCGACTTTAGAAAAGGAATGGGCCTCCATGCCCAACTCTTCGCGGTGTACTAAAAAAACTTTAAATCGACAAAAATTTTCATGGTCTCAAGAGAGCCGAAGACCCTGTGTAATTTGCTGAAACTATCTGACTACGTGGATAGATAAAGCTTCTCAGTGCCATCAATTTTCAATATAAAAGTTTTCCTCTGTCTCTTAAAATAAACATTCCACGGCTATTAATAGTTTTGCTCAATTTGAGGTTTTTTTAATATTGCGCGACAAGTTGGCCATGGATGCCGATTTCTTTCTCAGCACCACTTAGCTGTCCAAAATTGCAACATTTTTGTTAATTACGCTTTTTTTGTAGGGCGCAAAATAAGCGAGAAAATCGCGGTGGTAGACCTAAAAAATCATACTGTATAGGTGTACCTGAATCAAGAGGAAATAATCAGTTGCATTAAATACACTCTAGCCGATGGAACCTGTATATAGGTATGCTTTGGTAGCCTAAGTTGGTTCAGAGCGACTTCGTCCCCAGTAGGAGTCCTGGTTCCAATCCTGGTTGGAATACATTTTTTTTCGAGTGATCATCCTTTACCTGCTAGGCCACTTAAACATCCCTCTTGGTTATGTTTATTGTCACTACAATTCACACTCTTTTGAACCATCGTTTTTCATCTGCTACCCAACGAATGAACTCGTATTTTACAAATCATTAAGATTCCATCCGTCTGCCCATTGGCGTAGCTAAGGGGGGGCTGGGGGGGGGCTAAGCCCCCCCCGGGTATAAAAATAGCCCCCCCCTGACAAATTCTAGCGTTTATTTTTATATATTTTTTTGACATTATAGGCTTACTTTAAAAAACATTACTAAGCTGATTTAATCTAGTTGCGTGTTCGTGTTATTGCGTATAGTAATAGACACTGACTAAAACACTAATAACAAAATAAAACAAACTAAACAGCGGCAACACTGAACACTGGCAACACTGCCGTCACGCACACACCCCGCATCCGTCCCCGCCAGTCCGCCACACGCCACACTCACAGCATTAGCATCACTCAGGGACTCTTTAAAATAAGGGGACCCAGCATTTCACAGTGTATCACATAGGAAAAGTGAAGCCTTGAGGGGAATTTTGTTTTCTGTAGACTCCAAGGAGACCACAAGGGGGATGGTACAAGGTTATGTTATATGTCAGTGTGTCCAACTGCCATCAGGTTTTATGTGATAATATAGTGCCATAGATTCTAAAGGAGGAAAAAAATTTCCCATCATAATTCACAATTTTTAAGTTTTCTAACTTCCAGATACTCAGATGTGACAATTAAAGAATTTCAACTATACAATAAATTTGTTTAATTTGACAGTTGCCATATTCTGTATTTGTAGACACAACATTGTCAACTCTAATTTGTAGAAATCATGGAAACCATTATTAATTTTTACTAACAATCAAAGTACCTCCGTACCTGTTTTATTAGTAAATTCTCCAATAAAATGGCATACTTGGCATCACTGATACCCTTAGAATGAGGAAAGAATAGGCTTCACTTTGGAAAGTATAATGCTGGTTCCCCTTACTTTAAAGAGTCCCTGGCGTCACTGCGAACCTGGACGACTGGACGTGCCTGCTTACTGTGATTGATATGTAATACTGCGAAGACGCCAATGTACATCTATATTTTCACTTATGCAGTATCGGTATACAGGGTGAGTTTTTTCAATGCCCACTATGGGGATCTCGGAAACTATCAGAGCTAAAACAAAGGTTGAAGAATTGCAGTTTTGAATTCTCAATCTAATGCCCCTTTTGGATTTTTAAAAAAGTTCATGGCTCACTAGATATTTTGAAAAGAGTGATTTTTTGCTATTTCATCAGATCTCTGTAGCTCCGTTATTTCTTTATATTATATACTATTATACAAGAAAACTGTAGATAATTTTGGGCTTAATAAGATAATCTAATCTAATTTTTTATGTTGTTTGTGATTTTTTAGATATGACATAAACTTGTGTTTCTTTAAATGTAAATCATAGTTGGCTGTGGCCTTATAAAATCGGCCATTTTTTCAGCTTTCCAGAGATATAATACTCGGCATAGTTATTATAAAAAATAAAAGAGCTATGGCTAATTTTCTGATTTTTTTTAAATTTTCACATAGTCAGTCATGGAATATTTTCATAATTACTATTTTATAATTAGACATACTTCAAACTTTCTAATATTTTGTTTTTAGCTGGTAACAAAATGTAACAAAATAAAACAAAAATTATCATCATGGAGCTCATTATTTGCCCGTAAGAAATTATTACCTAGATCAGCTCTACATTTAAAAAAAAAACACAAGTTTGTGTCATATCTCAAAAATCACAAACAACATAAAAAATTGGATTCGATTTTCTTTTTAAGCCCAAAATTATCTACAATTTTTGTCTCAACAGTTTTTCTGTATAATCAGAAATAACGGAGCTACAGAGATCTGATGAAATAGCAAAAAATCACTCTTCAAAACATCTAGTTAGCCATGAACTTTTTTAAAAAGCGGCATTAGATTTAGCATTCAAAACTGCAATTCTTGCCCCATTTAACCTTTGTTCTAGCTCTGCTAGTTTCCGAGATCCCCATTGTGGGCATCGAAAAAAACTCACCCTGTATGTAGTAACGTCGTGTGTATTTAAATTAATAACGTTGTGTCGATTAATAATAAGCTCTACTATAGTTTGCGTAAGTACTTTAATTTTCTTCATTTAGTTCAGTTCATTTACAAATAAGTACCTACCTAATTAATTGACAATTGACTATTCATTCATCCGAGCAATAACCCACGATACACAGAAAACGGTATGCCCGCGCGCAGGTGTTGTGACGTAAACGGTGACGCTTATTCGACAAAATCATGGCTTGCTTTTATTTTTATACGGAAATTTTAGTCGTTTTATAGTGAGTCGGGTAAACACACATACACCAAAGTGTTTATATGCGGCGCTCCGGCGCTTTTGCAGCTTTTGCGGGTTACTGAATCTCATCTCCTTCAGGGGCTTAAGCCCCCCCCCCCGGAGAAAAAAGGCTAGCTACGCCTATGCGGTCTGCCTGAAGCTAGGGTAGGCCTCCGCGTAAAATCCGTAATACAAGTTACTTACACTATTTTCACGAATTTACCAAACGCAAGCGTAACCCAAAACGTCGAAATTATAGCTAACAAAGTATGAAATTTTCTGAGTAGGGCTCTGCCGTCACCTTGTTATTGGGAAATTCTAGAATCATCCAATCTAAATCTAGTGACTTTAATGTAGATGTAAAATTCTCACCAAAATTGAGTTATAATCTTTAACTGAGTGCCAGGCAAAAGTTTCCAGGGCTTATGTACTGAAAAGGAGCATTGTAAAATGTTCCAGAATATTTCTAGTCTACAAATCGAAAAGTTCTAGACTCAAAACGAATGGAAGCATTACAGGGGAATAATGAAAGCATAATAAAAATTGGGGAATTGGGCGCCTCTGGCCAACATAGTTGTGACGTAAAATGCCTGCTCCAAACTAATTTTAAAATTATAAAAGTGGAAGTAGCATAGCGGAACATACAATTTATCTGTCAAAGATGTATCTTTAAATAGGTTGATTAAAAGCTGATAATGATAAAACAACTCAACTTTAGAGGCATTTTTCATTACAATATGACTCTCAACCTTTTTTTTGCGCTTCTATATGGTTTAAAGAAATACTGAACAATCGGTGAAAATTTTCTGTTGTTTTTTACTCTTGTAAAATTTTTATTTAACATTTTGTTGTACAGGATATTGGAATTGGATTTTTTGTTTATTTTATGCTTGATACTTCTAATTTTGTTGTTGTTTTTGAAATATAGGGCTCAAATTTGGTAAGAGTTTCTACTAAGCATACAATTTTGTAATTCATTCGAAACGATTTCAGAAATTCACAGTTTTTAAACAGTTACTAAACTGTAGGAGTACGTAGAAAGGAGCTGGGGAGGAAAATGTTTCCAAAACCTAAAAATTTATTAATTACTCATACTTTATTAGAATTCTACAAAAATCTGTTTCTAGGTTTAAGACAATATCTTTGCCAAATTTAAACAAAATTGGTATATTTAAAACACAGGATTTATTAATAAAATTTGTTTTTTACAGTTCATTCCACGTTAACCCTTCTAGCAGTATACGGGTGTAAATGAATAAGTGCGAAAAAAATCAATGGGTGAATCTTTGAGTGATTCTAAGACCAAAAGTCTATATAAATATAGGTCCGTTAATGCTTCGTTTTCAAAATACAGGGTTTCAAACATTTTTTAATAATTATTATAATAAAACAAAAATTTTTTAGAGCTAGCATTAACGTTTATAGCTATTTTTAAGACTAGAATAAACTATTAATATGGAAAAAATATCGACTATACCCTAGTTTTTGTTAATTGGTAGTTTTAATTTTTTATTATGTTATCCCGGAGACATGCAATAAAGTGTTTTTTTTTTTGAAAAAAATAGTTTTAAAAAGTCTGTGGCGCACATTTTTTTACAAAATTATTGGTAAGGTGCCCTCGGGACGCCACTGTACTTAATAATTTTAATCTAGTAGGGCTAAATTAGCCTCTTTCTACCATAATTAACTCTGCCAAATTTCAACAAAATCGGCTAAAGGATTATTAAGATATTAGAAGAATATATATATATTTTTTTTTATTTTGTTTTGGGTTACGCTTGCGTTTGGTAAATTCGTGAAAATAGTGTAAGTAACTTGTATTACGGATTTTACGCGGAGGCCTACCCTAGCTTCAGGCAGACCGCATAGGCGTAGCTAGCTTTTTTTCTCCGGGGGGGGCTTAAGCCCCTGAAGGAGATGAGATTCAGTAACCCGCAAAAGCTGCAAAAGCGCCGGAGCGCCGCATATAAACACTTTGGTGTATGTGTGTTTACCTGACTCACTATAAAACGACTAAAATTTCCGTATAAAAATAAAAGCAAGCCATGATTTTGTCGAATAAGCGTCACCGTTTACGTCACAACACCTGCGCGCGGGCATACCGTTTTCTGTGTATCGTGGGTTATTGCTCGGATGAATGAATAGTCAATTGTCAATTAATTAGGTAGGTACTTATTTGTAAATGAACTGAACTAAATGAAGAAAATTAAAGTACTTACGCAAACTATAGTAGAGCTTATTATTAATCGACACAACGTTATTAATTTAAATACACACGACGTTACTACATACAGGGTGAGTTTTTTTTCGATGCCCACAATGGGGATCTCGGAAACTAGCAGAGCTAGAACAAAGGTTAAATGGGGCAAGAATTGCAGTTTTGAATGCTAAATCTAATGCCGCTTTTTAAAAAAGTTCATGGCTAACTAGATGTTTTGAAGAGTGATTTTTTGCTATTTCATCAGATCTCTGTAGCTCCGTTATTTCTGATTATACAGAAAAACTGTTGAGACAAAAATTGTAGATAATTTTGGGCTTAAAAAGAAAATCGAATCCAATTTTTTATGTTGTTTGTGATTTTTGAGATATGACACAAACTTGTGTTTTTTTTTTTTAAATGTAGAGCTGATCTAGGTAATAATTTCTTACGGGCAAATAATGAGCTCCATGATGATAATTTTTGTTTTATTTTGTTACATTTTGTTACCAGCTAAAAACAAAATATTAGAAAGTTTGAAGTATGTCTAATTATAAAATAGTAATTATGAAAATATTCCATGACTGACTATGTGAAAATTTAAAAAAAATCAGAAAATTAGCCATAGCTCTTTTATTTTTTATAATAACTATGCCGAGTATTATATCTCTGGAAAGCTGAAAAAATGGCCGATTTTATAAGGCCACAGCCAACTATGATTTACATTTAAAGAAACACAAGTTTATGTCATATCTAAAAAATCACAAACAACATAAAAAATTAGATTAGATTATCTTATTAAGCCCAAAATTATCTACAGTTTTCTTGTATAATAGTATATAATATAAAGAAATAACGGAGCTACAGAGATCTGATGAAATAGCAAAAAATCACTCTTTTCAAAATATCTAGTGAGCCATGAACTTTTTTAAAAATCCAAAAGGGGCATTAGATTGAGAATTCAAAACTGCAATTCTTCAACCTTTGTTTTAGCTCTGCTAGTTTCCGAGATCCCCATAGTGGGCATTGAAAAAACTCACCCTGTATACCGATACTGCATAAGTGAAAGTATAGATGTACATTGGCGTCTTCGCAGTATTACATATCAATCACAGTAAGCAGGCACGTCCAGTCGTCCAGGTTCGCAGTGACGCCAGGGACTCTTTAAAGTAAGGGGAACCAGCATTATACTTTCCAAAGTGAAGCCTATTCTTTCCTCATTCTAAGGGTATCAGTGATGCCAAGTATGCCATTTTATTGGAGAATTTACTAATAAAACAGGTACGGAGGTACTTTGATTGTTAGTAAAAATTAATAATGGTTTCCATGATTTCTACAAATTAGAGTTGACAATGTTGTGTCTACAAATACAGAATATGGCAACTGTCAAATTAAACAAATTTATTGTATAGTTGAAATTCTTTAATTGTCACATCTGAGTATCTGGAAGTTAGAAAACTTAAAAATTGTGAATTATGATGGGAAATTTTTTTCCTCCTTTAGAATCTATGGCACTATATTATCACATAAAACCTGATGGCAGTTGGACACACTGACATATAACATAACCTTGTACCATCCCCCTTGTGGTCTCCTTGGAGTCTACAGAAAACAAAATTCCCCTCAAGGCTTCACTTTTCCTATGTGATACACTGTGAAATGCTGGGTCCCCTTATTTTAAAGAGTCCCTGAGTGATGCTAATGCTGTGAGTGTGGCGTGTGGCGGACTGGCGGGGACGGATGCGGGGTGTGTGCGTGACGGCAGTGTTGCCAGTGTTCAGTGTTGCCGCTGTTTAGTTTGTTTTATTTTGTTATTAGTGTTTTAGTCAGTGTCTATTACTATACGCAATAACACGAACACGCAACTAGATTAAATCAGCTTAGTAATGTTTTTTAAAGTAAGCCTATAATGTCAAAAAAATATATAAAAATAAACGCTAGAATTTGTCAGGGGGGGGCTATTTTTATACCCGGGGGGGGGGCTTAGCCCCCCCCAGCCCCCCCTTAGCTACGCCAATGGGCAGACGGATGGAATCTTAATGATTTGTAAAATACGAGTTCATTCGTTGGGTAGCAGATGAAAAACGATGGTTCAAAAGAGTGTGAATTGTAGTGACAATAAACATAACCAAGAGGGATGTTTAAGTGGCCTAGCAGGTAAAGGATGATCACTCGAAAAAAAATGTATTCCAACCAGGATTGGAACCAGGACTCCTACTGGGGACGAAGTCGCTCTGAACCAACTTAGGCTACCAAAGCATACCTATATACAGGTTCCATCGGCTAGAGTGTATTTAATGCAACTGATTATTTCCTCTTGATTCAGGTACACCTATACAGTATGATTTTTTAGGTCTACCACCGCGATTTTCTCGCTTATTTTGCGCCCTACAAAAAAAGCGTAATTAACAAAAATGTTGCAATTTTGGACAGCTAAGTGGTGCTGAGAAAGAAATCGGCATCCATGGCCAACTTGTCGCGCAATATTAAAAAAACCTCAAATTGAGCAAAACTATTAATAGCCGTGGAATGTTTATTTTAAGAGACAGAGGAAAACTTTTATATTGAAAATTGATGGCACTGAGAAGCTTTATCTATCCACGTAGTCAGATAGTTTCAGCAAATTACACAGGGTCTTCGGCTCTCTTGAGACCATGAAAATTTTTGTCGATTTAAAGTTTTTTTAGTACACCGCGAAGAGTTGGGCATGGAGGCCCATTCCTTTTCTAAAGTCGCCTCGCTGACCAAAATTGCCATATTTTGTTTTCTTACGTATTTTCTGTGCGGCCTAAAATAAGCGAGAAAATCGCTTAATAAGAAATAAACAAAAAAAATTGCATAGCCTCAAGAGAGCCGAAGACCCTGTGTAATTTGCTGAAACTATCTAACTACGTGGATGGATAAAGCTTTTCAGTGCCATCAATTTTCAATATAAAAGTTTTCCTCTGTCTCTTAAAATAAACATTCCACGGCTATTAATAGTTTTGCTCAATTTAAGGCCTTTTTAATATTGCGCGACAAGTTGGCCATGGATGCCGATTTCTTTTGCAGCACCAATTAGCTGTCCAAAATTGCAACATTTTTGTTTCTTACGCTTTTTTGGTAGGGCGTACAATAAGCGAGAAAATGGCGGTGGTAGACCTAAAAAAATCATCCTGTATACTTATAGGTACAAAAATCCATCCTTATTTGTTTACTTTAGTTCTCTCTTTATTTATATTTTCTGCGATGTAAGTGGTCATAATAACACAGAATTATTTTAAATTTAGATTTAAATATGTCAAAGAAAATTAGAGTTAAATATCCGATCTCTGTCAATATGCGAAGTGCGGCTTAATGCATCCCTGGACTCAATACTGCCAACTACTTTAGTTTAGTATAGAGAATATTGTTTAGTGTATTGTGGAGAATATTCTTATGGCCAGTGAGAGTGCCTGACAAGTCTATATTCGTGGAGGCTACAATAAAGTTACTAACTAAGGAAACGACTTTGGACAGATATATTAATTTGTTCCAAAGTTCAACTATATACCTTAAGAAACATAAAGTTATTAATTAAATTAGTTTTTTGATTAACATTACTTTAATCCCGAGAATTTCTGCTAAATGGATTGGCCCACAGTTTTATGTGAAGATACTTTTTTCTCTATACTTGTTCTGTATAGATTTAGGTATATTGAAAAAAATAATTTTTTTATTACTTCTTGATGCTCGTTTGTTTCAGTTTTTATCGACATCAATAAACCTATATACAACTTTAATATCGGCGTTCGAAGTTTTTCGAAAAATACGCTTGCAGAAGAAATAATATACCCCACATCCTTAGAGCCATCTCATTATTTTTTTAAATGAGGCTGTTGCAACTATATGATATTTTCAGACAATTGCAACAAGCAAAAATATCTGTTTCAATATAAAACATCAACAACTGGTGCTTAATGGAATAATAATCCCAACAAAGTTCTTAAGTAATTGTTGCACGTGGCTAGAGAGATAATAGCTATTTAGAGCATCGGAGACAATTGTTTTCCCTATATTCAAACTTCAAGTGGATGAAGAAAGTTACTTGCGGTCTTATCATTTGTTTTCGGACCGTAAACTCAAAGCAATCCCTTCAAGACACAAAGTACACATACCAAATGGTAATACAGGAATCCCTTTTCGATGCGAAATCACGATTTAATTTAGATTTACCAGAAACCCGCGGAAGCTCGTCTCGTGTTTTCTTTCCGCAAAGGATTCATACAAGTCAAATCTCGATAAAAATACGGGGGGGAAATATATGCGATATAGCTAAATCCTTTCGGGGAAAGCAGGGCAGTAAATTTTTATTTGTTCGGAATTCCTAATGTGTCTTCCATCGTCGATTCCACAATCTAAAACTGAGAAGTTATCGTTTCTCTGTCCCTGGGGATCAATATTTTTTAAAGGCAATTTCGGAGATGTTCGGAATTTGTAATTATACCCTGCGCTTCGGCTGCGGGAAAATTCTGGGAAGAATTCTGAGCACACAAAATCGGAAGAGTAGAAAAATGGCATTTTCAATAATATGTACCTAATCGGGATTCTATAGTTGATGCAGTTTCTTTTGATGCAGAAGTACTTCAAACTTAAAGTAGGTCATACATCTCTGCTTCTATAGTAAAGAGTTGGAAAATTTGCGAGATTTGGTTGTACATATGTTACGGCTAATACGAGAAATTAGCTAATTCGCGATTTAGCCGGCTAATTCGCGAATTAATCAAGACAGGCGGTTAAAATGGGAAGAAATAAATACATGCAATATGATCGGTTATATCCGACAACACTTGGCTCTTTCGCGAATTAGCCGGATAATATGTTAAGCAATCAAGACTCTGACATTCATAAGCGTGCGTAGACATTGAAATGTAATTTTAATACATAAGTGTATTTTTATTCAACTCTTCTTATATTCATCATTGCTTAAATAAGCGGTATTGGCACTTTTTGTAACTGCAATTTTCAAAAATTCTTCATTAAAACGCGTTTTAAAGTTGTTTACACTTTCAATACCACCAGCCATGTTGACAGATGATGCTACACTGAAGCAATAAAACGGTCTATATGGTTGCTCTTGGATAATTCGCGATGTAACCTGTTTACGCTGGATAATACGCGAAACTAAACACATTCGGGTTTTATCCTCGGCATCTGGCTAATTCGCGATTTAGCCGGCTAAATCGCGAATTAGCTAATTTCTCGTATTAGCCGTAACACATATAATAATTATTATCATAGAAGTAGTTACAACCATTACTATAAATGTATACCTATTAGCACTAATAAACAGGGTGCTTCGTAACATGGGAGATCTTCAGAACTAATAAACATAACCCGTTGGTGTGATTTAATTGTAAAGAATATTTTTGTATTCCTTAGTTTTAGATTAATTTTTACACTGAACATTTGTTGTATACCTACAGGGTGTCTGGTTTGTCGTGTTAACACCCCTAAAAATTTAAATAGGCTGCGGCTCGGGCTGCGGCAAGTGAAAGGGGCAATTTTTTATTGATATGTTCCTAAAAAGATCATCGTCTGATAAGTACTGGTTTGGAATTGCCACGAAAGCCTGGGCCTTCTGCAATTTTTTATGGGGTGCCTTTTTTAAAAACTATTTACAGTAAGTAGGCATTTTTTATTCGAAAAAATATCTCCGCAGGATTATGCGGCACCCCTTAAAATATACATGTAAGAATGTTGAGGAATAACACCAGTTTGTTATTTTTCTCTGTGGTGCCAAACTTTGAAAAAGTGAATAATAGGATTCACCAATATATAACACGTAATAAATGGATGGCTTTTAACCGTTATTTATTTATGATAATTTTAGACGAAATTGCACAATTTTGTTAAGCCTGAAATCTACCGAATATCTATTATTTAATGTATTGCAAACTTTGAGCTTTAACTAACGCAAAAATGTTGTCACATAAATAGTTTTTTTATTACGAATGTGTTCCGCATATATTGACTCCTCTATAGCAAAATGGTGTATGTTTATTCTGCACACACTGGAAACTATATCCTTCATATCTGTCACGAGACACTTTCGTTAAATTATCTATACCTATACGGCACATACGATAAATATTCAGACTTCAATAATGCCTAAATATCTACGTATTTAACAGATTTATGTTTTCTGATTCCATATTCTGCTCAATCAAAACACTAGTAGATACCTGTGCTATTTATTATAGTACTATTGTTATTCATTATTATATTGTTTTTGTGGTAAAGCTAAGTTCATACAGTCGCGAATTGCGAAAATGATTCTGATTGGTTCTTTTGAATATTTTCAGTCCAAATGAACCAATCAGAATCATTTTCGCAATTCGCGACTGTATGAACTAGGCTTTATCGTGTTGTTAGTTATGTAGTGTAAGTTATCATGGACATCAAAGTTTACGTGATAGGGCAATCCGATAATTTGCCGAAATTGGATGCTTTTATGGTAGCACCATTTTATTCTAATAATCCGATGTCTACGTCTGCTAAAATTCGTGGGATAAATTGCAAAGGTCTGTATGTTGTGGTAATAGTAGAGTAATAAGAGTTATCAATCAACGGAGAATTTGGGGCTATATGGATCATCTTGAAAGGTAGGTACTGAGCCCGAATTCCGCAGCCAACAAAATTTGCAGAAAAATACTCCTGAATATTTACGGAAAAACACAGCTTTCACGTCACGTGGTATCCTAAGTCTGGGGATCTGAGGTTAGAATTAGGTTATGTCTCAGAACACTTCCCAAATTGCCTTTATAAAACACTTGTGACGTCATAAGTGCTTTCTCTCCAAATTTCTAACAAAGTCTAAAAACTTGCTAATACGTAAATATTTGTTTAAACATACCTAATCGCAGGATTTTAGTCCAGAAATTGTTTTATCAAATTTCGTCAAATACCCTATTCAAATTGGTGGTATGAATCTATGGTGCTGTGAAATCAAAAACAAAGGATGCTGAGAGCATCAAGAATGTATCAAAAATGATTTTTTGCAAATGAACGAAGTGATTTTTGTTTGGATGTCCCTTATTAGAAATGTTAGAAGTTATTAGAAACTTCACTAAAACTTCCACAATTTTCGCAAGTCAGTCTTATAATTTCGATTTTTTATTTGAAAGTAAGTTTTTGAAACGTTTTGTTTAAACTGTAAACTAAAGTTTTTGTAGGAACTTTCAAGTAAAGCCACATAATTGTTTTTCAACGCCCACTATTTTAATGTGCGCAAAAATAATAATAACCATCCTTTAGAAGTGCACCATGAATTCGAATTTTGAAGATATTATTAATTATATGTGACAAATTATGACAAGTACTGTGGTAATGCCAAACCAATATTACGATTTCCTCTCAGGGATACACTGTAGGTGCCCATATGTAGTGGAGAATGTATTACCGTTGTCTGATATATTATTAAAGACTGCTCACGGCTGTCACGTCTGACACATTTTTGGCTTACCATGCGCTTTCCGGAGATAAAATACAATGCAGAATACATTGTCAGCCATCAGAGCCATCTGTTTTCCAGGACATAAAGCTATAGCCGTGAGAAGTCTTTATAAATACGTCAGTCAACGGTATTACCTTACTCACTATAGCACTTGTTAGAGATAATTGTTAAATTGAAGTACACCCTTTTCAAATTTTAAAACTTAAACTTGCCTACGTTATTGATGCTTTTCGTAACTGTATAAAAACTGTTAGAAAGCTAACACAACATGACAACTATGGAAATGCTTTTTATTTCATAAAATAGGTATAGGTATTAATCCTTAAACAATTTCCGTTTCTATAAACAAACATGAAACTAAGCTTTCCAACTGTTGAAATTGCATTAAAAAAGAAACTTCTATAAATGCACCCTTGTCTCAGTTAGACCCAGATTTGCTCCGCAGCTGAAGAGGACTATATATACGCCGCAAATCCTATGGTTGGCACCCATCGCTGGTTGCAATTGATTTCTGAAAAGTTATAAAAGCATGTCCGCGGATTCAAACTAAATTCAACGCCCTTGGTTTTGGCAAAGGTACGAATCACTTGCAGCACACATGATATATACGACGTTGCAAACGTGCCAAATTTAAAGGCGGGCTTAAATTTTGGAACCATTCCTCGCAGGTTGTTTGTTACATCTTCCACTCTAATAAATTTAATGTCTTTCGCCTTCAAGTGCGAGGAGGTAGGTAATGCAGATTAATTGTAGAATTACTAACGCTCCAGCTTCCTTTCATTTAGGCAATATTATATTGTTTTCAAATCTAAACTTAACTCTAGGATCACTTGTGTGCAGTTTGTATAGCGGAAGAGTTTCGAATAAGCTATAATATCAAATTAAGAATGACTGACCACCGTAATAATCTAAAATGACACATAACGTAGTGGACTAAAGTCAATAATTTATTTAAGTACCCTGCGTATAACAGTATAACTCTAACTTTAGGGCTAGTGGTAGATAAATAATTGATATTGCTCTTTTGTTAACTCCTACAAAGTGTCATCGGATAACTGTAGGAGTAGGTGATATAGCGTCGCCAAGAAGAAACTATACCTTAATGTTTTCTATATGAAAAATTGTTATGGATAAAAGTTGTTCATGATAAACGTATACACCAGAATCTAAATTTTTTGACTAAACAGCTTTAGCTTTAATTATTGTGTCAAAATATTATGATCGAGCTTAACAGGTATGGGTCAAATCTCAGTGGTTACTGATATCAAGGCGTTTAAGTTATTTTTTTTAAATCGACTTATGGCTATAATATCTTCTAAAGTAATAAAGCTGCTGAATTGAAATGAAGACTGAAGAATAAGCTGAAGATATCAGTTTCTACGTATGTCACAGAGGGGCCACTTGCGCTGTTTTTTGGATCGTACTTTTATTCGTAACTTTCTTGAGGATATTTTTTTGTGTTTCTCAGGTTTATTATTCCAGTTCATCTTTTCAATTTGCAAATAAAATTGCTTCATTTACTATTAGTTAGGTACCTTCTTGAGTTTGTAATAACTTTTTGGATTTATAAATGTTTCTTTTGCAATAAAACACCTAAAAGTTATTCAATTTTTTTTGTTTGTGGCATTCAGACCCTTCTGAGTAATATGGCATTAAACCCTTTTCAGTAATATGCATTAAGGCACATAAACCCTTTTACTATTTTCTAGTTTGGGAATTTTTTTGCAGTGCAAATTAAGTTTGTTTTTTCATATTTTTTTCGATTCACCTAAAAATTATATATTTGAAGCTAAAGTGATTTTTACTACTTTCAAAAATAGTTTCATTTTTTTTTGGTTCCAGATTTTTTATAGATACTATTTTATATCACTTTAAAAATGGTACAATTAATGTGTGGAATTTGAAAGCGGTACCTAGTTGTTGAGGTATACAGATACATAGAGTAACCCAAATATGCAAGTCGAAACCCTAAAAATATGCAAATTAAGAAATACTTTAAAAATATAAATTTATTGTTTCATTTACAAATAAACATAATATAATGTACATACAAATTTCTAAATGCATTTATACATAGTAAAAGTAACAATAATTTATTTTAAATTTTCTACATACCTACAGGGCGAAATCAGGTTGAAATTTAGTTGTAAAAACAATAAACCACTAAATGTTGCTCAAAATTCTCAATTAAAAAATGTTGTCTTCTATCAGAATATAAAAATTTGTAAATGGAGAAACTCCTTTCCACATCAACCGACGTAAGAGGTGCGCTTTTAAAATTGCTCACTATCACAGGATTCAAATCGATAGATTCGGTAAAATCTCCTTTTCAAATATTTGCTACTTGGCTAAGAAACTGAAACCCACTATTTTTTTCCATCAAATTTCTAAATTTTTGAAATATTTTGTCCCCATTTACCTGTGACATTTTGAAAAGCAACCTCAGATTGTTTTACCAGTTCTACACTTCGGGTTAATGGCAAATTAGTTTCCTCCATTTGTGTTATTGCTTTAGAAAAAAAGCTAAAATTTGCTTTTAGAAAAGAAATTTGTTTCTTATTTCCTTGTTTTCGAATAGTTGTTTAACATCTGTAAGGGACTGGGAAGATCGTGATCGACGTGATCACTTCAAAACCAGAATCAGAAATAAAATGCAGAAATGGATTCTCCTTTGTATATAAATATTTACCTCTCTATAATTTATTCTGTCCTTTTCAATAATTGCACTTTATTAAATAGGTATAAATACCTACTTTATTCGTTTTCAGATCACCAGGATTAGTGCCCATACAATTTTAATTAACCTATATTATTTTGGGAAAACCAGGTACCTATCTAGACACCGACTTCTGTTCCCAAAAAGGAATGAAAGGCCTGCCAAAGATTAACCTTTGATTCTATACTTTTTATACAATGTCGCATCAAACAATAGTACTTACAGTGTATAACTAACACATAATGACATTCATTTCGTTTGTGGCGCGAGCCGCAGCCGAATGCTGCAAGTCATGTGACCGGAAAATGAACGTTCCGTGACTGTTATTGTAAGGTTTGACTTAAAATTTTTTTTTTAGTTTTTGTATATTTAAACATTAATAAGTCGTTATTAAATTTAAGTCATGAGCATGAACAAGTCGGTATTAAATTTAAGTAAAATTGTAACAAAATATTTATTATATATACTTATTTAAAATACTACTTGTACAGTCCGGCAAACGAAAGAAGGCCAATGAAAAACTTAGTCTAACCGCCCATGCCCACATTAATAACATACGGATGGCGCTTAGACTGAGTTTTTCATTGGACTTTTTTCATTTGCCGGACTGTACTTACAGTTATACCTACTAGGTACTAGTACTTACAGTTACAAAAATAAAAAAATCTTTGGAAAAATTGAAAATGTCCACTTAACTAATTTATTTTTTCACTTTCACGAAAACAGACTTAAATCAATAAAGCCCGTGTATAGTAGCGTATGTTTTCCATCGTTTACTACTTCATTCAAATTTGTTGCACAATGATATTCTCGCACCAGTTGCAAAAAACCGTGTGCAATGTAGTACGTTTCCCAATTGAAAACGTACATACAATGAAGTCATTTCTTTACAGTCGACAAAAAAAAATTATACAGTGTCACACATGACAAAGAAATTTTTTTATTGTTCGATTTAAGGAAATGTTGATGTTTCCAGTTGTTTTTGATTAAAAAATGATGTCAAATAATGTGCTCAAAACCAATCATGTTCTTTATCACGTTCTTTATCTATCAAAATATGAAAGTTTTGTTTTTTTAGAAGGTGGCATTATTTCTCAAAATTTTCAAATTTGGGACGTTAGTTTTATTTATTTTTATTTTTTCTAAATAACATATTTTTTCTAAATAACATATTTATTTCATAAAATCCTTCAATGTTAATAAAATTTTTACTGTCTACATGCATTTTGATTAAAAATTTTGTTTAAACTTGCGCAGATAGTGCTCTTAACTCTTATTTTTCCATTGGAATAAACATTAATTTTTTAAATGTAAATGGCAAAAGTTTTTATGTAGTGGTTGGTTTTATTACTTCATGAAATATTGAATAAAGCGAGTTTTGGAGAGAACTATGGAAACTGCATTAAATTTTCAGTTAAGAATTGTTCCTTTTCTTAAACAATGTGGGTTTATAAATAAATTTGACAATGAAAATGAATGCAAGTAAAAGTAGTAAACTTGGGTACCTTCTTGAGTTTGTAATAACTTTTTGGATTTATAAATGTTTCTTTTGCAATAAAACACCTAAAAGTTATTCAATTTTTTTTGTTTGTGGCATTCAGACCCTTCTGAGTAATATGGCATTAAACCCTTTTCAGTAATATGCATTAAGGCACATAAACCCTTTTACTATTTCCTAGTTTGGGAATTTTTTTGCAGTGCAAATTAAGTTTGTTTTTCCATATTTTTTTCGATTCACCTAAAAATTATATATTTGAAGCTAAAGTGATTTTTACTACTTTCAAAAATAGTTTCATTTTTTTGGTTCCAGATTTTTTATAGATACTATTTTATATCACTTTAAAAATGGTACAATTAATGTGTGGAATTTGAAAGCGGTACCTAGTTGTTGAGGTATACAGATACATAGAGTAACCCAAATATGCAAGTCGAAACCCTAAAAATATGCAAATTAAGAAATACTTTAAAAATATAAATTTATTGTTTCATTTACAAATAAACATAATATAATGTACATACAAATTTCTAAATGCATTTATACATAGTAAAAGTAACAATAATTTATTTTAAATTTTCTACATACCTACAGGGCGAAATCAGGTTGAAATTTAGTTGTAAAAACAATAAACCACTAAATGTTGCTGAAAGTTCTCAATTAAAAATTTTCAGAATATAAAAATTTATAAATGGAGAAACTCCTTTCCACATCAACCGATGTAAGAGGTGCGCTTTTTGCTCACTCTCACAGGATCCAAATCGATGGATTCGGTAAAATCTCCCTTTAAAATATTTGCTACTTGGCTAAAAAACTGAAACCCACAATTTTTTTCCGTCACATTTCTAAATTTTTGAAATATTTTGTTCCCAATTTTACCTGAGACATTTTGAAAAGCAACCTCAGATTGTTTTAATAGTTCTACACTTCGGGTTAATGGCAAATTAGATTCCTCCATTTTTGTTATTGTTTTAAAAAGAAAGCTATAATTTGCTTTTAGAAAGGAAAGTTGTTTCTTTATTTCCTTGTTTTCGAATAGTTGTTTAACATCTATAAGGGACTGCGAAGATTCGTTCGAAAATTCTGAAATTATATATATATATATAATTATTATATATTATATATATATATTATATCTTTCAGTTGGCAAAAATTTTCGCAATAAAAAAATGCAGCTTTCAAAAGTGCCCCATCTTGTAATAACAGGTTGAGGTAGAAGAAGGGTGTTTGGTAGGTTGTCTTTGTAGAACTGAACCCTTATAGGCGCTTTAAGGGAGACTTTTTTCATGTTGGAAATTAAACTATTTACAAGCGGAAAATGTTTCCTAATTTCCTCAGCAACCCTATTTAAAGCATGAGCAAGGCATGTTACATGTGTCAACTTCGGATAAAAGATTTTCAAATTTTGCCCGGCTCTTACCTGTACGGTGCTGCATCTGACAAAACGAGCAAACAATTATCGGTAGGAACAAATGTGGGAAGAAAAAATGTTGATAATTCCTCTTGAACAAATCTGGTCACTGTCAATGCATTCGTTTTTTCTAATTCTTTAGAAGCAAGGAGGTAACATTTTGGTAAAATCTCGCCGCTAAGAACTCCAATCAATAAATGAGCAATATAACGCCCCCTTGAATCGGTGGTTTCATCAAAACATAATATGTAAAAATATCTGTTTGGAATTTTTGTTTTAATTTCTTCGATTACCTCCGAATACATTTTTACCTATCTATAATGTATTCTGTCCTTTTCAATAGTTATTGTACTTTATTAAATGGGTATAAATACCTACTTTATTCGTTTCCAGATCACCAGGATTAGTGCCCATTAAATTATAATTTACCTATATTATTTTAGGAAAACCAGGTACCTAGACACCGACCCCGAAGATTTAAATTATCCTAAATTCTTTCAATTATGCACAATATGCCATATTTTAAGGATATATGCAAATATTTAAAAAAAAATTGATATAATATGCATATATGCTAAATATGCAAAATATGCGTGTTGCATATTTGGGTTACTCTACCAGATATATAATATAAATAGTTGCCCATGCACACTAATTTATCTAAATTAAGGAAACTTAGGGCAATTAACACATACCTACGTACCTACGTAGGTATAAAGTGAAATGTTTAAAAAATCTAGGAATTACATTTCATATTTTGAATTTTTACCTCATTTAACTTTATTGCCTATCTACACTAAAACCTATAGCCAATTTATTTCCCAATAATGAGGTCAATTTTTTACTTGACGGAGCCAGTATAAGCCACTATCATTCATAAGATGATGATAAGCAGGAATTATGAAAACAACCATGATTGATTGCCCAAGAACAAATAAAGCCGCGGCTTTCATCGAAAATAGCTTACCGCTTTAAATAAATATCAGGGGTAAAATACCAGCGGAAACATTAATCAACGACGAGAGCAATTAATAATTTCAATATCTAGGTGAGCGGGTTTGTTTCCGGATAGGTGCAAATTGGGGAAATATCGTAACCTTGACGGGAGTTCGAGATTTATGGAGACTTGAGAACAAGTTTGACACTTTCCTAAGCAAAATGTCTGTAGTAGATTCAATGGGCTAGTCTGGTCATATAGAAAACTGCATGCAGGCGGATAATAGAAGTTTGTAGACTCCTCTGGAATATTTCATTTTTGCCAGTTCCTCTTGGTTTTTAAATAAATTATAATCCAAAACTTTAAGGTATTGGTCCTTTTGCTCTCAAAAGATGGCGCTGGATACAATCGATGTGCTGAAACTGCTCTGTAGCTAAGTTCACACAATCTTCATAGTTACTATTTGTGAATTGTCGATTTTTTTACAAATCTAACCTAACTATACATATCCTCGGTATACTCCAAACTTCAAATAGTTCAAACTGAAAAAAATATATTTTGAGATTTTAGTTTTAACATTATAACAAGTTTTTTTATTATTATCTATATCTATTAAAGCCAAAAATGACCTTATTTATCTGCTTACCAAAATAATATATAAACCTATGTAATATTTATAATGTATAGGTACGAAACATAGAAAAGCCTATTATAGGTACAAAATCTGGTTGATATATTATTTAGATACCAGATACTTCCCAGATTCCTCTACTGAAAGTGTTAGTGATTCCTGTTCTGTTTTTTGTGGTGTTTGCAATATATTATAATGAATAGTGAATGCGAAATAAGTACCTTTTAATGTAAGTACTTATTTCTATACCAAGCTATAATTTTATTTCAATATGTTTCGTTCCTACCCAGCTTGAAGAAGACACAATAAATTGGGGAAAATTCTTACAAGGTCCACGTAGTCGCCTTCGATCAAAACCTGACGTTCTGCCCCATATTTTTTTACCAAAACTATCATCCCCCATTCCGAAAAAGGGAAAAAGAAGCACGTTGAAAACCAAGAATTTGTCGAGGAGAAACATAATGACGAGTACAAATGCATACATAGATAGATCAAACAGCCATGATACTTAGTATCATGTCAAATGTCTATATTTACATAACTTGTAAGCAAAAATATTTACTACTTAAAATAATATTTAAAATATTTTTTTGCCCAACCTTGTACTTTCACTGTTCTATTTTCTGGTGAAAATAGATCTAAATTGTTTATATAATATTAGTGCAACTCATCTATTGTCACCATAATAGGAAGATTGTTGGGATAAGCTTTTTCAAAACTCCACTTCATTCTTTCTGTAGCTTATTATTAAACTTCAATAGGTAACTTTCACTAGAATCCTAATTAAGGACCCTAAGGAAATACTGTGGGATTTAAGTATAGGCACTTACCTATATAGGTACCTACCCTCCAGGCCTTTGTATCTAACAACAGGGACACTTGAAGCAAGCAGTCTTATTCTTAGAATTCAGAATTCAGAAAGATGCAAAATCTCACAAACTTAATGCTTATACAGGGTGTATCTTTGATAGGTACAGAAATTTTAACCACGTAATCGGGGACGTTCATAAAACCGAAAAATGAAAAAAAAATTTTTTTAATCGATGTTTAGAAAATGGGGCAAATCAATCTTTATCCGTGCTCAATGCACGCCGCTGGATCGTCACTAGAAGCGCTGAGAGGGGAGGTCTAACCTCTCCCTAGGAGATGGAGGGGAATAACGTTAGATTAGGAAGGGGAATACCGCGACGTTGCCGCATGTCAGAGTGGAATACATCTGCTTGCAGAATTAGGTACCTAGGTACCTTTGAAAATTACTGCTGGTAGGTATCCACGTTTTTTTATGATGTCGGTTGCTGTGACGAACTGTTTATTGCTTTCTTCACAGGCGCACACAATAATTTAACAAACACGTCAGTTTTTATCACTTTACTGTTATTTTAAGTCCCTAGGCAGCAGAAATGTATCCGAGCGCCGCTCGGAGAAGTCATTGCTAGAAAACTCATTGCTGATTTCACACTCATAATTTTTTGACAAGTCTTTTGTGGAGTAGGTATCTACCTACCTACCTATTTTACAACTGATTTTCAGGCCGCAATTTTTTTATACTAATAATTAGCCATCTCTTGGGACACCTTGGGATAATAAATTTCTGATCGGCAATCAACTGAATAAAGTATTTGTTTTAAAATACAAATTATCTGTAAAAATTGCAAATTTCCACAACCACCCATAGGGTAGAGCGTAGAGCAGCGGCGCGTTACTTTTTTTTAGCGAGTGTTCGCCTGTAGCCCTATCATCTCGAAAAAAGTGGGGGAAGACTGTAATTTGACGTGAATTTAACGCGCGGCTTCGATTTGTTCATAGTTTTTAATATTTTTCAACCCTTGCCCGATAGTGCGCCACCTTTAAACCCCCTCAGGGTTGTGGTCCTATGTATTATCTACTTTTAAAAAATTATTCGTTTCCGAAAAAAGTGGGGGAAGACTGTCATTTGATGTGAATTTAACGCGCGGCCCCGATTTGTTCATCGTTTTTAATATTTTTCTACCCTTGCCTGATGGTGCGCCACTTTTAAACCCCCTCAGGGTTGTTGTCCTGTCTATTGTCTACTTTTAATAGTATATTACACACCGAGGTGTCTCGAGATAAAGTAAACTTTCCACCCGGGCGGGAGGGCGGGAAGTAAAAGTCAAAAAATTGACACTTTCAAACTTCTAAAAAGTCAGAAATGTCGATATTACATACATGGTTGTAAATAAAAAATTATTCGGTTCCGAAAATAGTTGGGGAAGACTGTCAAATTGGCGTGCTTATCATTTCCGCATTTTTTAACCCTTTGCCGTTTCGGAACTCTCTCAAGTTAATTCCTCCTGGTGAATTTAAGCTTCTGCGTGCCCTTGACTACTGCCCGACATTCCTTCGCCGAGATTCGCCAGGCGCGGGCATATGACGTTGGCGTCGGGCGCTGGCGTCCGACGCCAACTTCACACAAAAACGACGCCGCGCCGAATCGCGCAATAATTACAATTACGAATGAATTCACTGGCACTGATTCACTCGATTTTGCTCCATTTCCACGCCGCCCGGCCCGGCCGACCTACTAAATTACAGCTGGGCGAGGAGCGCAAGCGCGGGGCGCCACTTGACATCGACACTACAGGTGATCCCCACTACTCATAACTAGTGCGCGATATTAGCGATATTAGCCAAGCAATGTTGCCAAGTGTGCTGAAAATTTACCTGATTTAGTAATTTAATTCCGTATAAATTTAATTGTGTAGTGGATTTTTACATGGATTTACCCGTTTTTGTGCGTAATAATTATACGAGATAGTAGATTAACTTATAACGAAAGAAACCCCGTATAAATCCGCGAAAATCAAAAATCGGATTTAAGGGACTTTAAGTCAGTTTGGGGACATGTCGGCATAAACGGCAACACCGAATAGTGGTATTGAATGGTATGGGGGAAAGCTTGTGCGCCGTCACCGTACCGCCGCGCCGTAGCCGACGCGCTAGTCGAAGATCGTCCGTCCGATTATTATGGGATTTAACAGCTGATTGATATCGATCCGCGTCCGCCTGTAATTTTTGGGAGCGCCAGCTTCAACAAGCAATTTATTATTATACAGAATGCCTTACGTGTGGCTATTCTGTGGTATAACAATTCTGTTTCCAAAACGTGGACGCGTATGCAAACGTCGCGTCTCGCTAACCGATATTGTTCCGTTACTTTGCTTTGTTTTACGAACTGTCGTCGGAACTGAACCTGCTTCTGTACATTTTTCCAGATCCGTTCGCCATTTTTTTGGACCAGCAGTGATGTCCAAACCTGTTGCAATTGCCGCTACGAATTTGCAGTGAAATAACAAGTGATTTTTTCATATTTCCGTTAAGAAATGCAGTGTTAAACTTTCGCGGCCTTCGTATGAAAACAGTGCTAGATAGGTTCCTACTAGGTACCCCAATTACGCGCGAGGATAAAAGAAGCAGCTTCAAGGGTTCGCGAAAATTCGGGTTTTATTAGACGCATACGGTATGGATCTAATTGTACAATCCACCTAGTCGAGTCCCCGTTGGAATAAATCAGCTGAGGGAAACCGAGACGTCCCTAATATTTGGCATCGCGCCGCTTTAAGTGTGCAGTGAAAAAAAAAAACAAGTGTTTTGTTCGTATTTCCGTAAAAAGAGACTATGAAGTGTTATACCTTCGCGACCATCGTATAAAAACAGTGCCACTAGTTAGGTAGGTACTTAGTGCTTTATGTGATTTTGTGAAGATTTTTGGATAGTATCTAAACACAAGAAAATAGTAAAAATAATCGATGCATCTCAAAGGTAGGCTTTTTCATGCTATTCGTCGAGCTATTCGCTAAAAGAACCTTTAAGGAGTTGTCCAAAAATTATTTATTTATTTATTTAATCTCCACATACACCAAATGATACATGGTTGCGTCAATATTCTTCAAATACTGCGAAAAAGCCTCGGAAAAAGCGATTCGACTGGCAACCAGTTACCTAGTGCTTCTTGTGATTTTCGAGAGGATTTTTGGATAACATAAGAAAGGAGTACGACACCCGCAAGGAAAATCATCCAGGCATCCGAAAGGTAGTTTTTTTGCATGCTATTCGCTAAAAGAACCATTAAAGATTTGTTCAAAAACTAGTTGAAAGACTATTCCTGAAATACTGTGAAAGAGCTATACGTCTGACAACGCTGCACGGCGGAATTGGGGGGGATCCGCCGGAACCGGCCTCAGTTCCAGCTGGTCCCGGCAAGGTCAAGGACCCATGGCCGTAGCGTCGGAAAAAGGGGTTTTAATAGCGTTTTAAAAAAAATTATTTCTGACGTTAATATGCACTTTAGAAAAATTTTAATTGCATAGGCGTAACAAGTGCATTTTTCCCGACCTGCCCTTAAAATTTCTGTACTTATCAAAGTTACACCCTGTATAAAAGGAAATAAGCTTATAATTGATAACGAAACGTTCACATATTAAAGACGTCCAGGAGAGAAGAAAGTTACCGGAAATACTACTGGGAGACAGTCAAACACCCAACTCAACAAGAAAAGTTCGCAGCGAATCGGACACCCCTTCTGCTCAGTCGGAAATCCAATTTGAGAAACAAATATCACAGCCAACAGTCCAAGCAATTGAAACTAAAGGAAAACATCTAGAATTGGGGGCCCAAGGGCCGGCACTGAAGAAAAAATCCGAAAGCACTCCAGTTAAAGCTCAAATTCCAAAGAAATTTATGCCATATACTACACGTTCTAGTCAGAAGCCAACCTAGTCTTTTTTGTTTCTATTTTGCCTTTTGTTTATTTTTGTGTCTTAACCACTTTTAAATTGTTGATTGTCTGTTTATTGCACTTGTTGTACCTACATATTTGTCAATGTATTACTCTGCTTGCTTTTACTCATAAAAAATGGATCCATTCATTGAGCATTTTGAAGTTGAAGAGATTAAAACGGAGATTGTTGAGGATGTTACTAAATTTGAAGAGAGATCAACTAAAGCCAATTTGAAACTTTTACAACTGAATATTAGAGGCATCCAAAAAAATCTCAATGCATTGAGAGTGTTTCTGGGTCAACTTAAAATTAAATTCGATGTTATAGTTCTTACGGAGACATTTACTGTTTGGGAGACAGGATTGTTTAAGCTTGATGGGTATACTCACTTTTATAACGAAGGTCAAATCAATCGCAATGATGGGGTAATTATTTACATCCGAGAAAACATACAGTGTCTATGTAAAGTCGAAATGATGGGTGACATTAGGGTATTGAGGGCGAGTATTGCTCTAGATAAACAATCTGTTGATGTTCTGGCGATCTACAGATCGCCAAACTCGTGTCCAAAATTATTTAACACAAACCTGCTGGATTATCTCGGGAGTTTGGGTGGCAGTCATACCTGTATACTGACTGGAGATATCAATATTGATTTGCTTAAGAGCAATGACTATGTGGAACAGTACAAAAACATTCTCGCCACTTTTCGGTTTGTTTCTTACATAAATGGCATTACCAGACCTGGAAGTGGGAGTTGCTTAGATCATGCTTTTATTTATTTATTTATTTATTTATTTATTTAACTTACTTCACCCTACAGCCAAGGCCATTTAAAGGGTGCAATAACATGTAGATAACAAACATAACATGGATCATTAATAATTACTCCTAACTAAGTATTAACAAGAAACAACTTAACACTACAAATAACTTAACACTATGCTGTTGCTTGAGATAAGAACTAGCGAAAAGTTGAGGTGCTCATATAATAAAACACACATTCAACCACTTCAACTCTTAATTGACCTCAATTAACTTCACCTTACTCCTGCATTCGAATAGTGGAAGTGACCGAATTTATGTGTGATTTGAATATGTCGACACTCGAACAAATGGCGTTATAGTTGTTGCAGATATTGTGCATTGGCGAGAACTTCAGCACATTCAGCCTCGGCCTACCTGGGTAGAAGGTCTGGTCCTTGCGAGCTGAGATTCGAGGCACGAGAAAATTTAAGTTAGCCAGCAACTGAGGGCTGTCCACGGCATTTGATATTAATTTATGAAGAAACACAACCGAGTAACCAGACCTTCTCACCTGCAAGCTTGTTAAATTGTGTCTAGACAACAGTTCGTCGCTCGGCGTACCCATCTCCGGGTACCTGTTATCTAACCTGTAAGACAGATATTTGAGAAATCTCCTTTGGACTTTTTCCAAATTATTGACAAATACTTGATGGTAAGGGCACCATACTAGGGACGCATATTCTAGTTTCGACCTTACAAAAGCAAAGTATGATAATTTCATAGCGGAAATGTCACGAAAATCGCGTGAGTTCCTAATAATAAACCCATAGGCCTTTAGGGCACGGGTGATTACCGGTTCAATATGATTAGAAAAACTAAGTTTTTGATCAAAAATTACACCTAAATCGGCGATTATGTGAGGACGTGAAAGTGTAATTGAATCTAGTTCATAATTGAAAACAAGGGTCTCGGTCTTTAAAGAGTATGACATAACACTGCACTTCTGTGGATTGAGCGGGAGACGATTTTCATGACACCAAGCACTGACATTGGAAATATTTCTCTGCAGGGAGGTACAATCACGCACGTTCGAGATGGAAGAAATAAATAATAAAAAATACAAACATTAATAAATAATAAAAAATACAAACATTGCAAACTTAAATAAATATAAATCATGTATCTTCAAATATAGTATCACAGACCACTTTCCGATAGGTGTAATATTATATGCAGATAAAGAATCAAAAAAATCACTTACCCAAGAAAATTCCTTTACAAAAAAAGTATATAAATTATGATAAATTAAAACATATGCTAAAAAACGAAAGTTGGCGGGCAGTATTCTCCACAAATGATTTAATGACTAAAAACTTTATATATCGTTTACAGAAATATATTGAGAACTCCACCGTCGAAATTAAAATGCAAACAAACGGAAATAATAATTTTAACAGGCCCTGGATTACAAAGGAAATAAAAACTCTGATAAACAAAAAAAATAGACTATATAAGAAATACATGGAAAATCTAAGCAACTCAACCAAACAAAAATATAATGAACTAAAAAACACTGTAGATAAACTACTTACCAGATCAAAAAAGCAATATTCGCAAAAAATTATTGATAGAAACAGAGGGTCATCCAAGCATCTTTGGGAGCATATAAATAGTCTCTGCAATAAATCTCAACCGAAAACAGAAATTCAAAATATAATAACTGTTAAAGGGATTTTGGATGACAGGGGTGATATTTGCAATGCTGAAAAGATTACGGAGGTAAGAAATTTTCAAGAGAACATTGGTGTTATTGAAAATACAATGTATTTGTTCCCAACTAGTGATAGGGAGATATTAAATGCTATATATCAATTAAAAAGTGGAAAATCACCTGGACAGGACACTATTCGTTCTGAAACTTTAAAGAATATTGCGGACGAAATTACCAAACCACTGATCCAGATTGTAAATAGCTGTTTTAGTACGGGATGCTTTCCAAAATGCTTAAAGGTAGGGGTAATAAAGCCGTTATATAAGAAGGGTGATAGACAGAAAATGGAAAATTACAGGCCAGTTACGTTAATTTCGAATATATCGAAAATTGTGGAGAAGATTATCAAATTTAGAATAAATAACTTTTTTGGGAAATTCAACGTTCTGTCGGAATATCAATATGGTTTCTGTGAGGGAAAGTCTACTGAAGATGCAATAGGAGAGGTAACATCATACTTATACGAAGCACTTGATAAAAAAATTCCAACTATATCTATATTTCTTGATCTTTCGAAAGCTTTCGATACAGTATGTCATACCCAACTGCTGAATAGGCTTCAGAAATACGGCATCCGTGGAAATGTTTATAAACTAATTGAAAGCTATTTGACAGAAAGAACACAATTTGTAAATATCGCTGAACATAAAAGCGAGAAAAGGGAAGTATCATATGGGGTTCCGCAGGGAACTGTTTTGGGGCCATTGTTTTTCACAATTTATTTAGATGGTTTGATTTCTTCGAATAGTGAAACACGAAAAATTATTGGTTTTGCTGATGACATTGTTGTCATGTATAAAGATACCTCATGGGATACACTGAAAACATATGCGGAGGCAGATTTTAAATATTTGAGTGACTGGTTAAAGTACAACAAATTAACATTAAGTCCCGAAAAAACTGTATACTTACCTTTTACTTCCTATGCAAACAAGTTACCAGACTTTGGTACACTTCACATTGATGAATCCGTAACGATCCCAGAGGCCGAATCTGTTAAATATCTTGGGGTGGTAGTAGACAGACATTTAAGATGGGACCTACAAATAAAAAATATAATTAAAAAAGTAAGACCTATAATATCTAGATTCTATTACTTGAGGTCGTTTCTGGATAAACACCACCTGAAAATGTTATACCTAGCATTAATACAGTCTCATTTATCGTATGGGATATTAGGCTGGGAAGGGGTGAGCGACTGCCACTTGAATGATCTCGAGGTACTTCAAAAATGGTTTTTAGAAATAATCGAAAACGAACCCTTAATCTGTCCCACAGAACAAATTTACAGAAAGAGTATGGCTTTTGATATTCGGCAATGTTATTCTTTTAGCGTTTTAATGGCAATAAAGAAAGAAAAAATAAAATTACATAATGTAAACCACAATTACCAGACAAGAAGTTTTGACAGCCGTGCCGCCCTGACATCGTGTCGAAAAACAATTGGACAACGTTGTTATACATTCTTGAGAAAAGAATAAAAACGTTCAAATGTAAAATAAAACAATGGATACTTACCTCAAGTAGGTCTCTCTTCCATGAGATAATAAACAGTAAGTTATAAATTCTTTATTGTGTCATAATGCGGCTATTATTATATTGATGGATTGTGATGATATGCTCTGTGCTTTTTCTTTTCTCTATGCTCTGTTTTTCATCTTTTAATGTTATATTAGTAGATTGAGATGATAATAATATGCTCTATTTTATCTGTTTATGTTTTTATGTATTATTATAAGTATAACTATTAACATTGTATTAGTATGGAATAAATTTAGGTACATTGCAAACAAGCTGTAGATTACAGCTTCTGCAAAGTTCTATTTATTTGCCTGTTAATTTAAAATTATAGAACCACTACTAGAAATTGTACGTTTTGGTAAATAAATATTATTATTATTATTATTATTATTATTATTATTATCTCGACTTAGCCAAAAGGCATTCGCACTCCCTCTACGGGGAACATTCACTCAGATCCCGGGTATCCCGGATACCAAAAGGATCTGGCTCGGACGAGACCCTTGCCATGTTATCGGGCCTTAGGTGACATTGATGTTGTTGGACGTTCCTGCACTCCCCATGAATTTCCTGACGGTTCGGGCTGTCGCAAGTAGTACCGCTTTCTGCATGGACCTGTAAAGATTATCAGTTAGACCCAGCTCTTTGATGTTTCTCAGCAAACTTTTTGGTATGGCACCAGTTGTTGACACGATGATTGGAATCGTCTGAACGTTGTCCATTTCCCATTGACTTCTAATTCGTTCTTCTAAGTCTCTGTACTTTGCGATCTTCTCGACTTGCTTCACACGCAGGTTGTTGTTGTTCGGGATGGCCACATCAATCAGAGTTGTCTTCCTAGAAATTTTATCAACTATTATAAGGTCCGGTCTGTTATGGGCAACTCGTTGATCTGTCAGAACTGTACGATCCCAGTACATCTTGTAGTTGCTGTTCTCAAGAACAGGCTCCGGTGTGTAGCTGTAATATGGGATCCTCTCTGCCTGCACAAGCAGAAGTTTTTCTGCCAGTTCCTGGTGCAAGATCTTGGCAACCGAATCGTGTCGTTCCTTATATTCCGTTGATGCGAACATCTGACATCCTCCTGTTATGTGCTGGATTGTTTCTGAAGTTGGGCACCCGTATCTGCATCTGTCATCCACTACCGATGCATCTCCTACAATGAATTTTAGGTAGTTGCGAGTTGGTATAACCTGATCTTGTATGGCCAGTAGGAAGCCTTCCGTCTCGGGGAACATTCGTCCCGAGGTCAGCCAATAGTTCGACGCTAACTTGTCGACATGTTCCTGGTTAACCTCATTAGGATGCCTCCCGTACAGCGGCTTTCCCAACCACCTCTGTAGTTTATCGTTGTCGGTTCGGTGGTGATTTTGACGCTCGTGTTCCGTCAGACGTAGCGGTGTTGAGACGTCTGCTCCGCATATAGCCCTATGTAGTGTGGAGCTGTTGGCCTGCCTGTAGAAATAATTACGCAGATTTAATATTTGTTGGTCCAATTGCTTGCTGAGATCTGCCAATCCTCTTCCTCCTAGTTGACGTGGCAGAGTTGTTCTTTCTACGGCGCTACGAGGATGATGTTTATGAGCTTTTGTCAGTAGTGTCCTAACTTTTCGTTGCAGGTTGTTGATGTCCGTGTTGGTCCAATTCACTATTCCGAACGAATAGCTGAGTACAGAGCACGCATACGTGTTCAGGGCCTTAAACAAATTCCTGCTGTTAAGATCAGTTCGCACTACTTGTCTTACTCTCTTGATGAATTCATTCGTTAAATCAGTCTTCATTGTTCGATGGTCTATCCTTTGAGCTTGTTTCATCCCGAGATACTTGTATGTATCTCCCTTGCTCATTGCTTCGATCTCCTGGCCGTCCTGCATCTCGTGTGCGCTTTGTTCGAGCTTTCCCCGGATGATATTAAGGGTGCGGCACTTGTCCAGTCCAAACAGCATTCCGATGTCCCTGGAGAACTCCTCTACAATTTTAAGCATTTGCGTTAGTTGGTTTTTGGTTGCTGCGATCAATTTTAAATCATCCATATATAATAGGTGATTCAACTTGATCGCTTCTGCGTTGTTGCTTTTGATAGCGAAGCCATATTTTGTAGAGTTCAACCGATGTGCAGAACCACAGTGGACTGAGTGAATCTCCTTGGAAAATCCCTCTTCGGATGTTGATTGTGTCGGTCTCGATGTTACTGTCTGCGGTTCTGAGTTGTATCTTAGTGCGCCAGGTTGTCATAACGTGTTCTAAAAAGGAAACTGTATGATGATCTATTTTATACAGCTTTAAGATACCTGTGAGCCAGTCGTGAGGTACGGAATCAAATGCTTTTTTGTAGTCCACATAAGCCATGTGGAGGTTTCGTTGCTTGGAATGAGCCTGGTTGCAGATGACAGTGTCTATGATGAGTTGCTCTTTGCATCCCATTGCGCCCTTCGAGCAGCCCTTCTGCTGCATTGCAATGATGTTGTTCCGCTCGCAGTGAGCATATATTCGCTGCGTAAGGCAAGATGTGATTATCTTGTACAGCGTAGGCAAGCAGGTTATTGGGCGGTACTTGGCAGGGTTATCCGTATTCCGCTGGTCTTTTGGTAACAGGTAGGTTGCACCCTGTGTAAGAAACAATGGCATTTTCAGAGGATCGAGCAAGACTTCATTAATTAAGGTAGTTATCTGTTCATGCGTGCACCACAACTTCTTAATCCAATAATTTTGGAGATGATCTGGACCTGGTGCCTTCCAGTTGTGGGAATTCTTGATGACATCGGAGACCTCAGCGGTTGTGAATTGCTCATGTTGCATCTGGCTATAGTTCCGGCCCATCTCGCGTTCTTCGCTGATCCAGCTTGCACTGACATTGTATGGACCTGGTGTGGCAAGTTGATTTCTCCAGAAACCGTCGACCTGCTCTCTGCTAGGGCAACTCGCACTTGTGGCATCGGCGCTAGAATTAAAAGCACGGTAGAAACCCTTTTCTGATCGTTCAAAGAGTTTGTTGTCTCGTTTCCTGTTGTTACTAGCCTTGTATCTCCTCAGACGCCCTGCGAAAACAGAAAGTTTTTGTTTTAATGTGTCAAGACATTGTTGAGCAGTGATGTTCGCGGGGTCATGCCGAGAATGCATTTGGGTGCGGCTCATTATTGCCTGCACCGCCCTCTGGATCCTTCTAGTTCTAACTCCTCTGATATATTCCGTCACTTGTCCTATGTCTTTACGGAGACTCTCGATCTTCCGATTTAGTCGCATTTCCCATTGAGCCATTCGTGGTTCTGGTCTTGCACGATTCAACTCTTGGGCCGTTCGGATCTTGGCACCCATTACAGTGGTGACTGCCGTTGCGGCACAGTAGATTAACATGTGCATACGTTCTAATGTTGGTGTCACTGAAACATAGTTTGGTAAAATTCGTGTGTTCATAAGATCGAGCACGATCGCAAGTTTCCTGGAAGAATTTAATCTTGGTAGCGGTGGCCTGCTCAGTGGGTCTGTGCCTTCGTATCGCAATACTGCCTGTCTCATATGTGCGTTTAAGCCTTCAAAATGTTCTTCGTTAACCGATTCCAGACTCTCGGTTGTTGGTTCTACCGTTTCGGTTTCTAGTTGT
Source organism: Pseudeuparius sepicola (assembly GCA_963920635.1). Lineage (NCBI taxonomy): Eukaryota > Metazoa > Arthropoda > Insecta > Coleoptera > Anthribidae > Pseudeuparius > Pseudeuparius sepicola. Next base: position 45,089,777 of record OY987302.1, on the reverse strand, counting down.
TGTCCAGGCGCTTGAAGTTCCCCATTGTTGTTGTTGTCATCTATGTCTATGTATTCGCCGTGGATCTCTAGCTCAACTTCCCGTTTGATAGCGTTAAGTCGCGTTTCTGGAATTCGGTTATTTCTTAGAATAGTTCGATACTGATCTGACACTCTTTGTTCAGACACTTGCATGTGTGGAAACTCCCTGCAGAACTCGGCATGCAGTTGTTGTCGGTAGCCGATCATCTCTTGTCCTAAGTTTGTCACCCTGTAAAAAATACGCATAATCGATTCATTCATGGACACAGTCCATTTCATGCGTCGTCGTTGTAATCCCGCCTCTGTGAACGCTGGCTGAAGTTCCCGCGCAGCACCTTCGGTGGGTGGAACCCTAGTTCTCGTTTGGCTCCCATGTTGTAGATGTTCGTGTTGTTGTTGGGCTGTAGCTGTTTGTGCAACAGGGGCCCGCCTCATCAGCGCCCTGTCACCGACGTCCCGCTCGCTGTCATGTCCAGCGCCGGCTCCAGACATGCCCTGGCGATCCCCAGGCAGCGGCCCTATGACAAAACTCCTATTAATCTCCATTCCATTTATTATTATTATTATTATTATTATCTCGACTTAGCCAAAAGGCATTCGCACTCCCTCTACGGGGAACTTTCACTCAGATCCCGAGTATCCCGGATACCAAAGGATCTGGCTCGGACGAGACCCTTGCCATGTTATCGGGCCCTAGGTGACACCGATGTTGTTGGATGATCCTGCATTCCCCATGAATTTCCTGACGGTTCGGGCTGTCGCAAGTAGTACCGCTTTCTGCATGGACCTGTAAAGACTATCAGTTAGACCCAGCTCCTTGATGTTTCTCAGCAAACTTTTTGGTATAACACCAGTTGTTGACATGATGATTGGAATCGTCTGGACGTTCTCCATTTCCCATTGCCTTCTAATTCGTTCTTCTTCTCTGTACTTCGCGATCTTCTCGACTTGCTTCACACGCAGGTTGTTGTTGTTCGGGATGGCCACATCAATCAGAGTTGTCTGCCTAGAAATTTTATCAACTATTATAAGGTCCGGTCTGTTATGGGCAACTCGTTGATCTGTCAGAACTGTACGATCCCAGTACATCTTGTAGTTGCTGTTCTCAAGAACAGGCTCAGGTGTGTAGTTGTAATATGGGACCCTCTCTGCCTGCACAAGCAGCAGCTTTTCCGCCAGTTCCTGGTGCAAGATCTTGGCAACCGAATCGTGTCGTTCCTTATATTCCGTTGATGCGAACATCTGACATCCTCCTGTTATGTGCTGGATTGTTTCTGAAGTTGGGCACCCGTATCTGCATCTGTCATCCACTACCGATGCATCTCCTACAATGAATTTTAGGTAGTTGCGAGTTGGTATAACCTGATCTTGTATGGCCAGTAGGAAGCCTTCCGTCTCGGGGAACATTCGTCCCGAGGTCAGCCAATAGTTCGACGCTAACTTGTCGACATGTTCCTGGTTAACCTCGTTAGGATGCCTCCCGTGCAGCGGCTTCCCCAACCACCTCTGTAGTTTATCGTTGTCGGTTCGGTGGTGATTTTGATGCTCGTGTTCCGTCAGACGTAGCGGTGTTGAGACGTCTGCTCCGCATATAGCCCTATGTAGTGTGGAGCTGTTGGCCTGCCTGTAGAAATAATTACGCAGCTTTAATATTTGTTGGTCCAATTGCTTGCTGAGATCTGCCAATCCTCTTCCTCCTAGTTGACGTGGCAGAGTTGTTCTTTCTACGGCGCTACGGGGATGATGTTTATGAGCTTTTGTCAGTAGTGTCCTAACTTTTCGTTGCAGGTTGTTGATGTCCGTGTTGGTCCAATTCACTATTCCGAACGAATAGCTGAGTACAGAGCACGCATACGTGTTCAGGGCTTTAAACAAATTCCTGCTGTTAAGATCAGTTCGCACTACTTGTCTTACTCTCTTGATGAATTCATTCGTTAAATCAGTCTTCATTGTTCGATGGTCTATCCTTTGAGCTTGTTTCATCCCGAGATACTTGTATGTATCTCCCTTGCTCATTGCTTCGATCTCCTGGCCGTCCTGCATCTCGTGTGCGCTTTTTTCGAGCTTTCCCCGGATGATATTAAGGGTGCGGCACTTGTCCAGTCCAAACAGCATTCCGATGTCCCTGGAGAACTCCTCTACAATTTTAAGCATTTGCGTTAGTTGGTTTTTGGTTGCTGCGATCAGTTTTAAATCATCCATATATAATAGGTGATTCAACTTGATCGCTTCTGCGTTGTTGCTTTTGATAGCGAAGCCATATTTTGTAGAGTTCAACCGATGTGATAGAGGGTTCATCGCCATGCAGAACCACAGTGGACTGAGTGAATCTCCTTCGAAAATCCCTCTTCGGATGTTGATTGTGTCGGTCTCGATGTTACTGTCTGCGGTTCTGAGTTGTATCTTAGTGCGCCAGGTTGTCATAACGTGTTCTAAAAAGGAAACTGTATGATGATCTATTTTATACAGCTTTAAGATACCTGTGAGCCAGTCGTGAGGTACGGAATCAAATGCTTTTTTGTAGTCCACATAAGCCATGTGGAGGTTTCGTTGCTTGGAATGAGCCTGGTTGCAGATGACAGTGTCTATGATGAGTTGCTCTTTGCATCCCATTGCGCCCTTCGAGCAGCTCTTCTGCTGCATTGCAATGATGTTGTTCCGCTCGCAGTGAGCATATATTCGCTGCGTAAGGCAAGATGTGATTATCTTGTACAGCGTAGGCAAGCAGGTTATTGGGCGGTACTTGGCAGGGTTATCCGTATTCCGCTGGTCTTTTGGTAACAGGTAGGTTGCACCCTGTGTAAGAAACAATGGCATTTTCAGAGGATCGAGCAAGACTTCATTAATTAAGGTAGTTATCTGTTCATGCGTGCACCACAACTTCTTAATCCAATAATTTTGGAGATGATCTGGACCTGGTGCCTTCCAGTTGTGGGAATTCTTGATGACATCGGAGACCTCAGCGGTTGTGAATTGCTCGTGTTGCATCTGGCTATAGTTCCGGCCCATCTCGCGTTCTTCGCTGATCCAACTTGCACTGGCATTGTATGGACCTGGTGTGGCAAGTTGATTTCTCCAGAAACCGTCGACCTCTTCTCTGCTAGGGTAACTCGCATTTGTGGCATCGGCGCTAGAATTAAAAGCACTAGAAACCCTTCTCTGATCGCTCAAAGAGTTTGTTGTCTCGCTTCCTGTTGTTACCAGCCTTGTATCTCCTCAGACGCCCTGCGAAAACAGAAAGTTTTTGTTTTAATGTGTCAAGACACTGTTGAGCAGTGATGTTCGCGGGGTCATGCCGAGAATGCATTTGGGTGCGGCTCATTATTGCCTGCACCGCCCTCTGGATCCTTCTAGTTCTAACTCCTCTGATATATTCCGTCACTTGTCCTATGTCTTTACGGAGACTCTCGATCTTCCGATTTAGTCGCATTTCCCATTGAGCCATTCGTGGTTCCGGTCTTGCACGATTCAACTCTTGGGCCGTTCGGATCTTGGCACCCATTACAGTGGTGACTGCCGTTGCGGCACAGTAGATTAACATGTGCATACGTTCTAATGTTGGTGTCACTGAAACATAGTTTGGTAAAATTATTATTATTATTATCTCGACTTAGCCAAAAGGCATTCGCACTCCCTCTACGGGGAACATTCACTCAGATCCCGGGTATCCCGGATACCAAAAGGATCTGGCTCGGACGAGACCCTTGCCATGTTATCGGGCCTTAGGTGACATTGATGTTGTTGGACGTTCCTGCACTCCCCATGAATTTCCTGACGGTTCGGGCTGTCGCAAGTAGTACCGCTTTCTGCATGGACCTGTAAAGACTATCAGTTAGACCCAGCTCCTTGATGTTTCTCAGCAAACTTTTAGGTATAACACCAGTTGTTGACATGATGATTGGAATCGTCTGGATGTTCTCCATTTCCCATTGCCTTCTAATTCGTTCTTCTAAATCTCTGTACTTCGCGATCTTCTCGACTTGCTTCACACGCAGGTTGTTGTTGTTCGGGATGGCCACATCAATCAGAGTTGTCTGCCTAGAAATTTTATCAACTATTATAAGGTCCGGTCTGTTATGGGCAACTCGTTGATCTGTCAGAACTGTACGATCCCAGTACATCTTGTAGTTTCTGTTCTCAAGAACAGGCTCAGGTGTGTAGTTGTAATATGGGACCCTCTCTGCCTGCACAAGCAGCAGCTTTTCCGCCAGTTCCTGGTGCAAGATCTTGGCAACCGAATCGTGTCGTTCCTTATATTCCGTTGATGCGAACATCTGACATCCTCCTGTTATGTGCTGGATTGTTTCTGAAGTTGGGCACCCGTATCTGCATCTGTCATCCACTACCGATGCATCTCCTACAATGAATTTTAGGTAGTTGCGAGTTGGTATAACCTGATCTTGTATGGCCAGTAGGAAGCCTTCAGTCTCGGGGAACATTCGTCCCGAGGTCAGCCAATAGTTCGACGCTAACTTGTCGACATGTTCCTGGTTAACCTCATTAGGATGCCTCCCGTGCAGCGGCTTCCCCAACCACCTCTGTAGTTTATCGTTGTCGGTTCGGTGGTGATTTTGACGCTCGTGTTCCGTCAGACGTAGCGGTGTTGAGACGTCTGCTCCGCATATAGCCCTATGTAGTGTGGAGCTGTTGGCCTGCCTGTAGAAATAATTACGCAGATTTAATATTTGTTGGTCCAATTGCTTGCTGAGATCTGCCAATCCTCTTCCTCCTAGTTGACGTGGCAGAGTTGTTCTTTCTACGGCGCTACGGGGATGATGTTTATGAGCTTTTGTCAGTAGTGTCCTAACTTTTCGTTGCAGGTTGTTGATGTCCGTGTTGGTCCAATTCACTATTCCGAACGAATAGCTGAGTACAGAGCACGCATACGTATTCAGGGCCTTAAACAAATTCCTGCTGTTAAGATCAGTTCGCACTACTTGTCTTACTCTCTTGATGAATTCATTCGTTAAATCAGTCTTCATTGTTCGATGGTCTATCCTTTGAGCTTGTTTCATCCCGAGATACTTGTATGTATCTCCCTTGCTCATTGCTTCGATCTCCTGGCCGTCCTGCATCTCGTGTGCGCTTTGTTCGAGCTTTCCCCGGATGATATTAAGGGTGCGGCACTTGTCCAGTCCAAACAGCATTCCGATGTCCCTGGAGAACTCCTCTACAATTTTAAGCATTTGCGTTAGTTGGTTTTTGGTTGCGGCGATCAGTTTTAAATCATCCATATATAATAGGTGATTCAACTTGATCGCTTCTGCGTTGTTGCTTTTGATAGCGAAGCCGTATTTTGTAGAGTTCAACCGATGTGATAGAGGGTTCATCGCCATGCAGAACCACAGTGGACTGAGTGAATCTCCTTGGAAAATCCCTCTTCGGATGTTGATTGTGTCGGTCTCGATGTTACTGTCTGCGGTTCTGAGTTGTATCTTAGTGCGCCAGGTTGTCATAACGTGTTCTAAAAAGGAAACTGTAGGATGATCTATTTTATACAGCTTTAAGATACCTGTGAGCCAGTCGTGAGGTACGGAATCAAATGCTTTTTTGTAGTCCACATAAGCCATGTGGAGGTTTCGTTGCTTGGAATGAGCCTGGTTGCAGATGACAGAGTCTATGATGAGTTGCTCTTTGCATCCCATTGCGCCCTTCGAGCAGCCCTTCTGCTGCATTGCAATGATGTTGTTCCGCTCGCAGTGAGCATATATTCGCTGCGTAAGGCAAGATGTGATTATCTTGTACAGCGTAGGCAAGCAGGTTATTGGGCGGTACTTGGCAGGGTTATCCGTATTCCGCTGGTCTTTTGGTAACAGGTAGGTTGCACCCTGTGTAAGAAACAATGGCATTTTCAGAGGATCGAGCAAGACTTCATTAATTAAGGTAGTTATCTGTTCATGCGTGCACCACAACTTCTTAATCCAATAATTTTGGAGATGATCTGGACCTGGTGCCTTCCAGTTGTGGGAATTCTTGATGACATCGGAGACCTCAGCGGTTGTGAATTGCTCGTGTTGCATCTGGCTATAGTTCCGGCCCATCTCGCGTTCTTCGCTGATCCAGCTTGCACTGACATTGTATGGACCTGGTGTGGCAAGTTGATTTCTCCAGAAACCGTCGACCTGTTCTCTGCTAGGGTAACTCGCATTTGTGGCATCGGCGCTAGAATTAAAAGCACGGTAGAAACCCTTTTCTGATCGTTCAAAGAGTTTGTTGTCTCGTTTCCTGTTGTTACTAGCCTTGTATCTCCTCAGACGCCCTGCGAAAACAGAAAGTTTTTGTTTTAATGTGTCAAGACATTGTTGAGCAGTGATGTTCGCGGGGTCATGCCGAGAATGCATTTGGGTGCGGCTCATTATTGCCTGCATAATTATTATTATTATTATTATTATCCAGCAGATAAGCTGTCATGCTGTCATATACTGTTAGCCCACAAATCACTAACCAAATAGGTACACTGAAGTTGCCGCATGCGGTTTTGATACACACCCATCATAGTTAATACATTATGATGTCGGTAAAGAAAATTGCTATTCTTCTCTAAAGTTGGAGGGAATTGTGTCCCCAATGCGGTTGTCATGTCCTACTGTCCGTGACAGCTGCCATTTTCGAGATATTATACAAACTTGTGTTCATTTAAATAGAAACCATAGTTTTTTTATAGCATCTTGCAAAGCAAGTCAAGAAAATTAAAACAGCCTTGTCTTGTTCTTGCAGCAATAACAAGAAAAGAACAAGAAACTTGCAAGAGTCTTGTGAAACAGTACATTATGTAATTATTCTAATAAGATAATTACCGCTTTTGTTTCGTAGTAATGCGTAGCTTGTAACTAACAAAATACGTCCACGTCAGTAAATCCATTAGGTAGGTACCTACATTTTCTCACCTCACCAAACTTCACAACTCAGACATTCTCTTCTCCCGTGGGTCGAGTGCGGAGGCAGCGGCAGCTTCGGCTTCCGTGCGGATAATTGCGTTTTTATTCCGGCGTCGGCAGCGTCGGCGGCATCGCCTGGGGCACGCAGCCCGCTGTCGACGGAGGTATTGATTGGCGATTGTTCGCCTGCTCGTTAGAGCTAATTCCCTGGCGGCTTGGCACACCGCCTTCGCACGACCTCAGGTTTTAGCAAGAAGATGTGTGATCTGTGATCTTGAATTGATTAAGAGGGGGTTGCCGACAGCGAATGTGACGTAAGATTTCGTATTTTTTTAAGTTGTATAGCATAAAATCTAATAACATTTTACCTGGCAAAAATTTAGTACAAACATCTCTGTCTTCCTTTTAATCATAAAATCTTAAAATCATATGCACTGGAATTATTATTTTTCCCAAGGTTTTCATAATCTATAAACCAAAACACTGCTTGTAAGATCGTATGATTAAAATGAAGACAGAGATGTTTGTACTAAATTTTTGCCAGGTAAAATGTTACTAGATTTTATGCTATACGCAACCTAAAAAAATACGAAATCTAACGTCACTTTCGCTGTCGGCAACCCCCTCTTAAACAATCTTATTAAAATTGAGAGTTGTTAGTTGTTTTTCCAGGTGCACTTTGTGTCGATACCAACCAGGTACCGATAATTATTTTCAAATATCTCAATCGTTCTCGGCTGAGTTCGCAAGTTCTTGGTGTTTTCGTTTCCTGGCAGAGTTAAGCAGATATGTATATCTTTCCGATTACTGCTTTTTGAAGATTAACTTAACCATATGTTCTGTCGTTCTAGGTCTACCCACCTTTGGACGATTCAGCATGTTCCATTAGGTATGGGATGATGGTTCACTTAGTCATTATAACGAAAATAGTTTTGTCCCATAATTCCAAATTACTATACTTATTATGTAATAGTCACTGCACTAATATCAGGCACGCCGACAGTGTAATGATTTGAAAAAGATGTTACGGACGTTAATTAGACATTAGTTAGACATTAGTTGTTGGTTTCGGATGTTGGGTTGCGTATGTAATCCCATATACTGTACCTAATATTTTTATTTCGTTTGACCCTTTACAATTACCAACCCAAGTCTTCGAATCCATATTTCTAATGTTATATATAACTGGTAGACAAAATATGGAAAATTATAAATTATTTCCCCTAAAAAATCTAATTGACGTGGACTGGTACTAGGTAATAATAATATAACTAAACTGTAACAGTGTGACGTAAGGTGCTAATTATTCTCGAACAATGTACAAGTTCAAAATGTGTAGCTTAAAAAGTTTCCGGTGCCTGATCCTTGAAGGGCTAGTTTCCCAAGTGCAGCAGTAATGTCAAGTATGAGAACATTTCGCGAATGCAGGCAGGCACTTCTGCCTATATTTTTCTACAGAGAATAATGTTTATTTTTTTTATTTTGTAGATTTAATTTGGAGACTATTTTTTACGACATTTTTAAAGCCTTTACGCAGAAATCTATTTTATTGGGGCCATAGCTAATTTTTTTTATATTAAGTACTATGGAAGTCGCACAAGGGTAATTTTCACTGCGTTTGGGGTAGCCAACTCTTCATAGAAACCGATAGGTTTCAACTTGGCAATAAGTAAGACAAGGACGTTTAATGAATATGTCAACTGATTCCGACAAAAGGATGCATAAAGGGATGTTGCATATATTAATGGCCGAATTTGATGGGCATGTTTCGGAATTATCTTTATTGTATGATTTGTATTTAGTAATACGGGAATGGGAATATTTTCCTAGTCCAATTCGATGTTTCCAACAGCATTGTGAATATAACGACATGTAAAAAATTGCACATAAAAAAGTAATGAATTAATTACAATTTTATTGTACAAAATGGAAATTTTGTGTAAATGGAGACAAATAAAATACGAATTCCAAAATAATAGTTACTTATGTAACAAGGCATTGAAGTTCAACTTTTTATAACTCATGTGGAATTTAGTTGCCGAGGCCTCCGGCCGAGGCAAATAAACCACATGGATCGTAAGAAGAACTTCAGTGCCGAGGTAGGTACATATTATTTTTTTTTAATTCGGAAAAAATATTTATTAGGCAAAAATAATCATAAAAAATAATCATAAGGGATCACCCTCCATGAACCGATTGCGCGCGGCGTTGCTTGACTTTGACGATCTCTCTACCTCCAACCAAACTGCTGCTTGTTATGCAGCCTCCATGACAAATCGATTTAGGTATATTCAAACCTATACTAAAATATGTATACTGAAAGATTAGGTTGCTATAGGTAATAATTTTGCAATGTGAACGAAAAATTAAATGGGCCTTTATTGACCGGGTTTTGAATATTTGGTCATTTTTGACGGGCGATGCCCCCGTCTGACGTTTGATGTTTACATCTCGCCAAGGTCTACTTATTGAAAAAACCGTACGATAATGGGCAACCTCAGTGCCGATTTCTAAGCTTTTAATGACGATTTTGAGACACTTCATTGCCGATTTCAAGAAAAAGTTTATTTTCAAATAAAGAGGACATTTCCATCTTTAATTACTTAGATATCTTAACTGATTTATTAATTTTAAAATTCAATTTAGTAGGAAAAACATCTAAAGACATGTAGCTTGTTAACGGCGTTCACCAGATCAGCTGTTAAGCTCGCGCGTCAAGGCTACCGACCCCGGGGCGTAAATTATCGTAAATTTACTTTTTTTGTACCTTACCCCAGATATTTGAAAAAATGTGTGCATAGTCTAAGTGGATTGATTAACCCTTTTGATTTTTCAATGTCAATCGACAGTAATTAGTGGGTGTGTAGGAGTACAGGGAGCTCTTAGTTTCCAACAACGGATGCACGTTGTTTGCAGAGACAGCAGTATCAGACAAAACACAAAACTAAGCACAAAATGTGCAAATATGCATCAAAATTAAAACACTCTATCACTGTCTACTTTCAACTTCAGGGCAGTTAGTTCACATTAACGAAACTTTAACGTATGACTAAAACGAATTGTGACTACTTTTTTAAGAATCCCTTGAAATAATTTTAGTAATATGAATTAGCTATGCGGTTAAATAACTATTAACAAAAACAATCCTACTTTCCGAGATGAGTGGAGCCATCGCCATCTATCCGGCGCCGCCTGGACTTGCCGTCCCTTATAACTAATCGGTAATAATTTAATTACTGGCGCCTATATAGTCTCTGACTGCCAACGCCGCCAGCGTCTAGTGGCTGGCCAGTCGGTAAACTAAACAATCATGTCAGAATAACCACTAATGAAAACGTGCGAGTACAAGTTGCCGGTAGCAATATGCAATTTAAAAATTGTGATAGAAAAATGTGTGTGCGGAAATTCAGGAAAATACTTTAAGCAAATACTAGTGCTTATGATGAGTACAACATTTCCTTAAGATGTTTGAAGTGTTGTAAGGCTTGCGCTTTTTAGGATCAAGACTGAATACACCACAAATTCAGATGAAAGGTAGGTACCTATTTCTTATTTCTTCAGTTGGGCACCTTCCACAAAAAAAAAAAGATTGAAATGTGACAACATTGCTCCCAGTGCCAACCCCGACGGTTGACATTGAAGCAGAAGCATCGAGTTACTCGGGTATTAAGGTTTATTTGTTTTAAATTTCCAAAAAAAAAATCCTTTCGCCTTTTCCACTGTGGTTAAAATTTTCTAGATCATGACTGAATCACCCTGTATAATTAGTGTATCTTTACAGTAATAGTAAGTACTAGTACTAGTAAAATAAACTGTAGTGTTCATTATAAAATGCCATTTATAAAACCCTTTTTATGATTTGATTTTATTATTATTTAATATTAAACTTATTACCTACTACAGAGACACTCTGTGTGTTTCTTTCGAATGATGTGACACTCCAGTATCGAGAACTGAAGCTTTTTCAGTACTAGATATTATTTTCGATTTGTGCAGTAGCTGCTAATTGTGAACTAAAATATAATATTAGAAGGCCATCTTTATTAGAGATGGTCCTGAATAATTGCTTCTTATATTGCCTGAATAATTGCTTTTTACAATTTTTATTAACCGTAACTTATATTAATGTCGAGCTGGGCAAATATTATTTTGGAATACACTTGCTTTAATTACAAATACCTAAGTAGGTACTTTACTAAAGGGACCAGAACCTCAATTTCCATTTTTAACGACGAGGAGCTAGGTTCATTAGCACAATACTTTGCCAGTTTTACCCTTCATAGAGTTTATATCACAAGACAAGACAAAATCGTCTATGAAATCGCTCTCGATAAAATGTTTACTACGAATGCAAGTATTTGGAAACGGTACAAAATGTTTCCTTTTCATTTCTGCTATCCATGCACTTGTCTCTAATCACCTTATTTCTTAGAAAGCTGCAAACTTCATTAACAAAGATATTTAAAACTATAATATATTTAAGACTTAGGAATGAGAAGAAACCCCACTATTCTTATTCTCTCCGCCCCGTTCGGTGCATCCAAATACACAACACGAGTTTGTGATCTACAACACAGAGAGAAAGAATATAGCTAAACTAAATTTTCATGTAAATGTACAACTATTAATCCAAACACCAACTAAGAAAACATTTGAAAAATCAATGCCGTTTTATAAAAAACTACCACCCAGATTATTACACAACACTAACACAAATCAAATATAATAATTATTGGGACCGAACGAAAATAATGTTTAACAACGGACCTCCGGTCCGTTCTTTTGGCGCACAAGACACGAAACATAGAAATTGTGCTTTATTTACTGTTTTGCTTATACTCAAGCTTGTCTGCCAGTTTTTCTCTATATATACACACCTTCCGTATTATTTGTCAATTTGATGGAATGCCCTAATCTTCCTATATACCTACTAGGTAACCTTGGTTTTCACATTATTTTCCACATTGAAACCCAACCATTTTACAGTATTTCACAATAACGCTTTACAATTCTTTACTCTATCGCTCATAAGTCTGCGTAGATCACTGCGCGTTCAAAATTCTAATCTGCAGGCTTCGCAGTTGTTTCCGATTTTTGGCTCAGGCCAAGAATGCATATAAAACAGGGACCAAAAACCCGTGGAGAAATTCCGCAAGGAGGAGCGCGGAGCTACGGAAGCCTATTTGCATAAGCAGATCCCCCGCCTCTAAAGCCGTTAATGTGTTCATCGGAACGCGCTCAGGAGCCCGAATAAGAACTAACGGCTGACTTAAGCAAATAGGTAGTCCGGAGAATCTATGAAAATCGCTCGCGAGCTTCTGCGATAAACTACCGGATAATGGAACTTTCGAATACATTTATCGTATAGCCGGAACTAAGGCGCTAACACATTCTCGACTCTACAGGCCCGAAGTTATGACCAAGCAAAAGAGGGCGAGAAAGACATAAATAAAGTATATTCACAATTTATTTTATATATGTTCAAAATTCTATTGTTTAATTTTTAAGAACCTATAGAACCATATTCAGAGGGTTAATTTTTGATAATGGAATGAACCAGACTATGAATAATAAAATCCATAGATACCTAATAATCATCTAGGTCATGATTATTATGTATGTAACTACAATATAATATTAAATGTTTGTTAACAAAATACGAAAATATCAAAATAATTGCAAATTCGGAACGTAACAGTGCTGTCAGCTATATCTGGCAGTGACTACGTAATAGGTATAGAATAGTTTAGCTTGGTTCACTCATGGATCTATCGAAGTCGGAGCTTAGATTTAAGTAATCTGCTTGCTGAGTTTGTTCCGTAAGCCAGTGCTGTTTTTTCATGCACGCCGAGAGTGTTTGGTTCATATGAATATGTTCTTATCGATACATTCTGCGTCTGCGAAAACACCTATAAAATATATGTTAACTTGGGTTCCGGCCCCTTTGGTATCTTCGATCTTCGTGGAGCATAACAAGCGTCAGAGGTTTTAAGATAACCCCGGGTGGTTTTCTTAATTCAGAATTTCGTCTAACTTTATCGCAACAAGCGCCAGGTTTTAGGATAACCCCAGGTGATTTTCCTCATTCAGATTTTCATCCTACTTTTATCGCCCTTCTGAGACTATCTTATGAGGACTTTGTGTGCCTTGGTTGTGTAACTTGTTGCGGTTTAACCCACTTACCGTGAATTTGCTGGGTTTCATGTGAATTGCCGGCATTTTAAATTTCCGAGGACGTCAAGAAGACGGTCATTTTGAAGGTCGAGGACAAATCGTGGTTGGGAAAACTGCGTTTTCCGGAGCTTGGGACATGACCAAGACAGCAGGTGAGTTTTTTGAAAATTATCTTTGATATTTTTTTTGTTGGTTAAGTCCATATCCATATATGTTTAAAACTCGCCTGGTTTTTGCTACTATCACACGTTTAGTTCTTGATTTCGATTGAATAATATGATCACTTTTAAAGCACCTATATACCTCAAAAATTAAACGTAGCTGGCGTTTCTTGTTCTATATAGCTTGGAGTGCTTTTTTTCGTATAGGTAGGTAGTATCGAATTTTGACTAAAATATTTTAGTCCCAAGGGAGTACAAAATTGTAGCCCCTTGGGATTAAAAGTAACAAAAACAATAGAAACTGTGACCAACTGTGCACTATATTCAATAAAATTAATACTTTTTTAAAAATTAGTAGATTTTGAGCTATGAAGAGTTGAAAATATTCATTTTGGCTAATTTGCACCGTTGTAGTGACAAAACTGGTTGAGATAGAAAAAAATTAATTTCACATTCCTATCTTAACTTTTCACGAGCTGGTGATGTAACTGATGGTTGGTACCTAAAAGAATTTTCAACTTGGTGTTCTGCAAATAAACTGATTATAAATTACTCTAAAACCACATGTATAGAGATCCTAAATCCTGGAAAGAGACCCGTTCAGAACAATATTGAATTTACATTCGACAAGGCAACCTTGAAATTAACTACAACTGTTAACTTCCTCGGTATCACCATTGATTCTTGTTTAACCTGGCAGTCGCATATAGACACAGTCTGCAAAAAACTCAATAAATCTTTTTATGTAATAAAATCTTTAAAAGACAATGTAAATTTAAACACTTTAATTAGTGTTTACTACGCCTACGCTTACTCAGCTTCAGCTATTGCATATAACATCATCTTGTGGGGTCAAGCGGGTGATACTGGTAGAGTTTTCATTCTTCAGAAACGTCTGATTAGACTTATGTTTAATTTGGGTCACATGCATTACTGTCGCGAAATTTTTGGGGTTAAAAGAATCCTAACCGTCTCCTCGATATATATTTTAAAAATACTTACTTTTACACATATTAATGTACATAAATATAGGCTTAATAGTTGGTATCACAGTTATGATACTAGATTACGTAATAATATATATATGTCTAGAAAATCATCGTCTGGAATTCTATAAAAAATGACCCGAGTATGCTGGCAGTAAACTTTTTAATCTTCTGCCATCGTCTATATGGAATATAAAAAACACCAATAAATTTAAGAATGAAGTCAAGTTGCTGCTATTGAGAAATACTTTTTATACAGTCAACGAATTTGTAGACTTCCTAAAAAACATACATTTAAATTAATATTAGTCATTTCTGTGTAGATAGTTTTGTTTATATGTATTACGGTGGCTAGATCGGCATAATATTGTCGATGGTTGATACTATGTATCGTTTTATCATGTTCTGTCTTTTTTATATTTGTTAGCCTTCTTATTTTAACGCTATACTTCCAAAATCTAACCTCTTGACAGCAAACTTCAAAATATTTACAAGCTTCCAGAAATTTTAACCTCTCATAAATTCTTGGAAATTAAGCTTCCGGAAATTTTAGCATATCTGTAGTTTTAGGCTCTCGGAAAATTTAGCATATCTTAAGTTTTATCAGATCGGAAGTTTTAGCATATCTGTAGTTTTAGGCTCTCGGAAAATTTAGCATATCTTAAGTTTCTATAAAAAATTATCGGTTTTTCCTTTTTTCTTCAAAAATTTTTTGAGTATACTCAACACTATTGAGTGGGAATCCTTTTTAAATAACCCAAAGAAAAGGAGTCAAATAGGCTTCACAGAACGCATAAAAATTTCATGAAGGTAGTTATTTTTTAACCTAAAAAAGATACACATTGAAAAATATCAATGAAAACGAACAAAATGACGGCATAACTTACGAAATCAGCTGTAGGATGAAAAAGGTCAGAAAACATAATCAATGAGAGTATTTCCATCCACAGGAACTATACAAATCACTCGCCATTTAACTTCGGCCTGGTCTCCAATCAAACCAAAATAGACTATCTCGAAAAGTTTCTCTAGAATCTCAAATCTGTACCGAAAATTTTGCCGTTGTCCCCATTGCCGGAATAATATATTTTTATCTTCTAAGCTATACTTAAGAGTATATAAATGTACAGAAGGCGTTAACTGACCTGTTCCTATCTGTATTGTGCTCGGAATCAATAAAGAATTTGAATTTGAATACCAAGGTATACCAACTTTTGGTACCAATTTTGGTACCAGGGTACCAAGTGGTACCCCTTGAAAAGTTAAGATAGAAATATGAAGTTCATTTTGAACTCTCTCAATCAGTTTACTCACTACAATGGTGCAAAGTAGTAAATTGGTAATGTCGAATGTTTCTTTTTACTAATGTCTTGTGAATTTTTAAATTTTAGTTCCTGCGGTGCAAAAAATAGCGTACGTACCACGGGACTAAAGTAACCCTTAATCTCTCGAGTGATTGTTGCCCTGGCTTAGGCACAATATTCACTCTGGGGATTAAAAGATACACTTTAGTCCCTTGTTACATAATGTACTATTATTACCTGACGGGAATCCTCAACATTTTTTCTTTATATTTTTCTGTAATATATCTTATCGTTCCTAAATAGTTTGTAGAAAAATAAATATCGTACTTTTCGTTCGAAGATCGAGGAGGCAGCATATATTTTATAGTTATTTTGACAGATGATGTTCGCTGTGTACAGCACATTTTGTATATTGCAATTTATGAAGGGACCGTGAACTCTATAGTTGAATTTTTGTCTCTCTTCAAACTTTGCAATATTTCATTCATCGTAATTTAAAACTTTAAATTATTTTTAATTATTTGGTATCATAAATTTATCTTTGTAAAAATGAAGTTATTATTAATGGTCTCTAAATATTCTATTGTAAATAAACAGTGGTAACGACACTGTTGCACACATAGAGGGTTTAGCATTGTTTAATTAGCCTGCATTTTTGCACACTCAACTGCACAAGAAACGAACACCGAGTAATCGTCACGTCACATCACATTGACGACCTGCTGACCCCCAACCCGTACAATAGCTGCTGATCTTCCTAAAATCGAGGCTTCATAAACTTTTGTTTAGACATTTCCTCCGTAAGACTTTCTTTAAAATTATTCTTGCAGGTGACAGACAATATTTTACATTCAATATATTGCATACCCTTTTAGATATCCGAATTCTACTATTTTTTCGTCATAGGGACATAATATGACTTTTTCTTTATCATCAGGTTCGTGAGGTGGAGGCGGCGACAACTTCTGCCTCAATAGAGATAATTTCATTCTCGGAGGACACGTAACCACGGGGAAGCAAGAGACCTGTCTCCTGGGGGCGCCTAAGCCCGATCTCTGCGGCGCGGTATTGATTGGCGGTTGTTCGCTGCTCGTTAGCGCTAATTCTTCTGAGGTTTAGCAGCAGCGTCGTGGATTGGCTACTAAGAAAAAGAATATCGTAGATACTCTTTGTACGAGTTGATTGTTTTCGTTTCAAATTTCAAAAACAAGTAAATTTCCCTTAGGTCTTCTTAAACTATAATTTTACAGCTCAAGTAATATGCTACTGGTAAACAGTCATGAAAATTTGCCAAAAATCGCCAATATTTGCTAGTTAATTCACGATATTGACCCTTAAAAGCTTTATCTGTTTAATTTACTAAAATATTTTCTAGGGTATTCCGTAGTTCTTGGGCGAATGCTATCCTATTTCTATTGGGCCTTAGTCGCAAATGGCAAGAGAGGCGAAATAATAATAATTGCCTCCCCTTCTCCGCAAAAGCGTTTGGTTGCTTCTGGGGATACTCTTAGTTTGGTGTATTCTGAGGGCAAAAAATTGTCGAAACAAATAATTATTACAACTTTTTGTATTTTACAAAATTTGTAAATTACAAGTGTTTCTAATCATTTTTAAGTTGAGAATTAAGAATGCTTAAGCATACTCGACATCCGAAACGTGTCCGTAAAGCAAGTAAAGATAATGCACGAGGTTCAAGTCGTTCATAAAAAATAATTAGTGTTTATTCTACTCTTTTCAGATCTACTGCCAATTCCTGCTGAAAAATACAAACATTTAATGACGCTAATGAGATTTTGCAAACGTGATGCTCAGGTGTATTACTCTGCCCAGCCATACCAGTAGGATTGACTTAACTTAAGTAAAGGTTAAACAAATATTTTCTTTCTTCTCCTACCTCATTATTAACAGTAATATATTTTAGCCTTCCTGTAAATTCCTGCCACCAGTGCTCCACAATGAGACGTTGGGACAGTTTTTTTGTATCCATAATTTTTTTAATTCTTTTTTATCAATTCTTCAAAGATTTGGCTGAAATGTCTTCGTGTACTTAATAGAATGTACTTTTAAATTCGCAACTAAAAATATAATATATTGTTTCCTTGACTCCCTGGTTTGAAGCTATGTAGTCAAATATGATAAATTTCCAATTTTCTCTAAACGAAGACAATGTGACATTCTTTGTTTTTCCCTTCACTTTCAAATTAGACTTTTACAAAATAATATGCTGCAAAGTGCTCATCTGGGGCTGGATATCCACCATCCATAAACTTTTTTCTCAATTGTTAGAGGAACAACCAAAATTTTAATTATACGATGTCAGCTAATTTTTTATTATTACAAAAGCCAACTGTGACGAAAATATCGACACCTAAACTTTTTTGATTTATTTATTTAAATGTTTTATGTTACATTTTGTCCATCCTATTGGCTCGAAGGAAATTGTTCTGGAGAAAAGCTTCAACTTTTTATAGCTATTTACGTAAGAAGTTAAGAAATGTCCCAATATAATATAAAAACTACCTAATTAATTTTTCATTTTCCATTCCTACTATGCCGCAGAAAAATAGTTATTTGTGTACCAAGACCCTAAAGTTCAAAGATTATAATGAATGAATGAAATTTTGATGCTGCTAGTTGTCTTTGCTTAAAAATGATATCAAATGACGTGCTCAAAAGCAACCACGTCACGTCATTATCTTTATATCTGTAAAATTTGACATGCACCGAATTTTTCGAAATTATATAATCATGTGTTTTCCTACTTCACGAAATATTGACTTCTTCTCATTTACGATTTTAGCTTTTTTCTGGGTAAGAATTGTGAACTCTATTTTGGCCTGTTTTGCCACATTCCTTCCTCTCATTTAGGCGCCACCATTTCACACAGCTTAAGCCTTTTTATCTTTTTTCACAACCACATAATAATCTAAGACTATGTCTAGGAAGGTAAGGTCCAGTTTTAACGGGTTCTTTCATTTTTTACTGAGTAGTTTGATTATACATTGTTATCTGAATTGTTTAATTTTTTTATAGCTTTGTTGACTTAATAAAATGTTCTACTGCTGAACCCCCAGGTGGGTTAAAACATATGTATATGTATATATATATATGTCATATTCTCCTACTCCACTTCAAGATAATGTGGACTATTGAAGTAAACCGAATTCTTTTTCATAAAAAAGTGGGTTTAAAATTACCTTTAAGAATAAAAGTGCACGTAGACAGTAAAAGCAGTAAAATTGAATAATAATAAGTAGGTTTACTAAAATTTGTTTGAATGAAATATGTGCTAAGAAAAAATAAAAAAATATAAAAGTATTTTCTAGAGGTCTGAAGTCAACTTTTCTATACAACATATCCCGCGGGTGTTACGAGCCGATTTCTATTGCAGTCCATAGACAGAAACCAACTGAATTGCTCATATTGAAAAATTACGTTGTTATATGATGGTAATTCCCCAACAAGTGTAAAGAATTAAACGATCCTTTTTGACTTGGTTTGAATGTGTGGCTATGTTTGATGAGTGGCGGACCTATCTGATGCAGATTTGAAAAAATGTTTATTTTTGTTTCTGTTGTCTATTTTTCCTACTTGATGATACAGGGAACTTTTCCTAACTAGTTTGGAAAAGTTTAAGGAAGATTTGAATTATTACTATGCGTCTATTGCCTTTAATGGCAATCTAATATGACGAGGCTGTATGTGTTATCTACTCAATATATGGCGAGCTCCTTGATTCGAGTATACCGATAAATTTCTCCGGAAATTCCATTATCCAGGCAAACTTTAATTTATTGGAGAGTGCTCTAGCGATTTTCATAGATTTGGAGGCGGAGATGTGCTTATGCAAATCAAGCAGGGATTTCAAAACTCTTTGTCTTTTTTCCTTTCTCTTTTCCTCGGTTTTATACATTGCAAGGTAAATCAAAAACCAAACGCAACTATATGAAGTCTATCTCGCAATTTTAATAATACTAATTTACGGTGTCAGTGTTAAAGGTTGCAGAAGGTTGTGAGAAGGGAAATTTGATTACGAACATATCTATAGGGGTGATCCATCCCTTTATATATTGTTTTCTACATACAATATTTATCTATTATGCATGATTAGCAATAATAACGTTATTAGTAATAACGTCTGCACAAAATAATAATCAATTTTTAAAATTGTTGTCAGTGTTAAGACTCTCATTTCAAGACAGTAGTGTAATAAATCACTTTTACCGCTATAGTATGAGAGCCGGCCGCATGATTTCAACTCTCATATGATTATAGAACAAAATAGGAAAGAAGGCCCATGGAGCAACAATAAAAAAGGGTCCCTTGGTGATTTAGAAATCCGATAGCCGTATTTTCGGGGCCCGAAAAATCCTCCGCTGTTTTAAATACGGCGCGAAAGACGGGGGCAAGTCTGGACCTCGGGGACGCGAGTTGTGTGCGAAGCGAAGTCCCACTAAACAGCCAGTGCCATATACCTACGGTTTGATGCCCTGGAAAAAAAAATTTCAAACGCGTTTTTCGGGAGATCTGACGGTACGGCGCGATGGCCGGAGAACGGGTCAACATATTTAACGAAACTTTTTCAGGTAAATTATTTCCCATTTTCGCGTTATAAAGAATTTTCGGCGAAAAAAAAAACGACCAACCCAGGTGGGATGCATCTTTTTTACGTGATTGGTCGGCATTTCCCGTCACCTAAAAGCCAAAGTCCGAAAACTGTCAGAAATTGAAAAATCAAACAAATTAGAAAAACCACGCAATTTCTAATAGCGGCTCCTTGGGATTTCCTGTCAATTTACTAATTCTACAGCCGTCCCGTTTCTCGAAACATGAAAATCGGGAGTCGGAAAATTTGGTTAAATATCGGATTTTCGAGGTTTCTTTCGGTACTGGAGGAAAGTACAAGGCCCAATTAAGAAATTTACCACCTCCTTTCGATTTTTATAATACGGCACTTTTCGAATTTATCAAAAGACATTGGCGAAAAAGTATTACCTAAACATGTTCGTGGAACGGGTTGTCCCTATTAAAAACTTAAAAATTAACCACAACTTCTTTAAATAACAATGATCGGGCCCATATTATCTGAGGCAACCTACTCGCTTCAAGTAAAGAAATATACTCTACACTTTACATACTTAACATCTTATTCTATAATCTTACGAGAGTTGAAATCATGAAGCCGGCTCTTGGACTACTAGGGTGACAAGTTCTGATACCACCTGATATTATAGACCGCTTTTATTTTCCATTAACTCTGATTCGCAATTCGCGAAAGGTCGCATGAACTGTTGATGGTGGCATTTTGGAAAAGCTCCTCTAAACAGTGATGGTGTGTTTTAGTTTTGGTGCGTATTTGAACATTTTGTGCTTATTAGTTTTGTGCTTTGTTTGCTGCTGCAGTCCGTGGCAGTTTTCCCAGCGGGGGATCCATCTGGTCGTGAGAGTCAGGCTGAAGGCCTCACGCAAACAACATCGGCTGAGGGAAACTAAGAGGTCCCTACGCACCCCACTATACTGTTCAAAAATATTAACAAAAGAAGAAATTGATCGACATTTAAAAATTAAAAGGACAATAAATTACCTTAGCCCATTTATATTCACAGCAAAAAACTGCTAAAGAAAAATAACCGTAAAAAATTACATCATGACTCAAACACCATGTATATTCTACGACAGCTGCGTCATTACAAATCCACTTCCACTAATCTAATACCAATAATATGTTAAGCTGTTTTTGTCAAATATGTTTTACCTTGTTGTTATTTGGTTTCGCGGGATTATTTGTATAATTTTAACAAATGACCTACCAAATGAAACCCAATGTATACCTTGTATTAACTTGTGGCCACAGTAATTAATCTTTGTACGAAATATCGAACTATGGCGGAAAGTCATTTATATTGCGCCGTTGCTAAACAAATTGCTCAACAAGCGTCCAATTCTGGTATTGCATGCGTTTGGGTATAATTGCTATTAGAGATAACCAAATACGAAGAGAAACAACAAAATAACTAAACTAGTTGTTTGCAGTAGTTATTATCATAGATTAGTCCCGATTTCTATCTGAACAACAAATATAATGCTGTGTGTATCGTTACGTGGCTCGTATGCCTAAACACATAAATTTTAGGCACCAGCAGCAGATACACAATAGCAAACTAGGTTCTTGCTCTTCGTGTGGTGTGAGGTTATAGAGATTATATTCAGTGTCACACTTAAACTCGGCATATGGATTTTTTATTGTTCTATAGAAAAGTTTGTCTCCTTTAAATTTTATATTTATCTAACAGATTTCAGACCTGTAAAAAATTGTTTTATTTTTTTTTTCTAAATAACACATATCTCTTTCAAATTAATTTTAGTAAACCTACATAAAAATCATTCAAGTTTACTACTTTTACTTGCATTCATTTTCATTGTCAAATTTCTTTATAAACCCACATTGTTTAAGAAAAGGAAAAATTTCTAACTGAAAATTTAATGCAGTTTCCATAGTTCTCTCCAAAACTCGCTTTATTCAATATTTCATGAAGTAATAAAACCAACCACTACATAAAAACTTTTGCCATTTACATTTAAAAAATTAATGTTTATTCCAATGGAAAAATAAGAGTTAAGAGCACTATCTGCGCAAGTTTAAACAAAATTTTTAATCAAAATGCATGTAGACAGTAAAAATTGTATTAACATTGAAGGATTTTATGAAATAAATATGTTATTTAGAAAAAATAAAAATAAATAAAACTAACTTCTAGAGGTCCCAAATTTGAAAATTTTGAGAAATAATGCCACCTTCTAAAAAAACAAAACTTTCATATTTTGATAGATAAAGAACGTGATAAAGAACATGATTGGTTTTGAGCACATTATTTGACATCATTTTTTAATCAAAAACAACTGGAAACATCAACATTTCCTTAAATCGAACAATAAAAAAATTTCTTTGTCATGTGTGACACTGTATAATTTTTTTTTTGGCGACTGTAAAGAAATGACTTCATTGTATGTACGTTTTCAATTGGGAAACGTACTACATTGCACACGGTTTTTTGCAACTGTTGCGAGAATATCATTGTGCAACAAATTTAAATGAAGTAGTAAACGATGGAAAACATACGCTACTATACACGGGCTTTATTGATTTAAGTTAAAGTAAAATTAGTTAAGTGGACATTTTCAATTTTTCCAAAGATTTTTTTATTTTTGTAACTGTAAGTACTAGTAGTAGGTATAACTGTAAGTACAGTCCGGCAAATGAAAAAAGTCCAATGAAAAACTCAGTCTAAGCGCCATCCGTATGTTATTAATGTGGGCATGGGCGGTTAGACTAAGTTTTTCATTGGCCTTCTTTCGTTTGCCGGACTGTACAAGTAGTATTTTAAATAAGTATATATAATAAATATTTTGTTAAAATTTTACTTAAATTTAATACCGACTTGTTCATGCTCATGACTTAAATTTAATAACGACTTATTAATGTTTAAATATACAAAAACTAAAAACAAAATTTTAAGTCAAACCTTACAATAACAGTCACGGAACGTTCATTTTCCGCTCACCCGCCACGTTCATTTTCCGCTCCGCGCCACAAACGAAATGAATGTCATTATGTGTTAGTTATACACTGTAAGTACTATCGTTTGATGCGACATTGTATAAAAAGTATAGAATCAAAGGTTAATCTTTGGCAGGCCTTTCATTCCTTTTTGGGAACAGAAGTCGGTGTCTAGATAGGTACCTGGTTTTCCCAAAATAATATAGGTAAATTAAAATTGTATGGGCACTAATCCTGGTGATCTGAAAACGAATAAAGTAGGTATTTATACCTATTTAATAAAGTGCAATTATTGAAAAGGACAGAATAAATTATAGAGAGGTAAATATTTATATACGAAGGATAATCCATTTCTGCATTTTATTTCTGATTCTGGTTTTGAAGTGATCACGTCGAAGTGATCACGTCGATCACGATCTTCCCAGTCCCTTACAGAGGTTAAACAACTATTCGAAAACAAGGAAATAAGAATCAACTTTCTTTTCTAAAAGCAAATTTTAGCTTTTTTTCTAAAGCAATAACACAAATGGAGGAATCTAATTTGCCATTAACCCGAAGTGTAGAACTGGTAAAACAATCTGAGGTTGCTTTTCAAAATGTCACAGGTAAATGGGGACAAAATATTTCAAAAATTTAGAAATGTGATGGAAAAAAATAGTGGGTTTCAGTTTCTTAGCCAAGTAGCAAATATTTGAAAAGGAGATTTTACCGAATCTATCGATTTGAATCATGTGATAGTGAGCAATTTTAAAAGCGCACCTCTTACTTCGGTTGATGTGGAAAGGAGTTTCTCCATTTACAAATTTTTACATTCTGATAGAAGACAACATTTTTTAATTGATAATTTTGAGCAACATTTAGTGGTTTATTGTTTTTACAACTAAATTTCAACCTGATTTTTATAATAATTTATAATAAATGCATATTTAGATTTAGTTCAATAGCCCTGTATGTAGAAAATTTAAAATAAAATATTGTTACTTTTACTATGTATATGCATTTAGAAATTTGTATGTACACTACATATGTTTATTTGTAAATGAAACAATAAATTTATATTTTTAAAGTATTTCTTAATTTGTATATTTTCAACATTTTCCTGGATATTTTGACTAAATTATTTGCATATTTATGCGCATATTTTTAGGGTTTCGACTTGCATATTTGGGTTACTCTAGTCAGAAACATTGTTAAAATGTCCGCGAGGCACAACAAATATTATTTTGCATTTGTGTAAAAACTAGTAACTAAATTAAAATACCTATTCCTGATTTAATTTGTTTTAGTGCCACAATTATTAAAGTTCGAATGTTGCTTTGAAATGCTTCTGCCTATCTAGGTCTCCTTTAATCTATGGTATAGAGGTTAATAAACCTAAACCTATTCAAAATTTGATGACAGAATATAGAGGGTGTCCGTTTCTAGTGGCTTACTCAAAATACTTCAGTCAATTTTTGCCAGAAAAAAATGATGGTATATAGATATTATTATCCTTCTTTTGTCACCAAAAAAGCCCAGATGTTTTGAATTTGTTTACAGTGTGCTAAGGTCCGTAATTTTTTATTTGTTGGTCGATTTTATTGATGGTTTTATCACTATAATGTTCGGAGATACAAATTCAAAATTCGCCTTGCAATTTAGGTTTTATTTTTTATTTTGGATACCGACATAAATTTTCATAATAGGTAATTGGCCTACTTTGATCTTTTCGTATTTTCAGCATTATTATACCCTTCTGGTGATAAGCTTTCCACGAGCGATACGAAATATACTAAATAACAACTAGAAAAAGTTGCTTGCAATTAAAAAGCTTAGCTATAGCCCGCAGGAGAAAAACTAAGAAGACGTGTACTTTTTTAAATTTAGAACTCGCTGTAATAATATTGTCCATCATTTCTGTTACACCATGCATATCTCTGAACTGAATTCCATAAAAAGTTGCAACTAAACTGAAGTAGTATCTCAAAGTGTCACTAGTACAACCGCAGTACAAAACACTCTGAGCGTGACTGGCCCTGATTGGCTTTTTGCGTATACCCTCGCGGAGCGGAGCAATTACATTTCAACACATTAAAACTACTGGTATGTGATTCAGCACAATCGATAAAAAAAAGGACGGGGCGAAATTGGCATCTATTCCAGTAAACAGGCCAATTCATCGGGGGCGGAAAAGGAAAAGGCTAACATCATCAATTACCATGAAGTCCATCCCGGTTCGATCGTATATTCACGTAAATGCGCCTGTGTAGGCAGTTATTCGATTTGGTCGACTACGGGACCGTTTGCTAGCCCTCCCGCTATGTGTATTGTGGAGCTAACGTTTGAAATTTCTCTATGGCTTCATTGCTCACGGCGGTGCCTAGAAAACTTTCACCTTCACTTCCATTTTTATAGTTTATTTTGTCTATCCTAAGTAAGTAGAAAATTATTTCCTATAAGGATTAAAATGTTTCAAAGTAAGGATCCTAAATTGGCAGGTAATTTGTTGTTATTATTGAGAGAGCTACAAATGCTAACATTATCAGACACCAGAATGAAAAAAGTTATTTTATGTAAACGAGTATTTTTGATTAGTAGGCAAAAAGAAAACAGGATTTATAAAAATAATTTACAAACTATTCCTATATACCTAGCTATGCTACCTGAAATCTAAAGCTTTGTTGACATATATAAAAAGTGGGTAATGAAAAATGTTATCAACTAAGAACATACCTACATATATTAAAGTAAGCCATTATAGTACTCTTTTTTCTATCAGTGGCGAGATGTAAGCAAACCAAATGTCCGTCGCGTTCATCGCCCGTAAAACGTGGCCAGATATTCAAAACCCGACCAATAGAGTATCATTTAACATTTCAGCCTCATTGCAGAATTTTTATCTATAACTAACCAATCATTCAGTATAAGTATTTTCGTCTGTTGGAACATCCATATTATTTGTCTGTAAGCTGCCCAACTAGCAAAGTAGCTGTATTATTTTTTTCTTACCGAACGGAAAAGTTTTATTAACGTTTTATAAGTGCTTAAAAATAGTTAATTTGCTGTGTTATCGTCTAGAGTATTACCATTTTGCTGTGTGCAACTAATTTGTTCTGTAATATAGTTCTTAGAACGTTCTTTCAGCTAAATTATAGAACGTTTATAAAATAGTTTTTTAATTGTTCTATAAACGTTTATAGTACTACGTATACGACTGCTACACGTCTGTTTAGTGGTTACAACTAAATGGTTCGGTTAGTTTTGCTTATATAACTGTTTTATAAGAACATAATTAAGCACTCTAATAAATCAGCTTTGTAAAACTTTGGCAAATCACAGTTTAGTTTCTTCCAATATATTTTGACTTCCATGCTTTTAAAAAACTATTTTATAAAAGTACTATAAAGTTTTTAAATTAACAACATTTAGTAAGCATAAATACCAAAAAGCGTGTATTGCTATCATTACAGAACGGTTTAGGTGTGCTCTCAACACATAACCTAAAAATTACTTCTATGTCGCGGTATACAGATAATTGAGTTCACATAATAAAATTTGTTATAAATAATAAGACTATAAAAAAGCAAAGTGAAAAGTGTACGTGTGTGTCACAAAAATGTCGTTTTCCAGAATAAGAGATTGGAAGAAAATAAAAAGAATATGATGCACCATCTTGGTAGTTTCAGAGCGATCGTTGAAGTCCAGCAACGGCGCTAGCGGTCGGCTCATCGATGGGCGATTTCTGCTTTTAGTTATTTTAAGTAATTAAACTTTTCTTTTCGACTTCAAAAAATTATGGTATATACCTCGGCACCGAGGTTCTTTTTTATGACTCATGTGGTTTATATGCCTTGAACTTCAATGCCTTGGTACATAAATAACTATTATAATTCCAGTTTTATCTCTATTAGTAGATGTTAAAATACAAATTAAAAATTGCCGAAACAATATAACTTTCGAAAGCGACAGGGTACCTATGGCAGCCAGGCAGAAGGCAAAATGTATTAAATATCTATGTGACTGAGAAACCGAAGTGGAGTTGTATAACAAACGCTGACCTCTTTGATATATTGCTGGTAGGTAGTAGTAGTTTTTGGCGTCATGACGCCTAGCGTGGGCGCTATATGCGGGTAAAATTATTCCTATAGACACCTTATATCATCTCCAGCAAAATAATAATTCATCGTATAAAAATGATCACCCTCTACGTACAAACCTGTCCCCAGCTGACAAATATCCGTCCTGCACTGCTTAGGGACTCCCAGACACCGAACGAGGTACCAATTAAGCTGGAGAGTCCCAGTGGAATACGCTGGAACACCGCGCAACAGCATGGATGGCTAGCTAGCTAGGACGATGCAATGAGACACGTCCGTCCATCGTTCGGCCTGTTGCTCTAGCACGCAGGAGGAGCAACAGTGAGAGAGAATCGTCAGGTCTGAAATTGAGAAAATGCTACACTAGAGGCACAGAAATTTAAATTAAATGGGTAGTTAGTGGGTGTGTGTATTTTCGCAAGTGTAAGTAATAACGGCTGCATCCACCGCAATCAAAGCCGTTAGATGCGCTTGTTTTTTCAGTTAACGACGCGGTCTCCGTTTTTCTGCATATAGATATAGAACAAAGACAGATATAGGAGTATAAACCAAAATGCGGAAAAATTTTTTATGGATATGTCGCTGAAATACCATCTTTTGCGAAGTATTGGTTTGGCATTTGTCACACTTTGAAAAAGTTAATAATTCAAATTCGTGGTATAAATCTTGTGAACTACGAAATCAAAAACAAATGATGAAAAGGGTCTATTGCAAATAAGCGAAATAATTTTATGTATGTATGTCGCTTATTAAAAATTTGGGCCACTCCACTAAAACTAGAATTTTCTCAACTCACTTTAACAGTTTCGATTTTCTATTGTAAAGTAATTATTTGTGACATGTTTTGTTTGAACTGCATACTAGAGTTTTTGTAGGAAGTATGAAATAAAGCCACAGAATTGTTTTTTCAATGCCTACTCTTTCGATAAGTGCAATAATAATAATACGCATCCTATAATAGAAATGCTGTACGAATTGCAGTTTTGAAGTTATTATAAGTTGGATATGACAAATATGATAAGAGAGGAAACTGGAAAATATATTTACTAAAAATTACATTATTTTCTTAAATTATTCGGTGTTTCAAAATTGTCATTAAAATCTCAGAAATCGACACCGAAATAGACCATTATTTTACGATTTTTTCAATAAATTGGCCTTGGCGACATGTAAACATCAAACGCCAGACGCGGAGCCATCGCCCGTCAAAAGCGACCAAATATTCAAAACCCGGCAGCGCAATCTTCCAGTATAAATATTTTAGTAGGTTTGAATATCAATCTATTTTTCATGGAGGCTGCACAACAGGTAGCAGTTTGGAGTTTCTGTTAGCAAGCACCGTGCCTCGTCATACTTAACCTAGGTAGAGCGATCGTCAAAGTCAAGCAACGCCGAGCGCAGTCGGTTCATGGACGGGTGATTCTTCATGATATTTTTTTGCCTAATATAATATATTATTATATTATTTGGACCAGGGGCGTTTGGATATCTATGTTGATACTGTCTTAACGCTAGCGTTGAATTAAAGTTGCTTTCCTACATTACAAACAAATTGAATTTGTCTTCGTTTGAAAATGCCATGCTAATTTTATACAAGTACCTATTTCTTGAATCAATTCTTTCAACTTCTATAAAAAAATAATGTTTGAAAAATCCAATTGATTGACTGACAGAAGCTGGTTGCTATTGTTTTTCAAGGCACACTAGAAAATTTCAAAAATGTGGGAGATGCAGATTTCTCGCAACAAAATTCATTTCGACAAAAGATTTGCAATGTAATGTGTTGTGAAATTAATTAAATCGGTAGCTGTAGTTTATTTAACCGAACTTTGAAAGCATTTTTCCAAGACATATAAATTTTAATTTTTGTTTTCTAAAAAAATTATAAATCAGGCTAACGCAAGGGATATGTAGCGCTTGTGATATATCGATCGAAAGTGCATAAAATAGGTAGTTTTTTGACGCCGTGGCCTGCTATAATTGAGTAACTTTTTTTAAGCGCTAAGAGAGCACCCCCTAAACCGCGGCATTTTGCCAAATTATGATAAAGCAGGCTTAAAGTAATCAATTTTGCCTACAGATTCTATTCAGAAACTTTTTCGATAACTCTTGAAATAAAAAAGTTACATACCAAAGAAATTCCGGCAATTTTCGGGTTTTTCAAAAATTTCTCGGAAAGTAGGCCATGGATCTCGAATTTATTTTTACAGAAAGTTGGGCCATCAAAAAGGTAAATTTTTTTTTTCAAATAAAGTTCTCCGAAAAATGCATATTTGTCGAGATATTTCCAAGTGGCCCTCCGTCAGTAGACACCCTGTATATGTACCAAGGCACTGAAGTTGTTCTTTTTATGACTTATGTGGTTTACTTGCCTCGGCCAGAGGCCTCGACAACTAAATTTTAGATGAGTCATAAAAAGTTGAACTTCAATGCCTTGGTACATAAATAACAATTATTTAAAAGTCCTAAATAAAATTTAGTTGACTCTTTAGTCACCCCGTATAGCAACAAACATTAAAATCTAAAAAAAAATTTAGAAATACTTTCGTTATGGTTGCTAGAAGTAAACATTTTGGAAATTCCTATAAAATAATTAGACTGCGGACATAAACGTATTATAGATTCATAACATCTCCTTACAGTTTTTTTAATTACCTAAACACTTCTACACCTCAAGATATCAGAAAATGGTTCTGAGAACTCTATTTCACTTTGTCGAATCCCGATGATATCCGGTGCCGTCTTCACAACATCTTTTGTGTACCCAGCAAAGGGGCCATAGAGCTTTGTCCTCGTGTTTGTTTTTATTCCATAATGAAAAGTAAACAGCCCTAAATTTAATTTTGGGATCAATGCGGCCCAAATACATTTAATTTATAAGTACACAAACAGGAAGAGCTAGTCTAATCCCGGATATTATCGACTTAAAAGTTATATTTTGTCACTGTCAGGCAAGCGCCGGCTTACCAGTAAAAACCCGAAAGTTTTTGCGTGGTCCCGGGCCGCCCCGGGCTAGGTTTTGGTTTGCTTTTTGCATTAATAAAGCTGAGTAATTCTTGCATTAGGGGAGAAACAGAGAAGGCTTTTTTGTCCCCAAATGCCCTGGGATTAGGGCCATCCTAGTGGCTGCCGGGGGCTTCTGAACAGTTGCTCTAGAAAATTTGAATTGCTTCCAGGGCGTGGGACAGGCGGATGGGCAAGGGGAGGTCGGCCCCTGGCAGAATCATCGAACTTTAGAAAAAATGGTTACTCTGCGATTATGATTTAATATTTCAAATAAATTGCCTAAAGTCTTAGATGAGGGAAGAGAGGGGATACGTAAATACGGCTATCAAGCTATCAAACGTGTGACACAAAATCGACCCGGTGTCAGTTTTGGTCCCAGAGATTTGAGGTGAAATCTTCCTTTCGATTTTCGTGATTTTTGTTGTTAAAAGCCATCCTAAGACTTCCTTTTTCTTGTAGTAATATGGTGCACTGCCGCGCGTATGGCTGCAAAAGCTACGATGGGCGGGGAGTCTGGAATTACCTTACATAAGTAAAAATATTCTATATCGGCTTCTTGCATGATTTTTATTTTATGTTACATATCTCCGTAGTGAGTGCAAAGGTATACGGTATTTCAAAGTATGATTAAGGCCTTAGTTCAAGCTACTTTTTTTGTAATTTGCACTAAATCTGTTGAATTTTGACGTTTGGAGATTCAGGCCTGCTTTGTCATTGTTAGAAAGTAATTTCAGTCAAATCGATTTTGACAGGAATCAAAAACTCCTTTTTGGTTCAATAAAGTATGAAAATATAAAATTCTTTAAGAGATAAGTATATTTTTCTAATTTCATTTCAAAGACTTCAGTCGTAAATGATTTTACCAGGATAGCTCGGGAACAGGCGCCTCGGCAATAAAATAAGGGACAAAATACGTTGTTTAACCATTTTAACCGAACTTGGTATTCGTAGTAGAGCCTAATATATAATATATACCTAAGTCATCAGAACCCTTAGACACCAGGATTTATTCATAAAGTTTATATCATTTTGCAAATGATATGAGTGTATTTTGTCTCTCTCTTATTCATTATAATTAAACACTGATAGGCCACTACCGTTAGCTCTGTATAATAATTGGCCCCGGACTTTTGATTTAGCCAAAGTTATCAATAATAAGTATGTGTAATGGTGCAATTTATCTCGTGATGTCGCGAAGGCGGCATAAATATAAGCTATAGTGTCATTTTATTTTAAAAAGATGTGTGTCACGGGCGTAGCCAAGGGGGGGGTTTCGGGGGTTCAAACCCCCCCCCCCCCGAAATAAGCAAAATATTACCTAATATTATCTATCCTTGTTAAGGATATTAGGTAATATTATCTATCCTTGTTAAGGATAGAGACGTGAATCATTATTACTGTCGAAAAATGGAGGGGGAAAAAGGAAGGGTGGTAAACCTAAAGGTGTGGACTACTGGAAGAAATGGTGTAGTCAAGGTCAAGGGGTTTCTAATAAAGAAACAAATTTGGATTTAGCTATCAAAGCTTCAGCTACCTTGCATGCTGATAAGAAGACTACCTACCCCGAAATCTAGTTTGGAATGCCTAGATATGTGCGATAAAAACCTTTATCCTAATATTTACACATTACTACAAATCTTGGCTACCATTCCTGTATCCACTGCTACCCCAGATAGGTCTTTCTCGAGCCTAAGGAGACTGAAAAACTATTTACGAAACACTACAAGTGAAAACAGACTTAATGGTTTGGCTCTAATGAACATTCACTATGGAACAGAAATTCATGCAGATGAAGTAGTAGACATATTTAAAAGAAAAAGCCGAAGATTTCTTCTTTAATGGTTTTAGATTTAGCGCAGAGGAACGAAATTAATTTATCCATTTCATTTAAAGTTAAGAACTTTATAAATATATGTCGTAGTTTTTCGGATGGATATATAGATATTAAATTTCATATAAGTATATTTTTGTTGTTTTATTTACTTCTCAAACTAACCCCCCCCCCCCCCCAAAACTAAATCCTGGCTACGCCCGTGATGTGTGTCATATGGCAACCCCGCTAAGTTGTGTACTATAGGGTATTCGACTGTGACCTGTTTATGGCAGCAGAACAAATGTAAATAATAGGACCTAGGGATTCCGATAACTTTGAATATGACTAAGACTTGCATGAGTTACTGTTATGACGGCTGGCCACTTGTGTTGCGAAATAATATTATTCAACAGATCATAGGATATACTTAGAGACCTTTTGATTGAGTCGTGAAGACAACTAGAGTTTTTATGCTGTTTTAAGTGACTTTAGCAATATTATACCATTATTCCATTATTTATTATGTTAGACAAAATGTTTCTAAAATAGTTATTTATGTAGCAAGGCACTGAGTTTCAACTTTTTACGACGTTTGTGGAATTTAGTTCCCGAGGTCTCTGGCCGTGGCAAATAAACCACATGAGTCATAAAAAGAATTTCAGTGTCGAGGTATGTATATATTTTTTAAATCGGAAAAACATGTTTTATTAGGCAAAAAGATACCAAAATCATAAAGGATCACCCGTCCATGAACCGACTGTGCGCGGCGTTGCTTGACTTTGACGATAGATCTACCTAGGTCAAGTATGACGAGGCACGACGATTCTCAACAGAAAGTCCAAACTGCTGCCTGCTGTACGCCTGCATGAAAAATAGATTGGCATTCAAACCTACTAAAATATGTATACTGAAAGATTGCTCTGCTATGGGTGAGTCTGAAATAACTGGCATCCTTTTTTTGGGTAAGAGAGATGGTCACTCTGAACAATTTTTCTTAATATATTTTTTTTCCTATCGCCGAAATTTTTCTCTAATTTACCCACCTAAAATGCCCCCTCTATAAAGACACGGCACTGACGCCCCGACCATTCTGGCAGAAGGCGTGACATCGCGTTATGAGCGTGTCTGGTTTTAGATACATATCACAGAAATAGGTTTTCATTTTGATTGGAAGAAGAAGTGCCCCGGTTGTCCCGGTTGCCCGAGTATTTGACAGTTCTGTCGATCTGTGTTCATCATTATCCTGTTTTGTTGATCATGTCTGCGATTTATTATTTCAATTTTAAGAAAATAAAACGAAATAAACGCTTTAACAAATCGTGCCGTCGGGTCGTGCCTTCGGATTGTTCGGAATTCACTTTTATATGATTGTGATTTGCTAGTTTTGTGGAAGGTGTGGTGTATTGGAAATACGCCCGATCGGCGTTCTCTGTTATGTTTTTGTTCTACGGAAATGGAATAAATAATGTGAGTAAACTGTAGTTAATAGCTAATAACAATAAATTATGGTCATTCTTATTATTGTTCTAATTTTTGAAGGTTATTTCAGTTTTTTCCGTTGCTGAAGCTATGAGATTTTCCTTTCTTGCGACTGCATTAA
This sequence comes from Pseudeuparius sepicola, assembly GCA_963920635.1. Lineage (NCBI taxonomy): Eukaryota > Metazoa > Arthropoda > Insecta > Coleoptera > Anthribidae > Pseudeuparius > Pseudeuparius sepicola. The sequence continues at coordinate 45,056,201 of OY987302.1, read as the reverse complement.
TACTGTGTTGTTGTTAACAAGGGTTTATTTTGCGATTATTTTTAAAATTTACCAACATTTATTTCATACACAGCGGATAGAATAGCGTAAACTCGGTCTCAAAATACTATCTACTCGGTTGTTGGCAGGGCGCCAGTGCCGTGTTTTCATAGAGGGGGGATTTTAAGGGGATGAATTATAGAAAAATCGGCGCTAGGAAAAAAATTTATTAAGAAAAGTGGTTCAGGATGACCATCTCTATTACCCAAAAAAGGATGCCAGTTATTTCAGACTCACCCTGTATTATAGGTAACAGTTTCGCAATGTGTACGAAAAGTTAAATGGGCCTTTATTGGCCAGGTCTTGTATATTTGGTCACTTTTGACGGAGAATGGCACCGCGTCTGACGTTTTATGATTACACCTCGCCAAGGCCTACTTATTGAAAAAACGTACAATAATGGGCTACTTCAGTGCCTATTTCTGAGCTTTTATTGACGATTTAGAGACACTTCACTGACGATTCAATTTTTTTTTTAATTTTTAAGTTTACCTCAATTTACATGTAGAGTTTCTTTTTAGGTAAAGGCCCTTTTCTATGGGAGACATCGATATCGAAAATGCCCATGTGACCTACTCGCCCATTAATTTTAAATTTGGTAGAGTAGGTAGCTATCTTGATTTTTATTTTGAACAAACCTTAGTGCAAGTATTTATTGTCCACGTATTATGGGACACAGGTCCGTAGATTTACTCGCCACTCGACTTAAGTGTGTATAGAAGAAGTGCTACACTTATCTTAGAAGCCCATTTTAATTTTTTTATAATTGGATACCCCTAGCCGCAATTATGCCTTTAACTCGCATTTAACTTTGCTCCAAAGCTATCCCTATAAAAGCAGTAAGTATGCATGAAAGTGCCTCAATACTTCAAGGCGCTTCAATCAACTTTGATTGGCCCGAATTAAAGAAAAGAAATTGCCGGATAAAGCCGAATGAAAATAGGGTGAAACTTCTGCACAACTATAATTTAAGAAAATTACTCGAGTGGCTCAGTGGAACGTTTTATCCCTAATCTTAAATGCAATCTTTTATTTTGTTTTGTAGGGAGAGGGCGCTCACGAAATGGCTATCCGACTCAATCCGGTTCTTTCCCCATTCAGACGTCCTTATTTTAGTGCCCGACCCCTCCGGATGAACACATTAGCGGGAACTTTTATAAATTGCGAAATCCCCGGGGATCGATACCACGAAAGTGGCTTATTCTCCCAAGAATATTTCAAAAATTGTGCAACAGTCTCGCACAAAAGATTTGGTACATGCGAAGTTAGGAGTACACTCAACTGTTACGAAATACTTCCACGTGGATATTACGTCGTCAATCTCACTAAATTTTTCCTGATTTTACAGGAGGGCCAATTTCCTAACATTACCGCGCATCAAAATAATGACCAGGAGTATTTTTGGCATACATTGTAGTATAAACTGTTCTTGAAGTACTTTTAAGGGAAAATGTAAAATGGGTTATTCCCCTTGAAATTTTAGGCACTAAATAAGTTATGACCATTTGTGAGACCAACATTGTTCTATTAGATATACCTACGTCTCTTAAATTTTAAACAGGAAGACAAAAATGTATCCGTTGTGAACGCGACAGAGCGTTCACAGCTGGATGTCCTTAATAGAACACCTTCACCATGCACTAGCTGTGAAAGACCTATTTCCTTCCACGCAAAATGCCACACCAACGGTAAGAACTAAACCACTGTCAACCTCAGGCAACAATAAAAACTCCACTACCGTCAACTTCTGGCATGCAGAATCATAGTAGATATTTCAGCCCAGAATCTATCTCTATCCGAAAGCTGCTTCTAGAAGCACGAAGTCTACAAAAGAAAAGACTCGGAAAGCAATAATTTTTCTGACGGGCACTCCTTACAAAGATGAGTTGTCTGAAAGACAAGTGTTCAAAGAAAAATAGTGTGAGAAGCTGGAAAAGGAAAATGAAAATAAAGCAAAATGAAAATACCTCAAGTGAGCAAGACCAGAACCAGGGACTCTTTAAAATAAGGGGACCCAGCACTTCACAGTTTATCACATACGAAAAGTGAAGTCTTGAGGGGAAGTTTGTGTTCTGTCGACTCCAAGGAGACCACAAGGGGGCTGGCACAAGGTTATGTTATATGTCAGTGTCCAACTGCCATCAGGTTTTATGTGACATTCCAGTGCCATAGATTCTAAAGGAGGCAAAATATTTCCCATCGTAATTCACAATTTTTAAGTTTTCTAACTTCCAGATACTCAGTTGTGCCAATTAAAGGTAATGCAGCCACCTTTAGTAGTCCCAATAATTACAACCAGATTTTTCCTGTATCACCTTTAGTAATCCTATACAATTCCCATTACGTGGGCATTACGTATAAGTAGGTAGTTCAAAACAAAAATCGTATTTCGTAAATTTTAAATTAGTAAGCAGGTAGCTTCAGTCAGGTCTTTTTTAAAGAGTTTTTTTCTACGACTACAAGTTTATTTTAAATTTATGAGGTACCTTGGGAGAGAAATAAAAGTACAATTTTATAATGAACACCAAGAAAAACTACATGATTAGAACTACTAGACCTAATCTTATTAGTCCATCCCGAAATCTGTAATCTGTGAAAATTATTTGGGTAGATACATTCAAAAAGGGAAGAAAGTTTAAGTATACATATTATTACAAATGGATAGAGGTACCTGGTAACCAGGTGCAATAAATAAGCAAAATCGGCACTGGCTTACCACATACTTATTACTTAAATTCGTGGAAATAATTGCTGGAAATCAACTTCAACTATATAAAATAAATTTGTTTCATTTGACAGTTGCCATATTCTGCACTTGTAGAAACAACATTGTCAAGTCTAATTTTTTGAAATCATGGAAAACACTATTAACTTTTACTAACAATCAAAGTATTATCTTCTAACAAGAAAGGCGAGGGTTAGGTCAAATACATCCAGTGTTTGAGATGGGTACACGACCGTGGCGGTAATGGCAGTGATTTACTCCCTTTGTCACTAAAAATTCGTATCCCATTTTATACTTGCTGTAGATCCTTTTTAGTAATATAGGTAATATAATATGTTGATAAAACGGAATATTGTAAATGTGAATGTAAATGAAGGGTAATTTGGTGACAAATTGAAAAATCTCGAACATTTTCGTATAGGACATTTTAAGTAAAACTTTATGTTTCCGATTTTAGGCACATTTCCCTATTTCGGATTTTTTCTAATCTCTCCCTGACGAGTCACTCATAGTCGTTAGTTGTCGCTAATTATAATCGATTGTCTAATGAGGTAATTACTTTCACTTTCTAATAGCCTCATTAGGTAATTAATCTATTGACCGTATACACTTCCAGTTTCATTCAACATAAAGGCACTTTAAGGAGCTAATTTTCAATATGGGTGGTATCCTCAGAGGAGCTCTCCTCTCAGTACACGCCAGAGATGCCTTATTTTCCTTCTATATTTTTTCGCGTTGTTCGTGTGTGAAGGAGCCGGTGTCAACGTGGGACTTTCCTGGGGAAAAGAGGGCGCAAGGACAACGCCGAGGGCGAGAATGCTATTCATTTTTATAGGGGGGGGGGACGCGGGTGTCCTGGAGGGTTCCTAATCCTCAAGAACAGTTGTATAAGACGGGTGGCAGACACTTACCAGCTAAATGAAAATGGACTTTCTCTTTCAGAAAATAGGTGAGGCATAACACTTCAGGCATAATGCCCAGTGACGTAACTGGGCCCCGGCGAGAGTCAGCAACGTTAAGGGCCCTCTACAAAGATACAGGATGAAACAGCGTGGGATTTTTTATATGGGCTGGAGTTTACAAGAAGTTCGTTTACACATTTTCATGTTGAAATAAAGGAACCAAAATTAGCTAGCGTTTAACGTTGTGCGGGGATTCTTCATTTCACATGTAAATTCTTTAACCAGAAACAATGTTATTGTCAGGTTTTATCCCAGATAAACTGTGAACTGACGTCATAGCAAACCAAGTAGGTGTATCACTCTGTTATGTCACTACTCTTGAAATTCTAATCATTTTTGACAATGTCTCTTGAAACAAATGAGATAACAAATTATAATTTTTGACATTTTTGTACCTAATACCTAGATATAAGTACAAAATACAATAGATTCAGAATTCATAACTTACTTTTTTGCTACGTAATTAAACCAACAGCAACTACGTGTACTTGTAACATTCTTGATCTCTGGGTTAGAAATTATTGAACTATTATTCAGCATGACACGTTATTCTATATATTGCATGCTTCTACCAGATATATTCTTTGGGTAAAATTATGGAGATTTTTAACAAAACTACCCAAGACAAGAACAGTAGTTATTCTCTGATAACTCTCTTATTTTCATATTGATTTTAATAATTTTTTAGTCAAATTCATTCTATGCGAGACTTCTTTACATTTACTGTGAAGGCAACAATTTGTAAGTAGCACCTTATTGGGACTGAGGACAGTCTTGTACTAAGTGCATAACCTTAAAAAATTCTTTTAATATTTTGAATCTACTATCTACAATTATTATTTCACAACAAAAAGTACTATGAGCCAATTTTGAAAATGAACTTTTTCTGTGAAATTTTTCAATACTTAGTCTTAAATTTTGTTGGTAAAAAATAATTAAGATATTCCATGGGCGTAACAAAGTCGGCAGGTAGTACAGGGAAACATTATTTTCATTTATTCATATCACTTACACGAGGTAAAACGCGGGTAACACAATAAATATCTGCATACGGGTAACACATGTCTTCTTGTAAAGACTTAAAAGTCAGTTAAATATTTTAATTTTAGAAACATGGTGCAATGTTGTGATGTATTCATTTGCCAAAACACAACTGAAGAACACCAGTTAACTTATCAAAAATACGGAAAAATTGGAGTTTCTTAGCAAAAAAGAAAACGCAGAAAATACTTTTTGGGACATGAATTAGAAAAACCGAAGCTCCAAGTGGCCCAGATATAGTGAAAGATCACCAAGAAACTGAAATAAATATTTAATGAAAAACAAATTCAAAATCTATATCGTATAAGGAAAAATCATGGTCCCAGGAAATAATTATTGAAACTAAAAATAAAATGTGTACTTATGCTAATCTTTCTGATAACAATGCTTTATTACTAACCCAAGACGCTCCAAGACGAGATCCTGCCATAACTGCAGAAATAACATTTTCCAACATCTACATAGATTTTCCAACATCTACATAGATACTAACAACATAACAACGATGATATTATTGTACTCAATAATAACTATACATATAGCTCCGCCCCCGATAGACCGATTTTCCTTGCAGTGTACTTAATTTGTACTGGAAAAAAATGTAAATAAAAATTTATTGTGATAACACACAGTCACATTTTATTTCGATGGTTGATACCCAGGACATGTAATTTTGAAATAGAAAAAAACCTTTTTAAGTATTATAATAAATATTATTATAAAAATTTTTAATGAAAATCATGATTAAAAAAAAAACAAAAAGCAAGGATATTTTAAAAACATCATGATTTTTTTTGTTTGTTTTTTTTTTTAAATTAAGATTGGCTAGTTTTTATTAACATGCATATTCTTTAACTATTTATATCTTGTTTCGTCTAACGAAAAAATATTTTCAAGCATGAATAGAATAATATACTCAGATCAGTAAAGTACTTCTTATTTCTTATACACTTCATTTTACCCAGAATAAACCGCAATAAAGTTAAACAGTATTCAGTTTTTATTTTCAGATTAGGTCCTCTGTTTTTTAGAATATATTTTTTTAAGTTTCTTTTCTGTAAAAAGCTGCTAAATTCATTTTCAAGTATATAAAAGTTTTGTTTTTGTATCCAAAACGATTTTAAAGTTTTCTTTCTATATGAATAGATTTATTTTTAAGTATCATGATATTAATAATGATTTTATAAAAAAAATAGCTTTGATTAAAAACATGATTTTAATCACAATTTTAATGAACTGATTTGTCTTCGTTACCAATTCATCATCATCTTTAGAAGAGTGAGTGAATTGCCATTACTCCATTACATAATGACTAAAGATGTCCCCTTTCCAACAAAAACCGACGGATATCGGCGATTTTTAAAATTAATTTTCATTGTCGACATATTAAGGGACATAGCAATGTACTTACACCCACTGTGCCTCTGGATTGTTGTTTAGATCATGGTAGGATGCACTTGCGCGGCTTATATTGAGCAACAAGGAGTAATAAATGGTAGCCAGAAAATACCACTATTATTTTTGTGAAAGGGTGTGTTGGGGTTATTCTATTTGGGGTTTTTAGAATCCTTTCTATCATTTGACGGTTTTATTCTCATTTTGACGGCATTTTCACGTGCAGCTGAAATTTGTAGGAAGTATTGAAGTAAACAGTCTATAAGCAGTATCGAAAACTTCGGATTATATTAAATTCAATTAAATTGTTCAAACGGAGAATTATACGTTTATAAGGAATTTTATTACGTAAATGGAGACTAGTATATAGCCGGAGCTAAGCCTCGAGCGCGTGCGGGGAGCTTTATTCGAAGCCCGCTCGCTTCTCTCTTTAAAGCGGCTCTCCTTTCGCACCCAGCCTTGAGACGCCTTATTTTCTTTCTATTTTTTCGCGTCGTTCGTGTGTGAAGGAGCCCGTGTCAACTCGGGATTTTCCAGGGAAACAGGAAGAGGGTGCGCGACGAAAAAATTGAGAAGGAGAATGAAAGCTATATTGGATGTACCAGATAAAGATCCCTTCGAGCACAATGAACGATGACGATTATTATTGACTGGCCGTAATATCTCGTGGAAACACGCAACATCAGATATGTCTCAATGCAAAAGTTTTGAACACATTTAACTCATTATTATATTATACTAATAAAACAATGATAGTCATGCAACACTTACCTGCCGGTGAATCTTCAAAACTATGAGGACCTCTATAATGGTGGTCCGAAAATTAAAAAGTCGTGGCCTAAAGCTTAAACCATAAAAGTACATTTCCAATTAGCCACCACAAATAATCACAAAATCAATGTAAACCTACCTCAGAACGAGGGATTTTTTGTAGGTTCCTTCAATAACCTTGGACCGATATTGAAACTTTCTGAACGACTGCTCTAAAACAAAAATTACAATCAGTCACATAAACTATATAAAAGTTACAAATTGGGCTATTATATTGTCACGACTGGAATCGTGACCGGGGGTGAGCATCAGAAGTAGAATCAAATAATTGAGACGTATTTAAAAAACCAAAAATATTTATTTAATCTTGTACGGACAAAGAATCATTTCCCACAAGGGAGAATATGAAACACTTACATTATAGGATATTGCTTGTTACTGGTGGGTCCAACATCTCGCTCGCCGACCAGGGGGAAGTCACCGGCTGTCAACCAGAGTATCTCGTTGTCATCCTGGAGAGTGTTCTGTCGTCGTTCCGTAGGGTTGAGTAGAATTGAGGACTTTAGGTGTGAGTTGAGTAGTGCAGCACGAACCGGGGCGCCTGGAACCAATCGTCGATCACTAATCCCCCGAAATGCGGACCACCAGTATTTAAACCTTTAGTGGAAACCGAGTCAGCACTTCGCGGGCAATCGCCCGATATGGTTCGATTTGCCATTAACGGAAAAGTTGGATTTGCAATTTAGTAATAATTTTGGTTTATGAACTTTCCGAATTTGTCTAAAAATATGTTAGGACCCGATCTTATTTTCTCTGGTTGACATATTCCCCCTGCTACGGAGAGCTGGACCCCAGCGAAAATGAACTAAAAAAAAATGAAAAATTAAAATATTTTAACTAGAATACAAACAAAAATGAAAAAATAATAATAAAAATAATACAATTAAAAAAAAATAAAAATATAAATTATAAATGTAATAAAAAAATTAAAAACGAGAACGCCACTGCACTTGCACTTACACTTTTGATATTTTATTAATCAGTTTGTGGTCACCTCGGCGCCACCTGCTGGTCGGTAGGGGAACAGTTGAACATTAGTACCTTGGAACGGTACTCTCTGCATTCTTGGCTCCCAAGGCTGGTTCACACGCTTGCGTTGTAGATACGTGCTGGCATAGGTAACATCGGACCCTAGGCATACCCAATTTCTTCTTCTGATTTGAATTTCGTCTGTTGTAACCGTTACCAAAATTATTATAACTGATGAATTGTTGTTTCGAAATTTGGAATTTTTGTTTTGACTGGAATCTCTGACTGTGTTGATTTGACTCGCCTTCTGACGCGTTGTCTTGTGTTACCTTTAGCGTAGATATTGTATAACAGCGAAGTGCGGTAATTATGTTTACTTTGAATTTTCCGCAACTCTGCAGTTTCTTAGTTATGCGATGCGTCGGTCTTAAAACTTCCTGGGTATAATTTAGTAACATCTTCTTTGTAGCCTGCTGGTGTTTTATCTCGTTGCTATGTATATTTTCAATTCGAATTTCGGTGCGGAAACGTTTGTGTTGCGTTTTCGGGCTTTGTGCAGGAGCATATTACCATAGTATATTAACATGCAGCTGTTGATCTTTGACCTCTGTAGTGGATTTGGAGGGTCAAATACTTGTCCATTCTGGTCCATTGAAGTACTATTGCTGGTTTGGTAAGTTGTTTTTGTTCCATTGGTGTCTCCATCTTCCATTTGGCTTCTTTTCTTATAGGGTTGATGTTGAAATGATAGGGGTTCCCTCTGGGTCTGACGAGTGTTACCGGGAACGCCATATTGCAGCGGTGTCCATAGCCTTGGAGCGGGGGTTGCTGGTTGAGCCTGGACGTCGTGGTTGTACGGGCCAACTTCGTCGCTTCTTAAGGGTGCCATCGCCATAACAGATTGGGCAATGTTGTGGGGTAGGAGTGACTAAAGTGCAGGTGGTGCCGTGAGTTTATATCTGGGGGGTTGTGCGGTTTTCTGTGCAGCGGGCCATCATCTTCTCTTGGGTTTATGATACACATGAAAAAAAAGACCAAAATGTAAGTATCTATTAAAGTATTGCTTAATATCTACATGTTTTAATTCTATATATTACTATTATTAATTAAAATGACTGTATTAAATACAAAAATGCTTATACTTAATATTTTATTGATACTTACATTTTGGTCTTTTTTTTTTTCATGGATGGATGGAATGGGATACCTTTCTTAGTAGGTCCCAAGATCCAATTATCTAGCACAGCTGTTTGTCCCACAAAAGCGGATAAGAGACCAATCACCATCAATCAATCAAATTAACAACCGGTCTTGGGCTTCCAAATTCACGGCCAGCGGTTGAATAATCCTTGAATTACACAAGACGAGCTAAAACTACCTAGAATAAACTAAACTTATGCCGGGAAAACTTCCAGAAATTTTGCCGTGCTATTCATCGGAATACCAGAACTTGGATTGAATTAAATGCCTGGTGGCGACAAAAAATACAATCTACCTTGTTACAATCTACCCTGTTACAGTAGCTGTAACTGACAAGTCAGAAGAACTTCCCGCCAAAATGAACAAATAGCGCAGGGGCAACCAGCAGGCACCTAAGACCACTCAGCCACGCTTGCATTTTTCCTCAATTACTAGATGGCGCTACGCCAAGAAAAACAACGAACTTTTGCCACTGTAACAAGTGGCTTACAACTTGCAAGACATGCCAATGTCAATCCATTTTGGCAGATTGTGTTGGGCAACTAAACGGGACAAAACCATGAATTGTACGGAACACCAGCAATATCGGTGAGTAGAACAAGGAAAAATATAGGTACTATAAACCGCGAACAATTATTTCAAAAATAAATCCAAGTTTTAATCAAAACAAATTATAACCATGTCTCCTGTTAAGTATTATTCTACTAATAACTAATCATTAGAGTAACCCAAATATGCAACACGAATATTTTGCTTATTTAGCATACTTATTATATGCATTTTTTTAAATATTTGCATATATATCCTTAAAATATGGAGTATTGTGCATAATTGAAAGAATTTAGGATAATTTAAATCTTTGGCAGGCCTTTCATTCATTTTTGGGAACAGGGGTCCATGTCTAGGTGATAATGGGCATATAGCACTCAAAGTTAGAAAACAAAAAAAAAAGACTAGTAACCGCATACACGTGTTTCATGCTATTTGGCAATCATCAGTACGGTGTAACATCAACCAAATCGAAAAGATAGGGAAGATTTGGGAAGCAACAAATAAAGTCCAGGCAGGAGCCAACAGCACATTTGCAGCTTTAGTCAGCACACCCCCGGTTTGTTTTTACATCTGCACTCACAATCTTGCGTTCTTTGTCTCATTGTATCTTGGGCCAGAAGATTTCCACGTAGGTCGCTTTAGCAGCCTCCGTGGCTGTGTTAGTATCAAGCCCCGAAACTGGGGATGTGCTGACTAAAGCTGCAAGTGTGCTGTTGGCTCCTGCCTGGACTTCATTTGTTGCTTCCCAAATCTTTCCCATCTTTTCGATTTGGTAGATGTTACACCGTACTGATGATTGCCATATATTTTTTTATCTAGAAAAATAACACATATTATATCAACCGATTTCGCACCACTCAGGAATCACGACACTTTCGTTTAACATTTCTATCGAAGTTCCTACCTACGTATCTACTAATATTCAGTTTAATAATTCAATTTTTCTTTCATTGCAGATTCTATGCGATAAAAAATTCCAAGTAGACCAACATGTGAAAACTTCTACTCATATTGCCAAATTGAGTAAGATGAAATCTGGAGATGTGCCACGTGCCACAACTGACATTAACGCAATGTTTCCAACCAATGTCCACAAATAAGGAGCCAAATGAAAAATACATCTTTAACCGAGACCTATGTCGTGCAATTATGGCGTCAAATATTCCGTTGTCAAAGCTACGTAATCAAAACTTCACTTCTTTTCTCCAGAAGTATTGCAAATTTAATGTCCCAAGTGAAGCAACACTACTAAGAAACGACGTAAGTTCTTTTTATTCGGAGATAATCGAGGAAATTAAAACAAAAATTCGAAACAGATATTTTTACATATGTATCTATTGATGCAACCACCGATTCAAGAGGACGTTATATTGCTCATTTATTCATTGGAGTTCTTAGCGGCGAGATTTTACCAAAATGTTACCTCCTTGCTTCTAAAGAATTAAAAAAAACGAATGCACTGACAGTGACCAGATTTGTTAAAGAGGAATTATCAAACTGTACATGGTAAGTAAGAGCCGGGCAAAATTTGAAAATCTTTTATCCGAAGTTGATATATGTAACATGCCTTGCTCATGCTTTAAATAGGGTGGCTGAGGAAATTAGGAAACATTTTTCGCTTGTAAATAGTTTAATTTCCAACATGAAAAAAGTCTTCCTTAAAGCGCCTATAAGGGTTCAGTTCTACAAAGAAAAACTACCAAACACTCCTCTTCTATCTCAACCTGTTATTACAAGATGGAGCACTTGGTTGGAAGCTGCATTTTTTTATTGCGAGAATTTTTGCCAACTGAAAGATCTAATTTCAGAATTTTCGAACGAATCTTCCCAGTCCCTTACAGAAGATGTTAAACAACTATTCAAAAACAAGGAAATAAAGAAATAACTTTCCTTTCTAAAAGCAAATTATAGCTTTCTTTCTAAAACAATAACACAAATGGAGGAATCTAATTTGCCATTAACCAGAAGTGTAGAACTGGTAAAACAATCTGAGTTTGCTTTTCAAAATGTCACAGGTAAAATTGCATGGGGACAAAATATTTCAAAAATTTAGAAATGTGATGGAAAAAAATAGTGGGTTTCAGTTTCCTAGATAAGTAGCAAATATTTTAAAGGAGTATTTTACCGAATCCATCGACTTGGATCCTATGATAGTGAGCAATTTTAAAAGCGCACCTCTTACAACGGTTGATGTGGAAAGGACTTTCTCCATTTATAAATTTTTATATTCTGATAGAAGACAAAATTTTTTAATTGAGAATTTTGAGCAACATTTAGTGGTTTATTGTTTTTACAACTAAATTTCAACCTGTTTTTTATAATTTATAATAAATGCATATTTAGATTTAGTTCAATCGCCCTGTATGTAGAAATATAAAATAAAATATTGTTACTTTTACTATGTATAAATGAAAGAATAAATTTATATTTTAAAGGATTTCTTAATTTGCACATTTTCCTGCATATTTTGACTAAATTATTTGCATATTTGTGCGCATATCTTTAGGGTTTCGACTTTCATATTTGGGTTATTCTACTAATGATATATTTTTTTCCAGATCCCGGAAGAAAATAACAAACCATGAAGGCAATGCGAAATGCTAAACCCACAATATGAGTAAAAGCAAAGCATTTGGCACTCGACAGAACTTCGACTACCTATAATCGCAAAAAATGCATGGCTAACAAGCCATTTCATAGGAAACAATTACTACAAACCCAAGGAAAATGCACATAGAAACAGCGTGGCCAATTTCCGACAGTTAGGAGGATCAATTAGACCATGGAACAAAATCTCTTGAAGGAAGTGAGACTACTAATGAAATGGTATTGTAAATAAACTAAAAACAAACTATCTAAAGTTTCTACCCTTTAATTTACTTTAACACCTACGAAACAAATCGCTTTTTTTTTAAATATTATTCCCAAATGAGGGAATCCCAGGCCTTCCACCAAATTTTTAAATAATTTCTATATTTTTAAATTAAAACTGGATTTTTGAATAAGCACTGCATTTTTAACGTAACAACATAGGCTATACTATGTAAAATAATACCTTAGGAAAGCGTAATCGAGTGTCCAAAAAAGATCACCAACATGCCCGGTGGTTTATACGGGGTACTCCAGAAAACCCGATTTTTTCGAACTTTGGTCAATTTGGTGAATGCGCTGTAACTTAGAGTATTGAAACTTTGTACCAAGGGGTAAAAATGCCTATACAATGCGGTTCTATGATTTTATCTAGGCGCCTTTTCGGGGGTCGTAAACATAACACGTATATTAGCTTTCTTGTCGTAGTAGGTTCTCCTTTGCTAATACCTGTGTGATCCATGAAACCGTTATACTGGGAGCAGACGCCGAACACCAACGGCAGCACTACCTAGAAATATAATTTATACCGCGCCGGGCAATCGCATTTGTCAATATCAAATCTGTGCGGCGCGGCGGGCGGACCGGCGTGATATGTAGTCCGCGCCCGTGACAACGACACGCCGACCCTTCATCATGATTCACCCTTATCGGAGGACAAGGCGCACAAAGGACCGAAGAGGGCCCAGGCCGCTGCCCACCCATTCATCCGATATGGTCCGCCGAACGGGTGGTGTCGCCCAAAAGAAGGATTGCGGTGGAATGAAGACAGTCGGAATGTGTAGGTAAAAGGTCACTCTTTGTACTGCGATAGAAATAAAAAGTGCGTATTCGAGAAAACAACAAAAGAAGGTAAAAACGTTGTTTTCTATCTTCGACAAACACACAGGGGGTTTCAGATAGATCCATCAATTTTATGCCAAAAGATGTCCCCCTGCCAAACAAAATTGACCTATTTCTGTGTTTTTCGAAGATAAAATTTTCCCGCCCGTTATAGAGCCTGTTATACGTTTCCGCTGGAACACCCTGTATAATACTTAAGTATAATGAATGAAAATAAGAAATATCACTTACTCGCTAATTTCTTTAGTTTCTCTCAGCCTTTTGCGCCATAATTCTATCATTTTGGATCTTTCGATAATTATCGAGATTATGTTTGCCAGTGTAGCCAAACATTTTACAATTAACTGATGATAGGATACATCGCAAGAATAATTATTTCCTTCTATGAACAACGACATATTTTGCAGAATTTTGAGAAAATTTCCAGTAGTTAAACACATCTGAAAATAGGTAATGCCCCTGTTTTTTTTTTCAATTAAATGATGATATGATGTATACCTAAATTGCGCTAACACTATATAAGAAAGGATAACTGAATATGAGGATTTGTAGTAAATGCACGAACGCTGTGCCGTAAAGCCGCGTGCCTCAGTACGCCTTGACTGAGAACTGAGAGCTTGAACGAGGCTTCGACATGAGCCTGACAGTGTGACGTGGCAGCGGAGGAGAGGGGATGGCTGCAGGCCTTCTATCCCGTGTGCCTCGCCCACACTGAGCAAAATGCGCTTTATTCTTTATAAAAAAAATTCTTTATAATATCATTTTATACGATTTGGGACAGCAACTCGTGCTCATTACCTTCACATGACAAAGATTGCTAAGACAGTTTATAGTAGCAACTCAGCAAGAGTTGCACAGGGCTACTTAGTGTTTCATAACAGGTTTAATAATGCTATATACCGCTTATTAACTAAGTGTATAGCTCTTATAATTCAATCATATTGCCCTTATAATTCATTATTCATTACATAAGGATTATAAAATGAATTATTAGTAATATAAAACTGCTGCATTGGTATAATTATCCTTTCCAATAGCCTCTATAATCTTGTCTCTTGACGGTTATTAACCGATTTTCTTATGACCCCGGGCTCTACAGCTCGATTTTGAAAAAAGTTTTATGTCCAAACGCATCTCGATGCCTTGATTAATTTAGAAGATAGTGTTTCGTTTTCTCGCGTTTCTGAAATGTGCCATAATTTTTTGATAGCAAATATTTTGATATCTTTTTCTATTGATAACCATCAACCAAAGAAAGTATCTCTACATCAATGAGTTAAACCTATGTAAAAAATGAACTTCGTTAACCGTTACTTGACGAAATCGGAAATATTCATAAACAAAACCATTATGATAAGTTTAAGAAACGGGGAAAAACGAAAAATGCGCTGTATCTCCAAAATTAATCAAGATATCGACATGTAGTTTGCGGCATTCAACTTTTAACGAAAATTGAGCTTTATACACCTTATATAGCTACTTTTTGTCTATATTTTGGGAAAGTAGAAGAAACCCTCCAAAATCGTTTAATTTCGGACACCCTGCTCAAGATGGATGACAATCAAAATAATAGATAGATAATTCAATTATTTTTAAAAAGCTAATTTTATGAGTGAAAAAATTCAAATGGGCTTGAACTTCTACGCCTATGCATGTAAACACGTAAACAGCTTACATTTGGGGTTAAATAAAAGACCTGGGCATGTATGAAATAAAGAACAGTTTTATTTAGAAAAATACACTGGTGACGTGGAACCCATTGTATAAAATCAGGGGGCAAGCGTACTTGATTATAATATGACCTGTTGTCTGAAGTACTTGAAATTAGAAACAATTAAATTGCCTAAAACTCGTGACAACACGCAAAAATAAAAAATTAAGTTTAAAAAATAGTCCAATATTGCAATATCAATCCGACAGCTTAATGGTAACGGTCTTACCGATTGAAAATTATTACCTATGTCCATGCAGCGACGCTAGTGCACTAGTCCGGTAGGGCTGTACCACATCGGTGGCGGTCACTGATGGCAACGATGGCGGCACACCAATGATAGGTATACGGCTTGAATACCTACTCATTTTTCCTCAATCAATTAATTACCTACTTCTTAAATGTACACAGTATATTTGAAACTTTCAACTTTTGCACAGTTGTCACAGGGGGTCTATAGACGCGCAAGTATCTATGACTAATTCCATTACGTGGGTGTTGCAGTACATCCTCATCGAATTCCATCGGACAACTGGAAAAGATGAAGGGAGACCAGCGCATCTAAGTCGTAGATTTCCCCCACTCCGCTCCATTTTGGATTATGTCTTATAACAACTATGAAAGGTTTTAGTGTAGCTAATTTTGTTTTCAAAGTTTCCAAGAGCTTCTACATCGTTATGAGAAATGTATTAGACTTTCAGGGGATTATGCAGAAAAGTAATAAAATTTTTGAGTACCCGTTTTGATTGCTTCTATGTTAGGGACAATAATTGATGAACCGCCCTCGTACGACGCTCGGACAGAATTGAGTCGCTCAGAAGCAGAGTGGCCCAACTGAAACTTTTCCATAATTCAGTTACGCAACACAATAAATACCAATAATTAGTATAGATATTTTATTTCATATTGGCCGAAAGAATCTTTCTCTATTCTCCAACAGATGACGCATGTTAAACAGTTGGGTCGCATAAACATTTTGCGTTATGTTATTACGGAAAAGTGGCCTAAGTGACTAGTTAGGCCAGTCTGACGTCTTAAATTTTGAATCCTTCTGGGAGACCAATAGAAAAATTGAAATACAAAGAACTCCAATGTCTTTCCTACATCCCTCCAGTATATAATGACTTCTAGAAGATGATGATATTGGACTGGAAACCGACCAACAGAGGAGGCCCAAGTGCAGAATTTCTGTTTTTTTGTAAAATCATTATTTGGCAAATTGGCCCAACTGAATTTTTTTTCTAAAAAAAAGAATTATTTTGTTTATTTTTTCATATCTTTAGCCATAGAAAATAAAAACTTTTTAAACAATATTTTCCTACGGAAATAAAATGTAAGAAAACGTAAGAAAAACTGTTTTAATTTTTTGTTTTTTTTTTGTTGGCCATTATCTCAAATAATTAATATTATGTCAACTACAGTCAGGTATAAAAAAAACTGGGAAATTTTTCAAGGTACCGGCAAGGTACAGCACACGTACTTGGGCGCTTGTACGAGGTGCCAGGAGACGTAGCGTGAAATTTTGAGACACTATACCGGAAATAAATTATTGCTCATAGAAAAAGTTGTTCAACTTTTGTTACGAAAATTTTGCGCTGTCATTAGCAGAAAAAAGATATTAGAGGTGAAAAAAATTGCAATCCTCTTTTTTCTTCGATTACTTTCTTAACTTGTTATACAGGGACCGGCCGAAAGTTGGACACAAAAATTTAATATTTTTAAACTCTGATTTCGATTAATTTGAATTTCTAGCTGCTAATCGAACAAAATTAAAGTTTAGTAGCGAATTCTTGTGTTATCTGATGATAAGTTGCGCTTGCGGTGTTTTGTTTTTTTGTAATACACAGGGTAGTCGAAAAAAATATAAAAAAGTTAAATTTCTTTTTTTTACTAGGTGGCTGTGACTTTAAATCTTTTTGATATGTGCGTTTTAAGTTTGAAATGATGCACCAACTTTTATCAGGAATAAAATTTTCTGAGAAATAAATAATAAAAAAGTTTTCCATTTGTGTCCAACTTTCTGCCGGTCACTGTATATACCTATGCAAAATTCAAGATAATTTCAAGAACACAAAGTTGCAGAGCACCATTTTTCCTTCAAAAAGAGAGTCGACTATTTTTTGGGTAAAATTAAAAATACAGCTGTTATCGACAATAAACTAATTTACACCTAAATTCAAGATGGCGGAAAACCGGCAAGGGGTTGATGGTCGAAAAATCGGATTTAAGCTTTCTATATGGTGTACTATCGATGGAAAATTGTTCTTACCCAATTGTATTATTACCCATATAAATCCGATTAAATTTACTGGATTACTAGCTTTTCTATTTACTATAACTGAATACTGCTGAAGACTTCTATTATTCATAAAATCCTTGGTTACAAATAAAATTATTTGCAAGCTTCTGATGTTCTTTTATACTTAGTCATTGATTATGGGACATCAAAATTCGGTAGTAGTAAATTTTCAGCCTCGTGCTATTACGTATATTTAGTTTTGAGTTATTAAGTTTTGCTTGAATCTATAGAGCTGTCAAACTGTACCTGCTAGAAAATTTTTCTATAAAGTGTACGAGGCCTGTCTAATTCCTTGTGCCCACCCTGTTGAATAAAATTCCATGAAACGAGAACTGAAGTGCTCTCGTCTTAATTTTTTAAGGGTAGAAGCCTCTAAGCTTTTTGGGAGGGATAATCACCCGCCTTTTATTAATTTCGCGCAAAGGGCGGGCGCTTTATGTATTTTTTTATGATTATAAGGGGGCTCGCTGTAATAGACTTTTTGCAAAGGAGCTACTTGTCTTAAGAAAATCGTTTAAGTTGCTGGTAAAGAAGTTGTTTTTTACCAAAGTTTGAAAAGATAGATAGGCACCGTTTATGAGAAATAATATTTCGTATTTAGAGTAGTATGGGCATTTTACTAATGTTCACGTCCCAATTTTGTTTTGAAAAGTGACTGTATGTTAACAATTTATTTGAAACGAATAAAATGGATTGTAATGGGCGCGGTAGCGGTAGCTGGTTCTTTTGCGCAAAAATTTGGGTTCAAGCATAATTTGATGATCCGAGATTGAAATAATTGCCGAGAGTCGCTCAGAGGACAGTACATCTACGATACCACTCTCGAGAATTTTTTAAAATATGAGAGGTCTGGTGGGGGCGAGGCCCCCTGCCCCCCCCCCCTGGGTGCGCCACTGGTTTATGGAATCCCAATTAGCCAATCTGTGACAGAGTCATAAGGATAAGGATACGAGAGTAATATTGGATACAAGGAACAGATGGCGCCAAAAATTAAAGTGGCCCAGTCATTGCCTACTAAGTTTCTACTATTAAAAAAATTAAAAAAAACAGCTGGACAGCTTTATTTTTGCAAAATCTGTGCCCTGTATCTAATATGTATTTCTGTCATGTCCTTATGTCAGTGTCAGACATTGGCTAACTAGAGTATCCATAAACAAGGCTAATATGGTATGTTGATATTAATTACCTTGTCTATTTATAATACCTTTTAACTTCTTAAATCTTAAGTCCTTTCTGTAGTCTTACCTGTAGTTGTGAATGGAAATTTTTTGTTATTTTTACAGTCCTTCACTACATAACATGCCAATAACTAATAAACTATACTATCTCTTAATACCCCTAATCACTAATAAACAATACGAGCACTTAACAAAAACACTCAAATCTTTAAAATAATACAGAAAAATGCCGTAACCAACCACTCCAAACAGTCGTAAACAAGGAGACGTCAGTACTCGAAAATGGCGGGCCCATAGAGTCTGGCAAAATTAGGCTGCGCACTCATCTAAGCGCATTCTCCTCACCCCATATCTCTGGAGACATTCCATAAACCACATTTAGTCATAAAATGTTTTTCCGTAAATATTCAGTCGTGTTTTTCTGAAAAAATTTTTGGTTAGGTTGAGCCTAGGTACGAAATTCGGGCTCAGTACTTCTAAGCACGATGTCGTCTTTATAAAAGAGCCCTAACGCCAAGTTCTTTATTACTAGATACTATACAACATACAAACCTTTGCGGATTTATCCCACGAATTTCGGCAGATATGAATATCGGCAGTGGCGTCACGTCGGGGGGGGGGGGGGGGCAGGGGGGGCACGCCCCCCCCCCAGATTTTTTTAGCAGGGAATTTTATAATACTACCTAAGGTAAAAATGGAAATTCACAGCAATCGCTTAATTAATTACATGAGCGGTGATAGTTGTTTTGGCGTCATATGGGCTGCGGTAGGCACCGCATGGGCGCGCGTGCATAGATTTGTCTTAACCTGACTCGCCTCGCACTTGAGAGAATGTTTTGTCCAAAAAAGCTGTCGAAGAATGATGTTTTATTGACTAAATATGATGTGCCTGTCCTGTAAAAGATATTTTTATAAGCTTTTGTGACACAGAAATCATCGTTCGTGATATCCACTATAATATGTGTGGGTCGAATCTTGCAAGCTGAATTAGAACCACTTCCTGACATCCGATTGAGCTGAAATTTTGCATTCACCTTTAGTTCCGGTGACAATACAATATGCAGTACTCAATATTGTAATACTTTCAAAATGGCCGCCGCTTCAAGATGGCGGATGATGTATTTTTTGTCAACCCCCTTAATATGGGTATCAAATGAAAGGGCTTGAAAAGTAGAAAACGATAAAGTTAGTGACACTGACATCACACTAAATTCAATGTGGCCACGGCTCCAAGATGGCGGATTACATTTTCTTTTCAACCCCCTTAATATGGGTATCAAATGAAAGGGCTTGAAGATTAGAAAACGATAAAGTTAGTGACATCAAACTAAATTCATTATGGCGGCCGCCCGAAGATGGCGGATTACCTATTTCTGCACAACCTACTTGACATGGGTATGAAATGAAAGGGTTTGACGAATAAAAAAAATAAGGTAAGTGACGTCATACTAAATCCAATATAGCGGATGTCCCAAGATGGTGGACTAAATTTCTTTACCACCCTCCTGATATGGACATCAAATAAGTAGGTACTAAAAAGAACAAAATAAAATAAAAGGTAAACAACTTTTTAAAAACAAGCTTTTATTTAAACCATGTACTAAAACGAATAAAGTAATTATATTACTTTATTCGTAAGTAGGTTTTCATTAAGAAAATTCAATGTCAAATTGGGACAAGTTTTTGTAAATCAAAAAGCATGTCGCGCGAGATGTTCATAAAAGTAGGTAACAATTAATTTTATTGGACAGTGATTGGTTGATAAGCAAAAGCAAGTACCTACCTATTTGCCAAAGTATGTATTTTCTTTACAATTAGCGCGAAAAGTTTTTAGATTTATAAAAACTTGTCGCAATTTGGCAATGAATTATCTTAACGAAAACCTAGACTTATTTTATGCATTTTAGTACCTACATGGCTCGAATAAAAGCTTGTTTTTAATTTTTTTTTTCAGATGATATATTTTTTTTGTTTGTATTAATGGTAGGACCGAGGGGTCAACAGCTGACTAAAATCCGTACACCAGAAATCCATTTTTGCGAAATAAATCCACAGAAATCCACGGAAATCCACAGACATCTACGGAAATTCACAAAATTCAAATTCGCCGAAACTGCATTTAGCGCTGTAATTAAACATGGATTTTTTAATCGTTACGGTTAAAAACAGTTATTAATAAAAAATATGCATGTCCTCTGTGCACGAGTATGTGCATTTTCCTAGGTAGGTTTACTTATCTAAATACCGCGCTAAATACATACAGGGGTATTCAGTTATGATTACCCCCCTCCCCCTTTAACTTTTTTATTTTTTACCTTACACCTTACACATCTCCCAAACGCGACATTCAACTGTCTTTCTGATAAGTGCACAGAAATGAGAAGAACTTTTCCTAAAACTTTTCTATTTACCATTTTTCGATACGGTAAAAAATAAAAAAGTTAAAGGTGCCTAATCATAACTGATATCCCTGGACACGGTGATCATTTTTAGACGCCCAGCCTCTGTTGGTGGAAAACGGTCAAAGTTATGGAGATATTATATGGGAGATGATACAGAGTGTATAAAGGAATAAATTGGCCCATTTAGCGACTCTTTGTAAATACGACGCTAGGCGTCGCGATGCCAAGAATTTTTTTTCCATCAACATACCACTTTTGTTACATCGTTCGAAAGCCATAATTTTTCTAAACATTTTTCAATAATTCCATTTTTCTTTAACCTTTTCCATTAAAAAGTTATTCTTCAAAAACACATTAAAATATTAATTTTTGTTAATCGCTATTTCCAGGGATGATGTAGCGTTTCTCAATACTTTTATTTTTGGAGATATTCCCCTTACCTTTTATTTGTTTGAGAGTTCTTCAAACCGCGTCTTTTGACCTTCTTACCGTTGTCAACATGCAACTCCAGGTCTGGATATGATTTTGTATAGGTACCCCCAATATTCACTAATGCTTTTTGTTTAAAATTTGACACCACAGCGTTAATTAGTGCCCCATAGAACCCCCATATTATACCAAATTATCTGGCAAGTCAAGAGTCAAGTATGCCATGGAATTACCTATGGTGTGCGAAGATCCGATAACAAATATACAAGTTGATTTTCTAAAACTTTAAAACTTTATACGGGTGAAATGCACCCTATAATTATTATAAATTGTTGAAAATGAATTAATAAATGAAAATAGAATTCATTTTTTACAAAGTTATACATTTTTCTATGAGTTTCTGTTGTGGCATACTACTCGCCTTAACTCATCTCGACTTACTGATTGGAAGGCTTGTGTAAATGTTATATATGTAATTCGTTTATAATTGCTGCGGTGGTTTTGATACACCTAATCGATTTTTATCGCTCTTGATCCGTATAGGTAAAGTTAAAAAAAATTAGCACTTTGAGTTGGCACAGAGAAAAACGTAACCTGTATATTTGTTATTGGATCTCCAATACCCTGTGTGGTCCTGTTCAACTGTTTTGAGGTAATTCCATGGCATACCTACTTGACTCTTGACCCGCCAGATTCCTTTAAAATTCCTATTTTGCTATATTTGTTCACCCTGTAGAATACAACCCCCTGTATATTTTTTGTTCAAATTTTGTATATAGGGGTTCTGTGGTGTTCTGATTAACGCCGTGGTGCCCGATTTTAAACAAAAAATCGCTAAATGCATTAAGTGAAAATTGGGGGTATAAAAAATCATAGCCAGTCCTGGGGGGGTCTATAGACGCGCAAGTATCTATGACTAATTCCATTACGTGGGTGTTGCAGTACATCCTCATCGAATTCCATCGGACAACTGGAAAAGATGAAGGGAGACCGGCGCATCTAAGTCGTAGATTTCCCCCACTCCGCTCCATTTTGGATTATGTCTTATAACAACTATGAAAGGTTTTAGTGTAGCTAATTTTGTTTTCAAAGTTTCCAAGAGCTTCTACATCGTTATGAGAAATGTATTAGACTTTCAGGGGATTATGCAGAAAAGTAATAAAATTTTTGAGTACCCGTTTTGATTGCTTCTATGTTAGGGACAATAATTGATGAACCGCCCTCGTACGACGCTCGGACAGAATTGAGTCGCTCAGAAGCAGAGTGGCCCAACTGAAACTTTTCCATAATTCAGTTACGCAACACAATAAATACCAATAATTAGTATAGATATTTTATTTCATATTGGCCGAAAGAATCTTTCTCTATTCTCCAACAGATGACGCATGTTAAACAGTTGGGTCGCATAAACATTTTGCGTTATGTTATTACGGAAAAGTGGCCTAAGTGACTAGTTAGGCCAGTCTGACGTCTTAAATTTTGAATCCTTCTGGGAGACCAATAGAAAAATTGAAATACAAAGAACTCCAATGTCTTTCCTACATCCCTCCAGTATATAATGACTTCTAGAAGATGATGATATTGGACTGGAAACCGACCAACAGAGGAGGCCCAAGTGCAGAATTTCTGTTTTTTTGTAAAATCATTATTTGGCAAATTGGCCCAACTGAATTTTTTTTCTAAAAAAAAGAATTATTTTGTTTATTTTTTCATATCTTTAGCCATAGAAAATAAAAACTTTTTAAACAATATTTTCCTACGGAAATAAAATGTAAGAAAACGTAAGAAAAACTGTTTTAATTTTTTGTTTTTTTTTTGTTGGCCATTATCTCAAATAATTAATATTATGTCAACTACAGTCAGGTATAAAAAAAACTGGGAAATTTTTCAAGGTACCGGCAAGGTACAGCACACGTACTTGGGCGCTTGTACGAGGTGCCAGGAGACGTAGCGTGAAATTTTGAGACACTATACCGGAAATAAATTATTGCTCATAGAAAAAGTTGTTCAACTTTTGTTACGAAAATTTTGCGCTGTCATTAGCAGAAAAAAGATATTAGAGGTGAAAAAAATTGCAATCCTCTTTTTTCTTCGATTACTTTCTTAACTTGTTATACAGGGACCGGCCGAAAGTTGGACACAAAAATTTAATATTTTTAAACTCTGATTTCGATTAATTTGAATTTCTAGCTGCTAATCGAACAAAATTAAAGTTTAGTAGCGAATTCTTGTGTTATCTGATGATAAGTTGCGCTTGCGGTGTTTTGTTTTTTTGTAATACACAGGGTAGTCGAAAAAAATATAAAAAAGTTAAATTTCTTTTTTTTACTAGGTGGCTGTGACTTTAAATCTTTTTGATATGTGCGTTTTAAGTTTGAAATGATGCACCAACTTTTATCAGGAATAAAATTTTCTGAGAAATAAATAATAAAAAAGTTTTCCATTTGTGTCCAACTTTCTGCCGGTCACTGTATATACCTATGCAAAATTCAAGATAATTTCAAGAACACAAAGTTGCAGAGCACCATTTTTCCTTCAAAAAGAGAGTCGACTATTTTTTGGGTAAAATTAAAAATACAGCTGTTATCGACAATAAACTAATTTACACCTAAATTCAAGATGGCGGAAAACCGGCAAGGGGTTGATGGTCGAAAAATCGGATTTAAGCTTTCTATATGGTGTACTATCGATGGAAAATTGTTCTTACCCAATTGTATTATTACCCATATAAATCCGATTAAATTTACTGGATTACTAGCTTTTCTATTTACTATAACTGAATACTGCTGAAGACTTCTATTATTCATAAAATCCTTGGTTACAAATAAAATTATTTGCAAGCTTCTGATGTTCTTTTATACTTAGTCATTGATTATGGGACATCAAAATTCGGTAGTAGTAAATTTTCAGCCTCGTGCTATTACGTATATTTAGTTTTGAGTTATTAAGTTTTGCTTGAATCTATAGAGCTGTCAAACTGTACCTGCTAGAAAATTTTTCTATAAAGTGTACGAGGCCTGTCTAATTCCTTGTGCCCACCCTGTTGAATAAAATTCCATGAAACGAGAACTGAAGTGCTCTCGTCTTAATTTTTTAAGGGTAGAAGCCTCTAAGCTTTTTGGGAGGGATAATCACCCGCCTTTTATTAATTTCGCGCAAAGGGCGGGCGCTTTATGTATTTTTTTATGATTATAAGGGGGCTCGCTGTAATAGACTTTTTGCAAAGGAGCTACTTGTCTTAAGAAAATCGTTTAAGTTGCTGGTAAAGAAGTTGTTTTTTACCAAAGTTTGAAAAGATAGATAGGCACCGTTTATGAGAAATAATATTTCGTATTTAGAGTAGTATGGGCATTTTACTAATGTTCACGTCCCAATTTTGTTTTGAAAAGTGACTGTATGTTAACAATTTATTTGAAACGAATAAAATGGATTGTAATGGGCGCGGTAGCGGTAGCTGGTTCTTTTGCGCAAAAATTTGGGTTCAAGCATAATTTGATGATCCGAGATTGAAATAATTGCCGAGAGTCGCTCAGAGGACAGTACATCTACGATACCACTCTCGAGAATTTTTTAAAATATGAGAGGTCTGGTGGGGGCGAGGCCCCCTGCCCCCCCCCCCTGGGTGCGCCACTGGTTTATGGAATCCCAATTAGCCAATCTGTGACAGAGTCATAAGGATAAGGATACGAGAGTAATATTGGATACAAGGAACAGATGGCGCCAAAAATTAAAGTGGCCCAGTCATTGCCTACTAAGTTTCTACTATTAAAAAAATTAAAAAAAACAGCTGGACAGCTTTATTTTTGCAAAATCTGTGCCCTGTATCTAATATGTATTTCTGTCATGTCCTTATGTCAGTGTCAGACATTGGCTAACTAGAGTATCCATAAACAAGGCTAATATGGTATGTTGATATTAATTACCTTGTCTATTTATAATACCTTTTAACTTCTTAAATCTTAAGTCCTTTCTGTAGTCTTACCTGTAGTTGTGAATGGAAATTTTTTGTTATTTTTACAGTCCTTCACTACATAACATGCCAATAACTAATAAACTATACTATCTCTTAATACCCCTAATCACTAATAAACAATACGAGCACTTAACAAAAACACTCAAATCTTTAAAATAATACAGAAAAATGCCGTAACCAACCACTCCAAACAGTCGTAAACAAGGAGACGTCAGTACTCGAAAATGGCGGGCCCATAGAGTCTGGCAAAATTAGGCTGCGCACTCATCTAAGCGCATTCTCCTCACCCCATATCTCTGGAGACATTCCATAAACCACATTTAGTCATAAAATGTTTTTCCGTAAATATTCAGTCGTGTTTTTCTGAAAAAATTTTTGGTTAGGTTGAGCCTAGGTACGAAATTCGGGCTCAGTACTTCTAAGCACGATGTCGTCTTTATAAAAGAGCCCTAACGCCAAGTTCTTTATTACTAGATACTATACAACATACAAACCTTTGCGGATTTATCCCACGAATTTCGGCAGATATGAATATCGGCAGTGGCGTCACGTCGGGGGGGGGGGGGGCAGGGGGGGCACGCCCCCCCCCCAGATTTTTTTAGCAGGGAATTTTATAATACTACCTAAGGTAAAAATGGAAATTCACAGCAATCGCTTAATTAATTACATGAGCGGTGATAGTTGTTTTGGCGTCATATGGGCTGCGGTAGGCACCGCATGGGCGCGCGTGCATAGATTTGTCTTAACCTGACTCGCCTCGCACTTGAGAGAATGTTTTGTCCAAAAAAGCTGTCGAAGAATGATGTTTTATTGACTAAATATGATGTGCCTGTCCTGTAAAAGATATTTTTATAAGCTTTTGTGACACAGAAATCATCGTTCGTGATATCCACTATAATATGTGTGGGTCGAATCTTGCAAGCTGAATTAGAACCACTTCCTGACATCCGATTGAGCTGAAATTTTGCATTCACCTTTAGTTCCGGTGACAATACAATATGCAGTACTCAATATTGTAATACTTTCAAAATGGCCGCCGCTTCAAGATGGCGGATGATGTATTTTTTGTCAACCCCCTTAATATGGGTATCAAATGAAAGGGCTTGAAAAGTAGAAAACGATAAAGTTAGTGACACTGACATCACACTAAATTCAATGTGGCCACGGCTCCAAGATGGCGGATTACATTTTCTTTTCAACCCCCTTAATATGGGTATCAAATGAAAGGGCTTGAAGATTAGAAAACGATAAAGTTAGTGACATCAAACTAAATTCATTATGGCGGCCGCCCGAAGATGGCGGATTACCTATTTCTGCACAACCTACTTGACATGGGTATGAAATGAAAGGGTTTGACGAATAAAAAAAATAAGGTAAGTGACGTCATACTAAATCCAATATAGCGGATGTCCCAAGATGGTGGACTAAATTTCTTTACCACCCTCCTGATATGGACATCAAATAAGTAGGTACTAAAAAGAACAAAATAAAATAAAAGGTAAACAACTTTTTAAAAACAAGCTTTTATTTAAACCATGTACTAAAACGAATAAAGTAATTATATTACTTTATTCGTAAGTAGGTTTTCATTAAGAAAATTCAATGTCAAATTGGGACAAGTTTTTGTAAATCAAAAAGCATGTCGCGCGAGATGTTCATAAAAGTAGGTAACAATTAATTTTATTGGACAGTGATTGGTTGATAAGCAAAAGCAAGTACCTACCTATTTGCCAAAGTATGTATTTTCTTTACAATTAGCGCGAAAAGTTTTTAGATTTATAAAAACTTGTCGCAATTTGGCAATGAATTATCTTAACGAAAACCTAGACTTATTTTATGCATTTTAGTACCTACATGGCTCGAATAAAAGCTTGTTTTTAATTTTTTTTTTCAGATGATATATTTTTTTTGTTTGTATTAATGGTAGGACCGAGGGGTCAACAGCTGACTAAAATCCGTACACCAGAAATCCATTTTTGCGAAATAAATCCACAGAAATCCACGGAAATCCACAGACATCTACGGAAATTCACAAAATTCAAATTCGCCGAAACTGCATTTAGCGCTGTAATTAAACATGGATTTTTTAATCGTTACGGTTAAAAACAGTTATTAATAAAAAATATGCATGTCCTCTGTGCACGAGTATGTGCATTTTCCTAGGTAGGTTTACTTATCTAAATACCGCGCTAAATACATACAGGGGTATTCAGTTATGATTACCCCCCTCCCCCTTTAACTTTTTTATTTTTTACCTTACACCTTACACATCTCCCAAACGCGACATTCAACTGTCTTTCTGATAAGTGCACAGAAATGAGAAGAACTTTTCCTAAAACTTTTCTATTTACCATTTTTCGATACGGTAAAAAATAAAAAAGTTAAAGGTGCCTAATCATAACTGATATCCCTGGACACGGTGATCATTTTTAGACGCCCAGCCTCTGTTGGTGGAAAACGGTCAAAGTTATGGAGATATTATATGGGAGATGATACAGAGTGTATAAAGGAATAAATTGGCCCATTTAGCGACTCTTTGTAAATACGACGCTAGGCGTCGCGATGCCAAGAATTTTTTTTCCATCAACATACCACTTTTGTTACATCGTTCGAAAGCCATAATTTTTCTAAACATTTTTCAATAATTCCATTTTTCTTTAACCTTTTCCATTAAAAAGTTATTCTTCAAAAACACATTAAAATATTAATTTTTGTTAATCGCTATTTCCAGGGATGATGTAGCGTTTCTCAATACTTTTATTTTTGGAGATATTCCCCTTACCTTTTATTTGTTTGAGAGTTCTTCAAACCGCGTCTTTTGACCTTCTTACCGTTGTCAACATGCAACTCCAGGTCTGGATATGATTTTGTATAGGTACCCCCAATATTCACTAATGCTTTTTGTTTAAAATTTGACACCACAGCGTTAATTAGTGCCCCATAGAACCCCCATATTATACCAAATTATCTGGCAAGTCAAGAGTCAAGTATGCCATGGAATTACCTATGGTGTGCGAAGATCCGATAACAAATATACAAGTTGATTTTCTAAAACTTTAAAACTTTATACGGGTGAAATGCACCCTATAATTATTATAAATTGTTGAAAATGAATTAATAAATGAAAATAGAATTCATTTTTTACAAAGTTATACATTTTTCTATGAGTTTCTGTTGTGGCATACTACTCGCCTTAACTCATCTCGACTTACTGATTGGAAGGCTTGTGTAAATGTTATATATGTAATTCGTTTATAATTGCTGCGGTGGTTTTGATACACCTAATCGATTTTTATCGCTCTTGATCCGTATAGGTAAAGTTAAAAAAAATTAGCACTTTGAGTTGGCACAGAGAAAAACGTAACCTGTATATTTGTTATTGGATCTCCAATACCCTGTGTGGTCCTGTTCAACTGTTTTGAGGTAATTCCATGGCATACCTACTTGACTCTTGACCCGCCAGATTCCTTTAAAATTCCTATTTTGCTATATTTGTTCACCCTGTAGAATACAACCCCCTGTATATTTTTTGTTCAAATTTTGTATATAGGGGTTCTGTGGTGTTCTGATTAACGCCGTGGTGCCCGATTTTAAACAAAAAATCGCTAAATGCATTAAGTGAAAATTGGGGGTATAAAAAATCATAGCCAGTCCTGGGTTTACATGTTGACAACAGTAAACATCTTCCAAACAAATAAAAGATCAGGGGAGTATCTCCAAAAATAAAATCATTGAAAATGCTACGTCATCCCCGGGAATGGCGATTAACAAAAATTAATATTTTAATGCATTAATGAATAATAAATTTTTAACGGAAGAGAATAAGGAAAAGTGGCATTAATGAAAAATGTTCAGGAAAATTAGGAATTTCGAAGGATGTAAAAAAAGTGGTATGTTGGTGGGAACAAAATATTTCTTGGTGTCGCGACGCCTAATAGCGTCGTATTTGCAAAAAGTCACTAAATGGGCCAATTTATTCCTTTATACACCCTATATCATCTCCCGTATATAATATCTCATTATATTTGGCCGTTTTCTATCAACAAAGGCTGAGCGTCTAAAAATGATCACCTTGTACATATTAGCTGGATACACACGTAACCCATATTCCACGTGTCAGATTAAAACTACCACTGTGTTGCATCAATTTACATTCGTGGTATCAACTATACGAGTATCGCTAGTTACTTACCTGGTAATTATTTTTTACGCACTCACGTATACCCGTACGTACACAAGATAAGTCAAATATAAACATAGACAGAAACGGGACGAAGCGGAGTGCGCGCGCATTTGCGCATGCGCATTTACTACTACAACATCCATAGAAATCCACAGAAATCTACAGAAATCCACAGAAATCCGCAGACATCCAAAGACATCCACAGACATCCACCGACATCCACAGAAATCCACGGAAATCCAAGGACATCCACAGGGGTGTACACCAGAAATCCACAGTTGTTGACCCCTCGGGTAGGACAGTACATACAAGTTGTTTTATTTTGGAAGTGATTTTTGACAGTGACAGTGCAAGTTTTTTTATTTCGGAAGTATTTTTTTGTTCTGTTTCATATATTATTTGTCTCGTTGGTTTATTAAAAATATTAAAATAAAAGAGTGATTGTTTTCTTTTCCCATTTTTGTTTCAGGTAAACTAAAATTGCGACATAAATATTGAAATGTTGTTCATTGTCTTGAGAAAAAAAATTAAGGTGCCCCCCCCCCTGCTTTTGAAGTCACGCGACGCCTCTGAATATCGGATTATTGGGAAAAAATGTGCTACCATGAAAGCATCCAATTTCGGGAAATTATCGGGTTGTCCTTTCACCTGATCCTTGTCCATGATAACTTACACTACACAACCAACAACACGATAACTACACAAACAATATTATAATAATTAATAAAAATAACACTGTACACTACCACAACCTTCTCAAGCTTACAAGCCCTGTGCAAATATGTGGCAACGCCGCAGCGGGACGGTTCAACGGGTCTATGCAGTATAGAGCAGTCTGCACTTTGGCTTAGTTTATCTTTTCTAATAAATGTGCAACCCTCTTTTTAATTATAATTATATACATTTGTGAACTTTGTTTCAACAATTGGGTACCTAAGTAAGTAGGTAGGTACGTTTTGTTTAACAGACAATAAAAGTAGTACGTAACAAGTAACAAAATATACACAGCACAGAAGTATAAGTGTTTTTAATAGGTACGATTCCTGGTGGATTCCTGGAAATAGGTACATTTTTGACAAATAATATGGTAAATTTGGGCAAATAGAGGGGACTACATTTTGTTGTTAGTCGAATTTTTGTGAGAAATTTTCGCAAACTGCGCCATCAGGGAAATGATATTTACCTATCTTCCCTTATGGTCAAGATTTCATAAAAATACAAACAAGCGAACAGAGAACAGCATGTTGTGAAGGAGAGTAATCTCTTCTGATTGAAATGGCAGTTAGGGTCAATTTCATAATACATTCAACTAAATTATCTTTTGACTTGAACATTAGGTAAAAAAAGTTTTGCAACAATACTAAATAATGGTTAGATTGTTAGAAAGCTCCTTTAATTTTAAAGGGTACTTTAGTTTGTCTATGCAATTGGCCCTTAATCATTTTATTCTTAAATTTTCGTCCTTTGGAAAGCACAAAACGAATACAAGTTGACCGCTTGCCGTCAAGCGAAGAAAGCCTAGCTACTTCAAGTTATTATTACGATTTGACTTACAGCCAGTTATATAACTAAGTTATAGCTTTCCTCGATGGTTCCAGTCAACTTGAGGCTTGAAATTGTAAAGGAACGATTCTTAACTTAGAACTTTTAGAGAAATGTTTCATTTTTTCACAAACAAAACAAATTTATAAAAAAGCTGTCGCCGGCACTTCGGGCTGTCTGTTTCCACCCAGAGGCACACTGCCTCGTCGTAGCAATCTGGCGATAGCACTACCCGCACTGCACCAATTCATTCTAATAAATTTCTTGTAAAATCAAATGACGGGGAGTAACAGGCCACGCCGCGCAGACCCGCAAGCCATGTTGCCAGCTTTTTCAACTTCAAGGCTTTCCTAGAGTCGGCTGTGACACTACTATAGGTTTTGATTGAGCAGCGTACCGAATGACAGTTGGCATGACAGGACGTCAGGTGCCGCAGCTTTCAGTAACAAATCAGAAAAAATATAATATGTTAGATGCCTATTAGGAGGGCGGGTGACGTTGCCACATAGTCGAAGATTTCCACATTATTAAAGTTTGAATAGTTATCGTATGTCACGTGTCAAGTGTCACGTGACAGAGATGAAGGATATTGTTTCCAGGGTGTGCAGCATAAGCATACAATATTTTGCTATAGAGGAGTCAATATACGGAACAAATTCGTAATAAAAAAGTGTTTATGAGACAAATTTTTTATGCAATTGCGGTAGTTAAAACTCAGAGGTTGCAATACATTAAATAATAGATGTTCATAGGCCAGATGGAGACATTTGAAAAGTAAAATTTGCTTGTGTTCCACGAATTATTTCAAACGGGCACGGCAACGTTGCAATTCCATTTCTTCTGAGAGGCACAGAGGTTGCCACGTTTGGCGTTCTAGACAACGAAGAAACTGTAGATTTCAACCTGAACAAAATGGTGCAACTTTATTTCCATAAATAAATAAGGGTTAAAAGCCGTTGTTTCATTTATCACGTGTTATGTTGGTGCATCTACTGGAAATGGAGTACGATTTTAGATCAATTAAATATATCGTCAAGGACCCTATTATTATTCAAATCTTCATAAATCTTATTTGATGTAGAAATACCTTCTTGAAATATGCCTACATATAGCAGATGTCAACCTCCATTGTCGTTTTCTAGTTATTTCAGCGATTTGGTTACTCCTTTAGATATCAATGTACTATTTAGCCCTATTTCTACAAGCAAACTACTTACTAATAATGCTGTTTTTACTTCTGTTTTTACTCGTTTTAAAAGTTTGGGAAGAATTTTTTGCACATTAATCACATTAAGAATTCCAAGTTTTTTTAATATTCTCAGAGATATTCAAAATTTAGAAAGAAATTATGAGGAAAGTTTGGAGCCGAATTGGAAGAATCTTTATTTACGCCCCATTCAATTTTACACCAATAATTTAGAGATTTATTTTCGTTTCCTCCGATTTGTCCAATAATCCGGTAGGTGCTATAATTAAGTTGGACGAAAGAACTTTCCGAACAAAAACAATAATTAATACGAAGTATGGTTATGAAAGGTATCCGATAAATCCCTTTATCGGGAAAACTTTCTTTAGAAAGTATTCAGCTTTGTACTGGTTGTGTCTTGTACCCTGAATGAGTACGTACTTCACGGAGTGTGTATCTTCACGCACCTGAACACTATACAGGATGATATTTTAGGAGTGCCACTGCGATTTTCGCACCACAAAAAACATATTATTGCCGGCTTGATTGATATTACCCGCTTGATTGATACTACCCGCAACATTTTATTTTATAATCTCGGTTGATCAGAATAGGTGTAAAAATTTTCAAAAACACGTTTACACTTTCAATAGCAGGCTGAAACTAACGATTTCGTAGTTACAAGCAAAAAACGGGGATCTTTTTGTGACAGTAACTTTTGGTTACATATTTTAAAAAGATATAAGGTTTGAATTCGTATGAACTTTTTTGTTTTACTTCAGCTTTTCCATTTGTGACTTTTTTGTAAACTGATCGACACGTCAATAAAAACTAGGTAATTTGGTCGTGTGTAGTAGATAAAAGACTTAATAGTGGCGGGCATTTGTGTAGAAATTACTACGCGTACAGTGGATTGTCAACTATCCATGTTTAGCCAATAATTCTGTCAAATCTCAACAGAATTCTAAAAACGATACATCACTGTATTCGCAATAAAAAGGGCTTTAAAATGATGCGCCACAAGGGGGTAGTTCCATTTGAAATTTTAAAGTTGGGGTAGCTAGAGATTAGGGGGATGAACATATCGGGTTGGCTTGACTGTCAAAAAAGCTCCCCCCAAAAACAAAAATCGACGGGTCTTGGCGAATTTTCAAATATTGTTCGGTTTTCGAATTTTTGGGGGTCAAATTTTCGTTGGGATACCCTGTACATACATACAGCGTGGATACAAATTGTGGAATATTGCTTATATTTCTTAAAATAATCCTCATATCAAAAACATGTTTTAATAAAAGTGTTAGTGGAAATTATTTCCTTTTTAGTAGTAATAATAATAATATATAATAATAATAATAATTTTCCCTAATACTTTTATTAAAACATGTTTTTGATGTGGGGAATATTTTAAGAAATATAAGGAATATTCCATAATTTGTATCCACACTGTAAGTATGTAATTAGAGGGAGACGCGAGCTGAGGCCCCGCCTTCCATACTAAAGTGTAGGACCCAATACAACGGAGGGCTGCCCTGTATTATGGAACTATTTCCAACTTTTCGACATGCGTTAATAGCAACCTGTATGCTCTACTCGAGAAAGTAATTACACAAGTCTTCGACGGGGCGGGCCGCCCATACGACAAAACGAGATTAGCGCACTTTCGCGCCAGAACTGCTTCGGCGCGAAGTTTCCCCAAGATATTACATCATTAAGATGATAAGATTGAGTCCGGACCGGCCCCTACATCTGCCGCCATGTCGGGTAAAACGTACGAGTGTTCGTAAAACAGAAACTTGGGAGATTGGATGGGACTTCCGAAGTTTGCGGAATCAATTAGAAGCGGGGGGTCGGGGCGTTATTGAGAGCGTGGCTCGGGGAGATGCGTGCGTACGCGGCTAGAGGGATTTGCGAATGATGCAGGACCAGAAGTCCTCGCCATGACCGGAAAATTAAGGATCGTATCCTAGAAACACTATTAAGCGGGTATCTATAATTAGGTTGTGAATCAAGTGCAATCCAACAGTTTAAACAATAATTAATGATTAATTTCTACCGCGTTAGCATTATGAGTAATTTGATTGGTGGTATAGGTATAGCGAGTGAGTTGAAACTAAAGTAACTAAAGTAGTAACTAGAACTTCAAACCAGTTTGGAACTGTCAGGAGCATGCGCAGCTTCATTTTTACGATCGAATAACGAAACCTCCCATGCTCCTGAACGGAGTCCACGGAAGCTAACGAGCCTGGAACTAGCGCGGGTGACGTCGCATTAGTGACCGAACTGGGGCCGGCCGTTCACATGGGTTTGATAGGATAAAACCGTCACAGATAGGGCAAGAAGCATGTATACAAACTTATTAACAGTTAATTTGTTTATTAAATAGGCCATAGCAACCATTACCATCTTCAATCGTTTAGACGGTTTAGACGTGAGTAGGAAATAGAAATATATGCATTGTTCCACACAATTTTAAAAACAAGTTGTATTATGTGTAGGAATGAAAATTTTTCGTATCTATCACCGTTTTGACGCAATTTTATGCATCAATTTTTGCGACAAAATTTTAAAATATAATTTTGCCTAAAAAATTAACCAAACACGGAAAAATGTTATTACTGGCTTTTTGTAAACAATATTAATAGAATTTTTTACATTGACATACACATCCTCGTGGGGTTGATTTTTTAGATTTAATAATGTTGTGGCGTTAATCTCACGCCTTTAATGTTTTTTCATTTTGGGTTAGCTAACTGTAAATATCATCCGTCATTATCACGCATATTTTTACACTTATAAGTGTAGAGAACACTAAATAACTTAATATATCCAGGGGTAGTATTTTTACATCAAAGATAAAAAATACTAAATATTTCACTAACACTAAAAGTGAAAATGTTAAAATATAATAAAGCAGTGAGTATGATGTCACATACAGGGTAACCCATTTGAAATGGAAGCATCCCCGTAAATTTTTTATTTTTCGTCCGATCTTAGCCGTTTTTATTGTAAAGATAGATCACAATAAACTGTTTTTTACTTTGATGCAAAATTCCAGGTCTTAATCTCAATTTTCAAGGCCTACTACGAATTTTTTTCCAGTAAAAAATGACTAAAACCATTTAGCGATTTTTTTATTTAAAATCTGACACTTCACTGTTATATTTTCTGTTCAAATTTGGTACACGGGGGTTTTGGGGTGTCCTGATTAACGCTGTGGTGTCAGATTTTAAATAAAAAATCACTAAATGGTTTTCGTCATTTTTTACTAGAAAAAAATTGTAGTAGGCCTTGAAAATTGAGATTAAGGCCTGAAATTTTGCACCAAAATAGTGTTTTTTGCGACCTATCTTCAGAAAAAAAACCGGCTAAAATCGGATGAAAAATAAAAAATTTACGGGGTGCTTCCATTTCAAATAGGTCACCCTATATTATTAAATGATTTGGATAAATTGAATTATCTGAAAATAATTAATCCGATGCTTGCATCGCAATGTAAAAAATATTTGCAAATTATTTTTTATCTTCACTATATCTCAGAAACTAATCGAAATTCGAAAAAAATATCAAGGGATCTATTATGTACAAAATACATTTCGAGCCACTTGCTAACATGTAGCCTACGTAAAAACACCACCAGAGTTCCTTCATCCACCAAGTTTCCTTTGATTAACCTCTCAATTATCTTTAATGAGTTATGAACACTTATGGTCTTGAAGTATTTTTAAAATTTGACTAGACAGGGCTGTTTTTTTCGACCACAATTTACTTAGGATTGTTGCTCTCAAAGAACGCTTCAAAATTATTGTACCTAAAGATGGCACAGTTTTTCGCCGAAACGTACGTTGAAAAAAAAAATGATGAAATAAATACAAATTGGTAGAAACCCAGGATTTTATTAAATGATCTACAAACTACCAGGAGAAAGAAAAAGAAGAAAATTATATATAGAATTAAATTTTCTACAAAAAATATTCAGACCACTTTTTCGTACCCCTTATAATTGCAAAGTTATTTTGCGACTGATGATACGCGATGAAGGCGCGCGTACGAAACATTCGAATCGTTCTGCCAGAGTGTTAATACCGCCATTTTGTTCTGCAAATTGGCATTTACACTTGAAATATGTAGTTGTCATATCAACATATTATTAAAAAATTAAACTTAACTAAATAATAAAAAGTTCATTGCTCACACGACATCTTGGGGGTGATCTGCCACCCCCTTATGACTGGCCAATCGTTCTGCAAATATTATATCGATAATTGCGGGCCATCAGAGGTGCACTGGAAAACATTTCAGCCTTAACTAAATCATAAAAAGATGCATTTTTTTACCAGTACGGGGCGTTCTGCCACCCCCTTATGACTGGAGGCGGATACAATTCCAAACTAGTTAGCTACCGTGGGCTCCGTCCTGATTCAAACTGAATTCAAAGGGGCGGCGGTGTCCGAGTGGGTCTTTCGATTGGACCCACGCTTTGGCACCGTACGTCGTGGGTTCGAGTCCCACCACGGTATGTGCCATGGGTGTTGTGTTTGTATTTATGTTTGTGTATGTCTTTAGGTTTAAGATTAGGTTTAAGGGTCTAACAAGACAAATCTGGCAGGCCATGGTGAAAAGCCAGACGGTGCCTGCCAGATAAAGAAGGTGGAAGCCCAAACCGCGTAACGTCGGGGGTGGTCCACGGCGCTGGGTAAATTACCTTGGATGTATAGCCCAATAAAAAAAAATTGAATTCAAACGATTTGAATTTCTACCGATTTGTTCCAACATCAGTTTTGAACTAGCTCTCGGCGATCTAATTAGCTGAAAACAGTTCTGGAACTATACTTCTGCGTTCTCATTTGCTAAAACTGGATCAGGACTATGTGTTGGAACAGCTATTATTGTAAGTGCTTATCTGGTTCTGGTTTGCACTAGTTAAAGAATTTACATTTTCCCAAGCTCGATAAAATCTTTTCATTGTAACACAATATTTTATTGTCGATATTAGAAGTGGGTAAAAATCAAATTAATAGATTTGTTTACCAAGTAAAAGATGTAGATGTGATGTATCTACTTTTTTTTAACCATATTATATAAAATGAAGCATTCTAAAATAAAGCTTGGGTATTTGATATTTGTGTATGCTCAAGGTTAGTTTATAGGAAGGTTAGGACATTCCACGACTTTGAAGGGAAGGGGGGGTGCGAGAGGCAAAGGGAGGGATTTACACGTGAATTGACGATTTAGTAACTCCCTAAATAGATAACGCTTCCAGCCATAGGCGCACACAGACGTTTTTGGCATGTACTTTGTTTAAGGTGTATATTTATGGTGATTTGGCTGTTTTCGGTTATTTCTTCATTTTAATCTTTGTGCAATGAAATTACGGAACATTGTGGAGTATGTTGGTGCATCGAATTTTTGTTTTATGTTTGTGTTTTTACTTTGTTTTCAATTTTCAATACCCGTGTTGTCCCTTTTGATACGATATTGGCATCAAGTTGAAGGCCAGCTGGTGAGAGCGGCACCGTCGCGCGATGTTGCCGGTGCAAAGGGACAGCCTTTGGTTTTGTTTAAGAGTGGGGGAATGTCCTAACCTTCCTATAAACTAACATTGGTGTAAGCTGAAATATCTGACTTGAATTTAATTATTTTCATTTAGGTACATAGAACTTTAATAGGATTCAATTGACATACTCGGCACCAATCTAAAATTCCCTATTGTATACTTCATAATATGGTTATCCAACAATAGTCCGAGATATTGTGTACTAAACATACCATTTTTTTATTGTTGGAGACTAGTAAGTAGGTATATCGGCTTTTCGTTAATTAATTTTAAAATATTAATTTCTAACCAGCATGCATTTTTGTAGGTCTAGGGTCAGGAACCATTCGATCCCTTCCCTTGATCTTCCGTCTATAAATAGGACGGTGTCATCAGCAGACAATATATGCCTTGTTTATGGAATCCCTAGTTAGCCAATGTTTGACAGCGTCATACGGATACGAGAGCAATATTGGATACAAGCAACAGATGACGCCAAAAATTAAAGTGGCCCAGCCATTGCCTACTAATTATCTTTTAATAGCATTGGCTAACTAGAGTATCCATAAACAAGGATATACCTAAGTTTATCTGAACAGTTTATATCCGGTCAAATTAGACATTCAAGGTTACATTAATTCGCATAACCCTGAATCTTGCTTTGATTGTTTATATCATCAATATAAAGAAATAATGTCAAAAGCCCTCATCTATCCCGCATCTGAAAAAAAAAAGTTATTCAAGGTCAAAGTTCGAAAAAATGGCTTTTTTGCGTTTTTCAGCCAAACAGTAAGTTGTATCATAACAAACGAAATAACATTGACCATATGACCTTGCGGCATGCCACATGTAACCAACGTTCTTTTGCCGCGAATTTTATCGACTTCCGCTATTTCAATTCTATCTTTTAGATAATTTTATACAAGATTAGTAGATAGGCTATGTCGGTTCTGGCGCAATTTCCCCATGTATTTCTTATGGGGGCTAAAACGTGGTCAAAACGTGACCAAATTTCTCCGGCCCGACTTTCTCCGACGCGACCGAAGGTGCCCGAGCTCGCCGACCGTTGACCTTCGCTCTCAACCCCGGGGTGCCCGTCATTATCCCTCAGACCGTTGACCCAGCCGCGACATGTCACGACTCGCAACTAATAAAAACCCTAAATCATAATTAAGCCATGACGTCCCCCTGTCGACCTTTAGCCGCGGCCATGCATGGATTTTTGCTACCACCTCTGCCTGCGTATTTTTGCGTCCGCGACGCCGAGACATGTCGAGACTCGCAACTAATAAAAACCTAACACCTATAGAAAAATACCAGCTTGCAATATGTACGTGATGTAATTCCTCGGAAAAAAGTACTTTCTCTTTGTCGGAATAAGCGCCTATGAAACGAGCACGCTGATCTCATCGGTACTGGCGATAAAAAATTTGTAGGAAAAGTGTAATAAAGAATAGATATGAGATACATATGAGTGTATACATTTTCTTGACTACATTACCTAAGGATGTATCAAAAATCTATCTTCCTATATTTAGAGAATAGGACTGCTCAAAAGGAAAGTGGATATTAAATTTGGGGCATAAATTAACCATTTTTAGTTGAGTTTATAACCATCTAGGTAAGTAAATTTCTTTAATTCCGAGAAAGCCAGGCCTTGTTTTAAATTACTTGACTAAAATATAATAGGTGCAAAGTTCACCAGTTTTTAAAAATACTCTGACGTCATTATCAACAAGACTAGTACCACCAAAATCCGATCTTGTGCAACGCGTTTCCTGTTTAAAATTTCACCCAGAAAAAAAAAGGTACTAATTCTCACTTATGCCATGTTCACCGTATGATTTTTATACTATTCCGACTTCGAAAACCCAAAGGTATAAGTGTAGCGTGTGGAAAAAGGGTTTAAAACCCTTAAACGGTCTATATATGGAATAAAATGAGGGCATGCAACATGTTCTTCAATAATGAAAATTAAAACAATGTTCATTTTTGACTGTCCATTATCCTACCAAGAAAAAGCTTATAGCGTCTAAGCGACTATAAAAACGACTCTAAAAACGTCTAAACGACTCTAAAAAACGACTAGACGACTCGTAAAAACGACTAGACGATTCGAAAAACGACTAGACGATTCGGAAAAAACGACTAAACGACTCTGAAAACGACTAAACGATTCTGGAAAACGACTAGACGATTCTGAAAAACGACTAGACGACTTGAAAAAGCGACATACCATTGAATACCATCGAGTACCATGGAATACCATCGAATACCATGAAATACCATCAAAGACCATGGAATACTATCGAAAACCACGGAATACCATAAATGGTCTTGGATATCCCTGTGAAAAAATTTGCCTCGGGGAGAGCATAAAAGGAAATTATCCGTGATCGATGCTCTGTGATCGAAAGATCGTCTTTGATAATACAATCACTCTCAGTTAAAGACATGTTTTTGTCACTTGAGATTGAACCTAGGAGTTATGGTATCCAACACACCAATGACGGATTAGTCATGGGACAAATACCAGTAACTGTTGAAGATAACGTATTATGTATTGGAGATCAAAATTACCCTTACACCAGGTCTGTCTCAACTGCTTTTGAAGAACAAACCACAAGGTATTAATGAGAGTGACCTAAAAATATACAAACAATTGTTGATTACTAATTTTCGTTAGTTTCACCAAACCAGGTTTTAAAAGTATTTGTGTTTAGGTGCCTATGGTTTCATCTTTAAGTAAAATTCTAGGAAATGCTTGGCAGTGTGGTAATAATCTCGACGCGCTGTTGTAGCAGGGCTCCGCTGGCTCCCGCAGGCCTCGCCGGTCTCTGTAGACTCAGCAGGTCCCTTTAATGATGTGTACAGCAGGCTCCGATTAAATTAAAAAAATTACTATTAATACTAAAATACCCGGACAATAACCATCATTCCAACGCCAAAACACCCAACAGTAGTATTTCTGCGAATGCATCGCAGCCGGGCGCAAGGTGGATGACTCACATCCGCTAGCCGGAACTTGTCAGGACAGGTTGACGACCTAAAAACAATTCTCTCATCTAAGGATAAAATCTAAGGATAAAAATAGAATGTCCAATAAGATTTTTTTCACACACTTTTATATATAAGCACAGATAACGTAACCATATAAGTATATATTACAATATTATAAAATATTTAAGCCCCATATAGTTCGAATTTGAATGGGATATTATGTTACATGGGTAATATATCTCAACACTTCGTACACAAACAAAACTCGCTCGTTCTTTACAGTTTTATTACTGTGAATTCGGTACCTACTAAAGCGGCAGACTTGGGATGCCGCAGTAGCAAATACAATATGAAGCGCAGCTCTGATGTATACTAAAAATGTTATTATCAAACTTGAGACGCACACATATTTAAAAATATAAATACCGCCGGATGAATGCAAGGCCAATTTACGGAATATAGCAAAACAATTAGATTATGGACATGGATATTAATTTCTTTAGGTAAAGGTAATAAACATTTGATACTATCGACAGGAGTCTACGCAAAATAATTGTATCAGTATTCAGCAAATAAAAAAGTTATGGGTACCCGTCACCGATGAAAAAGTATACAAAACTGATAAAATGTTCGTGGGATCTTGTATATTAAAATATTTAATCGCGTATCTAAGTTGTTATTTTATTCATTGCCCATCCCACAAATTTGGATTTTTAGCTCTTGTAATCGCTCGATCACGATTGAAACTACACTCATAAAATGTTTAAAAAATGCCCACCCCACGTGATCGCTCGACAAAAACAAAACGTGCAAAGTGGCTACTGCTCGAGGTTTGACCTTTGTCCTTAGGGACACGTGTGACCCAGTTGATGTAGAATCTAAAAAAACCCTGTAAATCATACTTCCATAGCATAGAATCTAAAATCCCCCGGTACAGTACGGATGAAAATTTCAAACCAGGCATAATCAACATGTACGTTCAAAGTAAAAAAAACTTGTCGGTCAACTGTTCCCCGAAATTTTGTTGATTTCTAGGAATAAAAAGAAATACTGCAATTGTAAGTCCAAAGCTATTTACGCTATCAAATTCGTTTAAAATGCGAATGATAATTTGCCGCATTAAAACCAGGCGTGAAAAATTCAACATACGTCCCTAAGAAGTTCAACCAATTTTACCCTGGAAATACAACATTTTTAATGAATAAAATATCGAACATACAACAACCCCCTTCTAAATATAGTATAAATCATGTTTTTTTTTTTGATAATGTAGAAAGCTAAACTGAAAATTGTTGCTAGAGGTTCTAAAAACCGGGGTGCCAAAAATCAACTATTATTAGAAAATACGCTGATGTCATAATATAGCCGTCGATGTCACCGTTAGCGTGTCCTATGAAAAATGCGTTCTGCTTAATAAGGTGTAAAAAAATCCATGACGGGGCTTAGATGAATAAATAAAGTTTGATGTATGTGAAAGTATAGACTAAATTTTCGTATAGCCCGCGTGATCGCTCGAGGTGGCGGTATCCTCTGGACTAGAAAATATCATATCGGCTCAATCTCCAAACATTTTCATTTTGAATTATACGTTTTCATTGATGATAGATCTAGCAAGAAAATTGGACTGGACTCGATATGAGAGACATTAATCTAACTTTCACTAAATTGCACGTACTACTTAGAGGGTTGTAAGCCGTTTTAATAAAAGCACCAGACTTGCTTAAAATTCATGGCTAAACGTTAACATAATGTCATACAAACATGCGGCACGCAAAATATTAAGAATAGATATATGAGCTCAAACATGTTGATCAAAAAATATATTTATTTCTGGCGATTTAGTTTACCAGTTATCATTTAAAAACAAAACCTGGTCCCAATATTCAGTGAAAATAATAATTGAAAACTTTGTACCTTATAAACCACCACTAAATAGCGAGTCGGAAATAAGTAAAAAAATATATATAAATATATTATTTTGATATTATAGCCGAAACTGAATTTATTGGGGTGAAGATGTAAGGAAATATTTTTAGCTAGGAAAAAGTAATGCAATTATCATAGGTACTGGTTGCAGAACCCGTTGTCAGTTTTGCAAGGATTTTTGATACAAATATAATTGCTAACGTTTAATTTGTTTACCCCATTTACGAAAATGATAACAAAATTGGATCAGACAAGATGTTTTTTCGAAGTATAGTTTTTAAACACAGGGTGCCACCACCGGTTTTACGATATAGGTTTAAAAATGCGACGCAAATACATAAAAAAATACCCTAGAGATAAGAAAACAAAATACAACTCACCAAAAGATTCTTGGTGATGTATAAAAAGAAATCAGGTTACATCTAATGCCCCAGACAGTAGAATAAACATCCCCGAGCGATGAGATATAACCAAACATCATTTTTCCAACGGCACAGTCATTTTCACGGGAAAAACAACCAGTAACCGTTCAAATTCCATAGATAGATACTGCCGTAATCGAAAATTTCACTGAACTACGCGTATCTATTATACTGAAGTAGGTACTGATACACTTCCATCTTTCCAAAGAAAAACAAACACGAAACTCAGACTTTTCATATATTACAACGCCTCGATAGAGTCTTTGTAGCCACGACCGAGAATCTACTGAAGCAAGTGCGACGCATAGGACGTGAAAAGTGCCGAGTTGGTTTTATTAAACAATGAAACTTATACCTACGTATATATATATATATATAAAATAAATGAGAAATATGCCAGAGATTTGAAACCTAATTGTGTTGCAAGTTTGAGGTCCAAAAAAATATTGGTTTTAATTTTTTAAGGTGAGAAACACATCTAACAGCCAGTTTGGAAATATACAAGGCAAAAAAAGTAGTGATGTGGCTGCCCCATTTTATGTTTTATACAGGTTGGATTATTTTAGAATAGTTGTTCAATAGACCGAGACAACATCATAAACGCTTCCCGTTAGAACAGAATCTGATGAAAAGAAAAATTCCATCTGGGTCAAGCTACTAGATAACCAAAATAAAAAATACTGAACGTTATAAAATTTAAAAAATCATATTTTCAACGGATTTTTATCCTCTGAAAATGGCGTAAAATTCAGTTTCACTGGGTCAAGCTAGGTGGTAACTATATAACCAAAATAAAAAAAATACTGAACGTTATAAAATTAAAAAAATCATATTTTCATGGGATTTTTGTCCTCTGAAAATGACGCAAATTCAGTTTCAATAAGTTACTAATTGGGTAATAGAGGAAAAATCTTAAATAGGAATTCTGAGACGAGGCTGAGAGTAAATAACATACAAAAATCTTGTGCGTTGACTTTGAACTGAATTTAATAATTAGGTTTAATAACGACAATTTTCTCGATTATCTAGAATCAAAAATATTGCAAGTGACAATTCACTATTTTCTCGACATTATGTAAAGCCTTATTATTGCGTCGTAAATTAAAAGATCCAAAAATATTGGCATCAATTGTTTAGTAAATGTGGTTAAAATATGTCTACTTTATCAACAGTTATTTGTAACAGCTTATTATCTTGGAAGCGTAAACTCTTTGAATTTTTTAGACAAAAAGTTGTAGTTTAATAATGGTCAGTTGGATTCCTTTTTGAATCATGTTTGCGTATTACCTACAAGGATTTACAACCTCCAAACATTGAAATCGCTCATTTTAACCCGATTTAATAAAAATTTCACCAAAAACAATACTTTCAGTCATATAATACACTTCTGATTAATAAAAAAGGCACTATAGTAATAATGAGATTTTCAATGGAATTTTTATAGACTGTTTGCCCATTTTGAGAGTCTGTTTGCTAGCTTTTGGGGGTATTCCTTGATATTTTAGACGGATAAAAATGAATAACATTGGGTTTCCTAACTAAAATACAAAACGCACTGTTGACTTTACTTCCGTGGATAGTAAGCCTATAATACGTATCGAAAACAGAGAAATATTCAGGTCAAGAAAAAAGTAGCCTAATTTACAAGTTTGGGAATCAAAAACTACCTTTTGTCTTTTAATTTTGATGAGAAAATACGTCTAATTCGTAAGTCAAATAAATGGGACATCATGAAAGATATACT
Source organism: Pseudeuparius sepicola (assembly GCA_963920635.1). Classification (NCBI taxonomy): domain Eukaryota; kingdom Metazoa; phylum Arthropoda; class Insecta; order Coleoptera; family Anthribidae; genus Pseudeuparius; species Pseudeuparius sepicola. Next base: position 45,011,248 of record OY987302.1, on the reverse strand, counting down.
AATAATTGAACAAATGCTATCTCAGTTCTATAGGCACAAAGGTACTATGGGTAGTAATAGTTTTGGGATCAAAAGACAAGCTTTTAAATTTGTTAAGAAAATACGTCTAATGAAATTGAAAGTAGTAACTAGATTTTGGTTAACATTTCGTTAACGCGTTGATGAATGTTTGATGCAAGTGAAAAGTAGATCGAATTTTCCAAAAAACGGTGACTGATCAAACAAGTTATTATAAAAAGTTGCTCAGGAGACCGATGTAACCTAGAAAACGCCTTTCCTTCGAATAGAAAGTGACATAAATAGTTACAAAATGGGACTTAGACGGATATTCGATGCAAGTGAAAAGTAGGCAGAATTTTTGAAAATCGGGACGGACCAAAAATTATTAAGTTGATCGGGAGGTTGAGATAACCTATGAAACGCCTTTCATTCGAATAGAATCTGACAAAAAAAATACAAGAAAATTTTAGACGACTGTTTGCAAGTGAAAAGTATACAGATTTTTTTCGAAAACCGGCGACTGACAAAAAAATATACTTATTAGAAAATTTTGCTCGGGAGACCGAGGTAACCTAGAAAACGCCTCTCGTCCGAATATAATCTGAAATAAAATTCCATGATGGGGACTTAGGCGAATGTTTGATGCAAGTGAATAGTATAGACCGAATTCCCGAAAAAAACGCCATTCGTTTGAATATAATAAAAAAATCGAATAAGGAACGGGACTTATTAGACGAATATTTGATGCAAGTGGAAAAGTATAGATAGATTTTTTCGAGTGACTGATAAAAATAGTTAGTCGGAAGGCCCCCAGATAACATTGATATTTTGTTTGAACAAAATCTGAAAAAAAAAACTAGACGTGACTTAGACGAATGTTTGCAAGTGAAAAAAAAAACAAAAAAATTATTAGAAAAGTTGACCGGAAGGTTTAACCTAGGAAACGCCTTTCATTCGAATAGAATATGACAAAAAAAAATCCGAGACGTGACTTAGACGAATGTTTGCAAGTGGAAAAAAAAACAAAAAAATTATTAGAAAAGTTGATCGGAAGGTTTAACCTAGGAAACGCCTTTCAATCGAATAGAATATGACAAAAAAATCCGAGACGTGACTTAGACGAATGTTTGCAAGTGAAAAAGAAACAAAAAATTATTAGAAAAGTTGATTGGGAGGCCGAGGTAACCTAGGAAACACCTTTCATTCGAATAGAATGTAACAAAAAAAAAATTCCAAGACGTGACTTAGACGAATGTTTGCAAGTGAAAAGCATACAGATTTTTTTTTTTCGAAAAACGGCGGCTGACTAAAAATTATTAGAAAAGTTGTTCGGGGCCGTGGTACCTAGGAAACGCCTTTCATTCAAACAAAATGCGACAAAAAAAAATTTAGACATAGATGAATAAGAATGCAAGGACGATTGGAGTGATCTATAACCCTAAACAGAAGGGAGAAAATGCCCCTCAATAAGTCGAAATTTGTGTGTTTTCCATATGATTCAATGAGATTTTTACAAATTATTGGAAACTTAATGACGTGAGAAAAATAAAACGTCCATTGTCTGCTCACATTTTAGGAAATTTATCACAATTTATTCTAATTAATAATACCCTTTGTTTATGGAATCCCTAGTTAGCCAATGTGTCATGAGTAAGTATATGACAGGTCAAATACGTATATAATGTAAAGTAAAAATATAGTTAACAAGGCGTTAACGAGCATTGACAACATGTTAACGAACGAGGTGCTAACAACGCGATAACTTAACTTTGATAACTCGTTAACGAAGCGTTGACGAGTGTGGACCCTCCAAATCTTAGGAGATACATTCGCAACCTTACACCGGATCACGCGTCACAAAGATGCTACCTTAAATTAATGCGTTGACAACTCGTTAATCCCAGGAGATACAATCGCAACTTACACCAGATCAAACTCAACTGTGGAATCCTGTGACGTCACAGAGATGCTACCTTACATTTCTTTTAGGTAGATAACCTAACCTAACATTATTCTCGCGGTGTCCAAGAGGTTAGCGACTGGTGAACCGATTGCTATTGAGCAAAACTGACTTAATCCGCCTCTGATACACCTCTCCCAAATCCAAAACTGACTTAATCCGCCTCTGATACACCTCTCCCAAATCCAATTGCAATCGGTTCACCAGTCGCTAACCTCTTGGACACCGCGACAATAATGTTAGGTTAGGTTATCTACCTAAAGAAATGTAAGGTAGCATCTCTGTGACGTCACAGGATTCCACAGTTGAGTTTGATCTGGTGTAAGTTGCGATTGTATCTCCTGGGATTAACGAGTTGTCAACGCATTAATTTAAGGTAGCATCTTTGTGACGCGTGATCCGGTGTAAGGTTGCGAATGTATCTCCTAAGATTTGGAGGGTCCACACTCGTCAACGCTTCGTTAACGAGTTATCAAAGTTAAGTTATCGCGTTGTTAGCACCTCGTTCGTTAACATGTTGTCAATGCTCGTTAACGCCTTGTTAACTATATTTTTACTTTACATTATATACGTATTTGACCTGTCATATACTTACTCATGACACATTGGCTAACTAGGGATTCCATAAACAAAGGGTATTATTAATTAGAATAAATTGTGATAAATTTCCTAAAATGTGAGCAGACAATGGACGTTTTATTTTTCTCACGTCATTAAGTTTCCAATAATTTGTAAAAATCTCATTGAATCATATGGAAAACACACAAATTTCGACTTATTGAGGGGCATTTTCTCCCTTCTGTTTAGGGTTATAGATCACTCCAATCGTCCTTGCATTCTTATTCATCTATGTCTAAATTTTTTTTTGTCGCATTTTGTTTGAATGAAAGGCGTTTCCTAGGTACCACGGCCCCGAACAACTTTTCTAATAATTTTTAGTCAGCCGCCGTTTTTCGAAAAAAAAAATCTGTATGCTTTTCACTTGCAAACATTCGTCTAAGTCACGTCTTGGAATTTTTTTTTTGTTACATTCTATTCGAATGAAAGGTGTTTCCTAGGTTACCTCGGCCTCCCAATCAACTTTTCTAATAATTTTTTGTTTCTTTTTCACTTGCAAACATTCGTCTAAGTCACGTCTCGGATTTTTTTGTCATATTCTATTCGATTGAAAGGCGTTTCCTAGGTTAAACCTTCCGATCAACTTTTCTAATAATTTTTTTGTTTTTTTTTTCCACTTGCAAACATTCGTCTAAGTCACGTCTCGGATTTTTTTTTGTCATATTCTATTCGAATGAAAGGCGTTTCCTAGGTTAAACCTTCCGGTCAACTTTTCTAATAATTTTTTTGTTTTTTTTTTCACTTGCAAACATTCGTCTAAGTCACGTCTAGTTTTTTTTTTTCAGATTTTGTTCAAACAAAATATCAATGTTATCTGGGGGCCTTCCGACTAACTATTTTTATCAGTCACTCGAAAAAATCTATCTATACTTTTCCACTTGCATCAAATATTCGTCTAATAAGTCCCGTTCCTTATTCGATTTTTTTATTATATTCAAACGAATGGCGTTTTTTTCGGGAATTCGGTCTATACTATTCACTTGCATCAAACATTCGCCTAAGTCCTCATCATGGAATTTTATTTCAGATTATATTCGGACGAGAGGCGTTTTCTAGGTTACCTCGGTCTCCCGAGCAAAATTTTCTAATAAGTATATTTTTTTTGTCAGTCGCCGGTTTTCGAAAAAAATCTGTATACTTTTCACTGGTACTGGTATTTGTCCCATGACTAATCCGTCATTGGTGTGTTGGATACCATAACTCCTAGGTTCAATCTCAAGTGACAAAAACATGTCTTTAACTGAGAGTGATTGTATTATCAAAGACGATCTTTCGATCACAGAGCATCGATCACGGATAATTTCCTTTTATGCTCTCCCCGAGGCAAATTTTTTCACAGGGATATCCAAGACCATTTATGGTATTCCGTGGTTTTCGATAGTATTCCATGGTCTTTGATGGTATTTCATGGTATTCGATGGTATTCCATGGTACTCGATGGTATTCAATGGTATGTCGCTTTTTCAAGTCGTCTAGTCGTTTTTCAGAATCGTCTAGTCGTTTTCCAGAATCGTTTAGTCGTTTTCAGAGTCGTTTAGTCGTTTTTTCCGAATCGTCTAGTCGTTTTTCGAATCGTCTAGTCGTTTTTACGAGTCGTCTAGTCGTTTTTTAGAGTCGTTTAGACGTTTTTAGAGTCGTTTTTATAGTCGCTTAGACGCTATAAGCTTTTTCTTGGTAGGATAATGGACAGTCAAAAATGAACATTGTTTTAATTTTCATTATTGAAGAACATGTTGCATGCCCTCATTTTATTCCATATATAGACCGTTTAAGGGTTTTAAACCCTTTTTCCACACGCTACACTTATACCTTTGGGTTTTCGAAGTCGGAATAGTATAAAAATCATACGGTGAACATGGCATAAGTGAGAATTAGTACCTTTTTTTTTCTGGGTGAAATTTTAAACAGGAAACGCGTTGCACAAGATCGGATTTTGGTGGTACTAGTCTTGTTGATAATGACGTCAGAGTATTTTTAAAAACTGGTGAACTTTGCACCTATTATATTTTAGTCAAGTAATTTAAAACAAGGCCTGGCTTTCTCGGAATTAAAGAAATTTACTTACCTAGATGGTTATAAACTCAACTAAAAATGGTTAATTTATGCCCCAAATTTAATATCCACTTTCCTTTTGAGCAGTCCTATTCTCTAAATATAGGAAGATAGATTTTTGATACATCCTTAGGTAATGTAGTCAAGAAAATGTATACACTCATATGTATCTCATATCTATTCTTTATTACACTTTTCCTACAAATTTTTTATCGCCAGTACCGATGAGATCAGCGTGCTCGTTTCATAGGCGCTTATTCCGACAAAGAGAAAGTACTTTTTTCCGAGGAATTACATCACGTACATATTGCAAGCTGGTATTTTTCTATAGGTGTTAGGTTTTTATTAGTTGCGAGTCTCGACATGTCTCGGCGTCGCGGACGCAAAAATACGCAGGCAGAGGTGGTAGCAAAAATCCATGCATGGCCGCGGCTAAAGGTCGACAGGGGGACGTCATGGCTTAATTATGATTTAGGGTTTTTATTAGTTGCGAGTCGTGACATGTCGCGGCTGGGTCAACGGTCTGAGGGATAATGACGGGCACCCCGGGGTTGAGAGCGAAGGTCAACGGTCGGCGAGCTCGGGCACCTTCGGTCGCGTCGGAGAAAGTCGGGCCGGAGAAATTTGGTCACGTTTTGACCACGTTTTAGCCCCCATAAGAAATACATGGGGAAATTGCGCCAGAACCGACATAGCCTATCTACTAAGATTCTTCAATATTTGCTCCTATCGAGGCTTTGATGTATCTTATAGACCGTGAGATAGTGACAAATTTTTGGACGTGTTTCTACTCAGAATGCCTTTCAAAGGGCATCATGTTGCGTATAGTCACCCTGGGTTCTTCATATGAAAAACTGAGTTATCATTTCTTCGAAAAATATGCGTCTTAATATGATTGTAGTCAGGTTGCCATGTGTTTTATAATGAAGTTCAAAATAGAAAATTTTTCAGAAAACCATAGTCATACCGTTAGCGTGGGCCCAAAGGGCTATTATTGTCACGTGAACTTGTATTTTAATAATTAATTTTTCTACGTTTCTAAACAGGCTGCCAATGAGAAGTAGGCAAGTTCTTGTTATGAAACTGCTGAAAAAATAATAGCATACCGTTTGCGCATGTCCAAGTACAGTTTAAAGAATTGAATGTTTAATTTAATCATTTAAATGATTTATTTGATGTAAAGTGCAAGTGGAAGGTGAGCCACTTCAGTGCAATTTGACCTTTGAACTTTGACCTCTAAGCCCCGCCCACCTGTGCATCACCCCCTCCCCACGTGGCGTTTTCACGCATGTTTGACGTCAAACGCGCGTGAAAACGCCACGTAAACGTCAAAACGTGGGTCAAAAAACGTCAAACATGAGTGAAAAAACGTCAATTTGAAATAAAAAACGCCAAACATGCGTGAAAACGCCACGTGGGGAGGGGGTGATGCAAAGGTGGGCGGGGCTTAGAGGTCACAGGTCAAAGGTCAAATTGCACTGAAGTGGCTCACCTTCTACTAGTGTACTTCTACATGCGCACACCATAGATAAAGGATTTATATATAGGGATAGATAGGCAACTCTCTATATTTTTTGGATGCGATACGCCCCCTGGTGACCTAAGTACAAACTAGATTATTTAAGCGGGAAATTTAAAATCTTTTATAGTCATTATACTTACAATTTTTAAGACACGTTTTAATTTTATAACTCCACATAGACATATGATAAATATCTGTCTATGACGAGTTATAAAATTAAAACGTGATAAGTGACAATATTAGGATAGGTCTAATGAAAACAAGAACTATATGGGAATAATTTTATATATTACAAACAGTTTGTAAAATATGTTCACCACGATAATAATTCTAAACGTCACAGATATATTATAACACTTTAGTCTTCTTAAGGTTATTTATATGTAAATTAAGAAAAAAATGTATTGTTTAAATAGGTAAAATCTTAAATCTACATACTTTTTTGTTTTTCCGGTGAGGAAATGTTTCCAAGTTTGGTAGATCAGCTGCAGGGGACTCCCAACTAGTAGGTTCCTACCTACTAGCTATTAGTGAAATTTTATTGGGTAAATCCTCGAATGAATTTCTCGGTGAATCTGTAGAAAATAATAAATAATAATTATTATTAGTCTTTCATGGTGCACTGGGTATAATACTAGCAGAACACTAGATACCTATAATTTTAGTAATTTATTAAAAAGGTATAAAAAGATACTATACAAAAATTACTAATACGATTTCTAGGATTTTGGGAGTATACAAAAATTCACAGTAGGCAAGTTATAGCAAATAGAATTTAAGTTTAGAAATCAAAATTAAGGCACTGCCGAATGCAGCGAGAAGGTATACTTATTTGATTTTTTTAATTACCTAGATGTAAGTACTATATATATATTTTCTCGAAAAATATATCATTAATTTTGTCCTGCCTGTGTGGTAAACATAGCGGCACATACACGTGCCCCGAGTCACAACGTTTGAAGAAATAAACACCATTTGTAATACTTCTTACCAATGTAAATTGTGGGCAAAAATAAAGATGGCAGAGCATCCCTTCTAATCCTAGAGTTTGACTATTTGCCTCCTGGGTATGAACATGTACAATCTGGCGTAAAATACATGCCACAAACCCGGTAGCATCTTCTTAAAATGATTCAAGGGGAAGATCATTTAATTTTTTGTTCCCATTTTCTTTCAGACCATAAGTTTACAAAGCTGTAAAAATAGCAGAGTTTGTTTTATCACAATAAAATCGAGATATTTTACTTACCGTTTCGTCTTTGGGAAGAATATGCATTTCCATCTTCCAACTCGACCGTCGCGTCGCGTCGTCCTTCACAACTAGATAGGTACACAAACAAACCAAAACTATTTTAAAACACCAATCCAAATAATATATGAAAATAACGATAAATATATACTTAAATGAACAAAACAAACACTAAAAAACGCAGAAAATGTGAAACAATACACGAAAAACTATAAATAAAACGAACCGAGAATGACAAGCAAAACATGTCAAACGCAAGGACACAAATTAAAATAATGGCCGCCGGCCGCCGCCTACCAATTTTTGATAATAATTTGCAGAAATATGCCATAAGCGCCCTCAAGCGACCTAAGTACAAACTATTGGGAAGGCTTTGCTAAGTACAATGGGGAGTTTCCAGGCCCTGGCGCACACCGTATGCCATCTTTTCTTCGGCAGATTTATGACAATAACTTACATACTTATCATTGGCAGCCTGTGCAGAAACGTGGATAATTAAGTATTAAAATACAAGTTAACGTGATACTAGTAGCCCTTTGGGTTCACGTTAACGGTATGCCTATGGTTTTCCGAAAAATTTTCTATTTTGAACTTCATCATAAAATACATGGTAGAATGACTAAAATCATATCAAAACGCATATTTTTCGAATAAATGAAAACTCACTTTTCCATATGAAGAATCCAGGATGACTCTCTGATTCATACCTTATTATTGTGAGAATATACGCAACATAATGCCCTTTGAAAGGCATACTGAGTAAAATCACGTAAGAAAATCTGTCACTATCTCTCGGTCTATTATGAACAATGGAGTCACACGTCCCGTTGTCCTAGATTTGGTGTGAGAGAATGTTATGATTTTGTCTAATGCATGTGCCTATACTGCAAGAAAGAAAATATGCACTTTTCAATACTGTATAATGTTCTTCTTCTTCTTTAGTTTTTCGTTTATTTTTGGACAAGTTTTACATTTGTTAAGATATTCAATGTTTAGTTTTTTTATTTGCAGAATTAGTGCACGAGAGCCTGCCCCCTTCGTTCTCCTACCTGGTAAACACCCCTTAAATAAATATGACGACACTCTCGGCCTGCAAACAGAAAAACGCCCGCTCGCGAAAAACTCGCGAGATTCGTTAAACTCGTTAGAGGCGCCTCTCCCGGGAACGAAAAATATTTGATTTAATCTGTTGTGTAGACGGAGTAATCTGCAGCAGTAAAAGTACACAAGGAGTCTCGCCTGCCGTCAAATGAGCCAATATGTCATCCGGGCCCCCGGCCGGGCCTTCCCCTCAGGCTAAACGCCGAAAGAAAATAAAATGTTTGACAAATAGCGCTCTCGCGAGCAAACATCAAGTCGTCCGGGTGTTTACTCTGCAGATGACAAGTGGCTCCGCCTGGTGAGGGGTCGCCCGGCGCCATTAGAGTAGGCTCTGGGGGAGGGAGACGGAGCTGAGGGCCCAGCATCCGACAAAAGTGCGGGAATTTAGAAGGCCCTATTATTCTCCGAGACGATGGCTGCGGGTATTTTCGCAATGGAGCTTACAAATTTATTTTCTTATTGAGTTAGGATGATGATAGCTCGACAGTGAGTTTGGAAATAAGTACATGCACATATATAATACCTACTAATGAAGATGCTCTTAGGTTCTAGCAAATGTATAGGGATGACCGCTTGTGGCTGCCACCAAGAAGGTATATACTTTTCGATTTCAGAAAATGCAACAATATATTCAGCCTGATTCAGTCATGATGAAAAAAGTTATCCACAAAGCGCGAAAGGCAAATCAACCTTAGCACCCCGGTAACTCGACTCTCATAATTGAAAACAAACATTAGGTATATTATTATAGGTCCAAACCAATTCTCAAAGAAGAAGTAGGAAATAGACGAAAAATTAAAGAATCTGCATTTATTCTAAGAAATAGGGACAACTGTGTTGCTGAATGTTCAGTGGAATTCAGTAAAATATTATTGCCACTTACTCAAAGAGAAGTTAGTATAGATAATTAGATAGAACACAGGGTACAATATCAGGCAGGTGGCTAGGCTATTGTTTCTGTTGTCATGACATTTTTACCTGAAATTTATTAATCTGTCACTTCACTTTGACGTGGCATAATCTTTGAGAAAGGAGGAAGATTTATTCTCCGAAAGCTCAGAAAACAAATTTGTTGAAGTTTTTTTTGAGTTACACGTTTAAAGTTTCGTTCATTCACTGTTAAGAATTTATGAATTTTCCATGCAACTTGAAAAAGTTGTCTTTCGATCAGTTTGGTGGCGAAAAACCCAATTAAAAATTAAATGGATAGTTTTTTTAGTTTTCTAACTTTGAGTGCTTATGCCCATTATCACTTTTTCTTGTAACTATGGAGAAATATCTCGCAATTTTTTTTTGAAATTTCTGGAAAAAGGCAAAAAAAAAGTAAATTTACGATTATATTGTGCAACGGGGGCAAAATGTGGATAAGATTCTTCACAGTAATGTTTGATCACCATTATTTCAGTATAAAAGTCTCTAGATCAGAGATCAGTTTTCGATTAATCCAATATATCTGACAAGAAAACTGAAATTTGCCAATTTGTAACTCTATATTAAAGACCCGAGCATGCCGTCAGAATTTTATTGTTGTTTGCGAAATGGACTGGCACAAGTCTACTTACTATAGGTTATGGGGGTATTCTGTATGTCAGTTTATGACGTTTAGAATGTCCCATATTTTAAATATCCAGCTTTATTACCATTCATGTTCTTTTTGCGGTAACGAATTCTCTTTGCTGTGAATATTTCGCACTTTTTGTCACATTAACAAAGTTTTTATAGGTAGATTTTTTTGTGATAGTCTTAGATTTAGCTAGATTTGTTTAAAGAAAATCATTGCACAGACCATATTACGTAAATTGCAGAAGCGTATAAACACTATTTTGGAATTACGCATGATGATCTCTTCAATCAGTGGAACACGCGAGAATTCTAGATATTATATTTTGGAAGAGTATTTTATTACGTATGCGAGAATAAAAATATAGAAAAATTTGTTTAACGTCCCAAATCAAAGCAAACCAATAGTCAGCTATATAAAGAAGAAACTGATAAATATAATGTGTTCTGTAGTTAGGTATTTAACAACTAGCCATGGACTTTATTTCAAACCAAAAGGTCAAATTAAAGGGACATAAAACAAACAAGCATTTTATGTTATTTTGGATATCAAATTCGTTGTGTTGTAACACATTTGCATGGTTTTATTTTTATTTTATTGTTCGCAACAATGGTGTTTTTAACATTAAACCATCCCGTCTTTTTTTCGTTGCATGACACCAGTGGCGATCGCTTGAATATCACTATGCACAGGTCTTTAATATGGTGTTGGTCCAGGCCAGGTAAGTTTTTTAGTCTTGTCTGTTGTTTGTACTGTTACTGCTGGTATGCGTTTCCAAGATTGAGGCGTCAATCGAGACTGAGCTGAAATTTCTTTAGCAGTATACAGACAGACTCGTGTAAGGCACGCGTTCTATGGCGCCGAAGAGCCTCCTTGTAAGAGCCAGTAATTGAGTAATATGAGGGGAGTCGAACAGGTCGCAAATCCATAACTTCCCCCTTAAAGTGCCGGAGCCTCCTCGCGCTAATGGTTCGCCTGCTGCGAATCCCGCAAACCTTTCAGGCGGGGCTCGCCAGCCGACCGCCGCTCCGCGCCAGCTGCTTGCGTTTCCACGCGGTCTTTCAGTTCTAGAAAATACCGAGGGAATGTCTTTGATCGTTCTTTAATTTCGTTTTGATTTCTGTTTGGTAATTAACGAGTTGTTTCAAAGTTATATAGGGTATGGTGGAGAAATATATCTCTTATAGGTGACACATACAGGGTTTCCCAAGGAGATTTTTTTTCTGGGGGGGAGCTTTTTTGACAGTCAAGCCAACCTGATAATATGTTCATTCCCCTAATGCCTAGCAACCCCAACTTTAAAATTTCAAATGGAACTACCCCCTTTGTGGCCCATCATTTGCGAATACAGTGATATATATATATCGTTTTTAGAATTCTGTTGAGATTTGACAGACTTATTGGCTAAAGACGGAATGTTGACAATCCACTGTACGCGTAGTAATTTCTACACAAATGCCCGCCACTAATAACTTTTTTATCTACTACACACGACCAAATTACCTAGTTTTTATCGACGTGTCGATCAGTTTACAAAAAAGTCACAAATGAAAAAGCTGAAGCAAAACAAAAAAAGTTCATACGAATTCAAACCTTATATCTTTTTAAAATAGGTATATGTAACAAAAAGTCACTGTAACAAAAAAAATTTCCCGTTTTTTTGCTTGTAACCACGAAGTCATTAGCTTCAGCCTGCTATTGAAAGTGGAAACTTATTTTCGAAATGGTTTATTCTATAGCGGAAAGGGTAGAAATTGTTGCAATTTTTGCAACAATTTCTAACCTTTCCGTGATAGAATAAACCATTTCAAAAACACGTTTACACTTTCAATAGCAGGCTGAAACTAATTATTTCGTAATTACAAGCAAAAAAATGGGGGCCTTTTTGTGACAGTGACTTTTTGTTTTAAAAATATTAAAGCGTTGACTGACGTATTAATAAAGACTGCTCACGGCTGTCATATTTAACAGTTCTCTGGCTCACCATGCGCTTCCCGGAGACAAAATACAATGTAAAATACATTGTTGACCATAGGCGCCATCTACTTTCCAGGACATGAAACTATAGCAATGAGTAGTCTTATTAATACCTCAGTCAACGATATAAGGTTTGAATTCGTATGAACTTTTTTGTTTTGCTTCAGCTTTTTCATTTGTGGTTTTTTTATAAACTGATCGACACGTCAATAAAAACTAGATAGGTAATTTGGTCGTGTGTAGTAGATAAAAAACTTATTAGTGGCGGGCATTTGTATAGAAATTACTATGCGTACAGTGGATTGTCAACTTTCTGTTTTTAGCCAATAATTCTGCCAAATCTCAACAGTATTCTAAAAACGATACATCACTGTATTCGCAATAAAAAGGGCTTTAAAATGATGCGCCACAAGTGGGGTAGTTCCATTTGAAATTTTAAAGTTGGGGTTGCTAGGGATTAGGGGGATGAACATATCGAGTAAACTTAACTGTAAAAAAAGCTCCCCCCAAGAACAAAAATCGACGGGTCTCGGCGAATTTTCAAATATTTTTCGGTTTTCTAATTTTGGGGGGGGGGATCGAGTTTTGGTTGGAAAACCCATATAGATACGAAGAATGGGTAAGTACAAAGGTTGATTAAGTTTTTTACTAAACTTTGAAGGTCGAATCGTCGATTTCGTTCTACTTGTAGAAAAAAAAGGGTCAAAACGCAGTAGTGCCTTCTTTCGTTAAAATTATACCAAAATTGTAACTATCGTTGGCGTGCGTTGTCGAAATCGAAACACTGTCGCTATTGACGACTGCCAGCAAGCATTTGTTTCTTGTAAAAAGTATATCAATAATACCAAAGCATATATAGAATAATACAGGAAAGGACCTGGAATCCGTATACGTTCCTTCATCTTCATAACTGTTTAAAATAAAACCATCGTACTATTTCCATCCCCACAAGACATTTCAGAGAGAACAATCTTATTTGATGGTATAAGAAGCCGGCGGGGAATCAGTGGAACATGACAACAACCAAACCCCAATCCGTAAACCTCTGATGTCTTTTATTGCATTACTTTTCGATATATGGGGAAAGGCGCCTACGTAAACGAATAACTATCAAAGCCGCCATTTCAATCGATTCCGGAATGAAACATTCATTTCGGCCTGACGGGGAATAGCCGTAAAATTGACTGGGGAAAAAGAGAAACAACAGGAATGCCTCATCTTGCCTGGCGCAGTGATGCGGATCGTTTTCTTTGCTTGTTACAAAAAGCCAAAGCTTTCTTTGTCCCCTTTTCAGAGATTTGAAACGATTGGTTTTTGTAAACGCCTAATACAAAATAATGCGAAAAGTGATATAATAATATAATCGTTGACTGACATATTTATAAAGACTTCTCACGGATATAGTTTTATGTCCTGGAAAATAGATGGCTCTGATGGCTAACAATGTACCTATTCTGCATTGTATTTTATCTCCGGAAAGCGCATGGTGAGCCAAAAATGTGTCAAACGTGACAGCCGTGAGCAGTGGCGGCTCGTCCCTAGGGGCTATGGGGCTACAGCCTCCCCGTAGAAAATGGGAAAAAAATTAGTTCCGCAGCTGCTATATTCTTTATTTTGCTTCTTTGTTCCTGTTCCTTGTTCCTTCCCCGCTATTTATACTATTATATTTACTATTCTTTATAAATTAGCGCAACGCCTCTACTGTCCTGTACCCTGTACAGGCGGGCACATCAGGCGTTGCGGCTAACGTCCTGACTAGCCGACATTGTACACCGCCCGGGCGTAGTTCTGCTTCGGCCGCTACGCCGTTAGTGGCGCTGAGTTGATGCCGCCGCGCTAGCTATTTGGCGGCGATAAAACCCGTCGCCCTTTCAGTCGACCGCGGGCTGCTCTAGAGAATGTGTCAGCGTTGGCCGCCTCCAGACTCCGCGGGCGTACTTCGCGGCCTCGTGTTTTCGTTCTTGTATTCTATTGTATAAACAAAATGAATAATAGCGTACAGGACATTTTGGAAGGAAACTTTTTAAGACTTATTGTCTGAGAAAGTTTAAATAAAAACTCTTGGCAGGCCAACTCCAGGTTTACGATTCACTCAACCGGATAAAAATGCAAACGGCAATTATACGCGACACTTTTCTAGAAGTACGTACGACAAGAACAAGTGTATATCTGGATGCGACAAATTAAATGCACTGTTTTGTTTTTCCTGCTTACTGTTTTATAAAGAAGGAATGGGAATGGATAAGACATGGACTAGAATAGGATTCAAAGATTTAAAACATTTAAATCAAAAAATAAAAAAACACGAGCCTTCTATTCGGCACACGAATTGTTCTACAGAACTAGCATTTTTAGGCAAGGTCATTAGTATTGCCGCTCAGTTAGATTCCACGTACCGGCAAAACATTATTAAACATAACGAAACCGTGGATAAAAATAGATATATTTTAAAAAGAATAATAAATTGCATAAAATTTTGTGGCAAACTAGAATTAGCGTTGCGAGGGCACGAAGAATAAAAAGACTCTCAAAATCGTGGGATTTTTCGAGAATTAATCGATTTTACATCCGAGTTAGATTATATTATGAAAGAACATTTAAAAAGTTCTACAGTTTTCAAGGGTACATAAAAAACGGTACAAAATGAAATTTTGAAAAGCATGCTGGAAGTTTATCGCCAAGTAATTCGAGAGCACATAAATAAAACAGACTTTTTGGCCATACAGATACAGTGTGATGAAACAACCGACATTTCCTACCTACCTACTTCGGCTTATAGATTTTTTTAGTAGGAATTACGGAATTTGCGTTATTAACTTTTTCTTTGAAAAACGGGAATTATTGTGTTAAACACTTTTTTACTTTTTATATTAATTATGCAAAAATAAGTGATTTCTACTAATAAGAAAAAATTAAAAACCCATTCCGAAAGTAGGTACCCACCTCCACCTCGGTACCCCCCTATTTTTTTAAGTGACGCACGAGTGTGTTCTTTTCAAAACGTAGCCCCCCCCCCCCTGTGCATTAACCCACGAGCCGCCACTGGCCGTGAGCAGTCTTTAATAATATATCAGTCAACGATATAATGCTAAATCATAAAAACATAATTGTTGCTTTTTCTTTGTGGT
This sequence comes from Pseudeuparius sepicola, assembly GCA_963920635.1. NCBI lineage: Eukaryota > Metazoa > Arthropoda > Insecta > Coleoptera > Anthribidae > Pseudeuparius > Pseudeuparius sepicola. The sequence goes on along the minus strand of OY987302.1, from coordinate 44,996,080 downwards.
TGTTTGATATGCAATTCAGCTGAATATTTGTTCAAGGGATCAATGTGCTTTCCACAATCTCCATATTTATGTCATTTGGTCATTAGTCACATATTTAGAAGCACAGACCTATATATAGCGAAGCTATATATGTCTGTGTTAGAAGTCAGCATTACAAGATGGCGCCTTCAATTAAAAGATCACTGCAATCACGTAATATTGGTTATTTTGGTTAAAACAATTTCTATAATTTATGGAATCTGGTCCCGGTGAAGATGATGGACAGTAGTAGCACAGACCTATATAGATATATGTCTGTGGTAGTAGCTTCCAAAATAGTCCGGTTGAAAAATGATCAGCTGGCATTATCAAATCTCGCCCAGATGAAAAAAAGCGCACAATATTCAAATGGGCAGAGGCGAGCATATTTCAATAGTGTTTATCAAGAACTGCTCACGCGGCCCTGCCATCATAAATCCACTTTTATAGATCCATTTCGGAAGCGTGGGGAGAGGCCTGGGCTGCACTAATATATTCTGACTGGAGAGTCATTGATCAACGGTCGGGCTGATTTCGGTCGCATCAACGCTGTTTGCAAGTGGCGGGTATTGATGCGGATGCGTTAGAGCCGTTTCCTCTATGGAGTCGATCGACATCGAAATCAATGTTCATTCTTAATATACAGTGTGACCCATTTTTTTCGGGTTTATTGGTTGTGCTATTTGACCCGGACTTTTTTTTAAATTGTAGAGCTAGATAAACTGCATTTCTTGAGAAAAAATAACCTCTTCCATACAACATCTAAGCCCTATTACGCCAATTTCTAATGGAATTTTGCGTTGTTTCTTCTGTTTTGTATAAACATAATATCAATAACATTTAAATATCAATAGTAATGTCACCAAGTTGTTAGAGTTTAATTTTATTTGTTTTTCAGGGCTAACTATGGATCTTTGAAAATAAATAAGTACTTAATGTGCATTTTAAATTTTGCTACAAAATCGGTACTACTTGAAATTTTTCGGCAAAATTTGGTACAGGCCCGTTTTGAGGAGTGCTGAATCCAGTGGCGTACACAGATTTTTTCGAAAAATATCGTTAATTTGATTAGTTACGAATTTGCTCTTGAAGCTGGCAATTTATAAAGGTTTACAATTTAAAGAAAATTCTGGTCAAATCGCACAATTAATAAACTTTTTACAGGGTGGCCCGAAAACAAACTGGTATTTATCTGACAACTCTTTGAATAGGTTAGAAAACAGTGCAAATGTGTTATTTGGATGTAACAACTTTAGAGGAATTTTTCGTTACGATATATTTTTTATCAAGTAAAAATATTTATCAGAATTGTATTAAATCAAATAATGTCTTTTAGGCAAGTAAAATTATTAGACCAAAAATGGGGTCATCTGCGAGTTATTGTGTTGGTTTACCAAACCTATATAGGCAATATTATGTATTTTATACTCTTTCCGAAAAAAGCAACATTAATTTGCAATGCTTTTTGAGTGCCCAGATTGGCAAAATTCTATTTCGGAGAGATGTTTTCTGCCATTAAAACTAAATAACGCCGAAACTATTTATTATATCGTAAAATTAAGTGCATTGTTCGAAAAAAAAAAAGGAAAAACTTATCCAGAAATTCATATAGACACGCGCATTTTTTATATAGGGTGAGTCACATCTAAAGGCTGAGCCGAAATCACAAGCTAGAATTCGCTAAAATAAGCACAATATGCTGAATAATTATTAGCTCAAAAACGCTTGATTTTCTATATAACATATTTTTTTAATATCCGTTTTTAAATTCCAACCAAATTTTGTACAAATTAGGGGAATGCGGGGCAATATGGGGTACTTAATTTCATAGCCCCATATTTCTGGGATATATAAATGAAATAATTATATATTTATATTTACAGGTATTTATATATGTTTAGTAACATTAGCAACATTTTGCATAACGGAATCAGTAACTGAGTTTAAGTTTTTTGGACTTTTATGAAAATTGCGCTTATGAAAATTCCGTTTGCCCCGTATGCGGGGTATAATGGGGTACCAAGAGGGGTAAAATGGGGTAGTACAATAATGCTTTAAAATGGTGAGTTTTTGGTGAATTAAAGAGACATTTCTCCAAAATGTTTTATTAAGCAAACAGTAATCTTTAATTTAAAGAATAAATAAAAACGTAAAAACATGAAAATTTTAGTTTTTCGTTTATATCGTTTCGCCATCTAAACAAATTAAACAATATTCTGGTTGATTCAGTTTTATTCTGAGACACTTCAACGGGGGTGATGTAAAATCAAAAATATTATTATTTTGTGGCACAACTTTTTAACTACAGCCGCTTCGTTTTTGAGATACCGGATGTTTGAATTATCAAAAATTTTAACATTTTATTTTTATTTTTCCAACCGTTAAAGGTATTTAAACGGAATTTGGTACATGCATTGATCAAGTGTCACAAAATGTGATAATACCAAGTTCCCAAAATATAGCCAGTGGTGGAGATACACTACATTTGTTTTATCAAGAAAAATACTGACACGGCCCTGTAGATCTTTTTTTTTTTTCTTCTAAGCGGAAACCGTCTCTTGGCATTTTTTGTATCTGCCATAGTTTCACGGTACCTAAATTTACATTTTGGTTCAGTAGGTACTGGCCAAAGAGAAATCTAAAAAGACATTTTTTCAAATTAAATAAATTATTTTTTGCATTCCATTAAAGCAATAAAAGATAAATTAATTTTCCGGTAGAACTTCGGCAGGTACAAAAAAGTCAAGAGACAGTTTTTGCTTAGAATAATGAATAATATTTAAGGGTATTGTTTACCCATATCACCGCCACTGGCTACATTGGGAACTTGGTATTACCGTATTTTGTGACACTGGAACAATGCATGTTGTGTACAAAATTTCGTTTAATTACCTTTAACGGTTGGAAAAATAAAAAATAAAACGTTAAAATTTTTGACAATTTAAACATCCTGTATTTCGAAAACGAGGCGGCTGTGTATAAAAAGTTATTCACAAAATAGTAATATTTTATGATTTTCTATCAACTGTTGAAGTGTCCAAGAATAAAACTAAATTGCCTTGTAGGTATTTCAATAGGACATTCGGGTACGGTACCCGGGTACCCGGGGTACCCCATTTTGCCCCATCTCTAATACCCCATTTTGCCCCGACGCACGTTTTACAATAAAATATAAATAAAATTTACGACGACAATTATTTTTCGATAAAATGATTTAGATTAATCATACTAAATAATAAGTTTAATTAAGCAATAAAACTCACATCGAAAATCGTATAAAAACTGTATTTATCTTGGAAAAATGTAAACACAAATTTTAAAACACGGGAGCTGTTGTACTCCCAACAATAGCTATGTACTCACTGAATTGACTTGACCTGGGGCGTGGTCGTGCATCGAAAAGAGGTGGAAGGGATTTGAAATTTGGCTGCTTCAGTTAGGCTGTATCTAGTAAAAATACTCGTACCCTGTTATACCCCGGTACTCCATATTGCCCCGCATACCCCTATATCTTGGAGGGTTGCCATTTTGTGCAATAATTTGGCCCCGTTCAGATGACCAGCGGCGTAGGTACAAATAGTTACTCTAAATAATTGCAAAAAAGTAGTACGGTCCTGTGCAAAACGAAAAATTTTGCCTTTTTTGGAACTATACGACTTACAGTGTCCTATAGATAATGGCTGATTACATTAGGTATGACGTATGGAACGAAAGTTTTCAGAAAATGTTTGATTTAATAAAGTTCTTAAAATATAATGAAACAGTAACATAGGTAGTTGGTTGATTTCATATTATCCGGTAATACCAAATATCAAAACAATAATATTTTGTTCATTTGCTACACTCAGTGGCAACTTGTTTATAATAATTATTATTAATTTAGCTTAAATATTGTGCGAGTTACGTTCCCACGAGAGGAAGCAATTCCAGAAATTAAGTGCAATATGATTTTGTATACCCAACACATTTTTTAATGTTATAAAAGATGTAAAACACAATGTTTAGTCAGTCTTGTACTCCATTCTGATAATAAACTGTTTTTAAAAAAGCATTTGTCTTGGTCTCGTATCGTAATTGGCGCAGTCGGTAGGACGTTGCCAATCGGTCGTTAGTCTGTTAACTTCTTAGAAGTTATTAAAGCAAACAGTATAGAAACTATAGAAGTTTTCAGATATTTTGAAATAGATATATTTTCAAAATTAAATACCTTACACAAAACTCAATAATTGAGCCGTCAGATTTATTAATGGAATTAAAATCAATCAAAAAACATTTATACAAATTCAAATTACCTTTTGATACTATAACAGAAAATATCTTAGGTATTACTTGAAAAAATAGTAAACATAAAAAGTTACAGTAAAGGAAATCAATTAGTCTTTATAATAGAAATTCCATTAGTGCTTTAAGAAAATTACAGTTACTATCGACTTTATCCTATACCAACTCCCTCGAAAAACAGTAAATTCAAACTAATCCTTCCTCAAGAAAAATACCTTCTCCTTAATGAGCAATAATATATCTCAACGGACAAGCAATGTCAAGAAATTACTACCGAAGAATACCTGTGCCATGAACATAGCCCAGTCAGAATAGAAACTAATGCTCCATGTGAATTTAGTCTTTTAAGTTTTGTCAAAAACTCCACGTCGTGTCAACAAATTCCTGTAGAAGTTCCAGAACTCCGAGTACACAAGATGGAAAACAATCAATGGTTAATTAGCGCCCCCAAAGAGACTATAGCTACCCTGTTCTGCGGATCCAGTGAAAAAAACTACCCTTAAACGGAACCTGTGTACTAAAAATGGAAGTGAATTGTGAAGTGCAAGTGAATGACTTTAATATTAAAATTTATCAAAGCTCAAAAATTAATTTTAAAAATAATGTCTTACCTAATTTAAATTTCGAAAATAATGTTCATTCTGATTTGATTGTTAATTTTAGAAATCTTAAATTGAATTCTGTAAACACAAACGAATTTAGTAATATCAAAAATGCTTTAGATTTGCAAAAGGAAAAATTAGAAAATATTTCTGAAGTACCGATTCATTTTAACAAACTTAGTTTCTGGACAATATTGATTTACCTCATAATAATAATAACCTTACTTTCATTTGTAATTAAATTTTTCTATCAAAAACATATTATAAAAAAACAAAAGGAAAAAGAAAATAACAAAGATATCTTTTAAAATAATTTAGCAATTAAAAAATTAAAAATCACTTCGCACCCTGTGCGGAAGGAAGAGTTACGTTCCCACGAGAGGAAGCAATTCCAGAAATTAAGTGCAATATGATTTTGTGTAGCCAACACTTTTTCTATTGTTTTAAAAGATGCAAAACACAGTGTTTAGTCAGTCCTGTACTCCGTTCTCATAATAAATTGTTTTTAAAAAAACAATTGTCGTGGTCTCGTATCGTAATTTGCGTACCTACCTATGATATTTGTCCCAAAACTTTCGTTCCATACGGTATAGGTAGAGAGCACTCATGCAAAAAAAATTGGGGAATTCAAGCTAAGCGATACGCCACCTGGTGGCCAAATGTAGAACTAGTCTCGATTTTCTCGTTTTTTCTCTTCCCATGTGTTTACATTTGCCGGTCGTGAATTTCACCATTTTTATTTTTAACAATGCATTTTTGCTGAATTTTAGCAGTGCGAATCTTTAAGTCACTAATTAGGTATCTGATGGAAATCTGACTGCAAAGCACTAGTTTGTAGCGTTGGGTCATACGACGAAATGAGCGCGCTCATTTCGTTCAGCTCACTGAAGTGAGTCGTTCAGACTGAGTCGTTCGTTTGAACGATAGGTATAGAACGAAAACGAATGGCGCGGCGCGAACTGCTGAACTTCAATCAGAGCATATGCTCTGCTTCAATTGCGGGTCGTGCCGTACGAACACGAACGAGAGCGCCCGCGTCGACTCTTCAGTTCACCGGTGAGCGCCAAATCACAGATTCGTTCCTTCGTGTTTTACCTCAGCGGCGCTCACCAGTTCACCAGTAAATAATAATGATAATGGAGTTTTGAACGAACTACTTGGTGGGGCGGAGTCGTTCGTTCAGCGCTCACTTAACTGAGTCGTTCACTTTGAACGACTCGTTCATGAACGACCCATCACTACTAGTTTGCAGGCAAGAGTTTAATAAAAGTAGGTATCCCATTCGTTTATGCCATGCAAAATAATGTGCCCTGTAGCAAACACTTTCTCCGTCTTTCTCCGCTTCAACCACTGATCTAGAGTTAATAATGTTAGGTAATATTGCCACAATCTAAAAGGATAAGGGTTATCCGAGCCATTTTTGTTCTAAAAATTCTCGAAGAGGAGGAATTACGAAAATTGAGTACACACCTGCCCTAGAAACAACCTATAACCACTGTTGGATTTATGAACCTATCTCAACAAAATTTACAACAACAAATATATATCTACAATTATAAAATAACAACATATAAACAATAAACACACAAAACAATTACAAAAATACATAGGAAAACTAAAGAAATTGTTAAAAATCATCGACCGAAAATGTGAGGTTATGAAACAATGTCATCGACGTTAGTTCAACTAATGGGTACTTGGCGCTGCGATCTTAAGTCTTAATTTGAATTCCCAATAATGGGGATATTTATAAAAAAGCAGGTGCCTACTTATAGAATAAATTAACAGGTTGGTCACAAACACAAACAGATAATCAAATCTTACGCTCAATGAAGAATCAGTTGCATCAAAAAAGTCAACTTATGCAATTATGATAATTTAGAGAAAAATATTCAGAAAAGCAGTAAAAGAAATTCCTTATATGCCTATTTTCCATTTTATGTAAAATATCCAGTAGGTATTTAAATTTACACAATTATCCTGTTAAATAATTTATTACTACATTTCTCAAAAGTTTTTAACACGCACTTCAAATACTTTTCGACCTTTGTTAAGTGTATAGTATCTATAGTAGGTAGGTAGTTACTATTTAACGAAATGGAAAATGGAACGATATATACGATGTCGGAGAAACACAAACATGGTTGATATATTATACAGAGAACTCGCAGAAATATCTGCAATTATTGAATCTAACTCCCGACATAATATAACTAAATTAATAATAACGAATACTCGTAGCACTGTAATCATTCAAATACCAAATAATACCAATACCAATATTAACGAATGGCATTGTAATCATTCAATATATACAATACCAAATCAAGACAAATATTTCTTTAGGTGCACAGGCTGATTACAGTAGTTTTATCCGGAATTGCTTAATTTTTAATGGTCAACATATAAGAAAGTTTACTTTCACCCTAACTGAAGGAGTTACTCCAGGTACGTAGATATATAGGTACCTTAGAATGCAAGCAAGAAACATGTTAGCGGCAGTCGATTACTAAGTACAGCATTACATTCGAATTCCTTAATCGATGGTTGCAGGATACAGCTTAGAACAGAATGAGGAGAATGCAGCGTGATTTGCAAACACGTCCGGCAACAAGTGAGCAAACTCGGGCGTTGTTTAACAGGGTCGGTCCGAGCCAGCCCTATGCAGGCGACAATTAAATGCCATGCATAAAGTTAGATCTGTTAGCAAACAATTCATTGGTCCCATCTTTGCTAGCCGGCACTTTAAAGGGTTTGTTGTCGTTTCCGTGGAATATCTAGACTCATCCCCACTTTAGAGAATTCCGCATTTGCGGAATAATGCCCTTTTCGAATAGCAAATACAGGGAATAGAAAATTAAATAGGCTTCAGCTCATATAATTGCTCTCAGAGAAGGGATAGTATCAGTGACTATAATTCTTTCTAGAGTCACTGATAGTATTTATTAGCAGTGACAAATTTTCGGAGCAAAATTTTGAATTCTAGAGAAGAAATGAAACTGAGGCTTGAATAGAGGCTAATGTGATAGTGTAGCCTGTGTAGCTATACGAATAACTAGTATTCTAAGTGATATTTACCATAGAATATTTTGGTTATACATAACTTTATTGGCAATATCCGTTTTAAGTATAGATGACAGTATATTAGCATATAATTATGTGTTATGTTAGGGTGTAGGTGTAGATAGGGGGAGGGCAGCTTTCAATTCAATTTCAAGATGAAGTGAATGTAAACAAATACCTACACCTCGCGTGGACACTTTAGCTGAACAGAGCCGTATTAAGGTACGAATGATTTTGCATAAATGTAATTAATTTGCACTTTGCATTTAGAATCAACAAGGAATAAACTAACTAAGTTAACACACATTAGTTATGAATAATTGAGAAGTACCCACAAAAATATCCCTAATATCCGAGGGAATGTACCATTTTTAATACACAAGTCATGATAATAGATGTTCGGGACGTGTGAGTCCAGACCTGTTAAAAAAGATTTGCTCCTCCCCTCGATTTCTCGCAATGTTTTTGTTATTATCACCAATTAGGTAGGTACCTATATTTCTCTTTGTTGGTGTATCCCAAGACGATAATTGTATTCAAAATAGCAGTAAAAATTAATAGTACGTATATTACATAGCGAGAGTTGTAAACAGCTTATTAGGTTCTAGTTAGCTTTTGCTTATGGCGGAATTTCTATAACCTTAAAATATGTCCTTATGGTCTGTCTGTTACATTCCCACTTGTTATTAAATGTTTCTGTCTCGTTCTCTTACATTTCACCGAGACGCGTCCGTACGGTGGCGACAAATTCCGAAACCACCGTTCGAGTCGGTCGATTAAGGAAGGAATCTTCAATCAACGGTTCGGCCAAAGCGTCGCACCGTCGCGCACCATTGACTATGGAAGGTTACATTTTACAGCGCAGGAAACTGTATTTACGCAGGTATCGATCGACCAAGCGCTTGTCCCGTCCGATCCGATTACCAGCTGTTTTTGCCTTTTGCTGCCGGTTAGATTCTCGTTTTCTTATTTCCACTTATATTATTGTTACGACAGTGTATTTGGTGGATACAGTAGTGTGCGGTGGTGTTCTAGTCCGATAATTAGTGTGTGCAAATAAAAAAAACATTTCATGTCGATGGCAATTACCTAACCGGGCCAAAGCCAAAAGTGTCCGTTTTTGCCTTTCCTAAGGATCCAGTTTTGAGGACAAAATGGGTGCAAGCCTTATTTATGTCACGTCTTTGGCTGCGGGTTATTAAAACAATAACGAGGCGTCTTATAATTTACACTGTATTGTTTACGCAGGTTTACATTAGAAGCTTACAACGTTGGTTCATGTATTTTATGCACGTCATGGCGATGTCCGCACGTCATCGATCTGTCCTGTCTTGTGGTTACTGTCAAGCTGGTCACTTGACATAATGTTGCCAGTGCAACCTGGGAGTAGAACCAAGACAGGCCGAGACTACCGCGACGTTGCCAATACGATACATCACACGCCCCTTTTTTTTAACAATAAAAATTATCTTACATTTTAATACAGGATTTTATAAATCTAATATATCAGGACGTTTTACAACTCGTCCACTTCTAGTTGTTACAATACTATCATTTTTTGGAAGAGGTACAGTTTCTTGGGTGATTCCCCCATTTTTGTCATTGTCATTTGTGGGTGTATAGTCAATTGTAGCAGTAGTGTCAGGTTTGGTTTCTTCCTTTTCTGTAATTGGATCAAGTTGTTTATCACTAAGTTCGTTTAAGGGGCGTAAATATATTCTGTTCCGTCTGTATAGTGTATCATCCTGGGTTTTGACGGTATAGTCTCGAGGACCTGTTTGTTGTATAACAACAGCTGGTTTCCAATCCCGAGATTTCTCTTGAAGTAGGACTTTCTGATTTAGCTCTAGGTCTTGTAATTTTTTAGCGTTTTGATTGTGATAGTAACTTTGTTTTAATTGCCTTTCTTTCAATTTTGTCTTAACACCGGATAAGGGAAATTTTGGAGTTAAAAGATGTTTGGACACGGGTAAGGTTGTTCTCAACTTCCTACCCATCATTAGTTCGCAAGGAGGTGGTAGATCTTGTTTGGGAGTTACGTTATATTGCAGCAAGAACAGAAATGGGTCTGCATTATCTTTAAAGGCTTTAGTAAGCAAGTTCTTTACATCCTGAATAGCCCTTTCAACCATGCCATTTGAACGAGGGTAATGAGGACTAGACGTGGTGTGTTTAATGTCATGTTGAGATAAAAAATTAGCAAATTCAAATGAGTTAAAAGGAGGGCCGTTATCTGAAATAATTTCTAAAGGGAGGCCATGTGAGGAAAAAATTGATTTCAAAGTATGAACTACGCTGCTAGCGGTTTTATTACTTAACTTATTAATTATAACGAATTTACTAAAGTAATCAATTGATACTAAAAAGTCTATGTTGTTAAATGACTTGAAATCGATGCCAATTTTTTCCCATGGGCGATCCGGGATTGGGTGCGAAGTAAGTGGTTCTCTTTGATAGTTCCTTGAATACTTTTGACATATGAGACAATTCAACACAAGATTTTCTATATCTACGGAAATCTCTGGCCAATACACTGAAACCTGAGCTAGTTTCTTACACGAAACTACACCTTGGTGGGCCTTGTGCAATAAATTCAGAAATTCTTGTCTCAGACTAGTAGGGATAATAAGTCTTTTGCCATAGAACAACACATCTTCGTGAAGATAAATATCATTTCTGACAGGCCAATACTGTTTAACTTCAGGAATGACATTAGCTTTATGAGCAGGCCAGCCATTTTTCGTGTAATATTTTATTTTTTGTAGAGCTCCGTCATCATTAATGGCTTTGATAAGTCTTTGTTCATTTTCAGGTGTTGTTGAAATTACACTATGTACATAAAGTTCTTGATTAAGGTAATCTGTAGATATGCCTTCGGCATTTGGGTCTCTACTTAGAGCATCAGCTACTAGTAGCTGTTTACCTGGGACATATTCGAGTTCAAAATTGTAGCGAAGTAGCCTAATTGCGAGTCTCTGTATTCTGGGTGAAAGATCCTCCAGAGGTTTTTTCAGCAACCCCAAGAGTGGGCGATGATCTGTCTCAATTTTAAAACGTCTACCATAGAGATAATAGTGAAAACGTTCACAACCGAACACCAAAGCTAACAGTTCTTTCTCGATATGGTTATATTTTTGTTGAGTTGGTGTTAAAGACACAGAAGCATACTCTACAGGGTGTTTGTTTTGTGAGACAACAGCACCGATACCAAATGGACTGGCATCAACGGATAAGATAGTATTTTGTAAATTGTCAAAATATGACAAAACAGGCGTATTCGTAACAAGTTGTTTAAGTCTGTTGAAACACATTTCTTCATTAGTTGTCCACACCCACTCAACTTTGTCACTTAGCAGCTTCCTAAGCATGACAGTTTCTTGTGAAAGATTAGGGATAAATTTAGCGAGATAGGTAATCATTCCCAAAAAGCGCTGTAACTCTTTTTTGCACTTGGAGGGGTTCATCTGCAATATAGCTTCAATTTTAGTGTTATCAGATGCAATACCATGTGAACTAATAATATGACCAAGAAACCTAACAGAAGACACACATATTTTGGATTTTTCCCAGTTTAGAGTAAGACCGCTATTTGCTATTTTTGTAAGAACTCTATCGAGATTTGTGTTGTGTTCCCTCAGGGTACAACCGAATACCAAAATGTCATCAAAGTAGGATATTACTCCGCTGTCACCCTCCAAAATATCACTGATTACCCTCTGGAAAATTTCGGGCGCCGATGATATGCCATAAGGCAACCTAAGATATCGGAATCTACCCCAAGGAGTAGTTATGGTACACAGTTTGGAGCTGTTGTAGTCTAAAGGAATTTGTAAGAATGCTTGAAAACAACGTAAAATACTTTGCACCATTAAGTTCGTTAAGTAAAGAATCGATAGTTGGTATTGGAAAAATTTCACGTTTTATATATACATTCAGAGCACGAGGATCCATGCAAACGCGAATGTCGCCACCTTTTTTGGGAACTATAACAATTGGGTGAGCCCAATCAGTAGGCTCCGTTACTTTCTGTATTATTTTCTTTTTAACAAGATCGTCTATTTTAGATTTAACTTTATCTTTAAGTGCTAAGGGTATTTTCCTGCAAGCCGAAATCCGCGGGATAGCATCATTATTTAAGGCGATTTTACAAACAGTTTCCACCTTACCAAGTCCTGAAAAAACAGGCTTATGCTTGTCAAGTATACTGTCTAACGATACGTCAGTGGAGTCTAAGTTAACAGTTTTTACATTGAGTGTTTTTTTAACAATTAAACGATCAGAGTCAATATTAATAATATGTAAAGCTTTACTAGTTTTAAGACCTATCAGAGAACCTAATATGTCATTTCCCAATACATAAAAATAAGCTTGGCAATTGTTACCATTATGAGAACAATTTAGTTTAATTTTTCCTAAAATTTCTATCTCATGGCGAGTATATGATAACAATTTAACTGTAGTTTTTTCAATTGCGGAACGAGGTATTTTTAATTTTTGAAAATCACTATAGTTAAGAATATTTGCTTGGCTTCCGCTGTCAATTTTTAGCATAATTTTGACATCACGTGAGAAAAAATCAATAACCTCATACCAGTCTTCATTCTTTTCGGAAGAATCAGACACAGTCCAAACAACACTGTATTTATCAAAACAACATTCTTCACTTGGTTCTTCGGGTTCGACTGAACAGTCTGAATCGGGGTCCGAATGATCACATTCATCGTTTTCTTGTACTTCATTCACAATTTTGCTTTTACAAAACTTTCTATAATGTCCTTGTTGTTTGCACCGACTACAGTACCTATTATTGGCTAGGCACTTACCTTGTTGATGTTCATAACCGCAACGATAACATAGGTTACTTCTGTTACCTTCTGAGAATCTCGAGGCAGCACCTTGGGCACCTCCACTCGATGTCGATGCTGGTCTGTGATTAGAATTACTTGAGGCAGATGCTCGAGTCCCTTCGCTACGATGAGAACTTCGAAATTGGTTGTTGAAGCTGGAGCGACGATTTTGCTTGTTGATCGCACAAACATTGGTTACATGTTGGATTTTGGTAATTTTCTCCTGGGTAGCGACACTGCATTCCATAGCTCGGCATATTTTTATAGCGTTAGTTAATTGTAGGTCGGAACTTTGAAGCAATCGTTCTTGGATTCTTAAGTCTCTGACACCTAAGACTAGCCGATCCTGAATGAGTACGTCTTTCAATTCTTTAAATTCACAGTTTGATGACAGTTGCTTGAGGGCAGTTACAAACTGATCGATTGTTTCGCCTGCTAGCTGGTCTCTTTTAAAGAATTTGAAGTGCTCGTATACCACATTCTTGACCGGGTTGCAATATCCGTCGAATTTTTCCAGTACAATACTCAACTTTGTTTTATCTCCTTCAGTCGTCCATTCAAATGTATTATAAATATTTAGGCCTTCGTCACCAAGTAGGTTCAGCAAAACAGCCACTTTAACTTCATCAGTTTTTCCCACTTTATCACTCGCTAATAAGTATAAATTAAATTTCTGTTTCCACAGTTTCCAGTTTGAAGCTAATTCCCCTTTGAAGGACAGTTCTTCTGGCGCTTTGGAGCGGTCTCCCATTGTCAGTAGAACGCTTTAGGTTACTAACGAGTTTAAATTTCCGCGGAATAAGTAAACATTCACGCGTATCACGCCTGATCCGTTTTTTCCGGAACTCTCGACGTATCTTTTGCCGCCTTCCTTCTAATTGCTCGTGCGTTTTCAACAAATATCAGCGCACTTTTCACGCTGCCACCATGTCACGTCTTTGGCTGCGGGTTATTAAAACAATAACGAGGCGTCTTATAATTTACACTGTATTGTTTACGCAGGTTTACATTAGAAGCTTACAACGTTGGTTCATGTATTTTATGCACGTCATGGCGATGTCCGCACGTCATCGATCTGTGCTGTCTTGTGGTTACTGTCAAGCTGGTCACTTGACATAATGTTGCCAGTGCAACCTGGGAGTAGAACCAAGACAGGCCGAGACTACCGCGACGTTGCCAATACGATACATCACAATTTATACAAACAAGGGTGCAAGCCATAAAAAGGGCTTACTTTGTAGTCAAGAAACATTCTAAGGTATGTTATAGTATATGTTACATTTTTTATATATTTTTCATAAAGCTTAGGGTTATTGTAGGTCTGTTAACACAAGACATTGAAAGGGAGACTACGTGTGTTTGTCGATGGTCCTCAATCAACGGTGTGTTGTAGAATCGACTGGTGAAACTACGTGCACTTTTAGAAATTCCACGTTTAGCTAAAGGTTTTAAATTTTCATGGCAAGTTATTTTATTATATTTTTACAAAATATACCTACTTACTTTGCAATACCTAGTAAGTTAGCAGGTTGCCCAAGTTATTTGTCCAAATCGAGCACGAGTCCTAGGGAAAGTCCCAAATAAAAAAAAACAAAAAATTGAACTTGGGCAGGTTGAAAAAGCCATAGCCGAATGCGTTGAGAGTTGTGAAGCTTACAAGTCTGCAAACATTGACGAGGCGTATTCAAAAATTTTTGATATTGCCGAGAGGGCGAAAGGAAACGAAGGAAGGGGCACATGTAGAGTAGTCACTGAAATGTTTATTCTCATAATATTTTTTTGTTGTGATATTTTTATTGTTGAATTATCTTTTATTAAATAACTCTTAAATTGTTGCTGTATTAAAATATTTTTGTGTTCCACAGATTAGTTACTATGTTATGTTTGAAATTGTACCTAGTAGTATTTTACCTGGACACAAAAAAACGACAAACTTTGCAGAAGTTTCAGTTATTAAGTGTTTTTAAGATGCTAGTTGATCATAAATAAAAATCGTTGGTATCGTACTGTCATGCTCGAAGATGTGCCTCAAAATAGGTACATAGCTAATATTAATATTATCTATTATACAGCGTGGTGAATAAAAAATGCGAAAGTGTGATTTTTTTTCTTCTTTTGAGTAGGTGGCTGTGAATTCATATTTGACATTGTCTTGGGATTCCAAACAACTCTTCTTAGTGCCATAGTGCTGTAGTTCTAAAAATAAGGGTACTTTACTCTTGAGGAATTTTCATAAAATTTTTCGGGTATATTTTGAGTTTACGCACAAGTACCAACTTTTATCAAGAATACTTTTTTTCTGAGAAACTTCAAATATAGAAAATTCCCATTTGTGTCCAACTTTCTGGCAGACACTGTATATACAGGGTAAGTTTTGTTCGATGCCCACTATAGGGATCTCGGAAACTAGCAGAACTACAACAAAGAATTGCGGGGAAGAATTGCAGTTTTGAATGCTCAATCTAATGCCCCTTTTGGATTTTTAAAAAAGTTCATGGCTCACTAGATATTTTGAAAATAGTGATTTTTTATACAGAAAAACTGTAGAGACAAAAATTGTAGATATGTAATCCAATTTTTTATGTTGTTTGTGATTTTTGAGATATGACATAGACTTGTGTTTTTTTTTAATGTAAATCATAGTTGGCTGTGGCCTTATCAAATCGGCCATTTTTTGAGCTTTTCAAAAATATAATACTCTGCATAGTTATTATAACAAATAAAATAGCTATGGCTAATTTTCTGATTTTTTTTCTTAATTTTCACATAGTCAGCCATGGAATATTTTCATAATTACGTTCTATTTTATAATAAGACATACTTCAATCTTTCAAATATTTTATTTTTAGCTGGTAACAAAATGTAACAAAATAAAACAAAAATTATCATGATGGAGGTCCATCACATAATTATCTGCCCGTAAGAAATTACCTAGATCAGCTATATCCAAATAGTTTGATAGGGAGAAATATACCTATCTCCTGGCAGCCCAGATCCCCCAATTTGTCTGTTTTGGATTTCCTTTTGTGGGGAATAGTACAAAATAAAGTACGAGACAATGGACTAATACACCACTTTTTTTTTATTTGCTCATGGGATAGTATTGGGTGAGATATACTTGCTGTATTTTTTTTTAATTTTTTTTCGCCCCCGTTTTGCCGCAATTAATTTTTAAAGTTCAATATAGGTAACTACCTGTTGGATTTTATTTTTCCCTAAATTTACCGCCATGGCACCAGGTTTGGCAACGCCGCCCCTCAATGCCAAGCCGTCAGCCTGCGAAAACATAAACATAACCTATTTTGTGGCGTCAAAAATCGGAATATCGGATCTCGGATCCCGCGGCCCCGCGTGTTTTACAAGCTTTTATTTTTTATGATTTGAACTATTTTCACCATTCATTCTAATAATCCATGGCGGAAATGAACCATTCTATTTTGCTGAGGAAAATGCTGGGAACACTAGGTATTGGTATTGATGATTCGGACGTTATGCTGGTTGGTTTACAAAACTTTTTTTTATTGGAAACAAGTCGATTTTATCTATAAAACGACACAATTCGTAAGTACCTAACTGAACTTGCATAAATTAGATATCTAGACTTGCTGATATATTAAAGACAATAAAGAACCAACCAGGTGTAACATTTTAGCTGCCGATTTTAGATTAGTGGCTCTGCCAAACGATTTTTTACTTGTTATCAAGTATATTCCACCGACTGCTAGTTGTTTGAAGAAACTGATGATATTTTAGCCTCAATACCTAGTGTCACAGAATAAATAGCTTCACCTATTTATTCTGTGCTAGTGTTAATCAACAGCATTGATTGGTTATAAACTAAACTGAGAAAAGTTAATCCTATAGACGTCAAGCACTTACCTGGTCCGAATATAAAAAATTTATTACTTTAATTTCATGAGCCCTTACTTACAAGAAGTAGTTAGACCTGCATCGGTTCAAAAATGTAACGCTAGAATATTGGAGAAGGTGCCAGTTCTTGGTGATGTTAGAAATATAACATGTAAAACGCAATAAAGCCAAGTTTTCAGTCGAAAAACTTTATTGTCATAGCTTGAACTATTTTAGACCCATTTAGGTAAATTATATTGTGATTGCCGAAGCATCCTCATAAAAAATGAATTTTAGAATTTTTTCACTATACATATTATACCTATATTCATTCTGGAAAATAAATTTTCATAAGCATATTTTGTGATTGTGGTTAATAGAAGTTAAAAATAAAAAAATATAATGCAGCAGCCGGCAAAAAATTAAGATTTCTTTAATTTGCAAGAAAAAAAAACATTATTTTGCATTCTATGGCAAAACCTCAAATAAGTTATCTATTAAATTTAGTGAAAATATTCCAAAATCAAATAATACAGTTTTCATGTCGCATGCACAGAGTGTAACAAACTGGATTTTTTTTGGGGGGGTTTCTTCTATTCTGCGAAGAGATGGACAAAGAGTAGGTAGGTGTACTGTGCTCGATTTTTGAGGGCAATGGAAAGCAGTTGAATCTCAAAATCTCGATTCGTTTCGGAGATACAGGGCATTTTTCGTTTTTTAACATGTCAGACAATCCCTCCTTGTAATACGTTTTGATTTTTGCCAAAAATCTTCCTTCATACTACTCCAACGTATAATAATTATTGAGGTATGTCGGTATGTCTTTGTCAACTATCCTGTAAGGTAGACTTTCATATTTTTTTATTGCACTTGTGTTGACTTTTTCCAATATAACAATCTACTGATGTTGTCCATGATTCTTCGTTATTTCCAGGAAGTCAGCAAAGAAAAGCAATACCTTGCTTACATTCATCTAAAATAAGTTTTCCATTAATATGTACCTACCTGCAAAAATTTTACAAGCGTACTTAGTTCTATTATTAGTTGACAAAGTTAATGTCACTAGTGCAGAAAAGTACAACTTTCCGCATCAAAATGGATGCGACAAAGTGTACTACTACGGACTTAATTACTTAAATACTTCATTAGATCATACAAATACCCGCAAAAACTAGTCATTGACGGTCAAGCACTTGATATCGAATGAAACTCTGCTGTCGAACTTGCACTAGATTATTTAAATTAGTTCTTAATCATGGTTCTCACATGTAGATATCAACGATCGTTTTTACAAACGCATGATTTCTTGTTTTGATAATCGATTTCAACATTGGGGTGTGCGACACCCCCATGCCCCCTCTCCCATATCTTAACTATAGGTATATATATACACAATAAGTATTTCTTTACTGTACTAGCAACTAAACTAGAAGCACAAAAAGCTGTATCTACGTATGTGCCACGATGTATGATCCTCGTACATCGTGGTATGTGCATAATTTAGGACTAATCTGCTTATGTTGGGTAATTACAACATAATATACCTACTTCCACAACTATTCAGTTGAATTTCTTCATTTTTAACCACAGTGTCATTAACATTTTTCTTATTAATTTTGTGCTCGGGGGTAATTTTTGCCTTATTATTCTCTAGTCTACCTAAAACCAGAATTTAAGCTATATCATCATCATTAAGCAATATTAAAACAATATACAAATCAAATAACAAACATACCTCTTCATTTCTCCATGTTTTGCTCCCCGTTTTTATTGATAAAATTGACACACCATATCAAAATCTATGCAAGGCAAGTTATCAGGACAAGCTTTAACAAATCTTGTCTTCATTATAAACCGAAAAAATAAAGTATTCACAGCAAGATTCTTTTAAAACTGAGAATAGAATTTATGTAGTTTTCACTAAGGTTATTAACCTTGGTTTCCGCGTTCCGCCGGCGAAAGTGAGGTTATATGCAAAGTGCGGCGTTGCCGACGGTTTTCTTTAAAGCATTGAGTAATATGTCATCTGTCATATTTTATAGGGGGCATCTAATAAGTTCAGAATGGGATCAGTAAAATCCAAATATTTCATTGAAATGCTACGAAATTTGATTATTTCTCATCAGGCGCATACAAACTGAATCTAATAATTTGCCTGGGAATGCTTGGTTATATAAAAAAAGACGAAATAAGTACTAAGAAAATAGCAGGTACTTATTGAAATTAGGGATCGTGACGTCACATTCCCTACTTTTGCGACCGTTTTTTTCAATTTTTGAGCAAACTAATGGGAAAAAAAATCTGTTGGTTGGGTTTCGTGATTATCTAGACATGTTTTACAAATTCCAAGGCAAAAAATTATTTTTCATTCCTAAGTATACTTGTCCATTGTTGAATTAAGAGCAGCTGTTTTAGAAGCAATTGCCAGTATTGACAGGCGCTCTCTAAGAAAGGCGACAAATTCAGTTTTAAAAAGATGCAATATTTGCGTAAATAATAATGATAGATTGTTTGAACACCTTTTTTATTTTAAAAGGTGACCTTTTAAAATAATAATAATTTGAATTTGAGTTTTTTAATTTTTGTTTTATTTTGTTACATTTTGATACCAGCTAAAAACAAAATATTAGGAAGTTTGAAGAATGTCTAATTATAAAATAGAATGTAATTATGAAAATATTCCATGGCTGACTATGTGAAAATTTTGAAAAAATCAGAATAGCCATAGCTCTTTTATTTTTTATAATAACTATGTCGAGTATTATATCTTTGGAAAGCTCAAAAAATAGCCGATTTTATAAGGCCTTAGCCAACTATGATTTACATTAAAAAAAAACACAAGTTTATGTCATATCTCAAAAATCAGAAACAACATAAAAAAATGGATAAGATTATCTTATTAAGCCCAAAATTATCTACAATTTTTGTCTCTAGAGTTTTTCTGTATAATCAGAAATAACGGAGCTACAGAGATCCTATGAAAAATAGCAAAAAACACTCTTTTCAAAATATCTAGTGAGCCATGAACTTTTTAAAATTTTTAAAAGGAGGCATTAGATGGAGCATTCAAAACCGCAATTCTTTTCCCATTTAACCTTTGTTCTAGCTCTGCTAGTTTCCGAGATCCCCATAGTGGGCATCGAAAAAAACTCACCCTGTATACCTACATTCGTCGATGGAAATCAACGCTATATTTCACAACATAACTACTATTTTTCAAATCTTGGAAATTTCTCAGGAGGTATTGGTAAAGGTATTGTTTATAATGTGGTAAAGGTAAAACTATCTCGGACAGTTTTAAAATTTTCTAGCATGCCAGCTGAGTTTTTTTTTAGTGCTATAAACGGTGGCCTTTTTCCAAATTCTAATAAAGTAAACTGAAAGCAGTCAGTTTTGCCCACAAACGTCATTAAGAATTTTTTCGGTAACTCTTAAAACAAGGCGGTTTTTACAAAGGTTTTTCAAAATTATCTCGGAAGTATAGGCCGTAATTCTCGAATATGCTTTTGCATAAAGTTAGACTATCAAAAAAGCAATCTTTTCTTTCAAAGAAAGTTGTCCGAAACCGAAAAATGCATATTTATCAAGATATTCTTGACTGGCTCCCCTTTAATAGACATCCTGTATAGGTCTGTGATCTTATCCTCATTAAAAGCCTCGTCGATGGAGGAAGGAATCCTCAATCAACGAAAGCATGCACAAGCAAATTTTTCTTGAGGATTATTTTAGTTTATTATTTAAAATGTTTTCAATTCCAAGGTATATAGCTAGGTATATAATTGTAAATATCTGAATAAACTTTATTATAATTATTGTTTCCGTAATTATTTTCAACACCTAAAATTCATTTGTAATATAATGCGTCGACCTAGCTAGGGAAGAATATATAATGACCTTGCGAGGCATGGTGATGACAGAGAACAATGTTCTTTGGTGATGACTCAGCGATCGATACAAAAACTATAGAAAAAATCGTTTTCAACCGTTTTTATTACTCTGGTCGGCTGTGTCAACAACCCGGCTCAGGGCTCCAGTGACGTCACTGCCGATCGATAAGTCTGCGAATATACACCGTATGCACAGAATAGCCAACGGTGGCTATTCTGTGCCGTATGGGATCTGCGTAGCGTGACAGGTTTCTAAACGAGATCGAGTAAGAAGCGCTAAGGTTTTTGATTTTGATAATAGGTGGCGCCTTGTGAATCAAATCTCCGTTAGTTTTAGATTTGGTCCTTAGAGGCCGACACAAGCAACTAAATCTATTAATATATAGAAATTCCGCCATAAGCAAAAGCTATGTAAAGCTATGTAAAGTATGTAATAAGCTTACTCGAGTTTCGTATTATATTTTTTCTTCGACGAAAGAAAAACTATTATAATAGATATATACTTCTGATTATATGACAGGCAACAATTAGCATGTTGGTTAGTTGCTATGGTGACGCGGATGCTGCGCTAACAAGGCACCCGTGATAATTGCGTTTTAATTAAGAACATATACGTAATTTTTTTTATTACTTGTCAGTTATTACGTGTCAGTCATTACGTGTCAGTTTTCGTAACAATGGTCTTACTTATAACCTAAACTGTCACTTAATAGGTATGTTACTAGCATAGGAGTAGAAAAAAAATATTACATGTGGAACACTTAAAAATTAATATACATATTTTTAAACAGGTAGATATTTAAAACTTTTATTTTGTTCAATGTTCGATAACCGCGCAGAGCCACTCTAATACCATGTTATACACTTCACCTCGTTCAAACTTTACACTTGCTATTCGAAAATTATTCCATTTCAGGAGAGGAGAATTCAATAAGCGAGCGTCCCTTGCATGTTAACTACTGTAATACCGGATGCAACTGAACGGAGACGCTGCATAGTGATTTGAGAACATGACCCACTACAAGCAAGCAAACTTGACACTCCTATGTAAATTGCTGTTAAATGCTCAATTCATATATAATTCAATATCAGTAGGTATGTACATATTATTATTATCTAATGTTCTAGTTAAAAGTTGTTTTGGGACAAATTTTGCCAATTTCAAGAAAAGTGGTTATTTTTATCGTTATGAAACAAGTATACACTTGTTGAAAATAAATAAATGCACAAAAATTATGGAAATGCAGTGTCAAAAATAACCTAAAAAAGTTACGAACAAAAGCACGATCCAAAAACGGCTCAAGTGGCGCTCTCTATGAGTTATGAAGAAATTGACATATTCAGCTTATTCTCCATCCTAAAAACACAGCAGCTTAATTATTTTGGGAGATGTAGCCATAATTCTATTTCAAAAGGAGAACTACAACGCCCTGTATATCAGTAACTATTGAGATTTGACCCATAGTTGTTAAGCTGAATCATAATATTATTTTGGCACAAAATATAATTATACCATTGTACCATTATTATTAATGGGACACCTTGCACTACTTAATATGCAGGGTGCTTTTTAATAAGTGTCTGACATTTCAGAGAACGATTCCTCGGGTATATTTTTCAGATAAAGAAAAACTGCGAGAATACAACTATTGTACCATTTTTTAAATATTAGCCATGACTAATTTTGGGCTCTCTTGGGGCCAATATTAAATTATCTGATTTTTTTTGTCAAAAATTAGCCGAACTATTTTGAGTGAGCCACTTATATAAGCCACCCTGTATATTAATAGTTGAAATTCGTAAAATACCTATTGATTTTCCCAGGAGTAAATATCCTATGAGAGTTCTAGCCAAACAAGTCTGAACAAATCTGGCTTAGAAATCTCACAGGGTTTTGTGGAATAACCATTGGCTTAGAGGCGCTAACATATATCTTGGACTTTAGTAGAAAAACATTTGTTTCACTAAAACATAAGATTATGAGTTGAGTTGCGGTTTTTAGTGGGAAATTTAGGAGAATTCAGGCGCTAACCTTTAGTAGAAAAAATAAGTTGTCCCACTAAAATATAAAATTGGGTTAGATTGGATCTCGGAAATTTTTGCCTGAGAATTCGGGAGAATAATTTAGGAACTATCATGTTCTAAAACGTCGAAAATCGGAAAGAAATTTGGCTTGCGATGTCGCTCTTCCACCCTTTTCCCTTACCCTTACATTTGACTACCAGTGGCAAATGGAAAATTAGTTAGTCAGTCTATATCAACATCAGTTGACAAAACTATGGCATCATTCTTAAACCGTTCAATAAGAAATTACGCCATTTTTTTTCGTCGACCCAAAATTCTCATTGGAAACAAATGGCCGTTGTGTTTACAAAGTAGTCAATAGAAAAGTTCGTATGTTTTTCAAAAGTTTGCCAAATTTGGCAGCATCATCAGCAAGTCATAATAATCATGGGCGCCGTTAAGTCATGTCAGGGGGGCTAAGGAGGGGGGGGGGGACTAAACTTTAATAGGAATAGTTATTTTATTTATGTACCAAGGCACTGAAGTTAAACTTTTTATGACTCATTTGGAATTTAGTTGCCGAGGCCTCTGGCCGAGGCAAATAAACCACATGAGTCATAAAAAGAACTTCAGGGCCGAGGTACATATTATATTTTTCTTGAAATCGGCAGTAAAGTGTCCCAAAATCGTCATTAAAAGCTTAGAAATCGGCACTGAAGTATCCCATTATTGTACGATTTTTTCAATAAGTTGGCCTTGGCGAGATGTAAACATCAAACGTCAGACGGGGAGCGATCGCCCGTCAAAAGTGACCAAATATTCAAAACCCGGCCAATAAAGGCCCATTTAACTATTCGTACACATTGCGAAATTGTTACCTATCGCAGCGCAATCTATCAGTATAAATATTTTAGTAGGTTTGAATATCAATAAATTTATTATGGAGGCTGCACAACAAGCAGCAGTTTGGTTTTTCTGTTCAAAGCCTTTTGTCATATACTTGACCTAGGTAGAGCGATCGTCAAAGTCAAGCAACGCCGCGCGTAGTCGGTTCATGGATGGGTGATCCCTTATTATTATTTTCTTGCCTAATAAAACATTTTTTTCCCGATTTCAAAAAAATATATAATATGTACCTCGGCACTGAAGTTATTTTTATGACTCATGTGGTTTATTTGCTTCGGCCAGAGGTCTCGGCAACTAAATTCCACATGAGTCATAAAAAGTTGAACTTCAGTGCCTTGGTACATAAATAACTTTTTTTTTTTAATCGGAACTACGATGTTTTATAAGGCAAGAAAATAATCATACGGGATCACCCGTCCATGAACCAACTGCGCGCGGTGTTGCTTGACTTTGACGATCGCTCTACCTAGGTCAAGTATGACGAGACACGGCGTTTTCGAACAGAAAAACCAAACTGCTGCTTGTTGTGCAGCCTCCATAACAAATCTATTGATATTCAAACCTACTAAAATATTTATACTGAAAGATTGCGCTGCTATATATAGGTAACAATTTCGCAATGTGTACCAAAAGTTAAATGGGCCTTAATATTTGGTCACTTTTGATGGGCGATGGCTCCTTGTCTGACGTTTGAAGTTTACATCTCGTCAAGGGCTCAAGGCCCACTTATTGAAAAAATCGTACACTAATTCTGAGCTTTTAATGACGATTTTGGGACACATCACTGCCGATTTCAAGAAAAATAATTTAATTGAATTTTTGTGGAAAAAATTTCGGCGCTGGCGACAATTATTGTTCAAATATTGAACTCAAAACAGTATAAATTAACAAAAAAAAATTCGAAGCCAAAGATAATTATGTGCTATACTTACATCGAATGATAGCGCAAAATATCACATAATAGCAAATGCCCTTTTCTTAGTTAACTGTGGGCCCATAATCATTTTTGTAGCCAAGAAAGGTATACTCCTTTTTCTTATTCTATAGAACCAGTGTCACCAATAGAAATTTGTTTTGGTGGGAACCCATAAAAATCATTGTTTTTTAAAGCGGGTATATAAAGAAGCGGAGGTGTTTGTTTACTAAAATGCACCGTAGGCGTAGACAATGTTGTATATTCTGCATTTTGTATATGAACACTATGAATTTTTTTATTTGCGCCCAAAATTCCAGGGAGGGGGGCGGCCGGCCCCACTTGGCCCTACGTAACGGCGCCCATGATAATAATACGTGGAAGCGCAAAACCTGCCATCGCAAATCCCCTTTTATTATTCAATTTCGGCAGGGCGGTAATGTATTCGGCCGCCGCTGGCCAAGGGCGGGACCCATCTCGGCGGCGTCAACGCTGCTTGCAAGTGGCGTATATTGATGCGTGTGCTTTAAAGCCGACCGGCCCCCCCGGAGTTGTTTTTGTCGGCTCCGGGCCACCCCCGGATTTATTCAAATGCGCGCCCGATCCCGAATAAATCACCAGCCCTCGGCGAAACAACGGCGCCAACCACTGTCGATGCTCGGGCGGTTTTTTTTTGCGAAGGACCCGCAACAAGTACGGCGGTGTTGATTTTCGGAATGGGGGATTTTGGGTGAATACCGATTGTGTTATAGCTCCAAAGTAGAGTACTTCAGTTAATGACACCAAACCGTTAGTTCCCAGAACTATTTTTAAGATCATAGTTTCAAAAATTAGTGAAGAACAAGGTGCAACCGGTCCACAACAGTCCTGTTGGTCGGTGGCTCAAATCCCATATGAAGCCAACTTTTCTTGACTTACTTTATTGTCTCTATACTTTATTTAAGTTTAGTTGAAGGTAAAATTTTTAAATTGTCGGTAGCAGGATACATAAGGCCTTAATTGGCTTTGGAGGTACTTTTGAGGACCGAGCAAACGCCATAATATGTTGCCTCGGCTCTTAAACAACCTCCTCTTCCAAAAAAATACACTTACGCATCTTGCAGCGTAAATAACTTTTTGAAGGAGTCAAAGCTCTAAGTATGTGTATTATAAAATACGTGAGACGGAAATCGCCCTATGAGTAGTAACCAAGTTTTGACACAATATTTTAATATCTGACACGGTGATAGGTGTCAGTATGTGGTATTTAGATTCTTTTTCGAGTTATTATGCTTCGCTACTGTGCGGCTTGTGTCACTTTCCTAACCGCCAAAACTAAACTGTTTAAGGATAATAATCCATCGGTAAGTAGTTTTGTAATTTAAATTAACTTTTGAGGCCATGCACCAAAGTGGAATAGGCGTTAGTGTAGGTACCTACTCATAGGCGCCGATTCCGCGGGTGCTCCGGGGCTCGAGCACCCGGCCAAAAATTTGGCTGGGAGCGGAGCACCCGGCCAAAAATTTGGCTGGGAGCGGAGCACCCGGCCAAAACTTTGGCCAGTTGTTGGAAGCTCAAGCAAAGCTGACAAGGTGACAATCATATTTAAGATCAACAATGAGTCAGAAAAGGCTGAATGATATACTATGCTTTTAAATATTTACAGTGTGGTCATTTAAGTGTGCAACATAATATGGGACTTTTTTAATAATTGCACAACCAAAATACAGATATTGCCGAAAGTTGATGCATGTTCAATAATCATATTAGGTGCAGTTAGAATCGTTGCAAGTTAAACAGCATACCGGGTAGGTAAACAAATATAAAAATTGTAGAAGAGTATATATTATTTAAACAAATCAGCAAAAAGTTATTAAGAAAAGTTGTTTAGAATTTAAAGAAATGCCTAACACCAAAACATAGCATCCTAAGAAAGAAATATTTTCGTCAATGAATTTCCAGTTTTTTATTAAATATTTAAAATTTTCACCTTAAATGAGTTTTTTAATATACCTACACATTATCATTACTAATTTTTTACCTTGTTCAGAAGAATTTTTGAGAAAATTTTAAAGTTTTGTTTAATATCGTTGCAACAAACACGAAGTTTGTGATTCCCTAAAAAATTAAAAATCTAATGCTTGAATTTAAACAAAGTTATGCGAAATTGATTTAATTTTGATTGATTTATGAAATTGTATAGGGTGAATATTAAAACATTTTTTTAGGAAATTATCTCGGAAATTATTAATGTTTTTTTTTTTTAATTTTTCTTAGGAGGCCTTGTGTTGGTATGTAGGCATAACTTTTAATTCTAGACAACTTTTCTTAATATTATTTTGCTGAATCTTCTGAAATAACGGTACTTTACTCTTGTAGAATTTTTATTCTTTTTTACCTACCCTGTATGCTGTTTGCCTTGCAACCATTCTCAGTGCGAGTAATATGATTATCGAACATGCACCAACTTTCGGGAATATTTGTATTTTCGTTGTGCAATTAATTAAAAAAAATCCCACTGTATAAAGAATTAGTAGACCTCATAAGCCGGATGAGTTTATAAAAAAATCGTCCATAAGACTAAACACTTTTGCGTTATTTGCCCAAAGTAAGGTAACTAGTCGTTTTTTGTTTTTGTTTTGTTTTTGTTTAAAGACCGCGTCTTAAAATTCAGCGGACTCTTATCCGGATGAATCAGCTGATATCTCCCTCTCATTTGTTTCCCTTTAGAGGAAGTATCCAGCTGATTAATCGGGATGAGAGTCCGCTGAATTTTCAAACGAGGCCTTTTTTTATAGAAATACCATTATTTTATTTGATTCTATTTACGTTTTGTTTTTTTAATCATCAAGGTGATAACTGTTCGTTTTTTGTTATGTACATTTATTTTATATGTATAAATAAAAAAATGTTTTTTTTAAATAACATTTTGAGAAGTCGGCGCCTATGTACCTATACTTCTTCATAATTGGCAATTCAAAATTTTAATTGCTGTATTATCAAGGATTCCTAAACTTAAAGATATAAACGTGCCTTATAATTGTTGGCCTGTATTTTGTAAAAATGAGGATTTCTGCCTCGAATAGTTTGTCGAAACAACTCGAAGGTGCGCGCCACTGTAAAAACGGAAACGGCATCCCGCCGTATGCAGAGACTGTCCCGGTCGAGCGTTAAGCCCAAATTTGCTCCTTCTTGGGGTCCTTTATTCAAAAAAAATAACTACTTAGGAATACCAAGCCTCCATTACACAAATAAATCGCAATACTGACGGGCATAAATAGTGAGACACTGGAAAAACACCAATAATTCTAATCTAAAACCTGCCGACTTTTGCATAAGTATTATTTTTCGTCGCTACGTAAAATCATTGCTGCCTAATTGTGTTCTGAAGTGCGAAAGTATGTTTCATTTTGTTGTATCAAATGAATTTGAGGTTCCAAAAATATCTCTATCTTGAGAATATTCCACTTAGGGCTATTGCTTTAGTTGCGAAGTCCGCGAATGACGAAGTTGCTGGAAATTTTGAATTTTCCAAATTAAAAAAGAAACGTGTAAGGGCTTCAAAGATCAACATACACACATTACATCAATCAAAAATTTTTAAAATTTCAACTTTAACACCTCATATATTACATACATTATTATATAATAGAAGCTTGTAGTTGAAAATGCTCTGGATCTGGATGGGATAAGTTACAGATGGTACCTAAGTAATTTCTACCTAAACTACAATGCCACGCTGTCATTAAATAATATCCATTACCGAATTAAAACCTCCAGAAAGGATATTTTCTGTCTCTGCAGTTTGTCTCTCTTTCAATTTGCCCTTTAAAATAATTCAATCTTAGACGGTTCTGCACATTTACTGTATAGCTCTTAGTCTTTCGTATGCTCCGCGCCGAAGTAATTGAATAAAACACGATATTATTATGCTCTTTTCGGCTTTTAGTCGGTTAGGGGTTGCTTTATTGATATTTTAGATGCACCTTGAAAGCTTTTAAGGAAACTGTATTAAATTTGATACTTAAGTGCAACGAGAATGTGTGAACAGGTTAGAGCAAAATTAATTATCATCACTGCACTATGCTTTCTTACTTACTACGTTTTATCACTTGATATATATGTTGAAATTCCGATAAAAATAAAAGTTGATTGTTGTTTTCACATACTTATTCTGAGACTGAAGTAGGTACATAAGTATAAGGTTTAAATTAACAAATTTTAAAAAAAAAAGAGTATTGTGGTAGGCACTTGATTGGGTAGCATCCTGAGGAATGATAAAACAATAATGTGCTCTCCACACTATAACAGTACAACGCATGTTTTATAGGGGCTGAGGTTCATTTTTTGGTTTGGTGGTATGTGGCTAGGGAGCTTTCCAAGCAGCTTTCACAAAATAAAGTTCCCCTTAGTATAAGAATAGAGCCTGCAGCCAAACACTCTACACGATTTGAAACGTTTATTTAAACTAAGAGTAATATGGCACAATAATCAACAGTAGTTGTTGGAGGTTAACCTTACAACAGGAGTTGGAATAAACTGATTTAAATTCGGATGCTATCTTCCTTCAATATGCAGGCACAATGGGTCAGAATCGGCAGCAAAACTGAGAAAAACACGGACACCTGCGCTCATTAATCCAAGAATTTATTTGACAATTCAAATTGAAATAATGGAATTACAATGGGAGCTGAACGAATTTCGTAATATTTGTGGACATAAATATTAGTCTATAATTTAGTAATTTTGGAACTTATTCTCTAGTTTAATTCCCTGGCGATGATTTATGGACCAATCGACAAGGAAAAATCTCCTAAATAACATTCTAAAGCGGTACCAGAAATGACCAGAATAGTATATTACATAGCGAGAGTTGTAAACAGCTTATTACGTATGAGTCGAAAAGTTGCGCACGAGCCGCGCAGCGGCGAGTGCTGTAATTCCACGAGTATGTAATAAGCTTACAACTCGAGTTTTGTATTCTTCTGATTATCTGTCAGGCAACAATTAGTATGTTGGTTAGTTGCTACGGTAACGCGGATGCCGCGCTAACAAGGCACCCGTGATAATTGCGTTTTAATTAAGAACAGATACGTATTTTTTTTATTACGTGTCAGTCATTACGTGTCAGTCATTACGTATCAGTGTTCGTAACAATGAACTTACTCATAACCTAAACCGTCACTCAATAGGTATGTTACTGGCATAGGAGTAGTAAAAATTAATTTATTTTACGTGACATGTCAGTGCCATACATTCTAAAGGGGGCAAAATATTTCCCATCATAATTCACATCAACCTTCAAATTTGAATTGCATTAAATTACAGAGGTTCTCTCGTAATGAAATAATCTTAGAAAGTATATTAATTTAAGCAGGGGCGAGCTGACCCGGCAGCAGCGGTCTGCGTCGCAGACGGGCGGCCAAATCCAAGGGCGGCCACAGGCCGCCCTATCCGTCGTGAAAAAATATTCTTTCAGAAAAAAGGTAGTAAGTCCCTACATTACTTGTATTCGCCCTCAAAAAGAATATCGTCAACAATGCAACAACACCATATTGATATGAACCCGTAACCCGTCGGCGGCGTCGGTCGGCCGTCGGCAGTCGGCACTACCTCTATTCTGGTCTTTGCTCTGTGGCAACTGCGCGGCGCGACGTGACGTTGGTATAGGCCTCAAATTTCGTAGGGGATATCGACGCTTCAGACCTGTATACTGTATAGTGAGCTAAAAAATTTAAATATCTTTCTTCCATCAAAATATACTGCAAGTCCAAGAACTATTTTAGAGCACTTGTTCAAAAATGATCTCACGAATAGTTTTCCGCCGAATACTTTTGTGCTTGCCAGTTACCGTAGCATCCGCGGAGAGATCATTTTCCAAATTAAAAATTATAAAAAAATTATCTAAGGTCTTCTATGAGCCAGGAGAGATTAACCGATTTAGCAATAATTTCCATTGAAAGTATCCTACTTGATAGAATATCAGTGATATTTATTGTGATCAGAGTTTGCCAGTGTTACAGCCAGAAAAGTACCATTCGTTTAACTTGTATCTTGTGCCTTGTACCTAAGGGATAACCCCAATATTTTAGAAATATTTTATTTTTTCTTTCCTTTAGAAGAAAATGTTTTATTTATTTTTACAAGCAGGTACCTGTATTTTTTTCCGATGCAAAATATATTTATTTTCAGTTGTATTATTACTTTGTAAACCTAATTCTTTTTACGTTTTTAGTTTCTTTTTCTTAGAAAATTATTTATTTCATTTTAAACATTTTTTTATTTTAGAGAAACATTCCTTTCAGTCTGGAAATTCTATCAGACCCAAAACATATTACTCATTATAATAAGACTGATTGCCTGTGGTATTTTATTGTTATAAATATATATTTTTGAGAATATCTATTATTATTTTTGTTATAATTACCTAATAATTTTTGTAAGTAATTACAAGAGATAGAAAAGCCTAGTTTTTATAACCTGAAAGAAATTTTTTATTATATTCTGCAGACGGGCGGCCAAACATCTAGGAACGCCACTGAATTTAAGTACCCTTATAGTTCTAATGTCAAGAAATGTTGATAATCTCTAAACTGATTTACCTTTTTCTTGTGGAGTCAGTAACATAATATGCATTGGAATCATTTTTAAGTTTTTAATTTTCCAGATACTGAGATGCGCCAGTTAAAGGTAATGCACCTTTTTTAAGTGCCTGAATGTTTATTAATAAAATCGCTGGCACGAAAACAATCGGAGCAAATTAGTGACCTCTTGGATAAAGAGGCCTCCTCTAGTCCCAATAATTCCAACCAGATTTTTCCATCACCTTTAGAAACCTTACAGTTCCCATGCGCATTACGTATTATAGCTAGTTCAAAACAAAAATCGTATTTCGTAAATTTTAAATTATTAAGCAGGTAGCTTCAGTCAGGTCTTCAGATTATTAACTACAGCATTCCTACACAGTTTTTTTAAAGAGTTTATCTACCAGTTTATATTAAATTTAACTACATGATTCGAACTACTAGACCTAATCTTGTTAGTCCATCCCAAAAACTGTGAAAGTTCTTTTGGTAGATACATTCAACGAGGGAATAAAGTTCAAGTATACATATTACAAATTGATTGAGGAACCTGGTAACAAGGTGCAATAGCGACAAATTGTAAATAAGTCTTTAAAGTTTATTTTACGGCCTGACTAAACGTACCTACTTTCCTGGCTAGAAACACGCCACTGAAATTGTTGTAACCTATATTCTAGAACTACATCGATTCTTACCTGTGAAAAGTTAAGCAATTCAGCCTTTTGCAAAATCAGCACTGACTTACCATACTTGCTACTTAAATTCGTGAAAATAATTGCTAGAAGTCAATTTGAACTATAAAATAAATTTGTTTCATTTGGCAGTTGGCATATTCTGCCCTTGTTGGCACATCATTGTCAAGTCTAATTTTAGAAATCATGGAAACCATTATTAATTTTCACTAACACCTGTTATATTCATAGATTCTCTAATAAAATTGCACACTTGGCATCACTATTGAGTATAATGCTGGGTCCCTTTACTTTAAAGTGTCCCTAAACGTGCCCGAGCGATAGGTCTTTTGGAAGTCCGTCTCTCCGCCAAGACCTAGCAGCTACATTCGGTGTTAGCCACACAGCTATAGATAATCTTAAAAGAAAGTGGCCTCACCATCATACCATGGAGATACTGCCAGGTTTAGATCGAAAGAGCTTAACAATAATTGCTGCACAAGAAGCTGCACTCGTGCAAGACATTGATCAGCGGCCATCCGACACTTGCGGAGAAGCCGCAGCCGCTAGTGACTTTCCGGCTTCAATAAGAATGGCACGTGGCCGAATTGCAGCCAGTGCCTTGAGGTATCTACCGAAGTGCAGCAAAAAAAGAGATACTCCCGAAACGACACAAACTGACCACGCTGAATCCCTTTTGCGACAGCCTTCCGTATTTTGGTAGTCCGTCGCCTTCACAGACGAAAAAACGTGGTTGTTCTACAAAAAGGGCAAAGTGAAAGTTTATAGGCCAGATAACACCCGGTGTGTGTGCCAGAGAGCCCGTAGAGGTAGATTTTCTATTCATACTTGGGCGTGGATGTCTGTGGCGGGGCCTGGTAATGTTTGGTCTACAGAAGGAACCGCTAAAGGACATGATCAGATCACTCCCCCATCCACATTTTATAAGGTTGTGATGAAATGGCTAGATGAGCAGCAGCAGTCTCTTTTTTTCGACTTGGCCCCAGCTATATCTCATTTCCAAATGCATTAGGTCATTAAGACATTAAGACCATTCTAAAATAACAGAAAATAGGAAAGAGACTATGGAAGATAATAACACAACCGAAGACAAGGAAAAAGTTTTTATAAGCATGGACTTCAGAATCCTCTAGAGATATACAGGGTTAACTATGACTTAGTACAAAAATTTTTACCACGTGCGCAGGGTGGCTTAAGAAAACATAGAAAAATATTTTTAGATTTTTTTTACGATCTTTAAAAAAACGGGTAAAGACCCCTATTTTCCCTGTAAATCCCCGCCTTTAATGACGTCATCCAATTTGGCTTCTGAAGGTACTGACAGCTGAAGTGATTTTCCGCGGTGTTGCCGTTGATTTAGGAACGGTGAAAATACCTTTTTACTCAAACAAATTTAAAAAATACATAAATAACAATCGATTTGAATCTGTACAGATGCAGCGCTATTAGATTCCCCTTACCTTAGCTCGTATCCGGACCGGTTCCTACTCTCGCGGAAAGCTCATTACCGCGACACCACAAGCCGTCTCCCTTAATACCCCCGGAGCTCCTCTGATGAATTCTTGTCCACCATCTAACCTCTTCTGAAGCATAGATAAAGGATTTATTGTTCTGAAGCCTCGGCGGTATGAATTAAGCGACGTATCGGCCCGGTCGAGTCTATGAAACGTTTTTTCGACTGCTCCGCGTTGCCCCGTTCGTCATTTCATAACTTCCTAGCTAGGCAACTAACTGTACATACAAGGTTTGTTCCAACAGGGCCAATAACCGTGCTCAAGCACGTTCAGCGCATGCGCACTACCCCACTGGCTGTTCCAACTGAATTATGTACCTACCGACACGGGACGATACACGCACTGTTCCAGCCGATTTATGGATCATTTGTGTATCGTCCTTGTACGATAAAAACGGTGCCTGGTCTAAAGCAATAACCGCGTGTACTGACATGCGCAGTGTATGGTCGTGTGACAGAGATAAACATTAACATCATATTTTTGTTTTTACGTAGATAGGTTTAAATCGATGGCTGGGATCGTGTTTTTTATTTCTTGTTGGTTTTTGGCTTGTTGGGTAGGGCGGGGAATCGTTGAACAATTTTTCCGTTCCATCTGAAATTTTCTTTGGGATCATTTGTTCCAACTCGAATTTACGTACCGTCACAGAACTGTACATGAACTAGATGATAACCCTTAAAGAACGCATGCGCTAGTTTTGCACCGTTCATGTGCGATCCCAAAGAAAATTTCAGATGGAACGGATTGTGAATCAAATCGACCAAATCACGTTTTGCGACCGCACCTAACCTGCGTGTTTAATATGTGGCTAACCGAATGTTCGGTGGGCTAACCTCACTCTTCACTCTAAAAAATTATTGTTCAACGATTCCCCGCCCTACCCAACAAGCCAAAAACCAACAAGAAATAAAAAACACGATCCCAGCCATCGATTTAAAACCATCTACGTAAAAACAAAAATATGAGGTTATTGTTTATCTCTGTCACATGACTACATTGCGCATGTCAGTACACGCGGTTATTGCTTTAGACCAGGCACCGTTTTTATCGTACAAGGACGATACACAAATGATCCATAAATCGGCTGGAACAGTGCGTGTATCGTCCCGTGTCGGTAGGTACATAATTCAGTTGGAACAGCCAGCGGGGTAGTGCGCATGCGCTGAACGTGCTTGAGCACGGTTATTGGCCCTGTTGGAACAAACCTTTTCAAGTTTGGCTAGTAGCCGACGGAGGGCATTTGCGAATGTAACATGGCGTTATTTCCCAGTTTTGTCTTGATTTTCGCGGCAAATCGTTCAGCGTCTTTGTGAAAATGCCGGAGTATTCGAACGCCGAGTTAACGGACATGGTTATAATGTACGGGAGATGCGATGAAAGTGCACATCGAGCTGCAGCAGAATACCGTATTCGTTTTCCTAACAGGGCAAATATGCCTAACCCACGTACTTTCGTGAACATTGTACAACGTATGCGAAACACTGGTGTTTTGCAAGCTCGAAGGGGTGGGCCTGGAGGGCAAATGAACATGGACGATGTTGAGTCAGTGCTTGATTTGGTGGAAGAGCAACCTTCCATAAGCACTACAGCTATTGCAAGGAGATTGGGAATATCTCAGAACAAGGCAAGTAAAATAAAACCAATAAAACTGACTTCTACCAAAGACTATCCCATGTGATGGGATTGTCTTTGCTTGCACCTAATACCTACATAAAATTTAAAATGTAACAATACAATTATTTACAGGCATGGAGGATTCTAAGGGAAAACGGCCTTCACCCTTATCACATACAAAAGGTCCAAGCATTAGAAGCAAATGATTTTCCGGTGAGAATGACCTACTGCACTTGGCTACGTGATCGAATCGCCCAAGACCCAAACTTTGTTTTCAACATTCTTTGGACAGACGAATGCTGCTTCACACGTGCTGGGGTTTTAAACACGTATGTAAATTTTTACTTACTTATAGCTTTCTCTCCTCCATATTATCTTTTTTATTTATTATAAAATTGGCTATGTCAATCCTAACGCCTTCGCCAAAATTGTGAATATTTCTAATTTTTGTTTTTTTTTTTTAGACACAACAGCCATATTTGGTCCGATGAGAACCCACATGCTGTTCGGCGGTTTAATTTCCAACGTCGGTTTTCCATCAATGTTTGGGCTGGAGTTTATGGAGATCGATTAATTGGACCATACATTCTACCGGAAAATTTAAACGCTGAACGATACTTGTATTTTCTGACAAATGTTTTGTTTGATAATTTGCCACTACAAGTACTGCATGACATGTGGTTTATGCACGATGGTGCACCAGCCCATTTTGCGAGACCTGTTCGTGCACTTTTAGACGACCAATGCCCCAACCGTTGGATCGGAAGAGGAGGGCCCATTGCATGGCCGCCGCGATCACCAGACTTGAATCCAATGGATTTTTGTATTTGGGGATTCATGAAGGCGATTGTGTACGAGCAGGAAATCGACAACGAGCAGCAGTTACGTGAACGAATTGAAGGTGCAGCTGTCCAAATCCGGAATAATCATGGACTTTTTGCACGTATCCGGACTTCTTTAGTTAACCGAGTGAATTTGTGCATCGAAGTTAACGGCGGCCTCTTTGAACAGCTACTGTAGTGCTTTGCATGTGCATTTGTGCAATGTGTGCTAGTGCAGTTGTGATTTTTCGGTTACCCTTCGGGGTTTTCCTGGCGGAGGGGATCTACCTCGTCGTGGTCGTCAGGCTGAGTACCTCGCTTCAAACAAAAGGAATAGCAGAGGGAAACCAAGAGATCCCCAACAGATTTAAAAAATGTGAATGTTGTGTTGTGTGACTTTTAATGTAAAAAAGCAAGAAAACAGAAAATGGTGCAAACAATCCTGGAAATGTCAGTAAGGTAGGTGTTTCATAGGCATTCTACATGTTCCTCAGAAAGTAATCGTTTTTAAAAGGAAATCGAAATTTTGTGGTGAATCCTCGGATAAATTGATAGACGTGGCAACGCCGCGCTATTGACATATGCGAAATTTTTAGACATGTCGCGCGGGCGTCCATAGGCGGCGTTTTTTGAGGGGTTTAATACAATTTGAAAAAAAATTTTTTTAGGCTTAAGACAAATGTTAGAAAATTTTTGAAAATTTATTTTAGCAAGTCTAATTTTTCTTTATCTGCCATAAAAATTTTTGTACTAAGTGATAGTTAACCCTGTATAGGGGGTTAAATGTCAAGTTTAAAAATCACTTACGTACATTCCATAAGAATGATTTTAGGACCCATGTTTTTGACGACGTTTTCTAGTTTTGGGTTGTATTACCTTCCACAGTCATTTTTTATTTATTTAGAATTACCTCAATGACGTCACGCACCTGAACATCAGATATCTCCCGTTAAGTATGGTTAAATATAGGTAAATATTAATAAAGCAAACCTTACAGTCGAAACTCCACAAACAGTTTATTCTCAAAAAGAAACTGTACATGTTTCAAACCACCAAGGGTTCATCTTCAGCAGCGAAATAATTCATTGTGAGTTATGTGAGTTTGGGTATTTTATGTTTACAACTCGACTCCATTTAACTTTTGAAGTTTTCTTATGAATTTTTGATAATATAATTTTTTTAAAATGTGCTTGGAAGCTTTGTATAACTCACAATGAATTATTTCGCTGCTGAAGATGAACCCTTGGTGGTTTGAAACATGTACAGTTTCTTTTTGAGAATATAAACTGTTTGTGGAGTTTCGACTGTAAGGTTTGCTTTATTAATTTTTACTCCACTGTAAGAAGACGGACTATTTTTTCTATAGGTAAATATGGTTAAATCGGCATATTTTGACGACAAGAACGTACAGTTAATGGGTTGTCCTATTTTTCTTATGTATGTACAGAATTGTTGCATTTTATTTATCATTGTTTGTTTCGTATATTTATTATGTGACAGGATTTTTATCAATGTCACCGAACAGAAAAAGAATCCGAGGCGTATTTTTATAGACTCCACCGAAAGTACATTTCTATGTAACCTGTAATTCCGTTTTCAACACCTGCTCCACTTTGTCAAACCCTGACCCAAACGAGATTTATTTTACCGAACGTTTTCGCATCGCCACTCCGGCTCTCAGTGCCACGTGGATCTGTAAACCTTCCCAGTCCGAATGAAGGCGCTTCTCCCTCCCAGCAATATTACATTTAAATTCAAAACTCAGGCCTGACATTTAACTCATCAAAGCGGAATTTCCGCAATTTCTACCGTCGCATCTGTTGCTGTCACATCAATATTATATTTGTACATTCAATGCTGGCTCAACGTTAACTGCTTTCCCGGTAGCATTTTCTCGGCACATTAATTACATCTGCAATTAAGTCACAAGTCCATGGGCGTACCAGCCTCGAGAAGCACAAATAATATCAGAACATATTGAACAAAGAAAACAAACAGTAAATCAGAGTATTTGTCAGTATTTATCGTATGGACATTTTTTATTTTCTTGTTTTTTTAATTTGTGGGGCTATTAGGTATTTGAAAATAATAGACCGGCAGTTAGTGACAGACTTTTAGGATGTAATTTTATAGCCAGTATGCCTTTCAGAGATCAATATGAGGCTTATATTCTCATGATAGTAAGGTATGAATTATTAGGGAGTAGGTAATGATGTTTCTTCTTTCGTTCGTAAGCCAAGTTAGCGTTTTGGTACAACATTATTCAAGCTGCCGTGTGGTATGAATGAAGTAAACCATACGCATACTGTTAGTTTAGGCCCAAGGGCTGTTTCTGAACAGGTTGCTATTGCCAATAATAAGTAGGTAAGTGTATCAAGTTCTTGTTAGAAAGCTGCTGATGAAAAGATGACATACCTACTTAACTCCTTGCGTATGGCCAAGTACTAATTGATTTCACGCTGAATATTTAAAAATTGCACGCTGGATATTAAAAAATAATTTCCATTATCGTATCCCCGATCAAAATTTCATAACACGTTTTCATTTTTTCTAAAATTATAAATTTTACCTAAATTCGACCCTCCCTTTCCAGTACGTGCTCCTTGGGCGTCAAGGGCACACCACACATCCGTCAAGCCATAAATCTGCGTCACCGCTGATAATGCAAAAATGAGAACCGGCGTCGCCGGTGGTGGGGCGCATTCCGTGAAACACGCACACTCCTGTGTCATTGTCATTGTCACCGGACGCAAAATATATTTAATTACTAAGAGCTCCGGCTGCACCATTAATTATTAGAAACCGAAACGGACGAGGGGAGGGGGAAAATTCCGGGCCAGGAATGCAGGGGTGAAGGCGGGAACGTCCCTTGCTTGAACCGTAAAAATGTAGGGAAGGAAAACTATTAGCGAAACAAAACATAGTGTGCCTCAAGGTAAGTATCGTGGAACAGTGTATAAGGATATTACAGCGATGCAACCAACAGATGGCGCCAAAAATTAAAGTGACCCAGTCATTGCCTACTAATTTTCTTATATTAAAATCTACCAAAAAATAGCCGGACAACTTTGTTTTTTGCAAGATCTGTCTCCTGTGTCTACTGTATTTTTTCTTGTCCTTATGTCAGTGTCAGATATTTAGCTAATCAGAGTATCTATAAACAAAGGTAGTAGATTGCAGCATGACGACAGAGTCTTTTTGGCAGTGCCATTGTAAAAGTTAGATTGATCTCAACATCTCAGAGGTTTATTGAAGGGAATCCAGTGGCGATCAATAAAAGTAAAACGCTTCATAGAACAAATAAAAGAGGAGTAATGTTAGCTTATAAAATAAATACAAAACTCCCACTATAGAAATTGATTAAAATAACGTTAAAATAAAGTTCTGTAATATTATACATAAATAAAAGAATAATAATCTATAAAATTAACGCAATATACCTACTAGGTACTGTCCTGAAAACTCATACAATTCCAACTAAATATTCATTAAGTAGGTAATCACGAACTTACATTACTTAGGTCAATTGAGATTTTTAGCACATTATTCATTTTTGTCAATATCACCAAAGCACTAGGGAACAATTTTTGGATTCAACATTTTTTTAATTATTCCTAAAACACCTCGCGGACCGCCGCTGATACATAGCCAACATAAGTAACCATCATAAACATACCTACTACCGCGCGCGTATAATGTTTGTGACTAAAATACTTACTCGATATTCGACAGATCATAACTTATCAGCGGTTTAAGATACAGTCCTGATCAAAAGGTGCCCTAAAAGCTTAAATTTTGACAAATCATTTGGTAGTACGTAGTACCTACTTTCAGCCCTGCCAGACCAACGAAAAAATCTTAAATATTAAAATTTGTGAAGTCCTCAAATGAGTGGTTTTCGTCCTGCCGGCAGTACGCTGTACGTTCTATCTGTAGAACTCACGTCGTTTTCTCTGTTTTCCCTCGCCGGGATACATACTACATAACTATAAGATCTGGTAGAAGTGTCATGAAGTTTTGAACAGTTACAAGTCCAGAAAATTATATTAATATATCTTTTAATACATTGAAAGTAACCTTCATTTACTTTAACAGGTAGAGAGTTTCCACGCGCGAAAACTCCAACCCTCTATTAATTATTCTCTAATTATGTATGTACAGGGTGATCATTTTTAGACGCCCATGGGCTCTGTTGGTGGAAAACGGTCAAACATATGGAGATATTATATATAGGAGATGATACAGAGTGTATAAAGGAATAAATTAGCCCATTTGGCGACTCTCTGCAAATACGACGCTAGGCGTCGCGACGCCAAGAAATATTATTCCCACCAATATACCACTTGTGTTACATCGTTCGAAAGCCTTAATAATTTTTCTGAACATTTTTCATTAATACCATTTTTCTTTTTTCTCTTCCGTTAAAAAGTTATTCTATTTTCAATTATATTATTTTTGGGGATATTCCTCCGACCGTTTATTTGTTTGAAAGATCTGCAAAAAGCGTCTTTTGACCTTCTTACCGTTGTCAACATACAAATCTAGGACCGGCTAAAA
This sequence comes from Pseudeuparius sepicola, assembly GCA_963920635.1. NCBI lineage: Eukaryota > Metazoa > Arthropoda > Insecta > Coleoptera > Anthribidae > Pseudeuparius > Pseudeuparius sepicola. The sequence continues at coordinate 44,955,949 of OY987302.1, read as the reverse complement.
ATTTTTATACCCTCAGTTTTCATTAAAGGCATTTAGCGATTTTTTTGTTCCAAACTCCATATCCTTAACCGTTTTCCACCAACAGAGGCTGGACGTCTAAAAATGATCACCCTGTACATAGAGAAAAAAGTTTTGTATACAAGTAGCATGGAAACTATCGAACTTTAGGACTGGAGGATTGCGGATTATATGTATAAGGTGTACAAAAATATTATTAAAAATTCTTCATAATTTTGAACGGATTTAACAAAGCAAAAAAGTTAAATAATATTTCTAAGTTATTTTAAGGTGTTTGCTAAATTATAAAATATTAGACATTGTCAAAATGAATTAATATAATTGTTTGTTAGATCGAAAATGGTTCGACGCTCTGTATATCTTTCGCACAATACCATTAAGACAGCTTGCATACGTTTTACGAAGCAATAAATTGAAATTGGTACATTTTACATTTTTTAATTTTCGTATTTTCCCAATCGGTGTATTCAGTTTTATTTAACACAAATAAATACAGTGTTTATAAACGCCGTTTTACCGTTGCTCTGTTTATTGGTTTATTCATGTGCCTTTAAATGCGATTTTATTCAGCCATATTAATTGATTTATGTGACAAGATCTAAATAAATTTCGGGATGAATTACATTTAAAACAACATTAGCATAAACTAATATTTATTCGAACTCAAAAGTTTTGCTGTTTATGTTTGCGTACCTATTTATTGTATTTACATAAATTTCTTTTATCTCCCCCAAAAAATGTTTTTCCAACGTTATTGGCTTAAATAAATTGATTATTATTGTAAGTAAACCAATTAGAAATTGGTACTGAATAACATGGACTGCTATTACTATTTCTAAAGTTAGGTTCTGACGGTCTGTGTATATTTTATTTGGAATTCACTATACCATTGAAGATACCGAAAGAAAACTTTAATGACTTCCTATCAAACACAGAGAAAACAAACGGCTTCTGTGTGAGAAAACCTCAGATCGACGTTCTTTAGATTTCTTTTTGTTTGTTTAAGGACAACTGACTCAAATGTAAAAAGGGGAATGGCGAAAACATTACTATTAGTAGTGCCTAATACACTGATGTATATTGCGTACAATTTGTGAGTATATAGCCATGACAAGAAATCGCAGAAGTATTTTATCTTCTTTTAGGTACATCCCTGGCATCAATAATGTAGTAGATATATGTCTCATTCGGCTGTTATGCGGGTAAACCAAAATAAATTACCATTAAGAGAACAATCGGTTCGCTAGAAGTTTCGCGGGAAAAGTGTTTGAGATGCCCGCATAGGACTCGCTGGCGGCAACGGAAAGGGATAAAGCTAACGCTGTGTCTAGCCTCCCGGTACCGGTATTCATATAAATCCCGGTAGAAACTGTGACGTAGCCTAGATGATGTATTTCTTTACCGGTTTTTGTTAGAATCCCGGTTAAGTATTGGACACAAAAAAATTATAAGAAAAAGTAGACCAGAAGTTCATCCTCCAAAACTTTTATTAAGGTCATTTTTGTAAAAAAAATGTTTATGAGACCACCCCTGCAGCGAGCGGAATTTTTGTCATAACGTAATGCGCTGCAACTCGATACAAAAAATATATATATATGAAGAAAAGTTGTCCATACTTTGATCCCCCACAACTTTTATTAGGGTCATTCTGCTCTAAAAAATGTTTGGGAAACCACCCTATAGCGCAATTCGTATACCAAGAGTTCGAGTGTGACCTTTTAGTTGGAAACTCAGGATGCAGTCCCCAAGCAACCCTGAAAAAATCATCCAGTTTAGAATTTCTTTTTGCAACCCCTATAAGCTGAGCTCAACTTTATTGGACTATTTAAACCATATCTTTAAATACTCGGGAGTACACCCAAACAAACCTATAAAATTATATTTTAGATTTTTTAACTATTTCTACCGGGATTCTAACAAAAATCGGTAAAGAAATACGTCATCCAGGCTACGTCACAGTTTCTACCCGGATTTATATGAATACCGGTACCGGGAGGCTAGACACAGCGTAAAGCTAATGTGTCCCCGTCAAAGGCTCCTCAAACCGCAACGTATCTGAGTTAAAGGTCTGGGATCAGTCGCCGTTAACCCTACTCAGATTTCGGTTACTTAAAAACGAAGCCAATGGAACTAATTCGGTTTCTTGCCGTTTTGATACCTCACGCTTGTCGTATTAGGTGTTTTTCGTTGTAGGTACAAATATATGATTGTATACTGGATGAGTCATTAATTATGCTACATAGGTATAGTATTTCTAAAGTCACTTGAAACAGCATAAAAAACTTTAATTGGCGTCACAAAAAGAATATAGGACATAAGCGTGACGCAGTTTTCAAGAATATTCTATAAGCAACATAATATTTCACTTTTAAGTTTTTTTAAGGTTGTCGTCAAACACAACATAAAGGTATACATATAATATTATCAAAAGGTCTCTAAAAAGCCATATCGATTATAACTATTTACGCAAATATATCGTAAAATCTGTGAAATTATGGGACGCCTATTCACCGCATGTCGCGGTTCAAGTGGCCAGCCGTCGAAAAGTGTAACCCATGCAAATATCGGCGATATTATATTAGGCGAGCATGCAGTCACTTGTTTGTGATACAATATCTATCTTCTCTGTCTCCTTCATTTCTTTTCACTTCTAATACCAGGTTTAGTTTAATATATTATGGCATTGAATAAGGAATTCTTAATCAATGATTATGGTTAAAAAAGTGTTTTGTCTCGTATTTTATTGCCGAGGCGCCTGTTCTCGAGCTACCCTGGTAAAATTTAAATGAACTCACTTGGAACCGTTGATTGAGGACGCATCGACGCTTGGAACATAGTGTTATACGAGGCGCGATCTATTTTATAGCATTTGCCACGCTCTGCTATACTGGTAAAAATACCAGACTTCTCAGCAGAAATCACCCGTATAAAATTCAAAGGTTTTTGTGCTGTTCCAAGTGACTTTATTATGGTATACCATACTTTAATAACAGATGCCTGACGTCAAGATAGTGCTATTAAACTAATTAAGGCTTATTATTTTTTCCTAACCGTTAGTTTCATCAGGCTGAAAATTTGCATAGGTAAGTACATTTTTTGACTATTTTCTTAGGTTATAAATAATCCAAATATGTGGCTAAAAATTAACAAAGTCGCTTTAATTCAAAATAAAAAAAAATCTATATACCTCTTGGCAGGGACGGATTTACCAATATAGGCAAGAAAAGCCAATTGCCTGAGGCCTCATAATTAGAGGAGAGTCAAAATGCCTCAACAAAGCCATAAAATATTAAATTAAATTTTAAAAAAATGACCCACAAAATATTTATGGCAGGATGAAGTAAAAAGGGTTAATTACAATTCTACTAGTCCACCTACCTACATTTTATAAAAATTATTAGGTATAAATTAAAACGCGTGCCGGAGTCGCCAGTCTACCTATTAAATAATTAACTCTGGAAACGGGTAGGAGCAAAAAATACATTTTAGTGTTACCCATCGAGCATTTTTTTTTAATTTTTCAGAAATACCATGAAATAATACAAAAAAATCAAATTTGCATGATACCTTGACACATAAGAAATATTTCCAAGAGGATATTTTGGTTTGCAATTAAAATCTACATAAAAAAATCAATTCATTTGATTACTATACAAGATGATTCTCTTTTTTCTAAAAACAATAATTGTATACACTAATTACCCACTGGTCATTTGAGGTGTTTGATATTAATAGGTCTTATGCTACCCCTTGCCGTTATAACGTGTATTAAATTTGACGTAAATATCTCAACTAGTTTGGTAATTATTCAATAAAGTCTACATATATATTTTAAAAATTTTAAACCCTGTAACTTTTTTATAAGGCCTTAAAATGGTACAGTTTATACGAGAAAGTGTGGTTAATTTTTGAAGATCTATCACCTGTTACAGTTTGGTCTCTTAAAAGTGAACCACCCTGTATACAGTGTGTCTACTTTTATGTGTATACAAATCGATAAAAAAAATATTTTTTGAGATATTTTCAAAAGCCTTTTTTTGTTGGAAAGATCAAGAAGCGCATTTTTCATGTTGTTACTTTTGTCTAGGTATACTGATTTTTACAAAAACCATTTAGCATTTTTTTGTTTAAATTTAAAGGCATATGGCGAGTCAAGTGTACCATGGAATCCCCTCTAACCAGTTGAATGGCCCAACAGCACCATTCAAAGTTATGGTCTGAAAAATACAGAGTCTTTTTGCGTCTGGGCCATCTCAAAATGCTTATAAGAAACTTTATACTGGGCAAGAGCAGTGCTCTGGAATTATTGAATAAATATTAATAAACACAACCAACAAATAATAAAAAACAATTTAAATTATTTTCCCAACAAACTCACTACCTATAAGAAGATACATTTTCTGCACGTTTCCTGTTGTGGCACACCAGCCACCTTAAGTCATATGGACTTACTGACTAGCAGGCTTCTGTATTTTTTAGACTAACTTAGTTCCTTTATATCGTTTATAGTGTCTGGGGCAGTTTTGATATACTCGATGTTTGACCCCGAAAAATTTAGTATTTTGAGATTGCCTAGAGAAAGACACTTTCTATATTTTGTACCTATTGGATCTTTACACACCAACACTTTGATGGGCCCTATTGACCACTCAACTGTTTTGATTGGATTCCATGGCAGACTTTACTTGCATATGCTGAACTTTGGCACTCTGTACAATATAACTCCATGTATATGGGGATTTTGGGGTGTCCTTATTAATGTTCGCTGAATGATTGTCGTAAAAAGAAGAGTTTCTTTAAACTTTTCGAAGAAAAATTTTTTTTTGAAAATGTCTCACAAAATATTTGTTCGGCGATTTGTAGGTATAGGTACACTTAAAAGTAGACACTGTATATAACTCCTTTCGAGATTGCCTCGTCATGCAGCCATCCACAGCATAAAAAATCTTACAATTTTTGTTCATTTTAATCACAAAATAATACATTAAAACTTCGCAAATTTTTGAAAATGTGATTCAAGCGGGAAAAGCAGTTGAGTTTCAAACAAACCGTCACCTCTTTAAAAAAAATTAAATGAATGTTACAAATTTAGATACTCATATCAGTTGTTGTTCTGATAATAATTTATCCCCCCCCCCGGCCTCTCCTATAACTGGCTACATGGATTATTGTTACAATAGGGTATTTGACGAAATTTTACAAACTTGATAAAACAATTCCTGGACATTTGCAATTGTAATTAGCAAGTTATTAGACTTTCTTCCAAATTTGGCGGGAAAGCACTTATGACGTCACTAGTGTTTAATAAAGACAATTTGGGAACATGGCGATACCACTGAAGTGTTCTGAGACATAACCTTAATCTGCAGTGAAAGATGCAAGGAAAGTTGAAATTTCAAATATCTCACGTCAAACACTCAGGTTTAGGATGCCCCGTGAAATCAAATTTAGTCAAGAAGTGTTTTTTCGTAAATATTCAGTAGCGTTTTTCTGCAATTTTTTTGGCAAGTTTGGGCCTAAATAGGTAGGTACCTACGAAATTTGGGCTCAGTATTTTTAAGCACTAAAATGGCGCCTTTATAAACGCGCCTTCAAGATGGCCCCTAGCCCCAAGTTCTCGCTTTATTAATAACTTTACTATTACTACAGCATATAGGTACAAACCTTTTCAGTTTTATCCCATGAATTTCGACAGACGCGAAAATCGGATTATTAGAAAAAAATTGTGCTACCAAGAAAGCGTCCAATTTCGGCAAATTACAGATTGCACTTTCAGGTTCAGGGTCCATGATACCTTACACTAACGGACCTCCTCACTACACAACTAACAACACGATAGATTAGATGATATGAATAAAGAACCTCCTTTATTCATTGGTTAGATGACATGTCGTGAATGTATATGGTTAGATGCCTAGGTGGGCGTATGCTGTTGCCACATACACTAAATTTTCCATATTATACTTCTTGAATATTTATAGTATGTTCTGCATACAGATATTTTAATCAAAGTGTCACGTGACAGAGATGAAAGATATAGTTTCCAGCGTGTGCAGCATAAACAGGCACCATTTTGCTATAGAGGAGTCAATATACGGAACATATTCGTAATAAAAAGTCTTTATGCGCCAAAATTTTTTTGTGCAATTGCGTTAGTTAAAGTTCAAAGGTTGCAATACATTAAGTAACAGATATTCATAGGCAAGCTGGGAACATTTGAATAGAAAAGTAAAATTTCCACGAATTATTGCAAACGGGCACCGGCAACGTTGCAGTTCCGTTTCTCCTGAGAGGCACAGAGTTGCCACGTTTGGCGTTCTGGACAATAGAACGACTAAACTGTAGATCTCAGCCCGAACAAAATTTTGCAACTTCGTCTTTAATTATCATAAATAAGGGTTAAAAGCCGTTGTTTCATTTATTACGTGATATGTTGGTGCATCTACGAGTACTGTACAATTTTAGAGCAATTAAAAATATTGTCAAGTACCCTATTATATCACAATTACAATAATTACATGTTACCTTGGGCCTCCAATTCTATAAATCCGCCCCTGCCTCTTGGTAGTTTCCAAGTTTCATTTTCATTATATAAGCGATTATAAGTCTTAATGGTCCTTAATATGAAATATATCAAATATTAATGACCAGATGACCAATGTGAAATATGAAATATTAATGACCATCATGACCATGATCTTTTAAGTAAGCTGCTGTCATTCTTCTATTATCGATATCAAAACTCTAAGACACATTATGGAGCAAAATTTTCGTAATTTAAATTAGTAAAAATATTTTTTTTAATAAATAAAAATAAACTTATTAAAATCTTAATAAATAAAAATAAACTTATTAAAATCTATATTATTTTCAAGAATAAATAATAAAATCTTACTATTACTATTTGGTCTACTTTGTTTTTAAATTATTTTCTTGCTTCTGAGAATTATTCTTCTTAGAATATATTATTTTGTCTACATAAAATCGCCTTTTTAACGAAAACAATTAGGTTTTCAGACCTTTTGTCCTTAAAGTGAAGGATTCTTTGAGAATTTTTAGTCACAAAGGTTAATAAATTCAAAATATATATTAATGCTAGGAGTATGGATTAACTTGGGTTTTCTAGGGGTTCAAAGTTCAAAGCCGATACCATTCTCAGATTATTTATCCTACCATCCTACCTAAGTACCTACCTATCTAAGTATCTAAATGCAAACTTTTGGCTCGATTGGCCAAATAGTTAATAAAATTTTGTAAAAAAATCGAAAATAGTATTTCAGTTTCAACCCTGTAGATTGAAAAATATTTCGATAAGGCCTGATTGACTCACTAGCTCGATTTTGAGGTCAGCTAGTTACTATTAAAATATGTACCATTATTAGGGACTCGCCCTGTATAAATAGGGTATCTCAGATTTTAATTGGGAAAAGTTAGTAGACCATAAAACTTCATAAGTTCATTTGAACTTGTACATGTTTTAAAGCTACCTTTTTTGATGTATATATATATATATATATATATATATATATATATATATATATATATATAATAAGGATGTAAGATTAGCGAGTGTAAATGTAACAATTACAAGAAAAGGTGATAATGGGCAAACACTCAAAGTTAACAAAAAGAAAAAACTAGTAACCGCATACACGTGTTTCATGCTATTTGGCAATCATCAGTACGGTGTAACATTAACCAAATCAAAAGATAGGCATGATTTGGGAAGCAACAAATGAAGTCCAGGCAGGAGCCAACAGCACATTTGCAGCTTCAGTCAGCACATCCCCTATTTTGGGGCTTGTACTAACATCGCCACGGAGGCTGCTAAAGCGACCTGCGTGGAAATCTTCATAACCCAAGATACAATGACAATAAGGATGTAAGATTAGCGAGTGTAAATGTAACAATTACAAGAAAAGGTGATAATGGGCAAACACTCAAAGTTAACCAAAAAGAAAAAACTAGTAACCGCATACACGTGTTTCATGCTATTTGGCAATCATCAGTACGGTGTAACATTAACCAAATCAAAAGATAGGCATGATTTGGGAAGCAACAAATGAAGTCCAGGCAGGAGCCAACAGCACATTTGCAGCTTCAGTCAGCACATCCCCTATTTTGGGGCTTGTACTAACATCGCCACGGAGGCTGCTAAAGCGACCTGCGTGGAAATCTTCATAACCCAAGATACAATGACAATAAGGATGTAAGATTAGCGAGTGTAAATGTAACAATTACAAGAAAAGGTGATAATGGGCAAATACTCAAAGTTAACAAAAAGAAAAAACTAGTAACCGCATACACGTGTTTCATGCTATTTGGCAATCATCAGTACGGTGTAACATTAACCAAATCAAAAGATATTATATTATTATTATTATTATTATTATATTGTTGCTTCCCAAATCATGCCTATCTTTTGATTTGGTTAATGTTACACCGTACTGATGATTGCCAAATAGCATGAAACACGTGTATGCGGTTACTAGTTTTTTCTTTTTGTTAACTTTGAGTGTTTGCCCATTATCACCTTTTCTTGTAATTGTTACATTTACACTCGCTAATCTTACATCCTTATTGTCATTGTATCTTGGGTTATGAAGATTTCCACGCAGGTCGCTTTAGCAGCCTCCGTGGCGATGTTAGTACAAGCCCCAAAATAGGGGATGTGCTGACTGAAGCTGCAAATGTGCTGTTGGCTCCTGCCTGGACTTCATTTGTTGCTTCCCAAATCATGCCTATCTTTTGATTTGGTTAATGTTACACCGTACTGATGATTGCCAAATAGCATGAAACACGTGTATGCGGTTACTAGTTTTTTCTTTTTGTTAACTTTGAGTGTTTGCCCATTATCACCTTTTCTTGTAATTGTTACATTTACACTCGCTAATCTTACATCCTTATTGTCATTGTATCTTGGGTTATGAAGATTTCCACGCAGGTCGCTTTAGCAGCCTCCGTGGCGATGTTAGTACAAGCCCCAAAATAGGGGATGTGCTGACTGAAGCTGCAAATGTGCTGTTGGCTCCTGCCTGGACTTCATTTGTTGCTTCCCAAATCATGCCTATCTTTTGATTTGGTTAATGTTACACCGTACTGATGATTGCCAAATAGCATGAAACACGTGTATGCGGTTACTAGTTTTTTCTTTTTGTTAACTTTGAGTGTTTGCCCATTATCACCTTTTCTTATATATATATATATATATATATATATATATATATATATATATATATATATATATATATATATATATATATATATATATATATACGTTTAAAATATTAGGATGCTTATTGTACATGTCAAATTCTAGCGCAATCGGACTACTTTGTTTTTCTTTGCATTTTGTTCATGTCTGACTAAAAATGTACCATCAGGTCGACTATTGCGAATTTGGTAATGATTATACGTAATATCCATCTTATCTGGGACACACTGTAGATTTATCTTTACTCATCTAAGCTAAGAAGGATCCCTTAGTTTAGTTGCCCTACTTAAGGCACACCTTTGTAACCAGAGAGGTGTCTATTGCGAGTGGATACTAAAAAGTTTAATAGTTGACTCAAGAAATACAAAGAGGCGCAACGGTTAATTGGAACTAACAATCTGAGCTGGCCTAAGAACAATAGAAATAAGATTATTGTCGGTTTAACAAGCACCTTGTTTCCCCAAAATCATTCATCCTGCCGTATTTCCCAGTGTCAATCATCCGGACTTTATCCGCAACCGGAGCGTATGAATAATTCAACCGTCGCGGGGGCAAACCGAATAACTTTATTTTGTAAAAATAATCGGTTCGTTAGAGCTCGTTTAAGATTCAAAATGCGAGCCCGGGAAAAGTGTTTGAGATACCCGCCTGGGACCAGCCCACGGCTCCGTGGGAAAGGGAGCGAAACAAAGGCGCCCACACCCGCCACCTAATAAGGTTTCGGTTTCTCACAAGCGGCGCCAAAGAAATTTATCCCTTCGCTTGCTGGATGAGCGTAGGTACATCAAATAAATTTCTAAGAAACCTCGTAAACTATATTATGTAAGCACAGGAAACCTAAACTTTGTTCAACGAATGTTCATTCTTACGTCACAACTCCAGTATTTGTCTTACTCATGAATATACGATGGATATCGGTCGTATATTCACGACTCAGACAAGGACGGAAGTTGTGACATGGGTATGAACATTCGTTGAACAAAGTGAAACTACGCCCCAGATAGTCTATAGTCCAAGCTTCTTTCCATGTACGCAAAGGCAAATTCGGATGCAGCTAAAGCTACCCTCTAAGAGATGGCGCAGCAGTCAGGTCAAGTTTAGACACCGTCGGCGGTGTTGCTACCTTGTATAAAGAGAAATAGATAAAGGTGTCCGCCGCAGCAGCTGCCGTCGGCTTTGGAATAGTGAAGGATGCTACGATCCACGCGCCGTCTATTATCCGAACAAATGTCGATAGGTACCTACTAGTATACATTACTATTTTATCACAGAAGCACATTTTGTGTTTTTGGCAGACGAATCTGATGACAAAATGACTGTATGTTAAAGTTTATCCTCTATATCCAGTCGAGGAAATCAAAATTAAATTGTAGGTATAGTCCGGTATTTGAAAATTATCGATTTTTTTTTTCGTGGCGGAAATAATAAACTCATTTTTTGTTAAAGCACAGTGTCTTTTGGAATTTGATATTGGAGCAAATTTTAATGAAGATAATAATACGTGGAACAAACTTCTATTTTGGTTTTGATTATGTAGGTAGATACTCTAAATTGGTTAATATAATATAGAGAATGTGTCCCATGCCATATAATTCAACTGACAAAGAGGCAAATGGGTGAGAGTGAAAGTGTTTAAGATATCCGCTTGGAAACGGAAGGCTTCAAAATAAAGAAGACCGAGATCCAGATTGTTGCGCGTGGCAAAAATACTCTACAATGGTCTCAGTTTCTTACCAAATAAAACTTATCACTTTATCCGTATTTAAACAGTTTTGTTAAATTTCTTTCTAGGTGATTTTTATGACTGGAAATTTCCTTTTCTCTCGATTGGCTGGAGCGATTGAGATGAATTACACAAACTTAATTAAACGACGCAAATTCTTTTTTTTCCCCAGAAGCTTGTAGGTACCATTTTATGAAATTTTTGTAACAATCATTTTCTTTTACCTACTTATTTATAGATAAATTAAAAAGTTAGATGCTAATTGAATTTTCATAAAAACCCTTGAAATATGTAAAAAAAACAGTTGCCATTAATTCATACCGTGATAGATATGAAAATAACTCAAGATTATCTTTTTCTTCTCAGTTAAAATGTAAATCCAAATATGCGATATAGTTTTAACTTTATATAGGGCAGTAAAATTTGTTGAACTCACTAGCGGTAAAAGTATATCACTGGAGGACCTGACTTTAACACATTTTATGACACTATACACGGTACCTATATTGTGTATTTACCAGCGCATTATGCAAACCACAAAATAAATTAAAAAAGTTCCTATAAACATAGCTTCAAAAATGCTCTCTAAGGAGGCTATAACCCACGAAATGGACACTTGGGCAAACGGTTTTTTCTAAATATTTCCAGAAGGAACAAAGATAAAATTCTAAAATTCGGCACACACACAAAATTTTGAATCTTTTTAACCCCTTGACCCCCCCCCCCATTTGGAACGTTTTTGATGTCAAACTATCTCCACCTCGGTAAATGTCAAATGTTACAGGTATATCACATACCAAATTTCAGAATTTTATCTTTGTTCGTTCTATGGAAATATTGATGAAAACGGCCTGGTAAATTATGGCTGGGTAATTTCGGAACACCCTGTATTATTTGTTCGGAATAAGAAAGTTGTGGATATACCTATGTTTTAAAAATTTAAAAGACGTAAGGAGGCGTTATCAAAACCAACGTTGTTCAAACAAACTTCATTATAAATAAAATTTTATTTTCAAGTCTAGGTATTTGATTTTATAAAATCAAATAAAACGCTGACTGTCGTGGTCAAGTCCCACCTTGTGCACTTGCTTCTATGTTTGTACTAATATTTGTAGAATGCAAAGTAGAATAAATTAACTATTATCTAGGATCAAAAAACTTTTATTCATTCATTATTCAAAATATTCCATTGTTTCTTCCTAAAATATTTTTAATTTGTTAAAAACAACCTTTATAATCCCTTTAAGGGGCAATTAGGTATTTATCTCACCCTAACCTACAATTCCATATGAAAGCCTAGACCTGGATCGACACTATGTTAAGATAGTGTTGGTCCAGTCTAGACTCAACTAGAGCGCACAATAAAATATTTGTAATTCACAAATAGCTATTTTTTAAATATTTATCCAAACATATATAAAGATTAAAAAGTTAAGGTGCGTTTATGCAAATCAATTTAACGTAATTTAAAATTAACGTAACGTAAGAAATAAGTTGAAGTATAATTTATGTTATTCAATGGGAGTTTTATGCAGCCTATATTTAACGTAGCGTAACAAAAAGTTAACCAACTTTTAACTTTTGCGTTAAAATTATAGAAACCCCCGGGCATCTTTTTGTGGTGTAATTTTTACATTTTCAATTGTGACTTTCACTTTTTATGGCGCCGGCATAAATTATTAAATAGTTCTTGCATAAATGAAATACAAAATTATTGTTATATTACATTAATTTTAAATTATCTTAAATTGTGTTGTGTAAACCCACCTTTACAGTTTTTACCACCCTGAAGAAAATCTTTGTCATACTTGTATAGGTCGGCACCATACATCATAATAAATGACAGTGTCAGTTTTGCTCGGCAATCATCTTCATCCAGGTTTGTATTGAATAATTCAACCGATGTGCGCGACAACCAATAGAATCAGTTTCTTTTGTAAAAATAATTGGTTCGTTAGATCTCATTTAAGATTCAAAACAGGAGGAATTTATTTGAGATGCTCTGGGACTCGCTTAAACTATGCCCATGAATCCCTAAACAAAGGCGCTTAATAACTTATTAACACAGAAGTACAAAGTACTTTTTGTCGCAGAAGAAATTAAAAGCTCTGCAATTGCATGCAATTGGTGATGGATGCAAGTTCAGGGTATTTTATTTCCAATATATAGAAGACTTTAGGTAAGGATGTATTCTTCAGTCAACGCTGCCATCTTTTTGTTCTACTTTTTCAGGTTCGCATTCTGAATTTCAAATAAGATCTAACCAACTATTTAGTTTTATATATAAAATAAATATATTCGTTTGCCACTACTCAGGTTGAATTATTCATATAAGCTCTAAGTTGGATGCTGACAAAGTGAGGAATGTCATGGATATTTTTGCTTACAAACTCCCTATCCATATATTTTGGATACTATATCATTCCTAATAATTCCATAATAAAAGACACTTATAGGATTTGCACGTATAAACTGATCCCCGTAAAATCGGGAGAGAGTCGCTACTTCTGAAAAAAAAAATTAGGCTTGTACTGAAAGGTAGGTAGACTTTAAATTCGTTTTGCCCAGTTTGAACCAACCCCATAATCTTGGCGATACGTTGCCAAAGAGGCTGCGGCTCAGAAGAATAAACAAACTCATTGCATCCGTTCACTTAAAGTAGAATAAAAAAATATGCTCTTATTACATATTATTTAAGAGCGACAAAAACAACAAATTTACTTTTTATAACGAATATGGAATTTAGTTCTATGTGTAGCTTTGTCTATGATTTAATGTATACCCACTGCAAAAAGTTTACTTAATAAAAAATTAAAATTATTTTTTCTATCAAAAACAGTAGTCGTTTCGATTACGTGAAAATGACCTATATTGTCATAACAAAGGTAAGGTGCAATATTCAGTGACAAAACAGCTTTTTAGTCAATGTAGAAACGCTAAGATTTACCCATTGTCAAATATTAAATTTCCCTAAATAATAGTTCGAATAATTCAATCGTTTCTCTATATTTGATAAAAATAATTGCGGCCTGGGAAAGCGTGAGGTATGGTACACGCGAGATCGACCCGCAGCATCTAAAAGGTGTGAGGGCCCCTAAGGGCCACGAAACAGAGACGCCCTCACCTCTTACCTATCGGATTCAGATCAGACGCTGCCGTTCGTGTTAAATTCTTTTAAGGTTTCCTTTTCTCACAGGCGGTGCCAAAGAAACTTATCCGTATTTATAAAAGTCTCTTGGGGAATTTCTGTGAGGAAGCCAAGGCACCTACGAGAATATCTACTTTTGATAAGACTACAGGAAATTCTTGGAGAACCGGTTTTTATTTACACGATTCTACTGCCAACTACAGAATGTTATAGTTAAATTGTAGAAAACGATTTTTAAATAACACCTTTCTATTGAAGATACACAGTTGAGATTTGGTGAAGTTTTTTCTTATAACATTACATAACTAAGAAATAGGGTGTATTGTTTACATACATAAGGAGCTAGGAGTAAACGTTTCCAAATCTTGCAAATTTCACAAACTGCGTGAACTTAATTTAACCTATAATTTTTTTAAATCCAAAATTTGCTCTATGTAGTTAAATCGCATTTACAAAGAACTTTCCACGGCTCATTATCATAAAATAATCAAATGAAGGTTCCTCGTTAGCAGTTTTTCATGTAATCGCACAAATATAAAAATAAATAGGTATTTTTTAATTTATTCTATTTAGCAAGGTGTTGAAGGGCATTGAAATTATTATTCTTTACATTTGAAAGCTTACAGTAAGGCCATAAGCCATAATACGTTTATAACTTCAAATGGGACTTTTAGTTGCGGATCAAAATACCACAAATGACACAAAGCTGGATTTTCTTTCCAAATTAATCTTCACCAACGTTGGGATTATTTCCTTCCCGTCCAGACACATTAATAGAAAATAAATAAAATAACCCTTATACGAAAGCAGCTTTGGTGGATTTGTATCTATATAACATTTAGAACTGGTTGTTTCGTTAATTGGAATCAATTAAAATAATAAACTTCACTTCTGCAGGATGAATGAAAGTAATGTGGTAAATAGGTACTCTTTAAATATTTTAAACGCTTGACTATGTAAATATTTTTTAATCTAAACATCTCCACGGCTAGAGAGATCAAGCTGAAAGGAATACCAATTGTCTTTTAGTGTACTAATTTTGTGTGAGTGGATTCAAGTAAATTAATTTCTAAACAATGACAATTAAAACTATGAATTTTATTAAATTAAATTTCTTATTTTTATCCTAATTTTGTATTCTAACTAGATGTAGATAATGATTTTATTTATCTTGGTGTCAAAATAAAGCTCCTTATTTTTCTTGTCACAAAACATCGAAAAGCTTTATTAGAGAATGGTACCTATATATCGGTACTTTCGATTTTTTGCATTCTCAAAAAGAGAAAAAATTAAAATTAAAGGTGTAAGTTTTGTATGTGGTGGCAATTCTCTAAATTCTCTAAAATCTCTTTTATTAAGGACTTAAGTCCAGTTACTGTAAAGTTCCGCTTTTCCAAACTAAGCTTGATTTTTGTCTGTCCGCATGTTTGTGTCAAAGTACCTACACCGTTGAATTCAGAGTGGCAAGAAAAGGATCAATGATTGCTATTTGAAAAAGAGAAAGAGAAAGAATATTTTTAGTACACAATTAATTTTCTAAGGGCGGTTTCCTACTATTCCTAATTACTATTTTGTGAATTAAAATTTCTTGCTATTTAAATATATATTTTGTTTTTCTTACCAACTTCAAAATAACTAAGGTAAGCAAACTTCTTGGACACCTCCTGGAGTCCTCTATACTATAATTGCATTAATGTAACTTCTAATCTCACTTGTCTTTTTCTCTGATATATTTTCAGAGTGCTTATCCCTTCTCCTAAAATGTAAGGTTACGAGTACAAGTGGATGCTTTCACCCATATAAAAACCGGCATTTATCTTCTTTTAAACTCGTCCCCGGAATAATTCTCATATATTCCGGGCACAGAGGGCGATGCTAATCCGGTCGGGTGGAAAAGGACGAGGACCGACGGCCCTTGGTAATCCGCAGTTCAGCGTTTTTGATGATTTAAGGGACCGTACCACTGACGAGGTTTAGCAGGAACTTCTGGGTCAGGGATGAGTTCAGTTAATCAAACTCAAGCGAAGACGTCGGGGGGGGGGGGGGGGATAAAACACACGATGGGACGGAGGAAAGAGGAATTCATACTATAGGAAATTTTTTTTATTGTTTTTATTGAGGTTGACACCAATGATTTTTTCATGTTGTGGAATACTTACCTATCTTGTTTGTGAATAGGTGAATTTTTACTTATATTATGCATCATGCACATATGACCAGATTAGACAATTCTACAATGTAGGCTGCAGTAATTGAACGTGACAATTTTTTATAGACATGTCCCCGAAAGTTCATCGTTTGTGAAGTATTGGTTTGGCATTGCCAGGAAAGCCTGGCCTTCTGCTATTTTTTATTTGGATTCAGGCATTTTTCTGACACCACAACGTTAATCAAGGCACCCCAAATCCCCACATACCAGGTTTGAACAAAAAATATATCTACATGGATTTCCATTCTGCAGGGTGTCAAAATTGGGCAAAATAGGAATTTTAAAGGCATCTGGCGAGTCAAGTATGCCATGTAATCCCTTAAAACAATTTAACAGTCAACAGGAATACTCAAAATGTTGGTACAGGGTATTTTTCTATGGGCCATCTCAAAAAGCCGAATTTGTACGAAATATTATAAGGACGAAAGGGCTCTTTGGTCCTCGATTGCGCGGGACATCCTCATTTCCTCATGCAGGGCGCGACGTTGACACTGAATACTGATTGTTCTACTACCTGCGATGGTATTTATAGGAACATTTTTAGATAGTTGTTGGCGGGCGTTTTTTTCACAAATATGCGGCAAAACAAATCACCTTGTATCCAATCTTATCCCACATTTTCGCCTGTTCCCTCCATTTTCCGTATTCCTATAAATACCATCACAGGTAGCAGAACAATCAGTCTCACTGTAATCGTCGCGGCCTGAAGATGTTCCGTGCAATCGAGGACGAAAGCTTGGAACGAGAAGTGACGATGACCCAGGATTCATCCAGAAGAAACTAAGATTCATCTTATGCTGGCCGTGGAAGTTTCCAATCAACAAGAGTAATATACTTTTTTACAAAATGCCAACCAGCAAGTAAGAAACAATTTAAGTTATTCGACCTTTCTCAACAAAATCACTGTATAAGATTACACATTTTCTGTGAGTTTCATGTTGTCGCACACCATAGCCAGTATAACTCATATTAACTTATTGAATGGCAGGCTTTTGTATTTTTTAGACTTAGTTCCTTTAGTACGTTAGTGTCTGGGGCGGTTTTGATATAGCCCTACTCGATTTTTTATCCGTATATATAAAGTTTCAAAAAATGCAGCATTTTGAGTTGGCACAGAGTATATGGAGGTTTTTGCAATTACATTGACAATAATATAGCGAATATAGTATTCTTAGAAAAACCCCTGTCATTTACTAGATTTTATAAGGCTTTTATTGTGGATTAAAATACTTACTATACTATACTATTTGATATTTAAATATAATCTGAACTGTAGTGTTCATGCACAAATATTTATTAATTTCCACAACTTTTTCTATGCTCTATGACGTTTCATTGACCCTAGCCATTTTATAGCGGCATGTACCTAATTCTCTGTTGCTACAAGCTGAGTCAG
Source organism: Pseudeuparius sepicola (assembly GCA_963920635.1). NCBI lineage: Eukaryota > Metazoa > Arthropoda > Insecta > Coleoptera > Anthribidae > Pseudeuparius > Pseudeuparius sepicola. The sequence goes on along the minus strand of OY987302.1, from coordinate 44,938,241 downwards.
TTTTTTGTAACAGCACTTTAACATCAACAAGGAGAAATTTGTAATTTGAGCCCAAAAATTTGAACGCCCTGTACCTTCAAAATGAAACATTTGTGTACCAAAATTGATATGACATTTTCCTTTTAAAATACCAACTTCTAACGAATGTTAAAGTCCTACAACAAAAAAACTGACTTACTCTGTACATACAGGCTTATACACGGTGTCCCGTAATTAATGGAATATGCAAAAATCCTACAACTCTCCCTAAAACAATTCATTTTTTTTTCGTATCGAGTATAGCCCCATGTTCTCCAAAATATTTTCTTGAAATTAAATTATGGCTATATACTACAGGGATCGGCGTAAGTCAGGCAACAAATTTGCATTAAGAAAAAAAAAATGGATCGGCATAAGTCAGGCAACAAATTTGCATTAAAAAAAATGGATCGGCATAAGTCAGGCAACAAATTTGCATTAAGAAAGATTTTTCGAGAGCGTTGCCTGACTTATGCCGATCCCCTGTATATCTCAAAAAGTAATGAAGCTGCTGAACTAGAATTTGGCACTGATGTGTTTTTGTGGATGGAGAATAAGTCGCAGATGTCAGTTTCAACGTATCGAGAGGGCGCAACTGGCGTTTTTTTTTTCGGATCGAGCTTTTACTATATAGAGCGGTCCAACTTTTAGGGTACAAATTTCAGAAATCTATGAGAAACGTCAGACTTTTTTCATATAAACGTGTATGAAAATCCTAAAGGTTTTCGTCAAATTTCAATTTTTTTTCAAGTCTTCTTCTGTTTTTTATAAAAGAAGAAAATTAAAGCAAACATATTTGGTACAGTATAGACATACATTAAATGTCATAAATTAAAAATAATTCGGCCTGTCTATTTCCACCAGTGCCTGAGAGGAGGGGGGTCAACCATAATTGTAATTTTTTATGAAATCGGTATGTACAATACATGCAAAAAATTATAAGGCACGTTTATATCTTTAAGTTTAGGAATCCTTCATAATATAGAAATGCTAATTTTAAATTTCCAAGGTACTTCCACAAATGTCTATGCCACTTTGGTGTATGTACTTAAAAGTTAATTTAAATTACAAAATTACTTTTAGTTTTAGCGATCAGGGAAGTGCCACAAGCCGCACAGCTAAGCATAATAACTCGAAAAATATCTAAGTACACCTATCACCGCATGTCAGATATCAAAATATTGTGTCAAAACTTGGTTACCGCAGAGGGCGATTTCCGTCTTATAATATACAAAGAGCTTTGACTTCTTTCTGGGATTCTTTATTCGAAGGTATGAACAATGTACTAAAAATTGCTTTCAAAATGAGATCCTATTTGAAGAAAGCTAATGGTGTTTTGTTCCATATACAATTGGCGTCTTGCAAGTTCAAATTGGCCGCTGCTGTACGTATATAAATTTGTCAGTATCTCCTTTAGTGGAAAATAAATATAAATTGCACCAACTATTTTATTTACAACAACTATAGTTTGGATTTGGATATGTCTACTGATACAACCTTGTCGTTAGGCATCTGCGGACCTTCAAACTACTCTCGTTGATAAAGTGACTACCTATTAGAAAATAACTCATGTCGACGCGAAATCTAAATTATTTCAGTCTTTTATCAGTAACACAATATCGCTGCATGTTATACATGAGAACGGCATTCGATGCACGGGATTACCCTGGTGTCTGGCAGATTATTTGGGAGACAGGAAGTATAAAATATAGAGAGAGTCCGTCACAGAAACAGAAATGCAGTGCATTGGCCAGTCTACTTACAAAATATGATGGACCTTTTGCGAGGAATGGAGAATGTAGGGATCAATCATATTTTGCATTTCTTCACCACCTGCTAATTGTATCCAGGTAACAATAAATATGGCATATATAACAACCACCAATGTGCCCTCTAGATAGGGCATTGGCCAAGATGATTTTAAAATAGATTTTAAGGAGCGGCATTCACATCCTCGATCTGATTTTGTCGTTACTATGCTATTACATATTAAGTAGACTATGGTCAGAGAACAAACCATGTATGTGATATAGATAAATGAAATAGGAGACCCTGATGTCTACCATCAAATCCTGGTAGATCACAGTTGTGCCTAAAGCGCAGGTATTTACCTACCTATTCCGGATTGAATAACCATATAAATGGATAAAGAAAACTTTATATCTATGGCACTTTGAAGCTCATTCTCCAAGAAATCTTCACCATTGAAAAATAAGTTTCAATGATTTGATTCCCTTCTTGTGGTAATTGAATTTGAGATCACTAGTTTTTGCTTTTCATATAGTTCAATGTTAATAATTATTATATGCATATACTTTTACAAACTATTAATAAGAATCTTAATGGTGGTTAACGCAACTTCATAGCATATTTAAACATCTAGTTAATATAATATCTTCGTACAATCTTTAAACGAAATGACACTTGGTAACAATGTAGTTAACTGGGTGAATAAAGAAAAATAGAATATTTTATATTCCATTTTTATTTCTTTTAAAAATGTTGTGCATGTTCAATAGACTCTAAAGGCGTATTGCCTAGTTAGTATAATATCTAATAGAGACAGGATATTGAATAGAATTACGATCGAACTTCACTTAGGTAGATAAGTTCGTTTTATAAAAAAAATTGAAAGAGGTATGGGAAAATTTTATTTCTCGAATTTCGGAGTTACCTAAGCAAGAATGCACTTTTGTTCCAGAATAAAAAGGTGCACTACAGTGATGAACCTGAAAAACCAAAAAGATAACCTCACAAAAGTTGCGCCCCAAAAACAACGCAAGTGGCGCCCAGTGGCGTAACCAGGCGGGGGGGTTTGGGGGGCTTCAGCCCCCCCCCCCCCCCCCAAAGATCTGTCGCGTGGTATTTATTTCTAAAGAAAATTTATTTTAAAACAATAGTTTTGTCGCAGATATTACCGAAGAATTTTTTTAAAATAATTAGCCTCTCCAACTTTACATACTGGTTACGCCACTGGTGGCGCCCTGTTGTAAGATACGTATAAATTGACATATGCATCTTATTCTCCGTCCACAAAGACACATCAGTGCCAAACTTCAGTTCAGTAGCTTGGTTATTTTGGGGGTTATGGTCATAATTCAATTTCAAAAAAAGAACTTTAAGGCATGTATGAATATTTGGAAAACAGAAGGTAATAGGAATTTTTTAGCCCGATGTTTCGGATTTTTGATTGATGCCTACATGCTTTATAGACTTAAATCTATCGATTTCATTGGTGAACATGACCACCTTACAGTTAGATACAGATGCCAGATTTTGCAAAAAATAAAGTTGACCAAATGTTGTGTGCTAGATAGTAATATCACAGACCTATAGCTTTGCTATATAGGTCTGTGTTAATATGTATATAAAAAGTTAGTAGGCCACTTTAATTTAATTTCTGGCATAATCTGTTGCATGTATTACTTTTCATTTCATAGAATATTCCGATTCTTCAGTCAGAACAATTCCGCGTTTTCGCCAAGACCACGAGAGCTTTCCTCGTACCAACTTAAGTACTGCACAGTTATATTGCAGCATCTTGAGCGCTACTGAATTAAGGAGATATCGTGCCATCAGCAAAATGTGCCCAACACCCGTTAAATCGGGCTATTTTAATTTTTGTCGCAAATTTATGGGGCGATTGTAATGAGCTCGGGGGGGAAGAAAAATTGTCTGTTCGGCACGCCCGGCTCTCGTTAGCGGCGAACACGCGGATAATATTAATGACGAAAGTATCGATTCGAATTTAGGGAAATGCGAGCCGATAGCGGAGCGACGTGGATATCTTGGCATTGGCGCGAGGCGGGACGTGAGATACATTAGGTGATTATCGCTGTGGCAATAAATAAGGCAAAAGGCAATTTTTAAAATGAGTTTATGCAATATTCAAGCTCTGAATTTTACGACGGGAACATGCTGTTTAACTACATTTTCTTATTTCTTGCTCGGTGCCTACATTTTCGTATATATTCTTGCGGTCTGCATTCACTTAAGTTGATTTCCAGTGGCGGCTTGTCCATAGGGGCTCTATGGCTAGAGCCTCCCAATACAAAAAGAGAAAAAATAATTTACTTCCTTGTTCCTTCCTAATTATTGCCGCAACGCCCGCCACCGATGAAATTCATGATTATGCCTAATTGCAGTGCTACTTTTATCTGTCTTCATCTGTTTCAACCTGTTATATATGTTAAAATAATGTTATCTAACCAATGGAATAATTTTTTTGATATCTTGTTAGGTAGGTATATGCGCATTATTTGTAAAAATATGAAAAAGATGCCATGGTATTTTTTTTTAATGAAAATCGAATTAGCTATGACTTATGAAGTTATATTTTTGACAGAAACAATTGAAGATGCTCGAACAGATGTATTATTATGCCACACCATACATTAATGTTAATGCCGAAGTGTCCATGATTCCGAATTGGATTGACAATATGAGGATTTGCAGTGGACCAATAATGTTGGTTTTTACGGTTAAAGCCATTACTAACAAAACGACTTTCGTCTGTACAAAGTATATCTATGTTACGGGCGACGTGAAGACGAAGACTTTTTAAAAAACTTTTATTTGAGTAACGCGAGTTACAGAGTTTCGGCTTAGACTACAGACAAGACTAGAATTGCCACTCTTACTTTACTAGGTCCTATTTATACAGATCTGTGCTGAGGTGTTGTGGTTCTCATGGGAAAAGAATATAAAGACAAAGGGAAGATCAAATTCTGCAATTCTTGCAGTAAGCAAGTTTTAACAATACTCAAAAGGAATATGATATGTTCTAGTAATCATTCTAGAACAATATACAATGGAAAATGATATCTTTGAAGTAAGCATCTTGAACAATAGAGAATGAGAACATAATATCCAACAGTAAACAGAATCAAGGGTAAAAACAAGGTTATGATCAAGGTGATGCTTGAGGTCGGATATAACACCTTCCCCCTTATATTAAAAATTTGTGTTAACAAATTTTCACATTAAATTAGGCATATGTTTTAGTATTAGAATTTAGTTCAATTTCTTCTTCTTCGCGAGGTTCGTCCAATCTATATGAAGGTCTTCGTTTGACAGTAACAAATTTTCTTAAATTTTGAAAAACGCGATTTCGAGTTCTAGGAGGTTGTGAAGGATCGTCTCCGTTATTAGTAGTAATAATGCCTATTTTAATGTTCCTAGACTTTTTACATTTAAAATAAAAGTACACAATAATTAAAAGTATGATTAAAGTAATGGATAGATATGTCAATATTGGCGTATACTTATTTACAGTTGGTTCGTTAATAATATTATCAAGATCCTTTGCATATTCGTCTAATTTATGCTTTGCGACATTTAAATCGTCATAATTAAATTTATTTAGTTGTAAAGGATTTAAGTCAGGATATTTTAGTTTATTTGGAGTTTCTTTGCAACATTCAAATGGTATATTAATTGGGTGAAATTTATAGGTTTGATTAGATTTATTTAAATTTTTCGTTTGAATTTTAGTACTTCCAATATAAGCAATGCATTCGGATTTTAACGTTAAAATTGATCTATTATTATAGATATTTGGTCTTCGTCTGATATAGTCACAATGTTCTGACAAATTGTTAATTGAAAGTTTTTGTCTGAGAACAAAAAATTAAACATTTCAAAAATTGGAAAATCTGGATTGTTTTCAATGTAATAAGTTTTATTTTCTTCGAATATATCTTTACTGTAATAAAGAGATATGAAGAGTACTTGTATTGCGGTTTCAAAATTAAAAGGAACAGGAATTATATAATATTTTCTTTTAGCTACGGTTTGACTGGAAAGAACATTTGCTTTATTATAGTTAAAATCAGGATTTAGCTCAAGTAAATCATCAATAACTTTTTCGTGAAGGTCTGTTAATTTGTCTTGTTGAAAAATTAGTACAATGTCCTTGTGTGTTTTGTCTAAAAGTTGATTATTTGTATATTGGATTTTAGAATAGTCGATCATTGAAGTCGTCTTGTATAGATCAAAAAATCTGTCAAATTCATTACAGATTATAGCAATTTCGTCAGTCTCATTATTGTCAATAGGCGGGTCAATGTCTTGAGGATTATCATGGGAAGTAGATGGTTCGTCTAGGGAAGTATGAAAGGAAACAGCTTCTTTTATATGATTGATTTTGATTCGAGATAAAGCGTCGGCATTTCGATTAATTTTTCCAGGTTTATAAATTATGTGATAATTATATTCTTCTAATTTAAGTCGCCAACGTGCTAAACGACTACCGGGATCTTTTATTGAGAAAAGCCAGGTTAAAGGTCTATGATCTGTAACCAATAAGAATTTTCGTCCGAAAAGATAAGGTCTATAGTTTTTTACGGCAGCAATTATTGCCAAAAGTTCTTTCTCTGTAACGCTATATTTCATTTCTGCCGGACTTAAGGTTCTTGAAAAGTATGCTATGGGAAGATCATTTCCAACAGGTCCTTGCGAAAGTACCGCGCCTACAGCAAAAGCGCTTGCATCTGTAGTTAAAACAAATTATTTTTCAAAATTAGGATATATTAGAATTGGTGAAGTTATTAATGCATTTTTAAGTTGTTCGAAAGATTCACGACAATCTTTATCAAAAATAAATGGTACGTCTTTTCTTAAAAGTCGAGTTAAAGGCTTTGTCATTTTTGCGAAATTTGGAATAAACTTCCTGTAGTAACCAGTAAGACCCAAAAATTGTTTAATTTGTTTAGTATTCGCAGGTTGAGGAAAATCGATAACAGCTTGTACCTTTTTTGGATTTGGTTTAACCCCTTCAGGTGTAATAGCATGTCCTAAATAGATTACTTCTTTTCGTAAGAATTCACACTTATCTGGCTGTATTTTTAGATTTGAATTTCTTAATCTTTGAAAAACTTCAGTAATACGAGAGATATGCTCATTAATTGTGGAAGAATAAATAATAATGTCGTCCATGTAAACTAAGCACTTTTCGTTTTGTATCCCCATTAGTATATTATCCATAACCCTCTGAAAAGTTGAGGGCGCATTACGAAGGCCAAAGGGCATACGTAAATATTCAAAATGACCATTTTCAACGGAAAAAGCAGTTTTCGAAATGTCTTCTGGATTCATTTCAATTTGTTGAAAACCAGAAGCTAAATCTAAAGTAGTAAAATAATGGCAATTGCCCAACTGATCTAATATATCTGAAATATTAGGCAGTGGATACCTGTCATTAACTGTTAATTCATTTAATTTCCGATAATCAATTACGATTCTCCATTTTTGTTTGCCTGAAGCGTCTAATTTTTTTGGAACGACCCATACTGGGGACGACCATGGTGAAACAGAAGGTCTAATTATTCCTTGAGAAAGCATTTTATTAATTTGTGTTTTTACTTCTTCCTTGTGAACTTGTGGATATCGATAAGATTTAGTAAAAATTGGCTTAGCGTCGCCTGTATCGATAGTATGTTTTATTTCATTAGTAAAACTTAAGAAATCTCCGTCAAAGTAAAATATATCTTCAAAATTCAAGCATAAATTAGTAATTAATTCTTTTTCTTCTTCGTTTAAATGTTCTAGCCTTAATGATTCTTTTATTTCTTCTACTCTGCTTTTCGTTTTAATAAAATTACAAATAATATTAGTACTAGCCTTCGTTTCTTTAATGTAAGGCTCAAATTCAAATTCTTCGAAACAAATATCCTTTGTTATGGCATTAGCGTTTAATATTGTCGTATAAAAATTACCGTCTTCGTTTATTTTTACTATAGCATTTGGCACGTATACCTTTTCTACTCGTTATGCGCATAAAATCATTTCTTTATTCGTATATCTATTCGTATGAGACTTGCATATTTTTTCGCAACGCGGTTCTATCGTAACCTTATTTATATTATAACTTGTATTTTCGCTTTCAAAATTATTTATATTTTCCGTATAATCATTATTATTGTTATTATTATTTCATTCATAAGCGTTTATATGGAGGCTGTCGTACCTTTCGTCAACATTAACTTGTCTGGTCCGAGGCTGTTAATTGAAAATTTTCGCTTTGGCCCAGATAATGTTGTTGGGGAGTTCTATTTTGATTATTTGGATTTGAATTTGGGAATCTAGGAGTAAAATTTTGATTAGAAGGCTGGAAACCTGAATTATTATTAAAAGTTCTGGGGAAGTTATTTCTTGGAGCATTATTAGAAAAATTTCTAGGAGGTTGATTTCTTGGTTGGAAGTTTTGAGGGTGGTTCCTAGGTTGGAAAGAAGGAGTTGGAAAATTATTTTGCTGAGGAAAAGATGGTCTTTGATGGAACCTATTTTGGGAGAAATTATTTCTTTGGGAGTTATTTTGGAAATTGTTAGAGAAGCTAGAAGGATTTGGACCATTTCTGTAATAATTATTTTGATTTTTTGTTCGACATTCATTGATAGTATGTCCATTTCTTTTGCAATAATTACAAAATTTTGGAAAACTATTATTAGTTCTCTTAACATTATCATTGAAGACTGGTACACGATTTTGCCTCTGAAATTTTTGATTTTCAAAATAAGAAAGTTGCAATTCTCTCTTAATTAAAGCTATTGCCCTATTCTTGGTTCTAGACCTGTCAAAACTGTATTTAGACACATGCTAGCGATTAATGTAGCTTGCGATTCTTTTTGTTCCCCAGTGAGAAGGCTTTGTTTTCCTATTGCGGCATACATTTTTGAGCAGTGAGTTTGAACTCTGTCTACAAAAGTCAAAGCATTTTCATTTTGGGATTGACACATTCTTTGTAAATCTTGAATTAATGAAGTTAGATCGCGAGGATCTCCGAAATGGACGTTAAGTAATTGTTTGATTTCCCTCCAGGTACTCAAGTCTCTTGAATTAATGAGTTGGGCTGCACGTCCCTTTAATTGATTTTTAATTTTTATAACAAGTAAAATGGCTTGGTCGCCAACAGTCATTTGCATGGCCCTATCACATGCAATGATAAAAGTATTTAAATTGATTTGATCCCCATCGTATTCAGGGATGATAGAAAATATTTCGCTTAATTTAAAAGGTACTTCGTCGTTATTTGAAGCGTTTGCTTCATTGTTTACATTAGAGTTTATAGCCTCATTATTCGGCATGTTGAAATGAAAAGGTAATATCGTTATAACGTAGAAAGTTCGATAATAGCAACGTAGAAAGTTCAAAAAAAATCTCAAATAAAATTCACTTCAAGTTTTTCACTTACAATAGAAGTAACTTCATGCTCGCTGGATGTCGTTGATGCTGCTGTTGTTGCTGGATGCTGGCCTCAGGAGACTGTCCTTCTTATGCCTCCGGATCTCCCTGTCGAAGACCCTTTTCAGCTGGCTCCAATCGTAGTGGTGTGGTGACTCCCGAGGAGACTGTCCTTCTAAGTGCCTCCGGATCTCCCTCGTTTGAAGACCCTTTTATCGAAGATCCCACTTCTGACACCAAATTGTTACGGGCGACGTGAAGACGAAGACTTTTTAAAAAACTTTTATTTGAGTAACGCGAGTTACAGAGTTTCGGCTTAGACTACAGACAAGACTAGAATTGCCACTCTTACTTTACTAGGTCCTATTTATACAGATCTGTTATGCTGAGGTGTTGTGGTTCTCATGGGAAAAGAATATAAAGAGAAAGGGAAGATCAAATTCTGCAATTCTTGCAGTAAGCAAGTTTTAACAATACTCAAAAGGAATATGATATGTTCTAGTAATCATTCTAGAACAATATACAATGGAAAATGATATCTTTGAAGTAAGCATCTTGAACAATAGAGAATGAGAACATAATATCCAACAGTAAACAGAATCAAGGGTAAAAACAAGGTTATGATAAGGTGATGCTTGAGGTCGGATATACATCTATGTCTGAAAATAAGCTTGTCAACTATCTCGGTGGCCAGCATGATTGCAGCAATATAATCAAGCCTTTTTTTTCTTTATTTGCCGCTCCCAAATCTTCTAGGTAATGCAATTTAAAGTCATGATATTTGTTTTCTTTCATAATGCATTGTATGGACCACTCCTTTAAATTTAATTCTCTACTAGACTAGCATGTCTAATTGAGTTTCTCGGGTAATCTTTAAAATATTGTAACACTTGGACTGTTGCATCATTGTTGCGAACTATTCTTCTAATTGATTTATTTGCCTTTGCGGGTAGAACACATTTTGTGATCAGGAACGTGATATTTCTCCCTATAAATTTTAACGGTTCTTCTAGCATTTTTTTCAGCTTCTCCATAGACTAATAACATATCAACTTTTTCATTGTATAAGTTTTATGATACGTTCAATGATAAAATTATTAAATGTCAAGAGAAGGTATTTCAATTATGACAGGTAAGAATAACCAGTTATCAACTCTCAATTGTTTTCCATGGATACCCGATCAAGCCAAGGCTAATTTGATTCAGGATATACAAATATACTCTGTAGTTCACGAATATAATCTCTAATTTTTGCTATAACAGTTGCCAATTCTCATGGAAAATGTGCCATTGCATTTAATAAGAACCACGTAGTTTCAACACGACGGAGCCAACACAAAGCCAACATTGTAAAAGAATTTATAAACAATTAGTTTGGAAACAAATGGATTAGGATAAATAATAGCCTCATAAAATGGCCAGAAAAGTCGCCAGATCTAACTCTATTCAGTTTCTATTTATGAAAATTTCTGAAAAACCTTGTTTACAAAATTCCATCCCGGACTATTGATGATTTAATAGAAAAAATAACACCAATAACAGTTTTTCTTAAAAAGGCGTTCGTTCATACAGTTACATAATATATTTTTATAACTATAATAATAAAATTTTAATACTCTTTCCATAATACATCTGTCCGAGCATCTGTCAATTGTTTCTGTCAAAAATATACCTTCATAAGTCATGCGGCTAACCCGATTTTCATTAAAAAATACCATGGCATCTTTTTCATATTTTTACAAATAATACCTACGCATTATAACTTTTTAATGAAACAAGATATCAATAAAATTTATTTAAGAAAGTTTATTAGAAAAACGTGATCTTTCCAAATATAAAGAGAAACAGATATAGTCCTGAGAAAAATATATTTGATGGCGTCATAACCTATATTTTCCAAATTCCTTAAAACTATCATTTTGGTCCAAAAACAAGCTTGAGTGGTCCAACGAGAAACCCACAAATCAAATTTTTACTGGCTGTTTTTGTTTGCCTATAATAATCCTGGGGCTTCGAGTTTGGGACCCCCTGTACAATACCTAGGATATAATATTAATATATGTATGTATGTATTATTTGTTCTCTATCTAATATCTAATATACTATACGAACTATTTAAACACCCGCAACGAATAGGTACCTTATTATAACGTAAAATCGTCGCTTGGCGTCTAATCATATTTGAGCCGCGATTCCGCGGGGAAAGGGGCGCGATCGGGCCGAGTCGCGATTGTAGCATATGAGAGGGCATTCGGTTCTCGAGCAGCAGTTCTAGCCAGTCGAGTGCGCGGCACGCGTCGCCGCATCCTTTACAAAACTTCTCTCGGTGCCTCGCGTGTTCTAAGTAAGCATTTTGAAAGATAAGTTTTTAAGACTTTCACATGCAGAAAAAGTCTTGGAAGACCAACTCCAGATTTGCAATAGGGTACTTGGCAATATTTTTAATTGCTCTAAAATTGTACTCTGCTTACAGTAGATGCACCAACACAACACGTAATAAATGAAACAACGGCTTTTAACCCTTATTTTTTATGATAATTAAAGACGAAGTTGCACAGGCTGAAATCTACAGTTTCGTCGTTCTATTGTCCATAACGCCAAACGTGGCAACTCTGTGCCTCTCAGGAGAAACGGAACTGTAACGTTGTCGGTGCCCGTTTGCAATCATTCGTGGAACAAAGGCAAATTGCAGTTTTCTATTCAAGTATCTCCAGCTTGCCTATGAATATCTGTTACTTAATGTATTAAAACCTTTGAGCTTTAACTAACGCAATTGCACACACAAATTTTGTCACATAAAGACTTTTGTTATTATGAATATGAATATGTTCCGTATATTGACTCCTCTATATCAAAATGGTGTCTGTTTATGCTGCACACGCTGGAAACTATATCCTTCATCTCTGCCACGTTAACACTTCAGTTAAAGTATCTGTATACGGAACATACTATAAATATTCAGGTACCAATATTGGGGGAAATATTCGCGTATTTGGCAACGTTACCCGCCCACCTAGGCATCTAACCATATTCATATATCCACATGTCATCTAACACGTATGGTTTTCTGATCGGCAGATGACATCCCGTGATGCTAACTGTCATTCCGTATCTCGTATCTCGCTAAATCAAAATATTAGTATATCATATCTGTGCCATTTATTATAGTTTGTTTTAGTTTGATATTTACTATTATATATTATTTGCGGACCTAGTTATCGTGTTGTTAGATGCGTAAGGTAATAAGGTATCATGGACCCTGAAAGGACAATCCGTAATTTGCCGAAATTGGATGCTTTTTTAGTAGCACAATTTTTTCTAATAATCCGATGTTAGCGTCTGAAATCCATGGGAAAAAAACTACAAAGGTTTGTACGTACGTTGTAGTAATAGTACAGTATTATGAGTTATTAATAAAGAGAGAACCTCGGCCTAGAGACCATCTTGAAGGCGCGTTTATGAAGGCGCCATAGTGCTTAGAAGTACCTACTGAGCCCGAATTCCGGACTTTAGGCCCAACCTAGCCAACAAAATTTACAGAAAAACGATTGAATAAGTATTTACGAAAAAAACCCTTCTTGACTAAAATCGTCGATGGAGGAAGGAATCAATCAACGCTAAAAGTGGTTTCACGGGGCATCATAAGTCTGGGAGTTTGAGGTTAGAATTTTGAAATTTCAACTTTCCTTGCTACTTTCACTGCCGAATAAGGTTATGTCTCAGAACACTTCAGTGGTATCGCTATGTTGCCAAATTGCCGTTATAAAACACTTGTGACGTCATAAGTGCTTTCCCGCCAAATTTCGAAGAAAGTGTAAGAACTTGCTAATTACCTAAATATATATTTTTTAAATAATCGTAGGGTCTTAGGCAAATGTCCAGGAATTGTTTTATCAAGTTTGTAAAATTTCGTCAAGTACCCTATTATCTCAACCGGATAAAGTTGCAATTCGAAATATTCCGCGACACTTTTATAGAGACAAAAATAAGTGAATATTAGGATGAGACACTGTTTTTCGTTATTAACTTTTTAAAAATAGTATATTATTAACCAAGGTTTAGACAGAGGCTATTATTGACCCGAACGTCAATATTAACTCCCGAGGCAACGCCGAGGGCTTTAAGACGTGAGGGCAATAATAGCTGTCTAAACCGTGGTTAATATACAATTTTTTTTCACTACTAACACTCCATAAAAATATTTTTCCACTACTAACACTCCATAAAAATATTATTGTAAAAAATTGTAAAGCATTTTTAATAGTAAACTTACCTTTGTTTTTTCCTTCATATTATTTAATCACAAATCAAGTTAGCCTTGATTTTTGTTTCATCAAATGAAGTTTCTTTACTGTTATCTGTCAAATTTAGCCATTAATTATTATTATTATTTATTCTTGACTAAATCAACTGTGAGTTTATATTATTTTTGTGAAAAAATGTGTGATAATAATTATCATGATGGCTCATCCTCGCCAAACATATTCTGCACTCCTCCGGAAATAAGAGAAGAGGCACAAAAGATTAATGATCAGTTGCTTCCACAGAAGTCGAAAAGTGTTTACTTAAAAACTTATACAATGTTTAAAGACTGGTGCAAAATTAAAAATATTGAAACAATTTCTGAAAACATATTATTGGTATATTTTCAAACGCAAGCTGAAAACAAGAAATCATCAAGCTTGTGGGCAACGTTTTCTATGTTAAAATCCACGATTTTATTGAAGGAAAATATTGACATTTCGAAGTATTTTAAACTGGTAGCATTTTTGAAAAGGCAAAATACTAATTATGTAGCGAAAAAATCACTTGTTTTTAAAGAAGATGAAATTGCACGATTTTTGATAGACGCACCAGACGAAGTGTTTTTAACAGCAAAGGTACCTACCTAAACATGCCTCGTTCTACTTTACATATATATTTACATATTTACAATAAACAATAATTACTTTATTACTTACTAGGTTCTACTTGTTATCGCAGTTGCTGGTGCATGTAGAACAGACGAACTTTGTAATATGCTTCGAAAAGACTTGGATGTTCGAGACGATGTGATCGTTATTGATATTTCTACTAGTAAAAATGGAACATCACGAAAGTTTGTTATCATGAAGCCAGTTTGGGTCGAAGTTGTTAAAAATTATATTCAAAAACGGCCTACCCCAGATTTACCACGCTTATTTATTACTTTGCGGAACAATAAGCCGACACGACAGAGACATAACATTGGCCATAATACAATAAGTAAGATGCCAAAAGTGATTGCAAGTTTCTTGGGACTATCAAAACCAGAGAGATACACTGGCCATTCATTCAGAAGGAATTCGGCCACTATTTTAGCGGAAAATAGTGACGATCTTTAACTGTAAAACAGCACGGAGGTTGGAAATCTTCCACTGTTGCCGAAGGGTATATTGAAGAATCTCTGGCTTCTAAAAAAGAATAGCTAAAATGGTTCAAGGGCCAGTTTACAATGCTACATCAGTACCTGTAGTTGCACAGAGCGATAACACTATCCATCCAAATGATAGTCATAATGAACCTCGTGATGAACAGTTATTTGATATTGGTAGTTCTAGTTCCTTTGCTAATATAGAATCGAGATATCCCGCCAGTGATACACAAAAAATATCGGATAATATTTACTTAAACAATCAACACATTAATATTCCGGTTACAAATACAAGCACTGCAACAGGTTTAATTAATATGACTTGTTACAATTGCACAGTCAATTATTATATTAATAATAATAATTAGTTTTAGTTGTAATTTGTAATTTTTGTTTTCCCAAATACTTAAATAAACGTTGTTTCATCAGCTGTTGTTACTAATTTTAGGTTAGAACGGTTAGGTGGAGGTGGGGGAAGGGAAGGTTAGATTTCTGTTTTGTGGGCAGGGTAAACAAGTAAAAATATCTACATTGGCGTGTGTTCAGCGTTTAATACAAATTGAAAAAAAACAGTGAAATAAGTAAGCAGGGTTGTATAATAATACGAAATTGTGCCGTACATAGAAGAGCCTGTTACTAGTGACCCGTGACGTCAATTCATTATTGACCTTGGTCAATAATAAATTATTATTGACCTCGGGAGAGAAAATCAACTTCTCGGGTTAATGATGGGTCAATAATACATGCTTTTTAGGGTTAGTAGTGGAAAAACGTTATTATTTATTGTTTTATGGATATTAATTATGCAAAAATACGTAATTTATGTTAAAAATAAAAAGCTCATGCGGAAAGTTAATTGGTCATAGAGTGTGTTCTTTTCAAAACGTAGCCCCCCCTGTGCATTTACCCACGAGTCGCCACTATGTTGACTTCAAAAGTTGGCAATACTGATCTGCTAGTAGGTACAAATGATTTAGGTGATGTATAGGTAACGGAAAATCAACCTAAAATGTGTTTTATTTTGTTTCCGATTGGCATCTATGAACTTTTTTCTAGTCTACTCAAAAATGGAGGCGGCAAGATTTCATTTAATCAAGTTTCAATGTTTACTTGCGTTTTTTTTTTTCATGATTTTATTAGTTCGGCAGCCTGGGTTATGTAATGTATACCCAATGGAGTTTCCAGAATTCTTATGATTTTGAGAACTGTGATTAGCCAGAGACATTCTGGTGAACTCTTCAGTAGTCAGATTAAACAGTCCTCGGATTAACTGCAATATTATAGGGATGAATAAAAAATATTATTGAAATTAGATATTTTTACAGATTCACGCCTGCTTTAGAAAGTAATTTATGCCAAACTTTTATTTTTCGGGAATCGATTAGGCCTTGGCAAGAGACAAAAAAGACAAAGTAGCGTTTCTGTAAGATATCGGACAACTCTACTGGGTGTATCATTCATAATGGGACATAGAGCAACTGTATATATTTTGGACCAAAATATTACAACTGAGCTTAAGAACTACTGGTCAAATCTCAATATTTACTGAGTTACAATACCTTCCAAAGTAATCAAGCTGCTGAACTGAAACTTCACACAACTGTGTTTTTGGTGTGGTGTGTACTTGTAACTTTTTTGAGGTTAACTTTTGGGTGTTGCATTTTCATCATTTTAGTACATCTTTTCATTTGCCAACAAAAATGTAAATTTGTTTCATATTGTAACGAAAAATGCCTCTAAAGTTGTTATATCAGGTTTCAATGAATATGTCTGCACGGTTTTCTAACCTACTCAAAGATTTAGCAGATAAATAGTAAGTTTGGGTATTCTACTTACAGTTTTATAATTTTTATAATTAATTTAGAGGCATTTTCCGTCGCATCTTTGTTGGCCTGAGACCCCCAGGGCCCCGTTTTCCTTTAGTTTTCATTGTTTTCTCTGTAGAGCTTCCATAACTAACTTTCTAGAAAGTTTGCTAGAACTTTATGATTTTTTATCATTTATCATTTATCATTGGCATTGGCCAGGAATATTCTAGAGAATTATCCAGTCTTCCTTTTTAATATATAAGCCCTGGGAATTGGGCCTGGGGGAAGTAAAAGGTTAGAAAGAGATTTTGTGCGAATTTTAGAGCTGCAAGTATACCTATTCTTGGACAGTGACAGTAATCTGCCAAGTTTATTTGTGATTTTTGAAGGCTAAACAATAAAGGTGGTAACCAAGGCAACGAGTTTGGACTGTGATTGTTGAGATTCAGTACAATATCCATAAAATATCGTTTTTTCTTATCAAATGTTTATTATCAAATGTTTTTAGACAAATGCCTAAAATAACCCTTAAAAATCACAAAAATCCTAATAGACCATAATTAATTTTCGAATCTAACATGCCGCATCATTTTTTTTGCTGATACAACTATGCAGAAATGGAACTTTAGTTATACAAAAGATACGTTTTTGCTTCCGTCAAATCATAGCTTGATTTTTGAAAAAAAAAGAGGCACACATTTCTTTTTTAAAAAACAGTCCTGAAACCCAAACGTAAAATTTCAAATTTTGGATCATAAACCTTATCATTCAGGCAATACGGGGACACCCTGTATAAGAACAGAAAATCGTATCTGGGAAGTAAAAGCAAGTTTCTCGAGAGTTTACGAACTGGACGTTACTTCTGGTTGGTAACAGTGACTATTATTATTATTTTAATTTATCAGGTTTGCGATCTTGTATACCTATTACTGCCTAATGGTAATATTTGATAACAAGCTTGTGATGGTTTGAAGAACAACTTTTTAATAAGGTCTAGAACGATTATATCACAAGATGAGGTGTTATTGCCAATACCACAGAATAACTAAAATTATTCTGTGCCAATACTTATTAACCACTCCTATAGAGGCAACTTAATGCTTGTATATTTCGAAAACCATATACAAGTAATGTATTTCACAAACTAATTTAAAAGGCATAAAATACGTGCTATTGACTCTCTGGAATCCTGAATAGGTTTCAGAATATGATGGAAAGTAATTTTCAGTGAAAACGTTTAGACATAAAAAAACTGTTCCAAAGCCTCCGTCTCCTCTTTGTGGGGTGTCCTTTATTCTTTCTTCGGGTAAACGAATTGCGTTAACGAAAGTGATCCAGACTTGGCAGCTCTGGCTAAGCCTCGTCACCGGCGGGGTCCCTTAAATCATCAAAAACGCTGAATTGCTGCTCACCCGGAGCCTCCGGTTTCCGCTCCACTCTCTTCGGCCGGATTAACATCTCCACCGGAGCCCGGAATATATGGGAATTATTCCGGGGCCGAATTTGAAAGAAGATAAATGCCGGTTTTTATCTAGGTGGATTTATGGGAGGGCGGCATAATTGTCTGGTGTTTACGCGGGTGAGCGCCGCTGATACCAATTTTACAGGGTTATTGATTATACACGGCTTGTTTATAGAGATGAACACCATAAAATATTTCATTAGGTATACATTATTTATTCTATTAGAGAAGAACTGTTATACAAACATTACTTTAGAGACATACCAAGAGAGCCTGTAATAGATATTTACACGTCATGTAAAATTCATTAGTTATGAAAGCAGTTATACAGGTTCTTTCAAAAAACAGTGTACACGCTTCTATACAGTGTGGTCATTGAAGTCTGCAATATATGGGATTTTTTTTTATTAATTGTACAACGAAAATACAAATATTCCCGAAAGTTGGTGCATGTTCGATAATCATATTAGGCGCACCTAGAATGGTTGCAAGTCAAACAGCATACAGGAGGGGTCAAAAAATATAATTAATAAATGATGTTTAGTGGCATATCAGGTAAAGGATATCAATTGAAAAAAATGCCCTCCAGCCGGGACTTGAACCCGGGACTCCTACTGTGGCCGTAGGCACTTTAACCAACTAAGCTACCGGAGATATGGGTTCCATCGGCTAGGTGTTATTTATTCCAATTGATATATAGTTAGTAGCGGTGAGATGTAGAAGACTTCGGCGTCTTCTACAGCTACTAGAAGGGGTTAGAGGGTGTAGGGAAACCATTCATTATTGTTGGTTATGTAAACTTCCTATTTGTTCTTCCACCCACAATATTCGACATATAGCGACTTAATGCAAGTATCGAACGTGGAAATTCTAACCTACAATGTCAAAGCCAGAATATGAAACACAGAAAGATTTTTAGTACCTGTAATAATTATAAATAATAAATGATGTTTAGTGGCATATCAGGTAAAGGATATCAATTGAAAAAAATGCCCTCCAGCCGGGACTTGAACCCGGGACTCCTACTGTGGCCGTAGGCACTTTAACCAACTAAGCTACCGGAGATATGGGTTCCATCGGCTAGGTGTTATTTATTCCAATTGATATATAGTTAGTAGCGGTGAGATGTAGAAGACTTCGGCGTCTTCTACAGCTACTAGAAGGGGTTAGAGGGTGTAGGGAAACCATTCATTATTGTTGGTTATGTAAACTTCCTATTTGTTCTTCCACCCACAATATTCGACATATAGCGACTTAATGCAAGTATCGAACGTGTAAATTCTAACCTACAATGTCAAAGCCAGAATATGAAACACAGAAAGATTTTTAGTACCTGTAATAATTATAAATAATAAATGATGTTTAGTGGCATATCAGGTAAAGGATATCAATTGAAAAAAATGCACTCCAGCCGGGACTCGACTCCGGTAGCTTAGTTGGTTAAAGTGCCTACGGCCACAGTAGGAGTCCCGGGTTCAAGTCCCGGCTGGAGGGCATTTTTTTCAATTGATATCCTTTACCTGATATGCCACTAAACATCATTTATTATTTATAATTATTACAGGTACTAAAAATCTTTCTGTGTTTCATATTCTGGCTTTGACATTGTAGGTTAGAATTTCCACGTTCGATACTTGCATTAAGTCGCTATATGTCGAATATTGTGGGTGGAAGAACAAATAGGAAGTTTACATAACCAACAATAATGAATGGTTTCCCTACACCCTCTAACCCCTTCTAGTAGCTGTAGAAGACGCCGAAGTCTTCTACATCTCACCGCTACTAACTATATATCAATTGGAATAAATAACACCTAGCCGATGGAACCCATATCTCCGGTAGCTTAGTTGGTTAAAGTGCCTACGGCCACAGTAGGAGTCCCGGGTTCAAGTCCCGGCTGGAGGGCATTTTTTTCAATTGATATCCTTTACCTGATATGCCACTAAACATCATTTATTATTTATAATTATTACAGGTACTAAAAATCTTTCTGTGTTTCATATTCTGGCTTTGACATTGTAGGTTAGAATTTCCACGTTCGATACTTGCATTAAGTCGCTATATGTCGAATATTGTGGGTGGAAGAACAAATAGGAAGTTTACATAACCAACAATAATGAATGGTTTCCCTACACCCTCTAACCCCTTCTAGTAGCTGTAGAAGACGCCGAAGTCTTCTACATCTCACCGCTACTAACTATATATCAATTGGAATAAATAACACCTAGCCGATGGAACCCATATCTCCGGTAGCTTAGTTGGTTAAAGTGCCTACGGCCACAGTAGGAGTCCCGGGTTCAAGTCCCGGCTGGAGGGCATTTTTTTCAATTGATATCCTTTACCTGATATGCCACTAAACATCATTTATTATTTATAATTATTACAGGTACTAAAAATCTTTCTGTGTTTCATATTCTGGCTTTGACATTGTAGGTTAGAATTTCCACGTTCGATACTTGCATTAAGTCGCTATATGTCGAATATTGTGGGTGGAAGAACAAATAGGAAGTTTACATAACCAACAATAATGAATGGTTTCCCTACACCCTCTAACCCCTTCTAGTAGCTGTAGAAGACGCCGAAGTCTTCTACATCTCACCGCTACTAACTATATATCAATTGGAATAAATAACACCTAGCCGATGGAACCCATATCTCCGGTAGCTTAGTTGGTTAAAGTGCCTACGGCCACAGTAGGAGTCCCGGGTTCAAGTCCCGGCTGGAGGGCATTTTTTTCAATTGATATCCTTTACCTGATATGCCACTAAACATCATTTATTATTTATAATTATTACAGGTACTAAAAATCTTTCTGTGTTTCATATTCTGGCTTTGACATTGTAGGTTAGAATTTCCACGTTCGATACTTGCATTAAGTCGCTATATGTCGAATATTGTGGGTGGAAGAACAAATAGGAAGTTTACATAACCAACAATAATGAATGGTTTCCCTACACCCTCTAACCCCTTCTAGTAGCTGTAGAAGACGCCGAAGTCTTCTACATCTCACCGCTACTAACTATATATCAATTGGAATAAATAACACCTAGCCGATGGAACCCATATCTCCGGTAGCTTAGTTGGTTAAAGTGCCTACGGCCACAGTAGGAGTCCCGGGTTCAAGTCCCGGCTGGAGGGCATTTTTTTCAATTGATATCCTTTACCTGATATGCCACTAAACATCATTTATTATTTATAATTATTACAGGTACTAAAAATCTTTCTGTGTTTCATATTCTGGCTTTGACATTGTAGGTTAGAATTTCCACGTTCGATACTTGCATTAAGTCGCTATATGTCGAATATTGTGGGTGGAAGAACAAATAGGAAGTTTACATAACCAACAATAATGAATGGTTTCCCTACACCCTCTAACCCCTTCTAGTAGCTGTAGAAGACGCCGAAGTCTTCTACATCTCACCGCTACTAACTATATATCAATTGGAATAAATAACACCTAGCCGATGGAACCCATATCTCCGGTAGCTTAGTAGGTTAAAGTGCCTACGGCCACAGTAGGAGTCCCGGGTTCAAGTCCCGGCTGGAGGGCATTTTTTTCAATTGATATCCTTTACCTGATATGCCACTAAACATCATTTATTATTTATAATTATTACAGGTACTAAAAATCTTTCTGTGTTTCATATTCTGGCTTTGACATTGTAGGTTAGAATTTCCACGTTCGATACTTGCATTAAGTCGCTATATGTCGAATATTGTGGGTGGAAGAACAAATAGGAAGTTTACATAACCAACAATAATGAATGGTTTCCCTACACCCTCTAACCCCTTCTAGTAGCTGTAGAAGACGCCGAAGTCTTCTACATCTCACCGCTACTAACTATATATCAATTGGAATAAATAACACCTAGCCGATGGAACCCATATCTCCGGTAGCTTAGTTGGTTAAAGTGCCTACGGCCACAGTAGGAGTCCCGGGTTCAAGTCCCGGCTGGAGGGCATTTTTTTCAATTGATATCCTTTACCTGATATGCCACTAAACATCATTTATTATTTATAATTATTACAGGTACTAAAAATCTTTCTGTGTTTCATATTCTGGCTTTGACATTGTAGGTTAAAAAATATAATAATTGTGCAAGAGTAAAGTACCCTTATTTCAGAAAATTCAGCAAAATGTTAATAAGGAAAGTTGTCAAGAATTAAAAGTTATGCCTAAATACCAAAACATGGCCTGCTAAGACAAAAAATATATTTTTTTTAAATCGTTAATAATATCCTAAAAAAAATTGTTTTAATATTCACCCTAAACAATTTCATAAATCAATCAAAAATAAATCAATTTCGCATAACTTCACCTTCAAGCATAAGTATTTGTTAAATTAACTTTGATTTTTATTTTTTTTAGGGGATCACAAACTTCATGTTTGTTGCAAGGATATTAAACAAAACTTTAAAATTTCGCAAAATTTCTTCTGAACAAGATAAAACATTAGTAATATATTAGTATATATATATATACATATATATATATATATACTCTCATGTAAGGTGCAACTTTTTTATTTTAAATGTTTATTAAAAAACTGGAAATTAATTGACGAAAAATTTTTTTCTTAGGTGGCTATGTTTTGATATTTAGACATAGCTTTTAATTCTTAACAACTTTTCTTAATAACGTTTTGCTGAGTTTTTTTAAATAAGGGTAATTTACTCTTGTACGATTTTCAAATTTTTGATCTACCCTGTATGCTCTTTAACTTGCAACCATTCTAAGTGCTCCTAATATGATTATTGAACATGCATCAACTTTCGGCAATATATGAATTTTGGTTGTGCAATTAAAAAAATAAGTCCCATATGCTGCACACTAAATGACCACACTGTATAGGGCTGAGAAAACATAGAAAAATAAGATGAAAAAATAAAATTTAACGGATTATGGGACAAATTATTTTCGGTAACTCACAGAGTGAACCTGCATCCAATATCTCTAATATAGCCCAAGAGAGTAGAGTGTTTCTAGTACCTACACAATATACGCAGGAATGATCCATGGCTTCAGTTAACCTTTAAGCAGCAGTAGCAGGTAAGATGTATACCAAAGCCGTTTAGTTAACCCTGACAAAAGTCTCAAAAATACTAAAAATATAAGAATTCGAAAATGGCTGAGGTATGAAAAATTACAGATACCTGCCTCTAGGTACCAATCAAGAAACAAAAAGAATAAGCGCGCATGGGAAATCAATTCTTTTGGTCATTTTTCTAATATGTAGAAATCGCATACCATAAAAATTAGGATTAGTTTATGAACTTGGAAATAAAACACCAAAAAAATTGTATTTTTCGTTTCTATTTTGCCGGAGACATAATTACTGTTCAAACAAATTAATTGTTATGGAACTCACGTTTTTAAATGATATAACCCTCTCTGAAATCGAACTGGGATATCAAATAAAGTGGTTTTATTTTCTATACAGGGTAAATCATAAAAAAATGCTGAAAGGGTGTTTTTTGAATATAAACTTGAAACTCTATTTTTGGGCTTACCTTTCAATTCTAAACAACTTCTCGTAATACATGTCTTCATTAAAATTAAAA
Source organism: Pseudeuparius sepicola (assembly GCA_963920635.1). NCBI lineage: Eukaryota > Metazoa > Arthropoda > Insecta > Coleoptera > Anthribidae > Pseudeuparius > Pseudeuparius sepicola. The sequence continues at coordinate 44,914,818 of OY987302.1, read as the reverse complement.
ATAAGTGTACTTTACTCTTGAGCCTTTTCTGCGTTTCGAATGCACAAACTTTGATCAAGAATAAAATTTTCTGATAAATGTAAAATAAAAAAATCCCATATGGTGCGTACTTTCTGCCGGGCACTATACCTATATCAATATATTTTTTGAAAATCAACCCAAAACCTAAATTACTACGTTTTTCCTGAAATATGAAAATATACTCGTGAAAAGTGTATTTATACAATTTTTTAACAGAGCGGACAACCAAAACCAAATTAAGCAAAATGTGACTTTGGTTTGGGTATATTGTTTGCACCTAGCGTGAAAGGCGTAATTTAGAATTTAGTAAATAGATATACAATCGTATTGTGAGGTTGAGAATTATTATCATTATTATTATTAATTAATACGAACCTATTTATTCTTTACATTACCTGTAAAATATTATTTCTGTAGATTTCTAGAGCCTACATTATTTCTGCTGATACAACTACGTAAGGCACCCGACAACATTGTTTGTAGACCCAGTTTCAGTTTTTTCACAAACAGATGGAAACAGAAGATAAATCGGATGAAAACAACACTTTTTTAACACTTGACTAGCCACTGACTCTAGAGTTGCAACAAAATGTCGGATTATCCATTTTGCCTTCTCTGTGATTGTATTGGTAATTTTGTCCAGGGCAGTTTGTTCACGTACCTACATTGGACTAGTCTGGTCATATAGAAAACTGCATGCAGGCGGATAATAGAAGTTTAGTAGACTCCCGTGGCATATTTCATTTGTGCCAGTTCCTCTTAGTTTTTAAATAAAAAAATTATCCAAAATTTTAAGGTATTGCTCCTTTTGCTCACAAAATATGGCGCTAGATACAATCGATATGCTGAAAGTCCTCTGTAGCTAAGTTCACACAATCTTCCTTGTTATTATTTGTGAATTGTCGATTTTTTACAAATCTAACCTAACTACTTATCCTTGGTATACTTCATAGACTTATGAACAATTATAAGTCTATGGTATACTTCAAACTTCAAACATTTCAAACCGAAATAATAATTTTAATTTTGAGATTTTTATATCGAGTTTTTATTATTATTTATATCTATTAAAACCAAAAATGACCTTATTTATCTGCTTACCAAAATAATAAACCTATGTAATATTTATAATGTAGGTAGGTAGGTAGGAAATATATAGAAATGTCTATTATAGGTATAAAATCTGGTTGATATATTTAGATACCAGATACTTCCAAGATTCCTCTGCTGAAGATGTTACTAAATAACTGCCTTTCAATGTAAGTACTTATTTAAATACCATAAGCTATAATTGTATTGCAATCTATTTTTTTCCTACCCAGCTTGAAGAAAACACAATGAATTGGGAACATTCTTACTTCGATTAACCTGACGTCCTGCCCCATATTTTTTTTTACCAAAACTAGCATCCCAATTTTCAATAGAAGAAGCATTTTGAAAACCAAGAATTTGTCGAGGAACATAATGTCGAGGAAAAATACATAAATAATATCCATGATACTTAGTATCATGGCAAATGTCTATATTTATATAACTTGTAAGCAAGGATATTTATTAGCTGATCTAATATTAAGAATATATCAATTTACTCACCCTTGTACTTTCACTGTTCTATTTTCTGGTGAAAATAGATCTAAATTGTTTATATAATATCAGTGCAACAGTCACCATAATGGGAGGATTGTTGGAATAAGCTTTTTCAAAACTCTACTCCATACTTTCTGCAGCTTATTATTAAACTTCAAAAGGCCACTTTCGCAAGCACTAAAAGGAAAATATGTTTTCAAATGAATAAAATATGAATACGGAAATACTGTGGGATTTAAGTGCTTACATTATTTGTACCTACCCTCCAGGCCTTGATATGTAACAACAGGGATACTTGAAGCAAGCAGTTTTATTCTTAGAATCCAGTCTCATCCAGCAGATAGCAGGTAATCATACTTTAAGCTGTCATGCTTCATGCTGCCATACGGTCAGCCCACAAATCACTAACCAATTAGGTACCCTGAAGTTGCCGCACGCGGTTTTGAGACAGACCCATGGATATATTATGATGTGGGTAAAGAAGATTACTACTACCTTAAATATCTTGAGGTATTTTAAAATTTCTAGGATAATGGATATTTATCTTGGACAAGGGGCTTTTGGGGAACTAGATGACTGTAGTTCACCATTACAAACATCAAAATAATTTTTATAATTTAATCGTACTAGCCCATTAGGTATGTGTTTTATTTCCTCTCCTTTCTGAGTTGGAGTGCCGAATGAACAATTTTTCTTCCCCTTATTATAACTGCCACGTAAATTTGCCACAAAAAAATTTAAAATAGCCCGATTTAACGGGTGTTGGGCACATTCTGCTGATGATCATATCTTTTTTAATTTAGTGCCGCGCAGATGCTAGATGGCCGTTGCGGGGCAGCGTATAGTAATTAGTATTAAGCTTTAAAGCGCTGCCAGGCTTTTAACGTAAACGACATAATTTTTTCGTAGTTTGTGAAAAATACAGCTTTAGAGGATTGTTTTAGTACATACAATATAGTCCGGGGAATAAATATCAATATGCTAAAATTTTGAGATTATCTACTTATTTCAACTATAAAGTATGCCCATCTAAGGAAAGGTTGTTAAGTTAAAGGTTAAACATACAAAAGTGTGTCATGTATGTCCCTCAATTTTTCGGGAGAGTGTTTCACATTTGGTTTTAAGGAAGTTCTTTCATGTAAAATTTTTGGAATTAAATTATTCCGTTCAAACCTTAAGAGGAACAAAGCAGTACCTTCATTCGTGGAACGCTGTCTCGTTAGCTTGACGTCACTGCCTTAATTGGAAAGCGTGAGAGTCCCTCAAGCTTCTGTTCTTTGTACACTAGAAACTGAACTATCGCAGAATAAACAAGCTATATTTTCAGTGTTCCCACAATGGGCGCAGTAAAACTGCGGACGATAGCGGCTGTCACTCGTCCCAGCAATTTTACAACCGCGACAAGTTCGCTCCTTCTATTTTGCGAATTACGATGCGGGAGCGACGTAATAAATTTTTAAAAATTCGACCGACAACTTTATTAGGCAAGATACAGAATAAAAACCTTGTAAAAACACAGAACAACTTGTATTTATAATTTTGAAGATGTTGATGCAGCGGCGCTGAGGTGGCGCTGAACATTCTAGTTGGGCGCTGACTAAGATGCTGATTCTGCTTGGTGTATGGACGTAACTCCTCCCCGCTAAGTAGAAACTTCGGGCCGGAACAGGGCTGAAGTTGTGGCTTCTTCTTTTTGATTTTTGATTTTAATTTCGATTCTTCTTTTCTTGAACTTGATGATTCCATATACCATTATTACTGATAAAATTATTGCAATTATGATCCATAATATCCAATTTGTTTGATTTATATTCTTGATATCTTCAATTGATACTGGATTCGAAGCTTGAATTTATTTTTCGAGGTGATGAAGTTCTTGAAGTTCCAAATTTTCTAACTTCAGAGGATTTCTTCTTGGTATTTTTGTTATAATTGATTGATTTTGAATTCTTGGCAATACAATCGGTTTTCCGGGTAACTGAATTGCTTCATGATTTTTGAAAATATAAGTTTTATACTCCATACTACAATTTTTTGGAATTTTGATAATATTGACTCCTTGAATAAGGTGTAGTTGTTCAACCTTGCATTTTGTTTTAATTTGGATTTCTTCTTGTGTTATGATTATTATAAATTCTTGATTTATTTTATTGATTAAAAACTTCGGTGGTAAGACAGGAACTTGTTCGCATTTTAGTGGGTGTCCTTGGATAAGTGAAGAGATGCAATCGTCGTTGCCATTTACTAATTCTTCGTGGGTACATAAATAATTTTCTTCAACTTGTATACAAGGGTGGTCCATATACTGGTAACGATGAGTCTCTTCCAGAGCTAAATATTGCTTGGTGGGTATAATGACATGGTTGTCATTTGAAGGAATTGGGAAAAGACGGAAATATTGATAATTTTCAGGATAGATAATTGGGACTTCCATGGAGAATATAATACTGTGTTTTGAAAAATGACAATTTGTTTGTATTAATGAGTACCACGAGTTAATATCAATATCTAAAATTTCAGAAGGATTATAATATGTATGAAGTTCTTTCAAGATTTCTTCTAGATTTTTCTTTGTAAGTATATCTGGATGTACAACATGTAATTTTGAAAAAGTTATTGCATTTTGAATATCCTCTAGCAAAGTTACGATAACATTTATGTTCATAAATATTTGATCAACTATTGATGTAAATGCCATATATTTATAGAATTCTCCAGTTACTTTACTTATATCATTTCGTATTTCAGTTATGTAATTGGAAATTTTCTCTCGGTCTTGATTAATTTTTTCAATAAGTTTTGAATATTTTTGGATCAGTTGTTTTGATAAGGACAATTGGGAATTTACGTTATTAACAATTTTTTGCTGGTTTGATTTTAGAGTTTCAATTGCGTTATCATATCGTAAACCATCATTTGAATCTAATGTTCCAAATAACCATTTGTGGACTGTTCCTCCTAAATTTATTAAGCCACGTTTTTGTCTTGGAATTTTTGTACTTTGGAAGTTAATATTTTCGAATTTTTCATTTATCTCTAAAATAAGTGGAATAAGGTGTTCATAATCATTTCTTTTGTATACGTTATTTTCTTTTGTAAATTCTACTTTTATAGAGTTAAGATTTTCATAAATTTCTGTTATTCCATTAATTTGTTGTTTAATATCTAGTAAATCAATATCGTAAAGAAATGTATGTTTGCTTTTGATAATTTTTGATTGTCCTAATTTAAAGGGTAATATACCAGGGTTATTTGATATCTGAGTAATTTTAACTTCTTGCACTTGTGCTAGGTTGATTGATATCAACATCATCAGCAGAATTATCATCATCTTGATTCTGTAACAATAAAGGAGGGGATTTTAGTTCTTTAATATGTATAGTTTCAATTTTGTTAGTTTTATTATTTTGAATTTTCACTTTATTGTGTTCTAAAAGTTCGATTATTTTGTAGGGACCTAAGAATTTGTTATTTTTCTTATTTCTATTTAAAGGGTTCTTTTTGAAAACAGTTTGATTTATTTTAAAGTTTGGGTTGTCGTCTCCTTTTTTATTTGTTTTTGTTAAAATGTTTATTTTGTTTTTCTCGACATTTTCTTTTATTTTCGTATAGACATGTTTTAATTTTTCGTTATGATTTTCTACATAGTCTTAGTAGAATTCATTTGTATTAAATATTTCTGGGTTTCTAGTGTCAGTATGACCAAAGACTAATTCGAAAGGGGTATAATGCGTAGCGTAGAACTATGAATTGAAGAGTTGTAACCTAAAACGGCGTAATTAACTGGATCGGTTTCATTAGGGTGAGATTCTTTTAAAATTCTTAAATGTTCGATTAGCGTGGAATGAAATCTCTCAACTATGCTATTGGATTCGTGATGTCCGGGCGTAGTAAAATGAACATTGATTTTATGCATTTTTAATAATTCTTTAACTGTTTCATTATTAAATTCTTTTCCGCTGTCCTAAATAATATTCTTAGGAATACCAAAACTTGAAAAATATTTGACTAGGGCATCACATACATTTATTGCAGATTTTCCAGGGATACAAATTACTTGTGCAAACTTCGAAAATGCGTCTACTAAGGTTAAATAATTTTTTGAATCATAATAGAATATATCTATATGAATAATTTGAAAGGGCTTTGAAGGTGTTTCTGTAAGTACAAGTGGAACGTATGGAGGATTTCTTCCGTATTTAGTTTTTTGACAAATTTCGCATTCATTTATAAATTTGGTAATGTCAGACTTCATGTTTATCCAAAAATAATTTCGTTTAAGATATTCTAATGTTTCTTGTATACCACGATGATTTGTTTTGCCTAAATGGTGATTTTTAATTAACATTAGTTGTTCTTCTCGATCCTTAATGGTGTTTAATTAATTTTGTACATCTAATTAATTTAGGTCCTAATTGGTTGAAATGTTCTGAATAGACGTTGGTAAATTTCAAAATAAATGTTGGATTTTCGAAAAATATATGATAAGTTGTATTTGGTTTTAGGTATTGTTTTAAAAAGTATAAGATCATCTGATCGTCACAATCAAGGGGAATTTTTAATGTCATTATCTTTTGGTGAAAGTAATTTTCTTGTTCAACTGAAAGTCTATTATTTTTGAAAATACGTATTTGGTTTGTTTTGTTATTAACTATTTCGTCTAAAATTTGAAGGCCATCGTTACTAACTTCTTTTGATAAAGAATGTGGGGTTTCATCGTCACTACTAATTTGGATAGGAATTTCGTTAAGTATTTTTTGTTTTGGTTTATTAGGTGGTCTAATTTGAATGTCAGAATGTATTATTATTTTCGGGTTAGAGGATGTCTTTCCGTAAACAGTCGGTGTTGATGTCGAAGTCACGTTTTCTAGGTCACTAGTACGTTCTGGATTATTCTCGCTGATATTGGGTAAAATAAAATTGTCTGGATTTTCTACGTAATTTCTAAGAAATTCTAGAGTGTCTTGGTTTATGTCACCTGGGTTATTTACAACGGATTGTGTTTCATGCATGTTCAGTTTTATTCTAGAAAGTGCATCTGCGTTTAAGTTTAATTTTCCTTTTTTGTAAACAATTTTATAATCGAATTCTTCGAGCTTAAGACGTCAGCGAACTAATTTTGAATTTGGTTCTTTAAGATTGAAAAGCCAAGTTAATGGTCGATGATCTGTAACTATAGTAAAACGTCTGCCATATAGATAGGGTCGAAAATATTTACAAGAATAAACTATTGCGAGTAATTCTTTCTCTATGGTACTATATTTTTGTTCTGATTCGTTTAACGTCCTTGAAGCATACGCGACTGGTCTATCTTGTCCTATTGTGCCTTGTGATAATACTGCACCTATTGCATAGTTAGAAGCGTCTGTAGTCAAAATAAATTGTTTTTTGAAATCTGGATATTGTAAAATTGGGTCGTTGCAAAGAATTTTCTTACATGTGTTAAAAGCATTTACAAAACTCTGATCATGCACTACTTTAGCATTCTTTTTTAGACAAATTGTAAGTGGTTTAGTGATTTTGGCGAAATCTTTTATAAATCTGCGATAATATCCTAGTAGTCCTAAGAAAGATTTTATGTCTTTTTGTGTCTGTGGTATAGGAAATTTTTGTATTGCACTAATTTTGTCAGGGTCGGGCTTTATAATATGACCTAAGTAAGCTACTGATTTTTTAAGAAATTCTGATTTGTCTAGTTGAACTTTTAGATTTGCCCTTTTTAATCTTTCAAAAACTGATTTTAATCTTGAAATGTGCTCTTGCTAAGAAGTACTAAAAATAATAATATCATCAAGATAAACAAGACAAATTTCGTTAGCCAAGCCTCTTAACACATTATCTATTACTCGCTGAAAGGTACTGGGTGCGTTTTTTAATCCAAACGGCATTCTAATAAATGGAAAGTGTCCTCCTATTGTAGAAAAAGCTGTCTTAGGAATGTCATTTTTATCGATTGGAATTTGGTAAAAACCGGATGCCAAATCAAGAGTTGTAAAATAATTTGCTCGTCCTAGTCGGTCAAGTATGTCTGTTATATTAGGAAGGGGGTATTTATCGTCTATTGTCTTTTCGTTCAATTTTCGGTAGTCAATGACTATGCGCCATTTTCTTTTTCCGGATGAATCGAGTTTTTTAGGAACGATCCATATAGGGCTACTCCAAGGGGATGTTGAAGGTTCTATTATACCTTGTTTTAGCATTGTATTAATTTGTTTTTTAACTTCGTCTCGATGAACTTCGGGAAATCGATAAGATTTAGTGTAAATTGGTGTGTCATTAGTAAGTTTAATTTTATGTGATATTTCACTAGAAAAACTTAAAGGAATGTCTTCTGAATAAAAAATATCTCTATATTTATAGCAAAGATTACGAATAGCCTCTTTTTATTCTTTATTGCAGTGTTCTAATCTCAAATTTTTAAGATTACGAATAGCCTCTTTTTATTCTTTATTACAGTGTTCTAATCTCAAATTTTTAAGATTTTGTTTAAGCAAATTATCTTGATTTTTTGAAATTGTTGAGTCCGTTTCCATTTTGTCCATAAAATTGACTTCGTTTGGATTTAAAAGTTCAATGTCGAAAGGTTTCGTTACAGTTATTTGAAAAGGTTTTTCATTAGGATTTAAAATAGTTGTGTAAGCATAAAAATTTTGAATGTTTACTAAAGCTTTGGGCGATTCTATATTATTTTCAAAATCTATGTAATCAAGGATACCTAAGCCATTTTTATAGCAAACTGGAAGTTTTATGATTTTTTGGCATCTTGGTGGAACTACTACTGTATGAAAGCAATTTTGAAAATTTTTTGAATTTTTATAATCTGGTTTATTATAAAACAAAGGAATTTGGGCTGTGGGAGTAATTAATGAATCACTACTTATACTAATGTCAGCATCTAGTTTCTTAAGTAAATCCATACCTATGATTCCGTCATATTTGAGAGAAAAATCGAACAAATAAAATTTATCAATTAAGTCAATGTTAAAAATTTTAAAAATTGGGATAATTGCAATTTCGTCGTGGAAAGAAATACCATGTGATGTTTGTATATTGAAGTCCTCACTAAAAATTGAATTTGGGTAAAATTGGTAAGCTAATTTTGGATTCATAATGCTACGAGAACTTCCGGTATCTATTAAAAATTTGGCGTTAATTTCGGGTACAAAAATATGTGCTAAATCATTATGCAGGTGATTAAGGTGTATTGTTACGTAGTCTCATCTTGATTGGGGAATTTCGAAAAATTTACATTTTGTTCAGGTTGAGTTTCAAAAGGGTTTTCAAAATAATTTTGGTCAATTTCGGGTGCGTCATAATAAGGATTGTCTGTCTGCTGTTCATCATAGTATTCAGGATAATTTCTGTATTCATTTTGTTAATAATTTTCGTCATTTTCGGGATTTATTTCTTCAAGGTTATACAGTTCCTGGGATTGGAAATTTCTAGGTCCTGTGGGGCGGAAATAATTAGGAATTCTATGAGGTGTGTTTTGAATGGAATTATTATTTTTAAATGTAACTGCGGACATTGCTTCGGGGTTATTTCTAATGGTTACTGGAGACATTAATTCGGGATTAGTTTTAGGGGTAGCTCCTGTGGGTTTAAACACATTCTTGGGAGGTTGGGAGGTCCAAAAACTTGAGCGTTTGTGGGATATCTTGGTCGTAAATTTTGTTTAGGTTGTACGTTAATAGGTTGAGAAGGGAAATTTGGTCTCATTCTTTGTTGAAATTGATATGGTTGTGAAAAGTTAAAGGGAAAATTTTTGGAATTTGGATATGGTGGGTTTGTGTAACTTTGAAACTTTGTCATATTTTGAGTGTTGGATTTTGGTAAATTTTGGGAGAATTTATTTTGAGATGAATTTTGAAAAAGGTTCATTTGTTTTTGATTTAGAGCAAAATTTTCTTCTTCAATTACATAAGACATTGCAAGTTCTAAAGAATCTGGATTCCTAATTCGTACCATGTCTTGAATTCTACCTGTAAGACCTCTAATAAAAGTTTTTAATGATAATTCGTCATAATTTTTTATTTGGAAAGTTCTTTCTTGAATTGTCATGTCCATGGAAATTAATTTGGAAGCAATGGAGCTTCGTGATTTTTGTAGTCTTTGTCCGAAATGTATGAAAGATTCATCTTTACGAGGTCTCATAACAATCATTTCTTGAACCAAACAGTCTAAATTACGTTGGTCGCCGAAAGAAAGTCGAAGTAAGTTTACCAGATCTATCCATGTCCTTATGTCGGGTCTACTACCTAGGTACTATTACTAAAGCTTGACCTGTTAGTTTGCCAATAATTGCTCTAGTCAGGAAACCGTTAATAGGATCATTAGGATTATCTTGATTTTGGTAAGTTGTGATTAAAAATTGGCAATGTTCGATGAAAATTTCCAATGTGTTTGGATCACCGCTATAACTAGGAATAGTATCAATATATAGTCTAAGTAAATTATAATTAACTTGGTGATCTGCCGCTTGATTTTGATTAGGCATGTTATCGTTACTTATATCTAGAGAATTTAAAATTTGAGTTATATTTTCTATATCTATTTTGAAGTTATTTTCTTAAACTTACAAAAATAGAGTTGTTTTTCACTTTGAATTTTCTTTGATTTTCTTAAATCTAAACTTAATTATGTTTTCGAGTGTTATATTCACTAACAATCGAAAAACGTAATCGTTTTCTTCGATTCAAAACTAAAATCTAAATTGTTTTTGTCGTGTTCATCGACAGAAGCAAGGAAAAATCATATGCAATGAATTTCCTTGGAAGGAAATTGTTCTTATATTTGCCACGGAGGAAAAACCAGTTGTCTGGTGCTGGGGTGGTTCTTGTCGTAAAGGGTTGAGACCCACGTAGCGCGAGACCGATGAAAAACCGACCGCGATGGCGTTCTTCTGATCTGCGTTACTCAACAAAAAAATCCGCACGACTGCGCCAATTACGATGCGGGAGCGACGTAATAAATTTTTAAAAATTCGACCGACAACTTTATTAGGCAAGATACAGAATAAAAACCTTGTAAAAACACAGAACAACTTGTATTTATAATTTTGAAGATGCTGATGCAGCGGCGCTGAGGTGGCGCTGAACATTCTAGTTGGGCGCTGACTAAGATGCTGATTCTGCTTGGTGTACGGACGTAACTCGCGTTTAATACGGTGAGAACTTGATAAATTGATGCATGTCATGTTTCTATACGGGGACAGGGTGATTCAAATCCGAGGGCAACCATAGGAATCTCCGTAAGGGTAAGTGATAGGTGGGTAGCTTCAATTTGACAAAGTTGTGTATTTACCGTTGACAAGCATTCAATTACACTTTTCGTTTTTGAAATTTTAGAAAAAAACAAGAATTTAAAATTTTGTTTTTATTTTTTAATAATAATGAAACAGATTTGAAAGTACCTTCTTAAGACAACTTTTTCAGCATAAATACGCAACTTTACCCATTTTAAACTACCCACCTATCACTTACCGTTATAGAGATCGCCATGGTGGCCCTCGAATTCGAATCATCTTGTATAGACTTACCTACATTTACCTATATATTTTGGTTACAATCGGAAATTAGTGAACACATTTATTATTGTAGCTGAATTTCATTTGAAACGGAGAGTCCAATTTGGCATTGCCCTCAAAAACTATTCTTAAATTCTTAAAATATATACCTATAATATACTTGACATAGGTACCTATATAATAATAAATTCTTAAAATAATAATGGTGCTATATCCATCCCTATTAAATTCACACTTCGTGTCATGCTATGATCTTTCCACGTTCACTGAGTATGATAATTATAATGTATAAAATCGTTACGTTCACTTAGCATGCGATGCAACATGAGTCCAAAAGAATTTGAGTACTCATTTTGAGGCCAATTACAGACATGGTTCCAATTAATAATCCCCACCACAGAAAAAACATATAACGTTATGAACTACACTTTAAGGAATTCCTATCATGACCGCGAAATTTGTCCAGGCTGAATAAGCGAAAAATTTAGAAAGTGCAATGTTAAATTATCAGAAGTTTGAAAACTGAAAGATTGCGCCCGTCGCAACCGTATAGTTTGAAAAAAAAAACTTTGAACCCTATACCCTATTTATGAGATTAACTGGATCAGAATTATTGTGTTGTGTGCTTTAAAACCGGCAACGTCCACGTCCTTCCTCCTGGCATTTAAATTTTTCAGGATATTTGAGATACAGAGCGCAGCGTTGCCAAATGTAAATTCGATGTGCTGACAATTTTAAACCGTGTCCTTTTCCGCTGGAAACTTAGTGTCGGTGTCCCGCCAATTCGCATCGGCGTGTGCTCCGACTTTAACTACACCCTGTATCTTACAAACAGCAACTCTGTTGACACGTAAAGAAAAAAAATCCATGTAAAATGTTACGTCATCGTTGCCATCCTGGACAGCACCGCCACATCAGCCAAACAACTCCATCCCCGGTCCCTGCAAACAAATTACCATAAACAAACGGTCAAAGCCGGCGATAAATCCAGGGCGATTCCTGCGCACATACAAAATTCATGCATACAAAATAAAAGGCATAAATATCAACAAGAGGGCCAGAGGGCCCACGGGCCGTCCCCCCTTTCCCAGATACGCCATAAATCGCGGACCCTTTAAAACCTCGCAATCAACATTAATGCGTTCTGTACGCGGATATATCAAACCGGAAAGCAGTGGGTGGATCAGGACTATCCATTAGATGGCTGGTGAAAAAATTACCAGTCATCAAATAGAATAGATAGGGCGATTAACAAAAATTGAGAGGGGAGCCACGCTATATACCATACTGCCGGTTTTACACTAAACGAACAATACAACAAAGAGTAAACTATAATTTTGCACTGTAACGAAAATTTTATATAATTTCCGTTACAGCGTTTAAATGCATTATTTAATTCTTACCAATTCATCACACCCCGTATACACCTACCGATTTTGAAAAATGTTGCCCTGCTATCTGCAACCACCTATACAAGCGGATGCATAATAAGTTGCCTACCTTGTTGTTACCAAACAAATTGTTTATTAAGGAGTATGTGCGGTTGCAAAAATGTTTAAATTTTATTCATCGATTGAAGGTATGTATTACTAGAACAATTACATTGTTGTGATCACTGTCTGATGTTACCTAATTGCAAAGATAATATTCACCTTATTCAGTTTACGATTGACTCGCGCGCCACGGTTGTTCCGTGTACTAAGAAATATCCAATGGCATTTGTCCCTTGATTTGAACTGACCAACGACATTTAATATTTCTTAAAGATAAAGAAAAATTAAAAGATAAAGAAGCTGTATGAACCAGGCTTACGTTTCACTTTTTAAAACCTTCCAAAGTGTTCTGGAAAGGAAACGGAAGTCATCCGTTGTCCATATTTCAAAAAAGTTATAAATAGAAGCGGCGACAAGAATCGGACCACTTCCCTTTCGAACATTCGTGGTAAAGAGTCGCGTGGGTGAAATCCGGCCTTGAATTTTCTGTATCGAAATTTCCTTGTGAAAGTCTCTGTTCAGGCCTAATTTCCCACTAAATAGTCGACTTAAGTGGTTTTGTGTAGCGTGTGCCTTATCTTCGCTGTGCTAATTGAGGTTTTCTTCTTTTTTTACACGTGTTTGCGAGCACGTGGCATTAGGCTGTGGAAGTGCACGATTTCCACACATTTATCGAGTTCCAACGTTTCAACAGCGACCCGCTGCAGGTGCAACTACAGAGAGGACCCCTGGGAACACAGTCTGGGTGAGTCTATGCTCAATTTTTAATAACTTTTATTAATAACGTCATTTTGACAACTCCTGAGCTACTCTCACCTAGGCCTGTTCACCCCTTTTCTCTGTGGGCTGCACGCAGCGAGCGGTGGCCACATATTTTGGTCATAAATTTTGTTTATTAGCACAGATTTAGGAAAACGAACCCTTAAGTTGACCAAGGCACGTAAACTTTACCACGGTTCCTTTTTTTTGGTTATCTAGCTTTTGTAGCTGCAATATTTTTCGTCTGGTGTTTGATATCGACTGGGGAAGTCGCCAAACGCTTTTGTATTTATTAATGTTACCTTTTATTTTGTATATATATATATATATATATATATATAGTAAATTTATAAGTCAAGTGTAGTCGAGATAATTGATCGTTTTGTAATTGCAAAATCTGTACAGATTCAAATCTTTTTTAACCCCTCTTTACGTAATAAATTTAACTAGTAATTGTAGAAGCGTCGAAACATGGGCTGCTGGTTTTATTTTTTAAACAAGACTTTAAATGCTCACGTGAACCTTTCGTGCTACTTGTGTTTTGCTTTTAAGCTCACGAACATCTCCAATGTTATATTGTATACTGTAACCTTTTCCAAGTTGTTTTTTAACAAATTATAAATTGTAAGTATCAAATTTAACTACTCAGTTTACCTACTGTACTTTGTGTGAACTACTAAATGTACAATTCCAAATTGTAAATATATTGTAATTAGAAAAATGTGCTTTTTATTTAACCACTAAATGGTTCAAGCTTCTGGCGCTCAAACATAACCATTTTGGTTATATAGCAGAAACTTTTCGAAGACTGGAGGTTTTTGTGACAATTGCTATAACTCGTTGTCTTGGTTACCACCTTTATTGTTTAACCTTCACAAATCACAAATAAACTTGTCAGGTACTGTCACTGACCAAGAATATTCCATCAGCTCCAAAAATCGCACTAAAATCGCGTTATAACCTTCAACTCCACTCTGATCCAATTCGCAGGGCTTATATATTCAAATAGAAGCCTGTAGACTACTCTAGAATATTCCTGGCCAATGACAGATGCACAAACCAAAGTTCTAGCAAATTTCTAGAAATTGATGGAAGCTCTCCAGAGAAAACAATGGAAACTAAAAGGAAATGGCGGCCTGAGGGCCTCAGGCCAACAAAGATGCGACGGAAAATGCCTCTAAATTAATCATACAAATTATAAAACTGTAAGTAGAATACCCAAACTTAAGCCTGGTTCATACAGCTTCTTTATCTTTTAATTATACTTTATCTTTGATAAATATTGAATGTCATTGGTCAATTCCAATCAAGGGACAAATGCCGTTGGTTATTTCTTAAAGATAAAGTAAAATTAAAAGATAAAGAAGCTGTATGAACCAGGCTTTTAAAATTTATCTGCTAAATCTTTGAGTAGGTTAGAAAACAGTGCAGACATGTTCATTGAAAGCTGATATAACACCTTTAGAGGCATTTTTCGTTACAATTCACTAAAATGCAGTGATAATCTATAGGCCCGACATCCTAAGTGGATTATTAATTATTTTAATTAATATTAATTGTAAATGGATTCATAGATAAAAAATCAAAAAGAGTAACGAGAATAGCATAATAGGCAGTAAAACAATAATTATAATTATACCATTACAACATTTCGACAACTGCTCATTTTTTGGAAAAGGACTGAAAACACAAACGAAACTCCGAAAATATTTTATCTGCTTAGCTAGTTTCGAATTTGTCGGAATTTTGTTTTCAGTTTTCTGTGTTCTAAAAAAAACCCGAACCAAAGATAGTCTAGACGAGCCCATTTGGTGGAAAACCAGCATACTATAGTACAACCAACAATCGGATAAACGATTTTTCTCGAAAAATAAGCAAGATAGACAAAAAACCGCAGGAGGCAAAGAAATTTACTTTTAAATATCTTAAAACAATATCGAACTTGCACAAAAAGCAGTAGTTTACTCACATTTTTTCTTAAAATATCTAGCTAGGATCTAGCTAGACCATCAAATTATGCTTCTTACTTGGTACTAAAATATACCAAGTTTTATCAAAATTGGTGAAGTAGGTAACTTTTTCGATTTTTGAAAAACTTAACTTTAACAGTCTGTATCTCGAAAACGATGCAACATACAATTACATTTCTTTGGTTGGATTGTTTGGAAGACTCTAATTATGGTAATATTTTGGGTTTTAGCCCTGCTTGATTTGAACCTAATTTGTAACATAATTTTACTCGAAAAATCACGTATGCCTTGGAAATTTCGAAAAAACTAATTTTCTACACCAGTAAAGTGCCCTTTTTGTAGGTTTTAAGGCAAAATGCTATTAAGGAAACTTGTTGATGATGAAAAACTGATTAGGTGTCATAAAATTTCAAAACCTAAGCCTATTTTAATTTTAGTGCGGTTTAATTTTTTTAGCAGCAAAAAACAAAGTAGGCCTAGGCTGCTGGAAATTTTAACACCTACTCGGTTGTCCATCTTGGACAAGTTTCCTTACTGACGTGAAGGGTACATATTATATGCCTCAAAAGGTGCCCCACAAGGGTTACCTAGATAAAATAAGGAATGTTTTTGTGGAATACCTGATAAAGGATATACCTAATCAGTTGAAGAGAAAACACAAAAACATCCCTCTTCATTTCTATTTGTAGATTTACACAATTGTTTCAAATTACGGGCTTCACGTTCCTACTACGCTATTGTTTATTCCTGTTTCCGGAAAGCGACGCCCCTGAATTTTTTACTCTCCAACTGATTTAGCATTGTCTTCATACTCTGAATGGTAGAAGAAGTTTCAACACAATAAATCTTTATTAGTTCTATAACTAAGTTTCGTAGCAAGGTGTTGCAGTATAACTTGCTTTTTTAACATACATAAAAGACAAGAAGATAGCCCAATACAACTTGCCGATTTGCTAGCAGGTCCTCCACAAATGGAGAACCATTTAGAACCTAGCAATTAGCAGCCATCATTAAATAAGCGATGCACGCCTATAACATCCAATCCGGAAACTTTGTGGGGGGTGTCGATTATCTGTAGGATTAGGGTGAGGTGTGCAGGGTGTGTCATCCCCTGCGGTAGATGACGCAGCGGTGATCGTCGCTATCCGATAACAAAACGAAAAATCAGGAGGTACATGGGCTCAAATGCACATAGTTAATATTAGAGCTGTTACTCTAGTCGGAGAGCTACGCAAATCTGCGAAAGCCTAATGAATAACTTCCTCAAAAAGTTTACTATCGGCAACAAACGCTGAGGAGGCCATTTACCAGGTACCTACATCATGTTTCATATTGTATTGAGGCGTGTATTATGTCATCCCCATATATTATGATATTCAGATGGAGACAAAGAAGACCTATTTTATTACGCGCTTCTTTACTTAAAGTTATAGTCAGCACGATAAGCGCATATTCTAAGAATGTTAGTTTGCATTTTTTGCAAATAGTCAATTTAAAACCCGGCCAATAAAGGATCATAACTTTTCAACCTCATTGCCGAACGCCGAACCTATAACAATATTATGGCATTATCGAAAAAAAGTCACATGGAGGAGCCTGGATTTGAATCCAGGACTAGCCACATGCGAAGCGGACACTGAAATTCTTCATCAAAGGCGAAGTCATCACTAGTAATAATGACTTTGTGACTGACCTATTATTACAATAATAACTATTGGCATGGCTCTTGACGATTAGATTTAATTTGGACGTAAATGACCCGGGACTACTTACTCTAGATCCGTAAAACTCTATGCTTATTTAAGACTAAAAAGTAAAACTTAATCGATTTGATAAAATTTCTTACATATTTAATATTATTTAATGTAAAAGCGTGGGGAGCTACCGATTAAGTGTTAGTTAAATCATTATAATAACTTAGCGTCATAAGGCCCCAGAAAGTGGCTTACGTATTACATTAAATAATTTTATATGAAAAAACATCAAACATAGGTATTATCAAATCAATAATTTTTTATTGTTTAGAGAAACATGTTCCTTTTTTTAAACTATTATGTTTGTCATAACTCATTCATGCAACTAAAATCCACATCCGTATAAGTTGAACTTTAGTGCCTTGGTACTCAGATTATAACTATTTCGCAGTTATTATTTCATTTCTACTGGGGGGGCACGACGGGGCCCCTGCCCCGGGCATCAGGCTAATGGGGGCAGCAAAAATGGATTTCGTTACCTACTTAGGCAAACTTTATTTGCTTTAGTACGGGAATGTATAAAGGGGAAATAACCGCTTGATCCGACTATGAAGGGCAACATTTTATTAAAATATATGAAAGGATCAATGTTTCCCGATTCGTTGTTCTTGAATTTAGAAAAATGTTGTAAATATGAGAATTGTAGAAATTTTCTTGTCTTTAGAATAAATAATTGAATGACGCGTTTCGTAGATACAGAGCCAACGTACGTTTTTTAAATGGTACAGGTACTTTATAGATATATTTGTCGATTTTTGTAATCCACATATTTTCTGATTCTAAAGATAGAAAATAGTGCCCCTAATACGTTCATAATCATTTTTAACCCCACCCCGAATTATGGTTCATAATATTTTGCCCTGGATCGGAAATATTGACCTTAACTTTTTCGCCTGGTTGATTACGAAATCACCGTTAACGTTATTGGGGGAATTATTTTCATTATTTTTTCTTATACTCAATTTATCCGCCAACGTTTGTTTCCGAGATACAAGATATGAAAACATGAAAAAAAAAGAAGTTTGAACGCCCCTGTAATGTAAAATCGGCTGGGAGCACACATATACACATAAGCGTAGACTCCGAAAATTTAATAATATATAGGGTGTTCCATTAAAAACACATAAATTTGGTCTCTATCTCCTAAATGCGACATTCAATTGTTGTTTTTCTGAAGACATATCTGAAATTGTAAGACAATTTTCTACAGTTATCATATCTACAACTTATTTCTAAATTCAAAAATGAGAAAAATTAAGGGAGGTAGAATGGGTTAGGGTTAAGTAGATATCTACCTAACCCTGTTCAGGGTTAGGTCGAAGTTAAGGAGCTAATAGGTTACGAGCGATTGTCTAAGTAATTTTTAAGATAAACTGGTGGTTCAAAAACTAAAATTGTGTAGTTTTCCAAGTAATTAGATGCCGCCAACAAAAACATCAATTGAAATTCAAACACAGAAGTTATCGTAAAATAATCGATTTTTTTGAAAACAAAGGTGGCTATTTTGCGTTTTTTTTTATTAGACTGGCAAAGTGGATAAAAAATCTGAACCGCACACTTTAATATCACTTCTGGTTTAGCCGAAAGTGGCGTCTTTTTGTTCCAGCTAAGACGTTACGAGCCATTATCTCTGTAATTTTTAAGATAAATTGATGGTTGAAACACCAAACTTGTGTATTTTTCTCCCAAGAATTGAATTGATTTTGTTACAATTTTTCTATAGACTAGTATCTAAATAAAAAATCCAGTGGCGGCTCGTCCATGGGACTAGAGCCCCCCAGTAGAAAATGGGAAAAAATAATTTAGTTCCTCGACTGCTATATTCTATATTTTACCTCCTTAAGACTGAATGTACAGCAGGTACGTGGTGATTCAATATTTTGACCCATAAAATGGCTTTTTTCGATCTGTAGCGAGCAACACGCATAATTTTAAATTTTTGGTCAATATAAATTTTAATCTAAGTAACTACTCACATTTTGGGACAAAAATTATTTAAAAATATTTATCGCAATAGCCGTTATTAGGCTTTTTGCGCAAATGCTAATAACGGCCATTGTGATAAATATTTTTAAATAATTTTTATCTCAAAATGTGAGTAATTACTTAGATTAAAATTTGTATTGACCAAAAGTTTAAAATTATGCGTGCTACTCGCTACAGATCGAAAAAAGCCATTTTATGGGTCAAAATGTTGAATCACCACGCACGTGGTGTACATTGAGTCTTAAATTGCCGCAACGCCCGCCGCTGATAATGTACTAAGTACTATTTAAACGCCCGAAACGGACACCTTATAATAACGTAAGATCGTCGCTTCGCGGCTTCGAATATTTTTTGAGCCTCGATTCCGCGAGGAAAGGGGTTCGATCGGGCCGAGTCGGCTGCTTCCGCTATACGTGATTGTAGCGTAGGAGTGGCGGTCGGTACTCTAGCCGCAGTCCCAGCCAGTCAAGGCTTGGCACGCGTCACCGCGTCCTTTAAAAAACTTATCTCGTATTCTAAGTAAACAAAATGAAAAATAGTGTACAGGACATTTTGAAAAGTAACTTTTAAGACTTTCATTAGCAGAAATTGTTGAAATAAAAACTCTTGGGAGACCAACTTCAGATTTCCAATTATGCAAAATAAACTCCTGGACAAAATTAAAGCAACATCATAAATGGGCCACTTATTTGATGCTATTTTTTTCTGAATTTATGATCCGATTTGAATGATTTTTTTTTGCGTTGTAGGTTGGTTCCTTGGCAATGTCATAGTTTCGCTGTTTATGATAAAAAGCTCATTTTCGATTTATACCGGGTGTAACAAAAATGTTATGTTTTTTTCCGAAAATTCGTATCACCCTGTGGAGTATACTAGCAACCGAAACATATAGCAGTTGACATTAGACGGTAGGTCCATCTTTCTTCAACATTTTCTTTTTTGGTTTACTTCATTATCTCTGTTATTAAAGGAGATACACTGTTTTATATCGTACATGTTTTTATAGACTTTATTATTCCACACAGTCATTGTTGAATGTTTTCAAGTAGGCTATGGAACTTTTCTGACATTTCAAGCGATGCGTCAACAGATGTTGTGTTTTAAAGTTACAAAGGTCAAATAAAATTCGCCATACCGATAAAAACTGTTCGGAAACTGCTTATTAAACGTTCGTTTCATATGCCCAGTTGCCCGACTATTCTGTCGTTTAAACCAGCCTCATTTAAACGTCTTCTGATTGTTCGAGACGATATTGTATGATGGCGAGCAGTTCTAAGCTCACTTTTTAGCCTAGTACTAGTGATATTTCTGTTTCTTAGAGCAGTTTGCCTAATAAAACGCGAATCCCTTGGATCGGTACATCGGTTTCGCCCTTGGCCTGACCTTCGAGAGTAAGATCCTGTCTCGTTAAATCGTTCAACCATACGACTTATAGTCGAACGATGTCTTCCTATCACATTAGCAACAAGACACATCGAATAGCCTTCATCCACCAAAGTTAAAGCTCTTACTGCTTCTTCTGCCGATAAATTTTTTGGTCGATTCATTTTTCAATTTTAAAATACTCGTCGGGCAACTGGGCATATGAAACGAACGTTTAATTTTAGTTTCTGAACAGTTTTTATCGGTATGGCGAATTTTATTTGACCTTTGTAACTTTAATACACAACATCTGTTGACACTTCGCTTGAAATGTCAGAAAAGTTCCATAGCCTACTTGAAAACATTCAACAATTACTGTGTTGAATAATAAAGTAAACCAAAAAAGAAAATGTTGAAGAAAGATGGACCTACCGTCTAATGTCAACTGCTATATGTTTCGGTTGCTAGTATACTTCACAGGGTGATACGAATTTTCGGAAAAAAACATAACATTTTTGTTACACCCGGTATAAATCGGAAATGAACTTTTTATCATAAACAGCGAAAACTATGACATTGTCAAGGAACCAACCTACAATGCAAAAAAAATCATTCAAATCGGATCATAAATTCAGAAAAAAAATAGCATCAAATAAGTGGCACATTTACGTTAATTTTGTCCAGGACTTTATTAATTATACAAAAATAAGTAATTTCTACTACCCACCTATTGTATTTTAATTGACCATAGAGTGTGGTTTTTTAAGTTGCCCCCCCTGTGCATTAAGCCACGAGCCGCCACTGGAGCAATCCTACTGGATATCGGCACGAGACTTTACTGTTATTATTAGGAAAACAGAAAGTCTAATACAGACGTAGTGCGCGAGAAGCGCAAAACACTGTAATGATCCTTCCGCAGGTTCACCTACGGAAACCTTGTTACGACTTTTACTTCCTCTAAATGATCAAGTTTGGTCGTCTTCCCAGCAACATCGACGACGCCTAAACGCCCTCGCGAGCCAGTCCGAAGACCTCAAGTTTTGGACCGGTCGACTTAGCCGGCTCTGTGCGAGCGACGCGCGGGCGCGCGCCAGGTGTACGACGCCGTCGCCACTGCGCGACGGCCAAGTGCTGCCCGGCGCTCTCGCCGTCCCGCACGATCCGAAACCGCCGCCGTTGTTTAGACGACGGCGGCCCATCACCTCGCCCAGGCCCGGTACGTTAGCCGCGCCCCGCTTCCTCGCCAAGCCCGACACGCCCCGATCCTCAGATTTTCGGAAAAAAACATAACATTTTTGTTACACCCGGTATAAATCGGAAATGAACTTTTTATCATAAACAGCGAAAACTATGACATTGTCAAGGAACCAACCTACAATGCAAAAAAAAAATCATTCAAATCGGATCATAAATTCAGAAAAAAAATAGCATCAAATAAGTGGCACATTTACGTTAATTTTGTCCAGGACTTTATTAATTATACAAAAATAAGTAATTTCTACTACCCACCTATTGTATTTTAATTGACCATAGAGTGTGGTTTTTTAAGTTGCCCCCCCCTGTACATTAAGCCACGAGCCGCCACTGGAGCAATCCTACTGGATATCGGCACGAGACTTTACTGTTATTATTAGTGAAGAATATAATAATAATATTTCTTGATGGAGGCGAAAATAACATTTATTATTTTGGATTCATATTCACAAGCATTTAAACTGATTGGAAAATGGTGCATTAAAAGCATGAAACTCTCTAGCCCACATGTTGAGTCGTTCCAGTTCACATGTCGAATCATCCTGTACGTGGGAGACCATTTTCGTGTCGCAGTTTGTTCCCCCTCCAAAATCCTTTCCCGTATACGAGGGGCTGAATAGGACGTAACCGCTGCCACATATAGACCTTATCTCTTCGGTGGTTAAGCTTTCACTTGTGAGATTCGGGGAATTGGGGACCGAGGATATCGCCCAATGCCCAATTACTGGGATGTCCGCCTTTTAAGATTTTTTCATTACGCCATTCGCTATATTTTATGAGAGGACGCGGAGATGGATACATGGGGTAGCCATTTCACGTGCGTGGCTGAGGTAATAAAGATAGCAAAGACTTATCTATATATTTTGATTCTGGTAAAATGATATATGAGGGCTAAGCGGAGGAGAGATTACAAAGTTGCACGATTCAATAACAGTCAAATTTTGAAAGGTTCTACCGAAGCGCTTAGTGTAACCCTTAAAATACATACCTAATGTATTCTGCCCTCGGATAAAAACTCATACATAAAGTATGAAAAATGTTGAAGTACCTATTAGGTGTAAGTTATAATTTCTTTGGAACAATTATTATTGGTGACAATGTGAAAACTAATATTTCTTACACGCGTGTTACATAAATCATACTATATATTGTGCGAAAAATGGCAATCAACATGTAAAGGCTGCATTACCATAATCTGTCTGGTTAAACAACATCAGTGCACTGGCATCAAGCATTATCAGCTGTAAATAAAGTAGATTGTTTCACCAAAATTACTATACATACATTGGGTTCTAAAGCACCATAGGGGCATTAGAAACATAAGAAAGTGATGCAGCCCATAAAAATTATTGTTTTTTAAGAAGGGCCTTCAAAAAACTAAAAGTGCCTGTTTACTAAAATGCGCCGTAGGAGAAATTTTTTAGATATATTAAGGACAAGTATTTTAAATGATACAAAATCACATCATGATGCATTTTTCTTTTTTTTTCGCTCAATAGAGGAGGGGGGCGGTTGAACCCCTAAATCCCCCATTATGGTAGGGCCCTGGTTGAATATTTTTACACGTGCATGGCGGAGTCCCCTGCAAGGACGTAAACTATAGAATAATATACGAGTAGGTACACAGCAATAATTAATTACAGCAAAATAGAGCAGCTATATTGCCCATTTTTATTTATATTGTAGTTTTTATTTTCAAATTTCATACTTAGTAAACAAAAAATAATATAAAAATGGCTTACGGACAGCGCCGGGTTATAATTTTTAGGTGTGCCGGGCACACCCAGCACACTACCCAAGAAAACCCCTGAACTCAATGACTCAAAGTTTACATAAATTATTGCTCTATTTTTTTAATACCTAGGTACTTGAATACAGACGATTTCTCCGAAAAGAAAATGTTCAAACTTCTAGTATAAAATCTACTTATTTAGTTAAGACGAAGTTCGTATCATTCTGTTTGGACATACACGCCTTTGATCGACCTCTGGTTCGATTCGGAGTGATAGCTCATGTATACATATCCACGAGTTCCCGGTGGCGGTGTTCGGAGCATTGCTAACTATTTAGATTGCACGGTTTTCTGCTTTCGATCGACCTTGGTGCTCATGTCTTTATGGAAAAACGCAGCTGATGGCACTGGACAAAATGTAGATTCACGGTATTTTTCCTTAATAGCTTTATCTGTGTGACCTACTAATTGCCCTAAACTCACTGGGAGTACTACAGTTTTCTAGAGTTTTCCGTAGAACTTGGCCGAATGCTAGTTCTATGGGCCCTAACCGCAAATGGCAAGGAAGACAAAATAATAGTAATTTCCCCCTCCCCCGCAGAAGCATTCAGATGTTTCTGGGGTACTATTAGTTTGGAGTATTGTGAGGGTGGGAATTATTATTATTTTTAATATAAAAACACCGCTAGTGTGCAAGAGTAATGGGCAAAATGTAGATTCATAGTATTGCTCCTTGATACATTTATTTAGGTAATTTACTAATTGTCCTACACTCATTAGGATTTCTACATTTTCGAGAATTCTACTAGTATTTGAGCATATACTATTATAGTTAGATCGTGAGAAAGTAGGGCCTCGCCGTACATGAGACTGAAGCCTAAAAAATAATAGTACCTACCAACTCTCCCCTGCACAAACATGTGGTCGCTTCTTGGGTATTCCTAGTTTGGAGTAATTATTATAAGAGTGGTATTATGAGGGTATGAGGGTGTGAATAAAAGTATAGAATCTGACGTGAGGGACTCTACATTAGCCGGAAAAAATACTCGATGTTCAGAAAATTGGGCAAATCAACCTTGGCCCCGGTGTAACGTGACGCAGCTGAATTAGCAACAAGCGCTCGCCGAGAAGATCTCCACTTTCCCGAGGCGCTTTCCCCTTCATTGGGAAAGGTGTGTTACGCGACGTTACCACATTTTAGAGTAGAATAAAAAATACTTTTGTTGAATTAGGTACCTTTGGACATCCCTGTTAGTAACTTTTTCATGATCTCATTACTACCCATGAACTGGTTATTGCTGTCTTCATGCGCAAGCACAAATAATTTAACAAATAAATCACTTTTTATCACTTTACCCATATTTTAAGTACCTAGACAGTGAAAATTTAAATAATGCAAGTGTGTAGTGCTTTACAACTGATTGTGGAGTGCTTTACAAATGATTTTTAGGCCATAATTTTTTATCCTAACTTCTATTTCTTCGCGGGCACCTTGGGGTAGTGAATTTCTATTACAATACAATAATTATTATTGACAATAAACATATTAAACCGTATGTAGATATTGTTTTATTCGGACAGCTGTGTCCCGTTACTATTTAGTACTCGTATTAGCACAGACATACAGATAATTCCTTAGTGACATGTATCAAAAGGAGACTTGCTTTTAGGTGAAATATTTTCTAAAGAGATAACATTATGCATTTTATTTGATTTTGTGTTAATCTACACAGCCAAGATATTGTACTAAAACCAAATTTATGTTTAAAATGGTTCCTGTTTTCCTGTAAATTGAAATAAAACTAATAGTTAAGCAAACAAAATATACAAAAAATATATTTAAGTAGATACTTTTGTTTCTGATAGACAAAACTTATAAAATACACTAATATCTGAGTAGGTATTTTCCTATTTGAATAGTTACGCTTCTGTAAATTATTAGAAATAATATTCAATATAAACAATAACTTCGAAATACAATATTGAGAAAAATTTTATTACATACTATTGTGCGATTTACTCAAATAACGCTGATACAAAACGTTTATTTAAAAGAGCGCACTTTTTCCTTATTTCCCATTGCGAACAATACTTACTAGTCCCAAAATGAATGTCGCATTTCGAATTACTGATACAACTAAACACAAATTAATTAGAAAAGACGCGTTTCCCAAATTGATGTAATGTAAAAACTGTTTGTTTGTTTAGAACAGCGTTCAGCGATGCCAAATGGAATTTAATGAGGAAAGTCTCTAGGAGTCCCAAGGTTCTAGTTTCAATTTCAAATATTCCTAGATTTAACCAGAAAATATCCGAGGATTTACACGAGTGACAAGACAATGGACCCAATACCGTATAGGCCCAATTGCTGCAAACAAACAACGAGAAACCTGCGCCTTCGCTCTTTGGACGCATACGTCAGTCATTACACAACGGACTAAACTGGTGTGTCCATGAAAATTGTGGGGTCTTTGAGACACTTTTGTAAAAGTCTTTGGTTTTACCGCCTAAAAAATAATTATGCGGTAGGTATTTTAGGGAGTAGGGATTCACCTCGTCGTAGTGTCCGGGCAAGTAGGTATACTCCGTTGGAATTAAATCATTAGCTTGGTGAAACCAAAAGGTTCCTAAATGTTTGGAACCGCCGCTTCAAGTAAGGAATAACAAGTGCTCATATTTCCTAAAAAAACATTGCAGTGTTTTATACGTCCGCGGCCAACGTAAGTATATGAAAACGATACGACTAGTACCATAAAAGAATCTACTACGACTTCTTCTATGCTAGTACTTACTTTTTATTATGATTTTTGCAAGGATTTCTGGATAATAGCGCCGGTTCAATCAACGATAATAGACACAAGGCGCAAATCATCCATGCATCTAAATAGTAGCATTTTGGATGCTATTCCTTAAAAGAATAATAATTAAAGACGCTGTCCAAAAATAATAATTAATAATAATTAGGTATTTGAAAAGAGCATTTTTCAAATACTTATGCGAAAACAAGATAAGTCCGGCAACGCTGGTACAGGGGAATCGAAAGAAAGCGATAGCAGTCCATGTTAATACCCGGCAAGGTCATGGATGCCTGGCAGCGGGCGTCGGAATTATTTTAGGGGTTTTAAAAAATATGTTTCAGTGGTAATGCGAAAACAAGATAAGTCCGGCAACGCTGGTACAGGGGAATCGAAAGAAAGCGATAGCAGTCCATGTTAATACCCGGCAAGGTCATGGATGCCTGGCAGCGGGCGTCGGAATTATTTTAGGGGTTTTAAAAAATATGTTTCAGTGGTAATTCCCACATTAGAAAAATTGTAATTTCAGATTCGTAACAAGGGCATTTTTCCCTACCTGCTCTTAAAATTAATGTACTGATGACTGAAACACCCTACATAAACCTAATGTATATATCCCCTATCTTAGCACTAATTTGCTAGCTTTCTACTTTCCTCACAGAACTTGACAATTAAAACCTGACCTTATAATAACATATACCGTGTGTCCCCGGAATTTTTATAATTATTACTTTAACGTAATTAAGGCGAACAACAACAATTGCTGTTCGCTCCTGCCTATACTACATTTGTTGTTTCCCAAATCATGCCTAACTTTTTGATTTGTTTAACGTTACACCGTACTGATGATTGCCAAATAACATAAAACATTCTTTCAAAAAACAGGTAGATACTTTATTCTTGATTTGATTTAAAGTTTCTTGTTTTTTAACCACCCTATATGCTGTTTCAAAAATTTGAATATGGTTGAGGACTTTGCAGAATAAGCAAATTTTTTATGAAGAATCTCTTTTGCCTATAAAATGTAAAATAAGAAAGCTTACAAGTATAGTTAGGTCCATGCGGGACAGTAGGTACAACAAAATGGGAAAATGGGAAACATAATGAGACCGAGAACTAAAGACCGAGTGTATCATAATTTATTCTAATTGACCCACTCATATAAAACCAGGGACTCTTTAAATTAAGGGGACCCAGCATGTCACAGTCTATCACATAGGAAAAGTGAAGCCTTGAGGGGAAGTTTATTGTTTTCTGTTGACTCCAAGGAGACCACAAGGGGCCTGATACAAGGTTATGTTATATGTCAGTTTCCAACTGCCATCAGGTTTTATGTGACATGCCAGTGCCATAGATTCTAACGGAGGCAAAATATTTCCCATCATACTAGGGAAGTTGACGGTTTTTCAAATTTAGTGCCAGTGGATTCTTTTTACCTTCAACAATATCTTAGTACATGTAATTTGCTACTTTACAGCTTTGTTAGAGAGAAAATCCACTTTCTGTTTTCCCGCCAATTTGAGCGATTTTTAAAAATGTACGTCACAATAGTTTTTCCCTGTGTAAACGTATTCTGCGATCTCTTCTTCTTCCAACCTGGCTGTATCGGTTATGCCGTAAACCGCTGTGAAGCAAGTCACAGAACGATGCCCAGATTGGAACTTCCACCGTTGTCAGGCTGTACGTTTTCGAGCAGATTGAACTATGAGACCTATTTCATTTGTTATATTTTACTGTTTAATAATATGTATAATCGATTTTTTATAATATAATTTTATATCTAGAATACCTAGTTACTTTTGTGACATGAAAGTAAAATGATTTAGGACTGGTAAAACTAAAATAAACATAAAGCATCTTTCTAATGTCATACCCCGATTAAATCTGACAACTGAGGAAATAAAGTCACCAGGGCCGGATTAACACTAAGGCCAACAAGGCCCGGGCCTGGGGCGGCAAACTTTACGGGGCGGCAATTTACCAAATCTATGCAGTTTAGAAAATCCCTATGGTGAGCCACCCGGTATAGCCATTTTTTTTTATTTTTGGAAACCAGTAAACCACTTAAATAAATAATATATTATATTATGTTAAGCTTTCATCGTTTTGTATTGATTTATATCATAAATAATTATTTTAAAATCTATTGGTGCGCCGAGCGCCTAATCTTTTTTGTAAGATAACTTTAATTTATAAAAGCATTGGGTGCAGGGTGCAGGACGCGGGCAGCATAAGTCCGCGAAATCAATCAACCCTTGAATCTTGAATCACTCAAATCATCGAAAAGTGCTCACTTTTGCTCACAAACTGCAAGCCGTTTTCCCCATTGTGGGTATTGCGCAGAAGGTTCTCGGCACTCGAATGTATAAAATCATATTTACGTTCAACATTAGGAGAATAAAAATTAAATGCTCTTGCGATAGCGATATTATCCATTGAGCACTAGTGGCTGGGGTCATTGGTATGTTCTGACTTAATAAATTCGTTTGTCAATCTGAAGGCCTGAATGAAAAAAAATAATAGTAAAAAATATTTTTTAAAACAAGTTTTTATTTAAATGCTCCAAAAAGAAGAAAATAACTTTGAAATAAATCAAACCGAAGCAAACCCATAATTTTGTTACATTATACAATTGTATATTATGATATAAAAGCTTGTCGCCAGATTTTCGTGTATAAATTTCGAGATAAATTTCTTTTATAGAAAAATACAATTTCTACTTAGAACTACTTTCGTCAAGATATTATACCGAGAACCAGATACCGTAGGTGCAAAAGTCAAAAATTTTAAAAATCATGCAGGCCTTGACAGGGGCAATTTATTCATTTTCAGTTAATAATAAACTACCTTTTCCTTAAGAGATATCGAAAAGTTTTATTAGAAAAAGTGGTTCAGAATGCAAATCTAATTCCCCTTACCAAATGTTAAAACAATCGGCATATTTTAATTTTTTTCAAATTTCACCTTGATTTTTGGAAAAAAATCAAAGTATGCCGATTGTTTTAAAAATTGGCACAAGGCCTTAAATTTGCATTCTGAACCGCAAAAATTGAAAAGTTGTTTTAAAGATTGTTTTAAAATTTGGTACGAAAACTTTGATTTGCATTCAGACAACTTTTTCTAATCAAACTTTTCTATATCTCTTAACGAAAAGGTAATTTACCTGAACTGAATAAATTGCCCTTGTCAAGGCCTGCTTGATTTTTAAAATATGAAAATAAGGTGCAAAATAGTTTCTAAGCAAGCAAGGCTGATCCCCCAATGGTCAAGTTTCAACTCGAAATTTTTTTTGTGTTTCACACCTATCGTATAGTCGATCTGGGTCCATTCTGTACATTCTCGCGAAATTTTCGTGTGTAAATTTCCTTTATAGAAAAATACATTTCCTACTTAGAATTACTTTCAAGATATATAATATATTCTTGCGACAAGCTTTTATATATCATATAATATTACCATTTTATACATATATCATACAATTGTATAATGTAACAAAATCATGGGTTTGCTTTGGTTTGATTTATTTAAAAGTTTATTTTCTTCTTTTCAGAGCATTGCATTAGAAGCTTGTTTTTATAAATATTTTTTACTATTAATTTATTTATTATTTTTTTTTGTTCAAGAAAATTTATCCGCCATGTTGGAACTGTGGCCATATTGAATTTAGTGTCATGTCACTAACTTTATCGTTTTCTACTCTTCAAGCCCTTTTATTTGATACCCATATTAAGGGGGTTGCAAAGAAAATGTAATCCGCCATCTTGGAGTGGCGGCCATATTGAATTTAGTGTGATCTCACTAACTTTATCGTTTTCTACTCTTCAAGCCGTTTAATTTCGTACCCATATAAGGGGGTTGACAACAAATACATCATCCGTTATCTTGGAGCGGCGGCCATTTTGAAAGTATTCCAATATTGAGTATTACATTTTGTATTGTCACCAGAAGTAAATGTGTATGCAAAATTTCAGCTCAATTGGATGTCACTAAGTGGTTCTAATTCAGCTTGCAAGATTTTACCTAAACAAAAAATTTGTAAAAAATTTTAAATGTTGAATAACCAATCATACATTTATTTTTGTTTGTGTAACTTTACCAACTTGTTATTCTTTAGGAACTAATACTATTTGTATTTTCAAAGTTCAATAAACTATAATCTATAATAATAATAATAAAATAAAGGGTATTATTGTTGTTATTATTATTATATTACCAAGTTACGGGCGGCAATTATTGACAGGCCTAGGGGCGGCAAACTTCTTAATCCGCCACTGAAAGTCACACAACAGTAACATAATATTTTACTATTTCAGCGACGAAGAATACTGAGAATCATCGAAAGGAGTTGTATTTGTGTGTATTTCTTCACAATGACGAAAAAGTGCTTTGTTACCTATTGCATAAATACGTCCGATAATACTAACAAAATTTTTGTGACCGTGCCCACTGCGCCAGATAAAAAGAAACTGTGGTTTATTTATTTTATCAGAATCTCTTACTAATAACACAACGTAGACACACTGAAAGAATACGTATACTTAATACCGATAAACTTGTACCTGTAAACGATAAATATATACCTGAGCTGTAAACCCAATAAATTAATTACATTAAAGAAAGAAAATCGGACATCATTTCAGAAAAATTGAAAAGGATTTTCTGTCAGCGCCGGGGGTCGAACCCGGGACCTCTCGCTTGCTAGGCGAACGTTCTACCACTACACTACGCTGAACCGTTGAAATTAAGTCTGTCTGTTTATATAGTAGCTGAACGGAGAAGCCTTCGTTCGCGCCATACCACAGAAAATACTCTCCAATTTCCTCCGAAACACGCCAGACTAATAGACACAACCTTGACGTTAGATACAGTTGTACCACCATATATAGTGGTAGAACGTTCGCCTGGCAAGCGAGAGGTCCCGGGTTCGACCCCCGGCGCTGACAGAAAATTCTTTTTAATTTTTCTGAAATGATGTATGAAAGTTCTTCTCCATTTCCATTTTCATTATTAATTACATTAATAGAATTTAATCTGGGATTTCTTACCTACCTTTCCCCACAGTAAATAGAAAAATTAATACTTAATACTCCTGCCTGCCTCTTCTTTTTTATTGTTTAGACTAGAAGATAATAATAAATAATATGTGCTATTTCCTGGTTATGTTGTCCGCTGTCAGCTGAAGGATATTTAACAATGTCCAATTATTTTTATTTCTTCTTCTTCTGAGCTAGCGTTCTTCAATTTTCGGGAACTATTGTGATGTAGAAACCCCCGTCGGCAAACCGAATGAAGATTTAAAAAATCTTCATTGTATTTTCAAATTATTAATTAATGCAACACTTTTGAGGAAAGTTATATGTGCTAGTAGTGTAATTGGTGATACTTCATCCGCTGATTAGCATTTTATCTCGAAATTCGATTAGAGGAAACTTCCCTATTCACAATTTTTAACTTTTCTAACTTCCAGACACTCAGATGTGTCAATTAAAGGTAATTCGGCCGCCTGTAGTAGTCCCAATAGTTGCTACCAGATTTTTCCTGTATAGTCTAAGATCCGAACTAGAAACGACCTTCACCCATCTGTTTAATGGATGAAAAGTGTTTTATATCAAATTTAATATATTGGAAAATATATCTCGAGTGGGTTGTCTAAAAATTTCCTGGCCAGACTATGGTTAATTAAAAATTGAAAAATGACTTTTTATTAAATATTACACTCATGAGTTTAACGAATAAATTTAATGCCAACCGAAAGTATGAAGCCTATAGAATATACAAACGTTGGGTTGTCTATATTTTTCCTGGCGTAACTACTGGGTTGGCGGGTATAAACAGGTAAATCGATAAGTTATTTTCACCTATTTGAAATAAATCTTATATCAAAATGTGCGCTATTTAATTGCCAATACGATAATATAGGGTTGTCTGTAAAAAAACTGGCCTGAATGACGGTTGTCTTGTCTTGAAAGGTGAAAATTTTATGCGTATGTAAAGCCTGGTTCATGCAGCAACTTTATCTTTTACTTTTACCTTATCTTTAAGAAATATTAAATGTCATTGGTCAGTTCAAAACAAGGGACAAATGCCATTGCTTATTTCTTAAAAATAAAGTAAAATTAAAAGATAAAGTTGCTGCATGAACCAGGCACAAGTTACGACAAAGAGGTCCGAGCTAACTATCCCATGCAAGTTTCGACTCGAATACTATACCACCATGCTGGATATCCCTACAACACAAAATGTTAAGAACAATTTTTGTTCATTCCATGTGGCTTAATGCAACAGACATTAAATGTGTGAAACTCCAGCCTGAAAACTGCGGTTGGCATTTTGATGATTATTTAAAACCAACAGGATTTATTGGGGACCAAACGCAATTGAAAATACAAGATATTGTCGAAATGACGGATGTACCGAGTTCGAGGATCAACACGTCACTTCTGATGAATCAGATACGGAATAAAAATTATTCATTGGAACTTTCTTCAATAATAAAATTTTTGTATTAATGTTACATTGTACTATTAATTTTTGTACGTAAAACAAGATCCTTACAGTATGTTTTTACCATTTCATTTCGTGATAATTTTTTGACTGTTAACTTTGTTCATTTTTATTTATTTTCCTGAAATAACAAGAAAATTTCAAGATATGTACATATCGCTATCACATTTATATACAGAAGAACATTAATATCGCGTGTGTAATGACAAAAAGGCATATAATATTTTTTTGGGTTGCTAATCACTTCAGAAGTATAAAAATAATAGAATAAAAAATAAATGCCAAAAAGGCCTATTGGAAAAAATATATTATATTAATTTCTTTTATTGTAAGAATATATTCATTTGAAGTGATTTCAAAACGATTAAGCAAAAACAATTTTTTTACGCCTTTTGGCTCCTACGGTATATAAAACATATTTATATCTTTTTGGCATTATAGGCACGCGATATGTTGTACAGCCACATATAAAATTATATTATATTATTATTTAATATATTATATATTTATCGTTGTTTTCTCAACTCTAATGCCAGTTGCTCCAAAATAATGTTTAGTATTTACTACTAATGTATCGCTATCCTTCTCTGTTGCATGAACAAATAGCATGCGCGCTCCCTTTCATCTGGCGGTCTCGTCGCGCGTATGTGCAATGTAGTGTCCTCTTCTATCGCATGTGATAATTAGCTCGGACCACTTTGTCGTAACTTACATACGCAGAAAATTTTCACCTTTCAAAACTCGACAACCGTCATTCAGGCCAGATTTTTTACAGACAACCCTATATTATCGTATTCGCAATTAAATAGCGCTCATTTTGATATAAGATTTATTTATTAAACAAATAGGTGAAAATAACCATTATCGATTTACCTGTTTATAACCGCCAACCCAGTAGTTACGCCAGGAAAAAAAATAGACAACCCAACGTTTGTATATTCTGTAGGTTTTATACTTTCGGTTGGTATTAAATTTATTCGTTAAACTCATGAGTGCAATATTTAATAAAAAGTCATATTTCAATTTTTAATTAACCATAGTCTGACCAGGAAACTTTTAGGCAACCCACTCGAGATATATTTTCCAATATATTAAATTTGATATAAAATACTTTTCATCCATTAAACAGATGGGTGAAGGTCGTTTCTAGTGCGGATCCTCTACTAGTATCACCTTTAGTAATCCTACAATTCCCATTACGTGGGCATTACGTATAAGCACAGTTGAGGGAATACCCAGTTGTAAATCTTCCTGTCGGCACCTTTGATCTCGGCGGTAGTGACTTTCGTTTTTTATACAAACTCATTCTCCAATAGAATCTCACTGTGAACTCACGTTACCTCTTTATTTTAGACCACGCCCTATAAAAATCGATGGGACACAGGACCGGGATTAAATTATTTTCTTCCATTAATGGTTTCGACGCAGTGCCGATAAGGTCCCACCCGATAATAAACAGTAAACAGTAGAAAAGGGTACACTGATGGCAGAG
This sequence comes from Pseudeuparius sepicola, assembly GCA_963920635.1. Classification (NCBI taxonomy): domain Eukaryota; kingdom Metazoa; phylum Arthropoda; class Insecta; order Coleoptera; family Anthribidae; genus Pseudeuparius; species Pseudeuparius sepicola. Next base: position 44,880,583 of record OY987302.1, on the reverse strand, counting down.
TACAGGTAAAGAATTCTGGGAAATCCAAAATCTGGTGGAATTCCCAATATATTTGAGTTTTGAGTACCTACATCCCTGATGCATTCCTCGCATTCCATTCTTTAGTGATTCTGGTCTGCGCGATAAAAGCATTCTACCAGCAATGGCGTCGACTTATCATACTGGATATTGTTTATCCTGTGGTATAAGTGGGTATTATAGTTCAAAACAAAAAACGTATTTCGTAAATTTTAAATTATTAAGAAGGTAGCTTCACTCAGGTCTTTTTTTAAAGAGTTTTTATCTACGACTACTAAGTTATTGTAAGTTTGTGAGGTACCTTGGGAGAGAAATAAAATTACAAAAATTTTACAATGAACACGGAGAAAAACTACATGATTAGAACTACTAGACCTAATCTTATTAGTCTATCCTGAAATATGTGAAAGTTCTTTGGGTAGATACATTCAACAAGGCAAGAAAGTTCAAGTATGCATATTACACATGGATTGAGAAACCTGGTAACAAGGTGCAATAGTGACAAATTCCTAAATAAGCAAAATCGGCACTACTGACTTACCATACTTAAGTATTACTTAAATTCGTGGAAATAATTGTTGGAAATCCATTTCTACTATAAAATAAATTTCTTTCATTTGACAGTTGCCACATTCTGCACTTCTATACACAATATTGTCAAGCCTAATTTTTAGAAATCATGGAAACCATTATTAATTTTTACTAACAATCAAAGTAAGTATCTGTTATATTCATAGATTCTCCAATAAAATGGTATACTTGGCATCACTGAGACCATTAGAATAGGAAAAAAATAGGCCTCACTCTGGAACGTATAATGCTGGGTCCCCTTACTTTAAAGAGTCCCTGTATAAAACAATCTGTGGGTATCATATCAAAACATAGCTTCTTCTTCTCTTCTTGAAGGTTCTTCCCATATTTTCGAAATTCCCTGTGCAGTCAGTCCTTTTTACGTACAAATACAGTTCTCCCAATAAAAATACCTTCTAGAAAATGCTCTAAATAGTTGATCCGAGCCACTCCCTTGGCGTCCAGTCTCCAGGCTATAACCGGATCGTAAAAACCGGCGGCTCTGTTTTCACATTGCGGACGTAAGAAAAGTTTTTAATGGAAAGGGACCGGGGTGAGCCTCCGGCGGACGAAAACACATATCCAGGCCTATTAAGCCGGAGTTTGATGGTGCAGCAGGCCGGCAAACAGACTAATGCCTCTCCAAACAGTAAAGGCGGCCGGGTCGGCGGAGCAACAACTGCCGGCGGACGTGGCGCCGGCCCTGGAGGCCGGCCGGGGGAAGGGGGAGGGTGTGAAACTCCGACCATGGGCGGACAAGAAGGAAGACATGGTCTGGGTAGCCCTATGTACAATAAACAGCGTTCGTGAAAAGTGAGAATCCGCCATGATGTTTTACCGTTGATATTAAAAGACTATGCTCATAGCCGTCACGTGTAACATTTTTTGGGCTTCCCGGAGGCAAAATACGTTTTTCCATGAGATGCTATAGTCATATTAATATTCAAGTCTGCGGTTTTACGATGCGTAATTTCCATTCCTTCTTTCGTGCAAGCTTGGGTTATGTGTATAGCGTAAGAAATGTTATACATAAAACAAAAAGTTGCTCTAAGAATTGATGAGTTAAGATTATAGAGAATGAGAGAAACGTGAGCAGCAATTTATGGTTACTTTCTGTTGATTGATGAATAACATCACAAAGAAGAAAACTTACGATTTATCCCTGGAATGTGGGGAATATAGGCAGCTTGGCCATACTCTCAACATTCTACGTACCTAGTATTTTCCAATACCCTGGACACTGGTACCCGCAGGGTTTGCCCTTTGTGGAATTATTTGCCCTTATTTGGTTTATTTTTATATATACCTACAGGATCAGGCGTGGTCATATCCATTTGCGAAGGGGGGGGGCATACCTTTAGGCGGTTTTTAAGTATACCTACTGTAACAATAAAACTTCAATAAGGCGATATAGCATAAAAAAAGATATTCCTCACAAAAGTAACAAATATATATATATATATATATATATATATATATATATATATATATATATATATATATATATATATATATATATATATATATAAGGATGTAAGATTAGCGAGTGTAAATGTAACAATTACAAGAAAAGGTGATAATGGGCAAACACTCAAAGTTAACAAAAAGAAAAAACTAGTAACCGCATACACGTGTTTCATGCTATTTGGCAATCATCAGTACTGTGTAACATTAACCAAATCAAAAGATAGGCATGATTTGGGAAGCAACAAATGAAGTCCAGGCAGGAGCCAACAGCACATTTGCAGCTTCAGTCAGCACATCCCCTATTTTGGGGCTTGTACTAACATCGCCACGGAGGCTGCTAAAGCGACCTGCGTGGAAATCTTCATAACCCAAGATACAATGACAATAAGGATGTAAGATTAGCGAGTGTAAATGTAACAATTACAAGAAAAGGTGATAATGGGCAAACACTCAAAGTTAACAAAAAGAAAAAACTAGTAACCGCATACACGTGTTTCATGCTATTTGGCAATCATCAGTACGGTGTAACATTAACCAAATCAAAAGATAGGCATGATTTGGGAAGCAACAAATGAAGTCCAGGCAGGAGCCAACAGCACATTTGCAGCTTCAGTCAGCACATCCCCTATTTTGGGGCTTGTACTAACATCGCCACGGAGGCTGCTAAAGCGACCTGCGTGTTAACTTTGAGTGTTTGCCCATTATCACCTTTTCTTGTAATTGTTACATTTACACTCGCTAATCTTACATCCTTATTGTCATTGTATCTTGGGTTATGAAGATTTCCACGCAGGTCGCTTTAGCAGCCTCCGTGGCGATGTTAGTACAAGCCCCAAAATAGGGGATGTGCTGACTGAAGCTGCAAATGTGCTGTTGGCTCCTGCCTGGACTTCATTTGTTGCTTCCCAAATCATGCCTATCTTTTGATTTGGTTAATGTTACACCGTACTGATGATTGCCAAATAGCATGAAACACGTGTATGCGGTTACTAGTTTTTTCTTTTTGTTAACTTTGAGTGTTTGCCCATTATCACCTTTTCTTATATATATATATATATATATATATATATATATATATATATATATATATATATATATTAAATAAAAATTATATACTTAAACAAAATTTTTTGCATGTGCGTTGGTTATATGTGTATCCACAGATTGAGTTCACATAAGGTGAAAATAACAACAAATTTTGGAGTTGAAATTTGAGCTTCTGGGGATCAGCCCTGCCTGGTTTTAAACTAATTTGTGACATAATTTTGCTTTCGAAAAATCAGGTATCTATGCCTAGGAAATTATGAGGGAACTAATTTTCCACCTCAGTAAAGAGCCTTTTTTGTAAGTTTTACGGCAAAATATTATTAAGGAAACTTGTTCAGAATGAAAAGCTGAGTAGGTTTGCGAAATTTCGAAAGTCTCGGCCTACTTTGATTTTTTGGCATTATTCACACTTTTTTAGAAAAGTGCGTTTTGTGTAGTTTTTACATCAAAATTTTATTAAGAAAACTTGTTGAAAATGATAACTGGATAGGTGTGAAAAATTTCAAAACCTAAGTCGACTTTGATTTTTTCTGCTAAAAAATTAAAACAAACAAAAAGCAAAGTAGACCCTAGGCTATTGGAATTTTTCACACCTATCCAGTTTTTCATCTCGAACAAGTTTTCTTAATAACATTTTGATGTGAAAACTACACAAAATACACTTTTCTAAAAAAAAGTCGGGAAAATGACAAAAAATCAATGTATAGGCCTAGACTTCCGAAATTTCGCAAACCCACTTAGTTTTTCATTCTGCACAATTATAACATTTTGCCGTTAAACCTACAAAAAGGGCACTTTACTGATGTGGAACATTAGTTTCTTCATAAATTCCAAGGTGATGTTTCGAAAGTAAAATTATGTCACAAATTAGTTTCAAACCAAGCAGCGCTGATCTCCAGAAGTTCAAATTTCAATTCGAAATTTTTTTTGTTATTTACACTTTATGTGAACTCAATCCGTGGACAATGTAGGTTACATAATATTAGTAATAATATTCGTATCTATTTTTTATTTATTATTATTTTTTTATTTTATTAGGGGGGCATGGCCCCCATGCCCCCCCCTAAGACCGCGCCTGTACAGGATGATTGTTTAGGACTACCACCGCGATTTTCTCGTTTACAAAAAATAAGAAAACAAAATGAAGCAAAAACTTTCATGATTTCAAGACAGGCGAAGACCCTAAATTGAATTATCTGAGCATCCGGTTGCAAAGGCTGATCATATTATTATATGACCTCTATCTACGAATATGACAATAAGTTATCTTAGAAGTGCTGTTAAGTACGTTCTTTTTATACCTACAAGTCAAGAGTTGTGACAATGTTTTCAACTGTAACTGACAATGCACCCTCCCCTGGAGGATACCTACTGAAGCATCTTAGATCCACATATATAAATGTAAATCCCACTATTTTTCCCCATAGAGACAGGAAGAATGAGATGAGGAGAACCCTGTTCGTTCCTTTAGGAAAACGCGATCATGTTAGGATCATGTCTTGTGTCTGTTTGGTTGGTATAGATTCCTAGACATTCGATTTGTAATGAGATTGACGCATCGCCACATTTGTTATGTATACCTACCGACTAAGAATAACTCGTGAACTATGCTATACCGACTCTTCTGTTCTGGATACTCTGGAAAACATGGAGAGAGAACGGGAGGGAGCCTCCACATATCCAGGGTTTGATGGCGCAGCAGGCCAACCGACTAGCGCGCCTCTCTAAACAGAAAGGCGGCCGTGGCGGCGGACGTGGCGGCGGCCCGGGGGGGGGGGGAGGGGCGGTTGGGTGGCGGGGTGGGACTTGGCCATGGGCGGAGGCGGGGAAAAGGAGGACAGTCACTCGGGTACGAGCAACAGGGCCTCCCAGCAACAGCTAGTTCTCGTGAGTGATGGGAATCCTTCAGGGACACTGACCCAAACAGTGGCGTGCCCATGGGGGGGGGGGGTTTCGGGGGTTCAAACCCCCCCAAGCAGTTTAAATTTTCGAACGAAAAGTGAAGAAAAAAATGGAAAACAAAAGAAAAACCGAAAAACTACTCTACTAAACTACTCTATTAAACAAAAATGTTATCTTTTATGAGTTAAAACAAATGCACACTTTGTAGTCTAAAAACGGATATTCGGATAATGATAATAATTGCACTGTACAGTTCTCCTTCTGCGGCGTAGCTACAGGAGTAGGGGTACAGAATACACATGATGATCAAATACATCTGTACCGTCAAATGGGACGAATCGGGACGCTTCGCTGGGGTCAATCGGGACTCGGGGCAAACAGGTTTTCGGGAAAATAACTCGCCGCGGTGTCGCGAGGCTAATGCCATATAGCAAAATTACATTGGCGGAATATTCTGATAATATTTTTTCAGAGAACATGCATATTGTAGGAATATTCATAAAAACTGTAGAAACATTATCTGAACATTCAGGCAACATTCAGGTGTTTGCCTTTTGAAGGTACTATTTCACGTATTATAAATATCCACAAATATTCATCGAAGATTAATTTGAAACTTCACAAGCATTTTTGTATGTTCTATGTATATCCATTTAATATTCACGTGTAAATTATAAAATAAAAAAACGCTAGGTAACGCCGGGTGCAGGGTTTGAACCTACGACCATCGATTTACAAGTTCAACGCTCTGACCAACTGAGCCATCGACGTACTAGGAAATATTAGCTAAAAATAGTGTAAGCTAGAGTCTCGGTGACGTCATCATATTCCATTTATCGCCACTCGTGAACATTGATAAGATAAGTATATCGTGAATGTCTTATATCTATACAACCATTTGTGAACATTCATAAGATATTTGCTGTATGAATATACCTACTATTTAACATGTTCCAGCAATATTCCAAAATTGCACATTCCTAAGGTGAACGTGCCTGTAATGTATTTAAGTTAAATGTTCAATTTGTAAATATTTATAAGAACCACTAAGTTAGGAATATGTTACACAAGATATTGGGGAAATATACATCATTTGGACATTCATCTAATATATTTGTATCTGTGCTTAACAAATATCTTGGTTATATTATGCACTTACTGAACATATTTCGTAAAATATTTTAACAATGTTTTATAAATATCCGGGAATATTTTTTGCACATTAGGAACTTATTTTGTATATTCAAAAATATTAGATGCTATATGGGATGACGAAAACTTGATTTTGGATTGAAGGTTTATTAAAATCAGTTCTGTTCCTTTTTAAGAATAGTTTTATTTTATATTTAGTATATTTTTTAACTACCCCCCCCCCTCCCATTCTCCCTCCCCTAAACCTCCATTCGCTTAATCCCAGAACCCCCCCCCCCCAGACACAATTTCTGGGCACGCCACTGGACCCAAAGCATTTTCGGTACCTATTGACTAAAGGGGTAGAGAAAAAGTAATCGCGACATGAAACTGGTCCCTCGCATGTACGTATTAGGCACCCCTTTCTACTGAAGATTGCCTTTAATATGGTACAGTTTGTACAGCGTAAGGTGAAACGCGCGGTCTGAAGCGTGCGGGGTGTGTGGGTTGGGTTTTACTCCTACTTCGCGCCCCGCAGTTTGTAACGTGTTTAAAAATTTCAAAACTTCGAGTGTCTTTTTTCTAGTGAATATACAGATGGCTATATATTTAAAATTAATTATCTAGAATTCTAGTTTATTTTTACAATAATTATTGTACCATCCGATCCTTAGTAAATCCGTATCTAGAAAGAAAGAGAAAACAATAAAACAATACATCCAAAATCTGCTGTTTTGCCTTTGCTTACCACCTGTTGTATTCACAATATTCATTGGCGCGGTTTGGGAACGCTTTGCGCTGCGTATCCAGATCATGTTTTAGTGTAGTTTGGGTTGCAAACTGTGCTTGTTTTCTATTGCTGCCTTGGAACCTCGTCGAACATCGGCCAACTTAAAAACAAATCATAATTTTATAAATATATATACAGGGTGTAACTAAACTGATGGTCAAAAATGAAACCACGTATTCTTGGAGTCAAAACTTGGAGTCAAAACTTCTTCATATATTTTTTTCTTCTACGGGCCATAGTTTTTTTTATACAGAGCGTAGAAATTTGGAGAAAAATACACATTTCTTAGTATTTCTAGAAGTAGGTATACGAGATATTTTCTTCAAACTTGGCGTGTCACATGAGCAGATGAGCCGTCAAACTTAAGGTTGACATGAAGCTTCTGAGGCTCCCAGTTGCGGAGATACAGGGTGTTAGTAAAATTAATTAGTTCAGAAAAATATGAATACCCTGTATAATCGCATTTTTTTAATTTGTTTTGAGTGGTGAATAGAATGGTTAACAAAAAGTATCTCTTAGTATTTTTTCATATTCGCAGCCGTTTCTTAATTATTTTTAAAGAACGGCAACGCTGCAACGAACAATAGTCACTTTAAGAATAAATCTAGCAATCTGTGTATGTCAATTAAACTTTATTTAACAAAATACAAAAGCAAAAACAATAATAAAAGAAACGTATTGCTATTAGAAAATTAATTTATTAAATGTTCGAAATGACCGCCGTCTCTTTCAATACACGCAACTATGTGTTTCCGCATGTTTATTATTGCCATTCGCAAGTCCATAGCAAAAGTGCATATCAGTCAATTCTTCAAATGAAAACATAATTTTTCAAAATATTGATACCAAGGTGCAAAGTTTGCAGCCAAATGATTCAAATAATGCCAAGTTTAATTGACATCCACAGATTGTTAGATTTATTCTTAAAATGACTTTTTTATTGCAGCATTGCCGTTCTTTGAAAATAATTAAAAAACGGCTGAGAATATGAAAAAATACTAAGAGATGCTTTTTGTTAACCGTTGAATTTACCATTCAAAACAAATTTAAAAAATGCGATTATACAGATGGAATATATAAATAAGCTGTAACTTATATGTCAATAACTTTGATTGACATATGACAGCCTTCACTGTCACTTTCAGATGTCAAAACCATGTTCACGGTACCACTCATGGTTCCGGTTCCGCATTAAAAGTCCCTAAATCGTGATCCCTCGTTTTTGGCTTGAGGTTTTTTTTTTATAAATGGAATTGTTCCTGACTCTGTCATTTTTCGTTCTACGCTTGCTGGCTGAGGAGCCATTTTTAAGCTTATGGCATTTTTGCCGATTTTTAAAGAAACCCCTAGCAAACCCTTCAAGTTCTGATTTTGTGATCCAGCGACGATTTTGTCGGTTCTTTTAGAAGGTAGTTTGCAACCAAACAAAGGGAGTTCGAGTTCCTAATCATCAACCATCAAAGGCCATCACCCATCACACATCACCCACGGTAAGCGACCTTATTCATTTGATGCACTTAAAGATGTGTTTTTCGAGAGCCAAGGCGTGTATCTAATTCGGGTCCTTTTTGTTTTGTTTTAGGCCTTTTTTTATTGTACAAAAAAAACATTTGTACAGTACGTGTGTCCCAACCACCACGTGGTCGTACTTTTACCTTAAATTCGTACGTTGCGGAGTACTCCGTGGGAGTAACTCACCATCTGCGTCGGCGATTTGCCAGAGTCATCACCGCACCCGCTACTTCTGGAAACTGGACAATTACGCAACCTTCGGTTGAGCCTTATTCGCCTGGTGGAGAATTTATCAATTGGCAAGTCCATTCCAATTATTATTATCTCTTTTAACGTTTTTTTATGAGCCGCACTGTACCGATCTCAATTTAATTACGTAACTTTGGTTTTGATACAAAAACCTGTAAGCGGAGTATAATATTATACCACGTACCTACCCTTTTCCATATATTAATATTATTAACGTTCGTATAAAATTTTTGATTTAAGATCAATAATAATAATTATTTCTATTTTTGAGAGGCTGTGATATTTACCTTTTTTTATCATAATTTGTTAGCTGTGCAATTACTATTCCTGCTTGTTTAAATAAATTATTATTTCATATTGTTAAACTTATAGACCTTTTTTATTTGTTGTTTTATTTGCATTTCCTGTTTTGAATTGAACATCAAAAGTACTCTCCTGTTTCTAAGGCCATGTTAGAGAAAACAGGTAGCGCCATTTTATAAGTCCCCACGCCACTCTACCGTGGAGTGAGTTAGCTGGGCAGGCCAAAATCGGGAAGTATAGGTACTTCTTGAGTGTATCAGCTTAAAAATAAACCCGTCGTGAATAAAAGAAAATATAAATTACGTGGCAAGTTTGGAGGTGACGCCATAGGCTAGCGCGCTGTCGCCATATGTTTGGAAATCGTCTTTATAAACAGATGTATACTAATTTAAATGCGATGTCATATAACCGTTGTATAACTGACAACCTTGTCGTCAATAGCGATCGTAATAGGAATTCAAGGCGGCCAATGGTGCGCCGCGCCGTATCCCCACTAGGCTGCATTCCTAGCATTCCTAACATCCTGTGCTGCCTAACGTCAAGCGTGTCCGAGCTAGTTGGTTCCAGTAGTCATTATAGTTGGATTACACCAGATACGAAAATATTAATACCATTTCCAAAAACCAGTCCATTATAATTAAATTATAGGAACATGTTGAACGAACAACACACCTAGTGGATAAGTAGTTGATTTGATACCCCACTATGACTAAATTTCCATTAGCAAGAGTTTTAAATTTATAGCAGTATACATGTCACAAATTTCTATTATAAAAAAACTTTTACCTAATTTCCGTCACGACGTTTTGAATGCACAATTTCATTCCGTTTTGTAAAACACATTCAGTATAAACACGTAACTTAGAAATGTCTACCTGCAACCAAATATACAGGCTAATGTATATTATATTGCCTAACACGATACAAAGACTCGTTAGTTCAAAACAATTAACATTGTTGTTAACTTGTCTGACGTAGATAGCGCACAGTACTTGTTTCTATCCACAATTCACCATTCGATTAGCGCATTGTTGCTAAGTTCGGTCCTATTTTTAACCATATAAATTTTACGTAGAAAACGTTCCATGGTGTTCTAAAAACCGGAAATTCGTCCATTTTTGACCAATGCCTAAAAAAAGGCTGATGGCGACAAAAATTGCAGTTGCAGTTTCTCATTTTATTACTCGTAGAGTTTGCATACGTGAGGTTAAGCCCCGAATTTTCTTTCGAAGTTTTCCGCAATGAAACCTCTTTTCGATGCGCTTTTAGAACGGCTTAAGTGGTTTGATATCTAGTGTGTTAGTTTCGCTGTGCTAGTATTAGTTTTCTCTTTTTCTTGCATGTGGCGTGAGCACTTGGCGAAGCGAAGTGGACGATTTTCCACGTTTTCCTCTGCTGAACAGCGGCCGACAGCAGTGTGAGACCACAGGAAGGATACAGGGACCACAGTTCTGGATACCTAAGTTAGCTACTTAATTATTAATGTTCGTAATAATCAACTTTTTCGTAGCAAGTCTCACTCAGGGCCTGTTCTGTGGGCTTTATGTTGCCGGTTGTGGTCGTTATTTTGATTATTTAGTATAAGTTGTTTGATTTTGGTGTCGACTTGGCGACTTGGCGACTTGTTAAGTTAAGCGCATTTTAGTGTGCAAGACACCAGACACCTCTAAGTACATTTTTTGTTGCCCGCCTAAAAAACAATAATCTTTATTGTCCGACTTTCAAACAACTTTCAATTTACCTATGCCTACTACACTGACCAGAAAATGTTAGCAAAAATTATAGACATATTGTGGCCCTTTGAAACAATATGATAATCACAAAAGGGTGTTCGGTGTTGTTATTGATAATTATTGGATTTTTGTCAGTTAAAAAGTATTCTTGCTTACTGCACAAATGATTATGGGCCCGCATAATTAGCAACAAAAAATTACCTTTGACGTCAAATTGTATGTTCATATTATATTTGACCTTGAAATTTTCACAAATTTTCGCCTGCGGCGCGATTTGTAATGTCGGAAGTTAAATTCCTTTTTTTGGGGGAATGATAAATGATAGCACAGCAGGCCTGCAAACACACTAAACACAGTAAACGCAAACAGAAAGGCGTCCGGGTTGGTGAGGCAACAACTGCGTCGGTCGACGTAGCGGTAGCACTGGAAGTGGTGAAGGAAAAGTAGAATAAAAATATGCCTTTGCGCCAAAAATTATTTGCTTATATAGCGTTCTGCTTACTATTGACTTTACATTAGGTATCAGTTCATACGGTTAATTGAAACTAAATATTTTTAATAATCCTTTCTTTTTTGAGGCAGTCAGTATTATACAAGATGATTTTTTTACGAGTACCAGCTTAATTTCATCAAATACTTTTCGCCTTACAATCACTTAGGTAGGTAAAAAAATATTATGAATTTTTATGCCTAACTGACGAACTGCGACGTTCACGGTAAACTTATTGAATATTATACACAAACAGGATTCGAATCAAAACTGATAGCACATGACAGCAGCTGTTCGCAAATATAAACCCAAAATCGTGTGGCCATAATATTTTTTCCATGTGGTACTCCTAAAAAAATCATCCGGCGTGTACTTGGCAGTATTTCTTCTGGCTAGCTAACACAGGTCACCCCAACCAAACTTTTTAACATGAAGAGGAAGAATTATCTTGAAAATGTGAAAATAGTTTATTATTCGACGAGCATATACAGGATATCCCAGTTATTAATATCATAAATAAAAGTAATTGTAGAAAATCTCATTTTAAGCGAAACAGTTCCTATGAACATGTAGGAGAAAGAAGCGGGCTGTGATAATTTATTTAAAAAGCAGGTTTTCTGAATATTTTGAAAACGACGAAAGGTAGGTACTAATGAGTAATTTGCTACGATTTATAAGATCGTGGAAAATAATAAAACGGTGGCACTCGAGTTCGCTTAATTGCACCAGTGGCGTGCCGACGGGCAAGTTGATTCTCTTTATCGCGCAAATTACGCACATTACATATTTGAAATATTTGTTGGATTTTTTACAACCCTGTTTAATTCTACATAAAAAATATTTCTTGCAAATTAGATAAACATCGTCAACTTGAATTTTAGTTTTGACATTTAGAAAAATATAATAATATAAAATATACTTAGACTGTCATTATTAATCGGATTTATTTGTGACATTTAAAGCTAGTATAACCCTGTATAATTATGGTTATTATTTAAGAAGATGCAGTTTACAACACGAATGTTTCCAATACGAGTATAAGCTATAATTGGTTCTTAACTATTACATTTTTCATTTACCTACAGTGGTTACTTTTATCTTATATTTTAATACAAAAATATTTACAAACTGTATAATAACCACTGTTTACATCTAAATCGTTAAATAATAATTATACCCTACTCTCATGGACGTGCATCTTGCTGGTATAGGTTGTTCTATGCTGCTAATATTTTTTATAATTGAGGAAACATTAGAAGATCGTTTACAACAATATTTAGTGAGAAGTGACATCAATCTAAATTTATTAGAGAATGAGTTAACGAATAACATAAAAAAATCACCCCTTCAGCTAATATTTCAGACGGTAATTCCATACCTGTAGACATTTCGATATTATTCGTTTCGCCTCTGGAAGGAAGCGAGGAAAAAGTTTTTCTTTTTACCAATTCTCCGCTTGAATAAAATATGACCGCAATAAATTTCCAGGGGAGAAATACTTCTTCGACAGTTAAGAGCATTTTAAAAAGAATACATTTTGTCTACATTTTAAGAATTCCTGATGAAATTAGGGTTTTGAGGTACCAAAAGAATAAAATATATTTCCTTTACGTTACATACCTACTGTTTCTTAAAAGCAGTAATATAAATCTTTGTTTTTGTAAATACCAACCATTTGTTCTTATCGCAGTACACAGATTAAAACATAGCAACTTAAATGCTTAGTGGGATGATTATTATACGTTGTAATGTGAACCTAATTACACCTACACTGTCCCTTTGTTATCCCCCCAGAAACTCCCGATTTTCTTATGAAACACCCACCCTAATAACCAAGAGCTTTTTGTAACAATTTGCGAGCCCCTACAAAAACCTTTCATGCTTTCATGTTTTCATTTTGCTTTTATATTGTGGTGAGAACGCAGCGTGTGAAAATTCGTATCGGCGACATGGCACGTTGTTGGTTCACACAACACCAGTGCCGTAGGCTTATTAAATTGTCTGCAATTCTACCGCAAGCAATTTCTAAGTCAGCTTGGCGTGTGTAAAATAAAATAATGCGATAGGGACGATAGGGCCAATTCCAAAAACGCAATATTCAACTTTTATTTTCTAATCTTCAAATATAACATAACCAGAACAAACTTCTTCTGGTCTTGTTATCATGTTCGTCGCGTCCAAATTATGACGAATTTCTTAAAAATATATTTGGTGAGGCAGAGAGCGACTTGTTTCCCTTAAAACTACAGTATATTCATTTCCAAAATTAAATCGATATAGACATTTGACTTGCTCTGACGCCACTTTATAATATCACAAAATGTTGAGTCGTGTTTTCGTATATTTTGTCTTAGGTAAAGACTGTAGTATGGTATTTGCCCCACTAATGCACATCGAAGTGCCCAACATGGCAACTCCGCGCCATGTGTATCTCTCGACATTTGTTCTGTTTCTCCGCCGAATGTCACATTCTGCGATCGTTATTTGAAGTGTTTTCCTGGGTTTAAAGACAGTTTAGTGCTAATTATGATGTACCTACCGTTTTTATTCGCAATGTGATTAAAGAAATGTATATGATAATGTGGCACATATTTATGACATTTTTACAGGATAACTCTCTCATGTAAATATTGTGAAATTGTTTGGACACAGGGACGTAGAATGTGTCATTCGATAAGAGTAATTTTGATAAATTTCCGTTAGGTATTACCTATGTTGGTTAAACAAGTGTATAGGTATATTGTGATGCTTGCGCTTCCCTATCAGCACTGAGGGTCGATTGTTTAAATTTGGTTTAAATAATGATATAAGTTTATTTTTACTATGCAACAAGTGAAATCAAAATTCGCCTGAAGCCACTGCACTGGCGGCCACTTGCTTGCTCCAACACAATCAATACATTATTTAATTAACAGCAGCTATTCTTCGACCTTAACGAACAGACAATGAGGTGAGCAATTTTTCTTTGTGCAAAGGAGCCCAGGTTAACAATGTAGTGTATTAATGCCACACAATCGACCCATAACAAAAAGGTCGAACATGAATTTCCCAGCAATTAAAAATGAATTGATCTCGGCACGAAACGTTTTTCATTTTTGCATTACGCAGCAGAATATAGGACGCGGGAATTCAATGAATGAAATTTGTAGCTTCCGTTTTAGCATTTTAGGTTTGGTACCAATATTGAAGAGTTTAATTTGAGTAAACATCCATTAACTTAGTTTCGTACAAAATGATTGGGTTCGACCTCATTTCGTCATAGTGTTCCCTTTTGTTACCGCAACATTTTAAAATTAAAAGGCTCCTCTTTAAGGAATTATTTAAGGAAGTATTCTGATTCTGATCATTAGCCGCAAATGGCAACGAAGACAAAATAATAGAAATTGCCCCCCTCCCCCGCACAAGCATGTGGTTGCTTCTGGGGTACTCCTAGTTTGGAGTATTGTGAGGGTGAGAATTATTATTATTATTATACCTACCTTAGATAAATAAACAAGTAAATAAATAAATAAATATCGACTTTATTGAGGCAATTCAATAGACAAATTACATGGCTAAAGCTACTCTACTTAACCGTGTATTGTCTGCAAAGTTAAGTAAAATTAATAACATCTAATATGCCACAAATGTACACCCCTAACCTAAAATATACAAATAAAATTTAAACTAATATAATTGAAAATGACCACAATATATACCCTTAAAATATATAGATATAATTTAGATTACAATTAAATATCAACACACAAATCACCACCAAACTTCCCACGAACATACATACCCATAACGTAAAGGAGCAAGAGACCATTATCAGAGCATAATGAGTAAGACATTAACAATACGAGTGTTCAAAACAGTAAACTACAGAACGGGGTTGTGGTTTTGAAGGCAAAGTAGAGATGCTGATTATGCTTATATTTAAATTGCTTGCAAGTGATAGACATCAACGAAGTTGGGTGGGAATTGTATAACTTAATAGCATTGTATATAAAAGAGCTTCTAAAAAGGGCTGTCCGGTGGAGAGGCATGGTCAGACGGTTCAAATATCTAGTGTCTCTACTATGAACTGTTGTCCTGAAAATAAATTTCCGTTTAACAGATTCGGGAGCAGCTACGTCAAATAAGGCCTTAAACAAAAAGTTTCCCAGATGTAGATAACAGTGCCCGATTACCCATTTTAAGCCATCTCAGTTTTTTATAAACCGGAGATACATGTTCATATTTTCTCATCCTCGTTATTAATCGGCAACAACTACTATCTTGTACTTTTTGAATACGATACAGATCCGCTTTAACCAAGCAAACATTGTAAATAAAGTCACAATAACTAAATTTAGAAAGCACAAGAGATTCGCTTAGATTTCTTAGAAGTTGCGGGCTGAGGAAATGTCGAATAACAAACAACATTTTTAAAGCCCCATAAGACTGCTGCAGGAGTTTCTTCACATGTTCACGGAATCTGAGTTTATTATTTATAAAAATTCCAAGATTCTTGACATTTTCCACCACAGGCAGAGGGACACCATCCAAGTGGACAACTAATGGTTCACATAAAATAGCATATTGATTTCTACTTGAGAAAATCAAAAGTTTAGATTTACCTGAATTAATTTTCAAATTGTGTCCATCCGATAGTCGTTTAACAATCTTTAAATCCGAATTAATTTTATCAAACGCTTCCCGAAAGTCATCACGATCGAAATCAAGGTAAAGCTGGGTGTCATCTGCGTAAATTTGTATTTTGCAATATTCAGTTGACGTCAACAAATCCGATGTATATATTAAGAACATAAGTGGGCCCAAAATTGAATCTTGCGGGACATCTGAACATATCTCTAAGAATGCTGAGAACCTCCCATCAGAAAGAACAGATTGGGGGCCTTGCTCAAAATAAGATGATAATAATGCAAGAGCATTATCACGAAAGCCATAATACATTAGTTTTACCATCAAATGATTGATCTTATCAAAGGCGTTAGAGAAATTCAGAAGAATAAGCGCACAACTTTTACCATGGCCATGGCCAACGACAATGTCATCAATTATACCTATTAGTTAAAGCAGTGCAGGTACTAAAACCTTTCCTGAAGCCACACTGGCATGTGAGCAAGATCTTATTTGCGTTAGCAAAGTGACAAATTTGGCAATAGACGATTTTTTCAAAAATCTTTGAGAGAACAGGCAGAATTCTAATAATTCGTAAATTATCATATGATGAAGGTTTGGCGACTTTAGGTAAGGGGAGACCATTTCCACTGATCAGGAAAACCATTAATCTCCATACAACAGTTATCAATATAAGGACTATAGTATTGTAGCATGGCCGCGGAAATCCCATCAATACCACTTGATTTCGTTTTGATGTTGTTAAGAATATCATGCACTTCTGATATGGTAGCAAGACGAAATTAATCACATATATATTATCCCCAAAACTGTGATTTCTGTAGAAGCTCACGTTGCTCTGACAATCACTACGACTCTGCAATATTCGCCCAAAGTAATTATTAATTGAATCCGGATCAGACAAATGCTCTGGAACCGATATATCTCTAGGATTGACGCATAAGTCACGTAACGCATTCCAAACCCTTTTTACCTTGTTTTCGGCTGATAAAAATTATTCAGGTAGATACGCCTAGCTTCCCTCGACTTAGCTAAGTGTTTTATATGCTTCCCAACTATCATTACTTCTGTCGGACTTAAATAATTGTTGAAGCGCACGTTCACGTTGCTTCATGAAGAGTATCAGGTTCGGAGTTATCCGCAAGGCGCCCTTTTTTGTAACTCTATCCTAGGCATAGATGTATAGCAAACACTCAAATGTTTGTCTCCAACATATGACCCGTTTTAGCTTGTTTCCATGTGTTAAAACTATAACTTGGATACTATATTATAGTGGGCGACAAGGGACTGTCATTGGATTTCTATATTTTGACGTAAAGCAATCAATATACCATACTAACTCTTTTACTAATGAAATAAGTTGCCTACCTAGTTACAACCAATTTTCAACGGGTCCTCCATCATTCGCTTAGCACATCTCCAGGCGTTTTTAAAATGTTGTCTTGTATTTTTTAACGTGTTTCTGAACATTCAATTTGTTTTAAATTTTGTGAGTCATTGAATTACATAAATATGAAATGGCCCTTTGCAGAGTTTAAACCCATTGCCACAATTTCTTCACTTCTCGAATTTTTTTCTTATTATTGTTAAATAGCTAGAAGTATTATCGTTCAGGATTTTTTTTTGCAAACCAACAAACTATTACACTCTATAACAGAGGAATTATAGGAATAAAATATTAATCATATTATTATAGACCAAGACATTTATTTGTTTTTGTTTGGTTCATCTTAAACTCTTAAACTGTCAAGTTCGACATTGCTAGTGATAGAAGTGATTAACTCAAAAAGTTTTTTAAGTCCAGTGGCTAGTCATGTAGAAAAAGTGGTCATGTTATTTATTTATGGGGAAGCCAGAAAAAGTTCTAGGCTGGCCTGCAATATTTATCTTTATCCAGAACGATATTTCCATAGCTACAAAATGTTCCAACGTTTAGAATATAGATTATTAAATAATGTAGATGCATTTAAAGTGAGCAAAGGCGAAACAATAAGACTGAGGGCGAGAAATTAAGAAAATGTGGCAATCGTCTTAAATTACTGTGAAAACAATCCAGAAAAATCAATTACTGATGCAACACGGGATTTGTGGATTTCTTATTCAACGGTGCAAACAAATCTAAACCAAAAATTAGAAATTACTTCCAGCAGTTGCAGCCCAATAATATAGAACAAATATTAAATTGAATTGCGCAGATGGCTATTAGTTCTAGACCAAGACGATAATAAGATTTTAAAAGATATTTTATGGACTGACGAAAGAAGTTCGTAAGTAATGTCATCCCACATAGAAAAAGTAACAGTCACTGGTGCAATGCAAATCCGCAATAATGTTCACCTCATAGAGTACCAAGTAAATTTTGGTGTTAATTTTTGGTGCGGAATAATTAATGAAACTTGGCGGGCTCCGCATTTTTTGAAGGGGTTCCGAGTGAAATATATTTTTTAAATGTGTTGAAAAATAATAATATGTTACTTTCATTTATGCAAATGATGTGGCTTCAACAAGATGGAGCACCAGTGTATAATACAAAACGTGTAGAGGGGTTTTTAAATAGTAATTTTAGAAATAGACGGATTCCTAAAGCATAATAAAACACTTTTACTTTAATTCATTTGCTTACATATTTTCTACAGGTTGCCTCCTATAAGTCCCTCGGCTTTTCGCTACTAGACAATTTCTTATGTAATGGGAGAAATTAAAAAATCATGTATATAAAACATCATCATGGAATGTCAATCACTTAAAGCAAAAAATTAGGAATGCTTGTATGACAGTAACCAGAAGCATGTTAAAAAATGCGACGCAACATTTTAAAAAACGACTGCAAATGTGCCTAGCGAATGATGGAGGACGCACGTTGAAAATTTGTTCTAAATATGTTACTCATTTCATTTGTTAAATAGTTACATCTAACGGAGAGAAAATAATAGTAATTGCCCCCGCACAAGCATTCAGTTGCTTTTGGGGTACTCCTAGTTTGGAGTATTGTGTGGGTGAGAATTATTATATTATTATTATTATTATATCGACTTAGCCAAAAGGCATTCGCACTCCCTCTACGGGGAACATTCACTCAGATCCCGGGCATCCCGGATACCAAAAGGATCTGGCTCGGACGAGACCCTTGCCATGTTATCGGGCCCTAGGTGACATTGATGTTCTTGGACGATCCTGCATTCCCCATGAATTTCCTGACGGTTCGGGCTGTCGCAAGTAGTACCGCTTTCTGCATGGACCTGTAAAGACTATCAGTTAGATTCAGCTCCTTGATGTTTCTCAGCAAACTTTTTGGTATAACACCAGTTGTTGACATGATGATTGGAATCGTCTGGACGTTCTCCATTTCCCATTGCCTTCTAATTCGTTCTTCTAAGTCTCTGTACTTCGCGATCTTCTCGACTTGCTTCACACGCAGGTTGTTGTTGTTCGGGATGGCCACATCAATCAGAGTTGTCTTCCTAGAAATTTTATCAACTATTATAAGGTCCGGTCTGTTATGGGCAACTCGTTGATCAGTCAGAACTGTACGATCCCAGTACATCTTGTAGTTGCTGTTCTCAAGAACAGGCTCAGGTGTGTAGTTATAATATGGGACCCTTTCTGTCTGCACAAGCAGCAGCTTTTCCGCCAGTTCCCGGTGCAAGATCTTGGCAACCGAATCGTGTCGTTCCTTATATTCCGTTGATGCGAACATCTGACATCCTCCTGTTGTGTGCTGGATTGTTTCTGAAGTTGGGCACCCGTATCTGCATCTGTCATCCACTACCGATGCATCTCCTACAATGAATTTTAGGTAGTTGCGAGTTGGTATAACCTGATCTTGTATGGCCAGTAGGAAGCCTTCCGTCTCGGGGAACATTCGTCCCGAGGTCAGCCAATAGTTCGACGCTAACTTGTCGACATGTTCCTGGTTAACCTCATTAGGATGTCTCCCGTGCAGCGGCTTCCCCAACCACCTCTGTAGTTTATCGTTGTGGGTTCGGTGGTGATTTTGACGCTCGTGTTCCGTCAGACGTAGCGGTGTTGAGACGTCTGCTCCGCATATAGCCCTATGTAGTGTGGAGCTGTTGGCCTGCCTGTAGAAATAATTACGCAGATTTAATATTTGTTGGTCCAATTGCTTGCTGAGATCTGCCAATCCTCTTCCTCCTAGTTGACGTGGCAGAGTTGTTCTTTCTACGGCGCTACGGGGATGATGTTTATGAGCTTTTGTCAGTAGTGTCCTAACTTTTCGTTGCAGGTTGTTGATGTCCGTGTTGGTCCAATTCACTATTCCGAACGAATAGCTGAGTACAGAGCACGCATACGTGTTCAGGGCCTTAAACAAATTCCTGCTGTTAAGATCAGTTCGCACTACTTGTCTCACTCTCTTGATGAATTCATTCGTTAAATCAGTCTTCATTGTTCGATGGTCTATCCTTTGAGCTTGTTTCATCCCGAGATACTTGTATGTATCTCCCTTGCTCATTGCTTCGATCTCCTGGCCGTCCTGCATCTCGTGTGCGCTTTGTTCGAGCTTTCCCCGGATGATATTAAGGGTGCGGCACTTGTCCAGTCCAAACAGCATTCCGATGTCCCTGGAGAACTCCTCTACAATTTTAAGCATTTGCGTTAGTTGGTTTTTGGTTGCGGCGATCAGTTTTAAATCATCCATATATAATAGGTGATTCAACTTGATCGCTTCTGCGTTGTTGCTTTTGATAGCGAAGCCATATTTTGTAGAGTTCAACCGATGTGATAGAGGGTTCATCGCCATGCAGAACCACAGTGGACTGAGTGAATCTCCTTGGAAAATCCCTCTTCGGATGTTGATTGTGTCGGTCTCGATGTTACTGTCTGCGGTTCTGAGTTGTATCTTAGTGCGCCAGGTTGTCATAACGTGTTCTAAAAAGGAGACTGTATGATGATCTATTTTATACAGCTTTAAGATACCTGTGAGCCAGTCGTGAGGTACGGAATCAAATGCTTTTTTGTAGTCCACATAAGCCATGTGGAGGTTTCGTTGCTTGGAATGAGCCTGGTTGCAGATGACAGAGTCTATGATGAGTTGCTCTTTGCATCCCATTGCGCCCTTCGAGCAGCCCTTCTGCTGCATTGCAATGATGTTGTTCCGCTCGCAGTGAGCATATATTCGCTGCGTAAGGCAAGATGTGATTATCTTGTAAAGCGTAGGCAAGCAGGTTATTGGGCGGTACTTGGCAGGGTTATCCGTATTCCGCTGGTCTTTTGGTAACAGGTAAGTTGCACCCTGTGTAAGAAACAATGGCATTTTCAGAGGATCGAGCAAGACTTCATTAATTAAGGTAGTTATTTGTTCATGCGTGCACCACAACTTCTTAATCCAATAATTTTGGAGATGATCTGGACCTGGTGCCTTCCAGTTGTGGGAATTCTTGATGACATCGGAGACCTCAGCGGTTGTGAATTGCTCGTGTTGCATCTGGCTATAGTTCCGGCCCATCTCGCGTTCTTCGCTGATCCAGCTTGCACTGACATTGTATGGACCTGGTGTGGCAAGTTGATTTCTCCAGAAACCGTCGACCTGTTCTCTGCTAGGGTAACTCGCATTTGTGGCATCGGCGCTAGAATTAAAAGCACGGTAGAAACCCTTTTCTGATCGTTCAAAGAGTTTATTGTCTCGTTTCCTGTTGTTACTAGCCTTGTATCTCCTCAGACGCCCTGCGAAAACAGAAAGTTTTTGTTTTAATGTGTCAAGACATTGTTGAGCAGTGATGTTCGCGGGGTCATGCCGAGAATGCATTTGGGTGCGGCTCATTACTGCCTGCACCGCCCTCTGGATCCTTCTAGTTCTAACTCCTCTGATATATTCCGTCACTTGTCCTATGTCTTTACGGAGACTCTCGATCTTCCGATTTAGTCGCATTTCCCATTGAGCCATTCGTGGTTCTGGTCTTGCACGATTCAACTCTTGGGCCGTTCGGATCTTGGCACCCATTACAGTGATGACTGCCGTTGCGGCACAGTAGATTAACATGTGCATGCGTTCTAATGTTGGTGTCACTGAAACATAGCTTGGTAAAATTCTTGTGTTCATAAGATCGAGCACGATCGCAAGTTTCCTGGAAGAATTTAATCTTGGTAGCGGTGGCCTGCTAAGTGGGTCTGTGCCTTCGTATCGCAATACTGCCTGTCTCATATGTGTGTCCAAGCCTTCAAAATGTTCTTCGTTAACCCGTTCCAGACTCTCGGTTGTTGGTTCTACCGTTTCGGCTTCTAGTTGTTGTCCAGGCTCTTGAAGTTCCCCATTGTTGTTGTTGTCATCTATGTCTATGTGTTCGCCGTGGATCTCTAGCTCAACTTCCCGTTTGATAGCGTTAAGTCGCGTTTCTGGAATTCGGTTATTTCTTAGAATAGTTCGATACTGATCTGACACTCTTTGTTCAGACACTTGCATGTGTGGAAACTCCCTGCAGAACTCGGCATGCAGTTGTTGTCGGTAGCCGATAATCTCTTGTCCTAAGTTATATCGACTTAGCCAAAAGGCATTCGCACTCCCTCTACGGGGAACATTCACTCAGATCCCGGGCATCCCGGATACCAAAAGGATCTGGCTCGGACGAGACCCTTGCCATGTTATCGGGCCCTAGGTGACATTGATGTTCTTGGACGATCCTGCATTCCCCATGAATTTCCTGACGGTTCGGGCTGTCGCAAGTAGTACCGCTTTCTGCATGGACCTGTAAAGACTATCAGTTAGATTCAGCTCCTTGATGTTTCTCAGCAAACTTTTTGGTATAACACCAGTTGTTGACATGATGATTGGAATCGTCTGGACGTTCTCCATTTCCCATTGCCTTCTAATTCGTTCTTCTAAGTCTCTGTACTTCGCGATCTTCTCGACTTGCTTCACACGCAGGTTGTTGTTGTTCGGGATGGCCACATCAATCAGAGTTGTCTTCCTAGAAATTTTATCAACTATTATAAGGTCCGGTCTGTTATGGGCAACTCGTTGATCAGTCAGAACTGTACGATCCCAGTACATCTTGTAGTTGCTGTTCTCAAGAACAGGCTCAGGTGTGTGGTTGTAATATGGGACCCTTTCTGTCTGCACAAGCAGCAGCTTTTCCGCCAGTTCCCGGTGCAAGATCTTGGCAACCGAATCGTGTCGTTCCTTATATTCCGTTGATGCGAACATCTGACATCCTCCTGTTATGTGCTGGATTGTTTCTGAAGTTGGGCACCCGTATCTGCATCTGTCATCCACTACCGATGCATCTCCTACAATGAATTTTAGGTAGTTGCGAGTTGGTATAACCTGATCTTGTATGGCCAGTAGGAAGCCTTCCGTCTCGGGGAACATTCGTCCCGAGGTCAGCCAATAGTTCGACGCTAACTTGTCGACATGTTCCTGGTTAACCTCATTAGGATGTCTCCCGTGCAGCGGCTTCCCCAACCACCTCTGTAGTTTATCGTTGTCGGTTCGGTGGTGATTTTGACGCTCGTGTTCCGTCAGACGTAGCGGTGTTGAGACGTCTGCTCCGCATATAGCCCTATGTAGTGTGGAGCTGTTGGCCTGCCTGTAGAAATAATTACGCAGATTTAATATTTGTTGGTCCAATTGCTTGCTGAGATCTGCCAATCCTCTTCCTCCTAGTTGACGTGGCAGAGTTGTTCTTTCTACGGCGCTACGGGGATGATGTTTATGAGCTTTTGTCAGTAGTGTCCTAACTTTTCGTTGCAGGTTGTTGATGTCCGTGTTGGTCCAATTCACTATTCCGAACGAATAGCTGAGTACAGAGCACGCATACGTGTTCAGGGCCTTAAACAAATTCCTGCTGTTAAGATCAGTTCGCACTACTTGTCTTACTCTCTGTCCTAAGTTATTATTATTATTATTATTATTATTATTATTATACAGGGTGTCCCAGAATATGTGGGCAATCTCCCTGATTTATACAGGGGACGTTAAAATAACATGACAAGTTCCTATAAAAAAAATTCCCAGGGAGATACAGGGTGTTAAAGTTCTTTTGAAATTAAATTTTGGCAATATATCTCAAAATAATCAAGCTGCTGAACTGAAGGCTGAAGGCATCAATTTTTACGTATCTCACAGAGGGCGCCACTTGCACTATTTTTGGATCGTGTTATAGCTCGTAACTTTTTTGAGGTTATGTTTTTGGTCCATCATTTTAGTGCACATTTTCATTTTGCAATAAAAGTGTACTCTTGTTTCATAACGATAAAATCAACCGTTTGCGTTGAAATTGGCGAAACGTGCCCTAAAACACCTGTTAGCTTCAACATTCAAAACATAAAACTTTTTCCTACCGCAAATGTTACAGATCAACTGTACGTTCAAAATGAAGAAAAAAATTCCAAATGGACATTGGACAAAACACCATTGGTTTTCTTGAAATAGGTAGGGTGTCCAAATTTTGTCAAATTCGATCCTTTCCGTTTTGAAAGCGAATAATTTTTGGTACATTGTTCATAGAGCTTTTTTTCTCAGTTTAAATGGTACAGTCGGTATGTAACGTTTGAAAGCGGTAGGTAAAGATTTTATGTTTCGAATGTTGAAGATAACATGTGTTTTGAGGAACGTTTTGCCAATTTCCACGCAAACGGTTGATTTTATCGTTATGAAACAAGAGTACACTTTTGTTGCAAAATGAAAATGTGCACTAAAATGATGGACCTGCAAGACCAAAAACATAACCTCAAAAAAGTTACGAGTAAAAGCACGATCCGAAAACAGACCAAGTGGCGCCCTCTGTGAGATACGTAAAAATTGAAGCCTTCAGCTTATTCTCCATCGCCTAAAACACGGCAGTGCCAAATTTCAGTTCAGCAGCTTGATTATTTTGGGAGATATTGCCATAATTTAATTTAAAAAAAAAGAAATTCAACCCCCTGTATCTCCGTAAGGGGCCCTCTGGGAAATTTTTTTATAGGAACTTGTCATGTTATTTTAACGTCCCCTGTATAAGTTCGGGAGATTGCCCACATATTCTGGGACACCCAGTATAGATATCCTGAAATAAATGGTTTAGTATATTGTTTGCTTCACGTTAATATATAGAAAATAATTATAAACACTCGTCGTTCATTTCATGGGGGAGTCAAGTTAATTAATTTCTTTTTTTTTGTATATTATTGAATGTAAATTATATAAAAAAACGTCCAAGACAAAAGTTACTTAAAAAATACTGTTACCAAAATACCTACCTAAAAAAAGGTATGTTCGTTACAAAACAAATTTTGACTAGGTTTATAATATAGAGTTTTTATTATAATTAAATATTGGGTTACAAATGACATCTACGACATAAGTAACTTATACCTAACAACATTTCCTATGGACTCTGAAGAACAAGCTCGGTATAAATTACAAATGAAATATCCCAAGTGGGGAAACTATAAGTTGAAGTAGGTAGGTAGTTTTAGTTCTTATACTTTATAGCTACATAGGATTTTGAGCTATATAACTGCCCATTTTCAAAGTGCAGGGCTTCTAGAAACCACTATGTTAATTGGAAGATCTAAGACTAGATTTGTCTTACTTTTTCTTCAGATTTTGACCGATTCACCACCAATTCTGTCAGTTGAATAAACAAAGTTAACACAAAATGAATTCCTGGAAGTTGGCCCTTGCCTTTTTTATTTTCAATGTGAAATCAAATTAATTTATTCATCTATCTGAACACATTATAAGATGCATAATAATATATTATGTTAAAGGAAAATTCAGATTCTTTTGTCTGTCAAATTATCGACCCAAGCACTGATAAAACACAATAATCTTCAGCCGAAAGCGTAATTGATTTCTGGAGTTTCAGCTTGACGAAGTGGAAGTCTGTTTATGTAGCTAACACAAAACAAAACTATTAAGACGATTACACTTGTTATCTGGAAAATTTGCGAAGTTGGGCAACTTTCAGCTATAAATCCAGCAGCGCCCGAAAACCATAATAATATATAAAGAGGGCGTCATTAAAACGACCTTTTTTATACCATCCCATATTTCACTAATTTCACGGTAATATTAACAGCGGGCGTAATGTCCTCCCCCTCAGCGTTGCCAGCCGCCGAGAGCGGAGATGAATGCGTGAAATTTCAATTTTAAAACGAGCTAACTCATAAAGAAACGCCGCATTTGTCAAACTGATGCTCCGCGGCGCGACTTCACTTCCTTTTATGATATGGAAATGCGGCTATCGTTGAATGATTAATCTCAGGATTTGCATAGCATATGAGTGAGAGCTGGCTAGATTTTGTTGCGGAAACGTCGGAACGGCGGATTGCGAAGTACGAATAGCCGCTTTATGGTTCGAATTCAAAAAGAATGTTTTAGAGCGGTTACATACTTATTTTTTGAATTTTACCATGTCTGACATTGGCAACAATATACCTAACTTGTACAGGTAAAATTACTTGTACCTCCAGTTTCATAAAATTCCTAGTAAGAACCTGTAACAATTTTCCAAGCATTTAATTGTAATAATACCCTAGGTTACATTAACTTACTGAATTTTACATGGCTTTGCAAAGAAAAATTCAGTTCCCAACAGCAATTTTACGTAGAAAAATAATAAAAAAAACTTGAACGAACATGTATTTTGGATGATATTTACAGTAGATTCTCAGGTTTTCCGTGAATGTGTACAAAAAAATACATTGAGCAAATAATTAAAAAAACATGAACGAACATGTATTTTGGATGATATTTACAGTAGAGTCTCAGGTGATCCGTGAATGTGTACAAAAAATACATTGAGCAAATAATTAAAAAAACTTTTACCTACATGGATATTGAATGATATTTACTGTGATCATTCAACGTTTCAACCTCACTGTTGAACTTCAGTGCCTTGGTAGGTACACCAAAATACCTAACTATTATTTCACTAAATGTACTGGTTTACTAGAGAGGCAGGTCTAAACTTAAGCTTGAATCAATTTTATACCTCTCCAATACATAACTATTTAAACACTTTTTGTTCCATTTATTTTATTATTGTTAAAAATTTTGAATGTGTATTTGTGGTATTAAAATTATGATATTATGTCCACCTATTTGAACAGTCAGTAACTTCATTATGTGTCTAATTCCGAAATGATCATGGGGATGATAAAAGGAACCTAATAGAAAATCGTGCAATATGTTTGTTCAATTTTATTAGCAGTGAGATTTTTAAATACTGAAAGAGAACGTACTGTAACCATATTAAATTGTGCGAGAAGAAAATTATTCTGCACCTACTTGTTTTTAATAGTTTTATTGAAAAAAATAAACATTATTTTACTATATTATATTATTATACTATATTATCTAGTATTATACTCCTATTAACTAGTCTTTAAATAAAAACCTTCTTTCTTCGTTCGGTATTCCCCCTTCTTTCTCCTTCCAGCATTCCTTAATAGTTTCTTCTGCATAGTCAATTTATACAATTTATCACTTTAAATTTACTGTTTGGTTTATTTTACCTTGTCGCCACCCCTTCTCGAAAACAAATCTTTGGATAAATTCTATATAAGGTGGTGGTGGTACCATTGAACAAGTAATGGTGGTAGGTACTTATTTCAGGCGCATAACCTCACAGAAAGCTTTTACAAAACTTTCGTTCAAGCAGTCCGTTTCTATAATTTTTTTGTTCTCCATTACGACGGCAAATTTTCTGCTATGACACACTGTGTATGTGTATCCCACATGTACCAGCCTTTTATTACAGTCCTTGCGGTTCTCACTACACACATGTAGCTACACTTTGCACGGAGACATGCCTATGCATCTCGACGGATGACTAAACTGTGAAAATTCGGGGGAGGACGGCTAAGCGGCGCTGCAATTACGCATGTTAATATATTGACTGCTGGGGTAATATTCAATTATCGTACATGTAAAATATATGAATCTGTAAAATAATGTAATCAAATGGAATAATAAGTAATTTAAAAGTAAATTTCACATAGATTACGTTTAGCTTCATGGAATATCTTGTAATACCTAGTATAGGGATTAAAATTAAATGGCACGACAAGTAAATTCTTAGTTGTACGTGTACCTAAAAGGAAAAAATACATATAGCGATTAGTAAAAACAATGATTTTAGTGTAATATTCCGGTCTCGTTTTTACTGTGAGCGGTTAATTATTGTGTTGCATTCTGAATATCCAAGTAGGGGGACCTGGACCAACACTATAGAGTGTTGCTCCAGGGGGGACTAATGCACTTTTCTCTAGAAGTTAGTTTACAAGTTTTAAAAAAATTCAACATCATTGCTAAACCTTCAGAAAAAGCTCAAAAAAACTTCTAACATTGCTGAATTTTGAAATGATATAAATCTTATAGAATCGCCATAAACACTTTAGTAAGTTGTAACAACTTTCTTGGTATATATCATGCTCTCTTGGACGAATACTGTTTTCACTTGTTGAACTTTCGCAACGTAGGAAACTTACACCATTAACTTACCCTTATAACGCATAACTGGAGCGAGGCCTCGCTTAATCCCCGCAATTAATAAGCCGAATAGGCTGCGGTAGGCGGCGGGTCTGCTTAGCTCGCCGGGGCGATTTTTAATCCCCGGAGATGGGGGCCGGCCCCGCCTCGATGGCGATGCTATCTTAATGGCCTCCGGGAAGTTGGCTCCATCGTTGATAACATCGAAACACCCGACTCCACGAAAACCGTGCTTCTTTGGATCTTTTCCAACAGGATTGGCCCAAAAAATTCCAGTCTGCTGCGAAATAGTGTATACTGCAACGTTATTCTTAAAGCCTTGTTTGTTGTAAGAAAATCTTAAAAAAATTCCAAATGGACATTGGACAAAACACCATTGGTTTTCTTGAAATAGGTAGGGTGTCCAAATTTTGTCAAATTCGATCCTTTCCGTTTTGAAAGCGAATAATTTTTGGTACATTGTTCATAGAGCTTTTTTTCTCAGTTTAAATGGTACAGTCGGTATGTAACGTTTGAAAGCGGTAGGTAAAGATTTTATGTTTCGAATGTTGAAGATAACATGTGTTTTGAGGAACGTTTTGCCAATTTCCACGCAAACGGTTGATTTTATCGTTATGAAACAAGAGTACACTTTTGTTGCAAAATGAAAATGTGCACTAAAATGATGGACCTGCAAGACCAAAAACATAACCTCAAAAAAGTTACGAGTAAAAGCACGATCCGAAAACAGACCAAGTGGCGCCCTCTGTGAGATACGTAAAAATTGAAGCCTTCAGCTTATTCTCCATCGCCTAAAACACGGCAGTGCCAAATTTCAGTTCAGCAGCTTGATTATTTTGGGAGATATTGCCATAATTTAATTTTAAAAAAAAAGAAATTCAACCCCCTGTATCTCCGTAAGGGGCCCTCTGAGAAATTTTTTTATAGGAACTTGTCATGTTATTTTAACGTCCCCTGTATAAGTTCGGGAGATTGCCCACATATTCTGGGACACCCAGTATAGATATCCTGAAATAAATGGTTTAGTATATTGTTTGCTTCACGTTAATATATAGAAAATAATTATAAACACTCGTCGTTCATTTCATGGGGCAGTCAAGTTAATTAATTTCTTTTTTTTTGTATATTATTGAATGTAAATTATATAAAAAAACGTCCAAGACAAAAGTTACTTAAAAAATACTGTTACCAAAATACCTACCTAAAAAAAGGTATGTTCGTTACAAAACAAATTTTGACTAGGTTTATAATATAGAGTTTTTATTATAATTAAATATTGGGTTACAAATGACATCTACGACATAAGTAACTTATACCTAACAACATTTCCTATGGACTCTGAAGAACAAGCTCGGTATAAATTACAAATGAAATATCCCAAGTGGGGAAACTATAAGTTGAAGTAGGTAGGTAGTTTTAGTTCTTATACTTTATAGCTACATAGGATTTTGAGCTATATAACTGCCCATTTTCAAAGTGCAGGGCTTCTAGAAACCACTATGTTAATTGGAAGATCTAAGACTAGATTTGTCTTACTTTTTCTTCAGATTTTGACCGATTCACCACCAATTCTGTCAGTTGAATAAACAAAGTTAACACAAAATGAATTCCTGGAAGTTGGCCCTTGCCTTTTTTATTTTCAATGTGAAATCAAATTAATTTATTCATCTATCTGAACACATTATAAGTTGTAACAACTTTCTTGGTATATATCATGCTCTCTTGGACGAATACTGTTTTCACTTGTTGAACTTTCGCAACGTAGGAAACTTACACCATTAACTTACCCTTATAACGCATAACTGGAGCGAGGCCTCGCTTAATCCCCGCAATTAATAAGCCGAATAGGCTGCGGTAGGCGGCGGGTCTGCTTAGCTCGCCGGGGCGATTTTTAATCCCCGGAGATGGGGGCCGGCCCCGCCTCGATGGCGATGCTATCTTAATGGCCTCCGGGAAGTTGGCTCCATCGTTGATAACATCGAAACACCCGACTCCACGAAAACCGTGCTTCTTTGGATCTTTTCCAACAGGATTGGCCCAAAAAATTCCAGTCTGCTGCGAAATAGTGTATACTGCAACGTTATTCTTAAAGCCTTGTTTGTTGTAAGAAAATCTTAAGAGATGTGTAAATGTGTTCGTCCTTCGTAACTGTTATTTTGCCCTCTGTCACTCTCACATTAGTTATGGAGTAGTGTTGTGGGGAAATTCATCCGACGCACAAAGAATATTTGTTTTACAAAAGAAGGCTATTCGCATTTTGGTCAGAGCAGGGTACAGAGATCATTGCTTGCCGCATTTTCGTAGATTGAAAATTATGCCGTTGTACATGAACGGAAGCAAACTTATACACGTAACGTGAATGTACATTCACACAATACGATTGTATGAGGGTGCCTTTCCATCGTCTAACCAAATCAAAAAAGAACTCTCCAAGCCAATGCTGATGGAGGAAGATGAATCAATGATTCATCTTCCTCCCGACATCCAATCTCTCAGCAGCCTTAGATTTAAGGAACGTACTAAAGAATTGTTACTGCAACACTGCTTTTACTCCGTGGATCTATTTTTAGCAGATAATTAGTAGTGAACAATGATCTGTATAACTAGATGACCCATTCAAATGGCATTGTAATCCACGTTGATATACAATAAAATATCAAAACAAAGACCCTGTAGTGGTGCACAGATGATCCGTAAATATATATTGCCCACCAGTGGAAAGTTCGGTTTGATCCAGTATTTCTAGCACCACACACGACGCATTTTAAGCGCCCCATCACTATTCACTATAATAGGTTGATAGTTAAACAAATGTAAAGAGTTTATTAGCGTTTTTATCCTGTACTCGGCGCGCACTACAACAAGAGACAGGCGTTCGGTCCTGCCGCGTCGGTGCCAAATCTATTACGCTTGCCCCCAGTTTTCCTTCTATGCAGCCAGGCTTAGTACATAATTTAATATATTTTCAAGATGTGTATTTTAATATTACCAATTATAATATTATATATTATATAATGAAGATATAATATTAACATAATTATATATCTCTGATGATTTTGCTATATTTACATTGTAAGAAATAAATGCTTTCATTATTTGTCACATTAGGGAAGTTGCAACTCTGCATAAAAATTTTGTAAATAAACACCAAAATGTTGAGGACGAAGTTGTATATTGGATTATGGATCTAGGTAGTGATCATTGGTAGTGTACTTGTGTGTTTTTTTTTACAGTTTCTCACTGCATTATTCGTTCGAATTGTACATATTTTTTAGGTACCTTTAATATTTAGTTTATAGATATATAACATGTTCAAATCATCAATATGTTGAATGTATATGGATCAAATAAATAAATAAATAAATAGATAAATTTACAAGTATACCTACTAAATATACAGGGTGATTCACCTAAGACTCTCCGGCCTCATATCTCAGCAACGAAATGAAATATTTTAATTCCGTGGTAGAGCTCGTCGAATAGGTACTTATTCTTAGGCTGGAATTTAATTTTTCTATTGCAAATTGTAGATGGCGCTGCGGTTGAAAGAATAATTTCGATCGCAGTGACCTTGAATTGCCCTTCAATTTGAAGCAAATTATGTGCTATAAACAAATTTCGGAAAATCAATAGTTTTTGAGTTAATGCACTTTAAAGTTGGCTGTTCAGGCATGTGGAAAATCTGTAGTGCACAATCCTAAGGTTATTTCCAAAACAAAAGATGAGAAAATAATTTTCTGGATAGTTCTTACAACTATCCTAATATCTCACGCAGTTGTTTTATCATTTTAAATGTACAGGGTGTCCGAGGGAACAACCCCACCACCCTTAACTCTTTAAGTTTTTGAGATACAAAAAACTTTATAAACAAAAGTTGTAGCTTATAAACAGTTTTTTATTAACCATACTATGAATATACAGGGCATTTCTTAAAAGCGGAACAAACCAAACATACTTTTTTTAACGGGAACATCCCATAGGTTTTTAGTTGTTGAAATCTACTCATCATTACTGTTAAAACGGTATACAACTTTATAACATTATTTTTTAATGTTTTTGGAATATCTAATTTTCAAATTTTATACTAAACCTACATATTTAACTTGGATTTGTGGATCGCGTGATAAAGATACACGGTCAATGTAATAACAAAAAATGTAACTTTGTTTGATGTGACTTTACCTTGGTTTCTTTCTTCTTCTTGTTATTGCATATTGCATGAATTATCTATCTTTATCAGGCGATCCACAAATTCAAATTAAATAGGTTTAGTGTAATATTTGAAAACTAAATATTTGAAAAACGGTAAAAGATAATCTTAATAAAGTTTTGCACCGTTTTAACCGTAATAACGAGTGGCGTAAAAACACTAAAAATATATGAGGTGTTCCCAGTTCCTATTTAAAAAAGCTTATGTTTCGTTTGCCCCGCATTTAAGAAATACTCTGTACAATCACAAGAACTGTTTAAAATAAGCTACAACTTTTGTTTTAAATTTTTTTATCACAAAAACTTAAAGATTTAAGGGGTGGAATAATTGTTCCTTGGGACACCCTGTACATTTGAAATAACGATAAAACAACTCTGTGAGATATTAGGATAGTCGTAAGAACTCCTCAGAAAATTAATTTATCGTTTTTTGTTTTGGAAATATTCTTAGGATTGTCTACTACCTACATATTTTCCACATGCATGCATTGCTAACTTTAAAGTGCGATAACGAAAAAACTGTTGATTTTTCAGAATTTGCTTATAGTGAATAATTTTCTTCAAATTGAAGGACAATTCGGATGCACCACCTTTCAAGGTCACTGCAAACGAAAAAATTCTTTCGACCCCAGCACCATCTGCAATTTTCAATGGAAAAATTAAACTTGAGCATACAAATAAAGTATTCAACGAGCTCTACCTGCCCTTTTTTACGGAACTAAAATATCTCATTTCGTTGCTGAGATATGAAGCCGGGAGTCTTAAGTGAATCACCCTGTATATTCGTGTGGTAGCTGCAAGCTAAACAGTGGAAACGGGTGTCGGTATAAGGATAACTGTAGAAGGCGACAAATGTTCCCCCGAAAAGGAAAAACATGTATCTAGGTCTTCGCTATTGGTGAAACTTCAAGGCCACACTCTAAAAGGTAAAGGAAAATACCCTAAAAATAAATTCCCAGTCAACTGCTGCAAGTAAACAAGTTTACATGATAAACAACTTTGGACTAAATTTAATTCCAAGAAAAAAAACGCAGAATAAATTTGAAGCTACATACCTCGAAACGATGATTTTTTAGGTTCTTTCAAAATAACTTTGAAATAGCGTTAAAACTTGGAATGGAAATTAGTGAGTCGGCATCAATAATTTTTAATTATCTGAACAACTCTTCTAAAATGAAAATCATAATCAGGAATGTGAACTAGACACAAGTTACAAATTTCGCTTACCAGCAATTATTATTATTCCCAGGATGGAATGGGGTTCCTTTATTTTGTAGGTTCCGAGATTCGAGTAACTAGCGCGACGTTTTAGTCCCACAAAGACGGATAAAAGTCCGAAAACCATCAACCAAAACATCAACAATAGGTCTCGGGCCTCCAAATACACATCCAACCGTTGAACTAATCCTTGAGCTACATTACACTCGTAATCGTCTATTCTGACATCAAGAAACTTCCCCAAAATTTTGCCGATCTATTGAACGGAATACCATGACCCAAATAAATAATAGATACTGGCAAAACTGAAATCCGCCAGGTTCCAGGGATATAAAAAATTTGTAACACCGAATTCGAAAGACATCTATATTCTATATAAAAACAACAGTAACATCTATATTCTGCCTACGTAAATTTTTAAGAATTTCTTTAAAACTACGAACTGAGATTGGACTAAAACGATAACAGGTACCAACGATAAGCACAATCAAACTTGCATTTTACCTCAACTGCTAGATGGCGTTGCCACATGCAAAACACGATTAGATTAGCTTGTGGTTTTGTACAACAGGTGGCGCGCAAAATTACTGATTACAGTGGCTTTATACGAGACAGTGGCGACAACCGTGGTCCGATTTTTGATTGGTTCCGCCATGTTTCGTCAAATTTTGTCATAATGGATCGACTTATTTGTATCGATTTCATAATGACGGCGTCATTCTACAGATCCGTCATTCGTGTTGTCCCTTATTATGGACGTACGCTTTGTTTATGTGTGTATTATCATATCTCTGCGCTTTATCTGTGTTTTTCTTTGAGAAAAGTAAAGTAAGGTGACCACAACGTAGATGGTTGTCATGCAAGAAATGTATAAAAGTGAGGGAAAGAAGATGATGGTTATCCAGAAGAAGAATACAATGAAGAAGTTGGAAAAAGCGGTACAGAAGGTCAAAAGAAGACTGATTAGCAGGGGGAAGACCATGAAGAAATGAAAATAATGGAGCTGAGGGACCGTAGAAAATTGCAAAACCAGCAAGATTTGAAAACTTTGTTATGAAAGCTGTTGCAAATGTTTTAAAAATTAGTGGTCCTAATAACTATGAAGAAGCTATAATAGATAAAGTGATAGTTAGCTGCAGTGGATAAAGAAATGAAGTCACATGAATAAAACAAAAATGAGTTTTACAGAGACTTCCAGAAGACAAGAAAGCATTAGGTATAGTATCTTGTAAATGGATATGCAAGGAGAGGATAATTCCGGATGAATCAATAGAAAAATACTAGGCGAGGTTGCTAATGAAAGGTTGTTCACAAAGAAAAGGTGAAGACTACGACCAAACGTTTAGCCCTGTAGTCAAATCTGGAATGATAAAAGGAATACTAAGCATGTAGCTGCTGGTGAAAATGTTGAATTGACTCGATGGATGTCTCTACAGCATTCGCTGATATCGAAAAATCGATGAAGATGTTTATGTGAAACAACCAAAAGGTTATGAAGATTCAACCAATAGAGTTTCGTAGACTCCAGACAAGTTTTTATGGTCTCAAACAAGCACAATGGAGCAAATTGCGAACATTTTCATGAAATCTTTATTTATGTAAACCAAAAATATTTTGAGAGGCTGTTACTCCTGTAAAACAATGGGCTTAAGAAAAATCATCCAAAGGGAAGGATGTTGAAGATTGTAATATCGCTTTTCATTTTTCTTATGGTGTATCCATGAAAATAAATAAATAAAAAGTGTCAAAAAACAAAAATAAAAGCAGTTATTCTGTGAGTTTTAGTCTCGTGTACCAAGTGCTTTAGGTCTTCAACAGCTCTGAAGAAAATTGTTAATTCTAAAGTTTTCTGTATGTACATAATAACACCAATAAACACCAATTATAAATTGAACATGCCTACGTTTGGAGTTGTTTTATTATAATGTAGTTATCATCTCTTTATTTCCTAAGTATCAATAATTTCCTGGGTATTCGGCAAAAATAACAATTTTCTTCATCAGATTTTATTTACCTATTTCCTAAGCTAAAAGTACCATATTTATATTGTGTTTTCCCTATTTTATATTTTTAATATTTTCTGTTTATTGCTATCTGCTCATTTCTAAACTTTTCAAAATACAAACACATGCTCAAAATTTGTTCGTCTATTCTAGACATGTCCAGTGAGAGCCATTAAATATTAGCAGTATAGTGACTGATATTAGTTATTAATTTTAAAATATAAAAGAAACGGAACAGGTATGTACGTTTTACCGTTTATTTCTCAAAAAATGGGTAATAAATTGAGTTTATTTAATATATAATAGTCATATCGATAAAAAAAACGATACTGGATCTGGATTCACAATATCGATATATTTTTTAAATAGTCCCACCTCTAATTTGACGAAACATGGCGGCCGTGTCGCCACTGTCTTGTATAAAGCCACTGTACAAATGATGTCAGTATGCAACAGTTTGTGCTTCAGAATAAAATTGCCTCAAAACAAGGAATGTAGCTACGGAACATCAGCAACATTGGTGAGTAGAACAGCACTGAGTATTCGATAACCCATGTTAGGAACAATTATGTTAAAATAATTCCACCTTTTATAAAACATAGCCTGTAAACTTGTTCTCTTATTATTAAGTGTCATTATTCATAACTAATGATCCCTTCTTTCCAGGCCCCAGGAGAAAACAATATTCTACGAAGGTAATGAGAAATGTTAAAACTATCTACAAACAACCTGAGGAAAAGCAAAGCAATGGGCACTCGACGGTACTCTGATGAACAATCGCAGAAGGTGAGTTTACAAAAAAAAAACTTGAACTACCACTCCTTATTCAACTTGCTATTTTCCATCAAGCAATCACTACAGAGCCAGTAAGGAAAGAACTTACGAACATTAATTAGACTACAAAACAAAACCTCTTCAAAAGGAAAGATTACTAACTGACATGGTAGTGTAAATAAATTATCTAAAGTTTCTACCCTTTTATTGGTAATTTTTTACCTTGCGTACCGGTCGCCGATTTTTTTGATTTTTTCCAAATATACGTATTTTTGGCCGCAGATCACGAAAATCACAACCAAAATTGGGGCAAACGCTTATTTTCCAAGATATAAGCGTTTAAAGCAGTGTTAGTCAATGGTCAGTGTTTAATTAATTTTATTAAAATTTTATGATCAATCTTCTTGTTAATATTATAATTACTTAGTATCTATTAAAAACACATAAGAAAATTATAAATTTTTAAAGAAACTCTGAAAAAATCGGCACACAAAAAAGTAATTCCAGAATAGTTTTCAACCAATTAGGTCGCCGAGAACCGGTTCAGAACTGCTGTTGGAACAAACCCTTTGTGAAACCTAAGTTTATGTTTTGTGATTTGAAGTTGGGTATTTATGAGCGAATCACATCTCAGCTCACTTTTCAATTTTAAATATTTTTCCGCCATATTTTGATAAAATTATTGAGGTATAATATTTAATTTTTGAAAGTCGATAATGAATTTAACC
This sequence comes from Pseudeuparius sepicola, assembly GCA_963920635.1. Lineage (NCBI taxonomy): Eukaryota > Metazoa > Arthropoda > Insecta > Coleoptera > Anthribidae > Pseudeuparius > Pseudeuparius sepicola. Next base: position 44,843,383 of record OY987302.1, on the reverse strand, counting down.
GAGTATGTGGCTTTGGTAATGAATATTAACGGCTTTATTCAATATTTGGTAAATTTTGAAGTTTTCCGAAATAATATACAATGTGAAAAATGTGGAAAAATAAATGTTCAATTAAATATGAAGACGCTCCAGTATAGGTGCCGGAAAACAAGATCCACTAAAAAAGGAAAGTTTGAATGTGGATTTTTCAAAAGTGCAAAGCTCTGCACTTATTTCTCATCGAATTTACAAATTGAAGAAATTGGATTGTTCGTAGGGTACTTTTTACAAACACGACGGCACCCACAAACTAAATTACTTCAGAGAGAAGTTCAAGAGACAAGTAAGTATAAAATTCATTATATTCATTTGCAATTGTTTTTAACTTGTGGGTCTGTGAAGAGTGGTGTTTATAATTCACACTGAAAACAAAATTGGTGGCCCTGGTAAGATTGTGGAAATCGATGAAGCCAAGATTGGCTGGCGGAAATTCTACAAAGGGAGGTTGGTGGAAGGTCAGTGGATATTTGAAGGTACAGAAAGAGGGAGTACCTCCAAATTATTTTTAGTATCTGTTCCATCGAGGAATAAGGAAGTTCTTTTGAATATAATTAAGGAACATATTTATCCTGGAACCATAATTTCAGACTGCTGGAGGATGAAGGGTTCCAACATTTAAGTGTGAACCATTCCACTAATTTTGTCAATCTAGAGTCGGGTAAATCTTATTTCATGTTTTTAGTCATTTGTACATTTTATTTTGTTAGGAGCTCATATACAAAATATAGAAAGAATATGTGGAGGGAATAAGTTAGGTAAGTCGAATATACCTCGTTATGGTATAAGAAAGTACCATTTTCCTGGATATCTGGCCGAATTTTTTTTAAAGATCTGTTCCTCCTGAGCATCGAATATAAGATTTTTAGAAAACTACTAAGAGTATGTATAGTTAGGTAATTTATTTTATTGCATTTAGTAATAATTAGAAGTAGGTAGGTATGAATATAATTGTTACGTGTTTCTTATTAGAGGTAATTTAAAAATATATAACTTGAATTTTGATTTTTTTTTTCTGATAAGAGCCCAGGAAACACAATAGCATCTAATAGACATCTAATTTCGGTAAATATTGTCTATTTTCCGTCTTCATCTATTATTCGATCATTTTTTTAAATCTATTTTTCGACATATTATAAACCCCACGTCTAATTAATGTCTAATAAACGTAAGTTACAGATGGACAAAGTGACTTGAAAATATTATGATTAATAGAAAATCTTATTACTAACGAATCACATTTAAAAACTGCCTATTTTATACAGAATTGTTACTGATATGTTTTTTAAATTTAATTCAAGTAAACAGAATATATATTATATGTGTTTATAAGATACGTGTCTAACTTGAGTCGAAACGATCCACTTTCTGTAATAATCTAGAAGTCGATGGTTTTTGTACATCTATTTTTCGATTGTTTATAGACCTCATGTATAATTAATGTTTACTAAACGTATATTATAGATATACAAAATAATTTGAAAATCTTTAATTTATAGCGAATATAATATTGCTAATATAACAAAATAAAAAAGCTGCATATCCTACGAAGACTTTATATCGATATGTCAATTCATTTAATAAAAGTAAACAAACGATATTTTATAGGTGTATACAAAATACGTGTAACAACCATTTCTAGATAAATGTCTAACTTAAATCGAAGAAATCCAATTTCTGTAATAATCTAGAAGTTGATGATTTTTATACATCTATTTTTGGATTGTTTATAGACCCCACGTATAATCAATCTTTAATAAACCTATATTACAGATACCTATACAAAATAATTCAAAAATTTTTAATTTATAGGGAATTTAATATCAGTACCTAATATATCAAACAAAAAAACTGCATGTATAACGAAAATTGTATATCGTTTATTAGTTAATTACAAGTAAACAAAAGATATTTTATATGTGTTTACAAAATACTTGTAACCACAATTAGTTGATAAATAGAATATGCATTACGCAAAACTCAGTAGTTTTTGAGATATTTCAATTTTTTTTAGTCGACAAAAAATCTACAGATTTTTTTTTAACTTTTCAACTGGATTACTTGCCCAACACTTGATAATCTGTCCGGATACATTTAGATCATAGGAAAATTTTAAATAATTTGTTATCAAAAATATTAAAAAAATGTGTTTTGCATAATGCATATAGGCATATAGGATTAAATTTACTCCTTACATCCTCCTCTGTCACATCTACAAAGGAATGTATCGAATTACCAATAACCCTGTATATCTTGAGTCAATTGGAATGGATCCACTTTATGTAATAATCTAGAAGTCGATGACTTTTATATCTATTTTTGTATTATTTATAGACCCCACGTATAATCAATGTTTAATAAACGTATATTACAGATATTATATAAAATAATATGAAAACCGTATATCGACATGTTTATTAATTTATTACAATAGTTATTTATGCAACGAGTGCAAAAAGTACGGGTCTATTGCACGGGCGGGCGTAAAAATTACCCCCGACGCTGTGCAATGACCGACTTTTTGCACAAGATTGCCCATAGTTATAACTATTTATGGGTGAACAAATATAAAAAAAAATAAAAAAAGTCAAAGTTCAGCGACGAGATTCCATATTTTACAGTTATGGCTTTATTTATAATGGGTAATTTTTGAGCGAAATAGGTATCGCCAATAGTAAAACAGTTGTATTGTAATAAATAGTTATTTTAAACGAGGCATTCTTACGAATAATTTGTATACCGACACCGACGAGTGCCTTAGGTATACATAATAGGTATTAGTTGTAAGTATAATTAATGGAAAGTTTCAAAAAGTTTTTTTCCCAATTATAGGCAGTTAAAACTAAATTAGAATCCTGAATCCTCGGTAAAGGTAAAATCAATATAAATCATAGATGTCTTTTAAACGTTTATTAAAAATAGAGGGTTCATGCGCAAGCGCCTTGGCGCATCTGACGCAGGCGCACTAGTCCGCATCTAGTAGTGCTAGTCCGCGTCCCCTATTTGTGTCCGCGTAGGAAGTATAGGAAGCAAGGCAGCCACCAGCCAGGCAAACGCAGTTCGCAGTAAGTATGTAGTGAATCCGTTGAAAAACGTGTTGGAGAGGAGATCAATCCCAGTTTTTAAGTTGGCAGCTAGGTAAGTATTTCATATTTTGTTTTGTTTCACAACGGCAAGTGTATATTTTGATAAACAACGAAAATGTTTTGCTACTATACCTACTTACTTATTTGTGAGCTGTGAACGTGAACATTAATGGCGTCGACGTTGAATCCAAAAGATGCATTTGTGGTATCTAGTATTAGTGTGTTCAGTAGACGATTGGGAAATTGATAAAAAGCAATGTCTGTCAACATTACCGACAAAAAGTTCTTGTGTAATCCTAAAAGCACGCCCAACAATTGATTTTGTTTATGTTTAAATAGGTACATTTTGAACCATTTCGGCCAGCCCGGGAAACATTGAATGTCGCCCGGGCGGCACAAACACACTGTTAACCTACTATGTTACTAACATTACTACATATTATACCTATTATAGGTAGGTATAGTATAATAAAAAGTATGTCTACCGTTTTTTATAGACGCGCATCGTCATGTAGACGTAATATAGACGTTAAAAAGAGGTTTTAGATATCAAACCTATTATTAAGCATATAGTAAAGTTGATTAAAATAAAAATATTAATCTTTGAGTCCTAAAGTCTTACTTTATTGCCATCATACAAGGGATTCAATTAAAGAAAACTGTGTTTAAAAAAGACCCAAGAAATGACAAAAAATCATACCTATTAGGCATTTTTTTGACAAAAAAAATATAGCAGAGCCGATTTAGCCGTATCTTTAAACCACAAATGACAAATGCAAATTTTCGTTACCACATACGGGGTGTACAGAAAATAATGCTAAAGTTAACAAAAATCCGATATGTAGAAGGATATTTTGACAAAAGAAAAGCATAAGTTAAGGGTGTACCTGGTGTGTACACTCACATAGTTTCATTCTTGTCGAATGTACAGGGTGTTTACAAAATGGAGCTAAACTTGAAAAAAAATCTATTTTTAGGAACACACTGTGTTAATACCAGAAAGTAGATATTTCGCCAAAAAAACGCGTTTTTTTGGTGATATGTAGCTACAGTACCTATCGTATTATATGTAGCTTATACAGGCCGAATATAGAAATAAATTTTATCTATTTTACATGAAAAAACTTTGCGTCTCAACATTCTGCAATATTTGTTTACGTCAAACTTTGCATTTCATAGTTATAGGTACTTGTATTTCTTTTATTTTCTTATAAATTTCTCGATTTCATAGTTCTTAGTTATGCTTAATAATAGATATTACCTCCGCTACCACTATGAAATTTAAACTATGTGGCGCCTTACCTTTTTAATGAAACCACCTCTGTGGGCCAGGAATTCGGGTAAATACAAGGTGGAGCGATAGGTACCTTTTTTGTTTTTTTTTTTGTTTCGTCAAAATAATATTATCTATAACCAAAGATCTGGGTTATATTTTTACTTTTATTAGCATACCTACTGTTTATAAAACAAAAAAGTACCTATATTTTTGACTGTGTGTTCAAAACTACCAATTCTTTGCCCTATTAGGTAATTTATAGAATTTTATATTTGTATAGTACCTATATACTTAGTTTTTAAATTCTTATATTACCCTCTACTTTAACTTAACTAATTTCATAGCCGCATAACTTGTTTCTTATAAAATGTTTTATTCTGTTACAGAGGTGCCGATACGAAAACGAAAGTAAACGAACAAGTACATAACATATTATTTATCTTTTATTATTGCGTTATACCTAATATTTTTATCAATATAACATAATAGTATAAATATTTGTGTTTTTGTCATCTAACATCTAAGCAAAGGGCGTATTTTTTTGTCATTTTACAGGTGTATATTTCAAATGTGTATATCTAAAATATTAATAATTAGGTAATTAAATCTTATATACTTTTAGGGTGAGTTCTTCTTGATGATCAGTGAGAATCTCAGAAACTATCGTAATAGAAGGAAGGTCAAATGGGGAAGGAATCGCCGTTTTCTGGGATCACTTTAGTGCCCCTTCTGCTTTTGTAAGTTCATGGGTTAATTACCGAGATATATCGGGAAGAAACTGAATTCTAGCTATTTCTTCAAATTTCTTTCATTCCTGCTCTTAAAAAATGGTAAATACAAAAGGAAATAATTTTGTGCTTCGCGAGATTTATAATTAAAAATTTGTTTTTTATAAGTGGGTTTCTAAAGGTTCTTTTAAATGCATTACTGCACAATGGGCACAATTTGCAGAACAACTGGGCAGGATTTAACTTTTTTATCTACAATTTTCGGTGTGAAATAATAAATATAGGAGCAAGAAAGATTTGAATAAAAAATAGTGAAATATTCAGTTTTTTTAATGTCTAGGTAGTTGCTAGTTTCTCTAGTTGGTCATTGAAAAAACTCCCGCGGAACTAGATGCGTTCAAATAATATTTTATATACCTCTATCTCTATATAGTAGCACTATATGTATAAAAAATTGTGCATGTTAAATGCATATCTTGCAATAGTAGGTTTACTAATCAGAAATATACCTCAATTAAGAACGTATTTTAGGAGTCGCCTAAAAAGCATCAATACAACATTAACTATAAATTAAAATAATATGTACTTAAATAATATATTTTAGACATTTCAAAACATACAAAATATAGATTAACATTAAGAGACGTTTTAAAAAGGTATATTAGAGACGTCTATTTCAAACTAATACGATTATCAAAAATAGACATATAATTATAAATTAAAATAAAATGTATTTAAATAATGTCTTTTAGACATCTCAGAACGTACAAAATATAGATTAATATTCAGACATTTTAAAGACGTATATTAGAAACGTCTATTTCTAACTAATATGTCAATCAAAAATAGAGGTAAATTTTGCGGACATTAAGTTGCATATTAGACATCTATTAAGACCATCGGTAGAGTCACCGTCGCATAGTATTTTTAACGTATATTAGATGCTCTTGTGTTTCCTGGGAGATATATACACAGCATATACCCCCTCTTTTTCGGCGATGGGAGCTGCTGTATGAAAAAAGAAGGGGGTATTCGCCCCTTGGTGTTGAAGTCGAAAGCAATGGGCGCTGCCGTATGAAAAAAGAAGGGGGCATTCGCCCCTTGTGGCAGTCGAAAGCGATGGGCGCCGCCGTATGAAAAAAGAACGGGGCATTCGCCCCTTAGTGTGGAAATCGAAAGCGATGGGTGCTGCCGTACGAAAAAAGAAGGGAGCATTCACCCCTTATTGTCGAAGTCAGTAGCAATAAGCATGTCTCCTTCTTTTTCACATGGGAGCGCCCATCGCCTTCGACTGCTACACTAATTAGGGGCAAATATGTGCCTTTTTTTCATACGGCAGCGCCCATCGCTTTTGACTTCCACACTAAGGGGCGAATGCCCCCTTCTTTTTTCATACGGCAGCGCCCATCGTTTTCGAATATGCTCCCTTCTTTTTTCATACGGTATCGCCCATCGCTTTTGACTTCCACACACTAAGGGGCGAATGTCCTCTTCTTTTTTCATACGGCAGCGCCCATCGTTTTCGCATATGCCCCCTTCTTTCCTCATACGGCAGCGCCCATTGCTTTCGACTGCCGCACTAAGGGGCGAATGCCCCCTTCCTTTTTCATATATGGCACGTCCATCACTTTCGAATTCCACACTATGGGGGTGAATGTGTCAGAAATAAAGAAAGAAAACAAAAATATCAAATTGACAAACCTACCTTTTTTCAAAAATTATAAAATAATTTTATCAAAATGTTACTTATGGTGGAAAATATATTTAAAATTTAAAATTGAAAAGTTTGCTCTGATTCGCGCGCGATACAATGTTGTAACCAACATACTCGCTCATAAATACCCAACTTCAAACCACAAAATATAAACTGGTTTGACAAAGGGTTTATTCCATAGACTTATGAACATAAGTCTATGGTTTATTCCATAGTTCAGTTCTGAGTGATCTAATTGACCGAAAACAGGCTTATATCTTGGAAAATAAGCGGTTGCTCCAATGTTGGTTGTGATTTTCGTGATCTGCGGCCCAAAATACGTATATTTGGAAAAAATCAAGAACATCGGCGACCGGTACGCAAGGTAAAAAAATTACCCTTTTATATACTTCAACACCTACAAAACACGATTGGTTTGTATTCCCACACCTTCCGTCAAATTTTTAAATTAAAAAAATTAAACATAGACACCTTTTTATCGTGATACTGAAACCATTAACATGCCTTCATAACTTTAGACCTGGAGCCACGCCTCGCAATTAATATAGGCCGAATGGGCCATGGTCGGCCCAGGGGCTCTTTAGTGGTCGCGCCCGAGGATTTTTAATCCACGGAGATGGGGACCGACCGCGCCCTGATAGCGAAGCTATCTTAAGGGCCTCCGGGAAGTTGGCTTAGGCAGCTCCAGATAACATCGCAGCCACAGTTAAAAGAAAAACGACTTCCTGGGTATTTTCTAAAGTTCCGTAGGTACCAGTAGGACTTCACCTAAAACTATATGCACATCTTTTTTCGTTCCAGATGTTATTGCGAAAAATTATGACAAAATTGTAGTTGCCAGTTCTTTCTCGGTTTCTTTCTATAGGCGGAACAAATACAGTTTGTTCAACGAATGTTCGGCTCTAAGTCACAGCTCCCGTCCTTGTCTGGCTCGTGAATATACGACCGATATCCGTCGTATAGTCATGAGTAAGACAAGGACGGGAGTTGTGACGTAGATAGTTCCGAACATTCTCTGAACAAACTGTATATTATCTAAACAGGTGGGTTCACTAATTTCCAATTGTAATCAAAATCGATTTAAATTTGTTTTGTTAACAATTTTGTCTTTTCTATAAAAGAGAAAGAGTTCTTCTTGGTTACTCCATACCTAAATGATAATGGGTTTATAGTTAACAAAGCAAAATGTCCACCAGTTGACTTATTACGATTTTATAATGCCCTGTGCTTTTTGTAAAAACCCGTGATAAGAACTAGGAAATAGACGAAAAATTAAAGAATCTGCATTTATACGGGCAACTGTGTTGCTGAATGTTCAGTGGAATTCAGTAAAATATTATTGCCACTTATTCAAAGAGAAGTTAGTATCATTGAATTGACAAGTAGATGGAAGGAGTGTAGAGAGAGAAACTGGCAGCCAAACTTGAGTAAGTGAAATAGTAAATAAATCAGCTGATTCCGGCAAAAACCACATAACACAAAAGAGGTGTTTGTCCTAACTTTCTATTTTTGTGTCCTGTGCTTCAAACGAGTTCCGTTGTCAAACGTCATTTTCCTTCTGTCCCAAGTCCCAATACGAGTAATTATTGTATTATTTATATTTGATTTGAGTTCGTGTCGTGGTGGCAGTTTCGTATAAAACGGCGTTGAGTTTTCTTAGTTGGTGTTTGGTTTAATATTATTTTAGGTCGGAGAGAAATTTTAATTTAGCTATGTGGCTATATTCTCTCTGTTGTAAATGACAAAAAAGAGGGTCAACTCCTGTGTTGTATTGGGATGTACCAAAGTCTTAAAAATCTTTGCTAATAACTTTGCAGTTTTCCAAGAGATAAGGTGATATTAGAGACAAGTGGATTGCAGCAATAAAAAGGAAAAATTTTATACTGTCTACAAGTATTTAGGTACTTGCATTTGTAGTCAACAATTTATTGAGAGCAATTTCATAGAGAATTTTGGGCAGCGCAGACATAAAAAGTATGTAATTACTACAGTTTTTTATTTTCTAAGTCATGATAGAAGCTCTATCAAGGGAAAAACTGGCAAAATATTGTGCTAATGAACCTAGATCTTCGTAGTCAAAGATGGAATTAATCTTGAGGTTCTGGTCCCTTTAATAAGATAATTATTTGTAATTCTTTTTGTTAGATGCCTTAACATTAAAAATTATATAAAAATATGTAAAAGCTACCTGTCTTACATGCTTTTCCTATTAAATTGAAATTTAAAATTAATAAATCAGTTAAGATAAATAATTAAAGTTGAAAATGTATACCTTATCCTAGATATTTTGTCGCCTTTATTTTAAAATAAACTTTTATTTTGGAATTTGTATTTTATTTGTCTCAATTTACTTCCAGGTACCTACATAAAATTGTCATGTAGGTAATGTTTTTTAATCAATTCCCTACTTTTTTCTGTGCAATATTTACATAATTGTGGTTACATAGACAAATTCTCATTCCTACAAACAAGCCCCGAATTTCGGAATACAGATCATACAATAAAGAGAATTACGGAACATGCCCATTAAATTCCCCATTGATATGCAACATCCCTATATACCTCCTTTGCCTGAATCAGCTGACACGTTCATTAGGCGTCCTTGTCTTACTCATTGCCATTTGAAACCTATCTCTCTCTAGAGTTGGCTGCCCCAAACAACAATGAAAGTGGTACCTGTACGACTTCCATTGTACTTATCAATTCGATGGTTAGTATAGATAACTAGATAGAACACAGGGTACAATATCAGGCAGGTGGCTAGGCTATTGTTTCGGTTGTCATGACATTTTAACCTGAAATTTATTAATCTGTCACTTCACTTTGACGTGACATGATCTTTGAGAAAGGAGGAAGATTTATTCTCCGAAAGCTCAGAAAACAAATAAGTTGAAGTTATTTTTTGAGTTACACGTTTAAAGTTTCGTTCATTCAGTGTTAAGAAATTATGAATTTTCGAGGCAACTTGAAAAAGTTGTCTTTCAATCAGTTTGGTGGCGAAAAACCCAATTAAAAATTAAATGGATCTGTTTGCGCCACAAATAAATTTTAGAAAATATCCGTGATATGCTATTTCTCTTTAATATACAACTTCATTTCGAAAGTTTCATATTAATCAGGACCTACATAATATCTAAGTACCTCTCAGAATTAGGAATCATCATATTAAGTGACTCACAAAAATGAACTTTGGTAAGGTCTATTTTACTTATTACAAGCTTTTATTTAACTTCACCTGTTAGCATGTGGTCAAATCTTGCAACTGAATTTTACACCAGTTCCATCCAACCGATTGTGCTGAAATTTTGCACACACTTTTGGTGCTGGTGACAATACAATCTAGAAGATAGGTACTCAATATTGTAATTTGTTCAAAATGGCCGCCGCTCCAAAATGACGCATTACCTTTTTTCTATACAACCGCCTTGATATGGCCCGGGAGCCAGTAACAGATTTGTTCGACCAAAATCCTCTCGGCCGATAATTCGTAAAATGCTTCATTCAGTTGTGTTATGAAGCATCGTGAACGTCAGCTGGGGTACCAGTGGTGGTTGGACAATGGCACCCCCCAAACACGTAAAAAAAAATATTTTTTCAATCATTTCCTCCCGGCTGAAAATTGGTCAGATAATAGTTAATATAATAATTAAAAGAAGAAAAACGTCAGCTGGCTGTAAGGTGGTGGACTATACCTCAGCTGCTCACAAGAACATGAAAAAATAAAAACTATAAGTGAAAATTTTTTTTTTCGAACATTGAAGTCAACAGGTGTTTTGGGGCATGTTTTGCCAATTTCAACGCAAACGGTTGATTTGATCGTTATAAAACAAGAGTACTTCTTTGTTGCAGAATGAAAAGATGCACTAAAATGATGGACCAGCAAGACCAAAAAGATAACCTCAAAAAAGTTACGAGTAAAAGCACGATCCAAAAACAGCGCATTTTCAGCTTATTCTCCATCCCCAAAAACACAGCAGTGCCAAATTTCAGTTCAGCAGCTAGATTATTTCGGGAGATGTAGCCATAATTCAATTTCAAAAAATTAACTTTAACGCCCTTAAACAAACAACATTTCTATAAGGCATATTAGTCTCAATTGACTTTTTTTTTATTTAGACAAACCCGTAAGTATTCCAACTGACAAATTTTCAACCGAGAGGAAATCACTGAAAATAGTTTTTATTTTTTCATGTTCGTGTGAGCAGCTGACGTATACTCCACCACCTTACAGCCATCTGACGTTTTTTTTTCTTTTAATTATTATATTAACTATTATCTGACCAATTTTCAGCCGGGAGGAAATGATTGAAAAAAAAAAATTACGTGTTTGGGGGGTGCCATTGTTCAACCCACCACTGGTACCCCAGCTGACGTTCACGATGCTTCATAACGCAACTGAATGAAGCATTTTACGAATTATTGGCCGAGAGGAAATGACTAACAAAAATCTGTCCCTGGCTCCCGGGCTAATACGGATATCAAATGAAAGGGTTTGACAAGTAGAAAACGATAAGGTAACATAACCTCCTTGACATGCGGGAATCAAATTAAAGGGTTTGTCAAACAAAATGCGTAGTTTAGGTTTTCAATATTTGTTTTCAAAAAGATTATCGCGTGAATTGCAAAGAACAAGCAGGGACTTGCTTATCAACCAATCACTGTCCAATGACATTAATTGGTACCTACTTACCTTCTTTTATGAACATTTCGCGTGACAATCTTTTTGAAAACAAATTGTGAAAATCTAGACTTGTTTTATTTGTTTTGGTATATGGCTTAAATAAAAGCTTGTTTTTAAAAAGGTTTATATTTATTATTTTATTTCTTATTTTATTTTTTAGTTTACATAATTTTTACAAATGAGAACTTTTTATTTAGCTGCTCCAAGAACAAATGTGCTGAATTTCTCACCGCTCTATCAAATGTGTAATTTTCATAACAAGTTTGTCTCTAGAGATATGGACATATTTAATTGCAAGTTGTCCCAACTGCGAAGATTTTAATTTTCTTTTTAGTGTTTACGTACTGCTTATTATTGCATTTCTGGAATTAAAAGTGTGAAATTTAAAGTTTGGAATTTGATGTTTGAAATCGGAAATGTAAAGTTCGGAACTTAATGTTAATTTATTGTGTAGGAATAGGTGATAGATTTGTGCTCCCTTTATTTGTTGTCCTAATTGTAGATTATTTGTATTTGTATTTGTATTTGATTTGTTATCCTGTCTTGTAATTGGGTTCTTTCCTGTAAGACCTATAAATAAATAAATAAATAAATAAAATTAAGTAGCATCCCTAAACTGTTTTTGAAAAGCTCAATATTTGTATATATTTAGTGAATGTAATATAGAGCACGAATCCAACAGTCAGATAGCAAAATAAAGATAATACATGTTCCAGCTGGACCAACACTCTATTAAAGACCTGTGCATTGTGCATAGCGCTGTTTCAAGCGATCGCCATTGGCGCCACACGACGAAAAAAATCGACAGGGTAGTTTAATGTTAAAACAACATTCCTGCAGAAACTTGTAGGAAATAAAAACATGCAAATATGTCTGTTACAATGAATTTCATATATAAAAAAATGTAATAAAATAAAATTAGTGTTTGTTATGTCCTTTTAATTTGACAAGTTTGCATGACATATTTCCTTAGATTTCTTAACAAAAGCGAGTCTAAAAAGCAAGCAAGAATTGTTTGGTACCTTTTGGTTTGAAATGAAGTCCATGGCTAGCTGTAGTGTAAATAAGTATAGAACGTATTCGATTTTCCAGGTTCTTCTTTATATTTAGTGGACCATTGGTTCGCTTTGGGGCTGTAGAACAAATTTTGTACTTTATTTCTTGCATACGTTACAAAATACTCTTCAAAAATATAATATTATCCAGAATTCTCACTTCTTTGACTGGTTGGATAGATCATCACGTAATTCCAAAATAGTGTTTATTCTTCTGCAATTCATGTAATGGTCTGTGCATACGCTTTTCTTCATGAGAATGGAAATTTCATGTTATCACAAACAAATCTACCTATAAAAGCTCTGTTAATATGACGAAACTGCGAAATATTGACCGCAAAGGGAATTAGTTACCGTAAAAATAACGTAAATGCCAATAAGGCTGGATATTTAAAATATGCAACATTCTAAACCTCAGAAACTGACATACCTATAACCACAGAATACCCCTCTGTAACCTATAATAGCGCCGCTCGGGTTTTAATATAATTGTGTCGGTCCAGGTTCCAGCCATATTTAAAATACAGTGCTTTCAAACTTCACTTTTTGGGCATGTATACTGTAGTGCTGACGCCATACGTCCCTTATTTTGCTATCTGCCTGTTGGATTCGTGCTCAATATTACATTCAGTAATTACATACAAATTGTGAGCTTTCGGAAAACAGTTTAGGGATGCCAATTAATTTTACACCTTTCCGACCTTCCCAGCGCCAGGTGTCCCGACCGCGGAACTGCTGACTCTACAGTGGCTCATCTCTATCACTAATATACAACTCAATCTGGAAATATCAACCTTCCGAAAACTTTTACACTTTTTTGACGCCAGCTCTCTGGTTATAAAAATAAATCTCCATTCCTGATAATGTGTATAGGTACTAGAAGCAGTAGGGAATAGGATTAACATTTCCGTCTGCTTGAGAAATAAATTTCTAAAAATTTAATTGAAAATAGAGGCGACATTTTTGCATCTGAATGGCCTTTGCACGGGACAGCCAGCAGAAAGAGCAAACTGGAATTGGCCAACGAGAATGAAACGAAAATCCAAAAGAAACCCTGAATAATTTGGGAGATCCAAGGGGCCCTTTTCTTATCTACACGCACAATAAAAAAGAAATCTGTCGTAAAGCGAGCGAGGATATGAAGATGCCGCTCACGTTCCTCGTGAATTTACATTGTTGTCCTGAGAGTAAATTACGGGGGTTCAGCCCTCAGCCCTGCGAGGAGATTCGCTCCCACGGGGGATGACAGTTTATTGGGATAAGCACTTAATAGACGCCCGAGATGGGGTTGTCTAACTTCGTTACTGCGTTGCCTTAATTCATAAAGCTTTTGTTTTCGCGTTGTCTCGTTTTCTTTGTTCGGCCCGGATATCGGCGTCCCAAGTAAGTGCCTTTTTATTTTTCCAAACAGTTTAAGTGCCTTTGTTCTTTTATACGGTTTTTTGAGAGATGGCATTTTTCCTTCTTTGTTGCAAGACTATACGTAGTATTAAATTAATAATAAAAACTTTTTGTCGATGTTTCGATTATCATAGCGCATAAATAACCTGTCAATTTTGAAGTTTCAATATTTCAGTCACCGGTTAAAGCGTAGATTAAAGGAGCTATAGATAGTCAGAAGCATTGTTGAAACCGTACGCAAAAAAAACCGCTACACCAATTTTCAAACTTTAATTTTGGAGCCAAAACAAATTAAAACTGATAAATTGTAATGTCATACAATTCTTAGGACTCTATACTAAGTTGAGGTATACGTATTTTAATGTAGTTCTTAGTTTTTATATATTTGGTGTAGCCTGCGGAAATTTCAACAATGGTTCTGACAGTCTATGTGTTGCTTTGTCTATGCTTAAAGTCAGTAATGTAGAATTAATTTTACTAAGGAAAGAAATTAAATTGTGTGAAGTTTCATATACCAGTACTATTTTTGTGATTCAAAAATGACTTTTGTTTGTTTTTTATATACACTTTATGTGAACTCAACCCATGGACACACTGTATATGCCATTACGCAGAATGATTTTTTTAGGACTCCCACAGCGTGTTCCTTGCTTATATAAATTTTAAAAAAAATGGCAAAACTATTAATAGCATGTTTGTTATAAGTTATAAGAGATAGGTATTATCGTTGATTGATTCCTTCCTCCATTGACGGTATTATATACTGAAATTGACTGAAAATCTTTATGCAACGAGGTATACCTACTCAGATAGTTTCAGCAAATTTCACAGGGTCTTGAGAATATTAAATTTTTTTATTTCTTTTGTATTAAAGCTATTTTCTTGTGTATGTTTCACCCCATAAAAAACGTATCCAGTTTTGCATTGTGAACAAGGTTTCTTAATAACATTTTGATGTGAAAACTACACAAAATGCACTTTTCTAAGAAAAATTGAGGAAAATGCTAAAAAATGAAAGTAGGCCTAATCTTTCAAAATTTCGCAAACCTACTCAGTTTTTCAGTTGAACTCTGAACAAGTTTCGTTAATAACATTTTGCCGTAAAACTTACAAAAAGGGCACTTTACTGATGTGGAAAATTAGTTCCTTCATAATTTCCAAGGCATTCGTGATTTTTCGAAAGTAAAATTATGTCACAAATTAGTTTCTAAACAAGCAGGGCTCATTCGCAGAAGCTCAAATTTCAACTTGAAAATTTGTTTTTTACACCTTATGTTCTATACATTATGTGAACTCAATCCTTGGATACACTGTATATGAAGTCGACAACATACATACTGCGAAGTATAAGTATTCTCATTCAGAATCTGGCGAATTCAACTTCATCTTTCTAATATTTAAAAAGTTTAAAATGTAACCATACACTAAATACTGTATAGAAGCACTAAAAACTTCAAAAGTTTAAAGTTGTTAAAAACACTCTCAGTGCACAATCTTCCAAATAAAACACAAAAGCATTATTATGTATGAAAAGCTTATGCCTTACACAACATAAAATGTAAGTTGGCGCTAACTTCCAAGTAGTTGAAAATGTTCTATTGTGTATTCGCGGGAAGAGATATCAAGGATAATCGTATATACTGCGTCACAAAGACATTTTAGGGGAAATGTATTTTATTTTGCAAGTTTGTTTCTACCATGCTTCTGAAGAAAAATATAACTTTAAGGCCCATTTTCAGAAACAATCTAAAATAGGTATCCTTTTAAAATTAAAGGAGCTTTAGTAACAATCGAAACATTGTATAAATATTGTTGCAAAAGTTCCTTTAATCTTAAAAGACACTTTAATTTGATTAGGACATAACCTAACATAACCTAACCTAACTGCATTAGATCAGTGACTATAATTCCTTCTATAGTCACTGATTAGATCCAGTAAAAAATAAATAATTATAAAAAAAGAATAAGTCAATTTTTATTTTTAGTTGGACACATTTAGACGTTATAAAATGTTAGAGAGCCAGGGTGAAAACCCACTTACTAAGTACCTACCTTATTTGCCTTGTATATATTTTACGTAAAATTTCACATATTTATCTAAATTTCACATATTTATCTAACATCATTTTAATTTTGAAATGTTTAGTATTTTAAAAACTGCTACTATTCTACTATCGATATATTTATAACTAACATCCGTAGCAAATATTAAAATAAATATTACAACTTCAATACCACTTTGGGCATTGTAGGAATACGACCAACTTGTAACCAGTGGTTTGAGATTTATTTCTAGTCGTTAAAACGGTAATAGCAGTCCCATAACTATATTTTATGGGCAATTTAATATCTACTGATACAGCAGTCAAAACACCTCTAAAAAGTTAACTGCGTGATCGTTTTCTTCAAATCAATCAATCTTTGTACCTACCTATATAAATTCATTTAGAAATTTAAACAATCATTCATAATTAGTAGCAAAATGCTAAGTATATTAGAGGAAAGTACGTAGTATTTATACGTTGAATATAGTTTCTATTTTCACTGCAGTTTATGTAAGATTGCCAAATATTAACAGTTGTTGCGTAAATGAGAATTATGAAAAAAGTCAAATTTTTAAAATTGGGTGCCTAATATGAGACAGTCTCATATTCAGGTTTAACAGAAACACTACCTACTTGACATAAAATAATTTTTTCCTGTTCCCACCCAGTAAGTTCACTTTACATACTCGCCAACAGGCCCGAAAGCGAAAGTCAAATGTTCGAGGTGCCCTGTTATTTTGGTTGCTAGCTGCGAAAGTGGTTGCTAGGTACAAAAAGTTAGAAAAAAAGTTTCTTACAAAAGTTTTAGATAGATAATACAAAGTTTTTTGTGACGCTATTGGACCTTATACAGTGTGTTCTAGAAAGCCGTGGCAGACATAACGTATGTTTTTTAAATAGAACACCTTGTATATTTTTGGATTATTGAATTCTACGCATTTTTCTGATTCCAACGAAGTATCTATATATGTTATATGGTTTTTTGTGAAGGATTACTCCTTGGTCATAGGTTGCCATTTAAGACATGCCATTATAGTAATAATTGACAATTTGCAAGTATATTTTATTTATTTTAAGATTTCAGAGAAAAATTAAGAAGGGAAATTGAGAGAAATGAGAAATTTTAAATAGTAACACAGTTAATTACTAAACTTTGTCAGATTTATTGTTTGAAATTTAATTTTATTGAAAACGACAATAACATTTAGAAAAAGGATATATACGTATTACAAATGCTCCACATGGCCTCCATCTTGCTCAATGCATTTGTTGCTATTTGCTATTAACTTTCTGTTTATTGAGTCGACGATAAAATTGCTGTGTTCAGTATTTAATATGTGGATTCCTTCCCGAATTCTACCTTTCAGTGTTTCAGTGTTTCTACATTTCCTGGTCTGTCATAATAAATTTTGTTTTTAAATCACCCCACAAAATATATATATATATCCTTTTTCTAAATGTTATTGTCGTTTTCATTAACAATTAAAATTCAAACGATAAATCTGACGAAGTTTATTAAGTATGTTACTATTTACAATTTCGCATTTCTCTCAATTTCCATTCTTCATTTTTCTCTGAAATCTTAAAATAGCCCACTTTGTTTTTTAAAGCGTGAATATAGTTGCGAACTGTCAACAATTATTACTATAATTTGGCATTTGTCTTCCATGGCAACCTATGACCCAAAGCACAGAATAAATAGCTTTGCAACAGAAGCCTCCTTACGGACATGTGTCAAAAATAAGCGAGTCTCCATTTCAATTTACAGAAAGACAAACGGTATTTTAAGAATAAATTTGGTTCTAATACAATCTCTTTGCTATGTAGATTAACGTAAAATCAAATAAAATGCACCATTATTCATGTCTTTAGAAGATATTTCGCTAAAAAGCGAGTCTCCTTTTGACACATGTCGCTAAGGAATTGTCTGTATTACTCGTTAGTCTGTGCCCAAGGAGTAATCCCTCACAAAAAAGGCTCAGTTCTGAACGAACGGTTGGAGCGAACATGTAACTTTTTTATGTTCTGTCTGCCACGGCTTTCTAGAACACACTGTATAAAGTGTAATGGCGTCACGAAAAACTTTGTATTAGTATCTAAAACTTTTGTAAAAAACTAACAAGTTAAGGGGGGGTGTCAATTTATAGTGAACCGCCCTGTACATCAATATGTAACACGGGGTTTCAAAGTTTCTTGAGTGTACTGAATATCCCAAGCTTCTCAAATTTCCCTTTCAACCCCAAGCAATAGGGGTAATGGGTAACCGTCAACAGGCTGCGCTCGATATCCCCGCTCTGCTTGCCTGTTGAGGCGGGCCACTCGTTGGAAAGAAGCACATTAAAATCCCATAACCCGACGAGTCGCGGGTGCCGTGCATTATACATAAACGCCGTTTATAAATCCTATGACAAATCATGCAAAACACCCGTCACAAACAGGAAGCGGTTAATGTATGGTGGAAAGACTTCAAAAATAGTCGGCTCGTATTTTGGTCGCGTAGGGATAAGGACATAACGATGGGTAAGCGGGATTTTTATGTGGTTGAAAACTAGCGAACTTAGCAGAAAGGTTTTTTTATGATTGACATCAAGGCAATAAAAACATATATGAGAAATGAAAACTGGGCACAAGCAAAAATTAGAATGGAAAGATTTCATAATTAAATCAGAACTTTCCAATCCGATTAAAAATAGTATAATCGATAGATCTAAGTCTATATAGAAACATGGATCAATCATTAAACCGCATATACAATAATGGCTATTTATTCAGTGATAAGGTTGGTTTTCTGCTGTGGCAATATGCACAAAATGCGAAAAACGCGTTTGAAATTTTTTTTCCTGTGCATCAAGCGATACTATTCTCTAGACTTTGATAGACTATTCTCTAGACTTTGATATGGCACTGGCTGTATAGCGGTGTAACGTGAATAAACCCTATTACTTTATTTTGTTTAAGATTTCGTTAGATGTGTAATGGTTTACGTTACGATTTTGACGCTTTTTTTTAGGAATACAAAGATGTTATATAGTTTGCGGAGGACGCTGCCTCTCTTTAGTTTTTATTCTTCAATTTGCTCAGGCGCCAGTTTTTTATAGTGGTATGCTCCACTTGTCTTTTCTCGGATAGTTCAGTGAAGAAGAAAATTCCAAAGTTCGTTTAGCTATTTTGTTTTGTTTGTTCTATTGGGACTAGGGAGTAAATAAGACAATAGACAAGTTTTTACAATTTATTTTTCAATATTACGTACAACACGATACCAGTTTATTATTCTCAATAGATTAGTAATATTCGAAAATCAATAACAACAGAATCAAATAATTATTACAAAATCATATACTACAACAAAAGTCGAACTGTGCCACAACGAGAAAAATAAAATATTTTTGGCAAACGAAAAACTCCTAATTTATTATTGAGGCGAAATAATACCATGCAAATACACCTGTGAACAAATTAATCTGATTAATAATTTTTGTATTCGCGGCAACGGACAGTCTATTCTGTGAGACGGAAACTAGGCGTAGGAAATGCGGCGGAGACAACTAAATAATCTAACTAGTATAGAAACGGTGGTCTGACAACACGGCGCGTAATTGTGAAGTGCGGGTAATAAGAGAAAATCGGAAAATTGTGATATCTACGGTTATAAACTATAAGCAAGAAACTCTCTCCGTATCAAACAATGTGGCCCATAACACTTTACTATAGGCCTTTAGGTGACGGCGGCAGATTTTAGAAAAGAAAATTAGATAAAACGGATTCAGTGGTGGCGTCTGACAAGCGCGGTTTATTTTATTTCTTTAATTCTCAGTATTTCTAGAAGGGCCTGGCCTCTTGCCTAGCAGTACCAAAAATTGGGACTCGGCGGACAATGGCCGGCAGCTAGACCTGAGATCAAGTGGAATAAATTAAAAGTAAAAAAATATTTTTAAAAAAGCTTTTATTTAAATGCGCTAAAAAGAATAAAATAATCTTTTCTTTTAAAACTTTTACTATCAACTTATAACGTCATTCCACAATTTATATGATATAAAGGCTTGTCGCGAGATTTAAGTAGTGGTATTTACTTAGTTTGAAAACTAGCGCAGCATACCTGAACACATTTCGGACCATTTGCTAACATGTAGCCGCCTTTGATACATCTCTTTTTTTTAATTATTCTAAAAATTACATCCTCCACAACATTATATGGAGAATTTTGTTTTGACTTTAAAGAATATGTGATCATTTCGAAGTTGACTAAGAAGATAATAAAAAAACCGTATTTAGAACATAATGTTCATATAATTGTTATGCTTCAAAAAATGTAAGTAATTTTGTTGTGATTTTTTAATTTCTTTTCTGTCAATACAAAGAATGCAATGCATTTCTATCAATACAAAGAATGCAATCGTCAACGTATCTCTTATAGAAAAGTGGTTTTTTTATCTAACTTATTTAAAACTTGTGTTTCTAATTCTTCCATTACAAGGTTTGCAACAGTAGAAGAAAGAGGAGATCCCATTGCAGTACCAAAAATTTGGGAGTAAAAATCATTATTTATATACGTTTATATAAATTTTAAAAAAATTAGACTAACAATTTTAATATGTACCTGAAGATGGCTTAAACGCCGAAACGTACGTTCTACAAGAAGATAGTTTTTGCTTGTCGTTTTAAATACACTTTGGTAGAGTACCCAGGATATTTTATTTAAATGATCTATAACTACCTGGAAGAAAACAAAAGAATTCATATAAATAGAAGCAACCTACTCGCTTCAAGTAAAGGAATATACTCTCTACATTTTACACAATACATATCTTATTTTATAAGCTTATGAGAGTTTAAATCATGCGGCCGGCTCTTGGACTATGTATGTTTTTCTTAAAGCTTTGTTTTCAAGATAAACGGTGTCATTTGTCATCTAATTGTTTTTATTGTTAATGGAATTGATGACCAGGGACTATCAAAGTTTTAAAATGTTATAAGGCATATTGGAAAAAATTATTTTATTATTTAATTTTATTAAGGAAATTAAATTTCTTCCTTCGGGCGCCGACGGATTAGCAGATTTGTTCTCGAAAAGTAAGCCAGATACCTACACAAAAAAAGTATAAAGACAAAATAGTATATTATACACTTAGGTTGAGAAGTTGTAACGGAATTTTTTTGTTAAAACTCCGTTACTACGTTTTTAAGTAATTATTAACAACCCTTGCACACAGTTTTGAGTATTCTGCTCTGAAATCGCAAGTTCGAATCTAATTCATTCGAATATCAGTTCACTAAACTTGTTTTGTGATATCGATTTCTAGTGTGACGTAGTGAGTACGAAAACTTCTGTTAAGATCCAAGGTACGTTGAACCTTACACTGTAACACATGTGGTAGGTCGTTCGGCTTGGTTCGCCTGAATCTAGGTTAGCGCTTAGATTCTGGTCATCTGTTCGGATACCCTGGGTTTGTACCACTAACCAGTGTCCATCCGTGTACGCAGAATTTTAATTCAAAGATCCTAACCTTAACGAATATATTCTGTGAGACGCTATAAAAGCGAAGTGTCGACTGCCAAGCCCTCTCTCTACTTTTCCGATCTCCAAGGGGCAAGTGTCTGTCAGGTATCAGGATAACATCAGATGGTTTTCCCATCGAGATTCTTTATCTAACTTTATCGCCTGCCTGATGTTTTTATTATGTGCATTTGTTGTGTAGATTAATTTGCTATACCCGATTAACGGTGTATTTTTCGAGGCACAGGACAGGAGTGGAGCACGCGTTGCAGGTGAGTTTTTGAAATTATCTTGATATTTTTTTGGTCAAATTCATATTTAAAACTCACCAGTAGCTCACTCCGTTGCACGTGTATTTTTTGGCTAGAGTTAATCTCTACGCTTTCATAGCACCTTTACCCCAAGAAATAGACGTAGCTATCTTTGTCCTGACCTGTGTGGTTCAAGTTTGTGCCTTTTTCGTTTGAGTTTGTCTTGCAGCAGTGTGGCGGTACCATTCACATGAGTCGATGCACATAGTAGGTCGTTGCCTGACGGAGGGCCACTGTTTCTTTGAAATATTTTTTGTAGTTCTCAGACCATTTTGGGTCAAGTTTAACGTAATTTTGTATTAAGTTCACCGAGAGCAGCTTATTTTTTTGTGTAATTTCAGGCAAATTTAAGAAGTTTTTGAAAGAACCGTGACCTCATATTTCTGATTTCGAACGTTTCACTTATATAGTTCATTAATTTTGTTTTTGGCTCGCCACTAGTAAATTCAAAGTTGTGATTAATTAAAAGGGGGAGTAGATTCATGAATATAATTTAAAGTATCTATGGGATTTAAATTTAACTAAAACTTGTATTTTGGTTTTATATAATTTTTATAAATTTTAAGTCAAAATTATAATTCATTAAATTTCTTCGAAATATCAAGTAGCCTGGGAGTTCAGTTGTCAAGCTGATAAAATGAAACTAATTTTTAAATGTCATATAGAAAATTTTTCATTATATACCTAGGTATTTTTTTATTATCATTATTTACCTAGGGAGAGAAATATTACTTCTCATTAGAGGAAAGAAGTGAATAATGGTTATTCCTCAGGTTAGTAGTAAAAAAAATATTTTTGTATAAAAATGCTCGGTAAATAATGGCTCACTTCTCAACTTAAGTGTATAATATACTATTATTGATTTACTCCTAAAGTAATAACAAACTTGTAAAAAAGCAGGTGCTGAGTTCAATTTTTTTCTTAAAACATGGTAATGTGTCCTAGCGCCTCCTCTGGAACATATTTTAATTAATTTATCTAATTGCATCATATTGTAAGGTTCTACTTATTGCTAAAAACGAGTCGGAATCAAACTCAGCCAAGAAATATTAAGATTTTTGTGGATTTTTTAATTACTTTAACACCCTGTATCTCAAAAAATAAATTTTACAACACACAAGTTCATATGAACCTCAATCACCTATTCATTATAATAAGCGCTAGGTATATTGATTATACCCCAAATCATGCAAAATGCCCGTCACAAGTAGGACGCGATTAATGTTGGGTGGAAAGGCCCTAAAAATAGACCTCTCACCGGGCGGGTCGAACGGGACATAAACATGGATAAGCAGAATTTTTATGTGAACCAAAAAGTACTAAACGTCCCATAAATGTTTTTTATGATTGGCGTCGCATAGGAGACAATAGGGGATTTATTCTAATTTTGGAGAATAAAAACTATAACTGAAATGAACATAGTAATAAAAAGTATCTTTTTGGGGAAATATATGGAAAGGACTTTATATTTGATATAAAAAACATCACTTTAATTTGATGAAAGTTTGAAAGTGTGTTAAAATATCAAAACAAAATCAGTTGTTTTGAAAATGGCGCCTATAAGCATAGATTAAAGGAGACATAGGTAGGCAGAAGCATTTTTGAATCCGTCCCTAAAAATCCCGAACTTCCAAACTTTCATTTTGGAGCGAAAACAAATTAAAACAGACAATTTTTTAAGCCTTGAGGTATACCTAGGTAATTTTAATTTAGTTACTAGATTTGATTGTGTAAAATATTTTGTGTAACTCGCGGAAGTCTATGCTATCACGTATCTGTTAAAATAGCAGAAATAGTATATTTCCTAACAAGTGCGGAAAGTGCCACTTTTTCGCACACGATTGAAGTTGGCTGAACGACGCGGAGTTCAGCCAAGAGTTAGGAACACTATTTTTTCTACGCTACTACGCAGAATACTTTTGGAAAATATCCATCGGAAATTGCAAGTTATCTAAAACTTGACAACCCTGAACTCTATACAGGCCATAGTTTCCGGCGATCTTCAGCAACCCTGTTGGCAGATAGTGGCGCAGGTATTACCAACATAAAAAGATTGGGAGGGTGGAAATCGTCAGCCGTTGCCGAAGGGTATTTGGAAGAATCAACGAACATGCGAAGAAAAATTTCAAACCAAATATTGTCGTGCCAAAATCCATGTACTTCAAATGCAAATGTTGCCACCTCCCCCCCTAAACTGAAAAATCAAGAAATAGAAACATCTTCTACCATAGATTCAACCACCACCGCTACTGCTGCTGCAAAAAATCTATTGGCATCAGCAATCAACCTGCACAATGCATCAAATTGTACATTTACCATTAATATTAAGAATATACAGTAAAATGTAGTTTCTGGTTCATTGTTGTGTTAATAAAAATGAAATCTAATTTTATTGTTTTTAATTTCTTTGCTTTTCCGCACGCTTGTAGAAAAAATAGTGTTCCTAACTCTTGCGGAAAGTGTCTTTTCCACACTCGATTTCTTCCTATCTACTAAGTAAGACACTTTTCCGCACGCTTGTAGAAAAACATTTTAACCCCTCTCATGCTTACTTATATACATATATATTAGATACAAATATTTTCTAAGAAATATTGTATACATTATTGTCCAGAATAAAAGTTTATTTTGATTATACAGTGACTTAAGCTGTAATTTGAAAATATGTCAATGGCCTTCAAAATTGCTTAAAGGGCCGGCATTCCCCCACTCTCCCTGAGCTATACAGGGTACTAAGTTAAGATCTGCAAATAATTGGAGAATGTATTCTACAGATAGTTTTATGACGGGGTCTTTCATGTCGCAGCCTTAAGAGGGACAGAAAATTTTGGTTTTTGATTTTTTTTTTTCTCAAAAACGTTTGAACCTATATAGACTTAAATTTTGGGGTACATTACCAAAAAGTTGTAAGGCAGAATTATAAACCAGAAACAACTAGGTATTTGTATTTTTTACATTTTTTTTAGTTAGTATATCTAAAATTAAAAATTCTTATTTTGTAGAATATTTAATTGAGAAACATTTTTACTTTTGTTATTTTCAAATAAATATATTTCGAGTAAATTTAAAAAATGAAAATTGTAACGAAAATTTTATCTAATTTCCGTTACAGCGTTTAAATGCATTATTTAATTCTTATTAATTCATCACACCCCGTATACACCTACCAATTTTAAAAATGTTGCCCTGCTATCTGCAGCCACCTATACAAGCGGATGCATAATAAGTTGCCTACCTTGTTGTTACCAAACAAATTGTTTATTAGAGGGTATGTGCGGTTGCAAAAATGTTTAAATTTTATTCATCGATTGAAGGTATGTATTACTAGAACAGTTACATTGTTGTAATCACTGTCTGACTTTAATTATAGAGATAATATTCACTTTATTCAGTTTGCGATTGACTAAGCGCCACGGTGAGTCCGTGTACTAACGTCACTCTTTGTTTCCGACGTTTCTACTAGTCTAATATCAGTGCTAAAAGTTTGGCAGACAGTTGACACCCTGGCCTGCCATGGTCGTCCTAAATGGCGACTTCCGATTGTTTTTTTTTTATAGATTTGGTTTCCCAAACCTTCCAATTCATTCTAGAAACGGAATTCGTCATCATTTGGCAAGCGAGGTTATAAATAGAACCGGCGACGGGCATGAGGCCACTTCCCTATCGACGACTCGTGGTGGTCTCACCTCAGGTGAAAGTTCGGTTTTGATTTTCTGTCTTTTCGAAGCCTAACTTTCAGCCTTACGGACGGCTTGAGTGGTTCTGTACACGGTGTGCATATATTTTCGCGGTGCTAATTTGGTTTTTTCTGTTTTTTATTACATGTGCTGAGACCACGTGTATTGAGGTGTGGAGTGACGATTTCCACGCATTTTTCGGGTTTCGACGGCGATCTTCTGCAGGTGGAACCACGGAGAGGACAACCTGGGAACACAGTCTGGGTGAGTATATGCTCAATTTTTAATAATTTTTTATTAATGACGTCACTTTGACGACTTCTTGAGCTACTCTCACCTAGACCTGTTACCCCTTTTCCCTGTGGGTTACACGCAGTAGGCTGTGGTCATAATTTGATTGCATATTTTTGTTTATTAGCACAAACGTAGCGAAACGAACCCTCAAGTTGCCCGAGACTGACGTGGACTCTACCACGTTTCCTTTTTTGGTTATCTAGCTTTTGTAGCTGTTATATTTTTTTGTCTAGTGTTTCGAGATCGAACGGGGAAGTCGCCACACTTTTTATATTTTATTAATGTTACCATTTATCTTGTGAATATTGTATAGTAAATTTATAAGTCAAGTGTAGTCGAGATAATTGATCGTTTTGTATAGTCATTTTTAGTCTATTTCACAGTCAATCTTAAGGTTCAATAATTCAAAGTTACATGCTTTAATCTATCTTGGGGTTGTTAATTAAGGTTTGCCATATGTAATTGCAAAATCTGTACAGATTCAATTCTTTTTAAACCCCTTTTTACGTAATAAATTTAACTAGTAATTGTAAAAGCGTCGAAACATCGACTGCTGGTTTTCGGAGACTGTTCGTTGTGTTTTCTGTTACATGCACTCCGGTACGTGAGCGAAGCACGTAAGCGAGACAGGGACGGACTAAGTACCAGCACACCAACGTTACAACCGGCTTAGAGTAGTGAGCACGCCTTCCAGCACCAGCTCGGACATCCCACGACCCGCTCGAGTCTCGAGGTCTAGCCGAGGTCCTAATCCACGAGCAAGGAGCTTGGAGCGAGGGTGGCCTCTACTCAGCTTTAATTTGGGAAGGTTTTAAGGTACTCTGTAGAACTGTCGTCCAAATTTTCGAAGTGCTCGTAAACCAGACTTTAAATGCTCACCTGAACTTTTCGTGCTACTTGTGTTTTGCTATTAAGCTCACGAACATCTCCGATGTTATATTGTAAACTTTAACCTTTTTCAAGTTTTTTAACAAATTATAAATTGTAAGTATCAAATTTAACTACTCAGTTGACCTACTGCACTTGTGTTAACCACAAAATGTATAATTCCAAATTGTAAATATATTGTAATTAGAAAAATGTGCTTTTTATTTAACCATTAAATAGTTCAAGCTTCTGGCGCTCAAATATAACCATTCTGGTTATAAAATGGTAGAAAGGGTTTCAATTTTTTTAACTAAATATCTTTGAATGCAGGAAAAAGTATCCTCTATAGCGCTCCTACAGTAAAATACAAAAGTGACAAAAATATCACCCGCCTACTATATATTTTATGTAATCGGGACTGTGAAAATTCGTGTTTAAATACGGAGCAAAAAAGTAATTTTATTTTTTTTTTCAGCCGAAGTATAAGTTAGTGAAAAATAACAAGAGTAAAAAAAGTTTCTAAATTAGTTGTGCTACAGAACAATAGACAGAACATTAGACTGGCTTACAAAAAAGTTCTGTAAAAAAAGTCGAATAGATGTTTCGGCTTCTACCCTTAGGATGCAACGGTTTTTGAGAAAAATAAATCAAAACCAAATTTTTTTGTTCCTCTTAAGTCTGGAATAACTTTGCGGGGGAGGCATGTACATGAAAGACCCTGCCTTAAAACCACCTGTAGAACACTTTCAAAATTATTTTCGTTTTTGAGTTATTTTGAAAAAAGTGAAATTTTGCGTTAAGTTGTTACCACAGATAAGAAAAAAGAAAAACACTTTCTTGTGGCACTTTTTAACGGGCTTTAAGATGGCATTTTTAGATTTGTTCTAGTTCTACAACATTTCGTTTTGAGAAACCATCTTCAACTTTATTTTTTAAATACGGACCTAGATTTTTTGCAGTTTTTGAAAGCATTTTTCATTGCAAATACCATAACGGATATTCCTTTTTCTCCATTCATTTTTTTCTATTGCGGCCCTGTATTTAATAATAAGAAGTCTAAATATTAATCAGTATTGTCAACAATTTAACTTACAGTTTGTGTTTACTTCGAATTTTTTAAATACGTCTCTATCTGGTTAGTGCTTTCCTCTGCTGTTGTACAGCAAACAGTGTCGCATTGTGTTTTGAAGTAAATTCTTCGCCTTTTCTAATTGTGAGAAGAAAGCTTAAGCCAATGAAACCAATAACTTTTGCCATTTATTAATTGCACCAATACATTCGTTTGGCCTCTACACTATTTCTGTGACACGAGATATAGCATGCTAACATGTTAAATTTTTCTTCATTTGGAAAAGCACCCTCCATTTCTAATAATACAAATTAGTAACTAAATGATACAGTGGGAGTTATGACAAATGACAAGGGGTTGGTTTCGTTGTTTCAAAGCCTTCTAGGTGGAGGATTTTTATTTATTTTTTATTATCGTACCTATGTGACTGGTAGATATTAGTCCTTGTCGTCTTTTTTTGGTTCTCCGATTGAAAAGTAAGTTGTAAGTTGAATTGTTGACAATACTGATTAATATTTAGACTTCTTATTGTTAAATACAGGGTCGCATTAGAAAAAAATTAATGGAAAAAAATGAGTTTTCAGTATAATTGTCTCAAAACATTTTAAAAATATTTCGTGTCACACATTTGCAATGAAAAATGCTTTCAAAATCTGCAAAAAAAATCCAGGTCCATATCTATTTAAACAAATAAAGTAGAAGATGGTTTCTCAAAAACTAAATGTTGTAGAACAAATCTAAAAACGCCATCTTAAAGCCCGTTAAACAGTGCCACAAGAAAATGTTTTCTTTTTTTCTATCTATGATAATAACTTCAGAAAAAATAAAATCGAAAACGCAAAATTTCACTTTTTCAAAATAACTCAAAAATGAAAAAAAGATATTATAAATCTGTTTGTATCATTTTATTGATCTCAAAATTGCACAACTTTTTCCCCACTTAACCGTTGTTCTATCTCTCACCGTTTGCAAGATCCCCATACTGTTCATTCTTATCCGGGACACATTGTATAATGTGGCCAATAATTTGTGATTTTATATGTAGTTACATTATAATAATTGAATATATGAACGATTTTCACAGCAGAAGCTTGGTGTAAATTGGGCAATAATAAATAGTACCTACAATTATTAGGCTGCGGACGCAAGACTTTTAAGAATCATCGTTTGACTGATAATTTTCTAGAGATCGGTGGAGACGTTCTAAATATATTACGGCTTGGTTATTGGAAATCTGTAAAACTGTTGCTATGAGACGCCTCGTCATACTACTATTATAAAAAAAAATAGAAGTTCTTCAACATTCCATCACTCTAGTTCCGTCCAAACTGTTCACTGTTCCACGTCGCACTCGCATCAGCAGTATAAAACGAATTAGCAAACTTTCTGTAATTTTGTTCTACATGTCCAATCTTCATATTTTTCCCAGGGTATGGTACAGCAGCAGCGTTTGAATTGAAGAATTGGACTTTTGCATTTCTGGGCGCTTACTCTTTTCGAACGACAGACATCTCGACCAAACAGCAAATCACATGATCAAACTAACCTCGTCATCAACAGACCTGTGAACAGACTATGCACCTTTCCCCATCTGTTGACTCTCGCCATTGAAGCACATTAAAATCTCATAACTCGCCAAGTGGTAGGCAGTCGTGCATTATAAACGACGTTAGTGTTGTATGCCAAATCATGCAAAACGTCTGTCACAAACAGAACACCGTTAATGTAGGGTGGAAAGCCCTCGGAAATAGGCCCCTGGCCCCGTCGGACAGGGCAGGAAAATGAATAAACCCTGGATTTTCATGAGGATCGGGAACTACTGAACGTCACTCAAACGTTTTATATGATTGGCGTCGCAAAAAAAGTATAATAAGTCGACGTGTATTAAATTAAAAAAAAACATTTACCGGGAAAGAAATTAATAGTATATTATTAACCATGGTTTAAACAGACGCTGTTATTGACCCCAGCGTCAGTATTTAAGACGATAATTTTTTTTCAGCTACTTATAAATAAATTCCTTTTTTCTACTCCTATGCTAGTAACATACCTATTAAGTGACAGTTTAGGTTATAAGTAAATCCATTGTTACAAACACTGACACGTAATGACTGACACGTAATAAAAAAATTACGTATCTGTTCTTAATTAAAACCCAATTATCACGGGTGCCTTGTTAGCGCGGCATCCGCGTCAGCATAGCAACTAACCAACATACTAATTGTTGCCTGTCAGATAATCAGAAGTATAGTTTATCTATTATAATAGTTTTTCTTTCGTCGAAGAAAAATTATAATACAAAACTCGAGTTGTAAGCTTATTACATACTCGTGGAATTACAGCACTCGCCGCTGCGCGGCTAGTGCGCAACTTTTCCACTCATACGTAATAAGCTATTTACAACTCTCGCTATGTAATATACTAATAATACCTAGTATTTCCCTCGTCTTAATTTCCACCAATCACAAACGGGCAATTTTGAATTACAAATGGTTTCTAGATGGAAAAAACTGTATGACAGCACCTGTTAGCAGTTTTTTCGAGTTTACCCGCGGTTTACCTGTTGTATAATAGGTAGTATATTTTGTAAGCTATGTGTATGCAGAATAATCTGTTACTCATGAAATAGTCTTGTCAAATAGATACCATTCGGGTATCTAATTTTTCCTGTGAAAAAAATCCAAAAAACACAATGCACAAGTACACAAGTAATATTTCTTAACAAAATGCATTCGTGCAGGTGCAAAAATCCTCGTCGTCGACTCGGATTTTTGTTGCCACCTGTACCCATGCTTCTTGTTAAAATATTACTTAGCAACGTGTTTTTTCGATTTTTTCCGGAAAAATTAGATGCCCTTATGATATTACTTATACGAAATAGTATATTTCATTACGAGTCAGGAAATAAAGATTTTTCCGTGCGCGCGTGACAAATTCCCGTGTTCGGCTGCGCCTCACACGGGAAGTCATGCAAGCACGGATAAAACTATTTCTGGATGATGTAATGAACGATATTTTTTATTATACTTCTTTGAAAACGGAAACTTAAAAACTTTATCGGCATATTAAATTTAATTGACAAAAAATAAACAATGCAGACAATAGAGTGTTTGGTATGTATGATGCGTTTCCATGGTTACTCTCAAATTATTTCAAAGGTGCTTTGTTGTAAATTAGTTATTGTCAGATAAGGTGAATAAAACGTCAAAAATATACAGAAATGTATCTAAATATTGAAACATTTACGAATTAAAATACAAAATAGGTACATGTTAAATAACAAAGAGCATATAGAGTTTCTTAAATTTAGTTTACTTTGCTATATATTTCTATTTTAAAGCCATATATTCGGTATTTTTATTCAGCGCACGGAAAGTTTGCGCTGTTTCCGTGCGCTATCCCGAAAACCCCATCTTTCATTATTGCTAAAACAAATAAAAACATCCTTTCTTCTTTCTTTTATTACTTAATCAGGTTGGCCTTGCTATCTGTCAACTTTAAAGTAGTCATAGAGTCATAATAATTTTAGTATCTACTTTATGTATTTTTGTACTGTGTGACACTGTGTGTGATAATAACAACATGTGCGCCCGCAGTGGGGGGGGGCAAAGGGGGCAATTGCCCCCCCTGGAAAATCATTATTTGGCTTCACACTTTTATAACCACATGCGAAGAACGACAGATGACTATAAAAATTTAGAGTGAAGTAATGATTATCCATGCCTATTAAGTGCAGTAAAGAACAAAATATTGATTTCAAACGAGTACAATTTGTTGATAAAGTATGGGATATATTTGCTCAAGATCGAAGAAAGTTAAAATTAGCATTTTCTTAATTTTATTATTGTCGTCGAGATTATTGTGTTATACAGTCTACATGGACATATTGTGTAATGTTGTAAATAATAATGTGTAATATTGTACCAACCATGTTAGGTACCTACGTAGGAATCGAAAAATCCAGAAATATTTATTTTTTATGTTTTATTTAGGATTTGATATTGTTTGTTACACCTACGTGTTGTTTCGTATAGGCCAAATTGGACACTTTTAAAGGGATACTCCTATTTTTAAAGGAAACTTGATGGTAAAAACCGCAAATCGATATCTGTCACCGTTCTTGAGTTACAGGTCGTTTTTCGAAAATTTGTGTTTTCGAAGAGTGGCCGTAAATTGTTCAGGTTAAAAATTTTGTGTTTATTTAAAAACATTTATCAAGCACTTTTTTACGTAGAATCCAATGCTGCTACTACATTTTTTTTTCAAATGAATGGTTTAAGAGTTCCCGATGAAAATATTATTTTTTAAATGGAACACCCTGTATATTTTTGCATTTTTTTTTAATAGAGCAAAAAATACTATTCCAGAAACATATAGCACTTAATGATTTAGTTAAGTAGTATGTAATAGCTTTTACGAAATTTTGTCATCAATAACTTTTAAACCATCGACTAGAAAAAAATGTAGTAGCAGCAGTGGATTCTACGTAAAAAAGTCCTTTAGAAATGTTTCTACAGAAACACAAAATTTTCAACATGAAAAAGTTACGGCTACTTTTCGAAAACGCACATTTTCGAAAAACGCCCTGTAATTCAAGAACGGTGACAGATGTCGATTTTCGGTTTTAACCATTAAGTTTATCATAAAAAAGAGCCTCAAGCAACTATTCAGTTTTCGTCTATCTCCTTTAAAAATATGAGTTTCCCTTTAAAAGTGTCCAATTTGGCCCATACCCTGTACATACTTACACAATATGTGTAAGTAAGAATGAAAGAACGACCCACTCATCAGAAGAAGTAATTTCTATTGATAAACTTGTTTGGTTAGGCCAATATTCTTGGAAATTACAGGGCGTTGTAGTATTTAATGTGCTTTTAAGCTATCTTTGTCACATTTTTCCGCAAAATCTTATAAAAACTAATGAGATGTAATAATTATTTGTTAAATATTTTTTTATAAAAGATGCTCAAAATGCCCCGCTTCCAGTGGCGTAACCAGAATGTAAAGTTGGGGGGGGGGGTAATTATTAAAAAAAAATTCTTCCATAATATTTACGGCAAAACTATTGTTTTACAATAAATTTTATTT
The DNA here is from genome assembly GCA_963920635.1 of Pseudeuparius sepicola. Taxonomy (NCBI): domain Eukaryota; kingdom Metazoa; phylum Arthropoda; class Insecta; order Coleoptera; family Anthribidae; genus Pseudeuparius; species Pseudeuparius sepicola. Next base: position 44,810,561 of record OY987302.1, on the reverse strand, counting down.
AGAAATAAATACCACGCGGCAGATCTTTAGGGGGGGGCTAAAGGAAAGTATGTTTAATTCGCCCTATATATGGTTCGTTCAATCTGTTTATAAAAAGAAATCTATGTGGTTAGGATCTAGCAAACGTGGTGGCCACTGTACAGGGTGTTCCCGTATATTTTGACCCACCCCTAGAGCCTATATTTTTCGAGTTAGAAAAAAACTACTTAAATGGAAGTTGTAGGGTTTTTTTCTGAACCGCTAGGATCTGTTACTAGATAAAACAAATGAGCGTCGAAAATTTGTGAAAAAATTTAAACTTACTTTTTTTAACGGAACACCCTGTATATTTATGGATTTTTGAATTGCACGCATTTTTCCGATTACAACAATATATATACAGGGTTAACTATCACTTAGTACAAAAATTTTTATGGCAGATAAAGAAAAATTAGACTTGCTAAAATAAATTTTCAAAAATTTTCTAACATTTGTCTTAAGCCTAAAAAAATTTTTTTTCAAATTGTATTAAACCCCTCAAAAAACGCCGCCTATGGACGCCCGCGCGACATGTCTAAAAATTTCGCATATGTCAATAGCGCGGCGTTGCCACGTCTATCAATTTATCCGAGGATTCACCACAAAATTTCGATTTCCTTTTAAAAACGATTACTTTCTGAGGAACATGTAGAATGCCTATGAAACACCTACCTTACTGACATTTCCAGGATTGTTTGCACCATTTTCTGTTTTCTTGCTTTTTTACATTAAAAGTCACACAACACAACATTCACATTTTTTAAATCTGTTGGGGATCTCTTGGTTTCCCTCTGCTATTCCTTTTGTTTGAAGCGAGGTACTCAGCCTGACGACCACGACGAGGTAGATCCCCTCCGCCAGGAAAACCCCGAAGGGTAACCGAAAAATCACAACTGCACTAGCACACATTGCACAAATGCACATGCAAAGCACTACAGTAGCTGTTCAAAGAGGCCGCCGTTAACTTCGATGCACAAATTCACTCGGTTAACTAAAGAAGTCCGGATACGTGCAAAAAGTCCATGATTATTCCGGATTTGGACAGCTGCACCTTCAATTCGTTCACGTAACTGCTGCTCGTTGTCGATTTCCTGCTCGTACACAATCGCCTTCATGAATCCCCAAATACAAAAATCCATTGGATTCAAGTCTGGTGATCGCGGCGGCCATGCAATGGGCCCTCCTCTTCCGATCCAACGGTTGGGGCATTGGTCGTCTAAAAGTGCACGAACAGGTCTCGCAAAATGGGCTGGTGCACCATCGTGCATAAACCACATGTCATGCAGTACTTGTAGTGGCAAATTATCAAACAAAACATTTGTCAGAAAATACAAGTATCGTTCAGCGTTTAAATTTTCCGGTAGAATGTATGGTCCAATTAATCGATCTCCATAAACTCCAGCCCAAACATTGATGGAAAACCGACGTTGGAAATTAAACCGCCGAACAGCATGTGGGTTCTCATCGGACCAAATATGGCTGTTGTGTCTAAAAAAAAAAAACAAAAATTAGAAATATTCACAATTTTGGCGAAGGCGTTAGGATTGACATAGCCAATTTTATAATAAATAAAAAAGATAATATGGAGGAGAGAAAGCTATAAGTAAGTAAAAATTTACATACGTGTTTAAAACCCCAGCACGTGTGAAGCAGCATTCGTCTGTCCAAAGAATGTTGAAAACAAAGTTTGGGTCTTGGGCGATTCGATCACGTAGCCAAGTGCAGTAGGTCATTCTCACCGGAAAATCATTTGCTTCTAATGCTTGGACCTTTTGTATGTGATAAGGGTGAAGGCCGTTTTCCCTTAGAATCCTCCATGCCTGTAAATAATTGTATTGTTACATTTTAAATTTTATGTAGGTATTAGGTGCAAGCAAAGACAATCCCATCACATGGGATAGTCTTTGGTAGAAGTCAGTTTTATTGGTTTTATTTTACTTGCCTTGTTCTGAGATATTCCCAATCTCCTTGCAATAGCTGTAGTGCTTATGGAAGGTTGCTCTTCCACCAAATCAAGCACTGACTCAACATCGTCCATGTTCATTTGCCCTCCAGGCCCACCCCTTCGAGCTTGCAAAACACCAGTGTTTCGCATACGTTGTACAATGTTCACGAAAGTACGTGGGTTAGGCATATTTGCCCTGTTAGGAAAACGAATACGGTATTCTGCTGCAGCTCGATGTGCACTTTCATCGCATCTCCCGTACATTATAACCATGTCCGTTAACTCGGCGTTCGAATACTCCGGCATTTTCACAAAGACGCTGAACGATTTGCCGGGAAAATCAAGACAAAACTGGGAAATAACGCCATGTTACATTCGCAAATGCCCTCCGTCGGCTACTAGCCAAACTTGAAAAGGTTTGTTCCAACAGGGCCAATAACCGTCCTCAAGCACGTTCAGCGCATGCGCACTACCCCGCTGGCTGTTCCAACTGAATTATGTACCTACCGACACGGGACGATACACGCACTGTTCCAGCCGATTTATGGATCATTTGTGTATCGTCCTTGTACGATAAAAACGGTGCCTGGTCTAAAGCAATAACCGCGTGTACTGACATGCGCAATGTAGTCATGTGACAGAGATAAACAATAACCTCATATTTTTGTTTTTACGTAGATGGTTTTAAATCGATGGCTGGGATCGTGTTTTTTATTTCTTGTTGGTTTTTGGCTTGTTGGGTAGGGCGGGGAATCGTTGAACAATAATTTTTTAGAGTGAAGAGTGAGGTTAGCCCACCGAACATTCGGTTAGCCACATATTAAACACGCAGGTTAGGTGCGGTCGCAAAACGTGATTTGGTCGATTTGATTCACAATCCGTTCCATCTGAAATTTTCTTTGGGATCGCACATGAACGGTGCAAAACTAGCGCATGCGTTCTTTAAGGGTTATCATCTAGTTCATGTACAGTTCTGTGACGGTACGTAAATTCGAGTTGGAACAAATGATCCCAAAGAAAATTTCAGATGGAACGGAAAAATTGTTCAACGATTCCCCGCCCTACCCAACAAGCCAAAAACCAACAAGAAATAAAAAACACGATCCCAGCCATCGATTTAAACCTATCTACGTAAAAACAAAAATATGATGTTAATGTTTATCTCTGTCACACGACCATACACTGCGCATGTCAGTACACGCGGTTATTGCTTTAGACCAGGCACCGTTTTTATCGTACAAGGACGATACACAAATGATCCATAAATCGGCTGGAACAGTGCGTGTATCGTCCCGTGTCGGTAGGTACATAATTCAGTTGGAACAGCCAGTGGGGTAGTGCGCATGCGCTGAACGTGCTTGAGCACGGTTATTGGCCCTGTTGGAACAAACCTTGTATGTACAGTTAGTTGCCTAGCTAGGAAGTTATGAAATGACGAACGGGGCAACGCGGAGCAGTCGAAAAAACGTTTCATAGACTCGACCGGGCCGATACGTCGCTTAATTCATACCGCCGAGGCTTCAGAACAATAAATCCTTTATCTATGCTTCAGAAGAGGTTAGATGGTGGACAAGAATTCATCAGAGGAGCTCCGGGGGTATTAAGGGAGACGGCTTGTGGTGTCGCGGTAATGAGCTTTCCGCGAGAGTAGGAACCGGTCCGGATACGAGCTAAGGTAAGGGGAATCTAATAGCGCTGCATCTGTACAGATTCAAATCGATTGTTATTTATGTATTTTTTAAATTTGTTTGAGTAAAAAGGTATTTTCACCGTTCCTAAATCAACGGCAACACCGCGGAAAATCACTTCAGCTGTCAGTACCTTCAGAAGCCAAATTGGATGACGTCATTAAAGGCGGGGATTTACAGGGAAAATAGGGGTCTTTACCCGTTTTTTTAAAGATCGTAAAAAAAATCTAAAAATATTTTTCTATGTTTTCTTAAGCCACCCTGCGCACGTGGTAAAAATTTTTGTACTAAGTCATAGTTAACCCTGTATATATATATATATATGTTATATGTTTGCTCTAAGCATTCGCACGATAGTCCAAATTGCGGATAAATACTCGTATCTACCATGTTTAAGCCATAATATCAATATAGTCAAGATTGCCATGGAAAACAACTATTTATTCAAAAGATAACAAAAGAACTCACACTCCACCTTTGAACCTAACTTAATTATTGTAGTATAAACACCTATATTATTATAAACTAACTACACCCTCTATGTAACCACCATTATTTTCAAAACATTTCAAAATATTTTGTTTAAATTTGATTACGGCATTTGATATAAAAAGAGAGTGCTGGGTATTTAAAATCATGATTTCTTCTTCTATTTTGTTTCTAAGAATATTAGTATTTTCTGGCCTATTATAGTAAATTTTGTTTTTCAAATACCCCCAAAGAAATATATCCAAAGGGGACAAATCTGGACTATTGGCCGGCCATTGAATAGGGCCATTCCTTCCTATCCACACCTCGTACTTATTGTTGAGATAATTTGTTACCATTCTAGTGTTATGGGGAGGAGCCCCGTCTTGTTGCCAAATAAGTTCTTCGCGATTTGGCAGATCCTGCAGAATTATTTGAATTTCATTCATTAAAAAACCGAGGTATCTTTCTCCCGTTAAGCTGCCCTCAAATATTATTGGTCCCAAAATCTTATTTTTTATAATGCCACACCAAACGCTGACTGCTTTTCTTCCGTGAATTCGAACAGCTTGATGTTGATGTGGATTTTGCACAGACCAGTACCGCTTATTTTGACGGTTAAACATACCCGCAGTTGTGAATGTAGCTTCATCTGTGAATACCACCCTTTCAGGGAAATCTTGATTGTTTCTTATTAATTCTAATATTTCACCGCAAAACAACTGTCTTTGGTGAATATTCGCCTGGGTAAGGCCTTGGACAGGCCTGATTTTATAGGGATAATATTGGATACAAACGTCAGTATACGTCTTGCGCTCTCATTGGACGATTGAGCCCCGTGACACATAATCTTACTTCTACCGTCCGATGGATTATGAATCGGCTTGTTTACTAAGTCGATTGGATGATGTCCGAGATTATTCAGACCTATCTTGTCTCATTTTATATTGCGTATGCCCTACTTTTTCCGCGATGGGCGCTGCGGAATGAAAAATGAAGTGGTTATTTTATTATTTACAATGATGTAACCCACCCCCGATTTTCTTGAAATTTTGGCTACCTCCCGACGGGGGCATCGCAGGTGGCGAATGTCGGGGGGTAGCCAAAATTTCAAGAAAATCGGGGGTGGGTTACAACGCCGAACGTCGCATCGGGCGAAAATACGGGGTACCTACTTAGCCAAAATTTCAAGAAAATCGGGGGTGAGTTACACCATTGGAAATTATTACCACTACTTTTTTCATACGGCAGCGTCTATCCCCCAAAAAGGAGCAGTGCATACGCTCCTTATTGCAAAGATGCTTGAGAAAAATGCACTTCCGACGTATCTAAATATTAGTTTACTTCGGCTTCGGACGTGTACGGAGTTAAATGCACGTCCAAAGAAGTCACGTGACTCAGCCCGCCAATGAGAGCGCAACACGTATACTGACGTTTGTATCCGTCGGACGTATAAATAGCCACTTCCTAATATTTATTATTCTTTAAGACACTATGAATTTTGTGGACAGATCTCCGAAAGTGCCTTGCGGCATCTCTTAGAGAACGATTATGATTCTCTGCAGAAAAATTACACAATTAAAAAATTGACAGGAATGATCTTGTCTAAGTTGAAATGTTTTTCCATGGCAACCTTGATTAGGTAAGCATAAAGATGGTAGGTATTTATCCGCAATTTGGACTATCGTGCGAATGCTTAGAGCAAACATATAACATATATATATTGTTGTAATCGGAAAAATGCGTGCAATTCAAAAATCCATAAATATACAGGGTGTTCCGTTAAAAAAAGTAAGTTTAAATTTTTTCAGAAATTTGCGACGCTCATTTGTTTTATCTAGTAACAGATCCTAGCGGTTCAGAAAAAATCCTACAACTTTCATTTAACTAATTTTTTTCTAACTCGAAAAATATAGGCTCTAGGGGTGGGTCAAAATATACGGAAAAACCCTGTACACCCCCCCTCGATCCAACCATCTTGCAAGGTATGTATTGTTAAGGAATTGCCGCACACGTTGATAATACTTAGTGTGGTGGCGCTCCATCATGTTGGAGACACATATTTCTGCGTACAATTAATGGTACGTCTTCCAACAAACCAGGCTGGGTCGAGGGGGGGAGTGTACAGTGGCCACCACGTTCGCTAGATCTTAACCACATAGATTTCTTTTTATAGGATGATTTAAAAGAAAAATTTTATGGAACAGAATGCAACACTGAGCAAATTCTTCGGGAGAGGGTAGGAATAGCGGTGGATTAAATAAAACAGAATGGACGAACCTTAGGGCGAATTAAACATAGTTTCCTTCGTCGATGTAGACTATACATAAGGATGGAAGCGCAGTGGGGTAACCAGGGGGAGGGCTTTGGGGGCTTTAGCCCCCCCCCCCCCCAAATATTTGCCGCGTGGTATGTATTTCTAAATAAAATTTATTTTAAAACAACAGTTTTGCCGTAAATATTACGGAAGAATTTTTTTAAATAATTAGCCCCCCCCCCCCAACTTTACATTCTGGTTACGCCACTGGAAGCGGGACATTTTGAGCATCTTTTATAAAAAAATATTTAACAAATAATTGTGACATCTCATTAGTTTTTATAAGGTTTTGCGGAAAAATGTAAACGCCCTGTAATTTCCAAAAATATTGGCCTAACCAAACAAGTTTATCAATAGAAATTACTTCATTCTGATGAGTGGGTCGTTTTTTCATTCTTCTGCCTTTCCTTGTCTATCAAAGATTTTCCGCGATTTTTCACGAAAACTTTAAGTTAAATCAAAAAAATAAAAATTGCAATGAAATGGCGACAGGTACGTAAAAAAATAAAGAAACAATTTTTGTAGGAAATGAAGTCGCCTATCTAAAAATGCATTCAAATTAAATTGTGGACAGGGCCGTATTAAGTTTTTTCTTGAATTATTGGACCCTCCTCCCCTCTAACTCCGCCACTGGTTTGTTTTAGGTCACGAAAATTTCCCAAACTATGGCAACTAACAGGACACTATTGTGTACCAGAGTTGTTGCAAATATCTCAAACGGTTACGAAGATATTGTAAAAAAACAAACAATTATTCTCCAAAACTTCAACGCCCTGTATCACGAAAACGGTAAAGATTTGGATAACAACATATGGGGTTTTTCTTGTTTCAAATGACGTCCCCTATCACCCATTTCCGTTTGGACCATGACTTACGGGACACCCTGTATATACAGTGTGTCCCACTTAAGGACTGACCACCCCTGTAAAATTTTTATTTATAGCTCGATTTTCATAAACTTTTTTTTGTTGGATAGAGCTTCAAAAATGGCATCAAACACATAATTCAGGTGCCTCGTGCGTTAAAGTCATGGCCCACTGAGACGGTGTTTTAGTGCTGAAATTTCGAGAAGTACTATTAGGGATTTTTTTAGAGGAAAATTAATGCCAGATTCTTATTCAGCGTTGTTCGAAATCCAAATGTACCAATTTGCATTACCATAACTCTACAGGGTGTTTCGAAATTTTTAGTGCCCCACTTAATTAGTGTACCCCTATAAAATTTTTATTTTTAGTTCGATTTCCATAAACTTTTTTTTGTTAGATAAAACTTTAAAAATGGCATTAAATGCATAATTCAGGTATCTTGTGCCTTAAATTCATGGCCCACTGAGACGGTGTTTTAGTGCTGAAATTTCGAAAAGTACTATTAGGGATTTTTTAGAGGAAAATCAATGCCGGATTCTTATTCAGCGTTGTTCGAAACCCAAATGTACCAATCTGCATTACCATAGCTCTACAGGGTGTTTGAAAATTTTTAGTGCCCCACTTAATTAGTGTACCCCTGTAAAATTTTTATTTTTAGCTCGATTTCATAAACTTTTTTTTGTTGGATAGAGCTTCAATAATGGCATTAAATGCATAATTCAGGTGCCTCGTGCGTTACATTCATGGCCCACTGAGACGAAGTTTTAGTGCTGAAATTTCGAGAAGCACTATTAGGGGCTTTTTTAGAGAAAAATTAATGCTAGATTTTTATTCAACGTTGTTGGAAACCCAAACGTACCAATTTGCATTAGAAAATGGAGGACTAATTGAAATGACTGAAATTTGAGTTTATGTTATGTTGTGTTGTTTATTCATGTATTTGATGATATTAAATTAAATAAAAATTTTGTTCGCTAATAAATTTTTGAAAGAATATGAGTTCCTCACGAATATTTTAGTGACCAACTTACCAGAAATTCAGAAAATAATTAAAATTAACACGTTTTTTTGAAACCTCTCACCGCATATAAGAATCCGGCTTTACTTTTCCTTTTATTTTTTTGGAACACCCTGTAGAGCTACGGTAATGCAAATTGGTACGTTTGGGTTTCCAACAACGCTGAACAACAAACCGGCATTAATTTTCCTCTAAAAAATCCCTAATAGTACTTTTCGAAGTTTCAGCACTAAAACACCGTCTCAGTGGGCCATGAATTTAAGGCACAAGATACCTGAATTATCCATTTAATGCCATTTTTGAAGTTCTATCCAACAAAAAAAAGTTTATGAAAATCGAGCTATAAATAAAAATTTTACAGGGGTGGTCAGTCCTTAAGTGGGACACACTGTATACAGGGTCAGTTTTTTTCGATGACCACTATGAGGATCTTGGAAACTAGCAGAGTTAGAACAAAGGTTAAAAGGGGAAAGAATTTCAGTTTTGAATACTCAATCTAATGCCCCTTTTGGATTTTTAAAAAAATTCATGGCTCGCTCCGTATTTTGAAAAGAGTGATTTTTGCTATTTCATCAGATTTCTGTAGCTCCATTATTTCTGATTATACAGAAAAAATGTAGAGACAAAAATTGTAGATAATTTTGGGCTTAATTATTATAAGATAATCTGATCCACTTGTTTATGTTGTTTGTGATTTTTGGGATATGACATAAACTTGTGTTTTTTAAAGGTAAATCGTAGTTGGCTGTGGACTTATCAAATCGGCCATTTTTTATTTTTTATAATAACTTTGCCGAGTATTATATCTTTGGAAAGCTCGAATCTTATTAAGCCCAAAATTATCTACAATTTTTTCTCCACAGTTTTTCTGTATAATCAGAAATAACGGAGCTACAGAGATCTGATGTTATAGCAAAAAAAACACTCTTTTCAAAATATCTATTGAGCCATGAACTTTTTTAAAAATTTAAAAGAGGCATTAGATTGAGCATTCAAAACCGCAATTCTTTACCCTGAACCTTTGTTCTAGCTCTGCTAGTTTCCGAGATCCCCATAGTGGTCATCGAAAAAAACCCACCCTGTATATTTTTTAATAAAGACTCAAATCTGCAAAGTGCAAGTCAAATTTTAATTTGATACTCACCCTGTTATCATCTAGGATCATCTACAGAATTCTCCTGCCTCTGTAATTCATTATTCTACATATAGCCACCACACGTTCAAAATAACTACAAACAACGCTCTCTTTCATTTTTTTCTGGGAAACTGAGGTAAAATAGTGTACTATTCGAATAGCCTAAGTTTGACAGAGTTGATATTTAAACTCTTTCACTGGTAAAACCATGTATTATACAATACACTATTTTGCCTTAGCACGTAACTGTAGCTAATAACGAAAATCCAACAGTGTTGGACATTACCATCTTTTGCCTTTGGACATTTAGTGAACAAATGCTGAATACCTTACTTTGCCAAAGGATTTTTTTTAATGTTTACTAATACACTCTTTTGCAGCAGTCGTAATTTAGGAATGAATTATAATATCAATGTGGCAAAAATAGCAAACGAAAGAGCGACAAATGCCGAGCCAGAAACACGTATTATCAAAAACGTCATTTTTTGCGAATACATGGTTTTGCCTTTCTAGGGTACTATTCGTTTAGACCATCTTTGGATTTACTACTTATTATATTATTTTATATTCTTATGATATTACCGTTACCTTTTCAGTCAATATTGGAAATAACCTGAGTTTTTCTAGCTTCTTCCAATCAGAATATGTTAATGTCATAATTTGACGTTTTTAATTTTTTAAATTTTATTTACCTCGTGGAGAGAAACTCAACTTTTGATGCTTATAATCGGTCAATAAAGTGTGCTTTCAGAGTTAGTAGTGGAAAAAAAATATTAATTTCTTTGACATCATAGTCTTCAAAACAACTTTCGATAATATTTCTCAAAGGACATGGTTTTAGAGTCATATATTCGTTGACTCTATAGTAATCTAGAGATCTGCTGCTTCTGAGGAATTAGCGCATTGTTCTTTATAAGTATGGCAAAACACATTATAACACATACCTATTTTGATCAATGCAAATATGCATGTAAATCTCGAAAGCAACAAAATTAACGGGAATGTTTAAGCCAGCTCGCGCAATGCACTTATAATCTAGAGCTGCTTTGAATGCTGATAAGATTTATGTACTCATTTTAATAAAATTATGTAGCGTTAGCTTTAATATTCAAATAGCATCGTGCATTCTCAGGTCCTTTAATCTGAGTGTTTGTCGGGTGAAATATGCTTTGTAATCGTTACTTAATTCTACGATAACAGGATGTTGTACAAACTTCCAAGCACTTTTTTAATATTCTGTTTATTTTTGCGCAATTAAAGCAAACACATTTAAATTTAATTAAAGCGTGAAGACATTTGCAAGTGCTCGAGATTTGTGTCGACTTCATTAAAGGAATAATGAGACTTTTGCAATTAAAATTAAACATAAGGCGGTCTATCCGAACGACCGCGGACTACTAGCTGTTAACTCCGCATTTAAATGATTTGCATCTGGCACGAAATTTATTTCAGGAGTCCTAGTTGAATGTGGCGCAGAGCAGCCATTCTCGCCTTAACGACCTGCTCATCCGTTTATTTATTATACTTACAGAGTTGGCAAACGAGAACATAGGTATACCATAAAAGCAATAAAAGCTATATTGCATGCACCCTATCTTATCTAATTTTGGATAGTTAAAAATTAACTTTTTTGATCGGCGCAGTAAAGAACGCCAAAATCCTCATTAAAACGCGAAATAGGCAGTGAAGTGATCCATTATTGTTCGATCTTTACTTTGGCGTTAGCGAATAGCGAGATGAACGACCAAACGTCAGAGAGGCCCGTCGCACGTCAAACGAGACCAGATATTCAAAACCCGCCCGTCAATAATCGTGTAATTTTTCAACCTACATTGCGGAATTGTTATATGTAACAAAATATGGACAAACCAGACAAATAAACAATTCATTACAAAATTACATCATACCTAACCTAATTAGCTTACCTTATCAGTGCACAGATACGTATATCAACATATTAAAATATAAAATACTTAAACCTATCTACAGGGGAACACGTTTTCAACACATTAAACACTTTGTTAAGTGTTTTATCAGTCCGTTCTTTTCTGCGAGCAACGGTGCCACGTTTTTAAAATCGGTTAATAACCAAAAACAAATATAAGAAAAATATTTTGGCTCACCCGATATATTTCACAAGTCTCCTACTCGTATATAGTCAGTGACTGTGATTTTGTATATTTATGATCCTATGCCACTTTTATAATTATTTTTTTCCTATTAACCCTGTATATTCAAATAGTCCTTTGCGTAATTCACTATAGATAAATAGAAAATTCAAAACACTACTTTTCTTGATAAAACTTAAAAACATGCTTCTTCTGCCCACTTCCCGCTTCCAATCTTCCTATAGATACAGCCTGAGGAAGTTTATAATTTAATGAAGGAACAGTTTTTACGTGAGTTTTAATTATATCTACCAAGAAATCGATTAACTTAACTGAAAGTACAAACTAGAAATCTAAGTTTTCCAGGATAGACGAATCAGTCTTAAAAATACCCGATGCACTTGAATTAATCTTAACCTCAATTCCTAAAAAACGATTAATCATTATGTTATACGTTTCAGATTGAGTCCTCTAGTAGTTCTGGTTTTTATCATTTTTACTTTAATTATAGTAAATTTTTTCGTGGCAAAAACTTACCCATTTACTGATTATTTTGTTTTTCGTAGCAGGAAACAAATATTAAAAGTTTTACTTTTATTTAAAATGAGGTTGCCATGGAGAAACTTAATATTCCATGTGTCATGTTTTGCCTCAAATGGGAATTCTGTCGCGACTTTTAATTCCGCACATCTAGGTATTCCTAGTGATACTTTTTTTGAAAGACTAAAAATAAAGGTGGTTTTCTTGAAATCGGCAGTAAAGTGTCCCAAAATCGTCATTAAAAGCTCAGAAATCGGCATTAAAGTATCCCATTATTGTACGATTTTTTCAATAAGTAGGCCTTGGCGAGATGTAAACATCAAACGTCAGACGCGGATCCATCGCTCGTCAAAAGTGACCAAATATTCAAAACCCGGCCACAAAAGGCCCATTTAACTTTTCGTACACATTGCGAAATTGTTACCTATGCCAGCGCAATCTTTCAGTATAAATATTTTAGTAGGTTTGAATATCAAGAGATTTGCTGTGGAGGCTGCACAACAGGCAGCAATTTGGTTTGTCTGTTCGAAGTCTTGACCTAGGTAGAACGATCATCAAAGTCAAGCAACGGGTGATACCTTATGATTATTTTCTTGCCTAATAAAACATTTTTTTTCCGATTTCAAAAAAAATATATAATATGTACCTCGGCACTGAAGTTCTTTTTATGACTCATGTGGTTTATTTGCCTCAGCCAGAGGCCTCGGCAACTAAATTCCACATGAGTCATAAAAAGTTGAACTTCAGTGCCTTGGTACATAAATAACTACTATAATCTAATGACATTTTCCTATTTTTTATTTTCCTGGACACACCGTGTATAAAAATGTAAGTGTCTCCATGGCAACCTTATTTTAAATGCAAGCAAAACTTTTTATGAATACAAATGTGTTCCCTCTTATTCACTCTAACCGTGGACATACTGTATACACACGTTTCAGTCTTCGACAGTACGGCGCAGACAAATCAAAATGTTAGTTAAAGTTTTGAAAATTACAATTAATAACTATTCAATTGTGGGTTTTGCTACCTGCAATCACTCAACGCTACTACTTAACCGCTACCCCAGCTTAAATAAGGAAAATATTGTCTAAATGCCCCGAATGGTTCTATTTCCAAGAAGATGTCAAAAATATGCAGCATTCATCACAACAATCCTGTCGCGTACATCGATACAACCTTCAATGTCGGAGAGTATACCAGAAAGAATGCCATTTTAATTTAGACTCCACTGAAGTTTCGGATTACTCATGTTTTAAGCCTCGACCTGTAACACAATGCGCAATTAAGTGCACTCTGAAAACAAATCTGTCTCATGTTCTGTTTGATTTTTTACCGGAGGATGCGGATGATGGACGTTCCAGAACAGACGCCAACGCAAACATTCCCACTTAACTTTGGAACGTTTTCAGGGTTTTTTGTTGAGTAATGGGTTCATAAAGTTCAACAAGTCTTTGCCCAGGCATTTTTTGTAATGGATATTTAATCAATCAGGCCTGGTCACATGAACAAATTTCAACTATAAGTTGTTTTGTCATCTTTCACATCTCCTTTTGCATGAAATTCCTCGTAAAGATCGGATTTGTTAGCACAGATTTTCGTATAAAAAAGTGCCATGAAACCGTGACAGATAAAAAGTGACGAGAGAACTTTTTGTTATTTAAATTCCATACAAGACAAGTGAGGGAAAAATTTCGAAAGCTGTTTGTACACACTACAGAAAGTGTCCCCTATGTATGCCATATTATGAAGACCATGTTCTGTAAGTCATTTTATGTATAACCCTTATATCATATATATGTATAACCATGTTGTAGTAATAGGCCTATTTCACATATTTTTTTGTAATCACAAAATATGATGAAAATATCGGATTTGCTGCTAATTTTTGTCGCATTTTTAAGTTGTTTAAGAAACTTAATATATCAAATTTTGAATGTACAATTGACTTTAATACTGAAAATGTCAATCATACAGGATGTCTACTTTTGAACATATTCAAATCCATAAAATGTTTATTTTTGGATATAATCGCCTGAACTTTTTTTTGTTTGAAAGGTCTTCAAAAACCGCTTCTACTGTCCTTCATACCAGTTTCAAAATGCAAATCCAGGGCCGGCTACGATTTTTTACCCCTGATTTTCACGAAAATCATTTAGCAATTTTTTTATTTCAAACTGGCACCAGAGAGTTATAGATTTTAAATAAAACAACCACTAAATGGTTTTCGTGAAAATCAGGGGTACAAAAAAATCGTAGCCGGTCCTGGGTTTGCATTTTGAAAATGGTAGGAAAATCAAGAGAAGCGGTTTTTGATGGCCTTTCACACAAAAAAAAATTAACTCGATTATCTCCAACAATAAAGCTTTTATGGATTTAAATATGTTCAAAAGTAGACACCCCGTAGTTATGAAAACGGGTCAAATTCGTACGTATTTTCATTGATCCTAAATGTGACCGGATATTTCAGTTTTGCTACTTCTTTGCCCTGTAAAATATTGGCTTAATGAAAAATCGGGCTCTACTTAATGAAAGTCCAGAATATGTTCTTTCTTTGTAAATGAGAACCGCAATTGCAACAGAACCGAAGTTTAGACCCGCTTTTAAAAGCCTGCATGTCTGAGCTTAAAGAAAAAAGACTGGACCATTAATTTTATGCGTAGAATATCACCCTCTATCGGACCGCAGTAAAGTTGTATGAGTCTCAAAAAGCCAGATATTGGCGCGCTCTTCAACAATGGAGCAACCCGTATTGATAATAATTGAAATGAAATGAGACTTTAACAAACAAATCCGACAAATTTAATCAACTGATTGGTGTCAGGTGTGGGGTAAGCTATATAGTTGAATGATGGCCCCCATAATAATCAGTGGCGGCCCGTGGGTTTTGGCAGCGGGTGGGCAAGGTGAAGAAGAGGTAAAGCCTAAATAACAGGTGACATCCCTTCGGAAATAGGGATATGTCCAACGATATATAGGTATTTATTTGTATTACAGTGAGTCATCTATTCCTTTATATCGTTGGACATGTCACTCTAGTTTAGTCAGACCTTCCTCCCCCGAGCGTTCATCAATGGACGAGCCCGGGCTAGCCCCGCCTGGCCTTCGCCGCGCCGCCCGCGTCGTCGCCGGTCCCGGCCGGAGACTGAGAAATAAGAATAAGAAATGCTATTCAATTCAAGGCGCTGATCCGAAAATTGGAAAATTCTATTTGTTTAGTAATGTAGGTACTCCTAAGTAATAAGATTTGAGATTTGAAGAAAAAACAAAGGAGCCTACGTTACTACTTTTACTTTCTGATTTGATCGATAAAATGATAAGTTGATAAGGATAAATATAAATTGATAAGGATAAATATAAAGTATAAGTTATAAGTAGGTATCACTTTTTTGCAATTCGAATATGAATCTAAATCGGGTTTCCCTTTACTTTCATTCTAATTTCTTTAAAATTGGACCGATTAGGCGCGATTAATTAACTGAACGTAAATATACGTATTATACGTTACATACCTTACCAAAACAAAAATGAAGTTAATAACTACTGACT
This sequence comes from Pseudeuparius sepicola, assembly GCA_963920635.1. Classification (NCBI taxonomy): domain Eukaryota; kingdom Metazoa; phylum Arthropoda; class Insecta; order Coleoptera; family Anthribidae; genus Pseudeuparius; species Pseudeuparius sepicola. The sequence goes on along the minus strand of OY987302.1, from coordinate 44,794,909 downwards.
GTTAGTTACTAATAGTTACACACTCACATAAACATGGATTCATTTTTTCTGAATTTTCGCGACTTAATTTAACCTATGTAAATTAAATAACAGACGCAGACGGCCTCGTTCGGTGGTTCGGTCGCTGTTTCCGGCCGCTCGCCGTTGGGTCGGCTGGGCTCACCCACCCTGATAGTAAAATGCCGAACATATGCGTAACCTACGTTTATATCTTCGCGCAGCTCGGGCGCGTTAGCTCTCGTCGCAGACGTATGGCTTAGCTAGATTCGACCGCTCGGGCCGCTACGGGCTTGCCCATCGGCATCGGCTGGGACGGCTGGAGAACCGGGCACCGCGTAGTTTGGGAAATTCAATCGTGGTGTCCTATAATAATTATTACCAAATTCAAATTTTGAATTTTGGTACCTATACGTTTCAGTCGTGAGTCTATGAAGTTCATTGGTAAATTTAATACCATTCTTGAACACGATAAAAATTATTTTCTTCCTTTTCCGTTGTCCGGTTGGGTGGGCACTGCCCACCCTGCCCAATGCCACGAACCTCCACGGATAATAATAATTATTGTTCAATGTTAATGTTTCCAAATGCTGTAAAATCTTGAATTTCTTCTAGTTATTCATATTGTGGATAGTTGGATTTATTCATATATTGCACCCTACACTCTTTATCATATTTAAAAAAGTAGGCAAATTTTATTATATTTATTTACTATAAATTTTGTCGAAGCTTTTTATTATATTAATAAAATAAAAATTTGATAAAATAACAGTTTTCCTTCATAAATCCAATTTTTGTTTTTCTTTTGGGTCACTTGTAATCAGAATGCATTTTTTTGTATAAATTATAATACCTACTTATAAATTAGAAGCCGGGGCCAGTAATTATTATTTCATGATTTTTAATTGATTTATCCAAAATGTGGACATTTGGTTATTTCTACTCCCTACTAATCACCAAATTTTCTTATATTCAAGAAGGCCATGACCTCCAACTTTACTCGCACAAGATTGTGGTATCAGTGGGATGTCGCGAAGTTTTGAAATCGCCTTCCCCTATACCTTGTAGATGTATGTCTGTCTCACCAGTAATAGTCGTAGAAAAAATATAGTGCATGGAATGTCCTTGACATAGCGAAAGAAGTGTTTTCCTCTACGCAATTTCTACCAAAGTAACGTCATGTGCGCATATAAAAAAACTAGCTTGTGCAAGCGCTTGGAGCTGAACACAGATATTAGTGGGTTTGTTCCAACAGTTCCGGAATTACTTTTCTGTTCTCTGATTCGCTAGAACTGGTTCAGAACTGTGTGTTGGAAGAAAGCTAATCGTGAAAAAATTCAAAATACGGATTTACTAACCTGACTAACTGGTGTCAGGTGTGGGGCAAATTTTAATATTCCCCAACAGTTGAGTAGCTATGGTCAGGTAGTCTGGCTGCACTCCACAGGTACTAGATATTAACAAAATATAAATAAACCTCTAGAGAAAAAGATAATGAGAGCAAGCATTGCATAAAATTTAATTTTCATATCTTTGCTAATCTTCTTTCTAAATTAGTCTTAATCTTGCAAAAAGGGGGTGCTTCCCAGGTAATTGCATCCCACCAACATCAAAACATATGTATATGCAGGATGTTTCCTAAGTACGTGGAGAAAATGCAGAAGGTTCATCCTTCCGTAAAAATAAGACGAAATGTTCATATCAACCTATATCCCTGTCCCACCAAGTTATACCCTTCTAAAGAGAGAAGTTGAAATGAAGTTTTTGTTTATTATTTCAAAATTGGGAAAGATATAAAGCCGACAGAAGGGTTTCATAAAAATATTATTTGGATTGTCCCTAAGTATTAGATACAAAGGAAATTGGCAACCCCCTTTGGTTATTTAATTATAACCAGTGAGGTAACATTTTTCACTCAAAAATATGCATTGTGAAGCCTAATTTATTCAAAAACTTTTCCATCCTTGGTATTGTAGTGATGTAGATTGTAGCAGTGATGGGAGATTTATGTATTTTAGTTTAATTTTAAACATTATGCAATATGGATTAAATTTTTAATATATTTTCTCAATTTTGAAAAAATAAGTAAAAACTCAGTTTATACAACTCTCTATATATATCTTGGTGGGGGATTGATTTCGGATATCAGTTAATTATTATTTTTGTTTTCATATACCTATTCAAAATTAATTGAAAGTTCACTTCCATTCTATTTTAAAAATTTATTTCAATAATTATAGTATGAGTGTTCTTAGTTTAAGGACCTCTTTCTCAGCGACTCACTGTTCTGAGCTACTCAGATTGAGAATAAATAATGATTATGATGTTAATAGCCGCGTTCTTTTTGCCCCTACACTGAGAACTTTAGCTCAGTTGTTATCCGAGTCAGTCTGTTTTTTCCTGTCAAAGGCTCATCTTGTGAAAGGGTTATTTTCCCCACCACCAAACTGAGCCAAAAAGCTCGAGTGAGTGTCCTCGCGAGGATGTGCTTGAAGGGTGAAGGGGGAGGTAAAAAATCTCACTTTAGCTCACATTCTCACTTGTAAAAGGAACTGCCACCAACTGAGATAAAGTAAGAATTCTTAAGAAAAGTGGCAAAAGGAATGCGGCTATGGTATAGGTACCTATATTTTTGGATCACTGTGTGACATCATTTTGACAACGTCACAAGGATATGACGGAGAAACAATGGATACAGGGACAGATTTTGTAAAAATAGAATAGGGAAGTTTAAGGTTTTTCAAATTTAATGCCAATGGATTCTTTTTACCTTCAACAATATCGTAGTATATGTAATTTGCTATTTTACAGCCTTGTTAGAGAGAAAAATAAATCCACTTTCTGTTTTGCCGCCAATTTGAGCGATTTTTAAAAATTTACGTCACAATAGTTATATCAAGATTTTTCCCTATGTAAACATACTCTGCGATCTCTTCCTCTTCCAACTTGGCTGTATCGGTTATGCCGTAAACCGCTGTGAAGCATGTCACAGAACGATGCCCAGATTAGAAGTTCCACTGTTAGATTAGAAATACCACTGTTGTCAGGCTGTGCGTTTTCGAGCAGATTGAACTATGATACCTATTTCATTAGTTATATTTAACTTTTTAATAATATGTATAATCGATTTTTCATAAAATAATTTTATATTTAGAATACCTATTCTGTTGTGACATGAAAGTGAAATAATTTAGGATTGGTAAAACTAAAATAAACATAAAGCATCTTACTAATATCATACCCCGATTAAATCTGACAACTGAGTAAATAAACGCTTGACGTTCGACAGTGCACACCACTGTGGACAGTGTGGACTATTTCGACGACGAAGAATACTGAGAATCATCGGAAGGAGTTATATTTGAGTGTATTTCTTCACAATGACGAAAAAGTGCTTTGTTAGCTATTGCACAAATACCTACGTCCGATAATACTAACAAAATGTTTGTGACAGTGCCCACTGCACCAGATAAAAAGAAACTAGGGCTTATTTTTTATTTTACCAGAAATCTCTTACTAATACAACGTATACACACTGCAAGAATACGTATAATACTGATAAACTTGTACCTGTAAACGATAAATATATACCTAAGCTGTAAACCCAATAAATTAATTACATTAAGATAATTTAATCTGGGATTTCCTACCTACCTTTCCCCACAGTAAGTAGAAAAATTAATCCTTTATACTCGTGCCTTCCTCTTCTTTATTATTGTTTAGACTAGAAGATAATAATAAACAATATGTTTCTACGACACAAGCTATCATCAAAAACAAAACTGTCCGAAGTTTGGATTTGCTGGTTATTTTGATGTTGTCCCCTGTCAGACTGTCAGCTGAAGGATATTTCACAATGTCCAATTATTTTTATTTCTGCTTCTTCTGAGCTAGCGTTCGGCAATCTTCGGGAACTATTATGACGTAGAAACCCCCGTCGGCAAACCGAATGAAGATTTAAAAAATCTTCAATTTATTTTCAAATTATTAATTAATGCAACACTTTTGAGGAAAGTTATATGTGCTAGTAGTGTAATTTGGTGATACTTCATCGGCTGATTAGCATTTTATCTCGAAATTCGATTAGAGGAAACTTTCCTATTGTCCAGGATTTTCGGCAAGATTTTAATATAAGAAAAAATAATGTAGCCATTGTAAGCAGTGACATATTCCATATTCAACAGGTATTGTCACACAATATAGGATAATAGGCTATGCTCTAAAAGAGGTTATGAGGTTTTTGGTTATGTTTCTTTTAAACATACATTTGTATAAAAATAATAAATACCTATTTATTACTAAGGGATATATTTTTTAATTTATGAGTATAAGATATATGAGGAGACAATATTTTTTGCCCAGGGGCACTTCCATGACAGTCAAATTAGATACAAAAATGCGTTTTGAGAAATTAATTTCCAATAAGTTGGAAATTGTTTTAATACCTTCAGTTGGTCCTAAATGCCTGTAATATGAGTTTGCACCATCCCAGGAGGTGAGCATAACTATTGGGAGCAAAAAAAAACCGTAAATTTTTTGCACTTTTTCAGTTTTTTCTAACTTTTGATTTCGGCCATATCTCTGAACATAATTTGAAGCTTAATATGTTCGTTCGCCGCAGAATTTAATGCTTTTTAATATTGAATGGAGCGACATTTTCAGGGGTAATATAACAAGTGGTGTGCCTATTATCGATAATACCTTTCGTTAATTTTACGAATTATAATCCCAAAGCTGAAAATACCACGACTGCGCAGCAGGATTGGTATTTTCTTAGCATTGGGATTATAATGAGTGATAAATTAAGGAAAGGTATTATCTATTATTAGGCATACCACTTGTTATATTACCCCTGAAAATGTCGCTCCATTCAATATTAAAAAGCATTAAATTCTGCGGCGAACGAACATATTAAGCTTCAAATTATGTTCAGAGATATGGCCGAAATCAAAAGTTAGAAAAAACTGAAAAACTGCAAATAGTTAGTTTGACAGCTGCTGTCATTTAGGTTAAACTTTCGATTCTGAATATGTTATTGGTTTAGCGTAACTAGAACGTAACTAAGAGAGTAGGATTTCAGCGAAAATACCACTAGTGGTATTATCGCTGAAATCATCACCTGATTGGTTAATATTTCAAAAATCATATCATTTCATTGGTTCATATTGGCAGGCGTTGAATTCTCCGTCAACGCACAATTTTCGAGCTACAAGCAAAAACTGAAAAAAGTGCAAATATTTCGCGATTTTTTGGTTTCAAAAAGTTATGATCACCTCCTGGGACGGTGCAAACTCAGATTACACACATTAATGACCAAATGAAGGTATTAAAATGATTTTCAGATTACTGGAACTGTATTCCTCGATAAATTATTCTAATTTGACTGGCCTATTCTAGCTATGCCACATGCCACTGTCTACAAATAGAGAGACAGCTGTCTTCACGCCTCAAAAATCGGCGCTCTTAATTTTCTAAATACCGGTAAAATTTTTGTTTTCAACAGATCTCAATTTCTTATTATCATCCATGCCTAAAAGATTAAATTTTATATTTATACACTGTGTTTTAATAATTATATTAGGTAGGCTCTCGAAGACACCAATAACATTGTCACATATCTTGTTTCAAGTGGCGCAGTAGCCTTGCTGCAATATTTCCTAGATATGTTTTCCCGAAAAAAGGCAACCGGACAACTTTGTCGCAGTCGTACCCAAGCCCCGGAAAATATTCCCTATAACTCATAAGAGTATGTTATATTACACGGGCATTTCCAAGTTTGACCATCTTATTCTACGTTGTACGTTTTGTTCTTGGTGCCCCATTTATTTCCAGGCCATGCCCCCTGAAGCTGTTTACGAAGTTTTTATTGTGGAGCCTTAGCAATACAAATAAAAATGTTTTAAGAGGTTATAAAAATGAAAAAGTGTGAACAACGGGGCCATAAAACTGGGGCGTTAATATCCCGTATTTCTATTGAGATTCTTAAAGCCAACTCTATAGGGATACTTGCACCGAGATAGCAAATATGATACTTTGTACCGCAGTTTTATTTGGCGCCATAATACGGTAATCAAAATATTTCGATTTAATACATTTAAAGAATAGCACGAGTCTCGTTATACGCATTGAGCTAGAAGTTAGTACCAATAACACATATACAGTGACCGGCATAAAGTTTGCACCAAAATATAAATATTTTTTTGTTTTTATTTTGTAAGAGCCATAACTACCTACTGTTCAAACCAATGAATAAAGAACCCCAGGAAGGAGCCAAAACTCTATGGGCATTATAAAATAAATGAGACGGAAATCGCAAAAGTTTTTTGCACTGTCGAAATTTTCCATATCGTTTTTTTTCCTTTCATCCTAATTTCAAACTTTTTTAAATTTTGTCTTAACATCGCTGTCGACTTTGAGTTTAAATAGTAAATATGATCAGCCCTTCTAACAATATTTCACTCATACTATTCCAGAGTCGCTGAAAAATAGCAATGGCAAAATAGATACAAAAATTCAATTTTATGACTTTACTTTATTTAAGTAGTGATGGAATTAAATATTTGCCCTAGGAAGAGGATGATGTTTGGTTTAAATAAGGATATGACAAAGAACCACTCAAACTTTGTTTGGGACAAAACACTACTACTCGCCGCAATAAGTCTTAACGTTAAATTAATGTAATTAAATAACTACGCAGAAAAAATCTTATACCGAAATTGTATCACAATTTCCATGATTCTTGAAAGCTAAGGCAAAAAATGCATCAAAACGCGCACAAATCAGAAAGAAAAACAACCAAATTTAAGAAACCAGTTCAAGTTATGATACTGAAGATGATTAATAATAGGTTCATATAGCATATAGTTAAGTTCATTCACAAACACACTGTATATTCTCCCTCCCCGCACAAGCATTCAGTTACTTCTGGGATACTCCTAGTTTAGAGTATTGTGAGGATGAGAACTAATATTATTGTTATTATATTTAAAATGGACAATAACTCTTACCATAAAGTTTGTCCCTACAAAAAAAAAACTTAGTACTTTCAGCATGGCAACGAAGACAAAATAATAGTAATTGCCCCCCTCCCCTGCACAAGCATGTGGTTGCTTCTGGGGTACTCCTAGTTTGGAGTATTGTGAGGGTGAGAATTATTATTATTATTATTATTGAATATGCTATAAAAAAAATAGAGTGCAACAACATTAAAGTAAATCTGACGAGTGCCGTAAGTACCTATCTCTTGGTTAGGTTGGATTAACCAATAGCAACACTTGAGTCATTCTCAGCCCAATTAAGCTACAACTTTACGTTTGCACTTCCATTCTCAGAACTTCCAGATTTGGTTGCTGGAACTATCACTCCCACGAAAATTGCCAAAGCAACCTACATGAATTCTCCACCCTATCCAATGAATTCGATAGTGAAATCATTCTTTTAATTAAGGCAGGCCCTGCCGAACAAAGCGCGGGCATTTTGGCCTTCCTAAAGGCCCACACATCTTTCTCCGATTTATCTGGATGGTTGCGACTAGGATAGCGGTGGGTGGGGATTAATGGGGCTTCGGCAGGGGCATGGGGAAGATCGCCCGGAAAGTTGGTGATATATCGGGGCCACGAAGATTAACTGATAAGTCCACTATATTCGGCCCCTGTTGAATGACGACACGCTGTAGTGCCGAATAGCTATAAAATGGAACTATGGCGTACTGAGGTTCATCGAAAGGCGAGCACTCTTCAATGCACTGCGTTAGATGTAACTTACTTCTGCCAAGTCTATTTTGCATTATTAATTTATCCAGAATTTCACAGTCATACAGCAGGCATCTAAAATAAAAAAATGAACAAATCCTAATTTTTATATGACACTTACGTTTATAAATGACTATTTCCCTCGTCTTAATTTTCACAAACGCGCAATTTTGAATTACAAATGGTTTCTAGATGGAAAAACAATATGACAGCACCTGTCAGCAGTGTTTTCGAGTTTACCCGCGGCAAAACTTGACAGCTGTTGTATAGGTAGTACCTATGTTTTGTAAGCTATGTGTATGCAGAATAATCTGTTACTCATGAAATAGTCTTGTCAAATACCATTCGGGCATCTAATTTTTCCTGTGAAAAAAATCCAAAAAAACACAATGCTAAGTGATATTTTTTTAACAAAATGCATTCGTGCAGGTGCAAAAATAGTCGTCTTCGACTCGGATTTTTGTTGCCACCAGCACTCATGCTTCTTGTTAAAATATTACTTAGCAACGTGTTTTTTCGATTTTTTCCGAAAAATTAGATGCCCTTATGATATTACTTGCGATAAATCATCTCTAAAATGGAACTGGCTTATTAAAAAAAGTGGTTTCATTTTCTATACGGGGTAAATCATAAAATATGCTGAAAAGGTATTTTATGGAATAGAAACTTGAAACATCATTTTTGTGCTTACCTTTTAAAATTCTAAACAACTTTTCATAATATAAGTTTTCTCTAAAAATAAAAATAATAACAAAAGTAAAGGTGCTTCATATTTTCTGACCTGATTACGAAATGATATATTCATATTTTGAAAACTGCGTTTTGAGTTTTTAGGAATGCCCAAACTTTTATCAAGTGTAACATTTTCTGATAAAATTTATCAGATTTTTTTATTTTACATTTAATCTACTAGCATTTGTATTGTCATTATTCTCAAAGATATTATTTAGCAATGTAAGATATACAGATAGTTACAAAAAAATACGTAAAGCCGATAATCAGATTCTTCAACCGAAAACCAATATTTTCCTTATGCCATGTTGCATTTGGGGCCCCCCTTTTTTTTTTCGGGTGTCAAAACGTAAAAAAAAACAAATACCTTGTTGGTAAAAAAGAAACAAAAAGCTATAGCGGCTTTTATCCTGCCAGGACCGGGTTGTGCTTTCGAAAATCCAGGTTTCATCCAGGAAAACAACTTCACGCATGGATACTTGGCATGCAGGTTTTTCATGTAGGTAAGCTACGAGGAAATTTGTCCATTGATGTGCTAAGTGGGGTAGTTCCATTAGCGCATGACTGTTGCTATCCCGCTTAAAACGGAAGCCTATGGTGGAGTACCAGCGACAAAGACCTATAGACCGGGAGATAGTGACAGATTTTTGGACGTGATTTTACTCAGTATGCCTTGCAAAGAGCATTATGTGGCACATATTCTCACAATAATAAGATATGAATCAGAGAGTCATCCTGGGTTCTTCATGTGAAAAACATTTGTACAAAATGATAATATGAAATGGGCATCTATAATAATTATTAATAAATTCAATAAAATACGAAATATGTTTTTAGTAGAAATAGACAAGATGCGCATATTTTTACAAGAAAATCGCAATAAAAGATTGTCTCGGGATTTCCGCGATAAATGTCTAGTTTTTATTATTTGGCGTCAGACGAAACCGAACGACGTAAAGCCATTTTCTAGATACTTTTGGGGTAATAATACCCAAAATCCATTCAATACACAAGGGATTCAAGATCAGACCGAGGGAAGAAGCGCCCGACGAACGCGACGTTGCCAAATGTTAGAACAGAATCCAAATATTATAAGGAAATGAATTTTTAGCGTTCGGTTTCGTCTGACGCCAACCGTACCTATATTCTAAGTTTTAGACGTATTCTAGTAAATTAAATAAAATCAAACTTTTTTTTGTTAACACTATTTTTGGTAGGTATTTTCTTCTCTAACGGGTCATCTGTACCGAAGAAGACCTCCTTATAATGGATTCGCCCTTTTAATTAAAGCCGGCCTCGGCCGACAAAGCGCCAGCATTTCGGCCGGCTTAAAGGTCGATTTATTCAAAAAGCCACAAATCTTTTCCAGACTTATCTAGGGGGCGACGACTAGGATAGCGGGGGTCCGGGGAGGGGGTGGATTAATGGTGCCGCGGCAGGGGCGGTGGAGGATCGTCCGGAAAGTTTGTGATATATTGGGGCTGCCGGGATTAAGTGATAAGCCGCACTTTATTCGGACCTTGTTGAATAGACCCGCGGTGCAGTGGGCCAAAAAGGGTATACAAGATACAGCCGAGGATCTTTACATTAGTTGCTTGTTGATTTTTCCTTAATACCACTCCAAAATATATATTACTTTTTCGATCTAAGGCTAATATCATTAAAGATCCGCTTTGTTATATTGTCACATGCTTAAATATGCTTTTGAGAAGATTTTTTAACAGTGTATAGAAGTGACTATGTGGCCTTCTTGAACAGTGAGTTTCGACTGATGCAGAATCGAGTGGAGCAAAATATAATTCGAAGGATATATCAAAGCTAAGATATTTGAGAATAAAAACTCTATAAAAAGCTGTGGAGTGTACATACACAACGTGTCCTTGATGTCGGGAAGAGGGGAAAGTTTTTTATTCGTCGGTTTACGACAAAAATAAAAACTCCTGCTTGTCGTAAAATGCCCAAAACTGTTAAAATATTTTTGATTTTTTATAAAATGTGGAAACATATTATTAGTCACCAAGAGTAAAGTACCGTTGTTTTTTACAATAACTATTATCACGGGTGTCATTTAGAATCCACAGGGGCTTACAAATGTGATATTTGTATTAACCAAGAAAAGGGTAATAGCCATTAACGAAGAAGAAAACAATGATGTAGAAAAGTTATCGTGGAAGTACGTTTTAAATAGGTATACAAGACCCTTAAGAAAAACAAAATACATACATACACTAGAAGAAGGGGATGGTTCTAAAAGGTTGTAATTTCGTTTATGGGTGGTTTATGGGTCTAGAATAGAAATTTTACCCACTAGATTACTTTTTAGGATGAGACGACTTGTTCCACGAATGGAATAGTTAGCTCTCAAAACTGTAGATACTGGGATTCGGCATTGTTTACCCATTGCTTTCTGCACTTCGTGTAAAATACGCGCAACTATCCCTAAACGAATGCCCAAGGCTTAAGACACAATGAACTAATAAAAGTGGTCCTCCATTGCGTTTCTCACCTTCGACATAATTTAATCACAAATCCTCAACACACTAGTAGATATTATCGAATTATTATTAACAAAACTTATACCTAGCAAGAGAGCCCACAACAAGAAAAAGAAAAAACTACGAACCCAACTCGAAAAGAAAGAAAATAAATCCAAATTCGCGCATAACCACAGTTTTCTTTTAATGTATTCTGTTCAATGACATGTGACAAATATCGCTTGATTCAATCGCAGTTCAACAGTTATGAACTCCACGCCATACGATCTACTGGCGCCTTCATGTGACACATGATTGATTGAAGTCAGTCTGACTAATCAAAAACAAAAGTGCATATTCCATTAACTCGGTTCTGCACGTATAAAATAGACCTTGTGTCTGATTGATAAAAAATCGATGTCGTGTATGCCAACACTCCTGCGAGACCTACTTTACAGGACTGGATCTAACTCACTGAATTGAAATGACATTCTTTATCTCTGACAGTTCAATTTTCACTTAGTAATCGCCCTAGTGCTTGAATTATTGCCGGAAATTTTTCGAGTACACGAATTTTTTGAAAATTATCACGGGTCGCGTAGCGACGAGGGATAATTTTCTTAAAAAATTCGGGTTAGAGAAAAATTTCCGGATATTAATTCAAGAACGTGGGGGATTCGGTAAGAGAATTCCATATACCTACACGTAAATTAAGCGAAATTATTATCACAATTTTTGTTGAGTATATGTTACACATAATAATGACATCTGTCAAAAAATTTCCGCTGTAATCACCTCCTGCTGCTCTAGAGCAAGTGAGAATATTTCCGGAAATGCTTTGAGTTTCCATGACAACGAAGCAAAAAACGAGCCTTTGATTGGTCAAAAAAGGTAGGTATGGAATTTTTAGTGAAAAAACATTCCATGAATTGTTGTTATGTGAATTTGTTTTCGGTGAATTCACCGGACACAGGTCAAAACACTAGTAGTTTTCTTGAAATAGGGTGTCCAAATTTTGTCATATATAATCCATTCAATTTTGAAAGCAAATAATTTTTGGTTCATTCACTTTAAATGGTAGAGTTGGTCTGCAACATTTGAAAGCGGCAGGTGAAAATTTTATGCTTTGAATAAAATTTTGAATAGAGTCAACAGGTGTTTTATGGCAAGTTTTGACAAATTTCAGCCCAAACGGTTGGATTTTATCGTTGTAAAACAAGAGTATAGGTACTTTTGTTGCAAATGAAAAGATGCAATAAAATGATGGATCTGCAACACCAAAAAGATAATCTTAAAAAAGTTCTCCAAGTTCTCCACGAATTTTCTTAAAAAATTCGTGTTAGAGAAAAATTTCCGGATATTAATTCAAGAACGTGGGGATTCGGTAAGAAAATTCCATATACCTACACGTAAATTAAACGAAATTATTATCACAATTTTTGTTGAGTATATGTTACAATGTCACATTATAATAATGACATCTGTCAAAAAATTTCCGCTGTAATCACCTCCTGCTGCCCTAGAGCAAGTGAGAATATTTCCGGAAACAACGAAGCAAAAAACGAGCCTCTGATTGGTCAAAAAAGGTAGGTATGGAATTTTCAGTGATTATTTCCCTCATACTGCTTGCATCCAATAAGGTAGCTCCTTCCATAAAAGTCCAACCAATCATATGCCTCTGCTAGCGATAATTGCACTTGTGCAAATTATCGCCGTAATTGCACTTGTGCAAATTATCACTTCGTTGCTTAGCAACCGCGAATCTGTTGGATACAAACACGTACCTACCTACTTCTTAAAGTTTGTGTGTTTCACACTGTTCTAAATTATGCAGCTTATAAATTCTGTTGCGGTACTATTAAGCATTGTATCAATGAATTTATATAATTTTTACATTGCTAAATTTTTGTTATTGGACCTCCGTCTCCGTTTAAATTTATGACACATTCAGAAAAAAACCAACGCTGACAGGATGTAGGTATATTCGCGTTTACCTTGGATATCCAAGCGTCATGTTTGTTTACTCGAATGCTACAGTCGAAGCTGTCAATAAACTCGTTCAAAATGAATCGTTTTGGAAATGTAAACATAGAAAAAATTAATACAGAAATTATTAAATCGTATTCGAGAAATAATCTCGACAAATACCACTCGTGCCGGAAATTTTTCTAGATAATTTTATTCTCAAGCCCTATTTTGCCCATTAGCAAAACCACTCGTACAAATTGGGCTTTTATTGTCAGAGATAAAATAGAAGACCAATTTATGCTCGTGATCTTTCTAGGCAAAATAGCGCTTTCGAAAAAATTATCGATAAAATTTCCAGCACTTGTGATATTACATACGAAAAAACATTCCGTGAATTGTTGTTATGTGAATTTTTTTTTCAGTGAATTCACCGGACACCGGTCAAAACACTAGTAGTTTTCCTGAAATAGGGTGTCAAAATTTTGTCAAATATTATCCTTTCCATTTTGAAAGCAAATAATTTTTGGTTCATTGTTCAAAACAGGTGTATTATGGCACGTTTTGACAAATTTCGGCCCAAACGGTTGGATTTTATCGTTATAAAACAAAAGTATACTTTTGTTGCAAATGAAAAGATGCACTAAAATGATGGATCCGCAACACCAAAAAGATAATCTCAAAAAAGTTCTCCATTTCCAAAAACACATCGGCGCCAAATTTCATAGTTCAGCAGCTTGAATATTTTGGGAGGTACGAGGTACTGCCATAATTCAAATTAAAAAGGAGAACTACAACGCCCTGTGTCTCAGAAACGAATGAACTTTAGGACCTTTAGGATTTCTATATGCAACCCACCTTACATTGAGTTTTTCTACAAAATATCAAAGTCCTGATCAAAAAACTTATGACACCATGTGTATGGTACATGTAAACCAGTGCTTTTATAAAAGTTTTACTTTTTACTTTCTTCGAAATAATGCTAGATTAAAATCTCTAACCTTGCTTACTTCCGAGCAACAAAGTTTCGGCGGCCATGTTGTATGCCATCTTAGAATCTATGCACTCAAAACTTAAGGCAAGTAAATTTTGAGCATTGCAGTGTGTTTGGCATCCGAGAAAACCTCTAATCAGACTTTTAAATCATAATTTTAAGCCAACGGACAAGGGAGATTGAGTTTTTGCCGCCATCTTGGATACCGTACTTGGGGTCCAAATTTCGCTTTGGCAACAGGCAGATTCGTATTCAGCGGGGTCGAAATACTCTAAAAACGTTGTTTCCCCAATTGTTACATAAAATGCTTCTTGCACTTTATAGAGATGGATTTCCTAAATATGGGCCTAGTCTATCAATAGTGAATGATTAGTGAGCGACTTTTGTTGTATTTATATTTTGAACTGATTTTGATCCATTACACTAATCGCGATGGTGTAAGGAATTAGAAAATGCTTATTTGTTCCCACAATAAAATGGGACGAATTTAATTAATAATTTGAAAATGAAAAGGACCCTCGTAAAAATTCTTATCAAGATTAATCCGTGAATGAGCAATTCACCAACCATTTCCACACAGTGGACTGGCATTGTTAAATCAATGTGGGACAATTTCCATAACAACCAGCAAGTACTCGCCCATATCGACATAATAATATTTCACGAGAGTTGGCTGGGGCCCGATATCAGCATTTAACTTTTCATATTTGAACTTCAAATTGGATTTGCCGAAATTTAACCGTAATTTAATAAGTAGTTGTCGGCTATGCCCCACACTCCAAACTGCTTTTACGATCTAATACCCCAATAACTACATCTCCATGTGCACATAATCGTGCTTACAATATGCTCGGGATATTACTATACTAGTAATACCACGGCGTGGGGCACCTAACTGATATTTACAGGCATCCCTATCAATAAATGTTAGATAATATTACATCCTGCGACATTCAATACAAGCTTGGACATTATATATTGCAACGAAGTTACCGAACTTTTTAAAATTTACATAGATCACGCCGCCAATTGTTATATCTCACCTTCTACACCTATTCGAAAATGGCCCGCTTAGTTATCTCCAGGGACCCTTTAAAGTAAGGGGACCCAGCATTATACTTTCCAAAGTGAGGCCGTTTCTTTCCCCATTCTAATGGTCTCAATGATGCCAAGTATGCAATTTTATTGGAGAATCTATGGATATAACAGGTACTTTGATTGTTAGTAAAAATTAATATGATTTCTAAAAATTAGACTTGACAATGTTCTGTCAACAAACACAGAATATGGCAAGTGCCAAATGAATAAAATTTATTTTATATTTGAAATTGGTTTCTTGCAATTATTTCCAGGAATTTAAGTAATATAAGTATGGTAAGTAAGTGCCGATTTTGCTTATTTGAGAATTTGTCGCTATTGCACCTTGTTACCAGGTTCCTCAAACCATTTGTAATATGTATTTGTAATAGGTACTTACTTGAACTTTCTTCCCTTGTTGAATGTATCTACCCAAAGAACTTTCACAGATTTCGGGATGGACTAATAAGATTAGGTCTTGTACTTAGTTCTAATCATGTAGTTTTTCTCGGTGCTCATTTTTGTAATTTTATTTCTCTCCCAAGGTAGGTACCTCACAAACGTAAAATAAACTTATAGTTGTAGATAAAAACTGTTTAAAAAAGACCTGACTGAAGCTACCTGCTTAATAATTTAATATTTAGGAAATACCATTTTTGTTTTGAACTACTTACTTATACGTAATGCCTACGTAATGGGAATTGTAGGTGATACAGGAAATATCTGGTTGCAAATATTGGGACTACTACTACAGGCGGCCGCATTACCTTTAATTGACACATCTGAGTATCTGGAAGTTAGAAAACTTAAAAATTGTGAATTATGATGGGAAATATTTTGCCTCCTTTGGAATCTATGACACTGGCATGTCACATAAAACCTGATGGCAGTTGGACACTGACATATAACATAACCTTGTACCAGCCCACTTATGTGGTCTCCTTGGAGATATACAGAAAACAAGGCTTCACTTTTCCTATGTGATAGACTGTGACGTGCTGGATCCCCTTATTTTAAAGAGTCCCTGGTTATCTCCATCGCCGGACGCCGATAGGTGGCAGGTATACACCTAACCGCCGGACCCTAGTTATCGGACGATGAAATGTCGGCCGCCCGGTCCGGCTGGTGTCTTCCACCTGTTGAGTAGGCAGACTAGAGCAATATTTTTATTTTGCTTTGCTACTCCTGATCTCTGTTGTCTGAATAGTGCCAGGCGCGTATGCTGGGGCTATTCTGAACCGAAAACCGAACCGTAGACTCGAGCAATAATTGGAATAAATCATTGTTTCCATAGGGAGGATAGTGCCAGGAGCGAATGCTGGGGCTATCCCAAACCGGGAAACCGAACCGTGGACTAGAGTAGTGCCGGGAGAGCATGCCAGCTTCTGCCCAGCTTAATCTAAGATTTCTTCCCGGCAATAGGGTACTTGACGACATTTTACAAACTTGATAAAACAATTCCTGGATACTTGATTAAGACCCTACGATTATTTAAAAATATAAATATACCTATTTACGTAATTAGCAAGTTATTAGACTTTCTTCGAAATTTGGCGGGAAAGCACTTATGACGTCACAAGTGTTTTATAAAGGCAATTTGGCAACATGGCGATACAACTGAAGTGTTCTGAGACATAACTTTAATCTGCGGTGAAAGATGCAAGGAACATGTTCGTAATACAAATTCTTTATGTGCCAACATTTTTTGTGCAATTCAGTTAGTTAAAGCTCACAGGTTGCAATACATTAAGTAACAGATATTCATAGGCAAGCTGGAGACATTTGAATAGAAAAGTAAAATTTGCCTTTGTTCCACGAATTATTGCAAACGGGCACCGGCAACATTGCAGTTCCGTTTCTCCTGAGAGGCACAGAGTTGCCACGTTTGGCCCGAACAAAATTGTGAAACTTTGTCTTTAATTATCATAAATAAATAAGTGCCGTTTGCTCATGTTTACTAGATTAGTATACCATAGGTGTTTCTGACTATGCCCTTTCGGAATATGACCATTGATGTTTGATTCCACTCCCCTGCAAATCTCCCTGGCTTGACAAACTCTGGACCGAGAAAAACAACTACTGGCGCCCGAGCAAACTGCCAAAAGATTCCAAATAGCAACTAGATAGCCCAGTAAATGAAGACATTTCCAGTTGACAAAATTACGAGAAAGCTGTTTTTTTTTTGTGGAGACCTTCATTGAGGTTCCCTTTGTACACTTTTAGAAGTTCGAGCAATTTGAGTCATGGATTTCTTTTTTTAGGGCTTATCCCCTAAAAAAGAAATCAATGCACATTATCGAAAGAACAATCGCCACTATGCGATCCAACGTATTCTGAGCGAATTTCTTCTAGGGCATTCTTTTGCAGAACTGGACAGAAGTTGTCATCATATAAAATTACAAGAATAATGTTTTATTTTAAAGAAATTGTTCTGATCGGTGTAAGCAATGCGAAGTTTTATAGTGTCCTCTCTAAAAAGCTTCTCTGTAAATATTATTTGATCGTTGCCTAAATTTTACGTTTCCTTCGTCGTTCACATGTTGTAGTACTCAATATCTGCCAACGTAAAAATTGTTTTACAAGATAGAAACAAAATTGTTTTGGTTAAGAAACCTATTTGCTTGTAAATAACTCTGGGGAATCTCTCCTTTATACCCCACAAATAATGATGGGAAAGAAAATAGGATAAAAGTTAGCTACCTTCATAAATTTAAGCCAAGTTGCACTTTGGGAGAACCTGAGATGCATTTTAATCCATCCGCGAATTTATGGGCATCTTTAACCCAAAGTATGAATAAATCCTCACGGATATAGACATGTAAATCGGGCCTAGAAAATTTAGTGTGTTCAGGAAACAAACTGCGCATCTTAACAATGGAAGATTTCAGAGTTCCTTTGCTAAGAAACTAAATTTGACTTTCAGTAGCTTTCTCCGTACTTGCAGTGAAGAAAATTACGCCTATTTTCACTTAAGTGCAATTTACTCTTTGTAAAATTGGTGAATAGCTACTACAACTTTAATAATATTTATTTGTGGAACTTCCTAACAACCGAGCAACTACTACCAAATATTTAGTTAGTTTGTGGTGGAACGCCCAATCAAGAAGTGTACATAAACTTCCAAAACTCATCTCCAGTAGCCAGTCGGAAATGTCAGGTTAGCAGCAAACCTCGCAAGTGCTCTGCTATACTGCCACTACTGTCAGAATCAGCGGCAGCCGAAATATTTATGATTATTTAGAAAGAATATGGGCATTCACAGAAAAAAAATTTTTCAGCCAGTGAAGTAACGTGCAGATATAAGCCCTGAGGATAATGTATAATTTTTTAACGGCGGTGCATCACGGGGCCCCACTTTTAGCGAAGTTGAAATCCCAGGGGGCCATTTCAGCGCTGCCTCTCCAGGCCCGCCTTTGATATGACACCGGTATTATGTTGCACATATGATCTACGGCCCTAGAATATAAAATGTTCATTCTTTCTGCGCCAATATTATCATGTGGCGAATGCGCCGTTGTTGCAAAGGTCGGTCTGGAGTGGGAGTGCTGGGATTTAGAAGTGGAGGCAGATGGACGTCCTGTAGCGCACTCATAGTAATATTCATCATAAAGAAAAAGTTCTCTAATATGGGTGCCCAATTTAGATGGAATAATGGATAAAACTTTCTAAATACACCTTGTATAAAAAAAAGTTTTTCAGTTGATCTATCTGCATATTTTGGTGACCTTGAATTTTTTTGAAAGCTAGTCATTTCGTTGATATGGCAACCAACTTTGTTTTTTTAATTGGCACCATACACTTTTCTGTTCAAATTTGGAATCAGTTATTCTTGTGCGTACGAACATGTAAAATTTCACTGGGATTGCATAAGAAAATTATTGAGAAAAAGTAAAATTTCTGCAAATACGCCAAAATTTAAATTCGAGAAGATTGCCTAAAAGGTAGGTAAATTATTAAGCAGGTAGCTTCAGTCAGGTCTTTTTTAAAACAGATTTTATCTACAACTATAAGTTTATTTTACGTTTGTGAGGTACCTTGGGAGAGAAATAAAATTACAAAAATTTTATAATGAGCACCGAGAAAAACTACATGATTAGAACTAAGTACTAGACCTAATCTCCATCCCGAAATCTGTGAAAGTTCTTTGGGTAGATACATTCAACAAGGGAAGAAAGTTCAAGTACACATATTATTACAAATGGATTCAGGAACCTGGTAACAAGGTGCAATAGCGACAAATTGTCAAATAAGCAAAATCGGCACTGACTTACCATCCTTATATTACTCCTGGAAATAATTGCAGGAAACCAAATTCAAATATAAAATAAATTTGATTCATTTGACAGTTGCCATATTCTGTGTTTGTTGACAGAACATTGTCAAGTCTAATTTTTAGAAATCATGGAAACTATTATTAATTTTTACTAACAATCAAAGTACCTGTTATATTCATAGATTCTCCAATAAAATGGCATACTTAGCATCATTGAGACCATTAGAATGAGGAAAGAAACGGCCTCACTTTGGAAAGTATAATGCTGGGTCCCTTTACTTTAAAGGGTCCCTGGTCTATTTAATATAAATGTTAATTTGACTGAGGGAAGGTATTTGGATCTTTTGCAAAATGAGGTGATTCCTGCCCTTGGTATGCCAATCCAGGATATCTGGTTCCAGCAAGATAGAGCACAATGATGTGTTCCGCTATGTAAACCAACTCTTCCCATAATCTTGGATTGGCAGAAAAGGGGCCATAGAATGGTCTCCGAGGTCTCCCGATCTTATCCCGTGTGATTTTTTTCTCGTGGGTACATCTAAAATCCAGGGTGTATAAAAATCGTCCCCAAAATATAGTCGAATTAGAACAGCGCATACGAAACGAAATAGCGTTGATTCCTCCAGAATGGATTAAGAATATTATAATAAGTTTTACGACAGACTGGGCCATTGCCACGCTGTGAATGGAGAACATTTCGAGCATTAGATTAATTGATTTTTAGGTACCATTGATTTATTGTGCTTATTTATTTATTAATAAACCCATTTTGCAAGCAACATGATAACATGATTTACCTCTCGTCGCTAAGTTATCATTAACCCCAATGAAATTTTACATGCTCGTATGCATAAATGGAGCTGATTCCAATTTTGAACAGAAATGTGTATGGTGCCATTTAAAAAACAAAGTTGGTTGCCATAGCAACGAAATGACTGGCTCCCAAAAACATTCAAGGTCACCAAAATATGCAGATAGATCAACTGAAAAACGCTTGTCTGATTTTTTTATAGGTGTATTTAAAAGTTATATCCATTGTTCCATCTAAATGGGGCACCCTCTCTAAGAACCATTTAAAAACTGTGGATTCCTCAAAATAGGTTATTCAAGTTGTAAGGAGAATTTCGCACCAAATTTGAGCTCGATATTTCCAAAAATACAAAAAAAATTAAAGGTGCCAAACCTACAATAAACACAAAAATCCCAATGAATATCCAAATAAGTTGCAATATTTTGTATTACAATAGATACAGGAACTAAATGGTGAATCCAAAAAATGATTTAGGTACTTCAATTTAAAAAATGTTGGGGAGGAGTTAAAACCATCCTGTGTGAACTTTTTACTTAAATTACTCAAAAAAATGTACTTGCATAGCAAACCAATCAACAGTTGTTAATAAGTACGTTAATAAAAATTTAATTTATGAAATGAATTTCGACCTAGAAGCATCTAAATGAAAAATGGAATAAGAAACGTCGGATTATTGTAGCCCAAAGAATCTGATGTGGACAATGAATTGACCTACTCTTTTGTAACACCAATAATTATTGTTAAAAATTATACATACTGGTATAGTATGAGCACACAACTATTTACTTTATTATTTGATATGGATAACTAGAATTATTTGTATATTTTTTTGCTAGCTTTGCTGTTAAGAGCATTTGTGCCAAATTAAATTTTGTTGATAATTCTTATAGCTTACGGGATCATTGTCCTATTTCATTGGGATACTCCTATTCGGAATTGATTACACTTAATTCATTTTCGTCAATTTTGGACTTTACTACTACATTAGCAACCGCCATTTATGTTATATACAGTGCGCGGCAGAAAGTACGCACCATATGAGATATTTTTATTTTACATTTATCAGAAAATTTTATCGGCAATCTTACTGTCAATATTTATTTATGATTATTATATTCGCAGCTTCAAGGTATTTAGAAGAGAATTTAACAGTGAAAGACTGATTTATTTAAAATATGTATCCCAAATAACTGCCTTAGGTCCCTCAAGAAGCCATTTCCAGTTGGGTAAGTACATATTGCGTTAAGTTAATTTAAAGCACCGCAAATATTTGAGAACATAAATGTTCCCCTCGGAAATTCCATTTATCCCATATTTACACCACAATACCTCTCTTGTTTTGTTTTCCAGAGGGTCGCATATCGCATTTTACGTTGACGCTCGCAAACGCTGCAGCGGTATGCTTATTTTTGCTAACATGGATTCCGAGTATACGAAAATATATTTTCAAACATTTATTCACCCTATGCTCTAGATAGCGGTTTTATCTGTGCACACGCTCTGGTTATTACGTATAGAAGAAATAACTATTTCATATTTATGCGGTTCTGGTACGGATCTCGAATGTATGGATTTTTGTTTCTCGAGCTAGGTATATACGGCGGAAATAAATGAGACCATTCCTAACATATCCTATGTGAAAGAAGGTTCGGTGGCATGTGTTTAAAATATTAGTGGTAAATTAACAGACGAAGAGAGTACATCAGTATAAGGCCGAGTACAATAATAATAGTAAGCACATATTTTGGCTAGCGGAAATCCAGGCCAAGATGAGCTTGTTAACTACTTTTTATTTTCCGAAAAACAAACTAAACTCTATTCAAACTAAACGCAAGTGAATCATAAACACAAGTTGATGCATGGCTAGAGCGTGATACGCACGTGATCGGCTTGCTATTGGCTATCCGGAAATAAAATCTGACCCGGCGGGCGAGTGCATCGAGTCGATGTTTCTTACAGAGGTGTGGATATTGGAGTTGCAAGTGGAACTTTATATTTTTTTCCGATATAATTATTTCGCTGTTTATTAATTGTTGGAGCTACGATTTGTATTAATACTAGAAATTTGCAGGTAAGTGAACCACTAGGTGTGCCATAAAAGTTTGTTTTTAAAGTTCTTAACACTGGGGCATATTATATTAACATTTTATATTATAAAATTCATAGAGGTCGTTCTTGATGCGACCCTGCCTCGTATTAGCCCTCAGAATTGTTCACGTGCTTTCATCGTGTAAATGTCGCACGATGTTCTATTAAACATATTATGCAAAAAAAATACGTTTTCATTAAGTTTAAAAAGTTACTTTTATTTGACTGATTATCTTAACAACTGCTTATTATGTTTACCTTTGAATAGAGAACCCCAGGAAGGAGCAAATTTCTGTTTTTACAGTGGCGGGCACCTTTGAGTTGTTTCGACAAACTAATCGAGGCAGAAATCCTCATTTTTCGTGAAATCAATATATACAATACAGGCAAAACATTATAAGGCACGTTTATGTCTTTAAGTTTAGGAATCTTTGATAACACAACAATTCTAATTTTAAATTTCCAATTATGATGAAGTAGCTACCTACACAAACGTCTAGGCCAGTTCAGTGCATGGCCTCGAAAGTTAATTGAATTTACAAAATTACCTACCGATGATGTATTATTATTCTCAAACATTTTAGTTTTGGCGGTCAAGAAAGTGCCACAAGCCGCACAGCTAAGCATAATAACTCAAAAAAGTATCTTAATACCACATATTGACACCTATCACCGTGTCAGATATCAAAATATTGTGCCAAAACTTGGTTACTACTCAAGTCGATTTGCGTCTCACGTATTTTATAACACACATAGAGCTTTGACTGCTTCCTGAGATTCTTTATTCTAAGATGTTTACCCACACTTTTGTCGGCTTCTTGAGAGATGTTCATTGTAACAAACACTGGTTGCTTTCTGTAGGACTACTGCATCCCATTTACTTTATCCCCTATAGATAGTTACATTTTTTAAATACTGGTTTAAAAATTTATTATAAAGTTATAAGCCAACACTAAAACAAATTTCTATGTACGCCACTGGTCCGAGGGCATAAGGCACTTTCTAAATACTATTTTGAACAACAAAGGTCGATAATATGTTATCCGCGGTGGCGTCGCTCGTACAGACAAACACCGCTATGGCCAAGAGCACTGGACAAATGTGGGTTCACGGTATTGCTCCTAAATAGCTTTACCCGTGTGATTCACTAATTGTCCTACACTCACTGGGATTACTACGGTTTTCTAGGGTTTTCCGTAGTACTTGAGCGAATGCTATCCTAGTTCTATCGGGAAAAAAGTCGGCCCTAGCCACAAATGGCAACGAAGACAAAATAATAGTAATTGCCCCCCTCCCCCGCACAAGCATGTGGTTGCTTCTGGGGTACTCCTAGTTTGAAGTATTGTGAGGGTAAGAATTATTATTATTATTATTATCCACATCGCACGAGGAATAGGGTTGATTAGGCTGAATGTTCAACCTTTCCAGGGCGATATGGATATTCAGTCATGACAATAAAACTGACAATCAAGTAGACTGTCGATTCAACATTTATACTTATCTGTCAGATTAATTTTAAATTTTGGTGCTGAAGCTAAGGCTACTAGTTACAGTAAAAAAAACTGTTGTCTGTTCTCTGTTACAGTTTAGGAAAATGTTTCTCAAGGATAAAAAATAATAAAATATACATATAAACTTTGAGGGAATGTTCTCCAAATGTCCAAAGAGACCTGTTCCGAGTGCTTCATTTTTATATGTAAGCTGTATGCTGTGTCGAAAATATAGATCGACAGCAAGTAAATTAATCTTAAAGGTAAGTAGAAATGTTGAATTGACAGGATACGTTATTATGCCATGGCTGACTTGATTTTTCATAAATTTTATTCTAATTTTTAGACTACTTGGATCGAACATCAGTCACTGACACGAAAGAGACCATTTTTTATCTAGTTTGATAGAGTTTTTTTTGGTAATGGTTAAATGAAGTGTGTAAATTATAAAACCGTAAGT
Source organism: Pseudeuparius sepicola (assembly GCA_963920635.1). Lineage (NCBI taxonomy): Eukaryota > Metazoa > Arthropoda > Insecta > Coleoptera > Anthribidae > Pseudeuparius > Pseudeuparius sepicola. Next base: position 44,770,797 of record OY987302.1, on the reverse strand, counting down.
TATTTTAAAAAACTGAATATTCAAGAATACTGCTTAAAATGTCTCTAATGGTAAAAAAATAGATTATATTATTCTGCAAAATTTTTTAAGAAATAACTTTTTTATCGGCCCGCGTATACAAAATGCGAGTACTCCGCCGCCAATTTTTACAGCATTTTTTGAATGAAGATTTTATGTTAAGCGATCTCCACGCAACATACTTTTTCCGCTTCAGCCAGCCTGTACTACATTCCCTCCTATGAAAGTTTTTGGTTGGGTGGGACTGCTAGCCCAGTTGCCCGAGGCATCTCGCAAACCAGTTATTTATCGTTGTCTCTAGGCCGGGGCCAGGGTCCCATTAGCGACGGCGCCGCGGTCAAACGACTTTAATAAACCCATCGTTGTGGACTGGCCGTCATGTCACTCCATTATGGCCCTTCGGCGCGTTTCTCACCCTCCGTCCGGGATATTAAATATAGCGAATGGAGGAGTTTCATTTTTTCGGGAGATTAGGTTGGATCTGACAAGAGGGAATAAAGGACGGGCAGGAAATTCCACTGTCGAGCTTGGGCACTATCAGCATTTTTAACCAAAATTGTAACAAAGGAGGATATTATAGCAAATTTACACTCGTGCTTTAAAACTGTTGGACCTCCCTGTACTTTACGAATAATTGTTTAGTTCTGAACATCCGGTAAGCAAGAACTTTCCCACAAATTATTGTTAAATCTATTTAAAAACTTAAAATTGACCTAGGAATCTTAATCTTCCCTTGAAAATACTTTATTACCACCCTGTATATTGGTGAAGTCGTAAAATTGTTAAAACATAAGCTTTGTATGTCACGGTTTTCCCTTGGAAATTTTTATACAGCCGCAGAAAACATTAGTTAAATATCTACAGCTTTTGTATAAAACTCTTTTTCTAACCTCAAAAATTAAAAAGGCAAGAGGGCGTGGCATTTACACTCCATCACCCTGTACATCCAGTCTACACTAACGACTCTCGTTATAATTCAAATTCGAAGCAACCTATCAAAGAGTAATTTCAAGTCAGAGATATTATATTTCCCCCTAAAAATTTGCAATAAACATTGATATTTCACCTCCTTTCCTCGCTGTGAAGATATAATATTATTACATTACATTACAGATATTACATAGCGACAGTTGTAAACAGCTTATTACGTATGAGTGGAAAAGTTGCGTTGAATGGAAAAGTTGCGTTGAGTGGAAAAGCCGCGCAGCTGCGAGTGCTATAATTCCACGAGTATGTAATAAGCTTACAACTCGAGTTTTGTATTATAATTTTTCCTCGACGAAAGAAAAACTATTATAATAGATAAACTATACCTCTGATTATCTGACAGGCAACAATAGGGCTGTTCAGCACCAATCTGAAAATGAGTTTTTTTTATGCAAGTCGATAGCATTTTGTGCATATATGATGTTACCAAAGTTTCAATTTTATTGCTTTGGTGAAACTATAATATTTCTAAATCAAAACCGCACTGCGCTTGGCGCGTGGATCCGCCGAGGCCAACGATAAAGACAGGCCACGGCGCTAACGCATAATCGCGTAGTCACGTGACCAACTTAGTCTATATAATGAAAGGCATTTTTGGAAATATAAGTATAAAAAACAAATTTCGTAACAATTTGGCAAGTTTTCTTTCATCTATTACATTATTGGTTTTGTGCATCCAAGCTTTCTCTAATTGTTTTTTCAAAATTTTCAACCTGCCTCAGCTGTTTTAGGCTGAGAGTTAAACGGCACTGCACTCACAATATTTTGGCACATTCTCCAAAATTGTTGGGACATCACCTTCCTTTAGCTTAGGTGATATTCTCTATAGGTATTTTCCTTCCACAACACATTTGTCCACTTTAATTGTTTCACTTTCTTGAAAATGTGTTAGCCACACATAGGTACTTAAGGGTTTTTTAGAAATTAAATCTCAGTTGGGATTTGACGAATCAATTTTTGGCGGAAATTTTCATCCCGAGGCAAAACAAATAATGTTTGTTATGGCGACACTTTCTTCCTGGCTTTTGTAATATGTATAAATATAATATAAACAAACCCAATATTTGGTATTTAGGTTATTTTTTACGAAATAAAAATGAAAACTAACCTCAGTAGGTATAGGTACTGTAAGTTGACCGGCAGCGTGAAAGACCGAATAGAAACCGTATCAGGGCGTGGGTCTACAACGAAAATCCTCGAGTACTGATTTATTTCCCACAAGGTGAATGGTGAGTACAATAAATACACAAACCCGAACGTGGTCAACGGGAACGGCTTCCAGCCACCCGGACCGTCTGAACTCGCGGATCTCCCGTAAGCAGTTCACCCTCTGTGTCTCAGGCTCCACTGTCCAATACTGTCCCATGTCCATAATAGTCCATTCCTGGTCCCCTATTCTGTGGTTCGGGGGAGAATTCCTTTTACAGCGCTCACGTGTCGCGTCGGTGCGAGCGGCACCAATACTCTTGGACGCCAGGGTTCCCACCCAGAGGCCATAATAACACATGGGCGGTTCCCCTCCGCCAGGACACACGCGCACTAGACACAAACTTGTTTCTAAAATATAAACTAAGACGTTTAAAAACACTTTAAACATTGAAAACTTCTCAAAACCCAAGCTGCCGCTTTCAGTTATGTGACAAATGACATGTAACGTCGACTAAGATGGTCACGTGATTTTTGTGCGCCAGGGCCTGTCTTTATAGTAGGCCTTGTGGATCCGCCTGGTGACGTCATGGGTTCCTACGCTGCCGGGGCAAGAAGCGAACCGTACGCGATCGCCGGCCCGCTATCAGTGCGCGATTATTATTAAACAGCAGAGCACAATCTCGGCCGTTGGGAAAAGCTTTTCTAAAGCAGATTCAAGTAATCTACCCCAGGTAGACATAGTCATGGTTATGGATTATTTAAATAATAACAAAGACTTTATAAGTGCCGATATGCGAGATGTTAAGCTTAAAAAGTAACTTTGATTTTATTTAATTTACTAGAATACGTCTAAAACTTAGAATAAAAACTAGACATTTATCGCGGAAATCCAAAGACAATCTTTTACTGCGATTTTCTTGTCAAAATATGAGCATTTTGTCTATTTCTACGAAAAACATATCTCGTGTTTTATTGCATTTATTAATAATTATTATAGATGCCCATTTCATATTATCATTTTGTACAAATTATTAGACAAGATTATGAAGATAATGCGGTGGGGTATGTGCAGTTGAAAAGAGAGTAACATATACAGAGTGCCCAACTTTAAAACTGTACAAATCCGTAAAATCTTCATTTTTGGAGATAACCGCCTAAACTTTTCTTTTGTTTGAAAGGACTTCAAAAACTGCTTCTTTTGACCTTCCTGCCATTTTCAAAATGCAAATCCGGCTGCGATTTTTTTATACCCCCGATTTTCACGAAAACAATTTAGCGATTTTTTTATTTAAAATTTGACCTCACAGCGTTAATCAGAATACCCCAAAACCCCCATATACAAAATTCGAACAAAAAATATACAGTTAGTTCCATTCTGTAGGGTGTCAAAATTGAGCAAAATAGGAATTTTAAAGACATCTGGTGAGTCAAGTATGCCATGGAATCCCTTCAAAACAGTTGAACGGTCAACAGGACCACTCAAAATGTTGGCGTGAAAAGATTTACTACAAAAATATACGGGGTATTATATCTGAGCCATCTCAAAATTCAGTAATTTTAAAGTCATCAGTAGTGCTCTGGAATCATTGGAAAAATATGAATAAACACAAAAGTAATTTATTTCTTTACAAAATGCCATCCAACAAATAAAAACAATTTAAATTATTGGACCTTTCTCAACAAAGTCACTGTCTAAGGTGATACATTTTCTGTGTGTTTCCTGTTGTGGCACACCATCCACCTTAACTGATATGACTTACTGACTGACAGGCTTCTGTATTTTTTAGATTTAGTTCGTTTATAGTGTGTGAAGCGGTTTTGGTATATGTACTCGATTTTTGAGCCGTAGAATGTTCCAAAAATTCAGTAATTTGAGATGGCACAAATAAGAACACTCTGTATATTTTGTATTGGACTTTTTCACACCAACACCTTGAGTGGTCCTGTTAACCATTCAACTGTTTGAGGGGATTCCATGGCACACTTGACTTGGCAGATGCCTTTAAAATTCCTATTTTGCTCAACTTTGACACCGTGCAGAATGGAACTCACTGTATATTTTTTGTTCAAATTTTGTATAAGGGGGTTTTGGGGTATTCTGATTAACGCTTTGGGGTCAGATTTTAAATAAAAAACGCTAAATGGTTTTCGTGAAAATCGGGGGTATAAAAAATCGCAGCCGACCCTGGATTTGCATTTTGAAAATGGCAGGAAGGTCAAAATAAGCGGTTTTTGAAGGTCTTTCAAACAAAAAAAAGTTTAGGCAATTATCTCCAAAAATGAAGATTTTACGGTTTTGTACAATTTTAAAGTTGGAGCAAAACGTAAAGGCAAAAATTACCCTCGAGCATAAGATTAAATCTACATATTACGATATCTCTTGTACGTTAAATGAATTCGATGTAAGGATTTTTTATACTAGTGCTTGTACACCCAAGAACTAAAAAATATTTGTAATATTTATATCGGCCTGCCGTTGTGGTTTTCTGGTTCTCTGCTCTGCTTGATCCATTTTTGTTAGGTATATCTCCTACAGAGTAAGAATTTTACAAACTACTACTTGTAACACAAATATAAACAGCTGTAGGCTGTAGCAGACTAGCGAAAAACAAAGCACGAAAGCACCGGTCGACGCGCCGTGTCGTGTGTCTATGTGGATATCTGCCGGAGCAGCCAGCGCGCGTAGGAACTGGTGACGTCACGCCTCAGGAGCGGCGCGATTAATCCAAGCGCACATACAATAATTTATTTATCATAGAAGGACTTTCACAAAAAATGTAATATTTTGCACACATACAAATTAGACCCTATATTTTCCGATAAGGTAATAAAAAAATCGTGAACAGCCCTATTAGTATGTCGGTTAGTTGCTATGGTGACGCGGATGCCGCGCTAACAAGGCACCCGTGATAATTGCGTTTTAATTAAGAACAGATACGTAATTTTCTTTTATTACGTGTCAGTCATTACGTGTCAGTGTTCGTAACAATGGACTTACTTATAACCTAAACCGTCACTTAATAGGTATTTTAGTAGCATAGGAGTAGAAAAATAAAAAAAACATTTCATGCTTGCAAAAATATTTATAATACTCATATAATTACATGGGTTCAGTGCTAGCCTGGTCCTATAATTCCACATTCCATGCCACAAGTTATAAAAGGGATTCAAGCCTTCTCTCTGTTAATTTTTATGAGGATATTTCTGGGGCCCTCCAGTTCCTTCTTGTCAATATTGATCACAACTTCTTTTCCTGGCTCATGCGAATGCCCATCTTTTCGTAGAGAAATCTGCACTCTCCTAGATGGTTCTTCATATCCAGACGGTAAGGCCAGGGTCGTCACTGTTAGTAGAGCAACAATCAGGATCTGAAAAAATATAAAAAAAAACTAATGCGAATAGAAATGCTGAGGATTTTTAATTATACATTTAAGAGGTTAAATCGGTTCGGGAGACTGCCGCGCATCGACCAACTTAGATTCAGCTTATTATTATTGCTTATTGATTCTCATTGTTGTTACTCAAAAACAAAAGAAAATCGCGGGGAGATATGATCTTTTATCCGCCCCAACTTTTTGTCTATTGAGTGTGTGAAACATTTTTCCTCATTTTTTGTATCTTGTAGATATTTGTATTAAAAACCATTGTGTTCGAGATAAAGAGGGTATTTAGAATATGGTGCCTAATTTACAGATGCGTGAAGTCATTGGGGTAAAAACGACTATGGAAGATGAGAAGTTTTTATAAGCATTGGATCCAGCATTCTTCTTAGGAAAGATACAGGGTGTATAAAATTCCGAGTTTTAAACTCACTTAAATTCTACACCATAAAAATGTTTCAGAACGATTTTCATTTATTTTTGAGTTACAATAATAAACATAAATAATAGTATAACTTGCACCAAACCTCAACTCGATATCTCTAAAATTGAGAAAAAAAAAATGTAACCAAAAACCGATTTTTGATATTCAACTGTAACCCTCTGTATCTTTCAAAGGAAGCATTTTTTAATATAGGTAAGTGTGGTTAGATCGCCATACTTTGACGTCAAGAACCTACGCTTAATGGGTTGGCCTCCTTTTCTGGGACATCCTGTGTACTGTTCTAAAATGTCCTCGATGTATGTACAGGGAGCTAAAATTTTAACTGTGAGGATGGTTCTCTTTTAATATTTTCGAAACGTATAAACGTTCGAAACATGTAAATTAGATTTTGAACACGTAACAGTGTAGGTAACTTTTTGGGCTGTATAGTCATGGCCAAAAAGACTACTTTTATAGGCCCAAGTTTAATATAAATTTACTACTAGTCATTTTTTTTTTTTAGAAAAACTGACTATACAGATTCTTATTTAGGATCACTCAAAACTCATTGATTTCATTGCTCACAAACTATTTTTTAAAACTTTTTCATCATTTTATAAAAAAAATTATGTATTGATTAAGAAAAAAAATGTAATATTAAAAACAGTAGTAAATACCTACGACTTAAAAATAATAATACTTTTCTTTTCTTGTTCCTAAACAAGAATCTGCAGTAAGTTTTTTCTAAAAAAAAAATTAATAGTATTTTTGAAATTTGTACTCACAGTTGGCCCAAGAGAGTGTATCATTTTTAATTGATTAACAACCATGTTGTGGCATATTTGTTAGAAATTTTAAAAATTTACCGGATAATTCAAAAGGTTACTTTGTTCTAGCTACATACAGTGCCCGCCAAAAAGTCTGCACCATATCGGAAAAATTTTTAATAAATAATTTACGGACAATTTGTTTGCGGCATCTGGTTTTGCTTGCTCTAGAACCAAAATTGACATAATCAAATGTTGTGACGTAGTCTTTTTTATATGTCAAATTTGACATTAATGAAAAAAATGTCCGAAAAATGGGCTTATTTAACCGAATTTCGAAAAAAGTCATAAGGAAAATATGTTTCTTTCGCAAATTTATACCCTTGTGCAAAATTTCAAGAGCCTACTACGATTTTCATATTTTGCCCTTTGTTGCCCTTCTCCGTATTTGTTAATCCATAAAAGTCGATCCTATGTAATTTAAAACACTCATTGACTGAATACATACAGCACAATACTTAGTTTACGGTCTAAATATCCTTCTTTTTCTTTTTTTTGCAAAAAAATTAAAATGAGGGCTTGTTGAAGAAGCCCGCTTGGTGCAAAACTGATCTCATTTTTAAATGGTTGTAAAAACACACAAATATTTCTGTCATGCAGATCTGATCAGAAATATCTTAGAAAATTTAAAATATGTCCAATAATATCCAACAAAGGGCAAAATATGAAAATATGAAAATCGTAGTAGGCTCTATTGTGCTGTATGTATTCAGTCAATGAGTGTTTTAAATTACATAGGATCGACTTTTATGGATTAACAAATACGGAGAAGGGCAACAAAGGGCAAAATATGAAAATCGTAGTAGGCTCTTGAAATTTTGCACAAGGGTATAAATTTGCGAAAGAAACATATTTTTCTTATGACTTTTTTCGAAATTCGGTTAAATAAGCCCATTTTTCAGACATTTTTTTCATTAATGTCAAATTTGACACATAAAAGAGACTACGTCACAACATCTGATTATGTCAATTTTGGTTCTAGAGCAAGCAAAACCTGATGCCGCAAACAAATTTTCCGTAAGTTATTTATTAAAAATTTTTCCCATATGGTGCAGACTTTTTGGCGGGCACTGTGTATATATTTATCTAACCTAAAAGTAAAACGAAAGTGCGTCAAAGCTGACTCTCTTTTACCGTATATTGCAGCAAGTGAAGAATTCTGCCAAATTTATATGTCATGCTTAAATCTCTTTCGAAAATAAAGGAAAGTTAACAATAAATTGACAGTTCTAAACTGTTGCAATTATTACAAATATAACCCAGTTGTACTCAGATGCTTAATTTAAAAAACTTACCATTAGCTTCATTGTTGTGAATTTGTTGTTGTTCTTACAAATGAAGTAAATACTAATGAGATGAAAATTTTTAATTCTACTTTTATATAGCATAAATTTTAGCTATAATTTTAATTCAATCTAAAATAGCAATTCAAGCATACCTAATTTTTAAAGAGAGGTCGAGTTTTCTTTTTTTCCTTTATTGTTTCTCAACTGAAATTAAAAATTATCAATGGATGTTATTTCGTCATTCATTATTTACATACTGCGTTGTGCAAACTAATAATTAATAATACAATGTGAAATATTCTCTTCCGGAACATATAAACAATAGGAATTAAAAATAAGTATTTACGTAGTTATTAATAATAATAATTATAACTATTTCAATCAATAACACAAAAAATATTTATTAAATATACCTAGTAGGTAGAAACTTATAACTGTGACTTTTAAGTGGATGGAGGTTAACGAATTTATTTTCTCCATTCACACTTAGGTATATTATGGTATGGTCTAGTTAGGATTCCAGAAGAAATGTACTTGCATAATATTCAATAGATCGCAAATATATTTCTAGAAGTTAAATAGCTAGTAATAGGTAAGATTTTGATGCGCATGGAATTTGTGTTTTTAATTTTTCGTTCATTTCGTTGGTGACTTTTATAGTGATATGAGCCATGTTATGCAATCTGCCAACATTTACTTTAAGGAAACCTCATAGATAAAAAAATATATAAGTAGATTTTTCTATAGGGTGTTTCTTAAGAAATAAATCGTGGAACATGAACCTGTTTACTTGTTGGCAAATTTAAGGGGATTGTCACATGTACACCTAGATTATACTATTCCCGAGATATGCAATAAATTATGTTGCATTTTTATTTGAATAATAAAAATAGAGCTTGTAAATTTGCCCACATCTCATACGTCATATAATATTATTGTACAGAGTTATTTCCGTGTTTATATATTTTTTATATTATTAATAGTTGAAGTTTTCAAAATATTGATTTTTCTGTTTGATATGCTTGGATTTAACTGAGTGCACATTTTATTCCTAGAAATTGTAAAATGAGTTGTTATTTAATTCTAAAAAGTGGCTTATATAAGTAGTTCATTCAAAACATCTCGGCTATTTTTTGACAGGCAAAATCGGTGGCGGGTGCAATCGACAGCTGTTCCGGGCCTCCTCCTTTTGTTGTAATGAATGTGGTTATCCATGGCCACCTAAAAAATTAGGGCCAAAAATCGAAAAATTTCTAAATTTTAAATCGATGTAACTTTTTATTTCTAGGGATAGACAACATGAAATTTTTTTGCAAGAACTCTCAGAATCCAAATATTATTATATCAAGAAAAGGTGATAATGGGCAAACACTCAAAGTTAACAAAAAGAAAAAACTAGTAACCGCATACACGTGTTTCATGCTATTTGGCAATCATCAGTACGGTGTAACATTAACCAAATCAAAAGATAGATAGATAATACTCATATAATTACATGGGTTCAGTGCTAGCCTGGTCCTATAATTCCACATTCCATGCCACAAGTTATAAAAGGGATTCAAGCCTTCTCTCTGTTAATTTTTATGAGGATATTTCTGGGGCCCTCCAGTTCCTTCTTGTCAATATTGATCACAACTTCTTTTCCTGGCTCATGCGAATGCCCATCTTTTCGTAGAGAAATCTGCACTCTCCTAGATGGTTCTTCATATCCAGACGGTAAGGCCAGGGTCGTCACTGTTAGTAGAGCAACAATCAGGATCTGAAAAAATATAAAAAAAAACTAATGCGAATAGAAATGCTGAGGATTTTTAATTATACATTTAAGAGGTTAAATCGGTTCGGGAGACTGCCGCGCATCGACCAACTTAGATTCAGCTTATTATTATTGCTTATTGATTCTCATTGTTGTTACTCAAAAACAAAAGAAAATCGCGGGGAGATATGATCTTTTATCCGCCCCAACTTTTTGTCTATTGAGTGTGTGAAACATTTTTCCTCATTTTTTGTATCTTGTAGATATTTGTATTAAAAACCATTGTGTTCGAGATAAAGAGGGTATTTAGAATATGGTGCCTAATTTACAGATGCGTGAAGTCATTGGGGTAAAAACGACTATGGAAGATGAGAAGTTTTTATAAGCATTGGATCCAGCATTCTTCTTAGGAAAGATACAGGGTGTATAAAATTCCGAGTTTTAAACTCACTTAAATTCTACACCATAAAAATGTTTCAGAACGATTTTCATTTATTTTTGAGTTACAATAATAAACATAAATAATAGTATAACTTGCACCAAACCTCAACTCGATATCTCTAAAATTGAGAAAAAAAAAATGTAACCAAAAACCGATTTTTGATATTCAACTGTAACCCTCTGTATCTTTCAAAGGAAGCATTTTTTAATATAGGTAAGTGTGGTTAGATCGCCATACTTTGACGTCAAGAACCTACGCTTAATGGGTTGGCCTCCTTTTCTGGGACATCCTGTGTACTGTTCTAAAATGTCCTCGATGTATGTACAGGGAGCTAAAATTTTAACTGTGAGGATGGTTCTCTTTTAATATTTTCGAAACGTATAAACGTTCGAAACATGTAAATTAGATTTTGAACACGTAACAGTGTAGGTAACTTTTTGGGCTGTATAGTCATGGCCAAAAAGACTACTTTTATAGGCCCAAGTTTAATATAAATTTACTACTAGTCATTTTTTTTTTTAGAAAAACTGACTATACAGATTCTTATTTAGGATCACTCAAAACTCATTGATTTCATTGCTCACAAACTATTTTTTAAAACTTTTTCATCATTTTATAAAAAAAATTATGTATTGATTAAGAAAAAAAATGTAATATTAAAAACAGTAGTAAATACCTACGACTTAAAAATAATAATACTTTTCTTTTCTTGTTCCTAAACAAGAATCTGCAGTAAGTTTTTTCTAAAAAAAAAATTAATAGTATTTTTGAAATTTGTACTCACAGTTGGCCCAAGAGAGTGTATCATTTTTAATTGATTAACAACCATGTTGTGGCATATTTGTTAGAAATTTTAAAAATTTACCGGATAATTCAAAAGGTTACTTTGTTCTAGCTACATACAGTGCCCGCCAAAAAGTCTGCACCATATCGGAAAAATTTTTAATAAATAATTTACGGACAATTTGTTTGCGGCATCTGGTTTTGCTTGCTCTAGAACCAAAATTGACATAATCAAATGTTGTGACGTAGTCTTTTTTATATGTCAAATTTGACATTAATGAAAAAAATGTCCGAAAAATGGGCTTATTTAACCGAATTTCGAAAAAAGTCATAAGGAAAATATGTTTCTTTCGCAAATTTATACCCTTGTGCAAAATTTCAAGAGCCTACTACGATTTTCATATTTTGCCCTTTGTTGCCCTTCTCCGTATTTGTTAATCCATAAAAGTCGATCCTATGTAATTTAAAACACTCATTGACTGAATACATACAGCACAATACTTAGTTTACGGTCTAAATATCCTTCTTTTTCTTTTTTTTGCAAAAAAATTAAAATGAGGGCTTGTTGAAGAAGCCCGCTTGGTGCAAAACTGATCTCATTTTTAAATGGTTGTAAAAACACACAAATATTTCTGTCATGCAGATCTGATCAGAAATATCTTAGAAAATTTAAAATATGTCCAATAATATCCAACAAAGGGCAAAATATGAAAATATGAAAATCGTAGTAGGCTCTATTGTGCTGTATGTATTCAGTCAATGAGTGTTTTAAATTACATAGGATCGACTTTTATGGATTAACAAATACGGAGAAGGGCAACAAAGGGCAAAATATGAAAATCGTAGTAGGCTCTTGAAATTTTGCACAAGGGTATAAATTTGCGAAAGAAACATATTTTTCTTATGACTTTTTTCGAAATTCGGTTAAATAAGCCCATTTTTCAGACATTTTTTTCATTAATGTCAAATTTGACACATAAAAGAGACTACGTCACAACATCTGATTATGTCAATTTTGGTTCTAGAGCAAGCAAAACCTGATGCCGCAAACAAATTTTCCGTAAGTTATTTATTAAAAATTTTTCCCATATGGTGCAGACTTTTTGGCGGGCACTGTGTATATATTTATCTAACCTAAAAGTAAAACGAAAGTGCGTCAAAGCTGACTCTCTTTTACCGTATATTGCAGCAAGTGAAGAATTCTGCCAAATTTATATGTCATGCTTAAATCTCTTTCGAAAATAAAGGAAAGTTAACAATAAATTGACAGTTCTAAACTGTTGCAATTATTACAAATATAACCCAGTTGTACTCAGATGCTTAATTTAAAAAACTTACCATTAGCTTCATTGTTGTGAATTTGTTGTTGTTCTTACAAATGAAGTAAATACTAATGAGATGAAAATTTTTAATTCTACTTTTATATAGCATAAATTTTAGCTATAATTTTAATTCAATCTAAAATAGCAATTCAAGCATACCTAATTTTTAAAGAGAGGTCGAGTTTTCTTTTTTTCCTTTATTGTTTCTCAACTGAAATTAAAAATTATCAATGGATGTTATTTCGTCATTCATTATTTACATACTGCGTTGTGCAAACTAATAATTAATAATACAATGTGAAATATTCTCTTCCGGAACATATAAACAATAGGAATTAAAAATAAGTATTTACGTAGTTATTAATAATAATAATTATAACTATTTCAATCAATAACACAAAAAATATTTATTAAATATACCTAGTAGGTAGAAACTTATAACTGTGACTTTTAAGTGGATGGAGGTTAACGAATTTATTTTCTCCATTCACACTTAGGTATATTATGGTATGGTCTAGTTAGGATTCCAGAAGAAATGTACTTGCATAATATTCAATAGATCGCAAATATATTTCTAGAAGTTAAATAGCTAGTAATAGGTAAGATTTTGATGCGCATGGAATTTGTGTTTTTAATTTTTCGTTCATTTCGTTGGTGACTTTTATAGTGATATGAGCCATGTTATGCAATCTGCCAACATTTACTTTAAGGAAACCTCATAGATAAAAAAATATATAAGTAGATTTTTCTATAGGGTGTTTCTTAAGAAATAAATCGTGGAACATGAACCTGTTTACTTGTTGGCAAATTTAAGGGGATTGTCACATGTACACCTAGATTATACTATTCCCGAGATATGCAATAAATTATGTTGCATTTTTATTTGAATAATAAAAATAGAGCTTGTAAATTTGCCCACATCTCATACGTCATATAATATTATTGTACAGAGTTATTTCCGTGTTTATATATTTTTTATATTATTAATAGTTGAAGTTTTCAAAATATTGATTTTTCTGTTTGATATGCTTGGATTTAACTGAGTGCACATTTTATTCCTAGAAATTGTAAAATGAGTTGTTATTTAATTCTAAAAAGTGGCTTATATAAGTAGTTCATTCAAAACATCTCGGCTATTTTTTGACAGGCAAAATCGGTGGCGGGTGCAATCGACAGCTGTTCCGGGCCTCCTCCTTTTGTTGTAATGAATGTGGTTATCCATGGCCACCTAAAAAATTAGGGCCAAAAATCGAAAAATTTCTAAATTTTAAATCGATGTAACTTTTTATTTCTAGGGATAGACAACATGAAATTTTTTTGCAAGAACTCTCAGAATCCAAATATTATTATATCAAGAAAAGGTGATAATGGGCAAACACTCAAAGTTAACAAAAAGAAAAAACTAGTAACCGCATACACGTGTTTCATGCTATTTGGCAATCATCAGTACGGTGTAACATTAACCAAATCAAAAGATAGGCATGATTTGGGAAGCAATAAATGAAGTCCAGGCAGGAGGCTGCTAAAGCGACCCGCGTGGAAATCTTCATAACCCAAGACACAATGACAACAAGGATGTAAAATTAGCGAGTGTAAATGTAACAATTACAAGAAAAGGTGATAATGGGCAAACACTCAAAGTTAACAAAAAGAAAAAACTAGTAACCGCATACACGTGTTTCATGCTATTTGGCAATCATCAGTACGGTGTAACATTAACCAAATCAAAAGATAGGCATGATTTGGGAAGCAACAAATGAAGTCCAGGCAGGAGGCTGCTAAAGCGACCCGCGTGGAAATCTTCATAACCCAAGATACAATGACAACAAGGATGTAAAATTAGCGAGTGTACATCCCCAAAATAGGGGATGTGCTGACTGAAGCTGCAAATGTGCTGTTGACTCCTGCCTGGACTTCATTTGTTGCTTCCCAAATCATGCCTATCTTTTGATTTGATTAATGTTACACCGTACTGATGATTGTCAAATAGCATGAAACACGTGTATGCGGTTACTAGTTTTTTCTTTTTGTTAACTTTGAGTGTTTGCCCATTATCACCTTTTCTTGTATTTGTTACATTTACACTCGCTAATTTTACATCCTTGTTATCATTATTATATCAGTTTTGAAATATGACATATGACTTAATTTGGGTTCTGGTGGGATAAAAATTAAATTATCTGAAAAAACTTAATGGTGCATTTTTATCAAGCGAAATATTCCATTTAATTCGATGTATCGCACTTTCCAGTTTGTTCTGTATTTACTGTAAAAATTGAGAAAAATTATTGGTAATATTGTCGCGTCTCCTAGCCCTGGGCCTGGTCGCATAGTCCCTTAGGACCCTTCAGGATCGTCTGCAGGTCCGGCGAGCGCTGGTAGTTCGTTGTCGCACACTGAACGCAGGTAAGGGAGTCCAGAATTGAAGAAGACGGGCGCCGCGTTCGTAACAAGGCTTTATTCACCATATACTTAGACAACATCTTACGGGTGGTGACCCAGGCTTGGCGGAGGTGACTCCCGGCGAGGAAGCGTTCGCGACGGATAAGCGTAATAAGAGCGTTTATAAGCTAGTGGCGCGTGAAGCTGCGCGCCGAGACGAATCGCTCAGTTCTTGGTGCCGAGCCTTAGGACAACACCAACAGCCCGTGAATTGCCCGTTCTCCAGCTTCCTAGTAGGAGCCGTCGCTACCCGCTAGAACGAATAAGGAACTCGGATCTTGGGTCAACCTATAGGTATGTCCCTAATTCAGCCAGCGAGTAGCTAGTTGGTGATCCAAGTGACGGCCAGGAAACAGATTGATCCACTGGATGGTTTGGCCGAAGCACCCGAATTATTGTTTTTACAGCACTTTGGTGGTCTACTTTTCGGCCGGTATTTTAATTGCTTCGATTGGGAATATTAATTATTTTTTAGTTTATTGTAAGTTGTCATGTGTTTGCCAATAAATGTCTTCTATTAGTAAAATTATTAGTCTAGTCATTTAGTTAATAGATATCCTTACTTTTTAACTTATTCAACTTACTCCAGAGATGTTGCTTTCCTCTTATAAATTCAAACTTAAATTTTAATTACTTCTGCAAACTGTCACTTTGTGACTCTCGTAAGATGTAGGTGGTTACCCATGGAAATAAATTATGGATTATGACGTTCAGTTAAATTAGAGATAGTAGGCTTTCAAAATTTGAGAATAAAAAGGATTACGCATGCACTAAACTGAATATCAAATAGTTAATCTAGAATTATTATTTTAACATTCTTTCTTCTTTTTCTTGTCTCTTCTGTTATGCAAATAATTTTAGAATTCTTAATATTATCAGGGGTAATATAGCAAGTGGTGTGCCTATTATCGATAATACCTTTCGTTAATTTTACTAATTATAATCCCAAAGCTGAAAATACCACGACTGCGCAGCAGGAGTGGTATTTTCTTAGCATTGGGATTATAATGAGTGATAAATTAAGGAAAGGTATTATCTGTTATTAGGCATACCACGAGTTGTATTTAAAAAGAGAATTTAACAACTGCAAATAGTTAGTTTGACAGCTGCTGTCATTTAGATAGAACTTTCGGCTCTGAATATGTTTTTTGTGCTAATACTTAGATATTTAAAGATCAATGTGTTAACTGAAAACATATCTTCTAGTCCTATATTCAATTTGGTAATGTGAAGAAGTTATCGGGTTATCAGTTTTAGCTGCCACAATATTGGTTTAGCGTAACTAGGACGTAACTAAGAGAGTAGGATTTCAGCGAGAATACCACTAGTGGTATTATCGTATGTAATATCATTAGTGCCGGAAATTTTATCGATAATTTTTTCGAAAGCGCTATTTTGCCTAGAAAGATCACGAGTATAAATTGTTATTATCCATATATTTTCTGATAAAATCCCGAGAGCGAAGCTCGAGGGATTTTATTTCTGAAAATAAAAGCCCAATTTGTACGAGTGGTTTTGCTGATGGGCAAAATAGGGCTTGAGAATAAAATTATCTAGAAAAATTTCCGGCACGAGTGGTATTTGTCGCGATTATTTCACGAATACGATTTAATAATTTCTGTATTAATTTTTTCTATGTTTACATTTCCAAAACGACTCATTTTGAATGAGTTTATTGACAGCTTCGACTGTAGCGTTCGAGTAAACAAACATGACGCTTGGGTATCCAAGGCAAATGCGATTGTACCTACACCCTGTCGGCGTTGGTTTATTTTCTGAATGTGTCATAAATTTAAACGGAGGCGGAGGTCTAAATAACAAGAATTTAGCAATGTAAAAGTTATATAAATTCATTGATATAATGCTTAATCATACTGCAACATAATTTATAAGCTGCATAATTTAGAACAGTGTGAAACACACAAACTTTAAGAAGTAGGTACGTGTTTGTATACAACAGATTCGCGGTTGCTAAGCAACGAAGGGATAATTTGCACAAGTGCAATTACCGGTAATTGCGCTAGTGGAAATTATCGCTAGCAGAGGCATATCATTGGTTGGATTTTTATGGAAGGAGCTACCTTATTGGATGTAAGCAGTATGAGGGAAATAATCGCTGAAATCATCACCTGATTGGTTAATATTTCAAAATATATCATTTCATTGGTTCATATTGGCAGGCGTTGAATTCTCAAGGTAATGTACCTAACACTAAACAGGTCATATAATTATCTTAAAAATGGCAATAACAAAATATTATAATATTACATAAATGCTCAGTAAACACGTAATATTTACAGCTACTTTTTACAACAAACAACATTTTTCATCTTTTCAGCTTTAGCATTTCAAATGCTATAGGTATACCTACCTCAAGTATTCTCATTTTTTAATACCTATTATATACATTTTATAGCGTTATAGCGGTATATTTTCACATTTATTTCCATATTTCCATCAATACTTTTTCTTAAATTTTTGTAGTAATTTCAGAACGAATAGGCAAATGTGACTCATTAAACCGAATGGGATATTTTGCTTTACAAAACACACATGATTTAACATTAACATTTTTACAGATAATTTAATTTTTGAACCCAAGAGAGTCAAAATTTTATGGTAATCCATACAACAAAACTATATAATAATAATAATTATATAATAATAATTCTCACCCTACAATACTCCAAACTAGGAGTACCCCAGAAGCAACCACATGCTTGTGCGGGGGAGGGGGGCAAATACTATTATTTTGTTTTCGTTGCCATTTGCGGCTAGGGCCGCCTTTTCTCGATAGAACTAGGATAGCATTAGCTCAAATATATAAATTCTGTCGATTAATGCAAATAATTTTCATGTTAAACTACCTATCTACCCTATGTCAAAAAATAAAAAAGTTACAGAGGTATACAGGTATACAGGTGGATGTTGTATATACCGACCTCGCTAAGGGGTTTGACAAAGTTAATCATAGGGTATTATTGGAGAAGTTAAAAAAATGCTCTTTAGATTCCAACACAATAGAGCTCATAAGATCTTATTTAACTGACAGAGTACAATTTGTAAAGTACAATGATTGTATATCAGAAAAGTACATTGCGACCTCAGGGGTGCCTCAGGGTTCGATACTGGGCCCACTTTTATTTGTTATCTTTGTAAATGACATTTCGCAATACATTTATATGCAGATGATTTGAAATTATTTCGTACAGTCAGGAGTACAGAAGATTGCAAAGTTAGTCTCTTAAGCTTAAATGCAAGCAAATGTAAATATATGTCAGTTACAAGAAATAAGCAAAAAATTCAATTTAACTATAATATAAATAATACTGATTTAGTAAATGTCAAAGAAATAAAAGATTTAGGAATATTTTTTAATGACAATTATAAATTTTCTAGTCATGTTGAATACCTAGTATCTGATTGCTCGAGAAGACTTGGCTTCATTCTTCGAACAATTAAGGAATTCCAAGGTAGTGACACTTGCGTCAACATATTTAATTCATTAGTAAGATCCAAATTGGAGTACTGTTGCGTGATATGGAATCCGGATGCTGTAGTGTATTGTGAAATGCTCGAAAGAGTCCAAAAAAGATTTTTACGGAGTTTATATTTTAAAAAATTTAAAGTCTATCCTGTTTTTCCAAATCTTGTTTCATATGATAACCAACGAAATGAATTTATGATTAAAACTTTGTCTGCCAGAAGAAATAATGCAAAAGTTATCTTAGTTCACGATCTTTTAAACAACATTTATGATGTACCAGAAATACTAGCTAATATAAATATTGCAGTGCCAGATAATCGTTTAAGAAGGCGTAATTTGGTATTCCATGTGGAAGGCCATATGTCTCCGCTGCAAGCATGTCTTCGCTCTTGCAATGATCTTTTATCGCAAACGGAAATTGACTTCTTTGTAATAAAGAAAAATGCCTTGTTAAAAATTTTAAATAGATCATAACTTGTAGCTGTTATATAGGCTTTTTCCTGGTGTAATATTATATTACTTTTTACACTGTGTAACAAATCTGGAAATTTCTGTACGTTATGCAGTCTAAATAAATCACTAAATAAATAAATAAATAAATAAATAAAAATATGGAATTTTAGATTTTTGGCCATAGTTTTCTTAGGTGGCCATTGACAGCAACTTTCATTATGACAAAAGAAGGCCGCCCGAAAGGGCTAATGATCGCACCCGCCATAGATTTTTTCTGTCAAGAGATATTTTGAGGGAGCCACTTATATAATGTATTAGTGTAATAATTTGGGACACGAACCGTGCATGGTGCATGGCATGTAAGTGTAATAAAAACATTTAAAATACAAGTTGTCTCTTTAAAGCAATTTTTCTTTCTAAAGCGAATGGATTTTATAAAATTCTCCCTTATCTACTCGCTCGCCTGGTTCTCTTTTGCAGACCGGAAAACCACACTCTCTCTAGCTTTTCTAAGCTCTATCCATTTTACTTTATGGACAATTTAACTTGTACCATTACATGTACTTACTATCAAGCCAATATTTCTAGAAATCGGAGCACACGTTACTACTATTCGGAATAGCTCCCACTCTCTTACAAATAATGATTATCGGAAATGAAACATATAAAACTCCCTTTTATTTGCTGGATTCGAAAACGACGAAGCCAGATTTATTTGTGGCAATAAAACAATATAACTAGTTTATATATTGCCTAAACGGAAAGGAACATAATTTACTGACATTGTATTTCATCGTGGATAGCATTCAACAATGTATACAAACTATATTGTTCAAAGTATACAGCTTTGTAATAAACGAAGAAAACGACTGGATTTATTATTCTTATTAAGGTACCTAATAATGCCATAAAACATAAACTGCAAGTGAGAAAGTACTCAACGATTGAAAAATTACTTACGATCCATTCAGTGTCGTAATTAGATTGATTATTTTCATCTCTATAGAACTTCGCAAAATAAAAGCGTTTGCCTAGTTCAGGTTTACCCTAACCTCAGCCCACCGATATAGATGTAAATTATGATTGATAATATTCCAAATATTTTAAATGGGAAAAATACCTAGCTTCACGACAAAGTTCCGATATTCCAATGTGTTTATGTTTTAACAAATACATGTACCTAGTGGTGACATATGAATATCGGTAAAACATGCAATAATCTAAAGAACTATAATTTCTTAGTGATGAATTTCCTTGAATTACATAAAGCAAGAAATCCATGGATTTCCTCATCCCATATTAATTTCGTTGAATATTACCGCCCGAAGCCAACTGTATATACATATAATAAACATACAGACGCCTTTAGCTACATAGTTTCGGTCTTTGAGAACCCCAAATTATACTAGTTTTTCCTGGTCGCCGTTGATTTTATTACTTTCCATTAAGACTCAATGTACGTGCCTGGTGATTTTTTAACCTTTGCGCAAAAAGCCTAATGACGGCCATTGTAATAAGTATTTTTAACTTATTTTTGTCTCAAAATGTGAGTAATTACTTAGATTAAAATTTTGTATTGATCAAAAGATTAAAATTATGTGTGTTGCTCGCTATGGATCGAAAAAAGCCATTTTATAGGTCAAAATGTTGAATCAACCCGTACGTGCTGTACAGGGTCATTCAAACTCGGCGTCCCAGGCCGGTAGCAGGCAAACGAAAAGAGTAAAAAAAACTGCATGTGGGATCTTAAATGGGACCAATTGTAGACCAAATTAAGATTACAATTTAAAAAAAATGACAAACGACGCCAGGCGTCGCGACGCCCGGTTTTGTAACGAACATCGAGATTTAAAACGTTTTGGTTGGAACTGTGAGAAAGAAACCAGTTCCAACCAAAATGTTTTAACTCTTGGACGAATTTATACTATTATTAATTATTTTAAAATGTGTGGTTCTAAGTAGATTTTAATGTAATTTTGTAAATTGACATGAACTCATACGTGATTGTATAAGTACTTTCTATTTGGCTGTGTAACATTTGAAGAATTTTATTGTGTATACATCTTTTATCTGTTTTTAGCATTATATAATTGTATTCTGATGATGGCATCAGCCGAAACGTGTAAATGTAATTGATGTGAATTTTAAATAAATAAATCATGGTCGATTCCCAGGATGTTAACGGAAAGTAACCAATTATACTGTTCGTTTCTGTGGTAGACATATACAGGGTGTAACTAAACTGATGGTCAAAAATGAAACCACGTATTCTTGGAGTTAAAATAAGAGCACTTCTTCATATATTTTTTTCTCCTACGGGCCATAGTTTTTTTTATACAGAGCGTAGAAATTTAGAGAAAAATACACATATTTCATAGTATCTCTAGAAGTATACGAGATATTTTCTTCAAACTTGGCGTGTCATATGAGCGGATGAGTTGTCAAATTTAAGGTTAATATGAAGCTTGTGAGGCCCCCAGTTGCGGAGATACAGGGTGTTATTAAAATTAATTAGTTCAGAGAAATATGAATACCCTGTATAATCGCATTTTTTAAATTTGTTTTGATTGGTAAATTCAATGGTTAACAAAAAGTATCTCTAAGTATTTTGTCATATTCTCAGCCGTTTTTTAATTATTTTCAAAGAACGGCAATGCTGCAATAAAAAAGTCATTTTAAGAATAAATCTAACAATCTGTGGATGTCAATTAAACTTGGCATTATTTGAATCATTTGGCTGACAACTTTGCACCTTAGTATCAATATTTTGAAAAATTATATTTTCATTTGAAGAATTGACTGATATGCACTTTTGCTATGGACTTGCGAATGGCAATAATGAACATGCGGAAACGCATAGTTGCATGTATTGAAAGAGACGGCGGTCATTTCGAACATTTAATAATTTAATTTTCTAAACAATACGTTTCTTTTATTATTGTTTTTGCTTTTGTATTTTGTTAAATAAAGTTTAATTGACATCCACAGATTGCTAGATTTATTCTTAAAGTGACTATTGTTCATTGCAGCGTTGCCGTTCTTTAAAAATAATTAAGAAACGGCTGCGAATATGAAAAAAATACTAAGAGATACTTTTTGTTAACCATTCTATTCACCACTCAAAACAAATTTAAAAAATGCGATTATACAGGGTATTCATATTTTTCTGAACTAATTAATTTTACTAACACCCTGTATCTCCGCAACTGGGAGCCTCAGAAGCTTCACGTCAACCTTAAGTTTGACGGCTCATCTGCTCATGTGACACGCCAAGTTTGAAGAAAATATCTCGTATACTTCTAAAAATACTAAGAAATATGTGTATTTTCTCCAAACTTCTACGCTCTGTATAAAAAAAACTATGGCCCGTAGGAGAAAAAAATATATGAAGAAGTGCCCTTATTTTGACTTCAAAAATACGTGGTTTCATTTTTGACCATCAGTTTAGTTTCACCCTGTATAGATATATTTTTTTTCTTTACCATCATCGTAATCTATAACCTGAGTTTTACCCTTTCTTCTCTTTCACTGAATATGCTACACAAAATCTGGAGCGGCAGATTAACGGGTACTTCTTTGGACAACCCAGCCCTGGCATCCTTATTTTTTCAAATAAACGAACCCTTATAATCTAAGCCAAGGCCTGATTAGTCGTTCTCCTTAAAGTGAGAACCAAAGAAATCGATTCGAAAAAGTACCGCGGTAGCAGCTATTAAAATTATCATTAACTCTCTAGTTGAGTCCACAATTAATCAGTACATCATCCTCTTCAATTAAAATATAAGATCTGTAGGCAAAGTAAAATATCCCCATATCATGACAAGATATTTGAAATTATATATAGTTAGCATAATTATTAGTTTAAAATGTATAGACTATAACTCGATGGGAGTTTTAAAAAAGTTTATAAGTCATAAGTGTTTGGAACGATACCTCTCCTATAGATAGGAGAGGACCTACTTAGTATACCTATACCGTAAAGCCGCAAATGTTTGGTTTACTTGAAAAATAAAAAGGACTCAACACGCAGGTCATTAAAACTAGTAACAATAATTCTATGGCTCAAATATAAGGCCAGAGAATGCTGGCTATTTTGCTAACAAAATTAAATAATATAAGGTCTCTAGAAACCTGGCCAAAAAATTTTTATTCCATACATGTCAAAACTACCGCTCAAAGCAAAAACCTTCAAACTCTGTGTAATAAACCAGAGCCGACAATTTAAGACCACCATATTGTATGACATGCTTATTGACTCGTGTAGAGAAACTCACAGTCCTGCGTATTAAAACAGTCATTTAGTTCAGTCAACTGTCATTTAGTGAAGTCAAGTAAAAATAAATATGTCGATATTTAAGCAGATTCCACCAAACATATACTTCTTCTTTATTCCGCACGATTATTCGGCGGTTATTTATAAACAAATTCTAGTGATTACCAGGCCAAATTATTACATTACCAAAAGGACATCGTCCCTTGTAATATTAAAATAATGAGAACTTTTTCGTTTTGATTGGCCACAAGAAATTGGTTTTCAGACTTTAGTCGTCCCGACTTGACGCTTCGATCAGTTAAATCCCTGATCGTTTCCGAGTGAAATATGTTGCAAAACATGCATTCAGAATATATATGAAAGATGTTATCCTCCAATTGAAGTGCTCATTTGAAAGTATCTATTACGTCATCATTTAATGCGTTTTACGACAACCCTTTCTGTTAACAACTACATGGTGTTTAAAATGATGCACGCCGAAATATAATTGGACGATCAAAAGTACTTGAAGTTATACCTGGAGTTCTATCGTGGCGTGCATTCTGAAGGTAGGTATCCCAATTTTCCTTCCGGCCGTTGGCCCAATTCTGATTGTAGCGGAAACTATATCTTCAGGTAAGTTCTTTTGATCGTCTAATTAATATGCCTTAATATTTATCTAAATTAACTTAAGTATTTAAAGTCGCACTAAGTATAACTTCTATCTTGCAAAAAAAATAGCTTCGATATGTAAAAAAGTGATCACTGCATTAGTTTCTTTTCTTTAATTAATTGCCATCTTAAATACGTTCATATCACACAAAAGCAGTAAAAAATATATCTGAATTATTGCTGCAGGGCGATATTTCTTCAGTATAACAAACGCATTCAGAAGTAAAGAACTATTACTTCATTTCCAATTATAACGACTGAGTTCTATGGGCCACTGCAAAACCATAAAAATCCCTTATCGCGTGCTTTAGTTCAGATTTTATTGGTATTTGGGCGCTTTTATAATGACATTAAATGTCATCGGGTTTGCAACAATTGTTGCAGTTTCCTTCTAATAAATTGTATATCTAAGACACTTCTAAACAGATAATACCTACATACCACAGTATGTTTGTTAGCTGATAGCCAATTTACAATAACGTGATATAAATAAGCATTTATTTGAAAAATGAGTGTAAAATCAAATTTGCTTGTATTATCAGATATTATTTTTTAAACAACTGAAGTCGTTTACGGTGCATTATTTTAGCAGGAAACAAAATTAATTCAATTCTTTACTTATTTGATATATCAATTTGAAATATAATGAAAGTAAATATGAAATAAAATTTGACTGACTTACTGGAATTTTTTTTGCACTTCTGGCTTTACCAGAAATGTATTCAACTTTATTTTTAAATATATCTATTAGCAATTTTGCCTATCTAATGGATTTTGCAATAATACAATTATTTTTTATATCGCCATATCTATCCACTAATAAGCTTTCAAATTGCAAGAAAGTGAAAGGGTGGCGCTTGTCATACCTACAGTTTTTGGATGTGTACAAAATATTGAAAATATTAGTTGCTTTTGATGGATATAACCTAGGTATCTACCTATAAATAGTTTTTGTTTCTTTGCATTGTGTTCCAAATTTTATTAGATACTAAAAGTTGTACATACTTGCAAACATAAATGATCTCTTCTTTTATCATTGACTCTTTGAAGAGTCCTAAAATATATTTTTATTGTGGGAATGTAGGTAATAGTGCAGAAATGTACCTACCTACATATGTGTATTCTCTTTGTGTCTTGATTAGTTTAGGAGATACAGGGTGTTTCTCACAATGTGGAATTTTTTCCCCGAGCCGTAATATTTTTCTTTTTTTTTTCTTTTCATTTTCGTATGAACATCCTTGAGGCACCTCTTTATGTGTAAAGTAGACGTAAAATTTTCAAATGTTTCCGTTTTCGTGTTATATCAAAAATATATTTTAATAAATACATTAATTAAAATACTACGACTTAAAACGATAAACTACAGAAAACTGTCATTTTTACGAATGAATTCTACTCAAAAAATTGCAACAAAAAAATATTTTTAGAGAAACAAAAAATATTTACATTCAAACGGAATGTGTACAAGAAACAGCCCATATAACAACGATATGTCAACAACCCACAAAAAAGTCTTGTAACTTTTTAATCGTAGTTTTCTGTAATTTACCATTAAAACAGTTACAGGACTTTGAAGAAAATGCGACATTTTGAGAAACACCCTGTATGTCCTAAACTAACATATCGAGATGCGATTCGCGGCATTCGACTTTTCTCGAAAATCGAGCGCTATAGATACCTTAGCAACTTTTTGTGTATCTCGTCTGGAAATAGGAGAAACCCCCTAAAACGGAACAATTTATTCCACCCTGTACATATTAATATTTCCTAGGCAAGTGCGTTTATGACAATGAATTATTTATTATCTAAATCATTAGAAGTCAAAATTTATTAGAAAATATTCTTATTTAAATAGGCTAAAAAATAAATAAATAATATGTACACTATAAATTATTGACACCCCTTAAATTGTTAGTTTTTGAGGTTAGAAAAGTGTTTTACAAACATTTTAGATACTAATACAAAGTTTTTTGTGACGCTATTGGACCTTATACAGTTATACAGTGTGTTCTCGAAAGCCGTTGCAGACATAACTTATGTTTTTTAAATGGAACATCTTGTACCTTGTATATTTTTGGATTATTGAATTCTACACATTTTTCTAATTCCATCGAAGTATATATATATATATGTATAAAGATCGTAAGATTGTGAGTGTAGATATAAAAACAAGAAAAAAAAGTGATAATGGGCATAGCACTCAAAGTTTTGTTTTTTTTTTTGTTTTCTAACTTTGAGTGCTATGCCCATTATCACTCTTTTTCTTGTTTTTATATAATGTTCGCTCCAACCATTCGTTCAGAACTGAGCATTTTTTGGGATTATTCCTTGGGTCATAGGTTGCCATTGAAGACAAATGCCAAATTATAGTAATTATTGACAGTTTGCAAGTATATTTACGCTTTGTAAGACAAAGGGAAATTGAGAGAAATGAGAAATTTTAAATAGTAACATAGTTACTAAACTTTGTCAGATTGATTGTTTGAAATTTAACTTTTTATTGCTATTTGCTAGTAATTTTTCGTTTATTGAGTCAACGATAAAATTGCTGTGTTCAGTATTAAATATATGGATTTCTTCCCGAATTCTACCTTTCTGTGTTTCTAAATTTCCCGGTCTGTCATAATAAATTTTGTTTTTTAAATGTTATTGTCGTTTTCAATAAAAATTAAATTTCAAACAATAATTCTGACGAAGTTTATTAACTATAAAAGAAATGGCTTGTGGCATATGGGACAAAATGCTTTGGTAATTGGCAACACCAAACTAGTTTCCAATATCTAATGGAAATTGTGTATGGGTCTTTTTTTTTTCATTTTGTCCCATATGCCACAAGCCATTTCTTTTAAAATTATAATGGGGACACTAAATATTCATTTTGTTTTATTAACTATGTTACTATTTAAGATTTCTCATTTCTATCAATTTCCCTTTTTCATTTTTCTCTGAAATATTTTAAGATTTCAGAGAAAAACTTTATTAGTATCTAAAACTTCTGTAAAAAAACTTTCTTTTCTAACCTCAAAAACTAACAAGTCAAGCGGGGTGTCAATTTATAGTGAGCCACCCTGTACCTATACCTATAGCAACTTTGTTAAATAAGGTTAAATATCTGGCATCTGTCAATGTGCAATGTCCCTGGGCTCAATGCTACCAACTTTGGATTACTAAATTAAAAATAACCATTTTTAGTTACTAAACTCTATTCAAACTAAACGCAAGTGAAACATAAACACAAGTTGTTGCATGGCTAGAGCGTGATACGCACGTGATCGGCTTGCCATCGGCTAGTCGGCAATAAAGTCTGTCCCGGCGTGCGAGTGCAGCGTGTCGGTATTTCTTACAGAGGTGTATTGAATTGCAAGTGGACCTTTATTTTTTTTTTTCGAAATAATTCTTTCGCTGTTTACTATTTGTTGGAGCTACGATTTGTGTTAATAGTAGAAATTTGCAGGTAATTGAATGACTAGGTGCGCCATAAAAGTTTGTTTTTAAAGTTCTTAATACTGGGGCATATTATTTTAATATTTTATATTAGGTATAAAATTCATAGAGATCGTCCTTAATGCGGCCCTGCCTCGTATTAGCCCTCACAATTATTCACGTGTTTCCTTCGTGTACATGTTTACGCGCCACTTGCATTTAGTTTGAATAGAGTGTAGATTAGTAGATATACGAATAATAATGTACAAATTTTGTTAGCCAAAAACTACGGTATTATATTGAAGCAATCCAAATCGTTATATTGTAAGCACCTCTATTTCACTCTGAGTAAGGTGCCTTCGGGTAATATCGCCCACATAAGACATTACACTTCTTAAAATCCTTAGATTTATATTAAAAATAACAACATTAAACATTTTGGACCAGTAAAGCCATATTCTTTATTAACTATTTGACAAAAATAAAATACATCAATTCTTAGCAAGAAAAATAACGATCTTTAAAAACGTCGTAAATGGACGATATTTCTGCCCGTTGCTGAAATTTCGCATCCAGGATATTCAAAGGCCTCCACTGTGAGTCCGACACAATTTTCATGGACCCAATTCTTGCATTTCACACATTGTCTCGTATCATATTGTACGTATTTACACTAAAAGACTGAAATATCTCCCATCTTATTTATGTGGCCGATATTTCCGACAGTGAAATGTTCGTCGTGCTCTCACGCAGTTTATTGCAGACTGTGGCGGTTGGTTATTTAGATTTAAATGCATTGTTGCTATTGGCTGTTCAAAACACGCTATTAACAAATACTAACCTCGTTGGTTAGTAAAAAAACTTCGACAACGCGCCAAATTTAAAAGTGGGCGATATTTC
Source organism: Pseudeuparius sepicola (assembly GCA_963920635.1). Classification (NCBI taxonomy): domain Eukaryota; kingdom Metazoa; phylum Arthropoda; class Insecta; order Coleoptera; family Anthribidae; genus Pseudeuparius; species Pseudeuparius sepicola. The sequence goes on along the minus strand of OY987302.1, from coordinate 44,742,797 downwards.
AGACTGGGCGATATTACCCGAAGGCACCTTATAGGGGAAAAACACAAATAATGAGGTTCATAGGTGATTTTAATCGTCACAAAACCTATGTAACCTGTGCCTTTACTTTCTACTTCCACTATAACGCAAACACCTAGGATTTATAGCTACCGAACGGAAATAGTTTCCGGGAAAAGGGCGTCACCGGGGAGCCGTCCCCACCTCCTACCTCGTGGCCCCTATTAATTTACCAGGTAAACGGCGGAAATTAAAAAATAGCGATCAGGAAACCGCCGCCATCGCGATCTCGGCCCAGTAATTCAATCCGAACTGACTAATGGCGCTCCAGATAATGGCCCGCTAGTTGATTGCCGTCACTATTGTCTGTCTCAGATTTAAAAAGGGTCTTTTGCGTGATTTATCATCGCCATTAGTCAGCCGTCTCATTTGCAATTGCAGATGAGCGCGGGAAAAATACAATCGGGGCTTTTCGCCGCACTTTCTTATCGGCTCCCCGGGCGTAAAGCTGTCGGTTTTAGTGGCTTCCAAATGCGCCATAAACATTATCTAGACCGTAGAGATGATATGTAAGGAGTAAACTGGCTTTATCCGCCTTTTATATGGTGCACTTTTGTACGTTTAATGAGCCCGTTATTCCCGCCGGCTTAATATACTAGACATTTTTATGTTGCTTTTGATATTTCCAGTCTCAAAAAGTCGACCGACATTTCTTTCATTGTTGGCGATTGCGTATAACCAGTAATAACCACAATAACAGTTATCATCTAATAATAAGATTTTAAAATCTGAAATACATTATTAGTGGCGTACACGGTGTTCAAAGTTTCGCGCCACCTCCTATTTTTAGCAGAGGAAAGCCGAAAATGAAAAAATATACACGGGTTCTTAAATGGATCCTACTAAGGTCTAATTAATGCCAAAAATTCGTTTTCTTAGATTGTGCGGATGTAATAGTGCAGGCAGGCGCGGTCATATCCATTTGCGAAGGGGGGGGGGGTGCATACCTGGATATGTAGGTACTCCTTTAGGCGGGTTTTAAGTACCTACTATAACAATAAAACTTCAATAAGGCGATATCACAAAAAATATATTTCTGACAAAAATAACAAAAATAAATATTTTAAATACAAATTATGTATGCTTTGGAAATTATGAAGAAACTATTTTTCGACCTCACTAAAGTGCCTTTTTTGTAGGTTTTACGGCAAAATGTTAGGAAGGAAACTTGTTCAGAATGAAAAGCTGAGTGGGTTTGCGAAATTTCGAAAGTCTAGGCCTATACTTTGATTTTTTGGCATTTTTCACACTTTTTTTAGAAAAGGCATTTTGAGTAGTTTTTACATCAACATTTTATTAAGAAAACTTGTTGACAATGAAAAACTGGTACGTGTAAAAAATTTCAAAAGCTTAGGTCGACTTTGATTTTTTTGCTAAAAAATTAAAATGCACAAAAATCAAAGTACTTGGAATTTTTCACACCTATTCAGTTTTTTTATTGTGAAAAAGTTTTCTTCATAACATTTTGATGTGAAAACTACACAAAATGCACTTTTCTAAAAAAAAGTCGAAAAATGACAAACAATAATTAATGTATAGGCCTATACTAAATCGAGCAATCCGCACGCCTGGCGTAAATAAAACCACGTGTTCAATGACGCTCCGCGATTGGTCGGTAGGCTATAAAATTTCCCCCGACTCGGCAACAGATATTCGGTTTTATCTTGTTGTTTTTATGTCACAAATTAGTTTCAAACCAAGCAGCGCTGATCTCCAGAAGCTCAAATTTCAACTCGAAATTAGTTTGTTAATTACACTTTATGTGAACTCAATGCGTGGACACTGTAGGTTAGATAATATTAGTAATAATATTCGTATCTATTTTTTATTTATTATTTTTTCAATTTTATTAGAGGGGGGGCATGGCCCCCATGCCCTAAGACCGCGCCTGAGTGCAGGCATGTTTTATTTCCACCTTTTCAAGAATATTGTAGTTTAAAAGCGGTCTCATCGGTCCACATCCAATCGAGCTTTGACAACGCCATCTATATATTTCATTTTCGTATAACCCAAGGCTCCATCGAGAATCAGATCCACTCATTACGCCCGCGTTGGGTCTGCTGGTACCTAACCCTGTTAGTTAATTTGTATGGCAGTATATTAGCCGAGCTTCATAAAACTTGCAGGATTTAACTCACATTTTATTTATGAAATACCAAATACCAAACAAACTTAAAACTATTTTTAAGGGTGTATACTTCTAATGCCTTTTGATTTAGTGAAAACTACAAGGAAAATTAGGCTGCAATAATTATACTCCTACAAGAACCAATTGACCTAATCAAATTGTAGATTGGATATTTTAAAAACAAATATATCTAAGACGTCATTTTATAGCTGAAACGTTTTATAAGTATTAGGGACTCCATTGTGAATAAGGCGTGAAAGCTACTTCCACTGATCAGGCATAATGGAGACATTCCCAGATTATGAAAAAAACACGTAATTTGTAGGTACCATGTAAAAAGGTCTTGAAAATTTATCAATATTTTTAATTTGAGATTATCGTAAAATCATATTTTACAGTAACAGTATCATCGTTGATAATAATAATTTTCGTCCTCTCTGAAAATAGTAGTTCGAATTGTTTTCAATTCAATATCCTTCCAAGTTTATGTCAGTTAACAACAAGGCAAAAACAAGGCATTTTAAACATAATTTAATAAAATTTATACATTTAGCATTTCAAACAAACTTAAACATTTGCCCTCCAACGGCCGGTATTAGCGGATCAAGGATAGTTGACCTGCCCTAGTTGTCACATTTTTTGTTAACTTTTAGGTTGAGTATATTTATACAGGGTGTTCCTCAACCTATACGCATAAACTTGGGAAATTGTAGCAGAGGACAAATAATGGCCAATTATCGAAAAAAAAAATGTAATAACATATTTTTTGTTTTGGGGATACAGTGAAAAAACTTTTACAGATAATAAAAAATTAAGAAGATAACAAGTCATGATAGCACATATGGTATTTAGCAGTAGGTAGGTACTTTGTTGTTAGCTGTCTTCAATGACGTCTTAAGTGTAAGACGGTATTTGTGTTTATTTTCACGCGATTAGAACTTTTTCTCTGGCACGTAGTTTCGTAAACGAAGAACTTATATGGACATGGTACTAGCATAATGGAGAAGCACATCAAAATTCAGTGGCTGCATGTCATCTTTATGCCCAAAGAGTTCCTCAAAGATTACATCCAGGAATTGAGGTTCTTTTGCGTGTGATTCAGCGAGGCAGAGAAACTGGCAAAACAAAAAATAAAACAAAACGGGCCGATCGTGTGAGGCCTTCATGGATTCGCAGGGGCTCAACTGTGTATCGAAAATCAAGGAAATAACTTTGAACAGTTATTATGATGAGCTAACATCAATTTATTTTATTATACGAAATTCTAGTTCTGGATTTTTAATTTGAAATAAATTGATATAATCTCCAAAACAAAAAATATTTTATTACATTTTTTTTTCGTTAATTGGTCATTATTTATCCTCTGCTACAATTTCCCAAGTTTATGCGTATTGGTTGAAGAACACCCTGTATTACTGACATTCTTGTTATTGTAACATAACCTTAAAGGGGTTGAAGATCGTAGACATAAAATTTAGACGTACCATAATATCTTGCCAACCATATTTCCAAATCGGTGACGTCGAAACAACAAAACCCTAAAACCTAGTGCAAAAAAATTGCAGAGCTATTTTGCTACTTATATATCGCAAACAAACTATAGATTACAAGCTACTTTTGAAAAATATTCGAATAGGCCTATGTAAAAAATTTCACTTAAACACGACGATTCAAGGGAAACGAAGTCAAAGTCTCTCATTGAATTTTTATACAACTTGATTTGGGTAATTTTCTGGGTATTAAGGCGCGGACAATTTTTTTTTATTAAAACTGACAGTGGCAGTATGGTGGTGTTTTTTGAATTCTATGATTACCAGGGACCCTTTAAAGTAAGGGGACCCAGCATTATACTTTCCAAAGTGAGGCCGTTTCTTTCCCCATTCTAATGGTCTCAATGATGCCAAGTATGCAATTTTATTGGAGAATCTATGGATATAACAGGTACTTTGATTGTTAGTAAAAATTAAAATGATTTATAAAAATTAGACTTGACAATGTTCTGTCAAGAAACACAGAATATGGCAATTTAAGTAATATAAATATGGTAAGTCAGTGCCGATTTTGCTTATTTGAGAATTTGTCGCTATTGCACCTTGTTACCAGGTTCCTCAAACCATTTGTAATATTATGTAGGTATAATTATAGGTACGTACTTGAACTTTCTTCCCTTGTTGAGTGTATCTACCCAAAGAACTTTCACAGATTTCAGGATGGACCAATAAGATTAGGTCTTGTACTTAGTTCTAATCATGTAGTTTTTCTCGGTGCTCATTTTTGTAATTTTATTTCTCTCCCAAGGTACCTCACAAACGTAAAATAAAATTATAGTTGTAGATAAAAACTGTTTAAAAAAAGACCTGCTTAATAATTTAATATTTAGGAAATACCATTTTTGTTTTGAACTACTTACTTATACGTAATGCCCACGTAATGGGAATTGTAGGATTACTAAACGTGAGACAAGAAAAATCTGGTTGCAATTATTGGGACTACTACAGGCGGCCGCATTACCTTTAATTGACTATCTGGAAGTTAGAAAACTTAAAAATTGTGTACTATGAAGGGAAATATTTTGCCTCCTTTGGAATCTATGGCACTGGCATGTCACATAAAACTTGATGGCAGTTGGACACTGACATATATAACATAACCTTGTACCAGCCCACTTATGTGGTCTCCTTGGAGATATACAGAAAACAAGGCTTCACTTTTCCTATGTGATAGACTGTGACATGCTGGGTCCCCTTATTTTAAAGAGTCCCTGATGATTACCGTCCCTCTTCTTATTCCATGTCAGTAGTGAGGTAAAGGGGTCGATCCATCTTCCATCTCACCCGCACTCATGTATTTTCCCATATAAGTTAACGACTTCGGGTGCGGTCTTATCGCTACTTTTGGTCTGTCTCTCTCGTCCGTAGTCTCGGCGCGGCGTTCGCGGCGTTGCCGGATCCTCGATTTTGTCGTGTTGGTGCGACGTTGCCTTTTCCTGGAACGAAATAAAAAAACTCCTAGCCTGGAAGCGAACCGGTTCCGTTCGTGTCCCGGATGTTTGTAAATTTTACTTCATGTGTCAAAACATTTTATATTGTGGAACATAAACGTTATGTGAAAAATATAAAGAGTTTATATGCCATTTTTCATGGAATAAATGGAAAACATAAGTTATATCGAAATTTGAAACATATTTTTTATAGAAAATTGGTCGAAAAATGTCTTACAACTTTTTTTCTGAAAATAATAGTGAAAACTCACAGATTTTATTTTTAATTAAGGGAGAAGTTCGTTACGACAGGTGTTATAAAGAAATCAGGATACTTGGAATAAGGACGGTACCTAATGTTTGGAAAGGACGGTAATGACCATGGATATGAATAGTAATATTTCAAACTGTTTAACTTTTCCTCTTCCTAACGTATTTTACCGCCCCTTTAGCGCCATTACCGTCCTGTTTCAATGTTTCGAGGGATGGTTACGATGGGGACGGCATGGGCGCCCGCAAGGGGACAAGGGGGGCAGTTGCCCCCCCCCCCCTAGAGAATCATTGTGTTGCTTCACACTTTTATAACCACGTGCAAAGAATGATAAACACATGACTATAAAAAATATATAGGATTTGATATTTTTTGTTATAACTGCGTGTTGTTTTGTACATACTTACACAATATGTCTATGTAGACTTTGGAGACATTGGTAATGATTGGTGTTTATTTTGTGTTAATATTCCAAAGAGTAGGTATATCCAATATTTAATCATAGATACGGAGAAATATTTATTTTTTGTTTCGTTTAGGATTTAATATTTTTTTGTTGTCTTGTTGTTTCGTTTAGGAATTATGTTAATTTAATATCAGTTTTTCTAACGACAAATTTTTAATTTTAGAAAATTAAAATGTGTTTGAAAATAAGCAAAAATAATAAAGTTTGAAGTTGACTTTTGCCCCCCTTTAGATTTTTTCTGCGGACGCCCATGGGGACGGTAGTGATGTTTTGGAACGCAAAGTGTTTTATTTATACAGGCTATTTCCTTTTTCCTGGATACCTATGGACATGGATATAGAAGAAATTGTTCTAAGAAGAAAAATGCATATCTACATTGTATTCTAGAAAGTTTTATAAGCGAGATACAGGACGTTAAGGTTGGAAATAAAATGTCATCAAATGTATGTTCAGTTGCCTGTATCAATAGAATTTTATTTACAACTGGCTGGAAAAGCTAGTGGATTTGAAAGGTTAATTACACTATTTTAAAAGTCATGGCTGCAAAATTAGTTATATATATATTTTAATTTCTAGCCGCTATACTTAACTATTAAATTAGTGTCATTAGTATTTAGTTATTTAGACTTTTAAAAATACCCATATTTTTTGTAAATCTTTCAAATTCACTAATTTTTCCAGCTAGGTAATTATATTTTTTGAACAAGCCGATGCCTTACATTTGAGCATAGTAATTATTAAAAAAGAATTAGAAAAATAATTTAGTTGGTATAAATAATATTCCATTTTAATGAAATAAATTATGTCAAAACTGACACTAGTAAAATTTACCATCAAGCCCTTTTTTGTCCAAATCTAAACGTTTTTACAAGCGCGACTTTTTTACGAAAAATCGCTCAAAGAATTGAAAAGTGTTGGCGAAAAGCGGGACACCCTGTATATTCATAGGAAAAAATAACAACAGTAATAAATTGTGACTACTCAAAAAAATCCAAATCTAAACTCAACGAACAAAGTAGGCCACCATTTTAGCTGTGCCTTTTTTAGAATTATAATCGTCCGACGTGACGGCCCCGCGATTAGATCTACAGGGATCCGCCGGGGAAACGAAATAGAGATAAATCAGGTCAGCGGGAGCCGTGGGCTCGTCCGTTTCCTCGGCCGGCAATGGAATGGAAATTAATGAATCGTCCAAACATTCGATACTGGGCCCGGCGTGGCGTGGCGGAACGATTAATCGGGGCACTGGTGGCGTGGAGAAAGGCACACCTGTAACAATGGATCGAATCACGGGAAAGTCGGGGATATTATTTCTATTGTGAGCGAAAACAACAGGCGAGAAATTGAAATTCGCCGGAATGGGATGGAATTGAACGGAAACCACGCGCGATGAGTTCGCACCTTCTTTCGGGAAAAACCTCGGGGAAAGAAGGGTAACTTGGGGTAACGACGGTCGGACTGCCTCGGCCGTATTCGACCTTTCGCCAAGTGAACCTTCTATGTGATTAGTATTCCCTGATATATATAAATATGTAATGTAGTCTAAACAAGCTATTGTTACTTTATATCCCTAAACTTTTAAAAAACGTTGTTTTTTCAATTTTTGACTTCAGTTTATTTTAACTCATTTATGAATTAAAACTGTGAAATCCTTAATTTAAATTAAAAGAAACGCCATATTGTTCAATCTATCCTTAACATCTGGAACTGTCCCCTTTCTTTGGAAAACTTGTAAAGTTAGACCGGTGCCCAAAAATGATTATAAACGCAATATTAGTAACTACAGGCCTATTACTATAATGGGCTCGTATACTTCGGACAAAAATATTAATTTTTTTATCTATCGGTAGAAAATGAGGAAAAAATCGACCCGTGTCTTTCATTTTTTTCATATTTGCTTTAGATTTGCTGTAATTTTATAAATAATCGCCGATCAAATATCTGATCGGAGTAAATAATACTTTCCCGCCAAAGGTTGTGACGTAGTTGCCCTTCCTTATACAAGGGGTATTTCATAAATTTTACTGGAATTCTTATATAGTTTGTTAGCATATTATGGTATTATTAAATACCTGTTGTAACTTTAATTAAAAGAATTTATTATTGTTAATATCTTTCAATATAATTTCAATGCAGATCATGGTAATTAACAAAAATATTATCATTAAATTAATACATTCTATACGACCCGGGTCGGTTTGCTTTTTATGTAGCGCTGAGGCACAACTTCCTTTTTCAAGATAATCTTGCTTCCCACAGTTCTCAAGAACATCCAATTCTTACCATTAGGCTCAAGCTAAAAAAATCTATCTATTCTTATACAAAAATTATTGCAATAAAAGTTGCTCGATTAAAGAGTATGATAAATATGAAATAAAATTTTGAATTTATAATGAAAAGAATTGATTTACGAGTACAATAATATAAACTATAAATACTTAATATTATTATAAACTTTTAATCTCTATATATGTAATAAAAATTATTAACAGGGGTTATTTTGAGGTTTATTACATTCAGGTAGATGTAGTCTTATAACCCCAAGACAGTAAATAAATATTAAAAAAAGAAGTAAAAGTGCTTCAAACTATCTATAACAGATAATATGTACTCGCGTTGAAATGGTCTTCGCAACAATACAAAAACGTTTTCTTCATTGGAAGGCCAACTGTTTCCAACCACCGTTTTCGGCGAATTTCGTCGGTGTCGATAAAAACAATTTTCCAGAGTTTCTGCTGGAGTTTTCACAAGAGGGAACGAACAACCTCCATGACTATTATAACGACGCGCAAACTAGTAAATAACTAAAGATCACTTGCTTATTTTCTGCTAACGCATTGGGCAAAGGGCTGATAATCTTAGCAGGTAGAAACGTTTTCAGACAACTATTGCATAACCTTGCATTTATAAAGGTTAACAGGCCATGTCAGGTTATTTTATTTGACGGAAGACGAAGAGGGGAGAAGGCGACGTTGCCGGTTCTTAAATTAATGCTAACTACGTCACAGCCATTTCATTACGTATTCAACACAATTTTGAACTAAAGTACCGCGAAAAAAAATTTTTCTTTAGTGTTTCCGGACGTTTAAAGGCGATATCTAGCCATTGCAAAAATAAAAAAAATGTGGTAAACGAGCCCATTAATAACTTTTTAAAAGCTTTTGAGTATCTACTCCATGATCTGCTATACTCCTCCCTAAGTGAACAAATTACAACCAATCAACACGGTTTTACAAAAGGACGCTCTACAACATCTAATTTAATACTTATTACGCAATCTGTTGCCATGGGCGCCCATAGGGGGGGGGGGGCAAGAGGGGGCTCGTGCCCCCCCCCCCCCTGGAGATTCTCAAAATCCCTGCGCGTTCTATTTTATTATAGTTGAGGAAAAGATTATTTTCATATTCTTCCAGGTATACAGGGTGTCCCGAAATTACCCTGCCATAATTTACCAGCGTGTTCTACGACCTAAAAAAATAAAAAAAGGTTCCTATAAACATGGCCTTAAAAATTCCCCTTAATGGGGCTATAGCCCCGAAAAGGGGCAGTTTCACAAACGGTTCTTTCCAAATTTTTCCAGAACGAACAAAGGTAACATTCTGAAATTTGGTAAGTATGTGATGTACCTGTGAGATTTGACATTTGCCGGGGTAGCGATAGTTAGACATTCTTTATCATAGGCGTCCTAAATGGGGGTTAAGGGGTTAAAAATACCCTTAATATTTTGTGTGTGCTTTTTCCCCAAATTTATTGCGAAATTATAAAATTCCAGGGTATTCTACGAAAAAATTGTGCTCTTGTCGAACTTTGATAGCGTGCACCGTTTTCGAGTAAAATCGTATTGAATTTTTTTTTGCAGGGGGCCATGAAAATGCGTATTAGAAATTAGCCTGCCATATTTTACCAGCGTATTCTGCGACCCAAAAAAAATGAAAAAGTTCCTATAAACATGGCCTCAAAAGTTCCCCCTAAGAGGGCTATAGCTCCCGAAATGGACACTTTGTCCAACGGTTTTTCTAAATATTTCCAGAACAAGCAAAGATAAAATTCTGAAATTTGGTATGTGACATACCTGGGAAAATAAACCATGAAAAAAGCGCAGACCTTGACCTCTCCTTATTTGGGACGCCTATGATGAAGAATGTCAAACTCTCTCTACCTCGGTAAACGTCAAATCTCACAGATATATCACACACCAAATTTAATAATTTTATCTTTGTTCGTTCTGGAAATATTTAGAAAAAACCGATTTCCAAAGTTTCCATTTCGGGGGCTATAGCCCTCTTAGGGGACTTTTTTGAGGCCATGTTTATACGAACTTTTTTATTTTTTTTTTGTATCAAAAAACGTGGTGGTAGATTATGGCAGGCTAATTTCTAATAGGCATTTTCATGGCGCTCTGCAAAAAAATTTCAAAACGAGTTTACTCGAAAACGATGCATGCTATCGAAGTTCAACAAGAGCACCTTTTCTTCGTAGAATACCTTCAACTTTCATAATTTTGCAAGAAATCTGGAAAAAACTATACAAAAAAAATTGGGGTAATTTTAACTCCTGAACGGGACGGCTATGATTAAGAATGTCTAACTATCGCTACCTCGGTAAATGTCAAATCTCAAAGGAACATCACATATCAAATTTCAGAATTTTATCTTTGTTCGTTCTGGAAATATTTATAGAAACCCGTTTGTGAAACTGCCCCTTTCGGGGGCTATAGCCCCATTAGGGGGCATTTTTGAGGCCATGTTTATAGGAACTTTTTTCATTTTTTTAGGTCGTCGAACACGCTGGTAAATTATGGCAGGCTAATTTCGGGACACCCTGTATAAAACAAACCCCTGAAATAATTTATACAAAATTTAACTGGGCCACAATCACAAACCAATTATCGATTCAGAGCTAGGTAGTTCTAAAAAGAACAAGGTTAGATGAGATAATTTTGCCCCCCCCCCCCTAAAATATTTTCTATGGGCGCCCTTGTCTGTTGCTCAGGCATTGGATGATGCATCTCAACTTGATGTTACACTGACCTTTCGAAAGCTTTTGACAAATTGAATCACTCTATGCTTATTGATATTGATCTTGGCTAAGCGATCGAAAGCAGTATGTGTCCATTAGTGATTTGAACTCACAGCCGTTCACCTGTCCCTCAAGGGTGCCTCAGGGATCAGTCCTCGGACCTCTCATCTTTTTCATATTTGTTAATGATATATGTCGAAGATTGTCTGCTCGTTGTTGTATGCTGATGATTTTAAAATTTTTGCAAAAATTCATACTCCTGAGGATTGTGGTAGGTAGCAGGATGACTTGAATGTTGTCAATGTATGGTGTACCTAAGGAAAATATACTTATTCTTAATATAAATAAATGTAATGTTATGTCATACACACTTAAAAAGAAACCTATTTTATTTGATTATAGTCTTGAAGGCCAATCACTCTCCAGACCAGAGTTTGTTAAAGACTTGGGATTTGACACATGTCTTTCTCTTAATAAACATTGCGAGAATGTAGTCAGTCAGGCTTCCAAATTATTTGGTATTTTTTAAAGTGGGGCGAAATTTATCTGATAACCAATACACTGAAAAAGCTATTTTTCTCTCTTATTAGGCTCAAGTTGGAGTATGCTTCCATTGCTTGGAACCCAGGATATAATATACAATGGATAAATATGGAATCTGAGCAGCGTCGGTTTCTAAAATATTTATTTTTTAGACATGAAGAATTCTACCCTCCACAGGGTTTTCCTCAATCCGATTTAATGGAAATGTTTAATGTTGCTTCCCTATCATATCGATTATCCTGAGTTCTTGTCCCAATTAAGGCTCAATGTGCCCCGTGTGTGTGCTCGGCAGAGTGATACTTTTTATCTACCTGCGGACAAATATCTTAAAATTCTCGCCTTTGTATTTTATGTGTAATTTTAGTAATAATTTGAAAAACATCCATATTTTTGAATAATACTTTACCTAGAATTAGGAATCATGTTTTTGCAGCTTGAGATTGTACCTACTATGGTTTTGTGATGTATCTTTTTGTTTTTTGTTTTTATGATGTATCTTTTCTAATTTTTTGTTTTGTACTTTTATCCTGCCCTATTAATGGGTAGGTACACCTGTTGGGCAGTGTATTTATTAAATAAATAAATTATCTGCACATAATAATTACTGGGCATAAGGACATCAAAAAGTGGTCAAAAATAACTTTAAGTAAAAGGAGAAGAATAACTATTTTTGCTTATAAGTAGAGCACGAACGCAAATTTTTTGGTGTTGTAAGTGAAACTATTTTAGCTCGTTTAACTTTTGCAGCTTCTTGTGGGTCTGTGGGTTTTTTTCTGTCATTAAGGTTCCAGGTGCAGTATTAACCTGTTTGCCAGCAATACCTTCAAAAGTAAATTTAAATGTGAGGCGCCGTGCTCAAAGTCTTATTTTAAAAAGTGGAAAATTTCAGTTTGATGAGGATTATCTTACTATTTATTTATCCAAATATTTAACTTATATGCAGATTTTTTTTTAATAATACGTTTTAATTGCTTCCTCGAAGTATAAATTATATAATTAATGTATTCTCGGGAATGCCTTCGTTTGGACCGGACCAGTGACGTCAGTGTTAGGGAGTTTTAAATTTCTATTTTCAATTTCAGTTTAACTAAGGCACAAAAAATCAAATAACTGCCGCTTCCTATATATCTACTGAACACGTCATATATAGTCCAAAGCACGAAAGAAAACGTTTCTAAAGAATGCGGGCAGCGTTGCGAGATTTCCTATACGAGTAGTCGTTATTTATTGGCGAATACAAGTTTTATCATAATGAAGCCGAATTTCTGAACTCTGTTATCCGAAAAAATAAACCTCGCATCACGGGACAACTTACCAATTTTTGCTTATCATTTATTTTTAACGCGGTGTGATAAAACACCTATTATATTTTTTTCAACATCGTCGCGTCTACCATCGCCTTTGAAATACGGCAACACAGCACTTCTGTGAAGGAGCCGGCCGACAAAACCAGTTAGCCAACGCGTTTTGTGCCTGTTTCTATAGTACGTAAAGTTAACTGCGTATTTGGGCTACCATACAGACCTCATTTTTTAGGCCTCTGGCAAGTTTTTTCCGCCGGCTCAGAGAGCTCAGTGGCGTTTCGTATATTCGGGAGTTAACCTGTGCAAAATGAGTAAACAGGGAAGAACGTTGCATTCTCAAGCACGAGAAATAATTGCCAATGTTATAAGGGTTTGCCTTCCTCCATAATGTGGTGGTTGAATTTAGTCCTCGACTATAGAGTTTTAGTTGTAGGTTTTCTGCTTAGGGGGACAATGGACAAATGATCAATTAACCTACGTAAATCATTAGCTTATTCGTAATTCATTACGAATAAGCTTATTGGTAATGCAGAAAACCTACAACTATAATTCCTCCATAATCTAAGGCCTCACCGTTAAGAATAATATTAACAATAAATTAAATAACAATTATATGAAAATTAAGTCAGTGAGTTACACAAAATTGAGCTACGCCCCTGAACTGTGACTAATTCTATAATATTTGCGAGTTCTTCCCCCTTACGTCGCACGCATTCTGCCGTAAGAAGGACTATAAAATCCAAGTGAAAAATCAAGAATGTTTCCCCTTTCATTTGTTAATTCAAATTCAACCAATTATACGAGTGGATTTTGATAGGGTGTGAGGGGGTGCAATCAACACTACGGGTCCCTGAAGAGTACCTCTGGTCTTTGGTAGCCTTAACATATCGAGCTGGTTTCAGTAGGTAATCAAGAAAATGTAACTTCATATATTTTTCATCAAACTTCCCTCGTTTTTGATTGACTTGTTATTGGTAACCAAGAAAATTTATAGTGGTACGTAAATCAAAACATACATTTAAATTACCTAAATTGGCAAGGTTGAATATATCATACATTTATCACGCATGAAAATGTATACTTGTATGGAAAATAAACCAGGGTGATTTGCATATAATACAAGCAAAATTAGTCGAGCCTCTGGGCAAAAACACTAGTTACATGCCCAGCGTTACTTTCCACTTGTTAGTAGCTCGTACATCCACTGAATTGGACACTGCCGTATGTATGCACGTATATATCTACAGATACGATCTGGCGCATATCTAATTTACGCTGGAATATATGCGCCGTAAGTTCCACCTTAATTCTGTGATTTGCAATTTCAATTGCGCCACATTTCGTTAAATAATACCGCCGCACGGGGTTTATCTTCGGCGGATAATATATTCAATGGAATAACAATGGGAGCCATCCTTGGTTTTCAGGGTAGTTGCAGTTGCTTGCATGCGAGATTGCGCCGCGGGATTTCGTATGTTCGGAATTCAACACGTTATCGCGCCAAACGCTGCGAGGGGGAATTTGTAAAGTTTCAATTGTTTTGCAACGCTGCTATTACAAACCTCGGATTGGAGGGAATATTACAACCATAAATTTGGACATCTGAATTATACGAGTTACACAATTTTAACGTTGAAAGTAGGTACCAAGGCACATATAATGCCGGCAAATACAATTTGGAATGCTAGGCTATATACTGTGATTTTTTGCTTAAGAGGGGGTTGCCGACAGCGAAAGTGTCGTTAGATTTCGTATTTTTTTAAGTTGTATAGCATAAAATCTAATAACATTTTACCTGGCAAAAATTTAGTACAAACATCTCTGTCTTCATTTTACTCATAAAATCTTACAATCAGTGTTTTGTTTTATAGGTTATGAAAACTTGGGAAAAATAATAATTCCAGTGCATATGCTTTTAAGATCTTATGATTAAAATGAAGACAGATGTTTGTACAAAATTTTTGCCAGGTAAAATGTTATTAGATTTTATGCTATACAACTTAAAAAAAATACGAAATCTAACGTCACTTTCGCTGTCGGCAACCCCCTCTTAAAAATATGGTTTGTGGATTTGTGGAAATGTAGCAAAAGTATGTCAAATTATCTGCTGTTTTGTCAAACTAGCATATCTATATCTAATATCATTGCGATTGTTGTCTCTGACTTTGTGTTCATTACCAAGTCTTTTTTATATCTTTTTATTTTGGATTTGTGAACATTTCACATTCTTGTTATCTATATATACATTGGAACAGGCTGGATATGATCAATAGACTTCGTTCCCGATGAATGCAAATATCTAAATTATATTACCTCCTGGGTGTTATATTCCGTCTATAACTTGATCTACATAAGCGTTTTCGAACAAGTAGTGTGAAACCAACAAGTGACCTTGAGCTGGCCAATAGCATTTATGCAGTTTGGTGTACTGCAGAAAGGCTCCAGTCCTAGCTGCTACTGGACCACCCTAGCGTCCAAGTCTAGCAGTCACTACCCTGTCATTGAGTCATCTGTTAGCTTCCAGTCAGGGGTGGAATAGAGCTATGTTGGGCCCTAGGCTAAATTTATTTAAGGACCCCTTGACCCGTCGTAATAAAAAAATTAGGTAAAATTTAGGTAAAATTTTAAGTGCCGATAGTTTTTTTATCAACATTCTTATTTATTTTATAAAAAATATTAATTTAACATTTAACTTTATGTATTAAGAACAGAGTAGATACATAGGAACTTATTATTAATTAAATCCTTTTTCCCTGGCTTTTCTTTTATACTTACAAAGCTTGCCACAATTTTGTTTGTTTCTATATTATTAAGGATTCGGGTTTTTGTTCTCAACAAATACTTCTAAAACAAAGGAAAAAATAATATCGGGAATTATGTATCTACCTAAAGCGAGCAATAAACACCGAAAAAAAAAACAACCTATACTAAAAACGAGCAATCCTTACGCCTGGCGTAAATAAAACCACGTGTTCAATGACGTTCCGCGATTGGTCGGTAGGCTATAAGATTTCACCCGACTCGGCCACAGGGACGAACGCGATCGCAAAAGTGTAGTTATGCGGTTTTATCTTGTTGTTTTCAGCTATCTAGACAATAATTTTATCAATGTTTTGAACCATTTTAATTAAGCCAATATTTTTTTCCGAAATATTTTGATGTAAACAATTGTAAAACTAAAATTAAATAAAGGTCGTGCCTCGGTGCGGCCCTGGCAAATATCTCAACGCACGTGCTCTTGTTTACGCCAGGCTAAGAGTTGCTCGATTTTAGTACCTATACCTATAGAGAACAAAAACCAAAAACAGGAAGCAAGCAAATCACCTAAGCTTAATTTTTCAAATTTCAGCAGAAAAACATCAACCTATCTTCAACTTGTCGATAAGATTATCTGCGCGGCACGGCGTTCTCGACGAGTAATAACAAAATCCGTTGAAAAATGTTTCATTTCTGGCGGCGACAACGACGGTCGCCGCCAGAGTTCGGTTCTAATCGCCCATCCTCGTCCTAGGATTGGAACGCGGACGTGTAGGTCGGAGCTAATTTAGCTAATAATCTTGGACAACGTAGTCCAGTCCGTACTGTTTACATTTTTCTCCGGTGTATATTTTCTGTTGTTATTTCGCTAATCGCTGTTTGTTGTTAACTCAAAATCTGTGCCGTGTGCTCGTCGGCCAGAACATTAAAAAAACTTTCAAAAAAAATAATACCCCTATACAGTGATTTTTTTGTGTTTGAGTCGCCTCACCCTTCGAAATGTGCCAGATCCGCCACTGACACCACATGAGTCATAAAAAGTTGAACTTCAGTGTCTTGGTACATAAATAACTATTATACTCCAAATGCTAGACAGTACATCAATTTTGCAACAAACATAACAGAATTTTAAAGCTGAATATCATTTTCTTTTGAAAAATACCTTTTCTTATCGGTAATTAGTAATTAGTAATAAAAAATTAATTTAATGATAAAGATAGTGATATAAAATAGTTTTTACGAAGTTTCGAGTTTTTAAAATTTCATAAATATTAAAAATTGGCAAAAAACTAAATATTTTAGTAGAGCGTTCAAATTTGGTACACTTAGGGGAAAGGAGTCGAACGTCGATCAGCGGCTAATATCGATCATCTCAATTTCAGGCAACCCTACAAACCTACAGATTGATAGAATATATGCTGCCATCTCTTAAGGTAGATGCAAATTACCAGGCCGTAAAGAGTTTTTGTGCAGATTTTTTGTTTCGTCGGTGCATCGAATAAGGTATGTACTTGAAAAAGTTCGAAAATCCTAGTCTACTTTAGTACTAATAGTTGCATAGTACCCCAAGGTATTCTACAGTGGGTTTGCAAAAATTTTACTCTTCGAGTCTAGGAGTTGTTTATGTCAAGACAATGGCGTCCTCGTAGCGAGTAATATCGGTCGGGATGATCGGTATTACCCGCCTGTGATCGATTTTGCCCTCATTGCCTTTTATTCTTCGCAGATGCCCCAAAAAAATATACTCGTAAAACAAACCGCTCTGCATGGTCAGAGGAAGATATGAAGCGGGCTGTCAAAGCTGTTGACCAACAGACACACTCCATTAGATAGGCAGCGCAATTAAATGGGGTGCCATATTCTACATTACGCAACCGATTAAAAAACAAATATCCCAGTAAAAAACTAAAATTAGGAAGGAAGCCTGTGTTAAATGACGACCAGGAAACAGAACTGGCCAATCACATTTTAAAATTGTCAAACAAGTAAAGAATAGGTTCAGACCTAAACCTCAACATGATGAAGAACCTATGGAAGAGAACGACTTATGTCCAATATGCTTGGAAACTGGGACAGCAGATGAACTGTGGTGGCGCTGTAGGTTATGTGGTACCTGGCTCCTGGCTCCATGCTGCCTGTTCTGCGATATCTCTGCCAGAAGACCTGAATTCGTGAGAAGCCTGCGAATAGGCATTGATCGAAATTACTCTGTTATATGATCGATATTAGTCGACCATAAGGTGGACAATATCGATCAAGGTAGTGTTTTTTTTTATTCTCAAATTTCTTTTTGATTAAAGTACAGAGGATTTGTCTTTGTTTTTATGTTTATTAGGTAATAATGTTTACGTTCAACACAAAAAATATCAGTATTTTGTGAAAGTGTTGCTTTTCTCTTGCATCATCTTTTAAGTGATCGATATTCGACCCCTTTCCCCTACGTAAAATTGAAAAAATAAACAACTATTTCAAGTAAAACTTTTTGATCTTTTAAGCACTAAACCCATTTTTGGCGATATATTTTTTAAATGTCATTTTTGACAGATAACGAAAGTTACATGACCACGTTTGAGTGGGTCATTTTTCATCTTTTTTAAAGCAAAAGGTAACACCAATGACGTCAAAACCTATAGACGTGGTGCCCCATTGTTAAAATGCCCTTTATTTTGACTCCAAGATTAAATATATCCACACTACTCTAAAAACATGCTGCAAACAAAGATAGAAAGTCAACCATCAACCAACTATACACCCGGTGATTCCCGGTTATAGTTCCTCCAGAATCACACTGAGATAACGCATGTTTTTTCTTGTTTTGGGGGCGCCGGAAGCATCGGAACCTCACCTGAAGACTCGGGGGATGGTCTAACGACGCCAGCCTCCGAGCCCAGAGTCGAAATAAGTTCGCTACGGCTCGACAAAAAGGGGCAATTTCTGACAATCTCGCGACATTTCGGAATAATTTAATGGAGCGCTTAGATTGTGATTAGTTCTGGGCGTCAAGCGTTTATCAAAACAAACCTGTCTATAGGTTCTGACGTCATTGGGTAACACCAAAATTAAATTTCAAAATAAAACGTTAATTAAAAGTTTCCCCCCTATATGGTGCGAACTTTTTGGAGGACACTGTATATTATATGCCATTTAAAAATATTAAACGATTTTGAAATAATCAAAATATTTACATCATTGCTTCGATATATCCAGAGCAAATCTGTATAATACCGTCCGGGACAGAATCGGTGACGCAAATCGAAAGATGGGATCTATTGTGGCAGCACGCGGCGCGCAACGCATCCCACTCCCCGATTCGGGCTAAATCCCGATACACACCGATCTGTCATTTCATTGTATATAATTATCTGCGGCGGCGTATCAGACCTGGGAAAATTGAATGTGGTCCCGGCAGCGAGATAACAATGTACCTACTCCCCGCGACGCGGCGCGGCGCAGGATAAGTGGTATGGTTTGTCGGGATAGATTAAACAACTGGCTGGAGCCGTGTTCAGACGGTTCGGTTCAGGATGAACGTGGGCTTAGTAGGCAAACGATACACGGTCTTGTTTGATATTGAGGAACGGTTTTGGGGATAATGGAAATTATCTCAAGAATAATTCTAGATTATTTATTTAAAAGCACACAGCCGCTGAAACAGAGCTTTCGGTGCATAAGAACGTAATACCCCCAGAACCTATAATCAGACCGCATTCACCTCTAAATAGTTTCGTTAGCAAGCAAAATAATTATTGTTATTGACAATATCCAAGTGACGAAAATTCCAATGTGTCTGTGGAAGGCTATACCTACCCAAGTGTAGGGGAGTGTGGGGCAAGTAGGTTACTGAGTAGGTATATGCGTTTACAGGAATCATGTTCTAAGATTCTTTGGGTTTAAAATAAAGATTATCAGAAAATTTAAAGGTAGTTGTGCATGTTTCTACCAGTAGGTTTATACAAATTGTGAACTTGATAATGCGAGTGTTGATTTTTGTTTAGGATGACGGAATATTCTTTTTAGGTTAGGTACCTGTGGGGCAAGGTAACGAAATCGGGACTTAGTGACACTACTCGTCATTTGGCCCCAGTGATTTATGATGGGTAACTCTGAAGTCTGGATAAAGTGTAATTGGTGCGAATCGTGGTGCGGCATGAATTCGGGCACTGGGTACGAAGAACAAGGTATATTTAACTGTGAAATTTGTAACATTATAACAATCCTAGGTTTGCTATACTTGGGTCTGTCCAATAAAATCCTGTTACCTTCGTTAAATATACAAGATTTATTTATCACAAATTTGAGATTCACAATTTTGATTTGACAACTTTTAAATGACAACTATAAATAATTAAATCAACTTTAGCATGAAGTTAAATTCGAACAATTAAAATAAACTAGGAGAGTTAAATTTCGTTAATAATTGGTTTGAAGACAATAAAAGGGTTAAATTGGCTTTACAATTAAACTGACTGTTCAGCTTCTATTATGATTCACTCTGAATCTTAAGTTTGAACTGCGTCTTCAGTCGCTTACGCTCAAACGAAGCTCGTTGTAGTGTGGGGCGTGGCTAGGGCTTCCTCCGGTCCTTGTCTGCTCAAATAGGCGTTGCAGATGTTGAGGCTAGCAGATATCTCAGGGCGTCGCCGAAGTAGAGCTGACCAGGAGTCAACACCTATGCCAACGCAACTCCACTCGATGCCTACGCAACTCTCGTCACGTTGTTCCGTCGTCAGAGGGCTGTGATCGTAGCGTCCTCAGAGATGGTGTGCAAGCATGAACAGATCAGAAAGAAAGTAGCATTAGACAAGGTCTAAGCCTTTTACAGAAATTTATAAACCAATAGGTTACGATTAATATTTAAAATTGAATTATGATACTAAAGTTATTAAATATTGACAAATAATGATAAAAATTAAACGTTTAGAACTATACTAAACTAAGGGGAACTATGCATAGTTTTTTTTAAATTTTATAGATAATATTATTGAACTGACCGGAATAGCAAAGTGCTTAATATTTAATAAGAAGAAAAATTTTGAGAATGCTCCAGCCCGAATTCTTGAAATTTAAGAAATTTTAATACTTATTTAACGCGAAAAGTTTATTTGAGACTTGAACGGTAAAATAGAGAAACTAAGAAAGCTGATAAACTAAAGGCAATTCGAATTTATTAGGAAAGTGAAAATATCGGTATCAGATTTACTTGAGTGGCCCGGTACCACAGAATCGAGACCTAACTCGAAAAATAAGAAAGTAACGTGTGACCAATGTGACCAAAACTTGAAAATATTCAACAAGATAACAGCCGCAAGATGGTGGGTATTCAAAAAAAGGACAATGCTATGTTTTTGAGTTAAAGATGGCCGGGGCCCCGGACGAAATGAGTCCTTCAAAAAAAATAGCACGTCAAAAAAAACGCCACAGGTGAGTAGTAAAGTTGCTGAACTAAGCAAAAATCAAAAGAAATTACTCACCTGTGGGTTTTTCCAGGAGAAACAGCCACCACCTGCTTGCTGTGTCCCGTGCTTCCTCAGCTACGCAGCCAAAAAGGAAATGCCTCAGGCAAGCGTCGCTGCCTCACGACGCCGTGGACATAGAAAAGAGAAAAACGCAAAAATATTAGTCACACGAAGTCAATCCCCGATATTAAGATACAAAACCACTCAAATAAATCACCGATGGCAAAAATTCAACTAGATAAAAGCCGAAAATGCCGAAAATTTGGCGGGAAATGGGCAGATGCCTCTGCGCGACTCGACACACACGAAGACGGGAGCAAACTCTCCTCAGGTCGGACCCTGCCGGCCGATCGCTGGCAGGACCTACGTCATCCGACTAATCAGGTTTTAGCAAGACACGCATTGAATCAACTAAACAGTATTTATGTTCAAATTATGCATCAACAGAACCGAAAAATCGAGTAATTCATAATACAGATCTTTAACTACATACCTGCTGAAATGTAAACACACACTTGAATTTTCGCATTTTGAATATGCCAGGGTTCGAGGCTAGGCGAAAGTACACGGCCATTTCCGTATATAGCGCGCGAAAATTTGAATTATTTGAAATTTTAAAATTTGAAAAAGTGGTAAAAAAATTGAATACAATGTTATAAATGAATTGAAACTGTACGAAGAATAAATTGGTTATTAAGTATGAGATATTATGAGATATGTTCGAAAATAATGACTTTATGTTAATAACAAAATATAAAAAACGAGTAACGGATTTTGAAATGGAAAAATCCGTTACAACATAATCGTCAACTTGCCTCAATATACTCGCCTTCTTACCCCATAGGGTGACAAAAATGCTTAAATTATAAGAAAATAATGTCTAAATGTTCCAACGCAATATCTAGTTATTTCTCTTTCTCTAATGGAGAGCAAACATACATAAAATCATTATATAAAGTTGTATTTTTTTAAATGCCTCATTCTTTCTTACAATCACTCTTGCTTAACCACGTCAACTTGCCCCAACCTCCCCTACCAAGCATGATTGAAAATTGACAGTTGTTCATCACTTCTTTTAGTTTTGTAAGTACTTGTGAGGTTTGTTTCGGCAAAACTTCAAACTAGTTTTAAACTGTCAGGAGCATGCCTAATTTCATTCTGACGGTCTAAATCCAAACGGTTTGAAGTTCTACCGAAACATACCTAATGTCCACGTTAAATCATTTTGATCTGAAAATTCTTGAAATTTCTCCGCAGAAAGGAAACTTAGCAAAAAATGGCAATTCCTTAAAAATATGCTGCCACTTCATTTTTTTTAATCCACCATGTAAAGAAAATTCCAACACCTATGTTTTTCACACAAATCGTAATTTTTTTTTAAAAACCGAACCGAAGAAACACACACACATGCACCAAAATTTTTAATTTCCAAACTATGTTTTCTTTTAAACTTTTAAACCGATTTAACGAATATCAAACTTTTTATGTTTTTCCGAAACAATGTTTTCCCTCACGTGGTGATATGAAAGTAAAAAACATATATTTTGATGACAGTCACAGACCACCATACTCTCATATCAGAGAGTTTCACATGGAACAAGATAAAGTCGAAACATCTGGATTCAGAATGCATTGGTTAATGTTACAAAGAGGGATGTTTTAGTGGCACATCAAGCATAGAATAATCCGTTGAAATGCCTCAAAAACACCACTCTTGGTATCTATTTTTTCCAAAAATAAAGATACAAAATTTCCTTTATCGTGTTTCATTGGCAGACCACAACTTTAAGGTAAGAATATCCAATTTAAATTTGTATATAACTGCAATACAATCGGATATAAAATTTAAATGAAATGGCTTTTATTCATCCATCAAATACACACATTCTTGAATTTGTCGAAGTTAGGTATCTAAGTACTGGAAAATTATTTTGTCTAAAACTACACATTTAGAACCTAAAAACTGTTGTAGAATTAGCACATTTGTAACAGAAAATTTGTACTTTGGCGAATTCACTGGTATTATCTACTATTATAGTGGTAATTGTTTCGGTTTCTCGAACGCGGGAGAAGAATGCCGACTTGGGCATTTCTTTTAACACAAAAAAAGAACGGTAGGAGGTTTCCCCTTAAGAACCTGGAGAAAAAGGTGACATTCGTGAGCGGTTCATGTGAAGAAATCAACCTATCTGCTATTGTTATCGATCGAACAACGCGTTTTTCGATTTTTCGTTAGATTTGTCTGCCAAAAAAACCTTCACGTAATAACAATTCGCATGAAGAACCACCCGTAGTACCTACGTAATAAATAGTACGCAATTGTACTAGCCACCAATCTCACCGCATCTAGCACATTAAGGGAAAAGGAAACGAGAAACATCCCTGTGATGGCTCCTGGAACATAGTTCTTGAGATCCCGACATCTGGATGCTGTGTGGTTGCTGTTTGCCTACTTACTGCCGCCGGTTGCTGTCGTTAACAACCGACGAGGGAATAAAAGGTCGGAGAAAATTCATTTATTGATATTGCTGATTGCCAAAGAAAGGACAAGTCACAAAGTCAATACGTTGCGTCATAAGCCCTGAACTAAGATTAGCTATAAGCTTATGTCGTGATTTCTATTTAAACCTTTCAATAATTAAATTTTCATAAATTTCAAATGGTGTAACCGAGATATCTCGACATCTAAATCATTTTTAGTGATATTTTTAATTTAATATTTTTAAATGTTGTTGAAACCGAGTGTCTTAATATAGGAACTCATTTTTTTTAGTACATTTTAATTCCTACAAACCTCGCTGTTTCATTTAATTAATCTTTCCCTATTATGGTTAATTATAATTTGAATAAAGTCATATTAGAAAACCGATAGGGTGGTGCCCAATTTACAACAAAAAATCATTTTCTATACTATATAATATACACGAAACAGAAAGACAAATATTTATTTATTGTTATTCCGTTTCTATTGAAGTAGCATGTTTCTTTTTCCTCTGGTATGATAATTGCGGAGGTCTTTTGTCTTTGTTATTTAGATTCGAATTTATTAATACTGTTGCTTTTGATATATATATAAGATTACCTACCTATGTCTCAATAGACACGTAAGTATACCTATGTATTAATTGCTGCAACCCACCATCATCAAAGCGCAGATATTTGGGCATACAGAATAAATGAGAATTTCAAAAAGTGCACCAAGGAATTGTCAGGAATTCGAAAACTGAAACATCGAGCCTTGAAACCGCCATCGCAAAGTTGAAGAATATTCTTGTTGAACTCTATGCCCTATATTTTAATACATTTAGAATTATGTAGATACATTAAATAACCGGCAACGTTCTTTCTCTCACACCCCTTAAAGATAAAACCTCAGGAAGGAGAGCATTTTTTTGCGATTAACGTACGAGTGGAATGGATCTCCCATATAGCGGAATACCGTTCCCAGTTCACACACAAAATATAAAAGCTGTGTTATGTTTCACACTAAAACAACAAAAAGAAAAAATTTCAGTTGAAACCTAATTAACTTTTATGTGTATCAACTTATAGTCCAGCCGTTTCAGTCCACTTAATAATTATCATTTTCGAAGTAAAACTGTCAGACGCGTCTTATATATTTTTTAGAGCGTCGACTCCTTCTTGGGGTTTTTATTCGAAGCTCCCAGCATTTAAAGTTGGCGACATGTTTCAGAGCGCAGCGTTGCCAAATGTAAACTTGATGCGCCGACAATTTTAAACCGCTGAAGCCTTTAAAATTATTAAGAATTTAAAGTAGGTCTGTAAATATCTTTAAGTCTAGCAGCTCAGTTCGTTCAACCAGTTTGTATTGCATTTGGTGTACGCGTGTTCGGTGTTAGTTATTTTCCAACCTGTTGTCTTAGATGATCTATGCCCCCTACATCACCCAGGGCGGCCCTACTACATCCATGCCACGCAAGTGTGTCCGTAATAAAATGAATATAAATGCGGCATTTATCTATTCGAGGATATCACCTTTGACATTCGACGTTAAATCATGCGGGTGTGTTAAATCTTTGGCCGTAGCCGAATCCCCAGGAAGCATGCCACGTTAATCTGCGACAGCATGCAACAGGAAGTTGAGAATATTACGCCAGACAAACTAGCTATTGGCACTAAATACGGTTTTATCGTCGATAAAATTTTCTCCGGGCTAATTTTAACGGGCGTGTGTAAGGGTCGCCTATAGACGGTGCAGTGGGTGGATTCTAGTTGCCATATAGGTAAGCCCGCGCTACATTATACGAGAATACTACATACTTAACCACAAGCGATACAATTTCACCCACAGACAAAATATAATTTGACCAATAATAACAAATGACATTGTAATCATTCAACATATCGATACACGCATGTAAGAACATTGTAACTGACAAAAGTCTACTTTTAAGGAGAGAGAGTTGAAAATTTTGAATATTATAAATGCTAATATACATATTTTTAACCAATGGACATTTTTTGTTCTTTTTCCAATAGAAGGCATTTAGACGAGAGGGGATTAACTATAGTTACTTCTTTGAACAAACCAGTTTTTCTACCTTTTTTTGTATAAGTACTTACAATTCCAAAAATTTCATCGATTTTACGGTAAAAATATTGCACAGTCCTTTACAATGTTTTTCCACGGTACAATTTTAAATATTAGAAGTTACGATGTATTTGATTTTAAGCAATGTCCGTGCAAAAACATTGTGACAACTTAGAATGTGCGGCTTTCTTAAAACATGTAATATCCGTTTGATCTAACATACACATGCAAAAATTAAATGGCTGCAGTAAATTGTAAATCAGGTAAAAATTTAAAAATGGACTTCTTTTGGTCTATATCTATATCTAAGTATTCACTTTTCAATTGTAAACGTATCGTGTCTCAATAAAACTTCGTTTAAAAACATTGTAAATTCCGTTACCTTTAAAAAAACTTGTGATTTTTACATGCAAAAATATTGTAAGTAACTAATGGAAACCCAAAATTCTAAGTGCCTCTACAATGTAAATAATAAAAGTTATTGGAATTGTAATTAACTTTACTATGTTCTTACCGCTGAAAACATCCATTTTGTGAGATACAATGGAATGACACATCAAAAATGGGATATTTTTATATTTTTGTCCAAAAATATCCCATAACTAGACCCCAGAAATGGGAAAAAGTGGAAATCTCAAAAATGTCACTTACCTAGAATGTTCTTGCAAGCGTGTATCGATATACAACATCAAACCAAAACAAATATTTATTTGTTGATCTAATATACATATGCGAGAAATAAATGGCTGCAGTAAATTCCACAACATGTAAAAATGTGAAAATGTGTTTCTTTTGTCTATAAAAGTACCTATTCACTTTCAAATAAATAACGGAAGCATATCGTATCTCAATAAAACTGCATGTAAAAACATTGTAATTGTAACATTATTTAATAAAACCTGTGATTTTGCCATGCAAAAATATTGCAAGTAGTTGTATAAGTTGTAAGTTCTATAAGTGCCTCTACAATGTAAATTAAAAAATTATTGGAATTTTTACAATGTTTTTACTGCTGAAAACATAAATTTTGTTAGATACAATGGAATGGCACATCAAAAATTTTGGCAAAATAAAGCGAAACTGTATATATTCATATAGATATTATCCAAAATTATTCCGTATATCAACCCCAGGAATAAAAAAAGTGAAAAATATGAAAATGTTACAATGTTTTTGCATACTGTATCGAAAAGTTAGTATTCTTTTATTCTTAAATGTTGCTTAATGATGTCAAAACGGTAGTGCGATATCGATTTATAAATATGCCTTTTAGGTATAAATATTTCCGAAACTCAGTACTTACATTAATTTTAATTGCAAAGCCGTTTTGACATAAAATAATCAATATTTTGGGTTCGAGCTTTGAATATAGAACCACAGACCTATATAGCTATATATAGCTATAGGTCTGTGAGAGAACCAGCGTCCAGAGATATACTATCTCTAGACTTTGATAGAACCCCAGGAAGGAGCAAATTTGAACTTAACGCTGGACCTGGACAGTCTCTGCATATGGCGGGATGCCGTTTCCGTTTTGACAGTGGTGCGCACCTTTTAGTTGTTTCGACTGTGCAATTCGAAATTCGACAAACTAATCGAGGAAGATATTTTCATTTTTCATTAAATCAGCACCTACCTACAATACAGGCAAAAATTATAAGGCGCGTTTATGTCTTTAAGCTAAGAATCCTTGATAATACAACAATTATAATTTTAAATTTCCAATTATGAAGAAGTAGGTACCTACACAAACACCAAAGCCACTTTGGTGCATGGCCTCAAATATTAATTTAAATTACAAAATTAGTTACCGATGGATTATTATCCTCAAACATTTTAGTTTTGGCGGCCAGGGAAGTGCCGCAAGCCGCACAGCTAATAGGCCAGGCAATGGGTATAAAAAATGGGTTTCTATTCGCAAAAGGTCGGAGAGAAATGAAATTTGGTGGGATGGTAGTCATAGGCCCCCTGATAGTACACCTGAGTTTGCGACCTCAGGGTGTTGCCGCTCGAGGGGTGGGGGGATGAAAACTCTGCGTCGGAACGCTTTTCGGGAAATAGCGCCGTTGTGGTAAGCCCTATCGAAAAAAAGTTGAGAACAAAATTGTGCAAACAATTCTGTAATATTTTTTTCTGAAAGAGTAATGTTTTCCGAGTCGGCAGATGCCAGGTTTGATACATGTGGTCGTGTATAATAAAATATATGATTTTTTGAAGCGCGCCGCTACATGCTCCGATGAGGGTATTTTCTAATTGTTAATATCTACGCCGCCACATTAATTAATTTGTGCATACATGAAACAAGAAAATGTCATTATCAACTCGTTTCCACACCACCCTTGAGGTAGAGTTTATGTTGAGGCAGTATGGTGCAGGAAGTGAACAGCGTAAGTTGGACTCTCTGCCGTAGGTATATGAACTTTGTACGGGCTATCGCCAAAAATTCATTCAATCTCGCGGCACTGCCACCAACATCCGACGCGTGCCGTCATCATTCATTGCGTACATATTGTCAAGTACAGAGCTGGCGGGGAGTTCAGAAGCCTCCAGAAGATCATGGATGGCTAAGAACAAGCACAGGACTGGACGCAATACGGATTTCAAAGGAACCAGCTCCAGATGTTTTACTTAAGAGCATCTCGTGCAGATGCCAGAAAGGTTGTGGATCTGCTTGTGGTTGCCGGAAGGCAGAATTAAAATGTTCGGTTCTGTGTTTACACTGTATTGGGACGTCCTGCGAAAACATTCCAGACCTGATTGCGTTAGACGACGACAACACAGAAGATGCCGAAAACGTTTCAAATCAGATACAGGACGATGAGGACCAAACAGACAACGCCGAGTTTGCCGATTCTGTCTCTGAATTGGTGTCCGAGGATGATGACAATGAAGGCGAGTCAGCTTTACAACGTTGCAAGAGACTCAAAGTAAAATAAACGATATTGACCGTGGATTAGGCCTCTTGGGGATACCACGTTAAAAAAAACGCACCGATCAACTCTACCTCAAGGGTGGTGTGGAAACGAGTTGATAATGACATTTTCTTGTTTCATGTATGCACAAAATTAATAAATGTGGCGGCGTAGATATTAACAATTAGAAAATACCCTCATCGGAGCATGTAGCGGCGCGCTTCAAAAAATCATATATTTTATTATACACGACCAAATGTATCAAACCTGGCATCTGCCGACTCGGAAAACATTACTCTTTCAGAAAAAAAATATTACAGAATTGTTTAATAGCGATATTCGTCTTAATCTGATTTTGTTGAAAATTGCAAACCAACCCCCAACTTTGGCACGGCGTAGAGCGGAAACTATTGGTCGCAGACGAAAACTGTAAAGACCAAAATTATGCACAATTTTGTTCTCTACATATTTCATTTCAACTTTTTTTCGATAGGGCTTACCACAACGGCGCTATTTCCCGAAAAGCGTTCCGACGCAGAGTTTTCATCCCCCCACCCCTCGAGCGGCAACACCCTGAGGTCGCAAACTCAGGTGTACTATCAGGGGACCTATGCCTACCATCCCACCAAATTTCATTTCTCTCCGACCTTTTGCGAATAGAAACTCCCCATTGCCTGGCCTATAAGCATAATAACTCGAAAAAGTATCTAAATAGCTCATATTGACTGACACCTATCACCGTGTCAAATATCAAAATATTGTGTCGACACACATAGAGATTTGACTGTTTCCTGGGATTCTTTATTAAAAAAGATTCGACTTCATAACAAAAAAATGAAACCAGGCCAGCCTACAAATTGACGTAGCGTTGACTGTGCGTTTTTCGCTGGAAACCAAAATATTTTAACTTTTGGCGATCTTAAAAAATTGGCATCACAATGTCATTTTGACACCACAAATCAAAATTTTATACTCTATTTTTCGCGAGAAACAAAACAAATTTCACCCTATAGACTGTTGATTTTGCTGGCTTTTGGCTCGACGCCGTGTTGAGCATTCGATTCACCTAATATGCAACCACCTCTTAATCTCGTTATTTTTTTATATTATAAAAGTTGTCGATACCGAATTGTTTGTGTTTATGTGATACCAAATTGTATACAAGGTGTAAACTTGTGTTATTTTTTTAATAACAAAGCCCATATTATACAGGGTGTAACTGAACTGATGGTCAAAAATGAAACCACGTATTCTTGGAGACAAAATAAGGGCACTTCTTCATATATTTTTTCTCCTACGGGCCATAGTTTTTTTTATACAGAGCGTAGAAGTTTGGAGAAAAATACACATATTTCTTAGTATCGCTAGAAGTGTACGAGATATTTTGTTCAAACTTGTCGTGTCCCATGAGCGGATGAGCTGTCAAATTTAAGGTTAATATGAAGCTTCTGAGGCTCCCAAATTTAACGGACATCCACAGATTGCTAGATTTATTCTTAAAGTGACTATTGTTCATTGCAGCGTTGCCGTTCTTTTAAAATAATTAGGAAACGGCTGCGAATATGAAAAAATAGTAAGAGATACTTTTTGTTAACCATTCTATTCACCATTTAAAACTAATTAAAAAATGCGATTATACAGGGTATTCATATTTTTCTGATATAATTAATTGTAATAACACACTGTATCTCCGCAACTGGGAGCCTGTGTGTTTCATTTTGAATCGAGACAATTCCGTATTTTTCGGAAAATGGGCCGATTTTCAAAAACTTTTTTCAGCCTATAGTATGGATTATAACTTTTAAATAGTCGTACTCCATGACCTACTGTTATTAAAAGAACACTCCCAAGAATCACAAAATGATGCTAGGTATTTATTTAAGAATGAAATAGATGGTTCCATCGAAATGGCCACAGTTCAAAACCTTTTGTACAAAATTGCAATACTAAATACTAAATGCTAAAGATCGAAAAAATTATTTTCGAGCATCGATCCAGCTTTGCCTAAGATATTATTTTACATAGTAGCTCATTCAAGAAAATATGAATTTTACGAAATAATTATTTATTTGAAAATACATATAAACTGCTGGACAAAATTAACGCAACATCATAAATTTGCCACTTATTTGATCCTATTTTTTTTTCTGAATTTATGATCCGATTTGAATGATTTTTTTTTTCATTGTAGGTTGGTTCCTTGACAATGTCATAGTTTTCGCTGTTTATGATAAAAAGTTCATTTTCGATTTATACCGGGTGTAATAAAAATGTTATGTTTTTTTCCGAAAATTCGTATCACCCTGTGGAGTATACTAGCAACCGAAACATATAGCAGTTGACATTAGACGGTAGGTCCATCTTTCTTCAACATTTTCTTTCTTGGTTTACTTCATTATCTCTGTTATTAAAGGAGATACACTGTTTTATAGCGTAACATGTTTTTATAGACTTTATTATTCAACACAGTCAAGTAGGATATGAAATTTTTCTGACATTTCAAGCGATGTGTCAACAGATGTTGTGTTTTAAAGTTACAAAGGTCAAACAAAATTCGCCATACCGATAAAAACTGTTCGGAAACTGCTTATTAAACATTCGTTTCATATGCCCAGTTTTCCGACGAGTATTTTAAACTTGAAAAATGAATCGACCAAAAAATTTATCGGCAGAAGAAGCAGTAAGAGCTTTAACTTTGGTGGATGAAGGCTATTGGATGTGTCATGTTGCTAATGTGATAGGAAGACATCGTTCGACTATGAGTCGTATGGTTGAACAATTTAACGAAACATGATCTTACTCTCGAAGGTCAGGCCAAGGGCGAAAACGATGTACCGATCCAAGGGATGAGCGTATTATTAGGCAAACTGCTCTAAGAAACACGAATATCATTAGTACTAGGCTAAAAAGTGAGCTTAGAACTGCTCGCCATCATACAATATCGTCTCGAACAATCAGAAGACGTTTAAATGAGGCTGGTTTAAACGACAGAATAGTCGGGCAACTGGGCATATGAAACGAACGTTTAATAAGCAGTTTACGAACAGTTTTTATCGGTATGGCGAATTTTATTTGACCTTTGTAACTTTAAAACACAGCATCTGTTGACACATCGCTTGAAATGTCAGAAAAGTTCCATAGGCTACTTGAAAACATTTAACAATAACTGTGTTGAATAATAAAGTCTATAAAAACATGTTACATTATAAAACAGTGTATCTCCTTTAATAACATAGATACTTAATGAAGTAAACCAAAAATAAAAATGTTGAAGGAAGATGGACCTACTGTCTAATGTCAACTGCTATATGTTTCGGTTGCTAGTATACTCCACAGGGTGATACGAATTTTCGGAAAAAAACATCACATTTTTATTACACCCGGTATAAATCGAAAATGAACTTTTTATCATAAGCAGCGAAATCTATGACATTGTCAAAGAACCAACCTACAATGCAAAAAAAAACATTCAAATCGGATCACAAATTCAGAAAAAAAATAGGATCAAATAAGTGGCACATTTATGATGTTGCGTTAATTTTGTCCAGGAGTTTATTTAAAGAAACGTCATGTCATTCATGGCATGCCTGATTAGATTGATATGTTTCAACTTGTTGAATGAAGCAGGATGGAGGATGATACCTCCAATTGTAAGGAAATGTTAAAATGAAATACATATTTCAAATAAATGATTTCTTCGTATAATTTGGATTTTTTTTACAAAACCCTGTATGATCTACATTGGCTATACTGTATAAAATAATACCTTAGTCAAAGATTAATCGATTTTCGAAAAATATCACCAAAATTTGTCCGGTGGTTTATACAGGGTACCATAGACGTAACTAGGCAACACGGCGAACACCGCACGCGCCTTTTTAAATTCACCAGTTTCGACGAATCGCTTGCTCTTGCGGAATCTTGCGCCTTGTGCCCCCACAAAATCCGACTGAAATTTAAACGCGTAAGCGAGAGCGAACACACCGTGCCTGCTGCCGAGAGAAAGAGAGACGAGACGGGCGTCCGAGAATGTACTTTTGCTGTGCCAGACTCCAGACTTTTATTTTGTTATTCATCCAGTGTATTGTTGTTTCCTTATAATATGTACTATGTAAATAATCTTGCATCACAAAATAGCAGACATTCCCAACATTTTTTCTTTGGTTTCTACTCGAAAACCTCTACTTTTTCATAATGTTTTTTCTTAAATGAATTAAAGATTATTCAAAATTACCATGCAGTAGATAGACCTATACATTATTTTTTTAAGCCTTAAAATTAACGTTTTTGGGTGTGGCACCTC
The DNA here is from genome assembly GCA_963920635.1 of Pseudeuparius sepicola. Classification (NCBI taxonomy): domain Eukaryota; kingdom Metazoa; phylum Arthropoda; class Insecta; order Coleoptera; family Anthribidae; genus Pseudeuparius; species Pseudeuparius sepicola. The sequence continues at coordinate 44,710,049 of OY987302.1, read as the reverse complement.
AAGGGTGGCACAGGGTGATCCAATCAGTAACGTATTTAGAAGGGCCGGACCGAACCCATTTCGGAATTTGAAAATATTCACTCCAGCTTGTAAATTTGAAGATATTGGGATTTCCCAAGACTAATTTTATGTAATTTTTCTTCAAATTTTTAAAAAATTTCGCCTGCTGCGCATTTTTTAGAATTATTTTAAATGCCCTTGTTTAAAAAAAAGACACAAAAATTGTCCCTCCACCACTCGAAATTAATTCCTATATACGTCACAAAAGTGCCCCGGCATACCATTTTACACCAGAATGACATGTAAAAAATATACCTTTGTAAGTAGCGTACCGACTTTCAAAAATTTATTCTTAATGGATTAAATAATTCCTTGTCGGGGCCCCGCATTTTCATGCGGCACTTGGCCCCGCAAAATCTTGAGCCGGTCCTGATCAGCTCCCCCTAAAAATACGACCTAGTTACGTCTATGCAGGGTACTCAGAAAACTTTTTCGTACTCTCCACAAATTTGGTGAACAATATAACTTAATGTATTGAAATTTTGCACAAAGGCTTTTGAACTGAATTGTCTCGACTCAAAGTTAAACACACTGTATGTAGGTAACACAAAATGCGCTCCTCTAGTTCATGCCTGTTTACTGCAGTAACAAGAAAAATATTGTCACATTCTCGTCGCGGATTAATTTTGATAAGTGACCGTAAGCGAAACGGCCGAGGCAGCAACACATTTACCACCGAAATTAAGTGGGATATAGGTTTTACCAAAATATTTTTCTTCATTACTGCCGGACTTAACGATGGTTTATGGACGCGGCAGTATAACTATTTTATTGAAGTCCACTAATTGCTCCTAATAAATCAAGAAAATCCTTTTAAATGAACCCAGGGCAAATGGCTATATCGTGGCCGTTTCTGTTTATGCCGTATCTGTTTTATGGTGTCATTTAAGGGATGGGGGATTCTTTATGTAGGCCACAGGGCAATTATATTTCATATTAATTCTATTTTATTATGTTCTATATGATGGCCTTCTACATATAAATCTCTGCGGTATTTCTGTATACAATCCCATTTTTTGTTAATTAAATCACATGGCGATTGTGCTATAATTTCGTTTGTCCAAATAGCATAATTATTAAATTTAATTAATGAATTTTGTGCAGCCCTGTAAACTGGCGCCACGTGAATTAATTTTTTATGCAGAATTTCAATTTGTTTTTGTCACAGCGTGTCAAAATGCAAATAATATGTACCGGAGTTTAAAAATTTGCTCTTTTAATCGATCAGAAATATTCAATAAGCACCAATTCATTAAAAATTAAATCTACGGGACACCCTGTATAAATAAAGGAGGTGAGCCTAAATAGTCCCGGTAGCCTAATAAGGCCCAGCCCACAATTTAGAGTAGGGATAAGTTTTGTTACCAAATCTTTCAAGTCTTCAGGAAGAACAAAAAGATCGATTGATATCATGTGCATTAACGTCATTGATCTTTTCATTTTTACCTATCTATTTATCTGTGAGCGATCTAAAAACATGTATATTTTTCATTGCAACAAGTAAAAATTGAAATATGTAGATTCCATTAACATTTTAGTATTTTCTTTCCAAAGTCTGTATTCAAGCCACATAACCTAAAAAAACTCAATGTAATAGAAGGGGTCCTAATAAAGCCCTCTTTAGATATGAGACTTTGTTCCATGTTTCTGCGATATGTACACGACAGCCACTAAAGAAGACAAACAACATGTTTTCACCTTCTGAGTAGTTATTTTGTTATTTTTCCAATAAAACCCTTCATACAGTAATTATTATTATAACTATGAATTTAATTTTACTAACATTTATAACCGAATTTTCTAAAACTTTATTTGTGGAGTTTTTTAAAAATGGGTTTTTTAGATAAAGTATCATTATTTTTTAGTTTCTTGTGTTTTGACAATAGTTTAGACCTCAAGGAAGATAATTAAAAATAAATTACGTAGAAGGAAAGACTGTGCCATAAAGGGCACTTTATAATGCATTCGTAAATACATAAAATAATTCGTTTCACCTTTTCCTAAAAATCAAGTGGAATTTTTGAATTCGTAAGCACAATTCCTAGAAAAGATCATATAGTTCCCCCCTATCCTTCATATAGGATGAATCAAAATCATTTTCGTGTCGGTTAGTACGCTCGGTCGACTTCAAAACGTTTCTTGAAAAATCAGTACGTTTTAAAATTGAACTTTGTGTTTAAACTAACTATCAATAATAATTTCAATAATGATAATAATAATTCTCACTCATTACTATTATTTTGTACATATGCCCATATGATAGTGGTAGGTGGGATGATCCTATGTTGTTTTTGCTTTTTTAATTTTTATGCTTGGTTTGGCCAAAAAATAAATAAAACGTCTACGGAAAACCGTTAAATCCATCTCCGACTTTTTGTTGGATCTAGCAACGCCCCAAATAACATTTTTGTTTACCTTTAATAACCGTTAGTTTTATAACAGCTTTTTAATAGTAATAAACTGTCTTGGAAACTACTTTATAAAAGCTGTAGTGCTATGTTTTATAGAGGTAACTATAAACACTTTTTTTCCGAAATTAAGAAACTGGTATATAACTTTTAAAAGCTATAGTTCTATAATGGTCTTCCCCAAATCAATAAAAAAACCTCAATTAATATTGACCTAATGGGCTAGTACGATTAAATTTTAAAAATTAATTTGGTGTTTGCAATGGTGAACTACAGTCATCTAGTTCCCTAAAAGGCCCCTTGTCCAAGATCCACAATCTTAGAAATTTGAAAATTTAACATATTTAAGGTGGTAGTAATCTTCTTTACCGAAATCATATTATATCCATGGGTCTGTCTCAAAACCACGTGCGGCATCTTCAGGGTACCTAATTGGTTAGTGATTTGTGGGCTGACAGTATATTCTGTGGTATGACAGCTTAAAGTATGATTACCTGCTATCTGCTGGATGAGACTGGATTCTAAGAATAAAACTGCTTGCTTCAAGTGTCCCTGTTGTTACATATCAAGGCCTGGAGGGCAGGTACCTAGGTACCCATTAATACCTTTTATAAATAAATAAAGTATGTACCCCACAGTATTTCCGTATACATATTTTGTTAATTTGAAAACATTTTTTCTTTTTAGTGCTTGTGAAAGTGGCCTTTTGAAGTTTAATAATAAGTTGCAGAAGGTAGGTATAGTTTAGAGTTTTGAAAAAGCCTCGGAAAAAGCTTATTCCAACAATCCTCCCATTATGGTAACTGGTGCACTCCTCGTCATTATGTTCTTCCTCGACAAATTCTTGGTTTTTAAAATGATTCTTTTCCTCTTTTGAAATTTGGGATGCTAGTTGTGGTAAAAAAATATGGGGCAGAATGTCAGGTTAATCAAAGGCGAATAAGTGGAAAAAAATATATTGCAATACAATTATAGCTTGGTATTTAAATAAGTACTTACATTAAAAGGTAGTTATTTCGCATTCACTATTCATTATTGGCTTGATACAGCAAACAGCACAGAAAAAACAGAACACGAATCCGAATCCCTATAACATCTTCAGCAGAGGAATCTTGGTATCTAAATTATCAACCAGATTTTATACCTACAATAGACATTTCTATATATTTCCTGCCTACCTACATTACAAAAAATATTACATAGGTTTATTGTTTTGGTAAACTAAAAAAACTAAAATCTCAAAATTAAAATTATTTCAGTTTGAAATGTTTGAAGTACTTATACCAAGGATAAGTAGTTAGGTTAGATTTGTAAAAAATTGACAATTCCCAAATAATAACAAGGAAGATTGTGTGAACTTAGCTACAGAGGACTTTCAGCATATCAACTGTTTCTAGCGCCATCTTTTGAGAGCAAAAGGAGCAATACCTTAAAATTTTGGATTATTTTTTATTTAAAAACTAAGAGGAATTGGCAAAAATGAAATATGGAGTCTACTAAAATTCTATTATCCGCCTGCATGCAGTTTTCTATATTATGTAGTCCTTGTGCCAGACCAATCAGTCATTATAATATGGGGGTACTGAATGAAACTGAAAAACTACATTAGGCATTAAAACCTCCACATACCAAATTTGTACAAAAATATAGAGGGTGTTCGGTGTTCGGTTCTACCGTCTGAAAGTTGAGCAAAATAGGGACTTTATAGGAACCTGTCGAGTCAAGCGTGCCATGGAATTATTTAAAAACAGTTTAAGAATTACCAGGACCACCCATATACCAAACCCCATATACCTACAAAATTTGAACAAAAAAATATACAGGGAGTTCCATTCTGCAGGTTGTCAAAATTGGGCAAAATAAAAATTTTATAGGCATCTGCGGAGTCAAATAAATATGCCTTGGAATCCTCAAAACAGTTAAATAGCCAACAGGGCCACTCAAAGTGTTGGTGTGAAAATATTTACTACATAACTTTATATACGGGTCAAAGAGATCTCTCGAATTATAGAAAAAATTAAATAAACACAGGAGTAATTTATTTTTTACAAACTGCCAACCAATATAAAAAATTTTTGATCACAAAAAAACTCAGATTGTATAGAGAAAGACACCTTGTATGTTTTGTGTTGGACCACTCAACTGTTTTGAGGGGATTCCATAACACACTTGACTTGCCAGATGCCTTTAAAATTCATTTTTGGATTTCATCTTGAAAACTATAAATAAAAATACTTTGATAAAAAACTTGGTTAGATGACAACAAAATTGCACCTTTCCAGAGCAAGATCAGGGAATCTTGACATTTATTTGACAACTTGCGGTGTTGCCAATTATCTGTCCTGAGGTATTATCATGTACAAGGTAAGTTTTATACCTTCTAATTTGCATGTCATTTAATATGGTTATAATTAGAGATTATCATAAAATCTTTAATGGGCAACAACAAATCCATAATATTCAAGTCCACTATTTGACCTGATATGTAATATGTCTCGGTATAGTTTCCACGTGACATCCAGGAACCCGAAATTTGAATTTCAATTTAAATTAAGAAGAAAAAACAAGCTAGATAGCTCTTTGGGTTTTTAAAGCCTTTACCTACGTGATGCACACAAAAAAGGGAAATATTTTCTTTTACTGTATTAGGTAGGTAGTCCATTTTCATTTGCGATTAAGGCCAACTTTTTCCGATAGAACTAAGAGAGCATTCACTGAAGCATAGTGGCATGCCGTCTCCAGATATTTCTGGAGAGAACTCGCGTTTAAAAATTTAAACTAGCTACTTCAAAATTATTATTTGCGTAATTTGTGTAATTTATTTCAATAGAATTTTTTAACTTTCAGGCAATTTTTCTTTTGTTAGGTTCACAGACAGAATCCTGCTTATAAATTTGAATAAGATCTGTCAAAAATGATTTTGCATTTGTATTGTTTTTTAATATAATAGCAAATAGGAAGACAAAAGGCATTTAAACTGTTTTACCTTGAAAATTCGATAAATTTTCGCCTGCTGCCCAATTTTTAACCACGAAATGTAAATTTTGGGCTAATGAAATAATGTTTATTTTTTAAGTAAAATTTCGGTAACATTGCTATAATTTTCCACTACCTCCCCTCATAGAAAAGCCCCTGCCATAAACCACCATTATTACCATTTTTCTACTACTAAAATCTGTCACGAAAGTTATTTAGCCTTCAGTTTCAATGTCATACTACACTCTACGAAAAACGGTAGTAATCCCAGTGAGTGTACGAGTGTAGAACAATAATTAGTAGATCACACGCTATTAAGAAGAAATACGGTGAGTCTACATTTTGACCAGTTCTCTTGGCCATCAGCCGTGTTTTTCTATAAAGACAAAGACATGTATACAGGGTGTTCCTTAATGACATGCTAGTACTTAAGGGGGTTATTCTTGGGCCAATTTTAAGAAAAAAACTTCATATGAACGTATGTCGTAAACGTCCTAACTTTTGAGATACAGGGCGTTAAAGTTCATTTTTTAAATTGAATTTTGGCTACATCTCCCGAAATAATTAAGCTGCTGAACTGAAATTTGGCACTGCTATGTTTTTGTGGATGGAGAATAAGCCGAAAATGTCAATTTCACCGTATCTCACAGAGGGCGCCACACAATTGATCACGCTTTTACGCGTAACTTTTTTGAGATTATCTTTTTGGTCCTGCAGGTCCATCATTTTAGTGCATCTTTTCATTCTGCAAGAAAAAGGTACTCTTGTTTCATAACGATTAAATCAACCGTTTGCTGTGAAATTGCCAAAACGTTCTGTTGACTTCAATATTCGAAACATAAAATTTTCACCTACCACCTTCAAGTGTTACAGATCAACTGTACCATTTAAACTGAGAAAAAAATCCTTATGAACAATGTACCAAAAATTATTCGCTTTCAAAATGGAAACGAATTAATTTGACAAAATTTGGACACTATTTCAAGAAAACCAATGGTGTTTTGACCAATGCCCATTTGGCATTTTTTTCATCATTTTGAATGTACAGTTGATATGTAACATTTGAAAGCAATAGGTGGAAATTTTATGTTTCGAATATTGGAATCAACAGGTGTTTTGGGGCACGTTTTGGTAATTTCAACGCAAACAGTAGATTTAATCGTTATGAAACAAGAGTACCTTTTTCTTGCAGAATGAAAAGATGCACTAAAATGATGGACCTGTAGGACCAAAAAGATAACCTCAAAAAAGTTACGCGTAAAAGCGTGATCAAAAAACAGCGCAAGTGGCGCCCTCTGAGATTGACATTTTCAGCTTATTCTCCATCCCCAAAAACATAGCAGTGCCAAATTTCAGTTTAGCAGCTTGATTATTTCGGGAGATGTAGCCAAAATTCAATTTAAAAAAATTAACTTTAACGCCCTGTATCTCAAAAGTTAGGACGTTTACGACATACGTTCATATGAAGTTTTTTTCTTAAAATGGGCCCAAGAATAACCCCCTTAAGTATTAGCATGTCATTAAGGAACACCCTGTATACATTTGCGCTCTCACCTCCAATCGAACCAAGGTCGAAAACATGCATTACAAATAGTTGGCGACGCCACTGTATCCCCATATGTCGGCTATGTATGTCTTATGTCTCTATCATAGTTATCCGTGAAAATGTTATCTACTCGAATTTCATTCCTCCGTGAAGCTGTCATGTTCGAGCTCGGCGCGAGCATTAATAAGCCCAAAATCGTGCAAAAACGCCGCCGGCGGCTGGCGAGGTTAATTGACGGCCCTTGCGCGGCCTGGTACGGAGCGGGCCACGCGAAGCCGTGCCTTGGGTCTAATTAAAAATTATAATGCGATGCTTACGCTTAGCTGGAGGAATTTCGGTAAACTGACTTGCATAAGGTCAACGGCCTTTGTGGGCCAAGTATGTTATAATTATTGCAATCGTAACGATTCTTGTAAACGGTGTCGTTTTAAATTTCTCGGCATTTTTTAACAACCAAAATAGAACTTCGCTTTTTAACTGCTCTAATTCTATGCGATTTAATAACGGAAATTCACAATAGCACAGGTCTCGGTTGAGCGTTAGATACTGAAAGAGACCATGAAAGTGTCACATAAAAACGGATAACTATAGAATTATTCTCCATTGCGAACAATTGCCAATTTCAAAAACCAGCTTAGATAAAATATAGTTTTATACTTTGAATAAATAACACCAGGAAGGAGTCAAAACTCTCTGGGCATTATAAAATACGGACAGAAATCGCCCTGTGTGGGAGCCAAGTTTTGACACAATATTTTGATATCTGACAAGGCGATTGATGCCAGTATGATTCGCTTCGATACTTTTTCTAGTTATTATGCTTAGCTCTGTGGCTTGTAGCTCTTCCCTGATTGCCAAAACCAAATGTTTGATGATAATCATAAATGATTAAGTAATTTTGTAATTTACATTAACTTTTGAGGTCATGCACCAAGGTGACATAGGCGTTTGTGTCATAATTAGAAATTTAAAATTAAATTGGAACCCCTTTTAATGCGTAATATATTTTTTTTATTTTCAAAGGATCGTTTCTGGATCGTTTTTGGATAATAAAAAAGAACTATGCAAAGCGGGTCAATTTCAGTGGCGCACGGAAAAGGCGGTATATTTTTCATAAGCAATGTATTTAAGGACGTTGCAAAGATGGGCCAAATGAAATAAAAATCTAAAAATAGGCAAAAAAAGATTTGAAAGGGTTTGGTATATTGACCACTAAAAAAACAGATCAATATAAACGAAATTAAAATTGATACACAGAAAGATTTTTAGTACCTGTAATAATTATAAATAATAAATGATGTTTAGTGATATGCCACTAAATATCATTTATTATTAAAATTGATACCTAGTTTAATTTTTGTAAAACCATATCTTGTAGGTGAAATTAAATAGGAACCTTTTTTAATGCTAAATATATTTTTTATTTTAAAAGGTTTTTTTTTGTAATTTTGAATATGTTATAGCCTAAGTTATTTGAATCATAAAGAACTATGCAAATCGGGTCAAGTTCAGTGGCGTACGGAAAAGAGGATATCTTTCAAAACCAATGTATTTTATGCTGTTGCAAAAATCTACCAAATGAACTAAAAATGTAAAAATAATTTAAGTTTAAGTTTAACTAAGTTTAAATAAGTCTATTTCAGTGGCGTACGGATGATTGCTTATTTTTACATTTTTATTCCATTTGGCTGATTTTTGTAACAACATAAAATACATTATGGTTCTGAAGGATACCCTCTTTTCCATACGCCACTGAAATTGGCCCGTTTTGCATAATTATTTTTGATTCAAATAACTTAGGCCATAACATATTATACGAAAATGATAAAAAAAAACTTTTAAAATAAAAAATTGTTAGCCGATTTCGCGAAACATGAGGATTTCTGCCTCGATTAGTTTGTCGAAACAACTCAAAGGTGCACGCCACTGTGAAACCGGAAACGGCATCCCGCCATATGCAAGTCCCTTCCCGGTCGCACGTTAATCCCAAACATGATCCTTCCGGAGCTCTTTATTCAAAAGTTTTATACTTACATCGGAGTAATACAGTCAACTTCTTAGCGACCTTGTAAAAATGTGTAGATACTGGATACTCTTCTGCAAATTGAAATGGACGCTCGTTTATTTTTAACACGGCATGTCAAATTCTGACAAATACCAGTACGCTTAAAACTTCCCCATTGGAATGAAAATTTCTAAGTAAAAATGCAAATTAACTTTATATCGGGTGTTTTAAAATACAGTGTACAGGATTTTAGGGCAAAGCTAACTGTTTTTCACTAATGTATACCTTATTGAATTATTTAACGCTCGATTTTTAACGTACCGTTGGAAGAAGATACAAAAAATGAGCATTATTATAAAAAAACTAGCTGACCCGACAGACGTTGTCCTATCTTAACTATGAATATTCAATTCAAACTGGAATAACTAAAAAAAAAACATAATGTTTGCGCCAGAAAACAAAACTAAGAATTTTGTGTATCAAAAAGCATTACAATAAACACTATGTTTTGAATATTCATAGTTAAGACACGACAACGTCTGTCGGTCACTACCATAACTTGAGAACTACTTCATTAATCATTTTTTAAGTTTTCTGAAATTTTCCAATTTTCTGTGCAATTTTCTTAATTTGTCTTTCCGCAAAAACCTTCTATAAGGCTTTAGAAGTCTTATTAAAAAAAGATAAATGGAATCGGTAAAGCCGTTCTAAAGTTATGTCGTGACCAAGGGAAATAGGGATTCATTTATATATAGATATACAGGGTGTTTCTAAATTATGGTGCCTATAAATATGGGTCCGAAAATGCGTAATAAAAAAGTCACAGGGTGATAAAGGTATATACATAGTTTGAAAAATATATTTTCACAAAAACTTTTAAAGAAGTTATGCAATTTAAATGAAACTTGGTGCAGTCCGTTAGTTTCTGAAGTGCAACAATTCCGTGTAAAAACAATTTATTGAGTCGGAGGGGCGGGATAGCACAATGGCTTCTATACTTATAACTTTTTTGATGTTATCTTTTTAGTCTTGCAGATTCATCATTTCAGGTTTCAACAAAAGAGTTACTGTTGTTCTACTACGTTAAAGTCGGCATAATTTGCCCCAAAACACTTGTTAACTCCAAAATGTGAAAAATAAAAATTTCCAATAGTACCGCTTGAACAATGCATCAAAAAATTTTCGAACCCAAATTTTAACCTATTCAATTATAATAATAATAATAAGTTGTATTTATTTGAATAAGTTGAAATTTACACAAAACCATACAATCTAATAATTACAACAACTCACCACATAAATACAATGTTGCAGATGTTCATTGTGTCACTACATATAATTTCAACTGGTGGAATTTGAGTCTAGCAATAAGTTTGATACAAACTTGTCCGCTATTCTCAAACTATCAGTCTGTTATTATATTACACACTAGGTATATATTAGCATTGTTTGGTTTGCTTAAATCAACAACAAAAAAGAAACAAAAGTATACAAGAAATGCAAAGTAAATTTATAAGATATTCCTTCTCCCCTTCCTATTTCCTCCCGACCGTTCTAGATAATAATTCACAAGAATCAAATACATTGTAATATTATACATCAATATTATTGGTCAAAAGCCAGGTGGTTATAATTCTTTTAAAATTGTTATTGTGTTTACTATTTTTGACTTCTATGGGTAACGCATTGAAAATCTTTATTCCTGTATATAAAAATGTTTGTTGTCCTATAGTTTTGTTAGCTTTATACAAATTAATAATTTCCTCTTTTTTTGATCTAGTCTCGTAATCATGTTCAGAGTTTATATAAAGCATTTGATTCTTTACCATGTACATAATTGATGTTTTGTAAAACAACTTTTTAATTTCAAAAACATGAGCTTGTTGAAATAGTTGTACTGTCGGAAACCTAGGGTCGAGTTTATAAATTATCTTTAAAAATTTTTTTGAAGAATTTCTACAGGTTTAATGTAGTAGTAATAGGTTCCACCCCAAGCTATAATACCATATGATAATAATGATTGAACCAAGGCAAAGTACACAGTTCTAAGGTGCCCCAAATTTTCATTTCGCTGTGGGATATTAACTATAATTGTTTTTCTCGTTGGCAGGTTACTTTTGCTAATTGAAAAGGGCAAGTATACTGTTTTATGAGAATTTAATGTTAAGATGTTGTGATCTAGCCACTGTGTAATCTTTTGTGGATCACAACGTATGGTATCCTCCACACAGTTCCAATTACTACCCTGAACAGATAAGACTGTATCGTCAGCGAAGGAGATCACATCACCCGTACAATTTATGGAAAGTAGCTGGTTTATGTAAAGTAGGAACAATATTGGACCAATCACTGTCCCTTGTGGTATGCCACAGGTAATATCTTTTTTTTTTTACTACGTATTCCAACCATTCTACTAGTTGATATCTATTTTTTAGGTAACTAGTTACAAGTTTGTGAGCTGTTCCCCTTATACCCATATGGTGTAATCTTTCTAGTAGTTTTGGATGGTTTACTGAGTCAAATGCCTTGGCTAAATCCAAGTATAAATGGCTGCACAGTGCACAGGGTCTAGATGTATCGAGATTGGAATAAATTTTACTTACGAGATATGCAATAGCATCACTTGTTGACTTTTTATTTTGGAATCCGTATTGATTTTTTGAAAGCAAATTATGGTTTTGAATAAATCCCATTATTCTATGTTTTATGTTTTAAGGCCTTCTCGAATATTTTAGATATATTAGATGTTAGACTTATTGGCCTATAGTTTTCTACCTGGTTTTTTGGTCCTTTTTATATATAGGTCTAATTATAGAAATCTTGAAGTGTTCCGGACATATACCTTTATTAAATATAGTATTTATAAGGTGTACTAACGGCTTTAGTATGAAGGGTATAATCTCCTTTAATATATCAGCTGTTAGGTTATCATGTCCAGGACAGCCATTGCTCTTGAGAGAAAAAATAATATTTTTTATTTCAGGCTCAGTGACCGGTGATAAAAAAATTGAATCCACCACATTTGGTTTCCGACAAGCATATAACGTATCAATTTTATTGTTAGTCTGACTATAAATATCGTTCTCCATTTTTTTCCCAATCGTAGCAAAGTAGTTGTTAAAGATATCTACCAACTTGACTACATTAGTAACTTTCTCATTGTTATAAAAAATTTCATTTATCCTGTTATCAGTCTTGTTAAGATTGTTGTTGTACTCCTTTATGGCCTGCCATATTTTTTTGCTGTTATTTGGATTTTTTGATATGATTGTTTTGTAATATTGTTGTTTAAGTTGTTTTGAAAGATTACTTGCTTTATTTCTGTATTTCTTATATAATTCTTGGTCGTTCAAAGTCCTAGTTTTAATGTAATTTTTATGGTACTTGTCCCTAATTTTTATTGTATATATTAAACGTTCATTAACCCATGGCTTATTTGTATGATTCTTTCTAACAAGCTTGTAATATGTTGCATTATTAATACTTTTATTAATAGTTACTACTATATTGTTAGTTATAAAGTTAACATCATTACTATTGTAAATCATATCAATATTTTGTTCCACTAATATTTTCTTCATTTTATCATAGTTCAAAAGTTTTTTAGAATATATTTTATCAGTAGTTTTTTTTGCTCTATTTTTGTTTTATTCAAAAGAATAATTGGAGAGTAGTCAGTGATCTTTGAATGACAAACTATAGGTAATAACTGTTCTTGCTTAACAAGTTTTGATTTAATAAAAATATGGTCTATGCAGCTTTTGGAGTTTCCCTCTATTCTAATGTATCGATTAATTAAGGATTTGTAACCATTTGTGTATAAGATATTTAAGTAATCTTGACTAATAGAGGAGTGATCGAGTATATTAATGTTCATATCTCCAATTAATATTTCAGTGGTAAAGTTTATAATATTTTCAAGGTATTTTTCAAGTTCAGTAATAAAAGTGTTAAGTTCAATTACGTGAGGTCTGTAGATTGCTGTGATAGAAATATTTTCGTTTCCTTTATTGATAGTTAGTCTTATACAATTAATCCCTGCAATATTAACTATTTCATGTTCAACATTGATTTCCCTACTAACGAATATTAATATACCATCATTTTGGTTAATACTACCCTCGCTGTAGACACAAAAATAATTACCAACATTAAACATATTCAGGTTATGTATTCGCCAGGTCTCCGTAAGTACAACAACTTCAAACTTTGGATAAATTTGATCCAACATAACTTCAAGAGCTTCAAAATTTTTATTAACACTTCTTATGTTAGTGTGAAAGATGGCAAGATTTTTATATAAGCTATTTAAGTGTAATTGCCTATTTAATTCGTTTAGGGTGTATGTTTCAAGGGTATCTATTTCGAAAGTATTAAAGTCTCTTACATAGTTATTCATTTTTTTGTTTTGACCTTATAGTTTGTTAGAACAACTATATATATACCTATACCTTACTTTTTGGAACTTCTTGTGATAACGCTTCCTTGTTTAGGGCTATAGGATATTCTTCTTTTCTTCCTTTTCGTTTTATCTTGTAGCTGTGGTTGATTGTCTGTTTTGGTAGCGGTGGACAATTTTGTTTCTCTGGATATAGATGTAGTTTCTAAAACCTCTGGGTGACTTGTTTTATCCTCTCCCTCTTCTTCTACTTCTTCTTGTGCACTCTCAATTTCCTCCTCTAGGTTTTCCAGGTCTTCTATTGTATAAGGATTCTCATCAATAATTAACCTACGACCTCTTATAACTGCTTTGTGTCCTTGTGCTCGGACACTCCTCATATGTTTCGTCAAGGTCCTATTCACTTCTCTATCTTCTGTGCATAGATCATTTGAGATGGCAATATTATGTTGTCTGAGTCCCTTCAGTTTTTCCTTGTTGGTATATAATGTTAACTTCTTGATATACGACACAAATTCAATAACAACGGGAGGATCTTTTTTATCGCCTATTTTATAAATATTGTTTAGGTCTGATATTTGCAGTTCAATGTCTAGGACCTTATTAAGCAACTTAAGCACCTTACACACTAAGGCGCTATTATTGTTATCCGGGAGGTCCCTCAAACCAAATATGATAACATTATTACATCTTTGTTTTCTTTCCAACTCAATGCAACGCCGTTTTAATTCAACAACTTCGTTTTCAGTTTTCCTTAGTCTTGTTTCGATAATTTCCACACTCCTTTCGACTTTATTTGCAATATCTATTGTTTGTTGTTTGTTTGCTTCTATTAACAATTTATATAACAGAGCGTGTTCCTGGGAAAGTTTCTCAATGCCAGACATATTTTTATAGACTCGCCTAATAAGATAGTACAAGCATATGCGGCACTGGCACTATATACACAGGCGGTGATTTTTTAATTGATTTTTTGTGTCTGACTTTGGCCGGTACGCTGACTGGGGAACTAATACACATTAATTCACTTTTTCATGATGCGATACTCGACTAATAAACTAATATCACTAGCACAAATTTTTGGTATATTTTTTGGTCTTTACTGGATTATTTTGGGCTTATTTTCCAAGCGTTATTAAAAATGCGTGCGTCCACTCGAAACGAAACGGACTGACTGAATTATAACCCCTTATATGTTTGTATATTACTTTTTTATTATGTTCCTTTCTTCTACATTAGAAAACTGTCCACTGTCTTTGATGCACCCTGTGTAGTCTAATTATAAAAAAATATAAATAGACGTTACTTTGTCCTATTAAGAAAATGCGTTATAAAATTCCTTAGGTACATATGGAATTAGATAGCGTTACAGCAACCCAAATCAAAGAGTTTTCTTTAATTAATGTTTCTAACAATTAGTAATAATTTAATATTGATTTTTTTACCAAAATCAGTACCTGCAATGTTGTAACAACAACAACAACGTTGTTATACCAAAGGTGGGCATGGCGAAACAGCGTATAACGGAAGGTAGACCTCTCGTGATGCTCCGAATATTACTTTATACTTGAACTTCGTTTTGGTGTTTTTTTTAGTTTCAAATTTTTTGTAGCCAATATGTTTAAAACAGCACTCGTGATCCTATTGTGTCACCGAGAATTAATTAATAAGTTCCTACTTAACCTTTAATTGTAGTTTTATTTACTTCTTTATTTATTTCTTATTCTCTTTATTTTATTATTTGCATTTTCTCTATTTATTTCTTTCTGCAACTTCTTTCGGAAAATAAATTGAAGCATAGAAGAATTTTTTGTCTAGCGGAACTTCTTGCTTAGATAAGCAGTGCTAAACATCAAATCGAAGCACCGCGTAAAAAATATTACACGGGAAAATACTCCAGCGGAAAAAGGCACGGTGTAAAATTTTCGACACATCGAATTTACATTTAGCAACGTTACGCTGTGTATCTGACATATTCCGCCAAATATAAATGCTGGGAGGACGTTGCCGGTTTTAAGGCATATAATTCTGTTACTCTCTGTTAATTTGGCATAGTTATTATAATATAAAATAAAAAATAAAAAATTCAATAGGTATACAAAACCCTTAATATCAGATCAGATGATATTTTAGCTACAGGCATGAGAATAATAAACCACATAAGTTTAGTGCAGCTAACTTTATGATGAAATTTTATGAAGGTATACGCATGCATATATAGATGTTATAAATTCAAAATATATTAAATGCATGCAGGATTGTATGAAACTGGAAACTGCGGAATTAAAATTGAAACGATCAAAGCAATATATCTCTACTATGCTTTTATGCGTATACCGAATTTAAAAGAATAAAAGACCTTCCTCTTTTTTCTCCTCCATAAGCATCCGTATATTTCCGCTGAAAATGTAAATTTAATAAAACGATATTAAATTCTTATGCTCGTGTACTGCGCTGAGTTCTTTAGCGGTATATACGAGTATGCTGTTGCAATATTATATTTGTGTCTTAATAATATTTATATTATTGGCTGGTATTTTTCGAATATAGAATGCATTTTGCATGAACAGGTAAACTTGTACTTAAAAAATAGAGCGGTGAACGAATTTTTTGCAGTATACCGATTGTATCTCCAACATTTCTCTCTTCGTAATTTTTTAATAAAATAAATAAGCAGAGAATTTTCACGATGCAGCAACATGTGAAAAAAGTAAATAAGTTTTATTGCAAACATAGGTAGTAGTCGTATGCTATTTCTAAATTTTTAAATCTGCCCCACATTTGTATCGACCATCACCAGAAAGTAGATACTTATATGCGATCTTCAGGAATCCCCATTATTTGAGCGTTTTCTGCAAAAATTCCACAATCGTTAATCTTCTCCAATACTCTCTCACCCACGAGATCAGTCGGATTTCGGCATTAAAAACTGATGACGATTTAATACATTTAAATAAAATATAACTATTTCACCAGATAATATATTTTCATCGGCAAATAATACTTTATGTATATGCAATAAGCAATGGAAAAATCTACAACATCCACATCGATTATACAATGTGTACCGATTTGGTAGTGGATATTATTTAGAATATAAAACTTTAATATTTATTCATAAAATTAAATTAAATTTAGTAGCGTCGTATTTTAGCAACATGTTAACAAAATTTCAAGAAGTACATAATTATCAAACAAGAGGAAATTCAAATTTTGTTCTGGACCAAAAAAATTCTAAATTTGCTCAAAATTCGATTTTTTTCAAAGGATTAATTTGTTACAATAATTTAGCCCCATCATTAAAAAATTCTTCATTAAAACAGTTTAAGTTTAATTTAAAGTGTAATTATTTAAATAAGTAGAATAGGATATTAATACACAGTAGGTTTTATTTATTAATGATGTAGTTGGATAGCAATTTGTTGCTAAATAAATTTGTTTATTATTATTATTATTATTATCCCAGAAATTCATTAAATTTTTCAGCCATTTCTTTCTCATTTGTCACACATTCATCCCCAAACAAAATTTCCATATATTTTTCTTTTTTTTATTTGATATAAAAGGGACTTTAATATCTTCCACATTTCTTTAGAATTATTTTTGCACCCATCTATTTTATTTTCAAAATATGCTTTTTTAGACATCTTTATTTTTGAAACTACTATATTTCTAGCACGTTTCCCAATCTTTTAGATTATTGGTTAAATTAAAAATTTTAAAGCATGATTCTCTATATTTTATACACTCTAATATGTTCCTGTCAAACCATTCATTATTTTCTCTTACTTTAACAGAAATTTTTGGTCTATAAAAGTTAAGTATTGAACTAATAGCAGTTATGAAAATGTCACACTTATTATTTATGTTATTTTCATATCTTATATCAATTTGTTTCAATGCATTTTTAAATTCTTGCTCATCAGATAATTTTCCTCTAATACTTTGTTACGGGTTATAATTGGCTTGATATATTATTAAGAAAATTTAATTCAAGATAAATTTATTCACAATAAAGTTCGAAGGGGCAGGGTCAAAGATGACCACCCTGTATGTGTCAACCCAAACAAATTTGTTTTATAGTGCGCCGTTTGAGGCCAAATGGGGAGAGAAACGGCCCACTAGCCAGCTCACGTGGGCGTATGGGAGTGGGTTATTATTACATGGAGTGGTGACTGCGCAACCCCAATAAAGAAAATTTCAGCTACTATAGTCTATAAATATTTAATAGAAAAATTATGTTAAAAGCTGGCAAACATTTAAATAATAGAATGCGGGTATCACAAGCTCGTTGTATAATAGGTTCTTATTAATATTATTGTGGAGCACCTCTCGAGACGATAACCACTTAGTTTTAAATATCACTTTCCTTTATACCAGTTCTCACGTGAGCACGGTTTACAGTAGGGCTACCAAATGGAGGGATATTTCCTGTATGCCACCGCAAAATAAGTAACAAAAAGTTAACATTAAAGGTTAAAACAAATTTATAAATATTTACGAACTAAATTAATAACACGTTAATATCTTGTAGGTATGTTGTGAAGCAACTAATAGGACACTGATGCCTTGGTGCAACTGATAGGCGTTCCACACTTTAAAAACTTACATTAATCAGACTAGACAAAACTTGCAGAAGGGAAGTTTCCTTGTGGGAGATCGGAGATTTTAATTTAAAAAAAACTATCTTAGTATTTCTTAAAACTACACTTAGCTGTAGGTAGGGTGGTAGTAGGGATACAAGCAGGGTACACCTCACAACAGTCTCGCGCAGCCTCTCACAGGACCCAAGGTCAGCTCCCAGCAACTGCAGCCAAGTGTTCAACAGGACAAACAGGACAAACAGAACAAAACTCGGAGACTATATGGGAAAAAGCCCTAGAAATTACGGGATTACGTAACTCGAAAGTATACTAGGTGAAGGGGGCTTACGTGGATGGTGGGTGGCTTTCTTGCAATTCACCCCTGGAATTTACAGCTTCAGGCAATAAAGACAAAATGGAGGAGCAACTCACCGGTTCGACGTGTGTTATAAATCCGACCAAAGTCGTTAATTGTGTACCACAACGAAACTCAACAACCAAACTGCAAGGTACACAATATTTGGCAAATTTTTTCATGAAGAAAAATCCTACAAAATGTAGAGCCGCAATCTCGGCAACTTCCAGAAATTTGCACACACACTTGGACGACCGAACTTGGAAAAGTGATTCCAGGAATGGGGCGAGGACCCTCCAATGACGTTGGCGTGTCATGTGACCGGAAATAACCCGTCAAACTGAATGCAGGAACCATCAAAGAACCAGATAAAGCCCAAAAGTAAAACAGCTTTGCCCAACAAGATAATATTGAAGACCTTCCGGATAACCGAAATAACAATAATATTAAATAATTTACCAAAGGGAGTACATTGCAGATACTATTTTGACTGCTACGTTAACGACGTCATGCGTAGAACGGGCACGCGCATCACGGACTTCCGCGGCAGGAGAAAGACAGTCTGCAGGCCGACCGGAATTGTCAACAGCCGAACATGGCGATTGAACCAAAACAGTGCGTGGCCGGTACCAGCGCATATTTCCGCACAAGAACCATCCGGGCTGCCTCATATTCTTCATCCATAAGTTCCAAGCGATGAAATCGGTGAGCAAACCTACGCCCAACTCATAATATAGCATTTAACACCGGTTATTATTTATTTAGCCCGAAGTTCCAAATGTAAACAAACCATTTCCCCGCAAATACGTCTATAATCCTTTCATTTTCAGGCAAAATAACAAGGAACAGATAAAATTGGCCACTCTATTCACCCAAAAACCAGTGCAAAACAAATCGCGCTCATATCAGAGATCAGCAAATGCAAGACTTCTTACATAATCAACCAACAATCCACAACACACCTCAGGTATTCTTCCAAAGCCACAAGACAAGAAAATATTCCGGACAATTTAAGTCAAAATGGTAAGTACTGGACTAATTAATAAATTTACAATAATAATTAATGATTTGATTTATTTTCAGGCTCAAAATTGAATTGTATGGACTACAGAAAAAGTAGGGAATATGGCAGAGCAGCGATAGATTGGTTGATAAACTAAATAAGTATAATACAAAGATTAAAATCTTGTAGTGAATAACTATTTAGTTATTTATTAGGTTATATGTATTTGCTAATGAATGTATACTACTTGCCTATTGTAAAATTGAACAGTTATTGTTTAATATTTAGATTTTAATAAATAAATAATATAAAGAGTGTATTTGAAGAAAAAAAAACTTGAAAACAATTAGCGAAATAAAAAGTAGGTTCCTACTTATTTTGTGACAGAAAATTTAGAGGTTTAATCTCAGCGTTTCCTCCATTTTTTTGAAATAAACCTAGTTAGCGATATATGACTTTCAAATGTAACAACTTTTATAACTAGTAAATTTATTTTCACATAAACAAATTTTTATAATAAAATGATCAGATATTCTGGGTGATTTAATATTTCACATTTATATTTTTTATTGCTATTGATAATTAAATCAATTATACTTCTACTCTTATTCTGTATTCTTGTATAAGTTTTAACAATTTGAACAAGCCCATTGTCATTGATAATTTGACTCAATCTTTTTGCATAATAACATTCATCTTTTTTCTCCCATCTTATATTAAAATCTCCGATAATTAGCATATTATTTTCTAATATTTATTTATTAGAATCAAACAAATTTTCCAAAAAAATTAAAAATGGGACATGACTTTCATTGGGTGAATCATTAAACCACCAACTAACAAAAAATTATTTTTAATTTTAATCCTCAACATTAAAAAAAAGTTTCAGAACAATCTTGGTTTGTATTTGTTGGTTTTATGAACATAACCTGGTTTTCCTTCTTATTTGCTGAAAGTACAGATGCAAACAATTGTTTTGTACTAAAATTTTGTTCATTGTTCATTACTGTTATATTGCCCAATTCATCCAGCCTGTTTTTAATATTCTTCAAATCTTCTTGCGTCTCCTTCAACTGCTTGTTTTCTTCTCTAATTCAATTACTTTGTCTTTTCCTTTTAATAATTCTTCGTTTGAAAATTTCCCACAAATATATGTTATTATCACTCTATCTTCACTTCTTCAATAGATTATATATTAAGCTTCTTCGTTAACAGTTCTGCTTTAATAAATATCTTCTTAATATATATTTTTTTTACGATTTCAGTTCTCTGACACAATAATAAGATAGATGCCTAACTTTAAAAAATGTTTAGGAAACCACTCTATAGAGCAATTCGTGACAGGAGTTCGAGTGTGATCTTTTGGTTGGACACTCGGGAAGCAGTCCCCAAGCAACCCTGAATAAATCATCCTATTTGGATTTTTTTGCAAAACTGACATCTTTATTGGACTAATAATAGTTCTCAACGCGCGGGTTATGGTCATAGCCACTCGTTGAGTAACATATTATTACTTTCAGACATTTTGAGGAGCATTTAAAGCCGGGAACATTACCGTATAAATTAAATAGCTACAATATTTTTACGACAAATTAAAAATAAAAATATTCTATGTACCTAACATTTCTACGACCTTTAAAAATGACGGCGGTTTAATATATAAAACCCATATTAGTCCTCTGGAGTAACGTAACATAATTACCTAATTAGGGAGAGCCATAAGGTTAAGTCCGGTTTACGGCGCCGTAAAACGTTGGCATCCGACGGGTACGACGCGGGCGCCCCGACGCCCTGCGTCACGCGCCGTCATAGTTAACATTTAATTATCTTCCTCCCATTTACGCGGAGCCTGCCCGGCAGAATATTTCGTGGACTGGCGGGCGGGCCCGACGGGACCGTTTGCGGTTGACGGGGAAAAACTGGCCAGTTTGCGCCGGGCATTATATGCGCGGAAATTGTTTCAGTTGGACGAATTTGTACCCCGGTTTGTTTAAGGGCGGAATTAAAACGTCATCACCTCGCGACGTCTTTCATTTTACCGTGTTCTTAGTTTGGGTAAATGTTGCTAAAATAAGTTCCCGTTCGTCATTGAGAGCACTGTGCGACGAATACCTCTAGAAATGGTGAAAATTCACTACAGATATGGCGAACGTTTCTCAGAGTTCGTGGCTGACCTGACACGACAACGACGGACTGGTATCTTAGCCTCACCTATAGCCTTTCCAAGTTACAGCGGCAGTAGATATAAACAAAGTCACATGACCGCATTGCGATCGATTACCAGGGTCTGACTA
Organism: Pseudeuparius sepicola; assembly: GCA_963920635.1. Taxonomy (NCBI): domain Eukaryota; kingdom Metazoa; phylum Arthropoda; class Insecta; order Coleoptera; family Anthribidae; genus Pseudeuparius; species Pseudeuparius sepicola. Next base: position 44,688,420 of record OY987302.1, on the reverse strand, counting down.
ATATTAGATTCCCAGTGGCTTGTAATTCTGAACTAATTATTTTAGAAGTTCTAAAAATTGTGTTTTTACCTTTCGTGGATCTTTATAAATTTCCTTAAATTAAGTAGCAAAATAAATTTACAGAATATACTGCCCGCGATCCGATCTAAAATATGCAGGAAACTCGACTGAGGGAAGAGCCGGCCCTGCATTCTGTTTGCCGCGTAAACACTTGACATTTTATGACGGCCAGACCAATAAGAGAATAGGTCACGTGGTGGCCAATGTTTTGATCCACTGCCTCTGTAACTTGGATAGACTTTAGCTTGGTCAATTCCCCCAAATTTCGTTATTAGCTATTCGCGACGGTGGGGGAACGAAATTTTACTTTCCATGACTTGTGTTTTTTTAAATGGAAACCATAGTTATTTCCGTTATTTTTTCGAATAATCGTATCGAGTATTATATCGTTGGAAAGCTCTAAAAATGCCTGATTTTTCGAGACCAGGGCCAACTATGGTTTCCATTTAAAAAACAAAAGTTTGTGTCATATCTAGAAAAGGCCAGTTCTCACGGAAAGTAGGATATGACAACCGCATGGGGACACAATTCCCTCCAACTTTTGTATTTACACTTTTTTATCTAAAATCAGAAACAACGAAGTTAGATGGATTAGAATAAATCGACAAAATTTCGTTTATTTAAAATATCTAATAAGCCATAGCTTTTTTCAAAAATCCACAAGGTGCATTAAATTGGGCCTACAAAACTGCAATTCTTTTCCCATTTAACCTTCCTTTTATCTCCGCTAGTTTCCAAGATCCCCATACTGATTATCAAAAAAAACTCACCCTGTATATCGTTCCATTTTCTTAAATCGCAGTTATTACTTCACAGCTGTCAAAAAAATGATATCCATAAGTTTGACAGTAAAAGATGTCATAAATTTTAAAATGGCACCTCTTAATGGAAAACGCTTTATAATATGAGAGCGAAGAATGTAAGCTGCATTGTTTTGTTGCCTGATACAGTGTCGTTGGTCAGAAATAGGGGCCTGGGGGGGGCGACCCGGTCCCTCTTTTTTTCCACAAATAACAGCACATCGTTCTGCTCCTCGAGTTTTTTGAGATTTAAACGGTGAATTGTCAAACACAAAATATGAACATTGATGCTGTCTTATCTGCTTTATACATTTTTTATAAATAAATATTTAGTGAGAGGAGTAGGTACTCTTTGTATCATGGTAGGTTGTGGTTGTTAAATCTACTGACACAATTCTCTCTCAACTTACCCTAGCAGATATCTATAATTTTATGTCACTAGAGCTTTATCCTTTCCATTAACATTTTATTCTTTATCAAAAGAAAATCGAATTAACATTTTAAATGCGCTAAAAATATCACAATGTACGCAAAGATAACAACGTTCGCCAGATTAGTAACAAAGTACGCAATACTAAGTAGTAACAGAATTCTCTCTCTATTGTACACGCAATAAAATTAGCTATACTAGTTAAGACACGGTAAAAAGTAAACGAAAAAAATATATAGTAAGACTTAGCTGTCGTTGAATCTTCTAAACCACAAGTGCATGTCAATAACCCACAGAACTGTCAGACAGTATCAAACTGCACACCAAGGGACAAAGTATACGCCAAAAAGAAGAAAAACTCATGTAGGTCTTAGCTATTGATAACCACACTTCTGCTAAACACCTTACATCCTTACATGGTCACCCAAGAAAACTTACAAGTCACCAACAAACCACCTTTTCGATGCTTAGGCGGAAAGGCCGGCAACAATGTCAAATTTCAAAATATCTTCAACAGTGTCAAACCGCCAAGATAACCTCAAACTGCCAACCAAATCAAAACAAAACAAAGAAATAATTTCTCGAACTATATATAAGTATAAAACAATTCCAAAAACCCCAAACATAATACAAGTAAAGTGGAGGGCGAGAAAAGAAAATAGAAAAATATCCCCGCCAGAAACTTACCTAAAAGAATATATAAAAGTCACCGGCATTGGTTATTTTCTTAACAATTTCTAATCTTGTGACAGCGTCGCAAATGTTGTTCAGTTCATTACAATTCAAGAATATTGAAATAAAAATGTTCAGTCTTACTATGTTATGCAGTTTTGAGAAATTTTTGCAGTTTTTTTATAAAAAAATTTCTCGTCGTATCTACTTACTGATTCCCATGCCATTTAAAGATCTAACTCTCCTCTGTAGTCTATACAGAAATACTTGACCTATACAAAGTAGAACAGTCTATTAATAAAATTCGGGAATAAAAGTCAATCTCATATAGGTATTAGGAAGGAAACTCCCTGCAATAGGAAGCCGTTAAGGTTAAGTTCTGTTTACAAGGCCGTTATAACGTCTAGGTATATGGGATAGTGGAAGCGCTCCACATCATGTACATGTTTCCGTAGTTAACATTTAATTATCTTCCTCCCAATTACAGAAGTCTGCCGGCCAGCTCATGCAAGATAATATTTCAGGGAGTGTCAGCCTGGTCCGAGCCAGCCGTTTGCGGCTGACGCGGAAGAACTAACCAGATTTCCTGTATACCTACGAATGCACTGTGCGTGAAAATTATTTTCTCCACGACCATTCGTGAATGTAAGTATTCTAAAATCATTTTTATTAATAGAACTTATAAATTCTCACTCTAGAGCGACATGATTTATTCTTAAATACTTGCTTCTCGAGTGTTTTGCATGTATTTCCAGGATCTTAATATAATTTTTGTAATATATTGCACATAAAAAAACAATAATATAATAATATAATTTTTGTAATCTATTGCACATAAATAAACAATAATATAATAATAGTACTAATATTTCGTACTAATAATAATAAATCATTGCATTATTTTATATATTTTCATTCCATAACAAGACAATGAATATACGCTAATCGAACTAAACACAGCATAGAGTGCCATGGATTTCAAGACTGTCAACCTCGCTGTCAACAATAGCGGCGTGGGGGTGCGCGTCATAATAAAAGTATTTTCGAACGTGCTTTAATTTAAATAAAATGAGTGAAAAATCGAGTGATTTTGATATGGAATACTCCACCTGAAATTATATTCACGAAAGTAGTAATACAAAGAGAGTACGGGCTCACTTTGACCTCAGTTGACCCCTTGATCCTGAGAGTCCCCTACGGCCCGAGGTCACGGGAGCAAAGTGGCTACGTCATGCCCGAGGTCACGTGACGTCACCGGATGACCCCAGTTGACCCCTAGATCCTGATAGGTTAACCTTTGACCTTTGGGCCACGTGTGACCCCCAGTTGACCCCCCCCCCCACTCCAACGACGGGGCAACCCCCACTCCAACGGCTTGGTGGGGTGAGGTCTATATATTCGTGCGCAAGAGCAGTTTTCCCGTTATATACACTTACAATTTCCCACAGTCTGATTTGCCGAGTTCAAAATGCAGTCGTTCCTGAATCACCTGAACAAGAATTTGATCGTCAAGAAATTCGAAAGCGTTCAAAATATGGACGTGGATGAAAATTTTCAAATCACGAGCGTGGACAAAGTGAACACGCAATACGGAGAGAAGGTCTACGTAGAGTTCGAAGAATTTAAGACGGTGCTGCCGCAACGATACACGGCCGAGTTTACGCCCCAACGGATCGAAGAAATTAATAGGGATATCGGTAACGGAAGGAGGTATTACATGAAGAGTCTTGGACCCGTCGGCCGATCTACAAATATCGAATTTATTGTAGAACCATGACGAAGCTGGAGTACAGAAGAAAATTGCAACAATATTTGAAGAATTTAGAAGCATTGAAATATGAACTTATGTTATATGAAATTAAAATGAAGATAAAACATATTGACTTACACAATTAATTTTTAATAAACGTTTAAAAATCTTTTGTTGTGTTTTTTTATAAGAATCTTTGTGTTGAAGGGAAAACACCTGAAGCATCATATTATAATAAAACTCTCACTCTAAGCAATAATATCATATAGCGCGATCGATTTTGGGTCCACCCCTTGGGGGGGGGTGGACTTAGTCTACCCCGGGGTGGGTGGGGGGTGGCGGGTGGGCAACTACGTGCCAGGAGGAACGGAGGCCGAAGGCCTCCGTCCGACTGGCATGTAGTTGCCCGAACAAAATCCACCCTTCCCCCTTGCACGCGTTTCGCGCATGCGCAGTTCCGCACTTTTGATACCTGAAAAATCGAAAAAATTTGAAAATTTTTTATTCAAAAAATGTAATTTTAAAAAGGTCCTGATCCTATAATCCCGATAACATTTTGGGAAATTTTCATTTTTTGACGGTGAAATGTACAAGACAAGACTCAGACGAATGTTTTATATACAAGTGCAGATAGAATTTTTTCGAGTCACTGATAAAAACAGTTATTATAATAGTTAGTCGGAAGGCCCCAGATAACATAGGAAATTTTGTTTGAACAAAATCTGTAAAAAAAATCCAAGACATGAAAATGTAGGTAGAATTTTCGAATAAGTTTTGTATACCGGTAAAAATATATGTAAAGGTAAAAATAACGTCAGTTTCACTTGGAAAAAAATGATGAAAAAATTTCAGTAAAAAAAATACGATGTAGAGGTTGTACCAAAAAAAATTGGAAATAATTATTTATTCCAGTAAAATATACACAAGACCGAAAAAGGTAATTGCGCGGCTGTCCCATTTTATACACCCTAGCTGTTTCAGTTCATCTCGTTTGGAAAAATTTTAGGGGTTATTACTTTTTTAAATACCGGTTTCCTCAACCTTATTTGAAAGTAAATATTTTTTAGTTCCCCACAGAAGGAAATAATGACGATATTTTATACCGGTGGATTCAAAAAATATATAAGGTTAGGAAAAAACCTTGGTAGGCAAACGCGGCTCTGCTGACCAGACAAAAAAAAACCTTAGTCGACAAATAATGGCCTATAAGAAGGGTGCGTGATTCCACGTATCAGTTCGAGTGCTCCAAGATGCAAGTAAGTATATACCAGCTGTCCCATTTTTAAACAGCTAGATATTTGGAAACCTTTCGTAAAAAAATTCCCAAGGATTACATGAGCAAAAGAAAGAAAAAAATGTAAATATACCAGCTGTCCCATTTATAAACCGCTTGATATCTTGGAAACGAAAACTTATATAAAGGAAGTAAAAGCTATATCTTAATAGGCGGAGGACCGACTGTCATTCAGACAGGTGAAAATTTTTTGTGATTTTTTGTAGAAGTTTTTTGCCAAAATTTTTTTTTGTCAATTTTTTTTTCGTCAAAATTTTTTTTTGTCAAATTTTTTTTTTGACAATTTTTTTTGCCAAAATTTTTGTTTGCCAAATTTTTTTTTGCCAAATTTTTTTTTTGTCAAAATTTTTTTTGTCAAAATTTTTTTTTGCCAAATTTTTTTTTTGTCAAAATTTTTTTTGTCAAAATTTTTTTTTGCCAAATTTCTTTTTTGTCAAAATTTTTTTTTGTAAAATTTTTTTTGACATTTTTTTTGCCAAATTTTTTTTTTGTCGAATTTTCTTTTGCCAATTTTTTTTTTGCCAAATTCTTTTTCGACAAAATTTTTTTTGATACAAATATAATTGCTAACGTTTAATTTGTTTACCCCATTTACGAAAATGATAACAAAATTGGATCAGACAAGATGTTTTTTCGAAGTATAGTTTTTAAACACAGGGTGCCACCACCGGTTTTACGATATAGGTTTCAAAATGCGACGCAAGTACATAAAAAAAATACCCTAGAGATAAGAAAACAAAATACAACTCACCGAAAGATTCTTGATGATGTATAAAAAGAAATCAGGTTACATCTAATGCCCCAGACAGTAAAATAAACATCCCCGAGCTATCAGATATAACCAAACATCATTTTTCTAACGGCACAGTCATTTTCACGGGAAAAACAACCAGTAACCGTTCAAATTCCATAGATAGGTACTGCCGTAATCCAAAATTTCACTGAACTACGCGTATCTATTATACTGAAGTAGGTACTGATACACTTCCATCTTTCCAAAGAAAAACAAACACGAAACTCAGACTTTTCATATATTTATTACAACGCCTCGATAGAGTCTTTATTTGTGGCCACGACCGAGAATCTACTGAAGCAAGTGCGACGCATAGGACGTGAAAAGTGCCGAGTTGGTTTTATTAAACAATGAAACTTATACCTACGTATATATAAAATAAATGAGAAATATGCCAGAGATGTGAAACCTAATTGTGTTGCAAGTTTGAGGGTCCAAAAAATATATTGGCTTTAATTTTTTAAGGTGAGAAACACATCTAACAGCCAGTTTGGAAATATACAAGGCAAAAAAAGTAGTGATGTGGCTGTCCCATTTTATGTTTTATACAGGTTGGGTTATTTTAGAATAGTTGTTCAATAGACCGAGACAACATCATAAACGCTTCCCGTTAGAACAGAATGTGATGAAAAGAAAAATTCCATCTGGGTCAAGCTACTACATAACCAAAATAAAAAATACTGAACGTTATAAAATTTAAAAAATCATATTTTCTACGGATTTTTATCCTCTGAAAATTGTTCTTGTGTAAAATTCAGTTTCTCTGGGTCAAGCTAGGTGGTAACTATATAACCAAAATAAAAAATACTGAACGTTATAAAATTTAAAAAATCATATTTTCAAGGGATTTTTGTCCTCTGAAAATTGGTTTTGTATAAATTGAGTTTCAATAAGTTACTAATTGAGATAATAGGAAAAAAATCTTAAGAATCTCTTATAGAATTCTGAGACAACGACCCTGAGAGTAAATATCATACAAAAATCTTTGTGCGTTGACTTTCAACTCAATTTAATAATTAGGTTTAATAATGACAATTTTCTCGATTATCTAGAATCAAAAATATTGCGAGTGGCAATTTTCTAGATATCATGTGAAGCCTTATTATTGCGTCGTAAGTTAGAGGATCCAAAAATATTGGCTTAAATTGTTTAGTAAATGCGATTAAAATATGTTTAGTTTATCAACAGTTAATTGTAACAGCTTATAATCTTAGAAGCTAAACTCTTTAAAAAATTTTTTAGACAAAAAGTTGTAGTTTAATAATGGTCAGTTGGATTCCTTTTGAATCATGTTTGCATATTACCTACAAGGAGTTACAACCTCAAAACATAGAAATCGCTCATTTTAAACCGATTTAATAAAAATTTCACCAAAACAATACTTTCACTCATATGATACACTTCTGATTAATAAAAAAGGCACCATAGGTAGTAATAATAAGATATTCAACGGAATTTTTATCGACTGTTTGCCCATTTTGCTAGCTTTTGGGGGTATTTCTTGATATTTTAGACTGATAAAAATGAATAATAAAAATTAAAAATAAAAATTTCACCAAAACAATACTTTCACTCATATAATACACTTCTGATTAATAAAAAAGGCACCATAGGTAGTAGTAATAAGTTATTCAACGGAATTTTTATCGACTGTTTGCCCATTTTGCTAGCTTTTGGGGGTATTCCTTGATATTTTAGACGGATAAAAATGAATAACTAAAATACAAAACGCACTGTTGACTTTACTTACGTGAATAGTAAGCCTATAATACGTATCGAAAACAGAGAAATATTCAGGTCAAGAAAAAAATGGCCTAATTTACAATAAAAAATATAGCAGACAACATAGCGATGACACCGATTGACCCGTTTTGCTGGTAAAAAGTAAACAAAGGTACCTATTGCGATTCTAATCAGGCATTTCCAACGGAGATGCCTTCAATACGCCCACGTGGGAGAGCCGCCGGTGTTTCGTCACATGCAAATCGCCGCTCGAGATGGAAGCATCTCGGCCTTTCGACGCATTGCGCGCCACTTCGTTTGTTGAAATCTGGCCGCCGCGCCGCCGTCAACTTGCCCGGAGATGCCTCGCTACGTGGTGCGTCGCATACTCGCCGTCGCGTGGTGTATGGGCGCCAGCTTTTGGCCAATTTCAAGGGAATCGTTTTTCATATTTTCGACGGATTTTCGTCCTTTTTGCAGACGTTACACTGCTAAATTGATCCGTTTTGCTGGCAAAAAATATTTCTATCGCCATGACTGAGTCACGACGCTTGACCTTATGCAATTCGCTGCTGGCGCAACTTCCAAACGCTTCCCCAAATATCTTAACATCTCAAATGGGTCAAGGTTTCGGCTAGTTTAAAATTTATAAAAGTGGTGGGGGTAACGTCTTAAAAAGTGTATGGAAAAATATAAAAGTGGTGGGGGTAATGTCTTAAAAGTGTGTGACCGATGATTTTTCATTCAAACGTCTGTGCAACATGGAGATCAGATTCTTTTTTGATCGACAAGCAGTAAACAAAATAAGACAAGAAGTCGTGAGAGATGGTATTGCAAGAAGTATGTTCGATCAGTGGTGCCTAGATAAAAAAATATCGTGCTATATATTATACGTTGATGCTAAACCGGTTTCATTTGTCCTAATGTCAAAAATTGATTTCGACCCTTTAAACAAACACTCCAACCCGAAAAATCTCAATTTTGTTTTTACCCATGAAGAATATCGTCGAAGAGGATATGCGTCAAGACTAGTGAATCATATTAAGAAAATTAATCAATTTACGTCTTTCTGTTCTAATACCAATTCAGAAAAACTTTTTGAAAACTGTTCATGTATTAATTACGGAGAAATAAATTATAACACCATGTATAGATCCCCTAATAAAATGTTTGTGTCAATTTTTCTTCTTTTTTTTCACAAAGCACCTCAAAATCGGGTCCATTATTGCCGAAATCCTCCAACATTGATGATTCAGCAAGAAATTAGACTACACCCTGATGTACGCCTCTGAAATCCGGGTGTCATCAAACATCTGTGCTCCCACGATCCAGGTACGAGCGCGGCTGAGATATTTTGCATCGGAACCCTAGACGCAGCGGCGCTCCGTGGCGCCCGGCGTTTTGCTGTGCAAGTCTCGATAAAAAATTTGGCCGACGAGCGTGGCCGAGAAATTGAAGAACCACGTCGCATTTAACTGACAATCATCATGCGTTCGTTTCCTACTTCGAGGTAGAATACAGAACGCAATAAAAAAAAAATCGAAAATGTTTCACACCTTCAACAAAAATTTTTAATCGCAAATTAGACGTACAGTTTCATATGGATATTAGTTATAAATAGGTTGAATTGTTCTTTTATATATATTTTTAAATTGTAACAAAACTATATGCATTCATTTTCCCACCACCTTTGAGGTAGAATGCAGGGCGCAGGAGGTCTAATCCATGTTTGATCAAACATATTAGAGAGATACAAAGAATAGTGTAATTTAAAAATATGGGATATTACCTTATAAGCTTATATTATGAAAGTATGGAATCACAAACAACCGTTTCGAGCTGCAGGGAAAGTCGCAAACTTGATGATACAAAATTCATTTTTTCATACAAATCCTAAACAATATAGACTAGAAAAGATTAGAGTAAAAACTAGATAATGCAAGTTGGGGCCTTCCTTCTTTCGCCACTGGGGTTGAAACCCAATCTTGAGAGAAACAAAACCATATGAAGGGTACACGGGAAAAACAGGCCAAGTCATTTTTTGTTGAAATTGGGATTACAGTGCCATCTTGTGGTAAATTGTGTGCTCTTTCAAACCAACGTAATAGTCAGGGGAAAAACAGGCTAGGTCACAATATACGTATTACTTTAAAATACCCATACACGGGAAGAATAGGCTAAGTCAGCGCGGAACAGGGGAACAACAAGCTAAGTCATAATAAAAATCGCATAAAATCGTCAGCTGTTTTGTTTAAGGTTAGCAGTTAATTATCGTGATCGTGTTTGCGCTGGCGTCTTTGTACAATCATTACATCACAATAAAATCATTCTTCTGAAAAGTGAAGTTTGCGATAATTTGTCTAACAATAATCAAGACCAAAACGAGCTATTTTTCATTATATTTAAACAAAATTGCCAAATCCCACTGGTTTATAAACTTCACTATGAAATGTGCTATTTATTCACGATTAGTAACATATTGTGGCGTGGGGTAGATGAATTGAGATTAAAATGGTGGAAGAAGATAACAGAAAGAAGTTGGGTTAACAAAAGCTGACTCCTATACAAAAGTATGCAATACCTATCATAATGACAAGTCAAGACTTGGTGGGGTGTATTCAAAACAGGCTCTGGAAAAACGGCGGCCTTTTTACTACCCCATCATCCACTAGATCGTTTCTGACCAAACACCGCTCTTAAAAACTGAGAAATATCTGAAACGTTGTTTTTCACAGATATATGTGATACAAACACCGTAAAATATATTGGAGAGGAAACAAAATTAATATTATAAAATGTACTATTTAGGCATTGGAAAAGAAACAGAACCAAGCCGTAGATAAATATTTAATTATAGCAGCGTAGGTAATAGAAGATTTTAACGATGATTACCACAGTGACTTCCTTCCAAATTTCGATAAGTGGAACCGTTTATCAATGACTCCACCGTGACTTTCTACCCCTGCGATTTTCGCTACCTAAAGCAAGCACTCTAACAATTTTTCTAGAGAACACATAGCCTAAAAGTCTGCCTAATATCCTTACAGAGGTATCTTTTAATTAAAAATATTATACTATTATAGAAGAGTGCCTTTTCTGTAGCTTACACGTTAAAATGTTGTTAATGAAACTTGTTCAAGATGAAGAATTAGGTAGGTGTAAAAAAAAATTTCAAAACCTTAGGCCCATTTTGACCCATTTTGACCTTCTAGCCGAGATGCCGCGATCAACCTCATTCGTACCCCAAAATGTAAATTTTCAACATACACCCCAAAAGTTCAGCTTTTACCTTGGAAATATTTTTCGACTAAAAGAAAACACCGATACGAAATTTGAGTGCGCCCGGCCTTGGCGTTCTTGTCCTTTCTGGAATTGGTTTTGTGAGCGATGGGAGATACCTCTGTTGTTCGATTTTTAAGCGGAAAGTAGGTTGAACTTTTTTTTTTGGGAGATATGTTTTTGCGTCTACATTTTTAATTAACTGTGCAACGATATGATTGGACAACCCATGCGCGATTTGTTTCTTTAAACATTATCACATTCAATTTCGCAAAGACTCTGCGATGTATTAACAATCTAATTCCCCCTAGTCCATCAGCCCAGTCCGGCCCTAAAGAACGTGTATAACGCCATACAGTCTAGCTAATTTTTTTTGATTACATTGCATTATATCGTTCATCCCCGTGGCCTCTTGTTTACCACATATTAAATTTAATGACCACGCATAACGCCACACAGTCTCGCTCAGATCAATAAACAAGTTTTTTAAAAATTCTAGAGTGTGCAAATCGTTTTTCTCCTACTATATTTTTTGACTGACATCGAATTTTTTCCCTTTAAAGAGGTTTGTTGAATGGCCATTAGCCAGTTCACAGCCTCCTCTCTTATAAGTTTCTTGATTCACAATAGTAGTTCCAGTGGTGTGTTTTTTGTGTATTTTGGATACTTACAATGCAGCACCCTAAGAAGTTGTCTCTCTCGACAAAGAAACCTACTATCCTTAGCAATATGCTAATAATGCCTGTAAGTATAAATCTTGGTTTTCTGGTAATCTTCAACAATTTTTTTCATACAAAATTATTTTTTAAACTTTATTTTTGAAAAATACTTTTTTTCTAAATTAAACTTATTATTTTTTTTCTTTTCAGCCAACCATCGACTCTGCACAGTCATACAACATGCCCGATTTGAATAGTGCGTCCTTCGTGTCGCCCTCCCAAGTGCCTTGTTACGACGAGATAATGGCATTCTGTCCGAATTCCATTATTTCACCGGTTCATCGGCAAGAGGACGTCGAGCAGTGTGGTGTGGAAAACACGAATAACCCACAATTGAAAGGAAATGGTGGTAAAGACATGCGTCAGTTGGGCATGGACAGCGAGGACTCCTTTAGTGACGTGCACATTAGTGTTAGTCAGCAGATGGACAGCGAGGATGAATTCGAGGAGCTGACTAGTCCTGGGAGTACTTCACTCGGTTCCTATATATTACAGGTCTCAAAAGGGCTGAAACAAAAGGACGCCGAAAATCTAAAATCCTTGAGAGAGGAGCAACATCGACTGGCGACTATTAGGAGAGAGAAAGAACGACTGAGAAAAAGGGAGCAGGTATCTATAGCCAAAATTGAGAAAATGGAGAGGGATAAACGGCTGTCTGCTGGTATTTTAAAAAGATTTAATGTGGTAAAAAAGTAGTTTTTTCTCACATTAAATATTTTTAAAAAAATTTTGAGTCTTTATTTTCCAACGTTGTTTATAGATACCTATCCTTCTTTTAGTTTTAAATTTAATACGTATTCTTAGCTTTTAAGTATATTTTCTTTTATATTTTTATACACAATAAATATGTTTTATGTATATTTTTGGTTTTTTTCTATCCTCCCTTATAAGTGCAAAAACATGTTGAAACTAAAATGTAATAATAATATAATCCTAGAGACAAGTATTTCCTGATTTTGTTCTCCTGAGAAACATGTTACAAACTGAAAATATGTTAAAGTGCACCATAAAAAGATAAAGATAAAATGTGTAAGTATATATTTTTATTAAATAAACCAAAATTCCATTTCTGAATTTCTTACAACAGTACCGATTAAAATAATAAGTCGCTGTTCGAGTCCTATACACAAAGAGTGAATTGCCCATTTTCTTTAAGACTGTCTCGTTCTGTTGTGTTTGTATAAGTAGGTATTGTTCTCCAACTTTTTTTCATTCATAAACAGCTCAACTTATATGAAATTTCCACTTTTTCTCTGCATCCAGCATATAATACAAATTTTCCAACCCACATTAACTTTCTAAAACTGCATAAAATTCAATGAGGTTATTCATGAAAACAGTCGATTCTTATTACGGCATTTTTATCCAGTCACCAGTCACAGTTCGATGTATGAATTTTATTTACAATTCATTGCATGAAGAAAGCATGCATATTATGTTACACCTTTTCCCGCGAATGTCTCTACCCACACACATTGTTTATCGCATAAGGCCAAGCGTCGTGACTCAGTCATGGCGATAGAAATATTTTTTGCCAGCAAAACGGATCAATTTAGCAGTGTAACGTCTGCAAAAAGGACGAAAATCCGTCGAAAATATGAAAAACGATTCCCTTGAAATTGGCCAAAAGCTGGCGCCCATACACCACGCGACGGCGAGTATGCGACGCACCACGTAGCGAGGCATCTCCGGGCAAGTTGACGGCGGCGCGGCGGCCAGATTTCAACAAACGAAGTGGCGCGCAATGCGTCGAAAGGCCGAGATGCTTCCATCTCGAGCGGCGATTTGCATGTGACGAAACACCGGCGGCTCTCCCACGTGGGCGTATTGAAGGCATCTCCGTTGGAAATGCCTGATTAGAATCGCAATAGGTACCTTTGTTTACTTTTTACCAGCAAAACGGGTCAATCGGTGTCATCGCTATGTTGTCTGCTATATTTTTTATTGTAAATTAGGCCATTTTTTTCTTGACCTGAATATTTCTCTGTTTTCGATACGTATTATAGGCTTACTATTCACGTAAGTAAAGTCAACAGTGCGTTTTGTATTTTAGTTATTCATTTTTATCCGTCTAAAATATCAAGGAATACCCCCAAAAGCTAGCAAAATGGGCAAACAGTCGATAAAAATTCCGTTGAATAACTTATTACTACTACCTATGGTGCCTTTTTTATTAATCAGAAGTGTATTATATGAGTGAAAGTATTGTTTTGGTGAAATTTTTATTTTTAATTTTTATTATTCATTTTTATCAGTCTAAAATATCAAGAAATACCCCCAAAAGCTAGCAAAATGGGCAAACAGTCGATAAAAATTCCGTTGAATATCTTATTATTACTACCTATGGTGCCTTTTTTATTAATCAGAAGTGTATCATATGAGTGAAAGTATTGTTTTGGTGAAATTTTTATTAAATCGGTTTAAAATGAGCGATTTCTTTGTTTTGAGGTTGTAACTCCTTGTAGGTAATATGCAAACATGATTCAAAAGGAATCCAACTGACCATTATTAAACTACAACTTTTTGTCTAAAAAATTTTTTAAAGAGTTTAGCTTCTAAGATTATAAGCTGTTACAATTAACTGTTGATAAACTAAACATATTTTAATCGCATTTACTAAACAATTTAAGCCAATATTTTTGGATCCTCTAACTTACGACGCAATAATAAGGCTTCACATGATATCTAGAAAATTGCCACTCGCAATATTTTTGATTCTAGATAATCGAGAAAATTGTCATTATTAAACCTAATTATTAAATTGAGTTGAAAGTCAACGCACAAAGATTTTTGTATGATATTTACTCTCAGGGTCGTTGTCTCAGAATTCTATAAGAGATTCTTAAGATTTTTTTCCTATTATCTCAATTAGTAACTTATTGAAACTCAATTTATACAAAACCAATTTTCAGAGGACAAAAATCCCTTGAAAATATGATTTTTTAAATTTTATAACGTTCAGTATTTTTTATTTTGGTTATATAGTTACCACCTAGCTTGACCCAGAGAAACTGAATTTTACACAAGAACAATTTTCAGAGGATAAAAATCCGTAGAAAATATGATTTTTTAAATTTTATAACGTTCAGTATTTTTTATTTTGGTTATGTAGTAGCTTGACCCAGATGGAATTTTTCTTTTCATCACATTCTGTTCTAACGGGAAGCGTTTATGATGTTGTCTCGGTCTATTGAACAACTATTCTAAAATAACCCAACCTGTATAAAACATAAAATGGGACAGCCACATCACTACTTTTTTTGCCTTGTATATTTCCAAACTGGCTGTTAGATGTGTTTCTCACCTTAAAAAATTAAAGCCAATATTTTTTTTGGACCCTCAAACTTGCAACACAATTAGGTTTCACATCTCTGGCATATTTCTCATTTATTTTATATATACGTAGGTATAAGTTTCATTGTTTAATAAAACCAACTCGGCACTTTTCACGTCCTATGCGTCGCACTTGCTTCAGTAGATTCTCGGTCGTGGCCACAAATAAAGACTCTATCGAGGCGTTGTAATAAATATATGAAAAGTCTGAGTTTCGTGTTTGTTTTTCTTTGGAAAGATGGAAGTGTATCAGTACCTACTTCAGTATAATAGATACGCGTAGTTCAGTGAAATTTTGGATTACGGCAGTACCTATCTATGGAATTTGAACGGTTACTGGTTGTTTTTCCCGTGAAAATGACTGTGCCGTTAGAAAAATGATGTTTGGTTATATCTGATAGCTCGGGGATGTTTATTTTACTGTCTGGGGCATTAGATGTAACCTGATTTCTTTTTATACATCATCAAGAATCTTTCGGTGAGTTGTATTTTGTTTTCTTATCTCTAGGGTATTTTTTTTATGTACTTGCGTCGCATTTTGAAACCTATATCGTAAAACCGGTGGTGGCACCCTGTGTTTAAAAACTATACTTCGAAAAAACATCTTGTCTGATCCAATTTTGTTATCATTTTCGTAAATGGGGTAAACAAATTAAACGTTAGCAATTATATTTGTATCAAAAAAAATTTTGTCGAAAAAGAATTTGGCAAAAAAAAAATTGGCAAAAGAAAATTCGACAAAAAAAAAATTTGGCAAAAAAAATGTCAAAAAAAATTTTACAAAAAAAAATTTTGACCAAAAAAGAAATTTGGCAAAAAAAAATTTTGACAAAAAAAATTTTGACAAAAAAAAAATTTGGCAAAAAAAAATTTTGACAAAAAAAATTTTGACAAAAAAAAAATTTGGCAAAAAAAAATTTGGCAAACAAAAATTTTGGCAAAAAAAATTGTCAAAAAAAAAATTTGACAAAAAAAAATTTTGACGAAAAAAAAATTGACAAAAAAAAATTTTGGCAAAAAACTTCTACAAAAAATCACAAAAAATTTTCACCTGTCTGAATGACAGTCGGTCCTCCGCCTATTAAGATATAGCTTTTACTTCCTTTATATAAGTTTTCGTTTCCAAGATATCAAGCGGTTTATAAATGGGACAGCTGGTATATTTACATTTTTTTCTTTCTTTTGCTCATGTAATCCTTGGGAATTTTTTTACGAAAGGTTTCCAAATATCTAGCTGTTTAAAAATGGGACAGCTGGTATATACTTACTTGCATCTTGGAGCACTCGAACTGATACGTGGAATCACGCACCCTTCTTATAGGCCATTATTTGTCGACTAAGGTTTTTTTTTGTCTGGTCAGCAGAGCCGCGTTTGCCTACCAAGGTTTTTTCCTAACCTTATATATTTTTTGAATCCACCGGTATAAAATATCGTCATTATTTCCTTCTGTAGGGAACTAAAAAATATTTACTTTCAAATAAGGTTGAGGAAACCGGTATTTAAAAAAGTAATAACCCCTAAAATTTTTCCAAACGAGATGAACTGAAACAGCTAGGGTGTATAAAATGGGACAGCCGCGCAATTACCTTTTTCGGTCTTGTGTATATTTTACTGGAATAAATAATTATTTCCAATTTTTTTTGGTACAACCTCTACATCGTATTTTTTTTACTGAAATTTTTTCATCATTTTTTTCCAAGTGAAACTGACGTTATTTTTACCTTTACATATATTTTTACCGGTATACAAAACTTATTCGAAAATTCTACCTACATTTTCACGTCTTGGATTTTTTTTACAGATTTTGTTCAAACAAAATTTCCTATGTTATCTGGGGCCTTCCGACTAACTATTATAATAACTGTTTTTATCAGTCACTCGAAAAAATTCTATCTGCACTTGTATATAAAACATTCGTCTGAGTCTTGTCTTGTACATTTCACCGTCAAAAAATGAAAATTTCCCAAAATGTTATCGGGATTATAAATAGGATCAGGACCTTTTTAAAATTACATTTTTTGAATAAAAAATTTTCAAATTTTTTCGATTTTTCAGGTATCAAAAGTGCGGAACTGCGCATGCGCGAAACGCGTGCAAGGGGGAAGGGTGGATTTTGTTCGGGCAACTACATGCCAGTCGGACGGAGGCCTTCGGCCTCCGTTTCTCCTGGCACGTAGTATCACATTTCCTGATACCAAGGAGTCTACCTCGGATTTCCACGTGTCTAGTTGAAGATTCCGGCCTAAATCGTTTGCGTTACATGCTGATTTTCCCAAATTTTCCGTTTATTATTCTATCTGCAATTTTTTCAGATTTTTTTATTTAGAAGATAATTGGGTGAAATTTGTAGCCTATTGTTCTATATGCGGTTTCAGCAAAATCGCTGAGTGCTCGACCAAACAAAGCAGGCGTCTGTCGTGAACTATTCCACGTGTTTTCTCTTACTATATATTTACTATGCGGTCACGCGTTCGCAGCGAGTAACCCGATGCGACGCAACAGCTGAGTTATATTTTTGTGTACTTGAACAATTCGGGGTTTATTTGCACAAATAAATTAAAAATTATGGTTCATAAGATCACAAACGCAGACCTTATCGATAACAATTTTATTAGACTTTTTTTTCATTATTAGCCATTACTTGACATAACCTACAATTTTCTAAATTTATGTGTATAAGTTAAGAATCACCCTGTATACACATAACAGTGGAATAGAGTGATATTATTGCTTAGAGTGAGAGTTTTATTATAATATGATGCTTCAGGTGTTTTCCCTTCAACACAAAGATTCTTATAAAAAAACACAACAAAAGATTTTTAAACGTTTATTAAAAATTAATTGTGTAAGTCAATATGTTTTATCTTCATTTTAATTTCATATAACATAAGTTCATATTTCAATGCTTCTAAATTCTTCAAATATTGTTGCAGTTTTCTTCTGTACTCCAGCTTCGTCATGGTTCTACAATAAATTCGATATTTGTAGATCGGCCGACGGGTCCAAGACTCTTCATGTAATACCTCCTTCCGTTACCGATATCCCTATTAATTTCTTCGATCCGTTGGGGCGTAAACTCGGCCGTGTATCGTTGCGGCAGCACCGTCTTAAATTCTTCGAACTCTACGTAGACCTTCTCTCCGTATTGCGTGTTCACTTTGTCCACGCTCGTGATTTGAAAATTTTCATCCACGTCCATATTTTGAACGCTTTCGAATTTCTTGACGATCAAATTCTTGTTCAGGTGATTCAGGAACGACTGCATTTTGAACTCGGCAAATCAGACTGTGGGAAATTGTAAGTGTATATAACGGGAAAACTGCTCTTGCGCACGAATATATAGACCTCACCCCACCAAGCCGTTGGAGTGGGGGTTGCCCCGTCGTTGGAGTGGGGGGGGGGTCAACTGGGGGTCACACGTGGCCCAAAGGTCAAAGGTTAACCTATCAGGATCTAGGGGTCAACTGGGGTCATCCGGTGACGTCACGTGACCTCGGGCATGACGTAGCCACTTTGCTCCCGTGACCTCGGGCCGTAGGGGACTCTCAGGATCAAGGGGTCAACTGAGGTCAAAGTGAGCCCGTACTCTCTTTGTATTACTACTCACGAATGGTCGTGGAGAAAATTCAGTCTGTTACTCGGTTAGAATGAAACAATTCGATACTCGTGGTTCCTCAAGCTCGCTAACGCTCGCGTTCGGAATCTTCCACTCGTATCGAATTTTTTCATTCTAACCTCATTACAGAATCTACTATTCCGTAACGACCACTACTTCTGTAAACGATAGATTTCGCAATATCTACCATGTGTGTAAGTTGAACTCTACACAGGAATTTCTTTAAGAAGATAAGGAATATTGAGGACCTAAACTACTTTCTACTAAATTTCTTATGAATTCTGGGGCCCAAATTACAGGTTAATGACTTGCTTAATTTCCTAATCATTATTAAAATGATAAAATTCCAGTAGAAAAAACTGAAATAATGAAAGAATGAAAGATTAAAATCAAATCACAAACTCAGTGGCGGATACAGGGGGGGCGGGGGGGCGACCGCCCCCCCTTTTTCTACAACCATTATTACAACCGGAGTATTAATAGGTAGGTATAATCTAACTTATTACTTCAAGTCTTGGAAGATTCAGGGATACGAGGCGTTGCGTTGGATCTTTTTAGGAGTTACCTTACGGGACGGAAACAAAGAGTCTGCGTTAATGAGGTGTTACGAATCGAGAGGAATATATCGATTGGAGTCCCACAAGGAACTGTGCTGGGTCCATTGCTATTCCTCCTATATATAAATAATATACTTACCTTGGAAACAAGCGGAAAAATCTTGTCCTTTGCGGACGACACCGTAGTGATCTATTCTGGAGAGACGTGGGATAACCTAAAAACCAACGTAGAGAATGATATGTCAAAACTTTTCTGTGCATTTAAATATAGGTACCTTACAGTTAACTGTGATTTCGCTTCGCTGCATACAAAAATCATTTACCCACATATAAATATTTGGAGTTTCAAAATACAGATGATGGTGGCCTATTCAGGATCCAATAGTCTGAAAAAATAAAATATTTTGGATTCATAATTGACAGTCACATGAGATGGGATAAGCATGTGAAACATGTTATAATGAATTTGAGACCACTAATGCACCGGTTTAAATATTTTAGCAGTATTCTGAATACTTACCTTTTACGAGTCTTATATTGTGGCCTAGTTCAATCAAGGCTGCAATATGGCATTCTGGGATGGGGTGGAGTGGCAGATGCGCATCTGAACAAACTGGCAGTTTTACAAAAGTATTTCCTAAAAACCATATATAAAAAAACGAAATTGTATCCATCTGATGCCCTCTTCTCTGAGACTAAATGTCTCGACGTCAGGCAGTTGTATTTTCAAGCGATATGTATAAACCTTTATAAGAATAGACACGAGATAGATAGGATTGACCACTCTTACTGTACGAGACAGAAAACACAGGGAAAATCAAGAACAATTATGTCTAAAAAAACAATCACACAAAAGAGTTATTCGCACTTAGCTTTGCGCGTGTTTAATTTTTTGAATACATCTTTAAAAACGCAAATTATAAAACTCTCATTAGGGTCGTTTAAAAACCATTTAAGATCTTATGTGTGCTCTGTAGGTAGGGGCAGCATTAAGAAAGTAATTTGTTCCGAATATGTATAATCGTTGAGAGAGGAATAATAATTCACTCAACGGTATGATGGAAGTATAGTCATAATAATATAGTCATGTCCTAGTTCCTTGAAATTGTGAAGTCTTTTGTTAAAAAAAATATCTTTATATATATACGAGTATATTTTTAAATAAGTTGTACCAAAAGTGCAATTTTTTCTGTTTTATTTACATTTAAGGAAGATTTTGTTTGTATTAACTCTTATTCATTTTGTGCCGTGTTGCAAAAAATATTAAGCTAATAATATTCTAATATGGCCCACGCGCAACTTATGGTTTTTGTGAGTCCATTACTTTCAATGTTTGTTTAAAAGAACCACCCTTGTTGTAGTTTTCTGCCTAGGAGTTTAAGTGTTGTCACCTACCGGTAAGAAAACATTTTTGTGTAAAAAAAATACATGTATGCATAGGTTACAACACATTATGTACTGTGGTTTCATGAATAAACATTATTATTATTATATTATTATGATTATTATTAAAAACGCTCTTTAATTGTACACTATAAATGGCATTTCTTAATTTGGTAATACAAGGTTGGCAGCAATGTTTTGGGGGCCTACAGGGACGTATTTAGCATGTCCGGCAGAAATGTCAGAACTTGTGACAGATGCCTAACTTTAACCTTGATATTCGATCTCTGTGTCTGTGGCTCTAACCTAACTTCAAACACAGAAACTATAACTATAGCCTCTTTCTATGCTTCAAAGAACAGAGTTTAATGTTAATTTCTATCTATTTAAATTTAGGATTCGTGTGTGTAAAATGTAAATTCTGTTGATTACGGCCCTGTCCTCTGTCACCTATCAATAATATTAATATGGCCGCCTTTTGGGAAATTTTAGGGTAGAGAATCATGGCTTGACTTGATATTCAAGCTACTTGACTTGACTTGACTTGAAATCAAGTCAAGTTCAAGTCAAGTAGTAATTTTCCAATATCAAGTCAAGTCACGTATTTATTTCTCAAGTAATTGAAAAATCAAGTTTTTCTTGAAGCTACTTGATTACTTGATTTTTTATCAATTTCAAATTTTATTATCATAATTTAATAGCAAACCTTTGCATTGTACACTTTTTTTGCAAAACTAGGAAAGAACAAAAATAAACTATTTTAAGTCTTTACCAAAACTATGTGTATAGTCAACAAAAACTTCTATTTGGGTGTCTGTGTAACATAGACAACAAAAACTTCTATTTGTTTCACGTTAACACCGTTCAAAGCACTTTTTTTCTTAATATATAAACATTTTTCTCGCAAACTTGGTTCTTATTTTGTGTGTTAATAATAAGTAAACATGTTCACAAGTAAATTTTATTTTATTGCCAATTTTGGAGATTCATGGCTTGACTTGATATTCAAGCTACTTGACTTGACTTGACTTGAAATCAAGTCAAGTTCAAGTCAAGTAGTAATTTTCCAATATCAAGTCAAGCCAAGTATTTAATTTGTCAAAAGCTTGATTTTCAAGTCAAGTCAAGTAATTTGTTAAAATGTCAAGCTACTTGACTTGGTGAAACCCTATTTTAGGGACATGAAATATTTACCTGTTACAATCTAGTGTACAATTAAAGAGCGTTTTTAGTATATTTTCCTCAGTTTCTCAATAAAGCTTGTTCTGGCAAAACCAGTACGATGTCGCATCGTGACAACAGCAAGAAAATTTTAGAGCATATTTGCCAGTGTCCCTATAAGCAATGCATCGGCGAAAATAAAGTTATCTTCACTTAAAAGAATTAAAACTTGGTTACGTACCAATATGGTCCAAGACAGACTAAGTAATTTAGCCCTATTAAATATACACCGCAATGTACCCACACAGGCCTATATAGCTTCGCAATAGGTCTGTGGTACCCATAAATGAAGAAAATATCAGTTTGCGCGAAAAAAGAGAAAATATGATATTATTTTGTGATAAGTACGTAATTTTTTGTATCTAAAGAGTTATTGTCTATTTTTGTGATTTTGTTTTGTGATTTTGTTTTGTTTTGTTTTGTTTTGTTTATTATTTAAGTTTGTTTTCTATTTTGTTTGGGTGAAAACATTTTTTTGTTTCTGTTTTTTTTTCTAGAGAAATAAATTATTTTATTTTTCACAAAAATACATATTATATTCTAAAAATTTCCCTTACCCCGGCCCCTCAGGAAAAATTTTTACCACGCCGCCCATTGAATTGACAAGTAGAATTAATGATGACGCCGCCCCCCCCCCCCCCCCGTTTTGTTTTGCCTGGATCCGCCTCTGCACAAACTATAAAGTAAGGTTGTATGGAATCAGCTGTTTAAAGTATATTTTCAAACTTAGTTCCTAGAAGGTAAATCAATTTTAAAATTTTAATCGTATTAGGTATTTGTAGAGTCGATTTTTGAAATGTTGATTGTCGAGCCATATTATCTCGATTGCAGTTTAATTTACCCCGCATAACATCTAGACCTTTTCGAACGTTCTTCCTGCTTACCTCAAGAACGAATGTTTTGAAGTATATGAGAAAACTGCAAAATACTGACCGCAAAAAGAATTTGTTACCGTAAAAAGAACCTAAATCGTAAAAAAACTAGTTATTTAAAATATGGGAAATAGTAAACGTCAGAAACTGACATACCTATAAGCATAGAATACCCGCTTATGGCATAGAAAATATAGCTACGCGGACTTCTAGATATTCTGTGCTTATGGTTATAGGCGGGTGTATAAGTCGCCATTTTTTTCGTATACTAGCATTATGGATGTAAGGACAGTAGAAATATTTTTGGTAGTAATGCAATTTTGGAATATGCTGCTAATATATAGAATTTGTGAACCTCACAACAGAAAGACAAATAATGTAGATTATGTCGATTTCTATTGGTATTAAGAGATCTTTCCTAATGAATGTAGGTTATGTGTTCACTGCATCTTGTGTTGGATATAGGTATTTATTATACAGTGTCCTCCAAAAGGTTCGCATCACAAGGAAAAATATTTAATTAATGATTTATTTTGAAATTTAACTTTGGGGTTACCTTTCGCTTTAAAAATATGAAAGTTTACCAACTAAAACTTGGCCACGTGACTTTCGCTTTCTGACAAAAATTACATTTAAAAAATAAACTCGCTAAAAATGAGTTAATGTGTTAAAAATATCAAAAAGTTTTACTTGGAAAAAGTTGTTTATTTTTCTATTCTACAGATATGAGCAAATTTGAATGCATGATTAAAATATTTTGTAGATAAGTATATTGCCAATTTTTAAAAAATTAAATTTAAAACTTTCTAAAAGTTAGCTATGTATTTTTCAAAAGAATATTAAATTGGCCCTTTAAAATTCTGTTTTGTCTGATGCAAAGTTTATGTACCGCGGGCCATTTAGGATATAAACTTATTTACATTAAATCTTGCAGTTCTAAATTGATAACAAAATAATAATCAATTTAAATATTGTACTGTATTTCAACAATCACAGATCACAGTCCAAACTCGTTGCCTTGGTTACCACCTTTATTGTTTAGCCTTCAAAATTCACAAATAAACTTGTCAGATTACCGTCACTGTCCAAGAATATTCTTTCAGCTCCAAAATTCGCACAAATTCGCTTTCTAACCTTTCACTTCCCCCAGGCCCCCAGGCCCAATTCCCAGTGCTTATATATTCAAAAGGAAGACTGGAGAATACACTAGGACTTTTTATGGAACAATTATTGAATTTTAGCCGTTAAATTGCTGTGAAATTTGGTTAGATACGTGAGATAGTTTGATGATATTTTAATTAGTTATTATTTTGACATCTATTTTGTACTGGAAAATTTAATGTAAATACATTTATATCCTAAATGCATCGAGATAACAGAATTTTAAAGAGTTACAATTTTCAGAAGTATCAAAAATACATATAAAAAATTGCAAGAAAGCAAATAATATTTTAATGGAGAGTTACAACTGGATACTATGTAAAACTAAAAAAGACGCAATTTTTTCAAGTAAACGTTTTTGAAATTTTAGCATTTTTTCGCATGTTTCCGCTTTTCGCCATTTCAGTTTTTAAATGCCATTTTGACATATAGCGACAGTCACGTGACCACGTTTGAGTGAGTCATTTTTATCTTTTTTAAAGCAAAAGGCAACCCCAAAGTAGGATTTCAAAATAAATCATGAATTAAAATTGCCCCCTCTTTATTCCAACATTTTGGAGGACACTGATTAATGGTTGAATATCTTAGACTTAGTTGTTGTTATATTACTCGTAATATGATTGACATTTTTGATGTTTATATACTCTGTAGTTTATTTTATGTATTTTTCCTCTTCTATAACTAATTAATTTATTTTATGTTTGACACACATGTTCTAATAATAAACTATTTCTTGAAATCGGCATTAAAATGTCCCAAAATCGTCATTAAAAGCACAGAAATCGTACAATAATGTAGCCCATTATTGTACGATTTTTTCAATAAGTAGGCCTTGGCGAGATGTAAACATCAAACGTTAGACGCGGAGAAATCGCCCGTCAAAAGTGACCAAATATTCAAAACCCGGCCGATAAAGGCTCATTTAACTTTTCGTACACATTGCGAAATTGTTTCCTATAGAAGCGCAATCCTTCAGTATACATATTTTAGTAAATTTGAATATCAATAGATTTGTTGTGTAGGCTGCACAAGAAGCAGCAGTTTGGTTTTTCTGTCAGAAGGTGCCGTACATCATTATACTTGTCCTAGGTAGAGCGATCGGTCAAGCAACGCCGCGCGTAGTCGGTTCGTGGACGGGTGATCCCTTATTATTATTTTCTTGCCTAATAAAACATTTTTTTTCCGATTTCAAGAAAAATATAATATGTACCTCGGCACTGAAGTTCTTTTTATGACTCATGTGGTTTATTTGCCTCGGCCAGAGGCCTCAGCAACTAAACTCCACATGAGTCATAAAAAGTTGAACTTCAGTGCCTTGGTACATAAATAACTATTATCTTCTTTAGCTCATTATTGAGATGGATTAAAGAAGACATAGATAGTCAAGAGCATTGTTGCAACCGTCCACAAAAAATTCTGGCATACCAAGTTTCCAATTGTTCTGACAGCCAATGCAACTTTGTAGCTATGTGTAGCTTTGCTGGCAAAATCAATCAAAATAGTAGAGCAACTGGTTTGAGGCCCTTCAAGCATACATACTGATCTCGCAATATCGCCAACCCTCAACTTCTCAAGCCAAATTCGGGCACAAAAAACGAACGACAACCTAATAGATTTATAAAACCCCTTATTGGGGTGCCGCAGTTCCGTGACATAATTACCTAATTACGGAGAGCCGTAAGGTTAAGTCCGGTTTACGGCGCCGTAAACCGTACACACGCGACGGTGGGCCGACGAGAGCGTTTCGCCCTGGCACATCGTCGAAGTTAACATTTAATTACCTTGCTTCCAATTAGCCTGGGGCCGGTCCTGCCGGCCGCGTCGCGTATAGTATCGACTCGGTCAGACGGAACCGTTTACGACAAACACCGGTCAGCTACTTACGCCATTAACGAGTAAAACTCCGTTTTTTTGTCGAATTCTTGTGTGGTTGGCAATGGAGGCAGGATTAGAGCCTTGAAAGCCTGGACATTACTGCAGATGGCATAGTGGCGCCATGCATTTGACACTTTAAACATATAAATTTACAATATTTACTAGGTAAGAAGATATAGGGCAATCTAACAAAACAGCTGGTGCAAGTCACAGTGACTGCCTAGGTAACTATTTTGCTAGTTCACATCAGTGAAAGTCACAGGACGCTACTACCTAGAGCTGATCCAAAATCTCATGGACCTTGTCTAAGCAATTTACAAAACGACGATAATCGCGAGGCATTACTAGCAAGACTAAAAATATTGGACATTTATCTTCGTTATTGATATGCACAAGCCACAAGCGCAAGCATTATATTATACGGGTGACTCTTTAAAAATTTGCAGTGGCTATACCTCCGAAATTAGAAAACATAGCAAAAAACGCTGAAAACCGTTTTGGCAATAGCGAAAGGGAACCAAAATGGCGTACTCGGTGACTACCCCCTTGAATCCCCTCACCCCTATGTACCCCCCATTTTAAAATCTTAAATGGAAACCTACCATGTGTGATATATCGTTGGAGAGCTCTTTCAAAATGCTTTACAAGATACCAAAATGTGTGGCATTTGGTTTAGTAGTTTCAGAGTTATTCGGGAATAAGCGGTTTTAACTCTTGTTTGTTTCTGCTGTTTTTCATTTTCCTTACAAATTTAGTATGTTAGTAGTTATTTTTTGTCAAAGCAACTACCAGTGATAATTTGCTCTTAGAAGATGTAATGTAACTCGCTGCTCCGAACCGTATAATACAGACGGTTTTTGAAATTGCTCTGCATTCATTCGTAATTCTTTGGTGGAGATCCTTCAGGTTGTGTTTTGTAAACAACAAATTTCCCCAAAGGAATAAATCCAACGGCGTGAGATCTAGCGACCTTGGAGGCCGATATATGGGTCTTCTTCTTCCAATCCACTTTCGAGGGTATCGGTTATTCAAAAACTGTCTGACGGAAAGTGCAGAATGCGGTAGTGCTCCATTTTGTTGAAAGTAAAGTAAATCTTCGTTTAGGTTGAGCTCAACCTAGGGTTGAGCTGAAGCACGATGAAGCTTATCGGATCTATTGCAAATTGTCCCAGGATATGTACTTGGGCAGCTTCATCGAGTCGTATTGTCTGCCTCTTTTTGTTTTCCACTGCTCCAGTCTCCGTAAATGTTTACACTAGTTGCTGAACAATTTTTCCTTCTGTTGAAAGTTGCTGCTCTCCTGAACACAGACCGCCCATTTCTCCATGAATGAATCCGGGTAAACCGCAATAACCGCATCGTTGAACGAACGCAGCGGGCAGCTCTACCTCGACTTTCGCTCGAGTCCGGCTCTGCTTGAGCGGCTTGAGACGAGAACGAGAACATAGATAGCTGCGAAAATATTCAAATATGATGACACTTTCGTTTTGTAACATTAAAGAAGGAACATAGTAGTCTTTTTTAAAGCATTTTATCTGCATCATACGCTTGACAACCTTGGTGAAAACTGGGCGATCTATCTACTGATGATTGCCAAATAGCATGAAACACGTGTATGCGGTTACTAGTTTTTCTTTTTGTTAACTTTGAGTGTTTGCCCATTATCACCTTTTCTTGTAATTGTTCTTACAAATCTTACATCCTTATTGTCATTGTATCTTGGGTTATGAAGATTTCCACGCAGGTCGCTTTAGCAGCCTCCGTGGCGATGTTAGTACAAGCCCCAAAATGCAGCAAGCTGCAAATGTGCTGTTGGCTCCTGCCTGGACTTCATTTGTTGCTTCCCAAATCATGCCTATCTTTTGATTTGGTTAATGTTACACCGTACTGATGATTGCCAAGTAGCATGAAACACGTGTATGCGGTTACTAGTTTTTCTTTTTGTTAACTTTGAGTGTTTGCCCATTATCACCTTTTCTTGTAATTGTTACATTTACACTCGCTAATCTTACATCCTTATTGTCATTGTATCTTGGGTTATGAAGATTTCCACGCAGGTCGCTTTAGCAGCCTCCGTGGCGATGTTAGTACAAGCCCCAAAATAGGGGATGTGCTGACTGAAGCTGCAAATGTGCTGTTGGCTCCTGCCTGGACTTCATTTGTTGCTTCCCAAATCATGCTTATCTTTTGACTTGGTTAATGTTACACCGTACTGATGATTGCCAAATAGCATGAAACACGTGTATGCGGTTACTAGTTTTTCTTTTTGTTAACTTTGAGTGTTTGCCCATTATCACCTTTTCTTGTAATTGTTACATTTACACTCGCTAATCTTACATCCTTATTGTCATTGTATCTTGGGTTATGAAGATTTCCACGCAGGTCGCTTTAGCAGCCTCCGTGGCGATGTTAGTACAAGCCCCAAAATAGGGGATGTGCTGACTGAAGCTGCAAATGTGCTGTTGGCTCCTGCCTGGACTTCATTTGTTGCTTCCCAAATCATGCCTATCTTTTGATTTGGTTAATGTTACACCGTACTGATGATTGCCAAATGGCATGAAACACGTGTATGCGGTTACTAGTTTTTCTTATTGTTAACTTTGAGTGTTTGCCCATTATCACCTTTTCTTGTAATTGTTACATTTACACTCGCTAATCTTACATCCTTATTGTCATTGTATCTTGGGTTATGAAGATTTCCACGCAGGTCGCTTTAGCAGCCTCCGTGGCGATGTTAGTACAAGCCCCAAAATAGGGGATGTGCTGACTGAAGCTGCAAATGTGCTGTTGGCTCCTGCCTGGACTTCATTTGTTGCTTCCCAAATCATGCCTATCTTTTGATTTGGTTAATGTTACACCGTACTGATGATTGCCAAATAGCATGAAACACGTGTATGCGGTTACTAGTTTTTCTTTTTGTTAACTTTGAGTGTTTGCCCATTATCACCTTTTCTTGTAATTGTTACATTTACACTCGCTAATCTTACATCCTTATTGTCATTGTATCTTGGGTTATGAAGATTTCCACGCAGGTCGCTTTAGCAGCCTCCGTGGCGATGTTAGTACAAGCCCCAAAATAGGGGATGTGCTGACTGAAGCTGCAAATGTGCTGTTGGCTCCTGCCTGGACTTCATTTGTTGCTTCCCAAATCATGCTTATCTTTTGATTTGGTTAATGTTACACCGTAATGATGATTGCCAAATAGCATGAAACACGTGTATGCGGTTACTAGTTTTTCTTTTTGTTAACTTTGAGTGTTTGCCCATTATCACCTTTTCTTGTAATTGTTACATTTACACTCGCTAATCTTACATCCTTATTGTCATTGTATCTTGGGTTATGAAGATTTCCACGCAGGTCGCTTTAGCAGCCTCCGTGGCGATGTTAGTACAAGCCCCAAAATAGGGGATGTGCTGACTGAAGCTGCAAATGTGCTGTTGGCTCCTGCCTGGACTTCATTTGTTGCTTCCCAAATCATGCCTATCTTTTGATTTGGTTAATGTTACACCGTACTGATGATTGCCAAATAGCATGAAACACGTGTATGCGGTTACTAGTTTTTCTTTTTGTTAACTTTGAGTGTTTGCCCATTATCACCTTTTCTTGTAATTGTTACATTTACACTCGCTAATCTTACATCTTTATTGTTTAGCCTTCAAAAATCTCAAATAAACTTGTCAGTTCTAGCAAACTTTCTAGAATGTTATGGAAGCTTTACAGGGAAAACCATGAAAACTAAAGGAAAATGGGGCCCTGGGGGCCTCAGGCCAACAAAGATATGACGGAAAATGCCTCTAAATTAATTACAAAAATTATAAAACTGTAAGTAGAATACCCAAACTTAAAATTTATCTGCTAAATCTGTGAGTAGGTTAGAACCGTGCAGACATATTCATTGAAAGCTTATATAACAACCTTAGAGGCATTTTTCGTTACAATATCAACGCTTCAGCACTCAGCAGTTATTGTAGACGGCCAATATAAGTATAAAGAATCATGAAATTATTATTCTATTTTTAAAGTTTCTTATTTAATCTGGTCTCAAATAATTATTGTAAGTATTCTAATTAATAGCAGCCATTGATGAATTGGAGCGTCTTTCGCTTTTTGTTTACGGGGCCGTATTCCATATTATAAATAAAATTATTTCCAACCCCTTTTAGTTTAAGCATTTATTATCGATTGATGATTTAGGATCGGGGTATATGATCCTAATCTACTAGTCCTAATATTAGTAACATAAATAAAAATTATTATATTGTGTATGTTAGTCTATGACATACCTTTACACAGTTTAATTTTTATTGTTCTGTTGCAGAAGCAGAACACATCTCTTAAAGATAAATAAAGCTCTTGAACAAAATAACGCAGACCCATCAAAGTTACTTGGAGACCTAAAAAGACTGTTGAATGGCCTCATTCAAAAAGTAATAACCCCCTACTCTAAACTTAAACTGTTTAAAGATAACATAGATTCTTTCATTGATAGAGGTGCCTATTTGGGGTATTTGCTTGAACAAAAGCTTCAACAAACGAGTCAAAGTAGTTTTGCGAAAGAAGAAGAACAAATTCTGAGGACTAGATGTATGAATTTTGTAGTCAAATTAATTAAAGAAATAATGCAACGTCTTCCAGATAATGTTAGTAGATAAGCTATGTCGGTTCTGGCGCAAATTCCCATGTTATTTCTTATGAAGCTTCATTTGGGATTTCAAGGTCGTTCGCGGTTCGAGCCAGCCGACGATGACGTCACCGCGACTTCCTCACGCGCGTTTGACGTTTACGTGTCGCGTAACTGTCAAATGTCATGTAAGTGTCAAAATGTCGCGTAACTGTCAAATATCACGGAACCGTCAAAACATCGAGGAAAACGTCAACCCTTGCGTCAAAACGTCGCGTAACTGTCAAAATGTCAGGTAAACGTCAAACGCGCGTGAGGAAGTCGCGGTGACGTCATCGTCGGCTGGCTCGAACCGCGAACGACCTTGAAATCCCAAATGAAGCTTCATAAGAAATAACATGGGAATTTGCGCCAGAAGCGACATAGCTTATCTACTAATGTTGATATACTCGAACAAACGTAAGTATTTGCTGCAGAAAATACTTTAAAACGAATAAAGCCTTCCTTAGTTTTAGTTCCCTTATTACAACATTTTAATACTCTTCCTGACCTAATTGACAATATTGAAAGGCAATGGAATTTGAATGTTTTAATACCGTGGCAAAATATTAATTCAACCGTCTGAAGTTATTTCTTTTAAAGATGGAACAAATGAAAATCCTTTCCAGGAACTCTGATTTCGCAATTTCTTTTTTGGTGCTACCGCATTAGAATGCTGAAGTGAAAAATGAATCACATCAAATCAAAATTGAGAAATCGGATGCAATCAGAAATGTTAAATGCCTTATTATGCATACGGTCGGGACTAGCCAGGGAAAACATGTGCTGTTGCAATCATTATAGTATCTCTAGTATGTCTAAAATTAAAAGAATCGAGTCGTATTTAGCAGAGCCAAATTTAGGCTTGGATGAAGATTTTGACATATTTATTTAATTATTTTGTTCGAGAAATTCGTTATTTTTTTATTTTTTCAAGTTCCTATTTGTGTTTTATGGTTTTGTAAATATGTAAGATACAGAAGAGTTTAGTATTTTGTTTTTAATTCGAATTTAGATTTTGTTAAGTACTTACGACTCTTAGGAGTATGTTATCTACATTAAATGTGTTTTAATAAAGCTCTTTGCTTTTCGCCTTGTATTTTATTTTTTTTAGTCCACCCCTGTGCTAACCTTGCTGTCTTTTTCCCGACAACAATTTAGTAGAAATCTGGTGGATTTTAAGTCTTGATCTGGTGGAACGCCATTTTATATTGTTGGCAACACCGAGCAGGGTACATTAAGCATTCTTCTAGGAGCAAATTATCACTGGAATTTACATTAACAAAAAAATAACTACTTACATGCTTAATTTGTAAAGAAAATGAAAAACAGCAGAAACAACAATTCCCAACAATGTAAACCACGGACTCTTTAAAGTAAGGGGACCCAGCATTATATTTTCCGAAGTGAGGCCTATTCTTTCATCATTCTAATGGTATCAGTGATGCCAAGTATGCCATTTTATTGGATAATCTATGAATATAACAGGTACTTTGATTGTTAGTAAAAATTAATAATGGTGTCCATGATTTCTAAAAATTAGACTTGACAACGTTGTGTCGACAAGTGAAGAATATGGCAACTGTAAAATGAAACAAATTTATTATGACCGCATTACCTTTAATTGACACACCTGAGTATCTGGAAGTTAGAACACTTAAAAATTGTGAATTATGATGGGAAATATTTTGCCTCCTTTAGAATCTATGGCACTGGCATGTTACATAAAACCTGAGGGCAGTTGGACACTGACATATATCATAACCTTGTACCAGCCCCCTTGTGGTCTTCTTGGAGTCTACAGAAAACAAACTTCCCCTCAAGGCTTCACTTTTCCTATGTTATAGACTGTGACATGCTGGGTCCCCTTATTTTAAAGAGTCCCTGATGTAAACAAATTACCTCGTATTCTTCCCCCGACCCGGAAGCAGAACAAAACCCGTGTTACTTGTATTAGCGTGAGTCATCTATTCATTTATATCATTGGTGAAACCTAAGCTAACCTTCAATTCTGAATGTGAAACGGCCATCCTGTTGTACAGGGTGGAACTGTCAAACCGTCTGTCTACAGAAAAATACTTCTCTTATAATACGCCACGCGCTACGGTACCAATATGTTGTCAACTACAACAATTTCAAAAATAGTGCTTGAAAATGCCACAAACTTACACAAGATCTAGAAAAAAATTCTGCTTCATCTGGCTCTATTCCAGATTAAGTTTCCAGGTGGTGGAAATTATTTTTTGCAGGACATTGTCTTTCAGGATATCGTTGGTCGTACAAGTTTTTAGCAGCAACGACATTTTTTGGCACTCTCCATAAATCAGCAACATGTCCACTTTTTCCGATCTTTTGTAACTTTAACGCATTTTGCAAGCACTGTTTTTGACATTGTTGTAGTTGACAACACATTTATATCGTAGTGTATAGGAGAAGTACTTTTCTGTAGACAGACAATAAAGTTCATTAAAAATATCCCGTTTGTTTCATAGCCACCTTTAATTTATTATTACAAATCCAAATAACTTAAAGAAAAACCACTTTCTGTCAGTCAAAATGTCACTTTTGAGGCATTGTTGGTTTCAGTGAATCGAGGAGAATCCGAAACTTAAACAATATAAAAAGGGTTCCATTTAAAAAACAAAAGTGAATGTCACTTCCGGTAAAACCAGAAGCAGAAAAAATGGATCTATATGTCAAATAGTGACATTTATAAAGTAACATCAACATGCCAAATTTCAAAATTGTATCTCAAAAAACAAGGGAAAGAAGTGGGGGTATACCATGATTCTGACCCACTCTGTATGCAAGCTAAATCCCGGTCGCACGTTAATCTCAAACAAGCTCCTTCCTGAGGTCCAGACTGCTGAGGCACACGATATCGTGTGGCGAATGCATTGTTGGTTGTTGAGAAGGTAGGCCTGTCTAGAAGTCAGCCTGGAGTGCTGTAATTTTGGAGTAGCAGTAAGTAGGCGTCAGTATATACACTTCCCGTGATTTTTCTATAAAAAATTCTGCTTTACTTCATTATTTACTTCATTTACTATTTCCACAGGGCTGCACTGGACTAAGTTTTTTTCGCGGAAATCGGAATTTTCTTACATTTCGTGTCTCAAAATTCATCTATTGATATGAACAATATCTTTTCTTGATATTTTTGGTATCGCGAATATCAAACAAATATAAAAAGCGTAATGATAATTTGCAACCGGTGCGGGAATATCATTGTGCAGGTGTCCGCTATACAAATTTGAGTGAAATGGTAGGAGGCCATTGAAAACAAACGCGATTATACACTGGCGCTGAGGAATGTGACAGTTCAGCTTTGTTGATGAATGTGGATTTTCATATATTTTTAAAGTGAAAAAAATTAAATTAGTTACTTATAACAAAAGTGAACAGTCCCGGAGGTAATAAGATAGAATTGACACTATAGCATATTTCAAAAGATTCTAGTATATCATTTAATATTGTACCTAAATAAGTATAGATTAGGATTTTTTTTATTTGTCTTAATTTTTTAATAAGAATCAACTGTTCATGTTCAAAATAATTAAATTATAAAAAACTGAAAAAACAAAATTTAACTTATATTAACAGTCGTAGAAAAAGTATAGTATATCCATAACTCGCACGGAGTGTTCATTTCTCAGGACTACGAAAGTTTGCAGCACGAGCTGCAGGCGAATGCTTCAAGTCACATGTGTGGAAAATGCCATTCTGAGCTAGTTATACTAATTGCACTGCAAATGATAGGGACGACAGCTACCCTCTACACCTCTTAGTACTGTCTATTGTATGCGCCTCGCGTTTTTTTTTCCGCTAGTAGAAATTATTTTATACTGTTCAGTGCGTTTTAAAAACGAGATATAACTATAAAAATAATGTATTTTTTAATTTTCTACTTTTTAGTCTTGTGCGTCTGAAATTTTGCAATCGATTTTAAACGTCTTGATGATATTAGGTCTGTTTCGTCAGAATTTCAAACCAGTTTTAAAACTGTCAGGAGCATGCGCGGTTTCGTTTTTGAAACGTCAAAATGAAACTGCTGAAACTGATTTCAGACGGTTTGGAGTTCTGCTGAAACATACCTATTATGTTTCTCAGTTATTCCGAAAGATAATTTTTTCGCGACTAGCGGACTTTCATGCTCAGATGAGCATTGAAAATAGATAATCGACTTTATTTGTATACATAATAATATATATATAAGGTATAAGTATATATTATTAGCTAGTGATCGTAGGTGACGTAAAAATTGCGATGGTTTATGGTCATCTAATTCTTCTTCCATTAGAAGTTGTCGGACACGTTGCTCTTCAGATGCAGTTAAACGCTTAATAAGTTCCTCTTTTAAAGTTGTATAGGGATTTTCTGAAGGTGAAGACCTGATGATATCGTCAACCTCGCTGGCGTAGCATTCATCCAGATGAGATATTACATACGAGTATTTTGTACTCTCTTGCGTGATTCCGGCGATTGAAAATTGAGCGAACCAGCATAGAGAGCTGCTCTGTTTTTCCAAAAGGGAGTAAGCTTCACAGTGACAAGAAGAACGTTTGCATTTATTTTCAGAATTTTCAGATATATTAAAAAAGAAACAACTTTTTACAGCAGAACTATTTGAAATTTTAACCAATAAGCCCATTTAAAGCGACTTTGTTTTTTAAATGTCATTTTTTAAAGCGGAAGTCACGCGACCACATTTGAGTGGGTCATTTTTCCTATATTTTAAAGCAAAAGGTACCTCCAAAGTTAAATTTAAAAATAAATCATTATTAAGAAAATTGACCTTATGACATTTTGGAAGACACTTTATAAGCAGGTGTTTTAAAATGAAGCAGGAAGGATTTTAAATACTTACTTCAATTAGGATAGGTTTAGGGTTCATAATGTCAAAATGTTCCTCCAATCGAACGTCTGTTGTGTGCAGTATATAGGTTACTACATAAAGCAAATTCTTGCAATTCGTTTGTTTGCCTCTCAGCAGAAGCAGAAAGGCGTCAAGTGAAGTCACGCATTATTGTATCACTACCACTATTGCGAGTATTTCTTTTAGCTGGACCAACTCTATTATTAGACCTGTGCATAGCGCGGTTTCAAGTGATCCCCACTGGCGCCATAAGACTAAAATAATCGACGGCGTGGTTTAATGTTAAAAACACCATTGTAACAGAATCTTTTATAAAATAAAAACATACAAATCCGTTTGTTACAACGAATTTAATATCTAAAATTAAATGAAATGCTTGTTTGTTATGTCCCTTTAATTTGAGTTTACATGGCATATTTCCACGAGCCTGGTTTGAAATGAAATCCATCGCCAGTTGTAGTGTAGTTTCTTTTTTATATAGTGCCGACCAGGGGCCTGGCTTGTAGTGCCCTCCCTGTTTGATGAACGCGCTTTATGTAACTCCAACGGCAAGGCGCCAGCGCCAGCGCCTGTTTGCTTGGTGTATTTTATGTTTGAAATATATATGTTTATGTATTTGACAATAATAATAAAATAATAATTATCACCCTCACAATACTCCAAACTAAACGCAAGCGAAACATAAACACAAGTTGTTGCATGGCTATAGCGTGATACGCACGTGATCGGCTTGCTATTGGTTATCCGGCAGTAAAGTCTGACCCGGCGGGCGAGTGCAGCGAGTCGGTGTTTCATACAGAGGTATATATTGAGTTGCAAGTGGACCTTTATTTTTTTCCGATATAATTCTTTCGCTGTTTATTAATTGTTGGAGCTACGACTTGTGTTAATAGTAGAAATTTGCAGGTAACTGAATGACTAGGTGTGCCATAAAACTTTGTTTTTAAAGTTCTTAATACTGGGGCATATTATTTTAATATTTTACATTATAAAATTCATAGAGATTGTCTTTAATGCGGCCCTGCCTCGTATTAACCCTCAGAATTGTTCGGGTGCTTCTATCGTGTAAATGTTTAAGCGCCACTTGCATTTAGTTTGAGTAGGAGAAGGTACTCCAAATGCAACTGAAGGCTTGTGCGGGGGAAAGGAAAAATTACTATTATTTTATCTTCGTTGCCATTTCCGATTAAGGGCTGACTTTTCCCGACAAAACTAGGATAACATTCGCTCAAGTGCTAGGAGAACCCTACAAAACCGTATCAATGCGTGTAGGACAATTAGTAAATCACACTGAGAAAGCTATATCAAGGAGCAATACCGTGAATCCACGATTTGTCCAGCGCTCTCGGCCATCAGCTGTGATTTTCTATAAAGTAAAAATGTTCAATCCTACTTCGCTTTGTATGTAAAATAATATACTTTGGCGGTAGAGGCCGTCGGGATGGCAGTACTGGAGCCCGCACGAGCTCTGCACGGTCCTGGTGCGGACCATTGATTCGTTTTGGGGCTTTAAACATATTTTCATTATTCCATAATACCAGAATTCTCGTTTCTTCACTGGTTGAACAGATCATCCCATAATAATTCTAAAAGAGTGTTTATTCTTCTGCAATTCACATAATAGTTTGTGCATAGGATTTTCTTCATGTGCATGAAAATTTCATGCAAAAACAGACAAATCTGCCCTATATAAACTCTGTTCATATGACAAAACTGCGAAATATTGAGCGCAAAGAAGATTCGTTACCGTCAAAAGAACGTAAATGATATAAAGCTGGATATTTGAAATATGGATCTTTCTAAACTTTGGAAAGTTATAATCACAGAATACCCCCCTAAAACCTACAATAAGGGACATCTTTTCGTACACTAGCGCCATTCCAAGTCGCAAACAACAATGAAATTATCTCGTAATTCTCGGGTCCCTAATATAATAAATCGTCTTTATTTTTTCTAGATAACAAGACATACATGAGGTGAAGTTTAGCTATGCTTACATTTAAGCTCAAAAATATAGTGTTAGAACAGGTCTCAGACTCAGACTGTCATAAACCACTTTTTGAAAAATTTCCGCTTGCCGAACCGCCCATTTCGTCGGTTGACACGTGTTGCCAGAGAGCGGCGGCGGCCACGTCTCCCGGCAATATTTATGGCGCTTATCGGGCCTAATTATCGGCGTGTCACGCTAAAAGCCGTCCTGGCCCCGGCCGCCCTTATCGGTGACGGAGGGGCGGGGGGGCGGGGGAAGGGCGGCGCCGTGACGGCCGCCGCCACTCCACGAATTAAATTTTTATTGGCGGTCTTCCGTCCCCGTCCGTTTCGAATTGCGGTCCGTTAGTCTCCACTTTGCCGGAATTAGTGGCCGAAGTTTAACCGAACATTCTTTTTCTATTTTGTGGGGGTAATCTGGACAGGTAGTGACTTGATATTGACCAGGAAGGCTTCGGTTTCCCCGGACGAAATGGAGAACTTGAACAATTGTTTTTATTCCTTTAATATATTTGTCTATCTATAGAAAGAGCACATACCAAATCTCAGCCCCCAAATCGCAATATTTAATTAGCAATAAATAATAATTAAAATTGTGACCGCAAGCTATTCATTTTAGACCGTCAGACAGTGACAGATTCTCCTTACTGATTTTCTCATTTATGCCTTGAAGAGGGTTGAAGGATAAATCGATGGTGAGTCGGAAAATAGTAATTTTAAGTTTGGTACCCGGGAAAAACATATGGAAAATTCGATTTTTCAAAACAGAAAGAAAAGGTACTAATTCTCACTTGTTCACCGTATGATTTCTTATTCTATTCCGACCTCGAAAACCCAAAGGCGTGTGGAAAAAGGGTTGAATTAAGTAATTTTTGTGTGATCTGCCAAACCCTTAATAATAATTCAACCCTTTTCCCACACGCTACACTTATGCCTTTGGGTTTTCGAGGTCGGAATAGTATAAGAAATCATACGGTGAACATGGCATAAGTGAGAATTAGTACCTTTTTTTCTGTTTTGAAAAATCGAATTTTCCAAATGTTTTCCCCGGGGGCCAAACTTGAAATTACTATTTTCCGACTCAGCATCGATTTACCTTTCAACCCTCTCCAAGGCATAAATGAGAAAATCAGTAAGGAGAATCTGTCACTGTCTGACGGTCTATTTGAAACGACAAGAAAAGCGCGGGAATGGTTGTGACTTCACACCGCTCGATCGATCAGAAGGTGACAGGAGTGACAG
Organism: Pseudeuparius sepicola; assembly: GCA_963920635.1. Taxonomy (NCBI): domain Eukaryota; kingdom Metazoa; phylum Arthropoda; class Insecta; order Coleoptera; family Anthribidae; genus Pseudeuparius; species Pseudeuparius sepicola. The sequence goes on along the minus strand of OY987302.1, from coordinate 44,650,118 downwards.
CTACACGGAATTAGAGAAGAAAGAATGGAAATTGAACGTTAAAATTAACAGTTCGGCGACTCATTTCCAGAGGGATCTGATGCGTGGGTCAAAAATAAGAACTGCCTAAAAGATTAAATTTTTTTTAATTATCACTGCATCCTATATTTATCACTGATTATAATTTTTAGTAATAATTGGACAATGGTTATTATGACGGTTATTACTCACAATCTACTCCATAGTGTATCTAAATTCAAAGTATTTACCTACCTAATATAAAATTGTCAGTAGATAGCAGGAAAAATGTAATACATTGCTCGATGCGTAAGCTCTTTTTGGCCCCGGAGAGAGTTGGCAACACATGCGTTAAACAACCTCCTCGGCCAAAAAAGTGCGCTTACGCATCTCGCAAAGTAAATAGCTATTTAATACAGCACACTCTTTTCAAACATATCAACAATATCAAGACTGATATAAGACGGATAGACAAGGATGGGACGTTCTCGTTGATCTTTCTAAACAAAGCTTGCGTGGTGCTGTAGTTTTTATACATGTGCCGCCCATATTAGTTTATACATGGTGCCGCCGCCCACCAGAGGCGCCATCACCAACGAGCTACTTGACGTCACAACCAAGGAGGGCGCGTTACAAGAATGATATGAATTATGCAGTTTTTAATTGCTTATATTTATTACATAAAAATAAAAAATTAGTTTTTTTGTTGACAATTTGTGGAAAATGTCGTTTTAGAACAAAAAATTGCTCTAAACATGAATGTATAAACCGCTAGTTTTCGAGATACAGAGCATTTAAGAAAGCGATAATTATATTCTCATATTTTATTATTTTTTATCTCTGTAGCGAAAAGAAATATAGACTTCAAACTCGGTACGTACAGTCCGTGCACTCTAAATTGACACGCGAGAACCTCAGTCTAAGCGACGCACAAGCTGCTTATGAATCGCTAGCGCTTAGACTGAGGTTTTCGAGTCTCAGATTAGAGTGCACGAACTGTAGTGAGAGGTCTTCAAGGTTTACATACATTCTGAAGAAGAGCACGTTTAAACATTTTCGCAATTGAGTTACTTTTTGACAAATTTGGAAAAAATCATTTTCATGCACGGTAACTGATGGTATTATTAGCCAAATCCCCAAAATTAGCCAGATTGTGTGTTTAGTGTATTTTTACTTTTTCTCAGGTACGCCACTGGTGGATCTAAATGATACTTACCGAGGTTGAAATCGATATCTGTCTTTCAATTTTTTTACAAATTGCCAAAATTCGTCTGCAAAAACCGCGGGCACCCTGTGCGTCAAAAGGGATATACTTGTAGCATAGCTAGCACCTTATACCAAAAACATACCTATTGATTTAAATTTAAATAAAATATCCTGGGTACTCTACCAAAGTGTATTTAAAACGACAAGCAAAAACTTTTTTTTCTTCACTTATCCGCTTGTACAACGTACGTTTCGGCGTTTAAGCCATCTTCAGATACATATTAATATTTTGAGTATTTTTGAAGCATAACAATTACTTGAATCGAAGTTGACGAGATAAAACGTATTTAAATAGGTAATGTTTCAAGTAATTGTTATGCTTCAAAAATACTCAAAATTTTAATACCTATTTGCAGGGTGGTTCATTATAAATTGACACCCCCCTTAACTTGCTAGTTTTTGAGTTTCGAAAAAAAAGTTTTTTACAAAAGTTTTGGATACTAATACAAAGTTTTTGTGACGCTATTGGACCGTGTACAGTGTGTTCTAGAATGCCGTGGTAGACATAACTTATGTTTTTTTTTAAATGGAACACCCTATATATTTTTGCATTTTTTGAAATCTCCTCATCAAGGCATTTTTTAAATCTCCTCATCAAGGCAATCAAAATGATATTAAACTTTGTGGCAATATATTTTTTCCTTTTTGAAAAATTTCGTTTTCAAATTTTATACTAAATTTATTTAACTCGAATTTGTGGATCTCGTGATAGATGATCGATGTAATAACAAAAAATATTTGTTTAAAACAAGAGAGTAATATAGTGAAACTCCAAAATGTATAGGAGCCTTTTCAAATTTTACGGATTATATTCAGGAAAATTTTAAAAGCTCCTAAACATTTTGGAGTTTCACTATGTTACTCGAGTTAAATAAATTTAGTATAAAATTTGAATACGGAATTTTTCAAAAACGGAAAAAGATAATGCCACAAAGTTTGATATTATTTTATTGCTTGATGAGCAGATTTCAGAAATGCAGAAATATATAGAGCGTTCCATTTAAAAAAACATAAGTTTTGTTTTCCACGGCTTTCTAAAACACACTGTACACGGTCCAATAGCGTCACAAAAAACTTAGTATTAGTATCTAAAACTTTTGTAAAAAACTTTTTTTCTACCTCAAAAACTAACAAGTTAAGGGGGGTGTCAATTTATAATGAACCACCCTGTACCTGAAGATGGCTTAAACGCCGAAACGTACGTTGTACAAGAGGATATGTAAAGAAAAAATTTTGCTTGTCGTTTTAAATACACTTTGGTAGAGTACCCAGGATATTTTATTTAAATGATCTATAACTACCAGGAAGAAAACAAAATAATTGATTTCAATTGTTTATTTCTGACCGGGATATTATAAGCTTATATCGTCATAGTTACGCTGTCAATAAAGAGGGTCATAACTCCCTTCGGACATTATAGATTCTCTAATTCCCTCTACCTTTCACAAGTAAAAATAAAATAAAAAATGCTAATATACATATATGTGTATATATTTATGAAATGAAAACTGAACCATATTTTATTTATTCAATAAATTGGTACATTTTTTCCTTTTTAAAAATGAACAATATTTTATTGAAATCGGTCAGAAATAAAATTATCTATGTACCACTGGAATTAATGAGCCTTCTCAGGCAATTGCTGTCCCTCGGGCTGGAGGCCCTCGGGACGCAAACTTTGCCATCGGTAATTTAGGCCCTTATAATTCCCTTGATACATAAATAACAATAAAATCGGTTTTCTAGGGTTTTTTCGTAATACGTGAGAAAATGCTATCCTAGTTTGGCCCTAATTGCAAATGGCAATAGCAAAGAAATAATAGTGTGTAATTGCTGCTCCCCCTATACACAAACATGTGGCTTCATCTGGAGTAATCCTAGTACTATATTATGGAGTGCTACGGGGATGAAAATGACTATTAGGCTTATTAAGTGAAATCCTTAGGAAAACGCCAGAAAAAAAATATTTATAGGAAGTTAAGGGGGTCTTTCATATACAATTATTTGATTTACAGAATTTCATTTTTTGACCAATCTTTTTATTTGAATGCTGAATGTAGGAAAAATTATTCACTAACACGCTCGTAAACAGTGAAACAAGAATGTGACAAAAATGACACTGCCTAGTACGATTTTATGTAATCGTGAATGCCAATGACAACTTTTATTTAAATACGGAATAGAAAAGTAATTTTATTTTTTGTTCCAAGCTAGATTATCGAACACGATTTTTTCTTTTTGTCTTCCAACTTGCTAGTAATGTATCCCACAACTCAAATTTCGAGACTCAACCATTTTTGTGAAGAAAAAAAAACTTTTCTCTTCCTCTTGAGGCTGGAGTAACTTTGCAGGGGACGCATAAATCGAAAAATTTTACATCAACCCCTTCAAAACCACCAGTTGAACACTCCCCCCAAATATTGGCAGATTATTACGAAACATCCTATAAAAATTCAATTATTGCTACGGGACATTAAATAAAACTGATGTTACTTGCCAATTTAATAAAAATCAAATAAACAAAACCATAATGCTATGATGTGTGTCCACAAGTCGAAAATGTAAAGTGAAAAAAATAAACCGAATATCTATTAAACTAGTTTCAAGATACTATTACAGGAAAATCTGGAAAATACATGCTTTCAGACTGGATGGAAAGAATTAAACCCGCTATTTTCAATAGAAGTCGTAAAGAAAAATTATTTTTAACAGTTTTTGGCTATATTGGCAATTTTATGTGAATTGGACATCTGTATAATAACTTATTAAACTAAAATTTGTTAATTCCTTTAATGAACAAAAGAAATAAAAGTTTGTAAAATATACCTAAGTATCTACCTTTTAAGTTAGATACCATTCAAAAAACTGCATATATCTGAATAAAATTCGCCACCATGATATATAGGTAGATGTATTAAAAATAACCCAACAGTTGTTTCCTCCCACAAGTTCGTATTGATAGTACACCTTTCGCCATCTATGTGCAAGCGTTGGAACCAGCTACTACCCTCAGTTATTGATTTGTAACTCCAAAAGGGCTCTGTTATTACTCATTATTTTCTATAGCGAGGATATTTTCATCCAAAATATTCCTCATACTTACCCTCCTTTGCATTTAAACACTTCTATAAAGATCAAATATAAACATTCTAGGGTTACGTTAAATAATATTCAGTTTAAATATTTATTACGTATAATAATTTAGGTATACCTAAGTAGATATTTACAAATAATTTCTTTTCTAAACTAGTAGTAGTGTGGGACATATAGGTACAGAGAATCGCTTAAGTTAAATAAATTAAAAGTAAAAAAATATTTTTAAAAAAAGCTTTTATTTAAATGCGCTAAAAAGAATAAAATAATCTTTTCTTTTAAAACTTTTACTATCAACTTATAACGTCATTCCACAATTTATATGATATAAAAGCTTGTCGCGAGATTTAAGTAGTGGTATTTACTTAGTTTGAAAACTTAAATCTCGCGACAAGCTTTTATATCATATAAATTGTGGAATGACGTTATAAGTTGATAGTAAAAGTTTTAAAAGAAAATATTATTTTATTCTTTTTAGCGCATTTAAATAAAAGCTTTTTTTAAAAATATTTTTTTACTTTTAATTTATTTTGTAATTTTTAGTTTGGCCAGGTGTCTGAGTCTATTCATCTCAGTTAACGCATCATTGTTGCAAGGTCGTTTGCCGGTTAGTTTAGAACAGTCTAGCTCTTCAATGAGGAGACCTTCTAATGACCATCTTGGGTGTTCCGCCATGTTGGATTTAGAATGACGTCACACATATAATCATGCATTGTCATCCAAATTAAACGTGTGTACAAAATTTCAGCTCGATCGGTTGAAATTTAACTAGTCCGCCATCTTGAGTGTTCCGCCATGTTGGATTTAGAATGACGTCACACATATAATCATGCATTGTCATCCAAATTAAACGTGTGTACAAAATTTCAGCTCGATCGGTTGAAATTTAACTAGTCCGCCATCTTGAGTGTTCCGCCATGTTGGATTTAGAATGACGTCACACATATAATCATGCATTGTCATCCAAATTAAACGTGTGTACAAAATTTCAGCTCGATCGGTTGAAATTTAACTAGTCCGCCATCTTGGGTGATCCGCCATGTTGGATTTAGAATGACGTCACACATATAATCATGCATTGTCATCCAAATTAAACGTGTGTACAAAATTTCAGCTCGATCGGTTGAAGATATCTGCTTCAAAATTGAGTTGCAAGATTCCACCCGAACAAATTACATACATACATACATACATACATACATTGCAAGTTAAATAAAAGCTTTTAAAAATGATCGTATTATTTATAAGTATGGTAACTTATTAAACAGTGATTTAGTAGCATAAGCCACACATTATGCGATATCGATTGTTGCTGTAAAATGCTTTTATCAAATGTACCCTAGAAATCACTTTTTCTTTCTGATATTACAACAATGGCACTTACAAGGACCAATTCTCAATATAACTGATTCTGCATATTATACCGACTAAAATATTATTTGTGACAACATCGAACCGATGACATCAACCAGCTGAAATATTGGCCAAGTCCTCTCGGTGGGCCTCACTCTCTCCTAATATGAAATTTAGACGATATCCGTTTCATTTTAGCACGCAATATTTATTTAAAATTAAATATTAGGATATGCACGGTATAAAAGTAACCGTAAACAGTTTATTTGCGCCGGATCCCCTATACTAATACAAATAATTCAAATCACAAAAACATGGCAACATCAAAGGAAAGATGAAACAATCTTATTTATTTAAACAGCTTTATTGCTGTGGTCGTTACTTTTAATTAAATTTTCGATGGTAAATAGACTGGAGTTTTTGTTTTTCCTAGGTGAGTCGGTGAGCACGTGTTCCTCCGTTTCCGACAGCGAAACATCCTCGCTTCTTGTGACTAGAGAGAGGGCCTGTTCCTGGAACAACAGAAAAGAAAGCAAATTATCGTCAACCATATTAGCGTAACGGATTTTTATTATAGAATTCAATGCTATCTTGTTACATCAGTCTACTCAAGACATATAGGTAATGGTTTGAAACTTGTATGCATATATTTGCTTGAAATTGTTAATTGTTGTATAAGATAATATGTACCCGAATACCAGTTTTTCTTTTTGAGAAGTATAGGGATCTTCAAAAGCATTCGAAGATCAAATCGGTTTTTAAATGCTGGTATATAAGTACCTACTTTTTTATTTCATAGTTTAGTTCGTCTTGGTGTACTTAACGACTTTTGTGCAATAAGTAAGAAACTTAATACTTAGCGTCTAATTTGTAAGCTATTTAGAAAATAGCTTCAAGCATTTTCTGTATTTTTACAGAACCTTATTTCCTGGAAACTGATTAATTATTGTGAACGTTTTTACGATTCTAGCGGCGCAATTTTTATCCATGACAATTGCTGTTGTTTTTTAAAATATGTCTGAATACTAATTAACACAAAGGCCTGCAGGAAAAAAATACTAACAAATAAAAAAATATGAATGACTTACAAAATCTTACATGTAAGGTCATTTGAGGATTTGTTAGAAATGTCTTTTCCCATTTGGTATTAGTTTCCGAACTGTTTCAATTTATTTTAGTTTTCTAAGTGTAATTAGTTATTTATTTATATAATATTAAATATTTTGTTGATACAATAATTACGCAAGACATTTTTATTTAATGTTCAATTATTGTTTACCTTAAAGCAGATTTTGATAATTAGGAAAAATTACATAAGAATACATTTTTTCTGATTAAAATATGAACATATAAAAAAATAGGTACAGAGGGTGTGTTACTCTTGCATGGATCACCCTGTACATGTATGCAAAAGTAACAAAAGTAATTTACTTCAACAAAAACATTGTTAAATATTGTTAATTGTAAACTTAGAATTTAGGAAAATACAAAAAATATCTTATAATAATGCCAGTAAAAAAAGCAGGATCGTCTAGGAAAGAAGAATCTTCAGAAATTGAATTATTTTTGTTTGTTAAAAGAAGACCCCCAAAAATCGCTAAACCAATTAGGCATTTTTCTAAGAATAAAATGGATAGGCCACAAGTCATGGGGCCAAAGTTCTACAAAATGATAGTGGTGATCTTTTTCCTTTTTTCTTTTTCTACTATATAGGTTATAATTTCAAGGGATGAAATAATCAAATTTTTTTGTCATCTGGTATAGTTAATTCTTTGTTACAAAATGTACCTTTTTTTAAATCAGTCGTTGTTTGTAATGAAACTACAATAATGAAGAATTTGCGCATGATGTTAGATTAGAAAATTAAACCTTGGAAACTTATTGAATTGGCGAGTGTTTTAAAATACCTCGTTATTTCTTGTCCAAGTAGTTTGTTGTCAATGTCAATTTAAAAAAATAACTGCTTCTCTTCATCACAACTTCTGCTAACCAAAAAGTGTTATATCCATTAATCCGATAACATTTTAACAATCTCAGCAAGCGCTAAAGGAAGCCCACCAATCTACAGGGTGTCTCATTTTGATCTGGAACACCCCTGTAAAATTTGAACTGGCTTACGGATTTTAACGATTTTTTTTTTGTATATAGGGCCCTCCTAGACGTACTTATCAAACACTTTTCAATGACGATACGATTATTCCAGGGCCGGATTAAAAAAATTTTTTTTACCCAAATTTTTGAGTTAAGGTATCAGCGATTTTTTTTATCGGAAATCTGATAACGTGGCGTTAATCAGCACCCCCGAAAACCCCCAGATTCCAAATTTCAAGAAATTATTCCCACAAATTATACCTTTTACACTGCATCACAATTGCAAAAATCAAATTTTCAATTTGAGTTCAGCTATTAAGGTGGCTATGGAAACAAGTCAAAATGGTAAAAAGAGGTCCACAGGGGACAATAGTAATAAACCTGATCGGAAAGTGTACTCGGTTTCTCTTTTCAGTATTGCTGTGCTGTACAAATTTTATGCCATTTTGAGACGCAAGAGAGCTCGCTGCCGTCGCAGGCAGCCATGGAAAAACAATGGCTTGCAGAAATGTCAGTTTATGCATTTACAACAAAATGTTATTCAGAGGTTGGTGTTGCTAAAATAATTTAGGTGTGAAAAATAATTTAGTGGGTATAAATGTAATTTCTAATCGATTCGTCAATACATTTCTGTCGTTTAAAATATTGCTGCTTTTAATTACATTCTTAAAATACGTACTTTGTAGTGTATAATCTTATACTTTATTATTTGTAACAAAAAAATGTAAAAATTAACGTTTCTCAAAGTGTTTGCACTTGCACGACTGCCTGCGACGGCAGCGAGCTCTCTTGCGTCTCAAATGGCATAAAATTTGTACTGTACAGCAATAATGAAAAGAGAAACCGAGTCCAGTTTCCGATCAGGTTTATTACTATTGTCCCCTGTGGACCTCTTTTTACCATTTTCACTTGTTTCCAGAGCCACCTTAATAGCTGAACTCAAATTGAAATTTTGATTTTTTGCAATTGTGATGCAGTGTAAAAAGTATAATTTCTGGGAATAATTTCTTGAAATTTGGAATCTGGGGGTTTTCAGGATCGCTGATTAACGCCACGTTATCAGATTTCCGATAAAAAAATCGCTGATACCTTAACTCGAAAATTTGGGTCAAAATTTTTTTTTAATCCGGTCCTGGAATAATCGTATAGTCATTGAAAAGTGTTTGCTAAGTACGTCTAGGAGGGCCCTATATACAAAAAAAAATTCGTTAAAATCCGTAAGCCAGTTCAAATTTTACAGGGGTGTTCCAGATCAAAATGAGACACCCTGTATATGCGCACGTACGTACCCACAATGATCTAATCACCATTGGAAATTTACACAAATTAATATAGACCTGAATTTCTTTAAAGCTTGTATAAAATTTTAGAGGCCCGTTTATATATCCATTTAAGTAGACAGAATAAGGAAGGATTTAATGCTGTTCTGGTATTTTCTTACCCTTTTAAAATGAAACACGCGGCACAAATGTAGCTGGCTGTTAGACATTTCTCTTCTAAACTAGCAATAGCGTCCTGAGCTAAATTCGCGCTATCCGTCTTGCGCCCGTAATTCCTATGACTGGGAATATTTGGCATTCCGCGTCGGATGAAGCGAACACAATATCCGGGAGAAAAGGAACAGCCAGTTACTCTGTACGCCAACCGAGTCAATTTCATTTTCTTTCTCTGCGCGGGGCCAATGAGCTTGGCTGGGTGGATTTTATGTGGGGACAAGAAAATTATGTGCTCAAAATACGAGGGACGCTTTACAGAATCTCACCTGCATTTTAGTAATATTTATCTTTGACCTTACTGGAGTCTTAAACATGGAGAACTGAAATAATCAGTGAAACAATCTGCCATAATTATTATTGTGTTTTGAGGATAGTCTTGAAGATGATCGTAGTCTTGATGGTCTGTATTTTCTCTACGAATAAAGTTAGTTTCAAGATGAATTTATAGATTGAAGACGTAGTACCTACTAAGGACGAAATCAGTCCTTATGACAAAAAGGAGCATTATAGGTATTTTAAAAAGCAAAACAATAGTACCTACCTATATTATTACGTACCGACCGAGGCGGACGGCGGACGACCTTTTAGATCAAGATAGGTTCCTAGAGTCAAAGATAAACAGATAATGAGATACCCAGCGACGTCCATCATGCCTCAATTTTTTTTCCATTGTTTTCCGAACTTATATGCCTTCATCGTTTTGATACTAGTTATTGATAATCACAGGATGAAATCATTAAAATAAAATATATTACATGAAGTTTTAGAGACATATCAGGTAAAAGATATCAATTGAAAAAATGCACTCCAGCCAGGACTCGAACCCGGGACTACTACTGTGGCCGTAGGCACTTTAACCAACTAAGCTACCGGAGATACGGGTTCCATCGGCTAGGTGTTATTTATTCTTACAGAAAGAAAGTTAGCGGCTTTATGGGAGTATAAATTTTGGCAACTGGTAACATCATACCAACATCCAAGTTCTAATGGATGTGCCGGTGTATTCATATTTGAATCATTCGAGAAGGTAGACTACGACAGCTGTTTCCTCTTATTAGGTTCATCAAGGCAGCCATAACCTTCCCGAACGACTCAAACCGAAACGGTAGCAGTTATAATAGTGTAACTTGCACTTGGAGGTGAGAAACCAACCAGTGGCGCCATCTAGCATCAAGCTGATAGTACCAGAGCCGAAATTTCACAAAACATAGTAAACACCAACAAGAAAAATTAGGTTGGTGTTGAATCCACAAAACTACAAAATAATGTGAAGAAGAAGCGACACAGGAAACAGGCTCATTGGCCATTCACCACTGTATCTTCCAAATTTGTGGAAATCAACAAGGATCTGGCAGGGAGCCCAATCCTTGTGAAACTTACATCTTATAGCCGTAGAAATATTAAAAGATGATAAAATTTCACGTCCCCAATAGATTTTTACAGAAAGAAAGTTAGCGGCTTTATGGGACTATAAATTTGGGCTCTGGTACTATCAGCTTGATGCTATATGGCGCCACTAGTTGGTTTCTCAACTCTAAGTGCAAGTTACACTATTATAAGTGCTACCGTTTCGGTTTGAGTCGTTCGGGAAGGTTATGGCTGCCTTGATGAACCTAATAAGGGGAAACAGCTGTCGTAGTCTACCTTCTCGAACGATTCAAATATGAAAACACCGGCACATCCATTAGAATTAGAAATGTTGGTATGATCACGATAAACTTACCCACGGTATGTCATTGCGCATCTTGTGACGCGTCAGTTGCGAGTCAAAATTTAAATTGCTCCATATGTCTTGTCTGCGGCATGCAGCAATCGATTTTTTGGCAAGATTATTGTCCTCGGGCAATCTATAGTACTTAATTTCCGTTCCCTTACTGTTTCTGTTATTATTTGGACAAACACTGACTGCACATCCCGGCATTTCTGGCCTATTCTAAAGCACTGTCGAGCTGGACTGGCAGTTGTTTACACTTTTTTCTTGACACATTAAACTGTAAACTATAAAAAATCGTAAAACACAACCGCATTTTGAACACGTGACTCGCAACTGACGTAGATGCGCAGATTTGCCTTGTTTTAGGATTCGTTACTGACATACCGTGGGTAAGTCTATCGTGGGTATGATATTACCAGTTGCCAAAATTTATAGACCCATAAAGCCGCTAACTCTCTTTCTGTAAAAATCTATTGGGGACGTGAAATTTTATCATATTTTTGTTATTTATTCTAATTGATATTCCAGTGAAATTTTGTGGCTTGATGAACAAATAGGAAGTTGATATCCTTTACCTGGTATGCCACTAAACATCCTTTATTATTTATAATTATAGGAACCAAAAAATCTTTCTTTGGTAAAATATATTACCTATAAGATGGTTTTGAGAGATGAAAATTCAAGAAAATTCCGATTTTTGCGAAGAAACTTAGCTACATTTAAAGATTCAACTTTATAGTCAACTTAAAATTTTGAATCTGTCAATCAAAAATATAGTGTGTTTCACTTTAAGTCGAGACAATTGCATATTTTGCGAAAGATGGGCCAATTTTAAAAAAACTTTTTTCAGCCTATAGGCCTATAGCACACACAAAAAATTTTGGGTATTTTTAATCCCTTAACCCCCCTGGGACGCCTATGATTAAGAATGTCTAACTATCTCTACCTCGGTAAATGTCAAATCTCACAAGTACATCATATACCAAATTTCAGAATTTTATCTTTGTTCGTTCTGGAATTATTTAGGAAAAACCGTTTGCCAAAGTGTCCATTTTGGAGGGCTATAGCCCCTTAGGGGGCATTTTTGAGGCCATGTTTATAGGAACGTTTTCATTTTTTGGTCGCAGAACACGCTGGTAAATTATTGCAGGCTAATTTCGGGACACCCTGTATACTATGTTCACTAAATTTTAATTTTCTGTCTATAAATTATTCCGAAATATTTATGTATTTGTATTTAAATTATTTCAATTTTACAGCTATTAATTTCAAAAAGGCAACAATTATTATAACTATAGTAAAATCGAGCAATCCGTACGCCTGGCGTAAATAAAACCACGTGTTCAATGACGATCCACGATTGGTCGGTAGGCTATAAAATTTCACCCGACTCGGCAACAGGGACGTGCTCGATCGCAAAAGTGTAGATATTCGGTTTTATCTTGTTGTTTTCAGCTATTTAGACACTGCCAAATAATTTTATCGATGTTTTGAACCATTTATTTAAGCCAATAATTCTTGTCTGAAATATTTTGATGTACACAATTGTAAGACTAAAATTAAATAAAGGTCGTACCTCCGTGCGGCTATGGCAGATATTTCAAAGCACGTGCTCTTGTTTACGCCAGGCGTAAGAGTTGCTCGATTTTAGTATAAGTAAATTCATTATAATGTTTTATCGTCATTTTTAACTTTTAATTTATTTTTAAAAGAAATGGCTCGTGGCATATGGGACAAAATGCTTTGGTAATTGGCAACACCAAACTAGTTTCCAATATCTAATGGAAATTATGTATGGGTCTTTCGGAGGTGTGCAGACCACGACAGGTACCTGTTTCGGGTTTGTTGGCTCTCATCAGGAGGACGTAGCGCACCTCACCGAAAAACCCAGATTACGTTGGCTAAGTGGCGCCGCTTTATTGCCGAGTTCTTTTTATATGTCGATCGACCGGTCGATATATACACACTGACATTGCTTTGGTTTTGGCAGTACCAGCTAGATGGCGTTGGATGGTAAATACTCACCGCATTATACTATTTCCTATTCCACTTAGCCAACGTAATCTGGGTATTTCAGTGAGGCGCGCTACGTCTGGCTGATGAGGGCCAACAAGCCCGAAACAGGTACCTGTCGTGGTCTGCGCACCTCCGAAAGACCCATACATAATTTCCATTAGATATTGGAAACTAGTTTGGTGTTGCCAATTACCAAAACATTTGGCCCATATGCCACGAGCTATTTCTTTTAAAATTATAATGGGGACACTAAATATTCATTTTAATTTATTAGTATTCATCCTTTTATTTACTTTATTTAATTCAAAAGATATTTGTGTACCAAGGCACTGAAACTCAACTTTTGATAACAAATGTGGAATTTGGACCAATCGAAGCAACACCCTTTCCATTATACACCGTACATTATGACTGTTAAATAGAGAAAATAGGCTACTCTTAAAACTTTAGGGATCAACCTGTTTCTGAGCTGTCTGAGAACAGCCAGTTACCCATCAGAACATCGATATGGTATGATCACTCCAGCCAATTATCGTATGTAATATCACTAGTGCCAGAAATTTTATCGATAATTTTTTCGAAAGCGCTATTTTGCCTAGAAAGATCACGAGTATAAATTGGGCTTTTATTTCTGAAAATAAAAGCCCAATTTGTACGAGTGGTTTTGCTAATGGGCAAAATAGGGCTTGAGAATAAAATTATCTAGAAAAATTTCCGGCACGAGTGGTATTTGTAGAGATTATTTTACGAATACGATTTAATAATTTCTGTATTGATTTCTTCTATGTTTACATTTCCAAAACGACTCATTTTGAACGAGTTTATTGGCAGCTTCGACTGTAGCGTTCAAGTAAACAAACATGACGCTTGGGTATCCAAGGCACATGCGATTATACCTACACCCTGTCGGCGTTGGTTTATTTTCTGAATGTGTCATAAATTTAAACGGAGGCGGAGGTCTAAATAACAAGAATAAATTTAGCAACGTAAAAATTATATAAATTCATTGATATAGTGCTTAATAATACCGCAACATAATTTATAAGCTGCATAATTTAGAACAGTGTGAAACACACAAACTTTAAGAAGTAGGTACGTGTTTGTATCCAACAAATTCGCGGTTGCTAAGCACCGAAGTGATAATTTGCACAAGTGCAATTACCGGTAATTGCACTAGTGCAAATTATCGCTAGCAGAGGCATATCATTGGTTGGATTTTTATGGAAGGAGCTACCTTATTGGATGCAAGCAGTATGAGGGAAATAATCAATATAAACATCCAACAACTTACAAATAGTAGCTTTCGAATCTCTAATACTATAATCTGTGGTTACAATAATTACTATCCTATCAGTCTTAGTTTGGTTCAACATAAGAGAATTAGACGCGAACCAATTCTCTGCCAAGTTTATATCGAATGAAGTGGCAGCCAAAGGAAGGTCAGTGTCCTTATGGGAGTTAATAAGGGTCGTGTCCCCGGCGGAAAAAATACATTTGTTTACCGGGACAAATCATTCACATAAATAATGAAAAGGGTCAAACCCAAGGGTGATCCCTGGGGAACGCCATGTTCACTTCCTAACAATCAGACACAGTTCCTTCAAAATATACACATATCCTTCTGTTCCCGAAATAAGACCAAAACAGGTCCAGTGCGGTACTCCTAAGTTATTAGTAACTACTCTCATGTTGCACGCAATCAAATGTCTTTGGTAAGATCGCACAGCACGACCGCAGTAGTCTTCCCTGTACTATGCTGTCAAGAACACTTCTCACGGCTTTACTATTATATACAGGTTGTCCCTGAAAGATCTTAACAACACTCAAATAAAAAAATATTGATTTGGCTAAATTTACCATAGTGCAAAGTTGCTTCGTTTGGGGCAATCCGGCCCTTAGTTTTAAAATGCTTTATGTGTTACAGGTTTTGAACGCCTATAATAGCAAGATTTTGATAAACTTTGGCATGTTGAGATTACTATAAAGAATGCAAAAGTAACAGTGTTGCGAATTGGTCCATAGGAGCAGATCCTGGGATTTTTCTGGGGATTAGATCCAGTGGCGTAGAAGTTTGACAGATCTAATCCCCAGAAAAACTCGAGTTCTACCAATGACGTCACAACCTATAGACGTGGTGCCCCATTGTTAAAATGCCCTTTATTTTGACTCCAAGATTAAATATATCCATACTACTCTAAAAACATGCTACAAACAAAGACAGAAAGTCAACCATCAACCAACTATACACCCGGTGATTCCCGGTTATAGTTCCTCCAGAATCACACTTAGATATCGCGTGTTTTTTCTTGTTTAGGGGAGCCGGAAGCATCGGAACCTCACCTGAAGACTCGGGGGACGGTCTAACGACTCCAGCCTCCGAGCCCAGAGTCGAAATAAGTTCGCTACGGCTCGACAAAAAGGGGCAATTTCTGACAATCTCGCGACATTTTCGGAATAATTTAATGGAGCGCTTAGATTGTGATTAGTTCTGGGCGTCAAGCGTTTATCAAAACAAACCTGTCTATAGGTTCTGACGTCATTGAGTTCTACGCTTACGGGCCAATTAGGAACACTTATCAAAACACATATAAAGCATTTAAAATTAAAAAATCGAACCAACTTTTGCACTAAACTAAATCGATATTTCTTGGGCTACACTATATCTAGCAAGTAGAGTGTTGTAAAGACCTTTTAGGGACGCCCTGTATAAAACTGCATCATCGGCGAATAGATGATATTGACAGGTAGTAATTTTTTTGGTAAGATCCTTTATATAAATATCAAAAATTAAAGGACCCAAATCACGTTCATGATAGGAAACATGTCTTCCACACCTGCATAACCTTTTTTGTTCGATGAAATATTTTAAAATCACTTTACTGCTAAATTTTTTATCTCATAAAATTTAAGTTTTTCTAACAATTTTCATATTGTTTCGGATTTAATAACCCCTGGTTCTTTCTTCCTTCTATTGAGAAATAAGTACCTATGGCGCAAAAATCATAAAAACATTGCTGAATGCTAAGAATGAAATTATTTCCTCTGTTCGACTTAGAATATCCAAGCAAGCACATACCTTTATGAATGTAATTGTGCGAGTTATAAAACTAAAAATTCACCGCAAATTTTATGTCTATAGAAAAAATATAGATATAAAAATTATAAGAAAATTATTTTCAAAAATATTTAGCTACCATACTAGGTAGTTGTTTGTTCTTCATCAAAAAACAGTAGCCAACTGTTCCACTTTATAGGCGTAGGTACTTCAAAAAAGGTTTTCATTGACAGAATTTGTTTATTTAAAAATAACCAGGACGTATTTGATTTCATTATTGAGACACTGGCTTGTTGGTGCTCTATGGCCCTCTGCACAACTTAAATAACAGATGTGAATCGTTAAATCCAGTCGGTTTCAATAAAAGTATCAACACAGCTTAGAAATGTTTACAGCAATCATCTAAAAATCTTTAATGAAAAAACTGTAAATGAGCAGTTCAATTAAACTTTTCTTGATGTAGAGATAGTCCTACTGAATGTGTCAAGTGTTGGAATCGGAAATACCTTATACTTTTATTCGGTGTATGCACATTGAAATCTGTTTTAATAGTTTATAATCAAGGGAACATTAACAAGTTAAAAGTGAAGTTGGGACAGTTTTGCGCAATTTTTACACTTACTAAAATTGACATACTTATTATTCCGTGTTAAAATTTGGTACGAGGATATTAAAATTCTTCCTGCATGTGCACACAGTTAATATGGACTCCTACATTTCAAGGGCTTGGATTATCTAATAATTCGCTAGATTAATAAAACACTCAATCGAAAGATTATGATAAATCTACCCAATCACGTAGGTAATTACTATACTATATACCTTCTATAGACAAACTCAACATTTCAATTTCCCCTATAACTTCAAGGCTATATAGGTTCTCAAAAATCCAACACTTCCACCCCCAGCCCACATAACTAAACCCTTTTAGAATCAGAGACGTGATTTGTTGGTGAGGAACACACAAGATTATTGCAATAATAGTAGTTTGTACAAGAATAGTTCAGCTATTTTGTTGTGCGCGACGCTGTAGGCCGAGTACTCAATCGTTCGAGGGCGACATGGACATTCCACTCGAGTTGTAAAGGGTATCCCGAATTGGACGCTTTTAGGCGATTTCCCTTAATTTCCTGAGGTTATTTGTGGGCGCACCACAACTTTCTTGTTTTTTTTTATATACAGGGTGAGTCGCAACTAAAGCCAGAGCCTAACACACAAGGTAGAACTCGCTAAAATAAGCACATATTATGCTTAATAAACATTAGCTCAAAAAGGCTTGGTTCTCCGTATACAGCGTGTTGAAACTTTTCCAAAAATAACATATATTTTTTAATATTTTTCGATCCCGTTTAGGAATTCCAACCAAATTTGGTACACATTATTATGCTTTGGAGAGTTGCCATTTTGTGCAATAATTTTTGGCCCCGTCCAAATGACCAGCGGCGTAGATAGGTACAAATAGTTACTTTAAATAGTAGTACGGTCCTGTGCAAAACCAAAATTTTTTTTGGTTGGCCCATTCAATTTGGAACAAAAAGCACCTCTTGGTTTCTTCTTAATTTCGAATTTTTTAAACTAGTGCCAAGGAGATTATGCTGGCATTTAAAATAAAGTAAATAAAATTTTATTGTTTAAGGTGTCAATTGAACATTGTTTAATGCATTTTATAATTTGACCGTACACTTTCCTTTCTTTAAAAGTTTTTCTAAAACCATTTTTCGTTTATTTTGCTAATTATTATTTTTAAACAAGCAAACTGGAATTTAATTTTGTCCGAATAGAGTTATCCATGAAAAACGAGTTTTGATTATTTTTTTAAGTGCGAAATGAGCTTACTATTGTGTAAGACGTTTGCAAATATGCCTTATAAATTTAGCAACTTGGAATATGGCGATATATACCTTCTTGGCCAACTGGATCCGCAAGTTCTGAGGCTGTTCTATTCAGAAATCGTCTTGGTATTCCCTTGCAGCAGCCTCAGCATTTCCATCACAAAACCCATAACTAAAAAATATATCGCCATGTTCCAAGTTGCAACATTTATAAGGCATTTGCAAACGTAGTACACAATAATAAACTAATTTTACACTTTAAAAAAATCTCTAAGGATAAAATTAAATTCCAGTTCGCTTGTTTAAAACTATTAAATAGCAAAAGAAACGGAAAATGGTTTTAGAACAACTTTTAAAGAAAGGAAAGTGTACGGTCAAATTAGAAAATGCATTAAGCAATGTTCAAGTGCCACCTTAAACAATAAAATGTTATTTACTTTATTTTAAATGCCAGCATAATCGCCTTGGCACTAGTTTAAAAATCCGAAAACAGTACCAGATTTAAAAAAATACCGAGAGGTACCTTTTGCTACAAATTGAATGGGCTATCCAAAACAAGCAAAATTTTTTGTTTTGCACAGGACCGTACTACTTTTTTACAATTATTTAACGTAACTATTTGTATCTATGCCACTGGTAATCTGAATGGGACCAAATTATTGCACAAAATGGCAACTCTCCAATCCATAATGTGTACCAAATTTGGTTGGAATTCCTAAACCGGCTCGAAAGAAATTTAAAAAATATGTTATTTTTTGAAAATTTTCAACACGCTATATATGGATAACCAAGCGTTTTGAGCTAATGTTTATTAAACTTTTGTTCTTATTTTAGCGAGTTCTATCTTGTGTTTTCGGCTCTGCCTTTAGATGTGACTCACCTTGTATAAGGGCATTTGCTTACCCAGGTCAGAAAACAACTAGGTACTGTGAATATGACTTCTCTTTAAGATATCCATTATTTAATTATTTGGATATTTAATGGATCTACTATGAAAGTATAATAATCAAAGGCGCAAGTGCACTTTGATTATGAGCACTAACTGCAAAAGTTGCAGACAACAAAACTCGAAAAAAAAGAGTACTCGCAGCGGTGCATTTTCCGACTTTTTCATCGTTTCCAGCGAAATTAAAACTTTTGCTTTACACGCAGCAAGTTGGAAAAACATGTTTAACAAGCAGTACGTAAATAAATTAAAAGTTGTGTGTTGTATTTTTGTATCTACAGATCATTATTTTTTAATTATAACTCTTAAGTAGGTCTCCAAAAAATAGAAAATAATAAGAATAAAAAAAGAATATTTCATTTGAAAATGCAAGTTCGGGGTACTTATATAATATGTCTGGAACGCGAAACGGGATTGTTTTTCTTTGAGATGGGCTGAAATGCTGAAATTGCCTGAAAATTTTCTAAAACTTTGCACTCTTCATTTTTTTCTAAATCTAAATTAAAAAGATGCAAGGGATAAATCATTCTTGGCCAATGTTTATGATTACGTGCGACTAGGATAGTTCCTGTATATATACAGGGTGAGTTTTTTTCGATGTCCACTATGGGGATCTCGGAAACTAGCAGAGCTAGAACAAAGGTTAAATGGGGAAAGAATTGCAGTTTTGAGTGCTCAATCTAATGCCCCTTTTGGATTTTTAAGAAAGTTCATGGCTCACTGGATATTTTGAAAAGAGTGATTTTTTGCTATTTCTTCAGATCTCTGTAGCACCGTTATTTCTGATTATACAGAAAAGCTGTTGAGACAAAAATTGTAGATAATTTTCGACTTAATAAGATAATATGATCCATTTTTTGTTTGTTTGTGATTTTTGAGATATGACATAAACTTATGTCTTTTTTAATGTAAATCATAGTTGGCTGTGGCCTTACTAAATCGGCCTTTTTTTTATCTTTCCAAAGATATCATATTCGGCATAGTTATTATAAAAAAACAAAAGAGCTATGGCTAATTTTCAGATTTTTTAAAATTTTCACATAGTCGGCCATGGATTATTTTCATAATTATGTTCTATTTTATAATAGACATACTTCGAACTTTCAAATATTTTATTTTTAGCTGGTAACAAAATGTAACAAAATAAAACAAAAATTATCATGATGGAGCTCCACCACATAATTATTTGCCCGTAAGAAATTACCTAGATCGGCTCTATCCAAATAGTTGGATAGGGAGAAATAGACCTATTTTCTGGCAGCCCCGATCCCCCAATTTGTCTGTTTTGGATTTATTTTTGTGGGGAACAGTACAAAATAAAGTATGAATTAAAAGCAGCTGTTTTAGAAGCAATTGCCAGTATTGACAGGCGCTCTTTAAGAAAGGCATCAAATTCAGTTTAAAAAAAATACAATATTTGCATAAATAATAATGGTGGAATGTTTGAACACCTTTTTTATTTTAAAAGGTGACCTTTTAAAATAATAATAATTTGAATTTGAGTTTTTTAATTTTTGTTTTATTTTGTTACCTACATTTTGTTATCAGCTAAAAACAAAATATTACAAAGTTTGAAGTATATCTAATTATAAAATAGAACGTAATTATGAAAATGTTCCATGGCTGACTATGTGAAAAATTTAAAAAAATCAGAAAATTAGCCATAGTTCTTTTATTTTTTATATTAAGTATGCAGAGTTTATATCTTTGGAAAGCTCCAAAAATTGCCGATTTGATAAGGCCACAGCCAACTATGATTTACATTTAAAAAAACACATGTTTATGTCATATCTCAAAAATCACAAACGGCAAAAAAAATTGGATTAGATTATATTATTAAGTCCAAAATTATCTACAATTTTTACAGTTTTTCTATATAATCAGAAATAACGGAGCTACAGAGATCTGATGAAATAGCAAAAATCACTCTTTTCAAAATATGGCGGGATGCCGTTTCCGTTTTTACAGTGGCGCGCACCTTTGAGTTGTTTCGACAAACTAATCGAGACATAAATCCTCATTTTTCGTGAAATCAATATCTACAATACAGGCAAAAAATTATAAGGCACGTATAGGAATCCATCATAATAATCATAATATAGCAATGCTGATTTTAAATTTCTAATTATTAGGTATGAAGAAGTAGATAAGTACATAAACCCTATGCCACTTTAGTGCATGACCTCAATATAGTTAATTTAAATTACAAAATTACTTACTGTTGAATTATTATCCATTTAGTTTTGGCGGCCAGGGAAGAACCACAAGCCGCGCAGCTAAGCATAATAACTCGAAAAAGTATCCAATATCCAAGTACCACATAGGTACTGGCACCTGTCTATCACCGTGTCAGATATGAAAATATTGTGTCAAAACTTGGCTCCTATACACTCGGTGATTTCCGTCTCACGTATTTTATAATGTCCATCGAGCTTTGACTCCTTCCTGGGATTCTTTATTCAAAGGTATATACCTACCATGATATATTATGATAGTGCATAATGTAAAAGGCCTAACCTATTTCTATCTATATTTTTAATAATTATTATTAAGGTAAAATTAAGTATTGTTGTTACCTATGTGTCTCGAAAGGGAGAGTGTGATCATTACAACAAAAAAAAATTAAAAAAGAGGAAGGCGACAGCCATAAGCGGTTCTAGGTGGGAGCTTGGGGGGGGGGGCAATGAACTCAGTTCATTGGTAGAGCATTGGACTGGTAACAGCGGTTGTAGCTCCCACTGGTGTCAAACATTTTTAACATTAACATTTTTTTCATTAAAAAAATACTTATTATTTTTGCACCTTTTTTGCCGAATTATTATAGTAAAACACAGCAGAGAACGCTAGAGACGCAGGCAGGATGTAAAATAAAAAACGCGTGAATAGGCCATAAAATTGCTGCCGCCACAGGCGTCGGTAATAACGTCGGTGAATATTTTGATAGTCAGTTGAGGAGTCTGATAAAATAAGTAATTTGAAAGCGTTATTAGTTGCCTCCTACCACTACTAACACCGCAAAACTCAAATTGTCTCCCTTCGCGCACGGCTATGAGGCGAAGACTGTACGTGACTTGCATAGATATTTACGACCGCCAGTCGCTCTAAAAAATATTCAGCTTGGGGTAGGTACTGAAAGCAGGGTGAATCTTTACTGGGCTTGCTAGGCGTTGCCGGATCGCAAAAAAACCTGTACAATTCTGGTGCACTAGCGTAATGGCTTTGGTTTATTATATTTCCTAAGGAGGATTATATTTCGAAGTTTGGCAACATTCGAAATTTTTTACTCGCATTCTTAAGGCTCGTATTCTCTCGTAAGGTGGACTATAGAAGTAGGTAGGTAGTATTTTTTTATGAATCGCCATATGTATTAGGTTTTTTTATAGCAAGTACTTATGTAGGAAATATGTAAGTATATTTTGTTATGTGAAACAATCCTGTTACTTGTTAACAAAATTTCTTTTGTATAATAATAATAACAAATATGGTTATCTTAGCTATACGAGTATGCCAGGGCCCAGGGGCTTAAGCCCCCCCCAAAACAAAAGGTCTAGAACCGCCTATCAAGATATTTTACTTAAATCCAGCCTCGCTGACAACATCGAACGTTGAAATCCTCGACGGAACACCAACAGCTCTCTTCTTTGATACTTGATACTTGATACTATCAAGTATCAAAGAAGAGAGCTGTTGGTGTTCCGTACTTGATACTATCAAGTATCAAATAAGAGAGCTGTTGGTGTTCCGTCGAGGATTTCAACGTTCGAGTTTGTCAGCGAGGCTGGATTTAAGTAAAATATTTGAATAGCGAGCTCGCAGGTATTTACTAGTTCGGGTTTGATAACGAACTTTTCGGATAACATAAATAATTAACAGACACTAAAGAAGTTTTCGTAGTCAGATCGATTAGATTATTTGTTAATAGAGTGGGTAACAGTTTCGATATAAGTCTAGGAACTTGTAATTGTTTTGTTTGTTTTTTAACAGACAAATTTGTATTTATTTAGGTATGTGGGTAATAATTCCGAACTCTACATATATTACAAATACTTTGTTTGCCAATACGAAATTGGGTATAGGCTTGTTAATATTTAAAGTAGAATCTCACCTCAAAAAAATTTAATAACCTTGTAGGAAAATTATTACAATAATAATCCCCAAAGGCAAAGAACGCCCCATAATGCCCAATGTACAGCAGCGGCCAATTTGAAGCTTGCAATGTCTTAGGGGTTTCTGAGAGGCCATCCGGCTACACCGCTAGCCGCCAGCCGCTTTCGTCTGCCTTCTTTTCACAATTGGCTCTTTAGAAACGCGGGGCGGGAAAGGGCGGTGTTGCCGAATGTCCCCGGATCTCGCTCATTTCGGCATAGAGTTCAGACGGTCTTGCAAGTCCAAATTGGCTGCAGCCGTACCTTGCCCTTCAATATATTTTTAACACTAAAACACTGAATTTTGATAAATGATTATTATGTTGGCTCTGTAAACTAAAAAAGTCTGTTTCTGGGCACGAACATTTAACATTTTTATTATAAAAAGTTTGAAAACCTCAACTCGTAGTTTGTAATTTTCCATAAAATAGATATGTAATAGTGTCCATGAGCATTATATACAGTGTGGCCCATTTGGAATGGGGCCACCCCTGTAAAATTTTTGTTTTTCATCCGATTTTAGCCGTTTTTTTTTTTTTCTAAAGATAGGTCACAAAAATTTCAAGGCCTACTACGATTTTTTTTCCAGTAAAAAATGACGAAAATCATTTAGCGATTTTTTTATTTAAAATCTGGCACCACAGCATTAATCAGGACACCCTAGAACCCTTACATACCAAATTTGAAATATACAGGGAGTTCCATTCTGGGTGTTGTCAAAGTTGAGCAAAATACAAATTTTAAAGGCATCTGGCAAGTCAAGTGTGCCATGAAATCCCCTCAAAACAGTTGAATGGTCAACAGGACCACTCAAAGTTTTGATGTGCAAAGATCCAATACAAAAATATACAGAGTGTCTTTCTCTGTGCCATCTGAAAATACCGAATTTTTTTGAACTTTAAATCGAGTATATCAAAACCGCCCCAGCCAGTATAAACGAACTAAGTCTAAAAATACAGAAACCTGCCAGTCAGTAAGTCCATATGCATTAAGGTGGCTGATGTGCCACAACAGGAAACACACAGAAAATATATCATCTTAGACAGTGACTTTATTGAGTATGGTCCGATAATTTAAATTGTTTTTTTATTTGTTGGTTTGCATTTTGTAAAGAAATAAATTACTTTTGTGTTTGTTAACGTTTTTTTCAATAATTCCAGAACACTCAAGACCAGTATAATATTTCATAAAAATTCAGCATATTGAGATGGCCCAGAGAAAAATACCCTGTATATTTTTGTATTGAATCTTGGCACACCAACACTTTGAGTAGCCCTGTTGAGCATTCAACTGTTTTGAGGGGATTCCATGGCACACTTGACTTGCCAGATGCCTTTAAAATTCCTACTTTGCTCTACTTTGACAACTCGCAAAATGGAACTCCCTGCATAGTTTTTATTCAAATTTGGTATATGGGGGTCTAAGGGTGTCCTGATTAACACTGTGATGTCAGATTTTAAATAAAATAATCGCTAAATGATTTTCGCCATTTTTTATTCAAAAAAAAATCGTAGTCGGCCTTGAAAATTGAGATTGAGACCTGAAATTTCGCACCAAAGTAGAATTTTTTGTGACCTATCTTTGGAAAAAAAACGGCTAAAATCGGATGAAAATATAGTATATTATACACTTAGGTTGAGAAGGGAGCCATTATTTACCGAGCATTTTTATATGCTGAAGCGCGTAGCGCCGAAAGATATAATATGCGAGGTAAATAATGGCCTTCTCAACCGAAGTGTATATAGAATTTTTTTACTACTACATTGAAATATTGCCATATTTTACATATTTGATTAGATATAGCGATATAGCCTGGGAGTTCAGTTGTCAAGCTGATAAAATGACACTAATTTTTAAATGTCATATAGATAATTTTTCATTATTTACCTAGGTATTTTTTTATTATCATTATTTACCTAGGGAGAGAAATATTACTTCTCATTAGAGGAATGAGGTAAATAATGGCGATTTCTCAGGTTAGTAGTAAAAAAAATTTACAGGGGTGTCTGTTGATAGAATTATTATTCGAAAATTTTCCGAATGTATGAAAGTAGCATAATAAATTTGGGGATTTAATCTGAATTTGCTATCTTGAATATTCTTTCTCAGTTCATTTTTTCTACATAACTATTGCATACCTACTTCTAAAATGGAGAGAAAATATTTTTCTAGGCGTTTTGTAGGTATGAAAAACTACAAATAGTACAAATTCCAAAATACCCCTGAATGGTAGGTATATGGTTATTTCTAAATGGTAAACTTGGCTTCACAACAGGTATGGTGAGTTAATTTTTCTAAGATTACATTTCTGGAGAGAGGTTGGGTTCCGAAACTAAAAAACTCTTACACAAGATTTCAACTGTCTTTAATTAATAAAGAAATTTCTGCGAAAATTCCATACCTACCTTTTTTGACCAATCAGAGGCTCGTTTTTTGCTTCGTTGTCATGGCAACTCAAAAAATTTCCGGAAATATTCTCACTTGCTCTCGGCAGCAGGAGGTGATTACAGCGGAAATTTTTTTGACAAATGTCATTATTATAATGTGACATTGTAACAATTAGATACCCGACAAAAATTTTAATAATAATTTCGTTTTATTTACGTGTAGATATGGAATTTTCTTACCGAATCGCCCACGTTCTTGAATTAATATCCGGAAATTGTTCTCTAACACGAATTTTTTAAGAAAATTCCTGTACTCGAAAAATTTCCGGCAATAATTCAAGCACTAGGGAGATTACTAGTGACTATTTCCCTCGTCTTAATTTCCACCAATCACAAACGCGAAATTTTGAATTACAAATGGTTTCTACTAGATAGAGAAACTGTATGACAGCACCTGTCAGCAGTTTTTTTGAGTTTACCCGCGGCAAAACTTGACAGCTGTTGTATAATAGGTGTTTTGTAAGCTATGTGTAGTGTGCAGAAAAATCTGTTACTCATGAAATAGACTTTTCAAATACCAATCGGGCATCTAATGTTTCCTGTGAAGAAAAAATAAAAAAAAAACACAATGCTAAGTAATATTTTTTAACAAAGTGCATTCGTGCAGGTGCAGAAATGCTCGTCTTCGACTCGGATTTTTGTTGCCACCAGCACTCATGCTTCTTGTTAAAATATTACTTAGCAACGTGTTTTTTCGATCTTTTCAGAAAAATTAGATGCCCTTATGATATTACTTACGACTATTTCCCTCGTCTTAATTTCCACCAATCACAAACGCGCAATTCTGAATTACAAATAGTTTCTAGATGGAAAAACTGTATGACAGCACCTGTCCGCAGTTTTTTTCGAATTTACCCGGGGCAAAACTTGACAGCTGTTGTGTAATAGGTAGTATGTTTTGTAAGCTATGTGTATGCAGAATAATCTGTTTACTCATGAAATAGTCTTGTCAAATATACCATTCGGGCATCTAATTTTTCCTGTGAAAAAAATTAGATGCCCTTATGATATTACTTACCAAAATCGAACCTTCTCTTGCAACTTTATAACTAAAAATACATATAGGGAGAGTTTCTTGCAGTATGTACCAGGATGTAACACATCACTGAACGTCGATTACCTACTCTCTTGTGTGTATGCCATTAGCGGTTCTAAGAGTTCAATAAAAATGAAACAAGATACTTAGTCACGAACACGTTCGGGGAAGTATATGTAACTGGTTTAAGAGCCGGCGTTATATGGCTCTGCTTAAATATGATGAAACACTTCTTGTCATTTGCCAACAAATAACTGCTTACAAACATCCGGTGCATCATTTGTTAACGATGTGGCAAGTTTGCCCCAACATAAATAACCTACTTTGGTTTATTGCAAATTCGGTAGTTACAAACAAATTAACTATAGGTCTCCATACAAACAAACAACGAAATAATAACAGATGCATAACGAGCTAGGACAAAATAAATACTAAACAAAATATAAACTAGTCTATAAAACAGTATGAGGCGGTATGTTATAGGCCTATTATACAGGCAGTATCTACCTACCATTAAAAATGACAAATGGGAAGAAACCAGTGTAAATAGAGTAAATTCATCGACAAATCTACATCTAAGCTGTCGGAGCCATCGTTGAAATTTCCGTGAGCAAATATTTTGCTTTATGCAATTTCATACAAAAACTAATAAACAAAGTAAACATTAACAACATAAACTTCTTATCGAGTTCTACTAGGAATTTTAAGACATTAAAATTTATGTGTTTGAAGTTTGGAAGTTGATGTATAAGTACCAGAATTTTTACGGATAGTTTCAACCATACCTCCTATTATTATCAATGTCTCCTCTGCTCAGTGAGTTCGCGTTTGCCTGTGAACACTCGAGTAATCTATGACGAGCCGAGAAAAATTCGACATTATGTATATTTTTTTTAGATTGATATGGATATCGGTCGTATATTCACGAGTCAGACAAGGACGGGAGTTGTGACGTATAGGGCCGAACATTCGCTGAACAAACTTGATCTCACAAAGGTGTACACTACTAATTCCATTGAGTGATTATCCCATGGTTAGCTATGATTTTTTAAAATGGTCAATTTTCCGAATACCTTCCGATCGGTTTTCTTTTCATGAAGGTTTCATTAGAACAGAAACTGTCGCCCAAGCCAAGCAGTTTATCGCATAAGATGTAAAGTGTGCCTTGAAACATGGGCAAAATAAAGGAAAACGTATTTTCATCATTCTGTTTCGACGATCACCATAGCTACGCGTGTTTTCACCGGTTAATCCAATAATTTAACCTTTGCTGCTACACTTAATCTTTCGTTATCCATACATAGGTAAACTTTTTCCTGCTGTTTTTCATGGCTATCTTATCTTGATTTTTCCAATTATTTTGAAGTGCTTCCCGCTGTAATTTTTGTTACAAACGGTCCTAAATCGATCAAATCTTCAAATTTTCAGCGCGTTTTCTTTTGTTTTTTGTTGTGCTCGGTATTTTATTTTCGTAAAACTTGGTATAGAGAACTGATAATGTCACAAAAACATCTTTATATACAGTATGTTTCACTTTGAGTCGGGACATTTGCGTAGGTAATTTTTAAAAGATGAACAGATTTCCAGAAAACTTTTTTCGGCCTACAATAGTACTCGAAGAGTTCTACATTTTGGGTTATACTTTTATTGAAATAGTCCTATTATATAGCCTACTCTTATTAAAATCAGACCCCCCAAAAATCACAAACCATGGTAGGCACTGTTTATAATAAAATGTGTAGTCGAATTGGCCATAGTTCAAAACCTTTGGTACAAAATTTCAATACTATATGTTATGCGTTCACCAAATGTATAAACCTCCGGTAATATTTAGGTGATCTTTTTTCTAGAATCGATTACGCTTTGCCTAAATTATTATTTTACATATTATAACCGATGTAGATCATAATAGGGTGTCCGCAAAGAAAATCCAAATTTTGTGTGTCTCAAAATCGTTATTAAAAGCTCAAAAATCGGCACATTATTGTACGATTTTTTCAATAAGTAGGCCTTGGCAAGATGTAAACATCAAACGTCAGACGCGGAGCCATCGCCCGTCGAAAGTGACCAAATATTCAAAACCGGGCCAATAAAGGCCCATTTAACTTTTCGTACTGCATATTGTGAAATTGTTACCGATAGCAGCGCAATCTTTCAGTATAAATATTTTAGTGGGTTTGAATATCAATATATTTTGCATGGAGGCTGCACAACAGGCAGCAGTGTGGAAT
Organism: Pseudeuparius sepicola; assembly: GCA_963920635.1. Lineage (NCBI taxonomy): Eukaryota > Metazoa > Arthropoda > Insecta > Coleoptera > Anthribidae > Pseudeuparius > Pseudeuparius sepicola. The sequence goes on along the minus strand of OY987302.1, from coordinate 44,621,400 downwards.
TTGTGTTGGGAAGCGCCGTGTCCCGTCATACTTGACCTATATATAGAGCGATCGTCAAAATCAAGCAACACCTCATAAAACATTTTTTTCCGATTTCAAAAAAATATATAATATATACCTCGGCACTGAAGTTCTTTTTATGACTCATGTGGTTTATTTTTCTCCGCCAGAGGCTTCGGCAACTAAATTCCACATGAGTTATTAGCAGTTGAACTTCAGTGCCTTGGTACATAACTATTAAAAATGTAAGGACTTTGAAATTATTGGATTTCTTTTCTATTTGGGTAAGTAATAATTGATAGGTACTTGGTAATTCACTTTCGTTCCAGGCGATAGGAAATTTGATTTTAAACGAGACGGTTCATGTGAACATGGGATTAGAAATGCTTAATAAAAAGATACGTGGTATTAAAGTACCTAAGTTAGAGTTTTTACGGAGAAATGATTGGACAGCTCAAGAATACTCTTGGCTTTACTAAAAAGGCATGGGCGTGGAAATTATTTTTGAAAAGCGGGAGTGTCCTACCCTCCTGTGTAAAGACAACGAAACATCATAGCAGCTTCATTTTATTACATTTTGTACCTGTAATCTGTGTAGCAAATTTTAATTGAATATCATTAGTCGTTTCCCAGATATTATTAAGCCGCATGTTCACATGAAATTTCGTACTTAGAAAAGATCCTTTACAATAATTTGAACTTTTACCATAATTTTTATATACCTAAATAACAAAATCAGCCTGATAAGAGACCAGTTATTACCGATCCGTATCACATAAAAGTACTGGTATGCATATCTACTACAACTCTCTATCTAGAGCATATGGAAGCAAATTCCCGATTGTTTATCTTCGGAGAAAAACATGTGTTAGTTATAAAATTAAATAAGGTGCAAGTGTCAACAACTTAAATTTATGACATTTTTACAGTGCACAGCCTCCACATGGTGTTTGTTTTATATGTAATAATGGGTTTACCTTTTTTGCTGGAAGCCTTATAATTTCTTTGAAGCCTCCATAGTTGGTTAGAACAATAGTAAACACGAAACCCGATACCCTTGGCGGTTGCGGACGCGGCGCGGTTTAATAGGGACCACCTGAGCGCGGATACAACGCAGACGTGCGCTGAGCAATGGAGAGTAGTAGAAATAATAGATAATACGGGACAATAAACAGAAAAAACTGTTATTTTGCAGTAAATGGAAAGAATGTGCTTACAACAGACTAAATCACGAGAAGGCAATTAAATACATTATTAAGAAAAGCACTGTATAGGTAGGTAGGTACAATTGGTACAAATTCTTTAGTGACAGTTTGGAAAATAGTAAGTACAGTCCGTATGCAATGCATGCTGTAGGGGAAGTGCGGCTACCGTGTGGCAGACGAAACGGTGTGCCCCATTTGTTTTCGGGTCACTTTGTAAAATGTTTATTAATTTGGCGATTTTACCCGTTTTTTTATTATAGAGCTTGATAAACTTCATTTCTTGAGCAAAAATTACCTCTTTAATACAAAATGCAAGGCCTACTATGTCAGTTGCTAGGAGCAAAATTGTGTAAACCACATTTTCTAAGAAAATTGCTATTTTTACCTAATTTTACCAAAAAAATTCAAGTAGTAAGTAATGCACCCTATACTTTTTATTTTTCTCAATTTTATTTAAAAAATGTAGTCATCCATGAAAAACAATTGAAATATTGTATTCTCAAAGCTGACAAATTATGTCTAAAACGATATTACCGTTGACTGACGTATGAATAAAGACTGCTCACGGCTGTCATGTTTGACAGTTCTCTGGCTCACCATGCGCTTCCCGGAGTCAAAATACAATGCAAAATACATTGTGACCATAGGCGCCATCTACTTTCCAGGACATGAAACTATAGCCGTGAGAAGTCTTATTAATACGTCAGTCAACGATATTACTTTGTAGTTCACAATATTATTAAGAAAAATTGAAATTAATTGTTCCTCTTGTTGGCGATAATATGCGTTCGGCAAGAGAAGCTGCCAGAGAATTTAATATCAGATATCAAGGTAGACCATTAAATCGAAGTACTGTGCAACTTGTGAATAAAATTTTCAATGAAACGGGATCGGTTTCCAAAAATTTGCTTAAAGCCAGACGTTAGTAGACGCCGTGGACTAATAATTACTAAATTTTACAATAGGTATACCTACGCTAAGACTTGCTAAATGAAGATTTTGAAAACTGTTGGATAGGGCGAAACACTCCTTTCATTGAGTGATCATCGAGATACCCTGATTTGATGCCGCTATATTTTTTTTCTGGAATTTACTACTTAACGAAAAGTTTATAAATCAAGGCTCCAAAACTGACAACAACTACAATCTCGAATAATCCTTGCCTGCGCGGGAATTACTCCACAGCAAATATCTACGCAATGTAATTTTGAAAATACGCAAAAGGAATGACAAGGACACTGAAGAAAATCGACGATATCATCAAGTTGTTACATTTAATTTTATTTGTGTTTTTCATGGCTGTATGAATTTTAGACAATAAATAAATGTGCATTTTTAATGTATATGGGTATCAAATGAAAGAGCTTGAAGAGTAGAAAACTATTAAATTAGTGACATCACACTAAATTCAATATGGCCGTCCCTCCAAGATGGTAGATAAAATTGTTTCCTTTCAACTCCCTTAATATGGGTATCAAATGAAAGGGTTTGACGATCATTGGTTTGACGAGTATATACAACATAATAAAGTAAGTGAGGTCATACTAAATCCAATATAGCGGATGCCCCAAGATGGCGGACTAAATTTCTTTACCACCCCTTGATATGAGAATCAAATAGGAGCTAAAAATCACAAAATAAAATTAAAGGTAAAAAAACCTTTTTTTTAAACAAGCTTTTATTTAATGTACTAAAACGAATAAATAAAAATAAGTCTAGGTTTTCATTAAGATAATTCAATGCCAAATTGCGACAAGTTTTGGTAAATCAAAAAGCTTGTCGCGCGAATTGTAAAGAAAATACCTACATACTTTGGCAAGTAGGTAGGTACTTACTTGCTTATCATCCAATCACTGTTCAATAAAATTAATTGGTACCTTGGTATACTTTTATGAACATTTCGCGCGACAAGCTTTTTGTTTTACCAAAATTTGTCGCAATTTGACATAGAATTATCTTAGCGACAACCTATACCTCAGTCTGGATAAAATAGAAAGTAGGTCAGTCATGCGTAGTATAGAATTCGCCGATTATTTCTATGAAAGCCGAAAGCCACCATGGGCGTCCCCATATTGTTTAAAATTCCCTAAATGGCCTAAATGAAGGTGTTTCCTGCATTTTTAACGTGTAATTATTACAATAAACACTCCGAAATAAGGTGGCACAATCTACAGCACTCGCCCCCTGCCGTAATGCAAAACCGCGGTTTTCAGTATGCACGGGAGTAGGTATTCGCGACGTGATGCGCCCATGGATTGCGGACCCTCTAAAAATAGATATTTGGCGCGCTCGGCCTTTAAGCCAATCAGAGGCGCTAGAGCTGACAGAAGGAGAACCTGGAATTCGAGGTTGCCATATCAACGAGGCAAGTGATCAGAAATCGCGGGTTATGGGTTATATTTCGACGTGGAAAGAAAGCTGTATATGCCACGTTTGGCAACTCTGTTTTTGATCATCGATCCAAATGCCGCATTGCGCAAGACTGACCTACTTTTTATTTTATTCAGACTGGAGTATAGACTTATTATATTTTATTCGGTTTAGTACATGACTTAAAAAGCTTGTTTTTAAAAAGGTTTTCATTTTTTTTATTTTATTTTATTCATTTTAGTACATGACTTAAATAAAAGCTTGTTTTTAAAAAGGTTTTTTTACCTTTCATTTTGGAACTTTAATTTTTTTTATTTAATATTTTTTTCATTTTGACAAAATTTTGAATTTATGATTTTGAATCAATTCTGAAAAACTTTTTTTAGTAATTTCTTTTGAAGAAAAAATGCCTAATATGACTTTCGAATTTTTAGCCTCGATTTTGGCGTCGCAGGTGGCTTTGACTTTGGAGTAGGAAACTAATTTTTTGAAAATAAATTGGCAACAATGCCGTCTACCTTTGGTAAAAATTTCGTTCTGGTTCTTTAAAAATTAAAGAAGTTGTAAGGATAGTTCCCTATTAAGTGAGACACTCTGTACATTATTACAACTGTCAAAGTTATCTTTTTTTCACTAATGCCTATACAGAGTGATCCAATTAAGTACGCTCTACACTACATTATAAAAAATAACGTACCTAAAATGTATTTCGTTGTTTTTGCAAGCGATACGTCAGATTTGGCTGGTTTTTGGTCCAAGTATGTGCAACATAATATAGTGTTATTTCTCAAAATCTCCTTAGGTGGTATAGTTAGGTACCTAGTTGGCGTAGCTAGATTTTCTGTGGTAACATGAATCATATAACTTTATTTTAATATAATTAATGGTCAAAAGTGTCAAACAGTGAAAACAGATCATTGTTAAAATGGGCATCTTATTAGCTGTTATATTATCAGGGATAATGTAACAAGTGGTGTGCCTGTTATCGATAATACACCTTTCGTTAATTTTACGAATAATTATAATCCCAAAGCTGAAAATACCACGACTGCGCAGCAGGACTGGTATTATCTTAGCATTGGGATTAGAATGAATTTAATAAATTGACGAAAGGTAGATACCTACCATGAGTTTTAGGAAGAGAATTACAACTGCAAATAATTTAATGATTCGGTGTTTAGGTGTAATTTGACAACCAAACTTATTAAATAAATTAACTGTAAAAATCATAAATATTTCAAAAGTGTGATTTAAAAAATAAAAAAGCCACACCCGGGATTTTAACCAAGGACCTATCGCACCCAAAGCGAGAATTGTGCCACTACACCATTGATATAAATAAAATTTACTTAACTAGCCGCATTTAAATTAAATTACTATACCTAAAAGTTGAAGTCTATTTTTGATGGCTGTCATTCGGGATGAGCCTTCAGATTTTAATATATTTATTGTGTTAACAAATATTTTGACGATCAATACTATTGATTGAGGAGGACGGCTATTGATTCATCGAGTGTTCCTTTTACAAATGTTCAGTTGATTATGAAGTGATTAGTTTACGCAGCAAATCGATTTTTATGTAATTTGTGTTGGTTTTGAGTGTTTCTGGGGTTAAGGTGGTGAAAAATATTGAAAAATTCATTCAAGGGTTAGATAACGTGGTCGTAGATACACTGTTCCATTTACCAATAAAAAATAATTTCACTATTCGATCACTTCAAGTTCATTTCACTTCAAATTCACTTGTGCAAAAAGTCAAAAGGAAACTTTATCGTAACTAGGGCGTAATAGTCGATAGTATTTCAACGAAAATGCCACACTCGTGGTACTATCGCTGAAATCGTCACATGACTGATTAATATTTCAAAAATCCTGCATTTTATTGGTTCATATTCGCAGGCGTTGACTTCTCTTTGGTAGCTGAACGTGAAATATAACGTTGTTGGAATATCTGATAACCAGTGGTTCTAAATAAAAGTAATGCGGGAATATTTTTGTACTTTCGAACTTTATGGTTGTAGACTCATTTTGATAAAGGGTTATCATAATAAGCTCCTACTATAACTCGACTTTAGAATTGATGGCGTTCTCATATTAAAATTTTTATGTGAATGTGGGTTTCAGATTTATAGCATCGCACTACTTGCTTTATTCCGCAGACTGTAATAAAAAGTAGAAAGTTCGCAATGTAAATGGGAGATAGATGCTTCATAGGGATAATATATCAAACTTTTTGCTGAGTGGTGGAAAACTCGTGGAATCGTTAATGGTGATTTTTTAAGTAGGTAATTCGGGTCATGGAAATATTGAGGATTGGAATTGAATACTGGATTTTTCCACTGAACGTTTCCATCAATATTCGACGTATTTCCTACAGCCCATATCTGGCATGTCGATACAAGGTGGTAGCATATTAAAAACTGCAATCTCCCCCTTTTCAAAAACACTTAGGAATAGAATTTAAAAAGGGCAAACTTGTTAACCTATATTTTTAGTTAGTCACAAATTTAAACACAAGTCATTCTTGTCCAAATTATTCAAGGTGCAGAGTTGCGCAAAAACGGAATAAATGCTTAGGTATAACTTTTTAAATATTTTTTTAACAATATTTTGAAAAATAATTATTTTTTAGCGCAAATCCATGACAAATCAAACTTATGTTTTTTTTAAATAGAACACCCAATTTATTTTTGCATTTTTGAAATGTACTCGTCATGGCGGTTTTATAAAACATTATGCCTTACCTTGCTATACCTTAGTATAATTTTATACAAATTTATTCAAATTGAATTTGTGGATCTCGTGGTAGTGTATAGTGGTTAAGACAGACGATCGTTGTAACTATAAAAAAAAGTTTGACTTAACCGCAGCAATATGAATCTACAGAGTTCTAAAAATCATTTATTTTCAGAAGTCCAGTAAAATCTAATATCTAGGATACCTAACATTTTGCAATTTTGGTAGGTATCATATTCATTTCGTTAAAATATTTTTTGGATCGCCTGTCTTTACCATAATATAATATAATAAATGAAAGTTAAATAAATTTAGGGGAAAAATTGAAAATATTTCGAAAACGTAAAAAGATAAAGCTTCATATCATGTTAACCGTCGTGGCGAGTAGATTTTAAAAACATAACTTTGGTTTGGCACGATCTTGTGTAAATTGCTAATTACAATTTTGTATAATGCTGTGGGATGAAGGCTAGTAGCACACTATACGTTATGTTCAGTGTTTTATTGTTGAATTTTCAATTTTCCGCATTGCTTCTGCACAATGTTCTTCGGAATTCTTATTGGTATCTCCCGCTATGTTCAGTGCGTGTAACTGGTTTTGTTTCCTTTATAAAATTAGAATAACGATGTTTTGTTAACAACATGGGCCTTTTTACAAGCTTTTATTTAACTTCACCTGTTAGTGTGGGTCGAATCTTGCAAGCTGAATTAGAACCACTTCCTGCCAATAATATGGGTATCTAATGAAAGGGATTGAAAAGTAGAAAACGATAAAGTTAGTAACATCACACTAAATTCAATATGGCCGCCGCTCCAAGATGGCAGATGATGTATTTTTTGTCAACCCCCTTAATATGGGTATCAAATGAAAGGGCTTGAAGAGTAGAAAACGAAAAAGTTAGTGACATCATTCTAAATTCAATATGGCCGCCGCTCCAAGATGGCGGATTACATTACGGATTTCTTTTGAACCCCCTTAATATGGATATCAAATGAAAGGGCTTAAAGAGTAGAAAACGATAAAGTTAGTGACATCACACTAAATTCAATATGGCCGCCGCTCCAAGATGGCAGATTACCTATTTGATACCCAACATGTGTATCGAATAAAAGGGCTCGACGGGTAGAAAACAATAAGGTGAATGACTTCATACGAAATCCAATATGGCGGCCGTCCCAAGATGACGGGCTAAATTTCTTTACCACCCTCCTGACATGGTAGGTAATCAAATAGGTAGGTACTAAAAAGCACAAAATAAAATTGAAAATAAAAAAAAGCCTTTTTAAAAACAAGCTTTTATTTAAGCAATGTACTAAAACGAATAAAATGAATTTAGGTTTTCGTTAAGATAATTCAATTCCAAATTGCGACAAGTTTTTGCTTGTCGCGCGAATTGTAAAGAAAAAATGCATACTCTGGCAAATAGGTACTTGCTTATCAACCAATCACTGTCGAATAAAATTAATTGGTACCTACTTTCATCAACATTTAGCGCTACCAGCTTTTCAATTTGCAAAAACTTGTCGCAATTTGGAATTGAATTATCTTAACGAAAACCTAAACTTATTTCATCCATTTTAGTACATGGCTTAAATAAAAGCTTGTTTTTAAAAGGTTTTTTTTATTTTTAACACTATTTTTTGCATTATGAAGTATGTTGAAGTTAAAGCCCAAAAATAGTTATTTTCGATTTTTTTTGCGACCGGGAAAGGCGCTAAAATTAAATATTGAGGTCAAATTTTCTGGAGATTGACATCATGCCCCAAAACGTCGATTGTTTCAATTTTAGCGTTGTTTCCAAAAAATCATATTTTAAATTTTGAATGGCTGACAAACAGCTGACTTTAAATATTGGAAATATTTAAATATTGTTGCAACTTTGTTGACCAATAAAAAGTTCCGTGGTACCTTCACGAATAATCAAGCTCTACTACATGAAATTACTGAATACATAATATGTTCCTCATTTTTAATCATACAAATTACTTTCAACCTAGTGCAAAAGGCCCAATTTCTAGCTATGCTGCAGTGCTATTTGCAAAAGTAACAGGGAACAATCAATACAATCGGGAAATGTTATAATGTCCTTAAGTTTCCTAATGTCAACCGCATAACACAGGTAACCCACGTCCTACACGTATAGTAACAATAATAACAAAACACTAGGGCAAGTTGTACAGGACTAAAGTTAAGTAAAACCGAGGCAATGGGATATATCAATCCAATAAAAAACGTTAACAGCTCTGGATAGAGTACAAAAAGGGCTTTCCAACGATAGCACACTGCATGGGTTTATTTTCAATATTTTCTCAGGTTACTCTTATTTAAATGCAGAGATAGTCGGTTTTGTTTTCTACAAATATTGTGTGAATTGCGCTTTCGAATAAAAGATTGAGGAGACAATACTGAAAATAAACCCATATAGAATATAGTACCCTTGTCTATCCATTGATAGACAAGGATAGTACCGTTGGAAATCTTTTTGTGTACTCTTTCCACCGGTCTTTAAAATATGGTTCATTCAATTTAATTTTTTGATAAAAACGCCATTATGCAAATGTGCATCACCCTATACCCTATGGAACAGCCAAATGGAATAAATTCAATATCTCCTTACAGGGTGATGCTAGAAAAAAAATATTTAATACAAAAGTATTTGATAGATCGGGCGCATAACATAAAAATATAGTGGTGTATACAGGGTGCTCCATAAGTGTGATATTATATGCAACTTTGTTTTTTTAAATGGCACATGCTGTATTTTGCTTGATTTTTATATTACCCTAATAAATCTTCACCCAACGCCTAAGGATTCTACACATATTTTATACACCCATATCTATGCCCAAACCCAACCGTTTTAGAAATAATCCATCATTTCATTTAAATATCGTCATGTAATGTATCGAGATACATGTATCTAGATACTTTTTATGTACCTAGATACATATCTAGATACTGAGAAAAATCAGGATCTGCTTTTGTATCTAGACCCTTTTGAAAGTATCTAGATACTTAGATACTATATACATTTTTTAGCCAAGATGCCAAGGCGTGCCACGTGCCTATATTTAATTTTTAAACCGTTCCTATGGGCAAAATTAATTTTCAGTTTATTGTAATTCAAATAGGATTGCATGCTTTGCTTTGTGTAATCGATGAGGCAAACTTAATCCCCTAATTTGCGAAACACCCTCTCTTGGTCAAAGGTATGTTTTTATTTCGTATAGTTAGCCGTTTAGTTTGCCATCATTGATTCTACAAAGCATGTAATCCCAAGTTACTTCTTTTTCTTTCATCAATAGCCTCTCCTTCACGAAAAAAGTGTTGTTCTCACAACAAAATTCATATTTCCCTACTTACAAAATTAAATTAATTTTATCCATTTTAACCGTAATTCTGTTTTCCTAGTGCTCTATGCTCTACTAAAACAGCCTGGTATTCAATAAATTGAATAATATTTTTAAAACAGTATGAAACTATTTTTGAGATTTATATAAATATAAATAAATAATAATAAATAAATATAACACGGTTCTACCATCATCTGCGCCAGTGGAGCGCCTCTTTAGTACAGGAGGACAAATTTTAACGCCAAGGCGTAACAGGCTCAGCGATGAAAACTTCGAAATGTTGCTAATGTTAAAAAAAATAAACAATACAAATAATAAAATGGGGTGTGATTTAGTCATTTTTTTTTAAATACCGTACATAAAGTACCTCTTAGTGCTCACTTTGGAGTGACGTACACGGTAAACTACTAACCCACAACTTGTTTTGATTAGTAACAATCTAAACTTCACATTCGTCTAAACAGTTCTACTTTACCTACACACACACTTGTTTCATAAATATCTAAGTAGGTAAGTATATTGATTGCCTTATGAGGTATGAAATTTTCTTAATTAGCTGATAGTATCTGAAAGTATCTGGAAGTATCTAGATACTTTTTTAACGTATCTGTATCTGTACCCAGGTACTTTGGAAAAAATGTATCGATATCTGTATCTAGATACATCTGCCAGACAGTATCTGTATCTGTATCTGTATCTGTATCTGTATCTGTATGTGTATCTAAATACCGAAAAAAATGTATCTGTTACATCACTGGAACTATAGGCGCCATCCACACACTAATGGGACACCCTGCGGTCAAGTATTTTTCAAAAGTATTTCAATACAAAGAACATTTAAATATTTTTAGTTTAATATATTTAGTATTTTCTAGGAGCTAGGCGTCGTCCACACACTGACGGGACACCCTGTAGTTAAATATTTTCAAAAGTGTTTCAATACTATCCTTTTCGAGTAGGTACCTACTTAAATACAAGTAGATTATTTTAGTATCTGAAATATGTGTTCAAAGTGTTTGACCAGCTCTCCCTCTGAGTAGGTACTTCGACTATGAAGCTTCAGGAAACATGGAAACAGGTATATTTTATGGACCATATATTCATGCCCAGGAATACCTATACATTGTCTTCGCATAGTTTACCTGATACAAGGCACCACTCGAGCAATCCGCGATCCTCTGCCTTCTGGTCTTTCTCCTCCTGTAGTTGCCCTTCTCGAACATGTTGGCCGCCTTCGGGTCCAGCATCCAGTAGCTGCCTTTCCCTCCACTCCCAGTCTCCCCACCTCCTGGTGACACCTTCTCCCTCGGCACCTTCACAAAGCAATCGTTCAAACTCAAATTGTGCCTTATCGAATTCTGCCAGCCCTGCTTGTTCTCCCTATAGTACGGAAAGTTGTCCATGATGAACCTGTAGATGCCGCTCAACGTTAGACGTTGCTTGGGGGACGAGGATATTGCCATTGCGATGAGGGCTATGTACGAATACGGAGGTTTCTCAGGTCGAGGCTGTTGGAGTTTTATCGGCAGCGGGAACCACAGGTGCGGGTAATACGGGCCGATTAGTCTTTGGGCCAGGAAAGGGTTGGCGTAGTCACTCAGGCAGTAGCACGGATCGATCTGCTGAAGCGGAAACATCGCGCTACGTCATTTTCAGCGGGGTCGCGCCAAACTGAAAAATGAGCTGAAAGTCGACTTAAGCCGGCTTTACCCCCACCAGGGATTTCTGAGGCGTAACTAAGGCGGGCCCTGCCAAAACACCAGCCTACCAGGATATAATATCTGTGACAATTTATAAACACGGCGGGCAATAAATAGGCTTAGTTCGTCGTTAAACACTATGTAAATAAGTAATGTGTCATCATTAAAGGCTTATTCGTTTGTTGTTCTACGCTTTGCTAAATGGGGACGCATCTTTTACCGTGTGTCGCGCCGCGTTCTTTTCGGGATGGGAAAGGCCGGGCCAATAATTTCTGTGGGGGATTAATGGGAAAATATTTTTGCGGGATGTTTATGTGGGCATTGTGGTATTGGTTAAAAATAAAGTCGGAACGACGGTAAATATTTTCATATGGAAGTAATGACTCTTCGGTGGTATTAGGCAGCTAAACACAAAAATCTTGGCGACATACCGATCTTCTTATACATGCTTATAACAACATAGAGTAGACTTTTGAAATGAACTTTTAAGACTCCAATATTACCATTGCCTAATTTCTGCCCAATGTAAGCAAAATAACTGTACGGGGTGATTGGGTGTCAGTTAAATATGTTGCCTTTTTAAATTTGGAGTTTAGAAAAAGGTTTAATAGGTAGGTACCTACTTACTTGGGTGCCTCTACGGCATTTGCCGTAGGACCCGATAATTATTTGTAGTCAAGAAATACCTAGTCTTTTTTCCTTTATAGCACCAGTGTTACCAATAGAAATTTGTTTTCGTGTGAGGCCACAAAAATCATTGTTTTTGAAAGCGTGTATACAAAAGAAGCAGAGGTGTTTGTTTACTAAAATGCACAGTAGGCGAAATTTTTTAGAATTATGATGGACAAATAATTTACACAGAAAAAAATTCTTGGCATGATATTAATCACCACTAGTGATTAACTTCAGAGCCATTGTCACAATGCCTTTTTCATCGACACAATGAACAAAAATGATTGTAACAATGAATGTTGGTGATTAGGTAATTAACATGTTCATTAACATAATGACCCAACGAACATTATTGTAATGTACTAAAGTCGTTAACTCAATGTAAAAAGTGATGTCTACAGTGAATAATACGTTGTCTCAATGCAAATTGGGAATTGAAACAAGGCACAAATACATTGACTTAATGATTTCAAGGTGTTTAATATTATGTACCGTTCATCACTGTATGTTGTTGCTATGATGTATACCGTAATTGTCTAATGTTTAGTGGTGATTATGTCAACGTACAGTTTTATAGTTTAATACAACTGTATTATCATAGTAATGTTCAAAAACATCAGCCAATGTACCCAAGCATAAATATAAGGAACAATATCATTAGTTAATATATTAATGCGTGCTGTCAATGTCCTTGTGCCTTACGACAATGTCCTAAGTTATCAATACTGGCACAGACTAACTAGTAATACAGACAATTCCTTAGCGACATGTGTCGAAAGGAGACTCGCTTTTTAGCGAAATATCTTCTGAATACATGAATAACGTGCATTTTATTTGATTGAAAATTAATCTACATAGCGAAGAGATTATATTAGAACCAAATTTATGCTTAAAATACTGTCTGTCTTTCTGTAAATTGAAGTGGAGACTCACTTATTTCTGACACATGTCCGTAAGGAGGCTTCTGTTGCGAAGTTATTTATTCTGTGATACTGGTCTTTTTCATTTATTGTGGACCTGCCACGTCCCAACGCCATCACGCTGTACTCTAGTATGAAACTTTCTGCCGGTGTGTTAACTTGTCAAGTTATCCTGTGTCTGTGCGTTTAATACTAATACGATCTGTTAGTGCGACGATTCTGTTAGAGTTTTGCTAAGGTAAGTCATCTGGTATTAAATATACAAATTTCCGATATTATGGTTAAAGCAAAGTCTAGAGAATACTGTAGACAGTAACAGAAAATACAGTGATTTACAGTGGTCCCCACCGCTCGCCGCGTATATTTTCGGTTTAAACGCATCTTTAAAAAAGGTTAACCTTTAAGTTATAAGTCACGATTAAACGCCCTCGAACAATTTTGTTGATCCAAAGAAATTTAATGGATTTTTGATTGTGTGTGTGTGCACAACCAGTGAAATTAAACTCTGAAAACTATGAAAACTTTCACACACATTCAAAATATTATACCTACAGACCTATGCTGTTTTCATTAATTTATTAGATATCTAATATCTAATACCTAATAATAATTGTTTTAGTATGTACCACTCAGAAGATACAGACGAAACACTATAAGATCATTGAAATCTGATAACTTGTCACAAGAAAAATTTGACCATTGCTGGACAGCAGGTATCGTCTAAACGAAATTAGTGCGATAGACTCAACTCAGCTGTTATAGAAAAATTACCATTTTACAAACAATCGTCAAGATTTAGGCTGGAAGTTTATACTTCAAATTTTGATATATACCTACATAATGTTGGAGATTTGGAAGACTCAAGGGTGTCAAATCGTCCTAATTAGGAAAAGTAAGAGACTTTTTCCTAACTTTCCTAACAGCATTTTTGAGGCTATTTTTAATTTGATTTGTTGTATTTTCAGAAATATGGACTTTACTATGGGTATAGGACCGGAGAATGGGGTTGAACTTCTAATAAGCTCGGAAAAGGAAGTACCACAATAAAATTTATACCTATAGGCACATTTGAGTATATGAATGATGAATGGTAAGGCAAGACTATCATCAGAACTCTACTAGAGAGATTGCAACAGGAAAAAAAAATTAGGCAAAGTAGTACGTCCATTAAGGTACAGTGTGATGATGTAAGTACCTATAGTCACGAGTAATGACAAAATGAAACCTCATAAAAATGTTGCTTATCTAAAAATATAAAATAACATGCCATTTCATAAATAATTACTTTAACTCCCAGCAATTTTCCAATAGCGTTATGTTTCAAACCTTTTTAGACAAATTTTTTTATATAGAATACAGTCTACAAATTCCTACTCCAAAACACATGTTTATGGGAATATTTAAAAAATGTTTAATAAATGCTTCTATATCTATAAGAATTTCGCTGTTGTGTTCTTAGTTCTTTTGACCTAGATTTTACCTCTCCATTGTAAATTTTATAGAAAAAATTGGTTTCTAAATAAAATTACAGGTGAGTGTTTTTAAAATATCCTTTTTATTTTCTGTTCAAAAAACGTTGGCACTCAACGGTAAAAACTAGTGAAAAAAAAATAGGGCACTTAGATCAGAATTACATCGAATATTGAACCAAAGGTCCGAAGTGATAGAAGTATGTATACAAAGTGTGTCATTACTCGTTTTTTATTGATTATATTGCTAAAAATTTTAACAGATTTAACGATTTATAAAAAATAATATGGTTTAGAAAAAATACGAACCATTGTATACGTTATCATGAATATATAGGAACTATGATAAAAATGTCAGTTGTCATTTTCGATTTCCCATTCAGCCTGAAGTGGCGGCCTTGAGCCACCTGGTATATGTGTATATTCCAGCGATTCCAGCGATTCCAGCAATATAATATACACAACATGACTATAAATATTTAAAAATAACCAACATATTGGTTTTTACATGTCCATTACAGTACATCCACAAGGTAATATTCAAGTATAGATCAAGATGCTGTCTAAGTGGCCGCTACTTCCGGCTAAACCAGAAGTCGGAAATGGAAACTGACCTACCGTACCTACTCAGTATATGCTCGGTATATACTCATTAGCAAAAGCTGTTAGCAGAATTTGACTTAATTTTCTCGTACAATCTGTTTTTGATACCTTTTATAGCAACGTATGAACAGCCATTTGGTTCAATTTTTTTCTGAATCGAATAATTTGTCTACTAAACAAAATCCGTTAATTTTTAGCAGAATAATCAATAAAAAAGAGTTCTGACACACCCTGTATATTAAATCATCATGACGAATCCTAATATTAATGCCATCGAACATTAAGCCAATGCCCTGAAATGATTGACCAATGATAATAGATCATCATGAGAATGTCTGTAATATCACAATTTTAATGTCCTCGAACATTAAGCCAATGCCCTGAGCAGATTGACCAATGTACAGGAAATCACTACGAGCATGACCGTTTCGACATAATAATAATGACTTGTAACATTGAGCCAATGTCCTGAAGTGATAAAGCCAATGTAAAAAAACATTACGAGGAAGACCGTATTGACATAGTAATGATGCCTTCGAACATTAAACCATCACTCTGAAATGATAATCACAATCACCTTAAGTTCAAGCAATGACCAATAAAACATCATATTGATCAAACCGGGCATCGGTTGAAATTTAATGTACAAATTAATTACCACAATGTCTTTTTTAATTATATTTACGTAGGTTTTTCGTTCTGTGTAAATGAGGCATAGGAAATTAAAAACATTATGTTGTATTTTTTCCTTTATTTTTATCAAACCATTTACAGCGCTCTGGGCTCATATATATCGGCCAGGCCAGCTCTCGTGGAATTGGTAGGTAGCTACTTTACAATAATAAGTATATTTTTCAATAAATGTAGGTATTTATCAATGTTAGACATTATTACACGACGATTTTTCACTTTATATTCAAGCAATTTTGTATATTCTCCGTTTAGGACATTTTCAGTATTAACAGAAATTTTTCTTTTTATCAAAAAATCCAGAGGGGACGACACCCATGGGTACTTGCTCGCAAGGGGGGCAGTTGCCCCCCCTGGAAAATCATTGTTTTGCTTCAGACTTTTATAACCATGTGCGAAGAATGATAAACACATGACTATAACAATTTAGAATTAAAAAAATTAAAGGTAAAAAAACCTTTTTAAAATAAGCTTTTATTTAAACCATGTAGTAAAGCGAATAAATAAAAAATACAAGATAAAACCTTTTTAAAAACAAGCTTTTTAAAACGAAATTAAAATAAGTCTAGGTTTTCGTTAAGATAATTCAATGCCAAATTGCGACAAGTTTTGTTCATAAAAGTAGGTACCAATTAATTTTATTGGCAGTGATTGGTTGATAATCAAGTGCCTACTACCAAAGTAGGTACTTATATATTTTCTTTACAATTCGCGCGACAAGCTACACGGCAGGGTAGACCACCGCGGTGACCTCTCTCTTTCCGTGTCTAAGGTCAAGATTATTGCATTATACAAAATCTACAGAGACAATGGACATATTGTGAATGGTATATTACATCATAAATTGAGTATTGAAACAAGCATATTATTTCATAGGGGTAGGAATCGAAAAATCGAGAAACATTTAATTTTTATGTGTTATTTAGGATTTGATATTTTTTTGTTTGTTTTAGGTATACGCAATATGTCTATGTAGAATTTGGTAACATTGATGATAATTTGTGTTTGTTTTGTGTTAATATGCTAAAGAGTATATCCAATATTTAATATTGGTGTTGTTTCCTTTAGGAATGATGTTATTTTAATATTAGTTTTTCTAATGATAAATTGTTATTTTTAGAAAATCAAAACGTGTTTGAAATAAACAAAAATAATAATGTTTGAATTTGATTTTGCTATTATACGAGTGTATCAAATTTAATACGGGATATTCCGAAAAACCTGAGCATGCCAAACCTATATTTTTTTAAGCAGAACACCGTCTATATTTTTACATTGTTGAAAATCTAATCATTTTTTATAATTTTTTGAAGACACCTCATCCGTATTAGTAATAATAATAATGTAAAATAGGCTTTTTCAGGCTAGCTCACGGAAAAAGTTTTCCCGATCTTCGATCACTGAATAAAAATACCGAAGAATGTAGGGCTTTAAAATAGAAATATAGAACAAAGTAAGCTAAATTTAAGAAAGAAAGATTTTTTAGTACCTGCAATTATAAAAATAAAGGATGTTTTAGTGGCATTTCAGGTAAAGGATATCAATTGAAAAAAATGCACTCCAGCCGGGATTATTAATACAGGATAGGGATCATTTTGACCTACAGGATAGGGATCATTTTGACCTACCTTAAGGGATAATTTTACATGAGATCTTACACAACCCGTTCGGCTAAAATGATTCTTTTTTGCACGGTTCTAACATTGTTCGCAAAATAAGCACAAGGCAACAATCCAAACATTGTTTAATATTGTTTTCACTCTGAGCAGTTTAGAGTGAAAAAAAGTTAACTTTTTTTCACTCTAAACTAAACTCTAAAAGTTAACTTTTTTCACTCTAAACTTCCTTACTACGTTTACATGGAGTTTGGAATCGAATTCAGTGTAATGCAGTTTGGTGTTTTCATAAATGGTAAATGTGGCGTTAAATCCCGAAAATAAGAAAGTTTATTTTGAGATTCAAATCAATCTCAAAATCTCTTCATGCGGTTTTCAATAATTCTAGAAACATATTCAAATCGATTTCAATACTATGTGTAAACGTAGTGAGACCGCGATCTAAATATTATAATCCTCGTAATTGAAAACCATAGTGCATTTATATGCCCTTTAGTATATAACACAAAAATCCCATCCCAAATATTTCAATGTTTAAGCACGATCATATAAAAAATAATGTATGAAACTCACGCATAAAGTGTCTTTTTTTCATTCATGGGATTGCGCGCACTCACCTGCGGTTCGTGCGCGCAACTTTCCCATTCATGAAAAAAAGTACTACTTTATGCACTTGTTGCATAAATAACTATTCTTGGATTTCTTTTTTAATTTTAAAGTCAAAAGACACAACATGCAATTTTTCTATTCGTCTGTTGTTTATATTTTTCGGAAAATGTAACCATAAGGGAAGATAATCATCATTTACCAGACGGCACTTTGCGAAAAATTCTCGCAAAAATTCGACTTACAACTCCGCTATATTTGCCCACATTTGAACTGTTTAACAAACGTACTTCCCCAATTATTACTGAAGCAAAATGTACAAATGTATCTAAAAGCGTTATACATTTATTACAAAAAAGAGAAACTAAAACCAACGTGCCGAAAAGTTTCTCAATAAGGCCGATCGCTATTAGCCCCGCTCTTAGACAAGGAAATTATCTAAGGCCCCACTAGAGCGCTTAGATCCGCTGAACTATCCCGCTGCGGCGTTGCCATCTGTTTGACCAGGGCTTGTAAATTTGAGTAGGTTGTGCTATATAGCATACTTATTATAGAAGACCGAATAATAAACGAACATAACATCCAGCGCAGCCTAAGTCAATCGAGAGAACTAACAGATTTGTTTGGAGTTACAAAGAAAACATCTGCACATAATTTTATATTCTTACAATAAATAAATATTATATGATTATTATACTATTTTAAACTTATGCATGAAAGCTTCAACAAATGTTAAAAAATATTATTACAAACTTTTTGTTGTATGGTATGTACTTATTTCACAATCCAGACAAGTTTATATTATCTATCTAATATTACAAAACCTATAGGCATAAATTCCAATTTGACGGTTATGTTTCCTGTAAACACCCCTTTTATTTTTATTAATTCGAGCTAAATATTGTAGAAATAATAAATTTCTCGAAACACGTGTTTCTGAAACTGAACTCCCAACAGTCGTAAAATATAAATTTGCCTATGCAACGACAAATTTATACTTCACGTCTCTTTGAACCCAAAAACGATATTTGTCAAGATGTTTGCTGTCGCGGACCACACGCGTTTTAATAGGTGCAGACAAGAGTAATGCTTCATACTGTAAGATGGGACTTCCCATAATGTTGTCATGCAAATAAAAACAATCCTTGTTTTAATTACCCGCCATTTCCTTTAAATTCATCGGTTTTTTGTTTTCTCTGATTTTTCAGTGCAGGATGATTTCTTTAGGAGTATAGCGACTTTCTGGCTTATTTTGAGCTCCTCAAAAAAAATCCGTAAGAAACAAAAACTTAAAAATTTTTGATAGCTAGGCGACGCTGAAAAATAAATCGGTATCCATGGCCAACTTGTCGGGCGATATAAATATGAACTCAAATTTGAGAAGCTCTTGTGGGGGCTTACAGCCCCCGGCAACTAAATGCCACATTTGTTATAAAAAATTGAACTTGGAGCACAATAGCAGTTATGATTTATCATTCACGGACAAAAAATTGAGTTTTTCGAACGACTGCGCACTTTTATATCCGAGACGCAGTCTAGGCTAGAGCGTATATAGGTACCTACATTAAAACTATTGTAAACATTAAATTAATAAATATTGATGGAAAAAGAGCGATAGTCGACCATATACAGTACTGTTTCGGGACGGTAATCCCTCATCAGTATAGCTCACCCGACTAGCAAGTGGTATAGACAAACGTGCCTAGGCGATGAATTTACTAAGGAATCAATTAATTACCGAAGCAATCAATTGATCATGGAGTATTATAAAGATAGCACACCCGAACGTGCGGGACAAAGCCACTGGTCTTGATCGGCAAAGGCTCACGCCAAAAAATACCGAGACCCGCCATCTACCGTCTCCGCGGCGTCGGTTAACCAACCGAAAACATTGATAAAAATTGAATTTTTTTATAACTTGTTATACAGGGTGAGTCAGAATGTATAAAGGGGTGTTCGGCAGGTAGTTTTAAGGTGGGTCTTTCATATAAAATTTTTTGATTTAGGCTTTGCTTGCCAAGTTATTCGAGTCTACAAGGTGACCCGAGGTGACCCAAAAGTATTTTTTTTATTTATATCTCAATAACGGCGCCACTTAAAAAATTGAAATTTTGTATGTCTTATCTACTTACTGGAAGACGCCTTAGGGTAGTTTATTCATTTACACAGTGCCCTAAAAAAGGGTAAAAACTATCAACCCATATTATTTTTTTGCTCAAACTTTTTTGAGGTTATCTTTTTGGTCTTGCAAGTCCATCATTTCAGTGTTTCTTTTCATTTTGCAACAAAAGTGTACTCTTATTTCACAACGATAAAATCAACCGTTTGCGTTGAAATTAGCAAAATGTACCCCAAAACACCTGTAAACTTCAGCATTCGAAACATAAAATTTTGACCTACCGCTTTCAAACGTTACAGATCGACTGTACATTCAAACTAAGGAAAAAAATACCAATTGGACATTGGACATTGGTCAAGACAGCATTGGTTTTCTTGAAATAGGGTGTTCAAATTTTGTTAAATTCAATCCCTTCCATTTTGAAAGCTAATAAGTTTTGGTACATTGTTCATAGGAATTTTTTCTCAGTTTAAACGGTACAGTCAATGTGTAACGTTTGAAAGCGGTAGGTAAGAATTTTATGTTTCGAATGTTGAAGTTAACAGTTGAGCAAAAAAATTAATAGGGGTTATTAGTTTTTACCCTTTTTTAGGGCACTGTGTAAATGAATAAACTACCCTAAGGCGTCTTCCAGTAAGTACACATACCAAATTTCAAATTTTTAAGTAGATATAGCGCCGTTATTGAGATATAAATAAAAAAAATACTTTTGGGTCGCCCCCGCTGTATACCCGAATAACTTGGCAAGGAAAGCCCAAATAGAGAAATTTTATATGAAAGACCCCCCTTAAAACCACCTGCCGAACACCTCGTTAAAGTATTTACTATACATTCTGACTCACCCTGTATATGCAGTGGTTTTTATTTGTGATCGCTGACCAAGTCCATTTATAATAACATGTGAATTGCTGGATCCGCCACTGGTACCGGTACATTTATATTTCATTGAAGTTGACTTTAGTAAGTACTTACTCAGTCTTCAATCCATAAATTCGTCATAAAACTAACTTTAGATGTTCATAAAGAAAATACAGACCATTTAATAACCATGGTCATCTAAATTAGACTATCCTCAAAAGTCAATATGTATGTACCGGATAATGTTGTGGATCAGCCCTAATAACTTCGTTATATTTGAAGTTAGAAAAATATTTTAAGTAGAAAAATTGTAGGGCTTCCACAAGGCTGTTGGAGTCCATTTTCAGAAAAATAAATGAACATCGAGTAATAGCGATATACCTAACTGTTTTTTTTTTTTTTTTTTCATTTTTGGAATCTACCTATTTTTGCCATGATGTTTGCTCCGCAGTATTTATACAATACACCCGATCAAAATTCATTTCTTTAATATCTTCACACCCTGTATCTCGGAAACGAAACGTTTGCTGATAAATTGAGTAAGTATAAGAAAACATAATGAAAATAATATCCCCCAAAACGTTAACGGTTTTGTAATAATCCAGATCCAGACAAAAAAGTTAAGGTTGATATATCCGGTCCATGGCAAAATATGAAAATATGAACCTTGATTCGGAGTGGGTTCAAAGTGAACAGTTATACAGGGCCTTCGCAAAATGATGCCAAGTTTCGAAATATTTGGTTTTCCGGAGTATCCTGTATAAACCAGCGGGCATATTTTGGTGATCTTTTTCCTAGAATCCATTAAGCTTTGCCTAAGGTATTATATTACAAAGTATAGCCATTATAGCGTGTTAGTAAAAAAACAAAATTTTACGAAAAAATAATTTTTATAAATATATTTAAAGAAAAAACCGAAGTTTTACATATCGCCCTAGGCGTCTAGGTAGCTGTCGAATACAGTGTGTCCCAGGATAAGTGAAACGAGAGGAGTAAAAGACCAAAAATTTTCGAGTTCGAATTTGGCCATTTGGGGTCCAGGCCTGCTTGCCTAGAAAATAATTTTCATCATATTTTTAATTTTGAAAATAAAGTAGGCCCTGACAGGAACGATTTATTTATTTTCTGTGTAGGTTAAGTGCCCTTTCTCGACAAGTAGTACAGTAAAATTGGGCCAAAACCCAAACATCCAAAAAAAAGTTCTTTCTAGCGCGAAATAATTCCATACCCTCCTAAGAGTTAGTACTAAAAAGTTACACCACCACCAGCGTCGGGTTTCGGGGGGAGGGGATGAAAAGGGCAGGAAATTCTTATTTTTCACAGTTTTGCGTGAATATCTAATAAACTATGAGGTTTAGCGCAAACGTCATCCTATACGCAAATGATACACATTAAATTCCGAACAAGAACTGTTATATACAAAATTATGGTAAAGTGAACGGTTTCCATGATATGGAGGGGTAAAGATTTCTTTGTTTTTATTTCACGTAGTTTTTGTTGAAAAAACTTAAAATTATTACAGTATAAATTAGTAACTGAATACTGTATGTAGAATATATATAGATATATCTATGCATATATAGATACATATTACACCCATAGATTGTTATTTTTTGTCACAACATAACCTCATAAGTATATGACTGTAAATATGTCCAATACAAGTTAGTAGCTTTAGTTAATTTGTACTCACTTTTTTCCCTCATTCATTATAGCGTTCTGATTTCCATTCGTCCTTTTATGTCAAATCATTCCCATATCTAATTTGCCCTTAGCTTGTAAAATGAGAAAGTCATGAATAGGAAGCTTATAAATATATATTAAACAATCCTGATCGTATGCTTCTGCAGAGATGGATACGTCCAAAACTGCGAGTGTCGAAGAAGTGGTCTCAATTGTTCAAGTATGTGCAGCAATTGCTTAGAACTTGCATGTCTCAATAGAGATACTGTAATCATCGACGGCGATTTAAATGATGATTCTCAAGTGGACGAAGGACACGAAGATTTGTTTCCTCTCACCAGCCCGAGTAAACTATTTGGTGCTGACTGATAACGCAATTAATGATTCACCTAAAACTTATAACCTTTTGTATCATTTTGATTTCCCTCCCATTTTTTCAATATAGATTGTTTAATATATTTTCTTGTTTATCACATGAGCTTCCTATTCATGACTTTCTCATTTTTACAAGCTAAGGACAAATTAGATATGGGAATGATTTGACATAAAAGAACGAATGGAAATCAGAACGCTATAATGAATGAGGGCAAAAAGTGAGTACAAATTAACTAAGGCTACTAACTTGTATTGGACATATTTACAGTCATATACTTATGAGGTTATGTTCTGACAAAAAATAACAATCTATGGGTGTAATATGTATCTATATATATGCATAGATATATCTAAATATATTCTACATACATTATTCAGTTACTAATTTATACTGTAATCATTTTAAGTTTTTTCAACAAAAACTACGTGAAATAAAAACAAAGAAATCTTTACCCCTCCATATCATGGAAACCGTTCACTTTACCATAATTATGTATATACCTAACAATTCTTGTTCGGAATTTAATGTATATCATTTGCGTATAGGATGACGTTTGCGCTAAACCTCATAGTTTACTAGATATTCACGCAAAACTGTGAAAAATAAGAATTTCCTGCCCTTTTCACCCCCTCCCCCCGAAACCCGACGCTGGTGGTGGTGTAACTTTTTAGTACTAACTCTTAGGAGGGTATGGAACTATTTCGCGCTAGAAAGGACTTTTTTATGTTTGGGTTTGGCCTAATTTTGTGTTAGTTTTACCTTTGTTTAGAGACCATAAACAAGGGTTTTACTGTACTAAAGATTCTATCTAATTTCATTAGAAAAAGTTGCTTAGAATTTAAAACTATGACCCTGTGTCAACTTTCAAAATAATTGGCCTACTTTGATTTTTGTCCACTTTATTTCCTACATTAAGTCAAAGATCATGTTGAATATTATGATCTTTGATTAAGTAGGTGAACTCCTTGTCGTTTAAAATATCGAAAAATTTTATTAGAAAAAGTTATTCGGAATAAAAAGTATGCAAGACTGCGAAATTTGGACTCAATCGGCCTACTATGATTTATTTGTTATTGTTATAGGAAAAAAAGTGGACAAAAATCAAAGTAGGCCAATTATTTTGAAAATTGACAAAGGTTCATAGTTTTCAATTCAAAGCAACATTTTCTAATGAAATTTTTCGATATTTTAAACGACACGGATAGTTCACCTACCTATAGGAAATAAAATGGACGAAAATCAAAGTAGGCCAATTATTTTGAAAATTGGCATAGGGAAATATTTTTCAATTCTCAGCAACTTTTTCTAATGAAATTTTTTTGATACCTTGTCGAGAAAGGGCACTTAACCTACACAGAAAATAAATAAATCGTTCCTGTCAGAGCCTGCTTTATTTTTCAAAACTAAAAATATGGTGAAAATTATTTTCTAGGCAAACAGGCCTGGACCCCAAATGGCCAAATTCTAACTCGAAAATGTTTGGTCTTTTACACCTCTCGTTTCACTTATCCTGGGACACACTGTATATGGACGTCTAAATAGACGGGTTTAATAATGGGATTAATTGAAGACATACCTCCCATAACATTAAATTAAAAAATGTAGCTATTAATTCCTTGTCTATGATAATTTTAAACTAAAACTAACTTGCTCTGAAATTGTAGTATGCTAATTATTATTTTAATAGAATGGTCAACGGACACTTCAAATCGCCCAACATGGCAACTCCGCCGTCCCCCGCCGCATTCAATCTCTCTACATTGTTTTTGTTTCTTTTACCCCAGTGTGTCATATTTGAATACGTGTGTATTTTTCGTGTTTTTTAGTGTTTTTTTAACTATTTATTAGTATTTAGGATATAGTGATTGATTTTGTGTGTGTGAAAATGAGTGGTGTGTGGCCAAATTGATATATCTCAGGATATAACCGTACACACGGGCGTAATGTTTGTTTATTTCGGTAAATTTTCGTTAGATGTTGGTCGACTACAAAACGTGTGCATTTTAATGTTTTTGCTCCCTCTATCCTTGGTTGTTTCTATCAGCGTCACACTAATACACAACTACACATATACACTGTGTCCCGGATAAGAATGAACAGCATGGGGATATTGCAAACGGTGAGAAATAGGGCAACGGTTAAATGGGGAAAAAGTTGCGCAATTTTGAGGTCAATAAAATGGCACAAACAGATTTCTAATATCTTTTTTCGTTTTTGAGTTATTTTGAAAAAAGTAAAATTTTGTGTTTTCGATTTTATTTTTTTCTGAAGTTGTTATAACATATAGAGAAAAAAGAAAAACACTTTCTTATGGCACTTTTTAACGGGCCTTAAGATGGCGTTTTTAGATTTGTTCTACAACGTTTCGTTTTTGAGACACCATCTTCAACTTTATTTTTTTAAATACGGACCTGGATTTTTTTGTAGATTTTGAAAGCACTTTTCATTGCAAATACCATGATGTATGACACGAAATATTTTTAAAATGTTTTGAGACAATTATACTGAAAATTCCTTTTTTTTTTTCATTCATTTTTGTCTAATGCGGCCCTGTATTTAATAATAAGGAGTGTCAGTATTGACAACAATTTAACATGCAGTTTATTTTTACTTCGAAAACTTAATATTTTTAAATTTTACGGCCCTGCGTCTGGTAAAGTGTTTTCATCTGTTGTTGTACAGCAAACAGTGTCGCATTGTGTTTTGGAGTAAATTCTTCGCTTTTCCTAATTTCGAGAAGAAAGCTTTAAGCCAACGTAATCAATAACTTTTGCCATTCATTAATTGCAAAAATACATTCGTTCGGCCTCTATACTATTTCTGTGACACAAGATATAACATGCTGACATGTTAAATTTGTCGTCATTTGAAAAAGCACCCTCCATTTGTAATGAAATAAATTGTTAACTAAATGATACAGTGGGAGTTATGACAAATGACAAGGGATTGGTTTCGTTGTTTCAAAGCCTTCTAGGTGGAGGATTTTTTTTTTATTAACGTATGTGCCGTCCTTTTTTTAGTTCTCCAATTGAAAGATAAGTTGTAAGTTCAATTGTTGACAATTGAACTGATTAATATTTAGACTCCTTATTATTAAATACAGGGCCGCATTAGACAAAAATGAATGAAAAAAAAAAGGAATTTTCAGTATAATTGTCTCAAAACATTTTAAAAATATTTCGTGTCATACATCATGGTATTTGCAATGAAAAGTGCTTTCAAAATCTGAAAAAAAAGTCCAGGTCCGTATTTAAAAAAATTAAGTTGAAGATGGTTTCTCAAAAACGAAACGTTGTAGAACAAATCTAAAAACGCCATCTTAAGGCCCGTTAAAAAGTGCCATAAGAAAGTGCTTTTCTTTTTTCTCTATCTGTGATAGCAACTTCAGAAAAAAATAAAATCGAAAACGCAAAATTTTATTTTGTTCAAAATAACTCAAAAACGAAAAAAGATATTAGAAATCTGTTTGTGCCATTTTATTAACCTCGAAATTGCGCAACTTTTTCCCCATTTAACCGTTGCCCTATCTCTCACCGTTTGCAATATCCCCATGCTGTTCATTCTTATCCGGGACACAGTGTATATTTTTATTTTTCAAATAAAAATATTACATAATAATTTATCGTAGGTATATCTCGTGAATAGCTTAACTTAGCTGTAAGCGTGGAAATCCCGTCAAATTTACTAAAGAGTAAACAGGTTTTATTTCTTATAAGCCAGGGTAGATAATTTTTGAGAACAAAAAAATCTAGAACAGCATGACACCCATTGTAAAAGGAAGAAAATCTAGCAAAAATAGCAGAAAAAATAATTTAAGGGCGATTTGGGGTACGGGTGTTGTAGGGGGTGATCTTTTAGGGGCGGAAAACGGTTTATCACGATTTCCGGCAAAACTGCAACTCTTATCGAAAAAGTTTTAACAGCAAAGTTGTAGGCAATAAAAAGATCTACAACTTTTGTATTTAGATACACTTTTTTCACAAAATAAAATTTTTCTCCACAAAATTTGGTGTAAACTTACCCTCTTCTGTCCCGAATACGCTGTAATTTTTTCGAATCAAAATATTTATTTTTAGCCCTTTTTTGATTTCAATCCGAAAAAGTAATCTCATTTTCAATCGAAAATACCCACGTCAAAAAAGCTGCTTTTTAAAAAAAGTCGGTTCGCTTTTTGTTCGTTGAAACCTCTACTTTCTGATGGTGTAAAAAAATATACATCACTATGGAATATTTTCTCAGAAAATGGAAAAAACGAAAAAACTAGATTTCGACAATTTTTTTTAATCATTGTTTAAAATTTTGCGCTATTTATTGAAATTTACACTTTAATTAGTTGAAAAATTTAAGATTTCATGTTATTTTGATAAACCAAGAAATTGCAAATCGATATACAATGTGTCCCGGATAAGAACGAACAGCATGGGGATCTTGCAAACGGTGAGAGATAGAACAACGGTTAAATGGGGAAAAAGTTGCGCAATTTTGAGTTCAATAAAACGGTACAAACAGATTTCTAATACATTTTTTCATTTTTGAGTTATTTTGAAAAAAGTGAAATTTTGCATTTTTGATTTTATTTTTTTCTGAAGTTGTTATAACATATAGAGAAAAAAGAAAAACACTTTCTTATGGCACTTTTTAACGGGCCTTAAGATGGCGTTTTTAGATTTGTTCTACAACGTTTCGTTTTTGAGACACCATTTTCAACTTTATTTTTTTAAATACGGACCTGGATTTTTTTGTAGATTTTGAAAGCACTTTTCATTGCAAATACCATGATGTATGACACGAAATATTTTTAAAATGTTTTGAGACAATTATACTGAAAATTCCTTTTTTTTTTCATTCATTTTTGTCTAATGCGGCCCTGTATTTAATAATAAGGAGTGTCAGTATTGACAACAATTTAACATGCAGTTTATTTTTACTTCGAAAACTTAATATTTTTAAATTTTACGGCCCTGCGTCTGGTAAAGTGTTTTCATCTGTTGTTGTACAGCAAACAGTGTCGCATTGTGTTTTGGAGTAAATTCTTCGCTTTTCCTAATTTCGAGAAGAAAGCTTTAAGCCAACGTAATCAATAACTTTTGCCATTCATTAATTGCAAAAATACATTCGTTCGGCCTCTATACTATTTCTGTGACACAAGATATAACATGCTGACATGTTAAATTTGTCGTCATTTGAAAAAGCACCCTCCATTTGTAATGAAATAAATTGTTAACTAAATGATACAGTGGGAGTTATGACAAATGACAAGGGATTGGTTTCGTTGTTTCAAAGCCTTCTAGGTGGAGGATTTTTTTTTTATTAACGTATGTGCCGTCCTTTTTTTAGTTCTCCAATTGAAAGATAAGTTGTAAGTTCAATTGTTGACAATACTGATTAATATTTAGACTCCTTATTATTAAATACAGGGCCGCATTAGACAAAAATGAATGAAAAAAAAAAGGAATTTTCAGTATAATTGTCTCAAAACATTTTAAAAATATTTCGTGTCATACATCATGGTATTTGCAATGAAAAGTGCTTTCAAAATCTGAAAAAAAAGTCCAGGTCCGTATTTAAAAAAATTAAGTTGAAGATGGTTTCTCAAAAACGAAACGTTGTAGAACAAATCTAAAAACGCCATCTTAAGGCCCGTTAAAAAGTGCCATAAGAAAGTGCTTTTCTTTTTTCTCTATCTGTGATAGCAACTTCAGAAAAAAATAAAATCGAAAACGCAAAATTTTATTTTTTTCAAAATAACTCAAAAACGAAAAAAGATATTAGAAATCTGTTTGTGCCATTTTATTAACCTCGAAATTGCGCAACTTTTTCCCCATTT
The DNA here is from genome assembly GCA_963920635.1 of Pseudeuparius sepicola. Classification (NCBI taxonomy): domain Eukaryota; kingdom Metazoa; phylum Arthropoda; class Insecta; order Coleoptera; family Anthribidae; genus Pseudeuparius; species Pseudeuparius sepicola. The sequence continues at coordinate 44,592,596 of OY987302.1, read as the reverse complement.
AACCGTTGCCCTATCTCTCACCGTTTGCAATATCCCCATGCTGTTCATTCTTATCCGGGACACAGTGTATATTTTTATTTTTCAAATAAAAATATTACATAATAATTTATCGTAGGTATATCTCGTGAATAGCTTAACTTAGCTGTAAGCGTGGAAATCCCGTCAAATTTACTAAAGAGTAAACAGGTTTTATTTCTTATAAGCCAGGGTAGATAATTTTTGAGAACAAAAAAATCTAGAACAGCATGACACCCATTGTAAAAGGAAGAAAATCTAGCAAAAATAGCAGAAAAAATAATTTAAGGGCGATTTGGGGTACGGGTGTTGTAGGGGGTGATCTTTTAGGGGCGGAAAACGGTTTATCACGATTTCCGGCAAAACTGCAACTCTTATCGAAAAAGTTTTAACAGCAAAGTTGTAGGCAATAAAAAGATCTACAACTTTTGTATTTAGATACACTTTTTTCACAAAATAAAATTTTTCTCCACAAAATTTGGTGTAAACTTACCCTCTTCTGTCCCGAATACGCTGTAATTTTTTCGAATCAAAATATTTATTTTTAGCCCTTTTTTGATTTCAATCCGAAAAAGTAATCTCATTTTCAATCGAAAATACCCACGTCAAAAAAGCTGCTTTTTAAAAAAAGTCGGTTCGCTTTTTGTTCGTTGAAACCTCTACTTTCTGATGGTGTAAAAAAATATACATCACTATGGAATATTTTCTCAGAAAATGGAAAAAACGAAAAAACTAGATTTCGACAATTTTTTTTAATCATTGTTTAAAATTTTGCGCTATTTATTGAAATTTACACTTTAATTAGTTGAAAAATTTAAGATTTCATGTTATTTTGATAAACCAAGAAATTGCAAATCGATATACAATGTGTCCCGGATAAGAACGAACAGCATGGGGATCTTGCAAACGGTGAGAGATAGAACAACGGTTAAATGGGGAAAAAGTTGCGCAATTTTGAGTTCAATAAAACGGTACAAACAGATTTCTAATACATTTTTTCATTTTTGAGTTATTTTGAAAAAAGTGAAATTTTGCATTTTTGATTTTATTTTTTTCTGAAGTTGTTATAACATATAGAGAAAAAAGAAAAACACTTTCTTATGGCACTTTTTAACGGGCCTTAAGATGGCGTTTTTAGATTTGTTCTACAACGTTTCGTTTTTGAGACACCATTTTCAACTTTATTTTTTTAAATACGGACCTGGATTTTTTTGTAGATTTTGAAAGCACTTTTCATTGCAAATACCATGATGTATGACACGAAATATTTTTAAAATGTTTTGAGACAATTATACTGAAAATTCCTTTTTTTTTTTCATTCATTTTTGTCTAATGCGGCCCTGTATTTAATAATAAGGAGTGTCAGTATTGACAACAATTTAACATGCAGTTTATTTTTACTTCGAAAACTTAATATTTTTAAATTTTACGGCCCTGCGTCTGGTAAAGTGTTTTCCTCTGTTGTTGTACAGCAAACAGTGTCGCATTGTGTTTTGGAGTAAATTCTTCGCTTTAAGCCAACGTAATCAATAACTTTTGCCATTCATTAATTGCAAAAATACATTCGTTCGGCCTCTATACTATTTCTGTGACACAAGATATAACATGCTGACATGTTAAATTTGTCGTCATTTGAAAAAGCACCCTCCATTTGTAATGAAATAAATTGTTAACTAAATGATACAGTGGGAGTTATGACAAATGACAAGGGATTGGTTTCGTTGTTTCAAAGCCTTCTAGGTGGAGGATTTTTTTTTTATTAACGTATGTGCCGTCCTTTTTTTAGTTCTCCAATTGAAAGATAAGTTGTAAGTTCAATTGTTGACAATACTGATTAATATTTAGACTCCTTATTATTAAATACAGGGCCGCATTAGACAAAAATGAATGAAAAAAAAAGGAATTTTCAGTATAATTGTCTCAAAACATTTTAAAAATATTTCTTGTCATACATCATGGTATTTGCAATGAAAAGTGTTTTCAAAATCTGAAAAAAAAGTCCAGGTCCGTATTTAAAAAAATTAAGTTGAAGATGGTTTCTCAAAAACGAAACGTTGTAGAACAAATCTAAAAACGCCATCTTAAGGCCCGTTAAAAAGTGCCATAAGAAAGTGCTTTTCTTTTTTCTCTATCTGTGATAGCAACTTCAGAAAAAAATAAAATCGAAAACGCAAAATTTTATTTTTTTCAAAATAACTCAAAAACGAAAAAAGATATTAGAAATCTGTTTGTGCCATTTTATTAACCTCGAAATTGCGCAACTTTTTCCCCATTTAACCGTTGTCCTATCTCTCACCGTTTGCAATATCCCCATGCTGTTCATTCTTATCCGGGACACAGTGTATATTTTTATTTTTCAAATAAAAATATAACATAATAATTTATCGTAGGTATATCTCGTGAATAGCTTAATTTAGCTGTAAGCGTGGAAATCCCATCAAATTTACTAAAGAGTAAACAGGTTTTATTTCTTATAAGCCAGGGTAGATAATTTTTGAGAACAAAAAAAATCTAGAACAGCTTGACACCCATTGTAAAAGGAAGAAAATCTAGCAAAAATGGCAGAAAAAAATAATTTAAGGGCGATTTGGGGTACGGGTGTTGTAGGGGGTGATCTTTTAGGGGCGGATTTCCGGCAAAACTGCAACTCTTATCGAAAAAGTTTTAACAGCAAAGTTGTAGGCAATAAAAAGATCTACAACTTTTGTATTTAGATACACTTTTTTCACATAACCTCAAAAAAATCGAAATATCCGATCTTTTGGTTTTTAATTTTTATCTCTCACAAAATAAAATTTTTCTCCACAAAATTTGGTGTAAACTTACCCTCTTCTGTCCCGAATACGCTGTAATTTTTTCGAATCAAAATATTTATTTTTAGCCCTTTTTTTATTTTAATCCGAAAAGTAATCTCATTTTCAATCGAAAATACCCACGTCAAAAAAGCTGCTTTTTAAAAAAAGTCGGTTCGCTTTTTGTTCGTTGAAACCTCTACTTTCTGATGGTGTAAAAAAATTAAATTATCACTATGGAATATTTTCTCAGAAAATGGAAAAAACGAAAAAACTAGATTTCGACAATTTTTTTTAATCATTGTTTAAAATTTTGCGCTATTTATTGAAATTTACACTTTAATTAGTTGAAAAATTTAAGATTTCATGTTATTTTGATAAACCAAGAAATTGCAAATCGATATACAATGTGTCCCGGATAAGAACGAACAGCATGGGGATCTTGCAAACGGTGAGAGATAGAACAACGGTTAAATGGGGAAAAAGTTGCGCAATTTTGAGTTCAATAAAACGGTACAAACAGATTTCTAATCCATTTTTTCATTTTTGAGTTATTTTGAAAAAAGTGAAATTTTGCATTTTCGATTTTATTTTTTTCTGAAGTTGTTATCACAGATCGGAAAAAAAGAAAAACACTTTCTTGTGTCACTTTTTAACGGGCTTTAAGATGGCGTTTTTAGATTTGTTCTACAACATTTCGTTTTTTGAGAAACCATCTTCAACTTTATTTTTTTAAAGAAGGACCTGGATTTTTTTTTGCAGATTTTGGAAACACTTTCCATTCCAAATACGTAATAATATGTTTTGTATTTAATTGGAAGAGAAGGAATTTTCAGTTTAATTGTCTCAAAACATTTTAAAAATATTTCGTTTCATAAATCATGGTATTTGGAATGAAAAGTGTTTTCAAAATCAGCAAAAAAAAATTCAGGTCCGTCTTTAAAAAAATAAAGTTGAAGATGGTTTCCCAAAAAACGAAATGTTGTTGTTGTTGAACAAATCTAAAAATGCCATCTTAAAGCCCGTTAAGAAGTAACATAAGAAAGTGTTTTTCTTTTATACTATCTGTGATAACAACTTCAGAAAAAATAAAATCGAAAATGCAAAATTTAACTTTTTTCAAAATAACTCAAAAACGAAAAGATTTATTAGAAATCTGTGTGTACCATTTTATTGACTAACTTTTTCCCCATTTAACCGTTGTTCTATCTCTCACCGTTTGCAAGATCCCCATGCTGCTCATTCTTATCCGGGACACATTTTATACCGATTTGCAATTTCTTGGTTTATCAAAATAACATGGAATCTTAAATTTTTCAAGTAATTAAAGTGTAAGTTTCACTAAATAGCGCAAAATTGTAAACAATGATTTAGAAAAATTGTCGAAATCGAGTTTTTTCGTTTTTTTCCATTTTCTGAGAAAATTTTCCATAGTGATGTATATTTTTTATACCATCAGAAAGTAGAGGTTTCAACGAACAAAAAGCGAACCGACTTTTTTTTTAAAAAAGCAGCTTTTTTGACGTGGGCATTTTCGATTGAAAATGAGGTTACTTTTTCGGTTTAAAATCAAAAAAGGGCTAAAAATAAATATTTTGATTCGAAAAAATTACAGCGTATTCGGGACATACGAGTAAAAAGGTAAGGTTCCACCAAATTTTGTGGAATTTTTTTTGTGGGAGATAAAAATTAAAAACCAAAAAATCGGATATTTCGATTTTTCGCGGATATTTTGAGGTTATGTGAAAAAAGTGTAAATACAAAAGTTGTAGATCTTTTTATTGCCTACAACTTTGCTATTTAACTTTTTTCGATGGGAGCTGCAGTTTTGCCGTAAATCGTGATAAACCGTTTTCCACCCTTAAAAGATCACCCCCTACAACCCCCGTAACTCAAATCGCCCTTAAATTTTTTTCTCTTATTTTTGCTATATTTACTTCATTTTTCAATGGGTTGCATACTGTTCTAATTTTTTTTCACTTTTTGCCATTTTCAATGGCTTAGGCCCTGGCATATTCAGACAATTTGTCGATACAATATTATTACATGTGTAAAATCCGAAGCGTCATTTCTTATGTTCTGTAATAGTGTACCTATTATTTACGATGCCAAAGCAGAGAGTCCCGCCTGTTTGTTGTACGTATCCGCTTCAGCAACAGCTACCTACCTACCGCCCACCTCCATTTCGAAGAATAGTCGTAACCCCGTGTGTGCATCAAACGCAACGCGCCTGCAACAACATAATGACTGTCACTTCAATCCGCGCGCTTGATGGATGTGTGATCCCAGGCCGCCCGCGCTTCTCTGATTGCACCGGTTGAGGTTTACGCTCCATCGGCGCCGAGATAGGGGGTTAACAACCACCCTTATACCTACCTCTGGCAGTATAAAGATATTTTAAAGATTAGCATTTCGAGGGATGCTTAAAATATTGTCACATTTCACATTTGTGTTTGATAAAAGCCAAGACACTTGTACAGAGTCACGAATCTGCCGTTTCTTCAGCTGCGTATCCGTACTAGACATTTTAAAAAAGTAAAAATCACACCCCAAAAGATCTAATTAAATTGAACACAGACCGTTACGTTGGAAGCGTTCAAACACGACTGCGAATGCCAGACCCAGAGCTGGGCAGGGCTTGAGTGCTTTGTGCTTGCAAAAGGCTTGAAGCTCTTTGAGGGCTTGAAAGGCCTGTGCTCGAAACTCTTTCATATTTCTCTAATCGGGACTTGGTAATCGAATTACTTCATAAAAGTGCTTGGTAATTTGTAATTGAAAAAAAGGAATTTAAGCCCTTTCGATGTGCTTCAATTACTTTTTAATTTCTACAAGGGCTTGCAAGGACAAAAAAGAGCTTCGAGCACTTTTTAAGTGCTTCAAGCCCTCCCAAATATTTACGAGTCCTTTTAAAAAATTATAGTATTATTGCTATAATACTAGAAACTCTGGAAAGATGATAATACTTAATTCTAATGCCAATCTAATTTTTTCAAATAAAACAGTAGTACAGGACATAGTTACATGTTACATACATAACCTACTTATCACTTATCAATTTATCATAGTATTTTCTCTCGTAATTGGTAATCTCAAGTTTATTGTTTCAAAAAGCACAACAGCGGTTTGAATTCAACACATGAAAGAGTATTTTTATCGTAATTAATGGGATCAAGTCTCAAGTTTAAAAGTTTTAAAACACACAGTTCGTTGCCCTCTGCTTTTTCAATCTTACTTTTAATTTTAAAGTATACATAATATAACATAACTTATAACGATATATACCCATAACCCATAACCATATCACCTCATATCCGGCTTTCATTATAAATAAGAAAACAAGTTACTTAAAAGCTTTGGCTCTTTGAAGTGCTTTAAAGTCCTTTCATTTTCATTGTGCTTTAAGCCCTTTCAATGTGCTTTAAGCCCTTTCTATGTGCTTTAAGCTCTCTCGTTGTGCTTTAAGCCCTTTCACTGTGCTTTTTATTATACTCAAGTCCTTTTTAGCAGGGCTTTGTGCTTGGAATTCAATTACTTTATAAGATTAAATCGTAATTTCAAGTTCTTTCAAAAAGTTAATTGTAATTTGTGCTGGAATATTGAAGAACATTAAGCAAGGACTTAGGGCTTAGGGCTTCAAGCACATTTACAAAGTGCTTTGTCAAGCTCTGGCCTGACCTGTTAAAAAAGTGACAAGAAACCAGCATTCCGCGGACCGTTTGAAATACCATGCCATTGGCCAGAAGTTAAAGGCGTGTCTGCTTTGGCCAATCAACGCATACGCACGTGATTTATCACGCATTGATCACTGTTTTGACGTACTTCGTTTGTTGGATGGATCGAGTTTAGAATGTAACAACTCTTCATCTTCAGAATTTGCACTACTACTCGTGGAACTGTCATGACTTTCTTGTAAGATCCTGCGTATAGTAGCAGTTTTGCCCACTCCTGTCATTCTTGAACACATTTCAATGCAATGGTCAGCACTGTTGCTGGGATAGTCATGTCTCAGGGCATCGTTAACATTTAATATGATTACCTTTTATTCTCTTTGTCGGAGTGAAAACTGATGCACTAGCCATGTAATGTGCTCACAATAAACAGCACAATTGTACATAACAGTAAATACTAAATGAAATAGAAGAGATGTATTTATTATATATTACAGGATAAAGTGATTTGCAATTACAATAATTAGTGTTTGGGTCTTTACCTGCCCTTCTTTTAAATGCACAACACTCTTGGTCGTACCCTAACTATCTATTTATATGCTGTTCACTTTATTTTTTCGGCATTTCACAGAAGTGGAATGATAGTTCAGTCAAACGGTAGTTTAAAGTGGAAAGTTTTGGTGTAAATGTTCTTACTGGTTTATTTTATGTTTTTGGGTGCTAAACACGAATATGAAGTTCTCCAATAAAAAGTTTCCCCGCAAATATGAGAAATCATCAAGAAACCACTAAAAATAATGTTTTTTAGTGATTTTCACCTTATAACTGGCACCTTATAAAAGGCCAAAAGTGGCCCTGTAGCAAAATAAAGAGCATAAAATTATCTACAATTTATCTTTCCTAACATTGCTTTGTACATCGTATGGTTTCCTTGCAAAGGAGTGTTGAATCATCGAGGAACTTCAGTAGTTTTTGGAATATAGCAAAAAACGCCATTAATTTTTATTTTTTATTTCATGTATTTAGGTAAATATTATTCTATTGGCTAATAAAAGACGTGAATCTCTGTTCTATACTTTCTTCAGGGCAGCCTGCTTCCAGTTCTTGTAAGCTTGACAAATAAAGTTACTTAATTCCAAATACTTGACAATTTATTGAATGCATATGAATACCTATTTCGAAATATATTTTGAACACACAAATAAATAGTTAGTGAAAAAATAAAGATGGGATATAATTATTATCCTTGCATAATTACCTTCATGTGATTCAGGGAACTTCGAATCATCCACTGCTTCTTCTTCAATTTCTGCAACAGACATGTTACTACAGCGGTTCTTACAGTTCAGACACATATTAGAATAGATAAGGCCTGCTTTTTTGCATCCACAGTTGGTCTGACAGGTCTTCCTTCATGCATTTGCAAGAAATAAGTTTTAAAACTGCTTCTAAGGGTACTGGCTGCAGACCCCCTTTGGTTTTCTTCCAACCCCATTGCTCATGACCTTTTTTATTTCCAACCCATTTTTGTAGGTACTTAAAATTGAAAGTATACCTACAGTGTGGATCGTTTAGAATGGAGACACCTCTGTAAATTTGTTATTTTTGCTCCGATTTTAAAAAACTTTTTTGTTAGATAGGTCTCTGAAAATACCATTCGACACACCTTCCAATTGTTTTGAAAACCAAACACTTGGCTAACTGCGACATTTTTTATAACCCCAAAATTCAAGAAATCATATTAGGCACTTTTTTATCAAAAAAATTTACTAAAAAAAGTGGTTTAGAATGAATCAAAAATCCCAAATCCAAACTTTTATCAAAATCAAAAAATAAAAAATTTCCGAAAAAATAAATTGAAGGTTCAAAAATCACATTTTAATGAATTTCTACGGATAGCAAAGTGTGCCATGGAAATTTGAAGTGACATGCCACTAAAAAATCCTTTATTATTTATAATTACAGGTACTAAAAATCTTTCCGTGTTAAAAAATTCACTTTGCTAACCGTAAAAATTGATTAAAATGTGATTTTTGGACCTTCAATTTATTTTTTCGAAAATTTTTTATTTTTTGATTTTGATAAAAGTTTTGATTTGGGATTTTTGATTCATTCTAAACCACTTTTTTAGTAATTAGCCTAATATGATATCTTGAATTTTGGGGGTATAACAAATGTCGCAGTTAGCCAGGTGTTTGGTTTTCAAAACAATTGGAAGGTGTGTCGAATGGTATTTTTAGAGACCTATCTAACAAAAAAAAGGTTTTCAAAATCAGAGCAAAAATAACAATTTTACAGAGGTGTCTCCATTCCAAAAAGGCCACACTGTATATATTATATACTATATACTCTCACAGAATGTTGCTGCGTGCTGCAGCCTCTGTAGGAGGTAGGGACGCCAAATGTGATAGGTATTGTTCTGTATGTTGAAAGGCAAGGAACTAACAGATAAAATAATTCATTCCATTTTCTTTCCTTTTTTGCTATTTGCCAAAAATTACTCATTTCCCTGATATTTCAACACTCTTTTGAGTGTAAACCATGTGACGTACAAAAAAATATTAAGAGACATAAATTGCAAATAATTCTATTTTACTACAGGACCACTTTTGCGTAAATAGCGTGCTTCAAGGCCGTATCTGAGGGGGGTTCTTGGGGGTTCAAACCCCCCCGAAATACCACCATTTTATATGCTTTTGCTCCACCACTATAGAACGAGCTTCCCGAGCGTCAGTGAGTGTAATAATTTATTAAACTGGTTTTCCAGTAGATTTATGGAAACCCATCAAACCCACCCAAAAACTGCCAACAAAACATAATTTTTGGATCAGTGCAGTACCGAGTTTTATCATCAGAATGTGATTTCAAATAAAATAAAACATAACTGGCAACAATGGACAACAGTAAACGGTGAACGGGGGTGCATGGCTGCGTGCGCCATGGATTAGGAGAATAGGGAAATCCCAGAGTATCTTTTATGAATAGATATTATAGCGCTCCGTATTAAAAACCATTTAAAAATAGTAGGTTTTTTTAACCTTAAAGCTATTTCAATTTCAACAGCCACTGGACTAAAGCCTCCAGGGCCGGCTCTAGGCGTATGCGAACGGTGCGGCGTATGCGGCCTGCGTTTTGATTGGCCCCGCGCCTCCGAGTCCCGTGTACAGGGTTATCCAGTCAGTAGCGTATTTAAAAGGGCGGGGCCGAAACAACAAATATTATAATTATGTTATATGTCAGTGTCCAACTGCCATCAGGTTTTATGTGACATGCCAGTGCCATAGATTCCAAAGGAGGCAAAAGATTTCCCATCATAATTCACAATTTTTAAGTTTTCTAACTTCCAGATACTCAGATGTGTCAATTAAAGGTAATGCGGCCGCCTGTAGTAGTAGGCCCAATAATTGCAACCAGATTTTTCCTGTATCACCTTTAGTAATCCTACTATTCCCATTACGTTGGCATTACGTATAAGTAGGTAGTTCAAAACAAATCTTATTTCGAAAGTTTTAATTTACTAAGCAGGTAGCTTCAGTCAGCTCTTTTTTTAAAGCGTTTTTATCTACGATTACAAGTTTATTTTAAGTTTGTGAGGTATACCTACCTTGGGAGAGAAATAAAATCACAAAAATTTTATAATGAACACCGAGAAAAACTACGTCATTAGAACTACTAGTCCTAATCTTATTAGTCCATCCCGAAATCTGTGAAAGTTCTTTGGGTAGATACATTCAACAAGGGAAGAAAGTTCAAATATACATATTACAAATAATGGAATGAGGAACCTGGTAACAAGGTGCAATAGCGACAAATTCTTAAATAATAAGCAAAATCGGCACTACTGACTTACCATACTTATTACTTAAATTCGTGGAAATAATTGCTGGAAATCGATTTCAACTATAAAATAAATTTCTTTCATTTGACAGTTGCCACATTCTGTAGTTGTATACACAAAATTGTCAAGTCTAATTTTTAGAAATTATGGAAACCATTATTAATTTTTACTAACAATCAAAGTACCTATAGGCCTCACTTTGGAAAGTATAATGCTAGGTCCTCTTACTTTAAAGAGTCCCTGGTTTGTTATGTCCCTCTAATTTGACAAGTTCACATGGCATATTTCCAGAAAAGCGAGTCTAAATGTGGATTTATAAACTCGACGTTTGCGTTGGCGCTCGCCGTTGCCGTTTGCGTCGAAAATTCAATCCCAATATTTTACGTGTAACCGTTTATAAACGCCGTCGAACGTTGCCGTCTGCGTCCGATGCCGTCCGAGATAAACTAATTTCATCTTTTATCACGTTCCGTCGTTCACATTTCTGGACGCAAACTGCGAAGGTCACCGTCAACTGCGAGCGCCAACGCAAACGTCGAGTTTATAAATCTACCTTAAAAAGCAAGCAAGAGTAGTTGGTACCTTCTGGTTTGAAATGAAGTCCATGGCTAGTTGTAGTGTAGGTAAGCATAAAACGCATTAAATTTTTCAGTTTCTCCTTTATATGGAGGACTATTGGTTCGCTTTGGAGCTATAAACAATTTTCTATTTTCATTCTTGCATACGTTACAAAATATTCTTCCAAAATAATATCTAGAATTTTCGCTTCTTCAGCTGGTTGATCAGATCATCCCATAATTCCAAAATAGTGTTTATTCTTCTGCAATTATTGATCTATTGGTCTGTGCAGTGTGCATACCATTTTCTTCATGTGCATGGAAATTTCATGTTATCACAAACAAATCTACCTATAAAAGCTGTGTTAATATAGGATAAAACTGCTAAATACTGGACGCAAAGACAATTCGTTACCGTAAAAAGAAGGCAAATCGTAATAAAGCTGGATATTTAAAATTTGGTACATTTTAAACGTCACAAACTGATATACCAATAACCACAGAATGAGAATACCCCCCTATAACCTATAATAAGTCGCCATTTTTTTGTCGAGTAGCGCCACCTCAGTCCGTAAACAACAATGAAATATGACGTCATGGTCGGGTCTTTAATCTAAAATAGTGTCGGTCCAGGTCAGGATTGTGAATTATGGTAGATATTCCAGTGGCGGCTCGTCCATAGATGCTCTGGGGCTAGAGCCCCCCAGTAGAAAATGGGAAAAATAATTTACTTCCGCGACTGCTACATTCTATATTTTACATCCTTGTTCCTTCCTAATTAAATTGCCGCAACGCCCGCAACCGATAATGTACTAACTACAATAAGTATTATTTAAACGCCCGCAACGGATACCTTTTATAATAACGTAAAATCGTCGATTGGCGGCACGAATATTTGAGCCGCGATTCCGCGGGGAAAGGAGCGCAATCGGACCGAGTCGGCTGCTTCCGCTACACGCGGTTGTAGCATACGAGAGGGCTCTCGGTTCTTGAGCCCCAGCCAGTCAAGTGCGTGGCACGCATCGTTGCCTCCTTACAAAACTTCTCCCCGTGCCTCGCGTGTTCTAAGTAAGTAAACAAAATGAAAATTATAGAAATATATGTACGACAAGAACAAGTCGATATTATGTGGATGCGACAAATGGACTATTTTGCATTGCTAACTTCTTAAAAGAAGGAAATTATTGTTTCGTGCACTCGTTATATTAATTATGCAACAATCCGTAATTTCTACCAAAAATAAAAAAGCTCATGTCAAAAGTAAATAGGTACCCACCTATTTTTTTTTATTGTCCATAGAGTGTGTTCAAAACGTAGCCCCCCTTCCTATGTGCATTAACCCTTTAACTCCTTTTTTAGTCTTGCTCTTGTATTTCAAACATGAAAAAGTGTTATTCAAAAAATGCAAAAAGTTGTAAGCCATGCAAAATGTTCGACGGCGTATAGTGATTCCCACACCTCCCGAACACAGAGCAGGGAGCGGAGACCACCCACGAAGCGCCACAGACCAATCCTTGACGCTCGTCGGCCGTTATCGAATTTAGAAAAGGCCGCCGCCGGTGCGATAAAAAGGATGAGCACCTAAACAAGTAAATACCGCGTTCTGGAAATCGAGTGTTTATTTGTCGGTTTACGCGCGGTGGCGTGAGCATTACACAAACGTAACGGGGCGAAACGACAAAGCGCTTGGTTTGAAAGGGTTGATCCAGATGAGGAACGCAAGCATTGCCATTGCCCGACCTCCACAATAATATCTGGGTTTTTACCTTTGAACAAAAAACCTCAGAAAGATGCGTGTTATCTATACGTGCGTCAAGTAAGGGGGGTGCATATACACACAATCATAATTTTCAATTCTGAGCTCTGATAAGTGATAAGCAACTTTTCTACATGGATGTTTACAGTATCTCTTACAGAGTCTTCGAATTTCGAGTATGAAAATCGAAAATTGTCTTGTTGAAGAAAATATAATAAAATAAAAAATACTCACAAAAAATATTGAAACACTTCAACCATTTAAACCGAACCTGGTATTGGTAGTAGAAATGAGAGATGAAAGATACTGTAGTAAAAACAAGTGACTTAGTCTAAATAAAGATGTCAGTTTTGCAAAAAAATCCACACAGGACGATTTTTTCAGGCAGTCCCCACTCAGTCGAGACACTCAGAAGTGTCCAACCAAAATATCACACTCAAACTCCTGGTATGAATTGCTCTATATGGTGGTTTCCTAAACATTTTTTAGAGCAAAATGATCCTAATAAAAGTTGTAGGGTATCAAAGTATGAACAACTTTTCTTCATATTTTTTTGTATCTCTAATACATAACGAGTTACAGCACATTACTTATATGACAAAAATTCCGCACGCTGCAGGGGTGGTCTTGTAAACCTTTTTTTACAAAAAAAGACTTTAATAAAAGTTGGAGAAAGGTAAATGATCTACAATTTTGCATTATAGCACAGAAATCGTACAATAATGGGCTACATTATTGTACATAATGGGCTACATTATTATTATTGTACGATTTTTTCAATAAGTACGCCTTGGCGAGATGTAAACATCACGTCAGACGCGGAGAAATCGCCCGTCGAAAGTGACCAAATATTCAAAACCCGGGCGATAAAGGCCCATTTAACTTTTCGTACACATTGCGAAATTGTTTCCTATAAAAGCGTAATCCTTCAGTATACATATTTTAGTAGGTTTGAATATCAAAAGAATATTGTTATGGAGGCTACACAAGAAGCAGCAGTTTGGTTTTTCTGTTCAAGCAACGCCGCGCGTAGTCGGTTAATGGACGGGTGATCCCTTATTACTATTTGCTTGTCTAATAAAACTTTTTTTCCGATTTAAAAAAATATATATAATATGTACCTCGACACTGAAGTTATTTTTATGACTCATGTGGTTTATTTGCCTCGGCCAGAGGCCTAAGTTGAACTTCAGTGCCTTGGTACATAAATAACTATTATTATTTCGACTACTTAACAAGTTAGAGCACAAAACACTATTGGAAGTGGGGCGAGCGGTATCAGGCTGTCATGCATCAGCTGTCAGGCTGCGTCAGTTCGTTTAGTTTCCATTCATTTTAGATTGGCAGTATTTAGTTAGTTTTGTGTATCGTTAAAATCGATACCTGATTAAACTAAGTTGATGAGATAAATTGAAGCAATTATTACTCTCCCATATAGCATTTAATATTTTTTGAATATGCAAAATAAGTTCCTAATGTGCAAAAAATATTCCAGTAACTGCATATACCCAAGATATTTGTTAATCGCAGATACAAATATATGTTAGATGAATGTACAAATGATGTATATGTTTGTTTTGAATAAGAAGGGATATTTCCACAATATCTTGTGTAACATATTCCTAACTTAGTGGTTCTATAAATATTTACAAATTGAACATTTAACTTAAGTACCTACATTACAGGCACGTTCACCTTAGGAACGTGCAATTTGGAATATTGCTGGAACATGCTAAATAGTATATTCATACAGCAAATATATTATGAATGTTCACAAACGGTACTTATTCCTAGTCTTGTGACGTCACAGAGATTCTAGCTTACACTATTTTTAGATAATATTTCCAAGTACCTCAATGGCTCAGTTGGTTAGAGGGTCGACTTGTAAATCGATGGTCGTAGGTTCGAACCCAGAAACTGGTGTTGGCGGTTTTTTTTATTTTATAATGTACACGTGACTATTAAATGGATATACATAGAACAGACATGAATATTTGTGGAACGTGCATTCAATATATTATTTGTGAATGTTTATAATACGTGAAATAGTACCTTCAAAAGGTGAACAATGAACACTTGAATGTTGCCTGAATGTTCATATAATGTTTCTACAGTTTTTATGAATATTCCTACAATATGCATACATGTTCTCTGAAAAAATATTATCAGAATATTCCGCGAATGTGATTTTGCTATATGGGCTTATCTATCCATTGCACCTCTGATACATAATACGTATGTGTTATTTTTCTTAGGTTGTTCAAATGTCCTTGGATAAATATCATTCGGGTAAATACCTCACTTACAACACTGCCATTGGAAACTGCAAATTACATTTATCCATGAGTTTGCATTTAAAGTTGTTTCTAATTAGATAGGTACCTAATCGTTAGGAACTGGAAAAAACTGCGAAATTTTTGTCATAAATGTGCTGTAACTTGTTAAGTAGTCAAAATAATAAAAACTTTTGTAAAACAAAATGTAGACCATTTACCCCTCTCCATTTTATTAAGGTCATTTTCTTGGATACAAATTTTTACCTACCAGACCAGTCCTGTAGTAAACGATTTTTTTGTCATATAATGCCCTGTAAATCAATATAAGTATTATAGACACAAAAAATCTATAAGAAAAAGTTGAGCAGAATTTTATCCTCTAAAACTTTTATTATGGTAATTTTTTTGCAAAAAAAATGTTTACAAAACCGCACCCCTGCAGCGTGCGGAATTTTTGTCATATAAGTAACGAACATTTTGAATAACTTCTCTGTAAATGAATCAATCGAAGCCAAACTTGGGAGTCACTAGGCCTAAAAGAAGTGCCAAATTATGGTATATAGTATACTAGTATTCTACCAGTGTGCCAGTGGCGTGGTTACGAGGGACCGACGTTTCTTAATTTGGAAAAATATATGTTCCGGCCCAGTGTAATACAACATTTTATTGCATTTTGAGATAGACCATAAAATTCTCCACAAAAGTCCCCTTTTGACTTTTTTCCCTATCTCTTAGGGTTTCAAGGCAAACTCTGGTTTTGTGAATAAAGCTATTTTATTGCTGTTAAATAACCAGTTACAACCGACATCCAGCTAGCACAACTTAGACTGTCTTCTTACATGCTAAAAAAATAGACTAGCAACTACCAAGTTTGGCTTCGATTGATTCATTTACAGAAATGTTATTCCAAATTTTCGATATTATCTCAAAAAGGAATCCCTTAAGGAACAAGGAAATATGTTTATATGAACTTTTTTTCTTAAAATCTTCCCTTGAAATTTTGTGACTTACTTTATTAACAACCTATATACAAAATTAAATCTGACAAAATTTGGAACAAAATAGTGCATATTCATTTTTTCCTGTCCCTAACCTAACCATAACTGGTTGAAAACTGTTATTTTTCAAAAGTAACTTTCAAACTAGACGCCAGGGTTTTGGACATAATTATAATGTCTCGTATCTTCTAAACCTTATCCCAGACCGCAGATGATAAAATTATCTTCAAAATGGTAGGTATATGAAATATTTAAATCGGCCTATATTACGCCAAAAAATATATCTACAGGGTGAGTTTTTTATGATGATCGCAGTATGGGGATCTCGGAAACTAGCGGAGATAGAATGGGAAAAGAATAGTTTACTAGATATTTCATGGTTTACTAGATATTTTTAAAAAACGAACTTTTGACGATTTATTCTCCGTTTCTGATTTTAGAGAAAAAGTGTATAAATACATAAGTTGGAGGTAATTGCGTCCCCAATGCGGCTATCTTGTCGTACTTTCCGTGACAGATGCTGCTATTTTCGAGATACGACACAAACTTGTTTTTTTAAATGGAAACCATACTTGGCCATGGTCTCAAAAATCAGGCATTTTTAGAGCTTTCCTACGATATAATACTCAATATGGTTGTTCGGAAAGATAACGGAAATAACTATGATTTCCATTAAAAAAACACAAGTTTGTGTCATATCTCGAAAATGGCAGCTGTCAAAGTGAGACATGATAACCACATTGGGGACACAATTCCCTCCAACATTTGTATTTACACCTTTTATCTAAAATCGGAAACAACGAAGCTAGATGGATTAGATTAAATTGCCAAAATAATCGTTTTTTTTTCTTCAAAATATCTAGTAAGCCATGACTTTTTTCAAAAATCCACAAGGCGCGTTAAATTGGGCCCACAAAACTGCAATTCATTTCCCATTTAACCTTATTCCTTCTATCTCCGCTAGTGTCCGAGATCCCCATAAAAAATCGAAATTTTGTCGATTTATCCTAATCCATCTTCGTTGTTTCTGATTTTAGATAAAAAGTGTAAATACCAAAGTCGGAGGGAATTGTGTCCCTAATGCGGTTATCATGTCCTACTTTCCATGACACAAACTTACGAGATATGACACAAACTTTTGTTTTTTAAATGGAAACCATAGTTATTTCCGTTATTTTTCCGAATAACCATATAGAGTATTATATCGTTGGAAAGCTCTAAAAATGCCTGATTTTTAGAGACCATGGCCAACTATGGTTTCCATTAAAAAAAAAACACAAGTTTGTGTCATCAGTGGGGATGAGTAGGTATATGAGGCGGGGATTATAAAGCTTAAACCAAAAAAATCGGCCGGAATTGATTGTATTCCACCTTACATAATTAAAGCATGCAGTAACTTGTTGAAAGCCCCCTTATTGTATATTTACAACTTAGCAATAAAAACCACAAAATATATAGGTTAATAAAAAACAGGAATATTCCCAGCCAATGGAAATTAGCAAAATGTATACCGCTAAATAAATCAGGAGAAAAATCGGTTATCGAAAACTATCGATGAATATCAATTATTAGTGCGCCAGCTAAAGTTTTAGAACACATTATATACCAGAAACTATACAAGCATGTAGAGATAAACTCTATAGTTGAGTTTCAACATGGATTTGTTAACAAGAAATCCATTAGTACTAACTTATATTCATATACAAACGAAGTACATAAATCGTTTGCAAAAAAAGCTCAAGTAGATACAATTTTCACAGACTTCAGTAAATCATTCGATAGGGTTGACCACGATATTTTATTAAATAAATTGAGTAACTTTGGTGTCCACAGTGAGATGTTGAGAAGTTATTTAATGAATCGAGAATTTATTGTACAATTTAAAGGTACCTCCTCCAAAGAATACACCATCAACTCTGGAGTCCCTCAGGGATCTAATTTGGGACCTCTGTTATTTTTATTGTTCATCAATGATTTGCCAGAAGGAATTAAATTTTCAGACTCTCTCAGGAGAGGACCCTATTGAAAATTCCCAAAGTTCCCAAAACCTTGGTCTAAGTTTTATTATTCGGAAGTATCTATAATATAGGTATCGTAGTAATAATATTAATGCTACTTTTATTACTTGTTTTTTACGTTATTAAAATAACGCAAAATTGACGTTATAGGTCATTCGTGGTTAGCTGGGAATATCCATTCTCACAACCTACAAAAGCCGACAATAATTCTGTTTGACATTTCACATATTAAATAGTAGTTTGAACTGACCATCATTTTCTGCATTTACTGAAGGCTTTTTCTCTATATTCTTCTTTTGAAGTCATCATCGATTAGTATTACCCTTGTTTAAGGGTATTACCACAGATGACTGAACCTGTGGTATTACTGTACCCAGAAAGCACTTTGTCTTGAAACCAAAAGTATGTGAAGTTCTCATACTTACAGTTTAGTATCGTCGCCTTCTGTATGTTGTGATGTTTTTTCTACACAACGTATGAACTTTAAGGAATTGTAGGCCAACAAAACAATCTGAAAACTACTTCACCAACGGATGTTGTGAGAGTGCTCAAAGTCACTAAATAAGACAGTCGACCAGTGTCAATTGTCAACTGTGTCGACCAGTGTCAATTGCAAGGTGGTCCCTTGCCGGTTTCTCTTAGGAAAAGGATACCTACGTTCTCTAGACACTCAAATCAATCTGAAAATCAGATAATATTGTTATGGATTTTGCAAACAGGTATAACTTTTAAAGTAATAGGTGGATTTAACTTTACTTTTCATACTCCATTTTGAAGACAATTTTATCTTCTGCAGCTCTGTTTCTCAGCACTTTTGTTCGGTAAAAAAAAGTGCACACAAAAGTCGCTCTACAACCACAGACTAATGAATAATATAGACAAATCCTTAGCCACATGTGTCAAAAGGAGACTCGCTTTTGGGCGAAATATCTTAAGATAAATATATTATTGTACATTAATTTCATTTTACGTTAACCTACACAGCCAAGAGATTGTATTAGGACCAAATTATGTATTCTTAAAATACTGGCTGTTTTTCCATAAATTGAAATGGAGACTCGCTTATTTTTGACATTTGCCCTTATTCTACTGTGAAGCTATTTATTCTGTGCTACAACCCATTTTTGAGCATTCGTTGACTGAATTATTATTTTTGAGCTAAAAGTTAAATTAAATCCGATGGGATCCGAATATGATTTTTATACGGGGATCAGAAAAAATATTTTAAAAAAATGGTAAAAGTTGAGGGACAAAACTACAAATTTGGATTGAGACGGCCAGGGAGAATTCAATAGGTACTTCTGGGAAAAATGAAAAATGGAAGCCAGAAATGAACACAGCAATTTTTATGGTAGGTACTAATATAAATACATTTTTAGGGGACTAGTATAGTTTTGTAATAATTGTAGCCCTTAACTCTTTCACTTGTACAATGTTTCACTTGAATGTGCCTCCACTGCCGACAACGGCACCTGAATGAACTGCTGGCAACAGCACTCGAATGAGCTGCCGGCAAAGAATTCTTAGGTTTTGACACTGATTCTACTTTACCTAAATAATTTTCTGAATATTTCAAGCTTTTATTAAAATTCAACATTCAGGGCAAAATTATAATAATGTACTTAATAAACAAATAAACAAAATATAAATAAATTATCATTCATGGTAATAATAAAGTAGGGCAAAGGCAAGGAGAATAAAGTGGAATAATAATATAGTATTATATTTAACCGTTGACTGAAATATTTCAGTCAACGATTTAACACAAAAAATGCATACCCATTAATTCTTAAGGGGATGTGAGGGTAAGTACCTATGTTTTCTCATTCCTTTTCTCATTCAATTTTTCATATAGACGACCCCAAAGTATATGGTGGTAAAATTCTAAAAAAAAAACGATTTGAAAGAATAATTGTTTCCTTATATAAACACATTTTTTTCTGGAATAATAGTTAAAAAATTCAAAGAAGGAACAGGACAATATGGGGTGATTACTCTTTGCCCCCCCCCCCCTCCAACTTTTTCTGCATACGCCTGATTTAAATGGATAATTCATTAAAATCGTCGTTAATTTTGCCTATTTTTTTATTTTTGTAAAATTTTCATTTAGGTTTCGGTTTAGGAGATATTGCAACTTATTTGGCTATTTATTCAAATTTATTGTTAAGTAAGTCTTGAATTGACCTCTTTAAAAAATCTTGTTTTTTAAATATCGAGCTCAAATTTGGTATCAGTTCTCACGTCTCGTAATTTCCCTAACCTAAAATGAGCACTTGATAGATTTTGGAGTTTTAGAAATATTGTCCCCCCTAGCTTCACATAACAACATACGCAAATTAGGTTAGGCAAATTACAAGATTATGTTTAGAAGATACCTACTCAATCAAAAATTGAGCTCAATATTTTAAAAAACAAAAATATTAGAAAAAATAAACAAAAAATTACAAAAATAAACAAAGCATTTGCATTTTATGGGTTTATTGTTAGAAGACAGGCCTGCCGCCACCGGCCGCCGGTGCTGTAGCCAGGCAGTGCTCTGTTGTCGGCTAGGCACGCCCGCTACCGAAAGCCACGAGAAACTTCTTCTGGTCGTTCGGTTTCTTAAAAATCGACTACATCTAACTGCATCTAACCGAAAAATTGCGTCGAAAGGTAATTAGGTATTTTAGCCCAAAGAATCTGTGCTCAATGGATGGACCTATTTCTTTTATAATACCCTGTATAAATTTGGGAGGAAGAACGTGGTCGTTGCCAAGTACATTATAATCTTCAATATTAATATCATAAAATATGGGGTAGGTATAGCATATATTGAGGTATAGGTTCTAACAAGAGTATCACGTACGTTTTCCAAATAATCCTCCTTTGAATTACCTTGCCAATCTCATAGCCATGATAGAAATCTGGTATATTTTTCGGGCGCCGGCAGCCATTAGTTTATTTTGCAGGCACCGTTGTGGGCAGCAAAGGCACGTTTTTTTTATATCTTCTTGACGTAAGGTGGTGGTACCAATTATCGACGCCATAAGGCCAAGTGTTAACTTCACAATGCCGCTGCAAATTTTTAGAATGAATTAACATTATTATCAATTTCAATATGTTTTAGTCTTTTATTAAAGTTACTTGGTAATTTATGTCTGTTCTTGGTTTTTCCGTTTTGAAGCAAAGAAATTAAATTTCTGAAATATACCTACTGACCCTGTTATCGACAGGTAGCAAAGCAAGAAGTACCTAATATCGACACCAACTGAACTAATTATCGACACAAGTAAAAAAACAATTATTTTTAACAACATTATATTGAAAACATTTTAAAAATAACAAAATTAATTTTTTCAATGGTACCTAAAAGTAAAAACACATTGCATTGATTTTTGATAACTTTAATATTATATGTCTACTAGCAGTCACATTAGTTAAAAGTATTGGGATCATAAACTACATAAAATCATTCCCTGTATATTTTTTTAATTTAAAAACATAATTAGCAAGACAGAACATTCATTTAACTGGCGACTGCTCTACATTTCCTCTTAGAACAGTTTTTGGCCACATTTTTAAGACAGGGGAACTTTGCTGTTTACTTTATTGTTTAATGCAATCTGTCGTGGATCATAATTTTTGTTGTTAGCATAATATTTTCTTGCTACTGGAAAGGTTTAAATCTTAGTTTTCGTTGAATTGTTCATGTCTGCAATTGGAATAAAAAGAGTGTACCAATTACCAACAGATATCTGAACCAATTATCGACACGACTTTTCCCCTCCATATATCTTTTTCCCCGATAAAACATCGCTATGTCGATATAATTGGTCAGTAAAAAATATATGTACATATGGTTTTCACTATGGATTTGTCTAGGCATAAACAAAATTATCACTAAAATGTTTGGATTACTAACATAAGTTTGTTCATCCTTATGAAATGTACCAATTATCGACAGCTTAATATTTTATGAAAAACGTACTACATAGCTTTCATTTTAAGAAGAAAGTATCTCATTTTACACAATATCAATTAATTTTAAATATAAACCCACACTACAACTGTACTCCAGTAGGTATATCCAGGGTGCAAAAATCTGCTTACCTGTCTCTTAAGGTGGCGAGCAATGGCACATACTTCAATTTACTTGATGCGCACTGGTTATTTTTGAGGAATTTTGTTACGAATAACGAAATCACTATGCGCATGCACATTGTTTCATTTGAACGGTAATGAATGAAAGAACCATAAACATAAGTGAAATATAAGGACTAATGTTTATGAATATCTTATTTCATTCAAAAAACGGCCAAGTGTCGATAAACTCGCCCATATTGTTTTGACACATTTACATACAGTGTGTCTACTTTTAAGTTTAAGTGTATACAAATCGATAAAAAAAATTGTTTTGTGAGATATTTTCGAAAACCTTCCTTTGTTTGATTTTTACGAAAACCATTTAGCAATTTTTTTTATTTAAAATCTAAAACAAAAGCGTTAACTAAATCTATAAATAAAACTTCCATATACCAAATTTGAACAAAAAAATATAGAGGGTGTTCGGTTCTACACCGTGTTAATGTTGAGCAAAATAAGGACTTTAAAGGCACTAGGCGAGTCAAGCGTGCTATGGAATTATTTCAAAAGGATTGAAGAATTAACAGCAGCGCCCAAAGTATTGATGAACAAAATTACAAGAAGAAATATACTTGATGTTTTCCTCTACAGTGTCTGAAATTTTCGACTTTTTTAGAATTTTATGCTGATCAAGTTTGCCTTGGATTTTTGAAACAATGGACGCATTTATCGAACGCAACATGTTGAGTTGCTGACCTTGCTAGGTTCGCTAAACGACCTATACTGCTAATCCAGCGTAATAAGCAGCTTTCACATTTTGCCAATGCGAATATATTGTGGTGCTTGGCCCCGGTGACAGACCCGCATGTGCTGTGAACTTTGTCGTTTTTTTGTTCATAACCTCTGTTGGTTTTTGGCAAAGTTGGCAATTCACAGCAATTGGATTCATGCAAAATTGATGCCGTGCTGCAATTCGTGTTTAGCAAATAGCAGGTGGAAGACTGACGTCTTCAAGACGTCTTAGAGACATCTTTAAAAGCCGTCTTCAAGACGTCCCTTTTAGGAACATAGAAGATGTATGGGGTAACGTCTTCGCTTGGTCG
Source organism: Pseudeuparius sepicola (assembly GCA_963920635.1). Lineage (NCBI taxonomy): Eukaryota > Metazoa > Arthropoda > Insecta > Coleoptera > Anthribidae > Pseudeuparius > Pseudeuparius sepicola. The sequence goes on along the minus strand of OY987302.1, from coordinate 44,569,513 downwards.
TAATAATAATATGTCATCTTCAAGACAGTTATCCAAGACGTATCCGGAACTACATATTTAAACTTTTTTTGTTAAAAAATACCGCTGTATATAGTACAGTTAGCGTCAGACGAAACCGAACGACGTAAAGCCATTTTCTATATACTTTTGGGGTAATAATACCCAAAATCCATTCAATAGACAAGGAATTCAAGGTCAGACCGAGGGAAGAAGCGTCCGACGAACGCGACGTTGTTAGAACAGAATCCAAGTATTCCAAGGAAATGAATTTTTAGCGTTCGGTTTCGTCTGACGCCAACCGTACCATGATCCAAAGCTTTTTAAGTACAAAAATTTTTGTAAGTCTTAATTTCTGAATAAAAAAATTCTACATACCTATAGGTTTCACATTTTTAATTGTAATATTGAAATCTAAGATATTTACAAAAATGTTTGTAGATAAAAAATTAGAATTGGATGGAGCTCTACAACAGTATAGGTAATATTTTCACGTGCATTGATGGCTAGTTCGTCAGAGCGCCAGATTTGTAAACCGATGTTCGTAGGTTCGGCGCTGCCATTGGCATTTTTTTTTTATTTTCCCAGGCTCAAGTGATGCCACACCTTCGTCTTGTGGACATCCATATGAGACTTCTTGTAGACGTCCACATAAGACGTCTTCTGGCTGTGACATTTGGATGTCCTCAGAACGTCTTCATGACATCAAAGATGACGTCTGTAAGATGTCAGTCTTCTACCTGGGATAGCCGTGAAATGCCAACAAGCAAGGTCAGCAGAAATAGCCGCTGAATGTAAGCTGCTGTTTTCGCTGAAAAGCCCAATATTACTAAATGTAAAATAAATTCAATTATAAAAAATATGAACAAATAAAATACTTAAGTCTTAAGTTATCGGGACTTTTTCAATATAACCGACTTCTAAAATTATGCATTTGGCACACACTGTATGTATTTATGTATTTATTGTACAAAAATATAGCAAATTTAGAATTGAAGTGAACTTTTGAAACAAAAAGGCATAACAAAACTTTAACAAAAAACAAAATAATCTGAATTTGCGAGTATCACAAAAATAAAATTATAATACAAATATTAAGCCATTGGATTCTTTTTCATTAATTTTATATCTGATGACATCATATCTTTCACTAATTCCAAGAAAGTTACTTTCGGTGACCAATGAAATTTGGCCTTTGCCTTTGAGGCATCTCCTAACAGAAGACTCTGTAATAATAATAATGATTAGGTACTCACTCTATATTTGGCCAAATTCAATAAACAAATTTGTTTGATTCACTTACCACTTCTGTGGGTCGGAAATACTTGGGATTCACTCGGACTCTAACTATTCCTGAATCTTTTTCTTTTCCTATTTCATTTACTCCTTCGCCTTCCCATACTATTTGTTTCCCAACATATTTGAAGGCCTCCTCAACAAATTCACGCACACTATGCATTTCGCCAGATGCTATGACATAATCCTCAGGCTTGTCTTGTTGCAGCATAAGCCACATGGCCTAAAAATTTACCTTCAAATTCAAACTACTAAGAGTATTCCTTTAAATAAATAGATATTATGATGACTATGATTAAATTTAAAACATGCAGAACATATAAAATGATTTAATATAGGGTATCGCGAAATGAAATAGCGACACATTTGTAAAATATCTCTTTACTAATAAAGTGGTGTCCGAAATAATAATAAATGATACTAACAGTCAAGGTCTACACCTTAAAAGAACACAGAATTTCAAATACACATAGGTCCTTAAATCTTTTGTTTTCTAAATGCAGGGCAAAGTTCCGAAGCAAATCCATTCTCGATTTTAACAATTCACTCAGCAGTTGAAGCTAGAGCAATAGTGTAAATCAAATAAATTTATCCAGTTCAACATGCCGAAATTAATATTGCACTTACAATAAGTGTTTAGTTTGCATATACAGGGTGTAACTAAACTGATGGTCAAAAATGAAACCACGTATTCTTGGAGTCAAAATAAGGGCACTTCTTCATATATTTTTTTCTCCTGCGGGCCATAGTTTTTTTTATACAGAGCGTAGAAGTTTGGAGAAAAATACACATATTTCTTAGTATTTCTAGAAGTATACGAGATATTTTCTTCAAACTTGGCGTGTCACATAAGTAGATGAGCCGTCAAACTTAAGGTTGACATGAAGCTTCTGAAGCTTCCAGTTGCGGAGATACAGGGTGTTAGTAAAATTAATTAGTTCAGAAAAATATGAATACCCTGTATAATCGCATTTTTTAAATTTGTTTTGAATGGTAAATTCAATGGTTAACAAAAAGTATCTCTTAGTATTTTTTCATATTCGCAGCCGTTTCTTAATTATTTTCGAAGAACGGCAACGCTGCAATGAACAATAGTCACTTTAAGAATAAATCTAGCAATCTGTGGATGTCAATTAAACTTTATTTACAAAGGCAAAAATAATAATAAAAGAAATGTATTGCTATTAGAAAATTAAATTATTAAATGTTCGAAATGACCGCCGTCTCTTTCAATACACGCAACTATGCGTTTCCGCATGTTTATTATTGCCATTCGCAAGTCCATAGCAAAAGTGCATATCAGTCAATTCTTCAAATGAAAATATAATTTTTCAAAATATTGATACTAATGTGCAAAGTTGGCAGCCAAATGATTCAAATAATACCAAGTTTAATTGACATCCACAGATTGTTAGATTTATTCTTAAAATGACTTTTTTATTGCAGCATTGCCGTTCTTTGAAAATAATTAAAAAACGGCTGAGAATATGAAAAAATACTAAGAGATACTTTTTGTTAACCATTGAATTTACCATTCAAAACAAATTAAAACAATGCGATTATACAGGGTATTCATATTTTTCTGAACTAATTAATTTTACTAACACCCTGTATCTCCGCAACTGGGAGCCTCAGAAGCTTCATGTCAACCTTAAGTTTGACGGCACATCTGCTCATGTGACACGCCAAGTTTGAAGAAAATATCTCGTATACTTCTAGAAATACTAAGAAATATGTGTATTTTTCTCCAAACTTCTACGCTCTGTATAAAAAAAACTATGGCCCGTAGGAGAAAAAAATATATGAAGAAGTGCCCTTATTTTGACTCCAAGAATACGTGGTTTCATTTTTGACCATCAGTTTAGTTACACCCTGTATAGTAACTACTTATAATTGTAATAAGTGCTCCACTGCAAAAACCTTAAATACACAAGTATCTATTTACCTCAACGTAATCATTTGCATGACCCCAATCTCTCTTAGAATCCAAATTACCCAATTCTAAACACTCAGACAATCCCAAATGAATTTTTGCAACTTCTCTTGTAATTTTTCTAGTCACAAAAGTCTCTCCTCTTCGAGGACTCTCATGATTGAACAAAATGCCATTGCATGCAAACATGTTATATGCTTCTCTATAGTTTACAACTATCCAATATGCGTATAGTTTGGCACAAGCTACAAAATAATATATCCTCATTAAAAAACTGTTGTTTCTACAAAAACAACCATACCATATGGAGATCTTGGATAAAAGGGAGTTTTCTCAGTCTGTGGTATCTCAGCAACCTTTCCGTATAACTCTGATGTGGATGCTTGATAAAACTTTGCAGAACCCTCCAACCCACATGTTCTAATTGCATCAAGCAACCGTAATGTTCCAACGGCATCCACATCAGCTGTATATTCACTCAGTTCAAATGAGACCTTAACATGACTTTGAGCAGCTAAATTATAGACTTCGGTGGGTTTTATTCTACTGATTATTTTAACGAGGCAGCTAGAATCTGTCATATCGCCATAGTGCAGATGTAACTTTCCACCTTTATGTGCATATGGTTCAGCATGAAGATGATCTATTCTACTAGTATTAAATGTACTTGCTCTTCTTATTATTCCATGCACTACATAACCTTTATTTAGAAGAAACTCTGACAAATATGAACCGTCCTGTAAAAGATAAAGCTGGAGTTGTTAAAGGTATGTAGCTAAAATAAATAAAAAATAATTCGTACCTGGCCACTTATACCAGTAATAAGTGCTACCTTCCGATCTTCACCACTAGCCATTTCTGAGAGTACTTAATAATACCTAGTTAAAAAATAGGAGTGTATCCTGCGCCTTCCGGTAGGAATAGAAAAAAAATTCTTCAAAATACATAAGTACTAACAAGAAGGTACCTTTCTTTAATATGCCCTTTTTTATATAGTTTTATCATAGACAAAGCTACACATAGGCTGACCCATCATTGATATTTTCGCACGGTTACATACCACATTAAATGGTATGTAACTATTTATATACCTACAGAGTGTTTCGCGAGGTATCCGCATATTCTGCTTACTACAGGTTGGATTATTTTATGGCAAAAAAGTCATACGAACATGGTGTGCTAAAACGGTTGGTGTTTCCCAGCGACTGTTTATATATTACTCGTTCGTGTTATTGCTGAAAGTTAATTGTAATATTTAAACTATTTATTTATTTATTTATGGTTAACAATTATTTAAATTCTTATTTTTTTTAATTATGCCTACCAGACCTTACATAAAATGAAAAAATGTCCACATCCATTATTAGACTATCCCACTCCATCCATCATATTAAATTGATTCAGGACAGGAACAAAAACCAATATACAAGCCAATATATTTATTGAAACTTAAGGTGAACTAATTAACAGAAATATATAATTATTACTAAAGGAACCCTAATTATTACCACTAAAAATATATTTTTTTAGTGGTAATAATAGTGGCATTATCTTCTCGTATACATTTTATTTACTATTTTAGTCCCGATTTTAGTATTAGAAATTATCTTTCTGAATCGATTAACCATGATGGATGGTGCAATATGTATGGTATGATACCTATAATATGTAAAATAAGAAGTGAAATTTTGAACAATAAATAAGTAAATAAATAAATAAATAAAGATAATTTTTGGCATTAATATGAGTAATATTTAAATGGTCATGGCAAAACGCTGACCGTTCTATTGCAAATTTCTCGAAGACCTTTGGACATAGCAACATTTAACAAGTACAACTTTATAGAGTAAAGTATAGCTTAAAATTTCACTATTTCATCTTGATTTCATATCTATTCACTTTTTGCAAGTGGTGTAGAAATTGGGACTAAAAGACGACTTTTTGAAGAAAAACTTTAATACCCTGTATTTTGGAAACAAAGCCTTTTAATTTAGGCTGGACCGACACTATATTAAAGACCCGAGCATGACGTGTCATATTTCATTGTTGTTTGGGGACTGAAGTGGTGCTACTCGACAAAAAAAATGGCGGCTTATTATAAGTTATAGAGGGATATTCTGTTGTTATAGGTATGTCAGTTTCTGACATTTAGAATGTCCCATATTTTAAATATCTTGCTTTAGTACCATTTATGTTCTTTTTACAGTAACGAATTCCCTTTGCTGTCAATATTTAGCAGTTTTGTCATATTAACAGAGCTTTTATAGGTAGATTTTTTTGTGAAATTTCCACGCTCATGAAGAAAATCCTATGCACAGACCATTACGTGAATTGCAGAAGAATAAACACTATTTTGGAATTACGTGATGATCTGTCCAACCAGTTGAAGATTGCCGTTTTTTGAAAATAATTAAGAAACGGCTGAGAATATGAAAAAATACTAAGAGATACTTTTTGTTAACCATTGGATTCACGACTCAAAACAAATTTTAGAAAATGCGATTATACAGGGTATTCATATTTATCTGAACTAATTAATTTTAGAAACACCCTGAATCTCCGCAACTGGGGGCCTCAGAAGCTTTATATCAGCCTTAAGTTTGACAGCTCATCCGCTCAGTGGCACACCAAGTTTGAAGAAAACATCTGGAATACTTCTAGAGATACTAAGAAATATGTGTATTTTTCTCTAAACTTCTAAACTCTGTATAAAAAAAAACTATGGCCCGTAGGGGAAAAGAATATATGAAGTTCCCTTATTTTGACTCCAAGAATACATGGTTTCATTTTTTACCATCAGTTCAGTTACACCCTGTATAAAGAAGAAACTGGAAAATCTAATGCGTTCTATACTATACAGCTAGACATGGACTTCATTTCAAACCGAAAGGTACCAAAACATTCTTGCTTGCTTTTTAGACTCACTTTTCTTAAGAAATCTGAGGAAATATGCCATGTAAACTTGTCAGATTAATGAGAAATAACAAACAATTATTTTATTTTATTTTGGATATTAAATTTCTTATAACAGACATCTTTGCATGTTTTTATTTTTAAAATATTCTGCAACAATGGTGTTTTAACATTAAACCACCCTATAGTTTTATTTTGTGTGGCGCCAGTGGCGATCGCTTGAAACAAGGCTATGCACAGGTCTTTAATATAGTGTTGGTCCAGGTTTAGGACACATGTTTAAATGACCTTTTTGTCATAATTTATACAAAGTGTATAACCTGCCTGCTATATATATTTGTTTAGGCTGCAAACCAGTAGGCAGTATATAACTTGTTAGTTTAGTTTGCCAACCAATTGGTCAGCAAAATATACTATAATATTATATTAATATATTGGGAGTGGATAAAGGTCCGCGAGTCGCGGATCTTTAGTGTATTTTTTAAAGGTCCGCGAGTCGCGAATCTCGATCTGTAAAGCAGTAGACTTGTTCCTTCTTGAAAATACCGGTCCTTGAAACGAATAGTAAATGAAAGAACATCCTAGAAGACGCGGACACCCCAAACGTGGAAATAAAAAATAATAAAAAAGAAAGTGGCTATATATATGTCCGACGTATATAAAAGTCGGTATACGTCTTGCGCTCTCATTGGCCAGTTGAGTCACGTGACTTCTTTGGACGTACATTTAACTCCATCATACATGTCTGAAGTAAAATGATTTAGATACTTCTGAAGTGAATTTTCTCAAGCATCGTTGCAATAAGGGGCATATTATGCCCTCCATTTTCGTCGATGGGCGCTGCCTGTATGAAAATGAAGGGGTAATTATTTCCGAATGTTGGGCGAAAATAAGGGGTTAGCCTAAATTTCAAGAAAATCGGGGGCGGATTACACCATTGGAAATAATTACGCCTTCCTTTTTTATAAGGCAGCGCCCATCGTTGCCGACTACCACGTATAAATAGCCACTGCCTAAAAAAACTCTTGACGTGGGATTTCAACCCGGACCTTCCGACTGGTTTTCCAACGCTCTACCACTGCTCTAACGATGCTCTGGCGAATCTTCTGTTGTACATGAAGACGTCCAGTGACTCGCGGACCTTTAAAAAATACACTAAAGATCCGCGACTCGCGGACCTTTATCCACTTCCTAATATATTTCCGGTTTTCATTTCTTAAAAAATATATTTTCCATTTAGATGTTAATAAAATTATATATTAAAAGAGAACAATAATAATGTAATAAGCAACATAAAGAATAATAAATCCCAGGAGTCATACGTTCCACCAAATCGTCATTTCACGTTTTCCAAATTTTCCTGACAAGATACGCATTGTGGCGACAATTAATTTTAGTAGGTAAATAGTAGGATATTTTGCCGACCAATTGGTTGGCACACTGAACCAACAGGTTAAAATGCCTACCAGTTGTCAGTTTAAAAAAATAATAGCCTGGCTACATGGTAAGCCAGCTATATTCTTAAATATAATCCCTGAGGTTATGTGGATACCTTCGAAACACCCCCCTTCTGTTGGTATATAAATAAGGCACTTACTGAATGTCTTTCTATTCACTAATGGGACTCTGGCTGATAATTATCTTATTAGAAATGGTAGGTGATTTTGTCGCGAAAAAATCTTCAACTACTTTAAAAAAAATCGATGAAATATGTTCCTAGCGGTAAGCCCAGGATACACTTCCGAAAAAAATATGTACACTAATGTACAGGTTTACCTATATCTCTAAAAAATAGATATGAAACAATGCAGATAAAACTAAACTTTTGTGATAGAATGTTTACTCATTACTGTACACGTACACGAATCTATTATTATTATTTATGGCAAATTCCTCCCTGGTCGGCAAAATTTTTATTTTCATCAAACAAACAAGGACCTAACCTAAAGCCTAAAGCAAAGCATGACATGACAACCACCGAACATCAAGATTAGGTCAGATAAGGTCTAAGGTAACCACGATAAACCGGCACCGTCGCAATAACAGCGACGGTGCCGGATAAACTGGGTAATTCTATCGTGGAAGGTAACGTAAATTTTGTGGTCGAAGCAATCCAGAAATTATTGTGCGTCTCTCCCAGAGAAAATTTCTCTGGTCTCTCCCTTGATCTAGAAAACGCGCATGCACTCTGGGCCATAAGTCAACTAGATATTAAATGGGCATGTGCAATGGGCCCCAAAATATATATTCAATTTTGGTCATTATTTTCCACGCACCCTATTCATAAAAAACACTGTTCAGCACATAATAATATGATGGTGAGGAGATGGTTCTTAGACGACTAGCAGCCTAATTTTGCCCGATTCTATGGGTCCGCCATTTTCAAGTACTAACGCCAAAAGATTCCCGTCGTTATCCTTAAACATTAAACAAAAAGGTGATTTACAAGTATTTACGACTGATGGTTGGAGTGGTTGGTTACGACATTTTTATGTAGGTAATATTTTATAGATTTGAGTACCTATTGTTTGTTATGCGATAGTATTGTTTATTAGTGATTAGTGATATTAAGTGATAGTTTAGTTTCATTACTTATGGCATGTTAGTTGTGCCGTGAAGAACTGCAAAAATAATAGAAAATTTCCACCTCAAGGAAAGTCCCTTAGTTTTCGCCTGTAAGTCAATATCAAAATAAAATAATGAGATATTTGGTATTAATTATTATTTTGGTTTTCTGTTAAAGATCTCCTAAAACAGAGCTTCAAGATGTTTGGTTGCGATTAATCGGAAAAAGCACAGAGAATTGATATGGGCAAAAAATAAAGTTATCTGTTCTGAACACTTTAAAGATGACGATGACAATAATTTTATTATTCGTGGTGGCAAACAATTTTTAAAGGTAGGCGCTGTGCCGTCAGAAAAATTAGGTGTGAGAAGTGAACATTATCCTATAGCCTATAGTTTCGATAGTTCATTATCAATATCAGAACCTTCGGCAAGTCATTTACATCATACACGACTACATCTACCATTTTTAAACGATCAAACGAACTTACCTGTGATGTTCGATCGTAATTATATGAGGCGCCTCGTCCGAATAGATCACTTGGATTACTTTATGTAGTGTCGCCTTTTGCGCACTCTTGCCACAGTATTTGAAGAAGAAGAGACAATTTTGATCCCTTTGTGGGACCCCGTGCCTCACTCCTGTTGCTAACCCGCATCCAACTTCATTCTCATTCTTTTTAGAGTGGGGTTAGTAAAGTTGACCTTGGTCAACCTTGGAAGGATTTTATTTTTCATTTCGATTTGGTTGCCCGGGTTGGGACTAAGGGAGGGAGTGATCTATTCGGACGAGGCGCCTCATATAATTACGATCGAACATCACAGGTAAGTTCGTTTGATCGTTTAATTATATGTCGGCGCCTCGTCCTCTAGATCACTTGGATTACTTTATGTAGCTATTTAGAGATACATTAGAAAATGAAAAATCAAAGCTGTTTTTGTCATTTATTTGAGTATTGCGGAGCTAAAACGGATATCAGTTTCTAAAAGAGGTCTGTTGTAAAAACGAGCAAATATGGCAGACTTTTCCGTCCAGCCTGCCGATCTTCTAATTATATCCCACGAGATTCCTTGGCGTGCGGCTAAGGATGTGGCAGCGTGCCTCGTGGAGTGTGCTGAGAAGATATCTGTATCTATACCTGCGGCAGCCATAATGCTTTTAATCCAGCGGCCAATTGTGTCCTTTGTGGCACGTCTGAAGGGATGCCTGGTGGTCAGGAAGAGAAACTCGGTCTTGTCTCTAAAGTTAGCAGTTCTATCAATATAATCCATTAAAGTCTTTGCTACACATATATCTGTATTTTCAAACCAGGGTAATTCCCAAGACGGTTGGTACCTATTAGTTCCCGATGTCTTAATTCTGTCTGGTAGATGAATTCTTACTCCTGATTCTGTGAAGGTTATATTTTCAACCCTGATAAGATGAAGGGATTGTAGTCTGGTCCCTGTAGCTAGTGCCAGCAATACTGCTGTTTTCTTGGATAGATCTAGCACAGATAGAGAGGCATTATCACCTTTGGTTGCCTTCAAGAATTGTAGAATACATCCTGGGTCCCAAATTACTTGATACTTCGGTTTGGGTGGTCTCATTCTTGCTACTCCTTTCATAAAGCGTTTAATAAGTATATTATTGGTTACTTCCTGTGGGAGGATAAATGCTAATGCTGACCTGTGGTTATTAAAGGTACCGAACTTGGACTTTTTAGTAGAAAGGAGGTTTTGTAAAAATAATAAGACTGCGTTAGTGGATCCAGATAGTGGGTCAATATCTTGTTCATTACAGAACAGCCACCAGGCTTTGAGTGTTGTTGTATACTGCTTCTGAGTCGCTTCTGTAATGGACTGAAAGAGTGTTTCCAGTGTTTCTGCTGGATATCCTTTCCTTAGGAGGGCCTGAGCGATAGCCTCTCTAGTACCAGAAAAGGAGGAAACTTTTTCTGCTTGGGGGCTGGGATGTGTTACAATCACTGGTAATTCCTGCCGGATACTAAACCCACTATCAGATGTAGTTGAATGAACTTCTGGGTTTGGGATCTGGAATTAAGAATTAAATTTGAAGTTGCAGGTAAAACTAGCGGTTTGCCTATAAGTAACTTTTCAAAAATGGGATACCATGGTTGTGTTTCCCATTTTGGAATGACTATAATGCCCTCTGCTTTATCTGTTATTATTTTATTGAGTGTTCTTAAGATAAGGCAGAAAGGCGGGAATGCGTAAAAATGCTCTTCCCTCCAGTCGATAGTAAAAGCATCGACTGCATACGACCCTGGGTCTGGTAACCAAGAAATATATCTGTTACATTTATTGTTAATATGGGAAGCGAATAGATCTATCTCCGGCATACCAAATTTGTTAGCGATTTCTAAGAATGCAGAATTGGTTAGTTCCATCTCTGTATCTGTAGGAAGGGCTCGGGATGCCTTGTCTGCGATATTTTGAGAGGAGGGGATATACGATGCTACTATCCATATATTACGGGTCTCACACCACTGCCAAATTTCTTTGGCCAAGTTAGCTAGTTTCTTATGTTTTACCCCCCCCATGCGGTTTACATATGCCAAAGCTGTGGTATTGTCAACTCTAATAAGTATGTTAATAGAAGTGAAATTCTTCGCAAAGCATTTTAATCCGTACAGTATACTTAGTAGTTCTAAGTAATTGATGTGGTGTTTTGAATCTGCTTGTGACCACCATCCCCATGTTTCCTTATCATCATGCACTATGCCCCAGCCTGTTTTAGAAGCATCTGTATATAGAACCATGTCGTATTTGTCTGATCTAATCTCGTTGAACCCTGTACTAATTTTTTGTTTCCACCTCTGTATGTCCGCCTTTAGTGAAGGGGGTATACAGATTTTCTTTTGATAATTATTATTATGACGGGTGAGTTCTTGATTCTTAAAGAGCTCTAGAGCTTTAGTGTATACCCAGCCATATTTTATAGCAGGGCATATGGAAACTAAGGTACTTATTACTTCCTTCTACTAATAAATTCTCTAGCATATTGGCAATGCAGATTCTTTTTTCTTGGGTGGGGGCGATAGTCATATTTGTGCTGTCAAAAATAAACCCAAGGTACTTACATTTTTGACAAGGTATGAGGCTGCTTTTGTCGTAGTTAATAATAAACCCGAGTGACTCCAACAACTGGATAGTTACTTGGGTATTATCTTGGCATGTAACGAAATCGCTACTTATAATCAAAAAATCATCTAGGTATAACATGCAGATGATGCCTTGTTTTCTTAGATGAGCTAGTACTGGTTTCATTAATTTGGTAAACGTGAATGGGGCTGAGCAGATACCAAAAGGCATACAGTTATATTCAAACAGGCAGTCTCCTAATTGGAATCTTAGGAATTTGCGGTGCCTACTATATATTGGGATAGTGTAGTAAGCATCCTTAAGGTCTATGGATGTCATATAACAACCTTGCTGGACGAGTTTTGTTGCTGTCCTGTAGTCTTCCATTTTGAAATGTACCTGTTGAATGTAAGTATTAAGGTTCTTTAGGTTAAGTATAAACCTTGGTTTTTTATTGGATTTTTCCACCAAAAAATAAGCGGAAAGGAATTGGTTGTGGCATGGAGCCACTTTGGAAATTACTCCTTGTTTAAGTAGTATGTCTACGCAGGACTGGAGTCCCTTCCCTTGGGTCCTGGGAGACCAAAAGGGTTTTTGCCTACCGTTATTAGTAGGTTTATTTATAAATGGTATTCGATATCCCTGGATCCAACTAAGGATTAGTGGGTTCTTGGTTACCAGTTCCCAGTTTTTAATAAAATGTCTAATTCTCCCAGCTACACTTACCGCTACTTCCTTGGACGATACTGTTGATTCGGTTTTTCCCCTCGTTGGTAAGAGAATTGCCCTTTCTGCTTCGAGTGGTCCCTCTGCCCTCGAAACGGGCCCCTGGAGTTTAAAGAAATTCTTGTTGCTTGAGTTGTAACTGACCTAGGCTTGGGTGTGATTGTCGGTCTAGATTCTGCAGGTTTTATTGGTTTTGGCTTCAAGTCTTCGCTTGATTTTTCTAGCATTTTGTTGTTTTTGTACTTTTCTCCAAAGTCAGGGCCTAGGAGTAATTCGCCTACGGGGTTGTTGAAGGCTGTCTCTCTCGCTAATTTAGAGAGGAAGGGGCTGAGGTTGGAGCGCCTTTCCATTGAAGTCAGGTAGTGACTGCTCGAGAGAAGCCTACCGGCATCTCCAAGGAGATTCACCAAGTTGTTCTTTGTATTGCTTGGTATATCTGTGGTTAACACCATATTCAGTGCAGACCCGACAGCAGTGATGCCTGCGCCAGTCGACTGTTGGAGGCAGAATAGCCTCTTTTCCTTTTTTGAGGCTATGTCTTTGAGGAGAAGGGATACTTCCGGATTTAAGGCAGGAGTTTTTAGCACTGGACAATTTCCCGGAGCTGGATATTTTTCTATGAGCTCTTGCGAAACTATTTTATCCAAACCTGCTGAGAGAACATGGTTCCATCTAGACGCCACTGCGGGATGCAACAGGCCATGCACTGCTTTTTTGGAATTTGGGTCCTCCCCGAGGGATTGTAGGAGCTCTGGTTCTAGAGCAGGTTCCTTTTCAGTTGGAGGATTATTCTCCACATTGATGGTAAGAGGGCTATGTGCCCTTGAGGGTATGTCTGGACTATGTGTTCGCAGTAACCCTGTTTGGTGTATTTGAGCGACAGTGGACTCCCTGTTATTAGAGTAAGGTACACTGTCTTTAAGGGGACTATGTGTCTCCCTCCCAGTAGATAGGTCCCTTCTGTTATTAGGAGGTGGAGAGTCTGCAGGGGTGTATGCCCCTCTGGAGGTTTTTGATCTGGATCTACTGGCTGCTTTACTGTTATATGTTTGCGACCGATAGCTGCCGCTATGACTATGACGTGAACTATGTGACCTCCTCGGTAGATTTTCTTTAATGGAGTCCGCAACGATGCGTCGAATTCGTCTTTCCAGAGAATCTGTGGACGATGAGCTTCCGGACCGGTCTCTCCTACGTTTTTTACCCATATTTTCGTTGGAAAAAAGGTCGCGAAAAAGTAGCACGTGTGGCTTCGAGCGCACAAAAAACAAGAATGAGAATGAAGTTGGATGCGGGTTAGCAACAGGAGTGAGGCACGGGGTCCCACAAAGGGATCAAAATTGTCTCTTCTTCTTCAAATACTGTGGCAAGAGTGCGCAAAAGGCGACACTACATAAAGTAATCCAAGTGATCTAGAGGACGAGGCGCCGACATATAATTATGGATCCAGCTCGTCAACTACAGAGAAAAAGTTAAAAAAACAGAGAAGAAAGAGGAAAATAGAAGTGAGATAGGTTTTAATATATAACGATAGGTAGGTAATCTGCAAAATCTACGTACCTACCCGTTCACATCAAATTTGTTTATAGTTTAACCCCGCAAAGTGTTGATTAACTTATGAGAAACAACTTTGCTAACCTACAGCAATTCAGGGATGATAGTAGTGGCAATATTGTTAACTGGATGAGTTGCAAGAAAAGGAAGGTCTCCACGTTCGATACAAATTAAAAAAGGCCCATATGTAGTGGAGCAGACAAAAAATGAAAGTAAGTACTTACCTCGGAACTTATAATTTAAATTAGGAACAATTGAAAGTAATTTATAAATAGGTTCATCTGGCAGCCCAAACATTAAATAACAGTGTTGCCGATGCTATAGATTTTCTAAATCAAAAAATGCATTTGCAAGAATTCTAAGGGAGTGATGCAACTACAGATTTCAATAGAAAAATAGATCGCCTCTGTTCGACATATTATAAATTCTAGAACTCCACAAGCAAAAGAATTTAAAGCAGCTTTAAGATCAAACGCCATGCACGCTTTCGCTGCACAAACAAAGCTTGCTTTTAGCACAGAACTTATTCGTCATAAAGCAAGCACGGAAACACAATAACAGACACTCGCAAAAAACTGGCGCCACTGAAATGCTAAACTGAAGAGGACGCCCAATCTTTATTCATTGAGGACGCCTATACTTAAACTGAAAAGATGGCAAAGAAGGCTGCGCCATAAAGATGCGCGGGCTAGCTCTGCACCTCTCAATTAAATTCTGCCCGTGTCTTTTTTTTCCAAGGTCTGGTTATTGTGTTTTGTCGTTGATTGAGGAAGGGGGTCTTGCTCACAGAATTAGAGGGGGGTGAATGCCACAAGCCATGGAGCGCAACAGCGCAAGGGCAAGGACTATTGAGTTCTAGAGTCCTTGCATGGAGCGGGCGTCCTCAGCAGCATTTGACAGCTCCGGGTATTACACTCGACACTTGCAACACCCTTAAAGTAAGGTTGCCCACTAACGTAGAGAGAGAGCGAATGCCAAAGTCACAGGAATGTTTGTCAGATGAAATGATTGGCGTTCCCTCAGACATACAGATGTAAACAGTAAGCTGAACCCTCTCACTTTATGAAAGAGATAAATGTATTTACAAACACTACCTGAAATATTCACTTTAGAGGAAAGACACTTGCACTGTATGCACCTTTTTACCATTTTTTAAATATTTTAAACTTGGAACCGCACGAAAAACTCGATTTTAGCGTTTGTTCTCTGGTAAAACTAAGCAAATACCGAAGCGCACACCAAAACAAACAAAAAAATGGAAAACAAACAAGTTGAGCAAGCGCTAACTTCGGTCCCTGTCAAACTGCCGCAACGTTGACGATTAGTTCGAATAATGGATGTTCTCTACTATAACCATTTTGTCAATAATAAAAAATAAAACACCTACATAATCTTTCTTGAACACGAAAAGGTTGTTTTACTTTAGTGTTCCGTCTGAATTTTATAAGTGGGGGCAATTTTACGTTCAATGCATCTGCTAAAGAAATTGCCTATTTTATTTATGATATTCCTAGTTATTGTTACTCTTAAATGTGACAACATGTGTGGGGCAGGTCAGTAAAGCACCAATATTTGTAAACATGGGGATACTAATAAATAACTACACTTAAATTTGTAAACAAATTCGTCCCCTTTATTCATTAGTCTGAGGGCGTTCCCCTGTGTGTTGTCCTTGCCCAAGGATGGTGTAAAAGACAGGATAGTCCGATCCCTATACTTGCAATGTTGGCCAATCGCCGCGGTCAAGGCCTACTATAAAGACAGGCCCTGGCGCACAAAAATCACGTGACCATCTTAGTCAGACGTTACATGTCATTTGTCACATAACTGAAAGCGGCAGCTTGGGTTTTGAGAAGTTTTCAATGCTTAAAGTGTTTTTAAACGTCTTAGTTTATATTTTAGAAACAAGTTTGTGTCTAGTGCGCGTGTGTCCTGGCGGAGGGGAGCCGCCCAGGTGTTATTATGGCGTCTGGGTGGGAGTCGTGCCGTCCAAGAGTATTGGTGCCGCTCGCACCGACGCGTGAGCGCTGTAAAGGGGAATTCTCCCCCGAACCACAGAATAGGGAAACCGGAATGGACTATTATGGACATGGACAGTATTGGACAGTGGAGCCTGAGAGACAGAGGGATGAACTGCTTACGGGAGATCCGCGAGTTCAGACGGTCCGGGTGGCTGGAAGCCGTTCCCGTTAACCATGTTCGGGTTTGTGTATTTATTGTATTCACCATTCACCTTGTGCGAAATAAATCAGTGTTGTAACGTACTAGAGGATTTTCGTTGTCGACCCACGCCCTGATACGGTTTCTATTCTGTCTTTCTCGCTGCCGATCAACTGAGACCTCGTCAGTATTTACAGTAGGTATACCTACTGAGGTTAGTTTTCATTTTTATTTCGTAAAAAATAACCTAAATACCAAATATTGGGTCTGTTTATATTATAATTATACATATTACAAAAGCCAGGAAGAAAGTGTCGCCATAACAAACATTTGTTTTGCCTCGGGGTGAAAATTTCCGCCAAAAATGGATTCGTCAAATCCATATACGTCAAATCTGAGATTTAATTTCTAAAAAACCCTTAAGTATGTGTGGCTAACACATTTTCAAGAAAGTGAAACAATAATTAAAGTGGACAAATGTGTTGTGGGAGAAAAATACCTATAGAGAATATCACCTAAGCTAAAGGAAGGTGATGTTCCAACAATTTTTGAGAATGTGCCAAAATTGTGAGTGCAGTGCCGTCTAACTCTCAGCCTAAAACAGCTGAGGCAGGTTGAAAATTTTGAAAAACAATTAGAGAAAGCTTGGATGCACAAAACCAATAATGTAATAGATGAAAGAAAACTTGCCAAATTGTTACGAAATTTGTTTTTTCTACTTATCTCCAAAAATGCCTTATATTATATACGACTAAGTTGGTCACGTGACTACGCGATTATGCGTTAGCGCCGTGGCCTGTCTTTATCGTTGGCCTCGCGCCGCGGTAGAGTGACGTCACCGCGGACCTCACGGCGTGGGCTCACGCGTTATACTCGTATAAATGAACGTATTTCGTACATATGTAGCTCTAATACACACATTCCAATTAACACTACAAATTATTGGTTTACAAAATACTATAATAATATTATAATTTATTATTGATAGTAAAAATAAGGTAATAGGAATAGTTCTCAGAGAGATATACAAGGTGTCTATTTTCAAACATATACACAAATCCCGTAAAAGCTTTAGTCTTGGAGGTATAATGGCCTGAACTTTTTTTTTGTTTGAGAGGCCTTCAAAAACCGCTTCTTGTGACCTTCCTACCATTTTCAAAATGCTAATCCAGGGCCGGCTGCGATTTTCTTTATACCCCCCGATTTTCACGAACACCATTTAGCGATTTTTTTATTTGAAATCTGACCCCACAGCGTTAATCAGGAGACCCAAAAATCTCCAGGTACCAAATTTGAACAAAAAATATAAGGGAGTTCTTATTCTGCAGGTTGCCAAAGTTGGTCAAAATAGGAATTTTAAGGGCATCTGTCGAGTCGAATGGGCCATGGAATTACTTAGAAACAGTTGAATGGTCAACAAGAACACTCAAGGTGTTGATATGCAAAAATCCAATACAATATTATACAGGATGTTTGTTTCTGGGACAACTCAATATGTAGGATATTTTTAAACTTTATCGAGGTCCAGAGCACCCCGAAATTATTGAAAAAATGCTAATAAACCCAAAGTAATTTATCTTTATTTTACAAAATATCAAAACATCTAAAAAATATCTTCCATTATTGGACCCTTCTATCAGCGTGCTCTGGACCCCGATATAGTTAAAAAATATCCTACATTTTAAGATGACCCAGAAATAAATATCCTGTATAATATCGTATTGGATTTTTGTACATCAACACTTTGAGTGGTCCAACCGTTTCGAAGTAATTACATGGTACACTGGACTCGCCAGATGCCCTTAAAATTCCTATTTTGAACAACATTGGCCTGCAGAACGGACTTCCTGTATATTTTTTGTTCAAATTTGGTATCTGGAGGTTTTTGGGTGTCCTGATTAACGATGTGGGGTCAGATTTTGAATAAAAAAACCGCTAAATGGTGTTCGTGAAAATCGGGGGTATAAAGAAAATCGCAGCCGGACCTGGATTTGCATTTTGAAAATGGTAGGAAAGTCACAAGAAGTCCTTTTTGGGGGTCTTTCATACAAAAAAAAGAGTTCAGGCGATTATCTCCAAAAATAAAGATTTTATGGATTTGTATATATGTTTATTGAAAGTAGGCACTCTGTATATCTATCTGAGAACTATATTATTCCTATTAACTTATCTTTACTATCAATAATAAATAATAATATAGTATTTTTAAACCAATAATTGTTAATTGGAATACAAGTATTTAAACTACATGTACGAAATACATTCATTTATACACGAGTATAATGCGGGAGCCCAACCGTGAGGTCCGCGGTGACGTCATTGCGCCGATCAGAGCTGGCGAACTATCCTCTGTTACACCATTCTTGGTCCTTGCCGTCAATTATAAGTCAGCATTCCCATGACGTCATCCAGAACGCTCTCTCAGCAATAGGCGACCTTCTTATTTTACGGATCTTGCGACACTTGCGTCTTGTTTGTTCTCTGCTTGCACTTCAGAGTCCGGACTCAGAAAACTCTGACTATTTAATATATAAGTCGATATCGTTCAAGCAAATTTAATATTTCGTATTACATCTCTAATAGTAATAAGTATCTATAAAAATATTATTGTAAATAATATTATCCAAGGCCATAAACCTAATATCCGTTTTCGAACGTATCGTTTCGAGTTCGAGTCATCATATAACTCTTCGGAATTCATTACTCCTGTCCTGACCAGCAAATGTCACCTCTCTGAATGCAAAATGAAATGAGAATGTACCTTACCCGCCAGTCACGCCCACAAAATATGTTACGCCAGTGTGCCCTCTGGAAATGTGTGTACTATCATTGTCACCCTCTAATTCTGTGGTCTTGTCACTTCGTCACTTGGCGAGATCCTTGTTTATGAGACTAGTTAGCTTTTGCTTATGGCGGAATTTCTATATATTAATAGATTTAGTTGCTTGTGTCGGCCTCTAAGGACCAAATCTAAAACTAACAGAGATCTATGATCGGATTCACAGGGCGCCACCTATTATCAAAATCTAAAACTAACGGAGAGAAATAAAAACGGTTGAAAACGATTTTTTCCATAGTTTTTGTATCGATCGATCGCAATGAAACAATAATTATAATAAAGTTTATTCAGATATTTACAATTATATACCTAGCTATACCTTGGTATTGAAAACATTTTAACTGAAATACATAATCCTCAAGAAAAATTTGCTTGTGCATGCTTTCGTTGATTGAGGATTCCTTCCTCCATCGACGAGGCTTTTAACGAGGATAAGATCACAGACCTATACAGGATGTCTATATTAAAGGGGAGCCAGTGAATATCTTGATAAATATGCATTTTTCGGTTTCGGACAACTTTCTTTGAAAGAAAAGATTGCTTTTTTGATGGTCTAACTTTATGCAAAAGCATATTCGAGAATTACGGCCTATACTTTCAGAGATAATTTCGAAAAACCTTTGTAAAAACCGCCTTGTTTTAAGAGTTACCGAAAAAATTCTTAATGACGTTTGTGGGCAAAACTGACTGTTTTCAGTTTACTTTATTAGAATTTGGAAAAAGGCCACCGTTTATAGCACTAAAAAAAACTCAGCTGGCATGCTAGAAAATTTTAAAACTGTCCGAGATAGTTTTACCTTTACCACAGGATAAACAATACCTTTACCAATACCTCCTGAGAAATTTCCAAGATTTGCAAAATAGTAGTTATGTTGTGAAATATAGCGTTGATTTCCATCGACGAATGTAGGTATACAGGGTGAGTTTTTTTTTCGATGCCCACTATGGGGATCTCGGAAACTAGCAGAGCTAGAACAAAGGTTAAATGGGGAAAGAATTGCGGTTCTGAATGCTCAATCTAATGCCCCTTGTGGATTTTTAAAAAAGTTCATGGCTCACTAGATATTTTGAAAAGAGTGTTTTTTTGCTATTTTTCATAAGATCTCTGTAGCTCCGTTATTTCTGATTATACAGAAAAACTCTAGAGACAAAAATTGTAGATAATTTTGGGCTTAATAAGATAATCTTATCCACTTTTTTATGTTGTTTCTGATTTTTGAGATATGACATAAACTTGTGCTTTTTTTTAAATGTAAATCATAGTTGGCTAAAGCCTTATAAAATCGGCCATTTTTTGAGCTTTCCAAAGATATAATACTCGACATAGTTATTATAAAAAATGAAAGAGCTATGGCTAATTTTCTGATTTTTTTCAAAATTTTCACATAGTCAGCCATGGAATATTTTCATAATTACATTCTATTTTATAATTAGACATTCTTCAAACTTCCTAATATTTTGTTTTTAGCTGATAGCAAAATGTAACAAAATAAAACAAAAATTAAAAAACTCAAATTCAAATTATTATTATTTTAAAAGGTCACCTTTTAAAATAAAAAAAGGTGTTCAAACAATCTATCATTATTATTTACGCAAATATTGCATCTTTTTAAAACTGAATTTGTCGCCTTTCTTAGAGAGCGCCTGTCAATACTGGCAATTGCTTCTAAAACAGCTGCTCTTAATTCAACAATTGTCTCGTACTTTATTTTGTACTATCCAAAACAGACAAATTGGGGGATCTGGGCTGCCAGGAAATAGGTATATTTCTCCCTATCAAACTATTTTGATATAGCTGATCTAGGTAATTTCTTACGGGCAGATAATTATTATGTGATGGAGCTCCATCATGATAATTTTTGTTTTATTTTGTTACATTTTGTTACCAGCTAAAAATAAAATATTTGAAAGTTTGAAGTATGTCTTATTATAAAATAGAACGTAATTATGAAAATATTCCATGGCTGACTATGTGAAAATTAAGAAAAAAATCAGAAAATTAGCCATAGCTATTTTATTTGTTAACTATGCAGAGTATTATATTTTTGAAAAGCTCAAAAAATGGCCGATTTGATAAGGCCGCAGCCAACTACGATTTACATTTAAAAAAACACAAGTCTATGTCATATCTCAAAAATCACAAACAACATAAAAAATTGGATTACATATCTACAATTTTTGTCTCTACAGTTTTTCTGTATAATCAGAAATAAAGGAGCTACAGAGATCTGATAGCAAAAAATCACTATTTTCAAAATATCTAGTGAGCCATGAACTTTTTTAAAAATCCAAAAGGGGCATTAGATTGAGCATTCAAAACTGCAATTCTTCCCCGCAATTCTTTGTTGTAGTTCTGCTAGTTTCCAAGATCCCTATAGTGGGCATCGAAAAAACTCACCCTGTATATACAGCGTCTGCCAGAAAGTTGGACACAAATGGGAATTTTCTATATTTGAAGTTTCTCAGAAAAAAAAGTATTCTTGATAAAAGTTGGTACTTGTGCTTAAACTCAAAATATACCCGAAAAATTTTAAAATTTCTATTCGTATACAGGGAAGGTTGAAAAATACTTATGAAAATTCCTCAAGAGTAAAGTAACCTTATTTTTAGAACTACAGCACTATGAAGAGTTGTTTGGAATCCCAAGACAATGTCAAATATGAATTCACAGGCACCTACTCAAAAGAAAGAAAAATCACACTTTCGCATTTTTTATTCACCACGCCACAGAATAACTAAAATCTGTGACCACGCTGTATAATAGATAATATTAATATTAGCTATGTACCTATTTTGAGGCACATCTTCGAGGATGACAGTACGATACCAACGATTTTTATTTACGTTCAACTCTAGCATCTTAAAAAAACTTAATAACTGAAACTTCTGCAAAGTTTGTCGTTTTTTTATTTGGGATCTTCCCTACGACTCGTGCTCGATTTGGACAAATAACTTGGGCAACCTGCTAACTTACAAGGTATTGCACCTAAAAAAAGTAAGTATATTTTGTAAAAATATAATAAAATTAACTTGCCATGAAAATTTAAAACCTTTAGCTAAACGTGGAATTTTTAAAGGTGCACGTAGTTTCACCAGTCGATTCTAAACACACCGTTAATTGAGGACCATCGACGAACACACGTAGTCTCCCTTTCAATGTCTTGTGTTAAAAAGTGTTGTTCATAGACCTACAATAACCCGAAGCTTTATAAAAAATATATAAAAAATGTAACATATAACATACCTTGAATGTTTCTTGACTACAAAATAAGCACTTTTTATGGCTTGCACCCTTGTTTGTATAAATAAGGCTTGCACCCATTTTGCCCTCAAAACTGGATCCTTAGGAAAGGCAAAAACGGACACTTTTGGCTTTGGCCCGGTTAGGTAATTGCGATTCCAATTTAGGCGTCGATTGATTCCTTCCTCCATCGACGAATTTGGGACACAACACTTGCAAGGCTAGAACCGTTGATTTGCATCGATTCTAAAACCACAAGAAAACACTCATTTTGATACAACCATAGAAGAATCTACTACGACTAGATTCTTCTATGATACAACAAAACACATTTTCACTTCCCAACCTCTGTACCTATTTATCGTTTATCTGATGGCTCAAAACACGAAATGTTTTTTTATATGCACACACTAATTATCGGACTAGAACACCACCGCACACTATCCACCAAATACAGGTAACAATATAAGTGGAAATAAGAGAACGAGAATCACAGCAAAGCAAAAAGCAAAAACAGCTGGCTGGACCTTGGACGTGACGATGCGCTTGGTCGATCGATACCTGGCCCGCGTACGTATGTACATAATAACAGTTTCCTGCCCTGTAAAATTTAACCTTCTTCCATCGACGCTTTTCTCTAACCGTCGATTGCGGATTCCTTCCTTCATCGACGGCTCGGACCGTGGTTCGGAATTTGGCGCCACCGTACGGACGCGTCTCGGTGAAATGTAAGGGAACGAGACAGAAATATTTAGTAAAAAGTGGGAATGTGACAGACAGACCATAAGGACATATTTGAAGGTTATAGAAATTCCGCCATAAGCAAAAGCTAACTAGAACCTCCATAAACAAGGGGCGAGATCACAGATATGATGTAATCTCAGAGATATGGAGGAAGAGAATGCTCTTTGAGCTACTGCGCATCCGATTTTTCGGCTACACAGAGGGCGTTTAGATCGCCGCCATTTTAAGCCAGTCTTGTCTAGAAATTTGTTTACTTTTTCGTGTGTTTGGTGTTTTTTCTGGCTTGTTTTTGTAATCGTGTTGTGTTCATTAACATGTCTTGCTCTGTAAGAACATGCACAAATTGGTGGGCAATAAGAAATGCCTCCAATCAACTTCTATACCGTCGGAAAATGAATCTGACCAACAACAAAGTGGTCCTAGCCTACCACAAGCTGCAACTTCAACAGATTCAATGATTTCTCCTAATGAGGCACCAAGGCAGATTCGCCAAAAACGGTCCAGGTAAAAACAAACTTTTTTTACTAAAGTTGCTACCACATCAATATAAAATTATACCTAAACGTAAATAAATGCAACAAAAATTTGAAAAATCAAATATTTTGAATTTGTCGCACTTTCGTGGGTTAAAATGGCGGTAGAAAAATTAGCAGTCTTGCCCACGTTGACAATGATTCTCCCCCCTCTATATCTCTGTGTAATCTGTGGCTAAGATACGAAGAAGAAGAAAATAGAAAAATATCTATATTTATTTTTATTCTTGTGATCCTATCACAAAATACAAAATGTAGAATAAAATATCCACAATAGAATTTATTGTTGTCAACTCAGACCATTGAGGTAATATAAATTATGGAGGGGAGAAGGTGTCATGTGACCCAAAGCGGGTTCACCTACGTCATAGATTACCAGAACAACGTCAATTTGTTGACTCGGTGCTAAAAGTGCATTAAAAGTTGCTAAGTTTCCCTTGTTATTACGAGCTATTGACCTCTGGAAATAAATATGTCATGTGCTGTACGTTGTTGCAGTAGCAATTCTAAAGTGGACAAAAAGAAATTCACAGGAATTACATTTCACAGGTTATGTAAACAATAGACAGAGCCGTATCAATATAATTTATAATATCCACTTTGGTACTTTATGAAAAGAAAAATATTTGGTATGTATTTGACTGACTGACTGACTAAACCAAGCTTTTAATTTCGTCGTTGTTAGTTTTCGTTTTTTTACATCTTTTTAAATTTTACCCTGGCGTGTCGGCCATATTGATCACAGACTTAGCCACACCCTCTGAACCCGTTTGCTATATGCGATAAAGTAATGTTATGGCGCCTCCCCCCCATACTACCTCAATGAGTCAGACTAATGTAGCTAACCTATATATTCTGAGTCTGAGGTTGTCAACCTCTATTATAATAATCTGTGAATTGTTGATAAATGTTTTGTACATTTATGTGATTTGGAAATGAATTCCTACATTTTTAGTGCTGTTATAATATTATTCATAGTAACCCAGATTAATGTATGATTTTTATTTTTAATGTCCGAATTTTCCAGGATTGACAAATTTTGTTACAGGCACAATCTTATGAAGACAAAAGATGCAAATGCATTTGCCCAGGCATATCTACAGTCACAAACAGTACAGAAATCTCACATACAAGTAGAATAATGTATATAACGAATGTCCCTCCAAGTAAATGGTAAGCAGCCTTTACCCGAGACCTGAAATATTTTTGACGAGAAAACTTTAGTAACTGTGACGGAGTGATTCTGCCACGGATACAAGCTCAGATCATTGGAAAGGAACAAGAATTTTGCCCCCGCTGCAAGTGCAAGTATGAAAACAGAAAAACTGGAGTTATTAAAGTTGTGGTTATAATAGTTATTTGGGTCATTTCAATACTCGTTATCTATATGGCATTTTTGATCATATTGGACCCACTCTTAAACAAGAGAATGAAAGGCAATTATCAAGAACACACAAATGAAGATGTAAGTATTTGTACACTGCGTCTCCTTGGATATACACATATAGCATATTATAAGTAGTGGTAATGGAACGATTCTAATGTGTTGAACGAACTTAAAGCCGGATTTATAAACTTTTACGTTTGACGTTGCCGTTTGAAGTTTGATGTTTCCGTTTGACGTTGCCGCAGCTCTGTTTCGAAAGTTGTTTTTAAACTTTTTCCGTTCGGTTTAGAATTTTCTGTACGCCTGCGTGGTATCAACGCCAGAAAGATAAACCATAACAACAACAATCATTGTCATCGGAGCGAAGTCGTTCGATTTAATAATATTCTGATTTAGCAACTCTGAATCCATTCGGTTTACTATCATGTAGCGTTATTTTGGATAAATAATATTTAAATATTACACAAAATCAATACAGAGGATCAGCTGATACACTGGGAAACCATGTGACCTCCCACGTGTCTCCTAAAAAGGCACTTCATTGGCCAGAGCTGCAACAGCAAACGGAAAAAGATAAAAGTTGGTTATCCCCGACGGAACGTCAAACGCCAGATGGCAACGGAATTTGAGTTTATAAATACTAACATCAAATCTTGGATGTCCAACTTTCGAACGTCAAACGGCAACGTCAAACTGCAAACGGCAACGTCAAACGTCAAAGTTTATAAATCCGGCTTAATGGAAAGTTAGTCTCGTTTGCTTGAAAAAGACGAAGATAGAACACGGCAAGGCGAACACCGCACACCCGCCTAGCACGGGAGTAGAGGTTACAATTCATATCGGCCGCGAGTCTGCGGCCATTGTAACCCTCAGTCCCATGTTTGGCGGGTGAGCGGCGTTCGCCTTCATCTTTTTAAGCAACCGAGACTAACTTTCCTTTCAGTTCAACACATTAGATTGTTCGATTACCACTTCTTAGCATGCTATACGTGTAGATAAATAAATGTAGAGAAAAAAGCGCACAGGAAATAACCGCACATGGAAAAAAGCGCACACGGAAAAGAGCGCACAAGGAAAATTGCGCACATGGACAAATGCACACAATGAAAAATGCGCACAAGGAAAAATGTGCACATATGGAAAAAACGGGCATATGAAATACATACAGTGAGCTCCACATTTTGGCCACAATAATTTATAGTGCCATCAAATTGGCTTTAGCTTAAAACCCTTCGTGCAAAATTTCAATACTCTAAGTTATACAGGCTGTTCACAAAAGGGGTATAAACCAGAGGGCATATTTTGATGATATTTTTTCTCAGATCAATGAAGCTTTGCTAAGGTAATGTTTTACATAGTATAACTATGTCTAGCAGTCTATAGGGTGTTTGTAAAAACAATCACATTTGACAAATAAATAATTTATTAAAAAAATATATTCAACGAAAAAATTCGGCATTTACTGCATTATACAAATATAAATTAATAATCATTACTGAAAATTAGCTAATCTCCTTAAGTAAGCTAATTTATCTTCAGTTTCGCTGTATTTTTCTACCGAGCTGGCAACAAGCGAGTAAAGTTGTTTGTACTTCCTTTTTGTAGGGTCCAATCTGTTGGCTTCGGCGTTCGCTAAAGTCAGCTTATGACACGCTAAATCCCTTCGCAATCCGTCGAACAGCATCCATATGCTAGGATGGCTACAATGAAATAGTGAATTTAAGGCATTGTGGAAGCCTTCGCAACAATTTGTAGTTCTTGGTGATTCGTCAAGGGCGGCATCGTAGTGGTTCCATGTTCTGGGAGGAAACTGAGCACTTCTCCCTGCGGCTCCTTCTATGTTAAACTTGTCGTCATCGGGAAAACTTTCTGCTAGTCTTGTAAATATATTTCTTACATCTTCTTCCGGAACGAAACTTAATGCAGCAAGGGATTTCAGCAATAATTTTGTGTTGACATCGGATTCGAATTCCGATTTTAATCCAACTGCATGGATTTTCCTTATAAGGTTTTGGCACAAATGGAAATAACAATACCCTTTATTTCGGCTTCTGGAAAAGATTTTCTGGCAGCATTCATGCAGGCTTTTTCGAAATCTAAAAGCATTTTCTGGGACGCCATGTTTGGAACTAACTCTTTCAAAATTCTAAACATCTCCATGTAAGTGGCTTCATTCTTCTTTTGTAGCAATATGTACACACATGGTGGATACGAATTTCCCACTTTGGCATGTAAAGTATAAAGTTGATAAAACATTAGGGGGCCTTGTCAAATGTTCCGTCACCGAATAAAGTGGTTTGCTTCAATGTGTTCAATAACTATCTCCCAAAATTAAAATTCTGTTCGTATTGTCTATCCCGATGTCTTGCAACACTAAGTCCGAGTATTTCTCAGGAATCGCGAAGTAGATCGTCGATGGATTCGACAAATGCTTCTCTGCTCGGTGGTTTCGAAGAGTTCTGGCAACAGACGATTGCTTCGGAATATAAGCCAGTGGATCATTGCTCACTTGTAATAAGGTGTCTCCAATAACATTGCGAGGAGTAGCATTCACAGCTGCCATGGCTTGACGCATTAGGCTACGGGCTTTGTTTGCTTCTGTTTTCTGAGGACAGGAGTCATGACAATGACTGGTTGGCTCTTGCACTATGTTTCCGTTCTTCGTTTTCATCAAGGAAAGGCACTTCGTAGATCGATCCTCCCAACACCTCCAAGTATCTATTTCGTTTGTTGTGCGAAAGAGCCGATATTCAGATCCCTTGTACCCGAGAATTTGTTTGCCTTTCTGACTGGTCGAAAACTCCATTTTGCTAATTCAAAGAAAATGTAAACTGCCTTGTTCGAAAGTTTTGGAAGATTAAAGACAACTCTAACTGCCTGGCTTATACATATATAAGCCGGCCCTTCCCATGTCAAATTAGGTGACAGGTATACTCGTTATGTAGATTAAGATAATAATAGGGATTAAATTAATGTAAATGTAATAATCCGAATACTATTTACCTAAATGGTTTTTGATATTTGCCTGTTTATTTGCAAATGCCCAATACGGTGTGTGATTTTTGGGGGTATTCTTTTGATAACAATGGGCCATGGAATAAGCCTATTTCAAAGAATTATACCCCAAAATGTGAAACACACACTTAATGTGTGCGCATTTTTCCTTGTGCGCATTTTTCCTTGTACGCTTTTTGCAGTGTGCGCTTTTTTTCGTGTGCGCTTTTTTCCATGTGCGGTTATTTCCCGTGCGCTGATGTGACTGTGCGCTTTTTTCTGTGCGTTTTATTCCTGTGCACTTATTTCCTGGATTCGCCTCTTGTTATTCCTTCACTCAACGCTGAAAATGTCAATTTCTACGTATCTCGCAGAGGGCGCCACTTGCGCAATTTTTGGATGGTGCGTTTACTCGAACTTTTTTGAAGTTACCTATCTTTATGGTCTTGCAGGTCCATCGTTTTAGTGCATATCTTTTTATTCTGCAACAAAAAGGTACTCTTGTTCCATAACGATAAAATTAAGCATTTGCGTTGAAATTGAAAAAACGCGCACCAAAACCCTTGTTAACTCCAACATTTCGAAAATAAAATTTTCACCGCTTTCAAATATTACAGATCAATGAACAATGAAATAAAAATTATTCGCTTTCAAAATAGAAAGGATTGAATGTGACAAAATTTGAACATCCTATTTCAAGAAAGCCAGTGGTGGTTTGACCAATTTTTCATCATTTTGACTCTACAGTTGATCTGTAGCATTTGAAAGTGGTAGGTGATAAATGTTGGAGTTAACAGGTATTTTGGGGCACGTTTTGTCAGTTTCAATGCAAACGGTTGATTTTATTGTTATGAAAGAGAGTAGGGTAATTTTTTGTTGCTGAATAAAAAGATGGACTAAAATGATTGACCTGAAAGACCAAAAAGATAACCTCAAAAAAGTTACGAGTCAAAGCACCATTTAAAAATAGCGCAAGTGGCGCCCTCTGTGAGATACGTAGAAATTGACATCTTCAGCTTATTCTTCCAAAAACACTGCAGTGCCAAATTTCAGAGATATTGCCAACATTTTATTTCAAAAGAGAACTACCACACCCTGTATCTCAGAAACCAAGAACTTTAGGACCTAGGTTTATAATATGAAAGATCCACCTTATAATGAATTTTTCTGTCCTGATCAAATAATCTAATCTAAAGATCTTGATCAAATAATCTAACTGTTAATACAGTCGTCTCACCGAATAAGTCTTGACATTCGCT
Source organism: Pseudeuparius sepicola (assembly GCA_963920635.1). Taxonomy (NCBI): domain Eukaryota; kingdom Metazoa; phylum Arthropoda; class Insecta; order Coleoptera; family Anthribidae; genus Pseudeuparius; species Pseudeuparius sepicola. The sequence continues at coordinate 44,540,288 of OY987302.1, read as the reverse complement.
AAACTCCCTAGATTGTCGGGATTGGTAGGAAAAATTGGAGACATATTAGGGCTTATTGGCTAAGCTGAATTTTCTTATGTGTACGAAAAATCAAATCGAAAAGAAACAGATTTATTTTTGTCTTGTTTCTGTCTGACGGTCAGACAAAAATTTGCCAAAATATCGCGTACAATGAAATAAAATGGGTTTAATACAAAAATTTAGGACAAAAAATGAAATACGATACTGGTCGGCTTATCCAGCAAAATCTATAATGACATATTATAATAGCTCAAAGAAATTCTGAAATTCCTCACCAAGATATTAACAGTTACTAGTTTGGCCCTGGTACGGGATTGCTCCACGAACATAGATAATGATTAAAAATTACAGAAGAGATATACGCAAAGATAGTAGATTTATGCAGCGAAACAATTCAAGAACCAAATGTACCTAGGACCTAGGATTGGTACTGTTGGAAAGCTTTTTCAAGAGCTTTTCAAAGATATATCATATGTGGGGGTTGACATTTAAGATTTTAAAGTTGGGGTGGGCAGGGCCTAGGGAGTTGGAGGAGGGGCGTCACTTAATACCACATTTTGGTTCCCCCTTCATACTACCGAAACGGGTTCCAGTGATTTTTTCTTTCTTCTTTATTTTAGATTTTAGATATTATAGCCCATTGAAACTCTCTTAGATGTTCAGAGACATTAGGGAATTTTTCGCGAGATAAGATTTTAAAAATGTTACGATGGCAACATACCACATTTTGGCGAGCATGACATAGGGGAAGACTTTGATGTATTGCATGATGACATTATTTATTGCACAACCAACCCGTTTTTGCAATAACCTATGGTTCAATATTTTTAAAGAATGGGATGTAATAACTGCTATCAACTAGAAGTTAAATGGTATCTCGTATAAAATACCCTATTGTTGACTGGTGCCATAAATTTTAACAATTGTTTTGGACAGGGCACATATGGCTTCCATTGATTTATTGTTTTTGTGCTGACAGGCAAATATAAATTCTACTGGTACAATGGTTCCTAAAAACTGTACCTTCCGAGAGCGCGACGAATTTTTTTTTTTTAAATGGGGTCTTTGAGTGACGCATTTGGCAATACGAAGCAAGAGGAAGGTCTGATTAAGAGTTTTAACACTTTTTCGATTTTTAAAGAGGCGGTGTCGAGAGATATTAAGCTTTTTCCCAAGAGAAATCGGATCATTTTTATGTGTCGTTCTCTAACTAAAAATTATTCTACAGCCGCCCTGTGTCTCGGAAGTAGAAAATCGGGAGTTGGGAAATATTTTGGGTATCGGATTTTCGAGGTTTCTTACAGCACTGGAGGAAAGTACAACACTCAATTAAGAGATTTATTATCTCCTTCGATTTTTAGAACATATCTTTTCGAAGTTATCAAAAGACTTTTGCAAACAAGATGGTCAATGTTCGTAGGGCGGGTTATTTACAAGAATAAGATTAGACAGGCAACTAAGATCAACCTAATAACGCCAAATTTATTTACCGCAACTGGACAGTGAATTTTATTGGTTTTTCGTAATTTTAAGTGGTTTCAAGAAAAATAAATCATCAACATAATATAAATACCATTTCAATGGTTAAAATGATCCCCAACAAAATGTTTTAATCCAATATAGTTTTCTGTGGAATATTTTGGTTTTGTGAATATCTCGGAAACTACTTGTTTCCCAGATTCCAATAAAATCAGGCTTATTAAATGCAAAAAAGGTATATTTTCACAAAATATCATGTTAATCGAGTTATTTTTAATAGAGAAAAAAAACGAGAAATCGGTGTTTTGCCATTTTCTCGGAAAATTTGAGGTTATGTTGAAAAATGTTTTATATGAAGGTTAAAAGCCCGATTTATAAACTTTGACGTTGCCGTTTGATGTTTGCCGTTTCCGGTTGATGTTTGCCGTTTCCGGTTGATGTTTGAAAGTTGGACATCGAAGATTTCATGTTTGCATTTATAAACTCAAATTCCATTGCCGTTTGACGTTCCGTCAGGGATAACCAACATTTATCTTTTTCAATTTGCCGTTGCGTGCCTACTTAAGAGTCACGTGGGAGGTCACATGGTTTCTCAGTTTATCAGCTGATCATCTATATTGATTTTGTGTAATATTTGTAATATTAATTATCCAAAATAACGCTACATAGTAGTAAACAACATGGATTCAGAGTTGCTAAATCAGAAATTGAACGACTTCGCTCCGATGACGATGATTGTTATTTTATGCTTTATTTTTCTGGCGTTGATAACACACAGGCATACAGAGAATCCTAAACGTAAAAAGTTTATAAACGACTTGGAAACAGAAGCTGCGTCAACGTCAAACGGAAACTTCAAACTGTAAACGGCAACGTCAAGCATCAAAGTTTATAAATCCGGCTTTAGATTTGCAAGAAAAGGTGATAATGGGCATAAGCACTCAAAATTAACAAAAAGAAAAACTAGTAACCGCATACACGTGTTTCATGCTATTTGGCAATCCTAAATTTTCCGGCTGGTCCTTGCCTGTTAATAATTTTATTTTTCCAAAAATTTACTGGCACTATCTATTATAGGACAGTAGCTTGCATAATCAAGAAAAAAAATTGAAAATCGTCGATCCTGGTGGACAAAGTAGTGGCTACTGGAACACCATGATATTCATATCATATATATCTGTTGGAGGAAATGCATTATTGCGGACATTATTTATGTTAAAAAAGAGAGCCATCAGCTACCATGAGAACTTGCAGGTGCACTAATGTCAAAAGAATAAAGGATCACACATGTGGTTCAGTTAACTCTTGAAAGTATTTCCTATGTGTGTGTGGGCCACCAAAGAAATCATTGCCAAAAAAATGAAGAGAAACTCAAAAGAAAGAATACAGTATGTTTATATATTATGGGAAAAACACTCCTACTAGCATTAAGCCGGATTTATAAACTTTTACGTTTCCGTTTGACGCTGCCGCAGCTCTGTTTCCAAAGTCGTTTATAAACTTTTTCCGTTCGGTTTGGAATTTTCTGTACGCCTGCCTGGTATCAACGCCAGAAAGATAAACCATAACAACAACAATCATTGTCATCGGAGTGAAGTCGTTCGATTTTATAATATTCTGATTTTGCAACTCTGAATCCATTCTGTTTACTACCATGTAGCGTTAATTCGGATAATTAATATTAAAATATTACACAAAATCGATACAGATGATCAGCTGATAAGACTGGGAAACCATGTGACCTCCCAGTGACCCTTAAAACGACACTTCATTGGCCGGAGCTGCAACGGCAAATGGAAAAAGATAAAAGTTGGTTATCCCCGACGGAACGTCAAACGGCAACGGAATTTGAGTTTATAAATACTAGCATCAAATCTTCGATGTCCAACTTTCGAACGTCAAATGGCAACATCAAACTTCAAACGGCAACGTCAAATGTCAAAGTTTATAAATCGGGCTTTGTCACCAAAAGCGAGTTAAGAATAGTAGATTCTGTAATGAGGTTAGAATGAAAAAATTCAATACGAGTGGAAGATTCCGAACGTGAGCGTTAGCGAGCGTGAGGAACTACGAGTATCGAATTTTTCCATTCTAACTGAGTAACAGACTGTATTTTGTCCACGAAATTTCTGTCACAAAATATAACAAAGGGATTTTTCCATGAAAAACGGAAAGTAGTTTTGATTAATAAAAATAATTCACATCTTATTAGTGTATAGATTATCTTTAACTATACATTAGATACATCTGTAATTTTTTTTTAAATTCTAGGATGATTCAACAAATACACCTGGAATGTCACACAATATGAGTTTAAGAGGAAATGTTTTAAATAGAGTTGGACACCAGCAGGACAAATGGAAGAGACAAGTAAAGGAACAAAGGCGTAACATTTACGATAGGCATACTATGCTAAATTAAATATAGTTGAGAAGTTGTAAAGAAATTGTCATTAATTATATACTATGCCGTGTTAAATGAAAACGCCCTAACCAACATTTTCATGATTTCTCGTTTAGAGCAAAATTGGACTATTCTGGTGATTATGCAACCACTTATTTTGCTTCAAAAGCCATATCTGCACCATGTGAAATGATTTCAATTTTTTGTCTGCCGTATAAATAGGCTATTTTTTGATCTAGCTAATAAGTTTTGCCGTATGGTACTTGTTAGAAGTATTGCAGTATCCGTAGATCCAGCAGCACAATATACGGCACTATGATATTTGCAACTAGGGTTCTTGACGAAATTTTACAAACTTGATAAAACAATTCCTGAACACTTGCCTAAGACCCTACGATTATTTAAAATATGTATATTTACGTAATTAGGAACTTATTAGACTTTCTTTGAAATTTGGCGGAAAAGCACTTATGACGTCACAAGTGTTTTATAACGGCAATTTGGCAACATAGCGATACCACTGAAGTGTTCTGAGACATAACCTTATTCGGCAGTGAAAGTTACAAGGAAAGTTGAAATTTCAAAATTCTAACCTCAAACTCCCAGACTTATGATGCCCCGTGAAACCACTTTTAGCGTTGATTGATTCCTTCCTCCATCGACGATTTTAGTCAAGAAGGTTTTTTTTCGTAAATACTTATTCAATCGTTTTTCTGTAAATTTTCTTGGCTAGGTTGGGCCTAAAGTCTGGAATTCGGGCTCGGAAGGTACTTCTAAGCACTATGGCATCTTCATAAACACGCCTTCAAGATGGTCCCTAGGCCGAGGTTCTCTCTTTATTAATAACTCATAATACCTACTACCTACTGTATTCTTACTACAACGTAGGTACAAACCTTTGCAGTTTTATCCCATGGATTTCGGCAGACGCTAACAGCATCCAATTTCGGCAAATTACGGATTGTCCTTTCAGGGTCCATGTCCATGATACCTTACCTTACACATCTAACAACATGATAACTAGGTCCGCAAACAATATATAATAGTAAATATCAATAACAAACTATAATAAATGGCACAGATATTATCTACTAATATTTTGATTTAGCGAGATACGGAATGACAGTTGGCATCACGGGATGTCATCTGACGGTCAGAAAACCATACGTGTTAGATGACGTGGATATATGAATATGGTTAGATGGCTAGGTGGGCGGGTAACGTTGCCAAATACGCGAATATTTCCCCCATTATATTGGTACCTGAATATTTATAGTATGTTCCGTATACAGATATTTTAACTAAAGTGTTACGTGGCAGAGATGAAGGATATAAGTAGTTTCCAGCGTGTGCAGCATAAAAGGACACCATTTTGATATAGAGGAGTCAATATACGGAACATATTCGTAATAAAAAGTCTTTATGTGACAAAATTTGTGTGTGCAATTGCGTTAGTTAAAGCTCAAAGGTTTCAATACATTAAGTAACAGATATTCATAGGCAAGCTGGAGATACTTGAATAGAAAACTGCAATTTGCCTTTGTTCTACGAATGATTGCAAACGGGCACCGGCAACCTTACAGTTCCGTTTCTCCTAAGAGGCACAGAGTTGCCACATTTGGCGCTCTGGACACTAGAACGACGAAACTGTAGATTTCAGCCTGAACAAAATTGTGCAACTTTGTCTTTAATTATCATAAAAAATAAGGGTTAAAAGCCGTTGTTTCATTTATTACGTGTTATGTTGGTACATCTACTGTAAACGTAAACAGAGTAGAATTTTAGAGCAATTAAAAATATTGTCAAGTACCCTATTGCTAAGGTCATTTGCCATATGTTACAATTTTTATAAGTAAACACCATATAAAAATAAATGAATAAGTTAGGGCAAGTTCAAAGATTTTTTATAGTTTTTATTAGTTTTTTTATTTGAAAATTTAACCAAAATATCAGATAGGTACCCATTATTGTATATTATTATAATAAAAATTTCGAAATATAGGTTTTCTCTTTACCTATGTTTTTGTTTTCAGTTTCCCATCTCACGGATACAGTTTTTTATTATTTTTATTCATTTAACATTTTGTCAGTAGCTGAATAATAAATTGCCGTTGCAGTTCTTTCAAAGTTTCATATAAATTAGCAAGCTATTCAATCAGGAACTTTTTTAATGCATGAATTTAAAAGTTGTGGCTGGCGGCTGGCAGAAGACAAAACCCAAAGCCTCAATTACCTCAAAACAACGTTTTTGTATATACGGCATTTTCATTAAACAGTGCAGCATACCAATTATAATTTAAATCTGTTTCGACATTTAAATACTGCAGCTGTGGATGGCAGGAGAAAAAACACAAAATCTCAACGATCTCAAAACAGTTTCATTGCACATATGGCGTTTTTATTAAACATATTGACTTAAAACAAAAGACGCAAAGTGGTGGACTTAACTTTTTGAATTGCTTTAGATAATCTAACCAATCTATTATGTTGCAGAATTAGTGTAAAGAATCCAGACATTTGTAGGTGTAATTATGAAATGTATTATTATAATATAACCATGGCCCTCGTAAAATAAGCGAGGGTCGTGAATACAAAATACAACTGTGTAAATAAATTTCGTGTTTATGGACTGCACATACTCGGAACCTAACCCCTGAAACAATATAAACAACTTTGCTGGTTCCCCTTATTTTTGTAATGTGAGGACAGATCAAATATATTATTATATTACCTGAACCTTTGTCTATGACCCGCACTCAACACATTGGGGCCAGTATTGACGCCAACAATGTGCGTCCAATGTGTGGATTGACAAAGACAAAATAGCGTTGGCGCCAACGATGGCCTCAACATTGGGCAAATTCCTAAATTCAGCACTGAACACATCGATGGCAATCAAGGTCCATCAAACCATTCTATAATTCAGCGATGGATTGTGGATGGATGGAGTGGGGGAAGGGTGAGGGCTCCAGCAAAATTCTATTAAGCCCATCATGCTTGGGATGTTGATGAATATGTGAAATTGACAAAACAGCGAATGATCTCTTGTTTTGCGGGAATTGATATGGAAAAGTTGGGTTACAGTTATTTGTGTAAAGTATTTGGAAATAATAAAATAAGACACTCGCACTGATTAACTAAAATTGCGTTTATGTTCTTCCTGAGCGTTACAAAGAAAATGGTTAACACCGTAGGATGGTGCTCACATTGACTGGATGGTTGTCGAATTTCCCATCTGAAACAAACAATTAGTGTTTGAAATTGAGATATTTCTGAGATAGTTAATCTCAATGATTCATAAAGAATCCCTCAGACTCATAGGGTCTATAAAAACCCAGGAACCCTCTTTCCTAATGGCTTCAACCCAGGGAACCACTCTTCCCGGCGGTAATTTTCAAAACTCTGGGAAATAACTGCCCGATAGCAATATTCCAAGCTCAGTGAAATAGTAATCCCGACAGCAATTTTTTGAGTTCAGGGAAATAACCTTCCCGATAGAAATATTCAAGCCCAGAGAACGGACTTAGTTGTCAATGGAATTTTTAACGCCCCGAGAACTATTGTAATGATTCCCGCCGATTTGTTTTTCTTATTTTTTCTTTTACAAATCTCCAAAGGTAACCCATCTCTTTATATGTTCAGTAGCATAGACTTCACAATAAGGAAGTCTCGATCTACTTGACCCAGATATTTATATTACTTCATAACGGTCTTTGTCCAACCCTTTAGAAATTCTGAAAGAACCTTTCCATTTAGGCACCAACTTGTGACTCTTGCCCGTACTCCCTTTGGACGAAATTTTGACAAGTACCAACTCGCACTCGGCAAACGTTTTTGTTTTTGCCCGATGTGCATCAAAATTTGCCTTCTATGTTTGTTGGTGTGCTTCTATGCATTTGCCAATGGAACTACGAAGTTTTAGGATCCCCACCGCTTCCACCTATTCGAGGAAACCGGCATTGTATTGTTTAATCCCAACTGGATATTAGTTATGTTTTCGTAACAATTCATCATCACCTCTGTCCGCCCCCATAGTTGCCAAAGAATTCAGGGCGGTTCTATTATACTGTTTTTATAGCATTAAGGTGCAACTTAATTTCTCTCTGCTTACAAAAGTCTTTTATTTTCTTGGAGTCAAAGGCTTTCCCTTTGTCGGTGAGAATCCTGTTTGGCACTCCAAATATTTTGATGACTGATTCTAATTCATCGACGACACACTTGGTCATTTAATATTTTTAATTGTTTCGACACAAAAAAATTTGATGAAAGCATCAACAGTGACCAGAACATAATTATTTCCTTGTCAGCTCGTAGAAAATAGACCAAGAGGTGAGGAATTTTTGGTATTGGATGTAAATAGCCAGGTTTTTTTACCAGATAGATTTTTCTGGTACATACAGTTGATACAAGCTTCAACATACTTACTGATAAATCGACGCATCTTAGGAAACCAGAAGCTTCGTGAAACCCTTTCGTAGGTTTCATCAAATGTGAAATACCACAATGGATTACTGAAATCACAGCAATGTATCTATCTGTACTGATATTTACAACAGGTTTACGACCTGTAGGAGAAGTAGTTTTACTGTAATATCGAACAACCATATCTTTTCCCTCTTCTACTTGTCTGATCATACCAGCAGAACCAGTTCGAGTAGCATTGGTATGGACACAGACCTATATAGCTTCACTACAGACTGTGCTTTGCCGTATATTATTAGGCGAACCCAAAAGGATGCCAAGTCCCTCGAGTTGGCATCCTTTGTGGGATCGTACAAATATTTCATAAATACGTGGCTGAAAAAATTTACCAGTCAAAAACTACCCCATTGTACCACTTTAAGGAAAAAAATAATAACTTCATTTTTCTTGCTCTCCGTTTTCAGCAGACATTCAAAATTATTCTAAACGTACCAAACTGCGTCCATTGTTTCTGGTCGGAATTTGGCAGTTTTCAAAAGAGTCTCAAAAGTAAAAAAGCTGCCCCTTCCTACTAGTGAAGTTTTTTTTTTGGTCGAATCCTCGCCATTTTCAGCAAGGACGTTCAAAATTATCCTAGAGGCATCAATCCGCGGTTGAAAAAAATTGCCGGACAAAACTACCCCCTGCATCCCTTTAGCAAAAAAAAATGATAACTCCATTGTTTCTGGTCCGAATTTCGGCGTTTTCACAATGATGTTCAAAAAAGTCTCGGAAGTAAAAAAAATGCCAGACAAAAAACTACCCCTTCCCGCTCCCGAAGTTGTTTTGGTCAAATCCTCGCCATTTTCAGCAAGAACGTTCAAAATTATCCCAGACGCATCAATCCTCGGTTGACAAAAATTGCCGGGCAAAAAAACTACCCCCTGCATCCCTTTAGGGGAAAAAATTGATAACTCCATAGTTTCTGGTCAGATTTTTCGCCGCTGTTGTTGAATACTGCAGTGCTGGACTAATTCAGAAATTCTACGCACTTATAGGTTTTGTTGCTAGAATTTTCAAAAAAAGTTTTACACAGGAACATCAAACTAGATTTTAAAAACAATCTGAACACGAGATACTAGGAAATTAATTTCAGCATTAAGAGATAGAAAAAAAGTTTTACTACAAAAGTTCTTCGAAATTAATAGAATATAATTTTGTGTATTTTTGTATATACAGGGTGTTCCGTTTTCCATTTTTTTTATTGAAATTGCAATTTTTTTCGAACGTTGGTAAACCATCCAAATCGGCATTTAGGAGCCATAAAATTAGCAATTCCATGTACACAAAGTAAAAAGAAGATGAATATTTTACTGTTTTGTGGGCTTCTCCTTGTTAGGGACTAGGGTTCCTAAGGAACCCTATTAGGGAAGACTGTAGTGTGACCACATGCCCTTTCGCAAAACAGATTTTTCCTATAGAAAATGGACGAGTATAATTCCAGTCGGTCGCGGACATCTCGCTCCAAAGAACGTCGACATGGGAAAGGCCCACAACGTGAGAAAGAGACTCATGTTTTGCAACGTCGTAACAATAGAGAATGCGGATCCTGTGGATGCCCGAACAAAATGACGATTCAACACAAGAGGCGAAAGTCTAGCTCCAACAGCTCGAGTGAACCAACCTATCATAGTAAGGGAAGAAAGCGGACCAAAAAGTCGCACAGACACAGTTCTCATTCTCCAACAACGCCTCCTCGACAGACCACCCATAGAGAGTCTAGTCATGTGGCCCGATTGGGAAGGCTAAGTTCCCAAAATCGGAACCTGCCATCTATGTCCAGCCGAAGGTCAAGTGCCGGGGACACTTATACAACAACAGCACCACTTACTGAGGTAAGGCTACGTGCCCCCAGTATACAATACTCACGCAACCAAGATGAAGAGGCTCCTGAGTCAGGACACAACCAGAACCAAGTCAGAATGAAAAAATTCTTTCCATGCTAGGGGAGATCGAACCAGAGGCCCCGACTTTCAAAATACATGATGTACTCCAGAGCAGGTGGGCCATCATCCTAACACAGGGTCTGTCGCAGGATGATCGAACCATGTTGCTTTCAAAACACACACTACCAAGCAACCTACCACAGCTGAAACCCCCAATAATAGACCCAGAAATAATAGCAGCGGTCCCCGAAGCAGCCATAAAAAATGATCAATTTCAGATAAATCGTCAACGGCAACTCAGCACCGGGATTGCAGCAATTGGTAAGGGACTGGATAAGGCGTTTGAGCTCCCAGATTCCGCCCAGAAAACAGAAACTATTTTCGCTATAGGCGAAGCTGCAAAAATTCTCTGCGACCTCCACTATAGAATGTCGCTTTCCCGCCGACTAACACTCACACCACACTTAGCAAAAGGGGTCAAAGATATCGTGTTGACCTCTTCTGAAGTATCTGACTCGTTGTTTGGACCAAACTTAGGGGATCGAATTCGAGTGGCAAAAGCTGTGGAAAGATCGGCCAAAGACATGAAACCGACATTGAAGATGGGGACTACAACCACCCAAAAACCCGCTAACAGAAAGGAAACTCATTCTTTAAACTCAAGGGGCCAGCCAAGGAGTCTGAGGGGCCTTCGATAATATGACCGTACCCCTAGCAAACCGAACAGGAACTACTGAAACCTCAACCAGGCACTGAGAATGTAAATTCCCCTGACGGAAACTTAAAAAATTTTCAGCTAACATGGCAAAACATTACTGGTAGAAACAATCTTGTACTAGAGTGGATAAAAGCATTGAATAAGGAATTCGTCCTTAATCAATGGTATTATTTACCTTAAAATGGGTGTTTGAAGGCTTTGCCACTTAACTTACCTTTAAGACGAAAATTAGTTTTAGATATTTTAAACTCTAAAGTCCCAATTACTACAAGAGAACTTCAAAGTTCCAGAAGCCTCGTTTAAGTTCCGAATGCTACTACTAGGTTCCATTTGGAACTTTAACCTATAATTTTTATATTTGAGTGTTGTTTGCAGCCGGTGTGTGTTTCGTGCTATAATTCGAAATGTTGATATTTAAAATTGTAGCCACTCAAGAGAAGCGTTTTGTAATTTTGTATTGAAGACAAGTGCTCGTGTTTCGATTCGTTTCATCCAACTGCTGCTTTAATTTTCTATAAAATGTGAACGTGTGTCTATAATTTTTCTTCTTTCTAATGGCTGACATTTTCATCACTTCGCAAAAACGACCCAATCCTTCAAACGATTGTAAGGAACTAAATGTAGTTTCCATTTTGGTCCCTATAGAAGTGACAGTTACTTTAAAGTATTTTTTTGTAGTAATTGGAACTTTCTAGTAATTTTAAAATAGAGTGAGGAGTAAAACTTATCATACAGTAGTTTTCTCGAGTAGAGGGAAAGTTAATTTCACTTTAAATATGACTATATAGTTCCGTAACTTTGGAGGTATTTCTAAAGTCGCTAAGATGTAGAAGTTACTTTCACCGTTACCATAAAGTAATGAAAACTTTAAAGTGATAAACAAGTAACGCAACAAAGTAATTGTGACCATTGAATATAACTAACATGACTTTAACGTAATTTTGCATAGTAATAATTCTGTTCCAGATACTTCAAAAACTACTTACAAGTACTGAAACCATAAAGTTCCAACTTGTAGTAATAATTACTATGTAATTACTCATACTTTCTCAATATAAGTAATAAAAACTAATAAGTCGATTTTTAAGTAATAATTACGTAATAACTACTCATTCAAAGTTCCCATCTCAGTTACCGCAACTTTAATGCTGCTTGGGCTACCTGTCCCTGACATCCAGACCACCACATACAACAGCTTCGACTCAGTCTGTAAGCAGGTGGATCAAAGATACCCTACAGGCATCCGGAATTAACACAAATATATTCTCAGCATACTCGGTTAAGCACGCTGCAACATCTGCGGCTCTTCGTAATGGAGTTTTACTAGAAACCATAAGAAAATCGGCCTGTTGGACAAAAGATTCGCGTTGTTGACTGATATATTATTAAAGACTGCTCACGGCTGTCACTTCTGACACATTTTTGGCTCACCATGCGCTTTCCGGAGATAAAATACAATGCAGAATACATTGTTAGCCATCAGAGCCATCTGTTTTCCAGGACATAAAGCTATAGCCGTGAGAAGTCTTTATACGTTCGGATCCTTTGCCAGGTTCTATAACTGCCCCTTGGCTTCAGAAACAAAGAGCTTTGCGAAGACTGTCCTGAATCTTTAACCTATGTATAAAGATTTTATATATACTACTATATTGTTTTTCTTTCCCGGACACAAAAATAAACCATTGTTCACTACTGTTCCAATGTCCTTTACTAACCCAAAACAAAAAATTGACCCTTCATTCGTTAAACATCTACCAGTCATTCCTAGTGATCTCTAGAACGAGGCGCAGAAATATAATTAATCGATCAAAAGAACTTACCTGAGAAGTTCGATCGTAATTATATGAGGCGCCTCGTTTGACAAGATCACTCCCGCCCTCCCGTGCTTTGTGAAACCTAGTAACTCGGATTTTTCACTTTTGAGAAAAATGGAATTTATCAATTTTACCCGAGCCGTTACAATACTTAATATTTATAAGAAGAGTAAAAACTTATTTCTCACAAAAACATACTACCCTATCTAACGGAGATGTAATTTAAAGTAAAAATTAATATACCTCTGTACTAACAGAGTTACTATTTTGAAATTGGTATATTCCTCAAGAAAAACAAATATTTTCAAAGCATCTGGAGTTACTGTGTTTTGAAATTGTAAAAAGTAATTTTGAAATTTTTATTTTCTCCTTATCTTTCTGTTGTTTTTATTTATTTTATTTATTTTTTATCATCTAAAGAGGCATCCTCGTAATATCTACAATTAAAGGAGAACAAATGTGGCGCAAATTGTTACATTAATTGCATACTATTTCTTGTTTCCAATATACAGTATGTCCACGGATGGATAGGTACCTAAAGGGTGTAAATGACAAAAACAATTAGAGTTGAAATTTGAGTTTCTGGGTCGTAAACTAAGATATAGAAACAATTAGGACAATTAATTAATATAGAGGGTGTTTTTAGAGCCAATTTTCAAAAATCGCCAGGAGTAAACTACCTTTATTTTTAGAAAATATCAAAAAAATTACTTAGAAAAGTCGCTTAGATTTAAAATATGTGTCCGATTGTCGCTTTTCGGGCAAATCGGTGGGTTTTGATTTAAATAGGTAAAAACCTCAGAGAAATATCCTTGGTTATTTCTCTGAGGTAAAAACCAAAGTCGGCAGATTTGCTTGAAAAGTGACTAAAAGTAACTGTTAACTATACAACTTTCTAAATAAATGTTTTTGATATTTTTAAAAACAAAAAGGTAGTTTCATTTCACAATAAAAAATCAAAGTCGGCTGAGATGTTTGAAAATCGACGATGAAATATATCTTTTAAATGTAAGCAACTTTTCTAAGTAAAACTTTTTGATATTTTTAAAAATAAAGGTAGTTTACTCTTGACAATTTTTGAAAATTCGCTCAAAAAATACCCTGTATATTAATTAATCGCCCTAATTTTTTCTACATCTTAGTTTTATATACCAAGCAAGACTGATACCCAGAAGCTCAAATTTCAACTCAAAAATATTTTGTCATTTACACCTTACATAAACTCAATCCGTCGAGCAATCCGTGGACATATACTGCAATATTAAGTTAAATAATATAAACACAAAATAGTTATTTTTGTTACAAGTACCTAAAATGAATTTTTCAAGACGAATCATTGCTGTTTCCGGTCGAGGCGTTAGCTATGAGTCCGGAATAGCAGATGAGTCCTGAAAAACTTCATTTAGGTACGTGTGACAAACACTATTTTTTGTCATACGCTCCCAAAATTTTGTTATATGCTTTTTACAATAATTCTTCAGAACACTTAAATTTGCAAATTTTCCATAATTTTTGAAATCATAATGTTCGAAAAAGTTGGCTTAGAAATTGATATCGTAGCAACAAGTTTGTTTATTTGAAAATTCCATACCTACCTTTTTTGACCAATCAGAGGCTCGTTTTTTGCTTCGTTGTCATGGCAATTCAAAAAATTTCCGAAAATTATCCCTCGTCGCTACGCGACTTGTGATAATTTTCAAAAAATTCGTGTACCTACTCGAAAAATTTTCGGCAATAATTCAAGCACTAGGGCGATTACTAGTGATAATTTTGTCATGTCATTCATTCATTATTAGGGACTAGGCCGAAAAAGAAGCATTTTACGGACTTAAATGAGTCTGTAAAATAGCTAATATATTTTTGGGAGAGTATGACAAAATTACTTACGTTGTTTAGCCGTTGCAATAATTTTGCCAGTACGGCTCCCCATTTTCTTGAATTAGATTTGTACAATTGCTCTCAAATTTCCACCACTTGTATCTAAGTACCGACTGTTAACTTGTACCACAGTTTAGATTAATATGTGACTCAATTAAAATGACAAATCTCTAGCAACTGAGAGTTATACTAAGCAAAATTATTCAAAATTGTTATATTTTACAGCGGCAAAACCTAGTAACTAAGGCTTACTAGATTTTGGTGTAGCCTCGCATAGTAATTCAACTTGCTTGATTTTCATATAGGAATAAATAGATTAAACCACAGTTACTAGGATTTAAAAGTATATATGTATCTCTGGTTATACATGGATAAAAAAATACTATTTCCACGTACCTAGATCTTTTTACAAGGATATCATTTATGCATACAAATACAACGTTAAAACCTAGTAACTATAGTTGCTAGGTTTTCACAAACCACGGGAGCGCCGCTCCCCCCCCTCGGCGCCAATTTTGAAAAATCTGGATAATTTGAACTCGATGACCATGGGCGACACCTACGGCCGTCCCTAGAATAACAAGGAGAAGTCCTCAAAAGAGTAAAATATTCTTCTTTTTACTTTGTGGTCAAATGCGTCCCCAGGGTGCAACCAGAGCATATAAAACAACCTGCAGATTAACTTACTCTTGAGAAATTATCCGCAAATTCAATGACCCATATTGGAGAAATAGAAGTCAGAGGTGTAGTCGGGAAAATCAATTCAGAAATACAGAGTACTATTCTCAGACTAAAGATTATCTTTAGTCTGAGGTAGTATTAGTAAAGTATAGAGTGTGTGGTAAGCACAAGCAGCTTTTATTCCTTCCTGGGATTCTTTATTTAAAGATACTAGCAAAAAGCACAATTTACAAAAAAGCACACTCCACGGCACTGTAATATCTCACATACAGCCAAAAAAGAACTGCCCAATCGCCCCGACACTGCATCAATTTGACAGAATCTATGCCCACATGGCGACTGCGCGAACAGGTGCGCAGAATTTTCCCGCCATGGGCAGATATACTGCTGGTTGTTTTATATGTTCTGGTAACCAGAGCTTATAAAACAACCAGCAGTATATCTCCCCTTGGCGGGAAAATTGTGTGTTTTTTTTATAAATTATGCTTTGTGCTTGTATCTTTAAATAAAGAATCCCAGGAAAGAGTCAAAGCTGCTTGTGCTTATCACACACTATCTACTTTACTAATAATACTACTCTGTAGGTATTTCTGAATTGATTTTCCCGACTGCACCTCTGCATTCTATTCCCCCAATATGGCTCAAAGTCATTGAATTTGCGGGTGATTTCTGAGCATATAAAACAACTAGCAGTATACACTGTGTCATTTGTCATAACTCCCACTGTATCATTTAGTTAACAATTTGTATCATTATAAATGGAGGGTGCTATTTCAAATGACCGCAAATTTAACATGTCAGCATGTTATATCTTGTGTCACAGAAATAGTGTAGAGGCCGAACGTATGTATTGTTGCAATTAATAAATGGCAAAAGTTATTGGTTTTGTTGGCTTAAAGCTTTCTTCTCACAATTAGAAAAAGTGCAGAATTTACTCCGAAACACAATGCGACACTGTTTGCTGTACAACAACAGAGGAAAACACCAGACAGGGCCGTATTTAAAAAAATTAAGTTTTCGAAGTCAAAATAAACTGTCAATACTGATTAATATTTAGACTTCTTATTATTAAATACAGGGCCGCAATAGAAAAAAATGAATGGAAAAAAAGGAATTTTCAGTATAATTGACTCAAAACATTTTAAAAATATTTCGTGTTATACATCATGGTATTTGCAATGAAAAGTGCTTTCAAAATCTGCAAAAAAAATCCAGGTCCGAATTTAAAAAAATAAAGTTGAAGATGGTTTCGCAAATACGAAACGTTGTAGAAGAAATCTAAAAACGCTATCTTAAAGCCCGTTAAAAAGTGCCATAAGAAAGTGTTTTTATTTTTTTTCTATCCGTGATAACAACTCCAGAAAAAATAAAATCGAAAACGCAAAATTTTACTTTTCTCAAAATAACTCAGAAACGAAAAAATATATTAGAAATCTGTTTATTCAATTTTATTGACCTCAAAAATGCGCGACTTTTTCCCCATTTAACCGTTGCCGTATCTCTCACCGTTTGCAATATGTCCATGCTGTTCATTCTTATCCGGACACAGTGTATATAATTTCCCCTTGCCGGGAAAATTCTGCGCACCTGTTCGCGCAGCCGCCATTTGGGAATAGATTCTGTCATATGGATACAGTGTCGGGGCGATTGGGCAGTTCTTTTTTGGCTATATGAGAGATATTACAGTGTCGTGGAGTGTGCTTTTCTTGTAAATTGTGCTTTGTGCTAGTATCTTTAAATAAAGAATCCCAGGAACGAGTCAAAGCTGCTCGTGCTTACCACACACTATAAACTACTAATAATACTACTCTATATTTCTGAATTGATTTTCCCGACTACACCTCTGACTTCTATTCCCCCAATATGGCTCAAGGTGATTGAATTTGCGGATGATTTCTCAAGAGTAAGTTATACCGCTGGTTGTTTTATATGCTCTGGTGCTACTACCAGTTATTCCTAGTGATCTCTTTGAACGAGGCGCCTCACTTATTCGCAGGAAAGTTCGTTTGATCGATTAATTATATTTGGGTAGGTGTAGGTACATACTTGCTTAGCTAATTTTCACAACTAGGATCAAGTAACTGCTTTTCCAGGATCCCCAAAAAAAAGGAAATCGCCATCGCTTCCCCACGCCACTGGCGCCACTGCAACAACTTTCTTACTAATCACTAATACTTTCAATCAAGATAGAATTTATGACTTTTGTTTAGATTTTTTCCTGGTTTATTTTATGATCTATGGTTGTCTTTTGTCAGTTGTCAGTAAATTTGAATTTCTGTCAAAATTCTTGAGCTTGCACAATAATCCTTTTATCGTTTTTGTTCAAATTCTTTTCTGTTCCAACCATCGTGGGATTAACAACTCTGGGGCTCGCTCATTTCAATCAAAACGTCCGTGTGCATAAAAAGAACCACAACTCTGGGCTATAACATCGACTACCGACCGCGATCAAAATAAAAAAAAAATGCCATCCGAAGCTACAGTGGGTTTTATAAAAGATTTTTTGGCGGGTGGAATTTCGGCAGCAGTTGCAAAAACTGCTGTTGCACCCATAGAAAGAGTTAAATTGCTTTTACAAGTGCAAGCGGCTAGTAAACAGATTCCTGCAGAGCAAAGGTACAAAGGTAATAAAAGTATAATCCCTTGGGCCCCTTGGCCTTATTATAAATACTTAAAGGCATATAATATCTATAAACCTAAACCAGGGCCCTGGTGCACTTATTTTTGAACCACATGGTTAAATAAGGAATAAAATACCATAACCCGAAAAAAATCCACTTAAGTAACATTTCAAACTTATAATTTCATTAAATTATGAATTTTTTTTCTTTGTTTTAGGAATGCTCGACTGCTTTGTACGCATTCCAAAAGAACAAGGCTTCCTAAGTTACTGGCGTGGCAATTTAGCAAATGTGATAAGGTACTTTCCAACACAAGCTCTAAATTTTGCATTTAAAGATGTTTATAAGCAAATTTTTATGGGAGGCGTAGATAAGAAAACACAGTTCTGGAGATACTTTGCGGGAAATTTGGCGTCAGGCGGAGCTGCCGGAGCATCGTCTTTGTGTTTCGTCTATCCTTTGGATTATGCAAGGACTCGGTAAGAAATTGCACCAGCGATTAAATTAATAATTAGTCATTAAGGCTAAATGTACAGCACGTGTGTGGCGATTCAACATTTTGACCCATAAAATGGCTTTTTTGGATCTGTAGTGGGCAACACGCATAATTTTAAACTTTTGGTCAATACAAATTTTAATCTTAGTACTTAAGTAGGGTCGATTCGCCAGTAAGCCGGACACAGCCAATAGTCGGACAAAACTTGCATATTGAATAATAATCTTGCAACCTTGTTATTATATTAGATATTTTTCATTTCTGCAGTTGTCATCCTGGAAACGATAAAAGCGCGCCAAAGTTAACGTGTCTGTGCTCTCTTCAAATGTTTAGATGAACAATAAGTGTGGAGCAGTTTTATTAAGTTTAGATAAATTTGATTTAGTACATTTAAGGAGTGGGATACAGCTTCATATATTAGAAATGATCTAAATTTGCATTATAAATCACAAAAATATGTGTTTTGCCCGATTTGGTGGTTAAAATTGAATGGCCGGCAAACTGGTAAATTATTCTGTTATAAACCAATAGTCGGACGGGTGTCCGACTACTGGAAATGATCGGTCCATATACCTCCGCCTTTTTTTGACTTATTAACAATAGTATTGACCGTCCTTTTTTATTTCATGTAGTGAACCAAAAGTGTAAAATGGTAGTCAGTGGTCGGACAGTGAAATCTAAATACAGAGAAGGATTAAGTAAAATAAATTTTGTCCGACCACTACCTGAGGTGTAATTTTCAACGCTTCGGAAGTCGGACAATTATTTTTTCTCCGTTTTCTTGAGGGGGTTTTCTGATTTGTTTTTTTGTTATTTTCATTATTTTCTGTTATGGCGCCCAAAACCAAAGGAAAATTTCACCAATATGACAATGGATCTTTAATAAAAGCTAGAGATGGGCAGACGAATGCACCTGGGAACATATGAATGTTCCCAAATGGGTACATACCCAGGGTGCATAACGGTTTGCACCGGGTACTTATAAAGTTTCAAATTTGGCGCCATTATAGTTAGGGTTTTTGGTCCAAATCAAAACTTTCCTGTTTCCCGTGGTTTCCCTCCAATAAATGACATTTATCACATTCTAACCTATAATAATTTTATTATATTACCAAATACTAGAGATGGGCAGGCGAATGCACCTGCACCAATAAATGACATTTATCCATATACATGTAACCACAACCACTTGTTTATTATTGCTTGTCTGTGCCAAACTCGGTATTCATTAGTCTGAGGTGCCAAAAACTATTTATTTACTATTTAGTATCTGCTGAGTTTATTTTATATCTGTTCTGATCTGATTCCTTGGTACAATAAGTGTAATTATTTGTATCAACGACTTCTTTTACTTCGAAATAAATGTGTAAAGCCGGGTTTATAGAACTTGTTAAAAACAACAAAACAACAATAGATTTCATTATTATTTCATTTCTACTTCACAACAATAACAATTAATATTTAATACATTTGATTTGAGTCTTTAAGTCTTAAAGTTAAGCAACAGCAACACAAAGAACTTGCTTTGTAAGAAGACTGTTTTCTGCTTCATGATGTAGGTACCTAGAATGTATTTTTTTTTATTTTTAAATATTTTATTACGTGTTATGTAGCAAAGCAAAGAGCAACAATCAACATATTTATTTTTATGAATAAAAGACCAAAAATGCTTAAAACTGTATTTTCATTCTAATTTTCCAGTTAATTCCATTCAAATATCACTTATTTGGTATTGCCAAAAAGGACTTTTCATGACAAATTCAAAACTGCAAGAAAGCAATGCACCCGGTACATTCAGGGTAGGGGAAGGTGTCGTACCTTGGGACAAAAATTACATTTTATTTTTTTAAACAAATATCTGTTAAGTTAGTGAGCATCAAATTTGACCCTAGAAAGAAAAATTCTTTTAGAATACTGTAGTTTTATTGCACTGGTGTTTTTTTTTTGTATTTACAGAAAAAATAACATTTATTCAGAGGCATGAAAATTGTCCCAAGGTACATACTAATGATGTACCTTGGGACGATGTAGTTTGTACCTCGGGACACTTTTAATATTACAGGAATACATTTTGTAACTTAAAATATAAAGTAAACTCGCAATACAAACTTAAGTAATAATCAAATAAAGTTATACTCGTATATAAATGATCCATTGTCAAGGCAAAAATATCAAGATTATCCCAAATCATAAGAGGCAAAGTATAAATTAAAACTGATGAGGGATATTTGCCTCTCACTAGCTCCCTCACATTTTGGAACGGGCAATTTTTGTATTACATCTTCTGTAGATATGTCAAATACTTCGTTTTTTGTCTTAACAAATTTTTTCCCTTCTCCACTTTTTTTGTAATATACTACTTCAAATTCAGATTTGGAATAACAATTTACTACTTCCGCTACATAATGGCGTATGGTCTTTTTTCCCGCTATCTTTACTAGTAAAAAGTCCCCCTTTGATATAGGCTTACTCAAATTTTCATCAACTTCATTTTCACTTTCTTGAACAAACTCATCATCACTGCTCGAGTCTTTTAGTTCCATGTCAACATCATCTTCATCAGAACTGCCCTGAAGCACTTTTTTCACAACCCTCTGCACCGACTTTGGCTTCTTCCTTTTTTACAACATCTCGATTTCTTCTTTTTCCGGAGTCCATGTTAAAATCCTAGTTTTCCCCCTCTGCCTTCCACCTCTTCCTCCAGTTTTTCTTATTCCCGCCTTAGGGAAAGGTCTAATTATCTCTGGGGATATAAAGTTTGTGCCTGGTGTCACATTATTTGTACTACTACTAGGGGTAGCAATGGGAGCAGCCTCATTGGAGGCACTAGAAGTAGCACCCAAAGTATCATTTGGAGCAGTGCTTGGACTTGCATTGTCAATCATTGGTCTGTCAGTAACAAACGCGCTGAGAAATTCATCTTCGCCAAAAATGTTCTCATTTAGAGGACAAATTCCTGTCACCTTGAACCCCTTGATAATGTTGCTTGTTGTAAAGGCTTTCTGATACGCCTTCCCAATAACTTCAGCCATTTGATAAAGGGTTATAGGTTTGCCTGGATTTTGCAAATGCCATTCATTTAGACATTGATTATAATAAGTTTTATATGGACCAAAACATGTTCGATCTAATGGTTGGAGCTTGTGAGACGTATGTGGCGGAAATGTGAGTAACACAATTCCAGTTCTTTTGGCCAAATCAATCAGTGGTACCGAAATATGACTCTCATGGTTATCTAGGACTACTAACACGGAATTTTCTTTTGAGGGCTTTACATGGCGTATGAAGTGTTCCATATATTGTAAAAAAATTGCTTCGTTTGACCATCCTGATAGATTTGCAGCACCCACGGAACCTGGTGGAGCCCCGACAAGCATGTGGTCTTTAAAGTTTACACGGGGGAATACTAATAGTGGCGGAACATGGTTCCCAATAGCATTGACAGCAGCAATCATTGTAACGTTGATTCCACGCTCTCCCGATGTCATACTTCCCAACTGTTTAACGCCCTTTGGGGCGATCACTTTTGGTGGGTTATGAACACTACTGTTTCCTGTCTCGTCTATATTGAAAATCTGGCTAGCAGAAAATTTATTCTTTTCCATGCAAGTTCTCAAATTTTTAAAAAAATTCGTCACATTCGTCTTATTGAAGCTTGTTGACCTTGCTAGACTAGTTGCTTCGGGTGTTCTCAAGGAAATGGACGAATGACGTTTCATAAACCATCTAAGCCAACCCTTTCCCGCTCTTTTCATTTGTAACCAATTTTGTGGCATTGTCTTTCCATTTCTCTCGGCGAATTGGAAAGCCAAGTTCAAAGCATCTTTCTTTGTCAAACCATAGTGATATTTAGCAGCCAGTTTAAGGTATTCCACCAAAGCCTTTTCTTCCTCATCATTAAAAACTTGTTTGACTGCATTAGTTACGCTATACTGGAACTCTTCACTCCCTGATTGTTTGTGAGCTTTCACATGACGAGCCACACTTGACTTGCTCACATTGTAGACTTCCGCTGCATCCCGAATACTTATATTCTCCCTTAACACTGCCTCTACAGCAGCTGTTAATGCTTTGGTACAAATAGGTGGCCTTTTATTCCCAGTTGCACTACGTGGCATCTTAGTTCTATTAACATAAAAATAAAAAAACAATAAATTTGTTGTCCCAAGGTACAAACCTATGTCCCAAGGTACAAACGCATGCTTGTCCCAAGGTACAACAGGTTACACTGTCATAAACATTCTGTTGATGCAAGAAAATCGTTTTTGTTAAAACCAATATATTAGGTGCAAATAATTATATATACTCCTACAACACTTACCAGTATCGAAAAACACTAATAAAAAATATCAGCTGCTCAGAAATTGCAAAGTAATTAAGGCGTAGGATTTACTTTTCACACACTAAATTAGTAAAACTTCAACAGCAGAGCTGTTTTCGGCCATGTTACTCTGTAGAAACAAACGTACGCGTTTTTACCCACTGAGATGACAAACAACCTGTTAAACCAGAAATTTGACAACAGATGTCGCCACAGTGTCATTTGTCCCAAGGTACAAACGTCCCAAGGTACGACACCTTCCCATACATATGAATGTTTCCAAGGAGCAAACGAATGTACCCGGTACAAACCCATCTCTAATAAAAGCGGTAGAAGCTGTTCGTAATGGCGGGAAATTGCGTGAAATATGCGGAAATTATTTAAAATTTAAAATTTTACCGTGGAGGACCGTATTAAAGGCAATTTCGGCGATATTTTTAAACAAATGGGCCTGGATCCTGCTTTAAAAAGAAGAAACGAAAAAAGTTAGTGGCTTGGATTACGAACTTGGCGAGGTGCGGTTTTCCCATACAAAAAAATATGCTAGTGGATAATGTCCAAACAATTTTACTAATTATTTTTTATTTTGTAAGTGTTCATTTTTATTTTTTATTTTTGTTATGCCGAAATTAAGTTTTTGCTAACTCTAATTGACCCTAATTGCTCACATTTTGAGACAAAAATTATTTAAAAATATTTATCACAATCACAAAAAAAAATCATTAGCCATTTACGCAAAAAGCCTAATAACGGCCATTTGTGATAAATATTTTTAAATAATTGTTGTCTCAAAATGTGAGTAATTACATCAATTACAATCACATACTCAAAATGTGAGTAATTACATAGTGAGATTCATACGGCGGCGCCTATCCCCCAAAAAAGGAGGGCATAGGCCCCTTATTGCAAAGATGCTTGAGAAAAATGCACTTCCGACGGCTTCCGACTTATCTAAATAAGTTTATAAGTTTACTTCGGACGTGTACGGAGTTTAAATGTACCGTTATGTACGTCCAATGAAGTCACGTGACTCAATCCACCAATGTGAGCGCAAGACGTATACCGACTTTTATATACGTCGGACGTATAAATAGCCACTTCCTAGATTAAAATTTGTATTGACCAAAAGTTTAAAATTATGCGTGTTGCTCTCTACACATCGAAAAAAGCCATTTTATGGGTCAAAATGTTGAATCACCACGTACGTGCTGTACATTGAGTCTTAATAAAATACAGAAAAAATCTTCCAAAGCTGATATCATCAGAACGATAAGAGATATTTTTAGTTATGTGAAGGGCACATGCTAGATCTCTTGGAGGGCTTAATTTTTACAAGCTTTTATTTAACTTCACCTCTATTAGTAGGTATGTGTGTGGGTCCAAACTGAATTTTAAACCAGTCCCACCCAACCAATTAAGCTGAAATTTTGCACATAAGGTACGTCCACCAATAAGTTTTCCGACTGTAACTGTCATTTTCAATTTTCAAGATACAAAGTTTGCAACTATGGGCGCTTTCAGTGCTATCTGATATTTTAGCCAGGGTTGTAATGAGCCCAGACTTAACCTATAAACCCAGACGTCCTTTTCTGGGCTATAAATTTACCGATTTATTTAATTGAAGGTTGGTCTGTGCAGTGACTTTATCTTTAAACTTTTGCAAAAGGCAAATGCACGCGCGCCAAAGCAGACACGTCAAAAATCAAAATAAAAAAATTCCCTAGTTTCTATATGGTATGTGGCTCACAGAAATAGAGATCTGTGGTCATAGAATATTCATGTAGGTTAAGTATGTGGTTTTTAGATGTTATTTTCAATACAAAAATATGGCGAAAATCCAAAATAGTCACATCCCATGCATGTCACGAAGGCTGCCAACTGTCGACAAATATTCCTAGATGGACTTCAATTGCGCTTGCGTAAACTATGCATTTATAGGTCTGTGTGAACGAGTACTTTATTTCTTTAAAGTAAAAGATAAAGCAAACAATTAAATATAGAGATAAAATCGCTGCCTCAGTCTCTGCATGAACCTACATTTTTAGTTAATAAATGTTTTGTGCAATTTTATAACTATACATAACAGCATTTATGCAAAGCTAGCAACGTAGCCAAGGATAGCGTAAACTAGTTATTTCCTTGTGACTGAATCCAAATAAATAAGTTCATTTTTTTGAAAGGTTACAATGAAGACTGCTTGTTAAATAGTTCAGTAGTATTAATAAATTTGGATATAGATAATTTGGATTTTTATAAAAAAGATACCTTTGTCAGTTTTGCAAATTATTTATTTATACATTGAATAATACTTACATAATAAATAAAGTGATATCTAGGTCCCTCCATCAAAGAGAATTGCTCTTGTACCTAATGTCTACTAGATTTTTTCTGAGATCATAAATGTTTTGAACATTATCCGTCATCAGAGGGAAGATTTTCTTAAAGCATTTTTTAAATCGCTGAAGAATTCCCAATTTATCATGGAAAATTCTGTAAGAAAATTTCTCATCAATATTAAAATTATAGGCAAAATAGAAAATAATATCTATAAGTGGACATAAATTTGTGCAAAAATTACCCAACTATTTTTTGAATGAGTACCTACCTACATACCTATCTAATTGGTCTAATTGTCACTTAGGTACCTAATAAAATATTAGAAGATGTAAACAATTTACTCTCATCATACATTGTATTGTAGGTTTATCTCATCTCGTGTATTATTGTTCTGATCTATAGTATTTGAATCCAAATCGTCAATAAGTTCCTTCTTTCTCTTCCTGCAGATAGATTTTGTTGATTCTTGTGTGGGACCATCTTTTTACTTGTTAACTGTTGCTCTGCAAATTTGCAGTCTTAGCAGTTTTCTTAAAAAATTAACAAAAGCAATTATTAAATACAAATGCAATTATTATGGGAATAGGAACTACCGAACCACTGCTGAAGACGAATTTGATTGTCGTGTTGTCCTAAAATTAGATATGAACATATTGTAGGCGCACTGAGAGATTGCGTCCGCGGGGAAGCGGGGAGCGCGAAGCACGATTTGTCGCTATTGGCCGACTGCAACAGTGCAAAAAATGCACCGCGCTTTCGTATTCGCAATTAAAAATAGAACCAAGGCGAGGTTCAGAGGACTGATTATCCCTAGGCGTGCGCGTCGAAATCTATTAGTTTTGAAAACTATAAATTTCGGCGTGCATGCCGGCATGTTCGTGTCCCTCGGTTATAGCCGCGCTATGGCGACTTGCTGCTCTTTTTGGATGTTCTCGGGATGGCTCAGGAATTTATTGCACTCAGAGATTGATCAGGGGGGTAGAGGGTGTGTCAATGCACTAAAAATTATATTCCTTATTTATGAGTGGCAAAAAGATAATAATAGTTGTGTTTCCTATCCTTATCTATAGGTAGGTTAGTTATGCCCCTGTTTGCTTTAAGCTGTTTCCTCGATCAACGTGTATGACGCTTTTCCATATTATTCAACAATTCTACAACATACCTAGGTACCTAGTTAATTCAATAACTTTTCTACCCAATAAAGTTAATGGATACTATACGTATAATACTAAGTTTCAACATTATTTTTACCGGTGTCGGTTTTTTGATGAACATTGTAACCTTTCAAGAAACCACAGGTAGGTAAAATTCCAAGATTAATAATGTCAAAGACGTCTCCCATGAAAAGTTTTATTTTTAGAGTGCCCCATATTAACAGATCTGACGCCGCTTCTTTCTTCACGGCCATCTCGACGCGAATTTGGGTCAAAAACAAGCGAAAATGGGCTATGGGAAAACATCTGCCGATCGCGCCACTCTAATCAAAGCCACCTCCTCCTGGCCGTTCTCCCGCGGCCGACTGCGCTTTTTTCTTGTTTTTTTCTGCCGCGCTCGGCCCCAGGTTGACTCGATTTTTTAGCCATGTAACCGGTTTTTTGCTTGCAAGTTTTCAACGCCGGCCGACGCCGACGGCGCCGCACCGGGAATTCTTGAGGGAGGTTCAGGGATTTTGACACCACCAAACGTTTGTCTGATTGGTGATTATTCTCATCTTAAAAGATGCGTTCTTTGTGGACCGCCATCTAGTCCGAAGCATTGCGAGATCGAGGTGATAACGAAGTCCTTGTACTAGAGAGATTAGTGAGCCAAACGTGCGACTGTCGAAGGCGATTTGAGTACCTAGATCGAAAAGATTGATACAAGTCCAAGCAAAATTGACAATATATCTATGGTTCCAAGGAGAATACTGAGCTTCAACGAGCCTAGGTGACCTTGATATCTATTAGAGTATTAGGGTCATTCCCAAAAGATCTCTATAAAAGTTAAGAAAGGACCAAACAAATCCAGAGAAAAACGATCTACATAAAGAAAACTTTCTTCACTATTTGTAAGAGTAAGACAATTAGGCCAAACCAAGCAATACTTACATAAAAGAATTTATAAACACCAGTATGACGTTAGAAATAACAACGAAAATTCTACTGCCCTCAGTAAACATGCAATAGAAAATACCCACAGGTTTGATTTTAGCAACTCTGAAATTTTATGCAAGGAAAGTGATTTTCTCAAACGAAATGTTCTGGAAATGGTTCAAATTAAAAAACATAATAATTCTATTAATTTTAGAACTGACACTGAAGGACTTTCACATATTTATTATAACTTAATTTCTTAAAATTTAGAATATGAAATTTATTAATCAAAATAAAAATATAAACTATAAATATTTAAATTGATTCCTAGGTCTTAGGTTTTTGCATTTTACACTGTAGATTGTCCCAATTGTACTTATTCTTCACACTGTATAGTGAAATGTTTTTTCTAAAGTATGGAAGTGCTTCTCCTTTTTAAATCATTATAAAAAAATGTATATTTTTTTTCCGAATATGGACCGGTCGCTGTATTTCCCAACACAACTAAAGAATAACATGTTTAAATATTTTTGACTCTACACAAAATGTTGTAAAAAAAGAAAATTTTTGTCAAACCATGTAAAGATCAATTGAGCAATGAGATTTTTTAATTTGTCCATGTCTTTTGTAAGTATTCGTTGTTTTTCTTTATAAATAATGTTTTCAATGTGAATAATGACTTGGAAGAAGGTCCTATTGAGTGATTTGTAATTTATTATTTTAGATGGAATTTTAATGTTGAACAAAAAAAAAATTTAAACATTTATGTAAACAAATTTTAAAAACCTGATGATGGCCACAAACACAAAAATAGGCCGAAACGTACGTCGTTAAAGATAACCTAATTGTCTTACTCTGTAATAAATGGTAGAAGCCCAGGAAGTCTTTTTCTACTTGATAAAAAACCTACCAGGAAAACACTAAGAAATTAACTTTTATGTATTTTGTATGTTTTTGACTTTTAAATAGAGCAAATAAGACAATTACTATGAAAAATAATACCTAATATTGAGATAATTCTGAGGATAATTCACTCACCTTTTAGAAATTCAGAATAAACTTGTGTGTGTAGTTAAGTTGTTGGTGGCATTTTTGAAGACCTCTTCTAAATAGTGCTGGCAGGTAGTGCGTTTGTACATTTTGTGGTGCAAAGTTTTATTTATTGATGCTCAACATTTTTGGGCATTAGGTGCATTGATATTTACAAAATAAGGAAAGGATTGACAATGGAAATTAAAAATCGAGTCAAAAAGGCAATAAATTAACTTAGACCCTAATGTTTTTATCGTTGCAGCAGAATATTTCGACATTTTTAGGATAGAGGGAGTAAGAACAAAAAGTAAACAAAGCCAACATATTTTTGAGTGATGCCACATACTCCATTGTTTACAGCATTTCATTTCAAAATAGAAGGGTTTAATAATGGGATTCAATGAAGGCACACCTCCCATAACGCTAAATTAACAAATGTAGTTATTAATTTCTTGTATGTAACAATTTTAAACTAAAACTAAATTGCGCTGTAATTATAGTATCTAATTATCACTTTAATAAAATCGTCACAGATACCTCAAGCCGCCCGACATGGCAACGCTGAAGTTGCTGCCTCGGGCGCCGCCTTCGTTAACTCGGCGGTATTTGTTTTGTGTATGCCCAGCAAGTCAAGTTTTCCGATTGTTTACGTATGCATTTTCCCGTTTTTAATTGTTTTTCTGTTAATTTATAGGCTATTTATTAGTATTTAGGATATAGTGACTGATTTTGTATACAATGGGACGCAGAAAGTGTGTGGTATGTGGCTAAATTGATATTTCTCAGGATATAACCTATCTCAGGTAAACGTTGTACACACGAGCCTAATGTTTGTTTACTTCGGTAAATTTGCATAAGATGTTGGTTGACTACAAAGGTATGTATTTTGATGCTGTTGCTCCCTCTATCCTTGGTTATTTCTCTGAGGAGCCACCCCTCACCCATAGCCATTCAAATGGATAATAATTCTTACTTGCACGAAATTACAGCTTAGTCGAAACATCTATAGTTTTCTGAAAAATATGTTTATAATACCTAATATGATCATTAAAAAGGTAGCAAGCTAACTTGGAAAACAGTCATTCAGAGTAGTGAAGGGAGAATTGGATGATTTTCAGAATCGAATATCTTGCATTCGAATACTTTTGTGAATCGAATGCAATGTATAATCAAATTATTCAAGTTTCGAGATCGCAATATCGCAAATTTTGCATTTAGCGATTCGATTCAACGGATTCAACATCTCGAGCTTGAATCTCGAGTTTTTCAGTCTCGGGCGCGAACGTCTCTGTCTCAGAGGAGGCTCATTTCAAATTCAAATTGGTTCTCTGTTCTCTGGTTTATTTTATCTCGAAAATCTTGATACATTGGCGAATTTGACGATGTAGGACAGTGGTTTGTACTCTTCTGGCATAGTTTTAAATGACAGAGACCAGATACATAAATACAAAGCCCACCATTTTTTGCTCTTCGCTGGACATAATCGATAATCGACAGGCCCTCGCGACCTCGCCCTTAATAATCCGAATTCGGAATATTCCGAATTAACGCGATTTAGCATTCAACGATTCCTCTCGCTTCAATTATTTTTAGTATTCGAATACTTCGTTGAGAATCAAATGCATTCCAATGCATCCCAGAATCAAATACTTCGATTATTTGTATTCGAATAGTCCCTTCACTAATACAGAGTAATATTCACACGAAATCAACACCGTAACAAAATGTTTGACAAGCAATGTTAAACTGCAGCATAACCTGAGCCCTTCTTTTATGTCAACTTCATGTGCATTTCGGTTAGTCTTATTTGAGTTGTTAAAAATAATTGCAAATCGGAATTATTCGCCGAACTATGGTATAAAATCGAATGAGCAGAATAGGATATTTTATCACGGTAATCAACCCTTAATTTTAATATGTCCCACAATAGTGAAAAATTATGTGTTCTATTTGATGACGTCATTGAGGTTGCTACGGTGGGTCTGAAACTCTACCTGGCAAAAGAATGGGACCAGGTCTCTAGGGAAGTGCCAAATTCTGTCATCTGGCAAAATGATATCGCTGGATTTAGCATACTTTTGGTGCTGGTGACAATACAATCTAGTCTTCTCTGTAATTTCTTCAAAATGGCCACAGCTCCCGGATGTCGGATTACCTTTTTTCTTTACAACTCCCTAAATATGGGTATCAAATATGAAAGGGTTTGAGGAGTAAAAAACAATAAGGTGAGTGACATCATACTAAATCAAATATGGCGGCCGCCTCAAGATGGCGGATATTGGCCCACTTATAGGCGTGTGTGACACCATAGCCAAGTATCCCCACAACCCCCTCAATAATCAACTATGGTGATCAACCGTACCAAAACACGCCTCTCAGCAAGTAACTCTAATCGCATCCCATCTGGGAATCCTTTCATATGATACCCACGTCTACCTTAGTATTTTCTACTCCTCAAACCCTTTCATTTGATATCACTATCAAGGGGGTTGTAAAGAAAAAAGGTAATCTGCCATCTTAGAGCAGCGGCCATTTTGAACAAAATACAGAGTAGGTATACTAGATTCAGTTATGACTACCCCCCCTTAACTTTTTTATTTTTCACCCCAAAAATGGTAAATAGAAAAGTTTTAGGAAAAGTTCTTCTCATGTTGATGCACTATATCAGAAAAACAATTGAATGTCGCGTTTATGGGAATATATGCAGGGTGTTCCATTTAAAAAACTATAAGTTTGGTACAAATCTCCCAAACGCGACATTCAATTGTTTTTTGATAATTGCATAAAGATGAGAGGAACTTTTCCTAAAACTTTTCTATTTACAATTTTTCAATAGGGTAAAAAATAAAAAAGGTAAAGGGGGGGGGGTAATCATAACTGAATACCTCTGTATATTGTCACCAGCACCAAAAATGTGTGCAAAATTTCAGCTAAGTTAGATGGAACTGGTTTAAAATCAGTTGCAAGTTTGACCCACACTATATACAGTTTATTTTTATAAGGTGGAAAGTTCAAACTACTGGATAAGGCAATAAAAGTATCAGAAACCATGGGCAGGTGCTTTTTTGTTTCGGTCTAAATTAAAATTGTATAATCCTTATAATATATGTTCTATTCAGTCAACTCTATTCAGTCAACTTAAAATATTCAATATAATATTAAAAATAATGTTACCTACTTAGGTTCATTCCAGGAAAGAGAAAGGGTCAATAATTTACTGTAGAATAATTAATTTTGTAATAGTGATCTGCCTACCCTTTGCAATGATTTATTTTAAAAAAGATAATTAAGCAGGTAACAATTTGCAGGCAGACGTTTTCGAAGAATATTTCAAACGAATGATTGAACACATACCACAGACATAATTGATTGGTTAACACAGACATACCATTTGGCAAAGAATTGATCAAAGCTGAACTGCGGCACAGAGGGGCATTTGAAAAATACATTATTGAGGGAATGGCTAAAGAAAAGAATCTTCTCATATTACCATTACCTCCATACCATTGCGATTTAGCGTTGAATTTATATGGGCCCAAATGAAAAGTTATGTAGCAAAGCATAATACAACATTTAAACTTAAAAATTTACAACAGTTTTTCATTAATCCAGTAGAAAATATCAATGCTGAAAACTGGAAAAACGATATTCAACATGTACTTTAAGAAGAAAATAAAATGTAGCAACTCGACAATTAATCAACGAGATGGTTGAAATACAACCGTTGATTATCTCAAACGTTTCATCTTCATCATATTTTCTGAGGAAAATTCGGTCTTTTTATGAAGGCATGTATATAATTATGAATGCATGTATATAATTGTGTCTAATTGTAAAAATTAACAAAAAGGTATTTTTTGTTATGCACTTGTTGGTATTTTTTATTTTACAACAATTAAGGCCAGTTTGACCAGTGCAAATAAATATTAAATTTAGTAGTAGGGGTATACCCACCCAAGCGTACGCCTGTCGATGGTCCCATGTTTATTGGAAACAAACATCTCAACCTTCTGCTGTTTAAAAAGATTTTGTTGTCACCCCCTGGCTATGTTTTGCATTTATAATTAGGTGGTTGTGCTTTGCGGGTCAACGGAATGAACTATAACCAGGTGAAGTAAGCTTGTAGAAATCGATCTAGCATGTGCCATTTACCAGGGAGTTTTTATTGGTACACCCTTTTATACTTCACATGATGGGCGTCTTATTTCTGAGCCTCTAATGATGACTCTAGATTACCACTACCCATATACTGACCACTTTTTCGCATATTTTTCATTCTTTACTGAAAGAATTTGTATTAGCAACTTTTTTTTGTTTCAGACTGGGTGTTGATGTTGGTAAAGGCCTAAAGGATAGGCAGTATACTGGTCTAATTGATTGCTTAGTAAAAACGTTTAAATCAGATGGTCCCATCGGTTTATACAGAGGTTTCGTTGTCTCTGTGCAGGGTATCATTATTTATCGGGCCTGCTATTTTGGATTTTTTGATACTGCCAAAGGAATTCTGCCTGATCCGAAACATACTCCATTTTATGTTTCATTCCTTATTGCACAGGTATGTACCTACTTTTGGACGTTAATTTAAGTTTTTGCATTCGATTTGGCAAAAGTTACTGGCAATGAGTATAAAAACATATTCAGAATGGTCTATATA
The DNA here is from genome assembly GCA_963920635.1 of Pseudeuparius sepicola. NCBI lineage: Eukaryota > Metazoa > Arthropoda > Insecta > Coleoptera > Anthribidae > Pseudeuparius > Pseudeuparius sepicola. The sequence continues at coordinate 44,507,414 of OY987302.1, read as the reverse complement.
GCTTGTCAGTTCTATAAAAACACTTGGACACTTCAAATTCACAATTTTACCGAAATAACTGGAAAATGAAAAATATTCACAAATAAAAAGTTATGAAACTGAATGTAATAGAAGAAACGACCCATAACGACGATATCTTTGGTCTGTTTTGCTATTTACCTGTTATTCCATCCTGTAAATAGCCTCCGCTGTAGGGAATGAAAACATATTAAATAAAAATCCAAAAAACAAGCTTTTATTGAAGCCATAAGTGAATAATAGTAGTTTATGGTACAAAGATGAAAAGTTCCGTTTTTCGGACGACTGTGGTGTCACAGCCACCTAGTAAAGAAAAAATAAATTTAACTTTTTTTGTATTTTTTTCGACCACCCTGTGTATTACAAAAAAACAAAATCCGCAAGCGCAACTTATCATCGGATAAAACATGAATTTGCTACTAAACTTTAATTTGTTCAATTAGCAGCTAGAAATTTAAATTAATCGAAATCAGTGAAAATTAATGAATACAAATGATTCAACATAAATTTGAATATTTGAATAAAAAAGCTTATTTTATTCGTTTTAGTACATGACTTGAATAAAAGCTTGTTTTTAAAAAGATTTTTAAATTTATTATTTGAATTTTTTTTGCATTTTTTTACCTTTTGCTTCCTTTTTTGTTGTTATTGTATGTATTTATATTTTTTGAATTTTATTTTCTTGATCATATATGAAGTTCTAACCTACAGTTTGTTCAACGAATGTTCGGCCCTACATCACAACTCCCGTCCTTGTCTTACTCATGACTATATGACGGATATCAGTCATATATTGATGAACCAGACAAGGACGGGAGTTGTGGCTAGGGCCGAACATTCGCTGAACAAACTGTAAATGTAGTGTATTTGTAAATGTATTTCTTGTTATTGACTTATTTTTATTTTTTTATATACCTAATCTCATTTTAACTGTCAATAAATTATGTGTATAAGGTTAAGTGGAGTAGCTTTAGCTAGACTTTGCCTCGGCTTTTGTTTTTGTTGTATTGTATATCACAATGCAAATAAAGGCACTTTATTATTATTATTATTATCGACTTAGCCAAAAGGCATTCGCACTCCCTCTACAGGGAACATTCACTCAGATCCCGGGTATCCCTGATACCATAAGGATCTGACTCGGACGAGACCCTTGCAATATTATCGGGCCTTAGGTGACATTGATGTTGTTGGACATTCCTGCATTCCCCATGAATTTCCTGACAGTTCGGGCTGTCGCAAGTAGTACTGCTTTCTACATGGACCTGTAAAGATTATGAATTAGACCCAGCTCTTTGATGTTTCTCAGCAAAATTTTTGGTATAACACCATTTGTTGACACGATGATTGGAACCATCTGAACGTTCTCCATTTCCCATTGCCTTTTAATTCGTTCTAAATCTCTGTACTTCCCGATCTTCTCCGCCTGCTTCAAACGCAAGTTGTTGTTGTTTGGGATGGCCACATCAATCAGAGTTGTCTTCCTGGAAATTTTATCAACTATTATAAGGTCCGGTCTGTTATGGGTAACTCGTTGATCTGTCAGAACTGTACGATTCCTGTTCATCTTGTAGTTTCTGTTTTCAAGAACAGGCTCGGGCGTGCAACTGTAATATGGGACCCTCTCAGCCTGCACAAGCAACAGTTTTTCCGCCATTTCCTGGTGCAAGATCTTGGCAACCGAATCGTGTCGTTCCTGATATTCCGTTGATGCGAACATCTGACATCCTCCTGTTATGTGCTGGATTGTTTCTGAAGCACCCATATCTGTATCTGTCGTCCACCACCGATGCATCTCCTACAATGAATTTTAGGTAGTTGCAAGTTGGTATAACTATGGCCAGTAGGAAGCCTTCCGTCTTGGGGAACATTCATCCCAAGGTGAGCCAATAGTTCGACGCTAACTTGTCGACATGTTCCTGGTTAACCTCATTATGATGCCTCCTGTGCAGCGGCTTCTCCAACCACATCTGTAGTTTATCATTGTCAGTTAGGTGGTGATTTTGATGCTCCTGTTCCCTCAGACGTAGCGGTGTTGAGGCGTCTGCTCCGCATATAACTTTATGTAGTGTGGAGCTGTTGGCCTGCCTGTGGAAATAATTACGCAGATTTAATATTTCTTGGTCCAATTGCTTGTTGAGATCTGCCAATCCTCTTCCTCCTATTATTATTATTATTATTTTATTTTGCATGTAATTAGTATGTCTTAATCTCTCCCCAGCTGTGCACAGCACTGTCCATATCAAGGGGGTTGTAAAGCAAAAAGGTAATTGCCATCTTGGGGCGGCCCCTATATTGGATTTAGTATGACGTCGCAGTCACCTGCTTATAGTTTTCGACTCGTCAAACCTTTTCATTTGATATCCATATCAAGAGGGTTGTAAAGGTAAAAGATAATCTGCCATCTTGGAGCGGCGGCAATTTTGAACAAATTACAATATGTATTCTAGATTCTTTGTCACCAGCACCAAAAGTGTGTGCAAAATTTCAACTTAATTGGTTGGGTGGAACTGGTAAAAAATTCAGTTGCAAGATTTGACCCACTCATACTAACATACTAACAGGTGAAGTTAAATAAAAGCTTGTAATAAATAAATACGTGGACAATACACAAACATCTTGTAACTTTTTAATTTGTGAATATTTTTCAATCTCTTAAAACATTTTTGGTGCAATTTTTTGCGGAGAATTCACTTGTTTAGATCACAGTTTTCTGTAGCATTTTAATTAAGATTTCCCATTTAAAAAAATATTTTGCTCAAAGTTGAATATTTTCATTTTTCGATTCTGAAATATGACAGAAATTACTTGTGGGGCGGGACCCTAAATTGTAAAATTTCAACTATTTTTTTTATCTAACTCTTGTTTCACTTATCTTGGGACACCCTGTATATAGTTTGTTAGTTGGCTAACGAACTTTCTGCGCATCAATCTACTTCTACTTGTTAACTCTACCTAGACAAATACTATATTAAAGACCTGTGCGTAGCACTGTTCAAGCAATCGCCACTGGTGCCACACGACGAAAAAAATCAACATGCTTGTTTGTCATGTCCCTTTAATTTGAAAAGATAGCGAGGCATACAGTAGTGTAGTTAGGGGTCTTGGGGCCCCTGTGCAGAATCCTGCATGGGGGCCCTCCCTCTTTTAGTCCAGTAACAATATAATTTTTCAAATGAAAAAATTGCGGGAAAGTGATTTTTAAGGATATTCCTTGTTTCTTGAGTATACAACCAAAAAATCACACTTTTAGACTCGTTATAGATAGACCTCACAATAGGGATGGTTTCTTACTTATTTCTAACAAAGAAAAAACACTGATAAAAATTGTAGATAAAAAAGTTATCTGCAACCTTCCCTTATGAATTTCTTTTATACCTTTATTATTTTATAAATTATGGGTTCATTAAGCGGCGTTTTCGTCGATAATTCGTAAAATAAAAAAGTTACAAATAAATAAGAAAAATTGTAGGGAATTAAATTACCTATAGATGCAAGTTTCGTCAACATATTTTTTGTTAAAAAATAAATTCGAAACCACCTCTATTGCATTCTTCATTACAGGATTTTGAGTGTCATCGTTTCGTTGGAAGACAATCCAAGAACAATTCTGGAAAAAATCAGCTGGTCCGCAATAGATTTTATTGAGGATTAATATTAATATACACACGTAACATAATAATAATCGCTACTAATAGTTGAACAAAACGACTCTGTAACTCTGTCGTGTCTGGGAATACTCGGCCGGCAAGCGGTGTTGCGTCAGTCACAAAAAATACTTGAGTGCTACGCTGATGTAGCAAGGACGAATATATTTAAAAGAGACACAATCAGGATTGCCTGCATTTTTAATAAATGTTTTCGCCTTTTTGGCGATTAAAAAATACTTATTTCGGGAGAGAATTATTGTCAAGTACGAAAGGAATGTCATGGATTAAGGGGCCCCGGGGCGACACCCCGAATTGCCCTAGCTTAGCTATGCCACTGGAGGCATATTTCCCTAGATTTTCTAAAAAAAAAAACAATCTAAAAAGCAAGCAAGAGTATTTTGGTATTTTTTGGTTTGAAATGAAGTCCATGGCTAGTTGTAGTGTATTAAGTATAGAGCGCATTAGATTTTTCAGTTTCTTCTTTATACAGGGTGAGCCAACAAAAACAAAACAGCCAATAATTCCCAGGAAAATAATTTTTCACAAAAACCCGCCGATTTTGTTTGAGAGGAGGACATATTTTACTTTAAATTTAACACCCCTAAAATTAACCCCCTAATTGGGGTCGATATCCCTCAAAAATTTCAAATGGGATGGGGGGTCGAGTGATACATCGTTGGAAAGAGCTTCCAATTCTCTATACGTCCAAGTTTTATTTTTCAAATTTTATTGATCCGTTTGGAAGGTACAGGTTGCGAAATTAAAAACGTACTACCTTTCAGTTTAAGTACTTTTAATTTTAACAAGTTTGTCCAAATGAAGTAGTAATTAAAATTTAGTAACCTTAACATCATCTCCCTGAGTGGGGTAGACACCCCCTCAAAAAAAATAAAATGGGATGGGTACTTGAGTGATAATACATCATAGGAAAGAGCTTTCAATTCTCTATACGCCCAAGTTTTATTTTTGAAATTTTGTTTGGAAGATACAGAGTACAAAATTGAAAACATACCACATTTCATTTTAACGACTTTTAATGTTCGCAATAGTACAGATTTGTCTGAAAATTCTTAAATTACTAGCTATAATAAATGGTTGAATTGATAACTCCCAACTTCCAAACAATAATGCACGGTTTGTTCAAAACCTGCCTTACATTTGCTAGCACTCACAATACGTTGACGTAAGATTTCTAGAGAGGCCGGTTTTGTTTCGTAAACTTTTTTTTTAAATGTCCCCACAAGAAAAAATCAAGTGGAGACAAATCGGGAGTCCGTGCTGGCTATTCAGTTGGCCCTCTTTGTCCAATCTATTGCTCCGGAAAAGTACGATCTAAATATTGATGCACAAGAGCATAATTAGGTGGAGCTCCGTCTTATTGGAAGACCAGTTGGTGTTCCAAGTGGTTTCCATCATTTTCTATTATGTTAATTAGGGCCGGGATAACAGCGTCTTCTAGCAATTCCAGATAAAGTTTTCTAGTTAAATTGCCGGGTAGAAAAAAGGCGCTACTATTCTATCGTTGAAAATACCAGCTCGGACATTTTAATTTTTGGAGACGTTATTGTTTGGAAATTGGGCGTCGTCAATTCGAACATTTATTGTAGCTAGTAATTTAAGAATTTTCAGATGATCTGACCCCCCATCCCATTTGAAATTTTTGAGGGGGTGTCAATCCCACTTAGTGTGTTGATGTTAGGGTGTTAAATTTGAACTAAAATATGTCCCCCTCTCATACAAAATTGACGAGTTTTTGCGTTTTTGCTAAAAATTATTTTCCTGGAAATTATTGGCTGTTTTGTTGTCGTTGGCCCACCCTGTATAGGGGACTATTGGTTCGCTTTAGGGCTTTAAACATTGTTTATACTTTCATTCTTACATAATAATATGCTACAACATACTCCTCCAAAATATAATATCTAGAATTCTCGCTTCTTCAACTGGTTGAACAGATCATCCTGTAATTCTAAAATAGTGACGTACCTATAAAAACTCTGTTCGTATGACAAATCTGCGAAATATTGTCCGCAAAGAGAGTTGGTTACCGTAAAAGAACATAAATGGCAATAAAGCTGGACATATAAAATTTGGGACATTCTAAACATCAGAAACTGACATACCTATAACCATAGAATGTCCCTCTGTAACCTATAGGTAAAGTCGCCATTTTTTTCGTCAAGTAGTGCCAGTCCAGTCTGCAAACAACAATGAAATATGACATCATGCTCAGGTCTTTAATATAGTGTCGGTCCAGACTCTACTAATCTCACTATCGGCTGTATTTTGTATCCATTTGATACAGTCAGAAGACGTATGATGATGCAGTCTGGAAGAGCCAAACATGAAATCATGTACAAAAATACCCTCGACTGCTGGGTGTATTTTTTTTTATTATTTGTTTTATTTTTTGTGTTCTCTGTATTGTTCAATTGCAACCATTATTCCTGTATTTACTAGAAATTATCTTATAAATGGAAACTCCTTCTGTTAAACAATAAAGCTTATTTATTATTAACCCACTGTATTGTTGAATTAAGGGGCAATCCTTTATTTGATTCTCAGATGTTTTTTAAGTTGGGACAATATTTTGTTGTGTGTAATTAGGTTTTAATACTTTAGAGTTAGAGTAAAACAGTTAAAAAGGTTATAAATATTAACACAAATAATAAGTGTGTTGTCTTCTCTCACACTGAGGACTTTATATGAAACTATGAAACCATCTCTTTCAATACAAGAACCCCACCTAGTTTGACATGATGCTTTCTCAATGACTGAGCCTAATTTTGATGACTCCAGATTACCACTACCCATTTACTGATCTTCATTTTAAATTTAAATTTCAACTGTTTTTGCTATATTATCATAATTAGTGAACATTTATATTACAGGCAGTGACCACATTTTCTGGAATAACATCGTATCCATTCGATACAGTCAGAAGACGTATGATGATGCAGTCTGGGAGAGCCAAACATGAAATCATGTACAAAAACACCCTCGACTGCTGGGTGAAACTCGGCAAAGAAGAAGGATTTTCAGCATTCTTTAAAGGCGCTTTCTCAAATGTTCTTCGTGGCACTGGAGCTGCCCTTGTCCTCGTCTTTTATGATGAAGTCAAATATTACCTTTGAGTATAATATTTTTTTGTTCAGAGAAATAGTATAACACTTATTTATATATATACATATTTAAGAATCTCTTGTCTAACAAGATATATGACATTCCAGTGGCCTAAATATTTTTGTAGAATATGACTGATATTTTTTAGTTCAAAGGATATGTGATACATTGCTGTGGTTTTGTACAAGTTGTGCTTTAATTTTTTTTTGTTTAATAATAGTTTAAATTACTTGAAAAATATAGTTTTCTTCATTTACCTAGAATTTGTTCTCAAACCAGCTGCATCAGCTGCTCGTACTGTTGACAGTTCTTTGGACTGCCCTATAAGTATTTAGCTTAGATATGTGGTCCAGGAACGGCGCTCATAAAATAAACTGGACCGCCATTGGGCTCAAATCTCCAGCAATTTTTAGCCATCCGCCAGAGGGTGCTGGCGCCTGCCTGGTTAGCCGCCATATTGTGTGCACTCTAGGGGAAAAGCGAAATGTGCGGTGGCACCACAAAATGACATTTGACAACAGCCAACCACAGCCCTCGTGCATTTGACAGACAATGACGTGTGCGCCCAATATGGCCGACCTTTCGGTGGGATATATACATAGGTATATAGGTGGGACAAATGATTTTATTGGAAAAGCAGTCCAGTTTATTTTACGAGGGCCCTGGGTCCAGTTCATAACCTACTTTATATTCCCAATAAATATGTTAGCCAGATATGAGGTGCCGACTCGTGTAAAATATAAACTGTTCTTACCGATGACATCATGGAGCAATACCTACTTCTACATAATCCACGTTTGCACATGCAAAGGAAGACAAGTCTAAAATAAAAGTTCTGAAATGTTTTAGTTAAAGATTATTCAAAATTTCAAATAGATTTTATGGAAATTGCAAATATAAAGGTTATCTTTTGAGATCCACAAATTCTAGTTAAATAAATTTAGTATAAAATTTGAAAATGAAATATTTCAAAACCGGAAAAGATAATGATACAAAGTTATAGGGTGTTCCATTTTAAAAAACATTAAGTCTGGTTTGCCATGCATTTTTGAAACACCTTGCATAAAATTTCTTACTATCCCAGAAAACTGCATAAAACTCCATACAAGAAAAGGGATAACGGGCAAGCACTCAAAATTAACAAAAAAAAAGGGGTAACTGTATACACATGTTTCATGCCGTTTGGCAATCATCAGTATGGTGTAATGTTAACCAAATCAAAGAAATCAAATGAAGACCAGGCAGGAGGGAACAGCACATTTGCAGTTTCAGTCAGCATTTATTTACTTTTTTCTATCACAAAAAATTAAAAAAAAGCTGCATTAAATTCCCTACAAGAAAAGCGCTAATAGGTTTAGTGAGAGATCATGGACACCCTGTACCTACACGTTGACTTGATTAATATGTCAATGGCCAACTGAAATATTACAAAATATCAAGGTTCATGGCAGAAGGACGTCCATTATTATCTCAAAATGGACTAACTCTAAGATGGACTAACTGTAAGATTGTTGCTTGAATGGACTAACTCTAAGATTGTTGATTGAATGTTAGGGCCAACTGAGATAACTCACTTTGAATGTACATTTCCAAACAACTTGTCCCTTTTCTCACTAGGGTCACAGATCATACAATGAGTGTGAATCGAGTTAACCTCTTACACAAACAAACATTGCTGGCCCAGGACACCATTTTTTTAAAGATATCTCAAATTTCACTTGTCTCCCTTTGCACGTGCAAGAGCAAATGGGCCTTTTTCACTAGGTTGAAGTTGGGTAATTTGTATGATTAAAAAGGAAGAACATAATATTCAGTACTTCCATGTAGTAGAGCCTGATTTTTCTTCAGGTAAGACACAATTTTTATTGGGCAAAAAAGTTGTAACAATATTTTGAAACAATGAGAGTACGTCCCGATTTGGCCTGGTTCCATATTTAATATTTATGATCGACATTTCCAATGTTAAAGTCAGCTGTTTGTCATTCCATTCAAAATTTGAAATAAGAAATTTTGCGGACAACTCAAAAATGCGAGAATCAGATACAATGGCAGAACATTGACAACGCAAAAATGAAGCAATCAGCAGAAAAAAATATTTTGGGCCTTTTTCCAACATGCTTCATCATGTATTTATAAAAAGAATAGCATGAAAAATCCCATTGTACTGTTTTCGAAATGTGAATAAAAAGTGGGTTGAAAATTTGTGGGTGTCCTCTTAATTGCAGATTCTAAAGTAGAACACGAATTCTCACAGAAAAATAGACCCCCAAGGCAAAAACCATTCCAGAAGTTTTCCTGAAATCCGTTTGCAAAAACATATAATGTTATGTCAGTCTCCTTTTATTTTTTATTCAGTTATTCATTGAATTATTGCACACTCCTTAATGTAACGAATTCAACATACACGAGATCAGGGCCGTAGCCGGGGGGGGGGGGGCAGGCAGGCAGGGCAGCGCCCTGCCTGGCAGAATGTATGTTTGCCCTGCTGTAGCGACAAGTTGACCGGTCACCTCACCAAAGCCGAAGATAAGGCGCTGCTCCATTGAGGGAAAAAACGAAGAATAAATACATCATGATGATTTTTTATACTTCATTTAAACGGAATTTGTCCTTAACTTTTCCAAAAAAAAATTTGCGCATATTAGTGAGCAGACACCTTTAAGTGCTCTTTTTATTACGGGCTTAAAAACCAACCAACCAACATAATGTGGCCCTTTCAAAGAATAACATCATTTATAGAGCACAATAAGTACTAACTTTTATTTTTACTTCCACATTACAAAAGGGTGTTCAGTGTTGTTATTAAATTAGAAGATTTTTGTCAGTTAGAAATCAACAATAAAATATAACTTTATAGGTTTCGTTTGGGCCTATTCCCAGTAAAACACTACTTCAACAAATCAGTTATATTGGTAAAAATACAAAACCATGTCCTAACTTTATGACATGAGAATCTGAATTGATTTCTTGTCACTGGTAACAATATAATCTAGAAAATATAGGGTGAACAGTAAAGGCCACCACATCACCCCCCTGCGGAGTAAATGTGTCCACATTAAAAAAAAACTTAGGTAGATCTGACTAAAATCATTCGAGGAAATGAACGTGTTTATTGCTGCGGGTGATGCGTTGGGAACCTGAGGTTGCAAGATTGGAGCTCGTGGTGGAGGTCTCTTGATTATGTTGAAGATCTGCGAAACTATTGCATTCAGAAAGTAGATGTGCTGGTTTCACACGATCCAGAGAAACTATCACAGGGCGACCTTTGATACTAAGGGTAACATTGCGGTCTTTGCGGCTGAGGATCTCGTAAAGTCCAGTATATGGAGGTTCTAAAGCTGTTCTGACTGTGTCTTTGCGGAGGAACACGTTCTTGCAGGTAGCCAAATCACTGTGGAGAAAAATGGATTTAGTTCCACGATGAGAATCTGGGGTAGGAGTCAAAGTCGAAGTAATGTGTTACAGTCTTGTTAACAAATCAGTCGGATCAGTCAATGTGTTCTGCGAAGAGGTGAAGAATTGTCCTGGAAGTCGCAAGGGCTCTCCATAGACAAGCTTGACTGTCGAAGAATGCAAATCTTCTTTCCAGACAGTGCGGATTCCTAACAATACCAATGGAAGCGCTTCGATCCAAGAGGTATTTTCATAACACATAATGGCTGCTTTGAGGCTGCGGTGAAGGTGCTCCACCATGCCATTTGCTGCTGGGTGATAAGGTGAGGAGTGACAAAGCCTAGAACCAAGCATTTTCGCAAGGGTTTTGAACACGTTGCTTGTGAATTGTCTGCCTTGATCTGTGGTAATTGTTTCTGGGCACCCAAAACGAGCTATCCAGTTAAATAACATAGCTTGTGCTACAGATTCAGCTGTAAAGGCTCTACCTCTGGCCACCTAGTGAATCTGTCGATTATGGTAAGATATCTATAATGAGAACACATGGGTAGCGGGCCGACGATGTCAATATGTATATGACAGAAGCGGGCATTAGGAAGGCTAAATGTTCCACCTGGGGCTGAGACATGGCGATGGATTTTCGAACGTTGACATGGTTCACATGCTTGGGACCAGCTTCGACAATCCTTACGTATACCAGGCCAAACCAAACGTTCCGTTACCAACTTAGTGGTCGCTTTAACACTTGGATGACTCATATTATGTAGAGAATCGAAGGCCTTTCGTCTGAATGATAATGTTAGAAAAGGACGAGGACGCTTCATTGAAACATCACAATAGACTTCTGTAGTAGTTCCTGGAACAGGCATCTTTTGAAGAACTAGTGACGAACCACCACAAAGAAGCTTCATAATCTCCTGATCTTGATTTTGAGAATTAGCCAGTGCTGCATAGTCTATCGTTTGTGATGAGGATTGGCTGAGAGACTCACATCGGGACATTGCATCTGCTACTACATTAGTTGCACCACTAATATATCGTATATCAGTGGTAAATTGAGCGATAAAAGTAAGGTGGTTGAGTTGAACTGGAGGCAGCTTTTCACGTCTTTGTTCAAATGCAAAGGTAAGGGGTTTGTGATCCACATAAATGACGAAGTGTTGACCCTCGAGTAAATGCCTAAAATGTTGAATAGCGTCATAAATTGCATACAACTCCCTGTAGTACGTTGGCCATTTGCACTGAGCAGTAGAAAGTTTCTTTGAGAACAAGGCTAGAGGCTGACAGTCACTGCCCAGTTGTTGTTGAAGCACAGCTCCCACTGCAGTAGATGAAGCATATGTAAATAAACAAAGTGGAGCATTGTGATCGGGATGCATCAGCATGGTGAAATTCGTCAAACTCTCTTGACATTGTTGAAATGCTTGGCATAGCTCTGGAGTCCAGGGAACTGGATGTTTTCCTTTTAGGTTGGAGAGTGCATTGTGTAGTGGAGCCTGTAGTTCTGCGGCCCTAGGCAGAAAACGACGATAAAAGTTTAGCATACCTAGGTAACGGCGTAAATCCTTGGCAGTGGCAGGTTCTGGATATGAAATTAGGGCTTCTACTTTTTCTTATAGTGGCTGGAGACCTTGAGAAGAAACTGAAAATCCTAGAAAATCGACCTGCGGCTATCCCAAAACACACTTGCCAAGATTGATCAAAACACCATACTCAGTTAGTCTTTGGAACAGGGTATGTAGGTGTTCGAGGTGTTGCTCTTCATCTTTGGAGGCGATTAAGATGTCATCAAGATATGGAAACGCGAAGTTAAGGTCTAGAAGCACTCCATCAATAAACCTTTGGAAGGTTTGTGCTGCGTTACGCAAGCCAAATGACATAAATCTAAATTCGAAAAGTCCAACTGGCGTAGTGATTGCTGTTTTCGGGATATCTTCAGGACTTACAGGTATTTGTGTGTACGCCTTAAGCAAATCAATTTTCGAAAACAGGGTGCATCCATGGAGATTATGTGCGAAGTCCGCTATATGCCTAATTGGGTATCTGTCCGGAATGGTGCGAGCATTTAGTGCTCTGTAACCACCACATGGTCTCCACTGATCACCTTTTTTAGGTACTAAATGGAGTGGTGAGAACCATGGACTATCTGAACTCTGAGCTACTCCTGTCCTGATCATTTCTTCAAATTCTGCTTTTGCTATTTGTAACTTGTGAGGTGCTAATCGGCGTGGACGACAACTAACTGACTGGAGGACCATTCGTAGTACGTATGAAATGGACAGTACTATGACTTACTGTTCTGGTAACGCCAGGTGGTTTGGTTAGGTCGGGAAACTGCTTTAGGAGATTGTAATACTTGGATTCTCTGTTGACAGTAGTAATGTGTGAAACTGCCTTGTTGAAACACCAATTGCCATTCGAAGTAAGAAGTGTGCTGCCATCTATAAGACGGGCGTGGCGAGGATCGATGAGCAAGTTATAAAACGACAAAAAGTCCATTCCGATGATTGGCTTCTGCACGTCAGCTGTTATAAACCTCCATGGAAAACTACGTCGTAAGCTAAGATTGGGGCGAAGCTGGATCGTTCCATAAGTATTGATTATGGTATCGTTAGCAGCAAAGAGTAGGTAATTGCATTTAGAATGTTTACCAGGTAATCTCGAATGTGGATACACACATACTTCCAAGCCAGTATCGATCAGGTAAGCTACTTTAGTGTCTTTGTCGGTCAAAAGGATGCGGCGGCTTCGAGTATGACAATCACTAGCCACCATTAGTGATTGTCTTTTGAGTTTGACAACTGGTACTTGCAAGGTTGTGTACATCTGCTGGCATTGTCTGAAAAGCGGCGGTGATACCAGCAAATATCTTGACCTTGAGCTGGGGATCCTGAACGGGATCTGGAATGCGCACGAGAGTGGGGACGTGATCGATTTTTATGTAAAACGACCAACTGTTGTAAGATGTCTTCAAGTCGCTTTGTTATGGACTGCAATTCAGTAGTGTGGTTAGAACTGGCAAGATTTACATCTGGAGAGGGTTGGATTGTTGATGAAATGGTTGTAGTAGGTACTACAGAGACTGCGTGAATACTTGGAGGTGAAACTTCTACAATTTTGTCTGCTAGTTCCGCCACTCTGTCCAATGGCAGCTCAGGTTGTGTCTGTAAAATGGCTTGTACTTGACGTGGAAGACTTTGTATCCAAAGTGCACGTAGAAAGGTTTCTTGAACAGGTGATGGACCAGCCAGTGTGCGTAGATGCCTCAAGAATTCCGTTGGCTTCCGGTCTCCGAGCTCTTCTTGACTTAGCAACTGCCTCAAGCGTTGCTCCAAAGAAGGCGACAATCTGCAGATTAGTTCTTTTTTTAGGTATTCATATTTGCTGTTGATGGGAGGATTGGAAATAATATCTCCAACGAGTGCTGCTGTGCGACCATCAAGCTGTGCTACTATTTCATTGTGTTTGGTATCGTCTCTTGCAATTCGCGCTATATTAAATTGAGCTTCAGCTTGAGCAAACCATATGGAGGGTTGATCATGCCAAAAATTCGGTAGCTTAGTGGTTACCGCAGAAATTTCTTGTTGAATTCTAGCTGATTCAGGCGTGGAGCAGGGTAATTCTGAAGGTTGACGTTGAAGAGGATTTATCTGCTGCTGAAATTGCTGGAGTTGCTGTTGAAGTAGCAAGTTTTGTGCTTTGAGGTCGTCGAATTCAGAGCTTTGTTGTTGTTCATCCATAGCGTCTTCTCTAGTACGGGGTCACCAATATAGGTTTTGTTTGGGCCTATTCCCAGTAAAACACTACTTCAACAAATCAGTTAAGCCTGGTTCATACAGCTTCTTTATCTTTTAATTTTACTTTATCTTTAAGAAATAACCAACGGCATTTGTCCCTTGATTTGAATTAACCAATGACATTTAATATTTGTCAAAGATAAAGTAAAATTAAAAGATAAAAAAGCTGTATGAACCAGGCTTTATATTGGTAAAAATACAAAACCATGTCCTAACTTTATGACATGAGAATCTGAATTAATTTCTTGTCACTGGTAACAATATAATCTAGAAAATATAGGGTGAACAGTAAAGGCCACCACAACTTTGTTGCCACTTTTGTCTCCTCTATGAAAGGAAACACGAGTATTCTTAGCTTATACTGCACAAATGATTATGGGCCCGCATAATAAGCAAAAAAAATACCATAGACGTAAAATTGTATATTTATATTATACAGTGTGTCCCCAGATGAGGTACCGCACTCTTGTAAAGTTTCTTATATTTGATTTTTCGAGAAAAAGTCATTCTTTATAAAAAGTTTTGCTTGTTCTTAAAATAAGATTGGCATGAAAAAAGTTAACATTACTTACACTGGGTGACCTGAAAATTGAAAAAAACGTTACTTATCTTAAGAGTAAACTGCCTCTATTTGTAAAGATAGTGAAAAAAGTTATAAAGAAATTTTTTCAGCGTAGTAAGTTACTTACGTGTACAAAATTTCAAAGAGTTAGGCCTACTTTGATTTTTTTCTCGTTTTTCTTTGAGTAAATGGTTTTCTGTAAATAGTATGACAAAACTGTATTAACAAAAGTTACCCAGAATATTTTGGAAAATATTGGAAGAAACTCAAAGTAGGCCAGGATTGTCAAAATTTTTTCATCGTACATAGTGTCCAACTCTGAGTAACTTTTGTTAATATAGTTTTGTCATACTATTTACAGAAAAACATTTAATCGAAGAAAAACAAGAAAAAAAATCAAAAAATCAAAGTAGGCCGAAATTTTGTACACCTAAGTAACTTAACATGCTGAAAAAATTTTCTTTATAACTTTTTTCAGTATCTCTACAAATAGAGGTAGAGTTCATAGCTAATTTTGGCTGGGTCTGAATGAACAGGAAAATAATTTCATTGTAATTTTGAGATTCTATTAAATAAGCTAAATCTATTTCAAACACTACATCTAAATATCATAAATGCCACAAGAGAGAAAATAATATAATCATCTAGTATTATTGCAAGATCTAAGTACATACATGTGGATGAAATATTATTCACAATAGGTCTGAGTTATACCATTATCAAATAGTCTAATCAATTCTTGGAATAAGAATTTAGTTGTATTGTTGCCGTCTCCGAGCCCTTTGCTTGTCGAATCGTAGTTCCATTTCCTCGAGCACTTTTGGAGTGTAGCGCACCACCAATTTGACAGAACCGTGAGCTTGTTTGAGCAGCTCGACAGCTTTCTCGTGATTTTCACCCTCGACTGACTAAAAATAGAAGTAAAAACACTGTATGGAATGATTCAGAAATAGGGATGCCATCTTTTTGGCCTGGCATATAACCAAAAAATCAATATAGAACTTCATTTTTTAGAACAGTACACCGTTTTTGTAGAAAACTTTGACAATTTGTAGAAGTAATTTTTATATTTTATCTCTTAGTGAAGAGATATTGGAATTGTGAAAACATTAGGCACAAAAAATGTGACATTGGACGCTTTTGTCTAGCAACAGGAGCAACTGTTTTAGTAACACAGTGAACTCTATACACTACGTAACTGGAAAGACCAACATGAATTCGAAATTCGTCTGAAAGTCAGGCAAGTACGAGAGATAGAGACAGCGCAATAGTGCCAACTAAAACTCTGTATGCGGTAATAGGTCTTCAAGGCCCATATACAGGGTGTCCCAATAAGGACTCCCGTCGATGATGTCTCGGGAACAAAATGAGATATTTTAATTCTGCAAACACCGTTCGCTAGGACGTGAAGAAAGCTTCATTTGCAACTGCTAAGCGTTCATTTCGATATTGGCGTATAGATGGCGTTGCGGTGCAAAGAAACTTTTTGATCCTGGGAACGTTGGAATGTAGCGCATCTGAAAGAATGGGTAATTTGGAGAAACTTTTATTCTATGGGTGATTTTCCTATTGCTACTAGTTTCTGAGGTAACCCTCTACAATGTCATTTACCAAAAATGAGCTAACTCGCTTAAAATTAAATTTAGAGGAGAAAGTTATTAAAAATATCATTGTACTTCACTAGGACGAAGAAAATAGCGGCACGTGTCAAATTATTACATATCCGATTTGACCGGAAGTACTGGAAGTGACCCATTTTTCAGTACAAAATGAACATATTGTACAATTTTCCCTCAAAATTGGGAAAAAGTACCTATACCCAGAGCTGTCAATAACTTTGTAAAAAAGTTACTTTTCAGTAACTAGTTACTTATTGTAACTAGTTACTTTTTTTGAAGACACAAAAGTAACTATAACCTGGATACTTTCAAAAAGTAACTTGTAACTTGTACATTTTTTCGGTAACTATTTACTTTTTAAAGTAACTAGTTACTTTTGAAAGTAACTAGTTACTTTTTTAAGTAGATAGTCATTTTCCACGTAAACTTTGAGACACTTGTATTGCTAAAAGCAAACAAAAGCATTTGATCTATACTGCTTTAAACTTTAAAGTTAAAATGCGTTTTTATTTTTTTGAACTCCCTATGTTTACAGAATTTTTTATACCTGGTTTTGTGATTTAGATTGTAAATCCTGTGATTATATTGTTATAGTTATACAGGGTGATTCAAAACTATGCGGCACCATTTCAGGGGAGTAATTTACTCGTTAAAATAAGACGAAAAGTTCATATCAACATGGGTCCAAAAACACTTCGTTACGAAGATACAGGGTGATTAAACTTTCAAAAAAATATCGATTTTTGTTTATACCTTCCAAACCAATAATAATAAAAAATTACCTACTCCTACCGCAATTCCATTTGAAAATCATTTCGTTTACTTAAAATAATAGTTACTTCAAAGTAAAGCAAAGAGTCCAAAAAAGATGAGAAATAGGAAAAACTGCAATTTTCCGCTAAAGGGAGATATGAAAAAAATGAAAGAGGCATTTTTTGTTCCATATTGTATTGTTTATTCAAAAAGATAATAAATTTTTGTATTGTACAGGGCCGTACTATTTTTTTCTTTAATTAATGGTACTGATTACCTATACCTCCGCCACTGGTTACTTTGGAGACTTGATATTAACATGTGTTATGTCACCCTATGAGGGTATTATTGTGTACCAAGTTTGGTTTAAATATTCTTATTGGTTTGGAAGGTATAAACAAAAATCGATATTTTTTTGAAAGCTTAATCACCCTGAATCTACATAACGAAGCGTTTTTGGACCCATGTTGATATGAACTTTTCGTCTTATTTTAACGAGTAAATTGGGTGCCGCATAGTTTTGAATCACCCTGTATAGGTACCCCTACTTAGAAAAAATACATTTTACGTTTGATGCTTTAGTTCTTTTTTTAAAAAACATAAAAATAATAGGAAAATGTAGACAATATTAAACATTTCAGAAATCAGACATACAGATTGGATGTGTAAAATCTCTGGTACTCTGGGGTATGATGTATAAAATTAAAATAACTTAATAACTAGTTACTTTCAAAGTAACTAAGTTACTTAAGTAACTAGTTACTTTTAAAGTAACTAATTTACTTAAGTAACTAGTTACCTGAAAAGTATTTTAATTATTTCTCAAGTAACTTAGTTACATAAAATAACTAGATACTTTTGGGAAGTAACTTGTAACTTAGTTACTTTTGTAGAAAAATAACAATCTTTCAAAAGTATCTAGTTTCTTTTTAAGCATAAGTAGATACAAAGTAACTAGTTACTTTTAAAAGGTAACTTTGACAGCTCTGCCTATACCTAATAACAATATCACCATGTAGTAGGTATATGTACACAACGACTAATTGACTGAATTTATTTTTATTACTATGATTAACCATTATTACAAAAATTAATAAACTAATTAGACAAGAAACATATTGACAACAATAGAAAATTATGTGGGCCTTTGAAGTTAAATGTCATATTGAAACAATGGACACAGCCACCTTCGGTTAATAAAAATAAATTCAGCCAAATTGTCCTCGTTTAGATGTATGTACATGGTACATGCATGGTGTTATTGTTATTATATGGAAATTACTTTTTTTTTTCAATTTGAGGGATAAATTATACAGTATGTTCATTTTATATTGAAAAATGGGTCACTTCCGGTACTTCCGGTCAAACCGGATCTGTAATAATTCTATTGACACGTGCCGCTACATTCTTCATCATAGTGAACTACAAAGATATTTTTAATAACTTTTTCCTCTAATGTTAATTTTAAGCGAGTTAGCTCATTTTTTGTAAATGACATTGTAGAGTGGTTATCTCAGAAACTAGTAACAATAGGAAAATCGCCCATAGAATAAAAGTTTCTAAAAATAACCCAATCTTCCAGATGCGCTATGTTCCAACGTTCCTAGGATCGAAAAGTGTCTTTGCTCCGCAGCGCCATCTATTCGCCAATATCAAAATGAACGCTTACCAGTTGTAAATAAAGCTCTCTTCACGTTCTAGCGAACGGCGTTTGCAGAATGAAAATATCTCTTTTTGTTGCCTAGATATCGGCGACGGGAGTCCTTATTGGGACACCCTGTATATGCTGAATAACTGCCCATTTAGATCCACAAATGGCGTGAGGGGGGGCAACTAGCACCTCTTTTTTAAACATAATTTTTATATGGGTGAATTACTTTTTGAGAAATTGGATGTTCTTGAAGACCTGTTACTACTACTACTACTAGTTTCGTCCCAAATAAAAAAAATGATATTAAAATAATTATCTCCTTAAACGCTCTGTGCGCTGTATCTTGAAAACTAATGAGGGTTTATACAACCATGTTTGTTTTAATCTTCATTAAAGGGCCTTATTAAAAGCTCAGAAAATGGCACTAAAGTAAGTCATTATCAGTTGGCCTTGGCGAGACGTGAGAACCAAATCATGTAACTTTTCGGCCTCATGGGGAATTGTTACCTATAACAATGCAATCTTTCAATATAACTGTTTTGGTAAGTTATATGTAGACAACGACAAATTGACTGAATTTATTTTTATTACTATGATTAACCATTATTACAAAAATTAATAAACTAATTAGACAAGAAACATATTGACAACAATAGAAAATTATGTGGGCGTTTGAAGTTAAATGTCATATTGAAACAATGGACACAGCCACCTTCGGTTAATAAAAATAAATTCAGCCAAATTGTCCTCGTTTAGATGTATGTACATGGTACATGCATGGTGTTATTGTTATTATATGGAAATTACTTTTTTTTTTCAATTTGAGGGATAAATTATACAGTATGTTCATTTTATATTGAAAAATGGGTCACTTCCGGTACTTCCGGTCAAACCGGATCTGTAATAATTCTATTGACACGTGCCGCTACATTCTTCATCATAGTGAACTACAAAGATATTTTTAATAACTTTTTCCTCTAATGTTAATTTTAAGCGAGTTAGCTCATTTTTTGTAAATGACATTGTAGAGTGGTTATCTCAGAAACTAGTAACAATAGGAAAATCGCCCATAGAATAAAAGTTTCTAAAAATAACCCAATCTTCCAGATGCGCTATGTTCCAACGTTCCTAGGATCGAAAAGTGTCTTTGCTCCGCAGCGCCATCTATACGCCAATATCAAAATGAACGCTTACCAGTTGTAAATAAAGCTCTCTTCACGTTCTAGCGAACGGCGTTTGCAGAATGAAAATATCTCTTTTTGTTGCCTAGATATCGGCGACGGGAGTCCTTATTGGGACACCCTGTATATGCTGAATAACTGCCCATTTAGATCCACAAATGGCGTGAGGGGGGGCAACTAGCACCTCTTTTTTAAACATAATTTTTATATGGGTGAATTACTTTTTGAGAAATTGGATGTTCTTGAAGACCTGTTACTACTACTACTACTAGTTTCGTCCCAAATAAAAAAAATGATATTAAAATAATTATCTCCTTAAACGCTCTGTGCGCTGTATCTTGAAAACTAATGAGGGTTTATACAACCATGTTTGTTTTAATCTTCATTAAAGGGCCTTATTAAAAGCTCAGAAAATGGCACTAAAGTAAGTCATTATCAGTTGGCCTTGGCGAGACGTGAGAACCAAATCATGTAACTTTTCGGCCTCATGGGGAATTGTTACCTATAACAATGCAATCTTTCAATATAACTGTTTTGGTAAGTTTGAACATTAATAATAATTATTTAATTATACTTTCTATGTAGACTGCAAGAGTGACTAGAGGACTCCTGTATAGTCAGTTCTGCCATACTGCATCGTGCTCGATTTAGGTAGAGCGATATAAAGGGGAAGCACCAGTGCACGCATGGGCGACCCTCTTTCAATTATTATCTTGCCTAATAAAACTTCTGTTTTCCCGATTTATAGTCTTTAATGTCTCATTAACAATTCAAAGTAATAATACTTAATTCTAAGAAAAATTTGTAAATAATAATTCTAATAAAAAATACCTAATGTATAATAATTTTCTACTATCTAAAAATAGAATTTATTTTTTTAGTAAGAAAAAAATGAAAAGAAAATTGCTCTAAAATTAGATTTTTTTCAGATTAGTTTTCAAAATTCCCCTGGTAGGGTTCACACCACATGTTCAGCCTAGGGGCCTACAGATCCTAAATATAGCCCTGCTCCACAGTTGCATTTGCATTTATTTCTTTTTATATTTGTAGCAGAATAATATCATAGCTTTCATTTCGTTTATGTTTATTTGAATAGTTATTACATTTTACATCCACAAGTATGTTGGTTCAGAATAAATTTTGATAAATTCTATCAAAAATTTATTATTACTATCCATATTTTTTATATTGATTTATGGTTGGCTTTGAAATTGCCTCAAAAAGACGAAATAACACATACACATACTATGCAGATCGGAGCCAGTTTCTCTAATACGCCTGCATTTTTGACATTTCTTGTCAAAAAACCAAAGCCAACTATCTATGAATAGATTTTTGCTTTGTTGTGCATCAATAGAGCAACCCTAATTTCAGCCTCTTAGCAAGCCACCTATCTACAAAATTAAAATTTCCTCTAAAACCGCAACTCGAATGGAAAAAAATTAAGGGTAAAAAAAAACTTCTGAATTGATAAGACATTCCACTGTAGGTTTTAGTTTATCCATTGGCGTATGCACAAATAAGTTTTGGGGGGTGATATTTCTTGTCAAAAAAGCAAAGCCAACTATGAATAGATTTTTGCTTTGTTGTGCATCAATAGAGCAACCCTAATTTCAGCCTCCAGAGGCACGCGTATTCACTTGCAACAAAATGCTCCAAACGCGCTGCGCAGAATGCAACAAACATTTTAGCGCAATGTCCGTGCTGTTTGGAGTGTTCGCTGTATTCGCCACGTCCCCGGTAGCCGTTGTAAAGTAATTGTGATGGTCTGCGCGTTCTTGAGAGAGATGGACGCAGATGATAATGTGGTAGCGGCTGCCGGCGCTCTTTTGATTATAGATGCTTTAACTAGCAATAAAAAAAGAGATAAAAGAAAAAACCCGAGACAAAAGAAAAGCGTGGACAAGACGTATTTTTTTACAACATAAAAATATGGCACTGTTCCGGGGCAGTCCGGGGTATGGATATTATCTACACTTGCCGAATTTTACAAGGATGGCTACAGAAGATTGTGTTGATGTGAAGTTGATGTGTTTAGTTGCATGTTTTGAAACAAGCGCTGCGAACAGGGCAAACGCTGCGAACAGAGCAAATGCTGCAAACACCCGTACCCACTGCGCACCAGCGAACAGCTAATTCCCTTTGTGCAAATCCGGTTTACCGACAAGCCTCGGAAAATGTTTTGCGCGTTAGTGCGCGTTTGGCGCCTTTAACAAGCCACCTATCTACAAAATTAAAATTTCCTCTGAAACCGCAACTCGAATGGAAAAAAATTAAGAGTAAAAAAACTTCTAAATTGATAAGACATTCCACGGTAGGTTTTAGTTTTGGCGTACGCACAAAAAAGTTTTGGGGGGTGAAAGGGGTACCATTCCCTGATTGTGCCAGTAGCAGCAGTGCAAATTTGGAAAAGTAATTTCAGAATACGCACCCCAACGTGCAAGGACCCTGTATAAAATTTGAACAAAAAAATTAAACGGTTTAAGAAATATTAGCAAATTTGTAAAATTAAATTTTGACTTTGACACTCTGTATCTTGGAAAAGAAGCGATTTTAGACTAAGGTAAATGGGGTCAAATCGCCTCAATTTAGCCCCAAGAGTTTGCCCTTAACCTATTGTCCTATGGACATGATTTTGAACTGAATGAATAATTGCATAAGTATTAAACTTTTTCATCCAAAACAAAATTGTGAATAACTTACAACTCCATTAACACTCAATAATTGATCTCCTCGTTTTAGACCACCGTGCCTATCAGCAACTCCTCCAGGTATGATTCTTGAAATATAAATAGGTGAATTTTGCTCCTTGCCTCCCATTACATTAAAGCCGAGCCCTTCGTCCGTTTTTGGTAATTCAACAACTCTTGGATGAGCGTGTCCTTCGCTGGCTACAAATCCACATTATACGTTAGATTATAAAATTCATGTCAAAACAAATTACCTACCTGCAAAAGCAGCGACGGTGGCTTTTGCTGTTGCCGAAGCACGAACATCTTGAGATCCTTGAATATCCACAGTTTCATAAACATGTTCATAAACTTCTCTAACCGCATTCAAAAAGTCGCTTTGGAGTACTTTCTGTAAAGCAATTAGCTTTGTCGTAGGAACCTCTCCACTTTTCTGGAGCTTTTCCAAGAGCTCTATTGATCTTTTAATATCTGTAAACAAAAACGTCATTCAATGCATTTATTATTTATAATAAAAAAATTATGTACCTTTGGATAATGATAAAGGCTCACCAATCTGTGCCATTTTAAACAATTCAGTAGCAGTAAAATATTATTATTATCAGATATAAAACCCTTGATTGAAGGAATCCATCGACGATAAAATACAAAATATATAGGTTAGGTTTGGTAAGGTATAAAACAACTATTTGCTCTGTTATTATTATGCTCTGATTCAGATCACGGCCAACGAAAAATCGTTGACCAGGGCTATGAATATTCCAAGCTGCCATTATTCCCCAACTCTATGGTATTAGCAGAGCATAATCATAGCCGAATTCGATCGGATGACCAGGTTATAAAATTTAAATTTTGAGTAAATTTTACAAACTTATTTATTTAATCAAGGGCCAGATTATATGGTTTTAAAGCACTGTGAACACACCAGATTTTTCTATTATCATCAAAAATTATTTTAATGTTCAATTTCTTATAATCTAACCTAACTTTTTATAACCTGGTTAAAATTGGTCATCCGCTCGAATTCGCCTAATATATTATAAAACAACCAGCAATATTTAACCTTGAGAAAGCATAAACAAATTCAGCCATATTGGGGGAATAGAAGTCAGAGGTGTAGTAGGGAAAATCAATTCAGAAATACAGAGTAGTATATGCTGAATTTAAGATGCCAACGTCCCGACGGGACTATGCGAACTAATATATGGGCCATTGTCACCATGTGAACGGTGCTAGCCACCGGGTCTAGACTGCGTTGTTCTTTGTTCTTGTTCATTGTTGGTATGGCCCATAGACTAGTTTAGCATTGAGCCTATAGGGGGGGGGGGGTATTTCTTATATTCAATGGCGTATATAGTGTGAGGTAAGCACAAGCAGCTTTGACCCCTTCCTCCTTCCTGGGATTCTTTATTTAAGGATACTAGCACAAAGCACAATTTACAAAAAAGCACACTCCACGGCACCGTAATATCTCTCATGCAGCCAAAAAAGTATTGCCAATCGCCCCGACACTGCATCCATTTGATAGAATCTATTCCCAAATGGCGGCTGCGCGTACAGGTGCGCAGAATTTTCCCGCCATGTCGACAAATACGGCTCGTTGTTGTATACGCTGTGGTTACTCTGGTATTAGCAGAGCATATGCTCTGGAGTAGCCGCGTTCCTTTTGCCACTTTTCTTAAGAATTCTTACTTTATCTCAGTTGGTGGCATTTCCTTTTACAAATGAGAATGTGAGCTAAAGTGAGATTTTTTACCTCCCCCTTCACCCTTCAAGCACATCCTCGCGATAGAACACTCACTATCGAGCATATTGGCTCAGTTTGGTGGTGGGGAAAATGACCCTTTCACAAGATGAGCCTTTTACAGGAAAAAACAAACTGAGTGGCTCGGCTAACAACTGAGCTAAAGTTCTCAGTGTAGCGGCAAAAGGAACGCGGCTATTGTCAGCGCATATAAAACAACCAGCAGTATAACTTCTATGACATAACTTATACTTGAGAAATTATCCGCAAATTCAATGACCTTGTCGCCATATTGGGGGAATAGACGTCACAGGTGTATTCGGGAAAATCAATTCAGAAATACAGAGTAGTATTAGTAAAGTTATGTGTGGTAAGCACAATAGCAGGAGAAATTAGTTCGGAATTTTAATACACATAAAGCTTTGACTCTTTCCTGGGATTCTTTATTTAAAGATACTAGCACAAAGTAACCTATATATTTTGTGGCACAAAGCACAATTTACAAAAAAACACACTCCACGGCACTGTAATATCTTTCATACAGCCAAAAAACAACTGCCCAATTGCCCTGACACTGCATCCATTTGTCAGAATCTATTCCTAAATGGCGGCTGCGCTGGTATTTATTGTCGTCGATCAACGGTATTGCGTCTATACCAAGTTTAGTTTATAGGAATGGTTAGGACATTCGACGACATGACAAGGAAGGAGGGGTGATAAGAGGCAAGGGGAAGAAAGGCCGAATTTAAGTTAGTAGCATTTACACCTGATTTGGCGATTTAGTAATTAGTAACTCCAACTCCCTAAACATTTGGCTCCTCCAACCATAGGCACATACACGATACACTTTGTATCGTGGGCACATACAGACTTGTTTGGCATGTTCCTTGTTTATGCGTATATTTATGTTGTTTTGGCTGTTTTCGGTTATTTCTTTGTGCAATGAACTAACGGAACTTTGTGGAGTACGTTGGTGCATCGCAGTTTTGTTTTATATTCGGGTTTTTACCTTGTTCGGTTTTCAATACCTGCGTTGTCCTTTTTGATACGCCACTGGTATCAAGCTGAAAGCGTCGATGGAGGAATCAACGCTGAAAGCCAGCTGGTGAGAGCGGCACCGTCACGAGAGGCTAAAAACCACTTTGCATTCCACGTTTTCATTGGTCGACTCAAGGTTACAAGCCTCTCGTCTTGTATTCAATAGCCCGTTGTGACATAAATTATGCAAATGAATTAAGAAATAACGTCAAATCCAGATGCAATTTTACAGTATGCAGCTCAAACTGATCACCACCCTATTTTCACTTTTTGCAACATCGCGAATAGCCGCGGAAAAACCGAAATTTTGAAAGATTTGTGTCGTGTTTACGTCTGGCCCGGCCGCTGTTTCCCAAGGTTGTTGGACCAACAACCTTGCGACATTCGGCGCGCGCAAAAGGAGCAAGTAGGTTCGTGATCAGTTTGAGCTTTATTCGTCTCGATTATAGAGGTCAGATTCGTGTTCGGGGACCTCGAAAATGGGGGGGTAGCCAAAATATCAAGAAAATCGGGCGGTGCATACGGTATATTCCATAATTACCATATATTCTTCAGATAACTGATTAACTAAGCCATTATTGTGCTGGAAGGAACTATTGCAATGTGATTCTGAACAACCTCACAAGCGTACAATGTTCAAATTCATGTAATCTTGAGTCGATCAATGAAAACGTGGAATGCAACGTGGGTTTTAGCCTCTCGTGTGTTAGAGGAGTAAACATGGCGGCCGTCGTCGAGAATGCGGTACTCTGCCTATCTACTGGCTCTGAGCCACTTTAATTTTTAGCGCCATCTCCCTACGCGCGACCTTCAATTGCATCAAAACATCGACCTCGACGCACTAGGAAGCAAATAGTAGCATACCTAGTATTTTCTTTGGTTTAAGCACAGAATAAATAGCGCTTTGCCGTAGGCTATATACCTATTCTGTGGTTTAAGGCATTGGGGCATTGGTAAAAATATGCACATTTTTCCAATTACATTATTATATTTAAATAACATCCAGAAATATAACAAAAGTCTTTAAATAAAGTAATTTAAATTTGTGACCCTGACTAGTGGTTTGAATGTTTAGGCATAAAATATAGGGGGGTCAAAATAAATAGTAAATGTTATTAGCACTATCAACTATTAGCAATAAAATTATAAAATCAAAACAGATTTGGACAAGAAAACATCACATATATAAGACTGGCAACAGATTTTACAACAGTAATATAGTATCGGTCTATTAATCAATAGGTATAATACATTATTATATCTTGTCTAAAAAGGTACAATAAAGTGCTGACAAAAATATATCTATAATTTTGTTTGCACCTCCAATGTCATAGGTTGATTGGATTTTTTGTCAACATAATTGTGGAAAACACCTTTAAAATTTTACCTGCCTCTCAGTTTTACAAAACCGTTACACCTATTTTTCAAAACCTTTAAACTTTGAATTGATAAATTAATTTATTTACAAAAATGTCACATATTTAAATTTGGGACACTAGACTAGATTTCGCCAAATTAGAAAGATGCTATCAAATTTAAAATATGAAAAAAAAAAATCCTGTTAAAGGCAGAGACCCTATATATACCATCAAGTTTCGAAAAACTAAATTTCCACTATTTATATGGTTATATCTAAAAACTACAGCAGAGCTTTCCTCACTAAAAAATAGGTGTAAGTAATCCAAGAATAGGTTGTAGAATGTAGAATCATTTCCTCTATATTTAAGGGGCTATAAATCTAAAATTGCCATGTCCAAGTTTAATTAGGTCATTATTTTACAGAAATTTCCCACATTTACGTTACCATGCATCATTTTTCAGTCATTTATCGTAGGTACAGGGTCATTCAAACTCGGCATCCCAGGCAAATGAAAAGCAAAAAAAATCTGCTTCAATAGTATTAAATCAACGTCGCGACGTCAGCTATATTTTTTTTGTAAAGAACATTAATTTTTTTAGATATTTAGGCAGCCCTATTCTTTCCAAGTTATTTTCTTTCTTGGTAGTTTTGTTGGTTTTTTTTTCGTTTACAATTTACAGGCAACAATACAGGGTGGGATAATGTGTGCATGGGCGATATCTCGGAAAATATTATGGACTTCGAAAAAATTTTACAATGAAAGTTGTGCGTTGTGCAGATCAATGAGCTGTTCATTTTAAAATTAGTTGCATTTACACAGGGTGTTCCATAAAAGCGCGTCATACCACAGTTACATTTTTTTAAATGGAGACTACCATTTTTTATTGCAAATTTGGATTCCTTGGTGAATTCTAGCGTGCCTTTATGTATCAGATTATCAGATATGATGTCTAAATTGAATGGTTCCCTCTATTACATTTTCTAAAAAAACGACGTTTCGAGAAAATGCAATAATTCAGTTATCCTTAAATTAAATTAAATAATTTCAAAATGAGCAGCTCATCGATCTGCACAACTTTCATTATGATTTTTTTTCTAAACCCAATACTGTTGCCTGTAAATTGCAATCGAAAAAAACAAACAACAAAACGTTCAAGACAAAAGTCACTTAGAAAGAATAGAGGTACCGAAATATCTAACAAGAAAGGTATATACGTTCTTTAGGGTGTTGCAATGCCGAGTGCGGTTTGTCAAAAATTTTAAATTTAGTTCTAATGCGATCCAATTTTTATTCCATTCCAGCAGATTTTTTTTTTCGGTTGTGATTTGCCCATAATTGGAGTGGGGGCCGAGTTTGAATGACCCTGTACATGCATCATCAACTACTCTTACTTAATGTAGGTACAATAGAAGAAACAATTGTACCCAGGCAAGATTCACTTTTAACTTTTGCAGGGGCTACACTATATATTCGAGGCTATATTCGCTAAAAGCACAATGAGATTTCTAAGAAAAAATGAAATATCTATAAGGTAGGTGGTACATCATTTATGTCATTTTTGCTTAATATATTTGACTTGTTACTTATATATTTATTATACATGTTTATCACCCATGGACACTTTGGAAACCATGTATATTCCTACAATCAAACCAAAAAGACCAATTGCGCTGCCGAAAATCTCAACTATTAGAATCTTAACAAAGAGAGCTGAATTCGCGGCATCAGCAAGTGCAGCACCCGAACCTACAATTCCCACACATATACCACAAAATAGATTTACCAATCCTACCGATACACCAGCTCCAAACATCAAATATCCTGACATCCAATTTTTTCCCTTGAGCTTGATATCTTTCATGACAATGTCATAGGTGAAGTTCTCCAAGTAACCAGACAAGACTATAGCAGTAATCAATCCATAAATTGCAACCGCTTCGCAAAAAATTACCGAGATAAGATTTTTCGTTTTGATGCGGGGAGCTTTTACTCCACCACCGATAATACTAACGCCTGTTGTGTGGATGCCAGCAGCTGCTCCAACGACAGAGAGGGCCACTGACAAACCGATACCTATAGAGGCCCACATGTGAGGTGAAGTTTGTTCCAGGAACCAACCAAGACTGATCCGTTCGCCCTTACCAGTGAACACATGGTAGAGGATCAAAGTGGTCGTTATAAATATTAGTGTTGTCACAAATGTGATTCCTAAAATGGTTCTGAGGCTGATTCCAGGCTTTTGCATTTTTAATAGTAGAGCTAAAAACGATACATATAATAAAGTTATTTTATTTTTGTCAAGAGTACATCTGGGAAAGCCGTAGATCGAAGTTTACCTTTGAACGAATCCCTCGTTTAGTACGAATTTAATTATTCATATTATTATTATTATTACTATATTAAACTGTTTATGACTATCTGTTAAACATTTTTGCTTACGACTTTAGCTAAAAAAGAGCAAAAGTAAAAAAAGTCAATTTTCCGTCAATTCCACAAAATATGTCAATTCCAAATGCCATCTGTCAATTTTGCCACCGAACAATAAGGTTAGTTAGGAGTTACGTCTTCTTCTTCCTCCTCTTCTTTTCGACTTTTTTTTTGTGGTTTTGCGACAGGAGAGGAAAATGGCCGTACCGTGTGGTAGTGTGGGATTCTCCCTAAAGAGGGGCATACCCAAGAACGGTAGACGCACAAGATTGCTCGATCTCGTAAGCGTAATGTTCGCCAGTCGGCAGATGGGTGTGACGTTAGCGCTAGACTAACGGTGTTATTTGTACATCAGCGGTGCGGGTTTTGACTGTGTTTTCTTTATTTTATGTAACCTGTTTTTAGTTTTCAATCTATTATTGAATATTTATACTAAATTAGTACATCTTGCTTAGTATTAAAAACGTAAGAACTAATATATTTTGTCAAATTATCTCTCTAATATCGAATGTTTTGTGCCATTATAGGTTAGAAGTTAGATTCGAGATCTCCTCGTCATTGTCTTCGATTTTTTTGTAGGTACTGGGTTATTTAATAGGTAGGTACTTATATTTTATCATTTTAAATACACTTTACCCTATAGTTTATTGTTATTATTTATTTAGAATACATTATGACAGGAACGAGTTGTGCATTTTCTTTTACCTTTTTTCTTTTACAGAGTGTGTACCAGTACAGGCTCAGACTAATGAATAAATCATTAGTCTGAGAGTACAGGTGCAATAAAACCAAATGTCAAGTCCTATGAGCGCCTTTTATCGAGCCTTTTGTGAAACATATAATTTTCATAGTGTTTATTAAGACTCGTAATAAATTGAAACTAAAATTTGGCATACATTATTTTTAATATTAATTTATAAAATAATATCGCAAAAGATTAGTGTCATACTTACCGTCTTTCAAACGTTCAAAATACTTTGTATAATAATAATATTTTCTTGAAATCGGCATTAAAGTGTCCCAAAATCGTCATTAAAAGCACAGAAATCGTACAATAATGGGCTACATTATTGTACGATTTTTTCAATAAGTAGGCCTTGGCGAGATGTAAACATCAAACGACAGACGCGGAGAAATCGCCCGTCAAAAGTGACCAAATATCCAAAACCCGGCCGATAAAGGTCCATTTCATTTAACTTTTCGTACACATTGCGAAATTGTTTCCTATAGAAGCGCAATCCTTCAGTCTACATATTTTAGTAAATTTGAATATCAATAGATTTGTTGTGTAGGCTGCACAAGAAGCAGCAGTTTGGTTTTTCTGTTCGAAGGTGCCGTACGTCATTATACTTGTCCGAGTACTTGTCCTAGGTAGAGCGATCGGTAAAGTCAAGCAACGCCACGCGTAGTCGGTTCGTGGACGGGTGATCCCTTATTATTATTTTTTTGCCTAATAAAACATTTTTTTTCCGATTTAAAAAAAAATATAATATGTAGTTTACGTACTAAATTCCACATGAGTCATAAAAAGTTGAACTTCAGTGCCTTGGTACATAAATAACTATTTTCGAAATTTCTTCAGTATGCAATTATTCCATATATTGGCAATTTTATAAATTAATCCCTTAGTGTTGATACATTCTAAGTAAAAAATTCTCTGTACTCTTAATAGTGTATAAAAATCAAAGGATTGGCAAAAGTAGCTCAAAAACACAGAACATCCACAGAAAACCCACCCTTTCTATATTTTAAACGGTAGCGCCCGGCGCGCTTAGCAGATAGCAGTCTGGCGGTGACGTCACGCCGGCGGAGGGATTTGCCCGATCGAGCAATCCTGTGCGTCTACCGTTCTTGGGGCATACCCACTAAAAACCTCGCCTGTTTTAGGGTCGTCTTTTTGTTATGCGTATAAATCACGTATAAATGTAGGGCCACAACCTTCGAGTCAGTGTGGCCATCGTCACTGTCCCATGAAACAGATTTATCAATTTTGATTCCTCTATGAGAACTTACAGAGTGTCCCAAAGACAAGATCTACTTGTAATATCCAATATCGGATTGTATCAAATTTTGCGGATTGTTTTTGTTTTGTAGCATTGTGGAAGGTTAATATAATAAGCACGAATTAAAATAGCTTTCCAAAAACATCCGTTTTCACGATGTAAGAAAAATAAGAAAATTTACTTGGCGGGGAATGTTTTCATGATGTCAGATTTAAATCAAACAAAACCTGCCTAATCCTAAACCAGAGCTTAATTCAATGACCTTGACGCCGTATTGGAGGAATAGAAATCAGAGATGTATTCAGGAAAATGAATTCAGAAATACAGAGGAGTATCAAGGCATTTTGTAATTTATTTTTTTACATATTCTGAGTTGAACGGGATGTGCGATCAGGGGCATACCTCCCCTTGCGCGGGGGGGGGGGGGGGCAAGGGGGGGCAGATGTCCCCCTGGAAATCATTGTTTCGCTTCACACTTTTATAACCGAAGAATGATAAACACATGACTATACAAATTTAGAATGAAATAATGAGTAGGGGAGAGTGTTCCACAATGAGACAAAATGTGAATTTGATTTTTTCTTTTAGATAAATTAACTTACTGGAAAACTTTAATCGTGTGGGGTACTAAGCTTAGTAAGTTAGCTATCATATACAACACTTAAGAAATTAACATTGTTATTTTTAAATTCGGTGGTGCCTTTTTTAAAAAACGTGTATTTTGTCTCATTGTGGAACATGTTTGTTCCACGATGAGACACATATTTTTACGTTAGTAATGTACATTTAGTAAGTGGAAAACTATTTTTTTGGCTAAAGTATGATCTTTATGACAATTGAATAGCGTTATCATGATTTAAGAACATTAGTTTCAGTTCAAAGCTGCTGTCTCATTGTGGAACAATAATTCCAGGCATGAGGTAGCGAGTAAGGTAATAAGAAAATGGGGAATTATTAGAATTTGAGGTATTAAAGATACTTTTTTTCTAAAGATTCATTTTATTAACGAAAAATAAATATTATTCTTATAAAAAAAATAAAAACGGAACCAATGTTTCACTCAAAACTAAAAGAGACATGCAACCTAGCGCACATCTAAAGTGCTTAGATCTACTTCAAAACGTATAAGTGATTGCTGGCGTTTTGTCTTCCCGACAACTAAAAATTTGGAGAGAATTAGCCTAATATCTTTTTTATGTACCAAACTAACATTCTTTTTCGATTGGGAATACAAAGCAATTTTGTGACTTTGCACTTTTCCTAAGAAAGCTGACTTCAAATTCGTTCGTGCCATCCTTTTTCAAAATGTGTCCCACATAATACACAAGAGTTTTTAATTTTCTGAACTCAACTAAAACATAATCTTCTTCAGTGGGGTCCTCTTCAAGTTCCTTGAAGTCTAGTAATGCCTGAATATGATCTTCATCATAACTTCATCAGAGGTTCTCTCATCCGAATTAAAATTTTTATCAAAATCGTAATCCTCGCTTTCGTCGCTGGATGACTCGAAGAGTTTAGTTTTCACAGCTACCTTTTTATTTAGTTTTTTTCTTTTTTGTAATTCGTTTTGCCTAATCTTGGCCGTTACCTTCTCTTCTAGTGCATTGATTTCTGGCGTATCCGTTGCAATAATGCTTTTCTTCTTCCTTGGTCTAAATTTTCGTTTTAATTCACCTGCTTTCGGATACCCAATTAAAATTTCTGGTGAAATAAAATTTTTGTTGCTTGCGTCACCCGAATCCTGCTTAAACTGGCTAGTGTCCGCTTTATTTAAAATATTCATATTATTTTCCTGATTTTCAGCGATCTTATGTTTTGTTATTTCTTCGCAACTATTTATTTCATTTTCGATTGGCATAGCCGGCCGAGATAGTGGCTCAGAGGTTTGATCAGTTTCTGTATGTTGTGTTATCCCACTAGGTCCGGCCACTTCTTCTCTGTTTGTTACACTACTCACAATGTAATCATCTTCTGTAAACACGTTTTTATCGAATGGATATATTCCGGCTTTTTTAAAGCCAGATTTTATATTTTGGGGCGTCATTGATTTTTCAAATGCTATCCCTGCGCACTCCGCAATGTCATATATTGTTACAGGACGACCTGGATGCGTTAACAGCCAAGAATCTATAGCTGCATTATATTGCGCCTTAAATGGGTAAAAAACAGTCAAGTCTAAAGGCTGCAGTTTATTCGAACAATGCGGTGGCAAAGTCAATATAGTTACTCCATTAGTTTTGGCCAAATTCAATACATAAGCAGACAAGTGGCTTTCATGATTATCCATTATCAGTAATGATGGATTTTCTAAGCTGCTGGACGTGTGTCGAATAAAGTGTTTCATAACTTGAGCAAATAAATCTACAGTCATCCAACCCGAAGGTTGTGCTAACCCCAATGTGCCAGACGGTGCTCCGTGGAGCATGTGCTCTTTAAAATTCTTGCGTGGAAACACCATTGCTGGTGGGATGAAACTCCCAACAGCACTAATAACGCAGCAAGTAGTTACGAGAATTCCACGTTCACCACTTGTAGCAGCACTGACCTGCTTTATTCCCTTTTGAGCGACAATTTTTCGTGGCTTCTGTACTGTTGTAGTGGAAGTCTCATCTAAATTAAATATGCGACTTCCATCTGAAAATTCTACTCTGCGGCTTAATATAACTTCCAAGTTATTAAAAAATAAATCCACGTTGTATTTATTGAACGATGTTGCTCTTGATAAACTGCATCCTTCCGGCTGCCTGACACTTAAGTTTTTGTGACGAAACATAAACCCGTGTAACCATTCTGCACCAGCCCTATTGTCTCTTGTCCATGCTTGGGGAACTGTAATTCTGTTAGCTACCGCTACTTCATATGCTAAACTACGTAGGTCTTTCCGGGATTTTCCATAGCACATTTTTGCGCATGTAATAGCATATTCTTCAATTGTTTTTTCTTGATTTTCCGAAAAAATTTGACGACATGCATAGTTAGGGGTAAGTCTGATGGAAGCACCTTCATCAGCTGCCTTTTGCTTTTTCACATAACGGAATAAAGTTTGAAACTTTATTCCAACTCTCTCTGCTGCATTACGTAAGCTAAGATGTTCATTTATAACTAAATCAATAGCAGTTCGCATTTGTTGATCTGTAAATGTGCCTTTATCGGTTTTTCTTTTCCGTCCTCGGGCCATTTTTATCTGTAAATATGATAATAATATTAAAGCTATAGGTATTTTAAAACATGTTCCACAATGAGACGTCTGTCTCATTGTGGAACAAAAATTTCGTCTTATTGTGGAAATTTGCAACAACTTTTTTGTAGCCTCGGATGAAATATAAAAAAGAATGGTACGCCCCTGAACTTAGGATACATAACCTCGTCTGGAGTTGCCCAAATTAATGCGAATTATCCGAAATGCTAAGTTTGGGTAGATATTTTTTATCAGCGAATGAAAATCAATAACCATAAAAAATTAACATACCTTAATTCAGCTGATTGGCAGGCAAATTAAACAAAACACGCGAAAAATGTGCTTGCTATCGTCAAGTGTGCACCAGATAGCGTTATTAACTGGAACTAAATCTGAATTTGAATGGGCGGCAGATTTAAAAAATATGGCCGTTGTCTCACTGTGGAACATGTCTTATTGTGGAACACTCTCCCCTATTCATGCCCAGTGGCGGATTAAGAGGTTTGCCGCCCCTAGGCCTTTCAATAATAATTATTTCAGCCTGTAAGTTGGTAAGAATAATAGTATATAATTATAACATATTACCCTTTACTTTTTTAGTAGGTATTATATATAGTTTTATTGAACATAGAAAATATAACAACTTATCTGCCATCGTTTCTAGGCTATTTTTTTTAAACTTTAATTGTTTTCAGAAGATTCAGAGAAATCAATTGAAATATTTGCTCCATAAGTAAGACTCAAAAGTAGAAAAAATGTGTTTCTTCATAACCTAGCGATTTTTTATTAAAAATCTGACACCCTAGCGTGAATTAAGACACACCAAAACCTCCATACAGGGTGATTCAGTTCCGGTGCTAAACATGGGGATCTCGGAAACCGTACCAGATACGAAGTCGGTCGGCCTTTCGGCGCGTAACAATATGCCGTTGAGAAAGTTAAAATATGTTCATGGGTTGCTGAGATATTTAAGAAAAACCGAATTTTTGAAAGTTAGATTTTATTTTTTTCTGGCGCCATTTGCGATAATATTGAAAAATAAACTGTACCTTTCCGTTGCAACTTTTTATGTACTACGTCATGGTATTTTTAGATTTTCCTGGCGACGTTTCGTTTTTGAGATAGAGGATCATTTTAATTTTTTTAAATACGGACCTGGATTTTTATTCCATATTTCGAAATGAATTGTTGTCCTGAGTACAACTACAACTACACATACATATTTTTTCTCGTTTTGGCCGCTAAAATGCACATTTACTACGAAAAAAAGTAATACGTTCCTGGATTATGCATTTTTCTCTTTTTTTTTTCAAAGCTATTACAATGATAACAGGTATGATCAGTAATACCTACTGGATTAATTAAACTCCATGTTTGGCATATTTGGTAATTCTTTTTTACTTTAGGTAAAATGTATCCCACTATTGTTAATAATAATTATTGTTGTTACTTACCTAAAGCATTTATAAAAAAATTTCAAAATATGACTTCGCCCGAAATTCTAAAAATACCATGACGTAGGCCAGAAAAAGTTGCAATGAAAGAACAATTTATTTTTTCATATTATCGCGCAAATGGCGCAAAAAAAATAAAATTTAATTTTAAAAAATTCGGTTTTTCTTAAATCTCTCAGCAACCCATCAAAATATTTTAACTTTCTTAACGGCATATTGTTATGTGCCCAAAGGTGCAACTTTGCCTCCATTTGATCGACTTTGTATCTGTTATGGTTTCCGAGATTCCCATGTTGAGCACCAGAACTGAATCACCCTGTATACCAAATTTGAACAAAAAATATAGATCGTGTTCTACACCGTGATAAAGTTGAGCAAAATAAGAACTTTCAAGACACCTGGCGGTTCCAGCATGCCATGGAATTATTTCAAAATAGTTGAATAATTAATAGGGCCACCCAAAGTTTCGATGAACGAAATTGCAAGAAGAAATATACAGGACCTTTTTCTCTACAACGTCTGAAATTTCCGGCTCTTTTCGAATTATATGCTAGTCGAGTTTGCCTTGAATTTTTGAAACAATGGAAAAGAAATCAATTTAAAAAATATCAAGTAAAAGAGTTATTCAGTCATTTCCCTTGTGTCAACACGAGCAGTATTCTAGCTTTTGTTATAAAATTTGCATTCAGGTACTTAAACGTTCTTATTTGTAAGCCTCTCACTGCATAATTTAGATAATTTTAAATATAAAATCAGATAGTTTACGTCCGTAATAAAATATTCGCAAAAATAAGATCTGCCATGGAAATTAAAAACAATTCAAATAAACTTGACAGTTCTGCTAATCTTAATTTTTGCCTGACTTGTATACACAACGGAAGCAATAACTTTGAGTGAAACAATAATTATGAGGTTTTCAGATTAACGGGTGAAAATGTGCTTTACCGAGAAGTTAATAATAATAATAATAATAATAATCGCTTTATTTTAATTCAAAATATTGACAATAATTTCACAAAAATGAATAAATAAAGCAGAGATAGTCACAGAAGCAGTAACATTGATACCGCTTGTACGTGACATAGGTGTAATTACATGATTAATAGTTAAATACAAATTTACAAAGTAACATAGATATAAGTACTAATTTAGGATATATTTTCAAATTTAGGGTTTGTCGAGTCCGTGTTATGAATATCGTAAATAAGGTAAGTATTGTTTTTTATTTATATATATAAGGTAGGTGTCATATTCGTGAGTATAAGACAGTTAAAAGTCGGTAATCCATAATATATAATTCAAGAATTAATGTCATTTCTCAAGTAAGTTCTACTTTCACAATATATTTTATTATGTCCCGTTAATCAAATTATGTAATATATTTCTGTCTAAATCATTCATCCAGTTTTTGAGTTTTGTTTTGAATGTCTTGTGATTTATTAAATTTTTTATTGTTTCAGGTAATATATTAAACAGTTTAGGCGCTAGGTATTTTGCTTGGCGTTGCCCGATTGGTTTACGGCTACGTGGTACCCCTACGGAAGTAGTGCCAAATCTGGTTGGATATTGCGGTGAGTTATGAATTTAAGATTAATTTTTCCTTTATGGATATTTAGGAGAATTGTATAACAAAACATCTTATCTAAGTTATATATGCTAGTTTGACCATATAATAGATCGGTGGAGTAACGAATGTTCTTGTTATATATAATTTTTAAGATCCATTTTTGTATTACGTTTAGTTTCTCTAAGAATGCGTCGTATACACCACCCCAACCGATAATTCCATAAGAAAAGTGTGGTTTCACTAATGCATTATATAATTGTTCTAATAGCCTTACATTTAAGAATTCTCCTAAGTATCGGAATTTAAAGATAAATGTTCTTACTTTCTGTATCACATATCTAATTTGCAGGTTCCAGCGCAAGTGACTGTCTAACATGATGCCAAGATATTTAACATTTTCATATTCTGGAATTTTTATGCTGTGATTAATCACGAGAGGGCCTATTTTAGGTAAGTTATTAGCATACGAAGTAAAGGTCGGATATTGGTTTTTTTCTATATTTAGTGTCAGTTTGTTATACTGGAGCCATTTAACAATATCTTTAAACTGCTTTTCTGCGGTTTCTTTTAAATTTTGCCATGTGTCAGAGGTATAGAGAATCACAGTGTCATCGGCAAAGGATATGACTCTACCCTTGGTGTCTAATTTTAGAAGATCGTTCACATACAACGCAAATAGTAGCGGTCCCAGAACTGTCCCCTGTGGAACACCACAGCTAACAGCGCAGCTTTCGCTTCTCTCCCCCCCCAATCGACACAATCTGTCTCCGATCAGTCAAGTAACTCCGAATAAGAAATCCGGCTGTACCTCTAACACCATATAATTCCAGTCTGTCCAATAGTCTCCGATGACAAACCGTATCGAAAGCTTTAGAGAGATCAACAAAAATGCCAAGTACAGGAATGGTCCTATCCAAGGCATCGTATATGTAAGACGTTAACTGTAGTATGGCATCTTCCGTCGATCTTCCCTCGACAAAACCATATTGACTCTCTGAAATCACATTAAATCTCTTTAAAAAATTTACAATTCTTTTTTTAAAGATTTTTTCAAGAATCTTGGAAATGTTTGAAATTAAGGAGATTGGTCTAAAGTTATTAATGTCTTGTTTAGAGCCACCTTTATGTAATGGTTTAATTATACCTAATTTAAGAACATCGGGGAAAACTCCCATATCAATACACATATTTATAAGGTGAGACATCGGATTGGATATTTCTTCTGCAATTCGTTTCAGAGTCTCAGATCTTATATTGTCAAAGCCAGGTGACTTCCCTGATTTGAGCGATCTTATTACATCCCTTACTTCTATATTTGTAGTGGGAGCCATGAACAT
This sequence comes from Pseudeuparius sepicola, assembly GCA_963920635.1. Taxonomy (NCBI): domain Eukaryota; kingdom Metazoa; phylum Arthropoda; class Insecta; order Coleoptera; family Anthribidae; genus Pseudeuparius; species Pseudeuparius sepicola. The sequence goes on along the minus strand of OY987302.1, from coordinate 44,468,871 downwards.
GCTATGTTCCAATATATCCCTATTTTCATGGTAGTCATCAGGCATCCTAATATTTTTGGCGTAGTTTTCACCAATCTCACTAAAAAATGTATTAAAACAATTGGCAATTACTTTTTTGTCCGTTATCACTACATTATTAAACTTTATATTTTCTAGTTTTGTTTCTGTTTTTGTTCTGCCGCATATATCATTAATACAATCCCATAAGGCCTTAGATTTGCTTTGATTTTTGGTAATTAAGTTTTCTGCATATTTTTGCTTTGCTTGCTTTATCTTTCTTTGTAATATATTTCGAGAGTGATTATAGTTTTGTTTTAATTCTAAGTTATCAGGATTATTTATAACTGCTTTATACATATCATTTTTATACTTTGTCATATTAAGGATTTTTGGTGTTATCCATTTCTTTTTTGAATTAACTTTACAATGTTGCTTATAGGTTTTTGTATTTTTTTCAATATAATTATTTAGAATTTCAATAAATAATTTTGTTGCATTGTGTACATCATTCTGTTCATATACAGTGCTCCAATTCTCACAGTTTAAATCGTTTTTAAGCTGGGGGTAGTTTACATATTTTTTAAAAACTGTTTCAGGTTGAGATTGTTGATTTATGCATGTATTTATTTGAAACATAAGTGTAATGGGAAAATGATCCGTGATTGTATAATCTATAACAAACGATTGTGGTTTTTCATTGCAAAATCTTTCATTTAACTTCACGAAAAAATGGTCTAAACAAGTCTTTGTCTGTGGTCGAGTATACGTATCAATGTATGAGTTAAGACCAAAATAACTCATTGTGTTCTTGTATTGTTCAACAAAATCAAACTCTGAGAGTATATCAATATTTATGTCCCCTGTAATGATATGATTTTTAACGTTAGATTTATTCTCTAAATAACCAAATAATCCATCATTAAAATCTACAACATCAGAGCTTGGTGATCTGTATATACAAGTCACAAGTAAGTTCTCTTGACTTTTAGTAATTTCTAATTCTAAACTCTTAGCCGAACCTATATAGGTATTTCTATGTGTAATAATATTTAAATCATCTCTTACAAAAACGACAACACCATCGCATCTATTGAAACTGCCCTCATTGTAGAGTGTTACATAATCCTCTAAATTATATATAGTATATAGTAGTTGCCAGGACATATTTAATGCGCGCCATGAACGGAATATCCACTATTCTACTATAGCAAAAATAAACAGAACATTAATTTGATCTATCGGGTAAGTGAAGTTGAAGAGTTTGAACATTTATAAAATGAATGCAATTGTACCTATTTTTTGTAGGAAATGTGTCTATAAAAATAAGAGCCAGGCAATGGCAACAACGAAAGATCAAGATCTGAACAAATTTTTGAATATTTTTGGAACAATTCTATTAATTCTTTAAATGATAGTCAACGATTTGCAGTTGAAAAATGTTTAACAAAATTAAAGTCATTTAAAGCAAAATTTCTGCACGCACGGTATAAGTAGGTGACATGGAATAAAGACATGACTATTGTTTGTGGGCGCAAGGGGAATACCTGAATGATGCTAACTTTCTAAAAATTAGATATATTATTAACGGATGAAGCAGCTTTCATAACAAATGGGGTTGTTTCATGCCAGAAGAAAATGGTCGGAAGAAAATCCCGATTTTGTATACACTGTATGAGGCCCCTTTACAGCTGGCAATTTCTATTACCGGTAATAAAAATCGCCCCGATTTTTATTGCTCGCATGTGCACAATGTCATTCTTGATCAGCTGTTTGTTTTGCTTGCAGGAACAAAAATGCCGCCACCGATCCCGAAGAAGCGCTGACGCTGCACAAGAAGACACCACTGAAGCGTCCCCTATAAAAGCGGGACTTTGCTATATTGTATATTGTATACCTCATTCTTATCCTATACTTTGCGTTGTAAACTTTATGTTCAATAAATATATTTTTAAAAAGACCGCGTTACGCTCCCGATCATCAACATTTTGAACGTGCCGCGCAATCGTATCAACGATTGATCGATTATCGAACCGTTGCCGGTCATCAGAACAAAATCGTCTTCCCGCGCGAACCAATCAGAAGCTTTGGAAGAGGACCACATCGCCGAACCCAGACTTAAGATTGCCAAAATTGCTCATCTCTTAATGAAATTGCAATTTTGATGTCCTTTATTGTGATAACTCTGTCAAAGATCTTTCCAATTTGTCTTTGTCTTCAAGTGACTCAGACGAATTTACCGAAACTGAAATCTAAAATTTTGATCAACCAGAAGTTTTATTCGGAAATATTTCCCAAATATCACAAAAAATGACCACACCATTCAAACCTGAATTTTTAAAATGTGTTCCCGAATTTGACGGTAACCCAACCGAATTAAATCGATATTTGAATGTTTTTGAATCAATAGTAAATCAATCTTTTGCTGCCACAAACCCACCATGTTTTCAAAATGTTTATGTGATGCATTCTTTAATTGAGAAACTAAGAGGGAATGCTAAACTTATTGTAAATATTCAAACTATCACTTGCCGGAATGATATCAAAGAAACACTGTATCTTTTTTTCGCTGATCGAAGAGACGAAGCTTGTCTCAACAGGGATTTGGTTATGTTGCGACAATAACATAACGAAAGACCACAGCAAATTTATTATAGAATTTACACTCCAAGAAGCAAAAATTCTCAAATGAAACCTTTATAATAATTTAGCTCTCAAAACATTTTTGGCCGGTTTAAAGGAACCTTTTGGGACCACCATACGTTGTATGCACACCACAAATTTAAATGAAGCTTTGCAATTAGAAACTCCAAGAAGACTATATAAAATATTTTTAAAATATAACCAGTGCCAGCGATGTTATGAAATCTAAAATAAATGCGCCATTTTCGAAATTACAAATCAGCTAAACAGCCCTCAAAATTACGTGTTATACCCAAATTTCCACCTCTGCAATTTAACAATTCTCAGCCATGTCGTTTTCCGATGAATCCAGGTTTTCCGTCGCAGCCAATCAATATTCAGTCAAAACCAATCGGTAATCAAAGATTTCCGACTATTCACAAGTACCTATTTGGCAAACCGCAACCGCAAAATTCGAATGTGTTTGGACCAAACCAAAATAGACAGTAGACCATAATGACCATAATAACCATAATGACCACAGTGACCATGCCCACAATGACGAAAATTTTCCTATTCCCTGCCACACAGTTCCAACCACTTAAAAATGCCTTTACCTATCCACTACTCACAATTTCCAATGAAACTCCTTACGATTTGAAACCCATAACTAAAACCCCATTTTTAACTCCTTTAACCAAACCCCCTATAATATGTTCACAAATCCTTCGAAAGATTTGCCACCCATAACAAAACCGCCTGACTCAAATTCTGTTCTGAAATTATTTCTCTAAATAATTTAGATAAAAGTAAACTTTCTAACATTTATTGGCCCGAAAATAATCTAAAATTATTAATTGACACCGGAGCATCCCGCTCATTTTTGAAATCAGATTTAGTTTTCAAAATTTGTTCGAAAAGTGTACAGTTTGACCCATTTATTAGACTGTGGATAAATTTATTGTAACGCCCTATACTAAAATTAAAATGTACTTTTATTATATACACTAAACATAAAACGTTAAACTTGATAGCTGTAGCTCCTCGTTGTAAACAACTTATAAAAATTAAAACTATCGCAGAAAACGGAGATATTGTAATTCCACACCAAAAAGGACAAGATTGTGAAATCCTAGAGACATTGACAACATCCAAGAATGGTTATGCGATAACTACAATTCTATACTCGACTTTTAAAGAAGTAATGCTAGATATCTCGGAACCTTTTACAGTTCAAACATTTGATCAAAATCGCCTAGAAAATATTGATCTGAATAATTTTAACACTTAAAATTGCGAACCCACACCTAATATCGATCTATCGAAACTTAAGCTGGAGGCTGGATAATCTAAACGTCTCAATATTTTGATATATTTTACAATGAAAACTCAACTTTAACTTTCACCAACAAAATTATCAAATACAATTAACGGATTAATCACCCATAATATACATAAAGTCTTACCGTTATCCATATATTCACAAAAAGAAGTCGAAAATCAAATCGAAAAAATGTATTGACCAAAATATCATTCTGCCCAGTAGTTCGCCATGGTCATCACCTCGGTCATCACCTATTTGGGTTGTTCACAAAAAAATAGATGCAACTGGCAAACAAAAGTGGCGTGTTGTAGTAGATTATCGACGTCTTAATGAAAAGACTATCGGTGATCGGTCGAACATTACTGATCTTTTGGACAAACTTGGTCGTTGCAAGTATTTCAATACTCTCTACTTAGCAAGCGGCTTCCATCAGATTCAAATGGATGAAAATGACATACCAAAAACTGCCTTAAGTTGTGAAACACGTCATTACGAATACTTTCGTATGCCATTTGGTTTAAAAAACGCACCGGCTTCGTTTAATCGAATAATGGATAATATATTACTGGATATTCAAAACGAAATGTGCCTGGTATATTTGGATGATGTTATAATTTTTTCGACAAGTTTACAAGCGCACATAGTTTAAAATCGGTATTTGATAGATTTAGGGAGGCAAACTTAAAACTTTAAGTAGATAAATACGAATTCTTACGTAAAGAAGTTAGGTTATCTAGGACATGTAGTCACGACAGAAGGACTGAAGCATAATCCTTCCAAAATTGTGGCAATAAAACAATACCTATCCTATTCCGAAATCTACAAAAGAAATAAAAGATTTCCTCGGCCTAGTCGGTTACTACCGAAGGTTCATTCCATCTTTTGCAAAAGTGACAAAACCTCTAACATAATGCTTAAAAAAGAACGCTAAAATTATTCATGATCAAGAATTAATATCCCGTTTCGAAACTTGTAAAAATCTGTTAACTAATTTGCCAATTTTACAATATCCGGATTTTTCAAAACCGTTCAATTTGACAACTGACGCCAGTAACGTTGCTTTAGGCGCCGTATTATCTCAAGGCCCTATTGGTAAAGATATACCAATCGCCTACGCATCGCGAACCTTAAACGAATCAGAGCAAAATTACAGTACCATTGAGAAAGAGATACTTTGTATCGTCTGGTCAACTAAATAATATTTTCGACCGTATTTATACAGCAGAAAATTTAATATAATTACAAACCACAAGCCCTTTCAATGGATGTTTTCTCTTAAAGACCCAAGTTCCAAATTATTAAGATGGCGGATTAAATTGGATGAATATGAGTATAACATCATATACAAAAAGAGAAAACTAAATACGAACGCAGACGCTTTGTCTCGTATCGAAATATACACAAAAGAAACTAAGACAAGCGATAATGCCCAAAATATTTTTGATTTTAATAATATTCACAGATTTAATAAAGAACTAGAAAACGAAAATCAACATCAAAATTTAGACACTTTATCCACTCAAGTCTAACCTGATAATGATATTTTAGATATTGAAGAAGAAGAAAGCACAAATGAAAATGTTGATGAAAATGGCAGTCCATTTTAATGCAGGAAATAATCCAATTGTCGGCATTCCTATTTGAGACCCCTGTAAATTACGGTCATTTTCTTTTGAAAAATACCTATTCTTATCGGTAATTAGTAATAAAAAATTAATAGAACGATAAAGCTAGTGATATAAAATAGTTTTTACGAAGTTTCGAGTTTTTAAAATTTTCAGAAATTTCAGAATATTAAAAATTGGCAAAAAACTAAATATTTTAGTAGAGCGTTCACTTAATTTGATTTGACACACTTAAGTAAAATTGAAAAACAAACAACTTTTTCAAGTAAAACTTTTTGATATTTTAACAACTAAACCCATTTTTGGCGATATATTTTTTTAAATGTCATTTTTGACAGATAAAGAAAGTCACATGATCACGATTGAGTTGGTCATTTTTCATCTTTTTTAATGCAGGATACTGTATACATTTATTGAAAAATAAGCATACTTATTATTGCCAAGTAGCTAACTACCGATTCCACGAGACCTGGCTTTTCCCATACATATGCTCAGAGCTGTATATGGTTTGGGGGTTCAAGCCCCCTACATTGAGAAAAGACGAAAAATACATTATACTGTTATGATTTTGTAATTTCCTATTTACCTCTTTTAAACTATCTGTGCTTTATATTTCTAAAAAATTTCGCCTACGGCACATTTTAGTAACCAAACACCTCTGCTTTCTTTTGTATAGCCGGTTTAAATAGCAATGATTTTTATGGGCTCACACTAAAACAAATTTCGAAATTTCTATTGGTCACAGTTGTTCTATATAAGAAGACTGAGTTAGGACTTCTTAGCTACAAATGTTATGAGTCATAGTGAACAAAAAAACTATACCACCGGTTAACAAGAATATGTTTTGCTTGGAATTTCTTTTCGTTAATTTCAACTGTTTGACCATGAATATTTGAAAAATTTTTGCCTGCGGCGCAGTTTTGTACCACAAAGATTCAATTTATTATTTTTTAAATTTCTGACTACCTTCCAACTAAAAAGTTTAGCTTTTTGGGCAAAAGTAAAAAATTGAGAGAAAATAAGATAACGCGTTTTTTAACCTAAGCACCCAGCGGTAGTCAAGCTAAAACCGGCGTTGCACCACTGAAGCGTCCCCTATAAAAACGGGACTTTGCTATATTGTATACCTCATTCTTATCCTATACTTTGCATTGTAACTTTATGTTCAGTAAATAATTTTTTAAAAAGACCGCGTTACTCTCCCGGTCATTAACTCATGCGCTTATTTATTCCAATTGCAACGCAATTCTACTTAGTGATTTTTTAGGTATAAATTAATTAGGCACCAATGTTTTCATAAAATCCCTAGGTGTCTGGAATATATAAATCCTTTGGCGATGGTGTCTGGAATTGCCAAATGACAGTGAACTTTATATGAACCTGTGTGCCTGCGTGTGTGTTTTGATTTGATTAATAAACTCTTTTTTCCATTGTTGTCTTAAATACACATGCACTCTGCTGTGCTGTTAGAATAAACTTGTTTCCTCAAGTTAAATATATTGGCAACCCTTCCTTGCAAGATAAGTTGCATTCATAGATTGCTGGCTGTAAAACAATTTCGTTTTTTGCAAAATAAAAATTGCATCCAACAAAGATTTCGGCAATTTTTATTTGTCGGCAATAAAAATTGCCAGCTGTAAAGCCAATTAAAATTGGTCAGTTATCGCATAAAGTAAATGTCTTGTCTGTCGGATAACTGACGCCAAACTCTAAATAGGGCACTCTCTGTAATTTCTGAGAGGCGGATTTCATAACGCCCTCGACGATTTATTTACCATTGGGAGAAAGAAGACATTTAATGAGTAATTATGGCGCGCCTATCCATGGAACGGGAGCTTTCGTTGGGTGGCTAAATAGTAATTTTGACACCAGGTATTGTTACACTTACATTACTTTACACTTTTGGACTTTTTTTGGTGTTCCATAAAGAATAGAGTAGTTTATGAAAATCGCCCTAGAGACATAAACGCTACAACAAAAAATAATAGAAGCTTGCCAATCAGTAACAGCAAATGAGTTAAAATATGTTGTTTGCAACACTAAAAAGCGTATTGTCAAATGCATAATCTTAGAAGGCAGTTATATTGAGAAAACCCCGATAATTTAAGACTTGAGTAATTTGTCTGTGATATATTTTTTTTAAATTGAATTTATTTTACATTAAGTAACATTGTTCAAAAGGTCAAATCAAATATGACCAGAATAAAATTCAAACAAGTCGGAAATTTCAGACGGTGTAGAGAAAAACATCCTGTATGTTTCTTCTTGCAGTTTCGTCCATCAACACCTTGGTTGGTCCTGTAAATTCTTCAACTGTTTTGAAATAATTTCATGGCACTCTTGACTCGCCAGGTGCCCTTAAATTCCCTATTTTGCTCATTTTTAACACGGTGTAGAACCGAACATCCTCTATATTTTTTGTTCAAATTTGGTTATATGGGGGGTTTCGGTTGTGCTGATTTGGTGTCAGATTTTAAATAAAAAAATCGCTAAATAATTTCGTACAAATCGGGGGTTATAAAAAAAGCGACGGCTGTGAAGCCGTATCTGGATTTGCATTTTGACAAAAGGAATAACGTCAAAAGAGACGTCTTTTGAAACCTTTAAAAAAATTGAATATATTTCAAAATTAAATTCTTTATCGATTTTTATACACTTATAAATAACTACACTGAATGTGAAATGAAATAAAAGTGCAATAAACCTAAAATAAACTGTACTCTATAAAATATATATTTAATTTACACATATTTGAAAAATATAATATTTACATATATAAATCCATAAAAGGTAGGTACGTATAATATAATACAAAAATACTCTTTAAAGTTGGCAACTGGTCATCCTGCTTTTTCTTGCCGCTGCAATCATGTCCCTTTAGCCTCATATATAAAAAAAACAAGCTTACAATTACATAAACTTATCAGTAAATATTTTTTTACACGAACATTTCTTGATAAGTCTTCACAGTCTTTAAAATTCCCTTATATTTTTTAGGAATTACAATCCAATTTATAATCATCGGAAAATCTTATTCCATGGACTCTTTAAACATAATTTACATGTTAATGGTAACGGATAAACTGGAAGAAATCAAAGAAAAGATAATGTTAAATATAAGACAAACCTATTAAAAACGAATAATCTCTTACATTTCCATCACGTGTATGTTCATGTACAAATTTGTCGCATATTTATTTTAAAATGGTCATTTCTAAAAAATTACGAAACTAATAGAAATTATTAAGTAACATATTTTTGTTTTCCATATAGGTTACTTGATATCTAAAAAAATGTTTTCATTAATATTAGATTACTTTTTTTACAAAAAAATTGTAAGATTTGAAAATATGTGACAATTTTGCCTATGGCAAAATATATTATTGTATAGATTTAATAAAGCAAGTGAAAAAATTATAGTTTTTTTACACTATTCAGAACATTGAATGAGCAGCTACAGCAAGTAGGTAAAATAATAAAAAATAAATCAATAAAAACATTCACATAGGCACTCTTTAGATTTGACTCGTATTTATAATACAACTGGTTTGTAGACTCCAAACTTGTATGTAATAAATTCAAACATTTTGGAGCAAGAATTCGTGCATTTCCTGGAAAGCAACCTAATCTATTATTACATTCTAACTTTCTAAAACTAGTAATAAAAGCTTCATTAATATACTTATTCGGATATTTATTCGACTTGTGGGGCCCGAGTCGGACGCTTTTAATATACTCTGTGTTCACATACTATAAGACGACAGGTGTCGTCAAGATTTTACACAAAGTCGTTTCAACATAGTGTGTAACTGTAATATTCGAAGAAGTACATGTGCAAAGCTAATACCATGAATTTGTTAAAAATGATCCTACTCTATGAGGTAATTTCAAAATGTGTATGGTGATAAGGTAACCCCTTCAATAAATAATTTTGTGATGAGATGATACAATCGTATGATATTACCGGTGATTATAAATTGGCTAGTAGAAGTGCTTTCACGATTGATACTCAACTTTGTGTTTAACTGCCCGTCACATATATTTTTGGCTTTATCATCATGACAGCTTTCTTCAGAGTGTAGTCCCAGCCTCTCCAGCGGAACCACACAATACCTAGGGCAAATAAAAACAATTTTTAACATGGTACTATAAACAACAACTTTTTTTGGCTAGCGGAACCTCCGGCTCAGATGAGCTGATGATGTTTTTTATTATGCCGCCGAGTGTTCTATTACCACTTGCGACTTTATTATTTCGATAAAGTATTATACAGTTACCGGCAGAATGTACGCAACCAATGGACTTTTTAAATTTTAATCTGAAATAAAAAACTGAGTATAGGGCTCAAAAGTAAAGTACTCTTATTTTGCGTCGTAGAAATAAATGGTATGAGATAAAGTTGTTTGCAATGAAAAAGTATGGATAAATACAAAATCGTGGTCTTCTATTAAAAATTTATTTTTATCATTAGTCAGTTAAAAACTAAAAGAAACCGTGCCTAAGTGATTGATTTAATTTAAAAGACCATACTAAGCACATCTCACCGACTTTGATGTGTAAAAAGCCATTACCAAAAAATGCTTGTTGAACATGTTATATCTTTTTTATAGAAGGCCATGGTTTTGCATTTACGTAACAACGCAAAAGTTGTTTTCGGACTCTATTTTAGTTTCAGGGCATTCCTAATGTAGCCCAATAGGCAGTTTTTTTTTATTTCGGCGCAAAATAGACAATAAACCATTGGTTGAGTACTAGTCCAATAAAGTTGAGCTCGAACAAAATGATTTTGGACTGCTTGGGGACTGCCTCCTGAGAGTCCAACCAAAATATCACACTCACTTTTAGAGCAAAATGATCGTAATGACACTTGTAGGGGATCAAAGTATGAACAACTTTTCCACATAATTGTTTTTATCTCTAATACATAACGAGATACAAAAATTCCGCACGCTGCAGAATGAACTTCTGCTCGACTTTTCTTATAATGTATCTCTAATATTTAATGATTTACAGGGCATTATATGACAAAAATTAATTACAAATTATAATGCCCTGTAAATCACTAAGTATTAGAGACACAAAAAAATTATAAGAAAAAAGTTGTCAAGGAGTTCCTCCTCTAAAACTTTTATTGTATTTTTTTTTTAAATATGTCCTCTGCAGCATGCGGAATTTTTGTCATATAAGCAATGCGCTGTAACCTTTTACGTGTTAGAGATAAAAAAATTATGAGAAAAGGTTGTTCATACTTTGATCCAATACAACTTTTATTAATTTTGCTCTAAAAATGTTTAGGAAACCACCCCTACTTTTTTAGGAAACCACACTATAGCGCAATTCGTACCAGGAGTTCGAGTGTGATATTTTGCTTGGACTCTCAGGAGGCAGTTCCCAAGCAACCCTGAAAAAATCATCCTTATTGATTTTGCAAAACTGTCTTCTTTATTAGACTATATATTATATTCTGCTGGTCACTATACAAAACTTTTAGTCGTTTCAAAGGGTCAAACATGTCTAATTAGTAGTAACAGGAAGAGCGACAATAAAAAGCAAGCATAGATAAAATGAATAACTCAAATAGTAGGTGTGAGGAATTTAGATCATTGTGGGATAATGAACACAACTGAATGTTGTTATGTAGCATAGATTAAAGGAGTTATAGATAGTCAGAAGCACTGTTGAAAACAAATTAAAACAGATAAATTGTAACGTCTTACAATTCTTAGGACTCGATACTAAGTTGAGGTATATAGGTATTTTAATTTAGTTATTAGTTTTTATATAAAATTTTATGCAAAATATTTGGTGCAACTTGCGGAAACTTCAACAATGGTTCCTACAGTCTATGTGTAGCTCCCCATATATATGTTTTGTTTAAATTTAGTATAGGGGCGTTTTGGGGTGTCCTGAATATCGCTGTGGTGTTAGAATATAAATAAAAAAAAACATTAAATGATTTTCGTGAAAATCGGGGGTGTAAAAAAATGTGGCCGGCCCTGGATTTGCCCTGAAAATGGTGAGAAGGTCAAAAATAAGCGGTTTTTGAAAGCCTCTTAAAAAAAAGTTCAGAAGATTAGCTCCAAAAATAAAGACTATGGATTTGTATAGCTATGTTTAAAAGTAGACACCCTGTATGTTAATATTTGAATTTATGGGCCCAATGACGTTATTTGAAAATGAAATTTTTCAGGACGAATCATTGCTGGAATAGCAGATGAGTCCTGAAAAACTTCATTTAGGTACGTGTGACAAACACTATTTTTTTGTAATACGCTCCCAAAATTTTGTTATACGCTTTTTACGATTCTTCAGAACGCTTGAATTTGCAAATTTTACATAATTTTTGAAATCACATTGTTCGAAAAAGTTAGCTTAGAAATTGATATCGTAGCAACAAGTTTGTTTATTTGATAATTTTCTCATGTCATTCATTCATTTATAGGGACAAGGCCGAAAAAGAAGCATTTTACGGACTTAAATGAGTTCGTAAAATAGCTATTTTTGGGAGCGTATCACAAAAAATAAATAAGCGAACATATAAGTTCTCCGCGTAATAACTGAGATTGATGGGCGGCATAATAATTATTATCTATGGGCATATGTGTCAAATATCATGAAAATAGATCAAGCCGTTTCAAAAGTGTAGCGAAAGAAAGTAAATTTTAGAGCCCATTTTAAGTGTGTTTTTAGGGAACTTTTGGGCAAAAAGACAAACCAGGTTCGCTTTAATTTTAGAGCAGAATAAATACCTCTGTACTATGGGTGACATTTGATTATGAATAACCCTGTTTGTTAGAGTTTAGCAGCAACTACCAGGTACCTAATTAATTCTGTTTTTCGCTTGTTTCGACTTATTTAAATGTTGCTATTGCTTTTACTGCCATACTACATCTAAGTAGGTAGCACAGAAGAAATTACGGAAACCAGTGCCGTAGCATGTAAAACTGGGGGGTAACTTTCTTGATATTAGGAAAGTGAGTAATAGTGGTGGTAATAATTACTAATAAAAGTTTTTTCCAGAAATTTCTGGAAAGCTGCCCCCCCCGACTCTACGTCACTGGCGGAAACAACAAAGGCATGATGCGTACCTTGCCGCGCTGTAAGATCTTGTGGATCGTTCAAGTACAGTCCATTGAGCCCCCGTCCACACGATTTCCACCACCATCCACCCTTCAACATGGAGGCACAATTTAGGCTCGACCTGTCATTGTCTCTAAAATCGAAATAGCGGCTTTAGAAAGACATGTCAAAGAAAGAAAACAATTATTTACTTCGGTCTAGAGGCCCTGTATGACACGAAAAGTGACAGTTATTCGTTTTAACAGAGGTTGGACAACAGATTTTGGCAGATCTAGTAACATTGTTATTATTATATTTTTATATTGGCGGGTGTCAACAAATTATTGAGCATAGATAAGAAATAAATATACGATTATTGAGCGTGCTAATTTTCTTTTGCAAAAAGGAGTGTTAAAAGGTAAAAATGACATCTTGCGTAATAAGAAACTGCAAGAATTCTGAGCAGGATGGATTTTTCTTAACACCCTTTCAAAAAAGCGCAGAAGAACGAGCACGATGGAAAGTGCAAATGAAATACCCTAACATGAGAGTTGGAAATGATACGAAACTTTGCGAGGTAAGTAAATTTAATTACATAAGTATCTAGTTCCTTTTTATTTTTTGTTTGATCTGTGATTTTAATCTGCAGAATAATTTCCTTAATCTGCATCAGCAACATAACATAAGGTACCTAAATTAATATTAAATATTAGTACCTATATGTTTTCAATAAAAGTCCATAAGGTTATACAAACCACTTATTAGAATTCTTATGAAAATTTCCCAATGTTAAAGAGATAATTCTAAAGTTTTTGCCTTCAAGGAGGTAAAACCTGTTGGGTATAGGTATTTCCTGGACCAGCATAGGCATTTTTCGTTTCATGGAATAATAAAAAATGTATTTATTATATAAGTTGTGCGTGATAACTTTGGATTGGTTTATAATATTTTGTTACTGTAAAGGAAATTTTTCTACGACAAAATTCTCATAACGAAGAGACGTATATTCCAGAAAACTATACAGGATCTTCCACATCAAAACTTCCACCTCCATAATTTTTTGACCTATTTTGTTAATTTTTTAAAATTTTCGTTGCTTCTCGAAAGGAGAAAACTAAAAAATACGAAAAAAGTTGTTTGCAATTAGAAAATTCTTCTTATCGTGAAATTTGGAATGAGACTGTAATATAATTTAATTCGTAAATACTTGTTCTAATACATTTTTTCGAAACCTCCTACAGGAAAAAACGCCACGAATAGCAATAAAATACTTACAAAATCTTACTTGTAAGGATATTTTAGAATTTATAATAACTGTTAGAGAGAGACAGTTTTGAAGGAGCTTTATTTTCCACTAAGACCAACAAAATCGGACAAAAAAGAAGTTAACACGGGTGGGAATTTTATATAAAGAACCCTTTTTGTGTAGTCAGAGCTTATTTTGTATTAATATTCCATTACAAATTTCTTGCTGCTAAAAAAATAGCATTTGATGGCAGCGTTTTATTATGTTTAGGTAGCTTAAATTTAGTTCTTTAACTTTCACAGGTTCACTTCTTCGACATGGATTTTGAGTGTCAGGTTGTGCTGAAGAAACGATCCTCTCCTGCAACGTTTGATGAACGTGACTTTAGCAAGAAAGAACCATTAAATAGGTATGTATAAATTTCTGAGAACTTGTACTAGTTTGATTTTTCCTATTTACTTACAATATATCTTTGAAAACAAAAACACTGTTGTCTTCTTTTTTGAAATATAGATGATCTCTCTTGCATTGAAAAGTTATTAACTTTTATTTACAAAAAATGAAAGAAAGACTAATATCGATATTAAATACCTAGGTACTCATTTTTTTATTCAGCCTAATTCTATTAACCATGTTTTTCAATAGTGGTTGATTCATATTACCAAAACAAACTTTCCAACTTTTTATTCCGTACAAATTTCAGTATTAATTGTCTTAAAATTTTGACGGTAGGTATAAGAAGAGAGTTTGAAGAAACGAAACCATACAGTTTAAACCATTTAAAAGACCTTTTTGATTTTTATTTTTAAATGAAAGGAATAATAATTATTATTGCAGCTACGATTCCTATTGAAGAAATATTCGAAAGTTTAGTTAGTTGGTATGCTAGAGCCTTGTTTAATTTTATGTATCTACATAAGTATACCACATTCCTACAAAAATTTAATAAATGTTTTTATCCTGATATCCTAAAATTGCTGTTTGCTTGGAACAAATTATATGTTTCTTCACTTTTCCATTCAAACTTCAATAATTATTATTAGTGAAGCTTTGCAAATAACATACTTACTACCTACCCAATTTATTGGTTTTATCTATATTTTTATACATTTTAAACTGTGCCCTCATCTACCTACGTTTATGGCAGTTAAATGTCGTTACCTTAACCTTAAAATCCAATTTTGACACATCCTGCTGCTAGGGGAATGATAGAAAGAGCGAAAAAATATATGTCTGTTGCACAAAATGAATTTCATAGGGAAAATAAGACCCTCGCCAGAGAGAGAGATCCGATCGTTGTCCAACCTCTGTTAAAACGAATAACTGTCACTTTCCGTGTCATACAGGGCCTCTACTTCGGTCTATTTTCAGTTTAAATTAGATTTTGCCTACCTATTGTACGTCGAGAATGGGCTGTTGTTGCTTCCATACCAAGGATCGTTCAATGAATCTCCTGCTGTGCCTTCGTAACCGTCGATTTCAAGTTTGTAGTATTCTCCTTCTGAGTAGATTTTGAAGTGTGAATACTGGGCGTATCTGTAACAAAGTAATAAACTGCATATCATTTGAATTTCAACTGGGCGTACCTGTAGATATAGGTACACCCTGCAGTGTTCGATAATTATCCTAAGAATACAGATGTCGACATTTGATGGAAAGAAGATGATCACAGCATTTTTTTTATTTAAGTCTCTCCTGAAAAGTCACCTACCCACCTATCGCTGGTTTAAAATATAGAGTGTCCCTGTGTCACGAAGCAGATAATAAGATCCATTTTCATCACGTAGGCTGCTTGCCTTAGTAAGCTACAGGGTGTTTTGTAGTGCCTAAGTTTACAGTTCTTTTGCTTCCGTCCTGGTAGTTATAGGTCATTTAAATAAAATATCCTGGGTACTCTACCAAAGTGTACCTATTCAAATAAAAAAATTTAAAAGAAATGTTTTTGAAATGATCCACATGAAAACAACAAAATTCGTTATTGCATTTTGTTTTTTGGGTCTCACCAACACAGATTGTTAAAAATGTTAAAAATTTAAAATTATTATTGTCACTGTATATTTCCGAAATCTGTTTAAAAAAGCCCACTACTTATCAGTTATATAGATATGATATAGAATATATCATTAAATTACCTGTACATTGTCTGCTGGTGGTGAATACGATAAAATGAAATAATACAATTTTGTATTATGTATTATTTTTTTAGTTTGGATAATTTATTCTTAATTTTTTACTAATTTTATAGATAGGTATAGACATTCTAATTAATAAACTTCTTTCATATAGAGGTTTTTACATTTAAGTTAATTATTGTTAATTTACATTAATAATTTTCAACATAGAATTCCTTGTGACGTTACCGAGATGCTTCCTTACAACGTTTAAAGCTGTGCCTTTAGGTAACAGCGTAAGTTTAAAATAGGTCACTTTTATGACCTATTTTTATGATGATAAAATGACATCAGGGCGTTGTGGCATGTGACATCCAAGGACACGAATCCTGGCGTGATAATGACGTAAAAATGACCATAATGACGTCAGTCTGCTAGTTGAGACAGTTTCGAAAAAAAAGGAATGTTGCAGATTTTCAGGCGTATTGTCTTTTGAGGGCGAAAATTCATATACTTATCGATTTCCGGATACAGCTTCACGGTAAACTGTTTGACATTTCTCATGTTGGGCGTGGGCTGAAATGGACCCGCTTATTGCGCAATTTTTTGGAAGAAAACGCCGCTAAAAGAGTCGTCATGCTTTTAATTTCGTATCAACAGAACGCCGCCATGCCTCCAGGCGACAGACCATTCGAAACGCTTTTGTTTTCAAACAATCTATGTCGGCAAAATAGCGGCAATTCAGTTAATGCACTGGCAACCACAAGGATCGCTTACGTAAACTTATGTTACCGATTAACACTAGGGGTTACAGATTTGGATGGAGACCTTTGATTAATTTTATAACACTACAGTGGTATTTTTTCTTCAAATGCCGAGCACGGTTACGTAACGAACTTATAACCACAGACTTCTTTTTTTTTGGATTGCTGCACACCCGATTAGCGATAAATTAATGTGCTCTCTTTTTGTCAAAGGGAAATGTGCGCGTTTGTTTGGTTTTTTGCTTTGGGTAATTTGCATTCATCAACATAAAATGGGTATTATTGAGAGTGCTGGTCAATGATCGTTAGGTATTTTGTCGTACATTATTTTCAGTCGACATGTGCACTTTCCCATTTGTTCCTACCATTGCTTAATGTATTATAGCATATAATTTACGTAATACTTTCAAACTATTTAAAAGAATTATTATTTGTCCATTTACATCTCTTGTTGGGTCATGCTAATTTTAAATATTCGGATAATGTCCAGGAATCCCAGTCTGTACAGTACCTGCCAATATTTTTCGAGTTGATTTCATCAAAAAAGCCAAGTCTATGATTCTGATAAATTCGTGGAAAGAATCCAATGCCGGTAAGAAAAGAAAAATGGACTTCAGACAAAAAACTCATGTTAAAAAGTAGAGATACTAAGAGAGCACCAGACCAGACTTGTCGAAACCTGTCTGGTCTGGTACTCTCCTAGGTTTTGACCGTCTCCCCACTCTCTGCCCACTCCTATTAAAACAGCTAAATAGGAGAGGTTCAACTAAGATCTCATCAGACACGCAGATCATTTACAACATGTCCTTCTTAAATAGTTTAAACAATTTGCTGGTGAAAAATCTGGTGAATGTTCGAGATTTGGAAGTAAATAAAAAATTTGAGATCCAGTGTTTTAAGAAAATAAATACCAAGTTTGGGGAAAAGGTAGTGGCGGAATTTGCCGACTTCAAGACTATCCTGCCTCAGCGTTTTACGGAGCAATTAACTCGAGAGCGAATTGACGAATTGAATGGTGACGACAAAAGGTATTTTTTAACAAGCTTGGGGCCCGTCGGCAAGACTACAAATATTATATTTTCTGAAGCATGAGCGAGAGACTGCGGCGATATATGGAGGCACTCGAAGAGCTGAGACGCTTGATTATTATGTATGAACTAACTAAAAAGTTTAGAAATGTAAAATTGTAAAAATAAAAAATATTATTTGTTTGTGTGTTTTTTATTTCTCTAAGAGGGTGTGATTGAATAAACTTGTGTCAATCCAATGCCGGTTGTTAGGCAATTTTGCTTCAATTATGTCCGGACACAAATATTCTGACAATTTAAACAGCAAAACATAAAAAATTGACTAGTGAATTATCCAGTGAGAAAATATTCTACATAATATCCAATTGGGCAATTGCTCAAGTCGGTCCTCCAAATTTCTCGAATATGCGTTTTTCCAAAATATTGTTTGTGTTTTTTACTTCGGATTTGAGGGGTATATCGATTGGTTTGATGCCGAGGGGTGAGAAAATATTGTCTGTGTTTTTTACTTCGGATTTGAGGGGTATATCGATTGGTTTGATGCTGAGGGGTGAGAGGTTCGACCAACAGAGAAGTAAAAAATTCTAGAGTTTTAAGAGGATAAATATTAACACGTTGACTGCCATGTGTATATATATTATGCACAGATTGGTCTGGTGCTGCGGGTCGAGCAACAGAGAAGTAAAAAATTCGAGAGTTTTAAGAGGATAAATATGAACACGTTGACTGCCATGTGTATATAATATTATGCATAGATTCATCTGCTGCTGCGGTTCGATTAACAGAGAAGTAAAAAATTCGAGATTTTTAAGAGGATAAATATTAACACGCCTTGTGTATATATATTATGCACAGATTGGTCTGCTGCTGCGGTTCGATCAACAGAGGAGTAAAAAATTCGAGAGTTTTAAGAGGATAAATATTAACACGTTGACTGCCATGTGTATATATATTATGCACAGATTGGTCTGGTGCTGCGGGTCGATCAACAGCGAAGTAAAAAATTCGAGTGTTTTAAGAGGATAACTATTAACACGCCTTGTGTATATTATGCACGGGTCTGGTTCTGCGGTTCGATCAGGTAAAAAATTCGAGAGTCTTAAGAGGATAGTGGTTGTCGAATTTGCATGAATGGCTTTCAGGCTGCGGCCATGGAGGCAATGTCTGAGAAGCATGATTATGAGCGAAATAAAAAGTTTAAATTATGAAAATATTTGTTAATAATAGTTAAAATAGTCCTCAAGTTGTGTGAATTTCAGATGATAGAACTTGTCAGGAAAAAATCAATACTACGGCAGAGCGCCCATAATCGGCCGCCGTAGGGCTCCGCATCATAAACCCTCTAAAGGGGCCATTTACCGCAAAGGATTGCTTCAAGAATTTTGTCTGAAGTTTTAAACGTGGGAATATGTCGCGTATTTAGTTTTTCTACATAGATGATTTTAATTTGGTCTGTAGTACCATGATTGTTTAAATCTAAAAAATAACTTATTATTTGTTACATGAGTAGTACCATGATGGTTTAAATCTGTTTATTATTAATGAGTAGCACCGTGATTAAATCTAAAAAATAACTTTATATAGCTAACGCCCTCTGGGTGCCAGCGTCTGCTTTACTGGTCGAGAAATTTTAACCGTTACTAATGGCTGGGTGAATTTCTATTGAAACAGCTTGGAGACTATTCGAGCGCCGGTATTTTGTATTCTTTTTCTTCCTCGGTCCGCCAGATGGGTCTAGTGTGCAACTTCCCGACACGAGCTTGTTTGAAATAGATAAGTTCTTGTCCTAGACCTCTCAACGGTCGAGCTGGGGTTCAAAAGGTACAGCACTATTAGATATTAGTCAGTTATCAAGGAACCCCAATCAGCTCCCCGCCCCTTCTCCGTCACAATTCCGTCCGATCTGTACAGTTCCGGAAGGAATGGTCTGTCGGTTGGGGAACCGCCACCCTTTTTTTGGGTGGCGGGGGGGGATTAATAAAACCTCGAACCCCCCGCGCGAGGCTCGGCAATAATGTATCTGCTAGATCCAGCTCTATGTTAAAAATGTTCGATCTAATGAAGTAAACATTTTTGCAGTCCTATTGGACTCTAAGTATATCCTGACTCGAAATATAACAGTCACATTCAAACAGAATTATGCAATAACTTTTTTTGAATATGCATGTTTATCATCCGGTATATTGTCCGGATGCGGCACGTGCCAAGCAGAGGATATTACCTAGACCCATAGACCTTACTCTCCCTTCAAGATTTATGACTTGGCAATTATAGCTTCTTCGGTACAATAAGGTACGTAATAAATATTCTTGGCGATAAAAACCTTAACACGTTGAGTGTCGAACTTGCCCAACGCGCCATGTGCATATTCAGGCAGCGCTTTATGTCAGGCTGCGTAATGTGCATATGTACCGTGCAGGAATCTGATGGTGCGGCATGGAATTAACACCATCTTAGTTGGTGATATCTTACTATTTTGATTTTTGTTAGATATTAGCTGTGGTACTATAAATAACTAAATACAGGGAAATAAATGAACTGCGGTGGTGGTTAAAAAAGCACGAACCCCTCGCGCGAGGCTCGGCAATAATGTATCTGCTAGATCCAGCTCTATGTTAAAAATGTTCGATCTTATTATTTTGTCAGTTTAGAAATCCTACTCTCCATTCAATATTAAAAACTTGATTTTCAAACAAATTATAAAAGGAGCATGCACGCTTAGATTCCCTGACTTAGAATAAAATTTAAAAGATTTGTTATACAATTTCGAATCTGACGTTGAACTTAATCTACTTGAAGTATTTTTTCAAAATATGAAGATAGTCAAATTCTAAACACATTTGCAAGTGATCATCACATGTTTGAATACACAATGTATTATTTCAAATGTTGGATCTAATATAATAAAGTAAAAATTTTGACAGTTTACCTAATAGCACAGAATAAATAGCTTTGCAACAGAAGCCTCCTTACGGACATGTATCAAAAATAAGCGAGCCTCCATTTCAATTTACAGAAAGACAAACAGTATATTAATCATAAATTTGGTTCTAATACAATATCTTTGCTATGTAGATTAACGTAAAATCGAATAAAATGCAAATTATTCATGACTTTAGAAGATATTTCGCTAAAAAGCGAGTCTCCTTTTGACACATGTCGCTAAGAAATTGTCTGTATTACTCGTTAGTCTGTGCTAATAGGACCTCCCAACTCGATAATCCAGCTATAAAAGTCGCATTCAGGATTATGCTTTTTCAATATCCAGGTATATCATCGCGGCACGTGCCGCAGAGGGTATTAGACCTATAGACCTGTAATTATTATTCTCACTTCAAGATTTATGACTTAGCAATTATAGCTTCTTCGGTACAATAAGGTATAATAACGTATTCGAAGTTCTCGGATTGTAGCACCGTGTATGTTTAACATTAATAGGAAACTTAGCATAATAAAATACAGTAAAATTTTTTAATTATTTATTAATGAAAAATATTCTTATTCTAATTTTGTCTCATATACAAGAGGATTGAAGCAAACTTTAATTTTAGAATCTATGCAATTTGAGTTCGATGTTGTCGATATTTATAATGGAATTTAAATAATTACAACCTATTAAGTCTCACACATCACAAGTTTTACACAATTTGTATGCAAAACCTTGTATGAATGTATGCAAAACCTTGAAAGTCGCAAAAATTGGACGCAACTCGCAAGCAACGCAAGATGTATGCAAATCCTTGAGAGAAGCAAAAATTGGACTCGCAAGCTGTATATATAGTACGCAATTAAAAGACATTTGACCTACCTTGAAAGCTAATGGACATTTTTTCGACTTTTAAGTGTTAACTACTATAGTTACTTTTCGAAAGAGAGAGTACCTGCGAGCTGTTTCAACAAACTGAGCGGTATAATACATGTAAAAAATTATAAGTTAAAGTTTAAGCTTAGGAATCATTCATAATATAGCAATTTTCCGATTATAAATTCATACTTGCAAAAACATCTTTGTTTGAGGGAAGAGTCGCGTATAAACATAATAAGTACCACATACCCACCAAATATTTCACCAAAATTGTCATATTTTCTCACCTGTTGTGTGGAGAAATAAACAAAACATCATAGCCTCAAGGGAGCCGAAGACCCTGTGTAATTTCTGAAACTAAGTATCCAGTTGTGCCATCAAAGTTTTCTTCTTCTTAAAATAAGCTACGTTTTTGCTAAATTTGTTTTTTATATTGTGCCGATTTGCAGCATCACTTAGCTGTCTACTGACACATCTTTACGTTTTAGGACGCAAAATCGCGGTACTAAAAAATCATCCTGTATAGAAAAGTTGATCGGTTAAAGTTACAAAAACAGATTCTAAAAACAATTATATGAATGTTACACATCCAGATCCTGACGTTTCAAAACTTAAACAGACGTTAAACAAAAATTGAAATGAGTTTCTATAGTCTACTTGTCTTGGAAATTTGTAAATAATAGTAAAATCTTTTTTCATCCTAGGCGTTTGTAAGGCAAAATACTAACCATACAGTATGCGCAGGGAAAATGTAAGACCTGTGATACCTAGAATATATGTTTTATGGTAGAATTATGGTTTATTGAACTTATTCGTTTCCCAAAGCACCACATGTTTCATACAAGCTGGCGGTACAACTTTTTGATGCAGGTGAAAGCGACGTTAATCTAGAACGATCCAATTGCTATTGTATTATTTTTTGGACAAAATTTATGACGGCTTTACACTATCAGGTGAAGGGTACCCCTTCAGACGTATTGCCCACCATAAAGCATGTCACAAAAGTATATTGTCCGTTTTAGAAAGTCCAAACATCCCCAAAGCGAGCTGTTTAAATATTAAATCATTTAGAATATACAGGCAATTTGTAGACTTCAATAACTCTATGCAAAAAAACATGTATATTTGCTACATATGCAGCATTTCGTACTCTAACTCGAGGTAATTATAAGACATATTTTTATTAAGATAGAAATGAACCCTACAGAAAAATTTAGAACAAAATTCCTAAAATATAAACTAACCTCAGATGCTTTTAACTGAAAAAATCTTTGCTGTATAGAAGAAGTTGTAACAAACAACATACTTATAAAATATACTCTCAATTCATACAAAACCATCTATTTTTTAACATGTTGACTGTCATGGGCATATATGCACAGACAACTTGCACGCCATTTGTATATTCACAGCGCTTTATGTCAGACCGCGTAATGTGCATACCGTGCATTTCTTATGGGGAATCTGTTGACATGTGATTAACACCATCTTAGTTGGTCTCGTGATATCTTACCATTTACGTTTTTGTTACAAATTTTCAACTTTTAATTTCAGTCTATAAGATATTTATTCTTGTAAATAACTAAATACAGGAAAATAAATGTACTGCAATATTCCCCTTTCAAGTTATATTTTCTGTCGACAAGTTTTATGCAAAAGTAAATAATGTTGGCAACAAAAAATGGCTTTTCTGGTAACAAAAAATGTTTTTCTACATAGATTGACATAGAAATATACCTACTGTATACAAACAAAAAGATTATTTTAATTTTGAATTGTGAACAGTAAAAACACATTCCACACAAATCGCTGGACTTCCTGAACAAGCTGGACGTACGTAGAGAGAACTTGCTTACTGTGAGCTATAGCGTATTTTCTGTCGTGGTCTTTTGCATGCTTTTTATAACAAAACTTACATCGGTGTCTATTTTCTGATGTCTGCATTTTATGATCTGTATTGTTTTCTTCTGGGATCGGTTGTTTATTACTCTCCAATAATAGCATGCAAAGTATTTCTCTAAAAGTTGTAATCTGCATAGATGAATTATTAACAACTTTGTACAAATGCCAAGCATTTACCAGCGATATTTCTGTCAATACCTCTACGGCTATCTTACGAAACCATTTTACCGACCTATGCAATGAAGTAGAATATGAAGCCACATCTATGTATGGTTTTGCAGAATTATAGGCACAAATAGCTGTTGCCTTCATTGGGATACCTTCTCTGGCAGGAACTTCTGTTAATTCACCGCCATTATTAGCTACTAACATGCCATCTGTTTTCTCAAATCCACAATAAACTTTTAGATGATATGTGTAACCACCTTTTATGCACAATTTAAAAACTTTAAAGTTAAACTTGTGCCTCTTTCTTTTCACATATTGTTTGAAAGATATTCGACCACGGAACGGTACCATGCTTTCATCAATACAAACATTTTCTGCAGGAACCATACAAACTTTAATGTTTTTATTTATAACGTCGATGAGTGGTTGTATTTTATGAAGTCTGTCTGCAGGAGGACATTTTTCATTTTTTGAAAAATGCCACATTTGCAATAGTATTTCAAGACGATTTCTTGGTATCAGTTTCGAAATTTGATTTGCATAAAGAGCAGATCGACTCCAGTAATCTTTCAAAGTAGGTTTTCGGCCTAGTCCCATCCAAATAATTATTCCCAGAAACGTTTTCATTTCAGCTGCATTCGTAGGTATCCGCGAACTGAAAGCGGCCTGCGGTCTTGGGTTGATTTTGGCCACTTTATGACTGTGTTATACAAATTATTCGCTATTTATTATAAAAATATTTTTTTCTTTATGGTATTTTCAGAGAGTTCTATGGTATACAGAGTGTTTAACTCAGCGCTTTCATTCCAGACTAATTATATTGGTTTCTATGTTTAAGAAACATTCTTGAAAATTAACTGGAGCTGACTATAGCCCTTTTTTTGCCACTTTATGACTGTGTTATACAAATTATTCGCTATTTATTATAAAAATAGTTTTTCTTTATATTTTCAGAGAGTTCTATGATATACAGAATGTTTAACTCAGCGCTCTCATTCCAGACTAATTATATTGGTTTCTTTGCTTAAGAAACTTGAAAATTAAATTCTCAGAATGTTTTTGTTGGGTACTTAATGTGTGGAATTGAAACAAGAGAAATATATTTATGTTTTATATTAAATATATATATATATATATACAATAAACATTAATTTCTAAATATATATATATACACACTTATATCTAATTGGATAAAATAATGAAACTTATCTATACATATACGTATAACTAAATATATTTAGAGGAGATTTTTTTTCATGCGTTCAAGTTTTTCAACTTCATTCATACACGAGGCACGCTCTTCTTTCGCACGATTATAAATGGCTTTTATTTTCAACATCCTAGTCTCACATTCATCCCACTCCCTTTGCATTCGGTTCATGACACATTCAAACCTTCTCTTTTTTTCGTTTGCGTTTAAAATGCCCCCATCTGCCAACTCTCTCATGTTGATAAAAACTTCACTCACACTTTGGGGTTCCTCGCTCACTCCAAATCCCCCCTTTTCATTCACTACCCGCGGTCGTGATGCTGGCTTTCGTGATGCTGACTTTCGTGATGCTGGCCTACGTGAGAGGCTCTTTGGCGGCGGTGTCACAAAGTCATCCTCGCTGTCTTCAGCGTCGATAAATTTCCAAGACAATGGACGCGACACCGCCGCCCCAGACTGACGCCGTTTATCTAACTATGGGAAAGAAACCTTATGTGAAGAATAGCGGTTTATATAAATAATGTTCGCTTACAGATCCGTTGCTGGTGCATGACATCGGTCGTGATGCTAGCTTACGTGAAAGATTCTTTGGTGGAGGTGTCACAGAGTCATCGTCGGTGTATTCAGCGTCGGTAAGTTTCTTTAAAGACAATGATGGACGTGACACCGCCGTCCTCGAGTCCCCAGACTGACGCCGTTTATCTAACTGGGAAAGAAACCTTATGTGAAGAATAGCGATTTATATAAATAATGTTCACTTACAGATCTGTTGCTGATGCGTGACATCGGTCGTGTTGTTGCATCAGCCGAAATAATACATTGTGTATTCAAACATGTGATGATCACTTGCAAATGTGTTTAGAATTTGACTATCTTCATATTTTGAATAAATACTTCAAGTAGATTAAGTTCAACGTCAGATTCGAAATTGTATAACAAATCTTTTAAATTTTATTCTAAGTCAGGGAATCTAAGCGTGCATGCTCCTTTTATAATTTGTTTGAAAATCAAGTTTTTAATATTGAATGGAGAGTAGGATTTCTAAACTGACAAAATAATAAGATCGAACATTTTTAACATAGAGCTGGATCTAGCAGATACATTATTGCCGAGCCTCGCGCGAGGGGTTCGTGCTTTTTTAACCACCACCGCAGTTCATTTATTTCCCTGTATTTAGTTATTTATAGTACCACAGCTAATATCTAACAAAAATCAAAATAGTAAGATATCACCAACTAAGATGGTGTTAATTCCATGCCGCACCATCAGATTCCTGCACGGTACATATGCACATTACGCAGCCTGACATAAAGCGCTGCCTGAATATGCACATGGCGCGTTGGGCAAGTTCGACACTCAACGTGTTAAGGTTTTTATCGCCAAGAATATTTATTACGTACCTTATTGTACCGAAGAAGCTATAATTGCCAAGTCATAAATCTTGAAGGGAGAGTAAGGTCTATGGGTCTAGGTAATATCCTCTGCTTGGCACGTGCCGCATCCGGACAATATACCGGATGATAAACATGCATATTCAAAAAAAGTTATTGCATAATTCTGTTTGAATGTGACTGTTATATTTCGAGTCAGGATATACTTAGAGTCCAATAGGACTGCAAAAATGTTTACTTCATTAGATCGAACATTTTTAACATAGAGCTGGATCTAGCAGATACATTATTGCCGAGCCTCGCGCGGGGGGTTCGAGGTTTTATTAATCCCCCCCCGCCACCCAAAAAAAGGGTGGCGGTTCCCCAACCGACAGACCATTCCTTCCGGAACTGTACAGATCGGACGGAATTGTGACGGAGAAGGGGCGGGGAGCTGATTGGGGTTCCTTGATAACTGACTAATATCTAATAGTGCTGTACCTTTTGAACCCCAGCTCGACCGTTGAGAGGTCTAGGACAAGAACTTATCTATTTCAAACAAGCTCGTGTCGGGAAGTTGCACACTAGACCCATCTGGCGGACCGAGGAAGAAAAAGAATACAAAATACCGGCGCTCGAATAGTCTCCAAGCTGTTTCAATAGAAATTCACCCAGCCATTAGTAACGGTTAAAATTTCTCGACCAGTAAAGCAGACGCTGGCACCCAGAGGGCGTTAGCTATATAAAGTTATTTTTTAGATTTAATCACGGTGCTACTCATTAATAATAAACAGATTTAAACCATCATGGTACTACTCATGTAACAAATAATAAGTTATTTTTTAGATTTAAACAATCATGGTACTACAGACCAAATTAAAATCATCTATGTAGAAAAACTAAATACGCGACATATTCCCACGTTTAAAACTTCAGACAAAATTCTTGAAGCAATCCTTTGCGGTAAATGGCCCCTTTAGAGGGTTTATGATGCGGAGCCCTACGGCGGCCGATTATGGGCGCTCTGCCGTAGTATTGATTTTTTCCTGACAAGTTCTATCATCTGAAATTCACACAACTTGAGGACTATTTTAACTATTATTAACAAATATTTTCATAATTTAAACTTTTTATTTCGCTCATAATCATGCTTCTCAGACATTGCCTCCATGGCCGCAGCCTGAAAGCCATTCATGCAAATTCGACAACCACTATCCTCTTAAGACTCTCGAATTTTTTACCTGATCGAACCGCAGAACCAGACCCGTGCATAATATACACAAGGCGTGTTAATAGTTATCCTCTTAAAACACTCAAATTTTTTACTTCGCTGTTGATCGACCCGCAGCACCAGACCAATCTGTGCATAATATATATACACATGGCAGTCAACGTGTTAATATTTATCCTCTTAAAACTCTCGAATTTTTTACTCCTCTGTTGATCGAACCGCAGCAGCAGACCAATCTGTGCATAATATATATACACAAGGCGTGTTAATATTTATCCTCTTAAAAATCTCGAATTTTTTACTTCTCTGTTAATCGAACCGCAGCAGCAGATGAATCTATGCATAATATTATATACACATGGCAGTCAACGTGTTCATATTTATCCTCTTAAAACTCTCGAATTTTTTACTTCTCTGTTGCTCGACCCGCAGCACCAGACCAATCTGTGCATAATATATATACACATGGCAGTCAACGTGTTAATATTTATCCTCTTAAAACTCTAGAATTTTTTACTTCTCTGTTGGTCGAACCTCTCACCCCTCAGCATCAAACCAATCGATATACCCCTCAAATCCGAAGTAAAAAACACAGACAATATTTTCTCACCCCTCGGCATCAAACCAATCGATATACCCCTCAAATCCGAAGTAAAAAACACAAACAATATTTTGGAAAAACGCATATTCGAGAAATTTGGAGGACCGACTTGAGCAATTGCCCAATTGGATATTATGTAGAATATTTTCTCACTGGATAATTCACTAGTCAATTTTTTATGTTTTGCTGTTTAAATTGTCAGAATATTTGTGTCCGGACATAATTGAAGCAAAATTGCCTAACAACCGGCATTGGATTGACACAAGTTTATTCAATCACACCCTCTTAGAGAAATAAAAAACACACAAACAAATAATATTTTTTATTTTTACAATTTTACATTTCTAAACTTTTTAGTTAGTTCATACATAATAATCAAGCGTCTCAGCTCTTCGAGTGCCTCCATATATCGCCGCAGTCTCTCGCTCATGCTTCAGAAAATATAATATTTGTAGTCTTGCCGACGGGCCCCAAGCTTGTTAAAAAATACCTTTTGTCGTCACCATTCAATTCGTCAATTCGCTCTCGAGTTAATTGCTCCGTAAAACGCTGAGGCAGGATAGTCTTGAAGTCGGCAAATTCCGCCACTACCTTTTCCCCAAACTTGGTATTTATTTTCTTAAAACACTGGATCTCAAATTTTTTATTTACTTCCAAATCTCGAACATTCACCAGATTTTTCACCAGCAAATTGTTTAAACTATTTAAGAAGGACATGTTGTAAATGATCTGCGTGTCTGATGAGATCTTAGTTGAACCTCTCCTATTTAGCTGTTTTAATAGGAGTGGGCAGAGAGTGGGGAGACGGTCAAAACCTAGGAGAGTACCAGACCAGACAGGTTTCGACAAGTCTGGTCTGGTGCTCTCTTAGTATCTCTACTTTAAAAAATTATTTTTGCAAAAAGAAAACAAAATGGCACATTATCGTGTATTTATTTATCAAATACGTTAAAGGAAAAAAATTAATATCTGCTTTTCCGAGATCATTGCCCGTTTAACCCGAAATGACTTTTCTCAAAAATTTTGAATTTTATTATTTTAAAAATCACATAGATAATGTAATTTCTTATCGAAAACATATATGTATGTACAGGGTTATGCACATAACAATTTACCCCCCTTAACTCTTTTATTTTTCGTGATAGAAAAAAATGGTAAATAGGAAAGTTGTAGGGAATTTTCTTGCGAGTTTAAAGAGCATATCAGATCTGCCGATATACAGGGTGTTGTCAAGATAGAAACCAAACCTATGTTTTTTTTTTAAATAGAACACCCTGTATATTATTGGTGTTATTCAAATCTATTCTTCATTCCGATTCCAACGATATATATTTAATATGTTTGGTTCAATGGCTTACTCGGAATTTGCTGTCATAAAAAAAAATTGACATTTGACAGTTGTAAACCATTAGGTTTAGTTTTGTAGTTTCTTGCAATAAATAAATAAAAAATAATAAACATAAAAACAAAACAGATTTATTGATGAATTAGACCTATATATAAACTACTATGAAGTTAGCACCTACACACTATAAAAGATGTTCGATGACGCCTCCATCCTGCGCAAAACAGATTATATCGCTTAACTAGGCTTCTCTTAAAATTTATTACTGCGCCGGATTCATTGAGGAGTCGGATTTCTTCAGTTATCTTCTGTTTGAATTGGTTGATATCGTTTGTTCTTTCAAATGTCAAACTTTTGTTATCATGACAGTTTATTAGTTTTCGTGGCAATCTGGACATTTAACTAATAGCATTGAATAAATACCTTAATCAATGCTAATAGGTAGGTATATGATAATCCAGTATTTGAAAGCAAATTCCGAGTAAACCATTGAACCAAACATATGACATATATATATCGTTGGAATCGGAATGAAGAATAGATTTGAAAAAAACAATAACATACAGGGTGTTCTATTTGAAAAAACATAGGTTTGGTTTGTATCTTGACAACACCCTGTATATCGGAAGATTTGATATGCTCTTTAAACTCACAATAAAATTCCCTACAACTTTTCTATTTACTATTTTTTTCTATCACGAAAAATAAAAAAGTTAAGGGGGGTAAAATGTTATGTGCATAAACCTGTACAGTATGTCCACGGATGGGGTAAATAAGAGGACAAATGGACCAAAAATTTCATTTTTCGACAAAAAGTCATTCTTGATAAAAGTTTCTGATTCTCGAGAAAATATGGTCCACGAAGAGAATTTTCGATTTTTTTATACAGGGTGTCCAAAAAATTCGAAAACATGAAATGCGATCAAGAATAAACTGCCTTTATTTTTAAAAATATCAAAAACTTTTACTTAGAAAAGTTGTTTAGAATTAAAAGATGTGTCCGATTGTCACTTTTCAAACAAATCAGCCAACTCCGATTTTTTTGATTTCCAAGTGTGAAACTCCTTTGTTTTTATGAATAAATAGTAAAAATATTTATTTAGAAAAGTTGTTTAGAATTAAAAGACGTGTCGGAGGGTAATTTTTGAAGCAAATCCGCCGAGTTTGATTTTTCAATTTTTTACCAATTTAAATTAAAGTCGCCCGATTTGCTTCAAAAATTAGAATCAGACACGTCTTTTAATTCTAAACAACTTTTCTAAATAAATATTTTTGATATTTTTAAAACAAAGGAATTTCACACTTGGGAATTAAAAAAATCGGAGTGCGCTATTTTGTGTAATCTGAGCCGCTTTAGGGTAAGAGGCTTTGAGTACTCCGGAGTAGGTAACTGATTGCTTATGCTTACTTTTTCGTTTTTTATGCTTATTTGACAATACAATAGTACCTACTTATCCAAAATTACCTACAACAGAATTCGAAATTGTCGATCAGCAAGAATATCAGCAATATCAGCGCAGGAAAAGGAAACACTCCAACTGAAAGCTGCTCTGTAAAGAATGCATAAACTTCATAAATACTAAATTTGCACAGTCTCCCTACCTCAAGTCAGGAGAAACCAAATACTTGTGCCATTGAAGGGAAGGCAACCACTATTATTTCGGTTTCGTTGCCTTTTGAGAATAGCATGGAGCTATCTAATAAACAACGGACTAAATTAAAATATAAATCCGAAGTCAATGAACTTACCATATATGTACAATATTAGGGATTCTTTTACGATAAAATGTTATTAAGAAAACTTGTTCAGAATGAAAAACTGAGTGGATTCGCAAAATTTCAAAAGTCTAGGCCTACTTTGATTTTTAGCTTTTTCGCCTTTTCTCCCACGTTTTTCTTAGAAATCTGTCCTTTCTGGAGCTTTCACTAAAATATTATTAAGGAAACTTGTTCATCGTGAAAAAATAACATTTTGACGTGAAAGCTCCAGAAAGGACACTTCTAAGAAAAAAGTGGGAGATAAATCTAAAAATCAAAGTAGGCCTAGACTTTTGAAATTTTGCGAATCCAATCAGTTTTTCATTATGAACAAGTTTTCTTAATAACATTTTGTCGTACAAAAATCCCTAATAGGGTTTCTTGAAAATTTGCTATTTTAAAAAATCATAGCAGGCCATGAAATAATTACCCCATCCAAATACCACCGCCTATGAGATATACTCTCCGTTGGGACTACCAATAAAAAGATAGAGACCATTTGTTTTCCTTGCCCTTCATTATATTGCTGAGGTGTCAGAATTAACAAATTGGGACACACTGTGTACTTAGGTAGGTACATTATGTCATATATCACTACTGTCAACTAATTAATTCAAAGAGAACCACCAACCTTTTATTTCCTTCAAAATCTTCCAATTCAACTCTAAGGGCATATTCCTCATTGTTCGTGAGCATGTAGATGTTTTCATTTCCAAGCCAAAACTCTTTGCCAGGACTGCCAAAACCATTTTTGTAGTCATTCCAATCCCTGTTGAAATTTTCTCTCGGTATTCCAAAATCATCTCTTCTCTGGATCACCTGTAATTAAGGAGGCGATTTAAACACAGTAAACCAAAATAAAATTTTCAAGAAAAAACGATTTAAGTCGTATTTTCAGAAGAAATACACAATCTGGGTTTTAGGTAGGCAGTTCCTATTTTGTTGTAAATCTGAAATTAATTCTTGAATATACAGGATAATTTTTTTAGGATTACCAACCCGATTTTCTCGCTTATTTTGCGCCCCACAAAAAAACGTAACACACAAAAACGTCCAATTTAAGATAGCTAGGTGATTTCCTGAAAAAGAAAGCGGAATCCGAGAACAACTTGTGCAATATAAAAAAAACCTCAAATTGGGCAAAACTAGAAGGGCCACGAATTTGTTTTTCTAATTGACAGATTAGTACTAAATGACAGATGCATCTGTCTATTAAAGTCAATCAACAGTTACATCTGTCAATTAGTAACTGTCATTAGCCTTAATCGACAGATGCATCTGTCAATTAGTACTAACCAACGGATACATCTGTCAATTAGAAAAAAAAATTCGTGGTCCTTCTACGCCTTCATACAAAACTATTAGTAGCCGTAGCATATTTAATGTAAGAGATGGAAGAAAACTTTTATATTGAAAATTCATGGCACTGAGAAGGTTTTGCAACTGGGTATTCGGATAGTTTCAGAAAATTACACAGCATCTTCGGCTCTCTTGAGGTTATGAAATTTTTGCATTTATTTTTTATTAGGTAACTAGAAACAAATAAAAGGTAAGAAAATAAAACTCGGCAATTTTGGACAGCTAAGGAAATCGGCATCCATGGCCAACTTTTAGAGCAATACTAAAAGACCTCAAATCTTCAAAAATTTCCATGGCCTCAAGAGACCAGAAGTAATTTTCCGGTCGCATAAACGTTCTCAGTTCCATCAGTTTTCAATATAAAAGTTTTCTTCTATCTCTTGCTATGGTTGCTAATAGTTTTGACCACTTCGAAGGTTTTTTATATTGCGCGACAAGTTTGGCCACCGATGCCGATTTTCTTTTCAAAGTCTAGCTATCCAAAATAGCCACGTTTCTTACGTTTTCTTTTTGGAGTGCAAAATAAACGAGAAAATCGTAGACCTAAAAAATCACCTTTCATCTGGCTGCATTCTGTAATAATCGTTCAATTACTTCTAGATAAATAGTCTATATAGATAGCTGACATTAAGTCTTCTACCTGAGCGATTAACTGTAGAATCCGTTTTAAAAAATGTCATGGTATTTCCAACAGAATTTTTCTAGGCTAATAAGCTAATGAGGTCATTAGGAGTACGGTCTACAGGAAAACATTAAGGTCAGAGTTAATTTTAGTACTTACTTACATAGACTACAATTGCAGAGCAAGGTTTTCTCTGCGATTAATTTTCGAGGTAATTTCCAATCTATGGATCCATTTGCAGCCATTAGCAAATGTAAAGAAACATACATTTTTTAATGTAGTGTTTAAAGAGTGCTTGGTAACAGGAATCGACTCTTTTTGGTTGGAATATTAGACACTGTACCTAGGATACTTCAGTATTATGTGAGAATGTTATAGTGACCAGGTACCTATTTGTAACAACAACAATATCGATCCTCCCACAAAACGAGGCAGTTGGGACAATAGCAATCCCAAAATTAAATTCAAATGTGGATAGGATGTAAAAAAAGTGTGAAAATTATAAGTGTTACCTTTGTATCCGTATAAGAATACAATTATTTTTAATTAAATTTGTTGTAATTTGGCTGCACCTTATTACGATGGAATTTATCAACATTTATGAATTCTATAAGAATTAACCAATAAATTTGATTTGCCTAATAAAGCTTTAAGGTGTGACTGTGACAATAAAATATCAATTTACAAATCCAAAGTAACTTTCAAGAAAAATAATTAAATTTACAAGTTACAAGTTCCTTGTGGGTTGTCCAGATGCCGTCGTTATGGGCCATCCCATTATGTTATTTTGAGTATTTTGTATTTTTTACCCATCCTGTATAACAAAATTAAAGTTTCTTATGGTGAATCGTATTTTCTAAACAAGTAAAAACTTACTGTATACAGTGCCCGCCAAAAAGTTGAAACCATATTGGATTTTTTTTATTTTGGGCTAAGATGAAACTACTCTGGGGCGATCATCTCTGCTTCCAAAAAGATTCGAAATGAGATCATTAAACGTCGTGACGTCATTTGACATACCTGTCAAAAATGACATATTATAATTAAATAAATAGCCAAAATAAGCTTTTTTTTGTGATTTTATCGAAAAAAGTTATTTGAAAAAGTTGCTTGGAATTTTATCTTACCACTATGTGCCAATTTTCAGACAAAAATTATGACAATGATAAATTTTTGATTTATTGAAATAATATAACAATTATTGCACCTTGTTAGTTGAGGTTCTCTTGAAACTAGCCGATTACTACCCAAAATGGGTCCATAACTAAAAAATATCACGTTTGGATGATAGGCAAACAATTATAAAGTCAAATATGGCACACCAAAAAATGAAATTTATTAGTTTTATTATTATTTTTTCCAAAAATCAATAATTTATCATTGTCAGAATTTGTGATAATTTGCACATAGGGGAAAAATAAAATTCCAAGCAACTTTTTCAAATAACTTCTTTCGATAAAATCACAAATAAAGCGTATTTTGGCCATTTATTAAATTAAATGTCATTTTTGACAGGTATGTTAAATGACGTCACGGAGTTTAATGATCTCATTTCTAATCTTTTTGGAAGCGAAGATGATCGCCCCAGAGTAGTTTCATCTTAGCCCAAAAATAAAAAAACCCATATTAGTTTCAACTTTTTGGCGGGCACTGTATACAGGGTGTAACTGAACTGATGGTCAAAAATGAAACCACGTATTCTTGAAGTCAAAATAAGGGCACTTCTTCATATATTTTTTTCTTCTACGGGCTATAGTTTTTTTTATACAGAGCGTAGAAATTCGGAGAAAAATACAAATATTTCTTAGTAGGTATCTCTAGAAGTATACGAGATATTTTCTTCAAACTTGGCGTCTCACATGAGCAGATAAGTCGTCAAACTTAAGGTTGACATGAAGCTTCTGAGGCTCGCAGTTGCGGAGATACAGGGTGTTATTAAAATTCATTAGTTCAGAAAAATATGAATACCCTGTGTAATCGCATTTTTTAAATTTGTTTTGAATAGAAACTTCAATGGTTAACAAAAAGTATCTCTTAGTATTTTTTCATATTCGCAGCCGTTTCTTAATTATTTTCGAAGAACGGCAACGCTGGAATGAACAATAGTCACTTCAAGAATAAATATTTAGCAATCTGTGGGTGTCAATTAAACTTTATTTAACAAAATACAAAAGCAAAATCGATAATAAAAGAAACGTAATGCTACTAGAAGCAAGAAAATTAAATTATTAAATGTTCGAAATGACCGCCGTCTTTTTCAATACACGCAATTATGCCATTCCGCATGTTTATTATTGCCATTGGCAAGTCCATAGCAAAGGTGCATATCAGTCAATCATTTTTCAAAATATTGATACTAGTGCAAAGTTGGCAGCCAAATGATTCAAATAATGCCAAGTTTAATTGACTTCCACAGATTGTTAGATTTATTCTTAAAATGACTTGTTTATTGCAGCATTGCAGTTCTTTGAAAATAATTAAGAAACGGCTGAGAATATGAAAAAATACTAAGAGATACTTTTTGTTAACCCTTGAATTTACCATTCAAAACAAACTTAAAAAATGCGATTATACAGGGTATTCATATTTTTCTGAACTAATTAATTTTAATAACACCCTGTATCTCCGCAACCGGGGTCCTCAGAAGCTTCATATTAAGCTTAAATTTGACAGCTCATCCGCTCATGTGACACGCCAAGTTTGAAGAAAATATCTCGTATACTTCTAGAGATACTAAGAAATATGTGTATTTTTCCCTAAATTTCCACGCTCTGTATAAAAAAAACTATGGCCCGTAGGAGAAAAAAATATATGAAGAAGTGCCCTTATTTTGACTCCAAGAATACGTGGTCTCATTTTTGACCATCAGTTCAGTTACACCCTGTATAAACAAAAATACATAAAACAAAATTTAATCAACAATATCCTAAGCACTTAATTCGTACACAATAATTATTTAATTGTGCAATTTAGGAAACAAGAAATACAAAGCAGAAGATCTTAAGACTTTTCTTTAAAGAAGTTTCAAAGTAAATTCTTTATCTTCAAGGAGATTAATATGTTTTTTTCTATTTAAACACTAATTAAATTCATCAAATAGATTTTGCTTGTCGAAACCATGAAAGAATAGACCTAGAAGGAAATTCGTTCACAATTAAAAAATGCATTCCGGAAAGTGGTCTATTTATGTACTACTGATTAGCTATGCCTCGACTATTGGTTTTCAAATTTCATGCAGTCAAGCATAGGTCATAGTTTCTTCTGTGGTTCAAGCATACATTCATGTGTAGATACCAAAATTTATCCAAAAATAAAATGTTGAACTGAATGTTGGAGAGCTTGGTGCCTATTGCCTCAAGCTATAGAATATTTGTGCCTATATATTAATAAAAACGTGAGAATCACCCTTAGGTGATAAAAATTTACTTCCTAGGCACAAAACCTAATGGCTTTGGAACCAAAACATTAGCTCTCGTTTGCGATTCCTCTTGAGGAACACGAAATATGAAAGTCAATTAGTTGCCATGTTTTATAAGTACCTAATCGGTGGATATTATTTGTTCATTAATCTCATTTTACAGAGGGTCTCACTTAAGATGTTTTTTAATATTTTTCTCCTTTATTTTCGCTTTTAGAAAACAAAATTTGAAATAAAAACTAAACAGTCGGGCAGAATGGAATGTTCCTTACAGACACGAAGATTCATTCTGTTCTGTTGTGTAAGTACCACCGCTAGAACACGCGCACAAATATACATATCTTTTTTGCCGAGTCGAAGTAGACGTATCTTTTACAATTATAGAAGATTTACTTGCTTGTCCCATAATAGTATGTGCTGGTCGTCATACAATTTTCTTGATATGGGAAGGCCTGTAGTTTTGTACCTTTTTTAATTTGACCAATGTTGTTTCATTCAATTTTGAACTAGGAATCACCGTTTGCGTTTATGAATTATCCAACTGCAAAAGACAATAAAATCAATAAACTACGCCTTTTGGAAATCCTCTGTCAATAAGTCTCTTAGTTTCGATTTTAAGAAAACAGGAATCTTCTAGATACAATTTGTAGGAATATAGATTACATATTACATGGTCTGTGATTACATACCTTTTGTCCTATATGCCCGGGTCCTAATACAACAATGCGATTTGGTACGGGAAGACGTGTATTTTTATACAGGGTGTCCATTTAGTATTCCCTTCTTCGATTGTGGCTATACTTTTAAGGATAAAAAAAATCGGTTCGGGGGATCCAAATAAGGGAAGATGGAGCACATTTTAAAATTAGTTTGGTATATAGAGGGTGTTCCAAAAAAGTGTGGCGACAAAAAAATAATTTTTTTTAAATGGAATGACCCGATTTTTTTTATCGCAAATGAAGCACATCAAAGTACAGTATACATTCCTAAATTATTTCCGCTTCCATCTGCGGCGTTGCCAAGTTATAATTTTTTAATGTATTTTTTGCTAAATATCAACCCTTCATTAATATTGCTATATTTTTCTTTCGGCTTGATTTTTTCTGTTGAAACTTTGGTTGTGGATTTACACTTAACCATTTTATTAATAACTGAGAAACAAGTTGAAAATTTTTGTACAGGATGTTTCACTTTTTTCCGCCAAAACTCCGACATTTTCAAACTTAATTTACTATTTTTTTTTTCAAATAGAACACCCTATATCTAACATTTCTATTGGATAGAGCATTCATTCAGCTTTAATTTGATACCTAATACAGTACCTCTATCTCTAGCGGTTTTTTCAAAAATCCAGTATAAACAGAAAATTTGCAACTTTTTTACTTATTACATACACGCAAATTACACGAGAATCAAACTTGTACTTATTTAAAAAGCTGCATATCAAAAAAGCGATAGTACCAGTTACAATCTGTAGTTTACCATATTTTTGTATACCTACTACACCTGCATAAATAAAATATTAAAACAAAAAGTTAAAAGTTTTAGGAGAACTCATAGGTGGCCATGGTTTTGTTTCTAGTTTGACATTTGGTAAATATTTCATTTGCTGCTTGTATTCTGTGTTCGTTGTTTAATTTCAAACAGCAAAAAGTTGTCACAAAATGAATTATTGTAAACATGACTTGATAAGTATGATTTACGTAATTGGTGAATGTTTTGGAAATTGTTTTTGGCATAACTCCAGTTTATGCTCAAAAATTCCCAGATAGAAGGCATCCTGATACCGGAATGCTGCAGAACTTAAAGGAGCGATTCGATATTCGATCGCACAGGAAATGTTGCATATCGCTGGTTTCCGACAAAACCGGCACAACTGAAAAAATACCATTTTTTTAATTTTTTGGTTATTGGCTTCTAAATATGCTGGATTATTACCAGAAAAATCGTCACAAATTAAATGCAGCTAATTTCCGCAGAGCGCCACTGTAGCCAAATGTCATTACTTGAAATTCATATATTTAATACAGGCAATACTGACTCATCTCAGTTGTGCTTTGATCGTTGTAGAGGTTACATCGGACAATTTCGTGCAAAACCGTATCAAAACAAAAAGTGTCAACTAAATTGTGCAATTATTTTGAGGAATATCGGCACATTTTGATTTGTGTCAGTTATTTTAATTCAAAATAAACCCTAATTTTGTTTTTGATTTTTGAGGAAAAAAGGAATTTCAATTTTTTTTTGTATTTTTGTATTTTTTACATTGTATTCCAAATTTACTAAACTTCTTTTTTACGGGAAATACTCCTTATATAGTTACCTTTATACTAAAAAAATTTTTTTTTACTTATCCGGAATAAAAATCAGAGTTTCTAACACTATCCATTTTTTAATATCTTTAATTGTCGATACTGGAAATTTGTAGATTTTGAGTTATGTCAGTTTTGTTGGAAACCAGCGATATGAAAAACAAACTTGAACAAATCTATAAAATCAGTTTTCTGTAACATTGGCTGTTGTGGAACACCCTAAGACAACAGAGTCGGGATTTAGAAATAAAAAAAGTCCTCAGTAGGACAATGCCTTAGGCGTAACAAATTTCACCCATACCATGTGCAGTTACACCAGGAACTGAATGATAACGACTTTCAGAAAAGAGTAACTTTTTGTACATGGGCACAAGGTCAAGCAGCGGAGGATGAAATTTTTTTAAATTTGTATTATTTACCGATGAATCTACATTCCACAGAAATGGTTTTGTAAATAGACATAATTTTCATTTTTATGATAAGCAAAACCCTCATAAGATTTTTGTGAATAATTTTCAACACAACTGGAGTGTTAATGTTTGGGGAGGATTAGTCCATAATTTTGTAATTGGTCATCCTTATTTTTTTTTTTAAATCGTTACCATTCAGTTCCTGGTGTAACTGCACAAGGTATGGGTGAAACTACTGAGGACTTTTTTATTTCTAAATCCCGACTCAGTTGTCTTACACCTATTTCAGGGTGTTCCACAACAGCCAATGTTATAGCTAACTGATTTTCTTCATTTAAAACTGGTTTTGTTCTAGTTTGCTTTTCATAGGCAATATTTCCTGTGCAATCGAATCGCTCCTTTAAGTTCTGCAGAATTCTGGTATCAGGATGCCTTCTACCTGGGAATTTTTGGGCATAAACTCGAGATGCCAAAAACAATTTCCAAAACATTCACCAATTACGTAAATCATACTTATCAAGTCATGTTTACAATAATTCATTTTGTGACAACTTTTTGCTGTTTTAAATTAAACAGCGAACACAGAATACAAGCAGCAAATGAAATAAACTAGAAACAAAACCATGGCCACCTATGAGTTCTCCTAAAACTTTTAACTTTTTGTTTTAATATTTTATTTATGCAGGTGTAGTAGGTATACAAAAATATGGTAAACTACAGATTGTAACTGGTACTAACGCTTTTTTGATATGCAGCTTTTTAAATAAGTACAAGTTTGATTCTCGAGTAATTTGAGTGTATGTAATAAGTAAAAAAGTTGCAAATTTTCTGTTTATACTGGATTTTTGAAAAAAACGCTAGAGATAGAGGTACTGTATTAGGTATCAAATTAAAGCTGAATGAATGCTCTATCCAATAGAAATGTTAGATATAGGGTGTTCCATTTAAAAAAAATAGTAAATTAAGTTTGAAAATGTCGGAGTTTTGTCGGAAAAAAGTGAAATATCCTGTACAAAAATTTTCAACTTGGTTCTTAGTTATTAATAAAATGGTTAAGTGTAAATCCACAACCAAAGTTTCAAGAGAAAAAATCAAGCCGAAAGAAAAATATAGCAATATTAATGAAGGGTTGATATTTAGCAAAAAATACATTAAAAAAATTATAACTTGGCAACGCCGCAGATGGAAGCGGAAATAATTCAGGAATGTATACTGTACTTTGATATGCTTCATTTGCGATAAAAAAATCGGGTCATTCCATTTAAAAAAATTTATTTTTTTGTCGCCACACTTTTTTGGAACACCCTGTATATACCAAACAAATTTTAAAATGTGCTCCATCTTCCCTTATTTGGATCCCCCGAACCGATTTTTTTTATCCTTAAAAGTATAGCCACAATCGAAGAAGGGAATACTAAATGGACACGCTGTATATTTGAGGAAAGTTATAATTAATTTTATTTATTAAAATTTTGTTTTTGAATTTTAGTAAACTTCCATAAGCGAAAAAACTATTAATTCAGCTTATGTCATTAATAACACCTGTAAATAGTGTAAATAGTTGGTATATGGAAACAGGAAAATCCGCTGTTTTCTTTACAATAAATTTTTAGGCATTCGTGTTCCCGAATAAAGCAAAAATGCTAACTTCTGAGAAAAATAGAAATTACATAGCGTAAAAGAAAGTTCAAATTGTACAAAAATGCAACAGCTACTCTTTATTTAAATTACTGACGCTTATTAAGATGTTATCCCGAAAATTGAAGACATTTTGAGCCCCTGTTGTAAAAAACACAATGCAGCCACTGTTTCATTAGGTTGTCTGTTGCTTTGCTCATAGTTTTTATTCTTAAATAAAATTTTGTGCAATAGTAGCGCAAAGAGTGTGGACTGGACTTTTTTGCTTTAAAAGAGTTTGTGCGTATAATTCCAAGGGTGGTAGTTTCATCTTATTTTTTGCATTCACGAAACTTACAAGGGTGCATCTAAAACCACAATTTAAGAATTTTAAGTACTGGGTTTGACTCGCCCAAAGTTAACACCCCCTTATTTCTTTATATATTAACTTTTTTTCCAAAAAATGTGATCCTATGTAATTTTACCTATATTTCCCAAATTTGCTTTTAACAATTAAACATCAAATAAAACAGTTACCTGGGTTAGGTGTGTTTTTATTCTAATAAAATTATGTATATTTTGTTTTTTTTTTTTAGTCTTGGCTTCTCTTCTTTCCGATTACAACAACATCTAATATATTTGCTCCAGCCGTTTGGAAGATGTAAGAATTACATTTTCGAAATTTTAATATTGAAAATAGGAGCAGCCATGGAAAAACATCCTTAAGGAAGTGCTACGTCTAAAATTTGTTACCAGAATGACTTTGTTTTTAAAAATTTCCTTATAATAACCTGTATAATATATAACCCTTTATATTTTTGTAAAATAAATAGGCATTATTTTTTTCTTTATAACGATACCTATACAGGATGGCTTTTTTAGGTCTTCTACTACGGCGGTATTCTCGCTTATTTTGCGCCCTGCAAAAAAAATGGTTAGATACAAAACTTGGTAATTTTGCATAACTATTTTATGCTGAAAAAGAAATCGGCATTAAGACCGGAATATATCGGACAAGCTGTATAGTGGACTTCCGAGGGAGGTATTGGTTTGGTTTCATTTTCATTTGCAGTTGAATAATTTATAAACGGTGATTACCAGTGCAAAATGTTAACTTTCCGTTAAATTCAAAATTTTACAAAAATTCGGGCCTTAATACCAAATAACAACATTGTATGGCGACCCGCACATATGGGACAAGCTGTATGTAGGTAAGCTAATCTTCCGCAATTGTAGATTTCGTACTGTCTAATTTTATTTTGAAACTGTTTTTTTTTTAATCGTAAATAAAGGAAATAAATAATGAAAACCACCTTATGTGGGACACCGTGTATGCCATTACGTTATGCATCTGGTATGGAAGGTTTATTTTAGCACCTATTATTTTTGTCTACTTTATTGATTGTTTTCATCTTTCCGATTTTTTTACAGTTTCCTGAAATGCCTTTTACCTATACGTTTTAATCAAATACTAAATGCAAATAAACAAATTATTATTGAGTTATGAGCCATGTAAAAGTGACAATGTGCAAATTGTTTTCTCTATATCTACCTATTTGAATAGTGATATGGGTGTGTAGGTGTTTAGAATTCGCAATTCTTACAATTAATGATTTTTTCTTTTTGCAGGTGCTAAAATGGCTTTATTGTTTGAGTCAGGAGTTTATTTTCTGTTAAATGATTCATCATCCAGAGTTTTAAATAACTTTATAAGTATTTGTTAGTTTTTACCACAGCACGAAAGTAAATTATTTTGTCTGAAACGAAAATATATCAACATCAAGAATAATATAGTAGGTACCTAAGTATATAATAGTTTATGTATCAAGGAGCTTCAGTGTTGAAGTGCATTGTAATGTTTTCAAATTGGAATTTTTTTATATAAACCTTAAAGTTATTTTTTAAATACACTCATAGACGCGACGCGAAGAAATGTCGCTTTGAAAGTCAACTTTTTCAGTAGTTGGCTAAACTTTAGATTTGAATAAACGTTGTTTCTGAAAGTTGAAGTGATTGCGATATCACATTATAAGCCAAACAATTATTTCCCAAAACTTCCAAGTTTTTTTCTCAGTGTGCGCAGCGGTCCACATTTACATTATACAATGTAAGCAGGACAAAATAAATTATAATCAGAACAACTCTGCTCTTAAAAACGTGATAACACGCAAGCTTGCCAAATATCATGCGAATCCATCTGTATACTAATTAGTTACCAGCATATGATTTTCTGAAGCAGGTAATGAGACCACGAGTGTATAACCTTTTGATGCAAAACAGGTTTTGAATCTCACGCATCACTTAACCGATTTATGCATAAAACTTATTCTGTTTCATAATAGGACGATACATCAGTATATTGCAGTGCACGCGAGCATCGAAGATGGAAAATATTGGCTCGAATTGGTAAACGGTTGAATAAATGGCAAGGTAAAGGTTAAAGTATAAAAGTCGTGTTCTAAAAATTATGCCTAAAATATCAAAACAAATTAAAACAAAAAAGGTCATTTAAGTATACAGAATTCCATCGGAATATATATGAGGTTATGTTTATAGTTGCTAGAAATAGTCTCAAATCGCTCTTGCGCATATTTCTGAAAGTTTACGTGGCTTTTTGTTGATGTGTTTGGTGCAAATTAATACAATAATTATTATGCGGAGTTGGATAGTTGTTTAGTTTGAACGAGGAGTTCCAAAACTATTTGAGAAAATGAAAGGAAAAACAAACAGAAATTCTTTATAATAATATAGTTGTCTACAATGTTTTCTGCACAGTGTTGTACATGCAAAACTAGTGCCCAAATTCTTTCCCTATTTGGAACTTGGAACAGACTTATATTGATATGAAGCTTTCAATTACAATTCATAGGCCATTACTTTTGCGCGAAGGAACATATGGCTTATTAATCTCGAATATTTA
Organism: Pseudeuparius sepicola; assembly: GCA_963920635.1. Lineage (NCBI taxonomy): Eukaryota > Metazoa > Arthropoda > Insecta > Coleoptera > Anthribidae > Pseudeuparius > Pseudeuparius sepicola. The sequence goes on along the minus strand of OY987302.1, from coordinate 44,425,047 downwards.
AGGCTTGAGGAAGCAAACGGACTGTCTAGAAGTTGCAATATTTTTGAAAATAGTTGTCAACCCAATAAGGCAAAACAGGTCTCTCTCGGCTGTTACACTTTTATCTAACTACATGTAAATTTCACAATACCGGTGCAAAGTGGCCCGTATGTTTGTTTTGAAGGTAACAGTTTACGTTTGCTATTTCCTCAGCATTTATTTCGATTTGCGTAATAAGCATTGGCGTGCGTAGGTATATAAATAATATTCTTGTTTATGGATAGGTACACGGTGTTAGCGAAAAACGCGCAAAATCAAAGGTCCATCCAATCCTGTGGTGGAAATTGTTGCGCTATTTTAACTTTTCCCCCATAAAATAAACTCCAAAATTTCGATTTTTTATGTCAAAATATCATTAGTGATATATAGATTTTATGATATATCGCACTGAAAGAATTCCGCCAAGTGAGTTGCTTTGCTAAGATTTTTTTGCTGCGATAAATAGATATTATGCTGTCATAGCAAAAAAAATTGCTGTGGTAAGTAAACCTGTTTTGCTAAAACTTCTTTGCTACCACAGCAAAATTTTTACTTGCGGTTAAAGGATAGGTCACTAGAAATTGCTTTTAGTGAGACCACTTACTTACATGAAGCCAGTCGTTTTGTTACTACAGGTGAGTGCAATCTGCTGCAATGCACTCAGCTGTGGTAATTCAACTGCTCATTTGTGGCTACCGAGCCCTCACTTACAACAAGTTAGTTGCTTTGCTAAAATTAACGGTGAGTTCCAAATGCGCTTGCGCCTGCTGGCAAGCCTGAGCCCGCCAGGCGGCCCCGCCCCAGTCGTCGCGCAGTTGTTGGTCCGTGATGATCGTACTGATCGTCTAGACCTAGACAGCTCTGGCATCATGTTTTCCGGGAACATTGCCGTCTTTGAAGGTACGTAAAAATTAATATTTTCATACTTAATGTCCGCTTGGTAGCACATTATCATTATATTATACATAATCTGGCATCCTGTCAAAAGTAAGTATAAAACATAGCGCAGCCAGATTTTTTGTTTTTCCTGTAGTTTTCCCATTTCATGTTTTCTTTATAACATGTTGAGTCATTCACTACAAATCCGTAATATATTCTTATTACTTAGCCGTCTCATTCTCAAAGATATTTTTTGGGGACACGTAGGGTGTGTAAGGCAGGTGTAGAAGAAACCTGTAGGGTTGCCGCGTGAACAACATGTTATTAAAAAACATGAAATGGGAAAACTACAGGAAAAACAAAAAATCTGGCTGCGCTATGTTTTACACTTTTGACAGGATGCAGATTATGTAGGTATAATATAATGATAATGTGCTACCAAGCGGACATTAAGTCGGAAGATATTAATTTTTACGTACCTTTAAAGACGCCGGCAACAAATATATTTTTTGCTATGGTAGTTAAGCAACTCACGTGTGGCTAGTGGGCAGCTTAATTGTCATTAATGAGCTGATTCAATTACAGCAACAAAACCTACATAACCACAATCAAATTATTTGCTATGGTAGCTAAGCAACTCACTTGTGGTTAGCGAGCTGACTCACTTGCCTTAATACAAGAGTTGAATTATCACAGCATAGTGATTTTCAACAAATCTGCTTACTTACTGCAATTGAGTTGTCTTTAGCAAAGCGTGCTTTGCTGCGGTAGCAAAGTAACTCACTCGGCGCCTATTTAATGCAGATATTTTGCTGCGGTAATTGAGTTCTTACTAACCGTAGCAAAGTAATTCTTTCAGTGCGACAAAACTTTAATATTCTTTGGTGTTCAGAGAAAGGCGCGCAAAATCCAAGACCCACCAAATCCTAGAGTGGAATTCCTATTTGCACATTTTACTTTTTCCGCATGGAATCAACCTCAAAATTTTGATTTTTGGCGTCAAAATGTCATTGGGATAACGTTTTTCGATATTTCGGCATAAGTTAATTTTTTTTTTGTGTTCTGCGAAAAATGTGCAAATCAAAAGTTCACTAAATTTTAATGCGGAATTTTTCTTTAATTATGCATAAACGACCACGGCGTCCAATCATAATAATTAGGTATAGTTGAAAAATGAAAATTTGGGGCTTAGGTCCCATAATTTTATTAGTACAACGTTCCCCTATCTAATAGAAGTAAGTTATGTGTATAATTCTGTATGTTATAGCTGGACGTAGCTGGACTTACAAATAATAAAAAAAATATGCGCTAAAGTTATTTAATAACAATCCAGTCCAGTCTAATTGTTTAAAATTGCATTACTTTGAACATTACGCTATATTTGATTTTATAGGGTTTTCATTTTATTTTAAACAAATTTTATTATTGTTTATTTTCAGCATATATTTGCAATCATAAAATCGCTCCATGATTTCCACATGGTTCTAAGTACGCACTCATGTGAATCAGCTGAATTTTACATCGTTCACTAAATAGCTCTAAGAGACATTAAATCGGTAAAAATACTTTATCCACCACTTAAAGTATATGAAATTTGCGTTCGAGAAAGAATACATGAAAGTATTACCTACTGAAAGACTACATAGGTATCTAGAATACAACATTAAGAAAACATTATTAATAACCAGAACAATACAGGTAGTACTTTTTTGCATTTTTGTGAGTATTAACGCTTTTCATTAATAAAATCTAAAAAAAAAAACTGTATAATTTTGGTAGTTTTGTGGTCATTTTTCTTATTGCTAAATTTGCCACTTTCAAGTATAACGTACCTACTTTCGTTAGTATCTGTAAGTTGCATGGTTTTAAGTACAGGGTGTTCTCGTATATTTAGTGAACCAATACAGTCTTTATTTTTTGCGTTAGCATTTTTTTTTAAATGAGTTATTGGACTAAAATCTGTCACCAGATGAAATAAAAGCACATCGCAAGTGGTGAAAATTATAAACTTAGGCTTTTTAAATAGAACGCTCAATATATTTTTATATATTTGAAATCTACTCGTCATTGCGATTAAAGTGATATGTATAACATTTTCAAATTTTATATATACTAAATTTATTTAACTTGAATTTGTGAATCTCGTGAAAAAGACAGGAGATCGAGGAAATAACATGTAGTGACTATTTTGGCTCAAGGTATAGATATGACATTAAAATTCCAAAATGTTAGGTGCCTTTTTGGATTTTATTGAAATTTTGAATTTAAAGAATTTCAGTAATATTTCAAATAGCTCTTAACATTTTAGAATTTTAATATGATATTCCATTTGTTAAAGCGAACATTTCTTGTTATTTCATCGATCATTTGTCAAGGGATCCAAAAATTCTAGTTAAATAAATTTAGTAAAACATTTGAAAATGCAATAGGTAATTCAAAAGATACTTGTATAAAGTCTTACATTATTTTTATCGTAATGACGAGTAGATGTCAAAAATGTAAAAATATATTTGATGTTCTATTTTAAAAAGCTTGTGTTTATATTTTCTCTTAATTTTGAGATACATAGGTATTCTCTTAATTCATCTGGTAACAGATTTTGGCAGCTCAGAAAGAGTCCTACAATTTCTATATGAACCTTTGTGGCAAAATAAAGGAAGTAAATCCTCAGTACTTTTAAGACGAAAATGTGGTTAATATAAAAGTTTTTCGAAAGTTACTTTGTTTTTGAAATACGATGTCTTAAAAGAATATTTATTCTTTTTATTAATCAATGACAAACTATATTCTAGTGATATTTGTTAGACATTTCCATGGCAACCACATTTGTTTTCAAAATAATAATGACCTAATTATTGCCGTATCAATTATAAAACACCCTGTATTTCGAAAACGAAGCAACGTTTGAAAAACTTTTATACCACATTTTCTTCTTAAAATTAGCTGAGGATTCATCTCTATTTTTCCAGAGAGGTTAGAAGACTACAACGGCCGTACAGACGACGAACCCGATATTTTTCAGGGCAAGCTTTGGATGTAGGACTTGCCTTCACTGGCTAAATCTTCCATCTTCCATCACTAAAGGGCTTGGAAGCACTTCAACTTTTATAGGTACGTAAAGAGAGGAATAAATGTACTATACAACTACATAGTGCGTCCTCGGAGTGTGTGTCGGATTTTATGTTTATTTGAGCAATGAACGTTTCTGCTCTAAAGAAAGTATTTTGGCCGTGATACTTTTCTCTGACAATATTAATTACATCTTTTTTACAGGAGGTTATCTTTGTTAAATAAATAAGGTGAAAATTTGGAATATATATGCATTATGTTATTATAGTATTTGAATGCAACTCTAAAGAGAAACTTATTTGCAGTTTTGCTGTAACATACAGTGTCCTCCAAAAAGTTCGCACCATAGGAGGGGAAATTTTTAATTAACGTTTTATTTTGAAATTTAATTTTTCGGTTACCTTTTGCTATAAAAAAGATGAAAAATGACCCACTCAAACGTGTTCATGTGACTTTCGTTATCTGCCAAAAATGACATTTAAAAAAATATATCGCGAAAAATGGGTTTAGTTGTTAAAATATCAAAAAGTGTTACTTGAAAAATTGTTTGTTTTTAATTTGACGTAAGTGTGCCAAATTTGAACGGTCTACTAAAATATTTAGTTTTTTGCCAATTTTTAATATTTATGAAATTTCTGAAAATTTTAAAAACTCGAAATTTCCTAAAAACTATTTTATGTCACTAGCTTTATCATTCTATTAATTTTGTATTACTAATTACCGATAAGAATAGGTATTTTTCAAAAGAAAATGATATTTACGCTTTAAAATTCTGTTATGTTTGTTGCATTTGGGGTATAAGTTTAGTTACATTACGTTTCCCAGTTCTAAATTGATGCCAAAATAATAAATTAAAATATCATCAAACTATTTTACGTACCTGAGCAAAATTCTTGACTTTTATGGAACAAATAATTATTACCTTTAAGTTTAATTTCACATTAATCGATATTGATGAGTAGGCCATGGAGAGAATAGAAGCAAATGTTTTGATAGTTTGATAACTGTCAAATAAAAACAATTGCTCCTATTCTCTCCATCGCCTACTCATCAATATCGATTAATGTGAAATTAAACTTAAAGGTAATAATTATTTGTTCCATAAAAGTCAAGAATTTTGCTTAGATACGTAAAATAGTTTGATGGTATTTTAATTTATTATTATTTTGGCATCAATTTATTTAAATTATTCCTATCGGTAAAAAATTAATAGAATGATAAAGCTAGTGATATAAAATAGTTTTTACGAAGTTTCGAGTTTTTAAAGTTTTCAGAAATTTCATAAATATTAAAAATTGGCAAAAACTAAATATTTTAGTAGAGCGTTCAAATTTGGTACGCTTACGTAAAATTGAAAAAACAAACAACTTTTTCAAATAAAACTTTTTGATATTTTAACAACTAAACCCATTTTTTGCGATATATTTTTTTAATGTCATTTTTGAGAGATAACGAAAGTCACATGACCACGTTTGAGTGGGTTATTTTTCATATTTTTTAAAGCAAAAGGTAACCCCAAAATTAAATTTCAAAATGAAACATTAATTAAAAATTTCCCCCCCTTGGTGCGAACTTTTTGGAGAACACTGTAGAAAAAGGATTGTTTTCCCCGAGTAAATTTCATATATCTTAATTTTTTGGCACGTCTATCAGTGTTGGTATCTGTTAAAGATAATATGTGTAAAGTTATGAACAATTATTCAAAATTCAAAATATTTTATCACCGGGTGATTCAGTTCCGGTGCTCAACATAGGGATCTCTGAAACCGTAACAGATACGAAGTCGGTCAAATGGAGGCAAACTTGCACCTTTGGGCGCCTAACAATATGCCGTTGAGAAAGTTAAAACATTTTCATGGATTGCTGAGATATTTAAGAAAAACCGAATTTTTGAAATTTAGATTTTATTTTTTTCTGGCGCCATTTGGGATAATATTGAAAAATAAATTATACTTTTTCGTTGCAACTTTTTCTGGACTACGTCATAGTATTTTTAGATTTTTGGGGCGACGTTTCGTTTTTGAGATAGAGGTATCATCTTAATTTTTTTAAATACGGACCTGGATTTTTTATTGCATATATTTCGAAATGAATCGTTGTTCTGAGTACAACGATATATGACACATACATATATTTTTTTTCGTTTTAGCTGCTAAGATGCACATTTACTAAGAAAAAAATTAATTCGGTCCTGGACTATTTTCTCTTTTTCTTTTCAAAACTATTCCAATTATAACAGGTGATCATTATTTTAATACCTACTGGATTAATTATACTCCATGTTTGTCATATTTTGAATTCTTTTTATAAATAACAACAATAATTAGGTACTAACAATATGAGTAGTGAGATACATTTTACCTAAAGTATAAAAAAGAATTTCAAAATATGACAAACATAGAGTTTAATTAATCCAGTAGGTATAAAAAAATGATTACTTGTTATAATTGGAATAGTTTTGAAAAAAAAAATAAAAATAAAAAATGCATAGTCCAGGACTGTATTAATTTTTTTCGTAGTAAATATGCATTTTGGCGGCCAAAACGAGAAAAAATATGTATGTGTCATACATCGTTGTACTCAGGACAACGATTTATTTAGAAAAAGTTGCAATGAAAAAGTACAATTTATTTTTCAATATTATCGCAAATGACTCCAGAAAAAATAAATCTAAATCTAAATCTAATTTTCAAAAATTCGGTTTTTCTTAAATATCTCAGCAACCCATGAAAATATTTTAACTTTCTCAACGGCATATTGTTAGGCACCCAAAGGCGCAAGTTTGCCTCCATTTGACCGACTTCGTATCTGTTACGGTTTTCGAGATACCCATGTTGAGCACCAGAACTGAATCACCCTGTATAGTGTGCAAAAATCGGATCATTGTTAACCGGTCGGTTATAAAATTTTGCGAACACTTCCGATTTTTTCGACCAGTCCGCGGCTGCTCTTATGCTATCTAGGTATGGTTAAGTCCGCTCTATAAGCCGCAGATGTTGCAGCGTCTCTTGTAGAGTGAGCCTTAAATATGGATGTGTCGATATGGCATAATTCCAGCCCCTTTTTTATCCACCAGAGATTGTTTGGACTGATACAGCGTGGTGTGGCTTTTTATAAGTAATAAGGAGATAGTTCTCATTATTTCTAATTTTAGAAGTAATTTTGATATAGTGCAATAATGTGAGGGCAGTACATTATTGTGGTTTTTCTGAGAAGAAAGTGAATGTCAATTTTGGCGGCATTATCCCATGTTTAGATGTTTTTATTAGATCTGTTATTATTATTTCAACATGTTCCTCTGTTACGTTTATGTCAGAAATTTTTATTTTCGAGAATGTTTGTGCTCTATGTCCAGATGATAGAGCTAGCAAAAGTATTCATTTGTGGGTTATCTGAGAGAGGGTTAAATTGTCTAGAGGATACATTTTTTCTAATTCTACAAGTACTGGTTGTGGTCCCAAGTTACGTAATATCTGGGACAATTGTTTTTTTTTCTAAAAACTCCTTTGAGGAATCTCGACAATAACTTACATTCATTGTTAGTAAAGTTTAGAATTAAATTAAGTGCTGATCTATGGGTATTTAATGTGCTGTAACTAGCACCCTTACTGAGTTCGTCCGTTAAAAACTTTGACACTCTGTTTAAATCTGTGGTTAGAGATACCTCCATATTATTGTTAGAGAATATATACCACTTCTTAATAGCCGAGTCATAAAAACTAGAATGAATTCTGCTACGTCTGATTCTATTTTGTTGATGACCTTGGCGAGTAATGTGAAGGGAGGAAATGCATAAAACTTTAGCTTTGTCCAATTAATAGTGAATGCATCTATTATTGTTGAAACTGGGTATTTTTTCCAGGACGCATAGTTTTTGCATTTTGTGTTTTGTTTTGTGACAAATAAGTCAAAAGTTGGATTTCCTAATTTTGCCTACTGATGATTTCTCGGAATGCTGTAGGGTTTATCGAATATTCTGTGTATACATTTTTGTTACAAGATTCTTTGTCCGCTATATAATTGTAGGATGATTTTATGTATGATGCGAAAATTAAGATCTTTCTCCCTTCACACCACTTCCATACCTATACACCTTATAATGCGATTTCGGTGAGGAAATTTGGTACCTCCCATTTTATTTATATACCTGTATATAAGCTATGGCTGTTTTGTTATCTACTCTTAAGACTATTTTAGAATTTGTCATGCATTTGAGTCCATACCATACCGCAACAAGTTCTAGGTAATTTATGTGTTGGTTTGAGTCCGAAGGTGCCCAAAATCCTCCAACAACTTCACTATTACATGTAGCCCCCCAACCATTCAGAGAAGCGTCTGTGAATATTTCTAAAGAGAAGTCGTTTTCTCTGATCGGTTGGATTGCTTGGGGAAGATTATTAATCCACCAGTTAAAGTGTGGCATAGTAATATGTGAGTTTTTGTATCTCGATGGTCTAGCTAATTTATTGAAATCAAACAGCTCTTGGAAAAAGTAAATTAAAGTCTGTTTCCACGCCAAATTAATTCACACAAGTTATATAGGTGTTATGTGTTAAGTATTGTGTTGGAACTCACAGTAAGGACAAAAGGTCAGTACGAAGTCAGTGTTTAGAAAATCAGTGAACAACCTCGGTGACCTGCGTACGGCGTTGTGATTTGTAAGGCTGATAAGGTCACCTGCGGACCACCTACACAATTTTGCGGCCAGTATATTGGTATATTAGTATCCCACATCGGGATTAAACTAAAATGCCGCCAACACAGAAGAGTGTGTGTCACTGCTGCAACAAACAATATGAAAACCAATATATGTTGACCTGCTCAATATGTAAGAATTCCTTCAAGAATAGTTGCGTGGATATATCAAACAGCGAAGTTTGGATGATTAACATGGATAAGGGATATGATTGGTCTTGCAGGAATTGCAGGCGCTTCAAAAGCGACTTGGGAGAACTTAAAATTCTTATTGTGCAACTTCAGGATGAGGTTAGAGCACTAAGAGATAGTGAGGTTGGGAAGAAGAATGAAAATATGCAAATTGACTTTGAAGAGATAATTGAGGAGATCAACGAGAGAAATAAACGCAAATGCAATTTAATATTTTTCGGTATTAAAGAACCAAATCAGGAGCAACTAGTAGATGCTCGCACGGAAGCTGATAAAATGAAGATCTCTGAAGTTCTTGCTGTCAGTCCTCAGGATGAGTTCAGGTGATTGCCTCTATTAAGGGTGCCAAAAATATGAAACAACACCGATCACTCGATAGAATTTCTATATTATCCTTTGATCGGACTCCTAAACAGATTGAGCATTATAAGAAAATAAAAGAAGAATTGGTAGAACGACATAATGACGGAGATACAAACTGTAAAATCAGATATGTCAGAGGAGTACCAAGAATTGTAGAAATAGATTTAAACTAAACAAGCCCAACAGTAATTTGGAAGAAACAACAGATTTTTTGTGTTGTTATCAGAATGTTCGTGGACTTAACAGTAAAATTGTGGAATTCTATGCAGCTGTGTCTTTTACTGAGTTTGATGTTATTGGTTTGAGTGAGACTTGGCTGCGAGAGGATGTGAATAGTGCCGAGTTGTTCCCCGACTACTACAATGTAAGCAGATCGGACAGACGACATCAACTTGTGGATAAAACCAGGTGGAGGAGTCCTAATTGCGTGCAAATCAACTATTGTATCAGAAAAGCTTAACTTGCCCCAGTTTGATGTGTTTCCCCTCATTAACATAGTCGGTTGTAAGTGTCTAATTAATTTTGCTACTATTTACATTTTTGTTATTTATATTGCACCTAATATCTCATTGCAAACGTATGAGGAATTTTTCTATTTGTTTGAATCTTTGCCTTTCGTTCAGGGGCATAAAGGTAATGGTTATGGGAGACTTTAATGTCCCCCTATATGATTCCGATAATATTAGTGATTCAAAGGCTACACTTATCCATCTGTTTCAATCATTTCTAGATCTTGAGCAGCGTAACAAGATTTACAACTGTCTGGATCGCTTGTTAGACCTAGTATTTGTAAATTTTGATTGTGCTATAACCCGCAATAGTGCGCCGCTTGTCGCAGAAGATAGTTATCATCCTTGTTTATTTATTGAGGCCAGTGTAAGGAGTAGAATGTTTAATCTGTCTCCAGTTGGGGATCAGAAGAGATATAATTTTAGAAGGGCAAATTTCCCGGGACTATATACAGTTTTTGGCTTATTGGGGCTACTTGGCGAACTTCACTGATGTAAACGAGGCATTGTCTGCTTTTTATGAAAACATATTTCAGGGTATAGATAGATTTGTACCAGTTTATAAAAACTTTAAAAGGCAATATCCGCGGTGGTTCACCTCTGACATAATTCAGTGTATTAAAGCCAAATCTAAACATTTTAATGAATATATAAGAAGTCTAACTATCATCTTCAGGAGTTTAAGCGTCTTCGAACACTCATAAAAACTCTTAGCAAAAATGCCTATAATAATTATATACAATCTGTTCAATCATCTATTTCGTCCGACGTCAAATCTTTCTGGTCTTATATATCTGTGAAAAGAAACTCTAGCCGTATACCAGGTAAAATGTACTTTAATAACACTGAGCTTAGTAAGTCAGAAGACATAATTAACGCATTTGCAAAATTATTCGAAAGCGTCTTTTTAATAAAGAATAATCAGCATCATAACTACGCAAATAACATTAGCTATAACGATATCATCAACGTGAAGAATATTATAGTGTCTGAGGTGGAAGATGCATGATAAGAGATGATAAACTGAAACCAAAATTAACATCTGGTTATGACAAGATTCCAGCGTTTATTGTCCATGATTGCAGATATGTATTTTCTTTTCCTCTGAGTATTTTGTTTCATTTATCGTTGAAGCTCTGTGTGTTTCCAGAAAAATGGAAAGTGGCTAAGATATGTCCCTGTCCCGTATTTAAGAATGGAGATAGTAGTTTAGTTAATAATTATAGACCTATTTCCTTGTCTAATTTCGCTAAAGTGTTTGAGATGGTCCTGTACAACCGCATCTATGGTGCTGTGAAACCTTTGCTTTCAACTGCTCAGCACGGGTTTGTGGCAGGTCGATCCACCGTAACAAATCTTATGCTATTCGTTCAATTTGTACAGATACAAATTGAACGAACATCAGAATGTGTTAGATAAACACGGCAGGGTGGATGCGGTGTACACGGACTTCTCAAAGGCATTTGATCGAATAGATCATGGAATTCTATTGCGTAAACTGGAGAGCTTTGGGTTTGATGAACAACTGTTGGCACTCTTTGAATCATATTTGTATAACCGTTCGCAGTTTGTAGTCTATAATGGACATGAGTCAGTAGAGTATTTTGCGAGCTCGGGCGTCCCACAGGGATCGAATTTGGGGCCACTCTTATTTTTACTTTTCATAAATGATTTGTGTCTTGAAATTGACTGCGAAAGACAAAAAAAAAATTTCACAAGTATTAACACAGATTAGGACTGTGTAAGCTTGCAGAATGGTCTAGACAAAGTGTTGAAGTGGTGTAGTCATAATAAGTTAGAGCTGAATACGTCCAAGTGCAAAGTGATTTCATTTACTAAACAAAGATCGAATGTTCCCTTTGTTTATTCAGTTGATGGTACGGACTTTGAATTGTATACTGGTATAAAAGATCTTGGAATATTATTTGACTCTAATTTGGGTTTCGTGGAGCACATAAACAAGATAAGGTCGGAGTCTATAAAAACGTTGAGCTTCATAGTAAGGAACTGCAATACTATTACGAATATCAAAGCCTTAGATGCACTATATTTCTCCTAAGTACGATCAAAACTTGAATACGGTGCCTTAATATGGAATAATTATTATGAGACTCATAAAGTAGCATTGGAGGCAGTTCAGAGACGTTATTTAAAGTTTCGAGTGTTCAAAGAAACTGGTAATTATCCGGAGAGAGGATTTGACCATTCTAGGCTGTTATTGACCATCTGTAATATTAAATCTTTAGAAAATGCTACATAACGAGGTGGATTGTCCTGATATCTTGTCTCAACTTAACTTCTATGTACCTCGAATTGAAGCAAGACAGAACAAAATGTTTTATTTAAAAACTCCCAACACAAATTTGTTGTGGAAATCTCCCTTGTATTTCATGTGTAGCAATGCAAATAAGCTGAATGATGTCTGTGATCTGTTTCATACTTCGGCTCAAACTTTGACTAATTGCATTGAGAATCTCTGTTAATAATTTATCCAGTAATTTGTATTAATAATCTTTCTTGTTTGCTTGACTAGTATCTATAATATGTATCGTGCTAAGTAGCTCTATAATTGGAATGTAATTTCTGTTGGGCTAATAAAGGTGTCATTATTATTATTATTATATCCGGAAGTATCATCTTTTTATTGAAGTTGCCTTTGGATTTTACCAATGCTAGTATTTTTTGCCGTTCCAGTTCTTTTGTGTACAACCAGCCATAGGGTACCGCCGGGCACGCCGCTATGAGTGAACCAAATATTTGTGCTAAAACTCTAATCTTTAATCTGTTTTTTGATCTTACATTTTTAATGTCTTTGACTAGATTATTGTTACTTTCCTCTGGTAAAAAGAATGTCATATTTTTGATGTCGAATATAAAACCTAGATATTTTATCGTTTTTACCTCAATTAATTTCGTTTCGTTTTCGGATAGTGCCCGGTGTTCCGATATCTGCCATTGAATTTGTCCTGTTCTGCCTGAGTCCTGTACCTCTGTTGTTGTCCCCTCACCTTCTCCTTCTTTTTGAAGGTTGTTTTCATCCGAATCTTGTTCTGTGGACCTCTGTAGTTTAAAGAATTTTAACGGTTGGCTGGTTTTAGTCCTTTGGCAATTCTTTCGGCTGCCTTTAGGGCCTTCCATTCCTCGCTGAACCCACTACCATATAACCAAGAGTCAGGCTTGGTGGTTTGAGCCAGTTTTTTATTTGTTCGCTCAATAAGTAGTTTAATCTGAATTTCCTATGGACCGAAAGAGTGTATTGTACTTCACAAAATAGTTGCCCCGCATCTACGAGACAGGAGAGATCGTCGACATTTTCCTTAAGTGATTTTTCCAGTTTCCTTAACTTTTTCTTTATTTTGTTCATCTGTTTTGTAGCTTTCCTCTTTGATTTACGCATATTTTTCCGATTTTATTAATGTATTTGCTCTATACATGCCGCACGCACAAGCGCTAGAAACATAATAATTCATGCGGCACGGGACCGGGCCGGGTCGGGCAAAAAGAGGGCGAGTTTTTGCTTTATACATAGCGGGCGAAAGCGACTGGAAACAATACTACAGAGTGATCTAATTAGGACGCAACATCGTAGTATAATCCAAATTTTCACGATATTTATTTAACAAAGATAACCTTCTGTAAAAAAGATGTAATTAATATTGTCAGAGAAATGTATCACGGCCAAAATACTTTCTTTAGAGCAGAAACGTTCATTGCTCGACGTTATAGTCATGTTGACAGGCACCATTATTTTTTTAGTAAAAAGAGATAATTAAACATAAAATCCGACACACACACTCCGAGGACGCAGTGTGTAGTTGTATAGTACATTTATTCCTCTCTTTACGTATCTATTAAAGTTGAAGTGCTTCCAAGCCCTTTAGTGATGGAAGATATAGCCAGTGAAGGCAAGTCATACATTCAAAGCTTGCCTTGAAAAATATCGGGTTCGTCGTCTGTACCGCCGTTGTAGTCTCCTAACCTCTCTGGAAAATAAAGGAGATGAATCCTCACCTAATTGTAAGAAAATGTGCTATAAAAGTTTTTCAAACGTTGCTTCGTTTTCGAAATACAGGGTGTTTTATAATTGATACAGCAATAATTAGGTCATTATTATTTTGAAAACAAATGCGGTTTCCATGGAAATCTCTAAACAAATATCACTAGAATGTAATTTGTCATTGATTAATAAAAATAATAAATATTCCCTTAACACATCGTATTTCAAAAACAAAGTAACTTTCGAAAAACTTTTATACTTACCGCATTTTCGTCTTAAATGTACTGAAGATTTACTTCCTTTATTTTGCCACAAAGGTTAGGAAACACCCTGTACCTATAAAAAATAGTATTTTATACATTTCATATAGAAATTGTAGGACTCTTTCTGAGCTGCCAAAATCTGTTACCAGATGAATTAAGAGAATATCTCAAAATTAAGAGAAAATATAAACATAAGCGCTTTTTAAAATAGAACATCAAATATATTTTTACATTTTTGACATCTACTCCTCACAACGATAAAAATAATGTAAGACTTGAATTATTGCATTTTCAAATGTTTTACTAAATTTATTTAACTTGAATTTTTGGATCCCGTGACACATGATCGATGAAGTAACAAAAAAGTTCGCTTTAACCAATGGAATATCATGTTAAAATTCTAAAATGTTAAGAGCTATTTGAGATATTATTGAAATTCTTTAAATTCAAAATTTCAGTATAATCCAAAAAGGCACCAAACATTTTGGAATTGATCCAAATTAGTCACTACATGTTATTTCCTCGATCTCCTGTCTTTTTCACGAGATTCACAAATTCAAGTTAAATAGTATATTTAGTATAAAATTTTAAAATGCTATACATATCACTTTAATCGCAATGAAGAGTAGATTTCAAAAATATAAAAATATATTGAGCGTTCTAATTAAAAAGCCCAAGTTTATATTTTTCTCAACTTTGCGATGTGCTTCTGTTTCATCTGGTTTGTTTGATTGTAGTCCAATAACTCATTTTTTAATAACACTGATGAATCATCACTTAGGTACTAAAAGACCGGCTCATAAAATGTGTACTGTTTTTGTTTGTAGGAAACGATCCTTGTCTTGGAATATCCAGGAAAACCTTCATTATTATAAATGATTAAATTTTGTAATATTTATGCACGACTTGAAAATTTATTCCTTTCACTTTCACATATACCTAAAAAATGAACATTGTAAAAGCATCAGTGTTTCAGCCAATTTTATGCAACACACATATTTAATAATCTAAACCAACGAAGTAGTTATTGTCTGGCATAATTTAAATGTTTTATTGCACCTAATAATTGTGAATAAAAAATAAATGAAAGGAAACTGAAGAACACTGCCGCGCAATGTGTAGGTAACGCGAATTTATTTAGTAAAACTAAGGTAGGTAAGTATTTTTCGTTATAACATTTTATAATTGTTTAAAGCGATACAGAAATCAGGAACAGGTTCACTTTTTGCGGAAACACATTCTTTTGTTGCGATAATGGTTGTATTGATCTAGTTTAGTCATTAACTAGTAAAAATATCTTGGAACATGGGACCCTAAATATAGGTAAAAAACAAAGAATATCTCACTCACCGTCCAGCCTCCATCTGCAATTTCCTGTTCGCAAAACACTTGCAGGAACCAGAAAGTTGTACCTCGAATCTGCAGATAGTATACTCCAGAGTTTCTCATGCCAGCATTCAGCAAATCCACACATGAATATCCCTGAAAAGAAGGCATACACATTTTGTTAGACAGAATATATTTAGATGACATTGTAGAACATCTTCACTCGTTAAATCTTTAATATACCTATAAATTAAAAATTTGCTAAGATGACATAAATTTCAATAAATGGAAACAAATTAGTTTTCTATTTTCCAAAATACAAAAATATTACCATCGATGCGCATCTTATCTACTAGCTGTGCACTCTTACCATATGTACATAGAACTCAAATAAAGCAGTAGTCTATTATTTAATAAAAAACAACTATTGAGAGACGCACGTATATGAATATGAATACAAAAGGATTTTCATAGGGATCATACATCGGCGGTTTTAAGAAATTAACAATTTTTTTCCTTCTTACCTAGTTAGACTACAACGATCATACTTTCTACCAACTCATTGTTTTAAACTTATCAAAGCAATATACTAAGTGTACCAATGTATACCACTATGCCGCGTGTTTCAACATATAAGATCTGGCGATTAACTTAAATCGGTTTGGTAAGCCGTGTAATGAAGACATTAGTAGATACAGCAGATTAGTAGGTAATAGTTGGTCATTAGTTTGGCAACGAACGACGTGCTCTTCACGCAATATTGTGTTTTCTGAAAATAAATTAGCGGATTAAGTACACATTTAAACATACGAATCTAAACAAATTATAACTTGTCATATAAAACACTATGCTCATATACTTCTATAATTATCTAATTTATACATTATCCAACACCTCCTAATAATAGAAAAACAACAATGTTGATTTTAACTAAATAAGAAAACGTATAACCCACGCAAGTAAGTTACTTGTTGGCGCACTGGTATAGATCGTACTTATATAAATACTATATTGAGCTAAAAACAACCAGCAGTGAGTAATAATTTTAGCTCACTAGTTGGTTATATATGATGTCGCGACGTGAAATGCAGTCAATCGTCCTAGCCGTTTTATAGTCTCGCCAAATTCCCTGTTTGTATTTTGCATTTATTTGGGTAATAATTTTATTTAAAGCGGTTTTATGATTGATACATGTTTCTATAGATTTAGATATATTGATTTTGGATAGAAATGGAAATTAGTGAACATACATAGGTATTATCAACGGCATCCTGGGCTGTAGGAACCAAATCATTACCGTCGTCGTCCTTCACTCCCACAGGAATTACTACGGTTTTCTAGGGTTTATCCCCCCACAAACATTTGGTTACTTCACTGGTATTCTTATAGTTTGGAATGTTGTGAGGGAGAGAATAATTATTATTACATATTCTTATTATCATAATTAAGTATTATGTAGATAAAAATTATAAGAATTTATTAGAGACCAAAGTGGCCGTCAAAGAAACTAAATCTTTCATAACTATTTCAGACTTTTTAAATCTTATATTATGGAGATATCTCTAATATCTAGGTATATAAGGAGTACAACTGACGAACGTTGCAATTACCCCGCCCCTCTCTCGCGGTTTGAAAGCCAGCTATAACCTCAAAGGCGTAAGTGACGGCAAATCTAACATCTTATTACGCGACATTGCCTTACGTGACATTGCCAGTTACAGTGCGAAAAACAGTAAATTCGGCGGTGTTAGGTTGGCCTTAAGATTGCCTGAATAATAATGGAAAATTTTACAATCCTGCCCACGGATATTGGCGGCTTTTTTCGCAAAAGTCTTTAGACAACCTCGAATAGAGCCGTTCTAATAATAATCGAAGGAGGTGGTAAATCTCTCAAAATTTCCTCCGGTACCAAAAAAGAACCTAGAAAATCCGATATCTATTAGAATTTCCCGATTCACGATTAACCACTTTCGAGAAACGGGGCGGCCGTAGAATCAACGAAACCGAGGGAAAATTCTCTGAAACCACTCTTGGAATTGCCTGTTTTTTCTTATTTCTCGATTTTTCGGGGCCCCGGGAAGCATCAGAACATCACCCGAAGACTCCGGGGAAGCTTTAAAAATTCAAATAAATCAAAGTTTTTTATTTTTAGATAACGAAATCAACACAGACGTAATTGGGATATCCAGTTTAAAGTTTTATTTGCCGGCGATAACATAGGTCGCTGCTATCTATTAGTTATTATTAATTTTACTTTTTTACATATTCTCATTATGATCATTAATTTAGTAGGCATAGGTATTTAAAAATTATTTAACATGCAAAATGAGGGCAGAAGCCTAACTATTGGGTATTACTCAGGTATACGCAGGAAGTTATTTCATAGTGGTCTGTTTGGCTACACGAAAAGCAATTAGCACTTTTTTACGCTCGTTTAGTATAAACGAGTTAAATCACTTTCTTTCGGCCCCGCTTTAGTAATGAATCACACGAGTCAGTCTAGACCGGTGCTAACACACATTTTCTCATGCGTGTTACAAACTGCGTTAAACTAGCCAGTACCGTGTGAAAAATGATTCCGGTTTTTTCACTGCCGTCTTTCGAAACCGCTGGCACTGTGGAAGGGCTACAGTTCTGGCAATGATCATTTGTCATCTAATCTGGTAACGTTCACCGTATATAAACCAGAATATTATATTACTGCGAAAGTACAAATCCGGCATACACGCAGGTAATGCACACGTCTGACCATCAAAATATAATCGGCGATTCGCATCGCAGATAATATTGAATTGAGAAACGGACATTGGGAAACGTTGCCTAAGTAAGACAGGCCTTTGAATAAATCACCGGTTTCAATGCGACGGTTTCGACATCTTTGAGGATGCTCCCATTGTCAATTGACAAATCATTTATCAGTGATATGACAGCTTATTTAAAATAAATTCTATCAATTGAGATGTTTAACAAGTTACCACTACACTCTTTATAGAAACGTGACTGTTTATTACCAAAACGTATAGGTTTAGTTTCTTTTTGTCGTAGAAAGTTTTTTTTTTAAGTTGCGAGAAGATGAAGATTGATGAATTCTTTCTATAAAAAGCGTGTTATTTACATTATCATATACAGTTTCTTCAGCGAATGTTCGGCCCTACGTCACAACTCCCGAACATTCGCTGAACAAACTGTACGTTTTTATTTCTGTAAAATAGTCAATTCCAAATTAAAAATCATTCTACTCACCTGTGATGTGGAAATAATAAAACATTACTATATATATATATATATATATATATATATATATATATATATATATATATATATATATATATATATATATATATATATATATATATATATCATAGGTAAGTTTGCGTACTATACCTATATATGAATTGGGTGGGCACAAAACTTTATAAACTGATAAGTTTTCTCAATAAATCAAAAACCATTCTTTCTGTGATAACAATTAATATTCAATTTATTATCATATTATCCTAGTCAAATAATTTCAATCACTTAAAATCGACGGGATAAACATAATGTAGACATATTTATGTCAAAATTATGCATTTACTTCTACTCAAACCAGAAATAATATCTAATCCTGTTACTAATCCTTAATATACACGCCCGATATCTCTATTACATTAATAAAATTATATTTTTATTGTCCAAATAAATTATATTGATCCCACATTGTTGAACCGGACATTGAACCAGACGAAATGATGAGAGACAAATTAGATGAATCAGCCACTAAAGAACAGGTGCCCAAATATTTCTCCAGCACAATACAAATAGCCATAATATTAATATTACGTAACCGGCCATACCTACCTACTACTGGGTCACGAGTTAGATGAAAGTAAGTTAAAAGAACATGAGTCGGCAGTTTGGAGCCTGAAGAGAGATGATTTGATATTGACACTAAGGCGGTTTATAATAATTGTTTCTTCCAGACGTCCATCATTTTTATGATCCTTGAATTGTACCTTCTCCACTTGTATGAGCTTTGCTTATTGGATGTATAAATATTTTAAGCGCCTTTCAGAAAATCTGTTCTCGGAAGAGGTCATTATATGGCCATTAATTTAACAGTTTAGGCAACTCGATAAAATTAAGTAATGTCTGTTGAGTCCGTAATAAAAAAATCAGTTTACACATATTTTAATGGATTTAAACATTATAGTCCCCATTACCGATGTTAAATATTAAATGTTAACACGTCTTGTTCAAAGCAATTAGGACAATTTTTCAACACTGCAAAAAGTCTTTAACAAACGAACAGTGTTTTGATAGCTAAAATTAGGTTGCAATTGACTGAAAATACTTTTAAAAATATATGAAAGAGATCAACAAAAATCGCACAGCATTTGAGCTGACTTAATTTTGAAACACCCGGTAGAGAAATTACATTTTGTTGTATATAGGTAGGTACTGTCTAAGATACGGATTTTTTCAAATATATCCCGACATGTAGTTTTTTGGAAACGCCTAACTAACCAAATGCAGAAGAATCAGGATTCTATAAAAGTCAAATTAGGTATAGGTATTTAAAATTTTTAATTTATTAAAATAGACTAGGTAGGTATATTTGGTTTACATAATTAGATTGTGTTGATGGAAGTAGATATACAATATGAAAGAGTGTATAGTTTCACCCGAATGGATAAATTAACTTCTAACCATCGGAAAATCGTGGGAAAACCTGAGGTAGAATCGTCACAACCGATCTGAATTTTAGTGACGTAATTGATAATATTTACGCGAGATTTCTACTTTTATTATGCCATGTTGTGTAACGCGAGTAAGTATAATAAATTCCATATATGACGTGAAAGTTCTGGCAAAAATAGACTAGGTAGAAGAATAAAGAAATAATTCGGCGAAAATGATTAGTATATATTTACGTCGAGCTTCTTAATTTTGTTTCTTCAGTGTCACTGTTTTTAGCCTTAGGAAATAATTTGAAGTAGCATATTTTGACTATGTTCTTCTCTTAGATATCAGTGATATTACTTACAGGGCCCAAGGTGCAGAAAATTTAAGTAGATACATAGACAAAGCTATACATAGATTGTCAGAACCATTGTTGAAATTTCCGCACGTTACACCAAATATTTTGCATAAAATTTTACGTAAAAACTAATAACTAAATTAAAATACCTATATATACTTCAACTTAGTATCGAGTCCTAATAATTGTAAGACATTACAATTTATCTATTTTAATTTGTTTTCGCTCCAAAATTAAAGTTTGAAAGTTGGTGTAGCGGGATTTTTTGCCGCAATGCTTTTGACTATCTATATGGCTACGTTTATCTCGACGCGTTCGATCCGATTGAGAGCGGACTCAAATAAACGGCGTAAACCCTACAGATTGAAATTCAATCATATTTAAAATTTCAAGTCGAGCCGCTATTTCCAAACAGAAGTTGGCCAGAACCTGCACCAACCTACTGTGGAATAAGTATATAAGTTAATGTCCCCAGAGAGGATTAAAAACCGTAGGATTCAATACTCATGATGTAAACGTAGAATTATAAAAATATTTGACATAACTCAATGGTATACATTTCAATCCGATCGAATTGTCACAAGATAAATGTATAGTCATAGGCTCCTTTAATCCATGGTAGATATAAAATTTTCCAGGAAATTTATAAAAGAAAAGCACAGGAAGCTCTTATAGAAGGTTACTTAAAATAATTAAATATTTTGTCAGGTCAGGAATGTCGACATCATCAAGAACATACATGTCGCACACAAATTACACTAAAACCGGTTTCCAATTTTGCCTGAATGTTCTGTATATAAAATTGCATGGTTTGGAAGTAAAAATTGCAGAATACCAAAATATATTTTTTGTGATATTATTGCCGGGTAAACAAATTTATATAGCATATGGGCAAGTTATATTGGTCTAATTATAAAAATTAGAACGGTTTTCATTAAACCACCTCTGTTTGACCTAAATATCAACTGAACTTAGGTGTAATAACCGGAATATAATTTAAAAGTGTATATTTAAACCATAGGAATTTGTTAAGCGTATTGAATATACTTCCACCAAGTAATTACCTGGTTTAAAATAGATAGCTTGGCATCTATCTACAAGGTGAGTCATCGATAAAGGGACATAGTGCAACTGCATATATTTTGGGCCAAAATATTACGATTGAGGCTAATATGCCTTATAGAAATGTTGTTTATTTAAGACATACTGAACTTAAATTTGGCACTGCTATGTTGTTGGGGATAGAGAATAAGCTGAAAATGTCATTTTCTACGTATCTCACATAAGGCGCCACTTGTGCTGTTTCTGGATCCTGCTTTTACTTTTAACATTTTGAGGTTATCTTTTTGGTCCTGTAGGTCCATCATTTTAGTGCATCTTTTCATTCTGCAACAAAAAGGTAGGTACTCTTGTTTCATAGCGACCAAATCAGCCGTTTGCGTTGAAATTTTCAAAACGTGTCCCAAAACACCTGTTCACTTCTATATTCGAAAAATAAAATTTTCACCTATCTCTGGATCCGGGACCCAACGATTGACCATGCACGATTACCACATTTTGTTAAATTTTACGTATTTTGATATTTTATCGAAACCAAGTTGCGCGACCTCTCTAACCTTTTGAACTATATATCCGAAAGCTTATAATTGACCATAAATCTTTAAGCAACGATACTTTGCGACGCCTCCATTGCACGTATCGTGTTCACGCACGCGTTTTCGAAAACTGTAAATCTTTTTGTCCCATTATGTCGGCGAGGTGGTCCTGCGGTGTCAAATTATTAGCCGGTGGTTGCCAGTGGAGTGCTTGGAAAATGTTGCCAATACAATTTTCACGAGTTTTTCACGTAAGATAATAATTACGTAATTGGCAAAAGTATTTGTACCGTAAATAGCATTCCATGGCTTAATCAACTATGGGTATTATATTATTAAATGGATTTCGATTCAGTTTTATTCCAGGGCACTTCAACAGGTGGTAGAAAAAAGTAAAACATTACTATTTTGTGGTATAACTTTTTATTCACAGTCGCCTCTTTTTCGAGATACAGGATGTTTAATCCCTCAAAAATTTTAACATTTTATGTTTTATTTTTCAACAAAATATAACACGCATCACAAATAATTATCCCCAACATATTAAAATATAACAAGTATTAACAGGTAACAACTTGACATTATGCTTCTGGTTTTCAGAGGATTTTCCGTCGGTTTCGATGATTCTACAGCCGTCTCGTTTGTTGAAAGTGGTTAATAGTGAATAGGGAGATTTTCGGGAAATTTTCGGATTTTAGAGTTCGAGGTTCTTTTTGGTACGGGAGAAAAGTACGACACCCAAATAAGAGATTTACCACCTACCTACTTCGATTTTTCCAGAGACTGTTTAAAGTCAGGGGACTCAGCATTATACTTTCCAAAGTGAGGCCTATTCTTTCCTCATTCTAATGGTCTCAGTGATACCAAGTATGCCATTTTATTGGAGGATCTATGAATATAACAGGTACTTTGATTGTTAGTAAAAATTAATAATGGTTTCCATGATTTCTAAAAATTAGACTTGACATCTTTGCGTATACAAGTATAGAATGTGGCAACTGTCAAATGAAAGAAATTTATTTTATAGTTGAAATCATTTTGAAATTGATTTCCAGCAATTATTTCCACGAATTTAAGTAATAAGTATGGTAAGTCAGAAAGTCAGTAGTGCCGATTTTGCTTATTTAAGAATTTGTCGCTATTGCACCTTGTTACCAGGTTCCTCAATCCATTTGCAATATGTATATTTGAACTTTCTTCCCTTGTTGAATGTATCTACCCCAAGAAGTTTCACAGATTTCTGGATGGACTAATAAAATTAGGTCTAGTAGTTCCAATGATGGTAGTTTTTCTCGGTGTTCATTATAAAATTTTTGTAATTTTATTTCTCTCCCAAGGTACCTCAAAAACTTAAAATAAACTTGTAGTTGTGGATAAAAAGTCTTTTAAAAAAGACATGACTGAAGCTACCTGCTTAATAATTTAAAATTTTTGAAATACGATTTGTTTTGAACTACCTACTTATACGTAATGCCCACGTAATGGAAATTGTAGGATTACTGAAGGTGATATGGGAAAAATCTGTTTGCAATTATTGGGACTACTACAGGCGGCCGCATTACCTTTAATTGACACATCTGAGTATCTGGAAGTTAGAAAAGTTAAAAATTGTGTATTATGATGGGAACTATTTTGCCTCCTTTAGAATCTATGGCACTGGCATATCACACAAAACCTGATGGCAGTTGGACACTGACATATAACATAACCTTGTATCAGCCCCCTTGTGGTCTCCTTGGAGTCAACAGAAAACAAACTTCCCCTCAAGGCTTCACTTTTTCTATGTGATAGACTGTGACATGCTGGATCTCCTTATTTTAAAGAGTCCCTGGATTTTTCGAACGGCTCTATTCAAGGTATTCGAAAGCCTTTTGCGAAAAAAGCCGCCAATGTCCATCTGCGCAAGGTTGTAACATTTTCCACTATTATTCAGGCAATCTAAGACCAACCTAACAGCGCCGAATTTACTGTTTTTTTTTTACTGTAACTGGCAATGTCGCGTAAGGCAATGTCGCGTAATAAGGTGTTAGATCTGCCATCATTTGCGCCTTTGAGGTTATGGCTGGCATTCAAACCGTGAGGAAGGGGAACTTTCCGTTTTCAGGCAATAATTCTGTCAAATCTCAACTGAATTCTAAAAACGATACTATCACTGTATTCGCAATAAAAAGGGCTTTAAAATGATGCGCCACAAGGGGGGTAGTTCCATTTGAAATTTTAAAGTTGGGGTTGCTAGGGATTAGGGGGATGAACATATCGGGTTGGCTTGACTGTCAAAAAAGCTCCCCCCAAAAACAAAAATCGACGGGTCTCGGCGAATTTTCAAATATTGTTCGGTTTTCGAATTTTTTGGGGGGGGGGGACGTTTTTGTTGGGATATACCCTGTATTTAATATAGTATTTGTTATTAAGTTATGCAGAAAGACAACCGAGTATCCAGACCTTCTCACTTGCAAGCTTGTTAACTTGTTCTAGCCAACAGTTTTCCGTGCGGCGTGCCTATTTCTGGGTATCTATTATCCAAGCTGTAAGACATTTTTGAGAAGTCGCCTTTGGACCTTTTCAAGATCATTGACAGACACCTGATGCTGATGGCAAGGGCACCATACAAGAGACGCATATTCGAGTTTCGACCTTACAAGAGCAAAGAATAATAATTTAATAGTGGAAATGTCACGGAAATGACCCATAATCTAATTTTATGATCAAAAATTATACCTATAAGTCGGTGATTAAGTTAGGACGTGAAAGTGTGATCTAATTAAGTTCATAATTGAATACGAGAGTCCTATGACATCATGCACTGACATTGGAGATATTTCTCTGCAGAGAAGTACAATCCGCACATTCGAGATGGACGAAAAGATTTTGAGGTCATCCGCGTATATCAAGTAGTCCGTATCTAGGACCGTGGAAATGTCACGGAAGTTGCGTGATTTCCTAACAATAAACCCATAATTCAAGTTTATGATAAAAAATCACATCTAAGTCAGTGATTAAGTTAGGACGTGAATGTGTGATACAATTAAGTTCATAATTGAATACGAGAGCCTCATGCACTGACATTGGAGATATTTCCCTGCAGAGAAGTACAATCCGCACATTCGAGACGGACGAAAAGATTTTGAGGTCATCCACGTATATCGAGTAGTGTAGGACCGTGGAAATGTCATTAAGAAACATGTTAAATAGAAGATAGAAGTGGCCCTAAATTAGATCCTTGGGAACTGCGGGCCTAGCAGTATAAATGGCAGATCTAGAACCACCTCAGACAACAAACTGCTGCCTATCAGTGAGATATGACCTAAAGAATTCAACAAATGAATGTGATAATCCAAACTCAGATATAGTTTCCTAAGCAGGATGGTATGGTCTAATGTGTCAAAGGCGCTACTAAAATCTGTGTAAATAGCATCGGTTTGTTTCTGGTTGTCCATAGATTCTGATATATACTGGGTAATGTTAATTAAGTTGGTAGTAGTAGAACGTCTCTTCATAAACTCATGCTGGTGGATTGTGATGTAGCGCTTCACATATGAAATCTTCCTGATTTTAGACCAAGATTAAACAGTTTAGTCAATGGGCTAACAAGTGCAATGTTATAGCATAGAAGCCAGCTAGTTCGACGCAGCCAATTTTTTGAAAATATCTTTATATTGTATAGCAATAGCAATAAGAAAGTACTCTCTTCGATATCGTGACAGGGTCGGAGCGCAAAATGTGAAAAAAAAGTTTCTATTTGTGATCGTCCCAATGCCTTCCTCTCCGAATCCGAGGTCACAAAATG
Source organism: Pseudeuparius sepicola (assembly GCA_963920635.1). Taxonomy (NCBI): domain Eukaryota; kingdom Metazoa; phylum Arthropoda; class Insecta; order Coleoptera; family Anthribidae; genus Pseudeuparius; species Pseudeuparius sepicola. The sequence goes on along the minus strand of OY987302.1, from coordinate 44,399,334 downwards.
GAATGTTTCAAATTCAAGTAATAATTGGCGTGGTATATATTAATGTTTTTTTCAATCGATTATATCTATCGGTATGGCACTGGACTAATATTACAAAAACTAATTTTTAGACGGGTAGTGTGGCGCCCGTGTCGCTAAGGACAGTGCATCGTTGCCACATCTGATACGCCGCTGCGGTCGATTACAGATCACCCAGGCCTTTCTTTACCGTATAAACAGCCGCCTCAATTCGCGATAATTGGGCGTTTAATTTCGGCGAAAGTTCTCGTAAAGCGGGCGCAGAAGATGTGCGGTAAATCAGCGTAATAATTTTATTCTGTAATAACTTGAAACTAAAGTTTGTACCGACGCATCGTTCCGTCAAATGCCGCGACGTGCGGGTAATACGTATCACTTTCCGCTTCCGCACTTTAGGTTAATCTCCGTTTAGTGATCTCCGCAGAAGTCTATACATCAAAAAAATTTGCAAGGCCAGAAGTTCAATAATTAAAGGTCTGAAAATTCCTCTCGATTTTGAAAAAATAAAGGATTCTAAAGATACAGTGATGTAAATGTGAAATGTGGGACACACTGTACATGACCACCTTCCACCTCAATCCCCTAATTATTATAACTAGGAACTTGAAAATTCTCGTACGATTCTACAACTGAATGGTACCTACGTGGGCGTCAATCAAATGTTCTTGACGCTAACTAAGCCCAAGACAGGTGCTGCGCCATTCAGTCGTGCAGCGAGCAACAACAAATAAGTTATAGCTGAATCGCGTGGGAATTTCATTTTCAAGCCATAACGGTAAGCAAGTATTAGTAGTAGTACACACATATTAAAACTAATTATAGCATTGCAAGATCGAAGAGCCTATTAGTTTCGTATTTGTCGCGAGCGTGGGCCCACGTTTTAACCAAGTCATCTGGAATACTTGCAGTAGGTAAGACATTATTACCTAAAACACTTCAACGGTCTAAACATGTAACCTCATGCTAGAAATAGTATTTGCCCACGCACTACGGAAGACCCTAGGAAACCGTAATAGTAACTATACTAATAAGTATGTATCAGAGTATCAGATAGTGACGTATCCAGAGGGGATTTTTGTACCCCTAGGGCTTTAGTGATCATTATTTCCTTTGCCCAACAAAAAATAAAAATCCCTTAAAAATCAAGTCAGATGCTTGTGAGTTTTTTTTAATATGCTTGGTCTCAATTTGACTAGACATAAATGAAAAATGTAAGAAGTGGCATTTTTTTCACAAAACTGAGAGAGTTGGAGACTAATCTTCGTTCACCCTGTATAAACAATATGAAAATGACTGCCTTCTTAGTAGCAAAGAACCTTCCTAAACTAAAATAAAGCGTGAACTTTTGCATCTGTCTTAAAGTTAGGGATAATTTTAACAACTCCCGCAGCAAATGTCAAAAATTTCAAAAAAGGCTGAATATCTCAGAAACTATGAGGTGTAAGTATGCAGTTCATGTGACAAACTGACATTAAAATTTAGCAAGGAAACCGAAGTTGACGGGTCCGATAACCTAAGCACAAAAATTTTCTGATTTTTATTCCGTTCGGTTCTCCAGGTACTTTTATGTTTTATGCATGGCCTTCGCGCCGCACCCTGTATATAGTTGTAATATTTTGTTAATAAGCACCATAGATTATTTGTTAACAATAAAGGTCAGGAAGGTGATGGGCGAATTAGACCATCGACGATTTTTTTTTGAAACGGCTATATACAGTGTGTTTCACCTTGAGTAGAGACAATTCCGTATTTTTAAAAAGGTGCGCCGATTTTTAAATAACCCTTTTCAACCTATAGTAGCCCAAGATCTCTACATTTTGGATTATAATTTTTTGAAATAGTCCTATTCCGTAGCATACTGGTTATTAGAAGAAATCTCTCACAAATCACAAAACCATATTAGGCATTTTATTGAAAATCAAATGGATAGTGGCATCTAATTGGCCATAGTTCAAAAACTTAGTACAAGATTTCAATACTCTGAGTTATACAAAGTGTTCACAAAATGACGCCAAAGTTATAAAAAATTAGTTTTTTCACCTACTTACCCAATGATCTCTATACCTAGACGACCCATTCAAATGGTATTGTAATCCACGATATACAATAAAATATCAAAACGAAGACCCTGTAGTGGTGCACAGCTAATCCGTAAATATATCGCCCACCAGTGGAAAGTTCGGTTTGATCCAGTATTTGTAGCACTACACACCACGCATTTTAAGCGTCCCATCACTATTCACTATAATAGTTTCATATTTAAACAAATGTAAAGAGTTTATTATCGTTTTTAACCTGTACCCGGCGCACTACAACAAGGCGTGTGTAAAGAAACAGACGTTTAGCCCTGCCGCGTCGTTGCGAAATCTATTGCGCTTGCCCCAGTTTTCCTTCTTTGCAACCAGGCTTAGTACATAATTTAATATATTTTCAACATGTGTATTTTACCTATTATATTATATATTATATAATAAAGAGATAATATTAACAGAAAATTTTTTCTTGGAAAAACGCAAAAATAGGTCAATTTTGTTTGGCAGGGGGACATCTTTTGGCATAAAATTGATAGATCTATCTGCAACCCCCTGAGCAGGGGTTGAACCTCTACAAAAAATTTAAATGGAAAGGGGGTTCATGTCGCACCCCTTTGGAAACGTCTCTCAATTCTCTATACACCTGCATCAGATTTTCAAAAATCGATCGACTTTTCAAAAAGATACACCGAGTAAAATGCAAAACATTCATTTTCTATTATTGCCTGGTATTGTTAAACAATAGAAGATCTGCGTCTCCGTATTATAAACGAATGTCGACAAATCACCCCTGAAATGTTGCACAATGTTCGGCAGCGTTTTGAACAGAATCTTTATTATTGCATGGAAGTGAATGGGCAGCATTTTGAGCATTTATTACAATAAAGTTTCAATTTCAAGAAAAAATTTTCCTGGCCGTTACAGAGCCTGTTACGTTTCCGCTGGGACAACCTGTATAAATTGTAAAAAATAAGTGCTTTCATTATTATTTGTCACATTAGGGAAGTTGCAACTCTGCAGAAAAGTTTTGTAAATAAATATCAAAATGTTGAGGACGAAGTTGTGTATTGGATTATGGATCTAGGTATACAGATCATTGTACTTACCTTATATAAACTACAGGGCATATTTTGTTGATCTTTTTTCCCGAATCGATTAAGCCTTTCCCAATGTATTATTTTACAGAGTAGAGCCAGTCTAGCTCATACAGGGTGTTTTTTTAAATGTAAATTTTGATGATAAAATCATTTATTAAATTATATATTTAAATAAAAAAAAGATTTTACTGTATTCTATTAGTTTCCCTTGGAAAAGTAAAATTTCATTTTAACATATCCTTAAACAAAAGCGGTATCGTTTACATATTTGTCGGTTACCTAGGCACTTAGCCCCTAATGTAAAACGCCGTTTTTTCTTTGAATATATTTTTAAATAAATAATTTTTCACTGCTAATACAGAATTGTCTCGACTCAAAGTGCAACACTGAATTTACCTAGATCAACAATACAAGATGATTCAGTTTGAAATACCGAAACTCCTAGGATCAGTAGATTATCGAAAAGTATTCCTACTTTTTTATTTGGATGCCTTAGGTATATAAGAAAACTGTAGTGTCTTAAAATTAAAAAATATATAGGCTAGATTTACTGAATATTTAACAATCTGGTTGAGATTATTTATTACACGATATAGCGGCAACCTGTGGGTATTATTAGTATATTTATTATTAAAGAAATGAATCACCTTGTACAATAACAGAGTTTATATGGTTTTTTAATGTAGACTCTAATGATTATTGTTGTATACAAAAATGTCCCCTCGGCAGTTTTTCGTATGTGTTACGGTTTCGTACCAAATTTGATTTTTCGAATTATTTCTGAAAATCAAGTATCTATATTTGCTTTTTGCTCCATAAGTGAGACTCAAAGTAAAAAAAATGTGTTTCTTCCGTTGAGACAAAGTTACTTTTTCGAATATCTATAGGTACCTACCATTCAATGCCATACTTTTCAAGATACAGATTACATTACATGGTGTCGTGTCGTCCCTAAATGCTGGTTAAAAAGTAGAAACACATTTTGCTAGTTTGAGTCTTACTCATGGAACAAATACTTTAGCTGATTTTTCTGATATAACTTGAAATAATTAATACAAAACCGTAACACATACGAAAATATGCCGAGAGAACACGAAGAAAACGTATGCATTTTATTACTGTATAAGATTCAATTTTTTAAATAACAAATATATCTACTATTTATATCCACTTCTCCGCCACTACTTAGTTGTTTAAGTTGTTTTATCTGGACTGACATTAATATAGTGTCGGCCCAGGTTTGATATTAACAGGTTTTACGACAACCCATGTGGTTACTTCGCGTACCAGACAAAACTTAAATGCCTCGACTAGTTTGGTAAATAGTTAACCAAACATATTTTTTAAAATTTTAACAATCTGTATCTTTCTGTTACGGCTCCCAAATAAAAAAGTGAGTTGTAAAACCTAGGTATATACCTATACCTACCTAATATAAAACCCCGAGTTGTTTCTAATTGTTTTAAATAAATGATTTTTTGTAAAATTTGGATTTTTCCAAAAATGCAAAGGAAATCAAATTTTACTATTGGAGATAACAAAGATGGTTACCATAGCAACGAAATTGTTAACGCCAAGAAAAATTTAATTTCGGCAATTTAATGCAAAAAATACACCTAAAAACTTTATTTTAATTGTTATTTGTAGAGTGGATAATTCTGCAAATTTTGAACCGTTATGCCATAATTTCTTTGCATATTTCGCACCGCCATTCCTTCACATAGGTACTTTCTAATGTGAAATTATAGCAGTGTTTGCTGGATTACTGTTGAAATCTGACAGTCGCGAACCGTCGTAAAATATCCAATGGTTATCTTACAAGACATTAATCCCCGAACATAAATCTCGCCAATTAAATCGTGTTTAAGTCTTGCTCAGCGTTTTTTGATCGCCGTTTAAAATGCGCCGGCACCAGCCGAGCTGATATGTTTATTAGGCCTGCAAGATCTATCGTTCTGTTCCGAAGGGCGTTATTTATGGAATTTTGATTCGAGCAAAATTAAAATTTACGGTGTATCTCCATGCGCGCGAATTCATTCCCAAGGAAGAATGTTGCAGTTGTTAATCTGAAACAAGGCTGCGCAGATGTTTCCTGACTATGACATATATACGTGTGTCCACGGATAGGTGTAACTATACTTGTAAACTTTTTTATTTTTCATTTTTCGGCAAAAAGTCATTCTTTATAAAAAGTTTTGCTTATTTTGAAACTGGGAAATCCAATACCAGATTTTTCAAAAGTTATACAGGGCGTCCGAAAAGTTCAAAATACTAAAATCGTTTCAAGAGTAAAGTGCTCTTTTTTCAAAGCTAGCACGAAATGTTATTCGAGGAAGTGGTTTCTAATAAAACAAAGGGCCCAAATCTCAGATATTAATAGATTCTAATAAAATTCACGAAATAGTCGATTTGTTAAAATGTGGTTCAAGATATTAGAGCAATAATGTGTTATTACGGTTTATCCAGGAGGCATTGGAAAACAAGTAAACATGTAAGCCCTGAAGTGTTTGAGGCGTACCATAGACAGGTTCATCCGATCTGGGTCTGTTTACAAAAAAGAAACGTCAAAAAGTTAAAAATATAATATTTCATGAAGTTTATTAGAATCTATTAATATCGGAGATTTGGACCTTTTGTTGTATTAGGAACCACTTTCTCAAATAACATTTCTCGCTAACTTTGAAAAAAATAGCACTTTATTCTTGACACGATTTTAGTATTTTGAACTTTTCGGACGCCCTGTATAACTTTTCGAAAATCTGGTATTGGATTTCCCAGTTTCAAAACAAGCAAAACTTTTAAAAAAGAATGACTTTTTGCCGAAAAATGAAAAATACAAAAGTTTACAAGTATAGTTACACCTATCCGGGGACACACTGTATACGTGTGTGCAATTAAAGGGGAGCAGGAAACGCAACTGAAAATTATGTGGTACCTTGTCTTAACTATGGTTAATTCATAAGCATACTTTAACGATGTCTATACCGCCTATGGTCACACATTTTCACTAAACAAGTTGCAAATTCCCTACCTGCATCAATAGAAAAACGAGGTTCTAAAATTAGCCATGCTCAAACTTATAAAAATTATCTGCAGATATTAGTAGACGACGACAATGGCAAGCTCCTATGATTTTTAAAACAATATACAAACTTAAGTCGGCACTATTGCTAACTTCGTTATTATTGGAGCTGCAAAGTAAGTTAAATAGGCAAACTATTAGTATTTTTTCCGCTGATTACAATGGTGAAACCGAAATAAAAATCGAACGAGGCTTAACGAGTTATGTTAAAAATGTTTCATTTTTTAAAATGGGAGACCCAGTAGATTCACAATATTCTCAATCGATGGGAAATTGAATTCTGGACAAAAATTATCCTATGACTTTTTATCCTAAATCAAAAATGACAAAGCATATTTGATGATTTTTCAAATTCGTCAAGGTGGCTGTTTTGTCATAAATAAAGGGCGGAATATATGCAAATTGCATAATAATAATATAATAATAATAATTTATTTCCAAATATATACACGTACAGAAAACAACAAACGGTATATTATAAAAAATAACAAACGGTATATAAGAAAAAACTTAGTTTTCAGAGGAAATAAGAAAAAAGAAAACCCGCTGAAACCATTGAAGGTTTGTGCGCAGGCTAGTATTCTTCCTAATATACTCTTTCGCATGACTTATGCCATAATTTTGTCTTACCCTAAAACCCTAAAACATTTTTTTAAATAAAAAAGTGAACAAAAAATATAAAAAACGCAAAAAAGGGAACTAGAAAAAAAAACTAAAAAGTATCTATCCAAGCACAATGGAAAAATTGAAAAAAATTCATCAAAAACCCATATCTTATAATCTAATAAAATATCTCAACTAATAATGCCGCAGTGGTTATGTTCAGAGATTGAGGTAAATAGACTTATATCTTAAGTGAAGAAGAATTGTAGTCAGTACTTGCGTACCTATCGATTTATCATTGTATAGAAATATGATAAAATCCAATTAGTTAAGGCTTTTTTGTAACTTTTCATTTGTAATAATGCTCTTATTTCTTCAGGTATTTGACAATACATATAAGAACCAAGGTATGAGAAGGATTTTTGGCTTTTTGTTTTATTCATTTTAAGAGTTTTAGTTTTAGATTTTATTTTATATCGAGTGTTATGAATATGACTTATAGTATTTAGTGAATTTATTTTCTTGTGTTGTACAGTGAGAATTCTTAGACAGTAAATTTGATATATATCTAGGAGGCCACTCTCTTTATAGAGTTTATCAGAAGGGTAAGTATTTGTTTTTTTGCAACAAAACTTTCAAAAACCTTTTCTTAATAATTTTTAATTGATTAATATTTGTTTTATATGCAGAACCCCATACGGAAATGCCATATTGCAATAGGGAATAAGCCAATGCAAAATACATTGTCCTCATCTGCGACAAGTCCAAAATCTTTTTTATTTCTCGAAATCTATACAAAACTGTTCTTAATTTATTAATAAGACCATCTATATGGATGTCCCATTTTAGAAACTGATCTATCTCTATACCAAGATATTTGATATGACTCACTTGTTCTATATTTATTGGCGGATTAGAGTCTTGTTTAATTTTGAGATTTCCAAATTGGGGCATTCTTCTTTTATCGCAGCTGAAAGCAATACACTTTGTTTTATCAAAGTTTATGGTTAATGACATTTCGTCAAACCATTTTTTTTTATCGTATCTAGTGCATATTGCGCTTTTTCCTTTGTTTCTCTCCAAGTTTGCCCACTAAACTTAACTACCGTGTCATCTGCGAACGAGGAAATGTCACAGTCTAAATCCTCCCTGTTCCTGCATTTTTTGCATATTTTATTCAATTTCGCAAAACATTGCATATTTCTTTAAAAACTATATTTTTGTGCATATTTGCATGTTTTTCCTATACTTATTTATAGATATAAGATATAACCAAGATTATGACATATGAGAGCCCAGAGACAACTCGCAGTATGTAGTGCAAAGTCAAGAAATCCTGAAAAATGCGGATGCAGCTAACCAACTTGTTTTTATTAAAGTTAATTTTAGTTTTATACCAGATAAATAATTCTTTCATTAGAAAGTAGAAATTTAGGTTTAAGCGAATAGGTTGATTTTGTTCAAACATTTTCCGCTAAATGTAGAAAGGTTCCCGGTGATGTAGGTATTAAAGTTAGAAAAAAATTACAAGCTCTACTGTTGAAAAATGAAGGGTTCAAATCTTTAATGGCAGTAAAGAGTATTTTTGATGGTAAATCATCCAACGAAGTTGCACCTTGGCCATATACCTTACTACCCAAATTAAAATTTAAAATATTGTCCTATTACATCGGTAGATGTTGAGAGAAGCTTTTCTATATATAAACATATTTTTACCGACAGAAGGCAAAGATTTTTACTGGAAAACTTTGAAAAGTATTTAATCATAAATTCCTACTGGGTATACAATTTCAAATTAAAATGTGTTTATAATTCTGCTAATTTTACAAGGTATTTTATGTATTTGTTTTCCTTTCATTTTTCTTAAAATAAACCCTTTCTCTAAAACCAGTTTTGGTGTTTTTTTTAAGGTATTTGTACATATAATATAAATGCATATTATTGCATATTTGGCCAAATAAATGCATATTATTGCATATTTTAAATAAAAATGATGCATATATATGCGCATATTTCGATTGAACTTAAATGCAAATATATTCCGCACTTTAGTCATAAACAACATTGGTTTGTTTTATAAATACCAAGATTAAAATGTTAAATTTAAGTTTCGCTAGTAAACAGTTGACAGTTTGTGATATTAATGTAAAAAAATAGCCACCGAGCTCTTGAACGTTATAGTGCTTTGTGCCCTATGCGTAACTTGCCAGATCGAAGGTACTTTTTGCTTTTTTATTGTAAGTTTAGATCGAATAAAACTGTGTTCAAGAAAACTAGAATCAAGAAACAATTCATAATACTTAAGTGAAGCCACTGAAATTGAGGTTTTACCTTTGTTTGAAACTCGTTTATAAAACAAACGAATGATGTTTATGAAATAACAACTACCTTGACGAGTGTGAAAAATCATCAATTGCTTTGTCATTTTTGATTGTGAATATTGTATACCCATTTAAAAAAATTGAACTTTTTGATATAACTCGCGAACGCGACGTTCGATTTTTTATTTCGGTTTCACCATCGTATTCAGTGGAAAATATACTACTAGTTTGCCTATTTAACTGACTGTAGCTCCAATAATAATTCCATAAAGTTAGCGATAGTGACGATTTAAGTTTGAAAACCCTCTATACTGTGAAGGAGAATGATGGCGGAATAGTCTATTTAGAGACATCATTATGTATTTTTTATACATACTTTCAATTAAAATAATAATAATAGAAGATAAATTTCACGTTCCTCAAAATAGATTTAAAAAAGAAAAGTTAGTGGCTTTTTTGGCACTAATAATTACAGCATCTGGTGATATCTTACCAGCATCCAAGATCTAATGCAACGAATATGGGTACTCATTAGAACAATCTAGAACTAAACAGCAATCTAGGAAGGTTGTTTCCAAACATGCTTCGAAGGGCATGTATAAACAATGAAGTACCTATGCTTTATTTTAAACCTCCACCACCTTACCGCCACCGTTTAATAATTCGATCAGTTACCTTAACATCCTTTACATTCGGTACCAATTCCGACGTAATAAAGGTGGAGTTGTTTACTGGCACTGGCTTATTTTTAGCACTGGGATATATCACACCACCTTTACGCTTCTCCGATCTCTTTTCTGTCGTCGAAGCCACACTGTTTGAACTACTAGTTGAAGAAGAATTTTGATGGGAAGATACCTTGGAATTTGTTGGAGGAGGGAGTGTCGTGAACCCTATCGACCCTGAGGAATCAGTTGAGTATTCCTCATCGTACCTCGTGGAATCGTAATCATCGAATTTTTCGAGCGCAGGATCCAAAAGAAGTTCAGCCGGCACAGGCCTTTGCGCTAGTGTGGCAACGTCGTCTTCTTGTTTCTTTAATCTTTTTTCTACTTTATCTAAATTCGCTATTATTTTGTTAGTCTTAGACCTCAAATCGCTGTGAATTTCTCCTATCGCTCTTTCTTGTCTCTGCGTTTGAGTGAGTAGTTCGTCTGATTTTGGCACTAAGTCATCTACTGAACTTTTCGTTCCTACAACCACGTTCCACACTTCATCCATCTTTTCAGAAACAGATATTATGGGTTTCATTTGTTGCACTAAAGAATCAATTTTGTTTGTTCTTGGCAACTCAGGTCTTGTCGTCGTCGTCGTCGTCGTTGTAGACTTGTTAAAATATTTCACGTGGGAGTAAGTGCTAGTGTCATCCACAATAGCGTGATGGATATCTGTTACTAAATTGAGGACCTTGCCTAAGTTTTCCGAAACTGCGTTCACGTGAAATTGTAACTTCTTGTCTACACCTGAGGACACTTCCCGCAATTGGTTGAGTTCTTTAGATACGTGGTTAATTACTTCAGTGTTTAAAGTTTTTGTTATTTCGATAAGATTCATGCTGATTGGTTTCTTTTCGCTCGCTTCTGCATTAAAATCTTCATTTCCCAAGTAATTTGTGTCCAGTTGATTTTTCAACACATTTAATTTATCATCAATTTCTCCAACTTTTTGATCTAGCGAAACTAGCCTTCTGTTTAAAGTAGCTGTTTCGGGTTCAGAATATTCTCTTTTATCGCCATCGAAATTAAATCTGTTAGGCGTTTGGAAAAGCTTTATATCTAAATTTCTTAGATTGGCTATAACTGAGTCTGTCTTGTCGATGTTATTGTTAACTCTGGTGTCTAACCCTTCTACTCTCCTCATGAGATGCTCCACCGCTTTGTCTAAGTTTTCTATCCTTTGCAATTTAGACTCCAATGTGGAGATGATAGCTTCGAAGACGTTGAATAGATACTGCTCCCTGAAAAACAAATCAGTAATCAAAATATTTTCTCTACATTAGCAAACACTATTATAGCAATAGAAAACATACTGATACCGATGATAATAATAATAATGTTCTAGGAAATTTCTTTGTGGTGCAAGCAGATCCATTTAATTTTTAATTGAGGTTTTCGCCACAGAACCCTGAATCAAACTGATTAAAAGACAACTTTTTTAAGTTGTCAGGGATCTTCGTAAATAGGTACCTAATATTAAAAGAACGAAACTTTGAACCTTAACTCAAAAAATAACTTCAACAACTTTGTTTTTCTGAGCTTTCGGAGAATAAATCTTCCTCCTCAAAGATATTGTTAAGGCAAAATGAAATGACAGAATGATAAATGTCAAGTCAAAGTGTCATGACAACAGAACAAATAACCTAGCCACCTGTGTGTTATCTAATTATCTATACTGAATTAGCTTTGAATAACTAGACATTTTTATTTATGAATGTATTTTATTTTACTGAATTCCACTAAATGTGCAGCAACACAATAGTTGGCTGTATTTTCTAGAATAAATGAATAAAAATATTACATAGTAACAAGTCCTGTCAAGGTGGTCAACCTTGAATGTTTAAAATGGTACTAAGATAGCATTCGCTCAAGTACTACGGAAAACCCTAGAAAACTCTAGTAATCCTAGTGAGTGTAGGACAATAGTTATTAGTAAATAGCACATATAAAGCTATTAAGGAAGCAATACCGTGAATCCACATTTTGTCAGCGCTCTTGGCCATCAGCTGTGTTTTTCTATAAAGACATGAGCATGCAGTCTGCCTCGACCTCGATTCGAACCAAGGTCGATCGAAGGCAGGAAAACATGCAGTCTAAATTGTTAGCAATGCTCCGAATGCAGTGAACACAACTTATTTTTAAAGATTAAGCTATAAATTTTTCTATTATGGCACATTGAAATTGAAAGGATACACAGTTATTATTATATTGTTCATCAGGCGATTAGAAGAAAATATCAAGAATAAGTTATGAAAGGTCAATTTATACTTTCATGAGAAAGTATGTCTAATTTAATATCCGGCAGCAAAATTGTTATTTTTAAAATGTCACAGAAATTTACTTCACTTAGAGTAACGAATGGGTAAAGTATAATATAATGGTTTCTTTCCAGTTAATCGAGCAAAGATGTTAGATCTATTTTCCATTTTCTTTGTAAGGTACAGAGGTCCAGTGAAATCAAAAGGAGGAAGTGCTTTGGAAAAAATAGAAGTGAGAGACTGGAGATGATATTTATCCAATGTGTAGGTATGTAGTGGGAAAGTTATTTTCACATTCCTGCGTGCTGCTTTTCTTAGTTACCTACATACACGGTAAAAATTTGAAAATTTTTAAAAGAAATTTTAAAAAATTGCTCTCACCAGTTTCAGTGGTAGGGAGGGAAAACCAAAATGGCGTAGTAAATTATGTCCTCCTCCAATCCTCTGCGCCCTACCCACCTTGACCCCACTGTTATCTAGTTATACAGAAAGAGGGAGTGATTCCAGTATCTAGGAATCGTATAATGCAGCTGTAGTCAGAGGAAGCTATAGCTAAGCCTCCCCACGTCCCAGCCACATCTTTCAAGTTGTTTTGTTATTTTAAATCTCCGTTACAACTGAAACTTTATAGAAGCAGGTGAGATCGACCTGGACCGACACTATATTGTCGGTCCAGGTTCGACCCATGCTTGTAGGATTATGTCAATAGATACCTACGTAATTTTTTGAAAATTAGTTTTTTAGAAAATGTCGAAGTATGTACATAAGGGAAAAGAAAGACGGTACTTTGTGGTGCTTATGAGGAACGTATTGTTAAAATATTTACTTGGGATTGATAGGATACGATTAGGGACTGTGTAAATACATACAGGGTGTCTCATTTTGATCTGGAACACCCCTGTAAAATTTGAACTAGCTTACGGATTTTTACGATTTTTTTTGTATACAGGGCCCTCCTAGACGTACTTATTAAACACTTTTCAATGACCATACGATTACTCCAGGGCCGATTAAAAAAAATTTTGGCCCAAATTTTCGAGTTAAGGTATCAGCGATTTTTTTATCGGAAATGCTTAAACTGACATTTCTGCAAGCCATTGTTTTTCCATGGCTGCCTGCGACGGCAGCGAGCTCTCTTCCGTCTCAAATGGCATAAAATTTGTACTGTACAGCAATAATGAAAAGAGAAACCAAGTACAGATTCCGATCAGGTTTATTACTATTGTCCCCTGTGGGCCTCTTTTTACCATTTTCACTTGTTTCCATAGCCACCTTAATAGTTGAACTCAAATTGAAATTTTGATTTTTTGCAATTGTGTTGCAGTGTAACAAGTATAATTTGTGGGAATAATTTCTTGAAATTTGGAATCTAGGGGTTTTCAGGGGCGCTGATTAACGCCATGTTATCAGATTTCCGATAAAAAAATCGCTGATACGCCAAAAAATTTTTTTAATCCGGACCTGGAATAAACTTATGGTCATTAAAAAGTGTTTGATAAGTACGTCTAGGAGGGCCCTGTATACTAAAAAAAAATCCGTTAAAATCCGTAAGCCAGTTCAAATTTTACAGGGTGTCAAAATGAGACACCCTGTAGATAGGAATTAATAGGTTGTGTTGTATTTAATAGAGATTTTATGGTAGAATCTGATGACTATTTTATTTATAATATGACTTTGACAAATTATATACAGTGTGGTCATTTTTTAAGTGTGCAACATATGGGACTTTTTTTTATTAATTGGACAACCAAAATACAGATATGGCCGAAAGTTAATGCATGTTCAATAATCATATTAGGTGCACTTAGAATGGTTGCAAGTTAAACAGCATACAGGGTAGGTAAAAAAATATAAAAATTGTACAAGAGTAAAGTACTCTTATTTCAAAAAATTCAGCACAAGGTTATTAAGAAAAGTTGTTTTTTTAGTATTAAAAGCTATGCCTAAATACGAAAACATAGCCTCCTAAGAAAAAAATTTTTTTCGTCAATTAATTTTGAGAGTTTTTTAATATACACATTATCATTACTAATGTTTTACCTTGTTCAGAAGAATTTTTGCGAAATTTTAATGTTTTGTTTAATATCGTTGCAACAAATATGAAGTTTGTGATTCCCTGAAAAATTTAAATTCTAAGTTAATTTTACAAATATTGTTGAATTTGAACAAAGTTATTCGAAATTGATTTAATTTTGATTGATTTATGAAATTGTTTATGGTGAATATTGAAAAAAGTTTTTTAGGAAATTATTAATGTTTCAAAAAAATATATTTTTTTCTTAGGAGGCCATGTTTAGGTATTTAGGCATAACTTTTAATTTTAGACAACTTTTCTTAATAACATTTTGCTGAATTTTCTGAAATAGGGTTACTTTACTCTTGAACAATTTGACCTACCCTGTATGCTGTTTCACTTGCAACGACTTGCAACCATTCTAAGTGAGCCTAATATGATTATCGAACATGCAGCAACTTTCGGGAATATTTGTATTTTCGTTGTGCAATTAATAAAAAAATCCCATATGTTGCACACTTAAATGACCACACTGTATATTTCATTATTATTGTTATTTGTTAGGGATTACATGAAACTATGATTAGTTAAAAACGATACACACTAGTATGTCCGCATAAGCATTCAGTTGCTTCTGGAGTACTCCTAATTTGGAGTATCGTGAGGGCGAGAATTATTATTATACAAGGTGAGTTTTTTTTAATGATCAGTATGGGGATCTCGGAAACCAGCGGAGATAGAAGGGAGGTTAAATGGGGAAAGAATTGCAGTTTTCTAGGCCCAATTAATGGATTTTTTGAAAAAAGTCATGGCTTACTATATACAGAGTGTCTCACTTAAGAGTGAAACAACCATATAACTTCTTTAATTTTTAACCGACCAGAACGAATTTTTTACCAAAGGTAGATGGCATTGTTGCCTACTTATTTCCCAAAAAATTAGTTGCCTACTCCAAAGTCAAAGCCACCTGCGATGCCACAAACTAGGCTAAAAATCCGAAAGTCACATTAGGCATTTTTTTCAAAAAAATTTACTAAATACAAAATTTTTTCAAAATAAAAAAATATTAAATAAATGAAATTAAATTAAAAATTTTAAATTTAAATTTTTAAAATTTGTTTTGTAGCCTTTATTTTAAAATAATTACTTTATGAAAACAACTTGCCTTCAAAACTTCCATGGCACACTTTTCTAAACGTAGAAATCTATTAAATTGCTGTTTTTGAAATTTATTTATTTTTAAATAATATTTTTGGATTTTGACAAAATTTTGAATTTAGGGTTCGGAATCGATTCTGAACAACTTTTTCTAGTAAATTTTTTTGAAAAAAAAAAGCCTAATATGACTTTCTGATTTTTAGCCTCGATTGTGGCATCGCAGGTGGCTTCGACTTTGGTGTAGGCAACTAATTTTTTGGAAATAAGTAGGGAACAATGCCATCTACCTTTTTTAAACATTTCGTTCTGGGCGGTTAAAAATTAAAGAAGTTATAGGTTTGTTTCACTCTTAAGTGAGACACTGTATTTTGAAAAAAATAAATTTTGACGATTTATTCTAATCCGTCTAGCTTCGTTGTTTCCGATTTTAGACAAAAAGTGTAAATACAAAAGTTGGAGGTAATTGTGTCCCCAATGCGGCTGTCTTATCGTTCTTTCCACGACAACTGCCATTTTCAAGATATGACACAAATTTGTGTTTTTTTTAAATAGAAACCATAGTTGGCCATGTTCTCAAAAAATCAGGCATTTTTAGAGCTTTCCAATGATATAATAATACTCGATATAGTTATTCGGAAAACTAACGGAAATAACTATGATTTCCATGTAAAAAAAACACAAGTTTCTGTCATATCTCCAAAATGACAGCTGTCACGGAAAGTAGGACATGATAACCGCATTGGGGACACAATTCTCTCCAACTTTTGTATTTACACTTTTTATCTAAAATCAGAAACAACGAAGCCAGATGGATTAGATTAAATCGCAAAAATTTCGTTTCTTTTTTCAAAATATCTAGTAAGCCATGACTTTTCAAAAATCCACAAGGTGCATTAAATTGGGCCTATAAAGCTGCAATTCTTTCCCCATTTAACCTTCCTTCTATCTCCGCTAGTTTCCGAGATCCCCATACTGATCATAAAAAAACTCACCCTGTATATTATAATGTAAAATGTAAACATTCCCAACATCCTTCTACCGCTCACGCAATGATTTATTCAATACTACTTATAATCACTGGCCCAAGGTTAAATAAATTTCTGTGGAGTTTTCAAAATTCTACCATATCGAGATTGTCTTTTTTCTACAGTTGCCTCACTGTGTTCTGTTTTCTTCTCTTCATTATTTATTTCTGATTTTTTTCTTTCTTTCTTCCATATTTTTCCGAAAGTTCCAATGGGTGTAGTCGCTGCAGTGGTCGAACTAACTTTCTACCTAATACTCGGACTTCGGAAACACAATCTCTTCCTTTTATAATTTCTTCTATTTTGCCAATGGGCCAACTTGTCATTTTCTTGTTCTCCGATTCTACATTTCCACTATATTTCCTACCCTGAGCTGATTTATTTCAGTTCGACATTGACCAGTTTGTACTGGCTAAGCCAAATATTCTTTTTCAAATCGAAGACCGTAAGTTCTGCCTCAATTTCTGTAAATACTTGTCTTTGTCTTTTAAATGGTTTCTGTCAATTAAATCCAAAGCTTCAACTTCTTCTTGCTTACTTATTTAAATTGCCAAAAGTTTTCAAACTATTTTCCTAACTGGCGTGCATGTAAATTTTCACGAAACAAAAAAAAAATATTGACGTTTTTGTTCATTATAAATAAGACAAACTCGGATTGTGTATAGGTAACCTTAAGAATACTTTACAAACAATTATACGATTTCCTTTTTACCAATTTTTTTTATCTTTGTAGAAAATGAATTCTATAAGGACGAGGACTCAGAAAATCATTGTGGCTGCCAGAGTCAAACCGTTATTCTTTCTGAACATATTGGCGATCCCAATTAATCTGCTGCGTCAATGGAAACATATCAGCTCTTGAAGAATCTGTTTTTTTACGAAAGAGTGTGTTAATACTAATAAAACAATAATTAATGTTGAAATGGCAAATGAAAATAACTACTTCAAGAGAGGAATCGCAAGCCCCTGTAATGTACTAGTGTCAGACTAGTGTTAGTTGTGGTTGTAATAAAGAAAAGGAGGCGACTATTGCTTATGAAAATTCTTCAAAAGGAAACGCTGAACTTTTTGTAAGAAATTATTTTCCCAATGTTTTTATGACCCTGGTCGAGCGAGACCTATCATCAGCATCAGCGAGATCTTCTGCGGCTAGTCGACTCCAAATCCGAGGTCCGGCACATTTTCGCAAGAGGTCTGACTGTAGTGGTGGTTGTAAACTGCACAACATAACCGCCTCCTTCGTGCAGGTACACCCGTTCCCACAACCCTGCTTGTAAACTTTAAGAAGCGATATCTCGGAAACCATTGGGTTTACATAAACCATTTTGGTCGAATGTAAGAAAATTCGCTATTTTCTGAATTTGTGACAAATTTGCCTTTGACTTCCGAGGTCGAAAACTTGGAATATTAATTGGGCTAACATCGTAAACAACTCTCTAAAAAAGCAGAACTACCAGGTTTGATGTATGGTACGCCCCTTCAAGCGACAAGGTTACTGGATTACAATATACTTATAATATTTTTGTAGCTAGTAATATAATAAAAACTCTTGGATATACTGGTACCCATCATGCGTTTACTTCCGATGGCACTGCTAAACTGAATTTAATTTTAATTGGAGCAGAAAAAGCACAACAAGCCAGACCTGTTTTATCTGTTACGTTATAATATACGTTACTTTATTATCATTATGTAATTGCTCTCTAAAGCCAATTTTGACTATAATTAAAAATGAAAATAGCTCATCGTATCATTAGCTTGATTATTAATTAAATCCGTAATTAATTAAGAAGCGTGCATCAATGAATTGGCCGCGTTTTATGCTGGATTATAATGTTTGATGCCACTACAATTTATTTATGCGCGATTTATTAAAATGATTTCAATATTCAATATTTCGGGGCTAAGAAGCAACTAAATACATGTAATTTTTTTATATCCCATACTAAAGTACCATATCTACAGATAAATGAAAATAACTCTAAACTTTATTTTATTAAGTGGGATCCTAAGACTCCCAGGACTTACCTACGGTTTCTCCTGAATCCGTCAAATCGTTCAGGAATGACCTGCTTTTCCGTACTTGTTTGGTAAATAAATATTCGTGAGGAGTATTGTATTCAGTTTGTCTTTTCATACATATGCGATAATAAATACAAAAATATTGTAAATGGCAGAGATATCGAAGCATTGAATACTATCAAAAATAAATAGAGCAGAACTAAGCCGCCAAGAAATTACACTTAATTCGCAGTTCGAATGATCTATGTAACACGACCAGTTAACATACCAATTCAATATAGATATCCGTGGTCCGGTAATTTTGATCGTTATTTTACACCTCGGTCCGTATCATGTTATTAGCTACGATATCTCTGCACGTCTAATCATATAAATATTTGTGTTAACATAGATCAATATTGGTTTTCTTACTCCGCTACCATAAAAAATTTGACCAGAAATTGCAAAATTTTAATTTGTGATGAATGCAATCGTTATACTCCGAAAGGCCATTCGTAATTCCGTAGCGGTACGTATAATGAGTAGAATGTATGCAAATTACAGTGCAATATCGATAATTGTTTAAAGTCTGTCTGATAGGAAATTGTTACTGCCGAGATTTGGAACGCTGCTCACTGTCCTAATGAATACACGTGCTAATTGAAAATTTGCCTTATTTGACAGGGACTTATAATATGTATAGGGTGGTTTAATGTTCACTTCATATTTGCGCTATAAAATATTTCACATTTATGAGTCCCATAATAATTAAGTTTATATAGTGAGAGTATGACATTGACATTTGGGAAATAATTAAAAGATTATAAAAATGTTATGGTTTATGGTAATAGAGACGTATCATACTCATAAAGCACAAAAATAGAAGGCTGTAAAATATAATAATTTGTAGTCGGAAATTTCTTTGAAACTACTAGTAAACAAATTAAAAGTGCTCCTGGGATTTGCATATAAAATTATATTACATACCTATAAATTTTTTTTACCGATTTCGCAATCCTTGCAACCATAGGGGACATTGGAAATGATAACACCGTATAATATTAAACATAACTAACACAATTTAGGAGTTGGTGGTAAGAATAAACAGAATTTTTAATTAAACCGACTTGGATCTCACTACTGTTCACGATTCACTTGACGACGTGCGCAGGTACGCGCCTTTACCCACTCGCCTATATCCACTTCTGTAAATTCTTTTCATTACCGCCGGTCTAATATACTCAATGACCTCGTCCTTGAATATACTGTACTGAATCTCAACAATCACACTCCAAACTCGTTGTCTTGGTTACCACCTTTATTGTTTAACCTCCACAAATCACAAATACACTTGTTAGATACTGGCACTGACCAAGAATACACTATCAGCTCAAAAAATCGCACTAAAATCGCATTATAACCTTCAACTTCCCTCAGGCCCAATTCCCAGGGTTTAAATATTCAAATGGAAGCCTGGAGACCACTCTAGAATATTCCTGGCCAATGACAGATGCACAAATCAAAGTTCTAGCAAATTTCTAGAAACTGATGGAAGCTCTATAGAGAAAACAATGGAAACTAAAAGGAAATGGGTCCCTGGGAGCCTCAGGCCAACAAAGATTCAACGAAAAATGCCTCTAAATTAATCATAAAAATTATAAAACTGTAAGTAGAAAACCCAAACTTAAAATTTATCTGCTAAATCTTTGAGTAGGTAGGTAAGAAAACAGTGCAGATATGTTCATTGAAAGCTGATATAACACCTTTAGGTAGAGGCATTTTTCGATACAATACGTATACGAACATACACATTTCCAATGTTCAAATGTTATGTACGCATACCTCTAATTGTCTAAAAGTTAAGCTCACCAGGCAAAAAAATAAAAGAAAAAATAACTCTCTTGGTCCATTTTGCCTGCTTCCGAAGGCAAAACGTCACCTCTATATGAAGGTAAAACGGACCTGGTTAAAAGAGCCTAATTTGAACACATGCCACATGCAAAAATTGTTTCATCCTGTTCTTCTTCGACCCCAGAGCAAGAAGAATGTGCTATAAACACAAAAGGGTAGGTTACAAGGGGGTATAAAGCGCACAAGAGTAAGCTAGACGAGGGTAGAAAACACACAAGTGCAGGTTAGACGAGGGTAGAAACACACACAAGGTAGATAACTAGAAGGTACAAAACCCACAAGGGGATATAAAACACATAAGGGTAGGTTAGACGAAGGGTATAAAACACATAGGTACGGGTAGGTTAGCTGAAGGTAAAAGGGGGCGTTGCCTATACGTGACACCACAAAAGTGGAGGGGTGAAAAAGGAGTGGGGAGTGTGTTCCAAAACTCTCTAACTATCCCTACTGGAAGTAGTTAAATTTAGAGAGTTCTGGACCATCACTGATCCCTCCACTCCTTTTGTGACATCACATCTAGGCCCCGTCCCCACACTACCACACCACGTTTTAGAGTTGTTTTGGGCTCCTCATATGTTTCAGAGGCTTTTGTAAGCCCCATCCCAGCAAACACCTTTTGTACGGCCTGTCTCATGGACTCTATTTCGGCCTCTCTGCCTCTCTGACTTTCTCTTGTAAATGCACCAGGGAGGCAAAATGGTCCAGGTGGTTCATTTTACCGGGTCCGTTTTGTTTTTGTGTATAGTCTCGAAGAAAACAGGTGCGTTTTAAGGTTGTGCCAACTTAACGTTAAATAACAAAAGAATGTCTTGGATATCAGAAATACTACTCTATCTAAGGATAACTTCACTAATCCTGGTTGTGTATAACAAAGACAACTGCAGGGTACTTGAAAATTACTTACTTTGCTAACAGAGCACCCTTTGCTTTCGTCGACCACTGGTTTACTGCCCAAGATTGCCTTTTGGTAGTGTAATCTATATAAATACACTATCAAGCGACAGATGGCGCTGTAACCACACGAAATAAATAAATGGACCATTTTGCCCTCAGAGTCCGTTTTTCCTTCCGTTCCACTAGTTTATGTTAAAAAAGAAGTTTAAGTTAAAAAAGAACATTACCTATTATTTAACTAAAAACCTTGCCATTCATTTTGTATCTTAGCCATGTAACTATTGTCGGGTGACTCCTGGAAGAATTAGTTTATTTCATACCTTGAAAATGATTTTTGATTGACAGATTGTTGATTACGGATTTCAACTTTAACATAGAGATTTTTAAATATTTAAATGTACCTAGTTAAGTTGTCTTGATAGAAATATATTTTTTTATTTTCTTGCAAAATCATCTTATAGGTAATGTGAACAATATTTTATTTGGATGATTTTCGCGGCGTGAATATCAATAACCGTCGAAAGTATCAAACACTGAAGGCATAGGTACATAGAAATAAAATAAATTCGCTCTTATACTTAGAAACTTTTTTTTATGCTGCTGGTTCATACGCTACTGTCATACTAGGCGCGCGACGACTTTGCCACAATGCGCCGTCAGACAGACCGCGAGCGCCAGTCCGCCGCAAACAGCTGACGGATCACAGATCGCCCGGCCCGGTGGCAATTCAGTATAGACGCGACGTGACCTATAATAGGTCGAGGTCACTCCGGGTAGTTTAATTTGCGATCGAGCAATTCGCGGGGCGTGTAAGAAGTGTTTTAAACTCAGTGTAGTAGGTGATAAAATATGTCGTATTCCAGGCAGAGATGGTAGATATGCAGAGAGCATATTTTTTGTCAGACAGAAGAGGTAGAAATGGCCGCGCAGAGAATGGATCATGAAAAATTTGCAGAAAAGAATACTCCAAATGTGCGAACTTTTGTTAAAATTGTCCAGAGATTAAGAGATTTTGTAAGACTTTGAGTAAGACACTTCACGCCTCAAATTTTAGAGGCAATTGAAGAAACTCCTGGAACGAGTACAAGAAGATTGGCCGCTAGATTAGAGATTTCGGAGATGAACATTTTCCGCACTTTGAAAGTTCAAGGTTTACATCCCTATCATGTACAAAAAGTTCAGGCTCTTAATGAGGAAGATTTTACAACAAGAGTAGCGTTTTGTGAATGCTATAGGCAAAAGGGCACTGAAAATTATAATTTTGGAAAAAATGTCTTATGAACAGATGAGGCCGCATTTACCCGAGAAGGTATTTTTAATGTGCACAATACTCCTGTCTGGACAGATGAAAATCCGCATGAGTTACAAAAAAGCCATTTTCAATACGGGCAGGAATTATTAAGGACAGTCTTGCTGGACCACGTATTTTTGAAGAATTGCTAAAAAGAGCTATGTATAGTATTTATAAAGTCTTGAAACAGCATAAAAACTCTAATTGGCGTCACAAAAAAATATAGGACATAGGTAAGCGTCACGCAGTTTTCAAAATATACATATTCTACAAGCAACATATTATTTCACTTTTAAGGTTTTTTTAAGGTTGTCAATATTGTCAAAAAATCTCTAAAAAGCCATATCGATTATAACTATTTACGCATGTATATCCTAAGATATGGCACGCCTACTCACCGCGTTCCGTTGCACAAGTGGCTAGCCGTCGAACAGTGTAACCCATGCAAGTATTGGTGATATTGTATTAGGCGAGCTTGTAGTCACTTGTTTTTACTACAATATCTATCGTCTCTGTCTCCTTCATATCTTTTTACTAATACCAGGTGCGGTTTAATATGGGTAAAAAAATGTTTTGTCTCGTATTTTATTGCCGAGGTGCCTGTTCCCGGGCTACCCTGGTAAAATATAAATGAACTCACTTGGAACACAGTGATATACGGGGCGCGATCTATCTTATAGCATTTACCACGCTCTGCTACGGTAAAAATACCAGACTTATCAGCAGAAATCACCCGTATAAAATTCAAAGGTTTTTATGCTGTACCAGCAACTTCATTTAAACCATACCTTGACTTTCTGGACGATTTGCAATTAGATTTGATTAGAAAGTTGTAGATACAGCACGGTGGTGCTGCGCTCCACCAATCAAGAGTAGTACGAGAGTGGCTAGATAAGAATTGTCATGATCAATGGATCGGACAAGGAGATCCGGTTGCCTGGCCACCAAGGTCACCGGACTTTTTTTTACTTGTATTTATTGTTTATTCCACAAAAATCTATGTGATTTGTTCTTGTACGGTCACATGAAAAATATTGTTTATTCGACTCCTGCAAATACATTTTTCGTTATACAGGGCGTCAAAATTATTTTTTTTCAAGTTTGTTTTTATTTTGTCCTAAAGGAATACAGCTAAGGCAAACATATTTGATACAGTTTAGTCACACATCCAATGCTATAAATTAAATCTAATTCGGCCTGTCTACTTCCACCAGTGCAGGGCAGAGGCGGGGTCAACCATAATATTTTTTAATAAAAAATAGTACGACACTGGAAGAGTATAGTCTTTTGAAATTTTGCATGTGAAATCACGCATCAGTAATATGCCGTTTATGTAGGTTTTACGGCAAAATGTTATTAAGGAAAGTTGTCCAGAATTAAAAACTAAGTAGGCAGGTGTGCAAAATTTCAAAATGTCAAAATTGGATGCCCTGTATAACGAAAACCGTTAGGATTACGACACATGTTTATATATGAAGAAATCTACTTATTTTGACGTTTTCTGTAGTATTTTGAAGTTTTGCCCCCCTGTACAGTTGGAATCAGAAAAATGTGCAGATTTTTAAAAACCAAAAATAAACATGGTGTTCTAATTAAAAAAAAACATATCTTCGGCTTTCGGCATTCAATTAGCCTCAAAAATCGACCACAGTACACCTTACGTACTGTAACGAAAAATCTCTCTAAAGTTGTTATATTAGCTTTCAATGAACATGTTTGCACTGTTTTCTAACCTACTCAAAGGTTTAGAGGATAAATTTTAAGTTTCGGTATTCTACTTACAGTTTTAAAAATTTTTATGATTAGTTTAGAGTTTAGAGGCATTTTCCGTCACATATTTGTTGGCCTGAGGCCCCCAGGGCCCCATTTTCCTTTAGTTTCATTGTTTACACTGTAGAGCTTCCATAACTTTCTAGAAAGTTTGCTTTGATTTGTGAACTATCATTGGCCAAGGATATTCTAGAGTATTCTCCAGTCTTCCATTTGAGTATATAAGCCCTGGGAATTGGGCCTGGAGGAGTGAAAGGTTAGAAAGCGATTTTTGCGAATTTTGGAGCTGAAAGAATATTCTTGGTCAGTGACAGTATCTGACAAGTTTATTTGTGAAGGCTAAACAATAAAGGTGGTAACCAAGGCAACCAGTTTGGACGGTGATTGTTGAAATTCAGTATACAGTACTTTTGATCTAAAAAAGAAACCACCCAAAACCTTATAATTTGGGACATTCAGTACATAAATATTTAAAACGCTCTTATAAGTTGAACCTTTTCATGTTATAAACGGTACATAAAATTATTTGTGAAAGTAGGTATCAATATCTATAATGTGCAAATTACCAGCGAGATACAATAACGAAATGCACGTAGGTATAACACGTTCTATCGATTTTTTGAGCAGTCTTTTTATATTAGAACTATACAAACGGTTTTTAGGACAATTGCCCAATCTGTATTATATTTTTAATTGCTTTTTCTCTTATAACCGTCATTCTTATTGACTTTGCGCCAAAGACAACATTGATTAATGGAGAGGCCATACCCCAAAATTAATTATTTACAAACGCCGCGAAGGGGAAATCGCAATACAAATTGCCACGCACCAGTTAATAAATTGTAAATCACTTGCGTACGTAAAATACCCTTAATTACCTAATATGAGGATCTTTCACTCATAATTAACAGCAAGTCAAAACGTCAACTTAAATGGGCATGCCGACCAGCACTTCATGGGAACAATTAATTTAATTTTTTCTATTATATAATCATAAGAGTATAAGATATTAATTTGCAAGAAATTAACTTGTACAAACGTGGGCATAATAGACTAATAGTTGGCATCATAAGTTTTCACATGACTCGGTGCACACGAAATTCGACCGAGTAAAGGTTCGATTCTTGCCGAAAAACCGAGAGCCTGGTCGTCAGAACGGGATCTGGAAGTATAATGTGCAGTAGGTAGATTATGTCCTCGGATTGAGTTAACAAGAAGAGCAACTTTTATTTTTGACTTCTTGCGAAAAAATTATTCCCTATATTTAAATATATAAAAATTCATATTATGTTTATTTTTGGACATAATCGCCTGAACTTTTTGTTTGAAGCTCCTTCAAAACCGCTTCTCTCGCTACACTCCGAGTAGGACGATATACGTGTAGAAAATGCAGGAGGTTAATCCTTGCGCCAAAATATTTCAAAAACTACGGGTTAAATCTCAATAGTTGCCGTTCTTTTTTGAAATTTAATTGAGGCAATATTTCCCAAAATAATCAAGCTGCTGAATTGAAATTTGGCACTGCTGGGGATAGAGAATAAGCTGAAAATGTCAATTTCTACGTATCTGACAGAGGGCGCCACTTAAGCTGTCTTTGGATCTCGTAACTTTTTCGAGGTTATTTTTTTGGTCTTGCAGGTGATGAACTTTAGTGCATCTTTTCATTTGCCATGAAAAATGTATATTTGATTCATAACGATAAAATCAACCGTTTGTGTTGAAATTTGCAAAACGTGTCCCACCTGTAAACTCCAAGCTGAATAAGTGTTTTTTGTACAATCGTTGTTTCATATTTACAAAAACAGCATATAGCTGCATTTGATACTATGAAGTAAATTACGATAGCTATGAATGGAATTCTCGGATATCTCCATATTTAAACATTCCGACTGGTGCTTAAGAATATTATATACGTAGTTGAATTTAAGTACCAATTTATACTAATAGGTCTTAATGAGAAATTACCTTAAATTATTTAATTACCGATAGGAAAAACGGTGGCATGATATGCCAGAAGAAAATAGTCGAACAAGAATAGTGTAGAGAATGTGGAGACAGGTTCCTACTACCAGGCTGTCAAGAATAAATTACGTCGTATTTTTCTTTCTGGATAATGCATCAACTAAAATAATAACAAAAATAATAGCATCCTAATAGCTAGTAATTTTTTTAAGATAACAAGTTGTTTTTTTGATAGCTTGATTGGGGTAGGTACATATAAAAAATATTTTTGATTCCAGCGGTCACCTCAATGTAAATTTATTTTTCTAAGTGGAAGAATCTTAATATACAAGCGGCATGCACCACGAGAACGGTCGATTTTAAATATCTTTTTATTTTTTAATCAAGAATCACTGGAGGCTTGCTCTGTCACTTTATTTTTTAAGCAAGGATCACGCAGGAGGCTTGCTCTGTCACTTTTGAATTGTTGTCAGTGAGATAGCATTTCATCAAAATGCAACAGTAACAGTGGTCTGCTGCACATCGATCCTGTGAAAACCTTTTATCAAAATATTAATAATTTGCCATCGGATTATGCCATTAAAATAAAAGCGTGTGTCTCCTCTTCATTCTATGATACTTTTCATTTTTTAATAATGAGATTCCACTCAGGTTTAGATCTTATAAAACCATTTAAACCACGGAATTATTAATAGATAAACCTTTGAAACATTCTAATATTCAAATTTTGCATCCCGTTTGGCAATAACAATGTATAATAAAATCTATCAACTTGAACAAAATAAATTTAGAAATGAATGTTTCTTTTATTATTAAATCCGGCAACACTGCGATTCTCTCTTTTGGCATATGTATTGTATGTAGACCTAACCTTTATGTTTTATTTGTAACTCAAGCAACGTTAACCATTACATCCATTTTACATAATATTTTTACAAGCTTTTATTTAACTTCACCTTCTAGTTGTGGGTCAAACCTTGCCTTGCTGAATTTTAAACCAGTTCCACCCAACCGATTTAGCTGAAGTTTTGCAAAATTTTGGCTGATTACTTTCTTTTCTTTGCAACCCCCTTCCAAGGTCTCCGGACTTAAATCCATTAAATTTATTTCTGTGTGATCATTTTAAAAAGTCTCATAAAAAAAGTAGATCAGAGAATACTGAGAAATTGAAAACTAGGATTCGCAATGAATGTAACACTATTTCCCAAAAAACTGTCAGTAAAGTCAAACGAGAATTTATTAACCGTCTTGGATACTGTCAGGCTCAGGAAGGACTCCAGTTTGAACACTCAATTTTTAACTAGATTCTTGTTATAAACGCATATACGCCGGCCCTTAGGTATAGGCATTTTTATGGCCCTGGCTTCTCTCAAGGACGTCTGTTCGTATGTATATGTGTTGTTCGTACCTCTCAACAGGCTACAGGACGCAGTTTTCGAGTCCAAATTTAGCGTAGGGCCGCGCATGCGTATTGCGTATGGGCATCGCTTCTATTGAAGGGCGCCAGAATCAGAAAAGCCGGTTGGCCTTTGGATTTTTTTGGGAAATTAGTGACTGTAGTCTACGTCTACGTCTGGTACGCCGTAAGCATGTTTATTAAAAAAAAATCAATCTAAAAACGAATTTTTTATGGCTAGCCGAAAACTAGTGTACCTTCTTCGCTTTTTTTTCGATTTTCTTGTAATTTCTCTTCATGATTGAGGACAATATAAGGTTTCTAATATAGCAAATCAATACAGGAGTTGCATTACCGTTAACTTCAAAGTTATCAGATCCAAATTTCTATGCCGCTATTGAGGAAGATATAGGATTGTTTAATGAAAATATTTCAGGCGAAAATAAATGCCCATGGAATCCGGACTTAGGTTTCAAATTTCCATCAGTTTATAAAAGAAATTTGCGGTTTTAAAGTTAAATGGACCTCTGAGTTTCCATGAGTTCAATATTCTCAGTCAAAAGGAGTTTACTGTCGGTTTTGTGTTCTTTTTGCTAGGGGTAAGGAAGTAGGAAAATGAATCCATATAAAGCTAGGTAAACACCTTTTACAAACGTGTGAAAGAAGAGTTTCGTGCTCATGAAAACAACACTTATCACCAGAAAACATGTACAATGGCTCAATATTTTCGATTAAGGGCCAATCCAGAAAAAAGCATAGCTTTTATAACCAGCAAATGACTAATATCCGGATTCTACCAATAATACGGTCTCTTTTGTGGAAGACAGGGTACTGCACTTCGCGGGCATAATGATTCGGGTCTACTTAAATGGAAAGTTCACTTGAAAACGATGGTTATTACGCTATAGAATCGAAAGCGGAGACTTCGACAGCTTCATCGAATCCAGTGTACATCGGTCCACGTGTCCAAAACGAAATAATAGTTGAGGCAAGGAAGCTAGTTCAGAAACATATCACTGCCAAAATAAGAAAGTCTGGGTGTTTCGTGTACTGGCTGACGAAACTACTGATAACGTGAGTGGTATTGAGCAGTTTACACTAAGTGTTAGATTTATTGATCTTAAACACATAGTCAGTACGTGAAGATTTTTTAAGTATCATACCCGTTGAAGATTTAACTAGATCTGGATTAGCAAACACAATAATAATTGAAAGCCTACATTTGCTGGGTATTGACCCAAATTTGACGAGAACAAGGCTATGATGGTATGCGGCTGCCATGCGTGGCAAATACCAAGGATGTGCAGCGAAAATTCAGGAAAGATATCAAAGTGCTATTTACGTACCTATATTGTGCAAGTCATTATTTTAACCTATGCTTAAGTCACGCTTGTACTGTCGCCCCTATTGGAAACTGAAACTGATTTTTTTCAGAGTTTCTGGAAAGGCTGGGCTCATATTAAATAACAAAATTGAGAAACTCAACGCAGTGAATAAAAGCACTAGATTATTAAAATTAAAGACATAGAGAGAATTATGATACAGACAATCTACAAGATTTTTTTATGGCTACAGTATTTATTCCATTCCTGGATTATTACATTGACCAAATAGTAAATTTTTACTACACAAAAATATACTACAATCATTACGCAATTTACTAGATCTAGATATTTTTTGTTTCACGAATAACGATCTTTTTTAACCTATTAGCCTCCCTCAGTGCCGTCTTTATCGCATATTTCTCGCCGGTACACTTCGCATCGTAGGTAAGCACCTCTATTTTGTATTTATTTACATGCTTAAGTCCAATTTCCAACTTCCAGACATTATCTCAACGAAGATACTCGTCATACCTTTGGAATACTGCCGTATACTTGTTTTTCTCTAAACAGAAAAACCCTAGAAGTATCATCTCTTTCTTATGTGAAAAAACCCACAGGAAGTGGCAAGTTCTCTTTTAAGTAAATATGTTTTAGTCATTTTGCACAAATAGGGATAATGTCCAGGTTTTTTTTGAGTACCTATTTCGCTTATCTTCGTGGTTGGTGCCTGATTTATTTGGAGGACTCCACACACACACCTACAACTACAGAGTGCACCACAACTACCTGCACGTGAGAGGTGATCACATGTGATTTGTCTCCCGTCTGCGCAGCAAGCAGAGACTTCCTCCCCCAGAACGTTACCGCTGGCCAAGCACGCCTGAAACCAGATAAGTCTACTCAAACTATTCGTGCCGAGCCTATGACTAGATAAGTTTTACGTAAACTACCTAACTTGTGCCTAATATAATAACTTTAGTTTACCTTATTTACTTGAATTATGTCTATAACTAGATAAATTTGTCTAGCTACCTATATTTGGCATAAAACTATCTAGTTGTCAAAAATAAGTTACCATGTTGAAATAGTTTGCTTTTTGGGAACATCATTTTACATAGAATATGTCATGTACTTTGGTTAGATGTGTTGAAAATTTTAAAATATCAATTTAACAACGGGGATATGTAGGTATACTTAAAGTTTCGAAACTTAACAGTACCTAAATACCACCTCAATTCATTGAGATAATAAATATCCTAACCAATTAGTAAAGTGCATACCTAGTGAACCTTTTTGAAATAGTTAAGATTACTATTTTGATGTTTTTGTGTAAATAGTGTAAATATATTAGGTATCCAGGGTGAGTCTGAAATAACTGGCATCCTTTTTTTTGGGTAAGAGAGATGGTCATTCTGAACAACTTTTCTTAATAATTTTTTTTCCTGTCGCCGAAATTTTCTCTAATATTTTTAAAATTTACCAACATTTATTTCATAATATACACAGCGGATAGAATAGCGTAAACTCGGTCTCAAAATACTATACTAGTTGATGATTTACCATTTTCTACTCGGTTGTTGGCAGGGTGCCAGTGCCGTGTTTTCATAGAGGGGGGATTTTGAGGGGAAGAATTATACAGTGTGTCCCAGGATAAGTGAAACGAGAGGTGTAAAAGACCAAAATTTTTCGAGTTCGAATTTGGCCATTTGGGGTCTAAGCCTGCTTGCCTAGAAAATAATTTTCACCATATTTTTATTTGTGAAAAATAAAGTAGGCCCTGACAGGAACGATTTATTTATTTTCTGTTTAGGTTAAGTGCCCTTTCTCGACAAGATATAGAAAAATTTCATTAGAAAAAGTTGCTGAGAATTGAAAATTATGTCCCTATGCTAATTTTCAAAATAATTGGTCTACTTTGATTTTCGTCAATTTTATTTTCTAGGTAGGTGAACAACTATCCTTGTCGTTTAAAATATCGAAAATTTTCATTAGAAAAAGTTGCTTAGAATTGAAAACTATGACCCTGTGTCAATTTTAAAAATAATTGGCCTAATTTGACTATTTGACATTATTTCAAACAAATCATAGTAGGCCGATTGAGTCCAAATTTCGCAGTCTTGCATACTTTTTTATTCTGAATAACTTTTTCTAATGAAATTGTTCGATATTTTAAACGACAAGGATAGTTCACCTAGTTATAGGAAATAAAGTGGACAAAAATCAAAGTAGGCTAATTATTTTGAAAATTGACACAGGATCATAATTTGCAATTCTAAGCAACTTTTTTTAATGAAATTTTTCGATATCTTGTCAAGAAAGGGCACTTAACCTACACAGAAAATAAATAAATCATTCCTGTCAGGGCTTACTTTATTTTTCAAAATTAAAAATATGGTCAAAATTATTTTATAGGCAAGCAGGCCGGGACCCCAAATGGCCAAATTCGAACTCGAAAATTTTTGGACTTTTACACCTCTCGTTTCACTTATCCTGGGACTGGGACACACTGTAGAAAAATCTCGGCGCTAGGAAAAAAAATATTAAGAAAAGTGGTTCAGAATGACCGCTTCTAGGAAAATAACCCCCCGGACAATTACCCCCCGGACATATACCTCCCGATATTCACCCCCGAGACATTAACCCCCCGGTACAAATCCCCCCGGACAATAACATACTGTAAAAAATAAAGAAAACAAATAGAAGACGTGTTTAAATTTTTTTCTAGTCAAGCAAAAAAAAAAGTATGAAAATTGGGAAAAACACTAGATATTTTCCCATGGCATTTTAGGATATCAACCCAACAAAAATTTGTAATGTACAATAAAAAAAAAACAATTGCAATATTATTGGCCTAATAAATAATAAGGTGTTGTTTATTTAGCCTGCAGGCTACCTGTGGTAGTAATAGGTGGCCTACCCTTGCTTTAGCCCTAGGATAATAAAAAACGTTAATCCGCCCGCCGCGTAGGCCCTATGCTCAAGCACCTGCTAAATCCGAGGCTAAATAGGTCCCTAAACACTCAGTAAACTGGATTATGGTGATGGTTATGAAATCCAAATTTTACATTAACATTAAACCCAAATTTTACTAGGTACCTATACTTCCAATATATAAATAGCTAAGTTATTTGTAATATATTTTTCTTAGTTTTTCTGTGCTATCAACACCCTGTCTACCGCCATTCTGTACTATGGAATTTGTAAAATCCATCAGAGGAGCACAAAAAGTGTTCGTCGAAGGCTTTGTCTATGTCAGACAAAAGGAACTGGTGAATGGCGTTGTGTCATTTGAGTGCGAAAGAAGAAGAAATAAGCAAGAGTGCAAATCTAAAATTAAAGTCCGTTGGGAAGAACTTGTAGGACGTACAAACAAACATATCCATGCACCAGATCCAGCTCAAAAAGAAGTCTGCAAAGTAGTGGCACAAATGAAGAGACTTGCAGAAGAATCCGAAGAATCACCTCAACAGATCATTACACAATCTCTGGCGACTGTTAGTGAAGACGCAAGAGCGAAGTTGCCAACACTCCACCATTTACGCCGTAATGTGAGAAGGCAAAGACAAGCGGTAAATAATCCAATACCGGCTCCTTCCAATATTAGTGATATCGATATTCCGGACCGCTACAGAATTACTCAAGATGGACAAGATTTTCTTCTGTTTGATTCCGGCGCAGACGATACCGACAGGATGTTAATTTTCGGAACAAATGATAATCTCCGACTTCTAGAAACGACTCCACATTGGTTTATGGATGGAACATTCAAAACAGCCCCTGCCCTTTTCTTCCAATTGTATGTTATTCATGGATTAGTTAATGGACGGACCATTCCGTGCGTGTACGCGTTGCTCCAAAATAAGACACAACAGACTTATGCCAAGTTGTTTGAGACAATAATGACGCTGAATGCCAATTTGAAGCCCACAAGCATCACGGTTGATTTTGAATTGGCGGTTATAAACAGTTTGGAACGAAGCTTCCCAAGCAGTGAAATCAAAGGATGCTTCTTTCATTTAAGCCGAAACATATTCAGAAAAATTCAGGAGAACGGGTTACAGCAACGATACCAGGAAGACTCCGACTTTGCCCTCAAGCTTAGAATGGTCCCAGCAGTTGCATTTGTACCAGTGAATGAAGTTAATAATGGAGAATGTGAGAAAATGTGCGAAATATTACCACCAGAAAGCTTGCCAGTAGCTGACTATTTTGAAGATACCTACATTGGATGCTATACAACGGTATGGTAGACGACAACCAATATTTGATAAACACGTGGAATATGTATGAGCGCTCCGAGAACGAATTGCCAAAAACCAACAACTCAGTGGAAGAATGGCACAGAAGTTTCCAATCAAATGTCGATGGTTGTCATCCCACAATTTTTAAATTCATTTCGGTTCTACAGAAGGAACAAGCAATACAACAAGTCTATTGCACTCAAGCTTTAGCGGGGCATCCACCTCAACAACAAAGAAAAAAATATGCCGATTCAAATGCGCGAATTCTTAATATTGTACATAGCTATCGTCAAAGAGATATATTGGATTATATTATACGTGGAATAGCTCACAACCTTTCTTTATAATTAAGTTTATGTATATGCGTAATAAATGATTTTTAGTTATTGTAAATAATTAATAAATGTGTTATCATATTTCGGCTTTTGTCTGTATTTGACACTGGGATAGGCAAGGGCAAGGGGGGTAAATGTCCGGGGGGTATTTACCAAGGGGGGGTAAATGTCCGGGGGGTGGTTTTCCGGGGGTATAATTCCGGGGGGGGGGTGATTGCCCGGGGGGTTATTGTCCTGTTACCAGAATGACCATCTCTATTACCCAAAAAAAGGATGCCAGTTATTTCAGACTCACCCTGTATATATAAGTGTCGTCAGTGTTTCATTGTTTGCGATATTGCCAGGTAAAAACAAATAACAGTTGTCCATCCCATTTTCTTGGTTTTCCAGCTCTCCAAGATCGCTTTTGAAAGTAAAATAAAAGAGCTAGGTGGCGTCCAAAATATCTTCCTTCAACTAAGCCTTATAACA
The DNA here is from genome assembly GCA_963920635.1 of Pseudeuparius sepicola. Classification (NCBI taxonomy): domain Eukaryota; kingdom Metazoa; phylum Arthropoda; class Insecta; order Coleoptera; family Anthribidae; genus Pseudeuparius; species Pseudeuparius sepicola. Next base: position 44,365,412 of record OY987302.1, on the reverse strand, counting down.
ATTAACAAAAAACCTCCTTACCCACGAACCCGGCTCTCCAACCACCCCAAAGTTGCCGTTCGCATGTGTGCAACAACAAAAAAGGGCTACAAACTTTTTTTTTGCAAAATCGGTCTTCTGTATCTACTGTATTTCTGTCATGTTTGTATGTCAGTGTCAGATATTGGCTAACATAAACAAGGTCAGATATTGGCTAACATAAACAAGGCTACAACTGTTTACAATAAAATAATCAATGCTGCTCATTCTCCAATTCATAAGATTATATCCCTATTTATCAGTTTATAATATAGGTACTTATACTATTCAATATAAATATATCAAGCTTACAGCTCATAAAAGAAGAATTACAAGGAAATGAATGTCCAATAAGGACACCCTTTCATGGACCGTAATCCGTACTTATAAATTTGAATCGCCCATCACGTGTGGCTCGTATATCATCTAGATCTCTCGGCCAGGTGCTTAATCTGGAGGTAAAATTAGTTTTTAGTGAGGACCACACGCGGCTATCCCGGGGATATCTGCACGCGAAGCGGAGATAAGTTGCGGCAGCGGCACGTAATCCGGCCGACGTTATTTGTTATTAACTCATTAATAAAGAATTCCCCTGCGATTCTTTAATATGAGCCGGCTTTAATTACACGATGCAATCTGCCGAAATTGGAAAGAGGCCCGAAGAGGATTTATTTACAAGCCTTTTCGCAGATAATGAGACAGTTGCCAAAGTTATTATAAGAGGGTTTTTCCGTCATCTGGTTTATATATTATGGAGAGTCGAGAAATAAGCGATGTTCTCTCAAGGTTCATAAAATAGAATGAAAGGCTGAAAGCGACAACTGCTGGTAGTTTACCTGTGGCCAGCACAAATTCAAGTGCATGAGCTGTCTAAAAAAGTAGGTAGAATTATTTAAAGATATTCTTTTTGGCACAAGTATAGGGCTCTAAACATCTGTACAGGGGTTGATTTTTATAAGGCTACCACCACGATTTTCTCGCATATTTTGCGCCCCACAAACACCTAAGAAACAAAATCGTGAAAAAGAAATCGGCATCCACGGCTAACTTTGTCGCCCAACAAAAAAACTCAAATTAGAAACCGCATTAACAACCATAGCAAAGAGAAAAACTTTCAAATTGATTGACGGCACTGAGAATATTTATGCAACCGGGTGCTCAGATAATTACAACATAGGATCTTCGGATCTCTTGAGGCTACGACATTATTTATTTAAAAAAATATATATATTCTCTCTTCTTTTGCGACCCATAAAAAAACGCAATTTTGGATAGCTAGGCGACGCTCAAAAATAAATGGGCACCCATGGCCAACTTTTTGCACAATACTATAAAAAACCTAAAATCGGTAAAAACTTTCATGCATGACGTCAAGAGACCCCGTGTAATTTTCTGAAACTATCTGAGCACCCGGTTGTATAAAGATTTTCAGTGTCGTTAATTTTCAGTATGTACAAATTTTCTTTTATCTCTTATGCGACTTTCTTTTTTTTACTTTTGTTATTGTGTGTGTCTTTTTCTTCTTTTTTTTTGTTTTCTTGTTCTGCGTACCTTGAATGTAATATCTGCTCTAATTTTAACTTGTACATCTTAGTACGTTAGAATATGTAGGGTAAGAAAGAAAAAGTGTACTACTACTAAGAGGAGAATGAACTCATTCAGGATTGTTTTCCTTTGGTTCCATAAAGAAATTTTCATAAAATAAACATGCTACGGCTATTAACACTTTCGCCCAATTTGATGTTTTTTAATATTGTGCAAGGACTTGGCCATGGATTCCGATTTCCTTTTGAGCTTCATACTTAACTCAATTAGCGAAAAAATCGCGATGTCACTCCTACATATCTACATGAATTTCAGAGCGCATTATTTTAATTTTCCAGAAGCGTAACTCTTAAATTGGCAATATCTCGTCATAGCAATATTTGGTTTGGTATCACCGTAAAAACATGCAATTCGGTATAATTATTCGATCTCGAAAAATAAAAAAGTCTGGGGCGGTGGCAGTTTTCGGTGGAACACCCGTAAATAGTATGAAAATAGCCGACATCCCTCAGATATACCTACCAGTTCCAGTTCCAGAAGGAGTTTACTCTTTGCGAGTAATATCTTATCTCAGCCGACTCTTTTGCATTCTACTTTGCAATTATAAAACAAATGACGAGTTGATGGTGACAATGGGATGTCGAGAGATGCTCCGCTTTCTAGATTACAACCAAGTCTTATATGTGGAGATATAAAACATAGATTAATTAAAAAATATGTTGCGGAAATACCAATGTAACATTATAATTACACCAGATTCATATAACGCGCGGTAGGTATTTCGAAAGTATATGGAACAATTTATTCAATTTGCGTTGGTTTCTTCTTCGGTGAGTGGCAATGTTAGTCACCAACATATCAAAATTTATTACACCAAGAGGGTCAATGAACTATATCTACAGATTTCTTTCGTAGATAAATTAGGTAAATCTGTTCCCATAAATATGTGATATTTTAGAAAATGTTATGGTATTTTTTTAATTAGATATTATTTCCTCTATAGCAAATGACAGTTTTCAAAATGCTATTTTCTTATTTCAGATTTTGTCTGATTTTGCATATTAGTAGATATTCTAGACAATCTAGTGTAAAGAGAAATAAATATATTTTTTGGAAAAATAGGATTGAAAAACCCAACGTTTCAGCATCAGCAGAAGGTATTTTTAATTTTTTTATTGGGAGAAAAAATTGATCTTTATGGAACTTAATACAATTCAATTTTATTTAAAGCGTTTTTATTATTGATACCCATGTTTCTGTACACTTAATAGATCTATAGCTCTTAGTTACAATTGGAATAATTTCCATTTTCTTTAAATAAAATTGTTACCGAAATAAATGCAAAATAGAAACAGTGAATTTGGTGCGGCATATTATAAACCGCAGTTTTACGGCGCCTATTGTGGGAAAACAGAAAATATGACCCAGTTTATGCTGTGATAGTTAAGTTTTTACTGCGGTAATATGTATAAAGGACATCAGCTCAAGGAACGCAAGCGCTTCCCAAAAGGTACTTCTCGCTATTTTTTCTACAGAAAATATTGCATTTTTTTTGTAATTCACAGATTTAATTTGCAGGCCATTCGCTGCCATTTCATATAATGTTTAATCAGATATTTATTTTTTTGTACATCCCTAATGGATTTATGCGCTTTCAATTACTCTAATTTCTGAAGGCGTGGTTACTAGAGAAATAATGATAGATTTATTAATTTTCGTGGTTACCAGAGAAATAATGATAGATTTATTAATTTTCGAAAAACTTATTTGCCCATTTCAAACAAAATCGACTGGCCCGGAGAAACGATGCGTAATCTATTAGGTATTTTTCAGGATAAATTCACTGTTTTTCATGTTGCTACTTCAAAAATTCGTTTATTACTGTTATGTCCAACCCTAAAATGTGTTCCTCTCTCAACCAAAATTAACCTAACCAAACGTGAAAACTTCTCCGCGGTCACCAAGGTTTTTTAAAATAAAGTAAAAATGTACGTAACATTAACCAAATTTACCAGGACAATTTATTTTGCCTTATCCTACGTTTAGAATAATAATATTTAATATGGTTTACGAATTTATAATAGATAATTTATAATAATAAATAAATAATAATTTATTTTTCATAAATATTTGTAAAGAATTGATTTTCCAGTGTGTGTAAAAATATTAGGTATATTTATACATAAATAAATGAATTTGTCCTAAGTGAAAGGTCTGAAATCTGTAGTTAAGTCTTCTCCTGTAGTACATAAACAAATTTCACTTTATTAACATTTATATGCGCACGACATTATGTTGAACCGGGCATTGTTTAAGCATTTTTACATAAGTTGAAATATGATCGTAGGCGACATTTATGTTTTTACTGTTTACTTTTTATGTGTTCAATGCATGCCTATTGAGTGGTTTGGAAACGACATTCACACATTAGAAATTTGTTTTATTATAACAATAAAAGTCAATTACAAATAATCATAAAGGAAATTTACTGCTTCATTATCATAGATAAGTTTTAAGTGTATATTTTCTGCTATTACGTCCACGGGGCGTTATAGAAATCGATAGAAGCAATAAAAATGACATTAACCAGGTCTTTTTATTAGCCATGCTATAGTCCATAAAATCGACTCTAACCATATTAAAAAAAAATTGGGCAAGACTTTGAATGTGAGCGTATGCTTTCTGACATGAGAGCTACTTCGGAAATATATGTATATCGCGAAAACTTCAAATAAATATAAAAGCAAACGGTACTTATCAAGTCAAATTTACTTGTGGGTGCAGAAGCCTGATTTCTTGATAATTGATACCAGAAAATATATCACGTTGTTGTGCTTACTTAATTACAAATTCTAGTCTTGTCATAAAGGAAAACTGTTACGAAGAAACTTATTTCTGAAACTAAACGACTACAGGTGTCCGTTTTGAGAAAATATAAACACACCCATCTGTGCCGCTTCAAATATGGTTATCAAAACAATTTCCGCAAACACTTCCTACTGCACCGTTGTCATTTATTTTACAATTTAACGAAATGAAAGATAAAAATCTAAGCAATTAACGTACACTGAAAGCCTGTAATGGATGAATCAGTATATAAGTAAATATGGCTTATAATGAGCCACCTGCGGCTTGGCACTTAGATTACAAACTAGCAGTAGGTAAGTAAACAGTTTTAAGCAGGTTATCTTACTTGGATGTCGCATTTGCACGAAACTGGAAATGACCGCCAGGCGGAAAAGCTAAAGAGATAACTACACATACAAGTATGTCTCGTCACAACTTTGAATATACAAGGAAGGAGCCCTACGTACTATAATCACAACTTACCCTACTGGAGGCTAGTTACACGAAGATTGATAGTTGCCGATTGTAACCAGTCTTTGGGTTCCGACTTTGAATATTGTTGAATGGTGTTTTAAACACCTTTTTAAACGTTTACTACGTTACAATTGGTAAGAACTTGTGGTTGTCCCTTGACACCGATTTTAAACGATTTTTGTTCATTTTCCTGAATTATTATTCTTTAAAGTACGCCACTGTCAAACCGGGAACATCCCATCCACCATACAACAATCATATAGCCTCGAGTAGGAGCTGGTCCACAAGTAAATTCCTGGTGTCAAAAATATGGATAAGTAAGGATGTTATGCATATTGAATAATGGAACTGTATTTTCATATGTATGTTAAGTATTTTTTAACATATTAAACTCGAACATTGATTTTGCAATATACAAGGTGTCCCAGAGAAGAAGGCCAACCCATTAATCCTAGAGTCTTGACGTCAAAATATGGCGATTTAATTATACTTTACCTATATTCAATACCTTTTCATTTTTAACATTTTTGTGATATTGGCTAAGAACGCGTTTCAGCTACGCCACTGGCCTGTCGTGCGAAGTGGCAGTCGGTAACACGGCCGCGAGCGCTGTTAGGCGTATACTCTGTCTTTCCTTGTCTAGGCATAAGTGTGTAGTTATGGACCTTTTGGTCAATTAATTACAAACTTGCATTCTCATAATTCATTAGTTCAAGCTAAATTGATGTTTAGAATAGTGTGCTGTGAGCTGTATACACGACGATTCTATGCTAGATAAAATATCAAACAAAGCAATATTGAAGACACTATTGGAGGTGGCATTAAGTAAATATTTCAAAATTTGTTGGCGGAGTGGCCTAAAAAATATAAACAATAAATACAGAACATTTGTAGAGTGGTGCAGTAGAAGAGATATAAGTTTAAACTAGTAGATTTTACAGGGTATCCCAGAGTTGGCGCTTCAGGGCTGTCGTAAACAGAAAAATGAAAAAAATATTTGAAAGGTGGGTCTACAATGGCACTTTGTGAGGTCCATTAAGCGCGAAAAAAATATTTTGATAATTTTGGAAGTTTGGAAAAAATATGTTCTGAAATAATTATAAAAAAAAAGTTAGCCGAGATTCGATCAAGTGCTCCATGGAAGACACTGACGGTTTGAGTTGTTTTATATTTTTGTAGGTGTCGCTTGAAGTTAAAATGCGTGTTTAGTTTTATTTGATTTAAGTAGTATTATACTTTCCAATGTCGTCACATGCAGAAAAGGTTGGTTTATGGCGAATCCCAAAAATTCAGCAAGAGCTGTGCGGCTGTATCTTCAAAGATATCCCGATCGACATATATTATGTTTGTGACAAAAACCTGTTTGGTTTCATTCTAAGCATTTTTTTTTAATAACGTATGTAAAAATGTAATTTTGAGACAAATCTTGCCTCCATCCAATCACTTTATATATGCGACACTAAGAACCAAAGTGCGAAGATAGTGCGTGCCGCTATTTGTTATTCTACAATATTATTGTTCAGAAGTGATTTTAACACTTGTTCTTTTACATAATTTAATTATAGTTGAAAATTCGAAAAAAATGTAGTACTATAAGTTTTGTCTCAAAACTTTCGTTACAGTGTCTCACTTAAGAGTGAAACAACCTTATAACTTCTTTAATTTTTAACAGACCAGAACGAAATATTTACCAAGGTAGATGGCATTGTGGCCTACTTATTTCCAAAAAATTAGTTGCCTACTCCAAAGTCAAAGCCATCTGCGGTGTCACAATCGAGGCTAAAAATCCGAAAATCATACTAGGCATTTTAAAAAAAAATCACCAAAAGAAGTTGTTCAGAATCGATCCAAAACCCCAAATCCAAAGTTTTGTTAAAATAAAAAAATATTAAATAAACAAAATCCAAAAATAGCAATTTAACAATTTTCTGTGTTTAGAAAAGTGTGCCATGGAAGTTTTGAAGGCCAGTTGTTTTCAAAAAGTAGGTAATCATTTCAAAATAAAATTAAAAGCTACAAAACAAATTTTAATTTTTTTTGAATTTTTACTTAATCTTTTTTATTTAATATTTTTTGATTTTGACAAAATTTTGGATTTACGGTTCTGGATCGATTCTGACCAACTTTTTTAGTACATTTTTTTGAAAAAAAAAGCCTAATATGACTTTCGGATTTTTATCTTCGATTGTGGCATCGATGTAGACAACTAATTTTTTGAAAATAAGTAGGCAACAATGCCATCTACCTTTGGAAAAATTTCGTTCTGGTCGGTTAAAAAGTAAAGAAGTTATATGGTTGTTTCACTCTTAAGTAAGTATTACATTAATTTGGGCAAATGATTGGTTGTTTTAATTTCTTTAATTTTCAATATAGAAAATATCATCTGTGACACAATAGGTACCTAACAAAAGATTTAATATTTTCAGTTTTATTTAAACAAATTCTGTTTGATACAACTCCGACCGTCACTGATTTACATGAAGCACTTGATCGAACCTCGGCTAACCTGATTTTTTTACAGTCGTTTTATAGAACATATTTACTTGTAGCTTTTAAACGAAAATTTTCTTTAACAAAAATAATTCAGAAAAATACGGGATTTGAAAATATGAAAACATTCGGGTATGTTTCTCCAAAAAATATGGCGCCTTCACTCCTACTTTCAAAATTCTCAAAATATTTTTTTCAGCGCAAAATTGTCCTCGCTTTTTTAGTTTTTCTGTTGTTTACAACAGCCTTCAGGAGCCAACTCTGGGATACCCTCTACAACAAGAGTCAACATGTTCATCTCACGAGCCGATAAGGACATTCCACTCGAGCTGTACGGTGTATTTAGCCGCTAAACGGATATTTGGATAAACGGTAAACATAATGTGACAGCTCACACTGGCGTTTTGGAAAAAAATTAATACAAGGCTTGCTTGATTTTCCAACAAGTCAACAATGGCTCTAGAACCGTGTTTGGTTCATTTCGATTTCGTAATCCTACCTATGGATAGATATATGAAATTATATTATACCTACTTATTCATGCTGGAGATTACGAAGAAAACGACAAAATATCGACGTGGGAATGGAAAAACTGTTTTTTTTACATATAATAATAATGTAGGTACTCTCGTTACTCGTTCGGATTAATTCCTTCTCTTTGAGAACCTATACCTAATAGTGCTAACTCACTCACTGAACAATCATTTTTATTGCCGTTTCTTAAATATCTATTAAGGAAAAGTAAAATATAAAGTTCCAGTGACATTCTACTTAGAGTAATTTTAATTATTTTAAAATCAATAATGCAATTACAAATATAAATTTCGGGTTTATTTTCTCAACATAAGTAACAGTATCCATACATAAACAAAGATTCCCGGAATTTCCAGCAATAACATCATAGGTATTCACTTTCCTTACTTCTTACTTACTCTGTGATGTAGATTAGCACCTACCTGAAAAAGAAATTGAATATTTATTATGTATATTTAATTTATTCTGAAGAGGTGTAAATTAGTTGAGTAGAGTGTTAATGTGTGTAGAAAGAGGCGTATTTTCAGGAAATATAGAAACAATGTCTTATTTTATGCTGTTGTGTGTACCTATGTGGGTAGTTCAAAATCTAAATAAAAATAGTAATCATATTTTAGATAAATAGCACAATTATTAAAAAACTAAATACACAGGGTGTTACAAAAAAGTAGGCAAATCCATTGACCACAGATTCCTTGGTGTATAATAATATGACATTTTCCTTATTTTAAAATTTAAAACACAGATGGTTAAAGTTATTTTATAAATAACTCCTGTGTAAGTTAAGATATCTAATTAGTTGAAATTAAGAGAGTTGTACGCTTTGACCAACTAACTTTTTCTGCATACGCGTAGGTACGATAATTTTTTTTAATTCTATAACATTTATTTTCTGTAATTTTTCGATTTATAACATTTTGAATTAGGATTTGATTTAGGAGATATTTCAACTTATTTGATTATTTATTGGATATTTTTGTTTATTAGCTTAGCACTTTTAAACAATTTTTTGTGTTTTTCTGAATTATGGAGTTCAAGTTTGGTATTGGTTTTTAGTAAACATAATATTATGGTAATTTGCCTAACCTAATGTGAGCAATCAACAATTTTTATATTCAAAGGCGTAGGTACGTATTAGGGAGCTGGGGGGGACAATCTTTATAAAGCCCCCAAAATCTTTTTATAGCCTATAGGGTCGGTTAGAACACTGTGTTCAAAGTTTCAATCATCCAGTCGGATTCTATAATTTTTGGTTTTCTGTGACTACAACATTTTTCATTTTCGTTCACATCTGGAAACAATCTCGTAAGTAATATCATAAGGGCATCTAATTTTTGCGAAAAAAATCGAAAAAACACGTTGCTAAGTAATATTTTATCAATAAGCATGAGTGCTGGTGGCACCTGCACGAATGCATTTTGTTAAAAAAATATTACTTAGCATTGTGTTTTTTTGGATTTTTTTCACAGGAAAAATTAGATGCCCGAATGGTATTTGACAAGACTATTTCACGAGTAACAGATTATTCTGCATACACATAGCTTACAAAACATACTACCTATTATACAACAGCAGTCAAGTTTTGCCGCGGTAAACTCGAAAAAAACTGCCGACAGGTGCTGTCATACAGTTTTTCCATCTAGAAACCATTTGTAATTCAAAATTGCGCGTTTGTGATTGGTGGAAATTAAGGCGAGGGAAATAGTCTTTATTAAACCCCGTTTTTAGAAACAAGCATGCACAATATGTTAGACAGGCTATAATTACGTTATTTAAAGGTAAAATAAAAAGAAAATTAATAAACATTAAAAAATATTCTATTTGAAGTTTATTGATCTGTATAACAAACATTTTAATATCTTAAGAGAATAATAATTTGTCACATTCATTAAAAATAAATGAAAAGTTAGAAGATTGTGTCTGTGGGATGACTTCGTTTGGGATAAACTGAGTTAAAAAAATGGCATAAGGAAAGAGTTAAAAAAATGGCATAAGGAAAGTCACATTATTTTGGCTCAAAGGATCTATATTCTATTTAAGACATTATGTCATGTCTGTATATCAGCATTCCGTCACGCATTAATATATTGCAATGCATGTGTAGGTGTCATATTTTTCTATATAAGTACTGGTGAAAATCTAGCTGCAAATTTAATTGAACCATTAAAAACCTAATCACAATCGTAGGAGAAATTTCATTGTTGAGTTTCGCAGGTGATAGACATTTATTGTGGTAAAACGTTTAACAATGTACCACATCCATGATAGTATGAGATTATGCGGATATGAAGCTAGCCATTATGGTAAGTTCCTACGTGAAAATGACGTATGTCAGGGGAAAGGGGGTAATTATGTTTTTTGCCTTTGGTATTTTTTATCAAAATTATAGAAGTTACTTTTTGGATATCTCTAACCGTTTTTGAGATTTTAGGTAGGTGTAGATATTCCTAATGCCATACAATTTAAATCCAATCGATAGCTTTCTCTATTTTGTGTATCTGAACTATATAAGTAACTACACCTAATAATTATCTCTCGTAGAGTATGCTATGAAGAGTGATATAGACCTATGTGATGTGATTTGTGCTTTGCTGGAACATTCTGGTACACAGGTGTCTCCAACGATATACAGAGTGTCTCACTTAAGAGTGAAACACCCTTATAACTTCTTTAATTTTTAACCGACCAGAACGAAATTTTTACCAAAAATAGATGGCCTACTTATTTCTAAAAAATTAGTTGCCTACTCCAAAGTCAAAGCCACCTGCGATGTCACAATCGAGGCTAAAATCCAAAAATCATATTAGGCATTTTTTTATCAAAAAAATTTACTAAAAGAAGTTGTTCAGAATCGATCCAGGACCCTAAATCCAAAATTTTGTCAAAATCAAAAAAATATTAAATAAAAAATAATTAAGCAAAAATTAAAAAAAAACATAAAATTTGTTTTGTAGCTTTTAAATTTATTTTTCTAAACGCAGAACATTCTTAAATTGCTATTTTGGACTTTAATTTTTTTTTATTTGATATTTTTTGATTTTATCAAAATTTTGGATTTAGGATCCTGGATCGATTCTGAACAACTTCTTTTAGTACATTTTTTTGACAAAAAAATGCCTAATATGATTTTCGGATTTTTAGCCTCAATTGTGACATCGTAGGTGGCTTTGGTTTTGGAGTAGGCAAGTAATTTTTTGGAAGTAAGTAGGCCACAATGCCGTCTACCTTTGGTGAAAATTTAGTTCTGGTCGGTTAAAAATTAAAGAAGTTATAAAGTTGTTTCACTCTTAAGTGAGACACTCTGTATATTGGAATAGATGACTCACGCTAATACAAATAACACGGTTTTATTTTGTTTCTACATTTACGGGTCGGGGGGAAGAAGACGAGTTGATTTGATTACATTGGCATTTCTTAAATTCAGTCTTACCTATTTTGTAATGCATAATAAATAGTTTTTTGATAGACTTGTATGTCGTATACATATATGCTTTGAGGTATATTTACAAAATAACCTAAATCGTATGAGAAAACTGGAAACCTTTTGAGTGTGCCAACAATAACATCTATTTAAAATCATGGAACAAAACAAGTTGCCTTTGGTCAGGGCCGTGTTAACGTAAAAGTTTGCCCGGGGCAAAGTTCTTCTCTGGCGCCCCCCCCCCAAATCAAAATTATGTTAACTAAATTAGTATTAGGTACATAATATAAAAAAAGGCAAAAAAGGTCTGGGTATAACTACCTTGAAATTACTAGAATTTGAATCGTATATTATTAAAAACACACTTCCCTCGCTTTAAGAAATGCAAATTTATTTATAAGTTTGTCAATGTCAATACACTGCGCAAGATCGTTTTCAAGGGAGAGCAAGCTTAAACCTGAAAGTCTTTCCTGTCCCATGGTCGACCTTAAATATTATTTTATTAATTTCATATTGCTAAATGATTTAATGACTTTAATTTTTTTTTATTTGATATTTTTTGATTTTATCAAAATTTTGGATTTAGGATCCTGGATCGATTCTGAACAACTTCTTTTAGTAAATTTTTTTGACAAAAAAATGCCTAATATGATTTTCGGATTTTTAGCCTCAATTGTGACATCGTAGGTGGCTTTGGTTTTGGAGTAGGCAAGTAATTTTTTGGAAGTAAGTAGGCCACAATGCCGTCTACCTTTGGTGAAAATTTAGTTCTGGTCGGTTAAAAATTAAAGAAGTTATAAAGTTGTTTCACTCTTAAGTGAGACACTCTGTATATTGGAATAGATGACTCACGCTAATACAAATAACACGGTTTTATTTTGTTTCTACATTTACGGGTCGGGGGGAAGAAGACGAGTTGATTTGATTACATTGGCATTTCTTAAATTCAGTCTTACCTATTTTGTAATGCATAATAAATAGTTTTTTGATAGACTTGTATGTCGTATACATATATGCTTTGAGGTATATTTACAAAATAACCTAAATCGTATGAGAAAACTGGAAACCTTTTGAGTGTGCCAACAATAACATCTATTTAAAATCATGGAACAAAACAAGTTGCCTTTGGTCAGGGCCGTGTTAACGTAAAAGTTTGCCCGGGGCAAAGTTCTTCTCTGGCGCCCCCCCCCCAAATCAAAATTATGTTAACTAAATTAGTATTAGGTACATAATATAAAAAAAGGCAAAAAAGGTCTGGGTATAACTACCTTGAAATTACTAGAATTTGAATCGTATATTATTAAAAACACACTTCCCTCGCTTTAAGAAATGCAAATTTATTTATAAGTTTGTCAATGTCAATACACTGCGCAAGATCGTTTTCAAGGGAGAGCAAGCTTAAACCTGAAAGTCTTTCCTGTCCCATGGTCGACCTTAAATATTATTTTATTAATTTCATATTGCTAAATGATCGTTCGGCAGATGCAGATGTGACAGGGTTAGAAAAATTCTGTAAGCCGTTTCTATATTTTTATAATTTGAAATAATGTCAAAACTGTAAAGGAGATGTAGAATATCAAGTTGTAATTTAACGGAGGGAATAGTTTTTTAGCATTTTAGCTACTAATTCGTCGCCACACATATATAGAACGAGCAAAGATAAACTTCTGAAACTTGGTATGTGACATACCTACTTGGGAGAAGAAATCATGAAAAAAGCGCACAGAAAAATTGGGGTATTTTTAACTCTTCGACCCCCAATTTGGGACGCTTGTGATGAAGGTATATCACATACCAAATTTCAGAACTTTATCAATGCGCGTCCTGGAAATATTTAGAAAAAATTGTGTGTCAAAGTGTTCATTTCGGCGGCTATAGTCCCCTTAGAGCCCTTAGAGGGCATTTTTGAGATCATGTTTATAGGATTTTTTTATTTTTTTTTTATCGAAGACCGCGCCGGTAAATTATGGCAGGCTAATTTCGCATTTTCATGGCCCTCTGAAAAAAAAATTCAAAACGATTTTACTCGAAAACGGTGCACGCTATCGAAATTCAACAAGCACCATTTTTTAGTATAATACCCTGATATTTTATAATTTCGCAAGAAATCTGGGAAAAATACACGCAAAAATTTTGGGTATTTTTAACCACTTAACCCCTCTCATTTGGGGCGCCTATTATTAAGAATGTCAAACTATCTCTACCTAGGTAAATGTCAAATCTCACAGGTATATCACATACCAAATTTCAGAATTTTATTTTTGTTCGTTCTGGAAATATTTAGAAATAATCGGTTGCCAAAGTGTTCATTTTGGTAGCTATAGCCCCTTAGAGGGCATTTTTGAGCGTAAAGGCGTCAAGCGCCGGCCGCCGCCGCGTCATCTCGGGGAGAATAGCGAAATCAATTAAAATATTTCGCAACGACATAAACATCGGTAGACGTAGACAAGTTCCGAATCCATAACTTAAAAAGAGTGCAGTAGTTGTATCCGAAATCATTATCCTAGCAAAAATAAAAATTGGTAATTAAAAAAAAAATTTAAAAATGTTAAAATGTTTTTTGAAGCAGTAAATTATTAGTACTATCGCCTTTGTTGATTTTGGCGCCCGCCCGAATAGGGCGCCCGGGGCGAACACCCCCTTCGCCCCCCCCTTAACACGGCCCTGCCTTTGGTAATGTACCTATCTATGATAGGTATGATTTTTTAGGTCTACCACCACCATTTTCTCGCTTATTTTACGCCCTACAAAAAAAGCTTAAGAAACAAAAATGTTGCAATTTTGGACAGCTAAGTGGTGCTGCAAAAGAAATCGGCATCCATGGCCAACTTGTCGCGCAATATTAAAAAACCCTCAAATTGAGCAAAATTATTAATAGCCGTGGAATGTTTATTTTAGGAGACAGAGGAAAACTTTTATATTGAAAATTGATGGCACTGAGAAGCTTCATCCATCCACGTAATCAGATAGTTTCAGCAAATTACACAGGGTCTTTGGCTCTCTTGAGGCTATGAATTTTTTTTGTTTATTTCTTATTAAGCGATTTTCTTGCTTATTTAAAATAAGTAAGAAAACAAAATATGGCAATTTTGGTAAGCGAGGCGACTTTAAAAAAGGAATGGGCCTCCATGCCCAACTTTTCGCACTGTACTAAGAAAACTTAGAAGCGACAAAAATTTTCATGCTCCCAAGAGAGCTGAAGACCCTGTGTAATTTGCTGAAACTATCTGACTACGTGGATGGATAAAGCTTCTCAGTGCCATCAATTTTCAATATAAAAGTTTTCCTCTGTCTCTTAAAATAAATATTCCACGGATATTAATAGTTTTGCTCAATTTGAGAGTTAAAAGACGTGTCAGAGAGTAATTTTTTACCCACTTAAGTCAAAGTCGTCCGATTTGCTTAAAAAGTTACAATCAGAATCAGACACGTCTTTTTTTATTCTAAACAACTTTTCTAAATAAATATTTTTGATAATTTTAAAAGGAGTTTCACACTTGAAAATAAAAAAAACGGAGTTGGCTGATTTGTTTGAAAAGTGATAATCGGACACATCTTTTAATTCTAAACAACTTTTCTAAGTAAAAGTTTTTGATATTTTTAAAAATAAAGGCAGTTTATTCATTTCATGTTTTTGTATTTTTTGGACACTCTGTATAAAAAAATCGAAAATTCTCTTCGTGGACCATATTTTTTCGAGAAGCAGAAACTTTTATCAAGAATGACTTTTTGTCGAAAAATTAAATTTTTGGTCCATTTGTCCTCTTGGGATGTCTATCCGTGGACATACTGTATACGGGTATAGGAATTTTATTTCCCGTATTATCTAAAATGACAATTATTTCTGCCACTGTCTGGTAAAATAGTTATGGCTTGCTTGATAAAACCTTCTCACCTGAATGAAAAATGCAAAGAAATTTTCTTAAATACTAAATATCTCGCAAACGGGTAGTTTTTGGTATAGAATGTTATTTACATAAAATGTGGGGCTTGGACGCCGGCATCCAACAAACTGTAGAAATATGGATCATTCCATTTGAAAAAAAAATAAGTTATTGCTGTTTGAAATTATCCGATTATGAGAGCCTGTTATGAACACACTGTATATGCAAAAACCAATTTCGACATACCACACCACACACAGTTGTGCTGTCATACTTTGGCTAAAATATATCTTTGATATCTATTAAAATAAAGATACAGCATTCAGTTTCCATAACCTCCACGAAGTCCCTAAATTCCAAGGAAAATTCGATATCTTGGCAACGCTGCATCCAAAATACAAAACAAAAAAACGGTTCTGTAGAAAATTTCATGGAGAATGCGAATATTCTAAAGGATTAATGCAATTGTCAAAATCTAAATATTTTATTTTTGTCCTGCAAATACGAATCGCCCTGTATATGTGAAAATAAAAGAGAGGTTACGTCCACTGCCAACCTTACAACTTTTGTATTCAAGTTTTTTTCGTATCTCTTACGGTTCTTGAGATCCAGGGGGGTAGGACAAACTATTTGGGACACGCGTACATAATACAATGTTATTTTATGTGTGAAAGATAATATCTGCCAAATGTTTGCCAAGGCTTCGGAGGCACATCACCACTCGATGGTCCACATTTTTTATGACATTTCTGCTAATTCATAGGCGGTTCTAGACATTTTGTTTGGGGGGCTTAAGTCCTGGGCTTCAAAGGCTTCACACTTGATTATTTAGACTAGAGCTGAAAATAATATGCACCTGTGAATCAGATTAAATACATAAAAGATGAACGACGAAATGCACTTCACCACACCCGAACCGAAATACAAGATTTACAACGTTTCCAGCGTCGCTGAAAGTTGTTTAAATGCAGCCAGCAAAGTGTTGCACTGCGCACTGCGTTGACTGCGTATGTAATTCTGCTTCAAGCCCGGCCGATCGCGCAAATCCTCGTATCTAGACAACACCGCATAGCAGCGCCGGCGCCGCAGCGCCTTTCTGTTGCCAGTAGCCAGTTTGCAAAATTGCAAATTATGTGTAAATCACATTGGGTGCTAAATTAAAAATAATAATCGTTCTTAGTTATGTTAGTAGCGGTTTGGTAGCGAAGAATAAATTTGGTGGGCTATAATTCAAGATTTGGGGATCTTAGCCCCCTCAAGCCCCCACCTAGAACCAGCACCTATGGCATAATTGCTCCTCGATCTCACCAATATGGCTTCGCTCTCGGGATTTTATCAAAAAATAAGAACCCAATTTATACTCGTGATCTTTTTAGGCAAAATAGCGTTTTCGAAAAATTTATCGATACAATTTCCGGCACTAGTGGTATTTGTCGAGGTTATTTCACGAATACGATTTAATAATTTCTGTATTAATTTTTTCTATGTTTTCATTTCCAAAACGACTCATTTTGAACGAGTTTATTGACAGCTTCGACTGTAGCGTTCGAGTAAACAAACATGACGCTTGGGTATCCAAGGCAAATGCGCTTATACCTACACACTGTCGGCGTTGGTTTATTTTCTGAATGTGCCATAAATTTAAACGGAGGCGGAGGTCTAAATAACAAGAATTTAGCAATGTAAAAGTTATATAAATTCATTGATATGATGCTTAATAATAGCGCAACATAATTTATAAGCTGCATAATTTAGAACAGTGTGAAACACACAAACTTTAAGAAGTAGGTACGTGTTTGTATCCAACAGATTCGCGGTTGCTAAGCAACGAAGTGATAATTTGCAATTGCACTAGTGCAAATTATCGCTAGCAGAGGCATATCATTGGTTGGATTTTTATGGAAGGAGCTACCTTATTGGATGCAAGCAGTATACGAGGGAAATAATCGCTGAAATTGTACTTTCTTAGTTACGTCCTAGTTACGCTAAACCAATAACATATTCAGAACCGAAAGTTTAATCTAAATGACAGCAGCTGTCAAACTAACTATTTGCAGTTGTCAAATTATCTTTTTAAATACAGCTCGTGGTATGCCTAATAATAGATAATACCTACCTTTCTTTAATTTATCACTCATTATAATCCCAATGCTAAGAAAATACCACTCCTGCTCCGCAGTCGTGGTATTTTGGGATTATACACAGTAAAAAAAAATCGGTGTAAATCCTCTTCGTGTAAGTGGTGAAAGAAATTTGGTGAAAACTTGACACGAAAATTGGTGGATTCCAAATATCTTAACCAAACCTCATTCGGTGAAATTCACACTACAACAAATTCGTTAATTTTAACACTTAGGGGTGTAATTTTTTTATATTTTTAACACGGCTTCGTGTTTGTTCACACTACGCGGTGTTCTTTAACACCATTCGGTGTTCCTTAACACTAACGGGTGTTAAATTGAACGTATTAACACAAGTTCGTGTTAAATAGAGGAGAGGGGGAAGTCGTTTCACCAGTTATGGGTGTAAAATCTTAGGCAATCGAAGCCATCGCATCAGTTGTTTGTCGAACGTGGTGCGCGACGGAGGTTATTAGTTTGTGTGACGTGCGTGACCCGACCGCGTGGCTCGTATAATAGGTATATAAAAGTGATTCTATAGGCCGATAGTGCAAAAATGGTGTTGTTATGTGAAGTAAAATTTCAAAGTGAAGTCAGATGGATTAAAACGACAGGCGAATATGCAGATGCGACGACGAAAGGTACTGTGTGATAGACGAGGTGATAGCCCCTATCCTATAACCTATACTCATTGACTGTGTTAATATGAGTTTGTTCTCACCGGAATAAGGAACCAGTCGTGCATATAATTGAAGGATTTTAAGTTATCTGACTGTTCTGATTGTTTTGATGCCTGCTGATTGGCTCCGACTTAGTTGGGACCTGCTTGTGCTTGTGAGAACAGGCCTATCTAACTAAATCGCTGTGTCGCAACGTTTGAAGTTTCTTTTTGTCTCACACAGACAATTCTGTAAGACGACAGTTACTTAAGTACATTGTATGAGAATTTGTACGAAATGTAGTTTGGTCGCATCCTATAACAAAAAGCATTTCTTGTGTTTGTGGTTAGGTATACACTTTTCTTACGAATATTATAATATATATAACTTTTTTATATTAACCAAATATTTTTGGCTGTGAGAATGAATATTTATTTAAAGCTTTAAGAAAGAAAATGTTGATATTTTTATATACCTATTTGTAAGGCATCAATCATGTATTTTGGAACTGAAATAAAGTCTTTCCTTTACTTATTGCTGTTTATTATTTCCTACAAATATAATTTAAATTGAAGACCAAGCACATAGTATATCCCTGGTTCATATACAGCTTCTGTATCTTTTAGTTTCATTTTATTTTTACAAATAACACATTTCCTTAATTTGAACTTATCAATGAGATTTGAAATTTCTTTAAAATAAAGTATATGTAAAATTATAAGAGAGAAAGAAGAAGAAAATGGGAATACCAAATAAATTAAATTACACCATTTTGACCAAATTGCGTGTTAAAGTTACACAACACGGTGTTAATCTTACACAACGCCGTGTTAAATATTCACACCAGCATAGTTCTTATTTTCACCAGAACATTTGGTGAAATTTACCAAAAAAGAAGGTGTAAAATTAGCCAGATATGGTGTGGACTTATATAGACCACTTTTCGTGTAAAATTTAACACCGGATTTTTTACTGTGTATAATTCGTAAAATTAATGAAAGGTAGGTATTATCGATAATAGGCAGACCACTTGTTATATTACCCCTGAAAATTGATGGCACTGAAAAGGTTGATGCAACTGCATGTTCAGATAGTTTCCGGAACATATTCATATCTTGAGTCTAGGTAATAAGTAAAATTTTCTTTAGGACCTACAGACAGAATACGACGCACAGAAATCCAACAAAAGACTGACTGAGGGAGGGAAAAATACACGAACGGTGAAATTAAATACGAGCGGTATTACCTAAAAAGACACCCTAAAAGACACGTTAAAAATAACATCAATGATTAGCACTAAAACTAAAATTACACTTTAAGATATGTGTTTTTAGAAACACACATGGTGTATTTTCAACATCCGCTCGTGTAGGTAGCTATTTTTTACACCACAAAGAATTTGTTGTTGAAAAAATAGATTTACCAGAAGTAAGTTGGTAAAAATAATAAATAATAATCCATTTTAACGAAGTATGGTGTAGGTATAAATTTACAAAAGAAAAGTTTACCAGCAATTTCCTTCGTTTTACACGGGTATATATTTTTTACTGTGCGCATCATATATGTGAATTTTTTGAAGATTTCAGTTTCAATTTTTTAACGTAGCCTAGCTAAATTTTCATAGCTATCTTATTACTATTGCAAAAATAGAAGCACCGCCGCCAGCGACTAAGTGCACGTAATTGCACATTGCACTCAATTTGTAGCAGCCGCAAAGGAAACAATTACAACGCGACTCATTGTTTTCCATAAATAGGCGGATGCGTCGAGGTTCGCTGCCTGTGCGCCTAGAGAAGTCTCAGGTTTTGTATCGTATGCCGCCGCCTGCTTGCGATCGTTGCGCAAATTGTTATTTACCTTCGACGTGAAAATGTGGCTTGCATAGTTAAACGAATTTGACGAGATGGCAAAAACAACTTTGTCAATTGAAATAAGTTAGTGCCTAATGCAACATAACAGAAAAATGACTACAAATTAACCCAGGCCACACGATTTTTACTCAAATATTTTAAGGGGTTACAAGCTGTTACATTGTAAAAAATTGAAACTGAGGTTTGATTTTATTTCCCTAAAGGCCAACGCTACACCAAAAACGGTATTTTTCAAAGGTTGACATGATGAAGTGGCTCTAATTCAAGTCAAAATAGAAAAACTTCAAATCCAATGATTTTCTATATATAATAGGAGGCTATAATATACAGATAAATGTAGGAGACCGCACCCTTAATATCTTTTATTTATCAGAATAAAAACCGACAAATATGTACACCGCACAAATTTATTCTTTGTTTTCATTCTGTCACAAATAAAATAACTAAAAATATATCTTCTTAACATTACAAAAAAATAACACCGGTTCATCTCTACTTGGTAGGAAAAAGTAAACTTACTTAATTATACTTAATTAGTTACCTACTAGTCCAATAAATATGTCAGTTTCAGAAAAAAAAATTCCAACCAGGATGATTCTTTCAAGGTTGCTTGGGGACTGCCTCCTCTACAACTTTTATTAGAGTCAGTTTGATCTAAAAAATGTTTAGGAAATCACCCATATTGTTTAGGAAACCACCCTATAGATAGCTCAATTCTTACCAGGAGTTCGAGTGCGATCTTTTGGTTGAACACTCAGGGGGCAGTCCCCATAAGCAACATAAAGATCATCCTGTTTCAATTTTTTTGCGACTCCCATAGGTCGAGTACATCTTCGGTACATTTAATAAAAAAAAACACAACAAAGTATACAGCATTTTTCGTAAATTACTTGTCCACATAAAGCGTTGAGATTTTTGGTACCTTACTCTTCGTTGTTTTTTTTTATTTTTGAACATCCTGTGTATGGAACAAATAGCTATATTTTAGAGAATTTCAAGGCAAGCAAATTTTTTACGAAGAATGACAAATTTTTTTGTCCGTTCGTGGTAGTACCTACCTAACCTAATACCCACTGGAATATTCAATTCGAACTGGGGACATCCTGTATACTGCACAAGACCTTAATATATCTTTGTGTCCCTTCTAGGGGACGCAGTTTCCGATACGGAAGCGCCAAAATTTATTTCACGCACTGTTTTTTTAAAAACAAATACTCCATAATGCTTTTTTAACGTTTATGACCTTTTGCATCGCGTATTCGAACTTGACTGATGTGCATTCTTTTTTTGTACAGACAAATAACGGCTAAGTGACTGCACCTGAAAAGATCCTGTTCATACTCTTGTACGCTTAACTTGTTGTGGGTCCATCTAATGTGACCTTCATATAGTTTGAAAGCATAAGATATAGATACGCAAGAACTAGAACAAACTTCCTGCGAGCAGACGAGGAAATTCGCTAATTGTATGAGAATTATACTCAAACATCTGTTGTATTCAAAACAGAAAACCTGTTTTCTGATCATTCCTACGCGTGAAGCAAGAAATGGCCTTCTAATTTTGTATAATATTGTAAGGTTATTTTTGGGCCTTCGAGTGTTGTTTAGCCTCTTATTGGCGTTTTTGCTCAAGCGCTAGGAGTGGATTTATTCTGGTCCAATGTCTTTCGAGCCAGGGATGTTTTGCACGGAATGAAATCAAACCAGCGGTTTACACCAAATTACTCTATTTATTGACCCCAAAAGATACTATATACAAAATAAATAAATAATTATAAATTAAAAATAAATTCACATCTTCTCGGGCGACAGGCGGTGGTATATGAAAAGATCAGACCAGATTTGTAAACAGTAAACACTCTGTATCTAAGTGATCAAAGCAGAGAATATATTATATGTACAGGTGTTTCAAAGGGAAGGGCACCGGTGGCAGAAAATCTACTATTGCAAGCAACTGTTTGGTGGTGGCTGGATAGGATGGTCCCGTCAATATCCAACAGTTCTTGCCTAACAGCGCCAAAGAAAATCGGACGAAATTAAAGCTATCAATAACAAACAGCAACAAAAGGTACTTAACTAATTCACCAGAAATTCTTTATTTAATTCTCATTATGCAGGAGTGGGTCAATATGGCAACAGAAATAATAAATAATAGTAATTTATATGCAACGCCTATTATAGTTTCACTACTGCTGGAAACTCTCAGTCAATGTACTTGGCCCCAGTTTCTGTGGGGGAGACTGAATGCATAATCAAAGATCTGAAGCCGGACGCTGCGCCAGGCCTGGACCAAATTACAACACGCACACCATTGAATAAGGAATTCGTACACGGCGCACACTTAAAGAGACGATGTCAGAACTGGCCAAACCGCTGTCGCACCTTATAAATGTAATTTTTACCAAAGCCTTAGACAGTGGCTGTTATTAAGCCCATATATAATAGTGTTGATAAATACTAACTAGAAAACTATAGGTCCATAAGTCTTATTTCTAACCTGGGAAAAGTGTTTGAGAAGGCGTTAAAGGCAAGAATAACGGAATATATAACAAAGTTATATATACAGGATGATTTTTTTTAGGTCTACCACCGCGAATTTCTCGCTCATTTTGCGCCCTACAAAAAAAGCGTAAGAGACAAAAATGTGGCAATTTTGGATAGCTATGTAACGCTAAAAAGAAAATCGGCATCCATGGCCAACTTGTCGCGCAATATTAAGCAATATTAAGCAAAAAAAGACAGCAAAAAACTTTTATATTGAAAATTGATGGCACTAAGAAGCTTTATGCAACTGGGTACTCGGATAGTTTCAAAAAATTACACAGGGTCTTCGGCTCTCTTGAGGCTATGAAAATTTTTTTGTTCATTTCTTATTAAGCGATATTCTCGCTTATTTTAGGCCGCACAGAAAATACGTAAGAAAACAAAATATGGCAATTTTGGTCAGAGAGGCAATGTTAAAAAAGGAATGGGCCTCCGTGCCAAACTTTTCGCGCTGTACTAAAAAAACTTAAAATCGACAAAAATTTCCATCGTCTCAAGAGAGCCGAAGACCCTGTGTAATTTGCTGAAACTATCTGAGTACGTGGATGAATAAAGCTTGTCAGTGCCATCAATTTTCAATATAAAAGTTTTCCTCTGTCTCTTAAAGTAATCATTCCACGGCTAATAATAGTTTTGCTGAATTTGAGGTTTTTTTAATATTGCGCGACAAGTTGGCCTTGGATGCCGATTTTCTTTTTAGTGTCACATAGCTATCCAAAATTGCCACATTTTTGTTTCTTATGCTTTTTTGTAGGGCGCAAAATGAGCGAGAAAATCGCGGTGGTAGACCTAAAAAATCATCCTGTATATAAGTGGATAGATGAACATCAAGTACGGATTTCTGCCAATTAAGACGATGTGCAAACAATTCTAAAAAGGGACTTATAACTCATTATCTACCCACTGGATGGACGAAAACTTATTAACGATAAAATTAAAGAAAACTGTCTACGTTCCTTTTTATAATAATGCGAAAAACTTGCCACTGAATAATTCTATTGTGATAGAATTGCCACATCGAAAAACTCAGTATGTGGGAGTTACAGAGCAGTGCTAGTGCAACGTATCTGAGGATAAGTGTCGACTGGAACTTAAAATCGGATGTTCATATCCAGAATCTCACCAAAAGGATACGTTCCATGGTCTATATGTTTAAACAGCTGCGAATAATTCTAAAAAAAGGAAAATTGCGCTTGTATGTACAGTCGCTACTTACGTATGGGGTCGTGGCGTGGGGGGCAGCATATGACAATACGATGTCACCTCTTGCAGTTGTTTAGAAATCTGTTATACAGGGTGATTCAGGAGGAAATGTCAATATTTTAGGTACGTATTCGGGGACCCAAAATAAACATAAAAGTTCCTATAAACATGGGTCCTATTCCCGGCCGTTACCGAAATACAGGGGTAAACAACATTCAATTTAAGGTTTTTATTACATTATTTATAACAGGTAGGCTAGGTTTTGGGTGATTCAGGCGGAAATTCCTGTTGCTTAGCAATAGTAGACCTTAATCCTCTGGATTATTGTCTTTGGGGGTGGTTTAAATCATTGGTATATTCAAGTAAAGTAAACACTAGAGATGCATTACTCGATCGAATAATAAATGCAGCAGCAACTATAAGAAACAGGCCCGTATCCATTCATAGAGCGACCCGAGCTATTCACCAGAGAGCTGACTTATGTTTAGAAGTAAACGGTGGCATTTTTGAAAACTATAAAACCTAGCCTACCTGTTATAAATAATGTAATAAAAACCTTAAATTGAATGTTGTTTACCCCTGTATTTCGGTAACGGCCGGGAATAGGACCCATGTTTATAGGAACTTTTATGTTTATTTTGGGTCCCCGAATACGTACCTAAAATATTGACATTTCCTCCTGAATCACCCTGTATATTATAAATCTTCATTATTACAGACAATCAAAAATAACTTAGAAGCTCCGGTATATCCTACTCGTTTTCAAGAATGTGACAATAATAATAAATCTCACCCTCACAATGCTTCAAACTAAGAGTACCCCAGAAGCAACCACATGCTTGTGCGGGGGAGGGGGGCAATTACTATTATTTTGTCTTCGTTGCCGTTTGCGATAATGTTGTCTTACCTAGAGCTCACACAACAAAGTTTAAGCAAAGTTATAAATATGTAGGACAAAGTTTATATAATTGCTTACCGTTCACTCTGAAAAGGAAAATACGTCAAAAGAATTTAAAAAAATACTAACCAGGTGGCTCCTTACTACCACTCCCAATTAATATGTCAGTAAGTAATTTAATTGAATATAATCTTAACAGAGGTTTACCAATTTGATTTTAATGTTTTTCCTGTCTTAATTTTTGGATTATGCGGTCTCAGTTTGTCCGTTATTCAGAAACTGCAGTCAAGCAAACGCTTAAGCCAAATCTGAATAAGGCCTTCACATAAGTAAAAATATATATGTAATGTAATGTAATAATTTGTGGAGGTTTACTTATATACTTGTGTTATATTTGCCATTATATTGTATTATTAAATAAATAAATAATAAAAAAATGCAAGTAACTGTGTTTGGCGGTGGCTGGATGGGATAGTCCCATCAATATCCAACAATGCTTGCCTAACAGCGGTCGAGTATTGATCTAAAAGGCAGCGCGAGGTAGCCGGCGGTTCTTTTTCAACAGCTGCCAAGCAGTCGGTCAAGTTTTTAGGAATTTGCATTAAGTCCCATAATCCACGAAAATATATATTATCCATAATGTTATACCAAGTTAGAGTTTAGAAAAATATTATTGATGCAACTTTATGGCAATAAAAAACGCTAACGGGAGACATTAGGTACTCCACTCGGTGTATAGAGTGGAATAATGTTAGAGATGTCCATTGGCGCCGTTACGGGATGTGCCAGAGGGGAGCTCTAGGGGGGGGAGGCGTAGCCAAACTTTGACGTTGGGAGAGGTCATAAATATAAAAAATTAAATTTAAATTGCGCCATGGGATTTTTTTTCAAATATTCAAAGTTCAAATTAACAAAAAAAAATCGAAATAAATAAAAATGGCTGCTCCCGTCTCTGTCTCCAAAAAGTAAGTAGTAATCCCTCGAGTATTCCTTATTTAAAAAATTATGTCAATTCTATTAGTTCAAGCTTTGCCTTAATTAATAAACCATTTTGTTACATTAAATCTATAGTCATTATTTCTAAAAGGCTACGCCCTAGTTACTGCCAATCAGGTCGCGACAATAGTACCAGTGTCACCAATAAAAATGTGTTTTGGTGTGGACCCATAATTTTTTTTATAGAAATATGAAGGACAAATAGTTTAAATTATGAGGCATTTGAAATTATATAAAATCAAGCTGCTGTAAAGAATTTTGTCCTTTTTTGTTCTCAATGTATGTAAGGGGTTTGAACCCCAAAACCATCTACAGACCTGGAGAGCTTATCTATATCGACCAGGTCATAGATTGACAATAACACTAAGTATATAGGTATTTTTCACTAAGTGTATCAATGTTACACATTATTACTTATGTGACGATTTTCCACTTTATGTTCAATCAGTGTTGTATATTCTGTGAATTTTAAATATGAACAATTTGAAATTTTTATTTTCGTCAAAAAATCCAGGAGGCCGCTGGCCCTCTTGACCCTATGTAACTACGGTCATGATGGTGTCAAAAGTCCCACACATTCACGCATCTCCGTCTCCTTTTTTTAAACTTAAATTTCAATTTTGCTTATAAATTTTTGTAATCGTCTTTTGTTTCGGCTGTGCTGTGTCGCCGAAGCAAATGACGATTCCCTATACGGACAACCAATTTCGGTCACCCTATACAACTTCATAAAATTAGAGTTGTATTGCGTGCTTACGACGTATTTTCTTACCGCTTGTCAAATTGTTTGTAATTAATTGTCCCAAGTACCCGCATGCAGACATGTAGCAATAGAATAGCAGGAAACTATTTCAACTTTCTCCATCGTTTATTTTTTCAAAATACTAACGGAATATTATCCATATTATCTTTATAATGTATGTGAAAACGCAGATGATACAACTAGACTGCGAATTTATGAAGTACATACTTATTTGTACCAGTTGCTATATGGAAATATAGGGAACCAACAAAAAGTTAACAAAGATAGGTAACTATCAGAAAAAATAGTTATTAAAAAAACGGCAAATCCATCAAAATATTCTAAATAACAATATATAGGTAGGTAGGAGTAAATATGTCTTTTTTGAATGGTATTTAAATTATATTCATATATTATATCAGTATAGTCTGGAATCTGATAAAAATAATTAAGAAATATGCTGTCCGCCGTCCTGGTAAAAAAAATTATCCCTTTCTGAATTAATCAATTTGTTATTCTTTTTGGGACTTTGGAATATTATACTGTAGCAATTTCTTGACTGATAACTTTAATAAGAAACACGGTTTCATAAGTACCAAACTAAGTTAAATGTATTCGAGAAAGCTAAACTTCTTTATTTTACGAGCCCATTGTGAGCGCTTTGCTCGCTCCAAAACGACATTTACCATACTGAAAAATTGAAATGTACGTCTGCGCATTACTCTTTAATAAATAAGTAACGTGTATTTAAGTTTCGTCATCAGTTTCTCCGCTTACATTGTTTGCAGTTCCTATCCTCATGGACGGGCCCGACAAAAGTTATTATACTATACGGGATACGGGTGAAGCCTGTCAGGAACAATTTAAAATTAGATAATAAATAAAAAACTTTTTTAAAAACAAGCCCGAATAAAATAAGTTTAGGTTTTTCTTAAGGTGCCAATGCCAAATGACAAAAAGCTTGTAGTGAGAAATGTTCATAAAAGTAGGGCCAATTAATTTCATTGGACAGTGGTTGGCTGATAAACAAGTTTTTGGCGAAGTAGGTATGTATTTTCTTTACCGTTTGCGCGACAAGCTTTTTGTCATTTGGCATTGAATTGCCTTAAGGAAAACTTTTATTCGTTTAAGTATCTACATGGCTTAGATAAAAGCTTATTTTTAAAAGGTTTTTTTATTCAAATTCTATTTATTTATTATTATTATTATTATTGACAAATCCTTTCATTTCATACCCATGTCAAGGAGGTTGTGAAGAAATACCTAGGTAATCTGTTATCTTGAGGCGGCCTCCATATTGTATTTAGTATGACGTCACTCACCTTATCGTTTTCTATTCGTCAAACCCTTTCATTCGATATCGATATCAAGGGGGTTGCAAAGAAAAAAGGGTAATCAGCCATCTTGGGGCGGCCACCATATTAAATTTAGTATCCCGTCATTCACCTTATCATTGCCTACTCGTCAAACCTTAATTTTAATTTGATACCCATGTCAAGGAGGTTGTAAAGAAATAAGTACCTAATCCGCCATCTTGGAGCGGCGGCCATTTTAAACAAATTATATTAAGTATACGATTTTCACCAGGACTAAAAGTGCGTGCAAAATTTCAGCTCAATCGGTTGAGTGAAAGTAGTTTAAAATTCAGTTGCAAAATTTGACCACATACCTACCTACTATTAACTATCACGTGAAGTTAATCAAAAGCTTCTAGGTATTTATTTTTATTACGAGTAGTTATTATTTTAGAAAAGTCTTCTCAAGGTTTTGTATTTAGTGCATTAATTTATTCAGCCATATTTTTTTTGGAGACAATACAAAATAAGGGGACCCAGCATTTCACATAGGAAAAGTGAAGCCTTGAGGGGAAGTTTGTTTTCTGTAGACTCCAAGGATGAGGAAATAATAGGCCTCACTTTGGAAAGTATAATGCTGAGTCCCCTTACTTTGAAGAGTCCCTGGCACAGACTTATATAGCTTCGGTAAGCTATATGGGTCTGTGGTTTCTTACACGCTAGGATGGTTACTGAAATTGACAGTAAGCAAGATTCATTTGCGCGAATTGAATAAGAATTAATCCCGGATTATTTGCGCTTATTCGTGGATCGCTAATGAACAGAATAAATAACTTTTTATTCAAGTCAATATTGGCATTTTCAAAATATTTATAGTGCATTTTGGTGCGTGTTTGCACTTTTTGTACTTAGTTTTGTGTTTTGTTTGCTACTGCACAGTGCTTCGCAGCATTCCCGATTCCCGGTAGAAGTTTAACCACAGAAAATATTTCGTAGTATATTTTCTGTGGTTTAACCACTTGGTCGTGGTCGTTGGACTTAGTATCTCGCCGCAAACAACTTGTGTCGGCCAAGGGAACTGCAAACTAATTAGGTACTGTTCGCGCATTTTTGGTTATCAAAGAGGGAAAACATTGGAAAATCAAAAGGTAGGTAATAAATTAACTGAGACCATGCTGTATTTATCGTCACAACTGAAAATTGTTTCCCCAAATATTGAAAAACCCCAGAAAAGTTATCGAAGTTTTAGGTTTTTCCTCAAACTTTCGACATCTTTTGAGATTTCTGGGAATAAGTAAAAAAGAAATAAATTTAGGATATGTTGATGCAATTGGCAACAACACCCCGGTAGTTGCAGGCCTCCGTGGTATGTTTACTATAGCTCAGCCAGTCACAAGCGCCGTTAATTATAGGGGTTTAAATGCACTTCTGAAAATATTTTTTAATTTTTTTTGTATATTTTAGATTTTTTTAATTTCGGATTCGTATTACTCTAATTTTTATCCACCTGTGGTTAAAATTTTTTACATCATGACTGAATCAGGGCATTTTCGTCCATAATATCTACCTACTCGTAAGTAACCTAACCATAACAAAATAATTGCCCGTATCCCAAGGAAACTCTCTCCTATGATAGTTCTGACTCCCTTTTTAGGTTTTTCCAAAAAAATTTGTCATTGTCGAAATAATCCTTCTACTGGGAACACACTCTTCTCAGTGTTTACAGAAATTCTTCTTGAAAAATTGTATTCATATCAAAACATTTTGCATGCCGAAAATTACATGGCTTAAAACTATATATTTTAATACCTACTTACATAATATTCTTCAGACATTTAAAGTGGCGAGCAATGATACAAGCGTTACTATTGAGTTACAAATATGTTTCTGCAAGATGTACAATGGTGATGGCGTCGAACGAAGGTGTGTTGCTCGCGGCGGAGCTAAATAAACTTAAAAAAAGTGAACTTATAGACTTGCTAATTACGAACTCACTGCCGGATAGTGTCACAAGTGAGATGCTTTCAAGATTCGCACTGAAGTTGAGTGGTACTGGTGCTGGTGGTAGAGAGGATTTTTGTGAAAATTGTCAAGAAGTTTCCGAGCAGCTAAACACTACAGTAAGATCAGGTGACAGTGTGATTACGGTTGTAGGCAACAACAAACTGGATACCGAGATAGCGCATCTCAAAGAATTTATTAATAAATACGAACTGACTATAACGAATCAATCCGTTACAATTAAGACTCTGCAAGATCACAACAATTTGCTTAATAAATTGTTAAACAATTCGGATATACTAAACAAACCGAGTACGCCGCCATCTACAAGTAAAATGAAGTATTGTGGTCAGGAACCACTACCAAAAACGGAGACAACCTTGCGAACCTTAAATCAGATTTCCACTGTCTCTGCAGTAGCCCCATCTACCTCACAAAAGACAAATACAGTGGCTACTAAAAATAGAAATAAAAATATTCGGGCGAAACCTATTCACAGTGAATTCGATTTAAAATCGGTGGCAGCAGCGATTCAGGTGGCCAGTACTAAACAAAAATTCGACGAGGTAGTGTCGCTTGCGGGACCGCAGGCGGCGAACGATGAATGGATGACGGTGGCGCATCGCAAGAGGCGAAGTGCAAACCGTACTGTGATCGGTACCGCCAGTACAAGTACGAGCGCCGTGCTAAAGGCTGCGCCCAGCCTACAGTTTTTTCACATCTATAGGCTGGATCCCAGTATAACGGAGAATAATATGTTAACGTTTTTGAAGTCCAAATTCGTGGAGGCGAGTTGTGAAAAATTAAACTCAAAATATCCAGATGTATATGCCTCTTTTAAGGTGGGCGTGTATCAGCATAATGCGCAAAAACTGTTAAATCCAAGTGATTGGGCACAGGGCATTAGAATTAATCCTTTTTTTCATGTCAAACAGAAAACTCAATCGGGGGGATAAAATATCGTAGCGATTGTAGAAATAAGATTGTTCATAATGAAACCGACAAAAGCCAGAGCAGTATCAGTATTTTTCATATTAATATACAAGGTGTATCTAGTAAATGTGAGGAGCTTTCGGTGTACTTAAAAACCGTATCATTTGACATAGTATGCCTAAGCGAACATTGGATAGTGAATGCTGACATTATATCCAGATTACACATCGACGATTACAGGCTAGCTTCCTTTTTTTGTAGGTCTAAGCTCATTCACGGGGGGGTGTGTATCTTTGTTCGAGATGATATTCTGTTCAAACATGTTGATGTCTCGAAATACTCCAAAGAGCTGGATGCTGAGTTCTGTGCTATTGAAATTCCCTATAAAAAAATATTGGTGGTATGTACCTACAGATCATGCAATGGTAGTTTGGACGCTTTCATGGAAATCTTTGAATTGTTGCTGAGTGACTTGTTGGGAAATTACAAACATATCGTCATACTTGGTGATTTCAATATCGATTTTAATGGTACTTCGAGTTATTTAAAGGATATTGCGTGCTTACTTGATTGTTTCGGTTGCACAATCACCGTCTCTGAAAATACTAGAGTTACGGCCTCTTCGGCGAAATGTATAGATAATATTTTCACGAATCTTTATGATGATCGATTCAGCGTGGGGGTTTTGGACCCCTCTCTGTCTGATCATTATGGGCAATTCATTGACATAAAAACTAACAAAAAAATACTAAATAACACTGGCAATAAAAGAATATGTACTGGTGAATCGATAAAGAATATAAGGTATTCCATGGCCAGTCTGGACTGGAATGTCTTTTTTGATTCGGATGGGGATATAGATTTTATGGCACACTATCTGTTAAGCAATCTTCAGAGACTGATTGGTGCGAACTGTCCCCAAAAACATTTTATTCGCAAGAGGTCTCCAGTCGACTGGTTTAATCAGGGTTTGGCTGCAATGAGGAATACTGTCGGTGCGGCTGGAGTTGTCAGTAAGGTGACCGGGGATCCTGAAGACAATAGAGTGTTTAAGTCCCTAAAGAGAGACTATAAAAGGCAAATAACTGCGGCGAAGAAAGACGCTTATGATAAATATATCATCGATTCTATTAACAAAACCAAAGACATTTGGAAAATAGTTAATTACGAGAGAAACCAAGTCCTAAAGGGAAGTGATGGGGGCTGCGATGTGTCGCCTGATCAGTTTAATGCATTTTTTATATCGACGGCGGAGGATATTGTAAAGTCTTTGCCACATATTGATAATGCGGACGTGCTTGATTGGATACCACCAACTAGGTCATCTTTTTTCTTGGGTCCAGTTGTTGAGGAAGATGTGGCTCGAGCTATAAATCAACTAAAAAAGTCAGCATGTTTGGATATCTACGATATCAGTACTGTTATCCTAAAGGAATTAAGCTCGGCAATAACTGCCCCCCTTACCTACCTCTTCAACAAATGCATTGAAGTGGGTACATTTCCTGGGCCGTTTAAGGTCTCCAGGGTCATACCGGTGTTTAAGAAGGGGGATTTGAATAACCCAGATGATTATAGACCCATTTCGGTGATCCCACATTGTGGCAAGATTTTCGAGTGCACTCTTAAGAGCAGGCTTACAGACTATTTTGATAGATGCTGTATCCTCAGCACAGATCAGTTTGGTTTTCGTGCGGGCTGTTCTTCGGTCCAGGCGGTAACAAAGGTGATTGAAGACATAGTTGGAGGCCTTGAGATGGGAAAGCATGTAGGTCTCACTCTATGTGATCTCAGCAAGGCCTTTGACTGTGTCTCTCATAGGTTACTTATCGGGAAGCTTTCCAGGTATGGGATTAGGGGTCCACCGTTGGATTTGTTATGCTCGTATCTTGAGTCTAGACAGCAAAGAGTCGATTTTAATAATAAGTCGTCCTCTCTGGAGATTGTAAGAAGTGGTGTTCCGCAAGGCTCAGTTTTGGGGCCCCTCTTGTTTGTTGTCTACATAAACGACCTCTGCAATTATATGAGTCCTATTAAGTGTACACTTTATGCCGACGACACATCGCTCGTCACGTTTTCGCGGGATCATCAGCTGAGTGCAGAATGTATGAAGGCGACAGAACTTAAAGCAGTACGATGGTTTAACAAGAATTATTTAAAACTGAATTTAAATAAAACGCAATCCATTGAATTCTCATCTAGTAATACAATTAAAAAAGAATCGGCCAAACTCTTGGGTATTAACTTGGATAACCGGCTGAACTGGACTGCACATGTAGATTTTCTCAGGGGCAGACTGGCCTCCAGCCTTTTTGTGTTGAGAAAACTTGAATGTTTTGTGCACCAAAGCACATTGTTAACCGTATATCACGCGATATTCCATAGTCATCTTAGCTATGGTGCCGTGATTTGGGGAAACTCAGGAGTGGCCGTGCAGATATTTAGGCTGCAGAAGAAGGCCATAAGAATAGTAGCTAAAATTGGATATAGGGACCACTGCAGACCGTCTTTTAAGCAGTTTAAAATTATGCCGTTGCCGACTGTATACATTTATTATCAGTTGTTGGAGGTACATAAACATAGGGATCAGCTTCCACTAAATTCGGCTTTTCATGGATATCCAACAAGGTCGGGTGGACAGATACGTCCGCAAAGATTCAGACTAAACAGGTCACTCAGCAACTCTTTGAATGTAGCTTTGTACAATGTGTTGCACGACTCTGTTAGGCAGATGGGTGATATACAATTTAAGAAAACGGTCAAACGGCACCTTGTTACTCACTGCTTTTATTCGGTTAGGGATTATTTGGAGACACCATCACCAAGGCTCGATAGCGTGACATGACATGAATTAAATTTATTTTTATTATATTATCTGCGTTTGGATGCTAGCTATGTTAACATAGGGATGTTGTACATATGTATATATCTGTGCTAATGGACAAGACTTGTACTTGAGATCATTTAGGGGAAACTAATGACCGCCTTAAGATAATTAATTGCTTGTGGTTTTATCATTGTATGACTGTGTGGATGTAGGTTTTTTCATTTATATATATGTTTTTATTCCTGTTAGTGATAAGACTGCTTGTTGAACGTATATGTATTTTTATATACTGTATATGTGCATAATGACGTACTAAATTGTACTTTTGTACAAACTAGTTAATAAAGTTCTATTCTATTCTATTCTATTCTATTCTATTCTATTCTATTCTATTCTATTCTATTCTATTCTATTCTATTCTATTCTATTCTATTCTATTCTATTCTATTCTATTCTATTCTATTCTATTCTATTCTATTCTATTCTATTCTATTCTATTCTATTCTATTCTATTCTATTCTATTCTATTCTATTCTATTCTATTCTATTCTATTCTATTCTATTCTATTCTATTCTATTCTATTCTATTCTATTCTATTCTATTCTATTCTATTCTATTCTATTCTATTCTATTCTATTCTATTCTATTCTATTCTATTCTATATTCTATGTATATCTACGATCCTGGTCACGCATAATTATTGCCATAATTTCCATGGACCTACCTAACAAATAACATGATTCTATAAAGAAATAATGAATTTCAAAAAAATGTAATCGTGTTATTTACTGTTAACATCGATCCAACTTATTGGAACACCCTTATAAACGAGTATCTCCTTAATAAATGTAAAATATGTTGAACCA
This sequence comes from Pseudeuparius sepicola, assembly GCA_963920635.1. Classification (NCBI taxonomy): domain Eukaryota; kingdom Metazoa; phylum Arthropoda; class Insecta; order Coleoptera; family Anthribidae; genus Pseudeuparius; species Pseudeuparius sepicola. Next base: position 44,331,247 of record OY987302.1, on the reverse strand, counting down.
TCTAGCGTGCTACCTAGTTGTTTTTAAAATTCTCTAGTATACTTTCAAGTCTTCCATTATATCCCACTCAAACTGTTCATTAAAATAATTTGTTACCATCTACATTTCAAACGAATAGCCTCGTAATATAAACACAATATTTTAAATTTCTACGCCACCTGTTGCGCATGGTTTCGGTTAACAGGTGTGTAATCTGCAAACTCGTCGCAGTGGAAGATTTACCAACCGATAAAACGACATGGCGAAGACATTTTTGCGGAATTGTTATTTTATATTGCCGACGCAACACTTTTATGTGTGTGTTAAGCGTTTTTAGGATCTAATATTTATTCGTAAATAACAAAGTTAAATAAGAACGCAACAATTTAAGAAGATTACAAACAAATTTTGTTATTTTGCAAGATTGAATAAAGAGAATACTTGAAAATAATTATTATCCATTTGGTCCATATTATATACACGGTGTATCTTAGTTATATAAGTATTATGTTATATTGCTTTACCAGGTATTCGTCCAACTAAATAAATTTTGGTTCCCTTAATAAAGGGGGCTACATAATCACGGTTATCCTCTGATAATTTGTTTACTTTGCTATTGAACACACAGGCATGTTTGGACTTGACGTTTGAAATCATTTTAAACCTATTTAACAATAGTATATTATTAACGAAGGTTTAGACAGAGGCTATTATTGACCCGAACGTGAATATTAAATCCCGAGGCAACGCCGAGGGATTTAAGACATGAGGGCAATAATAGCTGTCTAAACCGTGGTTAATATACAATTTTTTCCACTACTAACACTCCATAAAAATATTATTGTAAAAAATTGTAAAGCATTTTTAATAGTAAACTTACCTTTGTTTTTTCCTTCATATTATTTAATCACAAATCAAGTTAGCCTTGATTTTTGTTTCATCAAATGAAGTTTCTTTACTGTTATCTGTCAAATTTAGCCATTAATTATTATTATTATTATTTATTCTTGACTAAATCAACTGTGAGTTTATATTATTTTTGTGAAAAATGTGTGATAATAATTATCATGATGGCTCATCCTCGCCAAACATATTCTGCACTCCTCCGGAAATAAGAGAAGAGGCACAAAAGATTAATGATCAGTTGCTTCCACAGAAGTCGAAAAGTGTTTACTTAAAAACTTATACAATGTTTAAAGACTGGTGCAAACTATTTCTGAAAACATATTATTGGTATATTTTCAAACGCAAGCTGAAAACAAGAAATCATCAAGCTTGTGGGCAACGTTTTCTATGTTAAAATTCACGATTTCATTGAAGGAAAATATTTACATTTCGAAGTATTTTAAACTGGTAGCATTTTTGAAAAGGCAAAATACTAATTATGTAGCGAAAAAATCACTTGTTTTTAAAGATTAAATTGCACGATTTTTGAGAGACGCACCAGACGAAGTGTTTTTAACAGCAAAGGTACCTACCTAAACGTGCCTCGATCTACTTTACATATATTTACATATTTACAATAAACAATAATTACTTTATTACTTACTAGGTTGTACTTGACACAAAAGTGATTGCAAGTTTCTTGGGACTATCAGAACCAGAGAGATACACTGGCCATTCATTCAGAAGGACTTCGGCCACTATTTTAGCGGAAAATGGTGGCGATCTTATAACTGTAAAACAGCACGGAGGTTGGAAATCTTCCACTGTTGCCGAAGGGTATATTGAAGAATCTCTGGCTTCCAAAAAAAGAATAGCTAAAATGGTTCAAAGGCCAGTTTACAGTGCTACATCAGTACCTGTAGTTGCGCAGAGCGATAACACTATCCATCCAAATGATAGTCATAATGAACCTCGTGATGAACAGTTATTTGATATTGGTAGTTCTAGTCCCTTTGCTAATATAGAATCGAGAAATCCCGCCAGTGTTACACAAAAAATATCGGATAATATTCACTTAAACAATCAACACATTAATATTCCGGTTACAAATACAAGCACTGCAACAGGTTTAATTAATATGACTTGTTACAATTGCACAGTCAATTATTACATTAATAATAATAATTAGTTTCAGTTGTAATTTGTAATTTTTGTTTTCCCAAATACTTAAATAAACGTTGTTTCATCAGCTGTTGTTACTAATTTTAGGTTAGAACGGTTAGGTGGAGGTGGGGGAAGGGAAGGTTAGATTTCTGTTTTGTGGGCAGGGTCCACAAGTAAAAATATCTACATTGGCGTGTCTTCAGCGTTTAATACAAATTAAAAAAAAATCAGTGAAATAAGTAAGCAGGGTTGTATAATAATACGAAATTGTGCCGTACATAGAAGAGCCTATTACTAGTGACCCGTGACGTCAATTCATTATTGACCTTGGTCAATAATAAATTATTATTGACCTCGGGAGAGAAAATCAACTTCTCGGGTTAATGATGGGTCAATAATACATGCTTTTTAGGGTTCGTAGTGGAAAAATATATATTTTTGGAGTTAAAAGAATATTCATACACATATCAGAAAAAGATTTTGGTTGTAAAGCAGCAAAATAAATTGTGTACTGCATGAAAAAATTATAAAAAAATGTTTTTAAATATCAGACTTTAGAAAATATAAAATAGACGTTCTTCTACTGAAGGCTATTGAACTTGCTACAAGAATTAGGTATAATAATATACACATCAAAATAACCTAAGGGTCGAATACAAAACTGTCCGAAACAGGCTCCGGTCTGTAAGAGTTCCAGCATTATCACGAGAAAATCGTACAACCAGGTTACAATTTATACAAGAACATTTAAATTGGCAGCAGCAGGAATGGACTCCAATTTTATTTTCTGCGATTAGTCCCGATTTGGACTTCGTCCAGATTCAAGGATAAGTCCCATATAAAGGTCTAACATGCAAATTGTTTGCAGGAACCGACAAAATTTATATATATTGTGGCATTAGTTTAGTTGTATGGATTACAGTAAAATTTGGGCTCTTTTGGGCTCGAAAATTAAATCACCTATAAATATATTTTATGGCCGACCGTCTGTAAAACTATACATTACCATACAGATTTCCGGAGGTAAACAAACGCTTTATTTTGCAGTGAAATCAAGACCTTTAGCTGCCGCATTTGCGGCAGGTAAAGTAAAATGCTTGATTTATGAACCTAAATCTTATACTTTTATCAACTTAGCCATCGACAATAGACGAAAATCGTTCGCCGCTGACAGCCCCTGTCACGATGCGTCGCCGCACGGTTTAGTTGAAACAATTTTAAGTTTTTCATTACAAAAATAATGGAACAATAAGTTTTACATTTTTTTATTAAATCAAATTAAATGAGATATATCGCTTTATGAAAAAAGCGTCGTTATTTTTTTTTTCTAGATCAAAATACACACAACTTTTTAATTTAAACTCTTTTCTATGTCTTGATACTAAACAGTTACAAGGAAACCATTGAATAAGGAATCCGAATACCTTAATCAATGAGGAAACGGAATATATAACCAATCACCCTGTACAGGTCTTTAATATAGTGTTGGTCCATAGTTAGTATATACCTACCTAATCAAACGAATGTAGCCACTGCAATAATTTACCCACACAAGTACCGTACTGTGTACGAAGTAAGTTCCTTTCTCCTCATTCCATTTGTGCGGCAAGCCGATTAATGCCCGGTATGCACTTGTCAATTCGCAACAGCAGACTTCGATTACGTAATACCCTCGGTGCGAATTTCAGAGAGGACATAATAGTGGCAAGGTTGACGCCTTTGCACGTTGTAGTTCTCGTTCTCCGTATTTAAATCTATTCTCAATAATTAATCTACACTCACAAAACGACCTTCACGCGTGGTATTGTTCAGGAACTAGATTTGTTTTGGGTCAGCCGATCGTTCACGTTCGTAAAGTGGAATAAAATGTAGATCGAAGATAAAGATCGGAAGTCTGCTAACAAATTAATATTGTTTCGATTTCGGCAAGGTGTTGCAGTAAACTTCATCTTATATAAGTAGTTTTATTTGCTAATAAGTATAATTAAAAGCGCACCTGTGAATATATTGTTTCGTGTATGAGAGATTTACAATTTAACATTTCATTAATAAAAACGCCCATAAGCTTTATTTAAAACTCGTTTGAACCAGTAAAATTAATTGGAATTTATCTTCACTATTAGGTACATATTTGTAAAATATAATGTTTTGAACTGTTTATAAAAATATATAAGTATTTTTATTTTGAAACCCTTTTATTTCTTTCCTAAAGTGTCGTATTTCCACAAAAGAGAATGTGCGTTTCGTTTATTTTAACCTTAGTGATATTTGATAGTGTATACAATTCTAAAACTTTCTCAAAAGTGATATGAAGAAATGAAAAATGTATCTATTGTACCTACTTATTGTGTGAATACAATGAAGACAGAAAAAAGGGATATAATCAATAGTATGTTAACTGTATACACATTTATTGGACACTAGTATAAGAACGTAGAGCCATTGAAATATGGTGATACCCGGAATATAAACAGATACCTACCCCTAGGACCTTAAGTAACAAATAAGTTGTATCCCATACACTAAAAAATGTAAACTATTTCTTTGAGTTTCATTAACTGACTCGGTATGATTTTTAAAATAAACTTATATCTGTCACAAAAAATAGTCCTGATGAATACCACACAACCAACCAACTTCGACTATCGCAATGCATAGGTAAATACGAAAGTGACAAAAATGACACCCCCCTACTATGTTTTTACGTAATCGTATAAGTGTCAATAACTATATTTAAATATGGAACAAAACCACGATTTTTTGTTTTCCAGCCAATCTATTTAGTTTATAAAAAAATAACAAGAGTAAAAAAAGTTTCTAAATTAATTGCGCCAGAGAACACAAATTTTTCCTTTTAAATAAACTATATAACTTAAAAAAAAGGTTTTGTAGAAAAGACAAATAGGAGTTTCACCCTTAGGATTCATATAGGGCGCAAAAGGTAATTCTACCGTAATGTGTCTTTCAACGTATTCTGAAGTTCAAATATCTAGGTTCCACCGTTTTTTGAAAAAAAAAAATGTTGTCTCTCTTAAGGCTCGAACAACTTTGCGGGGAGTCTTAAATCCAAAAATTTTTATATGAAAGACCCTTAAAACCACCTGTAGAATACTTTCTCCAAATATTATTTGCACATCATTACGGAACATCCTGTATGAAGTGTGTCCACGTTTAGGATTTACAGTCCTTATAAAATCTTTATTTGTTGACCGATTGACCGATTTTGATTAACTTTTTTTGTTTTGTAGAGAGATATTTGAAATGCGCATTCAATGAAGGTAACTTTGTTCTTTTCAGTTGTAAATTTCAAACAGTCGTGTACAAGATAAAGGAATTTGTTTTGAAAAAAAAAACTGACTGCTAATTCTTGTTTAGGGACACATACAAAAAATTTCCAAGAGGGCATTTTTGTTTAAAATTAAAATTTACATAAAAAATTGAATACATTTTATTGCTATAAAAGGTGGTTCTTTTTTTCTAAAAACAATTATACTAATTACCCACTTCTACGCCACTGGTTGTTCAAGGTGCTTAATATTAACAGGTTTTATGCTAACCCATGCCGCTATAACGTATACCAAATATGACTTAAATATCTCAACTAGTTTGGTAAAAATTCAATAAATTCCGCATATTCCTTACAAATTTAACACCCTGTAACTTTTTTATAATGCCTTAAAATGATATAGTTTATAGAAGAAAGTGCGGTTATTTTTGGGTTTTCTATCACCTGTTGAAGTGTCGCAGAATAAAACTGAATCACTCTGTACATAGTTTTGTGCGTGTGTTTGTTTCTCGTGTTATTGTTTTGATTAAATATAACATAGACATGGCATTTTATTTATTTTGACTATTTTGATTATTTTCCTAAATTGATTTGGTTCCGAGAAAAGTAGGTACCTATTAGGGTTTCATCAAGTCAAGTAGCTTGACATTTTAACAAATAACTTGACTTGAAAATCAAGCTTTTGACAAATGAAATATTTGACTTGACTTGATATTGGAAAATTACTACTTGACTTGAATTTGACTTGATTTGAAGTCAAGTCAAGTCAAGTAGCTTGAATATTAAGTCAAGCCATGAATCTCTAAAATTGGCAATAAAATAAAATTTACTTTTACTTGTGAACATGTTTATTTATTATTAACACACAAAATAAGAACCAACTTTCCGAGAAAAATGTTTATATATTAAAAAAAAAGTACTTTGAACGGTGTTAACGTGAAACAAATAGAAGTTTTTGTTGTTACACAGACTATACACGTAGTTTTGGTACGGACTTAAAATAGTTTATTTTCGTTTTTTCCTAGTTTTGCAAAAAAAAGTGTACAATGCAAAGGTTTATTATTATTATTTACATTTACCTAACTGTCCTAACTGATAATAAAATTTGAAATTGATAAAAAATCAAGAAAAACTTGATTTTTCAATTACTTGAGAAATAAATACTTGACTTGACTTGATATTGGAAAATTACTACTTGACTTGAACTTGACTTGATTTCAAGTCAAGTCAAGTCAAGTAGCTTGAATATCAAGTCAAGCCATGAATCTCTAGTACCTATACCACAGGTTATATTAACTAAGCTGTGCCTATACTTTATTCTTTACGCATCTACACCCGCACTTATCTACAAAGAGTGGCCGACGATCCGAGACGAACGAGATGAAGGTTATGTCAGTGCGGGCGGGCGGAAAAAGCGGCGCGCAGGCCATGCGGCGCGGCAGCTCCGTTGACGAGGAGTTCAAGTTCAGGCCCCGACACCCGAGACGTCTCACTTGGGAACGCGATCGCATCTCGTCGGAGGCTGCGATGCAGAAGGACGCGCGACGCGCTCCGTTTGTTTACAAACACAGATGCAGACGAGACGTGGGAATCTTTTTATCTCAACCGTAATTACCTATCTTTTTACTTCTACTTACGCACTCTGCACAATAATACAATGGCGTTGGTCAGTTCAATATAATAATAATAATAATAATTCTCACCCTCACAATACTCCAAACTAGGAGTACCCCAGAAGCAACTGAATGCTTGTGCAGGGAAGGAGGTCAAATTACTATTATTTTGTCCAACTAGGATAGCATTCGCTCAAGTACTACGGAAGACCCTAGAAAACCGTAGTAATCCCAATGAGTGCTGGACCATTAGCAAATCACACTGATAAAGCTATTGAAGAGCAATATTCAGTGAACCCACAATTTTTCCTGGGCTCTTGTCCATCAGCGGTGTTTTTCTATAAAGACATGTGCATTCAAATTAAAGCACTCTTAAATTTTCATCTTGATTTTCATATAAATAAATTCAACTTTAAAAAATAAATACATATAAAATTGAATGTTCAGCAGATACACATATCAAATTTCGTATGAGGTTTTATATAAGCAACTTGGATTCATAAAAAATTATTTCAAAATAATAAATATTCATGTTTACATGCTTACTTAATTATTATCATTATTTCCTATGGTAAACTTTTATATAATACACTTTTATCATATTATGCAGACGACACCAACATAATTTTCCGGGGTAGTATAGCCTCAATGACGCAATAGCAAAAGCGGATGCAGCTTTTTCCACTGTGGCGAAATGGATGAATAAAAATAAATTGACAATAAATAGTGATAAGACAGCATGCGTCGCTTTTCGCTCGGCCAGATCAAACATTGATTTAGACGGTGAGATAACATTATCAGGGAGTACAGTTGGTATCTCTCAGAATGTCAAGTTGCTGAGTCTGTTTGTTGACGAGAACTTAAACTGGTCTGTAGGTACATATTGACTTTTTGTGTAAAAGACTGAGTTAGTCATGGATTACGTTTTATATCAAAATATTGCAGTATAGAAACGTCCTCAGAACTGCTAGTTTTCTTTCATATTTGAGGCAAGGTATAGATAGTGATGTAGGGTTTAGTGAGGGATTTTCAGAGGGTCTTTGTCATCAAAAAGTATGCCATTAGGATTATTTGTAATATTAACTGCAAAGAATCCTGTAAGGGTGCCCTCAAAACCAACAATATCCTAACGGCATGCGCTGTTTATATTTACAAGTTGATGTTCGCTCGCATCTGAACCTGTTCAACCAAAATATAGTCAACCATCAACCAGGCATAGAGACCGGCTAACATGTGGTCAACACAGATCGGCTTCATATGAAAGGGGAGCACAATAAAATGGCTGTATTCTATATAATCGACTCCCGAATTTTATTAAATCATCATCCTCTCTAGCCATATTTATAAAAACCTTAAAGAAATTCCTTGTGACAATCTGCCCCTACACTATGTGCGATTTCTTTGAATCCACAGTGCCCCTGTAATATAATGGTACATTTTAGTAACTTAATTTTTATATTTTTTATGTACATGTATTTTTACATTTTAATATGTTAATTATAATCATAATTGTATTTACTATTTGGAGGTATCTTCATCTTCCTATGTATTGTACATATGAAAATTTGTATATTGCACATGAAATAAAGCTATCAATCAATCAATCAATCAATTATTTATTCAAGGGGTGATTCAGTATTCAGTCCTGATATAAAAAAATTAAACCAAAGAGTGGAGAGGTCTACCAAAAAGGGAAATGCCAAAAAAATAGTCGAAGTTTAAAATGTGGGACAAATCAACCTTTTCATCTCACGACCAGACATCTCATGACCAGACATCAGAAGCCGAAGAGTATATACCTAGTTTCGTACGGCACGTGTGTGAAACGCGGCTTAGTTGCCCCCGCCTCGTAGCGTTGGGGCCTCTGATAGCCTCTAAAATATCGCTGGTACCCGTGTCTATCCTCGTGCCAGTCGTGCCCATCACTCTACTTTACCTTGGCCCTTGGTGTACAACAGCACTGGCTAGGCCTGAGACAAAATATCGATAAAATCGAAAGTATCGATACTATCGATTTTATCGATACTCGATATTCAATTTCGATAAATCGAAATATCGATTTTATCGAATTTTCGATCTTTTCGATTTTATCGATCTTTTCGATTTTATCGATCTTTTCGATTTTATCGATCTTTTCGATTTTATCGATATTTTTGATTTGATCGATCTTTCCAATTATATCTATTTTTGAAATTGTTTGCAAAAATAAAGGAAATTGCTGCACCCATTAGACCGCGCGCGCAGCAAGCCGATCGGCCTTTTTTGGTCTAGCTTCTTAAATAAAATTGATTCTATCGATTTTATCAATAAGATCAATTATATCGATAAGATCGATTTTATCGATATGATCGATAAGATCGATCTTATCGATATAATTGATCTTATTGATAAAATCGATAGAATCAATTTTATTTAAGAAGCTAGACCAAAAAAGGCCGATCGGCTTGCTGCGCGCGCGGTCTAATGGGTGCAGCAATTTCCTTTATTTTTGCAAACAATTTCAAAAATAGATATAATTGGAAAGATCGATCAAATCAAAAATATCGATAAAATCGAAAAGATCGATAAAATCGAAAAGATCGATAAAATCGAAAAGATCGATAAAATCGAAAAGATCGAAAATTCGATAAAATCGATATTTCGATTTATCGAAATTGAATATCGAGTATCGATAAAATCGATAGTATCGATACTTTCGATTTTATCGATATTTTGTCTCAGGCCTAGCCAGTGCTGTTGTACACCAAGGGCCAAGGTAAAGTAGAGTGATGGGCACGACTGGCACGAGGATAGACACGGGTACCAGCGATATTTTAGAGGCTATCAGAGGCCCCAACGCTACGAGGCGGGGGCAACTAAGCCGCGTTTCACACACGTGCCGTACGAAACTAGGTATATACTCTTCGGCTTCTGATGTCTGGTCATGAGATGTCTGGTCGTGAGATGAAAAGGTTGATTTGTCCCACATTTTAAACTTCGACTATTTTTTTGGCATTTCCCTTTTTGGTAGACCTCTCCACTCTTTGGTTTAATTTTTTTATATCAGGACTGAATACTGAATCACCCCTTGAATAAATAATTGATTGATTGATTGATTGATAGCTTTATTTCATGTGCAATATACAAATTTTCATATGTACAATACATAGGAAGATGAAGATACCTCCAAATAGTAAATACAATTATGATTATAATTAACATATTAAAATGTAAAAATACATGTACATAAAAAATATAAAAATTAAGTTACTAAAATGTACCATTATATTACAGGGGCACTGTGGATTCAAAGAAATCGCACATAGTGTAGGGGCAGATTGTCACAAGGAATTTCTTTAAGGTTTTTATAAATATGGCTAGAGAGGATGATGATTTAATAAAATTCGGGAGTCGATTATATAGAATACAGCCATTTTATTGTGCTCCCCTTTCATATGAAGCCGATCTGTGTTGACCACATGTTAGCCGGTCTCTATGCCTGGTTGATGGTTGACTATATTTTGGTTGAACAGGTTCAGATGCGAGCGAACATCAACTTGTAAATATAAACAGCGCATGCCGTTAGGATATTGTTGGTTTTGAGGGCACCCTTACAGGATTCTTTGCAGTTAATATTACAAATAATCCTAATGGCATACTTTTTGATGACAAAGACCCTCTGAAAATCCCTCACTAAACCCTACATCACTATCTATACCTTGCCTCAAATATGAAAGAAAACTAGCAGTTCTGAGGACGTTTCTATACTGCAATATTTTGATATAAAACGTAATCCATGACTAACTCAGTCTTTTACACAAAAAGTCAATATGTACCTACAGACCAGTTTAAGTTCTCGTCAACAAACAGACTCAGCAACTTGACATTCTGAGAGATACCAACTGTACTCCCTGATAATGTTATCTCACCGTCTAAATCAATGTTTGATCTGGCCGAGCGAAAAGCGACGCATGCTGTCTTATCACTATTTATTGTCAATTTATTTTTATTCATCCATTTCGCCACAGTGGAAAAAGCTGCATCCGCTTTTGCTATTGCGTCATTGAGGCTATACTACCCCGGAAAATTATGTTGGTGTCGTCTGCATAATATGATAAAAGTGTATTATATAAAAGTTTACCATAGGAAATAATGATAATAATTAAGTAAGCATGTAAACATGAATATTTATTATTTTGAAATAATTTTTTATGAATCCAAGTTGCTTATATAAAACCTCATACGAAATTTGATATGTGTATCTGCTGAACATTCAATTTTATATGTATTTATTTTTTAAAGTTGAATTTATTTATATGAAAATCAAGATGAAAATTTAAGAGTGCTTTAATTTGAATGCACATGTCTTTATAGAAAAACACCGCTGATGGACAAGAGCCCAGGAAAAATTGTGGGTTCACTGAATATTGCTCTTCAATAGCTTTATCAGTGTGATTTGCTAATGGTCCAGCACTCATTGGGATTACTACGGTTTTCTAGGGTCTTCCGTAGTACTTGAGCGAATGCTATCCTAGTTGGACAAAATAATAGTAATTTGACCTCCTTCCCTGCACAAGCATTCAGTTGCTTCTGGGGTACTCCTAGTTTGGAGTATTGTGAGGGTGAGAATTATTATTATTATTATTATATTGAACTGACCAACGCCATTGTATTATTGTGCAGAGTGCGTAAGTAGAAGTAAAAAGATAGGTAATTACGGTTGAGATAAAAAGATTCCCACGTCTCGTCTGCATCTGTGTTTGTAAACAAACGGAGCGCGTCGCGCGTCCTTCTGCATCGCAGCCTCCGACGAGATGCGATCGCGTTCCCAAGTGAGACGTCTCGGGTGTCGGGGCCTGAACTTGAACTCCTCGTCAACGGAGCTGCCGCGCCGCATGGCCTGCGCGCCGCTTTTTCCGCCCGCCCGCACTGACATAACCTTCATCTCGTTCGTCTCGGATCGTCGGCCACTCTTTGTAGATAAGTGCGGGTGTAGATGCGTAAAGAATAAAGTATAGGCACAGCTTAGTTAATATAACCTGTGGTATAGGTACTAGAGATTCATGGCTTGACTTGATATTCAAGCTACTTGACTTGACTTGACTTGAAATCAAACATTTTAGTAACTTAATTTTTATATTTTTTATGTACATGTATTTTTACATTTTAATATGTTAATTATAATCATAATTGTATTTACTATTTGGAGGTATCTTCATCTTCCTATGTATTGTACATATGAAAATTTGTATATTGCACATGAAATAAAGCTATCAATCAATCAATCAATCAATTATTTATTCAAGGGGTGATTCAGTATTCAGTCCTGATATAAAAAAATTAAACCAAAGAGTGGAGAGGTCTACCAAAAAGGGAAATGCCAAAAAAATAGTCGAAGTTTAAAATGTGGGACAAATCAACCTTTTCATCTCACGACCAGACATCTCATGACCAGACATCAGAAGCCGAAGAGTATATACCTAGTTTCGTACGGCACGTGTGTGAAACGCGGCTTAGTTGCCCCCGCCTCGTAGCGTTGGGGCCTCTGATAGCCTCTAAAATATCGCTGGTACCCGTGTCTATCCTCGTGCCAGTCGTGCCCATCACTCTACTTTACCTTGGCCCTTGGTGTACAACAGCACTGGCTAGGCCTGAGACAAAATATCGATAAAATCGAAAGTATCGATACTATCGATTTTATCGATACTCGATATTCAATTTCGATAAATCGAAATATCGATTTTATCGAATTTTCGATCTTTTCGATTTTATCGATCTTTTCGATTTTATCGATCTTTTCGATTTTATCGATCTTTTCGATTTTATCGATATTTTTGATTTGATCGATCTTTCCAATTATATCTATTTTTGAAATTGTTTGCAAAAATAAAGGAAATTGCTGCACCCATTAGACCGCGCGCGCAGCAAGCCGATCGGCCTTTTTTGGTCTAGCTTCTTAAATAAAATTGATTCTATCGATTTTATCAATAAGATCAATTATATCGATAAGATCGATTTTATCGATATGATCGATAAGATCGATCTTATCGATATTATCGATATTTTTGACATTGGAAAATGGGTGCCTACTTTTAAATCTATATAAAAATCCATAATATATTTATTTTTGAGATAATCGCCTTGACTATTTTTGTTTCAAAAACCGCTTCTTTTAACCTTCCTGCCATTTTCAAAATGCAAATCCAGGGCCGGCTACGATTTTTTGTACCCCCGATTTTCATGAGAACCATTTAGCCATTTTTTTTTATTTAAAATTTGGCACTATAGAATTAATTAGGACACCCTGAAACACCAATTTATCAAATTTAAACAAAATATATAGGTAGTTCTATCATTCAAAGTGTCAAATTTGTTGATCACACAAAGTGTTGGTGTGCAAAGGTTAAATACAAAAATTCTTACACGAGTTAAGGGTGCTCTAGAAGTATTGAAAAATATAAATAAACACAAAAGTATTTTTTTTTCAAAATGCTAACGAACAATTAAAAGCAATTGAAATTATTTCACCTTTCTCAACAAATTAATAAATTTTCTGTGTGTTTCCACCTTCGCTCATATCGACATACTAACTGGCAGGCTTCTGCATTTTTTAGACTTAGTTCATTTATAATGCCTCGATGGTTTTGACATCATGTTGAGATGGCACAGAGAAAAACACCCTGTGTATTTTGTATTTGATCTTTGGACACTAACACTTTGAGTGGTCCTGTTGATCATTAAACTATTTTCAAGGGATTTCATGGCACACTGGAGATTCCCATTTTGCTCAACTTTGACAACCTGCAGAATGCAACTCTCTGTATATTTTTTGCTCAAATTTGGTGTGTGAGAGTTTGTGGTGTCGTGATTAACGTTGAGGTGTCGGATAATAAATAAAAAATCGCTAAATGGTTTTCGTGAAAATCGGAGGAATAAAAAAATCGTGGCCGAACATGGATTTGCACTTTGAAAATTGTAGGAAAGTCAAATGAAGCTGCTTTTGAAGGCCTTTCAAAGAAAAAAGTTCAGGCCATTATCCCCAAAAATAAAGGTTTTATAGATTTGTATATGGTTGAAAGTAGATACCCTATATTATACCTACATAATATATGTAATAAGAATTCCAATGAATTATTACATTATTAAATAACATTTAATGTAAACAGTACATAACAGCCCTTTGGCTGACGCTATGTCTATGGTTTTCTGAGAAAACCTATAATTTTAACTTCATTTTAAATCACATGACTGCTTGACTAATAATTTTGTGCAGTCGTTCACTATTTTTCGTACTTTTTGGTATATTTTTCCATATTTCTTGATCGTTCAGTCATATTTTACATACTGCTCACTGCACATTTTGTTTTTTAAACGAAAGCTATTATTTAGAGTTTTAGAATAAATTAATATGAATATGGTTCATGCCTTATTATCGTTAGAATATTGGCATCATAACGCCATCTGAAATATAATATTGAATAGGAAATAATTTTTTAACTGCTTGGCTTTCTATGGGGTTCGTCGCCTATGCTGCTACTGGAGTCTCTACAGTTAAGCATGATAAGATTATTTGTTTGAGGCTCTATATGACGCCAATAACATACAGAATAAAGGAGACACCTGTCTAAGTCAATTTCTCCCTTGGAATATATAGTTTTTCTGATCTCACTTGGTAGAAACGTAGTAACTGAGGTTGTAACACATATTATAACTACGTGCGGCGGTGCGGCGGCGCGCCAACTCAAAAGAGAACACGATTGTTTTGCCGATACCGCGGTCGGTTGTACAAACACTTTCTTCTCCTTTTCTATAGAAGCTATGTCCGCACCTTATTAAGTTACAAGCGTCCGTTATTTCCCACAAGCTGTACATTATGTCGCCGAAAATTCACTCCCTGTTTTCTCTTTCCACATGTCGACGCCTCCGTGCAATAAACTGGGCTGTCAGACATCTTATATTATTATGAGCTGTCCATTGCAAGTCGTCGGTTTACCTTTTCACAATTTTTTTTTATTGCGACACCCACATTTTCTAGGAGTCGGCACTGTAAAATATATCTATTATTTGTCAGCCTCGCCTTAGTATAACTTACTTACAGAGAAGACGCAAATATATAGGTACATAGTGTGTAGGTAGGTACTCTGACCATTCTTTTCTTACTCGATATAGTGGCACGTTATGTTCAAATTACTGTTCCTGTCAGTGTAAAAAGGGCCAATTGCCTAGAAAAATATACGAAACCTGTCCTCTATATATGATCGCTTACTTAAAATTCAAATTTAAGATTATATGTATATAAGTTGTCAATTCGATGGCTGCAAACAGATTCGAAATCAGCGTCCTATTATTCGATCTCCGCCACGCGCGTCCCTCTGTAATCCCCACTCCAGCCGGTCGCTCGGTTTTCGTCCGTGCGCCTCACTTTGTTAGCATTGGTTTTTTTTCCCAGCGAAAACTTAACCCCCCCCCAAATTAGAAAACCGAAAAATATTTATTTGAAAATTCGCCGAGACCCGTCGATTTTTGTTTTTGGGGGAGCTTTTTTGACAGTCAAGCCAACTCGATATGTTCATCCCCCTAATCCCTAGCAACTCCAACTTTAAAATTTTAACTGGAACTACCCCCCTTGTGGCTCATCATTTTAAAGCCCTTTTTATTGCGAATACAGTGATGTATCGTTTTTAGAATTCTGTTGAGATTTGACAGAATTATTGGCTAAAAACGGAAAGTTGACAATCCACTGTACGCGTAGTAATTTTTACACAAATGCCCGCCACTAATAAGTTTTTTTTATCTACTACACACGACCAAATTACCTACCTAGTTTTTATTGACGTGTCGATCAGTTTACAAAAAAGTCACAAATGAAACAGCTGATGAAGCAAAACAAAAAAGTTCATACGAATTCAAACCTTATATCTTTTTACAATATGTAACAAAAAGTCACTGTCACGAAAAAAAGTTTCCGTTTTTTTGCTTGTAACCACGAAATCGTTAGTTTCAGCCTGCTATTGAAAGTAGAAACGTATTTTCGAAATGGTTTATTCTATCGCGGAAAGGGTAGAAATTGTTGCAATTTGTTATCAAAATCGTGATTGCGCTGAAGCTACAGCACGAATCACAGATTATTACAATTCCCAAAAAAAGTGGTTCGATTTTTCTAAAGCGATTTCAGACTTATCAGTCTTTTGTCATCCATATCTAAAATTGTCGAAAGAATCATACTATCTAGACTTCTTCTTACAGAAACTAAGGAACAAAGTCTACTACAATTTGGATTCCTCGCGCTTCATAGCACGGAATTGCAAGTATGTCGACTAGTTGAAATTGTAGCGGCAAATATACAAAAGAGGAAAAACGCAGGAATACTGTTGTTAGACATCGCAAAAGCTTTTGATAAGGTGTAGGGACTGTTATACAAAATGCTAAGGGGCGGTATAACAGTTCCTATGGTATGCCTTATCAAAAGTTTTCTCTTTGAGAGAAAATTTTGTGTCAGAATTGACGGAAAATATTCGACTACGAGAAGCATCGAGGCGGGTGTCCCGCAGGGCTCGGTGCTTGGTCCGATTTTATACTTTATATATTAGCGACTTGGCACCCCTCCTGAATACGCACCTATTTCTATACACGGACGACACCGCAATTCTAGCTACTGGAAAATCACTTCGTTTTATAAAGGTATATCTGCAAAATGCCATAAATTCACTGCTAGAATACTTCTTGAAGTGGAAAATCAAGATAAATGCCAACAAGACTCAAGCCATTTTAATTTCTAAAAAAAGAACGCTCCCGATCATCGACAACATTGTTGTCGACGGCAACGCTATAGAGTGGTCCAGGGAAGTTACATACCTCGGTGTTATCATCGATGTTAAACCTACCTGGGCCCCTCATATCAATAACCGTGTTAAAAAGGCTAAGTCGGCAATAGCGGCACTTTTCTCCCTTTTAGCCCGCGACCCCAAGTTAAATTCCATTAGAAAATTACTGTTATATAAGCAGGTAATAAGGCCCATTATGTTAGACTCGTTAGCGGCGCTGAGTGGTGCGTCTCGAACTCCACCATACACCGCGATATGAATGTACCTCTAATCAAAGACTTTATTAGAACACATACCCAAAAAGTGTACGACATTACAATCTCTAAACATCCGAATCAGCTCCTTACAGACACTTGCATTTACGCCCTAAATAGGAGGCTACCACATCGTCGCCCACGCTATATACTCCAAGACGACTAACCATACTTTCAGTCATTTTAATAAAATCAATCACATTGTATATTTCATCGAATTTTATCTACAACTTATCATCATTATCATCATTATTTAATTTAGTCTAAGATATTTTTAGTTCAAATTGGCAAATGCTAGAAACTTCACTTAGAGGTCGCGCACCTCACTCAAGACTATTGCTCAGCTCCTAAAAACCCTATTTTAAAGAATATTGTTATTAGAGGGAACAAGACATAACAATGTCGCCCTTATTCAACTTCACGCTAAAAAAGGAAAGGGAAGGAATTGCAACAATTTCTAACCTTTTCGCGATAGAATAAACAATTTCAAAAACACGTTTACACTTTCAACAGCAGGCTGAAACTAACGATTTCGTAGATACAAGCAAAAAAAACGTTGACTTTTTTGTGACAGTGACTTTTTGTTATTTTAAAAAGATAATATAAAGGTTTGAATTCGTATGAACTTTTTTTGTTTTGCTTCAGCTTTTTCATTTGTGACTTTTTTGTAAATTAATGACACGTCAATAAAAACTAGGTAATTTGGTCGTGTGTAGTAGATAAAAAAACTTATTAGTGAGGGGCATTCGTGTAGAAATTTCTACGCGTACAGTGGATTGTCAACTTTCCGTTTTTAGCCAATAATTCTGTCAAATCTCAATAGGTTTCTAAAAACGATACAGCACTGTATTCGCAATAAAAAGGGCCACAAGGTGGGTAGTTCTATTTGAAATTTTAAAGTTGGGGTTGCTAGTGATGAACATATCGAGTTGTCTTGACAGTCAAGAAAGCTCCCACAAAAAACAAAAATCGACGGGTCTCTGCGAATTTTCAAATATTTTTCGGTTTTATAATTTTGGGGGGGGGTCAAGTCTTCGTTGGAAAATCCTGTATAGGTAGGTATACCTTGATTTTTGATACAAACAATTATGCAAGTAACAAACTTGGGAAATTGCTGTATTGATAATGAACTGAAAATCTTAATTATTTATAAATATAAACGTAAAGAACTATGCACTAGTACATCATACGTCAACAAAGTAGCAAAAATAAATGAAATCGAATTTTCAAAAAAAGGGATTATCGATTCATAATATATTACGCTATATTCGTGCACAACCTCGATATTAGTAGGTATGCGAAGCTTGCATTGTATTGTATTGCATTTCAAATTTATGGGCCACTTAGATCTGAAATCAACTGAAACAGAAAGTTCCGGCGGGTGGTTTAGTTATTTAAATTTTCACATTCACAGCAACTTAGAAATAATTCTTAATTTTTGCGTAAAAACTCCAGTTTTTCACTTTTCTATCAGGCTGGAGAGATTTTCTAGCTATTTTTATTGTGAACCAATTGCACACGGGCATTTTTAAAGGAAGTCATCCTGTTCTACGTGTTCTACACATTATTATTCTGAACAGATGCTAACAAGAATCTTAGCTGTTATTACGAAAATGTATAAAATAGGTAAGTAGATACTTTTGGTCCCTTGCCGACTGGGGGGCCTAGTTAAATAAAGTTTTCCTGTTATTACCATATATTTACTATTATTATTATATCTACTCTAATCTACTCTAATAAAATATCTATATAGTTTTCGCAAGGGAACACTATATTCTTTCTGTGGGATATTTTAGCTAGAATGAATGAGTCACACATAAGCTTTATAAGATAACTGGTTATTTTGTAAATTAGCAGGTTTTCTTTTCACTTTTGTCGGCACGAGTCCAACTTAATTATCGAATTCGTTGCATTTAATTAAGCACCCGTCGATGATTTTACTGTTTCGACATGCAGTAAAACACAGCAGTAATCTTGGCCATATTTGCATGTTTACATATATGTTTGCAAACTTCAAGATAGTACCCATTTATTTTTATATATACCTATGTTTATGGCTGACTTTATTCTTTTTATTTTTTTTACTCTTCACTTTAATAAATAACATTAGATTTAGGTTAGATATATACCTATTCTGATACAAGAAGCACAAATTTGCAAATCCCTGTGTATGCATGCTATAATCGCAAATTATAAAGCGGAAATAGGGTAGTGTGATGAGATGGGGTCTGAACCCTCCGCTGTATCCATATGAGGCTCAAATCTTTAGCCAAGAAAATAAACAATGCGAGATGATAATGAACGTTCCCAATTATAGAACAAAATATTGTTTAACGGCCTATATGGGACTCTGTCATAGTTTGTATAGACTTTTATACAGTGGGCACAAAACCTGATAATAGTCGAAATCTCTGCTGATACCTTGTTTATAAAACGTACCTGGTACTTTTATTAGAGCTAAAACTCCTTGGTATCTATATAAAAACATATTATCTAGCTTATCGGTTTGATATAAAAAAGTGGGCTTTACAGGATATAATATATTGAATAATGTTGATGTATATGTTAGTGATACCTAACAAATACCATGTTCCTTTGTTTTCAAATAGTGCTAATGTGAATAAATTCGCCAGCTTTTGCTTATTTTATGGACATTGGCAAGAAATGTTGACTGTAACTTTGAAAGGCATTAAACGTATTGCTAGAACACGGATATTTTGTGTTTTTATGTTAGTAGCTAATGAACTGTAAAGTTATAATATGCGCATACTTAATACTAAATTGTTTTTCTCTATTACATATTCCGCTTTCATCCTTCAATATCAAGTTCAGGGGCACGCTTATATAAATAATTTATTTTGGTAGGTGAACGATTTGCATGATTGCATGCTGAGTGAGCTTGTATATTGTATACTTAAAATTCTTTACACCTTTCTATTGCCTGCATTTGGAATATGACTGATCATTATCACAATAAGAAAATGGACCGTTTTAGAAACAATAATTCGAGTTCCAGTAAGTGCGTACCCAGTTTATGTCAGAAAAATATTTGTACCTACCATTTGTACATCTAGAACATTAATAATATTTTTCACAAATATTCAAAATGCTCAATAAATATTATTTTTTTAAATAAAAAAATGGGGCAAACTCAGTTTCAGTAAAAACCCTCATTTTGATGCAGAAATAATTACAGTGTGTGTCTAATTTTACAGCATATTTTCAGTTAAAAAAATCTTATCTTGGTGGAGCGATTAATTTATTTTCTTTGCAAAACAGCCATTTTTCTGTTTGAGATATAGTTTTATTCAGAAAATTAAAAATTAGCCGTTCATGCTAAACTAAAATTGAACATTTTTTATCCACTTTTTCATTTTAATTATAAATGCCTTGGTTTAAAATATGTGAATGTGAAAATGTGTTTACAAATGTTTCATGTATCAAAAAGAGCCAACACATAACCACCTAAGTTGCAATATCGCCCATAAATAAGATATTATATGAAAATTGTAGAAGTCAAGAGCCTCACTTTTTGTTCCATATGTTTTTATATAAAAATAAATCCATATATGCAAAATTTCAATGAGATGTCTTAAAATAACATAAGGTAATAATAAAAATTCTTTTAGAACGTTGACACATGAGTAAAGGCGTCTAAATGGGTAACTGGAACTGAGTAAGTAAACTCAATATTCCTTATTTTGCCGGCACTATAATGAAATAGCTAAATTTATCAAACCAGAAAACGTAAAGTACTTAATGTTTGTCATATATTAAAAAGAGAAATGTTGTAGTTATTATTCAGGTAAAATAATAAAGTGCGGTATAATCTGGCAGCAACTTGAGAGCAATCCATATGACTTTTTGTCTTACATTATCTATTTTCCAAGATTTCTCTTGTTTGCTATTTTCGTATTGCAAGGAGCGTTTGTTAAAGTTAGAAAAAGTGGTGACAGGGTAACTTTCTAAAGGCGATTTTTGGTTGGTAGCGTACCGTGTAAAATTACCGACCTGCACACAGGCTTATAATCAAACGCCCATTTCGAAATCGTGGGGTATTCTAAAATTTAAATTTTGCACCATATTTTTCGGGCGTGGCAACACGACTATTGTCAAATGCCGAAATCAGGTCTCCGATGAAAAAACACCGTTGTAGTGCAACGCTTAGGTAATGACAGGGCGGAATTTAATTAATGGTAAACATTTCGTTGAAAATGTTATCATTCCTACAGAGATGGAGATATATAAACTAGCATGATGTATATCAAAATAAAAACCGTTTCCCTCTTTTTTTTTGTCTAAATTATAAAGGTTACACTGCAGTTCTCAAATATACAAAACCTCTCATCATCGCCTAACAGTCTATTCTTTTATTTGTATATTTAGGAGTATTTTTCGTAACACTATTGACAAAGAAAGTATTTTTTTTTAATTATTATGTTTATCTTTATTATGTTAGTTAATATATTCCTACTTCCGTTAAATAAACGATATAGGCCTCTATTCTATTCACGAAGAAATATCTCCAGGTCCAATAAGATTTATTTCGTTAAGATTGTATGGATGGAATTTTTGCACATATTAAATTGCAAATATTTGTCTTGGCATATTAAGTAAAACAATGAGGCGGAATACTAATAGCAGGTGACATTTGATTACCGGTCGAATTTACATATGAGCTGTGAGTTACAGAATAATTTTAGTATCTACATATCTGTCGCGGCCTTGCTCCGAAAAATTCGAACATGAGATACTAAAGTGCTAGTGCTCTAGAATATCGATTAAGATCCCGTATCGCTTTAGTTGATTGATTGTGTGGACAGGACAATCTACGGTTATACATGATACTTCTCTACAGGTCTATGAATCACATAGGCTATACGTCTAGAAAAGCAAGTATTCTTATTAAAAACTGAAAATAATAACAATAGTAGTGAAAATAATTTTCCACACTTGCCCGTATCTTAAAAGATGAGGTCATTAACTTCCCAGAATTTGATGTTGATATAAGACCATAATTTCTTATTACCTAACGTCTTAAGGCAATCAACTCGTCGGGAAAGTAGAATAAAGTTGCATCTTTTTTAAGTTTTACAGGCAAATTCTACTAAATAGATCAAGGTCAAAATATATTCGAAGCAATTCGAGAAATGACTAATGATTAAATAATATCTACGTACCTACCACCAATAATAATGATCTAATTCTATATTAATTAAAATGCCAAGTTCTCTTAACTGTTAAATCAAAGGCTTGGCAGATATATCACGTGTATTATTACTTTATAAAATTATTCCGCTTTTTATTGGCTGCATAACTGTGAAGGTCAAGAACAAGATCTGTTAGTTTTACTCGAAACAATATTTTGTGTTACATAACTTCACCGCTACTTTGCATTTGCATGTAACGTTAACTTGGTACGATTGAACAACTCGGTTCGAATTTCTGCATTTAAATATTATGGACATAAGTCAACTGGATAACTCTATGGAATTATATAAGATTATCTCGCATTTAACTGAAATGTCAACGGTAATAGTAATTTCCACTGTTACACAGAATATTTGCATATGATTAGACTGTGAGTACCTGCTGCCTTTTTACACACTTTTACTATGCTACTAAAACTACTATGTTGGTAGTGTAGGTACTACTAGTGACCATATACGGAGAAATTAGGATGTCTTACATGCTATTGTATTTTAATTGGTTAGATAATTGTTTGGATGTCAATAAATAACTAATTTTACAAGCCATTGTAGTCAATCAAATTACAAATGTAGATACTTAAACTCCAGCGTCTGTTTATATTATACCAATTACGGAATCATATTAACTATAACATAATAAGAGAGAGTCAATGTAATTAACCTTCTCATTGTTAGTATAGGTATTAATTTGTTTAATGCTAAAGCATTTATTTCTATAGATGTTCTCTCTAAATTTTCTTATAGCAGCTTTGACTGAAATTGACTGAGTATTTTTGTCATCCATCGCATTATTTATTACTTAATACATTGTTTCAATCTCCTTTTTCAATAGTTCTAACTTTTAGGTTACTGTTTTTATACATAATTTATCTTGGTAATTTTACTTCATACATACATACAGGGTGCTCTGATTTCTAAACCAACGAGAGAAAAAGTAATTCGAAGGAAAAAGTTTTAAACAGCATACAGCGCGTCCTTATATTGAGTTGTACATTAATATCCTGGAAATCCTGACTTCCTTAGAAACTGAGAAGTTGATAAAACTAGTCCATTCACACCATAATTGCAAGGTATTTTTGGACTCGATAAAAAACTCCACAATAGTAAACTTTATATTCAAAGATATACAGAATAATTTTATTTAGAAAATCTGATTAGAATTGCGCGGTAGGTCCAAGTTCAAAATACGGTAATAAATAGACAAACGAAACTGGCGTTAAACGCTTATTTAATTGGTAAAAAATATCATCAAAATATTCCCTTCTTATACACGAGACGTTCCGAAAATATGGCATTTTGCGACTTTTGTCCCTAATCTATAAATATCATGTGTAAGTTATATCCCTGACAACACTTTATAATTAGGGTTTTCAAGTAGATACGCTTTTTTAAAATGCCTAATAAGTACAGTTTCGTCATTTTTAGAAAATTATTTTTAGTAGTACCTATAGTAGGCTATGGATAAAGTGGGCATTCTAAAATATAGGCTGTAGAGAGTTTCACGTACTATATAGTATGTGTAGCATATGCTAAAAAAGAAGAATAATCCGCAGAAATTAAGGAATTTTCAAATATCGAATAGAAACACATTACAACAATTATAGAAGGTTTTAATTGCCGAATACGGCCCAGGCAGTCCGATCGCCGTTACCCCTTGCCCCTTGCCCGCCCTTATCCCTTGCTTAGAGTCCAGGAGACAGGAACGGGGCACTTCCTGGACAGCCGAGAACAAAATGCCTCCGCCAAGTAACCCTACTTTAGGGTCAAGACTTCCTTAAAAAGCCCACACCCCCTCCACCCTCTATATATTTTTCCAACAAGTGGACGAAGACTCGCTGTATCCTTCAGTCGAGGAAAGGTTTTAGTGGGTAGGTATACAGTCCAACACACGAGAGAAGTCCGATAAAAAACTCAGTCTAATCGCCCAAAGTCCACTCTGCTAACACACGGCTGGAGCTTAGACTGAGTTTGAATTTGAAATTTTTCACCTATCCAGTTTTTCATTATGAACAAGTTTTCTTAATATCATTTTGATGTGAAAACTACACAAAGTGCACTTTTCTAAAAAATCGTGGGAAAATGCCAAAAAATTCTTAAGCCTCGATACTAAGCTGAGGTATAGGTATTTTAATTTAGTTATTAGCCTTTATATAAAATTCTATGCAAAATATTTGGGGTAACGTGCGAAAATTTGAACAATGGTTCTGACAGTATATATGTGTAGCATTGTCGTGGACCTCAGAAAAATAACTATAGGGAGGATAGAGGGAGCAACAGCCTCAAAATACATACATTTGTAGTCAACCAGCATCTTATGCAAATTTACCGAAGTAAACAAACATTAGGCCCGTGTGTACAACGTTTACCTGAGATAGGTTATGTCCTGAGAAATATCAATTTAGCCACATACCACACACTTTCTGCGTCCCATTGTATACAAAATCAGTCACTATATCCTAAATACTAATAAATAGCCTTTAAATTAACAGAAAAACAATTAAAAACGGGAAAAGTCCATTCGTAAACAATCGGAAAACTTGACATGCTGGGCATACAAAAAACAAATATCGCTGAGTTTACGGACGCGGAGCCCGCGGCAGCAAAAGCAGCGTTGCCATGTCGGGCGGTTTGAGGTATCTGTGACGATTTTATTAAAGTGATAATTAGATACTATAATTACACTGCAATGTAGTTTTAGTTTAAAATTGTTACAAACAAGAAATTAATAACTATATTTGTTAATTTAGCGTTATGGTAGGTGTGCCTTCATTGAATCTCATTATTAAACCCTTCTATTTTGAAATGAAATGCTGTAAACAATGGAGTACGCGGCATCACTCAAAAAGATGTTGGCTTTGTTTACTTTTTGTTCTTACTCCCTCTATCCTTGGTTATTTCTCTGAGTCGTGGACCGACACTATATTAATATATAGTGTTAGTCCAGCTTTGTCTATGTGAGCAATAAATATTTTCTATCGCCCAGTTTACATATAGGATTATCTTCTCCTTTCATTTACACAGGTATAAACAGTCGAATAAAAATACTTACCATGGAATGCCGGAACCGATAAAAGAATTTTTAATATACTCTAATCTCATCAATAAAAATACAGTAACTAGGATTCATATGCAGATTATATAGTTGCAAAGATCATTCCGCATCACAATAATAATTTAGTGCCCGCAGGGGCTTTTTCCATTATGTGAATTTTTGTGAATAGCTTCGTTTTGATGAGTCCTACAACTTTTCTCTCTTCGAGAATTCTCGATAATAGTCACTAAGACAGCGCGCAGGCGTCAAACATGTCGATCGGGTGATTTTAAAATGTTGTATCATAATACACTTTCCGAGTGTAGGACTGGAAAAACGGACTATTTAATTTGTGGGACAATGTTGCAATTATTAAACTATACAAGCATTTAGTAAGCCTTAGTAAAAAAAATTGCTAGCTATTAAACATTTTTGTGGCGTCGTTATTGACCACAATCGCAAATATTAAAAAAATTCAACATTTATTGTAGGACTAGCAATACAGACTTATTTTTTTGTAGGACAATATTTTATTTGGGCAACAAATACACTAATCTACCTTGTGTTATGCTTATCCTACAACAGTTATGTAAAAAAAAATTCGATGGATTTTCCATTTTCCGAGTATAGGACTGGGAAAACGGACTATTTAATTTGTAGCACAATGTTGGCATTAAACTATACAAACATTTAGTAAGCCCCAGACAAAAAATCAGCTGGTTATGATAAAGTTTTTTTATCTCGGAATTTCGACATTTTTTTGGATGGGGGACAAGGTCGGCCAGAGTATTTTTTTGTAGGACAAACTTTTCGCATTCTTTATCAAATGTCTTCTCGATTAACTAAACAACTAATTGGTTTGATATAAAATAATTTTAAAATCACCCTATCGATATGTTTCACACCTGCGCGCTGCCTTAGCGACTATTATCGAGAATTCTCGAAGAGAGAAAAGTTGTAGGACTCGCTATTCACAAAAATCCAGCACGTTCTGATACCATAAAGGCCGTCGGCCCAAGCACTAATGTGTTAATAGCACTATTTTCCATCGACACTAATCGATAAACTAATCAATTCCGCATGTGGTAAGATTTACTTTCTGTCTTTTCCAACATATTATAGGTACTTGTGAAGTTATGTATGCGCCAGAAGTTATGACAGGTTTTTCTGAAACCCTGTGTATAATATTTTCTAAAATTTATTTGTGGCGCAAACAAATCCATTTAATTTTTAATTGGGTTTTTCGCCACCAACTGATCGAAAGACAACTTTTTCAAGTTGCCTGGAAAATTCATACAAAACACTGTATAAATATCGCGAACAAATGACACAGAGACAAAGGACACTCTTAACTCCGCATCATTCAAAACCTCCACACTTATACGGATTACCAAAAATACACAAAACTAACATTCCTCTTCGCCCCATTGTAAGTTCAATAAATTCGCCATGTCATTCGTTAGCAAAATATTTACTTAAAATTGTTATTCCGTTAGTGGGAAATTCAAATTCATTTATCAGAAACAGTAATCATTTTCTAGAAAAAATTAGGGAACATCAATTTCCGGATAATTTTATATTAGCTAGCTTTGATGTGGTTAGTCTTTTTACAAATGTCCCTGTTGACAAATCATTGAACATTTTACGCAGAAAGTTAGAAAATGATCAGACTTTAGTAGAAAGGACGAATTTGAATATAGATGCAATATTAGAACTAACAACACTATGTGTTAAAACCACTTATTGTCAACTAGGAAATGAATTTTACCAGCAGGAATTTGGAATGGCTATGGGGTCTCCTTTATCACCATTCATGGAAGATTTTGAACAAAATGAATTAACTAGATAGGTAGGTTCACCAACCTAATGTTTGGTGGAGATATGTAGATGACATATTTATTATAAGGGAACATGGAGTAGATGATTTAAATTCATTATTAAATTTTCGAAACTCACAAGAACCTTCTATTAAGTTTACCTTAGAAATTGAAAATAATAATCAATTACCTTTCTTAGATGTTTCTATACTGAAATCAGATAGTATAGAAACTAGTGTCTATAAAAAACCAACACATACTAATAAATATCTCCATTTCAACTCCAATCATCATATTAGTGTTAAAAAAGGAGTAATTAAAAGTTTGTATGACAGGGCTAGAACGATTTGTTCTAATAACACAAAATTTGAGAAGGAAATTAAACATATAAAATATGTTCTTGAGAAGAATAGTTGAATTTGTTGAGCAAGTTTTTCAGGATTGCCAACAAAATAACAATGCTAATAGAATTAGAGAAATAAATCTGGTGGACCGACCAGTAAATTTAATTATTCCTTATATTCCTGGACTATCAGATAAGCTAAAATGCACAGGCAATCGGTTTATTGTCAGAACAGTATTTAAAACCAAAAATACATTAAGATCGATGCTAGTTCAAACGAAACCATTTAATGAGGTACAAAGTTCAAAAAATTGCATTTATAAAATTCGTTGTGAATGTGGAAAGTTCTATGTTGGGGAGACTTGTAGGCCATTTAACGTTCGTTTAAAAGAACATAAAAATTATATCAGGCAAAATCAAATTTCTAAGCCAAAAATATGTGAACATTCTTTTAATAACAATCATAGGATAATGTGGGATAGGTCCAAACCAATTCTCAAAAAAGAAGTAGGAAATAGACGAAAAATTAAAGAATCTGCATTTATTCTAGGAAATACGGACAACTGTGTTGCTCAATGTTCAGCGGAATTCAGTAAAATATTATTGCCACTTATTCAAAGAGAAGTTAGTATAGATAATTAGATAGAACACAGGGTACAATATCAGGCAGATGGCTAGGCTATTGTTTCTGTTGTCATGACATTTTAAACTGAAATTTATTAATCTGTCACTTCACTTTGACGTGGCATGATCTTTGAGAAAGGAGGAAGATTTATTCTACGAATGCTCAGAAAACAAATTTGTTGAAGTTATTTTTTGAGTTACACGTTTAAAGTTTCGTTCATTCACTCTTAGGAATTTATGAATTTTCCAGGCAACTTGAAAAAGTTGTCTTTCGATCAGTTTGGTGGCGAAAAACCCAATTAAAAATTAAATGGACCTGTGTATAACTTCCATCCCAAGCGGAATTGCCAAAACATGTCAAATTGCTTATCTGGATAGGTTACGTAAAAATCAGCAGTTAAAAAAAACTCAACTATAGCAGGCTATGGTGTCAAAAATTAGAATCAAACAATTTTAAGTGCTGAAAGAGCAACCACTAAACCGCGGAATTTATTAAAATTTGGATAGGCTAGGCTTAAAGCAATCGGTTTTGCCCTCCGATTAAAAAAAACTTTTCCGTAACTCTTGAAATAAAAAAGTAACAAGCTGAAGAAGTTTCTTCAATTTTCGAGTTTTTCAAAAATATCTATGGATAGGCTTTATACAAAACGGGATATTATAACACTGAATTCCGTAATGCTAATATAGGCGTTGTGATTAGGTATACCTACTTACCATTTTATAGATTGGTCTACAGACTATAACCACCATTCCCACAACACTCTTACCTGAAACAATAAAAAATCAAATTTAGATTAAAAAGTTATTATTATATCCTATTATAATTCTCAATAAAAAAATTTAAACCAATAAATTTTTATTAGGTGATGTTTCTCTATTGACACGGATTCCTTATCAATAGTTTTTAGGCTAATGATTCCAAATATCAATAAACTGCTTTGACCATCTTGTAAACGACGAGGTCAATAAAATTTATCTTTAGTGATATGACAGTTGTTCGCCAGATGACGGTCAAGTTCCACTTAAACAAAACAACACGTTTCAAACAAGTGGCCTGTATCGTAACTCCACTTTCACTTTCTAATCTTCCTGAAAGTTAGAACACATTCACGATATTGCTCCTTAATAGCTTTATTTGTGTTTTTTGTTTACTATTATAGTTATTGTCCTACAGTCATTAATTACTACGTTTTTCTAGGGTTTTCGACAGTACAAAAAATAGAACAAATTCTATCCTAGGTGTATTCGGAAAAAGTCGGTCCTATAGCCGCAAATGGCAATGATCCAAATAAAAAGGTAATTGCCTCCCCTCCCCCGCACAAGGATCCGATTGCTTCTGGGAAACTCCTACTTTGGAGTATTGTGAGGGTGAGAATTATTAATATTTTCATTATTATTACGTTACATTATATATATTTTCTACACCTAAGTAACTTACCAGGATGAACAAATTTTCCTTATAACTTTTTTCTCTACCTCTACAAATAGAGGTAGTTTACTCTTATGCTAATTAACGATTCTTCAATTGCCTGGTCACCCAAATTTATCCATGCCAATCTTATTTTAAGGAGAAGCAGACTTTTTTTTGTCAAAAATGACTTTATGTTGAAAAATTAAAAATAATTGTTTTACAGGTATAGTTAAGTCCATCCGTGGTATAGTTAAGTCCATCCGTGGACACACTCATTGTGCTGTGTCTTAATGAAAATTCGGGCTTTATTACATGAAAGTACTGACTTAAATGTGAGAAAGCTCAGAAACTACTATAACTACCCTACATCATAATTTTATGCATATTCAAACACTGCGGATGATATTATAACAGTCATAATGAATAGAAAATAAAGTATTTATATATTTTTATCCTACTTAGGTATCACTGTGAATATATTTGGATATTCCCAATAAACCTGTTTATGACAACTTACCACTGTGGTTGTTGGGAGTATTGATTGTGACACGGCTTAGTAATACAGTGCCCGGCATAAAATGTGGACGCAAATATAAAGGACTCTTATTTTAAATATCTGATCCTTTAAAACTCGAAGTATGTTTATCAAAAATGAAATTTCTCGTTTCGTATACGAGGGAGGTTTAAATATAATATAAAAGTGGCTTAAGAGTAAAGTACCCCAATTGTTCTAAATGTTAAAAAATGTTATTTAGAGAATATGGTGTCTAATCTAAAATCACATGCGTCTAATCCGACATTTTTTAACGTCTTTTTTAATTGATTTCCCGTATTTAACCACAAACGAACCTAGGTACTATAGTATTCCCCAAAAGACATGATTGTCTGTTTTTTGTAATACAAAAAAAACCTTATGTTGTCCGACGATGTAATATCATTATCCTGTTTTTAATACTACAGTAATAAGTTGGTTCTCGTTTGGTATAACCGAAAACGGGATACTGAAGAATTTTTGTGTCCGTTTCAAAAAACACGCAATTTTTTCAATATAGTTTAATTAATTATAAACATAACAGTCAGTCAAAATAAATAAATTTAACTTAGTATCTAGAAAATAAATACACCCAAGTAATAGGAAATACAGGACAGGGAATTTTATGAGTAGAAGAAATGCATCGAAAACGAGAAAAGGCATATATTATGGCTCACCTACTCGTAATATCGCCTCCACTAGACAATAAAAGGGATGTTTTTTTGGGTCACTGGTTGTTTAAATAAATCTGTGATACAATTATTTATTTTAGACAGGTAACAATTATTTTCGAGAAAGTGTCATCTATTAACATAGAAATGAGCTTAAAAAGGTGTGTGTTATGTAAACTAGAATTACTATAGATTAATATTTCGAATGCTAAAATCTGTATTCGTATTCGTATACCCATTTTGAAAGGAAACACCCAAATTTGGTCCGGATGTAAAGGTCCTGAACTTCTTGCACAAATTTTCGTTCTAATAGGTATTTCTAGTAGGTATCCTATGCGGGAATCTTAAATAAATGTAAATAAACAATATAATATGGTAAATTGAAAATTCTGAAATGGGAGGTAGGGGAGACGCAAATATAACGATTGAAATAAATACCTATTTGTGCCTTATACAAATGTTGATAATTTCAGAAATACACAAGGTGTTAGATTTAAAAAATATATATATTTCCGTTTTTTTTTTCAATATTTCCGGAACTAATAAATCAAAGAAGCTGAATGTTTACTTACTTACTTATGATTTCTCTTCAGATTTCAGTTTTGACATTTTTATATCAAATTCACAAAAAAATTCAAATTTGACATGTACTTTAGTTTATTTTAAGTGGTTTCCACGAACACTAACTATGAATTCTAGATATTTTACTGTTCAGTTAAGAACTTTTCGATAATTTTTTCCATAGCAAGGAAAACATTCGTGAGCTCGAAAGAATTGGAATTAAATAACCGAGATTATAAGTGATAGTTTTATTTAATGTGACACATTTTTGCTACCAGAATCTATAAAGTCTTTAATTTAGAGTTAAGCATTTCTGACTTTGTATTTGTTAGTATTTCCGGTCTTGGGCAAACAAAAAGTTTTAGATTATAATTTAGAACAAGTCACAAAAAGTCCTAAAATACTTTTCCGAAAACCTATGAATTAGTGGATCTCGTGATAAAGACAGACGAGAATAACCTAATAAAATCCCAAAATATTTAAGACATTTTACGATTTTCCTGAAATCCTTATTCAATTTGAGAATATCGAATACCAGCAAAATCTAAACATTTTACTATGTTATTCTCTTGATTAAGACAAATATTTTTTGTTATTGCATTGATTGTTTATCTTCACGAGATCCACAAATTCAAGATTTAGTATAAAATTTTAAAACGGAATATTTTAAAAAAGGAAAAGATAATGACACGAAGTTTTATATCATTTTGCTTTACTTGACGAGCAGATTTCAAAATTGCAAAATAAACTCCTGTACAAAATTAACGCACCACCCATATTTTTCTCGATATTTTTTATTCTTTTATATTTTTTCTCGACTAGTAGGCCATGGACCTTGTTTGAAAGTGACAGTTGTTATTTTATTTTAGCTAACTATAGTATCACAACCTTGTTTTGACAATAATTCGTATTAAACCTCGTTTTAGAATAAAAGTGTGTTAAAATTTTCTTAAAAAGTGTTGATTAAAGCAAAGTGTGTGTGAAAAGCAAGCTTTCGATTGTGATTGTTTTTATCACATGGATGTTGGGAAGTTTATTTGCGAGTAAATCAAGTAAGGAAAAAGAACCGCCAAAAAAAATTGTCAATTATTGAGGATGCAGTGCGAGCATCGACTCTCCTGGATGAAGTATATCCAATGCGATATGTTTCTGGTTTGTTAGGAAAACATCATTCCAGCATCTGCCGCATGGTGAGATGACATAATGAGAAGATCAAAGACCAGGGCAAGGCCGAAAACGTTGTGCACCAATCAAATTGATGATCGTTTTTTGAGACAACGAGTTGTCAGAGACAGGCTATATGGTCTCGAACGGTTAGAAGACGTTTACATGAAGCAGGATTAAGCAATAGAAGACCGGCCAAAAAAACATTGTTTATCAGAAAATAAAAAGTTCAGAGATTGAATTTTGCAAGACTAAGTATACATCAGAATTGGACCATCAATGATTGGAAATAAGTTCTGTTCTCCGATGAAACTATTATTAGCGTTAAAGCTCCAGATGGACGTGAGCGTGACTGGCGAAGGTGAGGAGAAAGCTTTGCCAGCTGCTAAAGTACCTTTTGGTGGTAGCTATAAAATATTTGGGGGGGGGGGGAATTTTGTCATATAGGTCGCTATTGAAGAATGGGAGAATATTCCGCAAGCTTTTGTTGAACATTTGATATCAAGTATGCCTCGACGCATGAATGCAGT
This sequence comes from Pseudeuparius sepicola, assembly GCA_963920635.1. Lineage (NCBI taxonomy): Eukaryota > Metazoa > Arthropoda > Insecta > Coleoptera > Anthribidae > Pseudeuparius > Pseudeuparius sepicola. The sequence goes on along the minus strand of OY987302.1, from coordinate 44,298,369 downwards.
GATAAGAAGTAGAGGAGGGCCTACACGGTATCAGTGTTAACCCATAGATGTATTTATGCTGTTTTGCTGATTTTTTTCTTTTTTTAATTTGAAGTTATGCTAGCTTTTTTATGCATTTTCTTTAAAAACACATTTTTAATGAAACATTACGGAAAATTAAGGTCATTTTAAGGTCATGTTTGACTAATTTGTAGGTGTTCATTATCATTTCAAAGTAACTTAGTTTTATTTTGTGTTTTATTGTAAATATTTAGATTAATTAAAGTGGTGCGATAATTTTGTCCAGGAGAATATACATATAGGGTGAATCAGTTTTTTGTAGCAGGATTTTAACAGGTCCTAGATCTTCAAAAAATAACCGCACTTTCTTCTATAAACTATATCATTTTAAGTTACAGGGCGTTAAAATTGTAAGAAATATGTGGACTTTATTGAATATTTACCAAACTAGTTGAGATATTTATGTCATATTTTTTAGTATACGCTATAACGGGACGGGTTAGCATAAAACCTGTTAATATTCAACATCTTACACAGCCAGTGGCGGAGAAGTCGGTAATTGGTAAAATTATTTTTAGAAAAAAAAATGAATCACCTTGTATTGTAATAAAAGGTATTGAATTTTTTATGTAGATTTTAATTGCATACAAAAATGTCCTCTTGGTATTTGTTCGCATGTGTTCTAGTTTAACGGCAAATTTAATTTTTGTATTATTTCGGGGTATTTCTCTGAAAATTATCTAAAAAAATTGCTCCATAAGTAACACTTAAAGTAGAAATAATGTAACTTTTTCCAATAAAGTAACTTTTTCCAATAAACTTACCTACTTAAGGCTATAGGTACTTTTGAAGTTACAGGGTCTAAAACATTCAAGGAAGATTCAATTAAGGTTACGCTCTGTATCTTGAAAAGTAAAACCTTGAATGGGTTAGTTTATTGTAAAAAGTTACTTTATTTAAAATAAGAAACACGTTTTTTTACTTTAAGTGTTACTTATGGAGCAAATTTTTTAGATAATTTTTCAGAAATACCCGAAATAAGACAAAAAAATGAAATTTGCCGTTAAACTATAACACGTGCGAACAAATACCAAGAGGACATTTTTGTCTGCAATTAAAATCTACATAAACCATAAACTGTAACACATGCGAACAAATACCAAGAGGACATTTTTGTGTGCAATTAAAATCTACATAAAAAATTCAATACCTTTTGTTAAAATACAAGGTGATTCATTTTTTTTTCTAAGAATAATTTTACCAATTACCGACTTCTCCGCCACTGGTTGTGCAAGATGTTCGATATTAACAGGTTTTATGCTAATCCATGCCGTTTTAACGTATACCAAATATGACTTAAATATCTCAACTAGTCTTGTAAATATTCAATAAAGTCCGCATATTTTTTCCAAATTTAACACCCTGTAACTTTTTTCTAAGGCCTTAAAAAGATATAGTTTATACGAAAAATTGCCGTTATTTTTTGAAGATCTATTACCTGTTAAAGTCCTGCTACAAAAAACTAATTCACCCTGTATAGGGGTTTGCCATGCTTTTGCGCAACACACTCAGAAACTGCATACAATTACGTACAACTTTTATCTAAAATTTTTTCCTATCACAAAATATTAGGAAGTTATAGGGATAATGGGAGATTTAGCATGGACACTCTGTACAGAAATTATTTTGTCGTTCAGCTCACGAGTTCAGTGATCCGAATCGCCTCGCAAGGCAGACATTTCGCGAAGCTTAAATCCCAGGACTTTTATACCTTCCACCAAATTTCGTCGAGGTCTCGTCTCACGGCAACTAATCCTGACGAATGCGGTGTTGTTATTAGACGTCGCATAGCGCCCTCCGGTGATCGCACCGGAGCGAATGCGGTAGGTATCCTTGGTCGGTCCGGCCTTCTTGCGTAACTGTTGGTCGACCGACCACCGTTACGAACGAAATGTTAATTTAATTCCACCACCCGAATTTGCAACGGAGAACGAGCGCATAGGTATACGGCCGAGAATAAGTTAATGACATAGGCCGAGAGAAGTGTCGCAATAGAGTTAAATTGGATTTATATAGGCATAAACGATCGGTTTCCTGAAAGCAGGGCAACGCCTCGAGTGGCAAACACGCATAAAAATCGTCTTTACACTTTTTGTTGTGTCAAATGAAAGCAGGGCCGTATCTAGCGAAAATTTGGGGGGGGGGGTTCAGGATCGGCTTAAGCTTTTGTGGGGCCGGGTGCCGGTTGAAAGTGCGGGGCCCTGGCAAGGAATTATTTAACCCATTAAGAATAAATTTTTGAAAATTGATACGCCACTAGAATGGTATATTTTTTTGCATGTCACTTTTTGAAAAAGTAGGCCGGGGCGATGAGTTTAGATCACTTCAGTGACGTATATAGAAATTAATTTCGGAGAGAGAGGGACAATTTTTGTGAATTTTTTCAAAGAAGTGCATTTAAAATAATTCTGTAAAAGGCGCCGCAGGTGAAATTTTTTAGAAATGTTAAGAAAAATTACTTAAAATAGGTCTTGGAAATCCCAATATCTTCAGATTTACAAGCTGCAGTGAATATTTCAAAGGTACTCATGAAAAGTGAAACACAGTGTCGGTACGTACCTAATAAAATTTTTACATCATTCTCCAAAGAACGAGTAGGTACCGGATTTTCAGTGAATAATTAGTATAGATGTTGCAAGCCAAAAATATTCATGAAACATTCAAATGTATCATGTTACCAAAGTATTTTTACTGTATTTTCTTTATTCCGCTTCATCGAACACGTCTAAGATACAAAAGTACGCTGAACACAAATTATCCTCAGTTGCTAAACATTATATTTTTAAAGTCCGGGAGCCAATCTACAGAATGTGCAGAAATCGTACCGGAGCGAATGTCGCTGGCAACCTTCGTCAGTTCGAGCCACTTGTTACTGAAGTGGACGGTAGATAGCAGTTATTGCGCAACTATATACGGGTAACTGAACCGGCCTGGCCACGGGCCAGAGTTACGGACAAAATGTTTATTGTACCACAGATAACAGATAAGGCCGACAACAAGTAATGATAGAGCGAAGTGGTTGTAGCAACGTAATTTAGCAGAATGTATCTGCTCGTGGTTCAAATTGTTTAACTCTAGTACCTACCTATACTATCTACTTAATGCTTATAGGCTGCTTCCTGTCCTGTACAATACATATTTTATCGAAAAAAAAACAGATACAAGACCAAAATAGCGAATATAATTAGTGTTATGTAATAATGCCGTTAGATGGCACCAAGCTTAATCTGCTGTACCTATGTTATGCTAGGAACACATAATCTAGATGGGAGGCTCTATAGAAAGAGGCAAGAACTAAGAGCCTATATAGAATATAGACGAGGGAACTGAGGAGCAGAGTTTAGTAGACAAAACATGTATTTGTCAACTTCCAGGGGGGGGGACAAATTCCTCACCAAAAGATGATGACTCCAGAAAACTTTTGCAAAACTTTAAAGACAACATTTATATTTGAAAGGTCTTCAAAAACCACTTCTTTTGACCTTTATGAAACTGTATACGGCTCATGAGTGCTCTGGAATTATTGAAAAAATATTAATAAAGATAAAAGTAATTTCCAAACCACAAAACCATATTAACCATTTTTTTAAGAACAGAAAGAATAATAATATAGAATTGGCCATATTTCAAAACCATTTATACAAAATTTCAATACTCTAAGTTTACGAAATAGGGCCAAAATTAAAAAAAGAGTTTTCCGGAGTAACTTGTATAAATCACAGGACATAATATGTTAGTGATCTTTTTCGGGGATCGATTAAGCTTTGCTCTATACGTATTATTTTACATAATATTGACAGTCTGACGCATAGAAGCCTAAAAATAAAAATTTGACGACGAATAAATCATTTATTTTAAAAACTCTGCAGAGGGTGGTCCAACTTTTAGGCGCAAAACTTCAGGAGTCTATAAAGAAAACGTCAAAGTAAGTAGATTTTTGCATATAATCATGTACCTCAATCCTAAAGGTTTTCGTTGTAGGGGTCGTCCAAGTTACATTTTTTTCAAGTTTTCTTTTATTTCTTCGAAATGAAGACAGATAACGCATAAGGCAACATATTCAGTACAGTTTAGAAACACATTAAATGCTATAAAAAATAATTTTGCCTATCTACTTCCACCAGTGCCGGAGAGGCGGGGGCAAAATAGAAGGGAATGAATTCGACAAAATTTTGACATCCTATTTCAAGAAAACCAATGGTCTTTTGCTTAAAGCCAATTTTGCATTTTTTCGTCATGACATATTATTTGTACCAAACTTCAATAAAATAAAGTTCTTATTGTATAACATATTACCTAACTGAATATCGATTTTCATTTTATAAAATCACTTTTATTGCCCTATATCTCTAAAACAAAAAATGAGTGACGGTCCCTCATTTTGAAACTATTACAATATTGAGTATTGAGTATTGTCACCAGAACTAAAGGTGTATATATTACAGACCGTATATGTAAAACAGGCCGTATACAAAAGGACTAGTCCGCATATGTAAATGGACTGAAAATATTAGTCCATATGTATAAGAAGCTTGTCCGTCAACAAACGGTCTAGTCGGTTTGTAAAAGGACTAGTCCTATTATATACGGTCTATCTGCAACTAGACCGTATATCACAGAGAGATTTAAACAAAGACATTTGCAATGTTTTCCGGGCGGTTTCGATGTCCGCCATTTCTGAATTACCCCTTCTTTTTTATATAGGCCCATCAAAGAAGGATATTACTTCTTGCTGGTACGTAGTATTTTGAAGGAAAAAAGGTAATTATTTAGTATAATGTATAAGATGATTAAGATTTATTATTATTATTTTAGAAAATAAATTATTATTATCTCTAATTCCAACAAAATTATTTGTAGCAAGAACTTTACGTTTTAAATAAGAACCTCTTATGGTATAGGCACTCCATACTTGAGTGAAAATCGTGGTTTATACGTAACAAATCCATAAGGGGGAATTTTATGGCATTAGTCTAAAATTTGGTCTCGCCCATTTTAACGGTATTAGCTACAAAAATATACCTTGAAATGCAAAAAATATTGCATATACCATATTTATGTAAAAATTTTATTGAATATATTTATTTATTTTTGGAATGGAAGTTAACACAGTGTCCACTGGTTCATCTAGTGTTTTTGTTATAATTTTTATTATAAATAAAATAAAAAAATATTTTATTGCACATTTTAAATATTTACTACTATATTAATGCTTCAAACAAAACGAAAGTACCTACTGCAGCGAGGTCAATTTTGCACAAGGCAAGAGGCGAGTACAAGCTTACTTCTTCATTAGATAGTAAGTAGGTACCCTCGCTTCTATAACTATAGTGTTTCCTGACCGACAACTTAAAATGAAACTCCCATTCCTCTGCCCTAGCACAAAGTTTGTCTAAAGACTATTCTGCCTTATCTTTGTTTCCTTCACAAGCCATTTTCATATTATTATATTGAAGATTTTTGTGCACATGGTGAAAACATTGGAATGGAAGTTAACACAGTGTCCACTGGTTCATCTAGTGTTTTTGTTATAATTTTTATTATAAATAAAATAAAAAAATATTTTATTGCACATTTTAAATATTTACTACTATATTAATGCTTCAAACAAAACGAAAGTACCTACTGCAGCGAGGTCAATTTTGCACAAGGCAAGAGGCGAGTACAAGCTTACTTCTTCATTAGATAGTAAGTAGGTACCCTCGCTTCTATAACTATAGTGTTTCCTGACCGAGAACTTAAAATGAAACTCCCATTCCTCTGCCCTAGCACAAAGTTTGTCTAAAGACTATTCTGCCTTATCTTTGTTTCCTTCACAAGCCATTTTCATATTATTATATTGAAGATTTTTGTGCACATGGTGAAAACATTATCACCATTCATTAAAACAGCATCTCCCACTTTACGTTCTTGTTGTCGTTAGGTGCTGCTGAAAGTGGTGCGTAAGTAGCACTTGGAATTATTAATGTTGTTCGGTCTTTAAAAATATACATTACAGTGCTAATAAATCATCTATTATTACAACACAGGGAAATTTAAAAGAACTGTAACAGGCAAATTGATATAACCTATTAAACTTCAGTATGTAGGTGATGCTTATAGTAGGTAAGGCAGCAGCATGTAAACAGTTGATCGATACCCAAAATTATTGCAAGTATACATGAAACATCAAACAGCCCTTTGGAATATTTTGCCTTTGAGTATAAGTTTATAAAAGAGGTAAAACAATCTGTTTGGCTGGCAAGTGTTCTGTCTTCTGTCTTGTCAACCAGTCACAAAATATGACAGGGCGCACTCGTTTGAATTTTGTGACTAACTTTACTTCCAATTTAGCCGTATTTTCGCATTATCTCTCCCAATAAAGGAACCCCAGTAGTACCTATTAGTTCCAGTTAAGGAAATATACTGATAGAGCCCAGTATTCAGCCACATGTGGCTGTGTCGGGCAGTGTGATTGCCATTTGTTTTATTTTTCAACTTTTCAGGAACCCGAATCTTATAAATATTTTTGAAATTTCAAGCGGTTGTAAAAAAAGGACCATACGGTATTTTTCAATAGAAATTGGTACATAAGCATTTTAGAACATGCCGAATGAGATGGAATAGTTAGATCTTTGGGGAAAAAATCGCTAATATGTCTTTCCGAAATTTGGGGGTATAAGCATGATCGTAGTAGGCCATATGAGTGTTAGGATTCATGTGTGTTTTTGGCTCCAAAAAGTCCTGCTCCGAACCATCTTCAAACCAAAAAATTACCATTCAGTTATCTTTAAAAACAAACATTTTACGAGGGTGTTTCCACTTAAAAGGGAACACACTGTAGGCATCTTATTTTTGGCTAAATCACAACATTTACAGGTATGTTTAAAAAACCGAATGACTTGTCTATGTAACTCCCTGTATAAAACATAGTCTCACATTTGAACCCGTCGCCGAAAAATAATCCCTAACAGCAAATTCCATGTACAGGCTGACCCATTTCAAATGGAAGCACCCCCATAACTTTTTTGTTTTTTGTCCGATTTTAACCGGTTTTTTTTCTAAAGATAGGCCACAAAAAACTCTATTTCGGCACAAAATTTCAAAGCCGTACTTATTTAGCGATTCTTTTATCTAAAAACTGACAATGTCATTGGATTCGGGACTATTTAAAATGAGTTTGTGCTAAGTTTCATAAAAAAATAGCTATTATTAAAAATACTACAAAATAATTAATATTGAAAATTTAAGAATCTGACTGCCCCCGTAGCAAGTTTATTTTTAATACGATTGCCCCCAAACTTTATTCCTACTCTTTGAACCCAACAAACTGTCGTTTTAAAAGTATTTTGGTAGCTGGTTTCAATTTAAAGAAAAAAAAAACAAGGGAAAAAAATATAAATTATTTTTTGATGAAACTTAGCACAAACTCATTTTAATAGTCCCGAATCCAATGACATTGTCAGTTTTTAGATAAAAGAATCGTTAAATAATTTTCGTGATTTTTTTGCAAGAAAAAAAATCATAATAGGCCTTGAAAATTGAAGTACGGCTTTGAAATTTTGTGTCGAAATAGAGTTTTTTGTGGCCTATCTTTAGAAAAAAAAAACGGTTAAAATCGGACAAAAAACAAAAAAGTTATGGGGGTGCTTCCATTTGAAATGGGTCACGCTGTCTATAATTCAATAATTTTAAAATAGTATCTAAACTTCCTGTATCTTTTTTATTAGGTACCCATGCAAGCATTTTCGGAAATAAGTGTATAGATTTTTTTCTTCTTTTTAGATTCTGAGTCACTCTATTTTGTTTCAAGTACTACAACACCTCTGTTATTGGGACATTGAAAACATACCAATACTATTTAAATATAGGTAGAGAAATTGTCACGGACAATCACCATGATGAATTCCAAAAGTGTAATTAATTTCGATGCGGTACCGCACGACATGGCATGCCACGAACGTGCGGCTCAAACGAAATACACAAGTGCTGATAGGTACTGTGAATAAATTTTGATTGACTAATTGGCGCCCGAATTTGCATTGCGCCTAACTAATTAATCAACACCATCCTATGTGTAATGAAATCCGTGTAATGTAATATACAAGTTGTCAACAAGCCGGTGCTATTGATCGGCCAACGCCCCGAAAGGGAACAATAGAAACTGCGGGAATCTATTTGGAAATAAAAGAATTATGTCAGTACGCATGATTGATTACCACTCTCTCGAAATAATGCTCTTTTTGATTTTTTTAGGTCGCGCGTTCATTACCAATCAAACCAATTAATATACAGATATGTTTTGTGTAGCGATACGAAATTTGTCACTTTTTACTTGGCATTAAGAAATGATGAATTGTTGAGTTAATCCTAAGAGAATTGGAAGCTATTTCTTTATTTGTAATTTTGTTAAGGTGCGATACTTTCACTGGTAGTAAATTGTAGGTATTCCAAGCATATAGGGACATTTTCTTATAATTGCCGTATACCGATCAGAATTATTATTTACTGATACAGAAATAATTTAATACATATATTAATAAAGTGTGTATACCAATTTCCAATAATTATTGTAACCTGCGTACATCGATAGATCTAAGTCTATAGAAACATATTATAAGTAGGTATGTATCAATCATAAAACCGCTTTAAATAAAATTATTACCGAAATAAATGTAAAACATCTGTAAACAAGCGGTTATAAAACGGATAGGGAGAGCGACACGTCACTGCCGCACACGAAACGCTGCATTCAGCTGCAATGATCGGCAGTTTTACGACACCTATTGTAGAAACACAGAAAATAATATCCCATTTATGCTACTATATAGTTGAGCTTCTACTGTGGTAATATGCACAAAGCACGGCAGCTCGAGGAACGCGCTTCCCAACTGAGACAGTGATGGTAAGCTAATATTGAGGCAGCGCTCCGCGCATTCAAATGGATATTTGTCGCTATTTCCCTGTACAGAAAATATTTTTAGTTCACAGATTTCATTTGGAGACTATATTTATGGCGTTTAAACAGAAATATAGTTGTGTTACGTACATTGAATCAATTTGGAAAAATTTTAATTGCTTCGGAACACAGCCCTATTCCACAAGGTTCTTGCTTATAAAGTTCAAATGAAATTTACTAGTAGTCACTCTTCGGCAAGTTCAACTTTCTCGACTTAGCAATTGTTCTTCTTCGCTCTACATCTGCGTTTGGTCGCCTATAGAATAATTAGAGTGCAATTCAATTGCAATGGTTCCTATTATTCTATTTATTTATTTCTATCAGGAATAACTTACAAAAATAACCGATTCATCTTGTCAACATTGTTGATTCATTATCTGAATCGCTATTATTATTCGAGGGCGTGAATACATTTTTATAGTATATAATGCTGGGCTATGCATTGCATTTAATTTCCTTTATACAGAGTGATTTAGTCATCATGTAAATAGACACTCATGAATGAACGTTTGGTTGAAGGTTAAGAAGAAATAAGAAAAACATAATACTACCCAATCTCTTATCTGCATTATATCCGTAATGTCAGTCTTGATTCTATACAAATGGCAAGCGTTATATTATTGTACTCGCAGCACAAGCTGCTGAATTTACTAGAAGACTTTTCTCGAATTGCCACATACACAATTCTCATAATGTTTAAACTACATGACAATATTGCTAATGGTAAAACAATAGATATCTATACAAAATTGTAACAGCGTCTACACAGCGATCTGTTTTGTACATTTTCGATTTTTCCCGCGGTTTTTAAGCAAGAAACATGCGCATCTAGTGGAGTGATGAGAGAAGCAGCAGTATATGCAACACTTTAGTACTTACTGGTATTTTGAAATAGTGACGAAATAGCTTGGAGAAAAATTAGAATTAAATTAAGAGTTAAGTAGTTACTTATTTGAAAAAGTGGCGAAGTTGCTAGAAATAGTACTAATAGTCCGACACACGAGAGAAGTACAATGAAAAACTCAGTCTAATCGCCCATGCCCACATTAATAACCTACGGATGCCGCTTAGACTCAGTTTTTCATTGGACTTCTCTCGTGTGTCGGAATGTAAAAAAATGAGTACGTAATAACTCCTGATTCGGCACGCCGATTGGTCAGCAGCAGCACGGCGCAGGAAGATGGAAGATTGTAAGAAAATAAGTCGGCTTATGGCTTATGATCATGTTCTGTGGGGTGATAGAACAGTGTGTGTGGTGGAACCAACGATATATATATATAGGAATAGATGACTCACGGTACAAATAATAAGTACGGGTTTTGTTTTGCTTCTACATTAGCGGGTCGGGGGAAAGAAGACGAGGTAATTCCTTTACATTGGCGTTTCTTAAGTTCAATCTTTCTTATTTTGTAATGCATAATAAATAGTTTTTTGATAGATTTGTATTTCGTATAATATATGCTTTGATATACTTAGATTTACAAGATAACCTAAATCGTATCAAAAAACTGGAAACCTTTGAATGTGCCAACAATAACATCTTTTTAAAATCATGAAACAAAACAAGTCTCCTTTGGTAATGTATCTACTCCAATACAGGGTGTTCACTGTTCACTTTCAAAGGGCCCACCATTGGGATTTTTGTAACGGTAAGAGCTGCAAGGTTGGTTAAATTAGACAAAAGTTGCGCATTTTGATGTGTTTCAATATCTGCATGCAAATAAATTGGACATAGCTCACCTGGTTACTAAAATAACCTGAAAAACTGAAAACTTGCACTTTTTTATTTTGTCCGTAACTTTTTTAATGTCAAACGGAATTGAATGAAATTTGGTGGAATTACGTCCTAATTAGGTACGGGCTTTCGAATGCACTATTCAGAAAAATTCTGTGCCTACTGGATCTTTAGGTATTCATAACCAAATTTCGATTTTCTTATGGCGGCCATTTTGGATTATACCACCATTGGATAGAGCAAAAAATTACGAATACAACCATGTATCACAACACCTAATCAAACCCACTTAAATGTTAAATTTCTAATATTTAAATATTTTTAGTCGCGCAGACGCGTCAGCAGGCCGTGATTCCGAAAACAATATCAATAACTGACACCTAATAAACTGATGAAACGTCAAATTTGATAGGTATCAAAAGTTTATTTATTTAACGTTATTTTAATAGGAACAAGAAACTAAATACTAATAAAAAATAGTAGGTATAGGTATTAAAAGTGAACAAAAACTCCGTTTCAAAGCAGCTGCTGAAAATTCTGTCCATTATTTTGAATGCAAAGTAATGCGATCCATATCATACATTGTTTTCAAAATATATTCTGGTGGTACGGACTGAAAAACTTGCATAATTCTGTTTCGCAATTCTTCAACATTTGTAACAGGCCTATCATAAACAATGTTTTTTGCATATCCACATAGGAAATAATCTAAGGGATTTAAACAAGGCGACCTTGGTGGCCACTGGACAGGACCGTTAGTCCCGATCCAGGATTCTGGAAAACGGAGATCTAAATAATCTTGAACAATTCTTGCGTTATCGGGGCCAGCCCCGTCTTGTTGAAACCAAGTTAAGTTTCTAATTACTGCCAGTGGCACATTGTCTAACAATTGTTCAAAATCGTTTTGAAGGAAGTTAACATATGTCTGTCCATTTAAACGATTCTCAAAGAAGTATGGGCCCAATAATTGATTACCCAAAAGTCCACACCAAACGTTTAAGGAGAAAAGAATTTGTGGCCGCCTCACCTCTTGTAACAACTGAGGATTTAGAATGGCATAAAAATGTTTATTTCTTCTGTTAAAGATTCCACTATTGGTGAACAAAGTTTCATCTGTGTAAATTACTTTAGTCACAAACCTAGGATCTGCAGTTAATTGATTGCGGAACCAAACATAAAATGCATGCCTTCTTTGAGCGTCCCCTGGATGTAACTTTTGTACGGGTTGAATTTTAAAGTCATGGTATCTGTGCTTTTTTAAAATCTTGTTAACTGCCCCTAACGACAAACCACATTCCCTAGCAATTTTCCTTTGCGATGTCTCTGGATTTAAATGAATTTGAGCCAAAACATTGATTTCACTTACAGCTCCTCTAGCTCTTACAAAATCATTTCTCCTTCTGTTTTGTAACGTCGCATCTGCTTCCATACGCCTATACAACCTTCGGAAAATAGCTCTAAATTAGGTAGGCTGCCTTCGTTCGGGGTATAATTCTTGATACTGGCGCTCAGCGTTAATAGAATTGCGGTAGTTTCGAATATAAACATTGTACATATCCAATCTTTCATTTAGAGGATATTGTTGGGGCATGATTCAATAAGCTTTAGCCACTTAAGACGCTTAACACACAATTTTAAGTAATTAACAAAAGTTATGGGAACTATAACTAACGTTTCAGTTTATTAAGTGACAGTTATTGATATTGTTTTCGGAATCATGGCCTACTGCCACGCTTCTGCGATTCAAAATATTTAAAATATGGGCCGCGGTGGCGTCGCTCGTACCGGCGCTGACTTTTTAGACTGCATGTTTTTCTGCCTTCTATCGACCTTGGTTCGAGGCAGGCGCATGCATATATCTTTAAAGAAAAACACCGCTATGGCCAAGAGCGCTGGACAAATGTGGGTTCACGGTATTGCTCCTAATTGTCCTACACTACGGATTACTACGGTTTTCTAGGGTTTTCCGTAGTACTTGAGCGAATGCTATCCTAGTTTTATCGGGAAAAAAGTCGGCCCTAGCCGCAAATGGCAACGAAGACAAAATAATAGTAATTACCCCCCTCCCCCGCACAAGCATGTGGTTGCTTCTGGGGTACTCCTAGTTTGGAGTATTGTGAGGGTGAGAATTATTATTATTATTAGAAATTTGACATTTAAGTGGGTTTAATTAGGTGTTGTGATACATGGCTGTATTAGTAATTTTTTGCTCTACCCAATGGTGGTAAAATCCAATATGGCTGCCATAAGAAAATCGAAATTTGGGTATAAGTACCTAAAGATCCAGTAAGCACAGAATTTTTCTGAATAGTGCATTCGAAAGCCCGTACCTAATTACGTAACTCCACCAAATTTCATTCAATTCCGTTTGACAATAAAAAAGTGCAAGTTTTCAGTTTTTCGGGTTATTTTAGTAATCATGTGAGATACAGTGTGTCCCCAGATGGAGTACCGCACTCTTGTAAAGTTTCTTTTTTTCGAGAAAAAGTCATTCTTTATAAAGTTTTGCTTGTTCTTAAAATAAGATTCAATCTTATTTTAAGAACAACTTTTTCCATGCCAATCTTAAAGATTGGCATGGAAAAAGTTAACATTACTTACACTATGGGTGACCGGAAACTTGAAAAAACGTTAATTATTTTAAGAGTAAACTGCCTCTATTGGTAAAGATAGTGAAAAAAGTTATAAAGAATTTTTTTTCAGCGTAGTAAGTTACTTACGTGTACAAAATTTCAAAGAGTTAGGCCTACTTTGATTTTTTGATTTTTTCTCTTTTTTCTTTGAGTAAATGGTTTTCTGTAAATAGCATGACAAAACTATATTAACAAAAGTTACCCAGAATGGAAGACTGCGCCTGATGACAAAATTTAACAATTCTAGGCCTACTTTGTATTTTGGAAAATATTGGAAGAAACTCAAAGTAGGCCAGGATTGTCAAAATTTTTTCATCGTACATAGTGTCCTACTGTGAGTAACTTTTGTTAATACAGTTTTGTCATACTATTTACAGAAAAACATTTAATCGAAGAAAAACAAGAAAAAAATCAAAGTAGGCCTTACACTTTGAAATTTTGTACACCTAAGTAACTTAACACGCTGAACAAATTTTCTTTATAACTCTTTTCAGTATCTCTACAAATAGAGGCAGTTTACTCTTATGTTAATTAACGTTTTTTCAATTTTCTGGTCACCCAGTATAAGTAATAATAACTTTTTCCATGCCAATCTTATTTTAAGAACAAGCAAAACTTTTTATCAAGAATAACTTTTTCTCTAAAAATCAAAAATAAGAAAATTCACAAGAGTGCGGTACCCCATCTGGGGACACACAGTATGTTAAATTTCTTTGCAGATTCTTGAAACACATGAAAATGCGCAACTTTTGTCTAATTTAACCAACCTTGTAGCTCTTACCGTTTCAAAAATTCCAATGGTGGGCATTTTGAAAGTGAACACCCTGTATATCTTTGGGTGGGACGGTCTGTGTCCGTCTGGAAGAAAAATGCGCGACACCGCGGAATGCCTCTGCATGTTGTGGTTGCCGAAGGCAATGCGAGTGGATCGGATTCGGAGACCCTAGACCCTACAGCATCCATGTTGATAGAGAGGTTGCTCCACAGTAAATGAAACCGGGGAGATCGTTTACAAATAGTAAATAAACCAATCAATCAAGTTAAAAAAATGATACATCGATTAAATCACACTGTATGTTCTAAAAAGCTCACTTATACTGCAATTCAAGGAAGAAAATTCAATTAGCCGTTACCTCGACGATCGGTCGACGATAACAAGATGAAAAAAGTAGAACATAGATCACTAATTGCTTTCATCGCATTCACCATGAAAAGATATCATCGATACCCGATTAGGTGCACATTGTGTGAGAAACTTGTGCTCCACATAACTGTTGCTGGAAACTAATTGAACCACACTAATTTCAATGAGTTTTCACTTTCTTTGACTGCTATATAAAAATATTCGCATTATTATTTGTTCGAATATCGTTCGAATATAAATCAGAAGCTACGAGTAATACTATTTATATTGTTCCATAAATCACACTAGACAATTATGGACTTAAATGAAAATATGGCAGATTTGAATCCATGGTGGTGATTCTGGATTGCTGAGCCACATAAATAATCCCCAAATGATTTGAAAACTATTTGAACGATAAGCATTTCAGTTTCTCCTAATTTTGCTATTAAGTAGCTAGTTCTGAATCCCTTGATGTGTGTGAACTTTATTGGTCATGCGCAATAACCTAGTATCTTATAATATATAAAAATACAGAGAAGGCTGAATAATTTCATAATTTGTTACCTACTTATTTTGTGATAAATTATTCTTTTTATTTAATGTACTTTTATATCGTTTATGAGTTATGGAGGGGAGGCGGGCGCACACGTCAAACATTGCCCCACATAGGTGCCAAAATAACTTGTTAATTCCGGCCGCGAATTGTAGTAATTTTAATAGATGTGATTTCTTGATAAAACTATATTAAGTCCCACTAATAACTAACTTTATTTTTCTTAATATTTACAAACTCTCACAAAAGTCAAATTATAGCTTTAAACAGCAAGCTGCAGCTTTAATACCGTTTTCTTTCATCTCGCTGCGGCGCATAAAAAATCCATAATTGCATATGTTAATGGTAATGCGCGGCCATTATTTACACTAATTCGGCAATAAAGTCAACATTTCTTAATATCGGCCGGCGTTCGATAATTTCACTTTATTTCCTCGGTTTCTTGGCAATATCAGCTCGTTACAAAGAGAAATAACCCGAAAAGTATTTTAATGACACCGATTGTATCAGCAATATTCATCGTTGAAAATTAAACACCGTTATACACAATGGCAAAATTACTCCGGTAATTGGTCGAAAAAAGGGAGAGTTTCGAAAGGCAGAGTGACCCTTGGAGAGTACGAGGTGCCTTCCAAATCTGACATTCTACAAGTTGGTCCGCTAAAATTTCCAAGTAAAAAATAACCTAAATTATAAACACTCTGTATAAGATGCAACTTTATAACTTGGTATTAAGGGTTTTCAAGCATGCGGCCGAATCGATTGGACAATTAGGTAGCTTTTTCTTTAAAAAAGTAGGATTTTGCTATATTTGGGGTTACGTTTTATATTATAGCAGGTCATGCAAAGGGCCTAAATAAAAAAATGCACATCACTGAGTAGAGCACTTTAAGGGCAATATACTAAAAAAAATTGAATCGGTTATTCCATTTAAAAATACCGAGACACACTGTATATATAGCTCCGTAGCTTCGAAACTAATTATTATTGGTAAGAAGGTGATCTGGTATATTTGAGGGTGAGAGGGTCGCAGAAATTAATAATTAGGATTCCTGATTTAGGGAGATGCGGTGCAGTGAAGGTTTATTTTCATGTAAAATCCTTAGCTTGATCAAATCAGACCGTTGTACATCAAAAACTTATTTATCGGTATAGTAGACACGGTATTATTTTAATTAATTTTATTGCATTATATTACTATAATAATACTATTGTTTGGAATGAATATTACTCCACAGAAGCGTTGACAGACGTATTTATAAAGACTTCTCACGGCTATAGCTTTCTACTTTCTGTCCTGGAAAACAGATGGCTCTGATGGCTAACAATGTATTTTGCATTGTATTTTATCTCCGGAAAGCGCATGGTGAGCCAAAAATGTGTCAGACGTGACAGCCGTGAGCAGTCTTTGATAATATATCAGTCAACGACAGAAGACATAATATAATGGTTTGTAGGTACTTGGGTAGATCTTATCCATATGTCCATATTATAACAAAAACAAAAAATACATATTTATAAGTTCAAAAATAAAAAAATAATACGAAATTGTAAATGTCTGTCCCTAGTCATAATTTTTTTTAGTTTTGCCTGTTTCAAAAATATACAGGATGATTCAGTCAACTTCAATCAATTTTTCAGTTGACATTAAAGCCATTTTTTGTCTGCCGGAATCCTTTAACAGTCTTAACCGTCTGCCTACTACATTTTATAAGATGGTTTCATCAAGGAAATCTAACATTTTTTTGACAGACGGGCATTGATTGCTTTTAATAACACAAAAATTTTGCATAAAATAATTATTTATGTACCAAGGCACTGAAGTTCAACTTTTTATGACTCGTGTGGAATTTAGTTGCCGAGGCCTCTGGCTGAGGCAAATAAACCACATGAGTCATAAAAAGAACTTCAGTGCCGAGGTAAAATCGGAAAAAAAAAAGTTTTATTAGGCAAGAAAATAATAATAAGGGATCACCCGTCCATGAACCGACTACGCGCGGCGTTGCTTGACTTTGACGATCGCTCTACCTATAGTAGGCGCACTGAGAGATTGCGTCCGCGGGGAAGCGGGGAGCGCGGAGAACGATTTGTCGCTATTGGCCGACTGCAACAATGCAAAAAATGCACCGCGTTTTCGTATTCGTAATTAAAAATAGAACCAAGGCGAGATTCAGAGGACTGATTATCCCTAAGTGTGCGCGTCGAAATCTATTAGTTTTGGAAACTATAAATTTCGACGCGCACGCCTAGGGATAATCAGTCGTCTGAATCTCGCCTTGGTTCTATTTTTAATTGCGAATACGAAAACGCGGTGCATTTTTTGCCCTGTTGCAGTCGGCCAATAGCGACAAATCGTTCTCCGCGCTCCCCGCTTCCCCGCTTCCCCGCGGACGCAATCTCTCAGTGCGCCTACAATAGGTCAAGTATGACAAAGACACGACAGAAAAACCAAACTGCTGCTTGTTGTACACTTGTGCAGCCTCCATAATAAATCTATTGATATTCAAACCTACTAAAATATGTATATTGATAGAATGCGCTGCTATAGGTAAGAATTTCGCAATGTGTACGAATAGTTAAATGGGCCTTTATTGGCCGGGTTTTGAATATTTGGTCACTTTTGACGGGCGATGGCTCCGCGTCTGACGTTTGATGTTTACATCTCGCCAAGGCCTACTTATTGAAAAAATCGTACAATAATGGGTTACTTCAGTGCCGATTTCTGAGCTTTTAGTGACGATTTTGGGACACTTCTCTGCCAATTTCAAGAAAAAATAATTATTAGATTATTATTAAACAACCGTCTGCGGATCGTTCTTTCGTGGTTATTATATGACCTTTACAAGCTTTGTTACCATTGGCAGAAGGTTATTTTCATTAAGCAATCAATTAATCAATTAATTAAATCATTGTATATGCTAAACTTACGAAATGTTGTTTATACATATGAATTATGTGCAATGTTATTAAAATATTGCACATATTTATAGAAATAGAGTTTGGAGTTGTCATTTCAAATAATGAACTTTTTACATTTCCCGCTACTAGTCACCAGCGACGCTTTAAACCAATAAATATGAGGAGTTTCCCATCTACCCCAACTTTATTTCATCTAATGGTCGATTACAGCCAGTATAGGTATCATTTGGAATTAATAAGGATTTATTTGCTTTCCTAATACAATTTTGCTTAAACTGAAATTTAGGGATAATTTTTCTACGATTTAAGAAATTTTAAAATAGTCCATGACTGTTCTGTCGTGCAATTTTTTAATATAATTGCCTTTCTTGCAAAAGATCACGATCATTCATTTTATGTTTATAGGATAGAATATTCATAAATATATAAAAACTTGTTTGCCATGCGAATTAACTCAAATATGAAAAGTCAGGAAGAAACCCGTATATACAGGGTGAGTCACATCTAAAGGCAGAGCCGAAAACACAAGGTAGAACTCGCTAAAATAAGCACATATGCTTAATAAACATTAGCCCAAAAAAGCTTGGTTCTCCATATACAGCGTGTTGAAAATTTTCCAAAAATAACATATTTTTTTAATTTCTTTCGATCCCATTTAGGAATTCCAACCAAATTTGGTACACATTATACACTGGACGGTTACCATTTTGTGGAATAATTTGACCCCGTTCCGATCACCAGCGGCGTAGGTACAATTAGTTACTGTAAATAATTGTAGAAAAAAAGTAGTACGGCCCTGTGCAAAACAAAAAATGTTGCCTTTTTTGGATAGCCCATTTAATTTGGAACAAAAAGTACCTCTTGGTATTTTTTTTATTTCTGGTACAGTTTCTTCGTAATTTCGGATTTTTTAAACTAGTGTCAAGATGATTATGCTGGCATTTAAAATAAAATTATTTCTATCTACGCCGCTGCTCATCTGAACAGGGCCAAATTATTGCACAAAATGACAACCCATAATATGTATAAAATAATTCCTAAACGTGCTAGAAAAAAATTAAAAAATATTTGGAAAAGTTTCAACACTCTGTATATGGAGAACCAAGCGTTTTTGAGCTAATGTTTATTAAGCATATGTGCTTATTTTAGCGAATTCTACCTTGTGTTTTCGGCTCTGCCTTTAGATGTGACTCACCCTGTATACATACATATATAATATATATATGTTTATTTTCCGAATTGCCAACCCTTCCTATACATTTCGAACAACGCCTCGTATAGTTTCTAGAATAGAAAGAAGTCCCTTTATTACCAGAATTTAACATCAGGTTTCCTGGTAATCTTCAGAGCACGCCGTAAGATCAAAGCTCCGAAAATGGACAGAAATTTAACTCGAGAAAAGGGACTGCTTTGGACCGGTGGGAGCAACAACTTTCCATGCATATATTTTTGATTTGTTTAAACTGCCTAATTTTCGCATACCTATATCGTTTCGCGTGGCGATAATTTGGGGTTGAGCAGATCGCGTGAGATATTATTTTAACGTGCATGGCGTGCATACATGTACATCACAGCATCTCGGTAAGCTTTGGTTTTCTCTGCGAAATAAGGAATTGACGAGAAGTGTCGAAATACCGGCCTTCCAATAAGGTGTATGCTGCTTGTTGTTCGAATCGATTCGTTTTTATCTGGCTTCGTAAAAGGAGGTTTCACCGCTTCGATTAAGGATAATAGTATAAACCGGGATTTATTCAGTTTAAAGTATTGCAAGGAAGATTTTTGGCTTTATTTATACATACATATAATATAATAATTATATACAGGGTGTTTCAGGAAACCCTGGCTTAAATTCTGAAGCATACATAACTTCAAAAAGTAAAATAAAATTCTTATTGACTTTAGTTTCTTAGATACAATTTTACTCCTTAAAATTGAATATTGACCGTATCTTCTACTTTATGCTAGGTACATTATTGAAATTTGCCGCTGCTGTGTTTTTTACGTATCTCACAGTGGGCGCCACTTGCACTATTTTTGGGTCGTGTTTTTACTCATAACTTTTTTGGGGTTATCCTTTGGGTCTTATGCAGGTCCATAATTTTAGTGCACCTTTCTGTTTTGTAACAAATAGTGTGTACTCTTGTTTCATAACGATAAAATCAACCGTTTGCGTTGAAATTGGCGAAACGTGCTCCAAAACACCTGTTAACTCCAATATTCCAAATATAAAATTTTCACCTACTGATTTCAAATGTTACAGACCAACTGTACCTACATTGAAAATGATGAAGAAATGACCAATAGACATTGGTCAAAACACTATTGGTTTTCTCGAAATAGGGTGTCAAAATTTTGTCAAATTCAATCCTTTCCATTTTAAAAACGAATAATTTTTTGTATATCATTCATAAGGATTTTTTCTCACTTTAAATCGTACAGTTGATCTGTAGCATTTAAAAGCGGTAGGTGAAAATTGTATGTTTCAAATATTGGAGTTAAGAGGTGTTTTGGAGCACGTTTTGCCAATTTCAAAACGATTGATTTTATCGTTATGGAACAAGAGTGCCAAGCCAAGTGCCGTTCTGACACTAAATATCCACATTTTATGTCGATTTAAAATTTCCATTTGAAAACCTGTAAATAAATTTTAAGTGGCAATTTCCTTGTAGATTTTTATAGTAAATTTATTCAACGCGACAGGTGGTATCTACGTAATTTGACTATTCAAGGGAAAGGTTAAAGATATCAAAGAATTGATTTAAACTGACGTAAAATTCAGTCATAATGTAAGATATACAAATAAATACAATAATGTATCTACCTGAGCGAGGCACACGGGATAGGTGGCCTGCAGTCATCCCCTCCCCTCCGATGCAACGTCACCCACTGTCAGGCCCATGCCAAATGCCTCGTTGACGCTCAGTTCTCAGTCGAGGCGTACGCCGCACCGAGGCTAAACTAGTCTATGGGCCATGCCAACAATGAACAACAACAAAGAACAATGCAGTGTAGACCCAAGGCTAGCACCGTTCACATAGTGACGATGGCCCATATATTAGTTCGCATAGTCCCGTCGGGGCGTTGGCATCTTAAGTTCAGTCGCGTATCCCATGTGCCTCGACTTGAGCTTCCTGGTTTTGGAGATACATGGTGTCAACTTGAAACCTTATTGTTATATTTTTTGCTTTTCCAGCGGTTAGGGATATTCAAACAAAATCTCGTACAAAGCATGCACTGATTAGGTGTGACAAAATGTGGTAATGCCGAGTAGCCAGTGGCAGAAGTATGGGCAATTCACCAAATTTACTTTATCAAAAAATACTGATGCGGGCCTCAAAATGTTTTCCATATTTTGATGCATTTCTTATTTTATAGAAAACTGTATCTTGACACTGTTTTGCATCTGAACACTTTCAATGTCAATTTAATTTTTCACTCATTACTCCTTTTGAAATGCGAAAAACAAAATTATTTCATTAGAAAACAATGACACCGTATAGGAAAGGATATAAAAAGTGCGATGTTCAAGAAAGTTAATACTTGTGCCTGCTTAATTACTATGTAATTTTTTCGATAATTTGATTTTGTTGAAAATGGTAGGATATTATTGTTTTCTTTCATTACTATGATATTAGTCTAAAAATCTAAAAATGTTACTTTAAATTAAATAATTTAATTTTCTGCATTTCAAAAAAGAGCAATACTTAAATGATAAATCGAATTTGCCATGAAACTGTGGCAGATACAAAAAATGCCAATAGATAGTGCTTATAATAAAAGAAGTTATACAAAAGTGTACAAACAAAATGGCGAGTGTCATAGTTCGAATATTTTTATAGGTTGGAAAAATAAAAATAAAACATTAAAATTCTTGAGAATTTAAACACCACGTATCTCGAAAACGAGGCAGCTGTGGCAAAAAAAATATCCTTCGTAATAGTCTTATTTCTGGTTGCCTGCGCTCGTAGACCTTACTTTAAATAAATATATGCTCCGTGAACTAATTTCCCCACTTATAAAAACATAAAATTTGCAAATCAAAGTTGTAAAACATGTAAGCGTGATGCTTAAAATAGACGTGCCAGTTTTATGTCGAGATCGTTGACATAAAAAATATCATTAACCTACACCTGCACGCTAAAAATATTCTGACAGCACTTATTACCTTTCATTCATCGGGAATTTATTGCAATTGGAGGCGCATAATAATTTTAGAAAAATTTCAGGTTAAACTAATAAAAATCATTTATAGGGCTTTTGCAAATTTGTTATACAACAGTATAGAAGTTACATGTTTTTCTTCACGTGACATTTTTAACACTTGAACGTTCCAAATGCTATGAGATAAATATATGTATGCCCATGAATGCAATTGTATCAGTTGTTAATATGAGGTTTTCTGGAAAATATAATTAATAATAAAAAGTTTAAATTGTGGCATTTTTCTAAGTTGCATTGCCTTCATGGAAGCATTAAATTAGTTCATTTAAATATTTAATTTCTAAACTGAAAAAATATAAGAATTCATAATATCTCGGCTATTTTTTAACAGAAAAAATCGGTGATAGGTGCGATTGACAGCCTTTCCAGGCGGACTTCTTTTGTCATGATGAAAATTGTTGTCCATGGCCATCTACCTAGAGATGTCAAATCCGTTCTGATAAAACTTCATCCCATATTTTTGGGTTTTCCCCCGCGGCTGCCAGACTATTAGTTTTGATGTCGTGTGGATTACCTTAAAATTTTGACTCTCTTGGACTCGAAATTATCTGTAAAAATATTTAATTATATGTGTTTTGTAAAGCAAAATGTCCTATTCAATTTGAAGTGCAACCCTTGCCCGTTTATTCTGTATTTACTTTAAAAAAATTAGGAAAAAATATTGGTTATATTTGTGGTTGAAGTATTTTTAATTTATTTTCATAACAGACAATAAAGTCTACGAGTTCCGCATTTTTTTATTATTTAAAATAACAATTCTAGATTAGCTATTCGACATTCGATTAAGTGCATAAAAACCGCTTTATTTCCAAAACTTGAAAGCCTACTATGCCTACTTTAATTTAGTGTCATAATCGATTATTTATTTTCATGGGTAACTAGACCTTCTGCTAATCACACATCAGACCTTCTGCTTATGACAAAATATATCTTTAAAATTTCAAAATTTAATTATTTTTAGATTTTTAGCTGCAAAAGGATTATTTCTCCTTGAAGAATAATATATGTACCTATAGTCAAAGGTGTGTATAAGTACTGTATATTGTTATTTTTGCTACAATTTATGCTTAGCATTACTCCATTATTGGTGCGGGCGACTTTCTAGGCGCGTGGCCTGGTTAATATTAGGTGTGAACAATACTCCCAGTGCCATCGGTTCATGACTATACTAAAATCGAGCAACTCTTAGGCCTGGCGTAAACAAGAGCACGTGCCTTGAAATATTCGCCAGGGCCGCTCTGAGGTACGACCTTTAATTAATTTTAGTTTTACAATTATTGTTTACATCAAAATATTTCGGTATAAAATTATACAAGTAATTTCTTATAGCAAATACAGAACAAACTGGCAAGTGTGACATATCAAATAAAAAGGGATATTTTGCTTTATAAAAAACGCGTAAATATCTTTTTTCCAGATAAATTAATTTTTGATCCCAAGAGAGCTCAAACTTAGTCATATCTGGACCAAGACTATATTAAAGACCTGTGAATAGCGCTGTTTCAAGCGATTGCCACTGGCGCCAAACGACGAAACAAATTTACTCGGTGGTTTAATGTTAAAACACCATTGTTGCAGAATCTTTCATAAAATAAAAACATGGAAATATTATGTCTGTTACAACGAATTTAATATTCAATATAAAATAAAATATTGGTTTGTTATGTCCCTCTAATTTGACAAGTTCACATGGCATATTTCCATACATTTTCTTAAGAAAAGCGAGTCTAAAAAGCAAGCAAGAGTATTTGGTACCTTTTGGTACTTCTTCCAAAATAATATCTAGAATTTTCGCTTCTTTAGCTGGTTGATCAGATCATCCCATAATTCCAAAATAGTGTTTATTCTTCTGCAATTCATCTAACGGTCTGTGCAGTGTGCATACCTACCATTTTCTTCATGTCCATGGAAATTTCATGTTATCACAAACAAATCTACCTAAGTATAAAAGCTGTGTTAATAGGATAAAACTGCTAAATACTGTACGCAAAGACAATTATTATTCGTTACCGTAAAAACAAGGCAAATCGTAATAAAGCTGTATATTTAAAATTTAGGATATTTTAAACGTCAGAAACTGACATACCAATAACCACAGGAGTACCACCTATAACCTATAATAAGTCGCCATTTTTTTCGTCGAGTAGCGCCACCTCAGTCCGTAGACAACAATGAAATATGACGTCATGCTCGGGTCTTTAATATAGTGTCGGTCTAGATCATATCTAATATTTCAAAATTGATACAATAGTTGTATTCTCACATCAGTTGTTGGAAACAATTTTCAATTAAGCTTTTTTTCTGTGTCTCTATAAATAAAAAAGTTACAGCGGTTTGATTTCTGGTCATAGTTTTCCTAGGCGGCCATGGTCAGCAACTTTCATCACGAAAAAAGAAGGCCCCTCGGAAGAGCTAGACCGATCGAACGCGCCACCGATTTTATCTGTCAAAAAATAGCCGAGATATTTTGAGTGAGCCACTTATAGGTATAAGCCACCCTGTATAGGTATAGGTACCTAATCATAACCCTGGTACTAACCATTTAAACACATCTTGATGGTAAATGTTGGAAATCTCCAGAGTAAGAAATGCATCATTTCACATAATTATATTTCAGTATGAAGCTATTTCTTTTTTGCAAGACGACAATTTGATGTGTATAAGTACTTACATATTTAAGTATCTCCCCAAGCATAAATTATCGACTTTAAAAAAATTCAATGCCGGAGAATAAAAGTGTTATATTATAAGCCACTTGACACATGTGTGATAATAAATTTAAAAAATAACAAACTTTCCTCTCATATAACTTCAGATGAATAGGCTATAACTTTTAAACAATATTGCTGTAGACGGTAACACAAAGTAGAATCATTAATGCTAAGTACATTTTTATGAAAGTTACTATTGAATGTCTTCTTATACTTCCTATTCACATGTCACTATTATAAATTCTGGTGGCAATTATGCACTTGAATTTACTATTTATTAAAGATCAGATAGATAATATTGTCATGACTATAAGCATAAAGTAATATAATCTTATATTGTGCATTCCGATGAGATCTTTGCCTGTTTAAACAATAAACTAATGTGACCTTACTACTTATTATTGTCAACTTTATTTTTCGTAAAGTAAAAGTTTTTTCCTATTTAGAACCAAACCTGAGAGTGATCCACTTTTTATATGCCTTTTTAAAATGAAAACTGCGCATAGGCAGAAACTGATTTACGTTTCAAAAAAACTGTAATAAGCTTTATCGGAAATTTATTCGTGGCACCATAGAAGAATCTACTACAATCTACTATGGTGGCACGCAGATCCATTTAATTTTTATTTTTTCAGGACCTGGAACAAACTGATTAAAGGACAACTTTTTCAAGTTGCCAGGAAAGACAACTGCTAAAAAGGCTTTGACGCTTGGCGCTTTGTCAGTTCAGTTCAACTTTGAGAACGACACTTTGAACGTTATCTCAAAAAAATAACTTCAACAACTTTGTTTTCTTAGAATTAACCTTTCTCCTTTCGCAAAGAAAATGTCAAGTCAAAGTGGAATGACTGATAATAATGAATAATAAATTGTAATAAGCTTGTTAGGGAAAATTATCATTTGTTTGTAATAGCGATACATATTTAAAGGTATAAACTCTCGTATAAACTTCTATATAGAGCACAATATCAATATACAATTTCTCTAGTACAAGGAACAAGCAGTATAATAAGTACATCGAATTGCTTATGTCTTATGTCCATCGAGAAATGGACATTATATCGACTTGAGCTTATTCTGTGCGTAACACTTCAACTTCTTAATATGTACAGACACCCAATTATAATTATTTTTACTATTGTAATCAAGAGAAATTGTTTTGTTTCGGGAACTACCCAGCCTGGCATTTGTTTTACCATCTTTGGCATTTCGGGAAATCCTTAAATCCAGTTTACATGGTATAATAGAAAGTTTAAAGAAAATACTTTGGACAATTGCAGTGATTCTGACGCAAGGTGAACATAAACAAATATACGTATCCGAAAATAAACGTATTCAAAGTAGAAATATGTGCATTTATTGTTTTAATCATTACAAAATTGGAGAACGCGGTAAAAAATAATTTAAGGGCTAGTATTATCAGTTTTGTACATATGAATTGTGTTGACTATTTATATAAATGTTGCTTAATCTCACTAATGTGAGAAAATTTCTTTTCTTTTCAGTTGCTTCGCGTAACTTTTGGTTTTGTAATAAAACTTGCGAGGATAGACATAGATCGTTGACTGACGAATTAATAAGACTTCTCACGGCTATAGTTTCATGTCCTGGAAAGTAGATGGCGCCTGTGGTCAACAATGTATTTTGCATTGTATTTTGTCTCTGGGAAGCGCATGGTGAGCCAGAGAACTGTCAAACATGACAGCCGTGAGCAGTCTTTATTAATACGTCAGTCAACGCAAAGATGTTTTCACTAAAATCCAAATTTATACATAAACATAATAAACCAAAACATTCTGAATTTAAGACTGAAAAAAGTATTAATTGTAATTTACTGGATAATATTTGGCAAAACAGATGACTCTATAATGCCTGTTGCCATTGCAGCTAATTTGCCTAAAGTACCTACATCGTTGAAGGCATACATAATATATAAATATGCAACTATCCCATAAATATTCTGGGTCATGTATTAGGATATTCTAAATATAAATTATGTAAGTACAGGACACCTCTAGGATTTTTTAAAAATTTTAAATATAAGTAGCATGCTACAATATAAATACAAATAATATTAAATATATTATATTGCTGGAAACGACCCTCCGACCCTCCCCCTTTATTCCAAACATTTCTGGCACTTTTTTCGAATAGAATGTGATTAAACCAGGCTTCGTTTGAGAAAAAAATCGCCCTACGCCGATAATCACTGTCAAGAACATGCATGTTAAGCGGAAAATATTTTTTAAAACACTATGGAAAATACCAACAGATACTTCAACAAAATTCGCACAATCGTTTCTGGAGTATCTTCCAACTTGCCGGATATTTTCCTTGAGTCCCTCCATTCGCACTGTCGTGTCGATCGGCCAGGCCACTTCCCTTCTTTCATTCCACTGTGGTTCCACTGTTCCACACTCCCAGAAAAAGTGAACAATATGATGAAGAGTACAATTTTATTGCACCTATATTGTAGGCGAACAACGTTTTTGTTGTCCCGAAGAAACTTCTTGATATTTCCGGTAGCAGTCTTGCCCACAATACGTCCATTGTCCGTCAACTTTCCTTCCGTTTTGATCATAAACAACTCAATAAGTTTGTTGTTGGTAACGGAAAAAACACTCTCAGCAGATATTGATGATCTAAAAGACAGAATAAAATCCTGAATTTGAAAATAGACTTTAATCAGTGGTCGCTCATGCATAGGGGCTGTGGGGCTAGAGCCCCCCAGTGGAAAATGACAAAAATAATTCAGTTCCGCGACTGCTCCTTGTTCCTTCCTAATTAAATTGACGCAACGCCCAGCGACGATAATGTACTAAGTACTGTTTAAACGAACGAAACGGATATCTTATAACGTAAGATCTTCGCTTGTCGGCTACGAATATTTGAGCCGCGATTCCGCGATCGGGCCGAGTCGGCTGCTTCCGCTATACGCGATTGTAGAGTAGGAGAGGGCTGTCGGTTCTGCAGCCCCTGTCCGAGCCAGTCAAGTGCGTGGCACGCGTCACCGCTTCCTTTACAAAACTTCTCTCGGTGCCTCGCATCAAGTAAACAAAATGAAAAAGACGATATTTTGAAAGGTAACTTTTTAAGACTTCCGTTGTCAGAAAAGTTGAAATAAATACTCTTGGGAGACCAACTCCAGATTTGCATTTATTTCAACCGGATGTATAAGTACGACAAGAACAAGTGGACAAATTAAATGCACTGTTTTGCCATCTTAAAAAAACAGGAATTAAAAAAAGGTACCCCCCCCCCCAGTGCATTAACCCACGAGCCGCCACTGACTTTAATATTGCCTTGGGACTATAATGGCGCTCGCTTCAAACATCTTATAAAACAAAGGAGTTCAGATAATAATAGTCCGAGAGGTGAGTGACAAAAAAATGTAACAGTTTTAGGAAGGCTGATTTTTTGATACCTGTAGTATTTAGGGTGTATAAGAACACCCTTGCCGTCAGTCAGCCAGTTTCGTTAGCGTTTGGCGCAGGGGCGGCTTCAAAGTTGTAAAAAAAACCAAGTATGTCCAACTGTTTTAGAAAATCTAAAACTTGGTTTATTTAGTAGCAAAACAACTAAACAACGATGTGGATGTAGTCAGCCTTAAAAATATTGCAACGGGCCGCGTCAGCAGCGCTTCAAACTCATAAAAAATATACAGGGTGTCTCACCACGAACATAGAATTTTTTTGAAAATTTGGCAGTTGACTAATGTCAATGAGTACTATTTATTTAAAGTATTTTTAAAATGGCGGCACTTCCGGATATACCGGAAGTCGATGATAACTTCGTTATTTTAAATAGAACACCCTATATTTTATTGCATTTTTTGATTCTACGGAAAATTCTAGGTACATTTCATGTATCATGTCCTATACCTAAATTAAGCCGTTTTTGAGATATTTGCCATTTTAGAGAAAAAATGACAGATGCAGACCCGTACTTAATTGACAGTTTCTTCATAACGGCTACATATTTCTTAACGCGCTCTTGGCATTTTGCAGTCAAAGGCTTGGTGCAGAGAAATACCATAAAGGAAGTTTCCGATCTTGTACAGGGTGCTCACAAAAAATTATTCAAATATTAATTCAAAAAATGCCAAAAACTCAAAATTTTCAAATAGAAACCACCATTTTTTTGTTGTAGCCGTATTCATCACAAAAAATTAGGGAAAGTTTGTGTTTGGTTCCCTATACCTAAATGTTAGCATTTTCGATTTATTTACAAAAAACTAATTTTCCACTTCTTCATCAAGGGGGCGTTTTCTTAAGTTTGATGAATCTAGTTGGCCATGGCTGATTATACGATTGTCAGAGAATGAGGAAATGTCATTTAGTTTAAAATTATTGTAAACAATGCCGGCACGGTTAAATTACACAAACGAAGACTATTCAAATTTATTTATTATTTATGGAGTCCCTGCGCCAAACGCTAACGAAACTGGCTGACTCACGGCAAGGCTATTCTTATACACCCTAAATACTACACTGTATCAAAAAACCAGCCTTCCTAAAACTGTTGCATTTTTCTGTCACTCAGATCCCCGACTATAAGTTACTTTGTTTTTCCGTTGCAACAACAAGCTTACTGAGTTGTTTAGGACCAAGTATAATTTTTATTTGTTCGGTCGATTTAAAAAAAAATGACAAAGTTACGTTTAAAATGAGGCATCACAAGCATGCTAGGTTATAGCGTTTGGGGTGACAAATAACTACACTATAATTTGAATACAGCAGTCACGTAGGGAAGCATTATTGCAACAACATGGATCGTTAATAAGAGGTGATTATTTATCAATTAAATCCAGTTATTTGTGGAAAACCAAAAAAACATATTGTTTTTGACAAATGCATTAAAAATAGCTTTCTAGTTGTATTTAATTGAAACATAAATGAAATCTTTCTGAACGAGGAGAAATATTTTTGAAAAACTGTAATTTTCATTTCTTTGCAACTCCCTCACATTTTACACAAATGTCTAAAATTACATTCTAAACAACTTTCTCAAACAACTTTTTGTGATACCTCGTCATTTAACCTCACTTTTCTTAACTTATTAATGGTAGTTTTTTTTTAATTGCCATCATATTGGTGGTGATTTGACATATGTCAAAATCGATTCTTAGGTTCTTGGACATGCAAAGAAGATCCCTAAAATACTTTCTTCATATCTCAACAATAAGCATTTTTCCAATTTGCTGCGAACTCTTTGAACCACTGTTTATCTAACTATAAATACCTAAACAAAACTAAAATGTGAATAATATAATGGACGTTCGCCTGAAAGATTTCCATAGTATAGCCAAAGTTTACAGAATTTTATTCTGTAAACTTTGGTATAGCCTATAGATACGTTTTTAATTTGAATTTCAATGAACACGAAATATAAATATTGATTAAAACTGCGACCAAGTGTTCATCGGAAAATACTCATCAAATGTATTTCCAGGTGTTCACGACGACAAGAAACACTGGCAATTCAATTATAAGTTCCAAAAATGTTTTCGAGTAGGTAGGTATACCGTATGCCTATCTAGGTAGTGAGCGATCATATAAATTTTGCCTCGCACCCTAAGCTGTGATAGTAAAAACGTCCATATGCCTTTGCTTCATTTTTGTCGTTATAATTCTCATGCAATAATCAAACTTTTTTATGAACTCATATGGTCTATAGTATTTGCTTCTCCATCTGGTAGATATATAGGGTAGAGTGTGGCAAAAGGATGGACCTAAGCCTTAAAGCAATAATTATACAGAGAGCATGCGAAGGTTGGAACAAATTCAATAACACCTCTATTGGCGAGGGGAAAAATCGCTTGGACACTTCAACCTTAATTTTATGATGTGCAAATTTTGACATAAATGCGTCATATAACGTCATCGGTGTTGCACAAGACCTACTATAAAGACAGGCCCTGGCGCACAAAAATCACGTGACCATCTTAGTCAGACGTTACATGTCATTTGTCACATAACTGAAAGCGGCAGCTTGGGTTTTGAGAAGTTTTCAATGTTTAAAGTGTTTTTAAACATATTAGTTTATATTTTAGAAACAAGTTTGTGTCTAGTGCGCGTGTGTCCTGGCGGAGGGGAACCGCCCAGGTGTTATTATGGCCTCTGGGTGGGAGTCGTGCCATCCAAGAGTATTGGTGCCGCTCGCACCGACGCGTGAGCGCTGTAAAGGGGAATTCTCCCCCGAACCACACAATAGGGAGCCCGGAATGGACTATTATGGACGTGGACCGTATTGGACAGTTGAGCCTGATTCACAGAGGGGTGAACTGCTTACGGGAGATCCGCGAGTTCAGAGGGTCCGGGTGGCTGGAAGCCGTTCCCGTTGACCACGTTCGGGTTTGTGTATTTATTGTATTCACCATTCACCTTGTGCGAAATAAATCAGTGTTGTAACGTACTCGAGGATTTTCGTTGTCGACCCACGCCCCGATACGGTTTATCGTTTATCTATTCGGTCTTTCACGCTGCCGAACATCTGAGACCTCGTCAATATTTGCAGTATACCTACTGAGGTTAGTTTTCATTTTTATTTCGTAAAAAATAACCTAAATACCAAATATTGAGTCCGTTTATATTATCTTTATACATATTAAAAAAGCCAGGAAGAAAGTGTCGCCATAACAAACATTTGTTTTGCCTCGGGATGAAAATTTCCGCCAAAAATTGATTCGTCAAATCCCAACTGAGATTTAATTTCTAAAAAACCCTTAAGTATGTGTGGCTAACACATTTTCAAGAAAGTGAAACAATAATTAAAGTGGACAAATGTGTTGTGGGAGGAAAATACCTATAGAGAATATCACCTAAGCTAAAGGAAGGTGAACAATTTTTGAGAAGTGCCAAAATATTGTGAGTGCAGTGCAGTTTAACTCTCAGCCCAAACAGCTGAGGCAGGTTGAAAATTTTGAAAAAAACAATTAGAGAAAGCTTGGATGCACAAAACCAATAATGTAATAGATGAAAGAAAACTTGCCAAATTGTTACGAAATTTGTTTTTTCTACTTATCTCCAAAAATGCCTTTCATTATATAGAACTAAGTTGGTCACGTGACTACGCGATTATGCGTTAGCGCCGTGGCCTGTCTTTATCGTTGGCCTCGGGTGTCGCAGATATGACGTCATCGTCTTTTTTTTAATTGTAAGCCCCAGTTTTTATAACGCTATTTAAAAGATCTCATTCTTCTACATATAAAACGATGATTTTTGGTATACCTAGATTATATAATATTTTTAATTTTTTGCAATTTATTTACTTTCCTAATGTAATTAGGAATTTATTCAATTCTAACAAGAACAGTTAATGTAAATACGCCAACAAACGGTTGGAAATAGTATAAATAAGGCTTAAAAAACGCTCCGATAATGAAAAATAATTTTATTGGCTAATTATTTTTTAGGGCCTTCGAACATTTACTTTGATTACTTTTTCTTATTTGCAACCATTTATTGATGATTTACTTTAACTGGTCTTATTAGAATTGAGAATAAATTGACAAAAGCATAAGAAAGTACGAAAGCGTAGACGGGCCACCTTGTAAATATTTTTTTCCCGAACTAAATTCCGACTTACATCTCGGAATTCCGACTTACATCTCTGAATTCAGACTTATAAGTCGGAATAAGGTCATTCCGACTTACAACTCGGAATTCGAATTCGACAGTTAGTACCTAATAGGTTAGGTTAAATTATTCTAGACGCACCAATCCGCGTTTGAAAAAATTTGGCGGACAAAACTACCCCCTGCATCCCTTTAAGGAAAAAAATTGATAACTCCATTGTTTCTGCTCCGAATTTCGCCGTTTTCACAAGAACGTTCAAAAGAGTCTCAGAAGTGAAAAAATTGCCAGGCAAAAAACTACCCCTTACTTACAAGTCGGAATTCGACAGTTAGTACCTAATAGGTTAGGTTAAATTATTCTAGACGCACCAATCCGCGTTTGAAAAAATTTGGCGGACAAAACTACCCCCTGCGTCCCTTTAAGGAAAAAAATTGATAACTCCATTGTTTCTGCTCCGAATTTCGCCGTTTTCACAAGAACGTTCAAAAGAGTCTTAGAAGTGAAAAAATTGCCAGGCAAAAAACTACCCCTTCCCAGCCCCGAAGTTGTTTTTGGTCGAGTCCTGGCCATTTTCAGCAAGGACGTTCAAAATTATCCCAGATGCATCAATCCGCGGTTGAAAAAATTTGCCGGACAAAACTACCCCCTACACCCCTTTAAGGAAACATTTGATAACTCCATAACAAAAAACCTGAAATAATATTCGGATTTGCCAGAAAATTCTCCTTTAAATTTTACTTTTAGCTCAAAAATAACAACCAGTGCAGTGGACCGCCCTTTACAACTTTTATATTGAACTTTGGTTTCTGAAGTCAAAAATAAAAATATAGGGTGACATAGCAAGATAGCAATTACCTACTACCTAATCTTTGCTACTACCCGTAGCCTAAAGTCGGCGGGTAAAGTTATTGTTTACAGGCCCATAAAAACTACTATTTTATATTTTAACGAAAAATCAGGTTGTCCACAATAAAAAAGTAAAGTTTTTTTTCGCCTTCAAAAGATCTACAAAACTGGACCTCGTCCGTCAACACATATTATTTACAGCAGTGAACGTGCCCTAGGGTTCATTTCGCTAGACAGAGGGTGTGTATTTTGATATTTGGGAACGAAATGCGAACAAACTTTCTAACTTAGAACACAGAACTAATGGAAACAGAGATCTATTTTCTTTTCTTTTTTTGTAATCCAGGGCCATCTTGGCTCAAGGAAGGATAGAAAAAAAAAGTGCTAGATTTTAGAGTGGCGTACAAGCGTATTAAATTTTAAAAAATAGTACTAGATTCTAGTACGAACGTACTGACAGTGGTAATACCAAAGTCTAGAGAATACTATAAGTCGGCTCACTTCTTTGTTCTCTCGGAAAAAACATCAATTTTTTGCGGCTGGTCGTAAATCAGCCTCGAACCGCTCTCGGCAATACTGTGTAAGCTTATTTTCTTATTAAATAAGATATCGATCGCCGTACTCCGATGACGGCGGGCCGAGGGAGCGGGAGAGGGCAAGGGGGAAACGTTTGTTTACACAAGGCCGAGTGCCCCGACTTATGTTATTCTCTAGACTTTGGTAATACTGCTAAGGAGAGAACCATCGATAAAAATATTATATCATTATTGGATCTAGGTACCTTTTTCTTTTTCCGGAGCAGAATACTGTAGTATCTGCATATTTTGTGGTGGTAGAATACAGTGGCGGCTCTACAAGGGCGGCAGGGTCGGCCGGGCCCGCACCCTGTCTTAAGTATGCCTTATAAAACAAAACGTATGTATAGCCACGCGTTTATGGAATTATACAGGGTGTTTCAAAACCATGCGGCACCCTTTCAGGGGCTTACTTTACTCGTTAAAATAAGACGGAAAGTTCATATGAACATGGGTTTAAAAACTATTCGTTACGAAGATGCAGGGTGATTAAACATTCAAAAAATAACAATTAACAAGCTTTAATGCTATTATTTTTATGCCTTAGCGCCTTATTAGCAACAAAAATTACATACTCCTACTGCCATTCCATTTGAAAATCATTTCGTTTAGTTAAAATAATCATTGTTACATAATATACCCCGATTACTGTAAGAAGTCCCGATTTTGTCAGATGACATTCTCCACAAAATCCATAGGAATTTTCTGTTAACCACGGGTATAACATAGGTATATGTGTTTCAACCAGTTAATGACCTCACTCATTGATTTATGATCTGAAAAGTTACCCAAGTGATACGAAAAAGGAGCATAATAAAATAAAAACCCTATTGCAATCACGATTATACCGCTACAAATAAAAATAACTATGACTACAACTCATTTCAATAGTAATTTCAAACGTCATTTTGGTATTTTGGTATAATCATCTGCTTGCGGCAGCGTGTATGGTGCGGGCCGGACTCAGGCAAATTTTGTTTCGTTGTGAAAGTGACAATGAAGATTTTCCGGATCGTTCAAAGTGATTCACACTTTGGGCAGTGAAAATATTAGCGGGTTTTGTACGTTTCGTGAGTTTTAAAGTTATCTGTGTTGTTCTTGTTTTGTTACTTTTCGCGCGTGTTATTAGTAGTTATATTCATTGTGCAAATGACCCGGTTGCATTTTTTTGTTCCATTGATGCCAACTTAGGATGTCGAAATTACCAATTGACAGTCCCAGTAAGGACTCTTAACAAAATTTGACTATAATACTTCAATCCGAAAAAGCGTCCAAAAAGACCGAAAACTCAAATTTTCCGCAAAAGGGAGAGAGATATGAAAAAAATTAAATTCCAAACTGTATTGTTTATTCAACAACATAATAAATTGTTGTATTGTACAGGGCCATACTATTTTTTTTGTTTAATTTGTGGTACCGATTACCCTTAGCTCAGCCACTGGGTACTTTAGAGACCTGATATTATCATTTCTTATGTCACCCTATGATGGCTTTATTGTGTACCAAATTTGGTTATATAAAGAAAAATCGATATTTTTTGGAAGATTAATCACCCTGTATCTTCGTAACGAAGAGTTTTTGGATCCATGTTAATATGAACTTTTCGTCTTATTTTAATGAGTAAAGTAGACCCTTAAAAGGGTGCCGCATAGTTTTGAAACACCCTGTACAATGTGCCGTGCGTATGCATCACTGTTTCGAAACAATATTTCAGAAATTCAAAATGCATTCGCCATTTTTAGCAGGGACCTTCAAAATTATTCCAGACGCACTCATCAATCCACGGTTGAAAAAATTTGCCGGACAAAACTACCCCCTGCATCCCTTTAGGGAAAAAAAAATGATAACTACATTTTTTCTGGTCCGATTTTCGCCGTTTTCACAAGGACGTTGAAAAAGTCTCATAAGTAAAAAACTACCCTTTCCCACCGCCGAAGTTGTTTTTAGTCGGATCTTCGCCATTTTCAGCAAGGACGTTCAAAATTATTACAGATGCGCCAATCCGCGGTTCAAAAAATTTGCCAGACAAAACTCCCCCTGCATCCCTTTAGAAAAAAATGATAACTCTATTGTTTCTGGTCCGATTTTCGCCGTTTTCACAAGGAAGTCAAAAAAGTCTCAGAAGTAAAAATATATTGCCGGAAAAAACTACCCCTTTCCACCCCCCAAGTTGTTCGCCATGTTCGCCAGTTACAGCAAGAACGTTCAAAATTATTCCAGACGCACCAATCAGTGGTTGAAAAAATTTGCCGGATTAAAACTACACCTGCATCCCCCAAAAATTTGTTTTTGAATTCTGAGACTTTAGAATCGCCTGGTGAAAAGGCGACAATCTGGCCAGAAAAAATACAGTTATCAAATGTTTCCCTAAAGGAGTGTAGGGGGTAGTTTTGTCCGGCAAATTTTTTCAACCGCGGATTGATGCATCTGGGATAATTTTGAACGTCCTTGCTGAAAATGGCCAGGACTCGACCAAAAACAACTTCGGGGCTGGGAAGGGGTAGTTTTTTGCCTGGCAATTTTTTAACTTCCGAGACTCTTTTGAACGTTCTTGTAAAAACGGCGAAATTCGGAGCAGAAACAATGGAGTTATCAATTTTTTTTCCTTAAAGGGATGCAGGGGGTAGTTTTGTCCGCCAAATTTTTTCAAACGCGGATTGGTGCGTCTAAAATAATTTAACCTAACCTATTAGGTACTAACTGTCGAATTCCGACTTATAAGTCGGAATTCCGAGATGTAAGTCGGAATTCCGACTTATAAGTCGGAATTCCGAGATGTAAGTCGGAATTCCGACTTATAAGTCAGAATTCCGACTTGTAAGTCGGAATGACCTTATTCCGACTTATAAGTCGGAATTCCGAGATGTAAGTCGGAATTCCGAGATGTAAGTCGGAATTCCGACTTATAAGTCGGAATTTAGTTCGGGAAAAAGTATTTACAAGGTGGCCCTTCTACGCTTTCGTAAGAAAGTAACAAATTGTAAAAACAAGAAATATTTTTTTCTCAAAAAATGTTATGTAGCCTATACAAAAAATCGTCGTTCTGTGTGTAGAAAAATGAGCTCTTTCAGCAATATCAAAATATACAATAAAAAATACGAAGACATATTATGTGTCATATCTGCGACACCAATGACGTAATAATTATCACGCATTTATATGTCAAAATTTGCGCATTACAAAATTAAGGTTCGAGTGTTCAAACGATTTTTTTCATTGCCCATTTATTGAATTTGTTCCAACCTTCGCGTGCTCACTGAATATAAAAGCAAATAATGGTGACGATAAAAATATTTTCATTTTTTTGTTTAATAGAGCAAATCTTTAGGTATACAAATAAATAGATATTACTTTAATACAAATACAAAATAAAAAATACAAATTTTATACATTCTTAAATATATAAATAAACTCAAAATGAGATTCTTGCTCCACTTAGGTAGTGGGGTAAAATTCCTAACTATATACTCGGGGCAAAAATCTTTCATAGACACTATTAAAGCAGCAATCGGAAATGTATTTTCCGGCGTTTTCATAAGCCGTGCAATTTTCAGTAGACCATTTTTTGCATTTTTCACACTGGATCCAGTCTTATTACGAGTATAGTATTTTGTTGGTCGGTGAGCGAATTCCTCGGAGAGCATATATCTAAATCTAACTTTCCGATTATTGCTTTTGTCCCTTTAAATCGATTTTTTCTTTAATATCTTCATAGTTTACACGACTTTTCGACTGTTTTTGCCTCGCCACAAAATAGGACTTTTGCCCCACACGCCAATCAAATTTTCAAATTTACGGCATGACCCCCGCCTTGTTCCAAACATTCGTGGCATTTTTTTCGAATACCTACGTCATAATGAGAGATGAAATCAGGCTTCGTCGGAAAAGAAATTCTTATATCCAGGTATTGCCGTCGAAGTTATAATAATATGAACCACTCCTAAAATAAAATTCTCCTCTACGCAGATAATTAACTTCAGGATTTAAAGCAAATTAATCGGTAGCCCTGCAGATGTAGGTAACTCTTTTTTAAAGCACCATGACAGATAACCGAATATACTAGCTACGTCAAAAGTCGCGCAAACGTTTTGCTACTTCCCTTTTGTCGTTCCAGTGTGGTTCCACACTCTTATAGTTTTCCGAAAAAGCTGAACAGTGCGACAAAGAAAACCCGTGTATATCTAAACAATATTGTTGTCCTGCAAACTGTTCTTGAAATTTCCGGTAGCAATCTTAACCAGAATATTCTTCGATTGCAAAGTATCTTAACCTAATACAAAGATACATTTGAATTTCCAGTGCTAACTTGAGGTTACCTAAATTTAAGGCCTGGTTCATACAGATTCTTTATCTTTTAATTTTTCTTTATCTTTAAGAAATATTAAATGTCATTGGTCAGTCCAAATCAAGGGACAAATGCCATTGGTTATTTCTTAAAGATAAAGTAAAGTTAAAAGCTAAGCTGCATGAACCAGGCTTAAGTGAACGATCGATAATATAAAATAAGACACACGTAGATGGAGATATCAATAGTCACATAAGCCGCCAACCTTTTCGTTATTAACGTCTACATCAAGAATAAATTATGTGGCTATATTTTTTGTGCATATATTTATTCCTGTGGTGTAGTCACTTGGGAATATAGAGAATATATCCTCCTAAGCAGGGTCCCGCAATTATCCTAGCTTGGTAGATCCTGTAATCCAATTAAAAACCTGATAATATTAGGTGATTTTGTAATTCCGTAGAGGAAAAGGATAAATATATTTGGGCAGTGAAATAGCTATGACATTTTAACTGGCACATAACTATTCCCCACTCAAAGACATGGCGAGTATATTGACAGGAATAATGTTCTAAGATTCTTTGGGTTTAAAATAAGGATTCTCAGAAAATTTAAAAGTAGGTTTGCATGTTTCTATCAGTAATCATATAGCCAGTATATACATATATAGGTTTATACAAATTGTAAACTTCATATGGCAAGTGTTGATTTTTGATTTTCGTTTAGTGTGACGGGTTTTTCTTTTTAGGTTAACTGTGGGGACAAGATAACGAAATCGTCATCTAGCCACACTGTACTCGACATCTTGCCCCAGTGATTTATGATGGGTAAGCTGTAATTGGTGCGACTCGCGCGGTGTGGCATGAATAGTGCATAGGGTATGAAGGACAAGGGCTATTTAAGTGCGAGATTTGTACATAATCGTCAACTTGCCCAAATACTCTCGCCATCTTACCCCATAGGTGGGACAAGATGACAAAAATGCATAAAATTATAAAAAATAATTTTTAAAAGTTATAAAGTAATATTTCGTTCATTTTCTTCCTGTAATGGATAGCAAACATATATAGGTAGGTACCTTTAAAATTTTTACAGTTATGTATTTAAAAAACTTTCCTAATTCTTTGTTACAACCATTCTGGCTTAACCACGTCAACTTGCCCCACCCTCCCCTACATATGCCTCATTTAAGTTTTTAATGTCTAACAAGTTTCTAAAAAATGTCTAACAAATTTCTAAAGAATTTGAGAAGGCAAAAAAGTTCATGTGAACGTTGGTCCAGAAATGCTTAATAAAAAAGGATACATGGTGTTAAATTTATTTTTTTAAAACGGCTTTTTAAAAATATTTCAGAAACGACTAATGATATTAAGTTAAAATTTGGTTTATATACCTACTATACTGTGGTTATATATTTATACGATTTATAAATAAGTTTATACTGAGACTATACACAACATAATATAGGACTTACCTATCAGTCGATTGCGCAGAACTTGCGATATAAAAACAGTCTTAGTTCGTACCTGGAATAAAATGAAAACACTAAGTAGATCTATAACTTATCTGACAAGAACTACGAAAATAAACAAGAATTAATAACACTTTAACTTTTAGGGATAAAAAATCAATAAATATTAAAAAAGTTAGTTAATTAAAGTAGTGATTGAGTGGCAAAGATGAGTTTACTCATTCACCCAAATTTGATAAATCATGGCCATCTAAAGAAAAATTCTTAACATTTGAATGAATACAAAGGTTACATAGTTGCGGGTGAAGCGGAGCAACCTTTTCTTATTTCCCGCGTAGGCAATTTGTAGGAAACCTTCCTCTATATAGACATTTTAAATGTAGAAATGATACTCCAAAGAACATAAAGAGGTTAATAGGCTATTGTAAAGACATGTTTCTTTTCAATTCAACGCCTCAAATTATTTTTGTGATATCATCTCTATTATGCTTGGATAATTGTTTATTTGTAATGGCCCTATTAATAACTATTAGACAACATATAATCTCGCCGGTTACCTTTCGTTCCAAATCACGTAACACACCCTATTCCTTCCGGCAAATCCAATGGGTATTAATAAGTCGTGATATTGTTATCCTTATTAATACTAGTTATCTGATTGAATAGTTGATTTACTTCGGATAGCCAAGGTATAGTCCTCCATATAGTCAATGATTCCTTTGCGGGTTTCTATATAGCGTAAGCCCTCGAGTGAAAGATAGTGACCCCAGTCATATTTTAAAACTATGTTGCTTTTCCATTGTCGGGGCTGTAAGATATTTTGTGCTATAAATAATGTTTAGTTTAATTATTGGGTGTTTGCTACTCAGTATATCAGTATTGGGATCCAGTAGAAAAATTTACGTAGTATTTACAGCATAAAGAGGGTTTTCGCAACTGTATGCGGAATTTATCTTATAAAATTTTAATTTTTTTAAATATCAGCAGTAATATACTTTTCCGAAAATCAATCAGAAATATTGACATTTTTGATAACATTTTTGAAAGAAAAAGTCAATATTTCCTTGCACTTAGTCGTTGCCAGGCAACGGAAAGTAACTGTTAGGAAATACAGTTATTTATAAACTAAAAACAAGTTGATTGTAATAATTTATGTTCTTTGAGTAATTTTCGATTTTCGGAAGAATAGTATGTATACCTCGTAGGAAAAGCCACATTCCCCGACTCCGTATTGCCAGTCTCGGCTTACGCCTCGACAGGCAATCTTTACGGTCGTCCGGGAATGTTCAGCTTTTCCTACTAGGTACACAATGTACTATTATCGATCTGATCTGTAACGTTGAAAATTATATCCATGGATGCAGATACCATACTAATAGGTTTTTGAAAGATTGTATCGTGCACATCTGCACATTTTTTAAAATACTTTCATATATAATGAAGATTACTGCATTACTGCATTGGAAACTTTGTATTACATATATGGGTGTATTTTAACATTATATTATCTCGTGATGATGCCCTAAATGAATTATAATTTACTTGCACACACTATTAATAATATATTATGTTTTCAAATTTATAATAATTACGAAGACATTCACTATTACCTACAATCAAAATTAATAAATGAATACAATTATCGAAGATTCCCATAGTATGCAGCATGCAACCAATTTTTCAGATAAAATATTGCACTGATCGGTATATACTAGCAAATTGATCACGAATTATTTTCCATTAAGATAGTTCCTTAATTATTTTGTAATATTTAATTATCCTGTAATTATTTCAAAACGAACTGTAACCAAGATATAAATCAGTTTGAGAAACATGCAAATACTGGAAGAAGGAACGCAGCTTGTTAACTTGTAGAATTATCCTAAGTTTCATGAAAATGCCATTCGACAATAAATAGAAAGTAAGATATTTTCCAAATTAAAATTTATGGCCCCGTGTGTTCATAATTATATTTCTCTTATAATAATTATACATAGTAAAGGTATTAAGAGCCATAATTTTAATTTTCTTAATTATCAAATGTAAATACACAAAATCGACACGTGCATAAGCCAAACCTAGTTTTGCAATATATTTCCTTTATGTAGCTGCTTAAATTTATTGCTTTCCTGCCAAATTCAATGCATAAATAATTATTAAACGTGTTTGTTTTAAATTACCGAGCAAATATCATTGAAAATCTGAATATTATTTTGTTAGAAAGACGGGTTTCCAATAGAAAAAAAAAACGTTTTTAGCATATTTTAACGGTAAAAGTTATTGATTTATATTTAATGAAACAACTAGGTATTCATTGAAGAAGTTTAAAAATGTATTAAGGAAATGGCTTATTATTGCCATACTAACTTTTTAGCCTAAGGCGACTAATAGGAAACTAATATTAATGAGACAAGCTTGATCAAATTATTTTTTAGAAGTAGATTTATATTCTACACGGGAGAAATAGTTGTGTAACAGCTTGTAATATCTGGCACGAGTATGTTGGTTGATA
The DNA here is from genome assembly GCA_963920635.1 of Pseudeuparius sepicola. NCBI lineage: Eukaryota > Metazoa > Arthropoda > Insecta > Coleoptera > Anthribidae > Pseudeuparius > Pseudeuparius sepicola. The sequence continues at coordinate 44,256,207 of OY987302.1, read as the reverse complement.
CCTGATACTCCAGTGGAAAAATTCGATACGGAAATACTTTAAATTGCAACGTTAAAAATATCATCTGGTTAGCAACGGGTCGCTAGAAGATAATGTAAGTATAAGAGGAATATTAATTAATGTGTGTGATGAGTAGATTTCACAAATATATAGAGTGTCCTCCTATTAAAACAAAACAAGTTTGGTTTGGAACGCCCTAGCAACAGGCACCCTAAAAATAAGATTACGTATCTCCAACTTTATTCAAAACATTTATTCATTGAACAATATTTTTTTAAGTTATACACATTATGCTATTCTTTTGCCTATCTGTACAAGGGGAGATTCATAGGAAACTATCCCCACAAAACTTCGGTCCGATCCCATAAGACCGCTGTCTACAGCTTCGAGGAAAGAGGAGAAACACCTAATTATAAATAAAAAAAGTTCTCTTGTCACCTTTTTATAATGTCATGATTACACATACTATAAACTTGATTTATTTACATCAGTGTTACTATGAGAAATCAGATCATACTTTTCCACAAACAGAACCTCCCAAAGTAGATAAAACTGCGTTGTCCTTGATTAAAACAAAGTATCCTTTACCTGCTATGCCATAAAAACGTACCCATTTATTTAAATTTACAGGTACAAAAATCTCTCCTTATTCGGAACAAATTATAACACGATAAGCAAGCGAAAAATAGAAATGAGAAAAAGTTGACATTTGACATTTCTTATTCTGCTATTTCTATTCCAGAAATCGTAAATAAGTGTCCTCTTTTCCTTATTCTTAAAGTTATTCTTGTTCTTGTTACTACCTTATTCTTATAGAATAGAAATCCACCGTCAAGCTAATAAATTCAATATTACAAAACAAAACCACGGATCCCATAATTTTACAAGTACAAGATTGCCCTATATAGGATTTCGGTAAGTTATGGACGTGGACAAACTTTGTTCTGTTAAAAAAATGAGTGCGTATTCTGAAGATCTTTAGGCTAGGAGGTATTTTTTGCATTTAGTTCCAATTTTTTAAGCGTTTTCTTGTACAGAAGGACGAGAATCTTTGCCGACAAATAATTTCACACCTAATCCCCGACTTGTAACCTATCAGTTGCAAATTACTGATATTAATCTTTCTTAACTCGTTTCATGTCATGTCACCGCTCAAATATCATCGAAAAGCAATCTAAAAAATAAGATGTCTTCCAGTTCGCATTAATTAATTATATTATTAATTAATTGATGGCATAGCTTGTTACACTAATATCGAAATTTAATTGATTATTTTATTAATGGTCATAAAAGGTTGACCATATTACTTACAACATTATATATCATAAGATATTATAAGATTTAATAAACAGGATTTGATTTATCTCTAAGCTTTAAAAGATCAAATGTATCGCCTATTATCTAACTTTTTCAAATCAACTGATATCTTCATCATTTATATAAAACATAAATAAACTGCCGCTTTCTACTAGTCAATAACATCATTGAAATGAATAATGGATATGATCGCCGATCAAAACACAAAATGTTAAAATAAAATATTAGAACAGTTGGAACATAATATTTTATGTGCATTTTAATGAAATGTCTGCAGAAATATACTAACTTTCTTCCTAGAACAACCATAAATTTATTTAACAGTTGGGACGTGTTTAAAAATATATGAAAATAGTTATGTTTTAAATTGGTTTTAAATGTTAATTAGATACACCTAGTCAGTAAAACTGAAAATAGAAGCAGGTTACAAGAATGCGTTACTTTGAAAAACATCCTTCCACAAAATTAAGTAATGCAAAATAAATTGCTGGAATTCACAAGTCTATAATAAACCATTTCTTCATATAGGTATCTACGTGTATATAGTAATAATTTGAATAATTGCTTGATTAACTAAATACACGCATAATTTGTTACATTTGAATATGCTTTGCAATATCCGTGATTACAAAAATAAACAAACCGACATGAAGAAATAAAGCTAATCGCCAATAACCACCTACTAATATCTCGTAAAACATGAGTTTAGTGTGAACACAGTCATGTCATGTAGAAAGTCCCATATCTCTGCAGCTATATCGTAGGACTGGGCAGCTATACTATAATTTATACAGTGCATCCCAGAAAAGCGCTGCAAAATAAACCTCTTGCAGTCTACATAGAAAATATTATTATTATTATTGGTGTTCCAACCCACCAAAATACTTAAACTGTTGATAGGAGGCATCAATCCCGCAATGAGGCTGAAAAGTTAAATGATACTTTATTGGCCGGGTTTTGAAAAACGGGCGTCTTATAGGCCAACTTATAGGAAAAATCGAACAATAATGACTTACTTTAGTGCCAATTTCTGAGGTTTTATTGGCGATTTTGAGGCCCTTTAGTGCCGATTAAAAAAATCATATGCGCAATTTTTGCATATTACTATATTTTTTTAGGAAAGTAATCCTTCTGTACCTTACAAGGGATTTCAAAAATTGGTTAGTGTTTACATTTTTGTCAATTTTAGATACTGTATATCTCAGTTTGATACTTGAAAAATCGGTATTTTTTAATAGAACAACCAATTTAATTTTTTTTAGTATATTGCATTTAAAGAACTCTATACTTAGTGATGTGCATTTTTTTACTTAGGCTCTTTGCATGGCCTGCTGTGATTTAAATCGTAACCCCAAAAATGGCGAAATCATATTAGGCATTTTTTATAGAAAAAACTAATTTTCCAATCGATTCAGCCATGCTGCAAAACCCTTACAGAGTGTTTATAATTTAGGTGCAAATTTCGAAAAATACCAATGTTTGCGGGCAGGATAAAACTTCATACTGGCCGTTCGTAATAAAAGGTCGAATTTAAGGAAATATCGATTTTTCTTCGTTTATTTTTAACAAAAGAAATTAAACTGAACATAACAACTAACAACAAAATAACCAAATATCTCTAAATTCTAATTCTAATATTCTTGGGCAACTCGCTAAGGTTATGAGTCATTGTCAAAAAAGATTAGAAAAATGTATTCAAGTTGAAGGAGACACAATAGAAAACACGAAAATTTAGAGATATTTGGTTATTTTGTTGTTATGTCCCGTTTAATTTCTATTGTTAAAAATAAACGAAGAAAAATCGATATTTCCTTAAATTTGACTTTTTATTACGAACGCCCTGTATTAACTAGGCCAATAAAAACAGTGCAATTTCGAAGCCGTAGTATCTACAACTCTATTGAAAGAAAAAATAGCACTAAAATGTTTTATCCTGTTAATACAGAGTGGCCCGCAAACATTGGTATTTTTCGAAATTTGCACCAAAATTATAAACACTCTGTATAAAATGCAACTTTGAAACTTAGTATTAAGAACTTTGATGCATGGCTAAATCGATTGGACAGTTAGGTTTTTTTTTCTTTAAAAAATGCCAAATACGATTTTGCCATTTTTGGGTTTACGTTTTATGTCCTAGCAGGCCATGCAAGGGGCCTAAATAAAAAAATGGACATCACTGAGTAGAGATCTTTAAGTGCAATATACTAAAGAAGAAAAAAATTAAATCCGTTGTTCCATTAAAAAAAATCCGTTTTTTTTTCAAGTATCAAACTGAAACACACTGTATATCGAATTGAGATTTGGTACACATTATAATATTATTTATGTCCAATTCGACAACTTGCTTCTCTTTGTTGTAACTCAAAAAGAAATGAACATCGCATGATTTATTACACCCATAAATTTTTCTGAAGTACGTCTATGGACTCTGCGAAACATTTGTCTTAAAAAGCTTTTTTTGGAGGTCACCCTGTATATCGTAACCTTGCTACATAACTTTGAAATATTTATTCCCGTTGTTAGTTATGTAAGTTTCCAGTCTAACTAGTGAAAATTTACTTCTGGCCAAAGAAGACAAGCAATAGTTCTAGCCATGTATTGTTTTTTTTGTTCACAAGATTGGGAAACAGAATTTCATTATAATAATAATTATTATTATTATGTGTATGCGTTGTTCAAATAAATACGGAAAGTAAAATATATGAAAGTAATGTAAACCGTATAAGTGTCAAGCGTCCTCCTATTCAGGGATACTCAGAACAGTACTCAGAATAGTTCCGTTGCTTAATTCCCGGTTTTACTATACACCAAAAGTAAAAACAGAGCCGGTAGAGATATGTCAATATAGTAGGTAAATGTGACAATACTCATGTGTTGGATATGCCGATAAATTACACCAACGTAACTACTTGAACATATATTATGAAATAGGAAGAAAAGGACCTACTCTTAATTTTCTTAGCAAAAATGAAACCGTAGTGTACAATTTAATTTAAGTTGTTGGGTATTTATTGTTTTTGAGTTTCCTCGTTTTTTGGGAACAAAATTGATCTCCCATTGGGCATTGTCCCATTAGTAATTTTAACTCTATGTTAATTCATGGCTAAATCTTGGTAACTAGTTTTTCGCATTTGGAAACGTAAATAGGTTCCGACTTGAAAATCATTTTCTTTTAATATGATATCCTACAATTTCCATGGTTGCCTTAGCGCGACTTAGTTTACTGCATCAAACGAATTATCCTGTTACTTGTGACGTTGGTGGTCTGCGGCATTAAATAACATCGAAAAAAGAATAAGAAGGGAAGTGGAAGCGCGAGCACGTACGCGCTGCGGCGAAGTGTTACTTAACCTTGGCTGGCCAGCAGCTCAATGAATTTCGCTTTCATTAAACATGCCCTCATTAAAGGATACTGCAAAAACGAAAATATTAGATTCGTATCTGTAATTGTGCTGCTAATTAAACGATTGTTCTTTTTATTGTGCCTCTAATCGTAGTGAATATGAATATGTTATTCACAACATTATGCACGGAGATCTTTTATTTATACTCGACGATAGCACGATATGTGTTAATATGTGTCATCAAGTCAGATGAGATAAAAATAATAGATAGTTTTTTTAGTCAAAAAATGTATAGAGTAGGTTTTCTGTTGGAGATTATATAAAGAGAAACGTGGATAATTTGGATTCAGGATGATCCACACCTTTAAACTGTGCTGTGTAATTTATTAATTATATACTCAAATTAAATTTTCTAACTTAATTGCTTATGCTATCACGCTTATAAGCTACTTAAGAAACATAATATAACAATAGTGGTTTAGCTTCCACCTGTATATTTATTCTGTTGTTGAAAGATGACAATAATTGTATTGAGAACTGAATGAATATCTGTCTACTACCTAGAATAAGAATTACTCCATAACTTGGAGCCTTGAAGTTGGAGCTTGGAGCATTCTGTAAATTAAAAAATATATATTTGTTGTCTTTCTTACAGCTTTTTATATTACGAAGGTAATTTATATTTATATTGCTTCTTTATAGTCTTCAGTTAGGTACTGCTTTTTGAGCATTAAATGAGTTATAGTAAGTATAAGAAAGTAAGATGTATATTTAGCAGTTGGCTATTACAAAACCAAGATCACTTAAAATTAAAATTATTTACCGACAATTACCTACATACCTGTTGCTCATATACATACCAATAATTTTGTTAACAAACATTTTTAAGTGCCAACTATTCATATCATAAAACAGCTGTTTTTTGCAAGTGAGCTGAATGAACAAAGTTTATATTGGAAGTGTCACGGCTTCTTATATTATATGTAACCATATCCGACCTTTTTATTAACTGTTTTTGTAAGCAGTTTGGAAGCAAATTACTTTATAAATCAATATAAGAACTTCTTTCAATACTCTCACTTACAGAAAACCATCTCAGAGTGTCTCAGACTATAGACATCATCAAATCGACAGGTGTATTGTATAAATGTCACAATCGAGCACAATCCTCGAACATTTATTCTGAACCACCTGAAGTCTTTGTATCTCAGCTTTGTTGCAAGACATAAGAAACACATTACAATATTGAAAATGTGGCAATTGTAAATAATATATTTTGCTCAGTGAGCTAAATTACCCTAAATTCTTAAAAAAATGAAATTTTTACCAACTTTAGAACACATATTATGTACCTCTGAGAATAATAATAATTGTCCATCTAACCTAGCACGATCAATTGTTTCCAACGCGCGTTGCAGGTTTTCTCTTCATTGGGAACATACAGGGTGTTTCCAAATTATGGTGCCAACATAATATGTCAGGTAGAAAGTGTAATTTAAATAAAACGTTTCCTGTAAAACATGGATCCGAAAATGCATAATAAGTTACAGGGTGATAAAGGCACCTACAGTTTGAAAAAAAAAATTTCGCAATAACTTTTACAGAAGTTATGCAATTTAAATGAAACTTGGTGCAGTCGTTTGGTCTCTGAAGTGCAACAGTTCTGAGTAAAAACAATTAGTTCCCATTGGCCAGAGGCGGAGGGGCGGGATAGCACAACAAAACCATTTATAGTGACAAAAAATTCCCTTTAAACTATTGTATCAAAAATTTTTCTCTGTTAAAATTGATCGGATTGAACTCAACAAAATTTGGACAACCTATTGCAAGGAAATCAGTGATGTTTTACTAAATGCCCGTTAGGCATTTTTTTAAATTTTGAACTTACAATACATCTGTAACATTTAAATGCGGTAGGCGATAATTTTATTTTTCAAATTTTGGAATTAACAGGTGTTTTGAACGCAAACGGTTGATTTTACCGTTATGGAACAAGAGTACGTACCCTTTATTTGCAAAATGAAAAGGTGCACAAAATAATGAACCTGGCGAGACCAAAAAGATAACCTCAAAAAAGTTATTTAGAAATAGAAATTGTTGCATTTCAGTGATTAAAGTTATAGCGAAAAATATGTTTTTCAAACTGTAGCTTTATCACAGTGCAACTTTCTTATTTCACATTTTCGGACCCATATTTATAATAAACTTTTTGTTCAAAATGACATTTTATATACCGGTCATATTATGTTGGCACCATAATTTGGAAACACCCTGTAGATTCTGCAATGCCGACTCACACAAATGTTTTTGTCGAAAACCAGAGTGCGCCTTTCATATAGTAGTTTATTTTTCTCAAGATACCGTCGAATCTTAGTACATACTATCGCCTCCAATACTTTATCCACCACTGGTAAAAAAATTATGGTCTAAACTTAGACGAACGTCTTGTGAAGATATGCTTTCGGTTTGGGTACAATCACACTTGTTTTTACATCGTTTGGAATACGTCCCGTCAGGAGTGATGCATTTATTAAATTTAACAATGGATAACTCACAGTTTGAAACACTTTTATTTTTAGGAAATCACCAGTGGGGGGGGCAGTTTAATTAAATAACACATTTGTGCTACATTGGCTATGCTACCAGCTGTCTCATTGATACTGGCCGAGTACCCAATAGTTATTACAGTTTTGCTCAATGTGCTCACAATCCGATTTTGATCTAGTTTTTTTAAATGATAGGGCATCAAAAACTGTAGGTACTTCAGGGCAAAACTGCACATTTTATTTAAAAAAATTCAGGCCAACTATGACATATTTTTTTAGACGAAATTGGACAAATCATATTATGCATAATTTTATAAAAATTCTGACTTCGCCGCTGCATTGGGCATCCCTTAAAATGGGTTTATACCAAATTTTGTTAAAAAATATCCATCAATAAAAATTCTACAAACCTGTGAAAATCGCGATTTAACTACCTACTTTACCTGTCTACTCGCTTAAATCAAGTTGCATGTGGATTTAAAACAATTAAAACTGCAACTTATATACTTTATTACAAGTAATAGTAGGTACATGTCTACAGGCATACTTAAATCCAAAAACCCTAATGTACAAATTATGAGATACGAAAAATGTATCAAAGTAAATGGTGGATTATTAGAAAACAAATAAATTTCATTTTTACTTTAGTTTTTTTTTGTCTTTAGAAATCTATAGCTATTTGTAATAAAAGAAATTTACAGTTTCGATAATTGTTTTCAATCTTCTTGCAACTTTATTTAAGCGAGTAGGCAAGTAAAATAGGTAGGTAGTTAAATCGCGATTTTTATTGGTTTCTAGAATTTTTATTGTTCGATATTTTTTTAACAAAATTTACATTCTCGTTTTAAGGGATGCCCAATCCAGTGGCGTAGTCAGAATTTTTGTAAAAATGAATATGATTTTTTCCAATTTTTGTCCCAAAAAATAATATGTCGTATGGTAGGCCTAAACTAAAGTGCAGTAAATGAGTAAAGTACAGTAAAGTAAATTACAGTTTTTGATGACCTATCGTTAAAAAAAACTCGATCAATATAGGTTGAAAATACACATTTTATGGTGGTGTTCTGGTTTGAAGTGGGTCACCCTGTGTACAATGACTCCTACTGTATGCCGACTATTGGGGTAACAAACAAGAAGTCTGTAGCCAGGTATATTTAATTCAACATCTCTAAAACCTTCAGTTACATGTGTCTTGTTTAAACATAGTACAAGTGGCGCTGTAGGTACTTCATGAATTATGTGATCAAGTTATGTGCTGCTGATGATGGCATAACAAGCTAGAAACAGTGGACAGCATTTCAACATATAATCATGCGATCCAAATTAGATACTGGATGCTGAACACTCTCAAATAATAGAAGTAACAGTTTTGTCCCACGAGCCGTTAAACTATTTTTGTGTTGTGCATACCTATTTTAAGGTAAGTTAAATGAATATTTGATTTAATTTAAATTAGCTTATCTTAAAAGCTAGAGGCGACACGTTTTGAAGTACACTTCGCGAGGATTTTGAAGAATTAAAATAAATTCTATATAGTCATTATCCAAAATCATGCACGATTAGCTTCGCTGAAATTGGCCGTACCTAATTGCAGTAGTTTTAAAATTAATTTTCACATTCATAATAATAAGCGTCCAGGTTACACAATATAATGTGTGTGTGAGTTTCACGAATAATTTTTTAAAAAAGAAATATCAATCCTTTCACTTTCATACTCAAACTTTGTAATAATAATTATTTATCGGTGTCACGATAATTCGTAGTTATAGTTCCGAGACATTTAGGACATACCATACCTACGTTCTCCACGTTCCGAAATTGCTAGTACAATACAATCAAGAACATGAGCAATATCTGGATTAACAATCGGCTTAGGTTTATACGTAGAATTAAACAATGGTGATATTGCAGTTTTAAGTTACACCCACTTAGTACAGATATGGTATAGAGCATTTAGGTATTTTATAAATAGTCAACCTTAGATCACATCTATATGTGAAACTTTAATTTAACTCTCTAGGGATGACTTATGGACCAATAGAAAGGGAAAAATCTCCGAAATAATATTCTGAAGAGGTAGGTACCCTCTCTGAAATTAATTAAAAACGAATTATTCCTGCACTAAATGTCAATTTCAGATATTAGTGACTTCATGCGTTTCCTTTTTTTTAATTACCAACAAAAATACAGATTTTAGATATTATGGTAAGATAAAATAGTAAACAATAATTTCTGTATTTTTGTTGATAATAAAAGAAAAGAAATAAATTGTGTGGGATTTGAACCTAAAATGAAATAAATATCTTTTAGCATTGATCTATATGTATATGTTGTACGCAATTGCCGAAGTCGCCCATTGGCCGAAATTTATACCCGCGACGCGTTGTGGAGACCGCTGTATGATCAGGTCGCGTTGTGGGTAAAGCTTTCATCGTTATTTCGTCCACTAAGCGAAGCCTCATACCGTTGAATACTCACAATGCGTTGTGGGCAAATTAACAAAATCCACTACACGATATGATGATATGCGTTGTGGGAAACCTATAATAAGTTCTCACAATACACATACCGAGTCCCGGCTGGAGTGCATTTTTTTTTCAATTGATATCATTTACCTGATATGCCACTAAAACATCCTTTATTATTTGATTTCCACTTCTCTAAATGCTTCTTCGATTTGAAAACTAACCTCTTGATTATCTTCATTTTGTCTTGTTTCCACTTCTCCAAATTCGTCTTCTATTTGTGAACTAACCTGATGATATTCATTTTGTCTGGTTTCCACTTTTTTCAGTTCTTCTTCGCTTTGTACGTTAAACTCTTGATAATCTTCATTTTCTCTGTGTTTCATGATTTCTTCCAAGTCTTCTTCGTTTTGTATGTTGGCCAGAATATCATTTGGTAAATCTGCATCACCTAAACCGTTTATCTGTCTTGTACAAAACATAGCTTCGTAGGGACTTCTACCGATTCCTCTATGAAATCTATTTTTTTCTTGACTGTTAACCCCTCAGATTATTTTGTGCTGTTATTTTCTTCAACCCAGGTAACTAACGTATCAAGGATGTCCTGATTTGCTCTTTCAGCAGAGCCTTGGCTCTGTGAATGTTTTGGACGACCATGAATAATTTTAAGACCGGGCCAAAGAGTAGCAAGTTGAGCTATACTTAACTGATCTTTTTTAAGAGCTTCAATATTTTCACCCATTTTTTCACTAGCAAAACCGCGCCGATATTAAATATAGGTTAGAATTCTGCCTTATGTTGCAATTTGCATTGTGGGTGCTTCAATACGTTACCCACAACGCGATGAACTTCGTGTATGTTCGATTTTTGTCGTCATATCGTGTAGTGGATTTTGTTAATTTTCCCACAACGCATTGTGAGTATTAGACTGTATGAGGCTTCGCTCAGTGGACCAAATAAGGATGAAAGCTTTACCCACAACGCGACCTGATTATACAGTGGTCTCCACAACGCGTCGCGGGTATAAATTTCGGCCAATGGGCGACTTCGGCAATTGCGTACAACATATATATCCAATTCTGAAGATTTTTTTTATGAAATTACTCATATCTGCATTTGACATTTGGTGCACAAATAATTAGTAGTTTTTAATTAATTTCTGGTCATTTCTGAGAGGTTACCTCGTTAGAATATAACTAGAGAATAATTTATAAAAAGACTGTACTATCAAAGTCTAGAGAATAGTATTTCTCTAGACTTTGGTACTATAATTAGGGCTATTCCTATTTATTACAATGTCCTGGCATATGGCTGTTATAAATAGCTTCAAAAGATATACTTACTGCAAAAAATCCGGAAAATTAAACTAACTTCTGTGGTTTAGATTTTGTTTCTATTGTATAGGATTAAATTTTGAAAATTGAGAAAAAACAAAAATTAAAGTATGACGCCAAGAAATATTACAAAAAAGATCTTCAAGAGGTTTCGATAAAGTTTATAGGAGATCTCTAAGTGATACAGTATTAATCAATGAAGAATATGCAGTGTGTCCCAGGATTGGGTTAAACACTCTTGTAAAAAAAATTGTTTTTCATTTTTCGACAAAAAGTCATTTCTTATAAAAACTTTTGATTTGTGCTGAATCTTTGAAAAACGATGTTATAATTCCAAAATTTTATACGGGGTGTTCACAAAATTAAAAAAAAACTAATCCCAATCCAGAGATACATTGTAAGTAGATATTGTACAGACTACAGATTATAAGCATTGAATGATCACTTATGTATCTTGACCCAACGCTAAGTTCCGCATCCCCACACACATAGGTTTATTCATATCTGCAATTAATCAAATACATGACGTCTAAATTAGTACACACCGTCTGCAACAAATTTTGAAACAATGCCAAATCTGTCTAAGCGATTATGTTATTATAATAATTATGAATTTAACTCATTTAGTCCTACAAACAACAATATGCCATTGTCTCCTGGTTTGAATACCTGTAAGTAGCTGCTTAATCAAAATTTCAAAACTTTCCCATAATTATAATTAACAAAGCTCTTACACAGTCTCGCGCACGAGCGACTAAACTTTACTTTTCGACACTTATAACTGCATCAGTTATTTATTGTTTCGTGACTTTATATTAACATTCATTTTATTAGGACCTACAGGGTGAGTTACGTAGGCCGCGGTGGTCTATATCTTCTACATTGTTAATGCTAGAAAAAAAGTATAGACAAAACTTGTAGAGAAACATGAGTACTATACATTCCGGTGATCCAATAAAGTAGGTAGTGGCGACCCAAAGTTATGTTTTTTCAAAATGAAACATCCCGTATTTTGTTACATTTTTAGAAAGCCCTTAAAGAGTATGTTCTTTTTGGTACAGGGTATTAATGGTTTATCTTTAAAGGTTAGGGAGTCATTTTAATTTTAAACGGAAAAAGGGGCCACTCTTGGAAAGTATTATACTCAAAAACCAAATAAGATTTTGGGCTACAACTTGGATTGGAGATTGCCTGTTAGGCCTAGTTAACAATTTTGGACTGATATTGAGACAAAGTTCTGAAGAATGTACCGGGCGATTCACTTACGCAAATCCTAAATGTACTCGCTAATTTTAAATGGAACATCCTATATTTTATTACATGTTTGGAAAGAGTAGATACTTTTTGGTATAGGGTATTATGTGTCTAACTTTAAAGGTTAGGGAATTATTTCCATTTTATTCTAAGAAAGAGCTCGAAAAGAGCCGATTGTTAGAAGATATAGACCACCGTGGCCTAGGTAGTTCACAATGTAAAATATTTTCATACTTGATTTTCCACAAAATTTGATGGACAATTTCACTCATCAAAAATAAACCTTCGTTTTACAATTTTTCGACAAATTAAATTACAGTTGGCCAGACGCCAGACAATATTTTTGGTCTTCTCACTTTGATATTTAGCTTTAGAAGTGCATAGTATACAGGGTGGCTTATATCTATAAGTGGCTCACTGAAAATGTCTCGGCTATTTTTTGACAGAAAAATCGGTGGCGGGTGCGATCGATGGCTCTTCCGGGCGGCCTTCTTCTGTCATAATAAAAGTTGCTGTCTATGACCACCTACAAAAACTATATGGCCAAAAATCGAAGAAATTCTAAATTTTTAAACCGCTGTAACTTTTTTTCTTTATTGGCATACGGAAAAAGATTTAACATGAAAATTGTTTGCAAGAACCGATAGAATTTATGCCCCTATGCGTTAGCTTTGTTGTATGGATTTCCGTAAAATTGCGCTCGAAAATTAAATTATTTGTGTTTTGTGGGTAAAACCAAATGTCCAATTCAATTTGATAAATGGGCTGTTTGTTCTGTATTTACAAAATTTTCTAGTTCTTCATGGAAATAAATTACCTACCTAATGTGCAATTACCTAATTATAGCGTAACCTCTAATATTAGTCCAGACATATTCTACCAAGGTACAATATGTAGCCCTCATATTTTGTGCTATTTTATAAGTACAGAACTAGATATCGCACGACCTAAAACGAAAGTACTAATTTGAGGATTGTAGATATTTAGATTGGTAGGTAGTATCAAAGCTATACTTTTCTAGAAAGTAAGTATGGGAAATTTGGAGAAAGCTAAAAAATTGGCAGGTATCTACCAAATATACAATACAGTAGTTCGACATTCGACATAAAATTAGTATGCACGTGCACGCTTGATCTGGTATCTGGTACTTTTATGAGGCGGGTAAATAGGTTGAATTTATCTACAAATTGATACTCTGACCATAAAGCTAAAACCGAAAAATCCAAAAAAGCCCAAAATTAATTATCTAAGATTTGACTTTATTGAGAAATACAATCGATGATAATATGATGATATGATGAGAAAATTTAATATAATATTCAACCGGCCAAGAATTTCAAAAAATTATGTATGCATGAGCGGTCACTCTTTATGACGAAGGTTTGGTTAAGGTGGTCATTCGAGAAACTTTCCTTAATTTCTTCTAGAGAGTATATTTGTAATATTTGCGCTATTAAAAGATGTGATTATTAATTTTCGTTTAATGTAGGTACTGGAAAATCATAGTTGGCTTGAATTTATTATAGTTTAATACTATTTCCACTGGCTGATAGAAATTTGCTCACTGATAAAAATTAAGGGGCTTTTGTTCATAGAGATAAAATGCTGTTAATCTCATATTACCTGAGTTACCTATACAGGTTAAAAGTGAACTTCTAAAACTTAGCATTACTTTAGATATACCTATATTTTAAACAAAACAAATTATGCAAAAATGTATTTAAAGAAAATTATATAGGCGCCCCGGGGCCCCGCGGATTTAGGGGCCCCCTAATCCTTGACATTCCTTTCGTACTTGACAATATTTCTCTCCCGAAATAAATATTTTTTTAATCGCCAAACAGACGAAAACATTTTTATTAAAAAAGTGCAGGCAATCCTGATTGCGTCTCTTTTAAATATATTCCTTGCTACATCAGCCTAACACTCAAGTATTTTTTGTGACAAACGCGACACCGCTCGCCGGCCGAGTATTCCCACATTCCCAGACACAACAGACTCACAAAGTCTGTTTGTTCAACACTTAGTAGCGATTATTATTATGTTACGTGTGTATATTAATATTAATTCTCAATAAAAACTATTGCGGGCCAGCTGATTTTTTCCAGAATTGTTCTTGGATTGTATTCCAATCAAACGATGACACAGTGCTGGTTTATCTGCTGGACGCTCGGGGCGGGCGCCCATGGGCCCGGTTCCGATCTGCACATTTTGCGCATGCAAAAACATAACTGACAAAAGTCTAGTTTTCAGGAGAGAGGTTTAAAAACTGTGGCTATTAAAAATGATAATATATTTTTAACTAATGGATATTTTTTGTATTTTTTTTTCAATAGAAGGCTTTTATATGTGTGGGTATTAACTACTATTATACCTAGTTACTTTTTCGAACAAGAGAGTTTTTCTACTTTTTTTGTACTTCCAATTCCAAAAATGTCATCAATTTTACGGTGAAAACATTGCACAGTCTTTTACAATGTTTTTCCATTGTACAATTTTAAATATTATAAGTTACAATGTATTTGATTTTAAACAATTTCCGTGCAAAAACATTGCAACACAAGGTATTACAATGTTTTTGCACGGTTTTTGTGGCTTTCTTCAAACAGACCATATTCATTTGATTGAAAAATGGAAAAATTGACTTCTTTTAGTCTATAATAAGTATTATAATTATTGTAAACGTATCGTGCCTCAATAAAACTTCGTAAGAACATTGTAAATGCCATTACCTTTAAAAAACTTGTGGTTTTCCAGACAAAAATATAGCGTTACAATGGAACTAATGGAAACCCAAAATTGTAACTGTTGGAATTGTAATTACCTTTACTATGTTTTGACCGCTGAAAACGTCCATTTTGTCAGATACAATGGCATGACACATCAAAAATTTTGGGAAAATAATGCAAAATTGAATAGTTTTGTATTTGTATCCAAAATTATCCCGTAACTAGACCCGAAAAAGCGAAAAAGTGAAAATCTCAAAAATGTCACTTGCAATGCCCTTGCATGCGTGTATCTATATGTAGAATTTAGAAATCAAAAATGATATCAATAAAAATAAAAATATCTACTGGGAAAATAAAAACAATGCAATTTATTTGATCAGTTTTGCGAAAATAATCTGCATGCACATTTATGTTTTTATTTTCTATTTTGTAATAAAAAGTGAAACCCAAATTTTGTTTCAATTAAAAGAGTGGCCGACGACAGTCTATATAGTGGCCAGAGCCCGAAGTTTGGCTAAACCGGCACTGCGATGACACTCAAAATCCCGTAAAGAAGAATGCTATAGAGGTGGTTTCGTATTTATATTTTAACAAAAAAATATGTTGACAAAAGCCGCAGCTATAGGTAATTTGATTCCCTACAGTTTTTCTTATTTTTATTTAATGAACCCATAACTTGTAAAATAACGAAGTTATAAAAGAAATTCATAAAGCATGGTTGCAGACAACTTTTTTATCTACAATTTTTATCAGCTTTTTTTTTGTTATAAATAAGTAGGAAACCATTCCTATTGCGAGGTCTGTAACGAGGGTCTAAGTAAATGTGATCTTTTTGGTTGGATAGGTAGGTACTCAGAAAACAATGAGTAACCTTAAAAAAGTACTTTCCCGCAAATTTTCATTTGAAAAATTATATCGTTACTGGACTACAAAAGGGAGGGTCCCGATGCAGAATTCTGCACCGGGGCCCCAAGACCCCTAGCACCGCTACTGGGCGAATGCCTCCTTTCCTGCTTCTTTCCTGCGGCAACGCCCTTTTATTTTAAATAAAATGTTATGTCGGGATTAAAATCTCCCGTACTTCATCGACTGCTCGCACATCTGAAAGACGAAAGTATTGGTCCACGCCTTAGGTTATGAATGCGTTTCCAAACAAGACCTCAGAACTTCAGGTAGACACCAACACTTTTTAGAGTTATTTTTTTGTCAACCTAAACAAGCAAAAATGATACTGATCATGATCAATCAAGTAGTTTCATGCTAATTGAGAATTATCAGTACGGCATAACGGTAACTACATTAAAAAATAGGCTCAAACATACACATATTACTCAAAAATCGCATATAACATTTGCCACCTTAATGCTACTGCGGCTTCTTATTTTGTTTGATAATTTTCTAATTCCTTTTGGACCAAGCTGGTTGATTCCAAAGAACATTGAAAGGTTTACCTACTCAGTTTAGTCGGTCTTTTTGTAGATATAAATTCATTTAGAAATGTTAGAATATACGAAATACTTACCTAAACAAGAAGTATAGAGCTATATTTTGTGCGGAAAATGCATTTATTATTTCTAATAAGAACATTTCTTTTCTTAGAATATGTATTTATATATGCTTTTAAGATTAATAATAATAATAATAATAATAATTCTCACCCTCACAATACTCCAAACTAGGAGTACCCCAGAAGCAACCACATGCTTGTGCGGGGGAGGGGGGCAATTACTATTATTTTGTCTTCGTTGCCATTTGCGGCTAAGGCCGACTTTTTTCCCGATAGAACTAGGATAGCATTCGCTCAAGTACTACGGAAAACCCTAGAAAACCGTAGTAATCCCAGTGAGTGTAGGACAATTAGTAAATCACACGGATAAAGCTATTTAGGAGCAATACCGTGAATCCACATTTGTCCAGCGCTCTTGGCCATAGCGGTGTTTTTCTTTAAAGACATGTGCATGTGCCTGCCGCGAACCAAGGTCGATCGAAGGCAGAAAAACATGCAGCCTAAAAAGGCAGCGCCGGTACGAGCGACGCCACCGCGGCAGAGTACTATTATATATTCAAGCAACAACTGAACATTTCACTTGTAAATTATGACGTTCTAGAGCCTGATATCTTCTATTACGGTCTTCACCAAATACAGTCCTAATCCGCATTTCAGGACTTCGGGATGTTACATTTATTCATTTTCTCGGGCCGGGGCTTCGAAAGCGCTCTCGGGTGTTACGTGCGTGTGGGATACGGCACACCTGGAAATCTCGATTTCGTAACCCGCAGGATATACGGAAATGCGCCGGCTCGTCTCGGCCCTGTTTCTGGCTGCTTTGATTCAGGTGCGACGTAACAGCACACGCCGCGACGGGGCCACTATCTGGTTCACGAGGTCACTGCAGGATTATCTAACACGGAATAACGGAGAAGAAAATAATAAGCGATGGAAGGTTCAGCGCGCTTGTTTATTTTGTATTCGCACGTTCTTGTCTCCTCAAGGAGTCCCCCGATAGGCCACACAGAATAATTGGGAAATTGACAAAGTGCGGCATCGAATTGTCAGTAGTTCGGAACCCGAAACGTCGCGTCGTCGCAACGAGGAAGAAGGGTCATTTAGAAAACGTAATATTCTTGATAAACCCTATAACCCTGCATTTTATGAGATTAACAGGTTTACTTATGAGCTTTAAGACCCACGCCCCTCCTCTCAGCATTTAAATTTGGCGGGATGTCAGATACAGATCGCAGGATTATAAATTCGATGTGCTGACAATTTTAAACCGTATTACCTTTTTCTGTGTCTTGGGTTCCGCCGTTCCACGTTCCGCCAATTCATGTCGGCGCGGTGCTCTAACCTCCAGAAGGAAATTAACGCTAAGCCTTTGAAGATTTGCATGAACTGGCAATATAGGGGGTTCCAAACCAACGTGTAGATATTTTAAGAGGCTGTTGCTGACCGTGTGGCCTAAAATGCTTAGTTCTCGACGTATACAGGATGTTTAAAGTTGAATTCTAAAGGTGGTTTTCTTCTGATATTTTCGAAACGTTTAAGATACGCAAAAAAGAAATTTTGCACACGTGGGTACAGCTGCGGCCAATTTGAACTTGCAAAACCGTCATGAACTCTATATGACGAAATAAGGGAGATCCGGCGACATCCGGCAACACCGCCCTTTCGGTGATAAGGGAAGGGAATGCATAGATGAAAGCGGCTGGCGGCTAGCGATGTAGTCGGATGGTCTCTCAGAAACCCCCAAGACATTACAAGTTCAAATTGCCCGCAGCCGTACCTACTAAACTTTTTTGTCTTACTCAATACAAAATTAATCATCTTTTTTTTCGATGTTTGATAACAAAATTTGAAATTTATCAGTTTTTTCGCAAAAAAATGGATTGTAGACACGTTATTTCGATTCATCCAAACTACATTTGCTTGCGTTCATAGAGAACTAAAAGCATTTTAATTACGTGTTTTTAGTATAGATTTTTGAAGATTTTGGATGTTTGTGCTAAGTCAATGCCTGACGTAGGTGTCAGTCCATGGTAAAATCAAAAGTCATATGCAAAAATGATCTCTAAAGTCTCTAACAAAAAACGTTATAATGATGTACAAATTTCGCGTCAATGGGTTAAATATTTCCAATGCCTAACACCCCTGTCAGCCATTGGTTATACAATTGGCACTGACTATAGAAGACTTCGGACGTTGGGTGATCAGTCAACGCTTCGAAATTCTGTCTTCGTCTTCAAGAGCATCAGAACATGTATAGATTTGTCACTCAACGATTCTGAGCCATGTCTTCTTCTTGTCAAAAGCGCCGAACCGGACCAATGACTATTACTACGATCTTTACAAGTTTACGATGTCAAATTAAATTAAATCAAATCATTCAAAATAAGTTCAAAGATGTGTAGTTAAGAAACGACTAGAATGTATGCGGTCTGTCAGGGGTAGAGATGAAACAGTATTTTTAGAAGAAAAAAAAAGATAAAGAAATAATTTACAAAATTGAAAATAGAAAGCTTTCTACTGAAGAATAAGTTAGTATATGTTCCAGAAATGAGAATGTACGAATAAATAAACATTTGTTTATTTTGTGTTTTCCTTTTTAAAAATTGGTGTGACAATTTTTATAGGGTGTCAGGTTTTGAGCTTATCAGATTAAGGCTAAGGGTCTAGTCAAAAAACGTTGTCAGTTACTGGATAAAAAAATATAAATTTTAAAATCTTGTTTACAGTGCTGTCTCTCCTACTTACTCCATATTAAGAATCATCAATAAATGCGCCAAATTGATTTTTATAGATTAAAATTTGATAAATCAATCCTTTTGTCCGCCCCTGATTATAGTACCGGACCAGCTCCTATAACATTCAAAGGGGTCAATCGAAATAATTAGTTCGATAAAACCATAATTCTCCCTTTTGTAAATCTATTTCAGGACGTGTTATTTCAGGACATTTTCAAATATTGTTATACAATATTCTTTATAGACAAAACAGTGTTATTACTAGGTCATTAACTAAAATGTCCCAACGCTACTCTTGTAAAATTAATACTGATTTATCGGTATTTTTTGTTCATTAATTTAGCAAGCAATGTTGGAAACGGATTAATTTTATACTGTATCGTTAACTAGTTACTCGATGACTACTATAGAAGATTAGATGTTGCAAACAGTTTAATATGGAAATAAAATTTTAATTGTTGTTATACAATTTTATTTTGTTGACTGGTAGAACCGTTATATTTAGGTATATAGATTATTTATAGAAATTAAATATAATAATTTAAATGTTGTTTATCAACAATGATATTATAATTAGGATTTAGGATCAACGAATGTTTTGTTATTAGGTCATAGGTCTCTTTTCTCTCCATTTTTTTCTTTATAATTTTTTCCTGTCGGAGATATTGTTTTTTTTTTTAAGAAAAACAGAACGGTGAATGGACTGAAGTGAACAGAAGAAAAAAATGCAAAACAAAGGAATCTTATTCTTGAACCCCTTTGTAGAGGGTGGGCTGATAATTTTGCTCAAGAAAAAGCTTACGCCTAAAAAATCTCAAGGTTTTGATGATATACCATCATGTCTAAAGAAAATTCTTGATATTTCTGTGTTTCCTTTAAATATATCTTTCAGAACTATTTTCAAAGATATTGGAATATTGTTATTTGGACATGCTTCAAAATTTCCTGCACAAATTCAATCTATTAAATAAAGAGCAATTTGGATTTAGATCGGATCTGTCTACGGCTGTTTTGGTTCTTATGGAGAAGAGAGTCCTGCTGGAGTATTTTTTGTGACCTCAGCAGGGCTTTTGACATAATACTGGACAAGCTTTAGGGGTATGGTATACGTGGTATCCTACTTTGCAGTGGCTATCGTCGTTTCTTAAAGATCGTCAGCAATATGTTTCCTTGATTTTTTCAAATCCATAGCTTCTGGTACTGGTGTAATTGATTCTGATGTCTTCCAAATCAATATAGGGGTTCCACAGGGTTCTATTTTGGGGTCATAATTGTTCTTGATCTATATTAATGATATTAGGAAAAGTTTGGGGCCAGTATGCCCCAGTATCTAAAAAAAAATAACTTCGAGTTAGAATAATGTTGCAAGAAAAACTTAAATAACTTAATGGCTTGATTCAATGGAAACTTTCTCTATTCAAACTTGCCAACTTACCAATTATATTATGTTTCATATCAGAATATATCTGATATGGCTTTACATATAACGTCAAAATAGATAGGACATCCCACACCAAGTTTTTGGGAATAGTGGTCGATGAACACATGTCTTGGAAATACCATTGTGAGGATGTGTTTAACCTCACTTCATAAATGTTGCTTCCTGCTTTCGCAATTTAAGAACGGTTTTCTCTGTTCCTCAGCCGATTGCGGTCTATTCTTACTCAAGTTAGTTCACTATGGTGTTCACTGTGGTATACGTTCACTATGGTGTCTGTTTCTGGAACACGTCGTCAGTGATGCCACGTGCTCTTAGCTGCCAAAAACGGATAATACGTTGCACCAAAGGTCTTAGCAGTCCTCAGTCATGCAGATCCGCATTTGTAGAAATGAAAATGGTAACAGCTGTCTCTGTTTAGTTACTTTAAGTGTCTGTATGGATTTATGCAAGAATTTTTTGATTAGGATATTGACTTGTAATTTTTTGTTTGTATTGTTCGTAGATTTGTTCTTTATAGACATTTTCATTTTGGGTGTACATATAATATTTTAGCGTAAGTAATACCTACATATTGTGATATTTCTTTTATGCTGCAAGGTTCCAACTACATGACGTTTTCCATATGTAATGTTTATAATACGAGTAAGTACATCAAACGAAATAAAGTTTTTATTATTATTATTGCGGGCCCCTATTCAATAAATTAGTTTGCTTAAAATAACATTTCCTAACTATTTTTAAAGTTCGGCTGTTTACATACTAAGACACCATGTAAAATAAGTTAAACGAAACAGAAGGCAATATTGAAAGTTTGTAGACGATAAGCTTAATCTACCAATGCACCATAACATTCCTAAAATTTCATACTTAATGAATCAAAGGTAAGAAATATGAAAGTATCTCGCCATCAATGATTTGATTTAATAACCAAGAAATTTTAGTTGCGAAATTAGGGGCTACATAACCTGGGAATTGCTAATTCAGATAATCGAACTATTTCAACAATACCTATCTATGCCTATATCTCATCAAGATTGCATTGAACAATGCAATATCGAACAAAGGCCTAACTTATATTTAAATTCATCTTTGCATTCTTAACACACTTTATTTTGGCAGTTCACTTTCAAATTTTTGGGACAAATAAATGGAAGATAATAATAGTAATTACAAAATCGTGTTTGTGACTACATGAAGATATCTAATTGAAAGACAGGCAAATGAGGCTTAGATAAAAAAAATTGCCCACTTCGTCAAAAGCTCATGTATTCATTCTTCCGTGGGTTGATGGCTTTAAAATATTCTGATCGTAACAACATAAAAACGAACTGCACTATAAAAGTTATAACAGCAAATTAAAAACGAGGAAGCAGACCTATTATTCTTTTGCAATTCTTTAAAATGTCGTAGGACGGACACTATGTACAGAATGCCTAATTTACGAATGTACATGGGTAAGATATTCGGTGTCCTTAATCTAAATAAATGTCTTATAATCGTTTTTCCTTTAAGTACAGTCTACTGAATTTAATATCTGGCCTTGCTCGAGAAGGTAAACCTGTGCAGGTGATTTTTTTTATCTCGTACAACTGAATTTACCGATCAAGATAAGATTCGATAATTGGCATATCTACCAAGCGTATTTCTGGGATCTGTAGCACTAAACAAAAAACAACAATAATAAATGATTGTTATAATAAAAATATAGTAGTCAGAGATACCAATCGGTATCCTGTTATTTTATGGTGTATAGATAATATTTTGATATGGAAAGCTTTTGCCACGGACACTACTTTTTTAACAACAAACATACCAACATACCAAAGATATATAAGTAGGTACATACAGTGTGACCCATTTGTTTTGGGGTCAGTCTGTAAAAAGTGTATCAATCGTGCGATTTGGCTGATTTTTTTTTTTAAATTGTAGAGCTCGATGAACTGCACATTTTGAACAAAAATTGCCTGGTTCGCATAAAATCCAAAGCCTACTATGACCGTTTTTATGAGCAAAATTTTAAGAAACCATATTAGCGTTTTTTTTTTGAAAAAATCTGTGTGCGCCAATGGATTGAGCACCCCTCGAAATGGGTATGTACAAAATTTCATCAAAATATTTCAAGTAATAACGATTTTGTAGAAAAATTAAAAATGCAGCCAAGGTACGTCTTTATTTTCAAAAATTCAAAGTTGGCCATGGAAAATAATTGAATTGTAATAATACAACCTTATGCTTATAAACACAAAACATAAAAACAATTAAAATTATAAAATTTTTGTAACTTCTACCAAGCCTCCATTTTCTACAATGCATTTGTCGTTCCTCTTGCGTACATTCAAAATTACATTTCGTATTTGCTGTGGAGTAATTTCCTCACAACTACAGTTTATCCTAGCTTGCAGTTCTTGTAAATTATGGGGTCTTGACTTATAAACATTTTGCTTAAGTGTACCCCAAAGAAAAAAATCTAAAGGAGTTAAGTCCGGAGATCTCGGTGGCCACTCACAGAAAGGACTATTTCGCCCTATCCAATAGTTTTCAAAATTATTATCTAGCCAGTTTCTGATTAAACGAGCATTATGAATAGGACTGCCATCTAACTGTAACTTTAAATTTAAACGGTATCTTAATGGTAACTCATCTAAAGCATTTCTAAATTCAATTTCTAGAAAATTCAAGAAGCCAGCCGCATTCAAATTCCCTTCAAAGAAAAATGGGCCAATTATTCTGTCGCGTAGTATTCCACACCAAACGTTAATTTTTTGTGAATATTGTCTCCTTGCATTTATTATAAACTCTGGATTTTCAGCTGACCAGTGACGGCAGTTTTGACTTGATACTACACCATTTGTAGTAAACGTGGCTTCGTCGGTGAATAAAATTTCATTTAAAAAGTTGCCATTATGGAGATATTCACCTTGCAGCCAATAGCAAAATTCTAATCTTCTCTCCTCATCTCCTGGTTCCAGGGTGTGCAAAAATTTTGGCTTAAACGGTTTTATTTTGTTTTGTCTCAAACATCTCCTTATACTCTCTCTGGGTATATGAAGGTCTAAACTAGCCGTTCGAACACTATTTCGAGGATTGTCACTAAAGTATTGCAGAATTTGATTGTTATTTTCAACAAGTCCACGGCGTCCATTTTGCCTAGTTTTTAATAAATTTTTAGAAATCGATCCAGTTTCATCAAAAATATTGTTTATACGTTGTACAGTACTTCGACTCACTGATCTACCTGGGTGTCTATTAAATTCGGCCGCAGCTTCTGCTGCCGAGCGCTCGTTGTCGCCCACGAGTCGAACAATTTCTATTTTGTCTCTTATGCTTAAATATTCCATAATTATGATAATTAATTGTATTGAGCACAAACAATTTCTGAACTCAATTTAGACAGTTTGACACTTAATAAAAGTAAACAATTCAATTATTTTCCATGGCCAACTTTGAATTTTTGAAAATAAAGACGTACCTTGGCTGCATTTTTAATTTTTCTACAAAATCGTTATTACTTGAAATATTTTGATGAAATTTTGTACATACCCATTTCGAGGGGTGCTCAATCCATTGGCGCACACAGATTTTTTCAAAAAAAAACGCTAATATGGTTTCTTAAAATTTTGCTCATAAAAACGGT
This sequence comes from Pseudeuparius sepicola, assembly GCA_963920635.1. Lineage (NCBI taxonomy): Eukaryota > Metazoa > Arthropoda > Insecta > Coleoptera > Anthribidae > Pseudeuparius > Pseudeuparius sepicola. The sequence continues at coordinate 44,231,901 of OY987302.1, read as the reverse complement.
CATAGTAGGCTTTGGATTTTATGCGAACCAGGCAATTTTTGTTCAAAATGTGCAGTTCATCGAGCTCTACAATTAAAAAAAAAAAATCAGCCAAATCGCACGATTGATACACTTTTTACAGACTGACCCCAAAACAAATGGGTCACACTGTATATAGGTATATGTACCGTCGCACAGTCGCCTCTTCTATATTATTTTACAACACTCTACTATATACAGGATGATTTTTTTGGGTCTACCACCGCGATTTTCTCGCTCATTTTGCGGCCTAGAAAAAAAACGTAAGAAACAAAAATGTGGCAATTTTGGACAGCTAAGTGGTGCTGCAAAAGAAATCGGCATCCATGGCCAACTTGTCGCGCAATATTAAAAAAACCTCAAATTGAGCAAAACTATTAATGTTTTCAGAAAATCACACAGGGTCTTCGGCTTACGTTTTTTGTAGGCCGCAAAATGAGCGAGAAAATCGCGGTGGTAGACCTAAAAAAATCATCCTGTATAGTGTAGGTCTAAAACAATATATTTAGTTAAACTTACCTTAGTGTAAAGTTGCTTCGTTTGTGTTGTAAGTTTTAAACGCCTAGTACAATTCTGATAAAATTTGGTGTGGCAAAAGACTGTAGTAACAGAAAGTCGTGAATTGGTCCATACAACTCGTTTTTTTTGGAGATTAGATCTCTCAAACTTCCACGCCACTGGAAATAACGCAACTATCAAATAAAGAAATAAAGCGACAGAATTGTTTTTCAAGGCCTACTTTTTTTATGAGCGCGCAAGTATAATAAGAATCCTATATTATAGTAGTGCTCATTTGAGGCTTACAAAAGTTGGCAACGATTTCACTCAACGCAAGTAGAGGAGAATGCTCATAAGTATGTGGATTTATTAGGTAAGTCTGGATAGCTTATTAATACTTAGTTTAGAAAATAAATTTCTTGAATATCCTTAACATATTAACACCCATTTCTATTTCTTTATGCATTGGTTACTGAACCTTAACCCAGTTATTTAGGAAATAAAGAAATGATTCTTAATTGGGTCAAATATCAGCGCCCATGGATTTATCAAGTAGTAGAGTTTTGAGAAATATCGGTCTTAATTGGCTCTCGTTTATTATAAATCTTCATTAATCAATAAAACACTTCTCAGTCATTGCCATATTTACACATAAAGCGTGTTAAGTGCATGATTTATTTCTGTACGAAGGAAGGCAATATCCGATCTTTATTGAAAGATATTAGAATCAAGGTTGTAGATTTACATCTAGCATGCAGATGCCAATAAGGATAAAAAAAAGCCTTTGTTCGCGATTAGTGAAAATAGCAGGGCTAATAGTATAGACTATAGGAAGGAGTTTAATTTAGTTTTAAAGTAAACTTCTGAAGATTGTGTCTCACGTCTCACTCCGTTTTTCTAGGGCAATGGAATCCTTAATTCAGAATTTAGTTTACCTACCCCTAAAATTATACACGTTTACAATGTAAATATTAGTCCATACTATATCTAGTCTAACACTAATTACATATAAAAAAAATGCCTAATTTGTTGTATTCCATAAATAATATCTTTCTCTGGTACTAAGACGATCAAAACTAAATAAAACACAGCAAGTACCTACTTCAAAACTGCAAAGCCCAAATCTATCTTGTTAGTGGTAAATTTACAAGAGACTGTAAAACGATGTCAGTCACGATAAATTTTGTAAACAAAAAATTTTGTAAACAAAAAAGTGGATTGGCAAAGTCCACGATCTTCCCTATATAGGTACCTACAAAAGATCTTTTAGATTCCCACGCCTGAGTGTGAAATTGAATCGATATAATATCAAAGATTTGTTTACTATTTAATTATATATCTTGATATTCAATATATGTATCCTATACTTATACAGGGTGATTCAATCATTATGTAGAAAATTTTAACCATAGGTGAAGAAAAGGTTTACCTAATACGAATCCGATATTAAACAATTCTAAGGCCAACCAAAAAAAAACAAAAAACATACTTTCGGAAGTGTATTAAAACTCCCTTTACTGATCAGCTGGCAAACACGCGCGTCGCAGCTGATGGCGCACAGTTGCCATTTGCACAACACAACAATTTACTTTTTTTTTAGTTTTTCCCCAGAAATATAAAAATAACTTAAAGTTCAATAATGTTTCTGGAGTTTTTAATTTTTTCGCGAAAGAGTTTATGCTGTTGCTAAATACAGCATGATCTAATTATTGATTTATTTATTATTTGTAAACGATCTCATCTCGACTTTTTTTCTCTGGAGCAACTTCTCATCAACGTGGTTGCTGTAGGGTAACCCAATGATATATAGGAGTAGATGACTCGAGCCGCTCGTCTTGCCTCTGGCAACACCAGAATAAAAGAAGGCAACACGCCACCTACTGTCCACAAAGTACATCATTTTTTCCCTGCAACTTCGCCACTTTTTCAAAATATCTGCAAGTACCTAATAAAGAGTTGCATAACACTGTTGCTTCTGTCATCACTCCACCAGTTGCTCGAAGCGCTAGTAGACATGGCATGCCGGTATCATAACCCTCAGACGTATTTCTTTCTTACTTAAAAACCAAAACAAAAAAAAACGAAAATGTACAAACGGATCGCTGTGTAGACGTTGTTACGATTTTGTATAGGGTTCTCACAAAATAAATTGTCACTTTTAGCACTTATATCATAAATTACAATTAATCCGTGCTAATGTAAGATATTTCTATTAGTTATTTTGATCGCCTCAGTTTGTCATTAATATTTAAATCGCTATAATAGATCGGATTAAAGCGCAGATGAGACACAGTCGTGGGACACGGGAAAATGAACTTAAGAAATTTAATATTTACTAGGTTGATCATGGTCAAGCTAAGAAAGCAGTGAGACACGTTTTTGCATCCTACCGTGAATCAGAACGGAACTAATACTATTATCGATGAAAGTGCGTACATAATTTCATCCATAAATATATGAAATTTTTGTTAAAGAATCTTTCAACTTTTTTATGTCATTTTAAACGGCATTTTAAATTTCTCCCTCATTTATTTCTAATTGTACAATATCAAAAATTGCTATAAATTCCAAAAATGCGTGCGTTGTTCTTTAGACAAGAAAGTACCAACCTCGCTAGATACAAAAAAAATGAGGATAGCTTGTCACAAAACAAAGATTTATACATAATGTTCTCTTCATATTTACAGGCATATTGGTATTTTCGTATTTCACATAGTATGTCATGTGTGTGTAAAGAAACCTGAGGCAAAGTTACGTACTTATTAGAGGATTATTTGCTTAAGCTTGTACAAACAGTGATGTGTGTAATTGTTAGGTACGTTGAAGATGATAATCGAAAATAAAGCATTCGACACATTTGGGTTCTAAGGAAAGTAAGACAGTTTTAATTTAAAATTGCACTCTATATATATTCACCGTATTCCTTAAAACAGTACATATACATAATAAATTGTGTACCTATATTCTTATAATTGTATATTATAGTCCAGTTTTAGAGACTTTAGATTTTTCTGATGGGGATGGTTTTGATGAAATTTTTATAAAATATAAATATATTTGTTACTCAGCTATTGGATACAATATAATACGCCTGCGCCATCGAGCGCGTTGTATAAATGAGGCGCGCGGCATTACATTGTTTCCATGGCTAACTCCGTTAAAATAAGAATTAAACAAAGAAACCGACATAACTCCCATATTTTTCAAAATAATTATATCGAGTAATATATTGTTGGAAAGCTTAAAAAACGCTCGATTTTATTAGATTACAGCCAACTATGGTTTGCATTAAAAAAAGTTTATGCCATTTCTCTAAAACGACAGCTCACGTTCAAAATAGGATTGGACCTTCTTATTAGGAACATAATTCCCTATACAACTTTTGTATTTACACTTTTTTTGTAAAGTCGAAAATAACGGAGCTAGCGGGATTTGAAGGAATAGGGAAAATTCATTTTTTTTTCGAAATATGTAGTAAGCCATGAACTCTTTCAAAAATACAAAAGGCGCATTAAATTGGGCCCACAAAACTGCAAATCTTTCCCCATTTAACCTTCCTTCTAGCTCCGCTGGTTTCCGAGATCCCCATGCTAAACATCGAAAAAAAGTCACCCGCTCTCATATCGGCAGCTGACGGCGTTTGTTAAATAAGTACCTAGACCGAATTTCAGATTTAGTCAAACAGTTTCACGAACTGTATTTTTTTTATAAGTTTGAAGCGCTGCTGACGCGGCCCCTTGCAATATTTTCAAGGCTGACTACATCCACATCGTTATTTAGTTGTTTTGCTACTAAATAATCCGAGTTTTATATTTTCTAAAACAGTTGCGACATACTTGGTTTTTTACAACTTTGAAGCCGCCCCTGCGCCAAACACTAACGCAACTGGCTGACTGACGGCAGGCTATTCTTATACACCCTAAATACTACACTGTATCAAAAAAACAGCCTTCCTAAAACTGTTGCATTTTTCTGTCACTCCGCTCCCCGACTATTAGGTTCTTTGTACACATATCAAAATTTTGCAGTGTATGTAAATGCAAAATTTTAAATGGTTAACGTTTTGGGTGTCAAATTTAACAATGTTTTTGGTTAAAACAGTTATATTTTGCCAAATAGAATTTCATAAATTCCGTTTTTTGTAATTTATTACCGAATAGAGTGCAAAATCAACACCGAATGTATGATTTGGGCATTCGTAGAAATTAAAATAATACTAAACGGTGTTGTGTTAAATAAAATTCAGGGTTTCAAATTCCACCCCTATTGGTTATCTGTAACACGCAAAACGTGTTATTTCAAATTAATATAAAAATACACGGGTGTTGCTTGCTAAATTAATCAACCGTTAAACAGAGTTACCGACTTGGTTGGCAGAAGAAATCAGAAAACCTCCTGTAATTCTTAATTAACTGGAAAACTAGACTTTCTGGCTTGGTTAACTTTCAGACGAAATTAGAAAACCTCCTGTAATTCTGAGCTTTTTTCATTTTTAGACAAAACGCCACTCTGAAAATTTTTACTTGATGTCTAGTCATAGTTAGAAACAAATTTTGCCAATAACAAAAAAAAATGGTATTGGCAAAATTTGTCTTCAAATAAGGATATTTTTGAAAGGTGCTAAACCAAAACGTTGAAAGCACCAAAAATATTATTTTACAAGCGAATAAAAATCTGTGGATGGAAATATTTGCAAACCATGTAATAAACTGTATTTTATGTACTCGTATCATTATCACTCAACCCTAAACTTTTGTATGTGGTGCTTTTGAAGAAACCTAATAATTTTAAAAATAAACAAACTCAAGTATGTGTGAAAATGCCACCTATTTAATAGGTATTTAACTTAAGACCTTTCTAGATTATAAAATAAATCCGGAAAAAATTTTGAGCTTTATTTTTATTCCATTCGTAATATATAATATTTTAAAAGCGAACTTCCAATGCAAAATATAAGTATCCAAGCGCCAAGCGCAAAACGTTGTTAAATTAACATTCATATTATGATGATGACTGCAGATAATATTATATTGTATAGTCATGTAACCACCCGAATCACGTGACTGACAGAGGGCTATCACATTTATAAAATTTATTTTCTAGTCTATAAATAACAATCAATCAAAGTTAAGTAAATGTGCAAAGGCGCGGTCATAGAGTTTAATTAATTAACTTTATAAACTGTAAAAGAAAACACATATTTATATAGATGCGTGATGAGAAATAGTAGTCCGACATCGATGATCCTCGCCAGCCATCCAAAACTATAATATACTATAATTATAAGGTATAACTTTTTGAGTCTTGTATATTATTATACCAAAAACACGTAGGCATTTAATTTTCAATACACCCATGTCTATAGCTTTCAAAAATACTTACAAAACATACCTATACGTAATAGATAGATAAAAACACTGAAATCTGAATATATCTAATAGTTGGATAATTACAAAAGACATGCATGAAATCATTAAACGACGATATTAAAAAAGTTCATTAGAAAAATTCATTTATTTAAATAGACATAAAAATCAATATGCGCGTTATATGGGCAACATGATAATAATTATAATTGACTCACTCCTATAAATTATACCTTCTTTACCATGTAAGGTTGACTCTTTTAGAACAAAACCGTTCAAAAGGAGCAATATGTAATATTATACGGATATTATAGATTACATAACATTCCAATTTTGCAATGATACGTTTTAAGATTAATAATTAGCCATTCACTTATTTAAATACAATACTGTGGTTGTTCGTGTGAAGCCATATTCGCCTAGCAGAAATAAAAGTGCACAAACCGTTGCAGAGCCATTTAATGAAATGCCCATAAAATGCATTTCCTATAAAAAGTAAAAATTTAAATTGTTTCTTTTTATTTCTAGATTGTATTGTTGCTTGCTTCGAAAAACTCATTGTAATGATTAAATTGGAAAAGTCCCCTGGGGGCGCTAGGCGATAAATCTATTCGTTAGATTTTCTTGCGCCCTATTGGTGAATTTTTTTCAATAAAAATATTAAGTAAGTAAATAGTTTTAATTAGGTATTAAATGTCAAGAGTTTCTTTTAAATAATGGCACGAGAAATAGATTATTAATGAAATTTAAGATTATGGGTCACCGTTAATAGCTTCTACTTTTTACAGATTATATAACGGCAATCATTATATATTAGATATATGGTAGGTTACAAGCGCCCACAAAAAGATTTAACTAAAAAAACTGAATAACTATTTTATAACGTACAATCGTACATTTATAGTAATGTCGTTTGTTATAACTATTGAGTTTTGTTGGTTTGTATACGGAAATAAAAATTTGTATAAATACCTATTACCAAGACCTGCAACATCACTTTTTTACCGCCTTATTGATAGTAATGTGAATCATTTCACTGATTGTACGTTTATCGTAACTTTGTTCTTTTCCTAAGAGTTTTACATTTTCAAAATCGAAATTATATCATCTTCGGAAAAGAGTTGCTGAGGGCAATCTTCTCCGTTTTCGTTTTGTTTCTGTTTATTTCTTGTCAGTCTTGTGTGATTCCGATTAACACTGGTCACAATTTTTAAAACAATTTATCGAATATAAGAAAATATGTGTTTTATCCTTTAGAGTTGAACATATCGAATTTATTTGTCGTACACGATACCATAGCCCCAGCTTGACGTTAGGAGTAACTCTACATTAAAAACAAAAAAAATCAACTCTGAAACTCGAAACTATCCTAGGTACATTGTCACAACTGAGTGCCTTCACACGGGGCCTCTACCATGTGTCGCACTACTTGTGTGTGCCGGAGGGTTGGACTGACCCTCACGGCTTGCCGGGATCACTGGGTGTGGGAGTCGCGAAACGCAGATTGCAAAAGAGAGCAGGTAAAAAGTAGGGTGATGTTTATTCTTCCACTCACGGATATTCCTCTAACAGTATCTGGACCATAGCAGGGGTAGCGCGGACTGTGGACAGACGCGACCGATAGTACGTGGAAGTGACTGGGCGCGAGCTGCGCCCTTGACCCGACGGCGCGGTGCCGCTGCTGACTGACGACTTCAACAGTGCCCAGGGCGCTGTCGTCTGCCCCTCGGAGCCCGACCTGAACAAGGAGGCTACTCAAGCGGGATCCATTGCCAGGTCAGACCACCGAGGGTGGTCAGTGATCAAGTAGCTGCTAATAAGCGGGGCTTACTGATGCCCAGCTTGTGGCTGGTGCCGAATTTATACTAGCAGATTTTGCCGACTCGGCGATTGGACTTCGATCTATCTAGTGTTTATCTTATTGAACAATCCTTGTATGTTTTGTTATTGATTGTCCCCTGTATTTATAAATTTGTATAATGTTATCTTTACTTGTTATGATTTAGTAGAAATGAGTTTGAATGGTTTGGTCATCGGTCCACAGATGTCACTTTGTTGACAATATAATAGACCTAACCAACAGAATATATCAAAACAAGCAAACAAAACATGTCAGTATAAGGAAGCTAATACAAAAAAAATTAACCCATATTTATAGACTAAGTGCCAATATACTTTTGGAAAAATAAAATTAGTAACAAGCAAGGATAAATTTTTATATAAAGCAGCATATAAGTTTTATGTATTTTATTATATTTTAATATGGCATACGTATCTGTATAATAAACAAGGTAAGCTAATTAGGTCTGATGTAATTGTGATTAATTGATCATTTATTTTTTCTGCTCTTGATCACTACAGCATCATGTTTACTTTTAGCCACAAGAAAGACGCATGTAAATAATGTCGAAACGTTGGCATAATCTGAACAACATATATAGTCATTTTTGTCCTAATTCCCCTACTCTCCACTCAACATTTACATTTAAAGGACGTTAAACTAATTTCCAATTCGATTTCTATAATGTTCAAGAAAGAAGTCGGTAAGGTAACCTTAGCACTCTCGCAATTTTAAAGTCTATTGTTATGTTGTTAATAATGTTATATAATTTTATTTAAAAGTGCTGAGTTTAGTGCATTGTTAATTCGTTTTGCCAAATTTTCGGAATAATTTTCGTTCTCGTTACGCTTTTTAATTTTTATATTTTCTAAATAATGGGGCATTAACTTTAACCTATCCGGAAGTTCTTACATATTCAGATGATAATTAAACTGCTAATGTAATTAAAATAGGCAGATTGTGGCATTGTACATTAAACGTTTGAAAAAAGCAAATATTATCGCATAAGGAGATTTTCACGAGATGTACAGGGTTTTTCCGTATATTTTTCAACCTACCCTAGAACCTCCATTTTTGATCCTAGAAAAAAACTTTTTATATGAAAGTTATAGGATTTTTTTACGAGCCATTTGAATCTGTTAACAGATGAAACAAACGAACGTCGGAAAATTGAGAAAAATATATAAACCTTTGTTTTTGAAATGGAACACCCTGTATATTTTTGGATTTTTGAAATCTACTGGTTCTTCTGATTCCAACGATATATATATGTTACATATTTGCTCCACCCGCCTGCTCAGTATTTCACGTTGCATAATTTGACTATATAGTGTAAGGATTAAGAGACCCATGGAAAAACAAATTTGTATTTATTCATATATATTTTAATAACTTTATTAGAACTTTATTAACAACAAGAAAAATAAAATAATAAAGGGTTATATCTCGACGTATCCAATATTAACTTCGTAACCTCTTGTGATATTGTTTTTCCATTTATTTAAGGCATTTCTAACGAATTGAGAGTCTTCCCTATTTAGCTCAAAAATCTCTACTTCTAATTTATTTCGAAGGGTATTGATATTTTCCGGTCTGTCATAATATATTTTATTTTTTACATATCCCCACAAGGCTGGTCCGGGCTGTTTGCCAGCCATCTAATTGAACCATGTCTTCCTATCCATGAATTATATTTGTCATTCAAATAATTTGTTACCGATTTACTAAATAAAATAATTTTTACGGACGAAGCTACGTTCACAACAGCCGGAATGTGTAACAGGCAAAATAAAAGATACTGGAACACAGAAAATCCACATAAGTACCAAGCTGTTAAAATCCAAGGGCGACAATCACTGAACGTTTGGTGTGGGATATTAGAAAATAGATTTTTGGGGCCAATTATTTTTGAAGGCAGTTTAACCGGTGAAAGATACAAAAATTACCTTGAGAACGAAATTGAAGTCTTACTGCAACATCTTCCGAACCGCCAACAATTAATTTGGCAACAAGATGGGGCACCCCCACATAACATCAGGTCGGTAACAAATTATTTGATTGACAAATATGATTCATGGATAGGAAAACATGGTTCAATTAGATGGCCGGCAAACAGCCCGGACCTGCCTTCCTTGGATATATTTCTGTGGGGATATTTAAAAAACAAAATATATTATGACAGACCGAAAATATCAATACCCTTCGAAATAAATTAGAAGTAGAGATTTTTTAACTAAATTCGGAAGACTCTCAATTCGTTAGAAATGCCTTAAATAAATGGAAAAACAATATCACAAGATGTTACGAAGTTAATGGTGGATACGTCGAGATATAACCCTTTATTATTTTATGTTTCTTGTAAAGTTCTAATAAAGTTATTAAAATATCTATGAATAAATACAAATTTGTTTTTCCATGGGTCTCTTGATCCTTACACTATATAGTCAAATTATGCAACGTGAAATACTGAGCAGGCGGGTGGAGCATATATGTAACATATATATATATATATATATCGTTGGAATCAGAAGAACCAGTAGATTTCAAAAATCCAAAAATATACAGGGTGTTCCATTTAAAAAACAAAAGTTTATATATTTTTCTCAATTTTCCGACGTTCGTTTGTTTCATCTGTTAACAGATTCAAATGGCTCGTAAAAAATCCTATAACTTTCATATAAAAAGTTTTTTTCTAGGATCAAAAATGGAGGTTCTAGGGTGGGTTGAAAAATATACGGAAAAACCCTGTACAAGGTAGTCAATTTTACGAGACCAACCACTGAATACACTAAACGAAAAAGGTATACAGTGTGTCAAATGGGAGGAATTGTTTTCATTTTTATGGCTTTCAACATTCTTATCTCTCAAATGACAATACTCAAAACAATCGCTCGTTTGGTTAAAACAGTGCTATTTTAATATAGATTTCATATATATGTATATAGTAGCCACATCTATATCATGGATCCTACTTTTGTTTGGGAAGCGTGGTCTCGACTGAACCGCCTCGCGCGCTTTCTTCATTGCTCCAACTATGGTTTTCTTCGACCCAAGACAAACGGAGAGCTATTTTGCAAAAGGACTGAGTGTCCTATTCGTTCAAAATTGATATACATATGTACAGGGTGGGCCAAATTGGACACTTTTAAAGGAAAACTGATATTGGTGTCTGAGGCTCATTTTCGGGTTGAAAGTTTTGTGTTTCTGTAAAAACATTCCTTAAGCATTTTTTTACGTAGAATCTAATGCTGATACTACATTTTTTTTTCAAGTCAATGGTTTCATAGTTACTGGTGAAAAAAATATTTTTTAAATGGAACACCCTGTATATTTTTGCATTTTTAATAGAGCAAAAAATTACCATTCCAAAAATATATAACACTTAACGATTTACTTAAGTAGTTATCAATTACCAATAGCTTTTATGATTTCATGGGTATAATTGGAAGCGCGCCCTTTCAACAAGTAGGCTTTGGACGGTGAGACAATGAAGCAACCGTGGAAAAACGTTCTGGCAGTGTATAGATTTTTCTGTTTTCGTGTAATTTATAAACTTTATACCATACGTACAATGAAATTTGAAAGTTATGAAAAATGGGATATGTTAATCTGTTTTATACAATCCGGGGAAAATGCAGATGCAACGAGCAATTTACTACGAGCGGTATCCAGAGGGAAGACATCCTTTCAAGATTGCGTCACAATTTGATTAATAGTGGGCATTTTGAAAAGGATAGGCCGAAAAGGTACGAGTTAAACAGAGATAGGCATTTTCCCCGGATTGTATAAAACAGACTATAAAATAGGAGTTTCCCTTTAAATGTGTAAAATGTGGCCCACCTTGTACAGGATGGCTCATTATAAATCGACACCCCCCTTAACTTGTTAGTTTTTGAGGTTAGAAAAAAGTTTTTTACAAAAGTTTTAGATACTGATACAAAGTTTTTTGTGACGCTACTAGACCTTATACAGTGTGTTCTAGAAAGCCGTGTCAGACATAACTGAGGTTAAGTGTAAGAATAGCTCACAGCTAAACTTCGCCTCATGTCTTGTTATTTAGACAAAATAAAGACAATTTATTATTATTATTATTATTATTATTATTATTATTTTAACTTATGTTTTTAATGGAACACCTTATATATTTTCGGATTATTAAATTCTACGCATTTTTCTGATTCCAACGAAGAATATAATATGTTACATGTTCGCTCCAACCGTTGGTTCAGAACTGAGCCCTTTTTTTGTGAGGGAATACTCCTTGGGTCATAGGTTGCCATGGAAGACAAATGCCAAATTATAGTATCTAATAATTATTGACAGTTGGCAAGTATTTTCACGCTTTGGAAAACAAAATGGCTAATATTAAGATTTGAGAGAAAAATGAAGAAGGAAAATTGAGAGACATGAAAAATTTTAAATAGTAACATAGCCAATAAACTTCATCAGATGTATTGTTTAAAATTAAATTTTTATTGAAAACAACAATAATAATACATCATGAGGTACAGTTATACCAATAGACAAATTTCTCATCGTCCCTACCTGACTCTACTGCTGGCTCCGCGCCCTGGTGGTGGCCCGACGGCCGCGTGCAACGTCCGGTTGGCGGCGCCGCTGCGTAGCTGCTGTACCGTTTTATTCTGCGCAGCTGCGGCGGCCGCCAGCTGCCCGGCGCTAGTCCGAGGCAGCCGCGACGGCGAGCCGGCCGACGGGCCGCCGCCACCGCCGCAACGCGCGTTCGACGCGCACAGCGCTGCCACCGCCAGCACGCACCATGTGCCGGCCCACCGCATGCCAATCGCGCTCCTTTTTTCCTAGGACAAAAAGAGACAAATTAATCGGTCTGTTTGACGAGGTTTCCTGATTATAAACCCTGCCGGTCTCCTAGGTATTTATAGGCGCAGTTTTCTACATTTCGCGTCCAAATTGAAGGGCGCCAGAACCAGAAAGGCCGTTCAGCCGTTTGGGTCATTTACCGATTTTCTCGGCTGGGTGACCGCTGGGGTGTACGCAAACTTTTTTTATTTTTATAGGCCCTACATTTTTGTTGGTGATATGACATTGGAAATATTTACAAAAAAGATAAGCCAGCACAAATTCGTTTAGAGTTATACAGGATGTCCGGTATAAGTATGGGGCAATCTCGCAGAAGCACGTAGGGGACGCCGCAAAACATCACGATTGAGCTTAACAACTATATGCATCAAATCTTAATAGTTTCTGAAATACAGGGTATTGTAGTTCCTTTTTTGAAATTGAATTATGGTAACATCTCCCAAAATAATCATGCTGTTGAATGGTAATTTAGCACAGCTGTGTTTTTGGGGATGGAGAATAAGCTGGAAATGTCTATTTCTACTTATCTCACTAAGGGCGCTATTTTTGAATCTTGCTTTTAGTGGTAACTTTTTTGAGGTTATCTTTTTGGTCTTCCAGGTCCATCACTTTAGTGCAACTTTTAATTTGGCAGCAAAAATGTACTATTCTTTCATATCGATAAAATCCACCGTTGCGTTGAAATTGGTAAAACGTGCCCCAAAACACCTGTTAACTCCCTATATCTTTCAAATGTTACAGATCCACTATATCACTTAAAGTGTGAACAATGCACCAAAAATTATTCCCTTTCAAATTGGAAAGGATTGAATTCTAAAAAAATATAGACACCCTATTTCAAGACAACCAATGGTGTTTTGACCAATGTCCATTTGGCATTTTTTTCTCCATTTCGAATGTACAGTAGTTGATCTGTATGACATTGAAAGCGGCAGGTGAAAATTTTATGTTTCTAATGATGGAGTTAACAGGAGTTTTGGGGCACGTTTTGCCAATTTCAACGCAAACGGTTGATTTTATCGTTATGAAAAGAAGCACTAAAATGGTGGACCTGCAAGACCCAAAAGAGATCCTTAAAAAAGTTATGAGTAAAATCACGATCCAAAAACAGCGCAAGTGGCGCCCTCTGAGAGACACGTAAGGAATTGACATTTTCAGTACTACCAAATTACAGTTCAGCAGCTTGATTACATTAGGAGATATTGATATAATTCAATTTTATGAACTACAATGCCCTTTATCTCAGTAATTATTGAGATTTGTTCCGTAGTTGTTGAGCCCAATCGAAATATTTTGACGTTCCCTACCTGCTCCGGTGATATTACCCTATACTTACCGGACACCCTGTATACCAAGCGAAAAATATAACCAATAAATATTAATGAGGATAATCTCACGTTTTTCGGCTTATTTCCAATGCGGGGCTTTTTTAAATCTGTGCAAATTATTAAGCGTGCATGTCCCTGGTTCTTCTGTGTTTATTATAAAATCCTCGGGGTCGTAATCCTGTCACCATAGAAAAACCTGAAGACATATACTACTGGTGCGTGTAAACCTCTTCAAGAATATTGGCAATTTTTGGACTTTGACTTACAATAATTATTATGTAGATCACTTTGTCTGAGAAAGATTAAGTTTTTGTTACAATAAAAATTATTTTATCGGTACTGTCAGACAAATAAGTAGATGCGTTTATAAACCTGCAGTGAGGCAACAAACTTGAGGGGTGCCTCCCTCAAGTTAGGGCGTTACGAGGACCGTACTTGTTAAAATACCTAATGGTGTTACTGTAGAAAAACACTCAGTTACCACAAATTCACCTTTGGCATGACTACATATTGGCTCTCTGTCTCTAAAAATCTTAGTGCGTTGGACGCAAGGTTCATAAAACAATAAAAAAAAATTGAGTTGGCGAGTTGGACCAGGGAGACGAACCCACCCACTAACCAGCTATAATAAATAATTACAGAATCTTCGAAACATTGTCTAAAATACGATTTGATCTTGCATACATTATCTTCTGGGTAAGTATGAAATAACAGATAATATTTCGCTTAAAATCACTTTTCATGAGAAATAAAAACAATTTTTAAGTAAATATTACTGGATGCGGTTTGCAGTAAAGTTCTGATAAAGCTCTGAGAGATAGAATCGAGAACAGATTTCTGCCCTGAATAGAGTATAGAATTCTGCTCTGGACTAATGCACACTTTTAGAGAATCCACGTTGTATAATGTGTTCCAAATTTACTGCGTTAGGTATGTGGTATTAAATGGTCCCTTATAGGAAAGAGCTTTTGATAAAAGCAATGGAAATTTTCATGACACGCTCATCATCGCTACACACGCCTATGTTATTTATCCTGGGACATAACTACATTTTTTCTTAGTAGAACGTTTAATTTAAATAAAATAACAAAGTTTACTATTAACATACCATGTTGACAGGTACTTCTGGTTAATTGACTATTTTTATTTATTTGTTTGATTTGGGGTACATACAGTATCCGCTGATTAAAAATAACATTAGGTAAACTTGAACACTAAACATGAAACTTCCGGTTGGGTGAAAGTAACAATTTTTTTTCTGAAGGTTACTTTGGTCTAGAATCACGCCAAAATTCTTCTAGGAAATGATTACAAAAAAATTAATCAAACATTTTTAAGCTAATCTAAAAATTTAATCCATCCCGGAAATAAGTTTAATATAACTGAGGAAAAATCGAGCAAATGGAAATATCAAACCTCGAGTTTATCCAAGAGCTAAAACATTTTAAACTTATTTAGAACCATAATTTGATAGATAATAATTGATACAGCCTACATATAGGTATAGGTACCTACCTAAACGTTTTTTCAAGAGGGTCTGGCGAAAATTGGAGGATAAAAACCGCGATAAAAACTTAGTAGTATACTTAATTAAATAATCTTTTCTATTCTAGCTAGATACTGCCAAGGACACTAGCTACTAGGATTGTGTTAAAAGTCTTCTAAAATTCAATTAGTAAAATTAAGTACGTTTTTAAGTTAAGTATTTTACATCCCATCGCATTCTCAATAACTCTATAGTTGGTATAACCAAAGGTATAATAGAAAAGAAAAGAAAATTTTAATTTGGCCACGTTTAAAAGACTTTATACCTATAGGTAGGTACTCTTTTGGGGAGTATAAATTAAATAAAGCTTTCTACGTCAAAACAACACAGCACATAAGCATAATCACAGTCAATGTGCCACATTAAAAATAAGATGTATCACAGAAAATGTGCAACAACCGCTGTGGTGAAGATTCTAGCATAGATACTCTATAGTCTCTATTCTCTCCTACCTAGCATATATTCGTAAGAATTGTAAGACATTACAATTTATCTGCTTTAATTTGTTTTTGTTCCAAAATTAAAGTTCGAAGGTTGGTAGGTATTCCGAAGTTTTTTGCGGATGGTTTCAGGCTTCTGCCAATCTATGTCTCCTTTAATCTAGGATATTATGAATCATGGATGGAATATAGGTGGTGGAAATTCAGACGCAGTTTATACCTACAACGATGACCAGATATACCAAAAACCAATTAGCTCAATGCATACAAGAATCAAAGAAGAACTTGAGGAATAACTTGATATAAAATGTACATTGGTTATTTGATTATACGAGTAGCTTCCAAGGTTTAAGCCTCGGTTTAGGTGTAGGTTTAGGCCAGTAGATTACTTTAATGCATTGACAAAGTGCCTGGAAAATAATACAGGATGATTTTTTATCAGCAGATAAAATGAAGTCGAAGGGGAATCCCGTTTCGTGAAAAGTTTGTATACAGTATAGCGCGGTCACGAGATATAACAAACATTCAGTTAAAACCACGAATTTAATAGATACCCGTCCAAAGTCCCTACGAGTTGCATATATTTTGTGCGGCTATAACGACCATTCGGTTAGGTATATACAACATACCGCATTTTCCAACCACGGGACCTCTAAACTCTGTTTTAATAACGAACTATTATCGTTTCTGGCTGAAGGTTGTTTCTGGGCCGCCATGATGTGTCCATTTCTAGGGATACTGTTGGTACCATTAACAAGTCTTCTCTTCCCCTTTTTCATTTCATTTAAAAAAAGCAGCTTTCTCATTGGCTATTCAATCTATGCTTTTAAAATCATAATATGTACGTACCTACTTAAATTGTATATAGTATCTACTGGCAGTAGGTAAACGTTTAAAAAATTAACTGTGTGATATTTATTAACGAATCTGCTATCCGGAGGTGGTAATTGATATATTTGTGGCAGGTACTTTGTCAATTATTGACTGAGTTTTTATTTTTTATATTTTGCCTGTATAATTTCTTATTAAATTCAAGTATGTAGGTATTCCCACAAAATTCTGCTTGTTTTTTTGGAATTAAAATACATAGGTAACTGATTTTTAATTTTCTTTTTTTAGCGTAATATAAACCAATCTCGATTGCAGTCTACATGTAGGCCAATAAAGGAGTAAGTTTTGCAAAAAAAATCCAAGCGGGGTGATTTTTTCAGGATTGCTTGGGGACTGCCTTCTGAGTGTCCATCTAAAAGGTCACACTTAAACTCTTGGTACGAATTGCGCTATAGGGTGGTTTCCTAAACGATAGGGGTGGTTTTCTAAAAAAGTTTTTAGAGCAGAATGACCACAAGAAAAGTTTTAGGGGATCAAAGTATGAACAACTTTGCCTCATATTTTTTTTGTGTCTCTAATACATAACGAGTTAGCTGCAGGGGTGGTTTTGTAAAAAAAAATTTAGAAAAAAATTACCTTAATAAAAGTTTTAGAGGATACATTTCTGGTAGACTTTTTCTTATATTTTTATTTGTGTCTCTAATACTTTTACTTAATTTTTGTCATGTAATGCCCTGTAAATCATTAAGTATTAGGAACATAACAAAAATGTAGGAAGTTGGCCAGAAGTTCATCCTCTAAAACTAAAAAAAAAATGTTTACAAGACGCGCGTGCAGAATTTTTGCCAAATAAGTAATGGGCTGTAACTCATTATGTATCAGAGAAACAAAAAAAATTATGAAGGAAAGTTGTTCATACTTTGATCCCCTATAACTTTTATTATAGGGTCATTGTGCTATAAAAAAATGTTTTTCTACTCATATACTAGTAACATACCTATTAAGTAACGGTTTAGTTTACAAGTAAGTCCATTGTTACGAACACTGACACATAATGACTGACACGTAAGAAAAAAAATTACATATCAGTTCTTAATTAGCAACCAAACAACATACTAATTGTTGCCTGTCAGACAATCGGAAGTATAGTGTATCTATTATAATAGTTTTTCTTTCGTCGGAGAAAAATTATAGTACAAAACTCGAGTTGTAAGCTTATTACATACTCGTGGAATTACAGCACTCACCGCTGCGTGGCTCGTGCGCAACTTTTCCACTCATATTTAACTCTCGCTATGTAATAGACTATTAGGAAACCACCCTTATTGTTTAGGAAACCATTCTATAGTGCAATTCGTACCAAAAGTTCGAGTGTGATCTTTTGGTTGGACACTCGGACGGAAGACCCCAAGCAACCTGTTTGAAATTTTTTTGCTACCCAAATAAGCCGAGCTCAATTTTATATTTTTGTCCTGTTTTTTTTTTAATGTATAGGACGTATTTTTTCCACATTTTATGACGAATTAGTAAAAACAATAAAGGTTCTGTGGGAAAAGTCAGAAGCCGGATGGTTTTCCTCAACCACAAAAAAAACTGCCCGTTCCCCAACTAGGTACCAACCGGTTTGACAGTCGATCCCAATGGTAATCCTGTGGCACTCGCGCGCGCGCGCACCCTTCAGTCTGTCCGGCCGCGATTCGACCCGGCCTCGCACCTGTCACTCTCGGTTTCGTGTGCGTCGTGCCTCGTGTCTCGGCGTCCTCAATGAGAGGCGGTGTGCTACTGACCGGCCGGCGGCCGCGCCGCCGTCGACGCGGGTCGCCGCCGCCGTCGAACGACGAACTTTCACTTGCGTGCTGCGCCGCGTCGTCGTGGGCTGGTCGGACGGGCGTCGCGTCCGTCGGGCGAGCGCCCCTCGGCTGCGGCATCGCAAAGGTCCCTGGTCCCTGCACACAAGGGGTATGAAGTTCGGGCCGGCGAACTGAAGACAACGGACAAGGCCATATTATTTTTCCTGGTCGCTGTTGTATAGTAAAATTATTTTAAGAAGTCCTTACTGGGACTGTCAAATGGTAATTTCGCCATCTTAAGTTGGCATTAATGCAGCAAAAAAAGCAACCGGGTCATAAGCCCAGGTCAGTAACGAGCCCATTTGCACAATGAATACCTACTAATTACACGAACAAGAACAACATAGATAACGGTAAAACTCATGAAACGTATAATACCCGCGAATATTTTCACTGCCCAAAGTTTGAACCCTTTTGAACGATCCGGAAAACCTTCACTGTCACTTTCACAACACCGAAACAAAATTTGCCTGAGTCCGCCCCATAGATGCTGGCGCAAGTGGCCGATTTTAACAAAATACCAAAATGAAAGTGTTTCCATGACGTTTGAAATTATTATTAAAATGAGTTGTAGTCATAGTTATTTTTATTTGTAGCGGTATAATCGTGATTGGCAATAGGGTTGTTATTTTATTATGTTCTTTTTTCGTATCACTTGGGTAACTTTTCACATCATAAATTAAGGAGTGACGTCATTAACTGGTTGAGACACATATACCATTGTTATGTTAACAGAAAAATTCTAGGGATTTTGTGGAGACTGTCATCTGACAAAATCGGGACTTCTTACAGTAATCGGGGTATATATATGATTTTCCATTAATATCCTGGGAATCGACCATCATTTATTTATTTAAAATTCACATAAATTAATTATTATCAATAGTATAAAATCATCGAGGAGTTAAAACGTTTTGGTCGGAACTGAGAACGAAACCAGGCAAGTTTAAAAATTCATACATATAAAAAAGAATACGTCACCTCGCAGCAAAAGAAAAAACAAGGCATTATTTTATTACATTACAGGGTGCTTAAAAGAAATGTTACAACTGAAGAAGGTTTTGGTAAATTTTTGACATATTACTTAAGTCTGTCTTTAAGTTAATACCATTTTGACTTTTTTTAATATATACCATTTCAAGAAAGTTTCTTTCGGTTAGGTCGCTTTCGTAATCCAATATATCAACATTATCAAAATCAAAACCATGACCATTTTCTATCGCATGTTTACTAAGAGCCGTTGAAAAAATGTTTCTATTTCGTACGTCCAATTAATGTCTATTTATTCTGTCTTCCAAATATTGTTTTGTTTGACCCACATACGAGGGGGACACCCAGTACAGTTAATTTTATAAATTAAATTAGTTTGTAACATCTTGTCAACTTTTGGCTTTAGTTTTGTAAACTGGCTTTAGTTAGGTAAACTGTTTTCAAAACTAAAGCCAAAAGTTGACAAGATGTTACAAACTAATAAATAAATAAATGATGGTCGATTCCCAGGATATTAATGGGAAATCGAAGACAAGACCAGCCATTTTGCGCCGCGAGTTTGATTGTGTGATTGAAGTTCTCGTAAAACCACCCGCTGAAAAAAAATTGATAATTCCATTGTTCTTATAGTCCGATCTTCGCCGTTTTAGCAGGGACATTCCAAATGATTCCACATGCACGAATTAGTTGTTGAAAAGAATTGTCAGGCAAAAACTACCCCTCTCCACCAGAGATTGTTTTTGGCACGATCATACAGAGTATCCCGCAATTAGTCTGCCATAATTTACCGGTTCTGCGACCCAAAAAAATGAAGAAAGTTCCTATAAACATGGCTTCAAAAATGCCCCCAAAATGGACACTTTGGAAAACTGTTTTTTTTTTCTAAATAAGTATTTCCAGAACGAATAAAGATAAAATTCTGAAATTTGGTATGTTATATACCTGTGACATTTGAAATTTACCCAGGTAGAGATAGTTTGACATTCTTCATTATACAGGGTGAGTCACATCTAAAGGCAGAGCCGAAAACACAAGGTAGAAGTCGCTAAAATAAGCACATATGCTTAATAAACATTAGCCCAAAAAAGCTTGGTTCTCCATATACAGCGTGTTGAAAATTTTCCAAAAATAACATATTTTTTAATTTCCTTCGATCCCATTTAGGAATTCCAACCAAATTTGGTACACATTATACATTGGACGGTTGACATTTTGTGGAATAATTTGACCCCGTTCCGATCACCAGCGGCGTAGGTACAAATAGTTACTGTAAATAATTGATAAAAAAATAAAAATTTTGCTTTTTTTGGATAGCCCATTTAATTTGGAACAAAAAGTGCCTCTTGGTATTTTTTTATTTCTGGTACAGTTTCTTCGTAATTTCGGATTTTTTAAACTAGTGTCAAGGTGATTATGCTGGCATTTAAAATAAAATTATTTGTATCTACGCCGCTGCTCATCTGAACAGGGCCAAATTATTGCACAAAATGACAACCCATAATATGTATAAAATAATTCCTAAACGGGCTAGAAAAAAAAATATTTGGAAAAGTTTCAACACTCTGTATATGGAGAACCAAGCGTTTTTGAGCTAATGTTTATTAAGCATATGTGGTTATTTTAGCGAATTCTACCTTGTGTTTTCGGCTCTGCCTTTAGATGTGACTCACCCTGTATAGGCGTCTAAAATGGGGGGGTCAAGTGATTAAAATATCCAAAATTTTTGTGTGGATCTACTCTTTCCCCAAATTTATTGAGAAATTATGAAATTTCAGGGCATTCTATGAAAAAAATATGCTCTTATTAAATTTTAATAGCATATGCATCATTTTCGAGTAAAACCGTTTTGAAAATTTTTTGCAGTGTGCCATGAAAATAGGCATTAGAAATTGGCCTGCCATATTTTACCACCTCGTTCTGCCACCCAAGAAAAAATGAAAAATGTTCAATTGTGTTCATTTCAGCTGCCATTTTCGAGATATGATTGAAACTTGTGTTTTTTTTAAATGGAAACCATAGTTGGCCATAGTCTCTAAAAATCATTTTTAGAGCTTTCCAACGATATAATACTCGATATGGTTACTCGATATGATTTATTCTAATCCATCTAGCTTCGTTGTTTCTGATTTTAGATAAAAAAAGAGTGTAAATACCAAAGTTGGAGGGAATTGTGTCCCCAATGCGGTTGTCATGTCCTACTTTCCATAATAACTGTCGTTTTCGAGATATGACACAAACTTATGTTTTTTTAATGGAAACCATAGTTATTTCTGTTATTATATCGTTGGAAACCTCTAAAATTGTCTGATTTTTTGAAACCATGGCCAACTATGGTGTCCATTTAAAAAAAAACACATTTTGTGTCATACCTCGAAAATGGCAGCCGTCATGGAAAAACTGCATTGGGGACACAATTCCCTCCAACATTTGTATTTACACTTTTTATCTCAAATCAGAAACAACGAAGCTAGATGCATTAGAATAAATCGCCAAAATTTCGTTTTTTCAAAATATCTAGTAAGCCATGACTTTTTTCAAAAATCCACAAGGTACATTAAGTTGAGCCTACAAAACTGCTATTCTTTCCCCGTTTTACCTTCCTATTATCTCCGCTAGTTTCCGGGATCCCGATAGATCCCTATACGATTATCAAAAGAAACTCACACTGTATACATGACCTCAAAAATGCTTCCTAAGCTCCAGAAAGGACACTTCTAAGAAAACAGTGTGAGATAAATTTAAAAATCAAAGTAGGCCTACACTTTTGAAATTTTGCGAATCTACTAGTTTTTCATTCTGAACAAGATTTCTTAATAACATTTACCAGTAAAAAAATAGAGACCATTTGTTTTCCTTGCTCTTCATATATTTCTGAGGTGTCCACTATCAAATTGGGACACGCTGTACATGTATAAAAGTAGGCACCCTATTTATACTCAAATGCCATGAAAAATAATTATTAGTAAATGGAGGAATTTTTGTAGGTAATAATTTATTATTATCTCCCAGATAATTAATTTTTATAAAAACACAAAGACGAGAAAGCCTAGAATTGCGATATCCCAGAATAGTATATTTCATTACGAGTCTGGAAATAAAGATTTTTCGGTGCGTGCGTGACAAATTCCCGTGTGAGGCGCAGCCGAACACGGGAAGTCATGCAAGCACGGAAAAATCTATTTCTGGACGTGTAATGAACGATATTTTTTATTATACTTCTTTGAAAACGGAAACTTAAAACATTTTATCGCCATATAATAAATTTAATTGACAAAAAATAAACAATGCAGACAATATACATATAGTCTTTGGTATGTGTGATGCGTTTCCATGGTTACTCTCAAATTATTTCAAAGGTGCTTTGTGGTAAATTAGTTATTGTCCAATGACGTCAAAACCTATAGACAGGTTTGTTTTGACAAACGCTTGACGCCCAGAACTAATCACAATCTAAGCGCTCCATTAAATTATTCCGAAAATGTCGCGAGATTGTCAGAAATTGCCCCTTTTTGTCGAGCCGTAGCGAACTTATTTCGACTCTGGGCTCGGAGGCTGGCGTCGCTAGACCGTCCCCCGAGTCTTCAGGTGAGGTTCCGATGCTTCCGGCGCCCCCAAACAAGAAAAAACATGCGATATCTACGTGTGATTCTGGAGGAACTATAACCGGGAATCACCGGGTGTATAGTTGGTTGATGGTTGACTTTCTGTCTTTGTTTGTAGCATGTTTTTAGAGTAGTATGGATATATTTAATCTTGGAGTCAAAATAAAGGGCATTTTAACAATGGGGCACCACGTCTATAGGTTTTGACGTCATTGTTATTGTCAGATAAGGTGAATAAAACGTCAAAAATATTACAGAAATGTATCTAAATATTGAAACACTTACGAATTAAAATACAAAATAGGTACATGTTAAATATCAGAGAGCACATAGAGTTTCTTAAATTTTTACTTTGCTGTATATTTCTATTTTAAAGCCATATATTCGGTATTTTTATTCAGCGTACGGAAAGTTTTTCCGTGCGCTGTTTCCGTGCGCTTTC
Source organism: Pseudeuparius sepicola (assembly GCA_963920635.1). Classification (NCBI taxonomy): domain Eukaryota; kingdom Metazoa; phylum Arthropoda; class Insecta; order Coleoptera; family Anthribidae; genus Pseudeuparius; species Pseudeuparius sepicola. The sequence continues at coordinate 44,208,311 of OY987302.1, read as the reverse complement.
TCGAAAAACCCCATCTTTCATTATTGCTAAAACAGATGAAAATAAGGTGTTTTCAAAGAAGTATAATAAAAAATATTATGACACATCACAAAACATAAACATTGCCTTCTTAACTGGAGCTTCAACTAGCCGAAAATGATAGTAATGTCTTTCTTTCTCATTGCACGGGACATCCTCAAGGCACGATGATAAAACTTAGACTGCGGATAAAAGATTTGCTCCAACCTCTCCTTCAGCGCAAGATGTAGGTATCGAAAAGAATCTCAACAGCGAAATTTGAGAGATTGAATTCCTACCCTAATTTGGCGGATTGTTGACTTTGAGATGTTTTTGATAAACACTGTATATCCATCCCATTCCAATGATTATGAGCAAAGTTAAATCTACAGTGTGTGTCAGAATACGTAGGAAAAGAATACTCGAACCAAGGGTTGGGTGCCTTCGATAAAAATCACAAAATTTTAAAACAACTGGCCTGTTGTAATCACATTTTTCGAAGAAAGTACTTCGCATACAAAGAAATTAAATTTACCATTAGAGTACTAAACAACTTGGTTAATAGCTTGAAAAGAAAAAGTAACTTTACTTAAATAGATATATATCAGATCAAGACCAAATCCAAGAGATCTTTGCGATTTACCGAGAGCTTCGTAAGCCACACGAAATTACTGGTGATGTTACAATGGAAGACGGGTATTATTTATCATAATATTGGACAATTAATTATATTTTTTCGCATTCTACCAAGGACCAACGATATAAAAACACGCCATGCAAGAATTTAAAATAGGATATATATTTTTTTGAGGATACAAAATTTAAAAAATGTATACATCCTATTCAGGTATACCTATTATTCCTGTTTACGAAAACCCTAACCCTAGTTATATAGCCATTCTGTGACAGTGTATTATAAGGATATGAGAGCAATATTATATGCAAAAATTACAATAACCCAGTCATTGCGTACTAATTTTCTTACAAGTAGATATTTGCTTACGAAAAGGGATTATTTATATTTCGTTTTCTTTGCTTTCATTTAGTTTCCACGTTAAATGTGATAATTTTTCTTCAAAAAGAAATCCATTATCATATTGAATTTGATGCACCTATAAAGATCTCCAAATGCTTATAATGGACTAGTATTTGTTTGACGTGAATGAATACCTATAAAGAACTTTGTGCCTCTTTATTTCTTAAAATTTATATTTCGGAAACGAAAATACTAAATATTTGTCAAAATAGTTGCGATTAATAAGCCCAACATGCGTCTGGAGGCATGATTGGAAAATATATTAGCTTTATTTAATTTACTGAGATTATTACGAAATCAATAAGTTGAAGAAGTTATACTTGCTTATCAACCAACCACTGTTCAATGGAATTAATTGTACTTTTATGAACATTTCGCGCGACACGCTTTTTAATTTCAAAAAGCTTGTCGCAATTTGGCATTGAAAATCCAAACTTATTTTATTCGTTTTAGTAGGTACATGTCAAGTAGGTTGTGAAGAAATAGATATAGTCGGTCATCTTGGCGCGGCTGCCATTTTGAATAAATTATACAATATTTAGTATACTGATTCATTCCAGCACCAAAAGTGTATGCCTTTTAGTATTTGGTTCCCACGTCACGAGGGTGGTAAAAATTTGTATTAGTAAGACATCACTTACCAATTACCTTATCGTTTTCTACTATTCAAACCCTCTCATTTGATAGCTATGTTAAATAGGTTGTGAAGAAATAGGTAATCCGTCATCTTGGGGCTGCCGTCATTTTATACTCGACTGTATTGTCATACCAAAGTCTAGAGCATACCAACACCAAAAGTGAGTGAAAAATTGCAGTGGAAATGGTTTAAAATTTAGTTGCAAAATTTGTGTGTCTCACTTAAGGGTAAGCCACCTCTCTAAAGTATTTTGTAAAGTAATTTTGCCGAATAGCTCTCTAAAAATGACATTCGACGCACTATTCAGTTTTTTTTTTGAAAACCGAACACATGGCCAACTGTGACTATTTTAAGGGTCCAAATTTGGAAAAGTGCTATTAGCGATTTTTTTTAGGACATAAATCAACAAAGTTTCATCTTATTCCCATAGAGAATGTCCAAAAGAAAATTATTTTTAAAAGTTGCAATATATTTTTTTAATAGACAAGGTTATTTTGATTTTCCTTGGCAAAGTGGCATTTTTAGTTTGGAAACAAAATGTTATTAAGATAATTCATGTGTTATTTAATTACGTAGGTGACTCCCAATCCATTGGCAACCTAACATTTGGAAGGGACTCAGTATCGTTTACACAGGGCACTCTCAAAAAGTCGATTTTTTCATTTTTTGCACCTAAATTGTGAACACTCGGTATAAGTTACGACATTGAAACTTGGGATTCGGGGTATCCAGATGCGCTTAAATCGATAGAGATATTTGTTTTTTCCGTAAAAAAATGCCTAATATACTTTCTTCATTTTGGGGCCTTATTTGTTATCGAAGTAGGCTAGGGAAAGGGCGAATTTTAAAATAGCATGTACCAGGATGTAGAGCTTTTGGAGTACCATATTTAAAAAAAGTTTTCGAAAATAGGCCGCCCCGTTAAAAATAATGAATTGTCGCCACTTAAAGTGATATAACTTTTAAAAATTATTATTTTGGATACCTTGTATGGAAACAAGATGAAATAACTTTGCAGAGTAATGTTTTAAGTGGTCATAAACAAGAATTCGTCATCAGTTTAGTCTTAAAAAAATTGCTAATAGCACTTTTCCAAATTTGAACCCATATAAAACTAATCACAGTTGGCCATGTGTTCGGTTTTCAAAAAAAAATTGATAATGCGACGAATGCCATTTTCATGTGTGTTTCAACAAAAAAAACTTTTCAATATCGGCGCACAAATGAAAATTTTAGCTTACCCTTAAGTTAAATACAAACTTGTAAAAATAACATACCTAACACTTAGTATTGAAAATATTGAAGGTCGATTTGTCGGATTTTGAAACGCGGTTCTATAACTTGAATGATGATAAGCAACTTTTCGTTGAAATACTTTTTATATCACACAAAATAAGAAAATTATAAGGTAGTTATATATAGGTAGTTTATATGTGAACACCCGGTACATAGAAACCCACAGAACGCCATAACTTTTACAGTCGGTCACCTAGATGAGTGTCGCTGAGTTGTCTCTGAAGGTCACTAGAGGTATAGTGTAAGGCATAACTAGGTGTTTGGGATTAGCCATACCTACTGTTCGCGATTACCCGTCGCTCCTCTATATATGACCGCACGAAAAAAAAACCTTACCTCGCAGAACCCAATGATGTGGGCAATTATTGTTCTCAAGCTCAAGCAACAATCAGAAATCAGAAATCGTTATATTGTGCATCACCTGAGCTGCGCCTTGTGTTTTTGGGTCAACGTGCCTCCCATTCAATATTAAGATTCACTCTCGCGCGCATCGCCGTATCCTATTAGGTCATATAGCTACGTCACAGCCGGCTTGGTGTCTGCCAGGGCGGGCCGCTCTATACGGTATCGCGTGCCGAGCGGAAAGCATAAATAAAGCATCGCCACGGGAAGGTCAAGGCGAAGATAAGGATTAGTCGAGCGGGAGGAATGCTGCTGGCTCGCTAATAACGGTTTTCTGTGCCAAAGATGAACGGAATTGGTTCGGCGTTTATGATCAAATGACTTATTGATTGCACAAAGTCTTGAAGATAATAGGTGATCTGAAAGTTACCTATAGTTTCAGATGCCGACACATGTATTATAATAATTGTATAGTAATTTGTTCACAGAGTGCTATTTTCCTTTAAATATCCATGGTATATGGCTCATTTTCATGGGACGCGGCACATTTTTTTGTAGTTTTTGCGCTTTTTTCTCTAAAATCGATCTAAATATTTTGATTTCTAGTGCTTGGGAAAAACAGTGAATCAACCAAAATTTCCACCTTATAGGATCTTCATTGCCCTTTTTCCACTGAAAATACAAATTTTGGTACAGGGTGGCCCATCCAAGCGGAAAAAGTGTGCTACGTGGAGACACGTTAACATCAAATCGTCATTCAAAAAATGAGATTGTAGTAAAAATTAAGGGGAATTCGAGGGTGTACCCTAATTCTGTATACGGGGGTCGGTAAAAAAATTATCGCGAAAAAACATTTTTTGCAAAATAAAAAAAAATATTTTTTTACCTACACATCCATTAGAGAACCTTTAAGTAGTATTCCCGAATATTCAGTTTTTTAATATCACTTCCGGTTATAGCGGAAATGAAAGTGGTTTTCTCTATTTTACAACTTACACATTTCTCTTAACCATCACAGGATTCCTTTTTTAATTCTGAATCCAACGATATATAATTTGACCTATTTATCTCCAACCGTTTCCGAGATATTTATTAGAGAAGCTCCATCAAACTAGATACATGGTCTCATGGTCGGTGTCTGATGTTCGATCTGAGTAGGCCAAACAATAAAACCAAATTTATGACAAATCAAAGAGAAATGTGTAAGTTGTAAAATAGAGGAAACCACTTTCATTTCCGCTATAACCGGAAGTTATATTAAAAAACTGAATATTCGGGAATACTACTTAAAGGTTCTCTAATGGATGTGTAGGTAAAAAAATATATTTTTTTATTTTGCAAAAAATGTTTTTTCGCGATAACTTTTTTACCGACCCCCGAATACAAAATTAGGGTACACCCTCGAATTCCCCTTAATTTTTACTACAACCTCATTTTTTGAATGACGATTTTATGTTAACCTGTCTCCACGTAGCACACTTTTTCCGCTTGGATGGGCCACCCTGTACCGAAAGTTTTTGAACAACAATAAATATCCGTTGTAGAATTTGGTTAACCATTGATTTTGCGGGCTTCTTGCGTGTCTTGTTTATTCCCCCTGTATTCTTGTCCGAACGGAAACATATTACGCTTCTATACACAGTGTGAAACAGCCAAATAGAATAAATTTGATATCTTCATATTTTGGCACATCTCAAGGAAATGACGAAACACGTGAATTTTAGATTATAAAATGACATAGTATAACGTAAAAATTTCATCCCTAAATTCAAACCCTTTCGAGTGGAAGCTACAACCCCAAAATTTTTAAATTGGAAGTGAGGGTTTTGTGATACCTCATTTGAAATGTCTTTTCATTCTCTATTCAAAAATACTATGGTTTATTGCACAAATTAACAAACTTAAAATTAAATAACTGAAATAACGATTCTTTCTTGATAACCTAAACTGTCGAAAAAGGCCGCTGGACATCTTTTTGCTTCTTTTTTAGTATCAAAAATGAAACGGTTATCCGATTTTTTACAGTTAATTTTTGCAAAAAAATTTAAAACCATGGCACTTTTGGATAGAGAATGAAAAGATCTTTCAAATGAGGTATCAGAAACCCTTACTTCCAATTTAAAAATTTGGGGAATGCAGCTGTCACTCGAAGGAGGTTGAATTAGGGATGAAAATTTTACGTTGTACTATGTCATTTTATAATCTAAAATTGACGTGTTTGGTAATTTCTTTGAGATTTGCCAAAATATGAAGAATATGAAGATATTGTATTTATTCCATTTTGCTGTTCCACACTGTAGATATATAAGAATTTCTTGTTCTCAGCGATCACAAATTATTCAGAACTCATGTGGTTTATTCCTCGATTTTCAGGCCCCGGCAACTAAATTCCACGGACCAATTTAGAGGTGCTAAAAATTATTATTTTTTAAATTCCCAAGACTCATGATTTTTCAAATCTAGAAACCCTTTTTGTAGGTTTTAGGACAGCATATAATTAGGAATTAAACACTGAGTAGGTGTGCAAAATTTCAAAAGCCTAGACTTACTTTGACTTTCTTCTGCTAAAAAATTTAAAACGCACAAAAATGATTTTTTTAAAAAAGGTACGTTTTTGAAAAAGTCAATAATAGTTTTTTCTTTGAATCGATTGGTAAATTTGGTGAAGGCAAAAAGATTATTTTTCCAGTGGAGTACCATCTTTTTTATTAAAAAAAATATGCTAGTTGACCCCCGTCTCTCCGGCACTGGTGGAAGTAGACATTCCGAATTATTTTTAGTTTAGGTATATGTAGAATTTAATGTGTGTCTAAACTGTACCAAATATGTTTGCCTTGACTGTCTTCCTTTAGGAAAAATAAGAGAAAACTTGGAAAAAATTTTACTTTTGACTCCCGTTGGGACTTCGATACAGGGTGTCCCACTTTAAAACTGTACAAATCCGTAAAATCTTCATTTTTGGAGATAATTGCCTAAACTTTTTTTTGTTTGAAAGGCCTTAAAAAAATGCTTCTTTCGTCCTTCCCGCCATTTTCGAAATGCAAATACAGGGCCAGCTGCGATTTTTTTATATACTCGATTTTCACGAAAACTATTTAGCGATTGTTTTTATTTAAAATCTGACCCCACAGAGTTAATTAGAACACCCCAATACCCTTATATACCAAATTTGAATAAAAAATATATAGGGAGTTCCATTCTGCAGGGTGTCAAAGTTGAGCAAAATAGGAATTTTAAAGGCATCTGCCAAGTCAAGTGTGCCGTGGAATCCTTTCAAAACAGTTGAATGGTCAATAGGACCACTCAAGGTGTTGGTGTGCAAAGGTCCAATAGAAAATATACAGAGTCATCTCAAATTACCGAATTTTTTGAACTTTGTACGGGTCAAAAATCGAGTATATCAAAACCGCTCCACACACTATAAACGAACTAAATTAAAAAAATACAGAAGCCTGCCAGTCAGTAAGTCCATATCAGTTAAGGTGGCTTCAATGATTCCAAAGCACTCCTGACTAGTAGAAAGTTTAATAAAAATTTAGAATTTTGAGATGGCTCAGAGAAAAATACCTTGTATATTTTTGTAGTAAACATTTGAAGGAATTCTATGGCACACTTGACTCGCCAGATGTATCTAAAATTCTTATCTTGCTCAACTTTGACAACCAACAGAATGGAACTCCCTGTATATTTTTTGTTCAAATTTGATATATGGGGTTTTGTGGTGTTCTGATTAACGTTGTTGGGTCAGATTTTAAATAAAAAAATCACTAAATGGTTTTCGTGAAAATAGGGTGTATAAAAAAATCGCAGCCGGCCCTGGGTTTGCATTTTAAAAATGGCAGGTCAGGTTTTTGAAGGCCTTTCAAACAAAAAAAAGTTTATGCGATTATCTCCAAAAATGAAGATTTTGCGGAATTGAACAATTTTAAAGTTGGACACCCTGTATATAAAAAATCTACTTATTTCGACATTTTCTATAGATTTCTTTAGTTTTGACCCTAAAAATTGGACCACCCTGTATAAAAACATGGAGTGAAACAATAACTAATAGAGATAAAAATACTTTTACCTACACCCTCTAAGTATATACTGAATACAATATATATTTGCTCCTGAGATCACAACGAACGCGTTTATGTAGGTGAGTGAGTTGGCGGCGCACAGCCAGCTAGAATATTTTTTATGTGGGGGAAAGTCACCATGAATGGGACTTTGAATGGAACACCTTTATAGGAAGCAGTAAACATTTGTCTAAAGTTTCTGAACAAATTGAGCACTCAAAGAAATGTTTAATCTTTGTAGCGGCCTGGTGCGATTTTGGTTCAGTTTTTTTAAATATTCGCTCTCAAAAGTAATTCATTACAACTAGACTATATCCTATATTTTGTGGGTAACTTTGGAAGAAGGTAAGTTTACATTTTGCTATAAAAACTTTATACTTTTCGTCAGCAGAAATTGGTGTTTTGGATTTTGTGATTAGGAAATAAAAAATAACCAACTTTCAAAATGACAACTGTTTCTCCGAATGGGACATTTTGAAGTTCCTTGACTGGGTCATGTCCCGCTGATGTTACAATAAAATAAAAGGTGATGTAGAGGTTGCTTAAACAAAACTTTAATAAGAAAAATATATCAATGTAGGGGATCAATCTTTCATTGCACAGACCAGTAAAAGTTAAAACAGATACAACTGTTGAATCATAATAGATTCTGTGATAATAGGTATGCACTCACCTAGTAGATTATAGGAAATCGAAAAATATTTAAAAAAAAGCAAGAAAGTCTCTTTAGTAATTAATTTCATGACTCCTCGAATGCCCAAGTCAAGGAACCTGTTCCTTGAATGGGACACTTTGCATGTTTTCTAAACACTTTTTTTTTCATAAGCAAATATATTGTTTAATAATCAACTTTTCGATGTTACAACAAGAATTCTATCCCATAAATTATGGTTAACTTGTTTTTACAAATCTCGGAAAACACAAAATCTACACAAAATGTCCCATTCATGGTGACTCCTTCCCCTACTGTCAATATCAATTTGGAGACTGCAGCAGTAGCGTAAGCGACGAACCCATTAAGAACATTTAACCTTGCAGGGCATTACTAACAAAAACTCTGTACAATAACGAAAAGTATCAGTACACACAATCAGGATTTAAAAGACCCTCTTCAACCACTTGAGCACACACGAGAAACTGCGGACTTACTTTTACTCTAGCTCCACGAATTTTCGGGAAACCGAAAGGTGCTCTAAAATTGAATTTTACTTTGTCAACTCTGCGCTCTGTATCTGGCACAAATAGTTATTTACATTGCCAGATGATGCGTAAGTGCACTTTTTTGGCCGAGGAGGTTGTTTAAAGACCGAGGCAACGCGAGCGTTGCGAGCTTACATCGTGCAATGTATTACATTTTTCCTGCTACCGAAAATTTCAGGTTATAGGTACTTTGAATAAAGCTCTAAATACATTTTGGAGTAGATTGTGGGTAATATGATCTTCAAAATAACCTTTGTTCAATTAGGTACTAAAAATGATAATCAGTGATAAATATAAGAGGCAGAATGCAGCGATAATATAAAATAAATAAAAAAGGTAGAGCTTTGTGTGGGATTTGAACCATGGATCTATAGTAAAATTATTATAAGAAGTCCTTACTGGAACTGTCAATTGGTAATTTCGAGATCCTAAGTTGGCATCGATAGAGCAAAAAAATGCAACCGGGTCAAAAGTTCAGGTTAGTAACGAGCCCATTTGCACAATGAATAACTTTATACTAATAACACGAACAAGAACAACACAGATAACGGTAAAACTCACGAAACGTACAAAACCCGCGAATATTTCCACTGCCCAAAGTTTGAACCCTTTTGAACCACAAAATATATATAGGTTTTTACTTTCACAACCCGGAAAACGGAAATAAAATTTGCCTGAGACGCTGCCGCAAGTAGCCGATTTTACCAAAATACCAAAATGAAAGTGTTTCCATGACGTTTGAAATTATTATTAAAATGAGTTCTAGTCATGGTTATTTTTATTTGTAGCAGTATAATCGTGATTGCAATAGGGTTTTTATTTTATTATGCTCTTTTTTCGTATCACTTGGGCAACTTTTTACATCATATATCAATGAGTGATGTCATTAACTGGTTGCGACGCATATACCAATGTTATACCCATGGTTAACAGAAAATTCCTAGGGATTTTGTGGAGAATGTCATCTGACAAAATCGGGACTTCTTACAGTAATCGGGGTATACGAATTACTAATCGCGTACTCTCACCCTACCGATAGCGCGGTGCCTGTCAAATTTGTTCTGTTATGCGGCTCTTATTTGACGCCAGAGAAACATTTAAATTATTAATTTTTCTTTGGTATAATTCGTGTTCTTTATGATTAAAACCAGTTTGTAAAACGATTGTTGTGAAAACTATTAAAATTGACGCAAGATTCGCCAACATATATTTTATTAATGGTTTTAAGGTCCTTGCTGTGTAAGGGTTGCTAAGCAATACTTTTTGTACCTAGCAACCACTTTCGCAGCTAGCAACCAAAATAACAGGGCACCTCGAACATTTGACTTTCGCTTTCGGGCCTGTTGGCGAGTATGTAAAGTGTACTTACGGGGGAGGGAGCGGGAAAATGACATTTTTCAATAATTGCAATCCATGTATACCTACGTCCTACAGTAAACGTAGTAAAAGTACCTAAATGATTTTATGTAAGTTTTCTAAAATTCATTTTAATGAAACATGGAGTCGTTTAAAAAATATATAAGATGTTTCTAGGTGTCTGAAATCTGACATATCGGTATAAAATTGAACGGCGAACAACTTTTCTACACAATATTTTTCGAAAATGTTAAATTTAATACATAAAAAACATAAAAAATCACATTATTGTTTTTGAGCGGGTCATTTGACATCCATTTTTAAGCAAAAATAACTGGGCTACATCAAAATTTACTTGAATCGTATAATAAAAAAAATCCCATAAGTTGCGGACTTTATGTGTGAAACTGTTCCGTTATGAAATTCCTGAAAATTTTAAAACATGGTAAGATAAGAATATGTCATCAAATGTTATGTTTTTTATTAAATTAATACCAAAATAGTAATAAATTAGAATATGATCAAACTATTTCAGTACCTATCTAATCAAAATTCACCACTTTAGTTAAGATAGAAGCTTTTTTTTTTTCAGAAATAGGTGATACAATTTCACATCCCCAATATATTGTTACAAAAATAAAGTTAACGGCTTCACGGGACTAAAAATTTCGGCACCTGGGTAATATCATACCAGCATCCAAGGTCTAATACCGGTGTTTCATATTTGAATCGTTCCAGAAAGTAGACTACGACAGCTGTTTCTGTTTCCCCTTATATTAGGTCCTATCCTATCCTATCCAGTGCAGGGGGCGGTCGCCTTAAATCGGCCCGGCACGTATAGGCCACAGTGGGCCCGTTGTGCCCCCACGGCCAGCGTCACACGGCGGCCAGCAAGCCGGCCCTCTTAATGAAAGCCCGCAGATCACCCACCCCAACACCATACACATCCTCCGCGCCCAGCTTGGCTGAGCCGAAGGACTCGAATCTCACCCTGTCGAGTGCAGGGCATTCAGTAACCAAGTGGTGCGGTGTCTCCTCATCCTCCAGACACCATCTGCACTCCGACTCCCCTCCCACCCCTATAAGGTGCAGGTGGCGAGCCAGGCAGCAGTACCCAGTGAGGACCCTCACCACTCCCCTCAACTCTGTCCTACGCAGACGCAGCAGCTCTCTAGACAGGACGGGCGACGGCCCACGAATCATGAGCCTGGTCTGCCTCATCCCCGGAGCTCATCCCCGGAGCCCTGCGCCACTCCTCGACGAACCTGCCATGCAGCCATTCGTCCAGGGCTCCAATTGCTACCCGTGGTGCAATCCCCAATATTGGTTCAGGCCCCACCGGTCTTCTCATGGATCCCTCTCTAGCCACTAGGTCCGCAGTCTCATTCCCCGCTATGCCCGCGTGACCGGGCACCCACGATAGAACGACCCTATTCCCTTCGGCTACCAACATGAGCAAACTCGTTCTACAGTCCTCCACCAGTGGGGACCAAGTACGGTTAGCTCTCAGCGCCTGTAACGCCGCTTTGCTATCAGAGCAGAAGGTCAGCCTACGGCCCCTGATACTGAGCCTGAGCGATTCCTCTGCTCCCATCATAATGGCGAACACCTCCGCTTGAAACACGGTGGTGTGCTCTCCGAGGGGGGTGGTCAGCCTCCTAGCCAGTCCCTGACAAAAGGTCCATCACGGCAACCATAACCCTCTCGAACGACTCAAACCGGAATAGTAGCATTATAATTGGCACTTGGACGTGAGAAAACCAACCAGTAGTGCCATCTAGTATCCAGCTGCTATATCATCTTACTACTAGAGCCGAAATTTCACAAAACATGGTAAACACCAACCAGTTAGGTACATGCAGATGTGAAAAAGTGACACAGAACCTAATAAGGGGAAACAGCTGTCGTAGTCTACCTTCTCGAAAGATTCACATCCATTAGACCTTCGATACTGGTAAAAATATTCAGAAAATTCATTAATATTTAAAAATTGCAAAAAAAAAACATTTGTTGATAGAGCGTTCATATTTGCTATACAAAGTAAAATGTAATAACATTTCAAGGAATCTTTTTTTTTTGACAAGTAGGACCGTTTTAGCGACTTATTTTTTATTATATAATCTTTGACAGATGATAGAGAATGTTACTTGACCAACATTTGAATGAGTCATTTTTCATCCTTTTTAAAAACGTGGAACTTTGTGGAGGACACTCTGATATTATAGAGCGCCAAAATAAGAATTGTTCTCTTCTAAAATATGAACATATATTTTGATTGAATACCTAATTATGTAGTTTGTTCGGTAGTTCACCTTGATATACACTTTTTTTACTTGATAAGTTTTTTTATACACCACTTATCCTTACTTAAATCATTTACGAAAATGTACTTAACTAAAGTAGCTATATAATAATGTTAGGTATATATTGGAGAATTGCAAGACATGTTAAAGGCTAGTAATTTAAATAGTAGAAAAAATATTTACCCGGCACCGAATTGACAAAATTATAGGTACTAAAGCTTATTTGACATGTGCTACTTTTACACATTTCTTTAATTATAGTCAGTTCTGGCATTTTGTTTGATATTGAGGTATTTATTGCTGTTGATAATACCTATTGATCGACACAGAAACACATTTTTTATTGCTATAAAATTTAAAGCATATTAACCGCTTCCAATGGAATTTTGGCCAGTAGCCGTATAAGGCCATTTTATTTAAAAATGTTACACTTTTGTTTCGTGGTTGTATTTCAATTCATTAAGAAAGACCTTCACTAGCTCATTATTTATAATGATTTTGAAATTGCAATCGAAATATAGTAATAGAATGGTGTTTCGCGCTGATTTTTTCTATTCTACAAAGAGATCGGACTCAATCTATTGAGATATTTTATATCATTATATGGACATATTATTATACCCCAATAACCAATAGTTGCTAAATAACAAAACTGGTTTTATAACCAAAATACGATTCTTTGTTTCTGGGCATACTCATATTTTTATTGTTTATTGGTACATTTTGAACGCCTTATAAAATTTACTTCTAAATTGTGCTACATAAAAAGGTTAAACGGCAACAAATTAATCCAACCAAACATTCTAATATGTGTTAAATAGGTATAAGTGTACTGGTAAATTACCTTTGGAAGAAAGTGCATGTTATATAGTAGTTTGCAAATTACCATTCGACATAATTGCGACGAATTCGAAATCATATGTGACCAGGAAGTGTTTTATTTGGAAACCCTATAATCTGCAATTATCGTTTATACTTGAAAGGCTCCAATGGAATGATTATTAGCAGATATAATTGAACCATGCCATACCGATAAGGGACATTATTCTGACTTAGGTAATTTAAATATACTTAGGTTTTTACGCATTAAAATTGTCTCTATCACTTTTTTATGTTCCTCAGGCTTTAGAGATCCTATTCCGCACAGGTTGCTTTAGTTACCTCCGTGACCGATCCAGCGACAGAAATGTGCTGGAGATAACTTTGAAATGCGCTGCACATCGTTACATTTGGATTTTTTAACCCATAAGTTAATACTTCAATCTAATACCAATCTAATAACAATTAACAAAAGGTTGGTTATTTGAAAGAAGTATATTAAATATTTTTTGGCTGCGAACTCAATTCTAGAATTACTCAACACAGAAAATATAAATGGTAAGTTTTATATCCATCCATCCATAAAACTTACCCTGTATATTTAACCATTTGGAGAAACTACTCTGCAGTTACGGAGATTCTGTTTTGAAAAATCCAATATTTGTTTAGTATTTTGATAAACTGAATTTTGTTTATGGAATGTAGCATTGATAAATAGTATCTAAGTATTTATTTTTAAAAAATTCAGAAAAAAATAATTTCAAAATAAACCTTTTTAATGTACATATACCTATACAACGTAAAATGTTGATGTTAAAATACATAGGTACTTATAATAAAATTAAAGTTTTGTATTAGGGCTTTGTTGAGTAATTCTAGAATTGAGTTTGCAGCCAAAAAACATTTAATATACCTACCTTATTCTTTTAAATAACCAACCTTTTATTCAATGTTATTAGATTGACGTATTAATTTATGGGTTAACAAAATCCAAAACGATATGCAGCACATAGGTAGATATTATGTTAAGAAACCGCATATGATTTCTTCTATAAGTAGGTATACCCGAGTAAAATATAATTATTATAAAACTAACGGTAAAATCAGGGATAAAAGGAGTATAAAATGTATAAAAACGTAAAAAGACTTCTTCAAATGTTTTGCAAAATGATATTATATGATATTACAAGCTTCCTTAATCTATCGGTTGTCTATAGGTATAAAGGCTTCTGTCAATGGATCCAAGAAAGTTACACAGTCTTTGTTTGATGCGTCAGCTCCAACTTCAGGATGCCGATACAAAGTATAACTAGGATGTACCGATTAAGTCTTGTTTTGTGGAGATAGGATTTGTGGATGCATGACAGGATCTGAATTTGCGTTCGCTGAGATCCTTAGGAGCAAAGCTGTTACAGAAATTTAATGACACCTGTTTCCATGCTGATGAACAGAAGATACTCACTGGTTCAAACTTAACCTGCTATTATCCTCTCTTCCAGATTTCTCAATATCTCAATTTTAAATGCCAAATATTCCTCACCAGACTTATCGCACAACTACGTCTAAGCGGCAACAAACACTGTAAGTTCTCATTTAGTGATCTATCATATCCCTTTGACCCATCACAATTATTAATTGTGTACAGTCTGTCAACCAAGCGGAAACCTTGGATCACATCCTGTTCGTCTGTCAAATCTATAAAGACGTACATACATGCAATGCGGTTCACAAGTAAGGAGCATCTTACCAACTCACTGGAATCTCTGACACTATCGTCAGCCATTACCATAATGAAAAAACTGAGGAAATAGTCGATATCTTGCAGTGGAGTAGTAAATATATGTCGAAAAGGAGAAAACTTACAGTCTCAGCCCTACAAACATAGTTTATATTTAACTGTACATGTTTCAACCCACCCAGGGGGTCATCTTCGGCAGTATAACATTATAAAAAATATCAAAGCTTTCTAGACTTCTAGACGTAGTCAACTTTTAGTGTGCGAATGTGGAAAAGTTGAAGTTATGTGATTGTGTAAAAGGCTAGGTCAAAATCTCAAAAAACATTAAATATAAAATGGAAGAATCTGAAAATGACAAAGAGAAATGGTAAAAAAACCGGCCCAAGCAGTTTGGTAGGATTAAAAATATACGGCAAGTCACCAAGTCCTCAAATACGAATTTTTGAGGTGAGGTGCGCTACGTCTGCCTGATGAGGGCCAACAAGCCCGAAACAGGTACCTGTCGTGGTCTGCGCACCTCCGAAAGACCCATACACAATTTCCATTAGATATTGGAAACTAGTTTGGTGTTGCCAATTACCATTTTGTCCCATATGCCACGAGCCCTTTCTTTTAAAATTATAATGGGGACACTAAATATTCATTTTATTTTTTATAATGTTATACTGCTGAAGGTGACCCCCTGGGTGGGTTGAAACATATGTACAGTTAAATATAAACTGTGTTTGTAGAGCTGAGACTGTAAGTTTACTCCTTTTCGTCATTACCATAATGAGTTACCTCAAACTTTGATCCTTCCTTATTAACGTTTAATTTAGAGCTAAATGTACTTATAATATACATACATTCTTATCTGCATTATGCCAGAACACTAGCTACTGGCCCACATTATGTTTGGTCAAAGTGGTAGTTACTTTTAACTGCCTATTCAGTGTCAGTTTTAAGTTTCTCGACTCATTACAGAAATTGTAATTTCTTAATTAAGTTAAGAGTTGAGCTGAGCTGAGCTGAGCTGAGCTGACCTGAATTGAATGTAGACAGACATTTATATTAGATAAACATTAACTCGTTTGCGTTTGCCTTAACTCCCTACAGAAAAAGTAACTATCGAGGTAACTATTGACTTTTAGCATTATAAAAATTTTAATCAAAATCCCTTATTTACCAAATTAATGAAAAATTGACAAATCTAAAAAACAATATTCCATTTCTTTTTTAACCTCACCGGTAGAAAATCAACATGGGATACCAGATGCTGTGAACAATTTAAATTTAAGCGAACCATGAAATTGTTACTGCATTTTGCAAATCAAAATATTTAAACACTAACATTTATTCTATTGAATGTGATTTTCATATATTAGATTGAAACGGCAATTATTGTAATGCAATAAATTTAAAAAAATGTCGAAACACCACTAGTTACATTCGTTCTCATTTTATTAATTGTATAGGTAAATACAACAAACTTACTTTTCTCTTGGCTCTTGAGGAAAAATACCTAATAGGTAAGAAAATAGATCATTTTTACTAACTAATGCATTTAGTTTCGCTCAACTAGGCATACTGGATATATTTGTGTCAGCTCGTTTCAAAATCCTGGCATATAAAAACTATAACAAATTAATCAAATTAACAAAGACAGAACAACATTTAACCTTTTACTAGGTTGCAAAAGTAGCGCTTTACACCCGTTTGGGTACCTATTTATCAATTACCACAAAATATAAACTAAACATAAATTAAGGCATTTTCAAATAGGTGGGTACACCGTATTAGTCAATAGCGACATAACTGCCGAATACAATATGTACTGGCACGTATTCAACATTAATCATAAGCAATGCACAATCCAATTCAGTTTTTAATTGAATAGGAATTTACAACCTCTTTGTGAAGCAATGGAGCTTTATATAACAGAAGACGAATAGTTCGCTGATCCTTCAACTCCCAACAAAAAGTATACTATACCTATTATAGTCTATCCAAGTTACAGAGCATTAGATATAAACAAAGTCACATCACCGCATTGCGAGAAATTCATTTTTGTGTGTTTTAATTTTTCAGCAGAAGAAAATCAAAGTAGGTCTAGGCTTTTGAAATTTTGCACACTTATACTGAGTTCTTAATTCTGAACAACTTTCCTTAACAACATTTTGCCGTAAAATGTAGGTACATCAAGGACACTTTACTCATATGCAAAATCATAATTTAATTTTAATTTAATTTCATTTAATTTACAAGACACGATTTTTCGAATCTAGAATCCCTTTTTTGTTTTATGACAAAATGTTATTAAGGAAAGTTGTTCAGAATTAAAAACTGAGTAGTTGTTCAAAATTTCAAAAGCCTAGACCTACTTTGATTTTCTTCTGCTAAAAATTTAAAAATGAATCAAAAACAGCTTTTTTCTTAGAACTATTGATTGTGAAATTTAGTGAAGGTAAAAAAAAATACTTTTCCAGTGGTGCCCCATTTTTTTATTCAAAAATATGTTGGTTGACCCCCTCTCCGGCACTGCAGTGGAAGTAGACAGGCCAAATTAATGTTAATTTATAGCACTTAATGTGTGTCTAAATTGTACCAAATATGTTTGCCTTAACTGTCTTCCTAAACTAAAGAAAACATACCTTATTTCAATAAATAAGGTAACATTTTACTTAAAAATATATATATTTATGAAAATGTCTGTCACTAAATACGACGTTAATATCAATGGGCTGACTTATCATTGACTTCCTTCGAAAATAATTACTTTTAATTAATACAAATATTTTATATCCCTTTCAAACATGCTCCTGGACACCTTATTAGTGGATATTATATTTGTATATTTTAAAATCAGTGACTGAACTTGTCCTAAGGCGGCAGTTTGTAGACTGTGCAAGCGATTGTTTTGCCAGTAAGTGCGTATAATTATTGCTTTTATCCATAGGCGGTAGCCATAACATTTTAATGGAATTATGTTTCCCATAATTGATTTGGTTTATTGATTTCTCTATTTCCTAGCTGGAAGTGGAATACATTGTACCAACACGCATATTCGTATTACAAGGGTGATGAGAAATGGTTCAGTAAATAATGCGTATAAGGTAAAACGTATAACCACAGATAACTACTATGACTTGACTTATAAAGGCTCTTTGAATACCGTTCTCACATTCCTTACATAATTAAGCATGAATAGTTTGTGTCCACGTTGTTCTATAGAAACTGAAAATGGGTTGTTATGGATCAAAATATTGGACCATTTTTCTTCTATATTGTCACTTATTGCAACATTAAGTAGACACATTCGAACGTACAAGCCAGAGTGAATTGCCTAAAGCGGTTAATTAAATTTATTCCATATGGACTTAATCGATTGAGTTATCTGAAATATTTTACTGAATAATTCCCCCATATTAGGTGTTATGCAATGGAAGTTGCAGTAATCGCACACATTTATGTCTGTGTCTCCATAATATTTTCCGATATTTTACGGATAAAGGACGACAAATAGGATATTCTGTGGGTTTTAGTTTTTGCTGTTTTTGCAATAATCCCTTAAGAATGTTTAAAGATTTTTAAAGTTATGGATATAAGGAAAGTCATTCTCAACTATCTACTAAATTTTATTAAATTATTCGTTAAGGAATATTTCATATTATGTGGGTTAACAGATTTGAGATAATCGTTAAGTATTACTCAGCTAATTTTCATGGTATCGTTCGTAACGGCTTTTAGCCAGGTACCCACACTTACCTGAATTGTTCGGTCGTTGTTTCTTTAGTTTTTTATTGTACGTACCTCTTATTACGTGAGTTTACCAGCCTATAAATATTATTACGGTCCAAGAAATAAATCACTGATTCTGTGATTTAGAGACCACTGCTTAGGAAACCACAACTGACTTGCGAAAGACATTTTAAAAGCATTCTACGGATATTTTATTTTGTTTCAATATTGTTCTAGATATTAGTACCAACAAGAGTTTCTAATGTTTGCCCAAGCCTTCAACATTCAGAGAAATTTACCTAAAAAGCGTGTCCAAGCACAAAACGCACTACCTATACTTGTAATTCCAAACTAACTATATTATAATCCAAGTCCGGAATTAAGCGGATATAATATAATTTTCTTCGCAACCGTCAACAAAAATAGACATTCTGGCACTAGGCGATTATTATTATTATTATTATTGCTACACTACTAATCAGTGGGGGTTCCCTTTTAAGAGATAACCTATGTAATATAAACTTTTATTTGTTAGGCATCATTTTGGTACTGCAAATAAATTATTGTTATTATTATCAATAGTATAGGACTTTGAAGCAACTTCGTTTGTAAGTTAGTCTGCTATGTAATAGCAACTTACTTATGTTGACTGCTGATGAGCAAAGTTAAATCTATAGTGTGTTTTAGAATAATGTTGGATACTTTGTTGTAATGGGTTTAGGTAATGAAAAATTGCCTAATTTAAACAATTCTGGCGGTCATGTGTACAACAAACAATAACAATAAGCGCTTGGAGACTAACCGCGGTTTGTTCAACCATTCATAGCTAAGAATTTTAGCGGTCTATTAAGCAAATCGTTATTTTGTAATTGGTATATCTAAGTGCGGTATTTCATGGTATAAAGAGTTGACTATATAACTCGTTAAAGTCGAGAAGGCAATACCTAATAGAAAAATAACTGTAAATGTTGAAATATTGCCTTGCGTTGAAATCATTACATAGATGTAGCAGGGTATTTCTTCCTTTTTATAGATCTAGGTATCTATCTAGGACTATAGCAATAAAAGTCCTATTTAGTTTCCCGTTCTGATCCTTGCTATTTTCGGAGAAATGGTTCTGAAGATTTCCGGAATATTCCGGTTTTATTTTAGACATTTTGCCTCAGATCTTAATAAATATTAGCTGGATCGTCAAGATTTTTGGAAATTGAAATTGGTGTATTAAAGGGCATGGCATCTGTTTGGAAAACTCTGGAAAATGCGAAAATATCGATAGGCAGGGTTGTTTTGAATAAAGGTAAGTATACAGGGTGAGTCAGAATGTATAGTAAATACTTTAAAGGGGTGTTCGGTGGGTGGTTTTAAGGGTGGTCTTTCATACAAAATTTTTCGATTTGGGCTTTCCTTGCCAAGTTATTCGGGTCTACAGGGTGACCCAAAAGTATTTTTTATTTATATCTCAATATCGACGCTACTTAAAAATTTGAAATTTGGTATGTGTTATCTACTTACTTGAAGACGCCTTAGTTTATTAATTTACACAGTGCTCTAAAAGAGGGTAAAATCTAAGAACCCCTATTAATTTTTTTGCTCAAACTTTTTTGAGGTTATGTTTTTGGTCTTGCAGGTCCATCACTTCAGTGTATCTTTTCATTTTGCAACAAAAGTGTACTCTTGTTTTATAACGATAAAATCAACCGTTTGCGTTGAAATTGGCAAAACGTGCCCCAAAACACCTGTTAATTTCAACATTCGAAACATAAAATTTTACCTACCGCTTTCAAACGTTACACATCGACTATACCATAAACTGAGAAAAAAAATCCTATGAACAATGTACCAAAACTTATTAGCTTACAAAATGGAAAGGATTGGATTTAACAAAATTTGAACACCCTACTTCAAGAAAACCAATGCTGTTTTGACCAATGTCCATTTAGTATTTTTTTCCTTATTGTGAATGTACACATACCAAATTTCAAATTTTTATGTAGCGCCGTTATTGAGATATAAATAAAAAAAATACTTTTGGGTCACCCTGTAGACCCGAATAACTTGGCAAGGAAAGCCCAAATCGAAAAATTTTATATGAAAGGCCCCCCTTAAAACCACCTGCCGAAACCCCCTTTAAAGTATTTACTATAGATTCTGACTCACCCTGTATATTATCATCTATTTTTAGAGGTAGAAGACTGATGCTTTACAGGGTTCTAAGATAACTCAAAGTTTTTCTGCAAAAAACTACGAGCCTGCTCATTTGCCTTTAGCGTTTGCTATGACTATTTATTTTAACAAATCGTTTTCAATTTAATGTTTTTAAGGTTGCCTAATTCCTCATGTAAGTATAATTCTTATTATGGGAGTTGAAAATTATATTTTCTACCAATTTAAGTACATACATAGGTGCTTCTGATTTAACTTTTTATCCTCGTGATAGCACCATAATAGTATCAGTGACTATGACTATCTCTAGTCACTGATAGTATGCAATCAAAAACTCCAGTAATAATTAGACGATCAAAAGAACTTACCTGAAGTTCAATCGTAATTATATGAGGTGTGCAGTCCAAAGATTTCATTTTGAACACCATGTAGAACGTGCTATTTCCTGCTTTTGCGCACAGTCTTTAAAGAGAGGAAACCATCCGTCGGCGACGATACCTCTCTGCCGGGCTCTTGCATTTCATTGGTTTAAAGAAATAGTTTTTGTGACAACCAGAATTGGGCCAAGGGGCGGGGGAGAAATGGTATCTTTGGACTGCACAATGCAAGCCTCATATAATTACGATCGATCTTTAGGTAAGTTCTTTTGATCGTCTAATTACATTTCCTGGATATCATTTTGATGTCATTTTGAACACCATCTACTTGTTGGAAGAAAGGTTTGTCGTAAAATGTATTGCAAAATGTTATTTTTATTATAGTATTTTAAGTATGGATGCACACACAAGTGGATATAACTTTTTCACTTAGGTGTATCTAAATCTATGTGTATATGTGCTATGTTTTATACTACCATATTATGAATAAATTTGATTTGATTTGATGGTAAAATTGGTAAAACCTATCTTCCAGATAAAAGATACCATCTTTCGAATATGAATGTGCGTATATACCTATTTAAAAAATACGCTTGCATATTCTGCAGCATTTTTCATTCGGGAATGATCGGAGATTTTTACTGATCGAAAGAAACGAAGTATTAATTATATCGATACAATCTAAGTTTGAAAACAGAGTATTATACGAAATAATATATAAGAAAAGAGTATTCTTATTATTTTGGAGTTTTATGCCCAACACAAAAAGGATATTCTTATTATTTTAATATTATTCATAAACGTTTATATGAACTTAAATATTACGTCAAAACTAACAAAATCAATTCCACTGCATTAAGTAAACATTCTCTAGAAAACTTACACCACTTTAGTTTCAATAATACCGAAATCTTATACAAAGAAAATGACCACACAAAAAGAAATATTATAGAAATGATCAACATTAAAAAGAATAATAATTGTGTAAACTATAGAACTGACACCGAAAACCTATCCCATGTCTACTATAATCTCATAACCTAACAACACTATTTAAAAAAATATATATTTTTCCACCTTTTCCAAAAATAAATATTTTCTCAGACATATAAATGTTATAACATTACAATTTCCTCAAACTAAAGTACATTAAAATTCTTGCATTTTACAGTTCCACACCTTCCTCCGTGTTTACTTTTTATAATAAGAAAAACATACCTTTTTTATTCTCTCCAAACGTTTGAAACGCCGACTGTCCTGCATTTAATATTTTCTTTCATTCCTATTTTACCTGCCACGATGTAAAAATTAAAAAATACCTTATAAGAAAATACAACGTACACCCTACCTCCAAAACACATAAACAAATAATACAGTACGTAAAAATTAAAGAAAGTAACATGCACAATAAATATAAGTAATTTGTAGAGGGAGACATTGCAATACCATGCTATTGGAATAATTATTTATAATTTATGAACAAAATTTCAAAAATGTAAGTAACAATATAAGTCACCTTATCTTATATAAATAATATTTGTATTATATCAACACCAAAACAATCTTTATAATTCCTATTATATTCATATATTTCCTTATCTTATAGAATAATAATTATTGACAACAAAAGCAAAAATTATATAATAAGAACTGTCCAATTATATGTTCCTGATGATGGCTTTAAAAAAAGGCCGAAACACGTGTCGAAATTAAAAATAATTATAAAAATTAATAATAATTTAGACTTCAAGAACAAAACCAAATACCAAAAATAATTTTATCAAAATAAACGTTGGTCGAATCCCAGGAATTTTATTATTTATTATACACAATGTTCATATCCTAATATAATAATGACAAGGTAATTATATATTTATAGATTACCGCCAAATGACGTCTATTATAAATTTTTTTCTTGATAACATCTAACTAAATCCTAATATATTCATCAAGTCGAGGGGGTAGTGTGTTTGATGGAATCTGCTTAAATATAGAAACATCGATTACCTATATTAGTTATATATTATTATGTCTGTCATCCTTTTTTACATCATTTTTAAATTTATATAGAATCGAAACAATTATTTATAACTATAACAAAGAACATTTTGGCTAATTCATCTTTTTAAAAATATTTGAGGTAATGTTAAGGCTTTACTCTTGAAAAAGCTCCAAATCAGGAGCGAAACGTCGAGTTATATTACATGATTTTGTTTATATAAACTTTACAAAATATGGTCTTATTTTTGGGAAATTTTGTATAAAGTTGCCATAGATAAATAGGTATCTTTTACCTACCTTAATTGAATGACGGCTTTGACATTGGACGTTACAATTTGATGGTCTCAAATTGTCGGCACTGGGTCCAATAAAAAATACTTAGGAGGCTACACAGGGTTTGAGGTTTTTTATCCGACCGGTAGAGAGAACGAAGGTAATTTTTTGGTGGACGTAGTTTTGATATGTACCTAAGGGATCAGCATTTTTGAACCAGTTTATACAATCTTTATGTTACTTTATTTTATTAACAAAATATAGTCTGCATTCTCTGATGTATTACTAGATAATATCAAAGATCAATATGTATTGTGTCTTCCGGATTTATTCAGTAAGTATAATGTATACGACTTTATAGGGTCCAAAGTAAAGTAGTCGCGTCGAAAGACTGCGTCCGCGGGGAAGTGGGGAGGCGCGTGGTATCTACGCTTTGTCGCTATTGGCTGGACGTAACAACACGATGCAGCGCGCTTCCCTATTCGCAGACTGATTATCCTCAGGCATGCGCCTCGAAATTTATATAGTT
Organism: Pseudeuparius sepicola; assembly: GCA_963920635.1. Lineage (NCBI taxonomy): Eukaryota > Metazoa > Arthropoda > Insecta > Coleoptera > Anthribidae > Pseudeuparius > Pseudeuparius sepicola. Next base: position 44,184,466 of record OY987302.1, on the reverse strand, counting down.
TTGAAAACTTGGTAGTATTTTCGAGATCATGAGTCGTTCAGGGTGCGTATCATACATAGCCAAGCGCAATGTCATATTCCATTTTCTATCAATTATTTCCGCATACGAAAGTATAAGTAAAATAACAATTATTTACTTGGACAAAAAGTAATCTTTCCGCACGCATATGCTTCCTTCGGCGCTAGTTCTGCCCACGGGCGGATCTCCACCCCTCTTACTTTCCTCACCGCAGACGCACTCTTTTGCTGCGCGTACTATAATATTCTCCTATCTAGGACGAGTACTCGGAGGTATTGTCCTAAAAATACCTTTTAAATCTGCGTACATTTTCTTTTTGCTTACAAACCCCCTATTATAAATCGAAGGAGATGATGTACTGATTGATTGTGGAATATAATTATTAATTATGTAAAAAGGCACTTGGGATCGGGTTCGTCGTGTATGTGACTATTGTAGTCTCCATGTTAAATGAATGGCATGGCATATTTTCCCACAATTATTAATTTTAATAAATGGTAATAAACGTTTTTTAAATCGGAATTATAGAGTCTCAAAATTGTCATTAATATATACCGGAAATCGGCATTAAAGTAAGTCAGACAGTCCCGTCGCCCGTCAAACGTGGCTAGATATTCAAAACCCGGCCAATAAAGTATCATTTAGCTTTTTAGCCTTTATTACCTATAACAACGCATTTTTTAGTATATTAGGTACCTACCTATTTTAGTCGGTTGGTACATCTATAATATTTTATATGTAGACTGCGCCAGTGGACTCCTGCAAGTCAGTTGCGCCATAGCGCATCGTGCTCGATTTAGGTATAGTGATTATAGAGGCAAAGCAACGGCGTGCGCGGTCGGCTCAAGGATGGGGTAGCCCTTTTTTAAATTATTTTGCCCAATTAAACTGGTTTTCTAAAAAACTAAATTCCACATTCGTTATAAAAAGTTGAACTTCAGTGCCTTGACACACAAATAACTATTGATGAATATCTACCTATATAATATAAAAGAACAAGTGTATTATTTATATTACCTCTTATTAGACATCGATTATTACATATATTAGACATAATACAAAAATAAATACTTACACTGTGCCCCAACATAAATAAAAAAAGAGTTGTGGCACACAAACAATAATTTCTCAGTTAAAATTTTACTATTTGGGTTCCAGTCTTGACGCTTGATTTGAAAATAATTTCTACCATATTTTCAAACCTTGATCTCTAAAATTAAAGTTCGTCACTTCTGAATGCCCCTGCTTTTTTACAGTTAGAGTTCCAGTATCTGAGAAACAAAACCCTATTATAGTTGTGCCACAAGACACGATAAGGCTGTTTAATAAACAACTAAAGTCTATCCAAGTTACGGAGTGAATCAAAACATTGGTCACCACGTGACCTATTCTCTTATTGGTCTGGCCGTCATAAAATATCAAGTGTTTACGCGGCGAGCATAATGCAGGGCCGACTCTTCCCTCCGTCGAGTTTCCTGCATATTTTAGATCGGATCGCGAGCAGTATTATTTTGCTACTTAATTTAGGAAATTTATAAAGATCCACGAAAGGTAGAAACACAAATTTTAGAACTTATAAAATAATTAGTTCAGAATTACAAGCCAGTTGGAATCTCATATTAGTCCAACCCTGGTAATCGATCGCAAGGCGGTCATGTGACTTTGTTTATATCTACTGCCGCTGCAACTTGGATAGATAGGCCTCCAACTACTTCTCTTAAATCTGCATTGCACAATGACACTCCCGCACAGTTTGCTGTGGCAACCCGTGAACACTAACATTCCCGCGCCCGTTGCTAAAATGATGTTACACACAATGACTTACATTTCTCAGTTAAAAACGAACATACAATGCAATGAGGCAGAAAAAGCGCGTTTTTTTTTAAAGCATTCTTCTTAAGCACTAAAATTAAAATATAGTAAAGGCAAACTGAGAAGGTGAGTTTTGGAAAGGGGATGAGGGACTAGTAATATAACACAGGAAATAAATATTTAACAACCAATAAAAGGGTTTTATACATAGGCCTAATTGCTATTAGTCCTTCCCCATAATTCTCATCTCATTTCGGGATATTATAATATACCGAGTAGCGAATGCCATTAAATTAAGTACATTAAATTACACTAAAGTAAAAAATCGTAATTTCTTTATTGTAGTATTGGTGGCGAAGTGTACCTATAATTACACACAAAAAATTACATAATTTAATGTACAACTTTGAGTTTATACAAAATGCTCATTTGGCTGCAGAGTGGACAGAGACAGAGCATCAAATTTAAGACGCCCTGTACCTGTCATGTAGCTTTATCTCTAAACATACCCATTTTTATAATTTTATTAGTTTTTAACTTAGATTGGAAATGTTCTAATACAGAGAAATTCATGAATATTTTAAATTCATAACACATGTTTTTAAAACACCTTGTATATTAATGATAACTGTAACGAAATTAATGTATACAATAATATAATAATAATAACAATTTTACAGCTAAATAGTAAGATTTAGAGTAGAAATTCCATATATTATCTAATATTTACTGTCTAATATTTGAGATACCCTGTATATCAAATTGCTCAATGATGCCAGCATGTCATCAGTCGGATATGGTTAATAGACATACAAATCTGCAAGAATCCGTTAAAAAAAGAACTTCGTCCCAAATTTCGCACTTCATGCAAAAAAACCGGTTCCGCTGCCGGACTATTAGGTAAAGTGATTTTCCGTTGGAATACAAAAAAAATTGAGGAACTTATATGGAATATAAATAAATCGTCTATACCTATATACTTTGATTTTGACCAATGCACACCTTAAAATTGTATATAGGGAATCATATTATGAATGACGTTTCTTAATAAAATTATACGAAATTATACTTTACAATCGTTATTGCTAATATCCCTTGATTTTCAAAACTGACTATTTATCAGGCCTGAACACGAAATGATCAAATTCCAAATATTTTGACTTTCGGGCCAGTTTTTCATGTATCTTGATGAAAGACATTTCATACGAGGGTTTTGAATTTAATACCGTTAATATGAGTTTAAAATTCGTTAATGGAATAACTACAGGTATAGGTACTTGAGCGTAGGTACCTATAATTTGGAATTACAAATTTAATTCGTTACGGTAAACAGTATCTATTAAGCAGAACATATCTTATACATTTTTGGCAAGATAGAAAGGAAAATCCAATGAGCATAACGCATATAAAAAAATAAAACGTTTCCTTTTACACTTTCTATAACAAGTTGTGTCAAAATCCCTAAAAATACATATATCACCACTTTTACTCCTCAGTATTTTTTTTATTTTTAGTAGGTTAGGTACCTACTAAGCTATTTTTTTTAATCTCCCCTATTAAAATGTCCTACATCATAACTCAATTACTCTATATATTATGTATACGATTTAATTAAACAAGTCATGAACTAGTCAACATTTAAAAATGTTATATTCAAAAATATCAGGCTGAATCATTTTCGGATATAAACAAGTAAATATTACTAAATAGTTATCTTTTGTAGGGAGGTTACATTTAATGATATTATATTGAGCTCTTTCCATTAAATGGGAATATTTCTGGTTAGTATTACAAGGGACAAACTAAATACCGTTTAGGTATATTACCTGCGTTTTGAAGTACCTACGTGTAGGTATATTTAAACTTCTTCTTTTTTTAGTGCCTATACCAATTACGTCAAAACCTATTTTATTTGTGGCCAAGAAATAAAAGCCAAATATCTTTTCTTTTAGATAAAATTAGTTTTTTTCGTGCTTTTATCTGGGTGTATTTTTAACATATATCGTTGCAGAAATTCTAGAAATTCTAGAATATGCTGACTTAGGATATAACAAATTAAAAACAAAATAAATCCCAAACAGCAAAAGCTTCTCCGAATGTCAAAGTGATCAGTATACTGGTTTTAGCCCGAAATAAATGTTTTTCCGGGATATTAGCTGAAACCAGATGATTAGGTAGGTAGCTCCTAGATAAAATTTATGAATTTTAGCAAAACCAAACAATGACTTTTTAAAAAAACTTATAACTTATTAATTTTTCGACGACAAAAGCAGTTTTGTATTTACAAACGAAATGAAAGCCAGGAAGGTGTCTGTGGTAGCTCATATGCACTTGATATTTAAACATGGTTTTTGAATCTATACCTAGGTATATTTATATAAAAAATAAATACCTAAATGTATATGAAGTAATTCTTACCTGGTCGAACAAAATAAACTGGAAATCACCCCAATTTAATCGAGCGGTATTCACGAAGGCCACGTTCCTACTATAGAACATCAACCCTCAAGCGTCTAGCCATTGACCTTTTCGATGATATGCCTCCGGAACCACTCTTGGATATCGCACGTTTCTTCTTATACAACGATTTTTTGGAGACGCCGGAAGCATCGGAACCTCACGTGAGAAGACTCGAGCGAAGGTCTACCGATGCCCGCGGCCCAAGAACCTCGAGCCGAAATAACTTCACTACAGCTCGCAAAAAAGGGGGGCAATTTCTGACAATCTCGCGACATTTTCAGAATAATTTTTAGATAGAGAACTACACATAAAAACGATCAGATTTCTCGCGGGAAAAATCTTAATATCTCTCGAAATTTCCTCTTTGAGAATCCGAAAATATGTTACATTTCTTAGGCGGACCATTCTCTCGCTTCCCATCGCGATTTTCCTCGTCTCACGATCCTATTTAAGAATCTGACCATTTTTCGACTTGGTCACTGTGGAGACAGTTTTCAGGGGCCACTGTACGGCACCGTCGCAATGATAAAGACCTGCCACCTGGCGACGCGAAACGTCACTACGTCATCACAGGGAGGTAGCTTTTTTTAGTTGTTTACGTTTACTTGTCTGGCGATTTTCCTGTTTTAAAGAACGTTTGTTGTGTTTTTTGTGTGTTGGACTGTGTTTTTTAGTTAGGACGTGAAGTTTTATTAATAAGGTGGTAAAACAGCAGTGGTTCAGAATAAAGTGATTAAAATTCAATTTTAGTTTAGAGGTTTTAGGTTGTGTCTATAGTTTCTGCCGCAGACGTGTTCCGTTCCCAACTGCAAGGGAAACTACAAAGGCTGTTTTAAAGTGTCCGCTTTTTCGTCCCTAAAGACCCCATTTTAAGGGAAAAGTGGGTTAAGGCCATCAAAAGGGATTTTGTTCCTACACAGTCTTCCAGGGTTTTGGTTTGGACTGTTGGAGTGTGCTATACCTAACAATTTTACGTGATTAAACGTAACTACCTTGAAATCAGGAAGTTTTATGTTTTACCCATTCGAATTTAGTTGTATCTAGGCACGCAAATAAGAAGTAATTGGCATTTAAGAAAATTTTACCGGTAGATATCTAAATGCACCAAAAAGCCCTTGAAAATGTGACTTTCACTCTCGTAGATTATTATCCGTATTGTAAAACCACGAGCTATGTAAACAATAATTTTAAAGTGTTTATTTACCAAAATTACCAAGTTGATATCTTTAAATTTGAATTTGTCTCCTTAGGCCCACCTCCCTTGGATAATAATAATAATAATAATTCTCGCCCTCACAATACTCCAAACTAGGAGTACCCCAGAAGCAACCACATGCTTGTGCGGGGGAGGGGGGCAATTACTATTATTTTGTCTTCGTTGCCATTTGCGGCTAGGGCCGACTTTTTTCTGATAGAACTAGGATATCATTCGCTCAAGTACTACGGAAAACCCTAGAAAACCGTAGTAATCCCAGTGAGTGTAGGACAATTAGTAAATCACACGGATAAAGCTATTTAGATGCAATACCGTGAACCTACATTTGCCCAGCGCTCTTGGCCATAGCGGTGTTTTTCTTTAAAGATATATGCATGCGCCTGCCTCGAACCAAGGTCGATCGAAGGCAGAAAAACATGCAGTCTAAAAAGTCAGCACCGGTACGAGCGACGCCACCGCGACCTCTTTCAGCTGCCGGGCCTTGTGCCGCACTGTACCACCCGACAATGGAAAAAATAAAAATGGAGCGCTTAGACTGTGATTAGTTCTCGGTGTCAGGAGTTTATCAAAACAAACCTGCTCCTTAGTCCTTACTATCAAATTTTAGTTAAATTTGGTTTAACTTACACAAAAATGGCTCCAAAAGATAAATTTACATTTTATGAACCACAAAATGGCAACAGGCTTGATTGACTCTTGGATAATTTTTTTGGAACTTAAATTATGATTATTTTTTTTCTGCAATATCGCTTCAACTTATACTAGGCTGCGCGTATCATCTTCTTTTCATTAGTCACTGAGTATGAACAAATATCTGTCAATCGAGTTATCTATTAATTTTAAATGAAGCGAAAGTATTCTAAAGAAATACATTTATATTGATTGAGATGGAAAGCAATTTATTCAATGAACAAGAAAGGGTTCCGAAATCGAAAGAAAAATGAAGTTTAGTATTAGGCAATCATGCGTTAATTTCGTTCACAACGTGAAGCCGTTTTGGTGTTACCGGGTTTGAATTGATGTTTTTTATTTTTACGCACGGTGAGACATTTGAAATGCACGTAGTATCTTCAACATCGAATTAAGTTTGTAGCCGAAATCCGTATTCATTATAATTTGGGTTTACACTTAAGCACTCAACCATTAAAGTACGAAGAATTTCTTCAAAGAGCTTGCAGCACGTCAAGAATGACGAGAATTAACTTTATTTAAGTGGCCCCTAAATCTGAGCTTTGTATAAAACAAAACAAAAACACAACTTTGGCGCTTATTACGGCTATGTAATGTTCTGGAACACAATGTATGTTTTTGAAATCGGGAAACAAGAAGTTTTATTACTCAAAAAGCGCAGTATAAACTCAGCTACATTTTTAGAAATGTTCTACAAACTTCCACATTAGGAAAAATTAGAAAACATGCGAAATTAAATCCTTCTTAAAATTTATTCAGCAGATTTTGTGCAAAGCTGCGCATTTTTCATTCTTGAAATGAATTTTTGTTGTTTTGTATTTTCTTGCAATTTTTGAAATATCTTTTACGTAAAACCCTATTTTTTAAGTTGGGCAATAAAACCAATCATTGTAATGTCGCAAATAAAAAATAAACAGGCCCCTCAGACAAATATGACTTAGAGAGGGCGGTCACCCATAATCATGAGCTGACCGCGCCCGCCGTTTCTGCTCTCTCCATGCTTTTGTCTTGCAGATTGAACCACGGGACCAGTACTGTGCGGTGAAGGTGCCGGCGTCCTGATAGGACCAATCAGAGACTAATTTATTATAATTCGTCAAATCGACCGAAACTGCTCATACTGAAAGATTACGTTGTTGTAGGTTCCGCAATGAAGTTGAAAAGTTAAATAATCCTTTATTGGTCAACTTATAATTTTCTACTTTAGTGCCGATTTCTGAGCTTTTAATGCCGATTTTACTTTATTGCTGATTAATAGTTATTTATGTACCAAGGCACTGAAGTTCAACTTTTTATGACTCATGTGGAGTTTAGTTGCTGAGGCCTCTGGCCGAGGCAAATAAACCACATGAGTCATAAAAAGAACTTCAGTGCCGAGGTACATATTATATTTTTCTTGAAATCGGAAAAAAAAAATGTTTTATTAGGCAAGAAAATAATAATAAGGGATCACCCGTCCACGAACCGACTACGCGCGGCGTTGCTTGACTTTACCGATCGCTCTACCTAGGACAAGTATAATGATGTACGGCACCTTCTGACAGAAAAACCAAACTGCTGCTTCTTGTGCAGCCTACACAACAAATCTATCGATTTTCAAATTTACTAAAATATGTATACTGAAGGATTGCGCTTCTATAGGAAACAATTTCGCAATGTGTACGAAAAGTTAAATGAGCCTTTATCGGCCGGGTTTTGAATATTTGGTCACTTTTGACGGGCGATTTCTCCGCGTCTGACGTTTGATGTTTACATCTCGCCAAGGCCTACTTATTGAAAAAATCGTACAATAATGGGCTACATTACTGATTTCTGTGCTTTTAATGACGATTTTGGGACATTTTAATGCCGATTTCAAGAAAAAACTATTTTTCTAGGTCCAAAAATAGGCTGCAGACAGTGGAAGTAGCGTTGGAGGGGCTATTATAGCCTCCCCTCCCCTAGAAGTTTCTGCAAAGGAGTTATTGATAATTATTACCACCATTATTACTAATTTTCCTATTGTCAAAAAAGTTAGCCCCTATACAGTTTTTTAGGTCATTGCACTGGCTGCGCAGGGGTACCTCAAAGTATTATAAGGAAATACCTTGGACCTAATAATAATATTAATAACGTATAGGCACCGCACGAACAGTTGGTTGTCCCAAACGCGGCACCGGTACCGGCAGTAATATACAAAGATTATTATACAACTTTCTAGGGTACTACGTACCCGATAAAATAACTCGCTCGCTATGGCCAGACCTCGGCATGTCTTTCAGCCAAATGAAAGGAACTTTGCCATAAATATACGGCCGGCGCACAACCGCCGCGCCGCCGATTTTTTGTTAATTACAGGCCGGTTACTCAACCGCTCCGAGCATTCGGACCGATTTTAGATATTGTCATCATGAAATTTCTTATTTTATGAACTGGGTGGCTGCGGAATCGGACTTCTTTATGCAACTTCCAAATATGGGGCTTGCCCGCACGGAAAGCCGTTTGCTTTTTGTTCGTAAATCGTGAAGGAACCGTGCGCCGTTCACTTCGCTGTAATCGGCGCCTTAGTCTAATAATAGAGTTAAAAATTTATCTGTGAACAGATACATTGTCCGAACTGAATACCCTACAGGTAGGTACCGATAAAAAAGGGAAAAGATACATATCTCCATATATCTGTACTATATATCTACGAGTAGGTATATCTATAATAGCTATGATTTATAAATATATCTATATACAGTGTGTCCACGGATGGACTTAACTATACTTGTAAAAAAAATTATTTTCAATTCTTCGAAAAAAGTCATTCTTCATAAAAAAGTCTGCTTGTTCTTAAAATAAAATTGGCATGGAAAAAGTTGACATTACTTATACTGGGTGACCAGAAAATTAAAGAAACGTTAATTATCATAAGAGTAAACTACCTCTATTTGCAGAGATAATGAAAATAGTTATAAAGAAAATTTGCTCAGCGTGGTAAGCTACTTAAGTGTACAAAATTTCAAAGCATTAGGCCTACTTTGATTTTTTTATTGTATTCTCTTTTTTTGTCAAATAAATGGTTTTCTGTAAATAGTACGACAAAACTGTATTAAGAAGACTTCCCCAGAATGAAAAACTGCGCATGATGACAAAATTTTACGATTCTAGGCCTACTTTGTATTTTGGAAAATATATTTATATATATATATATACAGGGTGATTCAGGAGGAAATGTCAATATTTTAGGTACGTATTCGGGGACCCAAAATAAACATAAAAGTTCCTATAAACATGGGTCCTATTCCCGGCCGTTACCGAAATACAGGGGTAAACAACATTCAATTTAAGGTTTTTATTACATTATTTATAACAGGTAGGCTAGGTTTTGGGTGATTCAGGCGGAAATTCCTGTTGCTTAGCAATAGTAGACCTTAATCCTCTGGATTATTGTCTTTGGGGGTGGTTTAAATCATTGGTATATTCAAGTAAAGTAAACACTAGAGATGCATTACTCGATCGAATAATAAATGCAGCAGCAACTATAAGAAACAGGCCCGTATCCATTCATAGAGCGACCCGAGCTATTCACCAGAGAGCTGACTTATGTTTAGAAGTAAACGGTGGCATTTTTGAAAACTATAAAACCTAGCCTACCTGTTATAAATAATGTAATAAAAACCTTAAATTGAATGTTGTTTACCCCTGTATTTCGGTAACGGCCGGGAATAGGACCCATGTTTATAGGAACTTTTATGCTTATTTTGGGTCCCCGAATACGTACCTAAAATATTGACATTTCCTCCTGAATCACCCTGTATATATATATATATATTTATAAGTTTTGTCTTACTACTTACAGAAAATTATTTAATCGAAGCAAAACAAGAAAAAAATCAAAAAATCGAAGTAGGCCTAACGCTTTGAAATTTTGTACACTTAGGTAAGTAGCTTACCACGCGGAGCAAATTTTCTTTATAACTTTTTTCATTATCTCTGCAAATAGAGGTAGTTTACTCTTATGCTAATTAACGTTTCTTAAATTTTCTGGTCACCCAGTATAAGTAATGTCAACTTTTTCCATGCCAATTTTATTTTAAGAACAAGCAGACTTTTTTATGAAGAATTACTTGTAAAATTTTTTACAAGTATAGTTAAATCCATCCGTGGACACACTGTATATATATAATATCATTATGTGAAGGATATATATTCTATACATAGAATACTTCTCAGCCGCTCGTGCCGTTTATTTCAAAATGTGTCGTTTTTTGGAAACACATTTTAAATTATGTAGGTATATTAAAAAATTAAAAGTAAAAAAATATTTTTAAAAAAAGCTTTTATTTAAATGCGCTAAAAAGAATAAAATAATCTTTTCTTTTAAAACTTTTACTATCAACTTATAACGTCATTCCACAATTTATATGATATAAAAGCTTGTCGCGAGATTTAAGTAGTGGTATTTACTTAGTTTGAAAACTTAAATCTCGCGACAAGCTTTTATATCATATAAATTGTGGAATGACGTTATAAGTTGATAGTAAAAGTTTTAAAAGAAAAGATTATTTTATTCTTTTTAGCGCATTTAAATAAAAGCTTTTTTTAAAAATATTTTTTTACTTTTAATTTATTTTGTAATTTTTAGTTTGGCCAGGTGTCTGAGTCTATTCATCTCAGTTAACGCATCATTGTTGCAAGGTCGTTTGCCGGTTAGTTTAGAACAGTCTAGCTCTTCAATGAGGAGACCTTCTAATGACCATCTTGGGTGTTCCGCCATGTTGGATTTAGAATGACGTCACACATATAATCATGCATTGTCATCCAAATTAAACGTGTGTACAAAATTTCAGCTCGATCGGTTGAAGATATCTGCTTCAAAATTGAGTTGCAAGATTCCACCCGAACAAATTACATACATACATACATACATACATTGCAAGTTAAATAAAAGCTTTTAAAATACGCATTTGTGTTAAGTACGTATCATCCGTATTTTTAAAGAATAAAAAAATTGAGTCTGCGCTCCCCTCCTTCTACCCAGCGTTTTCCAAAAAGCCGACATATCTTGATATAATACACGTAAAAAATAATAGTTCTTAGGTTTTAATGAGTGACTATAACAAATTCCGGTAATCAGTCTGAGCTATATCTAATGAATAAGAAGTAAGTAGTTCAATATTCAAATTACTGAAACATTTGGCGCGTGACGAACTTGAGATCTTTGTCAAGTCAGTGTTTTTTTATTTATGTTAGAATTGCAAAAATGACAAATGTGTCAAGAATAGAATTTATTAATTTTGCTAGTTAGAAATTCTGACAATGCATGGCTGCATTCAACGTTATCGAGCAAACCAAGCACATGGAAACGGACTAATAACTTGCTCTACCTTTGTTGTATATACGTACAAAAACCTGCCAAAAGTCCATGTCAGAGACGCCATCGTTTTACTTACCTATATACATATAAACTATATCATATTTTTCTCCTCTATTAAAGTGATTAGATTTTCCTACAAGCATTTTGAGCTATACTATGGCGTGTTGCAAATATGAAAAGTGGGGAACTTTATCTACAGTTTGTTCAGCGAATGTTCGGCCCTACGTCACAACTCCCGTCCTTTTCTTACTCATGACTATACGACGGATATCGGTCGTATATTCACCAGCCTGACAAGGACGGGAGTTGTGACGTAGGACCGAACATTCGCTGAACAAACTGTAAGCAATCGTTAACGACATTTCCTTTGGAAAATAGATCCCTATTAAATTGTTTCGTCATCTTGCTTTAATGAAAATAAAAAACAACAACAAAATTGGAAGATTTATGCAAAGCTGATATACTTAGTTGGACTATAATTATATTATACATAGTTTCCCGGAAATAAGTGCCAACATTTTAATCACGTATTTAGGTATATGTAGACCGACGGATCGATATATACCTATACACACTGTTTTGGTTTTGGTTTTGGCAGAACCCGCTAGATGGCATTCGATGGTAATGCTCACCGCATTATACTATGTCTTATTCCACATAGCTAGCGAATGTTTGGGCCTTGGGCCTTGTGGTGAGGTGTGCTACGCCTGCCTGATCACTGATCAGGGCCGGCCAACAAGTCCGAAACAGGTGCCTGTCGTGGTCTGCAGTGTCTGCAGTGTCTGCACACCTCCGAATGATCCCCACTAAATTTCTATTAGATATTGGAAACTAGTTTGGAGTTGCCAAGAACCAAAACATTTTGTCCCATATGCCGATATGCCACCACCCATTTCTTTTTAATTATTGTTGAGAACGTTAGGTATTTATTTTGTTGATGTTTTGTTAAGTCAGATGTGTGGTAGTTTTAATAATTTTGATCCTTTCTTACTTAGCTTATTCAAAATGGATTTAATTATTATGAATGAATAGGAACTTGACAACCTAATTCGACCCCACTATTTGTGCGTTGTTATTAGGTATTACTTTATCAACCAACAAAATACTCTTCCAAAATATATTATCCAGAATTCTAGCTTCTTCAACTGGTTGAACAGATCATCCCATAATTCCAAAATAGTGTTTATTCTTCTGCAATTCACATAGTGGTCTGTGCATACGATTTTTTTCTTGAGCATGAAAATTTCATGTTATCACAAACAAATCTACCTATAAAAGCTCAATTAATATGATAAAACAGCGAAATATTGAACGCAAAGAGAATTCGTGACCGTAAAAAGGACGGAAATGGTAATAAATCTGCATATTTAAAATATGGGACATTCAAAACGTCAGAAACTGACATACCTATTACCGCAGAAGAGCCCTGTTATACACTATAATAAGTCGCCATTTTTTTCGTTGAGTAGCGCCACCCCAGTCCGCAAACAACAATGAAATATAACGTCATGCTCGGGTCTTTAATATAGTGTCGGTCCAGCTTAGATACGTGGTGTTAGGTCGTATTTATTTCTGGAACACCCTATGCCCCATACTCAGCAACTTATCTCTAAAGATTTGCACCTCGTGCGTAACTATAAAAGGCATTATGTTCTAACAAAAAAAAATTAATTATTCACTTAAATATATTACCTAGGTACAGGGTGGCCCATCCAAGCGGAAAAAGTGTGCTACGTGGAGACACGTTAACATAAAATCGTCATTCAAAAAATGAGATTGTAGTAAAAATTAAGGGGAATTCGAGGGTGTACCCTAATTTTGTATACGGGTAAAAAAGTTATCGCGAAAAAACATTTTTTGCAAAATAAAAAAAAATATATTTTTTTACTTACACATCCATTAGAGAACCTTTAAGTAGTATTCCCGAATATTCAGTTTTTTAATATAACTTCCGGTTATAGCGGAAATGAAAGTGGTTTTCTCTATTTTACAACTTACACATTTCTCTTAACCATCACAGGATTCCTTTTTTAATTCTGAATCCAACGATATATAATTAGACCTATTTATCTCCAACCGTTTCCGAGATATTTATCAGAGAAGCTCCATCAAACTAGATACATGGTCTCATGGTCTGTGTCTGATGTTCGATCTGAGTAGGCCAAACAATAAAACCAAATTTATGACAAATCAAGTCAGCCATGATAATAAAACTGACAAGCGAGTAGGCTGAATGTTAAAGTGGCTATAGCCATTCAACTGCATTCAACTTAATTAAAAATCTCGTGGAAATTATGAAACATTTATTATTTTTACTACTGTCATATTTATTATAACAACAACAATATGATTAGTTATTAAAAATTAGTTAGAAGTTCATTTACATTAAATGTTCAAAATGGTTTCCATTATTATTTACACATAACCTAAGTCTTTTTAAGAAATTTTTTCGGACATTTTCAAACATTAAGGGACGATTGTTTAAAGTATCCATTTCTAATTTTACTCGTCTTTTAATCTCCTCAACATTTTCGGGGCGGTTCTTATAAACTTTATTTTTTAAATGCCCACACAAGAAAAAATCCAAGGGAGTTAAATCTGGACTACGTGGCGGCCACCTTATCGTTCCATATTTACCAATCCAAAAGAATTGTCCAAAAATGGGAGACGGATTTGTGAAGCCATGTTCCGAATTAGACACGGTATGTGCGTTTATCAACAAAAATCAAAAACATTAATGTGAGTGTGGAAGTTATTAAACGTGGGAAGAACTAAAAGTTGAGCTTTAGTATTAAAGTAAATGGTAGAAGTGTTTGTCACATCAAAATGATCCTTACAATAGAAAAAAATATTTTTTATTTGTTTGGGAGTTTACGGCTCCGTGGCTATACAAATAAAACAATGAAAAGCAAATTCTGCTATTCTGATTGCTCAATGTAATGCCCCTTTTGGATTTTTAAAAAAGTTCATGGCTCACTAGATATTTTGAAAAGAGTGTATTTATCTATTTCATCAGATCTCTGTAGCTCCGTTATTTCTGATTATACAGAAAAACTGTTGAAACAAAAATTGTAGATAATTTTGGGCTTAATAAGATAATCCTATCCAATTTTTTATGTTGTTTGTGATTTTTGAGATATGACATAAACTTTGTAACGAAGTTACTAGTTTCCGGTTTTAATTTTTATTTTACACCCGCCTAATTCCTGCGCTATTTTTCGCGGCCGGCCATCCGCAATGCCGTAGTAGTTTTATATTCACACCGATGACTTTTTCTACATAGTAGGCCGACATTCGAGAGTTTCCTTGCATTTAATTAAATCCTGGTTTTAATTATTTTACGGCTTTCCGCCGCTTAATAATAAATTCTTATGTTACCATAAGGGTTGAGGGATACCGGATAAGGGGCTGCCGCCGCACGCCGCTTGGTCACGTGGTTGCCGGCTATAAGGCAGCCTGCGGAAGCCACGGAGGCTCTCTCTCTCTCTGCGCTGCTCCGCTCTGCTCCTGCTTCCACCGGGTCTTTTTGCCCACTAAATTCCAGGTTAGTAATTTGCGCTCTTCGAACATTCTCTACCAGGGGGAAAAGTGTGAACTTTGTCCCAATCTTCTGCCTACCGCGGTCCCTTTAGCTATTTACGCATTTATTAATGATTTTGTTCAGGTTAGACAACCGAGGAACGTGCTAGCAATTTCGCTCTTCGAATATTCTCTACCAGGGGGAAAAGTGTGAACTTTGTCCCAACCTACGGCCTACCGCGGCCCTTAGCTATCCGAACTTTGCTAGCCGTCAAATCCGTTGCTTAACCGTAACCTAGAATCCGAACCGAATATTTTGAGCTTGCTAAGTTAATACTAAAGTCGCGTTGTTTCTCTTATTTGCAGAGTTCATTACTTTGTTTAGTCAATATACGATGTCTTGAAATATTGTTTAATTTTGCTCCTACCCCTCAAACACACCACCTTTGCACTCTGGAATTATTTTTCTCTGGCGAAAGCTATCCTGGGTAAAAGCGGAGCATACCGCTCTAAAAAACTGGCGCCTGAGCATTCCGTTCCGCCAAGGTTCTGGTTATCCCTGTCTTAATAAAAGAGGCTATAAGGAAGCCCCCGCATCTAGAAAGGGAAATCAGAACGGGAAATACATTAAACAGTATAAATTTCCGTTTGTCAAATCTTGAATATTCAAAAATCAGACCGACTGCAAAGAAAAAGTAATTTTGTAAAAAGTTTAATTCCGAAGTAAAAAAGAACCCTATAACTTGTGTTTTTTAAATGTAAATCGTTGTTGGCTGTGGCCTTATCAAATCGGCCATTTTTTGAGCTTTCCAAAGATATAATACTCGGCACAGTTATTATAGAAATAAAAGAGCTATGGCTAATTTTCTGATTTTTTTTTTAAATTTTCACATAGAAAGCCATGATATTTTCATAATTACGTTCTATTTTATAATTAGACATACTTCAAACTTTCAAATATTTTATTTTTAGCTGGTAACAACATGTAACAAAATAAAACAAAAATTATCATGATGGAGGTCCACCACATAATTATTTGCCCGTAAGAAATTACCTAGATCAGCTCTATCAAAATTTGGATAGGGAGAAATAGACCTATTTCCTGGCCGCCCCAATCCCCCGATTTGTCTGTTTTGGATTTCTTTTTATGGGGAACAGTACAAAACAAATTATGAGACAATTATTGTTGAATTAAGAGCAGCTGTTTTAGAAGCAATTGCCAGTATTGACAGGCGCTCTCTAAGAAAGGCGACAAATTCAGTTTTAAAAAGATGCAATATTTGCATAAATAATGGTGGATTGTTTGAACACATTTTTTATTTTAAAAGGTGACCTTTTAAAATAATAATAAATTGAATTTGAGTTTTTTAATTTTTGTTTTATTTTGTTACATTTTGCTACCAGCTAAAAATAAAATATTTGAAAGTTTGGAGTATGTCTAATTATAAAATAGAACGTAATTATGAAAATATTCCATGGCTGACTATGTGAAAATTTAAAAAAATCAGAAAATTAGCCATGGCTCTTTTATTTTTTATAATAACTATGCCGAGTATTATATCTTTGGAAAGCTCAAAAAATGTCCGATTTGATAAGTCCACAGCCAACTATGATTTACATTTAAAAAAACAAGAGTTTATGTCATATCTCAAAAATCACAAACAACATAAAAAAATGGATTAGATTATCTTATTAAGCCCAAAATTATCTACAATTTTTGTCTCTACAGTTTTTCTGTATAATCAGAAATAACGGAGCTACAGAGATCTGATGAAATAGCAAAAAATCACTCTTTTCAAAATATCTAGTGAGCCATGAACTTTTTTAAAAATCCAAAAGAGGCATTACATTGAGCATTCAAAACAGCAATTCTTTCCCCATTTAACCTTTGTTCTAGCTCTGCTAGTTTCCGAGATCCCCATAGTGGTCATCGAAAAAACTCACCCTGTATATTTGATGATAATGCTCAAAAAGTTAACCTTAAACCTAAACCCCCCCCCCCATGGAAAACCCCTAGCTACGGCCCTGCATTCTGTCAAATTAAAATATGAACCAAACTTAAAACAAAGTAAATTTAACGAAATATTAGGACGGCCTGTAATTATTAACTAATTTACTATTAACTAAATAATATCAGGAAATTACAAAATACAATTATTGACACTCATACTTTGATGACAATGACAATGAAACTCATCCTGAAATTTTGGATGACTGTCGCGTGTCGCAGAATTTACTTTTTCATACTTAATAAACCAATTTAACGCACGACGAAGTACATAAATGTGTATGAAATACAATCAAAATTTCTTCGCGGTGTGTGATAAAAACGGAACACCGCATAATTTCCTGGTCTCAATATAGACATTGTTTAAATTGATTTTTTACGGACCTTTCTATAGACCATGTAAAAAACTAATATTATGAAAGCCTTGTAACACAATAGAGTCGCAAAGGAAATGCAGTGACAGCAAAAACGCGCGACTTTTTGGATTTTATGCCAAATAAACATGAATGAAATTGCTCAGTCAGATGTTATTACATGGCGTCCTAAAACGACGAGAAAGAATAGGAATATTAACAAATTCTAAAGGAACCACAGATTTCTACTTTTAGTCGATTTGAAATGGATATATGGAAGTGTGCGCTAATTTTTTTCGATAATGAATTACCTTCTTGTCTTCTACTACTCCAGTGCAAATAATTTTGAATTTGCAAAAAATTTTTATAAAGCTGCGACTATCAAAAAAAGTTAGCATTAGTAAGCCTAATTAACATACTAAAAGTCCTCATTGGTCCGGTTGTTGCGTTATCAAAAAAAATCGGCCGCCATCTTGAATTTTGGTACTTCGTAGGAAAAAATGTAAATAAGTCGAAAACGGTACGATTTGGCAAAAAACTTCGAAAGGTAAAAACTAAAGGAAATAAAAAAATCTATCGGAAGCAATAAAATGTAATTTATTATCCTGCAATCTTTGTGAGAGACTTGATAATATTACAACATATTACAACAACATTACTATAAAATATAAAAAAGTAGTAACAAAAGCTCTCCTTTTTTTGTTACCACCTTGTCTGAAACTAAGCTACAATTTAGTTTATTCGAATTGTTCTTCATCAACCGACATTTGTTCGTTGTCGCAAGAAATGCCATTACAACTACCACATAAGCTTGAACATGGCATATTCGACTTTAAACATGTGCATAATTTATTGCATCCAGATATTTGCAATTGATGGAAAACCGAGTATGAAATGTTTAAATCATTTTCGAAGGATGCTTACTGTGTTTCAAATTTCAAAGCTTCTTTATAAGATCCCGAAAAGCCTAGAGAATGCAGTAAGTCCAACAAAATTTTTGAACCGAATTTTCTATGTAAATAAACTGATAGACTAAATAGGACTGGCGATGTAAAAGACCTTGGTCGTACACCAGAAATGATAACGTTCGCAACTGAAATTATTACCTTTTTATTATTTTCCGATTTTCCGAACAGAAGTGACAAAAATGATAATAACTTACGTGGTATATATTCTATGCCTCCATTTAGGATTGCACTAGCTGAAGGATACTGATTAAGATTGTAAGATTCTGATCTAATCTCTTCTTTTAAAATTTTGGCGCTAAGTTGGATAATATGTTCACGTTGTCAATGTTGTCTCCCTCCATGTATCTTTAATTATATTTTCAGTACTACCTTTAAAGCAGACCACAGAACTTTCTCCATATCTGTCAACAATAACTATTTCATTTTTGTAATGTTCACAAAGTTTCTGACGAAAATGCCTTTTACTCCAAACCTGTGATGCATTGGTTGCAAACTCTTTGAATTTTTCGTGAAGATCATTTAACGAAAATTGGCACACATCATCTTTGGATTCATTCAAATATTCTAAAATTTTGTCTAAACCGATTAAAATTAGTTTCTGTGGTTGGCCTAATAACATTTTTGTTACCAGTCGTCAACACAGAAAAACTTGCATAACAGTCCCTATGAGACCTTGCATCATAAGCTACTAAATCGCACTCTGTTTCTATTCTTGATCGCACACCTTCAGCACATTCATCATTCCTTTGCTCACAGTATCGCAAGATTTGGGTTTTGATTTAATAAAAATAAATATAAAACTCAAATACGGACAGGTGTAGTTTGCATTTATATGTAAATGTTAATATTAAAGACAACTGACTGGAATTGTAAACAAGAAATCAAACTTAAAACATATTGTATTCTCTACGACTTTCGCGCCGCAAATGTTTGAAACCGGAAAATTTCCAGAATTAAAAATTTATAAGGTAATCCTCCGCTGCGATACTAAACTAGCTTTTAATGCATCTGCTGGATTTTTTAATTCTCTTCAATTTTGACTTCTTGAGTTTTTTTGATAAAATGTACCGTTTTCGACTTATTACTATTTTTTTCTAAAAAGTGCAAATTTTCAAGATGGCGGACGATTTTTTCTTATGACGCAACAACCGTACGAATGGGGACTTTTAGTATGTTAATAAGGGTTACTAATGCTAACTATTTTTAACAGTCGCAGCTTTATAAAAAATTTTGCAATTTCAACATGGTGAATTTCATAACTGCACTGGCGTATACAGTGTAGGGCTGAGATCAGGGCCGCAAGTGTTCTAGATTATTGTCCTTTTGAAGGCGATTTTCATTTGAATTCACATTTCTGAAAAAATAAGCACAGTGTGCAGCTTAACCCTATGGATCATATTATTCTGGGGAAACTCTTGCGTTCGAGTAGGTATTCTAATTTTAGGCCTACATGAAGTTTCTTTCTATACTTTGTTAATAGGTATGCTTTAATCCAAAATTCAAAAAAAATTAATTTTGATCAATAAGTACTAAAATGGGATTATTCGATGAGTAGGGGGAAATGTTCACTTACTCGTCATACAAACAATTTTGAAATTTTAATAGTGTCAAAATGGCATTGGGATATCGACATGGCGGACCATTAATTTTGTGAGTCAAGGGCGGCAAAATCTTTTGTTGCGGCCCTGTCTGAGAACTTTTCCATATTCGCTTATATTTTTCAAACCCGATGGATGAAATGAGTAAAAAGTTGTTATTATAAACTCTACAGTGAGTATCCACCAACTCTGTTCTAAGGCTGTTATAGTTACACTCAAGAACAGTTTTTCCTTTAGTAGTTGTTTGTATATTAAATAAATTGCGCCGAAAGCTTACAGACCTTTTTAGAAATAATGTACAAATAACCTGTCTGTTTTAGAGGTTCGCATATCGATTGATTGAATAGATAAAATACCGATAATATCTTGTCATATTTCATTACAAAAGAGCGGAGGTTTCTTTTATTTACAAACCTATCGTTGTAACCTAATTTTAATAACAAACAAATTTAATTAGTACTTAACGATATGTATTCACAATAACTCACGAGAATGAGATACTGCGTTTTTATGTTGAATCTATCTTATGAGAGGACACTGCACAAATTATAGATAAGCATCTTGCGTTCCATGAAACTTCCCTGATTTATTGACAGATCTAAATAAGCTATATTTCTTTGACAGATACATCATTGTTTGTTTCTAATAACCCACAAAGAAGTGTATGTCACGGATGGATGGCTTAAATATGAAGGACTTATCCTCTCGTCGATTGTCTTTTATCTAGTACTTAGTAGGTATATTTAGAAATAGAAAAAAGCCCGGTTGACAAATGCTTTACAAATTCAGGTCAACTACGACCCTTTTTATTAAATTGGGCTACCGGTTTCGCAACTATATAAGTAGTTACATCATCAGACGACAGAAATATCACAGAAGGAAGTGTGCACTTTCTGAATGGCTATAACATGATGGCACTTGCTTCTTAAGTATTTCTGTGACCTGATGATGTAAGATGTAACTATTTATATAGTTGGGAAACCGGTAGCCAAATTAAACCGAAATTACGAGATAAGGGTCTTATTTCACCCTAATATGTCAACAAAAAAATATTTGGAAAACTCGTATGTGTTAGCTAGAAAAAATTCTGGTTGTCCCCAATGCCCCGAAATCGAATTTTCAAATAAAATGTGGCGTAGGTCCATTTATGTCTTTAACCCAGATACTGCCACTGACCTTTTAAAAGGACGCTAACAAAATCAATATTTCTTCCAACCTTGGAATTTTCTCACATAGATGGCGCCACTAAATATGTTCTGTTGAGCAATTTCTAGAACAATTTTTTACATTTGGGGGTGATTCATTGTTGTTTGCTTGATAATACAGGCAAGTGTTTTTCATTGGGTTTAATTGATTCTGTCATGGACAACAAAAGGTAAGAAATACTTTTTTGTTATTGGAGATTTATAATGTTTATTTATAATTACGAATATGAAACAGTTCAACTTCTAATGCTTAATATTTGAAAATATGTTTTGGTTATAATATGGCGGCTACATGACCTTGTAAACAGTGCCGTCCTTTTAAAAGACCAGTGGTAATATATGCTACTTTTCAGGTATTGGAAAAAACCATTAACTCTAAATGAATTATTGGCCGAGATTGAATATATTGATGATGATCATAGGATTCCCGACGCAATAGTGGTTCTACCACCAACAAACGCCAATGGGGATGTAACAGATGAGGACTCCGGTGATGATGAAAATGTAACAATGGATAACCTTCCAGGTAGTTTTTTTGTCTTGCTTTTTTTCCTCACATAAAACTGCTATCATTCGTTATTTGTATTTGTCAACCAAAGGCTAATATTTTTTAATCACATTTTGTTTATACTATTATATATATTTTTCTTTATTACAGGTAGTATACTGAATTCTGAGGCTGAACCTGTTTTCGAGACCAATAGAGATGACTTAGATGAGAATGAATCTGAAGACAGTGATGCAGATATTCCTCTGTCTAGTTTTATGAAGTATAAAAAAAACGAAAGCATAACAACTGGATTCAACAGGATATCACAGATACGTTACCAATCTGGCACCACGAAGTTGGTCCAAAAAATAATTTATCAACCTTGGATATTTTCTACTTTTTTTTTCGACGAAGAACTGTGGGACATGTTAACTGCATATGCAAATATGTATGCCGAACAACATAATAGAACTGGCGATGTGAGTAAAGACGAGATGAAATGCTTCTTTGGAGTTCTTACTTACAGTGGTTATTGTACAGTTTCAAGAAGGCCTCTATACTGGGAAAATAGCTCTGATGGAAATCATAAAATCGTATGTGAAGCTATTTCAAGAAACAGATTCAATTTTAGTAGTATAGCTATAAGAGCACGAGCACAATTTACCCATGTATTTCTTATGGGAGCAAAATCCTGCACTTTTTTGACCAAACTTACCCCCTCCACTCCCAAACCACGCCCCCCAGCCAATCGCACCGACTCTGAACCCTGGGTGCCGAAGATGTCCGAGTCCAGCGACCTTCGCCCCTGCTCCCAACCCTGCCGAAGGTGCCCGAGTCCCGCTTTCGTCATTATCCCTCCGACCCAACGGTCAACACCCAGCCGCGACGCCGCGACATGTCACGACTCGCAACTAATAAAAACCCTAAATCATAATTAAGCCATGACGTCCCCCTGTCGACCTTTAGCCGCGGCCATGCATGGATTTTTGCTACCACCTCTGCCTGCGTATTTTTGCGTCCGCGACGCCGGGACATGTCGAGACTCGCAACTAATAAAAAGCCTAACACCCATAGAAAATATTCTAGCTTGCAATATGTACGTGACGTAATTCCTCGGAAAAAAAGTACTTTCTTTCAGTCGTTTGAAATGTGTATTAGTGTCGAGAGCTCGCACGATGTCGAATAAAGATGAAGCACGAGAAACATTATATGAGAGTATAAATTTTGTCTACCTACCTAAAAATGTGTGTAAAAATATATATTCGTATATTTAGAGACTGCTTCTCAAAAGGAAAAGTGGGCATTAAATTTTGACACAAATTAGCCAATTTTAGTTGAGTTTATAACCATCTAATTTAGGTAAGTAAATTTTAAAGAAGGTCCCGACTTCAATCCGAGAAAGCCAGGCTTTTACTTGGCTAAAATATCAAATACTGATAGTTCACCAGTTTTTTACTTTTAAAAATATCCCGACGTCATTATCAACAAGACTAGTACCACTAGCTGCAAAATCCGATCTTGTGCAACACGTTTCCAGTTTAAAATTGTTTTTCGCCCAGCAACCCGTCCCCAAAACGTTGCAAAGCAAGATGAACTAAAATGATGACAGCTAATATTAGTTTGTCAGTCAAAACCCCCCCAACCCGCATGATAATTTAGATTTCTTTCAATCGTTAAAAAATGGTAAAATAAAAACAGGTGAAAATCATGAAAAAGGGACCCCGTTAATTGGTTTAATGAAAGTGTCTAGATGAGAAAAGACTGTTTACGCGTTGACATTTTAATGTAAACATGAAACGTCCCCAAACAATTCAACTGGCACTGGAAACGTTTTTTTTTTTCGACTAAAATTGCCCTTGGCATTGTATAAATCACGATAATATAAAATACTAGACTGAAAATCTGTTCTTAGAGGTTCTAATAAAAACCAGGTTATTAAATTAAAAAACAGGTACCAACATCCAAAGTATGACGTCATTCCGCCAATTTAAATTATGTGTGTTCCAACTGATCTGCTATTAAATGTGAATTAAATGTAAACTATTTAACAAAATCTGTTGTCCTTAATATATTTAGATAAATTAGTTATCGATTAAATTTTGAAACTAGTTATTTCTTAATGAATACAGCTAATTCTTATATAATTTATTGTAAACCAACGAGACCTCATATTAGTTAAAATTCACATGACATATTAATCAAAGAGACTTTATAGTTATTTTCAATATTTAGAGAAAATACTTCAAGTAATATATCAAAATTGGAGTGTGAGCAACAAAATTATATAACACTTTTATTCTTAAAATCCACTAATTGGACAAGAAGAGACAAATTATTTTTCATGTATAATAATTTTGAATACCACTTCTTTCATTACTTTAAATAAAATGCATACGGAAATGGCTTTGAACCCTGATTATTTTACACGATTTACCCCTTCGAGGTCCAACATTATGATCCACTGCTTCAAACTAAGCATGGAATGTTCAGCTTAAATAAATACGTGCCCGTTGTGTAGACAAATTATTAGACCGTCAGACAGTCACAGATTTTCCTTACTCATTTTCTCATTTATACCTTGGAGAGGGTTGAAAGGTAAATCGATTCTGAGTCGGAAAATAGTAATTTTAAGTTTGGCCCCCTTGGAAAACTTATGAAAAATTCGATTTTTCAAAACAAAAAAAAGGTACTAATTCTCACTTATGCCATGTTCACCGTATGATTTTTATACTATACCGACTTCGAAAACCCAAAGGCATAAGTGTAGCGTGAGGAAAAAGGGTTGAATTAAGGGTTTAAAGCCCTTAAACGGTCTATATATGGAATAAAATGAGGGCATACAAGCGTCTAAGCGACTAGAAAAATGACTAGACGACTTGAATAAACGACTAAACGACTCTAAAAAACGACTAGACGACTCGTAAAAACGACTAAACGACTTTGAAAAACGACTAGACGACTTTGAAAAACGACTAGACGACTCGAAAAACGACTAGACGATTCGGAAAAACGACTAAACGACTCGGAAAAACGACTAAACGACTCTGAAAAACGACTAGACGACTCTGAAAACGACTAGACGACTCTGAAAAACGACTAGACTACACGGAAAAACGACTAAACGACTCTGGAAAACAACTAGACGACTCGAAAAGTAACTCGAAGCAACTTGAAAAGCGACATACCATTGAATCCCATCGAACACCATGGAATACCATCAAATACCATGGAAGACCATGGAATACCATGGGATTGAACCTAGCAATTATGATATCCAACACACCAATGACGGATTAGTAATGGTCAAATACCAGTAACTGTTGAAGATAACGTATTATGTATTGGAGATAAAAAATTACCCTTACACCAGGTCTGTCTCAACTGCTTTTGAAGAACAAACCACAAGGTATTAATTGAGAGTGACCTAAAAATATACAAACAATTGTTGATTATTACTAATTTTCGATAGGTTCAACAAATCAGGTTTTAAAAGTATTTGTGTTTATTTTAATAGGTGCCTATGGTTTCATCTGGCATATGTTCCATACATTTTACATATCGAACAAGATTGTATTTACATCATCAACTAGTTTGTTTATCTGTTACAGTAGTGATCGTGGGTAAAAATAATAAGTAAAAGCTTCACTTAATTTTTGAAGCCTTCTATTCTACTTATACCCACTATATAACTTAACAATTGCGATAAGCAATCGTACGTGGTTCATATGCATCCGTTTCCCCACCACCCTAGAGGTAGAATGCAAGGTGCGCTTTTTTTTACATGGTTTCCCTCATAGGCCTAATCCATGTTTAATTAAACAACATAAATAATTTAATTGTCCCAGTAGTAGCAAATATAGCAAGGAGAGCTTTTTGGTTTAGGACAGCTCGGAGATAATTAAAACACTAACTCATGTAAACTTTCACATGATATATGCTTCAACAGGCCAGAATAAAAAATGAAAAAACATACTTATTTAATAAATTTATTGGTGATAATAACTATAATACATTATAAACCTATTATGTATAATCATTAATATAACTAAGTATATGTAATATTACATTACAAAACCTATTATGTATAATCATTATTATAACTAAGAATATGTAATAATACATTATAAACCTATTACAGTAACCTATTTCTATAATAATTAAAACTATCCCATTTGCATCTGTGAATAGTGGCCCCACGGGAGTGTTTCATATCCTGCTCTAATTTCTCTTTTGTCGTCGTTGGGACTTAACGCGATTTTCGTCTGAGTTATCGAGTAAACGGTATGTTTTTCCGATCGAATCAAATTCTGGTCAACTGTTTTTTCCATATTTTCCTCCAGACACTGTACATAATCGTCGAAGGTGATTTTGTTCTTAATAACAGATTTCTTGACACCCTTCACCTTCTTTGTAACTCCACCGTGTAACATTATTTCGAATATTTCATCTTCAGTAAATCCCTCTCCCCGCAGTTTATTTATTTCAATATCTTCACTATCTTTTAAAACTTTAAATGTATACATTTTTGACCGCAGACCCACAAAATCCGTCATAATGCGCCCATTGTTTTCATCCTTCATCATGCCCAAAACTTTTTTGTTTACTAGAGGTATACCATAAATGTTATCAGGTGAATAATCACTCGTGTCAAAATATGTATAACAGTCTCGACGCATAACTTCGTAAATATCATTATTTCGAATTTCATAAATTAGGGAGTCAGTGTCCGTGTATAAAACAGTGCAATTGTCACCTAACTGGGGTTGCATGTACCCATAATGGAAATCATATATAGTTGTTTTTGCTAGATCCAAAACACTCATCCCAACGTAAATTGGTTTATTCATGAATACTTCGCATTTATTTAATTCGATTACTACGAGGTTTTCATCAAAAATCAGTGCAGATTTGAACTCAGGTTTGGCGATAAGTGCCTCCGCCCCATATCGTCCCTCCCACTTGTTAACCAGCTTTACCACGGAATATTTGCGGACATTTTCCATCGTTTTCCCGAAGACTGCGTTATTCAGAAGTTTGTAAAGATCTTTCTCAAATGCACTGGTGGCTTGGGCACGAAGTCTGGTATTTAGATCTATGTAACTTTTCAACCAAGCACTTTGCTTAAATTCGAGTACACGTCGTACTTTCTTCAGCACAAGACCGTTTGCTAAAACTTGTTTAAGTGCCCTGTAATGAATCACGTACTTTTCTTTGTTGTGGAGGGTAGCCATTAATTTTTTCCCTGTTTTATCCCCTTCTCTATGTTGTGGACAGAAAGGTAAATCTTTATGTTTATCGTGAAGTTTCTCAGGGTACTCTAGATCGACTTCTAGGAAATACCCCGCATCAGAATTGTCCGTCAATTTTCCTATATTCAATCCTTGAATCTCCTTATCATCTAACCATCTAAACCCACCGAAAGGGAGAGCCTGGGACATAGCCCATCCATATTGATTATTAATATCAAAGTAACTTAAAAATACTGCAGGTTTCTGCGGATCATAATCGGGTATGTATTTATTATTTGCAGTGGCGCGTCGTTTAGAGCATTGGCTGAGTCCTCCGCGGATTCCTCTCTCGACAAACATTACTTGATCGATATCCGTAAGCAGCTCTAACTCAATTTTTGTATACTTCAACATCGAATCCCAAGTGTACCCAGGTAATGTATAGTAGTGAGCGGGATCTAGTTTATGGGTTCTCATACAGCTCGCTCTAAATGCTTCAAATACATCTGCTAGAAGTAATATATCTGTTTTTAAATACAGGTCGGTATATTCCTTTAAATTTTTACAACCAAATTCATTCCACACTTTCTGCGCGTGAGCATACTCTTTTTCATATATCGATCTTTCTTCAGATCAGCATAAATTATGAAGGGAACCTTCTCTTTATTTTTGTAATTAGCAAATTTGAGGAATTTTCTATCTTCACTTGGCATCCTAACTTTGCAGTCATTCATGTTTTTGCAATCTTCGTAATGCGTTGTTAGTTTTTCTTCAGAATAAAAGTAATGTAAGCATCGATCGCAGATGAATTTTTTTCCATTACACTTGCTCAGCTGAATTGAAACGAGCCGAGAGAGGTCTTTGATCCAACAAAAATGATATTGTACAAGTGAACTGTCATTATTTCCTTCTTCATTATCCTCATCATAATAAACATTCTGTATCATTAGAAGATTGACATGTTTGTCTACCTTATTTTTAGTGATATAAGTAGGTAAGGTGTGAAACTTGTTTCGATGCTTTCGCAGAATATAAACATTTACAGACATGTTGTTAAGATTTTCGAATTTTGGGATCTGTTTAATGGTCATTGGAAAACGTAGTCCGTCCAAAATCAAAACAGATGAAGGGTGGGGGTACTTGGTTATACGGTGAGGATTTCTTTCAACTGGATACAAGGCGGAAGTCACAGCCCAGGCAAAGCACAGCTCATCCTCGTTCTTCAAGTTAATACATGCCTGTTTTGCCATGATTGGTTCAGATAGCTCTATGTATGAAGATCCTAACAGGGCAGTATATTTATTTATATTTATCCCCAAGTTCACTATAGCCTTCAGCGCCCAACCAGAGTCTCTTTCTTGGAATTCTTGAAGCTGAGTTAAAATCGGTGTTGCTATGTGCTGATCGAACCATTGGATTAAGTTTGTGTCTCGGTAGACCGGTGCGTTAGATGTTGTAAAATATTTCAACTCCTCAATAATCCTGTCAGCCTTTTGCAACACAAATAGTCCGCAGAACACTGCATTGATTTTAACCGCCTCTTCCTTTTTAAGGACATTGGCAACACGTCGCTTGAACAAAGTAAAACAGTCTTCGAGAAAATCGCCTGGGTCCTTGTGCTTAAGATTAGAGATGACACCAGTTCGAATACGGCATGAGAATGCGGTTTCCGAATCGCTCCAGCTTACACGTTTTTCTGCGGTTTCTTTTCTAGGTTTTACTCCAGCACCACGTTTTATTTCTTGTTTAATTTGGGTACGTAGTGTTTTCACATTGGCTAGATTTGTCATTAGTTTTTGCCTCTCACCTAAGGTCTTGGCAGATTTTAGTTGGTGCTTTATATGCCTTGGTGCACCGACGGAGGCCATCTTGGGCAGTCTCACTATTGTATGATGACTGAAGTAGACCCAATATACCACTTATCTTGAAGTACAAGTACTTTAATACATCTGTGGCAGGCATGGTTCCAAACACAACAATTGCAGAGTGATACGAAATGAGTGATGAGCACCTCCTTATATAAGACGAAAATACCAGGAAGTTCACGATAAGGCGAAATTTTGGTTTCTTTCAATCCGTACTCACCAACAGGTGTCCTCTTTGATTTTTACTTACTCACCAACCGATGTAGTCCTTTTTTTCTCCTTAGCTCAACCTAGAAAGGAATGATTTTCTAAAATTGTGCACGCTTCAACCTGGGGACTATGTTCGATTAATAAAGGTGTTTGATATCTCGCTAGAAAAATATGAATAGAAAAATATGAATATATACGTTGATGCGCTATTTGCTTACGTTTTATGAAAAAAAAGTTGTCCAAATCAAAAATATCGACTTCACCTTAGACAAGCACAACAGGACTGAGGAAATGGGTTTTCACTTTTATACGATCAAGAAATTCCAAGAAAATGTTTACAATTCTCACAAAACTTAAAATGTTAAGCTAATTCAAACAAAAAAGGTTTTCTCGTAAAATTTGTCAAAAATGTCCAATTCACAAAGTCGACTATACTTTACAACAGTATCAAAACGACTGAAGAAATTGGGGATGGACACCCCCTTTTATAGTCTCACCTGAGATGCTCAACCAATCAGAACAAAGCTTATTTTCTAGGGCTGAAAAGGCCCCCCAATAAGACTAAATTTGTGTGTGTTTTCCGTAAGACTCAATGCTAATTTGCAATTTTTACAAATATTGGAAACTTGATGACAGAAAAAAATTGAACTGCCACCTTTTGCTTTTAGGAAATGCGTTTTCCAATTCACGAAGTCGACTTCACCTTAGAACATCACCAACACAACTGAAAAAATTGGGGATGAACACCCCCTAGTCTCACCCTATGATATGCTCAACCAATCAGAACAGCTTATTTTCTAGGGTTGAAAAGGCCCCTCAATAAGATGAAATTTGTGTGTGTTTTTCCGTAAGACTCAATGCTAATTTGCAACTTTTACAGGTATTGAAAGCTTGATGACAGAAAAAAATTGAACTGCTGCTGTTTGCTTTTAGGAAATGCGTTGTCCAATTCACAAAGTCGGCTTAACCTTACAACAGCATCAACACGACTGAAAAAATTGGGGATGAACACCCCCTAGTCTCACCTGAGATGCTCAACCAATCAGGATAAAGCTTATTTTCTAGGGCTGAAAAGGCCCCTCAATAAGACGAAATTTGTGTGTGTTTTCCATAAGACTCAATGCTAATTTTCAGCTTTTACAAATATTGGAAACTTGATGACGTTATAAAAATGTATAAAGTTCCAAGAAAAAATTTGGGGAATTTCTCGAAAAAACTTGGCAAAGTGATGATAAAAATCAGAGTTTCAATCTAGAAATTTTCCGAGAAATTTCAAGACGTTCCCATTCCCAAGACGGGGCATTTCTCAGCATGTGAATGAAAGCCACCTATTGACAGAGATCAAAACATGGGAAAAGGAACAAAAGGAAGCCTACTGGAGTAACACTCCGGGACAAAGACAAGCGAAAAGATTTTTGACCTATTCGCCTCAGAACGCCAAAAAGCTTCTCACTCTAAACAAGAATGAATTAAGACTCATCACAGGTCTCCTGACTGGACACTGCCCTTTAAGATATCATCTTAAAAAAATGGGCAAAACAGACAATGGACTATGCAGATTCTGCAACGAACGGGATGAGACTAGCGAGCACATACTGTGTGAGTGCCCCCTCTTAATTCGAAACAGACTTAAATATTTCGAAAGGATCAATATAAATCCAAATGAAATTGGCAACTTAGCCCCAAGGAAAATACTAAGCTTCGTCAAAAGCCTAGGTGACCTTGGAATTTATTAGAGCAGGGTCATTCACAAAAGATCTAATTAGGTCCCAGTGAAGAAAGGCCGTAAGGGCAAAAAAAACGAGCCCTAAGAAATCTACAATCTACAATCTACAGCATGTGAATCCAAAGCCCAGAATCGCAAACACCTTATTAAAAGAAAAATCTCCGAAAGTTTCCAAGAAAATTCGAGGCAGTCCTCAGAAGCCTTGGACAGATGATGTTAGGTTTCGAATCATCAACACCTCACTAAAAGAAAAATCTCCGATAGTTTCCAAGAAAATTCTAAACATATCTCAGAAATACTTGGTTAAGGTGATGTTGGGTTTTGACAAAAAAAAATCAGGAAGTTTCCAAGAAAATTCTAAAGATATCTCGGAAAACTTGGTAAAGTGATGGTTTAAAAGTTTCCAAGACAATTCGAGACAGTTCTCAGAAAACTTGGCAAAGTTCTGAAAATAAAGGTTTCAGCAACACCTCATTAAAAAAAATCTTGAAGGTTGCCGAGCAAAATTTTTTAACCAAGACGTTTCACAGAAAATTTGTCAAAGTGTCGTTTGTTTAAACAATTTATGGTTTCAAATCGCTTCAATGGTGGAAACAATGTATTCTCAAATGAATCATTTCCAAAATCATCAATAAAAGAAAGTACGCTAAGATGTGTTTTCTTTCAAAACTATTATACAATTTTTAAACCCTTGTTCGAAAAAGCAAAAATGTTCTGAAAATATGTTATTGCAAAGTTTTTTTTATCTGCAATGCAAAATGTTTTTCAATTACTAGAGTTTTCTTGTAGTACTTGAGCAAATGCTATCCCAGTTCTATAAGGAAAGTCGGTCCTAGACACAAATGCTAACGAAGTAATAGTAATTGTCACCCCTCCGCCCAGTTGCTTCTGGGGGTAATCTTAGTTTTTGGGTCCTGTGAAAAGCATAAAATGTTAACATATTCTTTGGTGTTCTCGTTTTTTACCATTTTTTTTAAACAAAATATTAGCGTTTTCCCTAGACTATAATTTTCCACAACGCGACTATCACCTATTAAGTTTTTTAGTAAAAAATGTTTAGCCAAAAACAGTCATAAACTATCGAACAAAAGGATAAAAGTTTCCGAATGTATCAAGGATTTTTTTTAACTAAGGCTTCTCAGGAAGGTTATTAGATAGAATTTTACACATTTCTAAACACAATATTAACTTTTTCTGGACTAATAATTTTTTAGAACACGATTATCACCCATCTAGTTTCGAACAAAACAATTATAAACTACTTACTAAGTGAAGAAGTTTCCCAGGTTCTTAAGAAAAATGTTATACCTTAGAGTCATATACTCAGATAAAATTGAAATAAACATAAAATATTAACTTTTTTGACTTGTTAACCCTTTCTCTACCAACCCGCCTCACACGTTTGCCACCATTCCCAGTCAATTTACATGGCTACAGACCGTCGTATATATACGTCAGGCATAAAAAAAAAATTCAGAAAAGTGTAGCTGATACTCTTTAAATATAAATTTATATATTCGTTTGTATCTTTTTGAACAATTCATATATTTTAACAAAGAAACTCCACACTTATGCAATAACAGAATAGGATAGAAACACAACTTACGAAATTCCAGCAGCGCAGCGAGAGTAAGGGTTTCATCCGCTAGAGACGCTGGCTAAATGACGTATTAATATGGCGATGGGTGTGGAGGCTTTGTATACTGCCGGATATGTAGGGCACTGGGTCTCGATGCACGTTAATGGTGTTGGATATTTACGGCAGTGGGTGTGCAGGGGCGGCAAAAAAAATACTGTCGCATATATAACATCGGTTGTCTAGACCATTTTTAGAACTGAACGTATATACGGTAGTGGGTGCGGTGGCACGCTTCCTTCTATCGTATATATACGGCGATGGTAGCGAAAGGGTTAACAATTTGGTTAGTTGAATACCAGGTCTAAAGTGTGTGTATGTTTTTATGGACGTTAGTAATAATTAATGCCATGGAACTCCTTGAAACAAAGTAATCCTGAACAATAAATAGATATTGCATGTGCACGTAATAAAGCAAGAAAAAAAGAGGTAAATCAGAAACAAAAAATTTCATAATTTTAGGGCATTTTGATTTTATAAAAAGGGAGTGATAGCGAGTGATATGTCTCGTTGTATTTTTTATTGCTCAGTTAAAATTGAAATAAACATAAAATATTAACTTTTTGACTTTTTTACCAGTTTGGTTAGTTGAATAACAGGTCGAAAGTGTGTGTATGTTTTTATGGATGTCAGTAATAATTATTGCCTTGAAACAAAGTAATCCTGAACAATTAATATATATTGCATGTGCACGTAATAAAGCAAAAAAAAAAGAGGTAAATCAGAAACAAAAATGTCTTAATTTTAGGGCATTTTTGATTTTATAGAAAGGAAGTGACAGCGAGTGATATGTCTCGTATGTTTTTTTAAGATGAAGGAATTTTGGTATTAATTTGTAGAAAGAAAGTAAGTGAGAGTGGTTACCAGGGATGAGAAAATTAAAATATATATCAGCATATAGCGAAATTTCTAGACAATATTGGAATTTACTATTAAATAATGGATTTAAGAGAGTAACGTGAAAGTATTGATTTTATTGGAGACGGTTTTTAATATGTATAGTCATTAGTCATTTTTTATAAATAGTGGTAAGTATTTAGATGTATATTATTTTTATCAATTTTTCCATACGTCCCATGGTTTCCTACAGTGGTTACAAATTTGGTTACAACTTTTTCAAGTTGCCTGGAAAATTCAAAAATCCTTAACAGTAAATGAACGAAACTTTGAACTCAAAAATAACTTCAACAAATTTGTTTTTCTGAACTTTCAGAGGATAAAAAATCTTCCTCCTTTCTCAAAGATCATGTCATATCAAAGTGAAATGAATGATTAATATATGTAAAGTTAAAATGTCATGACAGAAACAATTGTCTAGCCACCTGTCTGATACTGCACCCAGTGTTCTAATTATCTATACTAACTTCTCTTTGAATATCTGACAATAATATTTTACTGATTACTGGGGGTAGTTTTTCGGCTGAAAAATTTTTTCAAACACGAATTAATGCATTTTGAACGCCCTTTCTAGGGCCGTACCAAGAACAATGGAGTTATAATTCGTTTTAAAGGTTTGCAGGGTGATACTTGGTTGTTGATGTATGATGCTGCAATTTTCATTAAAGGTGAAGTAGTTTTTGTGCTGCAAATTTTTGTTTAACATAGTTTCGTACATTTTCGACGTCTTTGTTAAAAACGGGGTGAAGATACGTAATTTTTTTCCTTAAAAGGGTGCAGAGGGTAGGTTTTTTCCCGTCAAGTTTTTTCACTGATGTAACAATACTTTAGACTTTCAGAAAATGTGAAAATCGAACCATAAACAATTCTCTCTAGGGGTATTTTTTACCCGACAATTCGTACATTTTGAACGCCCTTGCTCCCGAAACAAGATCTAAACTATGAGAATCGGACTAAAACAATTCTCTCTGTTGTGCTTTTGACTGGCAAATTTTTTTCAAACACAAATTCGTACA
The DNA here is from genome assembly GCA_963920635.1 of Pseudeuparius sepicola. Lineage (NCBI taxonomy): Eukaryota > Metazoa > Arthropoda > Insecta > Coleoptera > Anthribidae > Pseudeuparius > Pseudeuparius sepicola. The sequence goes on along the minus strand of OY987302.1, from coordinate 44,150,210 downwards.
TATTGAACATCCTTGCTAAAAACAAGATCGGACCGAGAACAATGGAGTTATAATTTGTTTTTTAAAGGGATGCAGGAGAGTATATTTTGCCCTGCTGGTGCAAAAACTATGAGAATCGAACTAAAACAGTTCTCTCTGGGCGTAGCTTTTGACTAGCAAATTTTTTTCGGACATAAATTCATAAATTTTGAACATCCTTGCTAAAACAGGCGATAATCGTGCGAAGAAAATGCATAGGGGTAGTTTTTGCTGTGCAATTTTTTTCAGCCATTTGTATAAGCGTAAACGGTCCAAAAATCTTGCCCATGAAATATTTTTTTGGTTTCCTAAAAAAAAAAATTCGAAAGGTTTTGAATTTGTTAGAAGTTGTTTATATTTTTTCCTTCGTGAGAATATTTACAGAAAATATAAACGTAGCTTAGTGGTGGTAAATCCATTGAAGTGATATATTTTTTAAAATATAGAAGACCGTTAGTGCTTTTCTGTGACAGCTTCTCGAGTATGTTCTTTGATCTCAGCCCAGCCGTTTCTCAAAAAAAATCGAGAAAAACTTGTTAAGTCTACCAAAAGTTTATTTAAAAAGAATTTTATAATATTTAAGAAGCTGTTTCAACTCTCCTTAATATAAAGTAGCTACTCACGAATATAGCTCCAAAACTGTATTCCAAGAAAACTCACACACTAAAATAATTAAATTGGTAAAGTCTGCACACAAAAAAAACTTCTCACTCCGAAACCGCACTGCTCAGACTGAAGGCTAAACATAAAAAGTCAGTATCCAAGCCGCGGTTATGCAACCTTGCATTTTCTTAAGACATGTACGTGTATTTTTACAATGTAGCAAGTTTCCGGAGTTAACTCTAAACAAAAGTATCTTGTTTCGAGAATCAAATAAATGTAATGGCTTGCTGAAACTAAAAACTAGTTTTCTGCTTTTATTTTTCTACTAAAAATGAATGCATTATAAGCCGTGTAAAAATGTCTTAATTTTATATAATTATTATGCCTAAAAACAACATGTCTCTGCTTGTCCAATTGATCGATTTTTTTATTTGAAGAATGAAAAGTGTTATGGATCCTATATAATTTCGCTGCCCCGCTGGAAGACCCAATTTCTTTTGATATATTATCAAGCATCTTGGACTATTTTCTTCAAAACAGAAATGTAAAAACGGTGATATGCCAAAAATAATTATAAAAATAGAGTAGAACATGTAATTGCTAGCTTAATTTGTGAAGCTTAGCTAATACAACACGTGAGATCCCGTTACTTGCTCCGGTTTTATATAATAAGAGTCCTGTTTTATATAAGAGTCTAAGTAAATTAATCGATAATCAAAGTCGAAATGTATTAAGTCAATATTGGGCAATATTTAGATTTTTCAATGTTAGATCCTGTTAAATAGTTTTTATATTTAATTGGAACACCTTAACTAGCAGAACGTTTTAAATTTTCAGGAGATTAAGGATTTTTTTTGACTGTTGGAACACATTTTTTAAACCGGTGGTATGACGTCATACTTTGGATGTTGGTACCTGTTTTTTAATTTAATAACCTGGTTTTTATTAGAACCTCTAAGAACAGATTTTCAGTCTAGTATTTTATATTATCGTGATTTATACAATGCCAAGGGCAATTTTAGTCGAAAAAAAAAAACGTTTCCAGTGCCAGTTGAATTGTTTGGGGACGTTTCATGTTTACATTAAAATGTCAACGCGTAAACAGTCTTTTCTCATCTAGACACTTTCATTAAACCAATTAACGGGGTCCCTTTTTCATGATTTTCACCTGTTTTTATTTTACCATTTTTTAACGATTGAAAGAAATCTAAATTATCATGCGGGTTGGGGGGGTTTTGACTGACAAACTAATATTAGCTGTCATCATTTTAGTTCATCTTGCTTTGCAACGTTTTGGGGACGGGTTGCTGGGCGAAAAACAATTTTAAACTGGAAACGTGTTGCACAAGATCGGATTTTGCAGCTAGTGGTACTAGTCTTGTTGATAATGACGTCGGGATATTTTTAAAAGTAAAAAACTGGTGAACTATCAGTATTTGATATTTTAGCCAAGTAAAAGCCTGGCTTTCTCGGATTGAAGTCGGGACCTTCTTTAAAATTTACTTACCTAAATTAGATGGTTATAAACTCAACTAAAATTGGCTAATTTGTGTCAAAATTTAATGCCCACTTTTCCTTTTGAGAAGCAGTCTCTAAATATACGAATATATATTTTTACACACATTTTTAGGTAGGTAGACAAAATTTATACTCTCATATAATGTTTCTCGTGCTTCATCTTTATTCGACATCGTGCGAGCTCTCGACACTAATACACATTTCAAACGACTGAAAGAAAGTACTTTTTTTCCGAGGAATTACGTCACGTACATATTGCAAGCTAGAATATTTTCTATGGGTGTTAGGCTTTTTATTAGTTGCGAGTCTCGACATGTCCCGGCGTCGCGGACGCAAAAATACGCAGGCAGAGGTGGTAGCAAAAATCCATGCATGGCCGCGGCTAAAGGTCGACAGGGGGACGTCATGGCTTAATTATGATTTAGGGTTTTTATTAGTTGCGAGTCGTGACATGTCGCGGCGTCGCGGCTGGGTGTTGACCGTTGGGTCGGAGGGATAATGACGAAAGCGGGACTCGGGCACCTTCGGCAGGGTTGGGAGCAGGGGCGAAGGTCGCTGGACTCGGACATCTTCGGCACCCAGGGTTCAGAGTCGGTGCGATTGGCTGGGGGGCGTGGTTTGGGAGTGGAGGGGGTAAGTTTGGTCAAAAAAGTGCAGGATTTTGCTCCCATAAGAAATACATGGGTAAATTGTGCTCGTGCTCTTATAGCTATACTACTAATTTTATTATGCAAAATTTACATTGTAACAACAACCAGAAATCATAAAATCGTATGTGAAGCTATTTCAAGAAACAGATTCAATTTTATTATGCAAAATTTACATTGTAACAACAACCACCATTTGGATTTGGATAATAAGTTCTCAAAAATCAAACCTTTTCTTCAACACCTGAGTAAAAAATTTTTGGAATTTGCCCCACACAAACAAAACCATAGAATCGACGAGTCGATGATACCGTACTTTGGACGTCATGGCTCGAAACAATTTATTAGGGGCAAACCAATAAGATGGGGCTACAAGTTTTGGATGGGGACGGACCATAAGGGTTATATCGAGTGGTTTGAACCCTATCAAGGCTCTACGACGAAACTAGCCGAACGATACAAAGACTTAGGTTTGGGGGCGAACGTTGTTTTAACATTTGCTGACAAAATTATGTCAGAGAAAGGTCGTTTACCATTTCATCTTTTCTTTGACAATTTTTTTACCTCTTGGGACTTGCTTTTAGTCCTGAGAGACAGAGGTATCAAAGCAACGGGTACCGTAAGAGAAAATAGAATAGCGGTTCCTGTAATAAAAGCTAGTAAAGATCTGAAGAAAGAAGAAAGAGGCGCCTTTGAATATGCTTTAGAAACAACGGAAAATATCATAGTTTGTCGCTGGAATGATAACAGCGTCGTTACAATAGCTTCAAACTGTGAGTCTGTATTGCCCTCTAATAATGTCTCTCGATTTTCTCAAAAAGAAAAGAAACAAGTAAATATACCCCAACCAAAATTGATCAAGTCATACAATCAAAACATGGGAGGAGTAGACAGAGCTGACCAAAATATTAGTCTGTATCGGGTCAGCATAAGAGGAAAAAAATGGTATTTTCCATTGATTGGTCATGGCTTAGATATGGCAATTCAAAACGCCTGGCAGCTGCATCGATATTATGGTGGGAAAATGGACCAATATGCATTTCGAAGATCCATTGCGAAAGGAATTTTAGAAACATATAAAAAGACAACTAAGCGAGGACCTCTGCGCCCTAGGATGGATAACAGAGAATACTCACGATACGATGGAAGAGACCATCTTGTTATTTATCAGGAAAACCAGATTAGATGTCGCCTTTGCCATAAAAAAGTGCAATTTCGGTGCAATAAGTGCGATGTAGGTTTGCATCCTAAAAACTGCTTCCTGGAATATCATAGTCAGTAATGTTTGTTTCATTTATTATTATATTATAAGACTCGTGTTTTTTAAATAAATACCATATTTTAGTGCATCTAATATTTTATTTTTTTCATTCAAATAGACATGCAAAAAGACACTCCAAATTTTAATATTTTTCAAATCCCCTTATATTGCCACTGACCTTTATAAAGGACGGTCGATATCTAAAAAACTCCCAAACTTACAAAAAAAATCTAAATGAAACCATACTTCTTAGGTCATAAATGAAGCATTTACAATAAAAAAACTTAAAAAAAATTTTCGGGAGTATCTGGGTTAACGTACTAATACAGAGCGAATTGGCGTAGACATATTAGCAGTGGCTATAGAAAGACTATATAGGGGAATGCGGGGCAATATGGGGTACCGGGGTATAACGGGGTAGGTACGAGTATTTTTACTACATACAGTCTAACTGAAGCAGCCAAATTTCAAATCTACATGTCCCCCTTCCACCTCCTTTCGATGCAAGACCACGCCCCCGGTCAAGTCAATTCAGTGAGTACATAGCTATTGTTGGGAGTACAAGAGCTCCCGTGTTTTAAAACTTGTGTTTACGTTTTTCCAAGACAAATACAGTTTTTATACGATTATGAGATTTATTGCTTAATTAAACTTATTATTAAGTATGATTAATCTAAATCATTTTATCGAAAAATAATTGTCGTTGTAAATTGTATTTATATTTTATTGTAAAACGTGCGTCGGGGCAAAATGGGGTATTAGAGATGGGGCAAAATGGGGTACCCCGGGTACCTGCGTACCGTACCCGGATGTCCTATTGAAATACCTACGAGGCAATTTAGTTTTATTCTTGGACACAAATATTACATTTTGTGAATAACTTTTTATACACAGCCGCCTCGTTTTCGAAATACAGGATGTTTAAATTGTCAAAAATTTTAACGTTTTATTTTTTATTTTTCCAACCGTTAAAGATAATTAAACGAAATTTTGTACACAACATGCGGTAATACCAAGTTCCCAATGTAGCCAGTGGCGGAGATATGGGTATACAATACCCTTGAATATTCACTATTCTAAGCAAAAACTGTCTTTTGACTTTTTTTGTATCTGCCCAAGTTCTACGGGAAAATTAATTTATCTTTTATTGCTTTTATGGAATGCAAAAAATAATTTATTTAATTTGAAAAAAATGTCATTTTAGATTTCTCTTTGGCCAGTACTGAACAAAAATGTAAATTTAGATACCGTGAAACTATGGCATCAGATACAAAAAATTCCAAGAGACGGTTTTTGCTTGGAAGAAAAAAAGCTCTACAGGGCCGTGTCAGTATTTTTCTTGATAAAACAAATGTAGTGTATCTCCACCACTGGCTATATTTTGGGAACTTGGTATTATCACATTTTGTGACACTTGACCAATGCATGTACCAAATTTCGTTTAAATACCTTTAACGGTTGGAAAAATAAAAATAAAATGTTAAAATTTTTGAGAATTCAAACATCCTGTATCTCAAAAACGAAGCGGCTGTAGATAAAAAGTTGTGCCACAAAATAATAATATTTTTGATTTTACATCACCCCCGTTGAAGTGTCCCAGAATAAACCCTACCTGCACAGGTTGCTATATATAGGTTTATGATTGTCGCACATATGCCATGGCGTCAGCTTGGGAGCAAATTTAAAAAAAAAATCAACTCATTTGCAACAAATTAATGGGCAAAAAGTTCAAACTATAAATCAGACGCGGAAAAAACGATCACGCATGCACGATTTGGCCCACGCCCCACACCACATCCAGGTGACATGCAGGTGATTAGAAATACAACAAAAACATAAAACAATGGAAATACCAAACTCTTCCTAAGGTGACTGGCGACACTGACGTCACCTTGGCCAAATGTGCAAACTGAACCAAATTAACAGGTAACGTAGCACACCATATTATATTCCTTCCACCATGGTCTATACATAATATAATCATTTCGAAATGCCCTTCACTGTTAAAAAATATTGTTTGGGAAATTGAATTTTCACACATCATCTATATTGTATATTAAGGAAATTCATTGAGTTCTTAACATTTTTTATGTTTTTAATTCTCTGAAACAAAACTCAAAACACATACAAAATTCAAAATTCGTGCAGTCCAGAAAAATTTTTCGTTTCAAAAACAAAACAAGATTTAAATCGAACCAATCGTTTAATTTTTCTGATTTCTTGCAAATTGCCATTTCATGGAATCTCTGATTAAAATAGGCATTTTTTACATTTAGCCTAGTTTGTCATGGCATAGTGAAAAAATTACCATAAAATTGTCGGCGGTTATATCGTTTCTACAACAATAAACCCAATAAATATAAAAAACAAAAGTTTCTAACTTTTAATAAATTTCACACATGACAAGCATTAATTGTTTGAAACGAATTTCATAAATCGATATTTTGATACAAATTTTAGTTTCTCCACGCTTCGCTAGTTTTAGTATTGAACTGCGCTACATACGTTTTAATTTTAACACACACAATTCGTTTTTATCTCGATAAAATTATTGTAATAGAATAATAGGTATCTGAAATATTGTCTTCATTTTCTCATGAATAAAATAAACAAATCTAATTATGTTGACTTTCATTTTTTATTTCACTTATGTTGCCAATAACCACTGCCTCAACTAGACAAAATTTATTTTGCGTATATACAGGGAATATACAGGTATCCGGATTGATGAGATATGTAGGACTTATAATCTTTTTGTCATTTACACCTAAAGCATTGCATTGCTCAATTGAGTTGAAATTTTACGTTTTAGTATTCAGGCCTGTTTTGTTAGAAAATAATGTGTGTTGCACTTTTGCTTTTCAGAAATGAAGTAGGCTTTGACAGGATCCAAATTATTGTAAAAGGAACTACTTTACCTGGACAAAAAATAAGTAGGTATAGAGTAAGACCTACCTACCTATTTGATTTCTGGCGAATAAAAACATAAAATTGCAACCCTTCAATTTTGAATCATATTCACACGCACACCACAGATAGGTTACGTTATCTGTGCGCACACGTACTATTATGTTTCTTAATGACAAAAATAAGCAAGACTCCATTTCTATTTACAGAAAAATAGCCAGTATTTTAAACATAAATTTGGTTTTAATACAGTCTATTTGCTATGTAGATTAACGTTAGAAGATATTTCACCTAAAAGTCAGACTCCTGTTGACACAATGTCGCAACAGAGATGTCTGTATTACTTGTTAGTAGGTTGTTGCAGTCGATCCGCGTAGACCTGTCAAATTTGTGGAGATACTGTAAATGGAGGTTGTCATGATTTCTTAAAAGTTATTTCCTAGGAGTCAATGAATTGCGAAAAATAAAATTAAAAGTTTCTGTCGTAATATGTCTGCACTAGCTGGCTATAATAGATGTACCCGGCACAATCATATAATGCATGTTTATCCATGTACAGGGTGTCCAGATTTGGATGTAAATGCGTGGAATCTCGGTTATTTTTAGAGCCTAATATAGATAATAACTACATAGTGTTATATATTTTTGTAAAGCTTACGACAATCTGAATATAACTAGTAGAAAATATACAGGGTGTTCTATTAAAAAAAAACTAAGTTTGGTCCATATATCGAACAATATCGATTTTAGTAAAAAACTGAATACGGCACTGAATTCTACGTGAAAATGTCTATAAGATACAGTTTTTGCCATTTCAATATCATTAACCGTTCCCAAGATACGAGGTATGCCCCAAAAGCGCAAATTTTCAATTTCGCCCTGTATCTTAAAAACGAAGGTGGCTATGAAAAATCTGTTTACGGTATCTTTCGTTTCACAAAAAAGTAGCAACGGTTTGCGCAAACCGCAACTCCCTATCTCTAAAAATAACCGAGATACCCCGCATTTACAATCAAATCTGGACACCCTGTACATATATTATTTCAATAAGTGTTAGGAATCTTTCTCCAGCCATTTGAGAGTTGTGTGTAACAACATGTCGAATTTATTCTTACGGAATAAGCCATATTCGTAGTTCTCTAGAGTTGCATAATAAATTATAAGTTCAAATGTAATGCAATCTTACAATATTTTTTTTTCGTATCTAAAATAACATCAATTTATTAATTGAAAAGTTTGATTTATTTAGGTCGCGACCATGTATCGCTCAAAAATATAAATTAAATTTGTAAACGCATGTTATCAATTTATTATTATTATTATAACAACCAGCACATTTCAGGGGGGACATTCACCTCAACAGGGCGCTTATAGTAATGTCCTAGAATTTGCCGTATCTTACACATTCAAATATGTGATTTTTAATTTATCATTTAACGGTAAGGCAGAATTGCAAAAGTTGTCTTGCTAGAGGTCGTATTTCGCAAAGTTCAAATACATTTCCACAATTGAGTTACATGCATTGGCGTAGCATACTCTTATAATGTATATATATGTAGCACTGCCTTTCTATATATCGATCTAGAATTTTATGCGATAATCATTTGTAACATAAGTATATCATTTATTAAAGGTTCGTTTACACAATGCAATAAGTATCTATTATTAGTCGGACACAGACAATTATTGTGAAGTGACTTTTCATTTGCAAAGGCATATATACCTACCTGCAAATTTGACACCAAATTTTGTCCTACTTTAAGGTGCACGGTGAAGTATATACCCTCTTAAAAATTTCCTACACGTAATTACACGCTAGTGACACTTAAGTGTCTCGATACGGGTCTACCCGAAAATATGTATTTTTTTTACCACAAAAGGAAAGTATAAAACAAGAACTGTATTACAAAGACGTTGTAAGTTTTCACCCCAGCCGAGATTCGTACCCAGGACAAATAGGAGTCCCGGGTTCGAATTTCGGTTGGAGTGCATTTTTATATGCGACATCAAAAACATCCCCCTTTATTTATAATTACAGGTACAAAAATCCATCCATATTTGTTAATTAAAAAAAATTACCAGTTCCCTCAAAGGATATACCTACTAACACCCAATTTTCACCAACAAATAAAAATATGAGATAATATCTATTATTTGTATTATTAGAATTACGTGTGCAGCGGTCAAAAGTTTTTCAGTTGCTTGCCTGTAAATATAAATAATTAAAATCGATAAAAAAAAAACAAATACCACATGGCTATTGAATAATAAGATAGCTCGACAATAATTTCAATTTTATTTCAAGAATAATGTCACTTATGCAAGTCTTTTGTCTCATATATTTATATTTTTGTAATAGTAATAATAACTTTATTTAATTAATGGTGTAATTTTTATTTAATTAATGGTATTATGTTTCCATTTATGAGTGAGGAAATGTTGGAGCATGTTTTCGATTTATTTATTTCTTTGGAAATTTGATATACCTATGTTAACGATTTTGTTTTATACAGTGTGTTTCACTTCAAGTCGAGACAATTCATTATTTATTTTTTACGGGTTGACCGATTTTCAAAAACTTTTTTTTTAAATATAGTGCTCCGAAAGATCTACATTTTGACACTAATTTTTTTCAAATTCATCTTTTCCATGACCTACTACGATCAAAATTATACCCCCAAAAACTGCAAAAGTACATTAGGCATTTCTTTAGGAAAAAAATGAATAGCACATTCATATTGGCCATACCCGCAAACCATACATACCATGTTTCACGGTCATAGCTTACACAGGGCGATCAGAAAATAGCTTCAAACATGGCGAAAATACGGTTTTTCGAAGTACCCTGTACACACACCGAGAGATATTTAAAAATTATTTCTTTGCAGTTTGATTAGGGCTCACATAAGCCATCAATTCCCACGATTTCATGGCCCATTGAATAGTTTAACAATTTTTATCGCTATGCCAGTAGGTACCTATAGGCAGCGGAAATTTAAAGAATACTAAAACTTTTACCGAAAAATAAGATAAAACCCGTAAAGTAAGTATTGTTTTATTCGGGCAGCTATGCCCCGATAGATTTTACTAGTAAATAATAATTGCGGGCTTTGTTCATATGCTGATGGAAAGGCAGACATACGCGTCGTGTAGGTCATGATTCAATTTAAAACAAGCAGTCACGCAGAAGAATAATTACAATGAGAAACACCTTTGAATGAAACGTACACTCGTATTCGAGAACTTTCTTGTTTGAATAGTTAGGCTTCGGTAAGATTTGTTCAAATGCCGATAGAGGACGTTTATTAGTAATCGCACTGCTGAAAACGGCCGCTGTATTCAAAATAAAATAAAAACCTTTGGAAGCTCTACAGGGAAAATAATGAAACTAAAACAAAATGGGGCCCTGGGGGCCTCAGGCCAACAAAGATGTAATTGAAAATACCTCCAAACTAATCATAAAAAATGTAAAATCTTTGAATAGGTTAAAAACAGTGCAAACATGTTCATTAAAAGCTGATATAACAACTTTGGAGGCACTTTTCGTTACAATATTTGCCTTAAAAAACCCGCCAACTTTATTATATTCCAATTCAATTAGTTTTAATTTAAAAAAATACTTTCTTACAGTTTTTTACTATATTGCTTTTCCCGGACGGACCGCGCGCGGCGAGGCGCAATCGCCTGTAATGCCGAGTTGAAGACAGGAAGAAGAACACCGCTTCTCTCGCCGTTTCGCTCTGTGGGCCGTAGAAGCCGCTGTCACCGGACTCTACTCACAGTTCGTAGTATCATAGTATAAGTGGAATTGGTTTGCTACACGAGAAAATTATTACCGGTAATTAATGCACAACATTTTTGGCCATTAGGTACATTGCCGCAAATGGCAACGAAGATAATATAATAGTAATTGCCCCCCTCCCCCGCACAAGCATGTGGTTGCTTCTGGGGTACTCCTAGTTTGGAGTATTGTGAGGGTGAGAATTATTAAATAAGAAAAGGATTGACATTGGAAATCAAAAAGCGAGTCAAAAAGTAATAAATTAACTTAGACCATTTGTTGTCACAGCAGAATATTTCGACATTTTTTCGAAATTTCTGTGAAAAGGTAAAAACGTAAATTGTTTGCAACAACTGTAAGAATACACCTATTATATCAATTTTAAAATATTAGATATGAGAGATATGGCAGAAGGTCTAGCTACCCATGACAATAATATAATAATCGATTCTGACGCTCAGTAGTAGGCTTTCCAATTTTGAAAATAAAGCGGTTTTTATGCACTTCATCGAGTGTCGAATAGTTAATCTAGAGTTGCTATTTTAAATAATAAAAAAAATGTGAAATTCGTAGAAATTATTGTCCTTTATGAAAATAAATTAAAAATACTTTAAATATTTTCAATTTAACGTAACACTTAACATATTTAGGTAATGCCATAGCAATTATCCTAAAAATGAAATAATAAAATGTCTATTACAATACAATAAATGCTCAGTGAATACCTAGTATTTACACCTACTTTTCACAGCAAACAACACCGCACATTCTTCAACATTATTTAATCTTTTCAGCATCTGCATTTCAGCTGCTGCATATTTCAAGTATTCTCATTTTTTAGTATTACACAATTTGCGGAGCTGTTGAGTAAACTCATCTGTTTAGGTAACCCCATTTGCAAAATTCCAATATAGATGTCATGGCGAATGGCCTTAATTTGAACATTGTCCGAGTTATACACTATACTTTTTCCACGAATGTTATTATGAATTTTTGTTTGAATTCAAACTAGTTTTTTCATAACTTAATTATTTTGAACATGAACAAGTAGGTTTTAAATTTAAGATAAATTTTAACAAACTGTTGCTTACCTTATCGCGTTTTAATTTCCAGTATCAATCCTTTTCTTATTTTGTAAATATCAATGTATCTAATGCCCAAAAATATTGAGCATCAATTAAAACTGTGCACAAAAGGTACAAACGTACTACCTACCTGTCAGTACTGTTTAGACGAGTTCTTCAAAAATGCCACCAGCAACTTGATTATAAACCATATACCTATAAGGTATATGTTATAAACATACAAGTATACCGTTGACTGATATATTATTAAGGACTGCTCACGGCTGTCACGTCTGACACATTTTTGGCTCACCATGCTCTTTCCGGAGATAAAATACAATGCAGAATACATTGTTAGCCATCAGAGCCATCTGTTTTCCAGGACATGAAGCTATAGCCGTGAGAAGTCTTTATAAATACGTCAGTCAACGAGTATACTCTGTTCGTAAGAGTCAGAAGTTAGCATCTCTAGCATTGACGTAGCTAAGGGGGGGCTGGGGGGGGGGGGCTAAGCCCCCCCTGGTATAAAAATAGCCCCCCTGACAAATTCTAGCGTTTATTTTTATAATTTTTTGACATTATAGGTTTACATTAAAAACCTTACTAAGCTGATTTAATCTTGTTGCGTGTTCGTGTTATTGCGTATAGTAATAGACACTGACTAAAACACTAATGACAAAATAAAACAAACTAAACAGCGGCAACACTGAACACTGGCAACACTGCCGTCACGCTCTCATCCCGCACCCGACCCAGTCAGTCCGCCACACTCACAGAATTAGCATCACTCAGGGACTCTTTAAAATAACGGGACCCAGCATTTCACAGTCTATCACATAGGAAAAGTAAAGGCTTGAGGGGAAGTTTGTTTTCTGTAGACTCCAAGGAGACCACATAAGTGGGCTGGTACAAGTTTATGTTATATGTCAGTGTGTCCAACTGCCATCAGGTTTTATGTGATAAGATAGTGCCATAGATTCTAAAGGAGGCAAACAATTTCCCATCATAATTCACAATTTTTAAGTTTTCTAACTTCCAGATACTCAGATGCGACAATTAAAGAATTTCAACTATACAATAAATTTGTTTCATTTGACAGTTGCCATATTCTGTAGGTATTTGTAGACACAACATTGTCAACTCTAATTTTTGGAAATCATGGAAACCGTTATTAATTTTTACTAACAATCTAAGTACCTGTTTTATTAATAGATTATCCAATAAAATAACATACTTGGCATCACTAATACCATTCGAATGTGAAAAGAATAGGCCTCACTTTGGAAAGAATAATGCTGGGTCCCCTTACTTTAAAGAGTCCCTGGCATCACTGCGAACCTGGACGTCTAGACGTGACTGCTTACTGTGATTGATATGTAATACTGCGAAGACGCCAATGTACATACATCTATATTTTTACTTTTGCAGTATCAGTATAGAGAGTGAGTTTTTTCGATGCCCACTATGCGGATCTCGGAAACTAGCAGAGCTAGAACAAAGGTTACATGGGGAAAGAATTGCGGTTTTGAATGCTCAATCTAATGCCCCTTTTGGATTTTTAAAAAGTTCATGGCTCACTAGATATTTTGAAAAGAGTGATTTTTTGCTATTTCATCAGTTTTCATAATTACGTTCTATTTTATAATTAGACATACTTCAAACTTTCTAATATTTTGTTTTTAGCTGGTAACAAAAAGGCCACCTTTTAAAATAAAAAGGTGTTCAAACAATCCACCATTATTATTTATGCAAATATTGCATCTTTTTAAAATTGAATTTGTCGCCTTTCTTAGAGAGTGCCTGTCAGTACTGGCAATCGCTTCTAAAACAGCTGCTCTTAATTCAACAATTGTCTCGTAAGTACTTTATTTTGTACTGCTCCCCACAAAAAGAAATCCAAAACAGACAATCGGGGGATCGGAGCTGCCAGGAAATAGGTCTATTTCTACCTATACAACTATTTGAATAGAGCTGATCTAGGTAATTTCTTACGGGCAAATAATTATGTGGTGGAGCTCCATCATGATAATTTTTGTTTTATTTTGTTACATTTTGTTACCAGCTAAAAATAAAATATTTGAAAGTTTGAAGTATGTCTTATTATACAATAGAACGTAATTATGAAAATATTCCATGGCTGTCTTTGGAAAGCTCAAAAAATGGCCGATTTGATAAGGCCACCGCCAACTATGATTTACATTTAAAAAAATACAAGTTTATGTCATATCTCAAAAATTACAAACAACATAAAAAATTGGATTAGATTATCTTATTAAGCCCAAAATTATCTACAATTTTTGTCTCAACAGGTTTTCTGTATAATCAGAAATAACGGAGCTACAGAGATCTGATGAAACAGCAAAAAATCACTCTTTTCAAAGTATCTAGAGAGCCATGAACTTTTTTAAAAATCCAAAAGGGGCATTAGATTTAGCATTCAAAACTGCAATTCTTTCCTCATTTATCCTTTGTTCTAGCTCTGCTTGTTTCCGAGATCCCCAGAGTGGGCATCGAAAAAAACTCACCCTGTATGTAGTAAAGTTGTGTGTATTTAAATTAATAACGTTGTGCGGATTAATAAGTAAATAAGCTCTACTATAGTTTGCATAAGTACTTTAATTTTCTTCATTTAGTTCAGTAAGTTCATTTATAAATAAGTACCTACCTACCTAATTAATTGACAATTGACTATACACTATAGCAATAACTCACGAAACACAGAAAACGGTATGCCCGCGCGCAGGTGCTGTGACGTAAACGGTGACGCTTATTCGACAAAATCATGGCTTACTTTTATTTTTAAACGGAATTTTGAGTCGTTTTATAGTGAGTTAGGTAAACACATACACACCAAAGTGTTTATATGCGGCGCTCCGGCGCTTTTGCGGGTTACTGAATCTCATCTCCTTCAGGGGCTTAAGCCCCCCCGGAGAAGAAAGGCTAGCTACGCCTATGATCTCTAGCGCGTGTAAGAAATCTGTTATGATACGGTAATAGGCCCACTGGCGAGTGGCGTATTATAATAAAACTGCGACTCCATTATGAGATATTTTCATAAGATTGTACCGGTAGTAATTGTTACGTGTAGCAAGCCTGTTCTACTTCTACTATCGTACACCAAACAACAAGGTATATACAAGAGCACGAACTGTGAGTGGAGTCCGGCGACAGCGTGCGGCTTCTATGGCCCACAGCTCGAAACCGCGAGAGAAGCCGTGTTCTTCCCTCTGTCTTCGACTCGGCATTACTGGCGATTGCGCCTCGCTGCGCGCCAGCCGCCCGGGGCTCTTCCGGGCCGTTCACCCGAACAGCTGTCGGCAGCGAGTCGGCTGGTTATTGGTACGTCGTAACTGCGCGGCAACATAGCATACCGAAGCGCCGAGTTACTGGGGAACTAAGGACTATTTACCCCATGTTTTAGACTTCGACCAAAGGCGAAATAAAATATGCGGATCAAACGACTTACCTGGATGTTCGTTCCATATTAGAGCAGTAGGTCTTTTCCGGATAAAAGTTACCCTCCCTACCCGTACTTAACTAAACTATTACAGCAACCCTGTGTTATACAAATGCACGAGAAACACCCTCACACACACGCCCACACACCCACAAATCCGTGTTCTGTTATAAGGCGCGCGGCAGCGGGTGACGAGAACAAAAAAAAACGGTGAGTAATTAGTTAAAAAATGTGCGAGTTAGATACAGAGTGGTGTTACTATATGTGTTTCATTTAGAATGGAACTACTGCTCATATAATATGGAACGAACATCCAGGTTAAGTCGTTTGTTGCACATATTATGCTTATACCTGGTCTAACAAAGACGCGGGAAAGATTTAGTGTAACTAAATAGACTGGCTTCAGAGTGCTCTAGATAATATGAAAAACATACTCTTTAGGGGCTATTTACCTCCCAAGTTTTTCCTCATTCTTGTTATTTACCTAACATTTCCTACCATTTCGTACCAATGGCGCACCGTACCAAATGACAAAGGCAAATCTGTAAATGCGGGGACATCCAGAGCTACCCCCCCCCCCCCCCACCCACACATCACCACTATAACTGGGTACCCTGTTTTGCCTGTACGTAAATGTATTAAAACCTCAAAAATAACAAGTTTCTGAGTTTCTAGTACACAATAAGTAATTTTGATTTTTCAGCAATTCTGTGTAGAAAAGCCTACACAAATCAGCAGGGCCGGCTCTATAGGCGGGTGCGAGTGGTGCGGCGCAAGCGGCCCCGCGTTTTGACCGGCCCCGCGCCTCCGAGTCCCGTGTACAGGGTGATCCAGCCAGTAGCGTATTTAGAAGGGCGGGACCGAAGACCGAAGCCATTTCGGAATTTGAAAATATTCACTCCAGCTTGTAAATTTGAAGATATTGGGATTTCCTAAGACTAATTTGATGTAATTTTCCTTCAAATTTTTAAGAAATTTCGCCTGCGGCGCATTTTTTGAATTATTTTAAATGCCCTTGTTAAAAAAAAAGACACAAAAATTGTCCCCCCACCACCCGAAATTAATTCCTATACATATACGTCTCAGAAGTGATCCAAACTCGTCGCACCGGCCTACCTTTTTAAAGAATAGGTTAATAGGTATTATAAAACTAAGAAAACCACTCTAAAACATAAACTTATTGTCTAAAGTCTATCCAAGTTACAGAGGCAGTAGATCAAAACATTGGTCACCACGTGACCTATTCTCTTAAGCGGGCCACACACCTCGTGATTTCTCGTCGGTCGTCGGTGTTCATGACAAGCCGTCGCGATTGTTTTCCACTCCCGATGGGCCCACAGACCTCATGTCAAAGTAGCAGTTTTGTAGACTATTCGCGATGAACAGGGCATACTTACCTTTTGACAGTGGCGGCGGTTGTTGCGGTTAAAAGCGAAAAAAGAAAAGAAAAAGACGTTCGGTTTGGACCAAGGAATGGTTGCTAAAGAGAAAAATGTATTCACGTGTTAATTTATCAACATGTGAAAATTAATTAATGTAGGGAATTGAGGCTTGGACCTGGCGATTGGTTTAATTATTTAAGAATGGACGTATTCAGAGTTATTAATAAACCTTTGCAGGCTTCAATAAATCCACTAAAAACTCTGCCTAGGTTTTTTTATATCCATTTTTTTTAAATTTTAACAAGCAATATAAAAAATTCAACGGGCGTTGAGACGAGACGGTACTGAATTTAAACTGTCACGTTGGAAGGAAATCCCCACACACCTAGGTTTTATTACGACGCACGATGCATCGTCGCGAAGAAAATCAAGCACCTAATCTGGCCGTCATAAAATGTCAAGTGTTTACGCGGCGAGCAGAATGCAGGACCGGCTCTTCCCTCAGTCGAGTTTCCTGCATATTTTAGATCGGATCGCGAGCAGTATATTCTGTAAATTTATTTTGCTACTTAATTTAGGGAAATTTATAAAGATCCACGAAAGGTAAAAACACAATATTTAGAACTGAATTAGAAAGAATTAGTTCAGAATTACAAGCCACTGGGAATCTCATATATTAGTCAGACCCTGGTAATCGATCGCAATGCGGTTATGTGACTTTGTTTATTTTATCTACTGCCGCTGTAACTTGGATAGACTTTAGGTACTTTTTACTGGTACCCACCTTCTCAAAATGGATGCCACTGTTTTAAATGCATGGCAACAATCTAAAACCAGAAATGTTACGAAACTGTGTTCGTATCTGTATGGCGATTGTACATCTTAGGCTTGTATCTACTTGCTTTACTTTGGCAGAGAATCTGTCTTTAATTTGATTCTCTTATATATTGCGGATTTCAAAGTTTTTTAAAAGACTATATTGTTTATACAGGGTGAGTTACGTAGGCCGCGGTGGTCTATATCTTCTACATTGTTAATGCTAGAAGAAAAAGGTATAGACAAGCCACTTTTAGAAATGTATTACTCAAAAACCAAATAAGATTTTGGGCCGTAATAACTTGGACTGGCGATTTCCTGCTTCGCCTATAGTTCTGAAGAATATACCGGGCGTTTCACTTACGCAAATCCTAAGTTTATACTTGCTAATTTTAAATGGAGCAGCCTATATTTTATCACATGTTTGGAAAGCCCTTAAAGAGTAGAGCCAAGAATAAGGCAAATAAGGAAAATAAGGCAAAACTATTGATTTTAGGTATGTAGTTGTTTAGACAAAGTATACATAAAATTTAGTAGGTAGTTCAATTTTAATACTATTTATAGGGCGTTCCATTAAAAAAATGAGTTTTTGATATTTTTTCATAATCAATATGAAAATGACTGCCTTCTTAGTGGCATACAACCTTCCAACTATAATAAAGCGTGGACAAAATTTGAACTCCCGCAAATGTCAAAAACTTCAAAAAAGGTTTTGAATATCTCAAAAACTATGAGCTTTAAGTAAGTATGTAGTTCATTAGACAAACTACCGACATTAAAATTTAGCAAGGAATCCGAATATCTAATAATATACAGGGTGTTCTATTTGAAATAAGGAAGGTTCCGTCAACTTCCGGTCGGTTCTCCAGATACTTTTAATGCACGGACTTCGCACCACACCCTCTATGTTTGTATTAGTAATTAAATACACATATAATAAACGTGAAACATTTGATTATTCAGATGTAGAGTAGAAGATGCTGTTTCACATTGAAATTTATAATGTACAATAATATACAGAGGGTTATATGTATAATATACATAATATACAGGGTGTTTAAAAAACAGTGTACAGGTTTCTAGGGCAGAAAGAACATGGAATAATAAGACGAAAAGTTAATATAAATGTGGGGCCAAAAACGCATACCTAAAAAGATACAGGGAAATTTAAATTTTATTTTATATTTTTCCAAATAATTTTAGAACGAATCGAGAGATTGGCACGAAATCTGGTAACTGGGATTATTTTGTGGCGAGAAATTCAAATATTGACATAGCCTTACGGCATTTCACGTCATTTAAAATGTCATAACTTTTTTGGGTCTAGGTATAGTCTACCCAAGTTACGGAGGCAGTAGATATAAACAAAGTCACATGACCGCATTGCGATCGATTACCAGGGTCGGACTAATATATGAGATTCTGCAACAAGTCTTCGCGCGATCCTACCTATTCAGGAAACTCGAGTGAGAGAAGAACCGGCCCTGCATTCCACTCGCCGCCCAAACACGTGAGATTTTACGACTTCCAGAGCAATAAGAGAATAGGTCACATCGCGACCACGTGGTGGCCAATGTTTTGATTCACTGCCTCTGTAACTTGGATATAGTACCTATAGGTGTATTATTTTTCTTGACGTAAATATATTTTTCTCTGAAGTTTTTATACGAAAAAGGTGTACTTTGTAGCTTGGAGCAACAACTGTTCTCGGGATAAATTTTCCTGTACAATTTCTATCAAAGTTCCCAGAGTAGGTTTTGACTACGACAAATAATAGTAAAACGCTTTTAACCGAATATTGTTTGTTACTTAATACACAACTTTTCAGGTTTTTATTAATTTTGTCAACATACAACAATTACTGGGAAATTTGTATGTTGACAAAACTAATAAAAAATTGAAAATGGTTTATTAAATAACCTGGACCGACACTGGTCCAGAAATATCAAACAATTAAAATCGTTTTACTGTTGTTTGTCTCAGTCGAAATAACCTACTCTGAATGAAAATTTATTTGGAAAAATATAAAATAAAATTTAAATTTTGGCACCCTGTAACTTTTTAAATACGCATTTTCTCCACCTTTATATGAAGTTTTCATCTTATTTTCCATGTTCTTATAGACCTATAGAAACCTGTACGCTGTTTTTTTAAACTCCCTGTGGATTTTCGTTATATGCGAACAAATTTGTTTTCTGGAAAACTACTCTAGTCACCTTATACTTACGAAAAACGTTTCATAACTTCATATATCAAGGTGGTCAACGAAGCATTTAGTTCAGGGTAGGGGGTAGGATTAGCTCCCAAATGGCAATATAATGATTAATAAAACAAACGTGTTTATTTATTTAGAATATTATTATGAGGATTTAAAATAAATAATATTTTATGTATACTTTTTAATAATGCATTAATTTATTTGACCATAAACATGGAACTACTTAAAGGTGAGTATATAGGCACATCAGTACTTATCTTTTGTGATCTTGTGTTCATTTAAATTTAATCTCAAGTTGGCTTGGCAAATTCAAACGTATGTCTGACAGGTTTCTATTGTTTTGCTATCTAATGACAACTGTCAATGTCAAACCGTCAAGGTAAAAGTCAGGTACGTAAAAGCGTTGACTGAAATTCACGTTCGTATTCTGTTGTTCAAAATCAAATTTCTCCGCTAGAATGGTGTAGTCAACAACAAAAAACGTCTATGATGTTCCTAATTTAAAAACGGACGGAAAGTGGACGGATAATGGACGTATTCTGGACAAGACTGCTACCGGCAATTTCAACAACAGTTTCTTCGGAACAGCAACAACGCTGTTTATAGCTCACTTTTAAAAGAGTTCAATTTTCCTAGAAATTGAGAGTGTGGCTAGTTATGGAAGTTTATGCTAACTTTTCCGCAGATAATTGGGTATCAGTTGCAATTGACACCTGTCATAGTGTTTTAAAAAAAGATTTACACCAGCCGCCCTATAGATGAACTTGATGTAAAGAAATTCGTGAAGTTGATTATCCACGTAGAGCAGAGTTCTGCGAGTGGTTCATTCATATAACTTTAATGGCAATAACCTGGACATGATTTTCTTCGCCGGGGAAGCCTGATTTAATCTCATTCTATTCGAAAAAGTCTCAAAAATGTTTGGAACAAGGGCGTTAAAAAAGTTTGTAAGTTTTTTAATTGTCTGTTTTTTTATTAATAGTAGATTATACCATCAGTCAATAATGGCTGCTATTATTTCCGAGGAATATTTACGAACCGAGCCGCGTTAGCGGCAAGGGAGTAAAATTCCGAGAGAATAATAGCCATTATTGCGAGTAGTATATACTCTACTTTATTTACGATTAATTGTACAGGGTGATCCAAACTCGACGCCCCAGGCCTACAGCGGAAACACGAAAACTCAAAATAAAATTTCGAAAAGGGGTTCTTAAATGGGACATACTAAGGTCCGATTTTGACCGAAAATTAGCTTTTTTGATGTTTGGGAAAATGGCCGCTGTGACGTCATCGATATTATTTTTCCCAAAAACATACCATTTTTTCTCTATATATTGAAAGTCCTTATCATTCTCAACAACTTTTATAGAAAGAAATTTTCTGTATCTTTTGTCGTTCCAAATCTACAGGGTCAAATATGTAAAAAAACATGGAATTTTTTTCTAATCATTTTTCGAAATCTAGAAAGCTATGGAAACAATTGATAGTCAGAAATTATTTAAAAGTATGTTATGGTGCCTTGCGCACCCTTAAATTTATTCAACTGGAATATTTTTAATTTTTTTTTTGTAACAAACAATAGTAACAAACAAGTTAGTAACAAGCACAATTCAGAAATTTAAAAAATATTCCAGTTGAATAAATTTAAAGGTGCGCAAGGCACCCTAACATACTCTTAAACAATTTCTGACTATTAATTGCTTCCATAGCTTTCGAAAAATGATTAGAAAAAAATTCCATGTTTTTTTACATATTTGACCCTGTAGATTTGGAATGACAAAAGATACAGAAAATTTCTTTTTATAAAAGTTGTTGAGAATGATAAGGACTTTCAATATACATAGAGAAAAAATTGTATGTTGCTGGGAAAATAATATCGATGACGTTACAGCGGCCAGCTAATTTTCGGTCAAAATTTGACCTTAGTAAGTCCCATTTAAGAACCCCTTTTCGAAATTTTATTTTGAGTTTTCGTGCTCATTATTCCCTAAGGAATTAATTATGGCATTATAATGCAAAAACCACAAGTATATATACAGGGTGTCCAACTTTATTACTGTACAAATCAGTAAGATCTTCATTTTTGGAGATAATCGCCTAAACTTTTTTTTGTTTGAAAGGCCTTCAAAAACCGCTTCTTTTGATGTTCTTGCCATTTTCAAGGTGCAAATACAGGGCGGGCTGCGATTTTCCTATACCCCCGATTTTCACGAAAACCATTTAGCGATTTTACTATTTAAAATCTGACCCCATAGCGTTAATCAGAACACCCCAAAACCCCCATATACCAAATCTGAACAAAAAATATACAGGGAGTTCCATTTTGTAGTGTCTCAAAGTCGAGCAAAATATGAAATTTAAAGACGTCTGGCGAGTCAAATGTGCCATGGAATCCCTTCAAAACAGTTGAATGGTCAACAGGACCACTCAAAATGTTGGTGTGAAAAGATTTACTACAAAAATATACAGGATATTTTTCTCTGAGCCAGCTCAAAATTCTAAATTTTTATTAAACTTTATAGTGGTCAGGAGTGCTCTGGAATCATTGAAAAAATATTAATAAACACAAAAGTAATTTATTTCTTTATTTTTCTTTAAATGCCAACCAACAAATAAAAATAATTTAAATTATTGGACCTTTCTCAACAAAGTCACTGTCTAAGATGATAGATTTTCTGTGCGTTTCCTGTTATGGCACACCAGCTACCTTAACTGATATGGACTTACCTACTGACTGGCAGACTTCTGTATTTTTTAGATTTAGTTCGTTTA
Organism: Pseudeuparius sepicola; assembly: GCA_963920635.1. Taxonomy (NCBI): domain Eukaryota; kingdom Metazoa; phylum Arthropoda; class Insecta; order Coleoptera; family Anthribidae; genus Pseudeuparius; species Pseudeuparius sepicola. The sequence continues at coordinate 44,127,766 of OY987302.1, read as the reverse complement.
CAGTGTGTGGAGCGGTTTTGTTATACACGATTTTTTACCCCTACAAAGTTCCAAAAATTCAGTAATTTGGGGTGGCACAGAAAATAACACTCTGTATATTTTGTATAGGACCTTTTCCCACCAATATCTTGAGTGGTCCTATATGATCCATGGCACACTTGACTTGGCAGATGCCTTCAAAATTCCTAATTTGCTCAACTTTGACACCCTGCAGAGTGGAACTCCCTGTATATTTTTTATTCAAATTTTGTATATAAGGATTTTGGGATGTTCTGATTAACGCTGTATTTTCAGATTTTAAATAAAAAAATCGCTAAATGGTTTTCGAGAAAATCGGGGGTATAAAAAAATCGCAGCCGGACCTGGATTTGCACTTTGAAAAATGGCAGGAACGTCAAAAGAAGCGGTTTTTGAAGGCCTTCCAAACAAAAAAAGTTTAGGCGATTATCTCCAAAAATGAAGATTTTACTGATTGGTACAGTAATAAAGTTGGACACCCGTACGTATAATTGCGTTTTATTTATTATTACTCTAAAGTTACAAATTATCTACCCATATTCACAAAAAAATAGGAATGATTTTGGTTTCAATCCGGGCTACCAGATTGAAAAGCAAATAACTTGCCCCATACCTTACGCCAAATGTGTTCACAAAGAAACTTGCTTATTTACATGGCAGCTAGGTATAATGAAAGAAATTAAGCAAAGACAAAAGTATTCACCGCCTACTGTGAGGTTAAATTGGAATGAACGCTCGTTATTTCTATATTTAGGTGACAGACAATTAGCTAGGTGGTGTACGAAAGTCAATGTTTATCAAGTTTTAATTGGGCCCTTATCATATGTTTATACCTTGATGTAATTATCTCGACCATTAAGAAAAATACTGACATCAGTACCCCATAACCAAACACGGCAAATACAAAAAAGCAATCGTAGATTCTGATAGACTTGTAACTACCAGATTCATTGTGGCATTTTGGCTTGGTGATGATCTGGTCGGCTGTGCGAGTGTCAAGGCCAATTTCGTTCAGTCTTAGCAACCTGAAAATAGTAATTATGCACTAATGAAAATTTTAAGAACATTTACGACTATTATCAATAGCCAATGGTTTCTTCAGAACTAAATTTCTCATTCATATGTGATAAAAAGTAGGGTAATCACAACCTGGGACTTCCGATCTTGTATACATATTATGCTTCTTTCATCGTAGCTGGATACCAATCTAGGTACCTACCAAGCTAGATCGGTTCAGCATTTTCGTTAAGCACTTGCCAAAATTACGTTTTGAACTATTATACCTACACGGTGTCCCATTTATGCTTCAAAAAAATCCGTGTGCTGGTACCTCGTGCTAAAAAAATGTAAGTTTGTCGTATATAACATTTTTCTCTTAGACGCTTGTTGACTGAAATACATTGTGTTGAAGGCCTTTTTTGAAATTGTGAATTATGCCTATATCTTCCAAAGTAACCAAGCTGCTAAACTGAAATATATAACACTGCTGTGTTCTTGCGGGGTCGAGAATAAGCTGAAGATTTCAATTATTACTACGTATCCCATGGACAAACGCCACTTGTTTATGGATTTTTACTCATAACTTTTTCGAGATTACCTTTTTGATCTTGCAGGTTCATTACTTCAGTGCATCTTTTTATTTTGCAATAAAAGTGTAATCTTTTTCATAACGATAAAATCAACCATTTGCGTTGAAACTGGCAACACCTCCAAAATTCGAAAAAAAAGCGAAAAATATTTGGTACATTAATCATAAGGAATTTTTTGTCACTATTATTCTGTAAAATTTGAAAGCGGTAGTTTGAGATATTGCCTTAATTCTATTAAAAACCGAACTTCAATAAGCTACTAAGAGAAAAATGTTATACAACAAACTCACATTTTTTAGCACGAAGTACCCGCTCACGAATTTTTTTTAAGCGTAAATGGGACACCTTGTATAAATTAATGAAAACAGGAAAACAGGAATGAGGACTGTAGGTTCGCCACCTATGGAACTATTGGAGTCTCCAGGTTTATTTGAAGCTCCGACCAAAAATCCATAGAATATAAGTAATGTTTTATTTCCCCGCCGTAGAATTGTTTGTTGTGAAGAACAACAAAAACAACTAACCTCAATTTCCTATTTATAAACATCAGCTTTCTGTTCGTGTGCATTTTAGTGGGCTAAAAATTATAATAAAAACTAAAATCACGCAAACAATACTTAATTATATTATGTATTTACAATGTATTGAAAAAATCATTGGCACCACTTGTTCCTTCACATAAATAATGCCACTTGGTTTTGTACACACATCGTTTACTTCGAGATGATCTGAACATATTCTTTTTTATATAGCTGGTAGGATCAACTAACCAAAATACCAATCCATTTTTGCCCTAAATTTGGGTCTGCAGGAAACATAAAAATAATGGTAGAATGAGTGGTTATTAAATTAAAATTTGCCAAAAAATATCCCCAAAAATATCTTATTTATTGGTTAGTATAAAATTTTAAAATAGGTCATTTTATTAATCTGTATTTTTTTTTTTTTTTTCAAAATAGTAACTTTCAAGTAATGTTTATGCACATTTTTTGTATACCTTACTATAAATACGTTTCTATAAAGCTAAACCACGATGTATGAAGAGCTAAACCAACCATTCCTAAACATTTTTTTTGTAGATTGTAGAAATTTTGAACATTTGTTTTTATAAAAAAAAAGAAATTTAATTTGAATTAAAAAGCGTGCATATTAACTTAGGTATTCCATTAACAAGGATCAAATTTGTTATGCAATCACCCCCACCAGCTCTGCGCCCATGGATATAAAATAGTCCACAAGTTTAAAATTCACTTTCACAGCACTGAGAATCGTACGATTTTCGCTAACAAATATTAACAAAAAACAAAACTACAAAAACAGCCGCCATTAGAATGCGTATACGGATCGATGAAGTAGTGCTGCCAACGGAATAATGTTGCTTATTGGAACAAAGTCCCTAACTGTTTTGCCGCCGAATTCAACTAGGTCATTTTGATTGCCTGAAGCGCTTGAGCACTCCCAAATATCCCAAATAAACAAACGATCAGTATTTTCAAAACAAATGGAATAATGTTGGGAAACACTTTTGGTATTATTTAGCTACTCTTTCTATAGATTTTTGATCGGAGATTGGAAGCTTCATAAAAAAATACTCGTATAATCATATGATTTAGTTGTTTTGAAGGCGTTGTGTATAAGATGCAATAATAGCTCGAAAGCCACAGTTTTTCCAAAACCAGATTTTTGTGTCGTTCAACTGTATATAATACACAGTACAGGGAGATTCAGTTTTATTCTAGGACATTTCAACAGGTGATAGAAAACCATAAAATATGACTATTTTGTGGTACAACTTTTTATCCACAGCCGCCTCATTTTCGAGATACAAGGTGTTTCAAATTTAATTTGCCGTGAAATGGTGGCAGAAGCAAAGAAATGTCAAGACACAGTTTTTGCTTAGTTATTCAAGAGCATAAAAGAAAATTCTGCACAGGGCTGTATTAGTATTTTTCTTGATAAAATAAATGTAATGTATAAAAAATTTCGTTTGAATATCTTTAACGGTTGGAAAAATAAAAAAAAGAAAAGTTAAAATTTTTGGGAATTTAAACACCCTGTATATCGATATCGACGCAGCTATGGATGAAAATTTATACTGTATCACTTTAACCCGAGATAATTCATTATTTTCAAACGGGTTGAGCTATTCTTAATTTTTATAATAATATAGTAGGTACTTCAAAAGATCTACATCCTGATATGTAATAATTAAAATTAGACCCCCAAAATGGCAAAAGTTTATTATAGGTATCTATTTAAAGAAAACATTACTACGTTTATCTTGTGGCAATCGATCGGATTGAAATGAATCATCAGTATTGAATCAAACGGTTTTTCAATCGACTCTAGGGACATTATGTTGTTATACTTAATCCACTGTAGGTTGGTGACATAAGAAATATAACCCCATACACTGCTTATTGCAATGATACTGCGTAGGAAACCGGTTTGTGCATCCGCATCCACTTTAGCTTTTTTACAAATATTCGACCACAGAAAATTTTGATACTTGAAAATCGATAATTTGAAGTTGACAACATTGAGATACGTCTGTCAAAATGCGGGTATGTGAAAAAAGATCTAGGTTATTAAGAACAAAATAAACACTTTTGAAGGAAATGGTTCCAATAGTTTATTAAAAAAACACAATTCTTGTAACTACTAAGTAATAAGTACCAACTTTGTTAAAAAAACAAGGAAAACTCACTAATTATGGGAAAATAATTCATAAAATTTTGCGCATTCTGCAGAACGGATCACAGGAGTAGCCCCCCTGCAGAGTGACAAAAGATCTAAATACTTTTCTTTTGATATTTTCTGTGGCTGTGCATTAAGTTTTTCTAGTTTGTCTATATCTGAATTTTTTTGTCTCTTAAGAGAAATGGTTTTATATTCTGTTTCCTTATGTCTAGTTTAAATGTACAGTGACCGGCAGAAAGTTGGACACAAAAATGTAATATTTTTAAACCCTGATTTCGATTAATTTAAATTTCTAGCTGCAAATCGAACAAAATTAAAGTTTAGTAGCAACTTCATGTGTCATCCGATGATAAGTTGCGCTTGCGGTATTTTGTTTTTTTGTAATACACAGGGTGGTCAAAAAAATACAAAAAAAGTTAAATTTCTTTTTTTACTAGGTGGCTGTGCCTTTAAATCTGACATCCACCTTTGATTCCAAACAACTTTTGTAAGTAACTTTTTACCGTATTTTAAAAAATAAGGGTACTTTACTCTTGAGTCATTTTGACATTTTTGAATCTACCTCGTATCCAAAAAGAGATACATATTTAAATTTTGATATATGCGTTTTGAGTTTGAAATGATGCACCAACTTTTATCAAGAATAAAATTTTCTGAGAAATTAATAATAAAAAAGTATTCCATTTGTGTCCAACTTTCTGCCGGTCACTGTATACAGGGTGATACTGTTTTAATCTGCAACACTTCAACAGGTGATAGAAAACCAAAAAATAACCGCACTTTCTTCTATAAACTATATCATTTTAAGGCCTTATAAAAAAGTTACAGGGTGTTAAAGTTGCAAGAAAAATGTGGAATTTATTGAATATTTTACAAACTAGTTGAGATATTTAAGTCATAGTTGGTACACGTTATAACGGCATGGGTTAGCATAAAACCTGTTAATATCAAACATCTTGAACAACCAGTGGCGTAGAAATGGGTAATTAGTATAATTTATTTTAGAAAAAAAATAGAACCACCTTGTATAGCAATAAAATGTATTCAAATTCTTATGTAAATTTTTATTGTAAAAAAACGTTCTCTTAGCATTTTTTCATGTTTGTCATGGTTTCATAGCAAATTTGATTTTTTCGTATTATTTCGGAGTACTTCTGAAAAATTAACTTAAAACTTTTCTCCATAAGTAACACTTAAAATAGAAAAAATGTGTTTGCTACCTGAAATAAAGTAACTTTTTTCAATAAACTCACCTATTTAAGGCTATACTTTTGAAGATACAGGGTCTAAAACATTTAAGGAAGATACAACTAATGTTAAGTACGCTCTGTATCTTGAAAAGTAAAACCTTGAATGGGTAAGTTTAATGGGAAAAGTTACTGTATTTAAAGTAAAAAACACATTTTTTCTACTTTGAGCGTTACTTACGGAGAAAAGTTTTAAGTTAATTTTTCAGAAGTACTTACCCCGAAATAATACGAAAAAATCAAATTTGCTATGAAACCATGACACATATGAAAAAATGCTAAGAGAACGTTTTTGTTTACAATAAAAATTTACATAATAATTTGAATACATTTTATTGCTATACAAGGTAGTTCTATTTTTTTTTTAATAAATTATACTAATTAGACATTTCTACGCCACTGGTTGTTCAAGATGGTTGATATTAACAGGTTTTATGCTAACCCATGCCGTTATAACGTGTACCAAATATGAAATATCTCAACTAGTTTGTAAAATATTCAATAAATTCCACATATTTCTTGCAACTTTAACACCCTGTAACTTTTTATAAGGCCTTAAAATGATATAGTTTATAGAAGAAAGTGGGGTTATTTTTTGGTTTTCTATCACCTGTTGAAGTGTTGCAGATTAAAACTGAATCACCCTGTATATACCTAATTTGTCTTAAGAATCTTTGTTAACTTTAATTTCCATTATGTTTGGCCAGTTCACCGTTGACCCGCAGTCAGTTTTTGCGAGAGACTCTTAAAATCAAGGAAATCTCAAAACTCCAAAGGGATGACAGTATAAGGATTGTGCCGTCTTGCAAGTCTGAATACAGTGTGTAACTGTTGTGGGACAAAAATGTTTCCAGAATGTTTGAGTGAGTAATTTATTGCACTATATGCAGAGTCACCCTCACTTTGTCCATGAAACGATTCAAAGAATCTGAGCGAAATGTCGTTAATATTTTTGCTATGCAAGACCGTAAATAGAAGCATAGGTACTTGCCATGATTGGGTTTTTATTTTGGCTGCTACAACCATCAGAGAACAAAAATACTGACTTGATGCCTTCTTCATCATAAGTTTTCAGACTTCTATAAACGCAACTCGAAATTTCAGATACTCGTCTTTTACTAATCCCTTCATGCCAGGTATAACACGTACATTGTTTGTCGGCAATGTTGCGTAAACTGTTAAATTAAAGTTAGCAAGACGTCGCTTATAAAATATGGCACTTCCGTTGCTAACGGGTAAATACAAGACTTGTTGTAGATCAAACGTCCCGCATAAAATTTCGTTATTTTCTTTGGCCAGCATTTTATAATACTCCTTTAGTTCACGAACTTTTAGCTTCTCTTCTACATGCTTATCAACATGCTCTTTCATTTCCAACTTTCTATTTTCGTCACTCTCTCGATACGTTTGGCAAAGTGTACATTGGTCTTTCTCGGGCAATTCAAAAGCTAGCTTTTTAGTTAAAAATCCTCTACGATACGTGCAAAAGCTTCGTTTATAGTTATTATCTAAATAATGCTCATTTATAAACATGTCATACATCTTTCTCAATGACAAAATCTGCAAGTCTCTGCCTGCAAAATCTGAGATACGCCTTTACGCCTGGCACAACTTCACAAAATTCACACAAATAGGCGTATGTCGAGATGCGCCTCTTTGTGCGAAACAAAACCAAACAATTTGAGATACGTCCAGTGCCACAAAGCACGTATTTTGGCTAACCAGGTGGACTAGTAGAGATTCACGGCTTGACTTGATATTCAAGCTACTTGACTTGACTTAAAATCAAGTCAAGTTCAAGTCAAGTAGTAATTTTCCAATATCAAGTCAAGTCAAGTATTTAATTTGTCAAAAGCTTGATTTTCAAGTCAAGTCAAGTAATTTGTTAAAATGTCAAGCTAGGTACTTGACTCCTTGACGCTGAGTGAGGGGCTTAACTCAAAACTGATAAATTTTGAGATACGCCCCTTCGTCAGAAGAGGCACGTATTATGTCGTCAAGAATTGGTGTGATCGATCAGATCGAGTGGACTCCATGCGCTCGAAATAGCGGATGGACTTGTAATTTTAGATAGATACGATTGAATTTCGATCTGTAGGCTGTAGGGTTTACACATTACACCGTATATTTGAACCCGCTTCCAGTGAATTCAAACCTTTCTCAATCGGATCGAACGCGTCGAGATAAACGTAGTTCATGAATAGTGTTGGTTTTGCCATACCTATTTTTAATAATAATAATTTTATAATAACAATAATTCTCACCCTCCCAATACCCCAAACGGAGTATCCCGGAAGAAACTAAGTGCATGTGCGTGGGAGGGCGGCAATTACTATTATTTTGTCTTCGTTGCTATTTGCGGCTAGGTTCGGTTTTTCCGGGCGAAGTAAACTAGTATTCTCTCAAGTCCTACTACGGAAAACACTAGAAAACCGTAGTAATCCCAGTGAGTGTAGAATAATTAGTAGATCGCACAGATAAAGCTATTAAGGAGCAATACCGGAATCCACATTTTTGCGATGTTTTTCTATAAAGACTTGTGCTTCAGTAGCGTGCCGTAGGGGGGGAGGCACGGGGGGGGCTGTGCCCCCCCCCCCCGCCCTCATCTCTAACCCGCCCTTTGTGCCCTAGTGCAATTGCAAAATTGAACTTAAAATCACGACAATATGATGGTCTATTATTTGTATTATTTTTGCGTTATCCCCGCAAAAATATATCCTTTAAAAGAACGGTTGGCAACGCTGCTTTGTTCACTACTTTGCTGCGCCGCCGCTCTTGACTTTCCTCTTTCCGTCTTTCCTCGCTCTCGTCGTTACCTTCACCTCGCAAGTTCATCACTCACCGTTGGCTCTCCTGCTCTCACTGTTTTCTTAAAAATATTTTCCACCATACTTTGCAACTGCCCTGGAGCAGAAAGGTCGTTTAGCAGTTAGCAGGTTAAACAAAATTTTGAATTTCCAAAGGTGTTCAATAACTCAGGAAAGGACAAATAACTTATCATTACTTAGTATTAATCAGAAACAGCGAAATTAATCGATTATGCTAAGACAAACTTAAATCTGTAAAAACAAGAAGATTATTATTTTACTTAAGTAGACAGTGTTATTTTTTGTTTATAGCTTTACCTAATCATAAAATATATTATGCAGGGTGTCCAACTTTAAAACTGTACAAATTCGTAAAATATTCATTTTTGGAGATAATCGCCTAAACTTTTTTTGTTTGAAAGGCCTCCAAAGACCGCTTCTTTTTACCTTCCTGCCATTTTCAAAATGCAAATCGTCCTGCCATTTTCAAAATGCAAATCGAGGGAAAACCATTTAGGGATTTTTTATTTAAAATCTGACCCCACAGCGTTAATAAGAACACCCCAAAACCCTCAAATAACAAATTTGAATAAAAAATATACAGGGAGTTCCATTCTGTAGGGTGTCAAAGTTGAGCAAAATATAGGAATTTTAAAGGCATCTGCCAAGTCAAGTGTGTCATGAAATCCCCTCAAAACAGTTGAATGGTCAATAGGACCACTCAAGGTGTTGGTGTGCAAAGGTCCAATACAAAATATACAGAGTGTTCTTATCTGTGCCATATCAAATTAGGTACTGAATTTTTGGAACTTTATACGGGTCAAAAATCGTAGGTATATATCAAAACCGCTCCACACACTATAAACGAACTAAATATAGAAAATACAGAAGCCTGCCAGTCAGTAAGTCCATATCAGTTAAGGTGGCTGGTGTGCCACAACAGGCAACGCACAGAAAATGCATCATCTTAGACAGTGACTTTGTTGAGGAAGGTCCAATAATTCAAATCGTTTTTATTTGTTGGTTGGCATTTTGTAAACAAATAAATTATATAAATAAAACTTTTGTGTTTATTAATATTTTTTCAATGCCTGACCAGTATAAAGTTTAATAAAAATTCAGAATTTTGAAATGGCTCTGGGAAAAATACCCCTGTATATTCTTGTAGTAAATCTTTTCATACACCAACATTTTGAGTAATCCTGTTGACCATTCAACTGTTTTGGAGGGATTCCATGGCACATTTGACTCGCCAGATGTCTTTAAAATTCCTATTTTGCTCAACTATGACACACTACAGGATGCAACTCCCTGTATATTTTTTGCTCAAATTTGGTATATAGGGGTTTTGGGGTGTTCTGATTAACGCTGTGGGGTCAGATTTTAAATAAAAAAATCGCTAAATGGATTTCGTGAAAATCGGGGGTTCAGAAAAATCGCAGCCGGCCCTGGGTTTGCATTTCGAAAATGGCAGGAAGGTCAAAAGAAGCGGTTTTTGAAGGCCTTTCAGACAAAAAAGTTTAGGCGATTATCTCCAAAAATGAAGGTTTTACGGATTTGTACAGTTTTAAAGTTGGACACCCTGTACATATACAGTGCCCGCCAAACAGTCTGCACCATATGGAAAAAATTTTTAGTAAATAACTTACAGAAAATTTGTTTGCGGCATCAGGTTTTGCTTGCTCTAGAACCAAAATTGACATAATCAAATGTTGGGACGTTTTTTTTTATATGTCAAATTTGACATTGATGAAAAAAATGACCGAAAAATGGGCTTATTTAACCGAATTTCGAAAAAAGTCATAAGAAAAATATGTTTCTTTCGCAATTTTATACCCCTGTGCAAAATTTCAAGAGCCTACTACGATTTTCATATTTTGCCCTTTGTTGCCCTTTTCCGTTAATCCATAAAACTCGTTCCTATGTAATTTAAAACACTCATTGACTGAATACATACTGCACAATACTTAATTTACGGTTTAAATATCCTTCTTTTCCTTTTTTTGCAAAAAAAAATAAAATGAGGGCTTGTTGAAGAAGCACGCTTGGTGCAAAACTGATCTCATTTTTACAGATAAACACATAAATTCGATTTACAAACTTCTTTCCATAGTAAATGGTTGTAAAAACACAAATATTTCTGTCATGCTGATCTAATCAGAAATATCTAGAAAATTTAAAATATGTCCAATAATATCCAACAAAGGGCAAAATATGAAAATCGTAGTAGGCTCTTGAAATTTTGCACAGGGGTATAGAATTGCGAAAGAAACATATTTTTCTTATGACTTTTTTCGAAATTCGGTTAAATAAGCCCATTTTTCGGACATTTTTTTCATTAATGTCAAATTTGACATATAAAAGAGACTACGTCACAATATTTGATTATGTCAATTTTGGTTCTAGAGCTAGCAAAACCTGAAGCCGCAAACAAATTTTCCGTAAGTTATTTATTAAAAATTTTTCCCATATGGTGCAGACTTTTTGGCGGGCACTGTATATGTTTACTTTGTTAAAACAAAAAAAATGTACGATTTTTTTTGGCGCCCTTAAAATAGCTCGCCCCTCCGCCCTTTTACCCACGGCACGCTACTGGTGTGCTTAGATGAGGGAAGAGAGGGGATACGTAAATCCGGCTTTAGACGGCTATCAAACGTGTGACACAAAATCGATCCGGTGACATTTTTGGTCCCAGACATTTGAGGTGAAATCTTCGTTTGGATTTTCGTCATTTTTGTTGTTAAAAGCCATCCGAAGACTTCCGTTTTCTGGTAGTAATATGGTGCATTGCCGCGCGTATGGCTGCAAAAGCTACGATGGGCGAAATGCGCCTAGAATTACCTTCCATAGGTAAAAATATTCTATATCGGCTTCTTGCACGATTTTTATTTTATGTTATATATATATCCTTTGCGAGTGCAGAGGTATACGCTATTTCAAAGTATGATTAAGGCCATTTAGTTCAAGCTACTTTTTTTGTAATTTGCACTAGATCTGTGAAACTTTTCATTCAAGATTTTGGTCCGATTTGGTACCACAACAGTTCCTGGTTTGACGAGTCCCCTCTCTTCCCTTGTCTAAGGACATGCGAATGCAGCCTGTCTCGACTACGATTCGAACCAAGGTTGATCAAAGGAAAAAATTATGCAGTCTAAATAGTTAGCAATGCTCCAAACATCGCCACCGCGACCTTAGCTTATATAGGGTGTCCACAGGATATCTGCAAAAATGGAAAAAATCCGATTTTTTCGAGTGCTCGGTATGAACAGTAGGAAGAATTTCAAGACATTTTTTGTTGCTGGATTAAAGTTTAAAGTAATAATTATCCTAGTTTCGCTGCTCCATAAACAGGGTGCTCACAATAAAATATAAAATTACTGCAATTTACTTATAATAGTTAAATATGACTACGTTTATCTCGACGCGTTCGATCCGATTGAGAGAGGTTTGAATTCACTGGAGCGGACTCAAATAGATGACGTAAACCCTACAGATTGAAATTCAATCATATTTAAAATTTCAAATCAAGCCGCTATTTCCAAACAGAAGTTGGCCAGAATGTGCACCAACCTACTGTGGAATAATTATAATAAGTTAATGTCCCTAGAGAGGATTAAAAACCGTAGGATTCAATACTGATGATGTAAACGTAGAATTATAAAAAATTCGACATAACTCAATCAGATCCAGTTCAATCCGATCGAGTTGTCACGAGATAAACGTAGTCTATGTAAAATGCATAAATTAAATTAAAAATAACTTTAGAACACAATTAAGTGAAATATCAAAATTGATTTGATTTTTTATTTATTTTCTCATTTTACATGTTTTTAATTAAGTAGTAACTTTTTTAAGTTCAACGACAAAAAGTCCCAAAAAAACTGTTTAGACCAATGACGTCAGAACCTATACACGTGGCGCCCCATTCATAAAATGCCCTTTGTTATGTCTCCAAAAATTAAATATATCCATACTACTCTAAAAACAAAGATGGAAAATCAACCAACAAGCATGTAGTCATTGACCTTTCTCTGTGATATGCCTCCGGAACCACTCTTGAATATCGCGTGTTTCCTCTTATTTAATGATTTTTTTTGGGACGCAGAAAACATCAGAACCTCACTAAAAACTCGGGGGAAGGTCTAAGGACAACGGCCCCAAGATCTCCGAACCGAAACAACTTCGCTACGGCTCGACAAAAAAGGGCAATTTCTGACAATCTGAGAAGAGAGATGTAGAGAATGACACAAAAACCATCCGATTTCTCGAGGGAAAAAGAGCTTAATATCTCTTGTTTAAAATTCGAAAATGTGTGAAATCTCTTGGGCGGACCCTCCTCACGCTTCCCACCGCGATTTTCCTCGCCCCAAGACCCTATTTAAGAATCTTTCTCGACTTGGTCACTGCGAAGACATCAGTTTTACCCGAAAATATATTTGCCTTTTAATGGAGCGCTTAGACTGTGATTAGTTCTGGGCGTTAGGCGTTTATCAAAACATGATTGATGATTTTTTTAAATTTTATTATGAATAGTACCTAATACTCGGTCTAAGATAGCGCAACGAAACTAGAGGAATTAATGCTCTAGGTGAATCTTAATCCAGCAACGACAAAAAAATTTTGCACTTGCTAAATATGCTAAATATGCCTAATTTTAACAAACAATAATATTTGATATTTTTACAAGACATCCTAAATGTAGAGATTAAATTTTTGCAAAATACTCACTTTTCGGATAGGACTACTACTACTGTAGCTCCTAATGTGTTCAGAGTATTTTGTTGTCCTTAATTTGGAAGGTCGATTTCTAAAAGCAACCCACAAGTACGACCCCAGCACTATTTTTTAACCAGCAGCTATTTACATTTGCACTTTGGTTAATAAAAGTCATTCTTCATAGAAAGTTGTGCTTATTCTGTAAAGTGCATAGCCATACTAAAAATTTATAAATAACATACAGGGTGGTTATAGACAAGAAAACCTAAAATCAACTCCATAGTAAAGGACCTGTTTTTGATAGAATAGTAAAAATATTAGAAGAGGATGTTCATAATATCGATAAAAGTTCAGATATCAAATGTGAACGTTATATTTCCAAATTAATATTTTTGCCTTCATTATGATTGTACAAGGTTAACTAAAGTGATTATTTTTCCAGTTATCCACATATCTACCAACAAAATCAGTTGACGTTTAAATTAGGAATTTAAGAGGGGGTTGCCAACAGGGAAAATGACGACCCCAGAGCCCCGAGCCGAAATAACTTAGCTGTAGCTCATCGAAAAAGAGCAATTTCTGACAGTTTAAGGTCTTTGGCTTTTAGGTGACGGGAAATGCCTACCAATCGTATAAAAAAGATGCGTCCCACCTGCGTTGGTCGTTTTTTCGCCGAAAATCCTTAAGGTGGGTTGCCAACAGAGAAAGTGAGGATAGATTTCGTATTTTTTTTAAGTTGTACAGCATGAAATCTAATAACATTTTACCTGGCACAAATTTAGTACATACATCTCTGTCTTCATTTTAATCATAAGATCTTAAAAGCATATGCACTGGAATTATTATTTTTCCCAAGGTTTTCATAACCTATAAATCAAAACGCTGCTTATAAGATCTTATGATTCAAATTAACACAGAAATGTTTGTACTAAATTTTTGCCAGGTAAAATGTTATTAAATTTTATGCTATACAACTTAAAAAAATACGAAATCTAACGTCACTTTCGCTGTCGGCAACCCCCTCTTAAAGTGAACCCTTCAGTCAGTGTCAACTTTTTTTGAATAGTGTTGTCTCTGGATCAACGAATCGCATGAATTCATGAATTCGTTGATGCTTCTTCAAATCTTACACAGCACCTGTTAAGATTTCCTTTCGATATATTTCCAATATTTTGTAATAAAAAGATCAAAATTGCAAATGGATACGATATTTTCACCTATACTGTAGCATTTCACTATAGATTCTTTGCTCTAAAATCAATATTCTTCAAAAGTTTTAATACTGACTGAAGGATTGTTGACTTTAAATTCCTATTTTAGGTTAAGGGCAACTCACTTTGTTGGTATGTATGAATAATAAATAATCCCTTTGGTAAAATTTTTATAATTATTACTTCAATGCAATGAAGGCAAAAAAAACTTTGAAACACAACGTTCAAATTTGACATCTTGTTGATATTATAGGTAAACATCATTTTTCTGTAAGACTTTTATACTATTATTTCAGAAACCATGTACTTTATTCGTAACTTGATTTTAGGTTTCTGGTTTTTTAACCATGTATCTACGTTATTCCGAAATTTTTAATATGGCTAGGGCAGGTAATCGCCAGAGCCACCCTGGTGTAAACATTGAAGGCATTTCGACGCATTTTGGAGGCATTTCAAGGTATTTTTTTGAACGTTTTCTCTTGTGCGCAATCGCATTGCAGAAGAGTGATATTTTATATAACATGAAAATAGCGTGTATGTAGTGTAAACCGCAGCTGAACATGATTGTAAATCAGATTCTCAATTTCACCAAATTTCTTAAAAGAATCCGACTTTCATGTACACCAAGACATCCTCTGCGGTTTACTCGAAGGTTGATCCCTCGGAAATAGTGGTTATCCAGTGTGAATCCTTCGGAAAATACTTAATTGAATTTGCGATAAGGAAAAATTTTTTATAACGGGTGCGAGCTATTTTTCTTAAACCGCGCAGGCGCTGGCTTAGACAGAGTGCGGACACTTCTAAATATGATTCAAAAAGTGTCTGCCTCCAATTAAAGCAAATTTGTCGGGTGCGAACGAGTATAGTAAGAAAATAACGTGTGTATAAAAGAGAGTTGCTGAACAATTGTTTTGGAAGAATTACGAAGCTGTATCCATTTCCGAGGGTTTTTTTCCAAGCCATTGCGAGGCATTTCTCCAAGGCACTTCATGGGTTTTTCGAGGCATTTTGGTGTACACAATTTGGGCTGCAGATTTCCCCTCGGGCTATGGACTTTACAGAATAAACAAAACTTCTTGTGAGAAATGACTTTTAGTCCATCCGGGGACACACTGTATACTACATGGCATGTATAACATAATGCATTTTATGCTCAGTACTCACCAAACGTGAAAGATTTCCTTATACGGCGATGTGTAATTTATGGAAAAATAAGATTTAGTCTAGAAACAATTTAAATTAATATTTCGGAGTATTATTCACCAAAACACATTAACTAACATTAGCGTAACCTGGCAGTTCTTGCAGCCCACAAATATCGTAGTTGGAAAAGTATTTTGTCATATATTCGTAACAATCCTGCAACATCGAATGGAATGCAAAGTTCCCTTTTTGGACCATTTTCATCCCTGGATCCAAATCGTAATAATTGTTGGGATATATTTTCTTTAAAAACAAGTCTCTCAGCACACCTTGTTGTGGGGACTAAAAATAATATACATTTTAAATATAAAAATATTATTTAACGTTTAATATAACAAAAAATTTAAACCCGTACACCTATAATTGACTGATTTGTTAAGCCTTTAAAGGATAAATAATAATTTTCTTAATTGCCACTCATTGACAGCATATTTTCAATGAGAAAATTTTGTTATCAGGAGCGTCGATTCGTGGATTCTAACCTCGAAATAGAACCTCATAAATGAGTAATTCTGACCGCCACAATCTATTCTGCTTTCTAGCAATTGAGCCATATCTCGAATCTCCACGGTTGATCTTAACATGATGAGGATCATCGCAGAATAAGCCACATACAGGAACATAAACAGTACGAAGAAAAGAAGTGTTAGTATTCTGCTGGAATAACTTCTGGGCTCATAAGTTGTTCCTGAAAAGTAGGTATTTTTGAATGGATCGAATATAGCTGCCCAACCTACAATAAGTACTAATAATGCAATTGGAAATTTTTTAAAAGTAACTTTAAATTACCTATAGTTTCTTAAATCGAAAAAATAGTCAATTTTCTTACAGTGGAGCAGGAAGATAAAATTAAAACAAAGTAGAATTCTTATAGTCAAAACTCCACAATCAGTTTCTTTAATGAAAGTTTTCATTAAAGAAACTGATTGTGGAGTTTTGACTATGAATGAAAGTTTTCATTAAAGAAACTGATTGTGGAGTTTTGACTATAAGAATTCTACTTTGTTTTAATTCTATAGTTTCTTGTTAGATGGGTGCAAAATATCAAAATCGGTTTTTTTTCCATACATTGTTCGTTTTAGTTTAAAAAAATTTGGGGTTTTAACTCCGTTTAAAAATACCTCCGTTGAATGAATGTTATACCTACTGCCTATAATAAGTAGGACCTATCCACTGTCCCTGGTGATGAAATCAGAATAGCAGTTTTTGGATTATAACGATCGATAGCAATAATAATTATAATTCTAGACAAGTTTTCGCATCGAATTTTTATCGAAATAATTTTTCAGAATGGTATACCTGATGAGAACTAAGAAATCCTTACCTTGTTGGGAAACAGCTTCCAATGAAATCAAAATAATATCACTCCAAGAAACATATACTTTACTATTAATTGATCGTTTTCCCTAAAAATTAAAAAGCAGACTTTACAACCAAGGCATTTATAACTTTAATGTAAAAATTTAATTTTTGTAAAGTTTAATAATTATTTTTGTAATTATTTTTGGTAAATATAATGAGACTGCAGATGCCTACTTATATTATACGACCTTTAGTATTTGAAACACTTAGAACGAAATAGCTACATCATTCACTGAACGCTCATTATATTTCTTACTGTACTTGCCTTTCTTAATTGCAGTTCGTATTTGAGAGTAATGAAAAACGCAAGAACAAAAACAAACGTTACCAGAAATATAGCGAACCAAACATTATTGGAAAATGTTAAAAAATAAATATTTTTCATGAATGACAGAGACGGCTTTTTCAAAATAAACTTAAGTCCAAAAAATCGCATGGGTGCTATGAACTTTATAAATTCTTCTCTACTATGTGCCATCAGTAGGGAACCTTAAATCAAAAATTACTATACTTAATTTTGTCCTTTATTATTAATTGTTAAACAGAAATTAATAATTATTAAATTCAAAATTAGTAAATATTTACCAGCCAGGTCAATTTTGTCCTCGATGATTGCTTCAATGAGGTCATTATTTCCAGAATATTTTCCAGTAGTCTTATTCAATTTTCCATAACCGTGAGTGGGAAATATTCGCAAGTCGAATGTACCATTTAATGCTTCCACGAAACTAGTGATCATTGGAAAATCTAGTTTAAACATAAATTCATCCGACCTCCTACAAATGTCGGTCCTTTACAGGTAATCGAAATAACATAGGTATATTCAAAACTTTTTCAATTTATAGAAAACCCGTTCCGGAAGTAAGCGGATCCTTATTTCTATATCGGGATGAAGGAAAGTTTTTTAAAATTAAACGTAAGTAAATTGTAAAAAACGAAAACCAACACGCAGTTTCCTAGACTCGTTTCTTAAAAAACTAGGATTAGATTTAATATAATTAAAACATCATAATACCTACAGCCTACACACGTCGAAAGAAAAGGGACAAGGATAAAAATTATGAAATAAAACACAATTTCCTGCCATATTTTTTTATATTATAGCTGTACTCTAATACTACTTATATGCGTCAAAATTCACAATAAAAAAGAAACTCTTCAAATTTACATAGTTTCCAGAAAAAAATTATGCATGTTTTTGTAACACATAGTTAACAACAATAAAGCAACATTAAATAATTATTATTATTATTAATACAGAGTATTACCGCCACGACAGTTAGCAACTGCTCTGCATCTTCGAGGCATACTCAGAATTAAGTTGTCAATGTCATGTTGTTCGATGTCATTCCTTTCATTTGAAAGGCACTCGAATAGTTGTTCAGTTTGAAACACAATATTTTGCACCAAAAGTCTTGGTCCGAGTATATTTCATAAGTGCTCGATGGGATTAAGGTCAGGGAATTGGGAAGGCCAAGGCAAAACATTAGTTTCATCGTCCCGCAAAAATTCGCGCACGACTCTTGCCGCATGAGAACACGCATTGTCGTGCATTAGTTGAAATTTCGGTTCATTTCTCTCAACATATGGAACAACAATAGGCCGAAGAATAATGTTTTGATAATCATTGGCATTCAGACACCGCTCCAACCAAACGAGATTAGTTCTCCCACCAATGTTGATACCGCCCCATACCATGATCGTACCTCCTTGAAAGGTGTGAACCACTCGAACAGCTGCATGCGATGCTTCCTTGAATCTAGCCGAAGTCCAATTCGGGACTTATCCTGCTGCTGCCAATTTAAATGTTGTTGTACCCATTGTAACCTGGTTGTACGATTTCTCGTGATAATGCTAGAACTCTTACTATACAGGCCGGAGGGCATTATTGTGACCTTCCTATTCGTGGAGCCTGTTTCGGACAGTTTGGTCACTAACCTGTATACTGTGAATATTGTGCAGCTGAATAACCGATTGCGTAGCAGTAATACTGCGCTCTCGCAAGGCTAGCAATCTTAGAAATCTATTCTAAATTGGAGTAGTTACCCTTGTACGACCTGTAAGCCGTTCTGTGATGTCTCCTGTTTCTCGGTATCTTATACATAAACGATTAATAACACGCTTAGATGTGTTAAGAGCTTCTGCCACAGCCCTTCACGTTCCAAATGATGCCTCTGCATTATAAAATGTTTAAAATCAAACCAAATTTGCCCAGCACTAAATGACAAATAACTATTAAATTAAGATGGTTTTTCCTTTGAATTTTAAGAAATCTTCAATGTTTTTTTAATGTAAAAAATACTAATACGTTTGCATTATCAGTTGCTAGAATTGCTCCTAGTCGTATTTTTTTTAATTTTTAATTTCGAAATAATTAAGAAAATATGCGCATTTCTGTAATTGTCTCTTAGATTCTTTTGATGTGTGTGTAATACTATTGTTTATATCAAGCAAAATAACTACTGTATCTAGTATATGATTAAAAAATATCATTGAGCAAAGGAAAACGATCCTTTCAGTAGCGTAGAGCGAAATTTGTTTCGGGGAGAGGGCGGCCAAAATTTTTAATAAAATTTTTAAACAGGTATTTCTACCTTTAAAAAATCAGTATTTGGTCACCAAAATAAATGAATCTTAGGAAATGACAAAATATTCGGGTTTAGGTAATCTGCAATGAATATTGTCAAATTCCTCTACTTTACTCTTTAGTCAATGTTAGGTATTAAATTTAAAAACAAATAATACTCACACCAGGGCCTTCGCCAAAATTAAGAATATAGATATAGGCAGGTGTTCAGATTTGATCCCGAACACACCTGTAAAATTGTGATGCTCTGCATGATTTTGTGTCTGTAGGAAGTGTCCTTATTTTAAGACATAGGTATCTGCATGGAGGCAGCACTATTCCACGTAATGCTATGAGTACTACGGAAACCCCAAACCTTAGTAATCCCAGTGAGTGTAGGACAATTAGTAAATCATGCTGATCAAGCTATTATGGAGCTAAAGGTACCGTGAATCCACAATTTGTTAAGCAGCGCTCTTGGCCATAAGCGGCATTTTTCTATAAAGACATGTGCATGCAGACCCCGACCTTGACCTCGATCCGAACCAAGGTCGATCGAAGGCAGAAAAGCATGCAGTCTAAATAGTTAGCAATGCTTCGAACATCGCCACCGCCGCCCCCAAAAATACTATTAGAAGCTTTTTTATCGGAAATCGGGCAACGCATAATTCAACACCCCCTGAAACTACTTGTCCCAACCTTTATTAATTTACATCGCCGACTAACCTTTCTATAAGGCTTTAAAGTTGGGACAATTGAATTTTATTTATATTCAACTAGAAATTCTTACTGCTTTGGCATATAGTTGAAAATCGAGTAAATTTAATTTAAACATCCCAAAAATATCCCAATAATAAAGAAAGCAGAAAAAGAACACCATCCTATCGTTTTAAAATAATACTTAAATATGGAATATTTTTTGTAATTTTCTGTGAGAAGGTAGAATGGTGTTTGTTTTTCGTTTTCTTCATTACTGGGACATTTTTGGGATGTTGCGATTACGTTTACACGATAATCTAAAGCCTTCCTGATTCCTGTAGAAATGTAAGTTTTTCCCAACTCTAAGGTCCTATAGAAATGTCAGTTGGCGTTGGTACTAGGTACCTACTAGTTTAAAACCGTAGGGGATTCAATAAATAATGTCCAATATGGGATTAATAATTTCTATTTCTTTTAGGTCTTTGGGTTTACTTACTGAAATAAAATGTCTAGTTTAGTGTATCTACTGATAAAATTCAAAGTTTATACTTGATGCCACAAAAAATGTAGCCTACAGATTGGATATATTTTCTATGCTTAATTATACTTACAAAACGCTGTCGGAGTTTATTGGCTCTTCATCCAATAAATAATATTCCTGAAATATAACGGACCCAACTCTAACGGGTAACTTGTCAAAATTAAATCTTCTCGATGGAGTTTCAACTCCTTTATAAAGCTCCTTCAGTCCATGACTTTCACTCCAGTTTCCATAAACTTCTATTTCTAAAAATTAACAAAGCACCTCTCTCCATTTTTCCACTGTTTTACATTTTTAATAGTTACTATTAAAGAAAACACCCCCAAAAATACAAAATTTTGAATATAGACGTGGTGAAAACGTTTGTTTCTAACCCGGCACTAAAACACGGAAAATGGAGAGAACAGGCGAAAATGCGAGAAAATTAAGGATAGACTGTAATGTGATTGGTTTTTCCGCGTATTTGTGAAAAACGTGCGCCAACATAACTATGTAAAAATGAACCCTGATTAATGTTCAGATTGTTAGGGGATTTAAGGATTTCGATGGATTAAGGATTTTTCTTTGAATGGGATGGAATATTTTGATGGGGTTTTAGTATCATTAAGCAAGACATGATAATGCTCGGCAAGTGCAGATTGACCCGTAACCGTATACGCTGTTCGTGTTCTTTATAACACGCGTTGATACAGTACGTCCCTTTTCTCCAATATTCACTTCTCCACATGAGCATGGTACACGATATACCCACTCGTACTCGATGGTACAGTATCCATAATCACTCGGTAATATTGGGATAATTATTTAGGGAGCGTGGAAAATC
Organism: Pseudeuparius sepicola; assembly: GCA_963920635.1. Taxonomy (NCBI): domain Eukaryota; kingdom Metazoa; phylum Arthropoda; class Insecta; order Coleoptera; family Anthribidae; genus Pseudeuparius; species Pseudeuparius sepicola. The sequence continues at coordinate 44,106,284 of OY987302.1, read as the reverse complement.
TTGCTAGTACTTATTATGTCGATTTAGAATTTTGGAGATGCGATCGGTATGCTATGGATATAGGGAAAGAAAGCCCTAGTGATCGGCGGGTCATTTACGCGTCTGTTACTATTGTAGTTCAGGTCAGTAAATTTCTTAATAGAACGCTGGATACTATGAGAAGAATAATAATTGTTATTCGTAGTTATAAAGTAGCTAATGACCCAGCTGAATTATATGTAAAAAAGGTAATGGGTGAAGGTCAGTTACACTCCTGGGGAAAAACTTTTATTCCATAGCCAACGTTTCGATTTATTTAAAATCTTCTTCAGGGTTCTACAAAAAACAATGTGGTAATGTAATATAATACAAAATATGATAAGAAAAAAACAAGAAATAATACACGACAGTCAAAGAGTAAAAAAAAAGGAGATTTATAATAAAATGTGAAAAATGTCAGAAACAAGCACACACACAAAAAAGCCAATTAAATTTTTTTTTTATAAAAAATATATATAGTGTACTCACCAGAAAAATCGCTTTCCCGAGTCAACAAATAATAATAAAAACAAGATACTTATTGTTAGATACATTTGTGTGAGATCGAAACACAATAAATAGGGTGTTGGTAGAGGCATACAAAGTTTGAGCTGACTGTTGTGGGGTATTAAAATGTGGTTAAAAATAATGTGGTTAAAAAAAGGGGAGGAAGAACAAACAAACAAAAACGACAAGAAACAAAAAAGAAACCACAAAAAACCACATTGAAATATCCAGTTGACTAGAAATTAGGTATCACACAGTGGCAAAAGCAAATCTACAATTTAAAGGTTAATCTTATTAATAAGGTTATAATAAGCCAAATTCAAACCATCAATGTCTCTCCGCGTGTTAACACTGTTGCTCCTTTTTATGTAAATCATTTCTTTTAATAGGCGTCTAGACAAGTTCCTTTCCTTACATTTAACCCTTCTATTGTCAAAGTCGAAATGATGGCCTTTCTCTCTACAATGTTCCACCAGGGCAGTAGGTTAACTGAGTTTTTCTTAAGTGAATCACGACGATGTTCTGTAATTCGCTGTTTTAAATATCGTCCTGTTTGCCCAACATAAACTTTTTCACAATTTGTTCAAGGAATACTATACACAAGGTTAGATCATTGAATAAGGAATTCGTAAAGAAATTTAAGTAAATAGCCGTTATGCGTAGCTTACAAATTACGCGTAAGTGGTAGGTGGCGAACAGGTAGGCCCTCTGTTACTGTATCTTGGAATTAGTCGACTCGTTTGAAATTGTGGCGACCGGAGCGTCATCTACTAGTCGTAAGAAAAACTATTAGTGCGGGCCACCGCATTTAGCTAAAGCGGGGACCAACTGGAACAAGCCACCGAGTCTACGTTTCGCTAACAGATCGACAGATGGCCGCTCTGTCGCATCCCCTTCAACGCGAGGAAGGGATAAATGATAGTTCCAACCAAACTCGTTGCTATAGCCTGGCGTGTGGCATATTATTGTTCTGGCAAAGTTTACAGAATTAAAATAGTTCTGTAAACTTTGGTTCTGGTTACTTCAGCTGATTTTACTGTTGTTGTCATTTTGGTGGCTATTGTTTTCTTGTTGTGTTTTGTGTCTGATTAAGGTTTTGATCACAAAATATATGGTTTTTATTATCCATAGTAGCCTATCGCCGCTGTTGTTATATAAATTGCGACAGCAGCAAGCGTTCTAACACGTACATTTCCCGTGAAAGATGAAATTCGCTGTACCTACTTAGGCAGTGGATAATAAAATAGCGGAAACATAGCACTGACAAATTTAGAAGACTGTCAGTTGAAACAAATGATGTGCGAAAAACATTTTCGAAATAATTTTGTCAAAACCCTCCATTCTATTGGTCAAAAGGCAGCGTCCAGAGATTTTAAGTATGTCTGTGTAATTTGTTACTTGTTAAAGTACCTACTATTCCATTTTAATTATTTAATAATATTTTGTTACTTTTATACAGGGTGAGTTTTTTTTTTTGATGATCAGTATGGGGATCTCGGAAACTAGCGGAGAGAGAAGGAAGGTCAGATGGGAAAAGAATTCATGTTTTTTGGGCCCAATCATTGAATAAGGAATTCGGCCCAATTTAACGCGCCTTATGGATTCTTTAAAAAAGCATGGCTTACTAGATATTTTGAAAAAACTAAATTTTGGCGTTTTATTGTAATCTGTCTAGATTCTTTGTCTCTGAATTTAGATAAAAAGTGTAAATACCAAAGGTGGAGAGATTTGTGTCCCCATAATGCTGTTAATATGTCCTATTCTTTCCGTGACAAGTGACAGCTGTCATTTTCGCGATATGACACAAACTTCTGTTTTTTAAAATGGGAACCATAGTTGTCCGTGGCCTCAAAAAATCCGGCATATTTAGAGCTTTCCAACTCCAACGATATAATACTCGATATGATTATTCAGAAAAATAACGGAAATAAGTATAGTTTGCATTTAAAAACACAAGTTGAAGAAAATGGCTACTGCCATGGAAATTATTACATGATATCCGCATTCGGGACACAATTCCCTTCAATTTTGGTATTTACACTTTTTATTTAAAATCAGAAACAACGAATCTAGATGGATTGGCATAAATCTCCAAAATTTCGTTTTTTTCTTCTAAATAGCTAATCTAATAATATAATAACCTATGACTTTTTCAAAAATCCACAAGGCGCGTTAAATTGAAAAGAATTGCGGTTTTGTGGGCCCAATTTAACGCGCCTTGTAGATTTTTGAAAAAAGGCATGGCTTACTAGCTTACTACAAATTTGGAAAAAACACGAAATTTTGGAGATTTATTCCAATCCATCTAGATTCGTTGTTTCTGATTTTAGATAAAAAGCGTTAATACCAAAGTTGCGGAGGGAATTGTTTCCCCAATGCGGCCAGATTTAATCACCTCCCGACATGGGCGCCCATAGGGGGGCACGTGCCCCCCCTGGAGATTCTCAAAATCCCTTCGCGTTATATTTTATACTATTATAGTTGAGCAAAAGATTATTTTCGTATCCTTCCAGGGTGTCCCGAAATTAGCCTGCCATAATTTACCAGCGTGTTCTACGACCTAAAAAAATGAAAAAAGTTCCTATAAACATTTCCTTAAAAATTCCCCCTAATGCGGCTATAGCCCCAAAAAGGGGCAGTTTCACAAACGGTTTTTTCCAAATTTTTTCAGAACGAACAAAGGTAACATTCTGAAATTTGGTATGTAATGTACCTGTGGCATTTGACATTTGCCGGGGTAGCGATAGTTAGATATTCTTAATCATAGGCGTCCTAAATGGGGGGTTAAGGGGTTACAAATACCCTAAATATTTTGTGTATGCTTTTTCCCCGAATTTATTGTCATAAAAACATAAAATTTCAGGGTATTCTACGAAAAAAAGGTGCTCTTGTTGAACTTTGATAGCGTGCACCGTTTTCGAGTAAAATCGTAGTGAAATTTTTTTGCAGAGAGCCATGAAGATGTAATAGAAATTAGCCTGCTATATTTTACCAGCGTGTTCTGCGACCCAAAAAAATGAAAAAGTTCCTATAAACATGGCCTCAAAAGTGCCCCCTAAGAGGGCTATAGCTCCCGAAATGGACACTTTGGCAAACGGTTTTTCTAAATATTTCCAGAACGAGCAAAGATAAAATTCTGAAATTTGGTATGTGACATACCTGGGAGAATAAACCATGAAAAAAGCGCAGAAAAAATTTTGGGATATTTTTAACCCCTTGACCCCTCCTTATATGGGACGCCTATGATGAAGAATGTCAAACTCTCTCTACCTCGGTAAACATCAAATCTTACAGATATATCACACACCAAATTTCATAATTTTATCTTTGTTCGTTCTGGAAATATTTAGAAAAAACCGTTTGCCAAAGTGTCCATTTCGGGGGCTATAGCCCTCTTAGAGGACTTTTTTGGAGGCCATGTTTATAGGAACTTTTTTCATTTTTTTGTATCAAAAAACGTGGTGGTAGATTATGGCAGGCTAACGATGCATGCTATCGAAGTTCAACAAGAGCACCTTTTCTTCGTAGAATACCTTCAACTTTCATAATTTTGCAAGAAATCTGGAAAAAAGTATACAAAAAAAATTGGGTAATTTTAACTCCAGACCCCCCCATTTGGATTAAGAATGTCTAACTATCGCTACCTCGGTAAATGTCAAATCTCAGAGGAACATCACATACCAAATTTCAGAATTTTATCTTTGTTCGTATTTATTTTATTTTATCTTTGTTCGTATTTAAAAAAAAATCGTGGCTGCTTTCAAACGAGACGGCCTTTGATCTGGCAGCCAAAAACACGTCCCAAAAGAATATCTCCAGAGGTAGCTATAGTCAGAGGCGTACAGGCTGGTTGGACGCGATAAATATATTTTAAAAATCGTGGCTGTTTTCATAGGTAAATAAATTCAATGAAAATAATCAGTGGGTTACGACGTTGCCAAATCAAAAGTGTGGCTGAGAAAAGTGTGGCTCTTTTCACACCGATAGTTCATCCATCCATCTCTTAAGAGCGAATACTCATCATCATTTATGACATATATATTTTCCTATATAAGATATACCGGCAAAAGTTTCATTTTCGAAAAAATAAACATCAAAGGGCAAAATTGAAAGTTTCAAGGTCGCATATTTTCCAAACGCTTAGATTTTAAATATCTAAAAATATACAGGGTGTTCTAATTAAAAAACATATGTTTGGTTTGGCATCCCTTTCCTGAACACCCTGTACAAATCTGAATAAACGCTGAAAAAAGCTTTCTTTGGCTTCTTCAACTTTTATCTGAAGAGAAGCCCTGTACAGAGCGGGCCATCGGTGTCTGAGGCTCATTTTGTATGATAAACTTGAAAAAAATGTGCATTTTCGAAAAGTGGTCGTAACTTTTTTCAGGATGAAAGTTTTGTTTTTCTGTAAAAACATTTCTAGAGCACTTTTTTACGTAGAATCCAATGCTGCTACTAAATTTTTTTAAGTCAATGGTTTAGAGTTACTGATAAAAAAAATTAAAATTGAACAGCCTGTATATTTTTGCATTTTTTAATAGAGCAAAAAATTACCATTCCAAAAATATATATAACACTTAATGATTTACTTAAGTAGTTATCAATTACTAATAACTTTTATGAATTTTTTTCATCAGTATATTTTTGCATTTTTTTTAATAGAGCAAAAAATTACCATTTCAAAAAGTAGGTATATAACTTTTAATGATTTACTTAAGTAGTTATCAATTACTAATAACTTTTATGAATTTTTTCATCAGTATATTTTGCATTTTTTAATAGAGCAAAAAATTACCATTCCAAAAAATATATATCTAACTCTTAACGATTTACTTAACAAGTTATATTGAATAAGGAATTCCTTATCCGAATACCTTAATCAATGGTAGTTATCAATTACTAATAACTTTTATGAATTTTTCATCAGTAACTCTTAAACCATAAAAAAAGTGCTTCAGAAATGTTTTTACAGAAACACAAAATATTCAACCTGAAAAAAGTTACGGCCACTTTTCAAAAACGCACATATTCAAAAAACGCCCTATTACTCAAGAACGGTGACAGATATCGATTTGCGGTTTTCGCCATTAAGTTATTTATCATAAAAAGATGAGCCTCAGAGACCAATATCAGTTTTCGTTAAAAATAGAGGGCCCTATTTTTAACGGAGATAGGGTTTCCCTTTAAAATTGTTCAATTTGGCTCACCCTGTACATAGAGGTATAATATGGGAATACACCAGAGCAGGTGTCTCATTTTAAGTCCGATTAGGTATATTATGTCCTTTCAAATAATTGAATTAAAAATTAATTACACGCTTGCGTATGTCTACGCCACTGGACATTATTTTTTACAAAAAGCCAGTAATTTGCATGGCAAAAAAAAACGAATTTTCAGTTTTTAGTCAAACTTTTAGGCAAAATTATTTTACTCATAATTTTGGCGCCAAAAATTGATGCAAAATATTGCGACGAAACTGACAGATGAAAAAAATCTAAAGGCACTTTTTGTTCGAAATGGAATTCTCTATCTAAAAATTAAATATTTTTTTGTCAATCTCCTAAATTGTTTATCTAATTAAATTAGCGGTAGGTACCGATTACCCGTATCTCCACCACTGATGCATAAAGGACGCAATCGATCCAAGTATAGGTAGGTAGGTAGGTACTTTGTACCAAAATTAGGTTAAAATACCCTTTTCTGGTTTAGAAATTAATAAATAAAACAATCTATTTTTTAAAATTTTATCACCCTGTAACGTGGAAATGAAGCCTTTCTGAAGAAAACGTTACACACACCAAACACCCCACTTATTTTCAAAAATACCTACTAGCACAAATTGTCGGGTCGGACGATAGAAATGGCTCACCCTGTATAATAACCTGCATACATTAGGTACACTTTTTTAATTGTTAACATTTATTAAGGTAATTCCTTATCCAATGGTATTAAGTATATTATATTATCGAGTACATAAGGTATTATGTTATGTTTTCAACATGTCACACAAATCCTAAAAACCGACATTTACCTATTTATTGCCACTTTTTCTTACTTTCGTCCTCTCGCAACCATTGAACCATTCAGTTACTTTTGTTCTTCAAATATTTATTAAAATTAACTAGGTATTCCTTGACCCCAAAAACATAAAAAACGACATAGGTAGGTATCGCACCCTATATTCATCCCTTTACACCCCTCTCAATTTCCTCTCTTTAAATAAAAAAGTCGAAAACACTCTCTACTCTAACTCGCTACAAGAGTGATTTCGTTTGCTAAAAATTACTGTATATATGAAACGGCAGCGGCTGACCTTGAAATTATAAAGGGAAAATCGTCTTGGTTATTGATTATTCTGTTTGCCTTCAAATAAGAAATAAATACCTGCTATTCTTTGGCCTTGAACAGTATTTACAGAGGCAGTTCCATCTGTCGTTAGAAAGGTTGAACCTCCTTCCGCGCGCCATCTCTCCGTCGGAAGATTTAATAAGGAGACGGGTCTGTTTTATTTTAGTTATTTAATTGGACGCATTCAGTGCTTTATAGGCGCCACTTCCTGGGACCATAAATACGGGCGAGGGGGGTTAAGAGGGAATACATGGGCGGTCCTACAGTCAGTTACGGGTCTGTCCATTGATCTTAGATATCTTTCCGAATACCTTAATCAATGGTTAGATTGAATCTCTTTTGGAATTTTTGATTTGATTTTTGAGAAAAAAAGGAGTCCTACAGTGTTGGAATTTGAGAAGGCAATTTCACTATTATCAGATTTAAATTGCGTGGTATCCTTAAATCGGATAATAGTGAAATTGCTTTCTCAAATTCCAACACTGTAGGACTCCTTTTTTTCTCAAAAATCAAATCAAAAATTCCAAAAGAGATTCAATCTAACCTTGTGTATAGTATTCCTTGCACAAATTGTGAAAAAGTTATGTTGAGTACACTATATATATTTTTTATAAAAAAAAATTTTAATTGGCTTTTTTTTGTGTGTGCTTGTTTCTGACATTTTTCACATTTTATTATAAATCTCCTTTTTTTTACTCTTTGACTGTCGTGTATTATTTCTTGTTTTTTTTCTTATCATATTTTGTATTATATTACATTACCACATTGTTTTTTTGTAGAACCCTGAAGAAGATTTTAAATAAATCGAATCGTTGGCTATGGAATAAAAGTTTTTCCCCAGGAGTGTAACTGACCTTCACCCATTACCTTTTTTACATATAATTGTTATTGTTGGAAAGTTACCATTAGTAAGATAGGATCTGAGAGGTAAATTGCTTAATAAACAAGGAATTAATAATGCATTGTTTTTGGGATGGGTGGTGTGGGAGAAACCATTAAGGTGGATCTGTATGTGTTGATTTCCGGTACACCGGGTGTCCTAGAGAACCATCGACCCTCCGGAGACCAACACATCCGGAAAAAGAAAAAAGCTCTTTTTAAACCTCCATGGTAAACTTAATATTTTCGTGTCGGGCGGGAGGTAAAAGTGTCATCCGCATACCTAAACCAACATTTTGGTTTTAGATATAAGAGATTCCATAAATATGTTGCCTATCACGGGAGACAAGGGAAAAACCATAGCAGCACCAGAAGTTTATTCAAAAAGTCTATTATTAATAGTGAAATATGTGGACTTAAGACAAAATTCAGTTCTAGGATATCCGCGGGAATTCTTATTTGAGAAGCAAAAAGATCATTTAGAATTGTCGACTCTAGTTTAAAACCTAAAGGATATTATACCATTGAATACGAGAAGTGTATATCGTGTGGCATGATCATGTGGACAAGTGTATATTGGAGAAACGGGACGTACTGTATCAACGCGTGTTAAAGAACACGATCGGTGTATACGGTTACGTCAACCAGGCCAATCTGCACAATCCTATCAAAATTATCCCATTCAAAGAAAAATCCTTGAAACCATTGAAATCCTTAGACCCTAACAATGTGAACCGTGGTTTATTTTTACATTGTTGGTGGCGCGCGTTTTTCACAAATAAACGGCAAAACCAATGACGTTAAATCCTATCCTTACTATTTTTCCGCATTTTCGGCTGTTCCCTAAATTTTCCGCGAACCTATAAATACCATCAGAGGTAATAGAGGCAGGTAATATCATTGCATGAAAGCTTGGAAGGTGAAGTTTTGCAGACGCAGGATTCATCCAGAAGAAACTCAGATTCGAGATAGTTTTGACTTCTTTCGTCAAACGTAGAATAATAGTCAATTCTAAGCCCGGCCAATAAAAGAAACATTTAACTTGTCAACTTTACGGCACGCTAAAACAATATAAAATAATCCTTTCTGGTCAGCGAAGCCTTATGCAAAGATAAGCAGCATTAGGTATTAGCAATGAGTACATGAATAATAGAGTTCCTTTACTCGATGGCATTATAATAAATTTACTTTCCAACTATTTTATTTAATGGAACGAATACTATTTATTATCTAATGCAAAAATATGTACTTGTATGTTTACATTTTTCTAAGTGAAGGTGTGTATTGAGGCAGCTAAAATGATCCACACAATTAAAATTCTAAAAAAATAGTAAATATTTCTATATGCCTACGAAACCTATTATTATATCCAAAAGCTGCTTCATATTCATATCCTCTAAAACACGAGCTACACGTGCCGAAAGTAGGAAACTAAATAGGCAAATTTAAGTTATTTGTATGGTCGTCTCTCTAGACTTTGTCTTAACTACCTACTTTAATTTCATAAGGAAAGCTCGTCTTGCTTGTAGTCCAAGATCCCACTGCAAGATTTCTACGTTCATCTGTTTTTTAATCAAAATACAGTTTTTATCAATTAATTATGAATAGAGGAATATGTTTCGGCAGGGTTGCCTATCAAAATATGGCCGCAAGTATTTTTAATTAATTTTTTTTAATTTATTTTTTTGGAACAATTTCGTTCACTTGTTTTTAAGAAAAAACATAATTCATTTCAAAGAGAAATATGTAAAGATCTTTAAAAGTTGGGTTGCCATTGCTCACTTGGCCGCAACCTCTTGGCAGCCAGGTCTAAAAAGGTATATTTTTGTCGAATTTATACGTTCTAAACTCGATGGAATACGGTTGCATATGTAAAAGTGGCCGCAAATAGGGGTTGCCAACTGTTAAAGGTAAACAATAGCGAAAGAGAATTAGCGCACTACACCGTCCATCGTATGTCGTTTTACAACGATTGCGCATGCTCAACTAAGAGCGCAAGCAATATTAGGAATGACTTGAAAATACTCAAAAAAAATTTTTTAGTAGTTTAGTTTTATTTAAACATAAAGTTAACATTGAAAAAACGGTTTAATAATTAATAAAAACTGTATCTATTACGTTTTAGTGCCATTTATTCAACCTCCGAATCATCGGAGCTCTCATTTTCATAGGTACAAATATCAAAACCATCATCTTCATTTTCAGAATATTTGTATTAATAATATTTGGCAGAAATCGTCAGATAACGAAAAAGTAGCTTTCCCCCTCCATGCGACGTTCTCCTAAATCACCGTAGAACGATTCCTATTATTATAATTCATAAAATTGAATAATAAGATTTATTTATAATGAAAATATATAAATAAAATTTTTATTATTAGGTGGTAGGTACTTCATTGCCACTTTTTGAAATATAAATAAGAAAAAACAATAATTTCCATATTTAATATTCCACGGAAAAATAGCTAATTATAAACGTATATATTTATAGATTAATAATATTTTTTTTACTGTATACATATACGTTTCATAATAGCGAATAATATGAGCAAAATAATTCTCAAGTTCAATGAAAAATTTTACTTACCGTTTGACTTTTGCAAAAAAAATTGTGACTTTTTTAAACAGCTTGAATGATATCCGTAATCGTTCGTAGATTCTAGTGTTAATTCAATATCATGGTACTTAATATGATGTAACACTGAAGTCAAGCACATTTTTCTTCTCACTACATGACAAAAAAACATTTCTTCATTTTTAAAATTTTTATTTAACTTTAACAAACGTTATTGTTGATTATAAATAAAACAACGTGATGCAGTAGGAGCTTCAAAATAATGTATATCATATATAAATCTCTTGTCTATCATGTATATTAAAATACAAATATCGCTGTCTAGTTGACGGTTGTAAAACGACGTACACTGCGTCTTTGTGAAGGACGGTGTGGTGCGCTAATTCTCTTTCGCTATTGTGTACCTTTAACAGTTGGCAAACCCTATTTGCGGCCACTTTTACATAGGCAACCGTATTCCACAGAGATTAGAAAAGAAATAGCTTTAATTTGATATGTGATTCATTAAGATACGTTATGAACGTATAAATTCGACAAAAATATACCTTTTTAGACCTGGCTGCCAAGAGGTTGCGGCCAAGTGAGCAATGGCAACCCAAACTTTTAAAGGTATTTAATACATATTTATCTTTGAAATTTATTATGTTTTTTCTTAAAAACAATTAAACGAATTTGTTCCAAAAAAATTTATTAATTTAATTTTAATTAAAAATACGGCCATATTTTGATAGGCAACCCTGCCGAAACATATTCCTCTATTCATAATTTTATTGATACAAATTGTATTTACCTAGATTAAAAAACAGATGAACGTAGAAATCTTGCAGTGGGATCTCGTACTATTGGTGTCACATAATATGTATAAACACGGGGTTCTTAAACTACATATATAGGGTGTCCCGGGATAAATGAAACAAGAGGTGTGACAGACAAAAAAATTTAGTTGTAATTGGACCATCGAGCGGGGTCCTAAGTTTTATAATATTTTCAGTTTCCTGCCTCTTTTGTATAAGATATGGGACATTTTTTATTAACAAAGTTGTTCGTAATAAAAATTTCCCCTATGTATGGGAGATTTTAATATAAATTTTAAATTTGTTTCATACTGAAAGCTCAATTGTAAAAAAATTACTTAGACGGACCTACTGGACGGTGTAGGATTTAAGCGAGTTCAGATCAAGAATTGGTTTTTCTACATTTAAATGTTGATAAACCGAAATACCAATTCGTCTAAAATCTTACCGCAATTTTAAAAATGTGGATGCAAGGGTGCTACCGAACCACCTTAGACGTATCTATGATGTCTTTTAATAAAAATGAAAGATAACGCTTTACGTAAGTACAAAGTTTCTAAGTGCAAAGAGAAATGGGAAAGCTACAAACAGGTAAAAAACTTTTTAACTAGTGCCAGCTGTGTGGAGCAACTTGCGAACTAATTCTCATTTCTTAAGCTCTAGTCCTAAATCTACTTGTAATATGGACGCTCTGGAAGCTTTGTAGGTATAATTCGCTTAATAGCGCATTACTTGGAAGACCTTGGCCTTTGACCTTGTAACTGAAAACCAAGTGTTGGGGTACATTGCCAAAATTAAAAGCAGGGGGGTGAAGGGGGTCAGTCCGGATGACATCCACATCTAGGGTAGACTGGGGCAAGTGTATAAATGGGGTAAGTGTAAAACAGGTGTGCCAAAAGAAGAAAAATATTAATAGGAAACAGATGAGTTACCCATAGCATTAAATTATACGCCCTGAAAGCCTATCAACACGCAAAACATCAATATGTATTTTTGGTTGCCTAGCATTTTCTTGTAAATACTAACCTCTAGCTGTCACTTCGATTTTAAGAATAACGCATTTGAAAAATCCTTAATTTTAAAGTAAAAAAAGGTAAGTTCTTTTTGGTTTCTTGTATTCATATTATCTAACAAACAATGTTTTAGAGGCTCACTAATAAATTATCCATTTAAATTAGAATTTAGAAGCATTCTAGGTAGTTTTACACTTACCACTTCAAATATATTATATATTCAAATAAAGGCAAGGGGCAAGTGTAAACATACTATAGAACAACATACTATAGAGCCCATTTCTCTACACTGATAATTCACGAAGTTCTTATTATACCTAAGAGACACTATTTTTAAATATTATAATTTTTATTTACTTAGTTAATTTTTTTTATTTTTTTTTAACATACTTAAATATAAATAATTGCCTTTTAGGACAGAAATGAGTTATTTTATTTTTGCGACGAAATGGATAAGCTCTGTTATACGACAGAAAAGTTTGTAACTTATTTTCTAATAAAGATATTTGTTAAAATAGAAACACACTCTGTAGTGTTTCCTGACCCATAGTACACTTACCCCTTGTTGGGGTAAGTGTAAAATATCGGACACCAAAATATATATTTTTTCATAACTTGAACTCAATGTTAGCTGGTTCTTTCATGTTGCAGCATAAGGCATATAAATCCCTAAGAAGTCCGTCCAGCAAAAACAAATGTTCTAAGTAAACTGTAAAAAAAATTTTTCCTACTGAATGATACACTCTTAATTTTTGCTTGACACTTACCCCAGTCTACCCTATTTCATTTTGCTTTGTTTTCCCTTTATAATTCCATATATTACTCATCCAGTAAATACAGCATACAGCACTCTGTTTTTCCTGCTGAGTGTAAATTAGCAAATGTCGTACCTTTTCCTTAGACCAATAATTAGTGTTCTCTCCGTGCTTTACAAGATTTTTGACTACGCAGTTAAACCTCAAATAATCGATCATATAGAAAAAATAATCTATTACCCGAAACGCAATAGGGCTTTAGGAAAGGGTCATAGCTGTGCCACAACCCTGCTTAACGTAACAGATTCTATTTTCACGGTTTTAGAGAAAAGTGTGTCTTCTATTTTAGTATTATTAGATTAGTCTAATAAGGTTTTTGACTCATTGAATCGTCAGGCGACAATATTCATACTAGAATATCTTGGTTTTGAAAACCTAACGATATATTTTATTAAAATTGTACAACTGGTAGACGGGAGTGTTGTATAATTTTGATATATCAACAGAAGCTATATAGTGGCGTGCCACAGGGCTTTATACTGGGACCAATTTTATTTGCACTGTACACTTCTTGCCTTCCCAACATACTCACATTTTGCGGTATACAAATGTACGGCGACGATACTTACATTTTCTACTCCTTCAAAGTAGTGCATTGGTGAATAGGGATTTGCAAGCGCTGCGACAAGTGTCTTTGGATCTTTCCTTGCAATTAAACGTAAAAAAGTGCACCGCCATTTTCTTTAGAGATCAGAACATAGAATATAAATAATGTTAGATTGGAACATAAAAGAGAAGTGCGCAATATGGGTCTTATAATGGATAATAGTTTTCTTTTTTGTTGTTCTGGTTTAAAATTGCAGTATTTATTATTATTATTATTATTATTATTATTATTATTATTATTATTGTTTTATTTTCTATAGTACGAGTAGGTATAGTTGTATGTAGGTGCCTATAGTTATACTTGCTATTCCCTTCCTCAACGAATAGCTTTAGTAGTTTCTTGCTATATCAAGCTGAACTTCGCCAATAATTCGATAAAAGGAAAACTGTTTGTGAGTTGGCTTTCATGTACTATATAAGTATTAATGTAAACTCCTGGACAAAATTAAATCCCCACAAAAATTGCATTTTTTTAAATAAATTAATGGAAAAATAAATTAATAGAAACTAAATGAAAAGCAAAAAATACATTAATTAATTAGTTTAACAATAGTAAATGTCCAAATGTCATATTCTTGGTAGACACTCAAAATAATTTAAAATATAATTTGAAATTTTGTATATTGGTGTGTTAATTTTGTCCAGGAGTAGGTATACTTTCTTTATCGAATAAAGTATATTATTATTATTTCTAAAAATTAAAAATTTCCAAAAAAAGGGAATATCAAAGTAGTAGCAGTTGCACAGAATATACAGGGTGTAACATAAGTAGATACGTTAAAATATTTAAATGACGTATTCCTGAGAGAATTTTTAGGAAAAAAATTCTATAAATTTGTGTCCGTAAATGCTTCGTTCCGGAGATACGGGGTGTTGAAAATTGTGTTTTTTGAGGTAGGAAATCATAATTTCGTATTAATTTTTATGTAGCGCCTAGAGGGCGCTACGTACGCTGTCATTAGGTATTTTTTTAAAATTGCCACAACTTTTTTGGCAGTAAATTTTTGGCATTTTTCATGATATAACCTTATTCCCACACCTTTTTTAAGTAGAAAAGGTACACTTCCTCAACAACGCTGGAGATGATCGTTTTCAAGATATTTACAGTTTTTTGTATCGATGCACGTTACTTAGCTGCTTGGGCGCTAAGTGAGGTTGGTGAGAATATTACAAAAACTAAGTGTGTGGTAGATCTCGTCAAAATAAACAACATTTTTTCCTATAAAATGTTTATAGATATAGATACAGATTGTTGAAATTTTCCAAAACATGGTTGGTTTTTGTCATAAGTTTTTTGCTACTGCAGTCACTTTCAACAAACTTTATACGCGAGTGTTATTCTTATCGTTTCGCAGCCACTTATGATGCGATCCCTTAACATTTCCTCATTTTCAATGGGGTTAGCATAAACCAGTGATTATATAGGTGTCCCCAAAAGAAGAAATCGAGGGGATTGAGGTCCGGTGACCTCGGGGGCCAGTGCTGAGTGCCTCCTCTACCTATCCATCGATGGGGATATGCCACGTCTAAGAAATTTCTTGCTACCAGACTAAAATGTGCAGGAGCTCCTTCGTGCATTAATCAAGAGTGATTTCAGAGACCAATGGGAACTTCCTCTACAAGCTAGGGAAGCTCATGTTCCAAAAAATTTTGGTAAGCATAAGCATCTCCACCCAATCGTAAGCGGAGAAAATAGGGCCCAATTAAAAAATCTCCAATTATGACTACCGCCTACCCATAGATACATTGACTACGTTTATCTCGTGACAACTCGATCGGATTGAAATGGATCCGATTGAGTTATGTCAAATCTTTCATAATTCTACGTTTACATTATCAGTATTGAATCTTACGGTTTTCAATCCTCTCTAGGGACATTAACTTATTATACTTATTCCACAGTAGGTTGGTGCACATTCTGGCCAACTTCGGTTTGGAAATAGGCGTGACTTGAAATTTTAAATATGATTGAATTTCAATCTGTAGGGTTTACGCCGTCTAGTTGAGTCCGCTTCAGTGAATTCAAACCTCTCTCAATCGGATCGAACGCGTCGAGATAAACGTAGTCATTAAAAGAGAATCTGTCCCATATAGCAAAATTACATTGGCGGAATATTCTGATAATATTTTTTCAGAGAACATGCATATTGTAGGAATATTCATAAAAACTGTAGAAACATTATCGGAACATTCAGGCAACATTCAGGTATTTGCCTTTTGAAGGTACTATTTCACGTATCATAAATATCCACAAATATTCATTGAAGATTAATTTAAAACTTCAGAAGCATTTTTGTATATTCTATGAATATCCGTTTAATATTCACGTGAAATTATAAAATAAAAAAAAACGCTAACGCCGGGTGCAGGGTTCGAACCTACGACCATCGATTTACAAGTTCAACTGAGCCATCGACGTACTTGGAAATATTAGCTAAAAATAGTGTAAGCTAGAATCTCGGTGACGTCATGATATTCCAGTTATCGCCACTCGTGAACATTGATAAGATAAGTATATCGTGAATGTCTTATATACAACCATTTGTGAACATTCATAAGATATTTGCTGTATGAATATACTACTTAACATGTTCCAGCAATATTCCAAAATTGCACATTCCTACGGTGAACGTGCCTGTAATGTACTTAAGTTAAATGTTCAATTTGTAAATATTTATAAGAACCACTAAGTTAAGAATATGTTACACAAGATATTGTGGAAATATACATCATTTGGACATTCATCTAATATATTTGTATCTGCCCTTAACAAATATCTTGGTTATATTATGCACTTACTTAACATATTTCGTAAAATATTGTAACAATGTTTTATAAACATGGAGGAATATTTTTTGCACATTAGGAACTTATTTTGTATATTCAAAAAATATTAGATGCTGGGATGTTTTCAGGTCGGATAGTAGTCGGAACTCTTAGTCCAAGTCCAAATCCAAAAAACAAAAACTTGATTTTGGATTGTAGGTTTATTAAAATCAGTTTTGTTCCTTTTTAAGAATAGTTTTTTTTTTAATTTTTAGTATATTTTTTAACTACCAGTCTTACATTTTTCTCCCCCCCCCCTCCCATTCTCCCTCCCCTAAACCTCCATTCGCTTAACCCCCGAACCCCCTCCCCCAGACACAATTTCTAGGCACGCCACTGGATATAGTAGCCGCTCCTTTAAAATTTTGGTAAACGGATATGTGACTCACATTTAAAGTTTGACTAATTTTTCTTGTAGGTAGGTAACTAATTTCTTCGAGAACCGCCTTGCAGGATTTCTCACGCGAATTTCCGTCGGCCAAACCATATGCAACTCAGCAACTTCACTCTTCACTTAGCTCCCAAGGAGCTAAGTAACGGGCATCGATACAGAAAATTGTAAATATCTCGAAAACGATCACCTCCAGCATTGTTAAGAAAGTGTACCTTTTTCACGTAAAAAATGTGTGGGAATAAGGTTTTTTTCATGAAAAGTGACAACAGTTTACTGTCAAAAAATTTGGGGCAATTTTAAATAAATAATGACAGCGTACGCAGCGCCCTCTAGGCGCTACATAAAAATTAATACGAAATTATGATTTCCTACCTCAAAAAAAAAACCCGGATACCAAATTTTGTGCGAAAAACTTATTTTTTGCAAAGGTTATTTAGAAAAACGAAAAAAATCAATTTCAACACCCGTATCTTCGAAACGAAGCATTTGCGGACACAAGCTTATATAAAAAAAATTCTAAAAATTATCTCGGGAATACCTACGTCATTTAAATATTTTAACGTACTTATGTTACACCCTGTATAGCCTAGCGCGTAGCGCTATTTATTCTATGGTAGTAGTCTCGAACTTTGTATGTGAGCATGCGAGTATATTAATTTTCTCTTCTGAACAACTTTTCCCGTATCTGACACAGAAAAAGCGCTTCATCAAGGCAGAAAATATTTTTTTCCTCAAACCAAGGCCTACCTTGGTTTTTCGAAACTGAAAATATGATATAAATTTTACAACCAAGGGAGGCGGGTCCTTAACTGGTCAAATTCCAAATCAATTTTTTTTATGTTTTACACCTCTTCTTTCAGTTATCTTGGGACTCCCTGTATACTATAGAATATCCCAAAGATCAAATCACAGGTACAGAAAATTTTTCTAGGAATTTTCTCCGCTAATGCTATCTTCAAAATTAAGTTTTTGGTTGGTGTTTCCCTTTAAAATGAATAAATGAACCTATAGTATCTTACTAATACTTGATTCCTTCCTGATTTTATAAGCCTGATATAAAGTGGCTATATCGTTTGAAAAAAATGCTAGCACTACTTCGTTTATAGGATATAAGTCGTAGTTTTCTAAAGCTTCCATAACACGTTCATATTTATCAGCTTCTAACAGAATCAAAAAATTGATTGGTGGATAACCAAAGAGGCTTAGCTCGTTCATCTTAAAAAATGAAAATTCTATGAATTAATGGCACCACGTAATAACATATTATACAGAGTGAATCGGTTTTTTGTACTAGGACTTTAACATTCGATACAGAGTTCAAGGCCTGCCAATATGGAAAAAAATATTTGAGCTGATTTTTAAATTTTTCTTTATGAATGAACAATTTATTGAAAAAAGTGAAATCGTAATAGATATAAAAAACCAAGAGACTTTTTGTTTAAAATAAATTTTGCATTCAGTAGTGTATCGAGTTCTAACTTTATAGAGGACCGTATCATCTCTTTTTGTTAAATTATTATCTTGGAACTCCGCATCTTCAAAATTTATTTCAATATCTCTATTTGTTTGGAAGATATTATAATAAAATATTGGATGTATTTTTTAAAATGTGAACGCCCTGTATCCTGTATCTTGAAAAAGCATTTGTGGACCCACATTGATATGCAATTTTCATTTTAAATATTAAAGTTCTGCTATAAAAAAAACCTTACTCACCCTGTATACATAGGTTTTTAACGCAGCGAGTTCTGCAATCACTCAGGGGCGGTAAAAACCCAAATATAACACGAAGTATACATAATATTTTATCTACAACCGTGAGTGGTACCTCTATTAATAATAATAATTCTCACAATACTTACTCCAACCTAGGAGTACCCCAGAAGCAACTGAATGCTTGTGCGGGAGAGGGGGGCAATTCTATTATTTTATCTTCGTTGTCATTTGCGGCTAGGGCCTACTCTTCCCGATATAATTAGAATAGCATTCACTCAAGTACTACGAAAAACCTTAGAAAAACGTGGTAATCCTAGTGAGTGTAGGCAGGGCCGGATCTAGGAAATTTTCTAGGGGGGGGGGGGCAAAGTTGTAAATTATTTATGTGGATATATTATGATTTGAAAAATATAGAAATAAAAAACACTGTCATTTAATGATTTTATATATTTTTAACACCACGACGATATGTACCAAATTAATATTACTAGGTAAGTAGGTAAGACAAAAAATATATAAATATCTACAACTAAAAATTAACCTTTCGTGCTTTTTTTAGCAAACTTATCAATTACCTCTTCAAAATCTACTTCTGGGGCAAAATTGCTTTCTAAGGAGTGCAAGACCAGATAATCTTTTTTGACGCATAGATGAACGCAAGTAATTTTTTATAATTTTTAATTTGCTAAAACTCCCCTCACAACTTGGGGAGGTAGTTGGAAGTGTACAGGGTGAGCGAAACTCGATATCCCAGACCTACAGTGGGAACACGAAAGCTCAAACTAGCTTTTTTGAAGTTTGGGAAAATGGCCGCCGTAACGTCATCGATATCATTTTCCCAGAAACATACAATTTTTCCCTATATGTTGAATGTACTTATTATCCTCAACAACTTTTGTAGAAAAAGATTTTCTGTATCTTAAAAAAACATGGAATTTTTATATAATTAATATAGCCAGCAATTATTGAAGAGTATGTTAGGAGGCCTTGCGTATCCTTAAATTTATTAAACTGTAATATTTTTAAAATTTTTGAATTATGCTTGTTACTAACTTGTTTGCCATTATTGTTTGTTACATTTTTTTTTAATATTCCAGTTGAATAAATTTAAGGGTACGCAAGGCACCCTAATATACTCTTCAATAATTTCTGACTATCGATTGTTTCCATGGCTAGCTAGATTTCGGAAAATGTTTAGAAAATAATCCACGTTTTTTTACATATTTGATCCTGTACATTTTGAACAATAAAAGTTGTTGAGAATGATGAATACTTTCAATATATAGGGAAAAAATTGCATGTTTCTGGGAAAATAATATCGATGACGCCAGCGCCATTTTCCCAAACGTCAAAAAACTAAGTTTCGGTCATAATTGGACCTTATAGTATTTTCGAAATTTTATTTTGAGTTTTCGTGTTCCCGCTGTAAGGGACGTCGAGTTTCGCTCACCTTGTACAATATTATACATAGCGCTATACAAATGTTTGGAAACTCATCTTCTAATCCAATGGTATAAATAGTTTGCATTATATTTAAAGCATTCGCATCTTTTAAATTAGCACCTTTTAAAAGATTTGTAGATTGGTCCTTAAACACCACAAGCTCTTGTAAAACATCTTCGGCGTTTAAATCTCTGTTATATTTTAGAGCTAGAGCCACTATATGTTTTAGATCCATTGAACTTAATTGGCTTAGTTCGTGTCCATTTAAGAAAAATAGGAATTGTTTATTTGCATTTGTAATTTCTACAATTGGAGTGGTTCGACAGTCAGTCAGTACTATAAGAAATTTCTTCACTAGATAAAAAAAAATAGTAAGGCAGTGTCCACTGTCCGCTGTTTTGCCGCCCCCTTAAGATGCAAATGGGGGCAAGCGACCCACTTGCCCCCCCCCCCTAGATTCGGCCCTGAGTGTAGGACAATTAGTAAATCATACAGATAAAAGAAAGCTATTAAGGGGCAATACCGTGAATCCACATTTTGTCCAGCGCTCTTTTCCATCAGCGGTGTTTTTCTAGAGACATGTGCATATTGTGCATGCAGCCTGTCTCTACTTAGATTCAAACCAAGGTCGAACAAAGGCAAAAAAGAACATGTACTCTAAATAGTTAGCAATGCTCCGAACACATTATTAACATTAAATTTTAATTATTAAAAAATAATACGTCGGTCTCACTTTTTTTAATTCCCTTTTGCTGGTGACATAGATATAACATAAAGGGTGCGAGTTTCTAAATTCGTCTAAATATGTGATGAAATCCACCAATGCAATGTGATTAGCCTGTTCAAAAACTTTTGAACGGCCCAATCACATTGCATTGGTGGATACCATCACATATTTGTGCTGAATTTAAAAACTCGCCCGTGCTGTAAAAAATACGTGTTATTGCAAATTAGTCTGGCTGTCATTACAGCAAGGCGTGCGGTAGCTTTTTATTACCACACGGCGCTTAGTAAACTGATAGTGCCTACTATAAGATAACATGAAATCTTACCTACTTACAGCACGGTTGTAGACATAATAAGATTAAAAAGATAATTCATTAGTGTTTACAAATTGTTATCATTAGGCATTAGGCGTACCTACCTATCCTATTACTTTTTGTCGTACTTACATGGTTAAAGAGATTTTCAAAATTCTGGCACGTTATTATATCCAGTACCAACCATCTTCCCTGTAACAAACTTTTTTCGGGAATACTCAGCTTGCGGATAAAAGAAATTTGTTTATAGTTGTAGTTGGTATTTTGAAAATTGTGTTTCATGAAGTTGGCCACTTCGTCTATAACAATAGATTATTTATTTAATATAGCCTACGTTACCATTCGGTTTAAAATAAGTAGGTACCTTTCTTCCAACATGCTAGTAAAAAGTAACTGGTCTGCTTGTCATCAAAGAAATTATTTAAAAAAAATTGAACTACAGTGTTATCTGGTACATTGCTTTGCACTGATCCGTGACAAAGGATAAAGATCCACATACATATGAAAAATAATCGAATTTTATGCATTATGCGATTATGCTTAATAAAGTATGCGGTTGTTGTATCCCTAACAGTGGAGAAATGGAACTGGTTAACAAATAATTATGCCTTGAATATTAGGCACTTACAAGAAAAACGCACAGAAGCAAACACAAATTGACAAGTTGATTTCTTTTAACAAACTATAATTATAGAATCTGCATGTCAAACGAATAAAGAGCTTGAAGCTTGAAGTTGATGGGTAAACATTACGTAAATGTTTGTAGAAGTAGGTAGGTATTATTTGTAAATGCGGACAGAAAATATAGGTATCTACCCTTCCTTTCATAATAAGAGATAGGGAGCTATATAAGAATTTTTAAATAATATTTCATAACAAAATACACTCGAAAGTGAATATCTTCTTCATGCCAGTTATAGTATGAGAGCCGGCCGCATGATTTCAACTCCCATAAGATTATAAAATACAGTGGCGCACCCTATGAAAGTGATATAGTGTTCAAGAAAATATAATTTATTATTAAAAAATAACAGAAAATAACATAGAAATACTAAATACCAAAAATTAACACATTTTTGCTACTATAGATATCGCACAGTAGCATAGGATCTAAAAAAACACACAAATTAAAAACAAACTTCCGTAGTTACATACACCATTATTCCTTATTCCACATAAAAAATGCCTTGTTCTCGAAATGTTTAGTTTGCAAATTTACCTTTATAAAAAGTTCATCACGTATGTTTTGAGTCATTAAGATTCTGTCCGTCGCTGTAGCTTTTCTAAATAAATGTTTTTAAAAAGCAGACTGTGTCAGCCGGTTATTTAACTCCGTTATCGGCGTTATCACTAGCCATAAAGACAAAAAAACAAATAAAAATTACTATTTTATTGAAATAACTGTAATTTTCTATTCTTAATTGAATGAAATTTTAGAAAAGCGTCAAAGTTATTATTATTCGTTTCATTTTTCTAAAAAGCTAAAAACACTAAATCTGCCATCCTCTCCTGCGATTCATGGAGTAATGTCAGTAATTATAGTGTAATGTTGAGGACGGGGAAAATGTAGATTCACACACAGTACTGCCTGGACCGACACTATGTTAAAGCTGGACCAACACTTAATAGAGTGTTGGTCCAGGTTAAAGGCCCGAGCATGATGTCATATTTCATTGTTTTTTGCGGATTGAAGTGGCGCTACACGACGAAAAAATAGCGACTTGTTACAGGTTATAGGGGAGGTATTGTGTGGATATAGGAATGACAATTTTTGGCGTTTAGAATGTCCCATATAGTAAACATCCAGCTTTATTGCCATTTACGTTCTTCTTACTATAATGGGTTCTCTTTGCGGTCAATATTTCGCAGTTTTGTCAACAGAGCTTTTATAGGTAGATTTGTTTGTGATAACATGAAATTTCCATGCTTATGAAGAAAGTCTTATGCATAGACCATTACGTGAATTGCAGAAGAATAAACACTATTTTGGAACTATGGGACGATCTGTTCAACCAGTTGAAGAAGCGATAATTCTATAGATATTATATTTTGGAAGGGTATTTTGTAATGTTTGCAACAATGAAAACAGAAAAATTTGTTTAAAGCCCCAAAGCAAATCAATGGTCCACTGTATAAAGAAGAAACTGAAAATTCTAATACGTTCTATCATAGGTGCCGACTTCTCAAAATTTGGCTGGGTGCCCAAGGTATACTACACAACCCCCCCAAAATGTTATTTAAAAATTTTTTATTTATAAATTTATAACAAAAGTACATAACAAAAAACGAACAGTTATCACCCTGATGATTAAAAATACAAAACGTAAATAGAATGAAATAAAATAAAGGTATTTTTTAAGTAACGCCTCGTTTTAAAATTCAGCGGAATCTCATCCCTATGAATCAGCTTGATATCTGTCTCTTACTGCCTCCAAGACGCGGTTTTTAAACAAAAACAAAAAAAACTACTATAGTTACGTAACTTTGCGTAAATAACGCACAAGTGCTTAGTCTACTTATGGACGATTTTATGTGTGACATTTGACATATTTTCGAATGGAGAACTTGCACAACAATTAAATTTGAAAAATATTACTTTCAAACTTAATTTATTACCATTAAATGAACCACAGTTCACAAAAAAAAACTCTTTTTTATTATGTAATAATTATAAGCAATTAAAAACTGCATAATTCAAATCATTCTTGTAACGCGCCCTCCTTGGTTGTGACGTCAAGTAGCTCGTTGGTGGTGGCGCCTCTGGTGGGCGGCGGCACCATGTATAAACTAATATCGGCGGCACATGTATAAAAACTACAGCACCACGCAAGCTTTGTTTATAGAAAGACCAACGAGAACGTCCCATCCTTGTCTATCCGTCTTATTATAGTCTTGATATTGTTGATAATGTTTGAAAAGAGTGTTGCCTCGGGTCTTAAAACTCTCTCCGAGGCCAAAAAGAGCTTACGCATCGAGCAATGTATTAAATTTTTCCTGCTACTGACAATTTTATATTAGGTAGATACTTTGAATTTAAATACACTATGGAGTAGATTATTGTGAGTAATAATCTTCATAATAACAATTGTCCAATTATTACTAAAAATGATAATCAGCGATAAATATAAGAGGTAGAATGCAGTGATAATAAAAAAAACTTCTTGTGCGATTGAACCCAGGACCTACGAATTACTAGTCCCGTGGCCTTACCATTCAGTTAAAGATGTGCTTGTTAAATTTAAACTTTTAGGCGGTTCTTATATTTTTGACCTACCTACATCAGATCCCTCTGGAAATTGGTCGCCGAACTGTTTATTTTAACGTCCAATTTCCATTCTTCCTTCTTTAATTCTGTGTAGTTGTCACTTCTGTCACTGCCCTCCGATCGATCGAGCGGCGTGACGTCACAACCATTCCCGCGCTTTTCGTATCGTTTCAAATGAAGAGCTTGCGGTCACAACTTTAATTGTTTATTGCAAATTAAATATTGCGATTTGAGGGCAAATATATTAAAGAAATAAAAAAATCTTCAAGTTCCCCATTGTTTAGTTGTCACCTTGTCACCTTTGCTTTCCAACAACTGGCCAAACTTTTGGCCGGGTGCTCGAGCCCCGGAGCACCCGCGGAGTCAGCGCCTATGCGTTCTATACTTACTTACACTATAGCTAGCCATGGACTTCATTTCAAACCAAAAGGTACCAAAACCAAAACACTCTTGCTTGCTTTTTAGACCCGCATTTCTTAAGAAAATGTATGGAAATATGTCATGTTAGCTGGCAAAATTAAACAAACATAACAATCATTTTATTTTATTTTGGATATTCAATTCATTGTAACAGACACGTTTGGATGTTTTCATTTTATAAATGATTCTGCAGCAATGGTGTTTTTAACATTAAACCACCCTGTCGATTTTTTAGTCGTGTAGCGCCAGTGGCTATTGCTTGAAATAGAGCGCATATGCACAGGTCTTTCATAGAGTGTTGGTCCAGGTACTGCAGCCAAACACCGCAACCGATTCAGTTCAGACTTTGTTACAGGTCGCTAGTGATAAATAATCGATTGGTATGAATTGGTTCCGTACACACTCTTATTCCCGCCCTTATTCCCCCTAGCTTCGCCCTCCAGCAGGGCACCGCACCCACGGTACGTTATATATGGCTACCCGACACGATCAAAACATAAGCATACTCCCATAAATAAGTTCTGGGTGCGCCACTGAAATGAAATATTCCTTCCTGAAATATTGATTTACAACATAAATTTAAACTAGAATTTTGTATATGAAAGTAACTTCGGAACCTTGTTACATATGTGATGGAAAATGTATAGTCATAATAGACAGTACCTATATTTCTTTACTTGAAGCGAGTAGGGTTGCTTCAATTAATATGGGCCCGATCATTGTTATTTACAGAAGTTGTGGTTAATTTTTAAGCAAATCTACTCTCCCTTGGTCCTTTAGAAATCCGATAGGCGATAGGCGTATTTTCGGGGCCCCGAAAATCCTCCGCTGTTAAATACGGCGCGAAAGACGGGGGCAAGTCTGGACCTCGGGGACGCGAGTTGCGTGCGAAGTCCCGCTATACAGCCATATAGCGTTTGATGCCCAGGAAAAAAAAATTTCCAAACGCGTTTTTCGGGAGATCTGACGGTACCTACGGCAAGATGGCCGGAGAACGGGCCAACATACGTATTTAAAGAAACTTTTTCCGGTAAATTATTTCCCGTTTTCAAGTTATTAAGGGGGGGGGGTGTCGACAGAGAAAGTGAGGTTAGATTTCGTATTTTTTAAAGTTGTATAGCATAAAATCTAATAACATTTTACCTGGCAAAAATTTAGTATAAACATCTCTGTCTTCATTTTAATCATAAGATCTTAAAAGCAGGTGTTTTGTTTTATAGGTTATGAAAACCTTGGGAAAAATAATAATTCCAGTGCATATGCTTTTTATTAAGATCTTATGATTAAAATGAAGACAGAGATGTTTGTACTAAATTTTTGCCAGGTAAAATGATATTAGATTTTATGCTATACAACTTAAAAAAATACGAAATCTATCCTCACTTTCTCTGTTGCAACCCCCCTTAAGGATTTTCGGCGAAAAAACGATCAACGCAGGTGGGACGCATCTTTTTTACGCGATTGGCAGGCATTTCCCGTCACCTAAAAGCCTATTGTTTATGGATACTCTAGTTAGCCAATGTCTGACACTGACATATGGACATGACAGAAATATAGGAGATACAGAGGACAGATTATGCAAAAAATAAAGTTGGCCAGCTGTTTTTTGGTAGATTTTAATAGTAGAAAATTAGTAGACAATGACTGGGCCACTTTAATTTTTGGCGCCATCTGTTGCTTGTATCCAATATTGCTCTCGTATCCTTATGATTCTGTCACACATTGGCTAACTAGGGATTCCATAGCCAAAGACCGAAAACTGACAGAAATTGCTCTTTTTCGCCGAGCTACAGCTAAGTTATTTCGGCTCGGGGCTCTGGGGTCGGAAGCTTCCCTCTAGTCTTCAGGTGAGGTGCAGATATTTCCGGTGCCCCCGAAAAAACAAAAAAAAAGAGAGAAAAAGTCTAAAAGTCGTGTAAAAGATGTGTGGGGCGCGATAGTTTATATAATTTAAGTAAAGCCGAATTCGAAGATTTCAAAGTTTTCGAGAGTCCATTTAGACTGTACCTACTGGAAAAAAGATATTGTATTATTTGTATACCGCCTCAAACAACTAAAATTTTGTTGATTTGTCGAAATTTGGTCCCTTTGTAACCCGATATTAATGCTTTATAGGATAGGCATTTTTCATTCTTTACCAGTCCCACGCGATACGCCACTGGTGGTGACGAACTGGGCACACCTGGACCAACACGCATAGCGCTGTTGCAAGCGATCGCCACTGGCGCCACAGGACGAAACAAATTTACAAGGTGGTTTAATGTTAAAACACCATTGTTGCAGAATCTTTTATAAAATAAAAACATGCAAATGTGTCTGTTACAACGAATTTAATATCCAAAATAAAGTAAATTATTTATTTGTTATGTCCCTCTAATTTGACAAGTTCACATGGCTATATTTCCATACATTTTCTTAAGAAAAGCGAGTCTAAAAAGCAAGCAAGAGTACTTATTGGTATCTTTTGGTTTGAAATGAAGTCCATGACTAGTTGTAGTGTAAGTAAGCATAAAACGCATTAGATTTTTCAGTTTCTCTTTGTATGGAGGACTATTGGTTCGCTTTGGAGTTATAGGTAAACAAAATATTCTATTTTCATTCTTGCATACGTTACAAAATAGGTACTCTTCCAAAATAATATCTAGAATTTTCGCTTCTTCAGCTGGTTGATCATATCATCCCATAATTCGAAAATTGTGTTTATTCTTCTGCAATTCACCTGGTCTGTGCAGTGTGCATACCAATTTCTTCATGTGTATGGAAATTTCATGTTAAGTATCACAAACAAATCTACCTATAAAAGCTGTGTTAATAGGGTAAAACTGCTAAACACTGAACGCAAAGACAATTCGTTACCGTAAAAAAGAAGGCAAATCGTAATAAAGCTGGATATTTAAAATTTGGGACATTTTAAACGTCAGTAACTGACATACCAATAACCACTGAATACGCTATTGAATATAAGAAATACGGCCCCTATAGGCTCAATGCTAAACTAGTCTATGGGCCATGCCAACAATGAACAAGAACAAATAACAACGCAGTGTAGACCCAAGGCTAGCACAGGGACTCTTTAAAATAAGGGGACCCAGCATGTCACAGTCTATCTAGGAAAAGTGAAGCCTTGAGGGAAAGTTTGTTTTCTGTAGACTCCAAGGAGACCACAAGGGGGCTGTTACAAGGTTATGATATATGTCAGTGTCCAACTGCCATAAACTTTTATGTGACATGCCAGTGCCATAGATTCTAAAGGAGGCAAAATATTTCCCATCATAATTCACAATTTTTAAGTTTTCTAACTTCCAGATACTCAGGTGTATCAATTAAAGGTAATGCGGTCATAATAAATTTATTTCTTTGACAGTTGCCATATTCTTCACTTGTATCAAAGTAAGTACTTGTTATATTCATAGATTCTCCAATAAAATGGCATACTTGGCATCACTGTGATACCTACCATTAGAATGATAAAAGAATAGGCCTAACTTTGTAAAGTATGATGCTGGGTCCCCTTACGGCTAGCACCGTTCACATGGTGACGATGGCGCATATAATATTAGTTCACATAGTCCCGTCGGGGCGTTGGCATCTTAAATTCAGTCGCGTATACCCCCTATAACCAGTGACTATAATTCTTTCTATAGTCACTGCTATAACCCGAATACAGATCCGAAGAGTTCCCACCCCCTCGGGGGGAGCTTCATCCCCTTTTGCCCAAAATACCACCCCCAAACGTGACCATGACGGTGTTTTTTTTTTTTTCGTTTTGCACGTAAACCGTAACTCTGATAAGTTATAGGACTTTTTTGATTCTACATTAAATTCTCCACAAAAATGGTCATATAATTTTTTGCGTATCTCCCACCCAACGCTAATAAATGACCTTGGAAAATAAGCATAGTTCTCAGCTCGAACAACAAATAAGCCTTGCGCCGTATTTTGCGTCGATTATCTCGAAAAGTAATAGCATGAGCAAAAATAAATGTATAGAAGCAAAATTGTAGAGCAGTTCTCTCTATATAAGATCCATATTGAATAAAATATTTTTGAGAAAGTATTAGTGGACATATGATGATTTTTTATACCTGTGTATTCTGCACTTTGAGCGTGTTTGCACACCACCCATGAGGTAACGCTCTCGGTGCGTTTTTTTAAGTGGTTTCCCCTATAGGCCTATTCCGCTAATGAAATATAAATATTTAATCAATTGCCTCTGCAAAATGGTGACAATGAGAACACATTGTAGAGCAGTGCAGGCCAACCTTTACACATGTACAAAGCTTTCCACAGCCCTTTTTACAGCCGCAAGATATGAGCTGCAGAATTGAGGCTGGAGCTGGTGCTTGAGTCGTGAGCACTGGCATTAGAAAGTTGTTAGTTCTTCTCCAGCCCCATTCAGTTGCTCTCAAATTTCTTCCTTTCCATAAATGAATTTGATGAAAAACACGATAGGAATGTTGTCTTACTGCATCAGATGTAGGTGGTAGTCTGGACAAAATTACTCCGTTACTCGACTGGCCAACTAGCTTATTAAATAAAATAAAGCGATAATGGTTTAAAAGATGTCTCTTGTCGGGGTGCCTTATATAGAGCAAGCGTAAATTTCTCCCCAGCTCTTGCAATGTCATCTCTTGCCGATGAAGGGTTATTGAATACGGCGACCACTTCTTGTAAATCCTTTATTGTATTTATTAAGCTTACGGTCTGTGATTTTCCTTTGCCAAAGAAATCAGGCGTGGTTCGCAGCCACTAAATGCATGAGCAAATAAAATATTATCTTTGCAATATTTTAAAACTGTCGAGTTTTGTAAGTCCTGGGAACTATACATCCTTTCCTTAATATTTCCTTGGGTGTCTCTCGATACAGCGAGAATAAGGACAGTTCAAAAAGTATTGAACGTCAGCAACGGCTCCTAAAACGGATATCTGCGCAGAAATAATTTTTGACAAAGACACGCCAATTAGTGATTCTCAAAAGAATTTGTTCAGTAATCTTGCCAATAAAGAGCGTTTTATTGGTCAACTGATGAACAGATTAGAATCAGCAGGTATTTCCACTCTCGCTGCTACTGATGATGCCGACTCGCTAATTGTTCAGACTGCGATCTATGCAGCCACCAATGATGAAAAAGCTGTTGTTATTGAGCAGGATATCGATTTGCTTACACTCCTTATCGCTGTATGTCGTATGTCCTCCAGAGAAAGATGTTCGCTTTTTGAGAGACACCCAAGAAAATATTAAGGAAAGGGTGTATATCTCAGGACTTACAAAACTCGACAGTTTTAAAATATTGCAAAGATAATATTTTATTTGCTCATGCGTTTAGTGGCTGCGACACCAAGTCTGCTTTCTTTGGCAAAGGAAAATCACAGACCGTAAGCTTAATAAATACAATAAAGGATTTACAAGAAGTGGTCCCGTATTCAATAACCCTTCATCGGCAAAAGATGACATTGCAAGAGCTGGGGAGAAATTTACGCTTGCTCTATGTAAGGCACCACGACAAGAGGCATCTGTAAACCATTATCGCTTTATTTTATATAATAAGCTAGTTGGCCAGTCGAGTAACGCAGTCATTTTGTCCAGACTACCACCTACATCTGATGCAGTAAGACAACATTCCTATCGCGTTTTTCGTCAAATTCATTTGTGGAAAGGAAGAAATTTGAAAACTAACATTACCTATAATGCCAGTGCTCACGACTGAAGCACCAGCTCCAGCCTCAATTCTGCAGCTCATATCTTGCGGCTCTAAAAAGGGCTGCGGAAAGCGTTGTACATGTGCAAAGGTTGGCCTGCACTGCTCTACAATGTGTTCTCATTGTTCATTGTCATGGGCAGAGTTGTTTAAATTCCATCGAGCAGGACCATTTTGCAGAGGCAATTTATTAAATATTTATATTTCATTAGTGGAATACGCCTATAGGGGAAAACACTTTTAAAAAAGCGTTACCTCATGGGGTGGTATGGAAACACGCTCAAAGAATACACAGGTATAAAAAATCAACATACCTATGTCTACTATAACCCCGATTACTGTAAGAAGTCCCGATTTTGTCAGATGACAGTCTCCACAAAATCCCTAGAAATTTTCTGTTAACTATGGGCATAACAATGGTATATGTGTCTCAGCCAGTTAATGACGTCACTCATTGATTTATGATGTGAAAAGTTACCCAAGTGATACGAAAAAAGAACATAATAAAATAACAACCCTATTGCCAATCACGATTATACCGCTACAAATAAAAATAACTATGACTACAACTCATTTTAATAATAATTTCAAACGTCATGGAAACACTTTCATTTTGGTATTTTGTTAAAATCAGCCACTTGCGCCAGCATCTATGGGGCGGACTCAGGCAAATTTTGTTTCGGTGTTGTGAAAGTGACAGTGAAGGTTTTCCGGATCGTTCAAAAGGGTTCAATTGGGCAGTGAAAATATTCGCGGGTATTATACGTTTCATGAGTTTTACCGTTACAAGAACAACATAGTTCTTGTTCGTGTAATTAGTAGTTATTCATTGTGCAAATGGGCTCGTTACTGACCTGGGCTTATGACCCGGTTGCTTTTTTTGCTGCATTAATGCCAACTTAGGATGGCGAAATTACCATTTGACAGTCCCAGTAAGGACTTCTTAAAATAATTTTATTATAATACTTTATCAAAACTATTTTATCCAATATGGATCTTGTAGAGAAAGAACTGCTCTACAATTTTGCTTCTATACATTTTTTTGCTCGCGCTACTGCTTTTCGAGATAATCGATGCAAAAGACGGCGCAAGGCTTATTTTTTGTTCGCGCTGAAAACTATGCTTATTTTCCAAGGTCATTTATTATTATTCCTATAACTTTTTCTCGTCAGTTATGGTTTATGTGCAAAACGCCAAAAACCCCGTCATGATCACGTTTGGGGGTGGTTTTTTGGGCAAAAGGGGATGAAGCTCCCCCGGGGGCTGGGAACTCTTCGGATCTGTATTCGGGTTCATAACCAAAATTTTAAAACTTTATAAATTTTTTCTTCTAAAAATTCTAACTTGCCTACACTAAAAGTAGGCCTCGCGGGTCTTTAACGTTGACTGACGTATTTATAAAGACTTCTCACGGCTATAGCTTTATGTCTGGAAAACATATGGCTCTGATGGCTAACAATGTACAGAGCCAGTAGATAGGTATACTGGCTCTGACAATAAATATCAGTCCACGGATATATTGGTGGTGTTAACGCTAGCGCTATTGTGCTAACTTGCGTTAAACGTTTATTGTTTTATTCTCAATCAAAATGTTTAGGTAAATACTTAGGTAGGTAAGAAGGGTAGGTACCAGGTATTATTAAATTATTATTACATCTAGTCCTAAATAGACAGCAATAATGACAGCATATTGCATATTAAATTTTTACACGGTGAAGGATTACTGATTTACCAGTGTGATAAAAAATATATTTTTTTTCTACAAGCGTGCGGAAAAGTACACTTTTCCGCCTGCATTTTAGTTTAGAAAGTGTCACTTTTCTTCACTACTTTTCCACACTAGTGCGGAAAAGTGACACTTTCTAAACTAAAACGCGTGCGGAAAAGTAAATGCGTGCGGAAAAGTGTCTTACTTTTTCGCACGCTTGTAGAAAAAAATAGTGTTCCTAACTCTTGCGGAAAGTGTCTTTTCCACACTCGATTTCTTGGCTGAACTCCGCTACGCGTCGTTCAGCCAACTGCAATCGCGTGCGGAAAAGTGGCACTTTCCGCACTTGTTAGGAAATGTACTATATTAATAAGTATTTTCGTCCAGCCATAATTATTATATTTTGTAAAAATTATATTGCACATGTAGATGTAAAATGTATGCACAGATTGAGATTATAAAGTGAGGTTAGAGAACGCGTGTTTGTTCATGTGACGTCGACTGTCTACAGGAATGACCTTCAATCGACCAATCAGATTACGAACTTACCTGTGACGTTCGATCGTCATTATACGATGCGCCTCGTCCGAACAGATCACTTGGATTTATTTACTTGTAGTGGTTGATTGCGTCAGCTAGCGCCACACATTTGACAGTTGAATTTTGACATCGCGTTCCCTCCCGTGCGCATGCGCAGCCCACGAGCTTCATTATTTTAAAGTTCCCAATATTTGAATTGGGGTGGGCTTTCTTTGGGAGGGAGTGATCTGTTCGGACGAGGCGCATCGTATAATGACGATCGAACGTCACAGGTCACACGGGCTTGCCGAAATGATTAACTATTTCATTAAACGCTCTGTCACTGAGAGTCCATTCTGTTTCGGGTGATAGTGTACGAGAAGCTTCATCAGCTTTGTTTTCTTTGGACTGAACATATGATGCGGTTAGCCACAGATCCCTTTCCTCACACCATTGCCAAATTGTTTTGGACAATTGCCCTAGTTCTGGGTGTTGTACGCTGCCCATTTTTCTAATGTAAAATAAGGCTGTTGTGTTGTCAATTCTCAAATTAATGTTTACGGATCGCAGGTTTCCCGCAAAACATTTCAGTCCATAGAGAACGGCTTGCAGTTCTAGAATATTTATATGCTTTTGAGATTCTTCGGGACCCCACCAGCCCTGTGTGGATTGGTCGTTGCAATAGGCTCCCCAGCCCGTTTTGCTTGCATCTGTGAAAATTTCGCAAGCAAATGTATCCCGTCTTATTGAATTTTTTGAAGTTATGATATTTTCTATCCACCATGTTAACTCAGTTTTAACAGTGGATGGGATATTCATAGAAGCATTATAATTTTGTCTGGAGGCTTTTAGAGCTAAGTATCTTGCTCTTTCAAAAGACTTTACATAAAGGGTGCCATATTTAACACCTGGACAGGCGGCAACTAAGGTGCCTATGAATTTGGAGAAATATCTAATTTTACATCTTTTGAGAGAGCTGATTCTTTTTGCGAGGTTGAGGATTTTTTCTTTCTTATCTTGTGTCAATTCCAGTGTCATTTGTTGGCTGTTAAAGATAAAACCCAAAAATTTGCACCTTTGGGATGGTTCTAGGCTGCTCTTTTCCCTATTTATGATAAAACCAAGAAATTGCAAAAGGTTAACCATATAAGTGACATTGGATTTGCACTTTTCTTTTGAGTCTGCAATGACAATAAAATCATCAAGGTATGCAACGCATGTAATGTTAATCTCTCGAAGATGCTTCAATATGGGCTTAAGTATCTTTGTAAAAACCCAAGGTGTAGTTGAGAGGCCAAATGGGAGGCAGGTGAACTGAAATAAATGTTCACCTAGTTTAAATCTGAGAAACTTTCTCGAAGATTTCTCAACCGGTATCAGAAAATATGCGTCCTTCAGGTCTACTGTTGCCATAAAGGAGTTACTGTTCAATAGGTTTATGAGCATACGATGGTCTTCCATTTTAAAATGTTCGGTTTGGACGAACGAGTTCAATCTCTTTAGGTTAAGGATAAATCTATATTCACCGTTGGGTTTCTTAGTTAGAAAAACGGGTGAAATGAATTGCCGAGGTTCTTCGGTGCACTTTTCGATTGCTCCTTTCTTTAAAAGAGCCTCTGCTTCTTTGATTATGGCCTTCGAGGGCTTAACACTGCTATGCGTTTGTGCCTGGAATGGGTTTTGCCAAAAGGGGATTGTGTACCCTTTTACCCAGCTCAGTATTGTTCTATTATTCGTGTAGACTTTCCAATATTCTTGGAAGTGACATAGTCTTCCAGCTAGTCTTACCTCTATATTACTTGTGGTCTCTACTTGGTTGGAAACGGTCGCTTTTTCTGCGGAGGATGCTGCCCTTGGTATCGAGGCTCCCTCCTTGAAGTCCTCGATGGGCGCTTCCAGTTTCCCGCCTGCCGTTTGGGAGCTGGAAACTCCTTTGTCTCCAATGGACGTTTATAAGATACAATGGTTTGAGCTATTTCTCTTTTGACCTCTTTACTGGATCTTTCGATTGCCTTTGTGGCCCTGAGGCGTTCTGATAAATCTTCGCCGTACAAGAAATTATCTACGGGGGTGTCTAGAGTGGCATCCCTCACTGTTTTACTATTCGGGGTTAGCAACGCTCTTCGGGCTAAAGATAGCCTGTAGTGTAGGTCACATAATATGCGACCAGCATCCCCCAATAGCGCTAGGGTGTTTTCTCCCCCCCCCTCTTTTTGTCTAGCCAAATTGTCTAATATTCTCCCTACGGCTGTTAAGCCTGCCCCTAACTGATTCTGGAAGTCACACTGGTAACCGTCTCTTTTGAAGGCTGAGGGTGAGATGGCATGTGATATTTCCTTATTGAGTTGGGGAGCTTTGAGGGTTGGCAAATTTTTAGGGAAGGGATACTTGTTTATTAACTCCTTTAGTAGGTCCTTTTTCAGACCCTGACTTAAGATGTGCTTCCACCTTAGAGCGATAGCCATATGTAAATCTTTCCCTGTAGTAAGGGTTGTGTTAGGGTCCTCCCTGATAAGTCCTAGTACTTCATCAGCAAGGGGGGTCTCTGCCTCTATTAATAAAACATTCTGCTCTTGCTCATTCGGTGGAATGTTCTCATCTAAGTTTACAGCCCCGCTGGTAGCTGCCGTGTCTCTCGGACTGCCATTGTTGTGTGTGGCTGCGCCTCTCGGGCGCAGGCCTTCGACCGAACCTCTCGGGCTGTGGTCGAGTTCCGTATAACTTTCACCGGGCGATGTGCGAGGTGAAGTTGACTTGCATGAGCGACGACTATGTTTGTGGGTCCTCCTGGGGCTTCTAGATATGCTAGAAGCGCGAGGTGAACTACCCACGTGTTCCCTTTGGCAGGGCGTGTGGTGTAGTTCCCTGGTGAGGTCTCTTATCTGTTTTTCGAGCCTCCTAATCTCCGAGGACCTGGATCTGGACCGTTGTCGCTCCCTTTTGTGTTTTCCCATGGTTAAATCTACAAAATTAAGAAACGATTAGAAGCGTGGTGTAGACGCTAACCACACAAAAAACATAATGAAGCTCGTGGGCTGCGCATGCGCACGGGAGGGAACGCGATGTCAAAATTCAACTGTCAAATGTGTGGCGCTAGCTGACGCAATCAACTACTACAAGTGAATAAATCCAAGTGATCTGTTCGGACGAGGCGCTGAAGTATAATTTACTACATTAACTACACAGAGTTAACTACATTTCGAATTAACTACGTAGTTAATGTAGTTCATGTAATTAATGTAAAATTTTCGCTACAATCCCAACCCTGGGTAGGATCCTCTATGGTATGTTCAATTTTTATAATAATTTATATTCTGAATTGGGTGAGCATGTATTTAACAAAAGCAGGCAAAGGAGAAGAAGAACATTTTAATGTTTTTTGGCTTACGTTATTGTAGGTTATGTTTCTGTCTGTCACATTGAGGATTACCTCAATGGTCTGTCATCATAGTCGAAAAAACAAAAAAAAAACAAGATTTATTATTTAAAAAAAACTGCTCAACTACTTCGGATTACTTTTAATAAGACACACGACACATACCTGTGATAGTTTTTGGTAGCTTCAAGGGTTTACCTACTTTATGCTGCCTTTTATTAAGGTTTATTAATTTTTTTTCTTCTGGTATGTACTTCAAATACTGTTAAAAATTAAAAAATATATATGTATTTAACAAACAGAAACTGCATACAGAGTTATAATAACGCCGTTGAATAGGTCCAAATACCTAATGCCAAATAATATATGAGAATCCTTCTGTTTCAGTATATAAATCGATCATTCCCCTGGCAAAATGGCTTCGAAGAGGAGGGATAGTGTGGAAACCCTCGCAGAGCGTATTGAAAGGTCCAAAAAAGAAAAAGAAGATTTGAAAGCAAAATTACAAAATTTAATAGATTCTGGTATAAATTCCACTTTTGAATTCAATAAAATTATCGATAGTTCCCACAACAAACAAAATCCAATAACTACACATTCCGATAATAAAGTACAAATTCTAAAGTCGTATGATGCAAATCATTCTCAAAGTGTAGAGAAACCGACTGAAGCTAAAATAAAAGAAACTAAGAGTACCACTAAAAAAGAAATGCTCAGTAAAAAACAAGTTGAAAATCAATCTCCCAAGAAAGTGCGAAACTATAATGCAGAGGAAGCACGGGAGTATATTAAAAGGCAAAGAGAGAAAAGACTAGAGGAAATGAAATCTAAGAGAAAGGAAAATGTAAACATAGTGGAGTTGCAGAAACAAAAGCTTCAAGAACTTCATAAAAAATCTCGGGAACTTGTTTCAAAAAATGTAAGTGCCAAACGAGAGAGGTCTAAATCAAGAGAACGTGGTGACTATGTTAGACCTGATGTCAATAATCCATCTCTAAAACAACAATTTGTGTCGAGGGAAAGATTAAACGAACCTAAATTAACTTTGAAACAAAATAGATCCTTATCATGTGATAGATTGGATAAACTCAGAGTTATTACACCAAGTGTAAAAGCAAATAAATCTCTTAAGGATAAAATGCAGAATGTAGCGAACTCTGTTACTAATGTACAAAAGCCAGATACCAAATTACTTCACAGTAAACCTACAGAGGAACCAGATGGTGATAGTGAAAAAAAGGGTTTAAGCAGCGACTATAAGCTTACAGTCACAGGTGTAAGTGAACGGAAAAAATGTCCCGATTTGTTATATCTTCCAGACCATCCTTTATATGTGTTTAATTCAGAAAATGCAAGTCTCGAAGAGCAACCTGTTGAGCCTGTAAAAGAAAAAAATTTAATTGTTCTCAAGGAGGATGCAAGGAGGGAACATACTGTTAAGTTAAACAAAAAATTAACAATGCTATCGAATATTACATTGAGAAAGCCAGTTGAAAATATGGAATCATCTGTTAAAAGCTATGACAATGCACCTCACATTCAAAATTCTATGGATACGGCTTCACAAAAGAACAACTTAGCTGCTAAACCCATAAATATATTTAATTACAAAAAAGGTAAAGATACAAAAGAAACTCAAACTAATATCCCAGAACCTGCATGGCTAAATCAATCCGTTCAACCAGATCCATTCAATTTTATAAATGCAGTAAGAAGAAAATTGGAGGATACCATAGCTGCCCCGAAAATTACTAACGATGTCGGCATACAAGCAGCGAACACACTTACCGAAGCTCTTGTAAATATCAAAGTAGAAGTTAAGCAACCATCAAACCAAAACACTAGTGAGAAATCGAGCAAACACTCTGATTTGAAGTCTTTTATATCCCACAAATGTTTAGATTTAGACCCTAAATCGATAAGACATATGGAATTGAGTTCAAAAAATACTAACAAAAAACAACTAATGCAAAAGAATGCTACAAAGTCTAACGTTGAAACTAATAGCGAGTCAGATACTTCAAAAAACATTCCAGAAATATCTAGTGAGAGTGCTATGTCTTTAAAACCAAAGTTAAGCGAGTTAAATTATTCAAATCACAAGGATAATTTAAATATCAGTACTGGAACTATTGACAACATGAAGCTCCAACTTCAAGATGTGAGACATATTGCGAGTTGTGCTGCTTCTGATTTAGAAGCATATTTCTCTGATTCACAAGTAGTTAGAGGTACCAAGAATAAAAGTTATTCTCAGAAAATGAATAGGTCATGCAATTCTAACCCTGCAACAGTAACACATCCCAGGGAGAATCGGGATAATCAAGAAAACATGTATTCTTCAGATTTTCACTCTAATGCTACCAATTCAGATGTCAGTCCAAGTCGTAACTCGATAATTTCTTACAACAAAAGTAACTACAGCAAAATATCACCTGGAAAATCATCAGTGTCACCAACGCAAAGTACAAATACTTCTAAAAACATTGAAATAGGCTTGTCTGCTTCATCTATGACTTCACTCAACACACAAATTTCTCATCCTATTAGTATTTCTCACAGAAAAGTAACTTCAAGAGGTGACATTCTTTCG
Source organism: Pseudeuparius sepicola (assembly GCA_963920635.1). Classification (NCBI taxonomy): domain Eukaryota; kingdom Metazoa; phylum Arthropoda; class Insecta; order Coleoptera; family Anthribidae; genus Pseudeuparius; species Pseudeuparius sepicola. The sequence continues at coordinate 44,067,730 of OY987302.1, read as the reverse complement.
CTGAAATCAGATGCTCCAATTTCAAGTCATTCAAATAAAAAAACTAGTTTAAACGAAAACTCTGAAGCGACTAAAGCTACTAATTCTAATATTTCAAAAAAGTCCCAATTTAAATCACTATACAGTGAATTGCATACTTCGCCCTCTGAAGAGCCAACATCAAATTCGAGTTCAAAACTATCTGAAAAAGTTGCTACTCTTCCAGATATAAGTGATATCAACTCGCATGTCATTCCATTAGTTAAATCAGCAAATCTCAGTTCAAAATTGGAAACTGACGGGGAAAATGAAATTAATACTGAGAATTCCTCTGGGAATTCCCATTCTAAAAGTAATGGAGAAGTGGCAACAGCTGAAGATAATTCCAGTAAAACTGGGGTAGAGTCGGGCTTACCTGGAACAAAGCACTCTAGTAAAGATGACAAAACTGAAAAAGAACCACACTTATCTAGAATAAAGGACAAAAATACTCTCATGAAAAATGTCTCCATTAGATCATTGGACCACACAGGACAACTTGTAAGTTAATCAAATCATTTTAGTGTGCAATTTTTTCAGTTTTGTTTTCAGAATAACACCAATGAAATACACTTGAAGTTTGAAGCAGAAATACATTTACTTAACGACTTCAATGAATCTCTGAAACATTTTGCGGAAGTTGAAAAAGTAAGTAAGCTTCTGCGAACAAACAAGCTGATACTTTCCTTCACGTTTTTTTTATTAACGTTAAGAACACCCTTCCAAAGGCCCTAAATCGCTAACTGTATAAGCATAATATTTGAACTAAGTTTCCCATAACTTTGACCAATATAGGTTGGGCCAGCTCCCATTAGTGTTATGATTTATGATATATTTTAAATAAGCCTAATGAGTAAGAATATAGCCATAATAAGAAATTAGGTAGGTATAAAAGGGATAGGTATGATGGTAACCTTCTTACTTTGATTTCTTATTACGACTTTATTCCTACTTATTGTACACCAGACGACTTTTAGAGTTACCAGACAGATGCAATAGGCTGGGCCGAAAAGAGCAAAAAAAACTTTTATAGATTTTCTTGAAGGGGCAGTAAAAAACTTGTCTTACTGATGCAGATTACTATACAAAAAAACTGACCCCCAGTTAAAATTTAGACGCCTCCCTCCGTGCTGTAAGGGGTGTTTTTGTAAAAATAATAAAACTCGCTAACACAGACAAAAAAAACTGGACGTCAAACGTTAAAGTTTAGCCGCACCTCTTTCGGGTAATAGATTCGTGCAGGGCTAAAATCAAAGCTAAAATGTAGGTACATAATAGGAATAAAAGAGGCTTAATAAATAAGTAATTTCCACGACAGAAGCAGAAGGAAAATTTTGTCATGGTTTACCAATCAACACAATAAACCCAATAATACAGGCAACTAACAGCAAATATGTTATTACCATTCCTGCTGAAAATGCACTTAAAATTTCAACGAATTGCCAAAAGAAAGAAAAAATCAAAATTAGTAATGAACCAAATTTCATACATTTACCAGAAAATTGCGAAAGACTTCCAATTTATTAATAAAAATGAGGAATTAAAAAGAAAACCACCTTGCCAGGCATTAAAATCAACGATTTAAACTTCATTGATTATCTACTAGCGAAACCTCTCCAAATTCAAACAATCAACAAATATTCACAAACTTCAAGAAAAGTCTCCACTTCTACAAGTTCCCGATATAGAAAAGACCTTAAGTTATGGATTTGCTACAAGCATTATGATTATTAGTATTACATTATTAATTGGATACGCCGCATAGAGAATCTACCAAAGGAAGTTCAAGATAGAAATGGTGGAGAATAAAATGGAAAATCAACCCTCCAGGTTACTATTTTCCTCTTAAGAAGGGAGAAGTTATATCCCTAAGAAGAATGGAGCCCTTTCACGTGAAAATGCTGATAATCGATGAAGCACTTTTCATTGCAAATACCATGATGTATGACACAAAATATTTTTAAAATGTCTTGAGACAATTATACTGAAAATTCCTTTTTTTCCATTCATTTTTTCTTTTTTTCTAATGCGGCCCTGTATTTGATAATAAGAAGTCTAAATATTAATCAGTGTTGTCAACAATTGAACTTACAACTTATCTTTCAATTGGAGAACTAAAAAAGGACGGCAAAGACTAATAACAGTCACATACGGTAATAAAAAATTAATAAAAATCCTCCACCTAGAAGGCTTTGACACAACGAAACCAACCCCTTGTCATTTGTCATAACTCCCACTGTATCATTTAGTTAACAATTTGTATCATTAATGACGACAAATTTAACATGTCAGCATGTTATATCTTGTGTCACAGAAATAGTGTAGAGGCCGAACGAATGTATTGTTGCAATTAATAAATAGCAAAAGTTATTGGTTTCGTTGGCTTAAAGCTTTCTTCTCACAATTAGAAAAAGCGAAGAATTTACTCCAAAACACAATGCGACACTGATTGCTGTACAACAACAGAGGAAAACACTTACCAGACAGGGCCGTATATAAAAATATAAAGTTTTCGAAGTCAAAATAAACTGTAAGTTAAATTGTTGTCAATACTGATTAATATTTTTTAGACTCCTTATTATTAAATACAGGGCCACAATAGAAAAAAATGAATGGAAAAAAGGAATTTTCAGTATAATTGTCTCAAAACAGTTTAAAAATATTTTGTGTCATACATCATGGTGTTTGCAATGAAAAGTGCTTTCAAAATCTGCAAAAAATCCAGGTCCGTATTTAAAAAAATAAAGTTGAAGATGATTTCTCAAAAACGAAACGTTGTAGAACAAATCTAAAAACGCCATCTTAAAGCCCGTTAAAAAGTGCCATAAGAAAGTGTTTTTCTTTTTTTTTCTATCTGTGATAACAACTTCAGAAAAAGAAAATCGAAATCGCAAAATTTTACTTTTTTCAAAATAACTCAAAAACGGAAAAGATATTAGAAATCTGTTTGTGCCATTTTATTGACCTCAAAAATGCGCAACTTTTTCCCCATTAAACCGTTGCCATATCTCTCACCTTTGCAATATCCCCATGCTGTTCATTCTTATCCGGGACACAGTGTATATTTAAGCTCTGAACCTGAAATATTGTAACTAGTTCTGTCTGATCTGTGGCAGGCATCATTGTCTCTGCGTAACTGTTAGAATAAATTTTTAAAAATCGTGTTTTCTATGTTGTTATCGTAACTGACCCAAATGAAAAATAAATAGGTTTTTAGGGTTACGAGAATCTTTAAGGGCACAGGGGCGCAGCTAAAATTCAAAATTTGACATTCAATTTTTTTTTCTATATTCCGTAGAGCAAAAAATGCAATGTTTTGGTAACAACCTCATCAGATTCGAGTCCTTTGGCATGGCTAGGCTGTGCGATGAGGACGTGTATGGTGTCAGGATGGGAGAGCTGCGGGCCTTCATTAAGAAGGCCGGTATGCTGGCTGCCCTGTGATGCCGGCCGTGGGGGCACAATGGGCCCATGGAGGCCTTCGCGCCAGGCCGATCTGAGGCAGCCACCCCTTGACCTGATAGATAGATAGATAGTAACAACGCCAATCAGATTTTTTATTTATAAAAAATACCCCTTCATGGGAGGAGGGGGAGCGGCCAAATATTATTTCGTGGGGCCCAGCTTTTTTAGATAATTTTTCATGCCGGTAAAACAACTTTTTTGACTACCCCTCCAAAATCATATAAAAAAGTTTTTTCGGCACAGCCTAGTATGCAATGACAGGTACAAGATGTGCACCATACAGATTTTTTTTATTTCTGAGTCGAGTTTGAGTGCCATGGGTAAGCTGTCCAAAATTGCCATATTTTGTTCTCACTTTTTTTTGTGAGGCGCAAAATAAGAGAAAATCACTTTGGTAGTCCAGAAAAATGTTCCTGTATACAAGAGTATACAGTACATTTTAATAATAAAAGTTGTTTACAATTATTTAAAAGCTATGTGCAAATATAAAATTTCACCTTTTATTAACAAACATATTTTAGTTTTTTTTTATCAGTTTTGATTAATGGAGAACTAAACTCCAACAGTTTTAGTAATAATCTTTTGGTGATAAAAAGATGAAATTTTACATTTGAACACAGCTTTTAATTATACACAACTTTTATTTATATTTTTTTCTGATTTTGAATATTGAAGTTTTAGTTCACAAACATGCAGAACTTTACCTATTGCGTTTAATTTTAACTGAAACTGAAAAACAAATAAAATCCCATTGCACACTTTCTGCCTGTTACCGAGTGTGTTTAAAAATTAACTTTTTCAAGTTGCACCGTTCTCGAGATGCTTTGCATGCAAAAATAGTTAACTTTACCATGAGCCTCCTTAAGGAATAATGTTATTCTTGTTTTGAACACTATAACTTTTTAGGCTTTCCACTCGTTGAGAGTAAAAAACAATGTTACAAACACTCAAAATGAAAAAATCATGCAACATAGGGATACGCAGACTTCAACACAAAGACAAAATTCGAAAACATCATCAACCAGCAAGCTTGTAACAAATATTTCGGATGATTCAAGAAGTCAGATTTCCACAATAAACTATACTAGAGGTTCAGACATCAATGAGGACATAAACAGCATTATCATAAATAGCTCTGTGCTTAAACTGTCTGAAGACAACGGCAGCCTAATATCTGCAGGTTTTGATTTTTCGCAAAATTCCAATACCAGCAATAGAAGTTCTAGTAAGATTATTGAAGCAAAGAAATCTAGACCAAATAGGGCATTTGAAAATGTTGAGAATTTACTTCCTAAAGACTTTGCAGGGATGTCTCTTAGTATGGTAATATTGAATCGCGGTTATTTATTTATTGTTTGTTATCTGTGTTCTGTTTTAGTTTGATCAGTTGATTCATGATGAAGATATTCGCTTAGAAAATTTAAAAACAATTCTAAAAATAAGGGAGCAAGCATTACTGGATCGAACAAAGGCAGAGTTGGCATGGTTAGAAATTCAAAGAAAGTAAGAAATTATTTATCATTAATATTAAAAACGTTATTTATGGTTTCAACGATAATGTATTTTCAGGCATTTAAAAGAAACAGGGAAATTACAAGAAGCATCGTTAGTAAAAAAGAAACAGCGAGGAATTTTATTGAAACACCAGCAAGAGACGCATGAAATGCACAGGTGAGTAAATTATTAAGAAATGTAATTTTATTAAATTTTATTATCTTGTTTAGCATGAGGTGATTATACTTGGTTGTTATCTATCTCCACTATTAATAGCAGCAATTATGATTTATGAAAACAAAAATGTGTAACACTTTATCTATTTTTGGTGAAAACATTCTCGGGAATGCAAAGTATTAGTGTATTAAGTACTTGTTGATAATCATCTACTTATTGCCAGTTATGCTTGTTGTTCATGCCTTTAGTTTGTCATAATAATTACAGCAGAGGCTTTTTAAACCACCTATTATAATATACGATTTTGTATTTACTCCAGATAAATGTAAACAAAACTATGGGTTACACAACTATGTTTTGTTTAAATGTTAAATGTTTAAGTTATGATATACATCACACATATGGTTATATACCTACATTTCAAACTGGTCGTATAAAAAGGTTGTTTGCAGTGTTTGAAAGGATTTATTAGGTGAGTCTCGATCACACATACCTATATAGTTTTTTTTTTATTAAGAAATTGTACAATTTTTGTGTAGGATTTGTGCGTAACCTACAAATCACCAATTTAACATGTATTTGGTAATCGGTCTAGTACATGACTGTACATTATTTACATCTAAAGTCTATCCAAGTTACAGAGGCAGTGGATCAAAACATTGGCCACCACGTGACCTATTCTCTTATTGGTCTGGCCGTCATAAAATGTCAAGTGTTTACGCGGCGAGAAGAATGCAGGGCCGGCAGTTCCCTCAGTCGAGTTTCCTGCATATTTTAGATTGGATCGCGAGCAGTATATTCTGTAAATTTATTTTGCTACTTAATTTAAGGAAATTTATAAAGATCCGCGAAAGGTAGAAACACAAATTTTAAAAGAATTAGTTCAGAATTACAAGCCACTTGGACTCTGATATTAGTCCGACCCTGGTAATCGATCGCAAGGCGGTCATGTGACTTTGTTTATATCTACTGCCACTGTAACTTGGATAGACTTTAGTACTTTTCTTTAGTTTATAAATTCAATGAACATCAAGTTCCATCTGATACAGTAATGGAGTTAATCTGACAGCAATGAATTTCACTTTATAGTAATGCGACCATTCATCCCGGATTTTGCGGAACAGTCCTATTTTCAAGCAAACCATTTAGGGTGGTTTAGAATTTAAAATGGTCTTCCGATCTTGGTGTTCTGTGATTTTTAAGCCCCTCTTTATTATAGCTTATCTTTTATAATCTAATCTAACCTAATCTTTTTGCTCTGTGTTTTCACAACAATGTTCATGATAGACTAGAGTGCAATTGATTTGGAGCCATCCTCTGGCCCTGACTCTTACAGTCTGCATTATCTATACACGTTCAAACTGACTAAACTGTTTGTATTGAAAGATTGCATTGTTATAGGTTAAAATATCGCAATGGAGTTGAAAAATTAAATGTTACTTTGACAGGCAACAGGCCTTCTGACTTTTGGTCCTCAAATTTTGCCAAGGCTAACTGTTTTATTGTATAAAAATGACTTACTTTAGTGCCGATTGCAAAAAAAGATATTGCAGCTTGTTTGGCTATTTATTGGGATTGGGACCCCTAAACAATTTTTTGTATTTTTAATATGTGGAGCTCAAATTTGGTATGAGTTCTTGCAAAACACAGTCTTTTAATTTTTGCGTAAACTAATTTGAGGAATTCACATCTTTTAAACTCACAGGCATACATAGCAAGAAGCTGGGGGAGGGACAAAACTCATGCCAAATTTGAGTTTGATATTTCAAAAACAAAAAACTATTTTAAAGGGGCACTATCTCATAATAACTCAATTAAGATGCATATAAAGAATTCTCAAAGTATGTCTCTTTAAATATCTTATATTTTCTTTGGATAGATTATTTCAAAAAGCAGGACCAGGTGTTCTACAGATAATACAACTATAATATGTTTGAGTAGTAGTTAGATTAATAGCTGCTAATAAAATTCATGTAAACAGGGTTTAGCATATAATCTTGACTAGAATGGAGGCAAGTGGATCAGTGTTTGTTCCTGCTACATAATACAGTGTGATTTATTCATAACTACATTAATTTTGACAGTGGGTATCTGAAATCGCAATTAAAAAAATTTCAGTTTTTTTTAAAGCTGGAATTAATTTTTTTCTAAACCGCATTTTTACCTATTTGGCCCCTTATTTACGACTGCCACTGACTTGCTTGTTGTTGTTTACTCGTCTTATCGGATGGTAACTAGGACCATTACCCATGTTTGTCCCAGGCACGGTCATATCCATTTGCGAAGGGGGGGGGGGGGGGGGCATACCTGGATATGTACTCCTTTAGGCGGTTTACTATAACAATAAAACTAAAAAATAAAAAGGCGATATCACAAAAAAAATTATATTCCTCACAAAAATAACAAAAATAAAAAATATGTAAACAATTTTTTTTTGCATGTGCGTTGGTTATAGTATAGCTTTGTCTATCGTGATACTCAATATTTTCTCTTCATATGGATTCTTAGCAAAATATCATTTATTCATATGGCGTGCATAGGTTATTTCGTCCAGATCTTGACTTATCTTACGACATGTGGACACCACCATTTTGCCGCCAGACACTAACTGGTTTCTGCCAATCTGCATGCCACAACAGTCAAGGAAGGACTCCGACTGACTTGCTTCCAGCGTCGGAGGACGCTTGCCGTCATGCGGGTTACCTCTGTTGCCAGATGTACGAAACTTTCATAAATTTAAAGGAATGTTTTACACGATCATTTGTATTGTAGGCGAATGTTCTGCAAAATGCATGCGGAAATTATGGACAAATTTATTAATTTATTTATTTATTTACCTCACCCTACAGTAAATTCCATTTACAGAGTGGATTAACACGTAAATAACAAAATATAACATGCATCACTAATAATTATCCCTAACATATTAAAATATAACAAGTATCAACAACTTGACGCTATGCTGCTGCTTAAGATAAGAAATAGCAAAATGTTAAAAAATACTAAAGGATTGAGGCAAGTATGTTCGTGCACCACCAAATATTAAGTACACCCATTTCATGTGCTCTAAAAAAGGAAGTGATCGAATTTATGTGGCAAAAAAATGTCAATGTTGGAACAAATTAGCGTTATAACTGTTGCAAATGTTGTGCTTGTAAAAATTTCAGTACATTCAGCCTTGGTCTTCCTGGGTAAAAGGTCTGGTCTTTGGGAGCTGAGATGCGTGTCCCAAGAAAATTTAAATTTGCCAGCAACTGAGGGCCGTCCACTATATTTGATGTTAATTTATGCAGAAAGACAACCGACCTTTTCACTTGCATGCTTGTTAAAATGGTGTCTAGCCAACAGTTCGCCGTGCAGCGTGCCTATTTCTGGGTATCTATTTGAGAAATGGCCTTTGGACTTTTTCAAGATCATTGACAGACACTTGAAGCGAGAAATGTATATTCGAATTTCGACCTTACAATTTGTAATAGTAAATTTTGACTGTAGACACCTTAAGGGATAAATACCAGCGAGAAAAATAAATGAAAAGACTGCTTACGTGATCTTTTGATTTTTGGATGCTTTATTAAGTACTCAACTAGGGGGATTACATGATTTCGTGGACCTCGACACCACTGAGAACGACCTTTTTCTTGATAGAATAAACTTCATTCACTTTCACTTGGCGCACTAATTTTTCCGCTCACTAATTCACTGATAATCCTTTTTACTGCACCGAACCGAGACGCTCTTAGAGTTGTGTTATGTGGCTGTTCCGCTTCCTCTGAAATAAGAATGTCAACATTGGCTAACATCTCTGGGGTCCAGTTGCTTAAACTTAAACACGAACGACACACTTTTCTCATTCCTTTCTTATGTTTTCTTATCATAGTTGTTAGGGATGCATACCTATTTGAAATAGAATCTTCACTGTGGGGGTGGTCCTCCCTGTGATGCCGGTTTAGTCGTAAGTACTTGAATCTTTCTCATCTTTTCTTTTCGATCTTTCTGTACTTATTTTTCCTGTCTTTAGATATGTTACCGGGTTATAGCCTGATGTGTAACCTACCATGTTTTAGTATTATTACTGTGCGAGTTAGGTGATGGATTGCTGAGTCCCCTAACTTTCTTGTCTGTGGCTTAATGCAATCCTTGTGGAGGGCTTGGCTTTGGGATTCTTTCGCGTTGTGTATCGCACATATTAGGTACGTAGTATCGTAAATGTACTGCGTTTTCTTGGGTTTTGCGGAATGTTCACTTCCCACATTTTGGTTTGTTATTTTTGAGGTTATAATCTATGATGGATGAGTTATGGATTTTCCCTACTTTCTTCTGTTATCAAAGCCACGTCTGACCGACGCTTTATGGTTTGGCATAGATGACGTGATAAAAAAAAAACATTTAAAATTGGGCAAGTGTAGTGAACCATTTTTGGTAAACAAGCAAAAATGTTGCACAACACAGAATAAACCGAATAAACAGAAAATGTGGAACGGTCGTTTTTGTACTTATGTGGTGCCATCTGTTGGAAAGGTTAACTAGTTATCTTGTCATAGTGCGTGCTGTAAACGTTCGGCTTTGAAAATAGTGGCTAAGAGAGAGCTCTACAGAAATCTTTAATGATTACTTTTGCGTATTATGCTACATTACTCACAGAGATGGTGCCACCGAGAAACCGACAAGTTTGTTTTGAATTTGACAGTAATACTAGCTGCAGATGTGATGGGCACGTTGTCTTTTAATCTTTTGTCTTAAATCTCCAAAGTATCAAATTTTGGAAACAGTTTCAGAATTTTCCAATCACTGTTTATTGACACTGTGTGCATCTTATGCATGTGATTGTGATGGAAAAAATGGCCTCTTGGTTTGTTATAGCTCGTGCTGCGAAAAGTGTAGTGACTTTATGGATGAATATGTGTCAGATGCTGAACGTAGAAAGTCAAAGGCGTGCTAACACTCTGTTATTGTCCCATCAACTAGGTAAATTCATAAACTCCATATTTTTTCGTATTTAAATTATGAAAACGAAACAAAATTTGTGGCCGGCGCTATGTGCTTCACCAGAACGCTTCATTCACGTGCAGGTGCGCCTCGTTATGTGGGAATAGGGATTGCCCCATTATTTGTACATTCAGTAATTTTTTTTTGCTTTTTCGGCATATGTGTATCTCCCTGATGACGTGGTTAAAATTATTGTATTTATGAATAAATCACCCTGTATAGTAAGGTGCAGAGAAACTTTTATGAATATATAATATATTACCTTTTGAATTTAGTGACTAACCTTTTAATAGAATTAGAAAGGACTTTTGTGGTCGGCTGATGAATCTTGGGTTGGTGGTATGGGAGTAACTCACTGATTATGTTACTTTGTCTTCTTCTTTTGCACTCAGTTTTACCTGGACCAACACTATATTAAAGACCTGTGCATAGCTCTGTTTCAAGCGATCGCCATTGGCGTTGGCGCCACATTACAAAAAAAAATCACAATGCTAAAAATACCATTGTTGCAGAATATACAGGGTGAGTTACGTAGGCCGCGGTGGTCTATATCTTCTACATTGTTAATGCTAGAAAAAAAAGTAGAGGCAAAACTTGTAGAGAAACATGAGTACTACATTCCGAAAATATTTTGCAATATACAGGGTTATCCAATAACGGCGACCCAAAGTTATGTTTTTTTAAATGGAACAGAAAGGGGCCACTTTTGGAAATGTATTACTCAAAAACCAAATAAGATTTTGGGCTATAACTTGGACTGGAGATTGCCTGTTACGCCTAGTTAACAACTTACGCAAATCCTAAGTTTACTCGCTAATTTTAAATGGAACACCCTCTATTTTATTACATGTTTAAAAAGCCCTTAAAGAGTACATACTTTTTTGTTATAGGGTATTATGGGTCTAACTTTAAAGGTTAGGGAGTTATTTCCATTTTATTCTAAGAAAGGGCTTTAAAAGTTCAGAATACATGAGTAGGGTATCAAAATGTCAAAATATCAAGCTGTAAAAATAAAAGACATATTCTTGTTAATTTTTGGTGTATTGGAAAACCTACCTGTAACACCATAAATAAATAACATAAGCCGAAGTCATAATTTATTAGGCGGTAACTTTATTTCTTTATGTGCAGTAGGTTTTTTATTATTGATGGCATTACAGGTAGTTTCAACTATTTCCACTACCACCACACCAAAAATTAACAAGAATATGTATTTTTATTTTTTACAGCTTAAAAAGTGACATCTTGACACCTTAATCATGTAATCGGATCTTTTGAAGCCCTTTCTTAGAATAAAATGGAAATAACTCCCTAACCTTTAAAGTTAGACCCATAATACCTTATACCAAAAAGTATCTACTCCTTAAGGGCTTTCCAAAAATGTAATAAAATATAAGATGTTCCATTTAAAATTAGCGAGTAAACTTAGGATTTGCGTAAGTGAATCGCCCGTTATGTTCTTCAGAACTTTATCTCAATATCGGTCCAAAATTGTTAACTAGGCGTAATAGGCAATCCCCACTCCAAGTTATAGCCCGAAATCTCATTTGGTTTTTGAGTTATACATTTCCAAAAGTGGCCCCTTTTTTCGATTAAAATTAAAATAACTCCCTAATTTTTAAAGATAGACCCTGTACCAAAAAGAACATACTCTTTAAGGGCTTTACAGGGTGATTGAATAAGTAGTGGCGACCCAAAGTTATGTTTTTTTAGAAAGATACTGGACACCTCAGAAATATATGAAGGGCAAGGAAAACAAATGGTCTCTATTTTTTTATTGGTAGTACCAAGGGAGAGTATCTCATAGGTGGGGTATTTGGATGCGGTAATTATTTCATGGCCTGCTATGATTTTTTAAAACAGCAAATTTTCAAGAAACCCCATTAAGAATTTTTTTATGACAAAATGTTATTAAGAAAACTTGTTTAGAATGAAAAACTGAGTAGATTCACAAAATTTCAAAAGGCTAGGCCTACTTTGATTTTTAGATTTATCTCCCACTTTTTACTTAGAAAAAAGTGGGAGAAAAAGACCAAAAAGCTAAAAATCAAAATAGGCCTTGAAATTTTGCAATTCCACTCAGTTCTTCATTCTGAACAAGTTTTCTTAATAACATTTTGTCGTAAAAAAATCCCTAATAGGTTTCTTGAAATTAGCTATTTTAAAAAATCATAGCAGGCCATGAAATAATTATTCCATCCAAATACCACCGCCTGTTATAGATACTCTCCCTTGGGACTACCAATAAAAAAATAGAGACCTTGTTTTCCTTGCCCTTCATATAGTTCTGAGGTGTCCAGTATCAAATTGGGACACAATGTATTTATTAGATAATGTTTAGTATGTTACTTTTTTACAATTTTATTTTTAGAGCAACTTTTATGACCTCAACAATAATTTCCGTATATTGAGAGCTATAGTTTTCAGGTTCGCCATTGGTGTTTAGGGCATTCTAGTTAAAAAAAATGTAACTTTAGTTTGGTCCTCTCGTTTTTGAGAGCATATCTGATAAGGCCCTAAGGTATTATTGTGTTATAAAACTTTTGTATTGAACTTTTTTCTGAAGGCAAAAATAAAAGAATTATATAGTGGTGAGCCTTTTCGTTGTATAACCCTATACAAAGGGTCATTTGTACATGTAATAATGTAGCACTGCCGCACCAGTTTCGAACAAATGGATAGTGACTTCTTAAGTGTAAACATGCTTCTTCCAGATTGAAGCAAATGCAAAAGGCTGAGTCCATCGAGAGAAAAACCATCCTTAAGGCACAACGCAACATCATAAAGCATCAGCTGTCCACAGAGAACATGCTTTCAACAATAAAAATGAACACTTCGAGAAAAAGCAAGCACTTGGGGCCCTTGAAGGTGATACAAACACAAAGTGAATCTGCACGATCGGAAACATCTATTTCTGTTAAAAGTTCTGCCGATGTCGATATTCACAGTGTTACTTCGTATTCGGTAGTAAGCAAGGTGTCTGAAACTTCAGATATTAGGGAGAAACCATCTGATTTTTGTGGACACCCTGCGATTCCAGTCAGCCAAGTTAAAAGGTAAGTTCTTTTAAACTCCTTCATATTAAAAGTTAAGTGTTTTTTTAGTGAAGGTACTACTTGCAATTCAGTCAAAAAAGTCAAAAAACTATCAGCCTGTTTAAAAAACCTAATGCATATATGTTTTTTTCAAATTTTTTGGTGTTTTTGTTTTGTCAAGTTGCCTTTTTTGTTTTGTGATTAACACATTGCTCAGAATGTCGTTGTTGAGGCCCCAGTATTTTATTTGTTCCTATTATTGTTGTTTTTTTTTCATTAATTTTATTTTTTGTAAAATTAAATATCTACAAATTTAGAAAGATCTGGTGAATCCGGTGATTTTGTATTTTCACAAAGCTCGGATAATTCTAGTGATATAAAATATGGAATATAGACAATGTCAAATTTATACTGGCCACACTGGTCCACCAGTAGAAAGCTCCTTAAAACTTATGACTCAAAGACAAGTACCCATAAGTTTTATTTAAATATATTTTTATAAAAAAATCGTAGCCGGTCCTGGATTTGCATGTTGACGCAGTTTGAAGATCTTTCAAATAAAGAAAATGTCAGGGAAATATCTCCAAAATAAAATCATTGAAAACGATATGCCATCTCTAGCGATGAACAAAAATTAATCTGTTTAAAAAATAACTTTTTAACGGAAGAGAATAAAGAAAAATGGCATGGATGAAATATGTTCAGAAAAATTGGGGCTTCCGAATGCTATAACCAATGTGGTATGTTGCAAAGAGGCGATAAATACGTCAATTTAGTCCTTTGTACACCCTACTTATATCATCTCCCATAAATAATATCCCCATATCTTTGACCTTTTTTCACTAACAGAGGCCGGGCGTCTAAAAATGATCACCCTATCCTATACAAACTATTTAAAAATAAAACAAAATCTATACAAATTGATTCTCCTGTAATAAAATGTTTTGAGCATTCGTGAACAAACTTTAATTTGCTTTGGTTACAGCTTATGCTTTCTGATGGAGGAACGTCCTTGTCGGCGTTTTCCTTTTTTAATTAAATGTGAAAATACTTGAAATTCTGAAAAAAAACTAAGATCTCCACTTCCTCTACTCCCTCAACAACACAACAAAAGCAAAGCATGTACACTTATTTAATGAAATTTAAGAATTTAGAAATATAAACATTTCTCCTACGGCGACCATTATTAGCCAATCGTGATAGTTTGCTGCACTGACCTATAAAGAATTTTAGGGGTTAAGTATCTTTAAAAAGTAACAACTGCCACCTACACTAACATGGCAACATCGTTTTTTATGTGAAACTTTAAAAAATTAAATAAAATTTTCCATAACTGTTTTAAAATTTAAAATCTAAGAAAACGGTTCTTTTTTTATATATGCACACATTTATTTGAGATTTAATGCTGATGGAACTTTGATTCTACCCATCTCAGTGCATGGAAATAATACAATGATTTCATTATGATGCTCATTTTCTGGCCAATTAACTGAATAATTGACCTGTTTCATTGACTGCCATAAACCACTTAAGACAGACTGTTTTCTAAGAAGCATGCATTAAATGCATAATATACGTTGTAGTTAAGGTACTTTTAAGTCCCAAAATCAACAGTAAGTTTTTGTTGAAATACTTGTTAAACCTTTATAGATTTATAATCCAATTTATGAATAAATATTAGGGAGTGATATATTGCTGCTAGTTAATCTATTACTGGTTACTAGAAGCAATACTTTTCTGTTGGGAGCTGGTTAAAATTAATACGTACAGTCTGAAAGCTGAAAATAACTTCGTAATTATAATGTTTATGAAGGTTTCTATTATAAGAGAAATTAGAAATGATTAAAAACAAACTACCTAATATTAGATATCCTGTTGGAACGTTTCCAAAACCGTGTTTTGTGCTAAGGAAGCTTCCTATACAGAGGAAATAACATGTTTAAAATTAGTCAACACTTCATTCAGTAGGAGGCTGTTATTATTTGTATGTTGTTCTACAACTGCATTTGTCATTTTATGTAAACATTACACGTAACATGCTCGTGTAATTATTTATATTAATCTGAACTGTATATCTTAATTTGTGGTATACTAGAAGTGTGTATTTTATTTTTGTGGTGTGTCTACTTACATAATTATAAGAATAATTTGTTTTAACCTTTCAGGACATTATTGATGCGAGAGTCGGCTCTACAGAAGAGGCGTAAGGCTGCGGAAGAGCTTCTACAATGGCACAAGAAGCTTTTGGAAGAAGAAAAACGAATCAAAGAGTTAGAAGAGACTGCAAGTGCCATTATTTCCCAAATACCTAATGTCTCTTCCAAGACGAATTCAGGCGATGATCAAAATGAGCGAAAATATAAGTTCGGTGGCCATCAACTGAATCAACTGTGGTTGAACTTAACCAGTAGTGACGAGAAGAAATTCAAAGAAGATAAAGTGTACCCCATGTCTCAAATGGCACTCGAAAGGTTTTGTAAGAGTGCCAAGGAGTACTCGCATAAATCAAAGGATATTCTAAAGAAAATTGAAAGCGATGTAAATAGTAGTAAAACAAGTGATAATGTTAATGAGTTAGGTATTTTAAATCTTAACCAAAACATTCCACATAATACCGAAT
Source organism: Pseudeuparius sepicola (assembly GCA_963920635.1). Classification (NCBI taxonomy): domain Eukaryota; kingdom Metazoa; phylum Arthropoda; class Insecta; order Coleoptera; family Anthribidae; genus Pseudeuparius; species Pseudeuparius sepicola. The sequence goes on along the minus strand of OY987302.1, from coordinate 44,051,935 downwards.
CTCCTAGTGGTAGTTTAGTAACAGACATTCGACCCTCCGAGTCTTCAAAACCCAGTTCACCTACAAATATTCCATCGGAGGCCTCCACGAATGAATACACCTCTGATTTTGACGTCGACATTGAATCGATCAATGAAATAAATATCAGAAGAATGGAGGCAAAAGAAAAAAATAACATATCTTCTATTAGCGAGCTTATAGATAATTTCAGCAAAATAAAGACTGACATATCAGCTCTACGAATGACACAAGAAGCAACATCAAAATTAGATGAGAGCAGTGAATCGTTAAAAACAGAACAAAGTATATTGGACGAAGAAAATCAGGAAGTCTCGGTTATTGAAACAACAAAAACTTCTATAGTGGACCCAAGCTTGCCTCAAGGTATCTCAGATGAAGTAATCAGTCAGGTAACTTCAGATGAAGTCAAAACTGAGAAACCAAGTGATATAGACAGTAAAGCAGATGTACAGAGTATTGAAGAAACAACTAGTAAGGTGCGCGATAATGAAACATCGGAAGTTTCAGAAAAAGTCATAGAAAAACCTGAGAGCCCACTTTTTATTGAAGAAAATATAGAAAGCAAGAGTATTTCATCAGAAAATGAACCTAGCCAAATTATTGCTAAAGACTCTAAATCTAAACTAAGTCATTCTGAAACTGAAAAGGAAGAGGAAGATACAAATATTGTAGAAGTAATAAGTGATTCTCGTACTGCAACCAAAATTGAATTGACTTCAAAGGAATTGAGTAACAAATCTAAATCATATGAAAAGGAAGGACCGATAGACGTTGAAAAAGACAAGCCACAACTTGGAGAAGCTCTCGTCAACAAAGAAGACATTAATGCATTTGAGGAAAAAGAACAAGATTCTCTATCTTCCATACAGTCCATATCAACTGATAAAAATAAAGATGACAATAAGGAAACATCCAGTTCTGAAGAAACGTCTACTCAATTGTCAATACCATCAGGAAAGATTGAAGAAAGTCAAGATAAACAAACATCTATTTCAGAAGAGAGATCTAGTCAGCAACCAGTACCATCTGAAGAAAGTAAAGATAAAGAGTCTTCTGTTTCAGAAGATAAGCTGCCACCTTCAGAAAAGCTGGAAGAAAGTCCTCCTAGTGAAGCAGTAGATCTTTCTGTTAAATCCGAACAACCAAAGGATTCTGTGTCCACAGAAGTAGAAAGTAAACAATCCAAAACAAAATCTGGTTCCACAATTTTATCTGAATCAGTAGTAGCCACCAGTTCCCAATCGAGTTCTGATAAGAAGCCTTCAAAGATTGATGTAAAGAAGAGAGTGTCTGAAATTTTGGCCGATGCCAGTCCAGTATCATCCAGGGAGGACAAGAGTCCTAGACTTCAAGATCTTTACACTACGACTTACGATCTGGTTTCACCGGCTGGTTCTCCTGAAATGGGTGAGTTAAATTTAGTATTGTAATGTTTAAATATTTATACCCATGGGTCTCTTCAAATCAATAGTACTATACTTGTAGAGGGTCAGTCAGCTGACTGTAGTAGAATTTAACCCTTTCAGTATAGCCCTTGTTTATGGAATCCCTAGTTAGCCAATGTGTGACAGCCATAAGGATATGAGAGCAATATTGGATACAACCAACAGATGGCGCTAAAACTTATAGTGACCCTGTCATTGCCTACTAATTTTCTTCTATTAAAATAAAAAAAAACAGCTGGTCAATTTTTAATTTTTTCAAAGTCTATCTACTTTATTTTTGTCATGTCCTTATGTCAGACATTGGCTAACTAGAGTATCCATAAACAATGGTGTAGCTGACCGATATGCCAGATACAAATTTGGCACACAGTCTGCTGACTGATGACACCATGTTAAGTATGCCCTAGGGACCACTGTCATATACAGTGACCTCCAAAAAGTTTGCATCTTGGGGGGAATTTTTTTTATTAATGATTTATTTTGAAATTGAAATTTGGGCTTATCTTTTTCTTTAAAAAAGACGAAAAATGTCTTATTTAAACATAATCACATGACTGTGAAAAATGACATTAAAAAGAAAATAGGTGTGTTCTAGAAAGCCGTGGTAGACATAACTTATGTTTTTTTAAATGGAACACCCTATATATTTTTGAAATCTGCTCATCAAGGCAATTAAAATGATATTAAACTTTGTGCCATTATCTTTTTCCGTTTTTGAAAAATTCCGTTTTCAAATTTTATACTAAATTTATTTAACTCGAATTTGTGGATCTCGTGATAAAGATAGATGAGATGTAATAACAAAAAAATATTTGTTTTAAACAAGAGAGTAATATAGTGAAACTCCAAAATGTTTAGGAGCCTTTTCAAATTTTGCTGATTATATTATTCTCGAAATAAAAAAATTCAGGAAAATCGTAAAAGCTCCTAAACATTTTTGAGTTTCATTATGTTACTCTTTTGTTTAAAACAAATATTTTTCGTTTTATGTTAAACAACACAATGATCTAACTCTAATAGTTGGAAAAGTATAAGGAAAGAAAAACCTGTAATTCAAGTCCCAAAATTTAACGCCCTGTGTCTTGAAAATGAAGCAAGCATTTTTATGGACATATGTTGATATGAAATTTTTGCTTTAAAATGTCATTCTCTATCCATTGTTAAAGTCCTGCTGCTATAATATTAGTCACCCTGTATATGAAGGCGTATCATAGTTAAAGGATGACAGTGCCATGCTACTTTTTTACGCAATGCACAAATGTCTGAAAAGAAATTTGGTGAATTCATTATATTCATTATGTTGCTAAAAAATCACGAGGATATAGCTGGGCCACCAAATTATTGACACTGTCATCTATTAGTTCACTATTCGCCTTTCTATACAACAATACTAAAGGATTTTCCAATAAGAATGATATTATCGTTGACTGACGTATTAGTAAAGACTGCTCACGGCTGTCATGTTTGACAGTTCTCTGGCTCACCATGCGCTTCCCGGAGACAAAATACAATGCAAAATACATTGTTGACCATAGGCGCCATCTACTTTTCAGAATATGAAGCTATAGCCGTGAGAAGTCTTATTAATACGTCAGTCAACGATATTATGGTTTTGACCTTAGTTAGTGTCACTAGTTGCCATTTTTGTTTAGTATACTCATCATTGATAGATACACACACTTTTAGAACGTTTTTTTTTTATTATTATTTCTTTATATAAAAATATGCACTTTACGGACACTATGGCCTCCTGTACTTACTTCGTCAAATCGTTGAAAAATTTTAAGATTTGAATATTAACTATGCGAAAATATGAACTACGAATATCTCAAATACGTTGAATACGTCAAAATGCAAGAAGTTGCTGTTGATAGCAATGCAAAATTGTAAAATCACAAAAGAACATAATTTTCATAAAATATTTGTATAATAAGTTTATTCAACAACGTATACACATTAGTTTTTATATGATAATCAAAAATAAACAATATTAAAGATGTAATTGAATCATTGATGACTTGTCAGAGTATAGGAAACACAAATGACAAGTAGTGGCAGTTATAACATTTTAACCATTGTTGATATTTCATTTCAAAATCATATCATTCTTATTGGAGAACCCTTTATTAAAACTCTTCGCTTGAGAATTGAGTCGCAAAGTATATTAAAGTCAGAATGAAGAAACAAAAATATTTTTCTAAAGAACACAAACATGTCGGATTTCAAAACTTTTGGTTCTGCCACAGTACAATAAGAAGTAGCCTGACTGGTGTCGCATATCCTTTGTTCTCGGCTCAGCAAAATACCTATCAACAGAAGCACTGAACCATATTTAATAAATCAATGTATGGCAAAATGCTAGAGAAACCTTAAAAAATGTAACAATTTTTTTAAAAAAATTGAGGATCTTACTTTACCATTTACTGATTGGTGACGTGGCAATTTTTGTCCAATATCATTTGAATATATTTTCTTAATTGTTATTTTCTTTCTCCAGTACGATCTCCAACAAAAGAAAATAAATCTTTGGTAACGAAAGATTTATTTGGAAATGAAGCTGAAGAGCTGCTTAAGAAGCAATTAGCAATCGAACAGGAGGTAGGATGTATTGCCTATTTTTTCTTCCTTTTAGCCTATTTTTCCTTTGCTCAAAATTTGCCATCCTATAAAGTTTTCTTATTCAAGTGATACTAATTACAGAGTTAAAAGATTTGTTATATTTTCAGATAAAGGAAATTACAGAACAGCAACAAAAAGAACAAGTTCCTTTCCTTTTTGTTAGAGAGATACCAAATAAACCTCCTCCACCCTATACACCTCCAGGTTCATCACTTTCCAGTTTAGTAATCACGACAATCTTGCCAACGAACAAAGAAGTTGAAGAAATAACTAAATATTCAGCAAAGATCATACATAAAGCATATTTGAATAATAATTTAGAAAAAATCATGATCTCAGACAACACCCTCAATCTCATAGCAAAGAACATAGACAAATCTTGCTACAAATTTGTTTTTGACTTGTGCAAAGAAATAGCTATAGAACACTACAATCAGTTTAAGAAAGAAGATGTTCCAGCTTGGTTAGAAGTTACTAAGAAGCAACAGTTGGCAGTTGTCAAACAACTGGATGTGAAGGGTTTGGAGAAGCATATGAACAAGAAATTGTTGGAAATATTTGGCTTCAGGAAACCTGAATTCAGAGAGAATACCATAATCAAGTGGAGCCGGAAGAAACGGGACCACGTCGATGAAATATTGGTGATAGAATGCCAAGCTGAGGAGCCCCAGTGGACAAATTTCGACAAAGACGAACTGTTAGTTATCAATGGAGTAACTGACGACATTATGAATCTTCTGCTCAAAGAAAGTACTGAAGTTTTTAATAAAGCTTTATCTAAAAAGGGTTATTTACATTAAAGAACTTTTACCTAAAGCTCTCGAAAAAGAGGCTACAGTTTTTTTACGATTCAGTATGGAAATGATATTATCAAGTTATTATTGTTTTATTTATGTTATGTTTAAGTATTATTGTAACTGCCATTACTGTTTTCCTTTTGCAATTGTAAATATAGAGAACTTTTTAAATAGATGTTGTGATTTTTTTTTATATTGATAAAGTCAACGATAAAACTAATAGCATTGAGGATATACACGTAGGGAAATATAAAATTTGTTGTCTGCATTTTTTTCTCGTGTGTGGAATAAGGTTGATGTAATATACGATTTTTATTAAAGGATAAAGATGGAATGATACCCCTGCTTAATAAGTATGTGAGCGGGCTGTTTCCCGAAGTTGAATGCTGGCCACAGAAGCGTGGAAGGGGCAAATAATATGGAATGATCAGCGGGCGGAGGGCACCCCTCCCACCTGCGGAATAATGGAAGCCATAAACTCAACATAAACTGGTGGAGGCATCGAACATCAAAAAGTACAGGTGTTTTAGGATACAGGAGAGGCAGGAAATTTTTCCTGAGAACAATTTCTGATGACTTGAGTTTTGTGAGGCCATGAGAGAGAAGTGTGACAATGATGAGCACTTTCCAGAATGTGTTCCGTTTGCAGCCAAGTCCTCATTTTCTCTCCATGGCAGTCACAATCACCGATATTGGTCTCAGGAAAATCCCCACTTAAGTGTACCTACTACAACCCAGTACCCAAGTCTGGCGTTCTAACGGCCCAAAAATACCTGGACTTATTAGAACACTCGATTATGCCTGCTATTCCCACTACTGCTGCTGATCAGAATATCAACTTGGACCAAATATGGTTTCAACAAGACGGCTGTCCGGATCACAATGCTCTGAGAGTTCAGGAATACCTCCAAGTGAACTTTCCCGATGGCGTGATTGCGACGAGAGGCACAATCTGTTGGCCCCCAAGGTCCCCAGACCTAGCGCCTAGCGATTTTTTCTTTGGGGATACTTAAAAGATACTCTACGGGCATGAACATGAAAGATTCAAGACATTGGAAATATTGCGGGATAAAATAATGCAGTTATGCAGCAATATTTCTCCTGAAACTTTAGGCAATCTCCGTAGAGAATTTTACGATCGTTTGGGGTATTGTCAGGTTCAACAAGGGGGTATTTTTGAACCTCTCATTAAGTAGTTTTTATTCTTTATTTTTCCATTTTTCAGAATTATGTTTTATTTAAGCCTCGACGCTATTAAAAAAGCATTCTTTTTAAAGGAAAGACAGAGAACAATAATCCCACGCTGGCCCGCTTGCACCTAAAACAAATGGCAATAAATCATTCTGGACGACAGCTTTAAGAGGGGGTATGGGTGGAGTCTAGGGCCGCATGGTTTTGCCGACTCTAAAAAACATTTTACCAACAGTGTACAGGGTGATTCAGTTTTAATCTGCAACACTTCAACAGGTGATAGAAAACCAAAAAATAACTGCACTTTCTTCTATAAACTATATCATTTTACGGCCTTATAAAAAAGTTACAGGGTGTTAAAGTTGTAAGAAATATGTGGAATTTATTGAATATTTACCAAACTAGTTGAAATATTTAAGTCATATTTGGTACACGTTATAACGGCATGGGTTAGCATAAAACCTGTTAATATCAAACATGTTGAACAACCAGTGGCGTAGAAGTGGGTAATTAGTATAATTGTTTTTAGAGAAAAAAAAGAACCACCTTGTATAGCAATAAAATGTATTCTAAAAACATGCCATGCTAACCCATGCCGTTATAACATGTACCAAATATGACTTCAATATCTCAACTAGTTTGGTAAATATTCAATAAAAACCACGTTTCTTAAAACTTTAACCCCCTGTAACTTTTTAATAAGGCCTTAATGATAGAGTTTATAAAAGAAAGTGTGGTTATTTTTTGGTTTTCTATCACCTGTTGAAGTGTCGCAGGATAAAACTGAATCACCCTGTATATATTCTATTTAGGGTTATCTTTTACTCAATGCTAATAGAAACAATGATTTCTTGTATGACCAGGTCAAACTAGATAGAAATGTTTACACCAAGAAAAATTATTGACAGTGAAACAAAATCAGAACGAGAACTTGGCAAAAATAAATCGGGAATCTTATTTCTTACAACTACTAGGGCATTTAATTCCACTTTTTGCAATAATTGTTCATGGATCCTAATTTTGTCTTGACTGACTGTCAAGTAACTAAAATATAAGTTGATTTTATTATAGTATACTTCTAACAATGGGTGCATAGTTACTGTGAAAATTGCATATTGATATTGATCCACCAAGTTTACATATTTATGTAGTTTAGTTTTGAAGTGGTTGCTTTGCCTTCTGTACTTTCCGATACTTTTTCCTCAGTTTGCAATCATGCTTTTGTTACTATTGTTTAGTTGCAAGAAAAGCATTCGAGAGCTCGAAAAAATTGTTGGAAATAATTCGTATACTAGTGAAATTATATCAAAAATAGATACTCGTATTTTATTTAGCACTACTGCAATTAATCAACGGATAAAATGATATCCAAAAAGGATATTCACTGATTTTCCCCTTTGAAAACTATCATACAAACCATTAAAGCTAATTGGACAACAAAATATTAATACGTAAAAGCTTGTAAAAGTATTCTCAACAGTTGCACTAAGTTGAGAGGGGCTTAAAATATGAGTTTTTATGAAAATGGACAAGGTTGGATATTGCATGTCATCATTGTTAAAGAAAAAATAGGTACCAGTCCAGAATGTTATAAAATTGTCTTTAAAATTTCAACTACCTATCAGATCAGATTATTTTGAGAAAATAACACGGCAGGCTGTTCGATGAAAGAAATGTTATAGGTTCATGTCCATGCTAACAATGTATTTTGTCTCTGGAAAGCATATGGTGAGCAGTTTTTATTAATACGTCATTCATACAATTCTGCACCCATGCCCCATTTAGTATCGTGAAGCCGACCGAACAAAATTCGATAGTCACTAGTACAGCTATTTTACCAGCCCCATGCTGGTTTCATTTTTGTTTTCGTAGGCAAGTGTTAAAAAGATATTTAAATAATACAGTAAATGGACATTTATAGAAAATGTGTGGCATTTGAAAGTAACAGCATGGTTCTTTCGATAATGGTGAAAGCGACGGGAACGGAGTTTCTATGTTTCAATTTTTCTGTGGTACAATTCTACTTTCTATTATTCTGGCGAATGTGCCCGTTCGTGTGTAGTAATGTTGGGTTCCCTGTCTTGCCACTTGTGTAAATCCCCGAATATTTTGTGTGTAAGTCTAGAGACTACGCACATTAGCTATTTCTTCACACTCTTCTTGGCATGGACATCAAATGAAAGGGTTTGACGAACAGAGAACAATAAGGTATGTAACGTCATAACTAAGTCCAATATGGCAGATTACCTATTTCTCCACAACTTCATTTCAAAAAGCTTGTGGCAATTTGGCATTGGATTACCTCAACGAAAACTTAAACTTATTTTATTAGTTTTAGTATAGAGCTTAAATAAAAGCTTGTTTTTAAAAAGGTTTATTATTTTTAACTTTTTTAGTTTCATCATCTCACTTTTACTTTTATTTTTATTAAGTATATCATAAAGCCATGAATCTTGGCTACATTTTTATTTGGGTTTTTATGTTTCACCACAGGGTTATGGGAACCAGCCTATTTGTCCACCTGGAAGCACTGTCTGCCATTTAATTATAAAATATTTTATCAATTCTGAGCAGAAACAAAATACAACATTTTCTATAACAAACATACAGGTATAAAGTTTATCACAATGTTGAAATTAATCCGTCTCCATTCCGGATTCCCCAGAGGCATCTTCATCATCGTCGTCATCTCCATTACTTTCTTCTTCAGATTCACTTTCAGACCCCACCCATTCCATATTCAATTTATCATCGGCAATGATTGTTTTCCATTCCTCCAACTTCTTCAGGTCAATGCTATAGAAGTCGGAAAACGTCAACTCTTTGTCGCCATCCTCAAACATACCACCATATAAATAAAGAACTCCATGTTTGATTGCTAATCCACAATTGATTCTTGCCGGTGGTTGGAATAAAGTTTTACTCTCATTTGACGAGTCTGTCTGGCCGCTAGTGGAGACGGCGGGGGTTGGGCCAATGGTGACTTTAAATACTCCGTCATCTGATATAGTTGTTTCCCTCATTGTTTCTTCTATATCTTGAACTTCCATTGTCTGTTCAGATTCTTGCTGACCTGCAAATGAAAGAGCAGTTGACTTTAATGATTTTTTTTTGCGATATAGGTACTATTTAATTAACAGTTACCGATGTATTTTCGCGAGAGACTGGTAATAGGGAAATAGCCTGCAAGCATTCTTTGGGCTTTAGTGTCACAAATTTTAGTTTTCGTTTCCATTTTTTTATTACTGTAAAAATCTTTTTGGTATTTTTTGCTCATCCCATTATCTATCTGATTTTGCGAGAAGCAATGGTAACTGATAGTGGGAATAAGTTTTGACATATATGATGGGTGGTAGGGCTATTACCACTCCGATCACAGCAAATTCTTAACGGTTGTCGGGAATTGGCACTAAAGAGTCTCAAAATTGTCGATAAAAGCTCAAATATCCGCACTAAATAAATCATTCTTACAGAATGTTCTTTTATAAATTGGCCTTGGCGAGATTTGAAAACCCAATAACAGACGGGCCCGTCGCCCATCAAACGAGGCCAGATATTCAAAAACCGGCCAATAAAATATAATGTAACTCTACAACTTCATTTCAGAATTATTACCTAAAACAATAATTATTAAACCAATCAAATAAATTGACAGCCAATATTTTAAATTTTTTTTATTTTTCACTGATTTTCTCATGTGTTGCTTTACTTCTGTCCAATAATGTATTATTATATTATTAGTGCATATTTTCCAGTCTCTAGACATAACTGATTTATGATTAGTTGACTTTTTTTGTACTGTATAACACAGGGGATATGCTGAGTTTAATAACCTTTTGAAATAATGGTTCTTCATCTGCCAAAAAATTCCTGTTGTGGCGGGTTGGACCTGTGGTGAGTTGGGTCTGTGGCGGGATGGTCCCTTGGAGAGCTGGGCCTGTGGCAAAATGGACAGTTGCAATTAAAAGTCCAAAATTTTAATGCGGGAAAGTCCCTAAACGTTGATAGATTTTAGTTTCAATTTTAAATATCCATAGAATTTGTATAAAGTCTCTAGACTTACACACAAAATATTCGGGGATTTACACAAGTGGCAAGACAGGGAACCCAACATTACTACACACGAACGGGCACATTCGCCAGAATAATAGAAAGTAGAATTGTACCACAGAAAAATTGAAACATAGAAACTCCGTTCCCGTCGCTTTCACCATTATCGAAAGAACCATGCTGTTACTTTCAAATGCCACACATTTTCTATAAATGTCCATTTACTGTATTATTTAAATATCTTTTTAACACTTGCCTACGAAAACAAAAATGAAACCAGCATGGGGCTGGTAAAATAGCTGTACTAGTGACTATCGAATTTTGTTCGGTCGGCTTCACGATACTAAATGGGGCATGGGTGCAGAATTGTATGAATGACGTATTAATAAAAACTGCTCACCATATGCTTTCCAGAGACAAAATACATTGTTAGCATGGACATGAACCTATAACATTTCTTTCATCGAACAGCCTGCCGTGTTATTTTCTCAAAATAATCTGATCTGATAGGTAGTTGAAATTTTAAAGACAATTTTATAACATTCTGGACTGGTACCTATTTTTTCTTTAACAATGATGACATGCAATATCCAACCTTGTCCATTTTCATAAAAACTCATATTTTAAGCCCCTCTCAACTTAGTGCAACTGTTGAGAATACTTTTACAAGCTTTTATTTTACTCGCCCTGTGTTGCCCAACCGACTGAGCTGAAATGTTGCACACACTTTTGAAGCTGATGACAATACAATCTAGTATAATAAAATCTCTCTTTAATTGTACACTAGAAATGATATAATTTCTTGATTTGGCAATCCAAGATTGGCAGCATTGTTTTGGGCGCGTCCAGGCACGTATATAGCATGTCTGGCAGAAATGTCATAACTTGTGACAGAGGCCTAACCTTAACCTTGATATTCTGTGGTTCTAACCTAACTTCAAACACAGAAACTATAGCCTTGAGTTGTTGACAAGGCTATAGCTTCATATTCTGAAAAGTAGATGGCGCCTATGGTCCACAATGTATTTTGCATTGGGAAGCGCATGGTGAGCCAGAGAACTGTCAAACATGACAGCCGTGAGTAGTCTTTATTAATACGTCAGTCAACACTTGAGTCCTTCCTCGACTGCCATGTCGGGTGTATCGGGAAAAACCGGTTAGCATCCAGCGGCAAAATGGCGGTGTCCACGTGAAGTATCCTATGGTCCTCGCTCTCATACAAGAGTTTGAGAATTGAAATATGACAATATGGACCTGGTAGAAACGTGGAAGATAACATTTGAATCTCACGACAGATAAGATAAAATCAAGAAAGTCAAGATCTTGATGAAATAGCCTACGCTTGCCATCTGAATGGGCCTTGTTCACTCAATCGAATTTCGATATTTCTTGCTACTAGAATGAAATTAATCACATAACTCTTTAATAAAATCCCCTTCAGCATCTTTCTCGTCAATACCTAACTTTGTTATTAACTAAAAAAATATATAAAAAATTTAAACTGCGCGCCTTCATTTGGAGCAATGAAATTGCGTTTGCCACGTTGCCGGTTATACTAATAATCGAAGCCCTAAAAATTCGATTTCCGTTCTAATCTCAGACGTGCACATTGAATCGAAATCGATTCTCTAGAGAGAGACAGTTGTATAAACGGTTGTCCGAACTCAACCGTACAGACGCAAGTAGTTGTTTTGTGGGTCGTGTACCGAGATATATCAATCTGTCATGTCATTTTGTCATTATTTAATGTAAACAGAGCGACTAAAACTAAATGTTTTTCTGAAAACCTGCAGAAAATTAAAAGTAAAAGTGTATACCGTATGCCGATTTGAAATCAAATTGAATTGGTCTTGTAATAAGGATGGTGATGGTGCTAGGCACTTATTTAGCATCAGTATTGTTACCTCCTTGAAGAACTGAAAAAAGTTATAGATCCCGTAATTGAGAGAAAGGAGAAAGGAATATTTTAGTCATCCGGAAAACCTTTTGATAGTCATTTTAGGGTATGATAGAAAACACATTCGAGAGTTAGCTTTAAGAATAATTGCAAAATGAAGAAGATCAACGGCAAAAATCAACGATGTTTGAATATTTCCAGTTAATAAATTAAATTTTGATTGTCAAGATTATGTCTTATTGTTATAAACCAGATTTATTTAGGTTTGGACAACTTACTATCTACCTAGTTGGTGATCATTCTGCAAGTAACTTTTAACTTTTAACTCAAAAAAAGGGAAATACATTGCGATTGTGGTATATTATTAAATTAATTGATATTGAGTTTGTTTTTATTTCTTTTTATGGCCTCTGCTTTTTTCGAGCAATCTAGCCACTATGGGGCGACATACGGTGCCAAAGCGTGGGGAACCATTGAAGACCCACCCACTCGTGCACCGCCACGCCGCGCCGCCCCCTGATATTGGGGTCATGTGTTACGTCTATTTGGCTTTTGCCACACAATATAAGTTAGGTAAATTCTCTTCTTCTTCAGTCTTCACAAATCTCAAATAGAAACATATCGATATTGCCGTAAATCGTGTCAACGTCGCAAAACAGTAGCCGTCACGGGCCCAAGAAATTTGAATTTCAAAAACGTTTTTAGGGCATTTCCCGGTCGAAAAAAATCGGAAAAAAATATTTTCGTGTTTTATTTACTAATAAGATTCATAATCAAAAATCAAAAAAAAGTGTGAAACTGATATTTTACTAAGAGTCCATATGAAGAGAAAAGTTTGAGTACTACCTTAGACAAAGCTACATAATAATATCAAATACCGAAGGGGAGAAAGGTGGTATGACATAAGTCAGACGTGCACGTGCTCGCCTCTTTATTCCCCGCGAGCATGGATAATGGTCCTAGTTAACGAATCCAATAAGACTAATCAACAAACAAACAAAATATAGCCTTTTCTGTGCTTCAAAGAACAGAGTTTAATGTTAATTTCTCTCTATTCAAATTTAGGATTCGTGTGCGTAAAACACATATTCTGTTGATCATGGCCCTTTCCGTCACTTATCAATAATGTTAATATGGCTGCCGCTTATGGAATTCTAGGTACATGAAATATTTATTTGTCACAATCTAATGTACAGTTAAAGAGAGATTTGAGTATATACTCAATATTGTAATTTATTGAAAATAATGGTCGCTCCAATATGGCAGATTACCTTTTTCTTTACACTGCCCTTGGCATGGATATCAAATGAAAGAGTTTGACGAGTAGAAAACGATAATGTGAGTTACGTCATACTAAATCCAATATGGCGGATATCCCAAGATGGTGAACTAAATTTCTTTAACACCCTCGTGGCATGGGAATCAAATACTAGAAAGCAAAAATAAAATAAAATATAGCTTTTTGAAAACAAACTTTTATTTAAGCCATGTTATAAAACGTATAAATAAGTTTAGGTTTTTATTAAAGTAATTCAACTTGTCGCGTAAATCGTAAAGAAAATACATACTTTGTCAACTTGCTTATGAACCAATCACTGACCAATAAAATTAAACAGGTACCTACTTTTATGAACTTTTTGCAACCAAAAAGCTTGCCGCAATTTGACACTGAACTAACTATCTTTCTTTTTTCCAGGACCACACACCATATTGCAAAAAAAACAGCTTAAAACTTTACGCAAAATGCTAGATTTGGGGCATCAAATTTTACAAAGAATCTTTGTAAATGGTTCCAAAATATATGGTCTAACATATTCGAATTTGGATATAGTATACCTATTTGGGTTTTTAGGCTTACTTTTTAAACTAAAGGTTAGAATTACGAAAGTAATATTAAAGTGACTTAATAAGTTCAAAATGCGTTTAGTCCCTTTGGAGCAACATGAATGTTCTGATGATATATATATTTTTAAATAATATCTAAATGAATTCTATTTAGACTCACAATTGTCTCTTTAACATCTTATTCATTTTGTAGCTAAATTTTTAGTAGTTTTAGGAAATTTACCGCGCGGTCCTTGGCCTTCAAACTTCCATTATTCTCATTTTCCCAATATTTGAGGTTAGGAACAAGATTTTGAAAAACGGTTTTCACTGACCTATTTGAATGTTATTTAGCTACTTTTTCATAAAGAAAAAGTCATATCATTCCATTTGATTTTTTTGATTTTTTTTGGAATTTGGGTCATGGTGTCAAAACTAGCCCCTTGGCGGAGAAGGATTCAACTAAATTAACTATATTTTGGTTGATTCTTATTGCCCAAGGAATGCTCTTTTCAACGATACCAAATTTGTTAAAATCAGTAAAACATTTAAGATGTTAAAGCAGGATATTGCAAAAACAATTGAACACCCCCCACCATCTTTGTTTTTGAAATAGCTGAAATTTTGTTTTTACGAAAATGATAGATAAACTGGTTCTCTTTACAAATGTGGAAAAAAAAATTTTGTTTGTTATGCGAAATTTATAGAAAATGCAATTTAAAAATTTAAGATGGCAGTTACGCCCTCTGGTGGTCATTTTTAGAACTTGAAAATATTTTCCTGCGATTCTTCATGGCTGATTTACCCAATAATTTTTTTTTACACCAAAGTCATACGACGAACGGTTCCCGAGATATGGCCGAGGAACAGTCTTATTGGGTCACCCGGTACAATTAGATATTAAACAACAACGGAAGTACGGAAGGTAGATTAGGTGCGACTATTTAGTGCTTTTTGTGATTTCTGCACGGATTTTTGGATAATAAATATAACATTCACTAAAGAATCATGAAAGGCTTTGATTGAGACGATTCTTTAAATACTACGATAACACAATACATCTTGCAACGCAGAACAAGGGAATCGTGGGGCAACGCCGTTGACACTGGATGATGCATGGGGGCGTGGCCAGGGCACCGGAATTAGGGGTTTTAATAGCATTTTAAAAAAATTGATTTCCGACGTTATTATGCACTTTAGAAAAAAAAATGCAGATTCATAACAAGCGCATTTTTCCCCACCTGCCCTTAAAATGTCTGTACTTATTAAAGACATACCCCAAAGGGGTGACACTCATGGATGGGTATGAAACAAGGCAACAAGACTTATTGCAAACACATTAAGTTCGTTCCAACCCGCGTCAGAAACAGTTTCTTACAGTCAGGATTCTGCGCAGTAACTAAAATGCGTTCCAACCAGAATTACAAACGATTAGTAAACTACCAGTTTTCTGTTCCAACTTAAGATTCAAACTGTTTAAAAACTATCAGAATAGTTTGTGGATTTTTGTCTGACCAATAATTTGGCGCATGCGTATTGGTGTTGTTTTTGATTTCTTTGTCCATCTGTGACATAACCTAAAGCTCGCGATTTGTGAATTTTGTGATTTGCTTCCTCTTTATCATATATCATATATGCTCTTTATTTTTGGGTTTGGGTCCTCGTACTCGCATTTCTGATCACAAAGGTTATAAAGGCTTGTATCGTTGACTGAAGAGTGAATTGTATAATTAATTTATTTACCCTTTAATTTAATCCTAAAATAGTAGATAATAATATGAGTGAAGAAGAATTGAAAACTAAAATTTTGTAGGTAAGTTGATATTTCTTGCCCCTTGATATTATGTACCTGTCTATAAATTATTGTGCATAATAATATTTTTAGAGCAAATAGTGCCACAGTATTCTGAAGCAGTGTTCTTTGAACATAGGTTGACAAGACAAAGTACTAATCACATAGAGGAGAGGTGTGAAATGAGCTAGAATTTTAATAGCCAAGTGGGCGAGGATGGGAATATACCCGCCTTGCATCAAGTAATATACTAGAATTATTTACTGAGGTTGGTATTTTCACTTATGGACAATTTAATTTCAGGTTCTCATCTACTTATGGTACATGGGACATCAAACTGCCAGTTTTCGAGACGTTGCTGATAGATTTGATGTGACAACAAGTTCTATAAATAGACTGACTATGTTTTCAAGTAATTTGTCTCCAAATTCTAAAATGGTCAAACGAAATTGAAAAACGAATAAGTGCGAAGATCACTTCCGAGATAATGGACTTCCAAAATCGCTATGTTATAGAGCATTGTTTTGGTTTACTGAAGCAGAAGTTTCGACAGATGTACCATGTAAACATGAGGAGAATTAGGTTAATTTATGTCTTGTCAGAGCAGCAGGTGTGCTCCATAATATTGCATTAGATGACAACTTTGTTGTGGACAACGCTACAGTAGAAGTACATGAGGTGATTTTCTAGTTTATCCACTTTTGGGTTAGAGAAAAACTAAAATTACCTTTGTGTTGTACATAATCCCAGAAACATGGAAACCACTTTCATATGTTGCGCTAATGACCGGAAGTGTCCCGAAAAAATTATTGAAATCTAGATAATAATACGTACAAAACCAGCGCCAAACATTTTTAATTCGTGCGTTTGACAACATTGCCTAGTACTCAAGTCAGCGCACCCGCAATAGCCGCTGAAAAACATCATGGCGCTGGTTTTATACGTGTTATTGTCTCTATATTTCAATAATTTTTTTGGGACACTTCCGGTCATTAGCGCAACATATGAAAGTGGTTTCCGTGTTTCTGGGATTATGTACAACACAAAGGTAATTTTATTTTTTCTCTAACCCAAAAGTGGATAAACTAGAAAATTGCCGTACATGAAAATAATATACCAGGTGATGAACAAGAAAATGACGATGAATACGTAGAAGACATCTTATGCTCTAAGGGATCGGGTAGCAAGCGCTTTACCAATGTGAAGGCCACTGTAGTGAATAGAATCTTATACTTTGTATTATAGTCTTGAAATATATAAATATTTAGATGGCGAAAATTTGAAGTTTTAAATTTAAAAACATTTTAAGAGCTTTTGTTCATTTTTATTTTCCCAAGTCATTGTATTTTTATTTGGTAAAACTAAGGAACTTAGTAATATGAAAAACAAACCAAATTAGGAGTTAGGTGAACTCTTTAGAACAAGCAGAACATGTTCCATGTTTTATTTCTTAGCAATTCATTTCTTTCTCATATTAATAGAAGCGTTGATTGAGGATCCTCCATCGACGATATAAGTTATAGATCATTAGATTGCAGAAAATTAGGATAGGTCTATCCAAGGTTACCACTAACCTTGAGGTCTATCAAGGTAATTATAACCTTGAGATCTATCTATATTTTATTAAAAGGTTAGGTTCATAAACTTCAAATTAATTATCAGCTGTTCCAACCATACACAAAAATTGATCAGAAAAACAATTATCTTACAGACATGCGCGTTGAGAACGATTTGCAAACTGTTGGAAATCTATTTGTGATTGAAAGTTGGAACAAACCTCATATAACCAAACTGAACTCTCCTTCCGAGGCCTACAAATCACCACAGATATAAGACACCTAACAGGCTATTGCAAATTCAAGAATGAATTAAACTCGTGGCTTCATTTGTAAAATTTTTATACATTGGACTAGTTTTTTAGTTGTCACAATTATTTTAGATTGTCTAAAAGATTTATGCATGGATATCTTTGAGATATGCTGTGTACTTATGTAGACACTAATTTTGACACTATTTGTACCATTTGTGGTTTTTATATAAGTAAATATGAATGGGTTGATTCATTGATTGGTCATTTTGCTACATTGTCTTGCAACAAATTTATACTAGAATAATATGATTAAATAAATAAATACAAATAATAATTCTCGCCCTACAATACTCCAAACAAACAAAGAACAAAATGCTTGTGTGGGGGAGGAGTGGCAATTACTATTATTTCGTCTTCATTGCCACTTGCGGTTAAGGCTGACTTTTCCCGATAGAACTGGGAGAGGATTCACTCGAGTAGGTACTACGGAAAACCCTAGGAAACCGTAGTAATCCCAGTGTAAGTGTAAGACAATTAGTAAATCACCCAGATAAAGCTATTATACCGTGAACCCCGAATTGAACCAAGGTCGACTAAAGGCAGAAAATCATGCACTCCAAGTAGTTCGCGATGCTACAAACATCGCAATGGGGAACTTGTACAAAAATTAAATTTGAAAAATATTACCTTCAAACATAATTTATTGCCATTAAATGAACCACAGTTCACAAAATAACTATTTTTGTATTTTTATGTAATAAATATAAGCAATTACAAACTGCATAATTCAAATCATTCTTGTAACGCGCCCTCCTTGGTTGTGACGTCAAGTAACTCGTTGGTGGTGGCGCCTCTGGGGGGCGGCGGTACCATGTATAATCTAATATGGGCGGCACATGTATAAAAACTACAGCACCGCGCAAGCTTTGTTTACAAAGATCAACGAGAACATCCCATCCTTGTCTATCCGTCTTAATAATATAGTTTATCTCAGTCTTGATATTGTTGATAATGTTTGAAAAGAGTATGCTGTATTAAATAGTTATTTACATTGCGAGATGCGTAAGCGCACTTTTTTGGCTGAGGTTGTTTAACGCCTGTGTTGCCTCGGATCTTAAAAGTATCTCCAAGGCCAAAAAGAGCTTACGTATCGAGCAATGTACTACATTTTTCCTGCTACTGACAATTTTATATTAGGTAGGTAAGTACTTTGAATTTAAATACACTATGGAGTAGATCGTGAGTAATAAGATTCATAATAACCATTGTCCAAATGATAATCAGTGATAAATATAAGAGGTAGAATGCAAAAAACTTCTTGGGCGATTAAACCCGGGACCTAAGAATTACTATAGTCCCGTGGTCTCAGCATTCAGTTAAAGAAGTGCTTGTTAAATTTAAACTTTTAGGGGGTTCTCATTTTTGACCTACATCAGATCCCTCTGGAAATGGGTCGCCGAACTGCCTATTTTAACGTTCAATTTCCATTCTTCATTCCCTAATTCTGTGTAGCTGTCACTGCCTTCCAATCGATCGAGCGGTGTGATGTCACAACCATTCCCGCGCTTTTCGTGTCGTTTAAAATAGCTTGCGGTCACAACTTTAATTATTTATTGCAAATTAAATATTGCGATTTGAGGGCTGATATTTGGTATGTTCTCTTTCTATAGATAGGCAAATATATTAAAGAAATTTTAAAAAAATGATCAAGTTCCCTATAGGGGCACAAAAAAGAAAAAATCAGATTGTGCATTTTTGGGTGATAGTGTCAATTTAAAGTAAGATTAGGGCATTGTAAAATAAAAAATTGGAGTATCAATATTTTTCTATAATAGATGATAGGTATCTGCTTACCATCGCCTTCATCATCTCCTCCATCCTTATTCCTTCTCTTTGCTTCTTTATCTTTCTTCTCTGTTAATTTAATTTCCCTCCAAACTAATTTCTCCAAATCAAGTTGTAGAAAATCGTTATAGAAATTCCCAGCAATGCTCTCCTCATCCTCTTCCGTATCGAAAACCCCACCATAACAATATGCCATTTTGTTGTTTGCACTTACAGTCATAGGCATGCTGCACCTAGGTGAGACAGGAGTACCTCCAAGTTTAACTTGTTGCCATTTGAATTTCATACCAGTAGTGTCATGTTCTGGAAGATTAAAAAACTTTACAAGGTTATTATTTGGGAAATTTCTAAACAACGTGGTATAGGTACTACTTTGTTTACAAAATTGCACCATTCATGAGATGATATTGCCTGTGCCAGCAAAATTTTGGTGTTTGCAGGGATGATAGGAAAGCAGCATTGGCCTTAGTTTGTTCTATTTAATAATTTATGTCATTAAGTTCACAATTACTTCAATTTCCTGTTTGATTCTATTGGGAACTCAATCAAGATCGCAGTGCTAAGTGGCCATTAATTGAACTAACGTCGATGATATTGTTTCATATAACCTCACTTTTTCGATCGGCGATTTTTAACAATTTATTTAGTTTACTTTTCCTCTGTATTTTTGGTAATTGTTTTGTGTGCTTATTGTTTATATGTTATTATTTTATAATAATTGTATATGTTGAGATAATTTCATAAATCCAACAGTGTTTAAAGGTTGTTTCTAGGGCAGGTATGTACTGAATTTTCGCAATTCTTTCTGTCTTTGGGAATTTTTAGAACAAAACGGTTCAGATGTGGCAATATTAACAATATTAGGTTTCCATGAGATAAATAGACCAAAGATTTGCACTGCTAAAATTCAGCAAACATGCATTGTTCATGAAAGGCAGGAGTTGGGGGGCGCTGCAAGCATATTTCAACTTTTCTAATACTATTATTGACCAGGCGTGTAAGGTTTCCGAGAAAAAAAAGGCATTATATCAAGCCATGGCCATTGATGCAGGTAAATCAAGATATATATTGAATTTAATATCGACAAACAAAGATGTAACACAGCTCAATCAAGAAAAAAGAAAAATGTGATAAAATGGTGAAATTTACGGCAGGCAAAGGTAAACACATAGGACAGGAAAAAACGAATGTTATCGAGACTAGTTCTGCATTTGGCCACCAGGTGCATATCACTTAGCTTGAATTCCCAATAGTAACGACGAGTGTCGTTCAAATGAACTAACGAGTCGACGAGAATGAACGAACTTGGTGGCCGCTAGTGCTCTGTGAGGAGCAAGAACCGAGCCATCGACTATCTATTTGGTGCTGCATTCTATAACATTCAGTCTCAACGGCTCACTTGAGTGAAATTAAAGAGTCGTATAACCCAACTCTATACTTTGAAAGATCTTTATTTGATGACCCATTTTGATACTTCTTTTTGTTAGGTAGGTGTTCAAAACGTGCATTTAACAGAGTGGGTAACTTTACTTTTGGACAGTAATCATCACATCACTTTTATGGGCCCAAATTTCAAAAGTACTATTAACTATTTTAGAAAAGAATTGACTACAGATTCTTATTTAAGGTTACTCAAAACACACCTGTATCAATTTTCATTGCTAAAATGCAAGAAAAAAGTACCTAAATATTTGAATTATTTGAAAATTCTATGATAGGTTTTAAGTAATCCTAAACAGAAATCTAGGGTCCTTTTTTTTTCTAAAAATCCCCAATACAGTACACTCCCGCTAATCCAAATAACCTCTCCGACAGTCATGCCTAGACCGAACTATACTCCTTAGTGCGAATGGCCTTGAATATAAGTAATAATGTGTTGAAATAAGATTGAAAATCTAAGCAAGGGATTCTAAGGGAGTCTCAAGTTTTAATCGGGAAAATTAAATAGGTGATAGAACTTGTAAAAATAAAACGGAAAGTTCATATGAACTTGTATATTTTAAAGCTATCTAAATTTTATTATTTGTTTTTAAACTTTGTGATAGTGGAATTGTTTTTAATGTTGACCAGGGATTACCAAAATTTTAAAATGTTACAAGACTTTTATTAAGATTATTTTATTATTTAATTCTATTAATGGAATTTAATTTATTTCTTTAAGCAAGGACGGATAAACAGATTTTATTTACATTCCCGAAAAATAAGCAAGATTGTCAAAAAATGCAAGTTGTATATTTAATTATTTTATATTAAAATAATATCAAACTGATAAAAAAGCAGTGGTGCCAAAACTAAATCTTTGAGGATAATAATCCATCAGCCTGTATTGTAGATACAGATTTCACAAAAAAATGATGATTTCTGCCTCGATTAATTTGTCGAAACAACTCAACTTTAAAAACGGAAATGGCATCCCACCAAATGCAGGAAATATCCCGGTCGTGTGTAATCCCAAACATGCTCCTTCCTGGGATTCTTTATTCAAATGCTTTTCTACAGTCTTGTTGAAACTGATATGGAGTGTTCCGTAAAAACTCTACAAAATAGACATATGTTTTAAATGGAACATCCTATATATTATCGAATTTTTCTGAATCTACGCTTCATCCTGATACCAATGATGTATACATGTTATATGTTTCTTTCAGTCGCTTTTACAATACGAGGTGTTTAAACTCGTGCTCAAACCTAAATTTTCACACCCTGTATCTCAGAAATGAACCGTTTGTGGTTAAATTGAGAATGAGAGAAAATGTTGAAAACAGTTCCCATAAAACATTCATAATCATTTTGAGCCCACTCCCACTCAAGATTCATTATTTTCATATGTTGCTCTGGAGTGGAAATATCAATCTTATCTTTTGTGTCTGGATGATTACAAAGCGACAGTTAACTTTTAGCACTATTTAAAAAAAATTCTCATACTCAATTTAACCGCACACGTTTTGTTTCCAATATACAGGGTGATAAAACACAGTTTTTGAACACCCTGTACTGTAACAACGGCTGGAGCAAACATATACCGTTGACTGATATATTATTAAAGACTGCTCACGGCTGTCACGTCTGACACATTTTTGGCTCACCATGCGCTTTCCGGAGATAAAATACAATGCAGAATACATTGTTAGCCATCAGAGCCATCTGTTTTCCAGGACATAAAGCTATAGCCGTGAGAAGTCTTTATAAATACGTCAGTCAACGCATTTACACTTGAAAACATATACAAACCCATAAAACCTTTATTTTTGGAGATAATCGCCCAATTCGCTATGATTTTCCAGAAACCAATTAACGATTTTTTTTTAATTAAAATCTGACACCACAGTGTTAATTAGGACACTCCAAAACCTACATATACCAAATTTGAACAAAAAATATACAGGGAGTTACATTCTGTAAAGTGTCAAAGTTGAGCAAAATAGGAATTTTAAAGGCATCTAGCAAGTCAAGTGTGCTATGGAATCTCCTCTAAACAGTTGAATGGTCAACAGCACCACTCAAAGTGCTGGTGTGCAAAGATTCAATACAAAAATGTACTGGGTATTTTTCTCTGGGCCATCTCAAAATTCTGAATTTGTATGAAACTTTATACGGGTCAAGAGTACTCGGGAAATATTGAAAAAATGAAAAAATATTAATAGAAACAAAGGTAATTTATTTTTACAAAATGACAACCAACAAATTAAAAATAATTTAAATTATTGGACCTTTATCAAGGCACTGCCTAAGAAGATATATTTTCTGTGTGTTTCCTGTTGTAGCACACCAGCCACCTTAACTCATATGGATTTGCTGACTGGCAGGCTTTTGTATTTTTTAGACTTAGTTTGTTTAGTGTCTGGGGTGATTTTGATACAGTCGATTTTTACCACAAAAAAATTCAGTACTTTGAGATGGCACAGAGAAAGACACCCTGTATATTTTGTATTTGATCTTTGCACACCAAAACTTTGAATGGGCCTGTTGGCCATCCAACTGTTTTGAGCAGTAGCGTGCCGTGGGTAAAAGGGCGGAGGGGGCGAGCTATTTTAAGGGCGCCAAAAAAAAGTCGTACCTACATTTTTTTTTGTTTTAACAAAGTAAACAAATTATATAATATTTTATGAGTTAGGTAAAGCTATAAACAAATAAATAACACAGCCTACTTAACTAAAATAATAATCTTCTTATTTTTACAGATTTAAGTTTGTCTTATCATAATCGATTAATTTCGCTGTTTCTGATTCAATACTAGTAATGATCTGCGCCGGTTTTAGCTTGACTATCGCTGGGTGCTAAGTTTAAAAAACGCGTTATATTTCCTCTCAATTTTTTACTTTTGCCCAAAAAACTAAACTTCTTAGTTGGGAGGTAATCAGAAATTAAAAAATATATATAAATTGAATCCTTGTGGTACAAAATTGCGCCGCAGGCGAAAATTTTTCAAATATTCAAGGTCAAACGGTTTAAATTAACGAAAAGAAATTCCAAGCAAAACATATTCTTGTTAACTGGTTTTTATTTTTTTTGTCCACTATGACTCATAGCCAGGAAGTCCTACTCGATCTTCTTTTATAGAGCAACTGTGACCAATAGAAATTTCGAAATTTGTTTTAGTGTGAGCCCAGAAAAATCATTGCTTTTTAAACCTGCTATACAGCAAATTTTTAGAAATATAAAGCACAGATAGTTTAAAAGAGGTATAGGAAATTACAAAATCATAACAGTATAATGTATAATGTAGGCGCTTGAACCCCCAAACCATATACAGCCCTGGGCTAGTATGGGAAAAGCCAGGTCTCGTGGAATCGGTAGTTATTAGCTACTTGACAATAATAACCTATATTTTTCAATAAATGTATCTATGTTACACATTATTACATGACAATTTTCCAATTTATATTCAATCGATAAATCAATGTTTTTATATTCTGCATTTAGGATATTTTCACTTAGAAATTTTTATTTTTGTCCGAAAATCCAGGGGGGGAATAAAATCTTCAATGTACAGATAAATAAGATGATGAATAGGAGATCGTTTCAGATGTTATGTTTGCAGACGACGATCAAAATGAGTGAGTTGTGAGTGACATAGCAACAAAATGTGATTTATTTTTAGTTATTAGACCAACTATACCGCCTCCTAAAATTAACCGGCTTGTGCTATTAGCGCCCTAGCACCCCCCTAAAACCTGCGCTGGTAATGATAAGTTATTTGTCCTTTCCTGAGTCATTGAACAACTTTGGAAATTCAAAATTTTGTTTAACCTGCAACTGCTAAACGACCTTTCTGCTTCAGGGCAGTTTCAAAGTATGGTGGAAAATATTTTTAACAAAACAGTGAGAGCAGGAGAGTCAACGGTTAGTGATGAACTTGCGAGGTGGAGGTACCGATGACTCGAAGAGCGAGGAAAGACTGAAAGAGGAAAGTCAAGAGCGGCGGCGCAGCAAAGTAGTGAACAAAGCAGCGTTGCCAACCGTTCTTTTAAAAGAAATATTTGCCTGGGATAACGCAAAAATAATACAAATAATAGACAGACCATAATATTGTTGTGATTGTACGTTCAATTTTGCAATTGCACTAGAGCACAAGGGGCGGGTTAGAGCTGAGGGTGGGGGGGGGGGGCACAGGCATCCCCGGGCCCCCCCTATGGCACGCTACTGGTTTTGATTGAATTCCAAGGCACTCTTGACTTACCAGATGCCTTTAAAATTCCTATTTTACTCAACTGTGGCGCTCTGTAGATTGGAACTGCCTGTATAGTTTTTGTTCAAAATTGGTTTATGAGGATTTTGGAGTGTCTTGATTATCGCTGTGGGGTCAGATTGCCCTGGATTTCCATTTTGAAAATGGTAGGAAGGTTAAAAGGAACGATTTTTGGAGGACTTTCAAATAAAAAAGTTCAGATGGTTCCCAACACCCAATTGGTATCGGGATGAGTAGATTCCAAAAATTCGATTATATATGGGCTGTTCCATGTAAAAAACAGAAGTTTGGTCTGAACGTCTTTTACAGAACACCCTGCCACAGATTACAGGACAGATGCATAAGCAAGCGCCGCGCCGCTTTAAAGCCCCTTCTCCGCCCCTTCTCTTGAGAAGGAGCCCGCTCCAAAAATCCAGTGCCTGTTCGGTATAAAGCAGCTCCCTTAGTCTGGTGCATGCTCGGAATAAAGCGCAGAGCGGAGCGGTCGACTATCGTCTATCGTACGGGTATAATATACACAATCTAACATGATACAATAAAAATATAATCATGTCAATCCAAATAATAGCGCCAGCGCGTATAAGGGACTCAATAGCGCGCTTGTAGAAGTTTTGAAACCTTTCCTGGATTTTATAAAGTTCTTTAAATTACTACTTGAATTTGTTTACAGTAATTTTTTAAGTTTTTTTATCTTTTTATTGAAGGATAGTGGCATTCAGAGCTGTCTAAGTATTGGTACTGATACAGATCATCCAGAAGAGAAACTAGTATCATCATATTCTGCCTGTGGAAGTTTCCAATCAAGATTACTTTTTGGTATTTAAATACTCGGTATTTACATACTTACCACTTACAGACAATTAGTACTTATTTGTATTTGGAATTACAAATACTGACAAAAAGTATTTGGTATTTAAATACTTGATATGAAATATTTAAATACTTTTTTAAACAAATAACAGATTTTTTTGTGTTAAAACTTGTTTTCAATTCATCAAAAACACAGTTTCTTATAAAATTTTATTTAATTTAACCTAAGTAGGTAACGTATTATGTTCGATTCATTGTTTTATGAAAATTCAGATTTCGATGCATTGAAAGTCAGTTTTCAGTCGTGTCGTGAAGTAAAGCTAGGTAGATACTTTTCCAAATCGCAGGTGTTTCGACAATTTATAGCATTTTCAACTTAACTGCACTTTTGCACTCAGTGCGCACTGAGTGCATTTCTGTAATTATCATTCCACATTGTCAGGAAAAGGACACATATACACTGGCACCAGGCAAGTACAGCAAGTCGAAAATACCATTAGTTTATCATCTTCAGGGTACTACAATAAATTACAGCTAGCGTGCCAGATCCACAATTCAACGAAATAAAATAATATGATTTGTATTGATGTGAGGACTTACATTTATGGTGATTGTGATTTGCCTGCACTTTTTCGCTGAGTGCACTTTTGTCACTGTCATGTCATATTAGTGCAAAAATGCAGTTAAATCGGAATCGCCCTTAGATTTTAGTGTCTTTGTCCGTTCCTAACCTAACTACCTAACCTAACCTACTCGCGTCTAATATATGAGATATTTTATTTCGTTGATTGTAGTGCCCTGAAGATGACGAAATAATAATTATGAAACGTCTGCAATTCATAATGATACATATAGATAACAGAGAGAGACCACATTTTTGTATTGCACCTATCAAGAGTTGTAAGTACCTAGGTAAAAAGTCGAGAACATATTATAGGTAGTTAGGTGTAGTATTATTATTATTATATTATTATGTTATAAGTCGGTATTTAAATACTAGAAAAGTATAAACAGTGTGGATACAAATTGTGGAATATTGCTTATATTTCTTAAAATATTCCTCATATCAAAAACATGTTTTAATAAAAGTGTTAGGGGAAATTACTTCCTTTTTAGTAGTAATAATATATAATAATATTAATAATTTCCCCTAACACTTTTATTAAAACATGTTTTTGATAGGAGGAATATTTTAAGAAATATAAGCAATATTCCACAATTTTGTATCCACACTCTATATTAAATATATTTTTGTCGTTTTTTGATGATGTTTCGGGTAGCGAAGGAATTTCGATCTTTTTTAACGAAATAACCAAAATACTTTCATTCATCCATGTGCACGCTTTCCTAAAGTACGATGTATGTAATTAATTTATTTGTTAGATTAAGGATATTTTATACCTTAAAATATATGCAAATCGCAATCTAATGAGTTCAACAAAAACTGAAAAAACTAATAGAAAAATAAATATATTAACCCACTTGTAAGATCAGCTGATACCTATACCTTTTTTTGAATACTTCGTTTTCGTTTTGAATTCCTGATGTATTATTTTAATTGTTTCAGATATTCTTAATAATTCAGTGAAAAAGTATGTAGTTTAACAATAATTGTATAGCCAATATTCTCTTTTGTTTATGTAAATCACTTAAAAAAGAACAATATAATATTTTAAGTTTCGACTGTTTTCGACTACTGGTGCGCCAAATCTTTTTCATAAAACCACCCGAATTTATAAATGCATTGGTGCGGGCAACATACGTCTTTCAAATCAGCCTCGAATTGCTGTTTGCCGCTTACTTACGCATCTACCTGGTTATTCTGTGACCCTGCGTCAATTTCAATAAGACCATGAAAAGCTCACCAAAAATCCTTAAACCTTTTTCTCTACATCGTTTTCTATAACTCGAAAAATAAATAAGTTAAGAGGGGGTAAAATGTGATGTGGACCACCCTGTACAAGGATAAAAAATGACGTACGTAAACGTGGTCACGTAACTTGCAATAACTGTCAAATTTGACATTTTACAAAAAATCAAAAACGTCACTTATCTGTCAAAATAAAAACTTATAAAAAAATTTCCTTGCAATTGTTTATCCGTATACCAATTTTCACGAAGTTACAAGACCATTTATTTTATGGATTATTTAAGAATTTTAAGCATTATACCCAGTTTTATCACATGTCATAAAATACCCAC
The DNA here is from genome assembly GCA_963920635.1 of Pseudeuparius sepicola. Classification (NCBI taxonomy): domain Eukaryota; kingdom Metazoa; phylum Arthropoda; class Insecta; order Coleoptera; family Anthribidae; genus Pseudeuparius; species Pseudeuparius sepicola. Next base: position 44,023,943 of record OY987302.1, on the reverse strand, counting down.
CTGCTATTTATTACAAAGGAGCCCATAATTATTTTAATACTGTGTTCAGGTGTTCAGTTGCTATGACAACGTCCATAGCGATCAGGGAGACGATACTTTTACGACGTAAACAAGGAATCATGGAGAACAGAATTTTGTCCGTGATCGAAGGAACAACCTGATTTTAGCTTTTGTGGCAATCTTGGTTAAGTTATCTGTGGCTAGACTAAAATAAAATAGTTCCTCAAAACTACATAGGCTGTTGTCCATATTTGTGGTTTACGTTCAGTTGAATTAAGATGATCTCTAGTCACTGGTCAGCAACTTTCAGTTTACCCAAAAATCTCAAAATCGCACTTATACCTATTTGTCAAAACATCATTGAGCCAACCTATATACTTACTATCAGGAGCTAAGATAAATGCATCGTTATACACATGGCCTTTATCAACATCTTTCTTTATTCTCTCTTTGCTATACCCTCCATAAACTAATATTCTATTATCAGGTAGTGCCACCATACAACATCCAGACCTCGGAGCTGGAGGTGCTCCAACTGCTTTTATTTCACTCCAAGAATATGTCTCCATATTAAAACTGTAGATATCATTAAAATACTTATAATCCCTCAAATTATCATGGAACCCGCCAAACACAATCAACTGTTTCTTGGAAAATACCATTCGGTGTCCGCTTCGAGCGCTTGGCCCATTTGATGAGGTAATCTTCTCCCATTGTTTGGTAGCCATGTGGAAGACCCACAGATCTCGGTAATGATAAAACTGGGATTGAGTGGGGCTGGCAAATTCTCCGCCGAAAATCCATAACTGGCCTTTATTTGCAGAAGTAACCACCATTTGGTGGCCGCATCTTGGTGGAGGTCCGGCTGGAGCCTTTACGATACTCCACGTGTTGTTTGGGATGTTGTAAAACAACAGGTCATTGTAAACAAATGTCTGGAAATAACAAAGTATAGTTATCAGTTAGATGATGAAAAGTGTAATAACCAAAATGTTTAATACTTAATATGAGAACAAATTCAAGCCATTTCTGTTTTCTCTGTTTACAGTCAGGCCTGGACCAATACTATATTAAAGACCTGTGCATAGCGCTGTTTCGAGCGATAGCCACTGGCGCCACACCATGAAACAAATTTAGACGGTGGTTTAATGTTAAAACAACATTTTTGCAGAATCTTTTATAAAATAAAAACATACAAATATGTCTGTTACAACGAATTTAATATTCAAAATAAAATAAAATATTTGTTTGTTACGTTCCTCTAATTTGACAAGTTCACATGACATATTTCCATACATTTTCTTAAGAAAAGCGAGTCTAAAAGCAAGCAAGAGTTTTTGGTACCTTTTGGGTTTAAATGAAGTCTATGGCCAGTTGTAGTGTAAGTAAGCATAAAACGCGTTCGATTTTTCAGTTTCTTCCTTATATGGAGGACAATTAGTTCGCTTTGGAGCTATAAACAAAATTTTCTATTTTCATTCTTGCATACGTTACAAAATACTCTTCCAAAATAATATCCAGAATTTTCGCTTCATCCAGCTGATGAGCAGATCATCCCATAATTCCAAAGTAGTGTTTATTCCTCTGCAATTCACCTAATGGTCTGTGCAGTGGGCACACCATTTTCTTCATGTGCATGGAAATTTCATGTTATCACAAACAAATCTACCTATAAAAGCTGTGCTAATAGGATAAAACTGCTAAATACTGGACGCAAAGACAATTCGTTACCGCAAAAAGAAGGTAATTCATAATAAAGCTAGATATTTAAAATTTGGGACATTTTAAACGTCAGAAACTGGCATATCAATAACCACAGAATACCCCCCTATAACCTATAATAAGTCCCCTTTTTTTTTTCGTCAAGTAGCGCCACCCCAGCCCGTAAACAACAATGAAATATGATGTTATGCTCGGGTCTTTAATATAGTGTCGGTCCAGGTTTGACACTGACATAAGGACATGACAGAAATACAGTAGATACAGGGGACAGTTTTTTTGGTAGATTTTAATTGCAGAAAATTAGTAGGCACTGACTGAGCCACTTTAATTTTTGACGCCATCTGTTGCTTGTATCCAATATTACTCTCGTATCCTTATGACTCTGTCAGACATTGGCTAACTAGGGATTCCATAAAGAAGGATATTGGATTTATCATCATATAAAAAAAAACAAGGGAGATGGTTAAGGGGGGAGGGTGAAATGATAATGTATTTGAAAATAGCGATTGCGTCCAGTATTTAGTAGTTTTATCCTATTAACACAGCTTTTATAGGTAGATTTGTTTGTGATAACATGAAATTTCCAAGCACATGAAGAAAATGGTACGCACACTGCACAGACCATTAGATGAATTGCAGAAGAATAAACACTATTTGGGAATTATGGGATGATCTGGTCAACCAGCTGAAGAAGCGAAAATTCTAGATATTATTTTGAAAGAGTATTAACGTATGCAAGAAAGAAAATAGAAAATTTTGTTTATAGCTCCAAAGCAAACCAATAGTCCCCCATATAAAGAAGAAACTGAAAAATCGAATGCGTTTTATGCTTACTTACACTACAACTATCCATGGACTTCAAACCAAAAGGTACCAAATAATTTTTCTTGCTTTTTAGATTCGCTTTTCTTAAGAATATGTATGGAAATATGCCATGTAAACCTGTCAAATTAGAGAGACATAACAAACAAATATTTTATTTTATTTTGAATATTAAATTCGATGTAACAGACATATTTGCATGTTTTTATTTTATAAAAGATTCTGCAACAATGGTGTTTTAACATTAAACCACCGTGTAAATTTGTTTCGTCATGTGGTGCCAGTGGCAATCGCTTGAAACAGTGCTATGCACAGGTCTTTAATATAGTGTTGGTCCAGGTCAAACATTGGCTAACTAGAATATCCATAAACAAGGCCAATATTATAATAAGTAATGTCAAAAATGCTCTCTCCTAACAGTTATGTTATAATATATTGTATCACGAAAAATTAAAATAAACGATGGCGGATTACATTTTCTTTTCAACCCCTTTAATATGGGTATCAAATAAAAGGGCTTGAAGAGTAGAAAACGATAAAGTTAGTGACATCACACTAAATTCAATATGGCGGCCACCCGAAGATGGCGGATTACTTATGTCTGCACAACTTACTTGACATAGGTATCAAATTAAAGGGTTTAACAGGTACAAAATAATAAGATAAGTGACGTCATACTAAATCCAATATAGCGGATGCCCCAAGCTGGCGGATTAAATTTATTTACACACCCTCCTGACATGGGAATCAAATAGGTACAAAATAAAATAAAAGGTAGAAAAAACCTTTTTAAACACAAGCTTTTATTTTAGCCATGTTCTAAAACGAATAAAATAAAAAAAAAATTATAAAAACCCGATTTTGGTAGGATGTTAGTATCACTAAGCAAGACATGGTGCCCTGTGTCCAGATAATATTCGGCAAGTGCAGAATGGCCGGTTGACGCAACCGTATACAACGTTCATATTATTTAACACACGTTGATACTGTACGCCTCATTTCTCCAATATACACTTGTCCACATGAGCATGGCACACGATATACACCACTCATACTCAATGGTATAATATCCTTAATCAATCGGCAATATTGGGATAATTTAGGGAGCATGGAAAATCTTGTTAGTATGTTATGTCGATTTAGAATTTTGGAGATGCGAGGAAGGAAATAAGGAAGGAAAGCCATAGTGGTCAGCGGGTCACGTACGCGTATATTAGTATTATTTTTGTGGTCAGTAAACTTCTTAATAGAGCGCTGGATACTATGATAAGAATAAGAGGGTACTTGACGAAATTTTACAAACTTGATAAAACAATTCCTGGACACTTGCCTAAGACCCTACGATTATTTAGAAAATATATATTTACGTAATTAGCAAGTTATTAGACTTTCTTCTAAATTTGGCGGGAGAGCACTTATGACGTCATAAGTGTTTTATAACGGCAATTTGGCAACATAGCGATACCACTGAAGTGTTCTGAGACATAACCTTATTCGGCAGTGAAAGTTGCAAGGAAACTTGGAATTTCAAAATTCTAACCTCAAACTCCCAGACTTATGATGCCCCGTGAAACCACTTTTAGCGTTGATTGATTCCTTCCTCCATCGACGATTTTAGTCAAGAAGGGTTTTTTTCGTAAATACTTATTCAATCGTTTTTCCGTAAATTTTTTTGGCTAGGTTGGGCCTAAAGTCCGGAATTCGGGCTCAGTACTTCTAAGCACTATGGCGTCTTCATAAAGGCGCCTTCAAGATGGTCCCTAGGCCGAGGTTCTCTCTTTATTAATAACTCATAATACTGTATTCTTACTACAACGTAGGTACAAACCTTTGCAGTTTTATCCCATGGATTTCGGCAGACGCTAACAGCATTCAATTTCGGCAAATTACGGATTGTCCTTTCAAGGTCCATGTCCATGATACCTTACCTTACACATCTAACAACACGATAACTAGGTCCGCAAACAAATATATAATAGTAAATATCAATAACAAACTATAATAAATGGCACAGATGTTATCTACTAATATTTTGGTTTAGCGAGATACGGAATGACAGTTGGCATCACGGGATGTCATCTGCCGATCAGAAAACCAAAGTGTTAGATGACATGTGGATATATGAATATGGTTAGATGCCTAGGTGGGCAGGTAACGTTGCCAAATACGCGAATATTTCCCCCATTATTGGTACCTGAATATTTATAGTATGTTAAGTATACAGATATTTTAAATAAAGTGTTACGTGGCAGAGACGAAAGATATAGTTTCCAGCGTGTGCAGCATAAACAGACACCATTTTGATATAGAGGACACAATATACGGGACATATTCATAATAAAAAGTCTTTATGTGACAAAATTTGCGTGTGCAATTGCGTTAGTTAAAGCTCAAAGGTTTCAATACATTAAGTAACAGATATTCATAGGCAAGCTGAAGATACTTGAATAGAAAACTGCAATTTGCCTTTGTTCCACGAATGATTGCAAATGGGCACCGGCAATGTTACAGTTCCGTTTCTCCTGAGAGGCACAGAGTTGCAACGTTTGGCGTTCTGGACAATAGAACGACGAAACTGTAGATTTCAGCCTGAACAAAATTGTGCAACTTTGTCTTCACTTATCATAAAAAATAAGGGTTAAAATCCGTTGTTTCATTTATTACGTGTTATGTTGGTGCATCTACTGTAAACAGAGTGCAATTTTAGAGCAATTAAAAATATTGTCAAGTACCCTATTGTTGGTAAGTAGAACGTTAGTAAGATGATTCAGTTCTCTATCAAGATTATCAGGATCGGAGAAAGATATTGCTCGATAAACTAAGGAATTATTAATGGATAGTTTTTGGGATGGGTGGTGGTGGTAGAAACCATTAAGCTACATATCTGTATGTGTTGGTTTCTGGTAGACCGAGTGTCCTAGAGAACCATACGTGTATGTGTTGGTTTCTGGTAGACCGAGTGTCCTAGAGAACCATCGATTCTCCGTGAGACCAACACATCCAGGAAAGGAAGAAAACCGTCATTTTCAACCTCCATAGTAAACGTAATGTTTTTGTGCAGGGAGTTAAGATGATGAAGGAAAACGGGAAGGGTATCCTCCCCGTGGGGCCAAATTACAAAAGTGTCATACACATATCTAAACCAACATTTTGGTTTTAGATCTGCGGATTCAAGAGCTTGTTGTTCAAAAGATTCCATGAATATGTTGGCTATCACGGGAGACAAGGGGGAACCCATAGCTGCACCAGAAGTTTGTTCAAAACTTCGATTATGAAAAATGAAATACGTGAGCTTAAGGCAAAATTCAATAAGTTCTAGGATATCCGCGGAAATATTATGAGAAGCAATAAGATCGTTTGCTACTGTTAAAGTATCCGGAATAGGAACGTTCGTAAACAAAGATTCTAAATCAGGAAATTATGTGTCAGGATTTCAGAGGGTGTTTCTACACGAAAAATTAATGCCACAAAGTCCTATACCGTTTTTTCGAAAGCTCAAAATTGACGGAGATACAGGGCGCGAAAAAAAAAACATTTATTTGCTAATTTTTTAACATTTTTATATCTCAAAATTTATAACAAACGTCATGTTCTTGTTGTTATGTTGTTTCCAAGGAAACTAAAGCGTTTGTTTTCAAGGCTTGCTTTGTTAAATAAAATAGATAAAATAAGAATTTCTAATTATTTATGTTTTTGGTGGTTTTTCTCGGAAATGGTTGATTTTAACGTGATGCAATAAGCGGACCTTTTTTAAAGAGATATGGATGCTTTTTAATAATCTGCTATCCAAATTTAAAAAAATATTCAAACAAAAAAGTTCTTAATCATTTTCTTGAGGTGAAGGACTGTTTGGGCCCCAAATTATTAAGCTAAATACAAAGAAACACTAGCAAAGTTTGACAAAAATCGGCCCACTTGATAAAACATTATTAAAAAAATTAGCAAAAATTTTTTTTTTTTTTCGCGCCCTGCATCTCCGTTAATTCTGATCTTTCGAAAAAATAATATAGGACTTTGTGGCATTAATTATTCATGTACAATCACCCTCCGAAATCCTGACGCGTAATTCCGGACACCCTGTATATCTGTCGACTCTAGTTTAAAACCTTTTAATTTTCCACAAAATGAAACGAATTCTTTATGAAGCTGTCGGTATTTCCTACAAAATGTTTTAACTCAGTCGCAATGTATCTGGACAGTTTGTATGTAGGAGAACTAATAGTGCTAACTATAGGTCGTAAAGGAATGCCATTTTTATCGATTCTAGGAAGACCCTAGAAACGAAGGATTTGGAATTCGCGGGGATAAGGGTTTTTTTGTCACTGTCGGGAATGGAAAAGTCTTTAATTAGTAGTGTTACGCGGTGTTCAAGTGAAGAAGTAGGATTTTTGCTTATTGGTCCATGCCAGCCGCAAATTGCTGCAGCACAGATGCGGCTACTGAACGACCGACGGATAATGTTTAATAATTTGTCAATTTATAGGCAGCAGTAATACTGAGAAAAAATGCTTCAGGTTTTCTTATATCATAATAAAAGATGTGAAACCTTTTGAATCTTTTCGGAAAGCAAGGTATTTTAAAACATCACAATGAAACCGCATCAGCATTATCCGACCAGTCTATAAAATAATACAAATTGATAATCCTGAAGAATCATTCGTGTCTCATTTTGCTTGACTAACTTTATATTCTGTTCTATCAGAGACAATAAATGATACCTACAGTAGTGTGTTAATTTTGCATATTTATGAAAAGTGTGTGATATTTTAATTATTATTTTATATGTTTTCAACTTGTAGCAATATTATTTATTTTGTACTTAAACAATCTGCCAAATATTTTAAAAAAGAAATTTTCAAGTATGACCGCCATCTTGGAATTCAGAAAATCGGCCATTTTCAACTTTTTTCCTCAATAGTACGTCCTTTCTTCAAGCAATGGTGCAGCATTCATTATACCAATATTATTCTGATTCATTATTCCGATATTGTTATCATTATTCCGATATTGTTGCTTTAAAAATCATTAGCCCAAGGAAAAGACAATTTTCAAGCATGGCCGCCATCTTGGAATTCAGAAAATCGCATATTTTGAACTGTTCTGTACATTTTGGGTGTTTTTCTAAAAAATCTCGGTTATTATTAAAGCTAGAGGGTTGCGGTTTTCACGTCACTGTACTACTTTTTTGAGAGGAATTTGGTGGACCAATCAGATTTTAGATAAGTTTTATAGTTTCCGCGCATTGGCGCAGGACTGAAATTTTCGATTTTTTGGAAACCTCTCTCCTGGCTACAACTTATATATATCGACAAATTTAATCAACTATTTTTATAGATTTTTTGGTATAGAATCGAATGGAATAATTAGTTTTTTGGTAGCGTTAATAGTTTTTGAGATATGAACTATGGTTTCCATTTAAAAAAATATATAACTTTGGTTCATATCTCAAAAACTATTAACGCTACCAAAAAACTAATTATTCCATTCGATTCTACGCCAAAAAATCTATAAAAACTTATCTAAAATCTGATTGGTCCACCAAATTCCTCTCAAAAAAGTAGTACAGTGATGAGAAAACCGTAACCCTCTAGCTTTAATAATAACCGAGATTTTTAAGAAAAACACCCAAAAACACCCAACATAATCTGGACTTTCTTCAAGCAACGGTGCAACATTCATCGAAATCAGATAGTAAATGAAAAAATTATGGGTTTCAGTATTGCAGCATAACAATGATACAAATGTGACTCCTTTCATTATTACATATAGTTGTATTGGATTGCTTGCATCATTCCAACATTTTTTATTTGATTTTTGTGGATAGCGAGCCCCAAATGTATCGCACGTTCTTGATATTACTTTGTTGCATTCTCCGTAGATAATAAACAAATTTAAATAATCTCCATTTGTGTAATTTAAGCGCGCCGGCATTATTGTTGACAATAATTTATAAACCAAGTGACATTTCCTCAGCCGCGATTATCTTTTCAACGTCCACGGCTAATATGATTTTCCAAGCGTTAAGCAAACCCCGCATTTTATGGGCGAAAAGTGGGTTTTTCGTAAATTAATCGAAAATTACTGCATTTAGGTATAGGAAACCTCACACAAAGTGTTCATCATTTTTAGTGGTAAATAAGATCACATTAAAAAAATTGGGGGTTTCCATTTGAAAATTTCGAGATTTAAGCACATTTTGAATGAAATTTTTATTCATATTTTGTGAACACCTTGTATAAGAACGGATTTATTTCTCAGCTGAGATCACTAGGTCAGGGCTTCTGTTACACGATGCCAAAAATTCGTTTTGAAATTTCGCGGTTTCCTCATATAAATTGCTAATTGACTTTAGGTCTGCACCTGTAATTTTTTTCGGAAAAATGCAAATATCTCAAAAACGGTTGGATTTAGACATAGGACATGTTGCATGTTTTTGTTCCAAAATGATGCCTAGAATCCAAAAATGCAATAATATACAGGGTGTTCCATTTGAGATAAGAAAGTTGATATCGACTTCCGGTATAACCGGAAGTGCCAGATTCACCAAAATATTTTAGTTGAGCAGCGCCCATCGGTGATGATGAGGTGCCAAATTTTAAAAATTTTCCTACTTTTAGTTTTCCATATATAGATCGATGCAGTTCGTGGTGGGCCACCCTGTATATCTACATGTGGGATACATGTATTTATTTCATTTTTATTTGCTGATGGGACGCCATGTCCTATGTCCTAAACACAAGGTTCCTTTTATCAGGGGCGTGCAAAGGGGGGTATGGCCGGTACAAATTATGGGGGCCTGGTCTCCGTAGGGGCCCGGCATGTAGTTTATTTGTTCTTTATATTTTGTAATCGAGGCTAAAGATTGTTTAGTTATTTATTTTCTAAATTATAATAAAGTTCATATTTCATCAATGATGATCAAATATGATGTTTTTGTTAACCTGTTTCCCGTCGGGATGGCAGTACTGCATGAGGCCGGGCCGTTGCCTAGATTGCGCCCAGTGCCAAATCTAATAAATGTGCCCCCCATTTTCAGAAATCTTATAAAACTTTATATATGATAAGAATTTGCAAATATATTACATTTGAAATAAACTTGCGACGAAACTCTTTTTGTGGTTCTCAGGGATTGTGGATTTCGAGCGCCAGGTGTCCAAAGAAAATGCGAGGGTACGGCTTCACAATGGCATTTAATGTGGGATTCGAACTTTTAGGTCTACAGTTTCAGCTCTCTTGGTTTTTTCTCCAGGTTGCACTAGTACATAAAAAAAACATTATAGCTACAATTCTCATACCAACAATTAATTTAGCTTACCTAGTACAGACCGGGCACACATGAAAAGGATGAGAAAACCTAAAAAGTTTAAAGCCTCTAAGGCTCTGGAAAGTGCAACACCAGACGAGAGTTAAGTACCTAAGGTTAGGCCACGAGCATGGTCAGGCACGAAGAGGCCCGCGCGACCCCCAAAATGGCCGGACATCCCCCCCAGGAAGCAGGCGCAGTCCGCGACAGTGGAGCGCCTAGCGATCGGCGAGGAAAAAGAGTCGAGTTTCGGCGACCAAACTGAAGGTCACTCCGGACCTAGCGTCGCAAGGGAACTAAGAGCCTGCCCTCCGTCGACAGAGGGCGCCACACTACCGTTACTGCATTATTTATTAGTTTAAATAGACCGCGGCTGGAGTGGTGGTTATGTTACAAACTTGCGGTTATTTTTTGGTTTTCTATCACCTGTTGAAGTGTCCCTCTTTAAAATAAAACTGTAGTCCAATAAAAATGTCAGTTTTGCAAAAAAATTCTAAACAGTATGTTTTTTTTCAGGGTTGCTTGGAGACAGCCTCCCGAGTGTCCAACCAAAAGATCACACTCGATCTCCTGGTACGAATTGCGCTATAGGATGGTTTTCTAAACAATATGGGTGGTTTCCTAAACATGTTTTAGAGCAAAATGACCCTAATAAAAGTTGTAGGGGATCAAAATATGAACAACTTTGCCTCATAATTCTTTCTTTTATCTCTAATATGTAACGAGTTACAGCTAATTACTTATTTGACAAAAAATCCTCACGCTGCAGGGGTGGTCTTGTAAACATTTTTTTACAAAAAAATTACCGTTATAAGTTTTATAGGATGGTAAACTTTCTGGTAAACTTTTTCTCATAATTTGTCTCTAATACTTAATAATTTACAAAGCATTATATGACAAAAATTAATTAAACTATATAATGTATTGGGTACACAAAAAAAGTTTAGAAGAAAAAGTCTACCAGAAGTTCATCCTCTAAAACTTCCATTAATGTAATTTTTTTTGTAAATAAATGTTTACAAGACCACCCCTGCAGTAATGTGCTGTAACTCGTTATGTATTAGAGATACAAAAAAAATTATGAAGAAAAGTTGTTCATATACTTTGATTCCCTACAACTTTTATTATGGTCATTTTGCTAAAAAAATGTTTAGGAAACCACCCATATTGTTTATGAAACCACCCTTTAGCTCAATTCGAACCAGGAGTTCGAGTGCGATCTTTTGGTTGAACACTCAAGAGGCAGTCCCCAAGAAACCCAGAAAAAATAATCCTGTTTGGATTTTTGAAATATTTAATATACTTCCTTCAAATAATCAAGCTTTCGTTCTATGTTTTGAACTTCTTCAGGGCTAAAAAATGTGTATTCGATATAAAAAATTCACATAATAATAATAATGAAATACATTTCTATTTTGCATTTTATAAACCTAGAAATTAATACTTCAATCTAATAGTGTCTTTTAACAATTTTATTTTAATCTTTGGCATTTATTACATATTTTTTATTTAGCCTTGAAGAAGTTCAAAACATTGAACGAAAGCTGAGTTATTTGAAAGGAGTGTAGTAGGTAAATATTTTTTGGCTGCAAATCCAAATATTTCTTTAGTACTTGTAATTATAAATAATAAAGGATAATTTAATGGCATATCAGGTAAGTGCCTACAGTAGGAGTGCCGGGTTCGAGTCCTGGCTGGAGTGCATTTTTCAATTGATATCTTTTACCTGGTATGCCACTACAACATTATTTATTATTTTTAATTACTGATCAATTTATTTATTTACTACAATCAATACATTACGGAATGGTTTTCATTCCAAATAGTACCTAATTATATAAAAAAAAGAAAAAGACAATACAACAATTACCAAGGCCAAGATTCAGGCCGAGATCACAGACCTACATGAGACCAAATCTCAGACCATGTTTAAAAGTGTACAAACTTGTGCTGAAAACATCACAATCGGAAAAGAAACGGTAATTATAACACTAGCGGTCAACAACTGCCCTCTGTCCATAGTTTGTTCGATGTCTCCTAACATGAAAAAGGACAGTGTGACGTGTCCTGCGCAAAGGAACTAAAAAGTTTATAATAATAATAATAATAATAATGATGCGCAGGGGGGTCTGACCTGTGAGAGAGGCAGACCCACGGGTGTGACGATCCCGCGCTCCCCAGTTACGCAGGGATGGGTCTGACCTGTGAGAGGGGCAGATTCACGGGTGTGACGATCCCGCGATTCCCAGTTACGCAGGGATGGGTCTGACCTGTGAGAGGGGCAGATTCACGGGTGTGACGATCCCGCGATTCCCAGTTACGCATGGAGAGGTTTGGCCTGTGACAGCGGCAGACCTACGGGTGTGACAATCCCGCGATCTCCAGTTGCGCAGGGAGGGGTCTAGCTGGTGACGGGGGCTGATCCTCGGGTGTGACAATCCCGCGACTCTCGGTTACACAAGGATGGATCTAGCCTGTGAGAGAGGCGGATCTTCGGGTGTAACGATCCCGTGTTTCCCAGTTAACGCAAGGAGGGGTTTGACCTGTGAGAGGGGCAGATCCTCGGATGTAACGATCCCGCGTTATCCTAGTTGACCTGTGTGGGTAGCGGGTTAGAATACTCCTATCGTGGCTCCGCGAGTCGTAAAAGGCGACCGAGGGCCGTCACTCAAACGTTACGGGAGAAACCCATGGAATGGAGATTAATAGGAGTTTTGTCATAGGGCCGCTGCGCGGGAACTTCAGCCAGCGTTCACAGAGGCGGGATTACAACGACGACGCATGAAATGGACTGTGTCCATGAATGAATCGATTATGCGTATTTTTTACAGGGTGACAAACTTAGGACAAGAGATGATCGGCTACCGACAACAACTGCGAGTTCTGCAGGGAGTTTCCACACATGCAAGTGTTTGAACAAAGAGTGTCAGATCAGTATTGAACTATTCTAAGAAATAACCGAATTCCAGAAACGCGACTTAACGCTATCAAACGGGAAGTTGAGCTAGAGATCCACGGCTAACACATAGACATAGATGACAACAACAACAATGGGGAACTTTAAGCGCCTGGACAACAACTAGAAGCCGAAACGGTAGAACCAACAACCGAGAGTCTGGAATCGGTTAACGAAAAACATTTTGAAGGCTTAAACGCACATATGAGACAGGCAGTATTGCGATACGAAGGCACAGACCCACTGAGCAGGCCACCGCTACCAAGATTAAATTCTTCCAGGAAACTTGCGATCGTGCTCGATCTTATGAACACACGAATTTTACCAAACTATGTTTCAGTGACACCAACATTAGAACGTATGCACATGTTAATCTACTGTGCCGCAACGGCAGTCACCACTGTAATGGGTGCCAAGATCCGAACGGCCCAAGAGTTGAATCGTGCAAGACCAGAACCACGAATGGCTCAATGGGAAATGCGACTAAATCGGAAGATCGAGAGTCTCCAAACCAAAAGACATAGGACAAGTGACGGAATATATCAGAGGAGTTAGAACTAGAAGGATCCAGAGGGCGGTGCAGGCAATAATGAGCCGCACCCAAATGCATTCTCGGCATGACCCCGCGAACATCACTGCTCAACAATGTCTTGACACATTAAAACAAAAACTTTCTGTTTTCGCAAGGCGTCTGAGGAGATACAAGGCTAGTAACAACAGGAAACGAGACAACAATCTCTTTGAACGATCAGAAAAGGGTTTCTACCGTGCTTTTAATTCTGGCGCCGATACCACAAATGCGAGTTACCCTAGCAGAGAACAGGTCGATGGTTTCTGGAGAGATCAACTTGCCACACCAGGTCCATACAATGTCAGTGCAAGCTGGATCAGCGAAGAACGCGAGATGGGCCGGAACTATAGCCAGATGCAACACGAGCAATTCACAACCGCTGAGGTCTCCGATGTCATCAAGAATTCCCACAACTGGAAGGCACCAGGTCCAGATCATCTCCAAAATTATTGGATTAAGAAGTTGTGGTGCACGCATGAACAAATAACTACCTTAATTAATGAAGTCTTGCTCGATCCTCTGAAAATGCCATTGTTTCTTACACAGGGTGCAACCTACCTGTTACCAAAAGACCAGCGGAATACGGATAACCCTGCCAAGTACCGCCCAATAACCTGCTTGCCTACGCTGTACAAGATAATCACATCTTGCCTTACGCAGCGAATATATGCTCACTGCGAGCGGAACAACATCATTGCAATGCAGCAGAAGGGCTGCTCGAAGGGCGCAATGGGATGCAAAGAGCAACTCATCATAGACTCTGTGATCTGCAACCAGGCTCATTCCAAGCAACGAAACCTCCACATGGCTTATGTGGACTACAAAAAAGCATTTGATTCCGTACCTCACGACTGGCTCACAGGTATCTTAAAGCTGTATAAAATAGATCATCATACAGTTTCCTTTTTAGAACACGTTATGACAACCTGGCGCACTAAGATACAACTCAGAACCGCAGACAGTAACATCGAGACCGACCCAATCAACATCCGAAGAGGGATTTTCCAAGGAGATTCACTCAGTCCACTGTGGTTCTGCATGGCGATGAACCCTCTATCACATCGGTTGAACTCTACAAAATATGGCTTCGCTATCAAAAGCAACAACGCAGAAGCGATCAAGTTGAATCACCTATTATATATGGATGATTTAAAATTGATCGCCGCAACCAAAAACCAACTAACGCAAATGCTTAAAATTGTAGAGGAGTTCTCCAGGGACATCGGAATGCTGTTTGGACTGGACAAGTGCCCCACCCTTAACATCATCCGGGGAAAGCTCGAACAAAGCGCACACGAGATGCAGGACGGCCAGGAGATCGAAACAATGAGCAAGGGAGATACATACAAGTATCTTGGGATGAAACAAGCTCAAAGGATAGACCATCGAACAATGAAGACTGATTTTACGAATGAATTCATCAAGAGAGTAAGACAAGTAGTGCGAACTGATCTTAACAGCAGGAATTTGTTTAAGGCCCTGAACACGTATGCGTGCTCTGTACTCAGCTATTCGTTCGGAATAGTGAATTGGACCAACACGGACATCAACAACCTGCAACGAAAAGTTAGGACACTACTGACAAAAGCTCATAAACATCATCCCCGTAGCGCCGTAGAAAGAACAACTCTGCCACGTCAACTAGGAGGAAGAGGATTGGCAGATCTCAGCAAGCAATTGGACCAACAAATATTAAATCTGCATAATTATTTCTACAGGCAGGCCAACAGCTCCACACTACATAGGGCTATATGCGGAGCAGACGTCTCAACACCGCTACGTCTGACGGAACACGAGCGTCAAAATCACCACCGAACCGACAACGATAAACTACAGAGGTGGTTGGGGAAGCCGCTGCACGGGAGGCATCCTAATGAGGTTAACCAGGAACATGTCGACAAGTTAGCGTCGAACTATTGGCTGACCTCGGGACGAATGTTCCCCGAGACGGAAGGCTTCCTACTGGCCATACAAGATCAGGTTATACCAACTCGCAACTACCTAAAATTCATTGTAGGAGATGCATCGGTAGTGGATGACAGATGCAGATACGGGTGCCCAACTTCAGAAACAATCCAGCACATAACAGGAGGATGTCAGATGTTCGCATCAACGGAATATAAGGAACGACACGATTCGGTTGCCAAGATCTTGCACCAGGAACTGGCGGAAAAGCTGCTGCTTGTGCAGGCAGAGAGGGTCCCATATTACAACTACACACCTGAGCCTGTTCTTGAGAACAGCAACTACAAGATGTACTGGGATCGTACAGTTCTGACAGATCAACGAGTTGCCCATAACAGACCAGACCTTATAATAGTTGATAAAATTTCTAGGCAGACAACTCTGATTGATGTGGCCATCCCGAACAACAACAACCTGCGTGTGAAGCAAGTCGAGAAGATCGCGAAGTACAGAGATTTAGAAGAACGAATTAGAAGGCAATGGGAAATGGAGAACGTCCAGACGATTCCAATCATCATGTCAACAACTGGTGTTATACCAAAAAATTTGCTGAGAAACATCAAGGAGCTGGGTCTAACTGATAGTCTTTACAGGTCCATGCAGAAAGCGGTACTACTTGCGACAGCCTGAACCGTCAGGAAATTCATGGGGAATGCAGGATCATCCAACAACATCAATGTCACCTAAGGCCCGATAACATGGCAAGGGTCTCGTCCGAGCCAGATCCTTTTGGTATCCGGGATACCCGGGATCTGAGTGAATGTTCCCCGTAGAGGGAGTGCGAATGCCTTTTGGCTAAGTCGAGATAATAATAAAACATGCTTTATTGTCCGAAGAATACAATGAGTCTCATTGACAAAGCTATAAAATATAAATAATACAAAAATATCACAAGGTGAACACAGGGTAAACATTAAAATGTTTCGTTATAAAATTCTTGCAGACTGTAATATGGTTTGCCTATTAGGAATTCCTTGACTGAAATTCTAAAATGTTTCTGGGGGAAACAATTTCTCAGTTCTGATGGCAGGTGATTATACATTTTGATGCTTTCATATATTATGGAGTTTTTTGTTAGAGAACTTTTAGGTATTGGCAGACATATATTATCAATATTGTGAGTGCCATGAGCATGGTTACAAGGTCTATTACGAAACTTTTTATAAACAAGTGACACTGTTTCCAGAATAAATAGCCCAGTAAGAGTTAAGATTTTTTTCTCTAATAAAAAGGGGTCTACAGTATTGTGGCCCTACAAATGCAGTTGATGAATGAAGTTAAACAGTTAAACAGATACTGGGAGCAAAAACCCCAGAATCCATATCTGAGATGAGTCTCAACCAGCACAAAATAGCTCTACCTTGCCACAACTGGACCGAGCTCCCCAGATATTATTCTAATTGCATAGCAACCGGAGGCAACCCTAGCACCAAGAGCATCAATGTGTTCATGAAATTTCAGGTTAATGTCAATATACAGACCCAGAAATTTACTTGTAGCATTGTTATGTAATGCATCCCCATTAAGAGATAAAGTACCAGCGTGAAATTTAAAGGAAAGTAAATTAGTTTTTTTTAAGTTCAGACAAATAATTGGCATCACACCATGTCTTTATTACAGAACTGTAGTATCGTCTGCAAAGAGGGTGAAACGACCACAGATATTTAGTCCCGCTAAGTCGTTCAAATACAACAAGAACAAAAGGGGGCCCAAAACCGATCCCTGTGGCACCCCATGCAACACGTTCACCAGATCTGACACATCACCACCAAATCTTACCACTTGTGTTCTACCAGACAAATAAGAAGCAATCCAGTCAATAGCAATTCCTCTAATACCGTAGCAGGCAAGCTTCCTTAGGAGCACATCATGTCGGACACAGTCGAATGCCTTAGAAAAGTCACACAGAGCCGCCACAGCAAAGTTACCCTCACTCAAGGCGATGTATAATTCGTTCAGAAATTGGAACATGGCATCTCCAGTGCCCATACCCTCATGAAAACCAAACTGACGCTTAGAGAGGATACTATGACGATTGATAAAGTTCAATAGCCTTTCCTTTACAAGTCTTTCAATTATTTTGGATAAAGTAGGAAGCAGAGCAATTGGAAGAAAGTTAGAGGGGTCATCCTGATCCCCTCCTTTATGCAAAGGTATGATGACAGCCATCTTGAGTTGGGATGGAAAAACGCCCAGGTCAAAGGACATATTAATCCCATGAACCAAAACCTCTAGGGCTGGCATCGGGAGACACTCAAAAACCCTCAAAGATAAGTCGTCTACACCTGACGTCTTTTTGTTCTTAATTTGGCTAAGAATTCTGCTAACCTCAGCAACATCGGTGTGACCGAGATAGAAGGAATCTGATATGGAGATCTCCCTCAGGTAAGATAAGGGGTCTGTTATAGGATCTGCTACACTGGTCAGTGATTCGGCCGTCGAACAAAAGAAAGCATTCAAAACATTACAGTCAACTGCAGTCTCATCAACCTTTGGCCTTGCCGTTGAACCTCTTAAGGAACTAACAATGGACCAAGTCTCCTTAGATTTATTAGTGGCTGAGTCAATTCTATCCTTGTAGTACTTTTGTTTCGCTACAGATATTACTCGGCAATAAATTCCTCTGTACCTGTTATAGTAGTCATAGATGTGTTGATTAGTCGTAAATTTTCGTATATAGTGCAAAAATTTTAAGTTGGTAGAGGACATTTTTATCCCTTGAGTAATCCAAGGCTTTCGTTTTTTCTGTTTTAGTTTGTGAATAGGAAAACATTTAATAAACGCATTTTGAAGCATGTAATTAAAGGCACTCAAATGATCCTATAATTCATCAATAATGATGTTCCAGTCCATTTCCCCAAGGTGAGCTCTAAAGACATCGAAGTTACTTGAGCTGAATATTCGACCATATCTATGGGAAGGGGCGTGACTTCGATGGCTTAAGGACAATGCACACACAACAGCCTCATGATCAGACAGACCAGATGGAAGAGTCTTTGCATAATTTAATGAATTATTTTCAAAGTTAATACATATATAGTCAATTAAAGAAGCGGAAATTTTTGTAATCCGAGTTGGTTGTTTAACAAGCATGCTGAAGTTATAAGATTTAAGTAAATTTTTTATATCACGCACATGCGCAGATTCATCATCAGTATAGTTTATGTTAAAGTCCCCTGCTAGTATTACTCTACCCTTAAATGATATTCTGGAAAGAAGCAATTCCAACTTCTCAAAAAACTCATAGAGAGGTGCATTGGGAGGTCTGTATAAGGTAACCAAATGAACATTGATGCTCCTGCTGTATATCAAGGAAAATTCAAATGTACCCTCAGAAATCAAGTCATTATGTACAGTGAGCTCTTTAAAGTCTAAGGAATTATGTAATCTCTCACTAAACAGAACCATGGTTCCTCCACAGTTAGAATGCAGTCTGCAGAATTTAGATAACACAACATAGTTAGGTACATAACAAGTTTCATGAACTTTTAGCTCTGTTAACATTAGTATATCTGGCATCATATGGGTCTCAAGAAGGATTTGAAGTTCGTCAATTTTGTTTCTAACAGATTGAATATTAAGTAACATTAACACTACAGTATCAGTCACTAATAGTTTAGTAGTGTCTTTTTGTGTTGCTAGATCCTCCATGATAGGTGAAGACTCTAGTTTTCCGAAAAAAATGAAATCTTTTGACTTCCACATTTTCAATCCAGTTTTCTGGGTTTTAAAAGTTTTGTACTAAGTGTGCTGGTATCTCAATCCGATAACCATTGTAGGCGCCTGATCTTACCTTTTGTTGCTCAATTTTGTATCTGTTCCAAAAGAGCACCGCAGTTCATTACACCGTTTAACAATTTAAACAAAAAGAAGAAAAGAGCCAGTTTTCTTCTGTTCTCGAGGCTCTGTATTCCACACAATAGCAGTCTTGTCTCGTAGCTTATAAGTTATATCTCGGTAGGGGAAACGAAGCTTAAAGAGGTAATACCTGACAAACTTTCTCTGCACTCTCTCAATTCTTTCGATATGACAAGAGTAGTTAGGCTGCCAAACAATAGAGCAGTATTCAAGAATGCTTCTAACAAGGCAGTTATATAAAAAGGACATTATGGCTCTGCTATCGACAATGTTCCGGGAGTGCCTCATGATGAAACCAAGCATTCTAAAGCCTTGCAAACGATTGAGTTCATGTGTTGTATAAACGTTAAACTACTGTCAAACGTGACGCCAAGGTCATTGACTGATGTGCTGTTTACCAGGGCTGTATTATCGATTATGTAAGTATTTTGAATAGGACTAGGAGATCTAGAAAAGCTTATTGTTATACATTTAGAGATATTGAGAGAGAGACCATTGGCATGGCCCCAATCAGCAAAACAAGTCAGGTCAGTCTGTAGAGCAAGACTGCTATTGGTGTTAGTAGTAAAAAATTTTAAATCGTCCGCGTCCGCGTCATTTATAAATAGTGAAAACAGGATCGGGCCAATATGCGAGTCCTGAGGCACACCAGATGTCACCAAAATCTCACAGGACACAGAGTCAAACACAGAGACACGCTGATACCGTCCACACAAGTAGTTACCGCGCATCAAGAAGTTACCGTGCACACCAGCTTCAGACAGCTTCTTCAACAACAGAGCATGGGGAACACTATCAAAGGCCTTGGATAAATCAGTATAAACAGCATCGACTTGCAGGCCAGCCTCAATTGAAGAGATTAAGGACTGCTGATAAATGCTGAGGTTAGTCGCCGTAGAACGCCCCCTGTAGAAGCCATGTTGATTGGGTGAAATGTAGTGTTGTAAGTTGCAAAGAGTTCGTCAGTTAAGATGGATTCGAACAATTTAGGTATAATTGATGCAATTGAAATACCTCTATAGTTGGTTATGTCTGATCTATCACCTTTCTTGTATACAGGGACAAGTTTAGAGAACTTCCAGACTGACGGAAATCTACCATTGTCAAAGGAACGCTGGAACATCAGACTCAGGGGGAGTGAGAGGGAGTCGCGACACCCCTTCAAAAAGATGGACGGCAGACCATCAGGCCCAGCGTTCTTGGATGGATCCAAAGAATCAATCCTGAGAGCAACATCTTCAGGGGTAAAAGTATGAACTGCCAGCAGTGACGAA
This sequence comes from Pseudeuparius sepicola, assembly GCA_963920635.1. Lineage (NCBI taxonomy): Eukaryota > Metazoa > Arthropoda > Insecta > Coleoptera > Anthribidae > Pseudeuparius > Pseudeuparius sepicola. Next base: position 44,003,472 of record OY987302.1, on the reverse strand, counting down.
AAAGGGATAGGCGGAACATCATCAACGTCAGTCTGAGCTGCAGAGTAGCACCCTTGAAAATGATCAGCAAAAGCATCGGCAATTTCACCGGAATCACTCATCACACGATCCCTGTATCTCATCGTTTTGGGAAGACCATTGTCTCTGCGCAAATTTTTAACAAATGACCAGAAGTGCTTTACATTTTCAGGGATTAGGTGTTCAGAGTTAGAAATAAAAATTAAATAGCACCAGTCAGTTCGAAACTTTACCTCACGCCTTTTCAAAGAGTAAGATGCATAATCGGACTGAAGTCCAGTTCTCTTAAACTTCCTGTAGAGCTTATTTTTTTCCAAAATAAGTCTGCAAAGGCAGTCATCGAAACACATGGGATATTTATCATCACGACCTCGCTTTCTAGGTACAAATCGAGCCAATCCCTCGTTGGGGTTACTGGGGTTACTACCATATAAAACATTTGGAACCATTCAATAGTTTTTATTTAATTTCTACGTACGTTTCGGCTGATAATAGCCATCTTCATGTTATACAATATTTATTAAAATTACGAACATTTAACATTTTGTGAAAGGAATAGAACACATATTTTATTTTGTTTCAAAGTCTTTTCCTCTATAAAAAATAATGTTTAAAAAGTATTTCAAACATAAATATTTTTTTTATTTAGTTGTTAACATCTTTATATAATAAAAATCAAAATAAAATGGGCATGTTATACAGGGTGATTCAGTTCCGGTGCTCAACATGGGGATCTCGGAAACCGTAACAGATACGAAGTCGGTCAAATGGAGGAAAACTTGCGCCTTTGGGCGCCTAACTATGCCGTTGAGAAAGTTAAAATATTTTCATGGGTTGCTGAGATATTTAAAAAAAAACGAATTTTTGAAATTTAGATTTTATTTTTTTCTGGCGCCATTTGCGTTAATATTGAAAAATAAATTATACTTTCTCATTGCAACTTTTTCTGGACTACGTCATAGTATTTTAAGATTTTCGGGGCGACGTTTCGTTTGTGAGATAGAGGGATCATCTTCACTTTTTTAAATACGGACCTGGATTTTTTATTGCATATTTCGAAATTACACATACATATTTTTTCTCGTTTTAGCCGCTAAAATGCACATTTACTAAGAAAAAAATTAATACGGTCCTGGACTATGCATTTTCTCTCTTTTTTTCAAAGCTATTCTGATTATAACAGGTGATTGTTGTTCTAATACCTACTGGATTAATTATTCTCCATGTTTGTCATATTTTGAAATTCTTTTTTTATACTTTAGGTAAAATGTACCTCATTATTGTTGTTATTTACCTAAAGTATAAAAAAAATCAAAATATGACAAACATGTAGTATAATTAATCCAGTAGGTATTAAAATAATGATCACCTGTTATAATCGGAATAGCTTTGAAAAAAAAAAAGAGTAATGAAAAAGTATAATTTACTTTTCAATATTAACGCAAATGGCGCCAGAAAAAAATAAAATGTAAATTTCAAAAATTCGGTTTTCCTGAAATATCTCGGCAACCCATGAAAATATTTTAACTTTCTCAACGGCATATTGTTAGGCGCCCAAAGGCGCAAGTTTGCCTCCATTTGACCGATTTCGTATCTGTTACGGTTTCCGAGATCCCCATGTTGAGCACCGGAACTGAATCACCCTGTATAATGTGAATCACGTTTTATAGTGAAAAGTTAAATTTTTTAAGAATTGCTTTAAGAAATATTCAGGATTTTTTTCCTCCAAAAGAATACTTACAAAATCAGCTAGCAACGTTTGTTTGTTACGTGTAACATTTTAAAAACATCATAAATGTCTAAAACACTACACTACTACACGCGGATAGAATGACACGAGGAAGCACATAATATATATTTTTTTCGTTAAAAATATCAGGGGCGTGGGGGCAAGTGGCCAGCTTTGAAACATTAGAAGAAGTGACAAATGGTTTTACAAACATTTTATTACACTACGAATATAGCTACAGGTGGATAGAATGAGAGGAGAAAGAACATATATTGTTCCATTAAAAAAATTCAGGGGCATAGGTAGTAACGGCCAGCTTCGAAATATTCGAAAAATCGAAAAATGGTTTTAAACATTTTATTACACTACGAAACTAGCTACAGGTGGATAGAATGACACGAAAAAGCACATAGGTACATTTTTTCGTTAAAAAATTTAGGGGTGTGGGGGTAGCCAGCTTTGAAATATTCGAGAAATAGACTCAAACATTTTAGTACACTACGAAACTAGCTACAGGCGAATATAATGACACCGAGAAGCAACTATATTTTTCTCATTAAATAATTCAGGGGCGTAGGGGGTAGCGGCCAGCTTTAAAATATTCGAAAAATCTAAAAATGGTCTCAAACATTTTATTACACTACGAAACTAGCTACAGGTGGATAGAATGACACGAAAAAGCACATAGGTACATTTTTTCGTTAAAAAATTCAGGGGTGTGGGGGTAGCCAGGTTTGAAATATTCGAAAAATAGACTCAAACATTTTAGTACACTACGAAACTAGCTACAGGCGAATATAATGACACCGGGAAGCAACTATATTTTTTTCATTAAATAATTCAGGGGCATAGGGAATAGCGGCCAGCTTTCAAACATTTGAACATTCTACCCACCTCCACCTGTAGTTACTTTCATAGAGTAACAAAATGTTGGCAGCTATCCCATTAAAAAGTTGAACGGCCGGCCCCTTGTCACTAGTTTCAGCTTCATCAGTACTGGGACCGCGTGGGTGAGCTCTGCACGGCCCTGCCTTTTATTTTTTTTTTTCATGACCAGGGTGTATTACTTATGTTTTTCCAACTGCATATTATTTCATGTAGGTAGAAATTGACCAAACAAAACCTGTGTTTTGGAGAACAACAAGAACAGCTAACAGCGAGTAATTTTAGGCATAGCTATCAAGATCCAATTATTTTTTTTATCTTTTACATGGGACTGAATATACCATAATTATTATTAACAAAGAAAAGGTGTATTTTCGTGCAAATTATATTTGTAAAATTAGCATGGTAAAGCGCTTTCGGCTACATAGCCATCATCAGTACCACCTAGAAGAGAGTATGACATAACTTATAGAGAAGAGTCAACAATTTTAATATGAAAAGGAGGAATTAAACTTCTTGGTTATGTGATACTCACATGTCAGATGTGTACAGAAAATTGGAGCTCCGAAATTCTCGGTCTTTGTTGACACTGTCTGGTGTCTTCCGCCCGATTTAGTTACTTTTCGGAAACCACTGTCTTCATTTCCTTCCACACTGCACTGCATGGCTATCGGCCTCCCAATTTTATTACGATGAATTTTGTCTAAAATAATTTATACAACATGTGTTAAGCTTATGGCTGTGATGTTCATTTTAACATTTTAATGTGTGACATGGGATTTCCATCGTCTTTTTACAACTGTATTAAACTCAGTAGCTCCAATTTTCAAATACACCTTTTCTTCGTTATTAACATTTACGTGCACACAGCCGAAATCACTTTAATTCATAATTATTATGGCAAAGCTAAAATCTAGCTGTATTATGCCACTAACCCACACATCTACGTTGATTATTGTACACGCGCGGCCTCATAAATCGTTCCACTAGGCATGAGAAATAAGCAAGAAATCAAGAATTTCGGGTAAGTGCGGCAACGTTGCGCCAATTCCATGGCTTCTCAAATAAACAACTTCCCCTACATTCCCTCGTACCGAGCCGCTCCTCCCCGTAGAAAATAAAAATTGCGATACGTCAGTCAACGGTTAATAAATCGCTGCATTATCATTATAATAAAGTGGATTTAAAGTTTTACACAGTTTCTTGGTGTTTTGGAGATTCACGTAACGTGAAATTACACTGATTTCTTTGATTGTCAAAGTGGTATTAGTTAAATAAGGTATAATATCAAAGTATAATAATTGTGTTATTATAGAAGAATCTCGTAGAGGTTTTTTACATTGGTTTATTACACTTCTTTATCTTAACTGCCAACCAAATCTTTAGTTTATTTCAATTTTTAAAGCTTCCCTGGAGTCCTCGGGTGAGGTTCTGATGCTTCCCGGGCCCCCGAAAAATCGAGAAATTAGAAAAGACAAGCAATTTCCAGTAGTGGTTTCAGAGGATTTTCCGTCGGTTTCGTTGATTCTACAGCCATCCCGTTTCTCGAAAGTGGTTAATCGTGAATCGGGAATTTCTCTTAGATATCGGATTTTCGAGGTTCCTTTTGGTACCGGAGGAAAGTACGACACCCAATTAAGAGATTTACCACCTTTCTTCGATTTTTATAACGGCTCTATTCGAGGTTGTCGAAAGACTTGCGAAAAAAGCCACCATTGTCCGTGGGCAGGGTTATAAGATTTTCCACTATTCACTATTATTCAGGCAAACTAAGGCCAACCTAACAGCACCGAATTTACTGTTTTTGCACTGTAACTGCCAATGTCACGTAAGGTAATGCCCCCTAATAAGATGTTAGATTTGCCGTCACTTACGCTTTTAAGGTTATCGCTGGCTTCCAAACCGCGAGAGAGGGGAGGGGTAATTGCAACGTTGTCAGTAGAACACCTTTGCGTCCGCACGTATTAGAACGATTTTAAGGGCCGCGCATGTACTTTTAGAAGCATCTTAATATATTAAATATTGGTCAATATAGGTGTGCAGGTAGACAGCCCACAGCCAGCTACAGGATTTTACTGGTTGACTAAATAGTAACAAGTAGTATTATAGTAATGTTCATACCTTCTGGCCATTAAAAAATTCTCCGCCATAGAGAACTAACTGATCTTTATCTGGATGAGCAACAAATGTAAAATTAATTCTTCGAGAAGGTGGGTCAACTGTAGCTTCGGTAACTTTAAGCCGTTCTTTTTCTTCCTTTTCTATCTGTGCGACAATGCTCTCAATATCATCCTGTAACGAGATTAATCCATTATAAAACAAGCATACTTTAACTTATGTATTATGTACTTTTATTAAACCCTGAAATCTAATAAAAACTCACTTCTCCTCGAGCTTTAAGCTCCTTTTTTATTTTACTAGATATTTTTTTATCCGTTTTCGTTTGGGTTTTTTCTGCACCCTTGCCTTTTTTCTTATCTTTTGCCTTTTTGCCCATTTCTAATTTTTCCTGTGACTGTTGTATATTATAAAGAATAATAATAATCACAGATTACCGACCATAATAATAAATAATAATTAACCACCCCACCGCGAACCGCGAATAGGTTATGCTCTGCGCTCTGCTATCTATAGGTTAGAACCACAAAATAATATATAGGTTAAGGTTAGAAGCAGAGATATAGAGGGTGGAGAATGCTTGTCACTATGCCCAAGATTGCTAACTTTTCTACCGCCATTTTAATCCACGAAAGTGCGACAAATTCAAAATAATATGCTTTTTAAAATTTTTGTTGCATTTATTTACGTTTAGGTATAATTTTATATTGTTGTAGAAGCAACTTTAGTAAAAAAAATATATATTTTTAACTGGACCGTTTTCGGCGAATCTGCCTTGGTGCCTCATTAGGAGAAATCATTGAATCTGTTGAAGTTAAAGTAGGCTCGGACCACTTTGTTGCTGATCAGATTCATTTTCCGACGGTATAGAAGTTTATTGGAGGCATTTCTTATTACAGAGCAAGACATGTTAATGAACACAACACGATTACAAAAACACGCCAGCAAAAACGCTAAACACACGAAAAAGACCTTAAAAAAGCAATTAAGAAGTAAGCACGTCAAAACGTAAACAAACTACAACACAAGACTGGGTTAAAATGGCGGCGATCTAAGCGCCCTCTGTGTAGCCGAAAAATCGGATGCGCAAGAGGTCAAAGCGCATTCCCTTCCCCATACCTCTGGTTTTTACTCTGCATGTGCACGCCATTGTATTTCCCGAAAGTCCCGATTTTTTTATGGGTCGAGCATGGATAATGATCCAAGAAGATGAATAAAAGAAAAAGAAGAAAACATAACCTTTAAAAAGCAGTTGTCTGTTTCTTGGTCTGTTGCATTGAGTTAGTATATTGTCTGTTGCTACTCTTCCATAATTTTTTTCGGAATATTTTTCAAAGAGTTATTATTTATTGGTAGGTATTTTTCTTTGAATTTTTTCAGTACAAGTTTCTTGTCACTTGCTTGCCACTCGCATAAGTAAGTACTAACATTGAGTAACTATCCTACTCAATGGTACAAGGAGATTCTGAAAACAGCTTTTATATTTTGTGAAAATATAAATGCCCGCTAGTTATAGGATTTTATCGTTGTATGATGCCTATGGATTGCTATTTAAGCACACACCCCACTAATGATAGGACTAAGGCCCTTCTAAACTATAATGGAAATGGGCCATTTTTCGAGCAGATGTAAAGGAATTTGGTGGGCAGTGCCAGACACGTGCCCACATGCTGGCCCATCTAATGCACCATCAGTCAGTACTTGTTACGTGTGGTCGTAATGTGGTCGTAATTATGGCCGGAAACTGGACCAATGATGAAGTATTTAGGAACTAGGTATATCAAAATAAAATTTTTGGCACAAAAAGTAAATAAAGACCCCAGCCACAACCATTTCGACATCCATTCTCAACTACCCATTCATTCAAATTTAAAGTAAAAACTTATTTCGTTGGTTCTAGTTTAAATGGGGATGCAAAGAGAAGGGCACTATCTGAAAATGTTTCAGATATTTAACAAACAAAAGGGTATCAGTAACTCTAGTGGTACTACAAATTTAAATTGAAATTGTTTTTAAAAATTCAACAACTTCTGTAAAATAATAGTCATAAACCTGCACCTTCAGACGTTAAGTTGAACATCGAGGCTGAACGTCGCTTGCATTTTTCCACCGATTGATGTATTAATAAAGATTGCTCACGGCTGTCACGCCTGACACTTTTTCAACTCACCATGTGCTTTCCGGAGACAAAATACAATGCAAAACACATTGTTAGCCATCAAAGCAATCTGGTTTCCAGGACATGAAGCTATAGCCATGAGAAGTGTTTATAAATACGTCAGTCAACGATTTTTCGCTTTGTTTATCAATAATCTGCCCTCTGTCTCTGCCTGCCTTGTATCATAAATTTCAGACTGACTTTAGCCTTATTTTTACGAGCGGGGTTTAGGTTTAGGCAGGTTTTGTTTCCTTATCCAAGTAAATTTTCTTATATCACGAAAACAGATATTTTTGGAAAGATGTTTCAACCTGTAGGTGTTAACAATGCTACAAAACAATCTGCAAAAATGTCCATAGATAAGGAATATATAACAATATAATATGTGAATGTGTACAAAATCCGTGCGTAAAAAAGCCATTTTCAAAATATTTTTCAATACATTTCGGTAGGTAAGGAGGCACTTGGGGCGCCCCCCCCCCACTTTTAGGCCACGCTCCTTTACCCTCCATGAGTGAAACGCACGTTTGACGCACGCACTCACGTTTCACGCATGCTTCACACGTTTCAGGCACGTTTGACGCACTGGAGGGGGAAAAGGGTGTGGCCTAAAGTGGAGGGGGCGCCCCAAATGCCCCTTACCTACCCATTTCTTTAATAACTCATCAGGATGGCTTCCTATGGCAAAAATGTCTGCAATCTAATTGGTTCGCAATGAATTTATGTACAGGGTTATTCACTGAGAATTGACCCCCCACCTAACTTTTTTGGTTTTTTAAGATAAAAGGGTGATTCAAAAAACAAAATCAATGGTTCGGCGAATACTTTTTTATGCCATGACCGTTTAGTGTACAGGGTGTTCCAAAAAAGTAGGACCAATGGGCTTAAATGGAACACCCTGTATATTATTGGATTTTTGAAATCTGCTCATCAAAGCATTCAAAATGATATTAAACTTTGGGGCATTATCTTTTTCCGTTTTTGAAAAATTCCGTATTCAAATTTTATACTAAATTTATTTAACTCGAATTTGTGGATCTCGTGATAAAGATAGACGATCAATGTAATAATAGAGTGAAACTCCAAAATGTTTAGGAGCCTTTTCGAATTTTACTGATTATTCGAGAATATAATCAAATTTTACTGATTATTCATATCGCTGATTTATATCATTTTGATTGCCTTTATGAGCAGATTTCAAAAAATCTAATAATATACAGGGTGTTCCATTTAAAAAATTAAGTTGCCATTGGTCCTACTTTTTTTGAACACCCTGTACACTAAACGGTCATGGCATAAAAAAGTATTCGCCGAACCATTGATCTTGTTTTTTGAATCACCCTTTTATCTTAAAAAACAAAAAAGTTAGGTGGGGGTGTCAATTCTCAGTGAATAACCCTGTACAAAATGGCGCCGGTCTGATTGTTATAAATGCAATAATTAACTTGCAAAACTACGGACTTGTATTTCGGAAATGAAGTAATTCTGGACATGTCTTTATAGTAGTTTTTAAATTTTAATCCAAGAAATATTCCCTTAAATTAAACAACATGGACATCCGCTAATAAAGGATTTTCCAAAATTCATCCTCTAAGGGTGTGAAATGGGGGTTCAAATTGAGAATTTCCATGAGGGTGAAGTTGCGGTCATAAGCCTAGTTCTCAACAAAATACAAATCAAGTGAATCGTGTGGAATTATTATGTAATCTAGAATCCCAAATAATCATCACACTTTAGTAAACCATTTCCGACTTTAAAGTTGGAAATAAGCTTAATTTCGACTTTTGAAAGAGCATAGGTATGTACTTTTAGTAAGCTTACTTTCGACTCTTGAAAAAGCATATTTCCGAATTTAAAGTCAGAAATGGCCTAATCAAGAGTGATGATTATTTGGGATTCTAGATCACATAATAATTCCAAATATGATTCACTTAATTTGCATCTTATTGAGAACTAAGCCGATGGCCGCAACTTCGCCCTAACGGAAATTCACATTTTGAACCCCCACTTCTCCCTCTTAGGGGTTGAATTTTGAAAAGAAAGTCCACTTCTTAGTGGATGCCTACGTTGAAATTTAGTGAATAGTGAGTGAGTAAGTGAGTGAGTTACAATATTTAGGGTTACAAAAAAGTAAAGGGCAAAATAAGCCACTCAAAATTAGAAAAAAATAAGACTTTAAATGTACAGGATGTTGCTGTATATTTAATGCTAGAACCTTTATTTTTCAATTGAGAAAATTATTTCAAATCAAAGTTTTAGGATTTTTACTGAACAGCCAGAACCTCTCATCAGATGAAACAAAAGAACATCACAAAGTTGATAAAGAAATATGAAACTTGTTTTGTAAAGGAAATTCACTGTATATTTTTAAATTTTGTGATATCAGCTCATTAAATTTGATATCAGCACATTTAAAGTAAAAGCTGTAGACAGGCACTAAATATTCTGGTTTTTAGGGGGATATTTTCTTGAGTGACAACTATCAAAATTCCTTTTTATCATATTTTCTGAAGTCCCAAAGCAGCAAGAATGTGTTCCTCTTCCGATGAGTCACAAGGGATCATGTGTGTCAGAAGCCTCAGTTTACTTGAATGCGTGCCAGGCCAGATGCAAAATGACTTTGCTGGCGACAAACCAGCACACGTGACAAGGTTTTCTACATGCTTGGTATGAAGGCAAAACCACTGACACTTCACTCAATAAGCCAGCTAGTTTTTTTTTTATATTTACCTTTTCCTCTGCTAGATAGGTCTCCGGGACCGGTGTGAAGACAGCCACCGCTTTCAGCCAGCCACCAATATACTAGGCGATCCAAACTTAAAAATAAAAATCGCTGTAAAAACTTTATTTTTTGGTTGCCGGTCTCAATATTTGGCAGAAATGACTAGAAACATGTTCCGGACAAGATAGTAGCGTCTGAACAATTTGCCACCCCCAGCCTTCCTCCCCACACCCCTAAACAGGAAAATGAAACGTAAAAATTTTGTTTTTTGGTCGCTGGCGCCTAATAGGCTAATAGTTTTTCAGTTCCTGAAAAAACTTTTAGTCAGATGGTGTAGTTAAACTTGCCGAATAGGAAAATGACCCCTCCATAATTTGCCACCCCCATAACTCACCCCCAATTTACAAAAAACACCCGTAAAAGCTATGTTTTTCGTTTGTTATGAATAATTTTCGGTAGAGCGGTGTCGTTGAACGTGCTGAACAGGAAAATGACATCGCCATAATTTGCCACCCCCATAACTCACCCCCGATTTACAAGAAACACCCGTAGAAGCTATGTTTTTCGTTTGTTATGAATAATTTTTATTAGGGAGGTGTAGTTGAACGTGCTGAACAGGAAAATGACATCGCCATAATTTGCCACCCCCATAACTCAACCCCCAATTTACAAGAAATACCCGTAGAAGCTATGTTTTTCCTTTGTTATGAATAATTTTCGGTAGGGCAGTGTCGCTGAACGTGCTGAACAGGAAAATGACATCGCCATAATTTGCCACCCCCATAACTCACCCCCCATTTACAAGAAACACCCGTAGAAGTTATGTTTTACGTTTGTTATGAATAATTTTCGGTGGAGCGGTGTAGTTAAACGTGCTGAACAGGAAAATGACATCGCCATAATTTGCCACCCCCATAACTCACCCCCCATTTACAAGAAACGCCCGTAGAAGCTATGTTTTTCGTTTGTTATGAATAATTTTCGGTAGGGCGGTGTCCTTGAATGTGCTGAACAGGAAAATGACATCGCCATAATTTGCCACCCCCATAACTCACCCACAATTTACAAGAAACACCCGTAAAAGCTATGTTTTTCGTTTGTTATGAATAATTTTCGGTAGGGCGGTGTAGTTGAACGTGCTGAACAGGAAAATGGCCCCTCCATAATTTGCCACCCCCATAACTCACACCCGATTTACAAGAAACACCCGTAGAAGCTATGTTTTTCGTTTGTTATGAATAATTTTCGGTGGAGCGGTGTAGTTGAACGTGCTGAACAGGAAAATGGCCCCTCCATAATTTGCCACCCCCATAACTCACACCCGATTTACAAGAAACACCCGTAGAAGCTATGTTTTTCGTTTGTTATGAATAAGTAATTTTTGGTGGAGCGGTGTAGTTGAACGTGCTGAACAGGAAAATGGCCCCTCCATAATTTGCCACCCCCATAACTCACCCCCGATTTACAAGAAACATCCGTAGAAGCTATGTTTTTTGTTCGTTATGAATAATTTTCGGTAGGGCGGTGTAGTGTAGTTGAACTTGCTGAACAGAAAAATGACATCGCCATAATTTGCCACCCCCATAACTCACCCCCAATTTACAAGAAACGCCCATAGAAGCTATGTTTTTCGTTTATTATGACTAATTTTCGGTGGAGCGGTGTAGTTGAACGTTCTGAACAGAAAAATGACATCGCCATAATTTTCCACCCCCATAACTCACCCCCAATTTACAAGAGGGTGGCAAATTATTTTCTCCGAAACGGTCATCTAGTCACTCGTGCGGAATATGAGCGCCAGCGATCAAAAAACAAGGTTTTTATGACCACTTTTCTCGAATAGGGGGGTGTGGGGGGTGACCCAGAGGGTGGCAAATTATAGGGATGGCACTATCTTCTCTGAAACGGTCATCTAGTCACTTGTTCGGAATATGAGCACCAGCGACCAAAAAACAAAGTTTTTACTGCCACTTTTCTCGAATAGGGGGTGTGGGGGGTGACTCAGAGGGTGGCAAATTATAGGGACGGCACTATCGTTCAACTACACCGCCCTACCAAAAATTATTCATAACAAACGAAAAACATAGCTTCTACGGGTGTTTCTTGTAAATCGGGGGTGAGTTATGGGGGTGGCAAATTATGGCGATGTTATTTTCCTGTTCAGCACGTTCAACTACACCGTCCTACCGAAAATTATTCATAACGAACGAAAAACATAGCTTCTATGGGTGTTTCTCGTAAATCAGGGGTGAGTTATGGGGTGGCAAATTATGGCGATGTCATTTTCCTGTTCAGCACGTTCAACTACACCACCCTAATAAAAATTATTCATAGCAAACGAAAAACATAGCTTCTACGGATGTTTCTTGTAAATCGGGGGTGAGTTATGGGGGTGGCAAATTATGGCGATGTCATTTTCCTGTTCAGCACGTTCAACTACACCGCCCTACCAAAAATTATTCATAACAAACGAAAAACATAGCTTCTACGGGTGTTTCTTGTAAATCGGGGGTGAGTTATGGGGGTGGCAAATTATGGCGATGTTATTTTCCTGTTCAGCACGTTCAACTACACCGCCCTACCGAAAATTATTCATAACGAACGAAAAACATAGGTTCTATGGGTGTTTCTCGTAAATCAGGGGTGAGTTATGGGGTGGCAAATTATGGCGATGTCATTTTCCTGTTCAGCACGTTCAACTACACCGCTCTACCGAAAATTATTCATAACAAACGAAAAACATAGCTTCTACGGATGTTTCTTGTAAATTGGGGGTGAGTTATGGGGGTGGCAAATTATGGCGATGTCATTTTCCTGTTCAGCACGTTCAACTACACCGCCCTAATAAAAATTATTCATAACAAAGGAAAAACATAGCTTCTACGGGCGTTTCTTGTAAATGGGGGTGGCAAATTATGGCGATGTCATTTTCCTGTTCAGCACGTTCAATTACACCGCTCCATCGAAAATTATTCATAACAAACGTAAAACATTGCTTCTACGGGTGTTTCTTGTAAATCGGGGGTGAGTTATGGGGGTGGCAAATTATGGCGATGTCATTTTTCTGTTCGGCACGTTCAACTACACCGCTCTACCGAAAATTATTCATAACAAACGAAAAACATAGCTTCTACGGATGTTTCTTGTAAATTGGGGGTGAGTTATGGGGGTGGCAAATTATGGCGATGTCATTTTCCTGTTCAGCACGTTCAACTACACCGCCCTAATAAAAATTATTCATAACAAAGGAAAAACATAGCTTCTACGGGCGTTTCTTGTAAATGGGGGGTGAGTTATGGGGATGGCAAATTATGGCGATGTCATTTTCCTGTTCAGCACGTTCAATTACACCGCTCCACCGAAAATTATTCATAACAAATGTAAAACATTGCTTCTACGGGTGTTTCTTGTCAATCGGGGGTGAGTTATGGGGGTGGCAAATTATGGCGATGTCATTTTTCTGTTGTTCAACTACACCGCTCTACTGAAAATTATTCATAACAAACGAAAAACATAGCTTCTATGGGTGTTTCTTGTAAATTGGGGGTGAGTTATGGGGGTGGCAAATTATGGCGATGTCATTTTCCTGTTCAGCACGTTCAACTACACCGCCCTACCGAAAATTATTCATAACAAACGAAAAACATAGCTTTTACGGGTGTTTTTTGTAAATTGGGGTGAGTAATGGGGGTGGCAAATTATGGAATGATCATTTTCCTATTCGGCAAGTTTAACTACACCATCTGACTAAAAGTTTTTTCAGGAACTGAAAAACTATTAACCTATTAGGCATATATGGAAATCGACCAGGGGTAGTTTTGGGGATTGCAAGTAGTGGTGGCGATATTTTCGTGCGTATAATGTGCCCCTCGAATAAGAAACGTTCCCCTGTCTTGTAATTGACCAAAAAACATTTTTTTACGACCACTTTTCTCGAATAGGGGGTGTGGGGGTAACTCAGAGGGTGGCAATTTATAGGGGCGCCACTAACTCGTCCGGAACGGTTGTCTAGTCACTTGTGCAGAATGTTAGCGCTAGCGACCAAAAAACAAAGTTTTTACGGCCACTTTTCTCAAATAGGGGGGTGTGAGGGGTGACCCAGAAATGGTCATCTAGTCACTTGTGCGGAATATGAGCGCCAGCAACCAAAAAACAAAGTTTTTACGGCTACTTTTCTCGAACGGTCGTCTAGTCACTTGTGCCGAATATTGTCGCCAGCGACCAAAAAACAAAATTTTTACGTATCATTTTCCTGTTTAGGGGTGTGGGGAGGAAGGCTGGGGGTGGCAAATTGTTCAGACGTTAGTATCTTGTCCGGAACATGTTTCTAGTCATTTCTGCCAAATATTGAGACCGGCAACCAAAAAATAAAGTTTTTACGGCGATTTTTATTTTGAAGTTTGGATCGCCTAGTATATTGGTGGCTGGCTGATATACACAATTAAATCTTTGCCTTCAGTAATGGCTTTTTCCTGAGAAGTAAACTAAAAATGTTACTGTACAACTTGCTTTTAACCAGTGATGAATATCACTTCCCTCGGTCAATGCTTCATCTGAATCTGTCCAAAATAAAAAAATGTATATCCATTCTGTGAAACTTGAAGTAAAACTGTTTCCATTTATTTAGAAATGTCAAATATTTCTTTTTTTTTTAAATGCGCCCTTGTGTACTTTTGATCATGGGCTTAAAGGATTGAGACTCGGATGGCGCTTTTTCGCTTGCATTCTTTTAAACAGTTATTTTGTACGCAAACAGAGAAAACTTTCATTATATTAAGATCATTTGATGTTTGACTACATGATTCAGCATTTTTCAAAAGGGTTCAATTTTCTAAGCATAAAGATAATATTGCTGTGAAAAGTTGTGAGTCAAAACTTCCCCTGTGAGAATGTGTTGATAGGTATTTGTATATTCTGAGGTTGTCTGATAATGATAATTGTCAGTGTCATGATACTTCCAAACCGCAGCCAACGAAAAATACCGGCCGTGGCGCGGCGCGAACTCATATGACTCTAGGAGTTTTCATTTAGGTTAGGTTAGGCATTTTGTTGTTAATATTTTTTAGCCTTGAGTGCCTAAATTTATCCAAATAAAATAATAAAATATTTACAATAATTCCAATGTATTGCATGTTTCCTACACTATTTTACAAGTGAAGCAATGGTAAACGTATGCAATGCTAGAACTCCTAATGTCACGTGAGTTCGCGCCATGGCCGGTATTTTTCGTTGGCTGCGTTCCAAACTCGAGGAGGAAGAGGTGGCAACTGGGCATTACTATCTCAGCCTCATTGGCATTTTGCTGCTAGGGCTGCTTTTTTTCAATAGAAATAGGAAAGCATTTGCTTAGATATATGCAGAGTGATTAATAAATAATAAAAATAAAGTTAGTGAAGAGCAATACCATGAATCTAAATGTAGCATTTTTCTGCTGACAATTATTTTTACCCCCAAATCCAACCTGAGGTCAATCAGAAGCAATAGAGTCCAAACCGAACTCGTTAAAAGAAAAACTGTACCAATGTCCATTGTTCAATTATTGCTTTAAAAGTAAACTAAATCTTTTCCTAATTATGCGATTGTCTGGTTCTACGATCATCAGGAAATTTTTTGCTTACTGACACACTGTTTTTAAAAACTTTCAGAAATGCCTGGTGGACAGTATCATGGCAAACAGTCATTCCCCACATCATATTCCGAAACAAGGCATCGATACAAGTCACCCAGCTTACTGCTCCTTTGTTCCAGTTAATACAGAGTTTTCACCATTGGCTGGTATCAATGACCCCTATAATCCTTTTTTGCCATCGAGTGGTGTACAGTGCACCCCACAAAATTACACAATCGAAAACTTCCCTCAGATTAATAATATTTGGGATAGCAAAGTGTTGCTCGGAGATATCAAAGCCAAACAGGCAGAAAAAATCGATTCGATAGAATTGATGAGTAAGGAATTGAGCCCTGCTAGTTACTGCAGTAACTTTGACATTTTTATGGCTGATCCAAATTGTTACAAAGTAGACAATCAATGGTATTATTCAAATCAAAAAGTGATGGATGCAGCTCAAAATCTCCCATCATGCGCTAAAGCAACTGAATTAAATCAGGAAAAGTTAGATAACTGTAGCCACCACAAAGATGTAAAAACTGATTTAAATTCATCAAAAGAGTATGACTATAGAGATTTGCAAAATGTTGCAAACAACAGAAACATGCAAAATCTCCATAATGTGGACTGTCAATATAATCTATACTGTTATGGTAAAATACCAGCAACAAATGTAAGCTATGTGCCAAACAACACGTGCAATATACCTTTCAAATCTATAGTGAATACACTTGATCCACAAACAGAATGTTCAAATGAAGAAAGTGATATAATTGTAGAAGAATCTGATGAAGGTCAAACAGATTATAGTGAAGAACAGGATAGGACATTTCAAGTCAACAAATGTCTTATATGCAATACAATATACAAGCCATTGGGCATACAATTCTTTTACTTAACCTCTAAAAACCCTCTCACAATGTCAAGCCAAACACCAGTACTATTTAAACTTGGTCACATTGTTGGAGATTTCAGATTTTCTAAGACATACCTGTGTTGTGAATGTCTTGGTCTTCTCAATGTATTTGACAATTTACAATGCAAGTTAGAAAATGTCCGAAAAGAAATCTTTGAGAAGTTTAAGAAAACCTGTAGTGAGAATAATACTCAATGCAGTCAAACTAATAATCAAAGTGTTACAAGAACAACTTCAGTTAATAATAGATCATTACAGTATAAGTGTAAGATATGTTTGAAAATATTATCCTTAAAGAAATATTTGTATTACCATGTTAAAAGGCACAAAAATAAAGGTTACCTTTGTGAAATGTGTGGCCGAAAATTCAAGAGGAAAAGAATATTTCTTATCCATAGAAAGAATCATTTAAAGAAACCTGTATCAAAAATAATATCCTTCAAATGTTCAAACTGTGATAAAATGTTCAGAACAAAATCGAACAAAAAAGAACATGAAAACTTTTGCTTAGGAATATTTCCATATGAATGTAGGAACCAACATTGTGATAAGAAATTCGCTTCTGTTACCAAGCTAAAAAACCACATGAAGTTAAAACATGACAAAAAGTTCATTGCAATTTGTTCAATATGTAATATAGGCTTTGTAAAAGTTTCTGACTACAAATCTCACATGATCACTCACAGCACTGATAAAAAATTTACTTGTAAAGATTGCGACAAAAGTTACAAAACATTAAGTAACTTAAATTTTCATATGAAGATACATTCCAAAAAACTGCCATTCAATTGCACAATATGTATGAAGGGATTTATGAGGAAGGAATATTTAGAAGCTCACGTGAACAATCATAAAGGTATTAAAAATTTTAAATGTGCCATTTGCGGCAAAAAATTTGTTTCGCAAAAAAATCTCGATTCACATTTAAAGTACCATGAAGGAACAGTAAAAACAAAAACATGCAATATCTGTGGGAAAACAATGACTACAGGATATGAAGAACATTCACGAATTCACAATAATTTACGTGAATTCGAGTGTGACACCTGTAATTTTAGATTCAATACAAAAGGTGCCCTTTCGAAACATAAGAATAAAAAACACCTCAAAGTGCAAAAAGATGTGTTTAAAATTAGTACTATTGGCAATTGTCAAGTTGGGAAAAAATTCGAATGATTGAAAACACAAACATTATGGCTGTTGATGGTACGGAGTAGAATAGTAATAATTGTTACAATAAGGAACCGATTAAATACCAACAAAGAGGCATAATACACAAAAAATAATATTACATTAACCACCCAGGCGATTATCTCCAAAAAATAAAGGATTTTATGGATTTGTATAATGTTTAGAAGTAGACACCATGTGTGTTCAAAGAATATTGATGTGTATTTAAACTTTGTTAGCTGAAAATCATGTTAATAATGTGATTTTACATAGGTACAATATATATTTTTTTACTAAAAATGTGTTTTAATTTACATATAGTACAGGTCCCAGATTGGATGGTTTTGGAAAGATTCCTCATATTTCCCAAAGTGATAAGACAAAAAGTAGCGATAAGGTGTTCAGGGCTCGGTTTTCGAGTCGTTTGGGAGATACAGGATGTTTCTTGTTTTATGGAGTTTCTTAAATGTTACATAACCTTTCTGTTTGTGAATATTTTCGATTTCGGTAAAAACACTTTTTTTATTTTTTTTATGTAGAATTCATTGGTATAGATATTTTTTTGGTTAGCGGTTTTAAAGAAAAAACCCTGGACCTCAAATTCGGGACATTTGGATAATCCTATTCCCAAAATCTGTATTTGCCAATTTCTCCCTTTTATGGAAGATCTCCTTTCTACTTTTATGCATTATAAAAGTTTAGAACACCCTGCAATTCTGTGTAACAACATAGAAAATATAGCTTACTGCTAGGTTTTGTGTGAATATACACTAGAATAATTTTCCAAACATTTTATTTTATGTTATGTTTTTCCAACAAATCAAGCCTTGATTACAAAAATCAATATGTAATACATCAGGTCAAGGGCTTTCAAAAACACCTGAAAAACTGCTTCTTGTCCATCTTCTCCTTTAAACCTAGACCAAAATAATGTCTAAAAATCAGCGTAAATCCATATTTCCTCATGTTCGGACATCTAGGGTTGGCGAACTCTCTTGGGACCAAAAATCAAGTCTGCATCAGGGGCACCCTTCGGATGCTGGTACTTTTTTCTTTCTCTGTTCAGATTTTGAGTCACGGGTCGATTTTGTTGTGCCATCATTTCTTGATAGTCTTCATCTTCAAATCTTTCGGTTATATTCAAAGTCAACCTCTTAACACATTCCTTTTCTTCTTTTTGGGCTTGCTCCTGATCCCTCAGGTTTTGTGCCAATTCAGAATCCACATCTGCTTCAAATTGTTTATACTGTTGCTTGTTACCTTTTCGTACCATCAAGACAAATCCTATTTTTTCACTGTCTTTTTCATTAGCTGGCTCCTGAAAAAGGTCCAAGTGTAAAATAAAAAAAACTTCTAGCGATTCGTTTACCTGTAGCTGTTCGTAAGTTTTCTTAGCGTTGTTTTTTAAAACTACTGGCACAGAAATGTCAATGTGGCCAACTTTGATGGGTTCTCTTAATCGTTCTTGAATATTCTCAGAAACCATTTTATCTAATGCATTTAAAAATTCATCATCCTCTGGACAGTCTACTTTTTTAGGACCTTTGGGTATTGCAAGTGATTCAGAGACTTGTTCTGCTTCGGCTTCACTGGTTTCTGGTTCACCTAAAAAATGATTTGAATTTTACCTTTGGATAACAATATTATGTACCTAATAGATTCCTTGCCTGTTGTAAACCTTACTTCCGTGGAAATTAAATACCAGGAACCTTTTATTTGGAACCCTGTATGTAACTTGACGAATTTCACAATTTATCTTTTTTTTTCTGATTTGCTTAGAATCCAAACCTCCTTGAAAGAGTTTGTTTACCCTTTTAATTATGGAGATTTCTGTTATGTGTGTTGACCAATATGAACAGTAGGTACATGTGTTTTAGCGGCTATTTCGGTAGATTGAAAATAATTATTTTTGAAAAATCACGATATCTTTCTGATCTGAGAAAATTGTGGTACTCTATTTTATACTTTCCTTTCAAAGGCTGAGTTCAGACACTAAGTACCTGTTATACCGCCTTTTGGAAACTTTCAGGCAACATTATTTTTTCAACACTCTTGTCTGTTTTAAAAGGTTACTAAAGTAAAATTTACAAAAACCCAGAGTGTTATCTGCATTTTTCTAGCCAAAGCTGTGCAGATCAGTGGAAACCTTACCTTCATCTTCAGATCCTTGCGTATGATCCACAGTTTCATCTTCAGTGGCAGTGTCATCTGTAGTTGGTCCTGCCAGTGATTCTGAAATTTCATCTTCTGCTCCTTCTGTACCTTCCTCGTTATCAGTTTCAACAATGGCGTCCAAGCCATCTAAATCTTTATTTTTGTCATCGGAAGTTATATTTTCTATAACAAAAATGGGACTTACATTTTGAAAAATTGTTTTCTTATTGATTACCAACTCCCAAAGTTGTCCTAATATTATTTATCTCTGCCTGTGCTTCCTCGAAGCTCTTGCACAATTTTAATTTTGGCCTTAATGCTAATAAAGTATCCTTAAATATGTGTTCTAAAATCGGAGGGAATACCTCTTTCCATATTTCTTTTTTATGCCAATAATACGCCTGGAAAAATACTAAATAGTAGTCAAGTTTTCGTTTGCTGCTGCCACTACTGAAATATGTTCCTAGAAGAACAAAAATATAATTATTACCTGGGATAATAACAAATTCTTGTTACATACCACAAGTTTCTAAAAGGACGGAAGCTAGGCGAATTCTGAATAAGTGATCAGGTGGGTCTAACGGGGACGGTTCGTTGGGATCCATTGACACTCCAAATGATATAAGAGAGTACAAAACCTAAGGTAAATAAAATGTCTCTAAGCTAAATTCATCTATAAAGTATTATTTGTAATAGGTAGACCAATGTTTCCAAACTACTTTAGAAGAGACTGCCCCCTGCTTGTGTGGGTAAAGGGTGGCAATTACTATTATCTCAGCTTCACTGCGATTTGAAAAATTCAAGTAGGGATTGCATGTAGGTACTCAAGTCCCTACTACGGAAAACCCTAGAAAACCGTAGCAAAGATATAACAACCCTAGATACTGTGAAAGTATAGTACGTACGTATTTATACCGTTGATCTTTTGCCTACCATAAAACGGTCATTATCCCTTTGACCATAAAATGCCTCAGGGTCGGAGTAGGTATATACCTGCAACCGTAATTCACAATATAAATATAATTTTAAGCAGGTATTTTTTTATACTTATAAATATAGCTAATTGTATCAGCGTTGTATTAGTCTTGTCTTAGTGTTATAGTGTGGCGTTCTGGTGCTTGTGCTTTGTGCTGATAGTGGGTCATCTAGTGTCATGTTCAGAAGAAAGCATTTATCTCTTGATGCTAAAGAAATAATTAAAAATGTGTATCAATCGTTGCTGGCAAGAGGCCTTAATTCCAGGGATGCTTTAGCGGTCTGCCTTAACAAATACTCCTCTAACTTCGGTAAGGGACATAGTATTAAAACCTATTATTCCCAAAAAAAAGCGCAGTGACTCCGGCACAATAAGAAGCATTGACGAGTATGATGTGGATTTATTAAGAAAGATTTACCAAATGTATGAAGAACAATCTGTACCCACCTTCGTTTACCTAAAGAAGAGGCTGATCAACGACGAAACAAACATTTCTTGTGATATTACTACCCTTAGAAAAATGCTGCTCAAAATGGGAGTTAAATATCGCACAATTAATAAAAGACAAACTTTAATGGAATCTCAACGTTTACGAGAATGGCGTCATCAATATCTAACAGCTATTACACAATATAGAGCAGAAAATCGCCCAATTATCTACATTGACGAAACATGGTTTGATTCCCATGACACTGCAAAGAAAGGATGGGTTGATTTTTCACAAAACTATCAAATAACGGCAAAAGAATTACGATAATTCATGCAGGTTCAGAAAATGGGTTTGTTCCGAACTGCCTTTTGCTTTCAGCTAAAAACATAGCAGTATCTTCCTTAGATTACCACCAAGACACTGACTCAAAACTGTTTGAAGATTGGTTTGAACATCGTCTTTTGAAAAATATACCAAAAAATAGCGTTATTGTAATGGACAATGTGCGTTATCATAGCAGGTAACTAAAAACAATCCCCAATTGTAGCAGTACTAAAGCGGAGATTCAACATTACATGATAGAAAATGATATTTATTTTGAAGAAACATACAAAAAACAGGATCTTTTGGAAGTCTTAAAAGCTTTCAAAATTGATAGGGAATACGTCTGTGACAAACTTGCAGCTTAAAATGGACATGTAGTGTTGCGTCTTCCCCCTTACTACTGTATTTTTAACCCCATTGAGTTAATATGGCACCAATTAAAATCAAATATTAGAAGAAATAATATTTCTCCCACATTAAATATATCTGTAGTAGAATTAATAAAAAACGTAGTAAGTAACATCTCTGCGGACATTTGGAAAAACTGTATACAACATGTAATTAAGGTGGAAAATTCTTATATGTGTATGCGTACAAATGTTCAACCACTGATAATAAGTTTAGGTTTAGATGAGGATAATAGTGATAGTGACACAGAACTAATGGAGTAAGGAATAATTGGGTTTTCAAATTTAATTATGTCTTCATACCGACAAGTCAATTTGTAAAACTCCTACATTGTGCTGTGTTTTAATCTAAATGTGTAAATTTAAGTATGTATTTTATTAAATTCTATATTATTATTCATTGGTTTGTATTTTCATTTAGTTTAGAATGTCTACTTATTTTAAAATAAAAATAAATAAATAATATCTCAATAATGCTTAAGCCGACCCTGCACCCCAGTAATATATTATACCTATATACAATGGGGTATTATCAGGTAGTTGATTTATTTCAGAAAGGTCAACGGTATAAATCCGTATACACTATAATTTTGCAATTTTAACTTGGACAGGGTGGACAATTTTTATCTGTAAAACTTCTAGAATCGTTGGAAAATGTCAAAATAATATGATTTTTCATGGTTTTCATTTTATTTCGAAGAAATTTTCTCTATTTATATTCAACCAGTGACCTGGCAACCGATTTTACTGAAATATTCTCTAAAAAAATGAGCTTTCCTATTTATTCTAAGAAAAATAGTGCTCTTAAAGATTTGTCAAAAAATTCATCTTTTTCTTGCAAAAGTTTTTAATTTCAATCTGCAAATTTTTGACTTCACTTCTAGAGTGAATTTGGTTTAATTTCAACA
Source organism: Pseudeuparius sepicola (assembly GCA_963920635.1). Lineage (NCBI taxonomy): Eukaryota > Metazoa > Arthropoda > Insecta > Coleoptera > Anthribidae > Pseudeuparius > Pseudeuparius sepicola. Next base: position 43,980,949 of record OY987302.1, on the reverse strand, counting down.
TGCATGCCCAGGCTGTTTAGCAAATTGTTTCTTGTTGAAAGCAATATTAGGTTCTTGTTCCTGGAATATAGGGTGTCCTTGTACAGAACCGCCCAATGTTGCCCGTAGTTTGCTAGGAAATCTTGGGGGCCACGGTAGCGACCTTCGGAGCATCATGAATATGGACTGCATGTTTTTCCGACTTAGATTGACTATGGTTCGATTCGAGGTCGAGGCTCACGGCATGCACCTGTCTTTATAGAAAAACACCGCTGATGGCCAAGAGCACTGAGCAAAATGCACAGGGTGTTTAAAATTTGGCGACTAAAGTCCAATTAAGGCATAATATTCGTTTTCTCAGATTGTAGAAAATGGGGGCCGTGACGTTATTAATATGTTTTTCCCAGAAACATACAATTTTTTTCCTTGTGAATGTAACTTTCATTCGATTTTTTTGTATCTCTCTCCATTCAAAAAATTATCGAATAGTTCTCACCTGAGCTTACATAATTCCATGGAAAACAACTGACCACCAACCTTTAAGATAAGTAGAAAACATATGCTTTACATTTCTGATGAAAACATAATATTTTATTAACAACAAAATCAAGGGAATATGATATGAAATAATAGTAATGCCGCACTTCTCCCCCACACTTGGTTGCTTTTGGGGTACTCTGAGTTTGGAGTATTGTGAGGGTGAGAATTATTATTATCCTTTTACGGAGGGATTAGTTGTGTTTTTATTATAGTATAATAAAGATTGTATAATTTTTACTTTTTTGAAATCTATGCTTGTTCCCGATTGCAACGACATAAATACGAGCGATTAAATTTTTGAATTTTTTATTACTTTTTGCTTTTTCTAAAGGTGAGCAAAGTTAACCATTTTTGCACCACAAATAAAATCAATTAAAAATGGGTTAGGTAATCAATGACTGTCATATGGGCAAAGATACAAGTTTAGCAACAATAAAGCGGCATTTTTGGTAACTTTGACTATATTACTAAAAAATAGTTTAATATCGAGAAAACAAATTAAAATTACATTTTATCATCACAAAATTATGGGTGTTCTTGGGGGAATACTTTATAAAAAAATATACAGGGTGAGCGTATTTAGAGTCTTTGCATGGGGATCTTGGTTATCTTAAGAGATACGAGGTCGGTTTAATGGGGCAAAGTTGCGGAATTTGATGCCGAGTAACATGGTAAAAAAAAATTTTGGCTGGCCCTTGTCGTTTTGAAAATAATGCGAAAAACTGAAAATTTTCGTTTTCGTTTTTATTTTTTTAAACGAAAACGAATGGCGCTGGACATTTCTAAGTTAAACATTATTAAGGCACTTTTTTACAAGGAATCTAAATTTAACCTCGCATTTTTTTCTCGCTTCCCTGGACAAAGATATGACGATCAACTTTTATTTTTCTTATGTGCGCCATATTGTATTTTTGCATTTTTGAAAAGAGGATTTTTTTCTGGTTAAAATGATATGTCACACATTATGCTTTACTTTGTATTTCTTGGCGAAATATCAAATTAATCGTTTTTGCATAGAGTGCCTTGGAAACGTAAGTCCTATAATGTTTGACGTTTTTGCATAGAGTGCCTTGGAAACATAAGCCTAGTTACCCATTGTTGCCAAGTGTGCTTTGGAATATTGTTTAACGGTTCAGTAAAAATTCAGTTAATGTTTTTATTGCTTAAATAAATCATAAACGTACCACGAGCACGAGAGTATGATCTGAGACCTTGTTATTTATTCGTTATTTGCTATAATATGGAAATAAAGAAAAACACCGCTATGGCTAAGAGCACTGGACAAATGTGGGTTCACGGTATTGCTCCTAAATAGCTTTATCCATGTGGTTTACTAATTGTCCTACACTCACTGGGATTACTATGGTTTTCTAGGGTTTTTACTGAACCGTTAAACAATATTCCAAAGCACACTTGGCAACAATGAGTAACTAGGCTTATGTTTCCAAGGCACTCTATGCAAAAACGATTAATTGGATATTATCGCAAGAAAAACAAAGTAAAGCATAGTGTGTGACATATCATTTTAACCAGAAAAAAAAAACTCTTTTCAAAAATGCAAAAATTAATATGGCGGACATAAGAAAAATAAAAGTTGATCGTCATATTTTTGTCCAGGGAGGCGAGAAAAAAAATGCGAGGCCATATTTAGATTCCTTGTAAAAAAGTGCCTTAATAATGTTTAACTTAGAAATGTCCAGCCCCATTCGTTTTTGTTTAAAAAAATAAAAACGAAAACCACAATTTTCAGTTTTTTCGCGTTATTTTCAAAGCGAGAAGGGCCAGCCAATTTTTTTTTACCATGTTACTCAGCATCAAATTCCGCAACTTTGCCCCAATTTAACCGACCTGGTATCTCTTAAGATAACCAAGATCCCCATGCATAGACTCGAAATAAGGTCACCCTGTATATGACTGCCTCCTAAATCCCAAGAAAGATACCTTTTAATCATTTTAAGGTTTTTCTATGCTTTTATGAATTTTATGACAAATGTTAAAAATTGATTGATTCCTGCAATTTATCATTTTTTTTATGAATTTATGAAAAGCGGCCACCACACGGTAAAATAAATTTTTCCAATACAGTTTCAATTTTTTAAGAAATCGGGTTGATTTTAAGAACTAGATTGAAGTCTATGAGCAATTGTTTAAACAAACCTTAAAGACGTCAGAGCTTTCCACCATTCTGTAATTGTATAGTTCCCCCAGATATTTTATTTGCGCCACTCTTCTTTGGTTGTATTTTGGCAAATTAACCTCCATTCCAAGGCGAATATCTTCCAATACACCATCCACCACTTTCGTTCCAACTTCTTCTTGGTAAGCTACCAGCCCAGCTAAGAGGTTTGCTAGACATCTATAAGGTGCATTAGTTGAAACTAAATTCTTTTAAAAGTAAAACTGAACTTACCTAATGTTGAAATATTTCAAGTTATATGCACCTGTGAGGCACTTAATAGCATATCTAGCTATCTCGTCGTTTTGCCAGTCGAATTTTCGTACTAAGCGCATAACTTTATCAGTACTACTTTTCTGAAGATCCTGGTATAACAATTTTCTTATAAACTGATGCATAACAGGCCTCTCTTTTTTTGCGACAGTGACAATTTCAGGTGGATTAACATAGTAATAAGCATTTTCTATTTGCGTAACGTACCGCGAATCTAAAGCCATAACAGCTTTTTTCCTCATCATTTGGTCTAAATAAACTTTAGTCCTCTGAAACGAATCTGGAGTGCAATATAAAAATCTACCACAAACTTCCAATAAGTTGCAGGCCATTTCAATGTGGTGGTGGGAAAAATCTCTAAGTAGAACTTTTAAGCAATAGAGAGCTTCTATTTTAGAGTATAATTTGAATTTAACCAGTTCGCCTATAAATCGTACTACTTTTATTTTGGATTCAATATTTATTTGATCTTTTTTCCGTACATGATACTTGAAGTCTTGTCTCAGCATTTGGCACAATTCATTGGCAACTTCAGGCAAAGCTGGATATAGTATTGCTACAAATCGGGCGTAAAATGGTAATAAATCCAATCTAGTTCTGTTCACTCCAAATAAAGCTCGAACGAGCTTTTTGCGGTTGTGCTTATTATTTACTGTCACTAAGAATTCTATTGCTGCATTGTCTATCATTTCTCTGTTGACACAGTTGGGAAGATTGTTTAGAAAAGCTTCCAATATTATCTTGTTGCTAGCATTTGTTGCTGTAGGATCTTCAGGTTCTTCTTCAAGTACCACTGGGTCATCTGATTTGCCTATAGAATCATCAAAAGGAACAAAACAAAACTGTATTGAAGAAATTATTGTTAATTCAGACAAAATACATTTGGGGAGCTCGGAGGAGAGTATGTATATAGAAAGTTATATTTACTTACTCTCAAATAAGTATTTGATAATAGTCAATATACAGTGCGACCCACTTCAAACCGGAACACCCCCAGAAAATTTGTATTTATCATCCGATTTTGATCTAGTTTTTTTAAAATGATCGAGCATGAAAACCTGTACTTTGGGACCAAAGCGGACAATCATATTAGGCAAATTTTCATACAAATTCTGACTACGCCACTGGATTGGGCATCCCTTAAAATGGGTTTTTATAAAATTTTGTTAAAAAATATCGAACAATAAAATTCTAGAAACAAATGAAAATGATGATTTAACTACCTATTTTACCTGCCTACTTGCTTAAATCAAGTTGCATGTGGATTAAAAACAATTAGAACTGTAACTTATTTTATAAAAGGTATACCTAAGTACAAAAACGCTAATGTAAAAATTATGAGGTATGAAAAATGTATCGAAATAAAAGGTGGATTAGTTAAAAAAAAATTGAAAATCCGTTTTTACTTAAGTTTTTTTTATTTAGGTACCTATACCTATTTATAATATAGCAAGTTACAGTTTCCATTGTTTTCAATGGTATGTAGCCCGTATATTTCGACCCACCCCTAGAGCCTATATTTCTCGAGTTAGAAAAAAATTACTTAAATGAAAGTTGTAGGGTTTTTTCTGAACCGCTAGGATCTGTTACTAGATAAAACAAATGAGCGTCGCAAATTTATAAAAAATATATAAACTTACTTTTTTTAATGGAACACCCTGTATATTTGTGGATTTTTTTAATTGCACACATTTTTCCGATTCCTACAATATAAATATGTTATATGATTTCTCTAAGCATTCACATGATATTCCAAATTGCAGATAAATACGATCTTTATAAATCAAGGTGCATGGAAAAACATTTCAACTTAGGCAAGGGCATTCCTGTCAATCCATTATTTTTGGGACAATACACCTTGGTACCCTACAACTGTCATTTAAGTATTTTTTTTCTAACTCGAAAAATAGAGGCTCTAGGGGTGGGTCAAAATATACGGGAACATACTGTACAGGCGCAGCCTCATAAATGTTTCCACTAGGCATGAGAAATGAGCAAGAAATCAAGAATTTCGGGTAAGTGCGGCAAAGTTGCGCCAATTCTATGGGTTTTAAATCAACAACTTCCCCTACATTCCCCCCACCACCCCACGCTCCTCCCTGTACCGTATAGGTAGAAAATAGCATTGTCTGAAATTAATACGCCAGTCAACGAAACTATTATTATAATAATTTATAAGTGAATTTAAAGTTTTACACTGTTTCTTGGTGTTTTGGGATTCACGTATCGTGAAATTAGGCAGATTTCTTTGATTGTCAAAGTGGTATTAGTTATAAGGTATAAGTATGATTTTGTTATTATAGCAGAATCTCGTAGTGTTTTTTTACATTGGTTTATTACACGTCTTTATCTTAATTGCAAACCAAAACCTTGATTTAATTTAATTTTAAAGCTTCCCTGGAGTCTTCGGGTGAGGTTTGGATGATCCCCGGGCCCCCGAAAAATCGAGAAATAAGAAAAACACGCAATTTCCAAGAGTGGTTTCAGAGGATTGTCACGTTTCTCAAAAGCGGTTAATCGTGAATCAGGAAATTATCTTAGATATCGGATTTTCGAGGTTCTTTTTGGTACCGGAGGAAAGTACGACACCCAACTAAGAGATTTACCACCTCCTTCGATTTTTAGAAAAAAGCCGCCAATGTCCGAGGGTAGGGTTGTAAGATTTTCCACTATTATTTAGGCAATCTAAAGCCAACATAACAGCGCCAAATTTACTGTTTTTCTCACTGTAAATGGAAATGTTGCGTAATAATATGTTAGATTTGCTGCCACTTACACCTTTGAGGCTATAGCTGGCTTTCAAACTGCGAGAGAGGGGAAGGGTAATTGCAACATTGTCAGTTGGACTCCTTTGCAACCGCACGTATTGAAACAATTTCAAGGCCTGAACAGACAATTAGGTGAATTGCTGAAGAATATTTTTTAATTACTGGATGAACAGTTCAACCAGTTGGAGACATGAGTAGGAATATGTTGGACGAGTATTTTGTAACATATATGCATGAATGAAAATAGATAAATTTGCTTAAAGCCCTAAAGTGAACCAATGAATTTCAATTCAAACCAAAAGGTACCAAAACACTTGTTTGCTTTTTATACTCGCTTCTGTTAAGAAAATGTATGGAAATATGCCATGTAAACTCGTCAAATGAAAAGGACATAACAAACAAGTATTTTATTTTAGATATTAAATCCATTAATTAAACCACCCTGTCCATTTTTTCGTCATGTGGAGCCAGTGACGATCGCTTGAAACAGCACTATTCAAGTGTCTTTAATATAGTGTTGGTCCAGCTCTAACACAGTAGAACCAGTAGCCTGACTCTCTCAAATATTTTCAGACTCCCGCGCTTCGACTCAGCTTATCCTCAGCTTGCAGAAAACTCTACAAGAGTGATATATGAAATATGTTATATTTTTAAGGTTTCTCTAGGGTTTTCCCATAGTTCGATTTATCAAATATAGTCCTCTATGCTCCCGACATACAGGGTGTGGCAAAATGACCTCCCCTGTGTGCAAAATAAAAATTTGTTTTGTATATTTCTGAAAAGTACACATAATGCGGTTTTAGATTAACTTGCGTCTCAACCTTTGGGTCGCCGGTGGCTCGGTCCACGGGCACCGGCAGCTGTGGGCAGAGCTGAGGGAGGAGGTGCCCATCCTGGAAATGAGAAGGGATGTGCAGACTCCTTCCATCGGCTTCCACTGCCGACTTCACTTTGTCTTTCCTGACAGGGAGGGGTGGGCCGAAGGGAATAGTGATCATAATCCTGTCACTATAATATTTGGAATTCAAGGTGCCGGAAATAATACCCTAAACAATAGTTTCAAAAAACTGACCACAAATTGGGAGATGTACAAAACTGTACTTTTGCTAAATCCTCCACCGCTTAGACATATTACAGATGCACAAGACATTGACGAATACACTAATACTATACAAAATTTAATAATTAACGCTATTGCGGAATCGACTACTGCAACGAGTACAACATACCACTCGACGAAGCTTCCCCAAGACATTAAAAATTTAATTTCACAAAAAAGACGAGCCAAAAAATTTGCACAAAGGACGGGACATAACCAAGATTATAACCGACTCACAAGACTCATAAAGGACAGAATTTCGGAATTTGACAATGAAAATTGGCAACTGACGTTAGAAACTTTAATTTCTTCGGGCAACTCTTTTTGGAGGATTATTAAAAATCTAAGAGGTAAAAACACAAAAACACCGCACCACCTATTTCAAGACAAAACGGATTATTTTTCACGGCGGAGGAAAAGGCAGAAGTTTTTGCGGAAGAGTACATCTCCCAATTTTCGCCCAACATAAATCCTAGCGATGAGCCAGATTGGGAAGCTGAGGTAATTGAGACGGCAACTAGATTGTTAGATCAGGCTCCTCCAGGTCAACTTCCTCTTTGTGACCCGGAGGAAATAAATACCATTATTAAATCTTTGCCCACTAGAAAGGCCCCCGGTCTGGACGGCATACCAAATAAGGCCATCAAATTACTGCCGAAAAAATTTCGTATAGCAATTCTAAATTTAACAAATGCCATCTTAAGAAGTCAATATTTTCCGTCTATCTGGAAAAAATTGCAAATAATCACGATACCTAAGAAAAGTGGCTCAAACATTCCAACAGATTATAGACTTATTAGTCTGTTATCTACGATTTCTAAAATTGTAGAAAAGGTGGTACATCATAGATTAGTGGAAGAAGCTGATAATCTGTCTATTATACAGGGTGAGCAATTTGGATTCAGGTCGATGCACAGCACAGAGCTTCAAGCCTGTAGATTGGTTGAAAACGTAACGAAAAGTCTGCAAAAACAAAAAAGCGCAGGAATTGTCTTACTGGACATAGCCAAAGCCTTTGATAAAGTGTGGCACTGGGGGCTGCTATATAAAATGCTCAGGGGGGGCTTCTCGGCTCCCATTGTCCGCTTTATCAAGGGCTTTCTTTTTGAAAGAAAATTCTGCGTTACGAGTCGAGAATAAAAATTCTAATTTTTATAATATACAGGCTGGCGTACCACAAGGGTCGGTATTGGGTCCGGTCCTGTACTCAATTTACATCAGCGACTTAACGTCATACCCGCAAACGAAAGTTTTCCTATACGCGGACGATACAGCAATTCTGGCAACCAGTAAATCTCTCAGGTTAATTAAATCTTTCTTGCAGCGTGCTGTGAACCTTGTTGCAGCCTACTTTTTAAGATGGAAAATTAAAATTAACGAAAATAAAACCAAGGCCATTATTATCAGTAAGAAAAGACTATTACCGGTACTACAACCAATTAATCTCAATAACATCCCCGTAGAATGGAGCGATAAGGTTGTCTATTTAGGGTTAACTCTAGATAAGAGATTGACGTGGCATTCTCATATAGATAGTCGGATAAGAATGGCTAAGGAAGCTATCTCAAAATTATTTTCAATGTTGGCAAGAGACTCGAAGCTAGATGTCCAAAACAAAATTTTAATTTACACTCAGGTGTTAAGACCCTCCTTGTTGTACGCGTGCGCCGCCTGGTGTTTCGCAGCAAAATCGCAAATAAACAGAGTTCAGGTTATACAAAATAAGTGTCTCCGTATGGCCGTAGGCGCGGAATGGTATGTATCAAATAGGACTATACACAACGACTTAAACATACCGACAGTGACATAAGGAGGCACGCGAGGAAAATATACGAGACTATTATACCCAATCACCCAAACACACTACTCACGGACGCATGTACATATGAAATCGACCATAGACTACCTCACAAAAGACCTAGACATTTTATAGAAGCTAACGACGAAGATGAATGACACTGATGTAAACCCACAACAACAAATTTAAGAGTAGTTTAGGTTATTTTAATATTTTAAATTTTTTAATTAATTAATTAATCCCTAATTAATTAATTAATACCCCTTATTACTATTTTAAATATTGTTAAAAAGCACACGCTAAAATTTCTGATAGGAGAATAACTCTCCAAGCACTGACCACCTACTTACATATATACTGTATATTATTACTTGGGGAACAGGGCGTTTTACACGCCGACCTTAATAGAACAAAAGTTAAAAAACGAAAAACAAACCACCTCCCTCGGGGACCACACCACCGTGTTTCAGGCGGAGGTGTTCGCCATCATGATGGGAGCAGAGGTATCGCTCAGGCTTAGAATCAGGGGCTGGAGGCTGACAGCAAAGCGGCGTTAAAGGCGCTGAGAGCTAACCGTACTTGGTTCCCATTGGTGGAGGACTGCAGAACGAGTTTGCTCAGGTTGGTAGGCGAATGAAACAGGGTCGTTCTATCGTGGGTGCCGGTCACGCGGGCATAGCGGGGAATGAGACTGTGGACCTACTGGCTAGAGAGGTATCCATGAGAAGTCCCGCCAGAACCAATATTGGGGATTGCACCACGGGTCGCAATTGTAGCCCTGGACGAATGGCTGCACGGCAGGTTCGTCGAGGACTGGCGCCGGGCTCCGGTGATGAGGCAGACTAGGCTCATGATTTGTGGGCCGTCGACCGTCTTGTCTAGAGAGCTGCTGCGTCTGCCAAGGACAGAGTTAAGGGGAGTGGTGAGGGTCCTCACTGGGCACTGCTGCCTGGCTCGCCACCTGCACCTTATAGGGGTGGGAGGGGAGTCGGAGTGCAGATAGTGTCTGGAGGATGAGGAGACACCGCACCACTTGGTCATTGAATGCCCTGCACTTGACAGGGTGAGGGCCGGCTTGCTGGCCGCCGTGTGACGCTGGCCGTGGGGGCACAACGGACCCACTGTGGCCTACGTGCCGGGCCGATTTAAGGCGGCCACCCCCTGCACTGGATAGGATAGGAACGTGTGGCGCCCTCCCTCCATTGTCGATATATTGATTCAGTCTCTTCTGGTAACTTTCCAGGATCCTGTAGGTCAATTGTTGTGTTATTTCCTCCCTAAGAGCTCACAAAGTTTGAGGATGATGTTGGTAGATCTTCAATTTGAGATAGCCCCAGAAGAAAAAAATGTACAGTGTCAAATCTGGAGAACGAGGGGGCCACCCGATGTCACCATGTAAGGACCTAACATGCCCAAGAAACATTTCTTTGGGAATGATGAGATGTGTGGGCCACATATTGAAACCACACACTCTCCTGTCCGTTTATCAAAAAGATTCCCTGGAGAAAGTTCTCAAGCATTGCACAATTCTGGTCACAGGTCACCATTCCAGAAGCACTATTTTCTTCAAAAAAATACAGACCCCACATACTAAACTCGAAAAAGGCACACCATACTGTAACCTTAGGGCCGTGGAATGGTCGTTGGTGAAATTCCCAAGGATTATCTTCTGCCCAATTACAGAAATTTGGTTCGTTGACCGTGCCTGAAAGGTGAATCATGATATGAACTTGAAATGGCAAGAGTACAGCCGTTTTGTCACATATATGACCCTACAGTACCCCACCCCAGCCCTCGCTATGCCTTTCACAAATCGGGCAGGTCATTAAGTTAAAGTTAAAACTACTGTGAAGAATACCAAGAAATTTTACTATTAAGCTGAATTCGAAGGAGCCAGGGGTAATCTTAAAAGAATTTGACATATTATTAACACTGTTATAACAACTAGCAAGCCCAAAAAAAACATCTACTGCTGTCGGCCACCTACTCATTGGCAATAACATTAATAACAAGCTCTCAAAGTGTTAGTGAAAGACTAAACAAATTCTTTGCAACAGTGGATCAGCAGCTAGCCGACAGCGACAGGGTTCCAAAGAGTCTATTTAATCTTGCCCAAAAAAAGACCAATGGCAGCAGTCTGTTTTTGGAGCCAATAGGGCTGAAGGAAGTCGAGAGTCTGATATCAGCATTGGATTTACGCAAGGCAGCGGGTAATGAGGTGAGTGTGCACGCATTGCGAAGATGTAAAAGTGAAATGGCAAAGATTTTGGTGAAATTAACACGTTGACTGCCACACATAAGCAAGGAAATTTTTGTCCCAGATGCCAAAACACTTAAATAACTTTTTCTTGTAGATTTCTACCCAAAGAAAACATATCGTATATATTTTTTATTTTCCACTCCGTTTTCGTCTTTTTTTACCCTTCCGAATTATCTCGTAGTTGGCTCCAACAAAACCTTGCCGCATGTGCACTCACTAGAAAAAACACCGGAAAACATGCTACTATTGTCCTGTGTGTGAAGAAGAGCCTGCATTATGTCTAGAAGAATATTTGAAACAATATCACACATAAGTATTTTCAAAATCTTTTTGAATGTATACCTAGATTGTAATTTTTTGTATTACATTTTTATATAGCCCAAAAATATCAAAGTAATAGTTATTTATGTTCCAAGGCACTGAAGTTCAACTTTTTATGACTCATGTGAAGTTTAGTTGCTGAGGCCTCTGGCCGAGGAAAATAAACCACATGAGTCATAAAAAGAACTTCAGTGCCGAGGTACATATTATATATTTTTTGAAATCGGAAAAAAAAATGTTTTATTAGGCAAGAAAATAATAATAAGGGATCACCCGTCCACGAACCGACTACGCGCGGCATTGCTTGACTTTACCGATCGCTCTACCTAGGACAAGTATAATGACGTACGGCACCTTCTGACAGAAAAACCAAACTGCTGCTTCTTGTGCAGCCTACACAACAAATCTATTGATATTCGAATTTACTAAAATATGTATACTGAAGGATTGCGCTGCTATAGTTAACAATTTCGCAATGTGTACGAAAAGTTAAATGGGCCTTTATCGGCCGGGTTTTGAATATTTGGTCACTTTTGACGGGCGATTTCTCCGCGTCTGACATTTGATGTTTACATCTCGCCAAGGCCTACTTATTGAAAAAATCGTACAATAATGGGCTACATTATTGTACGATTTCTGTGCTTTTAATGACGATTTTGGGACATTTTAATGCCGATTTCAAGAAAATTTATTTTCGTTCTATGGAGCCATATTATTAATACTTGAAGTGTCTGTGGACGCCGGGCACAGTCTGATCCCGTGCTTGCTCATAGATGGCATCAAAGAAAACGATGACAAATACGAGATAACTCGTAGTTAGCATCCTGGACAAAAAACCAACTACAAGTTTACTTGTACTTTGGCAGTCAATGTGTTAATAAACCAATCATTTCAGACTGGAATTCTGCCAGATATGATGAAGATAGTGCGGGTCACCCCACTGTTTAAATCCGATAATCCAGAACTGTCAAGTAATTAGTTTTTAAAAACTGTAGAAACCGTTAAACATTTGTTAATAATAACTCCCTCCAGATAGATATATATCTAAAACTCTATATAAATAATAGCCTTTATTTAATTTTTCTAATCAATAAATACAAATTTTGCCTCACCTTGAGTAAGCAACGCATGATAGATATTTTGCTGAGTCGAGAATGAAGGATTGTCAATCCCATTTATGCTACTGGTTGTAATTCTGTGGATATACACTACTATGTGTCCACAGATTGAATCAACAAAAGAAAAAACTTCTGTATTTTGAGTTTTTGCTTAAAACACATTCTTTACAATAATTGTAGCTTGCAAAATAAATAAGATTTGCATAGAGTGGTTTCTTCTCCAATATACAGGGTGGCCAGAAATGCAAAAGTTTTCTGAAAATGGTACAAGACTAAACTGATATTTTCTAAAATTTATTTGTGGCGCAAACAGATCCATTTAATTTTTAATTGGGTTTTTCGCCACCAAACTGATCGAAAGACAACTTTTTCAAGTTGCCTGGAAAATTCATAAATTCTTAACAGTGAATGAACGAAACTTTAAACGTGCAACTCAAAAAATAACTTCAAAAAATTTGTTTTCTGAGCTTTCGGAGAATAAATCTTCCTCCTTTCTCAAAGATCATGCCAAGTCAAAGTGAAGTGACAGATTAATAAATTTCAGGTTAAAATGTCATGACAACAGAAACAATAGCCTAGCCACCTGCCTGATATTGTACCCTGTGTTCTATCTAATTATCTATACTAACTTCTCTTTGAATAAGTGGCAATAATATTTTACTGAATTCCACTGAACATTCAGCAACACAGTTGTCCGTATTTCCTAGAATAAATGCAGATTCTTTAATTAACTGCTTTGATTTGTAATTTTAGAGAGAAATACAAAATAAAGTAATTCCTAATTAAACAAGCAGGAGAATATATTTTCTAAAAAAAGTTTTCCCTCTTGTTAACTCAATACGTGGAGACACTGTATATTTGGTGTTACTTGGTTGAAAACTACCAGAAAATGTAAAATTACAATATCTTGTAAATCACTCCTATGGTTTTTGGGATATTATTTGACAGCCATTGTTAACTTACTGTTGTCGTCTTCTAAGTCCTCAGCTGGCAACTCTGAATCAAGTACCTCTTCAGTGACAGTGTCAGGCGGGGGTGTATGTGATTTATTGAAATAAGATGTTGGTAAAAATGCTGTAAGTTCGGGTAATTCACAGTAAAACTTTTGAGTTTCGGCATCGCACCAAATATTTTCCACGTTTACTGTGTTATCATCAATGTCTGGGCCAGAACCAGTTACTATCATGTTCTAAAAGACATAAAGAGTTTATTATAAAATTTATACGTTCTAATATTTGACATACGTCTTCATTCTTAGGGAAGGTCTGTGCTTGCAACACAGGCATGTCTTCGTCCAGTAATTCGGCAAAACTCTGTGTATTGGTCAATAATTTCTCATAAGCAGACTGCATCAATTCCAATTTATCTTTACGATCTTGGCTTAATTCACCTTTTGTTTCTAATATTCTATTATTTTGCCTCTCGAAATTTTGCATTTCTTGATGATCTTTCATCAAGTGTTTGCTCAGAGATGCATAATAGTCTTTTAATAAAGCTCTTACATTTTGCTGCTTATCCGGAGGTAAAAATTTGCTTTTAGGAATGGACATATTATATTTTGTAGCTAACTCTCTCATTTTTTGAGGAATCAATCCTAGAAATATACAAACAAAATTGTTTGAATATCATACACAAATGTAACATGTTACATTATTGGCTTTTTAGCACAGCAAGAAAACAAATTGTTTATTTCCTCACGCTAACACTTTTTTAGTTAGTTTTAATTTTAATGTTTGTATCTGTATTTTCTTTTTATTATATTTTAAAAATAGCAGAAGTATGTGCTAATTTTGCATTTTAAATATTTTTCCCAGGTGAGTAAAGTTCTTAGAGAAAGAAGATAACCAGTGTGCACAGAGGGAAGACTCTAGACTTTACTATATGCCACGTGAGTAGTTAAAATATATGGTGTGTGGCCAAATCTTTAGAATGTGCATTCATGTCCGCTAAATCAAAACCTATTTGATTTTTAGCGTGCGCAATTAAAACCGTGCAGGGATGATTCTCTGTGTGTGGCGACAAGTCATTGCGTCCTACACTCTTTTGACATTAGCGTGCCCGCAAGTTCTCGTGGTAGCTGATGGCTCTCTTTTTAACATAAATAATATCTGCAATATTGCAATTTCTCCAGCAGATAAATGTGAGAATATTCATGGCATTTTAATAGCCACCAATACCAGAGTCAACGATTTATTTTCTTGATTATGCAACCACACCCTACTATCGTGTAATAAAGCTGCTTTCTGGATCACATCACTACACAAACTAGATGTGCAAACTGAAGTGGAAGACGCACAGTGTGTGGATTGAACTGAGTTCAGCTTTAACTTGAGGGAAACACAAAGACTTAATTGTGCGGAACTAAGATTTCTGAGCACATGGTTGAGGAACAAGGAAACCAATGATTGATCATACAATGTTACACACAAAAAAGTAGGCCAATCCATTGACCACAGATTCTTTGGGCTACAATAATGTGACTTTTCTTATGCCTTTTTTGGATTATAGACACCTCTACTTTAAAATTCAAGGTGTTAAAGTCGACTTTTAAAAACGAATTTTTTAACTCCTTTGTTTTATATAGCTGAAATTTGGCACAAATTTGTTTCTTATAAAATACGTTCTTGTATAATTTTAGTAGAAAATTCAAAGAACAAATAAAAAGGGGATGATAAATATCTTCCAAAACAAAAGAATTAGGATTAATAAAATTAATTCATTTTTAAAATTCATAACATGAACACCCTGTATTTTGAAACAGATGCCTATAAATATAAATAAATATATGGCATAAGAAAATGCACATTATATTAGTCCAAAGAATTTGTGCTCAATGAATTGACCTCGGGACAGACATACTTTTTTGTCAGACCCAAGTATTTTATTGCCGAAAATTTGAAGAAAATATAATGTGGTCCAGACAAAAACCACATCTTTTTCATTCAGTCAGTTACTTTCTGGATAATATTATGTAACTATACTAAGTATATTATATTTTTTCATATTCAACGAAAATGGCAATTACCTAAGTACTCCAAGCCAAATTATAGGGTTTCCATAAACAAGGACAACGGTTTTGATTTTTAATTACGTAATGTAGGAAACTCGGTAGGAAAACAACTATTTTTTTTTTTTGTTATTTATTTTGCCTATATTCATAATTATTTGGTCAAAGCCACCAAGTGTTACGTCTTAAAATGAAATCAGCTTAAGTGGACCAAAAGACAAAAATTAGGGTTATCTCTTGAATTACTTATGTTAATTGTCGATGGAGTGACGTATAATATGGAAAGTTGTTTCCGGAGAGGCCCAAATTTTGTAATGAATTTTCAGTTATTTTCTCTTTAATACACTCCAAAAACCAGCAATAAATGTGACAGAAGTCAGAATGGGGCCCCCTTTTGTTCTGTTAGAACGGTGAATATGTAATGGGAAAGTCAAAGGGAAAATAGTTAGTTGTGGATTAAAAAAATCGATAAAGTCATGTATGTAGTCCCTTTATGAGTAGTTGTATGTCTGCATTACTCTGATAATTTCAGTACCACTTCCAATGTGTTAAATTAAAGGATTCATTTATCAAAATAGAACAAGATTGTGTGAACTTGTTTTGGTAAGGAATCAATAGAAGAACATGTGCAAGTGAAAAGTTCCGGCATACAATCACGTCATGTCAAAAGAATGAGTAAGCACAAACTAGAAATAAGTTAATGACACCCCCTAAAAGTTACAGAAAAAAATAGTATCATAACAATAAATAATGAATTACTAACAGAAAAAGTAAACGCCCTACAGCAGCCCCAACACATATCACAGAATGCCACTAATAGGTATATGCATATAAAGTGAAAAATCACTAGCGAGAAGGACAACCCAAATTCTTCGTATTCTGCCCACCTTCAACCATCTCTCAACCAAGGATGCCAGTATTACAGAATTAGTCCACACTACTAAGGGGACCAAAACCTGCTCTTGGCATATCTAGATCTACGGCTAAGAGAGTAAATAAATGCCGATTGAACTAGAGGCACAATGTCACAATTCACAATATTGCCATAACAGCCCTGGAATGGCTCATGCAAAAATATTCAAAAAATTGCATAATTTAGTATCAATACGGGTGTGAAGACAGCCACCATTTTCAGCCAGCCACCAATATATTAGGTGATTCAAACTTAAAAATAAAAATCGCTGTAAAAACTTTATTCCTGGTTTGCAGGCCACAATATTGGGCAGAAATGACTAAAAACACATTCCAGACAAGATAGTGGCGTCTGAACATTTTGCCCTCCCCGGCCTTCCTCCCCACACCCCCAAATAGGAAAATGAAACGTAAAAACTTTGTTTTTTGGTCGCTGGCGCTCATATTCCGCACAAGTGATAGATGACCGTTTCGGAAAAGATAGTGCCGTCCCTATAATTTGCCACCCTCTGGGTCACCCCCCACACCCCCCATTCGAGAAAAGTGGCCGTAAAAACTTTGTTGTTTGGTCGCTGGCACTCATATTCCGCACAAGTGACTAAATGACCGTTTCGGAGAAAATAGTGCTGTCCCTATAATTTGCCACCCTCTGGGTACCCCCACAACCCCCCATTAAAAAAAAGTGGCCGTAAAAACTTTGTTTTTTGGTCGCTGGTGCTCATATTCCGCACAAGTGATAGATGACCGTTTCGGAGAAGATAGTGCCGTCCCTATAATTTGCCACCTTCTGGGTCACCCCCCACACCCTACATTCGAGAAAAGTGGCCGTAAAAACTTTGTTGTTTGGTCGCTGGCACTCATATTCCGCACAAGTGACTAGATGACCGTTTCCTAAAAGATAGTGCCGTCCCTATAATTCGCCACCCTCTGGGTCACCCCCCGTTAGAGAAAAGTGGCCGTAAAAACTTTGTTGTTTGGTCGCTGGCACTCATATTCCGCACAAGTGATGGATGACCGTTTCGGAGAAGATAGTGCCGTCCCTATAATTGGCCACCCTCTGGGTCACCCCCCCCACACCCCCCATTCGAGAAAAGTGGCCGTAAAAACTTTGTTTTTTGGTCGCTGGTGCTCATATTCCGCACAAGTGACTAGATGACCGTTTCGGAGAAGATAGTGCCGTCCCTATAATTGGCCACCCTCTGGGTCACCCCCCATTAGAGAAAAGTGGCCGTAAAAACTTTGTTGTTTGGTCGCTGGCGCTCATATTCCGCACAAGTGATAGATGACCGTTTCGGAGAAGATAGTGCCGTCCCTATAATTTTCCACCCTCTGGGTCACCCCCCACACCCCCCATTCGAGAAAAGTGGCCGTAAAAACTTTGTTGTTTGGTCGCTGGAACTCATATTCCGCACAAGTGACTAAATGACCGTTTCGGAGAAGATAGTGCTGTCCCTATAATTTGCCACCCTCTGGGTACCCCCACAACCCCCCATTAAAAAAAAGTGGCCGTAAAAACTTTGTTTTTTTGGTCGCTGGCGCTCATATTCCGCACAAGTTACTAGATGACCGTTTCGGAGCAGATAGTGCCGTCCCTATAATTTGCCACCCTCAGGGTCACCCCCACAACCGCCCATTCGAAAAAAATTGGCCGCGAAAACTTTGTTTTTTGGTCGCTGGCGCTAATATACTGCACAAGTAACTAGTCGACCGTACCGGAGATAGTGCCACTCCCATAATTTGCCACCCCCTGGCCTCCCCCCCACACCCCCATATGCAAGTTATGGGAGCGGCACTATCTCGTTCGGTACGGTCGTCTAGTCACTTGTGCAGTAAATTAGCGCCAGCGACCAAGAAACAAAGTTTTCACGGCTACTTTTTTCGAATATGGGGGTATGTGGGGGAAGCCAGAGGGTGGCAAATTATGAGAGTGGCACTATCTCGTCCGGTACGGTCGTCTAGTCACTTGTGCAGTATATTAGCCCCAGCGACCAAAAAACAAAGTTTTCACAGCCACTTTTTTCGAATATGGGGGTGTGGGGGGGACGGGGGGAGGCCAGAGGGTGGCAAATTATGGGAGTGGCACTATCTCGTCCGGTACGGTCGTCTAGTCACTGTGCATTATATCAGCGGGAGAGACCAAGAAACAAAGTTTTTACGGCCACTTTTTTCGAATATGGGGCTGTGGGGGGCAAGCCAGAGGGTGGCAAATTATGGGAGTAGCACTATCTCGTCCGGTACAGTTGTCTAGTCACTTGTGCAGTATATTAGCACCAGCGGCCAAAAAACAAAGTTTTTACGGCCACTTTTCTCGAATGGGAGGGTGGGGGGAGGTGACCCAGAAGGTGACAAATTATAGGGACGGCACTATCTTCTCCGAAACGGTCATCTAGTCACTTGTGCGGAATATAAGCGCCAGTGACCAAAAAACAAAGTGTTTACGGCCACTTTAACTCGAATAGGGGTGTGTGGGGGAGAAGCCAGAGGGTGGCCAATTATAGGGGCGGCACTATCTCGTCTGGAACAGTCGTCTAGTCACTTGTGCTGAATATTAGAGCCAGAAACCAAAGAACAAAGTTTTTACAACCACTTAACTCAAATAGGGGTGTGTGGGGGTGATCCAAGAGGGTGGCAAATTATAGGGGCGGCACTATCTCGTCCGGAACAGTCGTCTAGTCACTTGTGCCGAATATTAGAGCCAGCGACCAAAAAACGAAGTTTTTATGTTTCATATTCCAGTTTGGGGTTGTAGGGAGGAAGGCTGGGGGTGGCAAATTGTTCAGACGTTAGTATATTGGCTGTAACCTGTTTCCAGTCATTTCTGCCAAATATTGTGGCCGGCAACCAAAGAATATAGTTTTTACAGCGATTTTTATTTTTAAGTTTGAATCGCCTAGTATATTGGTGGCTGGCTGAAAACGGTGGCTGTCTTCACACCGGTGTTGTATAATATGAAACAAACGTTGGTTTACATACCTGCAAAATCATCACCACAGTGCTTAGAAAAACTGAGTATTATTGAAATATTAAAATGATCTTCTTTGTCCATGTTAATGAGAGAAGTCAAAACAGTGCCAAGTAGAGAGAAAGAATTTTTGTCGCAAAATATACCCACTTGAAGAAGTTCTGCATAAAATCTAATATCTACTCTCAACTTGCTTGGGTTCCCTATTTTTTCTCCAGGTTTTGTTGGCAGCATTTTTTGCCAATTCTCAAATAAATGCTGTGAAAATTCTGCGTATGTCTGGTGAAGTATACTACACAATTTCACAGCCGCTGGAACGTCGTTCATTTTTAATTTCGCTTCAACAATGGCTGCTGCAACTTCTGATATATATTTTGATAAATTTAAACCAGCCATATCCTTTAAATATGTGTCTATGTGAATAGATGAGAAGTTCTTGATTTTTTTAACAAATGCGGTATTTCTCTTCAAACTAGAGTCCAATTTGCTAAAATATGTTTCGCTCGGACGAGTATTCTGCGCATTTTGATTTGTGGAACGTAGTTCATGCTTTTTATTAAATTTATCTTGAATTTCTTTGATGTATGAATTTACGAGTTCCTTTTCAGCCTCTTCTGGCAAATTGTCCCCTAAGGACTCACTGGTAGCTTCTTGCTCCGAAGGTTCTGTGACAGCCATAATAATAGTTATTATAATTTATTTGTGGAAAAACAAAAATACTAAATGCATTTGCCACACGGAATGATATTTTTGATACATTCGGATTAAGATCAAGGATAAAGCTATTGGAAGATATTTGAATAATAAAAATATTTTCAAGATTTTTTCAAGTTGTTTTGTCAAAAAGTGACATTCAAGTTTTAAAATCAGAAAACATTAAGATTAGGTTAGGTCATGTTCGAGTTTCCTTCTTATTCTTTTTTCTGGGTCTAGGATCCCAAGAGGGAATCGGGTTCCAGCTTTTGTTCTTTATTCAAAGGTTCGAAGTTCGAAGATTCCAACAATGGGTTTGTTCCATCAACAGTTCTAAACCATCGAATTGATAAGTACAATGGAAGTCGCACAGGTACCACTTTCATTGTTGTTTGGGGCAGCCAACTCTAGAGAGAGATAGGTTTGAAACGGCAATAAGTAAGACAAGGACGCCCAATGAACGTGTCAGCTGATTCAGGCAAAGGAGGTATATAGGGATGTTGCATATTAATGGGTGAATTTAATGGGCATGTCCGTAATTCACTTTATTGTATGATCTGTATTCCGAAATTCGGGGCTTGTTTGTAGGAATGAGAATTTTTCTATACTATAACCACAATTATGTAAATATTGCACAGAAAAAGCAGTGAATTGATTTAAAAAAATTACCTACATGGCAATTTTATGTACCTGGAAGTAAAATGAGACAAATAAAATACAAATTCCAAAATAAGTTTATTTTAAAATAAAAGCGACAAAATATCTAGGATAAGGTATACATTTTCAACTTTAATTACTTATCTTAACTGATTAATTAATTTTAAAATTCAATTTAATAGGAAAAACATGTAAGACAGGTAGCTTTTACATATTTTTATATAATGTTTAACGTTTAGGCATAACAAAAAGAATTACAAATAATTACCTTATTAAAGGGACCAGAACCTCAAGATTAATTACATCTTTGACTACGAAAAGCTAGGTTCATTAGCACAATATTTTGCCAGTTTTTCCCTTGATAAAGTTTCTATCATGACTTGGAAAATAAAAAACTGTAGTAATTAGGTACATACTTTTTAAGTTTGCGCTGCCCAAAATTCTCTATGAAATTGCTTTCAATAAATTGTTGACTACAAATTCAAGTAAATACTTGAGACAGTACAAAATTTTTCCTTTTTATAGCTGCAATCCACTTGTCTCTAATATCACCTTATCTCTTGGAAAACTGCAAAGTTATTAGCAAAGATTTTTAAGACTTACGAATGAAAAGAAACCCCACTCTTCTTATTCTTTCCGCCCCGTTTGGTACATACATCCAAAGTACACAACAGAAGTTGATCCTCTTTTTTGTAATTTACAACGAAACAGAGAGAATATAGCCACATAGCTAAACTAAATTTTCTCTCCGATCTAAAAATAATATTAAACCAAACACCAACTAAGAAAACTCAACGCCGTTTTATACGAAAATGCCACCACGACACGCACTCAAATCAAATATAAATAATACAATAATTACTCCTATTCGTATTTGGACTTGGGACAGAAGGAAAATTAAAATGACATTTGACAACGGATCTCGTTTGAAGCACAGGGCACAAAAAAAGTTAGGGCAAACACCTCTTTTGTGTTATGTGGTTTTTGCCGGAATCAGCTGATTTATTTACTATTTCACTTACTCAAGTTTGGCTGCCAGTTTCTCTCTCTACACTCCTTCCATCTACTTCTCAATTTAATGTTCTAAACCGGTTATCAGCCATCTAATACAAATTTCGCTTTTCCCCTAGAATGCACTCTAAATCACCTAGAATGCACACAATATGGTGGCTATCCAGGCAGGCGCCAGCGCCCTCTGCCGGTTGGTTAAGAATTGGTGGAGGGACAAGGGCCCAATGGCGGTCCAGTTTATTTTACGAGGGCCGTTTTGCATTCTGATCAGAGAAATGGAGTAGATTAATACGCTACAAGCTGCGCGAACTGCCTAATAATAGTGGCGGCCATATTAAACCAACTTCATCCATGGGCGTATCATTGTTAACAGACTTGGCACTGCAGACTCTTTTAGAGGTCTTTGTCCTCGTTCGCCACGATGCACAGTAAAGGCATCAGCAGCAAAATCTTTTGAACAAACAATTTTATTTGGACTTAAAGTCCAATCAGACCCTAAGTGAAGAATTTTTAACCACATATTCAGTCATTGAAAGTATACAGATGCGCGCCTATGGTGCCCAAAATTTCGGCGATTGTTTTTACTAAACCTACCGAAAAAATGATACTCGCGGAGGTCTCCTAGACTTATAATTCTTACAGCTTGGTACTGCACACTCTGAGGACAAACTGCAAACGTCAACGTGAGGACAATATGGCGGCCATTAAATTTGCCCATTGATTAATACGAATTCCTTATTCAATGATTTGCCCTGAAATAGGATGCGCACAAGTCAAAACTCGTTCTCCTACTTCATTTCTCTGATTCTGATTCGTTAGAACTGGTTCAGAACTATTGTTGGTAACACAGGCCTCAGAGCTAATAATAGTTCTACCAGCCCAAAGTTCCTAAACTTAGTGGCTCAAACAGAGAGGAAGAAGAAGGAGTTTTGACGTTTGTGAGCTTTGTTGTGAGTTGTTTTAGGTTAGTTTGTAATGGTTGTATATTTTCCGTGGTAAATTACTTCTGTTTGAAAACGCTGCAAGAAAGTCAGAAAGGTTTGTAATTAAAAGTTATTATAGACTTTTAGCAGAGAACAATCCTTGTTCTCTGCTTTTAGTATAGAAGTAGCTCTATATATCGATTTGAATTCAGAATTAGTTAAAATTGTGTATTTTTCTTTTATGTTGCAGAACCACAGTAAAAATATTTTATTTTTGAATCCTATTAAATTTTCCTGTTTCTGTGGAGAAAATGGTTATTATAAACTCGTTTCGGCATCCAGAATCTAATGTAACGTGCGAACAGAAAAATGTACGAGCTGTTCTAGATAAAAATGATCTCGGTGTTGGAACACTCTTTGTCAGTGAAAGGTAATCGGCATATATCTATCATTTAAGTTGTAGAATTAATGATTTTGTTATATAGTACGCTTTGTTGGGAAGGCCCTGACAATGCTGGATTCTCCATAGGCTACCAAAACATTTCATTACATGCCATTGCGAAAGATGCTAATGTTTATCCCCAAGACTGCATATACATTATGATTGATGGGCAAATATCCATGCCAGGACAACAGCAACAACGACAGAGTAATAATGATGACAGTGATGAGGAATCTGATTCAAGCACTTCAGAAATTATTCTTGTCCCAATGGATAATCCAGCGTTAGTCTCTAATATTTATGAAGCAATTAAAGTATGTCAGGTAAGAATAATGCTGTGTTATGTACTGTGTTAGATAGACGTTAGAGTTAATATTAAGGCAGTGGCTATTTATATGTCCGACGTATATAAAAGTCGGTATACGTCTTGTGCTCTCATTAGCAAGTTGAGTCACGTGACTTCTTTGGACGTAGATTTAATTTGGGGGATAGGCACTGCCATATAAAAAAGAAGGGGACATTCGCACCATATTGTGGCAGTCGGCAGTAACGCACTGCCGTATGAAAAAAGAAGTGGTAATTATTTCCAATGGCGTAACCCACCCCCAATTTTCTTGAAATTTTGGCTATGTACTCCCTATTTTCACCCGACGTTCGGCGCTGTAAATCACCCCCGATTTTCTTGAAATTTTGGCTATCCCCTATTTTTGTCCGAATGTCGACTTTCATATATAAATAGCCACTTTCTAATATTAATACCAATGACAAAGTCAAACTCGTTGTTTAGTCATTCCTTTGCCATCTATCGTTTAGTCATATCCGAGGTCATAAATACATTTCCATCCTAAAAACTAGTAATATACTAATTATTATAGGCACATTAGGTAGGTACCCACATAATACAGCTTTTACGCACATTTAAAAAAGCTGTTCCTACAATATCTACATTTCTTCCCAATCTAGTCACAATTATAGGTACCTATTTTATGTTTGTAGTTCAGATACCGGGTACCTAAAAAGTCATTGCTGATTAAAAATTATACATGTCAAACCACATATTTCTTCTAAACAAATGTCGTTGGCTGACGTATTAATAAAACTTCTCACGGCTATAGTTTCATGTCCTGGAAAGTAGATGGCCCCTATGGTCAACAATGTATTTTGCATTGTATTTTGTTTCCGGGAAGCGCATGGAGAGCCAGAGAACTGTCAAACATGGCAGCCCTGAGCAGTCTTTATTAATACGTCAGTCAACGCAAATGTGTTTTGTATTGTACATTACATTCTTAGAAATTGACTGGAAAACACTCTTGAAAACTCAAAAAATAAGCAGACTTTATGCAAAATTAAATATGTGTAGCGCTGGTTGTAGAGAAAGCTTTTCCGCTTCCAGCACGATTGACGAAATTATAGTCTAGAAAGGAATTTAAAAATGAAACGGTTACATTCTCGAAGATACTTCATTGAGAATGGTGGTTCAAGTGTCATCTCATTTGGGAGGAGTTTTGATTCAAAGAAACACAAATAAATGAATGAAATGAATTATCCAGAATAACTCATTTAAGTAATAAATTATTGAAATTGTTCAAAATATTCCCCCTTGCTGCCCCTGCAATAATAGATGTTCAAATTCTTCATGAACTTTTTGAAAGGTCTCCCTGCTGATAGTCCTACACTCAGCTGTTATACAATTTCAATGATCTTGAGCGGCGGCCACAATGGAGCACCGCCCATCGCACAGCACATTGCCTGGACCATAGCCTCCCACACAGAATCTGACCTGCGGTGGCCATATCAACGCACCACACATTGCCTTTTCCAATTAATTCTTGTGTTTAAACTGTCTTGTTCTATTTAATTCATATCTGGATGTAATGGAGTTCATTTAGTTGTTGACTTCATCGGAATCATCATCCGACGAAGAAGTCATTTTAACCCTTTCGGGACCAGACCCGGATGAACATGCATATAAAAGTTGGGTCAGTGGAACTGGAACCGACTATAAACGCAAGCAGGGAGGCATGAGAAAGGACTGGATCTGGATGGACACGTGTTGACTACGGATACATTGGAACGCCTACTTTACATTGGTCATGCCCCCAATTAATGACATTCGCTGATTTTATAGTAATGGCATCTAGTTGGGTGGTTCTTCTCGTAAAAAAAACTTACTTGTGCACTTAAATACATAAATAAATTCGAACACAAGCTCATTTGCATGTGGGTGCATGCAAAAAATGATCTACAGGGTGTCTACTTTTAAGTGTATATAAATCGATAAAAAATGTATTTTGTGAGATATTTTCAAAAACCTTTTTTTGTTCGAAAGGTCTTCGAAAAACACTTCTTTTGACGTTTCTACTTTTGTCAAAATGCAAATCCAGGGACGGCTACGATTTTTTTTATACCCCGATTTTCACAAAAACCATTTAGCGATTTTTTTATTTTAAATCTGACACAACAGCCTTATCATCATCATCATCAAATTAAGGGGTGGCCGCCTCTGATCAGCCTGGCGCGAACCTCCATGGGCCCATTGTGCACCCACGGCCGACATCACAGGGCAGCCAGCATACCGGCCTTCTTAATGAAGGCCCGCAGCGCTCCCATCCTGACACCATACACGTCCTCATCGCACAGCCTAGCCATGCCGAAGGACTCGAATCTGACCCTGTCGAGCGCAGGGCACCCTGTTACTAGGTGGTGGGGGGTCTCCTCTTCTTCTAGGCACCATCTGCATTCCCGCTCCTCCTCCACCCCAATGAGGTGTAGGTGGCGGGCTAGGCGACAGTGCCCAGTGAGGACCCTCACCAAACCCTTAATCTCGTTTCTTGGCAGACCCAGCAATTCCCGGGACAAGGCAGGCGATGGCCCACGGATCATGAGCCTCGCCTGCCTCATCCCTGGAGCTCTGAGCCATTCCTCGACGAATCTGCTCTGCAGCCACTCGTCCAAGACTCCATTCGCTACCCGAGGGGCGATCCCCAAAAGGGGTTCTGGTCCCATCGGCCTGCTTATGGATCCCTCCCTGGCCAAGAGGTCGGCGGTCTCATTTCCCTCGATGCCCGAATGCCCGGGCACCCAGGACAGAGTCACCTTATTCCCTGCGGCCACCAGTTTAAGCAAACTCGCTCGACATTCCTCCACCAGAGGAGATGTGGTGCGGTTTGCTCGCAGCGCTAGAAGGGCTGCTTTGCTGTTGGAGTAGAAGGTCACCTCGCTCCTCTCGACCTGGAGTTTGAGTGATTCCTCCGCCCCCAGCATAATGGCAAACAGCTCCGCCTGGAACACCGTAGTGTGTTCTCCTTAACAGCCTTAATCAGGACACCCCAAATCGATAAAAAATGTATTTTGTGAGATATTTTCAAAAACCTTTTTTTGTTCGAAAGGTCTTCAAAAAACGCTTCTTTTGACGTTTTTACTTTTGTCAAAATGCAAATCCAGGGAGGGCCACGATTTTTTTTATACCCCGATTTTCACAAAAACCATTTAGCAATTTTTTATTTAAAATCTGACACAGCAGCGTTAATAAGGACACCCCAAAACCCCCATATACTAAATTTGAACAAAAAATGTAGAAGGTGTTCGGTTCTACACCGTGTTAAAGTTGAGCAAAATAGGAATTTTAAAGACATCTGGCGAACCAAGTGTGCCATGGAATCCCTTCAAAACAGTTGCATGGTCAACAGGACCACTCAAAATGTTGGTGTGAAAAGATTTACTACAAAAATATACAGGGTATTTTTCTCTGAGCCATCTTAAAATTCTGAATTTCTATTAAACTTTATACTGATCAGGAGTGCTCTGGAATCATTGAAAAAATATTAATAAACACAAAAGTAATAATTTATTTCTTTACAAAATGCCAACCAACAAATAAAAACAATTTAAATTATTGGGCCTTTCTCAACAAAGTCACTGTCTAAGATTATACATTTTCTGTGCGTTTCCTGTTGTGACACACCAGCCACCTTAACTGATATGAGCTTACTCACTGGCAGGCTTCTGTATTTTTTGGATTTAGTTCCCGTATAAAGTTACGAAAAATTCAGTAATTTGAGATGGCACAGATAAGAGCACTCTGTATATTTCGTATTGGACCTTTGCACACCCACAACTTGAGTGGTCCTGTTGACCATTCAACTGTTTTGAGGGGATTCCATGGCACACTTGACTTGGCAGATGCCTTTAAAATTCCTATTTTGCTCAACTTGGGCACCCTGCATAATGGAACTCCCTGTATATTTTTTATTCAAATTTGGTATATAGGGGTTTTGGGGTGTTCTGATTAACGCTGTGGGGTCAGATTTTAAATAAAAAAATCGCTAAAAGGTTTTCGCGAAAATCGGGGGTATAAAAAAATCGCAGCCGGCCCTGGATTTGCATTTTGAAAATGGCAGGAAGGTCAAAAGAAGCGGTTTTTGAAGACCTTTCAAACAAAAAAAGGTTTTTGAAAATATTTCGCAAAATACATTTTTTATCGATTTGTTTACACTTATTAAAAGTAGACACCCTGTATATTGTGAAAATATCTGTTGTTATATAATGACTGTTTTGCAATTAAGGACCGGAACCGTACATACACGCATGCGCTTCCTGCTGTGGTCCACTAGGCACAGATCCTCAGGCGGCCGCAGTCCTGAAAGGGTTAAAAAAGTGGCGGGTGCTTCGAAAATGTTCTGAAATCACAGTACACCTTAAAAATAAGCAAAGGAGAAAATTTGGTGAATGTCTTAATCTTTAAACAGATATAAGATCGTTTTCGTGGATATATTGAGAATAGCCGGCGTGAGTGCGATGTGCGAGGCTCGGAAAATATCAAGCTCGAATACACTGCGAGGCAAGGGTACAATGCTATGGTCCTAGGCGCTGGGCGGTGCGCCGATGTGGCCGCCTACTTAGAGCTGTCTTATAAATCATTGATTTTAGCCTTCCCGCCATAGGCGTGCACAGACTTTTGTATTAGGGGGGACACAATAAAAGGTACCGTTAAACACAAATATGTGTAAGTAAAAATAACAAAAACAAATATAAATATTCTTTAAAATAACAAAAATAAACAAGAACATAACCCAGAAACACTAATATAAAACACAAACATTAACTTTTGTGAGTACGTATTAACATCACAGGAATGTTTGGTGCAGTTAAATCTATTGTAAAGTTTGTTCAGCGAATGTTCGGCCCTACGTCACAACTCTCGTCCTTGTCTGGCTCGTGAATATACGACCAATATCCGTCGTAATATATCCTCTCGGGCAGCAATGCTGGTGAGAAAGTCCAAATTGAAATATATAGTCTTTATCAAGCTAAGCTCTTCTGGGATAGAACTAGAACATTCGGGTCTCAAAAAATTATTATGTAATGTGCCAATCTTATGGTTTGCACTTTTTCCACATTCAAATGAATTTTAGTAAAAAAAAAACTCTAAATCGATTGGCTAAAATGCCAAATGCATTTTCAACTACTCTTCTAGCCCTAATTAATCTGTAGTTAAAGATGTTTTGTTTCTCGGTAATATTTCGAAATGGATATGGTTTTAAAATATGTTCTGATAGGGGAAATGCAGCACAAAAAAATTATTTTGTTATGTATTCTCTTGTGTTGGTATTCGCTAGAATCTGATATATAACGTGACAAAAAAATTCATAAATTTCTTCCTCGATTTCTTCATCAGTGTAAAATAAAACTAGTCGTGAATTAATTCATGAATTTATTCATGAAGTAATTTTCAATGTAAAACAGGCTTTATCCAACCTCAGTGCAAATGAGAAGATCCCCGGATTTGTGCTATCCTTTCCCAGCAAACGCAGTATAATCAGTTTGAGCGGCGGTAAATTCTATACTTATTTAGATCCTATAAATGGTATTTTTTTACAAAAGCAAATGAAGATTCTTCGCTGCAAGCACACAATAATCTAATCGATCCTTTAGATATAGTTGATTTATTGTCTAAGTATGACACCCTACACAAAGGCCATTTAGAAGAAGGCCCAAAAAATGCACCATACATAAGCAATAGGATCCAAAATTATATAATTAAGGCCATACATCACGTTGTTTTCTCTTGGAACAAAAATTGTCCTCTTGGAACATTTTTGACTAGATTTTCAATTTTTTGGGTGGTAAGTTTTTAAATGAAAACCCTCCCTGTATATCAGATATTACTGAAAAATGTGTACAGTGCATCTCGTTTTTTTTTAAGTTAACACCCCTAAAAATTTAAGTAGTCTGCGGTAATTGAACGAGGCAATTTTTTATAAATAAGTCCCTGAAAGGTCATCATCATTTGTAAAGTATTGGTTTGGCATTGCCACGAAAGCCTGGCCTACTGTGTTTTTTAAAGTGGCGTGTTTTTCGAAAACAATACAAGGCTTTTTTTTATTTAAAATCTGCCACCATAGCATTAATCAGGACATCAATAAAGTTATTATTATTATTATCCCAAAACCCTCATATACTAAATTTGAACAAAAAATATACAGATAGTTCCATTCTGCAGGGTGTCAAAATTGAGCAAAATAGAAATTTTATAGGCATCTGGCAAACCAACTAGGGTTGGGCTAAAGCATGATTTTCCTGTTACCAAACCGAAAACACAAAAAAAATTACTTATTACTATTACCCACAGTTATGTTCGGGATACGGCACAAGTTGGAGACGTGACCCGACAAACAAGTGTTTTGGCGGCGAGCAGAATGCAGGGCCAGGTCTTCCCTCAGTCGAGTTTCCTGCATATTTTAGATCGGATCACGAGCAGTATATTCTGTAAATTTATTTTGCTACTTAATTTAAAGAAATTTATAAGCATCCGCGAAAGGTAAAAACACAATTTTTCGAACTTCTAAAAGAATTAGTTCAGAATTACAAGCCACTTGGAATCTCATATTAGTCAAACCAATCGCAAAGCGTTCTTGTGATTTTGTTTATATCTACTGTCACTGTAACTTGGATAGACTTTAGATAATGGTGAATGTGCCGGTTCATTAGGACAAGTTCCCACTGTCATTCCCGTCACTAGGGTCGCGAGTTACACCTATACTTTGGCAAAGTTTACAGAATATTTTATTCTGTAAACTTTGGTTACATTCATGGCGTCAAACGGAGTCGGGGAAGACGAGGGCGCCAGAAACCCTGTCATTGGCCGCAACAACATGAGAGGCACCAGTCTATTCGGGCACATTCGGATTCGGGTAATAAAATAAAATAATACCACAGAAAATCTACCTACTACGAATTTCTGTGATAGTACTTGTTCTACACTATTTAAAAAAAAATTAAAAAAGTGTCCCGATTTTTTTCATCTAGTCCCGATTTTTTTAACACAGTATCGCGATTTACCAAAACAGTGAGTTGGCAACCCTACCAGTCACTGCTTTTTTGGTCGAAGCGGAGCAGGTCATGACCGTAGTGACAAAATAAAGGGCTTCTGTATTTTTTACACTTACTTCGTTTATAGTGTCTGGGGTGGTTTTGATATACCTACTCGGTTCTTGACCCGTATAAAGTTTCATAAAAAATAGGCATTTTGAGATTGCCCAGAGAAAAATACCCTGTGTATTTTTGTATTGAATCTCTGCACACCAACACTTTGAGTGGTCCTGTTGACCACTCAACTATTCTGGGGTAATTCCATGGCCCATTTGACTTGCCAGATGCCTTTGAAATTCCTATTTTGCTCAATTTTGACACCCTGACGTGTCCTGATTAACGAGTTCGTGTCAGATTTTAAATAAAAAAATTCCTACTATGGTTTTTCAAAAATCGCAGTAGGCCAGGCTTGCGCGGCATTGCCAAACAAATACTTTGCAAATGATGACCTTTCAGGGACATATCTATAAAAAAAAATCCCCCTTCAATTCCCGCGGACTACTTAGATTTTTAGAGGCGTTAACACGATAAACGAGATATATTTTATAATATTGTTTTCCCAAACTCACTCTTCTTACAGCGCATCCCAGGATAACTACAAACAGGTGTGAAAAGGTTTTACTGTTAAACTTACAATTAAATAAGGAAAAGGAAAATAGATTGAAAAAATTTCTTCAGCTATTATTTATATTAGTTACTTCTTTTGGCAGGAATTAAATCCAGATCCCGCTGATGTGGATGACGAAGACGATGATGATCACTTATATGAAGATGCAGAAGATGAAATGGAAGGTGACTATGAACTCCAAGAAAATAGAGGAGGAAGTGATGCAGGTAATAAAATGTAGCTTTTTTAACAGATATTAACAACGATATTCTGAATACAGTCTCTGGCAGTCTCTATTATTGAATAATGTCCATTGTTATCACTGTCACCCTCACATTAGTTCAAATTAGGAGTACTTCAAAAATAACCACACATGGCGTGTGAGGAAGGTGTGGTAATTACTATTATAATTTTATTTAGCATTTACTCAATTATTTCCAGGGAAAACAAATTATATTAATCGCAGTAAATGTAGGAATGTAGGACGAATCTACATTTTGCCCAGCTTTGAAATGCATGAGGTAAAGAAAGATATGTATATACCATCTAAGCGGGTATTGACAGAACTAGAAAGTTTTTCTTGGGGGCGATGGCCCTTTAATAAATAAATAAATGCCTACTTTATTTTCTCCCAAAAACTAATTATTTTATTCACAATGTGATTTTGAAATTGAATTTTTTTAGACTATTTAAAAATAAGCAACAATTTTGCGAGAAAATAAGTAAGTACCATAAAACAGGGTGAATTCGGACACTGCGGGTAACTTTGGACAAAGCGTTATTGGTCCACGAATCGGGTTCCCAGAGTTGAACAAAGTGTCGCCGACAATTGTTTACCACTGTGATAGGTGACTGCTGTCCTGTTTGGCACACAATTGTGCAGGTACATAATTT
Organism: Pseudeuparius sepicola; assembly: GCA_963920635.1. Lineage (NCBI taxonomy): Eukaryota > Metazoa > Arthropoda > Insecta > Coleoptera > Anthribidae > Pseudeuparius > Pseudeuparius sepicola. The sequence goes on along the minus strand of OY987302.1, from coordinate 43,949,138 downwards.
TATTCATGCCGGAGTTTAACCAATTGTTCAAATATCAATAGTAACTGCTCTGTAGTTTTTCTCATTGCTTTTTATACATTTTAAGCTATCTCAGTTACGAGTTTGATGTTTAAACAACATGTTTGTGAAATTTTCATTTCGATTTGTTACTCGAATTTGTTTATATAGGTTGATCTATAGAAAATTGCACTTTTTCGGAGCGACTTCGGACAATATGAGGACCTATAGAAAAATGCTTGGTGGTCGGAGTTACCGGAACTATAACTCCGACAAGCTTAAAAAGGCAGTAAGAGATGTGAATACAAAAAAAAAGAACAGTACAAGAAGCGGCTGAATTGGAGGACAACCATTACTATCAGCCCTTAAGGAAGAACAGTTGTTGCTAAGGACTTGTTTGAAAAGATAGATGAGACTTTAGAACCACAATTGCCCCTGATAATCACAGAAGAATCTGAAGCAAACCTAGTAATAATAATGACAGCTCAGGATCAGACCACTCTACTTTTACAGGTGAGACAAAAAATTACAATTGTGATAATCTGGACTCTTCCGATGACGACTGTCCACTAATAAGATTAGTTAACAGCAACGAGAAGACTGATATTCCCCAAACTGACAAGAATACTGAGTCACAAGAAACCTGTGATAATGAATTACTTAGAATTAAGAATTTTTTTGTGATAGTAATAATGTCATTAGAGTCTTGATCAAAATTAAAATATTATGTTGCACAAGTAATGCAATGCACATAAGGAGGAGTTCACAATTACCTAGTTCGATATTTAAGAAAGAAAATACACAATGGTGTAACACTTTTTAACTTCCCAAAAATAACTGATGAGAGTGTTGTAGATAGGGAAGAAATAATCCAAATTCTTCACCCAATTTCTTTAAGACGTGACCGTTATAAGATTTTATTTTTTATAGCAGTTTTTAAATGTTTTTGGTCTTAGATTATATTTTTGTAACAAAGAATAAAGTTTATGTTGATTAATTGCATTTTTTTTATGTAAACAACCAAAATTTATTTATTTTTCAAAAATTTTGTCCGAAGTCACGTCCTAGTTACTCTAACTTGGTATTATTATGGTTTTTATCAAGTGTCCGAAGTCACCCTATGGCTTAAGCCATGAACAGGGGCGGTCCTAGCGGGGGGCAAATGTGTGCATCTTAAAAGGGGGGCGGCAAATATACAGGCACAAAGAAATAAAATTTGCTAACACACGCTGGGAATGTCTGATAAAAGCAGTCAGGCCTTTGTATGATTTAAAGGGAATTCATTATAGTTTGAAACAATTAGTTGATTACGAAACAAGGGATATAAAAACCAATACAGCTCGTGCCTTTCTCCAGGAAATTTCAAAATTTCAATTTACTTCTATGTTCTATCGTCACATGGCATGACATTTTATCAAAAGTAGACATTGTCAGCAAATTGCTTCAAAACGTGAATACAGACATACCGCATTGTGTGGAGGCTTTAAAAAACCTAAATGCTTACTTTAAAAAATAAACGTGGCGATGAAGCATTGTGAAATATTTTTGCAAGAGGCTACCCAAAAACAGGGGCGGCAACTAAGCAGAGGCAATGGGTCCAATGCACCCATAAAGATTATATGAATGGGTGCATTGTACAAACAAGTAGTAGCAAAAATTGCACACTTTTTAAAAATTAAAATATAACATTGCTATGTCGCTAATTGTAAAAAGCGTATAACACATACCACATACCTAAATGAAATTTTTCAGGACTCATCTGCTATTCCGGACTCAGCTAACGCCTCGTCCGGAAACAGCAATGATTCGTCCTGAAAAACTTCATTTTAGATACTTTTAACAAAAATAACTATTTTTGTATGAATTTCAGAAATAATCTAAAATGGCAGATAATCTAGAATTTTAATGTGAAATTATTTTGGTTACATCAAAAAAATTTTTGTTATTTCATTGATCCTCTATCTTTATTAGGTATGTGGGATCCACATATCCAAGTTAAATAGAGTTAGTACAAAATTTGAAAATTATTGCTTCACAAAGGGTAAAAGATATTGAGATTGTTCCCTGGGACACCCTGACCATGCATAAAAGCCATTCCCATAAAAATTCTTATGAGCACTAACCAATTCAAGACAAGTAATAACTTAAAAATTATAAGCGTTTACTTACCACCAGACCCATAAGCGATTGAAATAGAAAAGTCGATCATTTGGAATCACTGAAACTGACTATAGGGGGGGGGGCAATAATCTTTTTTTGTTATGACCGGGCACCGGGTACCTATATAAAAAAAGTAAAGACCGCCGCCCCTACCCAAAAATGCAGTGAAATCGAAAAGTCCCAAAAAAAGAAAGCGAAAAAGACCACGGTTTTTTTATATGAAAATAAAGACAACCCTATAGAAAATCCAGCGAACCATTTCAATTTTTTTTTTATTTTGGAATATTGGAGAGGACACAAAACTCAATAGACGAAAGATTCCAGACATTGGGTAATTATCAATCAACTTTTGGATTTTCATATAAGTTTTATGATATGGACAAGGATTTACTATTAAAATCATACATGGACAGTGGCGCACCCAGAAAATATGATTGGGGGGGGGACTTAATGACATATTACAAAAAAATATTTTATTATTAAAATAAATTTCCAGGCTAGGTCTCAGATTGGGAAAATGATTCCCATAGGTCGCACAGAGTAGGGTTCCTTTAAGGAACCCTAGCATAGAGGACAGTACATCTACAGTACCACCCTCGAGAATTTTTAAAATATGAGAGGTCTGGGGGGGCGATGCCCCTGCCCCCCCTGGGTGCGCCACTGTACATGATTCTAGACATTAAATTGCAAAGTACTGAAGTTGACGAAATATATAGGGATTAAACACTGAATTATTTAATGAAATTCAATCTTACAAATAAATTTTTTCAACTTAATAGCAATATACAAAACAAATTTTAGATAACATATTGAAATTGCAATTATCGCCACAGGATAAACAATAGCCAGTATGAAAATTCCATGCCATTACTGGCAGAATGCTTTTAGCGTGCAGACCAGAATCACTCAAGAATGAAATGCGAGGAATGCATCAGGAATGTACTCAAATATATTGGGAATTCCACCAGATTTGGGATTTTCCAGAATTCTTTACCTGTACTCTGCCATCAGTGTACCCACAGGTATAAACAATTATTCCTTCAACTGTGCCCAGACATTATAACAATATCCAAACCATTAATGTAAGAAAATAATGTAATCCCGGTCCTGTGTCCCATCGATTTTTATAGGGCGTGGTCTAAAATAAAGCAGTAATGTGACTTCAAAGTGAGATTCTATTGGAGAATGAGTTACGAATACTGTTACGCTACCTGTAACGGTGGCTTCAGCTGAAATTTTTTTTCGAAACTGTAAATTATTAAGAAACTGTAAATTATCAAGAAAAACTAAGTGGTCTAGCTATAATTGCTATTGAAACAGAATTAGTCAGGTCTTTAAATTCATCACAGGTAATAAATGAATTTGCCTCTTTAAATGCCAGACATGTAAAGTTATTAAGTGGGTACCTAATTATTAGCATAGACATAATAGCTCGCAGATCTGTGTTCGTATTAGGTACCCTATTTAATTTTATTTTAATGTAAACTTTTTTTTTAATTTTTATTTTTTTAAATATTGAAAGCTTTAGTTTTTTTTGTGATACACTCAAGTAAGAACTTACTTTTTATTTAAATATAAGTATTGCCCCAATGAGAATTTGTCATTTCTTTTATCTTTTGTGATTTAAATTATTCTAGTTTTTATACTAGTTTTATTATGAAAGAGTTACTTTAATTTGTAAATTTTGTAGATATGAGATTTATGTGATGTATTTTAATTATTTTTATATTTTTTACTTTTTTGTATTTTTTTATTTTTAGAAATATTTTTTTGTTTTTATAATTTGCATTTTAAATTCGTATTTGTACAAAATAAAAAATACTATTTTTGTACTAAAGTAAGTTGGGGTAAGATCGGATACGGGGTAAGTCCGAACGCAGCCTCCAGAGGTCACATAGATGTGGCAACAGCGGGATAAAGACTCGCCTCGGGGAGTAAACAAATGCGCGCAGTGCTTAACTCGACGGCGTCTTGTTTCAAGGTTTTTCGTACTAAAATATAGAAAGTTTTGTGCTTTTTAGTTTATTTTGTATATTCGAACTTACCCCATTCGTCAAACTTTGCTTCAAGAGGTAAGGTATTATAAGGTAATTTCTGTTGTAAATGGTCTATCTTTATAAAATGTTTGAATTAGTAAACCATAACCTCAATTAAGAGTGATGTTATGAGTTGGTTCGATCTTTCCCCATATGTGGATGTGGGGACTTGGTAATTTCCTTAAAACATGAAAGGATTTTGGCAAATGGTCTTGAAAAACATGAAAAATGGGGGTTTGGTCTCTCAAGAAAGGAAGTGTTGTTTATTGTTGTTGTGACAAAAAATAATATCCCAACAACAACAAAACTTTCAATTAAAAAGCCCCAGGCGGTGGAATATTCACGAAAGAAAATGACCGATCCTTTTGTAGTCAACGAGTATTTTAGCATCTTGGAGACTTAAAATTAATTGATCTTCCACAGCACATCTAGAATTTAGATGAGACGAGTCTGTCAATAGACCCATGTAAAACAAAGGTGGTTGGTGTGAGAGGTGCAGCTTGTTCCCGTGTAACCAGTGGCCCCGGAAGAGAGAACATTACAATTTTGTCTGCTATAAATGCTGTGCATATGGGACCAGTGGATGACAGATCCAGATGGCGGAACAGATTTAGTATACGCTGCTAGCAGTAGTGGTTGGATGAGACTGATATTTTTGTCAACTTCATTAAGAAAACGTTAATTTCTGCTCTGGGTGGGCTACGACTGCTTTTTCTTATATATGATGGGCACAGTACCTACGTAGACAATAGGGTTGTAACTCTTGCACAGGAAAATGGCATACCTAACGATCTTAAAGCTTCTGCCGCATACCTCTCACCTTTTGCAGACCCTCGACCTTGCTGTATTTACGTCATTTTAAACATCATGGGACGAAGAATTAGTCACTTGTCAAAAAAAGAATCAAAGTGTTAAGAAAATATTTTCCGAAAAAGTGAGGAAAATATGGAATAATATTAGTCCACTTGTTATTAAGAATGGATTTAAGAAAGCTGGAATATATCATTTTAATTCGACAGTTATTCCAAAAGAAAAATACCATCCCGAAGCATTAAAAAGGTTTGAAAATATAAGAAAACCAGTACAGGCGTAACTGACGAAGCAAATGGTAATAATGAAATTCTGGAAACAGACATATTAGATGCAGGGCCAAGCAATGCTTCATCTAATGGGGAAGAATCTGAGGGGCAGTCTGGACCAACAAAAGTCTCATTTGAAGACCTATTTGAAACCGTCAAACAGAATTCCATAAATGCTAAAGTCACAAAAAAAAGACGTGTTGCAACAGGTGCACATAGAGATGCAGATCAGATGTTGGAATGTAACAAGAGGTGCCCTACAGAAACAACTAAACCTAAAAGTCAAAAGTGCCGAAGCCCAGAAAGTACTAGCAGCAAAAGTAGCATAGAGCCAGTATACGAAGAGACCGATGACGATTTAGATTTCCTTGATGAGGAACAGGCAGATGAAATGTTGGAAAACTTTAAATTAAATGCTTGGGTATTAGTTAAATACTGTAGCAAGAAAATCATTTATGTGGGGAAAATCGTAGAAATAAACAAAATTCAGCGCGAATGTGTTGTGAAGTTTTTAAGATTTAATAAAGAAGTAAAAAATTTATTTGGCCTAAAACTGACGATATTGACACTATAATATATGAAATCATAGAAATGTTCTTACCGGACCCTGTACAGAATGGAGAAAATTATTTGGAATTTATGGTAGAATTTAGAGGATTAAATATTGCTTAGAATTTTTATTGAGTTTTTTTCATAAAAATAAAGATTTCTTCCTCTTTTCTAGTTTTATTAACCCTCTGATTTATTCATATACGGGGTAAGATAGAATATTTACAAAAATTAGACTAGTATAAATTCATGGTTTAAATAGTAAGAAATTTACCAGGGGCTTGTTCGGAATTCGATCTTACCCCGAAGGTCTGCTTCAAAGACTTATATTATAATTTTACAAGTTGTCCGACCTTACCCCATTATGCGGGGCAAGTTCAAACAAGTGCATTTTTTAAATTTTTTTTTTTTATAAACTTGTGGCGTTGATTGACGTATTTATAAAGGCTTATCACGGCTATAGCTTTATGTCCTGGAAAACAGATGGCTCTGATGGCTAACAATGTATTCTGCATTATATTTTATCTCCGGAAAGCGCATGGTGAGCCAAAAATGTGTCAGACGTGACAGCCCTGAGCAGTCTTTAATATTATATCAGTCAACGCTTGTGGGTTATTTTATGGTTTGACATTGCTTGTTGTTTGACATTCCTTGTCAAACATTTTGCAAAGTCTTGTTTTGGTTGGGTATTCGTATGAAATATTACTCAGAATCGCTGTTTTCCAAATTAGCTTGGTACACGTGCGGCCTTTGAAATCGTTCCAATACGTGTGGACGCAAAGGCGTTCCACTGACAACGTTGCAATTACCCCCTCCCCTCTCTCGCGGTTTGAAAGCCAGCGATAACCTCAAAGGCGTAAGGGACGGCAAATCTAACATCTTATTACGCGACATTGCCTTACGTGACATTGCCAGTTACAGTGCAAAAAACAGTAAATTCGGCGCTGTTAGGTTGGCCTTAGATTGCCTGAATAATAGTGGAAAATCTTACAACCTTGCCCACGGATATTGGCGGCTTTTTTCGCAAAAGTCTTTCAATAACTTCGAATAGAGCTAAAAATCGAAGGAGGTGGTAAATCTCTTAATTGAGTATCGTGCTTTCATCCGGTACCAAAAAGAACTTCGAAAATCCGATATCTAAGAGAAATTCCCGATTCACGATTAACCAATTTCGAGAAACGGGATGGCCGTAGAATCAACGAAACCGACGGAAAATCCTCTGAAACTACTATTGGAAATTGCTTGTTTTTTTTTTCTCATTTCTCGATTTTTCGGGGGACCGGGAAGCATCAGAACCTCACCCGAATACTCCAGGGAAGCTTTAAAAATTAAAATAAACCAAAGATTTGGTTTGCGGTTAAGATAAAGAAGTGTAATAAACCAATGTAAAAAACCACTATGAGATTCTTCTATAATATCACAATTATACTTAGATATTATACCTTATTTAACTAATACCACTTTGACAATGAAAGAAATCCGCGTAATTTCACGTTACGTGAATCTCAAAACACCAAGGAACTGTGTAAAACTTTAAATCCACTTATAAATTATTATAATGATAATGCAGCGATTTATTAACCTATTTTCGTTGACTGGCGTGTGAATACGTCAGCTAATGCAATTTTTATTTTCTACGGAGAGGAGCAGGGTGGTACGAGGGAATGTAGGGGAAGTTATTGGCGCAACGTTGCCGCACTTACCCGAAATTCTTGATTTCTTGCTCATTTCTCGTGCCTAGTGGAACGATTTATGAGGCCGCGCGTGGACATTTTTAATGATTACATTATTATAAAAATATTTTTCAGAAAATTATAGAAGTTTTGACTAATTTTGAAGCTGTAATTTACGACAAAAAGTAAGAAATCTCAATTTGATCAAGTTTGTCTTCCTAAGATTAATAACAGTGGTTCCTATAATAAGTGAATTATAGAGTACGTGCTTTTGTTCATTTTTTAAGGAAGCTGCTAAGACTTCGTAAATTTGTAGACCAACTGTTAACAAGTATAAAGATGGTCCCACACAAGAAACGACAACATCTATCTGCAGTAAAAGAAATAACTTATTGAAATATAGATCAGAAGAAATGATACCCGAGATTAGGTATACCTATATTATATGTATACTTACCTAAAGCCTGGTTTGTGCCACAACTTTATCTTCTAATGTCCACTTACTTTCTTTTTGAGAAGCAGTTCTACTATTTATATTTATGCTTTTGCTTTATCTTTTAAAAATTAACATATACAATAATAGAAGCATTCAGGCACTTTATTTTATGTTTTACTTTTATTTAATTATTGGGAAGATTCAACTTTTTCTTTATTATCTTTACTATTCTCGTTGTTGTACCAACCAGAAAAATTAAAAATTACTAACTGACACCAGCTGACTGTTAATTTGATTTGAATGAGTAATTACAATATTATATTAACGAAAACCACCAAGAAGAAAGCAAGAAATCTATTTCGTAATCAGCTGTGGTTAACGTGACCTCTAAACAAAAACTTGTTTTGGTAAAAATGTCCTTATTACAACCAGGCATAATTGATAATTAGATAGGTCAGTATACTCAAACCAAAAGTAAAAAAAAAGTTCGATGATTTGTGCCCAATTTTAATGTCCCAATATTTAATACCTCAATAAAACCAATTGAATAGTAAGATACTCCTCATCTACTTTTTTAAATTTGATTTTGGACATTACCCTCATCAGGGTTGATAAAAATCATGATTTCTAATCAACGATTTTTTGAAAACATTATTTTTTTGATTTTTTTAAATTAATGTTGGCTATACCTAGTTTCTATTAACATGCATATTTTTTAACTGTTTATCTCTTGTTTCATCAAACGAAAAAATATTTTCAAGCATGAATAATATACTCAGATCAGTAGGTACTTTTTATTTCTTAAACACTTCACAAGTCATATTACCCACAATAAACCACAATAAAGTTAAACAATATTCAGTTTTTATTTTCTTATTAGGTTCTGTTTTTTAAAAGGCCTTTTTTGAAAGTTCCATTTTTGTGAAAGCTGCTAAATTCCTTTTCAAGTCTTATAATAAATATTATAAAAAGTTGTCAGTTTTGTTTTTGTATCCAAAACGATTTTAAGGTTTTCTTTCTATGAATAGATATATTTTTAAGTGTCCTGAATTTAATGATTTTATTAAAAAAATTGCTTTTATTAAAATCATGATTTTAATCAACTGATTTAATTCATCTCAACCCTGACCCTCATAGATCGGGCCTCAAGCAACACCGCTTTATTGATCATTTTCTACCGCCTGACACACAGAGATTGTATATAACATAGAGTACTGGACAGTGTTTTTTTTTTGTGAATAGGATGGGCAAAAAATCATTAACCAAAGATGGATGTACGAATTGCGGCCCATTATACATATTTAATATACCCGAGGGAACAAAAGTGCGTGCTCACAAAATGCCCCTTCGTCATTGATCTAACTGTGGCGAGAATACGAGCAGTGTTTTTTGGCAAATTCTGGTAGACACCATACGTGTGAGAATATCTTTATAACTTATAGCAAAGAACCATATATCTTTAATTATAGAATCATAGCAGGGGTGTGAATCGATTTTTAAATTTGATGTCTGATGTAGCAGGCCTAAGACGCACAAAATCAGCTGACTGCATAGATGTTGGCGTTGTTGTTTTGCTATTAGATATGTTTCAAGTTTTTCTGAACAAACTGACTTTATCAATGAGAATCTCGTTCATAGTTAAGTTATGATAATAGGTTACACTGGCACGTATTAACTCTCATTGATTGAAAATGATCATACAAAAATTTTTATTTCACCTCGTCAAAAAGGCCCATTGTCATATTCCTAAAACAGTGGAATATGGTCATCGGAATCATCTAGATTATTACAGTAAATATGTTTTTGTTTTAGATCTTGAAAGTATCTCCAGAAGAATGCACAGAAACGTAGACATAAATTATGCTACTAATGGTAATAGTAATGATGACGAGGATTTCGAAGACGCAGACTAATTCCAATTATCATTTATTTGTATGGTGTATTTAATAATATATGTAAGTTAGCTTTGTATTTTTTAAATAAACACTTGTAATTTTTACTGTCACAAAAGTTTTTCTTAATTAATACTCAACATTGTGTGCTCGTAACGAGGCTGCTATAAAATGCAACCAAGTTTTTTTAAATACTCTATTTTGAAATGTAATATTTCACAAACGGAAAAGGATAATGATTAAAAGTTTTATATTATTTTAATCACTATGATGAGCTAAACTTAGAAACAGTTTGCAAAGAGTTCCATTCAGACACTAAGGTCCATAAATAATAGTATATTTATACTATAAGATACATTTACTTGATTTTTTGTTTACAGCAAAATTGGACTATTATTCCGGTGAAATGTTATCGATTTTTTGTCTGCCTTATATGCAGTTTTTTGGGTTTAGCTGGCAGGTGCTGTATCTGTAGATTCAGCAGTATGTACCACACAACGATATTTCCAAATTGTTAAGGTCATTTGACGCTTGCTAAAATTTTTATAAGTAAACACCATACAATGTGTCTACTTTTAGGTGTATACAAATTGATAAAAAAATTATTTTGTGAAATATTTTGAAAAACCTTCTTTTGATGGGAAGGGCTTCAAAAACACTTCATTTGACGCTATTACTTTGAAACGTCATGTAATGACTAACGTAGTTTGTCAACGTATTCCCATAAGCAGAAAACCTACTAATTGGTTATTACTTTTCTCAAAATGCAAATCCAGGGATGGCTAAGATTTTGTATACCCCTGATTTTAACGAAAACCATTTAGAATTTTTTTTATTATTTAGAATCTGACACCATATTGTTAATCAGGAAACCCACATATACAAATTTGAGCAAAACATATAGTGTTCTGTTCTACACCGTGTAAAAGTTGAGCAAAATAGGAACTTTAGAAGCACGTGGCGAGTCAAGCTGCCATAGATTTATTTCAAAACAGTTGTTGAATTAACAGGACCACCTAAAGTGTTGGTAGATGAAATAGCAAGATGTTTCCTCTACAGCATCTGAAATTTCCGAATTTTTGCGAATGTTATGCTGGTTAAGTTTGCCTTGGATTTTTGAAACAATTTTTTACTAAATGTAAAATAAATTCCAATAAATATATGCCAAGTAAAAGAGTCATCCAGTCATTCCCCTTGTGTCTACGAACAATATTATAGTTTTTGTTAAAAAATTTGCATTCAGGCAAATTTGTTACCCTCATCTTCACCCCTTGTCAACCCTTTAAGCCAAAATCTTATTGTTCATCCATTTTGTTTGTTATATAAGCGGTTTAAAAAATGTTTGTGGTTTGTAATTATTGTAGGACCCTAATGATGGAGTTAAATATACGGAAACGTTGGTATAGACCACTATGTTTGATAAATGATAATTAATGCTGGACTACCTACCTTATTTGTACCACTCTACACTACGTCTAGACGAAGGCCGGCAATCCACAAGATCAGATGACCCTATATTTTTTGAAATTTAATACTTTTGAGTGCAGTCGACAAATTTTTCATCCTTTGTGCTTCTATAGAGATACACCAGCTGTCCCAGAAACAAGTGCCAAAATGTAACTTTTCAAAAGCAACAACTTTTTCAAATATTATTTCTTCGACATTTTTTATTGGGTATTTTTAATGTTGTTTGTAATTTTAGAACCTTGATAATGGAGTTAAATATTCCGAAACATTGGTGAATTGAAGAGTCTGATTCCTTAATCTGATACAGATTTTCAGATCTTTTCGTTTTTGGCTTAAGCAGTTGAAAAGGTGTGAAGATATGTGTTCAAAGCTTTGAACAGAGAACCCCAGGAAGGAGCAAATATGGTCTTAACACTAGACCGGGACAGTCTCTGCATATGGCGGGATGAAGGTTCCGTTTTTACAGCGGCGCACACCTTTGAGTTGTTTTGAGAAACAATCGAGGTAGAAGTCCTAATTTTTCATGAAATCAGTACATACAATACAGGCAAAAAATTATAAGGCACGTTTATGTATTTATGTTTAGGAATCCTTCATAATATAGCAATGCTAATTTTAAATTTCCAATTATGAAGATGTAAATACTTACACATATGCCTATCCCTCTTTGGTATATGACCTCAAAAGTTATTCTAAATTACAAAATTACTTACCGATGGATTATTATCCTTACACATTTTAGTTTTGACAGACAGGGAAGTGCCACAAGCCACTCAGCTAAGCTCGAAACTCGAAATAGTATCTAAGTACCACATACTGACACCTATCACAGTGTCAGATATCAAAATATTGTGTCAAAACTTGGTTACCACACAGGGCAATTTCTGTCTCACGTATTTTATAATACCTATAGAGCTTTGACTTCTTCCTGGGATTCTTTATTCAAAGGTTCAAAGCCATGGTACACGTACCTATCGTGAATCCCACCTATTATTCGTTTAGTTAGTTAGGCGCATTGTCCAACTTGTCAGAATAAACTGCTGGCATCACCATCATCAGATCTGCCTCCAAAGAACATTCTTTAATAACTATTGTAGAATGCGATTACAAACCAAATATGCTAGTTCGCCCCAAAATCCAAGTTAGGCATTATTTTCTCCTATGGTGCAATATTATTTATGGAAAATATTAAAAAATAAAAAATACATTTTGTACAATACGAAACAAGAATTTTTAAGAAATTTTTAAAAGCAAGTTATAACCCAATTATTTGTGAAGTGAAAAATATTAATGATGTTTTGAGAGGAACAGTTACTTGTAATGTTAAAGATAAATATGTGTTAAAAAATAGCTTGGCAGAGATATTAGCTGTTATTAAAGTGAAAAATATAAAAATTAGAGAATTTAAGCAACTTTCTCAATAATTATATATGAAAAATTATAAATACTTTGTTATTAAACTTTGTAAAATATTTGTGAATTATAATTGCCCCAAATAAATCTCATCTTTATTTCTCTCTATCTAATTATATAATCGAACTTGGGCCGATTATAGAAAAAAGGACACAGTAATGCAAGAGCATGTTATTTTTAAATATATCATTAATCATTAGTATTAATTTGGTATAATTTAATTTTCTATAACTTGTAATAATAGTTATTTATGTACCAAGGCACTGAAGTTCGACTTTTTATGACTCATGTGGAATTTAGTTGCCGAGGCCTCTGGCCGAGGCAAATAAACCACATGAGTCATAAAAAGAACTTCAGTGACGAGGTACATATATTTTTTTAAATCGGAAAAAAAAAGTTTTATTACGCTAATAAATAATCATAAGGGCTCACCCGTCCATGAACTAACTGCGCGCAGCGTTGCTTAACTTTGACGATTGCTCTACCTAGGTCAAGTATGACGAGACACGGCACTTTCTGACAGAAAATACAAACTGCTGCCTGTGTGCAGCCTCCATGTAAAATAGATTCATATTCAAACGTACTAAAATATTTGAACTGAACGATTGCGCTCTATAGGTAACAATTTCACAATGTGTACGAAAAGTTAAATGGGCTTTTATTGGCAGGGTTTTGAATATTTGGTCTCTATTGACGGGCGATAACTCCACATCTGACGTTTGATGTTTACATCTTGCCAAAGCGTACTTATTGAAAAAATCGTACAATGGACTACTTCAGTGCCGATTTCTGAGCTTTTAATGACGATTTTGAGACACTTCACTGCCGATTTCAAGAAAAATTATATGTAGGTATAACAATTAAATCTGGCATGTGCTTATACTAGCTTGTTCTTTTTCTTTAATGAGTAACTGTAAGTAACAAAATTACAGTGCAGAAAATGTTGTATTAAGCATCAGGTAGAGGGTGTCTCAATCTCAACGACATGGGTCCACTGTGAGAAAACAAAAAGGGTAGACAAAATTTGGGAGGAGGGCACTATGAAAGCCATCTTTTCAGCCGAAAATGTTATTTTTGGAATTTGACAAAAATCAAGTGATGACAAAATTATTATATTATAAAAGCTCCCGTTTTTCCATTTAACTTCGTTAGTAAGTTAATAAAATTTGATTTTGTTTTCCGCAAAAATTAAATTTTTTGTTAAATTCCAAAAAGAATAGAGAAAATACTGCTTTCAGACCCACACCCCAAATTTTGTTTACACTTTTTGTTTCCTCATAATAGACCTGTGCCGTCGACTTGAGACACCCTGTACACTCCTGAACAATATTTAAATTTGAATATGGCCCTCTTGTGATTGGCGTTCCCTCGTGTTGCCCTTGCTGACAATTATTGTCAGCCTTCCCATGACGTCATCCAGAACGCTCTCTCTCAGCAATACGCGACCTTACTTTACGGATCTTGGAACTTACCTACTCCTCTCCCAAGGGGTGCTAGTGACACGCATTTTGATTGGATATGGGGAGTGGCCTATCTAAACAACCTAATTTTATAATCTGTGGAGAAGTCCTACAGTCCTCCTGATCTTTGTTTATGGTTTATAGGAACATAGGAAGGATACGATATTCATTATTGTGTACAATTTTAATTTGTGAGGAATATTGAATGTATTGTCACTAGAAAAATATTTCTTATGTTAATTCCAAACACCAAGTAAATTTTGGACGCATTACGCCATTATGGAGCGCACTGTCGCTGATCGTGATTGACCCAAGGTATTGCCACTTGCGCGCTTGCAGACGAGACATATATTTTGTGGACGAGACCGGGACACTGGACAGAGATTTGGACCCAAGAACAGTACGTTCTTGACTTGGACCTCCTTCCTCCTATCTCTGAATGGGGAACAAGGTGAAGTTCATGTTTTGCGGTAAAAAAAAACATTAGTTTAGGTCATCCAAGGAGGTATCATAAAATTTGAGCAAAAATAACAAATAACTGTAATATTTGGACGTGAATAAAAGCATCAGATTATATTGTTATGTATTAAAAATTGTTGGACTTTTATTATAAATAGTACTACAAAACGTTCGTGATGATCTATCCTTAAATTATTGTTTGTAGGAATGAGGAATTTGTTAGGAAAACGTAGGAAGTTGCGAGGAAAATTGAGGAATTTTGACAATATTGCAGAGGAATATTCAGTTAGGTAATTGGAAAATTGGCATGTTATTCAATTAGAAAAACTTTTACTGGATTTGGTGTAAAATTTCCAAAAAAATTAATGTTTCGACTTTCAACATATAAAAGCTGTGGTTGGCAGGAGCTCGGGCAGAAGACAAACACAAAATCTCAATTATGCATTTTCATTAAACAGATTACTTTCAGATGTTCTTGAAAAATACACAACAAAATAATTAACATTTTATTAAATTATATGTTTTAACATAACATAAATATGAAATACCTAGGATTAAAAGGAGTAGAATTATCCCCAATTTTCACTAAAAAAATTTAAGTCCAATCAGTATTATACAGGGTGTTTAATATACATCTGGCAAAGATTCGAGGTGTTATTCCCTGGGATATTTTTCTATTTTGACTTTTGACGATTTTCGAAAAGACAATTTGAACTCGACGAAACAATTCTTCATATTTTGTATTAAGTATTAATCCCCTAAAATGCATTGGAATGCATAGCTATAGTTGACATCTAACTGGTAGCTAGCATTTAAAATAATGTTATTATCATATTAAAGCTTTGATATTGTTATTGTTGAAAATCCATCATCGCTCTGTATCTTCAAATCAAAAGTGGCTTTCTGAAAATCATTGCTGTGTGTTTGCTAAACACCCTGTATAATTCATTTCTTTAGGCAAACTAAAAATATACAACAGAATGGTTCTGAAAATAATAACTAAACTACCTAAGTTAATCGAATTCAAAACTTAGGCATGATTGATCATACAGACTATGATCCTGCTTTACTTTCTTCTTTATGAATTAGAACACTTAACACTTTTCTATATACAACATTATTGTGGATGTCGCCGCCAAATATATAATTGTATGCTTTTTCCAATGCTATTCTCTTTTTTATAGATAGAGTCTTGGTTTCTGAATTCTCGACAAATTTTTTCAAAAGGCCTAAATAACGCCCTCCTTCGTGAAGTTTGTGTTTGCCAAACACAAACATGTTCACCTTTTTATAAAATTCAGTAATTTCCTTTGATACACGTTTACCTTGTTTTGCTTGCAGTAGAGATAGATTCATGATTTTGCGGTGGATGATGAAGTTCCGCTTACGCAAATATTTAGCTTTTACTTTCAGCTGATTGAGTTTTTTAATGTCTTTCCTGATAAATTCTTGGATATTTTGGACCGGGGAAGACCTGAAAATTTTATGTGTTTTGGTCTTCAAATGGTTATAAATTCTAACTGCATCTGGCTTAGGATCGCTTGCTCCAGGACAACCTGGATTTTGCAAAATTGAAAAGGGGTTTATTACCGTGTTTTCTGCAAAATAGGAATTAGCCTGACCTAACAATGGAGGTATCTGGGAGAAAGACGACTCCTGCACAAAGTTGTGAAGTAAATCTGCATCAAATATATTGTGTGGTGGATTTACATTGAGCATCCCTCCAGGGAGTACATCTGTATGGTCAGTACTTTCTCTTCGACTAAAATGAGCTGGGTTGATTTTATGTATGCTGGTGCTTTGAGAATCAACACAGAGTTTATAAAGATCTTGATAATCATGAATGTACGGGGCTACCGCAGGGTACTCCCTTTGATAATAATAACTATTGCATTCGTGTTCGAGGTGGCCTTGTTGGGCGCATCCTGAGCACCACTGTTTGCTTCGTGGCTTCAGTTGCGGTCCTGTCAACATTTCCAATGGCCCCGACTTTGTCTAAAAAATAACATTATCCATTATTCTTACTCCACCATTGTTAAATAAAATCATACCGTCAAGTGGTACCTTCTCCAGGCATCTGGACATTTGTCAACAGCGTGTCCTGCAGTCTGACAAATACAACACACACTGTTTCTATGCTTAGCGCACTTCCAGCAATAAATTGTCGAAAATTTCCCTGGGTTACCACACTGAAAAAATAAAACAAGACAAGTCAAATTTAAGCACCATGCTGCTATATAGTGGTGAATCTTACCTGGAAACATACCCTATTAGGGCACCTGGGCTCTTTGTGACCGGGATTTCCGCATAAACTGCAATTGGATGGTCCCGGCTTATTTGGGCAATTATTCGTTAAGTGACCTATGTGCCTACATCTCTTACATTTAGGTCCTCTTTGCATGTTAATGGCTGGCCCAAGACGATCCCTCGGTGATATTTTCCATTTCTCAGGGTCATCTACAAAAAATGAGGTATATTATGGTAGTAGAATCTCTCAACAATGGAATATCAGGGTAAAGCACCAACACAACCTGTTATTTGGTTTAGCCACCTGCAAAAGTAGCTGCTATCGCATGTAGCATGAAAACCTCGCAAATTTGAAATGTTTTGTTACCATTTTAGAAGTCATATTTTTCAATGATATATACTAGGATAGTGACGGGAAAAAGCATGTATAAATAAAAAGGTTTTGCTTTTTCATTATTATATATTTGTGTTGGTTTCTAAAATGTAGGGAATAAATTTAGAGCTACAATTTACAACGAACAAACATTTTGAACATTTGCAAAAATTCCATGCTGCAACCAATACCATCACTTTACTAGTGGCCTTATACAGGTTGGTCCAACTTTTACCTGCATAATTTAGAGATAGAAAATGTCAAAATAAGTAGATTTTTCATGTAAACATGTATCGAAATCCTATCAGTGTTCGTTATACAGGGCACCAATTTCAATTTTCTTGTTCAAGTTTCCTTTTATTTTTCCTAAAGGAAGACAGCTAAGGCAAACATATTTGGTACAGTTTAGACATACATTAAATGAAGTAAATTAAAAATAATTTGACCTGGCTACTTCTACCAGTGTCGTAGAGGCAGGGGTCAACCATAATATTTTTTAGTAAAAAAAATGGTACGCCACTGGAAAAGTAATATTTTCTTGCCTTTACCAAGTTTCACAATCAATTAGAAGAAAAAACTATTCTTTACTTATTTTAGAAAAAAAAAACATTTTTAAAAAATTCATTTTTGAGTTTTAAATTTTTTAGCAGAAGAAACTCAAAGTAGGTCTAGGCTTTTGAAATTTTGCACACTACTGAGTTTTTGATTCTGAACAACTTTCCTTAATAACATTTTAGCGTAAAACCAGCATAAAAGCCACTTTACTGGTGCGAAAAATTAGTTTTTTTTATTCCCAAGACACATGATTTTTCGAATCTAGAAACCCTTTTTTGGAGGTTTTATGACAAAATGTTATTAAAGAAAATTGTTCGATATTAAAAAGCGAGTAGGTGTGGAAAATTTCGATAGCCTAGATCTACTTTGTTTTTCTTCTGCTAAAGAATTTAAAACTCACAAAAATGAATTTTCGAGTTTTCAAAAATGGTCTTTGAAACGAGCTGATCCTTCAGCTATAATAAAAAGCCTTCATATGTCGTTTATTCTGGTGCGTGCTGAAAATGCTCGAACATTTTGCATCTAACTGTAAATATGACTGCTGGGGGACAGCCAAGTGACAAGACAAGGGTTGGAAGTTTATTGATTGAAATTGAATCGGGTCTTCCCACATGACATATTGCCATCTCGGCGAATCACTCAGACGTTGATAGCTCGTTTTAATATTTACTAAACTAGACTAAATGGATTCACAGGAAAAATTAGGGACATATATTAGGGCGTATTGGGTAAGCTGAATTTCCAAATGTTTGCAAAAAGTCGAATTGAAATGATACCAATTTATTTTTGTCTTGGTTTGACCTAGGTGCCCAGACAAAAAAAACAAAAAACTGCAATATATTTCTGAGTTTCGTGGTGCAAACACAAAATTGTGACAAAAAATGAAATATGGTCCTGAGGCCCCTAACATTAAGTGACAAAATGTCAGTTGGTATGAACTAAATTATAGTATATTCACATTTATACCTTTGACCTTTCTGAAATAAATCAACTACCTGATAAGACCCCATTGTGTATAGGTACAATATTTTACTGGGTGCAGGGTCGGCTTAAACATAACCTCAAAACACGATGTTCAAACCAATCTTCAAACATTTATTTGTATCTATATATACAGTGTGTCCCCAGATGGGGTATACCCCGATTACTGTAAGAAGTCCTGATCTTGTCCGATGACATTCTCCACAAAATCCCTAGGAATTTTCTGTTAACCATGGGTATAACATTGGTATATGTGTCTCAACTAGTTAATGACGTCACTCATTGATTTATGATGTGAAAAGATACCCAAGTGATACGAAAAGAAGAACATAATAAAATAAAAACCCTACTACAATCACGATTATACCGCTACAAATAAAAATAACTATGACTACAACTCATTTTAATAATAATTTCAAACATCATGGAAACACTTTCATTTTGGTATTTTGGTATAATCATCTACTTGCGACAGTGTCTATGGTGCGTCAAACTTTGGGCAGTGAAAATATTCACGGGTTTTGTACATTTCGTGAGTTTTACCGTTATCTGTGTTGTTCTTGTTTGTGTTATTAGTAGTAATTCATTCAATTCAACCAGCAGTATAACTTACTCTTGAGAAATCATCCGCAAATTCAATGACTTTGAGCCATATTGGGGGAATAGAAGTCGGAGGTGTAGTCGGAAAATCAATTCAGAAATACAGAGTAGTATTAGATTAGTAAAATATATAGTGTGTGGTAAGCACAAGTAGCTTTGACTCCTTCCTGGGATTCTTTATTTAAAGTAACTAGCACAAAGCACAATTTACAAAAAAGCACACTCCACGGCACTGTAATATCTCGCATACAGCCAAAAAAGAACTGCCCAATTGCCCCGGCACTGCATCCATTTGACAGAATCTATTCCTACATGACGGCTGCGCGAACAGGTGCGCAGAATTTTCCCGCCATAGGGAGTTATACTGCTGATTGTTTTATATGCTCTGCTTATACTGGGGGACCAGAAAATTGAAAAAACATTAATTAACATAAGAGTAAACTGCCTCTATTTGTAGAGATACTAAAAAAAGTTATAAAGAAATATTTTTCAGCATGTTAAGTTACTTTAGGCGTACAAAATTTCAAAGTGTAAGGCCTACTTTGATTTTTTTCTTGTTTTTCTTTGAGTAAATGTTTTTCTGTAAATAGTATGACAAAACCTCGGACAAAACTGTATTAACAAAAGTTACTCAGAGAATTAAACTTTGTACGATGAAAAAACTTTGACAATCCTGGCCTACTTTGATTTTCTTCCAATATTTTCCAAAATACAAAGTAGGCATAGAATTTTTAAATTTTGTCATCAGGCGCAGTTTTCCATTCTGGGTAACTTTTGTTAATACAGTTTTGTCATACCATTTACAGAAAACCATTTAATCAAAGAAAAACAATAAAAAAAAATAAAAAAATCAAAGTAGGCCTAACTCTGAAATTTTGTACACGTACTTAGGTACGTAACTTACCATGCTGAACAAATTTTCTTTATAACTTTTTTCACTAACTCTACAAATAGAGACAGTTTACTCTTATGTTAATTAAAGTTTTTTCAATTTTCTGGTCACCCAGTATAAGTAATTTTAACTTTTTCCATGCCAATCTTATTTTAAGAACAAGCAAAACTTTTTATCATAAATGAATTTTCTCGTCAAATCAAATATAAGAAACTTTACAAGAGTGCGGTACCTCATCTGGGGACACACTCTATGAGTTATGGTTGCAGGTAAAATCCGAGCCTGTCCGAAATTTGAGTCATTTTATGGTCAAAGGGATAATAATCGATTTATGGTAGGCAAAAGATCAATGGTATAAATGTGAATATACTATAGGTAGGTACCTCGTAAATTACCAATATGTCAATTCTGGGGTTGGCTTATTCGGAAAGATGAGTACCTATAGCAAGGTTAGTGTCCCACTTACCAGACATTTTGTCCCAAAGAACCTCTAGGTCAAATTCATTTGGCTTTGTGGTAAACTCAGAATGAGCATAAAAAGTCCCTTGAGCTTCAGAACTAGACTCAGCAGAAACAGTGTTTGCCAGCTCAATATTGACACCAACATTAGTGAGATCACTAAAGTCCCGATCCGACTCAGATGAATCAGGTATGCTATTTTCTATATTTTCTACATCTATTAACTCGTCCTCATCGACTACAATAAATTCATCCGAATCAGAGCAATGATCAGAAATTACTGAAACTTCTAATGGTGGAGAAAAAATTGGGTCTTGGGAGACGTCTACAGCAGGCGCAGTCACTGTAGTAATATAAGTTTCAGTAATTGACTGGTCAATTTCATATTCAGAAACAAATTCTGCAATAGTTGAGCACTGACTCGTTTCGGGATCATTTTCGTGTGAAGTTGAAATCTCAATTGAAGGCTCAATTAAAGTTTCTACATTGATATTTGACAAAGTAGGATCATGTTTTGTAATAGATTTATCCCTTTTAATATCAATCTCAAGTTCTGAATCCCCTTCTGAACTTTTGCTGCTTTTTCTCTTTCTGTTCTTCTCAATATCAGATTCTATTTTGTTAATATCTTCTGATGGAAATGTAGAGGTCAATGAAGAATCGTTTTCTATGTTACCATTTGTATATTTTTCGGATATTTGATCAGTTTCATTTTCTACGCTGTGCGTTTGTGAATCTACTTGGGAACTTTTACGAACCTTCTTAGTTAATCTAGCTTTCTTCTTTTTTTTCTTAGGCTCAGATGTATCTAATTTCATTTGTTGTTTTTCACTATCAGACTTGAAACTTAATTCTGCCTTATCTAAGGCGTTATCAAGGACTTCAGTAATTATTTTATCAGAAGTTACAACATTCGAAACACCACTTTCTTGGCCTTCTTCATTGTTGCTTTCTTTTCTTTTCAATTGCTTTCTGGTTTTATATTTCTTCTTTTCAACACTTTTGCCTTGAATGTCTGATTTATCGCTGTTTAAAGTATCTTCTGTTGGAATTGATGATAGTGTTGGCAATCTTTTTGGGTTTTTGTCATTTGTAAATTCATGCTCATTTTCACTTTCACTGCTATCGCTAACTTTGGCATTTGAAACTTGAGTCTTACATATCTTTGATTGTTTTTCTTTTGCTGCTTCAGAACCACTACGCTTCATCGGCACTCTTTTAGGAGTAATAAAGGTCCCAAAACGTTCTAAATTTTGTTCGGAAAATAAATCCTCTTTGGGAAAGTCAACTTCACTAAACACTGCAGTTTTTGAAGAATTATTGAAGTCTCGGGTGCAATCCGAAGTGCTGCAACTACTCTCTGTTTCGCAAGTATCTGGATTAGCAGGTCGTAAGAATTCATTGACCGTTTGGCAGAAATCAGTGCCATGCAAGCTAAAATTAAACCTGTGTTGAGAATTAGTTTCAATTCCTGTATGGTCAATGAAATCATTCGTTGACTCTGGCGTGAATAATAAATCTGGGCTTTTAGTTGTATTAATTGGCTCTGTAACTATATTTTTTTCCAGTGATTTATCATCAGCCTTTTGATTTTCATCACCAACCTTTCCATTGTCATTTTCTTCATCGCTATCAATGGTTACTAATGGGACAGGTGGTGGCTCTATATAAACGATCGCATCTGGATCATCATCTTCTTGCAGATCAGCTTTTGAGGTTTCTACTTTTCGATTATTATTTTTCTTTCCAGGTTCATCAGACCTGACAATTTCCACTTCACAGTCGCTTTCATCGGACACCAAAATGACTTGTTTTGGTAGTCTTTTCGACGAACGTTGCGCCTTTCTTTTTTGTCTCATTTCTTTAGCCGCTTTGCGCCGATCTCTTGTATTTTGAAGACACTGACTTTTTCTGAACCAGCTTTCAAAATATTTGTATGGTTGTGGAGGAGGCGTTTGATTTACTACTAAAGGTGAATAAGTGTACTGATTAACAGTTATGTTATTTAAACATGAACGTGTTGGTCTTTGCTCGACAGGTATCGTCTGTTTCTCATATATCAAATTTGTGTCCCCCGATTTATGAATAAAAAACCCTTGGTCGTCGTTACCGGAATTAGGTGTAGTCGAGGTTGTATGAATTACTGGCTCATAATATCTTGGCTTGTAGCCTTTTTTAATAGTGGTAGTCTCGGCAGTTGACTGTGGAGCAATGTCTGGTAATGATAATGGAACTGCGATGTTCACTGTTGACACTACAGGACTACTAAGTGTTGGGAGTACCTCATCAGCATTAACATGAAACACTTGACCATACAACCTTGCTTCAAGATCTTCCAAATCAAAACCATCCGACTAAAATGTAAGAATATTTATAATAAGACCAGACACTGTAATGCTTTGCAACTACTCACCAACATATCTGCCTACTGCAGAACACCTGCATTCAATCCAAACAATCTTGAATATAAAAGGTACGGCACGTGGTAATCCTCATTTTCAACTTTTATTAAAATTTGAAAACAAAATATTTTGGAAATGCAAGACTAGAGGGAGTGATAAGGCATAGACCTTTAGACAAAAGAATTGTTTTTTCGTGGCGAAAAGTAAGGTTAGGTTGGAAACCATAGAGAAATGAATAAATTATATTCCTTTGTCTATGGTGGAACATGGAACCAGTGCAGCGCATATAAAATATAACCAGCAGTATTACTTATTCTTGAGAAATCATCCGCAAATTCAATGACCTTGAGCCATATTGGTGGAATAGAAGTCAGAGGTGTAGTCGGGAAAATCAATTCAGAAATACAGAGTAGTATTAGTAAAGTATATAGTGTGTGGTAAGGCAGCTTTTACTCCTTCCTGAGATTCTTTATTTAAAGATACTAGCAAAAAGCAATTTACAAAAAGCACACTCCACGGCACTGTAATACCTCTCATACACCCAAAAAAGAACTACCCAATCGCCCCGACACTGCATGAATTTGACAGAATCTATTCCCACATGGCGGCTGCGCGAACAGGTGCGCAGAATTTTCCCGCCATGGAAAGTGGTTCTGCTGGTTGTTTTATATGCTCTGACCAGTGCATATTAAACAACCATCAGTTTTTCTTACATGTCGCGAAAATTCCGCGCACCTGTTCGCGCAGCCGCCATTTGGGAATAGATTCTGTCAAATAGATTCATTTTTTTGGCTATATTAGCCTCAGAAAAATAAAAAAACATTTTTCTGAGATATTTATTTAGCAGAGCATATAAAACAACTAGCAGTCTAACCTAGATTTACAGAATATATTAGCAGTCAAATTCAATGACCTTGACGCCATATTGGGGGAATAGAAGTCAGAGGTGTATTCGGGAAAATCAATTCGCAGAAAAACAGTAGAATTAGTAAAGTATACAGGGTGGTCCAAACTTTATCAGCAATACTTTAAAAACTGCTAGAAAATTTCTAAAAAGGAGACTTTTTCTCATAAACATGTATTGAAATCCTAACGGTTTTCGATGTGTCAAAGTTATTTTTTTTTCAAATTTTCTTTTATTTTTCCTGAAGGAAGACAGCTAAGGCAAACATATTTGGTCAACCATCATATTTTTTAATAAAAAACTGGGATGCCACTGGAAAAGTAATATTTTTTGCCTTCACTAAATTTTCCAATAAATTGTAAGAAAACACTATTCTTGATTTTTTTTTTTCGAAAAATGTACCGTTTTTAAAAAATTCACTTTTGTGCGTTTTAATTTTTTTAGCAGAAGAAAATCAAAGTACTACTGAGTTTTTAAATAAGAACAACTTTCCTTAATAATATTTGGTTCTAAAACCTACAAAAAGGTTTCTAGATTCTACGAATCATGTGTCGATGTGTCCTATGGAATTTAAAAAAATCTAATTTTTCCCACCAGTAAAGTAGGCTTTAGGTAGGCCTTACGGCAAAATGTTATTAAGGAAAATTGTTCGGAATTAAAAACTCAGTAGGTGTGCAAAATTTCGAAAGCTTAAACCTACTTGGATTTTCTTCTGCTAAAAAAATTAAAACGCACAAAAGTGAATTTATCAAAAACGGTATATTTTTCAAAAAAAAGTCAAGAATAGTTTTTTGTTATGATTGATTGGAAAACTTAGCGAAGGCAAAAAAAATACTTTTCAGCACAGAAAATATACGCTACGCGGACAGAAGTTCCACACAATGTAATTATTTGGCAGCCCGAAAGGAAGCCGGCTCTCGAAAGCCGGCTTCCCCTGGCTTTCAGCAGTGTCTATAGAAGAATTCTTCCATAGTTCTGCCTTGACGGCCGTGGTATTTTCATTACTCAATACTAGGCGGCAGCACGCTAGGAAAAAAGCATCCGAAAGCGGCGTTGCCGGATTGTGCAAACAGTCGGTGGTTTTACCGAACTATAAAAATAAAGAGAAGATCTTTAATAAAATGAGCTTGCCCATTTAGAATCCAAGGTTAACAGTGACGCTGTCAGCAGTAACTGTAGAATTCTTCCCTCAAGAGATTTATTTTTTTCGTCGTTTTTGGAAAGGGCATTCAATATTTTACGAATCCGTGGCTGAAAAAAATTACTGCGCAAAAACCACCCCTGCACCCCTCAAGGAACGAAATAATAACTACATTATTCTTGGTCCGATTATCTGCGCCGTTTTTAACAACGACGTTCCAAATGATTCCAGATGCACAAATTAGCGGTTGAAAAAATTTGTCAGGAAAAAACTACCCCCTTCACCAGAGATATTGTTTTTGAGACGATTATTTAGTCATTTTTTGAAAAGGCATTACTATATACCTACCTTATTTCACGAATCGGTGGTTGAAAACATTTACGGGGCAAAAACTACCCCTTCCCACCCCCGAAAGTTTATTTTTAATTTGATTATTGTCGTTCTTTGAAAAGACATTCACTATTTCCCTTATTTCACGAATCCGTGGTTGAAAACATTTACGGGGCAAAAACTACTCCTTCCCACCCCCGAAAGCGTATTTTTAATTTGATTATTGTCGTTTTTGAAAAGACATTCACTATATCCCTTATTTCACGAATCCGTGGTTGGAAACATTTACGGGGCAAAAACTACCCCTTCCCACCCCCGAAAGTTTATTTTTAATTTGATTATTGTCGTTTTTTGAAAAGACATTCACTAATATTCACTGTATCCTTTATTTCACGAATCCTTGGTTGAAAACATTTATGGGGCAAAAACTACCCCTTCCCACCCCAGAAAGTTTGTTTTAAATTTGATTATTGTCGTTTTTTGAAAATGCAATCACAATATTCCTTATTTCACGAATGTGTGGTTGAAAACATTTGCGGGGCAAAAACTACCCCTTCCCACCCCAGAATAATTTGATTATTGTCGTTTTTTGAAAAGACATTCACTATATCCCTTATTTCACGAATCCGTGGTTGGAAACATTTACGGGGAAAAACTACCCCTTCCCACCCCGAAAGTTTATTTTTAATTTGATTATTGCCGTTTTTTGAAAAGACATTCACTAATATTCACTGTATCCTTTATTTCACGAATCCTTGGTTGAAAACATTTATTGGACAAAAACTACCCCTTCCCACCCCAGAAAGTTTGTTTTAAATTTGATTATTGTCGTTTTTTGAAAATGCAATCACTATATTCCTTATTTCACGAATGTGTGGTTGAAAACATTTGCGGGGCAAAAACTACCCCTTCCCACCCCAGAAAGTTTGTTTTTAATTTGATTATTGTCGTTTTTTGAAAAGACATTCACTATATCCCTTATTTCACGAATCCGTGACCCGTCACCCCCGGACCGGAAGTTTATTTTTAATTTGATTATTGTCGTTTTTTGAAAATGCAATCACTATGTTGCTTATTTCACGAATCCGTGTTGAAAACATTTGCGGGGCAAAAACTACCCCCTTCCACCCCGAATTGATTTTTTTAATTTGATTATTGTCGTTTTTTGAAGGGTATGTTGGGGGTATTATTCGCCCAAAAATTTTTTTAACCACGAATTTGTGCATCATCTGGAATCATTGCGAACGTCCTTGCTAAAATTGGCGAGAATCCGACAATATAAGTTATCATTTTTGTTCTTAAAGGGGTGCTGGGGGTAGTTTTCGCACCAGAATTTTTTTCAACCGCGAATTCGTGAATCTAGAGTCATTATAATATAAGGACGTAGTTGCTAAAATCGGCCAGGATCCGTCAATGAAGTTATAATTTTTTTAAAAGGGTACTGGGGTAGTTTTCACCCAACAATTTTTTTAAAGTACAAATTTGTGCATCGGGAATCATTAGGAACGTCCTTGCTAAAAACGGTGGGAATCGTACCATGAAATTTTCCTTTTTTTCCTTAAGGGGTAGTGGGGGGGTAGTTTATGCCCAACAAATTTTTTCACCCACGAATTCGCGCATCTAGATTCAACCGCGAATTCGTGAATCTAGAATCATTTAGAACGTACTTGCTAAAATCGGCCAATAATAAAGTTATCATTTTTGTTTTTAAAGGGGTGCTGAGGGTATATATACTTAGTTTTCGCACAAGAAATTTTTTCAACCGCGAATTCATGACTCTAGTCATTAAAAACGTACTTGCTAAAATCGGCCAGGATCCGATAATGAAGTTACAATTTTTTTAAAGGAGTGCTGGGGGTAGTTTCCGACCAACAACTTTTTTAAAGTAGGTACAGATTTGTGCATTATCTGGCATCATTAGGAACGTCCTTGCTAAAAACGGTGGGAATCGTACCATGAAAGTTATCTTTTTTCTTTAAGGGGTAGTGGGGGTAGTTTTCGCACAACAAATTTTTTCAACTACGAATTCGCGCATCTGGAATCATTAGGAACGTTCCTTGCTAAAATTGGCGAGGATCCGACAATGAAGTTATTATTTTTGTTCTTAAAGGGGTGCTGGAGGGTAGTTTTTCGCACAAGAAATTTTTTTCAACCACGATTTAGTGCATCTGGAATCATTACGAACGTCCTTTCTAAAATCGGCGAGGATCCGACAATAAAGTGATCATTTTTTTTCCTAAAAGGGCGGTGCTGGGGATAGTTTTGCCCAACAATTTTTTTAAAGCACGAATTTGAACATCTGGAATCATTAGCTAAAAATCGTACTATGAAAGTTGTCATTTTTTTTCTTTAAGGGGTAGTGGAGGTAGTTTTCGCCCAACAATTTTCTTCAACCACGAATTCGTGCATTTGGAATGATTAGGAACGTCCTTGCGGGGATATCATGATATCAAATGAATGTTTCAATAATACAAAAATACTTATAGGTATAGAAAAAAAAACATTTGGAAACAGTGATTAAAATGATAAATTTAATATGCAACAAGTATTCAGTTAGTCCCAAAATTAAATAGTAAAACCGATAAATTTGGCATCATTGACAACCTGTACATATTTTCTACTTTGTAGAACAAATATTTACCGTATACTAAGTGTATAGGTAATTAGTAAATAAAATAGGCAGGAATAAAATATATTATTTGTAACATCTTCGTATATTTTAATTAGATAATGATTAGCTCTGAAGCTCTCTGTAAAACTTAGTATACGTCATACGACTTCTGCAAAGACGAAGCAAATAATAAATCCCACTATTATTTCGTATAGTTCGAGGCCTCTGACCATCTGCCGGGAAATAGATTTTGATGACCGAAAGCGGTCGCCAGCATAGACAGCGTTTATGAAACCTTTATTCCTAAACCACCGGCATCACGGTTAGGCTCTTCAGCTGACTGCTGGCGCCTCTAGCGGTGACTTTTAGCGGAGGGCATTTTACGGTTTTAAAAATCGAACGATTCTGCATCCGAGCGCTATCTGTTAGGCCAAGGCAAAACCAAGTTTCGGTGTGCTATACATATTTTACGAGCCCGATGCTACTGGCACTTCTGTCCGCGCAGCGTATATTTTCTGTGCTTTTCAGTAGCGTACCATTTTTTTATTAAAAAATATTATGGTTGACTCTCGTCTCTCCGGCACTGGTTGAAGTAGATGGGCTGAATTACTTTTAATTTATAGAATTTAATGAGTGTCGAAACTATACCAAATGTGTTTGCCTTAACTGCCTTCTTTTAGGAAAAATAAAAGAGAAAACTTGCGAAAAAATTGAACTTTGTATATCGAAAACCGCTAAGATTTCGATACATGTTTATATGAAAAAATCTCCTTTTTTTAAATTTTCTACCAGTTTTTAAAGTATCTATTGCTGATAAAGTTTGGACCACCCTGTATATGTAGTGTGTGGTAAGCAAAAGCAGGAGAAATTAGTTCGGATTTTTTTTTGTCGAAGTAACAGAAGGAAACACCTTTACTTATATGAAATGAAGAAATTATTTCCGTTTAAACTTCATCTTTGAGGTTGCTAACTACTACAGGGTGTTTCAGACCTAAATACAATAATTTTAACCACATACTCAGAAAGGTGCTTAAATGCGGAAAATCGAAAAAAAAAAATCGGAAATATTTTAGAAATAATTAAATAATTTTAATATTTCCCCTAACGAGCCGCTCAGTTTTATTATCGGGTAGACGCGTACCCAAGGCGTCAGGGAGAGGCAAATTCGTTTCAGGTCTTCCTTACGACGTTGCCAGATCGCGGGGCCAGGCAACGAAAAACTCAATATTTTTTTATCTTTTCAAGGTATCTACTGATTTATCTAAATGTGCCTACCTTTTATTATCCTATAGGATAATAATCGCTGATAGCAAATGAAAGGTGGTTTAAAAACTATCCTCCTCTGGTAACACCTCGGTAAGACACGCACTGACATTCGCACTTCCCATATTATCACAAAACTCCCGGTTTCGAAAAGAAAGTTCGGCGGCACGGCAGCGCCCGGACGATATAGTACTGCGGTTTTCCAGGGCGTCCACCGACGGAATTTAGACCTCAACTCGCCCTGCGTCCGAGGTGAATAATTGTAGTACCTTCTCCGCGTAGCTCGTTGACGCGTACCTTTCCGCGTTGTTGGTTTCTTGGTTTCTGATGGACGACTTTCCTGCGCGGTCGCGCTCTGCGCTCCCTCTCGATGTGGCGACTGTCGTTTTTGCTCGCGGTGCGACCGACGTTGCCGATACAGTTAATTCATATTGTCTGATTTTTTACTACTAACTAGATTTATTATTTATGTATTTATTACTATGTACAGTGAGTGTCCTCCGACAACAGGGATAATCTTTAGCAAACAAAAAAATAAAGGCACAAAACTCGGCGCTTAGTTAAGGTTTTATGTTTTAAAAGGCGACACGATAACAACTAAAAACTAAACTGGCATACGGCAGATAGATACATGATCGCTCCCTCTCCTGCCGCGCGGAAGGGCCGCCTCCACCGCCTGATTTCATTAGTTTAATTGAATTGGCCTTTCATAAATGCATAAATGGTAAAATTACTTAAAAGTACTTAAAATCGGGGAATACCATCTAAAACCGGCAACATTGCACGTCGCCCAATAATGTAGCTATTATTGACTTTTAATTTTTTTTAATTGCGGAATTTTCTCCGCATGTGGTTAAAATTATTGTATTTAGGTCTGAAACACCCTGTATATCCAAATATTGAGTAGGATTAATAAGGTATAAATAGTCTTTCTGCTTATCGAATACTGAATACTGCTCATATTGAGGGATTTAGGAAATATGTATAAATAGAGACACGATTAAAAATTCTTCAAAATATGTTTGAAGTCATCGTGAGGGCATATAATTATGCTCTGGTTTAACCACAGTTTAGGTACTTACTACATAAAAGAAATCATATCTCTGTACTATACCAAAGTTTACAGAATTATTCTGTAAACTTTGACTATCTATACCCAGTTGTTATTTGTCTTGCTGTCGGCGCCTTTGATATTGGCAGTAGTGACTTTCGTTTTTATGTAAAAGCATTCTCCCTTTGAAGTCACTTTGCCGCTCCATTTTGGACAACGCCCTTCCAATCTGGTAATCTGGTATAAAAACATGTATAAAAACCTCCATAAACAAGGATAAAACACAGATAAAATACAGGGCCGGTTCAAATTATTTTCTTACAGAACATTAATGGTTTGGAGTTTAAATAATTTGTGTGTTACTATTATTATACGGATTGCCGGTCGATTCTGGTCTGCGCGATAAAAACATAAAACATTCTACCAGCAATGGCGTCGACTTGTTTTACTAGATTTAGATATTGTTTATACGATGCGATTTAACCTTGAACCTTGGATTCACAGACTACAAAATAGCCTTCCTCAATCAACGAAAATATTTGCAGTTTGTTCAGCGAATGTTCGGCCCTACGTCACAACTCGCCTCCTTGTCCTACTCGTGAATATACGACAGGGACCATTTAAAATAAGGGTACCCAGCATGTCACAGTCTATCGCATAGGAAAAGTGAAGCCTTGAGGCTTGAGAGGAAGTTTGTTTGCTGTATACTCCAAGGAGACCACAAGGAGGCTGGTACAAGGTTATGTTATATGTCAGTGTGTCCAATTGCCATCAGGTTTTATGTGATAAGATAGTGCCAAAGGAGGCAAAAAATGTCCCATCATAATTCACAATTTTTAAGTTTTCCAGATACTCGGTGTGACAATTCAACTATACAATAAATTTGTTTCATTTGACAGTTGCCATATTCTGTATTTGTAGACACAACATTGCTTTACTAATTTTTAGAAATCATGGAAACCATTATTAATTTTTACTAACAATCAAAGTACCTGTTTTATTCATAGATTCTCCAATAAAATGGCATATGGCATACTTGGCATCAATGATACCATTAGAATGAGGAAAGAATAGGCCTCACTTTGGAAAGTACAATATGAGCTGACCTGGAACTACTCTGTATTTCTGAATTGATTTTCCCGACTACACCTCTGACTTCTATTCCACCAATATGGCTCAAGGTCATTGAATTTGCGGATGATTTCTCAAGAGTAAGTTATACTGCTGGTTGTTTTATACGCTCTGGTATAATGCTGGGTCCCCTTTCATTAAAGAGTCCCTGATATACGATGGATATCGGTCGTATTATTCATGAGTCAGACAAGGACGGGAGTTGTAACAGAGAATGGAAAACACAAGCAGAACAATGTCGGGAAAATTCAGCGCACCTCTTCGCGCAGCCGCCATTTGGGAATAGATTCTGTCAATTGGATGCAGTGTCGGGGCGATTGGGCAGTTCTTTTTCGGCTGTATGAGAGATATTACAGTGCCGTGGAGTGTGCTTTTTTGTAAATTGTGCTTTGTGCTAGTATCTTTAAATAAAGAATCACAGGAAGGAGTCAAAGCTGCTTGTGCTTACCACACACTATACACTTTACTAATACTACTCTGTATTTCTGAATTTATTTTCTCGAATACACCTCTGACTTCTATTCCCCCAATCACAGCAGACTCTAGGAGAAAAAAAAGAAAAGAAAAAGAAAGTTTCAGAAGGTTATATACCCAAATTCCCAACATGGCTCAAGGTTATTGAATTTGCGGATGATTTCTCGAGAGTAGTTATACCGCTGGTTGTTTTATATGCTCTGGTTGTGACGTAGGGCCGAACATTCGCTGAACAAACTGTAGGTTTCTTCATTTCTTGGATTTCACTCTCATCCGCCGCCGTCGATGGAGGTTGGAGGACCTTCTCAATCAACGAAGCCGCGGAGACTGGAGAGCGGACGAGAGATCGGTTGTAATTACTCTGACGATAAATGGCGGTGCCAAGTCAAGTGTCATTTCTCGTATTTTTTTACTCCTCGTGACGGCCACATAACACTCCTTTTGGGTTATGTGGTGACGGAGCGGAGGGTGGTAGTGGGCTCCCACATAACAGCTAGAGAATCGAAATTTAAAAATATTGACCTGACAAAAAAGTGGAAGATAACATTTGAATCTCACAAGAGATAAGATACAATTAAGAAAGACAAGATTTGTCCCCAAACAAAAAATGGTCCTGATTTTTTATCGGACGAGTATGGATAACGGTCTTTAGCTGCCGAATCCAATAAGTTGAATAAAACAACAACAACCTATTTAACCCTAACCTATATATTTTGTGTGTGATGACAAGATTTAACCTATATATAAATAAATATCATATAAATTACTTGAAAATTTATTAAAAATAAATATGAATTGCCAGCGAGCTAGAGAAAATAAACAAATCACTTACGAGATTACATATTACAATGAGATATCTTTGATGATGTTTGGTTTCGGGGATAGCCACAAACCCAATCCAGAAACTGTGCGTTTAGTAGAAAGTATAGTTTTAAAACAGTTAAGAGTAATCGTTCAGGAAGCATTGAAATATTCTGATGGCGAGGGTTTAAAGGGCGAAGATTTAGTATTTCTAATGCGACACAACACGCAAAAAATGAGAAGGTTCATTCGATACCTGCGCAACAAGTTTATAAAGAATAAAATAAAAAAAATGCAGTCTAATGAAATAAATAACATAATTGAAATTGATTGCGAGGATAAATGCCGATTGATAGAATTTATTGAGCGTATAGATGAAACAGGAGAATTTACCGACCTGAGTGAGGAAGATGATGTCAAACTGGAGCGACAGATTCGTGCTGATAGAATATCCCAAGCATTAGATGAAAAAAAGTACCTAGAATTCTCCAAAGCAAGATGTGCTTCATTTAAAAGTACTTCAACGACACATAAAAATTTGGATAACCTGCGAAAGTGGATTGACCCAAATAAGGAGGTAAAATTTAACAATGTCACACTTGGGGATGCACTAGACGTTTTGGCATATTACGCTTACGAAACAGTGGCTGAGATAACTGATTTTGCATTGCTCATTCGTAGTGACATGAGAGCAAAATCTGACCCTTTGCAGCATCTTCCTGGATCATATTACACTGCGACAATGTTTAATGGTTCTCATCGGTTTGAAGGCAATGCCAACCCTGATTACAGCAAAGTATACAGTAGCCAACCACCTATAAGCATACATGAAATTAAAGAAGTCATGAGGAGGGTACATACTCCACAGGCTGGAAAGTTGAACTTTGGAGGGAAGAGTCCAGAGACACATTATATTTTTGCATTATAATAATATGGACAGTTAGAAGTTAGATATACCTACATAGCTGGAAAGACCAAGTTTGGTGTCCTGGAAGTTCCAGTCAGTGCAAAAAATCGGGCCAATCCAATTTGATGTAGGAGGAGTGGTCAAGGTAGTTGCTATGGAAACTAGGACATCGCTGGTAGGGGTCATGATAATACGGGCAACAAGAAGTACCTACCTCCCAGGTGGGATCATGGCCAAATTGTCCCATGTCCTCACCATTTTATGGCTTCCATTATTCCGTTATTATTAGTGTGCCACGGGGCGAGTTGGGTTCTGCAGTCTTCTCCTCCCGCGGCAGTCCGCTTCTTGCCCCCTTCCAATGCTCGCTTCCGCGGCTATAATTCAACTTCGGGAAATGGCCCTCCTACATACCTACTTATTGAGAAAGGGTATCATTCCATCTTTATCCTTCAATAAAAATCTTATATTAATCCAACATTAATCCACACAAGTTGAAAATACAGACACCAAACTTGATAATTCCAGCTCTGTATAAATAACCGCACTTTATTGTATAAACTCTATCTTTTTAAGGCCTTATAAAAAAGTTACAGGGTACTAAAGTTGTAAAAATACGTGGACTCTATTGAATATTTACCAAACTAGTTGGGATATTTAAGTCATATTTGGTGCACGTTATAACGGCATATTTAGCATAAAACCTGTTAATATCAAACACCATGAACAACCAGTGGCGGGGAAGTGCGTAATTAGTACAATAATTGTACACACAATTATTGTTTTTAGAAAAAAATGAATCACCTGGTTTAACAATAAGATGTAGGTATTCAATTTCGTATGTAAATTTTAATTGTAAACAAAAACGTTCTCTGTAGTATTTCTTATATTATTTCAAGGTATTTCTAAAAAATATCTAAAAAATTTGCTCCATAAGTAAGACATAAAGTAGAAATAATGTGTTTAGTACTTTAAATAAAGTAACTTTTTCTAACAAACTGACCTATTTAAGGCTATACTTTTGAAGATACAGGGTCTACAACATTTTACATTCTTTCTACTTTGAGTCTTACTTATGGAGCGAATTTTTAAGTTAATTTTTTTCAGAAATATCTCTAAATACCTAATACGAGAACATCAAGTTTGCTATAAAACTATGACATATGAAAATATGCTAAGAGAACATTTTTGTTTACAATTAAAATTTACATAAGATATTGAAAACATTTTATTGCTATACAAAGGGAGAATTACATTTTTTTGTACTTTGAGTCTTACTTATGGAGCGAATTTTCAAGTTAATTTTTTCAGAAATATCTCTAAATACCTAATACGAGAAAATCAAGTTTGCTATAAAACTATGACATATGGAAAAATGCTAAGAGAACGTTTTTGTTTACAATTAAAAATTACATAAGATATTGAAAACATTTTATTGCTATACAAAGGGATTAAATTTTTTTCTAAAAACAATTGTACTAATTACCCACTTCTCCGCCACTGGTCGTTCAAGGTGTCAGGATTTATGGTAACGCAAGCCGTTATAACGTGCACGAAATAGGACTTAAATATCCCAAGTTTGGTAAATATTCAATAAAGTCCATATATTTTTACAACTTTAACACACTGTAACTTTTTGATAAGGCCTTACAAATATATAGCGTTGACTGACGTATTAATAAGCCTTCTCACGGTTATAGCTTCATATTCTGAAAAGTAGATGGCGCCCATGGTCAACAATGTATTTTGCATTGTATTTTGTCGCCGGGAAGCGATTGATGAGCCAGGAGAACTGTCAAACATGACAGCCGTGAGAAGCCTTTATTAATACGTCAGTCAACGGATATAGTTTATGATAACAAGAAGCACAGTTGTCAAATTATTTCCCTTTAATCAATTGATGGCTTCCAAGTACTAAACCACTGAAATTTTGGGAAGTGATTTGATAGCTGTTCCTTCTTTACAAAATATTCTTCGCTATTCTCTCAATATACTTAAGTATCTAGATGAATAAACAACAATTATTATCAAAAACACAATAATTGTATTATAATAAGTATGCCGGGAGTTGTATAATATATTTGTATATGCTTGGATCTCAAAATTTGTACTTATTATCAAATGCAATAGCTGTGTTCATGGAGCGATTCCAGACTGGTTCTGAACTAGTAATCGTCAATGTCATTGGCTCAAAGAAATTCGAAAATTCAAACTGTCCAATGTTATTGAGAGTTAGGTACTAGTTTGGAATATTGTTTTGCAAACATCATATAGGATGGGGTATACACCTAAAAAATATTTTTGAATACTCGTAGGTACTTTCATCGCAATAATTAGTAAAATATGTGTTATTTTAAACTTTTATTACTTCTATTACAATTATTCGTTCAGAATAAATAATGGGTGTTGTGGAAAAGGATTATACTCATAATGTAGGTAACTCCAAAAATCCAGTTTTGAGAAAAAGGTAGTTGAAGGTTTTTCAAGGTGCTGCCCTCCGATCAAATAATATGACTATACTAAAATCAAGCAACGCTTACGCCTGTCGTAAGAGCACATGCGTTGAGATATTCGCACTCAGGCACGATCTTTATATAATTTTAGTTTTACAATTGTTTACATCCAAATATTTCGGAAAAAAGTTATTGGTTTAATTGAAATTGTTCAAAACATCGATAAAATTATTTGTGGCAGTGTCTAAATAGCTGAAAACGACGAGATAAAGCAGCGTAAATACACTTTTCCCATCTAGTACGTCCCTATTGCCAGGCGTGCTGATATTTTATGGCCTATTGACCAATCGCCTTGTTTTGCGGAACATCATCGAACACGTGCTTTTATTTACGCCAGGCGTAAGAATTGCTTGATGTTAGTATAGATACAGCATACAATAAATAAACCGTGGCCAAGATTATAAGAAATCAACAGGTATCTGTTTACTATCAAGTCCCAAGTACAGAGGCGCCGGGTTGTCAAAATTCTGAAGGGAGCAAATAATCAAGAAGAAATAATGTTACTTCTTGAATTTGGAAAAAAAACCTAAATTGTCCATGCAATGCGCGACCTTCCAGTGGGGGTTATATAAGGCGGGCGTTGCCACAGTCGGGCTTTCCAAGGAAGACATCGCCCCCTTTTGGAATTTCTGAAGAGGGCATGACTCCCGTTCACCCTGTGAAATCGGCGTTCCTTAGGGCTCAAGGCCGACCCAAGCAATACAGGACAGTATAATGGCTGACGCTGTCACTGTATTTGGCAGATAAAAGTTTTTCTTGTAAAAACACATGTATTTAGTGGTGGTGAAAATATTAGTTTTATTTCAACTAAACACTGCCAGTATGTTCAAAAGTTGTGTCTGAGGGGTTATCAGGTTCTGCAGTAGGTGTACAAATTTGTATGCAGGACATCTGCAGTACTTCGGCAGGACTCTGCAGTACCTGTGCAGGACCCTGCAGTATTTATGCAGGACTCGGCAGTACTTGAGCAGGACCATGCAGTACCTATTGATGCAGGACCTGCATATTTACTAAGTACTGCAGCTTTCTGCAGTAGGTGTACAAAAAATCAAATAGGTACCTGAAGACCCCTCGGTTGTGTCTTATATCATTAAAGAACCCCACTCAGATAGGTATCTCCTCTGCCCCAAAAAGGTAAGCGTTTATTTTATTGGAATAATTAATTGTTTACAGTAAAAGTGTTTAGATTTAAATCATACGTCATAATTTCCAAGTCCTAAAAATGCTTATGATCAAAAATATTATTAACCTCTTAAAGAGTTAAAAAGATAATACTCCTCCCTTTTGAACGGCAGGTCTACCTATATATTATAAATTCCTCGTAAAAACTTTTGCTCGCAAAATAAATAAGATTGGCATAGAGTGGCTCATATATTCTCAGATGTAGGTACACTCTGAAAATGGTTCAACACTAAATTAGCTCAATTTCTATAATTTCGGAGGAAAATACAAAATAAAAAAAGTTGTTTTATTGTTGTAATGTTTGTCACAATAATAATGAATATATTTGATTTGTAAGAAAAAATATAATTTGGAATTCAGCCTATAAATATGTTACTTATGAAGCTTCTATGGCCTCATGTTCATAAATATGACCTTTTTTCTTAGGATGACATCTTCTACCAATAATGCTTATAATTAGGCAACTTAAAAAGGAGACACGCAGTATAATTTTAGTTAAATTCCCAAATACCGTCATTTCATTAGTAGGTAGGTACACAAATTTATCTTAAAATATGATATTTTTTTAGGGTAAAATTACTAGACAATAATCATGTTCTGACTCTGCAAGGAGTTCTAGTGAAACTCTTAACAGTTTCAGAATTGGCTCTGTCAGCAACTCTCACAGCATCTAAAGTAGATGAATTCAATAAGGATTTTATTGAGCCTGTGCCTGAAGTACGAAACAGTTCATCCACAGAATTAACTGACACTGCCTTGGTGACAAACTCCAAGAATAGACAATCCACAAAGAAGTAAGTTCCAATGTTATCACAGGAAATATAGCATATAATTTTGTGGAACTATATTTTCTGCGATGCTATGTATCAAAGTTTTTATAAAAATTATTCAGACTTCAAATTAACATTTGTTGAGACAGGGATGATTAAAATATATCAATAAAGTTTTCTAATTTATCGTTATATGTAGGTACCTATGGTGTTTCACGACTTATCCAAAACATGTATCCAGATATGCTGATTTCTTTAAAAATATACATATTTATAACAAAAGTTTAAAAAAATCACTCAGGGTAAAGAAAAACCTGTGTGAAGTTGGGAAACATCCGGTATATAGCTTAATTATTGTAGCTACATTCTACATTCCTGTATTAATTGAGACAAGGGTCAATAAAATACAGTGACCGGCAGAAAGTTGGATACAAAAATTGAATATTTTTAAACTCTGATTTCGATTAATTTAAATTTCTAGCTGCTAATCCAATAAAATTAAAGTTTAGTAGCAAATTCATGTGCTATCCGATGATATTGAGCTTGCGGCATTTTGTTTTTTTTAATACACAGGGTGGTCGAAAAAAATACAAAAAAAGTTAATTTTTTTTTTTGACTAGGTGGCTGTGACTTTAAATCTGACATCCACCTTTGATTCCAAACAACTTTTGTAAGTAACTTTTGACCGTATTTTAAAAAATAAGGGTACTTTACTCTTGAATTATTTTGACATTTTTGAATATACCTCGTATCCAAAAAGAGATATTTAGATTTTGATATGTGCGTTTTGAGTTTGAAATGATGCACCAACTTTTATCAAGAATAAAATTTTCTGAGAAATTACTAATAAAAAAGTTTTCCATTTGTGTCCAACTTTCTGCCGGTCACTGTATATCAATAGTTTTTAATTAATCTCTATATATTATTAAACTCTATGCTAACTTTTCTTTATCCTTATCCCAACTAATATTCTTG
Source organism: Pseudeuparius sepicola (assembly GCA_963920635.1). NCBI lineage: Eukaryota > Metazoa > Arthropoda > Insecta > Coleoptera > Anthribidae > Pseudeuparius > Pseudeuparius sepicola. The sequence continues at coordinate 43,909,958 of OY987302.1, read as the reverse complement.
TTAAATTTCATTTCATTTCAATCAATCCCCATCAAGAAAAGTTAAGTCCTGTTGGAAAGATGTATACCTACCTAAATATGTTTTGTATATATAAACATCTTACCACAGAATTTGCCTGACGAGTTGCACCTCTTGGCTATTCCTTCACTTCACTTAATGGCTGGTATTTTATTATATTAGCTGCTTTCATTTTTGTTTGTCTATTTCAGCCAAACACTGAGAAATATGTCAAAGAGGGCATTTCGTTCAAGAAATTAATACTAATTCCAGTAATTCCATTACTGTTCATTCCTCGGTTGATACAAAAATCTTAAATTCATTGTGCTGTATAAAATTATAAAATTTTGTTTAAAAATAGCCCTGGTATAATTTTTTCCCATTTCCGGACATACATTCTAAAAGCATAGATATTTTGGTGACATCAAAAGCGATGACATGACATGAGTAGTCCAAAGAGAGCCATACGTGCTTGGGCCATAATATGCAGGACAACATTTTCAGGCCAACGAAGGAAAATTAAAAGTAAAAAATATAAAATAAGTTTATTCCTAATGATTCAAATCATACAATAATATATTAGTACATAGAAATTTAAAATATCTCATGAGAAATTGATTTAAATTGAGAATATACTTAACCATTGATTAAGGTATTACTTAACCTAATCCTCCATAAGCCTAGCTTCTTTATCATCATTTATGTAAAATTATATAAATAAGTGCCTAGTTATATTTCTTCTAAGAATTTTTGTATTGTATGTTTATAGCCTTAACATAAAATGTTTCGTTAGAATAGTTATTGTCTTAATTTTTAATGCCCATGTCGTTGGGTCTATTGACAACAATCAACACGGATATTTAGGTTATGTATTTTGTTATTGTAGACCACGGCTCTCGTAAAATAAGCTGGACTGCTTTTCCACCGAAAGCTCGGCCATATTGGCACACACTTCGTTGGCTGTCAAATGCATGAGGGCCGTGGATGGCCATTGTCAAGTGTCATTTTGTGTCGCCACCACAAATTTCGCTTTTCCCCTAGACTGCACACAATATGGCGGCTATCCAGGAGGGCGCCAGTGCTCTCTGCCAGATGGCTAAAAATTGGTGGAGGGACTAGGGCCCAATGGCGGTCCAGTTTATTTTACGAGGGCCGTTTTGTAGACCACAAGCATTTTATACGTGTATAAACCAGGTATTACTCATCTATAGTAAAATCGAGCAACTCTTACGCCTGGCGTAAACAAGAGCACGTGAGTTGAAATATTCGCCAGGGCCGCACTGAGGCACGACCTTTATTTAATGTTAGTTTTACAATGGTTTACATCAAAATATTTGGGAAAAGAATTATTGGCTTAATTAAAATGGTTCAAAACATCGATAAAATTATTTGTGGCAGTGTCTAAATAGCTAAAAACAACAAGGTAAAACCGCGTAACTACACTTTTGCAATCGAGTACGTCCCTGTTGCCGACTCAGGTGAAACTTTATAGCCTACCGACCAATCGCGGATCGTCATTGAACACATGGTTTTATTTACGCCAGGCGTACGGATTGCTCGATTTTAGCATAGTCATATTTCATTGGAGGTGCTGCCATTTTTAGACAAGTAATATAATTTGACTCATTGTTTTCCTGACATTATAAATGGCATATTGTATACTGGATACCACATATTGTATTAGTAACCTTTGTTATGCAGGCAGGGATCAAGATAGTGGTATTACCCACTATAACGGAATCACATAAAAGAAAAAAAAACAAATTTAGACAAAAAATACTATAGTACCATGTTCTCTATATAAATATGTACAACAACTTTTAATTAGATTTATTTAAGGTGGGTTTATGCAAGCCAATTTAACGTTTATGCAGCATATATTTAACATAACGTAAAAGTTAACCAACATTTAATTATTGCGTAAAAATTAAAAAAATCTCATTTTGCGCATGTGAGGAGAAACAACTCACAACTATTGAGAAAAAACTCAATTAGTAAATCACACAGATATAAGCTATTGAGGAGCAATTAATACCGTAAATCCACAATTTGTCCAGCACTCTTGGCGCATCAGCGGGTTTTTTCCATAAAGACGTGCTTGCGCAGTCTGCTTCGACTCATTTTTAGTATTTAACTTTAATTTTACATTCTAGGGCATAAATAGTTATTTACATTGCAAGATGCGTAATTCCACTTTTTTGACCGAGGAGGTTGTTTAAGGACCGAGGCCAAAAAAGAGCTTACGCATCGTGCAATGTATTATATTTTTCCTGCTTCTGACAAGTTCCTATTATAAAAAAGGTATAGGTAATTCTAATTAAACGCTATGGAGTAGATTGTGAGTAATAATATTCAAAATAACCATTGCCCATTTACTAAAAATTAAAATCAGTAATAAATATAAGAAGTAGAAACAGCGATAATAAAAAAAAAAAAATAATTCGGTTTTGTCTGGGACTCGAACCTGTGACCTACGGTTTACTATTCGGACGCTTTTAACCCAGCATATTCTTAATTTTTCTTTGGCATAGTTCGTATTCTTTTTGATCAAAACCAGTTTATATAATTAACTATTGATGTGAAAAATATTAAATTTGACGCCAGTTTCAAGTTGCTACATATATTTTATTAATGGTTTTAAGATCCTTGCTGCATAATCGTTACATCGTTGATTGTTGCTTTTTGTACCTAGCAACCACTTTTTGCACCTAGCAACCACTTTTTGCACCTAGCAACAGTAGGGCACCTCCAACATTTCGCTTTCGGACCCGTTGGCGAGCATGTAAAGTGAACTTATGAGGGGGGGAGCAGGAAAAAGTTTAGTAAGTACTTACGTGTACATGCAAAACTTCATCTTTAAACATTTAGAAAATATCGCAAGGAAACTCTTTAGAGTTCACTTTTAACTTTTTAACACATATATTTTTATATGAACTGTTCTTCATAAAATCGCCTTAACAATATCAATACTTCTTAAAATATCTACTACCTATTATATGTTGATTTGGAACATCCTGTATACATATTTCCCTAGGTATAGTAATTATTCTTTTGAATAATATACCTATGTACATACTAATAATAATAATAATGGTCGTTGTGCTCACAGAGATCGTTGTACCTATAATATGTACGATTTCTGTGGTCGTGCTATACCTAGGATTTTTTTAGGTTTATAACACAAAGTATATAGGTTAGGTTTCTAATATAGATCAGATAATTATGCAATAGGAACCCACGTCCCACACCGCAGATCAAATGATATAATATGACCCACATATCATATCACACACATATAGGTACCTCTAATATTGTGACCCGATGACCCACCCACACCCACACTCACATAATCAAATATATACATACTGAGGCCACACTTCTGATTGTGTATTTTGTCCCTCTATAAATCACAAAATATATAGGTTAATAAATAACTTTGGAGAAACTGTTTACCAATTTCTATGTTTCTTTCCTCCATGACCATAAATCGACTGCTTCCGGACGACAGGAATTCCTCTATTAAATACGAGATGGCGCTGGAAGCAAAAATCGCAGGAGCTCATTCGCTGCTCCTGCCGTCACCAAAAATTGACAGTTCTGCGCGTGCCGTAGCAGGGAAAAGTCGAGTTTCGGTGTCTGACCTAGTGTTGTCTGTTTGTTTCAAAATGGCGTTCAATGGAGATGGGCCCCACAGTAAAAGACCTCGTACTGAAACAGAGCCTGCAAACAATAGAGTAAGTATCGACTTTGGGGCAGTAGTTGCGCTTTATTAGCACTGCCCTCATAATAATAATGCATTGAGGGAGGTTAGGTAATCACAAACGGCGGCAAATAGTAATATCAATTATTTCTACCCTGTTTTGTATGTTTTTCAATGTTCCTCTGTTTAAAAACCGTCTCTGCATACATTTTAGTGTGAAATAAAACGAGTTTAATTTATTAATTTACCAGATACAGCTTGCGGTGATGTAAAATGGTTTGTTGTGATTTGCGATTGTTTAATACCTAGGTACATGCTCGTTTGAGTACCTACCTAGGTATCGCAAAATTCTTGCTCCAAATCAGCTTATCAGTACTGACTCGATCCACGGTCTCGATAATATTGTTATAATGCTGCGGCCAATTTGTGTCACAATAGATAGTTACTTAATTGTGTTACATTAGACCGGGAGGCGGCTATATGATACTGTTACCCCATCGATTTAATGAAAATATCATTTTTGTCGTAACAGTTTAAGTACTACCCATTAGGAAAGCTTTGTTGTCCAACCCCTATATCCTGGTGCGATTTGTATAATAAGAGGTTGATTCCGCCTACGGAGCGATAGCGCTCCGTAATTCCGCCCTTCTGACACCGCATGAAATACCTACCTACCCATAAAGAACAAAATTTACCTATATGTTTATCTACTTAAAGTAGTGTAAACGAAGTAAAAATTGTCGGCTGCGCGATATCTTGGTAGGTGGCCCGGGCGAATCGAAAAGGGAGGTAGGTACTTAGGTACTTAGGTAATTTTTTAGGGACTTTAACGAGCTTTTACCATTTAAAGGATGATGAAATCTACGCCAAATTAAAGACAAAACCTTTAGTTTTTAGTTTATTTTTCTTATTGGTCGTCCAGGTCATAACTTGGTGATTTTTTCTGGCCAGCGGCCGACCTAATTTATCCGTGAAAATGAAACCACGCTTATAATAATAACTAGTCATTATTATTATATATTTTTTTTCATGGTAGGCGACCCTGCAACTTATTATGGAAATAATATATATTTTTTTATTCTAAACAACTTTCTTAAATAGGTAACTAACTTTTCCCCCTATTTTGAAAAATGAGGAAATTTTACTCTTGAGCAAGTTTTATATTTTTGAACCTCCCTCGTATACGGAAGCACAACACTGAATACAGGGTGAGTCACTTTTTTGTAGCAAGACTCCCAACATTGGATATAAAATATGATATTTTAAGTACCTAAAACAAAAATTTTATATCGATGTAGGTCCCCAAACGCTTCATTTTCAAGATATACGGGGCGCAAGAACTTCTTAAAATATATCGAAAATGAACTTTGAAATTAAATGTACCTAGGTACCTAAGTAAATATAGGTAGCAACATTATTATGCGTTCATTTCGTTATTTCCATGGAAATAGTGGCGTAGGTACGGGGTTCAGAGTGATACTCAATACCTACGTATACGCGACTGAATTTAAATGCCAACGCCCCGACGGGACTGCGAACTAATATATGGGTCATCGTCGATCATCACCATGTGAACGGTGCTAGCCTTGGGTCTAGGTACACTGCGTTGTTCTTTGTTCTTGTTCATTGTTGGCATGGCCCATAGCCATAGACTAGTTTAGCATTGAGCCTATAGGGGCGTATTTCTTATATTCAATGGCGTATAGGTACACTCGGGTACACCCAGGGCCGGATGCAGGGGTATCGAGGCCCGGGGCAATGAAGAAAGTGGAGGCCCTTTCAGTTATAAATTATAATAAATATCTTTCGATAATTTTATTTTTACATTTACAAAACAAATTTTTATACTATTAAGTTAAGGTACATACTATTTTTCGTATTTTTTTTTAAAACCTTTATTGCAGTTACTAAGCGAAAAGGGCAAAATGCAAGAGTCCACAGAAATAAAAATTTTAATTCAAAAGGGCAAAATGCGTGAGAGCCCACAGGAATAAAAATTTAAATTGGAAAGGGCACAATGCGTGAGAGCCCACAGAAATAAATATTTAAGTGAAAGACACTTTACGTGCTTTTTTAGAGGCAAAATCATTAATAATTTCTTCAAAGTCTATTTCTCGAAGTAAATCACTCTCTATACTCAGCAATGACAGATTTGCGAGACGCTTTTGCGTCATCGTCGTACGCAGCCTATTTTTAATAATTTTCATCTTAGAAAATGAACGTTCTCCGCTACAATTAGCCACCATCAACACTAAATACATTCTCAATGCAATTTCAATATTAGGGAATGCCGCGCCGAAGTTATTATTAACCAGAATTCTGTAGAAAAACATCTCTTTTGGTTCATTGTCGACATTGTAATCTTTCTTGAAGGCATCTATCAAGGCTACAAACTGGACTAACTCATTCCCAAGGCTGATTTCCAGATCGTCGTTGTAAATTTTTACTAATTTGTCGGCAGCCTTGTGTAGCTCAGATAAACTCAAATTCTCTAAATGATTCAAGAAACCAAATCGATCGCAGACAACGTCATAAGCTCGAATCCTATCATTTAGAGATGCTGAAAGCTGATCAATTACTGGAATAAAACTTCCTACTCGAAATTTTTCCTTGGGTGACAGCTGGGCATCTGAGGATTTCGCATAATCCAATGGATTGAGCCTAACATTTCTTGATCTAGAGCGTGTTTCAATGTATTCGTCAGTGTCTGACAATTTCCGTGCTACTTCTTCGTATTCTTCGAACTTTTCTCTTTTGGACTCTACGAATAATCTGAGCGATTTCAGTGCTTCCACTGCAGAAGAAAGAACCATTTTAGGATCTTGCAACATCTTATTAGTAGCATTGAATCGCTCTAAGATGTCATTCCAAAACCCAGCGTACAGTGCGATTTCAAGACTTCCCATCTTCTTCAAAAGTCGAGTAGCCTCGATTTTAACGACGTCTTTCTGTTCTTGGTCGTGCGATATGTCAGCGAGGGCTTCTTTAATTTTTTCATAACCATGAACAATAGCTTTTGTTGCATCAGCACGACAAGACCAACGAGTTTCACTCAATACCTTGGGAACGTAGAATTTCGTATTATTCTCCGACAATTTCTTGACCAAAATTGCGTATCGCTCGGTAGTCGCTGTGAAGAATACGTATAAGTTTTGGACGAAATCGAAAAAGTGAACAGCGCAAGCACAAGAATTAGCTGCAGCTTTGCCAACTAAGTTTAAAGAGTGGCCACAACAAGGAACGAACACGGACAATTTATTTTTCTCCAAGATTAGAGCTTGCATCCCATTGTACTTGCCACTCATGTTTGCGGCGTTATCATACGATTGACCACGACAATCGCAGATATCGATTTTATGAGTGTCTAAAAATTCAATCAGCGTTTTTGCCATGGCAGCGCCAGTGTGACCACAATTTGAAATGAAAGTAAGAAATCTTTCCTTTGGAACAGATCTTTCCATATAACGTAATACCACTGTCAATTGATCAATGTGTGCTTCGTCAGGTGTAGAATCAACTGATATTGAATAATATTTAGATTGTTTTACTCTAACTATAATCTCATTGAGGACTCGTTCTCCCATCAAAGCAATAAGTTCCTCACAGATTGTAGATGAAAGATAATTGACATGACCACTTCCTTTATTTGCCTTTTCTTTCAAATGAGTTGAGAGAAATGGATCGTACTCTGCCAGCAATTCCAAAATACCCAGAAAATTGCCATTTCTCGGTGAACCAATTAATTCGTCATCACCTCTAAAAGCTTACATTTTGCCCTTTGGAAATAATTTGCGCTTGGACTTAGTCGCATAGCGTACATTTCGCTCCTTATCCAATAAATAAACTTTAAATTTTGCCGCTATTGAATTATTCATGAGGTCTAAATTTTATAGTACCAGCACAGAATAGATTTGAAATAGGATGAAAATACCCGTTGTTTGGATATATTTCATTACTCATTATTTTCTTAAAAATTAAAAATTTTTTTATTGTTATAAAATTTTTGAATCTAAGGTTTGTGGAGGCCCTCAATGTGTGGGGGCCCCGGGGCTTCCGCCCCGGTTGCCCCGCCCTGCATCCGGCCCTGGGTACACCCTTAAATACAAAATTTCATGACTTTTTTGATATCTGTTACGGAGTTACGCGCGGCTTAATTTATTTTGTTTGGTTAATTGTTGCCTAATTCCGAGCCTAATTCCCTCGCTAATTCCTAAAGAAAAAATTTATAATGACCCCAAATTATTTTTTCAAGAAAATATGTACAGGCGCGGCCCTTGAAATCGTTCCAATACGAGTTCCAATATGTGCGGTCGCAAAAGAGTTCAACTGACAACGTTGCAATTACCCCTCCCCTCTCTCGCGGTTTGAAAGTCGGCCATAACCTCAAAGGCGTAAGCCGAGGCGTAAGCTCGGGCGTAAGTGACGGCCTCGGTGACGGCGACATTGCCTTACGCGACATTGCCAGTTACAGTGCGAAAAACAGTAAATTCGGCGCTGTTAGGTTGGCCTTACCACAGACTAACGAGTAATACCTACAGACAAATCCTTAGCGACATATGTCAAAAGGAGGCTCGCTTTTTAGCGTAATATCTTCTGAATACATGAATAATGTGCATTTTATTTGATTGTACATTAATCTACATAGCGAAGAGATTGTATTAGAACCAAATTTATGCTTAAATACTGTAAATTGAAATGGAGGCTCGGTTATTTCTGATACATGTTCGTAAGGAGGCTTCTGTTGCAAAGCTATTTATTCTGTGGGCTTACATTGCCTAACAGTAAATTTAGTTCAGTCAAATGGTACACAAGAAGGGTGCGAAGTGGAAAGTTCTGGTGTAATTGTTTTTAGTGGTTTATTTCATGTTCTTTGAGGTGCTGATTTACAGCCTCGTTTACAGCTTATAGCTTGCAAAGCAAGTTATTTACGCAAAAAGTGGCCCTATAGTAAAATAAACAGGAGAAAATTATCTACAATTTCACTGTCTTAAAATTTTTTTGTACGTCTTATGTGTTCCTCGCAAAAGAGTGTTGAAATGATAGAAATAGGGAAATAGGTAAGTAGTTTTTGGCAAATAGCAAAAAAATAAATAAATAAAAGTGCAACTTTCCCTTTAACTCGATTATAACTTCGTGATGAAATAATATTTTACCCTGTGAATCTGGAATGTTTTGACTTCGAGACGTCATCATTTCCACGTATAAAACATACTCTTTCTTGGTCAATATCAATATCGCAAGCAGTTTGCGAGATATTCGTCTATGAATGTAGAAACACCGAAAAAATCCAAATTTCGAAAATACAACGCACTTTATTCAAAATACAAAATGTTTTTTGAAATTCACTTCAACAGGTATAGTAAAACCGAGAGTGAAACATAAAACATAGGAGAGAACGCTAGAGACGCAGAGGGGAAGTAAAATAAAAAACGCGGGAATAGGCCATAAAATTGCTGCCGCCACAGGCGTCGGTAATAACGGCGGTGAAAATTTTGGTAGTCAGTTGAGGAGTCTGATAAAATAAGTAATTTGAAAGCGTTATTAGTTGCCTCCTCATCGCAAACCCTTATTACGTTTGCGATAATTTCCCTGGCTTGGCTATGTATGGTCTTTCCACGGACACTGGTCATTATACAACCACTACTAACACCGCAAAACTCAAATTGTCTCCCTTCGCGCACGGCTATGAGGCGAAGACTAGTGTACGTGATATTTACGACCGCCAGTCGCTCTAAGAAATATTCAGCTTGGGATACTGATTGCAGGATGAATCTTTACTGGGCTTGCTAGGCGTTGCCGGATCGCAAAAAACCTGTACAATTCTGGTGCACTAGCGTAATGGCTTTGGTTTATTATATTTCCTAAAGAGAATTATATTTGAAAGTTTGGCAACATTCGAAATTTTTTACTCGCATTCTTGAGGCTCGTATTCTCCGGTAAGGTGGACTTATATATGGTATATATATTGAAAATGTCCTCCGTTTAACCTCAAGTCACTTCTTTATGCTCTTTATTAAATGAGGCCTCACATTCGGGAAGGTATTTTCCGAATTTTTAATATTATCGTTCGCTTGTTGAATTTTTCCTAATTAATAATAAATTAATTCGGATTTCTCACCTTCGAAATTATTGCAATTTTTCGAAAATCAAGTTTCATTTCCAACACCCTGTATCGAGCCCTGTATCTTTTAAACGAGCAACATTTTACTAAGGCATTTTTGGCTCACACGGTATATTTTGACGTCTAGTACCACCTGTTGCCCTCTGGCGTATAAGTTGTGGGATACCCTGTATATTCGATATGAATTTTCGGGCTGAAAATTGCGAACTTTCTCACAAAATTTCCGGGAAATATAAAATAAATGAATATTCGTTTTTCCGGAACTGAATATTTCCAAAATATTCTCAATATATTGCAAAGTTCGAATTGAAATATTCGCCACTCGCATCATTGCATGGAAGCCGTGTCTAAGAGGGCTCGTATACACAAATACATAAAAATTGTACAGAAATTCACGTCTTTTATTTGCCTATAGAATAATATTTACCTACAAGAAACAAAAATTATAAATTAATGGTGTTTTTTTGCTGTTTTAAAAGAATTACTGAAGTTCCTCTATGTTTCAATATCTACTCTTTTGCGTGGAAACCATACGACTTACAAAAAATGTTTAGAGAGTTAAATTGTAGATAATTTTCTTCTCTTTATTTTACTACAGAATCTCTTTTTGCGTAAGTAGCTTGCGTTGCCCGTTATAAGGTGAAAAACCACTAAAAACACTATTTTTAGTGGTTTTATTGATGATTTCTCATATTTGCCGCGAAAATTCGTTCGAAACTTCAGATTCGTGTTCAGCACCCCAAAAAACAAAATAAACTACTAAAACAATTATACCAAAACTTTCCACTTTAAACTACCCTTTGACTGAACTAATAGATTGCCTGAATAATACATAGTTGAAAATCTTAAACTAATGTAAAAAACCACTACTAGATTCTTCTATAATAACCGAGATAATAACACAATCATACTTATATATACCTTATTTAACTAATACCACTTTGACAATCAAAGAAATCCGCGTAATTTCACGTTACGTGAATATCAGAACACAGGAACAGTGTAAGATTTATTTCCACTTATAAATTATTATAATAATAATACCAGTAATAATGCAGCGATTTAACCTATTTTCGTTGACTGTCGTATGAAAACGTAGTCACCCCAATTTTTATTTTCTACGGGGAAGAGCGGAGAGGTACGAAGGAATGTAGGGGAAGTTGTTGATTTGAGAAGCCGTGGAATTGGCGCAACGTTGCCGCACTTACCCGAAAATTTTGATTTCTTGTTCATTTCTCGTGCCTAGTGAAAGGAAACATTTATGAGGCCGCGCCTGTATTTACCTAAACCAAGGAATATGTATTCGATCACAATGATCTAACTCTAATTGGAAAAACCGAGGGAAAACCTCGGGGAAAACACAAGGAATAAAAATGCTTCTCTACCTTTAAACAATTACTACCTTTACGTGTTATACAGGGTGATTCAAAACTATGCGGCACCCTTTCAGGGGCGTAATTTACTCGTTAAAATAAGACGAAAAGTTCATATCAATATGGATCCAAAAACGCTTCGTTACGAAGATACAGGGTGATTAAGATTTCAAAAAAATATCGATTTTTGTTTATACCTTCCAAACCAATAAGAATATTTAAACCAAACTTGGTACACAATAATACCCTCATAGGGTGACAAAACACATGTTAATATCAGGTCTCCAAAGTAACCAGTGGTGGAGGTCTGGGTAATCAGTACCATTAATTAAACAAAAAAAATACTACGGCCCTGTACAATACTAAAATTTATTATCTTGTTGAATAAACAATACAATATGGAACAAAAAATATCTCTTTAATTTTTTTCTCCCTCCCTTTCGCGGAAAATTGGAGTTTTTCCTATTTCTCATCTTTTTTGGACTCTTTACTTTACTTTGAAGTAACTATTATTTTAAGTAAACGAAATGATTTTCAAATGGAATTGCATTAGGAGTAGGTAATTTTTGATTATTATTGCACCTGGTCTAATTCTTGTTGCAAACGCTTGATTTGATATTCCTACCTACTACTACTTATCTAGACAAGTCTATAAAGTACCTACTTAATCGGTAACAGTGTAAATGTCACCCTCTGTATCAGAAGCAAACTACAGGATGCTGTAGAATTGGAAGGTATTTATTGTAAAAGTTGCAAACCTATACTTAGCTTCTCAATAGTTTTTTTATAGATGGCTGGAGCATTTCTGATCAGAAGCATTTTGAGAATTTTATGAGCATTTATGAGCAGGACATTTTTAAAGGTGTCTTGCCATTTTTCGTCACTGCCCGGCAGTTTTGGAGCATTTATGATCATTTATATAAATGTCGTCAGTTAGAGAATTAATGAGAATTTCTGGTCACGTGTGAGCATTTATGGTCATTTATGAGCATTTATAAACATTTATGATCATTTATAAAAAAAAATCTCTCCATTTCTAACCTATAAAACTACAAAACCATTTCTAATTCTAACCTAGAATATTGCGAATTGTGTTCCTACTTTGCAAAATGGTCAAACAAAATTCAGTAGTCTAGAATTACTTCAAGAAAAGAAGTGACCAAAAATTAAAATATGCTATTTGTGAATTTTGTAAAGCTGGGCAAAATGTCCATGCAGGAAGAATGAGAAAACATTTAATTCAATGTTCAAAGGCTCCAGTACAGATAAAGAAGTTATTTAGATTTAGTAACAAAAATGTACAAAGTATTTCTAACTAACCTACATCCTACATGTACCTACGCGTTGGGTCTTCTAAATCTGACTTCAGTCTGTAACTAGAAAATTTTTTTTTAAATTTTACATTTTATTTTTGTTTTACTTTATACTTTTTTAATCAAAAGTCATACATATAAGGTCTTGTTTTAAAGGTCTTTTCACAAGCAATCGAATGGCACCATTTTCAAAAATGTCCATAAATGCTCGAGGCCTCGGCGGACATTTTTAAAAGTGTCCTGCTCAAAATCACAAATGCTCGAACATTTGCCATCTATAATTTTTTTGTTAGTTTATTTAAAAAGAAAAATTCATATTCTGTAGTCCAATTAATTTAGAAACTTTTTTACTCTTGTTATTTTTTCATTAACTTTTTGTTCCCTATATTTAAATAACAATAATTATTATTAACACTCACGATTACATAAAAACGAGCATAAAAACATAGTAGGCGGGTGTCATTTCTGTCACTTTCTTATTTTGCTGTTTCCCAACAAGGTAGGGAATACTTTTTCGTTTCGTACATTCAGAAACATTTAAATAAAAAAAATATTTAGGGCTACTTTAAAAAATGTAAATGGTATTTGCTGTCCGATTTTCAAAAACTTTTTGTGTGTGACGGGCGACACAAACTGAATCTGTTGACCCTATTGCCCTTTTCGAGGTGCTATTTCTATAGAAATCTTGTTCAAAATATTTTTTGTCGGGATAGTTTATAAGAAGAGCTTGTTCATAATCAACTCAAACGTATAAATACCGATTTTTATTGAAATTTGAAAAAGTTAAAACAATGTTATTGAAAAAAATCCGGTATTTTTGTTAGGTACTGATAGAAAGTGATATTTTAAATAAATAAATAAGAGAAGAACCAGTAACTTTTATCTTCTCAGATTTACACAAAAATCGGTATTTATTTATTTTTTATTTATCATCTCGTTTATCGTTAAGTACATAAAGTTATCACCATTTTGCAATAGTAACTTTCAATGTTTCACATACAGATTATACTTCGAATTGTACTTGTATTACAAAGGGCATAAAGAAACAAAAAAAAATCCACTCTATATTCATTAGATTTCATCGAGGATTTCATTATATCGTTCATTCAATTTGGAATAAAAATGTTTGCTCTCATTGTGCCATAAAACTAGTAGGTATAGAGTTGCATCCCCGAAAACCAGAACTTTACGATAATGACCTGGATCTTGGCTTCGTACGATTGTTGAGACCCGAGTTGAGACCCATAGTTTTATTCTTTTAAGACCGAATTTTGGCTCTTGGTTCGTAATTTCTGAGATGTTACGTAGCAAAAGGTAGTAAAAAATAAAATTTGAAAGTCCTGTATCGTTTTTATGAAGCCGTTTCGGTAACTAGGAAACCTTATTAGGTCGCTAATTAAAGTTTGATCTTTAAATAAAGTAGCACATCCAATATATTACCCGATTTTAGAACATTAAATTTATCATCCGTTTTAATTTTTTTTTAATTTTTCAGGGCCATGCCACATACAATGCTTCTACCGAGGAACCCAGGCGGAAAAGACCTGACGAGACCAGACCTAATCACGTACTACTCTTCACAATAATAAATCCAATGTATCCCATCACAGTTGTAAGTAGTGCATTTTAAAGTTATCTTTGTATCTAATATGGAACATAAATTTACTAAGTATAGGCACAGAGTACGATAACCCATCTTTTGGAATCAATGCTATAGGAGTAGCTTGATACTTTTAAAGATGTAATATTAGTATTGTTGGGTTCTTCTTTGGGTGATTATACTTGGGTGTTTACCTCGGTTTTTACCTTTGTGACTCTGAAAATGGAAAAATCGTATTTTAAGTAGAGTTTCTCCGTGATGCTTTTGCCATGCGAGAAAACAGTGAATTTTACCATGTACTTTCTAACAAAACTCATTTCGGCCATTCTCCATACCTTAAAGAAAACCTCGAAGAAAACTCACTACGATATTAAGTTTTTGACCATACTTGTATATTTATTGCCTTTCAGTATGTTTCTTAGATTGTGGCTATACTTTTCAGGATAATGGTATATACAGGGTGTTCCAAAAAAGTGTGGCGACAAAAAAAATATTTTTTTTTAAATGGAATGACCCGATTTTTTTATCGCAAATGAAGCCTATCAAATTATAGTATACATCCCTAAATTATTTCCGCTTCCATCTGCGGCGTTGCCAAGTTATAAATTTTTAAAGTATTTTTTGCTAAATACCTTCATTAATATTGCTATATTTTTCTTTCTTGCGGCTAGATTTTTTCTCTTGAAACTTTGGTTGTGGATTGACACTTAACCATTTTCATTTTATTAATGACTAAGAACCAAGTTTAAAATTGTACAGGATATTTCACTTTTTCCGCCAAAACTTCGAAAAAGTGAAACATCCTGTACAAAAATTTTCAACTTGGTTCTTAGTCATTAATAAAATGGTTAAGTGTAAATCCACAACCAAAGTTTCAAGAGAAAAAATCAAGCCCCAAGAAAAATATAGCAATATTAATGAAGGGTTGGTACCTATTTAGCAAAAAATACTTTAAAAAAATTATAACTTGGCAACGTCGCAGATGAAAGCGGAAATAATTTAGGTATGTATACTATACTTTGATAGGCTTCATTTGCGATAAAAAATCGGGTCATTCCATTTAAAAAAAAAATTTGTCGCCACACTTTTTTGGAACTCCCTGTATACAGTGTGATTCACGTAAGTGGTTCATTAGAAGTTTACGGGGAAGGAGTGCGAATTTTAATTTGAAATTTTGGTTACTTATATAACAAGTTGTAAATGATTGTTGAAAATATTTTAGAAAGAAAGTTTACAACCTCTTATATAAGTAACTAAAATTTCAAATCAAAATTCGCACTCCTTCCCCGTAAACTTCTAATGAACCACTTACGTGAATCACCCTGTATACCAAACTAATTTTAAAATGTGCTCCATCTTCCCTTATTTGGATCCTCCGAACCGATTTTTTTTATCCTTAAAAGTATAGCCACAATCGAAGAAGGGAATAGTAAATGGACACGTTGTATATATGATATGGAATATCTTTTCTCGCACACCGAAGTCCATCAACGAAAAAATAACGAGAGTATTTCTCGTAAGATTTTTTTCTTGCCGGATAGAACCGCTGATCAGATCTAGTGTGGAGATAAAAAACCCAAACAATGAAATATGGTGAGGTCTCGGCGAAGCACAAACGCCAATCTCACGATTTTAGTTCAAGTTTCTCGTTTTGATTCTTGATCAGGATTGATGGGTTCAATCATCCGCCTATATACAATAAATTCACTATTGTCGGAGAAGATTTCGAAACATAAAAGGTCAGCCACGTCAAGAGATTACATCTGCACTGCATCTTGAGATTGATGTGTTAAAAAAATTACGATACTGCAGGAATTAGCTGCAGTTTATTTTAACGCTGCCATTACACCCTCGATGACACCGTGCCGTGCCATATTTGACTAAAACAAATACGCTGCTATGCGGGATGCATTTTCCTATATGCCACACAACACATGATCTCGAATCGGCTCATGCCGAGGAACGTCGGAGTCGGGTTATAAACGCCACTTGCGATGCCGAAACACCGGGCCTAAACAGCACACGTTATCGCAACTACCCTTCCGCGTAGTTTGTAAAATATAGGGTGTCCCGTGTCCCGTAAGTCGGATGAAAAGGCTCTGGGGAGGCAATTTGCGACAAGAAAAACCCCACATGTTGTTATCCAATGGTTAACCGTTTTCAAGATATGGGGTGTTGAAATTATCACGAAAAAATCAATTTGTATTACTATTCAACACCCCTAATTTGGAAACGGTTAACAATAATTGGACAACAACAGGTGCGGTTTTTCTTGTCTCAAATGGTCTCCCCTGTCACCCAGAGCCGTTTGATCCATGACTTACGGGACTGACTCTTCCTGTACTCCCTGTAAGTAGGAAACAAAATAACTTTGTACTTAAGAGAGGGTTGCCGACAGCGAAAGTGACGTTAGATTTCTTATTTTTTTAAGTTGTATAGCATAAAATCTATTAACATTTTACTTGGCAAAAATTTAGTACAACCATCTCTGTCTTCATTTTAATCATAAGATCTTAAAAGCATATATGCACTGGAATTATTATTTTTCCCAAGGTCTTCATATCCTCTAAAACAAAACATTGCTTGTAAGATCTTATGATTAAAATGAAGACAGGGATGTTTGTACTAAATTTTTGCCAGGTAAAAAAAATGTTATTAGATTTTATGCTATACAACTTAAAAAAATACGAAATCTAACGTCACTTTCGCTGTCAGCAACCCCCTATTAATAAATGTCCGATATTTCAGAGGACGATTCCTCATGTATTTTTAAGATAAAAAGTTCATATAAACATTGGGTTTTTATAACATAACTCAGATTTGATCTTAGTGTGGCCTTTAATAATTATTGTAGAGGGCCCTACCTACAGGTGAATCTTTAACACCCTGTATGCCAAAAATGAAGGCCTTGCGGAACCATGGTTTTATGAACTTTTTATCTTAAAAAATACCTGAGGAATCGTTCTCTGAAATATCAGACACTTATTAAAGAATAAATTTTACTTACTTCATTCAGCGAGTATACTTCCCGTCGTGTTTTGTAAAAAGGATGATTTTTTCTGAAGGAGGGTGAAAATAATCCTACACGTTGTTGTATTAAAACATATTTTTTACTACAAAGATATCAAATCTTTAAAAAAATCTTGCAATGTATTTTGCATTGTATTTTGTTTCTGGAAAGCACATGATGAGTCAAAGACGTGTCAGACGTGACAGCCGTAAGCGGTCTTTATTAATACGTCAGTCAACAGTCAACGCTTCAACTTTAAAAGCGACCGTGGTGTCAGTCAGACTCCGACGGTCATTCGATTGTAGCTCAGTCGCAAATTTGCGGTGCTGTATAGCCCGGGTGTTTTGGCATGGCAAGTGGCGTTTATAACCAGACTCCGACGCTTCTCGTGTGGCGTATAGGAAAAAATTCAGCCGGCACAGATAATAAAATTGCATGGTGTGAATGTAGAGTGAACATTATTTATGTACTACTAAGAGGAGCGATCCGCAAAAAGGTAAATATCAGCGTTGAGTGAGGAATAATAAGAGGCGCAACCTTACGGGACGTAGCGTAGCCGAAAACGCGGCCCGAAAAGCGTCCGAGATAAAAAGCGTCCGAGACAAAAAAATACATATCCTTCCAGTAAAATAAAAAATACATAAAATTGTACCGTTAGCCCGTTTTAGAGGGATTGGTGTTCTCGAAAACATAAAAATCCGTGGTGGCTTGGCGACTATAGCGAGTGGGGGCAACGGGGTGCTTCTGGGTAAGCACACGAAAACCGGCACGCAATTTTATATGGGCGTTGCGCCTCTTATTATTCCTCACTCAACGATATCAGTCTTGAATTATTAAATATGTACTACGAATATTATAAATTCCGGAAGTACCGACTAAAGAGTCAAAGGCAGAACCTGGGCCAGAAGCAAGTTTGACACAACGATGCTTTTCTTTCTGATCTCAATGGTGGAAAAAAATGTAAAAAACGAAACAGTCTCACCTAAGTGACACCAAAGTATTAGCAACTATTTGTCATAAATTCATGTTTCTGCGCAATAATTATACAGTGTATCCCCGGAGAGGTGAAACGACTCTTGTAAAAAACAAAAAAATTCGAGTTGAAATTTGAGCTTTTGGGGATCAGTCCTCGGATCAGCCCTGCTTGGTTTGAAAGAAATTTCTGATATAATTACTAATATTTAAAGGTCTCGGCAAGCTTTTATGGAAGGATAGTCAAGAGGTATAAACCCTCCCTCGGTCTAGAAAAGGTGTAGGTTAATAATAACACATATGGAAGCGAAGATGGATTTCTAGATGGAGGTTTGTTAGACTCGAGGTTAGACTTTCAATCCAGTTCTACTAAAGATTACCACGATGAAATGACGGCCGATGTATTTGAAGAATATTTTCAGCAAATGATAGAGCGGATACCAAATAATTCCATACTTGTAATGAATAATGCAAGTTATCATTATTATAGACTAATGCTTACATGGACCCAAATGAAAGGACATGTTGCAAGACATAACACTACTTATAAGTTTAAGGATGTACCGCAGCTGATGATCATATCCTAATCACTATGTAATGTAAAGAAAGCGACCTTTATAGTGTGACAAGCTGTATACGGGTATAGGAATTTTATTTCCCGTATTATCTAAAATGACAATTATTTCTGCCACTGTCTGGAAAAATAATTATGGCTTGCTTGATAAAACCTTCTCACCTGCAAAGAAATTTTCTTAAATACTAAATATCTCGGAAACGGGTAGTTTTTGGTATAGAATGTTATTTACATAAAATGTGGGGCTTGGACGCCGGCATCCAACAAACTATAGAAATATGGGTCATTCCATTTGAAAAAAATAAGTTATTGCTGTTTGAAATTATCTGTATTTGAGAGCCTGTTATGAACACACTGTATATGCAAAAACCAATTTATACATACCACACCACACACGGTTGTGCTGTCATACTTCGGCTAAAATATATCTTTGATATCTATTAAAATAAAGATACAGCATTCAGATTCCATAACCTCCACGAAGTCCCTAAATTCCAAGAAAAATTCCATATCTTGGCAACGCTGCATCCAAAATACAAAACAAAAAAACGGTTCTGTAGCAAATTTCATGGAGAATGCAAATATTCCAAAGGATTAATGCAATTGTCAAAATCTAAATATTTTATTTTTGTCCTGCAAATACGAATCGCCCTGTATATGTGAAAATAAAAGAGAGGTTACGTCCACTGCGAACCTTACAACTTTTGTATTCAAGTTTTTTCGTATATTTTCACGGGTCCTGAGCTGTACACCTGGCAATACTGTCAAATTTAATAAACACTAAACAAGATCATGTATTCCACCATTTATTACTAGTTACTAGTTTTTATTTATTACTAGTTACTACCTATATCGCAAACAACAAATATTCTTTAAACCAAGAAAAACAAAATATGAACGTAAACAATTTACATTGTGTCGTTTGTGTGGATGCAAAACAAATGCCGGATAGATACAAATGGCGCTACGTTACTACATTGTGTTTTAAAACTTTTTTTGAGTTTCATTGTGTTATTGCGACGGTGCCCGTACGAACGTTTGGTGATTCGCGAAGAAATCGGAGGAGACAATGAACGTCGAGTGAGGTTGATGATGCCATCTTGGTTTTGGTGCGTGTTTACACTTTTTGTGAGAAGTCTTGTGTTTTGTTCGCTACTGCGGGACTTGCGGGAGTGATCGTGATCGAATAATTAGGCTGAATAAATACCTCGCCACATCGAATGAGGGACCTATACAATTACTATTCGCTGCATTTTTGAATATTAACATTGTCGTGTTGATATAAATTTATTCTTAGTTTTAACCGAATTTCTTAATTTTGGTGGTGATTCACGCTTGGTAAATAAATCCCAATTTATAAACATGAACACCGACACTGCAAATTAACAGATGTACTTTGGCTATTATGTAAAGGGGATAATTTATTATAAGTTACTAGATGATTTAAAATAGTAATTTTAGTTTTAGTTAAAGGGTAAACTATTTGTATCGTATCAAACGAGTCCCCGTATTTTCAGCATATAATGAGCATGATTTCGTTACAGAATTATTAATAAGGAACGAGTTAGGATCTGTGGCCGAAACAACCCGTTTTTAAAAACAGATTTTATTCGATAAAACCTAAAAAAATTTATAAGGGTTGTAAGATAATTACGATACAATAAAAATGTCAAGACTGACTTAAGGCGGGCCAGCGCGAGAATATATAACCTCGGTTGGTGTTGAGTCGGCAAAATAGTCTCTCGTGCTTTCTAGGCAATATTAGCTCCTGTAACTTCTCCATCCTCTGAAGAAGTTTTGTAAGGGACGAACAAAACTTTATTTTTGGCTTCTTCTTCCTGGTGCTTCTTGAGTCTAAGTCGGTGCAGGCATTTGTAGCAGACAAATGCGAAAATCACTGTCACAAGTAAGTACAGCGGTGTGGTCCAAAAATGGGTGTAGTCGATGGCGTCTTCGTAGACTAATGATTGGAGTTGTTCTTCTTGTTGAATTTTATGCAACTCGTCTAAAGGTATTTTATCCAATTTAATCGGCCTTCTGATTTCTTTCCGATTAATTTGGGTTGTCTTGATTTTCGGTAACAGCAAGGGTTGTTCTTTGGATGAGTCATCGGAGTTGATGAAGTTCTCTGTCGGAGTTTTGAAGTTGCAGCCTAGGGGTAACTCGATGAGGTAGGTACCGTGAAGGTCTGCGATGCTTGAAGTCGTACACTGTAGATAGACTTTGGTTGGCTTCGGGAAAATTCCAATATAACTTGATTTTGTTAATTCTTCAATAAGGGTGCTGTTCGCAACAACTGGAATGTAGTGGCAACGGGCTTCTCGATCGGTGAGGCGAAATATTTCTACGATGCAATCGTCCGAGTTGTCGTGGAGTTGTAAAGATCGAGTAGGGCATAAATAAATTGATTGAATTTTTCGACATGGTACATTTGAGTATTGGTAAAGTGCAGTATTCATGGTCAGATAAGGCAAAGGTGGAATAATTGTGGTAAAATTACTAGTGGGGATTGAATAGAGATGATAATGTGTAAAAACTTGAGGGTGTAGGAGAGGAAAGTGCAGAATAAAGACTATCATCTGGTTCGAGTAGTAGGCGTCTACTGATATGACGTCATAAGTAGTATAGCAAAGGGTACTCCAGGGCGGAAGTGACGTCACAAGATGGCCGCCAAGGCGGGAAATTTGAAAATGGCCTTGACCTGCGGGTTCAATGAACTTTAAGGGGTCACGTTCAGTTAACCTTGACCTGAAGGTTATCTAGAGGCCAAGGGGTTACCAGATCGATAACCTTTAAGGGGTCATTGACCCGCGGGTTAACCTTGAAGGGGTCACGTTCAGTTAACCTTGACCTGAAGGTTATCTAGAGGTCAAGGGGTTACCAGATCGATAACCTTTAAGGGATCATTGACCCGCGGGTTCAATGAACTTTAATAGGTCACCTTGTTACCTTGACCGGTCAATGAACTTTAAGAGGTTACCTTGACACGTGGCACTTGGGTTCTACCTTGAAAAATTGAACTTTGCTCACAGTTCTGGGAACGGAAGTGACGTCAATGGTCGCCAAGGCGGGAAATTTGAAAATGACCTTGACCTGCGGGTTCAATGAACTTTAAGGGGTCACCTTGTTAACCTTGACCGGTCAATGAACTTTAAGAGGTCACCTTATTAACCTTGACCTGAAGGTCAATGAACTTTAAGAGGTCACCTTTTAACCTGAAGGTCAATGAACTTTAAGGGGTCACCTTGACACGTGGCACTTTTTCTGGGAACGGAAGTGACGTCAATATGGCCACCAAGGCGGGAAATTTGAAAATAACCTTGACCTGCGGGTTCAATGAACTTTAAGGGGTCACGTTCCATTAACCTTGACCTGAAGCTAGAGGTCAAGTGGTTACCAGATCGATAACCTTTAAGGGGTCATTGACCCGCGATATTGAAATATGTCTTTTCTGAAACAGTTGAACGAAAATAACTTCGTAAAAGAAATTGTGAGTGCAAGAGAGTTAGTGGTTGGTGAAAAACATAAAATTTTATCTTTTAGAAGAATTGAAACAAGGTACGGGGAGAAAGTGTTCGTCGAATTTGAAAATTTTCAAACTGCGCTACCTGCACGGTTCGTAAAAGAATTTACGTCTGAACGCATCGAAGACATAAACCGGGAAATCACCAACGGAAAGAAGATCTTCTTGACGAGTCTGGGCCTCATTGGTAGGACAACGAATATTAAATTTGAGGAAGAATGAATCCCACTGACAAGAGGCGACGCAGACAACACTACAAAAGAAGATTGGAATTTTATCTAAGATCTCTTCAAAATTTGAAATATGAAATTCAAATTGAAATAAATTAAAAGTTCAAAAACATAAATTTAGAAAATTGTAAAAAATAAAATATGAAATCTAGTCTATCTTTTATTTACCCCTACAAAATTGAAACTCAAATCTGAATGTTCCGATTGCTTCTGAGCGCAGAACATATAAATACGTCCAAGTGCATTTGACAGGATTCATTGACACTTGATAGACTATATTAATAACAATTTTGGGTGCGGTTACTTTAATTCCTAGTATATTTTTGGACATTTTCGTTCATTTTATTTACAAAATTATTCTTCCTTATTTTTTATAAGATTATAAGTTGGCTGAAGTAGCCGCATTAATGTTAAGAAATCTAAAAAACGTTGAAAAGTTATAAGTCTAAAGGAATAGCTCTGGATATTCTTATCTATTAATAAAAGTATTTCATTTTCTGACACGTCAGGTCAACAATCTACCGAACAGCGAAATTATACGCTGATTTCTTGACGCAGCAGGTCAATAATCGACTCACATTGTAAACTGCAACATCAGCTAAATATATGCTAACGCCGCAGGTCAACAACCATGCTATGTCATCAGATTGTTTTCTGCCGAATAGCATGAAATTTGAAACCGGAAATGAAACATGATACCACGGTGTCAGATTACAAAGGTGTCAAGGCAAAAATTGCGTTACGGAGAAACAATTTTTAGTGGAAGAATTAGTAGAAGTACATCTGGAAATTAGCAGAGGACAAAAATTGCTTGGGTCTGAGAACAACAAATATTGAATTTTGCGAAGAGGCTGCATCTTATAAGAAAAAGTTACAATCTGAACTAAGAATGTTGATAAATAAAATGTAATCATTGTCAAAAAATTCCACAGCCGTGTAGTATCCAACTTGACTCTCACTTCTCTACGGTATAGGTATGCACAGACGTGTTTCCGGGAGCACATCTATACAGGGTGTCTCACAACTGTTGGAAACAAATTTAACTAGAGATTCTTTGGCTAAAAATAAGACTTTTTCCCTATAAACATATGTTCTATCTACCTTCGTTTTTGGACATACAGGTTGAAAATTAAAAAAAAACGATTTTTTTAAAGTTTATTTCTAAACAAATTCTATCGCTTTGAAATTTGGTACGTATTAGCAGTTTAGTCACCATTGTGAACAGTATGAGCTCCAAACTTCCCTCAGTGGCGTAGATACGAGGTTTCAGCTTTTTCTTTAAAAATTGTGCTTAGATTACAACGAAATCTTTGTACAAGTAGAAGAAGCGACTCGAAGCGACTATGAAAAACGACTAGACTTCTCGAAAAGCGTCTAAACGACTCGAAAAGAGACTCGAAGCGACTCGAAAAGCGACATACCATGGAATACCATCAAAGACCATGGAATACCATCGAATACCATGGAATACCATGGAATACCATCGAATACCATCAAAGACCATGGAATACTATCGAAAACCATGGAATACCATAAATAGTCTTGGATACCCCTATGAAAAATTTGTCAAGGGGCAAGCATAAAAGGAAATCATTATCGACATCGTGATCGATGCCCTGTGATCGAGAGATATATAAGTCTTTTATAATACAATCACGCTCAGTTAGACATGTCTCTGTCACTTGAGATTGAACCTAGGAGTTATGGTATCCAACACACCAATGACGGATTAGTCATGGGACAAATACCAGTAACCGTTGAAGATAACGTATTATGTATTGGAGATGAAAAAATTACCCTTACACCAGGTCTGTCTCAACTTCTATTGAAGAACAAACCACAAGGTTTTAATGACACTGACCTAAAAATATATAAGGAATTGTTGATCATTACTAATGCTCACAAAAGACGATATGGGAACGCATTACGACTAAACCCTAGCAAAACGTGGAAATATATCAACATTATATCAAAGTTATTTCCATCTAGAAATAAAGCTCCAACCAGCTTTTCACGAGAGTTGCATTTAATGGAGTCTCCAACAACTTCCAACATGCCAATACTTAAATGGGATAAAAATACCAATCCGAATGACATCGTTGATATGTATAGGAATGCTCTACAAAAGGGGGAAGAAACAGATATATATATCAACACCCTAGTAGCTATGAATGTTATTAGAGATCCAAGAAATAAAAATGTTTAAATAAGTGTTTGTTTCTCTATACATACCTACTCTTGAATCACATCAGATAACAAACTATGGATTTGTCCTAACTGTGATGATCTCAACAAGAAGTTTAACCTAAAACTAAATTCTAATCATCAACCATTTTGTAAAGAGTGTCCAGTTCTTGTGAAGAAACTTGATAATGCAAGGAATAACCAATATCAATTAAGTACTATTACAAACAAAAATGGGGGTAGCATTTATATTTTAAATTGTCAAGGATTAAGGAGTCATTTCAATGAAGTATCATTTTTTGTTGCAAAACATTTACCACGTATTCTATGTTTAATAGAGACTCATATTACAAGTGAGGCTGAAGATTTTGAAATTAATTTAGATAATGTTACCATAATAATAAGACTAAATTCTAATAGTAATCAGACAGGGGGTGTTATTTTTTTATGTTAGACATGATATCTATTTTAAAGTTTTGGAGTGGAAAAACTTTAATTGATTTGGTAATTTCAAACAATAAACTTATACAGTGTTTAGTTTTAACCAATCCAAATATTTCTGACCATAATATGCTTCAAATTACTCTTGAAAATTATTCTTATTTTGATTCAATTTTTGTAGAAAAAAATGCTTGATGATAATTTAATGAAAACAGCATTAACTCAATTAAATCATAGTTATGACCCTCAAATGAATATTGAAATAATTAAGAGTACAAATTTCCAAGCTAATATTTGCAAATATTTGATACTTACATGCCAAAAGTTGAAATTAAAATAAAACCTGGTCATCATTGGTTCAACGATAATAATCTTAAGGCAATTAAATATAGGGAAGACTATTACAAGTTATATCACTTTAGAGAAACTTATGTTGTATGTAATATTTATGAGGTGACAGAAATTTCAATAGCTTTTATATTAAGAGCATCTATGAAATTGCATCCAAAATTCCTGTAGGTAACTAAAAAGAGTTTTGATTTTGATTTTGAAAAAATATATTTTTGGAATTAATTTGAAAAACTAAGTCTAGCTAAAATTAGGGAAATAGTTTTTAATTTACCAAATAAGACAAGTCCTGACGAAATCGACATAAGTTTTATAAAGAAATATTTTAATGAAATTGGGAAAATGTTATTAGATCAAATCAATGATTCTTTAGAGTTAGGTATTGTCTCAAAAAAATTTAAAAATATCAACTATTATACCTGTGAGAAAAATAAATAATTCTAACCGAGCTGAAGATTTTAGACCCATTAATATGTTAGTTGCAATTGAACAAATTTTAGAGTGTATTGTACATGAACAGTTGACAGAATATATTGAGAAAAATAATATTTTATCAAAATTTCAGTCGGGATTCCGAAAAAAAAAACATGATACAATATGTAATAAATTAATGGAAAATGACCACAGATGAAAATAAGATTGTAGGTATTGTTTATTTGGATTTAAAAAGAGCATTTGAAACTGTTGATCGGTCTAAATTATTAAAGAAATTAGAAAAATATGGTTTAGGCGGAGTAGTTCTTAATTGGTTTCGAAATTATTTATATGATAGAAAACAAATAGTAAAGTGTCTAAATTTCAAGTCAAATGAATCATTTGTAGAAATTGGTGTACCACAAGGGAGTGTACTAGATCCCTTATTATTTGTTTTATTTTTAAATGACTTGACATATATTTTTCAAAATTGTAAATATCATTTTTTTGCAGATGACACACTTATTTATTTTTATAGTGAAAATTACAGAAATTTAGAGTTAAAGTTAAATAGCGAGTTATTAAGTGTATATAATTGGATGTGCGCTAATAAATTACAAATAAATATAGCAAAAACAAAATTTATGATATTAGGTTCACCAAAACTTTGTAAATTATTTGTAGAAGAAAAACTATTTTTTTTATTAATAATTGTGCCATTGAAAGAGTGAATGAATATAAATATTTGAGTGTAATCGTAAGTTCAGATTTAAAATTTAAGGAGCATGTAAATTATATATGTAAGAAGATTTCAAGGAAAATTTGTGTGCTAGGTAGAGTGAGTGACAATTTAAATATGTTTGGAAGAATAACTGTCTATAATACTATTATAATTCCTCTTTTCACTTTTTGTAGCTCAGTTCTATATATGACTTCACAAAATGATAAGCACCGATTACAAGTATTACAGATTACAGAACATAGCTATGAGAATAATTTTAAAATGTAATATGTTTACTAGTATTATAGACATGTTAATTAAGTTAGGTTGGATGAATGTTGAAAATTATTTAAAGTTTATGAGCTTAATATTTATCCACAAAATTATCTTAAATGTATGTCCACATTATTATAAAAACTACATGACAAAATTTGAGCATGTTCATAACTATGACACAAGAAAAAAGAGAACTTTTTGTTAGATCACAAGTATTTTAAATTGTCCCAAAATTCGATTTTTTTCAAGGTTTATTGGAGTATAATAACATTGGTAGTGAAATAAGGAACATAAAATATATAAATAAGTGATAAGCTTAAGAAATGATATGTTGTTAAAAATCAAATTTTATAAAGGAGAAAATGCAAAAATTCCATATCGCACATTGGTGATGATCGTGTGAGATCAAAATGCAACTATGCAAGATTGCAAGAATATAACACCGGATCTAAATCGATCGAGGTAAAAAATCTATGCTGCAATTTCTTAGGTCGTCACTCTGATGCGTCAGCTAGATTGAAAAATGCGACTCGACAAAAAAATCGGAAGTAAAATCGAAATATGAGAAAATGGCGCACATAAGAATCAAATTTTTGAAATCTTAACGTGATTGTACCACGGCATGACAGTACGATACCAATCATTTTTATTTACGTTCAACTAGCATCTTAAAACCACTTAACTGAAAGTTCTGCAAAGTTTAACTTTCGAGTAGGTGGCTGTGAATTCATATTTGACATTGTATTGAGATTCCAAACAACTTTTCTTAGTGTCATTCTGCTGTAGTTCTAAAAATAAGGGTACTTTACTCTTGAGGAATTTTCATATTTTTCAACCTTCCCTGTATACGAATAGAAATTTCAAAATGTTTGAAAATGGTTGCAAAGTTCAAAATCTCGTTGCAAAAATCATCCCACAGATGTTATCAATGACGTCGGAACCTATAGACAGGTTTGTTTTGATAAACGCTTGACGCCCAGAACTGATCACAATCTAAGCGCTCCATTAAATTATTCCGAAAGTGTCGCGAGATTGTCAGAAATTGCCCCTTTTTGTCGAGCCGTAGAGAACTTATTTCGACTCTGGGCTCGGAGGCTGGCGTCGTTAGATCATCCCCCGAGTCTTCAGGTGAGGTTCCGATGCTTCCGGCGTCCCAAAACAAGAAAAAACATGCGATATCTAAGTGTGATTCTGGAGGAACTATAACCGGGAATCACCGGGTGTATAGTTGGTTGATGGTTGACTTTCTGTCTTTGTTTGTAGCATGTTTTTAGAGTAGTATGGATATATTTAATCTTGGAGTCAAAATAAAGGGCATTTTAACAATGGGGCACCACGTCTATAGGTTTTGACGTCGTTGGATGTTATAAATAAATGGAAACGTAACTTTCTGGAATGTAGAACTTAATATTTTTATTGGAACGTAGTTTGGTGACAGGCTACTTCAACACCACTGATCTGTCAAATTTGACGGCAGTATAAAAATTCTCGTAGGTAATATTCTTGTCATATATAGCTTGTTAAGTTGTGAGTCCTCCATGCCAAGATACTTATATGAATAAAAAGGAAGGAACTGTTGTAAGCATGTCAACAGAATTACTACATTTAAATGAATGTTTCCTTAAAGGAGCATATAAAAGCAGCTAGTGTAGTTTTTAATCGTTTATTTAACCCAAGCAACAATGAACTGCAGTTCGTAGATGTTTATTTTAGAAGTGTACTTTTAATTTCTTAATATTTTTGTAAACCATTGTCGTTCAGTAGTCTCTGAATAATTCTAATATTCAATTTCACAATCAATAATGAAGAACATTTTGTTATATAGTAGATCATAGATTTTTAATGGTGAACTATTCCGTGTCAGAAAACGGACGATTTTTAAGTATCATTCTAATTTTATAGCATGCAAAACTTCTGAATAAATTTAGCATCGGGTACATGGGCGAAAGGAATCCATTTTATACAACACAAATTGTAAATTCTATTACATAGATGTAATTTACACAAATAAGCAACTGATTATTTCGGAGATATTCGAATGAACTTTTTTTTAAAGGTCTTATAAAACCGCTTCTTTTTGCTACCGTTTTGAAAATGCCAATCCAGGGATTTTTATATCCTCGTTCTCGCATTCAAACCATTTAGCGAATTTTTTATTTAAAATCTGACATCACGGTGTTAATCGGAACATCCAATATACCAAATTTTAGTCAAAAATATACCGGGAGTTACATTCTACAAGGTGCCAAATTTAAGCAAAAGAGGAATTTTAAAGGTGGGTGAATTATGCCATGGAATTACTTCAAAAAGTTCATTCGAATATCTCCGAAATAATCAGTTGCTTATTTGTGTAAATTACATCTATGTAATAGAATTTACAATTTGTGTTGTATAAAATGGATTCCTTTCGCCCATGTACCCGATGCTAAATTTATTCAGAAGTTTTGCATGCTATAAAATTAGAATGATACTTAAAAATCGTCCGTTTTCTGACACGGAATAGTTCACCATTAAAAATCTATGATCTACTATATAACAAAATGTTCTTCATTATTGATTGTGAAATTGAATATTAGAATTATTCAGAGACTACTGAACGACAATGGTTTACAAAAATATTAAGAAATTAAAAGTACACTTCTAAAATAAACATCTACGAACTGCAGTTCATTGTTGCTTGGGTTAAATAAACGATTAAAAACTACACTAGCTGCTTTTATATGCTCCTTTAAGGAAACATTCATTTAAATGTAGTAATTCTGTTGACATGCTTACAACAGTTCATTCCTTTTTATTCATATAAGTATCTTGGCATGGAGGACTCACAACTTAACAAGCTATATATGACAAGAATATTACCTACGAGAATTTTTATACTGCCGTCAAATTTGACAGATCAGTGGTGTTGAAGTAGCCTGTCACCAAACTACGTTCCAATAAAAATATTAAGTTCTACATTCCAGAAAGTTACGTTTCCATTTATTTATAACATCCAACGACGTCAAAACCTATAGACGTGGTGCCCCATTGTTAAAATGCCCTTTATTTTGACTCCAAGATTAAATATATCCATACTACTCTAAAAACATGCTACAAACAAAGACAGAAAGTCAACCATCAACCAACTATACACCCGGTGATTCCCGGTTATAGTTCCTCCAGAATCACACTTAGATATCGCATGTTTTTTCTTGTTTTGGGACGCCGGAAGCATCGGAACCTCACCTGAAGACTCGGGGGATGATCTAACGACGCCAGCCTCCGAGCCCAGAGTCGAAATAAGTTCTCTACGGCTCGACAAAAAGGGGCAATTTCTGACAATCTCGCGACACTTTCGGAATAATTTAATGGAGCGCTTAGATTGTGATCAGTTCTGGGCGTCAAGCGTTTATCAAAACAAACCTGTCTATAGGTTCCGACGTCATTGATAACATCTGTGGGATGATTTTTGCAACGAGATTTTGAACTTTGCAACCATTTTCAAACCTGTTATATAGATTTTTGGTATATATGATTATCTGGAACTTCTTAATGTTAATTTCCATAAGTTTCAGTGCCAGGTAAGAGAGTGTACGACGGAATGAAGAGTATTGATGAAATACTGAAAAACGTTGTGTATATTTTAAAGATTACTTTGACATCATAATTTTTAACATACAGTGTCTGCCAGAAAGTTGAACACAAATGGGATTTTTCTTTAGTTGAAGTTTCCTAAAAAAATTATTCTTGATAAAAGTTGTTGCTTGTGCTTAAACTCAAAACCCATCCATAAAAATTTTGAAATTTCTATTCGTATACAGGGAAGGTTGAAAAATATGAAAATTCCTCAAGAGTAAAGTACCCTTATTTTTAGAACTACAGCAGAATGACACTAAGAAAAGTTGTTTGGAATCTCAATACAATGTCAAATATGAATTCACAGCCACCTACTCGAAAGTTAAACTTTGCAGAACTTTCAGTTAAGTGGTTTTAAGATGCTAGTTGAACGTAAATAAAAATGATTGGTATCGTACTGTCATGCCGTGGTACAATCACGTTAAGATTTCAAAAATTTGATTCTTATGTGCGCCATTTTCTCATATTTCGATTTTACTTCCGATTTTTTTGTCGAGTCGCATTTTTCAATCTAGCTGACGCATCAGAGTGACGACCTAAGAAATTGCAGCATAGATTTTTTACCTCGATCGATTTAGATCCGGTGTTATATTCTTGCAATCTTGCATAGTTGCATTTTGATCTCACACGATCATCACCAATGTGCGATATGGAATTTTTGCATTTTCTCCTTTATAAAATTTGATTTTTAACAACATATCATTTCTTAAGCTTATCACTTATTTATATATTTTATGTTCCTTATTTCACTACCAATGTTATTATACTCCAATAAACCTTGAAAAAAATCGAATTTTGGGACAATATAAAATACTTGTGATCTAACAAAAAGTTCTCTTTTTTCTTGTGTCATAGTTATGAACATGCTCAAATTTTGTCATGTAGTTTTTATAATAATGTGGACATACATTTAAGATAATTTTGTGGATAAATATTAAGCTCATAAACTTTAAATAATTTTCAACATTCATCCAACCTAACTTAATTAACATGTCTATAATACTAGTAAACATATTACATTTTAAAATTATTCTCATAGCTATGTTCTGTAATCTGTAATACTTGTAATCGGTGCTTATCATTTTGTGAAGTCATATATAGAACTGAGCTACAAAAAGTGAAAAGAGGAATTATAATAGTATTATAGACAGTTATTCTTCCAAACATATTTAAATTGTCACTCACTCTACCTAGCACACAAATTTTTCTTGAAATCTTCTTACATATATAATTTACATGCTCCTTAAATTTTAAATCTGAACTTACGATTACACTCAAATATTTATATTCATTCACTCTTTCAATGGCACAATTATTAATAAAAAAAATAGTTTTTCTTCTACAAATAATTTACAAAGTTTTGGTGAACCTAATATCATAAATTTTGTTTTTGCTATATTTATTTGTAATTTATTAGCGCACATCCAATTATATACACTTAATAACTCGCTATTTAACTTTAACTCTAAATTTCTGTAATTTTCACTATAAAAATAAATAAGTGTGTCATCTGCAAAAAAATGATATTTACAATTTTGAAAAATATATGTCAAGTCATTTAAAAATAAAACAAATAATAAGGGATCTAGTACACTCCCTTGTGGTACACCAATTTCTACAAATGATTCATTTGACTTGAAATTTAGACACTTTACTATTTGTTTTCTATCATATAAATAATTTCGAAACCAATTAAGAACTACTCCGCCTAAACCATATTTTTCTAATTTCTTTAATAATTTAGACCGATCAACAGTTTCAAATGCTCTTTTTAAATCCAAATAAACAATACCTACAATCTTATTTTCATCTGTGGTCATTTTCCATTAATTTATTACATATTGTATCATGTTTTTTTTTTCGGAATCCCGACTGAAATTTTGATAAAATATTATTTTTCTCAATATATTCTGTCAACTGTTCATGTACAATACACTCTAAAATTTGTTCAATTGCAACTAACATATTAATGGGTCTAAAATCTTCAGCTCGGTTAGAATTATTTATTTTTCTCACAGGTATAATAGTTGATATTTTTAAATTTTTTTGAGACAATACCTAACTCTAAAGAATCATTGATTTGATCTAATAACATTTTCCCAATTTCATTAAAATATTTCTTTATAAAACTTATGTCGATTTCGTCAGGACTTGTCTTATTTGGTAAATTAAAAACTATTTCCCTAATTTTAGCTAGACTTAGTTTTTCAAATTAATTCCAAAAATATATTTTTTCAAAATCAAAATCAAAACTCTTTTTAGTTACCTACAGGAATTTTGGATGCAATTTCATAGATGCTCTTAATATAAAAGCTATTGAAATTTCTGTCACCTCATAAATATTACATACAACATAAGTTTCTCTAAAGTGATATAACTTGTAATAGTCTTCCCTATATTTAATTGCCTTAAGATTATTATCGTTGAACCAATGATGACCAGGTTTTATTTTAATTTCAACTTTTGGCATGTAAGTATCAAATATTTGCAAATATTAGCTTGGAAATTTGTACTCTTAATTATTTCAATATTCATTTGAGGGTCATAACTATGATTTAATTGAGTTAATGCTGTTTTCATTAAATTATCATCAAGCATTTTTTTCTACAAAAATTGAATCAAAATAAGAATAATTTTCAAGAGTAATTTGAAGCATATTATGGTCAGAAATATTTGGATTGGTTAAAACTAAACACTGTATAAGTTTATTGTTTGAAAAAAACTTTAAAATAGATATCATGTCTAACATAAAAAAATAACACCCCCTGTCTGATTACTATTAGAATTTAGTCTTATTATTATGGTAACATTATCTAAATTAATTTCAAAATCTTCAGCCTCACTTGTAATATGAGTCTCTATTAAACATAGAATACGTGGTAAATGTTTTGCAACAAAAAATGATACTTCATTGAAATGACTCCTTAATCCTTGACAATTTAAAATATAAATGCTACCCCCATTTTTGTTTGTAATAGTACTTAATTGATATTGGTTATTCCTTGCATTATCAAGTTTCTTCACAAGAACTGGACACTCTTTACAAAATGGTTGATGATTAGAATTTAGTTTTAGGTTAAACTTCTTGTTGAGATCATCACAGTTAGGACAAATCCATAGTTTGTTATCTGATGTGATTCAAGAGTAGGTATGTATAGAGAAACAAACACTTATTTAAACATTTTTATTTCTTGGATCTCTAATAACATTCATAGCTACTAGGGTGTTGATATATATATCTGTTTCTTCCCCCTTTTGTAGAGCATTCCTATACATATCAACGATGTCATTCGGATTGGTATTTTTATCCCATTTAAGTATTGGCATGTTGGAAGTTGTTGGAGACTCCATTAAATGCAACTCTCGTGAAAAGCTGGTTGGAGCTTTATTTCTAGATGGAAATAACTTTGATATAATGTTGATATATTTCCACGTTTTGCTAGGGTTTAGTCGTAATGCGTTCCCATATCGTCTTTTGTGAGCATTAGTAATGATCAACAATTCCTTATATATTTTTAGGTCAGTGTCATTAAAACCTTGTGGTTTGTTCTTCAATAGAAGTTGAGACAGACCTGGTGTAAGGGTAATTTTTTCATCTCCAATACATAATACGTTATCTTCAACGGTTACTGGTATTTGTCCCATGACTAATCCGTCATTGGTGTGTTGGATACCATAACTCCTAGGTTCAATCTCAAGTGACAGAGACATGTCTAACTGAGCGTGATTGTATTATAAAAGACTTATATATCTCTCGATCACAGGGCATCGATCACGATGTCGATAATGATTTCCTTTTATGCTTGCCCCTTGACAAATTTTTCATAGGGGTATCCAAGACTATTTATGGTATTCCATGGTTTTCGATAGTATTCCATGGTCTTTGATGGTATTCGATGGTATTCCATGGTATTCCATGGTATTCGATGGTATTCCATGGTCTTTGATGGTATTCCATGGTATGTCGCTTTTCGAGTCGCTTCGAGTCTCTTTTCGAGTCGTTTAGACGCTTTTCGAGAAGTCTAGTCGTTTTTCATAGTCGCTTCGAGTCGCTTTTTCTACTTGTACAAAGATTTCGTTGTAATCTAAGCACAATTTTTAAAGAAAAAGCTGAAACCTCGTATCTACGCCACTGAGGGAAGTTTGGAGCTCATACTGTTCACAATGGTGACTAAACTGCTAATACGTACCAAATTTCAAAGCGATAGAATTTGTTTAGAAATAAACTTTAAAAAAATCGTTTTTTTTTAATTTTCAACCTGTATGTCCAAAAACGAAGGTAGATAGAACATATGTTTATAGGGAAAAAGTCTTATTTTTAGCCAAAGAATCTCTAGTTAAATTTGTTTCCAACAGTTGTGAGACACCCTGTATAGATGTGTTCCCGGAAACACGTCTGTGCATACCTATACCGTAGAGAAGTGAGAGTCAAGTTGGATACTACACGGCTGTGGAATTTTTTGACAATGACTACATTTTATTTATCAACATTCTTAGTTCAGATTGTAACTTTTTCTTATAAGATGCAGCCTCTTCGCAAAATTCAATATTTGTTGTTCTCAGACCCAAGCAATTTTTGTCCTCTGCTAATTTCCAGATGTACTTCTACTAATTCTTCCACTAAAAATTGTTTCTCCGTAACGCAATTTTTGCCTTGACACCTTTGTAATCTGACACCGTGGTATCATGTTTCATTTCCGGTTTCAAATTTCATGCTATTCGGCAGAAAACAATCTGATGACATAGCATGGTTGTTGACCTGCGGCGTTAGCATATATTTAGCTGATGTTGCAGTTTACAATGTGAGTCGATTATTGACCTGCTGCGTCAAGAAATCAGCGTATAATTTCGCTGTTCGGTAGATTGTTGACCTGACGTGTCAGAAAATGAAATACTTTTATTAATAGATAAGAATATCCAGAGCTATTCCTTTAGACTTATAACTTTTCAACGTTTTTTAGATTTCTTAACATTAATGCGGCTACTTCAGCCAACTTATAATCTTATAAAAAATAAGGAAGAATAATTTTGTAAATAAAATGAACGAAAATGTCCAAAAATATACTAGGAATTAAAGTAACCGCACCCAAAATTGTTATTAATATAGTCTATCAAGTGTCAATGAATCCTGTCAAATGCACTTGGACGTATTTATATGTTCTGCGCTCAGAAGCAATCGGAACATTCAGATTTGAGTTTCAATTTTGTAGGGGTAAATAAAAGATAGACTAGATTTCATATTTTATTTTTTACAATTTTCTAAATTTATGTTTTTGAACTTTTAATTTATTTCAATTTGAATTTCATATTTCAAATTTTGAAGAGATCTTAGATAAAATTCCAATCTTCTTTTGTAGTGTTGTCTGCGTCGCCTCTTGTCAGTGGGATTCATTCTTCCTCAAATTTAATATTCGTTGTCCTACCAATGAGGCCCAGACTCGTCAAGAAGATCTTCTTTCCGTTGGTGATTTCCCGGTTTATGTCTTCGATGCGTTCAGACGTAAATTCTTTTACGAACCGTGCAGGTAGCGCAGTTTGAAAATTTTCAAATTCGACGAACACTTTCTCCCCGTACCTTGTTTCAATTCTTCTAAAAGATAAAATTTTATGTTTTTCACCAACCACTAACTCTCTTGCACTCACAATTTCTTTTACGAAGTTATTTTCGTTCAACTGTTTCAGAAAAGACATATTTCAATATCGCGGGTCAATGACCCCTTAAAGGTTATCGATCTGGTAACCACTTGACCTCTAGCTTCAGGTCAAGGTTAATGGAACGTGACCCCTTAAAGTTCATTGAACCCGCAGGTCAAGGTTATTTTCAAATTTCCCGCCTTGGTGGCCATATTGACGTCACTTCCGTTCCCAGAAAAAGTGCCACGTGTCAAGGTGACCCCTTAAAGTTCATTGACCTTCAGGTTAAAAGGTGACCTCTTAAAGTTCATTGACCTTCAGGTCAAGGTTAATAAGGTGACCTCTTAAAGTTCATTGACCGGTCAAGGTTAACAAGGTGAC
Source organism: Pseudeuparius sepicola (assembly GCA_963920635.1). Taxonomy (NCBI): domain Eukaryota; kingdom Metazoa; phylum Arthropoda; class Insecta; order Coleoptera; family Anthribidae; genus Pseudeuparius; species Pseudeuparius sepicola. Next base: position 43,873,531 of record OY987302.1, on the reverse strand, counting down.
CCCTTAAAGTTCATTGAACCCGCAGGTCAAGGTCATTTTCAAATTTCCCGCCTTGGCGACCATTGACGTCACTTCCGTTCCCAGAACTGTGAGCAAAGTTCAATTTTTCAAGGTAGAACCCAAGTGCCACGTGTCAAGGTAACCTCTTAAAGTTCATTGACCGGTCAAGGTAACAAGGTGACCTATTAAAGTTCATTGAACCCGCGGGTCAATGATCCCTTAAAGGTTATCGATCTGGTAACCCCTTGACCTCTAGATAACCTTCAGGTCAAGGTTAACTGAACGTGACCCCTTCAAGGTTAACCCGCGGGTCAATGACCCCTTAAAGGTTATCGATCTGGTAACCCCTTGGCCTCTAGATAACCTTCAGGTCAAGGTTAACTGAACGTGACCCCTTAAAGTTCATTGAACCCGCAGGTCAAGGCCATTTTCAAATTTCCCGCCTTGGCGGCCATCTTGTGACGTCACTTCCGCCCTGGAGTACCCTTTGCTATACTACTGTCATAACATGCAGTCAAATCTTGTTCTTTGACGTAAAGCAGCTGTTCTTTTAAATGACTTTCTAACATTGTTTCGATTATGGTTTCCATTTCATCTATTTTTACTATACTATTATGTAGGGTATTTACCTTTGCAAACGTGATTGCGTTTTCTAGGTCAGTTAAAAGATGTAATACAATCTGTAGCGATAAACTCAGCTGGTCCATGATACTGTGTATTCTTATGTACTGGGATGTTTCATAAATATTCTGTTGAAGTTCATTTTTTAACGTGTTTATTTCTTTTGCCAGGATATTTTGGTTATGTTTTACCATTGTTGTCGTAGTATTAAAATTATTGATTAGTTTTTTAGTTAAGGAAATATGTTGGTTTACTTCTCGAATAACATTTTTTTGATTTTTCTGTAAGGTCGAAATTGCCTTGTTATAGCGTTCAGCATCTGCGTTGTCTAAATTTCCAGATATCGTTTTAATAATGCTGCCTAAGGCATTTATTAGTCCTCTTTTGGTTCTGTGAATTGGGTAAATTGTTTCAAATTTTCGATGAACTACTTGTATTTGATATTGTAGAATTTTGTTGAAGTTTTTTAAGTTTTCGTTTCCGTATCCAATTAGAGTAGGCATACATTTTGAAAGTTCTTGGAAATGTTTTTGTAAGTGGTCGATCTCTTGGGCGATCGGTGTCAAGTTATAATAATGTATAAAATCGTGTGTACTAGTTTGAATCCTTGCTTGTCCCAGGTTTAGGGGAAGTATCCCTGGATTGTCTTTCAGGTCTTTTATTTTCACTTCCTGGCCCATGGCGAGGGTCCATCTGTAATGAAGTACCTGTGTCAAATTTTTGTTGTTTCAATTTGGGTGTATGTTTAATATTTTTCTTATGGATGGTTGTATTAGGGAGGTTTACTGTGACTTTATTATTTGATTTTACTTTAGTGGCAGTAAATCTAGGCAACATTTTATTTCTTTTTGTTGTAGTTTTGGTGTAAATTTTAGTGTTTGCCTTATATGTCACTGGTACTTGTCGTTTTTTGTTTCTGTTTTCGATAATACGTTCTTTTGTTTGAATAGATTTTTTATTTAGTTCAGAATATATCGTTTTGTTTTTTCTCTGTGATTTTCGATGTAGTTATTAACCAAAGTACGATTTATATCAATATCGAAAGGGTCGCTCGGGTCTAGATGTCCATTTAATACGTCGATTGGTCTTTGTTTCGTCACGGAGTCTACAGAGTGATTGTATCCTAAAATTGCGTAGGGCATTTCTTCTTTTATATTAAACGGTTTTTTCTTTTCTTTTAGAATGCGGAGATGTTCTATGATAGTTGAATGAAAACGTTCGATCATTCCATTTGATTGTGGATTTTCTGGAGTTGTATAATGAATTGAAATTTTGTGTATCGACAAATTCTTGCATAAGTCCGTTTTTGAATTCGGTTCCGTTGTCCGAAACTAACATGTGGGGAAAACCATGGTGTGTTATAAAAATCAATAAGGCATTGAGTACGCTGACTGCATTGGATCCATCAATTGGGTATGCCTGTCCATATTTTGAGAATGCGTCTATTATTGTTAAAAACTTTTGTCCGTTAGCTTGAAATGTGTCCAAGTGAATAATTTCTAATGGTTTAGTTGGGGTCGGTGTTATCATAAATTTTGGTTTTGGTGGATTTCTGTCGTATTTGTTGGTTTGACAAGTGTCGCAAAGTTTAATATATTCCTCGATGTCAGTCTTTAAAGTTGTCCAATAATAGCGTCTTCTGATTTGAATTTCTGTCTCGTTTATTCCTCGGTGGTTGGTCTTTCCTTCATGATAGTTTTTTATGGTTTCTTGTTGACGCTCGGTGTTGTTGACGTCTTCCAAAATTTGGTTGCATTTGACAAGGTCGAAGGCTGTATTTTTAAAAGTTTTTGAAGAAATTCGCATGTTGGTTGGTAATTGTTTTCGGGTTCAAAAAGTACTGCGTACTTCACTTTAGGTCGGACATATTCTTTGAAAAAATTAATTATATTTTGTTCTGTGTTATCTAAGCCAATTTGAACATGATATCTTTTTTTGTTTAGAAAACATTGTTCTATGATTGGTCTGGCTGCACTGTGATTGACAAAACTTAGTCTTATTTGATTATTATAGTAATTTAAGGGTTTTTCTGAAATTGGAAAACTAAATATAGGTTCTTCTTGGTTTGTGTGAACAGTTTCGTGATCATCGGGAGATCAGTCAGCTGTTTCTGTTGTGGAAGTTTCGTTGCTCTCTCGTCTTATATTTTGGGTTGAAGGTTGAACAGGAGCGGTAATTTCTGAGAAATCGTCCGTTCTGTCATCAGGCGGGTTATTGTACAGCGAAGCATTTTCAACGTCGTTGTTTTCGAGCTGTTTATTAAAATCTTTCATATAGTCAAAAAGGTCGAAAGTTTCTTTTGTATGAATTTCTATCCTTGAGAGGGCATCGGCATTGGTGTTACTTTTTCCTTTTTTATACACGATGTCGTAGGTGTGTTCCTCTAATTTTAGTCTCCATCGAATTAATTTTGAATTTGGGTCCTTTAATGAGAAGAGCCATTGTAGAGGTCGATGATCCGAAAGAATTGTGAATTTTCTGCCAAACAAGTACGGCCTGAAATACTTGGTACCATAAATGATTGCAAGCATTTCTTTCTCTATAGTCGAGTAATTTTGTTCAGAGTCATTGAGTGTCCTTGAAGCATATGCTATTGGCTTGTCTTTCCCAATCGGTACTTGAGATAGGATAGCACCAATTGCAAAATTGCTAGCATCTGTTGTGAGATTGAAGGGTTGGTCAAAGTCTGGATACTGTAGTAAAGGCTCATTTGTAAGTAGATTCTTACAAATTTCGAAACATTGAATAAATTTTGGCGTATGTTCTATTTTTGCATCTTTTTTGAGACACGAGGTTAACGGTTTGGTAATTTTAGCAAAATCTTTGATGAATTTACGGTAGTATCCCAAAAGTCCTAAAAATCCTTTAATTTCTCGTGCTGTCTTAGGAATAGGGTATTTTAAAATTGCCTGAATTTTGTCGGGATTGGGTCTTATTCCCTCTGGTGTGATGATGTGACCTAAAAATGAAACTTGTTTTTGCAAAAATTCTGACTTATCAAGTTGGATTTTCAAGTTGGTCTCTCGAAGTCGTTTTAAGACTTTTGTGAGATTAACGATGTGTTCTTGTAGGGAAGTTGAATAGATAATAATATCATCCATGTAAACCAAGCAGATATGTCCTTGTAGTCCTTTTAGCACACTATCCATAACCCTTTGGAAAGTGGCAGGAGCGTTCTTAAGGCCGAATGGCATTCGGACATATTCAAAATGTCCATGTTCCACGTTAAATGCAGTTTTAGGTATATCTTCTTTTGCCATTTCTATTTGATGGAAGCCACTGGCAAGGTCCAATGTAGTAAAGTATTGGCATCGTTCTAATTTGTCTAATACGTCTGAGATGTTGGGGAGAGGATACTTATCGTGGATGGTTTTCTCATTTACCTTTCGGTAGTCGACTACTATTCTCCACTTAATTTTTCCAGATGCGTCTGGTTTTTTTGGGACTACCCAAATTGGCGATGACCATGGGGAATCACTCGGTCTTATTATGCCCTGATGTAGCATTGATGAAATTTGGTTTTGTACTTCTGGTTTGTGGACATGTGGGTACCGGCAAGATTTTGTGTACAGTGGTATTTCGTCCTTAGTTTTAATTCGGTGTTTGACTTGATTGGTGAAAGTTAATGGCATATTAGGTCGGTGGAAAATATCTGAGAATTTTTCGCATAGTCTTTCTACTTGTTCTTTTTCTTCAGCATTCATATGATCTGTACGTATCAGATTTTTTATATCTATGTCTTCTTGGGAAACGGGGACTGGATATATTTCCGCTGAATAAAGATGATGTTCGTGTAAATTAAATTCAGTCGCAATTACTGGGTGGGTTACTGTAATCTGAATAAGTTTGTCAGTGTTGTTGATAAGTTCTGCCCACGCTAAACTTTTATTTGCTGTCGACAACGTGTTTCTAAGAATTGCGCCTTGAATATTCTGTTGGGATAACATTACGGATCCATGTTCTTGTGTTACTGGTAACTTAACCTTTGTTACTGTGTGAGGGCTCAAGTTGGATGTGATAAAAATGCGCTTTGTTTGTTTCGTATGATTCGAGGGGTAATATGGCTTTTGAAGTCAATAAACGATGTGGTCTTATGAAATTTGAATAGGTAAAATTTTAGGAATAATTTTGGGTGATTAAATTCGTTAAAACTAGGAATTTCTGCTGAATATTCTTGGGAATAATTTTGGAATACAGAAGTTACGATAAAGGGTTCGTTTTGGATATATTTTTGGAAATTTTGAAAAGCGATGTCGGGATTTATAAAGGATTTTGACGATCCGTTATCAATAAGTAATTTGAGAGGTGGGTTTTTTTATGACAATATAGGGTAACTCTTTTTTGTCTTCTAAATTATTAAGTTCAATTATGTTGCTTCGTGGAAGTAGGCCTCTGTAGGAAAATTTACTTCCTCTTCGGTCGTGTTTTCATATTGGGGTTCTGTCAAAAATTCTTCTTGTGGGGTTTCCTCGTAGTAAGGATTTTCCAAATTCTCTTCGGCATGGTGATAAGATTGCTCTTGCTGTTCAATATTGTAAAGTAGAGCTTTGTACGATGGTGTCGCAAATGGTTTTTTTATTCTGTTGACTTTGAGTATATCTCGAAGTTGTGCTCATGGGAGTTGGTTTTGGAAGTAAGCCAGAAGGGGTATTTTTTGGTGCCCATACATTCTGAGGTGGCTTTCCAAAAACTTGTTGGTTAATGAAAAATTTTTGAGGTTGCAAGTTTGGTTTAGGCGTTACAGGTATAGGTCCTGTTGGAAATTTTTGGGGTGCCTGTTGATAATAATTTTGATATTGCTGTGAATGATTTTGAGGTGCTTGCGAGAAGTGTGCTTGTTGATAATTTTGGTTTTGAGACGTGTTTTGAGAATGCCATTGCATTTTTGGTTGAAGTTGAGATTGGGGTTTTCTTGGAACTTGTACTTGGGGCGAGTAATTTCTTTGAAGATAACGAATATTATTTTCTTCTTGAATGTACTGCATAGCGAGTGCGAGTGTAGTTGGTCGCATAGCTCTTATTGTTGAACCGAGAGGTTCACGAAGTCCTGCTAAGAAGGTTGTTAGTGTTTGTTTTCTGAAAAAGTCCTTTTTGTTATTCCTGATATTTTCTATGTTGTTATGAATATCGATATAATTGCAGATTGTATTTAACAGTCCCATACAACGTTCATAAAAACTGATTGGAGCTTCTTTTGGAGCTTGTCGTAAATTAACTAAGTCTCTGGTTAAAGAATTTTCGTCACGTTGGTCACCGAAATTTTGAATAAGGGTGTTTTTTATGCTGTCCCAGGATTGACATCCGTGAATGGAGATAACTTCTTTTGCGCGTCCTGTAAGTTTGCTTGTAATACCGTGTAGAAGCAATTTATTTTGAATACAGTTAACATTTGCCGGTGCGAAGTCGAAATAATGATTTAATAATGTGGTAGATACATTAGATACGTTTATAAAGTCGTGAAGTTCGTTGGGATTTCCATCGAAATTCGGGAGAATGGTAAGAACTTTGAAATCGAATTGTGGTCTAGCCATATTTTCTTCTGATGAATCTTCTGAATTCGAGCAAATTTGCAAGTTGCTGAGGAGTTCGCTTAAGCCTAACTCTGCACTTGGGTCCGACAAAGGATAAGGAACAGAGGAGTCTGACATGAAATACTCACAGTAAGATGATTATGCCCAATTGCATTCCGTCTTCTGCTTTCTTGAAAAGCTAATCCAAGTTCTGGGGGTGAGCGTCCAAGTGCTGCCTCCAATGGAACCACGAATTAAGAGTTTTTGAGCGGTCCGATCGCGAATTAACGTTTAAAAACGAAGAGTATCCCGTCGCGGACTCTTTCACGATCCTACCAGCAAGACTGCGCCAGTTAGGATCTGTGGCCGAAACAACCCGTTTTTAAAAACAGATTTCATTGGATAAAACCTAACAAAATTTATAAGGGTTGTAAGATAATTACGATACAATAAAAATGTCAAGACTGACTTAAGGCGGGCCAGCGCGAGAATATATAACCTCGGTTGGTGTTGAGTCGGCAAAATAGTCTCTCGTGCTTTCTAGGCAATATTAGCTCCTGTAACTAACGCCAATCGATTGTTTTCAATTACTTAATGAAAAATATGAGCAACTGCTTATAACATGGGAACACCACTTACCATTTTGCGAAACAAGATACGGTAGACATTATGGATAATTATCACGATAACCTTTTGGAAAATTTCTCAACGGAATATTTTAAAAAATAGCTAGATGAAAATTAAATCGAAAATATTATACCTACCTAAAATAGTAACAAATATAGTCAGGGGGCTGGCGTCAAAATTTCATGGGTCATTTCAGCATAATTTTTCTTCATTCTGTACGGTAGTTTTTACTTAATAAATAAGTAAGGTTAGTGTCAGCTGGAGCACCCCCGTGGCAAAAGGGTAGGTACTAGGGGACTACGAATCTAGTAAAAAAATATTTTTCGGGTCATTTTCGCAAAGCGGGAAATTTGAGGATTATTTGTTTATGGTGATTCCATGGAAAAAAATGTATCAGCTGCCTGCGGTGGGGGGCAAAACTTGTTAGCGCATGTAAGAAAGTTGAAAAAAATCCCGATGATTTCTACAAAGCTAAAAATTATTTATATAATTAATTGCGATATGAAAATCGTGTAAGTAAATAACTGTCAGCTGGTGCAAAACTGTGGCTAAATCTGTTAGCTGGGCGTTCAAAGTACCTATAGCGGAGTACAGGGTGTCCCAGATTACGTGCATGACAAACCCAATTTACTCGATAATTTTTTGAAGATAAATTCATGGTTCGAAAACCAGTCTTGGTTAGAATTTGCCGAGGAATTCGAATGTGACGTCAAACTTAATATGCCGGGTAGTGTTAAAAATTTATTTCAAACATTTTATTTTAACACTAAATGCTAGTAATGAGTATACGAGGAGTAACGAATAAGTGTCGGTTTTCCTTTCTGACTTCCGGTTACCGGGAGTGAGCATCACTTCGTCAGATTTTTGAGACAACCTGTATATTTTGGATTTTTTAAGTTCCTTTTGTTTTCCCAATTCCAACCATATACAATTTTATATTGTTATCTCTAACGATATACAGGGTGAGTCACATCTAAAGGCAGAGCCGAAAACACAAGGTAGAATTCGCTAAAATAAGCACATATGCTTAATAAACATTAGCTCAAAAACGCTTGGTTCTCCATATACAGAGTGTTGAAACTTTTCCAAATATTTTTTAATTTTTTTCTAGCCCGTTTAGGAATTATTTTATACATATTATGGGTTGTCATTTTGTGCAATAATTTGGCCCTGTTCAGATGAGCAGCGGCGTAGATACAAATAATTTTATTTTAAATGCCAGCATAATCACCTTGACACTAGTTTAAAAAATCCGAAATTACGAAGAAACTGTACCAGAAATAAAAAAATGCCAAGAGGCACTTTTTGTTCCAAATTAAATGGGCTATCCAAAAAAGGTAAAATTTTTGGTTTTGCACAGGGCCGTACTACTTTTTCTACAATTATTTACAGTAACTATTTGTACCTACGCCGCTGGTGATCGGAACGGGGTCAAATTATTCCACAAAATGGCAACCGTCCAGTGTATAATGTGTACCAAATTTGGTTAGAATTCCTAAATGGGCTCGAGAGAAATTTAAAAAATATGTTATTTTTGGACAAATTTCAACACGCTGTACAATACTATCTAGTATACTCAATCAATATTGCAATTTGTTCAACATAGCCGCCGCTCCAAGGTGGCGGATTACCTTTTTTTCTTTACAACCCCCTTGATGAATATCACAACCTCGACATATACAGGGTGAGTCACATCTAAAGGCAGAGCCGAAAACACAAGGTAGAACTCGCTAAAATAAGCACATATGGTTAATAAACATTAGCTCAAAAACGCTTGGTTCTCAATGTACAGCGTGTTGAAATTTGTCCAAAAATAACATATTTTTTAAATTTCTCTCGAGCCCATTTAGGAATTCCAACCAAATTTGGTACACATTATGCATTGGGGAGTTGTCATTTTGTGCAACAATTTGACCCCGTTCAGATGACCAGCGGCGTAGATACAAATAGTTACTGTAAATAATTGTAAAAAAAATTAGTACGGTTCTGTGAAAAAGCAAAATTGTTGCCTTTTTTGGATAGCCCATTCAGTTTGGAACAAAAAGCGCCTCTTGGTATTTTTTTATATCTGGTATAGTTTCTTCGTAATTTCGGATTTTTTAAACTAGTGCTAAGGCGATTATGCTAGCATTTAAAATAAAATTATTTGTATCTATGCCGCTGGTCATCTGAACAGGGCCAAATTATTGCAGACATAGACAATATGTACCAAATTTCGCTGGAATTCCTAAACGGACTCGAAAGAAATTAAAAATATATATGTTATTTTTGGAAAAATTTCAACACGCTGTATATGGAGAACCAAGCGTTTTTGAGCTAATGTTTATTAAGCATATGTGCTTATTTTAGAGAATTCTACCTTGTTTTTTCGGCTCTGCCTTTAGATGTGACCGAGGATGTGACTCACCCTGCATATATGTACAGTGTGTCCCAGGATTAGCGAGTTTATAGGTATAAATGACAAAAGAATTTCGTGTGGAAAATTGAGCTTCTGAGGTTCCGCCCTGCTTAGTTTGAAACTAATTTTTGACATAATTTTACTTTCGAAAAATCAAGTACGCTTTGGAAATTTTGAAAATTCCGATTTTGTACACTTGTAAAGTGCCCCCTCTGTAGCTTTTACGACAAAATGTTATTAAAGAAAGTTGTTCAGAATGAAAAACTGAGTATCTGTGCAAAATTTAAAAATCCTAGGCCTCCTTTGATTTTTATTCCTTTTTTATTGGAAAAGTGGGAAAAAGTGACGTTTTGGGAAAAGATATTACAAAATATTATTAAAGAAAGTTGTTCAGAATTGAAAATTGTGTATGTATGCTAAATTTAGTAATAATCAGCTACATTACTTTTTTGACTGTTATTTTATCATTGTGTGCTTGGTTTTTATATTGTCTGTGTAGGTAGAGTTACTGTCAAAGTTATTTTAATGCATAGGTACACAATTTTCAATTCTAAACAACTTTCTTTAATAATATTTTTTAGTATATTTTACCAAAACGTCACTTTTTCCCACTTTTCCAATAAAAAAGGGACAAAAATCAAAGGAGGCCTAGGATTTTGAAATTTTGCACAGATACTCAGTTTTTCATTCTGAACAACTTTCTTTAATAACATTTTGTCGTAAAAGCTACAGGGGGAGCACTTTACTAGTGTACAAAATCGGTATTTTCAAAATTTCCCAGGCGTACTTGATTTTTCGAAAGTAAAATTATGTCAAAAATTAGTTTCAAACTAAGCAGGGCGGAACCCCAGAAGCTCAATTTTCAACTCGAAATTTTTTTGTCATTTACACCTATAAATTCGCTAATCCTGGGACACACTGTAGATATCAAAACCAAATGAAAAAGTTTGCCAAGCATAACACGGGACTGACGCCATTCTAACTTCAGTATGGCTACAAGATGGTAGCTCAAAACTCACAGGAAAAAGGCTTTGTGATAATGATACGTTATCAGAAGTGCATGGATTAAGACGTAGGTACTAACTAGAAAGCATAAAATAAAATAATAAATAAAAAACCTTTTTAATAGTTATTTATGTTTTATGTACCAAGGCACTGAAGTTCAACTTTTTATGACTCATGTGGAATTTAGTTGCCGAGGCCGCTGGCCTACGGTTTTCTATGTTTTTCCGAAGTACTTGAGCGAATGTTATCCCATATTACTTCTATCGAGAAAGTCAGCCCTATAGCCGTAAATGGCAATGAAGATAAAATAATAGTAATTGTTCGAATAATTGCCACCCCTCCCTTAAGCAAGCATTTTGGTTGCTTCTGGTGTAGGTACTCTTTAATTTGAAGTATTGTAAGAGTGACAATTCTTATTATTATCATGTTTCAGACTTTAATTTGCAGAGTGATAAAATCAGTTTTGGTTGTATGTCTCAAAGTAAGCAACATGTTGTATTGAAATTTGGAAATCTAAAGTCTATCCAAGATACAGTGGCAGTGGATCAAAACATTGGCCACCACGTGACCTATTCTCTTATTGGTCTGGCCGTCATAAAAATGTCAAGTGTTTACGCGGCGAGCAGAATGCAGGGCCGGCCCTCAGTCGAGTTTTCTGCATATTTTAGATCGGATCGCGAGCAGTATATTCTGTAAATTAATTTTGCTACTTAATTTAAGGAAATTTATAAAGATCCACGAAAGGCAGAAACACACATTTTAGAAATTCTAAAAGAATTAGTTGAGAATTACATGCCACTGGGAATCTCATATTAGTCCGACCCTGGTAATCGATCGCAAGGCGGTCATGTGACTTTATTTATATCTACTGCCGCTGTATCTTGGATAGACTATATGATGCTAAGGGCGGCAAATAACCGGGTTTTATAAGTTTTATACAGACTGCTCTCCAAGGATATTTTCACTCAACTTTTTTAGTAGCGTATATTGTGATGCAATTTCTATTATAAATAAAAATGGTTGGAACTGTCGTCAGAACCCATATTTTACCGTTTTTAAGAAATTTGTCATTTTACTTTGCCCCAAAATCATTATCCTGAAATTGAAAAATCAAAGTTCCCTCATTGATTAACACCTTGCATCCCGAAAACTATAGCCCATAGGAAAAAATATTTTTCGTTCTACCTGCCGTAGAGTTCTTGTTACGTTTTTCCGAAATACCCTGTACACCTTGCTCCGGCCCACATATTATGCATTTCCATCAAATCGCGACTATCAAACATATACCTACTTATTTTATTTGGTTTCTGTGCGCTGAGTACTTACAAAGATAAGAAGTGTTTAAATATTATTGTGTTTATCATTCAATTGCAAAGTATAAATGAGTCCAACTAATCAAGCCAGAAGCTAGATAACAAAAATTATCTAAATTTAAACTAGGATGTAAACATCGAAAAAGCAATGAACCCAACATTTATTCCTGCTTATAAAATTCAGTTATAGCTGTCTATGTATACTTTTATTGCATCACACTATAACGCAATAACGTGTGTGTCCTTTTTTATCAAATTGTTTTTGATTAAATTTAATTGTATGCATAGAAATGGCAGTCAGTGAAACGGTGAACGGTTGAGCTCTGTTTCTACCCATAGGCACCAACAGAAGAACAGAAGGACGTCATAAAATGTGTAGTACCTCGACGAAAAAGGCCATGCCGATGGTGGATTAAAAGAGACCGAGAAGATCTTGAATATATACCCGTCTTGTAATTGGCTTCTTTTCTGTAAGACAGTGTACTTATAAATGAATAAAAATATATACAGTGCTCGCCAAAAAGTTTACTAACATGAAACTACTCTGGGGCGATCATCTCTGCGTTCTAAAAGATTCGAAATGAGACCATTGAACGTCGTGACGTCATTTGACATACCTGTCAAAAGTGACATTTCGCCAAAATAGGCTTTATTTGTTATTTTCTCCAAAAATGTATTTAGAAAGTTCCTTCGAAATTGATTTTACCCCTATATGCAAATTTTCAGTTAAAAATTTCCACAATGACACATTTTGGATATTTTAAAAAATCTCAAACTAAAACCTAAAAAAATTAATTTTTTTCGGTGTGTCATAATTGACTTTAGAATTGCTTGTCTATCATCCAACCGTGCTATTTTTTAGTTATGAGCCCTTTTTTGGTAGTAATCGGCTTTAAAAATTATAAACGTCTATACGGATTTTTTGCCATGCCACTGTCGTTTGTCACAGCACCTCTACAAGTTTTTTCTATACTCCTACATCCCCTACGCGCGTACCCCACAAATATATCTTTGAGATTGATTTACACAGAAAAAATCAACGCCACTGTCGTTTGTCACTACACCCCTACAGATTTTTTTCTATACTTCTACATCCCCTACGGATCTCCCACAAATATGCTTGAGACAGGTTTTTTATATACTCCTACATTCCCTACAAGTTCCCACAAAGATATCTGAGATTGAAATTGATTAACACCAAGCAATTCGGCATTTTTTTCTTTGGAATTTTTTTCCGACCCCACTGTCGTTTATCACGGCACCCCTGCAGGATTTTTCTATATACTCATTCCCTGCGAGTCTCCCACAAATATATTTAAGATTGAGATTGATTTACACAAAAAATATAAATTTCTTTATTTGGATTTTTTTTTGCGTCGCCACTGCCGTTTCTCACGGCACCCTACAGGTTTTTTCTGCTCTTACATCCCCCACGCGTTCCCCACAATATCTTTGAGATTGAGACGATACAGGAGGAAATATTCCCGTTTTGATTTACACAAAAAATCAGTACTTTCTTCTTGGGATTTTTTTGTGACGCCACTGTCGTTTTGCCGAACACCACTATAGGTTTTCTTCTATACCCCTACATCCCCTACGAGTCGCCTACAAATATTTTTGATGTCAAGATTGATTTGCACAAAACAGTCAGAATATTCTTTAGAATTTCTTGCGACACTACTGTCGACGACACCCTTACAGTTTTTTTCTATACTCCTATACCCCTCAGTTTTTTATACACCATCACTTCCCTTGTGTCCTCGATTACGATAATATTGTATTATTATTGGTCCATTGGAATATTCTAGGACCTGACTTCACGGACATTTCGAATAACCTGTTTTGTCAATAAGGTCCTTTCAATTTTTTAAAGTAGGTACATACTGGAGCGAATGTTATCCCATAATACTATTATCGAGAAAGTCGGCCCTAGCCGTAACTGGCAAGGCAATGAAGATAAAATAATAGTAATTGCTCGAATAATTACATTAAGTACCACTCCTCCTCCAAACAACCATTTGGTTGCTTCTGGATAGGTATCGTAAGAGTGAGAATTGTTATTATGTTTCAGAAAATTGCAGCAATAATTACGGCAGGTAGAATGTAAAAAAGGACCCTATGAGCTGTTGACCTATCGGCTTTAGTTTGCAGAGAGATAAATTCAATTTTTTAAATTAAATTTTTGTCGTATTTCTAAAAGTAAGCAACATATTGCATCGAAATTTTTTACATCTACGATGATAAGTGCGGCAAATAACCGGGTTTTATAAGTTTTTAGGTTCCTTATACAGGGCGTTTGTTAGACTGCTCATCAGAGATAATTCTACTCATAATTTTTTAATATTGTATTGTGATGCAATTTCTATTATAAATAAAAATGGTTGGTAGCAGGGTTGATGAAAATCATGATTAAAAAAAATCAACGATCTTTTTAAAAATATCCTGTTTTTTTTTTTATTTTGTTTTTTAAATTAATGTTGGCTAGTTATTTTCAACATGCATATTTTTAACTGTTTATATCTTGTTTCGTCAAACGAAAAAATATTTTCAAGCATGAATAAAAAAACACTCGGATCAGTAAAGTATAGGTACTTCTTATTTCTTATACACTTCACAAGTCATTTTACCCACAATAAACCACAATAAAGTTAAACAATATTCAGTTTTTATTTTCAGATTAGGCTCTCTGTTTCTTTTTAGAAGGATTTTTGGACAGTTGCATTTTTGTGAAAAGCTGCTAAATCCCTTTTCAAGTATTATAATAAATATTGTTATAACAAGTTTTCGGTTTTGTTTTTGTATCCAAAACGATTTTAAAGTTTCCCTTCTATGAATAGATATATTTTTAAGTATCCTGATTGTAATAATGATTTTATTAAAAAAAATCGCTTTAAACTGATTTAAATCATCTCTGGTAGGCTCGTCAGAACCAACTTTTTTTTACCATTTTCAAGAAATTTGTCCTTATACTTCGCGCCAGAATCAATATCATGGAATTGAAAAATCAAACTTCCTTCATTATTTTTTTCTAAAGAACTCGTACATTTTCTTACAAATTTTATCATTAGATCTGTCACTTTTGGGGACGAGTGGATCGGAACGCAAGTCTGAGAAGGTAGCCTCCAAGGCCTCCTGATTTGACTCTTTTTATTTGGGGATATTTAAAAAAATGTTGATTATTTCTTCACCTCCTACAACTGCACAAGATCTGGAACAAAGGGTTAGGCAAGCAATTTAAGCCATAACTCGACGAGAACTTTGGAAGGCAATCCGAAATTTGGAACGAAGAATGCGAAAATGCATTCAAGTGAATGGCAGGCATTTCGAACACTTACTATGGTAATAAATCTCCGTGTAGAGTTACCATTTGTTTGTGTTAACATTGTTCTTCAATAAATGTTTTCTGTTGTTAAAATTTCATAGCCACCGTTAGTTTATTATCACAAATCCAAATAACTTAAAGAAAAACCACTTTCTGTCAGTCAAAATGTCTGAGGCATCGTTGGTGTCAGTATATCAAGAAGAATCCAGAACTTAAATAATATTCAAAGTGTTCCATTTAAAAAACGAAAGTGAATGTCACTTCTGGTAAAACCGGAAGCGGAAAAAATGCATTTATTCGTCAAATAGTGACATTTATAAAGTAACATGCCAAATTTCTAAATTGTATCTCAAAAACAAGGGAAAAAGAGATGATTCAGTTCCACCCTGCATACCAAATGAGATACCAAAGGCCGAATAGTTATTGGCGAGTTTATTTGTTTATAAAAGCGGAACTCATTATCAGATCCACGTGTAATAACTGATACCTACCTTTTAACCGATATTGTAACAATTTTATCGAATTTAATTATCGTCTGTTTATCGGTACCTATATAGGTACCTATTGCGTTTAAACTTGCCACAAAGGAATAAATCATCTTAATGTTCCCTTTTGATGAAATACTCAGAACTTGATTTACACTTTTCAGAGCAAATGAATCATCCTTAGTGTACCTACATCAACGATGCAAAATGTAAATACATCTCGTTGCCAAAACGCGGCTTTTAAACTGAATTTCAAAATTTTTAAACTTGGGTGGAAATGCCGGTTCCACGCACAATTTTTGTACTGCAGGCTTTATTTATTCTTTGCCATCTCCAATTTTAAAACAAGATTAAACATCACCAAACTTTGCCCACGGTTTGCTCTAGCTGTTTTTGTACTCTTTGTAGTAAACCTCGCAGGAAACAAGTTCCCCTCAGTTTGTCAAGTCTGGTAGGTCTTAAAGTTGGAGTGTATATTTCCAGATATATTAAAATTATCCTATGATATACAAAATAGATAATTGCAATATTGCAGTACTACATGGTTTTATTTACACTGAAAGCCGAACTAGTCTTACAATTACCTCAAGACTGGCATAATAGAATGATTTAGCTGACATCAGTTAAGGGCAAGAACGAAGATGTATACATCAGGCAGATTGACTCATTTCATAAAAATGTAACTGTGCGATGTTGAGACGTATTGCATAGGGCGGGCAAGAAGCCAAAACAACTTAACGCATGTAGGAGTGACAGTTAAATTATAGAGATATAGCATTGTTGAATTGCTCGTATATTGAATTGTAAAAGTTGTAGCTGGGCAACTATAACGTGAAACAGAACATTGACAATAAGTCTTAAGACTTTGGGAGTCAACCCATAGGCAACCCGATATCACAAAAAAATACCGGCTTGTACCTAATTAAATGTGCTCCAGCGAAGTTAAAATGGAAGTGCCATAAATGACGGTCTTAGGTATCTTTATGTAAGTGTGAGTTATCTGCAAAGGAAGGAATATGGTGCTAGACCAGAGAAATCGGCTTATATTCAATCTATAACAAATTGTTGGAACAGCGAATTGTTTGGGACCGGTCAGAGGTGATATTCAGAATATGATGCATTTTCTGGCCAAATAAAACCTTTCCCGCGTTGTACCATGATACATAATTTTTAATATGGTTTATTGAGTTGTTATGGGCTGTTCACACATTATGGAAAAGGAACAAATTTCTGCTTTTGATTATCGCCTTTCATATCGAACATCAGCAGGCCCCGCGAGACCACGACGCCTAGAAGGGAGCAAGTACGGCGGTCCTGAGGCTCTTCAATCGTTCTCGGTTTAAATATAACATTTTGTCACGCCATGACGGCATGCGCGAATCGGCTCAAAATTTGCTCCACAAGTGATCCTACCTTATTAGTTATTAAACGAGTAGTATCATGGGAAAATAATTCTGTATGCTTAATTCTATACAGACCTTCACTCATAAATATATAAGTAACAAACGAATTTAATTTAAAAATAGGTAGGTTCAACTGGATTTAAATTTGTACTAGACATCGCCCTTTGTGTTTGGTAATTTAGAAAAGTAAAATGATTTGAAGTCTGCTAATCTAGATTTATTTATTTCTAGCATGCACCATATGTATTTTCAATTATAAAACACAGCACATGTGGTAGTGAGTAAACGTGTATCTAAAGTGCAAAATGAAAGTTGTTTCGTAAGTAAATGTTGGGTTCAGAGCAATCAAAACCCGTTGTTCCTTTATACTGCGATCTGAATTTTTCTCCCGTTTACTTAAAAACTCGTTTGCGCGACCCACCTCGACTCGTTTTCTTTTCAGCCCGTTCGGCAGTTACAAAGTGATGTAATCTCTCAGTCACGCGCACTCTATATTGGGAATAGTTTTTTTCGAGCATCATTGTAATTTTCTTGCTGTCAGCACTTGATGATCTTCAACTTTAAATTGGTCTTTGACCTGTGGTATACTGGGTGATTCAGTCATGATATAAAAAATTTTAAACGCAGGTGGAAAAACAGCTTGATACGAATCTGAAATAAAACTAATTCTAAAGTCAACAAAAAATATTTTAAGAATTGTATTAAAACCCCTTCTTAACGGCGCTTTCCTAGTCAGTTGGTATAAGCGCGCGCGTCAAGGCTGTTGCGCAGAAATCTCAAAACATGTAAACAAATTGTGGTTTATACATTTTTAGAAAATATCTTTCTGTTGTGACGATAAAAAAATCATGGTCTAAGTTATTTTCTTACCTTTTTGATTTCCCAATCTAAATCATTTTCTATTCTTTTGTAAATATCAACGTAATGTTCAAAAATGTGTCGAGCATCAATTCAAACTGCACACAGAATTTACAAAAGCACCAAAACGCACTACCTGGCACTACTGTTCGTGAACGTCAGAACTTAGCACCCCCTATAGAGCGAATAAGAGATCTGTTATGCTACAGTAATAAGCCACACTAAGATATTTCTATAACATTGTACCGCTAGTAATTTTCTCGTGTAGCAGGCAGATTCTACTTGCGCTGTACCGAGGTATGTGGTATGGTATAGACCAGGGTATAGAACTGGCTAGTGGTGATTTGCCGCTGGCGGTCCAGAGGTCGTTCGCCCGAACAGCTGGCGGTGGAAAGCGGGCTGGTTATAATAGGTACCTACGCCGTAAGTGCGCGGTGCGCACAAGCGGCAACATACAGGGTGTCTCATTTTGATCTGGAACACCCCTGTAAAATTTGAACTGGCTTACGGATTTTAACGAATTTTTTTTTGTATACAGGGCCCTCCTAGACGTACTTATCAAACACTTTTCAATGACCATACGATTATTCCAGGGCCGGATTAAAAAAATTTTTTGACCCAAATTTTCGAGTTAAGGTATCAGCGATTTTTTTATCGGAAATCTGATAAAGTGCCGTTAATCAGCGCCCCTGAAAACCCCCAGATTCCAAATTTCAAGAAATTATTCCCACAAATTATACTTTTTACACTGCATCACAATTGCAAAAAATCAAAATTTCAATTTGAATTCAGCTATTAAGGTGGCTATGGAAACAAGTGAAAATGGTAAAAAGAGGTCCACAGGGGACAATAGTAATAAACCTGAACGGAAACTGTACTCGGTTTCTCTTTTCATTATTGCTGTACAGTACAAATTTTATGCCATTTGAGACGCAAGAGAGCTCGCTGCCGTCGCAGGCAGCCGTGGAAAAACAATGGCTTGCAGAAATGTCAGTTTATGCATTTACAACAAATGTTATTCAGGGGTTGATGTTGCTAAAATAATTTAGGTGTTAAAAATAATTTAGTGGGTATAAAATGTAATTTCTAATCGATTCGTCAATACATTTCTGCCGTTTACAATATTGCTGCTTTTAATTACATTCTTCAAATAAGTACCTACTTTGTAGTGTATAATCTTATACTTTATTATTTGTAACAAAAAAATGTAAAAATTAACGTTTCGCAAAGTGTTTGCACTTGCACGACTGCCTGCGACGACAGCGAGCTGTCTTGCGTCTCAAAATGGCATAAAATTTGTACTGTACAGCAATAATGAAAAGAGAAACCGAGTACAGTTTCCGATTAGGTTTATTACTATTGTCCCCTGTGGACCTCTTTTTACCATTTTCACCTGTTTCCATAGGCACGTTAATAGCTGAACTCAAATTGAAATTTTGATTTTTTGCAATTGTGATGCAGTGTAAAAAGTATAATTTGTGGGAATAATTTCTTGAAATTTGGAATCTGGGGGTTCTCAGGGGCGCTGATTAATGAAACGTTATCAGATTTCCGATAAAAAATCGCTGATACCTTAACTCGAAAATTTGGGTCGAAATTTTTTTTTAATCCGGCACTGGACTAATCGTATGGTCATTGAAAAGTGTTTGATAAGTACGCCTAGGAGGGCCCTGTATACAAAAAAAATTCATTAAAATCAGTAAGCCAATTCAAATTTTACAGGGGTGTTCCAGATCAAAATGAGACACCCTGTAGAATACCGGAGCGACGAGTTATTCGGGTACTTAGATTGATTTGCCCATGTTTTTGGACTTCTGCAAACAATTTTTTTTCGCATTCTCCTTTTTAGACTGAATCATCCTGTGTAAAGAAAATGGGAAGAGGCCAGTCCTATTTAATTTAGGCTACAGCTTTACTGATGTTTACCAACATGTTCTTATTTCACTATTCCAATAAACGATTTTAATAATTAGGTACATGGTACATATCCAATTTTATAAAGTTTTATTGGGTACCTAATAGGTATTTTGATTCACACTGGAAAGATGGATAAATACGACAGTTAATATGAAAAACACTGGTGACTAAAAAATCATATCCAATTATTAAAATTATATTGTTGACTGATTTAATATTTAGACCACCCATGCCTATGTGTTGTAGAATTTGTTCAACAGCCGTTGTTTCTTTTTCCATATCTTTCACTCAATGCTGAAACATCAAGTGACGTTGATGGTTATAAAATACAAAGGGCGATTCACTTTTAATACTGATAATTTTAAGTCTATAGATTTCGCGGGAGTTTTCGTCTAAACATTTAGGGATTACATACTTAAATAAAATAATTTTTCAGAATTTCATATAAAATTGAGTTCACAGAATAGGTGAAATATGATAATATGTAAAAAATCAATATTATTAAATATTGTTGGAGTTTTTCTTGTGACACAAAGATAATTTAATTAAAAATTCAATGAATCATTATTATTTTTTCAAATATTAATTTTATTCTTTCATAAAATTTAAACGTCTTGTTTATGAAAAAGCGCGGAGGGGAAAAAGTATTTTTATTCCATCGAGATCGATAGGTATTAAAGAAAAGTGAAACACCCTAGAGCTGTTAGATTTTTAAATTTCTTAACTTTCGGTGCTTATAAGGTCTATTTAACTCTGTTATTATGGGCTAACTCTTGAGAACACTTTCCGAATATTATACAAGTTTCTTTATTCTGAAAAAGTTTCAATGCTGGCTGGGTGAGCCTGACTTTGCGCTGTAGATTTTACTTTTTCACTTATTGCCCTTGCGCAATCTACCAAACAACTCATCATGAAAGCTAGAAATAGAAAAGTTTCCAACCAACTAAAAATGGAAATGAAAACCTGTGAAGTGGACGCTGCGAAAATTGTGTACTCATGGAATGCAATAGACAAACAAAAGTACGGGCCAGCCAAATTGGGCTGGCCCGTATTTTGCTGTTACAGTATACGTGAAATACTTATGTATATAATCAAGATAACCGGTGTACTTCTGTTTCAAGTCGTATACACAGGGTGCCAATTTCAAGTGGCTCATTTAATATAATCTTGTCTGATCTTTATCAGAAAAAATCGCGGACAGAAAAGAAAATGTTTTATCATTGTTTTATCAGAAAAACATATTGTGGGCGGCCTTCGCTTGTCGTCAACAAAGTTGCATTCCTTGGGAACCTGTGAAAATTATGTCTGCAAATGACTCGCATGCTCCTCGGGCTAGCATCACAGTATATGATACCAGTAGCCCAACTGGGATCCCGGATCCTTTTTTCTTGACCCAGCAAAATATCTATCGCCCGTTGGGGACTTACTCAAGGTCTTTCTACTTCAGATAGCGGAAGATAGCAAAATTGCCGATGTTTCTACGTTTATTTACACCTTCCTAGAGGCTTTTTTGTCAAGAAATTCGATGATGTTAGTACATACTTGTAATAACAGTATGACTATATTACTGCTATTGGATTGTGGAATATTAAACGTAAAAACATTGTCAAATAGATATTGATGAAGTTGGTTGGATTTGCACCTACCTCAGATTATTTTCGACCCTTTTGATTTTTTCTGAAAAAAATTATCCAAGATATAACAGTGTAACCCATGCAAGAATTGGTGATATTATATTAGGCGAGCATGCAGTCACTTGTTTTTACTATACTACAATATATATCTTCTCTGCCTCCATCATCTCTTTTTACTACTAATACCAGGTGCGGTTTAATATGGTTAAAAAAGTGTTTTGTCTCATATTTTATTGCCGAGGCGCCTGTTCTCGAGCTACCCTGGTAAAATATAAATAAACTCACTTGGAACACGATTCAATATCGTCAATGTTCATTTTTATACAGTGATGCATTACTTTTAGACAGGAAATACTACTATTCTGTGGGATTTTTCATATTTCCAATTAATTAGCCACGGTCAGTATAAATGCCAATACCCTATTTCGCGCGAACGCGAAAGGATTGAATAATAAAAATAAAAAATAAATAACATTTCCTTCTGCGACTAAAAAAATTAAAAAATATTTTTTAAATAGAAGGCCATGATTTTGTACCTACTTATACCTATAAATTTTTTCATTGCAAACAACTTTGTCTTATACTATTTTTCTCTACGACTCAGAATAAGGGAAGGTGCCGCGTTTAAGTTTTTGACCCCCCCCCTCGTATACCGCGATATCTGCATGAAGTTTTTCGGGTCCTATTAGTCATTTTTTTTTATTTAGGTGCAAAATAAAAAAATCCTATTTGTTGCGCCCGTTCTGCCAGTCACTCTATATTTTGTATATACTATTATCACAGACATATACAGCTAGCGAAGCTATATATGTCTGTGCTATTATCTACAATATAAGGATTACACATACTGCCTATAGTGTGGTAAGTCTCACATTACTGCACGCCGCGCGGTAATAGTAAATTTCCGCCCTCCCTGATGTAATGGCAGGTGACTTCATCTTAATGACACGTACTCGTACAGTATTACCATCACTAGGAAAGGGACGTATTATTATATATTTTAAATAAAATTAAATTTTAATATTTAAAAAGATACTACACGGTTGTAGATAAAATATCGTGTGTAATGCGTGTGTTAATTGGTTTTCTTTGCTGCATTTTACTCGAATAATGCAAAACTCCCATAATGAAATTGTTTTATTAGGCACCGCATTTCTTAAGCTCGTTTTAAATTACGAACCCGCCTCGTAGTTTTTCCCATTGAATGAATTTATGAATACATTATTGAAGTATGTTGGGTTAGCTTTTATCTTTGTTTTTTTGGCAGGGAACACACCCGGAGATGCGGCAACACATATTTCATTCTAGAAAACATTTGCCAGACATTTTCAAACAGACAATAATTACCACTCAACTATAGCTAAACGAGTAATAAAATGTTTACATAAAATATTATACTGTTTTCGCGCGATTTCTTGATTACTTTGTGGGGACGTTACAGGAATTTGATTTAAGTTGACGTGAACATACTCGTTTATTACAAAAAATATGAATTTGATCTTGTCGTGAGGTTTAAACTCCGGTTAAATGCATTGTGTTCTGTTGTAACTGACCTAACCCACCACTTTTATTGAAGTCAGTTCGCAAGCTGTATTGCTCATCTCGACGACTCAATTTCCCTTTCTCATCCCGTACGAGAACAACACCCCTTATCAAAATTACTTCGCATCAAATTAATAGTTTCTTCAACATCGATCTTTTTTCCAAAATACAAATTCATATACGACTAGTATTTACGGCATATTTTTGAATGGAACTTATTTCTTATTAGTTAACTTACTTAGGTCATTATTTTATTTTCGTCCACACAATCAATCTGGTTTCTAGAGCTGGGAAATGCTTGCAGATACACCCTGAATATAGCATATTATAACATATTTTTTGACAACAATTTATTTTTATTGCCGTTTTTATTACATAATGTAGGCACTCCATTACGCATGTACAAGGTGATCCAAACTCGACGCCCCAGGCCTACAGGGGGAACACGAAAACTCAAAATAAAATTTTGAAAAGGGGTTCTTAAATGGGACATACTAAGGTCCAATTAAGACCGAAAATTAGCTTTTTTGATGTTTGGGAAAATGGCCGCTGTGACGTCATTGATATTATTTTCCCAGAAACATACCAGTTTTTCTCTATATATTGAAAGTCCTTATAATTCTCAACAACTTTTGTAGGGAAAGATTTTCTGTATCTTTTATTGTTCAAAATATACAGGGTCAGATATGTAAAAAAACATGGAATTTTTCTAATCATTTTTCGAAATCTAGATAGCTATGGAAACAATTGATAGTCAGAAATTATTTAAGAGTATGTTAGGGTGCCTTGCGCACCCTTAAATTTATTCAACTGGAATATTTTTAATTTTTTTTTATAACAAACAATAATAGGTATCAAACAAGTTAGTAACAAACATAATTCAGAAATTTAATAAATATTCCAGTTGAATAAATTTAAAGGTGTGCAAGGCACCCTAACATACTCTTAAATAATTTCTAACTATCGATTGTTTTCGTAGCTAGGTATCTAGATTTCGAAAAATGATTAGAAAAAATTCCATGTTTTTTTTACATATTTGACGTCGTATTTGACCCTGTATATTTTGAACAATCAAAGATACAGAAAATCTTTCCCTACAAAAGTTGTTGAGAATGATAAGGACTTTTAATATATAGAGAAAAACTGGCATGTTTTTGGGAAAATAATATCGATGACGTCACAGCGGCTATTTTCCCAAACATCACAAAAGCTAATTTTCAGTCAAAATTGGACCTTAGTATGTCCCATTTAAGAACCCCTTTTCGAAATTTTATTTTGAGTTTTCGTGTTCCCGCTGTAGGCCTGGGGCGTCGAGTTTGGATCACCCAGAACACATCATATTGTATACACAGAAACATATACGGTTGGCCGATATATAATAATATAAAATATAATATATAACAGTACCTATATTGTTGTAAATTTTTTTGTGGCACAAATAGATCAATTTAATTTTAGTTGGGTTTTTCACCCGAAACAAAGTGACTAAAGCACAACTTCAAGTTGCCAGAAAAACACTGCTAAAACAAGCTCTGGCGCTTTGTTAGTGGTTAGTTCAGATTTAACTTTGAAAATTCATAAATGCTTAATCTTAAAAGAATGAAACTTGGAACGCTAACTTAAAACATAACTTCAATTAAAAAATTATTTCTATTCAAAAATAAATGGATGTGCACAGTGTGCTCATTTGAAAACTAGCCACCCTGAATGTTTCGGCAATGAAAATACATTTTAAAAATCCCCGACGCGCGTCTACATTTATTGGAAGGAGGACCACTTTTAGTCAATATATTATAATGTCAATTCAATCGCTTCTTTATCCCCCACCACCCTGCTACTTTCAGTACTTGGCAGTGGCGGCTCGTGAGTTAATGCACAGGAGGAGCTACGTTTTGAAAAGAAAAAAGAACACACTCGTGGTCAATTAATTTGTTTTAGTAGTAATAACGTAATTTTGCATAATTAATATAAAAAGTGCATAAAACAATAATTCCCTTTTTTCTCGCGTTTTTTAAGAAGTTAGTAACGAAAAACATTTCCTTCATGTAAATATCTATTAAATATCAATACTATTTGACAATGATTCGAAATGTATGATCAAAAGGTCTTTTTATTTATTTCCTCTCGAATTGGTTGCGACAAACTTCTAGCATGCTGTTCTAAATTTTGCACCGTTTTTGATGAACTCTTGAATACTGTAGAACTTTTTAATGTTCTTTCATACTAGAATCTAACTCCGATGTAAAATCGATTAATTGCAGAAAATTACCAGGATTTTGAGAGTCTTCCTTTTTAAAACATTTTAATCCTCTTCTAGCGCATGTCTTTTCCACTCCTTTATAGAAGAGTAAACAGGGAAAACAAAACAGTGCATTTGATTTGTCGCATCCACATATCGACTTGTTATTGTCGTATAATAGTTTAGACTTGCAACTTTATCTTGTTGAGATATAATTGTGGAGTTGGTATCCCAAAAGTTTTTAATTCAACTTTGTCTATGAATGAAAAACTTAAAAAGTTACCTGTCAAAATTTCCTGTATACTATTTTTCATTTTGTTTGAACAGGCATAAGTATGCGGTTCTAAGTGGGGGCTTGATGGGGCTAGGTTCGTGAAATTTCAATAGTCTAAGCTTGCTTTAATTTTTAGTCTTTCCCAACTTTTTTTAGAAAGTGTCCTTTCTGTAGCTTTCACTTCAGAATCTTATTGAGGAAACTTGTTTATGACGAAAAACTGAATATGTGCGAAAAATTTCAAAAGTTTTTGATCAGAAAAATATCAAACTAGTAGGTCTATAGACTTTTGAAATTTTACAAACCTTCTCAGTTTTTCTTTCCAAACAAGTTTGCTTCCTGAACTCCAAAAGATTAAATTTCATTTCACAATGTTGCCAAATTTCAATCATTTTATTTGCTGAAGGTGAAACTGAAGAAATAAGAATTACCTATACCTTTCATCTGCATTTTTGGTGTACTCAGTCTTGATTCTACAAAGGGCAAGCGTTATAACATTTCAAACATCATAAGAAAATGTTGTATTTACATCATAAGCACCAGTATTTGCTTAAAGGCTTTTCCCGAATTTCCGCACACACATTTGTATCACATTTGTTAAATTGCAACTGGCAACTCCGCGCCACGGGGTCGGTATCTAATCTCGACGCGCGAGCTTAACAGCTGATCTGGTGAACGCCATTAACGAGGGGTTTTAATACACTTTTTTTTGGTTGACTTGATTTTTTTTTATTTCGAATTCGTATTAAGCTATTTTTTCCCACCGTGATTAAATTTTTTTTCTTCAAATCGGCAGTGACGTTTCCCAAAATCTTCATTAAAAGCACAGAAATCGTACAGTAATGGGCTACATTATTGTACGATTTTTTTAATAAGTAGGCCTTGGCGTGATGTAAACATCAAACGTCAGACGCGTAGAAATCGCCCGTCAAAAGTGACCAAATATTCAAAACCCGGCCGATAAAGGCCCATTTAACTTTTCGTGCACATTGCGAAATTGTTTCCTATAGAAGCGCAATCCTTCAGTATACATATTTTAGTAGGTAGGGCGATCGTCAAAGTCAAGCAACTCCGCGCATGGTCGGTTCATGGACGGGTGATCCCTTATTATTATTTTCTTGCCTAATAAAACTTTTTTTTTCCGATTTCAAAAGAAATATAATATGTACCTCGGCACTGAAGTTCTTTTTATGACTCATGTGGAATTTAGTTGCCGAGGCCTCTGGCTCTGAACTTCAGTGCCTTGGTACATAAATAACTATTACATCGTGACTAAATCACCCTTTATAGAGGCCGGCAATTCCCGGCGCGCAATTGCCAATTGCACTAACATATTAATTCAATTAATATTGAGAGAAAACTAAAAGTTCGATAACGTTTACTGGAGTTTTTAAATTTTGTGGGAAACAGTTTTCTGATGTGATGATAAAACATCATGGTCTCAGTTAATTTATTACCGATTAATTACACGTTTTTAAAAACAACTAGGTACAGCCTATTAAAATACAATCTGTGACACCAGCGCCATCTATCAAGCGTTGCAGACAGAACTTGTCTCCCTGGCGTATACCTACAGAAATCTGTAACAACGGTCTAGAGAGTGCCACTAGCGGCCAGTGCACTGATCAGTAGTTTAGTGGTCTACCAAAAACAAACAGGAAAAACGATCCAACCGGATACGCACCGCTAGAGTTTGACAGAGCTAGTGGTAGAAATGTTCTCGTGTAATTTAAACACTATGCGAATTATTGTGGGTGTAGAAAGTCGTAAATGCAAGTGATTGTGCTGTGAATACATTTTCTCAAAGTGTTCCAAGTGCTATAACGCTTGCCATTTGAAGAATCATGTCTAACAACCTCGATACTGCCAATAATACATAAGTAGATATTTATTCATTCAGATTAACTTTCAATAATAAGGTTGAACACTGAACACGACAACATCGCTCACCCTATGTTTCCTTGGAACCAGGTGCGTCGAATTATTCTTGAATTGTCACACATCTTAAACTCCGCCAAAAAATGTTTTTCACATTTTCCTTTTTAGTGGATCTTCCTCATTGTGTGATTAAAAGACAGTGAAGCCTTGAAGGAAATTAAAGATTATTAGAAATTCAAAAACTGTATCTGTGGCATATTTTTTGCTTTTTTAAAGTTATCTGAGAACTAATTTATATTAGTGATAAGTTAGGTAACATTTTGGGAAATTATCGAATTAGCATTAGCATCCCCTTCCGGCACAAAATCTGGGACCATTCCGTACATAAATATCAGGTTCCATAACATTGGCATTAGCAAGAACTAACTGTGTGTGAAGATTACGATTTTTTAATTATATTTTTTATGCTGGTGGTAGCATTATTTGTTGAGATGGGAAGAATTATACTTCGAATTAGATTAAATTTTTTTACTTAAACTGACTGCAGTCGTAATATTTTAGTATGCCAAAGAGACTGTAAACAAATGAGTGTTCTTACCAACATAATGTATTTACGTTTATTGTGTTCGTCGTTAGTGTCAGTATAGCGAGCAGGTATTTTAATTGCGAACAAAAAATTGTTTTGCCTTTTTTCATTTTTTCTAGCAAAACAGAAGTAGGTCGTCCAAGTTTCTCATCAGAACTGAATATCACAAACTAATTGGCTTTGTCATGCGTCATTTATAAAGATGAATTATTCAAAAGGCAAAAATAGCTGGTAGGTACTTCAGTAAAAATAAATGTATCACGCTTTTATTTGCGGGGTGGCCTCAAACGTTCATTTTCAATCAATAGGTTATTACTGTAAAATGTTCTCGACTTCACTGAAATTGTACACAAATGTAGTCTAGCTTTCGTAAAAATAAGTAGGTACTTTCTTTGTAACTGTAGAGGTATCTCTAATCCCCCCCCCCTTAGAAATATTTTGGAATTATTATGAACCAATTTCAGTACAATAACAACTGTAGAAAATGAACGAATGAAAATTTTAAGAATATTATCGTTCTCGTTCTCAATTCCTCCCAATTCCAATTGGACTGGGATTATATCTACAAAGAAAGAAAATTGCGTAGTATTATTTTCTTTGTTGCAAATTAATAGATCTAGAGCAACATGGTGAGCGAACAGATGACGTCCTGTCTCGTGCGTGAATATGTATGTGTTTATAGTAATAATGTTCACCTGATTTCTATAATAAATACACGACCTGAGAAAGTAATACCCAACGTAGACTAAAATCTAATTTTACTTGTCTAGTTTTTGTTAATTATGTTTATTATACAAGTGTATAATTTATTCAATCATAATTTCCCTACAGGAGCAACTAATTATATCACAGTAACAACGTGCTTACCGTACAAATGAAAGGACCACCTAGGTAAATTGTTTTTCTGGTTATTATTTATGATTGTCTAATATGAGGTTGCTCAAATTTCATAATCGCACTAAAGTATGTATCCGTTAAAATTGTAGGAACTTATGCCACAATATTTTTTAGTCAATGTTTCCATTGTTACAAAAGCCCCTTTAATTTTAAAGAGTACTTTCGTTTGTTTTTTTAATCGTCATTAAAAAGCCTCAAAACACTCGCCATTATTGTAAGATTTTTTCAATAAGTAGGCCTTGGCGAGATGTGACCGAGGCTTCGGTCAATCTCTCGGTGAATCTCCTCGGCCACAAATAATATGCACTTACACATCTAGCAATGTAAATAACTATTAATATCCCTCTATTCCAAGCTGAATTGGGAAAAGGAAAAGCATACAAAATGGTGCATTTGTACGCACACAAGTATATCATAAGTTCTTAAAAAGAAAACAGTTTATACTATTATATTTCCTTTAACTAACTTTACAAAAATATTTACACGCATTTGACCTTGACCAAAGTACTAGGTGCTAAAACCTTGAATAAAACTCGAATGCAAATAAAATTCTGGCAAATTATACCTGTTCATTAATTAATTTTTGTTTTGTTTTCTTATGACTACCAGAGACTGAGCCCGAAACAAAAAATAATAATATACAGAAGTTAGAGTAATTTGATTGAATGCCTGATATATTATTTCTTTTTCAGGACGTTCTGCACACAATCTGCCAGTCCAGTGGACAAGTGCTACGAATAGTTATATTCAAGAAAAATGGAGTGCAGGCAATGGTGGAATATCCTTTTTTATACAACGTTAGGTTTTTATATTTACCTTTTATGCAAGCTTACCATGAAGTTTATCTAAAACATTATGATTCGGAAAAATTTCAATTGCTCAAGTATACTTCACAATTAGAATTAGCTCAGAGAACAAAGAAATTGCACTTGTTGGCAACAGTGTCAAGTACCGAATCAAAAACTTTACTTTGGAATTGTTTGTTTTTACCGAATCCATCTTATATGAGCACTTTGGTTCCTGTTTCCTTGCTTTTGGGATTAAAAAGGAAAATGCCACCAGATGTGAATCTTATATTTGCTGCAGACCAACAATAATTAAATGCTTTTATTAGATGGTTGGAATTGTACTACTTAAATCTCGAAATTGCTATTAAATACCTAGATAGGTTATTAGGTCATGTCAACAACCACCTCATGAAACAAACAACATCGTCTATCTTCCATATTCCAATATATGCGAGACGAAACTCAGATTATTATCAATGTAGAAACCCAAGTTTCTACCATTCCTGGCAGCCTCACTTCAACACAATTTTAACTTTAAAAACATCTTGCTCGGTAATTCTACTTGATGTTTTTACCAATGATAATAAATGATTACTTATTTGGATTTATCAATAAGCCTTGCTTCAAGACCACTGAAACTAGAAATTATAGACCAGCATTGCATTCAGTGCGACTGTTACACATTAAAAGTATAAAAAACTAGCGGCCTGTCCCGGCTTCGCACGGGTAAACATTTATTTATATCCCTAATTTAACTCGATTAACAATATAGCCTATGTTACTCAGTGATAATGTAGCATTCTATTAGTGAAAGAATTTTTAAAATCGGTCCAGTAGTTTTTGAGTTTATTCATTACAAACAAAAATACCAATCTTTTCTCTTTATAATATTACTATAGATAAAAAAGAAAGGCCCCAGAATTGATAGTAAAGAAATCGTCGATCCCGGTGGACAAAGGAGTGGCTACTAAAACGCCATGAATATCCCCATATTTATCTGTTGGAGGAATTGCATTATTGCGGGCATTATTTATCTTTATATTAGATCAGCCATTGAGCAGTGACCTTACTATAATCCATAGCTGATACAGCTTCATCTACTACGTTTAACATATTTTAAGAAGACGTAAAATGGTAGAATTTTGAAACTATTCAAGTGACGTCTTATTTGACATCGTGACTTTCTCGCATACTTTAGACATCTTGACGTCCATATCAACCCCAAACCCGGAAATAGTATATTTCATTACCAGCCTGGAAATAAGGATTTTTTCCGTGTGCGTGTGACAAATTCTCGTGTGAAGAGAAGCGGAACTCGGAAAATCTATTTCTGGACGTGCATTGAAAGATAATTTTTATTATACTTCTTTGAAAGCGAAGAGATAAAACGAAAGGAACATTTTTAAAATAAATAACGCCGACAATACAGTGTTTGGTATGTGTGGTGCGTTTCCATGGTCAGGTACTCTCAAATTATTTCCATGGTGATATGATGTTTTAAATAATTAGTCCATGCCAGATAAGGTGGATAAAACGTCAAAAAATATTACAGAACTGTATTTAAAAATTCAAACACTTGCTCAATATCAGATAGCATATAGACTTTCTTAAATTTATATTAATTTGTACATTTATCGGGAAAACTTTTTCCGTGCGCTGTTTCCATCCGGTAGCTTGAAAAAGCCTATTTTACATTATTACTAATACAGATGAAAATTAGGTGTTTTCAAAGAAATATGATAAAAAAATAAATCACATCTTCTGAAGGTTGTTTTCGGTTCTTTACACTACAACATATATTTCGGGTCACCAAAAATCCCCCTTGTGCTCGATGCGTATATAGTGCTGTCAAAGTTTTCGTAATTTTAGTGGAAAATATTGAATATTTACGTTTTTTGTTTCTCGTCATGTTCTGGTTTTCATCGATGTTAATTTATGTCCGCATGATTTATTTTGATGTACTGAATCCCGAAAAATGTCGCGGCAGGTGTAAATTAGCAGTTATAAGGCCTTAATTGTCAAAATTTTGTCACAAAACATGGAAAAATTGAGCGGAGGCTGTTGGAATATTATGTGTATGTGAGTGCGTGCCTGCGCAAACGTGCGCGCGTGCGTTAGCTCAAAGGTGCGCGCGTGCGTACGTACGCGTTGACATGGTTTGTAAGGTGTGTGGTTCTGCATGGGTGTACACTTATGGAGGGTTTTAAAATCGAAGTTTGTAGCAAACGAAACCACCATTTATAGATATTACCAGTTTAAATTTGCAAATGTACGAAATGAAACAAATAAATGCTCCGGTTGTGGTGGCAGCTACGGACATGGACATCTTGGCTGTACTTTCCCAACAATGTCCTCCAGGGAGCAATATGCCCA
The DNA here is from genome assembly GCA_963920635.1 of Pseudeuparius sepicola. NCBI lineage: Eukaryota > Metazoa > Arthropoda > Insecta > Coleoptera > Anthribidae > Pseudeuparius > Pseudeuparius sepicola. The sequence continues at coordinate 43,841,861 of OY987302.1, read as the reverse complement.
TGTGAATGCCTGGCACTTGCGGAAGGCCATCGAAAGTGCACAATATGGAGAAGGTGCAGCAGTCACTCAGTGCGGTCAAGGATGTGATCCTGTTCGTCCATGCTATGTCCGGCTCTGATTAAACGCCTACATTTTATGGCAAAGGGAAAGCCTCTCTCCTGAAACTTATCCAAATTGACGAACGACTAAAAGAAGACGTTAAAAATTTTAACTTACCTGGCGTGGATGACGAGGAATTGCTGAAGGTGGGAGAAAGAGTCATACGGGCATTGTACAATGGAAATACGGAAAGAACGTTTGACCGACTTCGGTATGACATATTATACAGTCGTCAAAATGCAAACAAGAACCTGAAGACGCAATTTAGTCTCTCCCACTTATATACCAAGACAACTGCAAAGCCACACATTCTTCGTGTTTATCGTGAGGTTGGTTGACATTCAGAATGTAATGAGACCTGCGCAATTTCAGTTACATATCTAGTTAATTACTTTGGTTAATTGGCTATAAACTGGTGCAGGAATATCAGCGCTAGGTATTGGATCCGCTGTTGTATACGGCTGGAAGCGACTTGGCAATCGTCTGGTGCCTATCCCTTGCGAAAACCCCATCTGCACCTGAGAGGCTGCTCCGCTTAATCAGATCAGATGGTGGCTGCACCAAGGGCTTACTTTATGAAAATATGATAAGCCTTACGCCTTACCATTCATTCACACTTGTTTTCTTCATAGCAAGTGCTTTTCTACGGAATCGCCTACTTAAGATTACATTTTAATTAAACCTAGCTATAAAAGCATATTATTGTTACTTGCCTGATGCTTGAACTACCATAAGTTAAATTTTCAAAAGTAATTTCAGATGTTATTGTATTTTTTGTGTTATTTCTGTTATAGGTATGTGATCTGACGTGTACCTAAAAATAGTTTGAGTTCCACTGCGTAATTTATTACATTTGCAAATTTAAACTGGCAATATTTAAATGGTGGTTTCATTTCGATCCTAAAACTCTCTATAAGTGCAGAACCACACATCTCTCTTACAAACCATGTCAACGCGTACGTACGCATGAACGCATACCCGCGCACGGTCGCACAGATCCGCACGAACATACACATAATCCAATAACAGCCTTCATTTCGCTCAATTTTCCCATGTTTTGTGACAAATTTTCGACAGTTACGGTCTTATAACTGGTAATTTGGACGTACCGCAATATTTTTCGGGATTCAGTACATCAAAATTAATCACATGGATATAAAACACATGACATCGATAAGTATGCATCGAGCACAAGTGGTGACTCCAGATATGTTATAGAGCAAGGTCTAGTGAACCTAAAACAACCTTCAGAAGGTGTGATATAATTTTTCCAGCCCACAGCCTGTAATTCCTGGACTATAGCTTCATTGCATTTAGGTAGTGGAAAACGTAGGATTTTGTGTGAATATTGAAATGACCAAATTCGTGGCAATTCTTTTTTGGATTTTGTAACTGTATGTAATTAGTATGATTAAATTAGGTAAGCTTTTTTCCCTTTTATTGCGCTCAGTAAAATTGTACTTGTACAAACTTTAACGGATGAACCTTTGACTAATTTTGAGTTAAAAAGTTCACATGAACATAGGCCCGCAAAGGCTTGGTTCTTGAGATAAAAAAAATTATTAGTTTTTTTTTATTCTATTTTTGTTGACTAACATGGCAATTTGACGAAATTCGGGATTCTAGGAGTATTGATGATGAGAAACTCAAATAATTGCTTAGTTTTTTGTTTAATGTTAAAGGGCGCCACCTACAGTGTTGTAGGTACCTGGATTTAAATAACCATAACTTTTTTGTGTCGCACTGTATGTAATTTTTAACTAGACAGACTTATTCTCCATTCAATTTCACATACAATAGATAAGTACTCTTATTATTTTATCGCTGAAAGCAGCGGTTAAAAAAACGGGTTTAAAGTTAAACCTGCTTTGGAATTTTGTAAGTTAAATCATTAAGAGCGTTTGAAACTTATATTCCGTATAAAATTTGCTGTTCAATGTTTTACGTATCCTGGATATCGAAATTTAAAATTATTTTGGTTTTTGTATAGAACAACAAAATAGACAATTTCTAGTAGCATGAATGCTATCTAATAGTTATAACAGATAAAGGAAAGATTTTCTTAGCGTAAGAGGGATTTTAAATTCAATTTTTCACGTTAAACGAAAATCTTCGAAGCGGAAATCATTTTTAATGCATTCCAAGTGGTCTACTGAAATTCAACCGAATTCTTTTGAAATTGTAAGAAATCCTATCGAGCTTCTCGAGGGAATCCCTCCGTATGGAAATACCCAAGCTAGATGGTGCAGTCATATTTTTATCGAGAATTCGGCATTCTCCAAGGAAATTGTTCATGGGACTTACATTACGGCGGATAAATAAAAATTAATGGAAATTGATCATACTTTTCACAATTGTGAAAAATAAACATTCATAATAGCTTCTAGGAAAACGACACTAAGGAAATCTCACACTTACCTAAAAATTTCAAAGCAAAAATTATTGAAATTAGTTCTACTGTTTGTAATAAATGAAATATATTGCAATTATTGTTCAGGAGTGGCCTGCTGAAATTTATGACGCGGCACCTATCATCTACTGTAAATTGAAACCATTTAGTATGTATGTAGGTATTATTTATTTATGACAATTCAGATGTAATTTAGAACACATAATATTACAATCAAAATTTTGCCTGTTTTTAATTAGATTTTGAAATATTTATAATTTGTGTCCCTTAATTTTCTACATTAAAGTAAAAAACTGCTGTAGATGGAATCTTTACTTCCACATCACTTTTCTATTAAGCTGATTATGTAATAATAACTTTCAATATTTCTTAGAGATCCTAAAATAATATAAACGTCTGCATTCCCATCATTTCCACCCCTTTCCATGGAGCTATTTTGCCTAAAAGCAATCCGAAACGTCAAGATTGTGTGAAGAGAGTAGTATTTTTGACTTTATCATAAGTGGTGATTGATATGTTATTTTTTATGTTTTTGAGACCAAGAAGTTGAATTTTGGCACTGTTTTAAAATAGCAAACTGAGCCAACTGATCCCAAAATTTCTAGAAGCTGGAAGGCTGGGGGGAGGCCCATCGGATCAGTTTAAATTAAGTGTTGGGGGAAGTGATCTCGATTGAAAGAACAAGGGATAAATAAACTGGATCTGATGGATCAGTAGGATCATTACGAAAGAATACCACTATTATTCCTTCTGTTTGTTCTATTCTAAATATTACTTAACCCTTGTAAGGTGAATGTTTCTTTATTTTAGGAGATACATATAACTGTGGAGCTGAAGGTTCAGCTGACTTCAGAACATATATTGTTTCCAATTGTTCAAAGAAAAGGGCAGCCGATTAGAATAGGGGAGATTCCCTAAATAGTTTTTATATTCACCAACGATCTGAGGGATCAAATGTAAAAATAGACTTCCACTGCTCTCTACTAATACAGGAACTTTATAACTAACATCCAAGGTGTAGTCGGGGTAGTCAAATTAAATAAATGTTTTTTATTGCATTGAAATATCTAAAAATTTGTTCGAAACACGATATTTTTGTCCAATTAATACGAATTAATACCTACGCCAGTGTCGAAACATAGAACGGTTTCCGTAAATAACTTTTATTTGAATTCGAAATGTAATGCCATTTAAGTCCCGTATTTTATCCTGACATTTATGTGTTTAAATTAAACGTTACCCATACACATATAGCCTGGGACTGTAAATATAATACAGAATTCAATTTTTAACTATTTGCTTTTAAATGAATTGTCTAAACCAAAATTGGCAACTATTCTGAAAATCCGGATGAACGATTCTTTCACGTGAAACCGTTGGAAGAAATAATACTCTAACTCTACCATCCTGAAGGAGGCCACCGGGTTCATTCATACACCATTGTAATATTAGATATTATGAATCTTACTGTACCTATAAGGTTATTGTATCACCACCAAAGTACAAAGTTTAGTTTATGATGTGTTAATAAAGTTGTGGAATATATCGGTCGGGTAAAAAATATATTTTGTAATGGCGTTGTCACTTGTGTCAGTTTCAATTGCTCCCACAGAGCGTTTACGTGATCACATAAGTGTAGTTAGTTGTGGATTTTTGGGCTCGTCAACAGTGACGACATAATAACTTCATTTTTCTGCACCTGTAATCTGTTTGACTTACCATGACGACATCCCAAGATGTATCGATGCGCGTAGCTATGCTCATCTACCGGTATCTATTAAAAAATTCAAATTGTAATATCCTTGTGAGAGCGTTTCATTTTTTAATATTGCGATATTGTTTACGTAAGTATAAATTACCTCTGTTTGAATTGGACATAATTTTAATTTAATTGGCTCTATATTTTATCCCGACATTAATGTTGTTTTTGGAAGTTAAATTCGTGAATACAAGTAGTCGTAAATGTAACAGTAACGTAAACGAAATTTTCACGCAGTAATTTTCAGTAATAATGGAAATTGTTCGTTCACATACTGAACTCTCTTCAAGGCGATCTGAAATTGGTTTTTGTTCCAAATATAACTTTTATGTGGTAAATATTTATTTCAACGCTCTTTCATTCAATTTCAGCCGGGCGCGTTATAAGAAAAGATTATGTATTTTATGACGTCAATATAAAAGAATTTGCCATTGCCTTCCGGGTAGGTGCAGGAACTATCAGCGTGCGTAGTAGGTTCTATATATGTTATGGTTGATATATGTTCGTACCAAAATATCAGCTCTTCACATTGCTATTCATTAGTGATATAGAGCGTGATAATATGAGTGTCATATTATATCACTATTTTATTATAAGCGTTTATAATTTTAGGTATATCTGTGATTCCATAAACTTAAAACCTAAGAACTGGTTTTAAATGAAGGCAACGCTGACCATCAGTATACTTTCTGCCGTCACGTCTGTCGTGTATAATCCAATCACATAGTATATTCAACCCATTTTTTATGTCTAACATAACGTTAATTAATCTCTGTTCAGATGTTAATTTATTAGCAGAGCATCAATCAAATTCCGCTGTTTTTCATGCATCACGTGGGCCATGCTGCAATTGAAAATATCGCCTCAATCGATGGAGCGATTAACATAGTGTATTTGAAAAGGGGCACTGACCATTGCTGCGGTGTATTGAGTAAAGACCATACCACACTTAATGTCTCAATTGGTATAAAGAGCAGATTTAAAATTCCACTTTTACTTTAAATTCCGTTCGACGGCAGTTTTTTCATATTAATTATTATTAAGATAAGGCTAGGAAAGTTCCTAAATCGATTAAGGGATTGAACATACCTATATGTTTTCAGATCACAGACAATGTAACCGTTAATTTGAATAATACGAATTTCCTTTATCGTTTTCTTTTTCCTAACATTCATTTCGGAAAATTATGAACATTTATGAACATTTTGAAATTTTACCATAAATTTGTATTGCAGAAAATTTGTATGATTTTGCAGAAATGCCAAGCAATAACAAACAATAGATTTATTCGTAAAGATTACAAAAATTACCTTATATGGCATTTTACATTTGAAAATTAACCTTATAATAGGCACAAGCTAGAATTTTATTCATTTACATCCGTCTGTTCTGTAATATATTCCAAGTTGTTCCAATTGTTTATCAATTTGTTTTATTGTAACTAATTATTCTGATAACTAGTGATGTTGCATAAAATAAAAGTTTTCTAAGTTGGTAAATAATATCTATATTATTCTTGTATCCTGTTTATTAATTAATTCAGGCAATTAGGTTTAACTAGAAGAAATTTTTTATTGATTAATTTAATAGGTACTGTTTCTTTACAAATAGTCGATGCTGCCCTTTTTGTCAAGAAACCAATAATATCTATTTAGTTTCTCTGTATCTTGTAGTTTGCTTTTGTTTGTTTTCTCTGCTATTGCTTTTTTTTAATCGACACTTTCAGACCTATACTATAATTATTATTCGGCAAGAGTGTTTAAGAAGGTTGGAATGTAGATATTATATTTTTATTCGAATAGCTGAAATTCAGTTCCGTTTTCCTCACGGATGCCTGTCTTACTTTTAGTACTATGTCTCTACACAGTAATAGAGTCGACCTTGTCTATTTTCTTGTTTACTAGTTACTGGTCATTGACATGTCATATCTTGCGTGGTTCGCTCGCTACCGAAGATTCGTGTGATTGGAAGGCCGCCAATATATTTATGTAAATTCATTCTGCAACGGATGTGTTGGTAAAGAAATCGAATTTAGAAGGATGCCAGGTCTTTGTTATTATTGAAATATAATGTTGGTATCTTATGCTTGTAAGCAATTGAAACACTTTGATTCACCTGGTACATTTTATGTTTACATAATTTTGTTTCAGCCATATTGTCCGTAGTTTCTTTAAATTACGTATATTAAAAACTATTTTAACTCCTGCTTCCAAAGTTAACATTAAATAGCTAGGTAGTTTGGTTACTATTGTATTTAACAGTAAGTCCAGATCTTCTTATGTTTATTAGCAACGGTTGCCGTTGTAGATATTCGAAAGCAGACCTTGTAAAGAATTAATATTTATGTATTTGATATTTGTTCAGTAGTGATTCAATAGAAGAAGTAACTATAGCGCTTTGTCAGTGAAAAATGGCCACCGGTATACGTAAATTACCCGAACAGATTTTATAAATAATTGCAGTTTTGCATTACAAGCGACTTGGAACATACAGGGCCCCTCTACTTTTTGGACTTTTAGAAGTAAAAATTTGAAATTTTTTAGAGGTTCAGTACTGGGGAAATAAAGCAATTACTTCCGATTTATTAACCGGAAGTGACAATTAAGTTTGATCGATTTTGATTGATTCCTTGGTTTATACTAAATTTTTTTGAGAAAATAATTTGAGCTGATTTAAAGTTTTTCTTTACCTTGGGTTCCCCATTATAAAGAAAAAGAAAAAAGTCCCCATCGATCCCATGTCTGCTAAAAAAGTTATTCAAGGTCAAAGGTCAAAATGTTTGTTTTTTTTTGGATTTTTCTCGTTAACGGTGAATTTAATCGAAAAAATAGTTCAGACAAATTATTGTAAACCATAAAATTATCTACAAAAATGGTCCTTGTACTTTTTTTTTTCAAGAATTACCAGTTCTGAGATATCGCGATTCTAAAAGTCGAACGAGTTACATTTTATATAATATGCACACATTTCCGCGCCACCTGTGAGGTAGTGTACTTGGCGCGTTTTTTTAACGTGGTTTCCCCGGGTAGGCATACTGGTGATATTGAGAGTGGTTATTGATTTTAATTGTATTATTGATTTCTTCATTCTTCATATTCTTCAAATTCGACTTCAACAGTCATGTCTTCTTCGATTTCTTCTTCTCCTTCTTCTTCCTGGATGTTTATAAATTGTTCAAATGAAGATGTGTCAGCTATCTCTTCATTGACATCACATGAATCCTCGTCTGCTGTATTTAAATCGACATTCGAGCAAGACTGGCCTTGGAAATTAGTACACGCTGGTGAACAAAGTAATCCTACTTTTCTACAGCCACATTTAGCACTACAACCTTTTTTTCAATTGCAAAAAATAGTGTTAAGGAGTTTTTCCGGAGCAGGTGGCAGTAAAGTTTAAATCGGTTCCAAAATATTATTTGTTAATTTCCGACCCCAGTCTTCTTGGTTCAATTGATTGCCTAGCCATATTTTTGAACTTGATAGTACACTCGATACAAGTGTTGCTGAGCCGAAGCCAATGTTGGAGGACGACAAGATAGTTGTACTTGTTTATTGTTCCGTGTATTTTTTACAAAAGTTAAATATCTGTACTTGTCTATACAATCATTTTTTTGGAGCTCCATAAACAGCAAGGAGAAAGCGAATTCCTGCTGTGATTATCGTTTGCGGAGAAGAATCAATTTCTTTAAATACTTTAGCGCAATCAATTAAATCTTTTTTTAATATATTTAATACTGCTGCTTTACCCCTTCTGAAAATTGCTGATGTAGTATCGCAACCGGTTATCGCATGTAAAAATAAAATATGCCAAAGCCATAAAAAAGTATCTATTGCTGTGTAAAACATATGGAGCAATTTAAATTCTGATTCGCAACTGACGCGTCACAAGATGCGCAATGACATACCGTGGGTAAGTCTATCGTGTTATATACAATTTTCTCTCCATGTTAGTCATGCTACAAAAAACTGACACCCTGTATATGTCTAGCAGCTGAAAAGGCCGAAATTCTGTGTTGGTCGTAGAACATTTTTATATTGTTGAAATCTGGCGGATGGTAGCACGCTATTGTAATAATACACACGGCAAACATTAATTCTTATAAATAAACATGTTCACATTTTAAACAAACATTAAAATAATATTTAGATGATGAAGCAATGAAGCGCGGGAAGTATCTCAATCGCTATGTTTCTGAAGTAATAATAGCCGCGGAACTTGAACACCTAATTCCTAATTTATTCAGTTCTTTGTCAGAGATGTGCATTTTGAAAATAAAATATGGATCAGGTCAATTTAAGTTATTATTCTCGTTACGCCCATAGCTATCACTTAAAAGGTCTACCTATTAATTGGCAATATATATTTTTTCATTTCCTCGAGGTCGTATTCGAAGAAAGAAACTTGAAAAAGAACTTGCATGTTCCAGAAAAGAAGGCCAACTCATTAACCGTAGGATCTTGGTGTCAAAATATGGCCATTTAAACACATTTACCAATATTCAAAAATTCTTTCCTTAAAAGATACCGGAGTTACATTTAAATCTCAAAAATTGGTTTTTCGTTACATTTTTGACAATTTTAGAGATATCGAGTTGAAATTTGGTACAAGTGATTACTATTTATATGTCCAATTCGACCCCCCTAATTTTTTCGGAGCTACGTCTAAGGAAGTTTTCGGGTTTCTTATTAAAAAAAAAAACGCTGATCGAAAGCAATGTTAGACAAATTTACAAGATCTAAAAAATAAGGTTAATTAAATTCTACACCATAAAGCTGTTTCAAAGACTCCATAGATGTACCTAAAAAAATTATAGGGAATTTTTGTTTTTGAGTTACAACAATGAAAACCAACTCGATATCTCTAAAATTGTAATCCCCTGTATCTTTGAAGGGAAGCATTTTTGGAAATAGGCAAGTGTGCTTAATTCGCCATATTTTGACATCAAGAATGTAGGGATAATAAAGGGTTTTTCAATTGGGACAGGTCGATTTTGGCATCCTGTGGCAGCCATGTTGTTTTGGTGGCGTCTGTCTATCTGGTGTTTATTATTCAGTCACTGATGCCAAATCACCATGGCAAGTTACACCATTAAGCAGCACGTCCAAATGACAAAACTTGATTATCAAAATGAGTGTTAGTTAGTGCAAAGGTTGCGCGCGTTGCGCCCATTTTACGGCAGACGCGGTGGCCCTTCAAAGTCGACTCTTCAATGTTTGGTGGCCAAATTCGAGACAACCGGTTCGGTAAACAAGCAGCCCACACCCTTACGTCAAAGGAACGCCAGATCGGCCGAGAACATTGCCGCTGTTCGTGAAAGTGTCCAGGAGAACCCGAGGCAGTCAATGCCTCGCCGTGCACAGGAACTAGGCCTTTCCAAGACTTCAACTTGGCGAGAAAGAACTAATCAACATTTTAATTATATGGTTCTTGTTTGTTTCTATAATCTAAGCTATTTATAGAGACTAGAGTGCATTCGTTTATATTTCGAATTGAACCGTTACGCCTACTATGCACTTGGTTTTTGTTTCATGGCCGTGGGCGGTGCAACTTGGAAATCTTGAAAATAATGAGGTTAATTCTTGCACCGAGATGACAGCGCATTTTATAATTCTCATCCTGTTGTAAAGTGGAACGAAGATCGATGTGTTATCTGGCACTACGCTTACAAAGTTACCAGTATTGGTTATTTATTAAGAACGCAAGTAAGATTTTACTATCCACGTTCCCCTGTTCATTGAATTTGTTCGTTGCACGTCAGACTAAATTTGTCTCCTATGTCAAAAGTAAGCTTTAATTTACTTCTGCTTAAATTCGTTGCCAATAATTAATTTTATTATTAAAATTATTATAGCTCTGGGTAACGGAACTCGGGTAATAATTATTGTTACTAGAGTTTGGTCCGAAATACCATAATTTTGGTTTGGTGTCCCAAAAGTAACCAAACAGCTCCGATACTTAATCCAAATAGTATTTAATACATAGGGAACTTGAAATACAGCACCAGAAAGCAGCTCTATTCTACCTAATAACAGGAGGTTTTCTGATTTTTTTCTGTCAACCAAGTCACTAACTATGGTTATGGGTTTGCTAATTCCGGACCACACCCATACAAAAAGGTTAAGCGATGACTGACGTATTTATAAGACTTCTCACGACTATAGCTTAATATTCTGGAATATAGACGGCGCTGATGGCCAACAATGTGTCTTCCATTGTATTTTGTCTCCGGAGATCATATGATATGGAATAGTACTGTCGAACATGATAGCCGTGAGCAGTTTTTCGTCAGTCAACGGTCTATGGCAACGGTACAAGGCAATTCCGATTAAAAGCTGCCAGTTCAAATATCAGAGTCCTTAATGGGCTGGAGTCATTTGTTCCTATTTTTAGCCTTCATAAAACATTGACAAATATTTTTTAATATTTGATAAAAATCATACTTTTACAAACCCATAGAATATAATCTCACAGTCTGGATGTAAAAGCTTCTTCTAATTTTTTAGAACCTCAGCATGAAGCCCGTCATTTTCTTTAGTACAACATGCACAATATGGTGCATCCTCGACAATTACTAAACATAAACTAATAACTTGCTTTTAGTCCAAAAATGAATCAAAAACGCGATGTGAAACCTGATGTATTTTTAAGATTAGTTTGGAGGCATTTTTCGTTACACCTTTGTTGGCCTAAGGCCCCCAGGGTCCTATTTTCTTTTAGTTTTCTCATTGTTTTTCCAGCAGAGCTTCCATAGTTTTTCTATAAATTTGCTGGAACTTTATGATTTGTATACATCTATCATTGGCCAGGAATATTCTAGAGTAGTCTCCAGTCTTCCATTTGAGTATAAGCTCTAGAAATTGAGCCCAAAGTAAGTGAAAGGTTAGAACGCGATTTTGTTCGAATTCTGTGAGCTAAAGAATATTTTTGGCCAGTGACAGAGCCTGACAGATACAACAAAAAATATTATATCTTTGTGAAATAACACATTTGACTTAAATCAAATTTTATTTCCTTTAAAATTTTAATGAATACATTTTCTTATTATCGGTTATATCCAAATTACAATAACTTCAAAATTTCAACCCGTGAAGCACTTCTATAGGATGCTTATTATTTTTGCACTCATTAAAAAAGCAGGCGTTGCAAAAACAATTCTGTCGCTTTATTTGATAGTTTTAGTGAAGTGGACAAAATTTTTAATGAGCGACATTCTAACAGAAATTATTTCGCTCATTTGCAAAAAAAATCATTTTGAGTTATTCGCTTTTTCAAAGTCCAGAAGTCTATAGTTTCTATCTGGAACGAATGAGTGCATTCGGTGTTCCAGGCCTCTCTCTAATAATTCCAGTTCCCGCCGGTCCTACCTGCCAATTTATCCTTATCTGCATCATGTGGGCAATTACGTGTATATGGATCCCTGGTTTGAATGCCAGCCGTGAAAGCTTGAGTAAACGCAGTGGCTTACAACAAAGCTAACATTCTGGAGAAGGAAAAATTGCAAATCCATTACCATCGCTATATGGAACATTTTCCGAATAATAAATGAATGAAACATATGAATTGCAATGTCTTTCAATATTTAGGCCTCGATACTAAGTTGCGATATACAGTGTGTCTGGTTTTGTCAATCCAATCTGTATCTGGTCAGTCCAATCTAAGTAGGCTGCGGGAATTGAACGGGCGTTGAACGGATCCTATAAGGTCATCGTTTTCGAAGTATTGGTTTGGCATTGGCGAAGCTTGGCGGAATTGAAGTTATTTGGGCTCGACAAAGGGATTTGCGCAATATTTAATGCGATTCTTATCTTTTGGATTTAGAAACGAACTAAATCAATGATTGGTAGGAGTAGAATTTGTCACGGATGTTGATGTCCCAGATGTTCTCAATGATTTCTTTTTAATTTTGGTCTATACGCAGTTAGGAATTAAAGTGGAGCCCCAAATTACTTGCATTTGGCATTTTCTTACAAACAAGAGTAGGTTGTTACCTCGGATGTTACCTACCTAAGAAAAGTTTAAAATGCAACAACAGGAGAAGACTCCTGACCTAGGTAGGTTGAATAATGTTTGCTCTACCGGGGAATTTGGGGAAAATTTAACTGCGAATTTTATTCCCTGCAATGCGTATAGATTTTTATATTAGTCTCAAACGAGCTAGTGGTTTTATATAGAGTGTGCGCTTTTAAATTGGGCTATAGGTACAGTAGATAGTTGTTTGACCTATATGAAACTGTAAGACCCGAGGGTTTTACTCGTGCTGGTGGAAAATACCCTGTTAATATTTATATTTCCAGACTTGATAAGCTGACTGTTTAATTATCGGAAACCGCATATTACGTGAAGTATTTGAATTTCCATGTCCAACCGGCAACTTCAGGAGAATATTATTTTAAACACCCGATATACAACTATTTGCTATTTCACTGGCGAGTCAGTGGTGGCACTACTTTCTAATACCTATTTTGTATTGCCAAAAATAAAACGGAAGCTCTTCATTTGAGTTCCTTTAAAAAATTAACCTATAATAATAATCTTGGCAGATGTCCAATAAGGGGGTGATATTTATGTCCATTACAAACAGATTTGTGTTAGTAGTAACGCTGTTGAGGAAATAACGGATGATTTAGATACTACATTTTTTCGCTAGAAAAATTGCTAGTTTCAATTATTGGAAAATACGCAATATCTGATATTGTTCAGCCGCTGTTTCATGTCTCATGCAATGTCTAATCAAGGTTTAAATATACACGTTACACGCTTGTTACAAAGCATAAATCAATGAGCCGGAAAACTCCTAATTTCATACAAAATAATAGGACGACGGGGTAGTAAAATGTTCAGTTCCCATTGATTATACTAACTAGTTTTCATTTACTTATATATGATTGTAAGCCAGATGTCCATGTAGATTTTTTAGGCAGTTTCAGAGAAAAATTGTTTTCCTTAACTAAGGTGTACGTTCGACAGTGTGGAGTCAGCTGTAAGAGCGAAGGACACATTAAATGGGGCTGACATATACTCGGGGTGCTGCACGCTGAAGATCGACTTTGCCAAGGTAAGATTATGTTTACTTAATATATACTTAGAATATTTACGGTGCAAACATTATTCTACCTACCTACAAACGTATATACAGTGTGTGCACGGATGGAGTTGGCAAGAGGAGAATTTTTTTTATTGATTTTACGACGAAAAGCAATTCTTTATGAAAAATTTCCATATAAAAATCTTAGGTTAGATGTACAGGGTGTACAATAAATTCAGAGATAACAGACAGAGAGAGTGTTTAAAACATAGAGAAAACAGGGACCAACGTTTTAGGTTCTACTGCGCAACCCCATCTTCTACTATTATATTAATCTGTCGTAGTTTTCCCAAACTTTTGTCTTTGCTTGATTTAGACATATTGGTTGTTTGTGGTCGTTTGTCAGTCAACTTAGAAAATTGATGATGATTGTGAAAGATTGCGTGAGAGATAAAAGTCAAAAGTGGTAAAACCAAGTTAGAACGTGAGTTCTAAGAATTGCAATGTAATATACAGTGTGGCCCAATTCAAACCGAAAAAACCCTCCTAAAATTTGTTTTTGTCATGCGATTTTGATCGAGTTTTCTTTTAGCGATAGGTCATCACATCTCTTTAAACGGGTTTGTATCAAATACCTATTTTGGGGGATTGAAAACAATTGAAACTGTAATTTGCTTTATTACAAGTATACCTATTGACATTACTATTGTATGTAAGTAAGTTAGGTACAGTTTTAATTGTTTTTAATCCACATGCAACTCGATTTAAGCCAGTAAACAGGTAAAATAGGTAGTTAAATCGCGATTTTCATTGGTTTATAGAATTGTTTGATATATATTTTCAAAAAAACTTGGTAAAAACCAGTTTTAAAGGATTTCCAATCCAGTAGTTTAGGTAGTCAGATTTTTCTAAAAATATGCCTAATATGATTTGTCCAATTTTGACCCAAAAAATATGTCGTAGTAGACCTTAGCTTTTTAAAATAAAATGTGTCGTTTTGCCCTAAAGTACATTTGTTGATGACCTATAGTTAAAAAAACTATCAAATTTGGATGATAAATACAAATTTTATGGGGGTGTTCCGGTTTTAAGTGGGTCACATATCAAATATCCAAAAATATAGAAGTGTAATAAGAACATCATTATTACTAAGAACATAAGAACATCATTATTACTAGCTCTGGAAGCAAGTAAACTGTGTGAAGTGAACGTGAAAGCCAAAAAGTGCCTGCCCATTACTACTCGAATCTCACAGATTTCATATATCATAAAACGACTGAATTGGAAAAATAGTTGTTTCAACAAACAGTTTTAAATAGATTCTGACAGCTCCAACCAGCTCCATCAACTCTTAACTCTTATTGTCAGAATCAGTTCAAAACTGTTTATTGGAATAGCTCTAATAATAAAATTAAAAATCAAATGTGCCGCCAAAATTCCGAAACGGTGTTAGTTCCTTCCGTTCCTACAACCGGCGTCACAAGTCAAACGCGTGGTCCCGTCCTTTACGATGGCACTCAACAGTCTCTCTTATTATTAGAGATGCGAAGGAGCGAACGTTCCCGTTCGTGTTCGTGTTAACGTGTACTCATCAGCACAAAAGAGCACGAAAAAGGAACGAAAATGTATATGCTCGAAAGTGCGGGGGCACGAAAGGCACGTGTGACCACATTTTGAGAATTTGGTAATGTCGCAATTTTCGACATCTACGTGGCATCGCCGCTACTATGGCATGCAGGCACCTGCGCCTTCATATTTGCTGCGGCGGAGGAGCACGAGCGCTCGACCCTCACTCTGACCGTTTAGTGAAAATCGCCATCATAGTCGTGATATATATTTGAACATTTTCAGCATTTTGAGCACTTCGGAAATATTCTCGAGCATTTTAGGAACATGCTTATTCTCGTGCTCGTTCGTTCCTGCTGAAAATGCTCAAAATATAAATGCTCCAGCATTTTGCATCTCTTCTCTCAGTCTGTCTGTTGAAAATGTTTTAAGAGATTATTTTAGACAAAATTTGTTTATAATACAAAAGTTGTTTATAATAAAAAATGAAGCCTCAATACAAAAATGTAAGTGCCAGTTTTGAATTTTGTTTTAATTTTTTTAAAGTTGAATTTCTGAAAATGGATGCTTAAGAGGGGGTTGCCGACAGCGAAAGTGACGTTAGATTTCGTATTTCTTAAGTTGTATAGCATAAAATGTAATAACATTTTACCTGGCAAAAATTTAGTACAAATATCTCTGTCTTCATTTTAATCATAAGATCTTAAAAGCATATGCACTGAAATTATTATTTTTTCCAAGGTTTTCATAACCTATAAAACAAAACACTGCTTGTAAGATCTTATGATTAAAATGAAGACAGAGATGTTTGTACTAAATTTTTGCCAGGTAAAATGTTATTAGATTTTATGCTATACAACTTAAAAAAATACGAAATCTAACGTCACTTTCGCTGTCGGCAACCCCCTCTTAACAACAAGATTGGTTTTTATTTTGGATTTCAACTTGAAAAAATATAAACATAAAATTCAAAATTTAGTTTTCAAATTTTATATTAAGGTTTTATTTTGGGTTATAAACAATGGTATACTTTTCTCTTTAAAAATTCCATGTTTTCTTAATTTATTAATACCCCCGTAGGTAAATATGATTTAACATGTTACACGGCAATCTCATTTTCTCGACAAGCAGATTTTTTTTATAAAGAATGACTTTTCGTCGAAAAATCAATAATACAAATTTTCTCTCTTATTAATTCCATCCGTGAACACACTATGTACTTATAGCAAATAATCTATCGACAACCATATATTTACAAAACTATAAACATTACTAAATACATAACACCATAGACAAGCAACATTGCACATACAAGCCAGGCAGGAAGAGTATAATCTTCTATTTGTTCGTTAGGAAAATAACAACGAACGATTTGATTTATTTACTTTACTTTTATGTTCCCGTTCATTAATTAGGTATATTTTTGCCGTGAGCAGTTTTTCGTCAGTCAACGGTCTATGGCAACGGTACAAGGCAATTCCGATTAAAAGCTGCCTGGACCTGGACAGTTCAAATATCAGAGCCCTTAATGGGCTGGAGTCATTTCTTCCAATTTTTCTCCGAATATTGACAAATATTGTTCATTTGATAAAAATCATACTTTTACAAACCCATAGTAGAATATAATCTCACAGTCTGGATGTAAAAGCTTCTTCTAATTTTTTAGGACCTCATGAAACCCGTCATTTTCTTTAGTACAACTTCAGGGCTCGGAATGCGGTTACTTTTTAGTAAATAGATACTAAGAGTTACATTTTCTGCATATTGTTACTAAAGTTACTTTTTCGGTTTTTCGGTGCAGGCGGCAACGAATTCGGGCCATTCGGCTGAATTCGGCTCTCTACGGCATCGTTCGCCAGAGTTCGTTGACGCACAACCAATAAAATCATGGTCGACCGCTATTGGTCGATTTTGATTGTGGCACTAAATTGTCATTGATTAGACCTTTCCTATTGGTCCATTGGTCTGTCGTACGTTGCGTCGCCGGCGTCGCCGCACATCGCACGTTGCATCCGTTTGTTTACAGTTTACCGTTTGCCGTCGAACGCGTTTGCTTTGCTCCATTAGTTCATTTTCACGAATTTTCGTGGTTTTTATTTGTTCAAATTTGTTGTGTATTCTTATTAATAAAATAGGTAAGTCGTCATAATTTAATTTCTTTATAGTTGTGTGACTTTGTAGCAATTGTAGCAGCAATAACTTCTTGCTATTGTATTTTATTTTAGAACAAAAATGGGTAAGGTTCGGGTAAAAAACGAATGGCTGCAAAAAGTTGATGGTAATGGTCATACTGTATCCTCATGGGCCCAAAAAACCGACGATCAGTATAGCATATGGTGTACAGCGTGCAAAAATTCTATTCAAATAACTAAAGGCTGGCAGAGCCTGGAACAACATTTTTCGACCAGAAAACATGTTGACAATTATAAGAAGAAAAATGATATAAACCAACTAAAATTAAAAATAGGCGAAGGGTTTACTGCAGAAAGTGAGGTGAAATGTTTATAATTTCAATTTATTTCGGCAAATGATCGTGTACTTAAGGCAGAAATGCTATGGTGTTTAAAAATAGTGACGAGTGACTTCTCTGCAAATTCGTGTGTGGGCATACGGGATTTATTTCATGAAATGTTTGACTGTGAAATCTCAAAAACCTAAAAAAGCAAGTTATTTAATAACCGATGCGCTTGCTCCATATTTCAGAGACATTTTTTTAAACGATGTATCTTGTATGATTTGTATACATCTATCATTGGCCAGGAATATTCTAGAGTAGTCTCCAGTCTTCCATTTGAGTATAAGCTCTAGAAATTGAGCCCAAAGTAAGTGAAAGGTTAGAACGCGATTTTGTTCGAATTCTGTGAGCTGAAGAATATTTTTGGCCAGTGACAGACCCTGACAGATACAACAAAAAATATTATATCTTTGTGAAATAACACATTTGACTGTCTTAGGCTTAAATCAAATTTTATTTCCTTTAAAATTTTAATGAATACATTTTCTTATTATCGGTTATATCCAAAAAAAGTTGAATTTCTGAAAATGGATGCTTAACAACAAGATTGGTTTTTATTTTGGATTTTCATCAATTCAACTTGAAAAAATATAAACATAAAATTCAAAATTTAGGTTTCGAATTTTATATTAAGGTTTTATTTTGGATTATAAACAATGGTATACTTTTCTCTTTAAAAATTCCATGTTTTCCTAATTTATTAACACCCCCGTAGGTAAATATGATTTAACATGTTACACGGCAATCTCATTTTCTCGACAAGCAGATTTTTTTTTATAAAGAATGACTTTTCGTCGAAAAATCAAAAATACAAATTTTCTCTCTTATTAATTCCATCCGTTAACACACTATGTACTTATAGCAAATAATCTATCGACAACCATATATTTACAAAACTATAAACATTACTAAATACATAACACCATAGACAAGCAACATTGCACATACAAGCCAGGCAGGAAGAGTATAATCTTCTATTTGTTCGTTAGGAAAATAACAACGAACGATTTGATTTATTTACTTTACTTTTATGTTCCCGTTCATTAATTATATTTTTGGTGTTAATTCTAGTTTTTGATTTTCCTTTTTGTTTCATTCCGTGTGAGTTTAAAGCTTCTAGTTTTCGATGAAGAAAATTGCTTAACGAAAATTCAAGGGATCATAGAAATATTTCAGTATATTTTACGATTTAGTTAGTATTTTTTCTCTACATATTGCGTCACTATATCCAAAGAATGAGGAAGCCATCACGTACCTACCTATTCTTCGTTCACGTATTCTGCAATGTACTGTATTGTATTGACTTGCAGTGTATTTTACTTGTCGATTGTTTGTTATTAGTTCAGAATAATTACTGTATCAGTTTACTTTGCCAACGCAAATGTTTCTAAGAAGAAAAATACTATACACGTAAACAAAATCTCAAAATAAAGATTTACTTTTTATGTATCGTTGTTTAAAGAAAGGGAAACAGGAAGTTTGGATGATATGCGGAATTAAATCACTCCAATGGCACACCTGCTTTTTTGTGTCGGTTGCGTGATCCATTATATGGTTCTTTTGATTCGATCATTCGACATAAACGAATTCGTACGCCCTTCGTGCTTTCCCAAACAAACACTATCAGTCATTTCGAAATGATACCATTAACGAATATAAAACTTTTCTTTTGACGCGTTCTTTTGACACTCCCATATAGCAGGGTCGGTAAAGTATGAAAGTTGCCTGTTGTTGAGAGAGAACATTCCTGATGATGTCATAGGAATGCGGACAATAATAATAGTGGTTGTCGGCAAGGGCGACATTTCTGGGGGAACGCCAACCACATCATCTGACAGCTTTGCTGTGACGTCTGCACGCGCTCTCTCTACGATAGTAGGTAACCTTCCTATTTTACTCCCATAGCCTGTGCTAAAAGTATTACCATATTGAGTATTGCATATTGTATTGTCAGCGGAACTAAAGGTGTATGCAAAATTTCAGCTCAATCGGATGTCAGAAAGTGGTTCTAATTCAGCTTGCAAGATTTGACCTAAACATACATAGTCCATCCATTGCAAGTTAAAAGCTTGTAAAAAGGGATAGAATTTGCTTATGTACGGCAGTCATTTGTATGGAAGGTACATTAGCGCGTCCTAACAGAGGTTTCATTTAACAGTAAACATATTATACAGTTCATGAAAATATTGATTTGATATTTTGGGGTTGTGATAATTTTTTGATATACAGGGTATCCCGTAGGTCATGGATCAAACGGCTCTGGGTGACAGGGGAGGCCATTTGCGACAAGAAAAACCCCATATGTTGTTACCCAATTGTTAACCGTTTTTAAGATACGGGGTGTTGAAATTTTCATGAAAAACAATTTTTATTATTATGTCCAAAATTAGAAAAGATATTTGAACCAAATTTGGTTTACAACATGATGTAATGAAGAACCAAAACTACTATCAATATCAAGCTCGCCGGTCCACCAGTGGCGTAGATAGGGGTCACCTGGAAAAATAATTTTATAAAAAAATAATGTAACACCTGGTGTACGATTAAAAAAATACAATTTAAATGGAAACAATAAATTATTTGGAAATTTTTTCGTGTCTGATACCATTTTGCAGTAAATACGATTTTTTTGGATTTTTTAAAGTTATGTTGAATTTACTTGGTAACGCGGAAATAGAGCTAAGGGTGAAAATTGAAATAAATTTATTTAGTTATTTTAGAAGATCTTCAAAATAGCCCCCACCTGGTCTAATGCACAATCTGCACCTGCGAAAAAAGTTTCTTTTAATTCTCCGTAGGGCTTGTTCATTGCGTCTGATTTGCTCCGCAACTGTTATTATTTTTTGACGGAGTGTCTGCTCGTCAGGTGATTCTGCCAAATAAACTTGTTCTTTAAGGTAACCCCATAGAAAAAATCAAGGGGGTTTAGGTCTGGAGAACGAGGCGGCCATTGTTGTATTGGTCGTCCTCGGCCTTTCTATATCTCCCAGTACCATTAAGGCAGTTCCGTACTTGCCGAGTGTAATGTGGTGGGGCGCCGTCAAGTTGTAACCACATATGTTGCCGAAAAGATAATAGTACGTCCTCTAATAAAACAGGCAACTCGTTTTCCAAAAATCTAAGATATTCTTCACCATTTAACCTAGCTGGTAGTTCAAAAGGTCCAATTACGGAGCATTGATTATTCCAGCCAATACATTTACACTAAAATAATGTTGAAATTGGTAATTTCTTATTGCATGTGGATTTTCTTCTTCCCACAAATGTAGATTATGGATGTTGAATATTCCGTTTCGCTTAAAACCGCATTCGTCCGTCCACAGAATTGAATTAAAAAAGTTTGGATGTTGCCTGCACCTCATTGAGATTTCTATACAGAACTGCATTCTTCGTGGGTAGTCTTCTGGCAAAAGTTCTTGCACACGTTGAATGTGATACCGTCTTTTTAAAGTGTGGTGTACTGTTGACTTTGGTACTCCAGTAACTCTTGATATTCGACGTACACTAATTGAAGAATCCGCTTCAATTTCATCAAGTTCATCAGCATTGTTTCTCGGTCCTCCTTCTCTAACTGATTTATCAGGAAGTCGACCAGCCACATAATAATTATGAACACGTATGAAAACACGACAATGAGGATATCTGTCACTTCACTTTGACGTGGCATGATCTTTGAGAAAGGAGGAAGATTTATTCTCCGAAAGCTCAGAAAGCAAATTTGTTGAAGTTATTTTTTGAGTTACACGTTTAAAGTTTCGTTCATTCACTGTTAAGAATTTATGAATTTTCCAGGCAACTTGAAAAAGTTGTCTTTCGATCAGTTTGGTGGCGAAAAACCCAATTAAAAATTAAATGGATCTGTTTGCGCCACAAATAAATTTTAGAAAATAATGAGGATATCGGTTACGATATTCTCTCGCAGCCATTCGACCGTTTCCATTACAAAACCCATAAATGAAGTGCATTTCTGCATATTCACGTTGAGTATACATACTATGTAGAGCGTTGCACTGCGGAAAAGTATCTACTTATAAAATGTCAGACTAATTTATCTAACTGTCACAAATTTGTTTTCAATTCATGGACTGCTTGATGAAAAAAAAAACAGTCTGTAGAGAAATCCAGGCAAGATCCAAACTTTAATTCAAATCTACGAACAAGTTTACTTGACAGAATCACCTGATGAGCAGACACTCCGTCAAAAAATAATCACAGTTGCGAAGCAAATCAGACGCAATGAACAACTCCTACGGAGAATTAGGTACCTAAAAGAAACTTTTTTCGCAGGTGCAGACTGTGCATTAGAGCAGGTGGGGGCTGTTTTGAACATCTTTTAAATCAACTAAATAAATTTATTTCAATTTTCACCCTTAGTTTTAATTCCGCGTTACCAAGTAAATTCAACATAACTTTGAAAAAATTTAAAAAATCGCATTTACTGGAAAATGGTAGCAGACACGAAAAAAATTCCAACTCATTTCTGGTTTCCAATTAAATTGTGTGTCTAAAAATTGTATTTTTTTTAATCGTACACCGGGTGTTACATTACTTTTTTTATAAAATTATTTTTCCTGTTGACCCCTATCTACGCCACTGGTGGACCGGCGAACTTATTGACAGTAGTTTTGGTTCTTCATAACATCATGTTGTGTACCAAATTTGGTTCAAATATCTTTTCTAGTTTCTACGGGACACCTTGTATTTACCGTCAAATCTTGTGAAACGACGCCTCTGTGGAGACGGGCTGTATATACTTTGCATACAAATGGCGGCTCTAAAAGTTCCGCAGGTCGGACGTCCCTCTTGAGCGGTATATTTTAAGTATGTGGGTAAAATGGAGAGGTTTAAGGTTTAACTTTATCTTTTACAAGAGGTATTCCAGTTATGACTTTATGCTCCATTTTCTCATTAATTTATAAGAGAAATTCATTATTCAAAAGAATAATAATTGGTTATTCGTTGCTACTAATAACTTTATTTAATTGTTTTTCTCGAAAAAAAAAAACAACTACGTCTAGCTAGTTCACTTAAAAATTATATAGCGAGAATAAAACGTATATAACGTGATAACACTTATGCATATGAAGTGCAGACTAATTTGTAATTTAATCCTGAGGGCATGCGCCGCAAGAGGGGAGGAAGTTGTAATCCCCCCCCCCCTATTTTAAGCCAGAATAAACGCAGTTTTTCGGGTTCGCAAGTTTCTGTTCCCATCCGGACGAATTACTGTCGCCAGTGTTTCATAAATCACCACCAGCGGCTAAGGATCCATTAATCTCGCTCCTTCTGCGCCAAGCTACAAATAAGTGACCTGGACGTACCCAATTATGAAGATTATTAACTTGCGTTAGCGCGATACGCTTCGGCGGGGACGGCAGTTGTGAGATTCGCAGTGGCAAAACGAAAATCCCGACCTACAGTATGTTTATAGCGCTTCCTCGTTCCTCTACGCATCGCCCACGTTGGATGTTTTTAATTAGTGCTGGAAACGCATATAAGTCTAGCGGGTAATGATTAGTGTTTGTTAATGTTAGTCAGCTACCGAAGCGTAATCATAATACTTATGAAAACAGAAATACAAGTTGGGGCAGCCAAACGGCAAGATTTGAGGCGGGCGTAATGGGGGATTGTGAGAGCGGGGACTCGACCATGGGTATCTAGACAACCGGAATTGCGGAAGTTAGTAGCCCTGAAGCTCTAGCCTTTCATTATTATTTAATGATACCTCTTTTATGTATTTCAAGTAATCTCTGATTTGGATGAACTGAACAAAGTAACAGAAAATAATTATTCTGATAATATGAAACTGAGGTATCCGGTGTCGTCTACTAGCTGATTGATTGTTAATATTCATTGTGATAATTTGTACTCGCTTTCATTTTGCGGTATCTATTGTTCCCCTAAGGGGTTCCTGAGACGTGAGACCTGACGCACATTTCAACAGATTGACTTGTTTTTTGGAAATAGATGATATAGAGATTAGCGACATAATGCCATAGAATAGGACATATTGGCTGATCCAAATTGACTTCCGCTCCCCACGCACCCACTGTTGATGGCTTAAACTACAGTGCACAGAAGAAAACGGAAACATATTTGTCTAATTGAGCTCTACCATTTTTGTGATAAGTCTAAAGTTCATATAATTACTGTTAATATTAACCCCGTTAAATTGTTTTCCTCTAGTTAAGTGTTTCCTGGATAACTGGTGGCAGGCATCTACCTATATTTTGCTTCGTAACATACAAGAACATAAACGTCGATTCCAACCTTTCCGAATTATAAATTCTAATTATTGGCCTCTCGAGGAATCCGAGTCATTTCGAATTGGGCAACATGTGTTTTTTTACAAACATCCAAAATGGAACAATCGCCCCTCTACTGTAATGCGAAAATTGTATATTCCTTAATCTAAAAAATATAGGAAACGACATATAAATTTCTCACAAGCTTTTATTTAACTTCACCTGTGAGTGTGGGTCGAATCTTGCAAGCTGAATTAGAACCACTTCCTCAATATTGTAATACTTTCAAAATGGCCGTAGCTCCAAGATGGCGGATGATGTATTTTTTGTCAACACCTTAATAGGGGTATCAAATGAATGGGCTTGAAGAGTAGAAAACGAAAAAGTTAGTTACATCACACTAAATTGAATATGGCTGCCGCTCCAAGATGGCGGATGATGTATTTTTTTGTCAAACCCCTTAATATGGGTATCAAAATATGAAAGGGCTTGAAGAGTAGAAAACGATAAAGTTAGTGACATCACACTAAATTCAATAAGGCCGCCGCTCCAAGATGGCGGATTACCTATTTGATACCCAACATTGTACTAAAACGAATAAAATAAGTTTAGGTTTTCGTTAAAATAATTCAATTCCAAATTGCGACAAGTTTTTGCAAATTGAAAAGCTTGTCGCGAGAATTGTAAAGAAAAATTATTTGAACATGGCGTGTGACGTCGCTAACTCTATTTTTGTTCCAATCAGATCCCAATTGGTACACCACTAGAATGATAGGTACCTATATTTTTTTGCACTTTTTAAAAAAGTTCCGCCTGTTTCCTAACAGTAGGCCGGGCGACGAGTTTGGATCACTTCAATGACGTATATAGAAGATCACCCTTTTTTTCTTTTTGCGGCCGGACCGCGTGGTAGTGTGGGAGTCTCCCACTAAAAAACTCGTCTATTTCAGGGTATAATGCGAATTCCAGCCCTATTTTGTAGGTTAGGTGGCTATAGGGAGTGGTGTGGGGCTATTTGAAGAAGCCCTGTCGGTTTGTGTTTGTGCTCTTGTAAAAATGTTTCGAGCGAATGGGCAGTTTTGAGTCCTTGTGGATCATAGGATATACTTTAACATTAAGCGCTTTTTGCCTGACGTGTTCAGTGTGTTTCTCGAATGTGAGAGGGTTGTCAATAGTGTTTAATCTTCTGCACTTCACCTAATGGTCTAGGCCATTTTCTTCATGTGCATGGTAATTTCATGTTACAACAAACAAATCTACCTTTAAAAGTTGTGTTAATATGACAAAACTACCAAATACTGGCCGCAAAGACAATTCGTTACCGTAAAGCTGGTATTACACTTGTCAATTTCTTCGTCGATAAATTGTACAATAAATTGTGCAAGTTAAATTATAATAAAGCTGAATATTTAATAGTATATTACATAGCGAGAGTTGTAAACAACAAAGTTGTGCACGAGCCGCGCAGCGGCGAGTGCTGTAATTCCACGAGTATGTAATAAGCTTACAACTCGAATTTTGTATTATAATTTTTCTTCGACGAAAGAAAAACTATTATAATAGATAAACTATACTTCTGATTATCTGTCAGGCAACAATTAGTATGTTGGTTAGTTGCTATGGTGACGCGGATGCTGCGCTAACAAGGCACCCGTGATAATTGCGTTTTAATTAAGAACAGATACGTAATTTTTTTTTACTACTAACCTGAGAAATCACCATTATTCACCTCATTCCTCTAATGAGAAGTAATATTTCTCTACCTAGGTAAATAATGATAATAAAAAAATACCTAGGTAAATAATGAAAAATTTTCTACGTGACATTTAAAAATTAGTGTCATTTTATCAGCTTGACAACTGAACTCCCAGGCGACTTGATATTTTGAAGTATTTGAAAAAAGCGAGAAATGACTAAAATATGGCAATATTTCAATGTTAGTAGTAAAAAAATTCTATATACACTTCGGTTGAGAAGGCCATTATTTACCTCGCATATTATATCCTT
Organism: Pseudeuparius sepicola; assembly: GCA_963920635.1. Lineage (NCBI taxonomy): Eukaryota > Metazoa > Arthropoda > Insecta > Coleoptera > Anthribidae > Pseudeuparius > Pseudeuparius sepicola. The sequence goes on along the minus strand of OY987302.1, from coordinate 43,816,235 downwards.
CGGCGCTACGCGCCTCAGGATAAAAAAATGCTCGGTAAATAATGGCTCACTTCTCAACCTAGGTGTATAATATACTATTATTACGTGTCAGTCATTATGTGTCAGTCATTACGTATCAGTGTTCGTAACAATGAACTTACTTATAACCTAAACCGTCACTTAATAGGTATGTTACTAGCATAGGAGTAGAAAAACGACATTTTAAACTTCAGAAACTGACATACCTATAATCACAGAATACTCCCTATAACCTATTAGTAAGTCGCAATACTTTTCCTAGAGTAGCGCCACTCCAGATTGCAAACAACAACAATGAAATTATGACTTCTAGATCGAGTCTTTATAATACAGTGTTTTTGTACTGTGCAATATCACGCATTAAAAATTTCCCCAAAACTTTCGTTATTTATGATATAATAATTGTTGGTAATTTAATTTCTAGATAATTCCGATCTGTATAATTCCAGCCTTTCGGAATTATAAATTCAAATTGGCCTCTCGAGGAATTCGAGATAAGGCTAGTAACGAAACCGAAGAAGCAAGAATGTTGCATAATAATTAAACGGTATCTCGTCCATAATGATATACAGTTTATTGGCGGGACCGAACTACCGGAGCATGATGCTGAATATGCAAGGCGGGGGGCTTTCCGTACCTATTCCGATTTCATGATAAGCTCGAGCGTGCCGTAAAAATCTGCCGCAAATGTTTGGAAAACGATAAAGCTTCGGAGCGGAGGGGGCAACACAACAATGTTCGATTTTGATAATGCATGCGCCGGGCCTAGATTTCCAACGATAACGAGGCTGTGCGAAGCAAACGTGATTCTGAATAATATACTTTTGGGCTTATAAAAGTTGTTTCTGCGCACTTACAGGTCTAATCAAATTAGGGTGAAATTCAGAAGCTACACAAGTTCGAACAACCCTCCCCCCATCGTGGGTCTGCGTTGAATCATTAATAATGGAATATATTTTAATAGCAATGGACTAATAGACTAAAAAATATTTCCCTTTTTTGTGCACCACGTAGGTAAGGACTTTAAAGTCCCATATAGAGCTGGCTAGCTTGTTTTTTTTTTTCATCTTGATTAAGCCAAAAATTACAATTGAAATTCAGGTTTCCGGTTCTTGATAACGTCACAGAGAACCTATAGAGGACATAGTACATCATAATATTTCATATAGTGTAACCCCGATGGGGCATACCCACTGAAACCTCTCCTCCTTCAAGGTCTGACAGAGTTGTTATGCCTTATATTGTGGGATAGTTGGAGGGTGTTATTGGGGTGAAGGCTTTTAGAAGAAGCCTTTGTCGTTTGAGCGGGTGGATTGGAGTTGGAAGTTTGCCAGAAGGTTAGGCTGCTGGAAGGTTACACAGGACTAGGAGGTTAGTCCAGGTTGTACCGTGGTCTTTTATGAGGTAGGTCGTGGTTTGGCACATAGTCAGTTGCTCCCCTGATGAGAGGATTTAGGTGATTTTTCCATCGTTGTGTAGGTCTTTTGGGAGAGTTCTTTGATGAAGTCATTTAGGAGGGAGATGTTCTTGTCTCTGTGGATGTGTCCGTTGGCTACGTAGGTACCATTCGGCGTCTGTTCTGAGAGTTCGATTTTGGATGGCTTGAAGTCTCTGGTGATGCATTTTTGCCATGTGTTGCCAAGCTGCGCAAGCATACGTCATGACTGGGCGAATTATGGATTTGAAGATTACGAGTTTGCTTTGGATTGAGAGTCTGAAGTTTTTGTAATTAGGGACAGATACTGGCAATTTTTTTGGATAATTCTAAGTTTTTTACTTTCAGTGCCTTCTGTTTAGCAAACTAATCAAGAACGGCAAAATGTACGATATTAATAAATTTGTAGATACAAGTAGGACTCTCAAATATATCGATATAAGATACAAAATATTGATATATCTCGGAAACGGTATAACTTATGAAAAATATAGTAAGATCGTTTTTTATTGTAACTTTAGGTATTGAAATATCGATATAAGTATAGAAGACAACAATATATTGAAAATATCGCAAATATCGATTATACTGAACCTTTGCTTGGTGATTTATATATTGTATTCTATATAAAGACGTATTATTTACCTTTTAAAAGGTACAAATACAGGTAATTAATTTTGTTTGTGAACTAATCGGTCATAAGTGCATTAATTTTAACGGCAGATAGTTAAAAATGCGCTTGTTACAAATCTGCAATTAATATTTTCCAAAGTACATGTTAACGTCACAAATATATTTTTTAAAAACGCTATTGAAACCCCTAATTCCGACGCTCTTGGCCACACCCCCATGTGTCGCTCCGTTTCAAGGCGAACTGCAACGTCTCCTCGATTTCCCTTTGCAGCGTTGCCGGACGTATCGCTTTTTCACAGTATTTGAAGTATCGTCTTTCAACTAATTTTTAGACAACTCCTTAGTGGTTCTGTATTGAATAGCATGCAAAAATCCTACCTTTCAGATGCATCGATGATTTTCGTTGCGGATGCCGTACTCCTTTCTTGTGTTTAGGTATTATCCAAAATTCTTCGCAAAACTCACAAAAAGCACTAGTAACTAGTGTCACTGTTTTTACACGATGGCCGCGAACAGAAATACGAACAAAACACTTGTTATCTCACCGCAAAGTTGAAGCGGCGCGATTCCAAACATTAGGGACCTCTTTTGGTTTCCACCAGCTGATGATAATTTAATTCCAATGTGGTACTCAGCCCAACGACCAGGACGAATTAGTGGAACTCACTAGTTTAGTCTGTTGTGCAATGACTTACGTATGCATCTAAACAATCCCGGGTTATCGCGAACAACGCTTGGAGCTGCTTCTTCTATCTGCGCACCTAACTGTGTTTCATTATCTATCTCTGAGATTCACATAGACAATATTTTTCATGTATTCCAAATAATACAATCCAACGGATTTAGATACGGACTTCGTCGAGCGGGCCATCTCGCAGGTCCTCTAACTACTACATTTTATTGTTTTCACATGAAGGCAGCAAGATCTAAATTAGGATTTTTTAACATTTAACAAAACTGAACTTTTTGTCCTTGTATCGTAAACTCCTATTTGCTCATTTTTATTATCTACATACTATCTCTCGTATACATTACCCACAACATCAAAGTAATTGTTAGCTCGTTTGAATTGATATGTTTCTAATTGTTATGAAACAAAAGAGAAGGCCAGTAAGGTAACGTAACAATGCGATAAACAAGGATTGTTGTCAATAAAAAAATGGCTTGCCATCAATGATTATTATTATAATTAAAGCAATAAATTATATAAGAAAGCAACCCAACAGTCTACCACATATTGAATGCACTTACAAATAAGCTTCCCAAAAGTCGGCCAACGAAAAAATAACTTACAGAGCCCTCCAGCAATTATATTAAGTTATTAATGAGTATTAACTATAAACTGAGGAAATAGTCCATGTCTTGCAGTGGAGTAGTAAATACCTATATGACGAAAAGGGTTAAAACTTACAGTCTCAGCTCCTCAAACACAGTTTATATTTAACTGTACATAATATGTTTTAACCTACCCATAGGGGTCATCTTCAGCAGTATAACATTATAAAAAACATAAAAGCTTTCTAGACGTAGTCAAGTTTTAGTATGCGAATGTGGAAAATTGAATTTATGTAATTGTGTAAAAGGCTTGGTCAAAATCTTAAAAAAACCGTTGACTGACGTATTATGTCTTGGAAAACAGATAGCTCTGATGGCTAACAATGTATTCTGCATTGTATTTTATCTCCGGAAAGCGCATGGTGAGCCAAAAATGTGTCAGACGTGACAGCCGTGAGCAGTCTTTAATAATATATCAGTCAACGAAAAAACATTTAATATAAAATGGAGGAATCCCAGGAAAAAATATATCGTTGTATTATATTTGAAGAGGACTTGACTTCAAGCTTTCAATCGGGATTTAAAGAAAATATATTATTCGACCAATAAAATCTGCCAGTAATCCGATTAACCGGATAACATAAAAGGACCAAGGACCTCAGTCGAACGATGGACATACATATTCTGCCCCAAATCCTGGCTCTTACTCAAAGGGAATTTCTCCATATATGGGAGGAAAATATGAAATTTACGGAGCCGAGATTTACCTGAGCACTCCTGACAGCAAACACATTTTCCGAGAGGATCACCCTGGTGAATTTCCCAGATGTAAAAATAGACTTCATGATATGTATGCATTGCTGTGTGTTTTGGGGAGAATAATCATAGGATGGGAGAAATATCTTCCTCGATTTCCTGGAAAATGGAGTGAATAGATTTGTTTCTTTTCTTTTCACACTAAAGCCATATAGTGGGACGAATGTGCATTTTCAATAGGATGATCAATCGGACTGCAATGTTTCAAAAATATAGCATTGATAAACCATATTTTTATGCTCTCTTTTTAAATGCGACCCGTTCCGGCAACTAAACAGGGAGTTTCCATTTTTTGATAAATTCCGTCAAATAAGTAGGTATACCTAATAAAGTTCCATCTTTGCATGGAATGGTAAAAAATATGTTGTTAGAGACAAATACATAATAGTTATTTATGTACCAAGGCACTGAAGTTCAACTTTTTATGACTCATGTGGAATTTAGTTGCCGAGGCCTCTGGCTGAGGCACATAAACCACATCAAAATAGCTATGAAAATTCTACACTAGTTTAGTTTTTGTGCCATCAATTTATCTTTAAAATTACCGAGATAATCGTGTGTACCAATCACCTTAAGCCGGATAGCCCTTTGGTGATTGGTCAAAGTTTCCAATTTGGAAGATAATTCTCGACTTTATTGGTCTTAATGGAATGCGGTTAAATAGTCAAATAAAAGATCATCTTGCTACATTTTCATAATTTATGCCTCTGGGATATTGGCCAAAGTCAGCCATCACATGCAAGAACCCTCGCGCCATTTATGAATCTTTCGAAATACCAGTACTAACGGATCCCTTTTATAAATTTAGATTGGGGCCGCGATGGCGATATCCGAAGCATTGCTAACCGTTTAGACTGCATGTTTTTCTGCCTTCGATCGACCTTGGTTCGAATCGAGGTCAAGGCAGATCGCATACACATGTTTTAATAGCTCTATCTGTGTGATTTACTAATGGCCATACACTCACTGGGATTACTCCGGTTTTCTGAGGTTTTCCGTAGTACTTGAGCGAATGCTGTCCTAGTTATATCGGGAAAAGTCGGCTCTAGCCGCAAATGGGAACGAAGACAAAATAATAGTAATTGCCTCCCTCCCCTGCACATGCATTAAGTTGCTTCTGGGGTACTCAGTTTGAAGTATTGTGAGGGTGAGAATTATTATTATTATTATTATTACTATTACTATTGAACCTTTTGATATTAAAACTGTAAGAAATATTAATTTTATAAAACATTCATGATATTTTTGGGCTAAAACGGGTTTATTCTAATTTATTTTTCAATAAAAGTTGTAAACAACGAAGTATACGGTAGACCGTCGAGTGAGTGAATTTCATTCAACCATTGAGTAAAGGTACTCAATGATTCAACGGCTACCTAGACCTAGCGGTAAACGGTACCTATTATTATAAACTTGTGGAAGTTGATTCAATTTTGCGGAGGTGGACAACCAGTCACAATATCTAAATCTCTCGGTGTATTTATGCATTATTTAAGTTCATAAATAATTCTCAATGTCCAGGCGCGTTCACTCCTGTGCCTAGAATTTTTTCCTTATCGCTCTACATATTTTTACTTTTACGGAGCAAGCTTGATATATTCCAGAAAGTTCCGTAGTCTTATGGGGGTGAAAATCTAACATGCCGTGTGCAAACGAAATCGGGCACTTCCTGGAAATGGCTGTAATTTATTTTTACATATCAAATCATTTCGTTTAAATCCAGTATATTATTACATTTTCTTATTCGGGTAGTTCGGGTAGGTAGGTAGCTAATTATCTAGTAAGCCACGATAGGTAGTTGGAAAATTATTGTAGGCATTAAATCAATCAAGCTTTCGCCAGGGAATTTACTACCTAAAGTTACATTGATCCAGGAAGCATATATTGCTTAGATCGAGGCTTAGATACCTAGACAATAGTACAATGCTCTCCGAGAGACAGTTGCCAAGTATGTCAAATAATTTTTCCTAGCTATTTCCTTGTTCTTTTGGTACGGCTCTTAACTCGTTATTAAATTAAGTTTGTTAGGATTATAGAGTTTAAATTAAAAGTCGCACAATTTCAGTTTTAGCGTTTATAGTGAAAACTAATCTGATTTTAAATCAACCGTTTTAGGCAACTAAAATTTTAATTGATTGAGAAGGCTTTCTGGAACTATTTTTTTTGTTACTTGATCAAATTTTCCTATTTTAGCCCACTAATTATTTAAATTTACCTGGAAAATTTTGCGGAAGTTTTGATATTTTGTGATTCCATGTATTTTAAGCTGCTTTTTTTAATTTTACATTTTGCCACCTCGTATCTTTGCCGCTGTCGCCGCCATATTGTAAACAATTGCTAAAAAATAGATTTTTTAAGATATCTCGTTACTGGATGCTTTTACAGTAAAAACATTTTTATAGTAAATTAAAATACATAATTTTCTCTACAAAATTGGTTCTTATCATTTTTTTTATAAAAGCAGCCGTTTTCGCGTACCAGAATTTCAAAGTTAAGCAAATATGCAGCGGGCTCGGCGCTCGCCCTCCCCACCACTACGACATTCCGCTGTTCTCGGGTAATATAATTCAGTACGGGCGTACCGCAGTTAGTGAAGGGAGAATCGGATTATTTTCAGAATTGAATATCTTGCATTCGAATACTTTTGAGAATCGAATGATTATCCGAATACAAAGAATCGAATTATTCAAGTTTCGAGATCGCAATATCGCAAATTTTGAATTTAGCGATTCGATTCAACATATCCAGTATCCAGCTCGACTCCAGTCTCGGTCACAGAATAGGGGACTATTCTGTGTCTCGGTCTCGAGTTTTTCAGTCTCGGACGCGGACGTCTCGGTTCTCGGTCTGGGAGGAGGCTCATTTCGAATTCATATTGGTTCTCTAATCTCTGGTGTGTTTGATCTTAAAAATCTTGATTCACTGGCGAATTTTTGACTATATAGGACAGTGGTTTGTACTCTTCTGACATATTTTTAAATGACAGAGACCGCAGGTACATAAATACAAAGCCCGCCATTTTTGTAAAAAAAAACAGGGCTAAACTGTTCTATAATTTGCTTAAACTGTGACAAATGTGACAATATAAGTTTTGGAAGATAGTGGCGAAGATGAAAACGAAGACAGTGATGCAATCTCAGAACCATTACTTGATGAAACTGATTCAGAAAGTACAGAAAAATCTACTGCTCCAGAGATCCCTTACCACTCTGAAACGTTATTGCCTTCACCTAGCAGAAACATAGATGAAGCTGGTCCCTCAGGGTTATCAAAGCGACAAAGATTAGTATAATTTTTTCTTAGCAACCAATATGTGGATTAGGCCTACTGGGGAAACCACAGAAAAAAACGCGCCGTATACCCTACACCAAAGTGGTGTTTAAATAGGTATTACTTTTCACTGCACGTTAAATGGTGATCTTTTTTAATCTCTTATCTAAAATGGGTCGGTTTTATGGAAAAAATGATAATAACCAATTTTTTAGAGAAAAGTGTGTATACTTTAACTTATTATAGAACTATTTTTGCTGTAAAAGCAACGACTAACAAGATGTCTTGAAAAAATATATTTTTTCGCAGTTTTTCGCAAATTTTTAAAATATGGCGGCGACAGCGGAAAAGATACGAGATGGAAAATGAAAAATCGAAAAGAACAGTTAAAAATACACAAAATCACCAAATATCAAAACTTCCGCAAATTTTTCCAGCTACATTCAAATAGATGTACAAGGAGTCCCATTTTGGGTGTTTTTGGGTGTTTTTCTCAAAAATCTCGGTTATTATTAAAGCTAGAGGGTTACAAAGGTCTTCAAAATGCGCAACTTTCTACTTGAACACATTTGTCAAATTGCAATTCCAGGGCCGTCTAAGATTTTTTTTAAACCCCGATTTTCACAAAATTTATTCAGGCATTTTTTTATTTAAAATCTGACCATACAGCTTTAATTAGGACCCTCTAAAACCCTTAAGTTCAAAATTTGAACTAAAAATATGCAGGGAGTTCGGTTTTACAGCGCCTTAAAGTTGCGCAAAGTAGTGATTTCGAGGGCCCCTGGAGAGTCAAGCGTGCCATGGAATGATTTTAAAACAATTGAAGAATTAACAGGACCACCCAAAGTATTGATGGACGAGACTGCAAGAGAAAATAATACAGGATGTTTTTCTCTACCGCTGCTGAAAGTTCAGACTTTTTTCGAATTTTATTCTGATCAAGTTTGCCGTGCTTTTTGAAACAAATAAACGAGCTACAACAAAAAATAATTGAAGCTTGCGATTCCGTGACAATAGATGAGTTAGGACGAGTTGTTTCTAATAACAAAAAACGTCTTGAAAAATGTATTACGTTAGAAGGCGGTTATGTTGAAAAAACCCCGATAGTTTAAGATCTAAATATTTTGTTTGTTTTTTTATTGTTAAGATTAAATAAATTTTGTTATTAGTAACTTTGTTTCAAAAAGCACGGCAAACTTGATCAGAATAAAATTCGAAAAAAGTCTGAACTTTCAGCAGCGGTAGAGAAAAACATCCTGTATTTTTTTTCTTGCAGTCTCGTCCATCAATACTTTGGGTGGTCCCGTTAATTCTTCAATTGTTTTAAAATCATTCCATGGCACGCTTGACTCTCCAAGAGCCCTCGAAATCACTACTTTGCGCAACTTTAAGGCGCTGTAAAACCGAACTCCCTGTATATTTTTAGTTCCAATTTTGAACTTGAGGGTTTTAGAGGGTCCTAATTAACGCTGTATGGTCAGATTTTAAATAAAAAAATGCCTAAATAGATTTTGTGAAAATCGGGGTTTAAAAAAAATCTTAGCCGGCCCTGGAATTGCAATTTGACAAATGTGTTCACGTAGAAAGTTGCGCATTTTGAAGACCTTTGTATAAAAAAAAATTTGAAAATATCCCAACAAATCAATTTTTTATTGATTTGTGTCCACTTAAAAGTGAACACATATATCGACAAATTTAATCAACTATTTTTATAGATTTTTTGGCGTAGAATCGAATGGAATAATTAGTTTTTTGGTATCGTTAATAGTTTTTGAGATATGAACCAAAGTTATATATTTTTTTAAATGGAAACCATAGTTCATATCTCAAAAACTATTAACGCTACCAAACGCCAAACCAAACTCCCAAAATGGGACACCCTGTACAGTTGATCTGTAGCATTTGAAAGCGGTCGGTGAGAATTTTATGTTTCGAACATTGGAGTCAACAGGTGTTTTGGGGCACATTTTGCCAATTTCAACGCAAACGGTGAATTTTATCCTTATGAAACAGGAGTACCTTTCTTTGCAGAATAAAAAGGTGCACTAAAATAATGGATCTGCAAGACCAAAAAGATAACCTCAAAAGTTACGAGTAAAAGCACGATCCAAAACTGCGCAAGTGGCGCCATCTGCGTGAGACACGTAGAAACTGACATTTTCAGCTTATTTTCCATCCCCAAAAACATAATAGTCCAAATTTCAGTTCAGCAGTTTGATTATTTTGGGAGATATTGCCATAATTCAATTTTAAAAAAAAGAACTACTCTCAGTAACTATTAAGATTTGACCCGTAGTTGTTAAACTCAATCGTAATATTTTGACGTTCTATAGGTACCTGCTCACGCGAGATTGCCCCATAATTACTGGATACTTATTCATTCATTTATATGATGGGAAATGCGGTTTTATCGTAAACGGCTAGAGGAAAACTCGTTATGTAAAAAGAATGTTATTTTGACACACCTCCACTCAAATGCAGAGAACTTGATCAAAATCCGAAGCCGACGCTAGGTGTCGCGACGCCTCGAAATTTTGTTTCTCAACTACCTTTTTTATTGCATATTTTAAAAGTTTGTTAAATTCTAAGTGTTCGTTCTTAATTTTTTCTCTATACCTATAACCATTAAAAAGTTACGTATAAGGTTTTTACGAATTATATTTTTTCTAGAACTTTACCCTCTCCTTCTTAAATGGGGAACTTGCACAAAAATTAAATTTGAAAAATATTATTTTCAAAAGTAATTTAATGCCATTAAATGAACCTCAGTTCGTAAAAAACTCATTTTTTATTTTTATGTAATAAATATAAGCAATTAAAAACTGCAATCAAATCATTCGTGTAACGCGAACGCGCCCTCCTTGGTTGTGACGTCAAGTAGCTCGTTGGTGGTGGCGCCTCTGGTGGGCGGCGCCATAAACTAATATGGGCGGCACGTGTATCAAAACTACAGCAGTACAGCACCACGCAAGCGATGTTTAGTAAGATCAACGAGAGCGTCCCATCTTTGTCTATCCGTCTTATTATAGTCTTGATATTGTTTATAATGTTTGAAAAGAGTGTTCTGTATTAAATAGTTATTTACATTGTGATAAGCGCACTTTTTTGGCCGAGGAGGTTGTTTAACGCCCGTGTTGCCTCGGATCTTAAAACTCTCCCCGAGGCCAAAAAGAGCTTACGCATCGAGCAATGTATTACATTTTTCCTGCTACTGACAATTTCATATTAGGTGGGTAAGTACTTTGAATTTAAATACACTATAGTAGATTGTGAGTAATAATCTTCATAATAACCATTGTCCAATTATTACTAAAAGTGATAATCAGTGATACATATATAAGAGATAGAATGCAGTAATAATTAAAAAAAACTTCTTGTGCGATTGAACCCGGGACCTCACCATTCAGTTAAAGAAGTGCTTCTTACATTTAAACTTTTAGGTGGTTCTTATTTTTGACCTACATCAGATCCCTCTGGAAATGGGTCGCCGAACTGTTTATTTTAACGTTAAATTTCCATTCTTCCTTCTCTAATTCTGTGTAGCTGTCACTTCTGTCACTGCTTTCTGATCGATCGAGCGCTGTGACGTCACAACCATTCCCGCGCTTTTCGTGTCTTTTAAAATGAATAGCTTGCCTTCACAAGTTTAATTATTTATTGCAAATTAAATATTACGATTTGAGGGCTGATATTTGGTATGTGCTCTTTCTATAGATAGGCAAATATATTAAAGAAATAAAAAAATGTTCAAGTTCCTAATTATTGTCTCTGTGAAATTAAGAATTACATCTTTATTGGTTTGGTATTAAAAACAATTATTATTTAAGAATATACAGGATGATTTTGTTAGGTCTACCACCGCCATTTTCTCGCTTATTTTACGCCCTACAAAAAAAGCGTAAAAAACAAAAATGTTGCAATTTTGGACAGCTAAGTGGTGCTGCAAAAGAAATCGGCATCCATGGCCAACTTGTCGCGCAATATTAAAAAACCTCAAATTGAGCAAAATTATTAATAGCCGTGGAATGTTTATTTTAAGAGACAGAGGAAAACTTTTATATTGAAAATTGATGGCACCGAGAAGCTTTATCCATTCACGTAGTCAGATAGTTTCAGCAAATTACACAGGGTCTTCGGCTCTCTTGAGACCATGAAATTTTTTGTCGATTTAAAGTTTTTTTAGTACACCGCGAAAAATTGGGCATGGAGGCCCATTCCTTTTTTAAAGTCGCCTCGCTGACCAAAATTGCCATATTTTGTTTTCTTAACGTATTTTCTGTGCGGCCTAAAATAAGCGAGAAAATCGCTCAATAATAAATAAACAAAAAAATTTTCATGGTCTCAAGAGAGCCGAAGACCCTGTGTAATTTGCTGAAACTATCTGACTACGTGGATGGATATAGCTTCTCAGTGCCACCAATTTTCAATATAAAGTTTTCCTCTGTCTCTTAAAATAAACATTCCACGGCTATTAATAGTTTTGCTCAATTTAAGGTCTTTTTAATATTGCGCGACAAGTTGGCCATGGATGCCGATTTCTTTTGCAGCACCACTTAGCTGTCCAAAAGTGCAAAATTTTTGTTTCTTACGCTTTTTTTTGTAGGGCGCAAAATAAGCGAGAAAATCGCGATGGTACACCTAAAAAAATCATCCTGTATACCCAGAATTTAGCAACCTTCTAAAATATGCTATAAAATTGTTTGTATCTAGTTCTGAGAAAATTTCGCACAGCGCCGGCTTTGAATTTTGTTAAGATTCTACTCTATCTTTGCGCGAGGGAGGGTCAACATAACGTGCTTTTTAGAGAATGAAGTTTCCTCCAGCCGTTTCCCAGCAAATCGCATTTCTCGTGATAAATAAATTACCCTGTATATACAGGGCAAAAATTGGGCCCTAACGGTGCTGGCATCGAATTCACAATAATTTCGAAATATTGAATTTTACTCATATTACTTATTTTGGGATTTTAATAATGGTTGTCTTGTCTGAGCCTACCTTTAGTATTCTTCGTACGCATCCCCATTTCTTTTATGCAATGCATTTCGAGAACATATAATATTCACTATCCAAGCAACATTTCGCCCCCCCCCCAATTCTATTACGGCACGTCAACAAACATTTCACGACTAATACATCAGAGGCTTTTTGATGTGACGTATGGCCACAACTTATAAATAAAAATAGAAGTGTCGCCTCCTTGATTATGTGGGCGGAAACTATTTTTTCGCGCAAGTATGTTTTTTGTTTTGTCGCGCTCTCTCACCACGGATCATTGACCAGCGCGAGGGGAAGAGGTTAGCTTTCAAAAGTTAATTTATTTTGCTGCTCAAAACATTAATTTGAGGAGATATCGTTAGACCGCAGATGGTGGAGTGACGTTATTAGCATTTTTATAACCCGGTTTCTACAGTTTTGTGAATTTAAATAACATGCGCTTCATTATTAGATAAAATAGCGCGAAATTAATGTTAACGTATATTTTCCAATCAATTTTTCTTGTCTTGAGAGAGAAAATAAAGCTTAAGCAGCAATTTTGTAGAATAATTCCACCCAGAAAAAGACAAAAGTCGCTGAATTTAAATGCAATTAATAATAAACTATCAGTTAAATGCAACACCCACTAACATGAAAATGTATAGGCTGTTTTCAATCTCTTTTTGCCTCCCACCTACAGAGAAATATTCGCAAAATATTTGAGTCCATCTAGAAGTTTGCCGAGTAGGTAAATCTATTAGTCGTTTTATTTTTAGAACTATAGTATGCCCGCATACTTTCAGCCTCTCGATTATTAATGAAGTTACCAGTATAGAACTCTATCTTGATCACTAATATTAATGTCAAACCTTTTATAAAAATTGCCTTGGAAATGCTGCTGTATGAAAAAAGTAGGCCAAGCAAGTGATGGTACAAATCCAACAGAGAGACTACATAGACAGATAATTATGTATATAGTCCGTCTCGAAAAGAGAGAAACTTATTTCTTTTGAACCGAGTATATAATATATTATTATTCGAGTTGAATTTTTGAACTAGGAACTATACAGGGCTATCTACCACGTTCGGTGAAATTTTTATATGAATAAACTTGTAATGTACCTATCAAACTTTTAGTTGGTGAAGAAAAGTAGGCTGAATATATTATAAACCAGATGAGGATATTAAAAAGTCCAGGGACAAAAATGTTCCAAAAGTTCCGTCCTCTAATAAAAATAAGTAACGGGGAGGTTCAGTGGCGTAGTTGAAATAACTTCCGAAACTTCAAATGTTCTCAGGTGCTTTAGAAAGAAACGCTCAGGAGAGCAAATCAAGTAATGTTGATCTTGATGACTACATAATATGCGTTCTCACTTATAATCTCCATAGAGAATTATTATCGGAGATTTTCCGAATGTACGATAATTTTCGGGACACCAAAAGTAATTTCACTTTGCAAATCTGCCAAAATTTGTCAAAAAAATTTCCAGTGAAATTACAGTATAACATACGTAGTCCTGGTCATGAGGGAAAAATGTCCCGAAATTTGTTCGGTTGTGTATGCATGGTATGTATAACGGTTCAATAGAAAATCGCCCGATTGGACAGGTGTGCAATTTTCGACATAATAGACTGCTTCCAGTAAATATTCATAGTTTTTGGGTGCTCATATAGCTTGAGATCCCCAATATATAAACTGTATAGTTTTAATGGAATCCTGAATGGGGGCCGGTATTCCAAGAGGTATATTTAACGTGGCATTTATCCGCATCTTTAAATAAACCTTCGATCAATGCGGCCACTTAGCGATCTACAGCTACAGGCAATGACATCAGAACCTATAGACAGGTTTGTTTTGATAAACGCTTGACGCCCAGAACTAATCACAATCTAAGCGCTCAATCAAATTATTCCGAAAATGTCGCGAGATTGTCAGAAATTGCCCCTTTTTGTCGAGCCGCAGTGAACTTATTTCGACTCTGGGCTCGAAGGCTGGCGTCGTTAGACCATCCCCCGAGTCTTCAGGTGAGGTTCCGATGCTTCCGGCGCCCCCAAACAAGAAAAAACATGCGATATCTAAATGTGATTCTAGAGGAACTATAACCGGGAATCACCGGGTGTATAGTTGGTTGATGGTTGACTTTCTGTCTTTGTTTGTAGCATGTTTTTAGAGTAGTATGGATATATTTAATCTTGGAGTCAAAATAAAGGGCATTTTAACAATGGGGCACCACGTCTGTAGGTTTTGATGTCATTGGCTACAGGCTTTTAGATGGTGAAAAGCATACTTTTATTTTTGTATTCAGGGAACGCGCGACGGGCAGTCTTTCCCTTTCGCAGAGAAAAGTAGCTTATCGATAAAAGTCTTACTTTGATCTCATAAAAATTCCTGTCAAAAATATGATTAATATAATTTCAAAAATAAACCTTTAGCTTTATATTAGAAAATGAATATACCAATGTCTTTTAATGCTAATTAACCTCAGCAGTTAATGTTTGTTGGACATATTATGCGTCTGTGTTTCCTTTTTATATAACTGTATCCGAAACAATATAGATTCTCCTTTTTTTCTTTCTAGACTAAACATACGAGTACCAAGACCTAATTCACGGCTAACATCTACATTTTACGTTCCCTATGCTCGTACTAATATAATGTTTAAGTCGCCAATTTATTTTACATCCAGTCTCCATAATATGTTGCCTGATGAATGTGATCTGTTTGATTGCTCCAAGCCTTCCTTTTTGAGGTGTGCCATTGAGTGCTTTTCATAATTTCACGTTATGTGTTGGGTAGTATTAGTATTAGTCCGCTGATAATTGTACTGTACAGGGTAGATACCCTGCGTGGGGCTCCCTATACTATGTTGATTATATTGATTGAGCTGTGCTTACTTTATAATCAGTTTTCTTTATTTTTTCTGTGGTGCTATGTTCCCTTTATATTTATCTTTGTATGTTGTCCTGTAAATGGATTTTTCTGTTGGGCAATAAATAAATAAATAAATAAATAAATCGTGGAGTAACATAGTACTTGCCGAATTTCTGTGTGGAACGACAAAATTATGTTTTCGCATTGTTCTTGGGCCAGTTCAAATTGTTGGCTTCGAGATTTGACACCCTTTACGCCTTTTGTATTCCTTCACTCGACGTCTCAATATCGATCAGGGAAGGAGCAGCTAAAGTTTGCTATTTATATATTGGTAGAAAAGGGACAATGGAAAAGTTATAAGTGATAGTTTAAGAATTTTATGTATATTGTCACGTCCAGGGTGACTAGGGGTGGCTCGGAATGATGGAGAGCTTGAGCTTAACACGAGTTTATTAAAAATTTAAACATGAACATATACATTTCGCTAGGTCAGATTTAGATCAAAACAATAATCACAAAGAGAGGGGTGTTCCATTTAGGACAACAGGAACAATCTACTTCTACATTGGGGGCTTCATTAAGGGTGACTCAATAGCGTCGAATCACAATTGAAGGCGGTTGTAGTGGAGTACTCTTGTGCGTCTAGTCTGCGTTCTTGGCGGCGGCTTCTCTTTTTGGAATCTTTCTTTAGTCGCGGTCCTAATCGGTATTTATACTAAATCGTATTGCCGTGTTTGCAAAGAATTGGTTGCATCCCGGAAATCGCGGGACAACGGCCAGACTATTAGTTAGCAGTTATAGAGTGCGTTAACATTTGAATCAGGGACCCTTTAAAGTAAGGGGACCCAGCATTATACTTTCCAAAGTGAGGCCGTTTCTTTCCCCATTCTAATGGTCTCAATGGTGCCAAGTATGCAATTTTATTGGATATGAATATATTATATGAATATATTATATGAATTTCTAAAAATTAGACTTGACAATGTTCTGTCAACAAACACAGAATATGGCAAGTGCCAAATGAATCAAATTTATTTTATATTTGAATTTGGTTTCCTGTAATTAGTTTCAGGAATTTAAGTAATATAAATATGGTAAGTCAGTGCCGATTTTGCTTATTTGAGAATTTGTCGCTATTGTACCTTGTTACAGGTTCCTCAAACCATTTGTAATAATATGTAGGTATAATAGGTACGTACTTGAACTTTCTTCCCTTGTTGAATGTATCTACCCAAAGAACTTTCACAGATTTCGGGATGGACTAATAAGATTAAGTCTTGTACTTAGTTCTAATCATGTAGTTTTTCCCGGAGCTCATTTTTGTAATTTTATTTCTCTCCCAAGGTACCTCACAAACGTAAAATAAACTTATAGTTGTAGTTAAAAACTGTTTAAAAAAGACCTGACTGAAGCTACCTGCTTAATAATTTAATATTTAGGAAGTACCTTCTTTGTTTTGAACTACTTACTTATACGTAATGCCCACGTAATGGGAATTGTAGGATTACTAAAGTTAGAAAACTTAAAAATTGTGAATTATGATGGGAAATATTTTGCCTCCTTTGGAATCTATGGCACTGGCATGTCACATAAAACCTGATGGCAGTTGGACACTGACATATAACATAACCTTGTACCAGCCCACTTATGTGGTCTCCTTGGAGATATACAGAAAACAAGGCTTCACTTTTCCTATGTGATAGACTGTGACATGCTGGGTCCCCTTATTTTAAAGAGTCCCTGATTCCCTGATTTGAATTAAATGAATGGATAATTCTGAACATTTGGACATTATTGAAATTTGAGTTTTGAATTTTCACATAAAAATAATGTGGAAATCGACATTTTTATAGCTGTTTCTATAAAGTTCGACTTTTCAATGTTTCCACTTTACTTCCAACCTCTCTGCGCAATAAGCCTTTTAAAGCTGTCACAATCCGCTGACTGTGTGGACACTACCCGCACTCCTCTCCGCTTGCCGCCCTGCTCTCCGGTCTGCCGTCCGCGTTATGTGTAGGCGTGCAAAAAATCTTCATATACTTATATTGGAGGGAGAATATGCATTTTTTATTTTATTCATTTGGGTAAATCTTTTAGTGGAATACTAATACTTTTCTATAATTAATTAGGCATATACCTATAATAGATGGTCGATAATTGGAACGTTTATCTTGCTAAATAGTAAGGATAGGGTATTGACTTAAAAATTCACACTTATTGATGATAGTTAAGACATGCAACGCAAATTTTTTAAGATTAAAATTATTTGTTTATTATTTGTTCAATTAAGATTTGAACACAATATTACAGCTGTAAAAATTGGGGGTATTGATATGAGATTATCTCGGAAAAAAAATTTAAAATTTAAAATTCGATTATTCTTGCATTCAACTTCATTTTTACTAGGCGTCGCTTTATTTTTCATTTTTTTTACTTCATATTCATAATCAGCATCTCAAAAAACATAAAAATATACAGTTTCATTGAAAAATAATAATTCTACAATTAATTGTAGACAATTTTTGAGAAATTTCGGTGAAAGATCGTTTTTTTTTATTTTTTTATATTTTTAATATAAAAAGCGCTCTTTTTCAACCTGCGGACTTTTAAATAAAAGTATGTTTGAAGGTGTTTCAAAAGGTTTTATTCAAATCCATGACTTCCCTAATTAATTCCTAATTAACACCATTTTTCGTCTACGTTGACTCCACTATATTAAAAGTACAAAGATTCTCAAATAGCATAAAATTAATTGATTACTCTGTATAACTTTGCTTTATTTCCCAGTACAATTTGGAATAAGAATGTAATTCAAAGTTACTCGAAAATTCTGGCATAAAATAGTTCAATGAAAAACAAAATTCTGAATTCAACGACAAAATAATTTCCCCAAATTCCTTTCAAATTTCCAATAAAAGTTGTAAAATTTTTAGTTTGAATAAAATAAAACTCTTGAAATCTACAGTAGAATAATATGGTTCCAAATAAATTCCTAAAAAGCATTCATAGTTCATAAAAGTTATGAAATTATTTGTAATTAATTAAAATGCACAAAAAATTCAATTTCTCTAAAAGTAACATAACTGCGGACTTTTAAATAAAAGTATGTTTGAAGGTGTTTCAAAAGGTTTTATTCAAATCCATGACTTCCCTAATTAATTCCTAATTAACACCATTTTTCGTCTACGCTGACTCCACTATATTAAAAGTACAAAGATTCTCAAATAGCATAAAATTAATTTGGGGCTATATTATAATGATAATACATTTTATGTAATTTATTTGATAGCACCTTCAAGAAACAAATTTATTCGACGGTTGCGGGGGTTATTATTAGCGTCTTTTTGAACACTGTCTCATTTTAATGGTATACCGAATGAGTTATTGTTAAAAAAATCTCGCGTGCTATAACCAAAACTTCCCCTCGACAGGATTACTTAAGCCCCGCAACACCTCCTTAATTTTTTCTATTCACGAAACATTCAGAAATGTCATGTTCTAGAAAAATTGAATAGGATATCGTATTTTCGATGATGCCCCAACAGATAATGTCAAATTATAAGTAGGTCGACCATATTTGGGGTACAAATAATGATTATTCTCGTACAAGGTGCAATCTTATTTTATGCTGTTGCGACTTCACTAGGTATAGTTCAAAATAAATATCTTTAAACGCTTATTGGATATAATTTTACTGTTCGTATTCCTTTTAGAGTTCTTTGAAGATTTGGCATTTGTTTGTTCAAGAACTCTAACCGATTTTGCAACATCAAAAGTTTCGAAAGGTGTCACAAAAACAAGGTAAAGTGCAATGTATACGGCGCACTGAGTATCTGACATATAGTTGTTTCGACATTTATACATATTGTTTGCAAATTGCAATGGCGCTTGTCTTATTCGATATACGACGTGGATCTCCTTGCGTTTATATTCATGTTCTATCGATTTTCATCTGAAATTACAAACATTGCTATGCCGTCCGGGATATTTATCCTTCACGCTACAGTAGATATTTCGCCGTCACCTCCACTTCGCATCTTTTGCTCTTTTAGTGGAAAGGCGAAAGGCAGAACGCTCCGCTCACTGAACGACTTTATAAGGACAGGGATATAAGAAGAGTGTCGATATATTAATCGTACTTTATTGGTTTTTGTTTCGAAACCGATTATTGAAAAAATACAGATTATGCGACACAATGAACCAAATGCTACGCACAATATTCATGGATGGTTTGGTAGGTAATGTAAACTACAGTGTGTCAACGGATGGACTTAACTATACTTGTACCTAATAAAAATTAGTTGCAATTTTTCGAAAAAAGTCATTCTTGGCAAAAAAGTCTGCTTGGCCTTAAAATAAGATTGGCATGGAATAAGTTAATACTACTGATACTGGTTAACCAGAAAATTGAAGAAACGTTAGGTAATTAGCATATAAGAGTAAACTACCTTTACTTATTTGATGTAGATAGTGAAAAAAGTTATAAAGAAAATCTGTGGAGCGTGGTAAGCTACTTAGGTGTAGGTACAAAATTACAAAGCGTTAGGCATACTTTGTTTTTTTTTTAATTTCATTCCCTTTTCCCAAATAAATGGTTTTCTCCAAATAGTACAACAAAACTGTATTAAGAAAACTTCCTCAGAATAGAAAACTGTGCATGATGACAAAATTTAACGATTCTGGGCCTACTTTGTATTTTGGAAAATTAGAAAACTCACAGTAGGCTCAGGATTGTCAAAAGTTTTTTCGTCATACACAGTTTCCTACTCTGAGTAACTTTTATTTATACAGTTTAGTCGTACTACCTACAGAAAATTATTTAATTGAAGGAAAACAAGAAAAAAGTCAAAAAATCAAAGTAGGCCTAACGATTTCAAATTTTGTATACCTAAGTAACTTACCACGGCGAACAAATTTTCTTTATAACTTTTTTCAATACCTCTACAAATAGAAGCAGTTTACTCTAACGTTTTTTCAATTTTCTGGTCACCCAGTTTAAGTAATGTTAAATTTTTTCATATGCCGATCTTATTTTAAGAGCAAGCAGACTTTTTTCAAGAATGACTTTTTTTCGAAAAATTGAAAATATTTTTTTTTACAAGTATAGTTAAGTCCATCCGTGGACATACTGTAGACGAGGCACATTTGGAAGGTTCAGACTATTCGCGCGTACTCTCTAGCACTGCTTTCTGCAAGGCTTTCTTAAAAATGCAGCAATACCAGTTTTTTAAGCAGAACCGCCTTTTATTTGTTCCTGTCTGTATGTATGTATTTAGGCATGGTGCATGATTCACTTGTAGGTTATTATAATTATGGATGATCGTAATTGGTTATATAGCATTACTTGATGAGTAGCCTTGTATTTTATGTAAGCGTATCGAGTTTATCCCAGGGTTGCTTTGATTTAAATCAATTGATTTAAATCAATGATTTAAATCGCGATTTTAATCGTTTGATTAAAATAAAAAAATCATTTGATTTAAATCAAAATTTAAATGTAGTTACATTATGTAAAAAAACACACCACTGGCTGTGTAACTGAAGAGGACATGTCTGTATGTCTGTCTGTATGTATGTATTTAGGCATGGTGCATGATTCACTTGTAGGTTATTATAATTATGGATGATCGTAATTGGTTATATAGCATTACTTGATGAGTAGCCTTGTATTTTATGTAAGCGTATCGAGTTTATCCCAGGGTTGCTTTGATTTAAATCAATTGATTTAAATCAATGATTTAAATCGCGATTTTAATCGTTTGATTAAAATAAAAAAATCATTTGATTTAAATCAAAATTT
The DNA here is from genome assembly GCA_963920635.1 of Pseudeuparius sepicola. Taxonomy (NCBI): domain Eukaryota; kingdom Metazoa; phylum Arthropoda; class Insecta; order Coleoptera; family Anthribidae; genus Pseudeuparius; species Pseudeuparius sepicola. The sequence continues at coordinate 43,795,142 of OY987302.1, read as the reverse complement.
AAATGTAGTTACATTATGTAAAAAAACACACCACTGGCTGTGTAACTGAAGAGGACATGAGCATACATAAGCAACTGCATATTGCAGTAGCATCTTCAGCAGGGGTAGAGCGTATCATTTCATCTTTTAATTTGTTCATAGGAAATTAGGAAATAAGCTAGGTACCGAGAAGTCTGCAAAACTTTTGTCTTTCTGCTGAAATCTTTAAATAAAAAACATAAGTAAAACGTTTTTACTATTTATTTATACGAAAAGTTCGAGTCATTCATGATAAGTTAATGATCACTATTCCAAGAATATTCATCCAAACAAAGTTTTTGAATATATCGAAGGTGGGCTTTTGTCCGATAAATCAATTCCAATGGCTTTTTAATTACTTTCACCTCCGACACAACAGGGCCTCTGATACATGATAGTCAGTACCATGAACCTTTCAGTCCCGGTGGGCTTCTATTTAATTAATTCGCCTGTACCATCGCGCTTCTATTTAATTAATTCGCCTGTACCATCGCGCTTGCAACTTACAAGACGGCGACTATACGCAGTGCATGTCCCGCTTCATCTTAATTATTAGATATTATCTTATAGAATATAAATACGCCTGTAAAGAGGAATATCTATTAAGGAAGTCTTTTGCTATTATTAGTAATAATTTTTAGTTAAACATTTTGTTTACAGATCTAATTTATTCTCGTGTCTATTAAATGACACGAATTTGTTTTTAAATAGTACAAACGGTTGCCCGTTGCAGAGATTTAGTATACCTAACCCGGGCAATCCAATAAAGCATATTTTTTGCCTTATTAGTATAATATTGTGAATATAATTGGAATACAAATAGTTCAACCTAGGCTGGAAGTGGAACTATAAATGTTGAGTAATAAAAAATATATTTGGAAATAAACATTTTTTTTGATTTGGATATTGGAAAGTAACATGAAGGTAAATTTAATATTTTTTACATTATATAATATTACTTTCTCCTGCAACTACTACGAAAATAATGGGCAAAGTACAGTGCTTTTATTCAAACTATACAATGAGACTTTTGCAAACATAATATCATCCACATATTGAATATTGATCGGTTTGTAAGCTGAAACTGAATCAGGAGGCACTTACATGCAATACCAGTCTATTTTCATAAAAAATCTAATTTTAAAAATCGGGTATGCAAATAGGGGATGACACTTTCGGTCCATTTACATGCCTCAATATATCTTTCCGTCTTTTAAAACACCCAGTTCACCACTTGAGTGGAAATATTGAAATATTTGTATAAGTTTGTATTATTCAAAAGAATTCAGAATATATAAAATGTCAAAAACCAGTGCTCCCAACAACTTGCAAAGGGTTTATGTTCATATGATATCGTATTATAAAATGCGAAAGTTGGATTTTGGAATAGTTTTTTCTATGCACTAGGAAAATAGCAGTTGGCAGTTGCAAGCATAATTTCATCATTGGGGTGGAAGAGTTTGAGAGTTTTCTCTATTTCGATAGTCTGTCGTTGTAGGAAACCCTCTGTGCAAAGGATGTCTACTTGCCAAGTCAAGTTGTCCTTGCCGGTGGTTAATCTTTGAGATAATCTCCAAGTTTAAGTCTTATTAATAAACAAAAAGAGCGATAGTCGACCATATACAGTACTGTTTCGGGACGGTAATCCCTCATCAGTATGGCTCACCCGGCTTTGAAGTGGTATAGACAAACGTACCTAGACGATGCATTTATTTTATAAGGAATCAATGAATTGCCGAAGCAATTAAATGATCATGGAGTATTATAACGATAGCACACCCGAAGGTGCGGGACAAAGCCACTGGTCTTGATCGGCAAAGGCTCACACCACAATTACAGAGACCCGCCATCTACCGTCTCCACGGCGTCGGTAGACAACCGAAAACTCGATGTAACAAAAAGAGCGATAGTAGTAATAAACGTTTTGCGTTTTGCTTAGGTACTGCCGAAGTAAGAACTAGAATCAAACAAATCTTTTTGGGATTTAGCTCCTAAAACAACTTATAAAATTAGTAATAATAATAATAATATTTATTTGGAAATACCATTCATTAGCACAATACAAATAATTACGAATCGTAATTAAGCTGTTATATTTTAAGAATCTCTCTTTCCCTTTTTGGAACAGAATTTTCTTTTGGTTTTAATGATAAAGAACCAGATAAGTTATAATGGAATCACATGACGTCGTTGACATATTAAAGCTTAACTAAACCTAAACCGTTCCACGTTGGTTTGAATGGCTTAAATATGTAAAAAGACAAGCTGTATGTCACCAACTTTCTTCTTTTATAAGAAACTATATTATTCATGTTAAAGGGGTCAATGTTAATAGACACTCTATTACTTACTTTTTGTGAAAAATACGTTTCAGCTTATTATTAAATTATCAACACGGTAGCTCATTCCCAGTATACGTAGAGAATTTCTTTTGAAGTACAGTCTCAGTTGATTAATTTGTTTGTGTCATCATGTATGCAAATTAAATGACGCCAGCTCCATGATGCATGTACCGTTCAGCCTTAATTGTACGTGTGTCGGCAATTATCTTGTATATGAATTTCTTTTTTGTTTGGCTATGCAGATATTCGGTTATTATATTAGCAAAAATTAATTGCTAAGAAAAGCATTGAGTATGTACATTTTAATGATGAGTTTTTACCTTTTTATATAGGGAGATTCAGTTTCAGTTATCAACATGAGGATGTCGGAAACTTTAACTAACACATATGAAGTCGGTCAAATGAGGGAAAGCCTAACAATCAGCCGTGAGAAAATTAAAATATTTTCACACGTTGCTGACATATTTAAGAAAATCCGAATTTTTGAAAATTATACCTGTCTACTTTATTTTTTATTGAAAAACAAATTAAACTTTCCCACTTCAACTTCTTCTGTCTACATCATGATATTTTTAGATTTTCGGCCGACATTTCGTTTTTGAAATAGGTGGATCATATTATTTTTTTAAATACGGACCTGAATTTTTTATTGCATATTTCGAAATATAAATCAATGTTCAATCAATGAAATATAAATCAATGTTCTGAGCATATCGATGTATGACATATATACATATTATATCTCGATAAATGTCAAATATTACAGGTATTATCACATAGCAAATTTCAGAATTTTATCTTTGTTCGCTCTGGAAATATTTAGAAAAAACCGTTTGCGTAACTTTCTTTTTTCGGGACTATTATAGCCCCCTTAGGGAGCATCGAGGGGAGCATTTACGAGGACATTTGAAACAAGAGTTCCCTTTTGTTTCAAATAAAAGATGCTCTAAAATGATGAACCTGCAAGACCAAACTATAACCTCAAAAAAGTTACGAGTAAAGGCACGATAAAAAATTGCCCAGGTGGCGCGTGGCCTCTGTGAGATACGTAGAAATTGACATTTTCAGCTTATTCTCCATCCCCAAGAACACAGCAGTGCTAAATTTCAGTTCAGCAGCTTAATTATTTTGGAAGATGTTTCTATAATTCAATTTCAAAAAGAGAAATATAACGCAATGCAATAATGTCACCTGCCTTTCACTTTGCAAAACAGAATTTTTGAGAATATCTCGTTTAATCCAAAAATTTGCCTAAAGTGGCGTATCATCCCAAATTCTGTCTGTAGAACAGCCTTAAGCGATTTGTTAAAATTCGATATACATAATACAATAATAATAATATTTTTAGGTAACGTGTTTATTTACATTATTAGTAGCATACAACTGTTTGCGATACATGGTATGATATTTTGCCATTTATCTCAAAAAACATGTGACTTTTTGTAAAGCTTTCGGTGCTCTTTTATAATCATGCGTCAAATTTGATATAGGTACCTTGAAAGAAAAAATGGGGGACAAAAATTACCAAGTACACCCTGATGTGCGTGCGTTCTTCTTAGTACAAAATATATGGCATGCACACCTGTTTGTATAAAAGCAAAACCAAGACCCTGTATCTCGAAAACATGTTAATATGAATATAATAATATAATATAATACAGTATATAATAAAAAATATAACATAATAAATGTTATATATATATTTTTTCAGTCATGATGTAAAAAATGTTAACCACACAGTGGGGGAGGTGTCTACTAAAAAGGGAAATGCGAAATAATTTTTTCTCGAAGTTTAAAACGTGGGGCAAATAATCCTTAGGTAATGCCCGAGTAACTCGACGCTTCTGTTTCAATGTTTACGATATACTTCAAACATCTTAAGAAAATGTTGTATTCACATCATAGGCACCAGTATTTGTTTGAAGTCTTTTTGCGAATTTCCGCACACACATTTGTATCACAATTTTTAATTTGCACAAGAGTATTGCTACCGGCAACGCGTAACGATGCCTACCTCGATCCATATTTTGCACGTTTTCGTTTTTTTATTGTTTTTTCTAAGCTACAAAAGATCCTAACAGTGATTATTATGACATGATTGTCTAGATTACTGATTGGCCGGCCACTAGACGCAGGCGGCGTTGGCTGTCAGTGACTTAGAGCATGAGATGCGCCGGTAATTCTATTATTACAGATTACTTATAAGGGACGGCAAGTTCAGGTACCGCCGGATAGATGGCGATGGCTCCACTCTTCTCGGAAAGTAGCAGGATTGTTTTTGTGAATAGTTATTTAACCGCAGCTAAAGCATATCAGTAAAATTATTTCAAGGCAATGGCAACAAAAGCAATGGTCGGGTGGTGGCGGTGGCATGGAGTAGGAAGGAACAACACCGACTGTAGCGCTGTAGCGACTAGGCGACTCAGTCAATATCTTGAGTACAGGTATGTGGACCGTGGCGTGTAGAGAGTTCCGCGATTCGCGAGGCCATGAACTTGTTCCTATCCATTGAAGTTGAAAGTAAACAGTGATACAGTGTTTTAATTTTGCATATTTGCACATTTTGTGCTTAGTTTTGGGTTTTTTCTGCTACTGCAGTGTCTGCAAACAACGTGCATCCTTTGTGTTAAATTAAGAGTTCCCTATACTCCTAATACATAGTCATGGTTGTTTACGTACCGGAAGCACCACCCCTTGGATACGGCGCCTAGCAACGAGCGGCCAGTGTTGTCGCAGATAATTCTATTTCTACCTGAGTGTTACTATTATATATTGTGTTGCAAATTTTGGAATATTTCAGTTTGGTCACAGATAGTACGTTGTGTTAGAAGTGTTAAAAGTGTCAAATTTTATACGGTGTCCCCCAAAAAGGTTGGTGTTAAGGGGATAAAGGTTTATATTTTATGGCTTAAATTATTGAACACGCCACTGCGGGTCGTAAACTGCGTGGCAAGGAGGAGTGTAGGAGGCGTGTAGGTATAAGAAATTCGTCCCTGACCTACTCGGACCTATGTTATAGAAATTGTAGTCTAAACTCTATTCAAACTAAATGCAAGTGAGGCGTAAACATTTACACGATTGAAGCACGTGAACAATTCTGAGGGCTAGTACGAGGCAGGGCCACATTAAGGACGATCTCTATGAATTTTATAATATAAAATATTAAAATAATATGCCCCAGTATTAAAAACTTTAAAAACAAACTTTTATGGCACACCTAGACTTCTTGAAAATCTAATCCTAGCTCCAACGAATAAACAGCGAAATAATTATATCGGAAAAAAATAGGTAAAGGTCCATTTGCAACTCAATACACCTCTGTAAGAAAGACGGACTCGCTGCACTCGCCCGTCGGGCAAGACTTTATTGCCGTCTAGCCAATAGCAAGCCGATCACGTGCGTATCATGCTCTAGCCATGCAACAACTTCTGTTTATGTTTTACTTGCGTTTAGTTTGAATAGAGTGTAAATACCCACCAATTACTGTTGATTGACATTGACAAATCAAAAAGGTAATAAATTCACTTAGAGCACAGAAAATATATTCAGAACAGAGAGCTCCTTAATGACAGCTGTCAAGTGGACTCCAACTTTGAAGCTTAATACTTTCCAAATGCATTAATATTGAGGTCCACCATCAAATGTTGGTTAATCTACGAATTGGGAAGATTATATTTTGGGAAAATATCAATTCATAAGAAATGCAATCTGCTTGCTTTTGGAGTCTGTAGTTGGAGTCCATTTGACAGGTATTGTTAATTAGCTTTCTGTTGTGGAACTATATTTTCTGTGCTTAGAGTATGAATAAATTTTTTGAAATATCTGGGAAAAGGTATAAAAAAGGAAATTTACGATATGTTGTGCAACTGGCAACTCCGCGCCCCGGGGTCGGTAACCTCGACGCGCGAGTTTAACAGCTGATGAGGTGAGCCCCGTTAACAAGCGGTTTTTTATACACTTCTGAAAGTATTTCTTTTATTATTTTTTTATTTTATTATTATTCGTATTAAGCTATTTTTCCCCATCTGTGGTTAAATTTTTTTACGTCATGACTGTAATATAATTATGATTATGATTGCGATATTCGTAGCAGTTTTTGTAACGGGCGAACCAAGTGACCATCGGGCAATATTACTAGCAGTCTCGGACTTCTAGTGCCCATTCCCCTACTGCCAAAATTACCGAGATGATGTCATTACACCCGCCGTGCACGCGCAAATACGAGACTGCCAATGCCGTCATTAGGGCGCTGTTCACGTGCGAGTCGTAAGCGAATAGAACAACCTCCAGCCAGGACGATTACTCTAATGCGAACTCTTAATACAAAGGGGTTCGTTGCCAAAGGGTGTAAAATTGTCGCCATTGTATACATTAATTTTTTTATTATATAGCCTCTTTCCACTCCTCGTTTTTAGTAATGGGTTCTTACTATTTGAGTTGAAATTTGACCATCTGGGATCCTGCTCCGCTTGATTTGAAAATAATTTCTGTCATATATTTTCAGTTTCGAAAAATCTAAGTGGGCCTTGGCATGAGGAAAAACATTTTCAGCCTACGTAAAGTGCCCTTTCTGTGCAAGACACAGGGAAATTTTACTAACTTGTTCAGAATAAAACTATGTCCATTTACGTAGTTTGAGGCTAATCGGCCTTCTTTGATTTTTCCATTTTTGTCATTTTTTTATCGGCAAGGTACCTGTGCAAGATACACGAAAATCTTATAAAGGAAAGTTGTTTAAAATAAAAATTTCCCGTATCCTGCGCATAGGAAACGCACATTGTCTATTGAAAAATAAAAAAAATGAGAATGGAATAAATCAAAGTATCTGAATAACTTTTCTCAGTAAAATTCTCCCATATCTTGCATCGAAAAGGCACTTTACATAGGCAGATGTGATTTTTTTCTTCATGCCAAGGCCTACTTTGATTATTCGAAACTGAAAATATGACAATTCACTTTCAAATCAAGCGGGACGGGACCCCAAATGGTCAAATCTCAACTCAAAACATTTTTTTGGCTTTCACACCTCTTGTTTCACTTATCTTGGGACACCCCGTATAAGTAGCAGTGAACAAACAACAAGTGATTAAAAACACTTTAATGAAAGAGTCGGACTTTGTTTTACAATCTTCACAGTGGTTAAGAGCTTGCTCGACACGAGAACCACGAGCGACGTCTAATCAATCTTCGCGGCGGAAAACGGGCTTCCCGGTTCTGTTTGGCATAGGCCTAACTGGGTCCAAAATAAAAGACCCACACCGCTAATATTTCATTCTACGTTCGACGATTCTCGGAGTTCACATTTGGGAGAATCCACGTGGTCACTCATGGACTTCCTATATGGTGGAGGTCGTATCTGACAAACGTATACACGTTATTATACCACGGGGGTATATTTGGCGGTCATTTTGAACCATAAATTAAGCAGTATTATTTTAAAATGGTATATAATATACAGGATTGTTCTATAAATTTTAGAGATTGTATACACATGCGAAATAGGCGTTGAAGAAAATGATTTTCTGTTTGATATTTTATTTGTTGTACAGTTTTTGTCTATAAATTATCATAATTTTACACGCGTTTACTTGTTGATGCAACCGATTCTTCATATTCCAATATTATTTCCAGCATTCGAGTGCCGCTTCTAGCTAATGTCACTCTTGATAAAAAAAATCCTGAAAAAAAAAAGATCTCATCCAATTAAGTATGTTAATCGAAAAATATTTTGAGGAACATAAGCCATAATTTATAAATTCTATCTGATGTAATTTAGTAAAACCTATAAGTATTTTCAGTTAACAAATCCGTGGCGATACTGAGTCCGTTACATGCTGTAGTAATTGAGCGGCACGAGCTATAATTAGAAGCCTTATTTTAATTATTGCTTTGTACGACTTGAGGGGGCATCAACACAATTTATAAAACGCACGCCTAATCCCGCATCCAGATATCTTATCAGACCTAAATAATGGTGTATTCCCTAAGATTTTTTTCTGTGTGGATTGCGTACCCAAGGCCCTTTACTAGAATAACGCAGTAAAGTATTATTGAGCCTTCGTTTACATAAAGCCATTTGAAAGACAAACATCAAATATATAAAGCGTCACCTCATGTCCTACCTGAAGCAACGCCATTGGTACAAGAAAATGGTTGATTGTGTGTCATATAAATTTGATTTTATTTCTTGCTTCAGTGCAAGCTGTGTGGAGGTAGTTTGCTGCATACTTTTACCTCGTACAAAAAGTAAAACTTCAAAAATAACAACTAAATTATTTTCAAGATTCACTTTCTAATAATAGATAGGTACTTTGTTGTTGGAATGTTTTGATTATTGATGACCAATTTTTACACACCAGTCTTCCAGAATTTTGAAAGAGGTACTAAAAGGTTTTATTTTCGTTCAACTAGCACCTTATGATAATTACGTACTAAAAGTTGTGGGGGCATTTCTTACTTATTGTTAACTCTGTAAAAATCTCAGACTCAATGCCACTTATGTGTTCTTGGAAACCGAGTACAGGCACGTAAGCCCGTAGAGGTGCATCCGGGATTTTGGCCCGGAAGACCCTACAAAAATTTGTTGGGCAAACCTACAAAGTAATTCTTTATATGGTTAATTAGCAATTAGCAGCTATGCGGGAGACCAAGGTAACATTCCTGGAAAACAAAAATTATTATTAGAACAAAAAGTAGGTACTCCTATTATAGAAACAATACCGCAGGTGACAAAAATAAACATATTACTTAAAGCCGGTAGATAAGGAATCACATTTAGGTATGTAGTAACAATTTTTCACATTTTAAAAGAGAGTAGTTTTGTGTTTATTTCAGAATATTATCAGAACATATTTATTATCTTTCAGGTAATTTTTCACGTGCAAATTGATAAAGAAGCATTTGAAAGACCATAGGCATTTATCTCGTCAAAACGTTGTTTTTATTGTAAATCCTATCAAACTCGGAAGCATTACACTGACGTTTCCATTCATTGGATAGCTATTTTTAACAAAGTGGGGACGAAATTTTATGTAGCGGAAACTCGTACACGATATTTGAGGCCAAAGTTGTGACTTAATTTTCTGCAACTTAATAACTTACCCTTTTGAATATGCTTCGAAATTTAAAGTCCCCTGTTGCCTGTTTACTATTTACGAGTATATATTATATAAATAAAATCATATTTAGAACTATGTTCCTGCAGATAGAAACTTCGTCGTTGGGCATGTAGTGACTTTAATTTTTCAAAGCACTGTTGGTACGAACAGACATGCTAAATATGTATATTCTTCATTTAATTTATAATTGGGTTTTCTGCCCCAGAAACCTCAACCAAGCTGATTAAAAGACAACTTTTTCAAGTTGCCAGGAAAAATTCTAAAATGCCTAACATTAAAAGAACGAAATTTTAAGTTATTTCACTTTAACTTGACGTGGATCATTGAGAAAGGAGGAAGATTTCCGAAAGCTCAGATCAAAATGTCCTTCTTTTAATGTTAGGCATTTATGAATTTTCCTGGCAATTTTAAAAAGTTGTCTTTTAATCTATTTGGTTGTCTTTAAATCTATTTCGCATAATAATTTATTACATTATTAATTTTCCACACTCACTGTAGTTGACTATGTCTGGAAAGGTGAGCATCTATATTTTTAGTCTATTTTATTATATAATTTTATTATTACTTATAAGTAGATATTGATCTAATGCAAAATATTTTTTCTAGCTTTAATATAAATAATTTTCTCTGTATTGCTTTACTGCTGAAGATGGCCCCTAGGAGGGCCGAAACATATGTACAGTTGATCTTTTGATTAAAGAAGCTGTGTTTGTGGAGCAGAGACTGTAAGTTTTACCCCCATTGTTGTATTTGGTTCTGGTTTCTGTCGCGAAAAACAAATGGCTCTGTTTGCCCCTCAAAGAAATTTCCGACATATCTATAATATGTATATTGCTTCGACCTGTTTTGTGCAGCTTAAGTGAGTCTTGATGAAGAATAAATTTAAATCGACAACAATCCGGTTGGAGTTTAATAATTGTTGTACTGTTTGTGCAATTTACTCATGAATTATTTTGCTTGTACTTAAGATACTGCTGCGCTGCGGATTTCTATCAGGATCTTCCGAAGTATTCCAGCCAAACGGAATAAATAAAAATGAATCTGAAATATGGTATTGTTGTCCTAACCTCGCACAAAAAAATACAAATGTCATTATTGCTATCCTTATTAATATATTATTATCCATAATAATTTGTTCAATTTTAAATAACAAACTGGATGTGGATAATAGAGAATTTTTAATTTTTTGCAGTATCATACCAACCATAATTTCGACTCGTTGTCAGTTAATATTTTTCCTTGACTCTATATTTCTTTGATGTGAAATTGTGAAAAATACAATGGAACAGTAGGTTACTATTCAGTGTGTTATTTTGTCAAAAACTCCGGAATCTAGAACCACAGAATTCCAATTTTATTAGTTTAGGTGTCAGAATCTGAAGAAAATCCTGAAATGTCGACTAGGTAATTGCCGTTGAAGCCAATCAAATTTATGAACTAAAGCGCTCTACAAACAAATGTCACGAACCGGTAGGCTCAAGAATGTAATAAAGCAAAAACACATTTTTCTAAATCTTTGCCCAATAGGTTATTTAACTGTCAAATATTTACTTAGTCAAAGTTATATTTTTGCTTCAAATTAACTCTTGTAGAATAACGTATCCCCGTCTTTACTAGTTGGATTTAAGCATTGAATAAGGAATTCCGAATACCTTAATCAATGATTTAAGGTTATAAAAGTTGACAAGTCTAGCTGTGTGAGGTATCTTTGGATATTTAATGGTATGTCTTCCCCAATCAAGTGAAACGCCTCTTGATCTGAAGTGATCAGGCTGAAGTTTTGTACGAAAATATACCTTCGCTTCGCTTTTTATAGACAACAAGTTGCAAGCTGCAAGTTTTGATTCGCTTTTGTTATGAAACAAAATCGGCACTGAACTTTATTATTTACCTTAGCCACCCAAGGTGAAGCGGCCTTAAGCAAGGCCAAGGTCGACGACATGCAAACGCTGCGCGGCCTACGTATAGACTGTTTTCCATTTTATGGAATTGTATAATAGTAGCTAGAGGCGCCTCCGCCTCGGATCACATCATTTACGAGGGGTCTTTGACCCAGAGATAGTAGGCGCGGATTGTTGAACATTGACCGATTATTACACAAATATTGGAATAGAAAATAAAAATAGTAGTGTTATCAAATTCAGATTAGGAAAATGTGGCGTTGTTTGTGATATGCGCGGAGGATGAGGCGTTGGAAAATTTAAAGGTGTCTAAAGCCGTAATTTGAATTTATGTAAATTCGTACGGAGTGGTAATGTATGTTTTAGTCATTTCATTTTATGGCCTTCTATCTAAAACAGGATAAAATCGGGGTTAAAACATTAACCTGAACCATTTCATCCAGTTTGTAATGTAATATTTTATCACATCATAAGAACCGTTTTGCGCTAGCATCTCTTTGGTTAGATTATTATTTGGTTAGGTAACATTTAGGTACATGTACCAGCTTGACAAACAGAATGCCAGGGAATTATAAGAAAATTTAGCTTAATTTCTGCCCGTTACTTTCTAAACTAATAATGTAACATGCATAAGCAGCAGAATGTAGCTGAGTAATTGTTATAATTGGATGCGCCATCTGTTTGAAGTCGACCAAGAAATCGTCTCCGACTAAGTTACATTTTTAAAAGTCCACATGCTCGCTTCGTTTTACGAGTATTAATAACTGTCAACCATTCTGACCCCTTTTTATTTTTTTGTGGCAACGACGTAAAAATAAATCCCCTGCTGTACTGCCATAAAATCGATGAATAATGGTTGTTTGATGGCGAAACAATGGCACGATTATAACTTGCTGGCAAAGTTAATCATTTTTGTGGAGATGTCCTACTACATTTGTGTACACAGAACATTCAGAACAGTTTTATCATGCACGAATGCCAATCGCGTTATCAGTGTGATTCACGAACATTGGGAGATATACTTGTCCAAAAGTACAATAATCTAGTAAATATTTTGGCGTTTTTTTACAGATTTGTCTTTGGTCGCTCCATTTTTTCATATTGCATATGGTAATTTATGTGGTGTGTTCTATCAAACAAATTTGTCCACAAACTATTCATAATTTGAAGTAATGTTGTATCAGCAATATTAGACGATATGTTAGAATAAATTCTGAATTCGAATAACTATCCTTTGGCCACTTGCCACTTTTATCTCGTATTTTGCAAACACAAAAAATGTCCACCGTTAAAAAACGAAGTGATTTCTAGATTCGTCAACGCGTGACATTAGCTTGCTTCAGATGGAATATTTTTAGTTCTTCCTGCTATCAAAATAATGGGTTTGTTCCAACAACCGTTCTGAACCGGTTCTCACTCAGCGATCTAATTGGTTGAAAACAATAATTCTGGAATTAATTTTCATCATTCTGATTCGCTAGAACTGGTTCAGCAGACTATTGTTGGGACAAAGCTATTTTGAGGATGGATGTTATAGTAGGCTTACATTATTAAGACACATTTTCCCTCATCGTAGCAAGTTATGTCAATATCAGTAATTGCAGTAAAAATTATGATAACATTTCTGATTTGAGATTGGGTATATATGCTTCTTGATCAAAGGTTTTCGTAGATTTAGTAGTTATTTTCTCGCGACTTGAATTATAGTCTCAACAGAAGGAGTGGATCATTCACCATTTTGACATATCAAGATGATGAAGAAGGAGGATAGTTACAAAATAAGATTCACGGTATTGCGAGGTTACGAATATGCTGAGAACTCTTGTTCCCTTCAATACTCAAGATCGAAGGGAATCATAGTCAGAGGACTACATAGTGGCATATGAGGGAACTAATACCGACTTTTGACTCCAATTTCAATGTAGGAAATGTATTCGTCAATGTAACATAATTTTCATCACGTATATATTACTTTAAAATTAAAATAGAAGATTGGTCGAAGTCTGCTGTAGTAGTGCTACTGAAATATTTGGCTGAGAAGGTGGCTTCCTTTTGACTTATTAATATATTTTATTAATATATATCTGATGAGCACTTCTGATTCATTGCTTTCTTGGCCACTTCTATACACACTTTCCCGTTTACTAATAAATATATATATATATATAGTTTAGCTTGTTGGAGTTTATAATTTCTGTTAGTTTTGAGATATTCGATTTTGATATCTACTAGTACATAGTACAAAATAACTATATCAACTCAATCAAATTGGTGTCTTGATGCATCCCTATTTCTATTTCTGTTGGCGTCCGCAATGTTCATGGTGTTTTGAGTTGTTTTTCCTCCGTCAATTTTCATGGCCCAGCAGACAGCAAGTCGTACCGCCACATCGATGAAACGTTCATACGCAGGCATCCGGGGCAGAATGCCAAGAATTCTCTGTCGGTCTGTAGTTTTTTGATTGTGAAAATATATAAACACGTGTTTGCGTGTTTGGTGCGTTACATTACAGGGACTCGGATAGACTCTACGTTACCAATTGAAATTGGTGCTATCTTAAGAAGACACCGTTTACAACAGTCATGGAATAATGTTATACCTTACTTAATCATTAACAAACGCACCCTGTTTCAGTGCGTTGTTCACCTTATACAGTGTGCTACATTTTGAGTCGAGACAGTTTTGTATTTTTCGACGATACCGTTTTTGTTTTCATGGCATGACAATTGTATGGAAATGTTAAAATGAAATATATTTTTCCAACTGAGACTCACAGAATACAGTGAAATCCCAAATTTTTATTTAAATACAGGGTGTTTGGTAGGTCGATGTAAATATTCTACGGGGTGATAGAGAAGCTATTTGCACCTATTTAGCCATACTTACGTTAGTACAAAAGTACGAAGTCTTATGGTTTCCGAGATATTGACCAATTTAATTTTTTTTATTTCACAAATCCTTTGTTGGGCGCTATTAATGCGATAATCAAAGAATAATAAAAGAAGAAATGACGCCAAAGATGTATAGTATTTCTGATAATTTCATTAATAACGCCCCAACAAAGGATTTGTGAAATAATAAATTGGTCAATATTTCGAAAACCGTAAGACTTCGTACCAACGTAAGTTTGGCTAGGTAAGTTCTATGTAGCTTACTCTATCACCCCCTAGAATGTTTGCATTGACCTACCCAACACCCTGTATATTTTTTTACAATTAACGATTTTATCATCAAATGTTATTTTTTTACGAAACATCCTGAATGAGCTAGGCCGGCTATACTATATATAAAATAATATCTTGGGAAAGGCTTAATCGATTCGTGAAAAAAGGTCACTAAAATATGCCCTGTGGTTTATACAAAGTAGGTACTCCGGAAAACCCATTCAATTTTTTTAGAACTTTTTCCCCATTTGGTGAACACCCTGTATAACTTAGAGTAGTAAAAGTGATTTGAGCTACCGCCAATTCGGTGGCACTATCAATTTTATTCTTAAAAAAAATGCCTAATATCGTTGACTGACGTATTAATAAGACTTCTCACGGCTATAGTTTCATGTCGTGTAAAGTATATGGCGCCTATGGTCAACAATGTATTTTGCATTGTATTTTGTCTCCGGGAAGCGCATGGTGAGCCAGAGGACTGTCAAACATGACAGCCGTGAGCAGTCTTTATTAATACGTCAGTCAACGCTAATATGGTTTGTGATTTTTGGGGGTCTTCTTTTAATAACAGTAGGGCCATGCAATATGGCTATTTCAAAAAAATTCAACCCGAAATGTAGAGCTATTTTTTGAAAGTTAGCGGGTCTTTCGACTCAAAGTGAAACGTACTGTATATCTGTGAATTATCCTGGAGCATAATATACAGTGCTATTCATAACGTTTGCACTGAATGGGAAAATTTTTCATTATTAGATTTAAAAAATCCTGTTTTTCTCCTTAATTTTGCGTTGATTATTTGTATTGTTACGATATACTAAAGGCACAATTAGTAAATAAGTGCCTTAGGTTATTTGGTGGAAAAAGATAGGTATAGAGTACCGGCTTGAAGAGAAATATAATTAAGAAAAAACGAATAGCCTGATATCTTTCTGAAAATTGGCCTAGAAGCACAATAATATTATAATACCACACATTTGCTTAATAACTTTTTCAGATATATCCAAGACATCCGATTTTTCCGAATTTTAAATTATTTTTAATGTCAAATTTGACAGGCATTGGCTGTGACTTTACGACCCTCTTTAGGCGCAATATATGCCATTTTCAAAAATCTAATGAACAAGAATAAGGAACGCCTCTACGATCCTACGTGTTCATAGGAAATGATGTTCACACAGCATTCAAGAAATTAATAAAAAATGACACCAATTAAATTAATGGAATTAAATACGCGTTCTTTGTTACTGTTGTTATCCAATATGATATTATAGAGTAAGATCCCAGGGCCCCCAGACGTAACTTATTTTCTAAAAGACGAAAGTGCGGAATAGAGTAGTGTTCCTATGTACTTTGAACGCATGCGTATTCGCTAAGTTGGGTAGACGGCCAATTTACAGGTAGCAGGTGAGAAAGGTAACTAAAAATAGGACTCACTTTACTTAAATTCTACTGGCTGATTTTTATATATGTTTTGAAGAATATTATTAAAAACTAATATTCAGCACTGCCAGACACTTCCCGTCGGCCATAATTTCCGCCAGACTCTTTAAAGCTCCCAAAAAAATGATTGAACTTTACTTATATTCTAACGCTTGATTTTTATATATGTTACTTAGGGGACTATTTCAAAACTATATGTGATCAGCCAGACAAATTGTAGGGGCCAAACTTCCCCCAGACACAAAAAAAAATCTGCCGTATATGAGCGCGAGGGTACTATATGCATGAGTTTCAGAGCGAGTGAGATATCTATGTGAACATAGGTTTATTAAATTTAAACTGGGATTGATGTAAATGAAAATCTTCAATAAGAACTTAATAATATTTGAATATACAGGGTGAGTTTTTTTTCGATGTTAAATTGGAAAATATTTGCAGTTTTATGGGCCCAATTCAATGCGACTTTTGGATTTTTGTCAAAGTTCATAGCTTTCTAGATATTCCGAAAAAAATGATTTTTCCCTATTCCTTCAAATCCCGTTAGCTCCGTTATTTTTGACTTTACAGAAAAAGTGTAAATACAAAAGTTGTAGGGAATCATGTTCCTAATAACAGGATCCTATCCTATTTTGCACGTGAGCTGTCATTTTAGAGATATGACATATTACTTCGGTTTCTTTTAGATGCAAACCATAGTTGGCTATGGTCGCGGAAAATCGAGCATTTTTAAGCTTTCTAACTATATATTACTCGATATGATTATTTCGAGAAATATCGGAGTTATGGCGTTTTTTCTGTTTAATTCTTATTTTAACCGAGTTAGCCATGGAAACAATGAAATGCTAAATGCTTATTGACAAATGACAGTCCTGAGTTATGGCGGTTTTTCTGTTTTCTGTTTTAACGGAGTTAAGCATAATGGAAACAATGAAATGCTTATTGAAAATGTCAATCCTGTGCAGTTCGACAATTAGTTCAGTCATTAGCTAATTTTCTGCGGAAACTTCTAATTTCTACAAAAAGAATGTATTTTTTTACTACTAACCTGAGAAATCACCATTATTTACCTCATTCCTCTTATGAGAAGTACTATTTTTCTCCCTAGGTAAATAATGAAAAATTTTCTATATGACATTTAAAAATTAGTGTCATTTTATCAGCTTGACAACTGAACTCCCAGGCTAAATCTAATCAAATATGTAAAATATTTTAGTTTATTTTAGTCATTTCTTTTTTCAAATACTTCGAAATATCAAGTAGCCTGGGAGTTCAGTTGTCAAGCTGATAAAGTGACACTAATCTTTAAATGTCATATAGAAAATGTTTCATTATTTAACTAGGTATTTTTTGGTGAGAAATATTACTTCTCATTAGAGGAATGATGTAAATAATGGTGATTTCTCAGGTTAGTAGTAAAAAAAATCTATATACACTTCGGTTGAGAAGGCCATTATTTACCTCGCATATTATATAAAAATGCTCGGTAAAATAATAGCTCACTTCTCAACCTAAGTGTATAATATACTATTTCAATCCTGAAAAAATGTGATATTGTGTAGTATATTCGGTGTAACTTGAACGTTATGTTCGAGCTGCTCCTGCTGCAACTTGCCGTGTCGATGGATTCTGAATTACACAAGCTAGCACATTTGTTTCTGCAATTTCATTTATGTGATTTGATGTGTCCTTTGGCCTACTGAAGGAACCATATTGTCCCAAGTTATCATACGTACAACCTCTTAAAGGTAGGCAGGCAAGGCTGGTGGCGATCAAAGTATAGCGTTCATAATATAATAATATAACGAATCCAAAGAGATTTATTTGGGCGTATGCTCGGCATATCTATTGATCATAAAGTCGATATGGCTAAAATTTTGTCGTATCCTATAACCCCAGTGCCATTATCCATGTGCCATTTCGATGGTGCCATTTGTAAAACTCAAAAGTCCACCTTAATGAAATCTTTAGAAAAAGCCGTTGAACACAATTTACCACAACATTTTTCTAAATTTTTCGAAATAGTGACTACCCTACATAAAAAAATAAAAAATATTTTAACAGTTTTGGCCGTTTTGGAACAAGCAGGAGTTTTAATAAAGAGTGACTTTTTGTCGAAAATCCGCACGAATAAAAACTTTTCTCTCTTCCGGACATCAGAGCGGGACACGCTGTATATTTAAATATTATTAAGTTCTTATTGAAGATTTTCATTTACATCAATCCCAGTTTAAATTTAATAACATAGATATCTCACTCGCTCTGAAACTCATGCATAATAGTACCCTCGCGCTCATACGGCAGAATTTTTTTGTGTCTGGGGGAAGTTTGGCCCAATTTGTCTGGCTGATCACATATAGTTTTGAAATAGTCCCCTAAGTAACATATATAAAAATCAAGCGTTAGAATATAAGTAAAGTTCAATCATTTTTTTGGGAGCTTTAAAGCGTCTGGCGGAAATTATGGCCGACGGGAAGTGTCTGGCAGTGCTGAATATTAGTTTTTAATAATATTCTTCAAAACATATAAAAATTAGCCATTAGAATTTAAGTAAAGTGAGTCCTATTTTTACTTACCTTTCTCACCTGCTACCTGTAAATTGGCCGTCTACCCAACTTAGCGGATACGCATGCGTTCAAAGTACATAGGAAAACTACTATATTCCGCACATTTCGTCTTTTAAAAAATAAGTTACTCTGGGGGCCCTGGGATCTTGGACTATTACTGCGATTCGGCAGCACTGCACAGGAGTTAACCAGTTTAACTTGGAGAACATGGCCGTGATTTCTTACCTTGGATTAGATAATAAGACGGAAATAAATACGTGGTTCAAAAGACCTGAAATATATAGCGGTCATTACAAACCTATTATTTGATGTTGGAATATTCCCGGTACACGAGATAATTTTAACATCATACGCAACATTGGACTATTTGGCTTTGGTCACCATCTACAAATGAGTTGCCATTAATTTTTTTACCATTTATATGTGCAAAAATAACGGATCGAACTAAAATACCTTTTTAACTTCCAAGTCTGATGTTATGCATACCTATTGCATTTCAATTATAATTTAATACGTAAGTCTTACCATAGTTACTTCGAATTTCTTATAAGGGAGGCACCGATTATATATATATATATATATATATATATATATAATAGTGTTGTCACGTTTTCTTCTATTGTTGTCCTAATCATCCAGTGCCGGTAATTTTAAGCTTCACAGTTCGAGTAACCAATTATTGTCTTTGTCGTGGTCGGTCAAACGTCAGCGGCTATATACGTTTCGTCTATGACTTTTACGCACTCGCCGAAGGCTGGTCTGATGATCTTGGTACATAAATTTAATAACTATATATTTCGTGCCGAGTCTTCATTAACTACGCACTGAGCTGTTGTAAAATTATATTTCTCTCCTATACAAAGTAAACATATTATATTAAGGTTCCTTTGCAGGAAGTGTTAGGTTGAAATCGCGACTTGACATCTCGATCGCCAAAAAGTATATTTTTCTACGCACAACTTTTTTCACATAAATCCACATTTTCAGATATTTGTGTTTAATAAAATTTCCAACTTTCTCATTGGCGT
Organism: Pseudeuparius sepicola; assembly: GCA_963920635.1. Taxonomy (NCBI): domain Eukaryota; kingdom Metazoa; phylum Arthropoda; class Insecta; order Coleoptera; family Anthribidae; genus Pseudeuparius; species Pseudeuparius sepicola. Next base: position 43,775,567 of record OY987302.1, on the reverse strand, counting down.
ATAGAAGTAGCGTGTCATCAGCGATGCATAAAACTTTCTCTTTTTTATGTAGACCTATATTTTTTATGTCAAAACAAAGTACAAACATTTCTATTAAGGGTGTATATGGTAAATAGCCGCAAGCTTTTGTTGCAGATGATCAGAGATGATCAGCATTTTGAGGAAGCTATTATACGAATATATTTATTACGTCTTGCAGCTCAACTCCATGTAAAGCTCAAATATTGTCTTTGAGTGCTTTGAATCGCTTCTGGACCAGTTGCCCAGACATTGTTCTTCATGTAACTCAGGAAAAAGCCAAACGGTGGTAGATTGACTCTTGGCGTGTCTAAGTTTGCGAAGTAACTCTCGCTCAATGATGTATTTGTTTTAGGACTTGTTTGGTCCCTATATCTATCTTGCCCTATATCTATCTTGCTATAGTTGGGCGTTGTTTACAACACGTTTAAAAGTGTCCTCTAAGTCATTCCCACTGTTATTTTTTTTTCGGGAAATCTGGGAGTGTGGATCCACAGTAGAGGGAAGCCTGACCGACCGACAGAGCGAACAGAAGGGCTCAAGTTATGAAATATGCTCCTCAAAGTTTGGGCGAGTTGGTCTGTTGGTACCTGTCATAGTGTTTAAAAAAGGTTTACACATGCAGCCCTACCTCTTCGTGAAGTTGATTAACCACCTAGAGCAGAGTTTTGCGAGTGGCTCATAAACTTTGACGGCAATAACCTTAACATGATTTTCTTTCTGAAAGAGTGAAAAATTGAAAATGAAGCGTTTTCTGTACTAGTACCAATTTATTTCTTTAAAAAATGACATACATAATATGTTGGTTGCTTCCCCCACGGAAAGGGAATACATACCTACAATCATTAAAAATGTCAAACTATAAACTTATACACTTAGTTTCACTAAGCAATGGAATAATTCTTGATTTTGGAACCTCACCTACATCATATTTCCTCCAATTCGAGCGAGCTCATGTTATTAAAGATAAATTTTAAAAGTACACGCCTTGCCAATGTTTCTTATCTGGAAAGAAAAGGTCAAGTTATTTTTTTTTCGTAAATCATCACGTACCTAACTTTCTTATCCTTCGGATGTATGGCGAGGATGCAAAAGACTTAGGGGACATATTATGTGTTGTGCACACAACTATTATAATCATAGCTCTATAATTCTAATATTTGAATCTTATAACAGTATTTCCCCTTTGCATTATGAGAACTCAGTCTCAGCCCGAATCATGCTCTCGGTATTTTCATTTTCTCGGGAAACTTATTTCGGCGATTCCGCGCCCAATGTCAAGGTAGTCCGTTGAAACGGTGCCAGCTGAGCGCACCGCTCGATTCCTGGTTTGTGTCGTTCTGACTCACCCGCTCCCATAAAATACGGCCGTTATTAATTCCCGAAGTGCTTTGAGGTGCCCACGTTGAAATGTTATATTTGAGATGTTTATTGAAATGTTGCTGGTGCGCCGCCACCTCCTAGCGCGTGCTCTAGCCAACGTCCAGTTGTTGCTCAAGTCGTTTGGTACTAATTGGTCGGGAGATGATTGAATTGGGCGGGCATGGCCCGTGGTCCTTGACATTTTTACGATCGGTAAACAATTTGGCAAAGCTATAGATCCACACATTACAATTTATATTATTTAGTTACGATCGTTAAGTTCCTATTTCAAAGAGTATAAAGTCTTAAAATTAGGTTATGTGTATAGTAATATTACGCGATGCGAATAATATTGTTATTATACGAGCGGTTCTAAAATTCGGTGCATGATGCTAATTGAAATTTTTAGTCGTGGTTAAAAACCCCTGAGCCCACAAGCTGAAATTAGCCGCAGTACAAATGTACAAATCTAATAGGTAGGTACCTACATTTTTATACACATCTTATACAATACATCATTTTTAATAATTCTAGTACATTTTAAAGGTTCAAGGTTATATTTGTTTGTGATCTATTATAGAGTTGTGTGTTTTGTTTCTGTGGGTTTAATCAACCTAAAAACATTAAAACCTAATTTTAGTATTTCGTGGGTCTCTATAACCTCGGTCAATGAGAAGGTGTTTTGTGGTGGTAAAAAAGTTTAGAATGCAACACGTTTTACAAATTCCTTTAGATACTCGTTCTATTTTATTTTATTAAAATTACATTTTTTTATTAAAATTACATTTTTGTTCAGATGTGTCTAGTATTGACGTTTCTTAAACGGAATACACAGGTTGATTCAGTCATGATGTAAAACATTTTAACCACTCAGTGGGGAGGTCTACTAAAAAGGAAAATGCGAAAGAAATTTTTTTCTCGAAGTTTAAAACGTGAGGCAAGTTAAACTTAATACCCGAGTAACTTGACGCTTTTGCTTCAATGTCAACCGCCAAGGTTGACACTGGAGAGCTGTGTTGCCACATTTCAGTATTTTTTTGCAGAAGAAATAAGAAATACCTACCTTTCATCTGCATTTTTGGTATATTCAGTCTTGATTCTACAAAGGGCAAGCGTTATAACACTTCAAACAGCTTAAGAAAATGTTGTATTCACATCATAAGCACCAGTATTTGCTTAAAGTCTTCGCGAATTTCCGCTGGCACATTTGTATCACAATTTTTAAATTGCTCAAGAATATTGCTACCGGCAAGGCGTAACGACGCCTACCGCGACCCATATTTTGCACGTTTTCATTTTTTTATTGTTTTTTTCTAAGCAACAAAATAGTCTGACAGTGGTTATTATGACGTGATTGTTTAGTTTACTGACGTGCCCGCCACTAGACGCTGGCGGTATTGGCTGCCAATGATAGATTCTCCTACACACCCACTAATTACTGTTGATTGACATTGAAAAATCGTCATTTTTTGAAATATCTGGCACAAAAAAAATTACGATATGTTGTGCAACTGGCAACTCCGCGCCCCGGGGTCGGTAACCTCGGTGCGGGAGCTTAACAGCTGATCTTGTGAACGCCTTCAACTTTTAATACACTTGTAAAAATATATATTTTTTCTTTTTTTTTGTTAGCTTTTGAATTTTTTAAATTTCGAATTCGTATTAACCACCTGTGGTTAAAATTTTTTACATCATCACTGAATCACCCTGTCTAACCAAAAACAAGTTAAAGGCGGCCACAGACCTCGTGATTTTTCGTCGGTCATCGGTGATCATGACAAGCCGTCGTGACAAAACCGAAGTGTGTGGGGCATAAAGTGTCCCGATGAACCGTCACGATGGATATCAGTCGATGCTTGATTTTTTTCGCGACGGTGCAACGTGCGTCGTGATAATACCGAGGTGTGTGGGGATTTCCTTCCAACGCGACAGTTTAAATTCAGTACCGTCTCGTCTCAACGCCCGTTGAAATTTTTATATTGCTTGTTAAAATTCAAAAAATTGATATAAAAAACCTAGACAGAGTTTTTAGTGGATTTATTGAAGCCTGCAAAGGTTTATTAATAACTCGAAATACGTCCATTTTTAAATAATTAAACCAATCTCCAGGTCCAAGCCTTAATTCCCCACATTAATTAACTTTCACATGTTAATAAATTAACATGTGAACATATTTTTCTCTTTAGCAACCATTCCTAGGTCCAAACCGAACGTCTTTTTCTTTTCTTTTTTCGCTTTTAACCGCAACAACCGCCGCCACTGTCAAAAGGTATGCCCTGTTCATCGCGAATAGTCTACAAAACTGCTACTTTGACACGAGGTTGTGGGCTCATCGGGAGTGAAAAACAATCGCGACGGCTTGTCAGGATCACCGACGACCGACGAGAAATCACGAGGTGTGTGGCCCGCTTTAGTGTTGTGGTGGGCAATCTCCCAGATTTATACAGGGGACGTTAAAATAACATGACAAGTTCCTATAAAAAAAATTCCCAGAGGGCCCCCCTACGGAGATACAGGGCGTTGAAGTTCTTTTTTTGAAATTAAATTATGGCTATATCTCCCAAAATAATCAAGCCACTGAACTAAAATTTGGCATTGTTGTGTTTTTGGGGATGGAGAACAAGCCGAAGGTATCAATTTTTACGTATCTCACAGAGCGCGCCACTTGTGATGTTTTTTGATCGTGCTTTTACTCGTAACTTTTTTGCGGTTAGGTTTTTGGTCTTGCAGGTCCATCATTTTAGTGCACCTTTTCATTTTGCAACAAAAGTGTATTCTGGTCTCATAACGATAAGATCAACCTTTTGCGTTGAAATTCGTAAAACGTGCCTCAAAACACCTGTTAACTTCAACATTAGAAACAAAATCTTTACCTACCGCTTTCAAACGTTACAGATCGGCTGTAGAATTTAAACTGAGAAGAAAATCCTTATGAACAATGTACCAAAAATTATTAGCTTTCAAAATGGAAATTAAAGATTGAATTTCACAGAATTTGAACATCCTATTTCAAGAAAAGCAACGGTGTCTTGTCCAATGTCCATTTGGTATTTTTTTCTTAATTTTGAATATACAGTTGATCTGTAACATTTGAAAGCGGCAGGAGAAAGTTTTATGTTTTGAATGTTGAAGTTAACAGGTGTTTTAGGGAACGTTTCGCCAATTTCAACGCAAACGGTTGATTTTTATCATTATGAAACAAGAGTCCACTTTTTTTGCAAAATGAAAGATGCACTAAATTGCAAGACCAAAAAATAACCTCAAAAAAGTTACGAGCAATAACACGATCCAAAAATAGTGCAAGTGGCGCCCTCTGTGAGATAAAAAAATTGATGCCTTCAACTTATTCTCCACCCCCAAAAGCACAACATTGCCAAATTTCAGTTCAGTAGCGTGGTTGTTTTGAGAGATCTAGCCATAATTCAATTTCAAAAAAAGAATTTCAAAGAATTTCCGTAGGGGGTCCCTCTGAGATTTTTTTTATAGGAACTTGTCATGTTATTTTAACGTCCACTGTATAATTCCGGACGATTGCCCACATATTCTCGGACACCCTGTATAATTTACGTTGAGGATTGTGTTCTAAATTTAGACATTTTAACATTAAATTAATCAAAGTGTGCCTGTACTTAATGTATTCTTCATGATAATTTTCACCAGTGTTAATTTTCTTTGTATTTCTTTCATTAAGACTATGAATTTGATCTGACTGGCACAAGCACATTGACAGTTCAGTAGTTTCTTTCTTGTTCCATGGTTAACTAGAAGTTTATAGTACCTAAGATTTATTATAATGAATAAATGAAAATAAATAATTATCGTTTCTAGTTTTATTTTTCTGTATGTTTTGCTATGTTTAACGACATCAACAAAGTATTGTATGATATACAGACGAAAAGTAGTTCTTCGTACGTGTTTCATAAAGTATACTATTATAAATCTTGTTGCATTATATCAGTGACTAGTCACTGATAACTAAAGGGCGGAATATATGCAAATTGCATATATGGCTGATGCTCGGGAAAAGTAGTATAACTCTGAATTCTTAGTTTTGAGTTATGGCCAATTGAAGTTTGTTTTTCCATTTTTCACCATTATCTCAATAGTAATATATTTTACAGACACAAAATCACAAATAGTAGTTTTGGTTTAATTTTATCACAAAAAAAAGGAAAAAATCAGGAGTTATACTTTTTGACTCATAACATAAAAGACAGCTAAAAAAACAGAACATAGCAAAGTTCAGAAAATTTTTATTAGAAAAATAAATACAAAATTAGCATACTGAGGTAGTTTTTATTAATATAGGTCTTGTTCAAAATCTTCAGGTTCAACAAGTGGATCCTGCACTGTCTTATTCGATACCAAATTACGATAAAAGGCATGGAAGGTTTCGTCTATGAAAGGTAGTAATTCAGTCAGGTTTTGTTTTTTGTCTTCGTTTATTGGATTGGGGAATTTTAGAGTAGGCGGCATCTCAGATTTTTTATTTAGTCGGACCCCTCTAATTTTTAATGGAGCTTCAGTATCTAAAGTTTCCTTATACTTTACAACGCCAAATTCCTTATCATAACGCAGCCATTTTATATTTTGCCAAATTATCTTTTCTTCCTCGCTGTTTATCTTCTTTTTCTGAAAATTGCTGTTAAGCAAACTAGCAAAATCGAAAAAATCATCTTTCTTCATTTCCGTGACTGAGAATGTTTTAGATTTTCCACATAAACGTACGAGTTGATACCAATCACGTGGATGATGAATTGGTGAATCGTACTTCGCCTTTTTTTTCTCGATCACTGAATGATCCCAGTCCGATTCCATATGGGTGTGCCCAGGCACAAGGAATTTGTGATCCACAGTTTCGAGTTGCTTCACTTTTTGAAGTAATAGTGTAAACATGACAGCTACATGCCAATTTTTATTCTGCCCGGAGCATGTGTCTGAATATAGAGTTACATGTTTGACCCCTGGAGAAAGACCTTCACATAAATGCTTAAAAAGGCAGGACGCAATATTATTTGCCCCTCGACCAGAGATAGCTTCATGTCACATCATATTGAATGAGGCGTTGTCATCACATCTGTGTATTGTCAAGTTGAACGTCCATAATTGGCGTTTATAGAAAGCAACTGAAGTGGCAAGGGAAGGAGTTGGTAGGCATTGCTGTAAATCGAAAGTATAAGTAACTTTGGTAAAGTCTACTTTCGATGCCTCATTGTCTAACTTTTTCTGATTGTACGCACTCTCAGCTTCTTCTTGGTGTTTACTTAACTTCTCCTTATATTGCGTAACCTCCAGTTCATCCTTAGTTGCCTTTATCAACATCGTTAATTTATCGCAAGCCTGACAGGTGTCTTTTTGTGGACTTTTAATTTTGATATTCATAGTTTTAAAAACACGTTCGTAAACTGGTCTACTGATGATCCTATTTCCATTGTTCCATTTAGTATATTCTTCGTACATACGTGAGAGTGTGTAGTGAGGAGGTAAATATTTCTGTGTCGATTGCTGACGACAGTAATGGCTCTCGTATGCGGGAATGGATAAAATATGTTTTTTTACCAGGTCGATGTCAGAAGAGCAAATTTTATTTTTTGGTGCTGCAAGACCTCGCCTGTCATCTTCAATAATTCCTGATACCGATTTACACTTTTTAGCCAAAACTGTAGTGATGTATCCATTTGATAGATCAAAAGTATCTTGAAAATATTTTTTACAGATTCTAACTAGTTCGCCATCAATCCTAAGGTTATACTGAAAAGACAGTTGCCTATTTTTTTGCTTCTGTGGATCACTGACTTTAGTTTTGTGTTCTTTCTTTTTTGTTTTATTAATCAAGTCTGCTATAAAAACGACTTTCTTTTTGTGATTTTCAATAGACCAATACTCTTCAAAAACCACCCTTCTCTTATTATTATCTATACGGTTTCTACAATCAGGACGACACCTCTTCAAATGTCGAAGAACCCTAGCTCTAACAATCTTTCCTTTATTGCTTGTGTATTCTTTTCCTTCGTTTCGTTTGCGTTTTCTTTCAGCTCTTACGTCTCTCGTCTCCCCTTTCTTAATTCTCTTCGGTGATCTGACTATCTTCAGTCGTTTCTGTTTTTCACTTAACGGCTCTTCATCCGAACTGGAATATTCTTCATGGGTTTCAATAATAGGAGGATTGTCACATGCGAAATCGGTATGAGATTGGATCTCTTTTGTCTCAGGTTCATCATATGCTTCAAAAGTTTCAAACATGTTCGTTGACTGTCGACTTTCAGTTTGGCGATCTATTATAAAGCCTTCATCAGTGCTGCCTTTGTGAAAATCTTCAGTAGAACAATAATTCACCACGTTATAGTTCTCTTTGTCAGGGTCAGGTGTACACCAGGAAATTTCTTCATATCTTATATCACAAGATGAAACTGATCTTGCCGGACTTGACTCTAAAGATAAAAAAAGAGAGAACATACATTACAAAATACACAATAAAAACAACCAATAAACTTACCAATACCCGGGGATACGTTTCGTTTACATATATTAAGAATCTGTAGAGCTCTTTTCGACGCCATTTTTTAAACCGTCACGATAAACAACCGCCCTAGACGATTACTATTTCCATACTGAATGCATTTTTAACAAGAACTGACAGGGTTTAGGGAATAACGTCTGCGCACAAATTTGTGTAAACTAGTACAAGTCATTGCAGTTTACATGAGATAAATGTGCAAAATAATATAAGTCTGACTTATGCTATTATACACCAGCTATACTTTAGTGCAAAATAGTAAAAGTAGACATGTTCTTTTCCCGATCGATTGAAGAATTTTTTTGACTTATACTAAATTAACATTCTATTTTCATGCCGTCCAATTGAGACAGACTTATATTACTTTTCCCAGTAAAACTAGTAACATTTAAAATGTTTGTGGTGCACTTAACTCATTTTTGCTGAAAACGGAGTACTTTTCCCGAGCATCAGCCATATATGCATTTTTTGCATATTTTATTCAATTTCGCAAAACATTGCATATTTCTGGAAAAACTATATTTTTGTGCATATTTGCATGTTTTTCTTATACTTATTTATAGATATAAGATATAACCAAGATTATGAGACTTATTATTTTATTATTATTAAACAAATTTACGAGTTTACCTGCAGGTAGGGTAAGCCCAACACGTTATAGTTATATGACATTTATTGGGGTTTCCGGGAATTCTATGTATATTGTTAGGTGCCGATAAAGTAGGTACTACTTACAATGCCTTATTTTATAGGGTCATTCAAACAATTCCAGTAAAATTTCCAAGTAATTTGTTATAATTTGCCTGCCTAATACTATAAGAAAATATGTTCTTATATCGGTTTGTTTTACTCTCAGTTCAGTTTATCGATAGAGTTCAGTGTGAAAATAGTGTTTTGTGAATATTTGATTTCAAAATGTCCAAAATGCCAAAAATTTCTTCATGGATTAAAAATGTTCCTGAGTTGGAGCTTGGTGGAGATAAAGTGTTTTGCAAAGCTTGTGCAAAAATTGTAATAACTTACCTATTATTTCTTACTTTTTGTTTTGCAATTTTTAGCGTTGAAATTAGAATATTTGCGGTTCTTTTTTGCTTATTTTTCGAAGTTTAAGGTATTTTTACATGTAAAATAAATGCATATTATTGCATATTTGGCTAAATAAATGCATATTATTGCATATTTTAAATAAAAATAATGCATATATATGCGCATATTTCGATTGAAATTAAATGCATATATTCCGCTCTTTACTGATAACATACTATTGCCAGTGACTATAATAGTCACTGCTATTACGTGGGTGGGTATATTATGTATAGGTACTACCACAACCAGTGGCCCAACTCCCTAAAATATTTTCAGAGTCCGGCACTTTGGATAGCTTTGACTCGGCTTACTATCAGCTCGCAAACGGCTCTGTTGTAATCAACGATATACAGGGAGGTCTATTAGTGGCCGAAAGTACCAAAAGTAGTAGATTCCTTATGAAAAAATATATATATTTTAAATTTTGGAACGTCATAAGATAACCAAACGACCTTACTTTAATAATATTTCGAGATATACAGGGTGTTCCGCGAAGGTGTGGTAACAAGCTGAGCAATTTTTTTAAATGAAATACCCTATATATTTTTGGCATATTCGATTCTACAATCTGTTGGCTTTATACTGCATTTTTATTTTTAAAATATTTTGCGGCGTTGCCATGTTATTCAGGAAAATGTATGAAAAAGTCGGATTTCAGACACTATGAAAAGATGCCCTTGCCACAGCAGTCTTGATGTTTTATATAAAAAAAATCTACTTATTACGAAACACTGAATTTAAGAAATGCAAATGTAAACAAATTACCTCGTTTTCAGTGTTATTTGTCTTATAGTGAATTATCTATTCCTATATCGTTGGTTGTAACCGACTGATTTTCTGCGTCAGGTCTTGGACGGAGCCGTACCCTTATATGTATTTTAGTACCTTGGTATTGGTAGTTGTAACATGAGTGGCACAAATGACGTTGGGCGACCAAAGGTTGCATAAACAAATCAATTAATTGCGAACATAACTATGATCGGTAAAAAGTGTATACTTTTTCAGGGTTTCATATTTTGCCTGATGAAAACAAATGATCAGTTGGGCTACTGATTTATTATAGCGTGGGACTACTATATACCCATGACATGCCTACGAGATTTTATGTGTGAAGGCATTAAATATTTATTTAGAATTAGTGTTTAAAATCGAATACCTGCATTTTTCACACACTTTTTAATTGAGACCCTGCACTATAAAAAATACTGTTTCTGGTGGGCGTACATTTCATCAAAAATGTCGACTGGGAGCTTTTTAAGCTTTATCCTCCCTGACAAACAGCCAAATCCGGATTAACTCTTTTTTTCTGTTCCAGGTGAGTTTATCTCTAGAGCTGGTGCATCGCTTACAGAAAGCAGGTAAGTATGTAGAGTGTACCACTGAAGCATTTAATTAACTACGGATATGCAGAGCAGCGGGACCCCACTAAGAATATTAATTTCTGGGACTGATATATCATTCAGCCAACATTCCGCTGGCTCCGCCTAGTTCCCATGTAGATTATGTTCGTGTGCCTCCGCGGTTTTATTGGGTCCTGGGATATCCAAACCGCCAGCACTGCCACCTACTAATTTATAACGTGTTCGAACTAATAAAGGATTCATTAATTACGGGGTTGCGGGTTGCAGATGTTGCGCGGAGATACACAAGTAGCGCTTTATGGGCTGTTGCATAATAACAGGCGGGCAGATCGGTTAACCACCCGTTCCCGATAAATCGGAACCGTTGGAAACTTTCTTCGTAAATTATGTATCGGTTTCAGTGAAGTTTGAGCATTCCCGGATAAACACGGAAATTGGTCAAACTGGACGCATTTGGTCGACATTTTGTGAGTAGGAATAATTACACTCTATTCAAACTAAATGCAAGTGGCGCGTAAACATTTACACGATGGAAGCACGTGAACAATTGTGAGGGCTAATACGAGACAGGACCACATTAAGGACGATCTCTATGAATTTTATAATATAAAATATTAAAATAATATGCCCCAGTATTAAGAACTTTAAAAACAAACTTTTATGGCACACCTAGTCATTCACTTACCTGCAAATTTCCACTATTAATACAAATCGTAGCTCCAACAATTAATAAACAGCGAAATAATTATATCGGAAAAAAATAAAGGTCCACTTGCGACTCGATACACCTCTGTAAGAAACACCGACTCGCTGCACTCGCCCGCCGGGCCATACTTTATTGCCGGCTAGCCAATATAGCAAGCCGATCACGTGCGTATCACGCTCTAGCCATGCAACAACTTGTGTATATGTTTCACTTGCGTTTAGTTTGAATAGAGTTTAGTATCCGGCCGTTCTCGTCGATTGAACTTCCAGCCATATAGCTGACCGTAGCTGTTAGAACCTTCACAGTTTTAACATACACCGGTAAACAAACTCCTGGGGAACATCATTGAGTTATAAATATTAGCAAGCGAGAAGAGTGCTCACGAGATCGTCTCTCTAGTTAATATCAATTAGTGAGTACTTTTGCTTATTATTACATACTTTTCTCCTAAACAGACAACAAATTCAAAGAGCCCGTTCTATTTGTGGCGTTTTCAGTACCATCTATTGAACAGGGCGCAACTCAAAGAGTGTTTTTTTCAGTTTGGTTGGCGCGGTTATTCTGTTGGGACAGTCGTGTACCAAGTATACCCTGAATTTGTTTTTGACATATTAAACCATCTCCTCGATCAGCTCTTAGGGTTTTGGACGGTCCCAATGATGAACAAGGTATTGGCAATTTTAGAAAGAGCCGAAGGTGGACCTTAAAAGCCTATAGTCTAGCAAATTGACTTGGATGTGGTGCGTAGACGATATTTTATATGAGGTGGCGGGGGCATCTTCTCTTGTTTTCTGAGGTATTGTTTACACATTTCATGCAAGAAACTACCGATAACTCCTATAAGATATAGTTTATGCTTATAACCACAGGTCTTGAGAGGATAGTGACGCCCGATTTTCTGTTCTACCAAAAAAAAAAACAAGTTTCGTGACATTTTTTAAAGTAGCAACAAACAAAGTCGAATTTTCTAAGTGTCGATTTTAACTCTGAAACAGCAGGTTAGCTGAATTTTGGCATATCTACTGTTTATATAACTCGATATATTTCTGATACTAGGAATTAAGCACAAGTTAACATATTTACAAAGGTACTTGTAACTGATTAACAATAAAAAATGGTTTAAGTTGATTACAATGAAAGTTAAAGTTTTCAATAAGGTCTAAGAGTTGTCAATTTAGATGATTACAAATTGAAAGAAAAATTGAAACAATTAAGTTCAAATTAACTTGCCTTGACACGAGAAGTATTGAAGCTAAAGAATTGTTAAACGTTCCTCACGTGTGATCTTAAAAATGGAACACTTGATGGGAAACACCTTAAGTGAAAGTTTAACGACACTCAGGAGTAGCTGACCTTCGACCGAATTCAGTAGAAGTCTTCAACACAGCCTCCGATCACATCACAAGTGGTCCTGCCGCAATGCTTAACAGTTTGATGGTAGCTGCGTAAGTGACGTGCGATGGTGGTATAGCTCAGGATCTCAAGGTTTCGCTAAGTCAGCGGATCGCAAAGGGCTATAACGTGTAGATCGCTTGATGTTTATTCCACATGCTGTTGAGTGAAAAGTAATTCAGGTGAATTAGACAATGATAGGACCCTCTTAAAATACAGTCAGTGATTCTACGACTATTTATGTACAATAGAAAAATCTTAAAGTCCTTAATATTTTACGATAAAAAATTATGTTTTAAAACCCAACAATATTAAGGGCAACCAATTTAATAATATCATTCCAAAAGTTATAAAAAATGGCAAATAGTGCCAGTGCTTTCTAAAAAGTCTATCGCCCGCTGTTGTTTTTAGAGTGTACAAACATTATGTTACTTTTTCGTTACAAAATATTTTAGTGAGATTTTCAAACCATGGTCTGTGAATTTACTGCACTATTAAAAAATATCATATTTTTCAGTACCTTTTAACACCCTGGATCTCGAAAACGAAGCGTTTTGGACATATGTTAATATTAACTTTTTTTGTGAATTTGTGACATAGAATTCGCCATGAAAATATGGCCAAGCATTTTAGTTACACCTGTACCTATACATACTATGTACAGGGTGATCCATCCAAGAGGAACACCCCCCTTAACTTCTTTATTTTTCAAGTTAAAGAAAAAATTGTAGAGATAAAAGCTTTAAGGTTTTTGTCAGCTTTTCCATGAACTTACTGAAATTGACACAGGGTGTTCCGTAAAAGCTGGACAAACCAAGCTGATGTTTTTTCACAAGAACACCTAGTATATTATTGCATTTTTGGAATCTACACTTCGTCCCGATTCCAACGACATATATATGTGATATGATTGCTCCAGCCGTTTTTACAATACAGGGCGTTCGAACTCCATTTATTTCATGTTTTCACATCCTGTATCTCTGAAACGAAAAGTTTGCGGAGAAATTGAGTATAAGAAAAAATGATGAAAATAGTGCCTCTAAAACGTTAATACTCATTTTGAACCCACTCCGAATCAAGGTTCATATTTCCATGTTTTGCCCTGGACTAGAAAAATATCAACCTCAACTTTTTTGTGTGGATGATTACAAAATGACTATTATCGTTTTAGGGGCATCATTTTCATCATTTTTTCTTATACTCAATTTATCAGCAAAGGTTTCGTCTCTGAGATACAGGATGTGAAAACATGAAAATATGAAGTTCGAACGCCCTGTATTGTAAAAACGGCTGGAGAAATCATATAACATATATATATATATATATATATATATATATATATATATATATATATATATATATATATATATATATATATATATATATGTCGTTGGAATCTGGACGAAGTGTAGATTCCAAAAATGCAATAATATACAGAGTGTTCTTGTGAAAAAACATAAGCTTGGTTTGTCCAGCTTTTACGGAACACCCTGTGTCAATTTCAGTAAGTTCATGGAAAAGTTCACGAAAAACCTTAAAGCTTTTATCTCTACAATTTTTTCTTTAACTTGAAAAATAAAGAAGTTAAGGGGGGTGTTCCTCTTGGATGGATCACCGTGGACTTTGACTTTTTCTCCGCTATTTAGTAGAAACTTCCTGAACTTGATTTTGAGGAAGTGGAGGCACTTGCTCCAGAGTATTAAAAAAGTTTTAGAGCACCCATTTACATAAATAGTATATGGATAAGCTATATCGTCCAAAGGTAGGTAAATAGGTAAATATGGCCATATCCGCAATATGATTGCGAGTTCCCATACCTATTATTTTAAAGTCCACTTAACATATTATCCTAAAGATTTAAACTCTGTTTTTTTATATTATTCCAGTGCAGAGATTTTGTAGTATACAGTGTATTCGCGGATTGTTGAAGAGGGGTTATATTTTTGTTGCTTGTCAAAAAAAAAAAACGACTCGAATAACGCGAAGCTGAATTTGATAGATTCAGGGCGCCCAAAAAATAAGAAATAAAGCCTTTATGCCTTTTACAGGAAAACTCAAAATACGTTTTCCCTTTAGAATTGCAATTCGGTACATCTGCGTCATGCTAGAAAGAGCGTAATCTTAAAGAGAAAATTTATTTCAGAATTTTGCCGTAAAATACGAAAAGAATTGTTTATAAAATGTATGTACATAAAATTGTACATTTGCTGTCTTTTTTGGTATAAACAATATCTAGGTGCTTATTTATGTTACAAGTGCATAAACTAAGGCTTGACGAGCCTGTTTATTGCCGATAGAGTGAATAATAAGATGAGTCTAATTAAGACAATCTGTGATAGACGGTATAATGTTTTAAGCAGTATTTCATAATCAAACTAAAGTATTCGGTAGCTTTTGTAACAATCGAAGCACTGTTTAAAGATTGTTGCAAAAGTTCCCGAAATAAGCGAATAATGACACATAACTTTGACAGGCAAACACCGATATTGCATGCTTTCATATACGTTTTTAAAAAACTCATTGGTTCCCTATCGCATACGGAAGTCTGAAATGGAACTCCATAAACAAAGTTTCCGGAAGCGATAAAGCTTTTATCAGTTACCACCGATAGGCATGTTGTTTAAAAGTTTAGAGCCCTTTATTCAACAAGGTGGGGGGTTTTCTCTTAAAGGGAGGTGGATATGCAGAAATGGTAACGCGACCATCTGAATCGTATTGTGCAGAATCCACTGAAGCTCCTAGTTTCAAGTATTGATCGCAATAAAACAGAATTTATAAGGAATAAGGTTGGCTATCTAATGTTTTATTTTTAGGAAGTTTGGAGAAACTTTGTAGTATTCATCCTATACGATCCAGAAAACGAATTCTTTCGGCTCCCTTTAAAAAACAGTGTGGTGTGCATGACTGAAATAAATTTTGTACGGACTTTCGAAAATGTGTATTCGTCATTTAGAAGTGAACTGTGTTATTATAATAGTCCTTTTTGCATTTTATCACTAGAGCTATAATTATAATTTAATATGGCGGCAAAGATTTGGAGAGCCCTATAGATAGCCCGATTAGTGATAAGCTGTTGAATTATATCCATCGTCAATATCCTCACGGACTGAGGTAGGTATATGGTGCATAAATTATATTGATTGAGAGAATCCTCGGGTCCTATAGATACAGTTTAATTGCAATCCGCCTGAAACCAAACCACGTAATTATATTGGATTTTACGGTGCGTTTGATAATGAAGTTGTTCAATTAGCAGACGCATTCTAGAATACTATACTATGGTTGAGCAAATGGCATTATACTAAGTTAGTACATTAACGGTTTATTTACAGCCTTATTCATACGTTGCATGTAAAGCAAATTGGTTATAATAATGATGTATGCACTTCCATACTATTATGTTTCTTCAGTTAGGATCTACAGTCCCTCAGTATACCTTTATATCATATATTATTTATTATATTACTTGCAATAATACTGATAACTAGAATAAAAATAATTGTCTAGGATATAAGGACACTTTTGTCAGCAGACAGATATAATAGGGCCAAAGCTATGGAATATTCGGAATAAAATAATTGATCAAAACCTGGCCAGAGGGATGTTATTGTGGAAGGCTACATTTATTTTTCCACAACCGTTAACAAAAGTAGACGTTAAACCATTGTTCTCAATGCATAAACTGGACGCAATTTTTTTGTTAATTCAAAACAATGGGAAACATAAGTATTATAATAGACCTAGTTGCATAAATTACTATTAGATACATAATTTTGATCCGCTTGTTAACAAACGCCTGAAAGGCGCTTGTTATGGCCCTTGCCTCTAGCTAGTCCGGGCTGTCTTGGCAACACTCTACAGGACGCAGTTTTCGATTTTTCGAGCCCAAATTTCGCGTACGTCCGCGGGAGTACATGAGGAAGAAGACTATTGAAAAGCGTCCGGATTAAAAGAGCCGTTCGGCCCCCCGGAATTTTTTTTCCGACTTTTTTAGACTATTTTGGAAAGAAAGGGCCCGAGAACACCCTGCATATTCATCGTGGCCGAGGCGCACGCGCTAGATAATATATCGATTAGTTAGAGTTCAGAAACAAAATGGTGGTAATCAGCTGTCGTTTGGTTTTGGTGTGGACAATTTCCAAATTTCCAACATTCGTAGTGGTTTGGGAGTTTGGGAGTTCAGAAACCCATCTGTTATTCCATGGGTAAGTTTTCCAGGTACGGGCGCACTGTAGGTTAGGTATGTATGTATGTAGGTTTTTATGTAAAATTTCGGTTTTAGAAAACGCCACGGGAGAGATCCACTTATTACTTTGCCTTTCTTGGAAAATCAGGCTTGAGAAACTCAGAAACCCGTGTTAGAACGAACTTATGGCCGTGCCCTTGTCCCTCTAGTGGTGATCTGGCGCTTTCCGGCTTAACAGGAATAATGGAAAACTGAGTTGTACAGAAAGGTATGGAGAGCATTTTTAGATACGATTTGCTTCACCTATTTCAGATTTTTAGGTACTCTGGGGTCTTTGTTGCCGTCTAATAATCCTGCGAAACGAAGCGAGGACAATGCACCGTTAAAAGAATATATGCGGAAGACTGAGGGGTATCAATTTGCCGTTTAAACTTGATCGATGCTTGTGCCGAAGAAAGGGTTTCTTAGACAATGTCCTTTTACATGGGTTTTGGCAAGTCTAACCCGACGGAAAACTTTGTCGTAAGTAGATATTTCTAGATATGTTTTTGCCGTTTAAAAAAGCACATATACATATTTCGAACCTGTTTCTGTCGATATGGGTTATGTTACGTTAAATATCTGCTTAATTGTCGCAGAATTATATCTCAATACATAAATTTTGTTTCAGGTGTGAAGAACGCTCGCACTAGCCCTCTTCTTGCTTTGTAAGTCTTCGCCTATAATACAGTCAATGTGTGCTCAAAAGAACCCCTGGCGGGAAAGTTGTGGGGTAGTTTTGATTTCTTCCATTCTATTATAATGTTATTGGGGGTACTGAATCCGATCCTGAGGTTTGCTAAAAAAAATTCGTGACGCAACATTCAAAAAAATGCAAAAGTAAGGTAAAATATCTAATTTTTGTCGGTTTTCGGCTTATAACTCAGAAACTATCAATTTTTCTTAAATAATCTTCCTATTCAAAATAAAAGCCTATAAAATTTCCTACAAATTTCACTATTTAGGTTTTTTCTCTCCGACGAACCGTTCGAGCTCAAGAGCTAGTTGAAAAATGATGTACTTTGTCTGTCTCCGCAAAAACCCACTTTTTCTACTCCAAAACTCTAAATTTATTATTAAAAGCTGTTAATTCCTCCCAGTTCTCTGCATATACTTTTGCATTTTTTGAATGTTGCGTCAAGAAATTTTGTTAGCAAACCTGAGAATCGGATTCAGCACCCCAAGAAACATATAGAATCAAAGAAATCAAAGCTACCCCAAAACTTTCCTGGTAAAAACACAATTTGACTGGATTATTATATGACCATGTCAAAGATTTAGTACGGGAGGTAGCCGTAAAGTACAGCGGCCCCTGGGTCATGTACATCTCCCGAAGTAGCGACAGAGATTGACGAGACATGGAGAGAATTTCTTAGTTTCTGTTTTTCTGTATTAAAAGTGAACGCAAATATTGAATGCCAGAAATGACAGCTAGACGGAACTGCCAGAAATGACAGGCCTCAATCCTTCAGCCAACCAACCATAACCTCAAAGTTTGTTATTGTTGTCTATACGTGTTTAAACGAAAAACTGAAAGCACCTTATCGACGAGGCGGGTTAATGGAAAGCTACAAGGTTAGTCTCTTGGCTCAGTAGTTGTGAATAATCACATAAATATAATTTCCTTTTTAGTACACTCAGATATGGACCACAGCTGCAGGAGTATTTACCCTATGATTGTCGAGAAGTTATCGAACTGATGCAATATGTACTTTATTTAAAATAAACTGCAGTGAAGAGGTCCTGGAAGTATTATTTATTTACGAAAAATTTAACACTAATGATGGAATATACAAAATACTCCAAATGAAATTACACAGAAAAGTAAGACTAGATATCGTTCACGTAATTAATTTAATGTTTCTTTTAACTATCCCAGCGCATTCGCCATAGATACAAAAAATAAGTATTCAATTCAATTTTCTATTTGAAATTATGTGTAATTCACATTGCATCAATGGAAATTTAATGGTCACAGAAGAACAAGCACAGACCTCGGAGCGCCACCAACTTGAGGGGCGCCGAGTAGTCGCCTCGCTGAAACCGCGCCAGACTTACAAACGCCTACGCGCAATACTCCATTTATCTCCAATTATAAAATATTTATTCAACTCAAAACAAGCACAGACCTCGGAGTGCCACCAACTTGAGGGGCGCCGAGTAGTCGCCTCGCTGAAACCGCGGCAGACTTACAAACCCCTACGCGCAATACTCCATTTATTAAATATACAGGGTGTAAATAAATAGTATAAAATAAATACAATTTTTCGATTTGGGCTTTCCTTGCCAAGTTATTTGGGTCTACAAGGTGACCCAAAAGTATTTTTTTTATTTATATCTCAAAATAATCAAGTTGCAGAACTGAAATGGAGAATAAGCTGAAGGTGTCAGTTTTTACGTATCTCACAGAGGGCGCCACTTGTGCTGTTCTTTGATCGTGCTTTTACTCGCAACTTTTTTGAGGTTATGTTTTTGGTCTTGGAGATTCGTCATTTTAGTGCACCTTTTCATTTTGAATCAATCCTTTGCGTTGAAATTGGCAAAATGTGCCCCAAAACACCTGTTAACTTCAACATTAAAAACATAAAATTTTTATCTACCGCTTTCAAACGTTACAGATAGACTGTACCATTTAAACTGAGAAAAAAATTCCTATGAACAATGTACCAAAACTTATTAGCCTTCAAAATGGAAAGGATTGAATTTAACAAAATTTGAACACCCTATTTCAAGAAAACCAATGGTGTTTTGCCCAATCTGTAACGTTTGAAAGCGGTAGATAAAAATTTTATGTTTCGAATGATGAAGTTAACGGGTGTTTTGGGGCACGTTTTGCCAATTTCAACGCAAACGGTTGATTCTATCGTTATGAAAAAGAGTACATTTTAGTTGCAAAATGAAAAGTTGCACTAAAATGACGAACCTTCAAGACCAAAAACATAACCTCAAAAAAGTTAGTAGTAAAAGCACGATCACAGAACAGCACAAGCGGCGCCCTCTATGAGATACATAAAAATTGACACCTTCAGCTTATTCTCCATCGCCAAAAACATAACAGTGCAAAGTTTCAGCTGTGCAACTTGATTATTTAGAGATATAAATAAAAAAAAATCTTTTGGGTCACCCTGTAACCCGAATAACTTTGCAGGGAAACGCCAAATCGAAAAATTTTATACGAGAACCCCCCCTTATTTTTAAAAAGGCAATCACCTCCTGAATTTTTTCGCACTTATTCATTTACATATATCCCCAATTATAAAAAAATTATTCAACTCAAAACAAGTCTGAAATAAAAACATAGTTTAAAAAACTAAAAAAACACGTTTACGCTTAGCAAACCGAACTAAAAAGTAAAAAATAATAATAGCAAACCGAATTTTATTGTAAAAAAGAAGCGTGCGGGGTGCTTTTTTTATTATATATATATTTTTTTATGATAACTCTACTTTTATCAATAGCTACTAATGAAATATTTATAACAATTGATATCATGCACCCCACGCTTCTTTTTTTTACAATAAAATTCGGTTTGCTATTATTATTTTTTACTTTTTAGTTCAGTTGGCTAAGCGTAAGCGTGTTTTTTTTTAGTTTTTTAAACTATATTTTTATTTCAGACTTGTTTGATATAAGTACCGCTAATCTCCAATTAAAAGTGTGCGATTTTTAAATGTCGATCAACAAAACATCCCATGACATTACAAAAAAATCTAACTTATTTTTATTAGTGAAGATAGAAATTAAGACTAATAACTTGCGTTGTGTTGAGAATGTAAAAAGGGATTGAACCAAATTTTTTTCATGGCCACCAAGGATTTTTTGGAAGTGAATCACTTTTTTATTATTAGAGCAGGTAGAGACATGGGTTTTTTTTTTGTTTGACCCCACATATCAAAAGGAAGAAAACGGCCGTAAAAAGAATAGTTTTTGAAAAATATTTTTTATTTCATCGATGGTAAGCGCAAAAATTCTGAAGTTAATGTATTATTATAGACAGAAAGCAATCCGAACGGTCAATATTTCAATTATTTTTCGAAAGAGGCGTAACTTTTTTTTATTATTAAAGATAAAAATTTGGAACTTGCATTGTCTTTGAAATGTATAAGGGAATTTAACAATTTTTTATTTTCAGAATTGTTTGGAGGTTAACAAGTTTATTATTATTAGCGATATACAAACGACTTGGGTTTTCCATGGCACTCATCTTAGTTCTATCGAAACTGATACAACATTTGAATTAAGATAAGCCCCGTCAAAGTAAAATAAATGATAAAAAATTCCCTCCCAGTAGAAATTCAAAATTTAATATCAAAATTCGTTAAAAAAAACCTCTATACAGTAAAATAGAAAAATCTCGAAATTAGCCACAAGTTGCCGCAAACAGCAGAATGCTTTGTGTTGACAGCTCTGGAATTTTGGAATAATTTAATCTGTAAATCGTCATCTCAATATTTTAATTTCTTTGCCAATTTTGTAATTTATACCTACCATTAAATTGAAAACAAAAAATTCTACGATTTATACCAATAAACTGTACGATTTATTGGGGGATTTGTTGGGGGAAAATTGTTATTTGTGAAACAACTTTAATAAATGGAGTATTGCGCGTAGGCGTTTGTAAGTCTGCCGCGGTTTCAGCGAGGCGACAACTCAGCACCCCTCAAGATGGTGGCGCGAGGTGTATCCAAGCTTGTTTAATTACGGTTTTACCTATAGGGCTTTGGGATCCTAGTTTTAACTACAGGGTTTTCATATTGCTAACTTCGCTATTGGCAGCTACAAAGTGAGTTAAATATGCAAACTAGTAGTATTTTTTTCCGCTGATTACGATGGTCACGCCGGAATACATATCGAACTTCGCGATCGCGAGTAATGTCAAAAAGTTCAATTTTTTCAAATGGGTCACCCAGAATACAGTATACTCAATCGACAGGAAATTGAATTCTGAACAAAAATTGTGCTATGATCTTTTATCCTAAAATCAAAAATGACAAACCAATTGATGATCTTTCAAATTCGTCAAGTTGGCTGAGTTGGTATAGTATTTCTAAAGTCACTAACTTGAAACAACAAAAAACTAATTGGCGTCACAAAAAGAATATAGGACATAAGCGTCACGCAGTTTTAAAAAATATACATATTCTACAAGCAACATAATATTTCAGTTTTAAGGTTTTTTTAAGGTTCTCGTCAAACACAACGTAAAGGTTAATGCACCATCTAATATTGTTAAAAGGTCTCTAAAAAGCCATATCGATTATAACTATTTACCCAAGTATATCCTAAGATCTGTGAAATTATGGCACGCCTATCCACCGCATTTTGCACAAGTGGCTAGCCGTCGAACAGTGTATCCCATGCAAGTATTGGTGATATTATATTAGGCAAGCATGCAGTCACTTGCTTTTACTCAATATCTATCTTCTCTGTCTCCGTCATTTCTTTTTTCTGCTAATACCAGGTGCGGTTTAATATGGTTAAAAAGGTGTTTTGTCTCTTATTTTATTGCCGAGGCGCCTGTTCTGGGGTACCTACTCCTAGTTTGAAGTATTGTGAGTGTGAGAATTATTATTATTATAGATTGCTGTTATAGTCTAATTAAATTACGAAAAAAAGACCCCTCGAGCTTGCATTAAATTGTAACTGGATGAAACGAATTGTATCTTATGTATTTTGATGCGCTCTGTCCAAAAAAATGAAAAATAAAATGTAGCCCCGGGTCGAAATTTTCTAAATTGGGAAAAACCGGGTTTTCCGGATTTTCCCATGGAAAATTGCTAATTATCTCGCCAAGTACTACCCCTATGGTAAAAATAAATGCACCAGTCGAAAGAGGAGGCAAAAATAGTTCGGAAATTCGTATACCCATATTTTTAAGGCGTATTTCTCGCCGCCAGAGGCGCTTATACCAAAAAGTTGCTTTTTTCGTTTTTTTGATCAGAACCATGAACACGAAATTCACGTTGAATTTGTGGCGAAACTATACGTGTTAGGCCATAATATCTGCCTATGAGAGATTTTGGTTTTTTTTGGGCTTTCAAACAAAATAGGTCCCGCGGCGTAATCTGCCATAGTTTTTCGGAAATTAGCAAAAAACCGGAAAGGGAATTTTTTTTGAAATTCTTTCTCGTGCGATTTAGACGCGGTTTTCCGGGACTATCTAAAAAAAAAATTTTTTGGGAGAAAGCTTACTTCACCTTCGGAAAGAGCGCAAAAAAATACACAAGAAATATACTGTAAATAATTTTAGAAAATTAATCCTAAGCCTGTGTGTAAGTTCCAACTTGGTGATAAGTTTGTTTTTTGTTCTTTAAAATCTGGTTTTTCGTGATTTCCAAAAAAACTTGAAATACGAGAAGATATATATGCTAAACAAAAAATGCGTATTTTCTGGTTACCTTTCGAATGAGGTCGGGTGGCGAAATCTGTAATATTTTGCGAAAAATTTGCAAAACATAAATTTTTTGACCTACTGATTATTATGTATTTTCAGGCACTCTTGTAGATGGAAACAAAACGAAATTGCGCTATTGTCTGTAAGGTGCCCAAATTACGGTAAAGGTCGACAGTGTGCTTGTTCTTACTCGAAAAAAATGAAAATGTTGGATTTAAGAGAAAACCACTTTTGTTTTATGAGCAATTTCCTAAGACCAAAAAATGAGTATTTTTCGGATATATTTTGAATGTGATAGGTCGCATGCCCAAATCTGCAATAGTATGCAAAAACATGACCAAAAGTTTTTTCTGAATTTTTTTCCCCATTTTTTCTCTCTCTTTCAGTAAATCGACAAGTCATTGTTATTCAACGAAATTTCTCTCCATTTAGAATATCTGGAAAGCAATGGCCTTTATCTCAACGAGAACCTGAACATTGACTTTTGGGATGATTGTCAATAGAAGCCATTTTGTATACATTTCTCTGGCAATGTTCGGCACTCAAAGCGCGCAAATGGAATGCAAGATTTCTGTCTCCATAGCTCATTTTTTTTACTTAAAATGTTATCAGAGATAAATTTCCATCGGGAACCGCTAATTTAATTTCCAAATGAACCAAATGTGTTTATTTATGTGTATTTTCTTTACATAACTCCTTTAGATGAAAGTATTTAACGACGTGAAAAATAGACTAGGTTTGTGTTCATCAAACCTTTGAAATTAAATCAACTTTGCACCAAGCTTGACATAATTTTTAAACCAAATAGATATTCTCTAAGAAATCAACTGGTTAGGTTAGGTAAAAATACAACTTTCAATAAATACATTTTAGTTGAAATGTTTGGAATTTTTTTTACAAAAACACGCAAAAAGTTAAATGTTGTCAAGGGTCTCTGAAAATTGGTATGTAGGCCAAAAATTGCAAAAGAAACAACTTTTTCTAATAACTTTTATCGAAAATGTGTCAAATAAAGCCGATTTTGGATAATTTTTGAAAAAATGTCAATTTTGACAGATACCGCGAGTCACGTGGTCGACTCTTGTGACGTCATTTTCATCCTCTGACAAGCACAAATCGATGGCAAAGTCAAATTAACATTTTATCCAAAAATAAAAAAAAAATCCCTTATGGTGCCTGCTTCAATACTGACACTACGATTTTTGGATCCCGCGGAGCGCGTGTAACGGGACTTTTGTCGGGGGAATTCTACAACTTAGAATAGACATACAGACTTATAACTTCGTACACATGTTGAGACGACATCCAATTTAGGTTTGCCCACCTTTCAGACCAAGTAATTGAAAATTGCCAATTTTAGGCAACTTTTCCCAAAAACCAATGTTTTTTGGTACTCACACAATGAACAATGTCAGAAAAATAGACAAAATATTTCTGACGAATTTTCTATAACGTAGTGGTATTCTAGACACATTGAAGTACTGAAAAATAAAAAAATTCTTGTCATTGGGTGCATTTTTGGCATTTTTGTGCCATTTCAGATTTCCAAAAAAAAATTTTTTTTTGGCGGAAAAAAATTATTTTAATTCTTTGATATCTTGACCAATTATAGTCCGATTTCGGTAAAACTCATACAAACATAAGAATGGACATTTAAGACTAAGCTCTGTAAGTGGCATTAAAAAATTTCAAATAGTTTGCCTGTTACAGGCAACCAATGAAATTAGGTCATGGGTACACTTTGCTCCTCCGCCATATGCCCAATTTTGGGATTTTGCGTCCCTCTGGATATCAATAGTCTCGTCCCTTACATTCAAAACGCATTTTTGTTTTTTCAAATATCTTAATTTTTACCAAAGGTATGAAAACTTTAGTGTTCGAACATTCAAATTTTCGGCCTTCAGCACCCAATTTTTTCTCAAAATACTACATAAATTTCAATCGTCTAAATCTCGGGAACGCTGCCTCGGATCAAAATTTTTCAAGGGACATGAAAATTGCCATTTTTCCTATGCTTTAAAATGGTGTAAACCCCGTTTCAAAATATTGATTCGTTTCCAAGATACGCTTGCGCAAAATTGAGAAATGAACATAACCCCAAATTTGGGCAATTTCGACCCGGGGCTACATTTTTTTTTGCTTTTTTCGGAAAGACCGCCTCAAAATACATAGGATTCACTTTAATTTATAATGTTACAATTTTTTGCAAGCTTAAGTCCGTAATTTAATTCGACTATTAGAAACAACTATAACCTGATACTACATGTAGATAAACTATTGCTTAAAAAACACCATAGACTTGAGGTAATAATTAACTCTTCTTCTACAGACCTCTTTGAATTTGATTTTTGAATTTCATTTAAAGCTTGTGGATCGTTGCATAATATATTCGTTGGAAACAAAGGCCAAATAAATATATTAGATAAGTGGAGTATACAAGTTACAGTGTGGAGATTGCGATAGTTTTTACATAGCTAGGACCGGTACAAACTTTAAAACCAGAATAGAAGAACACACCATAATTGCTTAAAAACTGGTTCTCGACAATCTCATTTTATAAACCACCTGATTGATACAGGACATTACTTACTTTTATTAATTACTATTATTCTGTTTTCGTTGCCATTTGCTACTACTTTGAATTACTAAAGTACCATACTTAAATTAAAACTATATATTAAATCTGGTTGTGTACACTTTTATTTAAGAATAAGAATATACTAATAAGAATAAGAATTACTATAAGCTTATATAAGGAAAGGGGGTCGTTCATACATGCTCTGAAATAGCATTAGCAAAATAACAATAAAAAATGTTAAATGTCGAAATTTTCTCATATTTTTCTGCGATTGTTGTTTGTCGTATTATTATTATTACTGTAATTTGTACTGTTCCCTCAAACTCGGCAGAAGCATCTGTATAGATCTCTGGTCTGTAAAATCTCCGAGTGTTGAGCATAGTGGATAAAATACACATTTTTTGTACTGAAAGACAAATTTGAAAAATTTAGATGGCCAATACCTTCTCCTAGGAAACGGATTAAGAAGGTAGAGGTGAGGTGGGTCCACCTACTAATTCCCGCCGGGGAACACAAGCCGGCGGGGTCGCATCACTAACATATCGATTCGTCAGCCGTACTCGACATCTCTGTACCTCGAACAGAGTGCGTGTATACTTTTCTGGTAGTTCTAAAGGTGTCGTCTGGCAAAGAATGTCTTAAGAATATATCCATAATGAGAAATCAAGTAAGTAGAAAAGGGATAGGTATAATTGCGACGTTGCTAGGTACTACTTGAGAGCAATAAAACCAGCATAACCAGCGTATAGGGAGAGGCACGAGCGAATAGCAAATGGGATGTGATTATAATAAAATATTATAGTCGAGGAATATGAAGTAGTGGGATGTGATGGGGAGAAGCACGGGCAAATTAGATATACAGGGTGAGTCACATCTAAAGGCAGAGCCGAAAACACAAGGTAGAATTCGCTAAAATAAGCACATATGCTTAATAAACATTAGCTCAAAAACGCTTGGTTCTCCATATACAGAGTGTTGAAACTTTTCCAAATATTTTTTAATTTTTTTCTAGCCCGTTTAGGAATTATTTTATACATATTATGGGTTGTCATTTTGTGCAATAATTTGGCCCTGTTCAGATGAGCAGCGGCGTAGATACAAATAATTTTATTTTAAATGCCAGCATAATCACCTTGACACTAGTTTAAAAAATCCGAAATTACGAAGAAACTGTACCAGAAATAAAAAAATACCAAGAGGCACTTTTTGTTCCAAACTAAATGGGCTATCCAGTTATTTACAGTAACTATTTGTACCTACGCCGCTGGTGATCGGAACGGGGTCAAATTATTCCACAAAATGGCAACCATCCAGTGTATAATGTGTACCAAATTTGGTTGGAATTCCTAAATGGGATCGAAAGAAATTAAAAAAATATGTTATTTTTGGAAAATTTTCAACACGCTGTATATGGAGAACCAAGTTTTTTTGGGCTAATGTTTATTAAGCATATGTGCTTATTTTCGCGAGTTCTACCTTGTGTTTTCGGCTCTGCCTTTAGATGTGACTCACCCTGTATAGTAGAGACGTCGCCACGCCTCCCCTGAGGGATTTCACACCTATAATCGATTAAGTGAGAACTTGCTTGCGGTTAGTGCCCGTCCACCGCGATGGGTTGAAACGCTTCGATTGCATTAGGAAGTAGTGGCAACGTTGCCTTCAAACCCATTTCTCTTATGCTTATTCGATTTCTTATTATGGATATATTCTAACATACTGTTCGCCACGCGACACCTTATTAGCGCTGCCAAATCAGTCCATTTTAATCCTTCGCCGGCTATCTCGTTTCTTCCATCCACGGCCGCCTCCTTCGATCCGCTGCATTTCCATTTCACAATTGCGCATTTCACGGTCGGCGGACGTCCCGAAAAAGCCGTGCCCGCCCCGTCCGTGTCCGGGCAGCGGCGGCGGCGGCGGCATCCCGAACGAGATATGTGGGGCGAACCTATTTCTGTCCCATCTCTGTGACATCGGCATTGCCGTTCCGGAGCCATCCGGCCGACCGCCGCATTCCGCATTTTTACGGCGCGAAAACGAAACTTACCAGAGATAATTAGCGGCGGCTTTTCATTGGCAAACGAAATTGCGTGCCCGCTCCGCGTTAATGACGGCCAAAATAAATCGCACGAACAGTTGGTTGCCGTGTTAATTAATATTTTTTTTTCGGTTGCGGCGGCTTTCGAATTGCTGGCCATGCGGATAAATTGTAGGACCGTGGCGAGGCGTTAGCCCGTCCCGCGTCGACACTTTCGGCGCGGTGCGGAAAACTATTGCGTTGTTTTCAATAAAATTTTAGATTTGTTTCGTAGATATTGCGAAAGGGGGAGGACATTTCAGCTGAAAAGTTCTTCAATCGTTTCAAATTTCAACGTAAGTAAATTTGTATAATATTAGAAACATATAGGTCATTTATGATACTTCGAAAACAAAAAATGATACCTAACTATTTTTTTATTTCCTGTTGGAAAAAAAATAACTTGTGTATAATATTTCTAAAGTCACTTGAAACAGCATAAAAAACTCTAATTGGCGTCACAAAAAGAATATGGGACATAAGCGTCACGCAGTTTTCAAAAATATACATGTTCTACAAGCAACATAATATTTCACTTTTAAGATCGTCAGACACAACGTACAGGTTAATGCACCATATAATATTGTCAAAAGGTCTCTAAAAAGCCATATCGATTATAACTATTTACGCAAATATATCCTATAAGATCTGTGAAATTATGGCACGCCTATCCCATTTCGCTGCACAAGTGGCCAGCCGCCGAACAGCGTGACCTATGCAAGAATTGGTGATATTATATTAGGCGAGCATGCAGTTACTTGTTTTTACTATATCTATCTTCTCTGTCTCCTTCATCTTAAAAAAGTGTTTTGTCTCGCCGAGGCGCCTGTTCTCGAGCTACTCTGGTAAAATATAAAATGAACTCAGTTGGAACACAGTCATATACGGGGCGCGATCCATTTCAAGGCATTTACCACACTCTGCTACTAGTAAAAATACCACTTATCATCAGAAATCAACAATATAAAATTACAATAAGAAAGCGAGCGTAGCGATTTGATTGGTCGGCGTTTCGGAGCAGGTGTCGACGCGGGCCAGTTAGGCCAGTATAACCAGTGCCGTGCGCGGAAATAAGGATTGCGCTTTATTTTACGGATTTTGGTTTTGTGTATAGATTTTTGTGTGGTGTTGTTTTGTATGAAACAAAATTATTGGTTTGCTTTGGTTTGAATTATTTCAAAGTTTATTTTATTCATTTTAGAGCATTTAAATAAATTTTTTATAATATTATTAAGAGCCGCGCGCCGCCTAAGACTCGGTTTACAAAGCAAACGCCGCCCAAGCGTTTTTATGCTGTTCCAAGTAACTTCATTTATACCATACCAAGGCACTAAAGATCAACGAATATGGAAATTAGTTAAACCATATGAGTTATAAAAAGGAACTTCAGTGCCGAGCGGCACATTGTATTCTTTTTGAAATAGGGAAAGAAGAAGTTCTAGGTATTACGCAATAAGGAAGTAGCTACTAGCTACGCAGCATAAACTTTCGGTTAGAATTTTAGAAAAGTTGGACTGCTGTTCCACGGGCGTCTTGATGCCAATTTCGATTGCGCAGTCTATACATGCAAAATATCGTTGTTCAAATCGACCGAACTACTCATATTGAAAGATTACGTTGGTCGGGTTTTGTATGTCGGGACGCACATCTAGGGGGCGGGCGACGGGCATGTCTTGTCTGACTTTTGATCGTTAATCTCGCCAATGCCAACTTAACGAAAGAAAAAACGTACAATAATTATTTACTTTCAATTAAGTTTGAGACTCTACTACCGATTATAAAAAAGTAAGTATTTATTATGATTTTCCATACCTATCCGACGGATAGGAGGAATGCGAGTTGTCATATTTGCAAAGGAAAATATTTTAATAAATTTCAGTTATTTTTTATAATTACGCTTCACACCGTTTTCTCTGTTCCAGCATGCATGCATGATACTATAAGATAAGATAAGATACATTTATTTGCAAAAAAACAACACATTACATGTTTTGGCATCGTCAAACACATTAAAATTATATATATAAAATTTAAAATTTAATTGCATTGTATTTGTGTACATTTTACATTTCACCACCCATCCACATAGGCTAACCGTCAATATTCCAACAGCTGTTTTTGAGAAATTCATCAATATTATAGGGACACAGTGAAATCAAAATATGTTTTGTCGTATACTTTAACTTTTTATATGGCATTTGCTTTATGTGTTTTGGAAGATGATTATAAATCCGGATTGCGTTCGTGGAGAAGTTTTTATGGGTGAAGGACAGCCTTTGTTGTGGGCCGAGAACCAGATCCTTACCTCTGGTATTATAATTATGTATATCCTCATGCGTCATTAAGTGGTTAGTTTTGGACTTTTTATACAGAATACATTGATGAATATATAAGGCAGGTACTGTCATAATTTTTAGTTCTTTGAAATGACTGCGACAAGAATCCCTTTTCGTTAACTTTTTTATAACTCTAATTTTTTGTTGTTGTTTAAAAATTATTTGCCAGTCTGTTGATGTTCCCCATAACAGAATGCCATATTGTAATTGACCCTGAAATAGTCCCATATAATATGCGACTCTAAGTATATCTCTATCAGCATATTGACTTATTTTTCTGAGAAGATATATTGTGCTGGCAATTTTTTGTGATAGTTTCATAATATAGGTTTTAAACGATAACTCCCCATCCAAATAGATTACGAGAAATTTAATGTCATTTTGATATTCAGAGGAAACTCTATTTAGTGAAAAATCCAATGATTCCGCTTTTTCATTTTGAGCAATAGAGAGTTAGCACTGAACCACTCCATAGCCTTGTTCAGGTTTTGATTTAACTCAGTTTTGTTATCAAAAGCACTGCTACCTGTAACGTAAAAAGTGGTGTCATCTGCATCTTGAATGGTTTTCACCATTTTCATATTTATTGGAAGGTCGTTAACATAGAGGATAAACAACAACAATATCGATCCCTGTGGGACCCCGGTGCTTACCTCCAAGGTCGAGGATCTGGTCCCATTATATTCAACCAGCTGATATCTGCCATCCAAATTCGACCCCACAAGGCTCTCCAAGTTGCCCCTTATTCCATAGACATACGACATGATAACTTTTATAACGAATTTTGAACCGATTTGCGCATGCCGTCATCGCGTGACAAAATGTATGTCGATAATCAAACTTGCCATCGCTTTTTGCCACGATCGAGAACGATCGCCGGACTGCCTTACTTGCTCTTTTTATCCTTCTTCTAGGCGCCGCCGCCGCAGGCGCGCGATACAGGCCCATGGTCGATATGAGAGGCGATAATGCAAAGCAGAAATGTGTGGCTTTTCTATAAAGTGTAACTATACGATCAGCCCATAAATGCACAGGGAAGTATATTAAAAATTATGTGTTTTGATCTTAAAACCGACAAAAACCGACTTTAAATGGAATTACAACGTCAAAATATACGCGTGAGCTTATCGTATAAGTCCTAGTATCATGTGTGCATGTCCGTGGGTTTGTATGTATTCTATTTTAAATCAATTGAATATAAAGTGTACATGTGCAGTTTCTCCTGGGATACAGAGCGAATCGAAATAATATGGTGGTGGTGTTTAGATTTTGCATAAAAAATTTAGGTAAAACATTTACATATTTCCAAACATCAATAAATAATAGTAATTTTCTCAGTCGCACTAAACTTTTTAGCATATTTTTACAGCACAAAGTTCGTTGAACTTTCTTAACTTATTTTAAAGTTGTTTAGAAATTATTTTGATCCATATACCTAATCTGCATAAATCGGCAAACCATTACATGGCAGGATTCTCAACGAAAACGATCCTATTTGAATAACTCTCGAAATATAGGTTGTATATATTATTGAGAAATGCAAAAACATTCATTCGATTTAGTCTTGATGACATGACAAGTTCCATTCGACACTAAACTATGGTTACCAAAATAGTTTTCTGGTTCCCACAAACATTTTTACATATATTAATTATTTAAATTGAAATTCTTATGAATTCTTTGGATGTGTATTTTCTTATATTTTCTATTGGTTAAATATGTAAAAAGTATACTAGGATGAGAATGGAACTTATGGTTCAAATCGTTATCATCCAGAATTCAAAAATAAACTTTGTTTCGTCATATATTTTCTTAATTTCGTAGGGGTTGCATGAAATTTTGTTTATTCATTTCAAGGTGTGTTGTGTGAAGGGTTAAGTAAATTGCAGTGGTATCATGTCTTACATTGCGTTAAATTTGAATTTGAAATAATGTTTCTTAATTTTTGTCTCTTTAAATTTGTGGTCGGAGAAACACATATATTTTTATTTTCTAGGTTATAGTAATGTTATTATTAGCTTGTCTGCTCGCATGTTTCATTGATCGCACCTCCAAACTAAAATAATAACCTGAGGACTTACTATCGATTTTTATTTTATTATTAAGCGGACACCATGTTACATTCCCTCCAGAATAAAATGTAGTGAAAATAATTCTATATAAATCTTTTGAGTTCATAGCCCGGCGTTTGTTTTGGCGTCAGCGCCAACCACATTGCAAATATTTTGCTTTTGGTTCGGGCAGAAAAGTGCTTAATCTTACATTACGCAATTAATAGGAATTCCAGGATTTTGTAAAGAGTATTAAACGTCGTAAAAGCTACGTACTTATAAAAAGTTCACTCAAAGCCTCGCTCAAAGCTAACAATGAATGAAAAACAAAACGTAAATATTGTCAATTATCTCAAATACCGCACTATAAAAACATGAATATCAACCAGTGATGATTTCACATCGTTTTCAATATGCTTACAATTTCTTTTAATCTAAAATAAAATATATACAGTGTGTCCATAGATGCGGACTTAACTATACTTGTAAAAAATTTTTTATTTATTTATTAGGTATCGGAAGAAGCTGGCTAAGCGGCGTCGCGTCGTAGCGTTGACTGAAGTCATCGGTCGAAGTCAGATGTTTATACAGGGTTAACTATCACTTAGTACAAAAATTTAGAAATTTAGATAAAGAAAAATTCGACTTGCCAAAATAAATTTTCAAAAATTTTTCTAACATAACATTCACATTTTTAACCTCTATGCACAAATTCACTCGGTTAATTAAAGAAGTCCGGATACGTGCTGCTCGTTGTCGATTTCCTGTTCGTACACAATCGCCTTCATGTATCCCCAAATACAAAAGTCTGGTGTGCCAGGCCCTAACTTTCCCATTTAATTAGTTATTAGTTGTATTGTTATTTCTAAGCGACAGTATTCCAATTAGATGTATGGCTAGTGCTGATGCACGATACCAATACCAAAGATCATAATAATCTTTGACGATACACAGATAACGGTATGCCAGCGCGCAGGTGCTGTGACGTCAACGGTGACGCTTATTCGACAAAATCATGGCTAATATCAACGCTAATAGTGAGCCAGGCAACCACATATACACCACAGTGTCAAAGGTGCCTACATGCTATTTTGGGTTTTAACTTTCAGGACTATTTTTGGTAAGTTGGCCGCGCTTTTGCCGGGTGCGCAGAAGAGTTTAATTTTCATTCTCCTAGCTGGCATACCGTTTTCTGTGTATCGTGTGCTGATGTTGAAATTCAGGTGAATGCACTGGGATGGAATTGATTTAATTTAGGCGATAGGGGAAGATTAACTGAGCTGTGGGCGAAGTTCGCGTCGTGACTTGCGCGGGAGAGCCAAGAGGGGAGGACAGTAATGGAGTAATGGCACGCGTGTAGCAGCTCGCTTTCGCGGGTCCCGTGGTTTTTGGGACTAAAAAGGCGGAGAAAAAGGGAAGCTGGAGTGTAGTGAGAAGCCTCGAGCATCTCCCGAGGCAGGAGAAGGAAAATTGTGGAGAATTTGGAGAGGCCCTGTGCCCCGGATACAGGAAATCAAGAGGTATTGCCACGGCGGACCGACCGGTACTCGACGCCAAGAGCCTCGGAGTGCTCTGTACGACGAGGGAATGGCACGATTAGTGAACATCCAAGCCAGGGAACCAACTGCACCAAAGTTGTTGATGCATGGTGGGTGAGTGCATACAGTAAGTCGACTATCCCTAAGCAGCCGTTGCACAATATGGAAGGACATTGACTCGAACATTGGGTGCGAGCTTTTAATTGAAAATAAACTGTTGTTTCGGGTCCTGCACTATATACGCGCTAAAAGAACGTACTATCAAAACGGGGTTTACGCCTTTATCTAGGGCTTAAGAGGTCAGGTGAATTTAGGTTAGTTAAATTTCAAGGTAAGGTAAGGCGAATCCTGGAGAACCTCGGGTAAATCTAACAGCGCTGCGGCTGTACAGATTCAAATCGATTGTTATTTATGTTTTTTTTATTTGTTTAACTAAAGAGGTATTTTCATCCTTCTTAAAACAACGGCAACATCGCGAAAATAACTTTTAAGCCGACAGTACGTTCCGAAGCCATATTGGATGACGTAATTAGAGACGGAGATTTACAGGGAAAATTGTGGTTTTTACCCTTTTTTTAAAGATCGTAAAAAAAATCTAATATTTTTCTATGTTTTCTTAAGCCACCCTGCGCACGTGGTAAAATTTTTTGTACTAAGTGAGAGTTAACCCTGTATATTAATTTCTGGGGTAATATTCAACTATCCTGCATGTAAAATATATGAACCTGAAAAGTAATGTAAGAGGTATTCATATTAAATGGCATATACTACAAGTAAATTTTTAGTTGTAAGTTTACCTATAATTAAAAATACATATAATAAGAACTGGTAAAAACCAACGATCTGTATACCTAGATCCATAATCCAAAACACAACTTCGTCCTCAACATTTTGGTATTTATTTACAAAAATTTTCTGCAAAGTTGCAACTTTCCTAATGTGTCGCGTTGTTGTAGTGCGCCGGGTACAGGTTAAAAACGCTAATAAACTCTTCACATTTGTTTAACTATCAAACTATTATAGTGAATAGTTCCACTGGTGGGCAATATATTTACAGATCAGCTGTGCACCACTACAGGGTATTTGTTTTGATATTTTATTGTATATCAACGTAGATTACAATGCCATTTGAATGGGTCATCTAGGTATACAGATCATTGGTAAAAACAATGATTTTAATGAAAAATTCAGGTCTCGTTTTTACTGTGTAGACAAGGCGCCAAACTTGTTCTCATTTTAACCTATAGAAAAATTACTTTAAACGAAAAAACTTGTTAACGGAAGTTGTAGGTAGATTTTGAAAAAATCTATAAAAAACATTGATATTATTTATAATGTTTTTTCAAACCGTCTTTACACCGTGGAGGGAAGGAATAATACTAGGAATGTTCATACCTACGTCACAACTCTCGTCCTTGTCTTACTTATGATTATACGATGGATATCTGTCGTATATTCACTAGTCAGACAAGGACGGGAGTTGTGACGTAAGTATGAAAATTCATTGAATAGAGATTAAGAGGCGCAACTGATGCGGAGATTTCGAGCCCCAGTCTCAAAGCAAATACAGTCCCGATCAATTGTTTTAGGACGATCTAATTGACGAGAAACCGCTTCAGGTCGCCCTAAAATACGCTTTACAATTTGGTGGGTTTCTGCATTTATATTATAGAATTTTTGATGTTTTCACGATGAATTTTTGAATGTTATTCATAAATTGTTGAAAATGTAAAAAAATCAAAAACTGCTTACAATATTTTTTCCTGCGGCCAATAGGAAAATTTCTGTCGAGATTTCTGTTTTAGTTTCTATGATTTACTGAAATCCTAGCGAATTTACCATTTGTAAATTTACAAAACTCAAAAACCTACTTACTTTACTTACCTACCCGCATATCCCACTGATAATATTTCCGCTGAATATGATACAAATTTATGGTGTTATCATATCAAGCCTAAAAAGTAATGCTTTGAAAAACACAGTGTTTCATTGATATTATATATTTTTCCACGGCAAGGTACCTGCCATTAATTCTGCATGCCATTTATTGGGGCGTCACCCGGAATTTTATTTTACTCATAAATTCATACCCAGCAGTGTGACATCAAAATACGCTCTATTTATGAAACTGGATATTCCCGGAAAGTATTTTTAATATAACCGGTATAATAGTAGCGCTTTATCTGTGCTGTCATAGGAAAAATGTGTGGGATGTTAAATAGTGAAACGTGCTAGTGCATGTACTCTAAACCCATACATCAATATTTCATGCGTAAATAATTAACACCCGTACCTCTTTGTGTTTCGGTTACATATTAGAGCATAAAGCAGCAATGCATCGAAAATTTCTCATTGTCATTTTTCCAACTAGGTATTTATTGCGAGCCGTTTAGTTATGAACTCTTTAAATTTTTTCTTATCTTTTATAATAATTGCACGTAAATGAACTTCGGTGGGAAACCAATTTGTTTATAAGCAATGAATATGTCACCAACAACTGTAGCAAGGTCGCTATTAATAGAACTGAATGGAAGCAATTTTTTATTACTAAATTATATCACAAGTTATGCTAATCCCGTAGTATAGGTAACTTTCAACTTATCTGCGACCTATGCTTTAAATTAATGTTACTATGTGTAACCAATTTATTCTAAGTAGGTTTGATCAGATAACGCTAATAGTGAAAGGGAAAATATAATCGTTTTGGGACTTGCCATTTTACTGTTTTTTCTATTAGGTTTTTAAGAAAAATGTCATAAGTAATATAGGCGTACGGGCACTATCAT
Source organism: Pseudeuparius sepicola (assembly GCA_963920635.1). Taxonomy (NCBI): domain Eukaryota; kingdom Metazoa; phylum Arthropoda; class Insecta; order Coleoptera; family Anthribidae; genus Pseudeuparius; species Pseudeuparius sepicola. The sequence goes on along the minus strand of OY987302.1, from coordinate 43,739,143 downwards.
TTCTTTACTGAATGATACTAATGTACCCTCTTCTCAGTTCCTTCAAACTTGTCTTTTGGATTATCGACATAATGATTCTTATTTTTTCTTTTCATAACGTATTTGAGCGTTATGGCTCGTCGTCTGCATCGTTCCTGCACCTCTCTTATATGATCCATTAATTTGTACGTTTTTCTGTTTACCACTTTAAAATCATTAACAATAATAATTGTTAGTCTAGATTTTCTACTTCTAAGTATATATTTCTAAAAGACGCCGCAACATGCTAAAAGAATAATTGCTTTGAGCGAAACGTCTAACATACTACTTTTTCTATTCACGAATGCAAATTTTATATTGAAAAAATTAAACATATATATATATATATATATATATATATATATATATATATATATATATATATATATATATATATATATATATACGTCTGTACGTCATTTCTGCGTCCATACATTATGGTTTGCGCATGTAATTCTGCGTCCTGTGTAATTCTACGTCCGTATACGGACGCAGAAATGGAAAAGTCGCCAAAGTGCTCAGAACTGTGAGAAGTGTCTATATACGAATTTTCAGGTGGACGTCGAATTGTCGTTGAGATGAAAAAACGTGTATATTTTAGTTCGTGGAATCCGCCACGAGGGCGCTGCTGAAGCCACCGGTAATATACGCGTTCGTGTATATTTATTACATGTCTTCGCGTTTTCTGCATCCAAGGAAGTTGGCAACGTCGCGCATGGTTTTTTCACATAGTTTTATTTTTATGATATATTCGCCTCCCGGGTTTGTTGTTTGTGCGTCCACGGGAACAAAACTGATGCATCGATTTATGTTCTTTTAGTAGAGTCCATGAATCTTCAAATTGTGATTTTCGTTTGTACTTTCATATTAAAAGTTAAAATTAATTTTAGATGATTCCCCACCCCACCATTAATGCTATAAAATACCACAAGGCGTCAAAAGTAGTTCTGTACGGGAGTGAAATATGAAAATTACCCTAAAAGTTATTTTTCGATATTTGAATAAAAAGAAACAGTTGAATAGTTGTAGATAACAACAATTTGCCTCAGACCACTGGAGATATAAAATATATATGTTACGGGTAAAGTAAGGTTAACAGTTAAACTTAGGTTTATCCGAGTAAACTGCGAAATACCCAAGAAACGTGGGTAAAGTAAGAAATATAAGCGACATTATAGGTATTTCTGTCTTTAGCCGGGCAAACCGCGTTCTATCAGTTTTTTTTTTGTTAAAGTGGGGTGTAGGAATTATTACTGCGCCAAACCCGCAGAAAAACCGAAATTTTGAAAGATTTATGCCGTGTTTCTGATGGCCAGAAACTGTTTTTACATGCTAAGTGCATTTTTCCTTCGAACAGTTTTGTTGGGCGATTGTTTGTGAATGTTTCTCACCATTCCGGACTGCTTTGATAGAGAAGCAAGGTATATAAGTCTGGACTCACTCACTTAATACGAAAAATGTGATGTTTTTAGTGGGGATGCATGCAGTCAAGAGGTAATATAAGAAAACTCTTTTTTTATGTAGTCAAGCTTTCGGAGTAATTTATCAGGGAATCAGGGCTACTAAAAATGGTAATATTTAAACAAAGGAGTATTATATAAATTAAAAGACTACTTACTAAATTTAGGTTGTATTATAAATTCGCAAAAACCATTTAATTTAAAAAGAATCCAAATAAATGCGACTTCTTTCTTTGGGCAATTATTTTCTCTTCCAATCCATTTATTTGAATTCTTTTTCCATTCAATTTCTTCTCAAGTTTGACGTTTAATTTCATAGGCAACTTTTGAATTTTCAAAGATTTTAAATATCACATAATATGCAACACGTGTTTTCAGTAATTCGCGTTTTTGGCGAAAGTGATAAAGTCTTTCGAAAAATAACAAGAGTAAAAAAAGTACTAGAATTAAACTATTCATAACAAAAAGTACCAATTTTTGTCAGTCCGCCAATGGACAAAAAAGTTCTGTCACAGTTTTTAGGTGCATCACTCTGTATCAACCCTTTAAATGGTACAATTGAACTATGTTGTCTGTCGATTAATGCCCTTGCAACAGGGTGTGCCAAATTTGGTTTTTCGAAGTTCAAAAATAACTGATATATTGTTTTTTCGAAATTACAAAGCTCACTTTCAAGGCCTATAACTTTTCAAGTGTACAACTTAGTATAGAGGTAAGTTGCGTTAAATGTTAAATCACCTTATTTTGGGCTCCCCTGTATGCTCCTGCTCTGTGTCGGTTCTTATGCGGAACACCCTGTATAGTAGTTTTATACATTATTTTAAAGGCTTCACTGTTTCACAGTTTGCGAATTTATACAACCTCAATTTAGTAACTAGTCTTTTAGTTTTTATAATATTCCTTTATACCTACCATTTGTAGTTGTCCTGAAGATGTAATAAATTATTCCGAAAGCTTGACTATATAAAAAAGTAAAAGAGTTTTCTTATATTGCCTGTTGACTGCATCCCCAATAAAAACATCACATTTTTCTAGAATTATTTACCTTGCTTCTCTATCATTGTACCTTGCTTATCTATCATAATATACCTATAAATTTAAAAACTGTAGCACCTGTTAGCTTTTCATATACAGTAACGTTACTTATTTCAACAATTATACAGGGTTATTGGTAATTCGATACATCCCTTTGGAGATGTGATAGGGGAGTAGGTAAGGAGTAAATTTAATCCTAATATGCATTATGCAAACCTCAATAGTTTTTGAGATATTTAAATTTTTCTTAGTAGACAAAAAAATCTATGGAACTTTTTTTAAACTTTTAAACTGGATTACTTACCAAACACTGTCATGGTTTTATGTTTGAAATGGAAAAAGTCCCGAAACATTTAGATCGTAGGAAAATTTTAAATAAAAAGTCAAACATATTTAATGAAATTGGGTTTTGCATAATGCATATAGGGTTAAATTTACTTCTTACCCCTTCCCCTATCAGATCTTCAAAGGAATTATCGAATTGCCATAAGCAATAACCCTGTATAATTTTAATAGGTATGTTATTGCAATACAAGCAGTTCAGAATGGTGAGAAACAGTCAGATAATATATTACATAACGAGAGTTGTAAAGTTGTATAAGGAGAGCGGAAAAGTTGCACACGAGCCGCGCAGCGGCGAGTGCTGTAACTCCACGAGATTTACAATCAGATTTTGAGGTCACGAGACAAAAAATCTCGTGAAAATGTAGTTAATTCATTATTTTATAAACTTACATGCCACTTTAAAACTGACCGTTATAATAAAATCTTCCTGAAGTAACGTTTAGTATTTTTTGAATATCAAACAAGTTACCTGTATGTATGTAACTATGTACCTAGTTAGCTGGTACCTTCCTACCTAATTTTTACTTTTACGATTTATTCGAGATTTCAATACATTTCCAGTAAGTACTAAAATCCACTTTCTGCACTTCTTAACGCAGTACACACTGCTTTTACATATGTGTCTTGTTCATCTAATAAATGTGGCAAGAATGAAATAAGTAGGTATACGGGGTGAGTGTCATAAATAATGGCACATGGAGCAACTGCATAAATTTTGGACCAAAATATTACGATTGAGGCCAATATGCCTTATAGAAATGTCGTTTGTTTAAGAGATACAGGGCGTTGAAATTTGTTTTTTGAAATTGCATTTTGGCTACATCTCCCAAAATAGTCAAGCTGCTGAACTGAAATTTAGCACTTATATGTTTTTGTGGATGGAGAATAAGCTGAAATGTCAGTTTCTACGTATCTCATAGTGGGCGCTGTTTTTAAACCGCGCTTTTGCTCCTAACTTTTTTGAAGTTATCTTTTTGGTGTCGCGGGTTCATCATTTAGTGCATCTTTTAACTCCAACATTCAAAACAAACAATTTTCAGCTACCGCTTTCAAATCTTACAGATCAACTTTACTGTACATTCAAAGTGAAGAAAGTAATGCCAAATAGGCATTGGTCAAAACACCATTCTTTTTCGTGAAATAGAGTGTCCAAATTTTGCCGAGTTTGAATCCATTTCATTTTGAACACGATACATTTTTGTTACATTGTTAATAGTGATTTTCTTCTCACTTTAAATGGTACAGTTGATTTGTAACATTTGAAAGTGGTCGGTAAAAATTTTATTTTTCAAATGTTGGAGTCAACAGGTGTTTTGGGGGTACATTTTTCCAAATTCCCTTAAACAAACAACATTTCTGTAAGGAATATTAGCCTCAATCGTATAATATTTTGGCCCAAAATATATGCAGCTGGTCTATAGGTATACTATCTGTGTATTGCTGGTAAGAAATAAAAAAGTACACTTGCACCATATACAGTGTGTCCACGTTAAGGAGTTCTTCACCCTTTCATTTAGAATATTTTTGAGGAGGACAAAAACTAATAACAAAAAAGGTTTTAGCCCATTCATTTCCAAAAATCTGATATTTGTTCCCAAAAAAAGGCTAGGAAGACCTATATCTAACAAAAAAAAAAAGGTTTTGAATATCAGCTCACAAATAAAAAAATACAACAGTGGGAATTTCATAACGTGGATACACTGTATTGTGCTATTGTGCTTGTTCAAGTTTCCTATAGTTTCTCCTTGCAACTGTGCGTCCGCCGCGAGCGAGCAAACCTTATTTTTATATTTGCCCATCTAATAAATTATGAAAATAGAACAGTCGAAATTTGGCAACATGGTGGATGCAGAAAACGGCTGCCGGTATAAATAATATACATATAGGGACGCAGAAATACTTGTATATACACATGGACGCACAATTATCGACATCATATTGCGGATGCAAAATTGTCGATCAAATGTACAGGAAAACAAAAAGTTTAAATGTTAATGTATATTAAAATCTGTTGCGGTACAGAGGTTCATGGACCCAATCTATTCCAGAAAATAAAATCAGAAATGGATATACTCTACTCTTTCTGGTAGACGCAAAAATGATGGTGTGATAAAATGATGCAGAAATGACGATGATGTGTATATATATATATATATATATGGGGGTCTCTAGCCCCACAGCCCCCATGGACGAGCCGCCACTGGTTTAGTTTAGTGGTAATTAGAACCTCCCGTGGTCTCTCGGGAACCGTGAGCCTCTCATATGAAACGGTTTTCCTCCCAATCTTCCAAGGTGTTTCCAATTATTGTTTATTAATCAATAATTTGTTGTGTAAAGTACTCACTCCCTTTGAAATATGGAATCTATGAACTGCAAAAATCCAGCACAATAGAAACTGTCGTGTTTATAGCTACCCTCCCAGAAAAAGTGCTGATTAGGAAATATAGGAATATACACATTTCCATTGTTTTCCCTCGAGGAAATATGGTATTCTTGTGAAAATTAAAAATGCAGGTACTTATACTTAATTACAGACAAAATAACATATATTGAAAATATTGCTTTGTACTTATTGTCCACATAGTTCCACTAAAAAATTTAATAAATCTCTTAAAAACTAAAAACTATATAGCTATAAAGTATAAGCTATAAAATTAAAATAAAGCAATCGCATTCAAAAATATCATCACGCCATCCTCACACGATATGATGGTTTATTACTCGCTTTCCGTCATGTGTGTTTGCCGCCGCCAGCGCCCCCAACGGTGACTGAAGTCCTGAATACATCATATTGAAACAGAAGTGCACGTCCAATGTATATTGTACAATGCACCTAAATGGATTTCTTCTCAAATATAAAATTAGCAGAAAGTATATTGTTTTTTCCAGCGTTAAATCGTATTTGGCTGATTTTTTGTCCAAATATGCGAAAGATAATGTAGTACTTCGAGTGCGTTTGGTTTTTGGGAAACCTAATAATTTTAAAAATAAACACCTAAAACACACTTTCTTGGGTTCCTAGTATTCAACGTCATGTGTAAAAATGCAACATTAAAAAATCCCATTGTGAATGAAAGGCGATAAGCTGAAGGGATGGCGCGAAAACATGAGGCGAGAGCGAGTCTAATATATACAACGGCAAATAGCCATTTTTATTAAATATTTCATTATTTAATTTGATACAGATTTGGGAGTAAGTAGGGGAAATGGGGGCACAGGTTGCAACAAAAATTATATTTCTTGTCCCAAATTGACAACTAGAACAAAATTATATTTTTGCAATATTTTTTTTTAGTGCAAAATTTTTTTGGTTATTTCAAATGACAACAATAGCAGATTATTGTTTTCTGAAATAAAAAATTGTTTCATCCTACCCCTTACTTGGGGCAGGTTGAAACACTTCTTTATTAAATAAGGGGTAGGTTGAAACAAGACATTCTTTGTAAATAGATGTCAAATAAATGTAAGAAAATGAAAGAATTTGTGAAAGAAAATAAAATTTATTCAGACATAACACATTTAACACCTCTAGTCAACCAGAAAAACTAGTTCTTAAATATTGTTTTCTACCTATCTCACATCTAAACCAGCAAAATTAATTGGAAATTGCATGAAGCTGTTGCACCTTTTTGTGCCTTTTCGGCTAATAGGTGGTGGTAAAATTAGCTTAATGTCTTTCAATAATATAGAAGCTACATCCTCAATTATAGGAAAAACAAAGGATCCCTCAACTTTATAGCTTCGCCTACAATAAGATATCTCGAAATCTTTATTTTCAGTTAACACTTGTGTGATTTTTCCTACATAGTAGGAAAACTTTTTTTTATCACAAAATTCTACCAACACAAAATTGCCGACAGTCACTGTTTCAATCTCATTGTCGAATTCGGCATTAGGGAATTCTTCCTCGGATGAAATTTCATCTTCCGTGACACCCGAAGAATACTCAATACTCGAATTTGAGTCTTTTTCATTACCAGGAGAATCAAAAACTTTTCGTTTCAGTTTCTTTTCTTTTATTTCCTTCTTAGTTCCTACTTTTATCTTAGCTTTGGTTTTGTTTTCAATTTCAGTCTTTTCTGGTGTGTCCGTAGGGATCATGCTTCTGCCTCTCTTCCTAGAATTAAAAGCTTTTTTTCTTGGGGGAGCTTTAGGATATCCTTTAATATCTTCAGGGGTTATAAATTTCTTTGTTGGAGCATTATTTAAGGGTGTCAAATTTTTATGTGAGTTTGATGTTTCTTGCGGTCTATGTTCAGGGTTGGTTAACACACGATCAACCGTGTTAATCTCACCAGTAGTGCTAGTAGAGGCTTCATCATTGTTAACGTCATTTGCAGGTTCGGTAATCCTATCTGTCACAAAATTGCACAAAAAGTCTTCATCAGTGAACACATTTTTATTAAATGGAAATATTCCGCTACGTTCAAACCCTTTTGTAATGTTTTCAGGTGTTAAAGATTTTTGGTGTGCAAAACGGACACATCCTGCAATTTCGTAAATGGAAAATGTTTTACCGGGATTTACTTTTGTCCATGAATCTATTGCTGTGGCATAAAATCTTTTAAAAGGTGCAAAACATGTGACATCAAGTGGTTGTAGTTTATTGCTACAATGAGGTGGCAAAGTAATAATTGTAACCCCGTTGGCTTTACGATGTCAATGGCTTCTATGCTGATATGACTTGCATGATTATCCATTATAAGGATAGTCGGATTTTCTTTCGTTGATAGGCTGTATTTAACAAAATGCGTCATCACTTGTGGAAATAAGTCAGCACTCATCCAACCACTTGAAGAAGCCAAGCCGAGTGTTCCGGGAATAGCATTTATCAACATATGATCTCGAAATTTAACCCGCGGAAACACCATTGCTGATGGAATAGTGTTTCCAGAGGCGCTCACGATACAAGTGGCACATTTTTATTAAATGGAAATATTCCGCTACGTTCAAACCCTTTTGTAATGTTTTCAGGTGTTAAAGATTTTTGGTGTGCAAAACGGACACATCCTGCAATTTCGTAAATGGAAAATGTTTTACCGGGATTTACTTTTGTCCATGAATCTATTTCTGTGGCATAAAATCTTTTAAAAGGTGCAAAACATGTGACATCAAGTGGTTGTAGTTTATTGCTACAATGAGGTGGCAAAGTAATAATTGTAACCCCGTTGGCTTTACGATGTCAATGGCTTCTATGCTGATATGACTTGCATGATTATCCATTATAAGGATAGTCGGATTTTCTTTCGTTGATAGGCTGTATTTAACAAAATGCGTCATCACTTGTGGAAATAAGTCAGCACTCATCCAACCACTTGGAGAAGCCAAGCCGAGTGTTCCGGGAATAGCATTTATCAACATATGATCTCGAAATTTAACCCGCGGAAACACCATTGCTGATGGAATAGTGTTTCCAGAGGCGCTCACGATACAAGTGGCACATTTTTATTAAATGGAAATATTCCGCTACGTTCAAACCCTTTTGTAATGTTTTCAGGTGTTAAAGATTTTTGGTGTGCAAAACGGACACATCCTGCAATTTCGTAAATGGAAAATGTTTTACCGGGATTTACTTTTGTCCATGAATCTATTGCTGTGGCATAAAATCTTTTAAAAGGTGCAAAACATGTGACATCAAGTGGTTGTAGTTTATTGCTACAATGAGGTGGCAAAGTAATAATTGTAACCCCGTTGGCTTTAGCGATGTCAATGGCTTCTATGCTGATATGACTTGCATGATTATCCATTATAAGGATAGTCGGATTTTCTTTCGTTGATAGGCTGTATTTAACAAAATGCGTCATCACTTGTGGAAATAAGTCAGCACTCGTCCAACTACTTGGAGAAGCCAAGCCGAGTGTTCCGGGAATAGCATTTATCAACATATGATCTCGAAATTTAACCCTCGGAAACACCATTGCTGGTGGAATAGTGTTTCCAGAGGCGCTCACGATACAAGTGGTGGTTACCAGAATGCCTCTCTCACCAGATGCTGTATTCGAGACTGTTTTAATACCCTTCTGTGCTACAATTTTAACAGATTTACTCGGAACAGTGCTAGTGGATGTTTCGTCTAGATTAAATATTCTGGAACTGTCGATGCCTCCAAGAAAACGATTTAGTACAGTTTCAAGGTTATCGAAAAATTTAGAAACATTTGGTCGAGTAAAAGAGGTCATTCTTGATAAGGAACAATTTTCGGATTGTCTAATACTTAAAGTGCTATTTCTTTTAAAAAAACCTTGCATCCAGTCAACACCCGCAGCTTTATTCTTGTGCCAGGATGGTGGGACCGCAATGTCATTCAACACTGCCATTTCATAAGCAAGCTCCCGCGTGTTTCGAGTTGTCTTACCATAGCACATTTTAGCACAAGTTTTTAAATATTCTGCTAGAATGCTTTCTTGTTCTGCATTAAAAACTAATCGTGTTTGATAATAAGGTTTACACTGTATTTCGGTATTTTCTTCAAGGTTCCTTTGTTTTTTGACATATCTACAACAGAAAGAAGTTGTAATATTTTACACGTTCTATTTATTTTACCTACTTACCGACTCAGTGTTACATAGTTCACTCCATAACGTGATGCAGCGACTCTAATTTTTGTGTTGTCCCTTATAACTGATCTTAAAGCTGTTTTCATAGCTTCCTCCGAAAATGACTCCGTCTTTCTTTTTCTGTTTCTTATTTTGGAGTCACTTAGGTAGTAACACTTAACTAGTACTTAAATGCTGAAAAATAAAGTTAATTGAACTTTGAACTAATTCAAACTTTCGAAAAAGAAGACATGGTACATTGAAACATGGTTTAGGGGCAGGTTGAAACGTTTCATCCTACCCCGTTTGTTTTGTTTCAATCTGCCCCATCCACGTTTTTAACTGAATACCGACTTAATACACGAAAACCTTCAGAGAGATCTTCGTAATATTTGCCCAATTGATACACTATATGATACTCAATTTATCGACATACTTACTTAAAAGAATATAAAAACACACAATTTGTACTTAGCTGCACAATAAATACGCAAAAAAATACTTTTCTTACCTTAAAACATTAAAAATTGCACTGTCCCACAACGATTCGTGACATTCAACTGAAACATATGTTAAGTTTACTGTTTGAGGACTGTAGAAATGATTTTCAGTGCTGCCACCAAAATTTCATGTCAAATGCGGGAATTTCAAAAATGTTTCAACCTGCCCCGTGTTTCAACCTGCCCCCATTTCCCCTACTGCCTCTTTGCCTTGTTGAAGCTAAATCTGTTTTAACATTTTCCAGAATCCTATAATATTACATAAACCCACGGGAAAGTTTAATATAGTGTTGATTCGTTGCATGGGTTTGTGCTAGAGTGCTCTAATTCCGCGTTCCTATATGATTCTTGGTGGATTCTATATAAGCCAATGATGGGCGCCTGAGACTGACGGTCTCCGAGAGGAGGGAAGTTCAGTGAGTCGTTCTAGTAAATTTTAGAAATTAGGTAGACCCATAGATTAAAAGAGAGATAGATAGGCGCAAAAAATCCCGGGGCACTAACTTTCAAAATTAATTTTCCCACGAAATCTGATAAATTGTAATTAGGACGCGTTATTAAGTTGAGGTATATTTTAATTTAGATATTATTTTTATATAAAATTGTATGACAAATATTTGGTATACCTCACAGAAATTTCGGCAATAGTTCTGACAGTCTTTGTGTAGCATTGTCTATAGTAGAACGTAAATATCGCGGAGTTTATTAAACTACATATACTTAGTGATTCTTACTTATTAAAGTCATTTGATGTTTCGGAACATGATCAGTAGGTACTCATTATCGGCCTTAAGGGGTACAAATTCTTGTAGGAAATCTGAATAAATTATTGATCTAGGAGTACCCCAGAAAGAAGCAACCACATACTTGTGCTGGGGAGAGATGTAAATTACTATTATTTAGGCTTCAGTGGCAATTAGGAACAATACCGCCTGAATCAACATTTTGTCCAGCGTTCTTGGCTATTAGCGGCGTTTTTCTAAAGACATGTATGCCTCAGTCTCGAATCCAAGCAAGATCGAAGGCAGAAAAACACGCAGCCCAAATAGTTCGCGAAGCTACGAAAGTCGTCACCGCGATAAGGGACTTACGTCCTTCGCACGTGTTCCTATGTATATCGGTACCGCCTACCGATATAATGCATATAAAGCTTTATAAGAACTTTGACCGAACTCAGTGCGCTTATACAATTTATAAGCCGATAGAGCCGAAGTCACCTCCTGCATCAGGTTGGAGCGATTACTGAATATTTTATTCAGGCACACTTTTGCGAACCTCAAAGCTTAATAAAAAATAAATATCGCCTTTATTTGTAGGGCCAGCTTAGGTGTTAATTATTGAAGGATTTACCAAAAAATTTTTCAATTTAGTTATGTAAATTCCAATAAAGAAATACTAAACAACTATTAAACAACCATATCACATAAAATGCACTATTGAAATATTCTAAAATCTCTACATATTTGAAATAGGTACCTACGCACAGGGCTTGCCCTTAGTGGGATCATCTACGTTTATTTTATTTTATTTATTTTTACCTACATTACAACCCAAAATTTCAATATGCATAATGAGCTGTCAATGTAGGCCTTCGTGTTGAACCACAAAATATAGTCATGTAATTTTTATGTATAGATTACACGAGGCCGAATAGATAGATTGGTTTGCTTGCTTATAACAGAAATTCCGTGCTTGCTTCCACAAGATCTTACTCATTTTCCCACTATCTCACATTGATGGTTTCAACTGTTGTGTGAAATTCGGTTGTCATTGCAATATTGGGCAGCACTTATTTTTTCTGCCAACGTTTTCTTGATGTAGCCTTCTCTGATTACGCAACTTCTGATATTCGCTTTCCAATTAGAAAAACCCACCGGAGTAAGTTTTGCGAAGCAAGAACTAATTAATGCGATATTAAAGCGGGGCGATATCTTCAGCTGGAAATTCGCCGCTCGGAATTCATAAGCCTCGGCAAACGAGGAGGCGGATAGGCGGTGCTGGCTGACTCAGGTTCCGAGGGCTAATTCCGCCCTATTGTTAAAGGCTATTTTGCGGCAGGCGTTCTGAGAGGCTGCCGGATTCTTGACCAGTCAGGCACGGTTATCGGATATGCAGCTTTCATGTATCTATAGTTGGAGTTATATTACCATTGCTGGTACATTTCGGATTTCATACGTTTCGCAGGTGTGCTTTCTGTGGAACAACATAGAAATGCATATTTAATTACATAATATATTATTAAATAATTATTATTCAGCGCTGTTGTTCTATATGGTTGTACTACTGTAGTACGCTTGATTCTACATTCTAAGCACAGTTTAAAGTTAACAAACTCATAACTTCACCAATACCCATTGCATTGATTTGTGACGACAGGTACAGAAGTGAAATTTGCGACAAAGTGAATAATTCATAAAAGCATCGACATGAAAATATCTAAACGAAGACGAATCTTATATACGGATTCGAAGGAGGAAGAGGAAAGGATGGAGAGAACCAAAAGGACCACAAGAATAATTAATAAAAAGTACAAGGAAATATTAAGTAAGCTTAAAACTATTTCCAAGCCAACTATCACAAGTTGCTGACTCGGATTCATCGGAATAATCGGCTACGGAAGACAGTGTTCAAGGTACCTAAATAAATCTATACCCACTCCTTATTGTAGCGGAATTGTCGAATGTATTGCCACAACATTCTCTGATGCGATATAATTGACAATTATCTTATCCCTACTCTGTGTTAGTTACACCTAGTTCTACGTCTATTGATGTATAAAGTATATTATATACATCGTTATGGTATATGTCCGCAGCAGCAATAAATAGAAGCAATAGATTTATTTTGAATCTAAAAAGACTTAATAAATACATTACACCACCTCATTTTAAACTAGAGGATTATAGGACAGTTGTCAAGGTAGTAACACGCAGTCTTGCAAATTTGACATCAGAATTGATTTAAAAGATGCTTATTTTTTAGTACCAATTATAGAAAATCATCGTTAATATTTACGTTTTTAATTTCAAAATAAAGTCTACGAATTCTGTTGCCTACCATTTGGTTTAAATATTGGACCATATATTTTTACAAAAACTTAGATAAGAGTGAATTTACCCCTACGCCAGAAATTACTTATTTAGGTTTTACAGTAATAGCAACACTATGATGTTAACTTTACTCAAAGAAAAGACCCAACGGCTTATTGACAAATTGAAGGCAGTAATTCGTAAAAATCGTTGCAGAATAAGAAAATTTGCACAGCTTATAGGCACACCACTCTGTGGTGTTAAGTATACCTAGTTGATGACAGTCATTTAATTAAGCCCAAAGATGATAAAACTAAAGAAAAATTAAATCAGTTACCTCGTTTGCATTTTTGAGAATATTAAAATGGGTACTTTAATATTGAGGTCCTTGCATATAATCAGATGTCAAAACAGGCTTTTTGCGAATATTTCGTTTGATTTGGAATTTTGATGGCAGTTACCTATATTATCTCTTTTCCTAACAACATTTATGTGAAAATCAAGCTTACAAGAGCCACAATCGTCGATGATACGTCACTTTGTGCGAAATTTTAAATTAAACGAAATAGGTATTCACGAAAAAGTGTTTTAACACCTTCTAGACTAGAGCATGCACCTTTAAAAATAGTCGCGTTTTTCTATTGCATATCTGCCAGCAAGAACTGAATCCTCTATCCTAATCTTTAAGGATCCTACAAACCAACGCGAGACTTTCACTATGGCAGCGGACCTGCGTTTATAGTTGTATACTGGCGAGCCAGTACAATCGCATTCAAAGTCGGTGTTTATGGTGTTTTTAGCTACAAAATGTAACGTTCAATATGATGTAGGTATTGTGGTGTTCATGTACAAGCCACAAAAAAAGGAAATATTTCTGTGTGGAATTTTAGATTTCAAAAATATAAAAACCTCTGTAAAGAATGGCTTCTAAAGAGTAAGCGGTGCTATATGTCTAATGTTGAAACAAAAAAGTGTTTATTACTTATATTTATATTTGTTTAATTATGAAAGGTATGTAATTGTTATATTTAAGTATTATATACAAACTATTCCAAATTTTAGTCTTACAGGTAATTGTAGAATTCTACTATTTAAATCTCCACAAAGAAATAAGTTGTGTAGTCGCTGGAGCGAAGCCATATGCGCCTTTGACTTTTAAGCCAGTATGTCAAGTATCTCTCCCGTTATAGTAGATATTATGGTTGCAGTCAAAACGTATAACATTGTTGTTTCACAGAAGGAAAAGAAAAACTAAAATTGATCCATTCAATGTAATTTTTTTCCTAAACCCTCCTACAAATATTAACTTTTGACTTTGCTATAAAAATACGGCTGTATACTATAGTTTAGGAGCTTCACAACAAAAATCGTTTCAGTGCTATTATCGTGCTAGCCCGATGTATCTTTCATTCTCTGTCGCGCAAAACTTTTGGTGCGGACAATTGGCAGATGACCATCCCCTATAATACAAGTGCAGCGACGCCGGAACAAAATGTTATATTTTAAAGCGGGGTGGCGATTTCTTATCTCTTCAAGCGTAAATTTCCCGCCCGGAATTCATAAGACGACAAGGAGGCCCAGCTGACCCCGCCATATTCCGACTACTAATTCTGTGGCATTAACATTTTATTGAAGCAGACGTTCCGGGCTTGCCCTGTTTAATGGCGCCGCATTCTTGCCCCATGGAAGGTTGGTTGAGATTTTACCTCCTACCGAGGCGAAAATATGGAATGAACAATATAAATTAAAATAGAAGTAGATCTTTCACTTTTCCCTCCAGCCGCTGTCGACCTCATGTTTCCTGAATATGGTCTCTACCACCAGTTCTAACCGGCTCTAACAAAATCCCAAAGCCACCGTACTACTATTCGTTTGTAAGTTCTTGGAAATCACCATTTTAGTGAAACAGACGATCACAATTTTTTTATCATAAACGCCCTCGCTTCACTCTCGACTAAAATATCTTTGAACTAATCGTTCTTTTTTTACAATAACATATATATCGCACAATGCTTTTTTATCCGAACGATAAGAACACTCAAGCGTATGGCCACAGAAAATATACTACGTAGTATATTTTATGTGGTATGGCGTTGCCCGCTCGTCCTACTGAATAATATTGCAAGCTGGTGTTTTACGGTTCACTTTTAAATATTGGGTATTAATAGTTGAATGATCTAGAAAACTCTTCATTATGCTTTACTTTAAATAAAACAATTTAATTTTGTTTAACAACCATTGACTATATTCTCCGATGGCAGATAAATTTGTCCTGAGTCCATATCTTGCTGCCCTGGAAGTTAACTTATATTTAGCTGATTCACTCGCAGCGACTAAGCTGACTACTCACTTTATAGCTTTCGATTAGCCCCCTTCCGTTGAGAGGTAAGGCCCTTTCGGCTTTTTGGTTCGACAGGAGGCCAGTCGGACACGAACAATAACAACCTTGGAGGCATGGTCTGGTTGGTTGGTCTATAGATGAGGAAAATATTTAATTAATGAGAATTTAAATCATTTCTGCCCAACTTTCATGATTCTGACAGTTCTTAAATCTGTACACCTTCAATCTTATTTCTGCAGAGAAACTAAAAATAACTGGACATTTTCCCTCCGTTTTGTAGATCGTCGGTTAGAAAAAAGGTACTTTTTTTGAGGTGTCGAGCTGTCCACGTCCACATGGGTGGATGATAATAATAGCAAAATTTGTTGAAATTCGAGGTACGTTTCTTCTTTTAAGGTCCCAATTAATACTAATAAGCTGACAGCTCCCACCGACACTAACCAAGAGGCCGCCTTACACCTTCAGGTAGGTTTCTAGTTTAACTTTAATGCCTTTGATGTAGTTCCCGCTGTTATGGAGTCGATTTAGCTGTGTTTGCTTGTTGCCAAAATAGTTATTTTATTGCCTATGATTTATCATCGCCACGGGACGCAGACTTTCCACTGTCATGTTTTTTTGTGTGTGGCATTTTGCATTGCATAACCCCTCGACCACAATTCTTTAAAGCTTAGGTAGCTCACAAGTTATATGAGGTTAGGTTGTCCCACAAACCGATAAAGCGTTGGTCAGCATTTAAGGGTGCGTGCCCTTGTGAATGATATTCACTGCCCTGGTTGGTTGCCTCGGCCGTCAAACCACACCCAACAACTCGATCTAGCACGGACCGGCCCACTATAGCCTCCACTCCTTTCGCTCTATACGCTAGTCATGTTAAGTAGTGCTTAGGTAGGAGTGGTTAAGATATTTTTAATTTTAAGATTTTAACGTCTACCTACTCTTGCTACCACCCGAAACTGTATTTTGTATTTTAAAATCCTAATATAGGTACTTTGTCTGATCACTTTGGTGCTTTATTTATAACGACTATACGGACACACCTAACTCTCCCGCATCGAGTAGATTATCGTGTCGGATCCCAGGGTCACGTAGAGGCTGACGCAGGTGGCGCCCTTTTAATTTCTCTCACTGGATCGTAAACTTAACTACTGGGCGGGGCTAAGCACAAATCTATTTCTATAGCGAAATTGTAGCGGCGTGGGGGAACTCTTTGTTTAACTTTATTTTACACATACGTTACTATATTATAAGTTAACTTTATTTCACCAGTTGTGGTTTCCGTCGGCCCAAGACAAACTGGGAGCGATCTTTATACTGGTAGAAGGAGTGCGTAATCTAATAAATTTGAATTTAGAATATTATTTGATTTCATGTTGTGCTACTTCGTTCGAAGGCAACCAAATCCGAAAGTGTTTCTCCCGCTTAATAATTGACGACCAAAAAGTCGATGGAATACATTGTAGCGAACGGAGTTCGGATTAGCTAATCCAATATTAAAGCCATGATCTCCCGTGCCCAACTCCAGGCCGAGAATTCATAAGCCCGCAAAGTTGGCGACTGCCTGCATCGGGTTACCGGAGGCTAATTTAGTTTATATTGTTGAATATTTTATGGCTACAAACGATCCAGACTTCGGAACGTTAATGGGCTCTCGATTCAGAGCCAAATTTAGATTTCGGTGAACCTTTAATAATGGCGAAATTGAAATAGTAGGTACTGTCAGAACAGATCTTTCACGATTGTATATAGGACAAAATAATATCACCCATTTTATTTCTAAGGTAAGGTAATTTGAGTAAGTTAAGCTAAGTATTTTTTTCTACAATGCCCTAAAAAGTCCATTCTTATGTACCAAACATCAAGTCTGCTATGCCTATGAATTTGGTCGGTTATCAGAGACAACTGATAGATAGACTGTTTGAAACTGTTCAACTGCGCAACCCCGTAGCACACAGGTGTGAAGAACACAAATTAAATTTCCATCTTCTATTACTATACTAATTCTGTATTAGCTTTCTTAGTCTTTGATTGATTTAGCCATATTGGTTTGTCTTTTGCGGTCCTTTGTAAGTCACCTCAGGAAATGGATGATGTTTGTGCAAGAATACGTGAGAGATAAAAGCGAAAAGTGACAAAATGAAGTTGCAACATGAGTTCATACTTCAATATGAAATATACTCTCAAATATCCAAATATGTAGAAATGTAATAAGAACATCATTACTTGCTTTGGAAGCAAGTAAATAAACTAGGCGAAGTGAAAGCCAAAAAATGCTTGCCTATTAATACTGTGATGTCATTTCAGGAAATGGTAAGAAAAATTGTCGTGTAAATGTCCAAATAAATATTAAAAACTTGAATTTCAGAGATGTCAAGAATTACAAAAAGTCTGTCTAGTTTTTCGTGTTAACACCTCTAAAAATCTAAGTAGGCTGCGGGAATTGAGCGGGACCATTTTTTTATAGACATGTACCTGAAAGTTCATCGCTGGTGAAGTATTGGTTTGGCATCACCAGGAAAGCCTGACCTTTAAACCATGTTACGCATTTTTTTCGTTAATCATGATCCCCAAAACTCTCACATACCAAATTTGAACAAAAAATACACAGAGAGTTCCATTCTGCAGGGCGTCAAAATTCAGGAAAATAGGAATTTTAATGGCTTCTGAGGAGTCAAAAATGTGCCGTGGAATCCTTAAAAACAGTTGAATGGTCAACAGGGCCGCTCAAAGTGTTGGTGTGCAAAGATAACTGGATATTTTTGTCTAGGCCATCTCAAAATGCAGAATTTTTGTGAAACTTTATAAGGGTCAAGAGTGCCCGGGAATTATTTAAAACATGTTAATAAGCACCAAGAGTAATTGCCATCCAACAAATAAAAACAATTTAAATTATTGAAACTTTGTCAACAAAGACACTGTCTAAGATGATGCATTTTCTGTGAGTCTCATCCTGTTGTGGCACACCAGCCACCTTAACTCACATGGACTTACGACCGGCAGGCTTCTGTATTTTTTAAACCTAGTTCATTTATAGTGTCTGAGTAGGTTTTGATATAATCGATTTTAGTGCCGCAAAAAGTTTAAAAAAATACAGCATTATGAGTTGGGACAGATAAGAACACCTTGTATATTTTTTATTGGATCTTTGCACATCAACACTGTGAGTGGTCCTGTTGATAATTTAACTGTTTCGAAGTAATTCCATGGTACACTTGACTCCCCAGATGGATTTAAAATTTCTATTTTGCTCAACTTGCAGAATGGAACTCCCTCTATATTTTTTGTTCAAATTTATTGGTGTATGGAGGTTTTTACTTGCCTTGATTCATACTGTGGTTTCAATTTTTAAATAAAAATGCCCAATATGGTTTTTAAAAAATGCACCCTGCAACTGAGACACAAAGAAATTAATTAGTTGTGGTTTTGTGAACAAACAGACGCTATTAACAAAATTATAGCAATAAAAACAAAAAACATTATAGTGTATTGTGTATTATAGTGTATTTTGTGGTTTTTGGGTGTTTCTCCCATTTCCCAAAGAGATTTTTTTGTTTAAAACCAGTAAACAAATTCAATATCTCTCGACATCAATGAATTGTACGGTAAAGAATAAAAAAACCGTTTTTACCGAAATCGAAAATATTCACAAACAAAAAACTTAGGTTACGTTTATTAAGAGGCAACTTCACCATTTTAATGATATATTGGTCCTTTTTTTTAAAAAAAAGTAATTCACAAGAAAGTTTTTTGAGATCATTGGCCACCTGCCACCTAGTTATTAGGTACATCCGTAGTTTTTAAAAAAAAAGCATAAAACAGAGTTTATATTTTGAATCTCGTTTTATACATTTTTGTCTGAAACTATCGAATACCGAACAAATTTTTTGTAATTACCGGGTGCCCAATGATCTCAAAAAACTTTCTTGTGAATTACTTAAAAAAAGCAACAATAGTGAACAATCCACAAATAACATTTTGGTGAAGTCGTCGGAAACTTTTCTCTAAAATCGAGCACAGCACACCTTCGATACTTTTTGTCTATCTCTTCGGGAAAACTTCTGAGAAAAGAATAAATGCAACAAAAGCTACAAAATACAAGAAAAATCAAGAGATGCTTACAATAAAGAATACAGAATGTGTATAGAATGGCGAGGAATCTGCTGTTAAATTGTTATAATAAATCTTAGAAATAGGTAAATGTGCGGATACACTTTAACTAAAAATGTTTTATTATTTTGGGATAAAAAGAAAAATGTGACATTTATAATTTCGGACAGTTTATCATTATCATAGAAAAAATATTGCATGAAACTCGTGCATAAAACGTATTTTTCACGATTGGGAAGATTGACAAGTTACAAAAATCACTTGAAATTGTCATTTGTAAACATTGTCATTGACGTGACACTTGAACAGTCATAAATGAGTTTTTTAATTTTGTTTATATTCGTTATATAACAAGTACTTCCAAAAATTATATATTAGAAAAGAAAACGAAATATATAGCTGAATATTAATTTATGTATTTTTTTGGCCTGCGGTCATTATAATGATCTGTGTCAAAAAGTTGCAAAAAATTTGCAAACATTCGTAATTGGTATTCAGGTTTACTTGTGCCAAAAAATATCCTAAAACAAAAGAGGAGCACAAAAAAGGAGTGCCTATCAATTATGATTGTCTTTCAGCCGTAAACAAAAAGTCTAATACGAAACAACCGATCGCTCATGGCGAGAGGACGGATTTGTTACGAGTACGCAGAAGTGGGAGTCCCAAGAGATATCCGCTTTCTATAACGATATAAAATATTAAGGACTACAACGCGCATATTTTCAAGGATCGTGTTTGTTTTTCAATCGTATAAAAATTATTAAGTACAAAAAGGAAGCCTTGTCATACCCTTAAGGCAAATGTTAATATCAATAACACCTATCCTAAATTACATTTGACTAGGAGGCGTGATTCTATGCAGTAGTTATCTTGTAATTGCCATTCTGTATACTTTATCTATAGGCGTACAAGTATAGTCTGATGGTTTAATTGCTGGCTAATTTAATAATCCTCTACTGCCTTGATATCACGGGTCTCTGAATAAGGTGTCTTTGTGAGCAAAGTAATCGTCTTATATGTGTTGCAGATTGCTTGATGTTCGCATTCGCATTGCACCAAATGTGCTAGCGATATAGAACACTATTGGATTGTAATTTCGTGCACGCAGGGTTTTGCTACCGATGCCTCCGCAGGGACCAGAATCCGACACCATTAGCGACCGGAGTCTAGGAAGATTTGCCTGCAATAATATATTCAAGAATGGAATTGAATTAGCCTGATGCATATAGATTCTCGCCGGCCTGCCACGAACTTTGCCAAGTTCGAAGGGTCCAGACATCCTTTCGCAGCTCCAATATTGCATTAATTAGAAATCCGTCTTTTACATTTGTAAAACTTATTTCATTTTGTTTGCAGAACGATGGACATTCGAGTTATAAACTAATTAATATATATATGTATAGCAAGTGTGCTTTTCTTGATAAAGTGTGGATAAAATCTACTTTATATATACAGTGACCGGTAAAAAGTACGCACCACATGGCCTTTTTTCTTCTCATTTATCAGAAAATTGTATTTTTGATAAAAGTTTTGTGGATTCCTGAAAACACAAAACGCAGTTTTCAAAATTTGATTATTTCATTTCGTATACGGGGGAGGTTCGAAAAAATGAAAAAGGCTCAAGAGTAAACCACCCTATTTTTATTTTTAGGGAAAACATGTGAAAATTTGTTTAGAATTAAAAGATAAATCCAAAAATGAAATTTCAAGTTTCTATTGTGTATGGATGTAGCCAATGTTTTATTTAAAGACTGTTTTCTCTAAGATTTGAACAAAGAAGAAAAAGTAAGTGGAATAATAATAACTGAAATAGTGTTAATTAGTTATTCAAATGTCCTTCTGCCAACATTTACACAAGCTTCCATTCGTGTTTCAAATTCTCGGTAGCTTTTTCTTATTTCTTCTAATGGAATGTTTGCAATACATTGTCTAATTCTGTTCTCAAAGTTTCTAAATTTTCTAAATTGTTATCAAAACTCATTTTTTGTATACGTTTTGCTTCAGATATCCCCAAAAGTAAAAGTCCATTACAGCAATATCCGAACTTCTAGGAGGCCAAAGGTGAGGCCCGTTCCTTCCTATCCACCGGTTACCAAATTTTCTATCCAGCCAATTCCGAATAGCAACGGTGGAATATGTCGGACAACCATCTTGTTGAAAATAAACCTTTTTTCTTTGATTTAGAGTCATTTCGTCAAGAAAATCAAGGAAATAATTGTTAAGTACCTATCTCCAAGTACGACCTTTGGTTTCAGTTCCCTTCTATGAAATAAGGCCCAATTATTCCATGGTAAGTTACCGCACACCACACATTAACTTTTTTAAAATACTGTCTTCTGCCATTGATCCGAAAATTTGGATTTCCCGAACACCAAAACCTACAATTTTGTGAACTTAGTTGTAAACGTAGATGCGTCGGAAAATATTATAACTACGTTTATCTCGTGACAACTCGATCGGATTGTAATGGATCCGATTGAGTGATGTCAAATCTTTTATAATTCTGCATTTACATCATCAGTATTGAATCCTACGGTTTTCAATCCTCTCTAGGGACATTATCTTATTATACTTATTCCACAGTAGGTTGGTGCACATTCCGGCCAACTTCTGTTTGGAAATAGCGGCTTGACTTGAAATTTTAAATCTGATCCAATTTCAATCTGTAGGGTTTACGCCGTCTATTTGAGTCCGCTACAGTGAATTCAAACCTCTCTCAATCGGATCGAACGCGTCGAGATAAACGTAGTCTATGTTGCTGCAAAAATTACGATTTTTAGATACTTTCTGCCCTATCCACAAACAAAAGTCTAAGCGCTTTTCATCGTCACCATGTTCTAAGGCGTGAACTATCTTTACTTTGCAAGGCTTCAAGTTATTTGCCTTCAAAATTCTTGGCAGGTGGGATTTGCTAATATTTACATTTTCGGATCGGCGCCTTAAAGACGATCGAGGGAAATCATCACAATTTTGAAGAGCCACTATATTGTAGCAGGGACATTTTCATCGTATCTTTCCTTCTTTTTCTTCTTTATAATTACCCATCCCGTTTCTTTAAAGCGAGTAACAATTTGCTTCATTTCAACATGGCTTATGTTGGTTCCCGGCCACCTATCCCGACAAATTTCTGCTATCCTCGACAAGGAATACTCGTCCTGCAAACCATAACCCTGCACCATAAGTACTTTCTGTTCTAAAGACAACATCATTAGGACACATCAATAATAATTGTTATAAATACATGTTATGACATGTACTGTCACACCAGTTTCACATTGCAACAATGGGTCACAAAATATTTATTAGGTACTAACTGCTTTTTTAAATAAATAAAATCGTTGACTGTCGTATTAATAAAGACTGCTCACGGCTGTCATGTTTGACAGTTCTCTGGCTCACCATGTGGTTCCCAGGGACAAAATACAATGCAAAATACATTGTTGACCATAGGCGCCATCTACTTTCCAGGACATGAAACTATAGCCGTGAAAAGTCTTATTATTACGTCAGTCAACGATAAAATTCTTGAAAAATTACCAGTTCCTTGTACCAGCCGCACTTCATATCTTATGTCAAACAAACATTGTTTCTTAAGGGGGGTTGCCGACAGCGAAAGTGACGTTAGATTTCGTATTTTTTTAAGTTGTATAGCATAAAATCTAATAACATTTTACCTGGCAAAAATTTAGTACAAACATCTCCGTCTTCATTTTAATCATAAGATCTTACAAGCAATGTTTTGTTTTATAGATTATGAAAACCTTGGGAAAAATAATAATTCCAGTGCATATGCTTCTAAGATCTTATGATTAAAATGAAGACAGAGATGTTTGTACTAAATTTTTGCCAGGTAAAATGTTATTAGATTTTATGCTATACAACTTTAAAAAAATACGAAATCTAACGTCACTTTCGCTGTCGGCAACCCCCTCTTAATGACTTTTTACATGAAATTGAACAATAGGGGTACTTTACTCTTGGGTAATTTTCACATTTTTTAGTTTTTTGTCCACCTTGTATGTTTAAAGCAATATGTTTTTCTTGCAATCCAATTATTTTTGCAAGCAAAACTTTTCACCAAGAATGACTTTTTTCAAAACAGTGAATAATAAAGAAAATTCCCCCCTCCGGACACTAATCCGGGGACACGATGAATACGATTTTAAGGAACTCTCAAATTATATATATATATATATATAATTTTAGAGGTCCTAAAAATTGTATTCACTGTAAAACCTCCGGCTCGAGAAATACCCAACGTGAAAGAGGGGGCCTGCGGCTGACTGGAATATTTAGAATATCTGGGGTAGGCATGAGATTAAGCGAAATAACTTCCCCAGAATAAAAATTACTTAAATGAAATTTTTCTCTCTCGTATTATGTTTAAATAGTATAGAGATACTATATCACACTGGGAAAACTTGTTCAGAAAAGCAAGAAAACCTACTGAATTTATTGCACAATGAGTTAGAACTTTAGATTCACTTCAGAAAGTCAAACCTTGAATATCCTATCGATCGAATGATGAATCTTTCCAACTATTATGTCTTACAAGACTTATCTATCCATTAATTTACATAGTTTGTTTTTGGGCTATAGGTTGACCCTAAGTTTTCAGAAAGTCTTTGGTAATCGAACAAAAGGCGATAAATAAAGAAGAGATATAAGGACGAGCTATGGTGTACGCGCAGCGTCAGAAAGTAAAACTAGTCAACAATTTAAATCGTTTTTCACTTGTTGGTTGATATTTTGTAAAAAAATATGTAAATATATTACTTTTGCATTTATTTGTTATCAATATTTTTTCAATAATTCCGGGGCGCTCTTGAATTTGACACCCTGTAGAATGCAACTCCTTATATATATAGTTCCTTCTATCATGCCGATATGTAGGTATATGGTTATTAAAAAGAACTACTATCGTTGACTGACGTATTAATAAAGACTGCTCACGGTTGTCAAGTCTGACACTTTTTTTGGCTCACCATGCGCTTTCCGGATACAAAATACAATACAAAATACATTGTTAGCTATCAGCGCCATCTGTTTTCCGGGACATGAAGCCATAGCCGTGAGAAGTCTTGTAAATATGTCAGTCAACGCTACTATTTCCAAATTTCAGCTTAATTATAGGCAAATCTGGTCAAACCAATTTTGCGTTATTGTTGAATAGAGAAGGTATGTTTTAACATACCTTTTCGGGACTTTGTACTTGGGAATTTTATAGCAGCAGAAAAACTTTCATCTTACAAAGTTTCATCAAAATGCGTATACCTGATATCGACGGCTGCGCCTGACCACAGGATTTAGCCAGATCTAGAATATAGGTCATAGGCCTACCGTCCTTGGTATTCATGATAGTGTTAAAACAACGATTTCTTTAGAAAGACTAGTTAATTCAAGTATTCGTGAAAATTGCGGTATGTTCGTTCTAGTTTTTGTGTTGTTTCAATTGAAACTAATTTTTATCACCAATAAATTTGACTTTTTCAATAAATTATTCTAGGATATTGAGTTCTTATTAATGACATGTTTCTAGTACACGGTTCATTTTTTTACATTAAGTATATTGCCAAATAAAACTACATCGAACTTATATAGTACTAAAAAAGTGTCCTAACTTTAAAGAAGTTGCGAGTTAAAGTAAACCTGGAGAGCAGTTTTACTAACGCCCTGTGTAAGGTACCAAAGAAAGCTAGTTATACCAAATTTCAATGCGATATGTTGTTAACTTTGACAATTATCACTAAAATTTCATTGTAGACGATAGGACTATGTTTAAATATGAAAAAAAAAAAACGTTATTTTTGATGCTATACCTGCTCTACAATTATTGCTAAGTTTTTCTGATCACACGTAGGCCCGGTTATTTACCTGTTGTTTAGGCACTCTAATTTGGCCAACTTTAATTTTTTATTATTTTTTTGATAGTGTCAGATTAAAAAAGGCGTAGATCCAAGAACCTATACTGTGTTCAAAAAGAATTACTAGTATAGAAGAGGTTCTAGGGCCATAAAATGATCGTAAACCTTAAACCATAGGCGGAGTTATTCTCTTTTATTTTCAATGTGTAAAATAGAAACATTATCTTTAAAAATATGGTTGTTGTCTATCAAATGAGTAGCGTTGTTTTTTATTGTATAATACGAGTAGGTACTTACATTTTTCATTTTGCATTCCTTTGCACTCGCGTTTGTGTGTCCCATACAATATTTATTTTCCACTTTCTCGGCACACTTAGCACGCGATTAGATGCACAATTTTTTCGGCAACATACCAACATACATTATTCTTTGTATAGACCGAGGTATAGACATTCCGTGCTGCGAGTGTTTTCTGGGAAATGCGGTCTTCTTTTTCAAAAACTACTAACAATATTATTTGTTTTTAATAATTAGAGAATCTTATCACAATTCTAAATTCAGAAAGATCTAATTGTTTAAAAAAGGCTGTATAACTCGCTATAAAGGGTGATTCAGTCATGATGTAAAAAAAATTAACCACAGGTGAAAAAAAAAACTCAATACGAATCCGACATTTAAAAAATTCTAAAGTCTATCAAAAAATATATTTTCAGAAATGTATTCTGGCGCGTCGAGGATGATGACCTAGTTGCACAAATTATCGAAAATTTAAAATGATAAAGTTCGACAATGTTTCTATACCTTTTCAACTTCAAATTGGGAATAATAAATTTCAAATTGGGAATAAACAACTTCAAATTGAGAATAGTCAACTTCAAATTGGCATTAATCAATTTCAAATTGGGAATAGACAACTTCAAATTGGGAATAGTCAATATCAAATTGAGAATAAACAATTTAAAATTGGGAATATACAATATTACATTTAAAATCAACAACTTTATATTAAGCAATATTTTAATTACTTATATCTAAGTAAACACAATATGTACCTACTTATTGCATTGAAAATATCATATTTTTGCCATATATTTAATCCTTGTCTATCATTTAATATTTCTGTTATTTTGCACTATACTTATACTTTCTAATTTCTATAAGCTAAATTTAGTTTGCGATAAATGATTTGGTCTTGAACCTTACCAGGCAGTTTAAATTTTGCTTAATATTATAAACTTTAGTTAACAAAGTGAGTTGTTCTTGTTGATAAGTGTTTTTTATATCATGAAGTTATTGATTTTCAATTTAATATTGAATATTCTCAATTTGAAATTGTTTATTCTCAATTTGATATTGACTATTCCCAATTTGAAATTGTCTATTCCCAATTTGAAATTTATTAATCCCAATTTGAAGTTGACTTTTCTCAATTTGAAGTTGTTTATTCCCAATTTGAAATTGATTATTCCTAATTTGAGGTTGAAAAGGTATAGAGTTTTTAATTTTTTGAAAAACGGTATATGCTGTTGCTATAAATACAAAATGGAATGTCTAACTTGATTGATTGATTTATTATTTATAAACGATCTCACCCCGACTTCCTTTACTCTGGAGCAACCTTTCTATCAACGTGGACTACGTTTATCTCGTGACAACTCGAGCGGATTGAAATGGATCCGATTGAGTTATGTCAAATCTTTTATAATTCTACGTTTACATCATCAGCATTTAAATCCTACGGTTTTCAATCCTCTCTAGGGACATTAACTTATTATACTTATTCCACATTAGGTTGGGGCACGTTCTGGCCAACTTCTGTTTGGAAATAGCGGCTTGACTTGACATTTTAAATATGATTGAATTTCAATCTGTAGTGTTTACGCCGTCTATTTGAGTCCGCTCCAGTGAATTTAAACCTCTCTCAATCGGATCGAACGCGTCGAGATAAACGTAGTCGTGGTTGTTGTAGGAATCCGAATCCGTCAATTTATACGTATCTCACCACTTACGCTATTTTTGGATCTTGCTTTTACTCGTAACTTTTTTGCAGTTATCTTTTTGGTCTTACAAATTCGTCATTTTAGTGCCATCTTTTCAGTTACCAACAAAAGTGTGTACCTACCTGTATTATGACTGAAATTGAAAAATTAATACGGCTGATGTTATTATTCGACTGCGAGTATAAAGGCAATACATTACGGAAACCCTTACTACTTATCGGACAAAGAGTATCACCAAGAAATAACCAATTTTTTTCGGTCGAACTTCTCGCCAGGAATTCATAAGCCTGGCGAAATTGGCCACCGAGCGCCTGCATCAGGTTGCGGAGGCTAATTCCATTCTATTGTTGAATATTTTATTGGGGCGGCCGTTCGCAATCTCCGGGCGCTAAAGGTGCCGGATTCCAGGCGAATCCAGGCGCCACTGGAGCGCCACAGGCGGGCCCGTACCTCCGAGTTATTCTGGCCGATTTCCGGGTCGGCTGTTCTCCATTCTCGAAAGGAACCGACCTGTGAAGTTGGGTGCCTACGTTGTCGGTATGATGGATTATCGCGCTCTGCGAGCTTATTTTACGTTCAAAAAGTACAGGGCGTGTCGCGGTTGTTTATAGCAGAACCTAACATTGGATAGAAAATTGCATTTTAAACTATTATTTCCCTTATACTGCTTGTATCCAATATCCAATGCTTGTACCTAACTCCTTTCTTAAAAAAAAGAACCAATCATATATGCCTTTGCTAGCGATAAATTCCCTTGGAATATGCCAAAGCGGTAAGATCACAAGAAAGTTTATCACTTCGTTGCTTAGCAACCCCTGATCTGCTCAATACTATAACGAAGTTCGTTATTTTTTTTTTATTAAAAAGAAACGTATTTTTCATTTTTTTCTGTCGACCGCACCGCACCAAGTCTCGGTGCCGGCATAGCAACCGGGCTCGTGTTTTTTGTCTACCCCACCGGCCCGGCCGAAATCCGTTATAAAAGGGGAACCGAAAAATGCGAATGAATCACATTTTGATCGTCCGCCGACTTAGCAACATAGGTAAGAAACTCTTGTAGGGTAACCATTTTACTGACTATTTTTATTTACTGTAGTGCCGAAAATATTTTTTTTCTTTCCGACCGAACTATTGGGTTTAAAATTTTATATTTGCAATTGATTCAAGTGTAGCTGCCGGCCATTACTCCTAGTGTAAGAGGCCTGGACCTTTACAAAACTTGAAATCGAAAACAAATATCTGGTCTAGCCGAATTCAAGTGTAGCTGCCGGCCATTACTCCTAGAGCAAGAGGCCTGGACCTTTACAAACTTTAAATCGAAAATTAAACAATATGTTCCACTGATACCAAGTGTAATTGCTGGCCATTACTCCTAGAGTAAGAGGCGTGGACCTTTACAAAACTTGAAATCAAACGAAATCAAGCCTGTCAGCAGGAAACACCGAACCCTCTTTACATAGTTGTTTAAAAACTAAAACCAAATACAAATACCGGAGGCCTACAGTAGATACAAACGATTTTCTCTACCACCGTCCGAAACCGATAGAGTTTCTTGCTTACCCTAACGTAATTTTTTAACAAGTACCTATATTTTTTTATCACCGACCATTTAAGATACGCGTAGTGTTACGTACAACTGCAAGTCCGGTCAGCCTGTTTATTTACTTTCGTCACATTTTCTAAACCCACAACCTGATCTTATAAACTATAGGTTTTCCGTTTTCCCACAACCAATTATAACAAAAATAATTTGTTCACAGGTTATATAATTTTCTCTTGCAGGCAAATACTGGGGCACAAATGACTCATTAAATATTGTTCAACGACGCGATGTTTGTAACAGTATAATAAATTAAAAGATCACATAATTTTCTTTTGGCTGTGCCATCCAAGTATTGGAATAAATTGTAAAAACTTGTTTATTGTGTTATTTACTCCCCAATCCCAAAAAGAACAAACAAACTAAAACAAACTAGCTAAACGAACTTTGGATTTTTCTTTTCTTCGCTGAACTATGCGAGAAAGGACAAGTGGAGCATACCACTATAAAATAACTGGCGCCTGAGCAAACTAAAGAACAAAAGAGAGGCAGCGTCCTCCACAAACTATCATCTTTCTATTCCCGTAAAAGTGTCAAAATTGTAACGAAAAATATTACAGAGCTATCAACATCTAAACGAAAAGAAATAGTAGTACTCACGTTACAATACAAACACCAACTTGCCAAAATTTTTACGTTCTAAATTATTATGTAGCTGAAAATTATGTCGGGGTATTACTAGACATTGTACATAAATGAATTATTTATGGAATTTATACATCCCGGCTAGAGTGCTTTTTTTTCAATTAATTATCCTTATATATGCCACAAAAACATCCCATATTCCTCTTTATTTATAATTACGGTACTTACCAAAATCCATCCTTGTTTTTAAATTGTTTAATTAGATCTCTATTTAAATTTATGTACATATATTTCTTTAGAAAATTCCATACCTACCTTTTTTGACCAATCAGAGGCTCGTTTTTTGCTTCGTTGTCATGGCAACACAAAAAATTTCCGGAAATATTCTCACTTGCTCTAGGTAGCAGGAGGTGATTGCAGCGGAAATTTTTTGACAGATTGTAATATATATACTCAACAAAATTGTTTATAATAATTTCGTTTAATTTACGTGTAGGTATGGAATTTTCTTACCGAATCCCCCACGTTCTTGAATTAATATCCGGAAATTTTTCTGTAACACTAATTTTTTAAGAAAATAATCCCTGGTCGCTACGCGACTCGTGATAATTTTCAAAAAATTCGTGTACTCGAAAAATTTTCGGCAATAATTCAAGCACTAGGGCGATTACTAGTGAAAATAAACCAGTATCAAAAAGTCAGAAAAATTGCGTCTGCCTTGGGCATCCGAGCGTCATGTCCCCAGCCGAAGTTGTCACTTTCGTGATTATTCAAAACATGAAACTCGTTCAAAATAGATGATTTTGGAGATCGCTTTGCTTCGCTCTCGGAATTTTATCAGAAAATAAAGAGACCAGTTTATATTAGTGATCTTTCTAGGCAAAATAGCGCTTTTCAAATGTATCGATAAAATTTCCGGCATTTGTGATGTAACCCCCGAAAATGCCATATTACCACAAAAGCTTTGTTTTCAAGGTACAAGGCGTTAAAATTTCAAAAATCATATCGAATATCTTTTTTATAAAAGTTATTATTTCTACAAAAGGAGTTGATACTATCCTGTATAAAATTAGAACTCATAGCACTCTTAAATAATGCGGAATTTAATTTTGAACAACTACTGTCTCTTGGCATTTTTATATCTGTTAGGGTTAAGAAAACTTTAAAAATCAACTCAAAATTATTTTTTTAAAAAATGGGGTGTAATCGATAAAAATTAGAATTTTGTTAAACCGACCACCATAATGCTATAACTTTAATTGCAAAAGTACAATGAACATAAAGACCTGTAATTTGAGACCCAAAATTTTAACGCCCTATATATTGAAAATGATGCGTTTGTGGACCTATATGGTATGAAATTTTATAATATATACAATGTGATTCAGTCATGATGTAAAAAAATTTACCAAACTGTGGGGGAGGCCTAAAAAGAAAACTCAGAATTTTTTTTTGTTTTGCCGAAGTCTAAAACATCGGGCAAATTTACCTCAGCACCCGAGTAATTTGGCGCTTTGGTATTCTATGTTGTGACTTGCACATACCGCCCTGTTACGGCTTACCTAGTAACCGATCCACTTGCCGCCGTCAGCTGTTCGGGCGAACGGCCGACCGGCGGCAGAGCAGCCGCTGGTCGTGGCGTGGCGCCCGGTGCCAATAGGAGATATAGGAGATAGAGGGAAGAACACTACCTACCTTTCCGCCCTGCGATTCGCGTTGCGGACCGTATATCCGCTGTTACCGTCGGATTCTTTGATATCAAACTCGTTCTCGTCTTCCCACATATACCTTGGTGTACGACAGCACAGGTAGAATCCGCCTGCTACACGAGAACATTGCTACGGGTACAATCTTATGGAAATACCTCAACACGGATTCGCAGTTTTATTATGCCTTCGCTAGTGGGCTTATTACTCTATCGTAACAGATTTCTTATACGCGCTAGGAGATGCTAAGTTCTGACGAACAGAAAACTTGTGTGTGTAGTCTGGGTAGTCAAGTTACTATGGTGGCATTTTTGATTTTGAGCAACTCTAAACAGTAGTGACATGTACCTAGTGCGTTTTAGTGCGTTTGTGCATTTTGTGCCCAAGTTTAATTATTGATGCTAAACACATTTTTGGACATTACGTTACAAAAGAATAAACTATTGACATATGAAAATCAAAAGACGAGACAACAAGGTAATAAATTAACTTAGACCATGATCTTTTTATCCAAAAATGATTCCCTAGAAATTTAAAAACTACAAATAATTATCGATCTTTTAGGAATTTCTAAATATTTCTACATTTGTTGAGATTTATCTGAAAACGAAAACATAAAAAACAAGTAAATTTACGATATGTTGCGCAACTGTCAACTGCGCACCTGCCTTGACGGACGAACTTACCAGCTGACTAGGAAAGCGCCGTTAATAAGGGGTTTTAATACACTTCTTAAAATGTTTTTTAATTTCTTATTTAGGTACTTTTAATTTTTTTAATTGCAGATTTGTATATTAAGCTATTTGTTTCACCTGTGGTTAAAGTTTTTTTATATCATGAGTAAATCACCCTGTATATATTGGTAAAAACACAAGGTGTACAAATTTTTCGAGAGCGCTGTTTTGCCTAGAAAGATCACGTTTAAGGCCTCTTTATTTTATCTGAAAATAAAAGGCCAATTTGTACTAGTGGTCTTGCTTAAGAGCAGAATAGCGCTTGAGAATAAATTTATCAAGAAGACTTTCCGTGTAGCTTTTGTTGAGAATATTTCGCGAATACGATACCTTTATTAATTTCCTGTATATTTATATCTCCAAAACGATCTATTTTGAATGAGTTTCCTGTTTTGAATAATCACGAAAGTGACAGTTTCGGCTGGGGCGCCCGAATAAACAAACATGACGCTTGCGGATATCCAAGGCAGGCGCGATTTTTCAGCTTCTTGATAGATGCCAGTTAATTTTCTGAATGTACACAAATTTAAACGGAGGAAATATAAACAGTTCAGCAATATAGAGTAAATTACCTAAATCCATTTGTATACAATGTAATACCTAATACCGGAACATAATTCGACAAAAAGTCGAAATGATAAACTCTCTTGCTATCTTACCGCTTTGTTATTTCCCATTTATCGCTAGCACAGGCTAGCGATTGGTTATTTTTTTAAGGAAGCAGCTACCTTATTGCATACAGAATGAGGGAAATAATCGTTTTAAAATGTCATTTTGTATCCAATGTTAATAAAGTCCTAGTATAATAAACTGACTCATCCTGTCTAACATTTCCTTGAATTTATACTAGAATGTGGGTTTTTCATATTTCCAATTAAATAGCGGCAGTCAGTAGGTATAAACCCCAGTACCTTATATACCTAATGCGAAAGGGTTGAATAATTGTTAGAATATGGTGGCGTAAATGAGAAAACTGCAACTAATGATAATTTAAAAAAATCAATAGAAGGCCATGATTTTGCATTATGTATACTTTTTCATTGCAAACAACTTTCTCTTGTACGAATTTTCTCATACGGCGCAAAATAATGGTACTTTTGGCCGCGTTTAAGTTGTTGCCTCCCCCTAGTATATCGCGATATCTGCAAGAAGTTTTTAGGACCCTATTTTGGCGTCAGGACATGCCTAATGTATTTTTTTTATTGCGGCACAAAACAAATTAAAAAAAAAACATTTGTTGCGTCCGTTCTGCCCATGACTGTATGTGCCCTAGGTACCTTCGCTTATCAAAATTTATGAGGAGATTTACTGCCGTAGCTTTAAACAAAATCAAATATTCCGCCAAAGAAAATACACACGAAGAATGGCAATATGACCCATACCAGATAGAGAGAGAGAAAGAGAACCGTGTGCAACCTCCGTTAAAATGAATAACAAATTATAAAGACTACGACCAAACCTGACAATTTGACATGTGAAGTAGTGGCATTGATGTTGCTATCTCAGGTTGTAGCCAAGTTCAACTGAACTAAAAAACTCACTTGCTATCTATGCACATGTTGCCCTTGACCTTCAAAATGGCCGTCCTCGTGACGTTCCCCCAAAATTCCAACAATGCCGACAATAGGGTACCTACTTGATTACAAACTTGAGAAAACAATTCCTGGACACTTGCCTAAGACCCTACGATTATTTCTAAAAAAAATATTTACGTAATTACCTAGCAAGTTTTTAGACTTTCTTCGAATTTTGTCGGGAAAGCACAAGTCACAAGTGTTTTAGAAAGGCAATTTGGCACCATTTGCGATAGCACTGAAGTGTTCTGAGACATAGTTGCAAGGGAAGTTGAAATTTCTAAATTCTAACCTCAAACTCCCAGACTTAGGATGCTCCGTGAAACCACATTTAGCCAAGAAGTGTTTTTTTCTCGTAAATATTCAATCGTGTTTTTCTGCATTTTTTTGTCTAGGTTGGGCCTACGTAGGGAATTCGGGCTCAGCACTATGGCGCCTTTGTAAACGCGCCTTCAAGATGGTCCGTAGACCCAAGTTCTCCGTTTATTAATAACTCATAATTCTTTACTACTACAACATAGGTACAAATCTTCGCAGTTTTATCCCATGAATTTCGGCAGACGCGAACATCGGATTATTAGAAAAAAATTGTGCTATACCAAGAAAGCATCCAAGTTCGGAAAATTACCCTTTCAGGTAATCCTTGTCCATGATAACTTACACTACACAACTAACAACACAATAACTACGCAAACAATATATAATAATAAATATCAATAACAAACTATAATAAATCGCACAGATATTATCTATACTGATGTTTTGATTTAGCTGCATACGGAATGACAGTTGGCATGACGGGATGTCAACTGCCGCGGCTTTCAATAGCAAACAGAAAACCATACATGTGTTAGATGACATGTGTATATACGAGTGTGTATAATATGGTTAGATGCCTAGGTGGGCGGGTGACGTTGCCATATACGCGAATATTTCCACATTATTGAATCCTGAATATTTTTAGTAGGTATCTTCCATATATACAGATATTTTAACCAAAGTGTCACGTGAGAGATGAAGGATATAGTTTCCAGCGTGTGCAGCATAAACAGACACCGTTTTGCTATAGAGGAATCGAAACACGGAACATATTCGTAATAAAAAAAGTCTTTATGTGAAAACATTTTTGTGTGCAATTGCGTTAGTTAAAGCTCAAATTTTGTAACAGATATTCATAGGCAAGCTGGAGATATTTGAATAGAAAAGTACAATTTCCCTTTGTTCCACGAATTATTGCAAACGGGCACCGGTAACGTTGCCCTTCAGGAGAAACGGAAGTTTCTCCTGAGGGGCACAGAGGTTGCCACGTTTGGCGTTCTCGGCAATAGAACGACAAAACTGATATTCCAGCCCGAACAAAATTGTGCAACTTCGTCTTTAATTATCATAAATAACGGTTAAAAGAGGTTGTTTCATTTATTGTGTGTTATGTTGGTGCATCTACTGTAAACTGAGTACAATTTTAGAGCAATTAAAAATATGGTCAAGTACCTACCATATTCTCATGAAAATACGAAAATAGGCAGGTTACCGAATTCACCAAAATAAGTTACATAAATACTGCTCACAAAACCATCATAAAGATTGTCCCAGATGGGGATAATGTTGGATCAAAATCTGAACGAGAAGAACCACCAATCTGACAGAAATTGCAACCGAAAATTCGCAAGTAAATATCAAGATAGAGCAGAACTTTTGTAGAGGGGGAAGTGATATTTATAAGCCTCGTTTCAAAAAACATCCAAGTTGGTTTGTTTGATCTGATGACGTCAGCGCTCAAGAAACACCGAATTTCGATAGATCCATGAGTGACCCCGCCAAAACTACTCTATCCAGCGTGAAACAGTGTACCTTGTGATCGTACAATAAAAACCGATATTTAGTACCTGGTGCTACCTCTAGACTAGATGCTCTAGTCTCCGCTACATGGAGTTACTGTGTCGAATTTCGATCTCCTTAAAATTTTCGCATTTTATCAACAAGTAAACATTGTTAAGAGATTCGGAGGATGATAATAATTAATTCAGACGTGATAACGGAGTTTTAACACAACAATTCCGTTACAATTTCCGTGCGTTACGGAGGGGAAAGAAGTCGGGGCTAGTATCTGGGGGTGTATTTGGTTTGGAGAGTTTCCTGTATTGCATTTTCAATAAGACAACTTCCTCCCACTCACAACAGTTCTTATTATTTTCCTTCAAAAACGACAGAGATATTTGTAAAAAAAATGCTGGAATGCGCCCTGTATAACTCATGTCTTCTATAAGATATGTTATACATACCTATTCATTTTGCTTTTCTTTGTAATTAATTTATTTTATTAAATTATAGTAGATACGTGCAGAGATTTTCAACATTAGTTCTAAAGTTTATATCGTTAGGGTACTCCTGTATGTGAGTCATTTTTAAAATATTACGTTTTGTATATATGTCTATAGACATTCTAATGACATAGGTCATTTGTGTTATCAAAATTGAAATTATCCATATTGTTTAAAAAGTGTTGACCAAATATGCTCGTAAAATATATTTTGGATTGATCGTACCTAAAAACGGCTATAATAGATTCGCCGCAATGTACGTTGTACTAATTTAAATTTAAATAAAAAAAACTTTATGGTCGCATATACCCTGGATTCTAAATGTTAGTATAGAGAACTCCCTGAGTGATGATTCAGCACATAGATATAAAGAATTTTTCTCCATATTAAAGAACATCAACAAAATATTTGTCAAATTTTTACATTTATTTGCGCAAACTCATATCCCATTACTGAGCAAATTTCCAGCCCGATGTAATAGTATTCCTATACTATTAAACGTTATAAACGAGCGAGTTCCCGCGGCTCAAGGAAATTTAATTAAAGCAATTTTTTATTCAGGGAAAGTCATTTCGCTTAATTCCGTGGCCACCGCAGAAATTCTAAATATTTCAGCCTCTCCTGGGGTCGGAACCTAACCTTTTCAAGGGAGAAACTTTTCAAACTGGAAAGTTTTTTCAGCGAATGTAAGGTTTAATTATTATTATTATACTCTGCGTCAGTAATTAATTGACGAAACCCAGTTTCAATTCATAATCCGTTGGTTTACTTTAATTTAGTTCATAAGGTTTACAGGTTACTACAAAATGTATATTTATAGCCTTCTAGGGGAAGCCCTTCACAGTCACCGCAGCTTTTGTTTTTAGTCGATAGTTTTTCTGCATACCGAAACTTCAGAAGTTAGGTACTTATTTAAATAAAAATTCACCACCAAAACTACAAATTCTTGTGATTTACTATTGTTTTTTAAAGTCGAACAATCCTTTGAATAGATAGGGTCAATTAACTTAAATAAGGGTCATTAATATTTACTGCGATTTATTAGAATTCACTATTCAACTCGGTCTTCATTCCTCAATGGTTTATCCTCTGCGCCCATTTCATTCCTAGATACTTAATAATTGTATATTTATCTCCTGTGTGCATTGGTTTGATCTCCTTACATCCGGCATCTCGTATGCATCCTTGTTCCAATTTTCTAGTCACGACATTAAAGGTGCGGCATTTGTCCAGTCCAAATTAGTTTTCGATGTCCCTGGAAAACTACTCCTTTATATATTTTAAGAATTTGTTTAGTAGCTTAAATTTATAATAAAATAATTATTATTTAGATTAGAAGATGTGATATTATTATTACGATTGGAAAACAAAATATGTTGAAAAATAGCGAGTCCTTATTGGCAGCAATTATCTGCTCCAAGTCAGCGAGGAGTGTCAAGCGCACCTGTTAAAACTTTCAATAGAATACAGACGCTTCACTCTGATATTTGCACAGTCCCTGTCCAAGGCTCTAGCTCCCCATGCAATTTTTATTTTCCTATTTTCTTGACTTGTTTACCGAGACGGGCGATACGACGCGGCTGTCCATTGAATTTTGGGATAAAGACAGTCAGAAAGCCTTCTTTACACTGAATATTTAATTCTAAGCGATCCCTATATGCCAGTTTCCATTCTTTGCCGTCTTCCTTATACTGACAATTCGCTCACCATCCGATTGTATACCGAAAGTAGAGTATTATTTACAGGATTTACATATATTATTTTTATTATAGGGGTGAAAAGGAAAGTATCACTTCATATTTTGAAGTCTAAAAATTTAATTTTACTGTGTACGTGAAGAAAAATTAGTCAGAAATGATTCCTATGGAATATCATAAAGGCTATATTATTATAGAATGGGGAACTTGAACATTTTTTTATTATTTCTTTAATATATTTCCCTATCTATAGAAAGAGCATAATTATACCTACCAAATATGAGCCCTCAAATCGCAATATTTAATTTGCAATAAATAATTAAAATTGTGATCGCAAGCTAGTCGTTTGAAACGACACGAAAAGCGCGGGAATGGTCGTGACGACATGCCGCTCGAATCGGAAGTCAGTGACACAGTGACGGGAGTGACAGCTACACAGAATTAGAGAAGGGAGAATGGAGAACGTTAAAATAAACAGTTCGGCGACCCATTTCCCGAGGGCTCTGATGTAGGTCAACAATAAGAACCACCTAAAGGTCTAAATTTACTTATTTAACTGAATGGTGAGGCCACGGGACTAGTAGTTGTACCTTTTGCCCCCATATATTGGCGACGATTTCCTCACAGTGCTCGTCCACACGTGGCCCGCTGTGTAACTGATTTTTTAAAGGAGGTGCAGATACCGACAATGGATTGGCCTGCATGTTCTCGAGTCATGAATCCTATTGAACATGTATGGGACATGCTAGGCAGAAGACATAGGTCAAAAATCCCTGTTGTTAAAAACACAGCAGAAGTAAGAACTGCGCTAATTGAAATATGGGAAGATTTCCCTCAAGCCATGGTGGACAATGCCATTGAAACTATGGAAAGGAGGATGGCCGCAGTCATAAGAGCTCGTGGAGGAAACACTCGCTATTGAAAAAATAATCCTTGTAAATTATGACTAATCATTAAATGTTTAAAACCAGTGAAAACACAATTTTTTTTTCGAAAATACAAAATGTGGTTAGATTATTCTAAAAACGAACTGACATGAGGAATGGTATTAGTTAGCTTCTTCGTTTAAAAGATTCTGGTCAAGTTTTAAATTTTATTCAAAAAATATTTCGAAAAATCAATTTTTATCTCCCATTCCTTTAAAGTAATAAACATTTCAGTTAGAAATTGTATTTTACCACAGAATAAATAGCGCCACTACTGTAGGCTATATATTCTGTGATTTTTCCTATGATTTTATCTTGTGGATCTTGCAAATATTAGTCACCTCGAGAGAGAAATAATGCAAAATCCGTGTACTGTGAAGATTTTCGTAATATTTAGATCATGTCTGTCATTTTTTGTATTTTTAAAATAGGCAATTTTTCAAACCGCAAGAAACGTGGGAACTATCCTTTTTCGTAGGCGCATAATGTGTGCATGTTCTATAATCTCACGTTTTATAAAAAAAATAAATAGTTAATGAGTTTCGCAAAAGTTCGATTTAGCGAAGTTGAGTTAAAATCTAATTCTGGACAGAATTTAATACATGATTTTCTTTATACTCCCCCCTTTCTGATTGTGTTAAGGATGAGACGCTATATTCGTGCAGCAGAGCCAAATTTACCACCTAACTGGCACATTAAAAGTGTGGCAGTGGAGCAGCCTTGGCAGTAAAATATTCAGGAACCCACAGAATTGCTTCGTAGACAGACACCCGCAACTACAACTTCGGGCCACAATCCCACAAAACTCATGAATACGCGAAAGCGTCACGCAAAACATGCCTGGAATTAGTCTCCTTCGGAGATACAATGGGGGAAGATTTACAATAATTATAACATTACAAAAATACGTGAATTAGACAAGACAGTAGAAAGAAGCCAAATGATTGCCATAGTGTCAAACATTCATTCCCTTCCCAAAGCCCTAAAAACTTTTGATTGATTAAATTTGAGACGCTTTGTGCAATTGTCATGAAATGTTAGGACAACATTCGTGAGATAAAGACGTCTATTTGATATGCGGCTCGGACCTATGCCACATTCCAGCAAAATAGAATAAGGCGACCGGTCACCATATTGGAATTTATGCTCAACAAATATCTAACCTGCGCGAGTCACGCCCAGAAATGTCAACAAAAACATCCAAGTGGAAACAAAATAGAAGGGGATGTCTTTAGAGCGTCACATA
The DNA here is from genome assembly GCA_963920635.1 of Pseudeuparius sepicola. Lineage (NCBI taxonomy): Eukaryota > Metazoa > Arthropoda > Insecta > Coleoptera > Anthribidae > Pseudeuparius > Pseudeuparius sepicola. The sequence goes on along the minus strand of OY987302.1, from coordinate 43,699,522 downwards.
ATTTGAATTTAAAAATTAAATTGTTCAAAGAAAGTTCTCGTGCCTCAGTAAATTCGAATTCTTTCGGAAAAAATAACTGGGAGCATATAATATTATGGAAGGAATGTGAGAAGTGATTTTATTTATTAATTTCTTTTGATCAAAGCATTTTGTGCGTGTATGTATTGCAGGAGTTGAAACACAAACATTAAAACTCTTCCCTGAAGACCGGCTAATGTTGTTTTTTAATTAGCAAGAGTCATAAAAATGCTCTTCGCATCTATGCGAAAGATTATTATTTCGACCTCTTTCCATTTTCATCTTGTTTATACGTCAACTCTATCATCATTTACAACCCTGGCATATAAACATGATGAATTTTTCATTTTAATTGTATATCGGTAAAAATTCTTGATTGCCTTGGGCTACACATTTTGCATGCCATAAGTAGAATGTATAATAACAATCACTTACAAGTTTACTTAGGTAAGGAACACCGTCACGTTTTGATTTTTCATATTTGATTTTGTTTATAAGGGAGTCTATAATTTGTTTCAGAGTATTGACTTCTTTTTTATAATTTTCTTTAGACATTGGTATATTGAGGAGACGGTGGATGTAACAGTGGAAAGCTGCCATTTTATGTTGATAAGGGTGGTTAGAAAAATTAGAGATAGTGTGGTCAGTATGCGTTGGTTTTCTATATATGGAAAACTGTAAGTTCTTTGTATTTTTATTGATAGTAATATCAAGAAAATTTAAGAAGGAGTTCTTTTCGATTTCTAAGGTGAATGAAATGTTGGGTGTGTACATTATTAAGTTTCAACAAGAGTGAATGAGCATCAGCCTCATTACAATTCAAAAAACAAAGACAGTTGTCAACATACCTGAACCAGTGAAGAATCTCGTTATTGTTGTGTACGATGTGTTTCCTTTGGAGTGAGCCCATAAAGACGTCTGCTAAACAAAGGAGAGAGGCAACTACCCATTTTCAATCCGTCCGGTTGTCTATAAGTTTTATTATTGAAAACAAATAAAAAATAGGGAAAGGCAAAAATGAAGTAACGAAAGAATGTTAATTATGGTGTCTTCCTCAACGTTATTTTCCCTAAGTAAGTCGCCTACTAGGACTACGACTTCAGTTCTGGGAACTGTCGTAAATAAATTCGTTATATCAAAAGAAACCAACAAACAACCTTCGGGTAAAACAATGTGGTTCTTTGATCAATTATTGTAGAACAAAGTTTTGAGCTATGGCCAATTCGATAGCACTATCTATGCCGGTATTATGAAAATTGGTAATTTAAAAAAAATCTCAGCTATAGCCATGGAATAATCACCCAATCGAAATAGTAGTGTCTGTGAAATATACTTCCTTAGGTGAATCTTAAAAAATATATAATGCCGAATTTTACTAATCCCTTCATAGATTGAGAAATGGAGTAGATGACGAAAAATTAGCCCCATAGCGTTGACTGACGTATTAATAAGGACTGCTCACGGCTGTCATGTTTGACAGCTCTCTGGCTCACCATGCGCTTCTCGGAGACAAAATACAATGCAAAATACATTGTTGACCATAGGCGCCATCTATTTTCCAGGACATGAAGCTATAGCCGTGAGAAGTCTTATTAATACGTCAGTCAACGCCCATAGTCTTACGATTTCGTTAGCAAACTCTCTAAGAGTTGAAACATGTCATTTATTATGCAGGAATAGTTGCCTTTTGTCTGTCGAATCCATAGAATTGACTACGGAATTGCCGGCAAACGATTCTTTATCCCAATTTCCAAATGTATATCACAATTTCATTGCGGTCGTGATATCAGAGACGCCTATGGATCGTTTGTCGTAAACTGCATTTATGTCACGCAAACCATAAATCCGATTCATGAAGCGGCCCGCCGTACCATCCAGCATGTTTGAATAACGATTCTCTTTTCTGGTAAAATTCGTTTAAATTGCCCAGCTGTACGATCCCGTCGAAATTAGGTTGTTTTCACAGTTGGGTGGTTACCGAAATAGATAATGGGTATTTAAATTGGACACCGACAAGATGTACGCAAACTTGGTAAAACGAAAAAGTGTTTTCATCTTCCACCCTCCCTGTTTACGTTTTGGTTTTTGAAAGATATTTTTAGGAATTTGTGTGGGATGCTATAGGTACCTTAAAAGAAGTCTCCGAGAACAGTGTTGGATCATGCATCCCGAGACAAACTACAAATCTGCTCATGTTATATGTTGCTTTCTTTTTTCTGACACATTTCCATTTTTTTTTTGTTGCGGTTGTTTTCGAAATGACTGGTAGTCATTTTTTCTTGCTACTGCGCTTTGATTTTATTTTGGAGGAGAATTTATAGGAAGAAACACATTGTATAAAGGAATTTTGAACTTTTTTTGTAATTTTGGTATAGCACTCCGGTTAAGCTTTAAATTTACGACATTGACTTTAAAAAATATACCTTCAATTTCATAATTCAAGACATAATATCTAATGTTTTTTTCTTTGTTACAGGTGAGTACCACTTCAGGCTTCAAGTTCTACAACATTATTAGGTAACAATATCAGCTTACACTAATAAAAAAGCAAGTAGTAAACTGTCGAGTAATGCACTTCATTTTACTGAAATAGCGTTCAGTTAAAATGTGACACTTGAAACTTAATTGAATTTAACTATCTGTAAATTACTGCTTCGCTCCCAGTAATTCAAAGTATTTTGTTTCGGTAGATACTAATTGAAATTTGAGTAGGATTGAACAAAATCCCGTTGCATTTCCTTTAATTGCGTTTAGATAATGGTTATAAAATGTATTTAACATTTGTAGTTATTACGTTTTTTAATGGAAATACCCTTAGAAAATGATGGGATTCTTTTTTGACGCATTATAATGTTAAATATATGATGATTTCATTCTACACATAAGCCATCCTCCTTTTACAGTTTTAAGTGATCTCAAATCTATTTCGAATCACTTTGAGATCACATCAGCTGACATTCAGTATGTTCCTTTTACAAAAATGTGCAGTTAATTATGAAGTGATCAGTTTACGCAGCAAATCCATTTTTATGTCATTTGTGTTGGTTTTGAGTGTTTCTGGGGTTAAGGTGGTGAAAAATATTGAAAAATTCATTCAAGGGTTAGATTATAGATAACGTGGTCGTACACTGTTCCATTTACCAATAAAAAATCATTTCACTATCAGATCACTTCATGTTCATGTCACTTGTGCAAAAAGTCAAAAGGAGGACAACTAATGTAGGTATACAGTATTTCCAAATAATTAGAATCAAATTTGATTTCCAGGATATTTTGAAATTGTAATTTCAAGCAGCAAACAAATTAGTCGATATGTATTTTTCAAAATACATTAGAACCTTTTGCAATTCAAAAATTTACTTTAAAATCAATCGGCTTCCGTATTTTTACATAAAGTATTCCCGGAAAATAGGTCGAAAATAAATGGTCGAAACTACAAAAGATCGAAACTACAAAAGATTGAAACTGCAAAAGGTCGAAAAACAAAAGGTCGAAAAACAAGAAGTCGAAAAACAAATTGTCGAAACTACAAAAGGTCGAAACTACAAAAGGTCGAAAAACAAAAGGTCGAAACTACAAAAGGCCGAAAAACAATAGTACAATTTAATATTATAACTTAGTTACCGTTTATATACGAAAATTTCTGTTTCCACTTCAATTTCTGCAATCCACACCATTGTAATTAATACTAATTGCATAAACGACTCTTTTGTATTGATAAAAAATCTATAATTTTTAGCCAATAATTGAAAATAATGGTTGGCTAAAAAGGTCGAAAATCAAAAGGGTTGAAAACAAAGGGTCAAAAACCAACAGTCGAAAAAATTATACAGGGTATCCCTGTTTTTGTAGACACACTGACATTTGGTAGAAAAGGTCATTTTGAGACAAAAAAAAGCCCACAAACATGTTTTTACTTATATAGTTTGTTTTCCTTAGTTTTTTCATATATGTTTAAATCTTTGGAACGAAAAGAGATAAAGACTTAAAACTCGGTATGTAATAATAGGTCTTCAAATATCTACATTTTGAGCCCAAAAAGGCAAATCAGCTATACGCCGATGCCGAGGGCTTCTTATGTATAAGTAAACGCATATTATTGTCAGTAGGTACCCATTACTGACTTCAGCTTAGGCCAGAAGTGAGCGCCACAGTTTTTTGAGACACCCTGTATATTTTGCGGCAAAATATATAGGGTGTCTCAAAAAAGCTTAGGACAGAAGTGAGCGTCATAGTTTTTTGAGACACCCTGTATATTTTGCCGCAAAATATACGGGTGTCTCAAAAAACTGTGGCGCTCACTTCTGGCCTAAGCTGAAGCATAGAAGAATTGATACAAAATAACCTTTTCCTGCTTTTGTGTTTCGACCTTTTATTTTCAACCTTTAAATTTACGACCTTTTTTTCCGCCAATCATTATTTTCAATTATCCGCTAAGAATTAGAACTATTTTTCTATTAATTCGACCTTTTATGATTCGACCTTTTATGATTCGACCTTTTGTGATTCGATCTTTTGTGATTCGACCTTTTGTTGTTCGACCTTTTGTAGTTTCGACATTTTGTTTTTCGATCTTTTGTAGTTTCGATCTTTTGTAGTTTCGACCTTTTGTAGTTTCGATCTTATCTTTTTCGACATTTTGTAGTTTCAAGCTTTTGTTTTTCGACCTTTATTTTTTCGATCTTTTGTTTTTCGACCTTTTGTTTTTCGACCTTTTTTCCGGGAGCCGGATTTTATAAGGATTTATGAGATAGAGGAAACGCAAATATTTCTTGTCTACTACAGTAAGTCTTATATAAAAGAGTTGTTATAGGTATATTTAAAAATAGCAATTAGAACAATCTAATAATAAACCTGATATATTTATAGGGAACACTTCTTAAGATTTGTTTATAAACAACCTATAATGGTCGGCGTGATGGTTTCTATCAAATATTGCGTTGTTAATTGCAGCAATATAACCAGCGTGCCAACTTTAACATTTTACGTATATAGGCGTCTAACTCGAAATTATTCTTAAAAAAAATCTAAGTAAATTTTTATGTAAGGGCGAAAGTATGAAAGTATGTGCAAGTCAATTTATCGAATGAAGGAAAATTTCCAGCAAGTTTACGGGCCTGAGGTTTGACAAGTCTGACAGATCTGCACGGGTGAAGACCATTAGTACAAACTTCAGTATATAACTCAAAAATGTGTGGTGATTTTTGTAGTGACCGAAAAGCTTTAAGACAAAACTAGTTTCTATACCTTTTGAACGGTTATAGTTGATAGAACGTGGCATTTAAAAGAGGTCTTTCAATAACCGCATTAAAAATGCTACGTTTATGAGAGAAAAAAAAACATCGCACCGCGAGGTCAAGCGACATCGGCATTCAATTATATTTTGGCATTGAGTAAAAGAATATAGGTATATTTTATTAAAATATATTCTTTTACTCAACGATTTTGGTTATCCATCCAAACTTCGAGCATCAATCGGCCTAAATGAAGCACTTTTTACGGAACTCAATTCGATCCTCCGTCATTTACGGATTTAGGATAATATATATTTCCCAGGATAATGGTGTGTTAAACTTGAATACAAATATTTTCATCGAATTTCCTAGCAATATGGAAAGAGTTTAGAGAAAGTGGCAGCCAAACTTTATAGTAGGGGAGCCCACGATGCTAAATGGGGATTTACTCGAGCGTCGTGGGGACCTATTGGATTTTGAAGATTAGATGGTAGAAAGAAAAAAAGGTTATATGATATATACCCTTCCACCGGTGGGGGGAGCGGCTACAGGCTTTCACAAATGTAAAAAAAAAATAGTCACATGGAGATATTCGAGCGCGTCAGATATTGATAGTGTATATGCCCCAAGTGTCTCCGATAACGTAGGTATGTTAATCTGCCGGTTTGGGACGTTAAGTGAACCCGAAAGAAGCTCCCATTCAATAGACTGACCATTCGGATGTGACGCCAGCTCGTGGCGGCTTTTTGAAAATGCAAAAAAAATCGCCATTTTGATTTACTAGAGCGCGTCCGATTTTCATATAGACGGTTCAGCTTGATGTCCTGGTCGTGCTGATCCATAATCTGACGATTATATGGGGGGATTTTCTTAATCTGACGGTTTGAAAAAAAAAATTTCATAATTTTTTTAATGGATATTTGCGTTTTCTAAGAAAAATATGTTGTCTGTTAAAAATTAAGGATTTTTTGTCTATAAAACATATGCTCTTAATAATTTATTTTCTATATTACAGGGTGTTGAACGTGGACTTTTCAAATATTTTATTACCTATATTTCTTAAACTAAACAAAATTTGACAAAACGTCTAAAATAAAACTTATAGATAAAAAGCAGATCTATCCAAATATTAAATAAAAAATGTACGTTCGTTAAAAAAAATCGAAGGGCGCCGCGACGCAGAGCGTCGTTTGTCAAATATTTTCAATTTTATCTTAATTTAGTCTTTGTTTGGTCCCATTTAAGACCCCGGAAGCAGATATATTTTTTCTCTTTTCGTTTGCTACCCAATAGGCCAGGGACATCGAGTTTGAATAACCCTGTACACATAATACCACGAGTGCTGTGATCAGCTGTGATGGCGTGATGGCTGGCGTGTGGGGACGGTGCGAGAGAAAGAGCGAAAGGGAAAGAGAGGCGCGTAGTGGGGAATACATGCTTCACTGCAGCTAGCTGCACGCCCTAAACTTTATCGACGATTTTTGTTACTTCGGCTTGCGGAAATTGGCAGATTATATTTTTCCCGTCATCCTTGAATTATTGCCTTCAAACTAAAAAAATATTCGACCGCGCTCGAGAAAGTGTAGGTAACATTTTTTTTTGCCAGTTTGTGACCCTCCCACCCCCTCACGTCACGCTCAAATCGTCAGATTATTGAAATGCACACTTTTCAGCATGTAATTAACCCATCATAATTTAATCTGACGCGCTCGAGTATATCCATCTATCGATTTTTTTTTACTATTCTCATCGGCTGCCCTATACGCGCGGCCCTGTATAGAGGGCTTAGATATGGTGGAGGTACTCAACAGGGTGCAAGGTATCCCCCCATATGTTAATCTGCCGCACTTGAGTAAATCCCAAAATCCCCTCTTGGGCTCCCCTTTAGTAAGTCAAGCAACAAATAAATCATCACAACTACATAACACATAAATAGACAAAACATGTTTGGTGGGCAAAACGTCAGATTCCTCCTTCCTTTATGTCAGTCGCAACAAAAGAAAGTGGACTTGATGGTTTTAGAGTTATTTGGGTTTTCCACGGAACTGCAGTTTTCCGTTCTTCTCTCTATAGAGTTGGTTATAGTATAAATGTAGTCAGTTGGAACGACATAAAAACGCTTGGGCGGCGTTTGCTTTGTAAAACAAGACCGAGTCATAGGCGACGCGCGGCCCTTAATAATATTAAACAATTTTTTTTACTTTGAAATAATTCAAACCATAGGAAACCAATAATTTTGTTTCACACAAAACAACACCACACAAAAATCTATACACAAAACCAAAATCCGTAAAATAAAGCGCAATCCTTATTTCCGAGTACGGAACTGGTTATACTGGCCTAACTGGCCCACGTCGACACATGCTTGCTACGCTCGCTTTTTTATTGGCTGCCTCCTTGACTAGGTCGACGTCGATCGCATAAAAACCTTTGAATTGTATACGGTTGATTTCTGCTGATAAGTCTGGTATTTTTACCAGTAGCAGAGCGTGGTAAATGAAATAGATCGCGCCCGGTATATCACTGTGTTCGAAGTGAGTTCATTTATACTATACCTAAAACGCAGCGAATTTGTCTGGTGTACAACTTAGATAGTGTATTTATTAATTCCATGCATTAGATTATTATTAAGAAATTGATTGCTGCTAATTAATTAATGTTACCAAACATTTTTTCAAGGTATCGAAATGGAAGACATTCTTTTTGAAAATAAACCGATGTGTTTAAAATCATCCTTTTTCACTTGTAGATATTCCTAACGTACGAAGACATTCAGTTTCTTTGTTTCGTAGACATTCAGCTCGTTTGCACTTCTCGTTGAGTTTATTGCTGTTGGTTCGACCACACGTTCTCTGCGTTGCCTGATTTGCCCGTATTCCCTTCTGTTTGCGTTTCCGCACTCGTAGCTACAACTAGTTTTTCTTTCGGCATAATTAATACCGGTTCAGTCATAAAGTTCGTTAATAAAATGCATGTGCGTGAATGTTCCTACTTTGCAATTGTCCTGTCCATTTGCACACTATAATTTTCCGTCGTGCGCAATCAAGGTGGCAGGTCGAATGTTGCAGGTGTTTAATTCGCCGAGGAAATGTTTTATCTTGTCGAAGTGGCACGCGCGCGCACAACGCCTCAGAAAAGTAATTACGTAAAGAAAACACGCGGTTGTCATCGTGTTGTAGAAATTAACTTGTACGCTATTAGTCGGCACCGGCACGAAGAAAAGCTTCCGTCTTGACAGACGCGAGCCTTGCCACTTAGGCTATTTGCATAATGAGGGAGACGAGATATAATTCCAACAAATTGCTTTAAGATTCCGCGCATGCAGATGGAAACAAAGTGAGCAACATTTAAAATTTAACTTTAAATGTTGTTACGCAAATGTTTTACCCACTACCCATACACATATAAAGATATAACGCGAGGTATTTTTAAACTTGGTACAACCACAGGCAGTAAGCAGTACCATTCCCAAATAATTTATAAATTTAGTATTGTAGATATAGAGCGTGTCCCTGGATTGGTTAAACATTTTTGTTTTTCACTTTTCGACAAAAGGTCATTCTTTATAAAAAATTTTGCTTGTGTTGTAACTTTGAAAGACAGTGTTAGAATTCCAAAAGTATGTACGGAGTGTTCAAAACATTCAAAAAACTAAAATTACTTCAAGAGTAAAGTGGTCTTATTGTAAGAGTTACTATAAAATGATATCATCATCAAATATTGATTAATTTGGATGAACTTTATAAAATGTCTCCGTTTGGTATAAGCGGCTGAAAAAAAAGCAATCTATTTTCAGCAGAATTTAAGTGATCCATATAGGTACTTCAAACCGGAGCACCTCCATACAATTTGTGTTTGTCATCCGATTTTGATCGAGTTTTTTTTAACGATAGGCCATCAAAAACTGCACTTTAGGTCAAAACGGCGCATTTTATAATCATATTAGGCATATTTTTTTAAAAAAATTCTGACTACCCTACTCTTAAAACCAAATTTTGTTAAAAAATATCGAAAAATTAAAATTCTAAAAACCTATGAAAATCGCGATTTAACTACCTATACTATACAGACTGTCTAGTCAGACTTGCATACAATATTCAATGGACACCAGAGTTCCTGTGTTGCAAGAGTTAATGCAATCAATGTAAAAAAAAACATCAAATTTCATCTGATAACAATAAGGTATTTAGGGTAGGTATACTCAAGTCTCTTTTTATCTCGTCACTAGAAATGGCATTTTTTAAATTTAGTAATCCAGTTTGTGGCATTGAGGCCAGGGACGGTTTAGTGACCAAAAAATGTCAGATATTTAACCTTGATTTTCTGTGTGTCAAAAGAGAACTGCCATACATAATTTATATTTATTTGGAGCCCATTTAAATAGAATATTTTCTAATAAATTTTGATCTGTACATTTCTGAACTATTACATCTGCCCAATAAAAATGGTCTTCAAAGAGTAATTTTATGTTTGCAATAAGTACTTAGGTACAACTTTTGGTACCTATTAAAATTTGGATTTTAATGCAAAGAATCAAAACCTTTTTATAGGAGGTAGGTACTTAATATCTACCATAAATATCTAATATTTTTATCATATATTGGTTTGTTTTAGATTTTAATGTCCTGCGAAGCCCACACGCAAAAATAGTTGCTATTGTAAACTCATATTATCGGTCATTTTGTTTTACTGACTGCGATATTCGATATTTGACCTCTTCCTGGATATTTCTACTTTTGTATTTATTTATATTTATATAAACATACATTAGCGCTAAGAAAGCTTCTTCCAATAACTATGATGACAAGCAAAAATTTTGTTCTATTAATGGGAGAATAATTTACAAAATATGTACTGATATTTTTTGTAATATAGTATAGTATTTCTAAAATCACTTGAAACAATATAAAAAACTCTAGTTGCATAAAAAAACTCTAATATCGGACATAAGCGTCACGCAGTTTTTTAAAGATATACATATTCTACAAGCAACATAATATTTCACCTTTAAGGTTTTTTAAGGTTATCGTCACACATATCGTAAAGGTTAATGCACCATATACAATATTGTCAAAAGGTCTCTAAAAAGCCATATCGATTACAACTATTTACGCAAGTATATCCTAAAATCTGTGAAATTATCGCATGCCTATCCACCGCATTTCGCTGTAAAAGTGGCCAGCCGTCGAACAGTGTAGCCCATGCAAGTAATGGTGATATATTATATTAAGCGAGCATGCAGTTTTTACTATAATATCTATCGTCTCTGTCTCCTTCATCTCCTTTTACTTAATACCAGGTGCGGTTTAATATGGTTAAAAAGTGTTTTGTCTCGTATTTTATTACCGGAAGCGCCTGTTCTTGAGCTACCCTGGTAAAATATAAATGAACTCACTTGGAACATAGGCGTGATCTATTTCATAGTATTTACCACGCTCTGCTACTGGTAAAAATACCAGACTTATCAGCAGAAATCACCCGTATAAAATTCGCAGGTTTTTATGCTGTTCCAAGTGACTTTAGAAATACTATACAAACAATATTTATAGGTATTGAACTACAAAAATACATATTTAAAATTGTGAATTAGGTACCTAGGTATTTAGTAAGTAAAAGTGTTTAGTATACATAATTTTCATTTAAAGCTTCAAAGTACGCACCTACTTTTATTTTATTCCAACAGATTAGAGAGGTTGAAGTAAAAGTGTATTGATATTGAACCAATAAAATACCTCCCACTAAGTTCTGAACAAAAAACTGATTTGCTTATAATCTATTTTTATTGCCTCTGTTTATTCATTTTCATACAGATACTTCCAAATATTTTTACAATAATGGGTAAGGCAATGAATGATATAACACGTCAAAAGAAGAGAGAAACTCATAACATATATAGTTAGGTATGTGATGAAAGTATTTTCCATGGTACTGTTCACATTATACTTTTATAATGGTGTGAATCTTCTCAGTTTTAACACCAGTACCTAGGTACTGCTATGTTTATCGTCACACTGCAATCTATACACGCATTTTGAATTTACACCATATTTTTTGTACCTACATAACGAATGAACTGCTGTCTTATAGACCATTTAGACTTCCTGTCCATATCATCTTCTGTCAGAGGCTATAATTATCTCCGTCTAAAGTTCATAATACAACTTATACAAAGTTCACGAATAATATCAGATAATTTGCATTCGACTTACCGCAAATGCAGACGCAAACATAAACCAAACCTAAAACGACGAAACTAGAAGTACAAGTTCGAATTTTGAATTATAGACGCGCGTAATTGTTCCGCGGGCGTGGGTTTTCCACCACAGGTTATAAATGTTATTGTTATAAAGCGAACAAAGGGGAAGTAAAGTCGAAAAAAATTAAAACAAAATAACGTTAACTAAATCAAATTTTCTTAGTGTGGCTCTGCTATATCATCTGTCATCCAACATAAATCTAGTGACTAGATATACATTGCCCGCCAAAAAGTCTGCACCATATGGGAAAAATTTTTAGTAAATAACTTAAGGAAAATTTGTTTGCGGCATCAGGTTTTGCTTGCTCTAGAACCAAAATTTACATAATCAAATGTTGTGACGTAGTCTCTTTGATATGTAAAATTTGACATTAATGAAAAAAATGTCCGAAAAATGGGCTTATTTAACCGAATTTCGAAAAAAGTCATAAGAAAAATATGTTTCTTTCGCAATTTTATACTCCTGTGCAAAATTTCTAGAGCCTACTACGATTTTCATATTTTGCCCTTTGTTGCCCTTTTCTGTATTTGTTAATCCATAAAAGTCGATCCTATGTAATTTAAAACACTCATTGACTGAATACATACTGCACAATACTTAGTTTACGGTCTAAATATCCTTCTTTTCCTTTTTTTGCAAAAAAAATTAAAATGAGGGCTTGTTGAAGAAGCACGCTTGGTGCAAAACTGATCTAATTTTTACAGATAAACACATAAATTCGATTTACAAACTTCTTTCTATAGTAAATGGTTGTAAAAACACAAAAATATTTCTGTCATGCTGATCTGATCAGAAATATCTAGAAAATTTAAAATATTATGTCCAATAATATCCAACAAAAATATGAAAATCGTAGTAGGCTCTTGAAATTTTGCACAGGGGTATAAAATTGTGAAAGAAACATATTTTCCTTATGACTTTTTTCGAAATTCGGTTAAATAAGCCCATTTTTCGGACATTTTTTTCATTAATGTCAAATTTGACATATAAAAGAGACTACTTCACAACATTTGATTATGTCAATTTTGGTTCTAGAGCAAGCAAAACCTGATGCCGCAAACAAATTTTCCGTAAGTTATTTACTAAAAATTTTTCCCATATGGTGCAGACTTTTTGGCGGGCACTGTATAAGAAAATACTTTAGTATAGTTATTTAGGGTGTCTTTTTCTGTCTAAATTCTTAGAACGCGTATACTGGTAACAAGCCTCTTTCAATTACCTACATACAATCAACATTAGAAACAACAAATATTAGTTCTCATATTGTCGATAGTCTTACATTTCTTACATAATTTAATAAATCGGCACAATACTTGCTGTGGTTGGTAATTTATCAAACTTTTACTTTCGGTGGAGCTTTAGGAAATGAAACACTGGTAGTTCCAATGAGTTCCACTTAACAAGCAGTTGAAAGTTTATGGATTGTTGTAAAACTCGCCGGCGGGCCGGTGCTCACGTACATACACCGCCGAAATCCAGAGAAGCCCCAAGGAAGATGAAAGATGCCGTTATTAAGCGGCACTTATTGCGGCGAAGTCACTTCATGGGCAGTAAAAGTCGCTGGCGTTTGAAATATATCGTACGGCCCGGCGGGGATTCGGATTTGTCGCGGCGCGCCGTTTCGAGTCACGCCGCGCCGGCCGCAGAGAGGCATGATTTACGGGCACGGGAGGAGGGGGTGGCGGCGGCGGAATTAGGGAGAATCCAGACGGACGTGACGCTAATGCGAAACCCGATGGGGATTTTTGATGATTAACCCTAACTGCCCCGATATTTTTTCCTGCGTTCTGTTGTTGAGTGTCGCAAAGCCGTATACTTGGATCGGTGGATTCTTCGAGGCCAACGATAAAGACAGGCCACGGCGCTAACGCATAATCGCGTAGTCACGTGACCAACTTAGTTCTATATAATGAAAGGCATTTTTGGAGATAAGTAGAAAAAACATCACCTTCCTTTAGCTTAGGTGATATTCTCTATAGGTATTTTCCTCCCACAACACATTTGTCCACTTTAATTATTGTTTCACTTTCTTGGAAATTTGTTAGCCACACATACTTAAGGGTTTTTAGAAATTATATCTCAGTTGGGATTTGACGAATCCATTTTTGGCGGAAATTTTCATCCCGAGGCAAAACAAATGTTTGTTATGGCGACACTTTCTTCCTGGCTTTTGTAATATGTATAAATATAATATAAACAGACCCAATATTTGGTATTTAGGTTATCTTTTACGAAATAAAAATGAAAACTAACCTCAGTAGGTATACTGTATTATATTGACGAGGTCTCAGTTGATCGGCAGCGTGAAAGACCGAATAAAAACCATATCAGGGCGTGGGTCGACAACGAAAATCCTCGAGTACGTTACAACACTGATTTATTTCGCACAAGGTGAATGGTGAATACAATAAATACACAAACCCGAACGTGGTCAACGGGAACGGCTTCCAGCCACCCGGACCGTCTGAACTCGCGGATCTCCCGTAAACAGTTCACCCCTCTGTGTCTCAGGCTCCACGCTCCACTGTCCAATACTGTCTCATGTCCATAATAGTCCATTCCGGGTTCCCTATTCTGTGGTTCGGGGGAGAATTCCCTTTACAGCGCTCACGCGTCGCGTCGGTGCGAGCGGCACCAATATACTCTTGGACGGCACGACTCCCACCCAGACACCCAGAGGCCATAATAACACCTGGGCGATTCCCCTCTGCCAGAACACACGCGCACTAGACACAAACTTGTTTCTAAAATATAAACTAAGACGTTTAAAAACACTTTAAACATTGAAAACTTCTCAAAACCCAAGCTGCCGCTTTCAGTTATGTGACAAATGACATGTAACGTCTGACTAAGATGGTCACGTGATTTTTGTGCGCCAGGGCCTGTCTTTATAGTAGGCCTTGTGGATTCTTGGATTGACGTCAGGACGTAACCTCCATGAGATAAGCGATATAAAATGAATTGATGAATTGGTGACGCCACAGCTGAAGGCGGCTATTACGCATTACCTGTAAAGTTTATCGAAATCAGGAAGATTGTGCTTTAACCATCACCACACTGTCATACTTTGAAGTTTGAATGATTTACTAATGTCAATAAACATTTATTGATAGGCTACCTCGTTACCAAATTCATATTGTAGACCACATAACACAAAAGGATGTTATGTGTTGTAGACTGAGGTCATTTTAAATTCATCCCCGTTTCTCGTTAGGTGTTGGTACAAGAACAAAAATAACACAGTTTTATGCGCATAATTAAACGAGCTTTCAATTTGTCGAATAATATACCTAATGGGTGTTTCATCTCAAGAAATTACGTTTTTTGTCGATATCTGAGGGACGCGATGTTCATTTGTTTTTTGTTTTCACCAATCAGCACAAGAAATGCGTTTTTCACCAATCCAGCAGCTCCCCACATTTTGGCTGCTCAACCGGGATTGATTAAGGGGGCATTATCACACATAGTGCCAACCCAAGTGTGTTTTTGGTGTCAAAAAACAAATGCTCAACTCAAATACTACATTATATTTCGCATATTTGGACAAAAAATCAGCCAAATCTGATGTATCGTTTGCGAAAACTCCATGTGTGTTTATGCCACCTTAACTGTTGAAATCGGCACGGGATTGAATGATTTCCACCGCGAACAGTTGTTAAACTTGGGCTTAGTGGACAAAGTGAGCTGCTTGAAATTAGTACAGTAAAATTGGGCCAAAACCCAAACATAAAAAAAAAGTTCTTTCTAGCGCGAAATAATTCCATACCCTCCTAAGAGTTAGTACTAAAAAGTTACACCACCAGCGTCGGGTTTCGAGGGGAGCGGGTGAAAAAGGCAGGAAACTCTTATTTTTCACAGTTTTGCGTGAATATCTAGTAAACTGCGGTTTAGCGCAAACGTCATCCTATACGCAAATGATATACATTAAATTCCGAATAAGAATTGTTATATACAGAATTATGGGAAAGTGAACGGTTTTCATGATATGGAGGGGTAAAGATTTCTTTGTTTTTATTGAAGTTTTTGTTGAAAAAACTTAAAATGATTACAGTATAAATTAGTAACTGAATAATGTATGTAGAATATATATAGATATATCTATGCATATATAGATACATATTACACCCATAGATTGTTATTTTTTGTCACAACATAACCTCATAAGTATATGACTGTAAATATGTCCAATACAAGTTAGTAGCCTTAGTTAATTTGTACTCACTTTTTCCCTCATTCATTATAGCTTTCTAATTTCCATTCGTTCTTTTATGTCAAATCATTCCCATATCTAATTTGTCCTTAGCTTGTAAAAATGAGAAAGTCATGAATAGGAAGCTCATGTGAAAAACAAGAAAATATTAAACAATCTATATTGAAAAAATGGGAGGGAAATCAAAATGATACAAAAGGTTATAAGTTTTAGGTGAATCATTCATTGCGTTATCAGTCAGCACCAAATAGTTCAATCGGGCTGGTGAGAGGAAACAAATCTTCGTGTTCTTCGTCCACTTGAGAATCATCATTTAAATCGTTGTCGATGATTACAGTATCTCTATTGAGACATGCAAATCCTAAGCAATTGCTGCACATACTTGAACAATTGAGACCACTTCTTCGACACTCGCAGTTTTGGATGCATCCATCTCTGCAGAAGCATACGATAAGGATTGTTTAATATATATTTTCTTGTTTTTCACATGAGCTTCCTATTCATGACTTTCTCATTTTTACAAGCTAAGGACAAATTAGATATGGGAATGATTTGACATAGAACGAATGGAAATCAGAACGCTATAATGAATGAGGGCAAAAAGTGAGTATACAAATTAACTAAGGGTACTAACTTGTATTGGACATATTTACAGTCATATACTTATGAGGTTATGTTGTGACAAAAAATAACAATCTATGGGTGTAATATGTATCTATATATGCATAGATATATCTATATAATATATAGATATATCTATATATTCTACATACATTATTCAGTTACTTATTTATACTGTAATCATTTTAAGTTTTTTCAACAAAAACTACGTGAAATAAAAACAAAGAAATCTTTACCCCTCCATATCATGGAAACCGTTCACTTTACCATAATTCTGTATATTCTTGTTCGGAATTTAATGTATATCATTTGCGTATAGGATGACGTTTGCGCTAAACCTCATAGTTTACTAGATATTCACGCAAAACTGTGAAAAATAAGAATTTCCTGCCCTTTTCACCCCCTCCCCCCGAAACCCGACTCTGGTGGTGGTGTAACTTTTTAGTACTAACTCTTAGGAGGGTATGGAACTATTTAGCGCGAGAAAGGACTTTTTTTTTATGTTTGGGTTTGGCCTAATTTTGTGTTAGTTTTACTGTACTAAAATCTGCAATCATTTGCGCTTAAATAAGAAAACGTAAAACCACTACAGCAGCAGAATGAAAACCTCGACGTAAAGCCCAGCTCAGACGCAGCCAGTGATCCTGTAGAGTAAAGTAATTTAGTCGAGTGAGTCTGCTGTTCACACAAGTCGAGTTAATTAGTAGAGTTTGCTTAACCAAGTGGAGTCAAAACAATCGTTTACACGGAGCCTAAACGACTAATATGACGGCAGCAACTATTAAAATCCAAGTTGTAAAGAAATATGAAGAAAAACCACCACGAAAACGACAAAAACCGAAGACGAAAAACCACGAAGTGAAGAAGTATGACGAAAAACCACGAGAGCAACGACGTGAAGAAGTAGGACTATAGCAAAAGACGATGGTAAACCGCAAATCTAAGACAATAAGACTATTTCAAAAAGGAAAAACGATGTTAGAGAAAGTAAAAGAAGAATTAAAGACATCGTTTGAAGGCAAGTGAGAAGAAATTAGGCACCAAGCGAAGAAACAAATAATCAAGATCCAAGAGACGGAAACCATGACAAAAGTACAAGCTCAGCGATCTAGTAGCCTGGGAATACAAAGCACATCTAAACAAGCGAGCATATACCTACTCTGCGAGTATCCGCTCCTAATCCGAAGTATAGACTCAAGCACTTCGAAAAGATTGATGTAAATCCAAACGAAATTGGCAATATGGCCCCAAGGAAAAACCTTGGTATTTATTAGAGTAGGGTCATTGACAAAAGATCTACTTAGGTCGCAGTGAAGAAAAGCTATCAAGGCCAAACGACCCCGAAAATCTACGGTCTACAATCTATCAGCCATCAAGCGAACCCAGTTTGGTAATAAATAGGAAGTCCACATAACCAACAATATGAATGGTTACCCTCCACCCTTTAACCCCTTCTAGTAGTTGTAGAAGAAGACCAGAATACAGAGAGTCCATCTTGTCAAATATTTCAAATGGAGCCCAACTTTTACGTGATTTTTCACACGCCCGATAAGATCGTTCAGATAAAATGAAGTAGACTGCGTTCTTAATTTATTATAGATTAATTTAAAACTGAGAAAGAAGATCCACAGTGACCTACAAAGGATTAATTATTATAGTTTAAAGTTGGCCTCCATTTGACATATTTGACGTCGACGCTTTTACAATGGTTAATTAATTATATTACTTAAATGTAAAAAGGTCTTTGAAAATAGAACAATCTCTACAGTTTTGTAACCAAAATTTATAAACTTAAAGGTATAACCTTAAAGAGTGATAAAATGCCTTTTCCTTAATTAACGTTAAATGTAAGTGGTAAAAATATAAAATAAAAGTTCAAAATTAATATTGAAATACGATGAATTATGTTGACAACTTGACTTAATTAATTAAATTAAAGGAAGAAAGTAATATTAATAAAAAAGAATTGGCGATTTCCCTATTCGATCTCAAATCGAAACACAAATCTAGCCTCGGGGGCTAGATAAAACAAACAATTTGTCGACTACTCAACACTAAATTCGAACAACTTAAAGTGTTGACTATCTAGGCAATTCTGTGCTAATTAAAATAATTATAAATAAATAACCAAATTATGGCCACAACCTGCAACTTGAAGCCTGTGGAACAAAGTGAACAGAGTCCGGAGTGACGTTTGCTACGAAAAAGTAACAAGTGTTATCAAAACAAAAAAGTAGCTCCCTGTATCCTTCCTGTGGCGTCACACTGCTGCTGGTCGCTGCTCGAAACGGAAAATGTAGAAAATATTCCGCCTTTCCATGTGCTCGATCACATGCAAGAAAAAACAGAAGAACCATTGTGAAAAGCAGTGAAACTAATAACACGCCACATACAAAACCACTTAAGCCGTCGAAAAGCTAAGAATCAAGCCAAGAAAAGAGATTTCTTAACGGAAAATGTTCAAGAGAAACTCGAGGCTTTGACCTTACGTGATGCGAACTCGACGAGTAATAAAATGAGAAGCACCACGATTTTTGTCGCCCTCCCTTTGTGTAGGCTTTGCTCAAAATGGACGAATTTCCGGCTTTGAACACCTCGTGGAATGTTTTCCAAATAAAAGCTATAATGAAAAAAATTCGAAAGCGAAATATTAAGAATGAAGTTAGCAACGTAGCGAGAATCGAATAGTGAATTATTGTGGAAGCATTGTAGACTATTTGCGTCGGACAAATTAGCATCAATGTAATAGTTCCAATATACATACCTTCATTTAATCAATTATTTAATAATGAAATCAAAAATACTCGTGCACGAGGCACCTGTTTTACATTGTATTTTGTACAAACTAGTTGAGTAGGCAATATAATATACATTAGCTTGTATGCATGGTTACCGGTAACGGAAGTTAGGCAATTTTTTTGCACCGTCTTTGGAAACACCCATTATCTTTGAAAATATTACTTCTTACTAATTTTATATATTTGAGTAAAACTTATCGTGGGAAAACTATAGCTTGCTTCTAGTTTCTATTTGCTTATTATGAAGCAACCTTTTGTTTATAATATCGTCTTGGAACTCTGTATTTGCCTGGAATATTATGGTGAAATAAATTTTTATTATCATTTCGTGCCCTTGGCATATTGTATTAATTGTTATCTTCTTTCGCCCTCCTAAACTTTAGCTGTTTTGGTGATATTTAATGCTGGGAACCTCTTTCGTGCCCAAGACAGAAGATGTATTAGCAGCAACGTAAATATTAATAAATGAAGGCATTATTTGTGCTTCGCGTGCTTTTGATTACTTTGTGTGTAAATGGCCTTTGCCGAGAATCAGTGGAAACGGTATAGAAACAATTTATTTTGGATAATTATTAATGTCATAATTGGGACGTTGCAATATAAAAAGTTTTTATTAGCATTTACAAAACAACAAACAGGAATTTGTTGACTTTCTAAATAGTTTTATAAAATCTAGATCGACTGTCTTCTAGTTTATATTGAAAAACTGTTGTGAAATAATTGTAGTAGTAGTATTCACAATACATTAAACATTTTAGTGCCAGTGTCTACCTTTATGTCAGTGATAATAGTATTGAGAAGATATCCTACCATTGTACAACGTGCATTCAAGCGACATAAGCTGAAGCTCCATGTATACTGATTAGAATGCTAATAATCAGCGCTACATGCTACTCTAATGCAAAGTTCTTGGCTCGTTACAAACCACTATCTACGGATGATAGTCTGAAGTTGAACTTCTCCCGTTATAGTTTCGCTTTTGGTCGCTGGATGCTCCTAACGGCGCTGCTCACATGCCTATTCCAGAGAACAACGTAAGTCATATCTGTGCGGAGGTCACAGTGCGATCCCGATGATTCATTACAGAACCTCAACGACAAATTAAATTATGCCTCAGCCGAATGTCTTTTGACGCCGCCATCTAACGGACGGAAGCTGTACCCCACGATGGAGCACCAAGCTATGCAGAGATGTTTTTTTTACAGTTTTCGTAGGTACAATCTTCCAGTTAATTCCAAATCCTCGTAAGGGAGGGGGGGGTAAGTACTAGCGACACCTGCTCGCGTCGGGAATTATTTGTTAGTCGTATATTGCCAATGGGTAAGGAATCTTTTACAATACTGTAATCACTGCTTTAGTGCACTGGGCACCGGTTATCGTTTTCTTATTTATTGTATTGGTTTACAGAAGAACACTTAAATTTTTAGCTTGCGGAACCTCTTTCACAGATAAGCACTTGCGAATCATTTTACTTTTTATGTTTGCGTTACATACCCGAAGAGAATCTAAAATATGCCTACAACTGGTTTCATATTGTAGAAATGAAATGTTTTATAAACAAATTATCATAGCTTGATAATTTTTGCATATATATGTTTTAACCGACCTTCTCAACACCGTATTCGCGACATGTTATCGTTGTCGCAACGGTTACTTTAAAGAAGGATCATTTTTTGGCCGAAGGTATAGGTCCTGAGATTTAGGCTTCGCGAAATATCTGCCGTGACGCTTCACAGCGCTCCGATTATATCACCACTCCGAACCCTCAGCACTCCATATTGTCGCCACACCGACTTCTCGACTTACCTAATCAAGATCGGCGCAATCCCCATACGATATCGTAACTGGTTTTGCTCTACATTGAAATCTCAGCATAGTCCGACTTTCCGTCGATCGAGGTCACCTATGCATTTCAACGTTGTCACATCAAAAGTCTGCCTCGCGCGACGAAGAGTTTGTGGAAAGGCTAAAAGTCCAGGGATTTAGGTTTCGCGAAAAGTCCGCCTTGCGGGACGCTTTTTTCCTTGCGTTGAAGCAAACATTTTTTTGCTATAAGACACACTGCACAATAAAACATTTGAGTGGAATTTCACTTAAACTGGACTCATTGTCTCAATTTCCGTCCAACGATTA
Source organism: Pseudeuparius sepicola (assembly GCA_963920635.1). NCBI lineage: Eukaryota > Metazoa > Arthropoda > Insecta > Coleoptera > Anthribidae > Pseudeuparius > Pseudeuparius sepicola. The sequence goes on along the minus strand of OY987302.1, from coordinate 43,678,251 downwards.
TCGAGTTAAATTTTCACTCGTTAGCTCAGAGTAGGCAATCGGCTTAGCGAGTGAAAATGAAAAATCAATTTTGATTAAAATTCTCTTTAGACACCGAAGTACTAAATCGAGTAAATTCTTCACTAGTATTTTATATTATAACATATTATATATTATTTCAATAAATTAGTACGGACTCGTATAAAAATTATTTTATTATTATATTCCTCTTGAAAAATCTGTGATGTAAGGTTTGATATTAATTAAATATTTGGTATAATGTTTATGCGGTACTCGTTGTTTACAGAGAATAAATAGCAAGTCGTTTGAGTATTTCTGGAAACTGAATATCTTGTAAGAGTGAATTAACCCCTTATTAAGCATATTCCTTTTGTACTGATATTAATTTTATCTCAACGGAGTGATTTGTTTATATAACCCAATTTTGATTATCATTTCACACAGAAATTTAACTCACTCTGTCTGAGAATTTGACCCATTCACTCTAGTCGATTTTTTCTGTGTGTCTGTCTAAAAAACAAGATTCAATAATTCCTATTAAAGCAATATAGAATTTAAAATTTGGAACTGAAATGTTACAAAAAAGAAAAAGGCAAAATATTAAATTTTAATAATTTTTAAAATTTAAATTAAAAACAAAAAAAAATTGGCAGAATTCAAACATCGAATAAAGATTGCAAAATTGCATTTAAAATAAGATAATTGGAATTCGTAAAATATTGATTTTCCCAGGCGATCTGATAATGGGGCGACGCCGCGGCCGCTCGGTCAGCTGTTTCATAATTCATATATGCTATTCCAATTAACTGGGTGTACGTGTAAAGATGTTATATTCTTTCCTAACAGTGGGACGTGAGTGCAAACGTGTTGTTTTAACTCTAAAAAGGTTACAGTTGGGTATTAGTTAGGGTGGATCGGATTTTAATTTTTTCGAAATTCATTTTCGGCCACTGCGAAAAAGATGCTACATAGAAGCAGAATTATGACTGCCAATATCCAGGGTGATTCATTCATAAATACATTTATTTTAGCCACGTCATCAGGGAGGTACATACAGTGTATCCCACTTAAGGACTGACCACCCCTTTAAAATTTTTATTTATGGCTCGATTTCCATAAACTTTTTTTTGTTGGATAGAGCTTCACAAATGGCATTATATGTATAATTCAGGTACCTCGTGGCCCACTGAGACGGTGTTTTAGTGCTGAAATTTCTATTAGACTATTAGGAATTTTTTTAGAGGAGAATCAATGCCGGATTCTTATTCAGCGTTGTTCGAAACCCAAACGTACCAATTTGCATTACCATAGCTCTACAGGGTGTTTCAAAATTTTTAGTGTCCCACTTAATTAGTGACCCCTGTAAAATCTTTATTTTTAGCACGATTTCATAAACTTTTTTTTTGTTGGATAGAGCTTCAATAATGGCATTAAATGCATAATTCAGGTGCCTCGTGCGTTACATTCATGGCCCACTGAGACGAAGTTTTAGTGCTGAAATTTCGAGAAGTACTATTAGGGACTTTTTTAGAGAAAATTTAATGCTGGATTTTTATTCAACGTTGTTGGAAACCCAAACGTACCGATTTGCATTAGAAAATGGAGGACTAATTGAAATGACTGAAATTTGAGTTTATGTTATGTTGTGTTGTTTATTCATGTATTTGATGATATTAAATTAAATAAAAAATTTGTTCGCTAATAAATTTTTGAAAGAATATGAGTTCCTCATGAATATTTTAGTGACCAACTTACCAGAAATTAAGAAAATTAATTACAAATTAGTACGTTTTTGTTTGGAACCTCTCACTGCATATAAGAATCCGGCCTTACTTTTCCTTTTAATTTTTTTGGAACACCCTGTGGAGCTATGGTAATGCAAATTGGTACGTTTGGGTTTCCAACAACACTGAACAAGAAACCGGCATTAATTTTCATCTAAAAAATCCGTAATAGTACAGCACTAAAACACCGTCTCAGTGGGCCATGAATTTAACGCACGAGGCACCTGAATTATGCATTTAATGCCATGTTTAAAGCTCTACCCAACAAAAAAAAAGTTTATGAAAAAAATTTTACGGGGTGGTCAGCCCTTAAGTGTGGCAATAAAAATTTTGAAACTCCCTGTAGAGCTACGGCAATGCAAATTGGTACGTTTGGGTTTCGAACAATGCTGAATAAGAGTCTGGCATTAATTTTCCTCTAAAAAAATCCCTAATAGTACTTCTCGAAATTTCAGCACTAAAACACCGTCTCAGTGGGCCATGACTTTAAGGCGCTACGATACCCCCCATTTTCAAGGGTTTCGTAGTTTACATCTCCTACTTGCATTTCTTAATATTTTCACTTGATTTTTTTTTGTGGCTTAGATAAAACTATGAAGAATCGTCGTTGTGTATCACGAACTGTGCAGGACTAATGCGACATTGTTAAAAAAAATGCCAAACATACCCGAAATTCGACTATATTCGGTTAAGAATTTCGAGTATTTCCGCCGCTCAAAAATAATTCGAAAGACACAACGACGATTGAGGCATTCGATAACATTATTTTAAGACTACTTTCAAGTCGATACGTTTGTTCGTTTGGCTATGATTTGAAAACTACGAACCCATTGCCCGGCAATAAAATGATCCGTGAATTGGCCATCCGAGCAGGAATTAGACGTACGGAGATAGACGGGCGGGCGGGCGTTCGCTGGAACTCGTGGTTCCCCTACTTCCCCCTACTTCGGCGTACCTCACCGGGCTCGGAAACCACGTCAGGGGAACTTTCAATCGATATCAGATGTTTCATTTTTCATTTTATTACTCTCAGTCTCCCTTATTTGTGTTTCGCTTGTTTTGAATGTTGGAATATTACATTATGTATGTCGACTGGCATATAATAATACTCATTATTATTATTCCTCCAGGAGTAATAAATAAATAATTATTATTCACAAAGTACTTTTGCTTTTGTGTAAAATGGTTTAATCCCTAGGGCAGAAAATGGCCTGGTCGTGCAAAAAGAGTAGATTTAAATTCTAGACCAAATTGTGCGCTTGATTTTTACTTTAAAAATGTGATAGGTACAAGTAATATTTTTGTCAAATAAATGGGTCATGTGAAGCATTTTTTGAAAACGAATAATATCCTATGTAATACGATTATTGTGTCAAATCGCTCCATGATAAAAGCTAATTTATATACTTTCCAGAGGGAACGATAATAATTCTGACATCCAGTCAGTTTTAGAAACTTCTTCGTTAGAAGATTGTTCGAAAGTCTTTTAAGTTGAAAATCGGGCAAAATAAAAATAGAGGGTACATTTTATTGTTCCAGTCTGTCGAATTTATGACATTTTAATACATTTTCTAGGATCTTCGATAATTCAGATTTGTCAGAAGGTTCTGAAACTGAACGGCAGTCAGGGCAAGAATACCTATAATGTTTGATAATGATGTCGCAACAGTCACAGTTAAACCAATAGGAGTAATTTGTGGGCTTGTGTGCTTTTATTCCCGTACCTAATATGGTTCCCAGAATTTGAGAGAGGGGTACTAGGGTACTAACACATATTTTGCATTTTGCACACTTATTATTCGGATTTAGGTATAAGTGCAGGTGCATAGGGTTTGAGAAACAAACTTTCTGGGAAAAACATCTCAAAACTATTACTTTATTTGAAAACGGAGACCGGTTTCGCAACTCTATAAATTTACCTACATCCTCATTATATATTTGAAATATATACATTCAGCCACAAGTCAAAGTTGAAACAATTAAAAACATTTACATAATTATAATCTTTTTTCAAGTATCTCCTTCAAATTTCCTGGAAGCTCTTGGACTATAAGTGATTATCCTTTATTTATTTACTTTTTTAAATCTTATATTGTAGTCCTTGATGATGTAATTTTATAGATTAACGAAACCGCTTACTGTTTTTAAATAAACAAATCATAGTTGTGATATTATACCTATGGTCTATTATTCACTCTAATCCCTCTAAAGTGAACTCTTACCAAAGTCTAGAAAGTATATCTCTGGACGCTGCTGTTACAGTGTAGAAAGTTTTCAGTTAGATTTATTTATTATTACACAAATATTAATATGGAATACTAGGTATATAAAACATTTTATAGAAGTAGAATTTAAACGCACTTTTTTGGTCGTAACAACACTATTATGCAGAACAATAATTATCCAATCAAACATTGATAGATGTTCAACTGACCCTAACGTGGTTCAAGAAGAATTCGGTAATCGAATCGTTAATTTAGATTTTATAATTGAGCAATTACAGAAGTTTTTTATACACGAACTCTTCATAGTAGGTACCTATGCACCTTTGCTGATATGAAAAATAATAGTAAAATTGCTTCGACGCCAAAAAGCTATGCAGTGTGTTGCCAACGAAAAGTGAACGCCCTCTATAACTCCCAAAAATATCATTTTTGCAATAAAGCAAACAGGCCACCGCCGTTTTTTAAATATTCGCGCTTCTTCGTCGGCATCGGCGAGACTCGTGTGACCCGTCGGCGGCGGCCGGCACCTGACTTATTATCTCATATTATCTACACAGGAAAAAAAGACTGTTGTGATTTTAGTGAGTTCGTGTATATAGTCACTTTTCTAATCTAATCTATACTTTTGACTTAATTGCAGATGAACCAATAAGTTTAAAATAGTTTAAATTTCCGTTAAGAAGACGTATTGTCACTTCGATACTAAAATTGGCATACTACAATGAAAGCATAACCTCGGTTTTAAAATGTCTCATGTTTTATTTAAACAATTAAATTTATTTTATTTAAATAATGATAATTCTCACCCTCAGACTACTCCAAACTATCTAAGAGTACCCCAGAAGCAACTGAAAAAACATTATAATTCATTGGATGAACAAAACAACTTAATTGCAACTTTTATAGGTACCTATTCATCAATATAATCAGTAAATCATGTTTTTCAATTTTTATGGTATTCAAGAAATTCTTAGAATTTTCATATTAGAATTCATGTCCAATACAAGTTAGATTGAATCAAGTACTTTTTACTCGACTGAACTAATATCCTATTACAAACACGTTAGTAAAAAAAGCTGTGACCTTGACTGAGTAATTTACCAAAATCAATGATCGCAAATTAATGATCGCAAAGGTTTTGAATCAACCATACATTTTATATCGTTCGTAGTCATAATGAATACTGTGCAAGTGAATGGCTATTAACAAACTGGGGGTTACTAGAACTTGTATCCACTAAAATTAAATGTTATTAATTTATTGATCTCATCTGCAACATTTCTGTTTTGTCAATTATAAGTTGCTACACTAGCAACTTGATTTGCATTTTACACATCATTTGCTTATTATTTAGGCAATAATATGATATATTACTAATAATTATAATTGATATTAGTACCCACAATTATTACAAATCCAGCAAAAATTCAGTGACAGTAGTTGTGAAACGTGAAACAAAAGAATGTGCTTAGAAAAGAAGTATTATAGAATCAATTCCAGAACATGCTATTTATTGAAATAAAATATTACATTTAAATTATTCATTAGAATTCAATATCAATTGTCATTGAATTGATTATTGTTAGTTGCAAAAAAGCTTTTGCTTGAGTTTGAGGAATAATATCTCATATTGAATGAAACAGGGTTTTTTACAAAGTGACAGATTTTTCTCAGCCGGCTGCCCCTCAATCGTAGCACTATGAAGGGGCAGGCTGGAGTGGGGAGTCGTGGGGACTAGAGGAAGGAAAAGGATAGGCATATCTAATCGAGCGACGTTTGTCCTGAATTGAGTCGGGCACTTTGGGCGGATTTCATAAGTATCGTAGCCTCTTAACGCACGAGGCACCTGAATTATGTGTTTGATGCCATTTTTGAAGCTCTATCCAACAAAAAAAGTTTATGAAAATCGAGCTATAAATAAAAATTTTACAGGGGTGGTCAGTCCTTAAGTGGGACACACTGTATATGCCGAAAATGAAAAAAAAATACTGCATGTTTAAATAATGGGGCAATTTATCCCAAATCCCACGTAACGAGGTGCACCTGAACGCATGTGACTACGACGTTATGCTGGAGCACATGATACCGGCCCCGACGTTGCCGTTATTTATTGACAATTTATACGAAAAAATATCGAGTTTATGAATTTACCTAGTTGATAGGACAATAACAGGGTGTTAGCACACCTTAGACTTAGCGCGTGTTCAGCATCTAACTGACTCCTCAGGAGACTCTTATCACTACACTTTTCACAGCACGCGCTATAACAATACAAGATCCATTTTTTCCTTCCTAATTACATGCACGAAACGCACTCAGTGTCAACAAACAGAGGCTGGAAAGTAATGAACCTCTTTCCGAAATTCGATAGATTTTGGAGATTTGAGACAAAAGTTTTATTAAAAACAACCGCATTCCATACTATTATTTATTACGTCAAACTTGTCAAGGATCTGCTGCCGGTTTCTACGAAGATATCCAAGATATCCAAGTTACAGGAGCAGTGAATCAAAACATTGGCCACCACGTGGTCGCGATGTGACCTATCCTCTTGTTGGTCAGGAAGTCGTAAAATCTCAAGTGTTTAGGCGGCGAGTGGAATGCAGGGCCGGCTCTTCCCAGTCGAGTTTCCTGCATAGGTAGCTACGCACGCAAACTTGTTGCAGAATCTCAATTTAGTCCGACCCTGGTAATCGATCGCAATGCGGTCATGTGACTTTATTTATATCTACTGCCTCTGTAACTTGGATAGATTATAGTGTTAATTAATGCGACATAAGCATCAAATATCCAAACCAAAATACGGAGAAGGTGCTCTGTGAAATACGGGAAACAAATCGTACCACGAAAAGACCCAAGAAGCCCAAAAATATTTACATACTATTTTGTAATGCGCACTCAATATTATGTGCGACTAGTGAGGAGGAGTGCGAGAAACGAAAGGAAAACCACAGTGCACTCCGCAGAAACTTGCCAAGGATAACGCCGCACACACCAACGCGCCGCATGCCGGAAACTCACAGCCACGGCAATCGCCAGGCTCCTCTCTCGGAGTTCGGGCTACACAGAGCCTCCTACAAACGACTGTAAGACAAGGGGAAATTTTAGAATGTATTTTCATATTAGACAATTAAATAGCAATCTATATAATTCTGTTATATCTAGGAAAAGAAAATGTCGAAAATTGTAAACTAACGATGCCCCAGAAATGAATTTAGTTCCTCCCTTTACCCATAATATGAAAATTTCTTAGTCGATGAAAATTGTTTGTAGTGTACTACCTATGTTGTTAAATTCAAGTTACAACCCATTTATACAGGATACATTGAATAAAAATTAAGCTTTGCTTTTACTTAAAAATCTTGAATAAATATAAAATTTCTACATTTTGAAAGAGTGGACCTTTGAACTTTGAAAATTATTATCTGTAGGTTTCACCTAAAACTGTACTTAGATTTACTAACCAATTTCTGGTCTATATTGAAAATAAAGAGTTTTTTAAAATATTTTTAAGTAAAAGCATTTATTTGCTTAACTTTATTCAATATACCATTGTGTGTGCTTAAATTCTCTACATGATTAGGTATCATAATAGGTGCATATTTTAATAAAGAATTTCAATATTACCGTTTTCCTTATTTATTTTCTATTTTTGCATACTAAAACTAAAATTCAAGCAACAAATAAATCAATAACTTAAAAATTGATATACAAATTCCCACACTTTCCAACGATAAAACGTCCCTTCATCTCTTAATATTTTACTTTTTTATGTAAATAATGTGTTCTTTCACACTAAAACTACATATCAAACAATAAATAGGACACTAACTTCATAAATTGTAATTAAACTTAAACGTTTCCCAACGATAACGCCCATTTCGCGCCACATAGATTTGAAAATCTAACACAAGGTGACGTCATGCGCGAATGCATACGAAATTAGGACGCGTCAATATCATATCTTCTTTTTGATGTATCATGAGACTCGGTAGGTTACACATCAGGCTATACCCGGTAACATACCTAAAGACATGAAAATATACTAGAAAGAGTCAGAAGGATCGAAAGGAGAAAATTAGAAAGATTGAATTACTTACGACTGGACAAATGTAACAGGGGAGGACTACCACCACGGAGACGATTTTATTGCAAATATGGACGAAAAGCAAACATAACGAGAAATAAAGGAATATGAAGTGTGTCGTTGGTGATGGTAACCACTTAAGCGGAAAGTACGGTAATTTTAAGCAACTATATCCTAGAGATGTTTGCTAATGTTGACGTTTTTATTTCAGAGGAAGTGTAACACTCACAGAACACAACCACTTACTCGAAGAGCGTCTTGTTGCAGTAAAAAGTATTATCAGTGAACTAGTGAGCGGGAAAATTAGTGCCAAAAGCGAAAGTGAGTGAAGTTCGTTCTATCGAGAAAAAGATCGTTCTCAGTGGTGTCGAGGTCCAGGAAATCATGTAAGCCTTCTAGTTGAGTACCTACTTAATAAAGCATTCAAAAACCAAAAGGTCGCGTAAGCAGTCGTTTCATTTTTTTCTAGTTGGCATTTATCCTTTAAGGTGTCTCAGGCCAAAACTAACCTTTACAAGAGGTAAGCGTTAACATTATTTGTCCATAATTCCCGCAAGCAGAATACAATACAAATAATTATGAATATTTTTATTGTTTCTTTAGCATGTTTGAAAATAAACAATATAAACAATAAAGCAGAAGTCTAATAAGTAATATTAGAAAAAGAAAAGTTACAAAAATTGGCCTATCACCACAAGGGCCGATACTCTTTGTGTTAAAACTGGCATCATCTTGCGAGAGTGTAGTCTTGCCTTGATGAATCCGTCTCGTCTTTTGGGGGTCACAAACAGCCATAGCAGACTCTGTGACGATTTATACACACCTATCGGTTGCTTGGGTTTTGGAAATTGTAGGTAAAATGAGATTGTCTACCAGCTTTGTATTTTCGATGCATAGTAAATGTCATTCTGGCCCCTCTTGTCATTCGCATTCTCTATAAGCAATTAAGATGTTTAAAGTTACAATAACAATTTAAAATGAAAGGAAACATTAAAACACACAATACACATTAGGCACAAATGCTGGTAATCAATGATCATGGAAATCTGTTTCGTCCAAGAATTCAGGGACACTATAGAATAACATTTTTGAATTAGAACCTCCCTTACCTGACCTAGCCTATATTGTATTCAGAACATGTACTTCATAAAGCAACTTTTGTACATTGGCCAATTTTGATATAAAGAAAAACAATTCAAAATAAAAAGAAGAAAAATTGCTCATTTTTACATGTATACAAAAAGTTTAAGCCTCTTGGCCCTTGGGGCAGTATTAAATCATTGAGTAAAAAATTATTCCTTTACTCAATGATTAAAATATAAATATTTTTAGGAAAATATACTGTATTAAGAACATGTATACTGACAAAATAATAGTAATTGTCCCCCTCCCCCGCACAAGCATGTGGTTGCTTCAGGAGTACTCCTAGTTTGGAGTATTGTGAGGGTGAGAATTATTATTATTATCATAAAGCAACTTTTGTACATACATTGGCCTATTTTAATATAAAGAAAAACAATTCAAAATAAATAGAAGAAAAATTTGAGATTTTTCGTTTATGTAAAAAGTAAGTCCCTTGGGGCAGTATTGAACATAAATGTTTTTAAGCAATTTTTTATATTCAGAACATGTATTTGATGGAGCAACTTTTGCATGATGGGCAATCTTTATTTGGTGAAAATTTTCTTTTTCTATATATTGACCGATCCACCCTAGTATTAGTGTAATAACATCGACCAATGGGACACGAAACGTGCGTGGCATCTTAAAAAAAAAACGGAATCAGTCCCTGCACCTAAACAAATATTTGTTTTGATTTAGTAGCAGTAATAATGGTTCGTTTAATCAAATTTCAGCTTTGGTGGAATAAAGAAACATTTGTTTTTTTACAACGAAAGATTCGATCTTCCCTGAAATTTTATTTTAACCTAAGCTTATAGAACCTAAACTTTTGTAATTATTATGGATTATGTTACCTTTCTTTGCGATAGAATTGTTCGTTCGTCTTTATCAAGAGATCCACAAATTCTATAGTTAAATAAATTTAGTGTAAAATGGGGTAGTTGCACTTAGTTAAAATCAAAGTGGAAATATCTTTTTTAGAACAAAAAAAAAATTTTTATTTCCTATAATTCAAGTTTCATTCGAATATCGTTTGCAACAAAGCCGTTATTGCATTTTAAAACATAATTTTTCAACATTGACGTCATCAAGCGGTAACTAAGAATTTTCGTATAGTTGCACCTTCAGGTTGGTAGCGACGCGTCATCAGCGCATGCGTCTATCCTCTAACAATAATAGCTTTGTTCGCGGAGCAGTTCGGAACAGTTCTGAACCAGTAACTATCAATGTGATTGGCTTAAAAAAATCTAAAATTCGAATTAATCCATCACAGCGGCAGTTACTAGTTCACAACTGCTCCGCGAACAAAGCTAATGTGTGCGTCTGTCAGTGTCATCAGTTGTCAGCCTAACCTTGATTTTTGTAGTTGTCAGTTTGTATTTTGCAAGTTGACAACGCAATTTTTTGAAGGTGACAACGCAATTTTTTGATGGTGATTTTTATCATTTATTGTGTTAAAATGGTAGGATATTTAGAGGCAAAATCCGATAATTTACCATTTATATAGATAATGCTTTTATGCATATTACTATACAAAATAATATCATATTTTCCTGTTACCTCTGAAGAGAAAGAGAAATAGGTAATAAAATGCTGGCTTACGTTTTTAAATAGTATAACTGGCTTATCCGCAAATAAATAAGTAAGTATGAAGCCAAAATATTTTCAGTGAAGAAAGTTCAGGCATAATTTCACAAAAAACTCCATGAAACCTCGAAAATCACATGATAAACGCCGAAACCTATTGACACGAAAAGACAAAATTTATAGTTTAGAACCAGATAACCCAGGGTTGTTGACAATCCCACTAACATTTTGAACTAAAAATCACTAGCTTGCGCGCCACTTTCAAATAGCCGCTTGATGACGTCACGTAAATAGAAAAACATTATTTTTTAGCTTAAATAAACTAGAAATGAAAAAAACAAAAATATGTGCCCAGTATTTTTGTTCCTAGTTTTTTTAAAATATTTTATTAAACATATTTTGGTGTCTATAACTTTTAAACTGAATATTTTTCTAGGGCGAAAAAATAACGAATTAATTATTACTAAAAATATTATAATTATTAAGAATCTTTACTAAATTACTAATTAGTAAATTATATTTATAAATATTATTCATAAATAAGACATCCGTTTAGTAATACTTAGTTAATTTATATTAATAATATATTAAAATGAAATAATTTAAATATATTTTAATTGCATTTATTTGTCATCAGTTTATCGTAAATATTATTACAATTCAAGTTTAAATATGAGGAGGATTTTTTCCAGTTGTTTTGATTATCAATAGCAAGCATGCAACTTAATATTTCTCTTGTTCGTCATCGTCTTCCTCTTCTGGTCGCTCAACTTGAATTTCCAATTCATTACGTTATATTCGGCTGTAAAGCTTCAAGGACATATTCCCTTTCTTCATCAAGATCGTTTGGATATAATGAACCGTTGAGGCATGCTTGTAGTTGTTCGTTACACTGACCACAAACTGCGGAGCATTGCAACCCGACTTTTATACACCCGAAACTCAAACCACAGCCTTTCTTGCAATTACAGAATATCAAATTGAGCAGTTCTTGTGGTGCAGGTGGTAATAATGTTGTTGTCGGTTTCAGGGTTTCATTTTGTAATACCCATACCCATTCCTGGGGTTCTAAATCAATATTTCCATAACCAGGTTTGGATCTGGTAGTAAGCACGATTGATATGCTGTCGAGCTACTGCACTTGTAGGTGGAAGAGATGATTAGGTCTTGTCGATTTGATGAATTGTGTACATCGAAAATTATCTATACTGTTTTCTAATTTTGAAGCATTATACATTACTTGAAAGACATGTACTCCATTTCAAGCAATGTTTCTTCTCAATCTTAGCGCTTTATATCAAAAACGGTTAATTGTATAAAATACTGCCTGAAATAAAATTTGTAGAGAATTTTATGCTCTACAACTTTTCTCATAACTCCAAATGCCATTTAGAGCAAAGGAAACAAACTATTAACCGGTTTTGGCGACGTTTGTCCTTAAATATCTTCACTCGCGTACACGAGATCCTGTGAAAATTATACAAGTTTATAGCTTATTATCTTTCATTCTTAGGTATACCCTTTTTACACCTTATATGATTGTACTAAATGGATAATATCAGAATTATATAACTTTAAATTTTAAAACACGTAAATTGAATGTTTTTTGGGTTGAGAAATTGTGCTACCGCATAAAAGACCCTTAACATTTTATAAAAGCATTTTGTTTGCCTTGGGATCCAATAGGCCCAACTAAAGTGGACTAGAAGCCGGGTTCCTCAAGTAGATAGGTAGATAGATCTGTTTGCCTTTGTAAGTATAGATGTTGATATAAAAATAATGTAAAATTTTATCAAAAGAAGATGTAAAGTTTTCGTTTAGATAAAATCTTTCGTCTCGCGAGGCAGACTTTAGATATGACAACGTTGTATTGCATATATGTGACCGCGAGACGGAAAGTTGGACTGCTGGGATTTCGGTGTAGAGTAAAACCGGCTACGATATCGAATATGGCGAATGCGCCGGGGACGAGTAGGTAGGCCTGTGGAATATTCGGTCTGGGATTTAGGACTGGCGGTACGTCGTCTAAATACCGTTTTCTAAATGATCCTTCTTCAAAGTTCAAAGTACGGGTTGCGACGACGCGACGATGCCATGTGCCGAATACGTTGTTGGGAAGGTAGGCCTGCCGAGAAGTCAGTCTGGCGAGCATTCGGAGTGCTGGGATTTCCTTGTAACGGTAGGTAGCCGTCGCGTAGCGCACTCTGGGTATTTTATCCAGCGGAACCTCTTTGCATTGATAGATGTGCACTGGAGAATGATTATGTTTTCGTCCACAATATAAAATGTGGAATATTCTACTTAAACCTGATGCCATTAAAGACAATGCATTAGGCACTCCTTATATTAATTTATAGAACATTTTGGGATTACAGAGATAGAGATGATAGAGATAGAAATCGTAAATTAGAATGACCAAGGGAGTGGCTTTCTAAAAATAGTTTTACTGTCCCGTAGAAATCAACAACCTTTATTTTCAAATTTGCAGTACTCTATATTCTGAATCCGACTTGAGTTTCATAAACTTTGCGCGATTTGTTCGACATAGAAAACGCACTTAAGGTAACTACCGTGATGAAGATCAGCTCTTAAAAGCTTCCTCTGCAATTTTTCGTTAAGAGGAGCCTATGGGTGGCCCATTTAAAACAGTCCGCCTGAAATATTTTCAATGGAAATGGTTTTTCCGGAAAACCCCGAGACAGGTCGATTTTGCTTTCATGGGGGACATCTTTTGACCGTAAATTCATGGCTGTATGGTCATCCCCCTAAACGGGGTGGCAACCCCTTCAAGAATCTTAAATGGCACGGGGGGTCAAGCGGCACATTATTGGATAGATATTTCATTGCTCTTTACAAACATGCTGAAATTTTATTTTTTTGAGTTAACATTATTGTAAAAAAAGCAATGAATATGTCCGTGCAATAAATCGAAAAAACACTTCAAAAAGAATTAAACTGCAAAAATAAGGCTTATCAGAGAAGTCGTGTCAAGGTGACGGGTTTTATTAGAATTTTAAAGGTAGTCGCAACAAAACAGCGGACAATAACAAATAAACAGATTTCACTTCTTAGACAATTCTGGTTAGTAAAATATCGGAAGACGACTACCTTTAAAATTCTAATAAAACCCGTCACCTTGCCACGACTTCTCTGATAAGCAAAATCGACCTGTCTCGAGGTTTTCCGGAAAAACCATTTCCATTGAAAATATTTCAGGTGGACTGTTTTAAATAGGCATGGGTATATTCTTTTTATTACCCATTTATTACCCATTTGCCCATTTGCCGATAACTTTTTTTTTGTGTCTTTTCAGTCTACAATTTTTCAAATATCTTTAGCCATGTCTAAAAAGAAAAAATAACGAAAGAAATCTTAAAAGACAAATATATTGTTACTAATGACAGAATATTTTGAGTTTTATGTGAAGAATTGTAATTTAAAATTTACGGACATGAAATTTTTTTTAAGAAAATACGTAGCATAATAAAATTGTTCTTTTAGATACGTCACTTAAAATTTAACGAAACTGAGTTGCAGCAACGTACGCGACAAAACTTTTAAGAATTCCCCCTAAATTTATAAGATATGCGAAGGCGTCAGATGAAAACACATAGGTGTGTTCCTCGGGACAGATTTATTATGTTCAAAATGAAGGATAACGTTGAGACACTTTATACAGGATGTCCCACGATACTAACGAGGAAGTTATGCTCACTCGTCGAATATTGTCTATCCTAGTTGAGGCTGTGACGTCAGCCTCTGGACAAAATCTCCATTATTCACAGACGCCCTAGTCTAACGAGCGGGTATGGCCATATGATGTCATTATTTTTGGCATAGTCTTATAAACCTTGTAACAGGACCATTTTTTATGGATTATGGACCTATATACTGTTTCAAAAATCCCACGATGCTGAAATTCTGATTATATAATCATGCGGGCTGTCCTATGTTTTATAATAGCAAGATTTTAATCAGGATTATAGCTGAAGGGAAGTATACAAAATAGTCAATGATATACTTGCAATCCTAGCTACAAATAATAAACCCCACGAGTAAGTATTTGGTCTCCTGTAATCTAGACTCTTAAATTAGAGTAAAGATTAAAAAATGTGTTTATTTTAGTTATTTTTATTGGCCTCAATTTTGTTTGTTGATAATCCCCCTTTACTTAAATGTTGGCCAAATTCTAATTAACAGTCTTTTGATTTTATTTGCCATTTTCTCAGATCGCTGAGAAACTTATTCAGGAATAATTCAATAAGTTACAAAGTTAAAGGCGCATTCGACGGGGGAAAAATTGCAAATATTTTTCCTGGAAACAGTTAAGTGGATTCGGTTATAAATATTAAAAAGCGAGGGTATCATTTCGCAGTTTCGAACTTCTCGATCGGTATATTAATTTATGAAAATGCGCGAAAAGAAAAATCGAGCTTCCTTTTCGAACAGCTCATTTATTGTCTGGTGATTGAGAATCAGTCACCGGTGTTAACATAAAAGGAAGCAGGGCTAAAGGTACCTATATTATTTGATATAGGTTAATGTTGATATGATATTTACAATAATATTATCAGTGACTATAGTCACTGATATTATTTATTTACGTATGGTGTATACAGTTTAAAACTTCTGAAGTTCTTATGATAAATCTATGGCTTATGAGAAATTCTGATATTTTCTCAATTTTTCGCGGTAGATAAATTTAATGAATACCACTGTAAGCATTTTGCGTGAATATTAATAATTCTGTTGTATTCTTAAAACCAAAACTACACCTAAAATAATATTAAATTACTTGATTGCTACACGTAGCACAACAAAAATAAAAATATATATCCCTACTTTAATGGCTATTACTTCTAGAAAGAATCGGGAAATGTTTTCGGGCAGTAAAACTCGGAGGCCCACTACGCGTTCCACCGATGCCATTACATGGGCGTTATTTCGTGAACACAGAGGAGACCTAAAAAGCGACCGTAAAACTTATATCCGGACTTATTAGCTTCCATGCGGGTTATAAATTGTTTATGCGGATCGCATACCTATGCGTGTTTGAACTACAATTATTACGGTACGGTTGCGGCGTTTACACTTCGCGAAGTGGTTTCCAGTTCATTTCGGGCATTATATTAATTAATTGTTGTGTTTTGAAAGATGCTATGTTTTATACATAAGCATAATACATTTTCCTTACAATCTATCTTAAAGTTCTATATGTAGCAAGTACTTTTACCGTGCTAAATGAATAATTCCATAATTAATGTTGTTTCAACTTTCTAAAGTTCAATCCAGCAAAGAGCGCGTGCTTTGCTTACGAGAACATGAAATCTAATCGAGGATGTAACGTTGGGACATTTCTAAATGTGCCGGAACGTCGTTGTAGAATAACATTGCGTGTTTTTCATGGAAATTGCATATGGAGAACAGAAGCAGGAAAAGTAGAACATACAAGGCAAGAAAGCAACCGGTATAAAATAAAATCCTATTGTTATTATAATACAAAATTCCGTATCTAACCAGTGGCAACGCAGGAGTGAATTTATGTTCAGTGAGTATTACGTTAGTTCTTTAACTTAAAGAATATACCTAATGATTATAAAATTATAAAATGTTAAATAATTCTGGATTGAAAATTTCTTTAATAAATTGCTAATCCTCGCCTTTGATCTTTATGTTACGCATATTGTTACCGATACGAGTATAGTCACAGAGTAGGTATTACCAAACCTGACCCGCCTATCGTATGCATAGTAAAATGGTATAGATTTTATTCCATATTTTTTGGTCGGTTTACCTTATTTTCTCAATAGATTTACTTTGAAATCGACCCTATAAAGCAACTTCAGACGACGGAAAGATCCAGATACTTTTCCCATTTCCCCTTTAGATGTTTTCGCTGGACCATATGTATCTTAATCTCATCTTGTTTCGAGACGAACGTTCAAACTCTATACCTGTGATGAAGTGTGCTGTATATATGCGGCGCTGGAAGTTTGTTTGACCTGATTACATAAGCTAAGCTCCCAACTCATTATGAATCTAAGTTTGCATCTTACGTAAAATAATCATCCGAAGTACCTTAGAATATTTATTGAGATTTATATTAGTTAGTGGTAGGTAGCTTAAAAATTAAAATAATTTTGCGCATAATAATTAGAAAAAGAAATAAAAAAACGAGATGTGAAATGTACAGCTACAAATATTGTTTGATTCTGTTTTTCCCCTAAGTAATTTTACCAACGCCCTTCAGCAAATTTAAGTTTCTATAGTAGAAAATTGCCAAAACCTACTACTACACCTGTACCTACAATACATAGCACGTACAACTTTTTCCATTCCATGAGTATAAGAAAATTGGATCTATAAAATGCAATTTCCACGTATTATGAACGTGAAGATGAGGCAATAAATGATATTCAAATTTATATTAAAGCTCGAAGCACAGAATTCTACAAATATTCCGTTCAATAACATCATTCTCTCGCCGATTCCGATATTCGATCGACTCACAGTCAATCTACAAAAAGAGATTTTAAGTATTGTTAGTTGCAGAAGTTCGTATTAGTTGTTTCTGCCGGGAGTTTACTTTGGTGAAGGCGCTCCACATTAGAGGGTTGGAATTTTCTTGAATAGGTCTTTTTGTAAAATTTGAGGAATATTATTTTTAGACCCTCTCGTTAGCAAGGCAGTAAGACAAGGGGAGGCTCGATCCCTCACTGAGAAAAATGGGAGAAAAGACATAGAGTTGCCATATACTTAGGTGCATTGAAAACGGTGATGTGATTTTGTAATTTTCTCTTCTGCATTTAAACTATTTATCTCTAGAAAAAATTCACTTGCGGCGCACTTTAGCAAACACTCCTTTGCTTTTTTAAACTGCATATTAAAACAGATTTTGTGAAACAACATGCTATGTGTTTCGCAAAAATCGTATACATATTTATTTTCACATTGACGTGTTGTTTTTGTTGTTAATAATTAAATATTAATGCCAGTTAAAAATAATAAACAATAAACTTTGTTAACATTTTTGTATTTTCTATAAACGGAAAAACAGTATTTGGTTACTAGACAAATGTTTATGGGCCCATATTTAATAAAAGACAAAGATAAATTCACACCATTTGGCTTAGGTTGTATTTTTGACGCTCATAATTTATTACTTAGAATTTTTGTCATTCATTTAAATTGTTTGGGTTTGAAATTTTTACAAAATTTCGCCTACGATGTAACAAGACTAAAGAAACAATTCTTGATTTTTCACTTGGATTTTATAAAGGGCCTCTAGGGCCCTTTATAAGGGCCACGGCATGCGGCTCGTCCCCAGTTTTTCTTTTATTTTTTAAGATAAAAATTTGAAATTCGGTTTTTTATACTTCCGGTTTTACTGGAAATAACATCAACTTTGGATTTTTAAATAAAATATTTTTACATATTCGGATTCGGCATCAAATTATGTGTACCCCACAAACTTTTTGTCAAATTTTGACAGGTCTGACAATTTTTGTTTGCATCTAGACTAAATATGCCTAATTTGCCTTCCATAACCACAGAAAAATTTAAATTAAAATAACAAAAACTTTTGACATTTTTACAGGTCATCAAATTTTTGCAAAATACTTTTTTGAATAACATCACTGTGGCCCCTAACGTGTTTATCAAAGAGCATTTTATTGCTTTTTGGTGGGTCGAATTCTAAAATCGTCCCACAAATACGGCAGTACTATTTTTTAACCGGCTTTTCAAGAAAGTGGCTATATTTAATTTGCACTGGGGCCGTAATTAAGGACACCAAATTAAAACGCATTATTACAAAAAATAATCTGCGTATTCTTTAAATACCCCAATAAAACCTATTAAATAGTAAGATATCTAATCCTCATCCAACTAAAATTTTCTACTTTTTAACTTATACTTTGGGCACTATAATATACCGTCATAGATCGTTCCTGAAGCAAAGCCGCTTTGTCGATCGTTTTCTACTGTCCGAGACATAGATTTATGAGTGCTGGACACTGGACAGTGTTTTAACCAAAGATGAATATATACATTGAGGCTCATTACACATGCGTATTTAATATAGTTAACATATCGCTCCTAATGCATGCGGATTTTAATAGATAAAATTATAGCTATATACTAATGGCGGATGCTCCAGAACTCTATTTATATATACGATCTCTGTGGTCCAACATTAGCGGCCGGTGAGAGAAAAAATGCGCGTGCCCACAAAATGCCCCTTCGTCATTGGCCTAACTGTAACGGGAATACGAGCAGTATTGCCGTATGTTTTCTCCGATAGTAACAGACATTTTTGAATTATTTTTTTTTTCGATCAAATTCCTTGTAGTCTAGAAATACTTACATGATCTCCATCTAAGTAATAATATGTTATTAAAAAGAAAGATTCTAATGTGAAAATCTCGTATGGTGAGACCACTATATTTCAACTCAAAACAATAAAGCTAACGATTTACTACTCGCTATGGTGAGTTTTAAAGTCACGCGCCGCCACTGTTTTGCTACCGTCAGATAACAGCATACTTTCATTATAAGGTCCATGATATAAATTTAATTAGGTTTTTCTACATCAAAGTTAATATTTAATAAAGTTGGAGAAACGGACCATAATTAGTTCTTTGCTGGAAAAAATTCTTATAATTTTCTGAAAAACTCTAATTACCTAATTATTATTTTATACCTAATGCTTGAAATATGTTATTTGCTTCAAGTAAAATCGTTTAAGATAATTCTCACCCTCATAATAGGTACTCCAAACTAGACTGTACACCATGAGAAGCGACCGCATGCTTCTGCGGGCATGGGTGGCAATTACTATGTTTGCAGGTTCATTGCTGTTTGAGGCTAGGACCGACTTTTCCGATATAACTAGGATGGCGTTTGGTCAAATATACGGAACCTGGTAATCCTAGTGAGTGTAGGACAATAATTAGTAAATCACACAGGTGAAACTATCAAGCAGTGAATCCACATTCACAGCCCTCTTGCGGCAATTGATTAGAACTATCATAGTCCCCACCTCGTTTTTGTATTTATAAAAGGCTCATACAAAAAATATCAATATATTTTGAAATATTCAGGGCGCGAAGTGCATCTTGAATAGATTCACTGAAATCTCCATGCAATTAGCCTTAGTTGTCTACATTTAATTAATGGCATATCCATTTTAAACCGGTGCACTTTAAATGGATTCAATTAATGCTTTAAAATCGAAACTATTGACTAGCTCTCTCCGCTTGTGTGTACATTAAGTTCGTTTACAGTAAAAGGTGAAACACTCATTATGGAATTAATTGTATATAGCTAATGAAATAATATGCCATAAAGTTAAGTCATTAAAAAATTCCGTTTGCCTGTAAATCTGATTTAAAATTGCCTCGAAAATTGCCATATCGCTAACGCTATCGAAGAAGGAAAGCGCCATGCTGGCTTATTAATGTTAGATGAGTTACAATTATTTCGACACCAATCCATGGACACACTGTATATATACGTAGTATTTATGGTTAAAATATGACCCACTCATGATAAAGCTTGCATTGACATTGCGCCATTCTTAATTGGGGATTTTAATCGACAGTTAAATTCGGTTTGCGGTAAATCATATAATCGAAAAAATATCGGTTTCCGTGGTGCATGATGGGGCTATCTCCGATGGAAATTGTACTGTAGCCTGGCAAATTCATCCCGCATGCCCATTATTATTACAGTTCCAATTGTAGTTTGCTGGTTGGTTGTGTATCTGTGTGTGTATAGTTTAGTGAATGCTATACTTATGAACGTCAAAATTCATTCAAGTTGAAACCGCATACCCGTTTCTAGTAAGTCTCTTTCAGGCATTCGAAATAACATATTTTATATTAATAACAAATAAATACATTTCCCGCAATTTAAGAAACGACTATTATTTTTGGAAAAGAAACAATTTCAATTTTTTATATATATTATACTTTGCACTAAACATTAAAAATGCAGCGAAATTTGTAACTAATGAAAATAGACCTTGTTGTCAGGATTTATCGCCACTTATCTATCTGTGGCCATGGTGCAGATACTATGTCCTTTTAGGCGGAGAATTAAGAAGGGAGCCTTCATGTTGATTTTAGTTTTTTGCAATTTATCGCTTTACTTCTATCCAAAAACCTTCCGGCACCCGTATAAAATAAAGGAAAGTATTTTTTTATAAAATTTCCCCCAAAAATGTACTGTGTACTACAATTTAAAAAAGAAGAATTAACACATACAAAAAAATTATAAGACACATTTCTTCACAATTAAATTGAACATCATAACTTTTTCTTATCAAATTATTGCTACCGAATATTTCCATATCGTATCTATATCAAATAGGGTTATCTCCATTGGCTTAACATATTTTGAATTAATTCGGTTTTTTGGAAGTAATTTCAACAACTTATAAAACATATAACTTTTTTCTTAAAATGGTATTTCCCAAGTCTGCTTTTTATTTGTCTGTTTAGTAGCCATCGTCTATAATATACGCATACACATAGTTCTTATTTTATTCCATACTCCTCACAACCAATTGCCGACAAGAAAGTGCTAAAATCAGTTTTTAAATCGTTACTTTGGCCTTAATGATATATTGCGGATTATTATGAATGGCAGTTCTTTTACCCTATATGGTTAGGTATTTAGCTACATAAAACCCATTAACTGGATGTTAAGGAAACCTTGTATCCACGTAAATGACATTTACAGACAAAAAGGTAACTGCTAATGTTATAGCGCGGCGCCCTGGGAATTACATAAGATGTGCGCCAGTAGATGCGGAGTGCATTACTTTTCTTTACACAGTGTCTGCCGCTATCGCTTATTTCGGAAAGGACACATTTCTTATGCCCAAAATAGGATTTATGGTAATGAGTTCACGTAGCGGTGGGTATAACACGTTCTAAAAGAGAAAGATGGTTACGAGACGAGAGTGCTCTGCTTATGTAGGTACGGAACGGAGCAGCCTTCTTCATTTGCCCGCATTGTGAACATGACAAACGGTGTGCGGGGGCTTTCCCTGCAAAGCATAGACATAGATATAATGCATCCGTGCGGAACCCAAACTCTACATAATTTGCCCGATCAAACGCCTTTTCTAGATTCAATTACGTTATTATTCCAGTCGCAGCTACAGCAGCAACAACAAAGGAAACATTTGCTAGCAACAGTCATTTCCTGGAAGTTGGTCAGTTAATCACAAACAAATAGTTCCTCGTGTAATACTTACACACATACACATTGCATATCTCAAAACTTGATACTGTGCCATAAAATTTGGTTTGCAGATCCCTCGTTTGCAAGTCTATGGGCCTTTTGGTTGCCCTCGATGACACAGTATCTTGCGGTATACACGAGTTCAGTTGAACATTGAGGTCAATGTCTTAAGGACTAATACTTTTAATTTTTGTTTTTAGAGCAAATGGCAAATAGCCGAAGCCTGATTTTGATTTGTTTTGTGTGCTTTAATATCTGTATCGTAGACATCCGTTGGTGTTGGTTTAGTACATTTTATTCACGTCTTATGTCTGAGGTCATCATCAGAGTAGATATTAGCGAGCTATACACTTATATGGTAAAATTTCTAGAAAAACGTTTTGGTCCACGGGCCCTGACAAAACTGCACTACATTTGCATCAAGTCACAGACTAATTTGTGATTTGTTTTGTTGCTTGATATTCTGACGCTTCTACAACGAAACGTGCTCAGATGTTTGAATACACTGTATTATAAAGCATTCTTATAGTTCGGAAGCTTGAGATATAATTATGACGTTTAATCATGAAGATGAAGGCGAGGAGGAAGTTTTTTGCCTGAAGTACTTTTGTCGATAAGTTGTCAGCTCAAAATAAAATAATAATAAACAAAGAAATATGGATTTTTGTAGCTGTAGTTATAAAGTAAGGAAGGATGTTTTTGTAGCATATCAGATAAAGGATAATCAATTGAATAAAGTTGAAAATTGAAAAATGCATGGTATTTGGGATTCTAAACCGGGTATGATTACCCTCCACCCTCTAACCCCTTCTAGTAGTCATAGAAGATACCGAAGTCACCTACATCTCACTGACACTTACTAATAATCAATTGGATTAAATCGAATCTATATATAGCCGATGGAACCCTTATGCTTCGGTAGCTTAGTTGTTTAAGTGCCTACGCCTACAGTAGGAGTCCCGGGTTCGAAACCTGGCTGGAGTGCTTTTTTTTTTCAATTCAAAAACATCATTCTTCAATAATGGGTTTGTTCCTAGAGCAGTTCTGAAGCGGTTCTAGCGAATCAGAATGCAGAAATGTAATTCCAGAACTGTTTTCAACCAATTAGATCGCTGAGAACCGGTTCAGAATTATTGCTGTTGGAAAAACCCAATAATAAACCCATGCGTGACCATTCCCTTGTTTAAATGAAATAATTTGGGATGGATGCGTCTCTGACCATTGGAAACAAGACAATAATAGTCCTAAAAATGTCTTACATAATTTGTCTCCACTTTGTCTCGGAAAGTGTCTCAGTTTTGTCTCTCTTCTATTCCCTTAGAGTGATTCGATCGTTATATTAATTAGGTACTTGTGTTTTACTAGTTATGCATAGGTCTCGGCATAGGTACATGTATGTAGGTATACGTGCGTGATGGTTATAGTACAGTAAAACTAACACAAAATTAGGCCAAACCCAAACATCCAAAAAAAGGTCCTTTCTAGCGCGAAATAGTTCCTCCTAAGAGTTAGTACTAAAAAGTTACACCACCACCAGCGTCGGGTTTCGGGGGGAGGGGGTGAAAAGGGCAGGAAATTCTTATTTTTCACAGTTTTGCGTGAATATCTAGTAAACTATGAAGTTTAGCGCAAACGTCATCCTATACGCAAATGATATACATTAAATTCCGAACAAGAATTGTTATATACAGAATTATGGTAAAGTGAACGGTTTCCATGATATGGAGGGGTAAAGATTTCTTTGTTTTTATTTCACGTAGTTTTTGTTGAAAAAACTTAAAATGATTACAGTATAAATTAGTAACTGAATAATGTATGTAGAATATATATATAGATATATCTATGCATATATAGATACATATTACACCCATAGATTGTTATTTTTTTGTCACAACATAACCTCATAAGTATATGACTGTAAATATGTCCAATACAAGTTAGTAGCCTTCGTTAATTTGTAGTCACTTTTTGCCCTCATTCATTATAGCGTTCTGATTTCCATTCGTTCTTTGATGTCAAGTCATTCCCATATCTAATTTGTCCTTAGCTTGTAAAAATGAGAAAGTCATGAATAGGAAGCTCTTGTGAAAAACAAGAAAATATATATTAAACAATCCTCATCGTATGCTTCTGCAGAGATGGATGCGTCCAAATCTGCGAGTGTCGAAGAAGTGGTCTCAATTGTTCAAGTATGTGCAGCAATTGCTTAGGACTTGCATGTCTTAATAGAAATACTGTAATCATCGACGACGATTTAAATGATTTGTTTCCTCTCACCAGCCCGAGTAAACTATTTGGTGCTGACTGATAACGCAATTAATGATTCACCTAAAACTTATAACCTTTTGTATCATTTTGATTTCCCTCCCTTTTTTTCAATATAGATTGTTTAATATATTTTCTTTTTTTTCACATGAGCTTCCTATTCATGACTTTCTCATTTTTACAAGCTAAGGACAAATTAGATATGGGAATGATTTGACATAAAGGAACGAATGGAAATCAGAACGCTATAATGAATGAGGGCAAAAAATGAGTACAAATTAACTAAGGCTACTAACTTGTATTGGACATATTTACAGTCATATACTTATGAGGTTATGTTGTGACAAAAAATAACAATCTATGGGTGTAATATGTATCTATATATGCCTAGATATATCTATATATATTCTACATACATTATTCAGTTACTAATTTATACTTAATCATTTTAAGCTTTTTCAACAAAAACTACGTGAAATAAAAACAAAGAAATCTTAACCCCTTCATATCATGGAAACCGTTCACTTTACCATAATTCTGT
Source organism: Pseudeuparius sepicola (assembly GCA_963920635.1). Taxonomy (NCBI): domain Eukaryota; kingdom Metazoa; phylum Arthropoda; class Insecta; order Coleoptera; family Anthribidae; genus Pseudeuparius; species Pseudeuparius sepicola. The sequence goes on along the minus strand of OY987302.1, from coordinate 43,653,390 downwards.
ATATAACAATTCTTGTTCGGAATTTAATGTGTATCATTTGCGTATAGAATGACGTTTGCGTTAAACCTCATAGTTTACTAGATATTCACGCAAAACTGAAAAATAAGAATTTCCTGCCCTTTTCACCCCCTCCCCCCGAAACCCGACGCTGGTGGTGGTGTAACTTTTTAGTACTAACTCTTAGGAGGGTTTGGAATTATTTCGCGCTAGAAAGAACTTTTTTTTTATGTTTGGGTTTTGGCCCAATTTTACTGTACTATTAGTAGACTTACTTGTTCAGTCATCCTTGCAACAACTGAATCAACATGAAATAGGTACCTGCCCCCGAGCCTAATAATAACTCCAATGGATTATTCTTGATTTAAAAATTTTTCTGGTTGCCAAAATTCAGAATCAGGTCCAGATAACGGAGGATCAAGTAGGTGTCTAATAATACAAATGCTAGCTGAATTTTAGTATACGTATTCGCCTTTTTTCATTTGCTCGCAACAATAATTGCGAAGTGTAAAGCGACTTTTAGATTTTATTAATATTTACCCTACAAGGCAAATTATTGCTTTTCCGGATGTCTCTTATAGCGTCTCTCTCAATCGGGTCCGCCATGATTGTGCAAACAGTAAATTCGTAGGAATTTATCCGAATTAATTTTACTTGAACTAAATCGTGTAATTCGCGCCTTATTTCAGTCATCATACGCGGATAATAAAATGGTTAAAGTGATCGTTTCAGTCATTCGGAAAGTCGTACAAACACTCGTTGCTTACTGGCTGTAGTCCAAACCGGCACATTTACCAATGTATATGCATTTAATGTGGGGTTGAAAGCAAACCTATGATCCAAATTTACTGTTTGTGTCTGGTAAATTAATAGGGAAGACTTGATAGACGTAGGGACTACTAATACGTGCAATGCAACAATCATCGGGAACAATTTAGTAGATTGTATAGAAATAAAAAAATGTTGTCCCTATTAATACAGCGGGGAAAAGTGTATACAGGATGATTTTTTTAGGTCTTCCACCGCGATTTTCTCGCTCATTTTGCGGCCTACAAAAAAAAACGTAAGAAACAAAAATGTGGCAATTTCGGACAGCTAAGTGGTGCTGCAAAAGAATTCGGCATTCTTGTCCAACTTGTCGAGCAATATTAAAAAAACCTCAAATTGAGCAAAATTATTAATGGCCGTGGAATGTTTATTTTAAGAGACAGAGAAAAATTTTTATATTGAAAATTGATGGCACTAAGAAGCTTTAGATAGTTTCAGAAAATTACACAGGGTCTTCGGCTCTCTTGAGGCTATGAATTTTTTTTTGTTTATTTCTTATTAAGCGATTGTCTCGCTTATTTTGGGCCGCACAGAAAATATTTAAGAAAACAAAATATGGCAATTTTGGTCAGCGAGGCGACATTAAAAAAGGAATGGGCCTCCATACCCAACTTTTCGCGGTGTACTAAAAAAACCTAAAATCGACAAAAATTTTCATGGTCTCAAGAGAGCCGAAGACCATGTGTAATTTTCTGAAACTATCTGAGCACCTGAGTGGATAAAGCTTCTCAGTGCCATCAATTGTCAATATAAAAGTTTTCCTCTGTCTCTTAAAATAAACATTCCACGGCCATTAATAGTTTTGCTCAATTTGAGTTTTTTTTAATATTGCGCGACAAGTTGGCCATGGATGCCGATTTTTTTGCAGCACCACTTAGCTGTCTAAAATTGCCACATTTTTGTTTCTTAGGTTTTTTTTGTAGGCCGCAAAATGAGCGAGAAAATCGCGGTGGTAGACCTAAAAAAATCATCCTGTATAGTAGTTAATTCAGACATACTCGTAGTTCGTCCCTACATGTAGTTATTTCATCGGAATGATACCCCCTAAATTCTGTTATAGTGTTTATCTAGCACTCCAAACAAACAATTGCTTTGCTCTTGATTGACTTGATTGGGATTTTTTCCGATTGGACTGCAAAGTGTGCGACTTCGGGGTAAGTAATGCAGTACGTACGTCTCTGGAAATATTTCCTGGTCGAGTTGGTTTCTAAAATTGTTGATTGAAACTAGGAATTTTGTGAAAGTAAGTGCATTGGATAAGTCTGATTTTACTGGAATCTGGGAAACAAGTAGTTTCCGAGATATTCACATTTTCAAAAAAAAAAAACTTTTGTGTTGGACATTTTACGCTGGAAGATCACGTTTCGCCGAAAATTGTAAAAAAAAAAAACAGTTTGCTGATCCTTGCTAATAATTTTATTTTTCCAAAAATGTATTGGCACCAGTCTATTATTGAAATTTCATTATAGTGCTTCGCAGCAAATCCTGAATAGCCGGTGGCGATTAAGGTTAAAATTCGAGTATATTATATTGATACTTGGATCTCCCGTTAAAATATAGCCTTAGAGCAATATACGGCCTAGTGTGCCGGAGGTGGTTGCGGTATTAAGGGTCAATCGATAATATGATGAAGGTGTAATCTAAAATGTAAATTGACCATAAAATGGACATATACCGCAAAATAGTTATTCCAGAAACGTTGGCGTAAAGCCATAGTACCTACTACTTGGTAGTAAATTCTAATCAAGCAGATCTGGACCCCGCAAATGGTCAAATTTTAAAATATTCATCTTTCCCATTTCTTTGTTTTCCTAGGGACTATGCTATACAACAGGGTGGTCCAAATTTTATCAGCAATATCTACTTTAGAAACTGCTAGAAAATTTCAAAAAAAGGAGATTTTTTCTTATAAACATGTATCGAAATCCTCACGGTTTTCACGTCAAAATTCTTCAAATTTTCTATTATTTTTCCTAAAGTAAGACAGCTAAGGCTAACATATTTCGTAAAGTTTAGACACTCGTTAAATACTATAAACTAAAAATAATTCAGCTCATCTACTTCCACCAGTGTCGGAGAGACGAGGGTAAACCATCATATTTTTAATAAAAATATGGTACGCCACTGCCTTTATTAAATTTCCCAATAAAATCTAAGAAAGAAACTATTCTTGACTTTTTTCGAAAAATGTACCGTTTTTGAAAAATTCACTTTTCTGGTTTTATTTTTTTTAGTAGGAGAAAATCAAAGTTGGTCTAGGCTCTCGATATTTTGCACACCTACTGAGTTTTTAAGTCCGAGCAACTTTCCTTAATAACATTTGGTCCTAAAACCTACAAAAAGGATTCTAGATTCGAAAAATCATGTATCCTGAGAATTAAAATAATCTAATTTTTCGCACCAATAAAGTGGGCTTTAGGTAGGTTTTACAGGAAAATGATATTAAGGAAAATTGTTCGGAATTAAAAACTCAGTAGGTGTGCAAAATTTCGAAAGCTTAGACCTACTTTGATTTTCTTCTGCTAAAAAAATTAAATCGCACAAAAGTGAATTTGTTGAATATATTAAAAATATGATGGTTGACCCCCGTCTCTCCGCCACTGGTGGAAGTAGATGGGCTGAATTATTTTTAATTTATAGTGGTTAATTAGTGTCTAAACTATACCAAATATTTTTGCCTTAATTGTCTTCCTTTAGGAAAAATAAAAGAAAATCTGAAAAAAAAATGAAATTTGACGCCCTGTATATCGAAAACCGCTAGGATTTCGATACATGTTTATGAAATAATCTCCCTTTTTTATAGCAGTTTTTAATGTATTTCTGATGAAGTTTGGACCACCCTGTATATAGCGGATTCTCTTCAGATATCATCGGAAAATTGACGCCTCGATCGACGCCTTTTATGCGAAAATCGCTTATCTCGACTGGAGCTCAAGACTTATAAGAACACTCCCAGCCTTAAAATATTTCCGTTTATTCACTTTTACTTTAGTAAGATGTCAACTATACCCCCACTTTGTTGAATTCTTCTATATTTATTATAATCTAAAATGTTGTAGAATGTGCTAATACACCACTTTTTTTCCGATTGTATGGGGTGAGAAGGCTCCACGGTATTTTAAAAAAATATATGGTCCGAGATTTCCCAAACATTTTTCATTAAGGTCATTTTTCTTTATTCTCTTCCGTTAAAAAGTTATTCTTCAAAAACGCATTAAAATATTAATTTTTGTTGACATTTTCTTTGTTTGAAAAATCTTCAAACCGTGTCTTTTGACCTTCTTATACCGTTGTCAACATGCAAGTCCAGGACCGACTACGATTTTTTATACCCCCAATTTTCACTAACTGCATTTAATGATTTTTTTGTTTAAAATCTGACACCACAGTGTTAATCAGGACACCACAGAACCCTCATATTATATCATGTTTGGATAAAAAAATATACCGATTTTATTCTACAGGGTGCCAAAATGTAATTCCATTGCATATTTGACTCTTGACTCTCCAGATTCCTCTAAAATTCCTTTTTTGTTGTGCAGGTTCAGTCGTGTCCTGATTAATGCTGTAGTGTGGCTAAATGCATTTAGTGAAAATTTGAGGTGTAAAAAATCGTAGCCGGTCCTGGATTTGCATGGTGTCATGGTAAAAAGGTCAAAGGATGCGGTTTAAAGATCTTTCAAACAAATAAAAGGTCAGGGGAATATCTCCAAAAATAAATTCATTGAAAACGCTACGTCGTCCCTGGTAGTGGCAATTAACAAAAATTAATATTTTAATGCGTTTTTGAAGAATAACTTTTTAACGGAAGAGAATAAAAAAAATGGTATTAATGAAAAATGTTCAGAAAAATTAGGGCTTTCGAACGATGTAACAAAAGTGGTATGTTGGTGAGAAAAAATTCTTCTTGGCGTTGCGACGCCTAGCGTCGTATTTGCAGAGTCGCTGAATGAGCCAATGTATTCCTTTATACTCCCTATATCATCTCCCATATATACCTAATATCTTTGACCGTTTTCCTCCAACAGAGGTTGGGCTTCTAAAAATGATCACCCTGTACATACCGTGTCGAATTCGACATAATATGGCAATTAGTTATTCAAACATGGCTTCACAAATCCGTCTTCCATTTCGCAAAAAGCCAGCCGTTAACTTCACGATGAAAGAAACAATTTACGGTTTGAAATGTTTTCTGTTTATAGCTACTAACCTCTAACACAGACTGGTTAGACAATTTTATGTCAAATGTGGCTCGCCGATTATGATAACGCTCGATAAAAGTTGCGTTGCCCGCCGCTTGGTCTCTCAGGGTAGTGCCCAAAGTCTAATTAAAAAAAGTGGAAAATTTCAGTTTAATGAGGATTATCTTACTAGTTAGGTAACAGGTTTTATTGAGGTATTTAAAGTATATACAGATTATTCTTTGCAACAATAAGTTTTAATTGCTTCGTAGAAGAGAAGAATTTTTCTTTAGGGTAGTAGCTTATTATGACTCTTATTTCAGTGCCAATGCAGTCTGTAGGAACCAAATTGAAAATGATGCAATCTCCTAAAGTAGTTATTATTTAAATAAATTAAAGCAATATAGGCTGTGCGTTCACACTAATTTTATGCCAATTAAAATTTGCTCCTAACTGTTTCTCGAATTCCTTCCACAATAATTTGGCAACGACGCAGAATGAAAAAGGGAAAATTCTTGGCAGCCTACGACGTCGCGTCGGTCTAATTTTTACCAAAGCCCCAGGCGATGCTTTATTTTAATGACCGTCGTGCATACGTATGCTACAATTGAAGGAGTTATGTTCGCTTACATTTTTATTTGCCATGTAATATCAATTATTTGGATTTTGTGCCAATGCATTAACCATATGTTATGAATGACATTTAAGTATTGAATGGAACTCTAACTGGATTGGGTGATACAGGGTGCCCGTTTTACCCTAAGTTATTTTATTTTATATAAATATTTAAATATATACAGTCTCCAGTACAAGCTTTCAGATTGTAAGAAATAGCAGGGATGGGCCCGATTTGATTTACACCCTGTATTTTCCGGATCCTGCATAGTTTATGGGAGGAATAAAGCCGAAACTTTTATCTAGAGCTGTTTAATTGATAATGATACTCCTCTTTTGGGATTTGGCCGGGCATTTCGGCAAACTGCCTAGATTACTAAAAACTCTAGGGGCATTAAGTAGTAAATGGATCCACAATTCAATTAACGCATTTAATCCATTTAGGAACTAATGTAAGCTAAAAAGCTCTTTCTTTCAGAGGCACTGTATTATGTATAGGTACACTAATAAATTTTAGGACATCAAAGATGAGTGGAAAGTACATAAATACTACTCAGTGTATTTAAATCCACCCCATTATGCCCATTATGCCCCCTCTGAACCGCCCTCTTTTTGTATATGAAAAAATTACTATAAAGAAAAACTAAGCAGTAATCAGTCATGGAATTAAAAAATCTCCGAGACCCGCACACTTTTTTGCTAGAGCTAGAGGGAACTTTTTAAATGCTTATATAATGACGATCCATTCATCCCCCTAAGCTCCACCAACCCCAACTTCGAAATCTTAAATGGAGTGTGACGATATCTAATTTTAAAGGAATACAAAACAGTTTAATTTTGTTCAATCGGTTAAAAACTGGAAATAATACCCTAAAAGCCACTTGAAATAGTATAGTAGGTAAGTATTTAAAAATGATAATAACATGTTTTTTAAAATATGTATGCAACAGTGATATAGGCATTATTTGTTAATGAAGCGTGTAGTGAAAATCAAGAATATCATTATTTCTTACCCATAAATAAATTAAATTTTGAAATAAAATTAAATTATTATGACATTATTGTATGAGATGCCTTAAGTGTAGTGAAGTCTATTTTCAAATTCATTTCTCATGTTTTTAACAGATTTGAAAAAAAAACTTTTGTATCCTAGCAAAGATACGTAGTTTTCGGCGCCCATAATAAGAAAATATTATGCATTAAATACGAGTACGTTTTTAATACTAGCAAAGAAAATGGTAGCGTAGTACCATTTTCTTTGATACTAGGTAGTGTAAAACAGCGATTTAAGATACGTTTTGATTTTTTAAGTGGCATTGCAAAAACTAGTTCTTAGGGAAAAAATTAAACCGTTCTGTGTTCCTTGCAATATTACCTTTAAAATGATAGGTAGATCACAAGAGGGGTAGATTTCGAAGTTGGGGTTAATAGGGGGTAGGAGTGTAAGTGGATTGCCATTACTTAAGCATTGAAAAAGTCTGTGCCTTTTGTCCCGATTTTTGATTTTTTTTTAATATCGGGGATGGCTAGTTTTCAAATGATCACCGTATTAATTTGTTTTCAATTAAGGCATTTCGCTTTTGTGTCGTGAAGAAATAATTGTAGCACTGTTAAAAATATATTTTGCTATCAATTATTGAACGTGTGTTAGTTTAAAAATAGTATGAAAAATGTTTCGAAATAAACTTTGAGCGTTGCGCTTTGAGTAACATCTTAATGGACGGAAAAATAGAAGGACATCTCCTTGGGACATCAAAAAACCAATTAGTTCTTGTGTATGCATACCGTCACTGGACCATCACATGTTTTATAGCTGCTGAAAAATACAGATATATTAATTATTATGTCCCTACATTTAAATTCGATTTTCGCCGCAAATAGGCAATCTGATCTACAATATGAGTTATATTTACAAAATCCTTCCTTGCCGTGATATGGAATGTTAATATATCGGTTTAGCAAAAGCCTTTACCAGAGTTAGTTTCTTATACTTCTCTTTCTAAATTAAAGATATTAGTTCGGTAATTTCCGAAAAGGACAATAAGGCAAGGTTAATAGTTGGGAAGCTTTCAAAATTTCATAGAAAATCTTCTAGAGCGGATGCTTTGGTCCTAGAACGGGTGCTTCGCACGTATTATTTTTTGTGGTTTTCTTAACGTTTTGTTCCGCACACACCACTGTTTGTTTTCGTTACACATTTAGCACCTGCCGCGATTATTTTAGAAGAAAATTATTGCGCCTGTAATTTCCGACCCCGACAGGAGCCGGATTGCCGTAATCTCTATCTTAAAGTCTTACTAACACTGCTTTGTAGCTTAGTTTATATTTATTTGGGACCAGTAGCAGTACATTTTCTCCTATCTGCTTAATAAATGGCCTTGAAAGAAGAAGTTTAATTGAAAAACTTTCTCTGAATTCTCGGAATCCCGTTTGTTTACGTTAAAATTTGTTTCGTAGATTTAAATACTACGTGAGATCACTGGAAAAACTCACCAAATATTTGCTTATCTTGGTACTGCATACTTTATAACTTATAAGAGTATCTCGGAAACGCAGTAGTCCGTAGGAAGCCTACGTATAGGTCCTATATTATAGGGTTATCCGAAGTTTAAGAGTTTAGAAGCTATTTAGAGTTTGTGATTATTGAGAAATTTCGTACTTTTCCGTGCAAAGATCAATATCAATTTCAAAATGTATTTTGTGAGATATTTTCAAAAACCTTTTTTTGTTCGAAAGGTCTTCAAAAAAACGCTTCTTTTGACGTTTTCACTTTTATCAAAATGCAAATCTAGGGACGGCTACGATTTTTTTTATACCCCGATTTTCACAAAAACCATTTAGCGATTTTTTTATTTAAAATCTGACACAACAGCGTTAATCAGGACACCCCAAAACCCCCATATACTAAATTTGAACAAAAAATGTAGAGGGTGTTCTACACCGTGTTAAAGTTGAGCAAATTAAGGACTTCAAAGGCACCGGGCGAGTCAAGCGTGCCATGGAATTATGTCAAAACAGTGGAAGAATTAACAGGACCACCCAAAGTGTTTATGGAAGAAATTGCAACAAGAAATATACAGGATGTTTTTCTCTACAGCGTCTCAAATTTCCGATTTTTTTCGAATTTTATGCTGGTCAAGTTTGCCTTGGATTATTGAAACAATGTTACTAAATGTAAATAAATTAAATTTTACCAAAACATCAACAAATAAAATACTTAAGTCTTAAGTTATCCAGGTTTTCTCAATATAATCGCCTTCTAAGGTTATACATTTGTCGATATGCTTTTTAATGTTACAAACAACATTTTTTAACTCATTTGCTGTTACTGATTGGCAAGCTTCTATTATTTTTTGTTGTAGCTCGTTTATGTCTCTAGGGCGATTTTTATATACTCTATCCTTTATCGCACCCCATCGAGGACAAACCTGGCGATCGAGGGGGCCATCTAATTAATGGATTATTTCTTCCAATCCATCTGCAAGTGGTAAAATGTGTTAGTACATTAATTTAAAATCATGTACTTAAGTGTAACAATAACAATACCTGTTGTCAAAATTATTATTTAGCCACTCAGTGACAGCTCGAGTTCCAATGGTAAATTGCCGAGGGCGTTTTAAAAGTCGCCTCTCAAAAATTCCAGAAAGAGCGCACCATTTAGCGGTTGGCGGAAAAAGAAAGGTCCTATCACCCTGTGGCCATTTATCCCACAAACGACATTTACTTTTTGCGAGAACTGGCTTTTAGTGTGTACAACAAAATGAGGATTTTCTTCCGACCAATAACGTGTATTCTGGGATGAAACAACCCCATTTGTTGTGAAAGTTGCTTCATCGGTAAATAATATTTTTTTAGAAAATTAGCATCATGCAGGTATTCCCCTTGCGCCCACAAACAATATTCGAGTCTTCGTTCCATGTCTCCTACTTCTAACGTGTGCAGAAATTTTGCTTTAAATGCCTTTAATTAATTTATTTTTAAACATTTCCAAATTGTAGATCTTTTCAGCAGCAAATCCCTAACTGCATCATTTAAGGAATGGGGTCATTCCATAATTTTTTTTGTTTTCTTTGCGTTTACTTTATGTATTATGTCTTCAAAGTCCCAAAAAGTCCACCCGTTTGTTTTTATTATCTTTAACTAGGCCAAAAATTAAAATTGAAATTTGAAAATCGGGGTCAGCTGGACCCTTTACCAATCAGTTTCATTAGTTCGGGCTAAAAAATTTAATAGATTTACTTGCTTTTTAACACTTATTATTAATATACAACTGGGGTGTATTAATTATATGGCACACCATTATAACTAGATTGTAGTTTAATTATAGTTTTATGATGTAATTTAAATAGGACATTTTAAAGTAATAAACCCTCCCAGGTAGACGACAAAATAGGGGGCAACATCGCACCACTGTCATTTCGATTGTTTACGTCTTACGTCGTCGGAGTTAACCTCATCGATAGTTGGTGATTTGTTCTTTGTGTTGAGAGTTTTTTCATTTTTCATTATGAAAACTAAACAATGCTTTAACAAAGCCGTCTTCCATGCTGAACACTATTATATTAAGCAACAAAACGTAAACGATGGCTAGCCAAACGAATAACGAATAACCAACAAAAACAAACCAACGCAATAAATAGGTCACAGCTGTGATTTGACAGAAAGGTGGGCGGGCTGTTTAAATTTGAACCTGACCGTTTTGCGGCGTTGCCGGACCTACAAAAAGTACCTATACTCACTCCGTGGACATTTTTATTTTTTTTCGGCCAAACGGGCCTTCAAAAAAAATTGAAAAAAAAATCCATAAGTATATTTTAGCCAAAGCTATCATCTGAACTTATCAGAAAAAAACGTGAAATGTGCCCATTATTAGGATTGTTCCGAAAATATTCTAAAATTTGTTCAGACGTTCTGTTCTTGTTATTACCTCCTCTGATCTTTTTTATAGACACATTTCCTACAAAACATGTACGTACAATTGCATTTCATTTTATTAATTTTCCAGCTCTTCAACTTCACTTACCCGCTAGATCAAATGTTCTGTTTATTTTTGCTACGGTAGAATAGTGGATATTCCGTTCATGACGCGTATTAAATATCCTGGCAACTTCACGGTAAGGCACATTTTTACCCGTTAATCTGATAATCTCAATTTTGTCACTCAAAGTTAACGCTTCCATTGTGTATACAAGTTGGCCAAAAGTTAAGATTAACAGAACTGTCAAATTTATTGTATTGTCTTGTTTTTTAATTTCCATGGCAGATCTGATATTTGCGAATATTTTTATTAAGAATTTAAACTCTCTGGACAGATTTTTTTAAATTATTTCCTACCAAAAACTAGAATATAACACAAGGGAAATGACTGAATGACTCTGTAATATTTTTTTAATTTAATTTATTTTACATTTAGTAACATTGTTTCAATAAATGATCTATATACCTAGATCCATAATCCAATACACAACTTCGTCCTCAACATTTTGGTGTTTATTTACAAAATTTTTCTGCAGAGTTGCAACTTCCCTTATGAAAGCACTTATTTCCTACATTGTAAATAGTATAGCAAAGTCACCAGAGATATATAATTATGTTAATATTATCTCTTCATTATATAATATATCATATTATAATTGGTAATATTAAAATACACATGTTGAAAATATATTAAATTATGTACTAAGCCTGGTTGCATACAAGGAAAACTGGGGCAAGCGTAATAGATTTGGCAACGACGCGGCAGGACCGAACGCCTGTTTCTTGTTGTAGTGCGCGCCGAGTACAGGTTAAAAACGCTAATAAACTCTTTACATTTGTTTAACTATCAACCTATTATAGTGAATAGTGATGGGGCGCTTAAAATGCGTCGTGTGTGGTGCTAGAAATACTGGATCAAACCGAACTTTCCACTGGTGGGCGATATATTTACGGATCATCTATGCACCACTACAGGGTCTTTGTTTTGATATTTTATTGATTGATATACAACGTGGATTACAATGCCATTTGAATGGGTCATCTAGGTAAACAGATCATTGGTTTCAATAATCCAAGGCAAACTTGACAAATTTGAGACGCTGTAGAGAAAAACATCCTGTATATTTATTTTTGCAATTTCTTCCATCAACACTTTGGGTGGTCCTGTTAATTCTTCCACTGTTTTGAAATAATTCCATGGCACGCTTGACTCGCCAGGTGCCTTTGAAGTCTCTATTTTGCTCAACTTTAACACGGTGTAGAACCGAACACCCTCTACATTTTTTGTTCAGATTTAGTATATGGGGGTTTGGGGTGTCCTGATTAAAGCTGTTGTGTCAGATTTTAAATAAAAAAATCGCTAAATGGTTTTTGTGAAAATCGGGGTATAAAAAAAATCATAGCCGTCCCTGGATTTGCATTTTGACAAAAGTAAAAACGCCAAAAGAAGCGTTTTTTGAAGACCTTTCGAACAAAAAAGGTTTTTGAAAATATCTCACAAAATACATTTTTATCGATTTGTATACACTTAAAAGTAGACACCCTGTAGATTAAAGGAGCTATAGATAGGTACTCAGAAGCATTCTTGAAAAAACCGTGCGCAAAACATCCCGCTACATGAACTTTCAAACATTAATTTTGGAGCGAAAACAAATTAGAACAGACAAATTGTAATGTCTTACAATTCTTAGGACTCGATACTAAAGTTGAGGTATAGGTATTTTAATTTAGTTATTAGTGTTTATATAAAATTGTATGCGGAAATTTCAACAATATCTGACAGTCTATTGTGTAGCTTTGTCTATGGAAGTAATATCAAAGTCTAAAGAATACTCTCTAGACTTTGGTAATATCAAAGTCTAGAGAACTATTCTCTAGACTTTGGTAATATACTTTAATAACCTAGGTATCTAAACAATACAAACTTTGGATTCACGGTTACTGAATCTGTGTTACGTTTGATAAAATTGCACTTAACAACGAAAATTTTAAATTTCAAAGGACCATTGTAGAAAGTAGGGTTGCAGCAGCAACGTGAACGTTAACAATAAAGAATCCTTGGGTGTAGGGTTATTCAAAGCTAGATGAGCAATATAATAATAATAATTCTCACGCTCACAATACTCCAACTAGGAGTACCCCAGGAGCAACTGAATACTTGTGTGGGGGAGGGGGCAGTTACTATTATTTTGTCTTCGTTGCCAGTTGCGGCTAGGGCCGATTTCCCGACAGAACTAGGATAGCATTCGCTCAAGTACTACGGAAAACCCTAGAAAACCTTAGTAATCCAGAAAACCTTAGTAATCCCAGTGAGTGTATCACAATAATAATTAGTAAATCATACACATAATGCTATTAGGAGCAATACCGTGAATCCACATTTTTGTCCAGCGCTCTTGGCCATCAGCGGCGTTCTTCTATAGACATGTGCAATGTGCATGCATAGTCTGCCTCGATCTCGATTCGAACCAAGGTAGATCGAAGGCGCAGAAAACATGCAGTCTAATTAGTTAGCAATGCTCCGTACATGGCAACCGTGGCCATCTTCTGATATAATGTCTTAAATGGTATTTAGTCTTGAAAAGTGCACCATTGTGAAAAACTTGGTTAATTGAAATTGATTAAAATTTGGAACTATATAAAAAAAGCAAAAATTAATACCACAGCATATAATATTTATTACAACAAACTTATTATGAAATTCTTTGTTTCAACAATTTTTCAAATGTTCTACCGCAATAATACATAATTGCATGTCAGGACAGAAAATAATCTCGGTATATCGAATGGTACTTTTCCCTTATTTGCTTTATGGCTTTCTTAGATTTTCAGCACAATTCCTACTTTGCTGACATTTAGACAATCTCCTTATTAATGTTTTAATTTAATATTTCAGAAAAATTTATAGGGAACTTTCGACAGAGCACCCAAAAATTAGGGAATCCTTATTACCCATAAACCTCTGTTGTGCAGTTTTCTTTGAAGTTTGACATACTTTATGCCGAGCTTTATGCCGTTATTTAGCTATTTAATCAAAGCATGGGAGATATATTCGACCTAGGTAATTAATTATGTTTTGGGTGAATGCTCAACAACAAAACCTTAAGAATCCCAGAATGTAATTTTCCCCTACACCAGACAATTTCTTACCAAAAACTTTAGTAGCTCCCATTCAGGGAGATTACGGTCAATCCATCCATAACTTTCATCCCGGTCTCCCTAAAATGTTCAATTTATGTTGGATCCCCCTTCGCAATGTATACATTCCGTGGCCCCCACGTTTCCAATAACGAATCTCGTTTTACAATGTGACCAACTATGCGAAAGTAGTATTATTATGGATATGGGCTGCCATACATATTGCCCGCCAGCTCAAATCCTCTTTGTTGTCTAGGGCCGGTGAAAAAGGGATTCCATTTGAATCGTTGTCGCGTATATTTTGGTGTGCGCATGGTCGGGCGGAAGCCCATTTGCATGTCCCTGATTCTTAATAAAGGCGTAAACATGTCCCTAATCTCTGGGGTCCCGCATGATATTGCCTGAAGCGTATTAAATTTCCAAAAAGTTACGACTTGCGTGGGACTGGCGCACTTATTGAATACCCGAGACTGGGTTGAATCTATGGTTTCATTATGAATATGAGGATGAGAAATTGATATAGGTCCAGCCGGTGTTTATAGTGAAGATAGAAATGATTACGTTCTAGTCTATACATTTTCAACCTCAAATTGAGAATAATAAATTTCAAATTGGGAATAAACAACTTCAAATTAGAAAAACAACTTCAAATTAGAAAAATCGCGGGGTCCAAGTATTTCCACTGCTTGGTCAAGTTTAAAAGCTGGTGTTAATCAAATGCCAGAAACCTTAGAAGGAAGGCAAAGACTAATTTATTTATCACAAGCTGAATTTCGCTTACAAAAATTGAAAGTATAGAGTACACTACAAATAAATAACATAAATAATAAATTAAGTGTCGCGAGTTGCAGCAAATTTGTACAAAATGTACAGAGGTATACCAGATACCTTAAATATGGCATGTATGGTATTTTAAATTCAATAAGTAGGTTTGTATACTATGTATAGTGCATTTACTTTGATATACCTAAGTGTAATTAAAATTTTGCTTAATATTATAAAATTTGTTTAACAAATTGCGTTGTTCTTGTTCACAAGTGTTTTTCTAACACGCAGTTTTTCATTATTCCCAATTTGAAATTGTTTATTCTCCATTTGATATTGACTATTCCTAATTTGAGGTTCAAAAGGTATAGAGCGGCTGCTTGATAAATCCGGTAGATGGACCGTTGAAATATTGCATTTTCCGCTGTACCTGATTTGAAGGGGATACGCACTCGCCCCCCCTCCCCTAGGATCACCATGCACTGACATAAATCTAATCTTTTTTGAAATATTCTCGCCTTTATTATATGTCGGATTTCCACAAAAGATATTGCCCATCAGATTGTATCCCAGGATAAGTTCGTATGTTCGCGTATATCATATTTAGCGAGCCTCTGGTTGTCCCCCGGGTTGCCCCCCCCCTTTATCTCTAAAAGCCAAAAATCGTGGAATGCCGATAACATTGCCGCAAAACAACTTCACCATGTCCAAGTTCTCAACAGTGTTCGTTCTAAATCGATGGTGGAATGAAATGAACACCACACTACACTTCAATGGTCACCGCGAGTAAGAAGCAATAAATGGCTTCCTATACTAGTGCACACTTTCTCCTCTACACAGAAATCCAAAGCCTGAATGAAGAAACAAAACCTTTACCTGATATAGTTAACTAAAAACTTTATTTTTATAATTATTATCTCAATAAGGCAGTGCGTGAAAGGATTGGTTTAAATTCTTTTATCTAGTATTTGAACATACATATCGCCTGCGTTAATACCGACAGCGGAATTTGTATTTCCTATTTACGCCGAAAATAGCCTAGTACAATATATTTTACGTTGTATTTATACCAAAACAATAAGTTTAAAGCCATGGCATGGCGCGGTGCCAACTACACGTATTTTACAACTGTTTCTATAATCCTTTGTGTTTAGATCTCTTATTCACGACCTCATAATGCTACAGGGCGTCAAAAAACATATTTTCTCAAATAATTGATCACTTGATTCACTTCTACAATAGTTTATTTTCGTTTCAGCCTGAGAAATTGAACGTCCACAAAAATGATTCCGAAAGCTGGGACTACACCATATCGTTATGTGAGTATATACGAAACCTTTTTGCGTCGTTAGTTTGTTTAAGATTGCATGAATATTTTCATTTTCGTCCTTCATAAAACTGAAAATAAAAATGCTCATTAAAATCCATTTAAATATTTTAATAGCCTGTAAAACTTGGAGAATGTAATACTTTGAAAGTTTTTTCTACATTGTTTAAAAGTAAATATTACACCAGAAAAACGCCATCAAGTAGGTTCTAGGTGTATAAACACACAAGGATCTAGCTTAACTGATCTTATCTAGGCTGTCAGTATTTTGTCATCTAATAAGTATGTCAAGTTTGAGTGAATGTAATGTACTTATAAGCTGTATTTTTATTTATACATGCCACCTCAGTTAGAAGTTATACATATACAGTGGTAGACATAAAATTTTTAACAACTGGGAACAAAATGCATTATTTGTATTGTTATGATTTAGTAAGAGAATAATCAGTAGAAAATAAGTGTTATAGATTATTTGCGAAAAAAAATCAAATTTGCAGAGAAATAATTAAGAAAAACGAATATACTGATATCTTTCTAAAAATTGGTACAGCAATACAATACGAACAATTTTTTTTAATATAACTTTTCCCGATATTTCCAAGGCAAATATGATTTTTGCCCATTTTTAATTTTAAATGCCAAATTTGAAACGCATGGACTATGACGTCACGACCCTTTTTAAACGCAGTAGTGTACCCAAGACATGCACCAACGTAGCCCGAAATTGTTCCCATTTAGTGCAATCTTTATGAATAAGCACTATATCCAAATACATATGCATAAATCAAGAATAGGAAGAGTCGGCCAAAATCGAGGCCAAAATTAAGATGGAGATTGCGGTTGCGACCGAACATCAAGACGTAGTAAATAATAACAATACTCGCTCTCCTCATGCATCGCTGAGACCACTCGTCTGGTTGTTGTTGCAAAGTCATTGCCAGGCAACGCTCCTAAACAGACCAGCTCTCAGGCAAACTATTGTTTCGACTTTTTATTTATTTATCTATCATCTGAATTTAAGAGCGACCAAAGACGTGTTTTCAATATCACACATACACACATACATAAATAATATGTTGTTTGAAAGAGGCGTCTCAAGAACAAATTACCGACTGGAGACAGTCTTTTATCTTGATACGCAATGGAACATTATCTGAAAATTCGCAGCTAATATAGAGATTAGAGAAGAACCATATTTTTCTGCCACACTTGAAATGAAATAAATACCTATTTCATTGAATCCGATTTCTGGACTTGGTCGTCGACCTTGGATATTGGAGCTTTAACAATAATAATAAACAAACTTTGTCATTGTAGGTTAGTGTTAGGTAGCTAAATAGGTGTTTTATTTCAATTATCGTGTATTCTTTGTGATATGAAAAATTTTCATGTTTGTTATACTCTCTAATTAGGTTTACAGTTTATCTGTTGAGTAGTGCAATAAGTAGGTAGATAATAGCGTTGACTGACGTATTTCAGTCAACGATAATAGGTTATCATTCTGCAATATGCACACTTGTACTCGGAAGAAAATCTTTTGTTTTCTCTGTGTTCTATACGTACATATATATGTTATACAAGGTTTAATAGATTAGATATTAGGTAATAATTATGTTCTTTTATTTATTTTATTAATAATTATGTTCCTTTCCGGATAATGAGAAAAGTCAAGAAAATATAAAAATAACAAACGGTATCACGACAAGCACCTTCCTAGTGATGCTTGTGTATTGTCATCTTTAACAAACTACAGGTATGGTATTGTTAACAGTATAAAAATCAAATGACATCGCGCATTCCATCAGTTACTTTTAAAAATTCAAAATTAAGTAACCTTTACGTGAACAAGTTCATAGCTAGACATACCTAAATATTTTTTTTATCACCATATAGCTGATATATCTAATTGCCGCGAAGGCAAATTAGTAGGTATACCTATTAAAAGTCCAATTAGTATGTTTTGACGATCCTTTATACTTTTACTTCCATCCCACATATCTAATTACACAACAAGCGGCCACTATTAAGACAATTATCACTTAACTATTTTAGTTGCACGGCTGGTAGAATTAGGTTCTGGCTGATAAAATTTGACCTACATTTCCCCGTTGTAATGGGCGATTGCGATAAAAAAGGTGGGGGTAATATAAGTTTAGCCGACAATTGGGTTTGACTTCAATTAATCGAAATGAAGAGCTTTTATAAATATAAGCTATTTTAGTTCGACTCGAACGTCTCCTTTATGGTTTGAATTTTTAATTTGGTTCTTGGGTTATCAGGCCAGTAATTATGATGATTAGACATTTTTGTAATTTCGATGAATATATTGAACTTTACCGTATCGCGTAAACACTAATTATTTTTTTTTTCAAATATTTTGTCAAAACCATATTTTCCTCGCAAAATATCATAAATACCTATGCCTGTTTTTTATAAACACTGTTAGAGAAGTATTTATGTAGATTAACATTGCTTAGTCGCGATGAAAATGGGCCAATCAAGACATTTTTGTGATTTTTTGGATTTATATTTTTCCATTTCCGTTTATTATTTTTGAAATAACAGTTTTATGCTCGTATAGAGGGTTGCGAAAACGATGGAATACTGTTCCTAATTAATTTCTAAAAATTCTTCTTTCTGGTAATTTTCTTATTGAAACCAACTAGTCATTACAAATCATGGAAATAACAGAAAACCTCGCAATAACATTATGTGGTGCGTCCTCTAGCTTGTAAAAATTTCATTTTCCATGCTGTAGAAAATTAAAAGTACAATTTTGTCTACATTTTATTTCACAGTATTTTTATCTATGTCTTTGTTACTGTGCACTTTTATCAAATCGCGTTCCGGAATATTATCTACACGCAAGGCTGTGTTTGCAACTGTTGATACTGTCAGCTGTAGGTACAGGGTTATACATATAACATTATTCTACCCCCCTTAACTTTTTTGTTTTTTATTTTGGAAAAAAAGTACCTAAATATGAAAATTGTATAAAATTTTCTTGAAATATCAGTTGTGTATGCAGGAAAACAGATTAATGTCTCGTTTTGGAGATATATATACCAAACTTGTGTTTTTTGGATGGAACATCCTGTATATTTCTCGATTTTCGAAATCTACGCAAAATCAAAAAAGTTAAGGGGGGTAGAATGTTATATGAATAACCCCGTACAGTATACACCATACGTCTCTGGTAACTCTTATAATAAAGTGTCGTCTGGCGTACAATGGGTAAGAATATAGCCATAAGAGCATATCAAATAGGTACTGCTTGGCTCCTATAACTTGAATACCAGGACCTGAGAGGAAAGGGGGTGCTATGCTTCACACCCTCTACTAAGGCGTCTCTGCAATACTAAACAAGAGCAACCATTAGGTTTAGATAGGCGCACGAGCTAGCCACGCGTCATCTCTTTCGGCATTGCCAATTGTAATAAATGGCAGTGAGAAGGACGTTAAACCAAAGTCTAGAGTCTAGAGAATACTATCTCTAGACTTTGGTTAAACTATGCAATTTCAGAACGCCGCCGTGCGAAGTAGGGTGGACAAACCAACCAATCAACGTCAACGCATTCCACACATTCCTGTAGATTGTAGATGGTCAGGTTATCGGGGACAAGCAGTATAAGAGAGATATGTACAGGGTTATTCACTGAGAATTGATCCCCCAACTAACTTTTTTGTTTTTTAAGATAAAAGGGTGATTCAAAAAACAAAATCAATGGTTCGGCGAATACTTTTTTATGCCATGACCGTTTAGTGTACAGGGTGTTCCAAAAAAGTAGGACCAATGGCAACTTATTTTTTTTAAATGGAACACCCTGTATATTATTGGATTTTTGAAATCTGCTCATCAAGGCAATCAAAATTATATTAAACTTCGTGGCATTATCTTTTTCCGTTTTTGAAAAATTAAGTATTCAAATTTTATACTAAATTTATTTAACTCGAATTCGTGGATCTCGTGATGAAGATAGACGATCAATGTAATAACGAAAAATATTTGTTTTAAACAAGAGAGTAATATAATGATACTCCAAAATGTTTAGGAGCTTTTACGATTTTCCTGAAATTCTTTATTTCGAGAATATAATCAGTAAAATTTGAAAAGGCTCCTAAACATTTTGGAGTTTCCCTATATTACTCTCTTGTTTGAAACAAATATTTTTCGTTATTACATTGATCGTCTATCTTTATCACGAGATCCACAAATTCGAGTTAAATAAATTTAGTATAAAATTTGAATACGGAATTTTTCAAAAACGGAAAAAGATAATGCCACTAAGTTTAATATCATTTTGATTGCCTTGATGAGCAGATTTCAAAAATCCAATAATATACAGGGTGTTCTATTTAAAAAAATTAAGTTGCCATTGGTCCTACTTTTTCGGTACACCCTGTACACTAAACGGTCATGGCATAAAAAAAAGTATTCGTCGAACCATTGACTTTGTTTTTTGAATCACCCTTTTATCTTAATAAACAAAAAAGTTAGGTGGGGGGGTCAATTCTCAGTGAATAACCCTGTACAATGTGCAACATATAACTGCAATAAGAAATCAAATAAGCGCAAGAAGTATAGGTATAACTATGTGTATTATACAACATAATCTTAATTATTATTCATATTATACATAAATCTCTTATTATTCTTTCTTGCTCACTGTACGCCAGACGACACTATTTTATATAGTTGTCAAACCGAGACCAGTATAATATATACCGTTGTTTACAGTATGTTTTGAGTAGAACCCGAGGGGGAAATCGGTACCCAAATCTTGTACACTAAAATGCACCTTTGAGCAAAAAATGCCGCGAAATGCACCGAAATGCACCGAAATGCCCCCTATTTGTACACCGAAATGCTCCATGAATTTCTCCATCGGGACACTCTATTTGCTATTTTTTGGCAATGCAAAAGTTCAATCTTAGGCAAAAGAGGTTGAAATATACCTACCTATATAGTAACTACCAACTAAGACAAAATCACAAGAGTTATAATTTAAATATCATTTATTGTAAAAATAAAAGTCCTCTTTTATAAATAAATATACACTTTAAAACATGAAACAATATGCTAACATAAAAATACCCTCTGTTATAAAAAAATAATACCTAAATAAAATATTTGAAAGATAATAATCGAATGCCTATGAGAAAATGCCTATCTCTGTTTAACTCGTATACCTTTTCTGCCTATCCTTTTCAAAATGCCCACTATTTATCAAATTGAGTAGCAATCTTGCAGAAATGTCCTTGAAAGGATGTCTTCTCTTTGGATACCGCTCGTAGTATAAATTGTTCGTTGCATCTGCATCTGCATTTTCCCCGGATTATTATAAAACAGACTATCATATCCCATTTTTCATAACTTTCAAATTTTTGTATAAATTGTTTATAGTTTATAAATTACACAAGAATAGAAAAATCTTTACACTGCCTTAACAGCTTAACTGAAAATTTGACAGGTATCAGTAAACATTTTTCCACGGTTGTTTCATTGTCTCACCGTCCAAAGCCTACTTGTTGAAAGGGCGCGCTTCCAATTTTATACATGAAATCATAAAAGTTATTAGTAATTGAAAACTACTTATGTAAACCATTAAGTGTTATATATTTTTGGAATGGTAATTTTTTGCTCTATTAAAAAAATATATAGGGCGTTCCATTTAAAAAATAATTTTTTCATCGGTAACTCTTTTTAGTAAATTTTGCTTCATCAGTCCAAATAATATTATTCAAAAAATGATTCATCCTCTTGAAACTTCGTCAGAATAAATTCTGCAAAATTCACTCGTTTAGGGAAGTCGATGGGTTTCAACTGTTGAACCATTGAAAATGAAAACGGGTGAAACTTATGTTTTTGCAATATTCTGTTAATTGAACATCATGATATTCCTGACTCTACAGAACACTGTCTTATAGATTTATTTGGATATTCCGCGAAGAATCCCAAAACGTCAATTTCATTATCTGTGTTGTTTACAATTGGCTTATTCTTTTGTATTGTTGCCTTGACAGCACCGAAATTTTTGAAGCTTTGCATTATTCGCTTAACAGTGTTTGATAATGGTTCCGGTTTTTCCGGATATCGAGCAGCAAATGTATTACAAGTTCTTGATATAACTCTGTTACATTCTCCATAAATAATAAATAAATTTAAATAGTCTTCGTTTGCGTAATTTAACCGTGCCGGCATTGTTTACAATAATTTTAAACTAAATTACATTTCTTAATTCTCTGACAATCGTATAATCAGCCATGGCCAACTAGATTTATCAAACTTAAAAAAACGCCCCCTTGATGAAGAAGTGGAAAATTAGTTTTTTGTAAATAAATCGAAAATGATAACATTTAGGTATAGGGAGCCAAACACAAACTTGCCCTAATTTTTTGTGCTGAATACGGCTATTATAAATAAAATGGGGGTTTCCATTTGAAAATTTTTAGTTTTTGGCATTTTTTAAATTAATATTTGAATAATTTTTTGTGAGCACCCTGTACAAGATCGGAAACTTTCTTTATGGTATTTCCCTGCACCAAGCCTTGGACTACAAAATGCCAAGAGCAAGTTACGAAATATGTAGCCGTTATGAAGAAACTGTCAATTAAGTACGGGTCTGCATCTGTCATTTTTTCTCTAAAATGGCAAATATCTCAAAGACGGTTGAATTTAGGTATAGTACATGATACATGAAATGTACCTAGAATTTTCCGTAGAATCCAAAAATGCAATAAAATATAGGGTGTTCCATTTAAAATAACGAAGTTGTCATCGACTTCCGGTATAACCGGAAGTGCCGTCATTTGATGCGTTCGACCAGGGCGACTGCGAGTGCAGGTCTGCGGGCTGCAGCGCTGCCAACCTTGAAGTTACACATTACCGTATTTTGGGGTTATACCTGGTTTGCATCACTGCCATCTTGTATTTAAGAGCGAAATTAAGTGCTTTGTGTTTGGGACACAAACGGAAATAATTATAAATAAGTACAAAAAACGATATCTGTCAATCAGTGCAAATATTTATTAAAACTAAAATTTGTCCTTCCAGTTTGCAAATAACATTCAATAAAATAAATAATATTTAAACAATATATACATTTATACTGTATAATTACCGTACAATTGCGTACGGTAGCCGTAGCCACGTTCGGACCGTAGACCGTATTTGGGTTTAAATACCGCACCTCTGGCGCTGGCGGGCTGGGAACGACCGAACGTGGCGGTTACCGGTTACCCCGCTTTGCTTTTCTCCACATTTCCCTCTTTGCGCATGCGTATACGTAAGAAAAGCACCGAAATGCACCAAAATGCCCCGAAATGCTTCGAAATGCACCGAAATGCCTCGAAATGCCCCGAAATTCCTCGAAATGCCCCGAAATTCACCGAAATGCCTCTGACTTGTACACTAAAATGCCCCAATGATTTCCCCCTCGGTAGAACCTTATGTTCTGATTTAACTTGGTTTTCTACGGTTTTTCTCTTTTGAATAAAAATAAGGTTTACTTTCAGAAAATAATATTACAATAATAAGTGCTTCCAGAATGCACTTACTTCACTTTTATTATAGCCAATAATGTGACAAAGAAAATTGCTCATATTCTTGACGTTCAAATTTGGTTGATATTTTCAACTTTATTTTCTCTTTAAAAATTATATAGCTCGCTCCCAGGTCTTAATAATTTCAACGCGACGGACTTTCGTCTTTATAATTTGCCACTAGGATCTTAAATCTCGCTTCAGTTATTACAAATAGTACATTGTTGAAGCTAAATTATTTTAAGTAATAAGCAATGAAAAAATGTGTTTTGCTTAGGACTCCTCTGGAGCATTATACCTACATACTTAAATAGAACTTTCTGTATTGAATTTCTTTAATTTGGCCACCTTTGATGCCTATCATTTGTCTGGAAAGATGACAGTTAATTTAAAAATTAATTTTCTTGGGAATGCTTGAAATTTACTTGCTCTTGAAATATCGTTTTCTGGGGAGATTTACGAGCTGAATTTAAGAATTCTACTTTGTAAATATTTTCAATAAATTTCTCCAAAAGATGCACATTGACAAGCGTTACTTAAAAGTTAAGTTTCTTCTACGAAGCATTTGTCACACAGGCGTTTATTTTCCTATAGTTATTTATTTAAATTTTTTACCTATATACGCCATTGAATATAAGAAATACGCCCCCTATAGGCTCAATGCTAAACTAGTCTATGGGCCATGCCGACAATGAACAAGAACAAAGAACAACGCAGTGTAGACCCAATAAGGCTAGCACCGTTCACATGGTAACGATGGCCCATTATAATATATTAGTTCGCATTGTCCCGTCGGGGCGTTGGCATCTTAAATTCAGTCGCGTATAGAGTATGTACGAAAAAATGTGTTCACTAAATATGATATACTACATACTGCCGCTGTTAAAATGACCTTGTCACTTTACTGTTGCATATTGCCATAAACAGTTCATATTTTAAAATAAAAATTAACCAGTTTAATTCCAAAATATATCAGTATGTCTCTCACATCCAATGTACGATTGGCGTCAGACGAAACCGAACGCTAAAAATTCATTTCCTTGGAATATTTGGATTCTGTTCTAACATTTGGCAACGTCGCGTTCGTCATACGCTTCTTCTCTCGGTCTGAGCTTGAATCCCTTGTTTATTGAATGGATTTTGGGAATTATTACCCCAAAAGTATCTAGAAAATGGCTTTACGTCGTTCGGTTTCGTCTGACGCCAACTGTACCTGCTTTAAAACACGCTTGCGGTATTTACCTTATCCTCGCCAAAATTCCATATTTATTAGTTTGTTTTCGTCAGAAAAAAAATGTAACTAATTATTGACTTTAACTGAAATGTATTAACTGCATGTGTGCGTCAACATAACTTAATTTCTGTTGGGGTTTCGGCTCCAAATTCAAAATGTAAAGGAAAGATACGAACGAAATGCTCAGAGCTGGACAATTTTTGCATTATTATTTTTTAATAAATTGAGTATCTAGAATAAAACAAGTCTTTACCTGATTATCCCTATCGCTTATAATAGACAAGCCAGGTGCAAAATAGTATATTATACACCTAGGTTGAGAAGTGAGCCATTATTTACCGAGCATTTTTATATCCTGAGGCGCGTAGCGAGGTAAATAATGGCCTTCTCAACAGAAGTGTATATAGAATTTTTTCATTTCTCGCTTTTTTCAAATACTTCAAAATATCAAGTAGCGGGAGTTCAGTTGTCAAGCTGATAAAATTACACTAATTTTTAAATGTCACATAGAAAATTTTTCATTATTTACCTAGGTATTTTTTTATTATCATTATTTACCTAGGTAGAGAAATATTACTTCTCATTAGAGGAATGAAGTAAATAATGGTGATTTCTCAGGTTAGAAGTAAAAAAATGTTTTTATATGTGCAATATACAACAGAATTTATAAACGGTTTTTATTATTATTCGGTGACTTGTCACCAATAAACTTCACCAGGAATCCGTGAGAATTGGTTTTAGTCAAATAGCGTATCCAATTGATTTTTAAATAAAAAAAACATTTCTCGGAATAAATCAATGCTTATTATTATCCAGTGCTCAATATTGCAAAAGGGCGAAATTAAAATTTCCATTTTAATATCTGTACAAATAAGGGTCGGTAATTGTGTCAAAAGCAGTTTAGTGGGCCTTCTGAAGTTGAAAACTCCAACCAAAAAATGCCTCAGTGCTTGTTGTAATTTACGGAGATATTAAAGGAGAGACTTCGTCGAACTAATTAAAACTTTAACTCCGGCGAACAGCGTGTAAAAATGTTTGGCGGAGTGATTTATTTAATTTAAAATAAATTGTCAGAATTATTCTAGCTTAAACTAAATTTGTCAACCAGTTGGTACAGTAATTTATATGATTAGCAGATGTTCGAAAATATCGCTATATCGTCTCGAACAGAAGACCGGCCAAGAAACTATTGCTAACCAGAGAATGATTGGAAACAAGTTCTGTTCTCCGATGAAACTAGAGTTAGCCTTAAAGCTTCAGATAGACGTAAGCGTGTCTGGCGAAGGCTAGGAGAAAGGTTTACCAGCTGCAGTATCTCTCCTAAAGTACCTTTTGGTGGTGGGGGGAATTTGCTGCGATACTCGTACGGGGTTGGTCCCTATACATAGGAGGTCTATGACTGCCCAATATAACTTAGACAACATTATTGTCGAACATGTAATGCCTTGTGCCCCGTTTGTTGGACCTAATTTTTTATTCATGCATCAGGATAACTCTATCTCCATGTGGCTAGACAGGTTATTAGCTACCTAAATGATGTTAATATCCCTTTATTACAGTGGCCACCTAACAGTCCTGACGTGAATCCTATAGATCATCTATCGGACTATCTCAATAAAAAAAGATTCGAAATCGTAGACCCCCCCCCCTCTTGCTAATCACAACCAACTCATAGACGTCGCTATTGAAGAATGGGGGAATATTTCGCAAGTTTTTGATGAACATTTGATAAAGCATGCCTGGGGACGCATGAACGCAGTGATAAGAAGTGGAGCGGTATTCTGTTCTGCTGATTTTTTTTTAAATTTGGAGTTATGCTAGCTTATTTATGCATTTTCAGCAAAAACACATTTTTAATAAAACAGTAAGGCAAATTAAGGTGATGTTAAGGTAATGTTTGACTAATTTGTAGGTGTTCATTATCATTTCAATGTAACTTAGTTTTATTTTGTTTTTATTGTAAATATTTAGATTAATTCAGGTGGTGCGTTAAATTTGTCCAGGAGTTTATGATAACTATCTGATGGAAAGTGCATAGTGATATTTTAAATTATCCTTGCCTTTTTTTGACAGGGATGTGTTTCTCTCGTGGAAATAGACGGAAAAGTTATATATTTAAAACATGAGTACCTACCTATAATCTCCTCACTATACCTATATGTAACCATTGTTGAATTACTAGAAATCATAATCAGTGATAAATATGTTATGCAGAATGTAACGATAATAAAAGAAATATTAAAAAAGTTGCACTTTGTGTGACACATAAACCGGGTATAATGTATAATACCTACTTATGATTTAGTAGTCGAGTGCTTCAACCGTGCGCCAAATAACTCAAACCATCGTTGTGAAACCTTATTAAAATTGACACAAGTTTGACGTTGCTACACATATTTTAGTAATAGTTTTAAGATCCTTGCTGCGTAAGAGTTGCTATAGGCAGTGTTTTTTTGTACCTAGCAACCAAACTAAAGAGGGCACCTCGAACATTTGACTTATGCTTTCGGGTGTGCTGGCGAGTATGTACTTAACGCGGAAGGGAACAGGAAAATTATATTTCTTTGGAAGCGATTGCCAAATTTATTTCTGTGTTCGGACTCATAAGATACAAGTCTTGTTGATGAAAAGACTAGTCGTTGGTCAACATGACAGTCTAGTATATCGTTGACTGATATATTATTAAAGACTGCTCACGGCTGTCACGTCTGACACATTTTTGGCTCACCATCATTTTAATGACAAGTAGATGGAAGAAGTGTAGAGAGAGAAACTGGCAGCCAAACTTGAGTAAGTGAAATAGTAAATAAATCAGCTGATTCCGGCAAAAACCACATAACACAAAAGAGGTGTTTATCCTAACTTTCTATTTTTGTGCCCTGTGCTTCAAACGAATTCCGTTGTCAAACGTCATTTTAATTTTCCTTCTGTTTCTGTCCCAAGTCCCAATACGAATATTATGAGTAATTATTGTATTATTTATATTTGATTTGTGTTCGTGTCGTGGTGGCAGTTTCGTATAAAACGGCGTTGAGTTTTCTTAGTTGGTGTTTGGTTTAATATTATATTTTAAGATCGGAGAGAAAATTTAATTTAGCTATGTGGCTGTGGCTATATTCTTTCTGTTTAAGTTGTAAATTACAAAAAAGAGGGTCAACTACTGTTGTGTATTTGGATGTACCAAACGGGGCGGAAAGAATAAGAATAGTGGGGTTTCTTTTCATTCGTACGTCTTAAAAATCTTTGCTAAGAACTTTGCAGTTTCCAAGAGATAAGGTGATATTAGAGACAAGTGGATTGCAGCAATAAAAAGGAAAAATTTTGTACTGTCTACAAGTATTTACTTGCATTTGTAGTCAACAATTTATTGAGAGCAATTTCATAGATAATTTTGGGCAGCGCAAACTTAAAAAGTATGTAATTACTACAGTTTTTTTATTTTCCAAGTCATGATAGAAACTATCAAGGGAAAACTGGCAAAATATTGTGCTAATGTACCTAGCTCAAGTCAAAGATGGAATTAATCTTGAGGTTATGGTCCCTTTAATAAGGTAAATATTTGTAATTCTTTTTGTTAGATGCCTAAACATTAAAAATTATATAAAAATATGTAAAAGCTACCCGTCTTACATGCTTTTCCTATTAAATTGAATTTTAAAATTAATAAATCAATTAAGATAAGTAATTAAAGTTGAAAATGTATACCTTATCCTAGATATTTTGTCGCCTTTATTTTAAATAAAATTTTATTTTGTAATTTGTATTTTATTTGTTTCAATTTACTTCCAGGTACATAAAATTGCCATGTAGGTAATTTTTTTTAATCAATTCACTACTTTTTTCTGTGCTTTTCTGTGCAATATTTACATAATTGTGGTTATATAGAAAAATTCTCATTCCTACAAACAAGCCCCGAATTTCGGAATACAGATCATACAATAAAGAGAATTACGGAACATGCCCATTAAATTAGCCCATTCATATGCAACATCCCTATATACCTCCTTTGCCTGAATTAGCTGACACGTTCATTAGGCGTCCTTGTCTTACTCATTGCCATTTGAAACCTATCTCTCTCTAGAGTTGGCTGCCCCAAACAACAATGAAAGTGGTACCTGTGCGACTTCCATTGTACTTATCAATTCGATGCTCACCATGCGCTTTCCGGAGATAAAATACAATGCAGAATACATTGTTAGCCATCAGAGCCATCTGTTTTCCAGGACATAAAGCTATAGCCGTGAGAAGTCTTTATAAATACGTCAGTCAACGCTAGTATGATTATTATAGACGTAAATATGGCTTTATGATTCGAGCACAAATTTGGTCATATTCGGAAAATTCAAGATAGCATAATATGCTGCCAAATTTGGCGAGTTTGAAAATTTCTGGAGATTTTGTAATAATGGGCCTTTTCTCACTATTTGTGTGGCTAGAATTAAATATAAAGTTCAAATTTCTTAGGGGCGTGACGTCATGCTCCTAAAATGCAAGGCCTACTATAAAGACAGGCCCTGGCGCACAAAAATCACGTGACCATCTTAGTCAGACGTTACATGTCATTTGTCACATAACTGAAAGCGGCGGCTTGGGTTTTGAGAAGTTTTCAATGTTTAAAGTGTTTTTAAACTTCTTAGTTTATATTTTAGAAACAAGTTTGTGTCTAGTGCTCGTGTGTTCTGGCGGAGGGGAACCGCCCAGGTGTTATTATGGCCTCTGGGTGTCTGGGTGGGAGTCGTGCCGTCCAAGAGTATTGGTGCCGCTCGCACCGACGCGACGCGTGGGCGCTGTATAGGGAATTCTCCCCCGAACCACAGAATAGGGAACCCGGAATGGACTATTATGGACATGGGACAGTATTAATATTGGACAGTGGAGCCTGAGACACAGAGGGGTGAACTTGCTTACGGGAGATCCGCGAGTTCAGACGGTCCGGGTGGCTGGAAGCCGTTCCGTTGACCACGTTCGGGTTTGTGTATTTATTGTATTAACCATTCACCTTGTGCGAAATAAATCAGTATTGTAACGTACTCGAGGATTTTCGTTGTCGACCTACGCCCTGATATGGTCTTTCACGCTGCCGATCAACTGAGACCTCGTCAATATTTACCGTGTACCTACTGAGGTTAGTTTTCATTTTTATTTCGTAAAAAATAACCTAAATACCAAATATTAGGTCTGTTATACATATTACAAAAGCCAGGAAGAAAGTGTCGCCATAAGAAACATTTGTTTTGCCTCGGGTTGAAAATTTCCACCAAAAATGGATTCGTCAAATCCCAACTGAGATTTAATTTCTAAAAAACCCTTAAGTATGTGTGGCTAATACATTTTCAAGAAAGTGAAACAATAATAATTATTAAAGTGGACAAATGTGTTGTGGGAGGAAAATACGTATAGAGAATATCACCTAAGCTAAAGGAAGGTGATGTCCCAACAATTTTTGAGAATGTGCCAAAATATTGTGAGTGCAGTGCCGTTTAACTCTCAGCCTAAAACAGTTGAGGCAGGTTGAAAATTTTGAAAAAACAATTAGAGAAAGCTTGGATGCACAAATCCAATAATGTAATAGATCAAAGAAAACTTGCCAAATTGTTACGAAATTTGTTTTTTTTTCTACTTATCTCCAAAAATGCCTTTCATTATATAGAACTAAGTTGGTCACGTGACTACGCGATTATACGTTAGCGCCGTGGCCTGTCTTTATCGTTGGCCTCGCCTAAAATGCTAATTGATTCAAATTTAGCGTTGTTATACTTACTATATCTGGTTCTCACATTATTGAGTTGCCAAAAAAATTATATTTCACATTTTGAATGGATGACAAACAGCTGGCTTTAATATTAGAAATGTCGATCATAATTTTGACAACAGGGCACATCTTGACGCATTCTCATTGACTCAAAATGTGGCAGGGTGTATAAATTTTGTTACAAATTTTTAGTCCAATAAAAAATTAAAAACTCGGGATCACAATATGAAAGTACTGAATATGGTCTATCTTTTTAATTATACAAAGTACCTACCTAATTTCAGCTTAGTGGAAAAGCGTTGACTGACTTATTAATAAGACTTCTCACGGCTATAGCTTCATATTCTGAAAAGTAGATGGCGCCTATGGTCAACAATGTATTTTGCATTGTACTTTGTCTCCGGGAAGCGCTTGGTGAGCCAGAGAACTGTCAAACATAACAGCCGTGAGCAGTCTTTAGGCCCATCAAATTTATTCAAATATTTTTTTAGTCATTTTTTTATTAGAAAAAAACTAATCAATACATGGACTATTGTAATTTTTTTGTAAAGCCATCAGTGGCTTATATCCGTATATATTCTTATAGTATGAGGCTACATATGGACAGCTATTATTTCCATAACTAAGACTTACAAGGCATTAAATTATTGCGAGACGTAAGTACACCTCTGTAGTTAAAAACACCAACAGCACTCGTTACGTAAATAGCTATTTCGTGTTACTTTATTAGAAACATAGACCTCTAAAAGGTCGTCCTGTATACTACCAAACAATATAGTATAGTATAGTAATAGTTTACAAAGTATCACAACATCCCAAATACAGCATGCCAGATGGATATCCAAATTATTTATACCATGTCGTCATGAAATTATGTAGTTTATTCTTATATAGGTAAGCGAATTAAATTCTACGTGTATATGATAACCTAAATGTAATATTTTGCCGATAAAAACGGTAAACCCAGGGGCATCAGCGTTAAGTAGCGCCACTGCTAAACAAAATCAGTTTAAATCAGCAAATCTAAAGCCGCTATAAGTATAGAGTGGATTAGTTTTTGGAACGCTCAGTTTAAATGGGTGAAATGTTTTGTGTATCGTTTCGGCTGATCGCCTAATCCGAATGCCATGCATCACCAAGCCGGATATTGATTAGTCGGCTAGAAGTGGATTTAGGCCGTCGAAAAACAACAATGACACTAAAAGCAGTATCATTGCAGATTTGTCTCGCTAAATCGGGATTTTTTTTACCTATTTCTTGGGGGATTGCACGAGCGAATAATCGAATTTCTTTTGGAGCCTTATTGTTTGTGTAATGATGTTCATTACGTCTTGAAGTCGTATGTAGGACATAAAACTGCAAGGTTCTGCTTACAATTTGAAATCACATATAAAATAGAAATAAATACCAAAAATTGAATGTATACGTATATAGTCATCTCGAAACGGAATATTCTGACCTACTCGTATATGTACGTACCTATATGCCTAATGCCTATACGTAGCTCCAGGTCTTTATATTATATTATATTATATTATATTATATTATATTATATTATATTATATTATATTATATTATATTATATTATATTATATTATATTATATTATATTATATTATATTATATTATATTATATTATATTATATTATATTATATTATATTATATTATATTATATTATATTATATTATATTATATTATATTATATTATATTATATTATATTATATTATATTATATTATATTATATTATATTATATTATATTATATTATATTATATTATATTATATTATATTATATTATATTATATTATATTATATTATATTATATTATATTATATTATATTATATTATATTATATTATATTATATTATATTATATTATATTATATTATATTATATTATATTATATTATATTATATTATATTATATTATATTATATTATATTATATTATATTATATTATATTATATTATATTATATTATATTATATTATATGTATTGTATTGTATTGTATTGTATTATATTATACATAACTTATCCGCCATAGGGCAACAGGTGGTACTAGACGTTAAAATATACCGTGTGAGCCAAAAATGCGTTAGTAAAATGTTGCTCGTTTAAAAGATACAGGGTGTTGAAAATAAAGCTTGATTTTCGAAAAATTGCAATAATTGGTGAAAAATCCGAATTAATTTATTATTAATTAGGAAAAATTCCACAAGCCACCGATAATATTAAAAATGCCGAAAATACCTTCCCGAATGTGAGGCATCATTTAATAAAGAGATTTTTTCCCGGTGTTTCTACATTCAGAGACGAATATCTCGCAAACGGCTTGAGATATCGATATTGACCAAGAGTATGTTTTTTACGTGGAAATGATGACTCTTTTCTAGCTCGAAATCAAAGCATTCCCAGCTTCACAGGGTAAAATAATATTATGCAGAATTTATATCATCACGAAGTTCGCACTAAGCGCCCTCTAAGAACTAGGATCAAACTAGTACCGAATTCAAATTTCTCACCTTCGTTTTTTTTTTCGTTTTTTACTATTGTTCCAATGAGGTCGGCGTGAAAAACGCCCTGTTCCCCAAGTAAGAATATACAGTGAAATATACAGGGTGTCCAACTTTATTACTGTCCAAATCAGTAAAATCTTTATTTTTGGAGATAATCGCCTAAACTTTTTTTTGTTTGAAAGGCCTTCAAAAACCGCTTCTTTTGACGTTTCTGCCATTTTCGAAATGCAAATACAGGGCCGGCTGCGATTTTTTTATACCCACGATTTTCACGAAAACCATTTAGCGATTTTTTTATTTAAAATCTGACCGCACAGCGTTAATCAGAACATCCCAAAACCCTTTTATACCAAATTTGAATAAAAAATATACAGGGAGTTTTACTCTGCAGGGTGTCAAAGTTGAGCAAATTAGGCATTTCAAAGGCATCTGCCAAGTCAAGTGTGCCATGGAATCCCCTCAAAATAGGTGAATGGTCAATAGGACCACTCAAGGTGTTGGTGTGCAAAATATACAGAGTGTTCTTTTCTGTGCCATCTCAAATTATTGAATTTTTGGAACTTTGTAGGGGTAAAAAATCGTGTATAACAAAACCGCTCCACACACTATAAACGAACTAAATCTAAAAAATACAGAAGCCTGCCAGTCAGTAAGTCCATATCAGTTAAGGTAGCTGGTGTGCCATAATAGGAAACGCACAGAAAATCTATCATCTTAGACAGTGACTTTGTTGAGAAAGGTCCAATAATTTAAATTATTTTTATTTGTTGGTTGGCATTTGGTAAAGAAATAAATTACTTTTGTGTTTATTAATATTTTTTCAATGATTCCAGAGCACTCCTGACCAGTATAAAGTTTAATAAAATTTCGGAATTTTGAGATGGCTCGGAGAAAAATACCCTGTATATTTTTGTAGTAAATCTTTTCACATTAACATTTTGAGTGGTCCTGTTGACCATTCAACTGTTTTGAAGGGATTCCATAGCACATTTGACTCGCCAGATGTCTTTAAATTTTCTATTTTGCTCAACTTTGAGACCCTACAGAATGGAACTCCCTGTATATTTTTTGTTCAGATTTGGTATATGGTGGTTTTGGGGTGTTCTAATTAACGCTATGGGGTCAGATTTTAAATAATAAAATCGCTAAATGGTTTTTGTGAAAATCGGGGGCATAAAAAAATCGCAGCCGGCCCTGTATTTGCATTTTGAAAATGACGGGAACGTCAAAAGAAGCGGTTTTTGAAGGCCATTCAAACAAAAAAAGTTTAGGCGATTAACTCCAAAAATGAAGATTTTACTGATTTGTACAATAATAAAGTTGGACACCCTGTATATACATAAGTGGTCAATGCTTGGAGAGCATAATCTACTACCGAAAAATTTTTGCGTGTGCTTTTTACATTAGGTACTTAAAATATTAAAAAAGGGGTGTTAATTAATTAATTAATTAGAAATTAATTAATTAATCGAAATAACCTAATCTACTATTAAATTTAGTGTTGTGAGTTATCGTCAATGTCGTTCGTCATCGTCATTAGCTTCTATAAATTGTCTAGGTCTTTTGTGGGATAGTCTGTGGTCAATTTCGTATGTACATGCGTCCGTAAGTAGTCTGTTTGGGTGATTAGGTATTGTAATATCATATATTTTCCGTGCGTGCGTCCTTATGTATTGAGTCACTGTCGGTATATTCAAGTCATTGTGTATAGTCCTGTTTGAAACGTACCACTCCGCACCTACAGCCATTCGGAGGCACTTATTTTGTATGATTTGAACTCTGTTTATTTGCGATTTGGCTGCGAAACACCAAGCGGCGCACGCGTACAATAAGGAGGGTCTTAACACTTGAGAATAAATCAAAATTTTGTTTCAGACATCCAGCTTCGAGTTTCTTGCCAACATAGGGAATAATTTTGCGATAGCTTCCTTGGCCATTTTTATTCAACTGTCTATGTGAGAATGACACGTCAGTCTCCTATCTAGGGTGAGTCCTAGATAGACGACCTCGTCGCTCCATTCTACAGGGATGTTGTTAAGAATAATAGGTTGTAATACAGGTAATAGTCTTTTTTTACTGATGATAATGGCCTTGGTTTTATTTTCATTAATTTTGCTTTTCCATCTTAGAAAGTAGGCTGTAACAAGGTTCACGGCACGCTGTAAGAAAGACTTGATTAACTTAAGATTTTTACTAGTTGCCAGAATTGCTGTATCGTCCGCGGATAGGAAGACTTTTGTTTGCGGCTATGACGTTAAATCGATAATGTAAATTGAATACAGGACCGGACCCAATACCGACCCTTGCGGTACGCCAGCCTGTATATTGTAAAAGTTAAAATTTTTATTCTCGACCCTGACGCAAAATTTTCTATCATAGAGAAAGCCCCTAACAAAGCGAACAATGGGGGCCGAGAAGCCCCCCCCCCTGAGCATTTTATATAGCAGCCCCCAGTGCCACACTTTGTCAAAGGCTTTAGCGATATCTAATAGAATAATTCCGGCGCTCTTTTGTTTTTGCAGACACTTAGTAACCGAAATCCAAATTGCTCATCCTGTATATGGACAAATTATCTGCTTCTACTAATCTGCGATGTACCACCTTTTCTACAATCTTTGAAGTTGAAGATAACAGACTTACCTATATAGGCCTGTAATCGGATGGTATATTTGAATTGTTTTTCTTAGGTATCGTGATGATTTGGGATTTTTTCCAGGTAGTTGGAAAATGTCGATTTCTTAGAATGGCGTTTGTTAAACTTAAAATTGCAATACGAAATTTTTTCGGTAGTAACTTGATGGCCTTGTTGGTTATGCCATCCAGATCGGGGGCCTTTCTAGTAGGCAAACATTTTATGATATTGTTAATTTCCTCCGGGTCACATAGAGGAAGTTGACCCGGAGGAGCCTCATCTAGCATTCTTGTTGCCGTCTCGATTATCTCTGCTTTCCATTCTGGGTCGTCCCTGGGATTAATATTGGGTGCAAATTGGGAGATGTTCTTTTCCGCGAAGACTTCTGCCTTATTATCCTCCGCCGTAAAGACTTGACCATTTCGTGCTAGAATAGGCGGCATCGGTGTTTTTGTATTTTTTCCCCTCAAATTTGTGATTATTCTCCAGAAAGGATTGTTCGAAGAAGTCATAGATTCTAACGTCAGTTGCCAGTTATCATTGTTGAATTCCGAAATACTGTTTTTTACAAGTCTTGTGAGTCGGTTATATTCTTGATTATGTCCTGTCCGTTGCGCAAACTTTTTAGCTCGTCTTTTTTGTGCAATCAGATTTTTAATTTCTTGGGGGAGTCTCGTCAAGTGGTATGTAGTATTTGTGGTTGTGGTCGATTCGACAATAGCGTTGTTAATTAAATTTTGTACAGTATCGGTGTATTCGTCAATGTCTTGTGCGTCTGTGATATGTCAAAGTGGCGGAGGATTTAGCAAAAGAACAGTTTGGGCATCTCCCAATTAGTTGTACGTTTTTTAAAATTATCATTTAAAATGTAATTTCCATCGTCTAAAATTCGAAAGACAGTATTTTGACGAAAATTTGATAAATCTTTATTATTGCATCTAAGTTAATGGGCCATTTCGAGCATTTATTACAATAAAGTTTATTTCATAAAAGGTCTTATCAATTTCCTCCCCGTTTATCAAATTTTTGTCAAAATAATGTTGCTGAACATGCTTTCTACCACTTACGGTCCCGACCACCACTTTCGGCTTAATTGTTTAACAATACCAGGCAATCATTGAAAATGAATGTTTTGCATTTTACACGGTGTATCTTTTTGAAAAGTCGATCGCTTTTCGAAAATCTGATGCAGGTGTATTAAGAATTGAGAGACGTTTTTAAAGGTGGGGGACCATTTAAATTTTTTGAAGGGGTTCAACCCCTGCTCAGGGGGTTGCACATAGATCTATCGATTTTATGCCAAAAGATGTCCCCCTGCCAAACAAAATTGACATATTTTTGCGTTTTTCGAAGAAAAAATTCCCGGCCGTTATAGAGCCTGTTACGTTTCCTCTGAAACACCTTGTATATACCTGTCTTTTCCTATTTAATAATATAATTTTTAATATGTATATGTACCAAGTCTTCGTGCAACTGTAAATATTAAGTACCTATATGACGTGCACACGTTGTCTCAATTTTGGATTTTTAATATGTTTTCCCAGCTCTGAAGAAAGTTTTAAAATAAAAACCGAAACGTTAGCGTGAGGAAAAAGTTTTTTTTATTTTCTTAGTGTCCTACAAAAAGTCGAGCATATTATCCCTTCCATGTGATTGAAGTGAGGATCGATTCATTAAATTCGTTCATCCCATTCTCCCTTCAGAGTTAATGAAATCGCGTAACCAAAGTCCAAATAAATTGAAACTTGGGAAGTGTAAAGGACAGTCTTTGACAGTATTTTTTCTCGTATTTGCACACCAGCAGCGCATAGCCTTCAAAACGTGAAGGAATTAAACTTGTTCATACAAATAAATCGAGAGTAGAAGGAATTGCGAGGACTATCGGTCGATGCGCCACAAAAATATTAAACGCTGAAAATTGTCAAGTAGGGCGTAAAGTTGTATGAACATTTATTCAACCGTTCCTTGGTTTAGTTTGTTTTTTACGTTATAAAAGTTTCACAGAGTGAGCACGTTAATGGATTACGTGATCACAGATGTTTCGAAAATCACCATTCATTAAGAAAACCTTAACTAATTAAGCGTTTTCAGTTCAATAGGTTACTCAACATGAAAAATTGCCAAAGTAGATTTTAAATTTCCCACTGGAACAAATTCGTCCAAGTAGCCCAATTTACCTTTAAAACCCGTAATCATATTGTTTATGTGCCATTAATCGTTAATGTAAATTTATTTTCGTATTATAATTTATAGCTGGTTCTTTGAAATTGTATATAATT
Source organism: Pseudeuparius sepicola (assembly GCA_963920635.1). Classification (NCBI taxonomy): domain Eukaryota; kingdom Metazoa; phylum Arthropoda; class Insecta; order Coleoptera; family Anthribidae; genus Pseudeuparius; species Pseudeuparius sepicola. The sequence continues at coordinate 43,615,609 of OY987302.1, read as the reverse complement.
ACCATGAAAACGGGTAAGTAGTTCGGTATTCTTGAAGTTGTTTCAGAAATTTTATAACCGTGAGAAAGCCCAATCCGATTATGTAATACCTAATAATATAGAGGTATAAAGTATAATATAAGGTATATAGAGAAACTGAAACATAAATTCAATATGATAATGGAATTTTTATATTTGTTTACTTACAAAGATCATCGGATTCATAAGTCGATAATAAGTGATACATATTGCAGCTATTATTTAACAACAGTTCACTCGCTCATCATCTCCCCCCACCACACCACTATTAAGTTTTACAAATTTTACCAAAATATTTGAAGTACCTAATAACGATTTTGTAAAAAAATAAAAAATGCACATTAGGTATACTATTTCTAAAGTCACTTGAAAACAGCATAAAACACTTGAAACAACATAAAAAAATCTAATTGGCGTCAAAAGGAATGTACAATGTGTCCCAGTTTGATATTGGACACCTCAGAAATATATGAAGGGCAAGGAAAACAAATGGTACCTATTTTTTTATTGGTAGTACCAAGGGAAAGTATCTTATAGGTGGTGGTATTTGGCTGGGGTAATTATTTCATGGCCTGCTATGATTTTTTAAAATAGCAAATTTTCAAGAAACCCCATTAGGGATTTTTTTACGACACAATATTATTAAGAAAACTTGTTCAGAATGAAAAACTGAGTAGATCCGCACAATGCTAAAAGGCTAGGCCTACTTTTATTTTTAGATTTATCTCCCACTTTTTTCTTAGAAAAGTGTCCTTTCTGGAGCTTTCACGTCAAAATTTTATTTTTTTCACGATTATCAAGTTTCCTTAATAATATTTTGACGTGAAAGCTCCAGAAAGGACACATTTCGAAGAAAACAGTGGGAGAGAAAGTCGAAAAAGCTAAAAATCAAAGTAGGCCTACACATTTAAAATTTTGCAATTCTACTCAGATTTTCATTCTGAACAAGTTTTCTTAATAACATTTTGTCGTAAAAAATAAATAATATGTTTTTTGATGGTTTTTATTTAAATGGAGGCAAAGTAATCATATAGGTATGGGATATGTACACTTGATGGTGGTAGTACATGTAGGGCTGGAATGTAAAACAGTGGTATGAAAGATTGTATAATAATGTAAATTATACTTCTTTCTTAGTGTTAACTGAAAATACTGCTTATGTTGAAATTCACAATATTTCAAGTATTATATTACATGAACCCGTGGAAAAATTACATTTATGTATGTTCAAAAATTGTACTTACTAGCAGTGGGTACGTATATTTTTTATATTTGGGGTGTAAATGTTGTATATTTTAATATGAGGTACTGATTTTTAATTACTTTAGGATGTGAAAATTAGACATCATCACACTGAAATATTTTTATGTATTATATTAGTTATCCCATAGGTCAGACGCCATTTTAAGTTTTGCCCTAGTAATCTTTTTTTTGTTTACTGCACTCTCAACCCTTATGTCGCAGATATCGGAAAGTAAAATATCTTTGTAAACCTGTGAAGTTTACACATGCAAGAGTTTATTAATAATGGAAAAGCACAAGGGTTTTGGAGTAAAAGAACATAAGAAAAAAATTAAATTAAAAATATCAATACATGTTATAATATGTCTCTTCAGTAACTTGAAATTGCCAAAACATGTTTTATGACCTGCACTGTTATTTTGGGATCCAGAAGGTCAAATAATGCCTTCAAATTTTCTTAAATCAAATATTTCAATTTACACGAAACGAATTATTACTGCGCTGAGGTCCAAGCACATGGGTTTTTTAATTATTTAATTTAAGGATTGAAAGGATAGGTGTCGGGTCCAAGTAATAACTCTTATAGAACATAATCTTTCATAAAAAATTTTATAACTGTAGGTAATGTAACTATGAGATATATCCCTTTCCTGATTAGTTTTTCATGTAATTAATTTCTATAAGTTCGACTTAATATTCGTTAAAACTCTTGCTAGATTCCCAAAGTTTCAAATATCGTAATTATTAATCTGCAAAAATATTATCTCCTTTAGAGTTTGGTCATATGCAAGGTAGGACGTTATCTGGCAAACTTTTAATTTGTTTTATCCACTTTATTTTTCAATTTAAATTTTTAATTATCGGATAACTCCAACAAAATGTTTCGAAACAATGCATTCCATAATAATTTAATATGTATATCCTATGTAATTATGGTTTGTTAAAGTATCTATTAATTATGGAAAACTGAGGTTCGAATAGGTAATCCATTCTCTTTATTTAAAATACTTCTCGAATGATCAGAAGTTTTAGTTTTATTTTGGAATTGCTAATCTTTTCAACTACATTTCAAAAACTTAAAACATTTAAAATGTTGCATGCTTAACGGAGTTTGTTAAAGATTTCGTCCCTCGTTCCCAAATTTCCCTTCCAATCTCGTGTTTCTGTTTAATTTTAGAAACTTTATTTGCATACTACAGACTATATATATTTCGGCTGATGGCGTCTATATGGCCTTTTTATCTTTAGAGAGGACAACTTTGTCGAATTTGTTGATACGACTAACTGGAATGGAACCTTGCTGCTTAGTTTAATTTAACCAACTTGGAGCTGTCCGATATTCCTTATTTTTTATTTTGCTTTTAATATAATATGTTCCCTATATGTTTTTCTACTCCGTTTTAGCGTCTGGATCAACTGTGCATTTTAGTTAGCGATTCATAAAATTAGTTTTGATAATAGTTTCGACAATTTTTAAAGTTAGTGCCTCATTAACGAAGTTTCTACTTCACAATTAATCTATACAAAAAAATGTGGCTCCGTATCTATCAAACCACGGTTTATAGATGATAGAAAGTTGAGGATTTGCATTTTCGTTTTTTTTTCTCAAACTCTCTACCAACTTGTTTATCATAAGCGACGCATGAAAGTGGCAAATTTAAATTTTTAATTAACAGATAACTCCCTGCTTGCGAATTAACCACTCGAAGGAGAGCCACTTCAAAACAATGCACTCCATAATAATCTATCATCGAGGGCTGTCAAGTCGGACTAATCTAAATTAACCCTTCTTTAGAAGAAGGCGCTAGCACGCTAAGGGATCGATTAATTGAAAAAGTACGCTTGGAGCAGTCTAATCTGTGTATTTTGAACGACCGCCACAGAAGGTCAATTATTAAAAGCTCTCAAATAATTTTCTCATTTATTGCTTGCTTCGTAATTAACTGATTTGGATGGATGTAAATCTCGCTAGAACGTCCCTGCAGTTTTTTTTATGTTAACATTGAGCGTGAGTCCTGTATGCACATTGTTTTTAGATTAGATCATATGGATTTCTAAAACGCATTCATGTACAAAACTCAATGACTATATCTGATTCAATACCCACATGCGTATCTTATTCCCTATCGATTGACAAACTTTATGCAATTCGTCCATCTAACTCGACCTTTACCGAAACTTTTAAGTGAAATCCGTCCAATTCGCTAGCTTAGGTTTACCAATCATTTATACCCCATTTAAACAGAATAAAACTCCGGAGCCTTGTCGTGTTTTCCCATCGGAGATCATTAAGTCTCGCCTCGGCTCCGTAAATTTTCTTTCCATTTTGTCCCCATTCCGGGTGCCTGTTTGGTTCGGGAAACTTTTGCTCATATCCCGATCTATTTGACTCAGCAGACGCTGTCTATAAAGACTCGTTATCCTTTGAGGGGATAAGTGTGTAAACTTTATAAAAAGTTTACGGGTAACTAAAACAATCGAATTTAACAAACTTGACATCGTTTCGGTTCGACCTTTTTCCAGTATTTGGGTTCGCTTTGAGAAACTTCCTGGCGACAGGCTTAGAACTTTTGAACTCCTCGTATTCATCGTCACCATTTTTTAATTGTAAAGTATTTTTTTTTAATTGAAGCAAGTTTGACATAACTTTTTTGGTTTTAAACTTTGAGATGTTTTGAATTATTGTTACCTTGCATAAAATGGTCCTAAAGATCAGGTTAGGCACATCCATAATGTACTCCATATTTGCAAGGGCGATCCCCAGTATATTCTATTTTTTTTTGCATTTGTTTATAAATGATAGGCCTAATATGATTGGTCCAATTTTGACCCAAACATATATCGTAGTAGGCCTTGGTTTTTTAAAGTAAAATGTGCCATTTTGCCCTAAAGAACAGTTTTTGATTCCCTATAGTTAAAAACAACTACACTCTATTCAAACTAAATGCAAGTGGCGCGTAAACATTTACACGATGGAAGCAAGTGAACAATTCTGGATGCCTAATACGAGGCAGGGTCGCATTAGAGACGATCTCTATGAATTTTATAATATAAAATATTAAAGTAATATGCCCCAGTATTAAGAACTTTAAAAACAAACTTTTATGGCACACCTAGTCATTCACTTACCTGCAAATTTCTACTATTAACACAAATCGTAGCTCCAACAATTAATAAACAGCGAAAGAATTATATCGGAAAAAATAAAGGTCCACTTGCAACTCAATACACCTCTGTAAGAAACACCGACTCGCTGCAGTCGCCCGCCGGCCAGACTTTATTGCCGGCTGGCCAATAGCAAGCCGATCACGTGCGTATCACGCTCTAGCCATGCAACAACTTGTGTTTATGTTTCACTTGCGTTTAGTTTGAATAGAGTATGGATCCAAATCGGATGATAAATACAAATTTTATGGGGGTGTTTCGGTTTGAATTGGGCCACACTGTATTTCTCTTGTATAGTTCTTTGCTTCTCCGTGCCCACATTGCAGAATTAACCATCAAATCTAATATTTGTGGATTTTGTAACGCTTTGTATATTTGTATTACCATGTTGGTACCAAAGTTCATGAACATCACGAGCACGCAGACAGACACTCAGACTCATCCACAGTTGTCAGCTTCTCAGCCGTTGCTCATCAGGTTCCTAAATTTTCTCCATAAATTATAGTATTTAAATTTTCAGTCAGGTCAGTGGCCGAGAAGTAGACTTAATCTGGATCCTTCTTCCTCTTCCCTCGAGGATTTAGGGGTGCTTAAAAGGCGATTATTGAACAGCCCACTCTATTTAGAACGTACAAAAGCCGTCACAATAGAAAGAGTCGTAGTTTAATTAAAAGCCCTCTGGCCATCCTCCTTGGCTTTTCCTTCGTACGTCCGGTTTGGGGTTAGCCGGAGTTGACGAAGCGTGGTTACGGTCTGGAATTGTCGCAGACGGGGCATGTTTCAATCCACAATAGGGAAGGACAAGAGCTGTGGGGGTTCGTTTTCGCTGAGGGGTTAGGGTGAAGATGAAATAGTCTTTGGCCTTTAGGGATTTGCCCAGTGCCGATCTATCTTGATAGATTTGAAAACTCATCACTTCTCCCCTATACACACGAATGACTTTTTATACAGGATGTGCCATCCTTTATCAATAAAGTAATTAATAGATAGACTTCAAAAGAGAGATATAGTAGATTGTTATATCGCACTTTTTTGTGTACCCACGGCAATCGGTTCTGACAGATTTATTGCATACTACTTTCTGTTTAAGGAAATGTTAATGTGAACTGTATCATCGGAAAGGAAATTTTGCTCAGAATTTAAATATTGAATCAAAATTGCGTGTACCATTTAAAATATTAATGAAACACACACACTACACTAATGAACCCCTGAAATTTTCAACTTTTTATTTCAAAAACTGCCTTGTGCAACTACATGCTCTAGTGGGTACTCTTCGCATTAAATTATGAGGATTTTCTTAAAATATTTTTTGAAGTACGTAATATTTTTAGACTACTCCGGCAACAAATATTTAAATATTTAATTTTGCCGCCTCCAATAATTCGGTAGACACCTTCACTATAATTTAATTTTATTATAATTTAATTCATTTTTAACATTCTAAGCTCTTTTTCCTACAATTAAATCACACATTGTTTTGTTTCTCTATTGTATAGAGAATTGAATCCGTCCCCATAGGTACCACAATCCATTTTTCGTAATGAAAATTTAGTTTGAACTGTTGAGTTATGAAAATGCAGGTCCGCGATTGGCCACAAGGTGTGTAGTTATGAGTTCGTAACTAGGCACTTTTGGTTCCTAAGGAGTAATAGGTGCAATAATTGTTTATCAGATTTTTAGTATATGTATTCTGTGTTTGCTAATTATCAGACATATTGTTTTTTAAACTTTACCTCCAATCTACAGTGTGCCCCCGGATTGTTTAGATGACTCTTGTAAATGACAAAAAACTAAAAAATTACTAAACCATTTAAAATGTATAGAAATCAAAGTAATCTTAGACAACAAGTTTTCTTAATATCATCTTGTCGAAAAACCTAGTTTTTAAGAAAAAAATTATGTCACAAATTAGTTCCAAACCAAGCAGGGCTGAACCCCAAAAGATCAAATTTTAACTCGAAAATTTGTTGTCATTTACAGAGTCGTCCAAACAATCCGGGGACACACTGTATATCACCATTGTGCAAGGAGTGTGCTGTAAGGAAATCAATGTTAGCCTTAGTTGAGACAGACAAGACAGAAATGTGAAGCGAATTCGTGATCTCATCGGCTGCGGATTTTTCACTTCTCACAAAAAGCACACTCGACAAGAACGTTCAATTAAAAGCCCCTCGTTGTTCTCTTTTGCCTGTCCCTTCGTATTGTCTGTATGAGGTCAGCGGGAGGTGGCAAAGCGCGGTTGCGGTCACGAATTGTCACAGACAGATAGATACCGATAGGATATTACAATTGACGCGGGAAAAGGGAGGCGGTTTATCCCGAGGAAACGTTGTTTAGGGAGTTGAAACTTGGATAATACTCTAGGGATTTTGAGCGCTGAGACCTAGAATGAGCTGTCTTTATAAAAACGGAGGATCATTATTTGAATTATAGGGTCATCCCCATCAAATTGATAGGTAGTATGAAAGAAAAGAGACATACAGCCAAATTTGAGTAAGAAAACAACAAATAAATCAGCTCAATCACACATAACACACAAATAGGCAAACGTGTTTTGTGGGCACAACGTCAAATTCTTCCTTTGTGTGAGTCGCAACGGCTTATCATTTTTTATTTTCTATTTATTGTGCGTTATTATTAGTATTCATTCTTTAAAATAATAGTTTTGTACGTTTTTTTCGTATCAGTTACAAAATACATATCTTATTATAAGATACACAAGAAATTGGAGTTAATTTTTGTTTTTGGTTTTCTACCCAGCCATATTTCTAAATTAAAAAACTAAACGGCATTCTTTCATAAACGTATTCTTCATCGGTTCGGAAATGCTTTCTTACGAACGTATAGAGGGTGTATTTTTTTAAAATCTTGATTATTTTTCATATCTTCCGAAACATGCGTTCAAGTGCTACTGCAATCCCTAGAAAAGAGCCGTAATTCTTACCTTGTTTTCTTAAAATAATATCCAGACACAAAAACAAAACGGTGTTGGTCGTTGGTGTATTAACGTTCGTAATGAACCTGTAGTAAACTTGTTCTTTTGTTCTTTATCTTTATGTCGGCAACCCATATTTCACCATCTTCTCGATACACACTGGTGATTCTACCAATAAGCCACCTATAAAAGAAAGGGCATTGCCATCCATAACAATCACCATATAGTTCCTTCAGTAGGTTTTTCCGAATTGTCGAAACGCCATTTATTGTAGGTTAGATAAATATTCACGTTCCCAGTTAATCCAAAAATGCTGTGTTAAATAAGGAAATGGGAAGGAGTTAGGATATTTATTGTTGTATTAAAGTTGTGACATTTGCAGTCGTCCCTACCCGAAGTAATCCAGATGAGTCTAAAAACGAATTTAGGGAAACTAAGCGACTAGACGAGGCAATATTCCAATTAATAATCGTTGTCATTTTTTATTAGGGAATTCCATCGGAATCTCAGGAATTAAGCAGTAACATGTTGCAACCAACCGAAAATCTGGTAATTTCTCAGGCAGTAGGGTTTTCTTTGTTCACTTATGCTTCGATTGGTTATCCTTTGTATATTCGCGATTCTATTTGCAACAAAAGTTTTTAACTTGTTAGAATCAGTCCAAATTGATCCAAGAACTATTGTTGAATCTGTGTAGCAGTGGATTTCAGCAATTATTTCAGTATTTATTATGGATTTATGGCCGTTTGCACCACTAATCGTTAGCGCCACCTTATCGTTAAGTTACTCTCACGATGTATGAGGATCGTATATCGTGGTTACTCTTAAACTGAGAATTTCGTTTGTACATACAGTCACTCTTAGCATCCCAGAAATTTAAGCGGAGGTTTATCTCCTGCTCAAGAGTATAACGTAACCTGAACACGTCAGAATTTGACGCTGCTTTTTATATATTTGGCAAAGCGTTTTTGCTTTCGGTGATGTCATGTTCAACGAAAATAAGATGACCATAACGAGAAACAATTAAGAAAAGTAACTAAATACGCAGCATTTCCAGATTTATCTTACCCTATTGGTTTTTATAAAACCAGCTTGGCGCAAACCAAATTAAGATAAAGTTTAGCTTAAAGTTAAGTGACACTTAGCTAAGTAGCAAGTGAATTGAAAAGTGTGGTGCAAGCGGCCATAGATCTTGTTTACCACTTGTGGTATAAGGTTGGTGTAATATACGATTCCTATATTGTAGGATAAATGTGGAATGACACTCCTGCTTAATAAGTATGTAGGCGTTTCCCACCTGGGTATACTTCTCGTTTGAAGAAGGGAGATATGGAGTCTCATCATGACCCCCACCAGAGAAATAGATATCCTAGTTGCCGCAGAATGTCAGAACAGTAGGTATTTAAAACCAAAAATACGTTAAGATCGATGCTAGTTAAAACGAAACCATTTAATGAGGTACAAATTTCATTTATACAATTCCTTCAGTATTAGGCCATTTAACGTTCGTCTAAAAGAACATAACATTTATATCAGGCAAAATCAAATTCGAAGTCAAAAATATATGAACACTCTTTTAATAACAACCATAGAATTTTGTGGGATGGTCCAAACCAATTCTCAAAGACGAAGTAGGAAATAGACGAAAAATTAAAGAATCTGCATTTATTCTAGGAAATACGGACAACTGTCTTGCTGAATGTTCAGTAGAATACAGTAAAATATTATTGCCAGGTACTCAAAGAGAAGTTAGTGTAGATAATTAGAGAGAACACAGGTTACAATATCAGGCAGGTGGCTTGGTGGCTAATGTTTCTGTTGTCTTGACATATTAACTTGACATGTGTCATTTCACCGAAAGTTCGGAAAACAAATTTTTCAGTTAAATGTTCAAAGTTTCTTTCATTTACTGTTAAGAATTTATGATTTTTCCAGGCAACTTGAAAAAGTTGTCTTTTAATCAGTTTGGTGGTGAAAAACCCAATTAAAAATTAAATGGACCTACAATATAGATACTATTATCACAGATAAAATTGTAGTTTTATCAGGTGTGGTAGGGAATAGCCAATTAGGGAACGCTTCATTGTACAGGGAGTATAAAATTGGACAATTTTGAAGAGTTTCTCCCATCTCCCTAAGAGAATACTCTCATTTATATATAAATGCATTCTGAATTACAACAACTAGAGCTGGACTGAATTTTCAAACTCTTAGGTACCTGCCTACTAATAAACGACTTTGTTTGATATTCCTACAATAAAATACGTAATAAACTTGGGACAGAACCTACATCAGCATTGTTGCCGCCACTTGTTGTTCTTTATGAATAATTACGAAGTAATGTATTTAGCATTTGCCTACATAACAGGTGTACGTGGTTCTGTTTAAGGGGAGAGGGTAAATTACTTCGATTAATCAGTAAGGCAGATTGTTCTGAATTCATTTTGTCAACCGCCACAGCATCTGCATGATACAGTTATCTGTTTCCGTCTCTCCGGCGCAATGTATTACTGTCATATGCAATGTAGTTTCCGGTTCAAACCCTCTACACAGGACAGACCCCCTCCTTACGTGCTATCCACAGGCTAAACCGCAAACGGATTACGCTCAAGCTACAAGGCGGCAAAGGTCAGACGGCTTTGTAACTTCATACTTCATAACGCTTGCCAACTTTCATATGAGAATCATAAACTTTTGAAGTGCAGTTTGGAGCGATCAAGGTTTGCCTGGAACTTTCGCTACATCCTAAAGCGAACCGAAAGGAAATTGGATCGGGGTGATTAAGTCGAAAGATAGGAGAAAATAGGATGTGACAAATACATACAGTGTGTCCCACTTAAGGACTGACCACCCCTGTAAAATTTTTATTTATAGCTCGATTTTCATAAACTTTTTTTTGTTGGATAGAGCTTCAAAAATGGCATCAAACACATAATTCAGGTGCCTCGTGCGTTAAAGTCATGGCCCACTGAGACGGTGTTTTAGCGCTGAAATTTGGAGAAGTACTATTAGGGATTTTTTTAGAGGAAAATTAATGCCAGATTCTTATTCAGCGTTGTTCGAAAGCCACATGTACCAATTTGCATTACCATAGCTCTACAGGGTGTTTCAAAATTTGTAGTGCCCCACTTAAGTAGTGTACCCCTATAAAATTTTTATTTTTAGCTCGACCATAAACTTTTTTTTGTTGAATAGAGCTTCAATAATGGCATTAAATGCATAATTCAGGTGCCTCGTGCGTTACATTCATGGCCCACTGAGACAAAGTTTTAGTGCTGAAATTTCGAGAAGTACTATTAGGGTTTTTTTTAGAGAAAAATTAATGATAGATTTTTATTCAACGTTGTTGGAAACCCAAACGTACCAATTTGCATTAGAAAATGGAGGACTAACTGAAATGACTGAAATTTGAGTTTATGTTATGTTGTGTTGTTTATTCATGTATTTGACGATATTAAATTAAATAAAAATTTTGTTCGCTAATAAATTTTTGAAAGAATATGAGTTCCTCACGAATATTTTAGTGACCAACTTACCAGAAATTAAGAAAATTAATTACAAATTAACACGTTTTTTTGGAACCTCTCACTTTTTTGGAACACCCTGTAGAGCTACGGTAATGCAAATTGGTACGTTTGGGTTTCCAACAACGCTGAACAAGAAACCGGCATTAATTTTCCTAATCCCTAATAGTACTTCTCGAAATTTCAGCACTAAAACTCCGTCTCAGTGGGCCATGAATTTAACCTACGAGGCACCTGAATTATGCATTGAATGCCATTTTTAAAGCTCTACCCAACAAAAAAAAGTTTATGAAAATCGAGCTATAAATAAAAATTTTACAGGGGTGGTCAGTCCTTAAGTGGGACACACTGTATATACCTATAGCATGTACTGAAGGCACTTTTCAATCTTATTAGCTGATCTCAACTCCAATCCAGTGAAGCAATCAGTTATCAATGATTTCCTATTTTAAAATATTTATCGGTGAATGTAACATTTTGCCAGCGTTGTGGCATCAGCGGTGTGCATAGGTATAGGGTCCCACCACCCCAAATCGAACCAAGATCGCAGTCCAAATATGAAGCAAACAAAAACAAAAGGAAACAACTGCAGGTGCGGGTTTAAATTACCTATGCTTGTTAAAATTAGTTCGTAAGTTAAGAAAAAGGCAAATAATAATTTTATCGCAAACTCTGATAATAAAAGTAAAGCTTCTTGGAAAATAATTAATAATTATAGATCTGAAATAAAAAATAACTCACCACCCAACTCTTTCAATGCACTTGACTTTAATAAATATTTTATTAATGTATCGGAAAATCTGTTATCTTCTGTTCCGCCTACAAATACCGATCCACTGGTATATGTCAATCCCTCCAAATGACATAAACCTTAAAATAATTAAATATTTAAAGGACATACTTATTATCCCTCTTACCAAATTATTTAATATCTGTATTAGATCTGGCATTTTCCCAGACTGTTTGAAGATGTCCAAAGTAATCCCAATTTACAAGAAAGGGGCGAGTGACAATATGTCAAATTACAGAGCGATCTCACTGATACCAATATTATCGAAATTTCTTGAGAAGCATATTAAAATTAAATTAAGTAAATATTTAGAGCAGAATAACTTGTTATCTCATGCACAACACGGTTTCAGAAGCAATAGCTCTACATCGGCTATCTCTAGATTGATGAAACACGTGGTGTGTGAGTTGGCTGGATGTGCGTTTTGTGATCTGTCCAAGGCATTCGATTGTGTAAGCCATTCGGTTTTGATTGACAAGGTATCTGCTATGGGTGTGATGGATCCTTGTCTTAGCTTGCTAAAATCATATTTACACAATCGGAAACAACTATGTTTTTATAAAAATATGCTGTCGCCAGTTGATACAGTTCACCATGGAGTTCCGCAGGGTTCCATACTGGGTCCTCTTCTGTTCCTAATTTATATAAATGATCTTCCAAACATATTTAGTAATCCGAATAATATAGTGCTATATGCTGACGATACAACTTTAATTAATAGGGCCAGTGATCGGGTATCGCTTACAGAGAAAATGGAAGAATTACAGTTAGCCGCAAAAAATTGGTTTGACATAGCAAAACTAACTTTAAATACAGAAAAAACTGAAAATCTTGTTTTTACCTTAAGGCATAATGTATTGGCGCTCACAAATAACAACGATAGCGTTAAATTTCTGGGCGTTGTTTTGGATCCTAAGTTAGACTGGCATGCGCACATAGAACATATCTCTAGTAGACTAAACTCATCAGCGTACCTATTATATAATCTGAAAAGCATCATCTCTAGAGATGTTCTGTTGGCCGTTTATTACGGCACTTTTCAGTCAGTCAGCCCACATGTGTGTAGAGCTTTTGCAATACAAAGAAGAGCAATACGATACATGACTGGTGTAGGTTATAGAGACGATGTTCGACAGAAGTTCTCAGAACTTGGCATAATGACACTACCTTGTTTATATATTTACAAATGCCTAAAATATATAAAGAATAACGCGGAGGCTTATGACCGACAATATCAGATTACCACCATGTCGGATACAAAGAACTAGATCCTATTGGAATTGGTATGCACCACTTTTCTATAACAGGCTACCTTCTAAGTTAAGAAATGCACCGCAGGACGAGTTTTTAAAGGCCATAAAGGGAAAATTAATTAAAAAAGCGTACTACACAATTTCCGAATTTTTAAACGACAATCTGTGATACTAATTTTATTGTACATGTTTATATAGTTTTTTTTATTCTTAGTGCTTTTAATTTGTATTGTATATGCATGGTATATATCAATTTACATGTTTTTGTCCTGACCTGTGTAAATACTCTTGTATTTTAACACCAATAAACGATCTATCTATCTAACGAATTCGATTGCTGATGCCTTTGATAGATTTTTCTCGAAATAATTATTTTGTATTTCGCTAGTTATATACCGGTTCTGAAACTAGAGTTCCTTTTTTGGTTAATATTTTAGTATGGAAGTGAAGTGGAGATATATAGGTATCTAAATAGATAACACTATTTTGAGACGTTGTTTAAGCAACTAAGGTCACATTTACAGTTGAAGTGGGATCGTCGCTCTCTTTTTTGTATTCCCAGTTAACCACCAAGGTGTCTAATGAACAATGTTCGCTTTTGGGAAGTTTTCTCTCAGACCGAACTTGCCCCATAAACTGTTTAGCATTAATTTGGCTAGAGGTCTCAACTCTCGATTCTTTACAATTATGTTGCTCAACTCCAACTGAATACCATTTGCCTAAATGCCTCTGTGTAAGCATCCTTCTCTTCTGTCGCATGCAGTTAAAGGGCTCATATCAGCAAAAAAAACTGTGACTGACTGGACTGTGTTGTTTTATGTTATACTACCAAATTTCGAAAACCTAAAATATTGATTATGAAATGTGCCTCTAAAAATTTAATCGATTTTACTTTTGTCTCCGTGTTTAACACAAAAGTTTCCGAAATTTTCGGAGTACATTCGTGTATAATTTTTCTCTCTCAGCTCAATTGCTCACGCTGGGCTGGTTGCTTGAACATATCTATCACCTTTCAAGCATATTGCTATAATCAAATTTGGTAAATATCTTTGTTAAAATTTTTGTTTTTATCAAAAACTGGTAAAGTTAAAATTATGAAATAGCGTGTGATCATAATATTTATATTATGCACATAACATGGAAATCAAATTAAGAACAATAAAAAAAAAGTGGTACAAAGGTTAAAATTTACTCCTATATGAGAAATCAAGAGCTTTTAGTGCATACATTTTATTTAGTGACAACAATAAGATCGAAAAGGCAGCATAAGCCGCACATCGGACAATACATTGTGAACGTCCAGATGCTTTTCGATTTACGACTGAGAAAATCCTTCCAAGTGTATTTCCAACTTCGGCGCACAATAAGTCCCACATTACGTTCCAATCCACAACACAGATGCACAACTATTCATCAAGTTGCATGTTCCCGGTTGAGAATATATCATACGAACTTCTCGGATATAAATTAATCTAAATTCAGGCGCAGGATTCATTCGTCAAACCGCTGTCGGATGTCTACGCGTCTTGTTGCGCTTTCCCAATTAAAACACCTTCAACTCTAACGATATTCGAAGAGGTGTCAAAATTAGCGAATATAAAATAAGATATAGCACGTACGAAAATTTAATAACCGCGCGACTAATGATATTTCAAAAAATGAAAAAATTACTGTCTCCTATTTTTGAATCATATTTTACGCAAAAATTAAAACTATACGTCAGGCTGCCATTTTAAAATGAAGTATAGAATAGAAGAATCCTCGGAAAACCATATATTAGGGATGCCGTCAGTGTGGGCCCAAAAGGCTATTGTGGTCAAGTGAAAGTATTTATTTCAATAAATAATTTACCCGCGTTTGATGGCATACTGTTTGCGCATGCCCAGGTATGCACAGTATACATTGAATGTTATTTATTAATTTACACGATTTATTCCATGTAAACTGGGACTGCTTGGGCATACGCAAACGGTATGGCATCTTCAGTTTTATAAGATGCTATAACAAGAATTTGCATACACATCATTGGCAGCCTGTTCTAAAACCCAGAACAAATATGTATTAAAATACATGTTCATTGTTCATGTGTCCCTTTGGGTCCATGCTGACGCTATACCTACCTATGGTTCTGGTTGGTTTCTATTTTCAAATTCATTTTAATACACATTCCAGCATGCTTAAAGCCGTATCACCCAGGATAACTGTCTGATTCATAACTTACTATCATGAGAATATACTCATTATAATGCCCTCTGAAAAGTAAAATCGCATCCAAAAATTGTTTATTAAGTATCATGGCTTTTTTACATTTGATAGTTTATCAGTAAAGGGCGGAATATATGCAAATTGCATATATATGCATTTTTTGCATATTTTATTTAATTTCGCAAAACATTGCATATTTCCTGGAAAAACTATATTTTTGTGAATATTTGCATGTTTTTCCTATACTTGTTTATAGATATAAGACATAACCAAGATTATGAGAGTCCAGAGACAACTCGCAGTGTGTAGTGCAAAGTCAAGAAATCCTGAAAAACGAGGATGTAGCTAACCAACTTGTTTTTATTAAAGTTAATTTTAGTTTTATACCAGATATAATGCTTTCATTAGAAAGTCAAAATTTAGGTTTAAGCGAATCGGTTGATTTTGTTCAAACATTTTCCGCTAAATGTAGAAAGGTTCCCGGTGACGTAGGTATTAAAGTTAGAAAAAAATTAGATGCTCTACTGCAGAAAAGAATAAAGGGTTCAAATCTTTAATGGCAGTAAAGAGTATTTTTGATGGTAAATCATCCAACGAAGTTGCACCTTGGCCTCTATTACATCGGCAGATGTTGAGAGAAGCTTTTCTATATATAAACATATTTTTACCGACAGAAGGCAACGATTTTTATTGGAAAACTTTGAAAAGTACTTAATCATAAATTACTACTATACAATTTCAAATTAAAATGTTTTTATAATTCTGCTTTAATATAGGTATTTTACGAGGTATTTTATGTATTTGTTTTCCTTTCTCCTTTCTCTAAAATCAGTTTTGGTGTTTTTTAAGGTATTTGTACATGTAATATAAATGCATATTATTGCATATTTGGCCAAAATGCATATTATTGCATATTTGGCTAAATAAATGCATATTATTGCATATTTTAAATAAAAATGATGCATATACAGGGTGTTCCTTAATAACATGCTAATACTTAAGGGGGTTATTCTTGGGCCCATATTAAGAAAAAAACTTCATATGAACGTATGTCGTAAACGTCCTAACTTTTGAGATACAGGGCGTTAAAGTGCATTTTTTTTAATTGAATTTTGGCTACATCTCCCGAAATAATCAAGCTGCTGAACTGAAATTTGGCACTGCTACGTTTTTGGGGATGGAGAATAAGCTGAAAATCTGAAATTTCACCGTATCTCCCTGAGGGCGCCACTTGCGCTGTTTTTTGATCACGCTTTTACGCGTAACTTTTTTGAGGTTATCTTTTTGGTCCTGCAGGTCCATCATTTTAGTGCATCTTTTCATTCTGCAATAAAAAAAGGTACTCTTGTTTCATAACGATTAAATCAACCGTTTGCTTTGAAATTGCCAAAACGTTCTCCAAAACACCTGTTGACTTCAATATACGAAACATAAAATTTTTACCTACCACCTTCAAGTGTTACAGATCAACTGTACCATTTAAACTGAGAAAAAAATCCCTATGAACAACGTACCAAAAATTATTCACTTTCAAAATGGAAAGGATTGAATTTGACAAAATTTGGACACTCTATTTCAAGAAAATCAATGATGTTTTGACCAATGCCCATTTGGCATTTTTTTCATCATTTTGAATGTACAGTTGATCTGTAACATTTGAAAGCAGTAGGTGATAATTTTATGTTTCGAATATTGGAATCAACAGGTGTTTTGGGGCACGTTTTGGTAATTTCAACGCAAACGGTTGATTTAATCGTTATGAAACAAGAGTACCTTTTTCTTGCAGAATGAAAAGAGGCACTAAAATGATGGACCTGCAGGACCAAAAAGATAACCTCAAAAAAGTTACGCGTAAAAGCGTGATCCAAAACCAGCGCAAGTGGCGCCCTCTGTGAGATACGGTGAAATTGACATTTTCAGCTTATTCTCCATCCCCAAAAACATAGCAGTGCCAAATTTCAGTTCAGCAACTTGATTATTTCGGGAGATGTAGCCAAAATTCAATTTAAAAAAATTAACTTTAACGCCCTGTATCTCAAAAGTTAGGACGTTTACGACTTACGTTCATATGAAGTTTTTTTCTTAAAATGGGCCCAAGAATAACCCCCTTAAGTATTAGCATGTTATTAAGGAACACCCTGTATATGCGCATATTTCGATTGAAATTAAATGCATATATTCCGCCCTTTATTTATCAGGATACATGGCAATTCGCTATCAACTTCTTTGGTCATTTCAAAAATTGACATCTGTTGTAATATGTGGACTCTCTGTGTAGTAAGGTAAATTGTGATTTCCGTTGCTTATAGACATTGTTGTAATAATTATTATTAATACTCGGAATTTAGCTGTCATGTAACTTCCTCCATAATAGTTTAACTACAGCCCATTCAAACACTTAATTGTAGATATACCTACACACCTATTGTATGACGACGTTGGCAGGTGATAAAGCTGTGGCATAATTATTATTATACCGCCTGCAGAGTATGTTGTATACTGATTATTACACCTCAAAGATTTCAGTACGTTTTAGGTTTTCGTGACGCAATATTATTTCGACGTAATATTATTTCTTATTGCTTCATTGGAATTACGATAGTAGATAGGTAATTTTCGGTTTATTAATGACATCGCGTGCAGAAACTTCTCCAGATATTTCCGTAGCTGCTCTTTCCCACTTTATGCGAACGCCAAATTAAAGTTATTGTAAATCACCTCTTCAGAAACATCGCGCGGTAGATAATCCCAAATTGCAGTATCGTTTGGGTTTTCGATTAATTAGATAGGAGCAATCCAATCCCTAGACAATTAGATACAAATTACGATACCAGTATCGAAATTCAGTTATCGGGGCAGGAATATATATAGTTTGCCGTAATTTGAAACTTACTTTTGTATAAATGGTATTTAGATTTGATTCAGAGCACACCTTTAAATTTATATTTGTCGTCAGATTTTTATTATTGTTGTTTTGAAAGTCAATAACTTAATCTATTCATCTTATCGCTCTTCACGTGGTGTAGACCCACATATTATTATACCGATTTGTGTCGAAACCTAACATGAAAGATTTTCAGGATCGAAAATTTTCTCCGATTTTGAGAAAAATCCGTACCTATTTGATTCCAAATATGGTTTCAGAACAAAACAATCCGACGAAAAATACATAAAGAATGATATTTTTGTGGTATGTCAAAAAAATGCGAAATCCCCCTTTCTTTGTTCATATTCTTGGCTTGACATTGTATGTTAGAATTTCCACGTTCGATACTTGCATTAAGTCACTAGATGTCGAATTTTGTGGGTAGAAGAACAAATTGGAAGTGCACATAACCAGCATATAGTGAATGATCACCCTCCACCCTCTAACCCCTTCTAGTAGTTGTAGAAGACGGCGAAGTCTCCTATACATCTTACCGCCACTACTAATAATCAATTGGAATAAATAGCGCTTAGCCGATGGAACCTGTATGCTCCAGTAGCTAGCACAAAAAGATCCTTCTTGACAAATACAATTTCTACAGGAATGTGCCGGATCACTTCACTATTTTTTCTTCCAATGGTCTCTTTCCCTACGTGTCTTGATTGATTTCCTGCTCAATATCTACACTATAAAAACAATAAGTACTGATGACATTGAATTTTCAGAATTTGCCTTCTCGGCTTTTATAGAGGTGAAACGTTGGTAGTCGTCCAATTAATTCAGAGTTAACTGTATAGGGGTCGATTTTGTCAGTTCATAAAGGGCGTAAATTAATTTGCGGGTCGAGGACTCAGGCCTTTATAATATTAACTCTGATGGTGTAAGGACTAAAAGGATTAAGAAAAAAATGCAATTTAATTAATTAGGGAACGATATGAGCAATTACTCATTGATTTAATCTTAAATGATATAGGTTATTCAAATTTTATTTTAGTGAATCGCATATTACCATACTCATGACGTAAAAGTATTGTTTCGGCAAACAATTTTCAATAATTTTTTATTCGAAAAATCGCTTTAAAATATTCTAAATCGTCGAAATCGAAAGTTTGAGCAAAGAAAAATTTTGTCTGCGTCTGTCTGTTCCTTTGATAACTTTGGGATGGATTAATATATTGACTTCAAATTTGATATATTATGCATACCTAATCCTGCCTACAATAGGTCGGGTTGGATTGATTTTGAGCGAAATCGCTCAAAATGGACAAATTTATTATTTAGGTTTTAGAGATACAGTATAGTTTTTTGTTAACAAAATGTTTTTATATTATTACAAAGACAATCCGGGATTGTCTTTGATTATTATAAGAGATTGAATGTAGTAAATTTGAAACTAGCGAGTGATGTGTCCATTTTTGTGGTTAAGGAATTCTGGATTGAAGTCCAAAAAAAGTGTGAATAAGGTAAAAATATGGAAGTAATGATTCCATTGGCAGTTTTTTTTCGTAACATTTCGGGGATTCTAATAATTTTCTGTTAATGTTTTGCAAATTGATTTAGAAAAGTTTCTAACACAATATTGCGTTGTCAAGTTATAATCGGCTAAAATTTTGAATTTCATAATCAATTCTTCTTCTGTAGCTAGCTTCTCTCCTAGTGGCGAAATCATTTCCTGGAAAGTAATTGGTATAAATGTGTTACCTTTGTTTTAAGAGACATCTAAATTAATGAGTTACTATGCAATAAAGCACCAAGGTTACGAGTGCAGTTTTACTTTGGGTGAGCTGATCAAAGATGTTGTGCAAAAACAAAATTAATTTTCTCACGTGTTATCTCAAGGGTATCTGGCAAAAAGACTCCAAACGACAGTTTTATCGACTCGCGGAAAAACGTGGATTTCCTGTGAAGGAGGCATAAAATATAGGGAAATAGATGGAAGGTGCTCGTCCTATCTCGAAAATATACCTCAACCCGCGTTGCTTCGCAAGGTTAATCTTCTCTGCGTATTAAAGTGCTTCGACCTGCTTTGATAACACGTTATTACGTGTTCCAGTTTTTCTTCCCCGAGACAGCACCGTTAAAGTTAATATTATTGGACTTTAGATCAAAACTAAAAATATTTTATTTTATTTGCATACCTAGAAATTGTCTCAATACAAAACAGTAAGTAGAACGCTGATTTTGAGTATAGAAATTGTAATAACATATTTTCTTAATTTAAATGGAGATCTACAGGGTGTAAATATGATAAAATGTAAATTGCAAAAAAAATGTCGAGTTGGATTTTCCCAAAAATTAATATTTGTGTAACTTCTACACTAGTAGTGCTTTTTTTAAATTCATTACCGCACTAATACGTATTTCTTGACGTCGAAATTTTGCATAAGTGAAAATTCTGTTATGTAAATTACTATTATACTACTGATGTCCCCACTACTCAAGGAACTTGCATGAAGCTTTCAACCGCAGCTTTATTGAGTTTAAGCCGCCTGTAAGGGCCATGGAAAAACGGAAAAGAGGTACAAAATACAGAAAAAGGCCCAGATAGGCTCTAGAAAATATAGGCCATAACACATGTGGCTTGACACGATAATCTTCTCTGCGTATTAAAGTGCCCAGGCTCTCTCTGATAACACCTGTCCTGTTTGTACACTATAAGATTGAAAGGCAGCGCCGTTAATATTCTGTATTGTGTTTGTTGTTTTGTAGAAGCTCAGGTAAAGAGGTTTAATGGAAAGCCGATTGGTGAACCTCAATTTTCTGACTATGTAATTCATAGTTCGTTCCATTAATCATGGGTTAACTAGGAGACCGGTTTTGGGAATTAAGTAAATTATTTTTAAAACTAAACAGTAATTATGTGTTACAAGAGTAACATATATGCGATTTATTTATTTATACTCATACATAGTGTCCCGTATAATTCTATTGACTCTATACAGGGTGATTCAGTTTTTATTCGGGAAACTTCGTCAGTGCATTTAAGCACCTCAAAATATGAAAAAAAGTAAATAAACATAAATATGAGGAAAACTTATCGTTTTCTAGATACAGGATGTAGAAAATTTCAAGAAAAAAACGTTTATTTTTTATAACTTAGATTTGAATCAGATTTGGTACACAACACTTCTATTATGGTTTGCGAATTTTATAATTTTGTATAAATGTAGTCTTAATAAAGTTGTTAATTTTGTAATGCTCTCATTTTTTGTAGTTTCTGAGGTGAAGGTATAGTAATGGCGTCGAAAAATTTAATAATATACCAATGTGGCCAAACCGAACATAGATTATGAAAAATACCAAGAGACACTTTTTATAGCAAATTCAACCGTCTTTCTAATGGCTGCTTAAAATTTTCATTTATCTGGGCCGTACTATTTGTTTTCTTAATTTATATGAAAGTGGACCCCATAAATCGGTCACTAGTCGCCTTAAGGAGCTTAAAATTCTCATGAAATTCGAAAACCATAATGAAGTGTACCAAATTTGGCTCAAATCTATCCGACGAATCGGAAGTTATAAAAAATAAATAATCATTTATAGTATGCAACATTAATAAGAAAGTTAATAAAAAAAAATTAGTGCCTTTTTTGCTAAACACTTCCGGACCAATGACTTTTTGCTTGAAATACAATTCTTTAGGGAACTATTAGAACCAGATTGGTAGGTATATCTGTCTTTGTTTTATACCTAGAAGACGCAGATAAAGTCAGACCTGCTAGTAAACGAATGCATTCGTTTTGGTGACGTAGATGCAGCCATTGACAGGTTATTGACTCGACAACGCAGAGTGTTACTCGATATACTTTGTCAAGAAATTTCAAATATCTCATCTTAATTTTACTTTAAATCGTATCTAAATAATTCGGGTTTTGAAGCTAGCCACCCTTGAATACAATCTCTGTTACCGTGGTGGCTTATCGGTTCTTAAACAGGTTAATTCCGACTCGACGTCGCCACGGTTTAGGATAGATTCCGCCGAAAGGAAGCCGGCGCTGCCGATAACTAGTCCCATCCCGTTATTTCCGTTGGATTAAATCGGGTTATAAACTGCCAACATGTCATTAGCAGCCGCAATTAAGTTTTACGCGATGGGCAAAACTGTGTAATTAAAGACTAATTGACAAAACTTTACGCTCACCGGAGCAGTGCCGTACCTCGAAATAGTTCGGAGATGTTCACGGCATTCACGGGTTTGGGCGTAAGTTTTTTCTTGCGTTTGTGGAATTAGTCCAGTTGATTTGCTTTGAGATACTTAGGATAGTAAAAGTTATTCTAAGAACCACCCTTCCAAAGCTAAACATTTCATAATCGAATCATTACCGATTGTATTAAATTATAGTTAGTTTCTGATATCAAAGAGATCCTTTTAACATGTTATTCATGATGATTTTTTTAGGTCTACCACGACTACCACCGCCATTTTCTCGCTTATTTTACGCCCTACAAAAAAGTCGTAAGAAACAAAAATGTTGCAATTTTGGACAGCTAAGTGGTGTTGTAAAAGAAATCCTCATCCATGGCCAACTTGTCGCGCAATATTAAAAAAACTTAAAATTGAGCAAAACTATTAATAGCCGTGGAATGTTTATTTTAAGAGACAGAGGAAAATTTTTATATTGAAAATTGATGGCGCTGAGAGGCTATGAAATTTTTTTTTATTTATTTCTTATTAAGCGATTTTCTCGCTTATTTTAGGCCGCACAGAAAATACGTAAGAAAACAAAATATGGCAATTTTGGTCAGCGAGGCGACTTTAAAAAAGGAATGGGCCTCCATGCCCAAGTTTTCGCGGTGTACTAAAAAAACTTTAAATCGACAAAAATTTTCATGGTCTCAAGAGAGCCGAAGACCCTGTGTAATTTTGAAACTATCTGACTACAGTGCCATCAATTTTCAATATAAAAGTTTTCATCTGTCTCTTAAAATAAACATTCCACGGCTATTAAGAGGGGGTTGCCGACGGCGAAAGTGACGTTAGATTTCGTATTTTTTAAAGTTGTATACCATAAAATCTAATAACATTTTACCTGGCAAAAATTTAGTACAAGCATCTCTGTTTTAATTTTGATCATAAGATCTTAAAAGCATGTGCACTGGAATTATTATTTTTCCCAAGGTTTTCATAACCTATAAATCAAAACTATGCTTATAAGATCTTATGATTCAAAATAATCCAGAGATGTTTGTACTAAATTTTTGCCAGGTAAAATGTTATTAGATTTTATGCTATACAACTTAAAAAAAAAAACGAAATCTGACGTCACTTTCGCTGTCGGCAACCCCCTCTTTACAGTTTTGCTCAATTTGAGGTTTTTTTAGTATTCCGCGACAAGTTGGCCATGGATGCCGATTTCTTTCGCAGCACCACTTAGCTGTCCAAAATTGCAACATTTTTGTTTCTTACGCTTATTTTGTAGGGCGCAAAATAAGCGAGAAAATCGCGGTGGTAGACCTAAAAAAAATCATCCTGTATACTTGGTCAAACTGTTATAGGCAAAACTATGAATCTATAGAAAATGTCAAAATAAGTAGATTTTTGGATATAAACATGTATCGAAATCTTAATAAGGGTTTTAGTGATACCAGGGCGTCAAAGTTCGATATATTTTTTTCAAATTTTCTTTTGTTTTTCCTAAAGGAAGGCAGATAAGGCAAACACATATATATATGGTAGTGTAGACACACATTAAATGCTATAAATTAAAAATAATTCGGCATGTCTACTTCCAGCAGAGAGGCGGGGTCAACCATCCTATTTTTTATTAAAAAATGGTACGCCTCTGAAAAAGTTGTCTTTTTATGCCTTCACTAAATTCCCTGATCAATTCTAAGAAGAAAACTACTCTTGACTTTTTTTTTGGAAAAATGTACCTACCGTTCTTTGAATAATTCATTGTAAAATTTAATCTACACGTCATATATTATACAGCATATTGTAGAACATGACCATGACGTACCAATAACAATTTATTAACAAGAAAAAGATTCAACAACTAGTGTTTAAAATGTTTGCCGCCAACATCTAAACACATACGACACCTTCATGAGCGCCGCCAGAAAAAATATAAGATAAAAGTCCTAACAATGGATTTCTTCCAGCAGACAGTCAGAGCCAATAAAATGACAAGAAAGCTGTCAGAAACAGTCTGAGAATTTAAATCAACCAATTAAATTATCAGTGACTGGTTTGTGATTTCTGTTGGAACAGGCCTATTGTAAGTAGGTAGGTTAGGTAATTTAGGGTGTTCGTGCGATTCAAAGGGAATAGTATAATATGTCAAACTTCACAGAAGTTGCTCAACGTTCACTCAGCGATGTTACCAACCATCAGAAATAAAATACCTATACAATTCTAAAACTATTTTGATTTTTATACTTTATCGCAGCGGCGGAGGTCTACAGTCATGATGTAAAAATGTTTAACCACACAGTGGAAGAGGCCTCAAAACATTGGGCAAATCAACCTTAGCACCCGAGTAACTCGGCGCTCCGGTGCGCATCGCGCAATTAAGGCGTACCTAATAACCATCCCACTTGCCGCCAATCGAAGCTAGAGGGAAGGACATGTATTCGCTGTGCGTTCCGCGTTGTGGACCGTATGCCTGCCAGTGACGCCGTATTCTTCGATAACGTACTGGCCGTACTCCCACATTACCTTTGTTTTGGTGCACGACAGTGCATGTAGAATCGGCTAGCTACACCAGAAAATATCTCATCATGGATTCGCAGTTTTATTATACGCCAGTGGGCTTATTACCGTCTCATAACAGATTTCTTATACGCGCTAGGAGATGCTAAGTTCTGATGTTCATGAACAGAATAAACTTGGGTGTTTTGTCTGTGCGGTCAAGTTGCTGGTCGCATTTTTACACAACTCTTCAACAGTACTGAGAGGTAGTGGGTTTGTACATTTTGTGCGCAGTTTTAATCGATGCTGAACGCATTTCTGGATATTACATTGAGATTTACAAAAGAAGAAAAGGATTGACCGAGGGATTGACATTGGAAATTCAAGAGACTAGTCAAAAAGCCAATAAATTAACTTAGACCATGATTTTATTTTTACAGCAGAAAAATGTTTCCCTACAAATTTAAAAACCACAAAAAATTATCGATCTTTTAAGTTTTTCTCAATATTTCGATATTTTTTGAGATTTCTGTGAAAACGTAACGTAAATTTACGATATGTTGAGCAACTAGAAACTGCGCATCAGTTTTGACGTGCGAGCTTACTAGCTGCCTAGGAAAGCGCCTTTTTAAGGGGTTTTAATACATCTCTGCAAATATATTTTTATTATTTTTGTTACTTTAAAAAAATTTAATTTCATATTCGAATTAAGGTATTTTTCTTGAAATCGGCATTAAAATGTCCCAAAATCGTCATTAAAAGCACAGAAATCGTACAATAATGTAGCCCATTATTGTACGATTTTTTCAATAAGTAGGCCTTGGCGAGACGTAAACATCAAACGTCAGACGCGGAGAAATCGCCCGTCAAAAGTGACCAAATATTCAAAACCCGGCCGATAAAGGCTCATTTAACTGTTCGTACACATTGCGAAATTGTTTCCTATAGAAGCGCAATCCTTCAGTATACATATTTTAGTAAATTTGAAAATCAATAGATTTGTTGTGTAGGCTGCACAAGAAGCAGCAGTTTGGTTTTCCTGTCAGAAGGTGCCGTACGTCATTATACTTGTCCTAGGTAGAGCGATCGGTGAAGTCAAGCAACGCCGCGCGTAGTCGGTTCGTGGACGGATGATCCCTTATTATTATTTTCTTGCCTAATAAAACTTTTTTTTCCGATTTCAAAAAAAATATAATATGTACCTCGGCACTGAAGTTCTTTTTATGACTCATGTGGTTTATTTGCCTCGGCCAGAGGCCTCAGCAACTAAACTCCACATGAGTCATAAAAAGTTGAACTTCAGTGCCTTGGTACATAAATAACTATTTTCCAACAGTGGTTAAATTTTTTTACATCGTGACTGGATCACGCTGTACCTAGAATAGAAATTTGCCCAATAATGTTTAATGGATTTGCCCTCCCTGACCCATACTTCCGAGGACCCTGCCCTCGGTTCCTCTATCACTGCTATCACTGTTGTGTCTTTTTACTCCTCCCTCACTAGATCAACAGTATAGGAGAAAGCGATAGATTTGTTCCATCCCCCTCTGAGATTCAATTTCAATTCTAGTTAAACAAATAATCATTTGACGGTACTCGAGATGTGTACACCCTGCGATTTTAGATATTTGCTCTTCAACATCCTCTCGTTTCTTTTTGATAGATATTTGTGTACCAAGGCGCTGAAGTTCAACTTTTTATAGCGAATATGGAATTTAGTTGCCGAGTTCTACAATGCCGAGGCAAATAAACCACATGAGTTGTAAAAATTAATTTCAGTGCCGCGAAATACATTATACAGTGTGTCCCAATTTGATACTGGACACCTCAGAAATATATGAAGGGCAAGGAAAACAAATGGTCTCTATTTTTTTTGTTGGTAGTCCTAAGGGAGAGTATCTCATAGGCGGTGGAATTTGGATGGGGTAATTATTATTTCATGGCCTGGCTATGGTTGTTTAAAATATCACATTTTCAAGAAACCCTATTAGGAATTTTTTTACGACAAAATGTTATTGAGAAAGCTTGTTCAGAATGAAAAACTGAGTAGATTTGCAAAATTTCAAAAGTCTAGGCCTACTTTGATTTTTAGCTTTTTCGCCTTTTTTCCCACTTTTTTCTTAGAAATGTGTGCTTTCTGGAGTTTTCACGTCAAAATACTATTAAGGAAACTTGTTCATAGTAAAAAAATAAAATTTTGACATGAAAGCTCCAGAAAGGACACTTTTCTAAAAACTACCTATCAGGTTTTGCGCAAAGTTGCGCATTTTTTGATTTACCCGGAATGAATTCCTGTCATTCTATATTTTCTTGCAATTTTTGAAATTGCGTTTTTTATTGGGATTCTTTAAGTAAAACCTTATTTTCTTAATGTTGGTTAATAAAATATATTTTTTTAAGTTATAAATAAAAAGAAATCCACCGGCCCTTCAAATAAAAATATACATAGATACACTGAAAACGTAAAACCTACATTTACGATATGTTGTGCAACTGACAACTGCGCACCACCCTTGACGAGCGAGCTTACCAGCTGATGAGATTTAATTTTTACTTTAGAATATTTTTAATTTCATATTCGTATTAAGCTATTTTTTTTTCACCTGTGGTTAAATTTTTTTATATCATTACTGAATCACCTTGTATAATTTGAAGAGCACGGTACAATCATACCGACCGCTCCCGCTGTTGCACTTTCTATGTCTTTATTTTTGTCGTGCTAAATTGAGCCAATGGATTGTGCGCCTGGCGTTCTCAGGCCCAACTCGTTTGCAGTCTACATACAGAATATTATCGTTGATCAAACCGATCGAACTTCTCATTATACTGAAAGATTATGTTATTATAGATAACAATTCCGCAATGAGGTTGAAAAGTTAAATATGATGCTTTGTTGGCTGGGTGACGAGTCTGACGTTTGGTCGTTAAACCTCTCCAAGACTATCTTATAGAAAAAATCGTACAATAAAAATTTACTTTATTGCCGAGTTCTGAGGTTTAATGACTATTTAGAAATACTTTAGTGCCAATTTAAAAAAATTGTTTGACTGATTTGTTTTGCTTTCTAGAACTTTTCTGTTAATTGTCTTTTTTCAAAAGGTATGCCGCATATATTATAATGGTCCATTATGGTGCGGACTTTTTGGCGCACCTTGAGTTGGTTTACGAGAGATATTACAACTTATTTTTCGATTTTTACACAAACATTTTAATAAAGATGTGTTGGTTTAGCAAATAAATCCGTGGCAAATGTCAGCAGGATATAAAACACAGAAGTTGTACTTTTCTGTAACATCCTGTATAGTTGTTTCTGAAATAATTTAGTTTTAAAAGGGTGTTTCCGGCTTACTACTTTTATGTTCGAAAATAAAGTTTAGGCAAATGGCACAATTAAACGTTAAGCGCAACTAAACAAGTTATATTTATGCTAGCAACACGAAAGATAAAAATGCGCCCTCGTTGCTCCCAGCAACGCCAGGATACGGGCGTCTATGCAAATTTGTGACGGCCCAAAAGATAATAATAGTTTAGACTGCTGTCGTAAATTGCACAATATTTCACTGAGCGATAATAATAATGGCTAAAGTTAAACGGAAAGCACGGGCTTGCATACACGTTCTTTCCTAATTTAATTTAAGCTAAGGAGGAGATCTAAGTAAATTTATAAAACAAATTCCTCTGGTTCATAAATCAACGCAGCAACAGCACGCTGCAAGTTTTGTTCTAGCAAGTACCATTTATTATGGATACCAAGGCATCTGGCGACGAATAGAATATTCACTGTTCACAGCACTAACAGGAAATGAAACTCTGTAGTCGTATATATTTACTATATTATTTAATACTGAACCTATATTTTTCCAAATATTTATGCTTTATAGTCTATATAGTAACTTATGCAACTATAGTGTTCAAAGCACTACTTTAGCACATGATATTGACATTATTGTTATTCCGGTGAGCTATAAAGGCGCTTTCCGCACGAGTTGCATATAATATTTTTTACAACCGTTTTAAGTAGGTATAAAAATGTCCCAGTTACACTCTTAAACTAAATGCAAGTGGCGCGTAAACATTTACACGATGGAAGCACGTGAACAATTCTGAGGGCCGCATTAAGGACGATCTCTATGAATTTTATAATATAAAATATTAAAATAATATGCCCCAGTATTAAGAACTTTAAAAACAAACTTTTATGGCACACCTAGTCATTCACTTACCTGCAAATTTCTACTATTAACTACGAAGGCGTAGAAAGGCCACGTTTTTTTTCTCTTTTATTTCTGTAAAATTTCGAGTTTAAACTCGAAATTTCGAGTTCATTGAAATTTCGAGTTCAAACACGAAATTTCGAGTTCAAACACGAAATTTCGAGTTCAAACTTGAAATTTCGAGTTTGAACTCTTCTACTCTTCAAACCCTATCATTTGATACCCATGTTAAGGGGGTGAAAAGAAATGTAATCTCTACTCTTCAAGCCCTTTCATTTGATAGCCATGTTAAGGGGGTTGAAAAGAAAATGTAATCCGCCATCTTGGAGCGGCGGCCATATTTAATTTAGTGTGGTGGCACTAACTTCTTCATTTTCGACTCTTCAAGCCTTTTCATTTGATATCCATATTAAGGCGGGTTGACAAAAATTATATCATCCGCCACCTTGGAGCGGAGGCTATTTTGAAAGTATTACAATATTGAAAATTGCATATTGTATTGTCACTAGAACTAAAGGCGTAAGGCGTATGCAAAATTTCAGCTCAATCGGATGTCAAGAAGTGGTTCCAATTCGGCTTGCAAGATTTGGCATAAACAAATAATAAACTAACATACACACATAACACGGCAATCTAGATATTAACCGATTATTGCTGTGAGCTGCTTTTCTATATTAGTTGTAAATGATGTTGCATTTGTATTGATTAAAAAATTGTATCGTAATGAAAAATCTGCATCATAATGTGTCTGTCTTCGTTTTGCCTAACATTACGATGCAAAAATCAAAATTTCGAGTTCAAACTCGAAATTTTGAGTTTGAAGTCGAAATTTCGTGTTTGAACTCGAAATTTCGAGTTTGAACTCTAAATTTTACAGAAATAAAAAAGAAAAAAAACGTGGCCTTTCTACGCCTTCGTAATTAACACAAATCGTAGCTCCAACAATTAATAAAAGAAAGACTTATATATATATATATGTAAGAAACACCGACTCGCTGGCCTCGCTGCACTTGCCCGCCGGGTCAGATTTTATTGCCGGGTAGCCAGTAGCAAGCCGATTACGTGCGTATCCCGCTCTAGCCATGCAACAACTTGTGTTTACGTTTCACTTGCGTTTGGTTTAAATAGAGTTTAGGTACGCGACTAATAATTATTTACCCTCGCGGCTGGCTAAAAGTTCTATGACTTGACGAGGTTTCTTCTTCTTCTCCATCCGCGTCCAGCGCCCGAAATAATAGTTTGCAAAGTATATACCTATTTCGTGCACTGTTTTGAAACAATGAAAAACCGCATTGAAAACAATGCGTTAATGCCATACTTTTAAATAACCAGGTATGGATTATTCAATATAGTGTTTTTTAAAAAATATATATCTAGTTTAATTATTATAATAGTATCTGCAGTTTTAAAAATAACGAATAAAAATGATCCTATAAAATAGTAGTATCTTTCGGTAATTAGTTACCTACTTCTGGAGTTTTCTGATGTCAGCTCTGGCCATAGTTTCCAAGTTTCTCTGATCTAGTAGGTAATGCATCAAAACTTAATTTGGTGTGTGCCGCAGTTAAGTTGCAATATCGGCAAATTTGCTGATTAAGACCATCCGTCAAATTTTGTTGGGTATCGAAGGATAGGCTAGAATTACCAAATAAGCTTAACACTAAATTCGAGGTTGAGCTAATGCTACATAATAGTTCATCAACATTGATATATTAACAACATAAAAACGTAGGTATCACCCTTTGTAACAAAAGCAAAACAGTAGTTCATCCACATACACGTAATCATGCCCACACAGCATTTTGAAAGACAAAGAGAAATTATAAACCCATATGTATCCGAAAAGTGAAGAAAATTTAAAATTTAATTTTGAAAGTACCACTATTTGTATACTATCAAAAATAACCCCACATAATGTGGTATCA
Organism: Pseudeuparius sepicola; assembly: GCA_963920635.1. NCBI lineage: Eukaryota > Metazoa > Arthropoda > Insecta > Coleoptera > Anthribidae > Pseudeuparius > Pseudeuparius sepicola. The sequence goes on along the minus strand of OY987302.1, from coordinate 43,584,778 downwards.
TTGAAAAGGTAATTTTTGAGAAAATTTTGATTTAGCAAAATCCAACACCCTGTATTAATGGAAATATTTATGGCAAAGGAGCATTTTTAAAACTTCAAGACCGTTAATGACTATCTGCCAAGAAAAATCGTTCCCACCTTATTATACTGGGTGTACACATACGCTCAGATGTGACCCTATTTTCGGCTTTAAGAGCCTCTACACTCTACAGGGAAATCGGTTATTTAAAACCCCTGCAACCCATATATCATTTGGCTGCATTTTCATAGCGCTATCCAAATATGCAATAAAAACATAGGCATTCCAAAAAAACATATGTTTATGTTGAACACACTGTATGGGGTCAATTTTATTAAGTGAAAATAATTTTAAAATGTGCGTCCCATCGACCCTTACCACTGTACCAAATTACATTTTGATACTACTTTTAATAAATGAGCTATCTTCGAGTACCCACTAATGACACACCCTGTATATACAAAATAACCTAAATCGTATCAAAAAACTGGAAAACTTGAATGTGCCAACAATAACATCTTTTTAATATCACGCAACAAAACAAGTTGCCTTTGGTAATGTATCTATAGCTATATGTATATCGTTAACTGATATACAGGGTGGTCCAAACTTTATCAGCAATACTTTACAAACTGCTAGAAAATTTAAAATAAAGGAGATTTTTTCATATAAACATATATCGAAATCCTAGCGGTTTTCGATATACAGGGCGTCAAAGTTCTTTTTTTTAAGTTTTCTTTTATTTTTCCTTAAGGAAGACAGTTAAGGCATACATATTTGTTGCAGTTTAGACACTTAAATACTATTAAATACTATACATTAAAAATAATTCAGCCCATCTACTTCCACCAGTGCCGGAGAGACGAGGGTCAACCATCATAATTTTTAATAAAAAAAAAATAGTACACCACTGGACAAGAATTTTTTTTGCCTTCACTAAGTTTTCCAATCAATTATAAGAAAAAAACTATTCTTGACTTTTTTTCGAAAAATGTACCGTTTTTAAAATATTCACTTTTGTGCTTTTAATTTTTTTAGAAAATCAAAGTAGGTCTAAGCTTTCGAAATTTTTCACACCTACTGAGTTTTTAATTCCGAACCTAAAGCCCACTTTACTGGGATTATTGATTTGTTTTCCTCTCTGTATTATTTTACTACGTTCCTTGCGTAAGAGCTCGATGTTAGAAAACAAAATCGATATTTGAAGTTTGCTCTCTTCAAGTTGTGGCTCAAGTTTTTTTCCCATTACTGCTATTGCTAGATGTCACTTAAGTACCTATGCCTTTTGACTCTAAGAAAGCTAATCGCATTCCCCAACTAAATCTTTATATGTAGTTTAGTGTACAATAATTTAAACTTCAAATTTAAAATCAGTATTTTCAGATATATTAATAAAGCCTAAAGGCTTGCTACTAATGTCCGATCTCCAGTTCAGTTGAACTACTATTTCTGGGGCACCTTGTATTTAGAAAATATAATGGTAAACTGTTAATTGCCGGATTTATACCTTCCTTGCCTGTGTATACATATAAATGTCATTCATAAGACCATTGATAATGAAAATAAATACTTCTTAACTACTATAAAAGCAGATATCTGAACACGTTTCGTATAATCTATCCTAACAAATGGTAATTACCAAATGCGTTTGATGCTATTAGAATTTAATGGTATACAAACCCATAATCAAGTAGCAGCAATTGGTAATTATCGAAGGTACGAGTCGAATATCCGCTTAACCCCAGTTTAGAGTCGAATGAATCATGTAACCGAATAGTATACACGCACCCGTAAAATAATCCCCATCGACAGCCCAAAACAAGAACAATATACAGAACCTCCCATTAACCGACACAAAATCGTCTCCAGTTCCCAACCATACCAAAATAAATATCTAAAACTAAAACACATCCGAAAGGCACACAAACAGATCATAAAGCCTCCTTTCTCTCTCTCAGTCTCTCTCTCTCTCTCTCTGCCTCAACTACAACTACAACTGCGCGCCCTGCATACAGACAAAACATCATGCACATCACCAAAACCCGCAAAGACCATTCTGAAAAGCGCTAAGAGGAAAAAGGAAACGTGAAGTTGACTTGTGGGTGTTTTGTCTGTGTGCAGGTCGCCGCAGAGGGTAGTCGAGCCAGTCAACAAATGGTGGTAAACCAGTTCGCGGAGTCTCCAACTGTTGGTGACGCTCGGCCGAGGATTGAGGGTATAGGAAGAGGCAGGGAGAAGGAGAACCATAGGACTACTCTGGTAAGTTGGTTGCAAAAATAAAGATAATATCTAAATGATTCAAATTCTCCATTATCATAGTGAAACAACACATAAAATAAGCAAGGTTTTCTATTGATATAAGTTATTATTATTATTATCACGAATATATTGTACACTATGTCATTGTTTTCTTTTCAAAAAACAAATAAATTCATTGGTATATCCGTTATGGGAAAAATATATAATGGCTGCCATTTTTGGAGACGTACAATACAGTTTGTTCAGAGAATTTTCGGCCCTACGTCAGAATTCCCGTCCTTGTCTGGCTCGTGAATATACTACCGATATCCGTCGTATACCCATAAGTGAGACAAGGACGGGAGTTGTGACATAGGGAGGAACATTCGCTGAACAAACTGTAGATCTATTAAAATTCATTTTGTATTGTATTTTGAAAATGCTTCGAAAGTTTACATTGATACATTTTTTAACTCCATTTCGACTGAGTTGTCGAAAAGTGCAAGCGTGTAGCACTTCTCATATTTTACTAACAAAATATTATTTATACCCACTCTAAAAATCGTTTCGTAGAAGTTGGATTTTTATATCTTAAAAATATCATCAATCGCGTTCACATGATGTTTGCAGCAGCTTGTATAGGCGAAAGCCGGGCTGGGATATTTCCAATTCCAAGTCACTGTATTAAATATGATTTAAAGGGATTTAGGGATTATTTAGTAATTCCCTCCGGCCCAAATTGGATGAAATCATCCCCCGTGCTCGTTTTCGCACAAACGCAGAACGGTAGATACCTAATTTTCGTTAACGTTTCCAACATTGAGGGGAGAGGGTGTTCTCACAGAATTTAAAATTTGCATTTGTTATGTACAGGGTGATCATTTCTAGACACCCTGCCTCTGTATCACCAAAGATTTGATGTTATTATTTACGGAAGATGATATAGGGTGTATAAAGAAATAAATTGACCCATTTCGCGCCTCTTGACAAATACGCGTCGTTACGCCAAAAATATTTTTCCCACCAGCATATCACTTTTGTTACAGCATTCCAAAGCCCTAATTTTTCTGAACATTTTTCATTAATGCCATTTTTTATTCTCTTCCGATAAAAAGTTATTCTCCAAAAACGCAGTAAAATAATAATTTTTGTTAATCGCTATTGCCAGGGATGACAGTGATTTTATTTTTAAAGATATTCCCCTGACCTTTTCTTCGTTTGAAAGATCTTCAAACCGCGCCTTTTGACCTTCTTACCATTGTCAACATACAAATCCAGGACTGGGCTACGATTTTTTTATACCCCCGATTGTCAATAAAACCATTTAGCGATTTTTTTGGTTAAAATATACATATATACCAAATTTGAACAAAAAATATACAGAGTGCCAAAGTTTAGCAACAGTCGAATGGTCAACAGGGTATTGGTGTGCAAAGATCCAATAACAACAAAATGTACAGGTTTTTTTCTCTGTTTTATAAGGTTCAAGAGCACCCTGGAATTATTATAAATTATTGAAAAAGTAGCAAAGCCAGGTAGAAGCCTCAGGATATTTGCAGCACAACTTACGTTAAGACATTTCAAACTTTTGCTAGTGGTAGTTACTTCAGCCAGTTAGACCCAAACTTTACCATGAGTATTTTAGTTGGAATGGGATGGAACAACAGTTTCTATGATATTACTTTATAATAGCTGTAATAGTTTCCACATCAAGAATCTAAAGGACAAATAATGCAATAATGCGCATATTTTGAGGGGGAATATAACAAAAGTGGTATGCCTGTTATCGATAATACCTTTCGTTAATTTTACGAATTATAATCCCAAAGCTGAAAATACCACGACTGCGCAGCAAAAAAAATTTTCCACGTTTCTGAACAGGCTGCCAATGAAAAGTATGCAAGTTCTTATTATGAAAATGCTGAAAAAAGATGGCATACCGTTTGCGCATGTCCAAGTACACTTTACATCGAATAACTCGTTTAATTGATTAAATAACATTCAATTTAAACAGTACTTGGACATGCGCGAAAGGTATGCCAACTTTTTTTCAGCATTTTAATAAGAACTTGCATATATTGGCATATATTGGCAGCCTGTTCAGAAACGTGGAAAAATTAATTATTAAAATACAAGATCACGTGGCAATAATAGCCCTTTGGACCCACCCTAACGGTATGCCTATTTTTTCCGAGGAATTTTTTATTTTGAAGTTCATTATAAAACACATGGCAGCCTGTATAAAATCATATCAAAACGCATATTATTCGAATAATTGAAAACTCAGTTTTTCACATGAAGAACCCAGGATGACTCTCTGATTCATACCTTATTATTGTGAGAATATGTGCCACATAATGCCCTTTGAAAGGCATACTGAGTAAAATCACGTCCAAAAATCTGTCACTATCTCCCGGTCTATAAGTTTAATTACCACGCATACAAGTTAAAGTTCATGTGACAGCTGTCATTTAGGTTGAGCTTACGGTTCTGAATAAGTTTTTTTTTGCTAATAGATACCTATTTAACAATCAATGTGTTAACTGAAAACATATCTTCTAGTCCTAGCGAAAATACCACTAGTGGTATTATCGTATGTAATATCACAAGTGCCGGAAATTTTATCGATAATTTTTTCGAAAGTGCTATTTTGCCTAGAAATATCAGGAGTATAAATTGTTTTTTTATTTTCTGATAAAATCCCGAGAGCGAAGTTCGAGGGATTTTATCTCTGAAGATAAAAGCCCAATTTGTACGAGTGGTTTTGCTAATGGGCAAAATAGGGCTTGAGAATAAAATTATCTATAGAAGAATTATTTAATAATTTCTGTATTAATTTTTTCTATATTTACATTTCCAAAACGATTCATTTTGAACGAGTTTATTGACAGCTTCGATTGTAGCGTTCGAGTAAATGAACATGACGCTTGGATATCCAAGGCAAATGCGATTATATCTACACCCTGTTAGCGTTGGTTTATTTTCTGAATGCGTGTCATAAATTTAAACGGAGACGGGGGTCTAATAACAACAATTTAGCAATGTAAAAGTTATATAAATTCATTGATACAATGCTTAATAATACCGCAACATAATTTATAAGCAGCATAATAATTTAGAACATTAAAATCACACCAATTTTAAGAAGTACTGTTTGTATCGAACAGATTCGCGGTTGATAAGCAACGAAGTGATAATTGCACAAGTGGTATTAACGCTTTGGTATGAACAAGTGCAATTATTATCGCTAGCACAGGCATATGATGGTATGATTGGTTGTATTTTTATGGAAGGAGCTACCTTATTGGATGCAAGCAGTATGAGGGAAATAATCGCTGAAATCTTCACCTGATTGGTTAATATATGTCAAAAATTATGTCATTGGTTCATATTGACAGACTTTGAATTCTCTTAATTATTTCGTACATAAATATTTAAAAAAATACGACTATGGGTAGTTCTAGCAACTGATAATGCAAACGTATTAGTGTTTCTTACGTTAAAAAATCCATTGCAGATTTTTTAAAATTCAAACGAAAAATCTTCTTAATTTAATAGGTATTTGTCATTTATTGCTGGGCAAGCTTGGTTTGATTTTAATCATTTTATGATGTAGAGACATTATTTGGAACATGAAACGATTGTTTCGTGCTATTGTCATGTTGGAGGCTAGAATTTCACAAGGGATGTCGCAGAAACTCTTAACATATCCAAGAGTATTATTAATCGTTATGGATAAGATTCCAAGAAACATAGAAGACGTCACAGAACGGCATACAGGCCGTACAAAGGGTAACTACCCCAACTCAGAATACAGATTCCTAATATTGCTATTCTTGCAAGAGCACAGTATGATTGCTACGCAATTGGTTATTCAGCTGCACAATACTCACAATGTACGGGTTACTGACCAAACTGTCCATGAAGATCACATTAATGCCCTCCGGCCTGTAAGAATTCCAGCATTATCACGAGAAAATCGCACAACCGGGTTACAATGGGTACAAGAACATTTAAATTGTCAGCTGCAAGAATGGACTCCAATTTGATTGTCTCATGAGTCCCGATTTGGACTTCGGCCAGAATCAAGCAGGCATCGGATGCAGAACACCTTGCAGCTGTTCGAACGGTTCACACCTTTCAAGGAGATACGATCATGGTATGGGGCGGTATCAACATCGGCGGAAGAACTAATCTCGTTTGGTTGGAACGGTGTATTATTCTTCGACCTATTGTTGTTCCTTTTGTTGAGATAATTGGACCAAAATTTCATCTAATGCACAACAATGCGCGTTCCCGTGCGGCAATAGTCGTGCGCGAATTTCTGCAGGAAAATGAAATTAATGTTTTGCCTTGGACTTCTCAATCCCCTGACCTTAATTCCATCGAGCAGTTATGAAATATGCTCGGACGAAGAATTTTGGTGCAAAACATTAAGTTTTGACCAACAACTATTCGAGTGCCTTTGAAATTAATGGAACGCCATTGAACAACATGATATTGATAACCTAATTCTGAATATGCCTCGTAGATGCAGAGCGGTTGTTAACACTCGTGGAGGTAATGCTCTGTATTAATTATTATTCGTCGCGTCTCCGTCCTTCTCTGATCTCTGGTAGGTAACACTTTTATATGAGTCACGCACGCGGTTTAAAGAAAAAACGCCAGCCGGCACAGGCACAGAGTTGCCACGTTTGGCGTTCTGGACAATAGAACGACGAAACTGTAGATTTTAGCCCGAACAAAATTGTGCAACTTCGTCTTTAATTATCATAAATAAATAAGGGTTAAAAGCCGTTGTTTCATTTATTACGTGTTATGTTGGTGCATCCACTGTAAGCCGAGTACAATTTTAGGGCAATTAAAAATATTGTCATGTACCCTATTTTAAACACACCAGGTTGGACAAAAACTTCTCAGACATTTAACATATTTTATAATAAACCGGTCATTAACAGTAAACCTGCCTTTGCTAAAAGCGTCTTAAATACTACAGAACGCTCGTAGCCTTGTGTATGTGTTAATTAACTACTTTGTTCCTTTTTTGTTCAAAACTTAATAAGTTTTTATTATGAAGTATTTTTCTATGGAATATTTACCTATATCAGGTATTTTCTGTAACGAGAGATTCCACTCGTTGCATTCCTATAATATACTTGTGGCTCACTGCTCCGACTACGACGCTCGAATAATTAAAATGGATCATCCTTACAGGTAAGTCGATCAACTTTTTAATTATATAATGTTGCTTTATTGTTGTTATTTTTATGTGTTACAAAAACATGTATATTTTTTTTTCTGAAAACTAGGTAAATTTGAAGAATTTCTTCATTCTTTTGTGAATTTTGACACATATAAGTCTATTTAGAGTACCTACAGCTATAATATAAAAAAATATGGCAAGAAATTGTGTTCATTTCATAATTATTTTCTTTGTCCCTTAGATTTTTATAATGTGTGTATTATTTTTTTATTATTCTACTTCAAAATAACTAAGGGACAATTTCATAATCCAACTAAATAACTATTTAAAAATAAAGGAACTTTTCAACATTATTTAAACAATATTCAGATTATTGCAAATGCTTCTTTGATTTTAGAGGGTGCTTTAGTTTGTGTATAAAATTGGCTCTGAATTGGCTAACCTATTAGTCGTTGTCATTAGTCTTATCTTCAGTTATAATTTCCCAAATTATTATATATGGGACTAATATCTGTCACTTTTTTGTAAAGCGATAATTTCAGGAAAATATTTTAAATAGTATAACATATTTTCTTTATATCTTTCCACTTATATTATCTGCTTTAATGCAAGATAGTTACTAGTTAGAATCTTAAAAAATAAAATATAAGTTTATCCTTAGAAATATGAGAAATTCTGTCGAATTATAATAGTTTGGGCTCTCATGCGAATATAATAGACTATAAATATCAGCTTCCAAAAAATTTTCATCAAAGGAAAATTACCATTCCATATTCTTGTAAGCTCTAAAGTTCTGAATGAGGTGGAGCTGCAACAATACTAGCTTCTCCAATTTCATAAAGGCCGGAAAATTCATTTCGTATATACCTACGGGGAGTAGGTATCAGTTGAGGATAAATAATTACTGTCAGCGACTACGTAAAAGATAAGCACCTGTGAGCCAGCCTCTCATACTCTCTCTAATTATCTACTTGTCAGATATATCAGCTTTAGTCATAATAGTGGAGTCAACTAGGAAAATAACTTCGAAGAAATTCCGGGAGTTTTAGATTTTGTTGGAATGTGTTCGTTTTGATGTCTTGAAACAAAATCCGAAGAGTCCGCAGCGCAAAATAGTGAGCGATTTTTTTTATTTGACAATAACTGTCAAAAATATAGGTTTTATGTTAATAACTTATTTAATAAGCGTTTCTATAGAATTTAAGTAAAACCATTCGAAAGAGCAGGCAATTTCTCAAAAAAAATGTATTTACATATTTTTTGTAAGATAATTAAGTAATGAATGAGAATTTTTTTAAGATCATACGTTTTCATGCTTCCTCGTATTTAAGAGACAGCCGAAATTGAGAGCGGCGCGTGGAGCACGAGACAGTTAAACAGTAATAACTTTTTACACACACAACTAATCCATATGCAACAAAGTTTATTGGAAAGTGACACCGTAAAGCAATTAAAAAAATCTTGTAGCATTAATTTCCATGAAGGGATACGCCTGTCATATTATTGTAAACTTGACATTGATCAAAATTTCATGCATTTTGACAATAATTGACGTTACATGGTCGATTTGTAATATTTTTGAGCAATATTACAGAATGTTTCTACTAAATGTATGTAGTTTTGAATGAGCAATATAAGATTACGATAGCAAACCTCGTTTGTTTTGTTTTTTTTTCACCTTGAATTTCCATAAATTCTTGCTATCGTATATTTAATATTTATTTCAAACCCTCATAATATCCGCATAAAATTAGATATTGAACTCAATAGGTGACTTTTTGAAGCTTAAAACGTTTTCTTTTTGATAGCATAAGTTATTTTAATGTATTTCTCTTTTTTCTCGTTTATTTTTGCAGTAAACCGCGTTATAATTAATGTCCCAAAACGCAAAACTCAATTTTTCTTATTTTTAAATCCAAGAATCAAGCCGTAGGAGGTTTCTTATTGGGATGAGACCAATCCTAAGTGAAAGTACACGCTTTAAACTTCCGATTTCCTAGTCAAAAGATTTTTTCTACATAATTTCCGCTCGTGATTATCAGCTTTTGGAAAAAAACTCTCTTCATGTGTTCTCAGCTTTCATACAATAATACGAATTCAATAATAAATATAATAATTTCCACTTTCTTTCTCGTAAATACTTCATACATGTTTGTATACTACTATAGTCCCCATTTTCGATCCACTGAGAAAATGAGTTTGTATGTGTGTATGGGTGTGCGTGTGTTTGTGAGGCGTGTTAGTCGGCAGGTAGTCGGCAGATGTAATTCTGTTCCCTTGGAGCACAGCTTGTATTGACGTGGGGACGAATGGCACAGCTTAAATATATACCCCCCCCCCCCCGAAAATCCAAGCTATATACAGGGTGTTTTATTAAGGGTGAAGAGGTACCAATATCTCAGGAATTGATAGTCCTGGAGCTTTGGGGAAAATCTTCTTAAGTAATATGGTCACGAAAAATCGCTGGAAATTTTATTTAAGTTTGTAGGTCGGCCGCTAGGGGGCGTATTCGCAACAGTAAATTTGAAAAATGAGTTCCCAAAAAAATATCTAATAAATATCAAAAATAATTTTATTGCACTCTTCAGCAAATACTGAACAATTTTCGTTAAGGATTTTTTGCTCTAGCTCTTCAAATAGAGGTGAGACGGGCGGATAAACATTGACTTGAAAAAATGCTACTAACTCCGGTTTGGTTTAACCGAATTGGTTGAATTTGGGCTTGTTGAAGAGAGATTTCCTTCTTCTATCAAATGATTGTCCAGTAAGATCATTTCGAATTTCGTGGTCACCGCTAGAGGGCGCAATTCGAAAAATTTCCCTTTTATTACAATTTTCTCCGAAATTTTAAATTCAATGACATTTATTCTGTTATAATCGAAAAGTAGATTACATTTACAACAAAAAATACTGTGGTATTGTGATATCTTCATTAGTCTCGAAGTTATCGCCAAAAGAATAAATATTAACATGTTATTTGAAAGAAGAAGGTAGGTATTTGTTTTCAAAGATTTTCGTGGTCAAGCATGCCATGAAATACATAAATAAAAATCTGCTTGAGCTTTTAGTAAATAGTTAGATTTTCACTTTTTATTCCCTTAAACGTATTTCTAATTTACTTACCTTACCTGTCGTATTGATATGAAATTATCTCGGAAATTTTTTTTTAAATTCGATTATTCTTGCATTCAACTTCATTTTTACTAGGCGTCATTTTATTTTTAATTTTTTTTACTTCATATTCATAATCGGCATCTCAAAAAACATAAAAATATACATTTTCATTGAAAAATAATGATTCTGCAATTAATTGTAGACGATTTTTGAGAAATTTCGGTGAAAGATCGATTTTTTGATTTTTTTATTTTTAAAATAAAAAGCGCACTTTTTCAACCTGCGGACTTTTAAATTAAAGTATGTTTGAAGGTGCTTCAAAAGGTTTTATTCAAATCCATGACTTCCCTAATTAGTTCCTATTTAACACCATTTTTCGTCTACGTTGACTCCACTATAAGTACCGCACGGCACGTTTCGAAGGACGTGTGAATGATGATGGAAGACATTGCTGAGTTTATGGTTATAGCGAATTTATATTCAGATGCACTAATACCGGCAGAGCTCTCGGAAATATTGAAACCTTCCCTTCGAATCCAAAATCCCATTAATAAAGCTAATTGTACTAAAAGAAATTATCCTAATCCTGAAATAACACACTAACACACGTTTTTTTTATTAAACTGGATTGAAATTTCTAAAAAATCACTCTTTGGAAAGAAAATGATTCGTATACTAAAATAGCGTAGATCTTAGGAAAGGGAATCTCCATCTCCTTTAATATTGGTACTGGCAACCAGAGCATCGCGCCGGTTCGAATTGTCGGGATACCGAAAAAGGCTGTAGCGGAAAAAGCGCGGTTTATTAAAATTGTCAGCACATCGAATGTACATTTGGCAACGCTGCGCTCTGTATCTACACTTCCAGCTAAGTTTATTTAAATGCTGGGAGGAAGGACGTGGAAGTTGCTGGTTTTAAAGCACATAATCCTGTTAACCTGCAAAACATAGGGTATAGGGTTCAACAAGAAAATCACGTTTTTCAAATGATACTTCTTCAAACTATACGCATTGTGACGACGGTTTCAGGACACGAAGTTTCGGTTTCCTGACAATTTGATACTGCACAATTTTGATTTCCGGGTTATTCTGATGTGGCCAGAGGAAATTGGGACCAACATGTAAAGGTATACCTACCTATGTTTTCACTATTAACATTTTTATATCATCTTACCGGAAATCTGCACATTTTCGATTTTCCGGTTATATTATAAATATATTAAATTGGGACTATTATGTAAATGTATACATACATGTTTTCAATATTAACATTTTTATAAGGTTCTCTTTTGAAAATGCGGGAAATTCCATCGGCAGTTTAGTAACTTGTGCCCTCAATATAGTAGAGTATCATCCTACTAGAAACTTGCGCAAACTATAAGATTACTATGCCACATTATGAAGGCGATGGAGCTGCAACAATTCGGGCTCTTCCATTTTCATAAATATCGTTAAATTATTTTTATACGTAAACGTCGAGAACAAATTACGGTATAAAAAGCGCCATCGTTCGTTACACAAGCAAATTACTGTCCGCGACGATGCCAAAGGTGAGCATTATGAGCAGCCCCCTCAATCTAGCAATTACCTGCCAGATATAATAACGGCTTTCTCCTAAGAACCGCATGCTTCGACGGACGTGTGCCAGGTACCTTATTAATCCCCACGCCCCACTGCTTCTAATTGAACGTCTGTAAATCTACTTTTAGACCTTGGTCTTGGAATTTCATATTGTATGATAATGGCGGTTAGCGAACTTTTTTTAAAACCTTTACTATTTTATAATTTAATTTGATAATTATTCTATTTTATTTTATATTGTTATATTCTAACAATATTCCATGTCGATGTACGTGAATAGTTGGAGAAAAGTTCAGAAAAGTAGGTAGGGAAATCGAAAGTATTTTCGTCATAACAGGTGGATTCTTGTTGAAATCTGTCCAGAATAATGTGTACAACAACATATTATGTGAATGCGTACTATATACATGAGCGGCTAAAAAGTTATATTAACAATTTAAGACAAAATAGCCGTTTTCAAAATATGTTTCGCTACACTTTCTTAAATAACTGATCAGGATGATTTCCTGTGGAAAAAAAGTCCAGAATTCAATCCGTTCGCAGTGGAAATAGATATAAAATGGCGCCAGTCCGCTTGTTATAATTAATTCAATAATTAGCTTGCAAAATTGAAAACACTATTGTCTATACGAAAATAATTAAGAGTTATTGTTAAGTTACTGAGAAAATTTAAATAATTAATCGAAAAAAAAAAAAACGTTCAAAACATATACTTAAAACTGTTTACAATTAGCACCTCTAACTCCAATAGCAGATCCAATTTTTATTTAATGGGGTCTAGCGCGAGATCTAGCTCGACTATAAGTTGTTAGGAATCGAACTCAATTTTTGTGACGTTGTACAGGGTGGCTCACTATAAATTGACACCCCCTTTAACTTGTTAGTTGAGGTTAGAAAAAAGTTTTTTACAATAGTTTTAGATACTAATACAACGTTTTTTGTGACGCTATTGAACCGTGTACAGTGTGGTCTAGAAAGCCGTGGCAGACATAAGTTATGTTTTTAAAATGGAACACCTTGTATAGTTTTGGATTATTGAATTCTACGCATTTTTCTGATTCCACCGAAGTATACAGTGTGTCCCAATTTGATACTGGACACCTCAGAAATATATGAAGGGCCAGGAAAACAAATGGTCTCTATTTTTTTATTGATAGTACCAAGCTAGAGTATCTCATAGGCGGTGGTATTTGGATGGCTAATTATTTCATGGCCTGCTATGATTTTTTAAAATAGCAAATTTTCAAGAAACCCTATTAGGGATTTTTTACGACAAAATGTTGTTAAGAAAACTTGTTCAGAATGAGAAACTGAGTAGAATTGCAAAATTTCAAAAGTCTAGGCCTACTTTGATTTTTAGATTTATCTTCCACTTTTTTCTTAGAAAAGTGTCCTTTCTGGAGCTTTCACGTTAAAATTTTTATTTTTTCACGATGATCAAGTTTCCTTAATAATATTTTGACGTGAAAGCTCCAGAAAGGACACATTTCTAAGAAAAAAGTGGGAGAAAAAGGCGAAAAAGCTAAAAATCAAAGTAGGCCTACACATCTGGAATTTTGCAATTCTACTCAGTTTTTCATTCTGAATAAGTTTTCTTAATAACATTTTATCGTAAAAAAATCCCTAATAGCGTTTCTTGAAAATTAGCTATTTTAAAAAATCATAGCAGGCCCTGAAATAATTACCCCATCCAAATACCACTGCCTACGAGATATTCTCCCTTGGGACTACCAATAAAAAAATAGAGGTCATTTGTTTTCCTTGTCCTTCATATAGTTCTAAGGTGTCCAGTATCAAATTGGGACACACTGTATATGCTATATGTTCACTCTAACAGTTCGTTCAGAACTGAGCCTTTGAGCCTTTTTGTGAGGGTCACAGGTTGCCATGGAAGACAAATGCCAAATTGTAGTAATAATTATTGACAGTTTGCAAGTAGATTCACGCTTTGGTGAACAAAATGGGCTAATTTAAGATTTCATAGAAAAAATGAAGAAGGGAAATTGAGAGAAATGATAAATTTTAAATAGTAACATAGTTAATAAAGTTTGTCAGATTTATTGTTTGAAATTAAATTTTTATCGAAAACGACAATAACATTTAGAAAAAGGATATACGTGTTACAAATATGCTCCACATGGTCACCTTCTTGTTCTTATTTTAACCGAACTTGTTTCTTCAAATATAGTTTGATAACATTTTTAATTGTATTCCTGCAAGGCACGGGTCTTTCTGGGTGGATTTCATGGAATGCTAGTTGAATTAAGTGAATATTTGAATTTTATGACTAGTATAAACGTACTATGTCGAATATCCCATTTTGAAGTATTTTGTTCTCCAAAGCATGAATCTACTTGCAAGCTGTCAATAATTATTACTACAATTTGGCATCTAGTCTTCCATGGTAACTTATGACCCAAGGAGTGATCCCTCACAAAAAAGGCTCAGTTCTGAACGAACTGTTGGAGCGAACATATATAAACTTCGGTGGAATCAGAAAAATGTGTAGAATTCAATAATCCAAAAATATACAAGGTGTTCCATTTCAAAAAACATACATTATGTCTGCCATGGCTTTCTAGAATACACTACACGGGTCAATAGAGCCACAAAAAACTTTGTATTAATATCTAAAACATTTGTAAAAACTTTTTTCTAACCTCAAAAACTAACAAGTTAAGGGGGGTGTGAATTTATAGTGAGCCACCCTGTACACCTACATGCGAGTGCATAGTTTTTAACGTTTATAAATAATTAGATTCTCCTTATATTTTCATGTATTTTTATGGAATATTCCTTTGGGTTCTAGTAGCTGAAGATAAAACGCATATACCTACCTAATATAAAAAAACTTATTTTTTTTACTCTGAGATCCCGAGGTATGTAATATTTTAGGTTAGTATGCAATATTTGGTTATTATTTAAAATTTTGACTGGAAAGAAATTGCAAAAACAATTCATTATAGATTTGAGTAATTTTAACTGCAACAGTCGTCTTCCTCTCTTTTCAGCACATCTATTGAATTTGGTGTCATAGAAACCGAGATAAAGTGCTTCGAAATCGGCGTCCTATTACTATTACCGGCGCCCGCCTCCCTTGATTTTACATTTTGCATTGATTTTTGATAGAAAACTATACACCCGTATAAAATGTCATCAAAATTGGAAAAATAAACAACATTTCGATTGTAACATCTTACATTACATTTTTATGGACAATCCCAATAGTATGCGAAGCTTGTACAAATGTCCAAAGTTATTGTCGTGCTAGATGTATAAAATCCACACAGAGTGTATCTTATATTGTGGGTGCTTATTCTAAATAGTTTAAAGTACGTTCAGCTCAAGTTTCGTTTATGTTGTTCAGTTCATTAAATTTTCACAGCAACATAAAAGAGGGCGGGTTGCCGACAGCGAAAATGACGTTAGATTTGGTATTTTTTTAAGTTGTATAGCATAAAATCTAATAACATTTTACCTGGCAAAAATTTAGTACGAACATCTCTGTCTTCATTTTAATCATAGGGTCTTAAAAGCAGCGTGTTGTTTTATAGGTTATGAAAACCTTGGGAAAAATAATAATTCCAGTGCATATGCTTTTAAGATCTTATGATTAAAATGAAGTCAGAGATGTTCGTACTAAATTTTTGCCAGGTAAAATGTTATTAGATTTTATGCTATACAACTTAAAAAGATACGAAATCTAACGCCACTTTCGCTGTCGGCAACCCCCTCTTAACAGGTGTTTGGTGGCACATTTTGCCAATTTCAACACAAAAGGTGGATTTTATTGTTTTGAAACAAGTATGCACTTTTACTGCAAAATGCGAAGGTATTCAGGCTCTTGTGGGGACATTAGCACTTTCATTTGCAGTACTTGTGGGGACTTACCGAATTGTGTGGACATACACCGGTCTCCTCAATTTAAAACGTGGTTTAAACTAATCTATACCCCTATAGGCCTTTGAAAATGGCAAAAAGTGAAAAAAAATTAGAACAGTATGAAATCCAATGGAAAAGGAAGAAAATATAGCAAAAATAACAGAAAAAATAATTTAAGGTCTTTTAGGGGCGAAAAATGGTTTTTCACGATTTCCGGCAAAACTGCAACTCCTATCGAAAAAAGTTGAATGGCAAAGTTGTAGGTAATAAAAACATCTATAACTTTTGTATTTACACTTTTTCACACACTACCTCAAAATATCCGCGAATAATCGAAATAACCGATTTTTTGGTTTTTGATTTTAATCTCCCACAAAAAAAAATTCCGCGAAATTTGGTGGAAACTTACCTTCTTATGTCCCGAACACGCTGTAATTTTTTCGAATCAAAATATTTATTTTTACCCCTTTTTTTTATTTTAAACCGAAAAAGTAACCTCATTTTCAATCGAAAATACCCACGTCAAAAAAGCTGCTTTTTAAAAAAAGTCGGTTCGCTTTTTGTTCGTTAAAACCTCTACTTTATGATGGTGTAAAAAATTATACATCACTATGGAAAATTTTCTCAGAAAATGCAAAAAAAACGAAAAAACTCGATTTAGAAAAAAAAAATTAAGATTCCATGTTATATTGATAAACCAAGAAATTGCAAATCGATATACAATGTGTCCCGGATAAGAAAGAACAGCATGCGGGGATCTTGCAAACAGTGAGAGATAGAACAACGGTTAAATTGAAAAAGATGAGCAATTTTGAGTTCAAAAAAAAATGGTACAAACAGATTTCTAATATCTCTTTTCGTTTTTTAGTTATTTTCAAAAAAGTGAAATTTTGCATTTTCGATTTTATTTTTTTCTGAAGTTATCACAAATAGGAAAAAAGAAAAACACTTTCTTATGGAACTTTTTAACGGGTTTTAAGATGGCGTTTTTAAATTTGTTCTACAACATTTCGTTTTTTGAGAAACCATCTTCAACTTTATTTTTTTAAATACGGACCTGGATTTTTTTTTGCAGATTTTGAAAACACTTTTCATTCCAAATACCATGATGTATGACACGAAATATTTTTAAAATGTTTTGAGACAATTATACTGAAATTTCCTTTTTTTCCATTTAAATACAGGGCCGCATTAGAAAAAATGACCCCCATATACCAAATTTGAACAAAAAATATACCGGCAGTTCCATTCTGTAGGGCAAAATAGGAATTTTAAAGACATCTGGCGAGTCAAGTGTGCCATGGAATCCCTTCAAAACAGTTTAATGGTCAACAGGACCACTCAAAATGTTGGTGTGAAAATATTTACTACAAATATATACAGGGCATTTTCTCTGAGCCAGCTCAAAATTTTGAAATTTTATGTAACTTATACGGATCAAGAGTGCTCTGGAAAAAAAAATATTGATAAACACAAAAGTAATGTATTTCTTTACAAAATGCCAACTAACAAATATAAACAATTTAAATTATTGGTCCTTTCTTAACAAAGTCACTTCTAAGATTATAAATTTTCTGTGCGTTTCCTGTTGTGGCACACCAGTCACCTTAACTGATATGGACTTACTGACTGGCAGGCTTCTGTATTTTTTAGATTTAGTTCGTTTATAGTGTGTGGAGCGGTTTTGATATACTCGATTTTTGACCCGTAAAAATTCCCCAAAAATTCAGTAATTCGAATGGCACAGGTAAGAACACTCTGTATATTTTGTATTGGACCTTTGCACACCAACACCTTGAGTGGTCCTATTGACCATTCAACTGTTTTGACACCCTGGGGAATGGAATTCCCTGTATATTTTTTATTCAAATTTGGTATATAGGGGTTTTGGGGTGTTCTGATTAACGCTGTGGGATCAGATTTTAAATAAAAAAATCGCTAAATGATTTTCGTGAAAATCTGGGGTATAAAAAATCTCCGCCGGCTCGGGATTTGCATTTTGAAAATGGCAGGAAGGTCAAAAGAAGCGGTTTTTGAAGGCCTTTCAAACAAAAAAGTTTAGGTTTTTATCTCCAAATATGAAGATTTTACGGATTTGTATAGTTATAACCTTGGACACCCTGTATGTACGTGTCAACGGGTATAACATACGCACCTTATAATCCTCTTAATATTATCATTAATATAATAAGAAACGGTAATTATTATATCTCCGTTTCATATGTTACTCAGTCATACTAAAAAGTAAAATGCACAAAAGCATTTTCACAGGGTGGCACTTGCCAGTTGCAGATGACCGTCCTAATATTATGCGTCCAACGTCCCATTCATGTAACAGATGCTATCGACAGCGAAAGCACTTAAATTTCCTTTAAAGGTCACTGGCAGCGAATTCTATCTAGTGGGGGAGAAAATGTTTTCAGGCCGTTTTAGATAAATGATTAAAATATTATTCAAGTGACATTGATTTAACTATATACCGTTTTTGTTAACAATAGTCGAATAACTTTTCGAAAAGCAGTGCTCGATGGAACTAAGGGAAGGTAATAAATTATGAATAATGTATTTGAAACCGAGTCGGAAACACATTGTTTTTTAAAGAACGTTTCTATACGGAATGTAGAATAGGAACTTTGAACAATCTTCCCGCGTGGTTAATTTACAAATTTCTTCCCCAAAACCTAATACACTTATGTTTTAATCTCCCGGGTAGACAACAACTGTAATTGGGCTTTTAAAACAATCGTTAGGAGATATCAGAACAATGACTACGCAACAAATTAATTCATTAATTTTGAACTTAATTTTGAATAAAAAACCTCGGGAAGAAGCCTGTTTAAAATTAACGTTAGGTTATAGGTTGACAGACCCCGAGGTAAACAAATCCTTTTTTTTTGTTGGATTAAGTGGTTATTTGTAGATTCAACGGATTTTTTTATACTTGGGACTAGTACTTTAGTGTGTGTAATTAGTTTGTATGGTTCGAAGTGGACTAGTGGTTTCCAACGGCGAAAACCAGTGAAAATTACTTTCAGAGGTTATTTTGCGCGCTATTCCCCCTATTACAATTAAATTACGCACTATTCCCCCTATAACAATTAAATTACATACAAAAGAATATCAGCCCTGCTTAAAGAACTTTCCCATTAGCCCAGTCATTGGGGATCAAAAAAGGGCTTACCTGGAAATAACTCTGGAAGTTTTGAAATTTCGCAGGTTTGTAGGTTTGGGTGTATAGAACTAAATTTCATAAAATGCACAATTCGAGACTTGCCGCCGGCCCCGCTATCTTGCTAAGATAGCCGCCAAAAACGGTTTTTTGCAAATATCTACAAAACTATGCGTTTTACGAAAAATTATGTAGACATCAAAATTAAAGAGGTGGAAATTTCCTACAAAGAATATTCTTGGCATATTTTCGCTAAAGTTAACCGTTTAGGCTCAAGAGCTGATTAAATAACAACATATTCCGTTAAGGGAGCATTATCACACATAGTGCCAACCCAAGTGTGTTTTTGGTGTTTGTTTTTAAAATTACTAAATTTTTCAAAAAACCAATGATGCTCATCTTAAATACTACATTATATTGGGCATATTTGGACAAAAAAAATCAACCAAATCTGATGTCTCGTTTGCGAAAACAATATACCTGAAATCTATTTTCTTCTTCTTCTCTAATATAAAATTACCAGGAACTTTAGGTATATTGTTTTTCCAAACGAAACACCAGATTTGGCGGATTTTTTGTCAAAGTATTTAAGCTGAGCATTGGTTTTATGAAAAACGTAATGATTTTTAAGATAAACACAAAAACCCTCTTGGGTTGGTAGTATTTAAAGCCATGTCTGTTTATGCCACCTCAACTTCCCTAAACTGCTTTTACCTAGGTATCTCTATAAATATGCGTATGCGTAGGGGAGATCGGGGTAAGATGACGAACGGGGTAAGAAGACTAATGCGAATATTGTCAACAAGAAACGATTACCGATATTTTAACCCCCAGAGCCATTTACCTCACGGTAGCTATCATTAATATTGTCGGGTCAATTTTGTCGGCAGTTGCTAAGCCGGCCGACAACGGCACATGTTGATCCTACCGTTATGCGTTGTAATTTTTGACGATTTTTTGTAATTTCCAGGTAAAAATCCCCAATGACAGGGCTACATCTATTAAACAAATAACAAAGGATTTCCACCTAATCCAACAAAAAAAGGGTTTGCTTTACCTCTGGGTCTGTCAGATGCGCACGAGACCAATAAGAACAAATTTCATGTAGATATAACCTTAATAACCTTGATGTGTGGAATAGTAGTGTCCAACCGTTTTAGAGTAATAATATCATTTGCGAAGTTTATGAGCATTAAAAAACGATTAAACACTCCTTAAAACTTTTAACCACTGTGTCCGCTGTCAAAATAATGAGTCAAATTTGGATCCTAAAGGTGGATTTATAAACTCGACGTTTGCGTTGGCGCTCGAAGTTGACGGTGACCTTCGCAGTTTGCGTCCAGAAATATGCACGACTGAATGTGAAAGATGAAATTATTTTATCTCGGACGGCATCGGACGCAGACGGCAAAGTTCGACGGCGGCGTTTATAAACGGTTACACGTAAAATATTGGGATTGAATTTTTGACGCAAACGGCAACGGCGAGCGCCAACGCAAGAGTTTATAAATCCACCTTTAAGATGGCCATTTAATTTGGGTATTTTTTGGGTATCAAATGTCAAAGTAGTCTCTCAGGGTGATCCACATAACACTTTACCCTTCTTTAACTTTTTTTTTAAGTCAAGAGACAAACATGTTAGCAAAGAAACATAAAAAAGTTCTGATTATTTCGTATTTTGATACTTATGATATTCTGCGAGTCGCGGGGATATTTTTTGTTAACGAACCCAACCCACATCTCTATTATGAGAGCCACAAATGTAATTTAAACTTAAAAAATACCAAATTTTCAAAATTTTTCGTTTCTCAAAAAAAATCGAATTGTTCCCACCTGAGCCTTTACCTAATCGAGTTGTCCATGGAAAACAACCATTGCGATTAGTAGAAAACTCCCGCTTTACATTTCTGCTCAAACCGTGAGTATTTTATTAACAACGAAATCAAGCGAATATATTCCGGGTGTCCTAGTGAAGACCTGTCCACCTCCCATACAATTTTTATTTATGGTCCGATCTTCAAAATATTTTTTCCTTTTGTTAAATAGATCTTTTAAAAAAGGTATCGGAGGCTTGGATCTTTTTCAAATCTTAGTTGAAGCCTACTGCCACCAGGAGTTTGAGTCGAAAAGTACCAAGTAGCAGCGATTTTCCTAGACAAAAACCGATAACGAAATATTATTCAGAACGGTCACAAACCAAATTGTACCAATTTTTTGAGATTTGAATACAGGGCGTTCAAATAAAGTAAAATTTAATTTTGAAAGGTTGCAAAAAAATGCAAAAATACCAATAATATCTAAAAAAATGCAGTCACCACAATAACATAAAGTTAATAATAATTGCTTCCTACTATAGGGAGTGAGATTTTCTTCAGTTTTTGTATAAGATAGATACCTGCCTGTAAGAGGTATTTTTACAGAAAGTAAGTAGATGACCACCCTGTATTCTAATCTCAAAAAATTGCTATAGTTGGGTCTGAGACAGTGGTGAATAATTAATTAATAATAATTGATAATTAATTAATTAATTAGTTGATAATTCGTTATCAATTTTTGTCTAAAAAAATCGGTAATAGTACGTAACGATTTTTTGACTCAAACTCCTGGTCCCGGTAGGACCTAACTAAAATTTTAAATAGATCTAGTATATGTGTCTCCGATACCATTTTAGAATTTAACAAAATGTATGTGGGTGCACAGCTGCACAGGTTTTCAGTGGGACACCCTGAATATATTCGATTAATTTGTTGGTAATAAATACTCACGTTTTCACCAGAATCATTTTAAAGCGTGTGTTTTCTACTCATCGTAATAGTTGATGGTGAGAAGTTTTCCATATGGATAACTCGATTAAGTAGAGGCTCAGGTGGAAACTATTCCATTATTTTTTACATATTTTAGTTTGCAGCTTTTGAACGAAGAGAAATAAAACAATTTTTTCTCATGAATGTTACTCACACTCACAAGGGCTATTTAACTGTAGAAAAAAAATTTATGGGAAAAAATATGCAAATGACGTCACTACGGCCATTTTACACATTCTGAATAAAAAAAAATTGATCTTAGTTGGATCGTAGTAGGTCGACTTTCCTGTCAAAAAAAGGAGGGGGGGGGGGCGCGAAATTTGGAACACCCTGTCTGTACATTGCCTTTACTTTTCGAGTAATTATAATCGAGTGCCTAATATTCGGTATGGTTTAAATGAAAACAATGATATTCGCTAATTAGTTTTAAGGAATATCCATTAGCAAGCCTGAGTGGCGCAGAAATTGGGAAGTATTTTAATACTAACCAATTTCCTAGCGTCTTTCGGGAATCCCATTAACCAATTTGTCCTTACATTCCCTTTATAATGGAGCGCGAACACCCAGTGCTCCCACAATATCAGCACGAATGGGGGGAATATTTCAATTCAATTCAATTTCGCATTACCATTGACTCTCGTTGCGGTTTCGTTCATGCGCTGAATTTCTATGTATGGCTGAGTTGGTAGTTGCAAATAACTAGATATCCGTAATTCAATTACAAACCTCTAATGCGAATATCTCTAAACGAGACCGGTTGAAATTGATGATAATTATAATTATTATATCAGTCCATCTACCCAGAGGCTTCACCGAAATGACGAGGGTGTCCCGTAGTTCTATATACTCTATCACGTATTCTTCGCGTCAAATCATGAGGATTTATCTAATAAAATTTTTGGGTATGATTATCCCGTACAGAGATTGAGTCCCTGGAAGTTTAGAACCTTTTTCAGAATATATTACTGGTATAAACGTTATAGAATATGTTATTCTTCGGTCGTCGTGGAAAAGGAAAAGTATAACTAATAATACAAAGTTTTTTTATTATTGTAACCGCCAGTAGGTTTAAAAAGTTGAGGTCTGTGTAGGGTGTTTGAGTGAAAAAGCACAAGTTTGATTTGTCACGGTTTTGTGCAACATCCTGAACAAACTTAAATAACAGGGCTCAATTGTTACAACAGTGACAATCAAGTGGTCAAACTAGACATAAATATAATAGCCGTTTCGAAATATCTCTAAAAATGACAAAGACATGTTTATATTTAATTTCAAATTTTTTACTGTAACCATTATATAACCTTCAAGGAAATAATTTTTGTATACTACTTGCAAGTATTCGTCTTATTTTTGCCATAATTAAGACGGAATATTAGTGAAATTACATCCTGTAGATTGAATGAGAGCAAAATAAGTCTCGTCGAAGTGTGGATTTTGTTATTTAAATACTGTAATTTGTGCTGTGAGAAATATCGACATTATAATTTTTATTATTTTTTAATTAACAGCCATTTGATCAATCAAAATCTCAAGAGCCATCTTTAAGGCACGTTCACAAGTGTTTGGTAAATAAGCAAGCTACTGGAAGAAGTAACTTGCTTTTAGTAACAAGAAGCGTGTGGACTAAAATTAAGGCGAGTACAGTATTGAAATCTAGCTATCAAGCCAGTTAAGTCAGTTGTTCAACATACTTGCCCACTAGCCCGTCCCTTCCGTAGCTATTTTAACTGGAACATGTTCCGGTCGTGTCGACAAGTTTTCTGATTACTTCCTTTTGCTATAAGCGGAATTACTTTAAGCGTCATTGTATTTTCTTGTTAAAAGGGTGTTTTTAATTTGATTTTTTTAGATTTCTATTAATTTCTATACTTAACATCCATTTCTAGTTCATATAGATTTTCTTTCTGTTTAATTCTTCTTCGATAATATTTAAACACATATTTTTACACATTTTTTATAACGTCTTCTAAGCGCGAATGATTCGTTTTCAAAGTGACCCAACCTCGCTCAAGCGCGCTATCTCGAACACATACGAAATCGAGTACGAAATACTTGCACACGTGTGGACACCTACTGGGTAGGGCTTAACAGTACACATAATTTACTGATCAAACGAACTTACCTAAGTGAAGTTCGATCGTAATTCTATTCAACATCCGGTCAGAAGATATTATATTAACTAGGTAGTACGCCTCTGGAGTTTTCCTGAATATGCCCCACATTTTTTAAAGAAATAAAATGAAAATACAAAAATTCATTTTTCTTTTCTTTTTTTTTTTCCCCGTTAACCACATTGTCACCAGGTCTCATTTCGTTTAAAGATTGTTCCAACCTAACCCCCATTATAAGAGGGAACAGGGCCTGGTGGGATCGAATATCTGTGGACCGTATTTTGAATAGAATAATTACGTTCGAACTTCACTTAAGTCAGTATACAAATTTCATTTATAATAATTATTTAGAAATGAATATTTCTGGGGGATTCAATCAGTTTTGTAAAATGTCAAATGTGTATGCAGATATGACTACTTAGTTTCAGTTTTTAATACATGGGATTTTCCATTAGATTTTCATTTCCTTAGAAACAAATAGGTATATAAATGCAGGAAAATTCATCAAAAGTCCAGCAATAATATTTTCACATTTATTCCAGGTAATAAGGGAAATGAAATCAAATTAAGTCTAACATTTTTAAAACTTTTGGGCATGATAAAGTATCAACCAAATCGAAAATATGCAATTTTGCAACTCGATCAAATGTTGGCAACATTGTTAAAAATGCAAAAAACTAAAACTATGAATTTCGCGCCGAACAAAATTTTAACATTGTTGCAATTTTGATATAACCTTTCTTTAAATATTCAAGATCTACAGCCGATTTTGCAGCGATTTGTAAATATGGCAACATTGTTTTATGTGGTAAAATAACATTTTTTGATCTAACTTTGCGAACAAAATTTTAACATTGCTGAAAAATCACAGTACACTCGCCGACGTCACCACAGATGCCTGTGCAAATTTGCAACTTTCTGGGTTGATGGCATCGAAATAATTTTTATGAGGTTCCACAAAATTCCAACATGGTAAAATTTTAGTTGCAAATGACCATTTTCCTATCTTAGACATGCTGCTAAATTTGCAACAAACTACGACTTTGACAGATACGTAAAAATCACAATAGTACTCTTTTTGCAAATTGTGACTATCGACAAAATATAAACATGTTTGCAAATTGCATGGAAAACTCGGTTTGCCTTGAGAAGCTTATATTCAAATTTTCAACTTGATCAGAGGTTGGCAACATTGCTGAAATAGGAGAAAAAAGAAAAAATGGTAATCCGCCATCTTGGACCGACGGTGATTTTGAACAAATTACCATATTGAGTATACTAGCACCAAAAGTGTGTGCAGAATTTCAGCTTAATAGGTTGAAGAATGGAACTGGTTTAAAATTCAGTTGCAAGCCTTGACCGACACTAACAGGTGAATTTAAATAAAAGCTTCTAGTAATGAAATTTAGCTTATTTAGGTTAAATTTCTTGAACAAGTACTGGAACCATGTAAACCACAACAACCAGTTAAGGCAATTGCTACTAGAACCATGTAACTTCGCCTGTATAGCTGGCAGTTTTTAGAAATATTATTTTATAAAGAAATTTTACTAGCGTAAACTCGCTCACAGGTGAGCACTCTAATAAACCCAATTACGTTATTATTTTAGTGCGGGAGCCCCCACCGTTCTTTCCAGCGCTGTCTCGCCAGGCCTACCTTTAATATGGCAATGTTGTGTTGCACAGATGATCTACAGTCTGGAATCTATAATGTTCATTCTTTTTGCGTCGATATTATTATCGTGTGGCGAATGCACGCGACATTGCCTTACGCGACATTCCCAGTTACAGTGCGAAAAACAGTAAATTCGGCGCCGTTAGGTTGGTCTTAGATTGCCTGAATAAGAGTGGAAAATCTTACAACCCTGTCCACGGACATTTGCCTAAAAGTCTCCTGCTGATATTATGCAAGGTGTTTCTAAGTTATAGTTCCAACAAAAAGTTTCCTTTATACATTTTCCCGAAAATGCATTATAAAAAAGTTACAGGGTTATAAAGGTTATAATAATTGTAAAGTTATATATGCAATTTAAATGAAACTTGGTGCAGACCTTTAGTGGCTGGAGTGCAACAATTTCGTGTAACAACAATTTATTCCCATCGTCCAGAGGCGGGGCAACACAAAGAGTTAAAAAAATGTTCTTTTCATTTTCTGGCAAATACTAACATTTTTTAATTTCATGGCTACTACGATGCTGAAATTCCATGCCATGGCTGCTAGGACAAACGATGCTGCATGGCATTGTTGATTTCGAGCATCCTTCTCGTCAGGTGTACGATAATAAAAGAAAACTGTACATTTTGGGGACATTGAACAAGAGTAGGTATCATATTAAATTCTCTTTTAAAAAATGGTTGTTTTTCCGAAAATGCAAAGGACAATAATTATTATTATTCATATATAAAGTCCATTGTGCTACCCAATCCCTCCACCTCTGGGCGATGAGAATAAATTGTGGTTACACGAAATTGTTGCACTTCAGCGACTAAAGGAAATATATGTTTTTTCAAACTGTACCTTTATCACCCTGGAACTTTTTTACTGTGCATTTTCGGACCTGTATGTTTATAGGGAACTTTTTGTTCAAAGTGACATTTTCATAATATTACGTTAGCCACCATAATTTAGAAACAATAAACAATGAATTGTGTATTATGTTACCATAAGTTCCGTAAATTTTAAAATAGCATAGAATTACTTGGGATTCGTGTGAATAACATATCTGGAAGCACAGTAATCTACATAAAAATAAACCACCCTTCAATGCATGATCAATGCATGATTTACATTTATATAAAGCTATGCATATTTTGCATAAAATAATTCGGCATTCAATATTGATGATGCATATATTTATTCCATGAAAGCTTTTATCGCTTTTAGAGCTAACTTTGGGGAACATTTTGCACCAGGGCGCAACGCTTAGATAAAGAATCCATTTCCTTTTCTGGTAACAGAGTCCATCTTTCCGATCGTCGTCTTCTGGTGGATTCTTTTATCTTCTGACACAGTCCATTTCTCTCAGGCGTCCGTTTTCATTTATATCGTTATCAGACTCAATTGAACAACTCACGCTGTCCATTGCCAATTTAACTTTTGGGGTAGTTTCCGAACGCTCTCATAAGGCTAGATAATGGAGCAAAATGATGTAGAAATACTTTCGAAATGAAGATTTATTTTTGTAATAACTCTTGTTTCGCTCACGTCTGTACCTGATTTAGTTTTTAGTTCCTTCAATAAACTGTTTTATTTGGGAGCCTTTAAGAAAGATACCTACAGTGTGTCTCAAGATGAAAAAAGTTATGAAAGACAAATAAATAGAATTTTGAATAGAATTTAATTTTCACCGTATTTTCAGTTTTAAATAATTGAGGTGGCTTCGCAGTAGCAATTTTTTATTTCCGGTGTCGGTAAGTAACGTTTCAATTCACGATATCGAAAAGGAAAAGTTGTTATAATAATAATAATTGAAAATAATAGTCGCGCATGCAAAATTTATTTTTAGTCGCTTTACTTTGATTTGGAAAAGTCAGAGCAGGCCGATTATCTTAAAATTTTGTATTAGAGCATTATATTTAGGTAATTCTTAAGGACTTCTAAATTTAAAATTATTTTAACAACATTTTACAGCAATATTAATTTCTATACTAAAATCGAGCAACTCTTTCGCCTGGCGTAAACAAGAGCACGTGCGTTGAGATATTCGCTAGGGCCGCACTGAAGCACGCCCTTTATTTAATTTTAGTTTTACAATTGTTTACATCAAAATATTTCGCAAAATAATTATTGGCTTAATTAAAATGGTTCAAAACATCGATAAAATTATTTGTGGCAGTGTCTAAATAGCTGAAAATGACAAGATAAAACCGCATAACTACACTTTTGCGATCGAGTACGTCCCTGTTGCCGAGTCGGGTGAAATTTTATAGCCTACCGACCAATCGCGGAACGTCATTGAACACGTGGTTTTATTTACACCTGGCGTACGGATTGCTCGATTTTAGTATAGTTGATTTTTTTGATCCTAGAAAAAAACTTTTTATATGAAAGTTATAGGATTTTTTACGAGCCATTTGAATCTGTTAACAGATGAAACAAATGAACGTCGGAAAATTGAGAAAAATATATAAACTTTTGTTTTTTAAATGGAACACCCTGTATATTTTTGGATTTTTGAAATCTACTGGTTCTTCTGATTCCAACGACATATATATGTTACATATTTGCTCCACCCGCCTGCTCAGTATTTCACGTTGTATAATTTGACTATACAGGGTGGTTCACTTTTATGTGGTAGGATAGAAAAAGATAATCTAAAATGAAAATTTTATATCAACATATATCGGGGAAAGCTTAGTTTCCGAGATACAGGGCGTTGAAGTGTTGGAAAAAATATGAAGTATTTTTTACACTGTCCGAACCAGTGGAGATATTTAAACTAAATTTGATGTGTAGTACCACCTTTTTGACTACGATATTTAGTGATAATATGAAGGTCCTGAAATAACCAGTGGTGGAGTTATGGGTTTTCACTATCACTAAATTTAAAAAGTAATTAGTACGGACCTGTCTCACATCAACGTAAATTTTTTTTTCGTAAAGTTCTTTCAATTCTCTACAAAAAGTGTATCTTGACATTTTTTTGTATCTGCCACGGTTGTGTAGTAAATAAATTATTTCGTTTCCATCTCAGCCTTTTTTGCCTAAAAATGTGTTCTAAGATTATTGATAAATATCGCAAATAACAGAAATTAATTATGGAACACTTATCGGATTCAGCTATTTTATTTTTAATTTTATGGAAACAATTTTAAAAATAAACTGGCACTTGGTTTGAGGTACATTACTTTATTATCATTTTAACATTTTTATCAAATCTAGTATTATTTCTTAATAATTTTTATAATTCTAAATTTGTACAACATTCAACAATTGTTCAAAATGTGATCCATTCTGTTGCACACATAATTCACTTCGACGCCTAACGGATTGAACAGCATCGATTAAATTGCCATTTCTCAATTCATCGCACGCATTTCTGATACGATCAATAAGTTGTTCCCTTGTTTCTACAGGAGTCGCATAGACTTGTTCTTTTAAAAATCCCCATACGAAGAAGTCCAGAGGTGTTATGTCCGGAGAACGTGGTGGCCAAGCGACCGGTCCCCCTCGTCCGATCCACCTATTTGGAAAGTTATTATTTAACCAGTTCCTCACATTTCGGTGAAAATGTGCAGGGCAGCCGTCAAGTTGGAACCAAGCCAACAATCTTAAGTTTAAAGGAATGTCTTCCCACATATTATTATGCTCAGCTACTAAAAACTCCAAAAAATTGTCACCATTCACTCGCTGTGGCAAAAAAAAGGGTCCAAACAGATGATGGTTGTACAGTCCAATCCAAACATTGACACTAAATTCGACCTGAAAATTTCTTGGCAGGATTGCATGTGGGTTTTCTTGTGCCCAAATATGCTGATTATGAAAGTTTACTACTCCACTACGAGTAAAACACGACTCGTCCGTCCATAAAATGTTATTTAAAAATTGTCTATTTCCTTCAATTGACTCCAAAATCCATCGGCAAAACACTAATCTTCTTTCTGCATCGCCGGGCCTTAAACCTTGTACGGGTTGTAGATGATACGCATGCCTGTGATCTCTTTTTAAAGCTCGCAAAATTGCAGACTTTGAAACACGTAGGGCCACTGACACTCTTCTGCTACTTGTTGTAGGATTCCTATCGAATTCACGAAGAATCTCATTGTTGCGTCTGACTTGTTGGATATTGTTTTCATTTCCTCGTTCGACGATTCTAGTTCTCAGACCGCGAGTTCTGAATTGCCGGTGCATGTTAACAAACACCGAGGGACGCGGATGGCGCCTATTTGGAAATCGCCTCCGGTATTCTCTGGCTGCTTCCGCAGAGTTCCCATTTGCAACTCCATAGCAGAAATGGATGTCAGCCTGCTCTTCATTTGTAAATTGGAACGGCATTTTAATTATTAACAAAGACAAACTGCGGCGCTGCTACGTTCATCTACTGGATGACAGATTATTGTATTATTAACTGTCAATAAGATTTTCTTTTCCATGGCACACTTATCTTCACCAGTACGGCGATGCAGAAAGGACATTAGTATTTTGCCGATGGATTTTGTAGTCAAAGGAAATAAGACAATTTTTGAAATAACATTTTATGGGCGGAAGAATCATGTTTTACTCGTCGTGGTATAATTTAGAATTCTACAAATTTAGAATTATAAAAATTATTAAGAAATAATACAGATTTGATAAAAATGTTAAAATGATAATAAAGTAATGTACCTCAAACCAAGTGCCAGTTTATTTTTAAAATTGTTTCCATAAAATTAAAAATAAAATAGCTGAATCCGATAAGTGTTCCATAATTAATTTCTGTTATTTGCGATATTTATCAATAATCTTAGAAAACACATTTTTAGGTAAAAAAGGCTGAGATGGAAACGAAATAATTTATTTACTACACAACCGTGGCAGATACAAAAAAATGTCAAGATACACTTTTTGTAGAGAATTGAAAGAACTTTACGAAAAAAAAATTTACGTTGATGTGAGACAGGTCCGTACTAATTACTTTTTAAATTTAGTGATAGTGAAAACCCATAACTCCACCACTGGTTATTTCAGGACCTTCATATTATCACTAAATATGGTAGTCAAAAAGGTGGTACTACACATCAAATTTGGTTTAAATATCTCCACTGGTTCGGACAGTGTAAAAAATACTTCATATTTTTTCCAACACTTCAACGCCCTGTATCTCGGAAACTAAGCTTTCCCCGATGTATGTTGATATAAAATTTTCATTTTAGATTATCTTTTTCTATCTAATGTTAAAGTCCTACCACATAAAAGTGAACCACCCTGTATAGTGTAAGGATCAAGAGACCCATGGAAAAACAAGTTTGTATTTATTCATAGATATTTTAATAACTTTATTAGAACTTTATTGACAACAAGAAAAATATAATAATAAAGGCTTATATCTCGACGTATCCACCATAAACTTCCTAACATCTTGTGATATTGTTTTTCCATTTATTTAAGGCATTTCTAATGAATCGAGTCTTCCGTATTTAGCTCAAAAATCTCTACTTCTAATTTATTTCGAAGGTTATTGATATTTTCCGGTCTGTCATAATATATTTTATTTTTTAAATATCCCCACAGAAATATATCCGGGCTGTTTGCCGGCCATCTAATTGAACCATGTCTTCCTATCCATGAATCATATTTGTCATTCAAATAATTTGTTACCGATTTACTAAATAAAATAATTTTTACGAACGAAGCTATGTTCACAACAGCCGGAATGTTTAACAGGCAAAATAAAAGATACTGGAACACAGAAAATCCACATATGTACCAAGCTGTTAAAATCCAAGGTCGACAATCACTGAACGTTTGGTGTGGCATATTAGAAAATAGAGTTTTGGGGCCGATTATTTTTGAAGGCAGTTTAACCAGGAGAAAGATACAAAAATTACCTTGAGAACGAAATTGAAGTTTTACCGCAACATCTTCCGAACCGCCAACAATTAATTTGGCAACAAGATGGGGCACCCCCACATAACATCAGGTCGGTAACAAATTATTTGAATGACAAATATGATTCATGGATAGGAAAACATGGTTCAATTGGCTGTCCGGCAAACAGCCCGGATATATTTCTGTGGGGATATTTAAAAAATAAAATATATTATGACAGACCGGAAAATATCAATACCCTTCGAAATAAATTAGAAGTAGAGATTTTTGAGCTAAATACGGAAGACTCAATTCATTAGAAATGCCTTAAATAAATGGAAAAACAATATCACAAGATGTTACGAAGTTAATGCTGGATACGTCGAGATATAACCCTTTATTATTTTATTCTTCTTGTTGTTAATAAAGTTCTAATAAAGTTATTAAAATATCTATGAATAAATACAAATTTGTTTTTCCATGGGTCTCTTGATCCTTACACTATATAGTCAAATTATGCAACGTGAAATACTGAGCAGGCGGGTGGAGCAAATATGTAACATATATATATCGTTGGAATCAGAAGAACCAGGGAATATACAGGGTGTTCCATTTAAAAAACAAAAGTTTATATATTTTTCTCAATTTTTCGACGTTCATTTGTTTCATCTGTTAACAGATTCAAATGGCTCGTAAAAAATCCTATAACTTTCATATAAAAAGTTTTTTTCTAGGATCAAAAATGGAGATTCTAGGGTGGGTTGAAAAATATACGGAAAAACCCTGTACCTATATATCTCGATCATTTTTTTGATGATATTTTTAATTTAGGAGACCCTTTTATGAACGTTTTTGCACTTTTATCCAAATATCTCCAGTGATGCAGATTTCTCCATTAATACCATATAGGAGCAAATTTCAATTATTCATCATCTTCCTAATAATTGACGCCTTTCCATATTCTTAAATTATTTTCTGCAATCGTTATACTGGATAAAATGAACAAATCGGTGCATGGTTTCTTAAAATCTATAAAAGAATTTTTTAGACACAAAATAGCGGGCATTCTAAAGTGCTATTTCCTTAATTGCGAACAGGTCATTTTGCTTTTCAGTTTTATGCTCATGGCCGTTGTTTGCAGAAAACGCATATAATAATAATAATAATTCTCACCCTCACAATACTCCAAACTGAGAGTACCCCAGAAGCAACCACATGTTGTGCGGGGGAGGGGGGCAATTACTATTATTTTGTCTTCGTTGCCATTTGCGGCTAGGGCCGACTTTTTTCCCGATAGAACTAGGATAGCATTCGCTCAAGTACTACGGAAAACCCTAGAAAACCGTAGTAATCCCAGTGAGTGTAGGACAATTAGTGAATCACACGGATAAAGCTATTTAGGAGCAATACCGTGAACCCACATTTGCCCAGCGCTCTTGGCCATAGCGGTGTTTTTCTTTAAAGACATGTGCATGTGCCTGCCTCGAACCAAGGTCGACCGAAGGCAGAAAAACATGCAGTCTAAAAAGTCAGCGCCGGTACGAGCGACGCCACCGCGGCACCTATGGATAGGTTCCTTAGACAACATTCATTTGTTCCGAGAAAATATTTGACTTCATTTTTTATAAAAACAGTAATACACCTTAAAAAAATCCGTAGTACCATTAGCAATATTACAAAAGTCAAGTTTTAATTAACACCTAGTGAAACGAATACTGGTATAATTGATATGTATTCCAACCCAACTTCCCTTTCCTTTGTTCCAAACTACAATAGTTCCTCGGCTGTCATTGTTGAGGAATTATTACACATGTTTGAAAAAATCGGCGCCCTTCTTTTAGCCAAGCTATTCAGACAAACATTAAAAAGACGCCACAACAAAAGCTCGCCGTGATGAATACATAACGACTGGCTTTTGTGCAACGATGGGCTTAACTAGAACCGTTAAAAATGTAAATTATTTCGACTTGTATAAAGTCAGGAAGTTCCTTGGCGAACACAAACTGATTATTTGCGTTAAAAACTTATTAAGAATTATGTTGTCAGGTTACGCTAATAGCTATTTAGTGTTCAGGTTGTGAGACTTCGTCATTAGCGTAGCACGAACCCAAAGATTATCATTTCATATCGAAACACGCATTTTTCCGGAGATAATTCCATAAATAATGATTATGATGATTAACATCCCTAAAAAATACAATAAAACTAATGTAGAGGGAGAGGCTCATTGTTATCTTCTATATGATCGAACATAGCTTTGTCCCAACAATAGTTCTAAACCACTTATAGCCAATCAGAATGCAGAAAAGTAATTTCAGAACTATTTTTGCCCAGTTAAGATCGCCGAGAACCACTTCAGAACTGCTGTTGGAACAAAACAAATAGTAAGTATACCCAGAAAGGAAATATGTCATATTCAACCTTCAAGCACCAGTAACTGCATTTTTAATTTTTCTACAAAATCGTTATTACCTGAAATTTGTTGGTAGCATTTTCTTTTCTGCCACCTAATTATTTTTATGTGAAAAAAAATTCATGGCTAGTAATAATTATTTCCGTATAATGAAAGAAAGGGTATCTTTTGTTGATACGTCTGAGAACCCATTATGAACAAAAAAATTGTAAAAAGCTTTTTTCAATTAACAACTATTATAATAAGTAAAAAAATAATAAGGATATTACAATAATTATTCCAAACTTCTGCCTAACTTTTCATTTTTAATCTTTTTACTCCATTACTTAAATACTTACTTGATTAGATGATACAAGAAAAAAATACCCGCAAAAAGTAGTCATTGACGATCAAGCATTTGATATCGAACGAAACTTTGCTGTCGAACTTGCGTTGACTTTAGATTAGTTAAATTAGTTCTGAATCATGGTTTTCAGATGCTTGATTTCTTGTTTTAATGATCGATTTCGACATTGGGGTGTGCGGCACCCCCACACGCCTCCCCCATATCTTAAAACTAGGTATATACGCAATAAGTATTTCTTTACTGTAGGTACTAACGACTAAACTAGAAGCATAAAAGCTGTATCTATATATGTGCATAATTTAGGACTGATCTCCTTATGTTGGGTAATTACAACATAATATACCTATTCCACAAGTATTCAGTTGACTTTCTTCATTTTTAACCAAAATATCATTAAAATTTTTCTTGTTAACTCTGTGCTCGGGGTAATTTTTGCCTCAACTGTGCATTCATTAATTGTGCATTCATTATTTTGTTCTTTCTTCTGCGCGTGTTCAATAACATTGTCACCATATTATTTATTCTCTAGTAGACCTAAAATCAGAATTTAATCTATATCATCATCATTAAGCAATATTCCAACAATATACAAATAACGAAATATAGTAATAAGTTGTTATTCTGGGTATATAAATCTTGGGTATACCCAGAATAACAACTTATTACTATACAACAAGGACGTTAATCAACTATAAAACAAATAATGAAGTAACAAACATACCTCTTTATGTCTCCATGTTTTGCTCGCCGTTTTTATTGATAAAATTGACACACCAAAATCTATGCAAGGCAAGTTGTCAGGGCAAGCTTTAACAAATCTTGTCTTCATTATAAACACAAAAACTAGCAAGATTCTTAAACTGAGAACAGAAATTAGTTAGTTTTCGCTAAGGATATTAATGCTATGAAATTTCATTATTTCTCACCAGGCGCATAAAAACTGAGTCTAATAATAATTTGCCTGGGAGTGGTTGTTTATACGAAAAAATACCAAATAAGTACCAGCAAATAGCAGCTACTTATTAAAATAAGGGATTGTGATGTCACATTCCTTACTTTTGCGACCGTTTTTTCCAATTTTTGAACAAACTAATTGAGTGTTGGTGGGGTTCCCTTATTATCTAGACATGTTTTAAAAATTCCGATGCAACAAAATAATTTTAATTCCTAAGTATATTAGTGCATTAAGCTTACCAGGTTTGTATGGAATATACTCGTAGTTGTTCAGCACACCATTAGAAATATCCGAGTTTTTGCGTGAAGACTCTGAGCAACTCGAAACTTTATTAGTAAATTCTAAGGAGTCAGATTCCATTCCTGGTGCGAATACGTCACTTGTGTTTGTGGTGTTCGGTCCTCTGAGAGTTAATAGTATATTTCCTAACGAGTGCGGAAAGTGCCACTTTTCCGCACGCGGTTGCAGTTGGCTGAACGACGCGTAGCGGAGTTCAGCCAAGAAATCGAGTGTGGAAAAGACACTTTCCGCAAGAGTTAGGAACACTATTTTTTCTACAAGCGTGCGGAAAAGTAAGACACTTTTCCGCACGCATTTACTTTTCCGCACGCTTGTAGAAAAAATATTTATTTGCAAAGATATTTGTTATAGGCCTCTTATTTCCGTGGAGTTCTTGTTTCCATGAATACTAATGTATAATCTTTATTGGTATAATAATTGTGTTTTCACCCGAATTTCATTTTTTACTTGTACAACTAATTGAGAAACCTTTCACTCGACCCCTCTTTCCATTCACTTTCTGGAAGATTGAAGGCGCAGGGATGAAAATTTTAATTTAACAGATGTCCCCTCTTTACCATAATTGGGGTGGTTTTTTTTTAAGAAGTGCTAGTTATACGGTGTGTTTGTTTTAGCGAATGTAATTTATTGTAATTATAAATTAAAAAGGAAAACGCTAATTTATATACATATAATAATTTCGAATACTTACACATGGTAGATCGTTGAGTGAAGGTCTGTTATCGGACTGCTATTGTCCTTTTTTTGTTCACTCTAAAAAGATCAGAGATTTGTATTAATCAAAACGTCGTGTTTAAAAATAAAAATAAATCAAGACATGGAAGTCGGACAACAAAAATTTACTTAACTTCTTTGTAACTTCGATGTACCGATGTTTGGGGTATCCAGACCACGACCACAAAGCGCAGCTGTCATTCGAAACATGTAATTTCCTAAAAACTGCTGATTTTTTTTTATTTAAAATGCCTTGCTATTGCGAAAATGAAGCTTGCAGAGATGTTCATAACGAATGAATGTGCATCGTTTACGAAACATGGCCGACCGCAGATGTGGATTTCAGTGTTTAAGAACAGCATTCCCGTAAAATAGTGGCCAATCGCTTACACTAAAAGCACCAGCGATAAATCTTGAGCGTGCAATACATTTTGCCGGTCGTGAACCGCATTACCCAGGACCGGACGAATTATTTATCAAATTCTCCCAGCCTGGACTAAGACAGATTACTCTTAAACCCTCATTTTTGTTTGCTTTACTCGGTAATAGTACGCCGCAATCAACGCCAAACACTAATTCGACAAACTCGGACCTATTCATCACTCAAAAAATGAGCTTTTCCTCGGCCGCAGATTCAGCTTCTTTAATACCCTAAGCTGCCAGAAATGCGTGTCAGAACGCAGTTGCCCATCAAACTTCCTTAAATTCACTTATTTTGACCATGGCTTTTTCTCCGAAGTAGGTATTTGTATCCTAGTAAATTGACAATTTCGAACGAATCAAAATCAAAGCACATAATTAGAGGTGTCGTTACAGTTTTTACAAATGTGTATACCGGGTGACACAGGAAGTAGTTGCATCCCTGCTGTTTTGCACACTTTAGTCTAATCTTAATCCGATCTTCTAAACTAATTCCGGTTTAGCCGAAAGTAACATTAACTTTCTTATTTTAAATAGAATCCCGAAATTTTTATTTTGATTGGTTTTAATGATTGATTTTGGCTTGCTTCATAATGTCAAGCCAGCTGGTTTCGGAAACATATATAATTGTGGATTAAAGCCTTTTGATTTCATGAAAATTAAAGTGGGATTTACAATGTTTTCAAATGGGAACCTATTTCTTACTATCACCATTGAATTTGCCATTGAATTTACTCTTGATTCATGTATCACAAGTGAATATGTAATGAGCTAATGCACCACTTTTTTTAGTTGCTTATCCTATTGCATGAGGTGAGAAGACGGTATCTATTTGAAAAAAATTGTCGCCCAAGATTTACCCGAAAAACTATTAAAATTAAAAAATTCCGTTACCTACTATCGGGTAAAACACGGCAGCATTGCTCGTATTCCCGCCGCAGTTAGTTCAATGATGAATGGGGCAAGGCCTGTGGATGGTCATGCATTAGAATACCAGAATTTCATTTTTGTCATACGCCCCCAAAAATAGCTATTTTACGGACTCATTTGTTTCGAATTCATTTCGAATGACATGACAAAATTCTTACATAAACAAACTTGTTGCTATGATTTCAAAAATTATGGAAAATTTGCAAATTTAAAGCCTGTTTTACATTGACAATTTCTTAATGAATTAATTCATGAATAAGTTTATGAATAAATTCATGAATTAATTCACGACAAGTTCTATTTTACACTGATGAAGAAATTGATGAATTTTTTTGTCACCTTATGTCGGATTCTAGCGAATACCAACACAAGAGAATAAATAACAAAATAATTTTTTTGTGCTGCATTTCCCGTATCAGAACATATTTTCTAACCATATCCATCTTCATCCAAAGCATCTTTAACTACAGATTAAGTCTGGCTAGAAGAATAGTTGAAAATGAATTTGGCATTTTAGCCAAACGATTTAGAGTTTTTTTGACTACAATAATTAATATGAATGTGGAAAAAGTGCAAACCATAACATTGGCATGTTGCACATTACATAATTTTTGAGACCCGAATGTCCTAGTTCCATCTTAGAAGACTAAAGACTATATTTCAATATGGACTTTCTTACCAAACATGCTCATCCAAGACATGCTTGCGTTGCTGCCCGAGAGGAGTTTTGTGATTATTTCGTGAATGAGGGAGCTGTGCCTTGGCAGCGGAATACATAAATAAAACATTGTAACATTTCACACACTTTTTATCTAAGTATATTATCATTGGGTGAGGATTATCTCTTCAGTCAACGATATGATCTTTAAAATTATGTACTCTCCTCTATTTCTCGTCTAATTCATATAAAAACCAGTATCAAAATATAACCTTCCTTGCGCGTTCAAATTTTTAATGTTAGTACTCCTGAAGTTCACGCAAAACTTGACGGAAAATAGAACATGCTCTAATTCGTGAAGTAACTTCATGAAGAAATTCATGAATTAATTCATGAAGAAATTGCCAGTGTAATACAAGACTTTTCATAATAATTTGTCCTTGAAGTGACTTCATGAATTAATTCATGAAGAAATTGTCAATGTAAAACAGGCATAAACGTTCTCAAGAATTATAAAAGCCTATAACAAAATTTTGAGAGCGTATGACACAAAAATAGTGTTTGTCATACGTACCTAATTGAAGTTTTTCAAGACTCATCTGCTAGCAATGATTTGTCCTGAAAAACTTCATTTTAGGTACTTGTAACAAAAGTAAATATTTTAGTATTTTATTTATTTAGTTTACATCGCAATGAATCCTTTCACACTATGGAAGTAAAAAAGTGTTTTTTGTTTTGTTGTATCAGTACCGCCGACAACCCAAAGAAATTATTTCTTACTATAAAAAACTTTTCAGCCAGTGGAATATGAATGCGAGTTTTTTCGCTTAATTTAGCATTACTGGAACAAGATTACGGAAAGGCATATAAATACAAATTATTTAAAAATAATTCAAAATTTGCTAGTTCTATTTTAAATGACCGGCACAAGATATTGAATTGCCTTTTGAATTTTGCATATAATTATTATTTAGTGAAAATTATGTAGGAAAAAAAGAATTCATCAATCTTTTTTTTATTCAAGAGCCCCAACGACATGTTTCTTTTTTCTGTTATATATTCAGCACGTAATACGCGAATGCAAACAAAGAACTGACATACAGTGTGTCCCGTTTGGAATGGAGACACCTCTGTAAAATTGTTATTTTTGCTCCGATTTTGAAAAACTTTTTTTGTTAGATAGATCTCTGAAAATACCATTCGACACACCTTCCAATTGTTTTGAAAACCAAACACATGGCTAACTGCGACATTTTTTATACCACCAAAATTCAAGAAATCATATTAGGCATTTTTTTATCAAAAAAATTTACTAAAAAAAGCTGTTTAGAATGAACCAAAAATCCCAAATCCAAAGTTTTATCAAAATCAAAAAATAAAAAATTTCCGAAAAAAATAAATTGAAGGTCGAAAAATCACATTTTAATGAATTTATACGGATAGCAAAGCGTGCCATGGAAATTTGAAGTTAAAAAAATTAACTTTGCTCACCGTAAAAATTGATTAAAATGTGATTTTTGGACCATCAATTTATTTTTTTCGGAAATTTTTTATTTTTTGATTTTGATAAAACTTTGGATTTGGGATTTTTGGTTCATTCTAAACAACTTTTTTAGTAAATTTTTTTGATAAAAAAATGCCTAATATGATTTCTTGAATTTTAGGGGTATAAAAAATGTCGCAGTTAGCCATGTGTTTGGTTTTCAAAACAATTGGAATGTGTGTCGAATGGTATTTTCAGAGATCTATCTAACAAAAAAAAGTTTTTCAAAATCGGAGCAAAAATAACAATTTTACAGAGGTGTCTCCATTCCAAACGGGCCACACGTATGTTGCCAATATGGGCAACAATATAATTATATTAAGACCACTTTTAAGAGTATACAGTGTGTCCCCAAATGGGGTACCGCACTCTTGTAAAGTTTCTTATATTTGATTTTTCGAGAAAAAGTCATTCTTGATAAAAAGTTTTGCTTGTTTGTTAATTTTCTGATCACCCAGTATACAGTATAAGTAATGTTAACTTTTTCCGTGCCAATATTATTTTAAGAACAAGCCAAACTTTTTATCAAGAATTACTTTTCTCCACAAATGAAATATAAGAAACGAAACTTTACAAGAGTGCGGTACCTCATCTGGGGACACACTGTATAAATCATTCAACCTACCTATTAAAAATTTACAAGATTGGCAACATATGATAAATAGTGTGCACGCCCAAACGGAATGCCAAGGATATTTTTATGAAAGTCCTCAAATGATTAAGGCTGTAATATGCATCCCTACACAAATAATTAAAAATTGGCAATTTTTTAAAGTTCAGTAGGCTGATTCTGCCCTTTGCGCATCTGGAACACGAATGCTTTTAATCGTCCGCCACATAATTTTTATGATACTTTCACGGCGTGATAAAAAATAATTTTTTTTTCAAATTCAAAAATTACAGCTAAAAAAGTGGCCAGCGGGCAACGTTTCTCTTCCTCCATAATCTCATTCGTTTTTACCAAACAACATTAGCTTCAATTTACATTCGTAAGCAAAACGTTTCACAAAAACATGCATGTAGCTCTCGTACTAACAAATCCGTCTTCCATTTTCGATGAAACAAACAATTTATACGGTTTGAAATGGTCTCTATTTACAATAACCTCTAACACAGACTTTTTTTTATATTTTTATGTGAAATGTGACGCGCCGAATACCGATGGAGGGTAGAAAAAGATGGATAAAAGCGGCGTTGCCCGACGCTCGAACTGTCAGAGTGCAGAGTAGTGCCCAAAGTTTAATTTAAAAAAAACAGAAATATTTCAGTTTCA
The DNA here is from genome assembly GCA_963920635.1 of Pseudeuparius sepicola. Classification (NCBI taxonomy): domain Eukaryota; kingdom Metazoa; phylum Arthropoda; class Insecta; order Coleoptera; family Anthribidae; genus Pseudeuparius; species Pseudeuparius sepicola. The sequence goes on along the minus strand of OY987302.1, from coordinate 43,543,600 downwards.
TGAAGATTACCTTATATATTTAATAGGTTGTATTGAGGTATTTAAAGTATACACGGATTATTTTTTGTAATAATACGTCTATTGCTTCCTATAGAAGTAGAAATTGTACAATAAATTTCCTTGTATTCTCAGAAATTCCCTCGAATGGACCGAAACAGTGACGTCACTGTTACGAAAGTTTATTTTTAGCTTAATTAAGGCACAAAAAATTGAATAACTGTCTTTCCTATACAGGGTGTCCAACTTTAAAACTGTACAAATCCGTAAAATCTTCATTTTTGGAGATAATTGCATAAACTTTTTTTGTTTAAAAGGCCTTTAAAAACCGCTTCTTTTGACCTTCCCGCCATTTTCAAAATGCAAATACAGGGCCGGCTGCGATTTTTTTATACACCCGATTTTCACGAAAACCGTTTAGCGATTTTTTTATTTACAATCTGACCCCACGAAAATAGTCAGAACCCCTCAAAACCCATATATACCAAATTTGAACAAAAAATATACAGGGAGTTCCATTTTGTAGGGTGTCAAAGTTGAGCAAAATAGGAATTTTAAAGACATCTGGCGAGTCAAGTGTGCCATAGAATCCCTTCAAAACAGTTAAATGGTCAACAGGACCACTCAAAATGTTGGTGTGAAAATATTTACTACAAAAATATACAAAATTCTGAAATTTTATTAAACTTTATACTGGTCAGGAGTGCTTTGGAATCATTAAAAAAATATTAATAAACACAAAAGTAATTTATTTCTTTACAAAATGCCAACCAGCAAATAAAAACAATTTAAATTATTGGACCTTTCTCAACAAAGTCACTGTCTAAGATGATACATTTTCTGTGCCTTTCCTGTTAACTGATATGGACTTACTGACTGTCAGGCTTCTGTATTTTTTAGATTTAGTTCGTTTATAGTGTGTGGAGCGGTTTTGATATATTCGATTTTTGACCCGTATAAAGTTCCAAAAAGTCGGTAATTTGAGATGGCGCAGATAAGAACACTCTGTATATTTTCTATTGGACCTTTGGACACCAACACCTTGAGTGGTCCTAATGACCATTCAACCGTTTTGAAAGAATTCCATGGCACACTTGACTTGGCAGATGCCTTTAAAATTCCTATTTTGCTCAACTTTGACACCCTGCAGAATGGAACTCCCTGTATATTTTTTATTCAAATTCGGTATATAAGGGTTTTGGGGTGTTCTGATTAACGCTGTGGGGTCAGATTTAAATAAAAAAATCGCTAAATGTTTTTTGTGAAAATCGGGGGTATAACAAATCGCAGATGGCCCTGTATTAGCATTTTGAAAATGGCGGGAAGGTCAAATAAGCGGTTTTTGAAAGCCTTTCAAACAAAAAAAGTTTAGCGATTATCTCCAAAAATGAAGATTTTACGGATTTGTGCAGTTTTAAAGTTGGACACCCTGTATATTGTATATTTAGAGGATCTTCTTAAAATCCAAGTGAAAATGTATTTCTTTGGTGTACCTATTGCCCATTGTGTTTCACGAAACTTTGAGTGGTCCTGTTGACTATCCAACTGTTTCGAAGTAATTTCATGTCACACTTAACTCGCCATATCCCTTTAAGATTCATATTTTGCCCATCTTTGACACCGTGCAGAATGGAACTCCCTCTATATTTTTGTTCAAATTTGGTATGTGGGGGTTTTGGTGTGGCTGTGGTGTCAGATTTTAGACAAAATCCTAATATGGTTTTTCGAAAAACGCAACCTTTTAAAAAATCGCAGTAGGCCAGGATTTCACGGCTATGCCAAACCAACACTTCGCAAATGATGACCTTTCAGGAACATATCTATAAAAAAAATTGCCCCGTTCAATTCCCCAGCCTGCTTAGGATCTTCAGGGGTGTTAACACGAAAAACAAGACACACTATATTTTATATATAAATTTTTTTTATTCTCCCTGTTATTTTGAGCAGAATTCAAATAATTTGAATCAGAATTGGAAGGGTCTTCGAATTTCAATTTTAAAAACTGCGTCAAGAAGTGCAACTACTTCCCATGTCACCCGGTATGGATATTACAAGAAAGTAAATTAATCCGTTATCGTTTCCCTAAAATAATGTTGCTTTTCTTAAGTTATCCACTATAATGCTAGAGAGGTCACAGAGACAGTTCATAGAGATTTCAATCTACATTCCTTAGGAAAATGAACATGAAAACTGTCTGTCAGTGTCTATAGCAACGAAGTAACTATATTTTTCTCCTTATATATTATTGGGCCTCACAGATTCATTATTGATTATCTTTTTGTGTAAAATAAAATGATACACACTTACTAATCCTATCCTTTTTTAACATGTTATCACACAATTGTTCATTTTTGCCCGGGGGGGGGGGGGGTTGTATTTCCCAAAAACCGTCACGGGCAGCTATACCATTTCCTTTATTAGTAGGTATGTTTTACAAATACAAAATTTGCATTCGATACAATCATGTGTGTTGGATGGTCGTTCATAATGACTTGACACCATTTTGAAAAGTAAACAGATTATAAATACATATTCGTGCATAACAATGCATGCATGCTTATGGTATTTGTCTTAAAATAAGTACAAAAATGTGCGTGGACTAAGAGCATACCAAACGATTGGTGGAATATTTATGCAAATTTAAAATTTCTCGTTCCGATTTCAATTCACTGCTTCCTAATAACGTAGAAATGAAAATATAGAGCTGACTGCGTAAGAGGAACATGAATTTATTATGAGAAACGTGCTCGAAATAAAATAGGATTTTTCGAGTCTGAATGTAGTATATATATATATATATATATATATATATATATATATATATATATATATATATATGTGTATATAAATATTACACTTTAAATTTTCTATTTTATTTTTTAGGTATATCTTCATATTTTAATGACTACGTTTATCTCGTGACAACTCGATCGGATTGAAATGGATCCGATTGAGTTACGTCAAATCATTTATAATTCTACGTGTACATCATCAGTATTGAATCCTACGGTTTTCAATCCTCTCTAGGGACATTAACTTATTATACTTATTCCACAGTAGGTTGGTGCACATTCTGGCCAACTTCTGGAAATAGCGGCTTGACTTTAAATTTTAAATATGATTGAATTTCAATCTGTAGGGTTTACGCCGTCTATTTGAGTCCGCTCCAGTGAATTCAAACCTCTCTCAATCGGATCGAACGCGTCGAGATAATCGTAGTCAATGTGTTATTAATTAGAATAACTATTATTATTTTAAGGTTATTGGTTATAATGTTTTGTTGTACCATTTGACGCATCTTCCTATGTATTGTACATATTGTATGTAATATGTATTTTTGCATACGAAATAAATATATATCTATACCTATTATATTTGTCTATCTATTCTGCTGTGTACTCTCTTCAACAAAATGAGACAAAAAGTTCATATTATTATTAGCAATGTTGCTTTACAAAGATAATGTGTTTAAATTTTCAAAACAAATATTTCCCATTTTTTACATTTCTTCCAAACGAACGAAGCTATGTAAATTATTCCTCCGAGTTGTGAACCCTGCTCCACTATAAAACTTGCAGGAAATGTCACAAATTTAAAAATAGAATTTGTTATGTCAAAACCATATGCACCATTTTGTTATAATAGGCAAGCCACATATTTGTCTGAATTATGTTGACTCTATTATACCATACCAACGCCATGTTCAGTTGCCATGATTTTGAAACGTTTATTTACCCCGGTGGAAAACATCCCAAAATAATAAAATTTTTTGTAAAAGCAACAGCAAAATATCTGTTTGGCAGTTAGGTCAGGTAAAATATATATTTCTTCAGTTGTAGATCAGGTACAAGTATTCTACTTCTTTTAATACACTCAATCGCAAAATGTAAATGAAATTTATGAGAGTCTGGAAAGTTTCCGTGCCAAATGAAATTGCTTTTCATTATCGCAATTTAATTTTTCTGTTGTTTTTTCCTGACACGTGTAAACGTGTTTACATTGTGTTTTAATTTGTCAGCCAAAGAACCCTTCGTGATGAACAGAAGTTTTATTAAGTAACCAAACAGTCGAGTGTAGTGTAATTAGTATTAATTTATATCTCTCTGATATTTCAGCAAAAGATACGCAATGAGATTAAAATTTAATTTAACTGCTAGCACATTGCACACATTGCATTGGGGACACAAGCGTTTGTTTTTTTATGTTAGATCAAAAGCCCCAACGCAACTGAATATTTTGAATACATTCCAGTGCGACCTTATGCAAATTTAACGCTTCTCTTTGCGTTGCCAGTGAAAATGTTTGAATTTTTTTATTATCCAGCGCCCATATTGAATTCTGAATTCTAGACTGATAAGATCAAAATATTCTAAATTCTAAACAAGCAAAATTGATATTGTTGATTTTTTCGCCCCTTTAACTTATTCGGGTTTTTAATTTGCTTGAAAATTGAAAACTATGACAGTGCCAAATTGCGACTATGACCGTGTTGGGTTACCTATAAATAGGAGCGTTATACCCTTTATGTACGAATACGTGCCCTTTATGATACAATAATTTTGCGGCCATAAAGTAACTCGTTATTACAGTAAAACAAAGTATTATCTGTCGATGTCAAAATTGTTCATGTTGTACATGCAAAATTGGTAGGTATGTATAGGAATGCATTATAATTTATAAAGTTTTACTTTTCACTATAGCGGTTCCGTTTAAACAAGACTTTATTAGACTTGTCGTATGATAAGTCTCGTCAATTAAGCCTTAGTTTATGTATACTTGTAACATAAATAACCCAGTAAATAACTATTAAATGATAGTGCTACTCGTTAATATATTAGTTGTCCTCCTTTTGACTTTTTGCACAAGTGAATTTGAAGTGAAATGAACATGAAGTGATCTGATAGTGAAATGATATTTTATTGGTAAATGGAACAGTGTTCGACCACGTTATCTATAATCTAACCCTTGAATGAATTTTTCAATATTTTTCACCACCTTAGCCCCGGAAACACTCGAAACTAACACAAATTACATAAAAATCGATTTGTTGGGTAAACTGATCACTTCATAATCAACTGAACATTTGTAAAAGACACTCGATGTCAGCTGATGTGATTTCAAAGTGATTGGGAATCGATTTGAGATCACTTAAAACTGTAAAAGGTGGTCGGCAATAACATTTCATAACAATCGAATAGCGTAGATATATATTAAAATGACGGAGTTCTGCATCTATATAGATAATTTTATAAATCTCAAGAAATTAGTGAAAATTTGTTATATTGATATTACATGGTAAAATAAATAAATTTCACATAGCATAAAATGGCACCAACATGATAAATTTCCGCAGCATACAAGAAAATCCCGCATACGCTGCACGCGAGGATTTTCATTTCGGCAAATTATATGCGACGTCAGTAAAGTTTAATTTCCTGCCTGAAATTCTTACGGTACGCGAGTGTTGAAATAAGGTATTTCAAACATTATTACGTATATATGCAATATGCAATGCATCAGAATTCCGCACGTGTTCATTTTCATTTAAAATTTGATACCGAACGAAATTTAATTGGATTGATTCTATTTGACACTAATATAGGTATTGAATATGTCAACTTTTATTATAGTTCGTTCGTTTCAACCATACCGTAAAGTATATGTTAACAAAGGTATTAGTATTCTGTAGTATTGATTGTTTGATAAATTATCCTACAGTTTGAAAGTTTTCATGAGTGGATTGTGTGTTAGTAGACTTACTACAATGTTATATCCATTCTGCCCATGTTGATGATTCTTAAGCGACGATCTTATAAAACAAGTTTAATTTAAATAGGAGTCTGTGGTTCTTGAGACGAGACAATATAATATCGAGCAAAATGTATTAATATTTCGTAAAATTGGCTTTACCTTTACCGTATCTTTAGTGCTATACTACTGGAACTTGGTGAGGAAAGTCTTTTTTCTTTGTTTGGAATTTAGCACATAAATATTGGACCAAGTTAAGCAGCATCCCCCCGTAACACAAAGGGCATCCGGACGTGCGCGACCACCCGATAAGATAAAAACCATTAGGATCTAATGACCTTTGAAGGGATCACTGTCGTCTTGGTGATAAGGATTATGAAGGTTGTAAACGTTGACGTCGTCGCTGTATACACGTCGTAAAGCCATCCTGAGCCACTAAGGCTGACACTGAAAATCTATCTAAATTATTAATAGCTGCTTCTACGAGCACGAAAAATTTTAGAGGGTGTTAATAGATAGATACAATCCGATAAGGTCGATGTCAGATACCGTGTATACCTAACTCTTATTTCAGAGTGTATAGCTATATACCTTTAAACTAACAACAGATTAGTGGATCGATAGATGAAAGTTCTCTTGTATTTACGAATTTTTTACTTTCAGAAAATCCAGCAGGTTAATACTTCCGTTTTTTCATTTCCACTTTATCACAAACAAATGTTTATTAAGTTCACCTCATTTTTTTTAATAATATCTACTTTTAGATGGACCTATTAAATATGTGATAGTATTTTTCGAAAATAAATGGTGTTTTTTATAAGAAATGCGTGAAATTTTTTCTAAAAAATATATTTTTTTCATAATTCCTAAACCAGAAAAGGTATTTTAACCAAACATGGTACACATTACCTATACCTGGATCGATTGCTATACTATGATTAACTCCGTTATGCAACCAGTTGTAGAGATACGGGTAATCGACTAAATTAAAAAAAGTTGGGTAGGCTAACATGATTTTCAATAAAATTTAATTTGTCGGGAAACAGTAGATAAAGCACAGAAAATATAAACGTCATAATCAACGCTTTCTTTCAAGATTAAGGTTGCTTTAAGCATTGAATATTTTGAATATTTTCAAGTAACGCGTTGCTTCTCTCTGCACCACGAAATAAATTCGACAAAAGTTTTATGATAGAGGACTTCCGGCAATAAATTTGAGGATGCTAATATTTGCATTTTCTGCCACTTCTGGAGGAGTTAAGGTAAAATTTCGTCAATTTCCATTATTCCACAACACCTTTGAGATCTACGAAACTATAAAGCTTGACGGTGTCAGATATATTGAAAAATGAAAACATATAGCGCATCGGCCGACTTGATTCGAAAAATCGTTTATTAATGAGAAATCCTGCATTAATGTGGGTTATTATGAAAGATTTTGCATTCGTTACAATAACTAGTTAATACACGGTCGACGCAAAAAGATATTAATAAATGCCCGGACATAATTCTTCACAATTTCTTCAAATGCTCTATCGGAAAATGCAAAAAAACCAGGCCCCGTATTTTTTAAAATTTATAGTGAGTCGATCGCACATATCCCAAAACTGGTTGCATATAAGAGACTTATCTTGTTTCATGATATTGTGCGTAAATGAAGCGCCTTTCTGGAGAAAACGTTATACCAAAACCCCCATTTATTTTCAAAAATACTGTGACATATTGTCGGGTGGGGATATAGAAATGCTTCACCCTGTTTACTTTTTGCTACACGATATTGAAGTTTTAATATAGACACCCTCACTAACCAAGATTTTTATTTTCAGTAAAAGAAAATACAAATGGACGACCACAGCCTCTTTTACAAGAACCACACTACGGATCTCGGCCACAACCATACAGTAAGTATTATTGTTCTGTAAAGAATGCCCGTAAAGTAATATGCTTGTTATACAAATTTTCTGACCAAAACAGTTTGAAGAGTTGAATTTTATTTTAAAAAATACAAGCAATGCTTGTTTGTGCATATTGATACTTACTTTAGAAAAACATTAAACAGACAAACCTTTTACAACGCTGAAAAGTGAAGTAATCCTATCCTTTATTATTTTATGTATATATCTGGAAGTTTATAGCTCGAATTTCCACGAAAGTAAAGGTATAGCGGCCCTTCTTTGTAAGTTACAGACCGTGCAACTAAATTAAATTTATTATTTAGTAAGTCCTTTAGAGAAAATTACCAAAGCTTTGAAACAAGATACCTATCAGGAGGAATGAAAAGAAAACTCCTTGGAAGTCTCGCCGTACATTGCGATAAAGAAACCTATAGAAGTGAATATTTATTATTTTTTATCCCAACTAAAAGCCAGTTGCAGATTTTTTTGCGATCGGTAGATATATATTTAATGTTCATTTTCGATGTTCATTTTTAGGCCCGATAGGGCTTGTTATTTCTAAATAAATCGCCTGGAAATTAAATGTTCATTAAATCTCATTTTATATTCGATTTGTATCAAATACGAATCTATTTCCGATTACCCTGAGTTTATGGAAAGAGTATTACAATTTAGAAAAGCCCATTCATGCTTATTAATCTCATTTCCTATAGATGAACGGAATTTGATGTTGCCAATTGTGGCATTTTTTGTTTGATTGGCAGAAAAATCTATGTCCCTATTACACTTAATTTTTTCTCGAAATGGAAAAGTTTTGCTTAGAAATCCTCGCAGAAGTCAATTTTTGTTGTAAAAAAATCCTTATATGAAGTCATCGACAATTTTTTCAAATGGCAGTCTATATTTTTGAGTGTGCCATTTGATAGAGTACCTATATTTTGTCTGCATAAAGTAAGTAAACATGTTACATAAGGAAATTTTCGAGAAAATTCATGTTATATTATGGGTTTACAATTATTAAATTATATTGTTTAGTGAAATGAACAAGAATCTATTTAATGAGGGTTCATACTAGAGTCAACCTCGAATATGCACCCAGCCAAATCGAAGCACAATGAAACAGAGCGGTGGCCGCGGCATTGCCGGAGAGTGCAATCGTGTGGGAAAATAAATATTTAACGAATTTCAACTAATAGAAATTGTGGAATATTGCTTATATTTCTTAAAATATTCCTCATATGAAAAACTTGTTTTAATAAAAGTGTTAGGGGAAATTATTTCCCGTTCAGTTATATCAAGCAATCAATCTTTCGTAGCACAAAAAATGTGGTTGCCATGGTAACCGACTTGATTTTTTTAAATGGCACCATATACGTTTTTTGGTGAAAATTGATACATTGGAACTTCTGAATACGATACAATACAATTTTAATGGGGTCGCATAAGAAAAAAAAAATACAATAAAATTATTAAGTTTTCTATTATGCTATTGACAATGTTTATCAAAATAATTATTAACATCAAGTTAGCCATGCCAAAATCAGAACAATGGGAAACTGTCACTAGCTGTCAGTTGCTTGTAATTATCGTGTGCATTGTTACAGTAAACGCACTTTTTTACTCAATTTTCTGTGCACTTAAGTACTTAGTAAATTATAATGGCGCTTGAATTAAGTGAAACGGAAAGAATACAGGTTAACATACTAAGTGCTTAAGTACACAGAAAATTGAGTAAAAAAGTACGTTTAGTGTAACAATGTACACAGTTACACAGCTAGTGAGAGTTTCGCATTGTTCTGATTTTGGCATGGCTAACTTGATGTTAATAATTATTTTGATAAACATTGTCAATAGCATAATAGAAAACTTAATACTTTTTTTGTAGTTTTTTCTTATGCGACCCCATTTAAATTATATTGTATCGTATTCAGAAAGTTCCAATGTATCAATTTTCACCAAAAAAGGTATATGGTGCCATTTAAAAAAAATAAATAGGTTACCATAGCAACCACATTTCTTGTCCTACGAAAGATTGCTTGATATCACTAAACGGGAAATAATTTCCCCTAACACTTTTATTAAAACATGTTTTTGATATGAGGAATATTTTAAGAAATATAAGCAATATTCCACAATTTCTATCCACACTGTATAAGAGATGACGACGAGAATAAGTCACACAAAATAGTAAATAGGTTGATGTATTCCATGATTTATTTCTTAAGAAAAATTTGTCTGATTTATTTTGTCTGGGGTCCTATCGAATGAAAGTATCGAAGTTCCAAAATATCCCAACACAATTCTTAACATGCCACAGAATTGTACTTGGCAAAAACAATTGACTATAATTAAATCATCTGCATAAACGTAAAACGTTACCCAGTGTGTTGGGTCTAATCGCCAGCTAATATATAAATTTAATGGGTCGAATAGGAAGTGATAATTTCAGTCACGCCGTTTCTCCCATCGGGGTAATTATGTTTGCTCGAAATTAATTAGTTCCTTTGCGGCTTTGCCAATCTCCCGGGGAATTATTAATCATTCTGCCATTGTTTCGAAATTCTTATTTTTATTTCGACATGTTCTGTTCGAACGCATCGGCATCCGCTACCGTTTTGAATGGGAAAATTGGCGTCTTTTCGTTATGACACTATTTTTCTGAATTTGTTTTAAAGTTATACGCTACCTTTCGTAGGTCTTATATTGAAGCATTACAAATCTTAAATAATAAATGATTAGTGGCATATCAGGTAAGGATATCAATTGAAAAAAATGCACTCCAGCCGGGACTTGAACCCGGGACTCCTACTGTGGCCGTAGGTACTTTAACTAACTAAGCTACCGGAGATATGGGTTCCATCGGCTAGGTGTTATTTATTCCAATTGATATGTAGTTAGTAGCGGTGAGATGTAGAAGACTTCGGCGTCTTCTACAGCTACTAGAAGGGGTTAGAGGGTGTAGGGAAACCATTCATTATTGTTGGTTATGTAAACTTCCTATTTGTTCTTCCACCCACAATATTCGACATATAGCGACTTAATGCAAGTATCGAACGTGGAAATTCTAACCTACAATGTCAAAGCCAGAATATGAAACACAGAAAGATTTTTAGTACCTGTAATAATTATAAATAATAAATGATGTTTAGTGGCATATCAGGTAAGGATATCAATTGAAAAAAATACACTCCAGCCGGGACTTGAACCCGGGACTCCTACTGTGGCCGTAGGCACTTTAACCAACTAAGCTACCGGAGATATGGGTTCCATCGGCTAGGTGTTATTTATTCCAATTGATATATAGTTAGTAGCGGTGAGATGTAGAAGACTTCGGCGTCTTCTACAGCTACTAGAAGGGGTTAGAGGGTGTAGGGAAACCATTCATTATTGTTGGTTATGTAAACTTCCTATTTGTTCTTCCACCGACAATATTCGACATATAGCGACTTAATGCAAGTATCGAACGTGGAAATTCTAACCTACAATGTCAAAGCCAGAATATGAAACACAGAAAGATTTTTAGTACCTGTAATAATTATAAATAATAAATGATGTTTAGTGGCATATCAGGTACTTCGTGATTTTTTCGATTCAACTAAATTAGTTAAATTATGGGTATCTTATACAGGGTGTTCCCGTATATTTTAACCCACCCATAGAGCCTCTATTTTTCGAGTTAGAAAAAAATTACTACCAAGGGTACCAAGGTGTATTGTCCCAAAAATAATGGATTGACAGGAATGCCCTTGCCTAAGTTGAAATGTTTTTCCATGACAACTTTGATTAAATATAAAGATCGTATTTATCTGCAATTTGGAATATCAATCGAATGCTTAGAGCAAATATATAACATATTTATATTGTTGGAATCGGAAAAATGCGTGCAATTCAAAAATCCACAAATATACAGGATGTTCCATTAAAAGAAAAGTAAGTTTATATTTTTTCATAAATTTGCGACGCTCTCTGTTTTATCTAGTAACAGATCCTAGCGGTTCAGAAAAAACCCTACAACTTTCATTTAAGTAATTTTTTTCTAACTCGAAAAATATAGGCTCTAGGGGTGGGTCAAAATATACGGGAACACCCTGTACATTGTATCATGCCAATAACTTGTTGGGACAATCAAGACTGTTTATAATTGTAAAATTATCTGCATAATCCGAACCGCCTTAATTCCGTAATCTGAACTACCACTTTTTTATCTTTGTATGTGCCCGCGCACCTACCGAAAAAGTATGCATGGCGGGAGTATGTGTTTTTATGGTTGTTTATTAAAATCTCTATAATATAGATATAATTTTCTATGAATTCCATAATTCGAATGTTTGGGCAATTCGAACGGGGTCTGCCAACTTTCTGTTTGGATTATCTCGACAATACTTTAACAACTTTCGCGAAAAAGCAAAAGAAATAATTCGTGGCTTAGCATACGATCACGATGAAAAGAACTTACCTACATAAAGTTCGCTCGTAATTATATTAAAGCTCGATCTGACAATATCTTGTGTAATTACTTGTATTTGGTTAAAGGCTACAAATATCGAGTCAGTTCAGCCCTCTATCTCTGAAGATAATGTTTGCAAATGTATCGATTATTTTGGAATATACAATACTCAAAATAATTACAACTGGAAAAATCTCATTGCTGACTGCTGAAATTATTGTCATAATAAAAATCACAAGACATGGTTATTTTTTAAATTAGGATGTATGTGATTTATAATTCAGATAATTGGGACCATTCTGTAGGTATACCCTTTCAAATAAAAAAGAACTGTCCAAATCGGTTTATAAATAACGGAGTTCTGAGGTAACAAACATAAAAAAAACATACAACCGAATTGATAACCTCCTTTTTGAAGTCGGTTAAAACCAAATAATAACCACACTTTCTTGTATAAACTATACAGTGTGTCCCAAATTCGATGCTCACCATTGGGATCTCAGTAACTACAAGAGATAGAGAGTCGGTTAAATGGGGAAAGTTTTAGACAATTTTATGGTCAATCTGATGCCGCTGAGAAATAAAGGCTAACTGGGATCGTTTTCGAGTTATTCCCAAAAAACCGAATTTTATCATTTTCGTTTTTCTTAAATATCTTAGAAACCAGGTTTTGCAAAGACAGGACTTTGATATTATTAAGGCACTTTTATCCAACCTTTGTAGCGGTAATGTCCGTTTCTTTAAAAAAGTTTTCCTTTTCGAGATAGGACCCAAAACTTTTGATTTTCTTATGGACGCCATCTTCGATTTGTACAAATTCGAAATCTACATGAAATTCTCTTTCCAATGATGTGTCACACTAATGATTTTTTCGTTAGTTCTAACACTTAAAAGCGTTTTTCTGCCTAACACTAAGTAGGCCATGACAAGTCTGTCAAAACAAATGCAACAAACTGTTAGTGTAGTAGTAGACCATGAATAAAACTAAAAAAGTACACAAAACGAAGTTTAATAACAAATAATCTGGAATAATAACATTAAGAGTCAAAAGAATTGTTCAAAATGGGCCCCATTATTCTCGATACACCTTATTAGGCGGGAACGAATATGATTTACAGCTTTTCTTAAATGTGTTCTGTTAATATGTTGCAATATATCTAAAACTCTTTCTTGCAATGCATCAGTATCTTCTACTGGTTCTTGATAAATTGCATTTTTGACGTATCCCCAAAGATAAAAATCAAGTGGAATGAAGTCCGGCGACCTCGCAGGCCACCTAACAGGCCCACTGTTGGTTATCAATTGATGACGAAATTGATTTTCTAGATAGTATCGAACCATACCTGTATTATGTGCCAGCGCGCCGTCATGTTGATACCAAATCCTGTTATATTCCGCTAGTGGTATTTCATCTAAAAAACCAGAGATCTCATGTCGCAGCAGTTCTAAGTATCGTGGGCCACTTAGAGTATAATCATAAATTACTGGACCCAGCAATCTACTTCCTGAAATAAAAAATAAGTAATGTGTATGCAGGCATCTGTACATCCGTACCCACCTAATATCCCACACCAAACATTGAATCCAAATTTTTGTTGAGATCTGGATTCCCTAATAACATATGGGTTATTAACAGCCCAGTAATGGTGATTATGTTTATTAAAAATGCCATTGTTATGAAATCTTGTTTCATCGGTCCAGCAAATGTTTAATGGAAAGTTATCAATAACTTCACACTGATTGTTAAACCAATGACAGAAATCAAGTCGGCGTTCAGTATCTTCCGGCCTAAACTTTTGCACTATCACGGGTTTATAAGGGTGATATTTATTTTTTGTCAAGTGTCTATGAATAGTCGTTTTCTGCAAAAGAGTTCTGCGACTTATCTCTCGAATTGAAATCGTCGGTGTTTCATTAATACTTTGTTCAATGTTTTCAACATCTTCTTGGTGCAATCGATTGGAACCATATTTCGGTCTGGGCACAACAAAACTCCCATGTTGTTCTAAATTCCTACTCAATCTAAGAAAAATTCAGCGGTGAGGCTGCTGCCTTTCAGGGTATAATGTATGATAAACTCTTTTTGCCACTGTACTATTTCTATAGTTTTTTATGTAACAATTGTACATATCCACCTTTTCGCTAGTACTAAACGGCATTTTTACACATATCTAAGAACACTGACGACTTCATAACAATAACAACAACTAATAGTTGCATTTGTTTTGACAGACTTGTCATGGCCTACTTAGTATTAGGCAAAAAAACGCTTTTAAGTGTTAGAACTAACGAAAAAATCATTAGTGTGACACATCATTGGAAAGATAATTTCTTGTATATTTCGAATTTGTACAAATCCAAGATGGCGTCCATAAGAAAATCAAAAGTTGTGGGTCATATCTTGAAAATGAAAACTTTTTTAAAGAAACTGACATTACTGCTAACAAGGTTGGATAAAAGTGCCGTAATAATGTGAAAGTCCTGTCTTTGCAAAGCCATCGGTTTCTAAGATATTTATGAATAACGAAAATGATAAAATTCGGTTTTTTGGGAATAACTCGAAAACGATCTCAGTTAGCCTTGATTTCTCAGCGGCATCAGATTGGCCATAAAATTGTCTAAAACTTTCCCCATTTGACCGACTCTCTATCTCGTGTAGTTATCGAGATCCCAATGGTGAGCATCGAATTTGGGACACACTGTATATCTTTTTATGGCCTTATAAAAAAGTTACAGGGTGTTAAAGTTGGAAAAAATATGTGAACTTTATTGTTTGTTTGGTAAATATTCAATAAAGTCCACATATTTTTTCCAACTTTAACACCCTGTAACATTTTATAAGGCCTTAAAAAGATATAGTTTATACAAGAAAGTGCGGTTATTTTTTTGGTCTTCTATCACCTGTTGACGTGTCCCAGCAGAATAAAACCGAATCACCCTGTATATCAAATTGATTTTTATGCCACTGAATTCAGCGGGTTTCAGTGGTTCAAATTTGCGTATTATTCGACGTATGATTGATATTTTGTCAAATTTTAAAAGAAATGGCTTGTGGCATATGGGACAAAATGCTTTGGTAATTGGCAACACCAAACTAGTTTCTAATATCTAATGGAAATTATGTATGGGTCTTTCGGAGGTGTCATAATTACATAATGAACTGTGTGATACATAATTTCCATTAGATATTGGAAACTAGTTTGGTGTTGTCAATTACCAAAGCATTTTGTCCCATATGTCACAAGCCATTTCTTTTAAAATTATAATGGAGACACTAAATATTCATTTTGTTTTGTTCAATGCCTATAAAAATCACTTAAAATTTTGTACCTTCAGAGAAAAAATGCATATAACATTTAAACGAAAATGAATATTATCAAATTGATCTTTGCAGATCTGCAGCTTTGGCGAATAAAAAACGCCCAAAACAAGACCAGAAAATAAATTCAAAAATAAACCAATAACCCGAGAAAGAAATTAAATTTGTCCTCAGATTCAGATTCTTAGATAATTTAATTATTACCTCTAAAATCATTGTCTTATCTTCCCTAAGAAAGATTTTGGAATCCATGCATTCAGAAAGTTTTTCTTGTCTTAGGGCATGCCTCGAGGCGTGCTATTAAATTCCAAAATTATTAATAGTACCATATATTTGAATTGCCGCATGACATCAAAACAGAAAATCGTTCTTTATTAAAATACAAATCCCATTTGGCAAATACAAAAATTTAGCGGACTAAAAGGAATAAGTTTCTTGATTCTGTACCTACAAGAAATTTGTTTCGTGATGTTTATAGGCCAGAATCAGGACAAGTTGGATGAAAGACCACGACTTTTATTCCTTTTTGAATTACATACTTCAATAACTCTATGTGGTCGAAAGGGACTTGACAAATAATTACATGTAAAGTACGCGCAGCGAAAGAGTGCGTCTGCGGTGAGGAAAGTAAGAGTGGTGTGGAGATCCGCCCGTGGGCAGAACTAGCGCCGAAGGAAGCATAGGCGTGCGGAAAGATTACTTTTTGTCAAAGTAAATAATTGTTATTTTACTTATTCTTTCATATGAGGAAATAATTTACAGAAAAATGTAATGTGAGATTGCACTTGGCTATGTATTGTACACCCTGAACGACACATGATCTCGAAAATACTACCAAGTTTTCAAAACTATAAATTTCGAGACGCACGCCTGAGGATAATCATTCCTCCTCTCAACTTCGGGTGGTTCTAATAATTGCGAATAGGGAAGCGCGTTATTACGGCCAGCCAATAGCAGCAAAGCCTACCCCGCGCGCTCCCCCACTTCCCCGCGGACGCAGTCTTTCGGTGCGACTACTTTATAGGTACCTTAATCTCAAGTTAAATCTCTGAAGTTAAGAAAAATATAACCGAAATACGATCATGGAGTTTCAACTGTATATCATATTTTAAGGAAAAGGAGTTATAAAAATTATATCACGCGATCACATGCGGTACCTGTGCGTTAGGTTTAGAAATAGGCACGATGCTATTATGACAAAAGTACCAGCATTATTTTTTGTTGTATTCAAGATACAGCCCAGTATATTTTTGAACATAAATGTTATGCGAAGAATTTAGCAGTCTTGGGTGGAATTCCATTACGTGGGGTGTCCTGGAAAATGCAAAGCGAACAATTTTAGATTTGTTGGTAAAACCACAGCATAGTTCGTTATAAAGAGTACCGGGGGTAGGCTTTTACATAACGCACGAAAGTAATCTCTGCAACTATAATCCTGCAAATTGTTTGAATTTTTCTTAAAATAAGACGAAGGAGGAAAACCCAACGTTACTTATCACTCCATGTTTGAATTTCACATCCAACCTTATATAGGATAGAAATCAATCAAGGTCAATCAAGTTTTCTCCGGTTCTTGACAAGTTTGGAAATGAAAATGGAAAATTTGAATTTATGTTATTACAACAGGTTAGTGCGATCTATTGGAATATTTGCAACGTTTGTCCAAAATATCTGTTTAGCAGCAATTACACGTATAAAAAATATACTGGACCTACAACTTGACAGGAATGTCCATAACCACTCTTACTGTATAAACTGCTCTTTTAAGTATGTCATCCTATAGTTTTTGTAATTGTTTTAAAGGCGTCCTTTGAAAAAATCCACTATGCTTCTTGTAGAAGGGTTTTAAATTTCGGCTCAGCTGGGAAATTTATTTTGGATGTTATAATATTATAATATATGACATAAACAACAACCAAAAATTGTTTGAGACCAGTCCCTTCACTACTTAATATTATGTTTTTTTGGGACAGTGTGGTATTGTTGTAAATGCCTATTAAAATATTACAGTTCTCGCAAAATATTCCAAACAAAATGGCATTTAATTCCAAAAAGTTTATGTGGATATTTTGTCCTGAAAAGGACAGTCATGGTCCATGGGGTTTCTTATCAGTTTTATTAAAAACTTAAAAGTCATAATTAATATTAGGTAATTTGTTTCAAAAAATGTGCTTTTAACCCCCAACTCTAAAAAACTCCTTTCGCTCTCGTTTCATTTACTTTTTATTTAAGATGAAGAAAATGCAGTAAAAGAAATTTCTTAAAACGATAAAAAGACGAATAATTAAAAAAAATTCTTCCCATTATTGATATTTTGAATATCGCCCAATATCAAACTGCTGATGTCTAGTAGTGTTGGTGGTGTATACTCGTACCTATGAAGCGTTCTTGCCTCCTACCTTTGTGGCATTTCTATTCTAACTTCCATCTAGAGTCAATTCGTCCTTTCCGGAGTTGCTTAAATTTCTCTGTGAGTATGCTTCCTTAATCCTATTGTTACAAGAAAAAATTTTAGTTAGTTTATTTTAGTTAGATTTTATTATAAATTGGTAGAGTAGCCAAATTCATAAAGTTAACCCTGACAGCAGAACAAATAGTGACAAATGTTGGCAGCGAGAGTGTGTAAATTTTGCTATTTAAACGTTGTGGACAGGAGCACCTCAGGTCATACTACAAGTACAAGTATAGGTAATTAAACAAGATATCGTCGGACCGAGCTGGACATATAATTATCAATTTGCAACCTTCCTGATGACGAGGAAAATTATTAATAAACAACAAACTCGATTTTAAGAATACATAAATAAATTTGGTTGCTACTGTTTCTTTTTACTGTGGGTTTGCTAGGAAAATATATTCGGATATCGTATAGCGAAGCAATTTCGTCCGTGATATTAAAACTTTTCCACCGCACGTAATAGACTTGAAAATTCGTGGCAACTCAAAATAATGGCCGCTTTTGTACTCCAAAATTTCAACTTTCCAAGTATTCTTTGTTCTCGGGCGATCCTCCACGGCTGGAGAAGTTGCTCCGCGAAAGCCTAATTATTCCTGATTAACAAAAGAAGCAATATAAAACGCATTAGCGACAAAAGAGAAAGAAGTGTAGGTTGCAGGGAGGAGCGCCGTAAGGTAATTACACTAATTTGCCCTACAGTTTTGCAGCTGATAATGTTTTAATGTTATTTTTTATTCGATAATTAAGTTTTAGCAGGAAATGGAATTTTAGAATAATCATAAAGAATTATAATTTTAATTTACAGGAATAATTCGCCAAAGAAAAAACATAACTGTTAACAGTCTAGTAATATTTCTAAGGACATAACATTTCTTCAAAAATAATAATAATTATTATAATTTTTTTATAATTATTATAATAATTATTATTATAAAGGACAACTTTATAATTTTGTAATGTTTAAGATACTTTACATTGAAGTGACAGGTTTCCCCAGAGATATTTAGTATTGCAATCCAAGGAAGGGTATAACACTTTCCTCCAATGTAATATTAATATGTACAGGGTGGACCCAGATCGACTATACGATTGGTGTAAGAGACAAAAAATTTTCGAGTTGAAACTTGACCTTTTGGGGATCAGCCTTGCTTGATTAGAAACTATAATTTGAACCATATTATTATATTTTAAAAATCTAGCAGGCCTTAACAGGGGCATTTTATTCGTTTTCAGTTCAACATTTTCCTTAAGAGATATCGAAACATTTTATTGGAAAAAGTTGTCGAGAAAGAAAATATAAGTCCCCGTAGCAAATTTTAAAACAAACGACAGACTTTGTTTTTTTGTTAAATTTCAACTTTAATTTTTGGAAAAAAAAATAAAAGCATGCCGATAGTTTTGAAATTTAGTACAGGGCCTTAAATTTGCATTCCGAAATTTTTTTCTGATAAAATTTTTCGATAAATGTGCTTGATTTGCGCTGAAACAGCAAAAATTGAAAAATAAAAAAAAATCAAAATGTGCCGATTGTTTTAAAATTTGGTATGGTGATTTGGAATTGCATTCTGAATAACTTTTTCTAATAAAATTTTTCGATATCTCTTAAGGAAAAGGTAGTATACCTGAACTGAGAATGAATAAATTGCCCTTGTCAAGACCTGCTTGATTTTGGAAATATAAAAATATCTGGGTCCACCCTGTATTATGTTTTTTTTTCTACGATACCTCTTGAGTGTAAGATACGAATTAAATAGAATTGAAATTACTTGTCACTATAATAAAACTCAGCCATCAAAACCATGTACAAAAATTGTTTCTGAATATCAAAGTAGCTTATAATTACTATAAAACAGGAATAAAAATGCTTTCCTCCTTAGGAAGGAAAATACATACTTTCAGATAGGTTGGAGAGGGTTGAAAACACGATTTTAGAAAGAGGCTTTTTCATCGAAAGTGCGCTTTTCCCGCTCATTTTCATTTTCGGTGCGCTATACGGAAAAATGGTTTTCCCGTGCGCTAACCTCCCTCATCAAAATAACAGTAAATTTAATTAGAAAACAAGAGTAATATTAAATGCAATGGAATAATATCGTTAAATATTACTTAGTATTACATTCCTGGTTAAATTTTAGCTGATTTTCCATGATAAAAAATTGTTTAGCAGTAAAAAAATGTGGATTTCAGCAATTTTTCGAAAACAGTAGCATTCTTGAAGCGGCAAAGTGTTGGTTATGTCCCAAAAAAATCCAAGGTGTTAAATGTAGACCAAGTTACTAAATTTATCCTTGCAGCTCGAGATGAAAAATGGTTTCCATCAAAAGTGCCTAATTTTAATATTTGGCATTTACGGCGCATATCTAAGAAGTGATCTAGTTCGTTTCGCTTTTCAAAAAAATCACAAATCATGAAGTTTTACAGTTATAGATGAAGGATCTTCGTTTCAACCATGCAAATTATATCGTAAATATATTAAACTACGACCTGCAAACATGACAAGCAATAGATCGGAATGGTAAATTTTATGCGGAATACTTCAGTCCAAAAGATCCGACGGAGTACACTGGGCATGGTCTAAGACGATCATCAGCATCGATGTTTGTTGAAAGGTGGAGGGGATTTACTTATTCTAAGAAGACACGGAGGTTGTCGTTCTTCAGAGGTACCCGAAGGTTACATCGAAGAGTCAATAAGTAGAAAAGTTGAAGTTTCTCGAAAATTGTTCAATAACTCAACCATATTGCAACACAGTACCAGAGGGCACCGTTATAATTAACAAAAACCAACGTGCAAATTAAAAAAAAATGTCGTTGCCTCCTCACTTACATATTTATAATAATAATAACTGTACCGTAAATATAAATTTTGATTGATCCTATAAAGTTTAAATTGAAAATACCTACTGTATTTTCTATATAGTACAGTTTCTATGTTACTGTGTTAATAATTAAAATTCTTAAACATTCACTTCTTTATTTTCACGAGTTGTTTTCGGAGAGTTGTAATGAAAAATATCGTTCATTACCACATAGAAAAGCTTTTCCCGAGCGCACACGACAGGTTCCCGGAAAGTCGTGCTAGCACGGGAAAAGCCTGTTTTCTAGATTGTGTTCGGCTACGCCTCACACAGGAACCTGTCGTGCGCGCACGGGAAAAGCCTTGAGGAGAAGTCTGCCTTGCTTTCTTTACTATGGAAACGAGTTTGTGTTATTGTTTGCTATAATTTAATCTGTATTTATTAGAAAGTTTATTTAAAAAAGTAAAAATCGAGTTTGTGTCATAATAGTTGTAAAAATGTCTATACACTGTGTCCCGGATAAGAATGAACAGCATGGGGATATTGCAAACGGTGAGAGATAGGGCAACGGTTAAATGGGGAAAAAGTTGCGCAATTTTGAGGTCAATAAAACGGCACAAACAGATTTTTAATATCTTTTTTCGTTTTTGAGTTATTTTGAAAAAAGTAAAATTTTGCGTTTTCGATTTTATTTTTTTCTGAAGTTGTTATCACAGATAGTGAAAAAAGAAAAACACTTTCTTATGGCCCTTTTTAAC
Organism: Pseudeuparius sepicola; assembly: GCA_963920635.1. Classification (NCBI taxonomy): domain Eukaryota; kingdom Metazoa; phylum Arthropoda; class Insecta; order Coleoptera; family Anthribidae; genus Pseudeuparius; species Pseudeuparius sepicola. The sequence goes on along the minus strand of OY987302.1, from coordinate 43,522,184 downwards.
GGGCCTTAAGATGGCGTTTTTAGATTTGTTCTACAACGTTTAGTTTTTGAGAAACCATCTTCAACTTTATTTTTTTAAATACGGACCTGGATTTTTTTTTGTACATTTTGAAAGCACTTTTCATTGCAAATACCATGATGTATGACACGAAATATTTTTTAAATGTTTTGAGACAATTATACTGAAAATTCCTTTTTTTTATAATGCGGCCCTGTATTTAATAATAAGGAGTCTAAATATTAATCAGTATTGACAACAATTTAACTTACAGTTTATTTTTACTTTGAAAACTTAATATTTTTAAATTTTACGGCCCTGCGTCTGGTAAAGTGTTTTCCTCTGTTGTTGTACAGCAAACAGTGTCGCATTGTGTTTTGGAGTAAATTCTTCGTTTTTCCTAATTATTGCGAGAAGAAAGCTTTAAGCCAACGTAATCAATAACTTTTGCCATTTATTAATTGCAAAAATACATTCGTTCGGCCTCTACACTATTAACTAAATGATACAGTGGGAGTTATGACAAATGACAAGGGATTGGTTTCGTTGTATCCAACCCTTCTAGGTGGAGGATTTTTATTTATTTTTTATTATCGTATGTGCCGTTCTTTCTTTAGTTCTCCAATTGAAAGATAAGTTGCAAGTTAACTTGTTGACAATACTGATTAATATTTAGACTTCTTATTATTAAATACAGGGCCGCATTAGAAAAAAAATTAATGGAAAAAAGGAATTTTCAGTATAATTGTCTCAAAACATTTTAAAAATATTTCTTGTCATACATCATGGTATTTGCAATGAAAAGTGCTTTCAAAATTTGCAAAAAAAATCCAGGGCCGTATTTAAAAAAAATAAGTTGAAGATGGTTTCTCAAAAACGGAACGTTGTAGAACAAATCTAAAAACGCCATCTTAAGGCCCGTTAAAAAGTGCCATAAGAAAGTGCTTTTCTTTTTTCTCTATCTGTGACAGCAACTTCAGAAAAAAATAAAATCGAAAACGCAAAATTTTACTTTTTTCAAAATAACTCAAAAACGAAAAAAGATATTAGAAATCTGTTTGTGCCATTTTATTGACCTCGAAATTGCGCAACTTTTTCCCCATTTAACCGTTGCCCTATCTCTCACCGTTTGCAATATCCCCATGCTGTTCATTCTTATCCGGGACACAGTGTATAGTACCTATATAATAGTTTATACAACAAGAGTGAATATTATGTCCATATCTACGGGGACGAGGGTTCGATCGAGAGCACAATAACCTCGAAGCACGAAATAAAATGGGAATTTGTCGGAGTGAGACACCCGTTCGGAGAATATTTACCCCAATAAAAGTTTTTCCTATCTAATTTTGTATGCACTTTACACTTACGATTCAACTCAATCCCAAAAGCCGAGTCAGTGATCTAGAGTCTCCCATTGATTTCTTCAGCTCGCATATTTAAACACTGTTCCTGCAGTATGCAAAGAAAAAATATATCGTATAGAGAACGTCATCTGCCTTTGTCTAAACCCACCCCCCCCCCATCACACGAGTGAAGTTTACAGAATGAGCCGTGGGCAACACTTTATAAAAAAATAACTAATATCTCCCAAAATAATCAAGCTGCGGAACAGATATTTGGCCCTGCTAGGTTTTGGGGATGGAGAATGAGTTAAAGATGTCAATTTCTACGTATCTCCTGGACGGCGGCGCCACTTGTAATGATTTTGGATCATGCTTTTACTTGTAACTTTTTGAGGTTATCTTTTTGATCTTGCAGGTTCACCAATTTAGGGCATCTCTTCATTTGTCAACAAAACTGTATAATTGTGTCATAATGATAAAATCAAGCGTTGAGTTGAACTCGGCAAAACGTCTCCCAAAACACCTGTCGACTAGAACATTCAAAAAATAAATATTTTCACTTACCGCTTTCAAATGTTACAGATTAACTCTGTACCATTTAAAGTGAGAAAAAATTCCTATGATCAATGTACCAAAAATTATTTATTCGATTTCGAAATGGAACGTATTGAATTTGATGAAGTTTGAATACCCCATTTCAAGAAAACCAGTGGTGTTGAACCAATGCCCATTTGGCATTTTTTCTTCATTTTGAATGTACAGTCTATCTGTCAAAAATGTAAAAGCGGCTGATGAAAAGGTCCCGCTCAAACCGAATGGAAATGTGATGAATGTGGGAATTGCCTGAATTTTTGAAATTGTTCAGAGGAAGTCTTGATTAAAAGTTACTTATGCAGTGAAGTTTAGTAACAAATAGTTTTGGATATTCATTCATAATTAATTCCTGTATTTTAAATTTTCCTTTTTTGTTTAAAGATGATTATAAATTAAATTTCTGCATTCTGAATGAATTTTGGTAAATATAATAAGTCTTAAGTTGAAGCCTAGAGTCCTGATTTCAATAGGTGTCTTCACAAATATATTATCTAAGGCTATAGGAACATATATCGATAAATCGCTTTACATAAAATTCTCAATAAATGCAAAATATAAACAGCGAATTCGGCGCCGGCTATAAAATAGCTAGGAGAAGCACTTCCGTTCGAGACACGCTCCATACACCCGCTATCATTCGCAGTTTTACGGCACCTATTGTGGGAAAACAGAAAATATATTTATCCTATTATATAATCTAATAATATTAGCTAACGAGGCAGCATCCAGAAAATTCAAATAAAATATAGGTACCTACTTATCGCTATTTTGTCTATTGTTTGATTTTTTTTATTTCACAGATCGATTGTACCCGAAGTCCGGTTTAATTATGATGACCAAGAGTACTGGACAAAATGTGGAGTCGCGGTATTGCTCCTTAATAGCTTTTTCTGTGTGATTTACTAATTGTCCTACACTCACTGGGATTACGGTTTTCTAGGGTTTTCCGTAGTAGCTAAGCGAATGCTATCCGAGTTTTATCGGGAAAAGTCAGCCCGAGCTGCAAATGGCAACGAAGACAAAATAATAGTAATTGCCTCCCTCCCACGCAAGCAATTCAGTTGCTTCTGGGGTACTCCTAGTTTGGAATATTGTGAGGGTGGGTACCTTCAACAAAAGACCACGTTTATCGATAACATGTTGTCTGGCTTATGGCGATCGACAGGTAATTTATCCTAAATAATACTGTACCTGAAGAAACACCATATACAGTGACCGGCAGAAAGTACGCAAGTCCTTATGACTTAGATTTTCCGAAGCTCAGCGCGACGGTTATAAAAATTCTTAGGGTGTTTTAGGAAATGTTCATCATGGTGCTTAATCACAATTGCTCATCTGTATCCGGAATTCCGCTAGCCAAATATATTTGTGAGGATTTCTTCATTCGACACATTACATCGGCGTCGCACCGAATACTGTGAAGAAGGATTATTTGGAAAACGTGAGAAGACGATGGCGTGTAAGGTATAAGACATGGGCAAACCTAAATCCCAACACTAGACTTTCCATAAAGTCGTCGTCTCACGAGGTAGACTTTTGATATGACAACGTCGCATTGCATAGGTGACCTCGAGATGAAAAGCCGGACTGCTGGGATTTCGGTGTAGAGCAAAACCGGCCACGATATCATATGGCTAATCGCCGGTGATGAGTAGGTAGCCCCTGTTGAGAAGTCGGTATGGCCATAATTCTAAGTGGCGTTACGCAGCGTCGTGAAGCGTCCCGCAAGGCAGATATTTCGCACAGCCTGAATTCTTAGACTGTCCTTCAAATCGTCGTCTTAGCGTTTTCTATTAAATGATCTTTCTTCAAAGTACGCATTGCGTCGACGATATCATTTATGGCGAATGCGGTGTTGGGAAGGTCGGCCTGCCGACAAGTCGGACTGGCGAGAATTGTGCGTGGGTGTGCTGGGATTTCAAAGTCGCGGTAGGCAGTTCTGGCAGATTTAGACCTCGCAAAATATCTGCATTTCGGGGCTTCCCGACGCTATACGTACCGCCACTCAGAATTCTCGACAAGTCTACTTATACCTACCCAACACCGGTGAGTTCGCCATACTATATCGTGGCCGGTTTTGCTCTACACCGAAATCTCAGCAATCCGACTTTGCGTCTCGAGGTCACTCGAGTCTAACTCGCCAGACGACGATTTTTTCTAAAATTCTAAATCCTGGGATTTAAGTTTCGCGAAAATTCGGCCTTGAGGGCGCTTCAAATTTAATATTATTTTTTTCTTGTGTTGAAGCAACCAACGCAACATTGTTATATTAAAAGTATTTATATTAAAATATTAAAAGTAGGCCTCGCCTGAGTATATAATTTCCAATGTAATTTTATGAAATAATAACAATTCCATTAGTAATGGTACTTATTTAAAATCGAACAGATCTCGCTAAAAAATAATTTTTATCCTATCGATCATATATTTTCTTTCCAAATACAGGGCGTTAAAGTTCTTTTTGAAATTGAATTATGGCTATATGTCTTCCAGATAATCAAGCTGACGAACTAAAATTTGGCACTGATGTGTATTTGGAAAACAAAAGAAGACAGGTCCACACTCGATATAATAAAAATGAATTTTTATCTCCCGAGATATCTCCGATTTTTAAAGATAGTACAATGGGACACCCTAAGTAAGTAAACACAACACGTCCTCCCACATCAAAATCGACCAATTATGAATGTTTGTTAATGATGATGAATATACCAAAATAAATACCTCTAGGTCGTTAAACATAGCTATAACTCTATCCTATAGTTTCCAAATCGAACATTATTTACTTTGACTAGCCGAGTGATATTGTCTCTGGACACGCTTCCAAAATAATTGTGCTAATATTTTGAAAACTTTGGAGCAGCTCGCCGTGCCGGGCAATGAAATGCTTTATCATTTGGAATACTTATAATACATCAGAAAATTGAAATAAAATAAATATCATGTAAGCGTTGACACGGTTAAATAAATATGTGATCGATAAATCCTTCGGTAAAATCTTAATAAACGGACCTAAAATTACTAATTCTATTCTATTTTGATAAAAAAAAACAGCTTACCAAAATTGTAATATATTATACAGTGCAAGCAATTTAACTAGACACTCCGCAGGAATGCTTGGAATGCATCCTCGTGAGGACACAGCGCACCATTGGCTCCCTTAAATATCTGCTTCGATCGCTATTGACGACAAGATTGTCAATTAGAGGACACCGCACTTAAAGTCATACCTACTGCTTGGCCCCGATAACCTGACCATCTGCAGAAATGTGTGGGATGCGATGACGTTACATAATTAAATTGTATTGGTTGGCTTGTTCACCCTACTTCGCACGGCGCGGCGTACCGGAATTGCATAGTTTAAGATTCGTTGTACTAAACAAGATGTGATCACATTTTTATCTATTAGGATTGGCAACGCCAAAACAGATGACACGTGGCTAGCTCCTGCGCCCGCCTATCGAAACTTAATGGTTGCTCTTGTTAAGTAGCCGCCAGTAGTGAAAGTGAAGCTCCACCCATAGCACCCCCTTGCCTCTCAGGCCCCAGTATGGGCCTGTTTCACACTTTTTTATTTTTGATTATATGACTCTTCATAGTAAATAAAACACGATAATATTTTTTCCAATTTTTTTCGGCCGGGAAATGCCCTAAAAACGTTTTTGAAATTCAAATTCCTTGGGCCCGTGACGTCACGGGCCCAAAAAGCTGATTGACTACTGTTTTGCGACGTTGACACGATTTACGGCAATGTCGATATGTTTCTATTTGAGATTTGTGAAGACTGAAGAAGAAGAAAATTTACCTAACTTAAGATATTTTGTGGCAAAAGCCAAATAGACATAATACATGACCTCAACATCAGGGGGCGGCGCGGTGGTGCACGAGTGGGTGGGTCTTTCGTGGTACCCCACGCTTTGGCACTGTAGGTCACCCCATAGTGGCTAGATTGCTCGGAAAGAGCAGAGGCCATAAAAATAAATAAAAAAATAACCTCAATATCAATTAATTTAATAATATATCAAAATCGCAATGTTTTTTCCTTTTTTGAGTTAAAAGTTACTTGCAGAATGATCACCAACTTGTAAGTTGTCCAAACCTAAATAAATCTGGTTTATAACAACATTTTGTCAACAACTATACCTACATAATCTTGACAATCCAAATTTAATTTATTAACTCAAGATAGTTGTTTTTTGCCGTTGATCTTCTTCATTTTGTAATTATTCTTAAAGCCAACTCTCGAATGTGTTTTCTATCATCCCCTAAAATGGCTATTAAAAGGTTTTCTGGTTGACCAAAATATTCCTTTCTCCTTTCTCTCAATTACGGGATATATAACTTTTTTCAGTTCTTCAGGGAGGTAACAATACTGATAATACTAAATAAGTGCCTAGCTCCATCCTTATTACAAGACCAATGAAATTTGATTTCAAATCAGCATACGGTATACACTTTAACTTTTAACTTTTGCAGGTTTTCAAAAAAACATTCAGTTTTATTAGTTCGGTAGAATGACGGAATGACATGACCGGCCCACAGATTATTATAAACACGACACCCGACCCACAAAACAACTACCTGTGTCTGTACGGTCGAGTTCGGACAACTGTTTATACAACTGTCTTTCTCTAGAGAATCGATTTCGATCAATGTGCACGTCTGAGATTAGAACGGAGATCGAATTTTTGGGGCTTCGATTACTAGTATAACCGGCAACGTTGCAAACGCAATTTTATTGCTCCAAATTAAGGCGCGCAGTTTAAAATTTTTAGATATTTTTTTAGTTAATAACAAAATTAGGTATATATACTGAGTAGAATTTTATTAAAGAGTTATGTGATTAATTGCATTCTAGTAGTAAGAAATATTGAAATTCGATTGAGTGAACAAGGCCCATTCAAGTTATTATAAGTGCCAAGCAGTATATGTGAATAAAGACGTTTCCGATACATTTGGCAATAGCGGCCGGCTCTTCGTCCTTTGTCTTTGTCTGATATCTCATCCTAATCGCTGACCTCCAGTGGCGGAGTAGTTTCGATAGCTTTAGAGATGCCGAAACAGAAACAGAATTCCGTTTAGAATTTTGATTAAATTCATATTATTAATTTTTCATTCAAAGAGAATTTAAAACATTTTCTTTATTTTATACTGCTTAATAGATATAGGTATTATTAGGTAACTATCGACTATTCTGTGTAAAGACGTCTATGTCACGGCCAAGATTCCACAGGTCCCAACTTTGTGCATTGCTCAATCAGAAATCATTGGTAAGATTTTGATAGTATTAATATTTCAAAAATGCATAAAATAACAAAAATGTCAAATACAAAATGAAGAATAATGCCAACAAATTCGAGATTAGCAAACACATAAACAAATAATAATAGTGTCCACATTACTTCAATGTGGAGAGAAAATATTAGGCATGAGGAGGCATTCAAACGAAAACGAGGTCACCCAAGAACATGCGAATCAATAGCTGATTTAAAATTAAAATAATTTACTTTCACTCCAGCTTCTCCCAGAGATTTTTAGTCATGTAAAACACAGTCTTCATATTAATAAACTATAGGAACGTCTCAGCAGTTGACAACAGAGGCACCTCTCAAAAAATATGCATAAACCGTAGTTTAATTGATAAAGAAAGTAAAGCCTTAGTAAACTGAAAATGAGTCGGAAGATAAACTTATTCCCCGTTATTTTAATTTGAGACGCTTGGGACAAATTCACGTGATGGTCTCTTGAAGGACACCCCATACCGAGCCTCAATTACAATATGCAAAATAATATCATTCTAGAGAGAAAAGACCCTAATTCATGGGTGAATTTGCGTTGTACCTCGAACATTTTGTGGTTGATCATATGGGATGAAATTTGATATTTATTACCCACTTCAGTTCCCTTGAGGCCGATTTGTAAACTCGTACCGTTTATCCTACGGTCAGAATCCAATTTAAATATTGAATACACTTGAGGGGCATTTTTCTAAATTACCTGTGACTGTATAACCGAAAAATAGGAAAGAAGGGTGTTCGTGTTTTCTCACTTCTCGATATTTAATGTGGGATAGTTTGGCTATAAGCTGTTCTTACACTTAACCTTATATACAGTGCTCGGCAGAAAGTACGCACCATATGGGATTTTTTTATTTTACTTTTATCAGAAAATTCTATTCTTGATAAAAGTTTGTGCATTTCCGCAAACTCAAAACGCAGTTTTCAAAATTCGAATATCTTATTTAATCCCAGTGAGGGTAGGGCAATTAGAAAACCACACAGATACATTAAGGAGCAAATACCACGGATCCACCTTTTGCCCAGATCTGTGTTTTTCTATAAAGACATATGCATGAACTCTTGCTTCGAATCAAACCAAGGTTGATTGAAGACACAAAAATATGCAGTGTAAATAGTTTACGACAATGCGAACATCGCCACCGCGGAGAGCCACGATGACAGAAAAATTTGGTACTATTTTCCAGGATTATAATATATTGGGAAAATAAACCCGCGAGCATGTAATCTCCCCGTGTTTTGTTGGGTTAGACTAAAGACTTATAGGAATTCCACTTTACCCCTTACACCTTTTAGGTGGATATTTTAACACCTTAATGACTTAAATATTTCAACCCCGTATACATGATGCGGAACACGTCCTCGGGGGCTCTACTTAGACTGCTCCTAAATTACACCACGAGGCAATATTTCTAAAATTTCGTTTTCTTTGCAGACGTGCCGAGAAACTGGAATGTGCTTTTCCATTCGCGCCGCATCTTTTTGGCCTTCTAAAATTTCTGAGTTCACAGTATCTAACGGTGATTTTCAGGAATGAACTGGTTTGATTTTGATGTAATATTCAGCCATGTTAAAGAAATGAGCATTTTTCGCCTCCGGAAGTGCAAGTTTCATATTTTAAATTTTCTTCATGAGCATGTTGTTTTATTCTTACAAGAAAAGCTACATATAATAGGACCTATATAATATGTAGGTATATTCTTTTAGTAATGTCCTTAGGTAAGGTACCTACGTAATAATCTTTCTCCGAAACAGACAATATTACTTCAAACTCAACAAAAACAATAACGGGATGTATTTTATCAATGAAAAGTGTTTTCAAAATCTGGAAAAAAAAATCCAGGTCCGTATTTAAAAAAATAAAGTTGAAAATGGTTTCTCAAAAAACGAAATATTGTAGAACAAATCAAAAACGCCATCTTAAAGCCTGTTAAAAAGTGACATAAGAAAGCGTTTTTCTTTTTTCCCTATCTGTGCTAACAACTTCAGAAAAAAATAAAATCGAAAATGCAAATTTCACTTTTTTGAAAATAACTCAAAATGAAAAGATGTGTTAGAAATCTGTTTGTACCATTTTATTGACCTCAAAATTGCGCAACTTTTTCCCCATTTATCCGTTGTTCTATCTCTCAACCGTTTGCAAGATCCCCATGCTGTTCATTCTTATCCGGGACACATTTTGTATCGATTTGCAATTTCTTGGTTTATCGATATAACATAGAATCTTACATTTTTGAAGTACCTAATTAAAGTGTAAATTTCAATAAATAGCGCAAAATTTTAAACAATGATTAAAAAAAATTTCGAAATCGAGTTTTTTCGTTTTTTGGCAATTTCTGAGAAAATTTTCCATAGTGATCTATATATTTTTTACACCATCAGAAAGTGGAGGTTTCAACGAACAAAAAGCGAAACGACTTTTTTAAAAAGAAGCTTTTTTTTATTTCGATTTAAAATCAAAGTAAGGGGTAAAAATAAACATTTTGAAAATTACAGCGTATTCGGGACATAAGAAGGTAAGTTTCCACCAAATTTTGTGGAAATTTTTGTTTGTGGGAGATTAAAATTAAAAACCAAAAAATCGGTTATTTCGATTTTTCCCGGGTATTTTGAGGTTATGTGAAAAAAGTGTAAATACAAAAGTTGTAGATCTTTTTATTGCCTACAACTTTGCCATTTAACTTTTTTCTTTAGGAGTTGCAGTTTTGCCGGAAATCGTGATAAACCGTTTTACACCCCTAAAAGATCATCCTGTTATTTTTGCTATATTTTCTTTCTTTTCCAATGGGTGTCATGCTGTTCTAGATTTTTTTGTTCTCAAAAATTATCTGCCCTGGCCTAATTGCACTTTCTTCTGCAAAATATTTTTTTCATAGTCGCCCACAATGGCACTGGTGTCAACAGCATACATAAAAATATTGCCAGTAGTTATATGTTCGGGCAAGTCGTTAATATACACTAAAAATATTAGGAGACCAAGAATACTTCCCTGAGGCGTCCCGAGCGCCAGACTCTGCTGGCCCGAAAGTTCTACTCCAGGATTAATAACAATAACAAACCTTCTCTGTTGAAAAAAGGAAATAATCCACTTATTTATTGATTCTCTAATGCCCAAGTGATTCATTGCATATTAGCCACAAAACCCGGGTCTACAGTATCAAACGCATGAGACAGATCAAATAATACTCCGGCCGTGTACTGACCACTATCCATACTGTAAACAATTGTTTGTCTATACTCCCTGCTAGCAGTCTCGGTAGAACATTTTTGTCTAGATTTTATTGTTGAGCGCCAGAGAACATATATTTACTTAAAATTATAGTTACTTGGTTGCATACTACTCTTTCAAATATAGGTTTTTTTTACAAAAAACGGGTTTACTATACCTATATCCCAAGGTCCAGAGTCCAGAGGCAGTGAATCAAAACATTGGTAACCACGTGGTCGCGATGTGACCTATTCTCTTCTTGGTCTGGCCGTCGTAAAATCTCAACTGGTTAGGGGGCGAGCGGAATGCAGGGGCGGCTCTTCCCTTAATCGAGCTTCCTGCATAGTGCATTGGTCGGATCGCTAACAGACTTGTTGAAGAATCACATATTTGTCCGATCCCGGTAATAGATCGCAATGCGTTTATTTGATTTTGTGTATATCTACTGCCTCTTAACTTGGATAGACATAGACAATTTTCGGTATTGTCAGATGCAGTTAGCCCATTATTAAATCGCTTGCATTAAATTAATAACAAAAATATGGAGATTAGTTTGCTGTAAGCACAACCTTCTCAACTTACAAGCCCTGTGCAAACATGTGGCAACGCCGCAGCGGGCCTGTTCAACGGGTCTATGCAGTATAGAGCAGTCTGCACTTTGGCTTAGTTTATCTTTTCTAATAGATGCTCACCCTTCTTTTTAATTATAATTAAATACATTTGTGAACTTCGTTTCAATAATTGGGTACCTAAGTAATTAGGTACATTTGTTTAGCACACAATAAAAGCAGTAACAAGTAACACAACATACACAGAAAGTATAAGTATAGTATTTATAATAAGTACGATTCCTGGTGTGGATAAGTACATTTTCGACAAATAATATGGTAAATTTGGGCAAATAGAGAGGACTAAATTTTGTTGTAAGTCGAATTTTTGTGAGAATTTTTCGAAAAGTGCGCGATCAGGCAAATGATCTATCTTCCCTTATGGTTAAATTTTCATAAAAAATACATACAAGCGAACAGAGAATAGCATGTTGTGAAGGAGAGTAATCTCTTCTGATTGAAATGGCAGTTAGGGTCAAATTCATAATACATTCAACTAAATTATCTTATGACTTTAACATTAGGTAAAGAAACTTTTGCAACAATACTAAACAATGGTTGGATTGTTATAAAACTCCTTTAATTTTAAAGGGTATACTTTAGTTTGCCTATGCAATTGGCCCTTAATCATTTTATTATTAAATTTTCGTCCTTTGGAAAGCCCAAAACAAATACAAGTTGACCGCTTGCCGTCAAGCAAAGAAAACCTAGCTATTTCAAGTTATTATTACGATTTGACTTACGGCGAGGTATATTCTAGCTTCTCTCGACAGTTCTAGGCATCTTGAGGCTTGAAATTGTAAAGGAACGATTCTTCACTTCGAACTTTTAGAGAAATCTTTCACTTTTGCACAAACAAGACAAATTTATAAAAAAGCTGCCGCCAGCACTTCGGGCAGTCTGTTTCCACTCAGAGACACACTGCCTCGTCGTAGCAATCTGGCAACTATAGCACTGCCCGCACTACACAAATGAATTCTGGTAAATTTCTTGTAAAATCACTGACAGGCAGTGTCAGGGCAAGCGACGTGGACCCGCATCCCTTGTTGCCAGTTTTCTCTACTTCAGGGCTTCTCCTAGAGTCGGCTGTGCTGTAAGCATATATTTCTACTTGCCACCGGTTATCCAGAAAACACTTGATTAGTCTAGACATAAATAAATGAAATTCCCCTTTCACAAATTACAGGGTTAATCTTAATTCTATGAACTTTAGGATCACCTATTACAAAAATTTTAAAACACAATAGTTATTAGAAAAAATATTTTGATTTTTCCATTTTGCTCTAATTTAAACCCTTTCCGAGGTATTTCGAGTTAAACTTTAGACCTTCGATAAATGGTGGTGCGGAGCGGCAGCCATTTTGAATAAATATAGGCGAGTATGCACGAAATATCGAAGTTGGGAATTATTAACATTTATTATTACTTACTTTGTTCATATAAAAATGTCCACAAAATCGAAAAATATATTCTCAAATAATAAATAAATAAATATCCGGGAACAAAATTCCTCTTCCTTCTTATAACTTATGACTCCGCTTGTGTCGCTGGCTATCTGTGAGAAATGGCTCAATTTCAAAGTATGCACTTTAAAGTATTGATTCGCTTAAATTAAAACAGCCAGTGAAGGGTCCATATATTACCTAAATTAAATCTATCTACTTGTATGAAAATACTCATCGCATGCATTATTATTTCAATTTAATAAATGACCACTAAATTTTATTATTTATATGAAGCAATTTGCCTATTTTCCGATACATTATAAATAATTATAATACCTATATCCGCAACTCTTTAAAACAAATTAAAATATTTTTTGTCGTCCGTCACTTTCAACGGCTCTCAAATTAACATGTCCCCCTGTAAATTATAAATTTGCCGCAGTTTTCAGGTGCCTTCGGCAAGAAAAACAACCATATATTTTCCCGGAGCGCAATTTGATTTAATGAAGCCTGACATAAATAAGTCGTGTTGAACACATAACTTTAGAGCTTTATGTATAGCACCAATGCATCATCCTTCCACTTATGCGAGGCTACAAAAATAATTTATGTTGTTACCTGCCGACAAATCCGGTTCGGATTTGATACTATCAGCTCGATTGTAAAAATAGTGTCTGTGTTTTTTCCCTGAGAAACGATCTCAAGAATAGCACATCGATATCTATTTTTAGCGGGAAGGTGCGTGTCCTCAATTCCATCTAAATTTAATGGATAAAAATCCGTGTCCCAAAAGAAGGACAACACAATGCTGAAGTTTGTTGAACCCCATATTGCAAAATCTGTAACAGGAGATCCTTTCGGCAATGTATTCGGCTTTCAGTTGTCTGTAAACTCCGGTTGGACCATTTTTCCATTTATATCTACGCAGGATGACCGTTTTAAGTGGGTAACTCAGAATATCTGGGCTAATAAATCAGCGGTAAAGTCACCAATATTGTTGCTGCTCATGACCACCTGTGTGTACGTTATGACCAGAAATGGAAAAAATTTAAACCGCCGCACAGTGGGGCAAGAAGGCTAAAAAGTTGGCATAAAATAAAACTATCAAATGTCACATTTTCAATTTATTTCCTCTTACTGAAATACTATACAATCCTGCGTATAATTTGGCAACATTGTTTCCCCATTTAATTTGCCTTGTGTCGTGGCGGCGAGCACCCAATTCAGTGGCAACAATGCATAAGTCGTGATAGCGTTATTCGACTCGCGTTTGGTGCACTTATTTTCACTTTTAACTTAATAAATTAATAAAGTTTGCTACGAATATTTCATCGTCAGGTAAGTGGCAATATTATTGCAAATGCAATGCAGTAATTAACTAAAGAGTTCCTTGTAATACGTTGTTTAAAAGTAGCTGTACAAAATATGCGTTTTGCAAAAAGAGCAAGTGATTTGTTAATGTTCCCAGACTGACCCGACTTCAATTTTTTTTTATTTTGGAAGCTTCAGTATTGTTCTTTACAAAGCTATTGTAACTTTTTGCTCGAACTTGCTCCTCTTCCCATAATTGTATTTTTTGTGAGGTTGTGTTAACCTAAATTTAAATACGCATTTTAATGCATAGCACTCTATTCCAATTTTTCGTTATTTATTTTAGGTGTAGTGCTTGTACAATGTTTGTAACAAGAAAGGAGCTTGTTAATATCATGAGAAGATGTGATAGCAAACAAATTGAGAAGCAGTTTGAATTTTTAGAAGCCGATATCGCACAACTAATAAAAGGTCAAAATTTCAAAAAAACACTATCGCGTTTTAAGGCAGAATATAAGTCCCGTTGGTTAAAAGCGTGCAGAATAGAGGACAGATTTCAGAAAAATAATAAAGAATGGCTAAAAAAAGCTATTTCATTTCCCCAAAAGTGCGAAAATAGACGTGGTCGCCCAGAAGTAGGTTTTGAATCTAGCTCTGAACGTACAAAACGACTAAAATCTAAGCAACTACGAGATTCTGCAGAAGCTTCGTTATTAAGCTATGCTACACAGATGAGTTTCAGAGCCGAAGGTCGTGTAGATGCTTCTAAAGTACTGAAAGATATCACATCAACTAGCCCAACCCGAGCCACTAAATATAAAGATGCGTACAAAAAATCCTTGGAATCAAAGCCAAAAAGCATGTCAGGAGAAGACGCGCTTGCTGTTTTAATCAGCGAAAATTGTCTCGACACCAATACGAAGTGGTTAGAGCTAGTGCTCCAGACAGATTTCCTTCGTACAAGATCGTCCAGTCTGCCAAAAAACTGTGCTATCCTGATAATATCAGATCTACAGAAACATCAGTAAGTGTTCCTCTGCAGGACTTACTCAATCACACCGTTCAGAGGTTAATTCAAAGTATTGAAGATGTAATTAGGATACATGTTAGAGACTCTGAATTAGATCAATTACGTCTTTACTCAAAATGGGGGTTCGATGGTTCCTCTGGACATAGTTCCTACAAACAAGCCTTTCATGGACCAGAAGCTAATGACTCTGCCGTGTTTATCACATGCATAGTCCCTGTGCGTATTACATTCAACGCAAAGGTGATTTGGCAAAATCCTAGCCCAGCCTCCACTCGCTACTGTAGACCATTAAAAATTGAATTCATTAAAGAATCTGTCCGTTGCCGAAAAAAAAAGAGTGGATCATGAAATAACCGAAATAAAAAATTCTACTACAACAGTCCAAAACCGAAATGTTCATGTAGGTCACAAACTTATCTTCGCGATGGTGGACGGAAAAGTCTGCAATGCACTCACGGACACAAATTCTACTCAAAAGTGCTTTTTATGTGGTGCGACATCGAAGAAGTTTAACAACATCGAAGAAATGATCGGCAGAAGTGTCAAAACAGAAAACTTGGGATTCGGTTTGTCAGTTTTGCACGGATGGATTCGAATGTTTGAATGCCTCTTGCATGTTGCATACAAATTGCCACTAAAAAAATGGCAGGCCAGAGGAAATGATAAAATTGTAGTGGCCGAAAATAAGGCAAGAATTCAAAAAGAATTCAGAGAAAAATGTGGCCTAATTGTTGATACACCTAAACCGGGATTTGGCAACACCAACGACGGAAATACCGCCAGAAGATTCTTTAAAAATGCAGAGTTGTCAGCAGAAATAACAAATGTCGACTTAGGACTCATAAGAAAAATTCATACTGTGATGATAGTCGTCGCTAGTGGCTATGAGATCGATGTCGAAAAATTTCGATTGTTTCTTCATGACACTGCTAGATACTTTGTATCATTGTACCCGTGGTATTACATGCCGCCAACCATGCACAAGTACCTCATACACGGTCCTGAGATAATATCCTTTGCATTACTGCCCATAGGGCAATTAAGCGAAGAGGCACAAGAGGCACGCAATAAAGATTTTAAAAAATATAGAGAGCATAATTCAAGAAAGTGCAGCAGATCCAAAACCAATGAAGATGTATTCCACTTTTTGTTGATTAGTAGCGATCCAGTGATCACAAGAAAAGAAAGAAAGAAATTAGAATACCTGCCAGTGGAAGCACTGCACATGCTAAAATCTCCGAATGTGCAAGATGATGAAGATAATGATGGCAGTGGAAATGAAGATGTCACATCTGATGATTCTGAAGATGATCTATAGTTTATGTTTTTCAATATTTTGCCTCAAAAGGCTTTGTGTTATCCTTATAAATGTGGGGTTTTTAGTTAGGTTTAAAAAAACTATTTTGTTGGATAGATTTTCGAAGTGGGCGTTAAAACAATTGTTCTGAAATGTAAAATAATAATAAAATCAAATAAAATAAGTAAAATATAACGTAGAAGCTTTTTTTTAATTAAAGTGATTAAAATCCAGATATCACTTTAATCAATATCGCAGGTAATCAACAACATCCTGTTTAAAAATTAAAATTGAGCTAAATATTTTAAAAAACATCGTCCTTGTGTATCTATAGACAACTTATAATGCTTTAAACAAAAATTGTATCCAAAATATATTACCAATGATTTAATGCCAACTTTTCGGGTCTCTTGCCCCACTGTGCGCCGTAACATTTATTTTTTGGGTCACAATAACGTTCAACATGAAAATTGTTTCCAACAACTGACAGAATCCAAATATTATTAATCTGGAAATAATGATATGGTAGAAAATAATGATAAAATTCGGGCTCTTTATAGATATCTAAAGTTAAATAGCCATAGTTCCGTATTTAGTATATAATCCAGGATATTTATCCATTGTGCAAAAAAATAAATGCTGGCAAGCTGATTTTTTCAGGGTTGGTCGGGGACTGTCTCCTGAGTATCCAACCAAAAAATCACACTCGAACCCCTTCAGGGTTTTGTGCAATAGGGGTGGTTTCTTTTTTTTGAAATTTTTTTTTCCAGCCTGTGCATAATAGTAAGCTCTACAACTTTGCCTTATAAAACTTTTTTTATAACTTTCATATCTCACGAGTTTTTAAACATTGAACAAACGAAGCATTCGTATTAAATATTGCATTTTTTAAATATGAAATGCGCTGTAACTGGTGAGATATGAAAGTTATAAAAAAGTTTTATAAGGCAAAGTTGTAGAGCTTATTATTATGCACAGGTTGGAAAAAAAATTCAAAAAATAAATAAATAAGAAACCACCCCTATTGCACAAAACCCTGAAGGGGTTCGAGTGTGATTTTTTTGGTTGGATACTCAGGAGGCAGTCTCCGACCAACCCTGAAAAAATCAGCTTGCCAGCATTTATTTTTTTGCACAATGGATAAATATCCTGGATCATTTTTTTTTACATGAAATGCGCTGTAACTGGTGAGATATGAAAGTTATAAAAAAGTTTTATAAGGCAAAGTTGTAGAGTTTATTATTATGCACAGACCGGGAAAAATTTTTTCAAAAAAAAATTAATAAGTAACCACCCCTATTGCACAAAACCCTGAAGGGGTTCGAGTGTGATTTTTTGGTTGGATACTCAGGAGGCAGTCCTCGACCAACCCTGAAAAATTCAACTTGCCAGCATTTATTTCTTTGCGCCCCTTATAAGACGGATCTAATTATCTTGGATTAATAACAACTTGACCAAAATAATTATTGCTAATAGTTGTGGCTGACTTAAGATCTAGTTATCCTTGGAGGTAAATGACCGATTATTACACTAGATTAACATACCGTGTGACTACTTTTAAATGTACCTATACAAATCGATAAAAAGTATGTTGTGAGATATTTTCAAACACCTTTTTTGTTCGAAAGATCTTGAAAAAACGCTTCTTTTGGCGTTATTACTTTTGCCAAAATGCAAATCCAGGTACGGCTACGATTTTTTATACTCCAAAAACCATTTATCGTTTTTTTTTTATTTAAAATGTGACACCATTTAGCGATTTTTTTTTATTTAAAATCTGACACCATAGCGTTAATCAGGACACCCCACAATCCCCATATACAAAATTTGAACAAAAAAATATGACACCGTGTCAAAATTTAACAAAATAGGGACATTAAAGGTACGGTATAAATGAACTCACTTGGAACAGCATAAAAACTCTTGGGCGGCGTTTGGTTTGTAAAATAAGACCGAGTCACTGGCGGCGCGCGTCTCCCTGTTAATAATATTATGCAAATTTTATTTAAATGCTCTAAAAAGGAATAAAATAATCTTTGAAATAATTCAAACCAAAGCAAACCATTAATTTTGTTACACACAAAACAACACCACACGAAAATCTATAGGTACACAAAACCAAAATCCTTAAAATAAAGCGCAATTATTATTTCCGTGCACGACACTGGTTATACTGGCCTATCTGGCCCACGTCGACACCTGCTCCATGCGGATCTCCGAAACGGCGATCAATCAAATCGCTACGCTCGCTTTCTTATTGGCTGCCTCATTGACTAGGTCGACGTCGACCGCATAAAAACCTTTGAATTTTATACTGTTGATTTCTGCTGATAAGTCTGGTATTTTTACCAGTAGCAGTAAATGCTATGAAATAGAAATCGCCCCGTATATCACTGTGTTCCAAGTTAAGTTCATTTATACTTTACCTGCCGAGTGAAGCGTGCCATGAAATTGTTTCAAAAGAGTTTCAGAAGAATTAACAGGACCACCCATTTTTTTGTTAATATTGTTGATTATTGTCGGTCTTATATGTAGTAATTGTATTTGTTTACTCTGTATTTTAAAGTTGTTCATTAAAAATAATAATAACAATTAAAAATAATCAATTTAATAAAATCTCCCTTTCCATTTTAGTATTATTTGAAAAAAGAATAATGTGGACAAGATGTTTTTCGAGTAGATCCTGTGATTTGGTATTTGACATCTTCTCTCAATGCCAAGCAACTTTTGTAAATAACTTCTTGAAATATTTTGAAAAATATGAGTACTTCACTCTTGACCGCTCTTGACCTAATTTAAAAATTTGAAATTTTTGAACACCCCGTATAATAAATTATATTTTTTTAACGTGAATCTTGATTTAGAAGGAAGCAAAAATTGTTATAAAGAGTAACTAATTTTTTTGGCAATTTTACGTCTTGTATACTTGTAGCTTGTATACTTGTAGGTACCTCTTGTATAATACGAATATGAAATTTAAAAAATCTAAAGCCATCAAAAAAAATTAAAAAAAATTTTTCGAAGTGAATTAAAAGCCCTATCTAAGAGCGCTTGCCTCGCTAGCTGGTAAGCTCGCTCGTCAATGCTGGTACGCAGTTGCCAGTTGCACAACATATCGTAAACGTAGGTTTTTACGTTTTCACAGAAATCTCAAAATATGTCGAAATATTCTGCTGTGACTATAAAAATATCATGGTCTAAGTTAATTAATTACCTTTTTGAGTAAATTTTTAGTTTCCATTGTCAATCCTTCTCTTATTTTGTAAATATCAATGTACCTAATGTCCAAAAATGTTGAGCATCAATAATTATTAAGACGTACAGCGTGTCCCAAATAGTTTGTCCTACCCCCTGGATCTTAGGAACCGTAAGAGATACGAAAAAAAACTTGAATACAAAAGTTGTAAGGTTCGCAGTGCACGTAACCTCTCTTTTATTTTCACATATACAGGGCGATTCGTATTTGCAGGACAAAAATAAAATATTTAGATTTTGACAATTGCATTAATCCTTTGGAATATTTGCATTCTCCATGAAATTTGCTACAGAACCGTTTTTTTGTTTTGTATTTCGGATGCAGCGTTGCCAAGATATTGAATTTTTCTTGGAATTTAGGGACTTCGTGGAGGTTATGGAAACTGAATGCTGTATCTTTATTTTAATAGATATCAAAGATATATTTTAGCTGAAGTATGACAGCACAACAGTGTGTGGTGTAGTATGTTAAATTGGTTTTTGCATATACAGTGTGTTCATAACAGGCTCTCAAATACAGATAATTTCAATCAGCAATAGCTTATTTTTTTCAAATGGGATGACCCATATTTCTATAGTTTGTTAGATGCCGGCTTCCAAACCCCACATTTTATATAAATAACATTCTATACAAAAAACTACCCGTTTTCGAGATAATTAGTATTTAAGAAAATTTCTTTGCATTTTTCATTCAGGTGAGAAGGTTTTATCAAGCAAGCCATAATTATTTTTCCAGACAGTGGCAGAAATAATTGTCATTTTAGATAATACGGGAAGTAAAATTCCTATACCCGTATACAGCTTGTCACACTATAAAGGTCGCTTTCTTTACATTAGTGATTAGGATATGAAATAAAAAGAAGCAAAAAAATTGTAAAAGTGGCTATATTGTATAAAATTATTTCTTCATTTTGAATCAGAGGAAATATAATATCACATTTTAATTTTTGCCCATGAAATATAGGACCTAATGTGCGTCTGCAGAACATACCACACCAGAGGTGCATAGATTTGTGCCCTTGTTTTTTTATTTATTTTATGGCTTTTGGATTTCTGTGTGCCCATTTATGAGAATGAGAATGGGCAAAAATTAAAATTAATTCCGAAGCTAGAATATAAATTAGACCCTTCTGACATCAACCCTACTTAGTATATAATAAATAATGGGGAGGGGCAGCCTGTGAAATCTTGATTGATAAGCGTGGGGAACTGGGAGCCGCCTCCACACCAGAAATATTTGTTAATACTTATTAAAATTTCCTGGGAGAGCTGTAGAAAAACGAGCAGTACCGACATAGCATAATATAGTCTTCACTACCATATATGTTAGATCGACAAAGGCGTGTAGCGCCAAGGTCAGCTATATCCCGAGGTAAAAATGAAAACTTCTATTTCGATATACTGCTCACGATTCGTTAATAATTATTACATATATTAACATCTTTAGGGCATACTAAGCTAAGCTAAACTAGTATTTTAATTGAATATTTATTTGTCAATCACAGTAGGCCGCTAAAAGATGCAGGTATTGTATTAACCTTGTTTTGAATGATTATATCGGGCTATTAATACGAAAAAAGGGAAGACTTGTTAACTGAAAATTAATTTATATGCTTCTCTCATAATTATGAAAGTTGATAACAAAATGGCCGCAATTTTTTTATCAGAAAAGAGTTAGGAGATACAGGTAACGTGATAAACCCGATTTTCTCGGTAATTTTAAAGACAAATTGATGTCTTGATGTCTCAAAATACATAGTTGGAATTGGGAGAACAAAGGGAACCTAAAAAAAAACAAAATATACAAATTATCTAAAAAAATCTGACCAAGTGATGCTCACTTCCGTTCAAACCGGCAATTTCTGTTGTAATGAAACCTTTATAAGAGAACCGAACGAATTTTGCATACTGAAGTTTGAAATAGCGCATATATGGTATTCTGAAAATTAGTCATTTAAAAAAATCATACCCAGCCATGGAATAATCACCTAATCGAAATAGTTGTATGTGTAGGATATCTTCCCTTAGATGAATGATGAATCTAAAAAATAATAATTTAAAATTAAAAAATATGTAATATACAGTGTGTCCCACTTAAGGACTGACCACCCCTGTAAAATTTTTATTTATAGCTCGATTTTCATAAACTTTTTTTTGTTGGATAGAGCTTCAAAAATGGCATCAAACACATAATTCAGGTGCCTCGTGCGTTAAAGTCATGGCCCACTGAGACGGTGTTTTAGTGCTGAAATTTCGAGAAGTACTATTAGGGATTTTTTTAGAGGAAAATTAATGCCAGATTCTTATTCAGCGTTGTTCGAAATCCAAATGTACCAATTTGCATTACCATAGCTCTACAGGGTGTTTCAAAATTTTTAGTGCCCCACTTAATTAGTGTACACCTGTAAAATTTTTATTTTTAGCTCGATTTCATAAACTTTTTTTTTGTTGGATAGAGCTTCAATAATGGCATTAAATGCATAATTCAGGTGCCTCGTGCGTTACATTCATGGCCCACTGAGACGAAGTTTTAGTGCTGAAATTTCGAGAAGCACTATTAGGGGCTTTTTTAGAGAAAAATTAATGCTAGATTTTTATTCAACGTTGTTGGAAACCCAAACGTACCAATTTGCATTAGAAAATGGAGGACTAATTGAAATGACTGAAATTTGAGTTTATGTTATGTTGTGTTGTTTATTCATGTATTTGATGATATTAAATTAAATAAAAATTTTGTTCGCTAAAAAATTTTTGAAAGAATATGAGTTCCTCACGAATATTTTAGTGACCAACTTACCAGAAATTCAGAAAATAATTAAAATTAACACGTTTTTTTGAAACCTCTCACCGCATATAAGAATCCGGCTTTACTTTTCCTTTTATTTTTTTGGAACACCCTGTAGAGCTACGGTAATGCAAATTGGTACGTTTGGGTTTCCAACAACGCTGAACAACAAACCGGCATTAATTTTCCTCTAAAAAATCCCTAATAGTACTTTTCGAAGTTTCAGCACTAAAACACCGTCTCAGTGGGCCATGAATTTAAGGCACAAGATACCTGAATTATGCATTTAATGCCATTTTTGAAGTTCTATCCAAGAAAAAAAAGTTTATGGAAATCGAGCTAAAAATAAAAATTTTATAGGGGTACACTAATTAAGTGGGGCACTAAAAATTTTGAAACACTCTGTAGAGCTATGGTAATGCAAATTGGTACATTTGGGTTTCGAACAACGCTGAATAAGAATCTGGCATTAATTTTCCTCTAAAAAAATCCCTAATAGTACTTCTCGAAATTTCAGCACTAAAACACCGTCTCAGTGGGCCATGACTTTAACGCACGAGGCACCTGAATTATGTGTTTGATGCCATTTTTGAAGCTCTATCCAACAAAAAAAAGTTTATGAAAATCGAGCTATAAATAAAAATTTTACAGGGGTGGTCAGTCCTTAAGTGGGACACACTGTATATTTAATGCCGAATTTTTCTCAGGTTTTCATAGATTTCTGGAGCTTTCACAAGCAAACGCGGACACACTGTATGTTTAGTTGATGTATTATAATAAATCAGTGAAAGGTTTATCAAGACAGGTTCGCAACCTCATTTGGTATTCGGTTTCGCTCAAATGCGCGCGATCATTTTTACAAATTCGGACGCTGATGAGAAATAAATTAAACCCTCCTGACATTGGCTCAAATCAGCAGAATAAATAATGGACGTGGCTGCAGGGCCAGCCGGCGAAATCTTGATTGATAAGCGCAAGGAACCGGGACTGCTCCCCTACAGCAATACTATTTAATATTAAAATATCCAGGGAGAGCTGTGAAAAAAATGGGAAAAGCAGAATGCGAGGATTGGCATTCAAGAATCGGGCAGGCGGCAAGTGGGTAATTCAAAATTTATTTGGGGAAAGATTAAACTCTACCCGAGCACACGTCTCGGCGGGTAGGTAAGGAAGTAGGCAATTTAGTGGTAAATAAATTGTAGGAAAGTGGCGGCGGACTGGATAACTACTAAAATAACAACTATGAAATAGGGGCGCGTTCAGGGGGGAAGAGGAAATGTTGATAGTTATCTCAGCATGAGTATACATACCTAACACACGTAGAACATAATGCTGGATGTGTTAAGGTATGTTATAAGGAGCCTATTAGAACTTTTTACAATGCAACAACATTGCGCACTAGTGGAATTTGAAGGTACTGTACAGGGTGAATTTGTTTTTTAAAAAATATCCGAAGTCGACGCTAGGCGGCGCGACGCCTTATAAAGTACGTATTTCAATTAATTGGTTCTGTGAAATCCATCGGAAAACAAAGTGTAATAAGTAGCACCAATTATAAACTATAAATTTGTGAAAATTAATAGAACTTAACTTATTACGCGCGTACTTTATATTACCCCAATTATTTTAGGAATCTGTCAAAGGATATTTTCGATAATTAAATGGTAAATCGCCAATTAAGATTTTATTCCCTACAGGGTGTCTACTTGTAAACATATACAAATCCATAAAAATCCATAACATCTTTATTTTTGAAGACAATAGTTTGGACTTTTTCTTTGTTTGAACGGCCTTCAAAAATCGACTCTTTTGACCTTCCTATCATTTTCAATATGCCGGCTAAGATTCTTTATACCCCCCATTTTCACGAACTTACACCAGAGCGTTAATAAGGACGCCCCAAATCCTATATATAGCAAATTTGAACAAAAAATATACAGGGAATTCCATTCTAATGGGTGTCAAAGTTGAGTAAAATAGGAATTTTAAAAAGATCTCGCATATGCCATGGAATCCCTTCAAGACAATCGAATGGGCAACAGGACCACTCAAAGTGTTGGTGTGCAAAGATTAAATACAAAATGTTACAGGGTATTTTTCTCTGGGCCATTTCAAAATGCTGAATTTTTATGAAACTTTATACCTACTGGTCAACAGTGCTCTGGAATTATTGAAAAAATATTAATAAATAAAAGTAATATAACTTTTTACAATATGCCAACCAACAAATAAAAACAATTTGAATTATCGGAATGTATATAAATGAATAAATGTTGTGGCACACCAGTCACCTTAACTCATAAGGACTTCCTGACTGGCAGGCTTTGATTTTTTTAGACAAAGTTCGTTTGTGGTGTCTGGGACGGTTTTGATACACCTACTCGATTTTTACCCCAAAAAATTCAATACTTTGAGATGGCACAGAGAAAGACACCCTGCATATTTTGGAGTGGATCTTTGCATCCAACACATTGAGTAGTCCTGTTGACCATTCGACTGTTTTGAGGGGATGCCATGACACTCTTCACTTGCCAGATGCATTTAAAATTCGTATTTTGACCAACTTTGACACACTGCAAAACGGAACTCCCTGCATATTTTTTGTTCAAATTTGGTATATGGAGGTTTGGGGTCTCCCGATTAACGCTGGGGTGTCAGATTTTAAATCGCTAATTTAATTAATTTTTAATCGCTAAATGGTTTTCGTGAAAATTGGGGAAATAAAAATCGTAGTCGGCCCTGGATATGCATTTTGAAAATGGTAGGAAGGTCAAAAGAAGCGGTTTTTGAAGGCCTTTCGAACAAAACAAAGCTCAGGCAATTATCTCCAAAAATAATGATTTTATGAATTTGTATATTTTTAAATTTAGACACCCTCTATGTTTTGACAATAAAAAACTGTAGCGATATTTCATCAAGTTACTCAATGATTAAGTATAATTATATGAATTACAATAACTATATAGAACAAATTTTACCTTAGTTTGATATTTTCAATATCGGATGTACTAGATACCTGACACGTCTAAAATTGACATAATGTTAACATTTCATTGACATTTATTTATGAAATAATGTGCTTGTGGCTAGTAATGTCAAGAGCAGCAAAAGCAATGTAAGCATGATCTTTTGTTCAATTTCAATTTTTTCAAATATTACCCAATTAAAACGGTGCAGGTCGTGCACAAAGTATATAGTATAACTCGTTAAGCACGATTCTCAGTGCAAGGGAATTAAATGACCAGTTTAGTTTTTGGTTGTTAGCGGATGAAGTACAGTAGAGTACTGATTTTGTCCGGATTGTGGCCGCTACGCGTAACCTTTCCTTGACCTGTATACTTGCCAATGGGAAACTGCGTGGGAAACAGTTCTATAGGCGTGTTGCATACCCGCCAACCCTCACCACACCCCTCGTGTGCTTAAAGGCACTCGGCTTCTCCTCGTGTCACAACGTGGTTGATTATTTAACTTGTTGCTTAAATATATCTATTATTCAATTAGTTCGTATTAATAACGCCATAAAATGATTCGAAACAGGGGTTTTGATACTGTAACGAAAAATGCCTCTAAAGTTGTTATATCAGCTTTTACTGAACATGTTTGCACTGTTTTCTATCCTACTCAAAGATTTGGCAGATAAATTTTACAGTTACTTACAGTTTTCCAATATTTATGATTAGTTTGGAGGCATTTTCCGTTCTAGAAATTACTAGAACTTTATGATTTGTGCTTCCATTATTGGCCAGGAATATTCTAGAGTATGTCTCCAGTCTTCCATTTGAGTATATAAGCCCTGGGAATTGGGCCTGAAGTAAGTAGAAAGGTTAGAAAGTGATTTTGCTGCAAATTTAAGATGGCTGAAGAATATTTCTGGACAGTGACAGTGCTTGACAAGTTAATTTATGAATTCAACAATAAAGGTGGTAACCAAGGAAACGTGTTTGAACTGTTGTTGTTGCAATACAGTACAATACATAAAATAAACGGTAATGCGTATTGCATTTTTTGCCGCCTATATCTAACACTTTGTTTGGATATTATAATATTCTATACTACAAGTTAAGGAATATAGCATTCCAGACGTATTTTATACTATGTAGTCCAGGAATTATAGGCTGTGGCTTGGAAAAAATTAAACCACACCTTCGGAAGTTGGTTTCGGTTCTTGAGACATGACTGTATAACATATCTTGATTCACCAAAAATCCCCCTTGTTCTCGATGCGTATATTGCTGTCAAAGTTTTCGTAATTTTAGTGGAAAATACTGAAAATTTATGTTTATTGTTACTCGTCATGTCCTGGTTTATATCGATGTTACGTGATTATATCCACACAATCTTCTGGACCCTAAAAAAATATCTCTGTAGCTAGAAATTATACCAGTTATAAGGCCGTAACTGTCAAAAATTTGTCAGAAAACGTGGAAAAATTGAGCGAAATAACATGCGGCTAGACGTGCTTTTGATTGGTCGAGAACCGTGTTAGAATATTCATTCTAACATAGTGAGTTGGAATTATAACTGTTACAACATATATCTACCTTTTAATTATGGATATATTGTGTACTTTCTAAAGTAGTGTTATTTTCAACTAAAATAAATAATGATAAACGATTTCTATACAAAACCGATATGATAGTGTACATCGCAGAAGTTTCATTACAGCCTAGGACTATACAGGGTGTCCACAGATTGACTGCACCGTAGGCGAGAATCGCAAAAACTTATTTTTGGTATAAGTAAACTGCCTTTTTTGTAAAATATATCGAAAAATCTATTAGGCAATTTTGAAATAATTGGCCTACTTTGATTTTTGTAATAGCTTTGTCAAAAATCATAGAATTATGAAGCCATGGAAGACGCTAATCTCCAGATGCATCAGTCGGGAATTGAGAAAAAATATGGTGAGGAGCTGTCATCAAATAAAAGGGATATCTATATATTTTTATTAGCGCCCAGATTTTTATATATATGGCCAATTTATTCCAAATAATTCCGAGTTCAGATTCTGACAAATAAAAATAAGTTATATGATATAATAATATATAAGCCCATCTAGCGGGTTGCCATAAAAACAAAATATATGGATTTATTCTTTCTCAAAGAATAATAACTGTTTACTCCGCTCATAGTCACTTGAAATTTATGGCTTTTATCGATATGACACCTTTTTTAACATGGTAACTGGCCCACCATCTTATCCAGCGATCAGGGGTATACTTACCTACTATTTGATATACAGAATTTTTTTTTTATAATTGTGTATTAATCGGCCCGACTCGCATTTCATGTTTTTATAACGTGAGCTAAGGCATGAAATATACAGGGTGTCCCTAAAAGATCTCTACATCTATATCTATATACCAGTAGTGTAGGATTTAGCTAAACTTGCCTTAGTGCAAAGTTGCTTCGTTTGGGAGCAATCTGGTCCTTAAATTTTAATTTTAAAATGCTTTGTGTTATAGGTTTTGAACGCCTACCAGGATTTTGATAAAATTTTAGTTAGTAATTTTGATTAAGCAACTCCTTCGCCATCAAAAGGTATTTCTGTCAAAATGCAATAATTCCATTAGTTCTCGAGATATTTGGTCTCCCATGTCTTCAAGCACTAACAGTTTTTGCTGAAAATAATGAAGTTAATTAAATGTACCTAAATAAGTCGATTATGTGGTTATTTTATGAATTATTTGTAATCGCACAGCCCGATTTAAATCCAATATGCTGTATTTTACTATTTTTAACTTGGTTTTTAATAAAGCGTCTTTTTTTAAGTAATATTATAATAAATATATATACCTATATAATAATTTGCACCCTCACAATATTCCAAATTAGGAGTACCACAAAAACAAAACGCTTGTGCGGGGGAGGGGTGGCATTTACTATTCGTTCATGTTTGTTACCATTTTCGGATAGAGCCGACTTTCCCCTAGGATAGCATTCGCTCAAGTACTACGGAAAACCGTAGGAAACCGTAGTAATTCCAATCAGTGTAGAAAAATAAGTAGTTGGGCACAAATGGTTACTGCTTAAAAACATGGAATGCCAAATATCTCGAAAACGAAATCTGAATCTGAATCCGAATTTTGACAATCCTTTTGATGGCGAAGGAGTTGCTTAATCAAAACTGCTAACTTTCAGACCGATATTTCCAGTGGCGTAGCAGTTTGGCAGGTCTAATTCTCAGAAAACCCCAAGTTCTGCGCCTATGGACAAGCTTTTGCGTCCTTAACAGTAATACCATCATACCTGATTTCACCAAAATCGTGCAAGGCGTTAAAAAGTTATAACTTGTAAAGCATTCTGAAATTAAAATTTCAGGACCGAATTGGCCCAAACGGATCAACTTTGCATTAAGGTAAGTTTAGCTAAATCGATTCTTGGGGTACACTATATGTAATATTATAGAATTTTGAAAAGAACTTTTAGGGGGACCCCTTGTATATGTCGAATAAACTTAACTTTTATACGTTACATTTTTATAGGTTATATTGGAATAGAATTGTTTTCCGTTTCGTTGTGGCGTAAAATGGATATAAAATCATCCTTGCGATTTGAGCGAATAATGAAAGTAGGTAGTTGTCGTAAAAATGAGGGGATTATGGTATGAAAAATGATTGTGTATTGCTTATGGGCTTTTGTGCACATTTCGAAATTGGCGATTACGGATTTTAAATATAGTTTCCTCTAATTAAACATTATGACTGTATTACTAGGTTTATGCCACTCTAGAATGTGTGTTGTTGAAGGGAATATCATAAATCCCTAACTAGTTTGCATACAATTTTATGGCATTTTATTCAAAACAAAACATAGCGTGTGTTATGCAATATGCCGTATTCCATTTTTCCCGTATCGCGTGTACTTGACTTTTATTAGCAAATTTTATTTCAAGCTTTTCTTGCCTGCAGACATTACCTCTTGGAACTGGTGTCTTTATTACCTGATTAAATCTCTGAATTCGGAATTTCAAAGATTTAATCTCGAGTAATAAATGTATTAGTGCTAGAAGTAAAATGTTCCGTAAGCGAAGAAGCTTAGGCACAAGTTTACTTCATTGCCATTCCTCAGAATACGGCACACAAAACAGAAATAGTTAATCAATTAAATTCAGGTAAATTAGGTAAAATATTTTGTATTCCCAAAAATGTAATTGTTGTCAACACTAAAACCGACTGTAAAGTTTTAACGTATGCAAAGCCGCTTCGGTGAGTGATCCTGTCATAGCATTATTTCAGCATCCCGTCCCATCTATCCATTCAAAACAAATTTTGTTTTGAACGACGGCCAAAAAGTATTGCAACCGCAAAAATATTAAATTATTAATCATGGGAACGACAGTCCCAGAGAAATAGTATTAGCCGTGAATCTACTGGCATCGTTTCTGAACTATTGCCAGTGGATGAATCACCAAGGTAAAATTACTGTAAAATTGCACGACCTGCATATATATTTAGTAAACACAAGTGATTCAAGTTTTTAATTTTAAATTTAATCATTCTTGTTAATTCTAAAAATTTCGTAGGTATAGTCTGATATCATCAGTTGATATTATATCAGCTCCAGCCACTATTATTAAATAATTTGAAACATAATTATATTGCGACCATTTAAATACGCAAATATTTCTGTGGTCTCATACGTAATAGTCAGAAAGAGAAAAGAACTGGAAAAAAACCTGAAACAAAAATATCCTGCTAAACACCTCACAAGATCACCCAAGAAAACTTTTATCTTGGTTAAGAGTTTCCTTTAAAAAAAAACAACCAATCAACCACTTCTCGATTGAATCCACTTATCTTTCACGGTAACACATAATATCCAAAATAATCCAATAATAAGACAACCATGTGATTGTGGTAGACAAAAGCTTAGTAAGTAGTTGTTTGCTAAAATAATTTTCGATTATGTAGGTACAAAACAAAACCAAATATCAGGCTAGAAATTGCACTGCTTACGATGAAAACGATTCGGTGTGATGGAAAGATAAAACGGCACAGTTATAAGTCGTGGGTAACTTCAAAATCCCGTATTATTAACGGCGGAGTCCCGAAAATCCCAACTGAGAAAATCGCCAGTATTCCAATGTCTCCAACTCTGGGTACTCTTTTAGTGGATACAGTGATGCTAATCCCTCCTCATGAGGTTCACCGACAATTCCAAATGGCGAATTACTAATATCACTTCACACAATGTCGAATTTCCAAGTGTCAATTCTGCCATAATGTCAAAACAATGTTAAACGACCAACATAACCTCAAGCTGTCAACCAAATCAAATTATTCAAAAAATAATTTCGCAAACAATTCTCTAAACCAAGGTATAAGATACCCCAAACATACTACAACTAAAGTGGAGGGTGAGGAAAGAAAATAGGCCCACCATAAACTTACCTAAAAGAATAAATAAAATTTACTACAGAAATGAAGCAAAGAAAGCAATAAAGAAGGAACAAAGAATTCAAGAACAACCTACAACAAATAATCAGTGTGAAGGAAAGATGCCATACCAAGAAAAGAAATACCAAGACAACAATCTATGATTAGGCGAGTACGAAACAGAACTACTTAGAAAGTGTTGACTAATAGCTCTATTCCGATTCCAGCAGACCAAAACCTATTGCTAGACAACAGCAACGACCAAAGTCTGCAGATGACAAATAAACAGTAACTAGCGATGGTGAAAAGTGATAAAATGTATGAGTTTATGTAACGAGAAGCAACCAAGTGTCGCCGTTGAGTATTTCCAAGGCTAATGTGAAAGCTAAATAAAATAGGTGATGCTATTCGTTGTTTTCTTAACAATTTCTCAACAAACCTGTGACAACGTCACAGTATGTATTTAACACGGTTGTACAGTTTGTACAGCCTAAGGTGAAACACGCGGTCTTAAGCGTGCAGGGAGTGTGGGTTGGGTTTTACTCCTACTTCGTGCCGCGCAGTTTGGAGATGACAGGTGACACCATAGGCGTCACGAGTTTGGCGTTTGAGCGGTTTTTCCCGAACAGAATTCATATAGTTTCTGTGTCGAAAACTCCAAAGCGCTCTAAACTACTCCGCCACTGGGAGCTAGGCAGAAACAACAGAGAGTGAGCCGGGCGCTTTGTCGCCAACTGTTTGTAAATCGAGTTTGTTACTCTTTATTGACAGATGCACTAATTTAAATGCGATGTCGTAACTGACTGATCGTCAATAGCGATCGTAGTAGGGATTTAAGGCAGCCAATGGTGCGCCGTGTCTCCACTAGGATGTATTCCAAACATTCCTGCGGCGTGTCTAGTAGACTACAGGCCCGTGTCGTGTCGCATTTTTAAGGAAAGCAACACCTACCCAGGTATAACGATAACTTAAGTAATGACATCTATTAACGAAATAATTAAAGTAACAATTTAACAAATAGTAATAATTCAATTTATAATCAATATCAACTTAGAATAAATAAATAATATTTCAATATTCCCAATAGTAGTAACACATATGACTGAACCTAGATTAGCGGCTCTTTGTTCTCTTAATTTTCGGCAGACTGAAAGCCACCTATATTACAGTTCATACAATTTAACTATAGACTACAGGCCCGTGTCAAAAATTGATGGGTCATTTGAACCACTAGGAGACCTATTTAGAAAGATAGAAGGGCATAAAATAATAAGATTCAGCACTATGCCGTCACTTGTAAGCTGTACAACAGAGTGCAGGTGAGAATTCAAAAGTACAGGTAGAGGGAGTACATTTTGGTCATATTTTTTTGTACGGCATTCTTACCATCGATGACAAAGTCGGGAAAATTTTTGATTTTCCAGCGATTTTCAGGGTAAATTTGGTCATTTTTTGATTCTGTACGGCATTGGTTTCATACAGTTTCAATACCTCTTCTCATCCATTATTCCGCAACGCCGTACAAAAATCATGCGACAAGGGGGAAAAATCGAGGGTTGCAACCCCCTCCCCTTCCGTGGTCCGGGGGGTGATTTGACACAACACAAAATTAATTTATTTTGAAAGTATTTTATGCATAGATAACATTTTTTCACATGCCGTACATTTTTGTTGGTCCAAAGGTCTGTAGGAGGGAAAGACTCCCGAAAAATCCATGTAACGAAATGTACTCTAGGGTGATATTTAAAAACAAGCAACTTTGGTATTTTTCGCTAATTTTGAATCGCCCTGTATAAATAAAAATTTAAAAATTTAAAAATTTCATCGATTACAAACATCTTTTATACAGTCACCGGCAGAAAGTTGGACACAAATGGAAAACTTTTTTATTATTAATTTCTCAGAAAATTTTATTCTTGATAAAAGTTGGTGCATTATTTCAGACTCAAAACGCACATATCAAAATTTAAATATGGCTTTTTGGATACGAGGTAGATTCAAAAATATCAAAATAGCTCAAGAGTAAAGTACCCTTATTTTTTAAAATACGGTAAAAAGTTACTTACAAAAGTTGTTTGGAATCAAAGGTGGATGTCAGATTTAGAGTCACAGCCACCTAGTCAAAAAAAAATTAATTTTTTTTTGTATTTTTTTCGATCACCCTGTATATTACGAAAAACAAAATACCGCATGCGCAACTTATCATCGGATAACACATGAATTTGCTGCAAAACTTTAATTTTGTTCGATTAGCAGCTATAAATTTAAATTAATCGAAATCAAGAGTTCAAAAATATTAAATTTTTGTGTCCAACTTTCTGCCGGACCCTGTATTAAACTTTTTTCCGTATCTCTATATTTTTCCAGATACCTTACGTGGGCCACCCTGTACGTGGTATAGTATAAAATTTTAGTACTTTTTATTTACACAATTAAACAAGTTATATTAATGTTTGAAGTATATTACATCAAAAAGTATAAGAAAAATTTGATATTACTGAGATTGAAAGTTTTCAATTTTTGGGTATAATATACACACTGTTTCACTTTAAATAGACTGCATAATGATTTATACATATTATCAATTGTTCTCTTCAAAAATATGTTAAAGCCGTAGAGTATCAGATGAGTATCCCTGAAATGATAGTATCATTTTCATCAACAACAAAATATGGTCTGCATTAAAATGTACGGCATCATTTTTTCCTAATTTATTTACCTGAATACTATTTAAAACAACGATAATATGTAAAAAAATTACTATATTTCATTAACAATAATTTGAAAAATTGCATTTTTTGCATTTCTCTATAATTTCTTTTAGAACATTTTTTTTGAACGGCAATATTGAATAACAATTATATTTAGCAATATCATGTTTAAAAAAAAAGTTGCCGTACAGAATCAAATGGCCTTAGAGCTTTATAAATCAAATATACGATGAAATTAAGATTATTATTGATATACATTCGAATGAATAATAATTTTTTGACGGCATTATTTTTAATAGTACTTTTGAGTGCTACATAATGTTTTGGAACCGATGCCGTACTTTTTCAAATCACCCCTCGGACCACGGAAGGGTAGGGGGTTGCAACCCTCAATTTTTCCCCCTTGTCGCATGATTTTTGTACGGCGTTGCGGAATAATGGATGAGAAGAGATATTGAAACTGTATGGAACCTATGCCGTACAGAATCAGATGACCAAATTTACTATTTATTTACTTATTTATTATGAACTGTAATATAGGTGGCTTTCAGTCTGCCGAAAATTAAGAGAACAAAGGGCTGCTAATCTAGGTTCAGTCATATGTGTTACTACTATTGGGAATATTGAAATATTATTTGATATTGATTATAAATTGAATTATTACTATTTGTTAAATTGTTACTTTAATTATTTCGTTAATAGATGTCATTACTTAAGTTATCGTTATACCTGCGTAGGTGTTGCTTTCCTTAAAAATGCGACTTTAATCTTAATTAATTCAAAAAACTGCCGCTTCACGACAATTGAAACATTTCCGAACAAATTGTGTAGCTATAAGAAAAAAATTCAAATAAGTATTCCCTCAAAAATATATTAATTTGATATTATAATCGGCTCTACATAGATATTTTATCTGTACACAACAGTAAGCTCAAAACAAGTGTCAAAATAAGCCAGTGGCTCAATTGATCCTTATTTGAATAAATTATTAGTAAAAAAATTGTTTGCAATAACTGTTCGATATAAAAACTCTTGAAAATGCCATGAGAGAAAATTTTCTTTAAATGTAAATATGCATTTCGTTACCAAATTTCACACCAGGATCATCAGAGTTATGTGCTTTTCCAACTTTAACGAGATCTCCACCATCAGTACGTATGTATTTTCGATACTGCTCTGTAGAATACAAACTTTACAATGTTATAGGACATACGAGTAGACCTTGCCATGATTTGCCTATATGGTGGCTTTGTCAATTCGGAAGCTAAGGGTTTCAGCTTCCACGCAGTTACATGAGTTTGAGTATATTCAAATATTCATTTATGTATTAATCATATATGGTCAAATGTTCAAATGCCCTCCTACGTGGATTAGCTATTAACGTATTTATTATTACTTTATTTTATTAACATTAATTATATTGATTTCGAACAGAAGGCGTTCAGGGCTTTTAGCGTTCACCAAAATTCGCTCCAACCGATACTATGAATTCCAATTCGGGCTTTTAAGCTATTATTACAAATGGAACGAACTTTAAAAGTCGGCTTAAGAATAGAGGTGTCGTGCACACTTCACGTCCTGCTTTACTTTTTTCGTTTCCACTTCCTTCCTACTTTTTCTATTTCAGAAGCTTTGCTGGAAAGGGTTAGAGAAAAGGTCAGTAATAGCACGTAACGGTTAAATACCAGCATATTGTACGAACAAAAGAATAGGGACGTTCACTAATTTCCATTTGTAATCAAAATTGATAGATCTAAGTCGAGAAACAACAAATTTGGCCCCGCTATAAAATGCCACTGTCTTTCGCGGTACGCTGCGTCGCTATCATTCGTAGCCCTATTGTGGAAAACACAAAATACAGTCTATTTAGTCTCCGATAGTTAAATATCTATGGTGGTAATATGCACCAAGGACAACAGCTGTAGCATTGTGTCCGCTAGGCTAATAAGACAGTGCTCCGCTTTTTTTACGAAAAATTTTGATTGATTTTTTGTATTTCATATATATAATTTGGAGGCTATTTAAGGCCTTTTTATAGCGCTTAAAGAGATTTTTGTGAACATCCGTATTCATCTTTGCAGTTGCAGTTTCTGTCAGCACATCCCCTGGATTTGGTACATGTACTAACGTCACCATAGAGGCTGCTAAAGCGACCCAATAGCAATAAGAATGTATAAGATTAACCAGTGTAAAAGTGTTTACAAGAAAAAACAATAATGGACAATGCCATTGGACTTCATTTGTTGCTTCCCACTGATGATTGCCAAATAGTACGAAACACGTGTAAGCGGTTTCGAATGCTTGCCCATTATCGGTTCTTCTTGTAAACACATTTATTCTCATCAATCTTACATC
Source organism: Pseudeuparius sepicola (assembly GCA_963920635.1). NCBI lineage: Eukaryota > Metazoa > Arthropoda > Insecta > Coleoptera > Anthribidae > Pseudeuparius > Pseudeuparius sepicola. The sequence continues at coordinate 43,486,567 of OY987302.1, read as the reverse complement.
CTTAATACTATGGATGTTCACTGACTCAAAAAATTAATACCAAAAATTCACTAGCTGCTGGACTACAAATGAAACTGAACTACGTAGGAAACATCACAACATTTTCATAATATACGAGTAGTCTCTCTCTTTTATATATTGGTGCTGTGATTACGCGAAGTTAATATTTAGTCCGAATCTCCGAAAACCAAAGCAACATTGTATGTCATCGTCATCGCAATATAACGAAGCTTGACTTACTGCACCATAAATTTTGGGATTGTCCGCTTTCGGTGTGGTCCAAAGTAGCTACACCGTCTTTTAAACTAGAATAAAAGCGTCATCTTGCAAATATTTATAGTGTATTTAAGACGTTTCGAGACGGTTTTAGTACTGCCACCTCGCAATGAATAATGTCCCTGAATACTTATCACATAAAATTGTAGTGTTGCTCGCGAAGCGCGGCTAGTTAATGAATATTAATAAACTCTTGATTAAAGTGGGCACAATTGTTTTAAAATTTTGATCTCTGTATTAACAGACACTGAATTGGGGAGGGAATATTAAATCGGTTTTTTCTTGCAGAATTACCAATTACTACTAACTGTATATAGATTGCCAGAGAAGTGTTGAAACTGTCTGCAAAAAATCCTGGCATACCAACTTTCAAACTTTAATTTAGGAACGAAAACAAATTAAAACAGTCTTACAATTCTTAGGACTCCATACTAAGTTGAGGTAGGTTTAGGGTATATAAATTTGTACATAAAATGTGATACAAAATATTTGGTGTGCCAATGTCTCTGACAGTCTGGTTGTAGCTTTGTCTATGCTAACTGCGATTGACATTACTGCTATATCGTTCTCCGTAGAGTTTATAATTTGGACAGGGTCTTTCCAGCTTCAAGTTGGTTGCTTCTGAGCAGATAATTATTACCATTCCTTTGTGTACGCGACTAAACGAAATAAATTGTCCATTTCCTTACCTTTCTTTCTTATTCTTTCAACTGTGGAAAAAATATAATACTTTTAAATTCCCGTTACCTTAACTGGAACAAAATAATTTTTTGTTTTCGCTGAAAAAATGAGATTGCCGGTATATTTGTGTATATAAGCACTGCGCAACCAGTTTACGGTTCGTCTCGTAAAATTGTTTGCCCAATTGCACCTGTGGGGGTGGCATTAATGGTTTACTGCTTTGTTCCTAAAATATCACCAATTAAATTCTCGTTTACAGAACCATAAAAGCCCCAAGTGACGCACACATTTCAGTGATTTACGTGTTTACGCGGAACTTATTTATGGGATTATAGGTTAGGCGTTTTGAGGGATTCGTATATAACTATAGTTGACAGTGGCAGGTACAGGAAGTGTACCTAACTGTTATTGGCCTTCCAATGAAGAGTATATTTTTATTTCCTTTGTTTCTTACATCGGTTGACTTCTTTGGCGAACTTCCTCAGTCTGGAATTGTTCGCTTGGAGGGAGATATTGCCAGAAGGTATGGTTTAAGGCTGCAGCTTTTTACAAGCTTTTATTTAACTTGCAATGTATGGTGAACTATGTATGTTTAGGTCAAATCTTGCAAGCTGAATTAGAACCATTTCCTGACATCCGATTGACCTGAAATTTTGCATACACCTTTAGTTCCGGTGACAATACAATACTCAATCTCAATATTGTAATACTTTCAAAATGGCCGACGCCGCAAGATGGCGGATGATGTATTTTTTGTCAACCCCCTTAATATGGGTATCAAATAAAAGCGTTTGAAGAGTAGAAAACGATAAAGTTAGTGACATCACACTAAATTCAATATGGCCGCCGCTCTAACACGGCGGATTACATTTTCTTTTCCCTTAATATGGGCATTAAATGAAAATGCTTGAAGAGTAGAACTAAAAAGTTGAAACTAAAATTATTAATAAAAAAAATATTTTTAAAAACAAGCTTTTATTTACCTAAATGCTCTAAAAAAAAGAAAATAATCAAAAAATTCAAACCAAAGCTAACCCATAATTTTGTTACATTATAAATTTGTAAAATAATTATGATATAAAATTATAATTTAAATAATATCAAAACGTTTTTTTTTTTAATGAAAACCTACAAGATCACCATGGCCTGGAATCACCTACTAATAATCAAATTCATTAAAATACAATAGAAAATTCATTGTTAGCCTATCAATTCTTAAACCAATATACCTACGACGCCAGGCTACTTTGGCAAGAATTACCTATAAACTTTGTCAGCGGATATTCCTCTTCAGTTATTTTCTTTTACTCAATGTCCATATAGAACAATAACTATCTGTATAGTTAGTGGGGAAAAGTCAGTTAATAAGAGAAAACTCGTTTCGTCGGAAATTTTAAAGCTTCTCAAACATTCAAGCTGAAGTTCGTTAAGTTTTTTGAGTAAGTAGATTAATTAAAATACTTATTAGCCCCCCAGGTCCAGACCCAATGTCTCTTGTAATGGCTCCGCATTTCAACCATGTGGCGCCGAATTTAATGTTCAAGGGAAATTAATAAATTTGGTGAATTTGTCATATTTAGTTATTCCCGAAAACCCAGCGAACCAAAGTCACTGCGGAATGGTTGACGGTTGTAGTATATTGAAAATATTTAATCAAGGAACACCGAAACGCCATCGAATTTAATTAACGTGGTCCTAAATTCACAGAAGGCACTTGGCCAATTCGTGTATTCGACAAGTCGCAGTTTCAAAATACATACTAGCTGCTGGACGACCCCCTTTGATGGACCACTAAATTTAACGTCGGATCGAAATATAGGGTATAGTAATTTACTCAACATTCTGGGCACTCCAAAGAACAAAAGTTCGTTTCAGTTTTTGCATATACAGTGCCCGCCAAAAAGTTGGAACCATAAGGGATTTTTTTTTTATTAAGATGAAACTACTCTGGGGCGATCACCTCTGCTTCCAAAAAGATTCGAAACGAGGTCATTAAATGTCGTGACGTCATTTGTCATACCTGTTAAAAATGACATTTAATTAATTAAATAGCCAAAATACGCTTTATTTGTGATTTTATCAAAAAAAGTTATTTGAAAAAGTTGCCATACCCATAGGATATTCCAATTTTCAGACAAAAATTCTGACATTGATAAAATTTTGATTTTTTGAAAACATAAAAATTGCATCAGTTTTCTTGAAACTAGCCGATTACGACCCAAAAAGGGTCCATAACTAAAAAATATCACGTTTGGATGATAGGCAAACAATTCTAAAGTCAAAAGTATGGTACACCATTTTTTTTCCAAAAAATCAAAAATTTATCATTGTCAGAATTTTTGTCTGAAAATTTGCACATAGGGGTAAAATAAAATTCCAAGCAACTTTTTCAAATAACTTTTTTCGATAAAATCACCAATAAAGCGTATTTTGGCTATTTATTTAATTAAATGTAATTTTTGACAGGTATGCCAAATGACGTCACGGCGTTTAATGATCTCATTTCAAATCTTTTTGGAAGCAGAGATGATCGCCCCAGAGTAGTTTCATCTTAGCCCAAAAATAAAAAAAATTCCCTTATGGTTCCAACTTTTTGGCGGGCACTGTTAAGTAGTTTGATTTTGAAATATAGATAGAACTAGTAGACATGTCCTAAAAGTTTTGGCACAACATTCAACGACTTTAAATAAAAGTAAACATAAACTAATATCAAGTTGCCTTTGGAAACAAAACATTGCTTACGTTGTTGATTTTGAGATGACAGATACCTAATTTTTGTCAAGTTGTGGCGTTACCAATGTCGTATAAATTGGAACTTTTCAAACAAAAGTTGTAGCTTATTATAAACAATTTTTTATGATCCATACTATGAATATACAGCGCATTTCTTAAAAGCGAAGAAAACCAAACATACTTTTTTTAACGGGAACACCCCATAGGTTTTTAGTTGTTGAAGTCGAAACAGTAAAAGATAATGTTATAAAGTTCTATACCGTTTTAACCGTAATGACTTGCCACATTTTCTTCGGCAGTTTTATAACAAGAACTGGCATGCTTATCATTAGCAGCCTGCTCAGAAATGCAGAAATATTATTTATTAAAATACAAGTTCACGTGACAATAATACCTGTGTGGGCCCAAGGTAGTTTATTTTTTTAAAGGAATTTTCTATTTTATTTTTATTTTAACTTTATATAGGATACAGACTACATAAAATTGGGTGAAATTTGCTACAACTTTAGCTCCTGTAATAATTTGGTCAGACGGGGAACGAAATTACATGTTATTTCAATGGGACCCGACGTAATTTCCCAACTATTGCCTAAAAGCCGGAATATGCGATTTAAATTTCCAAAGGGTAGGTGCAAGTGCAATAAATGGCCTTAATATTCGCGGAATTGTGTGGAAAGTATCATTTATGAAAAACGGTGTCTGTTAATTATCCTGTTGAATGAATAGGGAAATTAAGCCCGCGTATAATCCAAACGAAATTCTATGAAGCACGGACGCAAACCAAAAAAGACGCAAACGAATAAAATTCGATGTCGATTGGATCGAATACGTAATTCATTAACTGATCACTGCAGTTTTCAGTGAAATAGTTAACGATATGTTAATTTTTTATTTGGCATAGATATAGTGTTGAATTATTAATTATACACGGTTTCGTAGAGTATAAAATATCGAGCAGAATTTTTCGATGTTCAAGCGATCCTCAAAATTAGTCATTTTCGTTGTAGTGCTTAAATACAATGAATCACATAGTTGTTAATGTTGTCTGTCGCCTTTTCCTTCCCTTTCCACATCAATTTTCCCTACTGGAACACAAACCGAGTTCCTTGTCTAGTTCGGTAATGTAGCCCGAGGGACATGTTGGCTAACTACGTGATAGATTTTATTGAACATTGGGGTTATCCACTTTTCTAGCGTCGATTTTTTGTTCAGCGATCGACTTGGCGATTTATTCTCACAGGATCTGTAAAGTAGGTATATTAAGGAACTTATTTGGGGCCATATCGATTTTATGGGGTTTAGGCTTTATAGAGCCATATTATTATTTATCGTCCCATAAAATTACGAAGGTACAAAATATTTTTTGTGTATTTTTCCTTTGGATTTTTTGACAAATTTTAATTATGCGTTTACTGCCTTTTATAACTTATATAAATTATACCAATTTAAATTGCCCAATTTCGAATGAATTTGGGCCCATTAGCTTTTTTCGAAACGAAATATAATTTTATTTCCTGTATTTGTTTTTTTGTCATGATAATATTATTGTATTATTAAAATTTCTTTCAAAATAATTAATAGCTTGGGGATATTACCCATTTGAGTTAAGCAATTAAGAGGCTCGATACTTATCAACTGCCCCTGATACGGATGAATCAATACACCTCAAATTGCAATTGAGTTTATAAAAAATCGTGCATTTTGAAGTTTTGTGTCAGTGCCGCGTTCTTTTCTGCAAGCAACGATGCCATATTTTTACAATCGGTTAATAAGAAAAAAATGATAGACAAAAGAAAAAAGTGCAAAATTTTTCAGCTCTCCCGGTATATATTTTTTAAACAATCAGAGGGAGAAATTAATTGGAGGTTCCCCCATTAAGAAAATAAGGAAAAATACAAGGTGTTGACGTAGGTACTAGGGCGAGCCCTAAGTGTACTGTGAACTTTCGTTGCTGTCATATTTCCTATGCCTCATTTAAACCATTTGTCCTACATATTTCTACAAAAACTGACCTTAGTAACAGTTGTAGAGAATAAAACGGACTACTTAAATGCACAAATCTAGTACGTATCATGTTCCTGAATAAATATAGGTAATAGAACGCGCGTCGCGACGCTAAGCTAATTTTCATTTTTTATCACTAACTGGCTCAAGTGTGTTTACTTCCCACAAAGCGAATTTTTTGTTTTATTTTCCCATACGAAATCATCAACTCTGTAGGTACAGGGTGACTGGTTATATTTTCCGTTTCCTTATAACTTTTCAGGATTAAGATAATAAGAAAAAAGTTAAAACAAAAACGTCGTTTCAAATGAAATTTAATAATTTTTGAAATATAGAGGGTACTCCATTCCTTGCGGACCAACACAAAATTATTATTTTTTCAATCGAACACCCTTTATTTTTATAGAGATTTGGATTCTACACAAAATTCTAAGCAACTTTCATATATGCAGGATGTTTCATCTTAAGTGCGAACACCTCCGATTTTAGCCGTTTTTTTCCAAAAAATAGGCCACAAGAAACCCTTACGTTGGTGCAAAATTTCAGGTCTTAATCTCAATCTTCAAGGCCTACTACGAATTTTTTTTCTAGTAAAAAATGAAGAAAATCATTTAGCGATTTTTTTTATTTAGAATCTGGCACCACCGCGTTAATCGGGACACCCCAAATCCCCCACATTCCAAATTTGCGCAAAAAATATACATGGAGTTATATTCTACAGAGTGCCAAAGTTTGGCAAAATAGGAATTTTAAAGGCATCTGGCAAGTCAAGTGTGCCATGGAATCCGTTCAAAACAGTTGAATGATTAACAGGACCACTCAAAATGTTGGTGTGCAAAGATTCAATTCAAAAATGTACAGGGTATTTTTCTCTGGGTCATCTCAAAATGCTGAATTGTTATGATACTTTATAAGTATGCTCTGGAATTTTTGAAAAATATTAATAAACACAAGAGTAAGTAATTTAATTTTTTACAAATGCTAACCAACAAATAAAAAGCAATATAAATTACTGGACCCTTCTCAACAAAGTCACATTTTCTGTGCGTTTCCTATTGTGACACACCAGCCGCCTTGACTCATATGGACTTACTGACTGGCAGGCTTCTGCATTTTTTAGAGTTAGTTCGTTTATAATGTCGGGAGTGTTTCAACATCCAACTGTTTCGAAGTAATTCCATGTCACACTTGACTCGCCAGATGCCTTTAAAATTCTTATTTTGGTACTGTGTAGAATGGAACTCCCTCTACGTATATTTTTTGTTCAAATTTGGTATGTGGGGGTTTTGGTGTGTCCTAATTAATGCTGTGGTGTCAGATTTTAAATAAAAAAAATCGCTAAATGATTTTCAATTTTTTACTATAAAAAAATTCGTAGTAGGCCTTGAAAATTGAGATTAAGACCTGAAATTTTGCACTAACCTAAAGAGTTTTTTGTGACCTATTTAAAAAAACGGCTAAAATCGGATGAAGAATACAAATTTTACGTGGGTGTTCGCACTGAAGATAAAACACCCTGTGTGTATATGTTATATCCCAAAACCTACCATTTCGAATGAATTCACGCATTAAAATCGAAAAAAATCGAGAAAAATAAAGCATCCTCTATATATACAAGAAATACACAAAATTACACTCTATTTAATTTCAAAAAAGTTTGGTATTTAAACTTTATTCTTCTATCTCTAGTCCTGAAAAGATATAAGGAAACGGAAAATATTACCAATCACCCTGTACATAAGTACATACATATACAGATTTTCATTTTAACTAACTTAGTTACTTTTAATTTAGTTCAATTTCAATTATATATTTGCTAATATCTGTTTTCTCTTTTGCTACTTACTGGCAGTCGACGTCATGGTGGAAAAAAATGTTTTTTATACCTTCGGGTATACCTACAGGATAATATTTTTAGGATTATCAAACGGCATCCAAAGCCAACTTTTCGAGCAACAAAAAACCTCAAACGGGGCAAAATTATTAGTAATTTACGGCACTGAGAATCTTTATGTGCAACCGGGTGCTCAGATATTTTCAGAAAATTAGACGGGGTCTTCGGCTCTTCTTTTGCGCCGCAGAAAATACAAAACAAAATATGGCAACTTTTCGCGTTGTACTAAAAAAAACAATCGAAAAATTTTCTTGAACTGAAAGAGAGCCGAAGAACGTTTGCAATTTTCTGAAACTATCTGAGCACCTGATTGCGAAATGCTTCTCAGTGTCATCAATTTCCAATTTAAAAATGTTCTTCTATCTCTTAAAATGAACATGCTAGGGATATTAAAGGTTTTGAAAAATTTGAGGTTTTTTTATATTCCGCCACAAGTTGGCCATCGATTCCGATTTCCTTTGCAGCGTCACCTAGCTATACAAAATTGCCACGTTTTTGTCTGGCGCAAAATAATCGAGAAAATCGCAGTGGTACTCCTAAAAAATCATCCTGTATACTCGGAAATAGTTTTCCTGTCCCTGTCCTCTTTAAACGTCCATCTTTTATATAAAATTCAACGCAAGGGAAACACAAAGCACGGAGACTAATAAAATAAATCATCTGATAACGGTTGGAAGTTATCCCTCCCGTGGTGCCCGAGCCCGGTGAGTTACCGAAGTAGGGGAACCACGAGTTGTAGCGAACGCCCGCCCGCTCGCCGATCTCAGTACGTCAAATTCTTGCGCGAATTCCAATTCATGGATCATTTTATTGCCAGGAAATGGGTTCGTACTTTTCATATATTATAGCCAAACCAACAAAACTATCGACTCCAAAGTTACGTCTTAAATTGATGTTATCGGATACCTCTATCGTCGTTGTTAATTATTTTTGAGCAGCGGAAATACTAGAAATTTTTAACCAATTATATATAGTTGAATTTCGGGTATGTGTGGCTTTTTTTTCCACGGTGTCGCATTGGTCCTACACAGATCGTGACACACAACGACCATTCTACATGGCATTATCTATCCCACAAAAAAAAAGGTGAAAATATTAAGAAATGCATGTAGGAGAAGTAAACTACGAATCCCTCGAAAATGGGGAGCATCGAATGCTCTTTAAAAGCGACGCTCGCTTGTAGAAAATCCTATCTTAACGTTTTTTAATTTATTATAATTAGTGAACTATACTTGAAAGTGTTTTTAATGTCACACCAGGATTCTTAAATTCCACAAAATAAAAAACTCCCGTGTGGGACTTTTATGTGGAGAATCCCGTATTGGAAGTATATTTTTTCAGTCAATTATTTTTCTTATTTTGTGCCAATAAAATGGCTAAACCTGTATGGAATCCTTTCATCGTTTTCAGCTCGACTAATCCATTTATCCCGTTTACACGTTCTTCCTATTCCATATAATCCCTGGGGTAGCGTTCTTATACTTAGTCGCCGTAATCGTTCTCCTCTCACCATGGCAGCAAGAACGTTAGCTATGAAATATCAAATCCCTATTGGAGCACTGGCAAAAACACCCATTGCCATAGCCGAACCGTTCTACTATGCTATTGCCTATTGCTAATAATTGCGTCCCCCTTCTAGTTCGATAATGTATCTCGAGGGGCATATTGGCGCGCATTGGAGATACGGACTAATTTGGTGTCGATGTATAGTTCTTTCAAGTCCCGAGGGGTTGTTTTAATCTCTCGCTATGTCCAAACCATAACAAATTGGGAATTTATTTTAACTGTGTGATTTATAGACGTATAAAACTATAAGCGTATTTTCACGAGGAAAACCCTACAATTTTTTTAGGTTTATCCAAAACCTGTCGCTTTCGCAAGGCAGTTTTATCAGAGGGGAGACAACTATAGACGTATAAAAAACAGCCAAGATTTTGTCTCGTTTTGTTCTTTGCGGGTTGTTTTGTAGCATTATGTAGGTTAAGATCTCTTAGATGGAGCAAGGAAAAAATGTATGTCTTTTCACTTTGTTACGAGTTAAAACAGGTTTACAAAAAAAAACAAATGTTTTCGAGACATAAGAAAATTTACTTTGAAAGGGAATATTTTCAAGACGTCAGACTTAAATCAAACAAAAACCTGCCTTAACCTAAACCTTTCATGAGTGTATAACTAATAATTATTATTGTTCGTTGTATTTTGCCTTTAAATATTTGGTATCCAGGCATATTTGCTCGATGGTCTATTCAAATAACAAACAAGTAAATTACATTCAAAAATTGAAACACTTTTTAAAGTTCGGGGACATAAAGTAACAACAGGCCTTTTTATATAATTACTTTATGCCCTCTATGCTTTCATATTTCATTAATGTTTAGGTAGGCTATGAAAACAATAATTGAGAATTGAGCATGACACATGAAGTCGTAAATGATATGATAAATCCACCAATATTGTTATACTTAGGTACGTATATAGAACTGCAAAAGAATTTTTTTCTAATACCTACATTTCTTCGATATTTTGACAAAAATTGTGTGTTTAAAGTACAGCCAGATTTGACAGTGACCTAAAGTAACATGGCCGCTTTGGCATTCGTCATTTTGTATCCTTGTTCAGGGTGTCCCAGTAAACCCTATTTTCTCGGTAATTTTAAAGATAAATTGATGGTTCAAATACCTACTAAACTTTTGTAGAATTTTCCAAAAAATTGTGAAGTTGACTTTTACCGCCGAAAATTGGTAGTAAATGAGCAGATTTTTGAGACACCCTGTATATTTTGGGTTTTCATGTTCTTTTCATGTACGCAATTACAACCATGTAGTTTTATATAGTTATCTCTAACATTAGGTAGATATATGTTTAGCATTCCATGCAAAGATCTAGGTAGGTAAATTTATTACATTTGACGAAATTATCAAAAAATTAAAATTCGCTGCATGGTTATTGTTAGAAATAACTACATAAAACTATATATGGTTGGAATTACGAGACCAAAATGAACCTTAGAAACTCAAAATATACAGGATGTCTAAAAAATCTGCTCACTTTTGGTCAAACGGAAAGTCAGAAATCAGAACCGACAATTTTTTGTTACTCCGCGTATACTACCAGCGTCCAGAGATATTAGTTTCTAGACTTTGATACCAGCGTCCAGAGATATACTAATAAGTCTGGGCACTCGGCCTTGTGTAAACAAACGTTTCCCTCTTGCCCTCTCCCGCCCCCTCGGCCTGCCGTCATCGGAGTAACGCGATCGATATCTTTTGCTAGAAATAAAAAAATAAGCTGTAAGCTGTAAGTGTAATGCTAAATATCGATAGTTAGAACTCGTAAATGAAGAAGGACGTTTACATAATGTGTTTTGATTGGTCCGTGAGGGTTCGCAAAATACTTTTGCTTCTTTTCGATCATAGGTTCCGTACGAAAAATATCAACATTTGACACATACGAACAACAAAAAAGTTACTTATTGAAAACTAACTGATATTTTAAAAAAATCAACATGGCGGTTTTGTTGCATTTTTCACTAGATTGGTAAAGCGGATAAAAAATCTGCACCGCACACTTGAATATCACTAGTGACGTTTTTTGTTTCATCTGAGATGTCGCGATCCATTAAATAAAAAATAACCTTTTTTTAAACATTGGTGGCGATTTTCTAACAGTTTTTCATTGGGATAGTAATGTGAATAAAAAAATGTGCACAGCGCGGTTGAATACCACTTTCGGCTTAGCGGAAGTAATGTTTTTTTTGCCTCAGATAAGTCCACAGAAAATATTATTTTTTAACAAAAAAACGTAATTTCAGGCTAAACCGGAAATTATATCCAAGCGTGCGGTGCAGATTTTGTATCCACTTTACCAGTGTAGTGAAAAATTTGCAACAAAATCGCCATGTTGATTTTAATAAATCGGTTATTTTGCCATAAATTTTTGTTTGAAGTTCGATTGTTTTTTCCTTGATGGCATTCAATTTCCTGGAAAAAAACTCCACAAGTATAATAGTTCTTGAACCGCCAATTTATCCTAAAAATTACCGAGATAATCGCTCGTAACATCTGAGACACCATCTAAAAACTACTACTGGCAAAGTCAAATTTTAAATAGTTGTGCAATAAAAAAATATCTTATGATTCAGACTTTATTTGTACACTGTATGTATACCCGACTACTTGCGAGTACTTAGTACTTGACTTGGTAGTACTTTTCTATACTTGATCCATCTCTGTTTGCACTTTGTCCGTAATCTCCATTACTTCGCATGTACGGTAGTGATTTACTTTATCTCGTCTGTTTACAATTAACGCTCCATGGAATAAACCGGAATATACAACCCTTATCTTCCTTGTAATCTAATATCCTGTTCTCTCTTCACTAACAAGAAACGCGAGAAAAACAATAAGACATCGAATAGCCATTAGAACGCTGGCAAAAAGCTATATATTGTGAAATGCGTTTCTTGCGCCTAGCCCGCTAATGGCCCGATTGACATACCTATTGGCTCGGTTCGCATTTGTTCTCTATTGTAGCATTCGAGCTATCAGTACCTGTGGTGTGAAGCCTATTTTTGGCAGCGACGGAATTTATTTCGGCTCACACCACTCAAGTATGGTGATAGCCTTTTTTATGGAATCTCTAGTTAGCCAATGTGTGACAGACTCATAAGGATACGAGAGCAATATTGGATACAAGTAACAGATGGCGCCAAAAATTAAACTGGCCCAGTCATTGTCTACTAATTTTATACTATTAAAATCTACCAAAAAAACAGCTGGCCAACTTTATTTTTTTTGCAAAATCTGTCCCCTGTATCTACTATATTTCTGTCATGTCCTTATGTCAGTGTCAGATATTGGCTAACTAGAGTATCCATAAACAAGGGTGATAGTTTATTATAATTAATTTTATAAGCACATTTATCATATAAAAACAAAGACGAGGTCATTGTCATTAGTCCGGCAGCCACGGGGTAAACCCATAAATATGGGGTGACGTTTTTTAAAAAACGGATTTGGCTTCTCTAGGACTCCTAGTTTTGATATCCAAGTGATGACAGACTGTCATCCTTGAGCAATTTACTATACAGGATATCCTTTTAATAGTTACATGAAATATAATATTCCTAAAATAATCATAGGTTTAACTTTCAAAAAGAAAAAAACAAGTTCGTTACAATTTATTTACTGTTATTCAACATTAAAAAATATTGGAGGAAAAAAACAAAATTTCCTGTTTTCTTTTATATTTTTTAATTAATTTATTAAAGCAGCTAAAACCAAATGGCAACCTTTTCTGCTCTACATGCAGAGTGGTCCATCGAAAACGTACCGCAAGGCATTACAGGGTGGGAAAGAACTTTTCGGCAAAATCCAAAAACACGTCAAGTTTAATTGTCAGGGGGACACATTTTGACGCAAAAGCCATAGTAAAACCTTCAACCCCCTAAGTAGGGGTGTCATCCCACAATTTTTTTCAAATGGGAAAGGGGATGTGATAACTCATTAGAAGGGGGCTTGTCATTCCCTATACAGTGCTGCTAAGTTTTTGAAAATCGATCCACTCTTTCAGAAAATATGGACCGTTGAAACTCCAACAATAATGTGTGACGAAAAATGCAAAAATTGATTGAATTTTACTTTAAACCTTGTCGTATTATTGAAATAAATTCGCTGTTTTTGCCGATTTGCAGATTTTTTAGGCTCATTTTAATGAGTAAGAAATTATCGGCTCTCTTTCTTCACGTTTAAATTAGGTCAAGTAGTTGCTAAATACCTGTCGTGGTTAAAGTGTTTAAAAATTGTTTACTTTAAAATTTAACATTACGGTGTATTCGATTGCAGAAAGAGTGGAAGAGCTTTTTTTCAAAAACGATGAATGTGGAAATCGGGTCGCGGAGTTGTTTAACCAACGGCATCCTGACAAACATACCTCTGGAAAAATTGTTTGCGAATTGGTTTTTGTGGGGACACATAAAAAGCGTGGTTTACAAAACACCACCAGACACATTAGAAGAGTTGCAAAGAAGTATTTATTAACGTATGTCGCGAAGTGACACCGCAAATGCTCCAGAATGTACGACAACGGTTGGAAAATAACTAGTACCACTGAATGCACGTTGGCGGACAGCAATTCGAGCATTTGCTTGACTAATAAATAAGTTTTAAAGTAAAATTGAATCGATTTTTGCATTTATCGTCACACATTATTGTTGGAGTTTCAACGCTCCATATTTTCTAAAAGAGTGGATCGATTTTTAAAAACTAAGGAGCACTATATAGGGAATGACAAGCCCCTTCTAATGAGGTATTACTTGACCCCTTTCCCATTTGAAAAAATTGTGGGATGACACCCCTACTTGTCGAGAAGTCGGTCTGGCGAGAATTCGAAGTTCTGGGATTTAGAACTCGCGGTAGGTAGGTGTGGCGTAGCGCACTCCAGATATCTACCTGCAACACTCAAGTCTTTGGTTTTCCGAAGCCGCAGGTTCTATTAATTAATCATTTAGTGAACATGGCTAGCGTGGAAATATGGACACCTTTTATTTCTGTTCAGGAAAATCGAATTTTCCATGTTATCCCCAGGGGCCACTCGTAAATTTCACTTCATTCTACTCGGCATCGATGTACTTTTCAACCCTCTTCGAGGCTAGTATGCGAAAATGGGGCACCTAAATCTGTCACTATCTGACGGTCTAAAAAGTCAAATTAGCCTTTGTTCCACGAATTATTGCAAACGGGCACCGGCAACATTGCAATGCCCTGTCTCCTGACAGGCACAGAGGTTGCCACGTTTGGCGTTCTAGACAATAAAATGACGAAACTAGATTTCAGCCTGAACAAAATTATTGTGCAAATTCGTCTTTTATTATCATAAATAAATATGGAAGGGTTAAAAGTCGTTGTTTCGTTTATTACGTGTTATGTTGGTGCATCTACTGTAAACTGAATACGATTTTAGAGCGATTAAAAATATTGTCGTAATAATTTCTAATCATTACGCATCTCCATTTGAAGTATCATAAAAATTACAGAAGTTAAGAGAGGATGAGCCGTCTACACAACTTTCCTATCTTTACCTTTTTCGTAAATTTCTTTCAAAATTAACTATAACAGTGTCCTCTGTACAATTTTCTGAATTACACTGACTGGTTTAAAATGCATACATAAAGTTTTTTTGTTTCCGTTATATAGGGGATCTAGTAAGGTTTTGTACTTAAATTGAACTGAGTGTGTTTTTAAACAAATCAGAGTGCTTTATCCTATACTTAAAATAGTTTTTTTAGCTTTGTTTGTTATTATTTACGTAGCTGCACTGAATTTAGCGACTACTCCCCCAGTTTCTTAAATAATTAAAATACAAAACATCGTAATTAAGGCACTAATTAAATATTTCTCGGTAATAAAGGCATTTTGTAAGCCATTGCTTACTTAAACCCAAAAGCTATTATGAAGCTGAAAAATTAGCTGGCTGCCGACATCCCGCATTGTTGTAAGATAAATTAAATTATCCTTATTAATGGATATTTGTCTACCAAGGTACTGAAGTTCAACTTTTTATAAGAAAATAACAAATCGAACACGATGCGGTACGACGCAACTGACTTGCAGGCGCCCTCTGATCACTCTTTTGCAGTCTAATAGAAACTATTATTTTTCAAACCGTCCAAAATGCTTATTCTGAAAGTTAAATTATACTTTATTGGCCATATTTTGATTATATGGCAACGTTTGACGGGCAACGGACCCATCTGTCGTTTGTTTTTCTAATCTCGCCGAGGCCAATTTATAGAAAAAATCGTACAATAATGACTTTAGTGTCGATTTCTGAGCTTTTATTGGCGATTTTGAGTCTGTTTAGGGACGATTTTTAATAATATCAATAATATAATTATAATAAGAAAATAATAATATGAATTCAAAATTAAAAAATTCTAAAATCAACAAAAAATAGAACATATTTTCAGAAGTACATTTGAACCCCTAATTAACGGCGCTTCTGACTGGCCGCGCTAGTCAATATCGCGCGGAGGCCCGCATCTCCCGGAGCGCAGTTGCCAGTTGTACCAACATATCGTAAATTTGCCTGTTTTTACTTTTTCCAACAAATCTGAAAAATGTCGAAATATTGAGAAAACCGAAAAGTTCGATAATTTTTTAAATTTTTGGGAAACAGCATGGTCTATGTTATAATTTGTTACCTTTTTGATTTTCCAATGTCAATTCATTTTTTCCTTTCCAAATTACGTTGAACAGTAATTAGTGCGTTGCGTAGGAACCTCTTGGTTTTTCTCACCCGACACAAGTTTGCGGCGAGGTACTCAGGCCGACGACCACGACCAGATGGCTCCCTCCGGCCGGGAATACTGCGAAAGATTGTAGTAACAAACGAAACGCAAAATTAAGCACAAAATGTACGCAAGCGATCCACGAATACGCGCAATTAATCATCTGGATCTGGTTCTAAGGCTTGCACTTTTTGAAGATGGTAAGGGTGCAAGCTGTTTTCTTTAAGAATTCGCCATACCTTGCTCCTCGATATTCTTAGCCGTCTACCAATGGATCGAGTACTAATGTCAGGTTCCTCTTAGGCCATGTTTAAAACACTTTCGACAACATTTAAGTTGTCTCGACGTCCTCCACGATCGTGACGAACTGCAAAAGATCTCCTGCCGCCACTGCCCGTGTATTAATTACATTACGCAATAGAGGAGGCGAGGGGTCCGCGAGGGAGCGGGAGGTGGCAAGACGATATAGATCGAGCTTATGCCTTTTAAAAAGTTATTAAGAAAATGTATTCATATTGTATTAATACGCTTCTGTGCCAGTTTTCAGAATGATGTCAGGATATTCTTATTTTCATATTTGATATTTCTGGAATCGAAATACCATATCATTTTGTTTCACGGAAT
This sequence comes from Pseudeuparius sepicola, assembly GCA_963920635.1. Taxonomy (NCBI): domain Eukaryota; kingdom Metazoa; phylum Arthropoda; class Insecta; order Coleoptera; family Anthribidae; genus Pseudeuparius; species Pseudeuparius sepicola. The sequence goes on along the minus strand of OY987302.1, from coordinate 43,470,068 downwards.
TTCAAAATATATGGATGTGTCTTATGTAAAAATTTTCCAACTCTGGCTCGAGGAATGAACTTAGCTTAAAATTAAAAAAAGAATATGCACCAATATTGCGTTGTTACACAACAACCATTTTAAACAATCTTATTAATCTTTATTACCTAGTACCTACCGATTTGAAAAGCAATAATTAAGAAAAAACTCACATCCCCATATATTTCTGGAAATTGGCTTAGAGGCATAATAATACAACAAACAAATTTTAATAACTTTTTCCAAAATGTCCAAGGCAAAGCCGATTTTTCCGAATTTTAAATTATTTTAAAAGTGAAATTTGACAGGCATGGGCTGTGACGTCACGGCCCTTTTTAGGCGCAATAGTGTACCCAAAACGTGCACCAACATAACCCAAAAAATCTAGTAATAAATTTTGTCCATATTTGGTGCAAACTTTATGAATATCAGTGTATACTTTCATAACTTCAAACTGGTGATCTGGTATTTAACAAGACATCTTTAATGAAGTAAAATAACGGGTATTTCAGCCAAAATCATGTATTATTTATTCTTTACAATGAACCAAGCTTAGGATGCAACAAAATATTCCTACCACAAACAATAATTCTGGACTAAATCGACAAAACAATGAAATAATCAATAATTTTTTCTATGGTTCCCTACCTTATATTGAAGAATTGACACCAAAAATTATTAAAACTTTTAAAGATGAAAATAATATTAGAATAGCCTTTAAAATGTTAAACAAATTGGAAAATTATACACTAAATTAAAAAATAAAACTCCACTAATGTGTGAATCTAATTATTCGATCTCTTGTTATAATTGCAATAAAAAATACATAGGCCAAACTTCCCAAAATTTATATAATAGAATTTCAGGACACAAAAGTGATGTTAAATTGAATAAAATTTCTTCTGCTTTTTCATTCTGCAACATACCGAGTGTGTCTCACTTAAGAGTGAAACGACATTATAACTCCTTTAATTTTTAACCGACCAGAACGAAATTTTTACCAAAGGTAGATAGCATTGTGTTCCACTTATTTCCAAAAAATAGTTGCCTACTCCAAAGTCAAAGTCACCTGCGATGTCACAATTGAGGCTAAAAATCCGAAAATCATATTAGGCATTTTTTTTTTCAAAAAAATTTACTAATAGAAGTTGCTCAGAATCGATCCAGGACCCAAAATCAAAATTTTGTTAAAATCAAAAAATATTAAATAAAAAAAATTAAAGCCCAAAAATAGCAATTTAAGAATTTTCGGCGTTTAGAAAAGTGTGCCATGGAAGTTTTGAAGGCTATTTGTTTTCAAAAAGTAATCATTTCAAAATAGAATTAGAAGCTACAAAATAATTTTTTTTTAAATTTTTACTCAATTTTGGTTTATTTAATATTTTTTGATTTTGACAAAATTTTGGATTTAGGGTTCTGGATCGATTCTGAACAACTTTTTTTAGTACATTTTTTTAGCTTCGATTGTGGCATCGCAGGGGGCTTTGTCTTTGATGTAGACAACTAATTTTTTGGAAATAAGTAGGCAACAATGCCGTCTACCTTTGGTAAAAATTTCGTTCTGGTCGGTTAAAAATTAAAGAAGTTATAAGGTTGTTTCACTCTTAAGTGAGACACTCTGTATAAATATCACAGGCCATTATGCAAATTTTAACAATGTTAAAATTTTACACAGAGAAAATAATCTAACTAAGAGGTTATTTCTTGAGATGTGTGAAATTAACAAACAAAATTATCCAATGAACAAAAGAACTGATATAGAAGAAGATTTAAGTTGTATTTATTCTTATATTTTACTTTTAGATGAAAAACAATCAAAATAACTCACTATAACTCTATATATAAAAATTTGTCTGTAAAATTATTGTATACTACCATCTATATTTCCCAAGTTTTCGGTTTTCAAACTAAACATTTTTACTGGCAAATATTTTCTAACCTTTTTGACAAATAACCTAAAATTTAGATTTCTTCTGTTTAAGTATTGTCAAACTTTTTGGTAACCCAAACAATTTTTATAGCCTTAAAAATATTACTGTCTGTTATCATTTGTTTATCATGACTTGCTTCATAATATGAAGATTTTCTTTTATTTCAAATTTCTATAACAACCATAAATATTTATTACAAAATTTTCAGTAGACAAGAACAAAAATATTTACAAAACAATTTATTCCATTTTTTGAAGTTTATATCCATTAGAACCATAACTTTTCAATATTCATTTCAATAGTAAGTATATAAATAATTCTTACTCAATAATATATTTTACCTAACACTATTTTAGCCCTGGCGAAGGCCAAAAATATGGCCGAAAGCTTGGTTCATTGTAAAGAATAAATAATACATGATTTTGGCTGAAATACCTCTTGAAATACCCGTTATTTTACTTCATTGATATATAAATACAGCCGTTATTAAAGAAGACCAATTATTATAGACATCTTTAAAATATCGAAGCACTGTGTTTGTTAAACGCAGGTCTTGTATTCTCTAAATAGAGGTTCTGTAATGATGCCAGCACCATGCTTTCAGATTTAGTTAATATTTTAATGGTAATCGAGCTCATCAACTGTTACAAATTGTGGAATTCTCTCCAACACATTTCTCGTCACGAATACATGGAATAGCTAAATAATGGACTACCAAAAACCGATTTCATGCTATTTGAGTGGTCGAACTGCCAATTACTGTTCAATTTAATATACAGTCTGACCCATTTGTATTCGGGTCATTCTGTAAAAAGTTTGAGAAACTCAATTTTTTGAGCAAAAATGGCCATACACAATACAAGGCCTATGCCAGTTTCTATTAGCAAAATTTTAATAAATCGCACTACCGTTTTTTTTTTAGAAATAATATCTGTGCACGCTACTTTATTCAGCACCCCTCAAAACGGGCCTGTACCGAATTTTACCAAAAATATTCGTTATTTAATTTCCAAAGCACTGTGGATGGTATTCTTCAGCCAAGAATAATTGAGAAAAATGCAAATAGAGGCAAAACTATTGATTTTAGGTATGTAGTTGTTTATACAAAGTCGACATAAAATTTAGTAGGGAGTTCAATTTTAATACTATTTATAGCCTGGATAAAATCATCAAAATTCCATGAAATGTGCGACGGGATTTCAACGAATAGAATTTTTGATAAAACTAAAACTTGGGTAGGCATGTTTCTCAATCAAATGTAGAGGGTTTTTAGGGTGTGAGGTCAATTAGTAATAAATGTGAATGAAAATAAGCTTTTAGTAACCATCCTAGGCAAAGTTTGATCAGAATATAGGGCCAGAGTTCGGAAAATTTTAGTAGCATTTCTTTGTCAAAAATGCCACTGTCCCAAATATATCAGTTAAAATTTCGAGACTTCAGGTATTAACGGAGAAGAAAACCCTAGGCTAAAAACTTTTTAACAAGTACATTTTACTTAGCAGCTAAAGAAAGTCGTTAATACTAAAAAACTATAACCCAGTAGACAGATATTTTCAGAAGATGATAGATAACCTATAAATCAATATAACAAAACTTGTCCCTTTCTCTAACACAGTATAGTTCCATTAGTCGAATATTTTCTGCTGGGTAAATAATGCTGTTTATCTTTTAGAAATGTCTCCCAAGATTAGGTAGATATTTTAAGAGATTATAATCTAAAGCCGGATCGAGCCACTCACTCTGATTTATAGCTAAGCCGATAGAAATTTCTCACAACACCTATAATTTGATTAAGTTGTAGGAATTTTGTTGCTCGTCTCTAAATGTCAAGCGCAGCACGAAAGTATTTTATTAGTTTATATGAATTGTGTTGTTAGCTAACAAGCTGGAAACTAAGCTAGTTGAAGCAATGGAACTTTTCCATGCATTTTTTTAAAGTTTTTTTGCAACCACAATAATAATAATAATTATATTATGTTACGGTCAGATTTCCTAGGATCGTGACGTTGCGCCCCTAAAACTGTGATGCTTCGATTTTAGCGTTGTCAGTTTTTTGTTATTATATTTATCTGGTTTTCAAGTTTTGAGTTTTCAAAAAATATGTATTTAAAATTTTGATGAGTGAAAAACACCTGACATTTATACAGTATGTTCTGTAATGATAGGCAAATATTTTGATTAAATATTCTACAGATGGTTTTAAGAGGTCTTTCATGTACAATAATTTTTAAGCCTCCCCTTCAAAAGTTATTCCAGTCCTAAAAGGAACTTAGGCATCGTAAGGGCAGAAGTCCGTAACTCTATTCCTCTTTTATTATATTGTAATATATCGTATGATTATTTATTTAACAGGTGTTTTGGGGCACGTTTTGCCAATTTCAACGCAAACGGTTGATTTTATCGTTATGAAACAAGAGTGCACTTTTGTTGCAAAATGAAAAGATACACTGAAATGATGGACCTGCAAGACCAAAAAGATAACCTCAAAAAATTTTGAGCAAACAAATTAATAGGGGTTGTTAGTTTTTACCCTTTTTTAGGGGACTGTGTAAATGAATAAACTACCCTAAGGCGTCTTCCAGTATGTAGATAACACATACCAAATTTCTAATTTTTAAGTAGCGCCGTTATTGAGATATAAATAAAAAAAATACTTTTGGGTCACCTTGTAGACCCGAATAACTTGGCAAGGAAAGCCCAAATTGAAAAATTTTATATGAAAGACCCCCCTTAAAACCACCTGCCGAACACCCCTTTAAAGTATTTACTATACATTCTGACGCACCCTGTATATATCACATGCATCAGCATTGATTCGAGAACTTTTCTCATAATTTTTAATTTGCACGAAAATATCGTTAGCGTTATTAACATTACAAAGTCCACGTGATCCGACAAGTCGGCTACTTGATTGTCGCGGTAGATTACTATATTGTACCGTATGTCAACAATCACAGTCCAAAAATTATAAAACTGTAAGTAGAATACCCAAACTTAAAATTTATCTGCTAAATCTTTGAGTAGGTTAGATATCAGTGCAGACATGTTCATTGAAAGCTGATATAACAACTTTAGATGCATTTTTCGTTACAATATTGAATGCTGTGGGTCCGTACATTATACAGGATGATGTTTTGAGATTACCGCACGGCGATTTTCTAGCTTCTTTTGCGCCCCACAAAAAAAAAACGTAAGAAAGAAAACGTATAAATTTTGGACGAAAACGAAATCAGCATCCATCACCAACTGATCGCGAAATAAAAAAACTCAAATTGGACAAAAAAGTAGCTGCAGCATCTTTATTGTAAGAGATAGAGGAAAACTTGCAACCGAGTACTCAGATAGTGTCAGAAACATAAGTAGTGGTTTCGATTTTCTTGAGGACATGCAAATTTTTGTCGATTTGAAGTTTTCTTACATTTGTGTGAAAAGTTGGCCATGTGGATGCTCATTTCTTTTGTAACGTCGTCTATCGGTCCGAAATTACCATATTTCGTTATCTTACTTTTTTGTCTGTGGCGTAAAATAAGCGAGAATATCGCCTTTAAAAAATAATAATAAAAAAAGCATCGCTTCAAGAGAGACGAAGACCTTTTGTAATTTTCTGAAACTATCTGATCATCCTGTTGCATAAAGGCAGTCAATTTTCAATATAAAAGTTTTCTTCTATCTCTTAAAATACTTTCACCGCCAATTAGCCGCGTTGTATACCTATTTGCCAATAATTATAATATACTAAAGTATAAACAAAATGCTTAATTTTTTCTCCTTTGTCCGTATTATTCCAGTACACGGCGCCTACACAGCGATCCGTTTCGCATGTTTTGCTATTTGTTCTTGTTTTTTTTTAAGGGTCAAATGAGCCTGAGGGCTAAAGGTTATGGCTAATACTATTATGTCGTTGATATTGGTAGGGAGGTTGCTCTAGGGTAAAAGAAGTTGGGGTGAGATAGTTTAAATAAATAAATAAATCTACTTAAACCTTGCTGTATTTATCTCCGCAGCAGAAAACTGCTTCCCCAAAATTTAAAAAGTCCAAGAAAATTATCAAACTTTTAGTTTTTTCTCAATATTTCGACATATTTTAGATTTGTTGGAAGAAATATAGACCCAGCTCTATTTTTTAACAGGACCATATCTCTTTTGATACTTTATACAGTCAGTAATACGTTGGTTGTGAAAAGGACGGGGTTTCCAATAACGTACCACAAGCCGTATGGTTCAATTTAAAAAATAGGGGTAGTGGCTATGGAGAGAGGAGGTTAGCGCATGCGCCGAAGTAGAAGGAGTGCACACTTTTACCTGGGACACACTGTATATTTATATACATCATTACAAAAGACCCTGGATAGGAGATCCTCATCAATCTAAAACGTGGCGGGATATATTTGAATGTTGTGCTACCTTACTACCTACCTACTATGCTAGTATACATATCACACAAATTGAACACTTTATTATTTTATTTGAACTTCAACCTAGTGGAAAAGGCCCATCTCTTTATTAGTCATTGTGATTCGTTTTTTAGCAGCTTCCTAACTTTGAAAACTTTTAGAGATTTTGAGAGATATTGTTGTGGGTATGACGGATGACACATTCAACTTTTTTTCTAAATGACGCCATAGGCGTGCGGTTTTCAATGATGTCAAAAATGAAAAATTCGTCCGCTCTATTATCGCTCCCAAACACCGTCCTACTAAATTGAATCTCATTGTTGTTGCAGACCCGTATCCAAGCGAAGCAGCTCGGTACGACGAGCTGTGCGGCGCGGGCGGGCCGGGCGGCCCGGGTGGCGGCTACGCAGGCGCGGCGGAGCCGTTCGGCGCAGCCGGCGACGCCTTCCGGAAAGGCGGCGCCCCGCCGTCCCTGGCGGCGGCGGCGGCGGCCCCCGGCGAGTTCCCGCGCGCCGCAGCGGCGGCAGCCGGCGCGCCGCCCGCCCACTTCCAACAACCCGGGGCCGTGCTGATGGTGTACGGACTGGATGCGCTGCGCACCAACGCCGACAAGTTGTTCAACTTGATGTGTTTGTACGGGAACGTCGCCAGGGTAAGCATCTGTAGGCTCTGGAGTAAAGTTACTAATTCCTTTTTTACTTTTAGTGCGCTCAAATCGAAGCTCAAAACATTTTTGTTGCAGTGCAAAATGTTAACTTTAAGTAAACAATTATTGTAAACATTCAAAAAATACCAGACGTGGATACTTTGCGAGGAAGAAAATCATAACTTTAAGAAACACCACACATGTAACACATCGCGTATTCATTATTATTCGTATTGTATTAATTGAGAATCATAACTTTATGAGCTACGCGCTGGTTCAAATCGTACGTAAAGCGAAATCGTGAAATGAAAAAAAATATGGGTCAATTGATAGAGCACTTACCCTCGGTCTTTTTCTCTACGTTCGGCGTTTTGCGGTTGACACACGAACTTCAGTCTTGATTTCCTTTTGAACAATTTTTCATGACGTCTCTTTTCTTTTTATACCTGCAGAGTGTAACTGAACTGATGGTCAAAAATGAAACCACGTATTCTTGGAGTCAAAATAAGGGCACTGCTCCATATCTTTTTTTTCTCCTACGGGCCATAGTTTTTTTATACAGAGCGTAGAAGTTTAGAGAAAAATACACATTATTTCTTAGTAGGTATCTCTAGAAGTATACGAGATATTTTCTCGAGTATTTTCTTCAAACTTGGCCTGTCACATGAGCAGATGTGCTGTCAAACAAAAGGTTGATATGAAGCTTCTGAGGCCCCCAGTTGCGGAGATACAGGGTGTTACTAAAATTAGTTCAGAAAAATATGAATACTCTGTATAATCGCATTTTTTTAATTTGTTTTGAGTGGTGAAACCAATGGTTAACAAAAAGTATATCTTACTATTTTTTCATATTCGCAGCCGTTTATTAACTATTTTCAAAGAACGGCAATGCTGCAATAAACAAGTCATTTTAAGAATAAATTAGCAATCTGTGAATGTCAATTAAACTTTATTTAACAAAATACGAAAGCAAAAACGCTAATAAAAGAAACGTAATGATATTAGTAAATTATTAAATGTTCCAAATAACCCCCGTCTCTTTCAAAACACGCAACTATGCGTTTCCGCATGTTTATTATCGCCTTTGGCAAGTCCATAACAAGAGTGCATGTCAGTCAATTCTTAGAATAAAAATATCATTTTTCAAAATATTGATACTAAAGTGCAAAGTTGACAGCCAAATGATTTAAATAATGCCAAGTTTAATTGACATCCACAGATTGCTATATTTATTCTTAAAATGACTTGTTTATTGCAGCATTGCCGTTCTTTGAAAATAATCAAGAAACGGCTGAGAATATGAAAAAATACTAAGAGATACTTTTGTTAACCATTGGATTTACCACTCAAAACAAATTTAAAAAATGCGATAATACGGGCTACAGTGGCGTGCCCATGAGGGGGGGGGGTTTCGGGGGTTCAACCCCCCCCCCCCCTAAGCAGGTTAAATTTTCAAACGAAAAGTGAAGGAAAAAATGGGAAACAAAAGAAAAACCGAAAAACTACTCTACTAAACTACTCTATTAAACAAAAATGTTATTTTTTATGAGTTAAAACAAATGCACATTTTGTAGTCTAAAAACGGATATTCGGATAACATAGACGTAACTAGGTCGTATTTTTAGGGGGGGCTGATCAGGACCGGCTCAAGATTTTGGGGGGCCGGGTGCCGCATGAAAATGCGGGGCCCCGACAGAATTATTTAATCCATTAAGAAGAAATTTTTGAAAGTCGGTACGCTACTTACAAAGGTATATTTTGTACATGTCATTCTGTAAAATGGTAGGCCGGGGCTACGAGTTTGGATCACTTCTGTGACGTATATAGGAATTAACTTCGAGTGGTGGAGGGACAATTTTTGTGTCTTTTTTTTTAACAAGGGCATTTAAAATAATCCTAAAAAATGCGCCGCAGGCGAAATTTTTTAAAAATTTGAAGAAAAATTACATAAAATTAGTCTTGGGAAATCCCAATATCTTCAAATTTACAAGCTGGAGTGAATATTTTCAAATTCCGAAATGGGCTCGGTCCCGCCCTTCTAAATACGTTACTGATTGGATCACCCTGTACCGCCCTTGAGGTGCCACACCCCAAAACGTTAATTTTAGGGCTTCAAAAAATAATGTATAGGTCTATCTACTGGTAATTTTGAATAATCTTTAATTCATTTAAGAAAAAACATTATGAAAAAGTAGAGGTTTCCGAGTAGAAACCAGAGAAAAAATGTTGGGAATGTCTGCTATTTTGTGATGCAAGATTATTTACGTAGTACATATTGTAACGAAACAACAATACACTGGATGAATAACAAAATAAAAGTCTGGAGTCTGGCACAGCAAAAGTACATTCTCCGACGCCCGCCTCGTCTCTCTTTCTCTCGGCAGCAGGCACGGTGTGTTCGCTCTCGCTTGCGCGTTTAAATTTCAGTCGGATTTTGTGGGGGCACAAGGCGCAAGATTCCGCAAGATCAAGCGATTCGTCGAAACTGGCGAATTTAAAAAGGCGCGTGCGGTGTTCGCCGTGTTGCGTACCTAACGTTGCGTTGTCAGAATGTTAGATCTATTCTGTTTACGAGAAGCATAATATCTTCGCACATCCTTTACATTTTAGGGAGGGCTAATAGACATGTAGGGGGGGGCTAAGCCCCCCTCCCCTAGTTACGTCTATGTCGGATAATGATAATAATTGCACTGTACAGTTCTCCTTCTGCGGCGTAGCTACAGGGGGTACATAATACAGATGATCAAATACATCTGTACCGTCAAATGGGACGAATCGGGACGCTTCGCTGGGGTCATTCGGGACTCGGGGCAAACAGGTTTTCGGAAAAATAACTCGCCGCGGTGTCGCGAGGCTAATGCCATATAGGAAAATTACATTGGCGGAATATTCTGGTAATATTTTTTCAGAGAACATGCATATTGTAGGAATATTCATAAAAACTGTAGAAACATTATCTGAACATTCAGGCAACATTCAGCATTCAGGTGTTTGCCTTTTGAAGGTACTATTTCACGTATTATAAATATCCACAAATATTCATTGAAGATTAATTTGAAACTTCAGAAGCATTTTTGTATGTTCTATGTATATCCATTTAATATTCACGTGTAAATTATAAAATAAAAAAAAACGCTAACGCCGGGTGCAGGATTCGAACCTACGACCATCGATTTACAAGTTCAACGCTCTGACCAACTGAGCCATCGACGTACTTGGAAATAATATAAAAATAGTGTAAGCTAGAGTCTCGGTGACGTCATGATATTCCAGTTATCGCCACTCGTGAACATTGATAAGATAAGTATATCGTGAATGTCTTATATACAACCATTTGTGAACATTCATAAGATATTTGCTGTATTAATATACTATTTAACATGTTCCAGCAATATTCCAAAATTGCACATTCCTAAGGTGAACGTGCCTGTAATGTGTTTAAGTTAAATGTTCAATTTGTAAATATTTATAAGAACCACTAAGTTAGGAATATGTTACACAAGATACTGTGGAAATATACATCATTTGGACATTCATCTAACATATTTGTATCTGCGCTTAACAAATATCTTTGTTATATTATGCACTTACTGAACATATTTCGTAAAATATTTTAACAATGTTTTATAAATATCCGGGAATATTTTTTGCACATTAGGAACTTATTTTGTATATTCAAAAAATATTAGATGCTATATGGGATGTTTTCAGGTCGGATAGTAGTCGGAACTCTTAGTCCAAATCCAAAAAACGAAAACTTGATTTTGGATTGTAGGTTTATTAATTTTTAGTATATTTTTTAACTACCAGTCTTAGATCCCCCCCCCCCTCCCATTCTCCCTCCCCTAAACCTCCATTCGCTTAACCCCCGAACCCCCCCCCAGACACAATTTCTGTGCACGCCACTGACGGGGTATTCATATTTTTCTGAACTAATTAATTTTAATAACACGCTGTATCTCCGCAACTGCGGGCCTAAGAAGCTTCATATTAACCTTAAGTTTGGCAGCTTATCCGCTCATATGACTCGCCAAGTTTAAGGAAAGAATTTCCTGCTCTTTATTTTTTGTAATAATCATAGGACTCACCAAACGCGAACTATTTGAGAAAATAAGAGTTTTATGACCCTGGATGTTAAATAACTAAAAACGCAAACGCGACGTTGATAGGGACTTTTTAGATATTGCTTCCAAAGTTAAGATAAAGGTGTATGCAAATTTTAGGCTCACTTGGATTTTTTAGCAGATGCTGCTTTTTCCGGCCTAATATAACTGAACTATAGGTGAACTAGGTTCATTATACTTTATAATCAATAGAAATGCAACTCGCCATTTTCAACCAGTATTAGAAATGCAGCGTGACAGCAATGTGAGGTTAATATCTAGATTGTCCTGACTATGAAAGATTTAAAATTTATTAATGTACTATTCGTAGTTTACTCTTTACATAGTAAATTCATAAAATTTACAATTTTTAAAGAAAATCTGTTAAAAAGTGCGACGAAAATGTCTTCTCGGGGTTCTTTTGGGTTGCTCAAGAGGAGCGTGTCGCCAGCGAGACACAGGTGCTTCGGGAACGGTGTCACAGAGAGATTCATAGCAACAGTGTAGAAGGGGACAAAATTGCGGTCTCAGAACACGACCGGCAAACTAGAAACGACAGACCAGACACCGCAACTTTGAGCACAAACATCAAATTTTCTGAATACGGCTCTGCCTGTCATTCCAGGTGCCTTGGGAAATTCTAAGATCATCCAACATAAATATATAGTGACCAGATAAGAAAAGACTTTAATACCTATATAGAAGAAAATAGAAGGGAAGAAGTAGTGTATTATAGGTATTGGTCAGTAGATAGTAATTTAGCGCTTAGGTTAAAGCGTCCATCTACTAAACCGTGGGTCGGTTGCAATCTCACACTGCGCGTAACGTTTTTTTTATTATTATCGTTACATTCTGCCCTTAAAGTACCTCATCAGCCAAAAAAGTGCACACATTTTTCAATGTAAATAACTATATTACCCGTAAAATCGGAAAAATGAAACGAAAAATTTGTCTAAGTACTTCAATTTAATTCTTTCAGTTACCCAATTCTGACGTTACGCGGTTTCGCGTCCCCCTTCGGTACCTGGTAGGAACTCTCTGGCTTTACACCATGTCCTGCCAGATTATTATTATATTAGTCCATATAAGTTTGGTCAAAATTGTCTAATTTCACCACCCCCGGAGCCTTCCGCCCACCGATTCAGAGAAAACAGAAACGACATGTGGCAGAACCACCATTTGGTCGCCGGATATATCAGTTATCGACAACCTACCGCCTCGGCAGGCAAATAAAAGTATATACCTACTTATTTTTATTATTATGACTGGTGATAGACGAAATAGTTCATGCAGCTCATATTTAATGGCTATTAAGATATTCATATTCCGCCTACGGTTCGTGTCGCAATAGGCGTATTCACTAATTTGTAACTAAAGAATTCTTGCTGAAATTAATCCAAAATAGAATCAGCGAATTTGAGAACTTCCAAGCTGTTATTTCTAAATTTAAAAATTCCTGCATTTTCAAGATTCCAATAATTTAATTAATTAATTTAAACATGATAAAAATCACACTCATTTCTTTAACTCTTCCCGTGCCCGATCCATTTTCTTTTTAAATTCGTCTCAGGCAAAATATGACAGCAAAAAATTGTTCTGTCGCAATTACTTTAGCCTTACTCTCATTTAGAGGCAAATCAGGGCGTAACATTTTTCAACAGTCCGCGCCTTCTAGTTTTAATGAATATCCAAGTTGAAATTAATTTTTAGTGCCGGGGCTAACAAGGATGAATCTGAATTGCCAAATAGCCCCTCTAACGGATTCATTTTACTTCAGAACTAATTCCACCTTCTTGAAAACGGCGTGGAATTTCTTTTACACTATATTATTTTTATAGAATAACTCTGGACTTTTTTGTCTAAATTGGCAGTGCGCTGTGCGAAACTATTGGCACGTATATAATTGAGCCTGGTTGTCAGGTCTGTGTTGTGTTTGGAAGAAATTCATTAGACTGCGGTACGGTGCATATTTTTTTATTAATTTCGGGTAATTTCTGTTAATAATAATACTCATGTTTTCTTATTTGAATTGTATTTTTAAAAAAACGATTTCTAATTTTTCAATTACAATATTACTGAATACTTGCATTAATTTAGAAAAATGTGTTATCTGGTAAAAGTTAATCAGTTCTATCCATAAACCGATGCTTAGTACTGTATTGTATCGGCTTACAGGATGTTAGAAGTGAACTTGTACTCATACTTAGTAAATATAGTTTTTAAGCCAAAAAATTCGAGAAAATGTCTTGAGTAAAGATGTAGAGAATAGAATAGGCTACCTAAAAATGCAAGTTTGGCAAAAGAATGGAATAATAAACATTTTAAAAATTTGTCAAACAAAAAAAAGTCGAATACTAGTTATTTGTGTACCAAGGCACTGAAGTTCAACTTCTTATGACGAATGTGGAATTTAGTTGCTTAGGCTTGCAAGGCTGAGGCAAATAAACCAAGTGAGTTATAAAAGGGAAGTTCTGTGCCAAGGAACTCGTTATGAAAAGATAATAATGTAATAATGATACAAATATACCGAGTTTCTTGTTAGGTCAGTAGTTGCTTCGTGAAAGGCTCAGATAAGTCATTTAATTACGTTCTAGGGAGCCTCATTTGCAAAGGGTAAATATACCTCCCTATATGTTAAAAAAATGTAAAATTCTCTTCAACGAGATTTCCAATTTTAAATAACCAGTTAGTATGCAGAGCCACTATTATTACAATGGAATGGAATGAACATAACGTATCCATAGCTATAGCGTTATATATTTATAGGCTAGTGATCCTGCCAAATTTAAATCCGGTATTGGAAATTTTAATTAAGTTATTTAAACATGGTCATTATTTCCTAATAAAAGCAGATTGTATGGTGTTAGCATTATTCATAATTCAATCACTTGTTCATTCTCAATCAAGTTTAACAATAAATGCAAAAATATTAAATTGTGGAAAAAGCTTTTTTGTCCCAATATTGCTAAAGTTATGCGGGAAATATAATAGTTGCAGAATATTATACACAAAAATTTCATACGATCTCGATTTTTCAAAACAGAATATTTGCTACCTACAAATTTGTTTATAATCAAGCAGGCCTAGATCTTAAATGTCATATCCAATTCTTTTTTTTTGTTTTCATACTACTATGCGTCCAGTTATCCTGTAAATATAGTGCCCAGGAGCCATTATTCCCTTACGCAGCATTCTATTTCTATGTGCGGTGCTGTACATACTGTTTGAACGTCTTTGTATTTGTAGATAGTTTAATCACTCGTTTAATGTTTGGGGTTATTCAGTAATGACGTAAAACAATTGGGGCAGCACAGTGGGGGTGGCCCGCGTTGTTGCCATATTTTATTGTTAAAGGTTATGAAGAAATGAGAAATACTTCTCACAGTTGGGCACATTTTGCCAATTTCAACCAATATCGTTATGGAACAGTTATACATTTTTGCCGAATAATGAAAAGATGCTCTGAGACAAAATGATGAACCTGCAAGACCAAAAAAAGTGACGAGTAAAAGCACGATCCAAATAAAGTGCAAGTGGCGCCTTCTGTGAGATACATAGGAACTGACATTTTCGGCTTATTCTCCATCCTCAAAACACAACAAAATGTCAAATTTCAGTTCAGTAACTTGATTATTTTGAGAGATAAATAGCCATAATTCAATTTCAAAAAAGGAGTTTAACTATAGGTACTCGTATTAAGGTCAATCTTAATATTTTGGCTGAAAATATATGCAGTTATTCCGTAGCCCATTAATATTGACACAATTTATATCCTTACTTGACGGCATAGGCGGTTTCTAGGTGGGGGCTTGGGGGAGGATATGCTCCCCAAATCTTTATATAGCCCCCCCCCCAAATTTATTCTTCGCTACTAAACCGATACTAACACAACTAAGAACGATTATTATTTTTAATTTAGCACCCAATGTGGTTTACGCATAATTTGCAATTTTGCAAGCTGTAGTTGTACCGGCGCGCCACTGGCCACTGGCTATAGACAGATGGACAGGCGCTGCTATGCGGTGTTGTCTAGATACGAGGTTATAATTTGTAATAATACTTTATCACAAATATATTCACTCTAGCTGTATGATATGCTATATATATTTGCCAGGGCCCAGGGGCTTAAGCCTCCCCAAAAAATTAGGTCTAGAACCGCCTATGCTTGACGGTAATGGGTGTTGCAATTCTTTTGTTGTGCAGCGTTTAAACGGACGACTTGTTTGCATCGCGGTTATTTTTGTTCCAGATAAAATTTCTGAAATCGAAGGAGGGCACCGCCATGGTGCAAATGGGCGACAGCGTGGCGGTTGAGCGGTGCGTGCAAAACCTGAACAACGTGGCCGTAGGCCTGACGGGCGCCGCACCGCCCTCCGCCACCCACAACCACAACCAGAACAGCCAGCAGGGACAGGAGCAGACCGACGGCGAAGCGCACCCCAAAGAGCACAAGCTGCAGCTCGCGTTCAGCAAGCAGCCCTACCTCAGCGAAGTGACGAACCCGTACCCGCTACCCGACAAGTCGCCCTCCTACAAGGAGTACATCAACAACAAGAACAACCGATTCATGAACCCTGCGATGGCCAGCAAGAACCGCATTCAGCCGCCTAGCAAGGTAAGAGAAACTTAATAAGAGGTTTCTGTTTGTACAGGGTGTTCCCGTATATTTTGACCCACCCCTAGAGCCTCTATTTTTCGAGTTAGAAAAAAAATACTTAAATGAATGTTGTAGGGTACCAAGGTGTATTGTCCCAAAAATAATGGATTGACACGAATGCCCTTGCCTAAGTTGAAATGTTTTTCCATGGCAACCTTGATTAAATATAAAGATCGTATTTATCTGCAATTTGGAATATCATGCGAATGCATAGAGCAAACATATAACATATTTATATTGTTGGAATTGGAAAAATGCGTGCAATTCAAAAATCCACAAATATACAGGGTGTTCCATTAAAAAAGTAAGTTTATATTTTTTCATAAATTTGCGACGCTCATTTGTTTTATCTAGTAACAGATCCTAGCGGTTCAGAAAAAACCCTACAACTTTCATTTAAGTAATTTTTTTCTAACTCGAAAAATATGGGCTCTAGGAGTGGGTCAAAATATACGGGAACACCCTGTACAAAGAACTTACCAATCAGGGTTGGCTACCAAGTGGGTAACCCAAAAAAAATCCAGTGGTTTTTTTTGGGTAAAATCCACCTAAAAAATGCACATATTTGGGTTGTTTTAAGTAAGGCACCTATGAATGTGCGGAACACAAACAAATAATGTTAAAAACTTAAGTTTTACAAAAGAAATAATAAAATCTCCTTATTTTTATGATAGAGGAAAAAGCAAACATAAAAGATTTTTAACCCAATTAAACCCAACCAAGCCGAATATTAATCCCATAAAAATCCACTGGGTTGGTTTTTATATAAAACTCCGTTTTTTTCCAACCCTGTTACCAATGGTATATTGGCTCATTCATCACTATCTGAAAATATTTGTTGTTGATATTTTAATCGCTCTTTTAATGTCTGGGGTTATTCATTAGTAATGATATAAAACAGTTTAACCATACAGTGGGGAGGCCCGCGTTGTTGCTACTGTTCAATTTTATTTATGAAGGTTATGAAGAAATAAAAAATACTTTTCTCTCATCTGCATTATCGGTGATGTCAGTCTTGGTTATATCATGATTGAATCACCCTCTATAGAAAATTTCAAATGAATGTCCCAAAAATTACTGTACACGATTATTACTTTTGTATTGTTCACTGGATGTCATGGGCGCTGCTACACAAGGGTAAGGAAGCGACCGCCCCCCCCTGGATTTTTGGACGAAAATAAAAACTTCTAGGCGTTCATACTGAAAATGTCCTAAACGCAACGTAAACAAAATTGAATCTTATAAAGTGGAAAATTGTCCTGTAGTAATGTGTAGGTAACATGGATAGGTACGTTGAAAAAATTTCTGAAAAATTTCGGCCGCGGCGCATTTTAATGAACACGCTCTTCTACTTTTTTAAATATCTGCTTTTTAAAAACGAAAATTTTTATGGATCTACCCCAAAACAAAGTCTATTGGTGGCACTGGTCAGAAAAACATGCTGTATGCAAAAATTAGTTATAATGTGGCCCTTTGAAAGAACATGATATTTTATAGGGGATGATATTTTTTCTAGTGTCACAAAAATATTGTAGACACTAACTTCTTACTACTTCCGCATCACTAAGGATGGTGAGTGTTGTTATTGATAATAACTGAATTGTAATTGGTTAAAAATTAACAAATAACTTTGTTAACACCTTTATCTTTTCATTAAAAAAGACAGTACTTCTTCGTTACAAATGACTATGGGCTTATTAGTTAACAAGGAAGAAAATTGCCACCAGTTGACTTATGTAATATTGTTTGCTCATATTAGGTTACTTTTTTTCATTCGTTTAAACTAAATTGAAAACTTGGAAAATTTCCGCCCGTGGCGCAATTTAGGTAGCACAAAAATTTAATTTCATTTTTGTTTTAACTAGTGACACCCTCAGAGAAATAACCAAGGATAGAGGGAGTAAAACCAAAAAGTAAAAAAGCCAACATCTTTTTGAGTTATGCCACATACTCCATTGTTTACAGCATTTCATTTTCAAAATAGAAGGGTTTAGTAATGGGATTAAATGAAGAAACACCTCCCAATGACACTAAATTAACAAATGTAGCTATTAGTTCCGTGTATGTGACAATTTTAAACTAAAACTAAATCGCGCTGTAAATATAGTAGATAATTATCACTTTAACAAAATCGTCAACAGGTACCTCAAAACGACCAACTTGGCAACGCCGCCGTTCTAGCCCTGCATTTCATTTTTTTCTATTCGCCCGGCGCGTCAGTCTCTCTGATTGTTTACGACGGTATTTTTCTTATTTTGAAGTTGTTTTTTTAATTAAAATACTTGCTGTTTAGTGGGGATATTAGTGACTAATTTAATGAGGGAGGCAGAAAGTGTGTGGTATGTGGCCAAAGGGATATTTCTCAGGACATAACCTATCATAGGTAAATATTGTGAAAGCCTTGCATACACGGGCGTAGAATGAGGGCTTTTGTCTATCATCCACTCAAAGGATTCTTTGAGATCTTACGCTTCGGTATATATAGGTAACCATGATCAAAATAAAGGAAGCGTATACCCCGATTACTGTAAGAAGTCCCGATTTTGTCAGATGACATTCTCCACAAAATCCCTAGGAATTTTCTGTTAACCATGGGTATAACATTGGTATATGCGTCGCAACCAGTTAGTGACGTCACTCATTCATATATGATGTGAAAAGTTACCCAAGTGATACGAAAAAAAGAACATAATAAAATAAAAACCCTATTGCAATCACGATTATACTGCTCCAAATAAAAATAACTATGACTAAAACTCATTTTAATAATAATTTCAAACGTCACGGAAACACTTTCATTTTGGTATTTTGGTAAAATCGGCTACTTGGGGCAGCGTCTATGGTGCGTACTCAGGCAAATTTTATTTCCGTTTTCCGTGTTGTGAAAGTAAAAACCTATATATATATTTTTTGTGGTTCAAAAGGGTTCAAACTTTGGGCAGTGGAAATATTCGCGGGTTTTGTACGTTTCGTGAGTTTTACCGTTATCTGTGTTGTTCTTGTTCGTGTTATTAGTAGTATTCATTGTGCAAATGGGCTCGTTACTGACCTGAACTTTTGACCCGATTGCATTTTTTTGCTCCATCGATGCCAACTTAGGATCTCGAAATTACCAATTGACAGTCCCAGTAAGAACTTCTTATAATAATTTTACTATATCTAAATTTCGCCACTTTTTATAAAATTATTCCCACTAAGAAAAATATATTTTCTTTTACTAGGTATTATTTTATTAGGTAGTACTAGAGAAAATATAGGCTACTTTTCAGATTTCCTCGAGATGCAAATTTAAAACAAAAATGGTTAAAGGCATTGCATCTTCCTGAAGAAGAAAGAAGTCTCGATTCACGCCAATGCAAACTGTTTTGAATCGGACGGAAATGTTTGTTTATTTTGGTAAATTTGCATAAGATGTTGGTTGACTACAAACGTGTGCATTTTGATGCTCCCTCTATCCTTGGTTATTTCTCTGAGGTGACACCCCTCCTCATAGATGCAGTCTAGCTGCGGTGTAAAACGTAACCAGTCTTAATTTTAGATTTCTCTATGAATTTAATAATTTTAATGATAAGTACCAAGTTTAGTAGATACCCATATTAATTTAAAATCTTTTCTTGATTATATATCCCTCATATTGCTTGAACCCATTAAAGTAGCCCCTTTCTTAAAAAACAACCAATCATATGCCATTGCAAGCGATACATTCCGTTGGGGAATACCATAGTGGCAAGATCAGAGTTTATCACTTCGTTGCTTAGCACCCGCGGATCTGCTTAAAACATCGCCTTGCCAAAATTTTTATGTTCTAAATTATGCACCTGAACATTATGTTGCGGTATTACTAGAGACTTTATGTAAATGAATTTACCTATGTGATTTATGCATTGCTAAACTATTTATATTAGACCTTTGCTTAAATGTACATTGAGAAAATAAACCAGTATCAAAAAGTCAGAAAAATTGCGCCTATAGGCATCACAGCGTCATGTTTGTTTTCCTGCTCCATTCTCCGTAACTAACATACTCGCCAGCACGCCCGAAAGCGTAATCACTTTTATGCGAAATATTTCTAGATTTAATGCTTCTGCATGTTTGACCAATGTAAGTTTTATTACAATTAGTGCAATTAATCTGATAAACTACATTAGACCTATCTTGAGTATTTACCTTGTCCTTAAGATTCGTAAAGAGATTTCCTACAATTTTTATTGTTTTATTAGCAATTATGACATTGGTTTCTTTTTTTAATAAATTTGAAATTTTTGGTGTTAGGTCTTTAATATAAGGAAAAGATCTGTATATTTTAAGATTTAAATTAATATTATTACTCGAAATTGTACTAGGTTGTTGATCTAAAGGTTGCTGATCTGATATATTATTAGATGTTCTTGTTGAAAACAATAATTTGTTTAAAAGTTTTTCAGGATAAGAATTATCAAGAAAAAGTTTTTTTAATTTAACTCAATTCTTTTTTATAAGTGATGGGTGACATAATTTTGAGATTCTATTTTTCATACTTAGCACTAAATTTATTTTAGTTTTTTCAGTGTGGTACGAAAAATAATTAGTGTATCTACCAGAACAAGTTGGTTTAGAATACCAATCCAATATTATTCTATTATCTGCTTTTCTGATCACTTTAGTGTCCAAGAAAGATACACTATTATGATTTTCAGGTACCAGAGTAAATTGTATATATTGGTTGTAACTGTTAAATACTTGTAAAATCTCTTGCTCTTTACCTTTAGGTATTGAACAAATTATATCATCAACATATTTTAATAAGAATGCATTTGAATTTGTTCAATAGGGACAATCTTAAGGACAAGGTAAATACTCAAGATAGGTCTAATGTAGTTTATCAGATTAATTGCACTAATTGTAATAAAACTTACATTGGTCAAACATGCAGAAGCATTAAATCTAGAAATATTTCGCATAAAAGTGATATTCGTCTAAGGCCCGAATCATGTGCTTTATCTCAACATGTTAATTGAACAGGACATAAAATGGATTTTGATAATACTAAAGTTTTGGCAACTGAAAGAAATTATTTTAAGCGTTCTTTTCTTGAAATGTTTTACATTAACCAAGTTGAAAATACTCTTAACAAAAAAACAGATATTCAGGACCTTAATATAATTTTTTCAAATTTACTTTTCTTAGAAAACAAACCAAATTTTACTAACAACAATAATAATTCACATATACCTAGATAAAGGTATAATAATAGTAACTAGTGACATTTATATACCTTTAAAAATAAACTATTTTTAAGTGTCATATTGAACTAGATTTTTGTCAAAACTAAATTTAAAAATTTTGTACTTTTGCCCTGTCCAATGCAAAATTCAAACATTAACATCTTTACATTATATTAGGAACTCACTTAATTGTAAGTAATTTTGAAATTTATATCACAAAAACTATTTTAATGTAATTTTAGAGTGACTGAAGAAGCAGTTAAACAACTGCGAAAGCTTAAAAATTGGCTTATTTCCCACTAAATTTGGTTCTTGTTATATATATATATATATATATATATATATATATATATATATATATATATATATATATATATATATATAAGAAAAGGTGATAATGGGCAAACACTCAAAGTTAACAAAAAGAAAAAACTAGTAACCGCATACACGTGTTTCATGCTATTTGGCAATCATCAGTACGGTGTAACATTAACCAAATCAAAAGATAGGCATGATTTGGGAAGCAACAAATTAAGTCCAGGCAGGAGCCAACAGCACATTTGCAGCTTCAGTCAGCACATCCCCTATTTTGGGGCTTGTACTAACATCGCCACGGAGGCTGCTAAAGCGACCTGCGTGGAAATCTTCATAACCCAAGATACAATGACAATAAGGATGTAAGATTAGCGAGTGTAAATGTAACAATTACAAGAAAAGGTGATAATGGGCAAACACTCAAAGTTACTAGTTTTTTCTTTTTGTTAACTTTGAGTGTTTGCCCATTATCACCTTTTCTTGTAATTGTTACATTTACACTCGCTAATCTTACATCCTTATATATATATATATATATATATATATATATATATTCGACACGTTTTCATCACTCCCGCTATGCTTGCCAAACACATACCCGCATGAATTCCGACTGAAACCACCCGTCATGTAGGTGCCGCCGTTAGGGCGTTTCAAAATATAGGAATATTGCCCATTGTACAGTATAAGTCAAACTCGATGCTCCTTTTTTGCCTATAAAAAGCAACAAGTTTTAGCTACTTTGTGACACTTTGGAGAAGTTTCCATGTTCCTTTAGCAGCTTCTGTGGACATAAATTTTAGTCTTATATTGTGTTCTAAGACAAATTGAAAATGTGCTTGCGCATCTCCTATACGGTTAAATTGATGAAAAATAGATTGACATTCAAACCTACTAAAATATTTATACTGAAAGATTACGCCGCTATAGGTAACAATTTTGCAGTGTGTACGAAAAGTTAAATGGGCCTTTATTGGCCGGGTTTTGAATATTTGGTCACTTTTGACGGGCGATGGCTCCGCGTCTGACGTTTGACGTTTACATCTCGCCAAGGCCTACTTATTGAAAAAATCGTACAATAATGGGCTACTTCAGTGTCAATTTCTGAGCTTTTACTGACGATTTTGGATTTTGGGGCACTTCACTGCCGATTTCAAGAAAAATAATACACGTTAGTAAATATGATAGTAAAATATATAAGAAACGTATAATATCAAATATGTGGTAATTCTTTAATATATAAAACAAAAGAAACCTAATACATTTTATTATACTCGTACATTATACTAATAAAGAAATATAGGTTAGTGTTACTGGAGGTCGTTATAATATTACAAGTGAAATTTAGTATTATGCGACATAATGCCACATAAGATAACATTTTTTTGAGCTCCTTTAATACCTTTAATTTTATTCGGAATTTTATATCAAGTAAGACCTCATTTATTTTTAGATTAGTGTTTTCCCCGATTTTTGGTGTTAGTTCCCAAAAACCCATACTTCCTTCTTATTAGACCTATTCGGATGTTCACCTACCTTTATTTCTTGAAGTCTGGTAGGAGATGCGGATGCAGAACGTCTCGTTGGCTCTTGATTTCTTGCTTCATGGGTCTTAAGGCCCGTCACTATTTTTGGACATCATATCTTTAAATTCAAAAATATTTCGGCAAGCGACGCGGATTCACAATAACAATAAACTCAGATAAATGCTTCAACATTTTAAGTTATAAGTTAATATATATCTTAGAAAAGCATATTACATACTCTTCGTAACACATTTACGTAGTTTGCTTTTTTTTCTTTTTTTTTTCACGTTTTTTCACTATTTCGTATATAGGATAACATATGTAAATTCTACAGGGAACAAGAAACAAAACACTATACTGATTACATAAAACATATTGTATTAAAACTTATATTCAAATATAAACTACTGAAAGAACTAAAAACAGTATTTTTGCTATTAACCTTAAATAAAAATTCTTCTGCTTATTAACATAATTATACATGCCCATTTTGTGGAATAGCACAGTATCTATTAAGGTAACATACTTTTCTTGGGAGCTTTTGATGGTATATAAAAGGGGGTGTACATGTACATACTGTAGATCTGTTAACAAAATTATTAACGGTGATGTCCATACGAAATCTACGAAATCAACCGAGAAACTGCCGTCTGCGCGGAGCGATTACGGAGTAACAGCAGGGCCGTATTTAGAATTATTTCAGGTTGTAAAAAGTAACACCAAAGGATAATTAAGTTGAACACCAAATTTAGTAGACATGTATACATTATTAACCAGATATAATATGCGTATTTTAAAACTGTTTTTAAAAGCAAACATATTTTAAAACGTACAATCAAATTATATTATTTAGTGCTCGTACACTAATTTGTTGTATTTAATATTACTTATTTTATACTGTGCTTCTGTTTATTAAATTTTTCTTTAGGGAATAAAGTATTGTCAATATATTTCTTTTAGTATAAAAAAGTAATAAGTGACACAAATTTGTGTTAATAAAAGTAATGACGTTATTAATATGTTATATTACTTATTTTTTGAAACAAATTATAATAAAGTATTTTTTTCGTAAGTTGTTTATTCAAGTTTAATTTTAAAAAACAACTAATATAAGAACTAACGTTTATTAACCTCTCCAGAAAATCCTAGTCTAGGGACCCCTCCAGTTGGGTTAGCCCACATACCTGTATATTAACATATACCGCTTTTGGCCCTATTGCGCACGGCAAGGCGTATGAATCAAATTGCATTATACCACGGAGAATTCAATGCCTGCCAATACGAAGCAATAAAATGATATGATTTTTTAAATATTAACCAATCATGTAATGATTTCAGCGATAATACCACTAGTGGTATTTTCGCCGAAATCCTACTCTCTTAGTTACGTCCTAGTTACGCTAAACCAATAACATATTCAGAACCGAAAGTTTAATCTAAATGACAGCAGGTGTCAAACTAACTATTTGCAGTTGTTAAATTCTCTTTCTAAATACAACTCGTGGTATGCCTAATAATAGATAATACCTTTCCTTAATTTGTCACTCATTATAATCCCAATGCTAAGATAATACCACTCCTGCTGCGCAGTCGTGGTATTTTCAGCTTTGGGATTATAATTCGTAAAATTAACGAAAGGTATTATCGATAATAGGCACACCACTTGTTATATTACCCCTGAAAATATATCGTAGTATATTTTCTGTGATTATACTTTTTGAAGGAGTCGGTAAAAATCATAAAAGTCAGCGTGACATGCTTTTTTGAGAGATGCGTTTTTAGTTTTTAATCGCGATTTCTTCTTTATACAGGGTGATTCATTGGGAATGGGAAATCCCGAAACTGGGGGTAGCGGAGACCAAAATATGGCGATTGAGCCCAACATTGCTTAAACAAATGTTGTTTGTTTGAGAGATACAGTGCGTTCAAGTTCTTATTTTTAAATTGAATTATGGTCATATCTACCAAAATAATCAAGCTGCTGACCTGACATTTGGCACTGCTATGTTTTTGGGGATGGAGAATAAGCTGAAAATGTCAATTTCTACGTATCTCACAGGGGGCGCCACTTGCGCGGTTTTTGGATCGTGCTTTTACTCGTAACTTTTTTGAGGTTATCTTTTTGGTCCTGCAGGTTTGTCATTTTAGCGCACCTTTTCATTCTGCAACAAAAAGGTACTCTTGTTCCATAACGCCCAAATCAACCGTTTGCGTTGAAATTGCCAAAACGTGCCCCGAAACACCTGTTGAATTCAAGATTCGAAAAATAAAATTTTCACCTACTACTTTCAAATATTGCACAACGACTGTACCATTTAAAGCGAGAAAAAAACCTATATGAACAATGTCCCAAAAAATGTTCACTTTCAAAATGGAACAGATTGAAACTCGACAAACTTTGGACACCCTATTTCAAGAAAACAAATGTGTTTCCACCAATGTTCATTTGGCATTTTTTTCTTCATTTTCAATGTACAGTTGATCTGTAACATTTGAAAGTAGTAGGTGAAAATTTTATTTTTCGAATCTTGGAATCAACAGGTGTTTCGGGGCACGTTTTGGCAATTTCAACGCAAACGGTTGATTTGGGCGTTATGGAACAAGAGTACCTTTTTGTTGCAGAATGAAAAGGTGCGCTAAAATGACAAACCTGCAGGACCCAAAAGATAACCTCAAAAAAGTTACGAATAAAAGCACGATCCAAAAACCGCGCAAGTGGCGCCCTCTGTGAGATACGTAGAAATTGACATTTTCAGCTTATTCTCCATCCCCAAAAACATAGCAGTGCCAAATTTCAGGTCAGCAGCTTGATTATTTTGGTAGATATAGCCATAATTCTATTTAAAAATAAGAACTTGAACGCACTGTATCTCTCAAACAAACAACATTTGTTTAAGCAATGTTGGGCTCAATCGCCATATTTTGGTCTCCCCTACCCCCAGTTTCGGGATTTCCCATTCCCAATGAATCACCCTGTATTTTGTACGGTTAATAGCTTTTCGTTGTCATATTTACGAGATCAAAAAATGATTTTGTAAAAATTCGAAGAGACTTTTACATCCAGATTGTGATGAAATTACATTCCATAGATACCTAGGTATATTTTTTGCCAAATAATATTCTTTTTTTCATTGATATTATCTAGTTTCTTGCTGATTTTAGGTTTTGAAGAGAAAAACTAAATTTAGGAAGTCGCTTAGTACTCTAGGTGTCTTCGACAATAATATTCTCTGGAAGGACTCTATGTATGCGTGTTCTATTCATTTCGATGAACGGAAAAGTGGGGCTCTACCACCTAGAAACCTAACCGAAGAAGCAGTGGCGTCAAAATTGATAAGACCACCAGAGAAATTCATTCCGGTTCAAGAAGTAGAGATGAGGAAAATGGAGACATTGTAATTCTCGATACGACAAAGAGAGCCGCATTTCTGGAGCAAATAGAATTAACCCAAGAAATGCAAACAGCAGCAGGCAGCAGCAAGTAAACGTGTTTTAGTGCAGATCACCGCCAGCAAAAATATTGAATCTTATCAAAGAAGAGCGTAATTAGAAATCACTTCACTTGCATTTTTGAAGCAAATATTAAAGTGGTAGAAGTTGAAGTTACCAAGTTTTCTTTTGCTTGTATTTTTTAATCAAACAAAAAGAAAAAGTTCTAAGGAATAAAACTAGCCGCCTAAAATTTCTGAAATAGATATGTCTGAAATTGATATGTCGAAAATAGGTTATTATTATTAAAAGTATTCAAAGAAATAATTTTCCCAGGTAATATTGTTTGAAAATGTTAGGTAATAAAAAATATTTTAATGTTTTTATAAGTAATTATTTAGGGGAGCTATTGTATAAGGTATAATGTACAATAATAATTAAATTAGTCCTCTTTATGATGATTAAAATATGTTGTTTTGATTAAGTTCTCAACCTACAAAACCAACAAAAATCTTGTACCTATGTTGTACTCTGAACTAAAATAATTTCCATTTTGCACAAAACGACAACAAAGGCATTACATTATTTATGGAACCCACCCGTATAAATTATTTCAAATTTCCCGCCTTATTTAGGGTTAAAAATGGCCCCAAAATTATTCCCCCGGTCGGACGTCTCTCTTGCGCGGTATAGGTTGCTATAGGTATATGGGTTAGCCCCATCTGGACCCTTTAGGTTAGGTCAGCCCCACCTGGACCCCATGCATTTGGGTTAGTCGCTCCTGTCGCGTACTGTCTATCCAAAGTAAGGCTTCATCTACTAGCCTATTATGATTTTTGCGTTCCTTGAAATTTTCTTAATAATTTTTTATATATGTATATAATAACAATGATAATTTGATTATATTCGGCCTCGTCTCGTGAATAAGTAAGTGTAGTACCCTCGCTTCTGTTCGTCTGACCACAAATTTTAAAGGAAAATAGGTTTCTCCCGCCATTCGCTTGCCCCTACCTCGCGCTAACTGCCGTCGGACCACTCAGTCGTCGTTTTTGTGTGTACTGACCGCATCACACCGCTAGCGTTTTGAAAAAAAAAAGCGTCGAAGCCCCTCGCCGGATAGTGAGTATATTATCACTTATCACTAAGTTAGTAAAACGTAGATCGAAGAGGATTAACGAAGTATTAGGTCGAATTCACTGCACAAGAGCCGCGGTGTGAAGATTGTTGATTTGATTACGGGTAAGTGACCTCGAAGGTGCCTAGGGTGGCACTGAATGTTACTGTGTTAAGGACTTAGAGAAGTCAGTTGATCAATTAAAGATTCAAAAGAAGAATCTAAACATTCGAACGCAGTGAAGTTGCGAAACTTCAAACGTCCATTTCTGCAAAATAGGAGAGCGCTGCAGAGTGAACAAGTTCACCGTGCTCCCAACAGCCAACGTCGTAGATACCAATATCAAGAACAGTACCAACCGAAGAGGCAAGATCGACACAAGCCTCAGAGCGACAAGAGACGTCGCTACCCTTAGAGGTTGGTATCTGCGGAGTAGATTAAAGTTTCTTGTTCAGAATTGGTGTGACTTGGTTAAGGATAGGTGATTTATTTCCTATAAAAAGGGAATAAACATTCCTTTTATTAAGAGGCCAATACAGACGGTTGTTCCTCCCGAACCAAGGTGGTTCAAGGAGGAGATTAATATTATCATCTATATAATTCTAGATTTAGAATCTATTTCTAAAGTTGATCAAAGGGAAGATCGATTCATCTTTAATATCCTTATAATTCCAAAAACGGATGGTAGTTATCTCATGTTAATAAGATAGGAGACTATAGAACTGTTTCGCGTTTGATTACATCAAACATCTTTATGGCAACCATCGACCTATCTTGTACCTATCAAACCGTCTCACAGGAAATTTTTGAGATTTAGATTTAACAGTTGTTGAATGTATGGATGTATGAATACAAGGTGTTGGGCTGAGTTGTGCCCTCCTAATTTTTACCATGATTTTAAGACCAGTAATGTCATGGTTGAGTGAAAGAGGATTCTTTTCAGCTATCTATCTGGATGATATTATATTAGATTTAGGAAGGGACACTTCTCAATGTCAAAAGAATATACAGGACACAATGGGTTTATTAGAATATTTAGGATATCTCATAAATTATAAAGAGAGTAACCTCATCCCCAGTCAGCTCTGTAGATATTTATGGTTTGTATTTAACTCTAAGGAAATGTCACTTGAGCTACCTCCCGAGAAACGTCGGAGGCTTATAGCACTGGTAAGACAGTTTCCCTTATTGAAGAAATGCAGGATTAGAAATTTTTCTAAGTTTATTGGTAATTTGGTTTCGGTAGCTCTCGCTATTAAATATATTTTTCTATATATAGTTAAAGCAATTTGAACGACAAAAATTTCTTACCTATCTAAAACTCAGGGAAACTACGATAGAATAATGAATTTATCATCAGTCTTACTACCAGAATTTTAGTGATGGCTTAGAAAGTTACAATGCTCCGGTAATGCGTTACGTTATGACAAATTTTCTATGGAAATGTTTACAGATGCGTCAAAGACGGGCTGGGGTTTTTATTGTAACAACAAGACGATTCATGTTTTTTTTTTTGGTCGGAAGAGGAAAAACAGCGTCATATTAATGAGTTAAAATTATTAGCTGTTTACCTGGGCTTATAATATTTTTCGAGAAAGATGTCTGATTGTAATATTCTGTGTAGGGTGGACAACACCTCAGCGATGTGTACTATTAATCAAAGGGATAGTGTACGGGATGAGAGGTTAAATAGAATAGCACAAAAGATTTGCGCTTGGTGTAAGAATAAAAACATTTATATTTTTTGCCTCTTACAATAATTCGGCTGACAATTTCGTCGCTGACAAGGCTTCTCGATAAGTACACCAAGAGATAGAATGGACTCTGGTAGGTTATGCTTTTAGTAAAATAAAGGAGAAATTTGGTAATCCAATGCATAGACTTGTTCGCAAGTCGTATAAATAAAAAAATGCGCCATATTTTTTCTTGGTTGAGTAACCTAGAAGCTTTCAAGGTAGGCGCGTTCACGCTAGATTGGTTGAAATTGTATTTCTATGCGTTTCCTCTATTCGCCTTGATCTTGGGATAAAAGTCTCCAAAAGATTATTAAGGACAAAGCAGAAGGGATTGTTGTGGCTCCTCGGGGGACCTTTCAACCGTGGTAGCAGGTTTTTGTACCTATCTCTCTTGTTGAAAGAATCAACCATCTTTGAACCTAACGAAGCTTTACTTAGTTTTAGCGGAACAAGTCACGCATTATAAATGAACCTTTCCCTGGTAGCAGGGAGGATATCCAGCGAGATTTACTACAAGGAAAGTTCCCAAAAGATTCACTAGATCTTTGTTTGGCTTCAGTAACAAATTCAACCTTAAAGCATTATAATGTATGGAATTTTTGACACGCAGATTCAAGGATGGTGCATCCTATGGTAGTCTTAATTCTTATTGACCTGCAATTGCACAAATAGCTGGACCAGAATTAGGGACAGTTTTTAGGTTAAAGAGATTCTTCAAAGGAGTTTTTTTGCGGACAGGCCACCGATGCCTAGATATGAGAATACCTGGGATCCTAATCTAGTATTACGTTATGTAAGAATGCTTGATACTAAGCATTTTTCACTCCAGGAAAGTATACATGATTCAAATATTGAGCTCAATTAATATAGACAATATTTTTCTCCAAGAAAAGAAGAACACAATTTCTTTTTGCAATAGACTTAAAACGTCAGCTCTTAATAGGTCGCAACCC
Organism: Pseudeuparius sepicola; assembly: GCA_963920635.1. Taxonomy (NCBI): domain Eukaryota; kingdom Metazoa; phylum Arthropoda; class Insecta; order Coleoptera; family Anthribidae; genus Pseudeuparius; species Pseudeuparius sepicola. Next base: position 43,440,042 of record OY987302.1, on the reverse strand, counting down.
CTTTGCAGTATTACCCTTTTTCAATGCAGAACCGCAGTTGTGCGTAACAAAGACTCTTAAAATATCTCAGGAGAACAAAGGGCTTGCGAGAGTCTTGCAAGTTCTTGTTCATTACCTATAAAAAGCCTTATCCACGTGCCTCCTCGCAAACAATTGGCAGATGGCTAGGCACCATGTGATTTAGATACAAATCAATATAGACCTCAAAGCATTCGCCACGTGTCGACATCTAAGGCGGAGGAGCCGGAGTAAGATTTGACACCATCAGACTAGCTGCAGGATGGACAAAAAATTCCAACACATTTGCCATTTTTTACAATAGGCCAGTTATAGATAATACACAATTCACAACAACAGTGTTAAATTTGATAAAATAAATACTTATATAAGTATTATATAGGCTATATAGCCTAGAGAGTGGAATGTGTTGTTGCAAGTTTCTTTAAACATCTACACTTACTTATTTACGAGACGAGGCCGAATATAATCATAAGATCAAACGAGTGATGTTCGATCTTGATTATATGAAGGCCTCGTCCAAGTCCCCAGATCCCACCCGTATTTCCATACCTATTCCCCAGGACATTAGTCCTTGCAACAACAGCTTTAAAAATATGACTGAGTGGGCCGACGCCGCCGGCGGCAGTTAGCGCGAGGTAGGGGCAAGCGAATGACGGGAGAAACCTATTTTCCTTTAAAATTTGTGGTCAGAGGGACACAAGCGAGGGTACTACACTACACTTACAGTCCGGCAAACGAAAGAAGTCCGATGAAAAACTCAGTCCAAGCGCCATCCGTATGTTATTAATGTGGGCATGGGCGGTTAGACTGAGTTTTTCATTGGACTTCTTTCATTTGCCGGACTGTACTTATTTACTTCGACGAGGCCTTCATATAATAGACCGGGAGATAGTGACAGATTTTTGGGCGTGATTTTACTCAGTATGCCTTGCAAAGGGCATTATGTGGCACATGTTCTCACAATAATTAGGTATGAAGCAGAGAGTCATCCTGGGTTCTTCAAATGGAAAACTGAGTTTTCAATTATTCGAAAAATATGCGTTTTGATATGATTTTATACAGGCTGCCATGTTTTTTATAATGAAGTTCAAATAGAAAATTCCTCGGAAAACCATAGGCATACCGTTAGGGTGGGTCCAAAGGGTTATTATTGCCACGTGATCTTGTATTTTAATAATTAATTTTTCCACGTTTCTGAACAGGCTGCCAATGAGAAGTATGCAAGTTCTTATTATGAAAATGCTGAAAAGGGGATCGCATACCTTTCGCGCATGTCCAAGTACTATTTAAATTGAATGTTATTTAATCATTTAAACGAGTTATTCGATGTAAAGTGTACTTGAACATGCGCGAAAGGTATGCCATCCTTTTTTCAGCATTTTCATAATAAGAACTTGCATACTTCTCATTGGCATCCTGTTCAGAAACGTGGAAAAATTAATTATTAAAATACAAGATCACGACGATCACGTGGCAATAATAGCCCTTTGGACCCACCCTAACGGTATGCCTATGGTTTTCGGAGGAATTTTCTATTTGAACTTCATTATAAAACACATGGCAGCCTGTATAAAATCATATCTCTCTCTGATTCATACCTTATTATTGTGAGAATATGTGCCACATAATGCCCTTTGCAAGGCATACTGAGTAAAATCACGTCCAAAAATCTGTCACTATCTCCCGGTCCATAATCAAGATCGAACATCACTTAGGTAAGTTCGTTTGATCTTATGATAATATTGTGTGCGGAGACGAAGTGCCGTGTCTGATCGTGTTTTTAGTTCCCGAAAATTAGACACTATCATGAATTTGGACTATTTGTTGCAGATCCTGCATTTCTTTAACACGCCGCCACAGGTGACCGAGCAAGAACTCGTGCAGGTATTCAGGGACTACGACGTGGTGCCGCCCAAGGCCGTCAAGCTGTTTCCCATGAAATCGGAACGCTCCAGCTCCGGCTTGTTGGAGTTCGAGACCACCCTGGAGGCAGTCGCCGCCGTCATGGCGTGCAACCACGCCGCCATTGAGAGTCCCGGTGAGTACCGACATTCTTGTTCTATTTTTTACATTAGCTACCGTAGAATAAGACGAGGTTGTCGACAACGCATCCGAATTTTTGTTCGATTAGAAGTTAGAGGGTGACAAGGCCCTTTCATTTTAGCTCATCTTTCAGCCACTAGTGCATCCAGTATAGAAAATGTATTAAGGCTCAATGTACAGCACGTGCGTGGTGATTCAAGCATTTGGGCAAAAAGCCTAATGACGGCCATTGTGACAGATATTTTTAAATAATTTTTGTGTAATTACTTACATTAAAATTTGTGTTGACCAAAAGTTTGAAATTATGTGAGTTGCTCGATTCGAAAAAAGCCATTTTATGGGTCAAAATGTTGAATCACCACGAACCTGCTGTGCATTGAGTCTTAACAAAGCAAATTAGCTTCAAGGGTATCCAAATGAATATCTAATTTTAGAAGAATTTTATATTTAGTATATCCAACAAGGAAACAAATTCACAAAATACGACACAATAATTATTATTAGGTATTTAATTTTGTTGAATGATTGCCCCATTTTTAGCTATTTGAACCGAGATTTTTTAAATTCAATTGTCTTTAGGAATGTAACACTTGAGATAATTTGGGTTTTAAGAGAACTGCATTTCGAATAAATCGCATTGAAAAAAAAATTATAGCAGACCATGGTAGTGGTCGAGGTGCTTATCTGTACACGGACTTCCACAAGCTGAAACTTTTTAATCATGGTCATGCATTCGGGGCAAAGACATACTTGTTTTTTATATGTCCTTGATTCGGTGTACCACGCCGATACGAATTGTAAGGACACCAAAAAGGACCAACGGAAAGAGCTTAAAATTTTCAGCACATCTAATTTATATTTAGCCAACTGTTTAAAAGAGTGAGCCAAGTAACAACAAAATTTCGTCATTTGGTTTATACGCCCTCTAAATAGACGAAACATATCCTTTCATATCGTGAGAACTAGGTGAGGGTACGGAAAGTGGAGGGTTGCTCCCATTTAATAAATGTATCCTATAATAAAGCCCTTTGAATAAAGAACCCTAGGAAGGAGCAAATTTAACTTAATAACTTAATAACGCTCCATACCATGTGGAGAGCATTAGGTCTGGAAGCCCCGCCTCCAAGCTTAGTTCGCTAGTGCTGTCTTGATGTCTGTAATGCGGTATAGAATGTAATCAGGAAATGCGCTTAGTGCGGTATAGTTCGTAGTCGCGTTATAGGCGAGTAATCAGCCACCTCAATTCGATGTGTATGGTGGAAAATAATCTAGAAATGTTCGTATAAATATTGAACACATTACAACTAATTCAACCTAACCACAAACCTGTATTTGAGCATTCAGACCATTTTTCAAATAACTGTTATGTGATAGTGGCTTTAGTATTTTTTTTTTTTTCATTTTGGTGTCGATTTGTATATTGCAGCCTTTCTTCCTGTTCCGCAAATTAGAAATGCCCCTTCTAACAATCCAATTTGTACAAATGTACAAGTCTCGATACTAAACTTTTCGATGAAACTCTTAACTTCTTCTGCAAAATCACTCCCCATCATTTTGCATCTAATTAGAGCCTTATATTCAGAACAACTTTTAAATTCTAAACTTTGGATTGCTACCTCAGGTTGTACATTTTTTAATAAAATTTCTAACGTACATCTTGATGGTTTGTCTATAATCTGCAACAAGAAGTGAATGCAAAGACAAGAGGACGATACACAGGCAAAGAAAACAAGAGTATTAAGAAACTAAGAACGCTTACTTCGCGAATAAAATTTGAACAGCTTGCCCCCACTTCGCCGTTCGCCGTCCAACTACAAACTATACCGCATTTTACGCATGTATTACCATTCTATACCGCGTTATAGGGACTCTCTAAACAGCCAGCTCGACCCCACTCCGCCGTTCGCCGTTCGACTACAAACTATACCGCATTTGACGCATGTACTACCATTCTATACCGCGTTAGGGACACGTACGCTTTTCATCTGAAATGGAGGCGGGGCTTCCAGACCCGATGCTCTCCACATGGTACCTATACTACGTAAATTCGCGACCGGGACAGTCTCTGCATATGGCGGGATGCCGTTTCCGTTTTTACAGTGGCGCGCACCTTTGACTTGTTTCGACAAAGTAATCGAGACAGAAATCCTCATTTTTCCGTAAATCGGTATATACCTTCAATACAGGCAAAAAATTATAAGCCACGTTTATGTCTTTAAGTTTAGGAATCCTTGATAATACAGCAATTCTAATTTAAAATTTCCATTTGATGAAGAAATGAATGAAGAAGTATGTACCTACACAAACGCCTATGCCTCTTTGGTGCATGGTCTCAAAAGTTAATTTAAATTACAAAATTACTTACCGATGGATTATTATCCTCAAACATTTTAGTTTTGGCGCTCAGGGAAGTGCCACATGCCGCACAACTAAGCATAATTACTCGAAAAAGTATCCAAATAGCTCATATTGACACCTATCACCGTGTCAGATATCAAAATATTTTGTCAAAACTTGGTTACTACACAGGGTGATTTCCGTCTCACGCATTTTATAATACCCATAGAGCTTTGACTCTTTCCTGAGATTCTTTATTCAAAAATAAAGACAAACTTTATTTCCCTGTATTCTGTGCAATATAATATGGACAAGTTAATTCTAATCCAACGCTTAATTCAGTAGTCACGGCATATTTACGCTTTTAGCTTTTGCATCTAAATTAGGTAATTAACTAGCTCATCACATCTCATATGTAAACATCATTGTTTTTATTGTGGAACTTAATACCATGCCTTTTACTGCATCCTCTCAACGTGGAAATTAACAGGAAAATCCATGTAAGGGTTTGTTTCCTCTGCATTTATAACTGGTAATAAAACAAACAAAAATTGTATTTTTTCGAATTTACTTAGCTGGAGAAATTCTTCCACAAAATTGTTTCTGTGTAGTTAAATGAAAGAAAAATATACTTTTTTATTTGGGAAATATCGGGGTGGCTAGTTTTCAAACGAAGACAAATAAATAGAGTACTCCTACTTTTACTTGCTTACTAGCCTGGTTCTATCATCAACATTTCATCAGTCAATTTTGAGTTATTATTTATTGTTAAAACCATATACATAGTATATACAAGTCAAGATATCAAGACAGGTCGTTATTTTCATAAATTCATTAATAAATTAAATTCGGCTTGCTTGCACCTAATTTTACAACCTTGGCTTAGCTAGTATCCGTTATTTAAAATTACAGGAACTTGAACTTGCAATACCGTCTAAATTCTATAGTCTATTCAAGATACAGCGGCAGTAGATATAAACAAAGTCACATGACCGCCTTGCGATCGATTACCAGGGTCGGACTAATATGAGATTCCAAGTGGCATGTAATTCTCAAACTAATTCTTTTAGAAGTTATAAAATGTGTGTTTCTGCCTTTCGTGGATCTTTATAAATTTCCTTAAATTAAGTAGCAAAATAAATTTACAGAATATACTGCTCGCGATCCGATCTAAAATATGCAGAAAACTCGACTGAGGGAAGAGCCGGCCCGGCATTCTGCTCTCCGCGTAAACACTTGACATGTTATGACGGCCAGACCAATAAGAGAATAGGTCACGTGGTGGCCAATGTTTTGATCCACTGCTGCTGTATCTGAAATGAGGTAGACCCAGCGACATCCGGCAACACCGCCCCCTTACCTCCCCGCACATGGCACGTTTCAAACGAGCCGACGCGGCGGGGAAGGGATGGGAGACGAAGGCGGCTGGCGGCTAGCGATGTAGCCGGATGGCCTCCCAGCAACCCACAAGATACCGGAAGGTGAAATTGGCCGCAGCCCTATTTTAATTTGTTGATGAAATTGAGAATTTCACAGCGAACCAGCGCCAAGTGTCCCGACACCTGATTCTATTTTCTTTATTTACACCATCAATAGAAATTAATATGAAAATATGAGCTCTCTTAAAATTATTGTGATTTGTTATCACAATAATATTAATATTCCTCGAATAAATCAACACAGTCAATCTGCAAAAATACTGCAAGCTAGCCATTGCAGTAAGTTCCTTTTTGTGACACAAATATCATCTTATGTTTCAATTTTAAGTAGTAATTTAGCGTGCTAGTGACTGACTTTGCTAAATTATTCTAAGGGTTTTGACTCAAATTGATTTAAACATTATTTCTTGTATTACTTGTTGCAGGTACCAAGTTCCCATTCATAATGAAATTGTGCTTTTCATCTTCGCGCACCATGACCATAAGGAATGGTGACAACAATACTAATGGGTCCGGAAATAAGCCAGATGAATAGATTATTAATAAATTATTTGACTAATACATATCTTTTCCATATTCACATTACGTTTTGGGTAACTGTTAAGTACTTACCGATGTGCTGTTCTTAGTTTTCTGTTTGAATCTCGTTGACCAATATTTAATATTGTAGTTTTGTTCAAGAAGAAAACATAAAATATTTTTATATTATATTCTGAGTTACTTCCCATTCGACGGTTATATGGTAAAATTAAAACCCTTAATGTTAATTTCGACATATCCCTAACAAGTAACTGATAAATTTATCTTTAAAGAAGATAACCTAGTGTAATGTTAGAGAATTTTATTGCAACGACTTTAGAGGTTACAATTTTAAGTAGGCTAACTAAATTATTAGCTTTAGATGAATATTGTTTCAATGTTTGCAACGAAAATGCAACTTACCTGGTACTCCCTGTTATTTAGGTTTTAGTTTATGATTTGTTTTATGATTGTTGTTGCCAAGATGTTTTTGATTTAATAAAATTTTATTTTTTGTTTTAGTGATGTTGAGTTGAGAACTTTACTTGTTGGATTTTTAAAATAAATGAAGTCAATAAGAATATGAAATATCAAGTTTGAATCTAAGCAAATAAAAATAACCAACATATTTTAGGTACATATCAAGAAAATTTTCAAAGAAATATATATTTTCTGTGCTTTATACTTTTCGTAAAAATTAGTGATTTAATGAAATCTTCACTGCTTGAAATCCAAGCAAAGCTTAGTATAAAGCATTTCGTCCGTACATTATTAGGTCTAATGCTACTTTAGTTGAATGTCTTCCTAAAGTGAATGAATGTACCTTGATTCAAAGTACCCTTGAGTCTAGGGCCATTTCTATTAATGTCAATAAAGTGTTTGTGTATGACATATTTAAGACGTATAATTGTTAATGTGCAATAATGCATATTTTTATCGTCACATTCAAAATATGATGATAAAAACTGAAACGTAAAAGACAAATAGTTCATGTAACGTAGTATTACATATTCGTACTATAGATTTTAGTTATTTATTCTGTATAGAATTTGTTTAAAGTTGCCAGCAATAAAATATTGTGTTTGAAATAAATGTCAGCTTTAAACAATTTCGATATACTAGTTTGTAGTAGATGTTTTAGGAAATCGTATTTATGGTGATTATTATTAGGGGTAGGTGATATCTGGTATTTATTGATTATGAATTGTTTCATTTTTGCTATAACATCTAGTCAAATATCAAGTATAACAAAATGATAAATTATGATAATTATTATAAGGTGCAATCTAACAATATTTTTCATTGTTCACTTCTAACTAACTGCATTTGGCTTCTCCAAATTCTTAGCATAATTTAAAAGAATTTTTTAAGGAATCTTTTCATTGTTATTATTTAGTACTATGCTCATGATGTAAGTTTGATTGCACTTAATTAACAATCAATTAAGTATCAGACCAGATTCCTGTGTGTTATTACGTTTATAGTGTTCTATGATGCATTCTACAATATATATGTCGTAACAAAAATTAGTTTGAGTCAATTAACTGTGCCTCTAGCAAAAGTGGTAGTCTTTAAGCCTATCACACTCTAAAACTCCAAAATACTCACTCAATCCATGTGGCAGGTTACACAAAATTAAAACAATACAATTTTAAATTGCGAAAGTTTGAACCTATATGCACAAAATATTGCTCTTAGGTGAGTCAATATGATTTGGTTTCATCTGTCAAACTAATTAGTCTAGTCTAATCGAAATAATAAAATAGGTAAAAGAATAGTTAATAATATACTACAATGGGAGCTCCAGTTTGTCTTTATACAAAAATTCTGAAACTATGCAAATTATAAATATTAACAACAGTAACAGATCTCCAGTAAGTTTTCCGTGGAGTCTCCTATAATCATTTCAAGTAACGACTCGAAATTTAGCATTTGCTGGAAAACCAAATATGCTTTCCACATAATTATTTTTTACAGAAAAATACCTTTTTATGTACAGTTTCAATTTAGATAAATTAATATGTGTAACATATTACATAACTCCCAAAGAATAGGTATGCTGTTTAGGTACTATTTTACCAACTTATTTCGACTAGTTTCATTATTTCAATAGTTAGTTGGGCAGTTGGAATCGCGATTGATATTGTCTGTGTGCACTGGCCTATTCCCTGACACATGAATTTAAAATTCCACTTACTTGTTTCTCTCTGTGCTGTGATAGTTTTTCATATAGAAGCAAGTTTGAAGACTGTTTCTTAATGGTTTTAACCAAATTTAGCGCTTGCTAATTCTAACGCACTTTAAAGGTAATGCTTCATCGAGTTTAATAGAGGCCTATTTTTCTGCGAATTCTACTTATTTAAGACTATACAATGAGTTGCGGACCACAAAATTGCATGTTCTTTGAATATGCTACTATGGTAAATTCTTCAACCAATATTTAATTTTTGAAATTGAAAAATCAATTTTCTTGAATAAATATATATTTTCATATTTAGAATTCTCTTTACTCTCTCCATATTTTTGCAAATTCTTGAATATACACATCACTAATAATTATTTTATTTCGATTTTACTTTAGTGCAATTATTTATAGTACAATAGTACAATTTCTTGTAAATAAAATCTTTAATATTTACGAAACACCAAAAGAGTCAAGCTCATGGATTTTAAAATAATTATTGCTATTAGGAAATATAGGTTTTGATTCTAAATATGCGTAAAAAATATAAAATTAATATTGAGTCTCCTTAGAATGGAATTTAAAGTTTTGTTATGCGAAGTTGTAAGATTTACTGTGTGTACGATGTGACTGTTAATGTTAATTCTTATGTATATATAATTTTAAGGCGGTTTTAACACAGAGGGAGACAAAAACACACAATATAATATATCCACCCACAAAGCTTACACGTTCAAAAATACATATATACATGCGTACATACATACAAGAGTAAACATGAAACACAACTAATATTAAGTAAATGTATGTATTTTCCGATGCTGTGTATATTATATAATTAAATTGTCGAAAGTATTATATACGCGTAAACTATATGCCAAATATTTATAGCAATCAATTTTTGTAATAAGTTGTTCGCAGAGACATATTTCGAGAGATGCTATATAATAAGAACGGCTGTATTGCAGAAAGAGATATGCTAGTTTCAGTATTACTGAAGTCAATTCATTTTCGATACTGTAAATGACTTATATTTCATTGCTGAAATAAGTAAATTCATTGAAAATCATGTGTGTTTTTGAACTGTAAGACTTTCCTTGTTCCCAACTGTTTATCCCAATAACCTAGGGGATTCCAGACTGTGTTAAAAGGTTACTACAGTGGCCCAAGTGGGTGGGTGGGCTACCAAATGCAATAAATAACCAACAGGTGAAAACGTTGCTTTTTGACTCGCTCACTCCCCGCCATTTTTGGAGAATAATGCGACTTCTTTCTCGTGAGTTTAATAATTATGTTATTTAAACACACTTCCGTATGTTTTCTATTAGAATTTTTTTTATATTTTTTATTTTTGAAAGCCATTAATTTCAAAGTCATAGTTTACGAGCTATTTGTTTAAATGAAAACCTATTAATATACCCAGCTTTCCCTTCATAACTTTTTCTCTGATAAAGAAATACATGAATTCTAGTATGCGGTGGTATCCAAGGTTTTGAGCTAGCTTGACTGCTGGTGAGTTGTCCACTTTTGTAAAATAGGAATATGCTCAGTAGCATAAAAAGTCTTGTTAACCAAACTACATCTTTTGTTGAAAGAAATGGCTGTGTGCACGTAGAGAAGATAAATGAATAAATAAGTGTATTCCATGCAAAATTTCTTAAAAAATTCTTAGCAAAGCGCTTTTGACCCTAGGTCATCATCAGTGCCACCTGAAAGTGAGTATAATGTTAAAGATATATGAAAATGATAATTAAAAACCAAAAAAATTTTATGTTTTACTCACATGTCAGGTGTGCATCGAAAACTTCAGTTCAGGTACAATGCACATAATATCAGCTGTGATTAAAATCCTTTGGAAACACGTTTACATAGTCAAACAAATAAAGACTTTTCATTTTTCGGTGGCCGTGTTTCATGCTTGAACATTGTGGAGGAAGCAATGACTTTTCATTTTAACCCAGAGGGAGACAAAAACACAATATATCCACCCTCAAAGCTTACACGTTCAAAAAGACATACACATGCATACATACATACAAGAGAAAACATGAAACACAACTAAGGTTCAGTAAATGCATATATTTTCGGATGCCGTGTTTAGCCTTCATTCTAATTAAAAAGTTATTCATAACATTCACTCCAAAAATTGTAACAGACTTGACTTTCCTGGTGATATTAGAAAATATCACAAAATATCTTAAATGTACAGGTTAATCTGAACAGATCATTCATGCTTTTACATAGAAGGCTCGTTCTATGAAGATAAACAGTGGGGTCTAGCGTCTCGGCTCTGGCCTTTCTAAACATTTTTTTAACATATTTCTCCTCCCAACCAAAAAAACAAATTAAGGTACGAATTCCTTATTCAATGTCCCAACACAAAATTTATCATCCAAATTAGCTTTAAAAATATGATTTTTTAATAAAATAATTATTGTTACCTTGATAATTTATTTCAACTATCAACTTTATAATATAATATAATATAATATTTATACTTTGTCTCTACCAAGGATTTAACAGTTGAAGTCTTTTATTTTATACTTTCCCTCAGCTTGGGCAGATTTGAATTTTGAATGTGGCGCCGTTTGTGTTTGTGCCCGGCCTTCCATCCTGCGCACCTTGCGTTGCAAATAAAAATTGCATTATTTCCTCCACAATGTTCAAGTACAAAACTCGTCTCATAAAGAAAAATGAAAATTTAATTGTTTCCCTATGTAAACGTGTTTCCAAAGGATTTTAACCACAGATGATATTATGTGCCTTGTACCTGAACTGAAGTTTTCTGTAGGTACAATTGAGGTAATACTACCATTGAGGCAATACTACCTCAATGGTAGGTACACACCTGACATGTGAGTATAACCTCAAAAACATTTTTGGTTTGTAATTCTCATTTTCATATATTATATCTTCTACATTATACTTACTTTTAGGTGGCACTGATGATGACCTATGGTCTAAAGTGCTTTGCTGCCAATTTTGTAATAAGTTTTGCACTGAATACACTTTTTTATTCATTTATATCTTTTGTGGCTTTATTAGCTGCAATTATTACTTCTGCTTCGGTTGTTGATGTAGTGTAGTAACAATACTTTCTTTGAGTTGACCAAGAATCTGTTCCTCTAGCAAAAGCTATAGCGGGTCCTAAGCAAAGTCAGAATTGCTGTAACATATTAATTCTTTTGACTGTCCAAAATTATAGGCGATACCTAGGTGAGTCTTATCACTTGTCAGATAAGTATTTGAGCCTTACAGTATCTTCTTAAGAAAGGTTTTCCAGTGTTCTTGAAAGAAAACCTACAGTGTATCTTGGGTTTTTCGGGCTCCTTTCTCTATTGGTGCTGAAACAGGGCTAAAATTGTAAATATTTAAACGATCGAGACTATATTTAGCATATCAAGTTTGGCCGATTCTAATCTTTCTGGTAGGACAAGCTGCAATTTCCAATCCAAAAAAAAAAACAGGATGCCGATTTTGTAGTAATTTTAAATCATTGCCTTGAATCGTTAATAAATTGGTCTAAATATTTTCCACATATTGCTGCAACTAGTCCATTATCCCCATACAAACAGGATCGGCATCATTTCTTTTAAAACCTTTTCATGGAAAAGGAGTTAAGCTTTTATATAAGCAAAGTGGGCTCTGTTTTCCACCATAAAGGATTCGTTTCAGCTTTCAGACTGTATCTGTTCTGGACCGACACTATCTTAAAGACCCGAGCATGACGTCATATTTCATTGTTGTTTAGGCACTGGGGTGGCGCAACTCTACGATTTGTCTTCTTTTTACGGTAACGAATTGTCTTTGCGTCCAGTATTTAGCAGTTTTATTCTATTAACACAGCTTTTATAGGTAGATTTGTTTGTAATATTATGAAATTTCCATGCACATGAAGAAAATGGTATGCACACTGCACAGGCAATTAGGTGAATTGCAGAAGAATAAACACTATTTTGGAATTATGGGATGATCTGAAGAAGGTGAAGAAGCGGAAAATTCTAGATATTATTTTGGAAGAGTATTTTGTAACGTATGCAAGAATGAAAATAGAAAATTTTGTTTATAGCTCCAAAGCGAACCAATAGTCCTCCATATAAAGAAGAAACTGAAAAATCTAATGCGTTTTATGCATACTTACACTACAACTAGCCATGGACTTCATTTCAAACCAAAATGTACTCTTGCTTGCTTTTTAGACTAGCTTTTCTTAAGAAAATGTATGGAAATATGCCATGTGAACTTGTCAAATTAGAGGGACATAACAAACAAATATTTTATTTTATTTTGGGTATTAAATTCCTTGTAACAGACACATTTGCATGTTTTTATTTTATAAAAGATTCTGCAATAATGGTGTTTTAACATTAAACCACCGTGTAAATTTGTTTCGTCGTGTGGCGCCAGTGGCGATCGCTTGAAACAGCGCTATGCACAGGTCTTTAATATAGTGTTGGTCCAGATCTGTTCTATTGTTGTAACTATCTGGTTGCTTCATATAAATCGGCACCGTTATCATTGCGACGGTGCCGTATAAATGGTTTCTTCGAGTTGTCCACAAGGAAACATCAAACTATACACATCAAAGAGTGTCAGAAACGTACATTCACTTTCAGCAGCACTTATAATGGTATGTGCTAGAGTCAATGTGGCTACTACACTGAAAGCTTCAGTATGGTCAACACCTTGACGCTGTTTAACCTTTGGATTAATAATCTTGCTTAATATTGTGTCAATGGAAGCTTTACAACTTTTATTTAAAAGAGTATTCCATTGTCCATTACTTTTTTCCATTCTTCCTTTTATTTGCTTTTTATTGATTCTTCATAAGTTTCGGGTGAACAAACTCCAGATATAACGGTTTTCTTGTGCAGGCACTACTTCCTAGGTGAAAACTTGAATTCTCTGTATTTTTTTCGTATTCTGAATATTTTTCTTCAGAAATATTCGGTTTGGTTATAGGAGCGATCTACTATTACGGTAGTTGGGAACAAGTGGACATAACTAGTTATTTAGAAGAGGTTTACACTATAAACCTATCGGATGCTTACACTACACCCAGTGACCAAGTATAATATAATAATAATCACAATACTCCAAACTAGGAGTACCCCAGAAGCAACCACATGCTTGTGCGGGGGAGGGGGCAATTACTATTATTTTCTCTTCGTTGCCATTTGCGGCTAGGGCCGACTTTTTTCCCGATAGAACTGGGATAGCATTCGCTCAAGTACTACGGAAAACCCTAGAAAACCGTAGTAATCCCTGTGAGTGTTGAACAATTAGTAAATCACACGGATAAAGCTATTTAGGAGCAATACCGTGAACCCACATTTGTCCAGCGCTCTTGGCCACAGAGGTGTTTTTCTTTAAAGACATAGGTATGCATGCGCCTTCCTCGAACCAAGGTCGATCGAAGGCAGAAAAACATGCAGTCTAAAAAGTCAGCGCCGGTATGAGGCCACCGCGGCCCCAGTATACTTACCTATCGGTAGGTAAGGTAAGTATACTTACCTATTGGAAGTAATAGTCTGATAAAGGGTGAAGGTAAGAGAAGCAGGCAGTTAGTGGGAAGCCGCGACCTTAAATACCCGTCATGGCCATACGTCATCCGGCGGGGACTTCCGGGCGGCCAAAAGGTTGCCGGAGATTGTCCTCGTTTTGGAGTGGTTCCAGCCTCGGTTGGCCCAAGGCGGCAGTTTTGCTGGATCGATGTATGTACCGTTTCCCCATTTTCCAAAAAAAAACCGGAGTTCCTAGCTTCAAAGTTGGATCTGAAATTCAATCCCACCTCTAATCCGTCCCCCAACCCCCTCGTATACATAAGAAATATGCAACAGTCGGTGTGAACCAAGGTCTATAGAGGAGGTTGTCCCTTTCACTTCTGGCCAATCAGAGGTAACGTGGGAAGTGACATGTCCTAAACTAGCCCAACAGATGGAATTTTTAATAATTAAATTAAATGCAGGCAAAGGAATGAAATTTTTGAATTGCCGTTATTGTAATAATATTGAAAAAGCAAATATCAGAGATTTGTCAAAATATAATTTGCAAAACCTTTCCTTTTTAAAATACCTACAATGTCGAATTTATAGGACGTACTATTTTGATACTGCTGTAGATTTTTAAACATAATAATACAAGTCACGTAGGTGTAGGCACAAAACATGTTCCAAAAGCATTTTTGTGGAAAAACTTACCAAAAAAATGCAGATAGTAAAATATAGAAGGGGTAGTCGAATGGAGGTGCAGTTGGGTGAATTTGAAAAGAGCAAGTGATATGTCATTTTCTATGTCTTTGCAGTCTTTGTACAGTCCAACACAAGAGAGAAGTCCGATGAAAAACTTAGTCTAAGCGCCCAAGCCCACATTGCTATTAACATACAGCTGGCGCTTATAAGACTGAGTTTTCATTGGACTTCTCTCGTTTGTTGGACTATAGTTGACATTATTATGAATAAAAACGGTGATGAATTTACAAAAGTGTCAATATATCGGATTTTATATTGAAATTTTCTTATATAATGGATTTAAGAAAAAGGGATGTAAAACTAGTGTACCTACTTAGTTTATGGAAATGTAAGTATTAAATGTGGAAGATAAAGACAATTTATAAAACAAAATATATTAGTAGGCAAGTAGGTAGGTACATGTTGCGACTAGTATATATATTTAGAAAGGGATGATGTTTTGTAACCTAGTAAAGTCAACTAGATTACCATAAATTTCATACATTTTATTATTTTACTTTAAAAAATCCTACTTCACATTACACCAACTGATTTTAATTAATTTACTTATATAATAATAACCAAGGGGACAAAATGCTATTAAAGTAAGATGTTATAACTCATAACAGTAGTTTATGATACAAGGACGAAAAGTTGAGTTTATCGTATGACTGGGGAGTTTGCCGACTGAGACGCAGTTGAGACTGGCAAACCGCCTTGTCCTCAAAAAAATTGTCTGATTTCTTTAATTGTTTCTCAAGCAGAACAATTTTGCTTTCCAAACGATAGCAGCATTGTTCGAATTCACAGATTTTTTGTTTTAACAGATCATTTTCCTCCTGCAAGACCTTTAATGTCTTGTTTAGGTATTTCGGTTACAACCTTACATGCGACTTGCTCTTTCTCTTTTATACCTTAGAAATATAAAAATGTGTTAAAAAAGCCCAAAAATAAATAAATATTCCTCTAGCTTCCTGAACATAATCCAATTCATTCTATTCTTATCGAGTATTAAAGATGTTTGTAATGCACTTCGTTTCGTTTTCTCTCTGCAGCCCGTCTTGCCCTTTGAGATGAGGAAGCAGCTTAGGATTTATCTGCAACTTCTTGTACTTCGCCCAAGAGATGTAGTAATATATAGGGGAGACCGGGTATGGTTGTCCCACGGGTTGGTTGTCACAGCGGCCATAACAGAAAACTGAACAAACGAATGAGGTTATGATCGGCGTCGAACGTGCGCGAGGGCAACACCTCCCTCCCTACTTCACTTCAGTCAGCTCTGAAATACCGTGACGGAGACATGTGGGTTCGTTGTTTTCACACAGCGAAAGTAATTTTTTGTGCATCTGTGTCGAGTCTCGTAAGTAACCTTAAATTTTGCATGATAGTATATCTTTTCGTGTATTTATGATGTTAAATATGTGTTTCATGATATCGTTATATGGTTTTTCAAATAAACATTGATTCACATTTATTTTTGGAGGTTAGTTTCTAAAACGTATTTTGGGGCAGGTTGTCTCAGATTGACTGGGGCTGGTAGTCATATGTGACAACCAACCCCATGCATGTGTGCTGTCTTTTTTTTGTTGTCAATTCTAACAGGCACACCGGAAAATACCTATTTCACAGAATAAATTGCTCTGTGCCTATTTAGAAGAGAAAAAAAAGGAACAAGAAGCGAAGAAGAAGAAAGTATCGAAGGTTGTGTTCAGTGAGAACAAGGAAAAGAAAGAGGCTACTAAAGGGAAGAAAATTAAAAAGAAAGCAGTTGACAACGACGAAGACGAGGAAGAGAATGAAGAGTTTTGCTTGGTCTGCTTGTCTCCATACTGATTAGCGTCCAAAGAGATTCGTATTAGTGACTAACTATAATTTTTTTGTTTCTGTTATTTTCTTTACCAGAATTCTGAGTTCCTTACTCGCTTAAAGCGAATTTTGGTTATTTTTTTTTTATTATGAATAAGACATTTTTCTTCACATTCATTCATTTTTCTTCACAGACATTCTTTTCTTGGGTACAATTATTTACGTACAACATTTTATCTTTAATAAAAATACTCATTTGTTTTAAACAGTTGTTTTTTTTATATTCCTCCACTTAATTTACTATGTGACTACCTACCCCAGACATTGTGACAACCATCCCTGACACGGGGTTAAAAGTCACACTTATCTTTTATCATAAAAAAAATAATATTTCCTCAATATATAATGTTAGAGAAAAAGTCTTTATTTCTTTTCAAACTAGAATAAATACACTATTCATTGATGTATAAATATCATTGCTAAACCAAGAACATGGGCACTAAAAATACAAAAGAAAAAAAATGTGACTTCCAACCCCGGTCTCCCCTAATAATAATAATATTCCTTATTAATTAAATGCACAAACAAGTTTCCCAAATGCGTATCTGTTTTTTTTTATTCCCTGGGGCAAGTACCAAACAATCTTGCTTTCAATTAATTTTTAAAATCTAGCGCTTATGGAAGTATCTACTACAAACGCGTATATTTTCCGGTGAAAATTTGTACTTCCTAAAGCATCTTCGAACACGTTAGGATTTATTTATTTATTTATTTATTCTAATATTTTTCTACAAAACATCATATCTTCTCCATGTTCCTTTGCCTTGCAGACAGGTTCACAACAAATCATTCCTCCCAGCATCTACAATAATAAACTTTATAATTAGGTACATACCTACTTACATTTTTACAATCCTCGACGTTACAATTTTATATGTATATGTTGAAGCACCAACTCTTAATTTGATATAAAGTGGAAATGTAATCTTTAGGAGCTGATTGCGGGCAATGAGATGTGCAATTCGCCTACCTTGTTCGTCGTACCCTGTCTTCTTGAAGTATGATATGCGGGAGGGCTCTCCGTGGTCTCGTACGGCAGGAGCGACGCACCTCTGGTTAGGAAATCGCGGATAGCTGGCACATGCGAGGTAGGTAAATACGACCATCTCTGTTTCGGCACTGTCCTTGATTTTAGCAGTAGCGCTATCGAAGCGCCGGTGTCTTCTGGCACGCACGCGCATACATAATAAGGGCGGGCGAACCAATTACTAGAAATTCAAATATCCAAGAAATTTAAACTTGTTAATAATAACATCTAATATCCTTCTAATACCCAAAAGAAAACTGATTTGTTTTAAATACTTATAATATTACCCATTTAATACTAAACAATATACATAATCAAAAATGTAAAACACCTGCTTATATTCAGTAGTCGGATGTAGGATATAGGTAATATTTTAAGAAAACAATACATGTTTAGTACCATTTTTTAGATCCTGCCAGACGGCCTCTGTAATAGTGGACGGGTAGTTTCTATGCGAATTAATACTTTTTCCATAAATGGTAGGTAATGAGGATGCTTTTCTATTTATGTTTTTTTTTTATGAATTACACGTTCACCTTTCTAATAATGACAGGAAATTTCTGTTTACCTTTGAACTTTAACTTTGAAGGGTTCTGACGAATCTATTAAAATCAAACTAATAATTTATCTATATAAACATTGTCACCGTATCTTTTCACTTCACTCTAAGGTGAAATAACACCTCCCGAAGCCGATAAAGGAAAAATATACGAAAGTAGTTCACAGGACTGCAAGGCACGGTAAACAAAGAAATAATTAGATTATTAATTAAAAATAAAATCCCGGAAATCTAGTAACGTCGTTACTAGCGAATACCTACCTTTTCTTGTGGAATGGTATGTCAAACAACCCACAAATGTCCGTTGACCCTAATTCTCCAGGCACACTAGCCTGTATACCTACAGGATTCGCAAATTTTTCATTTTCATTTTTCGCATAAAATCTTCAGAGGAAAACATATTTACCTTAGGAAAAAATACATCTAGACCCAAACAATTTATGACGTTTTAAATCACGTGGAATGCTGTAGTAGGTGGCGCCCACTATAAAATCACATCAAATCTATGCTAATATTTGAATTCCTTGCCCCAAAATATCCCCAGTTATCAGATTTCGTGTATATATATCTCTCGATTCCTTCAAAAGTTATTTGGAAAAAATATAAAATAAAATTTTCATTTTGACACCCTGTTTCTTTTTAGGTAGGTATGGGTTTTTGACCCCACGTTTATATACACTTTTCGTCTTATTTCTCCATGTTCTTTCAGCCCTAGAAACCTGTACAGGGTGGGCCAAATTGGACACTTTTAAAGGGAAACTCCTATTTTTGACGGAGATAGACGAAAACTGATATCGGTGTCTGAGGATCATTTTTTATGTGGCGAAAACCGCAAATCGATATCTGTCACCGTTTTTGAGTTACAGGGCGTTTCTCGAAAATGTGCGTTTTCGAAAAGTGGCCATAACTTTTTTCTTGATAAAAATTAAATTCTTAGGCTTTAAAATAACAATTTCTTAAATCGGGGAAAAATAACAACGAATTTTGACCATGTATCTAGGTTTATTTTCCCTATTATAAATTATAAATATATTTTTGGTAAAAAATAGTGACAATATGACTTTATTTGCGCAAGCGTATTTTACAGCATTTTTTAGTAGACAACATTGAAAGGTGAACTTTACATTTATATTCTATAGTCACTGTTAGCATGTAATAATGTTATTTATTATGTAAGAGGGCCTCCAAAAAAGAAAGCTGTTCATGGAGAGATTCGTCTATTTCTTCGCCAATTTCTTCGTACTTCGTAAGCTTCCAAAGTATCATTATCTACTGTTGTTTCTAATACGTATTATTCACTGTTTGCACTTTCACTGCCAATGTTGTAACGAAGTTACTAGATTTCCACGATTTTATTTTCAGTTTAACCGAATTATTTCTTTTATTTCCATGCCGTAAACCGACCGGCACTATTTTATTACTTTATTTTAAGTTTATTTTTGTTTTTATCCACTGTGGGATGTTTTATTGGAGTGCCGACGGGGGTAAAAAACCAATTTTTGGAAACCGGGGAAATGGGACGCGCCTAAGTACAACTAAAGTCTAGAGAATACTATTTCTCTAGACTTTGGTACAACTACGCAGCTTCCGTGGACCAGTGGAGGCTGGAACCATCTCTGGGGCTCCAAGTACCTTTTGGCTGCTGCCGCCGAGTCTTAAAAGAGGCTATTAGGAGGAAGCCCACAATCTAAATCAATAAATGAATAAAAGTCTAAAATACCGAACTGAAATAAAGCGCCACTTACAATGTCAATATGTCCAATAGCCGGAACACTCACCACTCAAAGGCTTATCCGTCTCATCGATATCATTTTCAAAGTCTTCATGTTTCATTTTCTCTATGGCCCTATATAAAAATAAGCGGAAATACAAAAGCCTTATGTTGTTTAGGCTTAGGCATGTTCCTACAATAATACTTTATAGAAAATAATGCCAAGTCCAAATATAGCAAATAACAGCTTATACCTACTTCTTACCTAGCAAAGAAAGCTACATCGCAATTTGTAATTAATGTTTTCAGTGTCTTATTTCCATGTATATGTTACAGACCGTATATGTAAAACAGGATGTATATAAAAGGACTAGTCCATATGTAAACGGACTGAAGATATTAGTCCATATGTACAAGAAGCTTGTCCGTCAACAAACGGTCTAGTCGGTTTGCAAAAGGACTAGTCCCATTATATACGGTCACAGAAAATATACGCTACGCGTAGCTAGATATTCTGTGATACGGTCTATCTGTAACTAGACCATATATCACAGAGAGATTTAAACAAAGACAGAATATATGTGCAATGTTTTCCAGGCGGTTTCGACGTCCGCCATTTCTGAATTACCCCTTCTTTTTTATATAGGCCCATCAAAGGATATTACTTCTTGCTGGTACGTAGTATTTTGAAGGAAAAAAGGTAATTATTTAGTATAATGTAGATGTAGCCTAGATTTTTTTTCTGCAAAATACATACTAAAAAGAAGGCATATTCTTCTTTAAGAAAGGTCAATAGTCCGTATGTTAACGGTCTAGTCCGTATATGAAATGCCATGTCATTTATATAGGTACGGTCTGCGCCATTTAGGCCGTATAGATACAGCCTAGACCGTATATATACGGGCTGTAACATATACACACCACAGAAAAACGGCAAGCTGCCGTTTTTCTGTGATACACACTGTAAATTATCATCTATATTGGGTTAATTTTACCTAATGGTCATTTTTATACAAAATTGTGGCCTTCTTTAAGCCCTTTTTTACTTTTAGGTGTAAACCGCGATGCATGACGATTGACGATATAGGCGACAGCGAGCCGCTCGAATCTGTCCTTCCGCCGTTAATACATAAAGTGTGCGAGAGAGATAGCATACGAAGTCCCAGATTTACTCATTACTATTGTGCCGCCATGCGCGGTTGGTATTGAAGATATGTTTGAAATTTATAGTTGCTTTTAAACAAACTAACGCAAAGGTAATAGTAACATATCTGAATAATAGAAACATGCACAAAAATTATTGTTTTACATAAAATACACTACATATAGGATATTCAATTTTAAAACTTAATAAATCTGTAAAATAAAATAATCGCCTAAACTTTTGTTTGTTTGAAAAACCATCAAAAACGGCTTCTTTCGACCTTTGTACCATTTTCAAAATACAAATCCAGGAGCAGCTATGAATTTTTTACCCCCATTTTCACGAAAACCACTTAGCGATTTTGTTTATTTAAAATCTGATACCACAGCCTTCATCACAACAGACCAAATTTTGGTCAAAATATACAGGGAGTTTCATTGTGCAGGGTGTGAAAGTTGAGCAAAATAGGAATTTTAATGGCATATGGCGAGTCAAATGTGCTATTAAATCCCATTAAAACAGTTGAATGGTCAACAGGACAACTCAAAGTATTGGTGTGCAAAGATTCAATACAAAAATATAGACGTCCACCCGAAAGTAGGTTAAATCAAAATTTTACCCTTTCCCCCTAAGGACGGCCCTGGTCCAACAAAATGACACCATAACATTTAATTGCCCCCCGTTGAGACTTCGTTTGCGCTCCTTGCCGCTCGGAACTATCTCGCGAATATGGACAAGCAGCGCCAAACACTGCGTCTGCGTCGTTTCTCGTTTCACCTTATCTTCGTACATCGTGGTGTAAACCTAAAGACGACTAAAAACCCCTAGGAATATAACACGTCGAATACAGAGATTAATTTACTTAACTATCTAACTTATTTTTAACTTGAGGAAATAGTCCATATCTTGAAGTGGAGTAGGAGAATACAACGATAAGGGTAAAAATTTACAGTATCAGCTCTACAAACACAGTTTCTTTAATTAACATCAACTTTAATACATGTACATTTTTTATCTAACCTACATGGACTAATATTGTGACAAAATTTGATCCTTTATGATGTCCAGAATTTCATGAATTATCTTATGAAAGTAAGACAGAAGTAAATGTTCACTAAAAAATTTATGATATAATTTCTTCAAATCCTGATTTTAGGTAATAGTAATAATAAACTAAATTAGGACTAAATAAAAGTTTCTTATAAGCCGATCGTTTATAAAGCTAATAATTAAGTTAGAAATTGGTGGTTTTAGATAGCAAAAATTTTGTCTTCGGTTTTTTAAAGTATAAACAATTTTTTAAAAGAAAAATTTGGTAAAATTTTACCTTTATAGGTAAATCTCACCCAAACATTGGTGATCTTGACTATGCCTGTGGTTGGGTTACTTGGATTACAAGCACCTAAATTTTTGAAAACTGCTTGTGCCTGTGACGTCACAACGCCGCTGAACATAACTTTTCCCAATAGAACCCCAATTGATACGCCACTGGAAGGTACATTTTTGCGTGTATTTTTGACAAATTCTTCTCGTGCGTGTGGTACAAGCGATATGCAGTTAAACATGGAGATTGTTCGACTTTCATGTTCAAAATTGTAAGAGATACGGTAAACATTCATGAAGGAAAGTTATTGAGAATTGAATATTATTATGATTATTATAATATTCTCTTTCGTCGATAGAAATAATTATTAAACAGTATTTAATACCTACCCACGAAGTAATTTATTACCTACCTATGGCACAGAATAGCAATTACGTGTGGCTATTCTGTGCCTATGGCTCATCAATAACAATAATAAGATGATTCTAATATGAACGTTTACAGTTACCCTTACAGGATAATATAATATGGTGTTCGAATTTTGAGCATATGAAAGTCGAAAAATCTCCATAAATAACTTGTACCTAAATGGTCAAGAACCACAAAAATGTGACAAAAAAAATACTGGCACAAATATATACCATTCCAGTGGTAACAATTGGGACAAATATATACTATTCCAGTGGTAACAATTGGGATTTGATTGGGAAAACGATATATTCAACGCCGCGCCGTTTCGATCATTTATAATTTATAATCTAATGACTTAAACCACAGAAAATATACACTACGAGGAGCTGAAACTATTTCTTGTTGGAGTCCAAGAACGGTGTGCGTCTACTGTTCTTGGTCGGAGTCTCTCACTTTCATGCGAAACCTAGCCCTGCAAAACTTGAGCCGGCCCTCGTTAATTAATTTAAGTAATGTTTTGACTTCTCCACCAATAAGTAAAAGTCTAAGAACGCATCTGATTCTTTGTTAAAAATAGTTTTACCTGACATACCTATATAGTAATACCTATATACCTATGTCAACGATCTATTATAACAAATATGTAAAGGTTTCATATTATGAAAATAAACGTTCACTGCATCAATACTTCAGAATTCAGAACCCTACCTACTGGACGAGCTGAGAATAGTAGATACCTATGTTGTGCAACATGTTGGGCAATGAGGCATTATTGTATGTGCACAAGTTGTGGCTCGAGGTGAAGCCGAGTGCCTTCGAGTGCATGAGCATGCAGTATGCATTCTTTAACGAGGTGTACACTATACTTTGTGTACGACCTTGGATGTTTGAAAAAAATTTAAATTGAAAAAATATTCATACCTACATTACTTGACACAACAGTGTACAATAGCATCAAATTCCATTAGTGCGCAATGATGTCAAATTGCTGGTTTGTCTGGCCTGGACCGACACTATATTAAAGACCCGAGCATGACGTCATATTTCATTGTTGTTTACGGACTGGGATGGCATACCGTTTGCGCATGTCCAAGTACACTTTACATCGAATAACTCATTTAAATGATTAAATAACAGTCAATTTAAACAGTACTTGGACATGCGCGAAAGGTATGCCATCCTTTTTTCAGCATTTTCATAATAAGAACTTGCATACTTCTCATTGGCAGCCTGTTCAGAAACGTGGAAAAATTAATTATTAAAATACAAGATCACGTGGCAATAATAGCCCTTTGGACCCACCCTAACGGTATGCCTATGGTTTTCCGAGGAATTTTCTATTTTGATCTTCATTATAAAACACATGGCAGCCTGTATAAAATCATATCAAAACGCATATTTTTCGAATAATTGAAAACTCAGTTTTTCACATGAAGAACCCAGGATGACTCTCTGATTCATACCTTATTATTGTGAGAATACGTGCCACATAATGCCCTTTGCAAGGCATACTGAGTAAAATCACGTCCAAAAATCTGTCACTATCTCCCGGCCTATTACTTACACTAGAACTAGCCATAGACTTCATTTCAAACCAAAAGGTACCAAATACTCTTGCTTGTTTTTTAGACTCGCTTTTCTTAAGAAAATGTATGAAAATATGCCATGTGAACTTGTCAAATTAAAGGGACATAACAAACAAAAATATTTTATTTTATTTTGGATATTAAATTCTTTGTAACAGCCACATTTGCATGTTTTTATTTTATAAAAGGTTCTACAACAAAGGTGTTTTAACATTAAACCATCGTGTAAATTTGTTTCGTCATGTGGCGCCAGTGGTGATCGCTTGAAACAGCGCTATGCACAGGTCTTTAATATAGTGTTGGTCCAGGTCTGGCAAAGGCTATGACAAAACAACCAACATTGTGAGTTGCACACAAGGTTAGTAACCTTGAGTTGCACATAACCTTTTATATTCCTTATCTATAAAGTGTTAATGATAATAAGGTTAGTTAATTAAGTATATGTGTTAATGATAAAACTGATAATTGTATAATAGGTAAGTATGTACTTAACTACTTCCACATATTGTTTAGGCAAAAATTTAAACAAAGTTTATTCTATACACTATATGGATATTTTTAAAAAATCTAATATATCTGCTCGATGCTCGATCCTCTACTATGAGAACATTATTTGATCCCCGCCAAAGCCAATTTCAATTCAATAAATATTTATCTTCTGTAATAAACATCACCCTTGTATCAAAATGATGAAAAATAAACTAGGAATTATATTTATATATTTATTTATACAAGATTAGTAATTTATTTTTTAATGCAGACATGGACTCAAAAATTTATATACCTGAATGATCCAAATTTATACTACGTTCTCTATTTCATTAGGTATATCCATCTCTGTCTCATTAAAAAATTATAGCATGCAACAAAGAAGTTTTAACAATTTTGTACAATGTAAGTACTTATATTCGTACATTTTTTTAAATTAATGGTTAGAAACTGATCGGTAGGTACTTCAATAAAGAAGAATATCAATCAAAAATATACTTGTAGCCCTGTAAATATGATATGTATTTGTATTGATCAATGAATATTGAATTTAGTTTACACAAACCAAAAATAAGTATAAATCCTAGTAATAAACTTTTATAAATTTCTAAGAATTGTGTCAGAATGTTAAAAAACTATTTACAGTTTATACAGTTATTAATTTACACATCTAATCTTAATTTAATTACAATTATTAGGTAATATTCTTTCACCTTTAGTTATTTAAATCTACAAATTTTTTATTACAAAAAATAGTGATTTGGTATATAATATCTCCTCTATGTATATCTAAATATTGTCTACAGCTAATAGGTATAAAAGTTATTTTCGGCCTGCGAAAATAAAAAAAAAATATATTAATTTCAAAATTTCACTAATAAATGTTTTTATTAAATTTTAAAATTGCATATTTTGCAAAATATGAAAGCCTTTTGATAATAATTTCAGAAAAGGCAATTTATCAGATAGAATGAAGCTAGATTTTCGGTCTCTCAATATATTCTATTATAGTTTGACTATTTATTATTTTTTTATATAAAATAATATTCTATTTAAAAATATATAATTTGTTCTCAATAGTCCGAACAAACAGTACGAATATAAAATAATGTAACACTTCTTGGAATCGTCTGTAGAAAGTAGTAATTAATTTTGATAGTTTTTCTATGTTTCATTCCATCTGATGCTTGTGCATTTTGATAACTTAATAATTTAGGCTCCACGTTCTACGTCCCTGTGATTCTGATGGCTAGCAGGAACAGCAGGTGCCGCGCTTGCTTCCTCTAGCGCCTCCAGTTCTTTGAATTTGTCATGCTTTCCTGCAATAATAAAATTAAAAAGGTAAGTCATACATTATATTCATTTAGTACTGTAAGTAGGTATTGATATAATAATATATTGTAAAGAGTCCAATAGTGCATTTATTATATCAGCCCAGGGGCGGACTGCGGACTGGGCCATCGGGCGATCGGGCGCTAGCCCGATCGGCCGGACCTACTTGGGCCGTTATATGGGCCGACCGCTCCCGCGCCGTAGTTTATAGGCATTATGGCAACACCGCAATAATAATAATATCACGCGCACGGGACGCACTCGGACGCAGTTAGCGCGCCGCGACTTATATTTGGAGGCTTACTTACCCCAATTTGGAGAAGAAATTTAAATATTTATTAACTTTGTCTATTTCACAAGTATCATGTGAAAGATCTTTCTCCAAATTAAAAATAGTCTTGAACCGGCTAAGAAGTTCTCTAACCCAAGACCATTTGGAAGCTTTCATGTTAATGGCTTGTGAAAAGATATTTTAATTTCATTAGGTAGATAACGAAGATTTGATAAACTATCTAGTCGGCGAGTGCAAAGGCATACGTAATGTATTGTTTTTAATTTTTTTAAATGGTTGGCAACAGATAAAGAGTGTTTTTTGTTTTATTTCTTTTTAAGAATTGATTTTTTTATTTTTCTGTTTCGTTATATTCTTTTGAAATAAAAACCTTGACATACTGATTTCAACAATTTGGTCCTCTTCAAAATCTAAAAAAACCTAAAAATATAACAAAAAACAGTTTCTGGCGTCTCTTGCACTTTGGCTACAAGGAACTCTACGGAACCCCCGTTTCCAGTTCCAGTCCATGGGCCGGTACCTACTTATAAGCAAGGATTTTCATTGGAAACGTTGTGCCTAATGTTTACGTTTGAAATATTTTAATCTGTAGTAACTAAATAGTGTTTTGGTAAGCGTATTAACGGTAGAAAGACTTAAAGCACTACGAGGCAGTGGTTTAGTTATTAATTTGTATAGATAACCAGTGAGAAATATTAAAAAGAAAAGTGCATTTTTAAACCTTAATCTAACAAATACTTCTCGATCAAAACCAGTTAGTTGGACTTTGGACTCTATGATATTTAATCATTTAGGTACGCAGGGAAAATTTGCCCTGTTGTCAAGTTTAGAAAAAGTGTGCAGTTCACCAATATTGTTATTTGTTATTTGTATGCTAATAAATGTTTTTTAAAGTTTAAAGTTGAACTAAACAAAAATGGATCTCAACGCTGAAGAACCGCGAGACATTGTTAAAAATCCGTCCAAATTCTTCTACAAACAACTTGTAAATGCTTTGCATAAAGACCTTTGATCCTATATAGAGAATTTGGAAAGAATTCATTGCAAATGGCATCTTAAGTGCTATAAATCAATAGTTAGAAAAGATTATTTGGAAAGGATAGAAAAAACATTTAATAAGCTTCGCAGTCTCTGCCAACTAACTTTGGAGATCAAAAGATGGCAGAAGATCCAATCGTAGCAGGACTAACCCATGATTGTTTTACAAGAAGCCACAGCAACCCTTACAGAAAAGATGTATGCTTTTTTTGTGATAAGGAACCTATCACTCGAAACAAACTTCGGACTGCGGCATGTGTCATATGATGCTTCGGGTTCTGCTACAGAATTTCATAGCTTTGCTGGCTTATATTTGAGTAAGGGAAATGTATGCTCCATAATTTTTTTGCACGAAATATAACTGGATATATGCCGATCAAATGATATAGATATTGAAAAAGAAAATGTATTGTCGTGAAGACAACTAAAAGTTTTTCTGGAAGAAGAAATCCCAGAACTCGTTTTCTCTGCCCTAAAAAGAAAAAGAGGTTCTCAACGTGTCTGAATGTTCCTGTCAAAAATCAAAGTGCACTTCTCGTTGCAAGTGTGCAACTGGAGGTTTGTTCGTTTGTTCTGCACAGAAATGTGTGAATGTTCCGGAGACAAGGACAGTTGCAACAATGTAGGTACGGTACAATAATTAAGGACAGTGATTCTGACGACATATTGGATGACTCCGATTCTGAATTTTTTTTTCATACTTTTGTTCTTACCTTTAAATCCATGTTAATTATAAAAATATATGCGTATTTTTACCACGTGTACTCTTATTTGAATGTTATTATAATTTTAAACTCAGCCCTACATATATAGCGTTGTCGGGCTTGGCGGATAGGTACTACAAAATTCTTGTCTAGATTTTATCAAGTTTATGCTTAATCGGATTATCAACCTTGACAGATGTGTCCTATAACATTGTAAGATCAGTTTTCAAGTTTGTCATATCAAAGTTATGTAAAATCGACACCAATATTGATATTAAAATATGAAATTATTTTCATCCCCTAAAATCAAATATGGCGTCGGGACATAAGAAAACATAAGTTCTGTATTCCCGGCGAGTATTTTTTAAGTCCATATTATTCTCTTTTTGTTTAAAGGGGCACCCAATTTTATTATATTATTAATTCCGAACAATTATTTCACCTTCATTTTTGTACAGATTAGGGGTGATTTCTTCCCTCTTACATAGATGCGGGCTTGGTACAAAAAAAATCGAATCCGTGTATTTTTCTGAAAATTTTGACATATCATTTATGTTTGCCTCACATTTCCGCAAGCCAATGAAAAATTGGCCCCTGACTAATTAGAATATGATGCAGTATGACGGAATATTCATTTCCCACTCATATGACTTGCAGCACTCGCCTGAGACTCGTGTCGCAAACTGTCATACTAATAGGAAATGAATGCCATTCCGTGCTAGTTAGACAATATTCTAATTCTATACTTGTTTCTACGGATGTTTTAAAAATTAATATATTATATTAAATTATTTCCAAGACCCGTTCTTTGAGTACAATCCGTAGCAGAACTTTAAATAAAAATATTTCTGATGCTGATACTTACTCGCTATCTTCACCATGATGACGCCCCACCAAATCGCCCATCCCCAGCCTACTAGACAAAAGAGAATGGTGAATGCCTGGCTAACGCCAATGATGAGATCAATTATAAACGCTCCAAATCTTTGTCTAGCTCCATCTTTCTGTGAGAATCGTGGTATTCCAATGCACAGACAAAACAATCCACTAAAAATGGTACCTGAAACATGAAGATGTTTAAAAATAAATATAATTTTATATTATCAATTATAACAATATTTTATATTATCAATTCTAACAATATTTAATTAAATAATCATCATTTGTCATCCAAATTTGTGTATTTGAAGGGGATATCACTACTTGTATCCAGTAAGGTAGCTCCTTTCAAATGTTCTTGGGAATTATGGCAAATCGATAAATCCACATTTAGAAAATGAACCAGTGTTAAAAATGTGAAAAAATCTGGATATTCAAGCGTTATGTTTGCTTACTCGAATGACCCACTCGAAGCTGCCGCGATTATTCAAAACAGTTAACTGATTCAAACTGAATCGCTTAGAGATATAAATATACAAGAAAATAATAAAGGAGTCGTATGCGTGACACTTTCTCAACAAAAACCGCACGTGCCGAAAATGTTTCTTGCTAAATTTGTTCTTGCTATTTAGCGCTATTTTGTCCTTTTGTACAAATTATTGTCCTTTTATTTTCAGGTAAAGATTTTTTCCTGCTCCCTCCCCCGTAAGTACACTTTACATACTCGCCAACAGGCCCGAAAGCGAAAGTCAAATGTTCGAGGTGCCCTGTTATTTTGGTTGCTAGCTGCTAAAGTAGTTGCTAGGTACAAAAAGTATTGCTTAGCAACCCTTACGCAGCAAGGACCTTAAAACTATTAATAAAATATATGTAGCAACGCGAATCTTGCGTCGTCAATAGGTTTCACAACAATCGTTTTACAAACTAGGTTTTGATCATAAAGAACAGGAATTATACCAAAGAAAAATTAATTCGTAGATTCAGGGTTCAAATCTGCTAATCTGCTATTCCGGACTCGGCTAACGCCTCGTCCGGAAACAGCAATGATTCATCCTGAAAAACTTCATTTTAAGTACCTACTTGTAACAAAAATAACTATATCCAATTTATATTCTTATATAGGCAAAATAGTGCATTGGAAAAATTTATCCACTTGTGATTTTACGTATGGAATACTTTTTGTTCCTTGTCATTTCTAGATAAGTAGGCCAATTAATTTGTATTACCAGTTCCAGGAGCAATACAGTTCATAACCAAGCAAAACCATGCCAAACATATGGGAAGAACGGGAATAGCGCCTCTCATGTGGGATGTGTGTTCCACTAAACTGATATCGATTTTCGGCTTAGTATCCTATAAAACAATATTAGCATTATATTGTTTTGTGTTTTAAGCAGTTCTTACCTCTGGTGGTGGAAGAGTGGTTGGAGTCAAGCTCTTTTTCTTACTGCTGATGATAGACGGTTTCCTGCTAACTGGCTCTTCTATGGTTTTCCTCTTGCAGCATCTCGTACAACACAAG
Source organism: Pseudeuparius sepicola (assembly GCA_963920635.1). Lineage (NCBI taxonomy): Eukaryota > Metazoa > Arthropoda > Insecta > Coleoptera > Anthribidae > Pseudeuparius > Pseudeuparius sepicola. Next base: position 43,409,387 of record OY987302.1, on the reverse strand, counting down.
CAGAAGTTTAGACAGAACAGAGCCTTCAAAAAGTTCTTGCAGCATTTTTTAGAACACGTGCATTTCTCTCTGCAAAAGAGAGTAGGTATGTACGAACATAGTTTTAAAAAAGGTATATGCAGTTTAATTTAGTGATTAAGTAAAAATTCAAAGAGACTATTTAACACTACCTACTCTACTTATCTAGTTAATAATACTCTACTTATGATTCTCTCGCATAAAAGAGTGTAAGGTATTATTCCTAATCACATTTTCATTTTAATATTGGGAACACTAGTTGGTCAGTGCATGTATTAAAGCATATTATACAAACTGATACTTTGAAAAGTATATTGGGCTATACAGGGTGTCCCAATAAGGAATCCCGTTACCGATATCTCAGGAACGAAAAGAGATATTTTAATTCTGCAAACGCCGTTCGCTAGGACGTGAAGAGGGCTTTATTCGCAACTGCTAAGCATTTATTTTGACATTGGCGTATAGATGGCGCTGCAGTGCAATGAAAGTTTTCGATCCTAGCAACGTTGGAACGTAGCGCGTCTGAAAGACTGGGTAATTTGGAGAAACTTTTGTTCTATGGACGATTTTCCTATTGTTACTAGTTTCTGAGATAAGCGCTCTACAATGTCATTTACAAAAAAATGAGCTAATTCGCTTAAAATTAACTTTAGAGGAAAAAGTTATTAAAAATATCTTTGTAGAGCACTAGGACGAAGAAAATAGCGGAACGTGTCAAATTATTCCACATTCGGTTTTTCCGGAAGTACCGGAAGTGACCCATTTTTCAGTTCAAAATTAACATACTGTACAATTTCCCTCAAAATTGGAAAAAATATACCTAATAACAATAACACCTTGTAGTTACATGTAGACAACGACAATTTGAATTTATTTTTATTAACCGAAGGTGACATTATAGAAATTAAACATGTATGTTTGCAATAAATATGTTCAAAATTATTTCCATGCCTATAAATAGGAGCGGCTACACCACTGTTTTTAACGCATTCTCCATGAATTAATACCATATTTAATTTTTGTTTGACAAAAAATTGACAACGATAGAGAATTACCTGGGCGTTTGAAGCTAAATATCTTATATTTAAACAATGGACCTTCGGTTAATAAAAATAAATACAGCCAAATTGTCATTGTCTAGATGGTATTATTGTTATTATATGACACTGGAAATTACCTTTTTTCACTTTTGAAGGATAAATTATACAGTATGTTCATTTTAAACTAAATAATGGGTCACTTTCGGTACTTCCGGTCAAACCGGATGTGTAATAATTTGACCCGTACCACTATTTTCTTCGTCCTAGTGAACAACAAAGATACTTTTAATAACTTTTCCTCTAAAGTTAATTTTAAACGAGTTAGCTCATTTTTTGTAAATTACATTGTAGAGCGGTTATCTCAGAAAATCGTCACAATAGGAAAATAGTCTATAGACCAAAAGTTTCGGCAAATTACCCGGTCTTTCAAATGCGCTACGCTCCAACGTTCCTAGGATCGAAAAGTTTCTTTGCACCGCAGGGCCATCTATACACCAATATCAAAACGAACGCTTAGCAGTTGCGAATAAAGCCCTCTTTACGTCCTAGCGAACGGCGTTTGCAGAATTAAAATATCTCTTTTTGTACCGGAGATAACGGGAGTTCTTATTGGGACACCCTGTATATTACATATCTAATAAATTAAAAACATACTATAAGCTGATCCCGCACCTATTAATCACTATTACCATAGAATAGTATTTTCTTTGCTGTTACGTACTTTGGTGGTAGTTGCACCCCAAGACCACTCTCCCTTCTTTCTGCCCAACTTTCTTTCCTTTTGCCGATGGGAAAGCAGCTGGTAGTATCGCCCACCCTCCTGTTGCTCTTGCAACAATTAAGACGATCAAGGAATTTAGATTGCGGCTCATCCTCGACATTGATCCTGACCTCTTGTGGTTTCTTGCCCTTGCAACAACTAAAGCAACTTGCATTCTTCTGGATCTCTTCAGTTACTACTTCCGGCGTTGGTTTCTTTAGCTTCTTGCAGCAGTCGCATGAAAGTTTGTTCTTGCATGAAGTTAAGAAACGTTTGCACGCGTTCGGTGGGGGTTCCTCCTTTACCGGTTCGTTTGGGGGAGTCTCCTGTCTCGGTGGCAAGCTGTAAATAAACAAAGCAATATTTAGGTATAATACTGATATGTGCGACAATTAATTTCGTAGTTTCCACGTGTTGTTCAGTCAGTCTTCTAATAAATAAAAATTGTACCTACTAACAGAGATTATACTCAATACCACAAAATATATAGGCTCAATACTATAATCACTGCTATAATAATAATGAAAGCTTAAATCTCCGTTTTGCATAATATGATTGTTTATACCGCGGGAATAAGAATAATAGTTATTGTAGGAAACAAGACATAAACTAACCGTCAGTTATAAACTGTCTATACTTAAAAACAAACCGATATCAATCCACTTGCTCGTGATTCTTTTGCTTGGTTTCGATTACAGTTATTGATGAGAACTGAGACGAAAGGAATGAAAAAATATAGGTTTTGTTTTCTGTTTTCATATATTTGACAATTTTCACATTTATTATTGACTTTAACATTGAAACATGTTTTAAAATAAATATTTAATAATATTTGTTAAATAATTTGTGAACTACGTACCACTTAAATAGCAGATTCTAATTTACATTACTCAAAACATATCTGTATAAATTTTTATTATTCCAGAATAAGAGATGGGGTACCGCACTCTTGTAAAGTTTCTTATATTTGATTTTTCGAGAAAAACTTACTCTTGATAAAAAGTTTTTCTGGTTCTAAAAATAAGATTGGCATGGAAAAAGTTAACATTACTTATACTGGGTGACAAGAAAATTGAAAGAACGTTAATTAACATAAGAGTAAACTGCCTCTATTTGTAGAGATACTGAAAAAAGTTATAAAGAAAATTTGTGCAGCGTGTTAAGTTACTTAGTTGTACAAAATTTCAAAGTGTAAGGCCTACTTTGATTTTTTGTTTTTTTTTTGTTTTTCTTCAATTAAATGTTTTTCTGTAAATAGTATGACAAAACTGTATTAACAAAAGTTACTCAGAGTAGGAAACTATGTGCGATGAAAAAAATTTGGCAATTCTGTCCTACTGTAAGTTTCTTCCAATATTTTCCAAAATACAAAGTAGGCCTAGAATTGTTAAATATTTACAGAAAACCATTTACTCAAAGAAAAACGAGAAAAAAAAAATAAAAAAAATCAAAGTAGGCCTAACTCTTTGAAATCTTGTACACATAAGTAGCTGGCTACTATACCTTTTTCCACTACCTTTACAAATAGAGGCAGTTTACTCTTAAGATAATAACGTTTTTTTAATTTTCCGGTCACCCAGTGTAAGTAATGTTAACTTTTTCCATGCCAATCTTATTTTGAGAACAAGCAAAACTTTTTATAAAGAATTACTTTTTCTCGAAAAATCAAATATAAGAAACTTTACAAGAGTGCGGTACCTCATCTGGGGACACACTGTAGATCGTTAAGAAAATATTCATTAATGTTAAAACAATAATGAATTCCTATATTTTTTTCTAGGTTTAAGTAATCCTGAACGAGAATCTGCTAAATCCCCTAAAAAATCATGAATAGTAATTTGAGCGCATAATAATGATCGTAGTAGTTGGCCATATACTTTTTAAAGGTGTAATTAAATACAAATGATTAGATTTAGATCAATACAAATTAAGGCTTAATAAATTTAAGTTAATGCTAAAAGAAAAAATGTATTTAAAATGAAAAATTAAGTCGCAAATGAAATGCAGTTAACATTAGGGTAGTGGCTTTCGTTCTATAATTGGTATTTTATTTGTTTATGACTAGAACCCAAGAATAGAGTTACGCACTCATTGAATGCACATTTTAAATATCTAACATTAAAAAAGTTTATCAAAATCTGTCTATAGGTAAACATTTTACAAGTATGGTGATCACAGCGTAGATGTAGTCTTTTAGTAGTTCAGGTATTGTTATTTCAAGATCTGCATAGTGCTAAATACCAAATACGATATGGTCTAAAAGACATTACCCATAAAACGGTTCAATTCCTGGGCTATTATTTCTCAAAATAGTTCTTAACAGAAATATGAAAACATGAACATTTGCGTGTAGTTTTGTGTTAAACTGTAACCTTGAATTTTTGCGCACTATTTGAATTTGTTCACGTAATATGCTTTTCAGACTATTCTCGGAACATTCCAGAATGCGTTTTTTTATTATCTATATGAATGACGAATAGGTCGATATTTTAGCAATTTTTTAGGCATGTACCAGTAGAATCATCAATTTGATTTCACGCGTGGCTCATATTGCCAAATTATTTTCAGAGGGCAGACATGTTGTTATCTATAAAATGGTCGTATCAAAATAAGTCGTAATCAAGATCACGTCAAACAGTAATTTACTTTAAGAAAGTTGGGGCGTGACTGCCTAGTGGGCTATTTGAAATTTTTTGGCAGTAAAATACGCTAAAGCAGCCAATATAATTTGTAAAAAATTGCCGAGTGAATTTTCCTTCTTTCAGGAAATCAGGACCTGAACGACCGCAAAAAATAAGTTGTGAACATCGTATACGGTCATTTAATGACTTCATTGGTTTTTGAGGGACCTCTAAAATTTTTTTTGGATATCTCGGTTTTGAGCGAATTTTTTGTCGTTACCACAATTATTAATGCCTATTTTTAAAAACGAACCTAGCCGAGATAAATTTAGGCATATTTATTTTTCGAAAAGAACACACTTTTTCTACCCTTGACCGTCCCGCCACACTCCATTTAAATTCCAAAAGCCCGAATTAAGAAAACTGGCAACAAGGCTTGCGAGTCCACCGTGGCAGAACGTTCCCGCGCGTGGCCTGTAAGTTGACTGATATTGTTGTGCGAATATTACTACAAGACAATCTGTACTTGTCTATGAAAAGACTGCCCGGAGTATAATTTTGCAAATAACCTTGTTTGTGCTAAACTAAAACATTGAGGTTGTCGTTTCTACACAATGGCGGACGGGATCCTGTCGGAGGTTTATGTAAAAGTAGGAAGCGTCAAGGACTTTAATTTTTATTGGTTCTTACTGGAATTTGCAGCCTCAAAATGCCTAGGGTCTGCTGTAAGTAAAATTGTAACAATAACTTGAAGTAGCTAGGTTTTCTATATAAAGGTCAATTTGTATAAGCTTTTGGCTTTCCAAAGGACGAAAATTTAAGAATAAAATGATTAACTGCCATTCGAATCAGTTTAGAGTTTAGAACATTCAGTTGTTTATACAGGGTGAGTTTTCTTCGATGCCCACTATGGGGATCTCGGAAACTAGCAGAGCTAGAACAAAGGTTAAATGGGGAAAGAATTTCAGTTTTGACTGCTCAATCTAATGCACCTTTTGGATTTTTAAAAAAGTGCATGGCTCACTAGATATTTTGAAAAGAGTGATTTTTTGCTATTTCATCATATCTCTGTAGCTCCGTTATTTCTGATTATACAGAAAAACTGTAGAGACAAAAATTGTAGATAATTTTGGGCTTAACAAGATAATATAATCCATTTTTTTGTTGATTGTGATTTTTGAGATATGACATAAAATTGTGTTTTTTTAAATATAAATCATAGTTGGCTGTGGCCTTATTAAATCGGCCATTTTTTGAGCTTTCCAAATATATAATACTCGGCATAGTTATTATAAAAAATAAAAGAGCTATTGTTAATTTTCTGATTTTTTTTAAATTCTCACATAGTCAGTCACGGAATATTTTCATAATTATGTTCCATTTTATAATAAGACATACGTCAAACTATCAAATATTTTATGTTTAGCCGGTAACAAAATATATCAAAATAAAACAAAAATTATCATGATGGAGCTCCACCACATAATTATTGGCCCGTAAGAAATTACCTAGATCAGCTCTATCCAAATAGTTGGATAGGGGGAAATATACCTATTTCCTGACAGCCCCGATCCCCCGATTTGTCTGTTTTGGATTTCTGTTTGCGGGGAACAGTACTGTAGTGCCTTCTTAAAATTATCATTATCATTATCCATATCGTTATTTTATTTATTAGTTTAAACATAAATATAGCTAATCAGCAGTTTAGAATGTAGGACACTAAAGTAGGTAACTATAACAATTTATTCTATATGTGGAGACGAATTGAAGCATTCGTAGAATAAAGATGTGACATCGACAACCAACCTGTTTGACTCCACAACATGGCGACCCTGCCTTTTCAACTATACTAGCAAGAATCCAAAAAACTGAGCAGACAACGACATGAAATGGGAAAAAATCAATCAAAAGAAGAAACTGAAGTATGGAGCAAGTCTAAAAGAAGAACAAGAGAGAGCAGTCAACAACTGGCCGTCCCAAAACCGGGAACCAGCAACGCGGGAACGGTCTCTAGTGTGGCGCAAGGCCGCTAGTCCGCAACGTGGGAGCTACTTTGCATGGCCACAACTGAATTCCGGCACCTCCTAGAGGAAATCAGAGTTTTTCACCGCAATTTAAGCAAGGACCCAGTTTCCAGGCGAGGAGCAGCAGCTACGCAAAGAAGACAAAACAAGGTAGATTCATTCAAAGACGAGTTAATAAAAATTAAAAGTAGATTTAAGTTAGTTAAAGTTGAGGAAAAGGATATTGTAGAAGCTAAGGGTTATATTGAATCTATAAACAAGTATTTTAATATCTTAGATAAGCTTTTGCAAGAAAGAATTATAATAATTAGTCAACAAGCAAGCAAAGTCCAGCAGGACGACAATTTAGATAGTTTCAGTAGTTCAGATTCAGAAAATTGTCACAACATACCTTTAAGAGTCACTAAAATGGATTTTGATTTTAAAACAGCAACTCAACTCTTAACAGAATTTTCGGGGGAAGGACAAAGTTATTGATTTTTTAGACACTGCAGAATATTATCATGATTCCCTTAAGGACGAAACTAACAAAAATTCATTACTCCAATTTATTTTGAAAACCAAACTAAAAGGTAAAGCAAAAAATTATATTATAACTACACCTAAAAATTTCACAGAACTTAAGACCTACCTCACTGATCGATTTAAGCCACGAAAAACTTTAGCATCAATTCAATCCGAACTAAGTAAAACCAAACAAGCAGAAAAATGTATCTCAATTTATGCCTCCGAAATAGAATCTCTCATTAGTGATTTAAACATAGTTAGTCTGAACTCTCAAAGTAGCAGTGCCCGAGAGCCAATAATTCAACTAAACGATCAACATGCTCTTAATTGTTTCAAAGCAGGTTTGAATAGGGAAATAAAAACAGTCGTGTTGGCCTCTAGACCCCAAAGTTTCACTCAAGCTGTGGAAATCGCCCTAGATGCAGAATGTTCTCAAAGTCCTTCGCAAAATAACGTTTACCGTATAAATCGACAATATAACATAAGGGGAAGAAATAATAGGTACTCAGGAAATTTTAGAGGAAATTATCGCGGACATGGACAGAACCAGTTTAGAGGACAAAGCAGCGTACCTAGCGGTTCGTACAATGGTAACATAGGTCGCGGCAGAAGTAATTTTAGAGGTAATTTCAATCACTCTTATCGCGGAAATCAAAATATTCGCTTTATTGAAAGGAACGATTCAAATCCGGGAAACGAGCTGAGCCAACTTCCACTGAATCAGTCGGCAACAGTAGGAGAGTTGGTCACCCGAAACTAATTTGCATAACCACAAATAATTCAAGCTATGTGAATATTTACTGTGAAATGACAGGTAAAATCACATCTTTCTTAATAGACTCAGGAGCCGATGTAAGTCTTTGCAAAGTTGGCATAGTAAACAAATCACAAAAATATTTCCCTGGAGAAAAATGCGAAATAGGTGGTATAACTCCTCACAAACTTTACACTTTAGGTCTCACTGCAACAAATTTAGTCGTAAGAAACAAAGTTTTCTCACAAGAATTTCATTTGATAGACGATAACTTTCCTATTCTTACAGATGGCATAATAGGTAGAGATTTTTTGATAAATTATACGTGTTTTATTGACTATCTTAACAATTTCTACAAACAAAAAATTTCATTGCTTGATGAAAATCCAGTTTTTATAAAAAATTACAAATTGCCCCATTTCCAGAAGGAAGAAATAAAAAATCAAGTTTCACAGTTATTACGCGATGATATTATCGAACCCTCCATAAGTTCATATAATTCACCATTGTTAATAGTAAAAAAGAAATCGGAGGACGAAAATAAAAAATGGAGATTGGTGGTAGATTTTAGACAACTAAACAAAAAAATAGTAACAGATAAATTTCCATTGCCCCGTATAGAAGATATTCTTGATCAATTAGGTAGAGCGAAATATTTCAGTACTTTAGATTTGGCAAGTTCATTCCACCAGATAGAGTTAGAAAAAAAATCTCGCCCTCTCACAGCCTTCTCATCTGACTCAGGTCATTATCATTTTAAAAGACTTCCTTTTGGTCTTAATATTTCAACAAATAGTTTTTCCAGAATGATTAGCATGACTATGGCCGGACTGGACGCAGACGCTTTCTTATATGTAGATGACATCATCGTTTTCGGATGCAGCCTAATGCATCACAACAATAATTTGACAAAGGTTTTTGAACGATGTCGAAAATACAATTTAAAACTTAATCCGTTAAAATGTAATTTTTTACAGAAAGAAGTAATATATCTAGGTCATTTAATCTCTGATAAAGGCATTTTGCCTGACCCAAAAAAATACGAAGCCATAAACAATTACCCGACACCGCAAAACGCCGATGATGTAAGACGCTTTATTGCATTCATGAACTATTACCGTAGGTTCATCCAAGAATTTGCAAGCATAGCATACCCACTGAACCATTTATTAAAGAAAAACAAACCGTTTGTTTGGTCATCTGATTGCAACAATTCTTTTATAAATTTGAAACAAAAACTTATTGAACCTCCTATTTTACAGTATCCGGATTTTCAAAAAACTTTTATTCTAACTACTGATGCCTCAAATTTCGCTTTAGGTTGCGTTTTATCCCAAGGCATGATTGGCGATGATAGACCCATCGCATATGCTAGCAGATCCTTAACGAAACACGAATTAAATAAACCTGTGATAGAAAAAGAAATTTTAGCAATTTACTGGGGAATCACTTATTTCCGCCCTTATCTTTTTGGAAGAAAATTCATTGTGATAACAGATCACAGACCTTTAGTCGGTTTATTCAGCCACAAAAATCCTTTTTCAAAATTGACGCGAATACGCTTAGAATTACAGGATTATGATTTTGAAATACAGTACAAACCAGGCTCAGCCAATACTAATGCAGATGCTTTATCAAGAATTCGAGTAGATTCAGATATGTTAAAAGCACTAATACCAACAACTGTAGCAGTGACAACTCGCTCTATGGCAAAAAACGATATTATCGGTCCAAATGGCAATCAAAAGTCACTAAACATACCAAGCCAACAGCCTGATCAACTGGGGACTTGGGAAGTGACGTCATTAACCGAAACTACAAAATTAGGGAAACTAAAATTCAATATTATTGACAAGCGCGCTATCAAAATAAATTTAAAAATAATATTGAAATAGAAGAGAAAAATGTTAAAATTACACTACTGAGCGATAATCTGGAACAAAACTTAGGTACTGTTCTGGAGAAACTTGTAGCGATGAATTTTAAAAAGCTAGCACTTTCGTTAAAAGACAATATATTTGCTTATTTAGAAGTCATGACTTTCAAAGAAATGTATAATGAAATATATAAAAAATACGACTCCGGAATAATTATTTTGTTATATGAACCCCCAATTAAGGTAGAATAAAAAATACCATAATTCTTTATTGGGAGGACACACCGGTGTGAAGAGAACAATTAATAAATTAAAACAAAAATATATATGGAAGAATATGTCAAAAATGGTAAAAAAGTTCATATCTAATTGCGAGAAATGTCATAAAAATAAGGTCACTAGACACACAATTGAACCAATGGTCATTACAGAAACTCCGTCGACTAGTTTTGAAAATATCTCAGTAGACACAGTAGGACCATTAAAAATCACAGAAAACAATAACCGTTATATCTTAACTATACAATGCAATCTAACTAAATTCATTCAAGCTATACCTTTAGAAAGTAAACACTCTAAAAGCATAGCCAAAGCGTTATTTGAAGACTTTATGTTAAAATTTGGAATTCCAAAAATTTTGAAAACAGATCTAGGCACAGAATACATAAACGAAACTCAAAAATTAATTAATAAGTCACTAGATATAAAGCATAGCACTTCAACTGCTTTTCATCATGAAACTTTAGGTAGCTTAGAGAGAAATCACAGAGTTCTAAACGAATATTTAATCACATACTCAAATGGCTCAAATTGGGACACATTTTTGCAATACTTCGTTTTTGCCTATAACACAACCCCTCATTCGGTAACGAACTACTCTCCTTATGAATTAGTATTTGGAAAAATTCCAAACTTACCAAATGATATTTACAGTACGTCTAACCCTGTATATAACACTGATAATTACGCAGATGAATTAAAATATAAACTAAATGAAGCACATAAGAGAATTCAGGAGCTACACAACAACGCTAAAACAAAGTCTAAGTCAGAGTACGACGAAAAAGTTAATCCTTCAAACTTTCGCATTGGAGATTTGGTGTTATTAAAAAGAAGTTTTCAATATAAATTAGATAGCCCCTATAAAGGTCCATTTAAAATCACAAAACAAAATGGTGTAAATTCAACTATTCTAAACCAAAACGTAGAACAAACTGTTCACAATAACAGACTGAAATTGTACAAAAAAGGTGATTAATTGTTTGCTTGTTTTCTAAAAAAAAGAAGAAATTTTTTTTATATAAGTTCTTAGATAAGAAATACTGTATTATGTATTTATACTTGTAATAATAATTATATTTAATTAAGTTATATAATATTACAAACATAGGGTATAATATTCATAACATAATATATTTATTGGGTTAAATAGGAATAGATATTAAGCAAACTTTTCGAAAGGGGAAAGGTGTAGTGCCTTCTTATAATTATCATTATCATTATCCATATCGTTATTTTATTTATTAGTTTAAACATAAATATAGCTATTCAGCAGTTTAGAATGTAGGACACTAAAGTAGGTAACTATAACAATTTATTGTATACGTGGAGACGAATTGAAGCATTCATAGAATAAAGATGTGACATCGACAACCAACCTGTTTGATTCCAAAATAAAGTATGAGAGAATTGCTGAATTAAGAGCAACTGTTTTAGAAGCAATTGCCAGTATTGACAGGCGCTCTCTAAGAAAGGCGACAAATACAGTTTTAAAATGATGCAATATTTGCATAAATAATAATGGTGGATTGTTTTAACACTTTTTTATTTTAAAAGGTGACCTTTTAAAATAATAATAATTTGAATTTGAGTTTTTTAATTTTTGTTTTATTTTGTTACATTTTCTTAGCAGCTAAAAACGAAATATTAGAAAGTTTGACTGTCTTATTATAAAATGGAACATAATTATGAAAATATTCCATGGCTGACTATGTGAAAATTTTAAAAAAGTCAGAAAATTAACCATAGCTCTTTTATTTTTTATAATAACTATGCCGAGTATTATATCTTTGGAAAGCTCAAAAAATGGCCGATTTAATAAGGCCACAGCCAACTATGATTTACATTTAAAAAAACACAAGTTTATGTCGTATCTCAAAAAGCACAAACAACTTAAAAAATGGATCAGATTATCTTGTTAAGCCGAAAATTATCTACAATTTTTGTCTATACAGTTTTTCTGTATAATCAGAAATAACGGAGCTACAGAGATATGATCAAATAGCAAAAATCACTTTTTCAAAATATCTAGTGAGCCATGAACTTTTTTAAAAATCCAAAAGGTGCATTAGATAGAGCATTTAAAACTACCATTCTTTCCCCATTTAACCTTTGTTCTAGCTCTGCTAGTTTCCGAGATCCCCATAGTGGGCATCGAAAAAAACTGTATATTTCGGATTTTTGTTTACTGTTTTTTTATTTAAATAACGTATTGTTGTGTTAAAATATAGCATGGCTAGAAACAAAAGAAAAAACCGAATATACGTTGCCGTCAAAAACACTACTCTACTTCTTATTAGATGACAATAAATAATGATCATTACCCGTAACCACCGCCATTCTCGATGTATCCATAGCCAAAACCGTTCGTATACTCTTCATGCAAAGGCAACACGTGTATGAAAGTCATTACGATTAGGTATCACAGTTCATCACTCTACCAACATAACGTGCAATCACAAGCTACAAACACAATATTAAGTAAACTTTCGATGCTATCACACTTAATATTTTTCTTTTTCAGTAATAATTACTCTCTAGTTTCTTAAAACTATTCGTGCCTGCAACTCGTATGCACGACGGCTGATCGATAGCAATTTACATTTTTTGCTTGCGGGTAGTGTCTAATAATTTTTGTGTTGGTGTTTGTAATAATTTTCAAGTAATTCAATATATAGTTATATGACTCAATTATTTGAAATAGGGAATGTACATTTTTGAAAATAATTTCAATCGTTTATTCCTTGAATATAGCCAAATATTTTTTTATTCAAATGTTGAAAAATGAGTAAGAAAAAGAAAATATTTTAGCTAGTAACCTTCTTATTGTGTGAGAATATCGGCAAAAAATAATATAATAACCAAAAAGTGAAAAGAAACACATTACTCTAAAAATGAGAACTCTTCCAATTAAGCATTGGGTACTAATAATATTACACCATTGAATAAGATATCCGAATACCTTATTCAATGAATAACTAATGCATGTATGATGTGTCGAATGTTGCATGGAAATCTTTTATGTATCGAAATTAAAACAATACACTTACAGTGTGTATTTACATAAAGTAAGAATAAATTCATTTTCTCGAAAAGGAAAAGTTTTTCTGAATTCCTTCAAACCGTCAATTTTTGTTCTAAAAAGCGCATCTTTTGATGTGTTAATCGCCTTTGTGACATCACTCTTCGGGATATGACGTCATAGGTTTTTTTTTTCAAACAGCAACCTATTCTTTTAAGGGTGTCATTATTTATAGGGCATATGTCTGCATTGAGCACGTAAAAATTTTTGGCATATTACATAAGGTAATTTTCAAGAATTCCTGACATTTTAAACTTCGATTTTACCACGTCGCGTCGGTGACCAGTTTTCATTCAGTTTTCATTCACCATTTAGCATAACAAAGTAAGTAAGTTCAACTTCAGGGAAGACTTCAGTTTGAACATGTAATTAACTAGATTCGTATGTAATTTACTAAATAAAATAAATTAATAGTAATTGTAAGCACATACATATAATATCAATTTTCTCGAAAATTATCTTATGTAAGTAATATGGCAAAAAAATTACCGTGCTGCAAGATAGACAAATATGCTGTATGAAAATGTCACCTTCAAAAATATAACTGATGGAAGCCCTAGAGAAAACAATGGAAACTAAAAGAAAATGGGGTTCTGGGGGCCTCAGGCCAACAAAGATGCGACGGAAAATGGCTCTAAATTAATTATAAAAAGTATAAAACTGTAAGTAGAATACCCAAACTTAAAATTTATCTGCTAAATCCTTGAGTAAAAAACAGTGCAGACATGTTCATTGAAAGCTGATATAACAACTTTAGAGGCATTTTTCGTTACAATATCAAATCGGTTAAGCCGTTCAAATGTTATGTCTAAAGTATCGAAATTAGATGCCAATTAATTTATACTTTGCTCAAAAGGAATAAGTGATTTATCGACTTACAAAGTTACCTATAGGTATATGATGAAACCAGTAGATGAAAACAAGATCGTCACATATATTAAGCAAACTAATAAACACAATTGTCAACTTTTCAAAATAGTTGATAATGATGCCTAGTGTAAAAGAGATCTATTAATTGTAATAATACGTTTATGTCCAGAAAACATGAAATGATATGTTGATTTGACAATATAGAGCAGCACTCCATTATTATTACAAGAAGTGCAATTTGTTCAACAACATTTCTCTAACTATTCGCTTAACTAACAAACTATCAGCTCTATTGTATCGGTGCACTAAAACGCAACATCACACCAAAAACCAACACACTTTAGTACCATTTGTATTTATGGATAACGCTCACGCTGATCAGTGTCATCGTGCGAACAATAGCCTCATCCACCACAGAAAAGAAAGGCGCGTTACCACGAAAGCTTTCACTGGTTCAATGCGGTCGGGCGGGAGGCGACCACCCCGCCGTGGTCAGCTTGGACGAGCGCCAAGCGGCGGACCGCGGCCCCCGCGGCCATGGGCGCGCCGCCAAAGGATTAACCAGGGGTTAATGGGACCGAAATTAGGGCTCCGGACGAAGCCATTAGGCGATTATTAATGACGATGCGGTTCAGAGGTGATATTCGGCTGGTCACAGCACCGAATCAAGCGCCCCCATTAAATCTATCAAACCTTAAGCAGTTTTATTTTACCATAGTAACTTCACTTGGCCGAGGCACTTTGATCTCGTCGAATCAAAGGCTTGCCGCTATCGGCAAAATGTATATCCTTGAATTTTGCGATCTAACAATAGCCCAGGGGGCGGAGGACCAAAAGTATAATTGGAACCATTTTCGCCTTCACCATTATCTCCCGCCGACTGGACTATTAGATGAATTGCGTCTTGCATAGATTTCAGCTGGGACGAGAGGCAGGGGGCAGTAGGACTGCCTCGACCGTATTCGGAGTGACGTTTCTACGTGGTTAAAGGTTGCGATGGCCGACGGGGAGGTTAAGGCACAAGGCTGGTTTAGGTCAAGAAAACAAGTGTTCGACAAAAACCAAAGTTGGTATCTATACTACCGATTTGACAGCTGCTTTGTTGTAGCCTTGTATAATACGTATCCTAAAAAGTATCCCAATGCTGTCAATGAAAAGCCATAACTACTTGGTTTTTGGAAAGGCTTTTATCGCAGTTACACAGAGAGGCAGAGAACTCGAACTATCACAAAATAATAAAGCTCCACAGCCGGGGAAGGATGGGACAATATTAACCGGCTCGAGAATTTTGAACATTGCAGCCCGACCCCATTAATACAGAAGGAGAATGGCTTCACAAATAAAAGATGGGATAATTGCCATTAAAAATTGCGCCATAAAATATTGCGTAGATCAACTGATGGAAAATTTTCTTCACTAACTTTATGACCATAATCATTTGTGCGGTAAGCAAGACGTACCCTTTTTTCCTTTGTTCTCTTTTGGATAAAAGACGTAGGTAGCAAAGTTATTTTGTATTGCTTTTCGATAACATAGTGTTACAAAATATTTGCTGGTATTAAAAAAGTAGGGGTGTTCGTATAGTAAAATGCACCCGAGCTGAATTTTCTTTAGAAATTTTAAAGATAAAATAAGTTAAATGAGGCGTATTAGAAATTACCTACAAAATTATAATGTTTTTCCCCTTTTTTTAATTATCTGCGGCTCTGAGAGCGACTGACAGCTCAGCGGTGTCGATTTGGTTTGGAATTAGTTTATTATCTTTTCACTTCAAGATTGATTCTAACTTTGCAAGTTATTATTTAATTTATTTAAACTTGTAAATTTTCTTCACATTTTCATTGTAAATATTTTTTATTATTAACATAGTTTATTGTAAACTTTGTGTCATCTTTTTATTGTTCAATAATTCGAAAGTACCGGCCTTCGCCCCTACGCGGTATATATAATATTCTCCGTGCGATCTACTTATTGCATCAAGTTATTTTGCAACTTGGTAAGATACTATTCGAAATGATATGATTTAAAGATAACTGTAGGGTACTTGTTTTAGGAGTTACAAGTTTGAGTCCATTTGGCACATGGTGCCGTTAGGAGCCTTCTATTGTGAAACTATATTTTCTGGGATCATATCGACACGGTCCTTGTCAAGTCTCGTGGTTCTTCGGTGTTTTCGTCGAGTTCTTCATTCTTTTTTCTGCATTTGTTATAGTTTGGATTTAAGCACCTATAGAAAGTGAGTAAATAAATACTTTTTTCTGCTCCCTTCCCCGTAAGTTCACTTTACATGCTCGCCAACAGGTCCGAAAACGAAAGTGAAATGTTCGAGGTGCCCTGTTACTAGGTGCAAAAAGTGGTTGCTAGGTACAAAAAGTATTGCCTAGCAACGATGCAATGATTATGTAGCAAGGACCTTAAAACCATTAATAAAATATAAATATGTAGCAACTTGAAACTGGCGTCAAATTTAATATTTCATATCGATTGTTTTATAAACTGGTTTTGATAAAAAAGAATGCGAATCGAATTTTGCCAAAGAAAATTTAAGAATATGGATATATTTTTCAGTGTTCAATAATGTGGCTGATAGCAAATTCAAGCAGCAGTGAACGTAGCACTGGGTTAAAAGCGTCCGGATAGTAAACCGTAGGTCACGGGTTCGAGTCCCACACAAAACCCAAGTTTTATTATTTATTATTGTTATGGCTGCATTCTACTTTTTATATTTATTACTGATTTTAATTAATAGTAATTGAGCAATGGTTATTTTGAATATTATTACTCATAATCTACTCGTTTAATTAAAATTACCTATACCTAATAGGGAGTTGCCGGAAGCAGGAAAAATATAATACATTGCAAGATGCGTAAGCTCTTTTTTGGCCTCTTAGGTTTTTCAGGACCGAGGCAATGCGGGCGTTACCTCGGTCCTTAAACAACCTCCTCGGCCAAAGAAGTGGACTTACGCATCTTGCAATGTAAACAACTATTTTATGAAGCGTATTGAGATTGGTATTATTTTCTAAAGTGCTTTATGTTCTCTCATACAGACAATTTCACCAGATGAAAATCAACTGAATGCCACTCAAGCTGCCAAGCAGTTTTGGGATACCTAACTTTTGATTGACAAATAAATATTAAATTGCTTTCCATTTCTTCCAGATTATTTCTCTCGTACTGCTTGTATCCAATAGAGTAGCTCCTTTCTTAAAGAAATAACCTAGCATATCCATATCATAATCAGTTTATTGCCATATTCGGTCTGTTTCTCGTTTAAAATGAATCGCTTTGGATGTATAAATATAAAAGAAGTTAAAGGAATGATATTCATTGTCAATTCAATTTTTTATTTTGCTCCTAAGTAAAATGATTGGTATGTATATATATATATTGGCCTTTTTTATGAGAAAATGAAGAGACCAATTTATTCTCCTGATCTTTCTAGGTAAAAGAGGGCTTTTGAAAAATTTAGGTATCGATAAAATTTCCGGTACCTGTGATTTTACATATTACGACAATTTTTTGTTTAGGAAGGCACTTTACTATTGTCCATAGAATGACTTAGATGTTAAACAGTAACAAATAAGTAGACTGCGTAAAATCTCTGCAAGTGTTTCAATTTTCAACGGATTTTTTTCCATCGACCCCACAATCTTATTAGAAACAAGTGGTCTTTCAGAGGCATTTTCCTAAAGTTTAGTTCATTCGTTTAAAAGAATGTCCAGTGCTTTTCAAAATGTTACCAAATTTGACATCGTCAGCTATCTTGAATGTTGCGAATATTACTAAATTCATATTTGAATCATAAAGAAAGATATATAAAGAGAAGCAATGGTTGTCATATCATTTTTCCAAAAATGCAATTATAATAACAAAAATATCAGTCAACAATCTCATTTCAATTGTCGGTTAGGTTATTAGAACCACCCGTGCTCTCTTTAGCAGAAATTAGGTGTTTCTGTCTGTGATGTGTAACGCCGCTCATTGTAAGTAACTTTAGCACCAAATTTCGTACACAACTTTGACCACAATAGGACGATTGGAATTACTCACGGGGATTGTTTAGGTTTTCATGATACAGTTAAATGATGATAAATGTTAAATATCACATTATTATGAGCCATAATATGAAATTTTAAAAATTATATCTCTCTGACTAAGCCAGAAAATTAATACTAATTGATGTTATGGGACTACAGTTATTATTACTCTGTAGTCTAACCTAACTCTGTAGTCTAACCTAACATTTAAGACATAGTTATCTTTGTTAAGCTAGAAGAGCCGAAGTTGGAGAACGCAGAGATGTATTCCCAATTTTCAACTTATTTGAATTAGGCAATAAAAATGCAGACGACGATTATATTCACTAACATTTTGCTACCGAACAAACATGGTATTGGTGCTGAGAAATATTTTGGTTCTAATTTAAGTTTATTAAAAAAACATCCTGTTTAAAGCAGTTACAATATATCCGTAATCTGATATTTAAAATAAAAGTCCACATTCAGTTCTGCTAGTTTAAGAAAAATATACTGAAGATACTGAAAATAACGAAACTTGGAGATTCTAATGATGGGATGGGATGTTTGTAAAAGGAACTTATATGAAATGTCAAATCACATTATTGCCTTGATCACGCGCTTGCTCTCAGTAAGTAATTTTTTCTACATTGAAAACAAAGCAAGATAAATCAATCCGCTTGCATACGCTAATAAGATCCTTTATTGCCAAATTGGCAAGGATTGTTTTAAAATTATGTTTGTTTGGCCATTTGGAAAACGTGATATTTTTATTGAGCCCTATACCCTATATTTCATTAGATTAGCAGGATTATGTGCTTTAAAACCGACAACGTCCTCTCCCAGCACAAGATGCAGCGTTGCCAAATATAAATTCGATGTGCCGACAATTCTAACCCCTGACTTTTTCCGCTGGAGTTCGCTGGCCCGTCAATCCGTAGCGGCGTGGTGCTCCCCACAAATTGACGTTGATGTGTATCCGTGCTAACTTACATTTTAATTATTAACGTATTGAAGCTCATCTGTGCATGAATTTCCGCTAGCCTAAATTTTAATTAGTGTAGAAACCCGAGCATCGTGCTTATACGAATTGGCGGGACAGGACAGGAAAAAGGCACGGTTTGAAATTGTCAGCACATCCAATTAATATTTGGCAACGCTGCGCTCTGTATCTGACATATCCCGCCAAATCTGAATGCTGAGGGCTTACATTTTAATTATTAACGTATTGAAGCTCATCTGTGCATGAATTTCCGCTAGCCTAAATTTTAATTAGTGTAGAAACCCGAGCATCGTGCTTATACGAATTGGCGGGACAGGACAGGAAAAAGGCACGGTTTGAAATTGTCAGCACATCCAATTAATATTTGGCAACGCTGCGCTCTGTATCTGACATATCCCGCCAAATCTGAATGCTGAGGGCTTACATTTTAATTATTAACGTATTGAAGCTCATCTGTGCATGAATTTCCGCTAGCCTAAATTTTAATTAGTGTAGAAACCCGAGCATCGTGCTTATACGAATTGGCGGGACAGGACAGGAAAAAGGCACGGTTTGAAATTGTCAGCACATCCAATTAATATTTGGCAACGCTGCGCTCTGTATCTGACATATCCCGCCAAATCTGAATGCTGAGGGCTTACATTTTAATTATTAACGTATTGAAGCTCATCTGTGCATGAATTTCCGCTAGCCTAAATTTTAATTAGTGTAGAAACCCGAGCATCGTGCTTATACGAATTGGCGGGACAGGACAGGAAAAAGGCACGGTTTGAAATTGTCAGCACATCCAATTAATATTTGGCAACGCTGCGCTCTGTATCTGACATATCCCGCCAAATCTGAATGCTGAGGGACTTGAACATTGCCCGTTTTGAAGCACATAATGCTGTTAATCTCATAGCATATATATAGTTCAACAAGAATATAAATATTTTCCAATGATTCTTCTTCCGGGCAAATTGATACTGTACTTTTTCTATTCCCTTCTTATTCTGTCTGGTCAGATTTCGTGATATAGGCACTAAAACCTTGAAACTATTGGATTCTTGCACTTTATTAAAACCTATTTGTTTTAAAAATAGCAGGAACTGAAAACGCGTGGCTACGCCTATGCTAATAGCCACCGGCACGCCATTTTGCATTCTTCGACCACTCGAGACGTTAATGACACGCAAACGAGTATTAAGAAACCGTTTTCACCCCAATATATTCCTTCATGGTCACCGCTAGAGGTTGTTGAAGAAGCACGCAGACGCCGAAAAAATCTTAAGGTGCGAACTCTCGAGAAAAAGACGAAAATATCTCTTACAAATGGAAATGCGGGAAATGTATTAGAATGTAAACTTGAACAACACGAAGTATTTAGAAAAAACATCTAATACTTGGATACAGTCTATGAATGTTCTTTTTTGTGAAATACAAATAAGCTCGTGTTTCATACAATAACATTACAGTGTACTCTACCTCAAAATAGCAAAATGAGGCGATGCAGTCAACGTATACCCGCCAAATGTTCGAGGTGCCCTATTAGTTTGGTTGCTAGGTACAAAAAGGATTACCTAGCAACCCTTACGCAGCAAAACCATTAATAAAATATATATAGCAATGCGAAATTTTCGTCAATTTTAATATGTTTCACAACGATCGTTTTATAAACTGGTGTTGATCAAAAATAATACGACTTATATCAAAGAAAAATTAATAATGTCAATATTTCTGCAGTGTCCAATAATAGTGGCTAATAGACTAAAATCGACAAGCAGTAGTTAATGTAGCGCAGGATTAGAGTACCCGGCTAGTAAATCGTAGGCTAGTAAATCGTAGGTCCCGGGTTCGAGTCCCACACAAGACCCCAGTTTATTATTATTTTTTGCGTTGCCACGGTCCTTAAACAACATCCTTGACCAAAAAAGTCTAGCTGAAACTGGTGAATCAGAGAGTTGATATTACGTAGGCCTATCTGGGTATAATGCATACATTTGATTAAAATATCTTCTTTGGTTTTAAAGAAGAGTAAGTATTAAAAATATTTTGTTCTGTATATTTTAGATTCCCCTCTATCTCCCTATTAGATAGATGTTTATTAATTTATTGTTGGTGTCATTTATCATATTTTTGTAGCATTCCATGCAAATATCATGTTTATTTAAATTATCAAAAAAATTTAATTGATATTTATTTTTTTATTACGTTAAGCTATACGGGGTGAGTAATTAGTAATAGTACATATTTTAATGGCAAATAGCTGGCGCCCAAATTGTGATTGAGCTAATCAACCTGTATCTATATTTCTTTTTTAGTATAGAGTGTATCAAAGTTGAAAAAATATTTTCTAAACCGTTAGGTCAATCGATCCGAAAATTTGTATACTTATGTTTTCTTAGAGTATAAATCCAAGTATGATTTCATTTTGGAACACAAACTGAGGATCGTTGCAGCGAATTATGCGACGCTCGTGGAATAAATCCAGTTCAAGCGAGTTGGTCCTCTACTGTGGCTACAAATTATCAAAATATCTTTAATTGTAAGTAAGAACCTTTAATTCTAAGGTGCCTTCGGGTAATATCGCCCAGTCTGAAATATCGCCCACTTTTAAATTTGGCGCCTTGTCGAAGTTTTTTTACTAACCAATGAGGTTAGTATTTGTTAATAGCGTGTTTTGAACCGCCAATAGCAACAATGCATTTAAATCTAAATAACCAACCGCCACAGTCTGCAATAAACTGCGTGAGAGGGCACGACGAACATTTCACTGTCGGAAATATCGGCCACACAAATAAGATGGGCGATATTTCAGTCTTTTAGTGTAAATACGTAGAATATGATACGAGACAATGTGTGAAAGGCAAGAATTGGGTCCATGAAAATTGTGTCGGACTCACAGAATGTCCCGGATGTTCGCCATAATGGTATTTATATATACAGGCGATATTTCAAACCAAGTGGGCGAAATTTCAGTAACGGGCAGAAATATCGTCCATTTACGACGTTTTTAAAGATCGTTATTTTTCTTGCTAAGAATTGATGTATTTTATTTTTGTCAAATAGTTAATAAAGAATATGGCTTTACTGGTCCAAAATGTTTATTGTTGTTATTTTTAATATAAATCTAAGGAATTTAAGAAGTGTAGTGTCTTAGGTGGGCGATATTACCCGAAGGCACCTTAATTAAGAACTTGTCAAGAGTTTCACAATCTAATCATTTTCGTTATAAAAGCTATTTTATGGCTCTAATTATGTCTTTATAATTAAGGCAATTATAATGCTTCTTTTGTTCTTCCGGGATCTTACTTCAGCAGAGTGCTCTCTAGGCCAAAAACACCCTGTATAATAGAATATAGCATACAAAAATTTTTCGGTATTTTACTTGGAAGTAGCGTATACTTAACGCAAAATTACTCTGTACTCACATTTAAATTTTAATATTTTCCAAATTAAATAATGTTGAATTTTGTTAATTATACAGTGAAGTTAAATTTATAAGAGTATCCTATCAAAATATTTTTTTCAGAAAGCAACGCCAACATCATAGCTAATAATAAAGTAAGTTATCTGAAATATCAAAGAATAATTTAATAATTTCCAAGAGTTTTCCACGAAAGGAAAGCAGTAGGTTACTGAACCACTAAATAATAATACGAATTACAGAAAATTCAAGGCGAAAGTAATCAATAAGAAATTTGCAAATGTATGTTAATCTTATAGCCCTGAAAAATCTTTATGTTGCATAGGCTCGAGAATGTTCTTTTGGGATAATAGTTTCTTAATTTTCTTTTGGTTTTGATAACATTACCTATTTGTTATGAAAATTATTATTTACGTCATTATAATAATTTGTATAACTAACTCAATATAGAAATATGAATTCTTCGCAAACAAACAAACCCATGTTTGTATGCGTTCTAAAGGAAGTAAACAATTAACATAGTGTCCGCATTTCCTGCAAACAACCATTTTATTTGCATTGTCCTACAAGGAAATAAAGCATTTGCAAGTCATATGTAACAATAGGTGGCTATTAATCACATATATATTCCCTACTATTATAAGGTCGCAGTAAACTCTTTGAGTTTCCGAAATTGGGAGGTACCTATTTAAAGCAAGATTATACTACGCAGAAAGAAAAGTGTAGCAAAGTATTAAAATATACAATAAAATGCTGTTCTGTTAGGAAAACTAATTTCAGCAACCATTATTCATTATAACTAGATACTTAATAGCCTACCATTCGGCCTTTGTTGTTGCAGAGTGTGAAATATATTGCAAAATTGATCAAACTATGGAAATGTTGGAGGTTTCTACGATAAAAGCATGGACAAATACTACCCTCTTATATAGTTTTTTTTTTATGAAATGTAAAAAAGTGAGTTATTGTAAAAAGGGGTGTGTTCTCTGAAACTGGAATAGCTTAGTTTGCACAAAGTTATTTAAGTTCCATGTTTCAGGCCTATTGTGAACAAGCGAAAAGAGAAAAAATATCTGCTTCTGATGGAGTCTTAAATGACACCAACAGAAGACTAAATTCAGACAAAATTTAAAAATCTCTCAAATGATATAGGATATTTGAATAGCCATATTTTTTCTACATAACTTTTATCTTAAATATAGTAATGTTTGAATCATATATTAAAAAATATTTCTAATTCTCGGTGCTTAGAAACATCTATATACTAAATGAATTTGCTGGAATTTCTCTTAAAAGTATCTATAGGTAGTTACTTCGATCCAGAGACCCCTAATGACCTACTTTGACATTAATAGCTTTATTTAGGTTTATCATTTTTAACATAAAATAGTGAGGTAAGAATATTTCAATGAAATCTAAAAATATTTTACAATTTTAATAATATTCCCTTATAGTTAAATCAAAAGTTTTTTTTGTTATTGCACAAATTAATTACATAATGGACTAATAGATTTAATTAAATAATGGACTAATACAGTTAAATATAGTTATTTGTGTAGGTACTTCAATTACTTTAATTTTCCGAAATCGTTTCTTTGTGAAATATTGCCGTCTACTGTGTTTAGTTGGATTGAAATAGGTAAACAAAAATTAGAAAAACCCACAGAAAATACAATGGTATCCATAAAGTTTGCACCCAATGGGAAGAAATTTTATCATTAGATTTTTTTATAATCTGATTTCGGGCTACGTTGGAGCATGTTTTGGGTACACTTTTGCGCCTGAAGATAGTCGTGACGTTACAGCCTATAGGTATACCTGTCAAAGATGACATTTAAAATAAAAATGAGGAAAATGGGGTTTTATCTTGGAAATCTGAAAAGGTTATTAAGAAAATGTATTCGTATTGTATTATTTTGCGTCTATGTCAATTTTTAGAAGCACATTCGTATTTTTCTTACTTCATATTCCAGGAATTGAAACTGAAACCATAAAATTCAATGCATAACTGTATCTTATCATTTTGCTTTACTCAGTTTCAAAATATAGATGTGTTTTGTGTAAAATATTACAACACAGGCCCAAGGCATGAACTTAGCTTAAAATTAAAAAGTCAACATCAATATTGTGTTGTTAGACAAGAACTATTTTCAAAAATCTTATTTTCCCCCTTTTGCGTTGAAATTTATTTGTATTTTTATGGTTTAGTAAGAAATCAACCAGTAAATAAGTGTCTTAAAAAACAAATCTGAAGATTGGCATGTGACACTTTTTCCGCCAAAGGCAAACTCAATTTTTTCCAATTTTTAGTTTTAAATGTCAATTTTGACAGGCATGGACTGTGGCATCACGACGTCATTACATGTGTAGAATCGAACCTTTCTTTTATAGGTTAAGTTTACGTTTAAACAATGAACTGCGCAGGTCAGTATATTTGATTCAGACTCCAAACTGTGTGCTGCTTTGATGCACTCCATCCGGAATTTTTACCAGCTGATTATCCTTTACATGATATGCCACAAAAACATCCATCCCTCTTTACTTAGATAATAATTATTAGAGGTACAAAAGTTCATCCTATATAGTTTATTAACATATTTATTGAATTTCATATTTACTACAATATTAAAATAATAACAATGATAATAACTTTTTAACGTACATTTTTAGGGATTAGACCTTCCCTCGAATAATAATAATAATGATGTATAGGTATCTATACTCATGAGCACAGAAAATATACGCTACCGCGTAGCGATATAAAGCGATATAAAGAGGGGTTTATTGTATCATGATCTATACTTACCCAACACTCCCGTATTGGTGGTCTTTTAATTCAACAGTAAAACAAAAAGTATATATTTTACAGTGTGTTCAAGGAACACAAATTTGGTTCGCATCTCTGAAACGCGATGCGCAATTATTATTGTTTTTCTGGAACCTTTCCTACAACTTAGCTTTTTAAAAAAATAAAAAAAAATACGAGATAAATTTGACACTGGCCACCCTGTACAAGTAAGTTAATATAAATTATGAAGTGTTATTATTACCACAGGAATTATAAACTTTTATTTTCTGTGGTATTGCAACTTTTTTTACTTGTCGGCTAGCGGATGTCCGTGAGAAGATAAACATTTTGTTGTGTCTCTTTTTAAGTGATTGTGACCACGACCATTTCAGTGGTGAATTAGGATCGGTAACTAAAAGAGCAATAATTACTCTTTCTAGGAGTTAATGGTAGTTAATATTTGATATTTCGAAACAAACAGAATAATCATATTATATTATATTAATAATTATGCTCATCCAAAATATTATATATTCTAAACCAACTCAGGAGATGGGTGGCAATTAGGTACCTAATGTTATTTGGACTTCTTTGGCATTCTGACTATAACCCATTGAAATCAGTAGCAATCCCAGTGAGACAATAATTAGTAAATCATACAAATAAAGCTATTATTAAATCAAAATCGAATCAGATGTTTTTATTTTGAGAAAGATAATACAAATCATTATGCAATAGCAATAGTCAATTCCTAAAACAGTACCTACATATTATATATCAAAGTATTCGGAAAGTGTGTAAAAACACTTACTAGTTAAAATATTTTCCAGTTTCCTTTTAAAAAACATTAAATATTACTATTAAAGCCCAATTTACCACGAATCTACATTTTTACCCATTGCGCACTTTTCGAAATATCTGATATAAACTTAAAATTTGCTTACGATTATTAAAGCAAAAGTGGCAAAAGATTAATTTACCGATAAATAGTAATTTAGTTTTCAAGTAGACATTGTTTTGTTTATAAATTCAACATTTGTCTTTTTCGCATCTTGAAAAATTGCAAAATTGCAAAAATGAAGCTTAGTAGCCACGATATCACAATTTGCCTTTTTACAAGTAATACTTTATTAACATAGATATTTTGTTTGAATACTTCTCGAATCATGTCCATAAGAAAACTGTTAATCGAGTTTTTAACATAATAAACACACCTATTTTCCTTATCCAACCTTTGTATTGACATATCTCAAAAAATTGTTCCGACATTAAAAGTACCTGGGCGTCTACCGTTCTTGAAAGTACCTAGCTAAAATAAATTAATATGCTCTTCCAAGCATGTTCTTTCGTATTTAAATAAATATACACTTTTGATAGGAAAAAACTAGAAGTATTTTTTCTGGTTAGTGGACTTTACAAGCGTGTTCTTATGAAAATTTTCCTAACGGGCGTTTAAGAATATACCTAACACATTTCATACGAGCCTTGAAAGTGTAAACGGATTACTCCCTAAGAAATTACGTTTTTCTGTTGCATTACATGCATGCTCGAAACAGATTTTTCCTTGCTGCATTGCCATAAAGACAAGAAAATGGAACTTATTAACATCGTATCCTCACACAAACTATGAATAATTCAGGACATTAGGGTTTATTATACATTATCCGACCATAATTATAGGGTTCTTGTGCAAATATTCAGCAGGAAATGGTATTTTCTGGATTAGACCAAGCGTCCTATATTTGGAACGAGGCAATTTTTTGGGACCTAGTTTTGCAGGCAATTTTCTAGTAAACACTAAAGATTAACTAAAAGTAATTCATAGAGCTTAGTGTATGTTTTGAATAATTGGTAGGGATTGGTTATTTAGATTGCTATTCAAAATGTTGCACCACACAAGTAGTTTTGATCGACCATTTGGCTTGTTTCATTTTACCAAGCTTTAAAATTAATTGTTTCTTATTTTTTTCAAGGATGAAATGCAAAAGTTGATAAAAGATTACTATATACGTGTACGTACTTGCACTGTACGTTTATTATAGGTTTATTATGTAACACATTACAAAGTGCGACAAAAACTTTTAGGGGGGTGCTAGGGCGCTAATAGCACTCGGCGGATAATTTAAGAAGGCGGTATAAGCTGGTCTAATAACTAAAAATAAATCACATTTTGTTGCTATGTCGATCACGACGAAACATAACATCTGAAACGTTCTCCTATTCATCATCTTATTCATCTGTACGTTGAAGATTTTACTCCCCCCCTAGATTTTTGGACGAAAATAAAAATATCTAAGTGAAAATATCCTAAACGCAGAATATACAACATTGATTGGGGGTTCAAGCCTTGATGGTTTGGGGGTTCAAGCCTTGATGGTTTGGGGGTTCAAGCCCCCTACATTGAGAAAAGACATCTATACTTTCTTTTGTATAGCCGGTTTAAAAAGCAACAATTTTTATGGGCTCACACTAAAACAAATTTCGAAATTTCTATTGGTCACAGTTGTTCTATAAAAGAAGACTGAGTAGAACTTCTTAGCTACAAATGTTAATAGTTATAGTGAACAAAAAAAATACCACAAGTTAACAAGAATGTGTTTTGCTTGGAATTTCTTTCCGTTATATAAACTGTTTGACATTGAATACTTGAAAAATTTTCGCCTACGGCGCAATTTTGTACCGCAAAGATTAAATTTTTTTTTTATTTTTGACTACCTCCCAAACTCCCAACTAAAAAGTTTAGCTTTTTGGGCAAAAGTAAAAAATTGAGAGGAAAGATAACTTAACACCCGGCGGTAGTCAAGCTAAAACCGGCACTGGGTATCATCTCTTCCCGATTCTTAGGTATCTTAGATACACCAATGTAGCTACCTCACTAACTTTCACTCTTGTATAAAAAGAAGTTCTTGATTAATGACACTCGACATACACTAATGACAAACGACACGAGGACTGCATAAAATTATTTCGGAAAAATTACGTCACTACTGAAACTTAAAATACCCC
The DNA here is from genome assembly GCA_963920635.1 of Pseudeuparius sepicola. NCBI lineage: Eukaryota > Metazoa > Arthropoda > Insecta > Coleoptera > Anthribidae > Pseudeuparius > Pseudeuparius sepicola. The sequence continues at coordinate 43,381,334 of OY987302.1, read as the reverse complement.
AGATTGATTTCTATCTTGCACTTTACATACACCATACAAGTTTCCTACACGTATCTGGATCGGCCCCAAACCTTCCAAGCGTCAAAGCAAAATACACGACATATACCTACTTGTAAGTCGCTCTAACCTCTACGAAGGTCTTTCGTCAACTCTGAGGTTTTAAAATTTTGTTCGTGCTTCTATATTTAGCGGATCGGCAGAGATATACAAAACAGCATCTGGTAAATACATTTGCACGCGTTCGTACTCCACTTTGGTCAGCCCCCTTGTTGTTCGCGTGACTGACGCCAGTATCGCAGAAATCGCCAACAGGTCACGTGATTCACCCTGAGACTTAAATTGTTAAGACCCTTGAGATTTGTATATATTTATGTTCTTTGTTTTTAAGCGTCCGCCTTTTTATTTTTCTACAGTTTTATAATAGTAAGATGTGGTGTTTAGCAATCCAAGTTATTAATGTATTGTGAGCTGTATTGGCTGGGTAGTGGATCGAAGGGTATCTACAACAAAACAATTTTTTTTTAAGTCGTCGTTTCGTCAATTATATTGTAGAGTCCTGATGATGTCAATATAATTGACGAAACGTCGACTTTTTGAAAAAAGTAGGTTGGTTGTACCCTTCGATCCACTACCCGCAGCGAATACAACTCACAATACATTTATAAAAGTTGACGATTTTGTTGCTTAGTCTTACTCTTCGGATATAGTATTAACCAGTTTAACCACAGACGGAAGGGTTAACTACAGTGACTATTATTAGTTTATAATTAAAGGTGCTTGAAATGGACTAACAGCCTGTTAAGAAGTTTCAAAATCGTCATTAAAAGCTTATAAATCAGAAATCGACACCAAGGTAAGTCATTATTGTACGATTGTACGATCATAAGAAGTATCTCCATTAAATTTCAAACTGATATGTCAAAAATGACAAAATAACTGCGAAAAAAACAATTTTTATTATATTTATTTGAAAACACAATATTTTTCCTGCTCCCTCCCCCGTAAGTACACTTTACATACTCGCCAACAGGCCCGAAAGCGAAAGTCAAATGTTCGAGGTGCCCTGTTATTTTGGTTGCTAGCTGCGAAACTGGTTGCTAGGTACAAAAAGTATTGCTTAGCAACCCTTACGCAGCAAGGACCTTAAAACCATTAATAAAGTATATGTAGCAACGCGAATCTTGCGTCAATTTTAATAGGTTTCACAACAATCGTTTTACAAACTGGTTTTAATCATAAAGAATACGAATTATACCAAAGAAAAATTAATATTTTATATGTTTCTCTAGCGTCAAATAAGTGCCGCATAACAGAACAAATTTGACAGGCAGCGCGCTACCGGTGGGTGAGAGTACGCGATTAGTAATTCAAAGATCCATGGTTCAAATCCCACACAAAGTTCAAAATTTTTTATTTATTTTTTATTATCTATTCTGCCTCTTATATTTATCACTGATTATCATTTTTAGTAATTGAACAAAGGTTATTTTGAATATCATTATTACTCACAATCTACTCCATATGTATTTTAGAGCTTTATTCAAAGTACCGTTAACTTGAAATTTTCGGTAGCAGGAAAAATGTAATACATTGCACGACGCGTAAGCTCTTTTTTGACCTCGGAGGTACTTTTAATGACCGAGGCAACGCTCGCGTTGCCTCCAGTGGCGGATTACCCTATAGGCAGAGTAGACTATAGCCTAGGGGCCCAAGGCTTTAGGGGGCCCGTTCTTATTTCGATGTTTTGATCGGAATTCGGAATTGGAAAAGGTTTTACATTTTGCATTTTGCAATTGCAAATTTGAGACAAAGAAAACATCACTCCTTATTTTTTTATCTAGGCTGTTGGGTACTCTATTTAGTCCACTCACATCAGTAACAACAAAGCAATTAAAAATAATAAAACGATAAGTGGTGTTCCTCAGAAGAGCTAGGTTCCAAGTGGAGCAAAAAAAAGAAAAATTGCAAAATTAAAGGCTTCAAGGCATGCCGAAGTTTTACAAGTTTTTCAAAAAATTAATGTTTTTTTTTTTTCAAAAAGTCATTAATACTAATACCTGATATTGATTCTGAATGTCAAAATGCGTGTGAATTATCGAAAAGTTGAAGGTAGGTTGTTGAACTTTTTCTGCTGAAATTTGAAAAATTAAGCTTAGGGGATTTGCTTGCTTACTGTTTTTGGTTTTTGTTTTCTAGGTATATGCATTTTTTTGTTTTTTTAGCTTTTTCAGATTGTTTTGCTCTTTAGGTCTCGCTTTAGGTAGATACATAATTCCCGATATTATTTTTTCCTTTGTTTTAGAAGTATTTGTTGAGAACAAAAATCTGAATCCTTAATAATATAGAAACAAAAAAAATTATGGCAAGCTTTGCAAGTATAAAAGCCAGGAAAAAAGTTTTAATTAATAATAAGTACCTATGTATCTACTTTGTTCTTAGTACATGAAGTTAAATGTAAAATTAATATTTTTTCAATATGTCCTTTTCTAAAATAAATAAAATTGTTGATAAAAAACTTATCGGAACTTAAAATTTTACCTAAATATTACCTAATTTTTTTATTGCGACGGGTCAAGGGGTCCTTAAATAAATTTAGCCTAGGGCCCAACATAGCTCTAATCCGCCCCTGGTTGCCTCGGTCTTTAAACAACCTCCTCGGCCAAAAAAGTGCACTTACGCATCTGGCAATGTAAATAAGTATTAATCTGTATTAGTAATAATGTAAAATAGACTTTTTTGTCATACGCTCCCAAAAATAGCTATTTTACGGACTCATTTAAGTCCGTAAAATGCTTCTTTTTCGGCCTAGTCCCTAAATAAATGAATGACATGACACCATTATCAAATAAACAAACTTGTTGCTACGATATCAATTTCTAAGCCAACTTTTTCGAACATTATGATTTCAAAAATTATGGAAAATTTGCAAATTTAAGCGTCCTGAAGAATTGTAAAAAGCGTATAACAAAATTTTGGGAGCCTATGACAAAAAATAGTGTTTGTAACACGTACTTAAATAAAGTTTTGCGGACTCGGCTAACGCCTCGTCCGGAAACAGCTATGATTCTTCCTGAAAAACTTCATTTTAGGTACTTGTAACAAAAATAACTATTTCAGGCTAGCGCACGAAAAAAGTTTTCCCGATCTCCACTCTTTCCGTGCACTGAATAAAAGTACCGAATATATGGCTTTAAAATAGATAGGTATATAATATACAACAATGTAAACTAAATTGAAGAAATTCTGTATGCTATCTGATATACCCATTTCATATTTTAGTTCGTATGTATTTCAATATTTATATCTATACATTTCTGTAATTATTTTTCGAAGTTTTATCACCTTATCCAACAAAGATTAATTTGAGACATATCTCCTTTGAAATAATTTGAGGGTAAAAATGGAAGCGCATCATACATACCAAACCCTGTACTGTCAGCTTGTTTATTTTCGAAAATAATTTGTTCAAATTTTCTTCCGTTTTTCTCTTTTTGTTTTCAAAGAAGTATAATAAAATAATATCGTTCATTACACGTCCAGAAATATATTTTTCCGTGATTTTTTCTTGAGAATTTATCGGAAAAATCATTATTTCCAGACTCGTAAAGTTGCAACTTTAATATCGTGTATAAGGGAAACATTTTTATAAATATAGGCATGTTAGGCAAAGTATACTGGCGTCCAAAATACACAGTTACCCCGTTAAATTTTAACATGTTGTTTTGCTACACCCTGTATTATGTGTATCATTTATATCCCGCATTCGTTATAAAAAGTTGAACTGCAGTGCCTTGGTACACAAGTAACTACCATTTTCATAAATTATACAAAACCAGTGACCAACAAATGGCAGGTGGATCATCCAAATTTCTTGTGTAAAAAGACTACAAGGATTAGAAATTATTGTTACTTGGCTGTGTTATAGTGAAATATAATATTAATTAACAATTAGCAAGTTTACACCTGTGTATTATGACCTAAGTAAAATGTAGTCAATTTTCACTATTGTTGAAATAATTTCTAATATTCTGCTGGTAGTGCCGTGAGTGTGGAATATGCCATTATACCTTCTCTAATAAGATTTTAGATTTAGAAACACACAAAAACTTCAAAACTTGGAGAATGTACCTATAATATATGGATTCTCATGCTGTTTTCTGGAATATAAAACAATGTTTTACCACCAGAAAAATGACTAGAAACAGTTAATTTTCTGAATGGCCGTCAAAAAATAATTAACACCCTCGTATCAATATCCTATATTTTAACGGTATAGTTCAAAAGTGATACAGATGCCCAGACAAACGATTTGCAAAACTTCTTTAAAAGAATCATAAATATGTGTAAGTAATACCTATAGTGTCGACTAACGAATGCACATACGAGGTGTTCTTGTGTGTTTTTGCACTTAAAGCATGCCTCTAATATATTACTGTACCTACTCACCAAGAGTCCAACACTGTAAAACAAAATATGGTACAGAATACAGTACAGATGCAAGATCCAAATTTTTTGAATATCATACATTAGGAAAGTGTTTATATTATAAATGTAATCTTGGGACAACCGATAAGGTACTAATAATACCATAAAGTACTATGTAATTAATAAAGTTAACATAAAAAATAAAATGCTTCTTAAAAGTACCTATACAAGGTAATAATCGATTTCCTTTAGGCTCTCCATTTGTGTCACAAACTAAACCCAAATATTACACGGTCATAAATGATGGATATTTTTGTAAGGTTTCTTTGTGAATAAGAGATTTAATGGATTAGTAGGTTCTCGCAATAGCTAAAATCGGCTACTGCCCCAATTTCCCACTAAGGCGGCATTCTGTTCTGCAAAAAAGTTGCAAAATTTTTATTTCAACTTCTGTTTCGTAGCCTACTTTGGCTAAATCATTATCAGTGCAATTGCGTACCTAAATCATTTCGCTGTACCTAATTTCTCTCGAAAACGGTTGAGTCTCTCGAATTCCAACAATAGTAGGTATGGTATAAATGAAGTCACTTGGAACAGCATAAAAACGCTTGGGCGGCGTTTGCTTCATAAAACAAGGCAGAGTCTTAAGGTGGCCACACATTTCGCTTTTGCCGGACATTTTTGTTCGACCAACAAGTCTGTTCGAACAAAACCACAAAAGGTTGAGTTTACACACACTTCAGTTTTGTTCTCCATCCTCAGTCGACAAAATAATATTTGTGAGAGAGGTGAGAACGTTATATTTGTGTGCAGTGGCGGCGGCATTAGCTATAAAAACAAAAAATAAAAGAAATCGGTCAAAATGGTCAAAGGAATGGCTTTTGAAGAGAACTCACTTTTCCCATATTAATCTGCTGAATGAATTTAAACTAAAACCAGGAGATTGGTTTAATTATTTAAGAATGGATTACGAAACTTATTGTAGATCAGTCATTTTTGCTATCCTGCAGGTAGGTTACTGCGAAAACCGTAGTTTTTTAAAAATGTTTATGCCACACACATCAGACTTGTTCGAACTCGTTCGTTCAGCGAACAATACCGGCCGCCCTAATCAAGTACAACCTGATTTTTTCGACAGTTTTGTTTGCCAGAAAAAAAATACTACATTTCGGTTTTGCGACGGTTTTGATCGAACTGACTTGTTCGTCGAACAAAACTGTCCGCCTAAAACGAAATGTGTGGCTACCTTTAGGCGGCGCGTGGCCCTTAATAATATTATAAAAATTTTATTTAAATGCTCTAAAAAAGAATAAAATAAACTTTGAACAGCATAAAAACGCTTGGGCGGCGTTTGCTTCATAAAACAAGGCAGAGTCTTAGGCGGCGCGTGGCCCTTAATAATATTATAAAAATTTTATTTAAATGCTCTAAAAAAGAATAAATTAAACTCTGAAATAATTCAAACCAAAGCAAACCAATAATTTTGTTTCACACAAAACAACGCCACACAAAAATCTACACACAAAACCAAAACGCCGACCAACAAATCGCTACGCTCTCTTTCTTATTGTCTGCCTCCTTGACCCGCATAAAAACCTTTGGATTTTATACGGGTGATTTCTGCTGATAAGAACGGTATTTTTAGAAGTAGCAGGGTCTGGTAAATGCTATGAAATAAATCGCGCCCCGTATATCACTGTGTTACAAGTGAGTTCATTTATATTTTACCAGGGTAACTCTAGAACAGGCGCCTCGGTAATAAAATACGAGCAAAACACTTTTTTAACCGCATATTAAACCGAACCTGGTATAAGTAGTAAAAGGAGATAAAGGAGACAGAGAATTGTAATTGTATATTGTAGTAAATTGTTGTAAATCTCTTTTTATAAAAAATATGAAAATATTTTTTATACATAATAATTATCAATTGGTATAATGTTATAATTAGGTACAACAAAATCCTATTTTTATCACAAAATCTTAACCTTGGATTTTGCATTGTTATACCCTACCACTGCTGTCTCGTGCCTGCGAAAATCCTTGGTAATTTATCATACGCCCTAAAGAAACTCTTCTTGTGCCAACATTTTTAAGTGTGACGTGTATGCATTAATGAGAAAGCTATATAAAAGTATAATATGCTACTATGCTAATAATGATTTAGGTAACACTGCTCTACTTTTTACTAGAGCCGTATAGCTACCTCTGTTGACTTTTTCTAAACCGCCAGAATCCATCACCGGATAAAACAAAAGAATATCGCAAACTTGATAAAATGTATAAAATTTATTTTTTAGGGAAAGACTACATAATTTTTGAAATCAGCTCATTAAACCGACTCCAGTTTAAGTTGGTCAGAAATAAATCATTGTCACACGCTTTTTAGGTAGGTACCTATTATTTTTTTATAAATGCCTACAATCTAATTACAGTTTAGTAAGTAGATTCTTTATTGAACGAGTTATTGAATCAATAAGAAATGTTTTGTTTTTGAATACGTATTTATGTTCAGTGGCATAGCTACCATACCGCGAAACCCCGCGGTCGCGGGGGGGCCCTGCCATCAAGGGGGCCCCCTCGAACCCTCGACGACCTCCCCTCGACCGGGCCTATACTCCCTGTTCTGTTCTGTTTTGAATATTATATTTTTGAACCTTCCTGTAACTGTTAGAGAAATTGTTGTTCCAAAGACAGAATAAGCAATTCAGAATTACTTTCTATACAAGCTGAAGAAGCTGCAGCAATGGATAAAAGCGAACTAATTAAAGTTCATGTCTCCTACACTAAAGACTATGATATCATCTAGTTATATTAAGCACTCTTTATGTTAGGGTAGCAAACGCATTGTGCATCAATCGCCTTGAAAGGCCTTCGAAAACCGCTTCTTTTGACTTTTCTACCATTGTGAAGATGCAAAGATGGCGACGATTTTTTTATATCCCCGATTTTCACGAAAAGCTTTTCGCGATTCATTTATTTAAAACCTGAGACCACAGGGTTAATCATAACACCGCAAACCCCCCATATACCAAATTTGAACAAAAGACATAGGTACAGGGAGTTCCATTCTGCAGGGTGTCAAAGTTATGAGCAAATTAGGAATTTTAAAGGCATCAGGCGAGTAAAGTGTGATATGAAATCCCATCAAAACAGTTTAATAATCAACAGGACCACTCAAAATGTTGGATCGCAAACGTTTAATACAACGGGCTGTTTTTCTCTGGGCCATCTCAAAATGCTGAAATTTTAAAAAACTTTATACGGATCATGAATGCTTTGGAATCATTGAAAAAATATTAACAAATACAAAAGTACCTAATTTATTTCTGAACAAAATGCCAACAAACAAATAAAAACAATTTAAATTATTGGACCTTTCTCAACAAAGTCACTATCTAAGACAAATAAGACGATACATTTTCTGTGCGTTTCCTGTTGTGGTACACCAGCCACTTAAACTGATATGGACTTACTGACTGGCAGGCTTCTGTATTTGTTGACTTAGTTCGTTCATTTATAGTGTCTGGGGCAGTTTTGATATACTCTTTTTTTGACCCGTATTAAGTTCCAAAAATTCATTACTTCGAGATGGCATAGATAATAGCACCCTGTATATTTTGTATTGGATCTTTGCACACCAACACTTTGAGTGGTTCTCTTGACCATTCGACTGTTTTCACTGACTGATTTCACGGATTTGTACAGTTTTAAAGTTGGATAGTTGGACACCTTGTAGATATATTTTTGTTTTCAAAACATTTTTGTTTTTATTTACTAAGAAATAAAGTTTGTGATAGTTTCACCTCCGTGTATGTTTTTTTATTTTCCAGTTTGAGGGGGCCCAAATTTAATTTGGCGGGGGGGGGGGTCCAAAATTTGAAGCTACGCCACTGTTTATGTTGAAATTTCCTTATTTGTTTTAGTTATTGTTGGCTTATACTTTAGTAGATATTACTAAAATTCGTTTTTCTACTCTCATACTTATTTATTTACTACAAAAGTTTTATGTAAAATTGGCACAATAACTATCGTGTTTTAGAAAGGTCAGCTTGCGCGTTAAACTGGATGTAGATATCGTAAAAGTGGCCCAACATATTTGGTTTTAAAAACAAACACCCTGATAGATCGGTGTTTTCGCCAGAAGACCGTATTTTAATAGAAGTTCATTACAATACCAGTTTATCGTTCGGTCAATATTATTTATAGCTTGTTGTGGCCATTAAAGTTTGTCAATTTTGACAGTTCACAGTTATCCACTGTTTATTACTGTTTAGTGCATCGCTAAAATTTGTGCTTTTTGCATCGAAAATCTCTGGAAATGTACCATAATAAGAGTAAAATTGAGAACTCACCACCACCAAAATTTATAGAGCAGGCCACAGCCACAAGAGCAGTAAGTAAAAATGCATGACCCGCAAAATCAGCAAACAGATACGAAGAATTTTATTTTCAGTTGGAGAGACAAAAGTAAGATTAACAGGTTTCCAGAAAACGTCTTACTTGTTTATTTTGTGAGTTATCTAAAAAAAAAGCCACAAGTTCATTTAGGCGTTATATTATATTATGATATATACCTATTTCATTGAAAACTAAAGTAGGTAGTTACTTACCTATCTAGTTTTTATGGCTACATTTAATGGATATTAAGACATTCCTTTCTGTGCAACACTCGCCTAAGGCTCTAATTTTACCTAATTCTCATACTCGTGTTGTAGCAGCTATCTTTAAACGACTATTCCAAAATATATTATTATAGGGTAAAGATTGTAATTACTTATTGTTTTTTCCTTAAAAGTGCTTTGAGACCTAATCAGGGGTAATATAACAAGTGGTGTGCCTATTATCGGTAAAACCTTTCGTTAATTTTAGGAATTATAATCCCAAAGCTAAAATACCACGACTGCGAGAAAGTCACGCCTGCCTTGGACATCCAAGCGTCATGTTTGCTTACTCGGACGCCCATAAGCTGAAGCTGTCGCTTTCACGATTATTTAAAACAAGAAACTCGTTCAAAATTGATCTTTTGGGAGATATTATACAAAAAATTAATAAAGGAATCGTTATCGTGAAATAATATTCTCAACTACAAGAGCCCGAAATTTTTCTTGTAAAATGTATGGATATTTTTATAAATGCCTACAATCTAATTACAGTTTAGTAAGTAGATTCTTTATTGAACGAGTTATTGAATCAATAAGAAATGTTTTGTTTTTGAATACGTATTTATGTTCAGTGGCATAGCTACCATACCGCGAAACCCCGCGGTCGCGGGGGGGCCCTGCCATCAAGGGGGCCCCCTCGAACCCTCGACGACCTCCCCTCGACCGGGCCTATACTCCCTGTTCTGTTCTGTTTTGAATATTATATTTTTGAACCTTCCTGTAACTGTTAGAGAAATTGTTGTTCCAAAGACAGAATAAGCAATTCAGAATTACTTTCTATACAAGCTGAAGAAGCTGCAGCAATGGATAAAAGCGAACTAATTAAAGTTCATGTCTCCTACACTAAAGACTATGATATCATCTAGTTATATTAAGCACTCTTTATGTTAGGGTAGCAAACGCATTGTGCATCAATCGCCTTGAAAGGCCTTCGAAAACCGCTTCTTTTGACTTTTCTACCATTGTGAAGATGCAAAGATGGCGACGATTTTTTTATATCCCCGATTTTCACGAAAAGCTTTTCGCGATTCATTTATTTAAAACCTGAGACCACAGGGTTAATCATAACACCGCAAACCCCCCATATACCAAATTTGAACAAAAGACATAGGTACAGGGAGTTCCATTCTGCAGGGTGTCAAAGTTATGAGCAAATTAGGAATTTTAAAGGCATCAGGCGAGTAAAGTGTGATATGAAATCCCATCAAAACAGTTTAATAATCAACAGGACCACTCAAAATGTTGGATCGCAAACGTTTAATACAACGGGCTGTTTTTCTCTGGGCCATCTCAAAATGCTGAAATTTTAAAAAACTTTATACGGATCATGAATGCTTTGGAATCATTGAAAAAATATTAACAAATACAAAAGTACCTAATTTATTTCTGAACAAAATGCCAACAAACAAATAAAAACAATTTAAATTATTGGACCTTTCTCAACAAAGTCACTGTCTAAGACAAATAAGACGATACATTTTCTGTGCGTTTCCTGTTGTGGTACACCAGCCACTTAAACTGATATGGACTTACTGACTGGCAGGCTTCTGTATTTGTTGACTTAGTTCGTTCATTTATAGTGTCTGGGGCAGTTTTGATATACTCTTTTTTTGACCCGTATTAAGTTCCAAAAATTCATTACTTCGAGATGGCATAGATAATAGCACCCTGTATATTTTGTATTGGATCTTTGCACACCAACACTTTGAGTGGTTCTCTTGACCATTCGACTGTTTTCACTGACTGATTTCACGGATTTGTACAGTTTTAAAGTTGGATAGTTGGACACCTTGTAGATATATTTTTGTTTTCAAAACATTTTTGTTTTTATTTACTAAGAAATAAAGTTTGTGATAGTTTCACCTCCGTGTATGTTTTTTTATTTTCCAGTTTGAGGGGGCCCAAATTTAATTTGGCGGGGGGGGGGGGGTCCAAAATTTGAAGCTACGCCACTGTTTATGTTGAAATTTCCTTATTTGTTTTAGTTATTGTTGGCTTATACTTTAGTAGATATTACTAAAATTCGTTTTTCTACTCTCATACTTATTTATTTACTACAAAAGTTTTATGTAAAATTGGCACAATAACTATCGTGTTTTAGAAAGGTCAGCTTGCGCGTTAAACTGGATGTAGATATCGTAAAAGTGGCCCAACATATTTGGTTTTAAAAACAAACACCCTGATAGATCGGTGTTTTCGCCAGAAGACCGTATTTTAATAGAAGTTCATTACAATACCAGTTTATCGTTCGGTCAATATTATTTATAGCTTGTTGTGGCCATTAAAGTTTGTCAATTTTGACAGTTCACAGTTATCCACTGTTTATTACTGTTTAGTGCATCGCTAAAATTTGTGCTTTTTGCATCGAAAATCTCTGGAAATGTACCATAATAAGAGTAAAATTGAGAACTCACCACCACCAAAATTTATAGAGCAGGCCACAGCCACAAGAGCAGTAAGTAAAAATGCATGACCCGCAAAATCAGCAAACAGATACGAAGAATTTTATTTTCAGTTGGAGAGACAAAAGTAAGATTAACAGGTTTCCAGAAAACGTCTTACTTGTTTATTTAGTGAGTTATCTAAAAAAAAAGCCACAAGTTCATTTAGGCGTTATATTATATTATGATATATACCTATTTCATTGAAAACTAAAGTAGGTAGTTACTTACCTATCTAGTTTTTATGGCTACATTTAATGGATATTAAGACATTCCTTTCTGTGCAACACTCGCCTAAGGCTCTAATTTTACCTAATTCTCATACTCGTGTTGTAGCAGCTATCTTTAAACGACTATTCCAAAATATATTATTATAGGGTAAAGATTGTAATTACTTATTGTTTTTTCCTTAAAAGTGCTTTGAGACCTAATCAGGGGTAATATAACAAGTGGTGTGCCTATTATCGGTAAAACCTTTCGTTAATTTTAGGAATTATAATCCCAAAGCTAAAATACCACGACTGCGAGAAAGTCACGCCTGCCTTGGACATCCAAGCGTCATGTTTGCTTACTCGGACGCCCATAAGCTGAAGCTGTCGCTTTCACGATTATTTAAAACAAGAAACTCGTTCAAAATTGATCTTTTGGGAGATATTATACAAAAAATTAATAAAGGAATCGTTATCGTGAAATAATATTCTCAACTACAAGAGCCCGAAATTTTTCTTGTAAAATGTATGGATATTTTGTCCGCTCGTAAACGTAAAAATTTGCCCTCTATTTTCGGAAAAAATCCGGAGAAGTTTGCTTTGCTCTCCGGACTTGGGAGTTTACCCTGGATAATTACACAGTGGCGTAGATACTTCAAAGCTATTTTGACATCAGGAATATTAATCTTTTATTATAACTGATTTTTTATTTGAGCCTTTCCACTTCTGAAGCAAGAACTAATGGTATATTATTCAACTGAATCCGCATTAATCTCTGCTCTGAAGAATACCGTACTTTCACCGTTTTAGTAGACATAGGTGAATAGGCCGCGCGTCGCCGTGCATCCAGCTAGGTTTGTCAGTCGTTGGCGGGGGGAGTACACAGTAGTCCCGCACCGCTTATCAGTCGAGTTTTGCGAGCAAAAAACACGCCCCGCCCCCCGCCAACGACTGACGAACCTAGCCGAATACACGGCGGCGCGCCGCCCAGCCATGGCTATGTATACTAAAACGGTGAAAGTACGGTATAAGCAAATGCGCTAAATTCTTTTTGGTCACTTCAGCCTTTCCGGGGAATTTTCTGGGAGTCCACGCTATTCTGCTACACTAACTATCCCTAAAGCATAATTATTATGTTGTAATTACTCTAGACCCCAAAAAACCACAGTCAACTATCAGGCGGATCCGGATTTGACAAACATCTTCATGTAGTTATCTAACCATTTGAATGTCGGGTGACCCATGACATTGATAAACAACCCCTATACAGACAGGGTGACCCATACAAGTTTTCACCCGGGTTAAAGTTTAAAGTTGAAGACCTGGAGCACACCTATAAAATTATTTGTTTCAATTTGTTTTCCACGAAATTTTTTTTAAAGTTTTGGGACCTCTTACTTTATTCCTTGTTCCATCCACTGTCCTAATTTAAAGTCTGCAATGTTGCCACTTTTCATAAAAATCATAATTTTATTTGTAAAAGGGAATGATCATCTGCAATAAAAACGAGTTAATATTTTTGCTTTTGCCGAAATAGAAAATTATCCCGATTTTTATCTCTCTTTGTCGATCTAAGTTACTACCATATTCTTAAAATGTTTAATTGCAATGTTGCCACTTTTCATAAAAATCATAATTTTATTTGTAAAAGGGAATGATCATCTGCAATAAAAACGAGTTAATATTTTTGCTTTTGCCGAAATAGAAAATTATCCCGATTTTTATCTCTCTTTGTCGATCTAAGTTACTACCATATTCTTAAGATGTTTAATTTCTTAATACATATTAGCAATGGAAGTTTTTTACCTAAAGAATCTAAAAAAATCCAGTTAACATTTTTGCTCGAAATTTCTAACGAAAAATAGGTGTTTTTTGAGGTAACTCAAGGTTCCGTTTTTTCAAAATGTTTAATTTTTGGTTTCTACCAACGTATTTACTTATAATTTTGATATGGTAAAACAAAATTGCAGTTAATATTTTTGTCTAGGTCAAATTCTATTTTCCCTGGCCTATTAGTTAATCTCTATCACTGGTGTTTAAAAGAAAAAAAAAACAATCATTTCTTATAGGTAAGTATTTTCCGGTCGTACCCCAAAGGGTTTTCGATGTTGTTTTATTTGTAGCATTTTCGTGACAAAATTGCAACAAGAGAATCTTAAAACCTAACAAATTATTAAAGTATGTCATAGGCGTGCGTAATTTTCATCAAATATATTATTAATGTATCACTTTACCTCTGGCTAAAATTTGTGTACAGGTTAAAGAGTCACAATATATACCTATTTTTTATTTTCCAAATTTGTTGGGGATAATGGGAAATTATTCGTCACATTATTACACTATTCATGCCTTTATTCCACTTCTGATTATGCTGCAAGAGGCAAATGGAATTATTTTTTTTATTTAATAAGGTAATCCCATAAATCTTGAATACCGATTTTTCCATTTTTAAAATCAAGTGAAAATTAATTAGAGATACAGCTTTTTTTCCTTTATACGTATCTGGCGCAGAAGATCGTAATGTGGTATCTAACATCTAACGATTAAGAAGTAAGCCTTGAAATTTCAAATATCTGTTTTATAAGTCTTAATCCTTTTATACAAATTTGTTTGTGTTATTCTCTGTTCTCCAACATACACTAAAATATAAAAATATACAGAGATAATCATTTTTAATGTCGGACTCGACAATATGTGATGGTATTTTTTTAAATAAGTAGTTTTCGTTGCATCGTTACTAGGCAATACTTTTTGTAGGTACCTAGCAACAGGGCACCTCGAACATTTCACTTTCGCTTTCGGACCTGTTGGCGAGCATGTAAAGTGAACTTACGGGGAAGGGAGCACGAAAAATAATTTTTAAGATTAAATGTACTATCGGAGAGTGCAAGAAATGTGTTTGCAGACGACCGTACTTACTGTTCTGTTATTAATTAATTAAACCGGTCACAAGTATCTCCACCAATGGTTGCAAAGGGGACTTAATATTAGGTCATAATATGGAAATCTCTCCAGGTATAATACCAGGGCTAACACTGTGTTTTAACACCGTGTAACTTGGAAATGAATCTTTTTTAAATCCGTTATACCAAAAACCGTAGGTACTTAATTTCAAAAATACTATCACATAATGATGATGATGACAATGATATAAGACACATGTTGGCTTTAAAAACAAACGTTATATTACGTTTGAATCAGCCTGTCCAGCCACTTTTCAGCAACAACAAGTACCTAGATACAGGGTGATCCCCCTTATTTCTTTATATTTTAATATTTTTTACTAGAAATTTTACTAAAAATAATTTAACAGCCGGTAATAGGAATGTTTTTAGAAGTTTCATTGTCTAGTTTGCTAGACTATAAAAACTAATTTTTCGCGTTTAATTGTTTAAAATATGAAGTTGCTAGTATACAGGGTGTTTCATTAAGGGTGAAGAGGTACCATATCTCAGGAATTAATAGTCCTGGAGCTTTGGGAAAAAAATCTTCTTAAGTAATGTGGTCACGAAAAATTGCTGGAAATTATTTTTAAGTTCGTAGGTCGGCCGCTAGGGGGCGTATTCGATACAGTAAATTTGAAAAATGAGTTTTCTCAAAAAAATTACTAATAAAGGTATATCAAAAATAATTTTATTGCACTCTTCAGCAAATTCTGAAAACTTGACTTGAAAAAATGCTACTAACTCCGGTTTGGCTTAACCGAATGGGTCGAATTTGGGCTTGTTGAAGAGAGCGTTCCTTCTCCTATGAAATGATTTTCCAGTAAGGTCATTTCGAATTTCGTGGTCACCGCTAGAGGGCGCAATTTGAAAATTTTCCCTTTTATTACAATTTTCTCCGAAATTTTAAATGTAATGACATAATATTTATTCTGTTATAATCGAAACGTAGATTAAATTTGCAACAAAAAATACCCAAGGTTCAAATTGATATACCTTCATTAGTTTCGGAGTTATCGCCAAAAGAATAATTATTAACATGCTATTTGAAAGAAGAAGGTAGGTATTTGTTATCAAAGATCACCGTGGTCAAGCATGCCATGAAATAAATAAAAATCTACTTGAGCCTTTCGTAAATTGCTATTTTTCTCACTTTTTATTCGGTTAAACGTATTTCTAATTTACTTACCTTACCTGTCGTATTAATATTAAATTAACTCGGAAATCATCTAGTAGGTAAGCCATGAAACAAAATCGTTTGGTTTCTAGGGAAGCAAAAAAGTAAATGTCACATGAATCAAGCTTTAATAAGTATTGTGTCAAATCTTGGATTTTTGTAAATTTTGAGTTGAAATTGTGTGTTGCAATTTTTATTAAATAGTGCCTTATACGAATACCGAGGCTTACGATATGCTCGCCATATATTTTCAATATTTTGAACATGCTCCACTTGCGGAACGTGAATACACTGTCAGGTACCAAACGATTCTGTTTCATGGCTTACTAGATGATTTCCGAGATAACTTCATATCAAAATACGACAGGTAAGGTAAATTAGAAATGTGTAAGTGAAAAAAATAGCAATTTACCAAAAGCTCAAGCAGATTTTTATTTATTTCATGGCATGCTTGACCACGGAAATCTTTGACAACAAATAACTACCTTCTTCTTTCAAATAACATGTTAATAATTATTTTTTTGAAGATAACTCCGAAACTAATGAAGATATCGATTTGAAGCTTGGGTATTTTTTGTTGTAAATTTAATCTACTTTTCGAATATAACAGAATAAATATATCATTGCATTTAAAATTTCGGTGGAAATTGTAATAAAAGGGAAATTTTTCAAAGCTCGCCCTCTAGCGGTGACTGCGAAATTCGAAATAACCTTACTGGACAATCATTTGATAGAAAAAGGAAAGCTCTCTTCAACAAGCCCAAATTCGACCAATCAGGTTAAGCCAAACCGGAGTTAGCAGCATTTTTTCAAGTGAAGGTTTATCCGCCCGTTTCATCTTTATTTGAAGACCTAGAGCAAAAAATCCTTAACGAAAATTGTGCAGAATTTGCTGGGGAGTGTAATAAAATTATTTTTGATATACCTTTATTAGTCATTTTTTTGAGAAACTCATTTTTCAAATTTACTGTTTCGAATACGCTCCCTAGTGGCCAACCTACGAACTTAAAAATAATTTCCAGCGATTTTTCGTGACCACATTACCCCAAAAGGTTTTTTTCCCAAAGCTCCAGGACTATTAATTCCTGATATATGGTACCTCTTCACCCTTAATGAAACACTCTGTACAACCTATAAATATGGGCAGGTAAAGTTATCTCAAATAAATTCTGTAGGCGCCAAATATAGTCCTCGGGCCTATGCCTACAAAACATTTTTTATTACCTCACCGATGAGACATTGTATAAGTACGTGTTCTTTTTGTGCACTTAGACAATTTCTGATATAAGAAAATTCTCAGTAGCGGAGTGTTTTTTTGGGACCCTTTCAAACTTGAAGGGCATCCAACAACGGAAGTTTCCGAAAATTTTTGTCGGACAAGGTTATCACTTGATTTTAAGTATTTCTAACCTGAAAAAAAAACAGTTGTGAAAAAATCAGCTGTGGCCCCCTAACATGGAAAATTTATGACGTCATAAAATTCTACAGCTGATTTTTTCAATGCTGATTTTTCAGGATCGTTTATTAAAAATATTTAAAATCAAGTGGTAACCTTGCCCGACAATAATTTTCGGGAAATTCCCTTGTCGGACGCCCCTAAAAGTTTGAAAGAGCCCAAAAAATTGCCCGCCAAAAAGTTTCTTATGTCAGAAATTGTCCAAGTGGACCTAAAGAACACATTATATACAAAGTCTCAACGGTGAGGTAATAAAAAAAATGTAGGCATGGGCCCGACGACTATAATTTTCTTTGGAGTAAACAAATCGGATAAGATGTATCCCAGAGGAATATAAGCAAATATATTTCTGAAATTTATCCTAACGCAGCTTTCCTTTTACGGAAAATGTAACATATACAGACTTGTCCAAAAATTTGTTGAAAGACCTCAAATATTGTGAAAGAGCTATACGTCTGACAAAGCTGAATAAGGGAATTGGGTGGAACCGGCCTCAGTCCCTGCTGATTCCTGCAAGGTCATGGACGCCTAGCTGTGGCGTCGGAAATAGGGGTTTTAATAGCCTTTTGAAAAAATTATTTCTGACGATAATATGCACATTAGAAAAATTCCAATAGCAGATTCTTGACAAGCGTATTTTTCCCTACCTCCCCTTAAAATTAATGTTCTGATGACCGATACACCCTGTATAAGAGAAAGACGGAAAGACAAACGTGGAGTGAGGAAAAAAGCAAGGAATTGACTATAAATGCCGTTCAAAACGGAAATATGAGATATGGTCTAGAGCAGCTAATACATTTGGAATCCCACAAACAACTTTAAAAATAGAGTATACAAGGGAGGCAGATAAAAACATAGCAATAAGCCTTCAAAAAAGAATTCCAATATTTTATAAATTAAATGTTACTTTACTTTTATACTTTTATAAATTATTAGTGCAAACTTATTTGGCTTCACTCTGGTAAAATCTGAGTCTTAATAAAATAATTAGGGAAAAATACAGCTATGTACAAGAGAAAATAGTAAGTATGTCATCTCGTCCTCCATATTTCCTCTATACAAATAACTATCAGAGAAAATCCCATCTGGATTGTCTTTGTAACTATTAAGGTGGCTCATTACTCGAGGGAAAAAAGATATAATACTTCTTTTGCTTAACTCCATACACCAAAACTTGGTTTTTTTCGCTAACCATGTTAGCATCATCGGGAGATGATTAAGTCTATCTTAAGTTAAGATGATTAAGTCTGATTAAGTCAGACTTAATCATCTGATTATGGTAACATGGTTAGCGAAAGGCGCGTCGAGTGCAAAAAACAAAGTTTTGGTGTGTGGAGTCAATCAAAAGAAGTATTTTCTAAGTGCCAAAGGTTCCTGATTCCCAACTTTGAAGAAAGATATATGACATAGCTATTTACTGGGTTTTCTAATGAAAATTTTAAAAACAAAAAATCATTTCCTGCTTTTAATCTGGTAAGAAATCTGACACATGGAACTTTCTTATAAGGTTATTTTTCCATGGCTGCTATTATTTAAGTTATGAAAATTTCAAAAGTATATATCTTCCAAACGGTTGGTGCAAACATACACATATTTATATCGATATAATCGGAGGGAAGCTTAGAAAAAAAAACAAAAATATACAGAATCTCATTATAATAAAAACACGCCTAGCCCCTGTTACTTTTATTTTATGTTTTCTTTTTGCTGACCACAGATTTGGAAAATTTAGGAAAAATTACGTTAGGTCTCTGCTGGCGCATATAGGGCACTACCTAGGTGCAAAATAGATATTGGGATTTAAGAAGCAAGCACTTTAATACACGAAACTTAAGAATTGTTCATGGTACTCTGTGTTGTTCCGCTGCTGATTTCACGTGATGTTACCATTGACAACTTATATTGCAAGAACCACTGCGTTTCCTGTCCAGGAGTGTCATTCTATTTTTCCCCATATACGTACAATGTCATACCTATATTATGTACCTATATCATTGTATATAATTATATTTTTAAATAAATTCTGCCTGGCAATAAAAACGCATCAGCCGCACTGGCGGCGATAAGGCGCCCGCAGAGCCCGCCGTGCGGGGGGGCCCCAGCTCCAGAAGGGGCCCCTAAAAACTGATCTATCCACTAATATTACTTTTTTCAAAATAATAAACACCCCGAAAAACACAAAAAATGTAAATTTTTGTCAAATTTTGTGCGTTTATTTGAAGTGTCTTTAGTTTCTCTCTTAAACTCGTATAGAGGCAATTATTATGAAAAATATTCACTTCTATTGTTCAGTACTTTTGTACAGTCTGTTACTGTGAATTAAGATTTGCGATTTTTTTGTATTAATCTATTATGTGCCATGTTTTTTATCTTCCCTGCACATTTTGACCAATTTTTACGGCTTTTACAGGCCGGTTGTGTGTTTGTAGCAGATAGCATTGACTTTAGATCAATTTCTAAAATTAATTTATACTTAATTCAACACTAGTAAAAGAGCTTTTACGGGTGTGATTAGAGGGTTTAGTGTGCCGTCCGTCCCTGCTTTGTTAGCTCCGTTTTAGCTTCAAAATTGGCGTATTATAGGGACAAATAGCGGAATTTTCAATTTTTATACAACTAATACATAAATTCTGTGAAGTCACGTATGATGTTTTTTTACTAAGCACCAGGCAGATTTTATCACTGGTAAGATTTTATATTTGGCAATTATTAGATAAAGGTATTTGTATTATTCGGAGTGGCGGAGCCTTTTTTAATATACCTACCTACTTAATAAACATTTTTCTTTGGAAAATATTTTGTAATATATCTAAATATCAAGATAAATGATAAATATATATTATTATATAATATTAAATCATGTCCCATTTATAAAACAAAATGTGAGACATTAGACATGCCCAGTTTTTGTTTACTATATACCACTCGCTATATGCAGAACATTTCCCAGATAGGTAGAAAAACTTCAAATAAAATTTATGTATCCTAGCTTTTTTCTTATAATTTAGCATCTTAGCCAAAATGTGGGTATTTCCATATTTTATTACCACATGTATGCATCCTGGCAAAATTTGGCGGGGGGCCCCCGAATCGTTATCGCCGCCACTGATCAGCCGATCATCAGAATGTACAAAGGTTTTCTTATGGTGTCTGTATTTCAATGGTTGGGGCAAAACGGGCCATATTTAAATTAAACATGCATTGAGATATCAAACAGTTTATTTATTATCTAACTAATCGTATATTGCAAGCTTACGTATGTGTCTACTTACCTCGCAAAACCGCAATGGCTTACAATTTTAATTGTGAACAAACATATCCTTAACCATCGTTAGGGAAATTGGTGACAATAAATAGTGAGTTATTCAATGCCGACGTAAATATTATTTTGGCTTCACTGATAAACAAGGATAGCGCCAGGGCGGAACGTCGTCTCTTTTTTCAAGGCCTTATAGTATCACCGGACTCTTCTATTTGCAGCGTTGCTTTAAAGACTCAGTTTATTTGAAACACCCTTCACACTAAATGGTCGCTACCGCGTTTTATGCCAACTTCCGCCCCTCGGAATTAATGCGGACACTAGAGGCATGTAATATCAGGAATCTGGGCAAATGATAGCATCGTGGGAATTCGCCTTTTATATTTAGATTTTATTTGGGTTAGTGGTCCAGTTCTATAGCGTGGAAACTCATAATTCCTTGTCGAAAAGGACCGTGCGTGTAAAAATATTGATACCGGACCTAACGTGAGTCGTTTAAAGGTCACAGTATTCGCAGTTTGTTTGGGCTGTAAGTATTTTTAAAGGCAAAAGAGTAAAAGTTAATAAAAACAGGATTGCCCTTCAGTACAAATACGTAATTTCTTGGAACGCATTAGCAATACCATTAGCCACATACGAAAAATAGCCAGTTGCTGGAATCCTTTAATAATTTCATATTGCCTTATTCTTTCGCTGTTATTTAAAATTTAATTAAATAACGGTTGAATGATATAATTTTCCTTATAAAGGAATAAGAAATTATATTTGCTGGAACGCCAGGGGGATAATAATTATTCAGCCTTCACCCTGTTTGTGTGAATATGCAGAATTACTTTTAAAAGTACCTAAGTATCTACCAGTGAGATTTTACCGTTTATTAAATTAATCAAGTAAGTATCTCTATACGTTTAAATTCGCGACAAGCTGTCTCATTAGCTTGACGACAGTGCGTCTAATAAGAAACGTGCGCCTGAATCGAATTGCTATCCTTTGTGCATATTATCCAGAGATATGGAGAAAGAGAATGCGCTTTGGCCTACTGCGCATCAGATTTTTCGGCTACACAGAGGACGCTTAGATCGCCGCCATTTTAACCCAGTCTTGTCTTGTAGTTTGTTTACGTTTTGACGTGCTTACTTTGTCATAATGGCCAACAATGTAATTTCCATTGTCGACCATTGTGACTTAGGGATGAAGATTCCTGATATCCACTATACTTCAGAATGCCGCTGAATTACTAGACAACGTTCAAAAAGAATTTGAGCAATAGTTACTTGTGTAGGTACTGAAGTTCAACTTTTTATAAAGTATGTGGAATTTAGTTGACCGAGGCAAATAAGTGAGTTATAAAAGGGAAGTTCAGTGTCAGTGAAATCGGGATATTAAGAAGCTTAAAAGCTACGCGATTTGTTTTAGGTTATGTTGTGAAGAGGGTCGTCTATATTATGTCCCACCAATTTTACCGCGAATTACCTCGCCGATCTTGATTGCAGTATACATTATACATACAGAATATCGTTGTCCGAGCCGACCGAACTGCTCATGTTGCAAGATTGCGTTATTATGACGATTTTGGCGTTCTTCACTGCCGATTTCAGAAAATAGTTATTTATATACCACGGCACTGAAGCAAATAAACCACACGAGTAAAAAAAAGAACTTCAGTACCGAGCGAGGTACATATTATATATTTTTTTGAAATCGAAAAAGAATGTTCTATTAGGCAAACAAAATAATAATAAAAATAATAATACACCCGTCCATGAACCCACTGCGCGCGGCGTTGCTTGACTTTGACGATTGCTCTACTTAGGTCAAGTAGATATGACGAGACATGGTACTTTCCAACAGAAAATTCAAACTGCTGCCTATTGTGCAGCCTCCTACTAAAATATTTATACTGAAAGATTGCGCTGCTATAGGTAACAATTTCGCAATGTGTACGAAAAGTTAAACGGGCCTTTATTGGCCTGGTTTTGAATATTTGGTCACTTTTGACGGGCGACGGCTCCCCGTCTGACGTTTGATGTTCACATCTCGCCAAGGCCTACTTATTGAAAAAATCGTACAATAATGGGCTACTTCAGTGCCGATTTCTGAGCTTTTAATGACGATTTTGAGACACTTGACTGCCGATTTCAAGAAAAAGTTATTATCAGGGCGCATGTGATAACTATTTTCAGCATTAATAAACTTGCTTTTCCAAAATTATTTTAAAACTTTTTACCTACATTCTTTTGGACACAACATCCTTACTTTTTATCCAATTTCAAAATTTCTTTTACCACCGTAACTAACTGGACTTTCCAATGACGTCTAGCACGTGGTATAGTTCAATTTAAAAATAGAGCTATTTCTTTCGACAAATAAAACAAAATAATTTGTTTGCTTCAAAGGAGCTTCACTCTAGAGTATTTCTATACAGACGAAAACTGTTGCTGTTCTAATGATATGTATCTACCGGATGCTTAGACAAAACTTGTAAAAAAATTGATTTAGTTTTCTGTAATATTGAACCATTTTAGACAAATCGCAAACCGCCAATCGTGAAACTGGAATTTTTATTTTCTATGCATGTACGTAAAGTACCCTTCTTCTTCAGAATTTTAAGCTAGTAACGTGCGTCAACTTGCGAGGTAATCGGCCTACTCCTATTTTTCTTCCTTTTCCACCTTACTTTCACAACTTATTTACAATTATCACTGAATGCGCACAAGTTTCAAATCAATCGAGTTGATATTACCTAGCTTCATATTACAAAAGATATTTTTTTATTAAAGCGATTTTCTCGCTTGCTTTGAGCCCCACAGAAAAGTAAGGTACATAACAAGGTATGGAAATTTTTGATAGCTAGATGATGTTAAAACAGAAATGGGCATCCATGTCCGTGCAATACTAAAAAATTTGAAATCTACATAAAATTTCATAGCCTCAAAAGATACGAAAACCCTGTGCAATTTTCTGAAACTATTTGAGCACAAGGTTGCAGAAACCTTCTCAGTGCCATCAATTTTCAATTTAAAAATTTGCTTCTATCTCTTACAATTAACGGCTACTAACAGTTTTGCCCAATTTGCGGTTTTTTAGATACACATTGCGCGACAAGTTGGGTTTTTTCACAGTCACCTAAATGTCCAAACTTGTTTCTTACAGGTTTTTTGTGGGACGCAAAATAAACGAAAAAATCGCGTTGGTAGTCCTAAAAAATCATCTTGTATATTATAGTAGCCAGAACACTGAATTTTAGAGGTTTTTGTTGTTATTTTTTACCGTTAATAAAAACACTGACAAATATTTTTTATTAGGTACAACCACCCTGACCAAGCAAAGGAGGAGCATTCAAAGCAGATTAATTATCCGCCTTTGTCTTATACTCAGAAAACGGAGACAGCACTAACTGACAGCAAACGCATAGATGCGTCTTAGTGACTATATATGCAGATATATGTTATCAAGTTACCATACCTTGTCAAAATCGCAAGTCTTATAAAAACTGAATTCCCTAATACTTGAAAGGATAAACACTCTGCATAAGATAGTTGAAAATATAAAACTAACTGAAAGTATTTGCAATATAATGACTCACCTCGGTCTGTCGTCTAACCCATTCGCCATACTCTGGAATCTGATGTTGCCACTCTGCACGTCCGCATCTGAAGGTTTCTCTCTCACAGTTACCTTAATCGGTTTAACATCAGAAGCGATCATCGTCCGAGCCTCGCGAATCCTATCATTCACACTTTTTTGAACCGAGTTCACGGCCGCTATACCAGGAGTAATCATTTTATCTATATTTTTCTGCACTTCCATCTCCAAGGCTTTAGAGTGCCCAATGCCTACGTGGCCCACGTGGTTTGTATGGTTGTTCGTTAACTTGCTGTTGGAATCAGAGAGTTTGTTGTCTTGGAGGTTATTGGAAATCTTAGAATCAATTTTAGTGTCGTGGTTGAGACTCATCTTGTTGGTAGTCATCTTGTTGTCGCCAGTGACGTTGTTTCCTTTTATTTCATTTCTTGTTTCATTTCTCAATTCATTTCTTGTTTCATTTCTACTTTCATTTTTTGAATCATTTTTAGCTAGACTATCCAATTTCTTTTCTATTGTTGTGGGTAAAGCAGTTTTTGTAGACTTGACTGGACTATTTTCTTTTTCTTTTGACTTTGGCTGACCAACGTCTTTTTCCTTTTCTTTTTTCTCGTTACCTACAGCTATGATAGCAGTAGCTGCAGGGGATAGTTTGGTCAATCCAGGATCTTTGATTACAGTGTTTGTGTTCAGTACAGTATCATTCATTTTATTTAAAGCATTAGAAACACTGGTTGCGCTAAGTACCCTGCCATCAACCATTGGTGTTACTGGTTTAGGCTTGTCGTATTGTACTTTGTCTAATTTTGTTTCGATTTTCAATGGTTTGGTAACTGTTGTTGTGGTACTAGACACAACGGTTGTGTTTAAGCCATCGTTTTTTGGAACTTTCATATCGCTCTCACTTGAACTAGTCATCGTTTCGTTCATTCGTGACCTATTTGCATTAGATAATCCACTTTCTTTGGTAGTGACATTATGATTTTCGTTTTTATTTTTGGCGTTATGGGTTGTTTGATGATCAGTATTATTTGGTTTGGGTTTGATTATGGTTTTCGAATTACTATTGATATCAGGTACATTGTTAGGGATTGTTTTGATATTACCTCTCTTGCTCATCCTAGGAGTCATTTTGTTTTTATTAAAGTTATCAGTACTTGTGGAACTATCACTATTTGCATTGTTAGCTATTTTAGGCAAGGAGTTGGGCTTGGAAGATTTATTTACACTATCTATTCTAGTTAAAGTAGGTCTTTTAGCACTGGGATTAGGTACATCAGAGTCCGTTTCACTGAAGACAGTACTTAACACTGGTTTTGGAGGCACTTTTGGTTTAGGTTTATTGAAACTATTTACTTTCGCTTGAACGTTCTTGTAGTTCTTCAAAGGGACTTTAGTTGGTGACGAAGGATTCTGCGATGGACTGGCATCTCTGCTCGTGTCCCTGGACTGAGCTCTAGATGCTAGCCTTGAAACGGATCTTGAAGGAGCCTTCGAGAGAGGAGGTCTTCCGGCTATATTGCCAGTTTTCCTGTCTGGCGAGACTATTCTACTAGGAGGTGTGCTACGACTTTTGGGAATCCTAGATGGGGAAGACATCGATTGACTTGGTTCTGGAGAACTCCCTACTATTGGAGACAGCTGCTGAAACGCGGCAGCTTTCTTTCTCGGACTGATCGGCGGCTTCTTAGACTTCTTCGGCTGGAGGTTGGTAAGGCTTTGGCTCAGTCGGCGGTTGTCCGCTGTCCCCATGGAAGGTTCATAATGAGTAACTTTTTCTCCAAAAGCCGAAGCGCTACCCCTTCTCGTGGACTGTGGGATCTTGGAGGTATGTTTCGGAGACCCATTTTTAGGACTCCTTTGGCGCTCCGGTGGAGTAGGGGAAGGCGCTGGTGAAGCATGCCTGGAGCCCGCTGGATTGAACCCTCTGCCTTTGAAGGGGCTGACCCTTCCGGATGGTGAGTCGCTGCGTGAAGTCGGATTGCTAGAAACTTCACCAATTATCGCAAACGACTGGTGCTTATTACGTTTTGTTATCGGTGTCAACCTAAAAAGAAATATTCAAAATGAATTTTATGCATCGATAAATTCGAAATTTGTAAATTTGCATGTCGTGCTGTTAAACTTTCCGTGGCGCATGTGTGCGTTTGTATGATACCTACATCTGATAAAGCTAATAGGTTAAGTTTATTTTAATCATATGTAAGTATGATTCTAATAAATGACTGTACAATAATGAATCTCTATTGTGTGTTCGTGCAGTGTTAGCGTGAAGAACTCTTTATGGTATGCCTATTAAGATAACCGGTATGATGCCTACATACAATACTCGGTGTTTGTGAATACTTTCGAGGCAAGTAAATATCATTCAAAATCAATTGAAATTATAGTTAATAATTAATGTCACATGCAAAATGGGCTTAAACCAAAGATATGTGTATATATGCTGTACGGAGTGTAATGGTTGTACAACCAATAGTGATTTACCTCTCCAAGTCTCGAAGGCTGGATAGAAGAAGAATATTTGATAGGAAACTATTTACAAAAAAGTATGTACAAGTAAATTGTAATTGAAAAATTAAGATGATCTCATTAAAGGTAGACAATTTAAATACTGGAACAACTATATGAGCTAAAATAATTATATTAATTCTAGTACTTTTTCAATAACAACTTACTTAGTACCTGGTAGTAAGTAATAATTCATCTATGTGAGTGCGATAAAATGGAGAAGCAATAGATTATGATAGATTATATGTAACATCGAACTATATCCCTATATATGCATGCTCAGTTGACTTTAAATCGAATTTACTTGTACACAACATATACAAGAACCAAGAACACAAAAGGACTTTATATAATCTAGAAGAAAGTATAAATCGCAATAATTTATTTTACATTGAAGCAAGACGCAGGTATTAAGTGGTAGGGAAGATTCAAAATACAAGTTTTTTTCTGCCCTTCGAATTTTTGGAAGCCTCTATGTTACTCTCTCAAATAGGTACTTGTGGGCGACTACCATCATAGAAAATAAACGAAAATCTTTTAGCTGGACGTTCATATTTTCTCATAAATGCCAATTATTCATTTTTATATTGTCCATAATTTGCTCATTTGAAGTTTTCACCAAGCAAAGTATCGTATTGTGTTGAACATTTTATCACGAGTGTAGTAGGTATAATACTAAACTTATATTCTCCCATGTGCTAATATTTCAAAAATATTACAAAAAAAGCGCCACATAATGAGTGACGTGTAATTTTTGAATAATTTTGACTAGAGTTCCTGTATTAGAATAGTTTATAGTACAATTAAAGTAGCAAAATAAGGGAAATAAATCCAAAAAACTTGCCCTGTTTGGATCAGACACGGAAAGTATTAGGTTTCTCTATTCTATGGTCTCCACCCAATTTTATTAGAACCTGGCACCCTTAAAAGTCACCCGCAATTGGCACATTTTGGGTTTTTCGCATTTTAGGTCAGGACTTCGCAATTTTAGCCTCTGTACAAAAATGACTCCTACAAAACTCTATACAAAAAGATAGGTACCACTTTTTCCTATATCCAATGGTTCTAAATTTACAAGCTAGGGCATAACTTGCGCTTCTTATCTTGGGAGGTCCGTTGTACCTATTGGATTTAGAACGATATTAGATATACTATACTGTCATCAGAACCAGAGCTGTAGGCAAAATTTCAGCTCGTTTCGATATTGGGTGGTCGGTCAAATTTCAATCAGATTTTACAGGATGTCGAAACACTAGCTTGTAGTTTTAGAACCATTGTATACCCATACGATACCCATGGTTGGTAAATACTTTTTTTGTGTAAAATTTTGTGAGGATCATTTTTTGTACTGGCCGTTTTGAGGTACCTAAATGCGAAAAACCCAAAATTTTATTTTTATTATTAATTTGTAGCTGGCTGTTAGGAGTTTCAGGCTCTAATAAAATTGGGGGAGACCATATAATTGAAACATACCACTTTCCGCGTCTGATCCCAGAAGGGAATTTTTTTGGATTTATTTATCTTATTGTTGATCTGATTTCAGTGGTGACTCGTTCGCTGCGCAGCCCTTGGTTATGACAGGAAAGTCTATCAGAGGGCAGTTTCCAAAATGATAGACCTTAGAAGCTGGAGGTAAGCGAATGGTGAATTTCTTTTGGCCATACTTTGGGCTCGGACTAGAACCTACATTTTTCACACAATCAGAATATGGGCCATTTCATAACTTGTAGAATATAGGTACCTATTTCGCCATTTTCTATTATTTAATATATTGTTCTGTTATAGGGAAATTAGGAAAAGTCTCTTTAGTTCTGTCGAGCTCTGTATAGTTCATACCTTATTAATGCGAAAATAAATGAACATTTTGTTGAGATTAGTGTTTGATTCAAGATTCTTGGTGCAGATTTTATTACTGATGTATGTAGGTACAGTAGTCCCTAAATAGGACAGGAATGTTGCTCTATGGTATAAGTGTGACTTCCTCTAATAGTTTGGAGAGATTCTACGGTCTGTTTTTCAGGATGCGCAGTTAAAATGTAGAAGTGAATCCAGAATTCAGCCTGTTTTATGAACATTGGTAAGGTCAAGTACCTAATTCCAATCTGCAAATTATCGAACATTTTTTGATACGTATGCAAGCTGCTGTCTATCGGATCCCATAGAGCCTTTGTATGTAAAGGCGTAAAGGATTGGAAGAAAAAAGGCTAGCAATAAGTGCAATCACGCGAAAGCAGGCAGTCTGGCTATGAATAAATACTTTTCACGTTGAAAGTTTGGCAATATGTTATATAGGTTCAGTGTCTCAGTTGTAAATGTCATAAATAAAACTGATAGTAGAAAATCGTAGTTTAAGCAAAAAAGTTCATATGAACATAGGTTCAAAAACGCTTAATAAGAAAAATACAGGGTTTTGCAAGTGACACTCTAAGTAGGTAAACTGCCAAACCCCGTATCTTTCTTATTACGCATTTTTTGAACCTCTCTTCATACGAATTGTATATTTTTTGCATTCTTTCAGTAACCTTTAAATTGGTGAAATGCAATCATGGCATGGGTAGATAACAGCAAACATTTTTGGTGTATCGTGACACTGGAAACTTTAACTTTACTACACAGGGAGTCCTTAAAAGGTCTTTATAAATTTACCTTAATGCAAAGTTGCCTTAAAGTTTTTATTTTAAAATGATTTATATAATAACAGTGTTGCGAATTGGTCCATGTGGGTTTTTGTGGGGATTATATCTGTCCAATTTCTACGCCACTCGAAATATCGTCGCAATCAAAAATGTTCTCTTGTGAAACTCAATAATGTCTACGTTTATCTCGACGCGTTCGATCTGACTGAGAGAGGCTTGAATTTACTGGAGCGGATTCAAAAAGACGCCGTAAATCCTACAGATTGAAATTCAATCAGATTTAAAATTTAAAGTCAAGCCGCTATTTCCAAACAGAAGTTGGCCAAAATGTGCACCAACCCACTATGGAATAAGTATAATAAGTTAATGTCCCTAGAGAGGATTGAAAACCGTACGATTCCATACTGATGATGTAAACGTAGAATTATAAATGATTTCACATAACTCAATCGGATCCATTTCAATCCGATCGAGTTGTCACGGGATAAACGTAGTCAATTTCTTTAGTTTAGAGATAATTGGCTTTTCATGTTTTACGCGCTAACAATTGTTAATAATAAAGGGAATTAAATGTACTTAAATAAATCGATTATGTGGTTATTTTATAAATTATTTGGAAACGGAGCACGTTTCAAAAATTCAAAATTCAAAATTTTAAAATAAAACGGTATTAATTGTTGGTGCTTAAAAACATGGAAAGCCAAATACATATACCGACGAAAACTACTGGAATTGTCGAGTTTCTACGCGAGTAACTACCTTTTGATAGCGAAGGAGTTGCTTCATCAAAACTCAAAACTACTAACTTTCAAACCGATATTTTCAGTGGCGTAGAAGTTTGGCAGGTCTATTCCCTAAAAACACCCGAGTTCTATTCCTATGGACCAATTTGTATCGCTCTATTACTACAGGCTTTTGCGCCCTTTACAGTGATGTCATCATACCAACTCTTTTTTCAATAGATATCCTGCTATTCGTTCGAAGCTTCTAACACATACAGTATTTTAAATTTAAACTTCAGGGCGAGATTGCGCCCAAACGAAGCAACTTTGGACCGCGGTAAGTTTAGCTAGATTGATATTTTGTTTGGGCTACACTATATTACCTGGTAGAGTCCTGTAAAGACCTTTTTTTTACTACTAACCTGAGAAATCACCATTATTTACCTCATTCCTCTAATGAGAAGTAAGATTTCTCACCCTAGGTAAATAATGATAATAAAATAATACCTAGGTAAATAATGAAAAATTTTCTATATGACATTTAAAGATTAGTGTCATTTTATCAGCTTGACAACTGGACTCCCAGGCTACTTGATATTTCGAAGTATTTGAAAAAAGCGAGAAATGACTAAAATAAACTAAAATATGGCAATATTTCAATGTTAGTAGTAAAAAAATTCTATATACACTTCAGTTGAGAAGGCCATTATTTACCTGGCATATTATATCCTTCGGCGCTACGCGCCTCTGGATATAAAAAAGCTCGGTATATAATAGCTCACTTCTCAACCTAAGTGTATAATATACTATTAGGGCACGCTGTATAATAATACCTACGCTTTTATGTTACAAGGACTGGAATTTGTGCTCTTTTTGTTCAAGCAGCAATAATAATTACCAACCCCCCTAAAATATATTTTAATGCGATTATTAAAAATAAATTGAAAACATATTCTAAACTTTCTTAAATTATTAGCAATTTGTTTACTTCCATAAACCTCTCTCCAACCTTGATCTAAAACTTAAGATAGCCCAGTTAAATTTCTGGTACTAAACTGGCTTAAACGCGAGAAGACATTGAGATCTAATCCAGGAACTCCACCACCCTCCGTCCCCGGCGAACTGCCACCAACGCCAAGTGCCGCCTACCTGTAGGGCTGGGGCGCGGGCGGGGGGTCCGGCGGGGGCGCCCCGTCCGGCGGCAGGACGGTGAAGGCGCCCGGCCCCAAGCGGCGCAGCCCGTGGTCGGGCTCGAGGCCGCGACCGGCGCGGGCCGGCGCCCCCGGCGGCGGGCGCATCCCCGCTCACCAGCGGCGGCGTCCTGGCCATGCGCTCACGGGCCCAACGACGGCCGCTCCGAGCGGCGCGGACGGGGCCACATCTGCAAGTAACGTACAGCATTATTAGACCGAGTACCGCGAAGTAGGGCGACTTCGGTCGATTTGTCGACGTTTTTATAAAATTTTCGTGTAATTGGGGCCGCGGTGGCGATGTTCCGAGCATTTAGACTGCATGTTTTTTGCCTTCGATCGACCTTGGTTCGAATCGAGGCAGACTGCATGCCCATGCATAGAAAAATTCCGCTAATGGCCAAGGGCACTGGACAAAATGTGGATTCACGGTATTTTATTTATTTATTTATTTGATCTGGGATACATACAGGCACACAAAACAATCGCTCATGGTTTGTCGCCAGCACAACAAACGTTCAAGTAGGTAGTTATGTCTTGAATTTCTGTTCAGGCGCATTGACAGTATAATAGTCTGCTCTGTTCCATGCAGACTAGAAGTTCATCGGTAATTAGCTCATAGAAAAAAGTTGTTTAAATAAATATCATAGATTATTTCCCTCATACTGCTTGCATCCAATAAGGTAAGTCCTTCCATAAAAATCAAACCAATCATATGCCTCTGCTAGCGATAATTGCACTTGTGCAAAAGCAAAGCGGTAATACCACTTGTGCAATTATCACTTCGTTGCTTAGCGACCCCGAATCTGTTCAATACAAACACGTACTTCTTAAAATTGGTGTGTTTTACACTGTTCTAAATTATGCAGCTTATAAATTATGTCGCGGTATTATTAAGCATTGTATCAATGAATTTATATAACTTTTACATTGCTAAATTCTTGTTATTAGACCTCCGTCTCCGTTTAAATTTATGACACATTCAGAAAACAAACCAACGCCAACAGGGTGTATACTAAAATCGAGCAACTCTTACGCCTGGCGTAAACAAAAGCATGTGAGTTGAGATATTCGCCAGGGCCGCACTAAGGCACGACCTTTATTTAATTTTAGTTGTACAATTGTTTACATCAAAATATTTCGGAAAAAAATTATTGGCTTAATTAAAATGGTTCAAAACATCGATAAAATTATATGTGGCAGTGCCTAAATAGCTGAAAACAACTAGACAAAATCGCGTAACTACACTTTTGCGATCGAGTACGTCCCTGTTGCCGAGTCGGGTGAAATTTTCTAGCCTACCGACCAATCGCGGAACGTCATTGAACACGTGGTTTTATTTACGCCAGGCGTAAGGATTGCTCGATTTTAGTGTCTATATTGGTATAATCGCATTTGCCAAACTTTAAGAAGTAGGTACGTGTTTGTATCCAACAGATTCGCGGTTGCTAAGCAACGAAGTGATAATTTGCACAAGTGCAATTACCGGTAATTGCACTAGTGCAAATTATCGCTAACAGAGGCATATCATTAGTTGGATTTTTATGGAAAGAGCTACCTTATTGGATGCAAGAAGTATGAGGGAAATAATCATAGAAAAAATTAATACAGAAATTATTAAATCGTATTCGTGAAATAATCTCGACAAATACCACTCGTGCCGGAAATTTTTCTAGATAATTTTTTTCTCAAACCCTATTTTGCCCATTAGCAAAACCACTCGCACAAATTGGGCTTTTATTTTCTTTCTTTTTCCTCTAAAAAATCCCTAATAGTACTTCTCGAAATTTCAGCACTAAAACACCGTCTCAGTGGGCCATGAATTTAACGCACGAGGCACCTGAATTATGCATTTAATGCCATTTTTAAAGCTCTACCCAACAAAAAAAAGTTTATGAAAATCGAGCTATAAATAAAAATTTTACGGGGTGGTCAGCCCTTAAGTGTGGCAATAAAAATTTTGAAACTCCCTGTAGAGCTACGGCAATGAAAATCGGTACGTCTGGGTTTCGAGCAATGCTGAATAAGAATCTGGCATTAATTTTCCTCTAAAAAAAATCCCTAATAGTACTTCACAAAATTTCAGCACTAAAACTCCGTCTCAGTGGGCCATGACTTTAACTCACGATGCATCTGAATTATGTGTTTGATGCCATTTTTAAAGCTCTATCCAACAAAAAAAAGTTTGAAAATCGAGCTATAAATAAAAATTTTACAGGGGTGGTCAGTCCTTAAGTGGGACACACTGTATATGCAATATTCAACAAAATATCAAGAACACAAATTTGCAGAGTACCTTTTTCCTTCAAAAATGGTGTGGGCTATTTTTTGGTAAAATTAAAAATACAGCTGGCATCGGCGAAAAATTAATTTACCCCTAAATTCAAAATGGCGAAAAACCTGCCAGGGGTTTGATGGTCGAAAACTCTGATTTAAGCTTTCTATATGGTTTACTAACGCTGGAAAAAAATTTTCTTACCCGATGAATTCAATTATTAAACCTTAAATTTTCTGGACTATAATTATTTTATGTGTACCAAGGCCGTGAAGTTAGAATTTTTGATATCGAATGTGCAATTTAGTTGCCGATTTGCGTCTCAAATTTCTGATTTTTTTCGAATTTTATGCTGGTCAAGTTTGAGACGCTGTAGAGAAAAACATCGTGTATATGTCTTCTTGCAATTTCTTCCATCAACACTCTGGGTGGTCCTGTTAATTCTTCTACTGTTTTGAAATAATTCCATGGCACGTGTGACTCGCCAGGTGCCTTTGAAGTCCCTATTTTGCTCAACTTTAACACGGTGTAGAACCGAACACCCTCTACATTTTTTGCTCAAATTTAGTATATGGGGGTTTTGGGGTGTCCTGATTAACGCTGTTGTGTCAGATTTTAAATAAAAAAAATCGCTAAATGGTTTTTGTGAAAATCGGGGTATAAAATAAATCGTAGCCGTCCCTGGATTTGCATTTTGACAAAAATAAAAACGTCAAAAGAAGCGTTTTTTGAAGACCTTTCGAACAAAAAAAGGTTTTTGAAAATATCTCACAAAATACATGACTTGTATACACTTAAATGTATACACCCTCTATGTGAAGCTTTGTCTATGATGCCAGTTTCTCTCTCTACTATCTAGACTTACGGCAATATTAGTCTGATCAGCTTGGAGCAAGTAAAATAGCTAGGTATATGTCTATCGAATCATGTTTGGTTTCTCGATAATAGTTAGTGCCTGGTTGCACAATCGTAGTCCTTCAACGTTGAGTGAAATGCCTTCAGCATTGAGTGAGGAATAATCACTCAACGCTGACTCACTCAGCGCTGACTCACTCAACGCCTTCAGTCTTCGTATCGTATCGTATCCAAAGACTAAATTGGTAAAGGCCCGCCCCGCGTTTAGCAAATATCGCTATTTTTAACCAGCTCAGACATCTATGCGACGTAAATCACCCATCGGATACGAAAACATAACCAAGTGTCACTAAAAATTTTCTAAATGACGAGGATGGAGAAAAATATTCTAATCAGGTTCGTTATTAATTCGTTGTGCTCGTTTCTTGAACCAATAGAGTATCCAGAGATAGTCCAAATGAAGCTTTGTCGAGTGTGAAAGAAAAATATGGTTTGAATTACATACGCAAGAACCCTATGATAACATGATTAGGTATGCCAAAAAGGGATTGGTATGGTATAGATAAGCCGGTACCTACATCAAATAGGGGATCAATCAAGCACACTCTTTACATCCATGTTGTGGGTATATCAACACCGATTCATACGGCGGCGCATGGCACTTTGAGTTGTTTTGTACATTTAATTGAATACTGAATGAATTAATTCAAATGAAAAAATAAGTATACGTATAACATATCCAGATCCGGTAACGTCATAAAAAATTAATCTATCAACTTGTAAATATGTCCGAAAGATATGCTTTTAGTCACTCTTCTAACCTTTACCTATCTGCATGGCTTCTGCATATAATAAGATTTTTCGATTCGGATGATATTGATATCTGATTTATTATAATAATTAACATTTTTACCAATTTTTTAGTTAACATATTTTATTCAAACTTACTACTTCATTCCCACTCCAAAATTGTATTGCTTGCTGCACCATAAGTAGGGGTAAACAATTTAAAGTCGATTTTTCACACCACTGAAAATTTCTCATTGGTATCTATACTTATAGAACGAACACATGTTATTCCTTAAGTATATTTTTCCACTGGAGTAGGTATGCGGAAGTAATTTTGTTATGTTAGTTATGCTCATTGGGACTACCTACGCAGTTTTTCGTTATGTAGGTACAAGTAGATACGCACAGTACCCAAATGTGTGTATTATTACAAGAAATATAATTTATTGCTGGAAACCCAGTCCGAGTCTTCCACAACATTCGTTTAAAATTAGAAGTTCATTAATTTTATTGGGAAAGTTATTTTTATCAGTAGAGGAAGTCATTAAGACCTTAAAATTTGTCGTTGTTTCCTGCAGATAATCCTCGGCTACCAACTTTATTTGTAGAACCATGATTAATAGTGGATTCCTGTGTTTTAAAAATATGCTTTCACTTGTTGACAAGTAAAAGTATCTATGAATATACCTAGGTTCATAATCAGAAATTCCAAAGTAACAAATGTACTTAATAATAATAAAAATAAAATAATAATTCTCCCAATACTCCAAACTAGGAGTACCCCAAAAGTAACCAAATGCTTGTGCGGAGAAGGGATGACAATTACTATTATTTAGTATTCGTTGACATTTGCGGCTAGGGCCGATCTTTTCCCAATAGAAATAGGACAACGTTCACTCAAGTACTACAAAAAATTCTAGAAAATCGTAGAAAATCCAGATGATGTACTTAATATTATACTTATGTAGATACAACAATGCTTCCCTTAAAAGATACAGCAGGTTACAATTATAACTCAAAATTCGCTTTGTAGGTATTTTTGTCAATTTTATAGAGATACCTACCTAATCTAATATCGAGTTTAAATTTATTAAGTACATGTTATTATTTTTCATATCCAATTCGACCATTTGGTCTTGGTTCTCATTATTGTAGCTCAGATACAAATAGAAATCGCAGGAGGTATAATCTTCTGTATCAGGAGTTCGAGAGGGATATTATTCCGGTTAAAGATGACAAACCCACCAATATATGGGACACTCTTGTGTACTTTACCTGCCTATTATAATAATTATTATGTATCTCACAGCTTAAAAAAATAGTTACGTGGATGTTGGTAAACTCAACCACGATTTAAAAATACTTATTCAACAACATCATGGGCTAAATATGCAAACTAAGTAACTATTATCAATAACTAAAAAATTTACCGTGTGCCACATTTTTTTAACACGACTCTACCTACTCTTTCTTTCAAAAGGGGCAACCAAATTTGTTGATTGAAAAATATGAGTTATCTACCTACTTTTCATACTTTATCTTGCTGGGTCATTTAATTTAAGTTAAATGGTATCTACACACAAGCTTGACAAAGAAAATTTTATATTGGGGCCTCATCTCTATATGGAAGTCCTTGTAACTCCTTCAAAAAAAATCTTCAATACAAACGGTGTGTTCTGATTTAGTACCGAAATTTTTTTATAGGTACTCGTATACCTATACTTTAACATTAGTATTCAACTATGTAGGCACAGACTCGTTACTTTGCAATTAAACGAACTGTGTGTAGTATTGTAATAATAATGGACTGTTATAAGAACTGTTTATTTTTGTGTTCAACTTTCTGAAACTAATGTAAGACTAAAAATCGCATTAGAAGCGTTAATATTCTACACTGTTATTGTTACGGTCTAGTTACTTTGAACTGAATTGAAATCGTGAGAGTGTATGGTTTATAACTAGTTGGAAGGGTTGGAAGCTCATTATTATTTCGCAAGAGGAATTGCCCAATACTAATTATTAGTTTTTAATTAAAATTTTAGTAACGAAACTTATATCAAGATTGCATAAAAACCATGCTTGGAGGACTACAGCAATGTAGTTGTGGTTTATTATTAATTTCTCAAAAATCACAGACATTACTATTATTATAAATACAGATGCAGATGGAATCACTACTCCAATATCATTTTTCATAGTCCATTATCTAGAAATCCGAAAACAATATAGGTACTTACCTAATATAGAAACCGACATGTTGACACTGGATTTTCCCCCTATATTAAATCACTTTGTTTCTTAAAAATAATGCCAAAATCCACCTATCTCATCCATATCCGTTTCATAATAATGTCAAAAATTCTCCCTACTAGCAGTTATGTGGTTTTGATTCGCTAAGAACTACTAAATATCGAAAAACTACATACCATCTCCCCAGTTTCCCAAAAGCAATCTAAACCATCCTATTTTGTAGGCGGGACTTATGTAAATGCAAATTCAGTACCTACCTATATTAGGTATGTAATCGGATTTTCGGCTGTAACTTTGGAAATATTGATGCAAAGTTAAAAACTGTATTGTTTGAGTCGTATCAGAATTTTATAACACATATATACCTAAATTTGAATTTTGGATATTTAAAAAATAATCCAAATATTCTACTGTTATTAAAAACAATACATCACACATAAACGTAGGTACATAAATTTAAAACAATTTTACTTCTGAGCTTTTCAAAATAAAGTCATCTGGAGAGAAAGTTTGTCGTTGGCATTGCTTGGTTCTCGCACAGAAAATGTAGCCTAGGGCAAGCTACATTTTCTGTGGTTCTAGGAATAAAAGCGATTCAAAAATACTTATAATATGGTTTTACTTACCTCAAAAAAATGATTAGATATTTAACTTATTGTTTCATATAGTATTTTGCTCCGCCGGAAATTTGAATTGATATTTACAAATTATTTATGTCCTGGGAAAATAAAGGGTGATGTAAATTTAAAAAACAAATTCAACCGAACGAATATAGGAGAAATACGGAATCAATATCAAAAGAAAGTCCTCGAAAGCTCCCACGCATGTGAATGATTATTAGCTTCAGATTCCTATTAGGAACTAATATGAACTAAGTTAGTTTGCCACAAGTCTGTATTCAATTTATTTAAAAATAAAACACTATTTAGATATATCGTACTATACCCGAGACTATACCATTATGTTCTCTATGGAATATAAAGAAGAAATCAGAATAATATTGTTAATATTTATATAATAATTAATAAAATCTGTTAATTTTCCAGAATAAATTAACAAACGAAGAATATTTCGGTTTAACTTTTGTTGTATATAAAAAAAATGATTGTTTTTGCAAGAAAACTCACGAACCAAAGCAATTACCGGTTTACATTTAAAAGAAAATAACAAGATACGATACACCGGAACAGCGCTGGGCAAGTAGGTACAACGATTAACAGGAGCAATAGTGAAGTTTTTTGAACTAGGGGCAGTTTAACCTGAATTGCTTTAAAGAGAGTCGGATAGAGACCTACACTTACACACCTACCGACACTTACGAACTTGATAACCCCTACCGGCATTGAACTACACCATTGGTTCTTGATTTTCGTTGGGAATAAACATTGCAGATCAAAGTTCCCTCCTTCACCAACGTAACATCAAAGATATTGCTATCTTTGTTGGGACATGTCCTGACAATCATCTGCAGGCACAATGATCCCAGCCAGCCCATTACCGGTTTCATCCTCGTTGGGAATCATCAGATGGACGTAGGCATGCAAAATCCAGAGTGGATAGATTCAAAAGATAGAACCAACAGAAACAACTACTCCGAGGGCTAATACCCCTACCGGCATTGAACTACACCGTTGGTTCTTGATTTTCGTTGGGAATAAACATTGCAGATCAAAGTTCCCTCCTTCACCAACGTAACATCAAAGATATTGCTATCTTTGTTGGGACATGTCCTGACAATCATCTGCAGGCACAATGATCCCAGCCAGCCCATTAGCGGTTTCATCCTCTTTGGGAATCATCAGGTGGACGTAGGCAAAATCCAGAGTGCATAGATTCAAAAGATAGAACCAACAGAAACAGCTACTCCGAGGGCTAATACCCCTACCGGCATTGAACTACACCATTGGTTCCTGATTTTCGTTGGGAATAAACATTGCAGATCAAAGTTGGTGAAGGAGGGAACTTTGATCTGCAATGTTTATTCCCAACGAAAATCAAGAACCAATGGTGTAGTTCAATGCGGGTAGGGGTATTAGCCCTCGGAGTAGTTGTTTCTGTTGGTTCTATCTTTTGAATCTATCCACTCTGGATTTTGTCTACGTCCATCGGATGATTCCCAAAGAGGATGAAACCGGTAATGGGCTGGCTGGGATCATTGCGCGTGCAGATGATTGTCAGGACATGTCCCAACAAAGATAGCAATACCTTTGATGTTACGTTGGTGAAGGAGGGAACTTTGATCTGCAATTGATAACTTAGGTTAACCTATGTCTGCGTTTTAAACAACTAACGATCTAAATTGGGTAAATACCTAAAGAGATGCTAAAAAAATTTAAAAAGGTTTAGCAAAAAGTTAATAACCCCCATCATTATAGTGTTCATCGTGTTCTAGCCTGATATCGTCTGTATTTATAAGCGACCTATATGGATTTTTGCACCGGGAAACTTGGCTGTTCACGAAGCCTTAAATTGAGGAAAAATTTTGTAGATAAGTATTTCCGATATGGGATCTGGAAGCACGGAAACGCTGCATACTGCCAGCATTTGTAATTTCGCACCAAATTGTAAGTAAATTAATAGGTTTTACACGGTTATTTTTGTAACGTTTTATTAAAAAATTCCCGTGTTTTATTCTTATATCGATTTTTGTTTAATTTATTCCGCGGCCGGTAATACCTACACTCTTTTTACCGTCGCAAAAGCGGGGGAGTTTTTCCTGTTAAGTGGCACATTTGGGAAAGAAAACAGTCGTGTTGAATTAGCACTTTTTTATCTATTTGTGGCTTGCGCCAATAGCAGGTAAGCCCCGCTTGAAAATTTTGTATATCAAAACTAGCTTATAGAAATATCATTCCAGCTCTAATAAAAGGCAGTAATGACCAGAATGACAATGTGTTTGGTCAGTGACTTTAGTAACACAATCTTCTTGGAGTACGAGAAATTTATCAGATAATACTTTTTGTTAGACTTAACTGAACATAGGTATCTATATATATTTATGTATAGTTTTAAAAGTGAAAAAAAAAAAGAGAAAAAATTAAATTACTAACCAAAATGGACAGTTCCAGAGTCAATGAGATATAATTGACATTTATGCTCTAACATATTTTAGAAGCTGCAAGTGATGGCAGAAAATTTAATTCAAGATGTTTCTGAAGATTTTTTTATAATAACTGTTCCAATAGGTAGGTATATCATTTTATATTGTAAATAAATATTGTATATAAATATTTTGTTAATATTTACCTTAAATTTAATATATACCTATTTATTCATGTTCAAAATAGTATATAAATTTGAACTCGAGCACATATAATAGCAGTGACAGAAAAATTATAGTGTATATATAACTCGCACACATTTTCCATGATACAACCAACAATTTCCCACTCATATGACTTTGCAGCAACCACATGCGGCTCGTGCCGCAAACTGTCATATTATACTTACTCCTGTGAAATAAATGCCATTCCATGCTAGTTATACTGTTATACAATATATCTACATTTACTAATGTAATGTACTTAATAAATACAAAGTAGGTAAGAGTAATAGGTAAGACAATAAACTTCTAATAATCTATGTGCATTACTAAAGTACTATAATTTTAGTTTTGGCTTCGATCGAATGTGTTGACGCAAAATGTAAACATTAAACTTTTCATATAAATCTGGTACTTGGAGGAAAAAACACGTATAGGTATATCTACGGTAATTAATAATTTTGTGGAATATATAATATATTGAGTGCAAATGAGGAACAAACTATTTTACTTCTTGAAAACAAAGGGCGCCAAACGTTGCGAACAATCTATACTTACATTTTTTCTTTCAACGCTTGTTGAGATTCGAGCTTATCTAAATTTTCTTTTACAGTGCGGCTTTTTTTTTCAGTATTGTCGCTTTCGGGCTGATTTGTCTTTATTCCGAACTTGTGATGTTTCTCCGCCTTGTAATGTTTTTACCGGTTTCTCCCCCCCTCCGTAGAATATTTTTGAGGTTCTTTTCTATAGGGCCCTAATTATTTTTTTTTTGGTAGTGCTAGTTTAATTTATGAGCTAGATTCTAGGTGATAGTTTAAGTATGGTCTTCTGTATCTTTGAATTATTGGATGTTTGTATGCCAAAGGGCTTTATTACAATGCGTCCAAAAACGGGAAATGGAGACTGCAATCTATCACCTTCCATTGTAAACTTAATTTGATGATCTGATGTTGTTTATGCAGTACCTATAGGTATTGGAAAAAACGTAAAATATAAAAATATTGTTTCTTGACCGTAAAACCCAAATGAAAATTAATTGGGTACACTTGAATGAGTATAGCTCAAAAACTAATAATTATTCAAGAACACTGTTGAAATGAAATTAGTTTGTCGGAAAATCCAAAACAAGCTTAATTAAGCTTAATTAAAACAAACCTAATTGCTTTGTAAAATCCTCCACTTTGAAGCGACTTATTTACAATTATTAAAGCAAAACATAATGAACTTGTATATCTATTCTTTTGTCACTTATGTTTACAAACCTGTACCACAGACCTATATGCGAAGCTATATAGGTCTGTGCCTGTACCTAGCAAAAATGTTAAGTTGGTTTGTGAATATTCATAAAAGTTTCTGAAAGTTGAAGCTAGGTAGATATATGTATATTTTTTTCGACATCTACATTATCAAATTATTGTTATGTGGGATTAAAAACTCTTACAAAACAAACGACACCAACCAATTAGTTTTCATTTTACTACAAGTGCCAGTTCAAAAGCAAATCACGTGCACTTGTTCCTTCTTTATTGCCGTCGTTGTACTAAACTTTGTTTTTCGTACTTTCATATCTGAAAGCAGTATCACCGAGTTTAACGTATTATCATAATGCAATGCTCTCTACATGAACAGATACTGCCTTGCCAAAACTGCAGGCAGTTTCTTGCACGATACCGCGGAGCAATGGTCAGTAAAATAAATTCCCTTAAAGGTTAACTTTAAATAGATAGTTATCTACCTCTTAAATTGTTCAATTTACTAATATGTAAGTTACAAAGAACTGCTTCATTCCCGGTTCTTTAAATACGATAATAATTATTTGTTTAATTACCGTTCGTTTTCGTTGACCTTAAATTGCTTCTGTAGCTGGCAATTAATTAGTTGTAACTAATCTGTTCCGTTCTAGAAGAAGAAGTAGGATCTTCAACTCAATTTTGTAACAAATATTGAAGCTTTTTGCATAAAAGACTTATTAAGACACATTGGTTTTAGTATGGAAATTATTACACGTGATATGCGTGATGAAAAATAATATACTTTAATTGTAACGACGTTTCAGTTCGCGCAATATCACAAGCACCTATTTACCGTGCGTATACAGGGTGTTAATCATTTAAGTCACAAAATTTCAAAAGTAGATTTCCGGGTCGATTTTAAGAAAAAAGTTAATATGAACATGAATAAATGTTCTGTAAATGATTGAATAGAAGCCAAACTTAGTAGTCGCTAGGCTTAAATGGAGTGGCGCAACCAGAAATTATTCTCAGGGGGGCTGGTTGACAAAGTTAATTTTTCATTGTTAAGTTGTGCGCCGCAGGAGAAAATTTTCAAAATTTCAAGGTCAAACATTTTTAATGAACTAAAAAAAGTAAGTAACCTAATATTAGCCAAAAATATTACGCAACTGATTGTAGTTTTTTTCTTTGTTAACTGTAGAACCATATAATAATAATAATAATTTAACTATATGCAGTAACTGTAAGAAATAGGTAGGTACTCTTTTTTTCTTTTGCATAAAAGCCCGAGAGAGAATTCCTTCAGTGATGTGGAAGTAAAAATATAAGTTAGTGCCTATAAATGTATTGCCACATCCTATAAATTAACATGTCCTCTCGAAGGGCCAAATGTATATAAATCTATTTCCTTGTGGATTCATAATGATTATTGATTTTTAAAAGCAGGAATTAAAAGGAGGTGTTCGCTTATTAAAATGCGCCGCATGCGAAATTTTTTAGAAATTTTAAGGACAGACAATTTAACGGAGGCGTAGAAAATTGTAAAGTTACATCACCATGATATGTTTATGTTTCCTCTCATTTTTTTCTCAATGGGGGAAGGGTTTGAACACTCAACCCCCCCTTTTTTCTACGGCCCTGCCGTATATGAGGGACAGTAGAAAACAGAAGGCCAGGCGCATATAATTAGTTTTAAGTTCGGCGCAGGTTTGGATAGGTTTTAAGGCCCGCGGCGCGAGGCGCGTGTGCGTGTGACTTGTGTTTCTGTTCTGTGCCCACTGCCGGCCAGACAACTAATCTTTCATTAAATGTCAACTACTAATGTGTACCACCGATATCCGATATCCTTAATATCGTAAATTTGATAAATCATAACATAAACGTAAAAAAACAGGTTAAACAAAATACAAATCTTTCTGTCTTGTAAAGAAACGA
The DNA here is from genome assembly GCA_963920635.1 of Pseudeuparius sepicola. Taxonomy (NCBI): domain Eukaryota; kingdom Metazoa; phylum Arthropoda; class Insecta; order Coleoptera; family Anthribidae; genus Pseudeuparius; species Pseudeuparius sepicola. The sequence goes on along the minus strand of OY987302.1, from coordinate 43,337,522 downwards.
TCCTGTAGCATTGTTTTTATTTAGCTTTGTTTAGCGCTTTTTCGCCTGGTTGGTACGAGCTCGGCCCCCTCCCTCGTTGCGCCAATATGTCTTACTAGTCTTCTAAGGCTGTCAGTGGCGCAGTAACCAAGGGTCGACGTTACTTACTTATAATTTTGAAACTAACTACTAATAATGTTATTTTACTACTACTGTTAAATAACGGAGATGGCATGGATAAGAACACTCTGTATATTTTGTATTGGACCATTGCACACCTTGAGTGGTCCTACTGACCATTCAACTGTTTTGAGGGGATTCCATGGCACACTTGACTTGGCAGATGTCTTTAAAATTCCTATTTTGCTCAACTTTGACACCCTGCAGAATGGAACTCCCTGTATATTTTTTATTCAAATTTGGTATATGCAGGTTTTGGGATGTTCTGATTAACGCTGTGGGGTCAGAATTTAAATAAAACAATCGCTAAATGGTTTTTGTGAAAATCGGGGGTATAGAAAATCGCAGCCGGCCCTGGATTAGCATTTTGAAAATGGCAAGAAGGTTAAAAGAAGCGGGTTTTGAAGGCCTTTCAAACAAAAAAAATTAAGATTTTACGGATTTGTACAGTTTTAAAGTTGGACACCCTGTATGTACTGACGCGCATTCTTTTAAAAATGTGGTGGGACACTATCAACATGTTCCGAATGATAAAAAAAATGTCGATTTGAAAGTTGATATTCTGGGAAAAAAAAAACGTCAGGAGTAAAACTACTATTAATTTTGAAAATACGGGAAAAGTTAGATACTAAGAATAGCTATCCAGATTTTTAGCCCTACAAGTGTTAAGTTAAGTAACTTGGTATCAAGAAATTCGCCCAACATTCGTAACATCAATCATGTTACGCTTTGTCAAATTTTGAGATATTAGCAATTTTACCCATACGAATATCGTGTGCAAGCCTTGTTATTTAAGGGTTTTCTATTAAGACTAGCATTAGGAGATTTTTAATCTATGTACTTTTCATCATCATCATCATTGAAAATCATTTCTAAGAACAGTTTTCCTTAAATGTTTGGATGGGAATGGTAGGAAATATTTTAATTGGGCCTCATTTTCTTCTTCTTTCATATTTTTTATAAGTATGTCGACTGTAACGACAATGACAATTACATTGTTTTCACTTTAATTTGGTGCAAATAATAACAGAAATAACAGCGGCTTTCGAAGGTTCACAAAAAAATTCGTGAAGCGAGGTATCCTTCATGCACTATCAGTTCCGTGGCAGTTTGATTAGCTTGCTTAATTAGCTCTTAGTAGTGTGAAGAATTATCAGTAAAAAAATGAAAAAATAAAAATATATATGCTATAACTACTCTTCTAGTATCTACGTAGTTGTGTATACAGGATGAATAGAAAGTATGGAAAGTTGCTTTTTGCTTATATTATGTTTTAATAAAAGTTTTAAGTGCATTTTCATGTCATACATTGTCCACTTTCAATTTTCTTCTTAGTATAAGGAACTTCGTTGCTAAGACATGACGCTCTTTGCATTTTTAGAAAGGCAGTTTCTTTATGGAACTATAACATTTTAGAGAGAAAACAAACTTTTCTAAAAATCACCTTTCGTGGTTCGACATATTTAGTACAATTCTTATAAAGTTAGCCATGGAAGTAAATTGTCGGCAACTGTAACTGTCATTTGTCAGTTTTGTTCAGTTTTGTAAGGAAAATAACAGTGTATAAACACGTACATTGTCAAATAGCATACCTATACTTTTTGATTCTATGACAGTGTACCGTGATTATTGTACTTTCTAGAGGGCTTTCGTGTAGTTATGTGAAGGTCGTCCTGGTAGTAAATGACAGAAAATAACGACAAGTCAAATAGAAAAAAGTCGACATAATATTAACTGCAACTAAATAAGATTATTTTTTTGGAAACATAATGTTTCCCTACATTAAGTAATTTTCGCTGATTATATTCTCTGATGTTTGATGTTTCAACCTAATGCGTTATAATTAATGCTGAGTAGAACAGATTCAGCTAATTTGGGACAATTATTATGTCTGCAGGTAGTGATGTAAACGATATTTCAGGCCGACACGAACTAGTATTTACTCATTCTAAGGTTCTAAGTCGCAGGCTATTGACTAAAAAGCGAAACACGTCTGTATTTCAAAACAAGGATTTCTGGGTAGTTACCTACTGCCACCTGCAAACGGTATTCTTCGCGATTTCTAAATTGTTGCTGGAAGTAATTTTATCGCTTATATAGAACTTCATGGTAAACGATTATAACAGTTTACTTTTAAATTAAACTCTATTTCCCGATTTTTACTTTCTTATTTTGTACGAAAGGAAATAATTCGATCATTCTATATTTAAGTGCTGCACGGTCTATGGACAACTCACTTACTTTATTCTGCAAGTATAGGGTATAGGGTATAGGGATACCTACTCTTTCTCATATCTACAGTTAAATAAAATCTGTATAGTAAGTATTTGGTTACTTTTAAAATATCGTATTTTCAAATTGTAGGTATACCTACTAAATTTGATTAACTTCAATTTATAGGTAGATCTCGTAATATAGATGATATATTTAATACCAAAAATATTTGTTTTGGAAAAAGGGATAATACTTATATGACATTTTTGAGAATATCTGTCAAATTTCTGACAGCTCCTAACACTTTAGTTTGACGGTAATATTGGTTCAAACTATCCCCAACACGGAGGTAGAGGTAACGCACTTACCTTACTAGTTATAAAATTAATACAAATGTAAATAATAGTTTTTGTAGAAGGTGTACAGTATAAAAATATTGTTTACTATATTTTACCTTAGTATAAAATATTATTATATTGTAAATTGCTACAATGAGCAGAGAAACAGTATTTTTGGTAAATTCATTAAAGGAATGGAAAATTCAATGTGCTGGAATAGGGCTTATAAATTTTTTGCGATGAATCGTGCTAATATTCTGGATGAGTTAAAAATGGTATCAAAACAGAATGCAATTCATGATAAGATTGAAAAACCTCTTTTATTATTTTTATTAAAGAATTTCAAAATATGACAAACATGGAGTATAATTAATCCGGTAGGTATTAAAATAATGATCACCTGTTATAATTGGAATAGCTTTGAAAAAAAGAGAGAAAAATGCATAGTCCAGGACCGTATTAATTCTTTTCTTAGTGAATGTGCATTTTAGCAGCTAAAACGAGAAAAAATATGTATGTGTCATACATCGTTGTACTCAGGACAACTATTCATTTCTAAATATGCAATAAAAAATCCAGGTCCGTATTTAAAAAAAATGAAGGTGATCCCTCTATCTCAAGAACGAAACGTCGCCCCGAAAATCTAAATATACTATGACGTAGTCCAGAAAAAGTTTCAATGAAAAAGTATAATTTATTTTTCAATATTATCGCAAATGGCGACAGAAAAACAAAATCTAATTTTCAAAAATTCGGTTTCTTAAATATCTCAGCAACCCATGAAAATATTTTAACTTTCTCAACGGCATATTGTTAGGCGCCCAAAGGCGCAAGTTTGCCTCCATTTGACCGACTTCGTATTTGTTACGGTTTCCGAGATCCCCATGTTGAGCACCGGAACTGAATCACCCTGTAAACACTGTGAGTGGTTTTTCGTGTTAACACTCCTAAAAATCTAAATAGGCTGGGGGATTTGAACGGGGCAATTTTTTTATAGAAATGTCCCTGAAAGCCGAAAGGTTTGTGAAGTATTGCTTTGGCATTGCCAGGAAAGCCTGGGCCTTCCTCGATTTTTAAAGTGGTGCTTTTTTAGAGTAACCATATTAGGAATTTTTTTAATTTAAAATTTGACACCACAACGTTAATCAGGACACTCCAAAACTCTTACATACCAAGTTTGAACAAAAAATATTCAGGGAGTTTCATTCTGCAGGGCGTCAAAATTGAGCAAAATATTAATTTTAATGCCATCTGACGAGTAAAATGTTCCATGGTATCTCCTCAAAACAGTTGAATGGTCAACAGGGCCACTCAAAGTGTTGGTGTGCAAAGATTCAATACAAAAATGTACAGGGAATTTTTCTCTGGGCCATCTCAAAATGTTGAATTTTTATGAAACTTTATACGGGTCAAGAGTGCTCTGAGATTATTGAAAAAATATTAATAAACACAAGAGTATTTTTTTTTTACAAAATGCCAACCAACAAATAAAAACAATTTAAATTATTGGACCTTTCTCAACAAAGTCATTGCCTAAAAAATGATACGTTTTCTGTGCGTTTCCTGTTGTCGCACACCAGCCACCTTAACTCGTATTATGGACTTACTGACTGGCAGGGTTCTGTATTTTTTAGACCTACCTAGTTCGTTTATAGTGCCTGGGTCGGTTTTGATATATACTTGATTTATGACCCGTATAAAGTTGCAAAAATTCATCCTTTTGAGTTGGCACAGTTGGATCTTTGCACATATCAAGACTGTGAATGGTCCTGTTGGTCGTTCAAGTGTTTTTAAGTAATTCCATGGCAAACTTGACTCGCCAGATGCTTTTAAAATTCCTATTTTGCTCAACTTGTACGGTTGTGTCAGATTTTAAATAAAAAAAATGCTAAACAAATACTTGGCAAAAGATGAACCATAAAAAAATTGTTCCCTCCAATTCCCGCAGCATTAAATTTTTAGGGTTGTTAACAAGAAAAAGCAGACATAACAGAATTACCAAAAGACGATGCACTAGAAAATTACGTTGTTTTTAATAATTCTTTATTATGGCCGGGTTTTCAATATCCTCCCGGCGGCGCTGTCTGACGTTTGGTAATTTCGCCAGAGCCAACGCATAGAACAAATCGTACAATCACTAATGATTTACTTAAGTAAGTGCCGATTTCTGAGCTTTTAAAGGCGACTTTGAGACTCTTTAGTGCTAATTTAAAAAAGAACGTTTCTTTGGTTTTATATTATATTTTTTCCTAGTTTTTTTGTAAATAAACTTAAAAATCACAATAATTGCTAAACTGTATTTTTAAAAGCGTTTAGGGCGAACGTGCCACATGTCAACCCGAAGGGATTTTTCTTTAGGGCTTATGACCAAATTACAAACAAAATTACGAAATAATAAAACTCCTTGGCACCCCCAGTATTTTGAGTCCTCGCCCAACTCTTTGTTTATACGGCAAACCTTGACCACCGCGCTCACCCCTCTGCCCTGCACGTGCCCCTCACCTCAGTTCGTCCAGCGGTGGTGGTGCATTTGCAAGTCAGATATATTCGCCGATGCCGGGGTGTCGTCGGACGTGGGGCCAGCGGCCGGCCTTCGGCTGTCACGGTCACGCTGCACCGCCGCGCACACTGCCGTTGGTGAGGGCGGTTCGCCGCGGCCGCCGAAGACGATGGTAGCGCCGCGCGGGTGCAACTGCGCGATCGGAGGAGGCGCGACCTACATACGGACCGGCGGCGGCGGCGGCAACGGCGCGGCGCCCAAGAAGGAGGACGCCGGCGGCGGCCCCCCTCCCGGGACGCGCCTGCGGGGAGTCGCTAGAAGACACAAGAAGTGGTGACGCGTTTGTCCCTACAATACAAAATGGGTTCGAAAGTACCCACTAGTAGTAATAACTAAAGAGCGGAATATATGCAAATTGCATATATATGAATTTTTTGCATATTTTATTCAATTTCGCAAAACATTGCATATTTCTGGAAAAAACTATATTTTTGTGCATATTTGCATGTTTTTTCTATACTTATTTATTGATATAAGATATAACTAAGATTATAAGAGCCCGCAGAGACAACTGGCAGTGGGAAGTGCAAAGTCAAGAAATCCTGAAAAGTGCTGATGTAGCTAACCAACTTGTTTTTATTAGAGTCAATTTTAGTTTTATACCAGGTAATTTCACTAGAAAGTAGAAATTTAGGTTTGATTGATTGATTTTGTTCATACATTTTCCGCCAAATGTAGAAAGGTTCCCAGTGAGAAAAAAATTAGATGCCGTAAATATTACCGAAGAATTTTTTGAAATAATTAGCCCCTCCCCCAACTTTACATTCTGATTACGTCATTAGGTGCTACTGTAGAAAATAATGAAGGGTTCAAATCTTTAATGGCAGTAAAGAGTATTTTTGATGGTAAATCATCCAACGAAGTTGCACCTTGGCCTTATACCCTACTACCCAAATTAAAATATTGTCCTATTACATCGGCAGATGTTGAGAGAAGCTTTTCTATATATGTATAAATATATTTTTAACGACAGAAGGCAAAGATTTTTATTGGAAAACTTTGAAAGGTATTTAATCATAAATTCCTACTATACAATTTCAAATTAAAATGTTTCTATAATTCTTCTTTAATATAGATATTTTACGAGGTATTTTATGTATTTGTTTACCTATCATTTTTCTTAAAATAAACCTTTTCTCTAAAATCAGTTTTGGTGTTTTTTAAGGTATTGGTACATGTAAAATAAATGCATATTATTGCATATTTGGCCAAATAAATGCATATCATTGCATATTTTAAATAAAAATGATGCATATATATGCGCATATTTCGATTGAAATTAAATACATATATTCCGCCCTTTAGTAATAACAATAATTTCTTTATTCTCCGAACGATCACATAACATAAACGTGGACCAACTCTATATTAAACACCCGAGCATGACGTCATAATTTCATTGTCATTTGCGGTCTGAAGTGGCGCTAGTGAACGAAAAAATGGCAAATTATTATAGGTTATAGGTATACCTAATAGAAGAGTATACATATAGGGTAGTCCAACGAACTGTCACGATCAGCTGATAATAGCCGCCATAGGACAAAATTTACATTTGTTTGTAATGTTCAAATTTCGATGAATTATTGTTTAATAAACCATGTTTTTTTGTACTGTTAATTGAGGGAGTATAGGAAGTCAAATCAACATGAGTTTTCTTTAGAATTTGTGTCTTGAGCTTTAAAACATAAAAACGAAGACGCGAACTGTCTTATATTAGACATACAATATTATATGTTCAAAACATTTTATTACATGTAGATAGTTCGATTTTTATAGGTATCTAGATTTTATTTTTTTTTAAATGAGAGTTTTGTACACTGCTTATTGGAAAACTTTCAAAATTGAAACATCTTGCACCCTAATTGGGTGTCTTCATTAAGAATTTCCATCCTCTTTTCAAATATATAATTCCATCCATACAGTTAAAGGTTTTACTTGCAAAATTTTGTTGGAGAGGGCTATAAACTATTATCTTTAATATAAGCTACCTTTCCAATGAAATAATATTGTCTTCGATTTTTAGTGCTCCAGGAACAGATAATGTGAAAACCAAATGGACCGGGAGATAGTGACAGATTTTTGGACGTGATTTTACTCAGTATGCCTTTCAAAGGGCATTATGTGGCACATATTCTCACAATAATAAGGTATGAATCAGAGAGTCATCCTGGGTTCTTCATGTGAAAAACTGAGTTTTCAATTATTCGAAAAATATGCGTTTTGATATGATTTTATACAGGCTGCCATGTGTTTTATAATAAACTTCAAAATAAAAAATTCCTCGGAAAAAATAGGCATACCGTTAGGGTGGGTCCAAAAAGCTATTATTGCCACGTGATCTTGTATTTTAATAATTAATTTTTCCACGTTTCTGAACAGGCTGCTAATGAGAAGTATGCAAGTTCTTATTATGAAAATGCTGAAAAAAAGATGGCATACCGTTTGCGCATGTCCAAGTACACTTTACATCGAATAACTCGTTTAAATGATTAAATAACATTCTATTTAAACAGTACTTGGTCATGCGCGAAAGGTATGCCATCCTTTTTTCAGCATTTTCATAATAAGAACTTGCATACTTCTCATTGGCAGCCTGTTCAGAAACGTGGAAATAGTTATTTATGTACCAAGGCACTGAAGTTCAACTTTTTATGACTCATGTGGAGTTTAGTTGCTTAGGCCTCTGGCGAGGCAAATAAACCACATGAGTCATAAAAAGAACTTCAGTGCCGAGGTACATATTATATTTTTTTTGAAATCGGAAAAAAAATGTTTTATTAGGCAAGAAAATAATATTAAGGGATCACCCGTCCATGAACCGACTACGCGCGGCGTTGCTTGACTTTGACGATCGCTCTACCTAGGACAAGTATGATGAGACACGGCACCTTCGACAGAAAAACCAAACTGCTGCTTCTTGTGCACTGTGCAGCCTACACAACAAATCTATTGATATTCAAATTTACTAAAATATGTATACTGAAGGATTGCGCTTCTATAGGAAACAATTTCGCAATGTGTACGAAAAGTTAAATGAGCCTTTATCGGCCGGGTTTTGAATATTTGGTCACTTGACGGGCGATTTCTCCGCGTCTGACGTTTGATGTTTACATCTCGCCAAGGCCTACTTATTGAAAAAAATCGTACAATAATGGGCTACATTATTGTACGATTTCTGTGCTTTTAATGACGATTTTGGGACATTTTAATGCCGATTTCAAGAAAAATTAATCATTAAAATACAAGATCACGTGGCAATAATAGCCCTTTGGACCCACCCTAACGGTATGCCTATTTTTTCCGAGGAATTTTTTAATGTTGAAGTTCATTATAAAACACATGGCAGCCTGTATAAAATCATATCAAAACGCATATTTTTCGAATAATTGAAAACTCAGTTTTTCACATGAAGAACCCAGGATGACTCTCTGATTCATACCTTATTATTGTGAGAATATGTGCCACATAATGCCCTTTGAAAGTCATACTGAGTAAAATCACGTCCAAAAATCTGTCACTATCTCCCGGTCTAAAATATTAAAGGCATTTAAGCGTTTGACTGAAATATCTTAATATTTCACTCAGTAATTCGACTTTTTAAAGGCTTTTTGTTGCTTCTTATAACCGCTTATTGTTAGCGCTAAATAGGTAACAATATCCATATTTTTGATAAATTTTCAGCACTTAAGTAAACATTGAGTAATTTAGGTAGAGTATGCTTTTTTAACATATTTAGTTTTTAGGTATAGATATATTTATAATAGTTCTTCGCTGCTTCGGAGTTTTCAGCTTGTAAATTTAGGATATAATCACACTGTCGGTATCAACTGTTTATAATAAGCACTTTTTACACAATAGAAACACACGAAAATAAATTTAAACTACAATAATTAATTTTCATGACGACACCCTCTAAAATACTTATATCAAAACTATACGAAAGTCTTTTATCAATCAAGCTTTATTGCCCCACGGACACCATTTTGGACTCGGTCAGCTGTCTTTGGAATTACGGGATGATCTCTTCAACCAGTTGAAGAAGGGAGAATTCTAGATATTTTATTTTGAAAGAATATTTTTTAAAGCATGCAAGAATGAAAATAGAAAGTTTTGTTTAAAGCTCCAAATATAAAGAAGAAACTGAAAAATCTAATGTATATATTTACTTATACACTACAACTATAACCATGGACTTCATTTCAAACCGAAAGGTGTACCAAAATGCTCTTGCTTGCTTTTTAGACACGCCTATGAAAATATGGAATGGTATGAAAGAACGGTGCTTTTAGCATTAAACCACTCTGTCTATTTTTTCGTCATAGTGGCGATCGCTATGTACAGGTGTTTAATAAGTGTCGGTCCAGCATAAACTGTCAGTAAAGCCCCAAGACAATTTATTAACTGTACCTTTGACTTCACTGTATAGAAAACGTCTTATTATACACATTAAAAATATGTGCAAATAAACATCAAGTGTAACATACCACATACTTATTAAAAACCAAAGCACTGATTAAGGTATACACGAATTCCTTATTCAATGACCAAAGTAAAAACTACCCAATAACTACATATACAAAAAAAATCACATAGAAATTAAACACTATCTTAATTTTCAATAAATGATAAATTATGCTGATAAGTATTTAGGTTAGCCAAGCACGAGCCTATAATATCCAGGTTTAATTTATTGTAATTTTGGCATCAGTAATACGTACTGGAAAAGTTAATGTAAATAAATGTACATCTTAAATGCTTGACAGTACATCCACTTTGCATCAAACGTAACAGAATTGTAAAGCGTTAGTACATATATATTCTATTCTATATAGAATAAAGCTAAAGTAATATAAAATAGTTCTTACGAAGTAATAAGTGTTTAAAAAATTCAGAAATTTTATAAATATTAAAAAATTCTCCCACATGACGTTTTTAAATTAAATTTTAATTTATTTGAACACCCTGTATTCTATCTCAAAAATATTATACACTTGGGTTTGAGACCGTACTGAAAAATAATTCATTATCGGTTTTTGTCTAAAAAATCACTAATAGCCGAGTCTTGACTATGCTAAATATTTCACGATTTTTCGTCCCAAACTTCACGTCGCGGTAGGACTTGACTTAAGACTTTTAGAAGTTTTAAAAACCCTATGTAAAACTAGTTGTCAAGCAGCACCTCTATAAGTATGTCATTTGTAAGGTGCAACATTAACATTAATAGAACTTTACAGGTTAGTGGGTCTATGGATCGAGTGATGGATTCAAAGATTATTTTCCAATTTCGCCCACGTTTCGTAAAATTTATTTACTTCCTCAGGGCTCCTCACACTGACTCCCTCGAAGAAATCCATGGTATGCACTTATATTATGCCTGGTGGTCAAAAATTAGGTACCCAAAAAATTTTAAAATTTTACGAATGAATCCATCACTCGATCCATAGAGCCACTAACCTGTAAAGTTCTATCACTATTCGAGGATCGCTAAAATCAGCAGCAGTAATAATATTTTTGGAAAAATTGGAAATTGCAAAATAATCTTTGAATCCATCACTCGATCCATAGACCCACTAACCTGTATAAAGTTCTATCATTATTATCGAGGATCGCTAAAATCAGCAGCATTAACACGCCTTACAAAAACTACCTACGGAAACCAAAATGAATCACAACTTTATAATATGTTATTGGAAATTTAAAATTATGTTGTACACACCTAACTTCTCTTACCTACTCAGCATAGTGTAAATACCGCCTATTACCTAAAACTGAACACGCCTTACATCCTTAAAAAATAATAGATATTATATTTCTCTTAATTCTTTATAGGGTAATTCAAAATAGTGTAGGTACCTATACCTATATCTACCACCCGTAAAAAACGATAATTTATTGAACAGATAATTCCGATTCATTGGTTGTTTAAATTTTAAATTGTGGTTTGTTCAAATAACAGAGCACAAGCTAGACCGAGAAACAAAACTTGCCTACGCTTATGTTTGTTGGGTGTTGGGTGTAGAGCACTTTTCAAATATCAGCTAAAACCTTTCTTCATAATTTCCAAGGCATACGTTTTCGAAAGTAAAAGTATGTCACAAATTATTTTCAAACCAAGAAGGGCTGATCCCCAGAAGCTCGCTCAAATTTCAACTCGAAAATTTGTTGTTATGTACAGGGTGTCCACGAAATATTTGACTAATTAAACTTATGTTTTTTTTAAATGGAACACCCTATTTATTTTCGCATTTTTTTAAATCTGCTCATCAAGACAATTACAATGATGTTAAACTTTGTGGCATTATGTTTTTCCGTTTTTGATAAATTCCGTTTTCAAATTTTCTTTTTGAGAATATAATCAGTAAAATTTGAAAAGGCTCCTAACCATTTTGGAGTTTCACTATATTACTCTCTTGTTTGAAACAAATATTTTTTGTTATTACATCGATCATCTATCTTTATCACGAGATCCACAAATTCGAGTTCAATAAAATTTAGTATAAAAGTTGAAAACGGAATTTTTCAAAAACGGAAAAAGATAATGCCACAAAGTTTAATATCATTTCAATTGCCTTGATGAGCAGATTTCAAAAATGCAAACAAATATAGAGTGTTCCATTTAAAAAAAAACATAAGTTTAGTTTGCCACTCTCTTTCTAAACACCTTATATAAAATGAAATAAAACCGCAAAAAAATTAATAAAATTCTCTACAAAATGCTTTTTTATTCGTGTTTCTAGCTCAAAAAATAAAAAAGTTAGTGGGGGGGGGGTCAAATATTTCGTGGACACCCTGTACACCTTATGTGAACTCAATCCGTGGATACACTGTATACAGGATGATTTTTTTTAGGTCTACCACCGCGATTTTCTCGCTCATTTTGCGGCCTACAAAAAAAACGTAAGAAACAAAAATGTGGCAATTTTGCACAGCTAAGTGGTGCTGCAAAAGAAATCGGCATCCAGGGCCAACTTGTCGCGCAATATTAACAAAACCTCAAATTGAGCAAAACTATTAATGGCCGTAGAATGTTTATTTTAAGAGACAGAGAAAAACATTTGCATTCAAAATTGATGGCACTAAGAAGCTTTATGCAACTGGGTACTCAGATAGTTTCAGAAAATTACACAGGGTCTTTGGCTCTCTTGAGGCTATGAATTTTTTTTGTTTATTTCTTATTAAACGATTTTCTCGCTTACTTTGGGCCGCACAGAAAATATGTAAGAAAACAAAATATGGAAATTTTGGTCAGCGAGGCGACATTAAAAAAGGAATGGGCCTCCATACCCAACTTTTCGCGGTGTACTAAAAAAACCTAAAATCGACAAAAATTTTCATGGTCTCAAGAGAGCCGAAGACCCTGTGTAATTTTCTGAAACTATCTGAGCACATGGGTGGATAAAGCTTCTCAGTGCCATCAATTTTCAATATAAAAGTTTTCCTCTGTCTCTTAAAATAAACATTCCAGGGCCATTAATAGTTTTTCTCAATTTGAGGTTTTTTTAATAATACGCGACAAGTTAGCCATGGACGCCGATTTCTTTTGCAGCACCACTTAGCTGTCCAAAATTGCCACATTTTTGTTTCTTACGTTTTTTTTTTGTAGGCCGCGGTGGTAGACCTAAAAAAATCATCCTGTATAACGAACGCACATGCAAAAAGAATTGTTTACATAATTTTTATTTAAAATAGATACCTATTTTTTGATTTTAGTTATTTTTGTGATATAATTTTTTTGTGATATTGCCTTATTGAAGTTCTACAGGGTGAGTTACGTAGAGGCCGCGGGATATATCTTCTACATTGTTAATGCTTGAAAAAAAAGTTGAGACAAAACTTGTAGAGAAACATGAGTTGTGTATTCCGAAAATATTTTCCAATATACAGGGTAATCCAATAAGTAGTGGCCCCTCAAAATTATGTTTTTTAAATGGAACATCCTGTATTTTGTTACATTTTTAGGAAGCCCTTAAACAGTACGTTTTTTTTGGTACAGGGTATTAAGGGCCTATCTTTAAAGGTTAGGGAGTTATTTTAAGTTTGTTACATTATACAATTGTATATGATCAGTGACTATCTATAGTCACTGATATGATATAATAGGCTGTCGCAAGATTTTCGTTTTCATATACAATTATTATTGTATAATGATACAAAATTATGGGTTTGCTTTGGTTTGACTTATTTCAAAGTTTATTTTCTTATTTTCAGAGAATTCAAATAAAAGCTTGTTTTTAAAAATCATTTGTATGCAGCTCTGTTGTGATCTACCAAGGATGGGAAAGAAGGACCGGTAAAGAGTAATTTTATCGGCCGTCACTCTTGGCCTTTTCAGCTCTAGTCCTGTAAAACTACATTTTTCGAATACAAAATTTTAGGTGCATAGAGTGTGTCAAACAAAATTTTATTGTTGTCAAAATATGATATTTCAAATAAAACCGCTCATTTAACAAATCATTTTCGCAACAAAACATTATTGATATTATACGACTTAAAACTATTAGTAGGTACTTATACAATAACCACATGGCTTTCTAAAATTTTGTATGGTGTAATCAGACTGGAAATCATAACCCCCCCCCCCCCCGTTGCAAGCGTTTATGATAATTCACTATTAGCATATGCAAAAGTTTCAATACTCGTCCATTCGGAGGGCAACGCTCCTTGCACTTCCGGGTTACTGGACTTCAAGAAGCGTTTTATCCTTGCATTTGCATCCGCGATAAGACCGACCTATAACATAGTGTATACCTATGTTCGCCGCCTGTTCTTCACTACGGGTTGTTTACCAAGCTGTTGAACTGAAATTTTGCACTGCAGTGTTGTTGGGGACGGAAAATAAGCTAAAAATGTTAATTTTTACCTGTCTCACAGAGGGCGCCACTTTCGCTATTTTTGGATGGTGCTTTTACTCGTAAAATTTTTTAATTTATTTTTTTATCTTGCAGGTCCATCATTTTAGTGCATCTTTTTATTCTGCGACAAAAAGATACTCTTGTTTCATAACGATCAAATCAACCGTTTGCGTTGAAATTGACAAATCGTGCCCTAAAACACCTGTTAACTCCAACATTTTCACCTACCGCTTTCCAATTTTACCATCCAAAGTAAGAAAAAATCCAAATAAACAATGAAATAAAATTTATTCGCTTTCAAAATGGAAAGGATCGAAATTGACAAAATTTTGACACCCTATTTCAAGAAAGTCAGCGGTGTCTTGACCAATGTCTCTTTGGCATTTTTTTCACCATTTTGACTGTACGGTTGAAAGTAGTACCTAGTAATTTTGTTTCGAATGCTAGAGTTAACAGGTGTTTTGGGGCACGTTTTGCCAATTTCAATGCAAACGGTTGATTTTATCGTTATTAAACAAGAGTACCTTTTTATTGCAGAATAAAAAGGTGCACTAAAATGATGGACCTGCAAGAACAAAAAAGATAACCTCAAAAAGTTACGAGTAAAAGCACCATCCAAAAATATCGCAAGTGGCGCCCTCTTTGAGATACGTAGAAATTTACATCTTCAGCTTATTTTCCCATCCCCAAAAAACAGAGCAGTGCCAAATTTCAGTTCAGCAGCTTGTTTATTTTGGGAGATATTGCCATAATTTAATTTCAAAAGGAGAACTACAACCCTGTATCTCATAAACGAAGAACTTTAGGACCTATGTTTATTTGAGCAACCCACCTTATAATGACTTTTCTACAAAATGTCAAAGTCCTTATCAAAAAAACCTGGGACACCCTGTATATACAGTGTGTCCCAATTTGATACTGGACACCTCAGAAATATATGAAGGGCAAGGAAAACAAATAATGGTCTCTATTTTTTATTGGTAGTCCCATGGGAGAGTATCTCATAGGCGGATGGGGTAATTATTTCATGGACTGCTCTGATTTTTTAAAATAGCAAATTTTCAGGAAACCCCATTAGGGATTTTTTTACAACAAAATGTTATTAAGAAAACTTGTTCAGAATGAAAACTGAGTATATTCGCAAAATTTCAAAAGGCTAGACCTACTTTGATTTTTAGATTTATCTCCCACTTTTATCTTAGAAAAGTGTCCTTTCTGGAGCTTTCACGTCAAAATTTTATTTTTTCACGATGATCAAGTTTCCTTAATAATATTTTGACGTACAAGCTCCAGAAAGGACACATTTCTAAGAAAAAAGTGGGGAAAAAAGGCGAAAAAGCTAAAAATAAAAGTAGGCCTAGACTTTTGAAATTTTGCAAATCTACTCAGTTTTTCATTCTGAACAAGTTTTCTTAATAAAATTTTGTCATAAAAAATCCCTAATAGGGTTTCTTGAAAATTAGCTATTTTAAAAAATCATAGCATTCCATTAAATAATTACCCCATCCAAATACCACCGACTATCAGATACTCTCCCTTGGGACAACTTTAAAAAATATAGACCATTTGTTTCCCTTCCCTTGTCCTTCATATATTTCTATATCAAATTGGGACACACTGTACCTACATTATATAGAACTTTTCAGTTTCCAGAATGACTGACTCTAGTCAATATACTATATGGTTGAAAAAGTATACTATATGCCTATAGTGATTTAGGCGTGAGTTTTGTACTTAGGATGTGTTCTAATAAATAAACAAAACGGGGAATACACTCGCAAATATTCCAAGGCACAGGCATATACAGTGCTATTCATAAAGTTTGCACCAATGGTAAAATTTTTTATTATTCTATTAATTTTTTGAAAATCTAATTTTGGGATATGTTGGTGCATGTTTTGTTTACACTATTGCGCCTAAAGAGGGTCGTCACGTCACAGCCCGTGAATGTCAAATTTGACATTTAAAGAAAAAATTGGGAAAAATCAGGTTTGCCTTGAAAATATCGGAAAAAGTTATTAACAAAATATGTTTATATTGCATTATTGTGCCCTTATGCAGATTTTCAGAAGGATATCAGAAAATTCGTCTTTCTTATTTGATATCCCTGGAATTGAAACTGAATCCATAAAATTCGATACAAAACTGTACCTTATAATTTTGTTTCACTGAATTTCAAAATATGGATGTATTTTATGTACAAATATTACAACACTGGCCCAGGGAATAAATTTATCTTAAAATGAAAGAGTCTTTGCACCAAGATTGCGATCTTGCACAATAGCTATCTTAAAAAATCCCATGTTTCTCCTTAACTTTGCATTGAAATTTATTTGTATTGTAATTATTTGGAGAGAGCAACCACTAAATAAGTTTCTTCGGTTATTTGCGGGAAAAAATATCGAGTACCGATTTGAAGAGAAATAGGTATGTAATTAAGAAAAACGAATATCGTGATATCTTTCTGAAAATGTGCATAGGGGCACAATAATGCAATACAAACACATTTTCTTAATAACTTTTTCCGATATTTTCAAGGAAAACCTGCTTTTTCCCAATTTTTAATTTTAAATGACAAATTTGACAGGCATGGGCTGTGACGTCACGACCCTCTTTAGGCGCAAAAGTGTAAACAAAACATGCACCAACATATCCCAAAATCAGATTTTCAAAAAATAGAATAATACAATTTTTCCCATTTGGCGCAAACTTTATGAATAGCACTGTATGTTTACAAAATCTCCTTTTTTAGGCATCTAAAAGAATCCGGAAGCATAATACTTACGCCTAGATTTGAATTTACCAACCCTATGTATCTCCTAGTCCTTTTTTTCATATTGCCAGAAATTTACCTAAATATTAATAACCAGGTAGATATATTTAGAAAGTAACTTAAAAATCCTATCTGGAGTGCACCCTAGTTGTGTGTACCTACTTTAGTTTTAAACTATTTTGCAATTTTAGTGTTAGCCAAATTTAAAAACACATCTGCTCTGATATCACCGATTTGCAAATGTATGGCATCACATTTGTAAAGAATACCCACAAAGGTTTCACAATGGGCTTCAAAGTGCAAAATTGAAAGTTTGAAGGTCGCATGTTTTCCAAACGGTTGGAGCCGATATACCTATAGGTGTGGGGGATCTCTAATGATGCGCAAATATTTGGACAAAGTCTTTCATTTAAAATATTTCGATTTAAAGGATCCACCACACTAATAATATTTCGCCGTGAAATATTCGCCGCCGTTGCGAATGTTTTGCGTTGGTCTGGAGGATCCTTTATCTTTATAGGCTCCCTGCAAAGTTATTCCAGCCTTAAACTTGAATTTTGGGATGCCTTACCAATAAATTAGAAGGCAGTTTACTGCAGAATTTTTTTTTGCATCCTAAAGGTAGAAACCCGGAACAGGGCAATTTAAAGCTTTTGCGGGGTCTCCATAGTTACTAGTTTAAGCTCTGCCTAGCGTAGATACAGTTTTTGCGGTTTGAGCCATTAGATACAGGTAAATTTTTGAAAACTGCATGTGCGACGTCAAAACTCCGTTAAAGCCATATATTTTCCAAATCAAATGCCTATGGTTACGCCACTGGAATGGTATATTTCTTGTGGATATTTTTTCTTTTTTTAAAATTTGTCTATTCCTTCTAATATATAGTTATAAATGATACTTAGTTCTTCTGAACTGATAATTATGATTGTATATCAAATTTTCAAGCTTACCTATGATGCTTTTATTTATATTACAAATAGTATTGCCTAGCAACGATTATGCAGCAAGGACCTTAAAACCATTAATAAAATATATGTATTGTAGCAACTTGAAACTGGCGTAAAATTTAATATGTATCACAACGATTGTTTTATAAACTGGTTTCGATCAAAAATAATACGAATTATGGCAAAAAAAAAGAATATAGATATATTTTCCAGTATCAAATAATATGGCTAATCTCAAAGTCAAGCAGCAAGTGAACGTAGCATAGTAAACCGTAAGTCACGGATTCGAGTCCCACACAAAACCAAATTTTTTTTTATTATCGCTGCATTCTACTTCTTATATTTGGTACCCCGTCAAAATAGCCCAGGCGAAAACAGCCCCGTCAATATGGCCCACTCAAAACAGCTCCATGACAAAACAGCCCCGTCAATATGACCCCGTCAAAACAGCCCCATGACAAAATGGCCCCGTCAAAACAGCCCCATGGCAAAATGGCCCGGATTAAACGAGTAGTATTTGTATAATTTTTTGCTGTGGGATTCTGGTCCGGATGATCCCAAACGTATTTTGCTGTTTGTGACAGAAGATAATCTTCAGATTTTAGAAGAGCAGAAGAACTGGCACGTAGACGGGACATTTAAGATTGCTCCAGAACTGTTTTATCAAGTATTTACCATTCATTCATTAGTGGACAAGAAAACATTTCGAATGGTGTAAGCACTTCTCTCGGACAAAACAGAAGATACCTACCTACATAATATGTTCGAGTCTTTGAGAGACACAAAGTACTGAGACCCACCATGACGCCAACGAGTTTATCGGACTACGAAAAGGGCATACAGAACGCAATATTGCGTGTTTTTAATGAAGTACAAGTTCAAGGATGTTTATTTCATTTGGGCCAATCGTTATGGCGAAAAGTTCAAGAAATGCACATGACGGAGCTATATCGTGACAATGAAAATATTCGTATTCACGTCAAAATGATGTTGGCACAACCAATAAACTAACCTTTTGTTGGCACTAAGTTTTGTTCCAGTAACGGATGTTATCGATGTTTTTGTGGTTCTCGCAGAAGATGGTCCACAAGAAATGGACCGGTTGATCGCCTACTGGGAAGACAATTATATTGGACGCCAAAGAAGGAACAGGAGAACAGAGCCACGATTTCCTATATCAGTATGGAACGTCACTGATAGAGTAGCTAATGCTCTTCCACGCACTAATAACTCAATCGAGGGTTGGCATCGTGCTTTTCAGCAAACAGTTGATTGTCACCATCCATCAGTTTTCAAACTTGTAGATTTTAAAAATGAGCAAGATAGAGTCGAACTTGAAATAGATCGATATAGGGCAGGCTTTAGATATAAGGGATCTTCAAAAAATATGTATGTTCAATTGAATAATAGACTGCAGACGTTAGTTGTAGGATACAGCAGTGATTATATATATATTAGATTATTTAAGAGGTATCTATTTGTCATAATCTCACATTGTAAATTACAGTTTAATAATAAAAGTAATATTTTACATTAATTTTTTATTCAAAATGATCCGTCGATGATAAAGCGGGGGCTAAATTGACGGGGGCTATATTAGGTTCGGGCTATTTTGTCGGGGCTATTTTGACGGGGCTATTTTGACGCGTCACGCTTATATTTATTACTGATTTTAATTTTTAGTAATGGAGCAATGGTTGTTTTGAATATTATTACTCACAATCTACTCCATAGCGTTTAATTAAAATAACCTATACCCTATATCTAATAGGAAAATTTTGTCGAGATTTTTCTATTTGTTTGAGACCGTACGGAAAAATAATTCATTATCGGTTTTTGTCTAAAAAATCAATTCTAATAGCCTAGTCTGGACTATGCTAAATATTTCATGATTTTTCGTCCCAAAGTTCACGTCGCGGTAGGACTTGACTTACCTAAGACTTTAAAAAAAAATTCTACTCCTATGCTAGTAACATACCTATTAAGTGACAGTTTAGGTTATAAGTAAGTCCAATGTTACGAACACTGACACGTAATAACTGACACGTAATAAAAAAAATTACGTATCTGTTCTTAATTAAAACTCAATTATAACGGGTGCCTTGTTAGCGCGGCATCCGCGTCACCACAGCAACTAACAAACATACTAATTGTTGTCTGTCAGATAATCAGAAGTATAGATTATCTATTATAATAGTTTTTCTTTCGTCGAAGAAAAATTATAACACAAAACTCGAGTTGTAAGCTTATTACATACCCGTGGAATTACAGCACTCGCCGCTGCGCGGCTCGTGCGCAACTTTTCCACTCATACGTAATAAGCTGTTTACAACTCTCGCTATGTAATATACTATTAAAATCCTCTAGTAAAACTAGTTGCCATGCAGCACCTCTATAAGTATGTCATTTGTAAGGTGTAACATTAACATTAATGTTAAATTAACTTTCGTATTATAATGATATTATTTTAAGTATATTTGGCTGGATCTGGACTGCGGTGCTTATATCAGAATTTTAATATCTGGCAGATTAATATTAATATGGTTACGCCACTGGAATGGTATATTTCTTGTGAGTATTTTTTTCTTTTTGTAAAATTTTTCTAACCCTTCTAATATATTGTTATAAATGATAGTTGTTCTGAACTGAAAATTATGATCGTATCAAATTTTCGAGCTCACCTATGAACAATGAGCCAAAAATTATTCGCTTTCAAAATGGAAAGGATTAAATTTGACACAATTTGGACACTATCTCAAGAAAACCAACGTTGTTTTGACCAATGTCCATCTGGCATTTTTTTCTTCATTTTGAATGCACAGTTGATAGTTGATCCGTAACATTTGACAGCTCTAAGTGAAAATTTTATGTTTCGAATGTTGAAGTTAACGGGTGTTTTGGGGCACGTTTTGGCAATTTCAACCCAAACGTTATGAAGCAAGAGTACAGTTTTATTGAAAATTAAAAGGTGCAGTAAAATGATGAACCTGCAAGATCAAAAAGATACCTATCCTTTAAGAAGTTTTGAGTAAAAGCACGTTCCAAAAAAGCGCATTATTCCAAAAACACAGCAGTGCCAAATTCAGTTCAGCAGCTTAATTATTTTGTAAGATATTGCCACAATTCAATTTCAAAAAAAGAACTACAACACTATATCTCAGAAACGAAAAACTCTAGGACCTATGTTTATATATGAGCAAGCCACCTTGCACCTTACACTGAGTTTTTCTAGTCCTGATCAAAACGCTGGGACACCCTGTATAATATTATTTTGAATGATATGATTTAAAGTTGACACTGGGCCCATAATGTTATAAAGCAAAAAATCTCAAAGGCCTAAACTCTTCAATGGAAGAATATTGAGGGTAAGGTCAACCCTCAATTTATTGCGTAAGAATAGGTGCTTTCTTCATATCTTAATAGCCATTTACTTTTTGATAACTGTTTTCAATTGTTAAAAGGGCAAATTCCAGATGCTATTCGGCAATTTTCTTTATATTTTGTAAAGCAAAACTAATTCCTACCTAGCTTAGTTTAAATTAGTTTTCATATCGCTTCTAAAGAGAACCTTCGATATAGTATACCTACAATTTATCATCCTTTCTTTTCCACTCTAAATAGATTTCCTACCAGAAAGAGCCTTTCAAAGGAATTTCCACTTTGACTAAAAACAATTTCTGTGAATTTGAAGCTTTAACAATCCTTAAGGGCAATTTTTTTATATCTCAGTGAAATTTTATTATTAGGTACCTAGTTACTAGCAATAATAAACTTCATGTTCGCATGTTATGAAAAGTAGGTAGGTAATTAATATTCCTATTTGATATATTTTTGAAGTACAATATTATACAATGTGTCTCGGGATTGTATCTTATCGGGACACAAATTTGAAATAAAATCTATATTGAACATATAAACTAATATATAAAAATACTATCAAAATACAAACTACCTTCATTATATACCGCAGATCTCGTAGGTGTATTTTAAATCATATTGCTCTATTTTTTATGCTTAAAAATAAATATTTTGGTGCACAAGTCATATTGGGCTCAATCCTCACAACTTTTTGCGACTGTGAACTTTTGATATAGTTTTCTTATATATTCTTTTAAAACAGTAATACCTACGTAAAGAGCTGATAGAATATTTTTAGATATGTACATTTTAAAAAAGATCTGTTTTTATATACAGTATGTCCACGGATAGACATCCCAAGAGGAGAAATGGACAAAAAATTTCATTTTACGGCAAAAAGTCATTCTTGATAAAAAAAAGTCTGCTTGCCCTTAAAATAAGATTGGCATGGAAAACGTTAACATTACTTAATACTGGGTGACCAGAAAATTGAAGAAACGTTAATTAGCCTAAGAGTAAACTACCTCTATTTGTAGAGATACTGAAAAAAGTTATTAAAAAAATTTTTCCAGCGTGGTAAGCTACTTAGGTTTGCATAATTTCAAAGCGTTAGGCCTACTTTGATTTTTCGATTTTTTTTCTTGTTTTTATTCGATTAAATAATTTTCTATAGGTAGTATGACAAAATTGTATGAATAAAAGTTATTCAGAATAGTAAACTGTATATGATTAAAAAAAATGACAATCCTGGGCCTACTTTAAGTTTCCTCCAATATTTTCCAAAATACAAAGTAGGCCGAGAATCGTTAAAATATGTCATCATGCGTAGTTTTCCATTCTGAATAAGTTTTTTTTAATACAGTTTTGTTGTGCTATTTACAGAAAACCACTTATTTGAAAACGCTAACGCTTTGAAATGTTGCACACGAAAGTAGCTTACCACGATGAATAAATGTTTTTTATTACTTTTTTCAGTGTCTTTACAAATAGAATGACTTTTTGTCGTAAAATTAAATTTTTGGTCCATTTATTTGTCCTCTTGGGATGTCTATCCGTGGACATACGGTATACATATATTTCTAAATTTAAGTATCTAAGACCTTTTAATGTATTTAAATTCGTTTTAAAGATCTAAGATCATTTTAAGGATTTTTTAATGCGACACTCGACTCAACAAGTAGGTAACTTTTGCTTTTGTAGTAGGTACCTATATCCTATATCGAATGCCCGTAAAATGTACCTAAATACAACCACTTTATAGTTTACACCGTCGGAATAATAGAAGGTTATGCAACGAGCATTTATTGTTAATATTATTCTTAACGGTGATGCCTTAGACTATGGAGGAAAGCAAACCCTTATAACATTGGCAATTATTTCTCGAGCTTGAGAATGCAACGTTCTTCCCTGTTTACTCATTTTGCACACGTTATTAACTCCCGAACATACGAAACGCCACTGAGCTCTCTGAGCCGGCGGAAAAAACTTGCCAGCGGCCTAAAAAATGAGGTCTGTGTGGTAGACCAAATACGCAGTTAACTTTACGTTCTATAGAAACAGGCACAAAACTCGTTGGCTAACTGCTTTTGTCAGCCGACTGCTTGGTAGAAGTGCTGTGTTGCCGTATTTCAAAGGCGATGGTAGACGCGACGATGTTGAAAAAATATAATAGGTGTTTTATCACACCGCGTTAAAAATAAATGATAAACAAAAATGGATAAGTGGTCCCGTGATGCGAGCTTTATTTTTTCGGTATAACAGAGTTCAGAAATTCGGCTTCAATATGATAAGACTTGTATTCGCCAATAAATAACGACTACTCGTATAGGAAATCTCGCAACGCTGCCCGCATTCTTTAGAAACGTTTTCTTTCGTGCTTTGGACTATAATAAGGTGGTAAAACAGCAGTGATTAGTGATTCAGAATAAAGTGATTAAAATTCAATTTCAGTTTATGGGTTTTAGGTTGTGTCTACATTTTCGGACTTACTTAAATCATGCTGTGGACTTGTTCTGTTCCCAACTGCAAGAGAAACTACAAAGGCGGTCCTAAAGTGTCCGCTTTTTCCTCCCTAAAGACCCCATTTTAAAGGAAAAGTGGGTTAAGGCCATCAAAATAGATTTTGTTCCTATATCTATAATCCTGTATCTAGGCACGCAAATAATAAATAATTGGTATTTACGAAAATTTTACCGGTAGATATCTAAATGCACCAAAAGCTCTTGAAAATGTGACTTTCACTCTCGTAGATTATCCGTGTTGTAAAACCATCAGCTATATATGTAAACAATCATTCTGAAGTGTTTTTTTTACCAAATTTACAAAATTGACATCTTTAAATTTGAATTTGGCGCCTTAGGCCCACCTCCCTTGGATGACTCATCGCTTTCAGCTGCCGCGTCTTGTCATTGCGACGTAGTCATGTGACTTTCGTTATACTTATGTCAAAAATGGCATTTAAAAATATATATCGCCAAAAATGGATTTATTTGTTAAAATATCAAAAAGTTTTTCTTGAAAAAGTTGTTTGTTTTTGAATTTTACCTAAGTATGTCAACGAACGCTGTAATAAAAGATTTAGTTTTTTTTGCCAATTTTTAATATTAAAATTTATGAAATTTATGAAAATTTCAAAAACTCGTAAAAACTATTTTATATCACTAGCTTTATCATTCTATTAAATCAATTTTCTCTTTTTCTGTTACTTGTTGAAATTAATGTACTTCCTGTCAGACAGACTGACATAACTTTTCTATCATATTTTTAAAGTAAACAGGCGATTGAAACATAAATGCAACTTTATTGATTTTAAAAAATGGTGTCCTAGTATTGGATAGGGTATCCAATATTAGGTGACTAATATTTATTGCAATAAGTCCAAAAATAAACCTTATTCACATGCGAATTAAGTAATGGAAGTTGCAACAAACAATAATTATCCATCCATGCATAAGTCACAAATATATTGTTTTTTCCCTCTAGCCCCAGCACATTCTTCATGGGCCCATCTATAACACCGAGAACACTGGATCCATCGCTCGCCAGATTGGTCCGAAGAAAAACAAAATAGACAATCCACGTCTTCTTCCTCAGGGTCCATGTCGTCATCTGAGTTAACATATGGAATATCGTCTTCTGACTCTGATGATGAATCCGAAGGAATGGGCATTTTTTCTTCTTTGATGTGGTTTTTCCCTTGACTTGTTTAGTAGGCTTAGAAGCAGAGTTAATTTCTAGATTCTTCTTAACTTTTTTTGCATATTTTTTGGGGGTTTGGGCTTCCCCTAAAGCATCCTTGTATGGGGATCCACTGACTAACGCAGCTGCGCCAGCATTTTTTCGTTTTATTCCTGAAGAACCTGGCAAAACTGGCAATGGGCTCAGATCTGTTGGTTTTATAAAGTCAGTTTGACTTTTTTCACCAACGGCAGCATTGGCACTACATCCTCTGATAGAAATATTTTGTAAAATGACAATTTTCTTCTGAGATGTTTTAGGAATTTTTTCAACTTCGGTGATTTCATTCAGATTTTCCTTATTTCCAATCAAATCTTCTTGATTAACAGCCCCATCTTCAAGGGAAGTGTCTAATTTATCATGAATCGCAAAGTCGTGCTCACGGAATGTCTCTCTATTAAAAGGCATGATTCCACATTTTCGGAAACCATTTATGGAAATTTCCATAGATGCTGTCCTTGAATACGCTTTACCAAACAAGCTTGCAATTTGGTAAGCTGAAGTTTTGATTTCTTTGCAGTAATGTTTCTAGAGGCCCCATAAAAGCTACATCCAATGGCTGAATTTTGTGGGTGGAATGAGGTGGTAGGCAAATTCAAATTATGTGATTTTCTCTGGCCTTGATAATCACATCAATATTTCTTGTGTGCGTGTAATGTCCGTCAAGTATTAGAATGATAGGGTCTTCCAAGGACGGCTTGACATGTGCAATAAAATGATCCATCCATTGGGTAAATAAATACGATTGGATCCAACCAGAAGGATGGCATTTTCCGATTGCCCCGGAAGGTGCACCATCCATGAGCTTCGCTTTAAAAAATTTTCTGGGAAAAATAAACATGGGGGGTATATAATGTCCATTGGCGTTCATACACAGAACAACTGTGACAAGAGAACCTCTTTCTGACGTCGTCAATGCTCCAACCTGTTTTTTCCCTTTTAGACTTATGACTTTAGTGTGCTTATGTTGTACTGCGGTTATACCAGTCTCATCAACATTATAAATCCTGGAAGGGTTAAATTTTATTTTCATTAGTTGGGGTTCTAGGATATCATAAAACTGGGTCAGGTTTTCTTTGGTAAACCCTTTGATCCTAGCTGCAGAAACGCCTTGAGGAGTTCTGAAGGACAGCTTTTTGTTCCACCTTAAAAAATTCCTTAACCACTTTTTACCAGCACTGGCTTTTTCTTTTGAAAATGGATGTGATATATTATTAGCTAGCGCCAATTGATAAGCCAAACGACGAATATCAGACGAAATTAAACCCTAAAACCTTTTCTCCATCTGTAGACAGTGTTTGACTAATTCTATTTCTAATGCTTCGGGTAACGCTGGCTTACGACCCAGGGTAGACTTATATGGACAGCTTCAATGGGATTTTCTAATTTGCAATAATATTCTAATGTAGCCTTTGGTACATTAAACACTTTCGCGGCCTTCACGTATACCATTTCGTTATTCAGTTTTGCTTTAATTGCACTTTCCATCTTTTGGAGATCCCACCTGTTTCCTTCTTTTAGTCGCCATTCTGAAAACAAATAACGACTTCTTAACCGTTTAAAATTTTAATCCTAATTCTGGATATCCAATATTGGGAACACCGCTTGTGTCCAATATTAGGCACCTGATAGTATTTAGAGGTTAGATTTTTTTACGGAAAAAGTAACAAAAATTATACTGCGAAAACTAAACAAATATAATCTCTATCACAGTAGCTTCAACACTGGCATGCAACTACTTGAAGTTCTTACCTGATTTTCGATATTCCGACACTCAAAAAGGGCTCAGTAAAAGATTGTCAAGCACAAAAAATAACAATCCGCCATTACCACTTTGATGGATTGTACTAGCAAGCTTACAAACGTAGGCTATGCGCGTTGACTGACGTATACGTCAGTCAACGCTATGCATTTTGGGGTTTAACTGAACTACTCGTTATAATAGATGGCGCCCCATAATTATCTGCTTTAGCAAATACAATGGTGTCCAATATTAGGAGCTATCCTAATAAATAACATATCAAAAGTATTTGAATTTTGCCTATATGAACCATTATATATGCACTTTAGTCCTGTCCTAGTAAATCAACAGCATGGATTCGTAAAAAATCGCTCTACTGTTACTAATTTATTTACTGCGACCCAGGTGATTGCTGATGGCATTGATTCTGGACATCAAGTTGACATTGTATATACAGATTTTACAAAAGCATTTGATCAGATTAATCATGACATACTTCTTCATAAATTGCAGAAGTTAAATATATCGCCCAATTTATTATCTCTCCTAAAGACATACCTTTTAAACAGAGTATGTCATGTTGAGTGCTCTGGGCAAAAATCTGACCAATTCTCCCCTACATCAGGAGTTCCTCAGGGCTCGGTTATTATATTATTATTATTATTATATTATTCAATTATGAATTTAATAACAGTGTACTATCTAGAGTTCAAATTATGAAAGACCTTGGTCTTTACTACGATTCAAAGCTATCTTTTTCTTTTCATATACATAAAGTTTGTAGTGAATCCTATAAGGTGCTGGGGTTTATCATTCGTAACACCAGAGAATTTGCAAATCTTGAATCGCTATTTACACTTTTCAATGCATATGTACGATCTAAAGTAGAATACGCCTCACCTGTTTGGACCCCCCACCACACCACATACATATCTAAAATTGAGTCAATTCAGCGCCGCTTCTTGAAGTATGCTGCTTTCAAGCAGGATGGTGTATACCCTCCTTTTGGCTATCCACATGAACTGTTACTTGAGCGCTTCTCTATAAAAAGTCTTGCGCAAAGAAGATTACAAAGTCAACAAATCTTGCTTTTTAAAATTGTTCATGGAAAAATTGACTGCCCGGATATACTGCACCGACTTGACTTTCATGTTCCACGTGTCTTGTCCAGAAACTGCAACCTGTTCTACTTGCCGACTGCTAGAGTGAATGTTCAAAAATATTCTCCCTTATATAATATGTGTGACAACTATAACAATATAGTAAGTCCTCAGGTTGACATACTTAGTTGTAAAATTTCATGTTTAAAAAGTTTGAGCTAGAATGTGTATGTTTTGTAATAATGTTTCTGTAACTATTGTTATTCTATTTTCCTACCCCATAAATGGGTTCGCCTGTTGGGTAGTGTATAAATAAAAAAAAAATTAGGACACTTTTCTCTATATGACAGTAGCGTGAGCTTGCATAATCAAGAAAATAAAATGTGTATTTTCGATTCCTCTGGACAAAGGATTGACTGCTAAAACACCATGAATATTCCCATATTTATCTGTTGGAGGAATGGCATTATTGCGGTCATTGCGGAAATTAGAGAACCAGCTAGAAATTGCGCGCGCGCTAATGTCAAAAGGATGAAATGCGCAAAGAATTGTCGCTACACACACACAATCATCCTCGCACTCGCTAAAAATCAAATTGAGGGGCTTGACAAATTTGGCCACACACGATACTTTTTAACTGAACCCCGCACGGGTCTTGAGTTTTCCCTCTGTGTGTGGGGAGCTTTAGACCAGCCTACGACTAATCAGAAAATCAAAATATTATGACCTTAAAAAAATATATTTTTCGAGGTACGCGGGCACTTTTAATAATTTCGTGAAAATCGACGTCATTGGTATCATGAGTTTTTCGAATTCCACATAAAAAAATTCCATATTCTAAGATTACAATTTCATACTAAGCAAACCTGAATCATAATCTTATACTTATATGAAATTTTTTAGCGTGGTACTCGAAGAACTGATGTAAGGTGTCGATTTTCATGAGATTATTAAAAGTGCCAATTTCTCGAAAAGTAAAAATTTTTTACTAAAGCCATATTTTGATTTTCCGGTTAGGCAGCCATGAGCTAGCTTATCAGCCCTCCAAGGGATGACGTTGACTTTTGGAACAACATGTATGTATAATTAGGTGAAAATTTACTTATTCTTTTAGTCGCTTAGGTAATAGAGAATAGCTTATTATGTACTCTGTATATTGCGCACAACTTTTTTTGCCCGGGTTTAGTCCAACGATTAGCATTAGACGAACACTGAACACACGTCAAGCGTTTCTCTTCGCGACGGTCGGCGGTCAAAAATAAAACCATCAAGATCCGGCGGCGGCGTTCTTAACCGACCGGACCTGACAAGTGGCCTTGACACGAATGGGGTCCGCCTTAATTTGAATCGGTTTGGCGCAATCATCGTATATTTATAATTTCCACTGGGCGCCGATATAAAGAAGGAAAGGGCTTGGTCCGGTTTAATTATGTTCGAAAATCCAATAGCTTCATGTAATAACGCAGTACTTCGCGGTTGCGGACGCCTCCTTTTATAAACCATCCTGTCATGATAGCGATCCATACATCAAGCGGAATATTCTGTCAATAATGCATTATCGGAATTAATCTTAGTTAGCTGATCGGTTACTAGGGTGGGGTGGTAGGTTTATCTGCATTTTTTCGGCCTTTGACGTAGACCTTTCGTTTCACAAGATCCTCGATTCTCTATGAAACTAATAACTTTTAAAATTGATATTGGGCTTGTGACAGATTTTTTAGAAATATAGAGTGTAGGCCCTATACTCGTACGTGCTGCAGGTTATTGGTTGAACTTTTTGTATAATAAATTTAAAAAAATTCAATTTGGTCTTACCTACACACCATGGTTTTTTGATTTGTTGAAAAGTCTATTGTCTTTAAATTAGGTAGCAAAGCAGGCACCGCAAAGCATGTGACACATATGTTCATCCCTTGCTGGGTGTCTACGGATTGGCTGCACTAATATGTGTGCAAGACAAAAAAAAATGAAGAGTTAACTTGACGTTTAGGTATTTAGTTTTGCTTCGTTAAAACATAATTTGCGTCAAATAGGCCAAAGGTCAATAGGTCAAAGGTCAGAGTAGGCCAATTATTTTGAATACCCCCGCCCAGATATTTCTGGGGAGAACTTTCGTATTTAAAAATTTAAACTAGAGACTTCAATTCTATTGGCAATTTGTGTTATCTTGTTTCGTTAGGTTTAGACAATTTTTGTTGTCTTCTAGCTAACTACTTTCTATGCAAACAAATGATATTGCATTTTTCAAAATAAAATAGCATAAATAAAGAAAATTACCAAGAAAAAATAATTACCACCAGTTGCTTTACGTAATATTTGTTGCTCATACCGTTAAAGTTTTAAATTTAACTATATTTTCTGTTATAAATTATTCATCAGATAAAAAATGTTGATTGAAAGACAATTTAATATACTTTGAGATAAAAATTTCAACCTCGATCAGGCAAAGTTTGAACGCTGAAAAATCCTTATATCGGGGAGCCTCGAAAAAATCCGTCCGAGAAACCTCCCGAACCATTTGTACTGGAATAATAAGACCAAGGAGAATATAAGCCCGAATTTCAACATATTGCTTATAATTTAAATTTTATTTTTAAGGTAAAATTTTGGTAAGATTGGTATAATTTTCTACCTACCCCCCTTCCTAGAAAAGCCTCTGCCACAAACCAACATTATTACTAATTTTATTGCTACTAAATGTCACGAAAGTTAGCCCCTCAGTTTTAATATCACGCTACGCCACTGATTAAAACACAAAAATCAAAATAGGTAAATTGTTTTCAAATTTGTCCGGTTTTTAATATTTCCTAATACAATTTTTCAATATCGATATTTGAATCTTCAAACGTCAAATTTCAACTCTTAATTTTTTTATCATTCACTTAGGTATGCATAATATAAATATTGCAGTTAATTCACTTTTCAAAAATAATTGATTACTATATTCTTTTACGCAGGCAATGCCTTTAACAAATTAAAAAAAACCTATTTCCATTCTTAGCAGAAACCAAAGAAAACTTATTCAATACCTAAGTATAAGATATATAAGTTATTATATAGCACCAGACAGGGCCCATCATTAACTTTGAAAAAATGAATTGTTAATAATTCTAATCTGGATGTCATAAAGTGAATTGATGTGTAAATGAATATATTTTTTCAGAAAAATATTAATCAATTTTAAATGTGACCAATAGTTTACTTTAATTATTTTGAACGTATATTAAATAAAGGGTGGGATAGATGGGAAACTCCTCACATCTTTTTAGTTTAAAGTGCGGCTCGTGACTGGTGCCCATATACATAGTGTTAAATTTAAAAACTTCATTATTTGAAATATGACAAATGCGAATTTTATTTCTATGAATATGTGAAATATTCTAATAATACTGCACATAATTCATATAAATAATATTTCGTATTATATTAAAAATAAACGTATAATAAGTAACTAGAAAAAATTGTAGTGAAAGTTACCTTTATAGAAACTATTTAAAAGCGCATATATATAAATCTTTATGTTTTATCTGAAATTCTGCATGATTCCCCAAAAAGTAGTTATGTCACAGTTGATATAATCTTCCTTAGCTTATAAATAAATGTGTTAAATGCGGTCTTAATAAAGGGCTTCTTCATCCTTTCTGTACAAATAAGTACAACCAACAACCTAAATAGTTATCACTAAGTATCATACAAGGACTTACGAAATTTTAAGATTCATGATTTGCCAGATTTGAAGGTCAATTTATGGGCCAAAGAAGGCGTTGTGTTATTCCAAAGGAAAGCATTGGATTTATTGCCGTTTATTCCAAGTACAAGACACAGAAGAGTTTTGCATTTAGAAAGCCACAGAACACGAAATATACCATGCAAAGAACAAAAAGAAGTCGAAGTCCAAACAAGAGAAGTATCATTTAGAGAAGAGAAGCACAAAGATAAATTTGAGAGAAGAGAGATAAAAGTTGTCGAGAATGTCCCAGAACAAATAAAACAAGAGTTAGAAAAGATTCTTTATGAATTCCAAGATTGATTTGTAAAAAGTTTACATGACCTTGGTAAGACGTCAGAAATAAAAAATATAAAATTGAAACAATGAATGAAGTACCGATCACTTATCGTCCCTATCGTTTATGTAACTCTAAACGATTGAAAGTACAAGGGATGGTTGAAGAATTGAAAAGTGCAGGAATAATTATCATTGATTCAAATTCTTGTTATACTAGCTCGATGATATTGATCGTAGTGGAATCTCCGTTTCCAGTGATTAATGACCAATTGGATCGTCTATCTGGTAAGAACTACTTTACGCCCCTTGATATGAAGAGTGGATATTACCAGATCCCAGATCCCAAGGGAAGAGACTTGAAGGCATAAAACGACGTTTGTTACGAATGATGTGAAGATAGCAGCCATTTTCTGGCAGCAAAAAATTTTAGCAGCCATACAATTTTTCTGTGAAGTTAGCAGCCAATTTCTAGCAGGCCAATATTTTTTTACTAAAGCAACTTTCGTGCAAAATTAGAAGCCAAATAACGGGATATTTTCATAATCATTGAATATTACATTTTTTTATTAAATCTGAAAATGATTGTTCTGTCGTTGGAGGGGCGCAAATAGGGCAAATGCAAAAATTGGCGATAATTTTTTAAACTCCTTGACTTTCGTGTCCAGGCTATTTTTTGGAGGAACTAGAGTAGGTGGTAGTTGAGGAGTAGAATGGATGGGACCACACGAGAATCCCTTAGGACCAGTTGGAAGGGCGCACATAGGACAGAAGAGAAATTTTTCCATAATTTTTTTAAACCCCTTGGCGTACGTGTCTCAGGCTGATTTTTGGTGGAAGTGCCTATAGTAGATGAGGAGTACAATGGATGAGACCACACGAGAATCCCTTAGGACCGGTCTGAAGGGCGCAGATAGGACAGGAGAGAAAATTTGCTGCTAACTTCACAAAAAAATTGTTTGGCTGCTAAAATTTTTTGCTGCCAGAAAATGGCTGCTAACTTCACACCGGCAAAGTAATATTTTGAAATATGATTAACAAGTACTACGCTTTATAATAGCATTAACGTAGATGAATGATATATCGATTGAGGTTTAGAAAATTTACGAGAGATATTAGAATTATTAAGACGTGCCAACTTAAAGTTGAACCTAAAGAAGGGAAAGTCCTAATTGGTTAGAGCAACTTACAAGTATAAAGGTATAAAGTAATAAAATAATAAAAGTATAAAGGTATAAAGGAATGAAGGGATGAAGGGATGAAGGATAGAAGGATTGAAGGAATGAGGTAATGTGGGTATGACGGAATGAGGAATAAAGGAATAAATTTTGATATTATTCCTGCGTATAAATATATTATTTAATTAACAGTACATTAATGTCAATTGCTGCTTTATCGCAGCTAGGCCACATTTTGTCGCCTCTAATATTTAAGGCATTATTATCACTACAGTGACATTAATCACTATTGGCAACAACAATAATTGAAAACCAGTTCTGTTTTTGTTTGAGTATGATTGCCACCCAACTCACACAAAATGGTCAACTAGAATATTGATTGACAAATAATAAGGTAACCAATATGTTTTAGTTACTTTTATCTACAGTGCAATACGCAAGTGAATTTAAGATACCAACGCCCCGACGGGACTATGCGAACTAATATATGGGCCATCGTCACCATGTGATCGGTGCTAGCTACCGGATCTACACTACGTTGTTCTTTGTTCTTGTTCATTGTTGGCATGGCCCAAGAACGTTCTGGTTTAACGTTCTTGGGCATGGCCCATAGACTAGTTTAGCATTGAGCCTATAGAAGGCGTATTTGTTATATTCAATGGCGTATAGGCTTAACTCGAGCAAACCTGTTATTCTGTACAAACATCACATGGTTCAAGCCTCAAGCCTGTGGATAGAGCAACGTTGGTATATATTCACACTATACAAATTGAATTAAATTTACTCCAACTTGATATGTATAGACATGCAAGAATTCAGTCAATTTTGACTATTATATTTTAATAGCAACTTGAAAATTTTACAGTTAAAATCAAGATATATAAATTCCCTTTCTCGAATCAATATTGTAACGAAAAATGCCTCTAAAGTTGTTATATCAGCTTCCAATGAATATGTCTGCACGGTTTTCTAACCTACTCAGATTTAGCAGATAAATTTTAAGTTTGGGTATTTTACTTACAGTTTTATAATTTTTGTAATTAATTTAGAGGCATTTTCCGTCATATCTTTGTTGGCCTGAGGCCCCCAGGGCCCCATTTTCCTTTAGATTGATTGTTTTCCCTGTAAAACTTCCATAACTTTCTAGAACGTTTGCTAGAACCTTATGATCTGTGAACTATCATTGGCCAGAAATATTCTAGAGTATTCTCCAGTCTTCCTTTTGAGTATATAAGCCTGGGAATTGGGTCTGAAAAAGTGAAAAGGTTAGAAACCGATTTTGTGCGAATTTTGGAGCTGAAAGAATATTCTTCGACAGTGACAGTAATCTGACAAGTTTATTTGAGATTTCTGAAGGCTAAACAATAAAAGTGGTAACCAAGGCAACGAGTTTGGTCTGTGATTGTTGAGATCCGGTACATTTGGTGTCAGAAGCGGGATTTTAAGAGGACCCCGAGGTGAATGCCCACAACCAGAAAACAGACCGTAATGGAAATGGAAAAGTCGATGGAAATATTTATGAAGTAATTTGACGAAATGGACAAGAAATATGAAGAAATAGAAAAGAAACACGAAGAAAAAGAAAAAGAAAGGCGCAAGAGGTGAGAAGAAAAAGAAGAAGAAAAGCGCAAGAGGGAAGAGGATAGGGACACGAAACAAGAAAAACTGATGGGCGACCTTAAAGTAGAGATTAAAACTGGACGAGATGAAACCAACATTAAATTAGAAGAGATTCAAATAGAATTACAGAAGAAAATTTCCAACTTTGAAGAAGTTGTTGAAGAAGAAATTGCCCAAATGAAGACGGAAATTAAAAGGGAAGTACAAACCGAACTGGACAGAATAAAAACGAGATTTGACAACAGTGAAGGAAGAATGGAACAGCTGGAGGCGAGGATGAATCAGCTATCACTACAGGGTGTATCAAAATTAGAAGCAGGCATGACCACATACTCTATGAAAATGAAACCTCCCAAGTTTGATGGAAAAGTGGCATGGAGCACTTACCTTAACCAGTTTGAGGCTGCTGCAGAAGGAAACTTCTGGGCAGGAGAAGAGAAAGCCCGGAATTTGAAGCTATGTCTACGAGGTGAGGCCACCGAAGTGTTGCGAACGATACCGGTCGACGCTCAGCATGATTATAGTTCCCTGGTTAGGGCCCTCGAAATGAGATATGGCAAAGCCCATCTGCAACAAGTATACCAGGCGCAACTGAAAGGTAGACGACAACGCACCGATGAGACCTTGCAACAATTTGAAACCGACATTGCCCGCCTGGTAAATTTGGCCTATCCATCGGCCCCAGTAGAATTCCGGTAAGCGGCTTTATAGATGGCGTGCGTGACAGCGAGACTAGCCAAGCACTTCGGCTAGCCCGACACAAAAACATCTCAGAGGCCTTGGCGCACGCTTTGGAATTCGAGGCCGCCACGCAGGCAGCACGTAGACAAGTGAGGTTAAGACAGGTGCGACCGCAAAACAGAAGCAGTACCAGTAATGCCAACGTAGAACAAATGGTACGGGATATCCAAAACATCCTTTCACGTGCTACGACCTCCAAGGATCGGATGGGTGTTCGAAGAAGTACACCACTGCGCTGTTGGAACTGCGGAGTTGAGGGCCATTTGAAACGTCAGTGCCCCAATCCTGTTGATGGTGAGAAGCAGGAAAACCCACCTATTAGGATAAAAGTTAACCGGCTGCCGAATTCAGGAGACAGCTTGGTAGTACCAGGAAAGATCTGCGGCCGAGAATGTGACATTGTGGTGGACACTGGTTCTAGTCATATACCATCGTGAGGCCGAACATCATAGCCCACTGCAGGATTGCGCCACCACCAAACTACATCGTCGAATTGGCAAATGGTGAAGAAATTACACTTACAGGAGAGCACGACGCCTTTATAACCATAGGCTCTAATAAGTTCAAGCACAGAGTCCTTGTGGCCGAAATAACCGACGATGTCATATTAGGACTAGATGTCATGCGTGAACAGCGGTTCAGGATAGAAGTTCACGAGAGGATTTTGAGGACAAAGACAGAAGAGATTCTGATGACACGTCCCAACATGGCTGGCAACACTACCCGAACTTTGACCGCTTATGAAGATACCACGGTTCCGGCTAATTCAGAACAGAAAAGGTTATCAAGCCACCTACGATGGACTGAATGGCGAAACAATTATTGTGGAACCCAAAGAAGAATGCGGACTGTATAAAAGAGGTATATTTCCTGCAAAGACGCTGACCACCAAAAGGGGGCGTGTAATATTTGTGCGGATTGGTAACCTAAAGAACTATGATTAAAATTTGAGCAAAGGCGAAAAGATTGGGTTATGCCATGAAGTTCAGGCAGTTATGAGAAATCAGGTTGCACCACAGCAAGTTCCACAGCCCCTACCAGAGAGTCTGAAGAATATGGTCGAAGAAGCCGCTGCTTACTTAACAATGGAGCAGCAGTACCAACTGCGAAAACTGATTGAAGAAAATCAAGATGTGTTTACTACGTCTGAATGCGATTTTGGAAGCCCTCCGATCAAACAGGCTCCTCGAAGGATACCCCTTGCTAAGCAAGAAGAGGTCTCAGCTATGATGAAGGAAATGGAACAACAGAGAATCATTGAACCATCACAGAGCCCATGGACTTCTCCAGTTGTCCTAGTGAAGAAGAAGGATGGTTCTATGAGGTTCTGCGTAGACTATCGACCGTTAAATGACGTCACCAAGAAGGACAGCTACCCTCTACCCAGAATAGATGACACTTTAGACACTCTGCTATCTGGTTCTAAATGGTTTTCCATGTTGGACTTGAAGAGTGGGTACTGGCAAGTCGAAATGCACACTCGAGATAAAGAGAAAACTGCATTTTCTACTGGTACAGGTTTATGGCAATTTAATGTTATGCCATTTGGCCTCTGTAATGCACCAGCAACCTTTGAGAGGCTCATGGAGTCTGTGCTAAGAGGTATGACATGGAAAACCTGTCTAGTATATCTGGATGATGTCATTATCTTGGGAAGAACATTCGAAGATCACTTGAAGAATGTCCGAGAGGTATTCCAGAAGTTACGAGAAGCTAACCTAAAACTAAACCCAAAGAAATGCTGTTTCTTCAAGAAGGAAGTTAGATATTTGGGGCATGTAATTTCAGAGCAAGGAGTTAAAACAGACCCAGAAAAGATAGAGACAATTGAAAAATGGCCGCGACCGAAAGATAAACATGAACTAAGGAGCTTCCTGGGCCTGTGCACTTATTACAGGAGATTCGTCCTAAACTTTGCACACATAGCCAGGCCGCTGCAAAGGCTCACAGAGGATGGGATCGATTATATGTGGACCTCAGATTGTGAAGAAGCATTTCAGACCTTGAAGAAAGCTTTATGTTCTTCACCGATTTTGACGTTTCCCGTTCCTGGAAAGACATTCATCGTGGATACAGATGCCAGCAACTTTGGTGTTGGGGCAGTGCTATCCCAGGAGCAAGAAAGGCAAGAAAAAGTTATTGCCTACTTCAGTAAAACTCTGTCAAAGCCAGAGAGAAACTACTGCGTGACAAGAAGGGAACTGCTAGCAGTGGTCAAGGCCGTTGAACATTTCCACAAGTATTTATATGGCCAACCTTTCATATTAAGAACAGATCACGCATCACTAAAATGGCTATTCCAGTTCAAGAACCCAGAAGGACAAGTGGCGAGATGGCTTCAAAGGCTGCAGGAATATGACTTCAAAGTGGAACACCGCAAAGGGGACAACCATAAGAATGCTGACGCATTGTCAAGAAGACCCTGTAATGAAGACTGTCATCACTGTAGTCGACAGGAATTAAGAGAAAACCCGGACCTAATTTTATGTAAACGAACTTCTGTCCGTGGACCTGAAAATTGGGATTCGGAAGTCATCGCCAGAGAGCAAAGCGAAGATCCCATATTCGGTATAATATTTGACCTAAAATTAAGACATATACCCAAACCTGAATGGAAAGATGTATCGGACAAATCACCAGCGATGAAGGCATACT
Source organism: Pseudeuparius sepicola (assembly GCA_963920635.1). NCBI lineage: Eukaryota > Metazoa > Arthropoda > Insecta > Coleoptera > Anthribidae > Pseudeuparius > Pseudeuparius sepicola. Next base: position 43,299,546 of record OY987302.1, on the reverse strand, counting down.
GGGCACAATGGGACTCGTTAGAAATTAAAGATGGTGTACTAAAGAGTTTGGGAAAGTCCAGATGGAAAAGAAAAGCTATTTCTGACAGTACTTCCCAAGAAGAGAGTGTCGGACGTCCTGAAAGCCGTGCACGAAGGCGTTGGAGGTGGACACTTTGGCATTAGTAAGACCTTGAATAAAGTTAGAGAGAGGTTTTACTGGGTAAACTCTCGGGAAGATGTCGAAGAGTGGTGCCGCCGGTGTGAAGAATGTGCTTCGGCGAAAGGACCAAAAACTAGGAACAGGGGTAAAATGATGCAATACCTGGTCGGAGCTCCTTTTGAAAGGATCGCCATTGACGTAGCGGGACCGTTCCCAACCAGCGAATCTGGCAACCGTTATGTGTTAGTCGTCATGGACTATACTTCAACAAATGGCCAGAAGTTTATCCAATCCCTAACCAAGAGGCCACCACAGTCGCAGAAGTCCTGTTCCAAAATTGGATATGTCGTTTTGGTGTCCCAAGAGAACTACACTCTGATCAGGGCCGCAATTTTGAGTCGGAGGTATTCCAAAATGTCTGCCGCCTGCTAGGGATTTCCAAGACAAGAACAACACCCCTGCACCCCCAGTCTGATGGTATGGTGGAACGGTTCAATAAGACTTTAGAAACATACCTGAAGATGGTAGTGAATCAGAAACAAAGTAATTGGGACACATGCATACCACCTTTTCTATTGTCCTACCGTTCCGCTGTGCATGAAGCAACGGGAAAGTCTCCAGCCAAGATTATTTTCGGAGACGATCTAAGGCTCCCTATCGACATCATAACCGGCCGGCCAGAAAATCTAGAATCTACTGATGACTACTTGAGTCACCTGAGAGAGCGTCTCCAGTTGGTTGCAACCAGTGTTGAATATAATGTGGGTGACAAAGTGTGGTTATGCAATCCCAAGCGAACAAAAGGTCGGTCTCCGAAACTCGATAGGAGTTGGGAATTACCATACATCGTCGTGAAAAAGATTAATGATGTCGTTTATCGTATAAGACGTAGCCCAACAGCAATGATGAAGATAGTAAATATCGTCAGGTTGTCTCCGTACCATGAGAAGATAGATGAAGATCATATAACTTGATCGGGACGATCAAATGTTAGAGGGGGGCAGTGTAACGAAAAATGCCTCTAAAGTTGTTATATTAGCTTCCAATGAATATGTCTGCACGGTTTTCTAACCTACTCAAAGATTTAGCAGATAAATTTTAAGTTTGGGTATTCTACTTACAGTTTTATAATTTTTGTCATTAATTTAGAGGCATTTTCCGTCATATCTTTGTTGGCCTGAGGCCCCCAGGGCCCCATTTTCCTTTAGATTGATTGTTTTCCCTGTAAAGCTTCCATAACTTTCTAGAACGTTTGCTAGAACCTTATGATCTGTGAACTATCATTGGCCAGGAATATTCTAGAGTATTCTCCAGTCTGCCTTTTGAGTATATAAGCCCTGGGAATTGGGCCTGAAAAAGTGAAAAGGTTAGAAACCGATTTTGTGCGAATTTTGGAGCTGAAAGAATATATTCTTGGACAGTGACAGTAATCTGACAAGTTTATTTGAGATTTCTGAAGGCTAAATAATAAAAGTGGTAACCAAGGCAACGAGTTTGGTCTGTGATTGTTGAGATCCGGTACAATATGCTCATATTTTTAATCGAGTAAGCGATTCTGTTCGGAAAGATTCGACTGTGAATTCCATCACTTTATCCGGTAGACCCATCTAGCATTCCAAAAATTTGCTGTTGTGAGTGTACTACCAAAAACAAACAATTTCTTGCATATATATAGTTCATCAACCTGGCAACAGGCTTTTATGCAGGAATAAATATTAAATATCATGTAGACATCAGGTTAAGCAATAAAGTTGTGTTCTTCTCTCCCTTATAAAAATTTTATTAGCCAGAAGTTGTCGTTCCAAAGCTCCTAAAATTCGATATTTGCATGACAAAAACCATTACATATCTGACTTTGCACTTGAGCATTTCTTTTGTTGATCAGGAGTCACTGGAGTCAGGATGGTTATACTTTTGCACTCCTAAACTATATTTGCTTGGTTGACATTCAAATACGCAGCAGCAGCAAAAATACCTCATAATGGCAGATAGTAGCTTTTGTCGTATGATGTTACCCCTATGTGGTTGTAAATGTAGCAATGTAATTTTTGCCATTAAAATGTAGTTTTTTTAATGTCGAGACATTTAGTAAATTTTCGGAGGCCATGGCAAAAATAATTGATAAAGTATTTTTATGTAAAAAAAATGTTTGTGTTGCGTTCCCTCTACTTACATTATACTATTAGTTACTATTTATATCATATAGGTACTACTATATAATATATTACCGGGATCCTCGGATCTCTATAGACAGTAGACGTTATGGCTATTCAAGCAGGTAAGTGTCTGAACAGAGAAAGTGATAAAATACATTATCTATGTTATTTCATATTAATAAACTGAAAACTATGATCGTATTTCCTCTAAAATTAGAGTTTCTGTCTAAGTTAAAAAAGAAGAATATTTTCAGTTACGTAAAAAACTTAAAGGGGACCAAAATTGTTATTTCTAACGATTTGACAGCAACTCAACGCTTGGAACAGAGACTGCTACGTAATCATCTTAACCGGCTAAGATAAAATACAAACAAAAATTGTTACATCAGAGGAAACAAGATCTATATTGATTACAAAGGATATTCTCTCAAAGAACTTGATGAAATAGAAGACAACAGAGAAGATAATCGTCCTAACAGCGCTCCTAACACACCATCGATTCCAACAAGACAAATTGCTCACCACAGAGAGCCAGCAACAACATCCCACAACACAAAAATTGAACATTCCAAGCCTCCAACACACTCAACTTCATCTTCTACACCAACCGGTAATAATCCAGGCCAAAGAAGTTCAAAGAATAAAAACGCCAACAATCAACAAAAAACTACAATCTACCAGCCAGCAAAGACTCGAACGAGATCAGCAAACAAACAGTGAGAAATTATATTAGTTATTACCGTTTATTGTTCACTACCTATTTAACGGTTTCTTAATTAATTGTATTCGTTCTTGTGCATGATTTGAGTAAAATGGATCAATACATACGGAATGTAAATTTTCTGCCTCATAAATCTATTGAAATTGAAAAATTTTCTGAACTGAATGGTGTTATTGAAGATGGAAGGAGACCTAAAAATACTTTGAAGGTTTTAAATTTTAATATTCGCAGTATTACAAAAAATTTCGATGAATTTCTTATAAATTTGAATGAACTTAATTTTGAGTTTGATTGTCTAGTACTTACACATTCAAATTGTCTGATGTGCACAGTTGGGGGGTTACGATTTGTTATATAATTATGGAGGCATTAATAGAAATGATGGGTAATAGTATTTATTAAAAAAACACTAATTTACGGATTTCAAATAATTCCACGTGGAGAAATAAAAACCATCGAAATTAAAATTAAGTTTAAAAATTCAACAGTCCTTCTAACAGCTCTGTATAGGCCACCATCCACTTGCGAAGATTCCTTTATAGATTCTCTCGAGGAATACCTTGAACAAAGGACACATGCTTTCTTGGGATATCATATATTATCACAGGAGATCTCAATATTAATATACTTCAAGAAGACAATAACAAAGCTACAAATTATCTTAATATATTAAGTGAGTATCGTTTCACTTCTCTTGTTAATCAGGTCACAAGGGCTCAGGGAGATTCAAATGCATGTCTTGATCATTACTTCTTAAGATCTAATCTGAGAAATAACACTGATGACTTAGTAACTGTTATATGTAAATCTTGCATAACCGATCACTTCCCCGTTATTTTAATACTACCCGTATCGATAGAAAATGGACTTTTGACTTGTACTAAAAAAATTAAAAAACACATAAGTTTTAATAAAGTAAAAGAACAACTGGCGGAAACAAACTGGAACTCTATTTTAGAACAACGAAATCCACAAGTTGCAACAACTTTGTTTCTCGACGTTTTGCAGAGTTCTCTGAGGGCAAATACAAAGGTAGTAAAAGTGAGCAAAAATTTAATCAAACGAAAATGTTGGATCACTGATGGCCTAATGCGATCCATTACACGAAAAAATGAGCTTTATAGGAAATTTCAACAAAACCCAGATTTGTTTAGAGACTCTTTTATAAGATATCGCAATCGTCTAAATCAGTTAATAAAACAAGCAAAACAGAAATATTATCAACAGAAAATTGAACAACAGGGTGGAGACTCTAAAGCCCTCTGGAGCACTGTAAAAGAAATTTATAAAGGCGAGACTAGTAAAAAAATTGGTAAAATTATATCTCAAAATAATGAATTAATAGAAAATGATAGAAAAAAGGCAGACGTATTCAACGATTATGTAAATGTCGGTACAACATTAGCTAGCAAAATTATCCTTCCCCCAGAAAACCCCATTAAAAAAAGAACATGCAGTGAGACGATCTTCCTTGATCCTTTCAACACCTTAGAGGTAGAAAATACCATAAAAACACTGAAGTCGGGCAAGGCTCCAGGCTACGACAATATCAATGCAGATTTTTTAAGGGCAGTGGCTCATGAAGTATCATTACCTTTAACTGATTTAATTAACAAAGTATTCGAAACTGGTATTTGTCCTCAGGAATTTAAAATCGCAATAGTTAAGCCTCTCTATAAAAAAGGAGACCCGACCAAACCAGTAAACTACAGACCAGTTTCTTTGGTCACAAATATCTCAAAGATTTTTGAGAAATTATTAAAATCAAGAGTTGTCAGATTTCTGGAAAAAAATTGTTTACTCAGTACAAATCAATATGGGTTTAGGGAGGGGAAAAGTACGCAGGATGCAATTGCCACAATTACCAGGGAAATATATATGTCCTTGGAAGAGGGCCGCCCTACACTGGCAGTGTTCCTGGATCTATCAAAAGCTTTTGACACTGTGAATCATGAGTTATTACTTCAAGTCTTGGAAGATTCAGGGATACGAGGCGTTGAGTTGGATCTTTTTAGGAGTTACCTTACGGGACGGAAACAAAGAGTCTGCGTTAATGAGGTGTTACGAATCGAGAGGAATATATCGATTGGAGTCCCACAAGGAACTGTGCTGGGTCCATTGCTATTCCTCCTATATATAAATAATATATTTACCTTGGAAACAAGCGGAAAAATCTTGTCCTTTGCGGACGACACCGTAGTGATCTATTCTGGAGAGACGTGGGATAACCTAAAAACCAACGTAGAGAATGATATGTCAAAACTTTTCTGTGCATTTAAATATAGGTACCTTACAGTTAACTGTGATTTCGCTTCGCTGCATACAAAAATCATTTACCCACATATAAATATTTGGAGTTTCAAAATACAGATGATGGTGGCCTATTCAGGATCCAATATTCTGAAAAAATAAAATATTTGGGATTAATAATTGACAGTCACATGAGATGGGATAAGCATGTGAAACATGTTATAATGAATTTAAGACCACTAATGTACCGGTTTAAATATTTTAGCAGTATTCTGAATACTTACCATTTACGAGTCTTATATTGTGGCCTAGTTCAATCAAGGCTGCAATATGGCATTCTGGGATGGGATGGAGTGGCAGATGCGCATCTGAACAAACTGGCAGTTTTACAAAAGTATTTCCTAAAAACCACATATAAAAAACCGAAATTGTATCCATCTGATGCCCTCTTCTCTGAGACTAAATGTCTCGACGTCAAGCGATATGCATAAACCTTTATAAGAATAGACATGAGATAGATACGATTGACCACTCTTACTGTACGAGGCAGAAAACACAGGGAAAATCAAGAACAATTATGTCTAAAAAACGATCTCACAAAAGAGTTATTCGCACTTAGCTTTGCGCGTGTTTAATTTTTTGAATACATCTTTAAAAGAGCAAATTATAAAACATGTCTCATTAGGGTCGTTTAAAAACCATTTAAGATCTTATGTGTGCTCTGTAGGTAGGGGCAGCATTAAGAAAGTAATTTGTTCCGAATATGTATAATCGTTGAGAGAGGAATAATTCACTCAACGGTATGATTGAAGTATAGTCATATAGTCATGTCCTAGTTCCTTGAAATTGTGAAGTCTTTTGTTAAAAAAAATATCTTTATATATATAAGAGTATATTTTTAAATAAGTTGTACCAAAAGTGCAATTTTTTTCTGTTTTATTTACATTTAAGGAAGATTTTGTTTGTATTAACTCTTATTTATTTTGTGCCGTGTTGCAAGAAATATTAAGCTAATAATATTCTAATATGGCCCACGCGCAACTTATGGTTTTTGTGGGTCCATTACTTTCAATGTTTGTTTAAAAGAACCACCCTTGTTGTAGTTTTCTGCCTAGGAGTTTAAGTGTTGTCACCTACCGGTAAGAAAACATTTTTGTGTAAAAAAAATACATGTATGCATAGGTTGCAACACATTATGTACTGTGGTTTCACGAATAAACATTATTATTATCTCGACTTAGCCAAAAGGCATTCGCACTCCCTCTACGGGGAACATTCACTCAGATCCCGGGTATCCCGGATACCAAAAGGATCTGGCTCGGACGAGACCCTTGCCATGTTATCGGGCCTTAGGTGACATTGATGTTGTTGGATGATCCTGCATTCCCCATGAATTTCCTGACGGTTCGGGCTGTCGCAAGTAGTACCGCTTTCTGCATGGACCTGTAAAGACTATCAGTTAGACCCAGCTCCTTGATGTTTCTCAGCAAACTTTTTGGTATAACACCAGTTGTTGACATGATGATTGGAATCGTCTGGACGTTCTCCATTTCCCATTGCCTTCTAATTCGTTCTTCTAAATCTCTGTACTTCGCGATCTTCTCGACTTGCTTCACACGCAGGTTGTTGTTGTTCGGGATGGCCACATCAATCAGAGTTGTCTGCCTAGAAATTTTATCAACTATTATAAGGTCCGGTCTGTTATGAGCAACTCGTTGATCTGTCAGAACTGTACGATCCCAGTACATCTTGTAGTTGCTGTTCTCAAGAACAGGCTCAGGTGTGTAGTTGTAATATGGGACCCTCTCTGCCTGCACAAGCAGCAGCTTTTCCGCCAGTTCCTGGTGCAAGATCTTGGCAACCGAATCGTGTCGTTCCTTATATTCCGTTGATGCGAACATCTGACATCCTCCTGTTATGTGCTGGATTGTTTCTGAAGTTGGGCATCCGTATCTGCATCTGTCATCCACTACCGATGCATCTCCTACAATGAATTTTAGGTAGTTGCGAGTTGGTATAACCTGATCTTGTATGGCCAGTAGGAAGCCTTCCGTCTCGGGGAACATTCGTCCCGAGGTCAGCCAATAGTTCGACGCTAACTTGTCGACATGTTCCTGGTTAACCTCATTAGGATGCCTCCCGTGCAGCGGCTTCCCCAACCACCTCTGTAGTTTATCGTTGTCGGTTCGGTGGTGATTTTGACGCTCGTGTTCCGTCAGACGTAGCGGTGTTGAGACGTCTGCTCCGCATATAGCCCTATGTAGTGTGGAGCTGTTGGCCTGCCTGTAGAAATAATTATGCAGATTTAATATTTGTTGGTCCAATTGCTTGCTGAGATCTGCCAATCCTCTTCCTCCTAGTTGACGTGGCAGAGTTGTTCTTTCTACGGCGCTACGGGGATGATGTTTATGAGCTTTTGTCAGTAGTGTCCTAACTTTTCGTTGCAGGTTGTTGATGTCCGTGTTGGTCCAATTCACTATTCCGAACGAATAGCTGAGTACAGAGCACGCATACGTGTTCAGGGCCTTAAACAAATTCCTGCTGTTAAGATCAGTTCGCACTACTTGTCTTACTCTCTTGATGAATTCATTCGTTAAATCAGTCTTCATTGTTCGATGGTCTATCCTTTGAGCTTGTTTCATCCCGAGATACTTGTATGTATCTCCCTTGCTCATTGCTTCGATCTCCTGGCCGTCCTGCATCTCGTGTGCGCTTTGTTCGAGCTTTCCCCGGATGATATTAAGGGTGCGGCACTTGTCCAGTCCAAACAGCATTCCGATGTCCCTGGAGAACTCCTCTACAATTTTAAGCATTTGCGTTAGTTGGTTTTTGGTTGCGGCGATCAGTTTTAAATCATCCATATATAATAGGTGATTCAACTTGATCGCTTCTGCGTTGTTGCTTTTGATAGCGAAGCCATATTTTGTAGAGTTCAACCGATGTGATAGAGGGTTCATCGCCATGCAGAACCACAGTGGACTGAGTGAATCTCCTTGGAAAATCCCTCTTCGGATGTTGATTGTGTCGGTCTCGATGTTACTGTTTGCGGTTCTGAGTTGTATCTTAGTGCGCCAGGTTGTCATAACGTGTTCTAAAAAGGAAACTGTATGATGATCTATTTTATACAGCTTTAAGATACCTGTGAGCCAGTCGTGAGGTACGGAATCAAATGCTTTTTTGTAGTCCACATAAGCCATGTGGAGGTTTCGTTGCTTGGAATGAGCCTGGTTGCAGATGACAGAGTCTATGATGAGTTGCTCTTTGCATCCCATTGCGCCCTTCGAGCAGCCCTTCTGCTGCATTGCAGTGATGTTGTTCCGCTCACAGTGAGCATATATTCGCTGCGTAAGGCAAGATGTGATTATCTTGTACAGCGTAGGCAAGCAGGTTATTGGGCGGTACTTGGCAGGGTTATCCGTATTCCGCTGGTCTTTTGGTAACAGGTAGGTTGCACCCTGTGTAAGAAACAATGGCATTTTCAGAGGATCGAGCAAGACTTCATTAATTAAGGTAGTTATCTGTTCATGCGTGCACCACAACTTCTTAATCCAATAATTTTGGAGATGATCTGGACCTGGTGCCTTCCAGTTGTGGGAATTCTTGATGACATCGGAGACCTCAGCGGTTGTGAATTGCTCGTGTTGCATCTGGCTATAGTTCCGGCCCATCTCGCGTTCTTCGCTGATCCAGCTTGCACTGACATTGTATGGACCTGGTGTGGCAAGTTGATTTCTCCAGAAACCGTCGACCTGTTCTCTGCTAGGGTAACTCGCATTTGTGGCATCGGCGCTAGAATTAAAAGCACGGTAGAAACCCTTTTCTGATCGTTCAAAGAGTTTGTTGTCTCGTTTCCTGTTGTTACTAGCCTTGTATCTCCTCAGACGCCCTGCGAAAACAGAAAGTTTTTGTTTTAATGTGTCAAGACATTGTTGAGCAGTGATGTTCGCGGGGTCATGCCGAGAATGCATTTGGGTGCGGCTCATTATTGCCTGCACCGCCCTCTGGATCCTTCTAGTTCTTACTCCTCTGATATATTCCGTCACTTGTCCTATGTCTTTACGGAGACTCTCGATCTTCCGATTTAGTCGCATTTCCCATTGAGCCATTCGTGGTTCTGGTCTTGCACGATTCAACTCTTGGACCGTTCGGATCTTGGCACCCATTACAGTGGTGACTGCCGTTGCGGCACAGTAGATTAACATGTGCATACGTTCTAATGTTGGTGTCACTGAAACATAGTTTGGTAAAATTCGTGTGTTCATAAGATCTAGCACGATCGCAAGTTTCCTGGAAGAATTTAATCTTGGTAGCGGTGGCCTGCTCAGTGGGTCTGTGCCTTCGTATCGCACTACTGCCTGTCTCATATGTGTGTTTAAGCCTTCACAATGTTCTTCGTTAACCGATTCCAGACTCTCGGTTGTTGGTTCTACCGTTTCGGCTTCTAGTTGTTGTCCAGGCGCTTGAAGTTCCCCATTGTTGTTGTTGTCATCTATGTCTATGTGTTCGCCGTGGATCTCTAGCTCAACTTCCCGTTTGATAGCGTTAAGTCGCGTTTCTGGAATTCGGTTATTTCTTAGAATAGTTCGATACTGATCTGACACTCTTTGTTCAGACACTTGCATGTGTGGAAACTCCCTGCAGAACTCGGCATGCAGTTGTTGTCGGTAGCCGATCATCTCTTGTCCTAAGTTTGTCACCCTGTAAAAAATACGCATAATCGATTCATTCATGGACACAGTCCATTTCATGCGTCGTCGTGGTAATCCCGCCTCTGTGAACGCTGGCTGAAGTTCCCGCGCAGCACCTTCGGTGGGTGGAACCCTAGTTCTCGTTTGGCTCCCATGTTGTAGATGTTCGTGTTGTTGATGGGCTGTAGCTGTTTGTGCAACAGGGGCCCGCCTCATCAGCGCCCTGTCACCGACGTCCCGCTCGCTGTCATGTCCAGCGCCGGCTCCAGACATGCCCTGGCGATCCCCAGGCAGCGGCCCTATGACAAAACTCCTATTAATCTCCATTCCATGGGTTTCTCCCGTAACGTGGGAGTGACGGCCCTCGGTCGCCTTTTACGACTCGCGGAGCCACGATAGGAGTATTCTAACCCGCTACCCACACAGGTCAACTAGGATAACGCGGGATCGTTACACCCGAGGATCTGCCCCTCTCACAGGTCAAACCCCTCCTTGCGTTAACTGGGAAACACGGGATCGTTACACCCGAAGATCCGCCTCTCTCACAGGCTAGATCCATCCCTGTGTAACCGAGAGTCGCGGGATTGTCACACCCGAGGATCAGCCCCCGTCACCAGCTAGACCCCTCCCTGCGCAACTGGAGATCGCGGGATTGTCACACCCGTAGGTTGGCCCCTGTCACAGGCCAAAACTCTCTATTTGTTCAGTTGTCATTACTGGTTACGTCAGATGGCATTATAAATTTTGTATTTCATTTCAATAATAATTATGTACCTATAGTTCTTTTACTTATCGACATCGATTATATAATGATGTATATTGAGTCGTTCAAGTGAAAACTAAGTGTCCCATAGGAGGAAAACTAGGAGATGCAATTACCTATCTGAATTCGCCATATCTGAAATTACATAGGTATTTATGTGGAGCCCGGGTATACTTCAGGGGTTTTCACAGGGGCGGAGCGTAAGTTTTGGGGGCCCTGGGCTAACACTATTATGGGACACCCCGTTTGTTTCAGTTGTCAGGGTGAGTTTTTTTTTATGACCAATATCCAAGTTACAGAGGCAGTAGATATAAACAAAATCACCAGGGTCGGACTAATATAATATGAGATTCTGCAACAAGAACAAGTCTGCGCGCGATCCTACCTATGCAGGAAACTCGACTGAGGGAAGAGCCGGCCCTGCATTCCACTCGCCGCCTAAACACTTGAGATTTTACGGCGGCCAGAGGCCAATAAGAAAATAGGTCACATCGCGACCACGTGGCGGCCAATGTTTTCATTCACTGCCTCTGTAACTTGGATATAGTATAGATCACATTTATATGTCACACTTTAATTTAATTATCTGGGAATGACTTAAAATTTAATTATCTGGGAATGACTTAAAAGAGGTAACTGAGCAGAAATTAATTAAAAACCACTAATTATTATGTGTGCACCAAATGTCAATTTGAGACATACAGTGTGTCTGGTTTTTCGTGTTAACGCCCCTGAAAATGTAAGTAGGCTGGGGGAATTGAACGGGGCAATTTTTTTATAAATATGTCCCTGAAAGGTCATCATTTGCGAGGTATTGGTTTGGCATTGCCGCGAAATCCTTGCCTACTGCGATTTTTTAAAGGGGTGCGTTTTTCGAAAAACCCTATTAGGCATATTTTTATTTAAAATCTGACACCACAGCGTTAATCAGGACACCCTAAAACCCCCACATACCAAATTTGAACAAAAAATATACAGGTAGTTCCATTCTGCAGGGTGTCAAAGTTGAGCAAAATAGGAATTTTAAAGGCATCTGGCGAGTCAAGTGTGCCATGGAATTACTTCGAAACAGTTGCATGGTGAACAGGACCACTCAAAATGTTGGTGTGAAAAGATTTACTACAAAAATATACAGGGTATTTTTCTCTGAGCCATCTCAAAATTCTTAAATTTTATGAAACTTTATACTGATCAGGAGTACTCTGGAATCATTGAAAAAATATTAATAAACCCAAAAGTAATTTATTTCTTTACAAAATGCCAACCAACAAATAAAAACAATTTAAATTATTGGGCCTTTCTCAACAAAGTCACTGTCTAAGATGATACATTTTCTGTGCGTTTCCTGTTGTGACACACCAGCCACCTTAACTGATATGGACTTACTGACTGGCAGGCTTCTGTATTTTTTAGATTTAGTTCGTTTATAGTATGTGGAGCGGTTTTGATATACTCGATTATTGACCCGTATAAAGTTACAAAAAATTGAGATGGCACAGATAAGAGCACTCTGTATATTTCGTATTGGACCTTTGCACTCCAACAACTTGAGTGGTCCTGTTGACCATTCAACTGTTTTGAGGGGATTCCATGGCACACTTGACTTGGCAGATGCCTTTAAAATTCCTATTTTGCTCAACTTTGACACCCTGCATAATGGAACTCCCTGTATATTTTTTATTCGAATTTGGTATATAGGGGTTTTGGGGTGTTCTGATTAACGCTGTGGTGTCAGATTTTAAATAAAAATATGCCTAATAGGGTTTTTCGAAAAACGCACCCCTTTAAAAAATCGCAGTAGGCCAGGATTTCGCGGCAATGCCAAACCAATACCTCGCAAATGATGACCTTTCGGGGACATATTTATAAAAAAATTGCCCCGTTCAATTCCCCCAGCCTACTTACATTTTCAGGGGTGTTAACACGAAAAACCAGATACACTGTAGATAAGAAATATAAATATGATTTGAGATGAGTGACTTCGTGACAGCAAACTTCCGAAGTGGATGTAGTCTAACGGGTAAGTAAAGGTGCGTGCCTATATTATTCCATACGATGCATTTCCCTTTTTTAATTATCAACAAAAATACAGATTTTATTTTTTACTATTTTATTTTACTATAGTAAACAAAAAAATCTGTATTTTTGTTGATAATTAAAAACAAAATGCATCGTGTGTGATTTGAACCTACGAAAAAATAAATGCGCTTTCATAGGCACACGCCACACGCCTTTATTCGTTAGGCTATATCCGTTGACTGAAGGTTTAACTATATCCACTTCCGAAGTTTGCTTATGGAGTCGCACATCTGAAATTGACATTTGGTGCATAGTAGTTTTTAATTAATTATACTGAGAGAGAGACCTCTTTAGAATATTGTTCCCTTTCGATTGGTCCATAAATCGGGAACGCCACAAACTGACGAATGTGCATATTGCCGAAAACCCGAACGACGGCCGAACCGACCCAACCTTTTCGACAAAATTGTTTCGATGACGGTGACAGAAGATCTCTAGAACAGGGCATGAAGCTGCTTACGTTTGATCGTATACAGAAAATTGACGATATAACATCGAAACTTCGCGAAAACCCGCGGAAAATCCGAAATTTTGAAATGTCGGGCCGGACGTAAACACGGCATAAATCTTTGAAAATTTCGGATTTTCCGAGGGTTTTCGCGAGGTTTCGATGTTGCAAAAGGAGCAGCTAGGATCATTTGTGACCTACCGCTCCCTAGATGCTAGTAGGGTTTAGAGAATGTAAATAAATATTTTGTTGTGGTTCCTGGTTCCTGGATTATGTTAGAAAGGTTTTTAATTGATACGAAATTAGGAAAACAATCTCACAAAGGCACAAGCGTTTAGCCCAAGCAATCAACAGATTCTGACGATTCTGACCTAGTTTTGGCTTGGCGGACGCTACGTCGGCGAGGACCGACTCCTACCGATCCTACACGACCATTCGGCAATTTGCACATTCGGCAATTTGCTGAGGACCGACTCCTAGCGATCCTACACGACCATTCGGCAATTTGCACATTCGGCAATTTGCTGCTATCTCCATAAATCATCACCGGAGAATTAAATTAGAAATTAAGTTATACAATTACTGTAGTGATAAGAATTAATCCCAAAACTATTATTTTTATATAATACAACAGAAAATAAAAATTGAAAAGCACTGCTCTAAAATTTTTGTTTGTGCACCGATTTTGATTTTTTTAGCTTTTCGAAAATATCATTTGATGCACTATTCAATCTTTTTCAAAATTAAATACATGGCCAACTAGAATAATTACTTTTAGAGGTCCCAATTTCAAAAAGTAGTAGATAGTAACAAAGTTTATTTAGTACATATAAGGCTACATGCTACATGCAAATACTAAATACAAAATTATACAATGATTATTTCAATATAGGCAATAAAACCTTCTTTTAAAATAAGTCTGTGTTAATTTTTTATGGTTACATTTTAATCTATCGTAATTAATTATTTCTTTTTGAAATATTGACAAGATCGAATCGGATAGCAATTTTTTTAGAACAGAACCGACCGCGGATTCTTGTTTAGAACCACTTTTAAAGGTCCACAAAGTTTGGCATTGTTCGTATACAGGATGTCCCACTTAAGTTTTCTTTATTTACCTCCTTTATTATACAGTGGGGGGGGGGGGGGCATTTGTCAAAAAATACCGATCTTCCCATACCGAATGACGAAGGTAATAATATACAGGGTGGCCCATTTGAAATGGAAGCACCCCGTAATTGTTTTACTTTTCATCCGATTTTAGCAGTTTTTTTTTCTGAAGATAGGTCGCAAAAAACTTTATATTATTTGTCCAAATTTGGTATGTGTGGGGTTTTAGAGTGTTCTGATTAACGCTGAGGTCAGATTTTAAATAAAAAAATGCTAAATGGTTTTCGTCAATTTGTACTACGAAACAATAAATTCATAGTAGGCCTTGAAAATTGAGATGAGACATGAAATTTTGCACCAAAGTAGAGATTTTTGCGACCTATCTTCAGAAAAAAATCCGGCTAAAATCCGATGAAATATAAAAAAAATTACGGGGTGCTTCTATATGAAATGGGCCACCCTGTATAAGGAGGTAAACACTGAAAACTTAAGTGGGACATCCTGTATACAACCAACGCCAAACTTTGTGGACCTTTAAAAGTGGTTCTAAACAAGAATCCGTGGTCAGTTCTATTCTAAACCGTGGTCAGTTCTATTCTAAAAAAATCGCTAATAGCACTAGCTATCCGATTCGATCTTGTCAATATTTCAAAAAGGAATAATTAATTACAATAGATTTAAATGTAACCATAAAAAATTAACACAGACTTATTTTAGAAGAAGGAAGTTTTATTGCCTATATAATAATCATTGTATTTAGTATTTGCATGTAGCCTTACATGTACTAAATAAACTTGTTACTACTACTTCTTGAAATTGGGACCTCTAAAAGTAATTATAGTTGGCCATGTATTTAATTTTCAAAAAGATTGAATAGTGCTTTTTCAATTTTTCAATTTCTATTTTCTGTTATACTCCCTTTTATAAAAATAATAGTTTTTGTAATTGTTTAACTTAATGTCTTAATTTAATTCTCTGGTGATGATTTATGGACCAATCGAAAGGGAACAATATTCTAAAGAGGTCTCTCAGTAATTAATTAAAAACTACTATGCACCAAATGTCAATTTCAGATGTGCGACTTCATAAGCAAACTTCAGAAGTGGATTTAATTAATTTCTGGTCAGTTCTGAGTGGGTACATCTTTTAAGTCATTCCCAGATAATTACATTAAAGTTGGACATATAAATGTGATCTAGATTGACTGTACTATATGTCTATACATTTATATATTTACAAGGCAATGTCTTAACAGAAGCTCAAGAACAAAAACGAATTTATGCTGTAGTTTGCTAAATTTATACAATGACAAAAAATACAGTAAAACAAGTATTCATTGGTTAAGTATATTTTAACATTTTTTTACAAAACTAATAATTTTAGTTATTATCATCATGGGGGCCGTTACATACGGGCAGGCAGCAGAGGGGTGGCCGCCCCCTCCTGGAATATTTGGGCAAAACGAAAAAATTCTGGCATTCATATTGAAAATTAAATCACAGAATAAATAGCTTCACAACAGAAGCGTCCATAAAGACGTGTCAAAAGGATGCTCGCTTTGACGCGAAATATCTTCTAAAGGGATAAACATTGTGCATTTTATTTGATTTTACATTAATCCACATTGCGAAGAGATTGTATTAGGACCAAATTTATGTATATGTTATTGGTTATTTTTCTATAAATTGAAATGGAGGCTCGCTTATTTTTGATACGTCTTTATGGACGCTTCTGTTGTGAAGCTATTTATTCTGTGCCTAAATGCAGAATATACAAAATTGACTTTTATAAAGTGGAAAATTTTTATCTAATGTAGGTATCATTGATATTATTTGCAATGCACCGTTAACGTATTAGGTACCTCAAGTTGGTAGGTGTCTTGAGAATCAAGTGGAGGAGTTAAACAATTTTATTAATATTATAAACAAAATCAGCGCAATCAAAAGCCTTACCCTTACAGTCTGTGTAAAGTTTTTTGATGTATACCCATGTTAAAATAATAATAAAATAATATCTTTAATGCCAACCAAATTATTTTCACAATAACAAAGCAAAGTCACTATATAAAGCATGCTACGTGAATGCAGACAACCCTAGGAAAATGGTGTATGTGCACCACTTTTAATCTTAAACATATCACTTTGTTCCATACTCATATTCCTGCTAAGAACACAAATTTAAAAGTATTCAATAGGAATATTACACTGTAAAGTCAAGTTTACAAAGACATTTTTCAATTAAAATATTATGTAGTAAAGTCGAAATTATACAAACATTTGTCTTGCAGGAAGCAGAGGACCTCGGCTTTAAATTTTTTAAGTTTGCTAATTGCTGGAGCCCAGTTGGTAGCATTTTATAAGCCTTTATTGCCCTGAAGTTTGGACCTCTTTCAAAATAGGTAGAGGAATGAGCGCGAATGCCGAGGTCTGTCCTACCCCTGACCACCATAGAGATATTATCCACAGAGTGATCCAGATTCATTCTAAACAACCCCGGTTGCTTCTTTACAAACATTACAAGTGACAAATTAGACCGTCAGACAGTGACAGATTTTCCTTACTGATTTTCTCATTTATGCCTTGGAGAGGGTTGAAAGGTAAATCGATGCTGAGTCGGAAAATAGGAATTTTAAGTTTGGCCCCCGGGGAAAACATATGGAAAATTCGATTTTTCAAAACAGAAAAAAAGGTACTAATTCTAACTTATGCCATTTTCACCGTATGATTTCTTATACTATTAAGACCTCGAAAACCCAAAGGCATAAGTGTAGCATGTGGAAAAAGGGTTGAATTAAGGGTTTGGCAGATCACACAAAAAATTATTTGGTTTACTGACTCCGTCAGTTATGCCGTTCGAAATGGTGAAAAGTTATTATATCCTCACTAGCCCAAAAATTGATTGGCAGCTAGAAGTGACGCGTGGGGAAAAATGCACTTTTGGGTCGGAAAATAAGTCAGAAATTTTTTTTCGTCAACTGATTTCTGCTCTTATGCCTCTGAAACTATAGAAAGTTTTATTGCAATTCATTTTATCCCTGAGAAAATCAGTTGACGAAAAAAAAGTGCATTTTTCCCCACGCGTCACTTCTGCCACAGACCTATATTTATATTATAGGTCTGTGCTTCTGCCAATCCATTTTTGGGCTAGTGAGGATATGAGTTTCCACCATTTCGAACGGCATAACTGACGGAGTCAGTAAACCAACTCATTTTTTATGTGATCTGCCAAACACTTAATTCAACCCTTTTTCCACGCGCTACACTTAAGCCTTTAGGTTTTCGAGGTCGGAATAGTATAAGAAATCATACGGTGAACATGGCATAAGTGAGAATTAGTACCTTTTTTTCTGTTTTGAAAAATCGAATTTTCCATATGTTTTCCCCGGGGGCCAAACTTAAAATTACTATTTTCCGACTCAGCATCGATTTACCTTTCAACCCTCTCCAAGGCATAAATGAGAAAATCAGTAAGGAAAATCTGTCACTGTCTGACGGTCTAAATAGTAGAGAGACGGAACAGTAAGCCGACAGAATGCTCTAGGGCGCAATCGAAAGATGCAGCGCACTATCTGCTTCTGAGCTTTAAAGATCCTAGCGGCATCCTTCGACGAACTCCAGAATCGTATAGTTTCAATGCTTAAAACTCTGCGAAGCCTTCTGATAAGTGCACACAAAATGTAAAGTTGACGTTCCAGAGTAGTGATTTGTTTATCCCGTTTTAAACTAGTGTCAAGATAAATACTCCAGAATCTGGAACGGAATTGTTACTATGCAAAATTACGTTAAAGTCACGTTAACTCTAAAGTTATATTCAATGGTCACAATTACTTTGTTGTGTTACTTGTTTATCACTTTAAAGTTTCCATTACTTTATGGTAACGGTGAAAGTAACTTCTACATCTTCGCGACTTTTGAAATACCTCCAATGTTACGGAACTATATAGTCATATTTAAAGTGAAATTAACTTTCCCGCTACTCGAGAAAACTACTGTATGGTAAGTTTTACTTCTCACTCCATTTTAAAATTACTAGAAAGTTCCAATTACTACAAAAAAATACTTTAAAGTAACTGTCACTTCTATAGGGACCAAAATGGAAACTACATTTAGTTCCTTACAATCGTTTGAAGGATTCGGTAGTTTTTGCGAAGTGATGAAAATGTCAACCATTAGAAAGAACAAAAATTATAGACACACATTCACATTTTATAGAAAATTAAAGCAGCAGTTGGATGAAACGAATCGAAACACGAGCACTTGTCTTCAATACAAAATTACAAAACGCTTCTCTTGAGTGGCTACAATTTTAAATATCAACATTTCAAATTATAGCACGAAACACACACCGGCTGAAAACAACACTCACATATAAAAATTATAGGTTAAAGTTTCAAATGGAACCTAGTAGTAGCATTCGGAACTTAAACGAGGCTTCTGGAACTCTGAAGTTCTCTTGTAGTAATTAGGACTTTAGAGTTTAAAATATCTAAAACTAATTTTCGTCTTAAAGGTAGGAATTACCTTAAAGTGAAAAAAGTCTAGTTGCCGTTACTACCAGTTAAGTGGCAAAGCCTTCAAACACCCATTTTTAGGTAAATAATACTTAGAAGTAATTACTGAAAATTACGCCATATTTTCTTTATAAAATGATAAACGCCATTAAAATTAAATGTCAATTTCCTTTGGTACTGAAATAGTTATTTCTTCAAAATTGTCCCAAAAAAAGAGAAAATTGAGCAAAAATGAACTCGCATAACTTATAGAAACATTAAAAAAGCATTTTTCAGCATTTTTAGGTAATTTCGCACATTTTCGTAATTTATCCTCCCGATAAAAAAGTGTTAAAACATGCATTTTGAGAGGGCGCGTTGTTACTTTTCAATCTATCAACGTCATATTTGATAGAAAATTTTCAATCGTTTTAGTTTCTTGAATCTAGCAACTGGACATAAATCAGCAAATTAATACCTTTCTTATACCTACCATTATTCATAGATATAAGTTAAAAATAAATATTAGGTACTTCCATTTTCCACGGTTATTGAAAAATGACGGAAGATGCTGGGCTAGAATACTTTTCAATTATTTAGACAAAGACAAAGCGAGGACGCGAATGTAAAGAAGCAAACAAATTCAACAAAGTAGCGGTGACCACGCTGCTACGTCTCCACCACGTTGCCGGAACGTAAGCGCGTCGTAGCGGTGTAAGTTGCTAGGTGGTCGCCGTTACGTATCTATCACCCTCAAAATGTTCCCCATTTTGGTCGCAGGGACGTAATAGGAACGTAGTAATTACGTTCCTATCAGTAGTAATCACAACTTTAAAGTTGCAAACAAAAGTCGCCGGAACGTAACGCCGACCAAAAATGCTGCTTGGGATTGACATACAGCAGGAAGAGCAGCGGACCGAGAATTGAACTCTGAGGGACACCCTGCCCCACCTCATCTGCCGACAGTCTGATACCTGTTCGCTAGATATGACTCCAGTAAGGACCTGCAAATCCCCCTGAATCCACACCCCTCAAGCCTCCGAATCATTATTTGATGACTGATAGTGTGGGAGACCGTTGAAAGGTCGAAATACAGACCTGGAACCTTTTTATCGTTGTTGACTTTCTCCACAATGTACGAAACTGCTTTATAAACTGCTAATTCGGTGGACCTTTTCGGTCTGAAACCATACTGCTGAACATCAAGATCATTGTTCCGAGATAAGAAGTTCAAGATTCTATCATAAATCGCCCTATCAAAGACCTTAGACACCGAAGACAGCAGTGCAACTGGTCTATAACTATTGGCATTCTGTGGGTTGCCCTTTATAAAACAGGTACTAACTTCCTATTTTTAAATCAGCAGGAAAAATGCCTGCTGTAAACCTCTCATTATTTACAAAAGGTTTACTAATCAACTGTGAAACATGTTTTAAAACACATTACAGGAATCTCGTCAAGCCATGCAGATAATTTATTAGGAAAGTCTGTAATTATTCTAACTATTTCAAGCTCATGTAGTGGTGCTGAAAAGAGACTGGGATGACATTGGCTGCGTTCTGTAAAAGCCATATTTGTTTGCTGTAAAAGCAAGTCAAACTTGTCACTAAAAATCTTTGCAATCTTAATTTTATTTTTAGAATTTATTCTTTTGTTCTTATTTATAATTTTTTTGTAGTTAGCCAAAAATTTCCTGTATTGTTTTCTTTCTGTTTTATAATGCTTGTAAACTACCTGGCTGTGTGCTTATACTTTTATATAACTCGAATAGTTCCTTAGTCGATTTGGCCCGGAAAACACATTTTCCACGCGGGTAGATTTTAAATAAGGGTGGGGGAAATTTAATGTATATATACATATTTTTTAAATTAAAAATGGCTCAGAGATGCGAGCAGGGTGTTGAATCTGCATGTTTTCGACTTGAGTGATCCAACCATAGTCCTGGAAATGCGATTCAAAATCCTTTCGGTCAAAAGCCATCATTTTAAAACAATGGCCGACCCGCGGGCGATTATTGTTTCTAACGCCCACAGGATCGTGTGAGATGTTGATGCTTATGTTTTTGAGGTCAGCGAGTTCATTTAGGGCAACGAAAGTGACCTCCGGTCACTGGAAGTGGGCTCTTTGCACTGGAGGGGACTCCTGGCACTTTCTGAAAAGGGGGAACCATATATTCGTGATGAATAATATGCTCAAATTATTATTTTTCTAATAAGGTTTCAATACAGGGTGTAACTGAACTGATGGACAAAAATGAAACCATGTATTCTTGGAGTCAAAATAAGAGCACTTCTTCATATATTTTTTCTCCTACGGGCCATAGTTTTTTTTTATATAAAAATACAGATATTTCTTAGTATCAAATCAAATCAAAAACTGTTTATTGAAAAAATACAATCTACATAATGACAATAACATGCAGAGCCTCAATAAACAACTAACAATCCTCACAAAACCAAAGGTTGTGTGTGAGTTATAGAGTAGTCACTCATCCAAAACACAACAGTCATATGACACTATACCACTTCCAATACATATAAAATAATTTGCAGTTAGAACGTCCAATTTAACAATATCTTACCAAAATCTACCAGCTCACGTAATGGAATTTACAAAAGCTTACACATCTCAAATCACACATCATTTCATGATCCAATCTCAAATACCTTTGCAACTGTATTCCTACCCACAGCCATCAAGTATTTTTTTAGAAATCTCTTGAAATACCTACTATATTGGCTGATTATAGATTTTTTACAGAGTCTTGTTTGTTTTCCCCCACCCCCCCATAAAAAGTACTCACACGGAAAATGTCGAGTGGGCTAAATCGGCCAAATGGGTATAAGGAACAACCGTACCAAGTGGCACCTTGGTATCACAAATTGCCGTTTATTTTTGCGTACCGCTAATGCTATAAGTACCAGTTTTTTCATTGCATTGAGGCATTATCAAGTATAGTTTTTAGATAATTTCATGCTTATTGCAGACTGATGTCCTCAGTTTGCAAAGACGCTAATGATCATATTAACCTTGTTCATTTATGGGCCACACTTAATAAATAATTGGGTATGACTTATACTGTCTTTTAATCAAATTATCTTAAATGGAAATGCGGGAAGTGCAAAATAATTAATCAAAACACGGTCAGTCAGTGCGACAGGAGTCTGTACATTTGCCGCTTTATCACTATGCAACACTGCATTTTGTCTAAGCAATACTTCCGGGTCTGCATATACGGAAAAGTGTTTATATATAATTGCTGACACCACCTTTAAACTTAGTAAAGTGACAAATCATCTTACCTCGAGCTTAAATATGCCAAAAACTGAAATTTTCCGTTTTGTGCAGATACCGCTATTTCATTGTGGAGGGCAGTACTAGGATAGCTCTAGGACAGATGGGTTTTGTTTTACCAGGTAGGACATGGGTTGCTCACAGAAAGAACCAATGTACCATATAATACAGGTTTTATTATATGTATTGCTACCTTATAAATAAAAACTTATAGAGAATTTCTTGAAAATTATACAGACATATTTCTTAATGATGAAGGAATACATACCTTCACTGAATCCCTAGTCTAGATGAACAAAATGCATGCGGGTATTAATAATTTGTATACATAAATCACAAAACTAAAAACCTCATAAAATATATTTTTTAAAAAAGTGATGCCTGACTTTCCAAGTACAACTACAAACTATGTATTATTTACATAAAGTTTCAAACAGTAACTAAATTTCATTTCCCAATTAAGCGGAACTCAATTCGTCGATCTGCACGGAACAAAATTAAAACAAATCAAATTCTTCGGGATAATTCAGAACGTCAATTTGTATAAATACTGACATGAATGATTTTAACCTATATCCTTGTGCGACCATAAAGACTCGCTTAATTACAAAGACATCTTACGACCCTCTATAGATATTTCCACAGCCCTCCTCGTTTGCTTCAAACGCTTAGTATCCAAGAAATTCTTGTAGTGCTTTTCAAATCGATTCATCCCCTTCTTTGTTGTCTAGAAAAAATATACCACATAGGAAAGGAACAAATATAAATACAACTGAAGCCTACCCTGCTAATATCAGTTTCGGACTGCCACTTTGGCCGAACGAGATAATCTTTATTGGACGGCACCGGCACCCTTGCTCTGGCAACCCAACCCTTCTCGCCTGGTCGTAATGGTCTAAAAATGTCAATGTCAATTAGTTACAATATAATAAAAATTCGTGGTTAACAGATTTACTTTTTTTTGTAACCCCATAGGCGATCAAAAAAATAATAATTTTCTTAAACACATTTCTTCAGATTAACTTTGTCTGCACTTACTTTCCTTCTGCGTTAAGTGCTTTCGTGAGCTCCTTCCTTTCTTGTGCAACTTGTTCGTCAGTCTTCCGCCGCTTGGGGCCCATCTGTTCGAGATCTCTTTGCAGGCGCTCTTCCTTGCTTAAGGCTGTAACAACATCAAATATTATGAACCCACATTAACTCAAATTTAAATTCCATTGCCTTTAAAGTCCGTAGACAAATTAAAGATCGGCCTCGCCCACTCGCTGATCAACCTCCCAGCCCTATCTCTATTTTCCTTGGTCTCCTTGGGGTGCTTGTACAGATACATCACAGCCTTTCCTATCCCTGAATGTTTCAGTGTTTGATGGTCTACCATCGGAAACTAGAAAACAATATTATTAAAATCATATTGGAATGTAAGTTGTTAACTTACTTCGCACAACAATTTTAATATCTGCTCCCTCAACGGCAAGGCAGGTAGCGAGCGATCTGGCATCGGTGCCATCCAATCGGTCAACACACTCAAAACATTGTGCTCGATAAATGCTAGCTGCAAATCGTGCTTCCTAAGTTGTGACATTACTTTCGTAAGCATTCCGATCTTCTTCGTGGCCGGTTTTAGCTGCTGGTTCAGTCTCCTATCCTCCTCTGCTGCATATCGCATGTCGGCGAGCAGTTGGGCGATTATATCGTCGTTGTCGTTAATAATATCGATATCTTTCCTTTTTCTTCGCCTTGACTGTTCGTCCCTCTTTCGTTGAAGCATCGCTTCGAAATCAGACACACCTTCTGAGTTTTCTCTGTAAATGGATGCAATATACTGGAAAAACTTCTTTTATGCTGGATTTTTCAGGAATTTAAAAACAAGTAAATTACAATAATTTCTAAATGCACTTTTTTAATATAGCAAAAAGCAAACAAGAATTGAGAAAAATCATTAAGGCAATAATTATTATTATATTCATTACATTACTTACATCCTATCCCTACTGACGCCTTCATCTGAATCTTCATCTTCTTGAGTAATAAGTGGAGGCTGTTCTGGTTGCTGTTCAACTTGACTTGTCGAAGGTCCTGCTTCTTCTTCATCATCGTCACTAAGAATTGCACGTTTTTTCTTTCCATGCTCCTCCCCTTCAGCTTCCGAATCTGAATCTAGACGCCTTTTCCGTGGTCCTTTAACTAGGAAACAAATTGGCACAATGGCACAAAGTGAATTATACATTTTTTCACAAACTTACCACTTTCGTCTCCTGACCTTGAACCAGACCTGGACCTTGACCTTTTAGCTCGTGAATCAGATACTGATCTTGGAGATCCTGATCTAGATCTAGAATGTGATCTAGACTTTGATCTTTGCCTAGATCTTGACCGTGACTTTGACCTTTGCCTAGACGTTGACCTTGCCGAGCCTGATCTCGAACGTCTGGAACCTGATCGTGATCTTCTGGATCCTGATCTTGACCTCCTGGACCCAGATCTAGACCTTGAACGTGATTTGGACCTTGCAGACCTAGACCTTGATCGTCTTGAGCCTGACCTTGATCTTGAACGTGACTTAGACTTTGCAGATCCAGATCTTGATCTTCTTGAACCTGAGCGAGACCTGGCTGATCCCGATCTTGATCGTCTTGAATCAGATCGAGACCGGGATCTTGATCTGGCAGAACCTGACCTTGATCTGGCAGAACCTGACTTTGACCTGGATCTCGACTTCCCTGATCCAGAACGTCTTGATCTAGCAGACCCAGAGCGTTTTGATAAGGCAGAACCCGATCGTGACCTCGCCGAGCCAGATCGTCTAGACCCCGATCTTGATCTAGCAGAACCAGATCGTCGGGAGCCTGTCCTTGACCGAACAGAACCCGAATGTCTGGAGCCGGATCTAGATCGGACTGAACCAGAACGTCTGGACCCCGATCTTGATCGAGCAGAACCAGAACGTCTGGACCGCGACCTTGATCTCGAACGTGATTTTGATTTTACAGATGCCGATCTTGACCTTGATTTCGAATGTCTTGAACCAGATCTTGACCTCGATTTTGCATCTCTTTCCTTGGATACTGATCTAGACCTTGAGCCTCTTCTTGATCCAGATGCCACTCGAGCAGAACCAGAACGAGAACGCGATCTGGATTTCCTTTCACTGCTCTTAGATCTAGACCTATTAACTTTAGGAGATCCTGAACGTGATCTAGACTTGGAATTTCTAGAACCTCGGGTGCTGGGTGATTTAGACTGACCTCGGCCAGATTTGTTGCTAGCTGCACTCTGAGGTCGAGAACCACTTCTGGAACGTGATCTTCGATCTACAATATTTTCTTTTGCAGAACCAGAGCGTGACCTTGACTTGGAAGCTCTCTTCGTGTCTGAGTGTACAGAGTTGGCAGGCGAGCCTATTTTCAAATGAAGAATTAGTCTTTGAAGCATGATGTGAAGAAACGTTCGGGAAAATAATTAGGTGGTTATAATAGTGAAACGTCATTTTTCCCGCCTTTTTGTACCTTGTAACACACATTTGTGCAGTGGCGTAGCTTCAAATTTTGCACTGCCCTCAAATTGGAAAAAAAAAACATACATGAAGGTGAAACTATCACAAACTTTTATTTCTTAGTAAATAAAAACAGAAAAGTTTTTAAAACAAAAATATATCTACAGGGTGTCCAACTTTAAAACTGTAAAAATCTGTAAAATTTACAGATTAATCGACTTACCTGTAGGAAGATTAATCGTAATTTTCAGAGCTTGTCCGAAGATATAATTACCATGTAGTTTCCGAATAACTTACTCATCAGCACGAACTGTTTTTATCTAAGTTTTTTCTTCGACCTGAGGCCCTGTGGTGTCATTCCGTTGGAGTGCCTAAAAAATTGCCTACAATCTGGGTTAATTAGGGGAGGTTGGGTAATTATATCTTCGGACAAGCTCTGAAAATTACGATTAATCTCCCTACAGGTAAGTCGATTAATCTGTAAATTTTCCTTCCCTTGTCCTTGATATAATTACCAAGTAGATGTTTAAAGTCAAAGGCAATTTTTTTCTTAGTAACTGTATAATGTTATAATTAATTACGATCTTAGGGTATATATTTCCCTTACAATCAGTTGTAAATATTATAAATTATAGTAATAATATTTACTAATAAACAGTTAATTAAATGATTAAACCTAGAGTCTATAACTATACTGCCTATATATGAAAATGCTAGGTCCTAATAATTAATAGAAATAATATTTTATATTGACAATAAATCTTAAATAAGGAATTACTAATGCTAATAGCAGAATGCTAAGATTTATTAGGTCCTAATTCAATGACTGCATTAGCAAATTTATCCTGGCGCTCTTCTAGAGGTCTATTATAAAAACTAAAGAAAGTGTTCGAGGCAGGAGTCCAACCTGCTGTATTCTTAATTACCTCTATGTTTACACCTGCTTTAAATGCAGCGGAGGTTGTGGCGTGACGTACACTATGGGCTGAAAAGATGGACGTATCAATACCACCTAAGTGTAACGTTTTTTTAATCCATCTGCTTATTGTCTGAAGATGCCGGGTGATATGGTTTTTTGTGGGTAAGTATTAATTTTTCTTCACTATTGCGAAAAGGTCTCGTTCGTCTAATATAGTCCTCGATAGTGGAAGCCACGCAAAGTTCTTGTTTAGTTTTAAAAAAGGAGAAATAAAGTAGTGGTTGGACTCTGCCTGGAGCAGTTGTTTTTACCCTATCTGGTATTTTTATCTCAATTCTGTCTACCGATATTTTTATGTTTGGAACTTTAATTAGAGAAAGATTGTCTGGACTCTGCTAGCAGCCATAAGAGTGACTAGTCTATAAGTTGCGTATTCTAAGTCTAACTTTTCTAGAGGATACAATGTACTTAAGTATTTTAAAAGAGGGTCCGGATTCCAAGTAATTTTATATTTGGGCTCTGGTGGTCGAATGTTAGATGCTCCTTTCAAAAAACGATTAATTACTTTTTCATCATTATTGCTTATAGGGCTAAAAATTAAGTTAAGAGCTGACCTATAAGAATTAAGGACAGAAAATGAAAGTCCCTTATTCAAGGTATCGGATAGAAATTCCAAATAGGTTTCCAAATTATAAACTTGTGGATCTTTGTTATTGTATGCACAAAATTGCCACAATTTTTTATAACAGGCTGTATACTGTTTAAGCGTTCCCTTCGTTATAGATGCCTCGATTACTTCTAATGCAGTCGCTGGAATTCTCTTTTTTATGTAAGCCTGCCGGATAATTTCCCTGCTACCAGGGAAATTTCCCTGTGCAGTGGGTGCTGGTCTCTAAAAGGAGAGATAAGTAGAAACTTGTCTGGTGGAAAATAAATAGGTTCCTCTAATAATAGTCTATTGAATAGGGGGTACCATGCCTGTGTTGGCCAGTAGGGTACTACCACGATTCCTAATCCCTTTTCCTGAACAATTTTATCTAAGACTTTTGTGATTATTGAAAAAGGGAGAAAAGCGTAGAAGAAAATATTTGTCCACTCTAATGTAAACGCATCAACTACCCATGACTCAGGGTCCGGAAACCATGAAACAAATTTATTGCATTTTTTGTTAATTCTGGTTGCCAATAAATCTAGTTCCGGAGAACCAAACCTTTGTATGATCTGTTTATATACAGTGTTATTCAGTTCATATTCAGTATTAATTGAAAGTGATCTTGATTCTCTATCCGCCTCCTGGTTAGCGGAAGAAGTAATATAGCTGGCGAATACTATAATACCCTTTTTTTACACCACTGCCAAAGAGCTTTTGAAATATTATTTAAATATGAATATTTAACGCTTCCTCCTCGATTAATACAAGATATTGCCGTCTGGTTGTCAATTCTTAATAAAATAGAAATGTTTTCTTTGTCTTTGGCTAGTGATTTTAGACCAAAATACGCGGCCTTGATCTCTAAATAATTAATGTGCCTTTGTTGTTCGTTACTATTCCAGAAACCGTGGCATCTATAACCGTTACAAAAGGCTCCCCAACCCGTCTTGGAGGCGTCCGAGGAAATTTCAAGAGAAATTTTTTGTGATTTTATATCCTGCCCTGATCCTATATTGTTGTGCCACCAGTCTAATTCGTTATTTAAGGAGGTTGGAAGATGCATTTTTTTTATTATAGTTGCGATAGTTTCCTTCCAACAAAAAATGTTTAATTTTCTCAAACGGTTTAATATGGATAAATCCATATTTGGTTGCAGGACAAGACGCCACTAGTTTACCTATTAATTTGGCAAATTCTCTAATTGTGAATTTCTTTTCCTTCCGTAAATTTAAAATCAACTTTTGAATGGCTTCACATTTCTCCTTGGGGAGTGAGATGGTCAATTTATTAGTATTGTATATAAATCCCAAAAATTTAATGTTTTGCTGAGGAAGTAACATACTATTTTTCTCATTTATTATAAAGCCTAAATTAGTTAACTCTGAAAGTACGGTTAGAGTGTGTTTTTTTACATTCGTTCTTATCTTTACCTATAATAAGGATATCATCTAAGTAAAATACAGTACATATTCCCTTAAGACGAAGTCTTTTTGTTAACGGTTTCATAATTTTAGTGAAAATATATAGTGCTATATTAATACCAAATGGTAAACAATTAAACTGATATAGGCAATTTTCGAATCGAAATCGTAAGTATTTCCTGTACTTTATATTGATTGGGATTAGAAAGTATGCATCCCTCAGATCAATGTTTGAAAGATAGCAATCTTTATTTATAAGCTTTATTACCGTTCTGTAATCCTCTAATTTAAAATGAGGAGCAGTTATAAATTTGTTAAGAGGTTTTAAATTTAAAATAAATCTGTATGAGCCAGATGTTTTTTTAATTATAAAGTAAGATGATATAAACTGCCTTATTGAAGAATGACACTCTTCAATAGCACCTATTTTTAACAAGTCCTGAATGGATTTTTTATATTCAGGTAAAAGTTTAGCTGAGATCTCTACAGGGAGCTCAAAATGCTGCACTGGCTTTTTAATAAAGGGTATTTTAATTCCTGTAACCCAGTCTAAGACCGCTCGGTCACTTGTGATATTTTCCCAACCCTGTATAAATCTCGAGAGTCTACCTGCGTAGTTACTCACATCTTCCTTCTTATTTATTCCTGGCGTTGGTATTTCCTGGGGTTTTTCTTGTAAAACCTCTGATATCCCGACTGTCTCCCTTCCTCCTTCTTCCTTTTCTCCTTCATTTTCCCCGACAGGCGTACGCTTGTAGTTTAAATGATAGCTACTTGCTGTTCCGGAACCTGAAGTCCTTGAAAAACTGGGTTGCCAAGTCTTTTTCTTAAAGTCGGCACTGGCCTTTTTTATTACTTGTTCGTTTTTCATCACTTCAGCAAATTTTGTATTAAATAAGAAGTCATCTATTTCTAAGTTGTCTATGACTTTCTTGCATTCCGGATTTAAATGTGGTATGATTTTAAATCTACGGTGAACTGAAAGTCCGTGATGGATATTAGTGAATAATTGACAGGCCTCTGCCAAAGATTTCATACCATCAGCCTGCTCTTTGTGCGGCATCATAGTCTCAATAACTGTCCCTACAGCTGTTAAACCGTGGGCTAACTGCTGTTGTAATGACCTTATAAACCGATCATGTTCAAGAACCGGCTTTATTAGGCATGGCTGTACTTCATTATTTACTTGGGGAGGATGTAGGGATTTACAGTTTGCCGGTATTTTATATTTTTGCATTATTTCTTCTCGGAGTTCCTTAGTTAGCCCTTTTTTCAAGAGGCTATCCCAGCGAACAACGATTTCCTCATGCAAATCTTTCCCTACGTTGTCCCCTGAGTCCGGTCTTAATCCTAAAGCTTCAAAATCTTGTTCAGATTGTTCATTGTTTGTTGTTGCTGGAATATTTGGAGTGGTCTCGGGCTCTGGAAAAATATTTGCTATTTAATTCCAGCCGATTTAGACTCTACTCAAATGAGATCGCGTGATCTCATTTTATATCGTTGTTTATATTTAGAAAAAGAATCGCTCGATTCTATTTTTAGGAGCAACGTACGTTACCCTAAAACATTTTATTTATATTTATATTTCGGAAGGATAACATGAAAATTCGCACGAATTTTCTGTCTCTCGGGAATATCGCACAATATCCCAACCTTCCTCATTTCCTAACAACCACTAGTTAATCTAAAAGAAAACCTACCTGATGTTGAATAATTTTCAGATGATGACTCACTATCGCTGGATTCACAAAGCTTATTCAGATGTTCTTGCATTTCCCGAAATTGCTTTTTTAGCTTTTTTATTTCACCATATTTGTCCCTCGTATATGACCGCGATCTTTTAGGCATTTTTTCTTTTTAATTTCATCAAACGCGGTCTAATATTCGAATAGTTTATTGTTCTTGCCGACGAGCACGAAAACGGAATGACACCACAGGAGGCGGTCGACCCAGGCCTCAGGTCGAAGAAAAAACTTAGATAAAAACAGTTCGTGCTGATGAGTAAGTTATTCGGAAACTACATGGTAATTGTATCAAGGACAAGCAAAGGAAAATCTTAATTTTTGAAGATAATCGCCTGAACTTTTTTTGTTTGAAAGGCCTTCAAAAGCCGCTTCTTTTGACCATTTTACCATTTTTAAAATGCAAATTCAGGGCTGGCTGCGATTTTTTTATACCCTAGATTTTCACGAAAAGCATTTAGCTATTTTTTTATTTAAAATCTGTTCACTCAGCATTAATCAAAACACCCCAACCCCCCCCCCCCATACCAAATTTGAACAAAAAATATACAGGGAGTTCCATTATGCAGGGTGTCAAATTATAGGAAAATTAGAATTTTAAAGGCATCTAAAAACAGTCAAATGGTCAACAGGACCACAAATACAAAATATACAGGGTGTTATTATCTTTGACGTCTTAAAGTACTGAATTTTTGGAACTTTATACGGGTCAAAAATCGAGTATATCAAAACTACCCCAGACACTATAAATCAAAGTAAAAAGATACAGAATGCCAGTCAGTAAGTCCATATCAGTTAAGGTGGCTGGAGTGCCACAACAGGAAACGCACAGAAAATGTATCGTCTTAGACAGTGACTTTGTTGAGAAAGGTCCAATAATTTACATTGTTTTTACCTATTTGTTTTTTAAAATTTCAGCGTATTGAGATGACCCAGAGAAAAATACCCTGTATATAATTGTATTAAATCTTTGCACACCAACATTTTGAGTAGTCCTGTTGACCATTCAACTGTTTTGAAAGGATTTCATCTCGCCAGATGCCTTTAAAATCCCTATTTTGCTCAACTTTTGACACCCTGCAGAATGGAACTCCCTGTATGTATTTTGTTCAAATTTGGTATATGGGTGTTTTGTGGTGTTATGTTTAACCCTATGGTCTTAGGTTTTAAATAAAAAAAATGCTAAAAGGTTTTCGTGAAAATCGGGGACATAAAAAAACGTAGCCGAACCTGAATTTGCATCTTGACAATGGTAGAATGGGGAAAAGAAGTGGTTTTCTAGGGCCTACAAACAAAAAAAAGTTTATGCGATTGATGCACAATGAGTTTGCCACCCGAACGTACAAAGAGTGCTTAGTATACCTAGATGATATCATAGTCTTTAGTCTAGGAGACCTCGATGAACTTTAATTAGTTAGCTTTAATCCATTGCTGCAGGTTGTTCAGCTTCTATAGAAAGTAATGCTAAATTACTTATTCTATCTTGGGAATAACAATTTCTCAAAAAGGTTTTTTATTAATTTTAATTTAAAGAACGACCGTTCTGAAAAAGCAATAGTTACAGGAAGGGTCAAAAATATAATATCAAAACAGAACAGAACACAGAGTATATGCCCGGTCGAGGTTGAAGGGAGGCCGTCGAGGATTTACGGGGGCCCGGCTCCGCTGGGCCCCCTTGACAGCAGGCTCCCCCCGTGACCGCGGGTTTACCTAGAATACCTAGACTGTCAGACTGCATAAAATTGTATAACGTGTGTCTCTGGATTGTTTGGACAACTCTTGTATATGTTCAAATTTTATATTTTGGGGTTCAACTCTGCTTGGTTTGAAACTAATTTGTGACATAATTTTAGTTCCGAAAAATCACGTATGGCCTTGGAAATTTTGAAAAAACTAATTTTTTACACCAATAAAGGGTAGGTTTTAAGATAAAATATTATTAGGAAACTTATTCAGAATGAAAAATTGACTAGGTTTGCAAAATTTCAAAAGCCTAGGCCTACTTATAGAGGGTTAACTATCACTTAGTACAAAAAATTTTACCACGTGCTCAGGGTGGCTTAAGAAAACATAGAAAAATATTTTTAGATTTTTTTATGAAAAAAAAAAGGGTAGAAACCCCTATTTTCCCTGTAAATCTCCGCCTCTAATACGTCATCCAATATGGCTTCAGAACGTACTACTGTCAGCTTGAAGTTATTTTCGCGGTGTTGCCGTTGTTTTAGGAAGGATGAAAATACCTTTTTACTCAAACAAATAAAAAAATACATAAATAACAATCGATTTGAATCTGTACAGCCTTACCTTACTTTGAAATTTAACTGACCTAAATTCACCTGACCTCTTAAGCCCTAGATAAAGGCGTAAACCCCGTTTTGATAGTTCGTTCTTTTAGCACGCAGTGCAGAACATATTGTGCAACAGCTCGGCTGTCCCGATGCAAAACACAGTTAACAATTTTATCAAAGCATTGAGTACCGGTCAGTCCGCCATGGCAACACTTCTTGATTTCCTGTCTCCGGGGCACAGGGCGTCTCCAAATTCTCCACAATTTTCCCTCTCCTGCCTCTGGCGATGCTCGAGGCTTCTCACTACACTCCAGCTTCCATTTTTCTTCGCCTTTTTAGTCCCAAAAACTCCGGTACCCGCGAAAGTTAACTGCTACAACATGTGCCGTTACTCCATTAGTAGCCTCCCCTCTTGGCTCTCCTGCGCAAGAAACTTCACGAATTTCCCCTATCGCCTAAATTAAATCAAAGGTTTCCCAGTTCCTTCACCTGAATTACAACATCAGCACACGATATACAGAAAACAGTATGCCAGCTAGGAGAACGAAAATTAAACTCTTCTGCACACCTACGTCACTTCGACAAAAGCGCGGCCAACTTATAAAAAATAGTTCTGAAATTAGTTTCACTTTCATACGTCAGTTATCAATTTCAGGTCAAGTTCAATCCAAAACAAGAATGTAGGCACCTTGAGACACCTTGCTGGATATGTGGTTGCCTAGCTCACAATAAACGAGTAAAAAAAGGTAGATGATTTTGTCGAATAAGCATCACCGCTGGCGTTGACGTGACACATCGTGTCGCATCTGCGCGCGGGCAGATGCGACCGTATTCCTTATTGGAATACAGTCGCTTAGAAATAACAATACAACTAATAACTAATTAAATGGGAAAGTTAGGGCCTGGCACACCAGACTTGAATGCAATGGATTTTTGTATTTGGGGATACAATGTATCATGTCATCAAGGCGATTGTGTACGAACAGGAAATCGACAACGACAACGAGCAGCAGTTAGGTGAACAGCTAGTGTAGTGCTTGTGCAGTTGTGTTTTTTGGTTACCCTTCGGGCGTGGACTGACGTATTTATAAAGACTTCTCACGGCTATAGCTTTATGTCCTGGAAAACAGATGGCTCTGATGGCTAACAATGTATTCTGCATTGTATTTTATCTCCGGAAAGCGCATGGTGAGCCAAAAATGTGTCAGACATGACAGCCATGAGCAGTCTTTATTAATATATCAGTCAAAGCTTCGGGGTCTTCCTGGCGGAGGCGGAGGTGATCCACCTTGTCGTGGTCGCCAGGCTGAGTACCTCACTTCAAACAAAAGAAATGGCTGAGGGGAACCAAGAGGTTCCCAACAGATTTAGAAAATGTGAATGTTTTGTTGTGTGACTTTTAATGTAAAAAAAGCAAAAAAACAGAAAATGGTGCGATATTCAATCCTGGAAATGTCAGTAAGGTAGGTGTTTCATAGGCATTCTACATGCCACTTAGAAAGTAATCTTTTCCAACAGGAAATTGAAATTTCGTGGTGAATCCTCGGATAAATTGATAGACGTGGTAACGCCGTGCTATTTCACTACCTGTCACTTCCATTGATATAGGTGAAATTTTAAGACAGGTCACGGCGGGCGTCCATAGGCGGTGTTTTTTTAGGGGTTTTAAACAATTTGAAAAAAAAATTTTTTGGGCTTAAGACAAATGTTAGAAAATTTTTGAAAATTTATTTTGGCAAGTCTAAATTTTCTTTATCTACCATAAAATTTTTGTACTAAGTGATAGTTAACTCTGTATATTATTATTATTATATATTTTACGTTTCTTACCAATTCACATACAAAGTATGTTTTGGCAATAGCGCTTTTATGCTAGTCATGACATCAGCATGACTAACGCAAGAATCTAACTGCCCTAACCTGTCTGTTTGTAGACTGATTTCTATTTTATATTTGTATAGTCTACCCACATGTAGATGGCGAAGTTTCCTCCGATTTAAATAATGCCAACAGAAAATTCTGATAAGACCGCAAAATCTACAAAAAATGACTATCTACACAATCATCATCTGCTTGAATACACCCTCGAAAGCTCTCAGTTATCAAACTTTTACATAAAACATTTTTTGTGAAACCAAAAATAAACAAAATATGGGGGCGAGTCATTTCATTGAAAAGGGTTTTGCAAACAGTATGTCCGTGGTTAAGGTGTCAAATAGGAAAAAACTTAATGCCAATTTTCTAGAGAAGCCGTTTCTTCAATATTTTTAGATGAAATTACTACATTACATGAGATTGTCATATTATTGATGAGAAGAAGTTTGTCTGAGTTCATTTTTCATTAGAAGCATGTGTTGAATATGGTGGTAAATAATATGTCTGAAACTAGTATTATCGTTTAATTTTGAACAACTTTTCCTAATAACTTTTTTCCGTGTCTACGCTATTTTCGCCCTACATTCGTCGTGTGCCAAAGGTCGGGCGAAAACAGGGTATGTAAACAAGGCATAAATCTTTTAAAATTTTGGGAAAGTCCATTATGCTCCTTATTGCAATGTTTACTTCGGACGTGTAAATTTATATATAGTTAAATGTATGTCCAAAGGTCTCGTGACTTAACTCGCCAAGGAGAGCACAAGACGTATACAAATTTTTATATACGTCGGTCATATAAATAGCCACTTTGTTTACTTAATCAAAATTTTAAGACATAAAAAGTTCCATACTAAAGTCCTGTTTGGAGGTGTTTTCTGAAATAGTTGTATCAGAAATTGTACACACATTATCAGCCAGGGATCTGCACGAGTAGCTACTAGAAACAAAAATAGCAAGTGTGTAGTGTATGAGCTTAGACATTATACAGATAGATGCCTGGATTTTCTATGACTCAGGACTCAGGAATGCCAACTGCTTAAAGATGCTGTGCCGAACTAATAACTTAAGGTAGTTGGTGTCTTTCAGCAGTATTATTTACTAATCACGAAACTTAAGGTATCATCTTTCAAATGAACAAATCATTCTTAGAAATGATCATTTACACTTTTGGTGCCATTCCAAGTTCGATTTAAACTATATTATTATGAAAAAATGTCTTTACAACTTATAAAACTTCCAGTAAGTAACTTGAGGAAATAGTCCATATCTTGAAGTAGAGTGGGAGAATACAATGATAAGGGTTTCTTTAATATCAACTGCAGGTACATATGTTTCAATCCTCCTGGGGGGTCATCTTCAGCAGTGTAACATTACAGAAAATGTAAAGCTAGAAAAATATTTTGAATTAGGTAACTAGGAAACTTATATGCAGTAATAAAGTTATACAATAAAATTAAATAAATTAAAAGTAAAAAAATATTTTTAAAAAAAGCTTTTATTTAAATGCGCTAAAAAGAATAAAATAATCTTTTCTTTTAAAACTTTTACTATCAACTTATAACGTCATTCCACAATTTATATGATATAAAAGCTTGTCGCGAGATTTAAGTAGTGGTATTTACTTAGTTTGAAAACTTAAATCTCGCGACAAGCTTTTATATCATATAAATTGTGGAATGACGTTATAAGTTGATAGTAAAAGTTTTAAAAGAAAAGATTATTTTATTCTTTTTAGCGCATTTAAATAAAAGCTTTTTTTAAAAATATTTTTTTACTTTTAATTTATTTTGTAATTTTTAGTTTGGCCAGGTGTCTGAGTCTATTCATCTCAGTTAACGCATCATTGTTGCAAGGTCGTTTGCCGGTTAGTTTAGAACAGTCTAGCTCTTCAATGAGGAGACCTTCTAATGACCATCTTGGGTGTTCCGCCATGTTGGATTTAGAATGACGTCACACATATAATCATGCATTGTCATCCAAATTAAACGTGTGTACAAAATTTCAGCTCGATCGGTTGAAATTTAACTAGTCCGCCATCTTGAGTGTTCCGCCATGTTGGATTTAGAATGACGTCACACATATAATCATGCATTGTCATCCAAATTAAACGTGTGTACAAAATTTCAGCTCGATCGGTTGAAATTTAACTAGTCCGCCATCTTGAGTGTTCCGCCATGTTGGATTTAGAATGACGTCACACATATAATCATGCATTGTCATCCAAATTAAACGTGTGTACAAAATTTCAGCTCGATCGGTTGAAATTTAACTAGTCCGCCATCTTGGGTGATCCGCCATGTTGGATTTAGAATGACGTCACACATATAATCATGCATTGTCATCCAAATTAAACGTGTGTACAAAATTTCAGCTCGATCGGTTGAAGATATCTGCTTCAAAATTGAGTTGCAAGATTCCACCCGAACAAATTACATACATACATACATACATACATACATACATTGCAAGTTAAATAAAAGCTTTTAATAAAAATAGGTGCTTACCTTTCTAGACTTGGTCAAATAATGTATGCGAATGTAGAAAATTAATATTAGTAAAAATTATGTCAAAAGGCTTAGTCAAAACCTTAAACAACATATTCAGTGGCGTACTGGCTCTTCAAAAATAAGTCGGCTCGGCCCTTGGCCACAGGGGCGCTACATTTGAATTGGTGGAATAATATTTAGATTCCGCGACGCGTGACTCATGGCACTTACTCAAAGACTAAATAAAATCCTCTGTCGCCTATTCTCTACAGGGTTCCCCAACGAAAATTTGACCCCCCCAAAAATTAGAAAACCAAAAAATATTTGAAAATTCTCCGAGACCCGTCGATTTTTGTTCATGGGGGGGAGCTTTTTTTACAGTCAAGCCAACTCGATATGTTCATCCCCCTAATCCCTAGCAACCCCAACTTTAAAATTTCAAATGGAACTACCCCACTTGTGGTGCATCATTTTAAAGCCCTTTTAATTGAGAATACAGTGATGCGTCGTTTTTAGAAATCTGTTGAGATTTGACAGAATTATTGGCTAAAAACGGAAAGCTGACAATCCACTGTATGCATATTAATTTCTTACACAAATGCTCGTCACTAATAAGTTGTTTATCTACTACACACCACCAAATTAACTAGTTTTTATTGACGTGTCGATCAGTTTACAAAAAAGTCACAAATGAAAAAGCTGAAACAAAACAAAAAAAGTTCATACGAATTCAAACCTTATACCTTTTTAAAATAACAAAAAGTCACTGTCACAAAAAAAGTCCCCGGTTTTTTCCTTGTAACTACGAAATCGTTAGTTTCAGTCTGCTATTGAAAGTGTAAACGTGTTTCTGAAATGGTTTATTCTATCGCGCAAAGGTTAGAAATTGTTGCAATCGTGCTGTAGCTTTAGCGCAATCATGATTTGCATAACAAATTGCAACAATTTCTACCCTTTCCGCGATAGAATAAACTATTTCGAAAATACGTTACCACTTTCAATAGCAGGCTGAAACTAACGATTTCGTGGCTACAAGCAAAAAACGGGAACTTTTACTGTGACGAGACCTTTTGTTGCATACAGGGTGTTTCATAATACATGCGCAGGACTTCAGGATGTGATAGCTCATACAAAAATATGAAAAAAGCCTTACCCTCTAAAATGCACCATTTTAGAGATACAGGGTGTGAAAGTTAAAAAAAAATCGTTTTTTGCGAATATCTCCGTAACCGTTTATCGTACAGAACACAGCTTTTGTAAGCATTTTCTATTCATAATAAGCTATGTTTTTTGTCGAAAAATTTTTTTTAAGTCATACGTGGTGAAGGTTTTGAAGGGGTGGTGGGTGTTTTTCTCCCCAACTTCTACGCTACTGGAAAAAGTACGATTTTAAGATGCCCATTTGAACCGCCAATGTTTTCTACACAAAAAAGGTACCTACTCTTGATCTTGGGCTCTAAAGTCGGTTGTTTTCGAGAAAAATCAACTTTTATGTTGAAAAACAGCGTCAATTTTTTGAAATAACATTTTTTTAATAATTAAACAAAATTTATTTAAACGTTAGAACAAGTAACCAAAACAAACGTTAACTTCATAATTGCAAAATTAAAAAAAAAAAGAACAAATCATAAACAGTTAAAGTAAATGTTGTAAATGTCCGCCATTAGCTTCAATGCACGCAGCAATTCTTCGACACATTGACTGTCTAACACGCAGGAAAATTCCCGCAGTGTTCCGAATTATGTCGCAAGATGCAACAATGCGCTCTCTTAATTGGTCAACATTTGCAACTGGAGTAGGGTAGACTAGGGTTTTGAGATGGCCCCAAAAGAAAAAATGTAAACAGTTAAATTCGGGAGATCGCGGGGGCCAAGGGTGTGGACCTCCTTGACCGATCCAACGCTCTTGGTATTCGTCGACCAAGTATTGTCGAACAACAAAACTGAAGTGCAGTCTTACTTACTGGTACATCTTCCAGCAGTTCCAGCAGTTCTTCTGCAAGAAATTGTCGATAATTTGCACCGTTTAATCTGTTCAGTAAAATATGTGGGCCTACCAAGTGATCACCGACGATGCCAGCCCAAACATTCATGGAAAATTGTTGCTGATGATGGTCTTCTGCAATTTCATGTGGATTTTCTGCAGCCCATATGTGACTAATATGAAAATTGAAAATACCATCTCTCCAGAAAGATGCTTCATCGGTAAACAGAACTTTGGCACCAAACTGAGGATTTTGAGCTATTTTGTCTTGCATCCATCTACAAAAAGCCAATCTAGGCGGAAAATCTCTTCGCAATAAGGCTTGTACTCTTTGGATATGGTAGGGATACAAAAGTTGTCTTTTCAAAATTTTCCACACTGTTGAGTGAGGTAGGTTTAAGTTGTGAGCAATTTTTCTGGTATTTGTGGTCGGATTTTCTTCAATTTCATTGAGGACAGCCACTTCTTGGGGAATTGCAACTTCCATAGGCCGCCCATTATCAGCGCAGTATTCTTTTTAAAACTTCCATTTTCCCATAGTCGTTGGTGAATGCGTTGAAACAAGTTATGGTGTGGTACTTGGCGATCAGGATGTCTTTCTTTATACAACCGCCTTGCTTCTGCCGAATTACCGCTCGCCATTCCGTAAAGGTAATGCATTTCGCACATTTCAGCGTTTGTGTAATTCATTTTTATTTTTTTTATACAAATTTACCTTTTGCGGTACAAACTTATTTTTTTTTCGTCAAAAAACATAGCTTATTATGAGTAGAAAATGCTTATAAAAGCTGTGTTCCATACGATAAACGGTTCCGGAGATATTCGCAAAAAAAGGTTTTTTTTTTTCAACTTCCACACCCTGCATCTTTAAAATGGTGCATTTTAGAGGGTAAGTTAATAGAAGCTTTTTTTCATATTTTTGAACGAGCTATCACATCCTGAAGTCCTGCGCATATATTACGAAACACCCTGTATTTTAAAAAGATATAAGGTTTGAATTCGTATGAACTTTTTTGTTTTCCTTCAGCTTTTTCATTTGTGACTTTTTTGTAAACTGATCGACACGTCAATAAAAACTAGGTAATTTGGTCGTGTGTAGTAGATAAAAAACTTATTAGTGGGGGGGGCATTTGTATAGAAAATACTGTACAGTGGATTGTCAACTTTCTGTTTTTAGCCAATAATTCTGTCAAATCTCAACAGAATTCTAAAAACGATACATCACTGTATTCGCAATAAAAAGGGCTTTAAAATGATGCGCCACACAGGGGGTAGTTTCATTTGAAATTTTAAAGTTAGGGTTGCTTGGGATTAGGGGCGATGAACATATCGGGTTGGCTTGACTGTCAAAAAAGCTCCCCCCAAAAACAAAAATCAACGGGTCTCTGTGAATTTTCAAATATTTGTCGGTTTTCTAATTTTGTTGGGAGGGTCAAGTTTTCGTTGGGAAACCCTGTATAATAAACTGGCGCGCAACCGCACCGCCCGCACCCTAAATAGCTATATAAGTATTGTCAGGCTATCGCCCTAATTTTTCATATTTGGTACTGGCCGATGGCCGATCCTTTTTTGGCGGCTGGTGAGTGTGAGAGGTGAAGGATGGGAATTTCGGGGAGTGGCGGTGCGCAGGGGGGTGCCTGGATCGGAGGGGCGCAGTCAGCGATCGCTGACCAGCTGAGCGAGCCAGTCCGCCACTGAACATATTATAGGTAAAATAGTATGGAGGAATCTGAAACCAACGAATAAAAAATCAGTGAAAAACAGGCCAAAGTATCTTAGTAGAAAGTATGTATCTTATCCTGAGGACACTATGTAGTCGCAATAATAAAAATAAGGCGGAATTAGGGATTATTTGGGCACTTTATAACGGGATTTCTTAGGGGTTCTGAAGGAGGAAACGTAATAGTGACTTGACGTTTCCTGCTCGCAAAATGTAATAGGAATTTTTGGTTCTTCGGAACCCCTAAGAAATCCCCTTATAAAGTGCTCAAATGGTCCCTAATTCCGCCTCATTTTTATCATTGCGACTACGTAGTAAGATACATACTTTCTACTAAGCTACTTTGGCCTGTTTTTCACTGATTTTTTATTCGTTGGTTTCAGATTCCTCTATACCAGTGGCGGTTCGTGGCATTCGGCAGGGTGGCCAGTGCCCACCCAACCGGACAACGGGAAAGGAAAAAAAATAATTTTTATCGTGTTCATCAATGGTATTAAATTTACCAATGAACTTCATAGACTCACGACAAACGTATAGGTACCAAAATTCAAAATTTGAATTTGGTAATAATTATTATGGGAGGGCACGATTGAATTTCCCAAACTACGTGGTGCCCGGTTCTCCAGCCGTCCCAGGCGATGCCGGTGGGCAAGCCCGTAGCGGCCCGAGCGGTCGAATCTAGCCAAGCCATACGTCTGCAACGAGAGCTAACGCGCCCGAGCTGCGCGAAGATATAAACGTAGGTTACGCATATGTTCGGCATTTAACTATCAGGGTGGGCGAGCCCAGCCGACCCAGCGGCGAGCGGCCGGAAACAGCGACCGAACGAGGCCGTCTGCGTCTGTTATTTAATTTACAAAGGTTAAATTAAGTCTCGAAAATTTAGAAAAAATGAATCCATGTTTATGTGAGTGTGTAACGTGTAACTACTGGTAACTAACAGTTATTTATTAACTTCATTTTTGTTTTGGTAAGGTGTGTAAAGTATAATACCTACGTATATTTACGTTCGGTTAATAAATCGCGCCTAATCGGTCCAATTTTAAAGAAATTAAAATGAAAGTAAAGGGAAACCCGATTTAGATTTACATTCGAATTGCAAAAAAGTGATACTTATGACTTATACTTTATACTTTATATTTATCCTTATCACTTATCATTTTATCAATCAAATCAGAAAGTAAAAGTAGTAACGTAGGTTCCTTTGTTTTTTTCTTCAAATCTTATTTCTTAGCAGTACATTAGAAAACAAACAGAATTTTCCAATTTTCGGATCAGCGCCCTGAATTGAATAGCATTTCTTATTCTTATTTCTCAGTCTCAGGCCGGGACCGACGACGCGGGCGGCGCGGCGAAGGCCAGGCGGGGCTAGCCCGGGCTCGTTCATTGATGAACGCTAGGGGGAGGAAGGTCTAACTTCAAAAGTAAACTAGAATGACATGTCCAACAATTAAAGGAATAGATGACTCACTCTAATACAAATAAATCGGTTTTATTTTGCTTCTATAATTAGCAGGTCGGGGAGGACGGAGACGAGGTAATTTGTTTACATTGGCGTTTCTTAAATTCGGTCTTTCCTATTTTGTATTGCATAATAAATTGTTTTTTGATAGACTTGTATATCGTATATCTATATGCTTTGAGATACTTATATTTACAAAATAACCTAAGTCGTATAAAAAAACTGGCAAAACTTGAATGTGCCAACAATAACATCTTTTCAATATCATGAAACAAAACAAGTTGCCTTTGGTAATGTATGTATTATCTATACCTATATATCGTTGGACATATATATATATATATCCCTATTTCCCTATTTCCGGGGGGGGGGGGGGAGGGGTGTCAGTGTCACCTGTTATTTAGGCTTTACCTCTTCTTCACCTTGCCCACCCGCTGCCAAAACCCACGGGCCGCCACTGCTCTATACTATTTTACCCAGAGCCGTAACTTGCCTAGATTGCGCCCGGTGCCAAATCTGATAAATGCGCCCCCCCATTTTCAGAAATCTTATAAAACTTTGTATATGATAAGAATTTGCAAATATATTACATTTTAAATAAACTTGCGGTTATTTTTTGGTTTTCTATCACCTCTAGAAACAAAACTGTAGTCCAATAAAGATGTCAGTTTTGCAAAAGAAAAAATCCAAACAGGATGGTTTTTTCAGGGTTGCTTGAGGACTGCTCCTGAGATCACACTCGATATCGGTATACGAATTCCGCTATAGGGTGGTTTCCTAAACAATGTGGGTGGTTTCCTTAACATTTTTTAGAGCAAAATGACCCTAATAAAAGTTGTAGGGGATCAAAATATGAACAACTTTGCCTCATAATTAATTCTTTTATCTGTAATACGTAACGAATTACAGCTCATTACTTTTATTTGACAAAAATTCCTCACGCTGCAGGGGTGGTCTTGGAAACATTTTTTACAAACAAATGACCTTAATAAAAGTTTTATAGGATGGACTTCTGGTAAACTTTTTCTCATAATTTTTTTTTGTGTCTCTAATACTTAATGATTTAGAGGGCATTATACATATGACAAAAATGAATTAAACAATATAATGCTCTATAAATCATTGAGTATTGGATACACAAAAAAAAAGGTTAGAAAAAAGTTTACCAGACTTTATCCTCTAAAACTTCCATTAAGGTCATTTTTTTGTAAAAAAAATGTTTACAAAAAAATTATAAAGAAAAGTTGTTAATATTTTGATTCCCTACAACTTTATGAAAAAATAATCCTGTTTGGATTTTCTTGCGGCCCCTATAAGCCGAGCACATCTTTATTGGACTATACAACATATAAATGATAAATTTTAGAATTGAAAATAACGGGTTTGCAGCCAAAAAATATTTAATATACTTGTTTCAAATAATCAAG
This sequence comes from Pseudeuparius sepicola, assembly GCA_963920635.1. Taxonomy (NCBI): domain Eukaryota; kingdom Metazoa; phylum Arthropoda; class Insecta; order Coleoptera; family Anthribidae; genus Pseudeuparius; species Pseudeuparius sepicola. The sequence continues at coordinate 43,255,942 of OY987302.1, read as the reverse complement.
CTTTCGTTCAATGTTTTGAACTTCTTCGGGGCTAAAAAATGTGTATTCAATGTAAAAAATTCACATAATATTAATAAAATACATTTGTATTTTGCATTTTACAAACCTAAAAATTAATACTTCAATCTAATAGTAAGTGTCTTTTAACAATTTTATTTGAATCCTTTACATTTAATAACATATTTTTTAGCCTTGAAGAAGTTCAAAACATTGAACAAAAGATGGGTTGTTTGAAAGAAGTGTAGTACCTAAATATTTTTTGGCTGCAAATCCCTTATTCTCATTTCTACAATTACTTAACACAGCCGTATTACAAGACATTAATAAATGATAAAGAAATAATTTTTTAGTTCCTGTAATTATAAATAATAAAGGATATTTTAGTGGCATATCAGGTAAATGCCTAGAGTAGGAGTGCCGGATTCGAGTCCCGGCTGGAGTGCTTTTTTCAATTGATATCTTTTACTTGGTATGTCACTAAAACATTATTTATTATTTTTAGTTAGGTACTAAAAAATCTTTCTTTGTTAATATTCTTGACTGGGCATTGTAGGTTAATTTCCATGTTTGATACTTGCATTAAGTCGTTAAATGTCGAATTTTGTGGGCCCGGCCCGGCACCCCTACCGTGATGCGCCCGGTGCGGGGGCACCGATCGCACCGCCCTAGTTACGGTACTGATTTTACCTATACGTTGTTTAACACGTTAAGCCCCAGGCTGCCAAGAAACGAGTTTTACCTCAGACCAAACAACTTTTTTGACAACTTTATGTTAAGATGGCTGTTATTACTGTTTGGACTTACCCTAGTTAAAATTAAATACATACGTTTTTGGTTAAATAAAGCTGTGTACCAATATGGCACATGTGGTCCACACAAAAGATTTTTGTTTCTTAGGAACGTCCTGGACCATGCGTGCCATATTGTGTCACGGACTAAGCGAATTTTTTGTTTACCACAGACCGGACGATTCCATTACACCATAAGGAAATAGGCTAGCTGTGCGCCTGAGAGAGCCACACCAACTTAAAACACAGCTGGCTACTGTGGCCATATAGGTACACATGGTCTACGAAGAAACTAAAGTGTGTACATATATGGTACACATGGGGCTTTTACGTGTTTAGGTTTTGACTAAGCCTTTTGACATAATTTTTACTAATATTAATTTTCCACATTCGCATACATTATTTGACCATGTCTAGAAAGGTAAGCACCTATTTTTATTCAATTTTATTGTATAACTTTATTACTGCATATAAGTTTCCTAGTTACCTAATTCAAAATATTTTTCTAGCTTTAAATTTTGTGTAATGTTACACTGTTACAAGTTTTATAAGTTGTAGACATTTTTTCATAATAATATAGTTTAAATCGAACTTGGAATGGCACCAAAAGTGTAAATGATCATTTCTAAGAATGATTTGTTCATTTGAAAGATGATACCTTAAGTTTCGTGATTAGTAAATAATACTGCTGAAAGACACCAACTACCTTAAGTTATTAGTTATTAGATTATATATGTACAGTTGATATTAAAGAAACTGTTTATGGAGCTGAGACTGTTAAGTTTTTACCCTTATCGTTCCAGTAAGTAGGTACTTAGTTACCTAAATACTTTGTTTTACCTGAGCGAGATCTAGATCTTGACCCTTTTCTGCTTCCACTATGGGATCTTGATCGAGACCTTGATATATTTTTCCCATCATTGGAATGATATGATGCATTTGATTCCTGAGAACGAGATCTCGATCTCGCTATGGACTTGTGTCGGGAACCTGACCTGGACCGAGATCGCGAGTTGTTACGTGCAGCACTGCCAGATCTGGATCCATTATTTGATCTTGAACGTGATCTTGATTTTCTACTGCGATTTACTTCTGGAGATGCGATCCTTGAATTACCCGAATCACCACTTTTCACTGACTTATTTGATTCTGCTGATGGGGATCTCGATTTTTGGACCCTTGATTTGCCACTTTTGATAGAGCCAGACTCATTTAAATCAGAACCTTCTGAAAAATAAAGAACAATGCTAATTTTATAAGAGGAGCAAACGGGAGTATTGTTAAAACTACCTGTTTCAACTTCCATATTGATGCCAAAGATTAATCTAACCACTAACTATTTTACTTTATCTCTTGTTGATTTTATTTTTTCAAGAGCAAAAATATGAAACATCAAGACATTTTCCCTTCCTTCAAACAATCAAATATATAACATAACACATTTTTCTTGCAAAAAGGAACAACCATCCAACTGACATTCGTTTGTCAGTTCGATGGGAACAACGGACAACCACACAAGCACTTGATCAAAAATATGACAGTCACAGAACAGGTTACCAGGTTAGTTAGATACCTATATATTTTGTGAGTTAGATGACAAATGACAATATAAGCTTTGTTGCAATAATAGTTCTGAACCAGTTGTGGTAAAGAGTGCTGCCGTTTTAATACAATTGTACCAAATCTAGTACATTTTGTGCCTGATAGTACATCGGTACATTAGTTAGAAAATAAGACCGATTCTAGTACATTTGATTTCTTCACTGGAAATCACATTTTTTAATCGATAGTTTGTACACATTTTAATTTACCAACCTAAAGTTGATATTTTTTTAGTGATGTTTTGTGATCACTTCACAACCAATATTTGATATTTTGTGTTTTTTTTATTCTGGCCAGCCAAATTGAAGGAAGAAGAAAAGATTGAGTTTGGAAGTAGTAAACACCTAAACCTATATATTTTGTGTAATAAACCAGAACCGATAACAGAGAACTAGAGAGTGGGAGAACTCGCTTGGTGTACCCTACCCACCCCGATTTTTTTGAAATTTTGGCTTCTTGCCGCTATTTTCGAGGTACCTGAACACGAATGTTGTTTAACTGACATAAGTGTAGCAAATTTTAATGCTCTATTAAAAAAATAGTTTTTGCCATATCACGACCGGGTTCGGCACCGTCGCAATGATAAAGGCCTGCCAGCAGTGCCAACTAGTTGACTACGCGAAACGTCATACGTCATCACAGGGAGGTTAGTTTTTGTATCCTATTTTCTAAAATTTGTTTGTAGCGTAAAGATCCATTATTGAATTTTAATTGGGTTTTTCGCCACCAAACTGGTTAAAAGACAACTTGTTCAAGTTGCCTGAAAAATTAATAAATGAACTAAACTTTGCACTTGTAACTCAAATCTCCTTTCTCAAATATCATGTCAGAAACAATAGTCTAGCCACCTGCCTGATATTATTGCACCCTGTGTTCCATCGACGATTTAACTAAACATCGAGCCTCTCAGTTCGATCAAATTTATAAAATAATCACTCATCATTGTCAATACTAACCAGTTCTCTGTTCTCTCGTTGAGACGTTGATTGAGACTTGACACAAAGATGATCCAGCCGAACATCGTTGCCATTGTAGGAAAAAATTACACCGAACAAGTTTCAGTACACTACACTTTACCAACGAATAGAATCTAGTAAACTACACTGATTTATACTGCACTTAACAGCACTAATATAAGTAAAATTATTTTAAGAAGTCCTTACTGGAACTGTCAATTGGTAATTTCGCCATCCTAAGTTGGCATCACTGCAGCAAAAAATGCAACCGGATCATAAGTGCAGGTCAGTAACGAGCCCATTTGCACCATGTAAAAATTAAATATGCAATATATGCTGTCATTATTGCTGTCTATTTAGGAATATACAGTGTGTTTCACTTCAAGTCGAGACAATTCATTATTTTTTTACGGCTTGACCGATTTTCAAAAACTTTTTTTTTAAATATAGTGCTCCGAAAGATCTACATTTTGACACTGATTTTTTTCAGATTCGTCTTTTCCATGACCTACTACGATCAAAATTATACCCCCAAAAACTGCAAAAGTACATTAGGCATTTTTCTAGGAAAAAAATGAATAGCACAGTCGTATTGGCCATACCCGAAAACCCTATATACCAAGTTTCACGGTCATAACTTATACAGGGTGTTCACAAAATAGCTTCAAACATAGCAAAAATTCGTTTTTTCGGAGTACTTTGTACAAACACCGAGAGATATTTTAAAATTATTTCTTTGCAGTTTCATTAGGGCTCACATAAGCTATCAATTCCCAAGATTTCATGGCCTTGTCTTAGACAGGGCGTTCGCATTAAAATACACAAATCAAAAAAATCGATTTTTCTCTTGGTGTTTTTTTTTAATTTTTTTACATTTTTTTCTAAAATTTTAACTTATGCCTATTAAAAAACATAAACAATATTAATATTTAGAAAGTATTTTCCATAAAAAGCACCCCATTTATTATTTGAAAAAATTTAAAAATTGATTGGTATCCACGTATCCAGGGTGCCCTTTATTGAAAATACTTTCTAAAATTTAATATTGTTTATGTTTTTTAATAGGCATAAGTTAAAATTGTAGAAAAAAATGTAAAAAAAACACCAAGAGAAAAATCGATTTTTTTTTATTTTTGTATTTTTAATGCGAACGCCCTGTCTAAGGCAGGGCCATGAAATCGTGAGAATTGATAGCTTATGTGAGCCCTAATCAAACTGCAAAGAAATAATTTTAAAATATCTCTCGTTGTTTGTACAGAGTACTCCGAAAAACCGTATTTTTGCTATGTTTGAAGCTATTTTGTGAACGCCCTATGTAAGTTATGACCGTGAAACTTGGTATGTGGGGTTTTCGGGTATGGCCAATACGACTGTGCTATTCATTTTTTTCCTAAAAAAATGCCTAATGTACTTTTGCAGTTTTTGGGGGTATAATTTTGATCGTAGTAGGTCATGGAAAAGACGAATCTGAAAAAAATTAGTGTCAAAATATAGTTCTTTCGGAGCACTATATTTAAAAAAAAAAAGTTTTTGAAAATCGGTCAACCCGTAAAAAAATAATGAATTGTCTCTACTTGAAGTGAAACACAATGTATATAATAATAATTTATTAATACCTGGTACCTACCTGTACCTACCCTTCCTACCTACCTATTTACCTAAACATTTTGAGTGAGAATAAAACAGTAAAACAAATTATTGGCCAATTTTATTTAGTCAAATAGGGCATTTTAAATGTTTCATTTTTGCCTAATTAACGCAGGTACCTAGTTAAAGTTATGTAGTTAATGTAGTTAATTTTAAAAAAACATGACGTAGTTAATTACATTAACTACGGTAGTTAATTCGTAATTAATGCCATATTAACTACGTGCCCAACCCTGGTTACGAGTCACAAACATAAAAATATACCTCAAAATGAGAAATTAGAGAAATAGGTTAGGTTGGGTAAAAGGTAAAAACGTAACACCTTTATTTTTAATCTGTGGTAACACCGTAACACTAATTGAAATTATAGTCCCACATGTGCAATGTGTTACGAAAGTAACAGCAAGAACAACCCTGATTGAAGGTCCTGATTTTTTACGGGATGAGAATGGATAATGGTCTTAGTTACCGAATCCAATGAAACGAATAAAACAACAACCGGGTAGTAGTGGTTAGTGGTACTAACCTTAGTCACTTTCGGGTATTACACTTAGAGCACTCCAGAGCTACTCAGGAGTGCTCCACTTCCATTTAATTCTTTGGGGTATGCTTGAGCTTGATGCTCCAGAGTTGCTCTTTTTTCCTCCCCCTGCCCCCTCGAACACCACCCGTTTATTAGGTACGTGACGCGCTCCGAGTTGCGCAGTAGAATAATTGATTGTCAGTTTGGTTCTCTTGCGGAGTCCATGCTAATTAACGAAAAATATAACTTACCATAACTTCACTATCAACAATTTTTTCCATTTCTATTTGCAAATTAATATTATATTCGGAAAATGGCTAGCATTTGCATCGTAAATTTAAGGTTAGTCATAGACATAAAACAAAAATAATAACTGGGCGTTCGAGTATGAACGGCACACAAGCAAAACGGGGTCTCAAACACACAGAGCTTGACACATCATACCCGAAAGCGCCTTTTGGTTAGTGGTAGCAGAGCATATAAAACAACCAGCAGTATCACTTAATCTTGAGAAATCATCCGCAAATTCAATGACCTTGAGCCATAATTGGGGAATAGAAGTCTACTTGTCAATTCAATGAATAGAAGTGAGAGGTGTAGTCGGGAAAATCAATTCAGAAATACAGAATAGTATTAGTAAAGTATATAGTGTGTGGTAAGCACAAGAAGCTCTGACTCCTTCTTGGGATTTTTTATTTAAAAATACTAGCACAAAGCACAATTTACAAAAAAGCACACTCGACGGCACTGTAATATCTCTCATATAGCCAAAAAAGAACTGCCTCACCGCCCCGACACTGTATCCATTTGACAGAATCTATTCCCCAATGGCGGCTGCGCGACAGGTGCGCCGTGGGGAGATTACTCTAATTGTTTTATATGTGGTATGTGGTAGCATAGTCGTCAGTGATATTGTTTATCCTGTGGTGGTAGTGTGGTGTGTGGTGGCGGTGGCCTCAGAAAAATAGTTTTTTACATGGCCTCCTACAATTTACGGCTCTCTTCGCGTCCTTTCTGGCCTGCTCATTCGAACGAAAAAACCCGTTCGCGTACTTCGAGAGTTGACCGCAAGACGGAGCCACGAGGCGTACTCCTATCAAACACAAGATAATAAAGGTTATGTCTGCTTATGTCAGAAATAAACTGGCTGTTGTCAAAGGTCGAGTTTCATATTCCCTGCTGGCCTGTTGTTGTTGTTCACGGATTAAAATTAAAAGATTTTAATTTTAAATAGTTTTAGCTTGTTCTCTGGTTTTAGTGTGTTGTTTCTTGTTTGTGTTAGTGTTTTAGCGAATTTCACAGAATACCATACCGGAGCCGTGTGCCGTTTTTTGGACTAGTGAGCGAATGTGAGGGGTGTTTTGAATTTATTTAAAGCTGGGTTCTTTTTACAGGGGTCCTCTCTCATATTGTAAATAATGCCGAGGTTGTGTTCCGTGGCGAATTGTCGCTTTAAGCAATTGCCCTTATTTGAATTCCCGAGTAAAGAGCATTCAACTTAAAACTTGGGTCGAAGCTATTAGTGCTGGAACAGGTATAATTTTAAAATAATGGTATTATGTGGTGTTTAAAATCAGTTTTTGTGTGTAGGAACATTTATCCATCCTATAAAACAAGCGGATGGCTTGTTTATCTGTTCTGGACATTTTAAAAAAGACAGCTTTAGAATATGCAAAAACAACATGAGGAAATTGAAGCCAAATTCAATTCCCACCATTTTTGCAGAGTTGAGTAGGTATATTTTTTATAATAATTTTAATTTTTAGTGTCGGTGTAAATGGCGAACGATAATACCATGCTGGTTTTATGTTTTATATAACATACTACATACCTAGTGTAAGTTCTACCCGAATTTCTACTTAACAAGCACAATGAATATTGTATCTGCTTGGAAGAAGAGCTAGGATACATTTTGTAAAGAAATATCACGAAATATGTGGACCGAGATGTGGACTGTGATGTGTATACCCTATGTATGCTCTTTATGTCCTATATTAGTACCAATGTATATTAGATATCTTTTCACGATAGTTGATGTGCACATCAGTTTCAGAGACAGATGAGAAGCCTGTTTGATGCATTCAGAAATTGATGATCATGTGTAACTTTAATGTTGGAATTGCAAAAAAATGCTTCGTTTAAATAATTAAATAAGGAAGTGGCTATTTATACGTCCGACGTATATGAAAGTTATACGTCTTGCGTTCTCATTGGCGAGTTGAGTGACATGAGTTCTTTGGACGTACATTTAACTCCATACACGTCTGAAGTAAACTGATTTTAGATACGTCGGAAGTGTATTTTTTTCAAGCATCGTTGCAATAAGGTGCGTGTATGCCCTACTTTTTCGGCGATGGGCGCTGCGGTATGAAAAAATAAGTGGTAATTATTTCCAATAGTGTAACCCACCCCCGATTTTCTTGAAATTTTGGCTAGGTACCCCCTATTTTCGCTCGACGTTCGGCGCTGTAAAAAAGCCGGATTTATAAACTTCGAAGTTTCCGTTTGACGCTGATGCAGCTGCTGTTGCCATAAACTTTTCCATTCCGTTTAGAATTTTCTGTACACCTGTGTGTTATCAACGCCAGAAAAATAATGCATAGAACAACAATCGTCATCTGAGCGAAGTCGTTCGATTTCAATACTCTGATTTTGCAACTCTAAATACATTTTGTTAATTACTTTGTATCATTATTTTGGATAATTAATATTAAAAATATTACACAAAATCAATACAGATGATCAGCTGATAAACTGGGAAAACATGTGACCTCCCACGTGACTCTTAAGAGGGTACTTCATTGGCCGGAGAGGCAATGGAAAAATATAAATGTTGGCTATCCAAACGGACCTCCAGGAGGTCCGTTGTTATCCCTAACGGAATTTGAGTTTATAATAATTAATCTTCGATGTCCAACTTTCAAACATCAAACGGAAACGTCAAACGTCAAAGTTTATAAATCGGGCTTAACCATTCGGCGGGCGCCGAATGTCTGACGAAAATAGGGCCAACATTTCAAGAAAATCGGGGGTGGGTTACACAATTGGAAATAATTACCACTTCTTTTTTCATACCGCAACGCCCATCGCCGAAAAAGGAGAGCATACACGCTCGTTATTGCAACGATGCTTGAGAAAAATGCGCTTCCGACGTATCTAAATGAGTTTACTTCGGAAGTGTATGGAGCTAAATGTACGTCCAAAGAAGTCACGTGACTCAACTCGTCAATCAGAGCGCAAGATTTATACCGACTTTCATATGCGTCGGACGTATAAATAGCCACTTCCTATAAATAATTCGTTTTTGAGCTGCCCAAGTTTGCTTAAAAACAAAATACTTAGTTTGGGACAACGATTTACTCTTAAATGTGAATTGATTTCCAACAACACTTCCCGGTTCTGATGCAATTTTGTTGCTGCCACCAAAATTGCATGAAATTAATTGTTCACACTTGGCAATTAGTAACTGCAATTTTCTTGCATGCAAATAGAAACTACCTACTCTATTTTTGTGCAATTAAGTTGCAGCAACTTTAGTAGGTTTTTAGGGGTTTTTCCATGCCAACGCACTGAAAAATGTCAAAATGGTGTCGCTGCATTGTTAAGATTAACACCAAATATAATACTATTACCCTAAAAATATATTTTTTTATATATTTTGTGTTAAAAATTTTTATGTATTGTTAATCGGATGTCAAATTTTAGTAACTTGCTTCGCTATACAGGGTGTTCCTTAATAACATGCTAATACTTAAGGGGGTTATTTTTGGGCCCATTTTAAGAAAAAACTTCATATGAACGTATGTCGTAAACGTCCTAACTTTTGAGGTATAGGGCGTTAAAGTTCATTTTTTTAAATTGAATTTTGGCTACATCTCCCGAAATAATCAAGCTGCGGAACTGAAATTTGGCACTGCTATGTTTTTGGGGATGGAGAATAAGCTGAAAATGTCAATTTCACCGTATCTCACAGAGGGCGCCACTTGCGCTGTTTTTTGATCACGCTTTTACGCGTAACTTTTTTGAGGTTATCTTTTTGGTCCTGCAGGTCCATCATTTTAGTGCATCTTTTCATTCTGCAAGAAAAAGGTACTCTTGTTTCATAACGATTAAATCGACCGTTTGCGTTGAAATTACCAAAACGTGCCCCAAAACACCTGTTGATTCCAATATTCGAAACATAAAATGTTCACCTACTGCTTTCAAATGTTACAGATCAACTGTACATTCAAAATGATGAAAAAAATGCCAAATGGGCATTGGTCAAAACACCATTGGTTTTCTTGAAATAGTGTCCAAATTTTGTCAAATTCAATCCTTTCCATTTTGAAAGCGAATAATTTTTGGTACATTGTTCATAGGAATTTTTTTCTCAGTTTAAATGGAACAGTTGATCTGTAAAACTTGAAGGGGGTAGGTGAAAATTTTATGTTTCGAATATTGAAGTCAACAGGTGTTTTGGAGAACGTTTTGGCAATTTCAAAGCAAACGGTTGATTTAATCGTTATGAAACAAGAGTACCTTTTTCTTGCAGAATGAAAAGATGCACTAAAATGATGGACCTGCAGGACAAAAAAAAAACCTCAAAAAAGTTACGCGTAAAAGCGTGATCAAAAAACAGCGCAAGTGGCGCCCTCTGTGAGATACGGTGAAATTGACATTTTCAGCTTATTCTCCATCCCCAAAAACATAGCAGTGCCAAATTTCAGTTCAGCAGCTTGATTATTTCGGGAGATGTAGCCAAAATTCAATTTAAAAAAATGAACTTTAACGCCCTGTATCTCAAAAGTTGGGACGTTTACGACATACGTTCATATGAAGTTTTTTTCTTAAAATGGGCCCAAAAATAACTCCCTTAAGTATTAGCATGTTATTAAGGAACACCCTGTATAGGTCTGTGGTAATAGTTTGTTACTAGAAAATTGCTGCAATGGATGCAACTATTAAATGAGGCGTTTAGTGCAAAAGTTAAAACATAGTTTTGAGAAAAACGCCGTTTATATTTCATGATTGACCCTAAAAGTAAAACACTTTCTCCATCATCGCAAGCAAGAAACAAGGCAACAATAAACAAGTAGGTGCATAAACAGTTTGTTAGTGTCTCATTATTTATATTTTTTAGTCAACTCTTTGTTAAGAATCTTCGACAGAGTGAAGCACATCGTCGTAATTATTTTTACCTCACGAACTGAATTTGTCACCCTCAGGTTTTTATAAAAATAATGCAAATATGGTGGGACATACGCTAATAAATCTTTTTTTCTAAACTGCTATACTTTGTTGCTTTAATTTTCCTGCTTGTTGGATACAAAAGTGTTTGTATTTCTTTTGGAAATGTCGATGTATGTATAAAATAAACTCATTCGTTATTCGATTATTTGTAATAGTAAATTTATATCTCAACCACTGCCTCTTCCTTCAACTAGTTGACAGACTCGACTTAGACTGTCTTTTTCCGCCATTTCAGTACGTGGACTCTACCTTTCACAAATGCAATTCCTTTTCCAAGTGCTTTTAATTTTAAAGTTGCCAAGGCTGGTTCAGAGAGTTCAGTTTTTATTTTTTGTTCAAATTCGTCCCACCTCCTGTAACTGTCAGACACAGGTGCGTGAAAAGTTAATAATTTTTTCCTGGAAACAGATAGTGACCCAGGATCGTGCGTTTCATTTTTGCATAGGCCGTACATTATCGACAAACTTAAGGTGGGGGTAAGTACAGTTTGTTCAGCGAATGTTCAGCCCTACGTCACAACTCTTGTCCTTGTCTGGCTCGTGAATATACGACCGATATCCGTCGTATAGTCATGAGTAAGACAAGGGCAGGAGTTGTGACGTAGGGCCGAACATTCGCTGAACAAACTGTAGCAAAGGTCAGGATTTTTGTTTTTTGAATAATGGGACCAATACCTTGGGAAACTCGAAAAAAAATGATAATTAAATTTTTTCTTTGCTTGTCTTATTGTTCGGAGCCTTCTTCCCCCTCTTATGCCTAGAAAGGGTGTCACATTGACCTTTTTGATGTAAAGCACCATCTAAGTCGACGTTCAGAAAAGCTTAAAATCTTAAAAAAAAAACTCCTAATTAAAAGATAGGCCGCTATTGCGCAAAACATTCGAACTAAGTCATTGATTCGCAAATGTTGGGCCTTTTTTGTACTAACTGATATGATCAGATTGCAATATGCCAAAGTAACATTATATGCGTCATCTAGAGGCGTCTTAGAGGAATCGATATAGGCCGTTATTGCATATGATAGATTAATAAAAATCCATGCAGCGTGTACTATTAACACAATAAGCATTTTTTTTTGGAGTTGGGCCACTCTTGCACTAAACACCTCAAATGTGAACACACATGCAATAGAGTCGCAGCAACAAAAAGATGCCCGATATATTGTTGCATCGTCAGAACCGGCACAGACTAACGAGTAATTATTTATTCTGTGGAACAACTGTTTTATAAAGCGATAAGGAACACTTCTAACAATTCGTTCCAAACCTATGAAACAATTTCATTATACAGTTGAAATATTTTATACATTATCATGGAAACGTTTCTATGATAATTTCTTTATTGATTTATAAGCAATTTTATAATATAAACATTGTAAAGGTAAATGTAGAAGTCTACATAGTTGCAGCATTGAGTAAAGTATATATATTTATATAGGGTATATAACATATATCCTTCACTCAATGGTTGCAGGCAACAAAATAGTGTTCTCGTTCTCCATAACTCTTAATATAATACTACTTATTGAAATTATAAAACCAATTTGCTGGTTGGGATGTTTTTTTTAGTTGAATAAATAATTCATATTAAAAGTATGTTTTGTGTTTATAGCCTACCACTGTCCAGCATCCCAATAGCTCCTGTAGAGAAATAACCCTTGTAACACATAGTCCTAATATTCCAAAATCTCCTCCTAAAGTGTCGAATCTATGGCCATCGCAGGTAATGTATCAAAAAAATATTGTATAAAATGTTTGTTTTTTTCCTTCAACCGTTCTGACCGTGACCTCTTCACATCATTTTGAATGTAAAGTTTTTTTAACCAACTACCACAGGAAGTTTAGCTGCTATTAAATCATTGTGACTTTTTCCAGTAATTACAGAAAGTTCTATACATCACCCACTTTTGAAAAGTATATAGGAAATATCTTTCTTACTTTTTAAAAGCAAACCTTTTTCACTGCAATGATCTTGGGTGAATAGGTACTAAAACATCTTCCCGATCCAATCAAAACCCAGGAAAAAATGCAAAAAAAGTCCTACATTTTATTGTAATAAAATAAATACAAAATAAAAGTATATTGATAGTAAATATATATATATATATTTATAGCCTGCTGTTCATAGTCCTGACATTTTTCAAGGAATAATGAGTCTTGTCATTCCCGCTTCTCCCAATCAAATTTTAGATACATCATCATCACAGGTAATCAACATTATATTATGTACAAACTAATATATTTCCCACACAAAGGGTAACAGTAATTTTTGTTGTTTGGCTATACATTACTGGCAATTTAGGTTTGTGCATCGTAACAAAAATTTCATAAGTACGTCAATCTTTCAGTCCATCGGTACATCAAGAATCTGATGATTTTCCTACACAGATTTCACGTAGATGGTTGACTGTTGATTCAATATGACCTATAAAAGTTTGGCATCTTACTTTTGACAACATTCTGGTTTAAACAACGATAATACCTCAGATAATACTCACACATAAAATACCTACTTCAACATTCTATCAGCAATGAACTACATATTCCATGAAGAATACTCAAGAAGCACATTGCAAGTCGGATATTATTTTTGTTTGCAACTGCTCGGTTTTCAGGTAGGTTTTTCACTATTTTAGTGTGATCATATCATAAGTTTTGAAGCACTGGTCAACCATGGTCAACATCACTCATTAAGCATGAAGATCAATAATAATAAAAGTTCCACTTCTTTTCGGAAGACAATCGAGGTCCTATTAAATCCAAAACGTTGATTCCGAAGACCGGAGAAACACGGAGTCACTCACGGACCCACGCCTTCGGAGTTCGTAAACACAACAATCTATTTGCGGCTATCGGCTATTCTTTTTAATCACAGATTCTCGATTCTCGTAACTGTCGGCTTGATTATCTCATAGCAGTTTGATACATAATACTTATGTTATTGATAAATTGAACATAATTTTAGATTTAGATAGATGCAAGACGAAGGACGCTCAAATTTTAGGTTATGAAAAATTCGATGTCAAACGCGGTCAATTGACAAATGACCAAAAATGACTTCGGTGGCCATCTTGAAATTGGTACGGCTGGTGGCGCCATCTACTTCAATGAGCAGGCCAGAAAGGACGCGAAGAGAGCCGTAAATCGTAGGAGGCCATGGTTTTTTAATTAAAAGCTTTTATTTAACTTGCAATGTATGTATGTATGTATGTATGTATGTAATTTGTTCGGGTGGAATCTTGCAACTCAATTTTGAAGCAGATATCTTCAACCGATCGAGCTGAAATTTTGTACACACGTTTAATTTGGATGACAATGCATGATTATATGTGTGACGTCATTCTAAATCCAACATGGCGGATCACCCAAGATGGCGGACTAGTTAAATTTCAACCGATCGAGCTGAAATTTTGTACACACGTTTAATTTGGTTGACAATGCATGATTATATGTGTGACGTCATTCTAAATCCAACATGGCGGAACACTCAAGATGGCGGACTAGTTAACTTTGACTTGTGTAGTTTGGTGAGATAGGCGTCAACATCATTGGTCTGCAACCTGTCTCGTTGTATATTTAGGCTCCAAGCTCTTCGCGCCTGGTCAAGCATACGTGGCCTTAAGTAGGGTTAGATCATTAGAAGGTCTCCTCATTGAAGAGCTAGACTGTTCTAAACTAACCGGCAAACGACCTTGCAACAATGATGCGTTAACTGAGATGAATAGACTCAGACACCTGGCCAAACTAAAAATTACAAAATAAATTAAAAGTAAAAAAATATTTTTAAAAAAAGCTTTTATTTAAATGCGCTAAAAAGAATAAAATAATCTTTTCTTTTAAAACTTTTACTATCAACTTATAACGTCATTCCACAATTTATATGATATAAAAGCTTGTCGCGAGATTTAAGTTTTCAAACTAAGTAAATACCACTACTTAAATCTCGCGACAAGCTTTTATATCATATAAATTGTGGAATGACGTTATAAGTTGATAGTAAAAGTTTTAAAAGAAAAGATTATTTTATTCTTTTTAGCGCATTTAAATAAAAGCTTTTTTTAAAAATATTTTTTTACTTTTAATTTATTTTATTTTTCTGAGGCGGTGGCAGATTCCACCTATTTATAACCTAATTTTAATTTTAAAAGTTTTTGACTTTGGTTATCTTTTTATTTTTAGTATAATACATTTTAGTATTTTAGCACAACAGAGGTGGGTAATCTGTGCACAACAGAGACAATTCTCTGTGACTGCGTGTATAGAATAAAGGTGCAGTCGACTTCAACACTACAGATTAAAAATTAGGTCACAGATTATTGAAATCCTTCCGGTTTGATATTTATTTATTAGTGCTAACTGTGATCAAGGCAATATATTTCTACAAAGGTATTATAATAATATTAATTAAGGCAAGGAAGAAGTGAGAAGATATTATTATAATGATTTCTTCATTAATTTTTTTAAATGTTAATTTAACACTATCACAATTTTCATAGGTATTACGAGGGTATTTATTTTAAAAAAAGCAATATAACAGTACTTAGGTACCAAAGAACGAGTCCAGAAGTAACTAAACATTTAGCTCTTCTGTGGAAACGTGAGGATAAGTATAGTGTTGAGACTCCTCTAAGATTGGACTGTACAGCTAAGGCCATGAGATTTTTATTAGGCGGTGGCTATTTATACCCTCCGACTTATATAAAAGTCAGTCAGAGTCTTGCGCTCTCATTGGCTAGTTGAGTCACGTGACTTCTTTGGACGTACATTTAACTCCGTACAAGTGTGTGGTAGTCAACTTATTTAGATACGTCGGAAGTGCATTTTTCTCAAGCATCTTTGCAATAAGGAGCGTATGCCCTCCTTTTTGGGAGATAGGCGCTGCTGTATGAAAAAAGAAGGGGGCATTCGCACCATATTGTGGCAGTCGGCAGCGATGCGCGGTGACTTATGGAAAAAGAAGTAGTAATCATTTCCAATGGTGTAACCCACCCCCGATTTTCTTGAAATTTTGGCTACCTCCCGACATTCGGCGCGGCGCCAAATGGGGTGTGTTACACCATTGGAAATAATTACCACTTCATTTTTCATACCGCAGCGCGCATCGCCGAAAAAGGAGAGCATACGCAATATAAAATATGAGACAAGATAGGTCTGAATAATCTCGTACATCATCCAATCGACTTAGTAAACAAGCCGATTCATCATCCATCGGACGGTAGAAATAAGGTTATGTGTCACGTGACTCAATCCACCAATGAAAGCGCAAGACGTATACCAACTTTTATATACGTCGGACGTATAAATAGCCACTTCCTTTTATCAACCCTTTCGCTACGGCACATACAAAAATCAACGTTGGCCATAACTGCGGCATTTATTAAGATTTTATTTTACAACCAAACTGATGAGTATATTCCTCTTATTTTATAAATAAAAAATCTTTTTGTTGTAGACTATTTACTTAATATAAGATACACAATACATTTAGAATTGTTTCTTTGTATGGTAAATTCCGAAACAGGGGGCAACGCAAAGGGGTGCACAACACTCTTTACAAATATAATGTGAGTCTCGGCGTCTTTTCTATAAATGTAGTTTCTGGGAATAATGTCTTCCAGTTAATCTTAGAGGATTGATTTCAACATTATGTCTATCTAAAATATTGAAAAATACACGTAAACCTATCCCCTAGCCTCTCCATATTTTTTTAATACTACCACTACAATATGAGAAATGAATTAACTTTCGAAAAAAATCTCAAAAGTGTGAGAGAAACAGTAATTAATCGCAATAAACCACCGTACACCAGCTTATAAAGCACTAGACTAGTTCATGATGCCCAAACTGCGGTTGACGAGAATACTCGATCACGTGATTCAATCACATGGCTGATTTTGACCAGTAAGAAGGCTTTGCCTGACCCCATTTCAGTCGGCTTCTGTCTGCGAGATAACTTGCGTTTAGCAGTTTGCCCACAAAATTAAAATTAAAATGCTCGTCAATAGCAGCGAAAGGGTTAAATGTCTCCAAAGAAGGATTCCTACCTAGCAGGAGTACCTAGTGTTACCCCGAAAGTTTTTTTACTATTTTCTTTTGTTAAAAAGCTATTATTCAAAAATAATAGTCGCCTGAACTTTGGTTGGTACAAAGATCTTCCAAAACCGTTTTTTGACCTTCCTACCATTGTCAACATACTAGACGGTGACTTTGTCGAGAAAAGTTCAATAATTTATATTGTTTTTTTACTTGTTGGGTGATATTCTGTAAAAAATAAATTACTTTTGCATTTCTTATTGATACTTTTTTGATAAATCCAGGGTGCTCTTGACCCTTATAAAATTTCAAAAAATTCAGCACTTTGAGATGGCACACTGAAAAACAGCCTGTATCTTTTTTATCGGATCTTTGCACACTTTGTGTGGTCTTGTTGACCATTCAATTGTTTTCAGTTAATTTCCGTGGCACACTTGACTCCACAGATTCCATTAAAATTTATATTTTGCTAATCTGTGGCATCCTGTAGAAGTTCCACTCCCTGTATATTTTTTTGTTCAAATTTGTTATACAGGGTGAGTCACATCTAAAGGCAGAGCCGAAAACACAAGGTAGAATTCGCTAAAATAAGCACTAAACATTAGCTCAAAAACGCTTGGTTCTCCTTATACAGAGTGTTGAAACTTTTCCAAATATTTTTTAATTTTTTTCTAGCTCATTTAGGAATTATTTTATACATATTATTGGTTGTCATTTTGTGCAATAATTTGGCCCTGTTCAGATGAGCAGCGGCGTAGATACAAATAATTTTATTTTAAATGCCAGCATAATCACCTTGACACTAGTTTAAAAAATCCGAAATTACGAAGAAACTGTACCAGAAATAAAAAATATACCAAGAGGCACTTTTTGTTCCAAATTAAATGGGCTATCCAAAAAAGGCAAAGTTTTTGGTTTTGCACAGGGCCGTACTACTTTTTTTCTACAATTATTTACAGTAACTATTTGTACCTACGCCGCTGGTGATCGGAACGGGGTCAAATTATTCCACAAAATGGCAACCGTCCAGTGTATAATGTGTCCCAAATTTGGTTGGAATTCCTAAATGGGATCGAAAGAAATTTAAAAAATATGTTATTTTTGGAAAATTTTCATCACGCTGTATATGGAGAACCAAGCTTTTTTGGGCTAATGTTTATTAAGCATATGTGCTTATTTTAGCGAGTTCTACCTTGTGTTTTCGGCTCTGCCTTTAGATGTGACTCACTCTGTATATGGGGGTTCTGTGGTGTTCTGATTAATGCTGAAGAGGGAATAGTTTTTTATTCGGGGGTTTACGACAAAAAGTCACTGTTTATAAAAACTCTTGCTTGTTCCAAAACGCCCAAAACTATTAAAATATTTTTGATTTTTTATGCAGGGCGTTTAGCATTTCGAAAAATTTTGTTAGTCACCAAGAGTAAAGTACCGTTGGTTTTGACAATATCGAAAAATATTATCAAGGATGTCATTTAGAATCCACAGGGGGTTACAAATTTGAGGTTTCAGCAATTTATATTGATTTTTTTTTTAACAAGGCGGGCAGGTAATTTGTTTGTGCCGCTTTATTTGATATTTGCAGAATTTATACAATAATCAATTCCTTCAATGTTATTACGTCATTTTATTATTAACAATATGGAAAATTTACTTAAACAAGGAAATGTTGTTAAAATTTACAAAAATAAATTTTACTCAAATTTATTGCCTCCAACGTCTGCACAAATTTCAACTCTTCTAATAAATTTTCTATACACATTTTGTATTCCGTGTAGAGGAATATTTGCACAGCCACCCGTGATTTTAAACTGCTCTATTATACACGCACGAATCAGGTGCCCGCCTGTTAAAAAAATCAACATAAATTGGTGAAACCTTAAATTTGTAACCCTGTGGATTTTAAGTGACATCCTTGATAATATTTTTCGATATTGTCAAAAACAACGGTCCTTTACTCTTGGTGACTAACAAATTTTTTCTAAATTATTCGAAATACTGAACACCCTGTATAAAAAATCAAAAATTATTTAATAGTTTTGGGCGTTTTGGAACAAGCAGTTGTTTTTATAAAGAGTGACTTTTTGTCGTAAACCTACGAATAAAAAACTTTTCCCTCTCCCGGACATCAGAGCGTTACACGCTGTATATTTTAAGCACAAAAATCGCCAAATAATTTTAGTAAAAATCAGGGTTATAAAAAATCAGTTGGCCCTGGATTGCAAGTTGACAATGGTAGGAAGCGGTTGTAGAAGATCTTTCAAACAAAGAAAAATTAAGTAGTACAGTAAAGTTGAGCCAAAACCCAAACATACAAAAAAAAGTTCTTTCTAGCGCGAAATAATTCCATACCCTCCTAAGAGTTAGTACTAAAAAGTTACACCACCACCAGCGTCGGGTTTCGGGGGGAGGGGTGAAAAGGGCAGGAAATTCTTATTTTTCACAGTTTTGCGTGAATATCTAGTAAACTATGAGGTTCAGCGCAAACGTCATCCTATACGCAAATGATATACATTAAATTCCGAACAAGAATTGTTATATACAGAATTATGGTAAAGTGAACGGTTTCCATGATATGGAGGGGTAAAGATTTCTTTGTTTTTATTTCACGTAGATTTTCTTGAAAAAACTTAAAATCATTACAGTATAAATTAGTACACTATCGTGTACAAATAATATTATTCCTTTACTCAATGGCACCATGCATTTTTTTGTGAATACTCAAATGTAACTTTAACACCATATGAAACTGATAATATTATTTTTTACAATTAGACAATGGTTGACAAAACTATTGAAGAAAATGAAAAGGCAGAGAGCAAAAAAGCTGCAAAGAAAGAAGCCAAGAAAGCTGAAAAAGCTGCAAAAAAGGCAGAACACAAAGCTGCAAGTGGGAAAGTAGAAAATATCACCAGTGAAGAAGGTAATTTTTATAACAGACTTATCCCGAGACCTTTCCCATACTAAAGTCAGTTATCAGTTCAGAGATTGAAAAACATGATACCTAATGCACTATCGAGTTGTTGCATGTAATGTATTGGTTACTGTCACCTGCTTATGATATAGATCCTAAGTCTACCCTTTTCCTTGTTGCAATAGAATCTGCAGTGTTCGTTGCAAGTTCGTGATGACAACATGTCGCTTTCGCCTGAGCCTGAGTTTATTGCTAGTGCAGCGTATATTTTACAGACAATTTACAAGAAGGTAACCTAGACCTACATAAACATATTTGCGTTACTTAATAACCTAGAATGTGAAGAATAAAATAGCCGCTTGCTCGGCCGCTTGTGTCACGTGCACAAAGGCGAAGATGACTGGTATTTCATTTGCGACATTTACGAGCCTTCGGCGAGCCTCTATGTGTTCGTTCAATAAACCTACAAGTAGTGGCTCGCCGTGAATGGTTCTATGAGTACTCACAATGCGCTCGCGAGCTTGTTTGGAAGACATATATACTCTGTTAAATGTTAAATTTAGTTATAGTAACTGTTACGTTACATACAATAGCTCGATAGTGAGTTCCCGGCTTAATATACTGTGTCCCAACTGAAAGAAAGCTAGGTACTTAAGGGAGAGATGCGATATAAAAAAAACAAATGAACTCGGCATTAACAGAGATGTAAGCTGAGGCTTACGATCTTTATTAACTTTATTGTAATTTTTGTGTAATTCATGGGATT
Source organism: Pseudeuparius sepicola (assembly GCA_963920635.1). Classification (NCBI taxonomy): domain Eukaryota; kingdom Metazoa; phylum Arthropoda; class Insecta; order Coleoptera; family Anthribidae; genus Pseudeuparius; species Pseudeuparius sepicola. The sequence goes on along the minus strand of OY987302.1, from coordinate 43,235,486 downwards.
ATTAATGTATCCTTATTGCTCTGCGTCAAATATTTATATTCACTGTTATTAAACATACAAATTGATCATACAAATTATCATATTTATTTCATTTTTCAGCATTATTTTCAAAATATTTCTTCTTAACAATACAAATATTTGGGTATACCATGCCATCTAAATCATGTCTTAACTTAACTGGCCATAACTTTCTAAACTCTATTTAAACTAAACGCAAGTGAAACATAAACACAAGTTGTTGCATGGCTAGAGCATGATACGTACGTGATCGGGTTGCTATTGGCTAGTCGGCAATAAAGTCTGTCCCGGCAGGCGAGTGCAGCGAGTCGGTATTTCTTACAGAGGTGTATTGAGTTGCAAGTGAACCTTTATTTTCTTCCTATATAATTATTTCGCTGTTTATTAATTGTTGGAGCTACGATTTGTGTTAATAGTAGAAATTTGCAGGTAAATGAATGACTAGGTGTGCCATAAAAGTTTGTTTTTAAAGTTTTAATACTGGGGCATATTATTTTAATATTTTATATTATAAAATTCATAGAGATCGTCCTTAACGCGGCCCTGCCTCGTATTAGCCCTCAGAATTGTTCACGTGCTTCCATCGTGTAAATGTTTACACGCCACTTGCATTTAGTTTGAATAGAGTGTAGAGTCATGTTAGGTAGTACGTCTATATGAACTTTTTTATTTGTATGTGTAATATTTGCATATAAAAATATTTTAGCTTAGCTTTATGGAGAACCTTAAGTAAATATTTGAAACTTCATGTTTGTCCTGTTTATTTCTAGTTGATGTTTCTATTGGAAAATATGGCGTTTTGCCCCTTATTAAGTCTGATACCAAAACTATAAAAAGAAACTTTATCAATGTGAAGGAACTGAATAAGGCCCTCACAAGTAAGACAGTTTGGGTGAGAGCCAGATTGCACACTGTAAGAGCAAGAGGCAAGCAATGCTTCATCGTGTTGAGACAAAAGGAATTCACAGTTCAGGTGCTAATTAATGTGTCTGAAAGTGTTTCCAAGTCTATGGTGAAGTTTGCCAGTGGGTAATTTTGAATTATCAAAAATTTAGTACTACAACTGAAAAACCAATTAATTTTCAGTATTTCGAAAGAAAGCATATTAGATATTGAAGCTAATGTTGCTCAGGTGCCTACCCCAATAGCTGGCTGTACTCAAAGTGATGTGGAACTCTTAGCATCCCAAGTTTGGGTGGTTTCGGCTTCAGCTGCTCAACTTCCCCTTCAAATTGAAGATGCCAGTAGACCAGAAAAAGCTGGAGATGAAGAAGGGTTAAATATTCGAGTAAACCAGGACACCCGTCTTGATAACAGAATTTTAGACTTGAGAACCCCCGCAAATCAGGGTATTTTCAGACTGGAAGCTGGTGTTTGTAAGCTGTTTCGTGACAGTCTTACCAAACAAGGTTTTGTTGAGATACATACTCCCAAAATTATATCTGCTGCTTCAGAAGGTGGTGCCAATGTATTCACTGTAAGCTATTTCAAAAGTAAGCCAAAGATTTAAGAAAATATTGCATATTAAAACAGTATGTTTGCAGATTCAGCATATTTAGCGCAAAGTCCTCAGTTATACAAACAGATGGCTATAGCAGCTGATTTTGAAAAAGTGTTTACAGTAGGTGCAGTTTTTAGAGCAGAGGACTCAAATACTCACAGGCATCTGACTGAATTTACAGGACTTGATTTAGAAATGGCCTTCCAATACCATTATCATGAAGTAATGTTGACCATTGGTAATTTGTTTACGGAGATCTTTAAAGGGCTGCGTGACCAGTAAGTACCTAATTATTATAATTTATAATAATTATTGGCACACAACTCAAAGATCCTTTGTATTCCATATTGTTGGTTTAGAATTTAATAGATTTTTTGTGGCTTGTCAAAGTAATTAACATGTAAATATTTACGTTGATATAATAGACTACATTTATCTCGTGACAACTCGATCGGATTGAAATGGGTCCGATTGAGTTATGTCAATTCTTTTATAATTATTCTACATCTACATTTAAGGTTTTTTTTAGGCTGCCATGATGTGACAACTTCTATGGTTATGTTTGCATTATTTAGGGTGTCTACTTTTAAACCTATCCAAAATCCGTAAAATCTTTATTGTTGGAGATAATCACTTGAACTTTTTTTGTTTGAAATGCCCTCAAAAACTTCCCTACCATTCTCAAAATGCAAATACAGGGCCGGCTACGATCTTTTTTATACCCCCGATTTTCAGGAAAACCATTTAGCGTTTTTTTTAAATTTAAAGTCTGACACCACAGCGATGATCAGGGCACCCAAAAACCCCTATATACAAAATTTTAACAAAAATATATGGGGAGTTCCTTTCTGCAGGTTGTCAAAGTTGAGCAAAATTGGAATTTTAAAGGCATCAAGTTTGCCATGGAATCTCCTCAGTTGAATCATCAACAGGACCACTCAAAGTGTTGGTGTGCAAAGATTCAATACAAAATATACAGGGTGTCTAAAAGATACAGAAGCCTACCAGTCAGTAAGATCATAACAGGAAATGCACAGAAAATATATTATCTTAGAAAGTGACTTTGTTGAGAAAGGTCGGATAATTTAAATTGTTTTAAAGTGCTGATAGTTTAAATTGTACAAAAATTGTAGCCGGCCCTCTATTTGCATTTTGAAAATGATAGGAAAGTAAACCACATGGTTTTTGAAGGACATTTAAACAAAAAAAAAGAGTTCAAGTGAATATCTCCGAAAATAGAGATTTGTATCTATTTGTATAGGTTTAAAAGTAGACACCCTGTAGATTTATTATCTATGGTCATATCATTATGACAATGTCATTGGCTAACTATTACTCGTAAACAAGGGTATTAGCAACATTGTGCATTATTAGAAATAATTGGACATAATGTAGTTTATAAATGCTTTATCATAACAAATTCTTCTTCTCCAGCAAATATTGACTAATAGAGAACACAATTCTAATGGCGGAGGTATCATATCTATACCTTTTTGGCCAAAACATCGTAAGTCTCATTTAGTAAATTTTACAGTACAGAAGTTTTTTCAATAATCCTGTTTAGAAATGTCCCATTGAAGTGGAAATTGGCATCGGTACTTATTATGATGTTTTTTTGAAGAAAATTAATAACTTTTTTTCAAAATGATTTCAGTTTTTTTGTAGTTGGACTTACGATACTTAAAATTAAAAATAATTTCCCCATGGAGTTTTATCGTAAGTCCAGCACTTACGATAAAAATAATATTTAGACACGGCCACTTAATGCATCATAGAAATAACCAAAAATCATTCTTTTAAGGTAATTTATTTATGAAAAAATATGAAAATGGCATTTAGCTGAACAGAAATCTCTTTGTTTATAAAGTAAAACAACAATTTATAATTCTTATGTTTCTACATATTTGTGTTATAATAAATGTATTATAGGTAGTGCCCCGTTTGAATGGTTAGGGCTGGAAGTTTTTCAATTACCATAGGAAATGCGAAAAAATTATTTAATACAAAAGTTGTCCGGATTTATAAATTTTGAAAATATTATTGACTATAAGGTGTTATGGTATATTATTGCATTTTTTAATTTCTTGTCACATTACAGATTATTTTCATGTACATACGTACAGAACATGATATATTAAAACACTCTAGAATCTTGCTAGGGATTCGAAATGAAATAATATTATACAGGATGTTCTATTTAAAATATTCAAGTTTGATACATTACGGGACAAACCATCAATCCCGCATATATTCCAAAAGATTTAAAATGCAGAGTTTGTAAAACTGGACAACTTTTATATTAAATATTGTTTCGTATTTCTTTCGGTAATAAGGAGTTACTGAATAAATATGCTAGCGTGAGACACCCTACAGATTAAAAATGTGTCAACATCCTATAAGACAAATACATAATAAATAATGGGGACTGTAGTAAAATAGTAAAGAAAGATCAAACCAAAAGCAGTGCCCAAATATTCTAGTTTACTGCCAAACAGACAGGTATAAAAAGAAGTAAAGGGGTTAGGTAGGTACAGCAAATTGTGCCTTATTTTTTTATAAATAAAGAAGAAAATGAATAATTGCATGTTTCACGTTAAGTATAATTGCAGTACCTAGGTACTCACCATGAAATAATACAAAAAGATACGACTCACTTCAGATGAAATAAATTAATTAGCAATCGTTATATATCACACCAATAAAATTATCTACTTAGAAACCCTTATAACTTATAGAAAACTACGTTGTATTAAGATAATTTTGAATTAGAACTACATTCACACAATGTTTTCCTATAAATCTCAATGAAAACAATTAAAAATTATAATAAATTACATAAGGAAACATAATTTTGTGGTACTTACGTTCTAACTCCGCAGTGATACACAATGAACTAAAAGATTGTAAAACCCTTCGCCGCATCGTAAGTAGCACTTTTTGTACCATGTGACTTGCACCTTACGATGTTTTGGAGACCATGCGATGTTTTCGCATATACAAATTAAATTTGTTTACATTTTTATATGACTTACGTTACACTTAATTCGGTTTTTTCTCTAAGACTTTGCTATTCTACCTTACGATAATTTGCTGGAAGGTGCCTGACTGTTTGGTAGTTAAGATAGTTCAAAAAACCCATTATCTCCAAATTTGTCACTTACGATGTTTTGGCAAAAATGTATCGAATCAGTATAGAAAATATACATTCTGGTCGATTTAAGTAACATATGGGATTTTTTTTATTAATTGCACAACGAAAATACAAATATTCCCAAAAGTTGGTGCATGTTCGGTGCACTTAGAATGGTTGCAAGTCAAACAGCATACAGGGTAGGTCAAAAAATATAAAAATTGTACAAGAGTAAAGTACCCTTATTTTAGAAAATTCAGCAAAAAGTTATTAAGGAAAGTTGTTTAGAATTAAAAGCTATGCCTAAATACCAAAATATAGCCTCCTTTTAGTCAATTAATTTCCAGTTTCTTAATAAACATTTAAAATAAAAATTTTGCACCTTAAATGAGAGTTTTTTAATATACACATTATCATTACTAATGTTTTACCTTGTTCAGAAAAATTTTTGCGAAATTTTTAAAGTTTTGTTTAATATCGTTGCAACAAACATGAAATTTGTGATTCCCTAAAGAATTAAAAATCTTTGATAATTTTACAAATATGCTTGAATTTGAACAAAGTTATGCGGAATTGATATAATTTTGATTGATTTATGAATATTAAAACAAACTTTTTTAAGGATGTAGGGTACTTGACGAAATTTTACGAATTTGATAAAACAATTCCTGGACACTTGCCTAAGACCCTACGATTATTTAAAAAATATATATTTACGTAATTAGCAAAGACTTTCTTCTAAATTTGGCGGGAAAGCACTTATGGCGTCACAAGTATTTTAAAAAGGAAATTTGACAACATAGCGATACCACTGAAGTGTTCTGAGACATAACCTTATTCGGCAGTGAAAGTTGCAAGGAAAGTTGAAATTTAAAAATACTAACCTCAAACTCCCAGAATTATGATGCCCCGTGAAAACACATTTTAGTCAAGAAGGGCTTTTTTTCGTAAATACCTATTCAATCGTTTTTCGTTTTTCCGTAAATTTTTTTGGCTAGGTTGGGCCTAAAGTCCGGAATTCAGGCTCATTACTTCTAAGAACTATGGCGCCTTTATAAACGCGCCTTCAAGATGGTCCCTAGGCCGAGGTTCTCTTTTTATTAATAACTCATAATACTGTACTATTACTACAACATAGGTACAAACCTTTGCAGTTTTATCCTATTAATTTCGGCCAATAATCCGCTAACATCGGATTATTAGAAAAAAATTTTGTGCTATTAAAAAAGCATTCAATTTCGGCAAATTACGGATTGTCCTTTCAGGGTCCATGAACAACACGCTAACTAGGTCCGCAAACAATATATAATAGTATATATCAATAACAAACTATAATAAATCGCACAGATATTATCTACTAATATTTTGATTGATTTAGCGAGATACAGAATGACATGTGGATATATGAATATGGTTAGATGCCTAGGTGGGCGGGTACGTTGCCACATACGCGAATATTTCCCCCATTATTGGTACCTGAATATTTATAGTATGTTCCGTATACAGATATTTTAACTGAAGTGTTAACGTGGCAGAGATGAAGGATATAGTTTCCAGCGTGTGCAGCATAAACAGACACCATTTTGCTATAGAGAAGTCAATATACGGGACATATTCGTAATAAAAAAAAAAGCCTTTATGTGACAAAATTTGTGTGGGTAATTGCGTTAGTTAAAGCTCAAAGGTTGCAATACATTAAGTAACAGATATTCCTAGGCAAGCTGGAGATACTTGAATAGAAAACTGCAATTTGCCCTTGTTCCACGAATGTAGATTTCAGCCTTAACGAAATTGTGCAACTTCGTCTTTAATTATCATTAATAAATATGGGTTAAAAGCCGTTGTTTCATTTATTACGTATTATGTTGGTGCATTTACTGCAAACAGAGTACAATTTTAGAGCAATTAAAAATATTGTCAACTACCCTATTAGTTTTTCAAAAAACATATTTTTTTCGTAGGAGGCTATGTTTTGGTATTTAGGCATAACTTTTAATTCTAGACAACTTTTCGTAATAAAATTTGCTGTATTTTCTAAAATAAGGGTACTTTACTCTTGTACAATTTTTATATTTTTTGACCTACCCTGTAAGCTATGTGACTTGCAACCATTCTAAGTGCGTTGTGCAATTAATAAAAAAAAATCCCATATGTTGCACACTTAAATGACCACACTGTATAGATAAATAACTTTTATATGTTAGATAAAATAGATTAACATACCTAGGAATTATTTGCCTAGTTATAATTTCAAAAATTTTATGTAAATTTTGTATTTGATTTTGTCCTATTGATGTAATAGTAGTAAATTCCATTGACCCTTTAAAAGCAAGCAATGTGCTGAAAATGTCGATTATTCTGAAGATTGGTATTAGAAGTGTAAAAATGTAATAGATAAATTTTCAATTTGTATTCATCCCTCTAAAGGTTTGCCGAGGAAATAACCCTGGTTGGCCAACAGTACCCTGTAGAACCTTTCACCTTCTTGGACCCGCCCTTGGTTCTGGAGTATCCTCAGGCTCGGAAAATGCTTGCAGAGGCAGGCGTCGAAGTGGGCGAAGAAGAAGACTTAAGTACGCCAGCAGAGAAGCTGCTGGGCCGTCTCGTCAAAGCCAAATATGACACCGACTATTATATCCTCGACAAGTACCCTCTTGCCATAAGGCCCTTCTACACCATGCCCGACCCCAACAGTCCCATCGCTTCGAATTCTTACGATATGTTCATGAGGGGCGAAGAGATTTTGAGCGGGGCCCAGAGGATACACGACCCGCAGTTGTTGACTGAGAGAGCAAAGCATCATGAAATAGGTATCATAATAGTAATCTGTGTATCAAGTCCGGAAAGCAGGTCGTTCCTGGACGAGTAGAAGGATTCCAGGACTGGCTACTTGGGTCCTGGAATCCTGCGAGTCTAGTAATGGACATTTTTTTCTGGGTATATTCTTTCAATAGAACTATCCATTTTCGGATTTAGAAACCATATTTGCAACATAAATCTGCCTTAAAATAATTGTATGTTGACTTTTGTGAGCCCAAATAGTTGTTAAATGGATTATGCCTCACTGTTTTTGGATAGTAGTACACAACTTGAAGTGAAAATAAAATTAACTACCTATCTCTCTTGTGAAGTAGATTATTGTCATTACTGTGTCCCATAAGTATTTCGACAAGGCTCCATGGGATGTTCCTAGGCTCCTTACCTTTGAAAAATAATTAAATAACAAAATTTCAGAGTTTCTGTTGTGTCTGGAAAATGGAATTTGAGCTAGCATACTTTTGTATGTTGGACGATATTGGACACAAGAAACATAAACTTTGAAATTTTCAAGGCAATCGTATGAACCAGAAACAAACCAGATACCAGCACAAAAATCAAAAATTATGTTTTAACTTGTAACGCAGTTCTCCTTTAATTTTCTCTTTTTTTCTGGTTAAAGTGAACTACCACCACGATTTTCTCCCTTATTTTGCGCCCGACAAAAAAAAACGTAAGGAACAAAAATGTGGCACTTTTGGACAGCTAAGTGGTGCTGAAAAAGAAATCGGCATCCATGGCCCACTTGTCGAGCAATATAAAAAAACTTCAAATTGAGCAAAACTATTACTAGCCGGGGAATGTTTATTTTAAGAGACATAGGAAAACTTTTATATTGAAAATTGATGGCACTGAGAAGCTTTATCCGTCCATGTACTCAGATAGTTTCAACAAATTACACAGGGTCTTTGGCTCTCTTGAGGGCATGCAATTTTTTTGTCAATTTTAAGTTTTTTTTAGCGCAGCACGAAAATTGGACATGGAGGCTGATTTCTTTTTTAACATCTCCTGGCTGGCCAAAATTGCCATATTTTATGTTCTGTGCGGCCCAAAATAACCAAGAAAATCGCTTAATAAGAAATAAACAAAAAAATCATAGCCTCAAGAGAGCCAAAGACCCTGTATAATTTTCCGAAACTATCTGATTACCCACTTGCATAAAGCTTCTTAGTGCCATCAATTTTCAATATGAAAGTTTTGCTCTATCTCTTAAAATAAACCTGCTACGGATATTGTTTTGCTAAATTTGAGGTGTTTTTATATTGCGCGTCAAGATGGCCATGGATGCCGATTTATTTTGCCGCACCACTTAGCTGTCCAAAATTGCCACATTTTTGTTTCTTTACGTTGTTTTTTTGTAGGAAGCAAAATAAGCGCGAAAATCGCGGTGGTAGTTCTAAAAAATAATCCTGTATATAATATAAAAAATAAATTCATCAGTTATATAAAAGTTTATTACAAAAACAGATTCTAATAAAAAAAAAAACAAAATAATAAGAGTATGATTACAAACATTTAAAAAAATCTATATGTTTTAAGTACAGGGTGGACCAACGTTTGCCGCCCCGCCAGGGGGCCGCCCGCGTGCGGTGCACGCGTTGCACGCCCGCTTACGGGGGCCCTGTCCCTGCCAATTCAAGGTGCATGGTTTTTGTAGCAAAACAAAGACACACACAGATAAACTTTTTTTCTTGTACGTGTGTGTGACTCCATCTTTAATTAATAAAGACCAGCCATACCGATGCCTGCACTATAAAACGGTCGATTTGGAACTACCCTAGCTCATGGCAAAACATGTGACACACTGTCTCAGTACGCTACGTATAGTGTTTCTGCGTTTCTGTCTGTACAGTATGTCATTAAAGCGCGTTCTGATAATGCCACTTCAGGATCTGCATGCAAGTTTCTGTGATGCTCGGAACGAATTATCAATTTTGTTAAACTGTCCTTTTCGGCCAGTACCATTGGAAATTAAATTTTTTACCATATTAAAGTTTCGAATGGCGAATTCTGCCACCTACACTCTTATTATACCCTGGTCGTCCAGGAACAGATTTAGATTTGAGAGTTTCCTGTTCAAACGGAGCTGTCTCTTGGCAGTTAAGGCAGACATTTCCTTATTGAAATTTTAGCGCAAGTTTGACTAAGCAATTTAATGCCTTTGTTACCTCCTCAGATGTAAGAGGACCCTTGACTTTGGAGTTTTTAGTTTTGTGACTTGAATAAAACCTTATAGACAAAGGGCGACCACGTGGAATGATCTGTTAAAGTTCGAAAATCTATCAAGAATATTGAAATCGAGTTTAGGTGCAACAAATAATATCAGTAGTTAGCAGGCTTGTTTCTGGTAAATTCTCTCGATAGTTTCATTTTGAGTTTCGCTGAGACAACCATGGTATACCCTGATTACTGTAAGAAGTCCCGATTTTGTCAGATGACATTCTCCACAAAATCTCTAGGAATTTTCTGTTAACCATGGGTATAACATTGGTATATGTTGTGTGTCAACCAGTTAATGACGTCACTCATTGATTTATGATGTGAAAAGTTACCCAAGTGATACGAAAAAAAGAACATAATAAAATAAAAACCCTATTGCAATCATGATTATACCGCTACAAATAAAAATAACTATGACTACAACTCATTTTAATAATAGTTTCAAACATGGAAACACTTTCATTTTGGTATTTTGGTATAATCAGCTTCTTGCGGCAGCGTCTATGGTGCGTACTCATGCAAATTTTATTTCGGTGTTGTGAAAGTGACAGTGAAAGTTTTCCGGATCGTTCAAAAGTGTTCAAACTTTGGGCAGTGAAATTATTCGTGGGTTTTGTACGTTTCGTGAGTTTTGCCGTTATCTGTGTTGTTCTTGTTACTTTTCGTGTTATTAGTAGCTAGTCATTGTGCAAATGGGCTCATTCCTGACCTGAACTTATGACCCGGTTGCATTTTTTTGGTCCATTGATGCCAACTTAGGATGTCGAAATTACCAATTGACAGTCCCAGTAAGGACTTCTTAAAATAATTTGACTATAGTACAGCTTATTGTTGATTATATTTGCAGGATTTTCGGTATATATCACGTGTCTCCATTGCCTTATGTCAGAGTTTTGTTGTATGTTATTAAATGTTCTCTCTTTTCCTAGTTTAATGAATAAAATCCTTTCAATAGCTTTTTCACAACCTTTATTGGAACTCAGTGGTACATTTGGCACACTCTGTATATGCTTGCGATGTCATGTAGGTCGACGACTCATGGGATGGCAACGCGAGCTGTGTGGCGGCCGGTTATGAACTTAATGACGGTCCCAGTTCATCGTCTGGAGCGGATTTGGCCGGCAGAGGAATCACTAATGGCAGCACCTTGATCGGGCCATGCGTACTAGGTCATGCGATGCGAAAACTAGTCCCATGGCCGGACACCGTGTATATTGAAAAGGAGCAACATTCAGCCTTAGGAACATTCCATATGGCCTTGTCGAAATAGTTATGGGAAACTCTGTATACAGTGTATCTGGTTTTTTTTAACATCCCTAAAAATCTAAGTACACTGGGGGAATTGAACGAGACAATTTTTTTATAAAGGGTTTTTCAATAAGGACGGGTCGATGTTGAAATGGAATAAAACAAGCTCTGTGTGAAGTATTAACGAAATTCTTTTTTATTTGAAAGGCCCATGTGTGCCATTATGTATGGAATATAACATCGTTCAAATGTCCGCCGTGGCTTCTCACGGTGGCACGGATCCGAGTGGTCCAATTTTTAATGACTCTGCCGCATAGATCCGGCTGTATTTGAGCGATGGCATTAGTTATGTTGGCTTTAAGGGCATCGGTCGATTGCGGCTTATTGGCATAGACCTGCGACTTCAGGTAACCCCACAAGAAAAAGTCAAGCGGGGTCAAATCGCACGATCTTGGTGGCCAATTCACGTCACCTCTGCGAGAGATAACCATACCCTCAAATCGTTCATGCAGAATGTCCATCGTGGCGTCTGCTGTGTGGCATGTAGCCCCCTTTCTGCTGGAACCACATGTCGCCTACCTCCATATCGTTCAATTTGGGCCAAAATAAATCTGTTAGCATCGTTCTGTAGCGCTCGCCGTTAATGGTGATGGCTCACCAATGTCATTTTCAAAAAAGTACAGACCAAACAGTAACTCTTTGTGGATGCATTGCCACCTGGTGAACCTCGTGTGGGTTGGCGCTGTCCCATATACTGCAATTTTGCTTGTTAACAAAGCCATTCATCCAAAAATGCGCCTCGACGCTAAAGATGATTTTTCGGCCAAAATTAGGGTTCTCTTCCAAACGCTCCGAAGCCCAGTCAGCGAACAAATGGCGTTGTATATGGTCATTAACTTTGAGCTCCTGGGTCAGTTGGTTCTTGTACGGGTGTAGGCCCAAGTCCCGACGCAAAATTCGCCAAGTTGAAGTCTTGGTAGGGCCTAGTTCCTGTGCACGGCGAGGAATTGACTGCATCGGGTTCTCCTGGACACTTTCACAAACTGCGGCAATGTTTTCGGCCGATCTGGTGTTCCTTTGACGTAAGGGTGTTGGCTGCTTGTTTACCGAACTTTTTGTCTCGAATTTGGCCACCAAACATTGAAGAGTCAACTTTGAAGGGCCACCGCGTCTTCCGTAAAATGGCCACAACGCGCGCAACGTTTGCACTAACAAACACTCATTTTGATAATACAGTTTTATCATTTGGACATGCTGCTCAATGGTGTAACTTCCCATGGTGATTTGGCATCAGTGACTGAATAATAAACACCAGATTAGACAGACGCCACCAAAACAACATGGCTGCCACAGGATGCCAACATCGACCTGTCCCAGTTGAAAAACCCCTTAGATATGTCGCTGAAAGGTCATTTGTGAAGTTTTGGTTTGGCTTTGCCATGAAAGCGAAAATAACCGTGGGATTATTCAGCATCCCTCAAAATAGTCATATAGCAATTTAGTATTTTTCTGTGTGGTGCCAAACTTTGAAAAAGTGAACAGTTCAGATCTGTGTTATGAATATAGGGGGCTATGAAATCAAAAACAAATGTTGCTCACAGCATCAACAAATATGCCAAAAATGATTTATTGCAAATAGCGAAATAATTTCTGTTTGTACGTCACTCATTAAATATTTAGTTCACTTCATTTACCAAAACTTCTTGAATTTTCATACTCTGTCTAATAATTTCAATCTTCTATTGTAAAATAAGTTTTTCTGGCATGTTTTATTTTAAACTATACCTACTTGAATTTTTGTAGGAACTATCATATTATAATTTGACAGAATTGGTTTTTCAATGCCTGTTTTTTTAATGAGTGCAAGAATAATAAGCATCCTATAATAGAAGTGCTAAAAGTATACAAATTGAAATTTTGAAGTTATTATATGAGTTGAATATGACAAATAATAACAGAGGTAACTAGATCACAGATATAATATATATATATTTTACTTATTAATTTTTTTATTTTGTTATTTCTTTACATCAATAAAATCCTTTCACGAATCTAACTGAATATAAATTTATGATCCGAGTGTCATTTGTTGTTGATTTCATATTCCCTTAAACCGTGTCCAGATCGGCCATGTTGAGCCAAGCCACGCATTCGCGAATGTTGCAGCAACGTTCGCGATCAATTTTTTAAACCATTTGGTTTGGCCACGCCGTGCTGCAACAAAATGCTTGTTCGTGAGTGTTTCACTACGTGCGGCGTGCACGAGGTAGATATTTATGGACAACACTGATATTGCAGTAGCAGCGGCTGCGTTTATAATTTTGAATGATGCTGCACAAGATAAAAATAATAAGAAGAAAAGAAAAGTGCGTTGGGTGGCGAAGTGTTAAAAAAACGGGGAAAATAGAGTGGAACGGAACTTTTAACGAATTTGTCTTTTTTGACTGATTCTGGACAATTTAAAAACTTCTGTAGGATGTCAAGCCAAGGTTTCTGAGTTACTGTTAATCCTACACTACATTAATTAATACAGTGTCGGTCTAGGTTAAACCTAATTGTCCCAAAAATACAAAAACTAGGTAACGGTGCGCGCCATGCTCCTTGAAAAGCCGTCCAGACCGAAGGCACGCGCTGCGCGCGAACTTCAGCAAATTCATGTACCGACAAGAGCCGGAACAACAACGAACAAGCATGAGCGGCGTGGAGCATTCGTGCGTGCCATTTTGTCCACACCGACCACGCATTCACTGCTGCAACATTCGGGAATGCGCAGCGTGGCCGGTCTGGACGCGGCTTTAGAATAACAACCAAGGAAAGAAGCAGCATTCTGTATCAAAATACAAAGGAAGACCTGAAACAAAGGAGGGGAAAAGGAAACGTGTTCATTTTACCTTTTGAGTCATGGGCAGCTAGTTAAAAGGGGTCTAAAATGAAGTATATGACCATTGATTTAAGCTCTTTCTTAATCCAGTATCACTAAGAAATCTAAAATAAATACATAAGAACAAGTTATTCCAGTGGGCGACGCCTATGACTTATCGTGCGTAGCACGCTGAAATAAAGCATTTTAGTTCGTTGACCATGTAAACGATATTGCATCTCTCTTGCGGTTACATTATTTTGACCAGTTGTTATTCTAAGATAGCTCCCTAGATTCATACCCCGGATTTGTTCACTTTTTTAAAGTTTGGCACCACAGAAAAATAACCATGGATATTTTTTCATCAAAATTGCTACATGACTATTTTGAGGAATGCCGAATTCTACGGTGTTATTTTTTTGATCAAAAAATGCCTAATAGTTTTTCGAAAACACATCCCTTTAAAAAATCGCAGAAGGCCAGGCTGTCATCGCAATGTCAAACCAATACTTAGCAAATGATGACCTTTCAGGGACATTTCTATAATAAAATTGTCTCGTTCAATTCCCGCAGCCTACTTTGATTTTTAGGGGTATTAACATGAAAAGCCCGACACATTGTGATACAAACATTTATCCTATAATAATAATAATAATAATAATGTATTGCCAGTATGAACACACAATATATTGCATTATTGACATTGTCACAATCTACAGTTATAAAAGCACAGACAAAAGCATAGTGCTTATCTAGATACAGATACACTTATATTTACATATATTCTTATTTTTACCATTTTTTAACCAAAATGCCCATCCATGTCCATTTTTCCAATACTTGACATTACTGAAGTTAGTTTTTATTTCAAAAATATCTTGCATATCCTGATAAACAGCGATTTCACCTCCATCTATTTATGCAGTTTTTTAAATAAAAATTTGAAATTTTTGGGGGTAACGAAATGCTCACTTTTTAACTTAATCAGAACTTCAGAACTACTTCTGGTTTAACTAGATGTGACATTTAACTAGTTTTATTTTAAGTGGAATCAAGCAATTTTGATTCAGTATTTGAATTCTGTTCAAACTTATCTATCCAAAAACATATATCACACCGCCAGTTAATGATGAATAATGTCATCTTGCATAATAGGTCGACATTAGATAGAATTGACACGTTGGTAATTTAGTTCATAGGAACTGAAAGTTTGGCACTTGTCAGGTGG
This sequence comes from Pseudeuparius sepicola, assembly GCA_963920635.1. NCBI lineage: Eukaryota > Metazoa > Arthropoda > Insecta > Coleoptera > Anthribidae > Pseudeuparius > Pseudeuparius sepicola. The sequence continues at coordinate 43,220,464 of OY987302.1, read as the reverse complement.
GTTAAGGTCATATTTTTTGTCACAATTTATGTTTACATCACAAAACTCAGAAATATGTTGTTTCTTCCAAGTTTTTTGTCTGGGCATCGAGACAGAAACAAGATGAAAATAAATCAGTTTCATTTTGATTTGACGTTTTGTAAACATTTGAATATCCAGCGTACCCGATACACCCTAATATAAACCGGATTTCTCCTGTCAATCCAGGTAGTCTAGGGAGTTTAGCAAATGTCACTATTTTTTATCAGTTTTCTGAGATAACTATGAAATTGCCAAAATAAGACATCAGATTTATAGTAGACTGTCTCCGCCATATTCACAATCAATGACCCTTCCATGTGTTATATCTTTGGTGGTATTAGTAATAACTGCGGAAGTAACAGAAGTAATTTCGAAGGACTAAAAAGTTGACATTTCTGCAGTAGCAAACCCTATGAAATGGCATCCATTCAAAATTGTGATATAATTTTTAAATACCTATATTTGGTTTTAGATGTGTCAAAGATTGCTGCCTACATTGATGCATTCAAATATGGTTGCCCACCACACGCAGGTGGTGGCATCGGACTAGAGCGAGTAGTTATGCTATACCTTGGCCTTGAGAACATCAGAAAAACTTGTATGTTCCCTCGTGACCCAAAACGTTTAACCCCTTAAGTTTGTTTACATTATGTATGACAAATTTTATAAATAATATACATGTTTAAAAATTAGTCACTTTATTTCCAAAGAAAATCACACATAATTTGTAATTGAGTAAAGGACAATACATAGATATCACAAATACATCAATAAAATACAAACATTAAAAACAACATATCAATGTAAGTTAACTTTAGCTAGAACCAGTGAATTTTTTTAAAAATATTCAGGTACTCAATCAATGGTCTAGTTAGAGATGCACTTTATTCAGAAGCCAACTTAGGGGCCCACAGTAATTCCCAAACTCTTTCGAAATACTTAATCCCTGAGGTCTGCAGAAATGAAGGCAGAACTAAGAACTACGTCCTCTTGGATTGTTGTAGCATATTAATTATTCTATGTGATCTCGACAAAAAATCATAAGTCCACATTGTAAATTTCTGTGTCAGTGAAGATACCTATTTGGTCTGTTTCGGCAAAATTTGAAATCAATTTGAAATGGTCAGGAGCCTGCGCAGTTTCATTTCGACATTCCAAAAACCAAACCACGCATGTTCCTGACAGTTTCAAACAGTTGAATCTCTTCTGAAGCAGACTTATCATAAATTCAATTTATTTTGTGATAGTTTCAATGAATAAAAAAGATAGCAGATTTTTTTTTGTATAGTATTGTGACAAACTATAAATCCGAGAGGAACTTGTTTTCAAAAACCATGTGTAAACCTAATTACAATCCATTTCTTGTTTGACCTGTTTTGAGCCTCCTTTCTTCCTTTTCTCAAGCTTTTTTCTAGTTATAGTTTCCAAATAGGTTTCCATATTAATGTATTTTTGTGGCATATGCACCATATTTTCTTTAGACACAATTATGCCTAATTTCTCTGGTAGCATATAAGTCCAAAGCCATGCAACTAATGGTGTATAACCAAATGAATATAAACCCTTTTTATGATAAAAAGTGATTCCATAATAATGCACGTTTGTGCTAGTTTCCACTTTAGACATCCCTTCTTCGATCAAATGACTCTGGGCTGGTATAAATTCAATTAATTGAAACCTATACTTGATATTTGTACTAATGTTAAGACTTTCTTCAAATTTTGATTTCAGCCATTGGAATCGAAAGTTTACTTCACTATCAATCATAGACATGTTATTCCAATATAAACAATCTAATATAAATATAGTCTTGGCTTGCCTATTATATATACAATCTAAAATCGTAACTCCATTTGAACATGAAAAACCTCCTCCAGGAAAATGCGTTCTAGTGGTCAAAATATAATATCCTTTTTCTGTATACAGTTGGGTTTTGAATCTTTTTGCAACTAACAGCACGCGAACACCTTTTGGACAAAATTTCACTACCCAATTTTCTTCTAAATCATCTGGGACTTCTGTTAAATACTCTGATTTCATTAAGTTTACATTAAAAAAAGATTTTTTATTCCTGAACAGTTGCTTCGGTTGACATTCACCATGTGTTTCACAATACATGTTATCTTCTGTTTCTTCAAGATCAAGTAAGGTAGATAAATTTCTAGAGCTGTCCACTGCATTTTGCCTTCGATTTTTTTGACTTTCAAGAAATTCTAATCTTCGATGCTTTTGCGATGCTTCTATATTTCTCCCTGAATATTTGTAAAGACTTAAGAGTCGTTCTTGTTCCATCATAGTGGTTTTATTATTATATACTGAATCCACTGAAATTATCCTAGTAATTTTGTTGTATATTTCAAATTATTTCTTGTTTTAATAAAATGAAGTTTGTGACAGGTTAAGCAGGGCCCAAAATATGAAGATTTTATTAATGTAAACTAATTGTATAGAATCAGAATTTCTTATTACTTAATATTATTAGTTTCATTTTCTATTGTGCCTTGAGTTCTCTTCGTTTTCTTTCAAGATAATATGCTTTGCTTCAAGTACAATGTACAATAAACCCAACTTTTTTTCGCCACGAAAAACATCACTCTTTTCCTCTTGTCTATGAACCCAACCCACAACCCAGTTTAGGAGCAGCCAGAACTTTTATTGATTTTTGAGACTATCACCAAGGTTAGTTCTGTCTATAGATCTAGGACTATCACCACAAAATATATAGGTTAGGTTGTTGTTTTATTCGATTCGGTAGCTACGACCTATATCCATGCTCATCCCATAAAAAATTGGGACCATTTTTTTTGTTCGGGGAATAACATGACGTGCACGTGCAGTGCACGTCTGACTTGTGTCTTCTACCACTTTTATTCCCTTCAATATTTGATATTATTATGCAGCTTTGTCTATGGTGCTATATAAACTTTTCTCTTCTTATGGTATCTTATTTTCTAGTAAAAATAGTGTTAATTCATATAGCGTGCGTAGGTTATTTTGTCAAAATCTTGACTTTTTGATTGTATATCTTGTGAGATTCAAATGTTAAAATTCCTCGCTTCTACTATACAGGGTGTAACTTAAGTACGTTAAAATATTTCAGGGTGTTGATCCTCAGCCAATTCTAAGAAAAAATGTTCATATAAACATGTGTCCAAAAATTCTTCGTTTTCGATAGTAAAAAAAATCGTCTTTTCCCCATAACTTTTTTATTTGTAGAGCTTTTTTAACCAAATTTGGAGCACATCATACTTGGGCAGGATACTTTTAAATGTGTTATTTTCAAGCTCTAGATTGAACCAGTGGCGGAGATATGGGTAAGTCGTTCGACAAATTTAAGAAAAAAGTTAATACGGCCCTGTACGAAATTAAAACGCTTAGCAGTTTTGGATGGAGCATTTAATTCTGAACAAAAAGTGTCTCTTGACTTATTTTTGTATTTATCGTCCTTTCGTGGCAAATTTGATTTTTCATATTTATTTCATAGTACTTTCAAAAAAATGTGGTTTATTTAAATTTTAGAGGTTTCAAGACAGACAATCAATTTTAACTCAAAATAAGAAAGTAAAATAAAAAAAGTTATGGGGAAAAGACGATTTTTTTTGGAGAATTTTAACACCCCGTATATCGAAAACGAAGAATTTTTGGACACATGTTTATATGAACTTTTTTTCTTAGAATTGGCTGAGCATCAACACCCTGAAATATTTTAACGTACTTAAGTTACACCCTGTATAGGTTAATATTTTAATTTTTGGATTCTCCTATAGCTCATATATATGTGGGAGCCCGGAGCCCCATAGAGATCATATATAGGTAGAGTGCTGGACTATGTTTTTTTTATACATAGGATGCGCGGAAAATCTTTAACGAATTTAAAATCATAAAATAGTAAAAAATAGTAATAAATAGTAGTGTTTTGTGAAACTTGACACTCTTTTTGACAGCCATTTGACAGCAACAAACTAAGTATAACCCTCAGACTAATGAATAAAGGGACAAATTTGTTTACAAATTTAAGTGAATTGTTGACATGCATAGTTGTTTATTTTATTACTATCCTCATGTTTACAAATACTGGTCTTACTGACCTGCCCCAAACATGTTGTCACATTTAAGAGTAACAATAACTAGGAGTATCATAAATAAAACCGGCAATTTCTTTAGTAGATGCATTGAACGTAAAATTGCCCCCACTTATAAAATTCAGGCGGAACAGTAAAGTAAAACAACCTTTTCGTGTTCAAGAAAGATTATGCAGCTGTTTTATTATTGACAAAATGGATATAGTAGAGAACATCCATTATTCTTCACACTAATCGGCAACGTTGCTGCAGTTTGACAGGGACCAAAGGTAGCGCTTGCTCAACTTGTTTGTTTTCCATTTTGTTTGTTTTGGTGTGCTTCGGTATTTTCTTAGTTTTACCAGAGATCAAACGCTAAAATCGAGTTTTTCGTGCGGTTCCAAGTTTAAAATATTAAAAAATGATAAAAAGGTGCATAAAGTGCAAGTGTCTTTCCTCTAAAGTGAATAAAGAGAATATTTCGTTCCATAGGTAGTGTTTGTAAATACATTTATCTCTTTCATAAAGTGAGAGGGTTCAGCTTACGGTTTACATCTGTATAACGACGCTAAAATGCGGTGTCCCCTTTATTCATTAGTCTGAGGTATGGAGGGTAGAGGTAAGGAGGACCATCTCTGTTTTATAAAATTGTCCCTCAAAGCCATTAAATTAAGATGGCGCTGCTGTTGCCCCCGGGTACCAAATCTACACTCTGAATTTTGCTACTTTCCACTCTGCTAGAGATGTGTCAATCGTAAATCACTGTGATTCGATCAATTTAAAGTATTGATTGACTGAATCTCAACATATCTAAACGATCCAATCATGAAGCAGTCGGCTATTACCGACACTCCACAGTTCACACATCGAACGGCCGACGATGGAACGCACTAAGACCGAATTAAATGATTCGATATTTTTTTAAATCGGTCACCGATCGATGTGGTCGTAGTAAAATGAACGAATTACCCATCTCTACTGCAACCGCTAAATTCGGGTCATACCTGGGGAGAACACGAGCGCCATCCCTATTTAATGCTTTTAGACGACAGTTTTTGAGCCGAACACCCATATTAGATGGTCCTCCTTGCCTCTACCCTCCATAATCTGAGGTCTGAGGTATAACCTACCGTTGTTTGCATCATAGAAGCTTTGTGGCATAATTTTTTCGATTGTCAGCTAATTATTAATAGTTTCTTCGCGTTGAAAGCCTGGTTCATGCAGCAACTTTATCTTTTACTTTTACCTTATCTTTAAGAAATATTAAATGTCATTGGTCAGTTCAAATCAAGGGACAAATGTCATTGCTTATTTCTTAAAAATAAAGTAAAATTAAAATATAAAGTTGCTGCATGAACCAGGCATTAGTTATTTGAAGCCTGGTTCATGCAGCTTTATCTTTTAATTTTATCTTTAAGAAATAACCAACGGCATTTGTCCCTTGATTTGAACTGACCAATGACATTTAATATTTCTTAAAGATAAAGAAAAATTAAAAGATAAAGAAGCTTTATGAACCAGGCTTGAGTGTTTTATCTAATTAAGTGATCATCTCGAATGTTCTGCTCATTTTACACGAGAGTGTTTAAAAACGAAACGAGTCAAAACGCAGCTAATTGAAAATGCGGTACCAACTCTTCTATTAAAACCACCTAAACCATTATTTAAGTAAGTATATTAACATGATTTGGTGTAAGAAACTATTAGTAGCTTAATTGTTTTAGTGTTAAAGTTATAAAGGTAAATGAAAACAAGTCAAGTTCTAGCAAATGTGAAGCAAATTCTAGTAGTTTGGACGAAACTAGTTTTACAAGTATAAACGAACCTAGTTGTAGTTATCGAAGTCTTGACCAGTCCACGTTGAGGTGAGCTTAATTTATTATCAACATACAAGTTTGTAGGGAGATAGTAATTCAGAAAAAAAAACTGTTTTGAATTGCGCGGTCTGAAGGTCTAATGCGCATGTTCCATAGGCCCATGCGCAAGTCCACAATTTGCCATAAAATTGTCTTATTTATCACTCTACCTATATATATTATTTCTGTGGTGTGGACCGGCCTTTACGTCGATGCTCAGAAAAATAAAAAACGTAGTTTCGTATTGGCAAGTTTGTTCCCATAATAAAAAAAATAATGTTTACAGTTCGGGTGACAGATCTGGTGCTAACGATTACAAGGCAGTGGCGTACCTCTTATTTTTTTAAATAGTTATAAAAATAGGAAAAATATATTTGCCTTTATATCTCAATTTTTTTTATAAAAATAGAAGTATAACCCCAGGTACAACTAGTACGCGTCAATTCTAAAATTCAAACTTATCAATGTTATTGACAGTTACTAGTTGGGGATTGTTCGGCGAACACAATATAAAAAAATAAAAAATAAACACTTTTTAAAAACAACCTTTTATTTATTTAAGCCATGAAATAAAACGGTTAAAATAAGTTTAGGTTTTCGTTAAGATAATTCAATGCCACACTTCAAAAAGCTCGTCGCGCGAGATGTTCATACAAGTATAGGTACCAATTAATTTTATCGGAGAGTGATTAGTTGATAAACAAGTACATGCCAAAGAATATATTTTCTTTACAGTTTGCGCGACAAGCTTTTTGATTTAAAAAAGCTTGTCGCAGTTTGGCATTGAATTATCTTAACGAAAACCTAAACTTATTTTATCCGTTTTAGTAACTGGCTTACTTAAATAAAAGCTTGTTTTTAAAAAGGTTTTTTATTATTTATTTTATTTTGTGCTTTTTTAGTACCTATTTGATTCCCATCTCAAAAGGGTGGTAAAGAAATTTAATCCGCCGTCTTGGGGCATCGGGCATCCGCCCTATTGGATTTGGTATGACGTCAGTCACCTTATCGTTTTCTACTCTTCAAATTCTTTCATTTGATACCCATGTCGAGGATGTTGTGAAGAATTAGGTAATCCGCCGTCTTGGGGAGGCCGCCATATTAGATTTATTATGACGTCATTCACCTTATTGTTTTCTACCCGTCGAGCCCTTTCGTTTGATACCCATGTTGAGAATTATTTTCCCTCTGGTGGTAAAGGTATCTTTTACCGTGCCCCGAACTAGGTACGCCTATGTACTTACGCATGATATGTAACCTCCTTTGGCGAGTTGCTTGATTTACAAACAATACACTTTTTTGCCCATAACGTATAACTTAATTGTATATGTAAGCATTTTAAACCGACGAATACTTAAGAAACACTTAAAAACAGCGAAAAATTGCTTCTAAAAGACACAGCACCAGTTGTGTCAAACAGAAGTTGAGACACACTCTTGGCCGATTTGCGCGTTTGTCAGATTGTGCGATTGGTATTGGTAATTGTAGGTACCTAGTACCTATATTATTGTTTCCTTAGTTGTATCACAGATTAAAGTACTACACGTAGTATAGAAATACTGCCTAATAAGTGTCTAGATAATTATAAATACCAGATTAATCTAATCAGACTTCATCTCATCAATACATAAATAACATATAGGTACCTATTATCTACCATTATTTACTTCAAAGCAAACGTATTTGCAACTGATTGGGTATGTCCCTAGTCCCTACATACAATGAAAACCACTGTTGAAAAAGTATTATTTGCAATTTGATCCTGAAGATTATTTTAATTATTATTACCAGAGAAATAAGTTTTTCATTATGAATTATTGGCAACGCTGTTAAACTTTAACTAGTAAATAAATAATAGAGTATAAAAAGTGCTACCCCTTACAAACATTTCAAGCTACAGATGTCATTTCTATGTTTTTTATTTTTCTGAGCGTCGATGACATTGTCTCATAACCTCACATTTTCGGTCGATGATTTTTAAACAATTTATTTAGTTTTCCTGTGTATTTTTGTAATTGTTTTGTGTGTTTATTGTTTATATGTTGTTATTTCATAATTGTATATATTTGTTGTTGTTAATTTTGTATAGATAGGTTCATAAATCCAACAGTTATTCAGTGTGTCCCACTTAAGGACTGACCACCCCTGTAAATTTTTTTTTTATAGCTCGATTTTCATAAACTTTTCTTTGTTGCATAGAGCTTCAAAAATGGCATCAAACACATAATTCAGGTGACTTGTGCGTTAAAGTCATGGCCCACTGAGACGGTGTTTTAGTGCTGAAATTTCGAGAAGTACTATTAGGGATTTTTTTAGAGCAAAATTAATGCCACAATCTTATTCAGCATTGTTCGGAACCCAAACGTACCAATTTGCATTGCCGTAGCTCTACAGGGAGTTTAAAAATTTTTATTGCCACACTTAAGGGCTGACCACCCCCGTAAAATTTTTATTTATAGCTCGATTTTTATAAACTTTTTTCTGTTGGGTAGGGCTTTAAAAATGGCAATAAATGCATAATTCAGGTGCCTCGTGCGTTAAATTCATGGCCCACTGAGACGGTGTTTTAGTGCTGAAATTTTGAGAAGTACTATTACGGATTTTTTAGAGGAAAATTAATGCCAGATTCTTATTCAGCATTGTTCGAAACCCAAACGTACCAATTTGCTTTGCCGTAGCTCTACAGGGAGTTTCAAAGTTTTTATTGCCACACTATGGACTGACCACCCTCGTAAAATTTTTATTTATAGCTTGATTTTCATAAACTTTTTGTTGGGTAGAGCTTTAAAAATGGCATTAAATGCATAATTCAAGTGCCTCGTGCGTTAAATTCATGTCCCACTGAGACGGTGTTTTAGTGCTGAAATTTCGAGAAGTACTATTAGGGATTCTTTAGAGGAAAATTAATGCCGGTTTTTTGTTCAGCGTTGTTGGAAACCCAAACGTACCAATTTGCATTACCATAGCTCCACAGGGTGTTCCAAAAAAATTAAAAGGAAAAGTAAGGCCGGATTCTTATATGCAGTGAGAGGTTCCAAACAAAAACGTACTAATTTGTAATTAATTTTCTTAATTTCTTAGAAGTTGGTCACTAAAATATACATGAGGAACATTCTTCTTTCAAAAATTTATTAGCGAATAAAATTTTTATTTAATTTAATATCATCAAATATATGAATAAACAACACAACATAACATAAACTCAAATTTCAGTCATTTCAATTAGTCCTCCATTTTCTTATGCAAATTGGTACGTTTGGGTTTCCAACAACGTTGAATAAATTCAAAATTTTTCTCTAAAAAAGTCCCTAATAGTACTTCTCGAAATTTCAGCACTAAAACTTCGTCTCAGTGGGACATGAATGTAACGCACGAGGCATCTGAATTATGCATTTAATGCCATTATTGAAGCTCTATCCAACAAAAAAAGTTTATGAATTCGTGCTAAAAATAAAAATTTTACAGGGGTGGTCACTAATTAAATGGGACACTAAAAATTTTGAAACACCCTGTAGAGCTATGGTAATGCAAATTGGTACGTTTGGGTTTCGCAATGCTGAATAAGAATCTGGCATTAATTTTCCTCTAAAAAATCCGTAATAGTACTTCTCGAAATTTCAGCACTAAAACACCGTCTCAGTGGGCCATGAATTTAAGGCACGAGGTACCTGAATTATACATTTAATGCCATTTTTGAAGCTCTATCCAACAAAAAAAAGTTTACGGAAATGGAGCCATAAATAAAAATTTTACAGGGGTGGTCAGTCCTTAAGTGGAACACACTGTAGGTTCCTTCTAGGGCAGGTGTGTACTCAATTTTCGTAATTCGTCCTCTTCGAGAATTTTTAGAACAAAAATGGCTCGGATAGGCCTTATCCTATTAGCGTAGACTGACGTATTAATAAGACTTCTCACGGCTATAGCTTCATATTCTGAAAAGTAGATGGCGCCTATGGTCAACAATGTATTTTGCATTGTATTTTGTCTCCGGGAAACGCATGGTGAGCCAGAGAACTGTCAAACATGACAGCCGTGAGCAGTCTTTATTAATACATCAGTCAACGCTATTAGATTGTGGCAATATTACCTACCTAACAATATTAACTCTAGATCAGTGGTTGAAGGGGAGAAAGAGGGCGAAAGTTTTTGCTACAGGGCACATTATTTTGCAATGGGATACCTACTTTTATTAAACTCTTGCCTTTTGCCTGCAAACTAGTGCTTTGTAGTCAGATTTCCATCAGATAATTAGTGACTTAAAGATTCGCACTGCTAAAATTCAGCAAAAAATGCATTGTTTATGCAAGGCATTAGCTGGAGGGCAATGCAAGCATATTTCGGCTTTTATAATACTATTACTGACTAGGTCACAGGTGTGTAAGGTTTCCAAGGAAAAAGGCATTATAATTATATGGAGCCATGTCCATTGAAAAATGAATACTACAACTTGTTTGTTTTGTACAGCTGTTGTGTTTTTTTGGCCCAGGAATTTCACTGGGGCACACAATAACCATTGTTAGAAGCCATGTTCCTTAGCTTGGTCTTTGTACTATCCAGGTAAAATCAACTTCCTATCACATAGATATTGAATTTAATAACAATAAACAAGGATATAACACAGCTCAACAAAAAAATCATAAAAATGGTGAAATTTACGGCCGGCAAATGTAAACACATGGGACAGGAAAAAACGAATGTCATCGAGACGAGTTCTTCATTTGGCCACCAGGTGGCTTATCGCTTAGCTTGAACTTCGAATAGTTGTTTCCGTAATAGTGTTTTTACCAAACTGTTCCTCTCCAAGCTATTTAAAATATATATATGTTTTGTGTTTAAAACTAACAATTTTACACATAAGAAAATATTTGCCCAGCTTAAATAATTTCCCAAGATATTACACAAATAACAGAGTATTGCCACTTAATCCCACAAAAAAGCGTTTGTTTTACCTTCGTGCACGAGACCAAAGAAATTTAAATTGGTGTGCATAAACTTGTGCAGCCCCAGAAATAGCAGCTTACAAATGAGTGCCTCTTGCAAAACTAATATGGGGTTCAGTGCGCATTTGAGCAAAAAATAGCTTCGAGTCAAGAATTATTTGCAAATGTGTCGCAAAGTTAGTACCTACTATAGGTGATGGTAATCACTATAGAATAAATGGAGACCACAGAAAAGGTTAGGTAAATATGATCGGTACGGAGAGTAAAATTTACTCCTTGATTTACTCAGTAAATCAATAATGTAACATCTGTGGGAACAGGAATGATAATTACATAATTACCTGTATTTTGTATCATAATAATTATTATACACAAGCCGAATTCAAGCGAATGGCCGAGTGGCCGGTAATTACCGCGGTTACTCAGCGCCAAGTGGCCATTAGTTGAACTAACGTCGATGACATTGTTTAATAACTTCACTTTTTTGGTCGATGATTTTTATTTTTAATAATTTATTTAGTTTTCCTTTGTATTTTTGTAATTTTGTGTGTTTATTGTTTATATGTTATTTTATAATTGCATTTATTTGTTCTTAATTTTGTTGAGATAATAGGTTCATCAATCCAACAGTGCTTATAGGTTGTTTCTAGGGCAGGTGGTAAGCAGGTACTGAATTTTCTTCCTGTCTTCGGGAATTTTTACAACAAAAATGGCTCGGATAATCCTTATTAGCCTTTGTCAATTGTGGCAATATTAATTAACTCTAGATCAGTAGTTGAAGGGGAGGAAGTGCTTTGCAGTCAGATTTCCATGAGATAATAATTAATTATTACACTTGTCAATTTTTTGGGCAATAAATTGGCCAAGAAATTGTAGATGTGGCATGTTTTAACACCATCAACAATAAATTGGTCAATTTAGTGCAATTTCAATACTACCAACACGAAAGCACAAATATGCAAACATTAATAAGTAAATAACTCAGTTAATCGCTCAAATCAAACGCAAAAATCTAATAAACAATAGTTATTAATTATTAGTAAATGTGAACACTGAGTGAACTGAAGCATAATCTCATTTCCCATATATTTTTTTAAAAGTCACTAAAATTGGATATTGAGGTCGGAACACAGAAAATCCCTAGAAATACCCAAACTTGCCACAATATTTTCGAACTTGAACTTGCGTCAATTCCTTGGCCAAGAAATTGAAGGTAAATTGACGACAACTTCTGTTTTACACCTACTTAACGTGCACAATTTATTGTACAATTTATTGACAAAGTAATTGACAAGTGTAATACCAGCTTTACTGACTTAAATATTAGGGAAATTGTTTGGTTGGCCAGCCAATGAAATCGCTCTACGTCATCGCTTAACATTTGAGAATCTTCAGAGGTGTTTAGAGAGGCTGAGAAGCGTTATTGTGTATTTGTGGCATTTTATTTCGAGGATAAATATAAATCATGCCGAGCAGGTGTATTATTTGTAAAAGTGTGAGTGACAAGTCCATGAATCGTGCAATGCACAGGTAAGTCGTAGGCATAGGCGTCGCCTAACAAAATGAATTCATCAGTTCATCACACGTGAATATACTTTAACATTTTTGTATTATAACTTCTGCCAGTGAGTGAATGTTTATATACTTTTCAGAATAGCTATAGTAAGAATGAGATATCAGTCTTACAAAGTATAGCTTTTTTATTAATATTTTATAAGCACGATAATTATTACTATTTATTATTTTATCCTCTAAAAAAAGCAACAACGTGCCTAATCAAACCTAAATTGGTTTTTAGATTCCCCACTAATGAAGGACTTAAGAGAGCTTGGATTGATGCACTTTTTCTTTCTTATGATATATTGACACTGACAGGAATTTTTCTCTGTTCAAATAATTTTAAAGACAGCGATTTTCATGTGCATCCAACAGGGAGTCGAACTTTAAAACCTGGATCTATTCCTTCTCGGTGAGTTGCATATTGCTCTCTATTGCCGTTTTTCGAAATTCAAAACATAAAAAAATTTCACTTAAAAAATGACAGTTTTAGATTTCTATAGGCCAGAATTGACTAAAATGTCTTAGTAAATTAACGAAACAATTATGATGCCAATTATTATTTTCCTACTTATTTTTTCTTTTAAAACCGAAACTAAAATAATTGAAAAAAAAATAGATATTATTAATTAAAGCACGCACAAGTGGTTTTTAACAGGCAAATTTTCGTTTCTACGAATATAACACTTTGTTTATGTCCTCTGGTCAAATACAAATCTGAAAGTGTCATTTTTCTCAAATGAAATAGGTAATTGTGTTTTTCTCACATCTTAATGGGGAAAAAATCAAATTTGCCATGAAACTGGCAGATAAAAAAATGCCAAGAGACACTTTTTCTTTAGAATAGCAAAAGGTATCCAAATGTGTAATACAAATTTTTTAGATTGCCATATCAGTAGTTTCTTGATAAAATAAATATCGTGTATATCTCCACCACTAGCTATTTGGGGAACTTGATATTATAATATTATCATCATTTGTGATACTTAATTAATGAATATTGTGTAGCAAATTTCATTTGAGTATCTTAAATGGTTGTCAAAATAGAAAACAAAACATGACATTTTTTGAGAATTTAAACACCATGTTTCTCGAAAACGAGGCTGCCGTGTAAGAAAAGGTATATTAAAAAATTGTCTTATTTTATGGTTTTCTATCACCTGTTGAAGTCTCCTAGAATAAAACTGAATCACTCTGTATATTTTTCCTTCAGCTAACATTTATTAATTTCTATTGGTTTTAGAGTTTGTCTTCCAAATGAGCTAGATTCAGCGGAAATCAAGCCTCAGTCAAGTAAAGCTAGATTTAGCTCCTCCCAAAGTTTGGTAGGCAAATCAGAGCAGTGCAGCTCATCTGTGTCGCCCACATTAACTGCTTTTAAAGAACCAGGACTGCGACCCAGAAGACTTAAAAAATATAATTCCAGTACTACGACCACATCTGAAACACTCAAACTGAGCAGAAGTTTCTTTTCCCCGATAATACGTACAAAAAGAAATCGAAGTGCAACTGATTCTGCCGCAGAAATGTCTAAAGATTCAAGTGAAACAGCTTCGGCTTCTGAAATAAACCAAACCTTGGTACAAGCAAGAAAAAAGAGGTAGGTATTTGTTTCATCAATTTTATTTAAAATTTTATCTATCTTTTACCCACTTTTAATATATTTTGTGTTTTCATATATCTACTTTCTTTTTTAGGAAGCATTTAGTGCACGTAGGTGACTTAGCAAGTGGCAATTTAAGAACTCTGACGAAAACGAAAGTTAGTTTAATAATTGCGAAGGATAATATAGCTGAACAACGGAATCATATAGAAAATTTGCAACAATCAAACCAGAGACTAAGATCCCGAATTACAGATCTGAAGTCCTTATTAACATTTTTCAGAAAAAAATTATATAACTGGAACTGCTGAAAGGATGATAGAGGTATTTTTTTACTGCAATCTATTTCAAGAGAAGTAATATACAGGATGCTAAAAAAGTTTGCAACAAATGAACAACTTTTAATTCCATATTTTTTAATTTTTTTCTTGAATATTAATGCTTGATCCAAACTCTCAAAAAGTAATCCTTAATCATTTAAAATGTTTGTTTAGTAGGGTAAATATAAAAAACTTTTTTCTTTTTTTTTACAGTAGGCAAGTATTAGGCAAGCTACATGAAAGTTTTATGTTAAACTTTTAAAGATAAAGATTTTAAAGATTGCTTGTTAAGCCCTTGGATGTTGGATTTAAGGTGGTGGTCCCAATTATCGACACCTTAAGACAAAGTGTCAACTTTACAATGCCGTAGAACAATTTTAGAATGAGTTAACATTATTATCAATATCAAGGTTTTATTCTTTCATTACATTTGTACTTGGTCTTAATGTATGTTTGCTGTTGGTTTTTCAGTTTTGAAGTAAATAAATAAAATTTCTGAAATATACCTACTGACCCTATTATCGACAGGTAGCAAAACAAGGAGTACCCAATATCGACACCAACTGAACTAATTATCGACACCAGTAAAAAACAGTGTTATTGTTAACATCACTTTATTACGTCCCAAAATTTCAAAAATACACTTATACTACTTATATGTTATAGCCGCACAGTACTTAAAAGTTTTTGTTTGTTGTACTTATAGTTCAGAAAAATCAGACATTTCAGGGATTAAGAATAACCCTCGTTTATTTTTAAGTTCGGGCTCATACATTTTTTTCTGGATGTCTTCTTCTCCATACCACAGAATATCTGCAACTTTGGGCCAAATCCAATTAAGGCCATTCTTTTCCATGTGGTTAACTTCATAATGGTAACATGTCTTTTCGAGTTTTATTCCTGTAATTTGTCCCGGAAACGGTGTTCCATTATAGTAAATAATAACAAAATCCTTTAATTTATATTTAGATTCTAGCCCCTCCGCATTTTCTTTTTCGCAGTCTTTAACCGTTTTTGATATTTGTCCTGCTTTTTCTTCAACCTGAAGCATTAAAAGTCATTATTAAACTATTAACACCATAGCAGTTCACTAAACGTTTACCATACTCTTTTCCGATTTTTTCTTTTGACCTTCCTTTCCAGTAACTGTTTTTTGTTTGGTTTCTTCTTCGCTACTAATGGTTATCTCTGTATTCGTTTTTGTCTAAAATGTAAAAAATAAATTAAATGGATAAAAACAATGGACGTTTTGGAAATGTTTGGCACATTTTATAAATAAACTGAGTAGCCATTAAAAAAATAATTGACTAAATTGTACAGGATTGAAATGCTTCCCCAAATGTCTGCACGAATAAGTATATAAAATTTGCCATGCATTAGTGTTTTTAATTAATACTTGCTTACCTTACTCTTTGTAACCCTATTCTTTTTTTGTTCCTCCTTTTCCATCTGTCTCTTTTTCCGCTCTTCCTGGTTTCTCAACTTTCTTTCAGCTTCTTGATTTTTAGCATCTTCTTTTTTTTTTAAGTAGTCCTGCCATTCTTTTGACGATGCCACAGATGGGACCTTTTCTCTAGCTTTAGTTTTTGATTGATTTGTTGATTCTTTTGTATCGGGCCAAAAAAGTGATTTTTTAAAGGGAGTTGGTATATTATCTTTTGATGAGTTAGCCAATGGACTTAATTTCGATGATGGGGGTATATAATAACAGCTAGTTTCAGGCAAATCGACGAGTTCAACAGTTGATTCAACCACGGGCTTGATAATTGGTTCAACCACGGTTTCTACAACAGATTCTACTGCAGATTCGACGACACGGTCAACCATGGGTTATATCGATTGTGTTATTTGCATCAACATCTAGGACAATTTCGTCTTCGGCTGAAACATGGGGATGTTTTTTGAAGAAATTTGGGTCTACGCGCTTTTTAACCTTTTTCCATAAGTCAAATAAACTTTTATCTTCGCGGATGCCATTCCAATTATGCCTAGATTCACGAAAGTTCTCCAATTCTTCGTCATCTATCTCTTTTTCTAATAAGAGCAAAAACTCTTTGTCCTCTTCAGAATATTTGACATTGTTTTTCGTATCACACCGATCCGTATTCTTGAAGTACTTGGAGAACTGGATATTATCTGGGTTAAATGGCACTAACCCACATGTTCGAAATCCATTTTTAACAATATCTGGAAAATTTTTCATTTTTAACAAAGCATTCTGCAATACCGGTGCAAAATTTTCTCGTCCCATTTTTTGGCCATTGTTATTCAAACGCCAGCGACGTACAGATTTTTTCCACTCCACCTTTAGAGGCCGAAAAACAGCTACATCAAGTGGTTGCAATATGTGGGTTGAATTCGGGCATAGTGCAATAAGGACAATTCCTTTATCAGAACAAAAATTGCTCAGTGCCATGGTTAAGTGGGATTTGTGGCCGTCCAGGAACAAGATAACTGGAAATTCAATTTTATTGGTGACTACCCACGGGTAAAATATATTAGCTACATATTCAAAAAATGTCTCGCCAGTCATCCAGCCATTTTCAGACCTTCCCACTCCCCAGTCTTTGGGGATTTTGTCAATTATCTGTTTTGGGATTCGTTTGTAGCTAAAAACAATCATAGGGGGGGGGGGGGGCAAAGTTTCCAGCAGCATTACAGGTTACTAATGTCGTTAAGCATTCCTTGTCGTCGTTATTAACAAAATTGTAGACAGCTTTTTCTCCTCTCTTAACAAGAACTTTATCTTCCTTGGGACTTAGATAAAAGGCTGTTTCATCGCAATTGAAGACGCGGTCTGGCTGGTCCATAACTGAAAAGTTTTGTGTGCTTTTCGGATATAATGGGATGGCGCCTTAAGAAAGCCTCGTACCAGTGGCGACCCGGTCTTCCTCCACGGAAACTGTTTTCACGACCGAGATTCTTTATTAAAATTTGTACACTGTCAATTAATTGCGATTTGGTTGTGGGAAACCCTCAGTCCGCAAGATGAAACACCCATTTAACAAGCAATTCTTCTTCGTTTTGCGTTAAAACTGTTTCTGGGCCACATTTCTTAGAAATAGGAACTTTGCCTTTTATTTTATCGCTTAGTGTAATTCGTGGCACGCCGTACAATTTGGCTGCTCTAGCAATTGGCATGCCAGATTTTGCATCACTAATTGCTTTTTGCATGTTTTCTTCAGAATACTGTAGGCGTTTTGCCTTAGTTTTAGCGGAATTGTCCATTTTTACAACTGAAATAAAATGGGTCCCAATTACCGACAGATCTCTGAACCTATTATCGACACGACTTTTCCGCGTAATATATCTTTTTCCCCGATAAAAAATCCCTATGTCGATAATTGGTCAGTAAAAAATATATGGTTTTTAATATAGATTTGTCTAGGAAAAAACAAAATTATCACTAAAATGTCTGGATTGTTAACATAAGTTTGTTAAACCTTACTGCTCCTATTATCGACACTTATGTCGATAATTGGGCCAATTCCAATTTCTTCATATACCAATTATCGACACCTTAATATTCTATGAAAAACGTACCACAGCTATCATTTTGTGATGAAAAAATTATATTTTAGATCGTATTAATTAATTTTAAACATAAACCCACACTACAACTTTACTACCTGTTTCTTAAGGTGGCAAGCAACGACACGTTACCTTAATGGAAATAGGTAGTTTGGAATTACACGCTCACACATTAATTTGCTTCTGGGCAGTAGTATGTATGAGTTATATATTGCCCCCTATTGCCCTTTTTCGAAATTCAAAACATAAAACAATTTCAGTTAAAAAAAATTCTATAGGCCAGAATTGACTAAAATGTCTTAGTAATTAAAACTATTATGATATCCGTTGCCAACTATTATTTTCCTACTTATTTTTTCTTTTAAAACCAAAAGTAAAAATCATCAAAAAAATACATATTATTAATTAAGCACGCACAAGTGGTTTTTGACAGGAAAATTTTCGTTACCACGAATATAACACTTTTTTATATCCTCTGGTGTCATTTTTCTCAAATGAAATAATTGCGTTTTTTTTTCTCACTTCAAAAAAGAGTACGTAATGAGCAAAAAATCAAATTTGCCGTGAAACTGGCTGATACAAAGAAATGCCAAGAGACAGTTTTTCTTTAGAATAGCAAAAGGCATGGCCTCCTACGATATACGGCTCCCTTCGGTCCTCTTCCTGGCCTGCTCAATCAGACAAAAAAACCCGTTCGCGTACTTCGAGAGTTGTTGACCGCAATATGGAGCTACTTACCATCCTTTCTGGGACAATGACATTTACTCCTGTCACAAATAAATCAACTGTTGTCAAAGGGTCAGTTTCACCTTTCCTCTGCTGGTGTATTAAATTTTTTCGTATTTTCGTGTTTCCAAAGTTTATCATTTGTTATTAGTTCTTTTCCTGTGTGTTATTTATTGTATTGTTTTAGTGCACTTCACAGAAATATACCGGATAGCCGGTGTGCTGTTTTTTGGATAAGTAAGCGGTGCTTGGTGTTTTGAATTTCTTATTAAAAGCTGGGTTCTTTTTACAAGGGTCGTTGTCAGTCATATTATTGTATAAAAAATGCCGCGGTTGTATTCCGTGGTGAATTGCCGCTTTGAGCAATTCTTTCTTTGAGAATCAAACATAAAACTTGGGTCGAAGCAACTGGTACTGGAACAGATATAATTTTAAAATAATGCTACCTACTGAGTTGTGTTTAAAATCAGTTTTTGTATGTAGGAATATTTATCTGTTCCAGGCATTTTAAAAAAGACTGTTTTAGAATGTGTAAAAACAACATAAGGTGATTAAAGCCAAATTCAATTCCCACCATTTTTACAGAGGTGAGTAGGTATATTTTTATAATACGCTTAATTTTTAGTGTGGGTGTCAATGGTCAACGACAATACTGAGCTGGTTTAGATCCATCAATTTAGTACCTAGTATAAAAATTAGTAATAAGTCGATACTAAGATCGAAATAGTAACAAGTCCCACATAAACATATCTGCACAGAGTTTACGATATATAACATATCATAGTGTAAAGTTCTACTCGATGTTCTACGATGAAAATTGTATCTGCTCGGAAGAAGGAGTAGAGTACATTTTGTGAAGAAATATCACGAAATATGTGGATGCGATGTGTACACCCTCTGTATGTACTCTCGATGTAGGTACTAGTAACTTTTTTTACACCATGAAGTTATTCTTTTCTCTTTATATTTCAATAATACTCAACTGTTTATCTTTTTACGATAGTTGTACACATCAATTTCAGAGACGGATTGGGAAGCCCGAGGAGAAGCCTGTCCTATACATTCAGATTTATTTTATTATAATATATTAATATAACAAAAGGGCGAATATGCCAATTTTTATGAAATTGCCTGCGTTTTGCGCTCAATCTGATAGAGGGACGTCTGCCACATAGTATAAGCAAAAGGGCCAATTTGTAGTTATAAAAACATTAAATCTATTTTTTTAAAAAGTGAAAATATTAGGGCGAGTATTCATTTTTCAGAGCGTCTAAAGGGCGAATTGGTATATGCAATACAATGGTGGGGAGCAGGCTGCGATTATTGCGTCAGTGTTTGTTTTGATAACGGTTTGAGCAAGACGGTTTTAGGTTAATATTTTGATTTAAACTTGCAAGTAAGTAGCTGTGCATGAAATATATGTATTTTTACTTCTTTTTATCTGTAGTTCTACTAGTGAATAAGTGTGGGAAAATGTAGGCCTTTTCGTCCTTCCTTCCATTAAAATAGATACACATTCGCACATGCGTTTCTACACTGTTCAAACAAATGATTTAAACTTTTATCAGCGTTCCTTCTTTTTTGTAATAATTCGTTCCTTTTCTAGACGATGATGCCTCTGATTGGCGATTGGTCCGCTATCTCAACCACGATAGTTACCGGCTGTATGTACGTTCTGTAAAAATTCCTGTAAATATATGAAGACATGCAAACACATTTGGGAAATACAATCTTTTTATATGCCTATTGAGTTTTGCTAATTTTCCCAATAATTTCTTGCTTCACCTACCAAAAGCAGAGCATATAAAACAACCAGCAGTATAACCTTCTATCGCCATTTTAACCCACGAAAGTGCGGCAAATTCAAAATAATTTGCTTTTTCAAATTTTGTTGAAGTTGAAGTTTGTGGTAGGCTCGGACCACTTTCTTGCTCAGATAAATTTTCCGACGCTATAGAAGTTGATTGGAGGCATTTCTTAGTGCCCACAAACAAAAAATCATAAGATTTAAAATGTGTTGAACAAACGAATTTGTTCTGCGACAGGGTGTTCGAAAAATAGACGGAGATATTTTAGAGGGTGATTCCCTGTTAAGAAATATGAAAAAAAGTTTCTATAAACATGGGTCCGGAAATGCAGAGTTTTCAAGATACAGGATGTTAAATATATTGCATGTCACTGGACAAAATTGGTTTATCAATTTTTGCAAAAAAAATCACAAGTGCCTTGGAAAACAAATAATCAAAAGCATTTCTAGGAAAGAGTGTTATTGCAACTTTTCCAATATCATAACATAAAGTACACTACAACCAATTTTGTCCAGTGACATGCAATAAAACGGTTTTTATTTTTTTTTTCTCGAAAACGAAGTGAGATAGGAAAACAATACAAGAGGGAAAGAAGTTGTATTTTTAGATGCTTAATCAAACAAAAAATATTAAAGTTACAAAAAAGGTAGTGGCGTACATTTTTTTGATAATAATATTCGCTAAGGTGCCCCCCGGGACGCCACTGGACTTAATAAATTTAATATAGTTAGGGCGAAATTAGCCTCTTAATACAACAAATAACATTGCCAAATTTCAACAGAATCGAGTAAATAATTTTTAAGACATTAATAATTTCATGTTTTATTTTTTTTTATTTAACATCCTGTATCTTGAAAACTCTGCATTTCCGGACCCATGTTTATAGAAACTTTTTTTCATATTTCTTAACAGGGAATCACCCTCTAAAATATCTCCGTCTATTTTTCGAACACCCTGTATATTGTATATATAATTTCTAGAATAAGCACCTTAAATAATGCAACATACCAATGGAAAGATATACCTTCAGGCATGTTCTTACATAGCAAGACATGTTAAGGAACACAACACGATTACAAAAACACGACAGCAAAAACGCTGAACACCCGAAAAAGACCTGAAAAAACAAGTAAGAAGTAAGCACGTCAAAACGTAAACAAACTACAAGACAAGACCTGGGTTAAAATGGCGGCGTTCTAGGCTCCCAATGTGTCTGTGTGGAATTGGACTCCGGAAGACACCCAGATTTTCAAAGGCCTGAAAGAGACTTTGACTTCATCGGATACTCTGATTCACTATGATGTGGCTAAAACGTTAGTTGTGTTGAGTGATGCCAGTAACGTGGGCGTTGGCGCTGTCCTCGCATCAGTTGCCTGACGGAGCCTTGGAGCCCATCGCGTTCGCATCCAGGTCATTCAGTGATGTAGAGAAAAGATACTTGACGATTGACAAGGAAGCTTTGGGTTTGATGTATTCTGTAACCAAATTCCACCAATACCTATATGGAAGACGTTTTACACTTTTGACGGACCATAAACCGTTGGAACGAATCTTCGGCGAAAATAGAGAGACGCCCAAAATTGCTAGCAATCGTCTATTGCGTTGGGCCATGACGTTAAACAGTTACAATTTCGATGTCATTTATCAACCAGGGAAAGAAAATTGTCCGGCTGATACATTGTCACGTCTTCCACTTCCCAACCTAGGAGTATCACCAATTGAAGCAGAGGGAGAACCAATGAAGGCACAGCTTCTTCATCTTAGACTATGCAAACTCCCTATGCGAAGGGGGCTATTGAAGGACGAGACCATAAAGCCTATTCATTTAATTTATACCCTGACGTCATCGTTTGGTGTTTTTTGCTGCCAATATAAATTCTAGTGACACTACAAAAATGCCACACAAATAATAGTTAAATTTTCATCTGTCATGTTGGCATAATAGGGCTGGGTTGCAATGATAATATTCAAATTTTTCGTTAAAATTTTGACACAGTCTGTCACCTAATTTTAAAAATGCCG
This sequence comes from Pseudeuparius sepicola, assembly GCA_963920635.1. Taxonomy (NCBI): domain Eukaryota; kingdom Metazoa; phylum Arthropoda; class Insecta; order Coleoptera; family Anthribidae; genus Pseudeuparius; species Pseudeuparius sepicola. The sequence goes on along the minus strand of OY987302.1, from coordinate 43,198,019 downwards.
CGCAAGATAGGTTCTCAAAATCTCGATAAACGCGCGCAGGGTATGGTGCGTGCCTTAAGCGAATATTTTGAGAGGGAAAGGGAAAACGGGGGACCGCTGCTTCCGCATTGTGCTGTAAAAGATGTAAGTACTTTTTATTTTATTTCACTGATATAAATTTCGATAATTTCCAAAAAATCATATTTTTGTTTCTTTTAAGAGGGTTGCAGCAGCTCTAGGAATTAGTTTTGACACGGTCAAAACCATTATTTCAAAAGGACCAGCTACTCGACCTGCAAGGAGAGAAAGAAAAAAACCTGTAGTCAACATTGATGATTTCGAACAGACAGCAATCCGAAATGTGATATATGAAATGTATAGGGACAGTATGTTAAAGAATTTTGCCAATTTGCCCGAATATGCGTCTAATTTTATAATTATTCTTTTAGAAAAGCACATTACAGTGAACACCCTAAAAGCGAAATTAGAAGAAAGAGATATTTTTCATGGTGGTAGAACATCTTTATGGAAAATATTGAGGAACATTGGATTTAAGTACCGTAAAGATGATCCTCGACGTGGACTTATGGAGGTGCCTAATATTGCCCTAAAACGTATTAAATTTTTAAGAAATTATATGCAAGCAAAAAGAGAAGGAACACGAGAGTTTGTTTACCTGGACGAAACCTGGATTTTCCAAGATGGGACAATCAGCAAGTCTTGGCAAGATGATAGCGTTAAATCCGTTAAGACAATTAAAGTTGGGGGCAAAAGGTACGTAACTAGTAATATAGGTACATAAAACAAATATCCAAAGTATTTTTTTAAAGATATATTGTGGTGCATGCTGGAACGACACATGGTTTTGTTGATGGTGCAGAGCTGGTGTTTTGCTCAAAAACTAAACAAGCTGATTATCATGGTGAAATGAACCATGAAAATTTTTTTAAGTGGTTTGAACAGCAACTACTAAAAAACTTGAAGTCACCTTCCATCATCATCATGGACAATGCATCCTATCATAGTAAAATAGTTAACAAAGCACCAACAGCAAATTCTCGAAAAAGTGAAATTCAGTCATGGCTGGAGGAAAATCACATTCCATTTGAAAAGTCTATGTTCAAGACTCAACTGATTGATTTAGTCAGAAGGTACTTAATCTTATATTATTAGAATGGTATTGCTAATTACTAGAGTTAAACATTTTTTTAACTGAAAATTGACTTTGCTACCTTTGAAGTACTATTTTTTTCATTTATTACAGCCACAAACCACCAATAGAATATGTGGCGGACAAAATCGCCGTAGAAAAGGGACATACTGTGTTAAGGTTACCACCATACCACTGCATCTTCAATCCAATAGAAAATATCTGGGGTATTGCGAAAAAATATTACAACGACCATGTTGCTGAAGATGGACGATCGGTGGAGAAATCGTTATTGGTATGGAGGCAAGCCTTAGCACAGGCTACTCCAGAAGTTTGGGCAAAAACTGTTCGTCACACTGAAGAAGAAATCAGTCGTTGGTGGGAAAGGGAGGTGGCTTTTGATCGGGAAGACATACACCCCTTGATCATTAATCTTGATAGTGACTCGGATAGTGACTACGAAGACGATGAAGATGAGTGCAATTTTTGAATCAACCAAATTTTCTTTTTAAAAAAACTTTAGTTTTCTTAACGGATTTAACGCTATCATCTTGCCAAGACTTGCTGATAGTCCCATCTTGGAAAATCCATGTTTCGTCCAGGTAAAGAAACTGTCGTGTTCCTTCCATTTTTGCTTGCATATATATAATTTCTTAAAAATTTAATACGTTTTAGAGCAATATTAAGCACCTCTATAAGTACACGTCGAGGATCATCTTTACGGTACTTAAATCCAATGTTCCTCAATATTTTCCATGAAGATGTTCTACCACCATGAAAAATATCTCTCTCTTCTAATTTCGCTTTTAGGATGGTCACTGTAATGTGCTTTTCTAAAAGAATAATTATAAAATTAGAAGCATATTCAGGCAAATTGGCAAAATTCTTTAACATACTGTCCCTATACATTTCATATATCACATTTCGGATTGCTGTCTGGTCGAAATCATCCATGTTGACTACAGGTTTTTTCTTTCTCTCTTTGCATGTAGAGTTAATGGCTCAGAATTGTTTTTTATTTATTATTATTATTATTTCATTGTTCATATTTAGTTATTAAGTATACTTAATAAAATTTAATTCAAAATTGTTTGAGATCTTTATTTTAATAAATATTAACATAATGATTTACAGCACAAAATTCATTGGGTAGTGTAAATAAAACTTAAGCAAATGCTTTTATTTAAAATTTTAAAAGAAAATATTATAAAATATTTTGAATTAAGGGAAATATTTTCTTTGTAAATTTCCACTGCTTTCTTTTTTACATAAAGGCGTATCAGATGGTCCAAAAATTTTTTTTAAATAATTATTCGGGAATAGTGAATTTTTTCAGTTTTTTTTTATTTTTTTTTAGTATTAAGCTTTTCCTTACTTTTATTCAAATGGCCTATTAAGGTTTCAGATTAAGAAAACACTGTGTACATTAACTAACCTGTAAATGGTTTAAAAGTCAAATATTGTGGCAGCTGAAGTCTTCGTATTTGCAATTTGTCATAAAGTTTGGCAACGCTGTTATGCTGGTATCGATGACGTCAGGGTATAAATTAAATGAATAGGCTTTAAAAGATCAGGTTTTATCTAAAGTGATATCCTATACCGAAAAACATTGGCCAGAAAAGCGTCACCTGAACAACGACCTACTTCCTTATTTCGAAAAACGTGATGAATTATCATTTGAGGAAAATGCCCTTCTATGGAAAGGTCGCATTTGCATACCATACACTGCGCGATGAAGTTTTGTTTATGCTGCATGATGGTCATCCGGGGATAAATGCTATGCAATCTGTGGCCAAACTGCATGTATATTGGCCAAAAATCGACGAGGACCTAGTTCAGGAGATAAAAAAATGTCGTACATGTCAACAGTCAAGGCAAAACGACCAAAAGGTGCTATTGTAACCGTGGGGAATTACCCCTGAACCTTGGTGTCGTGTGCACTTAGACTTTGCAGGACCGTTTGAAGGTAAAATGTGGATGATCTTGGTCGATGCCTATACAAAATGGTTGGAAGTTGTTCAAATGAAGGACATTACGTCCGTGCGTACTGTTGACACCTATGAATAAAGAACCCCAGGAAGGAGCAAATTTGGGCTTTACGGTGGACCGGTCCAGTCTCTGCATATGGCGGCATGCCGTTTCCGGTTTACAAAAGTACTTGCCGATGGAATGTTATCCCCCAAACATTTTGTTCTGGTAGTCACGGAATAGCCGCAGGCTGCAGGGCTAACAATAATAGATCTCCAAAAAGTACTTATCGAAGAACTACACAAATATCTAATAGCACAAACCACCGTGACAACTGTCAAATATAAAATTTGTTTGTCAAAATTCAGTCTCCATACAGGGCGATTTCCGTCGCACGTATTTTATAATGCCCATAGAGCTTTGGCTCCTTCCTGGGGATCTTTATTCATTGGTTGACACCCTTCGAGAGATTTTCGTCCGTAACTGTACAACTAACGGTATTACGCACATTCGAGTGACTCCTTATCACCCTAAATCAAATGGTCTTGCCGAACGCGCTGTTCGCACATTCAAAGAAAGAATGCGTGCCATCGACCCAAATTTAAACTTGTCAGAACGATTGTGCAATTTCTTGTTCTCATATCGGAATACTGTTAGGAGATCCACCAATAGAACGCCCAGCCAACTGATGTTGGGCCGGCATTCGAGATGCATTTTCGATCAATTAAAACCTGATTTGTCTAGAAACATCGAAAAGGAACAGATCATTCAAAAACAAAATCACGACAGAGGAGCCCATGCAAAATTCTTCAGCGAAAAACAGGAAGTTTGGGTAAATAATCCTTTGGGAAAGGGCAGCACCTCTGGACAGGTTGTAAAACAAACAGGGCCTTTGTCCTACTTAGTAGACATGGAAGGAGTACTACGACGAAAACATGCAGACCAAATGAGAGAACGAATGCCTCGGGTAAACTATAGTGACGGATTGGCAGAGGCTGAAAATGAACTTCCGAATTTCGTACCTACTAAAGAGGACACCCAAAGCACTGGTGACGAGTTTCCTGATATCCTGACACCGAAGAAACCAGGAGCGTCGAAACCCCTATCAGACGACAACTTTCCGACATCTAGACGAAATCCTGCTAGAAATAGAAAACTGCCAGCCCGCTACCAGGACTAGAGTTTTCTTAAATGCGTGGGGGAGGAATGTGGTAACCCTGACCGCCGAACGCTGATTGGTTGCGCTCCGTACGTCGAAACGTTCTTGTTCTACCATCGTTCCGTCCCGCTATCCCGCGCCCCGTCATCAGTCTAACACCGACCTCGCCGGGGTACGCCAGCTACATTGGGCACCAGATTCACGGGCTCGGACGACTCGGGAGTGCGGACGATCCAGTGGCTTATCGGAACGCGCTCTACTCATAACAACGACTTACACTTATTCAATTCTTGTGTTAATTGTAACTAAACGCGTCGCTAATTGTATGTTCTCTAAATAAACGTTTTGCATCCAGTGACTAGTTAATTTTACCCCCGCTCCGCCATACTACAACCTCAAATTGCAAATGTGCATGTCCACCTCAGACTATTTATTTATTAGTCTGAGATATCCACTGGGCCTGTTTATTTCTATTTTTTACTATTTTATGATTTTAAATTCGTATTCGTATGTGGTAAACGAAAATTTGGATAAGGTATTTTATAATATCTGGCAACTGGCTACTTTGGGCTATTTTTAATTCGCGACATGGCTTCACCCGGGGCCCACGGAAACTTACGGGCCACCGCGCTCGTTTTGCTCTGCGTCGGTAGACGTCCGAACTTGGCGTGTAGGCGCTTGAGATTTTTCCGATTTAGAACTATTTTAGTTATAGTTATATCTAAAAATAATAAACAAAAGGTTTTTATGTGCTTTTGACATATATTTAAAAAATATAAATATATATACAGCCAAGCCAACCCGATATGTTCGTCCCCATCAAATGGAACTACCCCCCTTGTGGCGCATCATTTTAAAGCCCTTTTTATTGCGAATACAGTGATGCGTCGTTTTTAGAAATCTGTTGAGATTTGACAGAGTCTACGTTTATCTCGACGCGTTCGATCCGATTGAGAGAGGTTCGAATTCACTGGAACGGACTCAAATAGACGGCGTAAACCCTACAGATTGAAATTCAATCATATTTAAAATTTCAAGTCAAGCCGCTATTTCCAAACAGAAGTTGGCCAGAATGTGCACTAACCTACTGTGGAATAAGTAGAATAAGTTATTGTCCCTAGAGAGGATTGAAAACCCTAGGATTCAATACTGATGATGTAAACGTAGAATTATAAAAAATTTGACATAACTCAATTGCATTCATTTCAATCCGATCGAGCTGTCACGAGATAAACGGAAAGTTGACAATCCACTATACGCATAGTAATTTCTACACAAATGTCCGCCACTAATAAGTTTTTTACAGAGAAATGGAGTAGGGAGAACGCGCTTTGACCTACTGCGCATCCTATTTCCAGGCAAATGTAATGTCCGGCATATTGTCCCCAGTTTGACGTTTGCAGTTTGTTTTCAGCGATAGTTGTATTTTCAGCAGAGAAATGGTCAGTGTTTTTGGAAAATGTCGTGTGCAGTACCAAGCTGTAAAGGCCGCTCCACATTCGCGGCGCGAAACCCAGGAGGCCCTATTGGAGGCCCTGGGCACATTAGGATAATGGGGCCCCTATGACCTTAACAGAGCACTATTTTGTTAGAATACACAAAGAAACAAAGAAAGCAGATAAGCAAGGTTCTAGATTTATTTTTATTTCTTTACAGTCAAACTAAATAAAATAGAATATACATATTATACATAGATAAAATAGATTATACATTTATATATTAGGTATACATACAATTTGTCCACGGCAAAGCGGTATTATAGGTCTATATGACAATTTTTTTTGCATTACAAACACAATTTTTTGTATTCTGCTCTTGCTTCACCCAAAAATTATTTTTAGTATCTTGAAATTTAAAAAATTTATAGAGGGCGCTGGTAGCAGCTTAAAAATAAAAATCGCATCAGGTAAAGTGCCTTTTCTGTGCGAAATATTGAAAAATTTTATTAGAAAAACTTGCTCAGAATTAAAAAATATGACGTTTTATCAAATTACAAAAAATATATAAATAAAAAAAAATTAGTTCTGTAATTTAATATAACGTCATATTTTTTTAATTCTGAGCAAGGCTTTCTAATAAAATTTTTCAATATTTCGCACAGAGAAGGCACTTTACCTGATGCGATTTTTATTTTTAAGCTGCTACCAGCGCCCTCTATAAATTTTTTAAAGTCCAAGATACTAAAAATAGTTTTTGGGTGAAACAAGAGCAGAATACAAAAAATTGTGTTTGTAATGCAAAAAAAATTGCCATATACACCTATAATACCGCTTTGCCGTGGACACATTGTATAATATAATTCACAAAAGTAACTCTTTTAGCATTCACAGGTTAGTGCTTAAAAACACAGGACTATAGAAAGGTCTAAAAAAATCTATGTTGAAATCTTCTAGATTATTTGAGATAGGCAAAATCATTAATCACTTCTTCAAAAGCTATGTTTTTGAGCATATCACATTCTATGGACATCATAGACAAACTGGTTAATCTCCCTTGAAGCATTGTACTTCTTAATTCATTTTTTATTCTTTTCAATTTGAAGAAGGAGCGTTCCCCACTGCAGTTTGTTACCATCATGCTTAAAAAGATTCTCAATGCGATTTCTACATTTGGAAATGTGCCTTCAATTTTGTTTTCTTTCAAAAGATGATATATTTGCAATATACTCTTAGTTCCTTCATTTTCGATATGAACAACTTTCAAGTATTCTTCGACCGGGTCACGTTCTACGTCGCTCTAGAGATCCCGCGAGTAGATCTTAGCGCTGTCTGTTGTCGAAAACTAGAACCCTAGTCCGTTAATAATTCATTATTATCATAATGATTAACAATTATATTGATTATTGATGTGTTGAAAATATGAATAAAATATTTATGTAAAAAATGAGTTTTAGATATGGAATAATGATTTTTTTTATTATTATTTATTAATAAAACTTTTAAGTGATCTGGCAGGAACTAGGGGGCCCCTATCGATCGCGGGGCCCTGGGCACGTGCCCAGAGTGCCCAGTGGGAAAGAGGGACCTGGCGAAACCCCGCGAAGAGGCGCGAACGTGAGTGTGGAGGTTGTCGGCTTTCGCGTAGTTTTCACGGCTTCACGTTCGCGCTTTCCCCTGTTCCCCGATCGGAGTCGGTTTTTTGTCCCGCGACAAATGAATTATAAGTCTAGGAGACCTCCGGGAGTATCATTTTTTCGGTAAGTTTAGTAAAGTTGTAGTAAAGTTGCTTTAATATGGCCGCCACTTTTATGAGGCAGTTCGCGCAGCTTGTAGCGCGTTCTCCCTACTCCATTTCTCTGTTTTTTTATCTACTACACACTAAGGTTCCTTTAAGGAGAGTTGTTGCAATCAATTGACATCATCAAATTTCAATTGGTTTTGCGTAAAAGTAGTGACTCAGAGGTAAAGCAAAAACCATGTGGGATATTGCCTCATAGGCTTGCAAGTAAATTTTTGAGAGAGTAATCAAATCAGTATGAAAATTTGACACAGAACGAGATTGTCATTTTAACTACAAAATAATTCAAGAAAATATGTGTATTAAGGTGGATTTATAAACTCGACGTTTGCGTTGGCGCTCGAAGTTGACGGTGACCTTCGCAGTTTGCGTCCAGAAATGTGAACGACGGAACGTGAAAGATGAAATTAGTTCATCTTGGACGGCATCGGACGCAGACAGCAACGTTCGACGGCGTTTATAAACGGTTACACGTAAAATATTAGGATTGAATTTTCGACGCAAACGGCAAGGGCGAGCGCCAACGCAAACGTCGAGTTTATAAATCCACCTTTATACTTGCATCCGTTGCAGCTCACCAAATAGTGACTATTGCAAAACTAGTATGTAGTACTTATGTGGTGCAGTGCACATTTAGGCAAAAACTCTTCCAGTATCACAAAATCCACAAAGTTATTAGTATTATAGAAAATGGCAATGAAGGGGCCCTATAGAATAAATGGATACTAAATCAATAAAGTAACATTTCAGGGAATGACATAAATATAAGGTAGGTATGTAACCACTATAAATAACTACATACTTTATATACTTAATAAGATAATATTATTTTCAGATTAAAAAATTAACTCATATTCCCGGTGCACAGCCACCAGGAACTATTTTGGATGTTATAGAAATGCAAAACATTCCGTTACGTTACAGAAATTTACGCAGACCAGTTTTCAACGGTGAAAAAAATTATTAGAATTGGACAGATGTAAATTAAAACCAGAGTGGAAAATGCTGAAAAAAGGATGGCATACCTTTACTTTTGCGCATGTCCAAGTACTGTTTAAATTGAATGCTATTTAACCATTTAAACGATTTATTCGATGTAAAGTGTACTTGGACATGCGCAAACGGTACTTGCATACTTCTCATTGGCAGTCTGCTCAGAAACGTGGAAAAATTAATTATTAAAATACAAGTTTACGTGGCAACAATAGCCCTTTGGGCCCACGCTAACGGTATGCCTATGGTTTTCCGGGGAATTTTCTAATTTGAACTTAATTATAAAACACATGGCAGCCTGACTAAAATCATATCAAAACCCATATTTTTCGAATAAATGAAAACTCATTTTTCCATATGAAGAACCCAGGACGACTCTCTGATTCATACCTTATTATTGTGAGAATATACGCAACATAATGCCCTATGAAAGGCATTCTGAGTAAAATCACGTCCAAAAATTTGTCACTATCTCCCGGTCTATCACTGTCTCTGTAACAACTATTGTTGGAACCTTAGATAAGGAAAGAGAGAGGACACAGGACACCGCACTGGCCTACCGTGCCTGGTAGATTTTGTTACGTTGTTTTGAACGGCGGCCATTTTATATGTGTGACACTAATTAATCGAGTACGTTGTGAGTTAATTTCGAGAATATGTGAATTAAAAGTAACAGTGATTAAGGCGAAAATATACTCTTACGATGGTGTATTCTTCACCTTTTGGTTGCAAAAGCAGAAATGAAAAGCACGAGCCCGGGATTTCGTTACTTTTGAAAGATGTCCTAACACTTTTTTTCCCAATATAACTTCTTCAAATTCCTTCTACCTGTGCATTGTTTTGTTTGTAAATAAGACTAATATATTTATTTTTTAACATCGTTATTTTATTGAAAATTTCTGAATTGATTATGATATAGTTTCATAAAATAGGGGCTGGTTTCCATGGGGTTGCATTATTTATTTTATTTTGATTGATTCGTAATCGTCAGAAATAAATATATTTCAGCACTTGACACTAGCTTTACATTTAGGAAATTATCTTCAAATAAATAACAATATTTCAAATTAGATGTACCTAAGTCACGCCACTGGCCTGTCCTGCGATGTGCCAGTTGCCAGTCTTACAGCATACTTGAAACGTCCTCTCTCTTTCTTTGTCTAAGGTTGGAACCTCAGACTAATGAATAAAGGGGACACCGCATTATAGCGTCTTTATACAGATGTAAACAGTAAGCTGAACCTTCTCACTCTATGAAAGAGATAAATGTATTTACAAATACTACCTATGGAACGAAATATTCTCTTTTTTCACTTTAGAGGAAAGACACTTGCACCTTTTTACTATTTTTTAATATTTTAAACTTGGAACCGCACGAAAAACTCGATTTTAGCGTTTATTCTCTGGTAAAACTAAGCAAATACCGAAGCACACACCAAAACAAACAAAATAGAAAACAAACAATTTGAGCAAGCGCTACCTTTGGTCCCTGTCAAACTGCCGCAACGTTGCCGATTAGTGCGAAGAGTAATGGGTGTTCTCTACTATAACCATTTTGTCAATAATAAAACACCAAATAATCTTTCTTGAACACGAAAAGGTTGTTTTACTTTACTGTTTCGTCTGAATTTTATAAGTGGGGGCAATTTTACGTTCAATGCATCCACTAAAGAAATTGCCGGTTTCATTTATGATATTCCTAGTTATTGTTACTCTTAAACGTGATAACATGTTTGGGGCAGGTCAGTAAAGGACCAATATTTGTAAACATGGGGATAGTAATAAATAACTGCATGTCAACAATTCACTTAAATTTGTAAACAAATTCGTCCCCTTTATTCATTAGTCTGAGGTAGAGGCCCTGTATGACACGAAAAGTGACAGTTATTCGTTTTAACAGAGGTTGGGCAACGATCGTATCTCTCTCTCTGGCGAGGGTCTTATCCCAGAAAAGGACGAATCAGAAGTGGCACTTGCTTTCGGCGCCTTTGAAGTCGCGGTTCCAATTTCCCCTCTCGCGCATAGGAAATGAACTCTCCGCCGTTGACATCTGCGCATTGGCCACGCCCACCGTATTTTGTACAGAGTAGAACTTGCCCATTGCGTTGGCACGATCAGGTCCGGGCTATAGAAAATTTTGTGTTTTATATAGCAAAATTAATTTTTAGAATAGTAAAGTTTTTTTCTGGGATTAGATCTAGTTCAATTTGAATCTCCAGAAGTGATTTTAAGTAGGTATTTTACTGACGAAAAAAAATAAATATTAATATTTTACTAAAGAGAAAAATACATTTTTTTATTGTACATGGAAATTTCACAATATTTCCTCTTTATTATTTTATACTTACCTATATTAATTAGAAACAACTATGATTTAGGTTCAAGTGAACTATTCTACTTGGGTGGTTGAAATATTACAATATTTCAATCGACTTGCGTCCAAACTCATAGCTTGGCAATTAATTTGTTTTTTTTTATATAGATCCATAACAATTATTATTTGCAAAATTGGTTGACCTTCGTATCACTGGTAGTAAAAAAAGGTTATTTATCAAAAATGTTTATTACTAAAATCTATAAAAAAAATTCAAAAACAATAGCACATATAAAATATAATACCTATAAATACAAAAGATATTATAAACTACTTACGTACATATTATGCACATGCACACTATACATTATCAACTTAGCCTAATTTTTAAAAATAATGACCCCTGGCAGCACTTATAAATGTAAATTTCGAAGTTTATAATTTTTATTAGTTTTATTAGAAACGATATCACGATTTAAAAATTTTAAAGAATAGATTCCAAATCTTACATAAAGGGATAATAAATAGGCATGATTAAAACTAGGGCATGGATGTTGACATGAAATGTTTTGCAGCTTATTTTTTAATTTCACACAAACATTTTCTTCTAAAGCAAACTTTGGAAAGAGGGTACAAAAATTAACTTCGAGAGTTTTAATATAATTTAGGAAATTATCAGGAGGTGAAAATAAATGTCCAAAGGTTTCGTTACCACTTGATTTGTATTCTTTAAAATAAGTAAACAAATCAGTATCCCCTAATGTATGACGTTTACAATATTTAATACAAACCTCACATGAATGTTGTTCCAAGCACTTTCTTAATAAATATCCACAAACATATGATATACTATTTGATTCATGTAGTTCGAAATCAATATAATCTGGTGCCACCGAACTTAAATCAGAAAAAAATAGATCTTGCATTTCCCACAACAACTTTGTTGTAAATTTGTGTATGTTCGGTGGTTACGTATGACAATAATGAATCAAAATCCTCAATACAATTAGCCCCATCCGCGTGTTGGAAATAATTTAAACAAAATGATTTTTTGAAAGCCCTTTCGCATTGGATGGGGGTTGGATTCAAGCAATTTCCCCCTTGCTGCCTAATAGTGCCGAAAATTGTTTCGAGACAATCTTGATTTAAGCGTCGAGTGTATAAGGAACTAAACTCTAAACAATGAAATTTTTCCCAAAGACCTAAAAATGAATTTATTGTGATTTGCCACCCTTTCAAAAATTTAACTTTATTGGTTACCTCTATATTTTGTTTTAAAATCTTAATATTCTCAAAATATGTAAACATTTCCTTTAAAAAATCTACTTGGTAATCTGCTCCTTTGAGCAGAAAAGTCTATTGTATTTCTTACCGCCTGATATTTTTGAGGAATTTAAGATATCAAATAACTTATCAATTTTTTTTACAAATGACACTGTAGCGTTTGCCGAAGGGGGGAATTGTCCGAATTCAATAAAGGAATTAAGTGCCGCAGCTACCATTGCGCTGAAAACTTGGACGGCTAAACTAACCTTCAGTTTTTTAAAAGGATTCTAATTAATGTGTTCATCTGTAAATTTTGGACACAGCCGAAGAGCCAAAGGCTTATGTTTTTGTTTATTATAAATTTGGTCAATACCTATACGTTTTATTTGTACATCCTTCAGAGGTTTCGAATGTGTAATTGAAAAAATTATTTCGTGTTGATTTTAAGAGATGCGGCACATCAAAAATATAAAATATTTTTTCGCTATCGACATAAAAATGTGAAGAGTTTGGAGAGATACCAACTGATTTTGAAAATTGTACAAAATTTGATCCTTGATCAGACACTAACGCACTTACTAGTAATCCTACAGATTTAAGTTTCCTTATTGCTTCAAAAATAATAAATTTTAATTCCTTCCCTGAACAAGTATCAATAAAGAAATAAGCAACTGGTTGCTTCCACTTAGCAAATATTGCTCTAGCCATAATAGCTAAAACATATTTAGCAGGAGCATATCTTTTTTCCTTCAATGTATTATGAAAGCCAACAATGGTATCGGAAGATCTATTGTAAAATAAAAACATTTTTAATGACATTTCGTCAATACAAAGAATGCACTGTTTTGAAGAACCCTCTAAATTTGTAGCTTTTGATTTAATAACCTCAAAAATGAAACTGTTAAGACCTGCAGTTATATGCCATTTGCTAGTTATTCTTTGAAGAGTGCTTTTAGATGGCAAATAAAGTGGTTTCATTAAAAATCTATAAGCATTTGGGCTTAGAAAATAAATTGTTAAGGAAAATTGTTTCATATCTGAAGAGTAACGATATCCCTGTGGATCTTTTTTGGGATTTTCTAAATAATGCCTTACAAATAGTAGCATTGAAGCAGACAGTTTTTTCTCACAAATGGCAAGAAATTGTTCGTCATTTATTTCAGTGTCGGCACTGTCGACAGCTTGCTCCAACTTCGGATGCCACTTTCTTTGGAGTTTTTTTATTTGTAACTTTAATGAATGCTTTCTCGGACTATGTGCACTCAAACTAAGAGAAGTTTGTTGACTAGCATCTAAAAATAGAATTATTCAATAACAAAATAAGTAATACAAAAAATTACAATATATGTACACACACCCAAACTTATAATATGGAATCACTTAATATTTATTACAATTTATATTGTCGGGTTTTTCACATTTAACTGTTTTTGTTAGTAAACACTTTTGACTTTCCATGACATATAATTTTTTTGACAAAAAAAATTATCGCAAATAATGCGTGATGTCATATAAGTTTGGGTGTATACTATAATAACAGTTTGTGAATATATATCATTACCTTTTGATGCAACTGAAAATTCGGTAATGCTGTGGAGATCGCCTATAGGTGACTGTGACAGATGGGGTGTACTGGTTGATCCAAAGGTTGAGCGATCGAGACTGGTTGATCAAGTTCTCGTTGAGGTTCTAACAAAGTCAAATTGCTGCATACAGACACAGAAGGACTCTGTGAAGAAGCCTCATCGATATAACCTAGTAAAAAAAATTAAATGCTGCAAAATTACAAGTATCAGCATACACTAATTTCCATAAATACCAATGAAGGTACTTACATGATGAGAACACAGTTGGTATTGCTGTTTTCTTTAGCCCAGACTTCGACTGGTTTGCAAACATACTATTTTCAAAGTGCATTGAACAAACTCTATAATTAATAAAAAGCTGTGTGGGTGCTTTTTCTAACAAATCCTGCCTTCCACACTTTCTCGTCCATGCATAACACCTTGAAAAAAAAAATTAAAAACCATAGTTAGGTAGGTATTATCAGTAGGAAACCATTTGTGGGTTTTCTGGGGTAGGTAATACTCCAGTAAAAGGGGTAGTACCTACGTAGGACATAAAATTTATAATACCTATGGATATAATAATGTGGTAACAAGGTAGGGACAAACTACACATAGGTACCTACCTGTTTTCATCAGCAGGTATTTTGAAAAAACTTATCCCAACATTCCTCGTGTTGTTAGAACATCCACGAACACAGCAATAATTGCGGGGGCATTTCGTCACAAAACCTAACTAAGCACAAAGTGGGTTTTCTGGGGCACAATGCACTAGTGTAAGTACAGCAACGAAGTATTCGAAGTAACAACACAAGCAGTCAAGTTGAGCTGAATACATATTGTACACCTTATCTGGTCCCTGTTTTGGATACTTTTATCACAATCATGATAATAATACTGGGCTTTTTTAATTAGAAATTGGTAATCGTTTTTCGTTTTATTGTTTACGTTTTATAAGGAGTTTAACCCCAGAAAAGGACGGTCCTTTTCTGGGGTTTAACCTCAATTGAACATACTGACGCTGTCTGGCGTCTGGCGTTGGGTGGCGCGTCAGTCGTAGGCCACGAACGACGTTGCCGGACTTCGTCAGCTTTTATGCCTGACAATTTCCTTTAATTCATTTAGCTATTTTTATCGCCTTCAATTTAATATCAACCAAAATACTATCAAGGACTAACATTTTTATAAGTAAATTATCATCGATTTCATTTTATACTAAATTAATTTGCATTATATTTTTGTGGGTTGCCTTGGTTACCGGCTCCCGACTGGACGATCTGGCAGTACCGCAAGAACAGAATCTGTGGCGCCGCGCCGCGCTGTTGTCAAGCATTCCGCTTTCATAATCAAGTCCCAGAAAACAGGGGTCAGGTTGTGGGTTTTCTGGGCTCAGATAAATAGAATAAATGGTTCGTAAAACATTATAATTTTACTACCGGCACACATTAGATAATATTAATTGCTTTCATATTAATTTTATTGGTATACCTACCCAAAATGAATAAATGATAGTGAAAAATATGTTGACATGTTTTAACCTTTCTAAGGATCTGGCGGCCTAGCAATACTCTCCGTCCCCACCACCTCATAAAAATACCCCTCTGCCCTCTTAAATTAGCCAAGTGCCACTTCTGATTCGTCCTTTTCTGGGATCTAACTGTTCTGTGATTGTCATTTTCCATTTTCATTATAACCTATATATTTTGTGATGAGACCTGTCAAAATCCTGGAAGAAAAGCCGGTCAGAAAATTTTCCATTTTCAGATTCCGAGGGGTGTAATGAATTGCTCTTCAGGGCAATTCAGGCAGGATATATAAGTAATATATATATTATATAGAGGTATAAAAAACATACTACCATTTGATTCACATCCATTTCAACAAACTTAACCTGTGCCCCAATGGCAGGCCTTTATTATTCAAGGTAAGTTTTTGTAAAGACTTGATAATGATAATAATATTTTATTACTTTGGACCCATTTTTGATAATGATACTGAATTGATGTCATGACAATTTTATATTTTATTTTTTAAAATCTTAACATTTCAGATTTTTTGCACTATTTTTGTGTGGCTGGGTGATAATTGAAGCAGTCGATAAAAACAACTTTAAATCATGCGAACAGAGTAGTTTTTGCAGGTAGTAACTTTCTGATTTTGTTACGAAAAGTTCCAGATGTAAACCAGACATGTTCATTTTAGACGTTTAAGAGGGATCAAGTCGGGAGAAAGCAAATACGAATTAGATTTAGCTACCCTGCAAGTCAGTGATAACGCTGTCGAGGCTTTGTTAAAAAACGTAGAATTTAATATAGATTTTAAATTTGCTTTATCAGCTATTTCTGGAAATATATTTCGTATATTTGTCAATGAGGTTAACCCTTTGTACCCTCGATACAAACCCCAATATGCTTTAAATGGGGAGCCTCAAGTAGCTAAGTAAGTTTATAAAGCATAATGCTTTAAGTTGAGTTGAGCTGCACTGTCGAACTTTATGCTTGTGGAGCGGTATTTCTACCCTCAAAATCCGTAAAGTAGGAAGATAGCATTCTGATACGTCATGGGATTGCTGATAATAATTATTACCGAACCCAAAGGCGACATGTGGGGGAAGACTAACCACATCATCTGATAGCATTCCTATGACATTGGTATGGCTCTCTCTATGAGAGTAGGAATCCTTTCTTACTTCAAGTGTTTTGTGCTACATTGACAAACTGCAGTAGCCTATATACTCCACAGTAGTGATGGGCAGAATCGAATATTTTTGAGAATCGAGTACTTAGTATGCAAGTACTTTTAAGAATCGAATAAGTATCGATTACAAGTACTCAAACTTTTTTAGAAGAAGAGGAAAAATAAAACCTACGATATATGCGTGGATGCCTGTATCGTGACTCGTGACCTAACCTAACTTTTGTGTTTACTTACTTTTCTTAAGTTTTGTCTTTGTCGTCCACGAGAGTATATTGTGCCGAGAACCTGAGAGTCGAGTACAGGAAGACCAAACACTGGCAAACACCATAAAATAAACCCTAATAATGCTGAACCTCTATGTTTTGTGTTTTCGATACTGTATTCGTTGTTCAATAGCAATACTGAGTACTCGTACTCGGTACTCGTACACCAGTACTCGAATGCTACGAGTACTTTAAAGAATCGAGTACTATCGATACTTTTACCCGATTCTGCCAATCACTATTCTACAGCAAGCAAGACAGAAGTTCTAAGGCAACGCTCAACTTAAAGTGACTTCCTTTATGTTAGAAATGTTAATGCCTATTAATTTTAGGTTGGAAGTTTTGGACCGAAGCAAAGATTCTGTAACTGTTAATTTTCAAGATAACAAAGCAGTTGTTAATGCAAAGCCATTTAAAGTTGAATTTTATAAAAATGATGTCCTTTTAACTGTAATCAATGGACAAGGCTTATTTGCATTTGAGCATTATAGGAAGAAGGCACCAGAAGGAGAAGGGTATGAAATATATAACTATGGTACTGTTAGGGACGTAATATATTCAAGTTCAAGAAATTAATGGTTCTTCAGCCAATCATTTATTTATTATTATTCTTTTTAATAAGGCAGTAGCTATTTATATGTCCGACTTATATAAAAGTCAGTATACGTCTTGCGCTCTCATTGGCGAGTTGAGTCACGTGACTTCTTTGGACGTACATTTAACTCCGTACACGTCCGAAGTAAACTTATTTAGATACGTCGGAAGTGCATTTTTCTCACTCCTTTTGCTACATTTATCATTAGTTTTTTTTTTATAGAGAAAGTTGATGATCACTGCATTTTAGTGTATTGTATATTGTATAAACATATCATATTTACTAATGTATTATTGATTTTTTTAACCATACAAAACACCCTCAGTTATAGCTTTGAGTGAGAAATAATCCCTCAGTGGTTATAGCTCAAAAGAAACTAGAACCGCGACTTATTGTTTCCACTAGAAGGACTCAGTTCGTAGACACATTAAAACTCCTTGATCATCCGCTTCCGAATGGGACACCAAAAATAAAACAGCAACTGTCGCAAACAACCCAAGTCTTCTGCTATTAGGTCCAACCAGGGCAACAACAAATAATTACAGCAAATAAACGTGTACAAATATTACTAGACACAGTAATTTATTACTGTAAACTAATAATATGTATATAAACTCTGTACAGTGATGGAATGAGGCAAAAGAGACACAAAAATGCAAACAAATTAGGCCTTTAACAATAAACAGAGAACACCAACTGGTACAAGGTACAGCTGCGGCCAATTTGAACTTGCCAGACCGTCTGAACTCGATGCCGAAATGAGGGAGACCCGGTGTCATCCGGCAACACTGCCCTTTCCCGCCCCGCACATCAAAAGAGCTGACGGTGAAGGGAAGGAAGATGATAAAGTGGCTGGCGGCTAGCGATGTAGCCGGATGGCCTCTCAGAAACCCCCAAGACAATGCTACATTCACACTAAACAAATGAGTTCTTTAGAATAAGTTTCTTAATCTGTTTTCTGAAAAATGTAATTGATGATATTTTAAGAGAGGCAGAAACTTGATTATATACCGATACTCTTAATATGAAGGCTCACATGTTCCCTTCCAGGGACACCCACCTCATAACGAACACAGAAATTTTGCACTTTTGAAGTCTATAACCTTCCAACAGAGTTAAACAAGGGCCAAACACTAAGTCAGCATATTCAATTCTGCTCAAAGTTTGTTGGCTGGCATTTTGTAAAGAAATAAATTACTTTTATGTTTATTAATATTTTTTCAATAATTCCAGAGCACTCTGTATATCGATACCTTTTCGCCAAAACATTGTAAGTATCATTTAGTAAATTTTACAGTACGGCAGTTTTTTCAATAATCCTGTTTAGAAATGTCCCATTGAAGTGAAAATTGGCATCGGTACTTATTACGATGTTTATTTGAAGAAAATTAATAACTTTTTGTCAAAATGATTTTAGTTTTTTTGTAGTTGGACTTACGATACTTTGGCAAAATCAAAAATAATTTCCCAATGGAGTTTTATCATAAATCCAGCACTTACGATAAAAATAATATTTAGACACAGCCACTTAATGCATCATAGAAATAACCAAAAATCATTCTTTTAAGGTAATTTATTTGTGAAAAAATATGAAAATGGCATTTAGCTGAACAGAAATCTCTTTGTTTATAAAGTAAAACAACAATTTATAACTCTTATGTTTCTACATATTTGTGTTATAATAAATGTATTATAGGTAGTCCCCCGTTTGAATGGTTATGGGGCTGGAAGTTTTTCAAGGAAATGCGAAAAAAATATTTAATACAAAAATTGTCCAGATTTATAAATTTTAAAAATATTGTTGACTATAAGGTGTTAATGGTTTGCCCTGTACTGCATCCAATTTTCTTATTTTAAATGGAGCACCCTGTATATTATTGCATTTTTTAATTTCTTGTCACATTACAGGTTATTTTCATGTACCTATACGTACAGAACATGATACATGAAATCACTCTAGAATCTTACTAGGGATTAAAAATGAAATAATATTATACAGGATGTTCTATTTAAAATATTCAAGTTTGATACATTAGGGAACAAACCATCAACCCCGTATATATTCCAAAAGATTTAAAATGCACAGTTTGTAAAACTGGACAACTTTTATATTAAATATTTTTTCGTATTTCTTTCGGTAATATGGAGTCACTGAATAAATACGCTAGCGTGAGACACCCTACAGATTAAAAATGTGTCAATATCCTATAAGACACCCTGTACATAATAAATGGGGACTGTAGTAAAATAGTAAAGAAAGATCAAACCAAAAGCAGTGCCCAAATATTCTAGTTTACCGCCAAACTTATGGCTAGTACACAGACAGGTATAAAAAGAAGTAAAGAGGTTAGGTAGGTACAGCAAATTGTGCCTTTTCTTATAATTAATTAAGAAAATGAATAATTGCATGTTACACGTTAAGTATAATTGCAGTACCTAGGTACTATTACCATAAAATAATACAAAAAAAAATGATTCACTTTAGATGAAATAAATTAATTAGCAATCAGTTTATATCACACCAATAAAATTATCTACTTAGAAACCCTTATAACTTATAGAAAACTACCTTGTATTAAGATGATTTTGAATTAAAAATACATTCACACAATGTTTTCCTATAAATCTCAATGGAAACAACTAAAAACCATAATAAATTACAGAAGGAAACATAATTTTGTGGTACTTACGTTCTAACTCTTCAGTGATACACAATGAACTAAAACATCGTAAAACACTTCGCCGCATCGTAAGTAGCACTTTTTGTACCACGTGACTTGCACCTTACGATGTTTTGGAGACCATGCGATGTTTTCGCATATACAAATTAAATTTGTTTACATTTTTATGTGACTTACGTTACATTTAATTCGTTTTTTTCTCTAAGACTATGCTATTCTACTTTACGATAATTTGCTGGAAGGTGCCTGACTGTTTGGTAGTTACGATAGTTCAATAAACCCATTTTCTCCAAATTTCTCACTTACGATGTTTTGGCAAAAAGGTATCGATATATAATTTTTACAAAAATATATTTTTATTATTTTATACTACATTGTTATGAAAGTCCTCAAAGATTGGTTTATTAAAAAGAGGTTATAGCTACGTACTAACAAATAAATGATTGGCGGAAGAACCACTCATTTCGTGAATATAAAATAATTATATAGTTTTGCACTTGAATTAAATCCCTAATTTAAATTTATTTGTTTGAATGTGGAAACTATCTTTCAGTTTAGTCATTTGACGGAGTTATTCAATTCATCCAAAGTAGGAACACGGTCAACTTTAGTTGAATGACTTCCGATGAATGTTGAACAACCTACATTATCTTTTTTTATATATAATACTTACTTTGATTGTTGGATAATTAAGAAATTAAGAATTGCTCGAGGTTTTGATGTAACTTTAGTCTGTGTAATTAATCATTCCATATTACACCAGCCTGTATCTCTTTTGATAGTGATACTGAGAATGAGGTCCAAGCTAAAGAAGACCCTGGGGCATGGGAGGAAAACTTTAAATCCCATCACGATAGCAAACCACATGGTCAACTTTAGTTGAATGACTTCCGATGAATGTTGAACAACCTACATTATCTTTTTTTATATATAATACTTACTTTGATTGTTGGATAATTAAGAAATTAAGAATTGTTCGAGGTTTTGATGTGACTTTAGTCTGTGTAATTAATCATTCCATATTACACCAGCCTGTATCTCTTTTGATAGTGATACTGAGAATGAGGTCCAAGCTAAAGAAGACCCTGGGGCATGGGAGGAAAACTTTAAATCCCATCACGATGGCAAACCACATGGTCAACTTTAGTTGAATGACTTCCGATGAATGTTGAACAACCTACATTATCTTTTTTTATATATAATACTTACTTTGATTGTTGGATAATTAAGAAATTAAGAATTGCTCGAGGTTTTGATGTAACTTTAGTCTGTGCAATTAATCATTCCATATTACACCAGCCTGTATCTCTTTTGATAGTGACACTGAGAATGAGGTCCAAGCTAAAGAAGACCCTGGGGCATGGGAGGAAAACTTTAAATCCCATCACGATAGCAAACCACATGGTCCGTCTGCTGTCGGGTTGGACGTTATGTTCCCTGGAGCAATGCGGATTTATGGTTTGCCTGAACATGGTGACAGATTGGCCCTGAGAACTACAACTACCAGTGGAACTGATCCTTACAGATTGTACAACTTGGATGTGTTTGAGTATGAGGTAGATTCCACCATGGCTATTTATGGATCTATTCCAGTTGTCTATGCTCACTCGTAAGTTGACTTTCATGTAGGTAATTAGTGATTTGTTTCAGGTTACATTATAATATTGTAACAAGAACACTTTCGCCGTGGTTTGACGTCACTGCCTTAATTGGGTAGCGCGCGCTTCTCCCAAACTGTTGCCCTTTGTGCATATTACCACAGTAGAGACTTCTGTCGCAGAATAAATAATCTATTAATTAGGCTGTGCTTGTCTTTTCGAAAATAAAATTAGACCTACTTATAACTATGTAACAAAACATCAAACAACACCTGTTTGGTTTGCCTTCCTATGTAAGTCTGACTTAAGTACTTACTTAAGAAACAAAAAAGTTTTTAAAACAAAAATATATCTATACTGTGTCCAACTTTAAAACTGTACAAAATTCGTAAAATCTTCATTTTTGAAGAGGCCTTTAAAAGCCGCTTCTTTTGACTTCTTTACCATTTTTAAAATGCAAATTCCGGGCGGGCTGCGATTTTTTTTATACTCTCGATTTACACAAAAACCATTTAGCGTTTTTTTTATTTAAAATCTGATCACACAGCGTTAATCAAAACACCCCAAAACCCATATACCAAATTTGAACAAAAAATATACAGGGAGTTCCATCCTGCATGGTGTCAAATTGTAGGAAACATAAGAATTTTAAAGGCATCTGCCAAGCCGAGTGTGCCATGGAATCACCTCAAAATAGTCGAATGGTCAACAGGACCACTCAAGGTGTTGGTGTGCAAAGGTCCAATACAAAATATACAGGGTGTTATTATCTATGCCATCTCAAAGTAGGTACTGCCCCAGACACTACAAACAAAGAAATTAAAAAAAATAAAATATACAGAAGTCAGTCAGTAAGTCCATATCAGTTAAAGTGACTGGTGTGCCACAACAGGAAACGCACAGAAAAAGTATCTTCTTAGACTGTGGCTTTGTTGAGAAAGGTACCAATAATTTAAATTGTTTTTATTTGTTGGTTGGCATTTTGTTCAGAAATAAATTACTTTTGTGATCCATATATCATATTGTTCAGAAATAAATTACTTTTGTGATCCATATATTATATTGATCCATATAAAGTTTTTTAAAATATCAGCATTTTGAGATGACCTAGAGAAAAATACCTTGTATATATTTGTATTAAATCCTTGCACACCAACATTCTGAGTTATCCCGTTGACCATTCAACTGTTTTGACTTGACACACTTGACTCGCCAGATGTCTTCAAGTTCCTATTTTGTTCAAATTTGGTATATGGGGGTTTTGTGGTGTTATGATTAACCCTGTGGTTTCAGATTTTAAATAACAAAAATCGCTAAAATGTTTTCGTGAAAACCGGGGGTATAAAAAAATCTTAGCCAGCCCTGAATTTGCATCTTGACAATGGTGGAAAAGTCAAAAGAAGCGGTTTTCGAAGGCCTTTCAAGGTTTAGTCGATTTATGCACAATGAGTTTGCCACCCCAGCATATAAAGAGTGCTTAATATACCTAGATGATATCATAGTCCTCAGTGCAGGAGACGTAGATGAACTTTAATTAGTTCACTTTTGTCCATTGCTGCAGCTTTTTCAGCTTCTATAGAAAGTAATGCTAAATTACTAATTCTGTTTTGGGAACAACAATTTCTCAAATAGTTTTTTTTTTATTGATTTTAATTTAGAGAATGACCGTTCTGAAGAAGCAACAGTTTCAGGAAGGGTCAAAAATATAATATCAAAACAGAACAGAACACGAAGTATACGCCCGGTCGAGGTCGAAGGGAGAGGCCATTGAGGGTTTGACCCCACGACCGCAGGGTTTCGCGGTGTGGTCGCTATGCCACTGGTGTATGTTCAAGGGCCAGGACTAGTCTTGTTTTATAAAATAATGTATAGTAGTGTGGAGTGTGTTTTAATGAAGTTTGTTTCCGTAAAGATGATGAGATGAAGTAGATTTTAAAGGATTTGCAAAGGTTAAGAAATGATAAGGATCCACATACATACTGTAAGCTTGTGAAGGAAAGGCTTGAAGAAACTTTGTAAATAGGGCTGAAGGTGAACAAATAGATTTTGAACGATTGAACAATTTGACCTAAAGAGGATAGATGAACGGTAAAATATGTGGGAAGGAAAAGATTGAAAAAGGAAAGTAGCAAATTTGTTCAAGTACCAAGTTAGGCAGACCTAGCTGGTCATGTCCTCCCCTACGGAGAGTTTCGTTGAAAGGAGTTAACCTACAAATTCACTTATTTATTTAATTTAGTGGATGAATGTTTTGTGCAATTTTATTACTATTTACCAACGACCTTCTATTATTGTTTAATGTGCTAAAAAGTTCTCTGGTCAAGTGATATCTTTATTATCGTTATTTTTCGTCACTACCTCCCCATGCCGGGAGTGGGTAATTTGCTTGCCTGCTGCCTTCCTTGGGTGTTGGCCGTTTCTCAGGGTCCCTCTCCGGAATTGAACCCTGACTTCCTGTTACCCGTTACAACCATGGTAGGCCCATAATCTACCATCCACAGTTGATAAGGCACACATTTGAAAGATGCATTGCCGGTGCGAGAGAGAAATACAGAACATACGGGCAAGTGTGACACTTTAAATTGAATGGGATATTTTGCTTTACAAAACACACATAATTAAATATTTTACAGATAATTTAATTTTCGAGCCCAAGAGACTCCAAGCTTTACAGAAATCCACACATCAAAACTAATGTTATACGTAAATTTTGTCGGTTCTTGCAAACAATTTTCATGTTAAACTTTTTGCCATACTTTGCTAAATTAAAATGTTACAGCAGTTTAAAAATTTCGAATTTTTCCGATTTTTAGGCATAGTTTTCGTAGATGGCCATGGACAAAAATTTTCTTCATGACTGAAGGGCTATCGATCGCACCTGACACCATAACCAGCTTACACGACAAAACTTTCATAATCAGGGCCACAGCAAGGCTCATGAACCCCCAACCAGTGCTCTGTCAGTACTAAAATGTCAGGCCTATTTTCAGATTGTAAGAGTATTGAAAGCTTGTCGACCTTATTTGTAATAGATTTAAAAAAGTCGTTGACAAACTGGTATAAAATAGAATATGCGGAGTAAATTATCATGTTAATCGACCCTTAATTTTAATAATATGTCTCACAATAGTGGGAAATTATGTATGTGATCTATCTGATGTAAGCTAATGTGACAACAGAATGCGACCAGAACTTTAGGTAAATGCCAGGTTCTGTCACCTATCAAAATAATAAAATTTATGGACGGATTTAGAGGTATGGCTAGAAAAACCCTGTTGGCGTTATAAGATTCATTCACTATTTTTCCCGCAATTTTATCTCCTTCTATATACTCACCTCCTCATTCTCTAAACCGCTTCATGCAACCATGCTTAAAGCAGTGTTTTACCACCTCTACTGTTAGTTGCAAACCTTGTTCCAT
Organism: Pseudeuparius sepicola; assembly: GCA_963920635.1. Taxonomy (NCBI): domain Eukaryota; kingdom Metazoa; phylum Arthropoda; class Insecta; order Coleoptera; family Anthribidae; genus Pseudeuparius; species Pseudeuparius sepicola. Next base: position 43,173,133 of record OY987302.1, on the reverse strand, counting down.
TTAAAGTAGATTTGACTCTTGGGAATGAAAAAAGTTGAGGATTCCAGGGTTGGCCAAAAACGTCTTGACGGAGAACGCATTGTGAACACTCAGCATTTTTCCGATGAAGCCCAAATGCACGCTGCACTAAAATATTATATTGTGGATAAACGAGATAGTTTGTTGTCATTTAGAAATTAAAAAAAATCAGTCTGTTTTTTTTCTAGTCATACCTCGTATACCTCCTGTCTGTTTTGTCACTTAAAGATTTTGGGAATTCATTCGATGCATTTTACTGAGCAGATGAATAAATCTAGACAACAGTTTTAAAAATAATTTCAGTTAATTCTAATCCCACCTCGAAACAAATTTCTATACAGGGTGATTCAGTCGCGATGTAAAAAGATTGTAACCACAGGTGGAAAAAAGAAGTTTAATGTTGTACTCTATTTCAACAATCACAGTCCAAACTCGTCGCCTTGGTTACCATCTATATGGTTTAGCCTTCACAAATCACAAATAAACTAGTCAGATACGGTCACTGACCAAGAATATTCTATCAGCTCCAAAAATCGCACTAAAATCGCATTATAACCTTCAACTTCCCTCGGGCCTCAGGCCCAATTCCCAGGGCTTATATATTCAAATAGAAGCCTGGAGACTACTCTAGAATATTCCGGTCCAATGACACAAATTATAAAGTTCTAGCAAATTTCTAGAAACTGATGGAAGCTCTACAGAGAAAACAGTGAAAACTAAAAGAAAATGGGAACATGGGGGCCTCGGGCCAACAAAGATGCGATGGAAAATGCCTCTAAATTAATCATAAAAATTATAAAACTGTAAGCATGATACCCAAACTTAAAAGTTATCCGCTAAATCTTAGAGCAGGTTAGAAAACAGTGCAGACAAGTTCTTTGAAAGCTAATATAACAATTTTAGAGGCATTTTTCGTTACACTACCCCCCTCTAATATTTGATCGTCCTGATCGAGTTATATGACCTTCATCTATCTTCTCATGGTATGGAGACAACCTGACGATATTTACTGTCTTCATCTTTGCTGTTGGGCTACGTCTTATATGATAAATGACATCATTAATCTTGTTCACGACGATGTATGTTATCGCTTGGGATTGTATAACCACACTTTGTCACCCACATTAAATTCAACACTGGTTGCTTTCAGATCGTAGCGGATCTTCATCTTGTCACTTTCTAGATCCAACTTCTGGCGAATGACCTCATGAACCAACTGGAGACGCTCTCTCAGGTCGATAGGGAGCCTTAATTCGTCTCCGAAAATAATCTTGTCTGGAGACTTTCCTGTCGTTTCATGCACAGTGGAATGGTAGGACAATAGAAAAGGTGGTATGCATGTGTCCCAATTAATTTGTGTTTGATTCACTACCACTTCAGGTACGTTTCTAAAGTCTTATTGAACTGTTCCACCATACCATCAGACTGGGGGTGCAGGGGTGTTGTTCTTGTCTTGGAAATCCCTAGCAGGCGGCAGACATTTTGAAAAATCTCCGACTCAAAATTGCAGCTCTAATCAGAGTGTAGTTCTCTTGGGACACCAAAACGACATATCCGATTTTGGAACAGGGCCTCTGGGACTGTGGTGGCCTCTTGGTTGGGGATTGGATAAACTTCTGGCCATTTGCTGAAGTAGTCCATGACAACTAACACGTAACGGTTGCCAGATTCGCTGGTTGGGAACGGTCCTGCCATGTCGATGGCGATCCTTTCAAAAGGAGCTCTGACCAGGTATTGCATCATTTTATCCCTGTTCCTAGTTTTTGGTCTTTTCGCCGAAGCACATTCTTCACATCGGCGGCACCAATCTTCGACATCTTCCCCAGTAAAACGTTACTCTAACTTTATTCGAGTTCTTACTAATGCCAAAGTGTCCACCTCCAACGCCTTCGTGCACGGCTTTCAGGACCTCTGACTCTCTTTTCTTGGAGAGTACTGTCAGAAATCTTTTCTTTTCCATCTGGACTTTCCCAAACTCTCTTTAGTACACCATCTTTAATTACTAACGAGTCCCATTGTGCCCAGTACGCCTTTAACTCTGGTGATTTGTCCGAAACATCTTTCCATTTAGGTTTGGGTTGTGTCACACTTTTAGGTCAAATATTATACCAAATATGGGATCTTCGCTTCCGAATCCCAATTTTCCCAATTTTCGGGTCCGCGGACAGTAGTTCGTTTACATAAAATTAGGTCCGGGTTTTCTCTTAATTCCTGTCGACTACAGTGATGACAGTCTTCATTACAGGGTCTTCTTGACAATGCATCAGCATTCTCATGGTTGTCCTCTTTGCAGTGTTCCACTTTGAAGTCATATTCCTGCAGCCTTTGCCACTTGCCATCTTGCCACTTCTCCTTCTATCATTTTATAGCCTCCCCAAACACGCTGTTTCTATTTTGCATTTATTTCAACAAGATTTTCTAAGGGGATTTTTTTTTCCTCGGGTTTTACAGTGTCATTTACCAAAACATTCAAAAATTTTGATTCCCCCAAAATGCTATTATTATTTTTAAAATCAATAAAAGTTGCGTATTTCAAGAAATAGCAAAACAGATAAAATAGCACAATTTCATTTAGTTACAGAAAAAATGTGTAGATTTTGGACAAAATATACTGAATAACGATCTCACATTTAGTGATTGATTTATTTATTTATAGCAGTGCCAATTCCTTTTAAAGTGAACAAAGAGTTTCTTTTTATTTGTATTCTTAGGATATTTTACAAGAACATCTTTCTTTTTGGACTCTAGGTTGTTCTTGAACCATACTACATTCTGCATTAGTATGTTCTGGAGAATATTGGAAAATTGTGGACTTTTGAAGGGCATATTTAGACAAAAAGTTAATTTTGTTATGTTATCTTATTAGAATTATGTTTATTACAGATCTCCATTTTACGCACCGTGATTGTACAGCAAACATTATTTTTATTAATAGTGGACTATAGTTTCTTTAATGAATAATAAAATTTTTAAGATCTAAAAGAGACCTCTGTTTTGTCATTTTACAAGACTATTCAACATAACCATAATATATTTTTCTTGAAATCGGCATTAAAATGTCCCAAAATCGTCATTAAAAGCACAGAAATCGTACAATAATGTAGCCCATTATTGTACGATTTTTTCAATAAGTAGGCCTTGGCGAGATGTAAACATCAAACGTCAGACGCGGAGAAATCGCCCGTCAAAAGTGATCAAATATTCAAAACCCGGCCGATAAAGGCTGATTTAACTTTTCGTACACATTGCGAAATTGTTTCCTATAGAAGCGCAATCCTTCAGTATACATATTTTAGTAAATTTGAAAATCAATAGATTTGTTGTGTAGGCTGCACAAGAAGCAGCAGTTTGGTTTTTCTGTCAGAAGGTGCCGTACATCATTATACTTGTCCAAGGTAGAGCGATCGGTAAAGTCAAGCAACGCCGCGCGTAGTCGGTTCGTGGACCGGTGATCCCTTATTATTATTTTCTTGCCTAATAAAACAATTTTTTTTTCCAATTTCAAGAAAAATATAATATGTACCTTGGCACTGAAGTTCTTTTTATGACTCATGTGGTTTATTTGCCTCGGCCAGAGGCCTCAGCAACTAAACTCCACATGAGTCATAAAAAGTTGAACTTCAGTGCCTTGGTACATAAATAACTATTTCTTGAAATTGGCAGTGAAGTGTCCCAAAATCGTCATTAAAAGCACAGAAATCGTACAATAATGGGCTACATTATTGACGATTTTTTCAATAAGTAGGCCTTGGCGAGATGTAAACATCAAACGTCAGACACGGAGAAATCGCCCGTCAAAAGTGACCAAATATTCAAAAAAGCGCAATCCTTCAGTATACATATTTTAGTAGGTTTGAATATCAATAGATTTGATGTGGAGACTGCACAAGAAGCAGCAGTTTGGTTTTTCTGTACGAAGGTGCCGTGTCTTGTCTTACTTGACCTAGGTAGAGCGATCGTCAAAGCCAAACAATGCCGCGCGTAGTCGGTTCATGAACGGGTGATCCCTTATTATTATTTACTTGCCTAGCAAAACTTTTTTTTTTCCGATTTAAAAAAATAATAAAATGTACCTTGGCACTGAAGTTCCTTTTATTTGCCTCGGCCAGAGGCCTCGGCACCTAAATTCCACATGGGTCATAAAAAGTTGAACTTCAGTGCCTTGGTACATAAATAACTATTATGGACATATGAGGTTTCCATAAGCAAAAAATGTTAAGAGGTTTTCTAATTATTAGGGTTATTTAATAACCTCATAGATCTGAACCAGTTCTAACAAATCAGAATGCAGGCAACGAATTATAAAACGTAACAAATCAAATATCTATCTATCTTGGCAATAATCAATGGATTGGCTACAGCTAGGGTTTACTTGTCCAAAGTATACACTGTCAAATTAATAGGGATGATCAATCAAGTTCATCATGATGCTCCACAGGAAACCATTGACAATAAAGTATTCTTATTGTTGTCATTATAATAATAATAATAGTCATTATTGTTATTATAATAATAATAGTCATTATTATTATTATTAATAATAATAAATCTCGTAATAATTTCCAGTTAAATTCTTAAGGAAATAAAGTAAATATTACAATGCATTGATTTGCGTTGAGTCCCCTTCATAGCAAAACCCAATACAACTAATCTTTTCAGTCCGAAACATACTGTAGGGGTTTTCTGGCACAATGCAGCAGAAACATGGGTCGATATTAACAACAGTAAAGATGCAAACGTGATGTCGTCTATAGTCAACCTAGTATCTGGTACTAAGTCTGAAGCAAGTGTAAATGCGCATTTCATGAGTGAAAGTGGAGTGATAGACATGTTTGTTTTGATGGGCCCTAAACCTAAAGATGTCATCAGGCAGTATGCTTCACTTACGGGTGTAGCTCCTTTACCACAGGTAAAAATATTATTTTCTATCCCATACTTCAATTGATTTATTAAAAGTTTACTTCCTTTACTAATCAGATTCATTATAATACAGATTTTCGGTCAATATCACAGATCGTCTTGACAATGATAGATTTTGCCGAGAAAATTGGTAAAAATGCATAATAAAAGCTATAAACTTTATCAGAAATTGTGGAACAGGTCACGAGAGTATTCCATTTTGAATTATTTCATTATAAGATGAATAAATTTTGAAATCTAAAGCATTTTGTTATTATTACTGGTTGTAGAAAAAATAGTGTATGCAACTCACTTTAATAACTATTAAGACACTCACCTACAGCTCATTTCATAATGTCTTAATAGCTATCATTAAATTCTCGTTGCATAATAAACTATTAATATTTTATTAGTTGAGCATCACTGCATATAGATTTTTAAATATAAGTTGCAATGGTTCATAAATTCACATATCAAATTTAAATTTTCAGTTGTTTACTCTGGGTTACCATCAGTGCCGGTGGAACTATAATGATGAAGATGATGTAACAAATGTTGTCCAAAATTTTGATGCATATGATTTACCTGTAGATATTATGTGGTTAGATATCGAGTACACTGATGGAAAAAAGTACTTTACATGGGACCCTATCAAATTTGCTCATCCTGACCTAATGATTAATAATTTAACTGCAACTGGCAGGAAATTGGTTGTCATTATAGACCCACATATCAAGCGGGAATCTGGGTATTTCTTACACGAGGATTCTTTAGCTAATGATTATTATGTGAAGAATAAAGATGGAAATGTATATGAAGGTAAGGCAATATCTCTTCAGCAGAAGTGGTTTAATTTTAATCATATCAATATGCCAGGATGGTGTTGGCCCGGTTCTAGCAGTTACCTCGATTTCTATAAACAAAGTGTAGTGGATTACTATAAAGGCTTGTACGCCTTAGATAAATTCAAAGGAACGTCACATGACGTATTCATCTGGAATGACATGAATGAGCCTTCTGTATTTAATGGCCCCGAAATAACCATGCCAAAGGATTGCGTTCATGAAGGAGGTTGGGAACACAGAGATGTTCATAATGAATTCGCTTTAGTTCATGTAAGTTGTTAAGACCTGGAAATTATAAGAGTATTATGATCGGACTTTGCTTTTCAGACTATAGCAACGTTCAAAGGTTTGGTGGAACGGTCCCCACATCGAAGGCCATTTATTCTTACAAGAGGACATTTCTCTGGAAGTCAACGTGTAGCTGCAATGTGGACAGGCGATAATGATGCCCAGTGGTCGCATCTCGATTACAGTTTCCCCATGTGCCTATCTGAAGCCCTTGGTGGCATAAGTTTTTGTGGTGCCGATGTTGGAGGCTTTTTCCATAATCCCGATGTTGAGTTGCTTCAAAGGTGGTACCAGGTTAGTAGATCTGTGGTTTCAAAAACACATGGAATGAGTCGAAAATTAGATTGTTAACCTATTTATATTTATCAAGTCAGAACTTGATTTTGCTAAAACTTCAGACTTTCTAAAAAAACATGACAAGTTTCTACAGTGTGTCTGGTTTTCGTGTCGACACTCCTAAAAATCTAAGTAGTCTGTGGGAATTGAAGGTGACAATTATTTTTTATAGATATGTCCCTGAAAGTTCATCGTTTGCGAAGTAAGGGTTTGGCATTGCCAGGAAAGCCTGGCCTTTTGTGATTTTTGAAAGGGGTGCATTTTTCGAAAAACCAAATTAAGCATTTTTTTTGTTTAAAATCTGACACCATGGAGTTAATCGAAACCCGCAATAGCCCCCATATACCAAATCTTGATAGTTCTGGGTGTCGGTTTACTGATATGATGTTATTGAAATTGATGTTTCGTTTATGTGATTGTTTTCACATTTCCTAACTTGATGAACTACTTTTACTTGTCATAATTTTTTAACCAACTACATAGATTAAAGGAAGCAAAAGCATTGTTGAAACTGCCCGCAAATATCCTGCTTTAATTTTTGAGCGAAAAAAATTAAAACAGATATTCTGTAATGTCTTACAATTCTTAGGACTAGATACTAAGTTGAGGTATAGGTATTTTCATTTAGTTATTAGTTTTAATATAAAATTGTATGCAAAATATTTGGTGTAGCGTGCGGAAATTTCAACAATAGTGTTCTGACCTTAGACAAGGGAGGGGAGAGGACACATAACGTGTATTTGCGAACCATAGCAGAGAGTGTGCCCAAATATCAATGCGACACCATAATTTGGTGCCAGACGTCGTGTGTGACGTGACAGCAGGTTTAGTTTTTGTGATTTTCTGCTAATACGGACTGAAGACAATGTTATTTTTTTGGCATCATAATGGTGTTTTGTTCAGCTTTTGGTTGCAAGAGGCGAAGTGAACAGAAAGTATCAGGAATAACCTTTCATAGGTAAATATTTATAGTTAGAACAATAGCTTCAAGGAAAAAAGACATCGTATTATTTGTATACCGCCTCAAACAACTAAAATTTTGTTAATTTGTCGAAATTTGGCCCCTTTATAAACCAACAGTAATGCTTTATAGGCATTTTTCATTCTTTACCAGTCCCACACGATACGCCACTGGTGGTGCCGAACAGGGCATACTCAATTATGCATCCTCTCTCCCCTCCCTTGTCTAAGGTTCTGACAGTCTATGTGTAGCTTTGTCTATGCCAACTCCAACAGAACAGCGGATGTGTCCATAAAGCTCGGTTGGTAAACGATTCTTTGTGTGTGGCGATAAGTTGTTGAGCTCTTCATTCTTTTGACATTAGTTCACCCGCAAGTGTTGTGGTAGCTGATCGCTCCCTTTTTTAACATAAATAATGTACGCAATAATGAAATTTCTTCAACAGATTCATGTGGGAATATTCATGGCATTCTAATAGCCACTACTTTGTCTACTGGGATTGACAATTTACAATTCATTTTCTTCCTTGCAGTTTAAAGACAGTAAACTAGTAAAATGTTGTTAAGAAAAGTTGTGTGATTATTTAATAAATTTCCAACCTCAAAAGCCTGAAGCAGCGAGCAATTCTAAATAAAAATTAGTTTTAAAAAGACACGTGACTCAATGTTTAGTTAAATGCTGCAAATTTTCTCCAGTATCAAAAAATATGGATATTGTTACCTATTCAGTGTTAACGATAAGCTGTTACACGAAGCATCAACAAATCTTTAAAAACTTATTGAAATGTTAAGATATTTAGCTTAAATACCTTCAAATATATTTTAGATTTGTCAGTGGATGGGTGGAGCATTAAAAATGGAAGACAACATTGTGTTTGAAAGATAAGCTAATCTTAAAGAAAAATATTTGTAAAAATCCCTAATTGGGCTGAATTACTTGTAAAGAGGGATGTATTTAATTAAAAATAATTAGGGTGCACGTTATCATCCAATTTTGAAAGCTCTTTGCTATGAAATCGGTTTTTTATAGCAGTTATCCATTCACGTCTTCTGATAGAAGAAAGTTCCTGTCGGCATTTTTTATGTTTAAAGCTCAAAACACTCGTAATTCAGAAAAACTAACTTTATCTCGACTTCTTTTACTCCCTTAATTAAGAACACAACAAAAATTCACAAAATTAAGCAGTCATTTATTAAAATTTAAACATTTAGTAGTACAAACAAACGTAGACAACGGTTGTACTACGACGGCCATTAGCTAAACATTTCCCTGGATTTCGTCGAAACTGTTTGCCAGTAAAGAACAGTTGACATACACCCTTAGTCTCTTAATTTCTTGGGTCTGTAATAATCTCAGTATTTTTACTTGTTTGTTATTCAAGTCATCATTGTCTTTCAAATGAGTGTAGCATATCCTTAGCGGTCCGTATTTGTCTCACGGACATTACCTTAATGAAGTTTCTGGATAACTTTTTCTTTAGCCATACATGCACTCTAGAACACAGGAATGATTTATTAACATAATTATTGTATTGTCTTCAGGCTGGCATTTGGCTACCATTCTTTAGAGCACACGCTCACATTGACACCAGACGTAGAGAGCCCTACCTGTTCAGCGAGGATGTCCGTAATAGAATCCGAGCGGCATTAAGACTGAGATATGCCCATCTACCATTGTGGTACACGCTGTTCTGGGAACACGAGACACATGGTGATCCCGTTATCAGGCCAATCTTTTACCAGTATCCCGAAGATGAAAATGCTCTCGATGTAGATTATGAAGTCTTAGTTGGCAAGTGCCATTTGTGTGTTACTGAAATTTAAATCTTACAGCCCTTTTTCTAGGTAGTTCAGTGTTAGCCAGAGTAATTGCAGAACCTGGGGTATCGACAGTGAATATTTATTTGCCAGGTGGTGCCTCTGAATATTGGTACGATATTGATGGCTATAGGCAGTTCCAAGGAACTGGTAATTACAACATTCCTGTTACATTAGATAAGGTAAGTTGTTATTAATATTTTTTAAAAATCGTAGCAGTTTTGTTTTGGATCTATGATTATAAAAATTTCGTTACCTAATTCACCTAATTATGCATTCTATTTGTTGGTTCTATTGTTTTGTATGCATTGTTTATTTGAAATTATGTGGCATGTAGTAAATGTAGGATACCCCAGAAAAAAAAATCGTGTGTGCTTAGACCACACGGCAGAAGCAAAACTTCTTTTCCACAATTCAAATTTGTTTTTTGTTTTATTTCATTATTTAATCTATCAATATTATGTATTATAGTTTAGGTTTCCTTAAAGAATTCAACATTTCTAGTGATAACAATTTTATTCATTTGATTTATTAACCCAAGTAACATTTTAAGTTATAATAATTATTTATCTTAATGTCCAAATAGTTGTATTAGGGTTATAAAATTGTCGTTTAGGGTAGACAAAATAACTATAGGTCTTATAGTAGTTGTTATGATGTTATTTACTCGAATCGTGAAAGTAATTGTCCTATAAAAGTCTCAGAACAGGCATAACATGGATACTTTAACATCAACATTATATAGTCTTTCAAAGGTTATTATAAGGTTGTAAAGAGGTCTTCGTCGTTGATACTTTTTTTACGACTTTAGAAATATAGTTGTACAACAGTTGTAAAGAAAATAATTTGACCACATTATAACTTTGTGGACCGATAGTCATATAAAGACGATTTAAATATATTATAAGACATCAGTAAATAGAAGTCATAGATGTTGTAGAACAGTTTTAAGCAAGATCTTATACGACATAGAAATGAGAACATGACAGTAAGAAAGTAGTGCACATGCACGTTAATATTAATTTCAACTTCAATATGACCCCAGGAAGTGGTAATTTTAATAAAATACCTTTATATGACTTTCATAGGGTAACAATTTTATTCATTTGATTTATTAACCCAAGTAACATTTTAAGTTATAATAATTATTTATCTTAATGTCCAAATAGTTGTATTAGGGTTATAAAATTGTCGTTTAGGGTAGACAAAATAACTATAGGTCTTATAGTAGTTGTTATGATGTTATTTACTCGAATCGTGAAAGTAATTGTCCTATAAAAGTCTCAGAACAGGCATAACATGGATACTTTAACGTCAACATTATATAGTCTTTCAAAGGTTATTATAAGGTTGTAAAGAGGTCTCCGTCGTTGAGACTTTTTTTACTACTTTAGAAATATAGTTGTACAACAGTTGTAAAGAAAATAATTTGACCACATTATAACTTTGTGGACCGATAGTCATATAAAGACGATTTAAATATATTATAAGACATCAGTAAATAGAAGTCATAGATGTTGTAGAACAGTTTTAAGCAAGATCTTATACGACATAGAAATGAGAACATGACAGTAAGAAAGTAGTGCACATGCACGTTAATATTAATTTCAACTTCAATATGACCCCAGGAAGTGGTAATTTTAATAAAATACCTTTATATGACTTTCATAGGGTCATTAGTAAATGTGAGACGCAATTTTTTATTGTATCAAATGATGTGCCATATGTCATACAGTAAATGTAAAGCAGTAATAAGATAGTATAAGCATATCAGCATCTGTTAAAAATTATTATGAGTTTTACAAAAGACTGGGCAAAATACAAAAATGCTCAGAAAGTTATAGACGAGCAGTTACAAAAATTTGGAATTAAATCAGTTTTGTCATACAAATCATTTTTTTATACTACTACTACTACTACTAGCACTACTATGAACTTGACGAGGCACCTACCCCGGACTGCAGAGACAGCCCTCCATGCGCATGCGCGACAGACCGTTGTATTTAGTCATATTGGATTGTTGGTATAACACTACATTCCATATTTATGACTAATTGGTAATATGAAGGTCTTAATAGAGATCTTCACAACTTTAGAGCTAATTCTTTATGAGGTAAAGGTATCTTTGAATTTACACGACGTAATGGAGTCATATCCAATCAAGTCAGATAAAAGTTGTATGAAAAGTCATGAAAACCTGTTTCCAACCATCCATACTCGGTTATAAAGGAGCTGTAAAAAGGACGATACATCTATAGACAAGTTGTATTATTGGTCGCAACGCTTTCAGGTTTTTTTATACAACTTTAAATGTTACTTAGGAATGCCCCGACGTGCTATTGGAGAAAGAGAGAACGGGAGAGAGGGATGTGCGTGCACAATATAATAGTCCTGGAGCCCATGTACAAAAGTGCAACAATTATCAGATAGTTTCTTTATATTTTCATTTGATTGTACCCACATACTGCAGCTATGTAAGGGGTGTCAGCTGGCTAAGTGATGAACAAATCGTGACGGGAAGCAGTCCCGGGCATTACGAAGCTTTTATGAACGGAAAATTATAATCAGTAACGAACATTGAACATTGTCAGCTTGCCTGGGGGCACTTGTCAGCTAGGGGTGCGAAGGAGTCAGAAAATGCGAATTTTGGTATATACTAATATGTTATATATGATTCACGAAAAAAAGTGTCAGCTGCTCGTATGTCGGTGGAAAAGTTTTCAGCTGGGGTCACAAAAGGTTCTGGGCGTAGACGCGCTGTTAGGGCTGGCGCGCACGACCTTTAATGCATCAGCTGACAATTTTTCCACCAACATACAAGCAGCTGATACTTTTTCTCGTAAATATTACATTAAATATTAGTATCCAATTAAATTACAAGTTTCCCAAAATTATTCTCAATGATTTTTTTAATCATGAAGAACATGCAGGGGGCAATCTCGACTTAATAACTTCAGTTCTAGGTCGTGCGTGCCAGCTAACATCGCGTCTATGCCTGGAACCTTTTATGACCCCAGCTGAAAACTTTTCCACCGACATACGAGCAGCTGACACTTTTTCGTGAATCATATACAGGGTGGTCCAAACTTTATCAGCAATACTTTAAAAACTGCTAGAAAATTTCAAAAAAGGAGATTTTTTTCATATAAGCATGTATCGAAATCCTAGTGGTTTTCGTTATATCGTAAAATTTCAATTTTTTTTCAAGTTTTCTTTTATTTTTCTTAAGGGACGACAGATATGGCAGATATATTTTGTACAGCTTAGACACAAATTAAATGCTATAAATTAATAATAATTCGGCTTGTCTACTTCCACCAGGGCGGAGAGGCGGGGGTCAACCGTCATATTTTTCAATAAAAAATGGTACGCCACTGGAAAAGTAATATTTTTCTGCCTTAACTAAATTTTACAATCAATTCTAAGAAAAAAAGTATTCTTGACTTTTTCGAAAAATGTCCTTTTTTTGAAAATTTAATTATTCTGTGTATTAAATTTTTTAGAAGAAGAAAATCAAAGTAGGTGTAGGTTTTTGAAATTTTGCACGTATATTCAGGTTTTAATTCTGAGTAACTTTCCTTAATAACATTTTGTCATAAAACCTATTTAAAGGGCACTTTACTGGAGCAAAAAATTAGCAAAGATGTAAGATTGTGTGTAAATGTAAATACAAGAAAAAGTGATAATGGGCATAAGCACTCAAAGTTAGAAATTACACCATACTGATGATTGCCAAATAGCATGAAACACGTGTATGCGGTTACTAGTTTTTTTGTTTTCTAACTTTGAGTGCTTATGCCCATTATCACTTTTTCTTGCAAAAATTAGCTTTATCAAAATTTCCACGATACATGATTTTTCAAATCTAGAAATCCTTTTTGTAGGTTTTATGGCAAAATGTTTTTAAGAAAAGTTGTTCAGAATTAAAAACTGAGTAGGTGTGCAAAATTTCAAAAACCTAGACCTACTTTAATTTTCTTCTGCTAAAAAACTTAAAACACTCGAAAATGATTTTTTCAAAAATGTTACATTTTTCGATAGAAAGTCAAGAATACTTTTTTCTTAGAATTGGTTGTGAAATTAAGTGGAAGCAAAAAAGATTACTCCTCTAGTGGCGTACCATTTTTTTATTAAAAAATATGATGGTTGACCCCCGCGTCTACGTCACTGGTGGAAGTAGACAGGTCAAATCATTTTTAATTTATATAATTTAATGTGTCTAAACTGTGCCTAATATATCTGCTGTAGCTGTCGTCCTCTAGGAAAAATAAAAGAAAAGTTAAAAAAAAATTGAACTTAGGCTGCAGACGAATAATTGCTGTTCTTAAATAAACTAATTTAGAAAAAGTTCTGTAAAAAAGACCAATAGGTGTTTCAGGATTCAGTATTCATAGGACGCATAGGGTGCAAAAAGTGATTCTACCGTAAACTGTCTTCCAACTTGCTGGTAATATATCCCAAAAGTCAAGTTTCTAGATTTAACGTTTTTGAGAAAAAAAATCAATACCAATATTTTTTGTCTATCTTAAGGCTGGAATAACTTTGAAGGGAGCCTTAAACTGGCTTACATGAAGGACCCCTCCTTAAAACCACATGTAGAATACATTCTCCAAATATTTGCACATCGTTACGGAACACCTTGTATATACAGGGTTATTCACAATCAAACCAACTCATAGTACAGCGGTATTCCACTTGAAAAATAAACTAACCAGTGTTTTTTCTTTTTGCTTAAAGCTCTATTAAGGCCCCTAACAATCACACTAATGTCTTATAATGTGACATTTGTGTTTTTTTAATTCTGTATGTTTAAGTTTAGATCGTAAAATAATTCGGTAACGCTAGTTGAAATTTATACAAAAAATGCTCGAAAGGGTAGAAAATGAAGACTCAACTAAATATCAAACAATAGCCCATCTTAATAAGTGGGAATGTTGTGTTGTTGGTATACTGGATTATTGCTAATAATATTTAATATGCTTGGGTACGTATGTGCATGGTTGCTGAATTTTGAGTGGTACCTCCCAAACGACATAATCTATAGAAAAATAGTATAATAGTTCTTTGTAGAAAATAAAATTTCCTTCAAAGTGGTTTAAATTAATTTAAAAACAAATATATGAAAAAAATTCTGCTCTTATTAAAATAGATTGCACTATAATAGAATTGTGTGAGATAATTATCTACACGTGCCAAATATCATCGAAATCAATCCAGCCATCTAGAAGATATAACGAAAAACAGTATTTTGGAAAAAACATGGCCCCTTTATTTCTCAAGTAGAATACCGATGTACTACGGGTGGCATTTGATTGTCAATAACCCTTGTATATTTAAAAAATTAAAGTCTGTTGGCTGTTTTTACCCAGAAAAAAGTTACATACAAAATGTTCTGCGTTTCTTGGACCTGTGAGTGACATACTGTCTCTAAGACCGAACTCTCTGGAAAACAGACCCAAAACAAATTACATAATTTATAATAACATTAATAATCAATAATCAACATATAGGAAACTGTGAAACTGATAGATTTCACAAATAGATGCAATACTCTAAGAAGGACTCCTGTTGGGCTAGGTCTTCTTAATCTGCTCTGAAATCAGATATTTGCATAATGCATCCACTTATTTGTGACATTATAATAAAAATAAAATAAAAGAAAAATATATAAGAAAAGGTGTTCTATGACGACTGGTGATAGGTACATGTAATATGTCCATTTTAACATCATCTTTGCTCCAAGGAGTAAAAACCACCTAAAAAGTACAAAACAACTCCATAGAAATTTTGGTTGGTTCCTTTTTCTTATTAAGATTATTTTACCTTCATAAAATAAGTAGACTATTACGAACCATAGGATCCCTAAATCATGCACCATTATAAATTTTCTGGACCTCCCTTAATAGATGTTATCACAATGAACTGTACTGCACTGAAAATCTAATTTTAGAACTACCTTTTTAAGACATTTTAGAGACTGTGGTGCACCCTAGAAAAATGTACTATATTTTCGCATTTTTTAGGCGAGATCTAGGCAATTAGGCTAACAAAACCAATACATTTTAGATTGTGGCTTTCTATAGAGGTGGCAGCATCATTCCTAGAAAAGACAGACCAAGAAGAGCCTCTTCTGTAATGCACAATGATCCATTCACTTTATACGTAGCCTTAGACAGCCAGGTAACTTTTTGTCTCAAGTAGCTATGCTACTATTAATGAATTACATTTCTTTAAGGGTTCCGCAAGTGGTACTCTTTATGTAGATGATTATCAAAGTTTTGATTACAGAAATAAACAGTACTTATATGTTAATTTTGCATTTAAAGATAATTCTCTTACTAGCAGGTAAGCTGATGGTTTGTTAAATTTAGGTGAATCGGCATGATTTTGCTTATATTTTAGCCCAATAGATAAGACTGATTACCCAACCAAGGAGTGGATTGAGAGAGTGGTTATTCTTGGTCTTCCACATGGCATATCTGGTGCTAAGCTCACAAGTAAAAGTAAGATATTACATCATATAAAAGCTGTTACTATTAGTGATTATATTTTTAGGTCTAGGCACCGTTGATTTAGAGGTGTCTTACGATGGTGAGAGAAGGTCTCTCACAATCCGGAAGCCAGGTGTCAGTATAAGGGAACCATTTACTATTAAGCTTGTCTAAAAATAAGTTATTAAAATGTTTTTGTTCGAGTAGACGAAAGACATTGTTGTGATAGACTTTTGTTTATTGGTAAGCGATCAAAAATATAGCTGGAATTGGAGATAAATTGTGTTTGATTCATATGTGTTAGATAATGTATGTGGGTGCACAACATTACTGAAAGTGTGCTGTGTTAGGGTATGTCTCAAGTTTTTATTATTGTATTTTTTTTATTGTTTTGACTTGTAATTTTCATATTTAGCAAAATCCCCATTTCGCGCCTCTTTGATCCAATCGTATTTGATTCAAAAACGATCTCAACTGAAAAATCATGTGGCATTTCGTTTTTTGATCGACTGATCTTTTGGTTAATCATCAGGATGGTGGGAATGGAATTTGTACTAAAGGGACACAAAAACGTCTTGGGCACATCTGACAGTGTCGATAGTGGTTTTCTATATTTACAATAACTTTAAAAAAACGCCTTCCATATGATGAGAAAGGGCTTTGATTGCAAGAAATGGAATGTGACTATCGAATCTCGGATCGGCGAGAATCTTCCCAATTCTGACAGAGGACAGACATCATTGAAAATTTTCTGGTCCCTAGATTTCGATAGACGTCATACATTTGACAGGGGAACGCAAGGGTCACATCAGATCATACTTACGGAAATTTGATCTTTGTGTGAACCTTATTTTGCAATTTACAGGGATTGTTTGGAGGTATTTAGTATTTATTCATATACAAATTATTTTGTGTTATTTGGATTAGCTAAGACTAGAGATGGGTCGCTGGGAATATTCCCGGGACGGGAGCATTAAAAAATTGGGTATCAAATAGGTAATCGGCCATATTGAATTTGGTGTGAAGTCACTAACTTTATCGTTTTCTAGTCTTCAAGCCCTTTCATTTGATACCCATATTAAGGGGGTTGACAAAAAATTCATCATCCGCCATCTTGGAGCGGCGGCCATTTTGAAAGTATTACAATATTGAGTATTGCATATTTTATTGTCACCGGAACTAAAGGTGTATGCAAAATTTCAGCTCAATCGGATGTCAGGAAGTGGTTCTAATTCAGCTTGCAAGATTTGACCCACACCAACAAGTGAAGTTAAATAAAAGCTTGTAAAGTACAGAAGCCTGAGAGTCGGTAAGTCCATGTGAGTAAAGGGGGCTGGTGTGCCACAACAGGCAACGCACAGAAAATGTGTCATCTTAGACAGTGACTATTGTTAAAGGTCTAACAATTTAAATTGTTTTTATTTGCTGGTTGGCATTTTGTAAAGAAATAAATTACTTTTGTGTTTATTAATATTTTTTCAATGATTCCGGAGCACTCCCGACCAGTATAAAGTTTAATAAAAATTCAGCATTTTGAGATGGCCAGAGAAAAAGACCCTTACATTTTTGTATTGAGTCTTTGCACACCAACACTTTGAGTAGTCTGTTGATCATTCATCTGTTTTGACGGGATTCCGTGGCATACTTGACTCTCCAGATGCCTTTAAAATTACTATTTTGCTCAACTTTGAAACCCTGCAGAATGAAACTCCCTGTATATTTTTTGCTCAACTAGTTTCTTGCGACCTATCATCAGAAAAAAAAACAACTAATATCGATTGAATAATAAAAAAAATTACGGAGTGTTTTCATTTCAAATGGGCCACCTTGTATATTTGTTCTAAAAAATTTACAAAAATAAAAATCACATTGTATATCACAGCAAGTATATACGCATACCAGTTTTACAACCTCTTTTGGAAATAATAGTCGATTAGCTCGGGCGCCAGGCAGGGGCGGATGGGCACCCAAAAGGCCCACCGGGAAGAATATGGCGAGGGTCCATTTCTTAATAAACATTGGAATAAACAAGGTGTTTAAGGGTGTCTCAAAAACTATTCAAAACAAATTATTAGATGCAATGTTGCAAATTTAGAAGCAGGAAATATTAAAAGAAATTCAATCCGCAAATTTTATTGCTTTGGAGGTCGATGAAACTACAGACACCTCTAATCATCAGCAAATTTGTGAACGCTTTTGGTATTTTTTTAAGCCGGGTGGACATAAACCTGATTTACTAGCAGAAACATTGCTGAGTGAATTGCAAACTATTTTAACTTTTTCTGTATCTGATGACAATAAATCGAGCAATAAATATAAATTAATCGCTCAAAGTTATGACGGGGCATCCGTGATGAGTGGTAAGACAAATGGGGTCCAAGCAATTATCAAAAGAACATTTCCACATGCACATTATATT
The DNA here is from genome assembly GCA_963920635.1 of Pseudeuparius sepicola. Taxonomy (NCBI): domain Eukaryota; kingdom Metazoa; phylum Arthropoda; class Insecta; order Coleoptera; family Anthribidae; genus Pseudeuparius; species Pseudeuparius sepicola. The sequence continues at coordinate 43,155,059 of OY987302.1, read as the reverse complement.
CATTGTTACGCGCATCAATTTAATTTAGTTATTGAACGAGCGGCACAGTGCAATAGAAAAGTAAAAATTTTCTTTGCAAATTTGCAGTCATTTTCAAGCTTCTTTTCTCGAGCGCCAAAACGAACGGTAATTCTTGATGAAATAGTCCAAGGTAGATTACCACGTGCTGCGAACTGTGAACCCTTTATTTGAACGCCAGGATTCTTTCAAAGAATGCTTAGACAAAATTATTGACAAAGATGGGATGGATTCAGTTACTATTTGTGAAGCAAGTGGTTTATTGAAACATTTAATGTTGCCCAGAATGTCTCTACTGGTTAAAAATATTTCATTTCATCATGCCACATGTTGAAATATTATTTAATCAGACTCAAACGTGCGGGATTGAAAGTGCTCAAATGCAAAAGGCAGTTGAACAATTCCGACAGCAAATTATTTGAATTAGAAATTCTACTGACAACGACGATAACAATGAAGAATGCAATAATGAAGAACCTGGTAGGAAAAGACAGAAAACGACAGCTGGAGATAACAGAGCTGTTATTGCAAAGGAAGCATGTGACACAATTTTAAGCCAAATGATAGACCGATTTGATTTTAAGGATCACTTAAGTGCAGTAAAATTATTTGATTCTCAACATTTTAAAATGTATGGACATACATTTCCCCAAAAACATCTTGATGAAACTGTAAAATCTTATCCTATGTTGGACAGTGTAAAATTAAAAAGTGAACTATCAGCAATTTATAAACGCGATGACATGTGTGACGTAAGTGGTATTTTGCCACTTTTAGTGTTCATAACAGACAACAATTTAAAAAAAGTTTTGACAGAAACATACAAACTGTTTGATATTATTTGTACAACGCCCATGTCGACAGCCGAATGTGAACGATGTTTTTCAACCCTCAAACGCATAAAAACAGCACAATATCAGAAGATCGACTGAACGCATTGGCAGTCCTATAAATAGAAAAGAAGTTCATTCAGTCTATCCCGGATTTTGACAACAAAGTTATTGACATATTTTCCAGCATGAAAAATAGGAGAATGGATTTTATGTTAAAAAAGTAATAGGTAAGATTTTTCTTGTGCCCACCCTATTTCAGAACTCGCGAGCCGCCACTGCTTGAATGAGAAAATGGGGCACCTAAATCTCTCACTATGCGACAGTCTAAATGTATGTACCTACCTAGGCACCTTAGTTTTATTTCATATCATAGATTTATAGTTTTGTTCCTAATAAAAACAATCTAAAACACATTTTACTTTTTTTTCCTCTAAAGTGTCACAATATGTCATATGGCCACAAGAAAAAAATGTGGTCATATTTGGGTAACAAGTGGCCATAAATGGCAAAAATCGACCTTCAAGTATATTTTCTGTTGTATTTTTTCAATGAAAATGTTTTTTGTTAACTATATTACCCCTCCAAAGACAACTCAACGGGGTACAAATATATGAAGCCATAAATTTAAATATAAGTATTTACTATTTTTTTTTATGCTGGTTGAAGTGTGGAAAATCCTTAATGTGGCCAAAAAGGGTATCTCTACCCTATAATAGTTTCCAGCGTGGGCAGCATAAACAGACATCATTTTGCCACAGCTTAGTTAATACAGCTGAAAGACGAAAGACTCGGTGTCGGCGCCTTTGATGTGGCGGTCCAGAACCAAGCGAGACGGAATCGTGCTGGCTCTCTCAGATCCAGCGGAATTGTCAGGGCCGGATTAAAAGGATTTTTATTATAGAAATATAATAGTTTCTACCTGACAGTACCGTACTAGGGAATTTTAAAAGTTTATTGTAACATGAAATTTGAATTAGAATTTAGAATATTACGTGGTATGACAGTAAAAGTAGAAAATTGATATTTTAGGCAGGTAATAGCGAGGATAATAAGTTTTGTACTTGGAGTTAATACAAATTCTTAAAAAAAAACTTGAAGAGCAATAATAATTAAAATTCCTTATTTTTAAGCTAAGACTTGCCATCTGTGGTTAAAAGGGCGCTGTATGTGGTATTTACAGAACCAGTGATTTTATAATTACATGATGATTTTAATTAAATAAATATATTCGCAATAAAATAATTTCATAAAACAATATTGATATCTAGTACCAATATAAAGGGTGAAAATGGCGGGAAATAGAATTGCGTAATAGTTGTATTGCCTAAAGCCTAAATAATATAAATGATAAACAAACAACACCACCGAACAAAAATACCTATAATTATACATTTTATAAAATATACCTACAATAACACACAACAAATTAAATATAATATACAAATAAAAATATAATCATTACAGATGTTGCCAAATTGTAAGTTTGTTTTTTTAAATATTCCTAAAATTTTGGTTTATAGCTTTTAGCGGCATTTGCAATTGTCCCAATAAGGTATCATTTTCATTATTATATGCCTTCAAAAAACAATAAAAAGAAGAATCGTCCAATAATTCATTATAACCTTTGCTATAATTCGTGCAAGTATCACAGGAGTGTATCAGCAGGGCTTTGTTTAACAGGTAGCCACACACGTACCGAGTAATTTTTTTGCAATAACTCGTCCTTACAGTATCTAGTTTTACCACAAGGTCCTCCCGATTGGCTTTCATTGCCCATATCCTAGCCCTGTAAAAATTATTTATTTACATTAATAATTATTGTAGATAAGTTAAAAAATGTAAATAGAAATTACCTACTGTTTTTAAAGGATACCTTTTTTGTTTAGAATTTACATTTTGAATACTTATTAAAAAATAAGTGTCTTATTAAATAAATTAAAGTAACTAATACATATAGTCGAACTCGCGAATTCGAATAATTCTAAGATAGGTACTTATCGGTTTGGTTCCTTGGGAAAACGAAAGATTTTTTTCTTGGAGTTGTAACTGCACACACGGTATGATGTCCTTTTCGTTCACTCATTTTCCTCAAAACTCAAAGCCTCGCTCAAGTTAAACGCTAAATCACGCTAAATGCTAAACGATCACAATTAAATCAAATCGACGAAATTAAACCCACGCCTATGAATTCTGAACGAATAATAACTCTACTACCCTTCTGAACGGACGCCAAAGCCGTCTTTTCCGCTGGAAGGCGGGGCTTAAACGCTGCGCAACGGAATCAACGCAAATCGTTCCCGCCAAGAGAGTTGGGGAGCTGAAGCTGTGATTTTGCTATAGAGGAGTCAATACGCACGGAACACATTCGTAATAAAAAAGTATTTATGTGACAATATTTTTGTGTGAAATTGCATTAGCTATAGCCCTAAGGTTGCATAATACATTAAATAATAGATATTCATAGGCAAGTTGGAGACATTTGAATAGAAATGTACAATTTGCCCTTGTTCCACGAATTATTGCAACCGGGCACCGGCAACATTGCAATGCCGTTTCTTCTGACAGGCACAAAGGTCGCCACGTTTGGCGTTCTAGACGTCCAGCCTGAAGAAAATTGCGCAACTTCGTCTTTAATTATCATAACTAAATAAGGGTTAAATGCCGTTGTTTGTTCACCGGGATTGACGATTTTCAATTTATTTTCTTGATTATCCCAAGCGCATGCTAATGTCCTATAGGAATAAAGCTCCTTTCTGGATGACATCATTGACAAACTAGACGTAAAACTGACGGGGAAGACGCACAGTGTGGGGGATGAACTGAGTACGGGTTTACCTTAATAGACTGGGATATAGTGACAGATTTTCGGACGTGATTTTACTCAGTATGCCTTTCAAAGGGCATTATGTTGCATATTCTTACAATAATAAGGATGCATATTCTCAAAATAATAAGGTATGAAACAGAGTCATCCTGGGTTCTTCATATGGAAAAGTGAGATTTCATTTATTCGTTTTGATATGATAAATGATTTTAGTCAGGCTGCCATGTGTTTCATAATGAAGTTCAAAATAGAAAATTCCTCGCAAAACCATAAGCATACCGTTAACGTTTCCTGTAATTGGGTGTCTCTACCTGTTGGCTGTTGGAAATAAATGCTTTGTTTGTTTGTTTGTTATGACTCCTATTCTTATTATTGTGAGAATATATTACGCATAGGTACTGAGTAAAATCACGTCCAAAAATCTGTCACTATCTCCCGGTCTATAAGAGAAAACGCAGGCTTAACTGTGCGGTCTAATGTTGATTTTTTTTTGTAGAAATTTCCCAATAACTTTAAAAGTTTTCATAGGATCTATTTGAAACTGGTAGGCTTGTTTTTTTGGGATGGTAAATGAAAATGTTTGGTTATTTTTTATGTGGTTCCTAGAGGCATAGACAAAGCTATACATACACTGTCAGAACCATTATTGAAATTTCCACACGCTGCGCCAAATATTTTGCATACAATTTTATATAAAAACTAATAACTAAATTAAAATACCGATAGATACATCAACTTAGTATCGAGTCCTAAGAATTGCAAGACATTACAATTTATCTGTTTTAATTTGTTTTCGTTCCAAAATTAAAGTTTAAAAGTTGGTGTAATGGGATTTTTTGCGGAGGGTTTCAAAAATGCTTCTAACTATCTATGGCTCCTTTAATTTATGATAGAGGGCGCTAGTCATACCCAATGTGCTATCACTTTGGCCATATTTTTTACCCTAAGTTGGAACTATGAGAATTGAACCGAATTGGTCTTTCTTCACCAATGTTGAGGTGCCCCGTAGATACAAACCAATTTTCTCATTTTATTTTATCAAATAACGCGATACAATGTTAGCCACTTTCTTGAAATATTTCCTTAAAAATTCATCGGGTTATGACACAAGCCGCCGAGTATCGGGTCATTAAGTTAAATAGAAAAACCATGTTGTTTACATTGTGTAAGTACCGAAACACCAGGAAGAGTCTGCCACGGTTATTAAGGTTCTCCGAAAAACATGCTCCAAAATCATGTTTATTTATATGTTCTATCAGCCGACAAACACGAGCGCGTCTAGCGAACACCTGCAGATCCAAGAATCAAGGCGAAAACAATGTCCCAATCTGATATAAAAGAGGATTACTCCCAAACGAGTGGAAGTAGTCGCAGATCTCGAGTTGCAGGGCGAAGTACTGCCCGAGACATCATCCAGAGTCCGATGCCGCGCCAGCCATGAGAGGGGTCGTCGCAGATCACCAGTGGCAGGGCGAACTTTTGCCCGAGAGACCAGCGAGCGACCGATGCCGTGCCAGCCATGAAACCTACACCAAAAACCAGCAGCAAGTACCTTCCACTGACCAAAGAGTAAGCGATTGCATTTTGTTTTGTTGGGTTTTGTCGACTGAGTTGCCTTCCTCTTTCCAATTAATTCATTTATTTTAATTTATTTTATTTTGAATGCTATTAGTGTTTACGTGGGGCGTCGTGAAGGATTGTTATATGCTGTCATATTTTAAAACAGTGTCGTTACAGTTATGAATATTTTACGCTAAATTTTGGGTATTTAGAAATGCGATTTTGTGCCAATTTCGAATCATTTTTTAAGAATTTACATATTTTTATTATCATTTGTGTGCACAGGCTAACTAACTTGGGTGCCAATAATTTGGATATTATTCTTGGGATATTTTGAGCTTCATTCACTTACTATTTTCTGCAGATTCTTTTGTCACTTTATGTTATAAGCTAGTATTGTTCGCCACACAATTTTGGAACCAGTTAGTAAAATTATAGATAATTATTTTGCGCTAAAACTTTTATTGTCGATTCTTTTTTGTTAAAATCATTTAATAATATTTTAATAATACACTTTGAACACTTGTGTGCATCCTCATATTATTTTACCAAAGATCATGATTTGATTTTACTGTAATTCGTAACTTTATATTTTATATTCCATAGGCGTACCATTTACTTTTTCAATATATATATATTAAAATTCCCCTTTGTTTCCGTTAATCCTTAGACTCACACCAAAAATAAATTAACTTGTGGACCACCCTGTACATACCGCTCGACCAACTAACATATTTTAAAGGTGGGCTCCACAATGTCTTTGGCTCGGTCTTTGCCGATTCAGACCAGTGGCTTTGTCCCACGCCTTTGGGTTTGCTTCAATTGATTGCATAGGTGACTGATTGATTACTTAGTTCGATTCATTGTTACACTCTTTCCTGCACTATTTCCTGCATGGCAGTCGGGTGAGCCATACTGATGAGTGATCACCGTCCTGAAATAGTGCCCTCTATGGTCGACTGTCATGTCATATCTTTCTTTAATGGCTGCGGTATTCGGTATTTACCTCAGAGGTGATCGTTTTGCTCCGAATCTTTCGTTTATAATATAGGGGTAGGAAAGGTAAATCCCTATCGTTTGGATATTAAATCGGAGGCGTCCGAGAAAGCTCCGGCAGCTCCGCTTACTTTGGACGACAAGAGTGATCTAGGACGGTGTATGACGTAATGATTGAGGTTTTTGTTCATTGTTTATTTATTAATTTCATTTTCGTTTTCATTTCATTTTAAATAGCTAATGCAAGGTTTGGGGGTTGATGTTGTCGAATTATAAGTTGAAAAAGGGGAAACGTTGTTTCTGAACTAAGATAGATTCTGTAATGTTGTGGGAACTGCCTTGGGTAGGTACAGTTTCTTCCGCAAAATGTTCAATCTTTTATAAAACGGCATAACTCTGTTCTTCCTCATCTTCAAAAAATATTTCCTGGTAGCTATGGACTAGGGATAATACGACTCACAATATTAATATTATTTGTCATGGAACACGAAAATAAACGACTTTCTTTTCCCTGACTATAATTATTGTGAAAAAAAAAATAAAATGAGGTTCACTTGTTTCGCTTCAATACATATGGATATAGATCCGTTCATAATTCATTGTAATTACCTATCGCTCTGTCACCTGACATCTGCTCGCATCTGCGAGCAAATTAGGTACCGAACTCGCCTAATATGAGAATTGTAGAACATTTTCTTGTGATTTCAGATAGTACTTATGTATTCAGAAAAACAATTAAATATCGCGTTTCGGATATATAGACCAAATTTATGTTTTTTTAGATGAAACTCCCCATATGTTACATTAATACGAGTAGTTGTTTTAGTCCCACAATATTCTGTGTGTATTAGAAAAAAACAGAAATTAGAAAAAACAGGAAAGCGAATAGCAAAAATGTACTTATAAAAACTTACCTATTTCAAATACGTACTACACAAGAAAGCATTGAAAATTCTACAAAACCAATACTACCGTGGAAGTTTTCCATAAGTTACACATTATTTTTGTCATTAAAAAGCATATTATACAGGGTTTCTACTTTTAAACATATACAAAGTCATAAAATCTTTATTTTTCGAGATAATCCCTGCATTTTTTTTGAAAGGCCTTCAAAAACCTATTCTTTTGATTTTCCTACCATTTTCAAAATTCAAATCCAGGGCTGGCTACGATTTTTTTTATAAACGAATACAATTTAGGGTTTTTTATTTAAAATCTGGCACCATAGCGTTAATCAATACCTACACCCCAGAGCACCCGTATACCAAATTTGAATAAGAAAATATGCAGGGAGTTCCACTCTGCAGGGAGTCAAAGTTCAACAAAATAGGAATTTTAAAGACATCTGGCAAGTCAAGTGTGGCGTGGAATCCTCTCAACACAGTTGAATGGTCAACAGGACCACTTAAAATGTTGGTGTGAAAAGATCCAATACAAAATATACAGGGTGTCTTTCTCTGTGGCATCTCAAAGTACTGAATATCAGTCTGTAAGTCCATATGAGTTAAGGTGGCTGATGTGCCGCAACAGGAAATGCACAGAAAACCTATCATCTTATTGTTTTTTTTTTCAATAATCACAGAGCACTCTTGACCAGTATAACATTTTGAGAAAAATATCTTGTATATTTTTGTATTGAATCTTTGCACACTAACACTTTGAGTATTCCTGTTGACCATTCAACTGTTTTGAGGTGACTCCATGGCACACTTGACTCGCCAAATGCCTTTCCTATTTTGCTCAACTTTTGACTTGCTGCAAAATGGAATTTTCAGTATGTTTTTTGTTCAAATCTAGTATATGGGGATGGGGGTTCTGGTGTGTGTGTCCTGATTAACGCTGTGGTTTCAGATTTTAAATAAAAAAATCTCGCGGCCAGCTTTGGATTTGAATTTTGAAAATGGTAGGAAAATTAAAAGAAACGGCTTTTGAAGACATTTCAAACAAAAAAGTTCAGGTGATTATCTCCAAAAATAAAGATTTTATGGATTTTTATATATTTAATAGTGGACGCTCTTATTTAATTTATTATTATAAATAATTCTAAAATAATTCTATAATTATGAAATACTTCTATAATTCTGAAATATTTCTAGTCTTCTATAAGATCATTAACAATAATTAAGCATTGTGGCAATACATTAATAAAAACTGCATATATGTTGATAACAACAATATTAATAGAAATAAGGCGTCTAGTACCTGAAGCAAAAATGCTGATAATGAGCCCATCACATCAACAAGCTGTTTTATAACGAGAACTTGTACACTTATCATTGGAAACCTATTCAGGATCTTGGAAATTAATATTCTTTTAGTACACTTAATGTTGATTATGTGAAACTTTAATTTAATTCCCCGAGGATGATTATGGACTGATCGAAAGGAAAAATCTCCAAAATAATATTCTCTCAGAAATGATAATAGTAATAATTAAGAAATTACGAATTTGTTTTCCGAATTGTATAAGTTACTTAAGTTACTTCATTGAAAACAGTCTTCAGAATTGGATGTAGCCTAACGGGCAAAGACGCATGTCTATGAAAGCGCCATTTATTTCATCGTAGGTTCAAATCGATAAATTTTCTTTTTTTTTTAATTATGAAGTCACTCATATTTGAAATTGACATTTGGTGCGTAAATAATTAGTAGTTTCGGAGATTTTCCCTTTCGATTGGCCCATAAATCATCCCCAGGGAATTAAACCAGAGAATAAGTTCTACAATAGCTGTAGTATTTATTCAAATAAAATGTAAAGGGAATAAAACACCAGCTGAAATAGGAATGTCGTATATTAATCAACATTTATAAAATATTTTAAATTGTAACAAACATGACTAGATTCATACTGATTCACAAATAAATGACAATATAGCGACCAGCTTTGCATGGCCGCACAATGGGATGTGCTCCTAATGTTTCGCAACATTTTTTTTATAAAATGTGGATCATAATAATTAATAATATCATGTGGTAGCTAATTAATAATATTGGCAGATGTATTTGAGGGATCTATCACATTTATATATGAACAATTGCACATTTCTTTTCAGGCACGGTGGCTTAACAAAACTATCAGCAAGTTAATATTATCTCCTGAAACAAAGCCATTTTAAAGGGTTTTATTTCTGAACTTATATGATGTTCCAAAGATCAAAGAAATAATACAAAATTTTAAGAAATAATACAAACTGTGCTGCTATTATTTTTATTGGAATTGGCGTGCCATAAAACCAGTGTCAAATTTTTTAGACACAAATCATGTTATAGATATGTTCTTATTCTCAAAAAGGAACCCATTTATTTAATAATCATCAAGCGTAAATATATTTCGTCAAGTTGTAACATCTGTTACACAGCTACTATTATATTTTTTTAATATTTTTTAAGTCCTCAAGGACGGAGTTAGGACAGTGACAGGAAATGTGAAAAACTTAAAATATCAGGAAGCAAATCGATTCATGAGATACTGTCAATGCTTAAGTAATTTGACTTGCAACATAGATACATCATATTTGATAGCTCGTATATATTTTTTTTCATCATACCAGACTCTCTCCTCCGCTCCGGGATCTACCTAATACAACAGTCAACTACATTAAAGCACGAACTATTAAGAGAGAAACATTGAAGCTGGTGCTGCTGAATCTAGCTGATCTACCCAAGAGTATCTGACATCAGATTTCAGTAGAATTATGACTGAAGCCAAGATTATCTCATTTCATATACAAAAAGGGAGAAATGTAGCAAACAGCAAATTTGGTTGTTATTCAATGATGATAATGAGGCTAAACTTCTTTAGTGTTGCAACTCAAATTAAGCAATTAAATAAAAAAAAATTAGCTTGATTTCTCAGATGAATACAAATTGAGAAATAGTATAAAAATGCAATGTTTTGACAAACTCTATATTTAACTTTGAGAAGCGAAAGAGTGGTTTTAGAGGAAAAGCATACATGTTAACCTTAGTTGTAGAAATCCGGAAATTTATTTATTATGCAATCTATTATTATTGTCTATTAAATTCATTAATTTAAGTATCTATAAAAATATAAAATTTGTCAGAGCATTACTGTCACTGAAAAATAGAAGAAATAGTGAACCATAAGAATTAAATAGATATTTTCAGACGATTACAAACAAGATTTATCAATACATTTTATCTAATTTACTTGCAGATTATTCTAGTATTTGCCAGATTTTAAGTTTGATGTGTCTTTAATGATACGGAAAATGTAAAATCTACATAGTAGACAAAAGAGAAATACCAGCAAATAAAATTAATAAACTAAAATGTATCATCCCATTCTTCATCAACTGATGGGATCGATGGGTTACAGTTCTGTCTGAATCTTTATAACTGATAAAAGTAATAGTTTAATGTATAGTTTCTGTACAAGGGAAGTACCTTTCCGTTATAGCCATTCTTTGAAAATAGCCTTATAGAAGCTGACTAATCTCAAAACAGATGCACAGTGGAAAGATGATTCATTTGTGTTAGCCAGTTTGTAACCATTACTGTTATCGACTGAGGGCCATATTCCTATTTGGGTCTCAATATTTTTCGAAAAAAGAAAATAACAAATGCAACGCAAAAGGGGAATTAGGAGCACACCACATCGGAGCGGGCGGGAGAGTGGCCGGCCGGCCGATCTGCTTGCCTCCCTCCCTGCCTGCCCAACGAAACAACAATAATAACATTAACTTACACAAATTTACCGCAAGATATAAAGAAATAAATTATTGTTCGGTGGTTTTCTCTGCTTTTTGATTATTGATTATCTACACAGTAATGATTATTAGCTTCGAATTCGATTTAAATAGTGATATATTGCGAGGGCCGGGGGTGGCGGCCTCGCTTTTCGGCCTACGTTACGATGATCTGGGTGACCCGTTATGGGCCAGTCCAGCCCTGGATGTTTTACAGGTGCCAACTGCCAGGCGGGGACGATGTGTGCTGAACTTTCTATGTGCTCTTTTAAACACAAAAATGCGCATTCAATATGACTTTCATATCATCCGCATGAAAATATTGTATAGTACTTATTTAAGTGTATTCGAAACTGGATTATTTTTTATAAAAAGACAGAAGGTATAATTTTCTTCCTGGTTATTTTGGAACATTGCTAAATGTTTTTGAAAACTTATTGTTACCTAATTGTCTGGACAAAACTGACTAATAATATATATAAATAAGGATATCATAGTTCAAAATTTTGAATATTCTCATCTTGTCAGTTAAAATTTTTAAAAATATGTAGAAATAAGTTACTAAATATCATAAATAACAATTGAAAAAGTTCTTATGAATCGGCTAACAAAAATTTCACTTTTAATATTTTCGAAAATTCGTCTCAAAAATAAGGAACGTTTGTTGTTCATGTCTTGAACTTTATGCCAGTTAATTGTAATCCTAAAATGAACGATAAAAGCCATCCATAGCGACGTAAAATAGCTTGTTAAATACCAAATATTTAAAAAAAATGAAAAATTATTTCTACGCGTTATCTTTATAGTTATTTTCTAAGAATTATTTGCAAATTCATTGAAAGATTCAAAAAATTGCAAAATGAACGTCACAACAAACTTAAAATAATTTACCCCTTTATTCAATATTCCAGCTCTATCTAATGTTAATTTGATACAAATTCTTGATATTTCCTTATTACTTTGTACTAATTTGTAGTTTGCAACAAGACAATACAATATTTTCATGCATGCATATTTTGATATTTTATCAAATATGAATGTGTACATAGTTTGACTGTGGTTTGACTCTGCAAGAAACTAACAGATAAATAATATGTCTGTAAACTGTTGGCACATGATCGAGCTAGAGCATATGAAAGATATAAAATTAAGCAACGGACTTAAATTAGAGAAGATTCAGACTATTTTTGGGTATTAGTGATTAGATATGAGAAGAAGAGTAGGAAGACATAAGCAATGAGTTAAAAAGTAAATCGAAATATTCTATAATATCAATAATATAATATCAATTTGTTTAAGTTACAGAGATGCTTGAAGTTGAAAATGTGTCATTGTATGTTTCTGAAGTGAGGTAAACAACTTTTCTGCTTCTTTCTCTTTGAGATATCAGAACATGAACATAGTAGGTTGGTACTTAGTTGTGATAAAGTGCCAAAAACTTACTGGGAATAACTGCAAGACATTTTTTTGTCAAATATAAAAATTGAAATATATTAGCTGTATCAACTCAACATTGTAGTAAATATTATAATTTATTCAGATAGTATCTTTTAAGGGATATGTCTTAGTAATGAGCATTAATGTTTTTTTCTTCGATGTATAATAAAGGTATCAAAGCTTATTAATTCTTATACACCTAATATAAAATGATATAATATGAATATAAATGGCAATAAATAAAAAAATCATTATATTTATCCACAACACTGTTACTTATCGAAGTTTTGTTTATTTAGTTAAAAATATTGGACCACATTAAAAATTTCTAATTAACATTGTTTCTCTCTAACTCTAGCTAAAAGTTGCAGAAGAAAGTTAAAGTTTATTTATCCAAATTAAAATTTTATTTATTTAACAGCGGGTGGTGAGCAATTGGGAGTGGAAAAACGTGTAATTCATCTTCATTCAAAAATGTTGCGAATACTATACCAAAACTAAATAAATACCCACTACTAATATTAATATCACAGGCTACACACAATAATTTCTTATTTTGCGGTCTACTCTTCGTTCGAATCACTGGGCTTGAATATCTGCTCAACATGTTTCCCATCGTAAGTTAGGGTACTTAGCTAAAAATATGGTTATTATTGTTTTTAGTTAGAAATACAGGGTGTACCAGGTTTTTTAGGTGGGTTGCTCATATAAACATAGGTTCTAAAGTTCTTCGTTTCTGAAATACAGGGCATTGTAGATTTCTTTTTGAAATTGAATTATCGTAATATCTTCCGATATAATCAAGCTGCTGAACTGAAATTCGGCACTGCAGTGTTTTTGGGAATGGAGAATAAGCTGAACATGTTAATTTCTACGTATCTCACAGAGGGCCCTATTTCTGTATCGTGCTTTTACTCGTAGCTTTTTTGAGGTTATAGTTTTGGTCTTGCAGGTTCATCATTTTAGTGCATCTTTTCATTTGCAACAAAAGTGAACCCTTGTTTCGTAACGTTTGGGTTGAAATTGCCCCAAAACACCTGTTAACTACAAGATTCGAATCATAAAATGTTCACCGCTTTCAAATATCAACTGTACATTTAAATGCCAAATGGACGTTGGTCAAGACATCATTGGTTTTATTGAAATAGTCAAAATTATTCGCTTTCAAAATGGAATAAGGATTTATTCCATTTTGAAAGCGAATAAATTTTGGTTCATTGTTCATAGGGATTTTTTTTACTTTAAAATGGCACGGTTGAATTGTAACATTTGAAAGTGGTAGGTGAAAAATTTTGTGTTTCGAATGTTGGAGTTAACAGGTGTTTTGGGGAATGTCTTGGCGATTTTAACCCAAACCGTTGATGTTATCGTTATGAAATAAACGTACACTTTTGTTGCAAATAAAAAGATGCACTAAAATGACGGGCATGCAAGACCAGAAAGATAACTTCAAAAAAGTTATGAGTAAAAGCACGATCCAATGATAGCGCAGGTGGCTCTGTGAGATACGCAGAAATTAAAACTTTAATTTTATTCTCCATCCCCAAAACACAGCAGTGCCAAATTTCAGTTCAGTAGTATGATTATTTTGGGAGATATTGCCATACTTAATTCAATTTCAAAAAGAGAAATACAACGCTCTGTATCTCAGAAACGAAGAACATTAGGACCTATATTTACATGAGCAACCCACCTTACAATGAGTTTTTCTAGAAAATGTCAAAGTTCTGATAAAAAAAACAGGAACACCTTGTATATTATTTAAGTAGGTACCTATATAGTGGAAATATTTGGTAACCTAAACAGTGTGGCAAAATGTTAACGCATAATGTAACCATGTTTGAACATCAGAGCATAATGGCAGTTGTTAATAAGTATTGTATTTGAAAGTTTTTTTCTATTAACGCTGCATTTTATAATATCGTGTAAAACATGAAATTATAACTAGTTTAAAAGTATAGGGTAGGTAATTATGTGGTTATTAAAATAGTTATAGCTAGCAATGTGTAATTTCTACTGTCATTTGTGCCTTCATTTGACTTTCTAAATTAACATTAACAATGCTAGGCAACATGAATGAGTTAAGTAAAATTTACATTTAATTTGATACAGTTACAAAAAGAAAAGTTGTTTCTAATTCAAATATAAGATAAAATACCTATAATAAAATATGAAATTAATATATGCAATTTTAATTGTTGCCCTAATTATCTTATTTATTGCTTAATTGTTTCTAGATATCCTAGTTAGTCAATGATGTACGTGAGACGGTGTCTTAAGAATACGAAAGCATGTTATGTTATCCAATATGGATAACATTGATATCAGTGACATATGGCGCCACAACTTTAAGTTGCCCTGTCATGGCCTACTAATTTTCTCATGTTAAAATATACCAAAAAGTAGCTGGACAACTTTACCTTTTCTATTTCAGTTGTATGGTTACCACAATGAATGAAAAATTGTAAATGAAGTTTCCTAGCAAATAACTTAATTACTGGAATTAAAGCAAAAATAAAGTTGGATTAGCTATTATATTCGAGATAAAATAGGCAACTTTTTATGACATTATCCAAATAAACTTAATTACAAGTATTTTTCGCTAAATTCAATGTCATGATTCCTTAATTTTAAATCATGCTGTATCAACTTTTTAGGACTAGCGAAATTTTCCAAAGAATTACCTCTAAAATAAAAAATAATTTAAAATAAAAAAAATAACAATATAGTTAAGGCGATCCGTGAACATTACTTCGAATTGTGGCAACTTGATACAGGAGGTATTGTCTGGTCACATTGAAACATGCATTTTAAATCAGTAGGTATATTAAATGTTTCGTTATAGTATCTACTTTTCTTTTTGAAAATGTACTAAGCATTGCTAGGTATATTTTTTAAACAACAAAATTGTAATATTCACTTTTATGCCAAAAATGCAGGTGACCTTTTAAGATAAATTTGAAAGTACTTCTAGGTGACATGATAAGTCTGGAGGGACTGTTTTTTTCAATTTTGACATTACTTTTTGAATTACAATCGAATTCAAACGTGTCATCTAGAACTATGTCAAACAATTATTTTATATTAAACTCATAATTTTTAAGTAAAATATTGTTTTAGATCCCTAGTAATACTAACCATAATAAAATTAAAATAGGGCTAGTGGCTAATAGAGTTATAGAGTAAATAGAAGTAATATTTGTTAAATTAAGGTGCACTAGCCATATTTTTCGTCCCAATTGTCTGTTTTATATGTATTTTTTCCAAAATGAGGATGCTTATTGCATTTGGTGTGCACTCCTACACTTTTGTATATTTATTACCTTCTTGCTAATGGAGGACAAAACAGACGAAATTGCACTTAGAGAAAATATGCAAGACAGCCGAATTCGCTATTAGAAAATTTGCATTCGAAAGATATAGATAGGTACCTACTTAATATAATCATTATTGTTGTGGAGATATAATGTTGTTATTTGCATTGCATTTTGACTGGCACCAAAAAGTAACTATTAAGCCAGCACACAGGGACAGGCAGACAATCATAATTAATTTTAAACCCTAAACTTTTTGGCAAAGAATTTCCCCGATATCCTCAACTGGCAGTGTGCGCAATGCGACGCCGCCAAGAGCTGGACTCGCCCCTTGCACCCTAGGCCGCACCCCCCAGTCTAACCGTCTACGCGGGTGGATATGTAACAAGGGCTAAAGCTAATCCAACCCTAGGTATAAGCTTCACACAGCCCAAAAATACAAGCACTTAAAACAGTGCCGAAACTAATAAAAGAGTTTGGTGTGAGCACTACACAGGCATTCTTCGTCGTATCGCACCGTGACGCGCCGTCGGGCGTCCCACATTCGTATGGTCTAGAGACCCTGTATGTGGCGGTTGTTGAGTTAAGCGAAACCTCTACTTCTGCCATCTCTTCGGTCCATTGTTCGAGCCTAAGCACATCTGTTTTGGTTATTAAGTTAATTTTTAAAAATATCTGGGCGAGACTATAGCCTTTTTTATATTTGAATTTTAATCCTAATAAGAAGTATATCCAGATGAACTATAAAATAAAACTTTAATATTTCTCAGAACAATTTTCACTTGCATAAATAATATCCTGACACGAGAATAAACTTCAACTCACTTTTGGGCCGATCTGTATTATTGATATGCAACCAATGTGCTAAGCTATATCAGTTGCTCAAATCAGGCGATTAATTTAAATCTGGTAGTTATCATTGTCAATTTGAATTTTAAATCTAATTGCGATGTTTACTCTTTAAAAAAACAGGTATAGATAGTGTCTCTGGCACTTTGGAGCAGGTACATTTAAAAAAATGTTAAATAGAAATTACAAAAAATATAGAAAGCTAGAGATAGTTGAATATCCTATGAAAAAATGAATGTCCCACATTCTTATGTTAATTTTGAACTTTTTGCTATGCTTCCCTCTAAAGGCTTTGATGGTAAACCACCGTTAAAACGTTTCAAGTCTAGTTTACTTGTTGGTATTATTGGAAAGTAGTCTAAGCACTCCAAAACAGATGTGATTCTTAGTTTCTCGTTTGGCAACTCGGCCCCATATAAATTAAAGTATCTATCCGCATTTTAAAATATTTTTTATATAAAAAGTATTTAAATTAATTATTCGGGATATTTTACTTCTATAATTAATCTCTATAGGCAGTAGTCCGCAATATATTTTCTACAATATAAGAATCACTTAAATCTGATAGGCAAAAAAATTTACATGTATAATTCCTTTTCAATGAACATTTTAAATTTTTCCAGAAGAACTCTATACAAATTGATGTATGATGAAAAAAATGTGTCAATTTCTTGGGATAAAATTGTTTCATTTTGCCCAAAGAAATAGATTTCATTGAGGGTGAAGTACGGTATTTTCTTGAAAATTTAATTTCACTATGATGTAACATTCCTAGACTTAACTCTTTTATAGTCCAACTGCATTTGCCAAAGCTAGGGATATCAAATGCTTTGGGCAAACTTTTATTGCTCTATTAGTAAATCATTTCTAATATGTCTCTAAACTGTGTTTTATGTTATAAATGGATTCTTATATAAAGTTAAAAGAAAGCAATATTTCAAATGAAATGCTTAGCCGAAATACACAGTCTAGCAATAATGCAGTATGACTAAGAATTAAGTTTATGAATAGTGTATTCTGAAAAAAAAATCTGCTTACCGTTAAGGCAGTTAGAAATCCTCCTGAAGTATTTGTATTTTTTGGTGTTTCCACTTACAGCTTTTGTATTTCTTGCGGTTTTGAAACTATAATGGTTAGAAACAAGTTTTTAGCATCAACCGACAATTCGTAGCCAGTTGACGAGTTCCCGTGCTTTTCCGTTTTAGTGACATGATTTATTAATATTAATGTACAGGGTCTCTAGTATGGTCGAGGCTCAGCCAATGGTGTTGTTACTCAATAATATGTTGGCACTGTGATCCGTTTTAAGGTAAACCTTGTGAGGAAGGATCAGTCGCTAAAATTACCACGTATAATGAATATATCAATATCGGCGATATTTTCCTTAGACTTCGTCAGTTAAATTAAATTTTTACCATAAATTTATAAATTAATTTAAAATTCAGTAATTATTTAACACGCTTCATTCACAGATACACACAAGGTCACAGTTTCAATAATTATATCTACAAATAAAAAAGGGTCAGATTTATTTCCTTAATGAAGGTTTTTGAGTACTAGCTATACTACTTTAAAATTGAAGGCATAGAAGAAGAAACTAAAAAAATAAGGATAAAAATTAAGTATAGTAAAAATTAATAATCGACCAATTATTTCAATGCAAGGGGAAAACGTGGTTTCTTAGGTAACATTTCACATAAATTGTTTGTCTACAAAATACTAAAAAAATGGTACATTCTTGAATAGATTAGTTACGTTCCTCTCAGAAAAATTTGTCTTTTTTTACATAAAAATATTTAATGATTCTTAATCTGTGTCCAAAGTAGTGAAGAAATCCAAGGTGAGTAAAAAAATTGATTATGTCTTAGGAGGGTGACCCATTTTGTCCCCTATGGAGCGTTGCTCTGAAAAATTAAAATTACTGATGGGTCTTGCAAAGAATAAAAAAAAGTTATTAAAATCAACAATTACGAGGAGAAAGCATATCAAGTTTAAATTGAGATTTCGGTAAGGATTATGCGTTGTAATCTTTAGACATTCAGAAGTCAGTTTACAAACTACTCTAGTAATAATAAATATTGTTGTAACGATGAGTATAAGTCTGTTGTCGGACTTCCATTCTCTTGATTTATTTTATTTAAACATGACGTTTGACAAGTATAAATCTATGATCGTTCATTTGCACTCAAAAATGATCAGAGATTTGTACTGATAGACCAGGAGTTAGTGACAGATTTTTGAATATAATTTAGGGGGCATTATAATGCGTATATTTTCATGCATCAATTATTCATATTTGTTCGCAAACCATGCGTTTTGGTATAATTTTAGTCAGGCTGCCACGTGTTTTAAAATGAAATTCAAAATTGGAATTATATCATGCCACCTTTCTTTAGCAATTTTATATCAAGAAGTTACATATTTATCATTGGTATCTTGTTCAGAAACGGAAAAAAATATTTATTAAAATATAAGTTAACGTGACCATAATAGACCTTTGGATCCACGATGACGACACAAACAGGGTGTAACTAAACTGATGGTCAAAAATGAAACCACGTATTCTTGGAGTCAAAATAAGGGCACTTCTTCATATATTTTTTTCTCCTACGGGTCATAGTTTTTTTATACAGAGCGTAGAAATTTAGAGAAAAATACACATATTTCTTAGTATCTCTAGAAGTATATGAGATATTTTCTTCTAACTTGGCGTGTCACATGAGCGGATGAGTTGTCAAATTTAAGGTTAATATAAAGCTTGTGAGGCCCCCAGTTGCGGAGATACAGGGTGGTATTAAAATTAATTAGTTCAGAAAAATATGAATACCCTGTATAATCGCATTTTTTAAATTTGTTTTGAATGGTAAATTCAATGGTTAACAAAAAGTATCTCTTAGTATTTTTTCATATTCTCAGCCGTTTTTTAATTATTTTCAAAGAACGGCAATGCTGCAATAAAAAGAATAAATCTAACAATCTGTGGATGTCAATAAAACTTGGCATTATTTGAATCATTTGGCTGCCAACTTTGCACCTTAGTGCAAATATTTTGAAAAATTCTGTTTTCATTTGAAGAATTGACTGATATGCACTTTTGCTATGGACTTGCGAATGGCAATAATAAACATGCGGAAACGCATAGTTGCGTGTATTGAAAGAGACGGCGGTCATTTCGAACATTTAATAATTTAATTTTCTAATAGCAATACGTTTCTTTTATTATTGTTTTTGCGTTTGTATTTTGTTAAATAAAGTTTAATTGACATCCACAGATTGCTAGTTTATTCTTAAAGTGACTATTGTTCATTGCAGCGTTGCCGTTCTTTAAAAATAATTAAGAAACGGCTGCGAATATGAAAAAAATACTAAGAGATACTTTTTGTTAACCATTCTATTCACCACTCAAAACAAACTAAAAAAATGCGATTATACAGGGTATTCATATTTTTCTGAACAAATTAATTTTACTAACACCCTGTACCTCCCCAACTAGGAGCCTCAGAAGCTTCATGTCAATCTTAAGTTTGACGGCTCATCTGCTCATGTGACACGCCAAGTTTGAAGAAAATATCTCGTCTACTTCTAGAAATACTAAGAAATATGTGTATTTTTCTCCAAACTTCTACGCTCTGTATAAAAAAAAACTATGGCCCTTAGGAGAAAAAAATATATGAAGAAGTGCCCTTATTTTGACTCCAAGAATACGTGGTTTCATTTTTGACCATCAGTTTAGTTACACCCTGTATATGGCAGCCTGACTAAAACCCAAAATGAATGGTTTGCGAACAAAATGAAAACTAACCTTTCTATATGAAGAATCCAAGATGGCGATTCATACCTTATTATCGTGAAAATATTCGCTTTATAATGCCCTCTAAAAGGCATACTGAGTAAAATCATATCTAAAAATCTGTCACTAACTCCCGGTCTATAATCAAAACGTCGTATTTAAATAAAATAAACCGAGATAATGGAAGTCTGACAACAAATTTTTACTCAACAATCTACCTTGTCTACAAACTTCAGACAACAATTATTATTATTGTTTTAATATTTCTAATTAATAAAAAAAAAAATGATTTTGACGCTTCATAATTAATCAAAGAGCGCATTGATCAAGAAGAAAACCAGTAGGTACTGCCACTACTGCTGCTTTATGCACTAGTCTTGTAGGTATTAGAATGTTTTGCACCCAATTATAGATAAACGAGTGAGATGAGTGACTATAATATGCACATCTGTGTATGAATGAAATTAAAAGAAATAAAACTGAATAATTATCACAGATATTTTGGATTTACATTTATACAAAAGTCGTATAGGTAATTATTACTATCTTTAATGGTGTTTTCGTATGCATTCCAGCTGTTATCGAGCAAGCGCCTGCTCTCGCCGAGGACTCGTTCTGCGTTTGACCTCTGCCCGGATCGCACCGCCAACACCCACGTTTATTTATTTATTAGTTATTTAATTTATTACTCGCAGGGCGTCACCTGCATCATTATGTAGTAATAATATGTTTGGCAGGATATCTCACCCAAAAACAATCGTTATGGTAATACAAAAGTACCGAGAAAAAGTCCTACGAATTTGATGTAACAGTCTGTCTGGTAGCGTCCGGAGCACTGCGCGCACGTACACCCCCCCCGCCCCGCGCGCGGGCGGTGCCGCCGGAGGCCGCGACGCCGGCATCGCGGGCGGCGACGCCTCGGCCGGAGGCGCGGCCCGTCGCGGCGCCTCCGTCGGCCGCCGCGGGTTCCGGCGGCGCAGCTGGGACGCCGCCGCGGCGACCGCCTCCTCTGGCGGCGGCGGCTGTGGGCGCAGCGCATCCGTCACTGGAAACACAACACACAAACCGGTTAGATTCCTGGAAATTACGAAAATTTTAAATTATTTCAATTTGCCATCATTTTTTTGAAATATTTTTACCATTAAATTCGTGTGTCGCCCGATTAGTGTTCGGAAGTGGGACCTTCCGTATTATTCACTATTTCCGAAATTAATTTTTGATGAAACATTCTGCTGGCAAAAATAAGTAGATTTCAGAAAAAACATATTGCATGAAACAAAGGCAAGGTGGTCTTTTGTATACCTAATTTATTACATTGTTTAACAAACTTTACCTTCATTTCAGCTGCGATGCCTACTTCATGTTTTAAATATCTGGATGAGACCAGTTTTACAAAATGACGAGTGTCACTGATCATGGATTAACAGCCTGAAGCGCTTTGTCTGATTTTAATAAAAAAATACTGTGCACAGTAGTGGAAAGAACAAGAAAATGAAGTACCCTTTTCTTGGTGATTTGGAGATAGATATCCTTCAATGCCCCCTTTGCTAATGCCAGATAAACAGGACGACGCTGCTTTAGATTCGTTAACTTGTATATGTTTTTTTGGATTTCCTATGCAAACTTAAAACATCAGATCACAATTTGCTATTCAAAATAAATACTAAATTTGCCAAACCTTTAAAAAAAACCGCCAGATTCTATCTTTCCTTCAGACACCTGCCTCGGCCTTGTTCATTATACGGTTCGCGGCTTAAAAACATTTTCTTAAAAATAGTTTATAATATTAGGTTCTAACACCTAAAAACCGTCACATAATACCATTACAAACAAATAATATAATATTATATTTTATAAATAGGTACGTGTAATAAATTCAACAATGACACAAGACAAAATATACAAAAAATTAATATTTGTGTGTATGTAACACCACATAAAAGACTTTTTTAAAATATCGCACACTCAATAATAAAGTGACACAAACGCAAAATCTTAATTTAGCGGAATCGTACAGAAAAATTATAAATTTTCGCTCTTCCGATTTTGCAAACATTGGGTGACATATTTGTATGACTATTTACGTACTTTATAGCTGAACTTAAATAATAGTAAAGCATTTTTTCACAAATCTTAGCTAAAGAGGATATAGTTGAAAGAAAACGGAAGGTGGTGTTGTATTCCGTCACTTTATTACTAAAATTGAAAAAAAAAAGAGTGGCCTAAAACTAAACTTCTCTTCATTCTGTAGGTATATTCTTTATATAGGTACATCCTATTCATTGGCACTATATAAAAATGGCCTTTATTATTTTCCCTACATTTCCTTATTGTTATTTTGAATTTACGTCCACCTCCTTTATACAGGGTGATTCACAACTATGCGGCACCCTTTCAGGGGCGTAATTTACTCGTTAAAACAAGACGAAAAGTTCATATCAACATGGGTCCAAAAACGCTTCGTTACGTAGATTCAGGGTGATTAAGCTTTCAAAAAAATATCGATTTTTGTTTATACCTTCCAAACCAATAAGAATATTTAAACCAAACTTGGTACACAATAATACCCTCATGGGTTACATAACACATGTTAATATCAGGTCTCCAAAATAACCAGTGGCGGAGGTATAGGTAATCGGTAGGTACCATTAATTAAACAAAAAAAATAGTACGGCCCTGTACAATACAAAAATTTATTATCTTTTTGAATAAACAATACAATATAGAACAAAAAATGGCTCTTTCATTTTTTTCATATCTCTCTGCCTTTCCCGGAAAATTGGAGTTTTTCCTATTTCTCATCTTTTTTGGCCTCTTTACTTTACTTTGAAGTAACCATTATTTGAAGTAAACGAAATGATTTTCAAATGGAATTGCAGTAGGAGTAGGTAATTTTTGATTATTATTGGTTTGGAAGGTATAAACAAAAATCGATATTTTGTTTGAAAGCTTAATCACCCTGTATCTTCGTAACGAAGTGTTTTTGGACCCATGTTGATATGAACTTTTCGTCTTATTTTAACGAGTAAATTACGCCCCTGAAAGGGTGCCGCATAGTTTTGAATCACCCTGTATCATAAAAATATAATCTTCAATAATAGTTAACTTCAAGCCCTAAAATATACTGCATTAAGAAACACTGACCACAAATTAAATAAAAATGACATAAAATTTCTGTTGTTAAAATTGCATCGCAGGCAAAAATTTTGTGAATTTTCAAGATCAAACATAGTTCAACCGAACGAAAAAAAATTGAAGCAACCTTGTATCAGCATAAAATATCACATAAGTCAACTGGTGGTATTTTTTTCTTTGCTAACTATTACCATTTTGTAAACAAGAAGTACTCTATTATCTCCTCCACGAATAAAAATTTGTTTTGGGGTGGGTCCATAAATATATTTTTTTAATTGGGTACCTATTTAACCTATTTAAAAAGTAAAAATAAGCCACAGGCGAATTTTTTTAGAAATATTAGACAAATAGTTTCTCTGAAGCATATGGTATTTGCTCTTTTTTTCTCAATGGTTTCAACCCCCAAACTCCCCTCTTATCTACGGCCCTGATCTATATATTATTGAATACAATTCTTTTTCGTCCTTCAGTCGTTTTTGTTCTTTCCTTAGATAGAAAAATAAAAATAAACCGTATGAAACTAAACCGATTTAATTTTTATTTAAGAGTTTAGAAATTTTCAAAATAGCCCAAATCTAATGCTCTGAATAAAAAATCTTTTTATGGAATTGCAACACTTGGAAATTTGCAAAGTTTTTTTTTGAAAAATAATTCGAACTATTTTGTCAAGTTAAAAGTGGACACTAATATAATTTATAGAAAGAAACCAATCTCAGTAAGTGTATGCAGCTGCACTAAACTGAAATATTAAATGTTGAAGAATCCTCTTGAGGTACAGAGGGTACACCCGGAATAATAAATACACGGCAAGTATGCAAGCATTTTCTGTCGTAATGTGGAATACGGCGGCACATTTATCCCGCTTATTGCGTGTCGTTGTACTTACACCAGTCCCCTATCAGCAAAGGGTGGCGGTATTGGTTTGGTGTCCCAGAACTGCAGGGATCCCCATATTAAAGTACCCATTTTAATATGAGCATAAAGTCCAAACGAGGTAACTCATGAAATTTTTCTTTAGATGGCCATGATTTGTCATATTTGAGATTAGTTATTACCTGTCACCAAATCAGTTTAATTAACTGTATTGATCAGGGACTCTTTAAAGTAAGGGGACCCAGCATTATACTTTCCAAAGTGAGGCCTATTCTTTCCTCATTCTAATGGTCTCAGTGATGCCAAGTATGTCATTTTATTGGAGAATCTATGAATATAACAGGTACTTTGATTGTTAGTAAAAATTAATAATGGTTTCCATGATTTATAAAAATTAGAATTGACAATTTTGTGTATACAAGTGCATAATGTGGCAACTGTGTCAAATGAAAGAAATTTATTTTATAGTTGAAATTTTGATATCCAGCAATTATTTCCACGAATTTAAGTAATAAATATGGTAAGTGAGTGCCGATTTTGCTTATTGCACCTTGTTTACCAGTTTCCTCTATCCATTTGTAATATGTAGGTACCTATACTTACTTGAACTTTCTTCCCTTGTTGAATGTATCTACCCAAAGAACTTTCACAGATTTCGGGATGCGGGCTAATAAGATTAGGTCTAGTAGTTCTAATGATGTAGTTTTTCTCGGTGTTCATTATAAAATTTTTGTCATTTTATTTCTCTCCCAAGGTACCTCACAAACTTAAAAGAAACTTGTAGTCGTAGATAAAAACTCTTTAAAAAAAGACCCACGTAATGGGAATTGCAGGATTACTAAAGGTGATATAGGAAAAATCTGGTTGCAATTATTGGGACTACTACACGCGGCCGCATTACCTTTAATTGACACATCTGAGTATCTGGAAGTTAGAAAACTAAAAAATTGTGAATTATGATGGGAAATATTTTGCCTCCTTTAGAATCTATGGCACTGGCATGTCACATAAAACCTGATGGCAGTTGGACACTGATATACTCGTATAACATAACCTTGTATCAGCCCCCTTGTGGTCTCCTTATTGGAGTCAACAGAAAACAAACTTCCCCTCAAGGCTTCACTTTTCCTATGTAAAGAGTCCCTGGCATTGATGATAGGTGATTTTTTTCTGTAAAAAGCGTTATCAACTCTTTCTTGTTCATTTTCCTGATTTTTATGTGAAAAAGTTTGTAAAATAATCTTTGTGATGTGAAATGAATTATTAGAAATGGGGGTTGTGTGGACATTTTCATTTAAACTGTTTCATGCATTTCGGTGGCAATTCGTCAACAATTTTTTAGGGGTAATGCACCAATGTCCAAAACTGTTATGAATACCCAACACACATATTTGGAGTAAATCAGTTACCTCGTTTGCATTTTATGAACATATTAAAATGGGTACTGCAATGAGGAACCTGTAGAACTAACTATGCAGTTGGTCCTTGCCAGACCACCACATTTTGACACTCGGAGGGTAACCTATAGAGAAAGGTTGCACCATTGATGATTTTCGAATAAGTAAATAATAGCATAGAAAATATTACTCAGCAGCAAAAAGCTTAAGGGCAGCTGTCAAATGGACAATGGACTGCAACTTTGTAAGCTTAATTGTGGTCTTGGAGTCGACACATGCGGGAGCCTTCTGTTTTGGAACTACCTTTTCTGTAATCAGTTTTTGAGATGTTTGTTCTTCAATGTCTTTGTAAGCATAAAACAAATAACGATGGACTTATAACTTTTTTTAAAATGAATTAGTTCACCAAGATGAAGAAAACTGCAACAGAAAAGGAATATTCTACCTCCCGTTTGACCAGAATTCGGCACAAAACATTGACAATGGGAAGCCTGCCGCATGTTGTCAGTATCAGTTTCAGTGAAATGGAAAAGGAGGTGTTTTTAGTATGTGCTGATTTTTCTACTTTATAGCTAAGCATCCTTCAAGTCTCTAAATTATGTAGTTTTAGGACAACGCATAGCTTTATTGTGAAAATATCTACCTACATGAACATTAAGGACATAAGTATATTTTTTTTCTATTTTAAAATATCACATTCGCTCTTTTGCTTAATCTGATATCTAGGGGAGAGTCGGGTAATATCGGCCACATTTCGAAAAATTGAAATAATTTTTATCAAAATTTTGCTTAAAATAAACTATACTCTTTGCAGAATAGAATACATAATAAAATTAAACAAAAAAACTTAAACAAAAACTCCACTCGTTAAAAACAAAAGTGGGCCTCTTTTTGTAATTTTCTGAAAACGTCTGGTAGTACCGGACATGAATTAATTCCCCTTACAAATGCCGTATTTATAATAAACCTGATGTTCTTCTGCCCCAGAACAATTTTTGTGGGTCCAACCATGGCACTAGATGCATTGTAGTGCAAGTGCAAGTTACACTATTATAAGTGCTACCGTTTCGGTTTGAGTCGTTCGGAAAGGTTATGGCTGCCTTGATGAACCTAATAAGGGGAAACAGCTATCGTAGTCTACCTTCTCGAACGATTCAAATATGAAAACACCGGCACATCCATTAGAACTTGGATGTTGGTATGATATTACCAGTTGCCAAAATTTATAGTCCCATAAAGCCGCTAATTTTCTTTCTGTAAAAATCTATTGGAGACGTGAAATTTTATCATCATTGTATCTAATTTGCGACGAAGTCTTCACCACAGATGATACTCCGTTGCTTCTTGTTGCTGTTCAGAGCACATTATCTTTGCTATATTTTTTGTCCTTTACATTTTTATTTTTTCCAATGTAATCCTCTAGTTGGTCAATTTTTCTTTTTCCTTTTGTGTTCTTGGGCATTTTTTAAAGTTAATATGAAAATAAGAATGTTCAGTTAAAATTTCAGTGTGTCCGATATCACCCGAAATATGTGTGTCCGATACTACCCGAACAGCACCGTTGGAAAAAAGTGGCCAACTTATTTTTTACCCTCCGATAATTTCTATAAAACCATTTTTATATTCCACAATAACCAACAAATGTTATATAATATGAACATTTTAAAAGAACTTAACGTTTATATAAAATATAGACTGGTAAATTTTATGTCCGGGAAATTTGTTTTGGGCAAAAAAATAAAAATAAAGCACCCGACGTGTACCTTTCAAAGCTCGGCCTCATATTGAACATATATAAATCCTTTATCTATGTATTGAACATATGTGTCTACGGCAATTCTAATAAAGCATTTTCTGACAAATTCGGAACGCCATCTATTAGAGAAATTGAGAAAATGCTGTTGTCCGATACTACCCACTGTCCGATATTACCCGACTCTCCCCTACTAGATGTTTTCTCTTTGTTTTTTGATACTAAGTAGGCGAAGCCAGTCCCCTCACCTAAATAAAAATGTGTTATCTAATTAAAACCACACCAATTAGTTATTACAAATGGTCTCACTCCAAGCTTAATTTGGAGCATTTCATTTTGTGACCTTGGACTCCGAGCTGAAGGCATTGGAAAAATCACATTTTTACATTTGGCGCTCTATTTTCGATGCTATTGCGAAATCTTAGAATATTATTATGGAACTTTTTTGTTTTCTATCAAAGAGAATTTAAAAAGAACGAACTGGCCGCGTTAATTTGTTTCGGAGATACGGTGAATCAAAATTAGCGTTGACTGACGTATTAATAAGACTTCTCACGCCTATAGTTTCATGTCCTGGAAAGTAGATGGCGTCTATGGTCAACAATGTATTTTGCATTGCATTTTGTCTCCGAGAAGCGCATGGTGAGCCAGAGAAATGTCAAATATGACAGCCGTAAGCAGTCTTTATTGATACGTCAGTCAACGAAATTAGGCTTTGAATGCTGGAAAGTCACTTCACAGACCTATAATAATAATAATAATATTAATAATACAAATTCTCACCCTCAAAATACTCCAAACTAGGAGTACTCCAGAAGCAACCGAATGCTTATGGGGGGCAATAATTACTATCATTTTGTCTATACTTAGGTAGGTACATCAAGAAACCTACAGAAATCGAAGCTGCTTATGAATGACTTTAAGATTAAGAATAATGTCCAATTTTGATATTCTATTATTAAATACATATTCCATTATTTTATTTCGTTCTAAATTAGATTTGAAATAAATAACCAACCTAGGTGTCTTAACAAAGGGACAAATTGACACATCCCGCCAACTTCAAGTGCTGGGAGGAAGAACGTATACGTTGCCGGTTTTAAAGCACAGAAATAAACTTGTTAAATTCATAAAATAGAGGGTAGATATAGAGTTCATCAAGAATATTGCGTTTTAAAATTGATCCTCCTTCAAACTACGTAATGCGATAACGGTTTCAAGGCGCGACATTTCAGTTCTCGAGCTTCTGACAATTCGGTGCTGCACTTCTTCAATTTCCCGCTTATCCTATGTGGTCAGATTTGAGCACTTCCAAAAAGCGTGTTAGTGGAAGAATTCTATGAAAAACGGGGAATTCCCCTTCTCTCTATCATTAAAGTTCGCCCCCAGTTTCTTGGTATCCTCCCAAAAGAATTCCACGGAAAATATAATTTTTTCCGTCATCAGACGGTTCCGCACCGGCAGCGATTAAAGGCACCGCCTGACCTTATGGGGCTGCACCGGCGGCGGATAATGGCGGCGGTCCAGGGCCACGGCCGGGGGCGGCGGCGGCGGCGGTTCGCACCTCCCGTATCGAGCGTTGGCGGCGCATCAGCCGTCGCCATGGCGACCGGCGGCGGCGGGCCTCGCGCGCGCCATCGCCGCCGCCGGGCTGGTTACGTAATAACGCGGCCCGCCAGCCCGCCCGCAGTCCGGCATGGGGGCTGGCCGGCAAGTAGAATTCACCCTGGCGGTCACATCTACAAACTTGTCTTCCTCGGTATCACGTCGTTAAGATAATCTCCTCATTAGTTGTAGAAGACGCCGGACTCTCCTACATCTCACCGCTACTTACTACATAGTCAGTTGCATCAAATAGCACCTAGCCGATGGCACCCGATACCTACTCCGGTAGTTTAGTTGGTTTAAAGAGCCTACGGGGGTAGGAGTCCCGGGTTCGAGTCCCGGTTATGGAGTGCATTTTTTTCAACTGATTATCCTTTGCCTTCTATGTCACTAAAACATACATATTGATTATAATAATTATAGGTTGTACCGAAATCCAGAAGCAGAAAGTTAAGAATATTTTCAAAGCTCCCTTTTCCATGCTTCAGAGAAATTCTTATCTCCCAATGTCCCGCTGTATAAATCAAGTTATTTGCCCCACTATGTAGTAAGTATGCCTGGTGAATCGGGTGCGAAGATTGGTGTAATCGAAAAAGTACCTATCATTTTTGTGGTTCTTATGCTGAAATACTGAAATCGTACTGTGTAATTAGTTTACTTACACGTTACTCCTATACTTTATAATTGATTTCCTGATATATTGATTTTTTATGAGTTGGGGGGTCAAAAATAAGAATAAAGTTTTCACAAAACATTATCTAAAAATTCAATTAGGTACCTACTTATTTTTCATTATTGATTGGTCCTAGAAAAACTGGTGCCTGCAACTCATAAATATCACATATTCATGTCAATAGATTTCATTAAATGTTCATTGCATAATATACTGTTATCAATATACTAGGTACTACAATAACGTGAACCAATAGTGTCAGTAACCGCTACCACAAATATGAAGCAGTGGCGTCAGTGAAGATATGGCGCAAAAACGGGAATGAAAACACGTTATTTTCGAGAATTCAACGCCTGCCAATATGAACCAATGAAATGACATACTGTTTGAAATATTAACCAATCAGGTGATGATTTCAGCGATAATATCACTAGTGTTATTTTCGTATGTAATATCACAAGTGCCGTAAATTTTGTCGATAATTTTTTCGAAAGCGCTATTTTGCCTAGAAAAATCCCGAGGGCGAAGCTCGAGTGATTTTATCTCTGAAAATAAAAGCCCAATTTGTACAAAGTGGTTTTGCTAATGGGCAAAATAGCGCTTGAGAATAAAATTATTTAGAAAAATTTCCGGCACAAGTGGTATTTGTCGAGATTATTTCAGGAACACGATTTAATAATTTTAATTTTTTCTATGTTTACATTTCCAAAACGACTCATTTTGAATGAGTTTATTGGCAGCTTCGACTGTAGCGTTCGAGTAAACAAACATGACGCTTGGATATCCAAGGCAAATGCGATTATATCTACACCCTGTTGGCGTTGGTTTATTTTCTGAATGTGTCATAAATTTAAACCGAGACGGAGGTCTAATAACAAGAATTTAGCAATGTAAAAGTTATATAAATTCATTGATACAATGCTTAATAATACCGCAACACAATTTATAAGCTGCATAATTTAGAACAGTGTAAAACACACCAATTTTAAGAAGTACGTCTTTGTATCGAACAGATTCGCTGTTGCTAAGCAACGAAGTGATAACTGCACAAGTGGTATTACCGCTTTGTTTTTGCACAAGTGCAATTATCGCTAGCAGAGACATATGATTGGTTGGATTTTTATGGAAGGAGCTACCTTATTGGATGCAAGCAGTATGAGGGAAATAATTCATAAAATTTCCGGCACTTGTGATATTACATAAGATAATACCACCAGTGGTATTTTACCACCAGTGGTATTTACGTATGTAATATCACAATAAGTGCCGGAAATTGTATCGATAATTTTTTTGAAAGCGCTGTTTTGCCTAGAAAAATCACGAGTATAAAGTGGTCTTTTATTGTCTGATAAAATCCGGAGTGCGAAGCTCGAGGAATTTTATCTCTGAAAATAAAAGCCCAATTTGTACAAAGTGGTTTTGCTAATGGGCAAAACAGCGCTTGAGAATAAAATTATTTAGAAAAATTTCTGGCACGAGTGGTACTTGTCGAGATTATTAATCCCAATGATAAGAAATACCACTCCTGCCAGTCCTGCTGCGCAGTCGTGGTATTTTCAGCTTTGGGGTTATAATTCGTAAAATTAACTAAAGGTATTATCGATAATAGGCACACCACTTGTTATATTACCCCTAAATATACTCTTACAAAAAACTACAAATTTGTCCGCTATTATTTTGCGCAGAGGTATAGTTAAAGGTATGATGCAAAACCTGACATATAATATGATTTTTTGATTAAATTTCACATTTGTAGCATATCTATTAATATGTGAAAATACTTCACTTAATACAAGAACTATTGCTGCTTTGTTGTCTTATTGTTAAGAATGTTGTACTTATCTGATTCTTCAGCTCGATACTCTAATGTCATATTATGTCACATTTTAAAGACCTCCAGTGTTTTTATCTATAGACCGAAAATTTTTTTTGTACCGAAAATTTGTGTGTATTCAAGGCACGATACCACAGACAATGTAGCATCACAGCAGAAAGTTTCTTATATTGTCATAAAATTCAATTCAGTTTGAGTTTGACTAAAATAGGATATTTGATAGGGGAAGAAGTATTCAAGCAGGTATAATTTTTAATTCTGGACAGTATCCTTAATAAACAAATTAAACTGGGCAGGTATACCTAAGAAAGTATTTTCACTAATTTCCAATTGTAACCAAAATCGATAAATCTAAAGACTACATATATAGAATATACAATATCAATCATAAAACCACTGAATAAAATTTCCGGAAATATTTCCAAAAAATAATATTTTCGGAAATTTTATAACACTTTCCAAGGCTATCACAAAAACTAATCTGTCAAAAATATGGCATAGGCCCATTAATCGAATTATATTAACTTCTGCTCATCTGTGCAGGAAGTTCTACTAGTTGAGAAATTTTTGTTCTCTGAAGGGTCACTCTTGATACCTACTCAGGACGCACTAATGATTGGCGCAATCACGTTACCTAGCGAAGTAAGAGCATACAAATCTTCTTGATATTAAATATATGTGTCTTTATTTTATACGTAGAAATAGCTCGTAATATTTTAGAATGTGCCCTGATATTTGCTTGATTAAAGCAACATTTTACTTCCACATAACCAAGTAGGTGGAAGCATTGTGCCTGGTGACAGATTCTGGCGGTTCAGAAAAAAATCCTATCACCAAATATTCGGGAACACCCTGTACAGGCAGCGATTTAAACAATGGTATCTTATATATGTCTTCCCAGTATTTTATTATTTAAAAAATAGTAAAAGCTTATAGGGTCTATAAAAGTGACTTATTTCCTATCATCATTAATATTTACTGTAAGTATATTTTTCCCAAATTTAAGTCAATAAAAAGTTAACAATACAATACAATACAAAATAGTTTATTTCAAAATAAAAGATTTTACAATATAAGCTTACAAGATAAACAGTGTCACTGAAGAAAAAAAAAGCTTGTTAGTGCTGTTTTATTAAAAGTAAGTAATTGACAAGTTATAGGATAGAGTCTTTATCGGTTCATTGTTTCCTTTTTGAGATAGATTGTTATTTTTGATAAATAAATTGTCACTTTTGGGTAATTTGTGATTTTTGGGTTGCCAATTCTGGGTAAACTGTTAAACTAAGACCATTTCAGCCAAAAGACTTGTACATGTTATTCA
This sequence comes from Pseudeuparius sepicola, assembly GCA_963920635.1. Classification (NCBI taxonomy): domain Eukaryota; kingdom Metazoa; phylum Arthropoda; class Insecta; order Coleoptera; family Anthribidae; genus Pseudeuparius; species Pseudeuparius sepicola. The sequence goes on along the minus strand of OY987302.1, from coordinate 43,122,138 downwards.
GTCCCTGCCTATGCAATTATTTTGAAGAGGTTTTGTATTGTAGTTCCATTTTGTGTAGGAAGCCATTTTCTCAAAGTAAGTTTAAAACTTTTCTTATTTATTACCGTTTTTAAATGATTTGGAAGAAAGTTGTAAAATTTAGGGGCTAAGTATAGAAAAGATTTGTGATAGACTTCTTTTTTTGCTTTGGGGTATGATTGAAGACCCGTGTCGTTTTCTTGTGTTGTGTTGATGTGTTAGCATATTTAATTCAATCTTTTGGCGGTTTATACACATAAGTATTTGTTTAAAATATAGTTGTCTAATATCGTTTATTCTTGCTTCTGCGTCACTGGAATATCTTCGATTTTTGTTGTATATTATTTTTATGACCCATTTTTGGATCAGTTCTAAATTATTTAAGTACCTATATGTCCCTTACTGCCCCCCAGCCTGCAATACCATAGCTTATGAGAGACTGGAACAATGCAAAATACACTTGTCGTAGATGTTTAATGTCAAGGTAGGTTTTAAGAAAATAAAATCTTGTTACCAAATGTCTTGTCTTTCTCACCAAGTCATCCATATGTTTATCCCATCTCAAGTGACTGTCTATCGTAATTCCCAAATATTTAATGTTATTGGCTTTTGTATTTATTAAATTATTTTCAAGTGTAAGTTCGTTAAATTTTTGTTGACATAAGATGTAAAGGGCACAAACTTGGTTTTATTCTTATTTAAGGTCAGTTTATTTTCTTGAAACCATTTGTGTATAGTTGATAAATCTTCTTCTACTTTTTTCTTTAGTAGTTTCCAATTACATGCCGTATAAACGGTATAAACCAACGGTCACTTTGGCCATCTTAACTATCGGACGACCCTTGAAGGGAAAATAAGCAAAGCGGAACTCACCTTGTAGTCAAACGTCAGTCTCGATGCTCATAGCGTTGATGTTGTTGTTGTGGCGCGGGTTGCAGTTCTGCTTCCGGACCAGCTGGTCGCGCGTTACCAGCAGGCCCTCCTCCAGTTCAACCAGATCGCTGGAGGACTCGCTCAGTGAGCTCTTCTTCATATGTTGGCCTAAAGTGCCTGGCAGATACGGGCAGCTGGTGACGTGGTTGAAGTTCTGCGACTGCATCTCTTCCTGGTCCGTCTCACGGTGGTAGAAGTAATTGAAATTGGAAACTATCACGGGCACTGGTAAGGCAATGGTCAGCACGCCAGCAATCGCGCACAGCGAGCCCACGATCTTCCCCCACACGCCGACCGGCCTGCGAACAGAGAGAGAGAGAGGTCGTCAGCGCTCGGTCGCCGCCGGCACCGTCGCGTTCACAACACGACAACGACAACAACAACAAACTGGTCGACAACGCCATGCAACTAATACTGCCAATAAGCGGACACCCACGAGCGGGAGGGGGAAGGTGCGGGAGGGTGGATGGGCGAGATATAGCGGGTTCGGTTCTTGTGTTAAGAATGTCGTGAACAGAGGCGGCAAAACTGATGTGGGATTCACAAGAATTCGCATGCGGGCCAAGATAAAAAAAAATAAAAACGGTTATCTGCCAGGTTAACAAAATGTATTAAACTTATTTCAAGATTATTTGCGCGACATCATCTCATGCCGCAGAAGCAGAAACGAAGCAGTGGTATGGTGAGGCAAGTTTAATAGATTTTGTTAATAAGTGTCAATTTGCAGGTGCCAAACTTAGAAAATTCTTTGTTCCTGTTATCGGATAAATGAAAAGCAACATCGAGCACACATCGAGCGTCACGACATCAAGAGGTCATTTGGGGGCTGGTTGGTGTCAGCGTCAGCTTCATCAAGTGATTAACCGGACGCGTCCTCGGAGCAAAGAATTTTCTGGTGGTCGAGATCTCATTGTGTCACGGTGTTTAGCTACGGTGGAGGCAACTAAATCTGAATTAGGTGTGTACATCATACGTCATGTCGCCGTAGCCCACGGTTGTCATGGTGACCACTGCCCACCAGAACGCGTCTGGGATTGACTTGAAGAAAGAATTCTCGGAACCCGCCTCAGCGAAGTAGACGGCACTAGAGAAGAGCACGACACCTGCAAGGAGGAGGGAGGGTGAGAGTGGCTTGGTGTGGCACTGTACCTCATATCGCCGTAGCCGACGGTGGTCATCGTGACGACTGCCCACCAGAAGGCGTCCGGGATGGACTTGAAGAAGGACTGCTCGGCGCCGGCCTCGGCGAAGTACACCACGCTGGAGAACAGCACCACTCCTGCAACAGAAAAAGAGGAACCGGGCCGCCCCGGCCGCGCCGCCGTCGTCAGTAGTCGTCCGGTAAAGCGGGGGTTCGTTACACATACAACAACAACAACCACAACGAGTGCAACACAGCAGACATAGAGTCGAAGGTCAAGCGGCAGTCGCACTTAGTGTCCAGACACTTGTTCTCACGCGCACTCTCATCCTCGCATCACTCGCGCTAAGTAGGTATGAAAAGATGTAGGTATAGTCCGACAAACGAAAGAAGTCTAATGAAAAACTCAGTCTAAGCGCCATCCGTATGTTATTAATGTGGGCGTAGGCGGATAGACTGAGTTTTTCATTGGACTTCTTTCGTTTGTCGGACTGTACATGTATAAGTAGCAAAAAAGTATCACCTACCTATAAAAAGGAAGAAAATGAGCAAGCCTAATTCGCGCATGCTGGCCTTAAGCGTGCGTCCGAGGATTTGCAGTCCTTTACTATGCCGGCTAAGTTTAAAGATTCGGAAGACTCGTACGAGCCGAATGACACGGAGAATTGCCAGCGACATGGCCTGGTTGGTGCTTTTATCTTGCGGACTGACAGGCGCACGAGGCAAATTCAATGTGTCTTCCTCCTCTGCCACGACCGTGGCCAAAGTAATAAAGTACGGAATGATGGCGATGATGTCGATAAAGTTCATGACGTCTCGGAAAAAGTGGAGCTTGTTGGGACACGCCAGGAAGCGCACGGACAACTCGAAGGTGAACCAGATAATACAAATGGTTTCTATGAGGAAGAACGGATCGGTGATATCGGGCACTTCGTCCTCCTCTATCTTGGTGCCGTTGGTTGTCGTGTTGAACACCTTGTAGTGCTTGAATTCGGGCAGCGTCTCCAGGCAGAAGATGACGATGGACAGCAGGATGACGAACACGGAGATGATGGCGACAACGCGCGCCGCCTGCGACGATTCGGGGTACTCGAACAGCAGCCACACGTTGCGCTGGAACTCGGGCGAGGGCAGCGGCTTCTCCTCCTCCTTGATGAAGCCCTCGTCTTCGCGGAACTTGTTGATCGCCAGCTCGCCCAGCTCGTAGAACTTGATCTCCTCGGAGAAGACGTCGAGCGGCACGTTGACGGGCCTGCGCAACCGGCCCCCGCTCTGGTAGTAGTAGAGGATGGCGTCGAAGGAGGGCCGGTTGCGGTCGAAGAAGTACTCATTGCGCAGCGGGTCGAAGTAGCGGATGCGGCGCGCCGGGTCGCCCAGCAGCGTGTCCGGGAATTGGTTGAGCGTGCGCAGCTGCGTCTCGAACCGCAGCCCGCTCACCTGCGAACAGAAGGGACGCGGTTAAAATGGGCCGACAGCAAATTCGCGAAAAAAAAAGATTGCCAAAGAGACCTTATGTCGTAAATTACAAAAAAATCTTATACGAAATGTGTAAGTTTCTCTCCGAGCCGCGCCAAAATTTCTCATCAATCGAAATAAATAATAATCGCAAAGTTAGAAGCAATACGATACGAACTTATTAATTAGGTAGGTAGTTAATTACTAAATAACTATATATAAAATTGATTTTTGTAAATCCGTGAACTATCCGACCTCTACTTGTGCAACAGAACCCAACACACCGCTAAAACCGGACCGTCTATCAGCTTATGGAAACAAACAGTTCTTGAATTTAAATTATGTATATGCCGAAAACCTCAGATAAGTGAAACATTCGAAAGGCCTATTTACCGCATTTTAAAACATTCTAAAATAAGTTCATTTCCAATATGCAGGGCAATGATTAGAGCGTAATAAACAAGAGTAATTATATTTTTTAAATCTGGACCCACAGACCCGTATGTTTATCGTTGTAATTTGTCCTTCAAAGATTTTACATCCCATAGGATATCTGGTTATTATTCCCATAGGCCATTTGGTTATTAATGTCATTATTGTCTTTCCTAATTATCACTACAAATTTGTGTGCGACCATTTTGCCCAGAGGAATAAACAAAGGTATGAGTCAAAACTTAACATATTTGATTTTTTGGAAAAAGGCACCGTTTGCGGCATATCGACTGAGACCCGTATTAAGTACATTCCTCGGTAAATTCACTTTTATTTAAGATCTGCAGCGAATTGGGGGAAAGAATAATACATCAAACATGAAGCCGTTTTCGACAAGACATGACATGAGAGTCCACGCCTGCCTGTGTGTACCGTGTGACTGTTTGTTTACATTCACTGCATCTTGAAAATGAGTTTACTATGGGTAGGTACTAGCTAAATTTTTATAATTACGAAGCCTGATTTTATTTACCATACCTACAGACAGTGTGGAACATCGAACACCCCCCCCCCCCTAAATCTTGTAATTGTTGTTGTCCGATTTTGAACAGAATAATAATTGGGGAGATCATACTTATTAGGGATATTTTTGTAAAAATTCTGTCTACGCCACTGGACTAATAAAATCCGGCATTTAACTATACAGTTAGTTTACCTACCTACTCGCTTAAATAAGTTGCATGTGGAATAAGAACAATTGAAATTGTAACTTACTGTATAAAAAAATAATAGCAACCTAAATCTGTAGATAGGTATACTTAAACATAAAAAACTAAAGTAACAAATAAATTTTTGTTTTTATACTAGAAACTTCGATACATTTTTACATCGTTTCTGTCAAAAATTTTCTCATAGAAAATTCACCAATAATCTCGTCATAGAAAAACAGCAAAATGCAAACAGAAACGTGTATTTTAACTTTTTAAGGAATGAAAAAAATCTGTATCGAATTAAGTTCTACTTAGGTTGACATGTGTTTTAATCCACATGCAATTTGACTTAAGGAATTTTTATCCTTGAATATTTTTTAACAAAATTTAAAGAGGGAAGAGGTGTATTTTCGTGCCAAATATATTTATGAAATGCCAACCAACAAATAAAAAACATTTAAATTAATGGACATTCGTCCACAAAACCACTGTCTAAGACGACATATTCTCTGTACATTTCCTGTTGAGCCGTACCTTAACTCATATTATGAACCTTATATTGTCTGGGGCGGTTTTGATATACCTACTCGATTTTTGACCCCATAAAATTCAGTAATTTGAAATGGCACAGAGAAAGACACCCTGTATATTTTGCATTGGATGTTTGCACACCAAAACTTTGAGTGGTTCTTTTGACTATTCAACTGTTTTGAGGGAATTCTATGGCACATTTGACTTGCCAGGTGCCTTTAAAATTATTATTTTGTTCAACTTTGATCCTATGTAGAATATAATTTCCTGTATATTTTTCCTTTAAATTTGGTATATGATTAACGCCGTGGAGTCAAATTTTAAATGAAAAAGCCGCTAAATGGTTTTAATGAAAATCGGGGGTATAAAAAAATCGTAGCCAACCTTGGATTTTCATTTTCAAAATGGTAGAAAGGTCAAAAGAAGCTGTTTTTGAAGCCCTTTCAAACAAAACAAAGTTCGAGCGATTATCTCCAAAAATATAAATTTTATGGATTGAATATATTTAAAAGTAGTCACCCTCTATATGTGTATACAGGGTGTTTCCTAAGTACAAAATGCAGGAAGTTAATCCTTGGGCCAAAATATTACGATTGAACTTAATAACTACTGGTCAAATCTCAATAATTACTGAGATACCAAGGCGTTGTAATTCCTTTTTTTGAAATTCAATTATGGCAATATTCTCTCCCAAAATAATCAAGCTGCTGAACTGAAATCCGGCACTGTTATGTTTTTGGGGATGGAGAAAAAGCTGAAAGTGTCAATTTCTACGTATCTCGCAGAGGGCGCCGTTTGCGCTGTTTTTGGATCGTAACTTTTTCGAGGTTATCTCTTTGGTCATGCAGGTCCATCATTCTAGTGCATCAATCAACCGTTTATGTTGGAATTGACAAAACGTGTCCCAAAACACCTATGAACTCCAAAATTCCGGTTAAACCGTAAGTCACAAATGCAAACCGGTCAAACCGGAAGTCATAAATGAACATCGACAGTTTTTTTTGTTACTCCCCGTATACTCATTACTAATATTTTTTTGGAAAATTGAATTTTTTAAATAATTTTTAACAACATCTCTATAGGTATATTAAATCTGACACCCTATTTGAATTCGTCGGAAAATTATACACAACCTTTTTTTATATTTTATTGTCAGTTTTTCTTTCTTTTTTTGAGCTGTATTACGCCTTTGTTTGTTTTTACTAAATTCGATATCTAGGTATGTGATTGGAAGTTGGTTTCACCTTGGTAAAACCAAGCTAAGGAGCATGGTTTCTCTAACAACAGTTGTTGTGTGCCCAAAAAAATGCCGAGAGAAAGATAAGCTTTCATGTGTTTCCTAGGAAAAATGCAGGAAAGGTTTATGTTGAGACTAATAATGGGATAAGAGAGTTAATTCCGACAGATTATAGCTACTGTATTATCTACATTCAGGTGTAAAAAAAATACAAAGGCTCGAAACATATTAAGTAGATACATTTTATTAACAATTTTATTTTAGTTGTTTTAACTGGAATTTTGGAGTTAACAGGTGTTTTGGGCCACCTTTTGCCAATTTCAACACAAACGGTTGATTTTATCGTTTAGGAGTACACTTTTGTTTCAAAATGAAAAGATGCACTAAAATGATGGATCTGCATGACCAAAGAGATAAGCTCAAAAAAGTTACGAGTAAAAGCACGATCCAAAAACAGCGCAAACGGCGCCCTCTGCGAGATACGCAGAAATTGACACTTTCAGCTTATTCTCCATCCCCAGAAACACAGTAGTGCCAAATTTCAGTTCAGCAGTTTGATTACTTTAGGATATATTGCTATAATTCAATTAAAAAAATTCATCATCCGCCATCTTGTGGCGACGGCCATTTTGAAAGTATTACAATATTGAGTATTCCATATTGTATTGTCACCAGAACTAAAGGCATATGCAAAATTTCAGCTCAATCTGATGTCAAGAACAAGAAATGGTTCTAATTCAGCTTGCAAGATTCGGCCCACATATAAGTACATACATATACCTACGTATCTACTAACAGGGCAAGTTAAATAAAAGCTTGTAAAAAGAACTACAGCGCTCTGTATCTCAGTAAATATTGAGATTTGACTCATAGTTTGTTAAGCTCAATCGTAGTATTAACCTCCTGCATTTTCTACACGAACTTAGAAAACACCCTGTATACATATATGTAATTATGTATCAAATAATACAAAATATCAAAATAACGTTCTATAAAGCAAATTCCACCACCAAATACTGGGATCTAGCGACATTTACGAAAATGCCGCGTTATACTCTTGAGGAACGTTTATTAAATTTATTGTGAAGACACATTACAAAAATGGAGGAAATTTTACAATGACCATTCACTTGTTTATTTTAGTGTGCATAATCGTGTGCATAGATAATCGTCCCACGCGTCCCACTATTGAAAATTTTATCCAAAAAATTTGAACGAACGTTTTCTCTGTAAGACGAGACATAGGCGTCATCGTCCTGGAAGGTCTACTGACGCGATATATTGCAAAGTCATATCTCGATTTGGAAATCAAAACTGGCCACCCCAAAGTTGCGATTTGACCCCTTTGGATTTCTTTCTCTGGGGTGTTTTAAAAAGTAAGGTCTACAAGCACAGCACAGAGACGATTCAACAATTGAAGGACGAAATAGAATGCAACATTAATGAAATTCAGCCGGCTTTGCTCCAAAAGGCATTCACACATTTCGTCAAACGAACACCTACACACTACACAACTGTCAACGAAGCCGAGATGGCCATTTGGGTGATATTTTATTTTATTTCATGCTTAATTAATTACTCTTGAAAATGCATTATAACTTTAAAAAAATCATATCAATGCTGTGTTTATTCTGTAGTTTAAAATTCAAGTATTTGTTTTGCTATCCTCTATCGTTTTGAATCGGCTAATCGGGCTAATTATCGAATTATTAGGCCTTATTCAGATATTTCTGAGTACGAATCCACACAGAGCCTTGACATTTTCTAAAAATAAATCGTTGGCAATGATTGCGACCGAACAATAGTAAACTTTTTCTCGGATAAGGTCTTGCCTTGGACAAATAAAAATTGAAAGAGCCCCGCTTAGCAATTTAAAATGGTTTTAGCGTCTGAAAATGATTCTTTTATTGTCAGTATTAGTTCTTTAGGTACGTATAGCTTTCTCTAAATAGTACATATAATCTTTAATATTAATTTATTTTCAAAATATATCAACGGCGTATCTAGGATTGTGATTTAGGCGTCATTCCTGACAAGTTTTAATATGCGACAGCGACAAAGGCGTTATGTTTACCACAGAATCAGTGCCGTACATACAGGCTAACCCAGTAATTTTTTTATTTTTAATTCTATTTTACCCGCTTTTTCTAAAAACTGTAGTACAAAAAGAGTGCCTAGTAAAAAAATTACGAATCATTTAGCGATTTTTTTTTATCTCGAAACTAACTACGCCATTGGCTTCGCGATGATCTAAAATGGATTTGTACGAATTATAAAAAATAGTGGGATATAATTATATATAGTGTGTCCCAATTTGATACTGGACACCCCAGAAATATAATGAAGGGCAAAGAAAACAAATGGTCTCTATTTTTTTATTCGTAGTCCCAAGGGAGAGTATTATATATTATTTCATGGGAAGCTATGATTTTTTAAAATAGCAAATATCCCAACTAGTTTGCTAAATATTCAATAAAGTCCATATATTTTTTCAACTTTAACACCCTGCAACTTTTTAATAATTCCTTAAAAATATATAGTTTATACAATAAAGTGCGGTTATTTTTTTGGTTTTCTATCACCTGTCGAACTATCCGGAATAAAAACTGAACCACTCTGTTTAATATAAGTAATGATTATGTTAAAGACTCTTTTGAATTTGCTTCGTTTATAAATAACCTACAAATACCAGAACATCATATTATTATTAGTGTAGACTGTAGACGTAAAATCACTTTTTACTAATATAACTACAAATTTAATTATTACTAGTGTTAGTAAAAGGTGGAATATTATTTCAACTAATTGTGATATTTCCCAAACGAAATTTATTGAACTGTAATATTTTAAATTTAATTCCAATTATTTTTCTTTTGATAATAAATTTTATAAGCAAATTTTTGGAACTCCACTGGGTAGTTCTATTTCACCCATAATATTTCAATATGTGATGGATGACCTTATAGATGAATGTTTGACTAGAATTTCTTTTCAGGTGTTTTTCTTAAAGAAATATGTAGATGATATTATTGGTTGTATTCCCAATAACAAAGTGGATTAAATTTTGACAAATTTTAACAACTACAACTCTCTTTGCAATTTACTATTTTTAGATACAAAGATTTAGAAAAAAGAAAATGACAAAATGACTACTGATTGGTTCATAAAACGTACTAATTCTGAAAGATACATAAATTATTATTCGTATCATAGCACAAGAATGAAGATGTATCTGGTTTTAGCCCTAAAAAATAGAATAGAAAAACTAGTCCATCCATCTTTATTACAAAAAAATTTAGGAAACAGAGATATTCTTTTAGAAAATTCGTACCCAAAAAAAGTTCTTACCTAATAAAATAATAACAAGTGAAAACGTGCAAAATCAAAATATTAATTTAGCTAATATCATTTTCCATAAATCTTTACCATTTATAAAAGGAGGAACTACCAAAATTGTTAAAAATTTCAAAGAAGCACAAAATATCAAAAAAGCTTATTGTTGCGTGCGTGATAGATAACCAAATAAATGTAATAAATTGGGTCTCAGTTGGAGAGAAAAAAATGGACTGTATTCTAATATTAAGTTTCAAATAAATGAAATTGAGGAATGCGGGAAGGAAAAAACGTCTGACCTTTGAATCTGCGATCTTTCGTGGATTTCTTCTTCACTCTGGCCAGAGATTTACCTGTAGACGGCTTCTTTGATCCTTGTAGTACAATGGACCCGTAATCTGCCGTTGATGCGGAATAATCACGTCGCGAAGTCGCGAAATCAAAATCTGCGTGCGTACGATTTACAAGAGAGTCAAGAACTGCACTGTCACACGCGGCATAGGAAATTTTGGGAGAGGTGCGGGGTAAGGAAATGCACGTGTGGTGCGGGGTGCGCAAAATAATCAAGATAAGCAATAACAATAATGACTGAAATTAAATTAACGTAAATTAGACAACACAAAACTATGGGGACGTAACACTTATAAAAATGTAAAATCTTTTGGAAAATTGTACTCAAAATTAAAAAATAAAACCGTTGACTGACGTATTTATAAAGACTTCTCACGGCTATAGCTTTATGTCCTTTTTTTCACGTTAATCTCACATTTTTTTGTTTATATTAATCTAGAATAATATCACCAATTTTCTCCCAGATTTTCAATTTTTTACCAAAAATAAAAACAATATATTATGTAACTATTGAAATTTTTATAACAACTTTTTAATATCTTGAAATATTATACCTAATTTTTATATTTATAATAATAATAATAATAATAATTCTCACCCAGAGCCGTAACTTTCCTAAATTGCGCCCGGTGCCAAATCTGATAAATGCGCCCCCCCATTTTCAGAAATCTTATAAAACTTTGTAGATATATGATAAGAATTTGCAAATATAGGTATTACATTTGAAATAAACTGGCGGTTTTTTTGGTTTTCTATCACCTGTTGAAGTGTCCCTCTTTAAAACAAAACTGTAGTCCAATAAAGATGATGTCAGTTTTGCAAAAAAAATCCAAACAGGATGATTTTTTAGAGGGTTGCTTAGGGACTGCCTCCTGAGTGTCCAACGAAAAGATCACACTCGATCTCCTGGTACGAATTGTGCTATAGGGTGGTTTCCTAAACATTTTTTAGAGCAAAATGACCCTAATAAAAGTTGTAGGGGATCAAGATATGAACAACTTTGTCTCATAATACTTTCTATTATTTCTAATACGAGTTACAGCTCATTACTTATTTGACAAAAATTCCGCACGGTGCGGGGGTGGTCTTGTTAACATTTTTTTACAAAAAAAATGCCTTAATAACAGTTTTATAGGATGAACTTCTGGTAAACGTTTTCTCTTTTTTTTGTCTGATTTACAGGGCATTATATGCATTAATTATTATACAATATAATTCTCTGTAAATCATTAAGTATTATTGGATACACAAAAAAAGTTTAGAAGAAAAAGTTTACCAGAATATCATCATTTAAAACTTTCATTAAGGTCATATTTTTGTAAAAAAATGTTTAGAAGACCACCTCTGCAGTAATGCGCTGTAACTCGTTATGTATTAGAGATACAAAAAAATTATAAGGGAAAGTTGTTCATACTTTGATTCCCTACAACTTTTATTAGTGTCATTTTGCTATAAAAAAATGTTTAGGAAAATATCTATATATTGTTTAGGAAACCATTTTATAGCTTTTATAGTACCAGGAGTTCGAGTGTGATCTTTTGGTTGAACACAATGAACACTCAGGAGGCAGTCCCCAAGCAACCCTGAAAAAATCATCCTGTTTGGATTTTTTTGCGACCCCTATAAGCCGAGCACATCTTTATTGGACTATGCAACATATAAATCATAAATTTTATAATTAAAAATAACGGGTTTGCAGCCAAAAAATATTTAATATACTTCTTTCAAATAATCAAGCTTCCGTTCAATATTTTGAACTTCTTTCATTATTCAAAGAATAATAATAATAATAATAAAATACATTTGTATTTTGCATTTTAAAAACCTAGAAATTAATACTTCAATCTAATAGTAAGTGTCTTTTAACAATTATTTTATTCGAATCTTTTACATTTAATAGATATTTTTTAGCCTTGAAGGAGTTCAAAACATTAAAGAAAAGCTGAGTTATTTGAAAGAAGTGTGGTAAATATTTTTTGGCCGTTATTCTCATTTCTACAATTACTCAACCCAGCCGTATTACAAGACATTAATAAATGATAAAGAAAGATTTTTTAGTATCTGTAATTATAAATAATAAAGGATATTTTAGTGGCATACCATGTACATGTAAGTACCTACCTACAGTAGGAGTGAACGGTTCGAGTCCGGGCTTGAGTGCATTTTTCAATTGATATCTTTTACCTGGTAGGCCACTAAAAAACATTATTTTTATTATTTTTAATTACTAAAAAATCTTTTTTTGTTAATATTCTTGGCTGGACATTTTAGGTTAATTTCCATGTTCGATACTTGCATTAAGTCGTAAAATGTCGAATTTTGTGGGCCCGGCCCGGCCCGGCCCGGCGCCCCTACCATGATGCGCGCGGTGCAGGGGCACCGGTCGCACCGCCCTAGTTACGGTACTGCTCACCCTCACAATACTCCAAACTAGGAGTTCCCCATAGGCAACCACATGATTGTGCGGGGGAGGGGGGCAATTACTATTATTTTGTCTTTGTTGCCATTTGCGGCTAGGGCCGACTTTTTTCCCGATAGAACTAGGATAGCATTCGCTCAAGTACTACGGAAAACCCTAGAAAACCGTAGTAATCCCAGTGAGTGTAGGACAATTAGTAAATCACACGGATAAAGCTGTTTAGGAGCAATCCCGTGAACCCACATTTGTCCAGCGCTCTTGGCCATAGCGGTGTTTTTCTTTAAAGACATGTCATGCGCCTGCCTCGAACCAAGGTCGATCGAAGGCAGAAAAACATGCAGTCTAAAAAGTCAGCGCCGGTACGAGCGACGCCACAACTATTATGGATTTATGGAAATTTGAAATGTTTTTCTAATAAATTTTAACTTCAAAAAGTAGGTAATTTTTATAATTTTTTTTTTAAATATTTATATTATTACAAATAAACTTTTAGTCCTGAAGAAGTTCCAAAATAGGAACGAAAGCTTGGCTTATTTTAAAAGAAGGTAAATAAAGTCTTTGGCTTTGAACCCGTGATATTCATTGCACTTGATATAATTAATATGAATCTACAGGGTGTTTCGTACCGATGAGCCAATATTTGGAAAAAGTCTCCGACAGGTGATTTTAAAGGGGCGTTTCATGTAAAATTATTTCGAATTAAAGCCTCCCCTGCAAAGTTATTCCAGCCTTACGAAGGACAAAAAATTCCCTTCAATATATTTTTCCCAAAAAGCGGTTGAATCTAGAGACTTGAATTTTGGGTTACCAGAAAGTTGGAACGGGAAAGGGTAGGTACGCTAGAATTATTTTTGCACTCTAAGCAACCTAACGGTAGAAATCAGAAACACCTATTCGTCTTTTTTAAAGAAATTTTTTGTAAGTACGTTTATTTAAAAAGAAAAATTCGTATTCTGTAGCCCAATTAATTTATAAACTTTTTTTACTCTTATTATTTTTTCATTTACTGTTACTGGTTTATGGTTTTTTGTTCCGTACTTAAATACAGATTTTGATACTCACGATTATATAAAAATATACTTACTAGGCGGATGTTATTTTTGTCACTTTCGTAATCTACTGTCAACGAGCGCGGTAGGGAACATTTTTCCTACGTTTAGAGTAGGTAATTTAAATAAAAAAACTGAACTCCTGCCTATATCTACCATCTTCAATTTTTAAATTTACCCAAAAAATTTTTTGATCAAAAATGAAACCGCTTGCAATTTTTTACATAATCGTGAGTGTCAATAGCTGGTATTTCAATACCGAACAAAAAACAAATTTTATTTTTTCGAGACAAACTGTTAAGTTAGTGAAAAAATATCAGGATGAAAAAAGTTTCTAAATTAATTGGGCTACACATTAAGATTTCTTTTTTAAATCGGCACTAAGGAGTCTCAAAATAGGCAATAAAAGCTCAGAAATCGGCACTAACAAATCGCACAGTAATGAAAGATGTTTTCTATAAGTTGGCCTTGGCGAGATGTGAAAACCCAATGTCAGACGGGTCCGTCGCCCGACAAATGTGGCTCCATTAAAAAGGCAAACATATTTTCGGGTGGTACAATAGCCCCTGAAAACTGTCTTCGGGGTGATCAAGTCGAAAAAGATTCTTAAATAGGGTCGTGAGGCGAGGAAAATCGCGATGGAAAGCGAGAGGAAATTTCGAGAGATATGTAACTTTTTTAGCACGAAATCGGATCATTTTTGCGTCGTTGTCTACGTCTGCCTAAAAATTATTCCGAAAATCACGAGATTGTCAGAAATTGCCCTTTTTTTGTCGAGATGTGGCGAAGTTACTTCGGTTGGGGGTCTGAAGACGTCGTCATTAGACCTTCCCCTGAATCTTTAGGTGAGGTTCACCGGGAAAGGTCATATGACTACGTGGTTGTTGGTGTTGGTTAACTTTCTATCTTTGTTTTTAGAGTACCAACCTAGTATTGACATATTGTTTAACCTTGGAGACAAAACAAAGAGTACCTGTTTTATGAATGTGGCGCTACGTCTATCGAGCCATCTCCTTACCAGCTATATATTGCATTTACACTTAAGAGGGGGATGCCGACAGCGAAAGTGACGTTAGATTTCGTATTTTTTAAGTTGTATAGTATAAAATCTAATAACATTTTACCTGTGGCAAAAGTTTAGTACAAACATCTCTGTCTTCATTTTAACCATAAGATCTTAAAAGGATATGCACTGGAATTATTATTTTCCCCAAGGTTTTCATAAACTATAAAACAAAACACAGAGATGTTTTTACTAAATTTTTGCCCGGTAAAATGTTATTGTTATTAGATTTTATAATAATCGCTTTATTTTAATTCAAAATATTGACAATAATTTCACAAAAATGAATAAATAAAGCAGAGATAGTCACAGAAGCAGTAACATTGATACCGCTTGTACGTGACATAGGTGTAATTACATGATTAATAGTTAAATACAAATTTACAAAGTAACATAGATATAAGTACTAATTTAGGATATATTTTCAAATTTAGGGTTTGTCGAGTCCGTGTTATGAATATCGTAAATAAGGTAAGTATTGTTTTTTATTTATATATATAAGGTAGGTGTCATATTCGTGAGTATAAGACAGTTAAAAGTCGGTAATCCATAATATATAATTCAAGAATTAATGTCATTTCTCAAGTAAGTTCTACTTCGGATTTCACAATATATTTTATTATGTCCCGTTAATCAAATTATGTAAAATATTTCTGTCTAAATCATTCATCCAGTTTTTGAGTTTTGTTTTGAATGTCTTGTGATTTATTAAATTTTTTATTGTTTCAGGTAATATATTAAACAGTTTAGGCGCTAGGTATTTTGCTTGGCGTTGCCCGATTGATTTACGGCTACGTGGTACCCCTACGGAAGTAGTGCCAAATCTGGTTGGATATTGGTGAGTTACGGACTTAAGATTAATTTTTCCTTTATAGATATTTAGGAGAATTGTATAACAAAACATCTTATCCAAGTTATATGTATATGCTAGTTTGACCATATAATAGATCGGTGGAGTAACGAATGTTCTTGTTATATATAATTTTTAAGATCCATTTTTGTATTACGTTTAGTTTCTCTAAGAATGCGTCGTATACACCACCCCAACCGATAATTCCATAAGAAAAGTGTGGTTTCACTAATGCATTATATTTGTTTATTGTTCTAATAGCCTTACATTTAAGAATTCTCCTAAGTATCGGAATTTAAAGATAAATGTTCTTACTTTCTGTATCACATATCTAATTTGCAGGTTCCAGCGCAAGTGACTGTCTAACATGATGCCAAGATATTTAACATTTTCATATTCTGGAATTTTTATGCTGTGATTAATCACCAGAGGGCCCATTTTAGGTAAGTTATTAGCATATGAAGTAAAGGTCAGATATTGGGTTTTTTCTATATTTAGTGTCAGTTTGTTATACTGGAGCCATTTAACAATATCTTTAAACTCCTTTTCTGCGGTTTCTTTTAAATTTTGCCATGTGTCAGAGGTATAGAGAATCACAGTGTCATCGGCAAAGGATATGACTCTACCCTTGGTGTCTAATTTTAGAAGATCGTTCACATACAACGTAAATAGTAGCGGTCCCAGATCTGTCCCCTGTGGGACACCACAGCTATACAACTTAAAAAATACGAAATCTGGTGAGAATCGAGCCCACGACTTACGGTGCCAAAGCGTGGGTATACTACCAATGACCCACTTGTGCACCGCCGCCGCCCCCCTTATGTCATTGCTGCGACCCAACTCGGATGAAACTAGTCGCTTGAATCAAAACTTGTCGGTCACGAAGCAAGCAGTTATGCATGCAATTTGTGCTACAGAGCTTCGTTAATAAAATCCATTCGATATTTCTTGTTTTTCTTTTCGATTGTTCGGCCAATCAATCTCACCAACTCATGGAAGCTTTCCGGACTCACTCTAATTTATATTAAACTAATATTATTCCTAAACGAAACAACACGACAACACAAAATATACTAAACGAAACAAAAAATAAATATTTCTCCGTATCTATGACTAAATATTGGATATACTCATATTGTATTAACACAAAACAAATACCAATTATCATTTTATGATGTAATAGACCCTTACAAATATGTCCAATTTGTATAATACAATAATCTTGACCCCCCGGCTGGTGACTAGAATGGCAAAAGAATCGCGCCGCCGGCGGCGGAAAATTTGAAATCAATATTTTTTCTTTATTGCACTTGATAGGCAAGAATATCATTATTTCACTTCGAGAAAGTTTTGTGATGTTTTGAATTGATGAAAAAAGAAGTATTTCGATGGACCTCAGTAATTCAAAAATCTATTTATTCACCTGTCGAAGTTTCGACCACTTTATTTTGTCATCCACAGGACAGTGAGATATTTAAGATTTTTTCGTTAGGTGTAAGTAGTAAGTATCACTACAGAACTGATTTTAGATAGGTATTTAATTTTCCGAAGTAGCATTCACATATATCGTGTAGAATATCTCTGGCTGATTTTCGTAAACGATACATGTGAATGCTACTTCAGAAAATTAAATATCTAAAATCAGTTCTGTATAATGATACCTACTTACACCTAACGAAAAATTCTTAAATATCTCACTGAGGATGACCAAATAAAGTGGTCGTAACGTCGACAGATGAATAAACAGATTTTTGAATTACTGACGTCCATCCAATCACTCCTTTTTTCTTCATTATTTCACTCAAAATTTTTATAGTCATGTGTTCATCTATCTTCGCACGTGGTTATAAAAGTGGTAACCAGCGCCGGTTTTATGGGGGTGCTAGGGCACTAACAGCATCCGGCGGATAATTTTAGGAGGCGGAATAAGCTGGTCTAATAACAAAAAATAAATCATATTTTGTCTCACGACGCGACACTTTCATTTTGATCGTCGTCTGCAAACATAACATCTAAAACGGTCTCCTTATTCATCATCTTCATCAGTATGTTGAAGATTTTTCTCCCCCCTTGGATTTTTGGACGAAAATATAGATTTCTAAGTGAAAATATACTAAACGCAGAACATTGATTCAATGAATATAAATTGGAAAATTGTCATGTAATAATGTGTAACATAGATAGATTTATTGAAAAATATACTAATTATTGTCAAGTAGTTAACTACCGATTCCACGAGATCTAGCTTTTCCTATATATAAGCCCAGGGCTGTATATGGTTTGGGGGTTCAAGCCCCCTACATTGAGAAAAGACGAAAAATACAGTATATTGTTATGATTTTGTAATTTCCTATATCTACCTCATTTAAACTATCTGTGCTTCATATTTCTAAAAATTTTTTCCTACGGCGCATTTTAGTAACCAAACACCTCTGCTTCTTTTGTATAGCCGCTTTAAAAAGCGATGATTTTTATGGGCTCACGCTAATACAAATTTCGAAATTTCTATCGGTCACAGTTGTTCTATAAAAGAAAAATGAGTTGGACTTCTTGGCTACAAATGTTATGAGACCATAGTTAATAAAAAAAATTACCACCAGTTGGCAAGAATATTTTTTGCTTGGATTTTTTTTTCGTTCATTTAAACTGTTTGACCTTGAATATTTGAAAAATTTTCGTCTGCGGCGCAAGTTTGTATATACCTACCACAAAAATATTCCATTTAATTTTTTTTATTTCTGACTACCTCCCAACAAAAAAAAATTATCTTTCTGGGCAAAAGTAAAAAAATTAGAGGAAAGATAACGCGTTTTTTAAACTTACCACCCAGCGGTAGTCAAGCTAAAACCGGCGCTGTTGGCCACCCCATAAGTATATCCCTAAACTAAACGTGCATCCATATTCAAAGAGTTGGCTAACGAGTGTCTTTATTTATAACTAGAAAACCAACAAACTGTACTTACGTTTATCACTACCCTTTCACAAAAGTCGTGGTCGTGCGGGATGGGTTCGAAGTGGGCGACGCCGGTGAACTGGGAGTGGGGGGTGTGCCCGTCCTCTTCCTGGCTGCTGAGCTTGGGCAGCGACCTGTAACCAAGGGTAACGTATTCTAGCGATTGCTTATTGTTTCAGGTCTTAAGTCTAACGCATGCCAATAGTTTGTTGAAGCCTCGTACATACAGAAATAAAGAAAGCCGCATAAGTGCCACAAGGCAGCAATTCCGATACTGCTGGGAAAGGTTATTTGACCTTGAAAAAAGAGACGAAAGTTTTGCCCTATAGCGCTATCCTTGTTTGTCAGCGCCGTCAAAGTAATATTTATGTTGAAAATGAACAAATTCAGTACCTAGTGTCACCATTTGCTGTTTTATGGTACCATAGAAAGATGAAAAATAGATTTTGCCACCTAACCGGATTGTGGAATTTTCTGCGATCAGCAGCAGATTCCGTGTTCTGATCGAGATCCAATCGCGTGTCTTCGGTTTTGGAAAGTAGTTTCGATGTTCTAAAGCTGACTGCTGAAACAATTTTGTTCTAAATATAGAACCACACAACGAACACACAATTTTTTTATAAAATTTTCACAGTAAATCGTCGACAGGGAAAAACTAAAATTAATATTATTGCCATCGTTGGCGAGTTTTATGAAATTGGTGACAATTGGTGACAATTATTTAATGTTAACGTAAATATTATTTTGGTTGCACTGAAAAACAAAGATGGCGCTCGAGCGGAACTTTACAATAACAACCAAGGGGAGAAACTGAATTGCAGGTTTCTAGAATGGGAGACTTTTGTAACCAGCGTAAACGGTATTAGGGGATTGCGGGGTAAGGAGAGTTGTTTTTATGGCCCAGGAGGGCCATAGGCGGGACTTTCCTCCCAAGCAGGGGATTACTGGGAAATCTGAAAATAGAGGTATGCATAATAACAAATGTAATTTTGGGCATTTCGTTATACTATATTCAGCTTCTACATACAAAATTATTATCGAGAAGTTATTTAGTTTATTATGAAAAAATCAATACTTGCTGATGCAATGCTCTGTTGACTGAAATATCTCTAACATTTTGGTATACACGATGGTGACAATTTCGATGCCCACCATTGGTATCTCGGCTGTGGTTGCTCGAAATTTAGGGGGCCTAGAAAATTTCTGAAACCGGCATCGAGTTGGCCATGACCAAGAACCTAAAACTACATTTCCTTAAATTCGGGTAAAAAATCTAATTTTGCCGTTTTGTGCGAGTATAACTCACGAACGAATCAAGATATCTGAGATTTAATATCAGAATATTATAGAGGGTCTGATACCGCAACTTTTGTCTAATTTGACCGACGTTGTATTTTTCATAGTTTCCGAGATACTAATGGTGGGCATCTAAATTGTCACCACCGTGTATAAGACACTTGTTCGGCATGATTGCCAAAAAGGAATCTTGACAGTAACCGAACAACACTTTAAGACGAGTTTTAGTTCAGTAAATATCCAACATAATTTTTGTTTATTTCTGCTTCTCCCCCTGGTTGTTATTATAAGGGCGGAACTACGTCCCCTGTGACATTCAAATGGCTTTAAAGTGCCTTGTTTGTGATATTAATAATTCGCAGATCCCCGTTACCTTTCAGGGGTAAGTTCAAGACCACATAGAGTTCAAAGTTCAGATGCGTTGCGCCTAGGAAGGAAACATTTATCATGTCCGTTAGATGGATTCTATCTCAGAATCCACACTGTACTATTCAAAAGTCTCTGCTTTCCGAGGTACAGGGTAACAAAACCAAATATAATATTTTTAGAAATTTTGAGTACCTAACGTAGGAACGGTAAAGTTGAACATTTTTATGCTTCTGTTTTTGGGGATATTTTGAATATGCACACTATTTTGTGATTATCGCTAAGTTATGCTACAAAGGAGTCACTATAGCGAAGCGCTGGGCAAAATGCAGATTCGCAGCTTTGTTTGTGTCCTTAATTTCTGTATCTGTGTGATTTTCTAATTATATCTATCACTTGAGAGGGACACACAAGTGTAAATTTATATACGCTCATATCGGAACTTCCTGTATTAACTAAAATATAATGAGAAGCGAACTCTGAGTACTATATGGTATGTATCTATAGGTAGGTACTAAGGTACTTACATTTTTTGCAGTTACCACATTGATTGAATATGTATTAATGTCCGATACATAATTAATAACATTTTTTATAGTAATTATACGAAGTTTGAAGTAGGTACATAAATTGGAGTTGTTCTGTACATTCTTCGCGAACTGTCCTTTTTAGCAGGTTTATAGTAATAAACTCATGATAGTAATAAACACAGTTCCATGCAAATGTTTCCCGTATACGATAAAATAATTGATATTTCCTGTTTATTTTTAACTGTTGATAAACTTAAAACTTATTTACCGTTTCCTATGACTATGAGAGGACAAAGTGGTTAACACAAAGTCACAGCATTTACCCATGTAATTACACTTTCAAGAGACACATAAAAATAACAATTAAACGATTTAAACAGGTCGATGTAGTAAAATGCACTGCGGCGCCTACGAAAGAGGACTGACTCAAATCAAAACAAAGATACGAATTTAACGATGCGATAAAAAAATTACGTACAGAGACGCACCAAAAATATATACCCAATAATAGTTATTTATGTACCAAGGCACTGAAGTTCAACTTTTTATGACTCATGTGGAGTTTAGTTGCTGAGGCCTCTGGCCGAGTCAAATAAACCACATGAGTCATAAAAAGAACTTCAGTGCCGAGGTACATATTATATATTTTTTGAAATCGGAAAAATATATTTTATTAGGCAAGAAAATAATAATAAGGGATCACCCGTCCACGAACCGACTACGCGCGGCGTTGCTTGGCTTTACCGATCGCTCTACCTAGGACAAGTATAATGACGTACGGCACCTTCTGACAGAAAAACCAAACTGCTGCTTCTTGTGCAGCCTAGACAACAAATCTATTGAAATTCAAATTTACTAAAATATGTATACTAAAGGATTGCACTTCTATAGGAAACAATTTCGCAATGTGTACGAAAAGTTAAATGAGCCTTTATCGGCCGGGTTTTGAATATTTGGTCACTTTTGACGGGCGATTTCTCCGCGTCTGACGTTTGATGTTTACATCTCGCCAAGGCCTACTTATTGAAAAAATCGTACAATAATGGGCTACATTATTGTACGATTTCTGTGCTTTTAATGACGCTTTTGGGACATTTTAATGCCGATTTCAAGAAAAATATTTTTCACGATATTGGTGATATATTCATCCAAATGTTGTCAAAATACAAATGACATATTAGTAAGTAAGTTATTTTATCGTACTCCACAATAATTTAATGGTGTCAGTCAAAACAAAATAATCTTTAATTTAATATCTATAATTATCTATTATTTTCTGATTAGGTACTCATACTTATATAAAAGGAGAAAAATAGTGTTTGTTTGCTTACCCTATTAACAATAATTCTGACAAGAAGCTGGCGGCTGGCGGTGGCGACGGAGCTAATTTACTTGTAATAGATGGAACTATAAATCAAATATTAAGTGTTCTTGTTTACCCACTGACAAATTAGCAAGACAAAAACAGTATCGATTATGTCTGATAGGATGAATAATATCAGAGGCGAGGAAGAGAAAATATGTAGGTATATCAATGGAATTTTCGCCCGGTACATGAATATACTTATACAATTCTTTGAGTTGAGTAGGGATGTTCAAAGAAAAATGTCTGTTTAAATGCCATAAAAATGACATAACTAGTCTCTAAATGAAATCTGTGAAGTAAGTACAAAAAAATTAAACAATAAGTACCAATTTTCTGTAAAAAATAGCGAGAAGTAGGTTACTGCGTTTCAATTCGCTGAACGCTCCCATTGGTTTGACGTCACTGCCCCAGTTGGGAAGCGAGTGCGTCATTTGAACTGCTGTCTTTAATAAGTATTTTCTGTGTTCCCACACTAGTGAAGCTACGAATCAGAGCGGCTGTAAAAAGAGTGTAGTATGACGTATCACATCACTCGCCCTATTAGCGGTTTTATAGACGCGACAAATTCACTGCTT
Organism: Pseudeuparius sepicola; assembly: GCA_963920635.1. Lineage (NCBI taxonomy): Eukaryota > Metazoa > Arthropoda > Insecta > Coleoptera > Anthribidae > Pseudeuparius > Pseudeuparius sepicola. Next base: position 43,099,530 of record OY987302.1, on the reverse strand, counting down.
CTAATTTGCGTTTATTTCGGTAATTTTATTTAAAGCGGTTTTATGATTGATATATACATGTTTCTGTGAACTTAGGTGCATCGATTTTGCTCATAATTGGAAATTAGTGAACACGAGTGTAGTCCACTGTTTATATTTAGGTTACAAGAAGGTTACAAGGTATTTAGGTTAGACCGAAAAGTAGTCGTTTGTAGGTCCAGCCGCAGGCGACTCCTGGAGGCTTGAACACCTGCAAAACATTTCCGGTAGTGTAAAGATTGTACAAGATTTTTTACGTCCTATACGTTCAATTTTGCATTACTTTTTTTAGTAAATTTTCTAACAAATATTAAGGAGATTAACTAAAGCAAGGCAGACTTTTTCGCAAGAAAGAAAAAACAAGAATCGGAAAAATTACTTTATCCTGCTCCATCCCCCGTAAGTTCACTTTACATGCTCGCCAACAGGTCCGAAAGCAAAAGTGAAATGTTCGAGGTGCCCTGTTGCTGGGTACAAAAAGTATTGCCTAGCAACGTTGACTGAAGAATATTTCAGTCAAAGCTAGCAACGATGCAACGATTATGCTGGAAGGACCTTAAAACCATTAATAAAATATGTATATGTAGCAACTTGAAATTGGCGTCGAATTTAATATGTTACACATCGATTATCGATTGTTTTATAAACTGGTTTTGATCAAAAATAATGCGAATTATGCCAAAGAAAAATTAAGAACATGGATATATTTTTCAGTGTCAAATAATGTGGCTAATAGCGTTGACTGAGTCCTCCATCGACGCTTATAGCAAATTCAAGCAGCAGTGAACGTAGCGCTGGGTTACACCGTTGAGTGATTATTCATTTATTCAACGGTTAAAAGCGCCCGGATAGTAAACCGTAGGTCACGGGTTCGAGTCCCACACAAAACCCAATTTTTTTTTTATTATCGCTGCATTATACTTTTTATATTTATTACTGAGTTTAATTTTTAGTAATTGAGCAATAGTTATTTGAATATTATTACTCACAATCTACTCCATAGCGTTTAATTAAAATTACCTTATACCTAATAGGAACTTGTCAGAAGTGGGAAAACTATAATACATTGCGGAAACGCGGGCGTTGCCTCTCTCCTTAAACAGCCTCCTCGGTCAAAAAAGTGGCCTTATGCATCTTGCAATGTAAATAACTATTTCGATCCCTGATGCCCATTTTCCGATCTAATCCGGTAAAATGTAATGTCTGGCTGAAAAATTCTCCACAAAGTGTATATTTTCCAGTCGATTGTAAAAAATTAACGAAGAAACATCTACTGTACTCAGCCAAAGAAATACGTATCCGAAAGTTTGTCTAAATTAAGCATCAAACTAAATCAAGCTACTACATACAATAATATTCCATGGGTTATACTCTTATAGGTTGCGTCGGTGGATGTCGAGATTTTTTTTTTAATCTGTATGTGGATCTGAGCTCTGGACATCGAAAAAGTGAGCTTTTGTTTATTCTAAAGTTCCAGAGTTCCTGAGTCTCTTGGTAGATGTCTCCTGGCTCCTGAAGCGAAGCAAGCAGCTGGAAGATGGAACTTTATTTATTCCGTGACAAAGCCTTACTTATTACTATTAAAGTCGAAGTTACTAGTACAGAGGGTTAAATATTAAGAGCTTGGAGAAATATTTCTTAATATTTTATTTTGTTGAATCCTGTCGTCCCTCATCTCCTTCGTCATAAAAAATAATTTATAGAAATTAGTAACGAAAGGCCCACTTCTATTTTGGGGACGATTTAGCCCAATTTAAACTCATTTTGCTTCCTCACCATATCTGACGGATATAGGAGGAAGCTATCTGATCTTTCATAAAGAAAAAACATTGTTGGACTTCTGGATAGGCCCTGCATTGAAGAAACTGCTAGAGCTAAATTTTCGCCTACGAAGCATCCTCAGGGCACTACGATGAGTCTAATACTTAACCTACTCATTATCCTTCAACAATAGAGATATTTTTTGTGGAAACAGTGAATTTTAATATCGACTTACATATTTGATAAGACAAGATATTAAATTATGTCTAATAATAAGTAAATGTGAGCTACTAAAAATAGAGACAATCAGTGTTGTTTATATTCGTCATTGCTGGTATAACAGCAGCATCAATAATAAATTGATTGAATATACTTTATACGAATAGTTGTTGATGTTCAGCTTGCTTTCGCCTTGATATAGACAGACTGCAATAATTAAGATTATAATGGCCTGTATTGTCATGTTACAGAAAAATGTATTGCTTGCATTCTTCAGTGGTCATGATTAAGGATTTGTAAAAAATGGTAAAGTGATTTACGCAAGATCCTTAAAAGAAAGTTTTCACTCGCGGACAAGAGCACAATTTACCAAATCCTGTTTCTTCTCCTATTTCGTCTAGTCTCTTGAAGTACCTTCTTAGGTCATTCCCAAAGTATCTATCCATGAAGAGTTGGCGGAGTTGTTTCGTGAAATAACACACAAATATATGGATTCAGGAACTTGTCGTAAGCACTCTGACACTTCTCACTTTTACCTCTCTCAAAATTAACTACTACTAATTATTACCAACCGATTCCACTACCAACGAAGTGCAGAGTTTACGTAAGCGTGAAACATATGGGCGTGTATAGTGACAGAAAAGTCTTATTATACAGGGTGATTCAGGAGGAAATGTCAATATTTTAGGTACGTATTCGGGGACCCAAAATAAACATAAAAGTTCCTATAAACATGGGTCCTATTCCCGGCCGTTACCGAAATACAGGGGTAAACAACATTCAATTTAAGGTTTTTATTACATTACTTATAACAGGTAGGCTAGGTTTTGGGTGATTCAGGCGGAAATTCCTGTTGCTTAGCAATAGTCGACCTTAATCCTCTGGATTATTGTCTTTGGGGGTGGTTTAAATCATTGGTATATTCAAGTAAAGTAAACACTAGAGATGCATTACTCGATCGAATAATAAATGCAGCAGCAACTATAAAAAAGAGGCCCGTATCCATTCATAGAGCGACCCGAGCTATTCACCAGAGAGCTGACTTATGTTTAGAAGTAAACGGTGGCATTTTTGAAAACTATAAAACCTAGCCTACCTGTTATAAATAATGTAATAAAAACCTTAAATTGAATGTTGTTTACCCCTGTATTTCGGTAACGGCCGGGAATAGGACCCATGTTTATAGGAACTTTTATGTTTATTTTGGGTCCCCGAATACGTACCTAAAATATTGACATTTCCTCCTGAATCACCCTGTATTCTATGAAACTAGGAATCAAGGATTTCGTTTACTTAAAGGAATAAAAGCGATTTGCCATGTTTGGAGGTAGGTACCTAATGCGCAAGTGGGCACCTATCGTAAGCTGTAACATAAAAATACATTGCGTTGTGTGCTGTGTCTATCAACGAAAGTATTTAAAATTTGGGAAGTTGCTCATAATGTTCATTAATACTAAAACTAATATATAATAGTCCTAATGAGCAACTTCCTCGACAAAAGTATCTTTGTTCTTTATTTAAATTTACAATTATTAACCACAAATGGTCTACGACAGAAAGAAATTACGGACAAAATTTATTCTTTTTCAGACAAGAAACTTTTAAATATTTCTTTATTTAAACTAATATCATAATGCTTTGACTTCCGCCTGTGCGTGAAAACACTTTAAAAGCATGTGTAATCTAAATCCTTTAGAGCTTTTAGATGGTTTCATTAACCGAACATTAAAGTCAATATTATGGGGACTGTATTCAGAAACTCGTATACTTATTATAAAACAGAATGGGATATTTTAAAAATACCATTGTTGGTAAAATTCGAAGCTTCCTTATACAAGGTGTCCCGAATTTAATAAAATTAATAAGAACTTAATATATAAATATAAACAAAGGTTACAAATAATGGTTTTGTCGGAAGGGGCATATCTCAGTTATAGATTGATCAGCAGCAAGTAGGATTCTAAATTTTGGGTACGTGCGGTGTGCCTCAAATTTAACAATAAAGTAAAAAAGGACTTTAAAAATATGAAATTATAAAATGTAATTTTGGCTTAAAAGAGTAGTATAGGCAATGAAATCAAAAGTATCCATCTAAATAGATTTGACTTTGTCAAAATAATAATAACGGACTAATAACTAAACAGTACCTATCTTACACATCGTTTTACATCCAAAGACCAAGTAATATAAAAAATAAAACCATAGTGATACAAACTGCAAAGGGATTTTAAGGATCTCTATTTTTATCGGTAAGCGCATGAGTTACAGTGATAGTATTATTTGAAAAATGTGATTATTTTATTGTTAACTATGATTTTTTAAATGAGCGAATTTTTGAGAAACCATGTTAAAATTCGAACCTTAAGCCTGTCAGAAGCATTGTTCACTAAATAGTTTGCGTTCAATTTTATATAAAAACTTAACAATCTATAGAAACATTACAATTTAATTTGCTGTTTCAAAATTAGTGAAGTTGGATATTTTTTGCGGACCGTCACTATGTATGTCTCCTTTAATCTATGTTATCCAGAGTTCTTATTCATTAATTTGTTTTATCATATTCTGCGGCACGTTTGATGAGGTAGCTGGTATTGGGAGTGTTTGTTGCTGTAAAGCTGAATTAAGCTGGGAGTGTCTTTTGCCTGAAATCCGAAATACATAACACACAGATAGAGGCTACCAGTTAGCTGGTACTACAGAACAACGATTGTTGGGACAAGATTATCTCAAAAGCATAGATCATGGAGAGGCTTCTGGCCAGAGAAATAATGAGGAAACCATGTATCATATTCTGCGGCACATTTGATGAGGTAGCTGGTATTGGGAGTGTTTGTTGCTGTAAAGCTGAATTAAGCTGGGAGTGTCTTTTGCCTGAAATCCGAAATACATAACACACAGATAGAGGCTACCAGTTAGCTGGTACTACAGAACAATGATTGTTCGGACAAGATTATCTCAAAAGCATAGATCATGGAGAGGCTTCTGGCCAGAGAAATAATGAGGAAACCATGTATCATATTCTGCGGCACATTTGATGAGGTAGCTGGTATTGGGAGTGTTGTTGCTGTAAAGCTGAATTAAGCTGCGAGTATCTTTTGCCTGAAATCCGAAATACATAACACACAGATAGAGGCTACCAGTTAGCTGGTGCTACAGAACAACGATTGTTCGGACAAAATTATCTCAAAAGCATAGATCCTGGAGAGGCTTCTGGCCAGAGAAGTAATGAGAAAACCATGTATCATATTCTGCGGCAAATTTGATGAGGTAGCTGGTATTGGGAGTGTTGTTGCTGTAAAGCTGAATTAAGCTGCGAGTATCTTTTGCCTGAAATCCGAAATACGTAACACACAGATAGAGATTACCAGCTAGCTCTTGCTACAGAACAACGATTGTTTGGACAAAATTATCTCAAAAGCATAGATCATGGAGAAGCTTCTGGCCAGAGAAGTACCTAATGAGAAAACCATGTATCATATTCTGCGGCACATTTGATGAGGTAGCTGGTATTGGGAGTGTAGTTGCTGTAAAGCTAAATTAAGCTGCGAGTATCTTTTGCCTGAAATCCGAAATACGTAACACACAGATAGAGACTACCAGCTAGCTGGTGCTACAGAACAACGATTGTTCGGACAAAATTATCTCAAACGCATAGATCATGGAGAGGCTTCTCCAGAGAAGTAATGAGAAAACCATGTATCATATTCTGCGGCACATTTGATGAGGTAGCTGGTATTGGGAGTGTTGTTGCTGTAAAGCTAAATTAAGCTGCGAGTATCTTTTGCCTGAAATCCGAAATACGTAACACACAGATAGAGACTACCAGCTAGCTGCTGCTACAGAACAACGATTGTTCGGACAAAATTATCTCAAAAGCATAGATCATGCAGAGGATTCTGGCCATAGAAAAGTAATGAGAAAACCTTATGTATAGGCACTTTTCGGGCGTTGATGGAATCGCCAGTCGCCACACGGCACACTAAACCATAAAAACACTAGAAACAAATTCATTTACTTTATTTTTCCATTCAATTAGGTACCTGCACATGCCTAACAATGTCAAGGTTAGAACTAGGTAAACTGCTTATTTCTTTTTACTTAAGTGCATGCTTAAGACTGGTAAATCATGCATCCAGATATTCTGGCGTTACACGTGCTTTATCTCCACAATATCTTAATAACCTTAAGTGATTCCGCATGAAAAAGGCCAGGAAAGTACTTGTACCTATCGATTAATTAGTGACTAGATGCGCTTATGCAGTATGATATGAAGTGCGCATTGATTTTTATGGAAATATAGGTAACTAAGGCATGCACTTGACAATAATAGATGGTTCACTTTGTTTTGCCAAATGTTACGAAAGATAATTGAATTATGACTATTTGGAAACTTATCGCAACTTATATAAGTAGTTAGCTTAAGCTTAAGATTTCTACATATTGGTAACTACCATATCCGATATCTTCAGTACGTAGGTAGTACTAGATACATAATTAGGTACATTTATTTATTAGGAATATGAGATACAGAAAGAACCGAATAGAGTTGTACTTAAATTATATGAAATCTCAGAAACTAAGTTATACCTACGTATATTTTTATGTTCATTCAACTTGGGGTTAAAATTCATTTGTTCTATTTGTTAAATGTGATCGAATATTATTCATGTTAATATCTTCATGCATGTCAGGTGGTCAAAATTTCTAGCAATTAAATCAATTAATGGACAATTTCAACTCCCAAATCTAAAATAAAGGTATCAAATAACATTGACACACATCAAAATAACTACTTTAAAGTAAGATAAAGGCGTACTATGTAATATGTGAGATATTACAAAAATTTTAAAAATAAATCTTATAAATTTTATGTGTATCTATTAAGGTCCATAAAATTGCTATTAACCGATTTTCATGAACTTATTTTTTGTCGAATATAGATAAGTAGATATATACTATTAATAATATAATAATAATTTTCGCCCTCACAATAGTTCAAAGTAGGAGTACCCCAGAAGCAACAGAATGCTTGTGTACTACGGAAAACCCTAGAAAACCGTAGTAATCCCAGTGAGTGTAGGAAAATAATTAGTAAATCACACAGATAGAGGTATTAAGGAGTAATACCGTCGATCCATATTTTTGTCCATGCCTTGACCTCCATTCAAACCAAGGTCGATCGAAGGCAGAAAAACATGTCTATACTAAAATCGAGCAATCCGTATGCCTGGCGTAAAAAAAAAACACGTGTTCAATGACGTTCCGCGATTGGTCGGTAGACTATAAAATTTCACCCGACTCGGCACCAGGGACGTACTCGATCGCAAAAGTGTAGTTATGCGGTTTTATCTTGTTGTTTTCAGCTATTTAGACACTGCCACAAATAATTTTATCGATGTTTTGAACCATTTTAATAAAGCCAATAATTCTTTTCCGAAATATTTTGATGTAAACAATTGTAAAACTAAAATTAAATACAGGTTCTGCCTCAGTGCGGCCCTGGCGAATATTTCAAGTCACGTGCTCTTGTTTACGCCAGGCGTAAGAGTTGCTCGATTTTAGTATACATAGTTAGCGATGCTCCGAACATCGCCACCCCGGTATTATTATAGATATATTAGTTTTTTTTAAGTAACAACGTATTCTCATTCAGAACCACTTAAAACCAAATTGTACCTACCGAGTGTTATTGTTCTAGGAGATATACCTACAAGTTGCACTAGAAAATCAAGTTAGATTTACCAAGAATAAAAAAAATGCCAAGTACAATAAATGGACGCATTTCCGGGATATTTTGGCACAATCGCAGTTTTCACAGAATATTTTTAAGCAAAATACAGTGCGTCTATAGTGTTTCCTGTTAACACCCCTGAAAATATAAGTAGGTTAGGGGAATTGAACGGGTCAATTATTAATATTTTGTCAAAAATTCCAGAGCACTCTTGACCCGTATAAAGTTCCATAAAAATCAGTATTTTGAAATAGTCCAGAAAAAAATAACCTGCATATTTTGTATTGAATCTTTGCACACCAACACTTTGAGTGGCCCTGATGACCATCCAACTGTTTCGAAGTATATATATGTATATATTCTTTGTCCAAATTTGGTTTGTGGAGGTTTTGATGTGTCCTTATTAACGCTGTGGTGTCAGATTTTAAATAAAAGAATGCCTAATAGATATCGTTTTTTAGAAAACGCACCCCTTTAAAAAATCGCAATAGGCAGTGATTTTGTGGCAATGCCAAACCAATACTTCGCTAATGATGAACTTTCAAGGACATACTTATAAAAAAATTGCCCCTCTCAATTCCCCAAGTCTACTTAGTTTTTTTAGGGGTGCATACACGAAAAATCAGACACATTGTATATCGATTTTAGAAGTATTACTGTTGTGACCACCCTCTACTAGTACTACCTCAAGTCGTTGAGTGAGATTATTCCCTCATTCAACGCTCAAGTGAGAATCTGCAAAATCGATTTAATAGGAGTTCCATCCAAATTAGTGGCCCATTGCCTATGAACAAACAGTTATTCTAGTTAATTAGTAATTGATTTGACAACTTTTTTGTATAGGTAGGTATCATTTGATGGGTGCAAGATTGAAGTTCCTAATGAGGTAGTGTTAAGCCAGCAAGGAATATAACTTAGATATTGTTATTAGATAGACGACTTTTATTTATAAGAACCTTCTAGATTCTTCCATGATCATATTATAAGATTTGGCGCATGGATGCGCCTTATTTAACTTCGTTGATTGGTGCCAAGCGGCAAACGGTGACGTCAGTGGCGTTGACCAAAGATACCATGGCCTGCGGCCCGTGCCCTCCTCGCCCCCTTCTCGTGACGTCAGCGCGCCGAAAACTAGGTCGATAGTTGATGGCCGGCCAGCGAGACGCGCTCGATGCGGAAATGCGAACGTATTTTCTAGAGATCGTCGATTGTTTTGCGGATACGACAGAGCGCCCAGAACCTTATAAAAGGGTTGACATTATTTGGCTTTCGCAGGTTTGTTCCTACGGCATATACTTTCGGGTGCCTCGTGCGGAGATTACGATCGCTCCGGACTCCGGACATAGGCGTAGCTAGCCTTTTTTCTCCCGGGGGGCTTAAGCCCCTGAAGGAGATGAGATTCAGTAACCCGCAAAAGCGCCGGAGCGCCGCATATAAACACTTTGGTGTATACAGGGACCGGCAGAAAGTTGGACACAAAAATTTAATATTTTTAAACTCTGTTTAAATTTATAGCTGCTAATCGAGCAAAATTAAAGTTTAGTAGCAAATTCATGTGTTATCCGATGATAAGTTGCGCTTGTGGTATTTTGTTTTTTTGTAATACACAGGGTGGTCGAAAAAAATACAAAAAAGGTAAATTTCTTTTTTTTGTCTAGGTGGCTCTGACTTTAAATCTTACATCCACCTTTGATTCCAAACAACTTTTGTAAGTAACTTTTTACCGTATTTTAAAAAATAAGGGTACTTTACTCTTGAGTTATTTTGACATTTTTGAATCTACCTCGTATCCAAAAAGAGATATTTTGAAATGTGCGTTTTGAGTTTGAAATGATGCACCAACTTTTATCAAGAATAAAATTTTCTGAGAAATTAATAATAAAAAAACGTTTTCCATTTGTGTCCAACTTTCTGCCTGTCACTGTATGTGTTTACCTAACTCACTATAAAACGACTCAAATTTCCGTTTAAAAATAAAAGTAAGCCGTGATTTTGTCGAATAAGCGTCACCGTTTACGTCACAGCACCTGCGCGGGGGCATACCGTTTTCTGTGTATCGTGGGATATTGCTCGGATGAATGAAGAATAGTCAATTGTCAATAAAATTGAAGTACTTACGCAAACTATAGTAGAGCTTATTTACTTATTAATCGGCACAACGTTATTAATTTAAATACACACAACTTTACTACATACAGGGCGAGTTTTTTTCGATGCCCACTATGGGGATCTCGGAAACTAGCAGAGCTAGAACAAAGGTTAAATGGGGAAAGAATTGCAGTTTTGAATGCTAAATCTAATTCCCTTTTTGGATTTTTAAAAAAGTTCATGGCTCACTAGATACTTTGAAAAGGGTGATATTTTGCTATTTCATCAGATCTCTGTAGCTCCGTTATTTCTGATTATACAGAAAAACTGTCGAGACAAAAATTGTAGATAATTTTGGGCTTAATAAGATAATCTGATCCAATTCTTTATGTTGTTTGTAATTTTTGAGATATGACATAAACTTGTGTTTTTTTAAATGTAAATCATAGTTGGCTGTGGCCTTATCAAATCGGCCATTTTTTGAGCTTACTGCATAAGTAAAAATATAGATGTACATTGGCGTCTTCGCAGTGTTACATATCAATCACAGTAAGCAGTCACGTCCAGCCGTCCAGGTTCGCAGTGATGCCAGGCAGGGCCGCGCCGTCCACGTGTGCAATGTGTGCGGCGCACACAGGCGCCAGGTGCGAAGGGGCGCCAAAAAATGCCAAAATTCTGGCTGACTTGAAAGCACGAAAAGTGTATAAATAAACGCTAGAATTTGTCAGGGGGGCTATTTTTATACCAGGGGGGGGGGCCTAGCCCCCCCCCCAGCCCCCTCTTAGCTACGCCAATGACTCCGGAGTGTCAGACCATCCCGATGGGTGCGTCATTATTTACAGTCAGAACAAACCTGGGCGACGACTGGTCGCAGCGCTGGAGCGAACGTTGCGAAGATAGAAGTATAGTCTATACGTAAAGCCTATTCATTTAATTTATACCCTGACGTTATCGTTTGGTTTTTTTTGCTGCCAATATAAATTCTAGTGACACAACAAAAATGCCACACAAATAATAGTTAAATTTTCAACTGTCATGTTGGCATAATTGCAATGATAATATTCAAATTTTTCGTTAAACTGTGACGCTCACTTTTGGCCTATGATTTTTTTTGAGACACCCTGTATCTTTTGCGCAAATAGATACAGGGTGTCTCAAAAAATTTTGACACAGTCTGTCACTTAATTTTAAAAATGCCGCGCAAGATAGGTTCTCAAAATCTTGATAAACGCGCGCAGGGTATGGTGCGTGCTTTGAGCGAATATTTTGAGAGGGAAAGGGAAAACGGGGGTCCGCTGCTTCCGCTTTATGCTGTAAAAGATGTAGGTAAGTACTTTTTATTTTATTTCACTGGTATAAATTTCGATAATTTCCAAAAAATCATATTTTTGTTTCTCTTTAAGAGGGCTCTAGGAATTAGTTTTGACACGGTCAAAACCATTATTTCAAAAGGACCAGCTACTCGTCCTACAAGGAGAGAAAGAAAAAACCTGTAGTCAACATTGATGATTTAGAACAGACAGCAATCCGAAATGTGATATATGAAATGTATAGGGACAGTATGTTAAAGAATTTTGCCAATTTGCCCGAATATGCCTCTAATTTTTTTAATTATTCTTTTAGAAAACCACTTTACAGCGAACACCCTAAAAGCGAAATTAGAAGATTTAAGTACCGTAAAGATGATCCTCGACGTGGACTTATGGAGGTGCCTAATATTGCCCTAAAACGTATTAAATTTTTAAGAAATTATATGCAAGCAAAAAGAGAAGGAACACGAGAGTTTGTTTACCTGGACGAAACATGGATTTTCCAAGATGGGACTATCAGCAAGTTTTGGCAAGATGATAGCGTTAAATCCGTTAAGACAACTAAAGTTGGGGGCAAAAAGTAACTGGTAATATACATAAAAACAAATATCCAAAGTATTTTTTGAAAAGATATATTCTGGTGCATGCTGGAACAACAAGCTGATTATCATGGTGAAATGAACCATGAAAATTTTTTGAAGTGGTTTTGAACACAAACTACTAAACAATTTGAAGTCACCTTCCATCATCGTCATGGATAATGCATCCTATCATAGTAAAATAGTTAACAAAGCACCAACAGCAAATTCTCGAAAAAGTTAAATTCAATCATGGCTGGAGGAAAATCACATTTCATTTGAAAAGTCTATGTTCAAGACTCAACTAATTGATTTAGTCAGAAGGTATTTATAATCTTATATTATTAGAATTGTATTGCTAATTACAAGAGTTAAACATTTTTTGAATTGAAAATCGTCTTTGCTACCTTTGAAGCACGATTTTTCATTTATTACAGATTACAGGCACAAACCACCAACAGAATATGTGGCGGACAAAATGGCCGAAGAAAAGGGACATACTGTGTTAAGGTTACCACCATACCACTGCATCTTCAATCCAATATAAAATATTACAACGACCATGTTGGTGAAGATGGACGATCGGTGGAGAAATCATTATTGGTATGGAGCCAAGCCTTAGCACAGGATAGTGACTACGAAGACGATGAAGAGGAGTGCAATTTTTGAATCAACCAAATTTTCTTTTTAAAATAACTTTAGTTTTCTTAACGGATTTAACGCTATCATCTTGCCAAGGCTTGCTGATAATCCCATCTTGGAAAATCCATGTTTCGTCCAGGAAAAGAAACTCTCGTGTTCCCTCCATTTTTGCTTGCATATAATTTCTTAAAAATTTAATACGTTTTAGAGCAATATTAGGCACCTCCATAAGTACACGTCGAGGATCATCTTTACGGTACCATGAAAAATATCTCTTCCTTCCAGTATCGCCTTTAAAGGGTATTCACTGTAACGAGCTCTTCTAAAAGAATTATAAAATTAGACGCATATTGAAGTATATTGGCGAAATTCTTTAACATACTGTCCCTATACATTTCATATATCACATTTCGGATTGATGTCTGGTCGAAATCATCGATATTGACTACAGGTCTTTTCTTTCTCTCTTTGCATGTAGAGTTAATGGCCCAGAATTGTTTTTTATTTATTATTATTATTATTTCATTGTTGATATTTAGTTATTAAGTATACTTGATAAAATTTAATTCAAAATTGTTTGAGATCTTTATTTTAATAAATAATAACATAATGATTTACAGCACAAAATTCATTGGGTACCTATTGTAAATAAAACTTAAGCAAATGTTTTTATTTAAAATTTTAAAAGAAAATATTATAAAAGATTTTGAATTAAGGGAAATATCTTCTTTGTAAATTTCCACTGCTTTCTTTTCACATAAAGGCGTATCAGATGATCCAATTTTTTTTTAAATTAATTATTCGTACCTAAATAGTGATTTCTCATTTTTTTTGAATTTTTAAGTATTAAGCTTTTCCTTATTTTTATTCACATGGCCTATTAAGGTTTCAGATTAAGAAAACACTGTGTACATTAACTAACCTGTAAATGGTTTAAAAGTCAAATATTGTGGCAGCTGAAGTCTTCGTATTTGCAATTTGTCATAAAGTTGGCAACGCTGTTATGCTGGTATTGATGACGTCAGGGTATAAATCAAATGAATAGGCTTATAGGTATAGATCTTTTCATATTTAAGAGGAAAGCGCATCCTCACTTCCACGGATAATTTGGTTGAAATCTAAGGGAGGAGATGGCGGTTTCCTCCAGTGACATATATAGGTATACCCCTCGATTGATTGCACTAGGTGTAGGTGTGATGGTGTGATTTTTCAGGAATGAAGTATACTATTCCTTGACAGGAGGTATAAACTTATTTTGGGTTTAAGTAAAGTGCATTTTCTGTAAATTGTTTGTTTTTTATTACTATTTCATTATTTTATCATTTTGATATTTTCAATACAGCGTGTTCCAGGCAAAAGTGTCCACCTCCTCTAATTCAGCACATATGCGCGATTTTTTAAAAATAGCCCACACCCGTCTATATTTGCTGGGGTGGACACTTTTACCTGGGACACAAAAAAAAAATAGACTAGGGTGGCTTTGGAAGCGAGGGGTGGCTCTTATAAAAATTAAATATGATTATAAAAATTTCCCCGTCTAAACCAAAATCGACGAGTGCGACCGATTTTTTAAAAACAACGCATGCGCTTAATTAAAAGGGGTGGATTCTTTTACCTAGGTATAGACACGCAGTTTTCATTCCTGAATGGCATTAAAGTAACGCCAATTATTTTCAAATTTGACTTATGCGCGCAATTTTATATTCTTCACTCTTGACAATTTTTAAAAAATCGATTGACCCGGAGCACAGAATATTTTAGTTATTCTGTGCTCCTTTTAGTTATTCTGTGCCCGGAGTTTAAATTTATCACAATTCGAGCAACCTTGGCCCATCAGTACGTTTCCTAAACATCTTTCGGAGCTCCTAAAATCTACTAAGGATCCTTCACTCTTGTCAATTTTTGAATACCTACGTATATTTTACAGAGGAGGCAATTTAATTAGGTAAACCAAAAATAATTAAAAAGACATAGCAATATTTACCTTGGTACTGAAGCACTTTTATCACTATGTGGTTTATTTACCTTTGCTACTAGATCCCCTGTTCGTAAAAAAGTGCTTTATACCTACATGTTGCAGTGCTTTGACATATACGTAACTACCTATACCTATACTTCGTTTTGTTATATCCAGTGCACACTAATACCTAGTTTGTGCAATAAGAGTGGATATGATGTCTATACAGGGTGAGTTTTTTTTGATGATCAGTATGGGGATTTCGGAAACTAGCGGATATAGGACTGTTAAATGGGGAAAGAATTGCAGTTTTATAGGCCCAATTTAATGCACCTTGTGGAGACAAAAGTAATGGCTTACTATATATTTTGAAAAAACGAAATTTTGGCGATTTATTCTAATCCATCTAGCTTCGTTGTTTCTGATTTTAGATAAAAAGTGTAAATACAAAAGTTGGAGGGAATTGTGTCCCCAATGCGGTTGTCATGTCCTACTTTCCGTGACAGCTGTCATTTTCGAGATATGACACAAACTTTTGTTTTTTAAACTTTTGAATTATTCAGCGCATGTAACTAAATATTGGATGCCGGTCCTCACTGTTATTGTACACTTAAACCACTAGAATATTTTCATAAAATCTATATTCCAAGATACGTTACCATGCATACAAGAATTCAGAACTGAAAAACAAACACAGTTTAAGTATTATCATTGAATAAGGAATTCGTAACCTTAATCAATGGTATTATGTATTAATTTTAAAAATTAATATTTTCCCCCGAAAATAGATTCACTATAGCGTAGAAATTTGGAAGTAATTTATTATACTATCATTGAAGTAGGTACATATTTGGAACCTTTCGAGGACTGGATGTCTTTCCTTGTCTCTTCCTCGCAAGAGTCAAACGGCATCAATATAATATATAGAATTTTCGCTTTCTACATTTCCAGAACGACAATAGCGCAAACGTCGTCTTAGGAGGGGCATAGCCGATGGGCACGCCGTGCGGATGGGATTTATTAATCGAGTTGAAATGCTGTCGAATGGTGACGTCAGTTCGTTTATGGTTGTTCGACCAACGATCCCGCGGCCTGTGGCCTTTGGCACCCCGTCCCCATCCCGTGACGTCAGCAGGCCCGTAAACTAGGTCGATAGTTGATGAGCAGTCGGACGCTGCCGTGCCGCATCGCGCTCGCTGAAGGAACGCGCCCGTATTTTCGTACTCGTAATTGGGCAGGGATTGCAGGGACACGACAGACGCTTCAGAATAGAATTGTTCTGGGCAAGCTGGTAGCTAAATTAATTTTTTTTCTAGGACTTAGGGCCTCCTTTGAAAATTGCGTTTTCGACCATTTCCAATTTAGGATAAAGCATATAATTTCGTCTCTATAGTCACAGTACCAAAGTAATAGTTATTTATGTACCAAGGCACTGAAGTTCAACTTTTTATGACTCATGTGGAAGTTAATAATCCATACGGGATCACCCGTCAATGAACCAACTGCGTGCGGCGTTGCTTGACTTTGACGATCGCTCTACCCTATATACCTAGGTAAAGTATGACAAGACACGGTGCCTTCGAACAGAAAGACCAAACTGCTGCTTGTTGTGCAGCCTTCATAACAAATCTATTGATATTCAAACCTACTAAAATATTTATCCTGAAAGATTGCGCTGCTATAAGTAGATAACAATTTCGCAATGTGTACGAAAAGTTAAATGGGCCTTTATTGGCCGGGTTTTGAATATTTGCTCACTTTTGACGGGCGATGGCTCCGCGTCTGACGTTTGATTATTGAAGAAATCGTACAATAATGGACTACTTTTGTGTCTATTTCTGAGCTTTTAATGACGATTTTGGGACACTTAACTGCCGATTTCAAGAAAAATATATTTATCTTTGGGCTGTCTTACTTTTCAAGGTTATGCATCCCCCCACTACGACTAATGGTGGAGAGCTTGTACGGTACAGAAGAGCCCATATATGAATAGATCCAGTTTGAAGAAAAGAAGACAAGTTACCAAATGTGTCCAACGTCTCCAAGTCTCTCATGTGTATTAGCTCTCAAAGTTATGTTATGTATAACTATTTGTAAAAGCTCATTTCTTTGTAATTTTTTTCTAATTTTCTTGTATTGCGTCATAACGTTTTCTTGTATTTTTAAAAATTCTGCGTTTGTAAAACCCAACTGTAAAATACATCTTGTGAATTTACAATAATTCTGCGTTTAATATGAAAAACCCAACTGTAAAATAAATCTTGCGAATTTACAATAATTATCACTGGTTATAAGACGATAGTAGCATTACCGTAATTCAGTCATGGTTAGGATTATATATATATATATATATATATATATATATATATATATATATATATATACAGAATTACTGTAATAATTAGTTTATTTTACTGTAAAATCGCCTCAAAAGAAATTTTATTTAAATAATTGTGAAATTACATTACATTGTGCAAAGATAGATTTGGCCAGGTAAATTCTGTTAATTAGGGATTAGTGGATGAAAATTCCAATCTTAATTACTTAACATTTGTTCTCTTATTGACTCCTCAGAGCACAGGTTTAGACATGGGTTCTCATCTCTCACCTTTTTTGACATCGTTTTTTATGAACCATATAGAGATTCAAGCAAAAGAACACCCCTTGTTTTCCAAAATTATTTTCTATTTCAGATATAGATGACTTTTTGAGTGGGGGTCATACACGGAATTGACTTCCTTTTTTGACCATTTCAACAATATCTATCCTTCTATCAATTTTTCTATGGAGTTAGAAGTAGATAACTCAATTAAATTTCTTGACTGGACTATCATGAAGTCACATAATGTTTTGAAGTTTAAGGTTTTCGGAAAGCCCACTACTACTGATAATGTTATTTCTTTTGACCCATTTCACACTTATTCACAAACGGTAGTTTCGCTTGAATGCTTTTTGCACAGATTTTCTGTGCCCCAATCCGACTTCCTTTTCTGTTCTAATCCGACTTCTTCTTCGAGTTGGGGACCATTTTTCAAATAGCGTGTAACAATCAGTTTCCCATGGTCGTTTTTAATAAAATTTATCACAAACATTTAAATACATTTTTGAATAAAAAAGACAAAAACCAGAAAATTCTTTGCTATACCTTTCATAGTTCCAATTTCTTTGCACATTAAAGAGATGTTTAATAAATATAATTATATAATTAGCTTAAAAAATCTTTATCGTTTGAGTTGTGGCTCAGACAATAAATCCTCCAAAAATCTCGCTACAAGCATTTTTTGACCTCTTGATTTCTTCACTTTGTTGACGTATTGGCTCGCGTGATATCTCTCCCGTGTAAGAGTTGTCAAATTTTTATATTTTCGCCCTGTGTTTACCACGCTTTTCTTCCTGTATGTTAGATGCCACCGTTTTATAAACTTTTATTTATTTGATTTGATCGGGTTGAAGCCTCCATTTTGAAATTTCCCCCCTTTCCACAACCACATACAGAGTTAAGGCTATGTCTAGGAAGGTAAGTCCATTTTTTCACGTTTCACCGTTTTTTTCTAGCTTTGTTAGTTTAGCAAAATGTTTTACTGCTGAAGAAGACCTCCTAGGTGGGTCGAAACATATGTACAGTTTTCCCTTTAATAAACTGTGTTTGTGGAGCTAAGAATGTAACTTATACCCTTCGCGTCATATTCTACTACTCCACTTCAAGTTATGGATTATTTCCTCCGCTTAGTTATCGAAAAAATTGATAATGAAATTTGTGTCAAAACTGATTTCCTTAAGCCTACTTTTTATAGAATTTGGGAAAATTCCACAGTTTAGTGCCCGCCGAAAACAGTAGCCAAATCAAGCAAATCATAAAACAGTAGTATACTACATTGAAAATCTTATATACCTAGGCCATTCTCAAATGTGTTTTTACACAAAGTTAGCCCAACAAAAAAGCAATTTTTCTCTCAAATAAAGTTCCCAGAATTTTTTTTAGTAAGATATTCTTGAGTAGCTTTCCTTCAATAGACACCCTATATATACAGGGTGATTCGGTTTTATTTTGGAATACTTCAACAGGTGATAGAAACACAAAATACGACTATTTTGTGGTGTAACTTTTTTCCACAGCCGCCTCATTTTCCAGATACACATGGTGTTTTTAAATTCCCAATACTGTTTACGTTATATTTTATATCCAACTATTAAGTAGTTAAAGATATTCAAACTGTCAGAAGTACCACAAAATGCGGTAAAACCATAAAATAGTCATATTTTGTGGCTACAATTTGTGTAGGTGTCAGATGTGCTACAATATGCGGCAGTCATATTTTGTGGCTACAATTTGCGTAAGTGCTAATCAAAGATTACCGTGTATAAACTCAATTCCTCTCTTTAAAATAAGCAACGCTCGAAGTACTGATTTGACAAAACACAGCACCTTCAAGCTACTTATAAAAATAGTGAAGTAGAAGAAGAGTAAAAAAATTACTAAAACGGCATAGGTACTTTAAAGCTAGTCTTCTCGTTGGTACATATAAGTAGGTATAAATTTGACACGATAAAAATGATACCTACTAATATTATACTTTAATACTTCAATAATTAAAGAGGATGAATCCTCCTCCCTTAATGTTTAACGACTCCTCTGATTTATTTTACTCAGTCTTGGCTTTATCACGCTATTGGAGGAATTCAGTGAAAATATTAGCTAGCCCTAAAAGGAGACAAAGTTCTGGCTTGGCTCCGTCTGTATTATTCTGTTAATCAATCCATTGTTGGGTATAAAAAGAGCAGTGGAGAATTTAATTACCTTTAATAATTTAGCATATTTTTGTTGCATGAGAAACACGGATTTGAATAAGCTTGTTTTATGAGAAACAGGGAAACAATAATTGTGTTTATCTATGTTCTTTTACCAAGACAATATACAAAAATTAGGTGAAAAAGGTAAAACCATGAAATAAGACTGGTATACTTAGGTAACATTTTTCCAGAACCGCTTTGTTCTCGAGATATATCCCTATGTTCATTGAGTAAAAGAATATATATTTTTAAAAGGTACCTCTATTGTTTAATCAATGGTATGGGGTTTAAATTCTCAAAAATTCCATAATCCCCTAATTTATTTTAACAAAATAAGTATTTGTATTTGTATTTGAGCCACGGTGCAATTGATATACAGGCCTCCTCTGGCCAATCTCTCCTAGTCTACATTAAAGAATATTATAGTTGTTCAAACCGATCGAACTACTCATATTAAAAGATTATTACGTTGTTATAGGTATCTATATCAATTCCGCAATGAAGTTGAAAAATTAAATGATCCTTTAGTGACCGGGTTTTGAATACCTGGCTACGTTTGACGGGCGACGAGCCCTTCTTATGTTTGGTCCGCAAATCTCGCCAAGGCCAACTTATAGAAAACATCGTACACTAATGGAAACATTTTAGAAGGCCTTGTCAGTATTGTGTCGACATATCAACGGTTGAAGTCTCCCAGAATAAAACTTAATCACTTTGTACACAAGGTTGTACTCTGTCAATTTTCAAATGCGGGATGTTTTTTTGAGGAGAAACTACCACCACGATTTTCTGGGTTTTTTTATGGTCTGTCTCGCTGACTCGCTGGCCATCCAAACCACACCGTACCTACCTTAACACCAATTCTGGGACAAATTGTATGTTGTAGGTAGATTTATGGCCGTACTTATTTATGTTTAAGCCACAGGCAAAACTCATTCCACATACAAATAGATAATAGTTAATTAGGAATTAGGTATTTCCACTAATTTTCTGCCTAAAATTCAGTTGGAAACGAGTCTTGGTTTGTGGAGCAATTATATATCTTAAGGATGATGGTTGCGATTTTATATTAATTACGCGTTGGCAAGGTGTCGAACGATGACGTCGGTTGCGTTGTTGTTGGACCAACGATCCCGCGGACCGCGGCGGCCTTCCCGCCTCCATCCCGTGACGTCAGCGCGCCAAAAACTAGGTCGCTAGTTGATCACCGGACGGTTGCCAACGGGCCGCGACGCGCTCGCTGTGAAAATGCGCCCGCATATTCTAAGGTACTAACTAGAATTGATCTGCAGACACGACCGACTAGAGTAGACAAAAGTAGTCTATTATCTTCTTTGGTAATGATTATCATACCCCGTTCGTAATATTATTGGTGAAATATAATAATAATATTGTATTTATTCATTGGTATAAGTACAGTGACAAGTACATTATCAATTATGGCGGCGTTCATACAAATGTTCTTCCACGCAACCATCTGTGCAAAATACTCATAAAAACGAACAGAATATCCATAACAGAATTTTTCCATGCTCAAATGCACCAGGCTAATGGCGATTATTTCTCCAAAATGCTTTAACTTTCATTTTAAACGTGATCAAAGCACACGTAGATTTAAGAGTCTGGGGTAAATTATTAAACATTTTTACAGCGACATACAGGGTGGGCCAATGGAAACTTTCCACCCCGATTTTTTTGGTTTAAAATAAAAATCTGGGAAAACGCTCGGACACGTCGATTTTTGATTTGAGGGGGAAAAATTTTTCAGTTTTTTCATCCCCGTAGCTTTAACCCCCTAGCTGGGGGGAGAACAACCCCTCAAATTTGAATAGGGGATAGGGGTCGTGCAATACCTCTTTTTAAATGTCTCATCCAGTTCTTTACGATCCTAAAATTTCGCCTCATTATTTTTATCCGTAACGAAATGACAGCTTGTCAAAATAAAATTAATTAAAATACTTACTAATTAAAGTTGTATTATTCAGGTGTACACGTGAACTTATCTAACAAACTGTTGTTGACAAAATGTTCACCCCGGTTTGTTTAGAAGTTTCGTTAGAAATAATCTCAGCGGCATAGTGTATCCGTCTATTGACATAAAAACTAGCAACAAAACATCCGTGAACTTTATCTAATAAACTGTTCAAAAACACTCCAAAATACAAACGGATGTTTTGTTGCTAATTTTTATGTCTATAGGCGGAGACACTATAACAACGATAATTATTCTTGCCGGTGAGATTATTTCTAACGAAACTCCTAAACAATCCGGGGTGAACATTTTGTGAACAACAGTTTGTTAGATAAGTTCACATGTAGGTACACCTAAATAATACAACTTTAATTAGTAACTATTTTTATTTATTTTCTTTTGATAAGTTGTCATTTCGTTACGCATAAAAATAATGAGACGAAATTTTAGGGTCATAAAGAACTCGATGAGACCTTTAAAAAGAGGTATGGTACGACCACTACACCCTATTCAAATTTGGGGGGTTGCTCTCCCCCCCAGCTAGGGGGTTAAAGTTACAGGGATGAAAAAAACTGAAAAATAGTTCCCCCTCAAATCAAAAATCGACGTGTCCGAGCGTTTTCCCAGATTTTTATTTTAAATAAAAAAATCGGGGTGGAAAGTTTCCATTGGCCCTCGCTGTATATGAGAAAGATTGCTGATATTCAGATGTTGAATGTTTAGAAATTACATAAAGAGAAGTGTGTCGACTTGGATGAATGCAAATATCTGCACATTTCGTTAACTTGCTGAATAGATATAAAGGTTTTTTAAACTTCTCTATTTTAAAGTTATAGACATGCCATTTGAATTTGAAATCTGTGGTCAAGGTTTATTAACCAATGCGATTCACTGAATTTAACCGATATAATATGGTCATACTTGCGCAGATTATATGAAAAAATTAAACACGCGTTTGCATTTTCTGAAGGCTTCTCCTGTTTGTCCGCGACAGTGAAGGCCAATAAACAAGACTGCAATAAGAAAGACAGGATACAACAAGAGCATCGCACAACGTCAGCTTGATAGTAGATGAGATCTAAATACAATTTATTAATGTAAAGTTGCTTAATAAGAATAAAACATTTCTTAACTATATGATTAACATGGCAAGTAAATCGCAAATCGTTATCCAGGAAAAGCCCTAAATTTTTACATGAATCTGTAAATTGATGACGAAGCTTTGATTATCTAATACGCGGTCCCTGTTCTTTCCAAATAACATGACTTCCGATTTTGTGTCATTTGACGGGAGATAATGTGAATTGGTTACTTTTTCCAGAATACTCAGATCGAAAATCGTTTAATTCTTTGGTACACCCTGTATTTTTTTGCAACACAAAAATTTAACCTAATTTTTTTTCAGAGGCAAAGTTATTAGACTTCACAAAGTGTCACTACATTATAGGCCACCCTTTATAAAGAAGAGGTCCTAAGGCACTCCCCTGGGAGAACTCCTCTGGTTACCGGTAAATACTTAGAATAGCTCTTGCCAATAGTAGGTAACTCTTTCAAAGCGACCTTGAAGAAAACTTTCCAGCCAATCCACTCACCCCAAAATACAACTTTCTGCAAAGTAACTCGTGATTAAGGGTATCGAAAGCTTTACTGACATCAAGCATCACAAGACAAGTATGCATACCATTATCATTTGCAGAGAATTCAACGCCTGCCAATATGAACCAATGAAATGATATGATTTTTGAAATATTAACCAATCAGGTGATGATGTCAGCGATAATACCACTAGTGGTATTTTCATTAGTAATCGCCCTAGTGCTTGAATTATTGCCGGAAATTTTACGAGTACACGAATTTTTTGAAAATTATCACGAGTCGCGAAGCGTTTGGAACATATCGATTGAAAGTGCATAAAATAGGTAAGTAATTTTCGACGCCATGGGCTGCAACGATCGAGTAACTTCTTTTAAGTTCAAAAGGGAGCATCCACCAAACCGCGGCATTTTCCCAAATTCTGATAGAGTAGGCTTAAAGCAATCGGTTTTGCAGTATGTACGTTGCATGTATCAGAAAGATACAACACCGCCGGTATTAAATAAATAACAAAGGTGTTAAATAAATATAACAACACAACTTAATATCATATGATTGCCCTCAGATTTTCATAAGGGAAAAGTGGCTGAATGTACTAACGCATAACAGACGCCTAATAATGCTTTTAAGTTGAGGAAAATTTTCAGCGACGATATAGGTAACAAAAAGGTTTTTTTAAGCAGTACTGAATGCCAAAATTAGTATTAAAATACGAACAATAAAATAGATTAGCTATAGGGGAACTAGGGGTAAGACGGGGTAGCGGGGTAAGATGGGGTACTAGCTATTACTGGCAAACTACTAGAGCCATCTATGATTTTGACGGTGAATTATGTGTACTGACAACTACAGACCATGCGCTGTTGATTTTAATCGGCTCCCACCAGTCTCGCAGCTACAGTCGCCAGAGTCGGTCGCATTTTTCTATTTCTGAGTACTGGTTATTATGTTTGGCTGTTTTCTTCTACAAAACGGTCAGCAAATTCATAAAATTAATTGTAATTCGTATTGCGTTTCTCTAACACATCATATAGAGCCTCTATAACGGTAGTCAAATCACACAAATATCGCTTTAATTTTCGAAAAAATAAGATGATTTAAAAGTGTATCTGTGGGGTAAGATGGGGTACCTTGTGAGGGGGCAAGACGGGGTATTACCCCGTTTTGCCCCATCGCAGCCTGTATTTCCACACCGGTATTTCAATTGAGGGTTTTGCATTAACACCTACCTATTCTTCCTCCTTCCCATACGATCAGCAGAGAGTCTGTGTGTTGTGTGTGATTTTCATTTGTAAATGTATACAAGGTGTCCCGTATAAAATATTATTAATTGACATTTTTTTACTAAAGCCATATTTTATTTACGTTAAGAATGAATTTTGATTCTTTATTGTATGTTAATAATGTAGTGTAACTTTGAAATAAATAAAAATCGATATACAATTTTTCCGTTTTTTTCACTTTAAAAGAAGTAGGTAGTCTTTACGCTGCCAAAATTTGAACATAACGATACGGGACACCTTGTATATATCATTTTTTCTCCTACTATTTATTTGCCGATTCCTTGCAGAGTATCGTGAGAACTTATGGAAGAATTACTGATAGGGGAAAATGGTGTCAATAGTTCAGTTACAGAATTTTATTACCTAGCATTACTAGCATCTTTTCACTCTACCTGTACTATGTTTTAAATGCTATTTTATTTTCAGAGTTTATGTTTTCGTTTTGTGTTCGGAAATGTTTATAGTTTACAATAAACGTTTGTTCAACTTTGTCTCATTTTTATTTTTTTTGTAATTCGACTTCAAAGATTAAGTACCCCGTCTTACCCCTAGTTCCCCTACTATGTACAATAACAGGTACCTTATAGGTAAAGCTTAATCGATTTTCAAAAAAAGATCATAGTTCCTACCTATAGGTTACTCTGGAAAATCATTTTTTTTTTAAATTTTGGCCTCACTTTGTTGAGTATTGATATTTTGTACTAAAGGTTTTGAGCTATGGCCAATTCGATGGCACTATCCCTTTTATTCCTTACATGATATTCTGAAAATTGGTCATAAAAAATCACAGCTAGCATGGAATAATCACCCAATCGAAATAGTAGTGTCTGTGAGATATCTTCCCTTGTGGTGAATCTAGAAAAAAATATAATGCCGAATTTTAGTAGGACCTTCATAGATTTCTAGAGTGCAAACGCGGACACACTGTATAGGTATTAAAGATATCATTGAACCTTTGACATTGAATAATTTGACTTCGTGAAAAAACATCTCAGTAAGCGAAATAAGACAGAAGGCGTGGGAGTAAAAAATATTGACGAATTCTATCACCTCATTAAACGCGAAATGATAGCTAATAAAAATCCCCGGCTATACTTCCACGTAACCGTATTTTAATTTCCTGAAATAACAGTAAAACATAATTTCTCGTTATCGATTCCAAAAACAATAAACGATAAGTCAACGATGTTTTCAATTGGAGACTCCCCTTCAATTCTAGGTAAAAAATAATATAAGTATTTAATTCCCTGCCACCCAAAACAAAGAAACCACTTTAGAGGTATTTAAAAGTTTATTCCTACGCTCCATACAACTACACAATTCTATATTATGTTTACGTTATAACATGACTCTCAGAGAAGCTGTTAAATTCCACGTACCGGCAAAACATTATTAGGTAACATAAGGAAGCCGTGGATAAAACAGATGCTTTTCAAAAATAATAATAAACTGCATAAAATTTTGTCTATTATTATTATCTCGACTTAGCCAAAAGGCATTCGCACTCCCTCTACGGGGAACATTCACTCAGATCCCGGGCATCCGGGATACCAAAAGGATCTGGCTCGGACGAGACCCTTGCCATGTAATCGGGCCTTAGGTGACATTGATGTTGTTGGACGATCCTGCATTCCCCATGAATTTCCTGACGGTTCGGGCTGTCGCAAGTAGTACCGCTTTCTGCATGGACCTGTAAAGACTATCAGTTAGATTCAGCTCCTTGATGTTTCTCAGCAAACTTTTTGGTATAACACCAGTTGTGGCTCAGGTGTGTAGTTGTAATATGGGACCCTTTCTGTCTGCACAAGCAGCAGCTTTTCCGCCAGTTCCCGGTGCAAGATCTTGGCAACCGAATCGTGTCGTTCCTTATATTCCGTTGATGCGAACATCTGACATCCTCCTGTTATGTGCTGGATTGTTTCTGAAGTTGGGCACCCGTATCTGCATCTGTCATCCACTACCGATGCATCTCCTACAATGAATTTTAGGTAGTTGCGAGTTGGTATAACCTGATCTTGTATGGCCAGTAGGAAGCCTTCCGTCTCGGGGAACATTCGTCCCGAGGTCAGCCAATAGTTCGACGCTAACTTGTCGACATGTTCCTGGTTAACCTCATTAGGATGTCTCCCGTGCAGCGGCTTCCCCAACCACCTCTGTAGTTTATCGTTGTCGGTTCGGTGGTGATTTTGACGCCCGTGTTCCGTCAGACGTAGCGGTGTCGAGACGTCTGCTCCGCATATAGCCCTATGTAGTGTGGAGCTGTTGGCCTGCCTGTAGAAATAATTACGCAGATTTAATATTTGTTGGTCCAATTGCTTGCTGAGATCTGCCAATCCTCTTCCTCCTAGTTGACGTGGCAGAGTTGTTCTTTCTACGGCGCTACGGGGATGATGTTTATGAGCTTTTGTCAGTAGTGTCCTAACTTTTCGTTGCAGGTTGTTGATGTCCGTGTTGGTCCAATTCACTATTCCGAACGAATAGCTGAGTACAGAGCACGCAGAGCACTACTTGTCTTACTCTCTTGATGAATTCATTCGTTAAATCAGTCTTCATTGTTCGATGGTCTATCCTTTGAGCTTGTTTCATCCCGAGATACTTGTATGTATCTCCCTTGCTCATTGCTTCGATCTCCTGGCCGTCCTGCATCTCGTGTGCGCTTTGTTCGAGCTTTCCCCGGATGATATTAAGGGTGCGGCACTTGTCCAGTCCAAACAGCATTCCGATGTCCCTGGAGAACTCCTCTACAATTTTAAGCATTTGCGTTAGTTGGTTTTTGGTTGCGGCGATCAGTTTTAAATCATCCATATATAATAGGTGATTCAACTTGATCGCTTCTGCGTTGTTGCTTTTGATAGCGAAGCCATATTTTGTAGAGTTCAACCGATGTGATAGAGGGTTCATCGCCATGCAGAACCACAGTGGACTGAGTGAATCTCCTTGGAAAATCCCTCTTCGGATGTTGATTGTGTCGGTCTCGATGTTACTGTCTGCGGTTCTGAGTTGTATCTTAGTGCGCCAGGTTGTCATAACGTGTTCTAAAAAGGAAACTGTATGATGATCTATTTTATACAGCTTTAAGATACCTGTGAGCCAGTCGTGAGGTACGGAATCAAATGCTTTTTTGTAGTCCACATAAGCCATGTGGAGGTTTCGTTGCTTGGAATGAGCCTGGTTGCAGATGACAGAGTCTATGATGAGTTGCTCTTTGCATCCCATTGCGCCCTTCGAGCAGCCCTTCTGCTGCATTGCAATGATGTTGTTCCGTTCGCAGTGAGCATATATTCGCTGCGTAAGGCAAGATGTGATTATCTTGTAAAGCGTAGGCAAGCAGGTTATTGGGCGGTACTTGGCAGGGTTATCCGTATTCCGCTGGTCTTTTGGTAACAGGTAAGTTGCACCCTGTGTAAGAAACAATGGCATTTTCAGAGGATCGAGCAAGACTTCATTAATTAAGGTAGTTATTTGTTCATGCGTGCACCACAACTTCTTAATCCAATAATTTTGGAGATGATCTGGACCTGGTGCCTTCCAGTTGTGGGAATTCTTGATGACTTCGGAGACCTCAGCGGTTGTGAATTGCTCGTGTTGCATCTGGCTATAGTTCCGGCCCATCTCGCGTTCTTCGCTGATCCAGCTTGCACTGACATTGTATGGACCTGGTGTGGCAAGTTGATTTCTCCAGAAACCGTCGACCTGTTCTCTGCTAGGGTAACTCGCATTTGTGGCATCGGCGCTAGAATTAAAAGCACGGTAGAAACCCTTTTCTGATCGTTCAAAGAGTTTATTGTCTCGTTTCCTGTTGTTACTAGCCTTGTATCTCCTCAGACGCCCTGCGAAAACAGAAAGTTTTTGTTTTAATGTGTCAAGACATTGTTGAGCAGTGATGTTCGCGGGGTCATGCCGAGAATGCATTTGGGTGCGGCTCATTACTGCCTGCACCGCCCTCTGGATCCTTCTAGTTCTAACTCCTCTGATATATTCCGTCACTTGTCCTATGTCTTTACGGAGACTCTCGATCTTCCGATTTAGTCGCATTTCCCATTGAGCCATTCGTGGTTGGCACCCATTACAGTGATGACTGCCGTTGCGGCACAGTAGATTAACATGTGCATACGTTCTAATGTTGGTGTCACTGAAACATAGCTTGGTAAAATTCTTGTGTTCATAAGATCGAGCACGATCGCAAGTTTCCTGGAAGAATTTAATCTTGGTAGCGGTGGCCTGCTAAGTGGGTCTGTGCCTTCGTATCGCAATACTGCCTGTCTCATATGTGTGTCCAAGCCTTCAAAATGTTCTTCGTTAACCCGTTCCAGACTCTCGGTTGTTGGTTCTACCGTTTCGGCTTCTAGTTGTTGTCCAGGCTCTTGAAGTTCCCCATTGTTGTTGTTGTCATCTATGTCTATGTGTTCGCCGTGGATCTCTAGCTCAACTTCCCGTTTGATAGCGTTAAGTCGCGTTTCTGGAATTCGGTTATTTCTTATAATAGTTCGATACTGATCTGACACTCTTTGTTCAGACACTTGCATGTGTGGAAACTCCCTGCAGAACTCGGCATGCAGTTGTTGTCGGTAGCCGATAATCTCTTGTCCTAAGTTTGTCACCCTGTAGAAAATACGCATAGTCGATTCATTCATGGACACAGTCCATTTCATGCGTCGTCGTTGTAATCCCGCCTCTGTGAACGCTGGCTGAAGTTCCCGCGCAGCACCTTCGGTGGGTGGAACCCTAGTTCTCGTTTGGCTCCCATGTTGTAGATGTTCGTGTTGTTGTTGGGCTGTAGCTGTTTGTGCAACAGGGGCCCGCCTCATCAGCGCCCTGTCACCGACGTCCCGCTCGCTGTCATGCCCAGCGCCGGCTCCAGACATGCCCTGGCGATCCCCAGGCAGCGGCCCTATGACAATCATCCTATCATTCTCCATTCCATAGTTTTCTCCCGTAACGTCGGAGTGACGGCCCTCGGTCGCCTTTTACGACTCGCGGAGCCACGATAGGAGTATTCTAACCCGCTACCCATACGGGTCAACTAGGATAACGCGGGATCGTTACTCCCGAGGATCTGCCCCTGTCACCGGCCAAACCCCTCCTTGCGTTAACTGGGAAACACGGGATCGTTACACCCGAGGATCTGCCCCTCTCACAGGCTAGACCCATCCCTGTGTAACTGGGAGTCGCGGGATTGTCACCACCGAGGATCAGCCCCCGTCACCGGCTAGACCCCTCCCTGCGCAACTGGATATCGCGGGATTGTCACACCCGTAGGTCTGCCCCTGTCACAGGCCAAGCCTCTCCATGCGTAACTGGGAATCGCGGGATCGTTACACCCGTGAATCTGCCCCTCTCACAGGCCAGACTCATCCCTGCGTAACTGGGGAGCGCGGGATTGTCACACCCGTGGATCTGCCTCCCTCACAAGTCAGATCCCCCCTGCGTATTTATTATTATTATTATTATTATTATTATTCAAGGGTACGTCAAAAACGGTGCAAGAAATTTGAGAGCAAATAAACATTTCGAATAATTGTCAAATAGAAATGATATTTAGATGTGTACACGATGGAAATGTTTGCGTTAAAAAAATACGTAATTGCTAATAAAAATAAAAAAGCCCACGCCGGAAGTAGGTATCCACTTCGGTAATCACCAATTTTTTTTTCAATCGACCAGTAGTAGTGTCTTTTTTTCCAAAACGTAGCCCCTCCTGTGCATTAACCCACGAGCCGCCGCTGGTCATATCTATCTATAATATTTCAAAACTGATATATCTAATGTCGACCTCAGGCGCCACCGATTATTTCTGTCAAAAAATAGCCGAGATATTTAGAGCGATGAGCCACTCAATAAATTTTTCTCAGAGACCACAAACTTATTTACCTACTTAGCGAATAATTACCCACATTTTTAAAAAACTTAAAAAAAAAACAGTACAGTGACCAAAAGTTTGTTTAACTTACAACTGTTCAAAATTCCGTTCTAAAATGAAACACCCTTAGCGATTTTCACCTGCTTAGGCATCCATAGCAATAGCTAGCTCTGATGCAGAAGTGTTAAAGTATCCGAGGTGTGAAGACGGCGAACAAATATCATATTAGATACCTACCTATTATACTACAATGCCGCCACGTTTTGAAAGGAGTGAGTAATGATTATTTTAAATACCTAATAAAAAAGTGCCCCTACATAAACTATTAATGTTAATATCTAAAGAAGATCTACGTAGCGAAGAAAAAAGGTATAGGTATATAGATAGCTTGACTTTTATATGGCAATATATTTAGGCATATATACCGTGTTCGTCTAGTCGTTTTCTAGCAATTTGCCAGTGCCTTATAACACTAATTCGATAAACTCCATTTCCTTCACGGTTTTTAACATGAAAGCAAAACTGAATAATGGCCCCCAGTCTCACGCAATTTCCAAATCAATTAAAATGTTCTCATCATGTGAAGGGAAACTTAAAAATGTTTTCTCCAATCCCATAAGGGAACGTGAAACGAGCTTTCGTACGTACTACTTTCTGATTTGCAGTTTTAAATTAAAAACAGCAATTACATACATGTAAATATACCTGGTGGTTACGGGATGTTGTTCACCCCCAATTTCTCTTTTATCTTTTAAGATAAAAATTTGAAATTTATAGTACAAGTATTCCATGTGAAAGGGTTTTTTTCCGTTTAGTAATATTATTTCTACTTCCGGTTTTACCGGAAATAACATCAACATTAGATTTTTAAATGGAACGCCCTGTTTATTTTCACATATTCGCATTCAGCATAAAATTCTATATACTCCACAACATTTCTGTCAAATTAGCTCTGTCAATTTTGATTTATTACTTTATTTTTGCATCTAGAACTGCTAAATAGTTAGATATGCCTTAATTACCTACCTTCCGTGACTACAGACAAATTTTAAGAAACATTTTTTCACATTTTTACAAGCCATCTTATATGTAGAGATTAAAATTTTGCAAAATACTCATTTTCTTGGAATAAGACCACTGTGGCTCCTAATCATCGAAGAGTGTTTTGTTGTCTTTAATTTGGTGGGTCGATTTCCAAAATCTACCCAGCTATCAAAATTTAACAGAAATGTTGTGAGGCACATAGAATTTTATATGCTGAATCAGAATATGTAGAGATATGCAGTGCGTTCTATTTCAAAACACAAAGTTGACGTTATTTCCGGTAAAACGGTAAGTAGAAAAAAGTTACTATGTAAAAAAACTGTTTACATTAAACAATTTCAAATTTATAGCTTAAAAATAAAATAAAAATTGGGGGGAGCCACATGCCGTGGCCACCCGGTATATTATATTCTTCATGTTATGTTGCTATTGAAATAAACATACAGTGTGTCCCACTTTAGTACTGACCACCCTTGGAAAATTTTTATTTATTGCTCGATTTTCATTAATTTTTTTTTGTCGGATATAGCTTCGAAAATGGCATCAAATTCACAATTCGGGTGCGTCGTGCGCCCACTGAGACGGTGTTTTAGTGCTGAAATTTTTAAAGTTCTGTTAGGGATTTTTTTAGAGGAAATTTAATGCCGGATTCTTATTCAGCGTTCTTCGAAATCCAAACATACCAATTTGCATTACCATAGCTCTGCATGGTGTTTCAAAACTTCTAGTGCCCCACTTAAGGACTGACCACCCCAGTAAAATTGTTATTTATTCGATTTTCATAATTTTTTTTGTTGGATAGAGCTTCTAAAATGGCATTAAATGCATAATTTAGGTGCTTCGTGCGTTAAATTCATGGCCCACTGATACGGTGTTTTAGTGCTGAAATTTCGAGAAGTATCTACTATTTTAGGGATTTTTTAGAGAAAAATTAATGCCGGATTATAATTCGGCATTGTTGGTAACCCAAACGTACCAATTTGTTTTACAAAATGGGGGACTAATTGAAATTTGAGTTTATGTTATTTTGTGTTCAATTTATTCATGTATTTTTGATATTAATAATTAAAAAAATAATAATTTTGCTTGCTAATATATTTTTGAACGAATATGAGTTCCTCATGAATATTTTAGTGTGAAACATTACCAACATTAAGAACATTAAGAAAATTAATTAAAAATTGATACGTTTTTGTTTCGAACATCTCACTGCGTATAAGAACCCGACCTTACTTTTCCTTTTAAATTTCTTTTTTGGAACACCCTGTAGAGCTACGGTAATGCAAATTGGTACGTTTGGGTTTCCAACAACGCTGAATAAGAATCCGGCATTAATTTTCCTCTAAAAAAATCCCTTCAGCACTAAAACACCGTCTCTTAGTGGGCCATGAATTTAACGCACGAGGTTCCTGAATTATGCATTTAATGCCATTTTTGAAGCTATACCCAACAAAAAAAAGTTTAAGAAAATCGAGCTATATTCAAAAATTTTAAAGGGGTGGTCATTCTATAAGTTGGGCACCAAAAATTTTGAAATACCCTGTAGAGCTACGGTAATGCAAATTGGTACGTTTGGGTTTCGAACAACACTGAATAAGAATCCGATATTAATTTTCCTCTAAAAAATCCCTAATAGTACTTTTCGAAATTTCAGCACTAAAACACCGCCATGAATTTAACGCACTAGGAAAATCGAGCTATAAATAAAAATTTCACAGGGTGGGTCAATCCTAAAGTGTTGTTTTTATATTTGAATAAATTTACCTAATCCCAATTTCTCCATGGTGGACGTGAAAGATGATATAGCTTGTGCGAATAGGTTGTTAAATCAATCGATGCAGTAAAGCACCCATTTATTAACAAATCAAATGACAAAATTTGGTATTTACCTAATTTCCAAATCCTGAATTGTGTTTCCGTAACTATTTTCTGTTGCTTTAATTTAAAAGTAGTAAATGCCCATTCAAACATTTTATGGTGATAATTTGCTTTGGGAAATTATAGTGCTTCTGTTCTAACTATTTGTATATTATTTTTAGACGTGGATACTGAGAAGGTTGAAATGTGTTCTACTAGGAGAAACTGATTTGCTTACATTGTAGGTATATTGAACATTTCTTATTTCGCTTATTTGAAATTACTGGTTCCTTTGTTACTGTTTATTTGCTGTTTGAAGAATGTGTAGTGTATTTTACCAGCAAACATCTGAATCCGATATTTAAACTACTCACTTTGCCTTTGTTTTCAATAAAAGCACCTTTAAGAAATTGCTGAGATCTCGTTACTCATTGCACAGACTAATGGGTAAGACATTATATCCTTAGCGACATGTGTCAAAGGGAGAATATATCTTGTAAATAGATAAATATTGTGCATTTTATTTGACCTTACGTTAATCTACATAGTAAAGAGATTGCATTAGAACCAGGGGCGGACTAAGGGGGGGGGGGAGGCGGAGGGGGCGGCCCGCCCCGGGCCTCTGGTACTGGGGGGGCCTCCAAAGTTGTAGTTAAAATTAAGGGGAATTTGAGGGTGTACTCGGATGTTGTTTATGGGGTCGATAAAAAAGTTACCGACACAAATCTTTTTTTGCAGAATAATAAAATCTAATTATTTTACGTATATACACAACGATTAGAGGACCATTACATAGTACCTATTCCTGAATATTTAGTTTTTTTAAATAGCTTCCGGTTTTAGCGGAAATTAATGCGATTTTCATATATATAAAATTTAACCTTATTTTCTTCAACCAGTTCCGAGGTATTTACCAAAGAAGCTCCACCAAACTAGATAACACGGTCTCTTTCGTTTGATGTTCAATCCAAGTAGGCCAAGCATTAGAACCAGATTCTTGAAAAATCAAGTCAGCCATGCCAATAAAATTGACAATCAAGTAGGCAGTGGATCTAAATCTTCTATACACGAGACAGAATTATTCGTAAGAGACCATCTCTTATATTTTTTTAAACTGTAACTAGAAACTATAGCTTCAGCAACAAAATTTGAAATTAATCTGAGAGTTAAGTAGAAATATTTAATTCACAGCGAACTTGATTATCAGTTTTTTTGTCATGGCTGACTTGAGTTTTCATAAATCCGGTTCTAATGTTTGGCATACTTGGATCGAACATCAGACACTGACACAAGAGACCATGTTATTAAGTTTCTTTGGTTAATATCTCGGAAACGGTTGGACGCAAATAGGTCAAATTACATATCGTTGGATTCAGAATTAAAAAAGGAGTACTAATAATGGTTAAATGAAAGGTGTATGTTGTAAAATACAGAAAAAAAAATTATTTACACTAAAACCGGAAGTTACTATTTCAAAAAACTAAATATTCGGGAATGCTACTATAAGGTTCTATATCTAATGGTTGTGTAGGTAAAAAATTAGATTGTATTATTTTGAAAAAAGGTTTTTGGTGATAATTTTTTTTATCGACCTCGTTGATTTGAAAAAATCTATTTACACCATTGGATTCTACGTAAAAAAGTGCTGCGGAAACATTATAACTCTGGAACGATGATATTAATATATCGATTTGCGGTTTTCGTCATTATGGAAATTCAGCCTCAGCCATCGACATCTGTTTTCGTCTTAGCTCCCTTAAAAATAGGAGTTTCCCTAAGTGCCCAATTTGGACCACACTGTACATGTACATGTACATATACAGTGAATAAATATACAGTGTGTCCCGTTTTTCATGTTAACACGCCTGAAAATCTAAGTAGGCTGAAGGAATTGAACGGGGCAATTTTTTTATAAATATGTCCCTGAAAGGTCATTATTTGCGAGGTATTGGTTTGGCATTGCCGCGAAATCCTGGCCTACTGCGATTTTTTAAAGGGGTGCGTTTTTCGAAAAACCATATTAGGCATTTTTTTATTTACAATCTGACACCACAGCGTTAGTCAGGACACACCGAAACCCCCATATACCAAATTTGAACAAAAAATATGTGAGGCTTGGAAACAAACTTGCCGTTTTGTTTTGGACATTTTTTTCAGCAGCGGCTGAAAATAGTTTCTTCATTTTGCGTAATGTTTTCATATTAACACTCAACTGACTTGCTATTTATTTTGGCGTGCCCGGAAGACACTTGAGAGGAATTAAAAAACAGAAAGTTTTTTGATTTTGCTTGTACCTTCGGAGATCCAGTAACTTCTTTCACGTAGCTAAACTGCCGAATTTTAGAAGCAAAATTCTATCTTTAGAATTTAAAATGTAATGTATGCATCCGTTATGAAATGACGAAGGCAAGAACGTCATCAGCTCTCGGTTATTAGATTACCATATTTCTACGCTCAATGAACCGCCCAGGCCCAGGAGTTATGCCACTTCTTGAAGAGAAATCTGCGAATATTCAAATCAAAGGGGAGGGATTAAGTTATCGGTATTCTACTATAGGTATAGGCAAGTATGCAGTCGCTGTAGAATGCAGATCCAAAGAAGCGCACGGCGAAAGAAATTATACAAATTTTGGAGCTCTGGAACGCACTTATAATTTATCCTCTATATATTTTACTTGTAGTCCATAATGTGTTGAGGGGTATTTTTGGCAAAAAAGAAAATTTAAACTTATGCCTTCTAAGACAGTTACAGTTACTTAAAATGTACCTTAAAAAATACATCTACTGCCTAGTCAAAAAATTGTTTTATTTTGTACAGAAAGAGAGAGATAATTCAGATGGTTTGGAATTAAATCAGGATTTCGAGAGAGTTATTGAAATTATGGGTAATGGCTGACAATTAACATGCCAAGCCTTCTGGGCCCGAAAAAGTGGGGGCATAACATTCTTGAGGTATGTAATGTAATAATAATAATAATTATTATTTTATTACGAACTATCTAGAACAACATTTGTCATTTGTTCAAGTAGGTATTCTACGTATGTACCTATACTACGGAAATAGAATATTTTCTTAATATTTTCGGAAATTTATTTGTGGCGTAGACAATTCCATTTAATTTTCAATTGGGTTTTCAGCCACCAAACTGATTAAAAGACAACTTTTTGTTGCCTGGAAAATTCATTCATTCATTCGTTCGTTCATTTACTGTTAAGAATTTATGAATTTTCCAGGCAACTTGAAAAAGTTGTCTTGTAATCAGTTTGGTGACGAAAATAGTTATTTATGTACCAAGGTACTGAAGTTCAACTTTTTATGACTCATGTGGAATTTAGTTGCCGAGGCCTCTGGCCGAGGCAAATAAACCACATGAGTCATAAAAAGAACTTCAGTGCGGAGGTAATATTTTTTTTTTAACCGACTACGCGCGGCGTTGCTTGACTTTGACGATCGCTCTACCTAGGTCAAGTAAGACAAGACACGGCATCTTCGTACAGAAAAACCAAACTGCTGCCTCTTGTGTAGCCTACACAACAAATCTATTGATATTCAAATTTACTAAAATATGTATACTGAAGGATTGCGCTTCTATAGGAAACAATTTCGCAATGTGTACGAAAAGTTAAATGGGCCTTTATCGGCCGGGTTTTGAATATTTGGTCACTTTTGATGGGCGATTTCTCCGCGTCTGACGTTTTATGTTTACATCTCGCCAAGGCCTACTTATTGAAAAAATCGTACAATAATGTAGCCCATTATTGTACGATTTCTGTGCTTTTAATGACGAGTTTGGGACACTTTACTGCCGATTTCAAGAAAACTCAATTAAAAATGAAACGAAAAGAAATTTTTGTCATACGTTCCTAAAAATAGCTATTTTACGGACTCATTTAAGTCCGTAAAATGCTTCTTTTTCGGCCTAGTCCCTAAATGAATGAATAACATGACAAAATTATGAAATAAACAAACTTGTTGCTAGGATATCAATTTCTAAATAAACTTTTTCGAATATTATGATTTCAAAAATTATGAAAAATTTGCAAATTTAACCGTTCTGAAGAATTGCAACAAGCGTATAACAAAATTTTGGGAGCATATGACAAAAAATAGTGTTTGTTACACGTAACTAAATAAAGTTTTTCAGGACTCATCTGCTATTCCGGACTCGGCTAACGCCTCGTCCGGAAACAGCAATGATTCATCCCGAAGAACTTCATTTTAGGTACTTTTAACAAAAATAACTATTTCTTCTTTAGTTTTTTAATACTGGTGTAAAAGGAGTACTGAAAATTTGCATGAATTAAAAAAATATCATATACAGTGTACTTAGTCATTTAAGTGTGCAACATATGTGATTTTTTTTATTAATTGCACAACCAAAATACAGATATTGCCCAAAGTTGATGCATGTTCAATAATCATATTAGGTGCTCTTATTATTAGAATGGTTGCAGTTAAACAGGGTAGGTAAAAATATAATAATTGTACAAAGGTAAAGTACCCTTATTTCAGAAAATTCAGCAAAATGTTATTAGAAAAGTTGTTTAGAATTAAAAGTTATGCCTAAATACCAAAACATAAGCCTCCTAAGTAAAAATTTTGTTTTGTCAATTAATTTCTTACTAAACATTTAAAATAAATATTTTGCACCTTAAATGAGATTTTTTAATGTACACACTATCGTTACTAATGTTTTATTTTGTTCAGAAGATTTTTTCCGAAATTTTAAAGTTTTGTTTTATATCAAACAACAAACCTGAAGTTTGTAAAAAAATAAAAATCCAAGTTAATTTTACAAATCTGCTTGAATTTGAACAAAATTAATCAAAACTGATTTAATTTTGATTAATTTATGAACGTGTTTAGGGTGCATATTAAAAAGAAATTTGAAATTAGGTAGTGTTTTAAAAAAATAATTTTTTTCTTAGGAGGACATGTTGTTTTGGTATTTAGGCATAACTTTTAATTCTAGACAACTTTTCTTAATAACATTTTACTGAATTTTCTGAAATAAGGGTACTTTACTCTTGTACAATTTACATCTTTGCTTTGACGAACAAAACAAGAAAATCGTAACCTCCATCCTACACTGAATTGCCAAAAGCATATCAAATAGTTAATTTGTAAGCTGTATTATCAAAGACTGCAAGGGAACGTATAAAATTTTGCCGCACTGATTTTTCGTTTGATATACCTACCTACTTCTGTAAGTGGCATATCTATCAGGCATCAGGAATATATAAAACCTTTAGAAAACTGGAACCGATATAAAATTTTAAAAACGATTTCCCTGATAAGCCCCGTTTCTTCCGATGTAGTAGGCGAAGGAAATTATGAATCACAGAAAATTTGCGCAGATTTGACATCGTCGTACTGATAAGGTCTGCTGAGATGCGAGTTTCCCAAGACCCGGCAACAGTAAATCATTTACAGTGACGGTACTGGAAATTTGCGTTCAATATTTCCATACACAGCCATTTCAT
Organism: Pseudeuparius sepicola; assembly: GCA_963920635.1. NCBI lineage: Eukaryota > Metazoa > Arthropoda > Insecta > Coleoptera > Anthribidae > Pseudeuparius > Pseudeuparius sepicola. The sequence goes on along the minus strand of OY987302.1, from coordinate 43,061,342 downwards.
TGTATAGTAGAAATTTCGTAGAACATCAGTTATATATAGTTTGATATTTTCGGGCGGCACAACACTTTAAAAACCACCTACTACTAGGTAGGTAGATTTTTGAGTCGTCATTACTAATCTTATATTCGTACCTACCAGTCTTAAATAGCTCACCTGTTATTAACATTTCCGTCAATTGTCCACTCCTCTGCGCCAGAATGTAGTAGGTATAGGTACCTAGTTGTTTCGCGATATATACTCTTACTTTGTATAATATGGTTAGGGTGAGTATTGCCGTTAATTTATCCAGAATCACCATGCTATTAAATACATTTTGGCAACCATTAGAAGTGTTAGGTTTCGTTTTATACTTATTCCTATATTTAACTAATAGATATCCAGAGACTATTCGAATGCGATAAAGCCAGATTCTAAAAATATAACTAGTGTTTGTTGACAACAAATAATTCCAACAACGTCGACTATTAATATCACATTTCGATTACCAACCTCTTGATGGAATTGATATACATTATAGTTGCTAAATGGTTTTACTATTTTGAATATCAGTAAAATAGGCCGCATCATAAATACACAATGAACAGATTAATTGAAACGAATGATAAAAAATCTACTTTCATAATTTTGTGTGAAAATAATCCCTATCTACTAGTTTCCGTTACATTTGAATGATAAAAGCCGCTTCAGTATAGGTTTTGTCTTAGCTTAACTGTATCTATAGAGTTCTGAAAAAATAACGTTGCGCGTGTCTTTTGAAATCAAGTAAGAAAAATAAAGAAAAAAACACTTAGGTATATATTTATTGTTGTTAATGCTTTTATAAACAAAAATTTGTTAATACATTACTAACAGCCATACGGCAATAAATTATATAAGTAAGTAAGTAACAAATTCACTGATTACACTGATCATAAGATAAAAAGAACGCACATTAGAAACTGGCAAGTTAAGGTATTGGTTATGGCTCATGGAAGTTATTAATATAAATGGTATATAATACCTATCTGCATAGTTTAATATTTAATATATGGTCAAATTTTGCAACATAATCATTAAATTTTGAAAAAAATATCCATAATCCATAGAAAAATAAGGATCGGCTTTTCTTTATAAAATAGTAACCAAAAATGTACGGTTTTTCCACAAATTGAAAAAATTCTATAGAAGAAGTCGCTTAAACCATTTTCTCAATTTGTAGGAAAACAATGAATTTTTAGGCTCCCGCAATTAATATCGAAACATGAAATATCGAAAAAAATATATCGACATCCATATTATCGAAATATAAAATATCGAATGGAAAAATATTGAAAGGAAAAATTATCGAAAGAAAAAATATCGAAAGAAAAACCTGATGTCATAGTCGTCTCGCTATTTGGTGAAACCCAAGACAAATAAACAAAGGTATGCTCACGCGCATCTCGACGTGACGTCACGTTCGAGCAAAATTACGCGTGTGTTCAAAAAAATAACAGGAATTATGTAATTTCGCAGGTTGTATCAAGGCAAGGTAAATTCACATTCGAGGGAAAATACTCGTGTTAGCGCTTTGGATTCTTACTTTTGAATAGGTTGAGTTTTGAAAAATATAGATTTTCTGCTAAGATATAGTTACCAGATTTTCGCAATCTCGATTTTATTCTTCCGAGAAATGGGACGGCTGTATATTGGCAAAATCGACGGAAAATCCTCCGAAACCACTCTTGGAAATGACGTGTTCTTTCTCATTTCTCGAATTTTCGGGGGCGCCGGAGGCATCCGAACATGACCTGAAGACATGGAGGAAGCTTTAAAAATTGCAACCTCACGGCCCCGAGCCGAAATAACGTAGCTACGGCCCGACGAAAACGGTCAATTCCTGACAATTTCGCGACATTTTCGCCGTAATTTTTAGGCGCAGCGCGACACATAAAAACGAACCGATTTATATCGAGAAAAAAGCTTAATATTTCTCGCATTTACATTATAAAAAATCCGAAAAAGTGTTAAATCTCTTCTCCGGACCTTCCTCTCGCTTCCCGTTGCGATTTCCCTCACCCTACCGCCCTATTTAAGCATCTTCTTCGCCTCGCTCTCGGCCGATACAGTTTTCACGGGCCACTGTATCATCCGAAATCCTATCCACCTCTTTACCGCACACCTCGAGGATTCCAGACCTACCGTCGCCTTTCGCGTCACGTTAAATCGAAGAGACACGGGCGAGCCTCGACGGTACGCGCGTTGTACGAGGAGGGGACGGCTGGTGGCGTGGATGCGGCTCGTCGGCCTTTGTTCATTTGTCTTGGCGAAACCATAGTTAAATTCAAACAAACAAAAATTAGTATTTTTCGAAAATGTCTGGCGAAAAGTACGAGTATGATTTCGCTCAAAAAGGCCAGAGAAAATTATATTTAAACGGGTACTTCTATACCAAAGAAAAAGATAAGGAAAGTACAGTTTATTGGAAGTGTGCGAATTGGAAAAGTGGATGTAAGGGACGGGCCATCTGTGTCAATGGAGGACCAAAAGAAAAAAGCAGCCACAATCATTCCGGGTCTGAAGCAAAATTGGAAGTAGCCAAAAAACTCCACGAAATGAAACAAAAAACGAAATGAAAAATTCATAGAAGCGATAAAAAGAGAACAAAGCCTCACGGAAACGAAAATCAATAAAGAAGTAATGGGCGAGAGTGAGCCGAAGAAGAGAAAATATAAAGACAAAAATAAGAGACTACCTACTCAAAATAGTTGAGTCCTTTAGTCTTTATAGATTATTTAAAAGAAGTGGCAGCAAATATTTAAAAGTTAACCATTTATTATAATTAGTTAAGTATAGTTTCATCATGTTATATACCTCTATTAATGTAAATAATTAGATTTTTTTAAGTAGGTTTCTACTTTTGATTTTCTCTTACTCCATTTTCTACGAACTTACCTAAAGACTTTATTTGGCTCTGGTTGGAAAATATTTAAATATTTTATTTTAAGCTACGAACTACATAGGTAGGTACATTGAAACTCGATTCGATATTTTTTCCATTGGATATTTTTCCTTTCGTTATGTTTTCTTTCGATATATTTTTTTCGATATTTATATTTCGATATTAATTCCGGGAGCTGAATTTTTATAACATGAATTAGTTTTTGTAAAGGGTATTTAGTACTAAAGCGGCAAATCGCAAAAACGAAATATATAAAATGGGGCTACTATAGACTCTTTCCTTTTCGTACAGCTGAAAATAAAACTTCAAGTAATGTTAGATCGCACGATCTTGGCGTCCATAACAACTGATGTCTCTGTTGCGTGAATTGCTGTAAAAGTCTTAAAATGATGTCGGTAGGAAACTTTTCAATTTGGACGAATTTAGTGATTAGATTTACAATTATTGACGTGTGAGACGGTGCTTCATTGCGACTGAAAACACCACTAAGAGGTACCTACTGTAGGAACTGTCTCCGTAGTCCGTGATCACAGTATTTGTATTTGTAGGAAATTTTAACTATTTGGCGCAGCAGACAAGAAATTAAAACTACGGAAAACATTCGGTGAGCTACTCCGTTTCCTCAAAAATTCTTCCAGAATTTCAAAACTGATTATACCGTTGTCATATTACTTGTCGGCACTTTAAATCCTTCGGCATGCGATGGAGCATGACTCCTCCCCCCCAGTCAAAACAGTTTTGACGTAAAGGGCAATCTTCCCTTCTTCTCCGATATGCCTGAGATTGGCGAGGTGGAAATCTCATTAAAATGAATTTCAGTCCTGACCGCCTGATCCGCCATACCCAACATCCTAACCGCTTCTAATTTTAGAGCGAGTGCAGCGGCTTTCCGTGTCCTGTCGTTCTTTCTGGTGAAGTTTTTATAATGAGGGGGGCTTCGCACTTCGTCACGAGCTGCCCTTATTTGAGTTTTAACAGTTACTAGTGAAAAGGGCTAAACGACGGAATATAAAAAATATGAAAAGGATTAATCATCATGAAATGAAATTACATGAAATCGTCATATAATAGTTATTTATGTACCAAGGCACTGAAGTTCAACTTTTTATGACTCATGTGGAGTTTAGTTGCTGAGGCCTCTGGCCGAGGCAAATAAACCACATGAGTCATAAAAAGAACTTCAGTGCCGAGGTACATATTTTATTTTTCTTGAAATCGGAAAAAAAATGTTTTATTAGGCAAGAAAATAATAATAAGGGATCACCCGTCCACGAACCGACTACGCGCGGCGTTGCTTGACTTTACCGATCAGTAGTTAAGTAAAGCGGATCCTGGCTCAAAGATGGCCGCCATATGTGAGCCAGCTTCCGCATAAGGGTTTTGAGCCTGAGCCAGGATCCGCATAGGGTTTTCGGGGATAAAATCTAGCGGTGGGGGGGATTTGTGTGGGGGGATCCCCTCCACTTTTTTTAGTATATATTTCGATGTTTGATTGGTAAAGTAGTACACAGTTCTCACTTTTAACTTAACTAAATAAGATTAAAAGTATGGCATCGTTTGTGACCCATTTAAATAACAGTTTGTTCCTGAAGAAATTCATTAGGGTCCAAGATTTGGAAGTCAACCGAAAGTTTGAGGTACATGCATTTACGAAAATAAACACCAAGTTCGGCGAGAAGATATCCTTGGAATTCGACGATTTCAAAACAATTTTACCGCAAAGGTTCACGGTAGAATTTACAGAAGAACGAATTGAGCAAGTAAACAAGGACATTTTCAACGGGCGAAAGTATTATCTTATTAGTTATGGACCTGTCGGGAAAACAACTAATATTCAATTTTCCGTCCAAGAACCGGAACAGCTATAAAAATACTTTGGAGTCTCACATTCGAAAATTACAGAAACTAAAATATGAAATTGATATATATGAAATTAATAAGAACTTTAAACAATTAAAAATAAAATATATATAGCATAAGAGATGTTTCATTTCTTCTACCCATAGTAAATTAATAAAATAACAAACTACCCAGCAGGTGTACAACAAAGTAATAGTATAAAAAAAGTGCAAAACTGAAACTTGAATTAAAACCAAACACAATTTTTTCTTGCAGCTTGATGTAGCTCCAAACAAAAAATAATAATGCCTAATGATAAAAATTCTAACAAAAATAATAATTTCTGTGCCCTCTAAGGAAGTCCATACATAGTCCCCATGCAAATTCCCCATGTAAAGTCCCCATTTTAAGTCCCACTTAAGCCGCCCACTTTAGACGCCAACTTTCGACGCCAACTTTCGACGCCAACGTCTCAGTTGGATGCAGTACTTTTATAAGGATCTACTAAGTAGGAGGAAGCTTTTCAGTTCCCACCTACAATTCTATAAACAGCCAATCCAGCGCAGATAGTGACTCGAACCATTTTTGGCATAATTCCAGAGAAAGTTAACCCTTTCAGAGTTTTACACCCGACCGTTCAAATTAGTTACACCTTCACCTGGTTTTAGTACCTTGAATCTTTTTGTGCCGAGTCAACAAAAATGCAGACAAGTTTGCCCCCTTTTACTTTTATAGCAGGCTGTTCACATTCTTTAGACTTTCACCTGTTTCTAAATCTTCTTGCGCGACCCTTCCTTCAAGGGATAATCTTACATAACAATGATCCACTTTTAAATGTTTTTTGTCAGACTTTTTTTTTTATAGTCCTGTAAATGGCATGTTATAAAAATTTACTGCCTGGTAGTTTTATAGCAGACTGTTCAAATTATTTAGATTTTCACCTGCTTGTAAATCTTCTCGTGCGACCCTACCTGAGATTTTAATAAAAAAAGGCTTTCAATGTTAAAACTTAAATGAGAATATTTTGCTGTTATTGTTATTTTGATAAAAAAAACTGTGTACATTATTAATATTCCACTTAAAATTCCTCGATAAAAATATTGCTTTAAAGTGGGTTAGTAAGGAATAGGTAAACAAAACTAAACAAGAAACCAGTATATAAATAAAACAAACTAAAATTAATTAATGTTTTGTTTTATTAAAATAATTCATATATTTTGTTACAATAAACTTATATACAAATATTAGCACTGTCGTTGTCTGCGTAGACGGTCGAACCAGCCTTCATAATATGCATAATTATAAGTCGTTCGATTTCGTATTATGTCCTCATTATTCGCAAATCGAAAATACCCTGCCACATAGCCAGATTCGTATTCGATTTGACGCTGATGATTAAACCACCCTGCGTAGTACGCCTTATTATATGCAATGATATCAGATTTAGCCATGTAAATGTCATTAGCGTTCGCAAAACACTGACCGTATCTGATCCATCCATCTTGATATCCTGCACCATATTGAACTTTATCCATTTTCACGTCACCCTCCAGAAAACGCCTATTCTTACCAGCCTGATGATCAAACCATCCCGCGTATAAACCTTCATTATAGTGCCTCACATGAGTGTCCCTTAATCGCCTAATTGGATTTGCGTTTTCTTCCGTTTTCCACTGACTATACGAACTCCATCCTGCACTGTATCCATCATCTGTCACTTTTCTTTTATTCTGAGAATACATCTCAACGAGTGTTATAAACTTTTGCCACAATTATCTAACTGAAGCAATATTTAATTCTTTGTATTGAATTGAATTTAGTGAATTTTGTTAAGGATGTGGCTGCCTTTTATATTTAACGTAAGCATTGCCTATCCCCACTCAACAGCGTTGTCGTCTAATTAGAAAATAGAGCAATTTGAAGTAGAAAATTTTTTGGCAACGCCGAAGGGGTGGAGTTACCCCCACTCCCACCAGAGCAAAGTTAACGCCTAAATTAAAAAGTAGCAACGTTGAGAGCCATCCCCACCAACGCATTCATTTTAAAATCTACAAAAGGGTGTAGAAATTCAGCAAAAGCATCAGTTTTCTAAATTTTGTTGAATTGTGTTCGAGTTTTGTCGTGTGTTATTTTTAAATTTATTACTTTGCTTATAATTATGAGTGTGTTCCAAACTAAGGCGATTGTCCACTACAATGCTGTTGTGAGGGTAAGTCAAAACTTATTTTTTATAATTATTAAATACGTTATTTCAATTTGCTTCGAGAAACTATTTTGCTTTTTCGCATCAGAAAATTTTTAGCCAACTTTTTTCTTGTTAGCCGCAAGTTGGAGATTTTCTTATGCGAAAAATATTTTTTTATTTGCGATATACTAACATTCAATAATTATTATAGTCACCATCTGCTTATAATCTCATCGAGACGCTTGCGGCAGAGGGGTCAGTTGAAAATTCATCCGAAGAAAACAATGTTGATCATGTAAGTAGACATGTTTATGAATTCTAACAAATAATAAATGTTTATCTTATACTTATAGTATTCCGAAGTGGACGATGAAAGCATTAGAAGCGCAACATCGTTTGCTGTGTCGCAGATCGAGCGTGAGCTGGCACATGAACAATCGGTATATGTACAGCCTGCACAACCTGCCGAATCGACACATGTGCAGCCTGCGCAATTGACATATGTACAGCCTGAACAACCCGCACCTGAATATTCGGCACATGTGCAGCCTGCGCAATTGACATATGTACAGCCTGAACAACCCGCACCTGAATACGAGCAACCCGCGCAACCTGCAGGGCATGCGTCGCCTGCTCAGTCTGAGCAAACCCACCGGCAGAACGTCTCCAGTCCTGTGAGGACTGTTGGGAAAAATATGGAGACGTTGAGAGCGGTTTATAACAGGGGGCGCCGCACAAACAGGTTTCCGGATGACAGCTTCGATTTTGAAGATCCAGCAGCTGGAGGACGTCACAATTTGGAACTTAATAAAGTGCTGGAAGATAATGTTGTCGTCTTACAGCTTCAAAGTAATAAGCTGGCCAAAAACAAGGCTGGTTTAAAAAATAAAATAGATAGGTTAGATAAATTAAGAAAAATTTTAGTAAATAGGATTAGTATAATAGAAATAGATGAAGCGCGTGTGAATAAAATATTAACTAGTTATAAGTAAGCATAAGTTGAATCATATATATATATAATATTACACATAGTTTTAAACCAACGCTTTGTTATTCATTTCTCACCCAATACCATTATAAACACCAAGCAATAAAATTTTATTACGTGCAATACAGAGTCGCTCGGTAGCTAAATACAAAAGTAATATTTTTCTCCTAAGCAGACCATACTTTAGCATAAGCGTACGTGCACACTTCCGGCTGAGGGAGATGTAAGAAAGGTAAAAAATATAGTCAGGGGATTTTACATAGCGATCGTCCTCGCTCGAACTCGCACGGACAAGCAGTAGCAAGCGGATACCTAAAATCCCAGAACATTTGTAGTATCAAACTGTAGTTTTTAAGTAAATATTTTATTAAACGTTTATTTTCTTATATTCGAGAATTTAATTTAAATAATAATAATAATAAAACAATTATCCAATAATACATTTCATTTACAATAATACCAATGGCCTAGTTTTTGCACCTGTTTTACATATTAAGCATGTATCTTGCCGAAAAGCTATGCTTTAGCATAACCGTACGTGCACACTTCCGGCTGAGCGATGTAAGAAAGGTAAAAAATACAGCCAGAGGATTTTACATAGCGATCATCCTCGCACGGACAAGCAGTAGCATGCGACTACCTAAAATCCCAGAACATTTGTAGGTATCAAACTGTAGTTTTTAATTAAATATTTTATTTCACGTTTATTTTCTTATAGTCAGGAATTTAATTTAAATAATAATAATAAAAACAGAATTATCCAATAATACATTTTATTTACAATAATACATTTTATTTACAATAATGGTATAATTTTTGCACCTGCTTTACACATCAAGCAGGTGTCTTGCCGAAAAGCTATGTAAAGCTTTTCTTTACAGGCACTACACCGCATGAATCTTTGCAAAGGCATTTCTGTCAAAGAAAAATGTAAAGTTTCATGCCGATGCTTCGCATTGTCGGTGAAACCATTCAGGGAAACCTCTGTAAAATCTACCACATACGCACGGTAACAATTTAGGCACAAACGCGCCCTTTCTGTTACCTTTACATATGCGGCAGATACACAGAGGCCCCCCACTGTCCAGTTATTATAACCCTCGCTCGGGTTAATGGGTACACTTTTCGCCACGACGGAGTCATCGCGGTCAACGTCTACCCCTTCATCTTCGTCACTAGCATCATCGTCGTCAATGTCGTCTATGTCTCTTCTCAATTCTGCAGGCACCGTTTTCTCAATCTCTTCTTTTTCTTCTAACGCAAGTTGGTATAGGGAATTATTTATGGAGGCAGCCATTGTTATTAAATTTAATTTGTTTGGAGAAAAACTGTAACTGATGTCTATTGAGATATCTCCAGAGTTTTTATAGTCTAAAACATCAACCTGTACGAGATGTCTAGGAGGGGATCCTAGTGTTTTATGTCCTATTTAAATATATGCTATAAAAAGTGATACATTTTTTTAAATTTTAATTCATCCATTTCAGAAAACTGTATTTTTTGCTGTTTTTTATTTTGAAATAAATGGAACAACTAATCTGCATATTTGAGTTATTCCAAATTTCATAAAGATTGCAACTACTGATTTTCTTTTATGAATTGACGTGTAATCAATACAATGAAAATATTAGATTTTTAATACAGGTCGTGCCCTCTATTTCTGTAGGGAAACAACTACAGTCGTGCTTCAAAAGTACTACCAATTGATCGATATTTCGCCGAATACTTTACCCTTGCAACAGGTATGCGCAAGGGGGTTCGAAAGATACCGCTGGGTGGTTCGAAGGCTCCGCCGTCGAGGGCGCGCTATGAGTCTCAGGAACGCGGCGGCTGTCACAAAGAGAGAGATGGGAGATATGGAACTGAAAATTTGGAGCACTCCAAAGGCGAATGATCTAAAGGCAAAGGCAAATGATTCAAAGGCAAAGGCAAATGATCGGAAGGCAAATGATTCGAAGGCAAAGGCAAATGATCCAAAGGCAAAGGCAAATGATCGGAAGGCAAAGGCAAATGATCCGAAGGCAAAGGCAAATGATCGGAAGGCAAATGATTCGAAGGCAAAGGCAAATGATCCAAAGGCAAAGGCAAATGATCGGAAGGCAAAGGCAAATGATCCGAAGGCAAAGGCAAATGATCGGAAGGCAAAGGCAAATGATCCGAAGGCAAGTGATCCGAAGGCAAATGATCCAAAGGCAAATTAAAAATATAGTATGAATGTATTGTAACAATGTGTTAGTATATAATAAAGATAAAATTAAGTATAATTGTCAGTGTTTTATTCCCCACCTACGTGATGTATATGTGTGATATTTGCGGTACAACATTTTGTAGATCGGATAGTTTTACAAGACACAAGAATATTCACAGAACTATTATTTTTATGTGTGAATTCTGTAGTAAAACGTTTTCGAGAAAAGATAACTTAAAAACTCATAAAAGAATCCACCAACTTCAAAACGACTTAGTTGTTAGCGAGGTCGTTGGATACAACGATTCGAAAGACGCGATGCAAATCCATCAGCAGACAGTTTCACTTCCAGTAGAAAACCTAGATATTGTGCAAGAAAGTAGTGCTAAATCTAAACACGGTGTACTGTTTCCAAACTCATTTAGGGCAATTTTTTGTGGACCTAGCGGATGTGGAAAAACCAACGCTTTACTTAGTTTAATATTTAATGAAAACGGACTAAAATTCGAGAATATTTACTTGTACAGTAAGTCACTGTACCAACCCAAGTATCAGTTATTGCAAGACGTGCTTAAACAAGTTAGTGGCGTTGGATATTTTCCCTTTAACTCAAACGATGATGTAATTGGTCCATCAGAGGCTAGAGAAAATTCGGTTTTCATATTTGATGACGTGCCTTGCGATAAACAAGATAAAATTAGAGAATTTTATTCAATGGGACGTCATAAATCTATAGATGTTGTCTATCTTTGTCAGACATATTCTAAAATTCCTAAGCAATTAATACGAGACAATTGTAACATGATTATTCTGTTCAAACAGGATGACGTTAATCTGAAGCATGTCTATGATGAACATGTGTCACCAGATATCACCTACGAGCAGTTTAAAAACCTTTGCTCATTTTGTTGGAATGGTAGTGTTTTTGGAACATTAGTGATAGCCAAAGACTTTAGTTTAGATAATGGGCGATACAGAAAAGGATTTGATAGCTATATAAAACTCTAGTGACTCGGTATCTTTATTAGTAGCCAACATGCCCTTGACATCACAAGAACAAATTCAGAGAGCACAGCGTGCTAAAAAAATTAAAGAGCTAACTAGATCTATTAGAAGAAAATATGCTGCGTTAAAAACGGGTAAATCTGAGATGGATGAGACTTTAGATAAGATATTCAAGCCCGTAAAAGATTCTCTAAGCGAAATAAAAAATAATATGAAAGTTAAGGTAGGATCAAAGCAACAAACTGCAATTCGGATAAAACCTAAGATAGAATTATTTACTAGTACGCCAAGTAAAAAGTTACCGTCTGAAATATCGGGAGAAAATACATTACCTACAACGGTCTTAGAATCATCTCAAGTAACTGAATACGATGATGATGTTGAAGATGACGCAGATTATGGTTATCCTGAAACGGCCTTACCATACATTCAAAATTTCATCTCAAAATCTGCTGATATTGATAATACTTATGGTCCTAAACTTGATCGCAGTACCTACACATGGACCTTAGGAAATAAACATATCGATTTTGATAAAGACACGGGAGATATAATAATCGATAACACTCCTTTCAAGAGCACCGACGGACTTTACCAACTCATTTTCTATGAATATCCAGAATACAGTCAGGCGGATTTGTTAAATTACAAGAAAATTTTAATGTTAACTGGTGTTCACCTTACATCGAATGGTAAATTGAGGGGTTCTCACAAGACCAAATACCTTAATATCATTAGACCTCTAATAAAAAGTAAAACTCAAGATGCGCAAGGTACAGGTATGCAGCTTACTTATAACACAAAACCCATAGAGTACGTATACTGGGATAATGTCAATGAATTAGTAGATAGGTTGAAGTTACTTGTAGCTTCTAAAGATGCCGGAAACACTTCTCACGACAACGAAATCGCAGCCATCTTAAATGAATTAAAGGAAGCTAAAGTTATTTACTAGAAGTATAATTACTGTCAATATACAGTTAGTTACAAAATGACTCTTAACAAGTTCGGACGCTCGTCGAAATACAAAAAGGCTAGCGGCATTGTGCACTCTCCTTTGTCCCAAAACCAAAAATTGAATAGCGATGCTTCAGCTATTTCATTTCAATATAATAAAGATAACGAAAAGCTTAGAAATATATTAGATGAGCGTCATAACTTTTTATTACGGTCAGTAAACGACTTTAAAAATAACGTTTCCCAGCAAATACAGGATTTTAAAGAGTTGTTAGAATTAAATACTGTTGCTTTGCAAACTGCCATAGAGAAAATAACACAAGAGCAGGATGTGATTAAAGAACAACTGAAATTGGATAAACAAAAGAGCGGTGTAAAGTAATTTCATTTTAAGTTGGAATTGAGCAGTTGAACAATGAATTTCGGTCATAGTGATGAAAAAGTTCGGTTAGTTAGGGAACTCCATAAACCAGCTCGAAAAAATTATCCTCGACGTCGAACTATTATCAAAGGCTTAGATGATCTTTGGCAAGCCGATCTTGCTCAGTTAGATCAATATGCTTACTGTAATAGAGGTAATAAATTCATATTAGTTGTAATTGACTCTTTCTCCAAATATGTCTGGTGTAGACCGCTACAATCCAAGTCTGGAGCAGATGTTACAAAGGCTTTTAAAGATATTTTAAAAAACAGTGGGGGACGCAAGCCTCACAATTTACAAACCGATCAGGGCAAAGAATTTTACAACTCTGAATTCCAGAAATTGATGAAAACTTTTCAAATTAATCACTACAGTACATTTACCGACAAAAAGGCAGCTATAGTGGAAAGAGTAATACGAACTTTGAAAGAAAAATTATTCAAGTATTTCAGTCTAAATGGAAAATATAGGTGGATTGATATTTTGCCTACTGTAGTAAATGAGTACAATAATAGGAAACATAGAACGATACAAATGAAGCCTGGTGAAGTTAACAAAAACAACGAGCAACATTTAGTCACCAATGTGTACAACAGTCACTTAAAAGTTTTCAAAACTCGTAAATTTAGGAAGGGTGACATTGTGAGAATAAGTAAAGCTAGACATGTATTTGACAAGGGATATCGACCTAATTGGACAACGGAGTTGTTCAAAATAATCAAAGTACAACACACCAATCCTCCCACATATTTGTTAGAAGATTTACGTGGAAGAGCTATAAAGGGTGGTTTTTATAATGAAGAATTGCAAAAAGTGGCAAATCCTGACATCTATTTGGTGGAAAAAGTGCTTCAAAGGAGGAGGGGGAAAGTTCTTGTGCGATGGCTCGGGTTAGATAAAAGCCACGACTCGTGGATAAGCGAAACAAACATTGTGTAGTTCTCTCGGTGAACGAACCGCCAAAATGTCTGACAGTGGTTACGAATCCGATGTAAGCAGCAGTGAAAATGATATTGTAGAAGATTCTTTGCTTTTGGCAGCATGTTTTCCGATCAAATCAACTAATGGATTATTCATTCATACAGGGTTGAGTCTCAAGAAATATTTTGAGCCAGCAGTAATCATCACATACCTTTGTCATGATCGGACAGTAATTTCCTTGAACTACTCTGAATGGAATAAATTATTGGAACATGTATGTGAATTTATTAATAATGGTGGAGCTCCAATGTTTGCCAGATTCGACTCACGTATGGTTCTAAGTACGGTGATTGACGCCGATGGAAATCAGCACGTGTCGCTTAGAAAAAATAATGTGTATGTTTATTTTACCGAGGCAGATATTTTTGAATTGTTAAACGTTAGCATAAGTGCATCTTTGAGATTTGGCTTTTTGCTCCGCTTTGATTTTTATGATTTCTATTGTAATTTCTTAGATAAAGTCAATCATCTAGTAGTAAGTAGTAACTTAAATGAAACAGACATTATATTAATATTATGTAATATTACATTTAGTATAGAAACCTTTTGTATTTTTGAACTCTTCTGTTTTTACAAAGAGTTTCTGTTGGCTGATTTGTATAGGAGAAGGTTGGTTTAATAAAACAACGTTCTACAAATATGGGTTTTTTGAATTTTCTCTAGCCTCTGATGGACCAATTACATCATCGTTTGAGTTAAAGGGAAAATATCCAACGCCACTAACTTGTTTAAGCACGTCTTGCAATAACTGATACTTGGGTTGGTACAGTGACTTACTGTACAAGTAAATATTCTCGAATTTTAGTCCGTTTTCATTAAATATTAAACTAAGTAAAGCGTTGGTTTTTCCACATCCGCTAGGTCCACAAAAAATTGCCCTAAATGAGTTTGGAAACAGTACACCGTGTTTAGATTTAGCACTACTTTCTTGCACAATATCTAGGTTTTCTACTGGAAGTGAAACTGTCTGCTGATGGATTTGCATCGCGTCTTTCGAATCGTTGTATCCAACGACCTCGCTAACAACTAAGTCGTTTTGAAGTTGGTGGATTCTTTTATGAGTTTTTAAGTTATCTTTTCTCGAAAACGTTTTACTACAGAATTCACACATAAAAATAATAGTTCTGTGAATATTCTTGTGTCTTGTAAAACTATCCGATCTACAAAATGTTGTACCGCAAATATCACACATATACATCACGTAGGTGGGGAATAAAACACTGACAATTATACTTAATTTTATCTTTATTATATACTAACACATTGTTACAATACATTCATACTATATTTTTAATTTGCCTTTGGATCATTTGCCTTCGGATCACTTGCCTTCGGATCATTTGCCTTTGCCTTCCGATCATTTGCCTTTGCCTTCGGATCATTTGCCTTTGCCTTCCGATCATTTGCCTTTGCCTTTGGATCATTTGCCTTTGCCTTCGAATCATTTGCCTTCCGATCATTTGCCTTTGCCTTCGGATCATTTGCCTTTGCCTTCCGATCATTTGCCTTTGCCTTTGGATCATTTGCCTTTGCCTTCGAATCATTTGCCTTCCGATCATTTGCCTTTGCCTTTGAATCATTTGCCTTTGCCTTTAGATCATTCGCCTTTGGAGTGCTCCAAATTTTCAGTTCCATATCTCCCATCTCTCTCTTTGTGACAGCCGCCGCGTTCCTGAGACTCATAGCGCGCCCTCGACGGCGGGGCCTTCGAACCACCCAGCGGTATCTTTCGAACCCCCTTGCGCATACCTGTTGCAAGGGTAAAGTATTCGGCGAAATATCGATCAATTGGTAGTACTTTTGAAGCACGACTGTAGTTGTTTCCCTACAGAAATAGAGGGCACGACCTGTATTAAAAATCTAATATTTTCATTGTATTGATTACACGTCAATTCATAAAAGAAAATCAGTAGTTGCAATCTTTATGAAATTTGGAATAACTCAAATATGCAGATTAGTTGTTCCATTTATTTCAAAATAAAAAACAGCAAAAAATACAGTTTTCTGAAATGGATGAATTAAAATTTAAAAAAATGTATCACTTTTTATAGCATATATTTAAATAGGACATAAAACACTAGGATCCCCTCCTAGACATCTCGTACAGGTTGATGTTTTAGACTATAAAAACTCTGGAGATATCTCAATAGACATCAGTTACAGTTTTTCTCCAAACAAATTAAATTTAATAACAATGGCTGCCTCCATAAATAATTCCCTATACCAACTTGCGTTAGAAGAAAAAGAAGAGATTGAGAAAACGGTGCCTGCAGAATTGAGAAGAGACATAGACGACATTGACGACGATGATGCTAGTGACGAAGATGAAGGGGTAGACGTTGACCGCGATGACTCCGTCGTGGCGAAAAGTGTACCCATTAACCCGAGCGAGGGTTATAATAACTGGACAGTGGGGGGCCTCTGTGTATCTGCCGCATATGTAAAGGTAACAGAAAGGGCGCGTTTGTGCCTAAATTGTTACCGTGCGTATGTGGTAGATTTTACAGAGGTTTCCCTGAATGGTTTCACCGACAATGCGAAGCATCGGCATGAAACTTTACATTTTTCTTTGACAGAAATGCCTTTGCAAAGATTCATGCGGTGTAGTGCCTGTAAAGAAAAGCTTTACATAGCTTTTCGGCAAGACACCTGCTTGATGTGTAAAGCAGGTGCAAAAATTATACCATTATTGTAAATAAAATGTATTATTGTAAATAAAATGTATTATTGGATAATTCTGTTTTTATTATTATTATTTAAATTAAATTCCTGACTATAAGAAAATAAACGTGAAATAAAATATTTAATTAAAAACTACAGTTTGATACCTACAAATGTTCTGGGATTTTAGGTAGTCGCATGCTACTGCTTGTCCGTGCGAGGATGATCGCTATGTAAAATCCTCTGGCTGTATTTTTTACCTTTCTTACATCGCTCAGCCGGAAGTGTGCACGTACGGTTATGCTAAAGCATAGCTTTTCGGCAAGATACATGCTTAATATGTAAAACAGGTGCAAAAACTAGGCCATTGGTATTATTGTAAATGAAATGTATTATTGGATAATTGTTTTATTATTATTATTATTTAAATTAAATTCTCGAATATAAGAAAATAAACGTTTAATAAAATATTTACTTAAAAACTACAGTTTGATACTACAAATGTTCTGGGATTTTAGGTATCCGCTTGCTACTGCTTGTCCGTGCGAGTTCGAGCGAGGACGATCGCTATGTAAAATCCCCTGACTATATTTTTTACCTTTCTTACATCTCCCTCAGCCGGAAGTGTGCACGTACGCTTATGCTAAAGTATGGTCTGCTTAGGAGAAAAATATTACTTTTGTATTTAGCTACCGAGCGACTCTGTATTGCACGTAATAAAATTTTATTGCTTGGTGTTTATAATGGTATTGGGTGAGAAATGAATAACAAAGCGTTGGTTTAAAACTATGTGTAATATTATATATATATATGATTCAACTTATGCTTACTTATAACTAGTTAATATTTTATTCACACGCGCTTCATCTATTTCTATTATACTAATCCTATTTACTAAAATTTTTCTTAATTTATCTAACCTATCTATTTTATTTTTTAAACCAGCCTTGTTTTTGGCCAGCTTATTACTTTGAAGCTGTAAGACGACAACATTATCTTCCAGCACTTTATTAAGTTCCAAATTGTGACGTCCTCCAGCTGCTGGATCTTCAAAATCGAAGCTGTCATCCGGAAACCTGTTTGTGCGGCGCCCCCTGTTATAAACCGCTCTCAACGTCTCCATATTTTTCCCAACAGTCCTCACAGGACTGGAGACGTTCTGCCGGTGGGTTTGCTCAGACTGAGCAGGCGACGCATGCCCTGCAGGTTGCGCGGGTTGCTCGTATTCAGGTGCGGGTTGTTCAGGCTGTACATATGTCAATTGCGCAGGCTGCACATGTGCCGAATATTCAGGTGCGGGTTGTTCAGGCTGTACATATGTCAATTGCGCAGGCTGCACATGTGTCGATTCGGCAGGTTGTGCAGGCTGTACATATACCGATTGTTCATGTGCCAGCTCACGCTCGATCTGCGACACAGCAAACGATGTTGCGCTTCTAATGCTTTCATCGTCCACTTCGGAATACTATAAGTATAAGATAAACATTTATTATTTGTTAGAATTCATAAACATGTCTACTTACATGATCAACATTGTTTTCTTCGGATGAATTTTCAACTGACCCCTCTGCCGCAAGCGTCTCGATGAGATTATAAGCAGATGGTGACTATAATAATTATTGAATGTTAGTATATCGCAAATAAAAAAATATTTTTCGCATAAGAAAATCTCCAACTTGCGGCTAACAAGAAAAAAGTTGGCTAAAAATTTTCTGATGCGAAAAAGCAAAATAGTTTCTCGAAGCAAATTGAAATAACGTATTTAATAATTATAAAAAATAAGTTTTGACTTACCCTCACAACAGCATTGTAGTGGACAATCGCCTTAGTTTGGAACACACTCATAATTATAAGCAAAGTAATAAATTTAAAAATAACACACGACAAAACTCGAACACAATTCAACAAAATTTAGAAAACTGATGCTTTTGCTGAATTTCTACACCCTTTTGTAGATTTTAAAATGAATGCGTTGGTGGGGATGGCTCTCAACGTTGCTACTTTTTAATTTAGGCGTTAACTTTGCTCTGGTGGGAGTGGGGGTAACTCCACCCCTTCGGCGTTGCCAAAAAATTTTCTACTTCAAATTGCTCTATTTTCTAATTAGACGACAACGCTGTTGAGTGGGGATAGGCAATGCTTACGTTAAATATAAAAGGCAGCCACATCCTTAACAAAATTCACTAAATTCAATTCAATACAAAGAATTAAATATTGCTTCAGTTAGATAATTGTGGCAAAAGTTTATAACACTCGTTGAGATGTATTCTCAGAATAAAAGAAAAGTGACAGATGATGGATACAGTGCAGGATGGAGTTCGTATAGTCAGTGGAAAACGGAAGAAAACGCAAATCCAATTAGGCGATTAAGGGACACTCATGTGAGGCACTATAATGAAGGTTTATACGCGGGATGGTTTGATCATCAGGCTGGTAAGAATAGGCGTTTTCTGGAGGGTGACGTGAAAATGGATAAAGTTCAATATGGTGCAGGATATCAAGATGGATGGATCAGATACGGTCAGTGTTTTGCGAACGCTAATGACATTTACATGGCTAAATCTGATATCATTGCATATAATAAGGCGTACTACGCAGGGTGGTTTAATCATCAGCGTCAAATCGAATACGAATCTGGCTATGTGGCAGGGTATTTTCGATTTGCGAATAATGAGGACATAATACGAAATCGAACGACTTATAATTATGCATATTATGAAGGCTGGTTCGACCGTCTACGCAGACAACGACAGTGCTAATATTTGTATATAAGTTTATTGTAACAAAATATATGAATTATTTTAATAAAACAAAACATTAATTAATTTTAGTTTGTTTTATTTATATACTGGTTTCTTGTTTAGTTTTGTTTACCTATTCCTTACTAACCCACTTTAAAGCAATATTTTTATCGAGGAATTTTAAGTGGAATATTAATAATGTACACAGTTTTTTTTATCAAAATAACAATAACAGCAAAATATTCTCATTTAAGTTTTAACATTGAAAGCCTTTTTTTATTAAAATCTCAGGTAGGGTCGCACGAGAAGATTTACAAGCAGGTGAAAATCTAAATAATTTGAACAGTCTGCTATAAAACTACCAGGCAGTAAATTTTTATAACATGCCATTTACAGGACTATAAAAAAAAAAGTCTGACAAAAAACATTTAAAAGTGGATCATTGTTATGTAAGATTATCCCTTGAAGGAAGGGTCGCGCAAGAAGATTTAGAAACAGGTGAAAGTCTAAAGAATGTGAACAGCCTGCTATAAAAGTAAAAGGGGGCAAACTTGTCTGCATTTTTGTTGACTCGGCACAAAAAGATTCAAGGTACTAAAACCAGGTGAAGGTGTAACTAATTTGAACGGTCGGGTGTAAAACTCTGAAAGGGTTAACTTTCTCTGGAATTATGCCAAAAATGGTTCGAGTCACTATCTGCGCTGGATTGGCTGTTTATAGAATTGTAGGTGGGAACTGAAAAGCTTCCTCCTACTTAGTAGATCCTTATAAAAGTACTGCATCCAACTGAGACGTTGGCGTCGAAAGTTGGCGTCGAAAGTTGGCGTCTAAAGTGGGCGGCTTAAGTGGGACTTAAAATGGGGACTTTACATGGGGAATTTGCATGGGGACTATGTATGGACTTCCTTAGAGGGCACAGAAATTATTATTTTTGTTAGAATTTTTATCATTAGGCATTATTATTTTTTGTTTGGAGCTACATCAAGCTGCAAGAAAAAATTGTGTTTGGTTTTAATTCAAGTTTCAGTTTTGCACTTTTTTTATACTATTACTTTGTTGTACACCTGCTGGGTAGTTTGTTATTTTATTAATTTACTATGGGTAGAAGAAATGAAACATCTCTTATGCTATATATATTTTATTTTTAATTGTTTAAAGTTCTTATTAATTTCATATATATCAATTTCATATTTTAGTTTCTGTAATTTTCGAATGTGAGACTCCAAAGTATTTTTATAGCTGTTCCGGTTCTTGGACGGAAAATTGAATATTAGTTGTTTTCCCGACAGGTCCATAACTAATAAGATAATACTTTCGCCCGTTGAAAATGTCCTTGTTTACTTGCTCAATTCGTTCTTCTGTAAATTCTACCGTGAACCTTTGCGGTAAAATTGTTTTGAAATCGTCGAATTCCAAGGATATCTTCTCGCCGAACTTGGTGTTTATTTTCGTAAATGCATGTACCTCAAACTTTCGGTTGACTTCCAAATCTTGGACCCTAATGAATTTCTTCAGGAACAAACTGTTATTTAAATGGGTCACAAACGATGCCATACTTTTAATCTTATTTAGTTAAGTTAAAAGTGAGAACTGTGTACTACTTTACCAATCAAACATCGAAATATATACTAAAAAAAGTGGAGGGGATCCCCCCACACAAATCCCCCCCACCGCTAGATTTTATCCCCGAAAACCCTATGCGGATCCTGGCTCAGGCTCAAAACCCTTATGCGGAAGCTGGCTCACATATGGCGGCCATCTTTGAGCCAGGATCCGCTTTACTTAACTACTCCGATCGCTCTACCTAGGACAAGTATAATGATGTACGGCACCTTCTGACAGAAAAACCAACTGCTGCTTCTTGTGCAGCCTACACAACAAATCTATTGCTTTTCAAATTTACTAAAATATGTATACTGAAGGATTGCGCTTCTATAGGAAACAATTTCGCAATGTGTACGAAAAGTTAAATGAGCCTTTATCGGCCGGGTTTTGAATATTTAGTCACTTTTGACGGGCGATTTCCCCGCGTCTGACGTTTGATGTTTACATCTCGCCAAGGCCTACTTATTGAAAAAATCGTACAATAATGGGCTACATTATTGTACGATTTCTGTGCTTTTAATGACGATTTTGGGACATTTTAATGCCGATTTCAAGAAAAATATATTCTTTTAATCGCAAACACATAATTGTTTTCTTATGCCACATGCCTACTTATACAGGGTGATTCACGTAAGTGGTTCATAAGAAGTTTACGGGGAAGGAGTGCGAAATTTGATTTGAACTTATATAACAGGTTGTAAACTTTCTTTCTAAAATATCTTCAACTCCCGATCACTTCCGGTTATACCGGAAGTCGATAGCAACTTCAAATAGAACACCCTATATATTATTACACCATTTGGTTCCCTATTAAATTCCAAATCTTTTTTCTGAATATAATGTGTACCCTGTCTCTAACCATTTTCGAGATATTCGCAATTTTTTTTTTAGTGTTGCAGCCATCGACCATAGTGATGATAACTTTGAAATTTATGAATCTGGAAAACTGAAATTTTGGACTGTCGTAGGCGAAAGTCAACTTTATTAAATGGTCTGTATGCCATATCATAATATTGTACAGGGTGTTCGGGAAAAAATTCCCAATATCAACATCGAAAAATTGAAAAATCTCATTTTTTTCAAATGGAACGCATATTTTTTATTGCATCATTGGAAAAAAAATTAATAATTTATGCAACTAGTGCACAAAGCGTCTTTAGGGCACGATATGTTACAGTAGGTACCTACATATTTTGGAGACGCCGAAGATCGAGTCTAAAAGGACCGATAATAAACCTCGAAGTTGACTTTGCCGTTTGAAGTTTTAGACCGTCAGACAGTGACAGATTTTCCTTACTGATTTTCTCCTTTATGCCTTGGAGAGGGTTGAAAAGTAAATCGATGCTGAGTCGGAAAATAATAATTTTAAGTTTGGCCCCCGGGGAAAACATAACTAAAATTTGATTTTTCAAAACAGAAAAAGGTACTAATTCTCACTTATGTCATGTTCATCGTATGATTTTTTATACTATTCCGATCTCGAAAACCCAAAAGCATAAGTGTAGCGTGTGGGAAAAGGTTTGAATTAAGGGTTTGGTTTGGCAGATCAAATGACTAGGTTTACTGACTCCGTCCGTTATACCGTTCGAAATGATGAAAACTTATATCCACACTAGCCCAAAAATTGATTGGCAGAAGTGGGGAAAAATGCACTTTTTGGTCTGAAAATAAGTCGGAAATTTTTTTTTCGTCAACTGATTTTGTCAGGGATAAAATGAATAGCAATAAAACCTTTTATAGTTTCAGAGGCAAAGTGCAGAAATCAGTTGACGAAAAAAAAACAATTTTTCCGAGTTATTTTCCGACCCAAAAGTGCAATTTTCCCCACGCGTCACTTCTGCCAATCAATTTTTGGCCTAGTGAGGATATAAGTTTTCATCATTTCGAACGGCATAACTGACGGAGTCATTTTTTGTGTGATCTGCCAAACCCTTAATTCAACCCTTTTTCCACACGCTACACTTATGCCTTTGGGTTTTCGAGGTCAGAATAGTATAAGAAATCATATACGGTGAACATGGCATAAGTGATAATTAGTACCTTTTTTTCTGTTTCGAAAAATCGAATTTTCCTTATGTTTTGTGCATTAAAACGATGCTTTAATGTTCACTTTTCTTTACTTTTGTAGAAAAATATGTTTTCCTAATGAGCTAATCAGTAATGGTATAGGCCCATTATGCGGAACAATAATTTCCATGTAAACGTTTATTTTGGATTTATAAGTTGACTTATTCTACCACCGTCACCGGGTCCGCGGTGGCGACGTTCGTATCGTCGCGAACTATTTCGACTGCATGTTTTTCTGCCTTCGATCGACCTTGGTTCGATTCGAGTTTGGGGCAGAAAAACACCAATGATGGCCAAGAGCGCTGAGCAAAATGTAGATTCACGGTATTTCTCTTTAATAGTTTTACCTGTGTGTGTTACTAATTGTCGTACACTCATTGAGATTACTACGGTTGACCTAGGGTTTTTCGTAGTACTTGAGCAAATGCTCTACTGGTTCTATCGAGAAAAAGTCAGCTCTAGCCGCAAATGGTAATGAAACTCCCCCTCCCCCGCACAAGTATGTGGTTTCTCCCGAGGTACTCCAAGTTGGGAGTGTTGTGAGGGTGATAATAATTATTATTTACGTTGTCCCCTCTTAAAACCGCCAAATTTTAAGCATAGGTACAAGATATGATTCTAGGAAAAGATGAGTATTTTTTCTTTCGAATAATTTTTTCGCGCATATTATGATACAGCCTTACATTTTAGTTTAGCATCTTATCTATATTTGGAAAGGTAATGAAAAGGTTAAATAGTTTTTCAATTAATAATGCGTTTTTAATTAAAACATATTCCGGGGTCTTCTACAGTGTGTCCATGGATTGACTCCCAAAGAGGGAAAACTTTTTTATTTAAAAGCATCGGATTTTGTCAGATTCATTTACCGGGTGTTCGCAGAATCTAAAAAATATTTGGAAAATGCTAAGAACAAAATATCTTTATTTATAAAGATACTATGAAAAGTAAATAGTAAACATTGTTGGGTTTGAAAAGCTAGGACTCGTACCAAATTTTGACTTAATGCCTAAATGTACAGGGACTGGCAAAAGATTCCACCCTTTATAAAATATGATTTTTTGATTTTTTTATAAATTAAAAAAAAGCTTTATATTATACGAGAAATTGCCGAAAACTAAGTACTATTATAAAAAAATATTTAGCGCCGGGGGGTCGAACCCGGGACCTCTCGCTTGCTAGGCGAACGTTCTACCACTATACTACGCTGAACCGTTGAAATAAGTCGGTCTGTTTGTATAGTAGCTGAACGGAGAAGCCATCGTTTGCGCCGTACCACAGAACATACTCTCCAATTTCCTCCGAGGAATTGGAGAGTATTTTTTGTGGTACATTTATTTATTCCTTGTAACCCAAACAAAACTCGGCCGACTCGACGAACCGGAACCAGGCCGCATGTCATTCGATTTTACGAAGAGAGGTCCCATATAAATGCGCCAAGAAGTATTTTCAATACTAAAACTATTTAAAGGTTCCTCCACCAACCTCCTCGCATCTTTGAACCATTTTAATGCACGCTCTACAAGCGTTTCGTATTTCTTTGTAATGGCATCAAGGGTATTATGTTCATATACAGGAAATCATATTTTATAAAGGGTGGAATTTTTTGCCAGTCCCTGTACATTTAGGCATTTCACACGCAACAACTTTTACTAATTACTTTCTACAGTATCTTTACACATAAAGGTACTTTGTTCTTTGCTTTTTTCATATATTTTTAAAATCTGAACACTATATCTTGGTGGTGCGTTCTAGCGATAAATAAAGTCAAAATTCATTATTATAATAATTGAAAATTTATCAAAATAATTTATTTGCTTGCAGAAATAGTCAATTATTTTATAGTGGAGTAAGAAAATTGCAGTCGTAAGTAGTCAACAAGAGTTATAAGGCCTATGTAGAAAGAACATGCTCATCTTCTGAAGGAGTCCTTTACGCCCCTCAATTAAATTTACCGAGGGTGAACTGAACACACTCGAATATTCTATTTTTAGAAAATCCACTTATACAGATATCGTCGCTTTTGATTTTAATGAAACCCACGAGAAATGCTATTTTCAGAAGTTCCTCTCAATTCCTTGGATCCTCCAAAAGTAGGTATATATGGATATTATTGTCCACCATTATATTTGCATTTTGTAAAAATCATACAGGTACTTTTCCGTTAGTTATTATATTTAGATTAGGTAGTACTAATTTGTATTTGAAGATTTATTTATTATCTTTATGAAAGGTTCGGTTAGGCAAGTGGCGCGAAGAAATCCTCTCCATACCTACTGGCAATTCTAAACGTGTCGTCAGGCCAAGCGAAGAATGTGTAGGAATAGATCCCTAATAATGAGAAAACAAATAAGTAGAAAAGGGATATGTATAAATGCGAGAAGGAATATTCAGCTATTATTAATTAATATTTAATATTTTTAAAGTTTTAACGTTAAACGTGTTCAACTTAAAACTGCTTCAATTTTTTATTAAAAACCATTTAAAAATAGTAGTTTTTTTAACTTAAAGCTATTTCAACTTCAACAGCCACTGGTCTAACCCCTCCAGGGCCGGCTCTAGGCGGGTGCGTTTTGACTGGCCCCGCGCCTCCCTATTTAAAAGAGCAGGGCCGAAACCATTTCAGAATTTGAGAATGTTCACTGCAGCTTGTAAATCTGAAGATATTGGGATTTCCTAAGATTAATTTTAAGTAAATTTCCTTATCTTATTACTAAAATATTTCGCTTGCGGCGCATTTTACAGAATTATATTAAATGCACTTGTTTGAAAGAAATTCACAAAATTTGTCCCTCCCCACCCGAAATTAATTTCTATATACGTCACTGAAGTGATCTAAACTCATCGCCCCGGCCTACTTTTTTAAAAAGTGACATGCAATAAAGCTACCGTTCTAGTGGCATATCAATTTTCGAAAATTTGTTCTTAATGGATTAAATAATTCGTTGCCGGGGCCCCGCACTTTTATCCAGCACCCAGCCCCACAAAAGCTTGAGCCGATCCTGAACCCCCCCCCAAATTTTCGCTATATACGGCCCTGCTTAGTTGTGTATTTTGTTCATGTAAATAATGTATACATTTTGGTAGAAGATAACAAACAAAATTACTGAAAAAAGTTTAAGTGAATATTATTTTCGTGTTTTGGTATTCTTTGTATGGGAAATGTGCTTTCACCTTGTATTGGTGAAATCTATCATTTGATAAATATTCTTCAGGATTAAAAATCATATCCATATACTGACCAAATTAATAATGATTGAATCTGATATTTGCCATGTTTTGTGAGCAACTGAAAACCCAATTACCTACAGTATTTTATTTCGAATTAATATTTATACCAATTGCAATAATGTATACCTCTAATAATTTTTTTCATGTCTCCAAAATAATTAATTATTTCTTTTTGTTAGTATACAGGATGGTCCAACTTTTATGGGCAAAATTTCTAGAATCTGAAGAAAACGTCAAAATAAGTAGGTAGATTTTTTTATATGAACACGTTTTGCCCATATAAGTTGGTATAATTAGTGTTTATTTTAGTGGTAGGTATTTATTATTTTTATCCTCGGGAATCCTGGTACAGTATTATAGAGAACAATAAGTTGGTTGTCTCGTTTACCAAAGGGGGTGCAGAACTTTTGTTCATAGGGCCACATCCATAAAGCCATAAGCGTAATTGCTAAAAAAATGGATGGGATTTCTTCAGTTATATCACAGAATTATTGGTGTTTTCACGATGAGTAGTTGAATGCTATTAATAAATTGTTGAAATTGTATTATGTTTCTGGTAATTAACCAAAAATTTCGAAATAAATTGTTTACACAATACTTATTTCAAAATATCGAAAACAGTTTGTTGGAATCTTTGGCGCCTTCTTTTTTTTTTGGCAATGAACAACAGATAGTTCGGCCCGGAGCAAAATTGTAACAAGTACAGACCTCGGAGCGCCACCAACTTGAGGAGTGCCCACTTGTGGCCGTGCTGAAACCACGGCAGGCTTACAAGCGCCTATACACAATACTCCATTTATTAAAGTCTGTTTTACAAATAACAATTTTCGCCCAACAAATCCCCCAATAAATCTTACCATTTATTTTTGTGTCATTTGTGGGCAAAACTAATTGCTACTTTATCAGAATTTAAAACAATGCCACGGTTTAACGGATGTTCTCTTAGTACCCACCGAAAAATGTGCCCATTTTATTGTAGCGAGCCGTGGCCTCGAATCCTGTAGTTTCAGGTATTTTTTCCCCAAATTTCCAATGTAGTATGGAAATTTTGGAAATTTCTTGCGAGGTATCGGTATCTTGCACATTTTTCACATTTTTAAAATTTTCTAGTATGCATGACCATGTCAGCTATAAATAAAAAAAAATTAAGTGTTAATAGAGCACACAACAAACCATGGTTTTTTCCAAATTATGATAAACTAGGTTTAAAGCAATCAGTTTTGCGCACAAATTTCATTAAGAATTTTTCGGCGATTTTCGGGATTTGGAAAATATCTCGGAAAGTAGGCCATGGGTTTCAAGTGTGTTTTTACGCAAAGTTAGCTCATCAAAAAAGCATTTTTTTTTAAATAAAGTTCCCAGAAAAATGCATATTTGTCAAGATTTTGTCGAGTGGCCCTTCTTAAATAGACACCCTGTATTTATGTCCTTAACTTTTCTAGAACACCCTGTATATAAATTCTGAAGCTAGATTCGGATTCTCCAGAGAAAACTGCATCATCCTGGTTTTAAGCTGGTCTTTTCATTTCAAAAACTAAGCATATAATCGGACTTTATTTGAGACACCCAATATATCCTGAAAAAGTTTCTCTTTTTGCTATGAGCAAAACACAATTCTATTATAATTAGAAAAATAGTTATTTGTGTAACTAGTGCAAAAAGTGCAGCTCGAGACGCAGTCGAGGTAACTGATGAACAAACTTCATTTCCAGTATTTTTTGAATTTTGTCTTCTTCATTGCCTGTGAAGATCTCAGGTTCTTCACTTAAAACTCTTTTTTCGAATTGTTGTGAAGTTTCCGGTACTGGTTTCCAGAATTTGAGCAGCTACCTATTTCATTTTTTTTTTAGAAATTGAAATTTTACTAAAAGTATTTATACCAACAGGTTGAACGGAGCATTTCCGTTATAATATCTTATAAAGAATCTAGCGTGCCTGGTAGACTGGGGACGAAGGGATGCATTTTTGCTATAAATTTCAACAAAATTAAAACATTTAATTTTACCGCTTCTTACAAATAATGATCGAGGTTTGTTTGTCTTGCTATCGGGCATTTTCATAGTTATGATAGAATCCATGTCGTTAATATCATTTAATGGTAATTTCTATAACTCGTCTCTACAGCATGCTCCTGCAATGCCAAATGCAATGCAACTATCTATAACAATACACAAGTAAGTAGGTATAAAGTTAAAAATCGGCCAACTGCGAGTCGAACTCGCACACGAAGGGTTCCGTACCACTGTACAATATTTAACACTAGGTACATAATTTTAAAAATACTGTAGTCAAAAATAATTAAAAAAAGAAATAAAAAAGTTTGCCCCAGAGCGTGGTTTAGAACGCTGGACCTCTGGGTTATGAGCCCAGCACGCTTCCACTGCGCTACTTCGCTGTTTGAGAAATATTAGTTAGCCGTGTCATGATTGTTAACAAAATCGGAACAACTATTACATTACCTTTATTTTATTTTTATTATTTGTTGTTATAGCGGCCATACACACTCTGTGAAAATTTCGAGTGTCTACCTATTACGATTCAAAAGATACAGCCGTATAAGGTATAGTTGGTGTCCCGTGGGGTTTTCTAAAAAGATTTTACATAAAAATACAGCGCGCCCGTACCTGGAAAAGTCACATATGGAATAACAGATGGGCCTCTGAGCCCCCAAAGTCCAAAATCGGTACGAAATTTGGAAATTCTCCACACCAAAACAATACCAAATGTCAATCGATCTTTACGAATAAGTATCGGGGGCGGGGCTTGCGCGTCGGACACGATGTATACAGTATGATCCCGCGGACCTCGCCAAATCGCGAAAAAAAGGCGGCCCAAACGGCTTTTTCGATCGGGGTGCCCTCTGACAGCCGAGAGGCCCGTATCCTTCGGCGGCCCCACACGCGAAAATTGAACCGGCGCTCCCCCTTCCAATCGCTAGCCATTCTTCCCAAAAAAAAAACGGAAAAAAAAAATTCCCCCCTTCAATAAGGTTGTTCCCCTTGAGCTCGGACGGTCGTACGCCAAATTTGGGTTCGAAATATCGAAAACTGCGCCCTGAATACGAGAGCATAGGTACATGTATTACTACACAGGAGCGGGAGCCATAACAAGGCCTATGGTCCAGCAGGGCCGGTAGGCGCTTGTTAACAATGTAATTCGCGACAAGAAGAAATCATGTCCGAAGGAGAAGATAGTGATTTTGAGGGAGACATAAATGAAAGACGTCTGAAATAAACAAACAGTATAGACATGATTAATATAATATTTGACATTTCGTCAAATTAAAATTATTGTTGAAACATGACGAATAACGAAAAATTTTTCTTCTTTTAATAGTTAAAGAATTCATCGTAAAAACATTAAAAATTCGATGGTACCTGCGGAAATCCAACCCAATTTTAGTGACTTCCGGGAACTCAGACGGTTTGAAAAAATAACAAACAATACCAATGACTTTATAGATACTTTCAAGATATATACCTATGTTAAACAAATGGTTTACATTAACTTTTCTAGCTCAAAATGTGGAAAATTTTTTTTGGAAACTTTGGCGTCCTGTTTCTTTTGGAAATTAACTACAGAAAGACGGAAAATGTTTAAAATTCTGAGTTCTATAATTTTTGTCCTCTTATTTTTTTTATCCCCCGACCAATAGAAAATGAGATAAATCGATTCCAAATTTTTTCAAGATGGAGATGTGCCATTTTGTGCTTTCGCCTTTCTAACCATCGGAAACAACATATCAAAAATTCAGCTTTCCTGGAATTTTTTCGATCTGACAGATTGACTGTACTAAACTAAAACTGCTTTAACGTTTAAGAAAAATCTTGTAGGTCTTAGTGGTCTATCTACGCTGAATAAAAACGAATTTTACACTGGAGCTAATAGTCTCATAATATGCTGGTTATTTCCGCTTCCTGTAATCATCTCGACAAGTTTGACTGTTTGAGGATAAACATACATACCTACATATCCCACAATTCACAAATAATTTAACCTATAGACTAAATTTAAATTTATAGGGATTTATTTTATGAGTTTAGATGGTAATAAATACATCCGCAACAAATTAAGAAGTTTTTATTAATTGTTTGGTCACATTTTATTTTTTATTCCAGATAAGTATTTTTTCTTGAAATCGGCATTAAAATGTCCCAAAATCGTCATTAAAAGCACAGAAATCGTACAATAAGTAGGCCTTGGCGAGATGTAAACATCAAACGTCAGACGCGGAGAAATCGCCCGTCAAAAGTGACCAAATATTCAAAACCCGGCCGATAAAGGCTCATTTAACTTTTCGTACACATTGCGAAATTGTTTCCTATAGAAGCGCAATCCTTCAGTATACATATTTTAGTAAATTTGAAAATCAATAGATTTGTTGTGTAGGCTGCACAAGAAGCAGCAGTTTGGTTTTTCTGTCAGAAGGTGCCGTACATCATTATACAGGGTGGTTCACTTTTATGTGGTAGGACTTTAACATTAGATAGAAAAAGATAATCTAAAATGAAAATTTTATATCAACATATATCGGGGAAAGCTTAGTTTCCGAGATACAGGGCGTTGAAGTGTTGGAAAAAATATGAAGTATTTTTTACACTGTCCGAACCAGTGGAGATATTTAAACCAAATTTGATGTGTAGTACCACCTTTTTGACTACGATATTTAGTGATAATATGAAGGTCCTGAAATAACCAGTGGTGGAGTTATGGGTTTTCACTATCACTAAATTTAAAAAGTAATTAGTACGGACCTGTCTCACATCAACGTAAATTTTTTTTCGTAAAGTTCTTTCAATTCTCTACAAAAAGTGTATCTTGACATTTTTTTGTATCTGCCACGGTTGTGTAGTAAATAAATTATTTCGTTTCCATCTCAGCCTTTTTTGCCTAAAAATGTGTTTTCTAAGATTATTGATAAATATCGCAAATAACAGAAATTAATTATGGAACACTTATCGGATTCAGCTATTTTATTTTTAATTTTATGGAAACAATTTTAAAAATAAACTGGCACTTGGTTTGAGGTACATTACTTTATTATCATTTTAACATGTTTATCAAATCTAGTATTATTTCTTAATAATTTTTATAATTCTAAATTTGTACAACATTCAACAATTGTTCAAAATGTGATCCATTCTGTTGCACACATAATTCACTTCGACGCCTAACGGATTGAACAGCATCGATGAAATTGCCATTTCTTAATTCATCGCACGCATTTCTGATACGATCAATAAGTTGTTCCCTTGTTTCTACAGGAGTCGCATAGACTTGTTCTTTTAAAAATCCCCATACGAAGAAGTCCAGAGGTGTTATGTCCGGAGAACGTGGTGGCCAAGCGACCGGTCCCCCTCGTCCGATCCACCTATTTGGAAAGTTATTATTTAACCAGTTCCTCACATTTCGGTGAAAATGTGCAGGACAGCCGTCAAGTTGGAACCAAGCCAACAATCTTAAGTTTAAAGGAATGTCTTCCCACATATTATTATGCTCAGCTACTAAAAACTTCAAAAAATTGTCACCATTCACTCGCTGTGGCAAAAAAAAGGGTCCAAACAGATGATGGTTGTACAGTCCAATCCAAACATTGACACTAAATTCGACCTGAAAATTTCTTGGCCGGATTGCATGTGGGTTTTCTTGTGCCCAAATATGCTGATTATGAAAGTTTACTACTCCACGACGAGTAAAACACGACTCGTCCGTCCATAAAATGTTATTTAAAAATTGTCTATTTCCTTCAATTGACTCCAAAATCCATCGGCAAAACACTAATCTTCTTTCTGCATCGCCGGGCCTTAAACCTTGTACGGGTTGTAGATGATACGCATGCCTGTGATCTCTTTTTAAAGCTCGCAAAATTGCAGACTTTGAAACACGTAGGGCCACTGACAGTCTTCTGCTACTTGTTGTAGGATTCCTATCGAATTCACGAAGAATCTCATTGTTGCGTCTGACTTGTTGGATATTGTTTTAATTTCCTCGTTCGACGATTCTAGTTCTCAGACCGCGAGTTCTGAATTGCCGGTGCATGTTAACAAACACCGAGGGACGCGGATGGCGCCTATTTGGAAATCGCCTCCGGTATTCTCTGGCTGCTTCCGCAGAGTTCCCATTTGCAACTCCATAGCAGAAATGGATGTCAGCCTGCTCTTCATTTGTAAATTGGAACGGCATTTTAATTATTAACAAAGACAAACTGCGGCGCTGCTACGTTCATCTACTGGATGACAGATTATTGTATTATTAACTGTCAATAAGATTTTCTTTTCCATGGCACACTTATCTTCACCAGTACGGCGATGCAGAAAGGACATTAGTATTTTGCCGATGGATTTTGTAGTCAAAGGAAATAAGACAATTTTTAAATAACATTTTATGGGCGGAAGAATCATGTTTTACTCGTCGTGGTATAATTTAGAATTCTACAAATTTAGAATTATAAAAATTATTAAGAAATAATACAGATTTGATAAAAATGTTAAAATGATAATAAAGTAATGTACCTCAAACCAAGTGCCAGTTTATTTTTAAAATTGTTTCCATAAAATTAAAAATAAAATAGCTGAATCCGATAAGTGTTCCATAATTAATTTCTGTTATTTGCGATATTTATCAATAATTTTAGAAAACACATTTTTAGGCAAAAAAGGCTGAGATGGAAACGAAATAATTTATTTACTACACAACCGTGGCAGATATAAAAAAATGTCAAGATACACTTTTTGTAGAGAATTGAAAGAACTTTACAAAAAAAAAAATTACGTTGATGTGAGACAGGTCCGTACTAATTACTTTTTAAATTTAGTGATAGTGAAAACCCATAACTCCACCACTGGTTATTTCAGGACCTTCATATTATCACTAAATATCGTAGTCAAAAAGGTGGTACTACACATCAAATTTGGTTTAAATATCTCCACTGGTTCGGACAGTGTAAAAAATACTTAATATTTTTTCCAACACTTCAACACCCTGTATCTCGGAAACTAAGCTTTCCCCGATATATGTTGATATAAAATTTTCATTTTAGATTATCTTTTTCTATCTAATGTTAAAGTCCTACCACATAAAAGTGAACCACCCTGTACTTGTCCTAGGTAGAGCGATCGGTAAAGTCAAGCAACGCCGCGCGTAGTCGGTTCGTGGACGGGTGATTCCTTATTATTATTTTCTTGCCTAATAAAACACTTTTTTTCCGATTTCAAAAAAAATATAATATGTACCTCGGCACTGAAGTTCTTTTTATGACTCATGTGGTTTATTTGCCTCGGCCAGAGGCCTCAGCAACTAAACTCCACATGAGTCATAAAAAGTTGAACTTCAGTGCCTTGGTACATAAATAACTATTATTTTTCTCAAATTTTATTTTCTCAAAATCTAGAAGAAAGCTGATTTAGTCACTATGATAAAAAATACATCCGTTTAATATCGAGCTTCATGAAACGCGTTCAGACATGGCGAGCAGAGCGCAAGCCTAACAGAGTCTGTTCGTAGCTCTTCACTATCATTGTTGTGAATGGCTTGCCTACCGTACAGCGATCCATCGGTCTAGGCGAATACGCCTCGAACAGACTGCGTATTTCAGTCCAGGGTTGGCTTTCATAAAGAACAGGTGAATGATGCAAGCATATTTCCTGTTTTATTTCCTTCCAGTACAGAGGCGATTTAAATCCACGCGCATCTGTTTTATTTTTTATGATTATAATTATAAGAAAATGTAAAATGTAAGAATAATTATTATTCTCATCCTCACAACACTCACTAAGAGTCTCCCAGATGCAACCAAATCCTTGTGCTCGCTCAAGTAAAGAAATATATTGTTCTCTGCTTCAAGTAAAGAAATATATTGTCCACATTTTACATAACATCTTATTCTATAATCTTATGAGAGTTAAAATCATGCGGCCGGCTCTCATACTATTAGATATTTTTGATTGAAATGTTGCTATAATTTCATATTATCAGTCCTTAAGTACTGGGTTGATTTCACCGTTTCGAAGATATTACGGAAAATCCTTCTTCAGGGTTTAACTTTAAAGCACGAAAAGTTCCGAAAAGAAGGGTCTTGCGAAAAAATGTTATAGAACATTTTAGTCTTTTTTTGTACTTGTACTTCTTGCTAATTTTTTTTCTAGAGAAAGTATCGATTCGCTTTTTTGTATTTCACATATTTATATTTGGATGCTATTTACGGCCATTTTATGGCGTTCAAACACAATTATTTTATGAACATCCTTATACTGTATTATTTGATTTCGTCCTCGGTCCGACCCCTCCCGTCCAGGGGCGGATGGGCTTTACCTAACCAGCCCGGGCATTTGTCTCCCAAGCGGCCCCTAAACATCTCATTTGGCTTTAGATTTTTCTTTTCTTAAAAACAATTAAAAAAAAACAATGTAGATAATGTAATTTTTTAATAAAACAAAATATACATGATTTATGAAAATATAAATAAAATCATTACTCTCGTAAAATAAATAAACTTTTTTCTCTAAATGTAAAGGTATAAAAATAACAAAACATTCAGAAGCGTAGAAGGGCCATTGAATTCGAAATTCCGACTTTTAAAGTCGAAGGCCAACTTTGAAGTCAAAATTCCGACTTTATAAAGTCGAAATTCCGACTTTTAACTCGAAATTTCCACTTTGAAATTCGAAATCCGACTTTGAAATCGAAATTCCGACTTTGAACTTGAAATTTCGACTTTATGAACTTCTGACTTTCAAAGCTGAAGTTCAAAGTCAAAATTTTGAGTTCAAAATCGGAATTTCGACTTCAAAGTCTGACTGCGACTTTAAAAGTCGAAATTTCCAGTTCAATAAAAATAAAATAATAGTGTGACCCTTCTACGTTACCGTAAAATACGTAAAGAAACAATAAAACAAAAAATAACAAAACAAAAATAATTAATTATGGCCAGTTGCACCGTCCTATCTTAAATTAACTACCTACTTACAACGATTATTGTAACAATGGCCTTTTGTTTTGTCAAGTAGTTAAGACTGTCTTAAAATTTAAGATGCGACGGTGCAATGGCCGATGACCCTCCAGGCCTGCGGCCCTCCGGCCCTTCGAATGACCGGCCCACCGGGCATTTGCCCGGTGTCCCACGGTGGTCCCATCCGCCCCTGCCCCTCTCCTATTTATTTAATAAGTTTCGGTGAGCTTTCCACGGACGCCTACAAACTATTACCAAAAGACAAGCCGTTCTGAGTTCGTCGAAAAAACCGACAACAGAATTCGGATCACAACGAGCGAGCCGAGCGGCTGGAGCCGCTTGCCGATGCCATCCGCATCTGGAGGATATTATTGCGGTACGCTCGACTCGCGCGCTCTGCTCGCCATGTCCACGCACGCTATAAGCGCCTTTAAATATTCATAATACGTAGGGATTGCTGAAATATAATGATAAATATTTTATTTTCAATATAGAAAATTATTTCTGATGCAGGAACGCGCGGAGTTGTATCCGCCAGCCGGGCCATTATTAATATAAAATCCAATCTTCCGATAACATATTCGGCCATTGAGGGACGGCGGGGCCGGCCTTTGTGCCCGCCGCCGAACCTACATAATAAACTCCTATTTAATATCACAAAATTACGTCGTTTCACGGGGCCCGATCGCCTAGAAACTTAAATTAAACGGAGCTGCAGCGACGAGAGGCGGGCGGGTGCGGGGCGGCGGCAGCGATGCGGCCGAGGATTGATCCGCGCACGGAGTTTGACAAGTTTGCCCTAAATATTATTAAATATTTTCAATCAATGAGATTGCTGACGAATTCTCAAGTGTGCGAGAAACTAGGGTTCCTGTATTAAGAGGGTTGGTGAAGTATAGAGGTCTACTTCGAATAAATTCTCAGCTCGATCACATCATAATAAAGGAATAATAATGATCTATTTTGGATACTGATGCCGCACTTTGATATATTTTTAAAGAAGATGCAACTGCAACATTATTGAAATTTGTTCTTTTTAAATCGAATTAACTCCATCCTGTCGGAAAGTAAAGAGGTTAAGGTATATCTGTGCGGAAAGCATATCTACCATATCCTCCCTGGGGTAGGAATAGGAAATACTGAGGTGGAATAAGTGCTTCATTACAACCAAGGGTTATTTAGGCCGACGAGGTCGTAAATGCGGCAGGTAAAGTAAAAATTCTTTATACTTTATCAACTTAGCCATGTCCGCGTTTGACAATAGACGAAAATCGTTTGCCGAAACAATTTTAAGTTTTTCATCACAAAAATAATGGAAGAAGACACTATATATCAGTGCACGACGCCTGAAATTCAAAAAAAGTCATTGGAGACTACATTGGAAATTTTGCCACAAAAATCAGTGGACAAATACAACCGCCGATATGATAATTTTCTCGATGTTGTTTATTTCATTCTTAATAAACTGTGTTAAATAACACATATCCATCTCCAGTTTTTTTTAATTTTATTTTTACGGTCGGCGATACAATTTTGTATGCACCACGTGTACCGGAATTTTTTGTTAAAACTCCGTTACTACGTTTTTAAATAATTATATTATCAACCTTTGAACACAGTTTGGAGTATTTTGTTCTGAAATCCAAATTCGAACCTTAATTCAGTCGAATATCAGTTCTCCCAACTTGTTTTGTGATATCGATTTTCATTGTGACGTAGTGAATCCGTTCTTAATAATTCAAGGTACGTACCAGTTCAATAGGGTACACTGATTCACGCTTGGTAGGAACAGTTTGGTTCAGTCATGGATCTATTGCGGTCAGCGCTTGGATTCAAGTAATCTATTCAGAGTACACTGGTTAGGTTGGTTCCAAAAACCAGTGTCGTCCATCCGTGTACGCAGAATTTTAATTCGAAGATCCTAACCGTATTATTCTGTGAGACACTATAAAAACGAAGTGTCGGCTGCCACTAGCTCTCTCTATTTTTCCGATCTCCAAAGGGCAAGTGTCCGTCAGGTATCAAAATAACATCAGGTGGTTTTCCAAGATTCTTTATCTAACTTTGTCGCCTGCCTGATGCTATTTTTCGATTATTTTATGTGCATTTGTTGTGCTATTAATTTGTTGAACCCGATTAACGGTATATTTTTTGATTTCATGTGAGTTGCCGGCCATTCAGTTTTTTGGAGTTTTGGAGGTCGAGGAGCTACCGACCATTTTGTAGGTCAAGGCGACGCGTGTTCGTGGGAATCTTGCATTTCCATTTTCTTGGAACGAGGCATAGGACAGGAGCGGAGCACACTTTGCAGGTCAGTTTTTTGAGAAGGTTTTCTTTAGATATTTTTTTGGTTAATTCCAAAATTCAAAAACTCACCTGTGGCTCGCTCCATTGCCCGACTATTTCTTGGGAAAGTTAATCTCTACCCTTCTCTATAGTACCTATATCCCAGGAAATAGACGTGGCTATTTTCGTCCTGACCTGTGCAGTTCAAGTTAGTTTCAGTTTGTGTTTCAGTATTTTTGGCGGTAAAATTCGTCGCATATAATAAGTCTATACCCGACGGAGGGCCCCTGTTTTTGTAATATCTTTATCGTTCTGAAATAATTTGGGTCAAGTTTAAAGTAATTTTTTTATTAAGATCACCGAGAGCAGCATATTTTCATAGCTGATTTTGGCTAATAATTGTCGTTACAGTTTTTGCAAATTTAAGTCACTCTGTAGGTATCGTGATCTCACTTAGTTGAATTTTTTGTCGTTTGCAAACTTGCAATATTTTTTTATTAACTTAAACGGCAAATGTTTCATTATTTCTCTTTGGCTCGCAATTAGTCAAGGCAAGTTTGTATTTTCTAATTTTCATTTAATATAACGGGGGGAAGTGTATTCATGAATATACAGTAGGGATTTAAAGTATTTTTTTTGATTTAACTATTTATTACTGTCATATTTTAAGTAACGGCGTTAATTAAGTATAAGTTTTCTTGTAAACAAACAGTCTGTGAGACATTCGCAGCACTTACTTATGGTCGGAGCACAGTCTAATTTGCCCGAATTATTCTTTCATGCACAACTGCACCTGGAATGTACATAGAGCTGCCTAGTCGTCCGAGCCTTCGCCATCTGCTGACCACAAGCTCAAGCATCCACCGCTACTCTTGGCAAGAAACCCTGAGATACTGAGCTACTTCCATCGCACGCCTGTATAATGTCTGTGGGACTGTCGCAGAGTCGTCTGGACGTTATCGGAACGTGGTTCGACAACTTCATCGATACCCAGTTACCCAGTGGCCAGTGAAGTGCTGTGGGCTACTCCTGGACGAATCAGACGTACATGTAAGGTCTTTCTAAAGTTAAAGCGTTCCATGATTAAGATCTTACGTGCAGAAGATTAGACATTTGTGTTTCCATTAGACTTTCACACTTTTCGTGCAGTGCTAAGTAGTTTTTTGACTATCTTAGTTGTCTCGCAGCAATTCACCTTGAGTTAGTTTTAATTCTAAAACTTATAGTTGTTCTTTTCAAATAACTTGTAATTCTGTATTATTGTAAACATTTCATTTTTTGATGTTAACCATTTCAAATCTCTTTATAAACAATGCTCAAACTTGTTGCAAATAAACAACCATTGTAATTGTTTTCAAATGTGTGTTGTATTTCAAGTATCATAACGAGTCATATAACCAACTCCGATAGCCGGACCGAAGTTGCCGTTATACACGTCAGTAAAGTGTCATTATCGAACTCGCCTGTTACTCGCCTGGCTCACTTCGCTCGCTCGGCTCATAATCTCAGACTCGTTCGATAAAGAAGCACTTTACTGACTTGGTACATAAATAACTATTATTTTTTATCATTAATCGAAATTTTTTTTTTCACTTATAATAGGTCCGGTTCTTTATCGGTGGTTTACCCGAATGATAAAAAAAAATAATACCATTTTTTTCTAGACGGCGCAAAATAAGGGTACTTTACTCTTGTGCCCCGTTCAAGTTTTGACTCTTCCTCGTATAGCGCGATATCTGCATGAAGTATTTCGGGCCCTATATTGTGGTGTACTGACATGCCTAATGTCCGTTATCAGCCACTGTGTGAAAATATTTTCCTCATATATTAACTTTACGTTTAATATTATGATGTGTATTTAGAAACTCCTTTTTGGTATTTTTGCTTGTGGTATGGTATGAAGACAATAATAAGACATGACAGTTTGATTCTTTATTTTTATTTTTAAAATATGTTGTCATCGTCAATATTTGTATCGTATACAGAGTGTCTATTGCCGGAGGGTCATTTAAAGATATCTTGACAAATATGTATTTTATGGGGAACTTGATTTGAAAAAAGAATATATCTTTTTCACGATCTAGCTTCGTGTAAAACCACATTCGAAACCCATGGCCTACTTTATGAGCATCGACGTAACTAGGGGGGGCTAGGGGGGGCTTAGCCCCCCCCAAATTTCTATTAGCCCCCCTAAAATGTAAAGGATGTGCGAAGATATGCTTCTCGTACTCTCTAACATTCTGACAACGCAACGTTACGCAACACGGCGAACACCGCACGCGCCTTTTTAAATTGACCAGTTTCGACGAATCGCTTGCTCTTGCGGAATCTTGCTCCTTGTGCCCCCACAAAATCCGACTGAAATTTAAACGCGCAAGCGAGAGCGAACACACCGTGCCTGCTGCCGAGAGAAAGAGAGACAAGACGGGCGTCGGAGAATGTACTTTTGCTGTGCCAGACTCCAGACTTTTATTTTGTTATTCATCCAGTGTATTGTTGTTTCGTTATAATATGTACTATGTAAATAATCTTGCATCACAAAATAGCAGACATTCCCAACATTTTTTCTCTGGTTTCTACTTGGAAACCTCTACTGTTTATAATGTTTTTTCTTAAATGAATTAAAGATTATTCAAAATTACCAGTAGATAGACCTATACATTATTTTTTGAAGCCTTAAAATTAACGTTTTTGGGTGTGGCACCTCAAGGGTGGTACAGGGTGATCCAATAAGTAACGTATTTAGAAGGGCGGGACCGAACCCATTTCGGAATTTGAAAATATTCACTCCAGCTTGTAAATTTGAAGATATTGGGATTTCCCAAGACTAATTTTATTTAATTTTTCTTCAAATTTTTAAAAAATTTCGCCTGCGGCGCATTTTTTAGAATTATTTTAAATGTCCTTGTTTAAAGAAAAGACACAAAAATTGTCCCTCCACCACTCCAAATTAATTCCTATATACGTCACAGAAGTGATCCAAACTCGTAGCCCCGGCCTACCATTTTACAGAATGACATGTAAAAAATATACCTTTGTAAAGTAGTGTACCGACTTTCAAAAATTTCTTCTTAATGGATTAATAAAAAATAAAAATCAATAAAATAAAATGGAATAAGTCCTTGTCGGGCGAGCCCCGCATTTTCATGCGGCACCCGGCCCCACAAAATCTTGAGCCGGTCCTGATCAGCCCCCCCTAAAAATACGACCTAGTTACGTCTATGTTTACGAGATATTTTTGAAAAACCCAAAAATTACGGAAACTTCTTCGGCTTGTAACTTTTTGTAAACTTAAAAGTTTACCGAAAAAGTTGCTCTATTATAGCAGGCCATTGCGTCAAAAATTACTTATTTTATGCACAATTGACACAAGCGCTACATTTTCGTTGCGTTAGCCAGATTTATAATTGTTTTGAGGGAAATAATTAAAATTTAGAAGCGAGTTTAGAAGGCTTGGCAAAATGCTTTGAAGGTTGAAAGAACAGAATTGCAATTCTTTAAAATGTGCACCTCGCACATTTTTAAAATGTTGTAGTTTACCTTGGAAAATAATAGAAAGAAGCTTCTGTCAGTTAATTAAATCGATAATTATTATACTTAGTTTATAACCGAACTTTCCAAGCTGGCTAAAATTTAAAGTGACCTACTTGACTTTTGCCCTTGTGGTTTTTAATGACATAATACTATAGGCATAACTATAGACGTAACTAGGTCGTATTTTTAGAGGGGGCTGATCAGGACCGGCTCAAGACTTTGCGGGGCCGGGTGCCGCATGAAAATGCGGGGCCCCGTCAAGGAATTATTTAATCCATTAAGAAGAAATTTTTGAAAGTTGTTACGCTACTTACAAAGGTATATTTTTTACATGTCATTCTGTAAAATGGTAGGCCGGGGCTACGAGTTTGGATCACTTCTGTGACGTATATAGGAATTAATTTCGAGTGGTGGAGGGACAATTTTTGTGTCTTTTTTTTAAACAAGGGCATTTAAATTAATTCTAAAAAACGCGCAGGCGAATTTCTTTAAAAATTTGAAGAAAAATTACATAAAATTAGTCTTGGGAAATCCCAATATCTTCAAATTTACAAGCTGGAGTGAATATTTTCAAATTCCGAAATGGGTTCGTTCCCGCCCTTCTAAATACGTTACTGATTGGATCATCCTGTACCACCCTTGAGGTGCCACACCCAAAAACGTTAATTTTAAGGCTTCAAAAAATAATGTATAGGTCTATCTACTGGTAATTTTGAATCATCTTTAATTCATTTAAGAAAAAACATTACGAAAAAGAAGAGGTTTCCGACGCTATTGGACCGTGTAGAGTGTGTTCTAGAAAGCCGTGGCAGACATAACTTATGTTTTTTTAAATGGAACACCCTATATATTTTTGCATTTTTGAAATCTGCTCATCAAGGCAATCAAAATGATATTAAACTTTGTGGCATTATCTTTTTCCGTTTTTGAAAAATTCCGTTTTCAAATTTTATACTAAATTTATTTAACTCGAATTTATGGATCTCGTGATAAAGATAGACGATCAATGTAATAACGAAAAATATTTGTTTTAAACAAGAGAGTAACGTAGTGAAACTTCCAAAATGTTTAGGAGCTTTTACGATTTTCCTGAAATTCTTTATTTCTAGAATATAATCAGTAAAATTTGAAAAGGCTCCTAAATCGATCATCTATCTTTATCGCGAGATCCACAAATTCGAGTTAAATAAATTTAGTATAAAATTTCAAAACGGAATTTTTCAAAAACGGAAAAAGATAATGCCACAAAGTTTAATATCATTTTAATTGCCTTGATGAGCAGATTTCAAAAATGCAAAAATATATAGGGTGTTCCGTTTAAAAAAACATAAGTTATGTCTGCCACGGCTTTCTAAAACACACTGTACACGGTCCAATCGCGTCACAAAAAACTATGTATTAGTATCTAAAACTTCTGTAAAAAACTTTTTTTCTAACCTCAAAAACTAGCAAGTTAAGGGGGTGTCAATTTATAATGAACCACCCTGTACTTGAAAATACCATTTATAAAAATTTTAAGTTTGATTTTTCCTACAAAACAAGTACAGGGTGATCATTTTTAGAGGCCCAGCCTCTCTTGGCGGAACACAGGTCAAAGAGATATGGAGATATTATACAGGGTGAGTCAGAATGTATAGTAAATACTTTAAAGGGGTGTTCGGCAGGTGGTTTTAAGGGGGTCTTTCATATAAAATTTTTCTATTTGGGCTTTCCTTGCCAAGTTATTCGGGTCTACAGGGTGACCCAAATATTTTTTTATTTATATCTCAATAACGGCGCTACTTAAAAATCTGACACACTGTCCTAAAAAAGGGTAAAAACTAACAACCCCTATTAATTTGTTTGCTGGAATTTTTTTGTGGGTCATTTTTACGTATAACAAAAATACGATTTACGTAGCCTGTACATTTTTTCTCGAAAACACAATATTTTTCCTACAAAAAAATAATTTCATGATAAATGCCATTCCCCTGACTACAGAAAATCAAGTAAAAATTCATAGTAGACGGGCGTCAAACAATTTAATTATTTTTTTTACTACTAACCTGGGAAATCAACATTATTTTCCTCATTCCTCTAATGAGAAGTAATATTTCTCTCCCTAGGTAAATAATGATAATAAAAAAAACCTGGGTAAATAATGAACAATTTTCTATATGACATTTAAAAATTATTTTTATTTTATCAGCTTGACAACTGAACTCCCAGGCTTTCGAAGTATTTGAAAAAAGCGAGAAATGACTAAAATATCAAAATCTAATCAAATATGTAAAATGTGGCAATATTTCAATGTTAGTAGTAAAAAAAATCTATAGACACTTCGGTTGAGAAGGCCATTATTTACCTCGCATATTATATCCTTCGGCGCTACGCGCCTTAGGATATAAAAATGCTCGGTAAATAATGGCTTACTTCTCAACCTAAGTGTATAATGTACTATTATTGAACAATAAAAAAAATATCAGGTAACAACAATTCAGCTTCGGGATAAAAAAAAGTTACAGTAGATGCCCAAAATGATAGGTCCATAATAAAAGGGCTACACAAATCATATTTTTGTTATACGTAAAAATGACCCACAAAAAAATTGGAGCAAAAAAATTAATAGGGGTTGTTAGTTTTTACCCTTTTTTTAGGGCAGTGTGTAAATGAATAAACTACCCTAAGGGATTTTGAATGATGTAACAAAAATGGTATGTTGGTGGGAAAAATATTTCTTGGCGCCGCAACGCGATGCCTAGCGTCGTATTAGCAGAGAGTCGCTACATGGGGCCAATTTATTCCTTTATACACCCTATATCATCTCCCATATATAATATCTCCATATCTTCGACCGTTTTCCACTAAGAGAGGCTGTTCGTATAAAAATGATCACCCTGTACATAGACGAACTAACACAACCAAAATTTAAAATATTGCATTTATGGTTTTATATACTTGTAAATTCCATCCGGAAGAATTTCAGCAACATCAAATTCAGCCTATAGAAGCCTTCAATCAAGATTAGGCTAGATAACTATTGTAGATAATAAAAAATAAAAGATAAAAAACCTTTTTAAAAACAAACTTTTATTTAAGTCATGTACTAAAACGAATAAAATAAAATACCCACGTCATGTATCTACTAAAAGGAATAAAATAAAATAAATCTAGGTTTTCGTTAAATTCAATGCCAAATTGCCACAAATTTTTGTAAATCAAAAAGCTAGTCGCGCGAATTCTAAAGAAAATACATACTTTGGCAAGTAGGTACTTGCTTATCAACCAATCACTGTATATTAAAATTAATTGGTACCTACTTTCTATGAACATTTCTCGCGACATATTACAAAAACTTGGCGCAATTAGGCAATGAATTATTCTAAAAAAAAAACCTAGACTTATTTTATTTTATTCTATTAGATTTATTTCATTTTATTCGTTTTAGTACATGGCTTAAATAAAAGCTTGTTTTTAAAAAGGTTTTTATCTTTTATTTTATTTTGTGCTTTTTAGTACATATTTGATTCCGATATCAGGAGAGTGGTAAAGAAATTTAGTCCGCCATATTGGATTTAGTATGACGTCACTTATCTTATTATTTTGTACTAGTCAACCTCCTTTCATTTGATACCCATATTCAGGGGGTTGAAAAGAAAAAATGTAATCCGCCATCTTCGAGCGGCGGCCTTATTGCATTTAGTGTGATCTCACTAACTTTGGCGTTTTCTACTTCTCAAGCCCTTTCATTTGATACCCATATTAAGTATTAGAAAGTAGAAAGTATTACAATATTGAGTATTGCATATTGCATTGTCACCGGAACTAAAAATCTTGTAAAAGTAAATTACGATAAGCGGAAACAAGAGTGCGACGGCGAACATATTGTACCTATCTTTGTCTATTTAGTGTCCCCTCTACGGAAACTCGCTTGAGAAGAGGGCAGGAGTGGGGGCACGGGGAAATTCTGTGTATTCATATTGATTTCGGCTTTGCAGTGTTTTTCTAGAAGTCGATCT
This sequence comes from Pseudeuparius sepicola, assembly GCA_963920635.1. Classification (NCBI taxonomy): domain Eukaryota; kingdom Metazoa; phylum Arthropoda; class Insecta; order Coleoptera; family Anthribidae; genus Pseudeuparius; species Pseudeuparius sepicola. The sequence goes on along the minus strand of OY987302.1, from coordinate 43,016,791 downwards.
ACTTTTTTATTTTCAGTTCCAAAAATTCGATTTTTTTACCAAAATGTAACTAATAGATGGAGGAACAATTCGTATGAAAATTTTTTTTAAAAAACATTGTTGGTACTTGTAAAATTTACAAAAATGCTACCGTTTCATTTTCTCGGGAGTATTTGAAGGAGTATTTTTGTTACCATTAAAAAACTACAATTAAAAACAAAAAAATTGTCCATACGAATCGTAGACCTACATTTTCGCCACAGTTTGAGACAGGTTTGACAGAAATCAGTTTACGTATAACAGAGGAAATAGATTTTGAAGTTTCAAATTTCGTTTTGCATTTTTGGTGGACGTCCTGGGACTAATTCCATGTAAAGTATACGGTAGAAAGCTAGCGGAATTCCGTGCGTTTATCTGTACCTACTATTTGCAGTGCCATTGCTCTTAAGGCATTATACAAAAGTTACAGGGTGTTAAATTTGTCAAAAATATGTGAATATTTACAAAACTAGTTGAGACATCTAAGTCATATTTAGTCCACGTTATAACGGCATGGGTTAGCATAAAACCTGTTAATATCAAACACTTTGAACAACCAGTGGCGGAGAAGTGGGTAGTTAGTACAATTTTGTTAAAAAAAAAAGAATCACCTTGTATAGCACTAAAATGTATTCAATTTCTAATGTAAATTTTAATTGTAAACAAAAACGTCTTCTTGGCATTTTTTCATATGTGTCATGGATCAATGGCAAATTTGAGTTTTTTGTATTATTTCGGGCAGCTCATGAGTATTTAAACAGGTGCGGGCCAAATATCAAAGACCAAAGTTTTCCAGTAGAATTTCTTTCCATGGGCATCAGAAAAAATGAACATCAGACACCATCACAAAATGTAGACTATTAAAGTTAGATTTAATCGAGTTTTTGAATTGAACCACTTTGTTTTTGAATAAATAACCCGAGAAATAATACAAACTGCAACACGATTTTAAAAGTTCACCTCGGTTTCTCATAAATGTTTGAGTAAATGTTATTAAAAAAGTATATTCGCAATAAAGTTCACCAATTCTCGAAAAAATGCCCTTATTTCGGAAGCTTCTGCCTCGTTGTGTCCTCTTAGTGCTAATTCGAAAGCCCCACAAAAACGAACACAGTTAATTATTTAATTTAAATCTAAGGTAGTTAAATGTTAAATTAATCTAAAAATCATTTTCTAACTGAAATTAATATATGCTAGTGGGCACTTCCCAACTCTTAATCTAAGAAAACAGTTGTGTGAAACGCTTGTCTTATCTCATTTTTACTATTGTAATTTTTTGTACAGCTCATGTTTACATTCGGATGATAAACAATAGTTCAAAAGATCCCGAATTCATGCTGCCGTTTAATTTATGGGTTGAGGAAATGTAATTGTGGTTCTCAAAATATCAACTAACTTAACTGGTTAAGAATGGATAATCGATGGAGACATCATCTAGGACATTGTTTACATAAACTTTTTTTAATTCTCCTAATGCTCCAATAAGCTTAAAATATAAATTTGCTCCTCGTTCCTCTACTCATTATAATAATACCAGATTCAAGAACTTGTTTTCGACCCCTCGTCATCGGACAGCTCGTTTACTTATAATTCTATTAATTTGTATAATAGCTTACCCGAAGATTTCAAAATTTTGAACATTAATAATATTAAATTTAAACTCGAACAACTCTGTACATCATTATTTATCATTATCTGTACGTCATTATTTATCATTATCTGTACATCATTATTTAGAAAGTGCTTCACATACCTACCAGCGTTGAGTGAATTATTCTTCACTCAACGCTACCAGGTTGCGTGCTGACTTACAATGCTGTTCCTGATCGGCTTAAGTGTTTTTGATTTGCGTGGTGCAAGAGAGAATATAAAAGTGTATCTACTATTGACCTTCCAATAAATGTACACATTTTGATGTTTTGTTTGTACTATCAGTTACGCGGCTGTGTTGTTAGTAAACAAAAAAAATATTCATTTTTCTCTTTTATAGATAGGTACCGTACGCATCTTAAAGTTTAGTGTAAAAGTTAGATAGTAGGCACTTACTTTAGTAGTACTCAAGGTCATATGTCAAATTAGCCACATGGCTAAATCTTTGGTTTAGTTCCTCTTATTTTTTCTTATGTTTCCTTTTATACAATTAGGCTTTCTCGGAATTTTTTGATTGACTTGTTTTGGACAGATTGATTGTACGTTATGCATTTACTATTTTTCGTTTATTCGCCTGACGTCTCAATTTGAAAATACAGGGTGATAAAGTTGAGTAATTATTGTTATTTGTGAACTGATTTTCATGAACTTTCTTTGATGAATATAGGTCTTCGAAAAGGACACTGGAAGAACATTTATGTCACTTGTTTTAACAACCAAATAACCGAAGGTCATTTACACCTTAGAGACAAAATTTCGGGAAGTGCCTACCTATCAATAGGGATTACAGGAAAAACTAACAACGTACTATTCACTGCCACTTAAAAACCAGCCGTACCGAGTCTTATTGTTCTAATGTACCGGCTGTTCCAAAATTCGTCACCCCCCCTATTTTTTACAGCGGAAAACGGAAAATGGAAAACCAAGGAAGGATTCTTAAATAGAACCTACTAATGTATAGTCCAAAGCACGAAAGAAAACGTTTCTAAAGAATGCGGGCAGCGTTGCGAGATTTCCTATACGAGTAGTCGTTATTTATTGGCGAATATAAGTTTTATCATATTGAAGCCGAAACTCTGTTATACCGAAAAAATAAAGCTCGCATCGCGGGACCACTTACCCATTTTTGTTTATATCATTTATTTTTAACGCGGTGTGATAAAACACCTACCTATTATATTTTTTTCAACATCGTCGCGTCTACCATCGGCTTAGAAATACGGCAACACAGCACTTATACCAAGCAGTCGGCTGACAAAAGCAGTTAGCCAACGCGTTTTGTGTCTGTTTCTATAGTACGTAAAGTTAACTGCGTATTTGGTCTACCACACAGACCTCATTTTTTAGGCCGCTGGCAAGTTTTTTCCGCCGGCTCCGAGAGCTCAGTGGCGTTTCGTTCGGGAGTTAAAGTGTGCAAAATGAGTTAACAGGGAAGAACGTTGCATTCTCAAGCACGAGAAATAATTGCCAATGTTATAAGGGTTTGCTCCATAGTCTAAGGCATCACCGTTAAGAATAATATTAACAATAAATTAAATAACAATTGTATGAAAATTAAGTCAGTGAGTTACACAAAATTGAGCTACGCCCCTGAACTGTGACTAATTCTACCTATAATATTTGCGAGTTCTTCCCTCTTACGTCGCACGCATATTCTGCAGTAAGGAGGACTATACTAATGTCTGATTAAGAACAAAAATGCGTAATCCCAGAGGGTGAAAAATGGCCGCCGCGATATCGTCGAAATATTTTATCCCAGAAACAGAGCTCTTGTATCAGGGGCGAAAAACGCGACGATCAAGTGTTTTTCTGAAAAGTTGTTACGGGTTTAAAAAAAAAATGGCCTAAATAAATAATTGAATAATTAATAATGTTAGATCAGGGCCAAGGATGACCACCCTGTATACGACAACCCGAACAAAATTTATTTTATAGTGCGCCGTTTAAGGCCAGATAAGTGAAAACGGCCCACTGGCCAGCTGGGTCGGCGTGGGGAGTGGGTTCATATGGGGTTGGTGGTTGCAGAATTAAATAAATGAGAGATATTAAACAAAATGCATTAACTATTTAATGTAAAGTTGTACAAGGTATAGTACGTGTTGGTGTGGCACCTATGGTTGACGTACGTCGCTATATAGAGACGTTATGTAATGAAAAATATCTTAGGTATGTAACAGTAGGGTTAACCAAATTTACCTAGACAAGACAAAATAAATGTAGGTCTGTACATAAATGAATGGTTGAATACCTTTCTCACGTGAGTGCGGTTTACATAATAAGCATTCGAGATGCTAACCTTGTCTTGTGTTTGATAAGCAAATCTTTGTAAACCCTTGTTATGAGTACCGTAGTGCACAGGGGATCACATGTAAAATATAAATTAAATTAAATCACAAAAAAAGGTTCACTTGGTGCAATAAAAGTGATTAAGGACTAGAAAAGGTCATGAAATGTCATGACTAGCGATTAGATATATATATATATATATATATATATATATATATATATATATATATATATATATATATATATATATATAATTACAAGAAAAGGTGATAATGGGCAAACACTCAAAGTTAACAAAAAGAAAATCTAGTAACCGCATACACGTGTTTCATGCTATTTGGCAATCATCAGTACGGTGTAACATTAACCAAATCAAAAGATAGGCATGATTTGGGAAGCAACAAATGAAGTCCAGGCAGGAGCCAACAGCACATTTGCAGCTTCAGTCAGCACATCCCCTATTTTGGGGCTTGTACTAACATCGCCACGGAGGCTGCTAAAGCGACCTGTGTGGAAATCTTAATAACCCAAGATACAATGACAATAAGGATGTAAGATTAGCGAGTGTAAATGTAATAATTACAAGAAAAGGTGATAATGGGCAAACACTCAAAGTTAACAAAAAGAAAATCTAGTAACCGCATACACGTGTTTCATGCTATTTGGCAATCATCAGTACGGTGTAACATTAACCAAATCAAAAGATAGGCATGATTTGGGAAGCAACAAATGAAGTCCAGGCAGGAGCCAACAGCACATTTGCAGCTTCATTATCACCTTTTCTTGTAATTATTACATTTACACTCGCTAATCTTACATCCTTATTGTCATTGTATCTTGGGTTATTAAGATTTCCACACAGGTCGCTTTAGCAGCCTCCGTGGCGATGTTAGTACAAGCCCCAAAATAGGGGATGTGCTGACTGAAGCTGCAAATGTGCTGTTGGCTCCTGCCTGGACTTCATTTGTTGCTTCCCAAATCATGCCTATCTTTTGATTTGGTTAATGTTACACCGTACTGATGATTGCCAAATAGCATGAAACACGTGTATGCGGTTACTAGATTTTCTTTTTGTTAACTTTGAGTGTTTGCCCATTATCACCTTTTCTTGTAATTATTACATTTACACTCGCTAATCTTACATCCTTATATATATATATATATATATATAGAAAACTTAGCTGGACTTCGGCTACGAGATCCTTGGCCAGTCGTCGCATAGGGCACCCTCCCGGAGAGCCTTACTTCCGCAGCTCGTTATCTCCTGATTGCGTAAGAGCTCGGCGGCGGTCCAAGGTGGTTAGCGGACAGTTGCAGCAGCAGTCCCGTCCAGACGGGCTCTCTGAGTAAGAGAGGCGAGAGAGAAAGTTGGAGAGGAGTTCAGAAACTTGAAGAACTCGAAAGAAGCCCTGGAACAAATGATTACGCAACACCGCGACCAAGGTATGGAATGAAATTTCTTACGTAGATGAAAGGTGGCTTCGTGGTGACTCAATCCCTAAGGTCCTGGAGTACCAGCAGAGAATAAGTGACGATTTACAGGTTTTGGAAATTTAAGGCAACGTGGTTTCGGTGTTCAAAAAAAATGGAGTGCAACTTACCAGTACCAGCGGCAGTTAGCGCACAAAAATCCGGCAAAGCCGACAACCTTGTCCCATACACACACAAAATACGACAAAATTAGAGACAAAATAGTTACGCCACTTCTTAAAAAAATACTGCACTGCAAAGCCGCAATTCGGCAAATATAAAAAAAAAGGCCTGCGCCACCGCTGGGTACCAAACGTGCAATGGTTTCAGGAAATGGAGAAGGAGCCCCTCCCACGGAACTACGTCAGTTACCACGTCACCGGAAATCCAGTCAAAAGTACAACTGTTAGAGTCACCAAAAGACGAAAGAAAATAAAGCACACTGAAAACAACCTACTGAACTTGGCAATCCTATGTTCCTAAGCCCTATGAGCACTATAACCACCCCAACACATCCAAAACAACCGCAGTCTGAAATTCAAAAATATTCCGGTACTTCCGACTGCAGCGCCGTGCCGATGAAGAGCAGGAGATACGGCAGGAACCAACAGTGTCAACCAGCAGCCGAACATGGCTATTGACAAAAACAATACGCGACGGCCGACTTTTGCATATTTTTCCGCCAAGAAAGCCATATCACCTGTCGGAGACAAGCCCACGCGGTTCCACCTTATAAAAATCGTAAGTACTCAGTGTGATTTCGCGTAGTGGGCCCGTATAGTACCCATTTTAAATGTTTCGACCTAGCTACAGAATGTAAACAAAGATTCGAAGATTCCTAATCGTATTTGTGTCTTATTTGTAAGAATCCAACCAGCCGATATTTACTGCAACCTGCAGGGACCGCAACCCAAGTAATGCACAACCAAGCCGGTACCAAAACACCCAAATGAAATACACCCTCGGAGATCAAGAACGTGTTAACCCCCCTGTCCAGTCCAACAACACAACATGATTTTTTTTTTAGAAAAGTTCCGGGAGCTACAAAGACTTACAGGTACTTTAACCTATAATTAAGTTTACTTGAAATTTACTAACATTTTTCTTTTCAGATTCCATTTGGAAAAGTTATAATGTGACAGTTAGCATAGCAAAACAGAGGGCAAGGATTAATTATTAAAATTAACCGTAGACACAACCTACTGCATAGAGAAACATTAATAATGAAGAAATCTCTGAGAATAAGAAATAAAAGTGTTCATTGAATATTTATAGGCAATTAAATATTATCTAAATATTTTGCAGATCAATAATTATAGGCAATGTAGACTAGATTGATTTTAAATTAATAAAATAATAAAGTAAACTTGTCCCTTCAATTATTTCTTTCTTGATAACTAATGATTTAACATTGTGCTAAAAACAAATTAATATAAAATTAACTTGCCAAAACTTAATACCGGCGCATTCGCCATTTTTCTAAAATAACTGAAGAAATGTCACAAAGTGTGCTGAGATGACAACAAAATTTGCTGCAGCTTTTGTATTTATAATTTTTTGCTAGTGCCAGTGGCGTAACTACGGAAGTGTAGGCCCGTGTTCAAAATTTCAGGTTCCCCAGTGTTTTTTTATGTTTGAAAGTGGTGTAACGGATATAGGGGGTGCCTGAAAATGGCAAATTTTGAGAATCACCTTGTGTTTAAAAAACCAAGGAGGCCGCATGAAAATTCTGTATACGAGCGTTTCTTTTTATGAAAAAGTAGGTCAGTGCCCCAAAAACCGCAACTCCCTATTTCTAAAAATAACCGAGATACCTCGCAAAAGTATCGAAAATGGGACACCCTGTAGGTGCATAGAGAATAATCCAACTTAAACTTTGTATTGACCAACAGTTAATAATAATGCACATTGCTCACTACAGGTCGGAAAACGCCATTATAGGTCAAAAGGTTGAATCACCATGTACGTTCTGTACAGGGTGTTCCAAGCTCGATGCCCCAGGCCTACTGCGGGAACACGAAAACTGAAAATAAAATTTCGAACAGGGGCTCTTAAATGGAACATGGAATTTTTTTCTATTCACTAGGATCGGTTTTCCGAAATCTAGTCAGCCATGAAAACAAATTCGATAGTCAGAAATTATTTAAGAGTAGGTATTGTTAGGGTGCCTTGTGCACCATTAAATTAGTTCGACTGTACCTATTTTTTAAATTTTTGAATTGTGCTTGTTACTGACTTGTTTGCTATTATAATTTGTTACAAAAATTGTTTTTTAATATTGCAGTTGAAAAAATTTAAGGGCGCACAAGAAGCAACCTAATATTGTAAATTTTGAACAATAAAAGATACAGAAAATCTTTTCCTATAAGAGTTGTTGAGAATGATAAGGACTTTCAATATTTATTTTCAATTTTCGTGTTCCCGCAGTAGGCCTGAAGCGCCGAGTTGGATCATTTACATTTACTCTCAAGTTATTATAGTTACCTACATTTTTTGTACTACCCTTGCATTTTTATTGTTGGGGAATTTCAATCGCCCTCTATGTAACCAATTAGAGATTTTGACTTGTCGGTTATTACGCAGCACCACATCAATCGGCTCACATCGGAAAAACCGAAATTTATGCGCCCTGCATGAATCTTGGTGGCGGTGGGCCCCTAGCAGCTCTGAGCCCGTGTTCACCGCACACTCTGAACACCCTGTAGTTACGCCACTGGCTAGTGCTAAAAATAATAAAATTAAGAGGAGTGAAATATTACGTGAATATCCCTGTACAGGATACATTAGAAAATTAAGTTTGAATTTTGAAAAATTGCGAATAAAACATTGTTAGAAATGGATGCATTTCACGGATATGTTTTCCTTATATCACAGAATGATTTTTAAAAATTTCACAGGGTGTTCCAACAAAAACGCGCCAATATTTGCAGAATCTCGTATTTATCAAAATTGAAAAATAAACGAAGGAATTGTTTCATTAAAGCCTTGGAAGTAGGTATTAAAAAACATTGCATTTATTACTCGTTATGTGACAGCTTGGGGACGAATTTGTACAGTGGTAACGGGAATAGAATTTATTGTGTTGACGTATCTTCGTCAGTATTAATACAGTGTGGATAGAAATTGTGGAATATTGCTTATTGTATTTCTTAAAATATTCCTCATATCAAAAACATGTTTTAATAAAAGTGTTAGGGGAAATTATTTCCTGTTTAGTGATATTAAGCAATCTTTCCTAGCACAAAAATTGTGGTTGCCATGGTAACCGACTTAATTTTTTTAAATGGCACCATATACGTTTTTTGGTGAAAATTAATACATTAGAACATCAAGTTAGCCATGCCAAAATCAGAACAATGCGGAACCGTCACTATAGCTGTCAGTTGCTTGTAATTGTGTGCATTGTTTCAGTAAACGTACTTTTTTCTGTGTACTTAAGTACTTAGAATGTTAACCTGTATTCTTTCCGTTTCACTTAGGAATTCAAGCGCCATTATAACTTACTACCCCGTACAAGCATGTACTTGCTTCTGGGGTACTCCTTGTTTGGAGTATTGTGAGGGTGAGAATTATTATTACTATTATTATTAAGTACTTAAGTAAACAGAAAATTGAGTAAAAAAGTACGTTTACTGTAACACAATTACAAGCAACTGACAGCTAGTGACAGTTCCGCATTGTTCTGATTTTGGCATGGCTAACTTGATGTTAATAATTATTTTGATAAACATTGTCAATAGCCATAATAGAAAACTTAATTTTTTTTGTATTTTTTTCTTATGCGACCCCATTAAAATTGTATTGTATCGTATTCAGAAAGTTCCAATGTATTAATTTTCACCAAAAAACGTATATGGTGCCATTTAAAAAATTAAGTCGGTTACCGTGGCAACCACATTTTTTGTGCTACGAAAGATTGCTTGATATCACTTTTATTAAAACATGTTTTTGATATGAGGAATATTTTAAGAAATATAAGCAATATTCCACAATTTCTATCCACACTGTATAAAAGGAGAGCTGGGGCTCCATCTTTTGTGATCTTCGAGGATCATCTTCGACCTTCGACTTGCCATTGATAACCTTCGATGAAACAGTACAGGCACTGAACGAAATCCTCAAAATTTTTGTAAAAGAATCCGGCGTCCCCTAGTTTTTTACTAGGCCACTTTTCAAAAGATTGGAGTCTATTAGATAATTTTCGATAGTCCATGGTTCGCTATTGTCGTCGTCATCATGCACGGATCACTAATAAGTATTTTACGCGTCGTTCTAACAACAGATTTTAACACAAGCACAGACAAACATATCGTTATACAGGGTGCCCCATATGTATGGAATAATGCTTATATCTTCTTAAAAAATATATTTAGAAAAAAATGGTTTAAGTAAAACTTACCGTGTGACCTATTCTGCATAATCCTATAAAGTCGATTTTGTTTTACCTCTCATAATGGCAACGAACTTTTTTTTTCAAATGGTATCATATCTTCTTTAATCGATTTTTGGAATCAGCTACTTATTCTGCATACAACAGCATAAAAAAAATCTATAGGTTACATAAGGAAAATTTTGAGAAATAAATTATTTTTATTTTTTCCGATTTAATAGTGGGCGTTCTCAGTAAACTCGATGGAGGCAAAGAATATGCCACATTAAAATTGTTTGATGGTTCTGCCATAATGAGAATGGAAAATCTTTCGAATTCAGTTAAATGTACCATTTTAACTTGCAGGACATAAAATACCTAAGTACTATTTATCGACCAATGAGAATTTTTTTATAAGAAAAGCTAAAAGAAAAGAAGCAAAACCATCAAACAATTTTAATGTAGCATATTTTTTGCGTCCATCGAGTTTACTGATAACGTCCACTATTAAATCGGGAAAAATAAAAATAATTTATTTCTCAAAATTTTCCTTATGTAACCTATAGATTTTTTTATGCTGTTGTATGCAGAACCAGTAGCTGATTCCAAAAATCGATTAAAAAAGATATGATCCCATTTGAAAAAAAAAAAGTTCGTTGCCATAGCAACCACATTATGAGAGGTAAAACAAAATCGACTTGATAGGATTATGCAGAATAGGTCACACTGTAAGTTTTATTTAAACAATTTTTTTCTAAATATATTTTTTAAGAAGATATAAGCATTATTCCATACATATGGGGCACCCGTATAGTAAATGTGAACCAATACTGGCGAGATATTTAAATGCTAGTAAGTAGCTAGTAAAGTAAGTCCAAAAACACAATGACTTCAGACGGCTTGGCGACCTTTATATACAAAGTGGTAACTGACCTAGAAGTCAGTCATATCAGCCTCTGAAGAAACGGGATTCGTCTTTTCAGGCACTTGGAAACAGTTGCCTTTATGAACAAGCCATTATTTTTATTTTCGGGTCGTTGACAATGAAACTTTAAAGAATAGGATAGGGATTCTGCAACAAGTGACAAGACGAAAGTTAAGTGTGGCTATAACACTGGCTTTGAATATTTTTAAGAGACGTCTTGACAGAGCGTGGTGTATCAAACCCATGACAAAATTCTGTAACTTAGTCTAATATTTTCCATTCCCAAATTGTTTTTGTTTCTTAAAAATTTTTGAAGAATTAGGTATGGGTTTTCCGAAACCAGGCTCTATTAATTAATCATTTAATGAACACGGCTTGCGTGAAAATATCGAATCGAATTGTGAAAAATGAACAATCGAATTTTCCATATGGCCACCCCAGGGGCCACTTGTAAATTTCCCTTCATTCTACTCAACATCGATGTACTTTTCAACCCTCTTCGAGGCTTGTATGCGAAAATAGGGCACCTAAATCTGTCACTATCTCTTGGGTTTAGAGTGAAAACCCGTTATGCGTGGCAGAAACTGAAATATTCCCATTGAAAAAATAATTTCTATATTTTCGGCAACATACAAAAAATATCAATCTTTCAGATCTGAATCGCGACGTGATGTTTACGACGGCATTAAACCAGCTATAAACATTTAAGTCTATTGTTTATTTAATCTAGGGAGCGAAAACGCAAAATTATTATTTGATCAATCGCAACATCAAATGATTTTTTATTGTCTGAAAGATTTACACGCCGCGGAAGTAATAAAATAATAATAATAATAATACCGTTTTATTTTCTAAATCCAGTTAAATATCTGTGTTTTTTTTTATAACGGGCCGTGCATGTAAAAGCAACCGATGACATTGTGCTTCTTTATACACTAAGCGGGCAACAAATAAAAATCTATAAATAATGCTCCTACATCTTTGAGACATGACATCAAACGTTGAAAAGTCTATAAATATCTAACAACGTGTTCAATTTAAATGGTGCACGTTTCTGTTTATAAACTAGCAACCTGCGATGTAGGCTATAATGCCTACCATTATCACGTTTAGATTCTTTGTAGCTCCCAATTCCAATAACTGCAATTAATTTGTATAATATACAAATCTAGTTCAAAACAACTGGCAATTTTGTGGAAAAAAATCAGTAGGTAAATAAACTGTTCTCATTTTATGAAATCTACTCTGGCAACAGATTAAATTTTAATGTAAATTGTTCTACTGTTTGGAATCTGTTTTATGTCCATGCTAATGTATAAATTATAGACTATGACCTATAAGAACTAATTTTGAATAGTTTTACTTTATTGCATCAATAAAAACGTATGCCAATAAGTTAATTATTAAGTTGTACCGCATGAAAATGTTGACATAAGAGTTAAGAGTGCATTATGCACTATACACTATACACAAAAATAAGGTTTCTGTGGTTTCATTGCGAGTAACTGCAACCGTTTTCGAGAAAATTGTCTTTGGAGGATGCAATGATAAGTAAAGGTTATGAACTTTTTTCTCCTTTTGATTATGTCGCCCTTTAAAATTTGTTACACTTATTCGGTGACATACTGTCAATAATAATATTCCACATACTTCTGCTAAAAATGTGATAGAATCCCCTGTACAACTAAAAATAAATTGTTAATATCCATCATTCCACCATGTGATTGTGATTGCTTTCGTAAAGTTGCCATTAATTTATTGTATAAAAGTAGCATATTTTAAGGCGCGTATTCACCAAAAAAGCGAGCAAGAGCGAACACGAGCGAGCGAGCATTCTGCTTCAATAATCATCTGGTGAGTACGGGCTTGCGAGCGAGCAAACGTTTGTTTGTTCGCGTTCAAAAAAGATCGAGAGGAAGGCGGTACATCAAAGAAAATACTTGTTCGTGATTGTTCGGTGTGGACGGGATTCCACTCTGCTCGTGCATCCTACTTCGTCGGGCCGGGTATCTAATAGTTTTAATAACTATTGTAATATTTATATTTTAAATTAATTATTATTGGGTTATTTGTAAGTAGTTGAGTGACCCGTATTCAAAATGGAATGGTCTAATGATAGTGTGTTGCAACTGATAGACACCTATCAAATTCGGCTGCCACTATAAACACGTCTGTTTTTGAATATTGCTTGCCAAAATCGTTTTTTCCGTTTTTTCTTTTTCAGTAAACTCAATACAACGAAAGCAGCTCTGGCTAATAACAATAATTTATCATGGTCGGCCATATTAAATACGCTCGCAGAAAATACATGGATCAACTGCGAACCTGAATATATTCGCTCTGGTATGGACGAGATGTTTAAATTGTCGAGCAAACGCGAGCAAACATACACAAACAAAAACAAATGCTCGCTCGTGTTCGCTCTTGCTCGCTTTTTTGGTGAATACGCGCCTTTTGCGGGCACACACGATTTTTTTCTCGTGCCAGTTAGATTGAAATACGAGTGCGTGTTTAAAAAAAAAGATGCAACCAGCCTTATTTTATCAACTAAGCGAATGCCGCAAATTGAAATAAATCATATATCGACAAGTATGAGTTTTGGGCGCATTAATTGAAAGTATAAGGTATACTTGGGGTACTTTCTATTAATTTATATTATAGAACATTGTGTAGCTATATTATATAGACCAACAAACGAGAGGAGTCCAATGGAAAACTCAGTCTAGGCGCCAGCCGTATGTTAGCATGGTCCATTAGACCAGTGACTATATTCTTTCTATAGTCACTGATTAGACTGAGTTTTTCATTGGATTTCTCTCGTGTGTTGAACTGTATTGTGTATGTGTAGGCAGTAAATTCGGTTTCAATGTTTCTCAGGTGTATTCTAATTTTAAGTTGAATTTTAGCAAGTTTTTAATTTTTATCGCTTCTTGATTCATTTATTGGCTAAATGATATTGTGCGTGATATATTTTAAAATTAAGCCTGTAGTATGTTTTAAAAATAAGCTGTAGTAATAGATAATAATTATTATTATTAAAACTTTCAGGTTTTGCGCCCTCTGTCAAGCGAGTAGATTAGTAGGTAGCTACATGTAAAGACGATCCCACACACGTCTTTGGTAGATGCATCAAGACACTAGAATCCTAGCTATTATATTCTTGCCCTTGACGTATGTTCAATGATAATTTTTCAATTGCTATTGCATTTTCGGTTTTATTTTTAGATATAGTTATTTGAAGCTGTAGGTTTTTAATATAAATATTTATGAATCCCAATAAGAATGTAAAGTGCTTTGGAGTGTGATTGATTTCGCATTCAAAATATGCAATTGGAAATGACAGCGAATGATTTTATCCTCCGGATTCGTTTCTGATGGATTTTTATAGGTTTATTAATACAACGGTTTCAAGGCTGCCTATACAAGCTGTTCGATTTTCCTTTAAATAAAAGTCAATCGGAGGTGAACGATTTTTTAATTATTTTGCTCACTCTTACTGGAACTAATAAAAAATCACAAATTACAGTCTTATAACTAATTTTGTATTGATAAAACAAAACAAATAATTAGTTAGCGAGTTTTTACTGTTTTAACTAACATACACCAAGTCTAATAAGATTATTTTACCTGTATATGAAGTGAGGAACGATATAGGTTCTAATCAACGACTATTAGTTCAATTTAATGTTTTATTTGGAGCAATTTAAACAAAGTATATATACACGTTTTAACGATGTTTTAGTGTTATTATTCAGCAAGGAGAGGCTATCCGTTAGTAGAACGGTAGAAATAAATTTATGATAATTTTTGTTAGAAATAAAATGAAACATTCTAAAACACTTTTTTTCTATTTTGTTTCCCATTCTTTTGATTCTTTTGAGCCTTTCTTTTTTCGAATTATTTTATCAATAATCAGTGTTTGAAAATGCACAATTTCAGGGAATTATAAGTGATATTATTTATTTGACGTGTTATAATAGGAATCTGGGAGAAGCGGACAACATTCATAGAAGTTGATTTCAATAAATTAATAGTTGCTACTATAGTAGGTAGTATTGAGATTTTGTCTGAATGTGATGTGCGTTCGCTATGTGATATAGGCAGCGATTCTTTCTAAGCTAAGAAATATCATTACTAAGTGACTTCTAAATCCGAAGAGTTCAAAAATGTATTTGAAAATAGCAAGATGTTGGTGCTTGAATGACTACGTTTATCTCGACGGGTTCGATCCAATTGAGAGAGGTTTGAATTCACTGGAGCGGACTCAAATAGACGGCGTAAACCCTACAGACTGAAATTTAATCAAATTTAAAATTTTAAGTCAAGCAGCTGTTTCCAAACAGAAGTTGGCCAGAATGTGCACCAACCTAGTGTGGAATAAGTATAATAAGTAATGATTGAAAACCGTAGGATTCAATACTGATGATGATGTAAACGTAGAATTATAAAAGATTTGACATAACTCACACGGATCCATTTCAATCCGATCGAGTTGTCACGAGATAAACGTAGTCAATTTTAGGGTGCTCTAATAGGTAGTTGTGGATTTTTAAAAAACTCTAGACATTCATTGCATAAGAATAGGACCGATAAATTTAAAAACGAACTTATTACATCCTTTAAGTATATAATGATTATAAGTAATAGTAAGAAAAAATCATGAGATAGAAAACATGGATAGTTTGACTTACATGTGTCGACAGTTTTAACACTAGCCACACTCTGATCCTTTGAAGTCTAGAGTAATATTTGCGGAGAAAAAGTTTAGAATTCTGAAATGAAATTTATTGTTTGTTTTTATACGGTTTTGCGAGTACGATAATTAAAAAATTCTTATGAATCCGACTGTGACTATTTATTATTGGTGGAACAAAAGGCATACCCAGTCCTTCATACAAATAGTATTCAATAATTGTCTACTGGTGTTTGCTATGGGTTTTGGCTGTTGTTAAAAGTAATTTAGATTTATCTATAGTTCTAGAGTCTCAATGCAGTAAATGTTCTTGGTAGGTATAAGTATAGGTTCTTATTACAACTACAATGTCAATATTGGTCGGTATAGCAGCTGTATATCTATAAAAGTTATAATATGGGTATAGAAATTGAATTAGGTATGTAGGTAAAAAGAAGAAACTATTAATACTACTATTAACTTGCTTACGAAATTGACTCCTTATTGAATTGATCGTCTAGGCAACGTTTGTCTATATCACTTTATAGTCGGGTGAGCCATACTGATGAGGGATTACCGTCCCGAAACAGTACTGTATATGGTCGACTATCTCTCTGTTTGTTTATAATCTTAGTATATATGAGACAAGAAAATCAAATAATAACATTGAAAAAACATGTAAGAATGTTGAAGAAATATGGAGTATTTACCGCTTAGTTTCCGATTTACTAGAAAACTAATGATCAAAATGTACTACTATTCTATTATTGGAAAGGTGTTTTCAACGATAAGTATACCACACACACATAAGATTTTGATGTTGGGGTAGGGGTAATAGGGGAACGAGGGGTGCAATATCAATTACGTCATTTTGGTTTCCCCTTGTGTAATACCTACTGGAACGGTTTTGGACGTTTTTCGATATCTCGATTTCTTTCTGAGATATCTGGGGTGGTAAGTTTTCCAAAGTCACTCGTATATTTCATGCACCTGGCTGTTGCAATTGCTTTTGTTTGTTGCAATTTGTAATATTATTGGGTAAATTTCTATTCTCCGTCAACGACGCTAATATATATATTTCTCCTCGTCGAAGCGAGTCAGGATGCAGTTTAGCCTGACCTCTATTTTTGAGAATTTTTAGGACATTGTTTACTTTTAGCTGTGACACTAAGTCAAGCGGCATATTATTTGGCAAAATTAAAAGCATGACACAGTTTTTGTAACACGGTTATTTATAAGCACATCGAGGAGTTCTTCAACATGAGATTGAAGAGTGTTTTGAGTAGTGGATATTGTTGCAATTAAATTTCCGCGATACGGTTTTGTCGTACTCTTTGTGGATATAAGAATTACCATACACCCATGTGAACTTTTGTCAATATTTGCCCTTGGGTCTTGCAATCTGTTCGTTTGGGTTGCTCGAAAAAAGTTGGCAAAGAAATAAATTTCTGCCAAAAAGAGGCCGCAAACAACCTCCAAAAATATGAAAACATAACACTCTATTTTGAGTATAAAGAAAAAACTAGCGAGAAGTACCGGCATTCGTTTGAATTCGCGGAACACCCTCATAGCGTGACTCTTTAGTTGCTGTTTTTTCAGCATATATTACCACAGTAGAAACATAACTACCGCAGAATAAATAGGATACCTATTCTGTGTGTTCCCACCACTGGCGCCAAATCCGCTGTTTCCATTTTGCATTTATTTCGGTATTTTGATTTTGGATAACAATAAATGGAAATTAGTGAAGACCATTGTTGTTTATTCCACCTACTCCTACTATATCAACTCAAATTATACCGGACACAAAGCTTTATTTTTTATTTTTACATACTAAATGTCAACAAATTAGGCATCAGATTTATTTACCTCTAGAGCAAATACAAATGATAGCGAAAATTTTGCTTTAAGCACGAATATCAAAATAAAAATAAACTTAGGTATAGCTAGGTATATACCTATAGCTATAGGTATATATAGCTATATAGGAATTACCGAAAAATAGTCAAGTGCTTTTGAGATAACTTACGAGGGGATTGATCGCCTTCACTTATATCAAGAGGAAGAATCGAGATTATGTCTTCCAAAGTATAGTAAGTCTTCTACTTTGCACAATAAAAATAGGTAATTTTAGTTTTATGTATGGAAGTTGCAATAATACAAACGAATTTTATATCTGCTTATCAGATTGTGATATAATTGTTTACTTTATTTTGTCCCAAGGATCTGATATAGATATTTTCCCATGTCGCCGTCTAGGTAGATCTGATTGACTCGAACTCAGTGCCGTTTTATAGTACGGGAGAGACCAAAGAAAAATCAGTCTACCTACTTGTTTATTGTCGAAAAAAATAATGGGTTATAAACCTGAATATTCGTCTCTTTTGTGGGACCCGAATAAACCCGAATTTATTTCATTCTTTTTTATACCGAATCAAGGGTAGGTATCTATTATTTTTATTTTAATTGGTTGATCCAAGGGTGGGTGGCTAATAATTAGTTGGATTATGCGATTATTGGGGTCGCGGTGGCGATGTTCTTAGTGTCGCCGAACTATTTAGATTGCATGTTTTTCTGCCTCCGATCGACCTTGGTTCGAATTGAGGTCGAGGCAGATGCATTCACATGTCTTTTCAGAAAAACACCGCTGATGGCCAAGAGCGCTGGACAAATTGTGGATGCACGGTTTTGCTCCTTAATAGCTTTAACAGTGTGATTTACTAATTATTGTCCTACACTCAATAGGATTGATACGGTTTTCTAGGGTTTTCCGTAGTACTTGAGCGAATGCTATCCTAATTTTATCGGGAAAAGTCGGCCCTAGCTGCAAATGGCAACGAAACTAAAATAATAGAGTACTTATGGAGGGTGGAGTATTGTAAGGGTGAGAATATGATTATTTTTATTCCGTTATAGTGCTTTCTGATAGATATCTATTTCTTTTTATTTTTCTGTATATAAAAACGTGGCTCCCCGGAAACATTTTGCAAATTTGAAAATATTCATTGCAGTTTGTAAATTCAAAGCTATTGGAATTTCTTATGCCCCATTTTAAGTATTTGTCCTTCAAAGTCCTACAAAAATTCATCTGCGGCCCATTTTAGTAATCACTTACCACATTTTGTTTAAATGCCTATTTAATCCTATTATTTATTATTAAATACAATTATTTTAGGCTCAACTCGAAGCAACTAGTCTCCATGTATTAATTTTTGTTTTTTTCGCCGTATATTGGGGGTGTTTGTTGCTTATATGAAATAAATAGAAGAAACACTCACGTATTTTTCAACAAATTTTATATAAGTATGGTGGTTTCATAGGCGCTAGTTAACCGGATGGGGTCACTTTTTTTTATAAATAATATAACTGGTTACGATGTATCTACCTATTGTTTGATATCCACCCTTAGGCCTATCAATATATCAAAAATTAGAGGCCTTGATTTTTTTCTCTTCATATTTTTCCGAAGTGACCAAAAACAAATTGGAACACCCTGTAGATTACAGTGTACCTAATGTAATATTGTTTTACGGAGCCAATAGTTTTCAGGGCCCAGGACACCCAAATTCCCCTGAAACCGACACTGTAATCAAACTATCAGCATCAGTAGCTTCACGGGATAGTATTGCTTATGTTCAGTTTCCCACATACCACAAACAAGCGGTAATGTATACTGCTTGATTATGTGGTTGTTTGAATGTAAATTGTATATGTTGTGGTAAATAAACATTTTATGTATTTATTTAGGTTCATGGACTACGTTTCAGCTTTCAGAGAATCAGCGTACCTGAGTGAATTTAAAGCAAAAATAATGATTTTTTATCGCAATAGGTGTATTCACTTGTAACCAAAATTAAGATCTAAGTATATAGAAACACGTATCAACCATAAAACCGCCTTAAAAAATTCTTATGGAAATACATGCAAGGCAGAATTTTGGTGCGGCTATAAAATGAATAGGGCGAATGACACGTCACTGCCGCATACGACATGCTGCATAAAGCCGCTATATCGGCAGTTCCATGGCATGTATTGTGGAGACAGAAGATAAAGCCATACTTTAGTTTTCTACTATGGTAATATGCACAACTCTGGCAGTGACTTGATTATAATTTTTCTACAGAAAATTGTTCGTTTTTTTTTGTTGTCACAGCTTTAATTTACTTTCTTTTTATAGCGTTTAAACATAAATTTATTATTTTGTGAACAATCCAATTATTGAGATTATTTGGAATATATGTAGGTAGAATATAAGTGACTTTAATATATAAGAAATACATGCCTCGTCGCTGTTAATATTCTAGCTATTTTGTCGCAATTTCCTATGATATCTTCGGATAACTGAGGCTGAATTTCACCAATGATGAATTAAGCTACGTTTTTAAGCTGTTGTTGGCGCAGACTATAGAAGGTCAACAAAATCCCAAAGAAAGAAGGGATAATAAGGTGTATTTTTGAAAGGGAGTGTGAAAATTTATTTTTTATTTAATTCTCTAGGTATTATCTATTAATATACCTCTATATTATATGTCTAATACATTCTAAAAAGTGTTTTTTGAGTATATAAATAGACATGTAGATACCTCTGCAGGTTATATTTATTTATATTTTAAAATTCTTACCTCATAGAAAAAATCCGTGGACGCCACTGAATTCTACGTGAAAAAATCTATGAGAGTCAATTTTTATCATTTCAACAAGTTAACGTACCTATAACGGATATACGGGGGGGTGCCTGAAAATGGCAAATTTTAAAAATCACCTTTTATGTCAAAATCTAAGGGGGCCATGAAAATACTGTTTAGGTGGCCTTTCTTTTTATGAAAAAGTAGACCAGTGTCCTGAAAGCCGAAACTCCCTATCTCTAAAAATAACCGAGATAAAAATTATCGAAAATATATAAATAGCTCATAGATGGCACTAGGTGTGCATAATGGCAAGATCCAAAGGCAGCCTTCTCCACTACTTTCACTGTTCCCAGTTGTGATGTTGCTGTGAAGATTGCACGCAAATTCTAATTTTTAACGGTTGGATTGAGCTTCTGCAGGAACTGTCAGCAAACTGCGACGGGCTTTTTATTGAATAGGGGCTGTATCCTATAGTGTTGAAAGGTGTTTGGTACCGTTAAAATTTAAAAATAATATTTGAGATTAGTATCGTCATCAGGGGAACAGTGAGACGTATTACCACCCATAGGTATTTCTCACTGTTCCCCATATAATAGATAAATATTGCTTACATTTGTATACTTATAATGTGCTTAAAATGAGAAGGTTTTCAATTTAGTTTCAGATATAAACCCATAAAATTGCATACATTATGTGTATACTTACCTCTTCAACTAAAAGTAAACAGTTATTTCCATAGAGTGTCTCAGTGTTCCCCACCCCTATGGGTAACAGTGAGACAAATGTCAAGTGTAATTTCAATTTACTTTAGACTTTTAAAGGACAAAAGTATGACTATGCTGCTTTTCATATAGGTTTGGGAATCACATAGAAACAAATTGCTAAAAAATAATTTTAAAAAATTATTCGAATTTCGAGTTATCATAAAAAGAAAAAAAAGTTTCTCACTGGTACCCAGTCTCCCCTAGGTTGTACGTTGTACAAGGCTTATATTATTATTATTTATTATATGTTAAATAGAAAGTGGCGGTTGTGTGCACGTGGCACGTGAATGTAGAAGATAAAGGAAAGACGATTTGTATTGTCCTGCAAAATATTTTATTCGATAAAGGGCATTCGGCTAAACAGTCAGGTACAGGAAATGTATCTATAGCTGCCTGATATAATGCAAGCATAAGAAAATGGGATATTAAAAACAGTTTCGTTTTTTTATGTTGAGATACATTATCGAGCAGCTCTAAATTTCCTGTACACACCTGATAAGTTGCACTAATAATGGCTATTTAGCCGAAAGCGCTTTATCATGCAATTTTTAATCAAATAAAATATTTTGCACAAAAAATCGTTCAGAACGCAAAGAACCGTTTTTTAAAAATTTTTATTAGTACAAAAATATGTTTTACATCACGAGAGCAGTATCTGACTGGCACAAAAATGGATACAAAGAGAATTTATAAACTCGGTGTAGCTGGCCGGGGTGCTGAGCCATTCAGCGTTTTTCTTGCAAGCTTCTTAGAAAGTGGTGAGGTAATTCCTCCCCTCGAAGATTCAGCAAACGAGGGTGCGAGGAAGCTGAACGTCTTCACACTTGGGCTGAGGTTTCTTCGAACATCTTGTAGAAATCTTCTTGTAGACAACAAAACTTATTAAGCAAATAACCAATAAGTATATACAGATCGTCCAAAGACTTGGTATATGGAAAGATTGTCCAAATGACAATGAAGGGCTGTTTTCGATTATCTTATTCTTTATCTGGTATAATTCATCAAGTTTAATATTTTCCAAATGAAGGCTAACATTTTCGATTTTTGTGTTGCTGATTCTTATGTCCAAATCAGGAAACAAGATAGTTTCGCTTGAGTGGTGTATTTCATTTGTTATTGTTTGCTTTGTGTTGGAAATTTTGCATCCCACGGGGATTTCGATTAAATGTGTACCAAGTAGACTCACTGCTTCTTCTTGGTTAAAGCATTTTAATTTTAATTGTCCTTTAGTCGGGAATAGACATATCCATTTATTTGTGTTTTGAATTGGTTGAATTGAGGTTTCCATTACGTGTATTTTGGTTTGGCGACAATTGGAGGCATTTTTCATATCGATAATTTTAATTTCGCAAGCTGATTTTTCGTTGTTGTTCTGCAGGTCCAAGTTGTGACAGTTTTGGGGAGACTTGTTTGCAAGATTCGCTCATAAATGCAAAATACAATTCATTTTTTACTAAATATTTGTTTTGAGAGATAATTGCCTTAAACTGACCCATTGAGTATACGGGAATGGAGTAAAGGTGGTAATAGTCAACTTCAAAGGGGTGAATCAACGGGACATGTAGGATATAAGAAATTCTAAAATTTTTTATATATGATGAAAAAGTCATTTGCTTTTATTATGCTAGGGTGCATAATTTGAAGTTTGGTAAATACCAGAGAATTTTCAATGTCCTGTAGAATCGAATTTATAATTTCGTACATCGTGCTAATTTGGATAAGGGCGTCTTTAAGAACTAAAGAGCATTCCATAGCACTGAGAGAGAATTTTTGAGAACCATAAAAACTTCTTTAAATTTTTCTTCCAAAATATTTTCATTGTGGCTTATTTGTGTAATGGTAGAATTGAACTTATCTATTAAGGAAATAGATAGCGAATTCTGTGTTTTAATACTCCTTTCTAGCTTGTTTTCGTTATTTTGAAGTTCTTCTATTAGTTTATCATAGCGTTCTGCGTCTGTCGAATCTAAATTTATGGTTATTGATTTAAATATTGATCCTAGGCCATTGATTAAACCTCTTTTTTCTCTTTTGTAAGAATTTGGAATAATTGCTGTCAATTTAGTATTTATTTCATTTTCTAGAAATGTTAATATTTTTAAATGAGTTGCTAACTCGATTGGGTAGGTTTCGCTTGTATCAATAAAATTTTGTGTTAGCGTTTGCGAATGTTTACGCAGTTTGTTAAATTCTGTCACTACCGAACTTAAGTCATAGTAATGAATTAATTTGTGGGTTTCTTTAGCAATTTTAGCTGTTCCTAGTTTTACTGGGATCAGTCCTGGATTGTTTTCTAAATTTCGAATTGTTATTTTCTCTTGAACTGCCAAAATGCAGGGAAATCTGAAAGTAAGTTTAATTGTTAAAATCGTAAGTTTGCCTTAAGGGTCGCTTTAAATTGTCCATATGTATTTTTTCTTGTGAATCAGTAGAAACAGTTTTCATATTTCTATCTACGGTTTGTATTTTAGTTGATTTATTAAATTTATTTGCATTATTTTGCCTAATATGTTTTTTAGTATAAACCTTTTCTTGAGGTTGGAATAATTCTGGGTTATCACGATTTTGATTAATTTTGTCTATAAGTCTTTCTTTATTTCGCATTAAATTGGAATTTATTTTGGAATAGAGAACTTTTGAGCGTTCTTTATGATCGTTAATATAATCATTTAATAAAATTTGATCAATTTCTTGATTAAATGGATTATCTTCGCTAATGTGACCATTAATAACATCTATTGGTTTCAATTTTGTTGTAGAGTGGATACTGTGGTTGTATGCCAAAATTGCATAAATTATTTTCATTTTTATTGGAGTTTTTTGGAAACCTTTTGTATTTAATAAGCGAATGTGTTCTATAAGAGTGGAATGGAATCTTTCTATAATTCCGTTAGATTGAGGGTGATTAGGTGAACAAAAGTGTATATTGATTTTATGGAGTTTTAATAGCTCTAAAACAACTGAATTCTTAAATTCGGTTCCGTTGTCACAAATTATTTGTTTAGGGATACCGTGATGGGAGAAAAACTGAATTAAATTATCAACTATTTCGGTTCCTGCTAATGAATTTAAATGATAGGCTTGTGCGTATTTCGAAAAACTATCTACAATCGTCAAAAATTTTGATTTTTCGAATGAAAAAGTATCTAGATGAACTATTTCGAAAGGTTTGCTTGCTGTAGGGGTGACGTTCATTTTGATTCTTATTGGATTTCTCTCGTATTTGCTTTGTTGGCAGATTTCACAATCGTTTATAAAGGTTTGTACAGAATTTTTTATGTAAGGCCAATAATATTTATTCTTTACTCGTTCAACGGTTTCGTCTATGCCGCGATGATTAGACTTTCCTTCGTGCTAATTTTTTATTATGTCCTCGATATCATTTTTGTTAGTAACGTCTATTAATTTTTTATTACATTTTCGAAAATTGATTGAAGGCCATTTGAAATTTTCTTGTAAAACATTAGTGAATCTTTGGTAAATGTGATATTGTGAGTTCGGTAAAACGTAATCTTTGACAAATCGTATTACATCTTGATTAAAATTATTTTCGGAAAATTGAACATTTATTCTTTTTTTTTCTCAAATAAAATAGTAATTTTGGGTTGTGCGGGTGAGTGGTGTACAACAGAAATTATGATTTGATTTTGTCCGTAGTTTACGGGATTTTCGGAAATGGGAATATTGATGACTGGATTTTGTTCGGCATTCGAGTGTACAGTATTGTTGTCGGTTTCGAGGCGGTCATCGCCGTCTTCGTTATCGCTAAGGTCTTGGGTTTCATTATCTGGTATTACAAGTAGTGAAACATTGTCGGTATCTTGGGTTGCGTCATTATTAAGGGTTCTAGGAACGGAGTTATCGTTACTCATGTTATATGGGAATATATCACGTAAAACGTTCTCTGCAATTTCGTCTATTTCGTCAGTAACGGTTTTGGTGTGTATTTCAATTCTTGAAAGCGCATCTGCGTTGGTGTTAAGTTTCCCTTTCTTGTAAATAATATTGTAATCAAATTCTTCTAATCGGATACGCCAGCGCAATAATTTCGAATTCGGATCTTTCAATGAAAAAAGCCACTGAAGTGGTTTATGATCGGTTATAATGTTGAATTTACGTCCATACAGATAGGGTCTAAAGTACTTGGTGGCCCAAATTATTGCTAATAATTCTTTTTCGATAACTGAGTAATTTTGTTCAGAATCGTTCAATGTGCGTGAGGCGTAAGCCACAGGTAAATCGTTACCGATAGGCCCTTGTGAAAGGACAGCACCAATCGCAACATTGCTCGCGTCTGTTGTCAAATTAAAAGATTTAGAAAAATCAGGATATTGCAGAATTGGAGAATTTGTAAGCAAATTTTTGCAAGTTTCGAAGCAAGAAATAAATTCATCATCATGTACTATTTTAGCATTTTTCTTTAGACATTTTGTGAAAGGCTTAGTAATTTTTGCAAATGAAGGAATAAAGCGTCTATAATAGCCAACTAATCCGAGAAAACCTTTGATTTGTTTGGTAGTTTTGGGTATTGGAAATTCTTTGATGGCTTTAATCTTGTCAGGGTTGGGTTTAACGCCGTCAGGGGTGACTATGTGACCAAGGTATGCAACTTCTTTCTTTAGAAACTCGGACTTATCCAGTTGTACTTTAAAATTTGTTTCGCGAAGTCTTTGGAAAACGGATTTAAGGCTTTCTAAGTGTTCTTGAAGAGAAGTAGAAAAAATTATTATATCGTCTAAGTAGACAAGGCATTTTTCGTTTTGAATACCACGGAGGATGTTGTCCATTAATCTCTGAAAACTCGCGGGCGCATTTTTTAAGCCGAAGGGCATACGAAGGTACTCATAGTGTCCTTGTTCAGTGTTAAAAGCTGTCTTTTCTATGTCGTTTTCGTCCATTTCTATCTGGTGAAAACCGCTAGCAAGGTCCAGTGTAGAAAAGTATTGACACTTTCCTAACTTGTCAAGTAAGTCGTGTATATTAGGTAATGGGTATTTGTCATCGATAGTATTGTCATTTAATTTCCGGTAGTCCACAACTACACGCCATTTTTGTTTACCCGACGCGTCAGCTTTTTTAGGGACGACCCAAATTGGTGACGACCAAGGGGAAACACTAGGGCGGATTATGTTTTCGTTAAGCATTTTTTTGATTTGGGATTCGACTTCTTGCCGGTGCATAAATGGGTAACGGTATGATTTGGAATAAATTGGCGTTTCGTCAGTGGTGCGAATTTTGTGCTTTACTTTATTAGTAAATGTCAAGGGAGTGTCTTCATTATAGAAAATATCAGAATATTCTTTACATAACTTTAAAATTTTACTCTTTTCTTCTGTGTTAAGGTGGTCTACGCGAATTTTTGTCAGGTCCAGAGGAGTTGTATCTGTTTCGTCAAAGTTATGCAGTTCCAAGTTTTGTAACTCGTTTCTGTAAAATTCGTCAACTTCTAGTGGTTCTGAAAAGTTTAAAGATACTTTGTGTTCTGTGTTATTTAAGATTGTCGTCAAAGCTTTTCCATTCTTCGCTATGGTTAAGCACTCGGGAATTTCGCAATTTTGAATTTTTTGATAAGGTATTATTATTTCTCCATTTTGAATTGACGTATTTATTTTAATAACTTTTTTTGATCTGGGTTCTACGTGAATAAGATTTAATTCATTTTTTGTTGTATATGGATTAAGTTTTAATTTAGTACAGGGTGTAATAAAGCAAATTCATAAAATTTTCGTCTGATTGATCAGGGTGGTGGTCAAAATATTCTAGTTCTTCGTAATTTTGAGAATTATTTTCAAAATTTTCGTCATGTTGGGTAGATTCAGTACAAATTGGATTTAATTCGTCTATTTCAGTGTTAAACAATTCTTCAGAAATAAAGTTTCTTGACGTAGATGGGTTTTGTGTAAAATAACTGTTATATTGATTAGGGGTATAATTTAGTCGTTGTTGTTGAGGTTGCCTGTTCATAGTAGAGGGTTGTCTATTCATAGTAGAGGGTTGTCTGTTCATAGTAGAGGGTTGATTTGCATTATTAATTGGGACTGAAACACTCATTGGCGTTGGTCTTGTCATATTCGATACATAGGAATTATTGGGTCTAAAAACATTTCGATTTTGATTTTGCTGGGGATATTTGAAAACTTGGGAATTTGTAAAATATCTTTGTTGATTAACAGGACGGGGTTGAATGGGTAATGGTCGAGAAGGGAAGGTTTGTGGCGCCCTAAATTGATTGTTTTGCGTATGAGCGTTAAAGTTAGGTCTCATTTGTGTTTGTATATTTGGTCTAGGAACTTGGGGTTGGTTTCTATGGGAAAAATTTTGGAAATAGTGGATATTATCTTCTTCTGTAACAAAATGCAATGCTTCAACTAAAGTGGTAGGTTTCATACAACGAATAGTGGTACCTAAAGGTTCTTTAAGTCCAGCAAGGAAAGTTTTTAATGCTAGGCTATTGTACAAATTTCGTTTTAGTGCTTTTGCGTCTGCTGTTTGCTCGTGAATATCTACATAACTACATAAAAGGTTCAAAATATGTAAAACTTTGTCATAAAAATTTTGAGGTTTTTCATTAGGTAATTGTCTTAGCATTACTAAATCTCGGTTTAAGCAGGTTTCATCTCTTTGATCGGCAAAATTTCGATATAAAGCTTCTTTTAGTTCTGTCCATGTAGATATATTTTGAATATTTATTACTAATTTTGCATTTCCAGACAATTTGGAAACGAGACAGTTCAACAAATAAACATTTTGGAAAGAATTTGGATTTTTTAAATCATAAAAAGTATTGATTATCGATTCGCAAGTAACTAAAAATCTATTCAATTCGTTCGGATCACCGTCAAATCTCGGTACACAAGTTAAATATTCAGATTTAAATTCTGCCATATTTTCGGTTTGATTAATACTTTCACTTCAGGATAAGTAAGGGTGTGATTCTAAGGATTGAGAGTCAGATGAAGAAGGTATATTTAAAATCAATCTTTCGAATTCACTTGTTAAATCGTCAATTGACATGAATTGCACTTACATTAGTAGAACATTCATTCATCACTCACACACTTCACTCCTTAAACAACTATAGGGTGGCGAACCAGATCAGCGATGCTTGTCTTCTCCGGTGACGTGCCCCCGCGAATTTGGACGATGCTGTTCCAAATTCCGATGCCAGCTGATGCCAAGCCTCCAATTCAGGTCTGCGATAGACGGGAACCCCGATTTTTGTGAGTCCACACCGAATTAAAGTTCGACACAACGTGACAACTGTTCGATATCCGGTTAATCGTAGATACGAAAATTACTTCAACGCGTCGCGATGCGCAAGAGGGTAACCCGGACGTCCTACCGACTGCGCCAAAAATCGTTCAGAACGCAAAGAACCGTTTTTTAAAAATTTTTATTAGTACAAAAATATGTTTTACATCACGAGAGCAGTATCTGACTGGCACAAAAATGGATACAAAGAGAATTTATAAACTCGGTGTAGCTTGCCGGGGTGCTGAGCCATTCAGCGTTTTTCTTGCAAGCTTCTTAGAAAGTGGTGAGGTAATTCACGACAATACAAATCGTCTTTCTTTTATGCTTAAAATAGGTATTACCATCTTCGAAAAATGTTAGGTATTAAATGCAATTTAGCAGAAAATGAAATCCTACAAAGTATATATCTATATATTTATAACATCCTTTTCGATATGTATTTTTTTGTTGTATTTCCTCTGGGCAATAATTAAGTAGGTACTTATATCTTTAAAATATAGTACCGGATGACTTTTTTAGAACTGCCACCGCGATTTGCCCGTTTATTAAAAAAAACGTGGCAATTTTGGACAGCTGGGTAACACTGAAAAAAAATCCCTGGTCATATTCTCGCCCAAAATAAAAAAAAAATCAAATTGGCCAAAACTATTAATAGCCGTAACTGACGTACCAGAAAATTTTAGAGATACAGGTTCATAGCGGTAAATTTCAAAGATGTGCACTGTAATATGGTCTGGCAAGCATTAAAAATTTTCATTTTTTTCTCAAAAAAATATAAATCAGGCTAGCGCAACGAATTTGCAGCGCTTGTGCTATATCGACTGAAAGTGCATAAAATAGGTAATTTTCTTGACGCCATAATTGAGCAACTTTTTTAAGCACTACAGAGCACCCACTTTTTCGGTACCTACCTATAACTCTTGAAATAAAAAAAATCACAGAAAGTAGGCCACGGATCTCGAATGAGTTTTTACGCAAAGTTATAGCTCATCAAAAAGGCTTTTTTCTTTAAAATAGCCTTGCTCTTCGTCATGTACAGCAGTATGTGGTGATTCGACACTTTGACCCATAAAATGGCTTTTTTCGATCTGTAGCGAGTAATACGCATAATTTAAAACTTTTGGTCAATACAGGTTTTAATGTAAGTAACTACTCACATTTTGAGACAAAAATTATTTAAAAATATTTATCACAATGGTCATCATTATTCTTTTTAGCAAATGCTAATGACGGCCATTGTGATAAATATTTTTAAATAATTTTTGTCTCAAAATGTGAGTACAGGGCCGTTCCTAGCCCTTTTGGCGCTACGTGCAAAATAAAATTTGCCGCCCCCCTCCATAAAAAAATAGTTTGTTCGTTCAAATATAGGAAAATAAATCAAAATATCGTGAAAATCCTTAGCATAATACAGATGCACTTCCTTAAAGACGTAAACTTACTTTGTAATTAGGTACAAGCAGCGATTATAGAGCTATAGTCACTGGTACAAGGAAGATGTATAGGTAGTACATTATAGTAGAGGGTGTTCCCGTATATTTTGACCCACTCCTAGAGCCTCTATTTTTCGATTTAAAAAATTACTTAAATGAAAGTTATAGGGTACCAAGGTGTAGTCCCAAAAATAATGGATTGACAGGAATGCTCTTGTCTAAGTTGAAATGTTTTTCCATGGCAAAGATCGTATTTATCTGCAATTTGGAATATCATGCGAATCCTTAGAACAAACATATAACATATTTACATTGTTGGAATCAGAAAAATTCGTGCAATTCAAAAATCCACAAATATACAGGGTGTTCCATTAAAAAAAGTAAGTATATATTTTTCATAAATTTGCGATACTCATTTCTTTTATCTAGTGATTCTAGCGGTTCAGAAAAAAACCCCACAACTCATTTAAGTAATTTTTTTCTAACTCGAAAAATAAAGACTCTAGGGGTGGGTCAAAATATATGGGAACACCCTGTAAATAGAAAGGCAAAAAAATCTCAGTTCTAATCATGCTACCCTTAGCTAAAAGGAACACAAAAATATAGGATATAGGAATACTTACAAAACTAACAAACTATTAAGAAAATATAATACGTATTAAAGCAACACTCTCCGCGCTTTCATTAAAGCAAAACCGTGACAGTGATTTTTTTAAGACGGCAAATACTCATTTTTTTATTATTTTTTTGCCGCCTTCCTGATTGTGCCGCCCCGTGCAAGTGCACGTTCTGTCCCCCCGCTAGGAACGGCCCTGTGTGAGTAGTTACTTACATTAAAACTTGTATTGACCAAAAGTTTTAAATTATGCGTGTTACTCGCTACAGATAGAAAAAAAGCCATTTTATGGGTCAAAATTTTGAATCACCACGCACGTGCTATACAGGGTGATCCAACAACTTTTATAGGGAAAGATTTTCTGTATCTTTTATTGTTCAAAATATACAGGGTCAAATATGTAAGAAAGACATGGAATTTTTTTCTAATCATTTTCCGAAATCTAGCTAGCCATGGAAACAATTGATAGTCAGAAATTATTTAAGAGTATGTTAGGGTGCCTTGCGCACCTTTAAATTTATTCAACTGGAATATTTTTTAAATTTCTTAATTGCGCTTGTTACTAACTTGTTTGTTATTATGTTATTATCTATTGTTTGCTACAAAAAAAAATTAATAATATTCCAGTTGAATAAATTTAAGGGTGCGCAAGGCCCCCTAACACGCTCTTAAATTATTTCTGACTATCAATTATTGTTTCCATAGCTATCTAGATTTCGAAAAATGAAAAAAAATTCCATGTTTTTTTACATATTTGACCCTGTAGATTTGGAACGACAAAAGATACAGAAAATTTCTTTCTATAAAAGTTGTTGAGAATGATAAGGACTATCAATATATAGCGAAAAACTGGTATGTTTCTGGGAAAATAATATCGATGACGTCACAGCGGCCATTTTCCCAAACATCAAAAAAGCAAATTTTCGGTCAAAATTATACCTTAGTATGTCCCATTTAAGAATCCCTTTTCGAAATTTTATTTTGATTTTTCGTGTTCCTGCTGTAGGCCTGGGGCGTCGAGTTTGGATCACCCTGTACATTGAGTCTTCATCTCCCACATTCCTCGATTTCCAAGGGCGTCCGCACGACGCGGCAACGCCGCCCAGGAGGCGCGCGCGGCCCGGGCCGCCCGACCCGCGGCGCGCTAATCCACGTGGGGTCCGACCACGTGCCTTTCCCAATATAAACTTATAAACACCGGGCAGCGGCCGGATGAATGGCATGGCGGCCGAATGCCGTTCTATTCCCGTGCGGGAAGGGACGCGACGGGGCCGCCCGTCGATTTTCGATACGGAAATAAAGAGCGTGACGCGGGACGATGTCGGCTGGGAGGGGGGCAAGCCGAGGGGGTTGGGACTCGGGCAGGTTTGCGTAACGAAATGAAGTTTCTATTTTTGGCCGCGATAGTGATTATTAAGGGGAGTCAATTACATGCGGCTGTAATAATTGAACTGGGGAGAAATGAGCGACTTGCCGAGAAACAAGGCCCGTAACATAAGATATATTTCAACTACAGAAGAGCAGCGTTCTTGATTTCTTTTCTGTTAGGTACGATGCTGATGTCCTTACATCTGGATCGTAAGAATGTATCTTTCATTACATTTCCTGGGTACCTACTAATAGTTGTTCACAATCAGCTTTCACTGCGAAGTATATAAGATTTCGAAGTATAGGCAGACTTTTTAGGTTTCTCTTCTAATTACTGATTCAACTTCCACAGAAGCAGTTTTCTTGGTTTATTTCCTTCCCTTCTAATGTAAACTTACCAGTGCCTGACACCTTAAGGATTGATTTATCAAATTTTAATCTATAGAAATCAATTTGGCCTGTTTATTGATGATTCTTAATATGGAGTAAGTATAGGGGGAGACATCACTGGAAATAATTACCAAATTACCAATACAACAGCTCAAATCAAATCTGCAATATATTTTTTGTAAACAATATTTTAAAATTTAAATTTTTTCATCCAGTAACTGACAGTGATTTTTGACTAGATCCTTCGCCTGAATTTGATAAGCCCAAAACCTGACACCCTAGAAAAATTGTTACAGCATTTTTTAAAAAGAAAAACACAAGTGATTATTGTATGTAGAAATGTTTATTGATTCGAATATTCCCATTTCTGGAACATATAGTAACTTATTCTTGAGTAGAAAACTTTGGGTTTCCAATTTTGGAAATTATTATTTATTCATGTCACAGTTATTATTCTATCTAATTCATCTAATATGTTCTATCTGTTTTCTATTTATTGTTCTTCTCTTCCCCTCCCTCTTTCCTTCTCCCTATATTTCTTTTCTATTTTCTAAAAATACTGTTTCTTCTCTTTCCCTGAAATGACAGACTGCATAAATTCTCTAAGGAGTCGTTTCTTAACTTTCTTAACTACACCTCTTTGAACTTATTTTGAATAATTGAATTTAATTTAACATGGTAAACTTGTAAAGATCGTAATAGTAGTTCAGCGCACTTTCGACAAGAAGAAGGCATGGCTCAGAATCGTTGAGTGACAGATCTATACATACATGTTCTGATGCTATTGAAGACAGTACCTACTCCGAGGTCTGTCATAGTCAGTGTTAAATGTGACCAATAGCTGACACATTGTATAATAGCCAATGTGTGAGAGGGGTGTCAGGCATTGGAAATATTTAACCCAATGGCGTGAAATTTGTACACCATTATAAAGTGTATTGTTAGAGACTTTAGAGATCATTTTGTGATTTTCCCAGTGACTGACACCTATGTCAGGCATCTGACTGACCCCCAACTAAAATCTTCAAAAACTTAAAATAGTTCTAAATTATAATCTTACCTTGTTTGCTTAGAAGTTTAAGCCACAAAAATTAATACGCAGTTGAAAAATCTACACTAAAAACAAGTAATTGAACACTATTTTTTACAACGCTGCACTAAACAATTTCACTAAGAAACTACATTTAATATTACCTGTCTAAAAGTCAGTAAAAATAGAAAACCAAGATGATTAAATTAGGAACGTACATAACTTATAACTGTGACTTCTACCAACATAAACATATTAATAGAATGGATTTATATCTGCTTATTAGCTTAGTTTTTAATTAAATAAAACATGTGTCAGGTTTAGACAATAACTTGTGTACTGAAGATTGCATAATGATTAGACTTTATATACCGAGGTGTAGTTTTCAACTTTCCAAAACTTTAGTATCTTCCCATAATGTATAGGTATCTAGTAGAAGTTCTTTCATACAGAAGTCTTCACTAGAGAGATATTTAATGTCTAAGGAGTGGAGATCGACTTTTTAATTACTTATGCGTCATTTCAGTTCATTTTGAAATAAACTATCCAAACCCCGAAGCAAATCAGAACTTTCCTTGCGCTTTTTCTTCAAAATGTTTCTGAATCTTGCAATTTTAAATGTAAACAAAACTGCTTTAGAATAGTTTGGGGTTCGAGCAAGTGCCTTTCCCAAAATACAGTTTTACTTATAAACACCGAGACAGAAAAGAAGCTGTGACTCTGACTGCGAGGATGAACCGTTAAGGAATATTGAGGATGGGACTCAGAATTGTGTAACGAAATGAAGCCCGCAGCCATTATTTTCTTTGGCGAGAGAGAAGAAGCTCGGAAATTATGAATTACAAGATTATTTAAAAGTGAGTTACGACAAGTATGTGGCAACCATAAATAAAATATGCCTATAGAAATATTATGTTCTCGTATTGTTTTCTGCCGAAACTGGACCTTAGTGCACAATGGGCCTTTTTCAGTAGTGGTAATTTGTATGATTAGAAAGGAAGAATGTTAGTACTTTCATGTATTAGAAGCCAATTTTTCATTAAGGAACATCATGATTTTTTATTTCACAAAAAAAGTTGAAACAACATTTAAATATCCGATCACACTTTGGATCGATGTACCGATTTGCCCTGAGTTCAAAATTTGAAATAGATAATCGTGTTTTTGCTGCTCTAATCTCTATTAGCAGCAACTGACAGCATTTTGTTGCCTTATTCTGTCTTTGCAGGTGTTGCTACAGTATTTCAAACACTGTGGTATATTGTGCAGCAAGTGAACAAGTGAAGCAATATGCATTGCTTAACTTTACTTTGTGCACGACCTGCAATTTAAGTTTCAATTATATAATATCTGAAAAGATTATTGATCATGCCCATAGTGGATACCCCTGCGTCACAATGGCCAACGATGTAATTTCCATTAACAAAGAAAGATTTTTTAGTACCTTTAATAATAAATAATAAAAGATGTTTTAGTGGCATATGTTCTAACCCCTTCTAGTAGCTGTAGAAGACGCCGAAGTCTTCTACATCTCACCGCTACTAACTAATATCAGTTGGAATTAATAACACCTAGCCGATGGCTCTCGTATCTCCGGTAGCTTAGTTGGTTAAGTGCCTACGGCCACAGAGTGCATTTTTTCAATTGATATCCTTTATCTGATATGCCACTAAAATATATCTTATTGTAATTTCCAATGTTGACCATTGTGACAGCGATCATTATTCGTGATATTCACTATAGATACCACGAATCTTGTGGCTGCGTCACAATGGCCAACAATGCACTTTCCATTGTCGACCATTGTGACGCAGAGATCATTACTAGTGACATCCACTAATTGATTTTGCTGGCCTGGATAATACTTGAAACAAGTGCACTTGATGAAAAAATGTAAATTGTTTTATTGACATCCGTCAGGAATGTCAGGATAGTATAGACATGGTGTAGTTGCGAAAATATCAACAATATTATATTCGATGTCGAAACTATTAAACTAAGGTAAAATCCAATGTAATTATTGTAATTCATATAGGTACTCATCATCATTAATTAAATGTTGCTAAAGCTAGATCTTAACTCGCATTAAATTTCGAAAATTCTATCGTTTCACAGATTCCCATCTTTACGCTCGATACTGCGTGGTGAACTTCTCAGTCCTTTAATAATAATTATTGTTGGGAAAATGATTTTTCTGCTCAAGCAGTTACCGGTAATGTAGCTAAGACTGTGAGGTCTCTAGGACTTTAGGGCTCGGATCTAGGATCCTATATTATAATAAGTGGGTCACTGAGTGGTTATCGGATCAAATTGACGTTATTTGCACATAACGCCATAGTCCATATCGTAATTGTTTTGTCTTCAACAATGTCCGTGGCCATCAGAAAAAATTGTGGCAGAAAATAAAAAATATCAAATTTTTTTCTTGTGTAAGAAAACAAGTTTAACACGATTTTCTTGCAACTGACCGATATGAAGTATGAAAGTCGGACGTAGGTTTCATGAGTCACACTTTTGTTACTTTATTTCGTACTAACTGGAACAATAATGGTGTTAAATTAAACCGACTTAAACTCTGTACGTCCTGGTACGTCGAATATCGAATAGCCTTATCTATCATAAATAATAAAACATACCTATAACACCTAGCAGGAAATCTTGTACACCTTAGCAATTTTAAATCTGTGGCAATAACTATTGTAGATAGAAATCCTGCTACTATACCTAATAAATTATGGAAGTGATCACCTGCTTTTCGAATACACAAACAACACTTCATTCTACAGCATTTCAGAGCTGTTGCAGTATTCCAAGTCTTGAATATTTTACATTTACATGATAACGTTATAATAGAGCGAATTATTTCAGCACCAAAAATGTTAGTACACCATATAAAGTGTAGTCATATTTTCTAGTAAAAAGCGGAATTAAAAGTTTTTGGCATACATTTTACAGAAATTTCATTAGATATTTCAAAACTGATATATGTTATTTTTTTCAGAAAATTCTCGATTTTTTGGCCCTAATTTCGCAGGTGGCCGTAAACCACAACTTTTTGTTGATAAAAGACCGTCCATACGAGCTATAAGTCGCATCTACCGCATTTTCTGTCTACTAAAATTACCAGAGATATTTTCAGTGGACCCAGTTGTCACTGCAAAGTTCTAAGAATGGAATTTTGTGTCATTGAGAACTGACAGAAGAAAGTTGGTAGTATGTGGGATAATAAACGACGAACTAGTCGAATTCACTGAACTGCACGTTTAACTAAACAATTTTCTAGGAAATTACCGATTATTTGCAGGTGAAATATAAACCCGGATGCGATGTGTTGACATTGCGAAAGAACTCAAAACAAAAACTATAACTTTTGGCTTTCCTCAAGGGCAATAATTATATAATAATAATCATTCTCACCCTCACAATTCCCCAAACTAGGAGTAGGTACCCCAGAAGCAACCACATGCTTGCGGATAGGGCCGACTTTTTTCCCGATAGAACTAGGATAGCATTCGCTCAAGTACTACGGAAAACCCTAGAAAACAGTAGTAATCCCAGTGAGTGTAAGACAATTAGTAAATCACACGGATAAAGCTATTAAGATCAATACCGTGAACTCACATTTCTCCAGCGCTCTTTTCGATAGCGACATGTGCATGCGCCTGCCTCGACATCGGTTCGAACCAAGGTCGATCGAAGGAAAACATGCAGTCTAAAAAGTCAGCGCGGGTACGAGCGACGCAACCGCGGCCTAACGAAGAGAAACATTGTATTCAAAATGTTTTCGATTATGCATCCGCCATGGTTGCAATTCTGTTTGAAGCAAATAACGGCCATAATGGATTAAACTATTTTTAGCAGAGATGATCTGACTGCGTTCATGATGTGTCCCATTTTTGATATTTTTACAGGTAATATTTATATTTATATTTTGAAATTCTTACCTCTTAGAAGAATTCCATGCCCGCCACTGAATTATACGTGAGAAAATCTGTAAGGCTCGATTTTTACAATTTTAACAAGTTAAAATATAACGGATATACGGAGGAGGGGGTCTGAAAATGGCAAATTTTAAAAATCACCTTGTATATAAAAAACTAAGGAAACTATGAAAATTCTGTTTACGGGGCCTTTCATTTTATGAAAAAGTAGACCAGTGTTCCGAAAACCGCAACTCCCTATCTCTAAAAATAACCGAAATACCTTTCAAAAGTATCGAGAATGGTACGCCTTGTACATATATGTCTTTGTAAACAGGCATGTTTTTCGCTTAATGTGGTTTTAGGGATCAACTGATTTAATGTTGTTTCTATGATGACACGCCTCAAACTTTCTCAGTCAAATTGTAATTTTGTTGCAGGGCGACAAGGGCACCAATGTAGTTTAGGCAGTTAAAAAATCTTACAACTACTTTTTTGTTTTTAGCACATGTTTAAAATGTTTTGGCACCAGTTTATCTAATGATCTAGCGTCAGAGTTGCTCTGTAGTAGAACTGTAGAAAACATTTTTCCGACTTAGTTCTCGAAACAACGTTCTTGCCATCGGCTTCTGATATTTCATACTTTAATGCACAGTACCTGAATAGCAGTACACGCATTTAAGTAGCACTTTTTCGACAAAAATATTCACGAGTAAAAATATTTCTCATAAAATTCTACACAAAAAGGTGTACCTTCTATCTACCTTTTTTGTAGTACCTATAAATCGTTTTTGAGTTAAAGTTGCGGAAAGATACAATGTCTGTATTTTTTGAACAAATGCCTACTCTTTTTCACACCACCGCAGGGGTAGATTACTAGGCGCGCTTTTTTTATGTAGCATCCCAAGTAGGCCTAATCCACATCCGACACTCAAAACAACCCTTTGCATAAATCATTCGTTCTCCTCCACCAGATCTAATTCCATGTCAGCTTCATCGTCCTCTTCCTAAACAACTTCGTCGATAGGCTGATCAGTTGATGGTATTCTATCTTCAACTATATCTTCATCTATATTTCCGTTGTTATTAACTATTTCTTCCATCGCGGCGTTCAAACAAGATTGCCTATGGCAATGCCCGCCTACTGCAGAACAGCGGACCCCTAGTAACTAGCATTGCAGCCTTTGTTACAGTTGCAGAATATAATTGATCAACTGATGGGGAGCCGGTGACATGAGGTTTTCAATAGGTTCGAATCTATCTAACTAGGTCTCCGCTATTCTGCAGTATGCGGGCATTGCCGTGGACAATCTTGTTTGAACGCTGCGACTACATAAATAGTTAGTAACAACGGATATATAGATGAAGATATATAGTTGAAGGTAGGATACCAGCAACTGATCAGCCAATTGATGAAACTATGTTTTATGAAGAGAACGATGAATGACAAAAATTGCATGGAAACGGTGACAGATACGAAAAAATGTCAAGAGGCACATTTTGTTCGAAATTGAATATAAAAATAATATTTCTTTTCGTTCTGTTCAGTACTGTGCCATTTTTTTTATCTAATTAGTGGTACCGATTACCAATATCTCCGCCACTGGTTAATTTGGAAACTTGGTATTACATCCCTCTATACAAACATATATTTAACAGTTTAGAAATAAAAATAAAAACTTTTTTCGAAATCTTTAACGCTCTGTACCTATCTCGGAAGAACGGAGAACTTTACGACCTATGTTCATATAAGCAAGCCTTTTTCTATCTGAGCAGTGTTTGCTCAAGCCAAAGCTCAACCATCTATCCGATGAGAAAATTCCGTCCATGGGTCGGTACAGATATTTTGAGCCAAGTAGATTTTGCTCTTTTTCAGTACAAATTACAGTATAGAGTCTTTTTATGGGGCAATTCCTCATGTGCAATAGGTCTATCCATCCATCCATCCATCCATCCATCCATCCATCCATCCATCCATCCATCCATCCATCCATCCATCCATCCATCCATCCATCCATCCATCCATCCATCCATCCATCCATCCATCCATCCATCCATCCATCCATCCATCCATCCATCTACCCAACCACCCATCAATCCATCAATCCATCCACCCGTCCATCCGCCCATCTATCCATATCTATCTATCACGTTTAAAAGTTTGTGCTAAGCAAACCGGAACACTCTTTATAGTAGCCACAATCCACAAAAATGATTAGGCGCCATTCACCCCCAGCTATCCCAATGGTGATTGGTGGCAGAGTCTTTTCTAGGAGTGGCTGAGGGTATAAAGTTGATATATGTTTCCGACATTATTATTACACAATTTTCGTGAAAAATTGCGCCGCTGGTTACAATTTTTCAAATTTTCAAGGTCAAACAGTTTGAAGAATAAAAAACTAGAAGTAACCTATTATTAGTAAACAATATTACGTACCTAAGTAATTTTGTTATTTGCCTTTTTTCTTTATTTTTGCTATTTTATTTTCAAAAAACACAAATACATTTTTTACAGATGCCATTCAAATTTTTAAACAAAATTCTGTGTGTCAACCTAACAAAACTGAAATTATCTACAAGTTAAAAAATTCTATTGAAACAAATCACACAAATTGCCGATTGCCGACAGAATTAATGCGAAATTTTTAAATACAAAAGTTCTCTGTAGAAATTTATGGAATGGAGCCTTTGATCGAATTAGGCCATTGCTCGAATATTCTGCAAAGAAAATATCCTATTCTACAAAAAGTTGCAAAACTTTAATTCTAAGTCATTTATTATTCATATTAGTCTGTATTTATCTATGCGTCGAGTATATCTATAAGAATTCATATGGGTCCTATATGTATATCTCTCATTAAAATTAAATTTAGAGGGGAGACTGGTTACGTTTTACACCGTTGATAGATTTATAGATGGGAAATTTAAAAAAATGAAATTTAAATTCCGTGGAGAAAAATCCCTCAAATTTTCAAGATCTAAAACTTTATGAATGAAAAAATGTCAAAGTAACTTAATAAGACCAAAAATATTACATAAGTCAATTGATGGTAACAAAGTTGTTTACCGTTAATTTTTAATTGACTACAATTTATTTATAATCAATGACAACACTCATTATCATTAGTGATGCGGAAGTAAAAATTATAAATAAGTTGCTGCCTATAAAATTTGTTAAATACTCCACATTTTACTTTTTACTATCTTTTCCAAGGACCACATTATGATCTAACTTTTGCATAAAACACGTTTTTCTCACTAGTGTCACCAATAGAAATTTGTTTTGGGGTACCTATAGGCCCATAAAAATTAATGCTTTTTGAAACAGGTATTACAGGTATTAAACAAAGTAGAAGAGCTTGTTTACTGAAATTCTCTGCAGAAATATTATCAATGTATCGATGTCCACGCCTACGTACACATTATTACACGACAATTTTCCACCTTATAAGAGTCAATTGTATAGATTCTGCATTTGTACAGGGTGGTTCATTATAAATTGACACCCCCTTAACTTGCTCGTTTTTGAGGTTAGAAAAAAAAAGGTCTTGACAAAAGTTTTAAATACTAACACAAAGTTTTTTGTGGCGCTATTGGACCGTGTACAGTGTGTTCTAGAAGCCGTGGCTTTCTTTTTCCGTTTTTGAAAAATTCTTTTTCAAATTTTATACTAAATTTATTTAACTCGAATTTGTGGATCTCGTGATAAAGATAGATGATCGATGTAATAACAAAAAAATATTCGTTTTAAACAAGAGAGTAATATAGTGAAACTCCAAAATGTTTAGAAGCCTTTTCAAATTTTACTGATTACCTATATTCTCGAAATAAAGAATTTCAGGAAAATCGTAAAAGCTCCTAAACATTTTAAAGTTTCACTATGTTACTGTCTTGTCTAAAACAAATATTTTTTGTCATTACATCGATCATCTATCTTTGTCACGAGATCCACAAATTCGAGTTAAATAAATTTAGTATAAAATTTGAATACGGAATTTTTCAAAAACGGAAAAAGATAATGCCACAAAGTTTAATATCACTTTGATTGCCTTGATGATCAGATTTCAAAAATGCAAAAATATATAGGGTGTTCCATTTAAAAAAAGATAAGTTATGTCTGCCACGGCTTTCTAGAACACACTGTACACGGTCCAATAGCGTCACAAAAAACTTTGTATTAGTATCTAAAACTTCTGTCAAAAACTTTTTTTCTAACCTCAAAAACTAACAAGTTAAGGGGGGGGGGTGTCAATTTATAATGAACCACCCTGTACATTTTTTATATGAATGCCTAGAAGTTTTATTTTTATGCAAAAATCCAGGGGGCAGTGTCACAGCGTACTTTGGTCAAATATTTTGCAGTGCATATCCTGTACACAATCAACTTTGTTCCGCATTGCGTTTAGGTAGATTCAAGGTTCAAACTTGTATATCTGGTTCGCCATATACGTATAGGTATCATTCCGAGCTAAAGCTTGGGATGAATGCCCAGCTTCTAGGCGTACGTCTCTGCTGAATAATGTGCGGCATTTCTCCGCCCTCTCCCGTTCCTGCCGCAACTTCCCGAACTTTTCTAATCCGCCATAAAATAACTATTACAACATGCCGCGGCTGCGGCAGTAGGCGAGCCGGCTATTCTCGTCGTAAAGCCATGTTTTTTAGATGAAGAATGCTACCCGCGAGGTAAATAATCGACGAGGAAATAAGATGAGGGTGGCGTGTTCTCTTTTTGGGCAGATCTTCCCGGAGAGACGTGGCAACCCCGTCACCCGGATCAATACCCGAGTTGATACAGTAAAACGCAGGAATAGCAGGGATTCCCGTTTGCAGGAACACGGTGCAGATTAAATAAATCTCTTTTAGAACGCCCGCGGGAGGGGCGGCTGTTTGTCTCGAGTGTAATTCTTTCATTAGGGGCCGGAAGGCGGATGTTCTATAATCGTTGGTCTAATCGAAAGAACCGGGTAGTTGCTGGGTTAAGGGGGAGGTGAAGGCCGCCGCCGCCGTAGGTGTGTAAGTAAGTGCGTGTAGGTTGATCTCTACCTTTTTTATGCCTGCACTGAGGCAAATGGACCAAATAGTTTCTCGTTATGAAATGAATTCGACCAGAGCTAAATGTGGTAAACATTAATACTTTACATAAAATAGGTAAGTAATAATAATAATACTAATTCTCATCCTCAAAATACTCCAAACTAAGATTACTCCAGAAGTCACCAAATGCTTTTGCCGGGGAGGGTTGGCAATTTCTATTATTTCAACTTTATTGCCATAGAAAACCGGCGTAGTAATCCCAGTGAGTGTTGGACAATTAGTAAATTACACAGATAAAGATATTAAGGAGCAATACCGCGAATCTACAATTTGCCCAGCGCTCTTGGACATCAGCGGTATTTTTGTATAGAGACGTATGCATGCACTCTTGCCCCGAATCGAACCATGATCGATCGAAGAATTGTCGTTTTCACCGCAGTTAGACAGGTTTGTTAGGATGTCAAAAAAACATGCTTGCCATCACAAAGTGGTAGCTAATAGAAATGGCGGCCAATCCAAGATGGCGGATCTTGAGTTTTAAAAACCAACTATAGGTATCTCGAACTATTCATTCGATTTCATTGTTTTTTTTTATACCAAAGCTCCATGTGTGTGTACTACAAATTTTGCGATATACCTACACTGTTTCGATCAAATCAACCGATTTTTTACCAAGAGTTTACCGAATAACTATACCTATGTACCTACCTACATTGAAAAAGCTTTGAATAAAAGATGCAGTGTAATAATTTTTCTTTTATTTGATATATACAATTTGGTATATATACAGGGTGCCTCAAAAAAGATTGTCAAGAAGTGGCGCAGAGATAGAGAACCCTTGGGAGAATCCGAATCAGCCCCATGTATACAGGGTGTCCCAATATAAGGACTCCTGTCCGGAATAAAAAGAGATATTTTAATTCTGCAAACGCCGTTCGCTAGGACGTGAAGAAGGCTTTATTCGCAACTGCTAAGAGTTCATTATGACATATAGGCGTATAGATGGCGCTATAAGGTGCAAAGAAACTTTTCGATCCTAGGAATTTTTGAATTTGGAGAATATTTTATTCTTTAGACGATTTTCCTATTGTTACCAGTTTCTGAGATAACCGCTCTACAATGTCATTTACAGAAAATGAGCTAACTGGCTTAAAATCAACTTTAGTGTTTTTCGACTTTTCAGCTTATTTTGACTATAATCGTAGTAAATAAGTGAGATAAATGCCTGATTTTTATTTAGATATTTAGCTAAAACTTGGGCCTAACCAACCGAAGAAAACTGAATCCACAAATCAAAACAATGCGCTCAAAAGTAAAGATATTTTGACATAAAAAACAAAAGTGAAAAAAGTCCAACTTTAAAGGCGTTTTAAAATGATCGACTTTTTTGTGCGGGGTTTCTATAAAGAGGTCGTGTATATGCCGAACAATCAAGAACAATCATAAAGTAGGACAAATTATATATAACAGAATTGCATTCAGGCGGTTAAAAGATAATTTTTTTCACCGAGGTCGTATTTGTATCGAA
This sequence comes from Pseudeuparius sepicola, assembly GCA_963920635.1. Taxonomy (NCBI): domain Eukaryota; kingdom Metazoa; phylum Arthropoda; class Insecta; order Coleoptera; family Anthribidae; genus Pseudeuparius; species Pseudeuparius sepicola. The sequence goes on along the minus strand of OY987302.1, from coordinate 42,973,436 downwards.
CGAAGGAGGTCGACATTTTGAAAACTTTATGTAAGAATTTAAAATAAATGTCATTAAAGTCACGTACATAGATATAATAATTCAAGCGGAGTATCATTTCAGTTAAGGTTGTATGAAATCTTTCTATAGAACTATTAAATTGTGGGTGATTATTAAACTCTTTTCTTGAGTCGCAATGAATTCTTAAGGAGTTCCGAAATGTTGGAAGTAAAGTATATTCTTCCAATTAGTCGCCAACGTACTAATCGACTGCCCGGATCTTTTATTGAGAAAGGTCTATGATCTGTGACTAATAAGAATTTTCGTCCGAAAAGATAAGGTCTAAAGTTTTTTACTGCAGCAATAGCAATTAGGTATAGCTAAAAGTTCTTTTTCAATAACACTATATTTCATTTCTGCTGGACTTAAGGTTCTTGGAAAACACACTATGTGAAGATCATTTCCAACAGGTCCTTGAGAAAGTACTGCGCCTATATGGCAAAAGCGCTTGCATCTGTACTTAGTTAAAACAAATTATTTTTCGGAATTAAGACATGTTAAAATTAGAGAAGTTACTAAAGCATTTTTAGTTGTTCAAAAGATTCGCGACAATCTTTGTCAAAAACAAATGGTCCTTCCTTAAGAGTCGAGTTAAAGGTTTTGTCATTTTGGCAAATACCTACACTTTCTATAATAACCGTAAAGACCTAATTTGCTTAGTAGATATTAGTGGGTTGAGGAAAATCAATTACAGCTTTTACTTTTTGTGGGTTAAGTTTATTTCCTTCGGGCGTAATGACATGTTCTAATAAAAAAAAATTCTTTTCGTAAGAATTCACATTTATCTGCTTAAATTCTAAAATTAGAGTTTCTTAATCTTTGAAAAACTTCAGCAATGAATTGTTCATGAATTGTAGAAGAATAAACAATAATGTCGTCCATATAAACTAAACATTGTGCGTTCTGAATACCCATTAAAATATTATCTATTACTCTTTGAAAAGTAAATGATGCATTTTAAGACCAAAAGGCATTCGTAAATATTCAAAAAGACCATTGTCAGTAGAAAAGGCAGTTTTGGTATTTTTCTGGATTCATTTCAATTTGTTGAAACCCTGGAGCCAAATCTAAAGTAGTAAAATAATGACAATTACTCAACTGATCAAATATATCATAAATATTAGACAGTGGATATCTGTCATTGACATTTAACTGTATACTTTATATGTATACTACATAGGTACATAATATGGCCACTGAGACCGTTTACAGTGTAATTTCTCCTTTGCGTTTGTTTATTTCATTTCGGATTTGTAGTGGAGGGTAATCATTCGTTATTATTACCTCTAACCCTCTAACCCCTTCTAGTAGTTGTAGAAGACGGCAGGTCTCCTACATCTCTCCACTACTTACTATATAGTCAGTTGGATCAAATACCGTCGATGGAACCCGTATTCTTCGGTAGCTTAATTGGTTCAAAGCGCCTACTGCTCCAGATAGGAGTCCTAGGTTCGAATCCCCCTTAGAATGCATTTTTTGAAGTGATTATCTTTTACTTGCTATGCCTACCACAAAAACAGTCTTATCCTTTACCTGGTATGCCTACCACAAAAACAGTCGTTTTTTTTTATTTACAGGTACACAAATCCGCATCCTTATTTGTGTATTCTTGGCTTGACATTGTAGGTTAGGATTTCCACGTTCGATATTTGCATTAAGTTGCTGTATGTCGAGTATTGTGGGTAGAAGAACAAATTGAAAGTTCACATAATCATTAATAATGACTGGTTACCTACCCTATACTATCTAACTCTTCTAGTACCTAGTTATGGAAGACACCGGAGTGCATTTTTTCAACTGATTATCCTTTACCTGGTACGCCACAAAAAATCCCTCAAACATTCTTAGTATCTTAGTACCTAGTATTCTCGATTTCTAACTTTTTCAGTGGTACGCTCAGCTAAAATATTGATCTCGATATTGACAATGTACTTTAACCCCTGGAGCTAAGAGATTCTTATTTTTTTTATTATTAATAATAAAAAATGCATAGCCTCAGGAAAGCCTGTGTAATTTTATGAAACTATCTGAGCATTCGGTTGCATAAAGCAATGCCATCAATTTTCATTATAAAAATTTTCTTTTATCTCTTAAAATAAACACGCCGCGGGTATTAATAATTTTGCCCAATTTGAGATTTTTTTTTGTGTTGGGCAACAAGTTGGACATGGATGCCGATTTTATTTATTTTTCTACGTTACAATAGCTATCCAAAATTAGCACGTTCTTGTTTCTTATGTTTTTTTAGGGCGCAAAATAAGCGAGGAAATCAAGGTGGTAGTCCTAAAAAATCATCCCGTATACATTGGTCAAATTATTCTTACTCTTATAGGAACCTCCTTTCGTTTTGATATTTCAGTTTTGTTTGTGTTAAATATGGTTTGGTTGAAAAGAGTAGGTACCTACTTGACTATTTGTCAAATTTCTCATTTCTTGCAAATAGCCGAAATAGAATATGACAAACATATTGTTACGATTTATTTCTAGAGTTTACTGCCCATATTGTTGAAATACCTGATATGCAATATTAAATTTTAGAAAAGTTGGGTTTGAACCAAAAGCATAATCAAAAACAAACTTAAACCAATAGGTATATATATCTATAATATTTTGAAATAATTTTCCAGAATTTCCACTTTAAAGCATCACAGGTGTAAAATTAAAATTGGAAAGCATAATTTTTTCTTGGTCCCGTGCCAATGGGCTAGCAAGAACAAATACTGCCAATTTAAAATACAATTAGTCTGTAAAATATCCGATGTGAAAAGTGAATGAATGAAAGCAATTTTCTAGGATTCTTAAGTGTGCAAAATCAGCTACCATATCAAGTGCGTCAAATCAAGTGAGATTTAACTGATTTAAAACATCACGATGTTACTGGTATCGTTTGGCCGGAAAAGATAAGTACTTAAAAAATATATTTCCTAACAGATTAACAATGTTTCACACTATACATAGAATTATTTTGTTAAGAGTATGTGTTCCACGTGCAAATAAGGAAATAAAGATGTAAAACAAATTATCATAATGACCATTGCATCGAATGGATGCAGCAATGTTTAATGTATACGAGCACCTAATGGTTTTGGAAACAAGCACTTAAGCTCTGGAAACAAATTAAAAACTGGAAACAAAATAAACTACCAAAATAATTGAATAAAGCAATTAATTTTCAGCAACATTGGCTTATAATCCGCTAAAGCAACCTATGAATATTAAAAGCCAAATGTGACATTTTCCGCGAGTTATGGAAATGTTTCATGAGGAAGATTAAGGGGTTGCAACAGCTACTTTAATCTAATGTTTTCTAATGTTGCAATAATTCTAAATAAAGTTTATTTGTTCTCATTTAACAGAACCACTATAGGTATAAATATATGGGGACATGGGGAACTCCCATAACAGAAGTTCGGACTATTTCCACAGCTTCCAAGATCGCTAACTACCGACTATATTTTTTTGGCGAAGATATTTGACTTATAATACCTTTAATACCTATTGCATTAATTGTTAAATGAAAGTGAAACTAGGGGAACTAAAGATCCAAGAATAAGTGTAGAAATCGCTCACATGGTTATAAATCCTATAAGTCTTCGTCTTGCTGTGTCTCCAGTTATAAAAATATAAGAAAACCCCGCGGTGGTGGTGTTCGGAGCATGGCTAACTATTTAGACTGCATGTTTTCTGCCTTCGACTGACCTTGGTTCGAATCGAGGTCGAAGCAGACTGTGCAATTGTGCATACATATCTCTTTATAAAAAACACCGTTATGATGGCCAAGAGCGCTGGACAAAAATGTAGATTCACGCTATTGCTCCTTAATAGCTTTATCTGTGTGATTTACTAATAATTGTCATACACTCGTTGGGATTACTACGTTTCCTAGGGTTTTCCGTAGTACTTGAGCGAATGCTATCCTAGTTGTAACGTAAAAAGTCGGCCCTAGCCGCAAATGGCAACGAAGCCAAAATAATAGTAATTGCACAAGCACTCAGTCGCTTGTGGGGTACTTCTACACTCTATTCAATCAAAATGCAAGTTGGACGTAAACATTTACACGATGGAAACACGTGAACAATTCCGAGGACTAATACGGGGCAGGGCCGCATTAAGGACGATCTCTGTGAATTTTATAATATAACATATTAAAATAATATGCCCCGGTATTAAGAACTTTAAAAACAAACTTTTATGGCACACCTAGTCATTCACTTACCTGCAAATTTCTACTATTAACACAAATCGCAGCTCCAACAATTATTAATAAACAACTAAAGAATTATATCGGAAAAAATTAAAAGTCCACTTGCAACTCAATACCTACACCTCTGTAATAAATAACGACTCGCTGAACTTGCCCACCGGGAAAAACTTTATAGCCAACTAGCCAATAGCAAGCCGATCACGTGCTAGCCATGCAACAACTTTTGTTTATCTTTCACTTGCGTTTAGTTTGAATACAGTTTAGTTTCGAGTTTTTATCATTATTATACTTATATTATTATATTAATAGTAAAATTTACGGTTTTCTCATATCTTGGAAGATAAATCAGTAACTTATTATTACGTTATTAAAGTGGCTGAAATCTGCATACAAAGTAGACATTCGTACAGTCTCTGCAATTAACTATATATGTGACACATTTTTTGGTGAGCGATGTAGAGCTTCAAATATTTTTATATGCTTTCAAATAGTTTCTATAAAGATAACTTTCAGTGCGTTTTCATTATATCAGTATTCATTTATTTCTTTTCTATACCTACTTTGTATTATTGTGTAAAAATTCCAGGCAAATGCGACTAGTTATATTTCTATGAATACCTACTATTTATAATGTGTAATATTATTTTGCATTTGCCTCGACATTCCGAAAAATAATAAATCTATATTTTAGATTTCTGCTTTCTGAATATATGCCACGAGCCAATAAATTAAAGATTCGTTTAAAGAAAAAAAAAAAAGAAGTTAGCTATTATATTGTTTATGGATATGGATCAGTAAAAAATTTGCTTTATGGTGCAAACACTGCTTAACACGAATAGTTGGGAGCTTGAAACTACAGAAAATTTAGCTAACAGTCGAATGTAATATTTTAGAGTGAATGAAATGCAGTCGGTTTCAAAAAGCTTTTTTTTTCATAAGCTACTGACTTCTTTATTTTCAAACCCTTGAGATTTATATTTTCGATATATTGAATCTGTCATAGCTACTGTCCGATTTTGGACTGGAATGTTCACAATAAAGCGGTAAGCCACAAATTTTGTTCTGTTCATCTTCCTGAAGAAGGAAATTGGGGATCGGAGGATATTCTTCAGTTATTTCAGCATGTACGTACTATACCTATTGGAGACACCCTTATTTGGGACCGCTAAGAAGCTCGAGCTACGAAGGATGATCCGATCTGCGAATAGTTTGGATTGTCGTTTGCACATGAATTGGATATTTTCTCAGACTTCTAGGGTTATTAAAATTAACGAGTGTTAAAATAAATAAATAATACTGATATCAGGTGCTGCCATGACACTAAATGCTTTACTTACTTTAAAATTTCGGTTCTCTCTTCTCTTCAAGATTGTTCCAATTCCTGAATCGGAGAGTAGGTTAGGTACCTATACCTACTTATATGAAAGGTGTCACTACAACTACTGGAAAGAAAGCTTAATAAATTAGGCAAAGTGTGTTATCTTTTCCCACCAAAGAGCTGACCAATAAAATTAAGGAAAATTACCTATGGGAAAAGAAAACAGTTTGTACAGTATTTGCTCTTGAAAACTTAGAAACACCCATTGATGCATTTACATCCCAAGATATTAAAATAAAAATAGAAATTTACGGCTCAAGACATGCTGAATCAGGTTAAGTACAATACAGCAGCAATAAACGAGGTGTTAATTGGGTTTTATTTTTTTATTGCCGTATGATTGCCGATGAAAGTGTTCGGTGTCAATTTTAATGTGGATAAGGGGATTATTGCCTCGAATCTGTAATAAAAGATCTAACATTTGTTTATGACCTTGAAAATGAAAATATGATCTCAAATCAAGGGCATATTTTAGAGTTTAATAGATTGTGCCGCACTGAAAGAGAACAAGAATTATTGTAATTTTCGGCAAGTCAACCACCACATTAATTTAAAAATATATTGGCTAAGTAATATAGCCTATTATAGGCTGTGGGCCAAATTAAATTGGAACCCTTTTTAATGCGTATCTAATATTTTTTATTTTCAAAGTTTTTTTTATCGTTTTTGGACATGTTATGGCCTAAATTATTTGAATCAAAAGGAGTTATGCAAAGCGGGTCAATTTCAGTGGCGTAGGAAAAGGGGGTATTTTTCAAAACCAATGTATTTCAGGTCTAACCTGAATCTGAATGTGGAAGTTGTTAAACTTGGGAAAAACTAAAAGCTGAGCTTTAGTATTGCAAAAAAGGAACGGTAGGAGTGTTTGTCACATGATCCTCGCAATAGAAAAACGTTTTTTATGGGAGTTCCCGGTTGCCAACTATTGACTTCACCGAATGGTTGATACAACAAAGCACAAAACACTTCCATTCTGGGAAAGGATTCATCGCAATGTAAATTAAAGGAATAAAATAACGACAATGAAATTCTGTTATTCTTATGTCCGTTCATCGTTCATGGGCTTTGATTTTGACTTTTGACACCAGCAGCCGTTGAGGGAGAAAAATCCCACAAAATGCCCCTTAATTATTGGTCTAACTGCGGCGGGAATACGAGCAGCGTTGCCATATTAAAAGCTTTTATTTAACTTGCAATGTATGTATGTATGTATGTATGTAATTTGTTCGGGTGGAATCTTGCAACTCAATTTTGAAGCAGATATTTTTTATCCGATTCGGGTAAATTCCGGTTGACAAGATTTTGTCTTTACACCCCATGCAATCAAATAAACAACCCCGGCTACCCAAGCTAGTGCTATAGTTGAAACAGGACTTATTTTATCAATCGTAAATCTTCTTCCTACTATCCTTAAATACAGAATTGTCGTGCATATCTAATGTAACCTGATTTTGTTATTATATTCTTGCTTTAATTCTCTACTCATATCGGCGTAAAATACAGTAGCCTGGAGGATGCCCAATGTAAAATTTAACATATTCGCAGGAAATTATATCGTGGATATATAAATTAAACATTGAATTTGATTTATAGGTTTTGTATTTACTAAAATAGATTTTAAATATTATTTATTTGTTCTCAAAATATTTCCAATATTAAACAAATTTGATATTTGCTTTAACCTCTACAAATCTTGGGATATATTTAATAGTTAAATTGATTTTGATTATATTACCCATTTCGAAGATACCATTACATGATAATTTTAATCATGTGGTGCATCCACAAATTTTAAAGATTACAAAAATCTACCCTGTTACTCTGAGTTGTCAACTGCCCGCGAGTGTCATTCGTTTTTTTGTGCTCGTTCGCGTCACATCGTTCATACACCGTTCACTAGTTTACAACCCTGATGTAGGCACCAGGAGACTCCAGGAGCCTAAAATATGTATTAATTACTACCCTTATTTAGCTATGACTAATGCCGAGGAGTTCCTTGCGAGTTTATTTAGGTAGTTAAAAAAACAGCTAGTGAAGTTGAACATTGTCAAAGTCGCCGCTAGCTTAGCAGCTGAACCCGCGCTTCTATTATAGCGTTCAGTAGGTATAGCGGCTCGTCTTCATTTTCAGGCTTCATTTCGCAAACCACGCAGGGCTTTCAACTACCGGCCGACTCTCAAGAAACGACAGTGCGATCATGAACGTTCCTCGGTCGAAGTTCCTCGTAGGCACTTAACCTGCCGCTGCCAGAACAACCACCGCTCGCAGAAGCCTTCAATATCTCGACGGAGAGCTGAAGAATCATTGCTTCGCCACCGACCTAGCGAGACGCGGTCAGCTCCTTCGAAGTATAATGATCAAATTAACTAGCTTTGCTTTTTACTTCAGGAATTTATTTATTTATTTATTTCTTTGTTTGTTTATTTATTTATTTATTTATTTATTTTACATCCAACAGACCGAAGACCAATTACAGGATGAAGAAACAACACTAGAGAATCTTAGAAATTAAATTCACTATGTTAAAGAAAACGTACTGACATTCACAATAAAATATTCCACAAGTTTAAGGAGAGTAAGATAAAATTTACATAACTTGTTGTACCTATACAGATATGTACAACCCATGTACGTTTCCCGACTTACATAACTAATTGTAGTTGTTACACATACAGTATATAGGTGAGAATTTGAGAACATTTATCCTTGGTGTCGGTAAATAAAACACATCATTGGTGCGTACTTGAGGTCTCGGTATATGAAATTTGAGTTGAGATAGAAGCTCACTGCAATCAATCCTATTATTCAAAATGCTTTCTAGAAATTTGGTACTGTTGTCAATTTGCATATCTCTCAAGCTATGGGCTGAAAATAGTCCTAGAAGAATGTGATTTGGAAAACCGATGCAAGGATAAAAGTGATACGTTTTATAATGAAGGTACTTCAGAAAGTGTCTCTGGACTTGCTCAATTTTATTTATGTGCACATGGTAGCATGGTTGCCATACCACAGAAGTATATTCAAGCTTCGATCGGACCAAGGTTTCAAAGAGTAACTTGATAGTAATAGTATCAGTGAAAGAGCGGAAAGAGCGGTTGCCGCAGCTACGGTTCTACTCGTATCAATATGATTGTTGAAGGTGAGCTTAGAATCGAAATATAGACGCCAAGGTCTTTGATCTCAGCTGTTCTGGGCAGCTGTTGTCCATTGATATTGTAATGAAACTCGGTTGTAGTCGTCTTACTTGTAAAGGACATGTTAAAATGTTTAGTTCGAGGTGGTTATCAGTGCACCATTTATAGAAATCAATTAGGTTTTGTTGTAGAATGTGGCAATCGTTCGGGTTTGTAATTCTGTGGAGCAGTTTTGCATAATCAGCGTATAACAAATGAGTAGTTAAATCTCTGCCTATATGGTTGACGAAAACGTTGAATATGAGTGGGCCTATCACAGATCCCTGGGGCACTCCCGACGTGGATGTGAAGGTCTTCGACTCAAAGCCACTGTCGTAAACATATTGTGCACGATTTGATAGATATGATCGGAAAAAAGCGATGAGGTGGGGCACAAAGCCGAACTTTGAGAGCTTCTTAAGAAGAATGGAATGATCCAAGCGATCAAATACTTTAGAGAAATCCGTGTAAATTATGTTTACTTGTGAGTGAGCATCGATCGCTTCTGCAATAAACTGAGTAGCACAGACAAGGTTAGTCGTTGTTGATCGTCCTTTCATAAAGCCATGCTGTTGTGTGGTGATACTATTACGTATTTGTGGGTAGATGCAGTCATGAAGAATAATTTTAAATGCTTTACTGAAGTTACCAATTATAGTGATCGGTCTGTATGGGTTTACACCCTTTTCGCCTTTGTTTTTGAAAACTGGTAGAACTTTAGACCGTCTCCAACTATCCGGAAAACTACTCTACTTTAGGCATTTGTTAAAAATAATGCATAACGGTTTCATTAGGACCACTGCACAGTCCCTGAGAACGAAAGAGGGAATACCATTGGGGCCAGCGGTGAGTTTGCCCTTAAAGCGCCTCAAAGTCTCTAATATATAATTAAATAAGGGCGAAGAAAATCATCGCTGTCGTCAAGATGCTTCCAGAGGCGGCGCAGTCACACCAGTTGCTCATTATCTCCTGATCGGCGACGGACACGTTGGCATCTGTACAATCATAATATGTATGCAAAATTTCAGCTCAATCGGATGTCAAGAAGTGGTTCTAATTCAGCTTGCAAGATTCGACCCACACATACATATTAACAGGACAAGTTAAATAAAAGCTTGTAAAGCCTACTAAGAAGGAGAAACGAAAAAAGGAGGATTATAATATCATCTCGGTAAATATTGGTTAAGGAATTGGTAAGCCACTACCAGTAATCCATCAGTTTTAAATCATAAAGGATACAAATATACTTTTCTAATCAACCCTAACAGAAACATTTTTTCAAAGCAAAGAGTGATAGAAAAATATGTTCTCACATGTGCCAAGCTATATTCTTAGTCTACCGTAGTCATACCACAATTTAAAATGACGAACATTCGCCCCACGACTGATACATCTTGTTGTACATCTGTTAAGTGATCATCATCTTAAGAATCTGATAGGTAACATTGTCAAGGTTACTTCTGAAGGTAGAGTAACGTCGATTGATTTTCTGGTCTTCCTTTGCTTTCATCAGTACCATATAACATATAATATGTTGTAGAAAATTGTGAGATCAATGGCAGAATATCCAAGTAGAAAATATAAGTTCTTAGAGCTTTGTTTTAGAAACGAAGAAATTGCAAATAGAATTTTTCCAAAAAAAGGAATGAGATATATAGTGAAGATTAAAAAAGAAATGCTGTTTGAAATACAATAACATGCCTCCATATAAAAATTCCAACATGGGTCAGTCAAGGTTTGAATGTTGAAAAAACCTTATACCCGCGGGAGTTTCGAAAAAATCCATCCTAGAAGCCTCTAGAACCACTCTTGGAAATTGCATGTTTTTTCGTAGAGCATCTGAACCCGACCTGAAGACTTTGGGAAGCTTATTAAACGACGCCGGACTCAGAACCCCAAGCCGAAATAACATCGCTGCACATCGACGAAAAACGGCAATTTTCACAAAATGGCAATATTATCGGAATAACTTTTGGAACTTAGCACATTTTTTGATCTGATGAATAATTTCTAAAATTATATATCTAGCCAACAGTCAAAAGTTTAACGGTGGGCCGATTTCTATGCACGCCAGTGTATATTTGAGGACATGTCTAAGAAGCCAAAATAAGAAAAATGAACTCATAATGTTTACGTCCGATTTTTACTTGTTTCAGAGATACTTTGAGAACTAAATAAAAATTTACAAAAAATAAACAAATAACATTATTTCATAACAAATTTTCGAAAACATTACCGCCCATTTCGATACACTTATTTGCACGTTTATAAATTGAAAAAATTTATCAAAGATAACTTGATTAAGAAACTTAAAAAAAAATCGGACTTGAACATATGAGCTTATTTTCCTTATTTCGGCTTCCTAGGCATGTCTTTAAAATATTTCTATTTCCTTTAGATACATCTTGTACAACACTGATTTTACTAGGTATCTGAATGAAAGTTTAAATAAAAATGTATGTACTACAGTATTTCACACTGATTAAATTTCTTGGTTCAAAATATCTGAAAAGGAAAATGAAAAATGTTTCATTGCAACTACCACACTATTCCCTCGCAAAATGTGATCGAAGTGACAAAATTCTCCAGAGCCAACAGAATGACCAAATCCAAAAACCACTAACTAGTTCAGAAACCCAACACATTTCGTTAGATGTTCTTCTGACTTCTGCGGAACCTGCAGCTCGGCAATGGTGGTTCCGCAAAGACCTAAATTTCCGGATTTGGCCGAAGTCTTCCTACCGGTGTATCAAAAGCAAACAAATTCATTTAAACTCTGGACTAGACGATTTTATCTTTAGGCCGCAAATGGCAACGAAGACAAAATAATAGTAATTGCCCCCCTCCCCCGCACAAGCATGTGGTTGCTTCTGGAGTACTCCTAGTTTGGAGTATTGTGAGGGTGAGAATTATTATTATTATATATTTTGTACCGTGACAAGGTATATTTTATTTATTTATTTACAAGCACAGTATCCTTGGATTTTGAAATACCGATAAAACTATACAGGGTCCTCCAAAAACTAAGTGCGCATTATAGAGTGCATTTTTTTATTAATGGTTTATTTTGAAATTTGACTTTGGGGTTCCCTTTTAATTTAAAATATATGAAAATAATCCTTAAAATGATATGTCAAAAATGATATTCAAAAAATAAAATCGCTAGAAATGAGCTTATATGTTACAATTTCAAACAGTTTTACTGGAACAACTGGTTTACTTTTAAATTTTACATAATGTACCAAATTTAAATGCTCTATTAAATGATTTCGAATTTTGAATTTTTTTTATTATTCTTGCAATTTTTAAAATTTAACAAAACTTGTAACTTTGGAAAAACTATTTTATATCATTAGCTTTATTATTATATCATTTTTAATTATTACATAAAAGGATGTCTTTTTCAAATTCTGCGTTGTGTGTGGTGCGAAGTTCATGTACTTACTAGCAAGCATTTAAGAAATAAATTTATTTACATTAAATTTGCCGGTACTAAATTGATCCCAAAATAATAATATACTAAAATGTCAGCAAACCATTACGCACATGTAACCAAAATTCACCACTGTTAACGTCTAAATTGCAATAATTAAGATGAAATGCAATTTGTTGAATAGAAAATTTCGATTTATTTTTAAATGTAATTTTTGACAGATAGAGAAAGTCACATGACAACGTTAGAGTGGGTAATTTTAAATATTTTTTAAAGCAAAAGTTAAATTTTAAAATAAACCATTAAATAAAAATTTCCCTCTATGATGTGAACTTTTTGGAGGACACTGTTTTACCTTATAGCTTAGCCTTGAGCGATAATTATTTTTGTTAGCGTTGGCGCCGACGGCCAATTTGGCAGCATCGGAATGGAAATGGCGATAAATACACCTTATGCGGCAGAGTGGTGAGGTGAAGGGGCTGCGGAGAAGGTTTGGCCGACCTCCAGGAGCGAGTACCGCGTGTAACGGTGTTTTCGGTCACGAGACCGCCACGGCGACTCGTGCTCCAGATGGCGGAATTTGTTTTAATGGCCGCACTATACGCTAATTAATAACCGCTGCAATTTAAACAGTGATCAACATTTTAATAGTCGTAATGGTAACACATGTGAATGATACATAGGGGAACTGGAAGTGAATAGTGGGGGAATCGATTTGAATTTTTGGCAAGGAGGCGCTACACTCGAGTTCTGCAGTGTATTTCTCTACCTGCACTAGCCGCTAAACGGATATAAATCATCGAAGATAGAAAAATATTGGCTAAGAACGGTGGAAATAATTTGACTCCACCGAGGTTTTGGAATTAAATTCAAAGGTGGCTTGAGTTTCCATCGCACGTCAACATGCGTCGGAGAAAATTGCACACCTACTTCCTGATCCATTCTGTAGGTTGTAAATATAGTAGAAAAATGCATTAGGATGTTATGGAGAGCATTATTGTGTTATGGAGAGGATTTTGTGGAAACATATTGCAAATTACATACGATATATTATAATATATAATAATCCAGGTTTTATGGCCCAAATTTGTTTGACGAAGTCCGTCCATTTAAATAAAAGATTTTTTTTCTTTTAGGAGATATTCTGCGAAACGACGATCTAGACAAACCCAGTCTCACTTTAACTGTAAAGTTTCCGAAAATAATACCTCTAGTTTCTTACAGAGACTCCAGCCGTCTTATAGAGCAGCCGGAATAGCTTGATTCCCAGTTTTTAATCGTACTGTTTGTTTATATTACAAAGGAGTCTTATATAGACGGAAATATTCTCATCTGCGAAGTTATAAAAAATTATGTTTTTGGTAGGGGCAGCCAATCACATTTACGCAAGGCAGGAAAATGTATATACCTATCTAGCCCACGTGGGAGAACAGCGTTCATTTGCAATATTTCAAGTCAATTTTAAACATGAGTCACGATATCTGTGGTGACACGGTTAGGACACTTCCCAACCGTGCTAAATAGGTGCCATGCTGAATGTGGCAGTATTACATGAGAGTTAACTTAAGAAGAGCACGATGTTATTTTAATTACTATTAATATCTTCTTATTCGCGTCATATAAGTTATTTACCATTAAAATAGATACCTACTTATTAAAGATAACTCTGAGACAACGCGAAAAAACTTACAATCTCTAAGTGCAACAAAGATTAATGTGCGTTAGTTTCCATTTCTCCTAATGCCGTTTGAGTATGAAATTGAAAGTTTAGCGTTGTGGAATCTAGCCAACTATCCAGAAATAAAAATGTTACAGATATAAAATGCTCCGTTGACCAACTAATGGGGAAGTTTCCTCAAAACGTTGGAAAATGCGGAACGTACTTTATCAGTTTACAGTCATTTAATTTATTACTGCGATCAGGGCAACCAACTTCTAAAAAAATATATGTATTTACCTAAACCTAATGTACCTATATACTCTGAAATTTAAATCCAAGGTTTTGTAAGGTTGGTGATTTTAAATCGTCGAGGTAAGTATGAGATTTAAGTCGTTTCTAGTATGAAAAAATGACAGCTAGTATAATTCGTGTCGGTGGCAAAAAAGTATGTATACTATACAGTGTCCTCCAAAAAGTTAGCATCATAATAGGGGCAACATTTTCAATTAATGATTTATTTTTATAATCAACTTTGAGGATAGGTACTTTTTGGTTTTAAAAAGATGAAAAGTGACTAGCTCAAACATGGTCATGTGACATTTAAGTGAAATTTCAAAAAGTTTTACTTCAAAAAGTTGTTTCTTTTTCAATTTTACATAAGGAATTTGAAGCGCTCTATTAAAAGATTTTATTTTTTGTCATTTTTAATAATTTTGAATTTTCTGAAAATTTTGAATCTTTTATCTCATTAGATTTATCATTATAGTCATTTTTTATTGCTAAATATCGATAAGAATATGTGTATTTCAAAAGAAAATGATACAAACGCTTTAAACTTCTGTTACAAAATTCATGCTAAAATAATTAATAAATTAAAGTATCCTCAAACTGTCTCATATATCTAAGCAAAATTCACTAATTTTTACTGTTAAAATACAATGATTAAGATGAAAGATAAATTGTCCCGTAAAAAGTAATTTTTCATCAGTGTCTAAAAGGTAACCCCTAAGTCGAACTTCGAAATAAAATCATTAACTAAAATTTCCCCCCTATGATGCGAACTTTTTGCAGGACCCTGTATATACTGACGAGTTCTACATTGGGCAAGTATTAATTAAGCATGCAAGATATTCCTTTTTTTGCGTTGATAAAAACCACAATTGGTGCAATAAAGTAATAGAAGCCTAATATGGTAACCTATGTGTAAAATAAAGATAAACAATTTCGCTAAAAACAAACTGATTTCTGCTTAGCCCCGCCCAGTACCCAAGTTTATGGCTCAGCTCGTAATATCATTTGTTAGGACGAGATGGGGAGATTTTAGTAATTTTTATTGTATGGATAAAAAACAAATTGTTTGTACTAAGTTGAGGCCACGCATCCCATACAAAAGTAGGACGCAAAACACAGATGTAGCAATTCTGCAGATGCAACAATTATGATTTCAAAAATATCATAAATACGACATTGTATACCCGCAAAAGGTATTAGTAATTCAACCCATGGTAATTGATTGTCGAGTATACAGAGCGCCGATTTGAAACCTCCTACAATATGAGCGAATTAAAGACAAACAATTTCAAAGTTTGATTTCAATTTTCTGGGAAACTGTCCCGCTCGATTTCTTACCGAGATACTTCTAAAATGAGTTTAATGAGTTTATACGGTGTGTTTCTATTGGAATTTATTATTTGGCACAAAGTAAAAATTAAGCCGCCTAAGTCCGACAATAATAATAATAAAAAACAATAGCAAAATGAATACATTCCAACTACAAATAATAAACTCGTAGACTACATCTTTAATTTTGACTTGCCGTATAACATATACTTAACTTATTTCTTACCATATATTAGAGCCAAAACCAAAAATTAAAATTAATTTACTCCTGACGCAGAAAGTAATATTTTCTCACCCCAAATGAAATATTTCGACCATTTTACCTCTTTTAAACCCCATCCGGAGACATACTGTATAATGAAAAGTTATTTGTAAAGGCTACGTAACTGCTTTGGATAACAATTGTTGCTTTTTTGTTGAGAATGAGTATGGATGAGTCAACATTTTTAAATTATTTTACATAATAAAACTTTTTTCCCGATTAAAAAAATATATACAGCGTGATCAGTTAAGGGCGGCCCTCGGCCGTTTCTCGGGAACTATGCAAGCTAGAAAGATGCGGTAAAAAAATTGTTTATAAAAGTGACCCAAATAATTTCAATGAAAATGTTTTCAAGTTCCATCGTTTGCAGCCAGGGGGCGAATTCGCCATGTTGTTGTATAAAACTGTCTTTTCCTCCACAAGTTGCCTACCTTATCTGGATCTGAAATAGTAAACGAACGAGCGGCAAACGAAATAACTTGAAAATATTTTCATTGAAATTATTTGGGTCACTTTTATTAATTTTTTACCGCATCTTTCTAGCTTGCATAGTTCCTGAGAAATGGCCGAGGGCCGCCCCTGATCACGATGTATAATGTGTCCCTCGGCACTGAATTTCCTTTTTATAACTCATGTTGTTTATTTGCCTCGGTCTTAAAGGCCTCGGCAACTAAATTTTACATTCATTTTAAAAAAATTTAACTTCATCGACTTGGTACTCCAATAACTATTTTTGAAACTACATACCTAGGTACCTATTATATTTTGAGTAAAAAAAGCGAGTGCAAGAAAATGAGGAACGCATTAGATTTGGATCTTGGGGTCTGATTCAGAAAACAAAGGTTTTGGGACGAATATTTTGGCATTTTGGAGTTAACTGGGTTCGTCATTTTAGTGCATCTTTTAATTTTTCTACAAAAATGTATACTTGTTTCATAATGATAAAATAAATATTTGCGTTGAAATTGGCAAATTGTTTCCCAAAACACCAGTTGCAACTCTAAAAGTCGAAGAATAAAATTTTCACCATATAATTGTACAACTTAAAATGAGACAAATTTGTTCGCTTTCAAAATGGAACGCATTGAATTCGACAAAATTTTGGACACCTTATTTCAAGACAACCAATGTTATTTTGCCCAGGGCCCATTTGGCTTTTTTCTTCATTTGGAATGTACAATTTTAATCTGCGAAATTAAGAAGAGATGGGCATTAATTTTATTTTCCGAGTTTTGGAGTTAACTGCTGTTTTGGAGCACATTTTACCGATTTCAACGCAAACGATTAATTTCATCGTTAAGAAACAAGAGTAGGTACCTTTTTATTGCAGAATTGAAAGATGTACTGTGTAAAATAAGCAGAAATTGACATTTTTAGAAGATTTTTCATCTCAAAAAACACAACGGTGTCAAATTTCAATTTAGAATATTGATTATTTTGGTATATAATAATAATGATAATTCTCACCCTCACAATACTCCAAACTAAGAGTACCCCAGAAGCAACCACATGCTTGTGCGGGGGAGGCGGGCAATTACTATTATTTTGTCTTCGTTGACATTTGCGGCTAGGGCCGACTTTTTCCCGATAGAACTAGGATAGCATTCGCTCAAGTACTACGGAAAACCCTAATAGAAAACCGTAGTAATCCCACATTTGTTCAGCGCTCTTATATATAGCCATAATTCAATTAAAAAAGAACTTAAGGCTCAATGTACACCTCGTGCGTGGTGATTCAACATTTTGACCCATAAAATAGCTTTTTTAGATCTGTAGCGAGCAACACGCATAATTTTAAACTTTTGGCCAATACAAATTTTAATCTAAGTAATTACTCACATTTTCAGACAAAAATTATTTAAAAATATTTATCACAATGGCCGTCATTAGCATTTGCGCAAAAAGCCTAATGACGGCCATTGTGATAAATATTTTTAAATAATTTAAAAGTTTAAAATTATGCGTGTTGCTCGCTACCGATCGAAAAAAGCCATTTTATGGGTCGAAATGTTGAATCACCACGTATACGTGCTGTATATTGAATCTTAACTTTCTTAAACCAACAATATTTGTGAAGGGCATATTTGCTATTCCCAATTAATCGCCCTGTATACATTTAACGTAAAAACTTTATTTCTAGGATACTTTATAAAAAAATTAGTGTTCAGTGAGTAATGTAGAAAAGATCTAAAGTCAGACAGGCAAATATTTTTGTTTTAAAATCAACCACCGATGCCAAACTTCAACATATTATGTTTCTTCCTATACGTGTATCGTGTACCCTGTGATATGTGCATAATTTTGAACTTTTTTGCAATAATTATTAACGGTGAAGAACAAAACAAGATTAAATTTTGAAGAAATATAGTGTTATGTAAACAAACATTTTGGAAATGGAAGACAGAGAAGAGATCGAGTTTTTGTAAATTTCCTCAACTCTTATACCTAGGTTTAACACAATTCAATTTTAACGCGAAATGACCTAACCTAAGCTACAATCTCTAAATGTTTTGAAAAAGCATTATTATTGCCCTTTTTTTTATTATTTATTTATAAAAGTGTGACCGTTTCCTGAACAACACGATGTTCATATCAGAGACACGTGCAAACACCAGAAGTTAAAAATTAGTCTACAAAGGAATAAGATTACCTTTTTGTTATATTAAGGAAAATTGTCAAAACATATTAAAATATTAAAAACATTGCAAAAGTTATATCAAATTCACAAATATATCTATGATATTTGTATTAGTTTACAATCCGTGGTTTTAACCAAAATTTTTATAAGGTTAAAAACTGTGGTTTAAAAAATTCAACTTGACTCTCCCAAAAGCTTACATTAATTCAATTATTTATAAATTATAACCTGTAACCTCATATTTTATCAAACAAGTAAGTTTTTATTCAGCACCTTTGTTGCGATTATAGGATGTCAAGATCAACAAGAACAAAGCAAATTTGAAGAAATTCACAATAAACAAAAATATAGAATATAGAAAATATAGAAGAAATGCAGTTTTTGTAATAATTTATTTTTTATTATATTATTATTATATTTATTCTTTATAAGGCAAAAAACCTGTTATGAATAAAAAATACGAATTTCTAACCCCACATTATAAACAATAAGCAGACCTTCGAAAATGCCAAGTTCTGTTATGACATTTTTGACACGGTGAAAAATTAGGATGAAAATGATAATGATATTAACTTACAATCCGGGGTTCAATGACATATACTTGTTGTAGACATTTTTAAGTCATCTCAGAGATCAATCATCAGATTCATTGTCGGAAATTGGTAATCGTTATGGAGTCAGATCCATCCTATAATGTTACTGGCGAAATCTGATTATGAAAATGTCAAATGTTACATTCCAATATTTTCGCATGATCTTTGACAAAAAATGCGAAATAACCTAACCTAAACCACAATGTGTAGCCTTATCTGTATTTTGTCAAGCGAGTAAGATTATTTTAATCCAATTAGGTATTTTTATTTACTTTTGCTGATTTTCGGATGTAATTGAGATCAACAAGAACAAAGCAATATAGCAATATAAAATTTTAAGAAATTTACAGTAAACAAAAATATGGCATGATGTATGGGAGACTGATAGAACAAACAGAATTTTTACAATAATTATGTTAGTCTTTAATACGCGAAGAACGCGGATGGACCTGTTCTCAATATGGATTTCTAACCTCACAATATGAACAAAGCAGACCTTCGAAAATGCCAAGCTCTGTCATGATATTTTTGACACCATTTGCTTTTGTGGCATTTGCTGCCTTGGTGCAGTAGTTGCGTACTTCACTCCTTTTGAGCCATAAAGGTTATTTCTCCCCAATAATAGAAAACACGTTCATATTTTTAAAAGTCACGATGTGTATCATTTACAGTCCGGGATTTAATAATATATTTGTCGTAGACATTATTTTAAGTAACTTCAGAGATCGCAGTCGTCGGATTGGTTCCCTCATGTTACGGTCGAAAACTGGTACGTAGAGGTAATTGTTATGGGGTCATAGATAACTATCGCGCTAGGCCGGGACGTTAAGTGTCACGCCCGGCCGCCAGCGTCGCCAACATTCCACCCGTCCTGCGGCCCGCGTTCCCCCCAAAGCCCGACGACGGCCGGCCAGCCCCGCGGGGCGCGCAGCATCCGGCAGGAGCTGGCGGGCGCGGGAGTGGCGCGGCGGCGCGGTCTCACCTGGCGCCGTCGGGGGGCCGCGGGTCCTGCCTCGGCTTGAGGACAGGGGTCAGCCCCCATTTCTCCACCAGTTCGAAGCGGGAAATGGTGGCGGATCAGGAGAGGGGAGCCGCATCCCCCCCCTCGGGCCCCATGCCGGACTGCGGGGCTGCGCGCTCTTTCGGCCGCGATCGCACACCGACTGCCGGCGGCGGGCGCGGTCGGTCGCCGTCGCCGGGCGTCGGCCGGCGTCGCCGCCGCGTCGCACTGCTGCCAACCTGCGGCCGGCCCGACCGGCACGCCGACGAAAATACCGGTTTCCCCCCCCCCCCCCCCCCGATTTGGTTTTTATCGTTTGTTGTTTTTTCGCGACTATTGTTTTTCCGTGTCGTCGCGCAATTGTGTTTTTCGGACTCTAGAAGTGGTGTATATACTTCTTTGGAAACATAAAATAAATGTCTCTTAATTTTTTTTAACTCTTACATACAACGTTAAAACTGTACAAATCCGTAAAATCTTCATTTTTGGAGATAAACCCTAAACTTTTCTTTGTTTGAAAGGCCTTCAAAAACCGCTTTTTTTGACCTTCCTGCCATTTTCAAAATGCAAATCCAGGGCCGGCTGCGATTTTTTTATACCCCTGATTTTCACGAAAACCATTTAGCAATTTTTTTATTTAAAATCTGACCACAAAGCGTTAATCAGAACACCCCAAAACCCCCATATTCCAAATTTCAACAAAAAGTATACAGGGAGTTCCATTCTGTGGGGTGTCAAAGTTGAGCAAAATAGGAATTTTAAAGACATCTGGCGAGTCAGGTGTGCCATGGAATCCGTTCAAAACAGTTGCATGGTCAACAGGACCACTCAAAATGTTGGTGGGAAAATATTTACTCCAAAAATATACAGGGTATTTTTTTCTGAGCCATCTCAAAATTCTGAATTTTTATTAAACTTTATACTGGTCAGGAGTGCTCTGGAATCATTGAAAAAATATTAATAAACACAAAAGTAATTCATTTCTTTACAAAATGCCAACCAACAAATAAAAACAATTTACATTATTGGACCTTTATCTACAAAGTCACTGTCTAAGATGATACATTTTCTGTGCGTTTCCTGTTGTAGTACACTCGATTTTTGACCCGTATAAAGTTCCAAAAATTCAATAATTTGAGATGGCACAGATAAGGAAGGACACTCTGTATATTTTGTATTGAACCTTTGCACACCATCACCTTGAGTGGTCCCATTGATCATTCATCATTCAACTGTTTTGAGGGGATTCCATGGCACTCTTGAATTGACAGATGCCTGCTGCTGTGGAGTCAGAAATAAAAAAAAATCGCTAAACGGTTTTCGTGAAAATCGGAAATCGGGGGGGTATAAAAAATCACAGCCGGCCCTGGATTTGCATTTTGAAAATGGCAGGAAGTTCATCAGAAGCGGTATTTGAAGGCCTTTCAAACAAAAAAAAGTTTAGGCGATTATCTCTAAAAATGAAGATTTTACGGATTTGTACAGTTTTAAAGTTGGACACCCTGTAGAATGGAAAGGCGAATAAAAAATAGACGCGCGCCGTGTTTGAACCAGGAACTGCGCGCAATTAAAAATTAAATTCGGCATTTTTGTCACTTCAGAAAACTCTGTTTCTATTATTATACCTAAATTATTTCTATATTTGGAAACATGACAGTGTTCATGGGCGCCCTGGAAAATCATTGTTTTGCTTCACCCTTTTATAACCATGTGCGAAGAATAATTATAAACACATGACTATAAAATACAGGGTGATTCAGTTCTTTTTCTGGGACACTTTCAGGTGCTAGAAAACCAAAAATTAATCGCACTTTCTTGTATAAACTATATATTTTTAACAACCAGTGGCGGAGAAGTGGGTAATTATAATACAATTGTTTTTATATGGCAATAAAATGTATTCAATTTCTTGTGTAAATTTTAATTGTATACAAAAACTTTCTCTTAGCATGTTTTCATATGTGCCATGGCTTCATGGCAAATTTGATTTTTTGTATTATTTCGGAGTATTTCTGAAAAATTATCTAAACAAATTTGCATAGATACGGAGAATTTTTTTGTTTCGTTTAGGATTTGATATTTTTTGTTGTCGTGCTGTTTCGTTTAGGAATGATGATATTTTAATATTAGTTTTTCTATTTTAGGAAATTAAAATGTGTTTGAAATAAACAAAATTAATAAAGTTTGAATTTGACTTTTGCCCCCCCCCCCTAGATTTTTTCTGCGGGCGCCCATGACAGTGTCTCGTTATATTATATGCGATCAGATCAAACTATGTTGACAAAACGCACACACACATATAAACACACTGTTCCTCTAAAAAACAAATTCAAAATGACAACAAATGTTTACATTATTACTTTTATATTTTTGGGTAAATTTCTTTGATCTAGGTATCAATTAACAATTGCACCACTCAACATTTATAATAATATATGTTATTTTTCGTATTTTTAACATTTTTTTCCAATTATCAGAAGGGAACGAAATGTAGGAAATGCGAAATAAAAAAATTAGGAGAATTATTATGAAATTTGGTACCAAGGGATTTTAATTCCCAAGAACTCTTCGTAGTAACATTATTTTTCGATTAGGTCGTACAGGGAAAAAATGTCATGAAAAGTGACAATAAATGATTTTGAAAGTATTACTTGGAAGACAATTATTTTGGAAATTGGAATAGTCCAATAAAGATGTCAGTTTTGCAAAAAAATCCAAACAAGATGTTTTTTTTCAGGATTGCTTGGGGACTGCCTCCTGAGTGTCCAACCAAAAGATCACAATCGATCTCTTGGTACTAATTGACCTATAGGGTGGTTTCCTAAACAATATGGGTGGTTTCCTAAACATTTTTTTAGAGCAAAATGATCCTAATAAAAGTTGTCGGGGATCAAAGTATGATCAATTTTTCCTCAATTCCTTTTTGTATCTCTAATACATAACCATTTACAGCGCATTACTTAAATATAAGGAAAATTCCCCACGCTGCAGGGGTGGTCTTGTAAACATTTTTTTTACAAAAAAATGACCTTAATAAAAGTTTTCGAGGATGAACATCTGGTCAACTTTTTTTTATATTTTTTTTATGTGTCAAATACTTAACGATTTACAGGGCATTGTAAGACAAAAATTAATTAAAAAAATAGAATGCCCTGTAAATCTGTTCTTAATTAAAACACAATTATCACGGGTGCCTTGTTAGCGCGGCATCCGCGCCACCATAGCAACCAACCAACATACTAATTGTTGCCTGTCAGGTAATCAGAAGTATAGTTTATCTGTTATAATATTTTTTCTTTAGTCGAAGAAAAATT
The DNA here is from genome assembly GCA_963920635.1 of Pseudeuparius sepicola. NCBI lineage: Eukaryota > Metazoa > Arthropoda > Insecta > Coleoptera > Anthribidae > Pseudeuparius > Pseudeuparius sepicola. The sequence continues at coordinate 42,950,122 of OY987302.1, read as the reverse complement.
GTAGTACAAAACTAGAGTTGTGAGCTTATTACATACGTGGAATTACAGCACTCGCCGCTGCGCGGCTCGTGCGCAACTTTTCCACTCATACGTAATAAGCTGTTTACAACTCTCGCTTTTTAATATACTATTACATGTCACTTAACCCCCGTCATTCATTTAGGTACTAATACAACAATTATACATAAGTTCTGATTCTTTTTATATCCAGTGCTGAAATTTTTTGTATGGTTGACACTAAAAGGTGGATTAAAGATGATACAAATCGACACGTAGATAAGTAGAAAACGAAAGAATAATTATTTATGATCCATTTTCATTGTTCATATATATTAACTTTTTTGGAGGAATTCGGAATAATTTTTATTTCTGTAGTTGAATTCTCAGGTTTGCAATAGTACCTACGTTTTTCTCAATACGTCTGGAATGGAGCATTTTAACAGCAACACCTACCCCTTTTCTCCTAAAAATGTCTGGCAGGATCAAAAATATGGCCTGAAATACGACTATGCCATTGGTTAAAAAGTGCGTTCGTGTCCTCATATCCATTAGTTACGTAATTGTAGGTACATCAAGCTGAGAAGAATATCAAAGAGATAATCAGTTCAAAAAAATGCACTCCAGCCGGGATTGACGAGTGCTATACAGGGAGCTTCGGCTTTAAACGAACAAATTCCTAGGATCAGTACAATATCGTAAAATGTTTCGAATTTGATCTACTATATGTGTGAAAGATCATATCTGCCAAATGTTCGCCAACGCACACCTCCACGCCATGGTCCAAATTTCTGATGACATCTCTACGCAATTGCTCCTTGATCTCACCCATATGCCTTATTACCTATCTCGTCCTTTAGCTGTTGAATTGCCAACAAGCCAACAACAATTCAACAACTAAAGGACGAGATAATAAGGCATATTGGTGAGCTTGAGGAGCAATTATGCAGAGCGTACGTGTGCAGTCTAAGCCTTATTACCAAACATTTGGCCAATATTATCTTTCACACATATAATTGCCATGTAGGTACCAAATAAAATATGATTCAATAAAGAAATTATTTTTTAACAATGTGTTATTTACTGTTAACATCGATCCGTCTTATTGAAATTACTGAATATTAAGAGGTAATTAAAAGTTATAATAAAAAGTAGGCAGTTAGTACATTGATTGTTAACAATTGGATCACTTCGTAATTATAATTGTTTTTTTTTTTTAAATGAAGATTTTACAAACAATAATTTTTTTCCATCTGTTACGCATAATGGCATGATTTGGTTTTAAAGTTGGGAAAAATTCACTGAAATATTTGCTCAGGGCCGTGTTAAGGGGGGGGGGGGGCGAAGGGGGTGTTCGCCCCGGGCGCCCTATTCAGGGGGGCGCCAAAATCAACAAAGGCGCTAGTACTAATAATTTACTGCTTCAAAAAACATTTTAACATTTTTTTAATTTTTCAATTACCAATTTTTATTTTTCTAGGATAATGATTTCGCATACAACTACTGCAATATTTGTAAGTTATGAATTCGGAACTTGTCTACGTCTACCGATGTTTATGTCGTTGTGAAATATTTTAATTGATTTCGCTATTCTCCCCGAGATGACACGGCGGCGGCCGGCGCTTGACGCCTTGACGCTCAAAAATGCCCCCTAAGGGAGCTATAGCTCCCAAAATGGACACTTAGGCAACCGATTATTTCTAAATATTTCCAGAACGAACAAAAATAAAATTCTGAAATTTGGTTTGTGATATACCTGTGAGATTTGACATTTACCTAGGTAGAGATAGTTTGACATTCTTAATCATAGGCGTCCCAAATGAGGGGGGTTAAGTGGTAAAAAATACCCCAAATTTTTGCGTGTATTTTTTCCCAGATTTCTTGCGAAATTATAGGTATTAGGTATGAAGCGGGGACGCATTTAAAAGATACTTGCGGTCTGAGGAGCAAAGGGGGCCTGTGGGAGGAGTTCGAATCTCATAGAAAAGGAGAGAACGTGTGGATAGCATACGATGGCAGGCATCGGGGCGGATCCTGGGCATGCAGCGTTACCACCCACTCAGATGCAACGCTGGTTACACCACATATTTTTAACAGCGCTATAAAATAAACCCTTCATCTGGCATCGCAGCAAATATGGGAGTTCGTTAATATCCAATAGACTTTCAGAGAGGAAGGGGGACTGCATTCTTCGCATTCCTGCCAATGCCAAGTATCACCTTATTACGGCTCAGCTTATACTAAAAAATGGTGCTTGTTGAATTTCGATAGCGTGCACCGTTTGCGTACCTATTAGAAATTAGCCTGCCATAATTTACCGGCGCGTTCTTCGATCCAAAAAAATTAAAAAAATTCCTATAAACATGACCTCAAAAATGCCCTCTAAGGGTTTTAAGGGCACTATAGCCCCAGAAATGGACACTTTGACACATAATTTTTTCTAAATATTTCCAGGACGCGCATTGATATAGTTCTGAAATTTGGTATCATCATAGGCATCCCAAATGGGGGGTCGAAGAGTTAAAAATACCCCAATTTTTTTGTGCGCTTTTTTCATGATTTATTTTCCCAAGTATGTCACATACCAAGTTTCAGAAGTTTATCTTTGCTCGTTCTATATATGTGTGGCGACGAATTAGTAGCTAAAATGCTAAAAAACTATTCCCTCCGTTAAATTACAACTTGATATTCTACAGCTCCTTTACAGTTTTCACATTATTTCAAATTATATAAATATAGAAACGGCTTACAGAATTTTTCTAACCCTGTCACATCTGCATCTGCCGAACGATCATTTAGCAATATGAAATTAATAAAATAATATTTAAGGTCGACCCTGGGACAGGAAAGACTTTCAGGTTTATTATTAAGCTTGCTATCCCTTGAAAACGATCTTGCGCAGTGTATTGACATTGACAAACTATAAATAAATTTGCATTTCTTAAAGCAAGGAAAGCGTGCTTTTAATAATATACGATTCAAATTCTAGTAATTTCAAGTTTCAAGACTTAGGTAGGTAGGAATACCCAGACCTTCTTTGCCTTTTTTTTATATTATGTACCTAATACTAATTTAGTTAACATAATTTTGATTTGTGGGGGGCGCCAGAGAAGAACTTTGCCCCGGGCAAACTTTTACGTTAACACGGCCCTGTATTTGCTCCATAAATATAAGACGAAAAACGAAAAGTACCTACACTAAACAGTTAAACAGGCTTCACTTTTCAAATGTAGAACGTATAGAATTAATTTTGAGAAAATGTCACTTGGTTTATAAATTATTGTCAACAATAATGCCGGCGCGCTTAAATTACACAAACGAAGATTATGTATTCTCCGTAGATAATAAACAAATTTAAATCATCTTCGTTTGTGTAATTTAAGTGCGCCAGCATTATTGTTGACAATAATTTATAAACCAAGTGACATTTCCTCAGCCGCGATTGTCTTTTCAACGTCCACGGCTAATATGATTTTCCAAGCGTTAAGCAAACCCCGCATTTTATGGGCGAAAAGTGGGTTTTTCGTAAATGAATCGAAAATTACTGCATTTAGGTATAGGAAACCTTACACAAAGTTGTCATCATTTTTAGTGGTGAATAAGATCGCATTAAAAAAAATGGGGGTTTCCATTTGAAAATTTCGAGATTTAAGCACATTTTGAATGTAATTTTTATTCATATTTTGTGAACACCCTGTATAAGAACGGATTTATTTCTCAGCAGAGATCACTAGGTCAGGGCTTCTGTTACACGATGCCAAAAATTCGTTTTGAAATTTCGCGGTTTCCTCGTATAAATTGCTAATTAACTTTAGGACTGCATCTGTAATTTTTTTCGGAAAAATGCAAATATCTCAAAAACGGTTGGATTCAGACATAGGACATGTTGAATATTTTTGTTCCAAAATGATGCCTAGCATCCAAAAATACAATAATATACAGGGTGTTCCATTTGAGATACGAAAGTTGATATCGACTTCCGGTATAACCGGAAGTGCCAGATTCACCAACATATTTTAGTTGAGCAGCGCCCATCCGCATTGGTGAGGTGCCAAATTTTCAGAATTTTCCTACTTTTAGTTTTCCATATATAGATCGATGCAGTTCGTGGTGGGCCACCCTGTATACGAGTAATATACCTTTAAAAAAATGAGCAAACTGGACCCATTTTTAAAGATTCGGAAAAGTTTTAATGTCTATGTTGTCTTAATTAGAAATCCTTTGAAAGTTTTAGTTGATACTAGCTAATTTGACTACATGATTTCTGAAGAAAGTTAATTAAAAGCCCAATAGAGAATAGAATGTAAAGAAATAATTAAATAACAAATAACAAAATTCGCGCATGAGATAAAATAAAATTTATCCAATATCATAATAATCTGTTTCATATACAGGGTGTTAATAAAGTACGTCGCGAAATTTCAAGGGAAGATTCCTGGGTCGATTTTAAGGAAAAAAGTGCATACAAACATAGTACCAAGGCACAAAATAGCCACACGTGTGGCCGAGCGTGTGGCTATTCTCACTTATGGTTTAGCAGGAAGTGACTTTTTTTTTTCTGTTAAAAATACTATTATTTCAATTTAATTTAACTTTATTAATTCCATCCAAAACTCAATTTTGCCTTGAAACCCTGATAGACCTTTGTAGTGAATTTAATGTTTTATCAAAAATGTAATAAAAATGTTGTATTACATTACATAGGGCCGGAATATATTTTTTCTAAATTAAGTAAAGTCGATCCCTCGTAACTCGTAACTATGCCACTGGCAGCTGCAGAAGGCTAGTATAGTACCATAATATGGCACTCCATTTAGGCCTGCCCTACCAAGTGTGGCTTCGATTGATTCATTTACAGAAAAGTTATTCAAAATTTTCGATATTTTTTGTAAATTTCAACACCCTGTGTTTTAAACAGAAAGCCCTTAAGGAACCATGTTCACATGAACTTTTCTCTTAAAATAGACCCAGAAATCTTCCCTTCAAATTTCGTGACGTACTTTATTAACTCTTAACACCCCGTATACATACAAACGTGATATTGTTTCAAAATGCAACGTACACGTTACATGTGTTACTAACTTAAAAATCATAAAAAATTGACGAAATGTGAGCACGAGCCAAAATCAACAGAAATTCAAAGAAAATGTGGAACACGTGCAGTAATGGCAAACAAGAAGAATTATCTACTAGTCTAGGCGAATAAGTGAGAAAAGGTGTGATCGCTAATTTCCAGTTGTAACCTATATCTATAGGAACATATAGATATCAACAACGGGGGTAAAACTTACAGTCTCAGCTCCACAAACACAGCTTCTTTAATCAACAGATCAACTGTACATATGTTTCGGCCCTCCCAGGGGTCATCTTCAGCAGTAAAGCAATACAGAGAAAATTATTTTATATTTAAAGCTTTCTAGACATGGTCAACTACAGTATGTGAGTGTGGAAAATTAATATATGTAATAAATTATTATGAGAATTAGATTTTGTCAAAACATTAAAAACGTAGATATAAGTAAAATCTTTTTAATTGTATGGAGGGGTCCTGAGGAATTGTGTAGTCGTGAATAACAGACTTAGGCAACATAAGCGACTACATGACTACACGACTACATGACTACACGACTACATAATTCCTCAGGACGCCTCGATACAATTAAAAATATTTTACTCATATCTACGTTTTTAATGTTTTGACAAAATCTAATTCTCATAATAATTTATTACATATACTAATTTTCCACACTCACATACTGTAGTTGACCATGTCTAGAAAGCTAAAATTTTCTCTGCATTGCTTTACTGCTGAAGATGACCCCTAGGAGGGCCGAAACATCTGTATAGTTGATCTGTTGATTAAAGAAGCTGTGTTTGTGGAGCTGAGACTGTAAGCCCCCGTTGTTGTATTCTCCTACTCCACTTCAAGATATGGACTATTTCCTCAAGTTATATAGATATCAATCTATAAAAACATATAGGTATCAATCATAGAACCGCTTTAAATAAAATTTTTACCGAGATAAATGCAAAATAAAAACAGCAAATTGAATACTATACCTAGTACCACACGATGCATACAGACGCTATCATTCGCTGTTTTACGGCGCCTATTTTCTAGTATATACTGTGGTAATATGAACAAAGGACAACAGTTCGAGCGAATTTCCCAACTGGGCAGTGACGTCAAGCTAATGAGAGCGTTGCGCGCGCGAATTCAAACAGGGGCAGTTAAGTTTCTAGCTATTTTTTTCTACCGCAACAATACCCGTATTATTTGGCAATGTCGCAATTCATACAAATCTCTGCCCTCTATGCAAGGTGTCAAATCGTCTTAAACATCTTAAACAAATAACTATTTTCTCCGCTAAGCTTTAATTCTGTGCATCCTATGTGCGGCACATTCGGTCAGCCGGTTTAAATTTGGTCCAGAAGGAAGATGCCGCGAGCGAGTGTAGTAACCTTGGCGGAACATGTGGTCGGTGGATTCCTGTGCCAGTGTGCCACCGTGTGGATCCGTATGGAAATAGCCGTGACTAAGGCAACACGCGGCGGCTTGCAAGATCAACATTCCACGGCTCGCATACATGGTAGTCTATACATCGAGCACGTTGAGACATGTGTTATGTGGTCGTGACATTCTGTCTCCTAGAATACATTACAATTTTTATATTTACAGATGAGACGCCGAGTAAGAAGATTTAGTTATTTTCGTCTCAATTTTATGTCGACTCGAACCACTTGATAGTGTGTTGAATATTTTATATTAGTATGGAGTCAACGTAGACGAAAAATGGTGTTAATTAGGAATTAATTAGGGAAGTCATGGATTTGAATAAAACCTTTTGAAACACCTTCAAACATACTTTACACCTTTAAAAGTCCGCAGGTTGAAAAAGTGCGCTTTTTATTTTAAAAATAAAAAAATTAAAAAATCGATTTTTCACCGAAATTTCTCAAAAACCGTCTACAATTAATTGTAGAATCATTATTTTTCAATGAAAATGTATATTTTTATGTTTTTTGAGATGCTGATTATGAATATGAAGTAAAAAAATGAAAAATAAAATGACGCCTAGTAAAAATGAAGTTGAATGCAAGAATAATCGAATTTTAAATTTTTAATATTTTTCAAAGGTAAGTAAATTAGAAATACGTTTAAGGGAATAAAAAGTGAAAATCTAGCTATTTAGGAAAATATCAAGCTTGAACACGAAAATCTTTGAAAACAAATACCTACCTTCTTCTTTCAAATAACATGTTAATATTTATTCTTTTGGCGATAACTCCAAAACTAATGAAGATATCACAATACCAAAGTATTTTTTGTTGTAAATGTAATCTACTTTTCGATTATAACAGAATAAATGTCATTGAATTTAAAATTTCGGAGAAAATTGTAATAAAAGGGAAATTTTCGAATTGCGCCCTCTAGCGGTGACCACGAAATTCGAAATGATCTTACTGGACAATCATTTGATAGAAGAAGGAAATCTCTCTTCAACAAGCCCAAATTCAACCAATTCCGTTAAACCAAACCGGAGTTAGCAGCATTTTTTCAAGTCAATGTTTATCCGCCCGTCTCACCTCTATTTGAAGAGCAGGAGCAAAAAATCCTTAACGAAAATTGTTCAATATTTGCTGAAGAGTGCAATAAAGTTATTTTTGATATTTATTAGATATATTTTTTTGCGAAAACTAATTTTTCAAATTTACTGTTGCGAATACGCCCCCTAGCGGCCGACCTACAAACTTAAATATAATTTCCAGCGATTTTTCGTGACCATATTACTTAAGAAGATTTTTCCCCAAAGCTCCAGGACTATTAATTCCTGAGATATGGTACCTCTTCACCCTTAATGAAACACCCTGTATATAGCTTGGATTTTCGGGGGGGGGGGATATATAGGTATATTTAGGCTGTGCCATTCGTCCCCACGTCACGTCAATACCATCTGTGCTCCAAGGGAACTGAATGACATCTGTCGACTACCTGCCGACTAACACGCCTCACAAACACACGCACACACATACACACATACAAACGCATGTTCTCAGTGGATCGAAAATGGGGACTATAGTAGGATACAAACATGTATGTAGTATTTACGAGAAAGAAAGCGGAAATTATTATATTTATTATTCAGTTCGTATTGTTGTATGAAAGCTGAGAACACATGAAGAGAGTTTTTTTTTCCAAAAGCTGATAATCACGAGCGGAAATTATGTAGAAAAAATCTTTTCACCAGGAAATCGGAAGTTTAAAACGTGTACTTTCGAGAAGAAAGGGAAATACATTAAAATAACTCATGCTATCAAAAAGCAAACGTTTTAAGCTTCAAAAAAGTCACCTATTGAGTTTCAATATCTAATTTTATGCGGATATTATGAGCGTTTGAAATAAGTATTAAATATACGATAGCAAGAATTTATGAAAAATCTCTATGTTCAAAGTGAAAAAAACAAACAAATGAGGTTTGCAATCGTAATCTTATATTGCTCATTCAAAACTACATACATTTAGTAGAGACATTCTGTAATATTGCTCAAAAATATTACAAATTTACCATGTCAATTATTGTGAAAATGCATGAAATTTTGATCAATGTCAACTTTACAATAATATGACAGGCGTATCCCTTCATGGAAATTAATGCTACAAGATTTTTTAATTGCTTTATGGTGTCAATTTCCAATAAACTTTGTTGCATATGAATTAGTTGTGTGTGTAAAAAGTTATTACTGTTTAACTGTCTGGCGCTCCACGCGCCGCTCTCAATTTCGGCTGCCTCTTAAATACGAGGAAGCATGAAAACGTATGATCTTAAAAAAATATCTCATTCATTACTTAATTATTTTAGAAAAAATATGTAAATACATTTTTTTTTTGAAAAATTGCCTGCTCTTTCGAATGGTCTTAATTAAATTCTATAAAAACGCTTATTAAATAAGTTATTAACAAAAAACCTATATTTTTGACAGTTATTGTCAAATAAAAAAAATCGCACACTATTTTGCGCTGCGGACTCTTCGGATTTTGTTTCCAGACATTAAAACGAACACGTTCCAACAAAATCTAAAACTCCCGGAATTTCTTCGAAGTTGTTTTCCTAGTTGACTCCACTATATATCTATTAAGAAGACGCCGTAGTCTTTTACATCTCAACGCTACTAACTAATATCAATTGGAACAAATAACACCTAGCCTATGGAACCAGTATCTTCGGTAGCTTATACAGGGTGTTCGAAAAATAGACGGAGATATTTTAGAGGGTGATTCCCTGTTAAGTTAAGTTGGGTACGACTACAGTAGGAGTCCCGAGTTGAAGTCCCGGCTAGAGTGCATTTTATTTTCAATTGCTATCCTTTACCTGATATGCCACTAAAACATCCTTTAGTGTTTATAATTACAGGTACTAAAAATCTTTATACAATAAATAATTTAAAAATTTAATTTGAGACTCAGCAGCAGCACGCACCCATCAAAAATAATGTTTTAAAGCAAATTTGTTGTGTCTTCTAAAAGCATCTAATGATAATCACAACATGAACATCACTAAATTAATATTAATTACGATCGATCCTTAAAGTAAAGTTTTATACCTCCAACTTTATTATGTCCATAATAAAACTGAAGAGGTTTATACGGGGCATATACAAAGATGTATGCTTTTCGGCCCCCTAAGATGGATAAAGAGATCCGATATTTATGAGCCATTGCTTATTGCAATCTAGGTATATTCGATAATTTAGTAGAGAAAAGATCAGCTTAGGTGACAAATTCTGTGTTTAAAATTCACATATTGTCCCTTCGCCATAATCGTCGTCATATGTTTAAATTTTAAATTAAAGGGCCATTATAGCACAGTGTAACCAATCAGTAGCCGGACTGTACTCGTAGATCCTTTGTTCTGGATTTAGTAAAATGCATATATATATCGTCCGCTGCAACCTGCAACTTTACACGAGGTTATTCTACGTCAGGTAACACAGGAATGTATTTGTTAACTCGATGTATGCAAAAACCATAGAGAAGCCTTAACAACTATATTACTTTTAATGTTTCATGGTTGGAAATAAAAAAACTATGAGCAGATTACAAATTTTGCCTCACATGAAAGTCAACTATTGGAAATTTTCTTACTAAGAAGAACAGTATAGTTGTGCTAATGAATAGAATGGCGCAGCAAGAAAGCTTCGACCCCTCTATTGTTTCTATAATAATTTTACTTATAGAGAAAAAGTGTTGATAAAAGTCGACAAAAAAATAATAATATGGTTTTATAAAGGTTCCCATGTTGATTTTGGCAACAGATTTTTGTGTTTTTAATAACAAACATCCATAGGTATGTTTGTGGATATTTTAGAAGAGCTAATTTTTCTGATTGCAATGATATAATAATTGGCGGTGTTTGCATTTCCCCTTAGTGAACTTAAATTTAACAAAAGTTCATTTGGATCATTGTTGTTAGCCTTGAAAAAAAGCGGATCTTTTTTTAGTTAAGTCTGATTATCTTCGAGAGCTTGCACACGACGCGGATACGGCGCAGTATGCCGCGTGCGGTTATTCGCACGCGGAACCGCGTGATGCTAAGTTGTATCATTTTATTAAATGGTATCAGTGACTATAGAAATAATTCTATAGTCACTGATGGTGTGCTTGCACACGGACGCGGCGCGGCAAAAAAACGTTGCGGCAGGCGGCGGCCGTATGTATGGTGCGGATCTGCGGTCAGAATTTTCGAACTTCTCGTACCGCACGGCACCTGAACGCCTTGGCCGACTACGGGCGCTTGCACACACGCCGCTGCAAGAAATGACAACATTATAGCTGAGCAATAGCCACTTAATCGGATAGATTCAGAAACGCGTCGCACCGTGTGCAAGATATACGCGGACGCGGCACGGAAAACGGCACGCGGAACCGCGTGATGCTAAATTGTATCGTGCTTGCACACGGACGCGGCGCGGCAAAAAAACGTTGCGGCAGGCGGCGGCCGTATGTTTGGTGCGGATCTGCGGTCAGAATTTTCGAACTTCTCGTACCGCACGGCACCTGAACGCCTTGGCCGACTACGGGCGCTTGCACACACGCCGCTGCAAGAAATGACAACATTATAGCTGAGCAATAGCCACTTAATCGGATAGATTCAGAAACGCGTCGCACCGTGTGCAAGATATACGCGGACGCGGCACGGAAAACGGCACGCGGAACCGCGTGATGCTAAATTGTATCGTGCTTGCACACGGACGCGGCGCGGCAAAAAAACGTTGCGGCAGGCGGCGGCCGTATGTATGGTGCGGATCTGCGGTCAGAATTTTCGAACTTCTCGTACCGCACAGCACCTGAACGCCTTGGCCGACTACGGGCGCTTGCACACACGCCGCTGCAAGAAATGACAACATTATAGCTGAGCAATAGCCACTTAATCGGATAGATTCAGAAACGCGTCGCACCGTGTGCAAGCTATACGCGGACGCGGCACGGAAAACGGCACGCGGAACCGCGTGATGCTAAGTTGTATCATTTTATTAAATGGTATCAGTGACTATAGAAATAATTCTATAGTCACTGATGGTGTGCTTGCACACGGACGCGGCGCGGCAAAAAAACGTTGCGGCAGGCGGCGGCCGTATGTATGGTGCGGATCTGCGGTCAGAATTTTCGAACTTCTCGTACCGCACGGCACCTGAACGCCTTGGCCGACTACGGGCGCTTGCACACACGCCGCTGCAAGAAATGACAACATTATAGCTGAGCAATAGCCACTTAATCGGATAGATTCAGAAACGCGTCGCACCGTGTGCAAGCTATACGCGGACGCGGCACGGAAAACGGCACGCGGAACCGCGTGATGCTAAGTTGTATCATTTTATTAAATGGTATCAGTGACTATAGAAATAATTCTATAGTCACTGATGGTGTGCTTGCACACGGACGCGGCGCGGCAAAAAAACGTTGCGGCAGGCGGCGGCCGTATGTATGGTGCGGATCTGCGGTCAGAATTTTCGAACTTCTCGTACCGCACGGCACCTGAACGCCTTGGCCGACTACGGGCGCTTGCACACACGCCGCTGCAAGAAATGACAACATTATAGCTGAGCAATAGCCACTTAATCGGATAGATTCAGAAACGCGTCGCACCGTGTGCAAGCTATACGCGGACGCGGCACGGAAAACGGCACGCGGAACCGCGTGATGCTAAGTTGTATCATTTTATTAAATGGTATCAGTGACTATAGAAATAATTCTATAGTCACTGATGGTGTGCTTGCACACGGACGCGGCGCGGCAAAAAAACGTTGCGGCAGGCGGCGGCCGTATGTATGGTGCGGATCTGCGGTCAGAATTTTCGAACTTCTCGTACCGCACGGCACCTGAACGCCTTGGCCGACTACGGGCGCTTGCACACACGCCGCTGCAAGAAATGACAACATTATAGCTGAGCAATAGCCACTTAATCGGATAGATTCAGAAACGCGTCGCACCGTGTGCAAGCTATACGCGGACGCGGCACGGAAAACGGCACGCGGAACCGCGTGATGCTAAGTTGTATCATTTTATTAAATGGTATCAGTGACTATAGAAATAATTCTATAGTCACTGATGGTGTGCTTGCACACGGACGCGGCGCGGCAAAAAAACGTTGCGGCAGGCGGCGGCCGTATGTATGGTGCGGATCTGCGGTCAGAATTTTCGAACTTCTCGTACCGCACGGCACCTGAACGCCTTGGCCGACTACGGGCGCTTGCACACACGCCGCTGCAAGAAATGACAACATTATAGCTGAGCAATAGCCACTTAATCGGATAGATTCAGAAACGCGTCGCACCGTGTGCAAGCTATACGCGGACGCGGCACGGAAAACGGCACGCGGAACCGCGTGATGCTAAGTTGTATCATTTTATTAAATGGTATCAGTGACTATAGAAATAATTCTATAGTCACTGATGGTGTGCTTGCACACGGACGCGGCGCGGCAAAAAAACGTTGCGGCAGGCGGCGGCCGTATGTATGGTGCGGATCTGCGGTCTGAATTTTCGAACTTCTCGTACCGCACGGCACCTGAACGCCTTGGCCGACTACGGGCGCTTGCACACACGCCGCTGCAAGAAATGACAACATTATAGCTGAGCAATAGCCACTTAATCGGATAGATTCAGAAACGCGTCGCACCGTGTGCAAGCTATACGCGGACGCGGCACGGAAAACGGCACGCGGAACCGCGTGATGCTAAGTTGTATCATTTTATTAAATGGTATCAGTGACTATAGAAATAATTCTATAGTCACTGATGGTGTGCTTGCACACGGACGCGGCGCGGCAAAAAAACGTTGCGGCAGGCGGCGGCCGTATGTATGGTGCGGATCTGCGGTCAGAATTTTCGAACTTCTCGTACCGCACGGCACCTGAACGCCTTGGCCGACTACGGGCGCTTGCACACACGCCGCTGCAAGAAATGACAACATTATAGCTGAGCAATAGCCACTTAATCGGATAGATTCAGAAACGCGTCGCACCGTGTGCAAGCTATACGCGGACGCGGCACGGAAAACGGCACGCGGAACCGCGTGATGCTAAGTTGTATCATTTTATTAAATGGTATCAGTGACTATAGAAATAATTCTATAGTCACTGATGGTGTGCTTGCACACGGACGCGGCGCGGCAAAAAAACGTTGCGGCAGGCGGCGGCCGTATGTATGGTGCGGATCTGCGGTCAGAATTTTCGAACTTCTCGTACCGCACGGCACCTGAACGCCTTGGCCGACTACGGGCGCTTGCACACACGCCGCTGCAAGAAATGACAACATTATAGCTGAGCAATAGCCACTTAATCGGATAGATTCAGAAACGCGTCGCACCGTGTGCAAGCTATACGCGGACGCGGCACGGAAAACGGCACGCGGAACCGCGTGATGCTAAGTTGTATCATTTTATTAAATGGTATCAGTGACTATAGAAATAATTCTATAGTCACTGATGGTGTGCTTGCACACGGACGCGGCGCGGCAAAAAAACGTTGCGGCAGGCGGCGGCCGTATGTATGGTGCGGATCTGCGGTCAGAATTTTCGAACTTCTCGTACCGCACGGCACCTGAACGCCTTGGCCGACTACGGGCGCTTGCACACACGCCGCTGCAAGAAATGACAACATTATAGCTGAGCAATAGCCACTTAATCGGATAGATTCAGAAACGCGTCGCACCGTGTGCAAGCTATACGCGGACGCGGCACGGAAAACGGCACGCGGAACCGCGTGATGCTAAGTTGTATCATTTTATTAAATGGTATCAGTGACTATAGAAATAATTCTATAGTCACTGATGGTGTGCTTGCACACGGACGCGGCGCGGCAAAAAAACGTTGCGGCAGGCGGCGGCCGTATGTATGGTGCGGATCTGCGGTCAGAATTTTCGAACTTCTCGTACCGCACGGCACCTGAACGCCTTGGCCGACTACGGGCGCTTGCACACACGCCGCTGCAAGAAATGACAACATTATAGCTGAGCAATAGCCACTTAATCGGATAGATTCAGAAACGCGTCGCACCGTGTGCAAGCTATACGCGGACGCGGCACGGAAAACGGCACGCGGAACCGCGTGATGCTAAGTTGTATCATTTTATTAAATGGTATCAGTGACTATAGAAATAATTCTATAGTCACTGATGGTGTGCTTGCACACGGACGCGGCGCGGCAAAAAAACGTTGCGGCAGGCGGCGGCCGTATGTATGGTGCGGATCTGCGGTCAGAATTTTCGAACTTCTCGTACCGCACGGCACCTGAACGCCTTGGCCGACTACGGGCGCTTGCACACACGCCGCTGCAAGAAATGACAACATTATAGCTGAGCAATAGCCACTTAATCGGATAGATTCAGAAACGCGTCGCACCGTGTGCAAGCTATACGCGGACGCGGCACGGAAAACGGCACGCGGAACCGCGTGATGCTAAGTTGTATCATTTTATTAAATGGTATCAGTGACTATAGAAATAATTCTATAGTCACTGATGGTGTGCTTGCACACGGACGCGGCGCGGCAAAAAAACGTTGCGGCAGGCGGCGGCCGTATGTATGGTGCGGATCTGCGGTCAGAATTTTCGAACTTCTCGTACCGCACGGCACCTGAACGCCTTGGCCGACTACGGGCGCTTGCACACACGCCGCTGCAAGAAATGACAACATTATAGCTGAGCAATAGCCACTTAATCGGATAGATTCAGAAACGCGTCGCACCGTGTGCAAGCTATACGCGGACGCGGCACGGAAAACGGCACGCGGAACCGCGTGATGCTAAGTTGTATCATTTTATTAAATGGTATCAGTGACTATAGAAATAATTCTATAGTCACTGATGGTGTGCTTGCACACGGACGCGGCGCGGCAAAAAAACGTTGCGGCAGGCGGCGGCCGTATGTATGGTGCGGATCTGCGGTCAGAATTTTCGAACTTCTCGTACCGCACGGCACCTGAACGCCTTGGCCGACTACGGGCGCTTGCACACACGCCGCTGCAAGAAATGACAACATTATAGCTGAGCAATAGCCACTTAATCGGATAGATTCAGAAACGCGTCGCACCGTGTGCAAGCTATACGCGGACGCGGCACGGAAAACCGCACGCGGCATACCGCGCCGCTTCCGCGTCGTGTGCAAGCTCTCTTGAAGAGTCTATTATAAAAGAAACAATCTTAATAAAAAGATGAATGACGTCTGATCTCATTTCTCCGATGATATATCATCCATCTATCTACCTATAGGTAGATTAGCAGTTATGGTTGTTGGCTTTTAAATATTATCGGGAGTTGTTATAATATGAAACACAATTTTTAAAGCTTTGTAACTACTTACTAACTTTCTTATTATTCGAGAGACAAATTAGTTTTATTTGGGTAAGTAAAACATAAAAACATATGAAACTCTTATTTGTCTTCAGCTCGCGATTTTTCTATATCTACAGGGTGAATCAGTTTTTTGTAGCAGGACTTTACCAGGTGATAGATCTTCAAAAAAAACCCGCACTTTTTCGTATAAACTATATCTTTTTAAGGCTGCATAGAAAAGTTACAGGGTGTTATACTTGGAAAAAATATGTGGACTTATTGAATATTTACCAAACCAGGTTTTATGCTAACCCATGCCGTTATAACGTATACCAAATAAAATATTTCAACTAGTTTGGTAAATATTCAATAAAGTCCGCATATTTTTTTCCAAACTTGACACCCTTTAACTTTTCTATGAAGCCTTAAAAAGATATAGTTTATACGAAAAAGTGCGGTTATTTTTGAAGATCTATCACCTGTTAAAGCCCTGCTACAAAAAACTGATTCACCCTGTACATTGTGTTTTCGGATTGTGTCGGAGAGATATATTAGGTATTTATATTTGCAATTTTTTCGGAAAAATATCTTTTCATAGTTCTGCGTGGCAGAAAAATAAGAGATTAGAAATGTGAAATTTGCCTACGAAAAACATAAATTTTTGCATGTCACATCGAAATTAGATGTAAATTTTCTCTTTAGAAAATTGTAGGGAGAGCCCAAATGATAAATTTTATCTAAGATATTAAAAATTTAACATAAATGTAGGTAGCTATACAGCTCAAGATTGTGTTATAATAGGGGAGAGTGGGGGAATGCCGGCCTCTGGGGTAATTCCGGCCATCAAATTTCTCGCCAGCGCGTATATCTATTGTTGGCCTCCGCTACACCCAACGCCATCTCGTGTTATTGAAACGAAGCTTCAGTTTGAGGTGGACAGCTTAGAGTGAACATGTTGCGATATTAAAGGCGTATTTTTGAAAACTCAGGCTTTCTTGTAAGAAGTTAGTTGCTTCGAAGGTAATAATCAGCTCATTAGTAAGTATCTACTAGAACTACCGAGACTATATTAATGGATTCAGTAGAGCCTGTAGATTAACATGGGAATTAACAATTTTACATAATCTCAAACGTTTCAAATTTCTAACTGACTAACCAAAATAAGGTATATTGGGGGAATACCGGACACAATGTTGGGGGTAATGGCGGCCTAGACATGTATCATAAAAATATTATTTTTTAGTTCCTAGATGCCGCGAAAATACACAGAAAAACATAAAAAAATTCACGGACTTTAGAAAGTTTACAAGCAGCCATGGATGCTAAAAGTGTTTAAAAGAAATGTCGAGAAGTTTTAACATACCAAGGTCGTCTTTGCAAGAAAGACGCAGACATGGTAACTTTTGAAAAACTCATTTAGGAAGACAACAAACATCATGTGACTTTTGTGAATAATAAATGATTTTATAATATTCTTGTCGTTTTTTGTTTTGAGATAATGACGGCCTGCGGTCGGTATTACCCCATGAGTGTGGGTAATACCGGCCAACACTACATTTTTTATATAACGGTATATAGTTTTTGGTTTGCAGTTTTTGTCTAGAATAAAAATGTATTTTGATTCTACACTGACTTGAGCTTCAATTTGACACTCCACCATTACTTTACAGTTGAAAATGTGTCAATGGCTTTCAAAATTGCTCAGGGGGCCGCCATTCCCCCACTCTCTCCCTCCTCTATAAGTATTATTTACTAATAATCATCATTGTCACATGGTACACAAGTCAAATGATAGACGAAGAAATATTTTTTCGTCTATCACTACTTGACTTGTGATAATGTCTGGTAATGTTGAATGAACCCTAACATACCTACGTATTAAAATTCTCCTATATTTACTTCGTAAATCTCCCCCGTATATTTACTGAGATATGTTTATATTATTTAGCCTTTCGTATCTTTGCTGGCTGGAAATGAATTCAATAAGATATTATTTCCAATATCAGAAACTGGAAAAGAAGTAATTTAAAAACGGGCACATTTTCTATAGCTATAGCTATGTAAGAAAAATGTATTTATATACAGTGTGTCTCACTTAAGGACTGACCACCGCTGTAAAATTCTCATAAACTTTTTTTTTGTTGGATAGAGCTTCAAAAATGGCATTAAATGTATAATTCAGGTACCTCGTGCCTTAAATTCATGGCCCACTGAGACGGTGTTTTAGTGCTGAAATTTCGAGAAGTACTATTAGGGATTTATTTAGAGCAAAATTAATGCCACACTCTTATTCAGCATTATTCGGAACCCAAACGGACCAATTTGCATTGCCGTAGCTCTACACGGAGTTTCAAAATTTTTATTGCCACACTTAAGGGCTGACCACCCCCGTAAAATTTTTATTTATAGCTCAATTTTCATAAACTTTTTTTTCTTGGGCAGGGCTTTAAAACTGGCAATAAATGCATAATTCAGGTGCCTCGTGCGCTAAATTCATGGCCCACTGAGACGGTGTTTTATTGCTGAAATTTCGAGAAGTACTATTATGGATTTTTTAGAGGAAAATCAATGCCAGATTCTTATTCAGCATTGTTCGAAACCCAAACGTACCAATTTTCTTTGCCGTAGCTCTACAGGGAGTTTCAAAATTTTTATTGCCACACTTTATGGGCTGACCACCCTCGTAAAATTTTTATTTATAGCTTGATTTTCATAAACTTTTTGTTGGGTAGAGCTTTAAAAATGGCATCAAACACATAATTCAGGTGCCTCGTGCGTTAAAGTCATGGCCCACTGAGACGGTGTTTTAGTGCTGAAATTTCGAGAAGTACTATTGGGGATTTTTTTAGAGGAAAATTAATACCAGACTCTTATTCAGCATTGTTCGAAACCCAAACGTACCAATTTGCATTGCCGTAGCTCTACAGGGAGTTTCAAAATTTTTATTGCCACACTTAAGGGCTGACCACCCCCGTAAAATTTTTATTTATAGCTCGATTTTCATAAACTTTTTTTTGTTTGGTAGAGCTTTAAAAATGGCATTAAATGCATAATTCAGGTGCCTCGTGCGTTAAATTCATAGCCCACTGAGACGGTGTTTTAGTGCCGAAATTTCGAGAAGTACTATTACGGATTTTTTAGAGAAAAATTAATGCCAGATTCTTATTCAGCATTGTTCGAAACCCCAACGTACCAATTTTCTTTGCCGTAGCTCTACAGGGAGTTTCAAAATTTTTATTGCCACACTTAAAGCCTGACCACCCTTTTTATTTATAGCTTGATTTTCATAAACTTTTTGTTGGGTAGAGCTTTAAAAATGGCATTGAATGCATAATTCAGGTGCCTCGTGCGTTAAATTCATGGCCCACAGAGTCAGTGTCAGTGTTCGAGAAGTACCTACTATTAGGGATTTTTTAGAGAAAAATTAATGCCGGTTTCTTGTTCAGCGTTGTTGGAAACCCAAACGTAAAAATTTGCATTACCATAGCTCCACAGGGTGTTCCAAAAAAATTAAAAGGAAAAGTAAGGCCGGACTCTTATATGCAGTGAGAGGTTCCAAAAAAAAGGTACTAATTTGTAATTAATTTTCTTAATTTCTGGTAAGTTGGTCACTTCATATTCTTTCAAAAACTTATTAGCGAACAAATTTTTTATTTAATTTAATATCATCAAATAGGTACATGAATAAACAACACAACAAAACATAAACTCAAATTTCAGTCACTTCAATTAGTCCTCCATTTTCTAATGCAAATGGGTACGTTTGGGTTTCCAACAACGTTGAATAAAAATCTAGCATTAATTTTTCTCTAAAAAAGTCCCTAATAGTACTTCTCGAAATTTCAGCACTAAAACACCGTCTCAGTGGGCCATGAATTTAAGGCACGAGGTACCTGAAGTATACATTTAATGCCATTTTTGAAGCTATATCCAACAAAAAAAAGTTTATGGAAATCGAGCTATAAATAAAAATTTTACAGGGGTGGTCAGTCCTTAAGTGGGACACACTGTATATTGTAAATAAAGAGTTTTTTTTTAAACTAAACACCATATTCTTTGTTTAATTCGAATTTTGCCATAATTATTTATTTGATCCCACTATGCTCTTAATTGAAATGTTATTATTTGACAGCTCTTTTTTGACGAATTTCATTGTTATAATGAAATTTTTTTATTATAATATAGCGTTGAGTGAGGAATAACCACTCAACGATTATAGTTAAAGATGTTTAGTGACAATATAATTTTTTGTATATTTAAGAATTTCCTTTGAAAATGAAAATATAAACGCAAGCTTAATTTTAGATGCAGAGATGAAGTAGTTATGCTCCAGCCGTATTCCTGTAAAACAGGGAACTACTGAAATAAAATGTGGAGATACAATAAACGGCTCGACGCGCGGCAGGCCGTAACGTTGAGTGTCGTTGAGTAAATAAATAAAAGTCAATGGTAGAGGATCTTCTTGTGCGCTCGCTTACTGAAATATTCATGGGTAGTCTATTACCTATACCTATAGAATAAAACTATCTACCTGTTCTTATCGATAGGGGGTCTTATTCTGAGCACCTTTTCTTAACAAAATTTTCCCGTATCTTCCACAGAACAGGCACTCTAGTTACGCAGAAAATTACCTATTATTTTCCTTATCCCAAGGCCTACTTTGATTTTTCGAAACTAAAAATACGACAGAAGCAGAGCGGAACCCCAAATAGTTAAATTTCAACAAAAAATTTGTTTGTTCTTCACACGTCATGTTATTTACAGGGTGTACCGGGAGGAAAAGGATATACCTACTGCTACTGCGGATAGGGCTAGCTCAGATTAATCAGAACAGCTATTAAAAACTATGAAGGCGTAGAGGAGCCACACCAAATTTCGCAAGGTTCGAAATTGACTATTGTAGGTTCGATCTACAATTATTGTAGCTTCGATCTACAATTGTAGGGTTACCGTTAGTAAAGTAGTGTATTGGTAATTATTGCAACTGAATACCAATCCTACAACCTACAATGGGCCTGTTTCACACTTTTTTTATTTTTGATTATGAATCTTATTAGTAAATAAAACACGAAAATATTTTTTTCCGATTTTTTTTCGACCGGGAAATGCCCTAAAAACGTTTTTGAAATTCAAATTTTTTGGGCCCGTGACGTCACGGGCCCAAAAAGCTGATTGGCTACTGTTTTGCGTCGTTGACACGATTTACGGCAATATCGATATGTTTCTATTTGAGATTTGTGAAGACTGAAGAAGAAATAAAAAAACAAACTCAATATCAATTAATTTAATAATATACCACCATCGCAATGTTTTTCCCTTTTTTGAGTTAAAAGTTACTTGCAGAATGATCACCAACTAGATAGTAAGTTGTCCAAACCTAAATAAATCTGGTTTATAACATAACAAGACAAAATCTTGACAATCAAAATTTAATTTATTAACTGGAAATATTCTGACATCGTTGGTTTTTGCCGTTGATCTTCTTCATTTTGCAATTATTCTTAAAGATAACTCTCGAATGTATTTTCTATCATCCCCTAAAATGACCTATCAAAAGGTTTTCCGGATGACCAAAATATTCCTTTCTCCTTTCTCTCAATTACGGGATCTATAACTTTTTTCAGTTCTTCAGGGAGGTAACAATACCGATAATGCTAAATAAGTGCCTATAGCACCATCACCATCCTTATTACAAGACCAATTCAATTTGATTTCAAATCGGCATACGGTATATACACTTTTACTTTTAACTTTCTGCAGGTTTTCAGAAAAACATTTAGTTTTATTAGCTCGGTTAACATTAAATAATGACAAAATGACATGACAGATTGATATATCTCATATCTCTGTACACCCACAAAACAACTACCTGCGTCTGTACGGTCGAGTTCGGACAACCGTTCATACAACTGTCTCTCTCTAGAGAATCGATTTCGAATCAATGTGCACGTCTGAGATTAGAACGGAAATCGAATTTTTAGGGTTTCGATTACTAGTATAACCGGCAACGTGTTAAACGCAATTTCATTGCTCCAAATGAAGGCGCGCAGTTTACATTTTTTATATATTTTTTTTAGTTACTAACAATATTAGGTATTGACGAGAAAGATGCTGAGGGGGATTTTATTAAAGAGTTATGTGACTAATTTCATTCTAGTAGTAAGAAATATCGAAATTCGATTGAGTGAACAAGGCCCATTGTAGATCGAACCTAAAATTGTAGATCTATAGGACTATGCGGGACTTTTTCGGAGTTTTGACAATTCGAAATTTTGTCCCACCAGCTGTACAGGATGATTCACATTGGTCGGTTTTAGCAGGTTTCTCTTGACGAGAGAAAATGTAGTAAAGGTGTCCAGGGCTCGATTTTCGAGAAAAAGTGAATGCCGCAAACCGCATGCTGATTATCTCGATTCCTTTAGGAGATCAGCGCGCTTCTTAAACGTGCTGTAAATTTTTGTTTGTGAATATTTTCGATTCTGATAAAAACATTGTTGTTTTTCTTTTACATAAAATTCATTGGTGTAGAGAGATCATCTTTGAGTAGCGGTTGTAAAGAAAAAATCTCTAAATGTGCCAGATTTGAACCACAGGATTTACAAACTAGTAGAAATAAGAATGTAGCTATATGGTATATATTTCAGGTTCATTGTTAAAAGTCATAGGCATATTAGCAATGCGACGTCTCAACCATACAACTCCGGGGTCATTTCAGTCCAGAAGCAGAAGCCAATAGAAAATTATGATGATGTCGCCCGGCATGAATTTCAAAAGTTTCTAAAGGACAATAAAGCAGCTGCTGAATGAAAACCTCATCGAGGGGACAGACTAATGATTGTTAGATCGTTAGATGGTTAAAGGTAATTATACTTTATGCAAGTTTTATTATAATATAAAAAATAATAAATTTTCATTTTGTATCATCTAGATACAAGAATCTGCAGTTAAGGATATTGAAACAAAATCCATAGGGCAATGAAAAAACCTCACTACCTCCAAGCTCAAAGAAAGGACATAACAGCTTCGAAGTTTGGTGTAGTTGCCAAAAAAAGACCCACTAAGTGCATAAACTGCAAAAACATTTATGGGCACACTGTTTGAAAACGAGTACACGCTGGACGGGAAAGATATGGGAAAGAAAAAGACGATGTTGCCACACAAAAATTTTCTGCAATAGCCATCAAAAGATTTCCGGGAATGTGGAATAATCACCTAGTTGCGACACTTGGCGGTAATAAATTGAAATATACAGGGTGTTCCAGTTTGTTTAGGACAAACTTTCACAGGTGATAAAAAATGCATTTTAAGGGGACTTCGTTTCACAAGATGTTATGTGTGGAGACGTCATAACAATGTATAATACCAAGTTTCTAAACGAACCAGAGGCAGAGATATTGGCAATCGGTACCACTAATTTGATAAAAAAATTTTTAGCAAATTTTGAACAAAAAGTGCCTCTCGAAATTTTTTCACAATATGTCACTATTTCACCACAATTTCTTGTATCAATTATTGTTACTAATGGGTTTTTTGCCATGCAAATTAGGTACTTGGTTTTTCAAAAAATTTATGTTTGCAATTTTTACAGTGGTATATGCAAGTCTGGGATTAATAACTATTACCAAATATATAAATTAATTTATCTAAATAATTTAATAATATGTTGTGGGGTATGCTTACGCCACTTGAAAAATTTCTAAAATTATTTCTTCGCAAAAATTGATGCAAAAAAATTGCGGTCAAACAGTGACACATGAAAAAATGTCGAGAGGCACTATTCGAAATCGAATCCTGCGTCTAAAAATGATATTCTTTTTTATTCTGTTCAGATCTGTACCAATTTTTTTTATCAAATTAGTGGTACCGATTACCCGTATCTCCACCACTGGTTAACTTAGAAACTTGGTATTATACATTATCATGTCTATCCAATACATCTTTTGTGGCAAATTCGGTTTCAATAAACAGGGTGAGTCTGAAATAACTGGCATCCTTTTTTTGGGTAAGAGAGATGGTCATTCTGAACAACTTTTCTTAATATTTTTTTTCCTATCGCCGAAATTTTTCTTTAATTTACCCACCTAAAATGCCCCCTTTATAAAGACACGGCACTGACGTCCTGACCATTCTGGCAGAAGGCGTGACATCGCGTTATGAGCGTGTCTGGTTTTAGATACATATCACAGAAATACGTTTTCATTTTGATTGGATGTTCTTGTTCTACGGGAATGGAATAAATAATGTAAGTAAACTGTAGTTAATAGCTAGTAACAATATCTTCTTACTCTCCATAGGTCCTAGTGCAGGTTTCTACTTGCCTTACCTTCTTTTAGTTGTTCTGGTTTAAAGATCTAGTATTTATTATTATTTATGTTATTTTATTTTTTATGGCATAGCTGTATGTCCCTATAGTTATAATTAATATTCCCTTCCTCAACGAATAAATGTAGTCAAAGTATTTTTTTTTGGTTAAGTGTAAGAACAGCTTCTGTAGTTTCTTGCTACAACAAGCTGAACTTCGCCAATTCGATAAAGGGAAAGCTATTGTAAGTTGTCTCATGTACGATAAGCATTATAATGTACTTTCTTTTTTATCGAATAAAGTGTATTATTATTATTATTATCTCGACTTAGCCAAAAGGCATTCGCACTCCCTCTCAGGGGAACATTCACCAAGATCCCGGGTATCCTGGATACCAAAAGGATCTGGCTCGGACGAGACCCTTGCCATGTTATCGGGCCTTAGGTGACATTGATGTTGTTGGACGATCCTGCATTCCCCATGAATTTCCTGACGGTTCGGGCTGTCGCAAGTAGTACCGCTTTCTGCATGGACCTGTAAAGACTATCAGTTAGACCCAGCTCCTTGATGTTTCTCAGCAAACTTTTTGGTATAACACCAATTGTTGACACGATAATTGGAATCGTCTTGACGTTTTCCATTTCCCATTGCCTTCTAATTCGTTCTTCTAAGTCTCTGTACTTCGCGATCTTCTCGACTTGCTTCACACGCAGGTTGTTGTTGTTAGGGATGGCCACATCAATCAGAGTTGTCTTCCTAGAAATTTTATCAACTATTATAAGGTCCGGTCTGTTATGGGCAACTCGTTGATCTGTCAGAACTGTACGATCCCAGTACATCTTGTAGTTGCTGTTCTCAAGAACAGGCTCCGGTGTGTAGCTGTAATATGGGACCCTCTCTGCCTGCACAAGCAGCAGTTTTTCCCCCAGTTCCTGGTGCAAGATCTTGGCAACCGAATCGTGTCGTTCCTTATATTCCGTTGATGCGAACATCTGACATCCTCCTGTTATGTGCTGGATTGTTTCTGAAGTTGGGCACCCGTATCTGCATCTGTCATCCACTACCGATGCATCTCCTACAATGAATTTTAGGTAGTTGCGAGTTGGTATAACCTGATCTTGTATGGCCAGTAGGAAGCCTTCCGTCTCGGGGAACATTCGTCCCGAGGTCAGCCAATAGTTCGACGCTAACTTGTCGACATGTTCCTGGTTAACCTCATTAGGATGTCTCCCGTGCAGCGGCTTCCCCAACCACCTCTGTAGTTTATCGTTGTCGGTTCGGTGGTGATTTTGACGCTCGTGTTCCGTCAGACGTAGCGGTGTTGAGACGTCTGCTCCGCATATAGCCCTATGTAGTGTGGAGCTGTTGGCCTGCCTGTAGAAATAATTACGCAGATTTAATATTTGTTGGTCCAATTGCTTGCTGAGATCTGCCAATCCTCTTCCTCCTAGTTGACGTGGCAGAGTTGTTCTTTCTACGGCGCTACGGGGATGATGTTTATGAGCTTTTGTCAGTAGTGTCCTAACTTTTCGTTGCAGGTTGTTGATGTCCGTGTTGGTCCAATTCACTATTCCGAACGAATAGCTGAGTACAGAGCACGCATACGTGTTCAGGGCCTTAAACAAATTCCTGCTGTTAAGATCAGTTCGCACTACTTGTCTTACTCTCTTGATGAATTCATTCGTTAAATCAGTCTTCATTGTTCGATGGTCTATCCTTTGAGCTTGTTTCATCCCGAGATACTTGTATGTATCTCCCTTGCTCATTGCTTCGATCTCCTGGCCGTCCTGCATCTCGTGTGCGCTTTGTTCGAGCTTTCCCCGGATGATATTAAGGGTGCGGCACTTGTCCAGTCCAAACAGCATTCCGATGTCCCTGGAGAACTCCTCTACAATTTTAAGCATTTGCGTTAGTTGGTTTTTGGTTGCGGCGATCAGTTTTAAATCATCCATATATAATAAGTGATTCAACTTGATCGCTTCTGCGTTGTTGCTTTTGATAGCGAAGCCATATTTTGTAGAGTTCAACCGATGTGATAGAGGGTTCATCGCCATGCAGAACCACAGTGGACTGAGTGAATCTCCTTGGAAAATCCCTCTTCGGATGTTGATTATGTCGGTCTCGATGTTACTGTCTGCGGTTCTGAGTTGTATCTTAGTGCGCCAGGTTGTCATAACGTGTTCTAAAAAGGAAACTGTATGATGATCTATTTTATACAGCTTTAAGATACCTGTGAGCCAGTCGTGAGGTACGGAATCAAATGCTTTTTTGTAGTCCACATAAGCCATGTGGAGGTTTCGTTGCTTGGAATGAGCCTGGTTGCAGATGACAGAGTCTATGATGAGTTGCTCTTTGCATCCCATTGCGCCCTTCGAGCAGCCCTTCTGCTGCATTGCAATGATGTTGTTCCGCTCGCAGTGAGCATATATTCGCTGCGTAAGGCAAGATGTGATTATCTTGTAAAGCGTAGGCAAGCAGGTTATTGGGCGGTACTTGGCAGGGTTATCCGTATTCCGCTGGTCTTTTGGTAACAGGTAAGTTGCACCCTGTGTAAGAAACAATGGCATTTTCAGAGGATCGAGCAAGACTTCATTAATTAAGGTAGTTATTTGTTCATGCGTGCACCACAACTTCTTAATCCAATAATTTTGGAGATGATCTGGACCTGGTGCCTTCCAGTTGTGGGAATTCTTGATGACATCGGAGACCTCAGCGGTTGTGAATTGCTCGTGTTGCATCTGGCTATAGTTCCGGCCCATCTCGCGTTCTTCGCTGATCCAGCTTGCACTGACATTGTATGGACCTGGTGTGGCAAGTTGATTTCTCCATTATTATTATTATTATTATTATTATTATTATTATCTCGACTTAGCCAAAAGGCATTCGCACTCCCTCTACGGGGAACATTCACTCAGATCCCGGGTATCCCGGATACCAAAGGATCTGGCTCGGACGAGACCCTTGCCATGTTATCGGGCCCTAGGTGACACCGATGTTGTTGGATGATCCTGTATTCCCCATGAATTTCCTGACGGTTCGGGCTGTCGCAAGTAGTACCGCTTTCTGCATGGACCGGTAAAGACTATCAGTTAGACCCAGCTCCTTGATGTTTCTCAGCAAACTTTTTGGTATAACACCAGTTGTTGACACGATGATTGGAATCGTCTGGACGTTCTCCATTTCCCATTGCCTTCTAATTCGTTCTTCTAAATCTCTGTACTTCGCGATCTTCTCTATTATTATTATTATTATTATTATCTCGACTTAGCCAAAAGGCATTCGCACTCCCTCTACGGGGAACATTCACTCAGATCCCGGGTATCCCGGATACCAAAAGGATCTGGTTCGGACGAGACCCTTGCCATGTTATCGGGCCTTAGGTGACATTGATGTTGTTGGACGTTCCTGCACTCCCCATGAATTTCCTGACGGTTCGGGCTGTCGCAAGTAGTACCGCTTTCTGCATGGACCTGTAAAGACTATCAGTTAGACCCAGCTCCTTGATGTTCCTCAGCAAACTTTTTGGTATAACACCAGTTGTTGACATGATGATTGGAATCGTCTGGACGTTCTCCATTTCCCATTGCCTTCTAATTCGTTCTTCTAAATCTCTGTACTTCGCGATCTTCTCGACTTGTTTCACACGCAGGTTGTTGTTGTTCGGGATGGCCACATCAATCAGAGTTGTCTGCCTAGAAATTTTATCAACTATTATAAGGTCCGGTCTGTTATGGGCAACTCGTTGATCTGTCAGAACTGTACGATCCCAGTACATCTTGTAGTTGCTGTTCTCAAGAACAGGCTCAGGTGTGTAGTTGTAATATGGGACCCTCTCTGCCTGCACAAGCAGCAGCTTTTCCGCCAGTTCCTGGTGCAAGATCTTGGCAACCGAATCGTGTCGTTCCTTATATTCCGTTGATGCGAACATCTGACATCCTCCTGTTATGTGCTGGATTGTTTCTGAAGTTGGGCACCCGTATCTGCATCTGTCATCCACTACCGATGCATCTCCTACAATGAATTTTAGGTAGTTGCGAGTTGGTATAACCTGATCTTGTATGGTCAGTAGGAAGCCTTCAGTCTCGGGAAACATTCGTCCCGAGGTCAGCCAATAGTTCGACGCTAACTTGTCGACATGTTCCTGGTTAACCTCATTAGGATGCCTCCCGTGCAGCGGCTTCCCCAACCACCTCTGTAGTTTATCGTTGTCGGTTCGGTGGTGATTTTGACGCTCGTGTTCCGTCAGACGTAGCGGTGTTGAGACGTCTGCTCCGCATATAGCCCTATGTAGTGTGGAGCTGTTGGCCTGCCTGTAGAAATAATTACGCAGATTTAATATTTGTTGGTCCAATTGCTTGCTGAGATCTGCCAATCCTCTTCCTCCTAGTTGACGTGGCAGAGTTGTTCTTTCTACGGCGCTACGGGGATGATGTTTATGAGCTTTTGTTAGTAGTGTCCTAACTTTTCGTTGCAGGTTGTTGATGTCCGTGTTGGTCCAATTCACTATTCCGAACGAATAGCTGAGTACAGAGCACGCATACGTGTTCAGGGCCTTAAACAAATTCCTGCTGTTAAGATCAGTTCGCACTACTTGTCTTACTCTCTTGATGAATTCATTCGTTAAATCAGTCTTCATTGTTCGATGGTCTATCCTTTGAGCTTGTTTCATCCCGAGATACTTGTATGTATCTCCCTTGCCCATTGCTTCGATCTCCCGGCCGTCCTGCATCTCGTGTGCGCTTTGTTCGAGCTTTCCCCGGATGATATTAAGGGTGCGGCACTTGTCCAGTCCAAACAGCATTCCGATGTCCCTGGAGAACTCCTCTACAATTTTAAGCATTTGCGTTAGTTGGTTTTTGGTTGCGGCGATCAGTTTTAAATCATCCATATATAATAGGTGATTCAACTTGATCGCTTCTGCGTTGTTGCTTTTGATAGCGAAGCCGTATTTTGTAGAGTTCAACCGATGTGATAGAGGGTTCATCGCCATGCAGAACCACAGTGGACTGAGTGAATCTCCTTGGAAAATCCCTCTTCGGATGTTGATTGTGTCGGTCTCGATGTTACTGTCTGCGGTTCTGAGTTGTATCTTAGTGCGCCAGGTTGTCATAACGTGTTCTAAAAAGGAAACTGTATGATGATCTATTTTATACAGCTTTAAGATACCTGTGAGCCAGTCGTGAGGTACGGAATCAAATGCTTTTTTGTAGTCCACATAAGCCATGTGGAGGTTTCGTTGCTTGGAATGAGCCTGGTTGCAGATGACAGAGTCTATGATGAGTTGCTCTTTGCATCCCATTGCGCCCTTCGAGCAGCCCTTCTGCTGCATTGCAATGATGTTGTTCCGCTCGCAGTGAGCATATATTCGCTGCGTAAGGCAAGATGTGATTATCTTGTACAGCGTAGGCAAGCAGGTTATTGGGCGGTACTTGGCAGGGTTATCCATATTCCGCTGGTCTTTTGGTAACAGGTAGGTTGCACCCTGTGTAAGAAACAATGGCATTTTCAGAGGATCGAGCAAGACTTCATTAATTAAGGTAGTTATCTGTTCATGCGTGCACCACAACTTCTTAACCCAATAATTTTGGAGATGATCTGGACCTGGTGCCTTCCAGTTGTGGGATTTCTTGATGACATCGGAGACCTCAGCGGTTGTGAATTGCTCGTGTTGCATCTGGCTATAGTTCCGGCCCATCTCGCGTTCTTCGCTGATCCAGCTTGCACTGACATTGTATGGACCTGGTGTGGCAAGTTGATTTCTCCAGAAACCGTCGACCTGTTCTCTGCTAGGGTAACTCGCAATTGTGGCATCGGCGCTAGAATTAAAAGCACGGTAGAAACCCTTTTCTGATCGTTCAAAGAGTTTGTTGTCTCGTTTCCTGTTGTTACTAGCCTTGTATCTCCTCAGACGCCCTGCAAAAACAGAAAGTTTTTGTTTTAATGTGTCAAGACATTGTTGAGCAGTGATGTTCGCGGGGTCATGCCGAGAATGCATTTGGGTGCGGCTCATTATTGCCTGCACCGACCTCTGGATCCTTCTAGTTCTAACTCCTCTGATATATTCCGTCACTTGTCCTATGTCTTTACGGAGACTCTCGATCTTCCGATTTAGTCGCATTTCCCATTGAGCCATTCGTGGTTCTGGTCTTGCACGATTCAACTCTTGGGCCGTTCGGATCTTGGCACCCATTACAGTGGTGACTGCCGTTGCGGCACAGTAGATTAACATGTGCATACGTTCTAATGTTGGTGTCACTAAAACATAGTTTGGTAAAATTCTTGTGTTCATAAGATCGAGCACGATCGCAAGTTTCCTGGAAGAATTTAATCTTGGTAGCGGTGGCCTGCTCAGTGGGTCTGTGCCTTCGTATCGCAATACTGCCTGTCTCATATGTGCGTTTAAGCCTTCAAAATGTTCTTCGTTAACCGATTCCAGACTCTCGGTTGTTGGTTCTACCGTTTCGGCTTCTAGTTGTTGTCCAGGCGCTTGAAGTTCCCCATTGTTGTTGTTGTCATCTATGTCTATGTGTTCGCCGTGGATCTCTAGCTCAACTTCCCGTTTGATAGCGTTAAGTCGCGTTTCTGGAATTCGGTTATTTCTTAGAATAGTTCGATACTGATCTGACACTCTTTGTTCAGACACTTGCATGTGTGGAAACTCCCTGCAGAACTCGGCATGCAGTTGTTGTCGGTAGCCGATCATCTCTTGTCCTAAGTTTGTCACCCTGTAAAAAATACGCATAATCGATTCATTCATGGACACAGTCCATTTCATGCGTCGTCGTTGTAATCCCGCCTCTGTGAACGCTGGCTGAAGTTCCCGCGCAGCACCTTCGGTGGGTGAAACCCTAGTTCTCGTTTGGCTCCCATGTTGTAGATGTTTGTGTTGTTGTTGGGCTTATTATTATTATTATTAATAAATTATGGTCATTCTTCTTATTGTTCTAATTTTTGAAGGTTATGCGACATTTCAATTTTTTCCGATGCTGATGCTATGAGATTTTCCTTTCTTGCGACTGCAATAGTACTGTACTGTTGTTAAAAAGGGTTTATTTTACAATTATTTTTAAAATTTACCAACATTTATTTTATACACAGCGGATAGAATAGCGTAAACTCGGTCTCAAAATACATACTAGTTGATGATGTACAATTTTCTACTCGGTTGTTGGCAGGGCGCCAGTGCCGTGTTTTCATAGAGGGGGGATTTTGAGGGGATGAATTATAGAAAAATCTAGGCGCTAGGAAAAAATTTTATTAAGAAAAGTGGTTCAGAATGACCACCTCTATTACCCAAAAAAAGGATGCCAGTTATTTCAGACTCACCCTGTATATGTGTATAAAACTAAAAAATTAAAATACATTTTTTTCGAAATTTTTAACGCCCTGTATCTTAGAATAGAAGTAATTTATGACCTATGTTTTATAAGCAACCCGCCTTAAATTGAATTTTTCTATCATCTATGTTTTTCCTAAATAACACTCCTAAGGAACACTCTGTATATAGGGTGTAACTTAAGTACGTTAAAATATTTCACGGTGGTGATCCTCAGCCAATGCTAAGAAAAAAGTTAATATAAACACGTGTCCAAAATTTTTTCGTTTTCCATAGACGGGATGTTAAAATTCTTTAAAAAAATCGTCTTTTCCCCTTAGGGAAAAAATGACGATGTTGTTCTCAATAAAAGACAACATCTTGGAGGTTTCAAGGAGACCTAATCAATTTTAACTAAAAATAAGAGTAAAAAAGTTATGGGGAAAAGACGATTTTTTTTAGAAAAATTAGCACCCCGTATATCGAAAACGAAGAATTTTACGTCTAACTTTTTTTCTTAGAATTGGCAACTTTACATAAATTAGGCTGGTGTTAGTACCTTAAAATAAACTTTTATCTAAAATCAAGCGATATGGCATAAGACTTTTTTCATGGAATTTAGTTCACTCAACATGGTTAATTTGGATTCAATGCAAGTCAAATTAAGCAATTAAGTATATAAATAAAGTATTCAAAGTTGAAATTCAAGATTCGAGTGACCTTTCAAAACCTTAACGATGCTATACTTAACAACATTTTATGCATATTTTATTGTTTGAGATTGACGAATTAATCCAGAAGTAATAATGCTTAAGTGTTCAAGTCATTTCCAGCAAGGGTTATGCTTCAGAGGGCTTGATGGCGCCCACCACGTCTAAGAAAAAACTCCAAAATACTACACATATACAGTGTGTCTTGATTAAGTGTCGGAATAGGTGTAAATGACAAAAAATATTGGACGTTTATGGCCCTGTCCCAGATGCTCTGCCGTAGCAAAACAATTATATGATATTTTTTGAGTACAATATATTTTTTTTATTTAATATTTACTATTTTTAACCATCTTAACGTTTTTAAAAGTTGTATCTTGCGGAAAATACTCTATCCAGTTGCAACAGGGTCCTCACGAGCAGAAAGTATGCTCGGGTCGACGTAAGTCCAAACACTTATTAATGACTTCAACTTAAGTTTTAACGTAGATGGTGAACAATTAGAAATTATTCATTCATTTAAATATTTGGGTATATATTTGGACGATAAATTGAAATTTGATTTACATTTTGAAAAAATTATATCCAAAACTGCATCTAAAATATCGTATTTTAAAGGAATTAGTTCAGATTTGTCATTTTATTCTAAAATAATTGTTTATAACACTATAATTCTTCCGCATTTTTTATATTGTCCAACCTTATTATATGATGCTGGTGATTATGTGTTCAGTAAGCTACAAATTCTGCAAAATAAAGCAATGCGAATAATATTAAATTTAGATCGTTATACACCTATAAATTACATGTTAAACAAGTTGAAGTGGTTAAATCTTAAGAATTTAATTAGCTATCTAACCTTCATTTTTATATTTAAAATTAAAACAAAATTTTTGCCCAATAGGGAAGTTTCCTCTAATCGAATTTCGAGATAAAATGCTAATCAGCGGATGAAGTATCACCAAATTACACTACTAGCACATATAACTTTCCTCAAAAGTGTTGCATTAATTAATAATTTGAGAATAAAATGAAGATTTTTTAAATCTTCATTCGGTTTGCCGACGGGGGTTTCTACGTCATAATAGTTCCCGAAGATTGCCGAACGCTAGCTCAGAAGAAGCAGAAATAAAAATAATTGGACATTGTGAAATATCCTTCAGCTGACAGTCTGACAGGGGACAACATCAACATAACCAGCAAATCCAAACTTCGGACAGTTTTGTTTTTGATGATAGCTTGTGTCGTAGAAACATATATTATTGTTTATTATTATCTTCTAGTCTAAACAATAATAAAGAAGAGGAAGGCAGGAGTATAAAGGATTAATTTTTCTACTTACTGTGGGGAAAGGTAGGTAGGAAATCCCAGATTAAATTATCTTAATATAATTAATTTATTGGGTTTACAGCTTAGGTATATATTTATCGTTTACAGGTACAAGTTTATCAGTATTATAGGTATTCTTGCAGTGTGTATACGTTGTATTAGTAAGAGATTTCTGGTAAAATAAAAAATAAGCCCTAGTTTCTTTTTATCTGGCGCAGTGGGCACTGTCACAAACATTTTGTTAGTACTATCGGACGTAGGTATTTGTGCAATAGCTAACAAAGCACTTTTTCGTCATTGTGAAGAAATACACTTAAATATAACTCCTTTCGATGATTCTCAGTATTCTTCGTCGTCGAAATAGTCCACACTGTCCACAGTGGTGTGCACTGTCTAACGTCAAGCGTTTATTTACTCAGTTGTCAGATTTAATCGGGGTATGATATTAGAAAGATGCTTTATGTTTATTTTAGTTTTACCAATCCTAAATTATTTCATTTTCATGTCACAACAGAATAGGTATTCTAAATATAAAATTATATTATGAAAAATCGATTATACATATTATTAAAAAGTAAAATATAACTAATGAAATAGGTATCATAGTTCAATCTACTCGAAAACGCACAGCCTGACAACAGTGGAATTTCTAATCTGGGCATCGTTCTGTGACATGCTTCACAGCGGTTTACGGCATAACCGATACAGCCAAGTTGGAAGAGGAAGAGATCGCAGAGTATGTTTACATAGGGAAAAACCTTGATATAACTATTGTGACGTAAATTTTTAAAAATCGCTCAAATTGGCGAGAAAACAGAAAGTGGATTTTCTCTCTAACAAGGCTGTAAAATAGCAAATACATATACTACGATATTGTTGAAGGTAAAAAGAATCCATTGGCACTAAATTTGAAAAACCGTAAACTTCCCTATTGTATGAATGCATATTGTATATCATATAATTGTAATCATCATAGATATCCGACTCGATCTTGTGAAGATTTTCATCTGCAAAATTGTAGTAAAAGTATATCCTTATAAGTCAATATTTCAAAAAGGAATAATTAATTACAATAGATTAAATGTAACCATAAAAAATGAACTCCTTACAAAATTTAAAGCTAAACTTAGAAAACACTTTTTAAATTTAGAAGATGATAGTTACTAATTTTTGGTGTTATTAAGCTATATATAGTTATTATTGTAAAAGAAGAAAGTTTTATTGTCTATTATACTGAACTAATCATTGTATAATATTAGTATTTAGTATTTGCATGTAGCCTTATGTGCTAAATAAACTTGTTACTACTACTACTTCTAAATTTTTTTTTGAGAGAGTCCGGCTACTACTTATTTAAACATTATAAAATGACAGTGTTATTTTGTTTGTATAATATATGGGCACAGAATAGCCACACGTAATGGCCATTCCTTGGAATAAGCTATAAGCTGTATAAACTATGGTATTAAAAATCGGTATTTGGGGTTTTGAGGTATGGCGAAACCATCGGAACTATTCATTTTTTCTTTAAAAAATGCCCAATATACTTTTGTCACTTTAGGACAATATATAATTTACAATATAAATTTCTAAAAATTATATTTATAGGTATCAGTTTGTACGTCATTTGGACTACTATAGTTTTTTTTGAGTATAGCTAAACCCGTTAAAAATATTGAATTGTTTCGAATTAAAGTGATGCACACTGTATATCAAACAGTTTCTTCTAATAGGTATCACCTATATGTATAAAATTTGAATTACCTATTCATTATCGTTTTAAAGCCAACAAAAATTTTATTGAACATAAATAATGTATGCACGACTGAAAAATAAATCCGTAATATAAATAAATATATATAAATAAATTGTAGGATTTATTGGGCGAAAATTGTTATTTGTCAAACAAGCTTTAATAAATGGAGTATTATGCGAAGGCGCTTTTAAGTTGTAACGAAGTTACTAGATTTTCCGTATTTTATTTCTATTTATCCGTTTAGAACGATTATTTCTTTTATTTGTTCAGGTTCCGTTGACTTTTTCCCGAATTTTTGAGAATATTTTTGAGGGTACCCAGGGGGCTGAACGGGTTAAAAAGGGGTTGGAAAAGTTTTTGAAGCCAGAAATACCGTTCTTGCTAGATACAGGGGTAACAGAACACGCCCTGTACAGCGCCATTGCCGCCGAGGACCAAGGGATGCTGCGAACATCTCTGCCCACACCAGTCCGAAGCGCGCGGCGGCTGCGACCTTCGCTAATAAAGAAGAGCGGGACGCGCGGCTCGATGCGGCGGCCGACGTACTGCCCCTCCACCTGCCGGAACGTATAAAACCCGGCACGCGGAAGCGGGAAAGGGCTTTCCTTGACAATCCGTCAACCGGTGGGTATAGCGGAAAATCACTGGGTGTGCGACCAGGTCCAACGCCTACCAGCTGAGATATTTTTATTAAACCGCCCTAAAAGCCTGCAGGGAACCGCTGAATGTGCAACCGGCTCCAACGCCTTCCAGCTAGTCTCTGTAATCGTCCGTAACTATCCGCTAGTTTAGATCAAAACCGTCACGGCAGTCCGGCCACACGCGCTTTTGCTTTTCCGAAATTTAGTTGCACACGAGCCGTCTAATATTCCGCTCAGTTATCATGCTTAATTAATTTCCCACTCCGCGTAATCGTGTATTGTTTTATTTTGCTTTTCCGTCCTGCAGTCAGAAACCGCCTGCTTAGTTACAGAACATTTCCGAGAATCCGCCCCGAGCCGGTCTACTAATTCATTTTCTTGTAAATAGCGTAAATAATTGTTTTTAAATCAATACAGTTTGTTTAAACCGCCTATTTGTTTGACTCTATTCCTTTCCTCTCAAAACACCACTTTTGTACCTCTGGAATTATTTTTCTCTGACTAGAGCAATTTGACGTAACAGCGGGCGGTCACCGCTATAAAAAAGGCCTGGCGCCCGAGCTAATCGACTGTTATTACCAAAAGAAGTTATAAGAAAACCCAAACCAAACTTAATAAATAAATAATTACGTAATAGTCAAATCAAAAACAGAAAACCTTATCCGAAAAGAGCTCTTCCTACAAATTGGCCTACCTGAATAAGGACGCTGGTTATAAAGTCTGCCGTGGTTTCAGCACGGCTACAACTGGGCACTCCTCAAGTTGGGGGCGCTCCGAGGTCGGTACTTGTTTTAATCTCATAATATACCTACGTATAATAAAAATTTCAAAATTCCAGAGCCAGATTTTGCTCATTTAATTTTTAGAGCTCCTTAAGAAACCCTGTATACAATTTTTTGATAATCCAATGCGCGGGCACATAAAGCTTCGTACAATAGTGTTGATGTTGAATGCCACGTATTTGATCAACAGGATATTTAATTTTTTTAGTTTTTAAGTTTTCAGTTTTTAAGTTTTGACAAACTTTGTGAGACAATATAACTTTGAAAAATATTGCCACTTTCTCATATAAATGTAATGCCTTTGGAGCTACAGGGTGTTAAATTTCGCAGAAAAATAAAGATATTTTTTAATATTTCTGAAACTAATAAAATATTCAAGTCAAATTTGGTACACTTAATTACTATGAAAGAAAATGACTAAATATCCACCTGATCGAAAAACCAGTGGCGGAGATATGGATAATTAGTGATGCTAATTTTAAAAAAAGTTCGGCTCTGTGAATGATCCTATTCATTTCCCACAAAAGAATATTATTCACTTTTTTCGTATCGGCTATGGTTTCGTGGTAAGTACCATTTTTTTAAATTTAATAAACGAATTATAGGTACGAAAAGAAAACCTGTTGTTGGAAAAAAGAGGATACAAATCTAAAAGAACGTTTTTAATAGAGTAGAAAGCAAAATTATAATTATTACTTTAGTATCAGATCACTATACCCACTGTTTTAGGAACATTCGATTCTGGTCTTCCTTTTTCCTAAAAAACAGGTTTACGTCTCATATGTGTATTAAATTTAAAAAATTAAAATTACCATGAAACCGTAGCCGTAGCAGATAGAAAAAAACATGAAGAATTATCTTTGTTGGGAAATAAAAAGGGAGACCCGAAATGCCTCTTTCAGTTTGCCCAGAGCTGAACTACTTTTTTTTCTTAAATTAGCATCACCAATTACCAGCCACTGTTTTTTGGAAACCTTGCCATTTTGTGTTAACTTATGCCAGTAATACCAAATGAACCAAAATTTGGTTTGGATGGCTTTTTTAGATACAGAAATATTAAAAAATATATTCCTTTTTCTGCGAAATTTACTAGATACCCTGCAACTTCCTAGGGAAGTCCATAAGTATATATTAGAAAGTGGCATTATTTTTCAAAGTTCTATTATTCCCCAATGTTTGTCCATTGAAATAAACTGTATTTTTTAAGCAAATTTTTGGTTTTGTCTTGGTCAAATTCGATAATTTATTTGAAGCCTGTTGAAGGTGTGACAAAAAAAATACATAGCATTCAACACTATTGTATTTGAATTTTGAATTTATCTCGAATACATTTAAAAGTGTCTTGTGGTTAAAGAAAAGCAAAAAAATGAATTAACAATTTTTAGGATTGTAGAAAAAATCTAAATAATGTACTCTCACATTTCAAGTTGGAATTTTCGTACATTCCGCTTAATAAATAAAAACATAAAATTCAAAGTTATTTTTTTTATTTTGGCTTTTCGATTATAAACAAATTTACCTACTTTTAAACATAATAATAAAAAAATATACGGTACTAAACTTTTTATATGGTAGTTCAAAAATGTCGATATTCGTCGAAGTCAGAACAAGAATTTTGCAGATTGTCATGCCCAAATACAAAGGGATCACAAACAGGGGCGGCGGTGCCCGGTCATAACCAAAACAAATCTTTTATTGCTCCCCCCCCCCTTTGGTCAACTCAACTCAATTATCAACTTTTCTATTTAACTTTTTTATGAGTCTGGTGAATGAAAATAGAAGTTATTACTTGTCTTGACGTTAAGTAGGCACTTAAAATCCGTTGAATAAAATAAAGTAAAGGCTCCTACTTGAGACTAAGTTCTCGTTTTATGTAAGGTTGGTCAGTGCTATACTCATCATACAAATTTTAATGAGAATGACAGCTTTTATGCATGTACAGGGTGTACTAGGGAACAATCCTAACCCCTACTACTAAATCTATTTAACTTGGATATGTGAATAGACAATCAATGAAATAACAAAAAAAAAATGCTTTGATGTAACCAAAACAATTTCACATTAAAATTCTAGAAAATTAAGTGAGATTTTTGATATTTCTGGAATTCATACATAAAATATATTTTTTGTTTTGAGAATTTTTGTAACATAGCTTACAACATTGTAGTATTTTAATATACTTAACATTCTCTTGATTGCGCTGCAAGTTGTTGAGCACTGCCATAATTTAGATATCTTTGAGTAATCTTTATTTTAGGTTTAGGAAGTCAATAAGTCTGATTTAAGATTGGTAACGCCACTAGTACCTATATTTACTTGAGCCACAAGATAACATGAACCTTCGGTAAATACTTGCGAGTAAATTCTTGGCAAGACACAAGACCAAATAACAAAAAAAAAACAATTCGCGTACTAAGCAAAACAATAAAGATACAAATATTAATACATTATTAATAACAAAAAATTCAGCTTTTATTGACTGAGCGAAGTGTACGCGATTAGAGGATGACTTCAATAGGCAATACAGCGACATAGCGACGTTATATTTTAATTTTTTAATAGTGTGTGATTTTTGATACTATGTTTGTAAAGGTGCAATGCACCCATTCATATGATCTTTATGGGTGCATTGGCCCTATTGCCTCTGTTTAGTCGCCGCCCCTGATCACAAATAACAGGTGTGAGTGCCCTGCCTCCGTAGTTTAGAATGTTTAAATGGAAGCAAATTTGAAGTAATAAATATTTCCAAGCATTTGCAAAATGTGAACATAAATTAAATTTAGTTCTTTGCATTTCTTGAT
The DNA here is from genome assembly GCA_963920635.1 of Pseudeuparius sepicola. Lineage (NCBI taxonomy): Eukaryota > Metazoa > Arthropoda > Insecta > Coleoptera > Anthribidae > Pseudeuparius > Pseudeuparius sepicola. The sequence continues at coordinate 42,910,662 of OY987302.1, read as the reverse complement.
ACTATCTTGGAAATACATATTAATATCTATAACAAGTATAATAATTAAGAACATGGCAATAAAATAAATATCCAGTAGATACGAATTAAGTATGAACATTTTAATTTTAACACAGTGACCTCCGAGTAATAATACGAATCATCGGCGACGTGGCGGACCATTCCGGCACAGTAAATACACCAAGATAAGATCTGGGGCAGCTCTTGGCACAGCGTTGCCAGCATTCCAAACTCAAATTCGAGTTAAGCGAATCCATTACTTCTAAATGTCTAAGTGGAAATAATAAGCACGGACAATATAACGTATTTTCTCATTCGTACGAATGAGTTGTGTAGTTTATTGGTCTGAACGTTCTCAACATAGAAAAATACCCTTCTACTACTTTCAAGGACAAAAATCATAATGAATATAATATAATTTATGAAATGGCAGTGGATTTCCTGTTTCGCAGCATTTACGTAGGCAATATATAGCAGTTTAAAACAATAATTAATGTTTTACAATTGAAAGTAGGAATATAGGCGGAATATAGGTGAAAACCCGCCAATTTCTCAGTAGATACTTTTAGCTACCATATAATAGGGTTGTCTATAACTTTTTATTGCCGTCCTATGTAGGGCGATATTCTTCTCGTGGAATTGTGAAAACCATATTATTTTCTTTTCGCGCACAGGTCCATATTAAGGGAGATTGATATGGCTTATTCAAAGATATATGCGTAAATTTCAGTTTTCTGTAATAAGTAGATATTGTTGATAAGTGACGTATATATTAATTTGTTCCGGGGGAGGGGCGAGAAACTCTTAAAATTTTTTGACAGGTGTATTTAAAACATTGTAGTATCTAGTCATGATGCGCCGCAGGCAAATATTTTAGAAATTTTAAAGCCTAAGCACATCTTTAAATATTTAAAATACATAGTGCTATTCATAAAGTTAGCACCAAATGGGAAACATTTTTGGCTAGACCCTTGCACCTACATCCAGTCGTGACTTCACAGTCCATGCCTGTCAAATTTGACATTTAAAGTTAAAAAGTGAGAAAATTGAGTTTTCCTTGGAAATATCGAAAAAATTTATTACAAATATGTACCTAGTATTGTGTTGTGCCTCTGTGCCATTTTTCAGGAAGATATTACGACGTGTGTTTTTCTTAATTATATTTTTCTTTAAATCGGTACTAGGATTTTATTCCGGCAAGTGACCTAAAACACGAATTTACTGGTTGCTCTCTTACTAAATCATAATTAAGACGCAAACATAAAGATAAAAATAAGATTTTTAAAAATAGTTGTTTTGTTAAACAACTTAATATTGGTGCAAAGAATCTTTAATTTTAAGCTAAGTTTACTTCCTTGGCCAGTGTTTTGCACAAAACACACCCATATTTTGAAATTCAGTCAAACAAAATGGTAAGGTACAGGAATTGAATTTTATGGTTTCAATTGAAATTCCAGGAATATCGAAAAAGAAAAAAATACATATCCGGATGGCATACGGGCATAATAGTACAATACGAACGCATTTTCTTAATAATAACAATAACTGTTTCCAATATTTTAGGCGCAATAGTGTACCCAAAAGATACGCATGCTATTATCAAACTTTTTAACAAGAGTACCATTTTTTTGTAGAATACCCCCAAATTTCATAATTTGGCAAGAAAGCTGGAAAAAGTGCACACAAAAAAATTTGTGGTATTTTTAACAACCCATTTGGGACGAACATGGTGGAGAATGTCAAACTATCTCTACCTCGGTAAATGTCGAATCTCACAGGTATATCACATACTAAATTTCAGAATTTTATCTTCTTTGTTCATTCTGGAAATATTTAGAAAAGCCGTTTGAGGCCATGTTTATAGCAACTTTCTTCATTTTTTTGGGGTGACAGAACGCGCTGGTAAATTATGACAGGCTAATTTCGGGACATCCTGTCTATGTATTTAATGTAGGTGACACCAAATGCGTCGCAGGCGAAAACTTCCCAAGGTCGACTTTGATTTTTTTCTGCTAAAAATTATAACGCACAAAAATCAAAGTCGACCTAGGCTTTTGAAATTCTTTCACACCTATCCAGTTTTTCATTGTGAACAAGTTTTCTTAATAACATTTTGATGTGAAAGCTACCCAAAGTGCACTTTTCTGAAGAAAAGTGAGGAAAAATGCCAAAAAATCAAAGTAGGCCTAGACTTTCGAAATTTCGCAAACCTACTCAGTTCTTCATTCTGAACAAGTTTCCTTAATAACATTTTGTCATAAAACCTACAGAAAGGGCACTTTACTGATGTGGAAAATTAGTTTTTTCAAAATTCCCAAGGCATAAGTACAGGGTGTTCCCGTATATTTTGACCCACCCCTAGAGCCTATATTTTTCGAGTTAGAAAAAAATTACTTAAATGAAAGTTGTAGGTTTTTTTCTGAACCGCTAGGATCTGTGACTAGATAAAACAAATGAGCGTCGCAAATTTATGAAAAAATATAAAAATTACTTTTTTAATGGAACACCCTGTATATTTGTGGATTTTTTAATTGCACGCATTTTTTCGATTCCAACAATATAAATATGTTATATGTTTGCTCTAAGCATTCGCATGATATTCCAAATTGTAGATAAATACGATTTTTATATTTAATCAAGGTTGCCATGGAAAAACATTTCATCTTAGACAAGAGCATTGCTGTAAATCCATTATTTTTGGGACAATACACCTTGGTACCCTACAACTTTCATTTAAGTAATTTTTTTCTAACTCGAAAAATAAAGGCTCTAGGGGTAGGTCAAAATATACGGGAACAGCCTGTACGTGATTTTTCGAAGGTAAAATTATGTCACAAATTAGTTTAAAACCAAGTAGGGCTGATCCCCAGAAGCTCAAATTTCAGCTCGAAATTTTTTTGTCATTTACACCCTACGTGAACTCTATCCGTGGACACACTGTAGATACTAAGGAGTATTGTTAAAACCGTCCAAAAAATGCTCGCACACCATCTTTCAAATTTTAATTTAGGAACGAGAACAAATTAAAACAGACATATTGTAACGTCTAATTACAATTCTTAGAACTCTATACTGAGTTGAGGTAAACCTAGGTATAGGAAATTTGTTATTACTTATTAATTTGGTGTGCCTCGCGGAAATTTCAGCAATAGTTCTGACAATCTATACATATGTAGCTTTGCCTATGCTATAATTTTTTATATATATTTTTAGAAACACGCGCTTGCCATGATTATTTTTACTGAATATTTGCATTTACTAAGTTAAAGAGTGATCTTTCCCTATCATAACCCATAAAGCATAATATTTTTAGTTATTTATTTTTCATATATAGAAATAATTCCTAATAATTCCTGTGCGGTAATTTCTAAAATTGTTGACGCTTGTAGTTTCTAGCAATTGGGCGAGTCCTAATTTAGAGATGATCTGCATCCTCTATCTTCATCAATGGGACACGAAAGCATTTGACCTTACGAGACTAATTCCTCTCCCCCCCTCCCCGCCAAAGTTGGGCGTACCTAGTTTTAGCTTTTTAAAATTCAAATCTCAGACGGGCATGTTATCCATGAAATATTTTCAATTTGTAACTCTTTTTCGGTGTTTTTATTTATTTTACTATTTTTCATAAGAACCTAGATAAGTACCTACCTATGTTTCATTACTTATTTTATTTTTATCCCTCATTTCAACTATTTAACTTTGAAAATCATACAAAATTTCGCCAGCGGTGCCTTGTTTCTTGTATATTTTTGAACTATCCCAAATTATAAATTCCCTTCACCAAATTGCAGTGATGTAACAGATACATTTTTTTCGGTATCTAGATACAGATACAGATACTGTCTGGCAGATGTATCTAGATACAGATACCGATACTTTTTTTCCAAGGTGTCTGGGTACAGATACAGATACGTTAAAAAGTATCTAGATACTTCCAGATACGTTCAGATACTACCAGTTAATTAAGAAAATTTCAGACCTCATAAGGCAATCAATATACTTACCTACTTAGATATTTATGAAACAAGTGTGTGTGTAGGTAAAGTAGAACTGTTTAGACGAATGTGAAGTTTACTACTAATTGAAGCAAGTTGTGGGTTAGTAGTTTACCGTGTACGTCACTGAGTAGGGGCTTCATGTACAGTATTTAAAAAAAATCACAAAATCGCACCCCATTTTATTATTTGTATTTTTTTTCACATTAGCAACATTTCGAAGTATTCATCGCTGAGCCTGTTACCCCTTGGCATTAAAATTTGTCCTCCTGTGCTAAAGAGGCGCTCGACTAGCGCAGATTATGGTAAAACCGTGTTATATTTTTTGCCTCATCGATTGCACAAAGCATGTAATCCGATTTGAATGACAATAAACTTAAAATTAATTTTTGCCCATAGGAACGGTTTAAAAATTAAATACATATAGGCACGTGGCACGCCTTGGCATCGTGGCTAAAAAAATGTATCTAGTATCTAAGTATCTAGATACTTTCAAAAGGACCTAGATACTAAAGCAGATCCTGATTTTTGTAAGTATCTAGATATGTATCTAGGTACATAAAAAGTGTCTAGATACAGCATCTAGATACATGTATCTCGATACATTACATCACTGCCAAATTGTACCTATATTTGTCGAAAACTGCAAATGTTATTTTTAGGGTCGTCAATACTATTTCTGATTGAATCAATAGCAAAATAATTACTGGTTTGCCATCTCGTGTTTGTATTATGAAGCATGCAACTTCCAAAAATAATGGGTATGTTACCCACCTCAATAGCCGCTTTTGTGTTTTGGTGTTTTCTACTCTAATTTGAGTTTAGTAAATAAGCCGTTAAGTATTAAACTTTTGCTACTCTTTTCTCAGCCGAATATATCAAAATATTGCTCCATAAATCTCATTTTAGGTAAAAAGTTCATATATGAACATAGGTAGATAGATAGATAGATGTTTTGAAAGTTTCGCTAAAAAAGTATTCCTAAATATTTTGGAAATGGAAAGAGGTATCAATCGCAGAAAATATATACGCTACACGTACACCCGTATACGTTGTACCTGCCCGTTTTTCGCACGCCTATGGATACTGAAATATTTATGGGTTCGCCAGTTTTACATGAAAAATACTTGATGCAAATTTGCTATATAATGCTTAGTTTTTGAGCACGACCTGTACTTTTTTATTTAGGGGTTTTTTGACTTTTGTTTGCATTAACTTATCATTTTTATTAAGCGCTTTTGAACTTGTGTTCAAATGAATTTTTTTGCTTAAAATGAGATTGTTTACCATCAGTTTTATTTATGACAATTAAAACTGGGACTAGCAGTACGTAGAACTACCCACAATGAGCAAAATCTCACGAAATATTTAAGTTCCTTAATCATTTATTTTAGTGATTGGGTGGTTGAGAGGGATGGATGGTGTGAATTTGAAAATAGAGTCATACAATATGCCTTTTTAAGTTTTTGAGATCAATAAATTGAATGATGGGATAATTTTCCAGAAACATAATATGTGAATAATGTGTCAAATATTGGAACTTACGTTTTTTTCATTAAATTTGTATATTTACATAATGGATTTAAAATATCTATCTGATTTTTGGAAGTACGTACCTACTGATTCCATTGGCAACGGTTTTTATTAGACTAGCAAATAATTTCAATTATTTGTTCATCTTATTTTCCAAATATGCCGTAGAAAAAAAAATACATATACAGTGTCCTCCAAAAGATTCGAATCCTATGGAGAAATTTTTTAATTAATGATTTATTTGTAAATTCAACTTGGGGTTACCTTTTTCTGTAAAAAAGATGAAAATGACTCGCTCAAACGTGGTCACGTGACTTTCGCTATCTGTAAAAAATTAAAAATTAAACGATAAAACCGCTAAAAATTAGTTGATTTTTAAAATTTCAAAAAGTTGCAGGAGCATTGAGCGCAAGCCTTACATTTATATATATTTTATTATAATTTTTAAACGTAATAACTTCGTTGTGGTTAAAGAGTAAGTAGTATCTATAATATCAAATCGTTTAGACAATCTCGACAAAACGTTGTAAGTATAATGTACAGACTGAGTCATTTTCGATGGTTTTATGGGGTATCTTTTGAGATATTTGCGATGCTCAAAACAGATCTCTGATATCTCCAATACTTTAGGAGATACAGGGCGTTTTTGAAATTTTTGCTATTTTCTACAATTATCATAGCTCATTTGTTTTTAAACCTATATATTTCGTTGAAAACGCTTTATACGCACTTTTTTACTTAGAATCCATTGGAGTAAACAGTTTTTCTAAAAAATAGTTATTTTACCTACCAAGGCACTGAAGTTCAACTTAATAATTCGACTTCAGTGCCTTGGTACATAAATAACTATTTTATAGAAAAACTGTTTACTCCCATGGATTCTACGTAAAAAAGTGTGTATAAAGCGTTTGCAACGAAATATATAGGTTTAAAAACAAATGAGCTATGATAATTGCAAAAATTTCAAAAACGCTCTGTATCTCCTAAAGTATTGGAGATATCAGAGATCTGATTGGAGGATCGTAAATATCTCAAAAAGTTAACTAATGAACACCTACCTTGTTTTTTTCTATCTATACAAATAACGGATATACCCCATAAAACCATCGAAAATTACTCAGTCTGTATATTATATTACTAATTTAGTGAAGCGAATCGGCATCAAGTGTATCACAATATAGCCGCACCATTGTTTATTTTCGGTTAAGAATTAGATTTGTTTATCGTTTGGGGTCGACATTACAAGGGATGTTGTTGTTGACACAGACAAAACCCATATAGCGAGAACACTAAGGACAATGATGCCCTTAGATGAGGAAGAAGAAATAAATCTCGCAACTCCCCATGCCCCCCCTCCACCAAATCGAAACTACAAGATTCACCCACAAACCGCACAATCCGGCAACGCCGCGGCCGCCGTCTGTTGCGGTCGCCGGTCTGGATCAGCTGTAGCAGTGCGGGGGTCGGTATTGATCACGGGGTGGCATCGATCGGCGAGCGGCGGCCGGCACGGTGCCAACGATGCGCCGCCAAAATCACTAGGACACGTGCTCGGGGGTTCGACGGCCCGCCGCTAGGTGGCCCGCGGCGCGCGCTGCTGCGGCGTTGCCGGAAGCGTGACGGTTGTGGGAAGAGGGGGGGAGGGTCAGCTGGGAAGGGTTAGGTTTTTATTTATATGAGATTGGGTTGACGAATCCTGACGATCTAAATATTTTCGGAAATTTATTTGTGGCGCAAATAGATCCATTTAATTTTTAATTTGGGTTTTTGCCACCAAACTGATTAAAAGACAACATTTTCAAGTTGCCTGGTAAAATTCATAATTTTTTAACAGTAAATGAACGAAACTTTGAACGTTTAACTCAAAAAATATCTTCAACAAATTTGTTTTCTGAGCTTTCGGATTTCGGAGCATAAATCGTCCTCCTTTTTCAAAGATCATGTCACGTCAAAGTGAAATGACAGATTAATAAAAGTTAAAATGTCATAACAACAGAAACAATAGATATTGTACCCTGTGGTCTACCTAATTATCTGTACTAACTTTTCTTTGAATAACTGGCAACAATATTTCCTCTGAACATTCAGCAGCACAGTTTTCCGTATTTCCTGGAATAAATGCTGATTCTTTAATTTTTTGTCTATTTTCTACTCCTTCTTTGAGAATTTGGACCTACACCACAAAATTAATTCTATGTTTGTTATTAAAAGTGTGTTAACATATTTTTGACTTCGAAATTTGATTTTGCCTGATATAATTTTTATGTTCTTTTAAAAGAACGTTAAATGGCCTACAAGTCTCCCCATCACAGAAATTTGCACATTTGCAGGAATTTTATAAATGATTTTTTTTTAACTTTGTACCTTATTAAATGGTTTCGTTTTAACTAGCATCGATCTTAATGTATTTTTGGTTTTAAAAACTGTTCTGACATTAAAACGATTGCCTATGCGTTTTAGCTTATCTCTTAGTCCAGGAATATAAGGAATAATTAAATATACCTACTGGTCGGTTCACCAGATTTATTTCTCTAATTCTATTAGCATTGTTATTTTATTGGAAATCCTGAAAACTTGCACAACAAATTAAATAGGATAACTATTCTTCTCAAGGACATGTTTTATATGTTTAATTTCCTCCTCAAATTTTGTGTTATTAGAACAAATCGTTTTAGCCCTGTTATACAAAGTAATAATTACTCCTTTTTTTAACACTAACATGATGATTGGAGTTAAAATGGAGATATCTGTTAGTATGTGTTGGTTATCTAGACACTAGTTTCTGTACTATCTGATTTCAGTATAGCAACAGAAAGGTAATTGATTATCATTTTCAATTTTTTCACAATTTTAAGTAAATATTTTGCTAACAGTGACATGGTTACCGACCTAATTATGATGCTCGAAATCGAAATACAGCATTTTTGGAAGTCTTGCTATAGGCACTATTTATGTTTTTATAACTTACAGTTTAAATTTTGATTCGCAGATTAATTAGTTCACCAACTCCGACAGATTTGGATGGTTTAAGGATAAGACCATATGAACTAACACAGGAAAACTTCTTTTCACTCAGATATGGTGTAGAAGCGGCTATTAATAAAATCTGGTGATACTTCAAACAATAACTGGTTATCGACAATTTTCAAAAGCGATATACAAACAGCTGCTTATGCAATCACGGCTACCACATTTTTAAATCCATTATAGAGGAAAGTCGCCTAATTTCGGATGGTTTCCTAATTTCGGATAGTGGTTTGTCTAAGAAGCCATCTGTTGTTTTTAAATTGAAACCTCACCCTATACAATGCAAAAAGTCAAATTAAGACCACTATGCAATATTGTGGTGGTACAATCTCTCTCCATTAGATGGCAGCTCCAAACGTCTAAATTGCATGGCGGAGTTTTATGTTCGTCGCGGTTTGAGCTGTGTCGATCTTTGAAATATTCGTTCCAGAATTTTGTGTTTGCGTCCTAGGAAAGTTAATATATTAATTAAGCCGGCATTCTAGTCACAATTAAACATATTTCAAAAATAACAGTACTGCATTACTCTAACCTAAAAAGTGAAAAGGTGCCTAATTTCGGATAGTCTGAAGTTCCTAATTTCGGATACCAGAAACCCAAAATTCTGGCTTAATATAATATGCTGGTTGCGAGTAAATTGTTTATTTTCAGAAAAAGTGACAGATCCATTGAAACTGGCTATTATAATGAGGTCAGAGGAAAACGAATGGGATAACTACCTATCCTAATGTCTCCAATTTTGTTTCGGTCCCGAAACATTGGAAATTACATCAAACAAGCTAATAAAGAAGCTAGAAAAAACGTATGTGTGCGCCTTTTGTTTAAATAGGTATATAGTTTTTATACTTGTAGAAAGTATACAGGGTGTCCCAATAAGGCCTCCCGTCGATGATATCTCGGGAACAAAAATATATATTTTAATTCTGCAAACGCCGTTCGCTAGGACGTGAAGAGGGCTTCATTTGAAACTGCTAAGCGTTCATTTTGATATTGACGTATATATGGCGTTGCGGTGCAAAGAAACTTTTCGTTCCTAGGAACGTTGGAATGTAGCCCATATGAAAGACTGGGTAATTTGGAGAAACTTTTGTTCTATGAATGATTTTTCTATTGTTACTAGTTTCTGAGATAACCGCTCTTCAATGTCATTTATCAAAAATGAGCTAATTCGCTTAAAATTAAATTTAGAGAAAAAAGTTATTAAAAATATCCTTGTAGTTCACTAGGACGAAGAAAATAGCGGCACGTATCAAATTATTACACATCCAATTTGACCGGAAGTACCGGAAGTGACCCATTTTTCAGTTCAAAATGAACATACTGTACATTGTATGTACCTACAATTTTCCCTCAAAATTGGGAAAAAGTATACCTAATAACAATAACACCATGTATGTAGGTACATTTAGACAACGACAAATTGGCCGAATTTATTTTTATTACTATGATTAACCATTGTTACAAACATTAATAAACTATGTTGAAGAATACCCGTGCGAGTTCATTTTATAAAGGTCTATGTCTCACAGCTCTTTTTTATTGCAAAATGGCGACCGGTTTCGTAATATTACGTTATTACATCTTCAGACCACAAGAGCACCACATACAGAGTGTCTCACTTAAGAGTGAAACAACCCTATAACTTCTTTAATTTTTAACCGACCAGAACGAAATTTTTACCAAAGGTAGATGGCACTGTTGTCTACTTATTTCCAAAAAATTAGTTGCCTACTCCAAAGTCAAAGCCACCTGCGATGCCACAAACGAGGCTAAAAATCCTAGTCATATTACGCATTTTTTTTTCAAAAAAATTTATTAAAAAAAGTTGTTCAGAATCGATTCAGAACCCTAAATCCAAAATTTAAGTAAAAATTTAAAATTTAATTTTTTAAAATTTGTTTTGTAGCTTTTATTTTAAAATAATTACTTTATACAAACAATTTGCCTTCAAAACTTCCATCGCACACTTTTCTAAACACCGAAAAATTATTAAATTGGTGTTTTTGGAATTTAATTTTTTTAAATTAATATTTTTTGTGTTTGACAAAATTTTGGATTTAGGGTTTTGAATCGATTCTGAACAACTTTTTCTAGTAAATTTTTTTGGAAAAAAAAGCCTAATATGACTTTCGGATTTTTAGCCTTGTTTGTGGCATCGCAGGTGGCTTTGACTTTGGAAATAAGTAGGCAACAATGCCATCTACCTTTGGTAAAAATTTTGTTCTGGTCGGTTAAAAATTTATAAAAGTGATAGGGTTGTTTCACTCTTAAGTGAGACACTCTGTATATGGAATTATATAATAAACACAAAAGTCATCAATGAACAGTAACAAACGAAATTCATCGGTGTGTAAAAGTCAAATCTAATAGGTAGGTTAAAATCAATACTTAGTATTCTTTATTAATAAACTAATTAGATAAGAAACAAATTGACAACAATAGAAAATTACCTGGCACACAGCCACCTTTGGCTAATAAAAATAAATTCAGCCAAATTGTCGTTGTTTAAATGTATGTACAAAATGTACATGCATGGTGTTATTATTATTATATGACACTGGAAATTACCTTTTTTTCAATTTGAGGGTTAAATATACAGTATGTTCATTTTATACGTGCCGCTACATTCTTCATCCCATAGTGAACTACAAAGATATTTTTAATATATTTTTCCTCAAAAGTTACTTTTAAGCGAGTTTTTTGTAAATGATATTGTAGAGCGGTTATCTCAGAAACTAGTAACAATAGGAAAATCGTCCGTAGAATAAAAGTTGCTCCAAATAACCCAATCTTCCAGATGCGCTACATTCCAACGTTCCTAGGATCAAAAAGTTTATTTGCACCGCAGCGCCATCTATACGCCAATATCAAAATGAACGCTTAGCAGTTGCAAGTAAAGCTCCCTTCACGTCCTAGCGAACGGCGTCCGCAGAATGAAAATATCTCTTTTTGTTCCGGAGATATCGGCGACGGGAGTCGTTATTAGTGGCCGAAATTAGGAACCTTTTTTCAGTCGCACCAAAATGTACCGAATTCATATACCTACCGTCGTTGTCTTGGAAAAAACAAATGTAGTAAAATTATTTTGACAATAAATTTTGTTTCATTATAACACGTTGCATATGCTTAGATATATGAAAAAATAAATAAAAAACACTTCTGTATAATAAATACTTAGTAAATTTAAAGTAATATCCGAAATTCGGCGACTTTCCCTTACAGGATGTAAATAAATAAATGTGAAAAATTTAAAGCGTGATTCAGAATCTTAAAAAAGAAGAAAACAATCTATAACATATATCCGAAAATGCGTACCTAGGTAATAAAAACATACAGGATGTCTAAATTTAATTTACAATTAAAATATTTGCATGTAATTTTGTGTCAGAGTTTTCTTTCGGGCGAGGAATTTATATAAGGTGGGCATAATCTATGTTTTTGATACACAGGGAGTTACATTAAGGAAATCTCTTTTATAAACGACGTAAAAGTTGAAAATTAAATTTTTAGATATCTATTAAAAATTTCAACATTTAAAATTTTATGTCTTTTTAAAAAACACATCTGAATATTTTTCATCATAAATTTGCCATGGATAATATTTAGAGTTTTAAAACAAATCTAACGTTAACTGTCCTGAAGAAGGAATAAACAATTCCGAAAGCTTGGCAATTAACAAATAGTTTACTTTAAAGACCAACTCGACTGCAAATCAACTAAAAGTTCCATCTTTTATCATACAGGGAGTTACAGAGATAAGTCGATCGTTTTTTACCTATAAATATGTTTTTTTTACCAAAATATCACTATTTTTCTTGAAAAGCCACATACAGAAATAAAAATAAATAAACATTTTTCTGAAACACATTTTAATAAATATATCGCCGATAAAAGCAAGGTTATGCAACACAAAAATTATGAGAGTGGCCGTACCATAAAATGAACATTAATAGCCAAAACAAAAAGACATAGCAAAACGGCATAAGAGGGCCTTTTTTTATTCAATTTAGTTCACTTTTTACTTTTTCAAAGATATTGTGGTAAAAAAGCGTCACACAACCGTTATAGATAAAAAAGAACTGATTGATAACTTAGCTCTGTAACTCCCTGTACATCAAAAACAAGAATACTTAGTCTCACATTCCAATTCCAAGAAACCCTCTGATGCGACACGCTATAAATTATGCTCATGTCCATTCGAACAACCACTTTATTGTATATTAATTTCTGCATAAAGGCAATTAATTTAAATGAGGCATATGAATCAGGATTGAACTCCTAACCCCCTTATATGCCACCCTGCTAGGTATAGTAATAATTATTCTTCTTTAAAGCGGTAAACTGTAAAAAACGAGGCTATTAGACTTAAGTTATAAAAAAATAAGTAATATAAAGATAAAATACTCGAAAACAGCTTTTTTTTTTAAAGTTATGCCTCTTTCGTTTTTGTGACATGACACTTTGGCTAGGGGTGCCATGGAGAAGGGGCCTGGGGTACTGGGGTTGCGATCCCCCCTTGCCCCTTGTCTTTCACCCGATTTAATTTTGGTTATCTACAACCGTGACATAGTAAGATTTCACTCAATTTATCTAGGGTGCTGTAATTTCACACAATGCTGCGAAGCGACTGTTTATGTTTTATTATTTTTAAGTAAAATTAAATGTAATAAATAATGTACTAGTTGGGTTTTTCTCGTCCTACCCTTGAATGACTGCAAACTTCACTCGCGTGCGGTAGAATCTGGATATCATACTTATTATAATGCAAATTTCAAATCGACGGTGTTTCCAATGAGATATCACATTATGTCGTACATGGTATGATCCTATTTAAACAAAATGTGCCCTGCTTTTATACAAAATCAAGCTGTCTAAACATTTACAGGGAACCTTGAAAAATTTGAAAAAAAAAAAATGTGCATATAATTTTCCACAGACCATCCTGCAGATTACTCCTATGCCGAAAAAATTCTGTATTGAGATATTTTTGTCTTACTAGTTAATAGCGACAGTACTTAAATAATTAGCACGTATACAACTATACTACTTACATTCATTTTTGGACAACCACGAGAACTTACCTGAAACAAAATGAAATAAAATTAGCTGGAGTCGTGAAATTTGAGATTAATTCTACAAAAATAATAATCTCCCACGAAAGCAGACCACACGATATTTTAATATATCGATGCCTGTTATTGAAGTGATAAATCATAAGTTGATTGTTGATTGTATTTCCACGATTTACTTTAGAAGCTAAAGATTGCGAATATTTGTTATTGAAAGCGTCGAATGTAAAAATAATATAAATATCATCCGGCTTATAGAGAAATATTATTGCTATATTATTAAATTTAGATATTACTAAGATCAATGGCACGCTACATAGACGTACAAATAAAATAGGGAAAGAACGAATCATTTAATATATTATTGTTACATTGACAGATGTAATTCATTTATTAACTTGTCCCACCTCCTTGACGATAAAATTGTAGATAATAAATAATTAAATCAACCTACATTCACTTTTCCCTCAAGTGTTTGCGTCCAGGATTGTTTTCTGGGTGGATGTTTTTTCTTTGGTACCTATGTGACAAAAGCTTATAGGCTGCCAAATTATATTTTGCTTCCTCCTCATATGGGAAGTTATGATTTCAATTGCAATTCAATAGTGGTGCTACGTATTAATTGAATACACTTTCCACACTATTATTAATATTTTCATTGAATACCTACCACGCTTTAAAATTGTCAGCATATCGCATTTAGGTACATTTGGCAACGCTGCGCTCTGTATTGCATCTGACACATCCCTCCAAATTTAAATGATGGGAGGAAGCACGTGGGCGTTGCCGGTTTTAAAGCACATAATCACAGAAAATATACGCTCCGCGTAGCGTAGCTATTAATCTCATGTCTTTCAACTACTAGGCGTTGCGAAGACGGTTTCAAGACGTTTCAGTTTTCGAACTCCTGACAATTCGATGCTGCGGGGATCCTTGTTACCGATGATAAAAAAGTTTTCCTGCTTAGGCCACTTACTGGCAATAATATATTAGAGTGTTGAAGTGCAGCCTAATGAAATGTAAAGAGTGCGTGATTTTACGTGCACGCTTAGCGTTAACCGAACCGCTTCGAACTTCACTGACATACGACATGGTGTTTGCAATGCCGGAGCAAACTCTGAAGTTGTCGATTTTAAGAATTTAAGTGCTTTGCATAATCCTGTCAATAAATGTTTAATAATGGACGATGGAAAATCATAATTTGGAGATGAATATAACAAAAGTTCCGGGGGTCTGTTACATGAGCTAACTGTAGGGTTCCCAAAATGTGTCTTTGTTTTTCGTTTTTCGCATATATCCCAATAGTGGTTAGTCCTAGCGAAATCAATACTGAAAAAATTAGATATTCAGTGCTCTTACCTCATAAGTTGAGTGAATTAGTTTTCAGATTGTTTTGTTGTCCTAAAGTTCATTAAAATTATTATTTTGTATAGGAAAGACTACACAATAGTATTCCGGCTCATTTGAAGAAGCAGGCATTAGCGTCTACAGCACATTCTACAGAAGGCGGCAATACTTTTGATTTCAAGACCAACTGCTTCCTGTGTCCAAAACCATGACTTCAATTGACGATGACCTAAAAAATAGAAGAGAGAAGTCCTTTAGTCTTCTCAGAACTACAGTATAGTGAACTGAAGAAGTAGTCCATGTCTTGCAGTGGAGTAGGAGGATATGATGAAAGGGTAAAACTTACAGTCTCTGCTCCACAAACACAGTTCTTTTTAATTTTCAACTCTACATATGTTTCGACTCACCTAAGGAGTCATCATCAGCAGTGTGAAGTTAAAGGATATTAAACTTCCTAGACATAATCAAGTTTAGTATGTGATTGCGGAAAAATTGTTGTCTGAAAACATCTGAGATAAAACAGCTACGTAACAAATCAAGTTATTTGATTTGTTACGTAGCAAGTTATTTGATTTGTTACGTAGCTGTTTTATCTCAGATGTTTTCAGACATCAATTTTTCCGCAATCACATACTAAACTTGATTATGTCTAGGAAGTTTAATATCCTTTAACTTCACACTGCTGATGATGACTCCTTAGGCCGAAACATATGTACAGTTGAAAATTAAAAAGAACTGTGTTTGTGGAGCAGAGACTGTAAGTTTTACCCTTTACTACAGTATAGGATACACAAAGCATGTTTTAAATTAAAGTGTATGCGAGGAACTCATACTTCCCCTTTCGTAGGTTGTGATGTAAAGGCTGATACCTGCCTCTTCTAATGAGCCTGAATAGTATTAGCCCCGGTGTGTTATATCTTCAAAGTTCAACTAAATTCGATTTTTTTGCATGTACGTCTAAGTTCATGTTTCTGTTGGTATTGATATCCCTTCAACTCTCTTAATACAGGGTGTTCCATTAGCCTGTGGAGCATAGCTCCTACAGGGTTTTTGATATACATCAATTTTATTTTTGTTACTAAAAAATAGTAGTATTATTCCAGTCGTAGTCTCCGTTATTACAGTTGTAGAATTTGCCTACATCATACTGTGTGATCATATACCTATTAGTTAAATATCCAGATTGCCATGAAAAATAATAAACTGTCATGATAACAAAAGTTTGACATTTGAAAGAACAAACGATATCAACCAATTACAACAGAAGATAACTGAAGAAATCCGACTCCTCAATGAATCCGGCGCAGTAATAAATTTTAAGAGAAGCCTAGTTAAGCGATATAATCTCTGTCTTGCGCAGAATGGAGGCGTCATCGACCATCTTTTATAGTGTAGGTGCTAACTTCATAGTAGTTTAATATAGGTCTAATTCATCAATAAATCTGGTTTGTTTTTATGTTTATTATTTTTTATTTATTTATTGCAGGAAACTACAAAACTAAACCTAATGGTTTACAACTGTCAAATGTCAAACTTTTGTGATGACAGCAAATTCCGAGTAAACCATTGAACCAAACATATTACATATATATATTGTCACACAAGTTTACGTGGGAGACGCGTGGTGCAGCTTGAAGACTGCGCGCCTCCACCACGTGTCACAACTGAGTGCCTTCACACGGAGCCTTTACCATGTGACGCACTACTTGTGTGTGCCGAAGGGTTGGATTAACCCTCACAGCTTGCCGGGATCACTGGGTGCGGGAGTCGCGAAGCGCAGAAGAAAGACAGCAGGTACAAACTATGGTGATGTTTATTCTTGCACTCACAGATATGCCTCTAACAGTATCTGGACCATGGCGGAGGTAGCGCGGACTGTGGACCGACGCGACCGATAGTACGTGGAAGTGACCGGGACGCGAGCTGCGCCCTTGACTCGACGCGACGGCGGGGTGCCGCTACTGACCCACTGACGTCTTCAACAGTGCCCAGGGGCGCTGTCGTCTGCCCCTCGGAGCCCGACCTGAACAAGGAGGCTATTTAAGCGGGATCCATTGCCAGGTCAGACCAGCCTGTGGCTGGTGCGGGATTTATAGTCGCAGATTTTGCCGACTCGGCGATTGGACTTTGATTTATCTAATGTTTATCTTATCGAGTAATCCTCGTATATTTTGTTATTGATTGTCCCCTGTATTTGTATAAGGTTATCTTTATTTGTTATGATTCAGTAGAAGTAAGTTTGAATGGTTTGGTCATCGGTCCTCAGATGTCACTTTGTTGACAATATATATCGTTGGAATCAAAATGAAGAATAGATTTGAAAAAACCAATAGTATACAGGGTGTTCTATTTAAAAAAACATAGGTTTGGTTTGTATCTTGACAACACCCTGTATATCGGCAGATCTGATATGCTCTTTACACTCAAAATAAAATTCCCTACAACTTTTCTATTTACCATTTTTTTCTATCACGAAAAATAAAAGAGTTAAGGGGGGTAAAATGTTATGTGCATAACCCTGTACAGAGTGTACGAGCGACCAAAGTAAGACCGGGGTTTTCATTTAGTTTATCTCCAAAAGGGGGGGGCAAACCCCCCCATCCCTTATATCGTTGGATTGGCCGTAATAAGGGCTGCCTAGACCACCCAGTATCAGGGAATCACTGGATATCAGCATTTAAAATGTGCCACCTGTCGCCCTCCACCATCATACCAAAAATCAAGTTAATATCCCAAAAACCCCAGAACCTATGCTCCGACCATATGGTCACCCTGTATATTATACAGTTTCACGAGGCCCAAAATACTTATCTAGTTAGTGTCCTTTAGAGTGCGCACCAATAACAACGTACCTACCTAAAACTTCAAATCTATGAATCCACGAACGACATACTCCAAGGGTGTGGCTCTTCAAACATTTTTAGTCTTTTGTGTTCTAGCTTTGAGTGAAATAATTTTATACGATATGCAACTTCTGCCAAATTTCGCCGCTAAAAATTGTTATAAGTAATGTTCATTCGATGGCATCACCGTTTGTTGAATCGTTTTTTGATAAAAGCATTTGCTGGCTGGGATATACATAAAAATGTCTAGACTACCTTCAAAAACAACTGCAACTCGCAGTTCCATTTGCCAAAATCCGTCCAAGATCGTCGCATTGCCCGATCGGGCACCGGCTGCCATGCATGTGGCCCTCGTTCTCGTGCCATGTGCCGGGGTCAGATCCATCGCGTCGATTAGCATAAGTAATGAAGTTCAAAGCGTTATCAAGTATGGTGTCATCTTAACTTCTTTGAGTTATTAGCTTGGAATGAGTCACCCAGCGAAAGTTCAAGGCAATGAAGACATGGGAAGTATAACTAGAACTGGGAATATCTTTAAAAAATACTTAGATCATTTTAAGGAACCAAGATCGAGATATTATCCTTTGATGTTCGATCTAGATCCTCTTATTGTTCATCAAAGATCTATCTTTTTCTTAGATTTTTTTAGCCAGCTAACCCCCTTCCTTGCGATATGGGCAACCTATTATCCCGGTACATCCATTATTTTAAAACTTTTAAGAAAGAAAAATAATTAAAAATTTTGCATACAAGTTGTGGTTAATCTAAGTATGTAGTATGTAGTACGTTTGAACAAACGTCTTATCTGATTTTTCATAAGAATGCTAAGGTAAATTAAAGAAATTATAACAAAACCTATCGAGAAACTGTGACAAACACGAGGAAGTGCCAAGATTTTTTTTATTCAGAATTAAATACTGCCCAAGGCACAGGTGGGAAATTTTTGGTTGCTAATAATATATAAAAAAGTCAGTGTGTTATTTTTTTGCGAAGATGTAGTCATATATTAAAGGAGCAGTCATTTCTGGGATACCACCATAATATGGATAAAATTAAAGAACTTTTTAAAAACAAGCTTTTATTTAAGCCATGTATTAAAACGAATAAAATGGGTTTGGATTTTTGTTAAGGTAATTCAATGCCAAATTGCGACAAGTTTTTTGAAATCAAAATAGTAGGTATACATACTTCGTAAAGTACTTGCTTATCAACCAATCACTGTAGAATAGAATTAATTGGTACGTGTTTTCATGAACATTTCGCGCGACAAGCATTTTGATTTCAAAAAGCTTGTTGCAATTATTTGGCAGTGAATTACCTTAACGAAAACCTAAACTTTTATTATTTTTAGTACTTACATGGCTTAAATAAAACTTTGTTTTTAAAAAGGCTTTTTTTATTTTCTAATTTATTTTCTGCTTTTTAGTAGGTATTTGATTCCCATGACACGAGGCTGGTAAAGAAATTTAGTTCTCTATTTTGGGGCATCCGCCATATTGGATTTAGCATGACGTCACACACCTTATCGTTTTCTACTTGTCAAATGCTTTCATTTGATACCCATGTCAAGGCGCGCGGTTGTGAAGAGATAGGAGGTAATATGCCATCTTCGGGCGGCCGCCATATTGGATTTAGTATGTCGTAACCCATTTTATTGTTTCTCGTCAAACCCTAAGTTCGTATGTTTACTTTTGTGTACAGAAAGCTTCGCAACAGAAACCTCCTTAGAGACAAGTGACAAAAATAAGCGAGTCTCCATTTCAATTTACAGAAAAATAGCCAGTATTTTAAACATAAATTTGGTTCTAATACGATCTCTTTGCAATGTAGATTAAAGTAAAATATAAATATAATATAAAATGCACAATGTTTATACAGTGTCCTCCAAAAAGTTTGCACCATAGGGGGGAAATTTTTAATTAACGTTTTATTTTGAAATTTAATTTTGGGGTTACCTTTTGCTTTAAAAAATATGAAAAATGACCCACTCAAACGTGGTTATGTGACTTTCGTTATCTGTCAAAAATGACATTTAAAAAAATATATCGCCAAAAATGGGTTTATTTGTTAAAACATCAAAAAGTGTTACTTTAAAAAATTTGTTTCTTTTTCAATTTTACATAAGTGTACCAAATTTGAACGCTCTAATAAAATATTTAGTTTTTTGCAATTTTTAATATTTATGAAATTTCTCGAAACTCGAAACTTCGTAAAAACTATTTTATATCACTAGGTTTATCATTCTATTAATTTTTATTACTAATTACCGATAAGAATAGGTATTTTTCAAAAGAAAATGATATTTAAGCTTTAAAATTCTGTTACGTTTGTTGCAAAGTTGATGTACCGTCTAGCATTTGGGGTATAATTTTAGTTACATTACGTTTCCCAGTCCTAAATTGATACCAAAATAATAATAAATTAAAATATCATCAAACTATTTTACGTATCTAAGCAAAATTCTTGACTTTTATAGAACAAATAATAATTATTACCTTTAAGTTTAATTTCACATTAATCGATATTGATAAGTAGGCCATGGAGAGAATAGAAGCAATTGTTTTTATTTGATAGTTGTTTTTATTTTTAGTAATCAAACTGTCAAATAAAAACAATTGCTTCTATTCTCTCCATGGCCTACTCATCAATATCGATTAATGTTAAATAATTAAACTTAAAGGTAATAATTATTTGTTCCATAAAAGTCAAGAATTTTGCTTAGATACGTAAAATAGTTTGATGATAATTTAATTTATTATTATTTTGGCAAACATAACAGAATTTTAAAGCGTAAATATCATTTTCTTTTGAAAAATACCTATTCTTATCGGTAATTAGTAATAAAAAATTAATAGAATGATAAAGGATATAAAATAGTTTTTAGGAAATTTCGAGTTTTTAATATTTTCAGAAATTTCATAAATAAAAAAAAACTAAATATTTTAGTAGAGCGTTCAAATTTGGTACACTTACGTAAAATTGAAAAACAAACAACTTTTTCAAATAAAACTTTTTGATATTTTAACAAATAAATCCATTTTGGGCGATATATTTTTTTAAATGCCATTTTTGACAGATAACGAAAGTCACATAACCACGTTTGAGTGGGTCATTTTTCATCTTTTTTAAAGCAAAAGGTAACCCCAAAATTAAATTTCAAAATAAAACGTTAATTAAAAATTTCCCCCCTATGATGCGAACTTTTTGGAGGACACTGTTCGCATAAAAGCGAG
Organism: Pseudeuparius sepicola; assembly: GCA_963920635.1. NCBI lineage: Eukaryota > Metazoa > Arthropoda > Insecta > Coleoptera > Anthribidae > Pseudeuparius > Pseudeuparius sepicola. Next base: position 42,889,616 of record OY987302.1, on the reverse strand, counting down.
TCTCCTTTTGACACTTGACACTGAGGAATTGTCTGTATTACTCTTTAGTGTGTGCCTTGTGGTATCGTATCAAATCTGAATCATTTCATTTTTAATATACCTACCTACTTATTGCCAAAGAACAGTTACATAAAAAACACATAAATCACTGTGTAGATCGCAAATAAAGTGGTCTCATAATGTATTTCATTAGTTCAATGTATTCGTTTAAAACGTCTAAACACAGTGTATGGAGGTTTACAACTCTAAAATGTCTGCTTAAGAAATCGATATACTGCACTATGTTAGCGCAAACCGTGCTGCTATAATAACGCAATGAAGCTTTAAAATTTCTAAGGACGCCTTATATGAAAATGCGCCGACAGCAATGAATACTCTATGAATGTGTTTTATACATGAGCCATCCGCGCCACAGTACGTCCGGATGAAAAAATCATTGAACGCCCGGCGGCCGTGTCCTAGATTCCTGCAGCCGACCGCCTCGCGGGCCTCCCGGGGCCGAAAATCGCTATAATTACACGAATTCCGGTAGATGTCCGTAGCGTGGCATACGAGTATATCGGGAACACGAAACAGGGGAGAACGGCCGCTCCGTACGTCAGCTGGGGCAATGACACCTTGCCAGAGGTGACGATTCGGTTTCGTGAGGGGGGGGGGGGCTTCAATCGGGCAAATTGAATTTGTCAGATGGGTGAAACCGACAAGTATTCATTGCTTCAAAAAGCTACAAATAGAACCGACTAAAAGTCTTAACTTTTGAACTACAGGGTGCTAAAATAACAACATCCGATTTAATTTGTTTCGTTGTGGGATTAGGGTAATTCATATTTTACCGTTTAAAAAATATTTTCTTGAATAAATTGTTCAAAGTTATTGTTCTCGTAAGTGGTCTAGCGCCGTGCAAATGAATGAGTTTTATTTTTTGATTTTAAAAATAAGTTTTACTTTAAGAAGAAGCAGTGGCGTAACATATTTTTCTTTAAGTTATTCAATTCGAAACCCGTACAAACGCCACTGTCAAAAGTAATAAAGTTATTTTTATTATACTTCTTTGAAAACACCTTATTTTCATATGTTGTGGCAATAATGAAAGATGGGATTTTTCGGGCTAGCGCACGGAAACAGCGCATGGAAAAACTTTCCGTGCGCTGAATAAAAATACCGAATATATGGCTTTAAAATAGAAATATACAGCGAAGTAAACTAAATTTAAGAAACTCTATATGCTCTTTGATATTGAACATAATTAAAATACAAAATAGATATATGTTAAATATCAGAGAGCATATAGAGTTTCTTAAATTTAGTTTACTTTGCTGTATATTTCTATTTTAAAGCCATATATTCGGTATTTTCATTCAGCGCACGGAAAGTTTTTCCATGCGCTGTTTCCGTGCGCTAGCCCGAAAAAAAACATCTTTCATTATTGTTAAAACAGATGAAAATAAGGTGTTTTCAAAGAAGTATAATAAAAAATAATTTACAACAAAGCACCTTTGAAATAATTTGAGAGTAACCATGGAAACGCACCATACATACCAAACACTATATTGTCTGCATTGTTTATTTTTTGTCAATTAAATTTATTATAATATGCCGATAAAATGTTTTAAGTTTCTGTTTTCAAAGAAGTATAATAAAAGATATCGTTCATTACACGTCCAGAAATAGATTTTTCCGTGCTTGCATGACTTCCCGTGTTCGGATGCGCCTCACACGGGAATTTGTCACGCGCGCACGGAAAAATCTTATTTCCAGACTCGTAATGAAATACACCTACTATTGTACATCAGCGTGGTAAAGCACTCTCGGCTAAATAGTCATCAAGAGTACGACCTGAAAGAAAGCATGACATAAGTTGGAAAGTTTTAAAGATTATATACACATTGAGAAAACTAAATTTCTTTTTTTAATTTAATTTAAGGTTATGTGATACTCATTTGTCAGGTGTGTACATGAACATTAGAACTGCTATATATAATACAAGCATGCCAAGTTCATAATTATTGTTAACTTTTAAGCTGACTGAATTAAAAATTAATTTTATTTTTAGGCGTTCTTTCAGGTGGTACTCATACTGATGATTGCTATTTAGCCGAAAGCGCTTTACCATACTATTTTAATAAAATAAAATATTTTGCACCTCTATCTGCATTTACTTACACACTTTTTATTTAATATTAAGGTTAAGGTCCGAAAAACCTCTCGAATTCCACGGAATTTTCTCACTTAAATTAAAAAGCAAACACGACCAGCAAAATAATTTAGATAACATTAAAGAGGTCCTCGCCGGATGGACCGCCACATTTTTTATTCATTAAAACTACTAATTCAATATCAACGTTAGATAAGAGCGACTTCATAAAAAGAATTTTCTAAAGTAAATTTAGCCCAACGTGTTAACGCGCATGCCTATGAAAGCATCATTTACTTTATTGTAGGTTTAAATCCCGGACGATGCAGTCGATGCATTTTCGTTTTCTTATTATTATCAACAAAAATACAGATTTGATTATTTGCTATTTTATTTTACAGCAATATTAATATGTATATTTGTTCACAATTAAAACAAAATGCATCGTCTGGGATTGAACATCGACCTCGGAATTATTTCTGTTTACGCATATTTTTCCATCGAAAGTGACTGGGCTACAGGTTCTGGGTTTCTCCACTTTAGTATGTCGGGGATTGTTGGGAATGCTTTATATTTCGGGCTTGGGCATTTTTCGAGAGATTATTTCTCGTGTTTTGTTTTGGTTATTTTGAGGTTGTGCTGGACGTTTTACATTGTAGACACAGCTTACCATTGTTTTGGTAAGCTGTGCTGTAGAGGCTATTTTGATATTTGACACTGTGACGCAATTTTGAAGTTAGAAGTTGTTGACACCATTTTGTTTGCGTGCAGCCTCACATCGTTGCCGGCCTTCCAGTGTAGAAGCTTTCGCTTGAACATCAGATATTTATTCGGTCCTTGGCAGTTGAATTGAAAAGGTGGTTAGTATCATCACTGGATCCACTAGAGGAGCAGATTTAGGAACACTGGAATATTGGCGACTTTTGTTTTTTCTGGGTCCCCACCATTTTGTTGGGAATTTGAAGAAACCCACGCCTGATTACTTTGCCGTTTTATTTTTCCATCAGACCGGATCGTTTTCTTCCAAACTAGTAGCAAGTTTTTGAGCGTTGTAACGTAGAGTCCCTATTCGGGCACTCCAGTTTGTAAGAAGAGGCCCTTCTAAAGTTTTCGGTTTGATTTTGACTATTATGCATTTATTAAGTTTGGTTTGGGTTTGCTTATAACCTCTTTTGGAAATAATAGTCGATTAGCTCAGGCGCCAGGCCTTTTTTTATAGCGGTGAACCCCGCTGTTACGTCAGATAGCTCTAGTCGAAGAAAATAATTCCAGAGGTGCAAGAGTGGTGTGTTGTGAGGGGAAAGGAATAGAGTCGAACAAATAGGCGGTTTTAACAAACTGTATTGATTTAAAAACAATTATTTGCGTTATTTACAAGCAACGTGCATTTAGTAGAACGGCTCCGGGCGGATTCTCGGCAAAGTTCTGTAACAGAAATTGAATTAACCAAGCAGCCGGAATCTGACTGCCACAACGGAAAAAACAAAAGAAAACAATAGGTACCCGATTACGCGGAGTGAGAAGTTAATCAAGCATAGCACTCTAGGCTAGACAAGCGGATAGTTACGACAAAATAATTATCAAGACTAGCTGCTGAGAGGCCTTGGTCACACCCAATTTAAATCAACTTGTACAGAGCGTGTCCCAAATAGTTTGTCCTACCCCCTGGATCTCAGGAACCGTAAGAGATACGAAAAAAACTTGAATACAAAAGTTGTAAGGTTGGCAGTGGACATAACCTCTCTTTTATTTTCACATATACAGGGCGATTCGTATTTGCAGGACAAAAATAAAATATTTAGATTTTGACAATTTCATTAATCCTTTGGAATATTTGCATTCTCCATGAAATTTGCTACAGAACCGTTTTTTTGTTTTGTATTTTAGATGCAGCGTTGCCAAGATATCGAATTTTTCTTGGAATTTAGGGACTTCGTGGAGGTTATGGAAACTGAATGCTGCATCTTTATTTTAATAGATATCAAAGATATATTTTAGCCGAAGTATGACAGCACAACCGTGTGGTGTGGTATGTCGAAATTGGTTTTTGCAAATTATACTATACATAACAGGCTCTCAAAATCAGATAATTTCAAACAGCAATAACTTTTTTTTTTCAAATGGAATGACCCATATTTCTATAGTTTGTTGGATGCCGGTGTCCAAGCCCCACATTTTATGTAAATAACATTCTATACCAAAAACTACCCGTTTTCGAGATATTTAGTATTTAAGAAAATTTCTTTGCATTTTTCATTCAGGTGGGAAGATTTTATCAAGCAAGCCATAACTATTTTTCCAGACAGTGGCAGAAATAATTGTCATTTTAGATAATACGGGAAATAAAATTCTTATACCCGTATACAGTATGTCCACGGATAGACATCCCAAGAGGACAAATGGACCAAAAATTTCATTTCTCGACAAAAAGTCATTCTTGATAAAAGTTTCTTCTTCTCGAAAAAATATGGTCAAGATCAAGATCAAGAATAAACTGCCTTTATTTTTAAAAATATCAAACACTTTTACTTAGAAAAGTTGTTTATAATTAAAAGATGTGTCCGATTATCACTTTCCAAACAAATCAGCCAACTCCGTTTTTTTATTTCCGAGTGTGAAACTCCTTTGTGTTTAAAATTATCAAAAATATTTATTTAGAAAAGTTGTTTAGAATTAAAAGACGTGTCAGAGGGTAATTTTTTACCCGTTTATGTCAAAGTCGTCCGATTTGCTTAAAAAGTTACAATCAGACACGTCTTTTAATTCTAAACAACTTTTCTAAATAAATATTTTTGATAATTTTAAATAGAGGAGTTTCACACTTGGAAATAAAAAAAAACCGAGTTGGCTGATTTATTTGAAAAGTGACAATCTGACATATCTTTTAATTCTAAACAACTTTTCTAAGTAAAAGTTTTTGATATTTTTGAAAATAAAGGCAGTTTATTCTTGATCGCATTTCATGTTTTTATTTTTTGGACACTCTGTATAAAAAAAAACGAAAATTCTCTACGTGGACCATATTTTTTCGAGAAGCAGAAACTTATCGAGAATGACTTTTTGTTGAAAAATGAAATTTTTGGTCCATTTGTCCTCTTGGGATGTCTATCCGTGGACATACTGTATACGGGTATAGGAATTTTATTTCCCGTATTATCTAAAATGACAATTATTTCTGCCACTGCCTGGAAAAATAGTTATGGCTTGCTTGATAAAACCTTCTCACATGAATGAAAAATGCAAAAAAATTTTCTTAAATACTAAATATCTCGAAAACGGGTAGTTTTAGGTATGGAATGTTATTTACATAAAATGTGGGGCTTGGACGCCGGCATACAACAAACTATAGGAATATGGGTCATTCCATTTGAAAGAAATAAGTTATTGCTGTTTGAAATTATGCGATTTTGAGAGCCTGTTATGAACACACTGTATATGCAAAAACCAATTTCGACATACCACACAAAATAAAGATACAAGAAAAATTCGATATCTTGGCAACGCTGCATCCAAAATACAAAACAAAAAAACGGTTCTGTGGCAAATTTCACGGAGAATGCAAATATTTCAAAGAATTAATGCAATTGTCAAAATCTAAATATTTTATTTTTGTCCTGCAAATACGAATCGCCCTGTATATGTGAAAATAAAAGAGAGGTTAGGTTAGGTGCCTTCATTGAATCCCATTATTAAACCCTTCTATTTTGAAATGAAATGCTGTAAACAATGGAGTACGCGGCATCACGCAAAAAGATGTTGGCTTTGTTTACTTTTTGTTCTTACTCCCTCTATCCTTGGTTATTTCTCTGACGGGTAAACCAACCTCAATCTCAAAGATATTTGTGGGTGTAGAAATTATAGAAAAAGACCTGTAGGGATATCGAGACATAACGAGAGTGCGACAACTTGGCACCCCTTTCGAAGATTTGATATTAACAGGAAGATTATTAATAAAAATTAGAAATAGTAATAGTCAGAGGTTTGAACCTTGAGGGACTCCAAATGAAGCCAGATATTCGAATGATTTGAGAAATGGTCATATATAGCGGCGCTTCGAGGCCTGTACTTGTGCAACACACTAGTTAATTCAATCACTTTTTACTTTATAATAAAATTTGTGGGGCGGAACCCCTTGCACAGATAAGCATCAAATCGTCGTCTCACGTTTCGAAATGATCCTTCTTCAAATAATAGGTAGACTTTCGGTTCCAGATAATTTAATTTTTGATCCTAAGGGAGAACGAATTTAGTCATATCTGATATTTTAAAGCTGAAATAATATTTGAGCCCTAACAGTTCTTGCAAACAATTTTTACATTACTTTTTTGTCTACCTCTAGGAATAAAAAAGTTACAGAGATTTAAGAATTTTAATTTTTTTTGGCCATAGTTTTCGTAGGACTCCAGATAAAGTCAGATATTCGAGTGATTTGTGACAATTATAAAAAACAAAAGGTCATATGCTGGCGCTTAGAGGCCAGTGCTTGTGCGACAACAGCCGCGTTCCTTTTGGCCCTACACTGAGAACTTTAGCTCAGTTGTTAGATGAGCCACTCAGTTTGTTTTATCTGTCAAAGGCTCATCTTGTGAAAGGGGAATTTTCCCCACCACCAAACTGAGCCAATACGCTCACAAGGATGTGCTTAAAGGGTGAGGGGGGAGGTAAAAAAATCCCACTTTAGCTCACATCCTTATTTGTAAAAGGAACTGCCACCAACTGAGATAAAGTAAGATTTCTTAAGAAAAGTGGCAAAAGGAACACGGCTACAGTAGTTAATTCAATGACTTTTTTACTTTATAATAAAATTTGTGGGGCGGAACCCCTTGCACAGATAAGCATCAAATCGTCGTCTCACGTTTCAAAATTATCCTTCTTCAAATATTACGCGTTGGGTTTCAGATAATTTAATTTTTGATCCCAAGAGAGAACGAATTCAGTCATATCTGATATTTCAAAACTGATATAATATTATTAGGGTTCTGACAATTCTTGCAAACAATTCTCTCCTTACTTTTTTGTCTATCTCTAGAAATAAAAAAGTTACAGGGGTTTAAAAATTGTTTTTTTTTATTTTTGACCATAGTTTTGGTAGGACTTCAGATAAAGCCAGATATTCGAATGATTTGTGACTATTATAAAAAGCAAATGGTCATATGGTGGCGCTTCGAGGCCGGTACTTGTGCGACTTTCATACTAGTTATTAATCCAAGGACTTTTTACTTCATAATAAAATTTGCGGAGCGGAAACCCTTGCGCAGATAAGCGCAATATTTGCAATGATTGCCACTTCGCGAAGCCTAAATCCCACGACTTATTATGTCTTCTACCAAATCGTTGTCTCACGTTTCGAAATGACCCTTCTTCAAATATTACGCGTTGCGACGACGCGACGATATTATGTGGTTACGCGACGGTTACTGTTACTTCGAAATCCCTTCACTTCGAATTCTCGCCAGACAGACTTCTCAACAGGCTTACCTTCCCAACAGAGCTTATGGTATCGATGTCGCAACAAGTAGATTGGGTGGAAGGTATAAGTCCTGGGATTTAGGTATCGCGAAATATCTGCCTTGCGGGATGCTCCTGGATGCTTGGTACCGCTACTCCAAAATCCCAACTCTCAGAATTCTCCCCAGAGCGACTTCTCGACAGACACTTGATATGGTTGTCGCAAACGCGTTATTTGAAGAAGGATCATTTGGAAAACATGAGACGACGATTTGGTATAAGGTATTTAGGATTTAGGTTTGGCGAAATATCTTGCAGGACGTTTCGAGACCCTACGTACCGCTAATTAGAACATTAATAAAAACAGATAGTAAATTTAATACCAAGCATTAGAACTTATATAACATACAAACTGGCTTATATAGTGATCAACAGAATGTACGCAACATATTTAAGTTTGCGATGAAAAAGGGAGAACAAATTTAGTCATATCTGATATTTCAAAACTGATATAATATTTGCATTCTGACAGTTCTTGCAAACAATTTTCATGTTAAACTTTTTTGTCTAAATTTTAATTTTAATTTTTTAGATTTTTGGCCGAAGTGTTCGTAGGTGGTTATGGACAAAAACTTGGCTTAGTTTTAGGTATGATAAATGTTTCGGAATGTTACAATATTATTTTCCTATCTTTTTAAAAATATTAAAATCAAATTTTTTAGATATTGAGTATACCTCCCGGGTGACTTTTTTAGGACTACCATCGCGATTTTCTGGCTAACTTTGCGCTCCACAAAATAGTAACAAATAAAAACGTGACAATTTTGGATAGTTATATAGCTGATGTTGATAAGGAAATCGGCATCCATATGGCCAACTTGTCGCGCAGTATAACAAAAATTCAAATTGGACAAAATATAATAATATATAATAGCCGTACCAATGCTTATTTTAAGAGAAAGAAGAACATTTCTATATTCAAAATTGATGGCACTGAGAACCTTATTACCTTCGGGTGGTCAGTTAGTTTCACGAAATTATGGTTTATTCTTGTTTCGTACACTCGCGTTTCGTACACTTCAAAAATTTACCTGAAATATTCTTGTTTCGTACTCCAAAAATTGGTCTGGGTACCAAGGTAATGGAGGTACCCGTCTGTGATGGATCGTAAAATGAAATAAAATTAATTTTATAACTAAATATCAAAATATTTATTGGTCACATACAGAAATATAAAACATTTTTATATACGTATAATAGATATAATAGATGGTTTTACTCTCTACCAAATTTTACAATATACAGTGTGTTTCACTTTAAAACGTACAATTGCGTATTTTTCGAAATTTTGGTCGATCTTCAAAATTTTTTTTTGGCATGTTGCATTCAAAGAGCTCTACCCTTTGGGCTACAGTTTTTTGATATACGATCATTCCATGACCTACTGCAATCAAACGAAGACCCCAAAAATCACGAAATCGTGTTAGGCATTTTTGTTTGAAAAAATAATCAGTTCCATCGAATTCAGCTTACCTCAGATCCCTATTTCCGCAGTTTCAACATTCTAGCACTTACAGGGTGTTCAGAAAATAAGGCAAAATTTCAAAAAAATTGCACTTTTATGAGTGCCTTGTATGAAACACGGGCCTTATTTTGTGAATGTTTTTTCACAAATCGAAAAGGTCTTGCCCAAGGTACTATTACAAATGATTTGGTATGTCTCTCGAAAAATGATTTCGAATGTCTACCTCATACAGGGTGTTCGGAAAGAAAAAGCCAATTTGCCCAATTTTTTTAATTCTGGTCGTAAATTAAAAACTTTTTTTAAATTTTGGTAGCTTCTACTAATGCTCCTTACAACCTGTATACATTTCTCCTCTTTTTTGCAATTAGAAGTAACCCTCTGCAGCTATTCTTCTGAAATCGAACGACACACATTCCAATCAATTTTTAAGGGGAAGAACAGCAAGCTGCAGAGGGTTACTGCTAATTGCAAAAAAAATGTTGGACGAGTTATAACGAGGATTAGTAAAAGCTACAAAATTTAAAAAAAGGTTTGAATTTACGACAAGAAATTAAAAAAAAATTTAGGCAAATTCGCTTTTTCTTTCCGAGAGACATACCAAATCATTTGTAATAATACCTTGGGCAAGACCTTTTCGATTTGTGAAAAAACATTCACAAAATAAGGCCCCTGTTTTATACAGGGCACTCCTAAATGTGCCATTTTTTTGAAATTTGGCCCTATTTTCTGAACACCCTGTAAGTGCTAGAATATTGGAACTGCGGAAATAGGCATCTGAGCAAAGCTGAATTCGATGGCACTAATTATTTTTGAAACAAAAAATGCCTAACAAGATATCGTGATTTTTGGAGTCTTCGTTTGATTGCAGTAGGCCATGGAATGATCGTATATCAAAAAACTGTAGCCCGAAGGATATAGCTCTTTGAATACAATATGTTAAAAAAAAAATTTTGAAGATCGACCAAAATTTCGAAAAATACGGAATTGTCCGTTTCAAAGTGAAACACACTGTATATTAAACGATGTAACGTTTCACGAAGCTCTTTTTTGTTGTGTAAATATTCGCTAAATATTTTGTCCAAACGGCTGTCCAAATCCAAATCCACCGTTTCCATTGTTCTACAACGTAATCATTGAATTTAACAACAGCTTCCCCATTTGGTGCATTCTCCATTATGTGTAGCCAAGAGTTGCCGATAAGATCTTCTGGTAGGTATGCCAACGCGGCACACATACGTATGTGATCTCGAACTTCTTTATTTTCTCTGTATTGTGGGGCAAGTCCAAGTTCCTGTACTTTTCTCAAGATGGCTTGGCTTGGTTGAAATGGAAATTACATCTTTTGATGACAACTTCGGGGAAAGCATCTCTTAGGGCGTTTATTGCGGCACGCTAAAGTCAATGTGTAATTTTTTTGGAAGAAAAGTAGATACCTTATCTTGCAGTAACTTAAAAATCCTCTTGTAGGTGGTTTCTCTTCGATTTGGCAATAGCGCGTAAACAGCTGGAATGATACGTGTTGCATCTGGAGGACTTCCCAAGTCTACGTGTATAGTGTAGAGTTGATCGAAAAGGGGGCAACAACTTTTAAACGTCCCGTCCATAAAGAATTCTGATGCTTCTGTAAGCAATTGTCCTCTATTGCTCGCAAAAACTAGTATTCGGTCTTCTTGCCCGTCGTCCACTAATAAGTAAGATTTCATTTCAGTGATGGTGACGTCTTCTCGCTTTTTTGGCAGAACATTTATGCCTAGAGCCCTCTGCCGTTCTCTGTAGAATCGATCTTTAACGCAGGAAAATTCGGGAATATTTACCACAAAGTCGAGCACAGCGTCTTTTGCAATCATCATTTCTTGCCTCAGTGGTATTGGAAGCAGTTCTTCTCGAGCACGTTTCTTGACCTTTTGCAAGCATAAGTCAACTTCGTTTTTTGCTACGTCAGGAACACGTGTGGCTTGATTTTGTATCGAGGTATTTGTAGTCCTTGCAGGTTGTCAACGTCCCCATGGTCTCTTGGTATGTTGTTGGTATATGAACGTTTCATTGTATAACGATGTACTGAATGCAAAATGGCTGGTTTCCCTCTTTTCGTTTCACTAACTTGAATGTCCATGTTGAAAAATATCGGTGTCGCAGTCTTGATATGATCAGAATGATGAGAGCTTTCACAATAATATTGAAGACAAATTGAACACCCCTTATATATAAACCATACCGTCTTGGGCCATCTTTTGGGCCATCGCAATGGTCGGTGTACCTACGAAACGAGAAGCCGAAAACGGATTACATAATTCAGAGCACGAAACAAGAATATTTCAGGTAATTTTTTGAAGTGTACGAAACAAGAATTTACCCGAAATTATACAGGTCTTCGGATCTTTTGAGGCCATGAAAATTTAGATTGTAGATTTGAGTTTTTTTTTAATATTGTATGATGCCGTGGATGCCCATTTATTTTTAGCGTAGCAGCGTAGCTGTTCCAAATCGTCATATTTTATTTTCTTACGTTTTTTTTGTGGGACGCAAAATAAGCGAGAAAATCGCTTCATAAAAAGTCGATAACAAAAATTGATAACCTGCCGAAGACCCTGTGTAATTTTATGAAACTATCTGAGCACCCGGTGGCCTAAAAATTCTCAGGGCAGTCGCCAGTCAATGTAAAAGATTAGGTACTGTGGCTACTAACGGTTTTGCCCAATTTGAGGTTTTTCTTGTATTGCGTGACACGTTGGCCGTGGATGCCGATTTTTTTTTTCAGTTGGCCATGGATGCTGATTTATTTTTCAAAAATTGCCACGATTTGGCCTCTTACGTTTTTTTGTGGGGTGCAAAATAAGCGAAAAATATCCAAGATAATTCTGAAAAAACATCCTATATATTGTTGTAAATTGGTTTATAACTCGTGGATAATGGATATATTCCAGAGGTGTGAGTGATGGTAAATTCGTATATTGTGCAACGAGCATTTAATGATAGCTATAAAGCATGAGCATGAGACGAGTGTCATAATGAATAAGAGTCGGTTAAATGGCCATTAAGCTGCATAAACTATTCTTTCCTGTCATAATAATGAAAAATAAGTAGGTACCTAGTTTAATTTTCATAAATTTTGAAACGGGCGGGTAAACTGATGGATTTTAATTTTTTCAAGTTAAACAATTAAGCTATTGAAACAATTAAGCTGTTTTCCGGAAACTTGTCAATCTCATTTTTGCCTCTCCGATTCATGTTGTGTTTAATGTAATAAATATATAGGTTAATTATATCATATATTATTGTAGATTTAAGTAGGAATATATTAATTTAGGTAGTACCTATTTTACACGAAAAGCACGAAGCACGTCAACTTGTATAAAACTGCAACAGCTCCAAAAGTCGGGTCGTTGCCATCCGGTATTGAACTTCTTCCTGACTTTCGTCGGCTAATTGTTAAATCTATTAGAAGAGTCACGCGTAGTGTACAGGAATTTAGGAAAAGACTTTTCTGAACGAAGAACCGATTTTAAGTAACAAAAATAAAAAAATACAGGCGTTAAAATTTGATTTAACGATTTAGCAAAATTTAATGAAATTTATGATCAAGTACTTAAAAATTTAATTGACAGGTTAGTCGAAATCGACCGATATTAATACTATAAATAGTTTGAAAGGTAACCTGGTAAAAATAGCGAAAAACTTGAATCTAAAAACCGCAGATAGTTTGCTTCCAGTTACGGATGGATGTCACCAAACAGTATACTTACACGATGAGTTATTGGATGATGGTAAAAAACGTTTAGCGCTAAAATTCGCTCAAATTTGATTAGCCAAAACATATCCTACGAATAAGGATCTACATAGTATCGGCCCTGCGATCGTTTTTTATTAATAAAAAATCCGCAGCATCATTATATATTAGGCTAAATTAATAGTAATAAACTAAGTGGAACATCTCATATGTCAAACCCATTTTTATTGTTTATAAAATAATAGTTATTTATGTAACAAGGCACTGAAGTTCAACTTTTTATGACTCATGTGGAATTTAGTTGCCGGGGCCTCTGGCTGAGGCAAATAAACCACATGAGTCATAAAAAGAACTTCAGTGCCGAGGTACATATTATATTTTTTTTGAAATCGGAAAAAAAAAGTTTTATTAGGCAAGAAAATATTCATAAGGGATCACCCGTCCACGAACCGACTACGCGCGGCGTTGCTTGACTTTACCGATCGCTCTACCTAGGACAAGTATAATGATGTACATGCGGGGCAAGGGATGAGTTGGAAACACTTTGGCTAGATTTCCTGGAAATTCTAAAATGACAGGACAAATCTGGATGCCATGCGCTTCGCGTTGAAAACCAGGGCGAGACGTTTCCTCTTCGAATCGCGGATTGCAAATGAGGCCGCGGCAACGTTTTCCATAGGAACTTTGCAAGGTGGGCTTCATGTTCGTTTGCTCCGATATTTTACATAGCGTAAGAAACCGGGAAAGGCGACGGCCAGATTTCGTAGAAATTCTAAAACATATCCTAACAAATTCGACGCAAGTCTAATCACGCTCTCGTTGAAAGGCGGCGGAGAAGTGAGCGGCCAACCAGAAATTCGTGGCCCAGGAACGGAGGTTGTTGCACCTGTCACTAAATCACATACCTTGAGAAACTCTTGCAGGCCACCTGTCATAATGCAGCTTTTGGTTCTTATAGAGACTAACAGAGTTCGAACTATCTCGGGACCTAGGGGTCAACTGGGGTCACACGTGTCCCTGTGACGTCACGTGGCCTCGGGTGTGACGTAGCCAAAATACAGGCATTTCTGGTCTTATGGAGATTAACCTGGGCAAGTGGCCCTGAACTCTCAAAGTATATCTACCCGAATTTAAAGGAGACTATTATAATGACTGTAAAGGAATAATAACGATTTCAGGGATCCCAAGTAAACACTCAGTTCTCAGTTGTGACATTTATTTGACAATTTTGGGGTGTTGCCAATAATGTATCCTTGGGTTTCTTATACAGTGTGACTTTTTTTCGATGCCCACTATGGGGATCTCGGAAGCTAGCAGAGCTAGAAAAAGTTCATGGCTCACTAGATATTTTGAAAAGAGTGATTTTGGTATTTCATCAGATCTCTGCAGCTCCGTTATTTCTGATTATGCAGAAAAACTGTAGAGACAAAAATTGTAGATAATTTTGGACTTAATAAGATAATCTTATCCAATTTTTTGTTGTTTGTGATTTTTGAGATATACACTTTTGTTTTTTAAATGTAAATCATAGTTGGCTATGGCTTTATTATATCGGCCATTTTTTGAGCTTTCCAAAGATTTAATACTCGGCATAGTTACTATAAAAAATAAAAGAGCTATGGCTAATTTTCTGATTTTTTTAAAATTTTCACATAGTCAGCCGTGGAATATTTTCATAATTATGTATGTAGGCTAAAACGCTGCTAAAACTACCTGTTGAATAAATTATACTATAAAATATATTAAATAGGTAATTCAAGTACATTAATTACGTGTCATATAATAATATGTATATGTAATATGCTCCCCCCCCCGTACGAGTTCCTGACGTCACCAAGAACTCGAAATTTGAATTTCAATTTTAATTTTTGGCTCAATTAAGAGCAAAAAACCTAACCGGTTCTTTGAGACTTTACATTACAGCCTTCACCCTCGTGATCCATAAAAAATATTTTTTTACTGCATTATAGTTCATTCCTCTATCAAGTCTTTAGTTACAAAAACAATAATATATACTCCTATTAGTCGTCTCTATCTTTTCTTTTGAATATTATAAATATTTCAGTACTTACGTTTCCGTCGCTTGTCGGTCGATCGGTCCTCTTCCATATCTGAATAATGAATTAGGTATTATTGAACTGTTTTTGATTTAGTTTAGTTTGTATAAAGGGGGCTTGAAATAACATTTTATAGCATATAGAAATTAAGTTCATCACCAAAAAACATCACATATGAACCTAGATTAATAGAGTGTAAAGAAAATTAATATTTGCGAGTAAACTGAAACTGTTGTTTTGAAAACAACAAGTAATGTATAAGAACTTGCGATCCAAATACCGGGCATCCCTCAAATTTCTTTATTTTCTTTAAATTACACATTGTCTCGAAATACAGCAATCACGCTAGGGTTTTACAAGACACAAGTCAGTGATATACTTTATGAAAGGCATTTTTCTTATTTATGTTTAGAGTAAATTTCAGACAGAAAAAGGCGCAGACAATGACTTTGCTAGCGACTATCTTCGGGTTATTGATGAACAATTGAACATAACATGCAATGCTCATCCAAGCAGGAGTTTCCAATACGCAATTTTGTATTTTACAAAAAAAAAATTATTCTTTGGCTAATCTATTACTGGTTATATTAGTTCTTGTGGCCATAGAGTAAATTTTTATTACTTATAGGATTTAATGTAGCGTTGGGTGAAAGATTTAGTTAAATTAACGCTAGATGAACAAATTTTTGTTGGAAATCTTTAAATGAATAATATATCTGCGATATTGTAGTAGAAAAGATTTAAAGCAGAAATTTGAAAATATAAACCAAACAATAATTTATGTACTGTTTGCTCGTGATAGTTATATTAACAAAAAAGTTATAGACGGCCCTCAGTTATGCTGTAAGTATTACAAAGTTATTAGGTAAAATTGAAACTTCAAATTTCGGGAAAAGAGTCTATTAAAAATGCCCTCAGGGCTATGCGGGTAATAATAAAGTATGTCACAACATTTTAAGGCAAGATTCTTGGATCGATTTTAAGAAAAAAGGTCGTATAAACATAGTTCCTTAAAGGCTTCCCATTTGAGATACAGGATGTTGAAACTTCCAGACAGAAGGATATCGAAAATTTTGAAGAGCTTTTCTGTAAATAATGAATAAATCGAGGCCAAAGTTAAAAGACTACAATAAGTTGTTCTAGCAGGTTGCAGTTGTGTAATTTAATAAGTTGTGTTATTTCACAGTAATAATGGTATATTATACACTTAGGTTGAGAGTGAGCCATTATATACCGAGCTTTTTTATATATTTGCTATAAATCTGGTGCAACTCGCTACACTTAATTTATTATTTATGTTATTTTGCACTATTTATACTTTCTAATTTCTATAAGCTGAATTTAGTTTACAATAAATGATTTGGTCTTTGTCTTTTTTCTAAGATTTCTGGCAAAGTCTTTTTGAACCTTACCAGGCAGTTGAAATTTTGCTTAATATTATAAACTTTAGTTAACAAATTGAGTTGTTCTTGTTGATAAGTGGTTTAATTTCATGAAGTTATTATTGATTTTCAATTTAATATTGAATATTCCCAATTTGAAATTGTTTATTCTCAATTTGATATTGACTATTCCCAATTTGCAGTTGTCTATTCCCAATTTGAAATTGATTAATCCCAATTTTAAGTTGGCTATTCTCAATTTGAAGTTGTTTATTTCCAATTTGAAATGGATTATTCCCAATTTGAGGTTGAAAAGGTATAGTATACTACCATAATTTGTAACTCCATTTAGGCCTAGCGACTATCAAGTTTGGCTTCGATTTATTCATTTACAGAAAAGTTATTACAAATTTTTGATATTTTTCTAGAAATATCAACATCTTGTATCTCAAAAAGGAAGTTTAATTGGAAGTAGTATGACTTGAGCTAGCGAAGAATCTATAAAGGAGAGACGAACCTATTATTCTTATGTGGGTTTACTACTAATAAAATAAACTCTGCCAAACCGTCGACTGAAAATATTTCAGTCAACGGCCGAACATATATACAGTGTCCGGCAGAAAGTACGCACTATATAAGATTTTTCTTTACATTTATCAGAAAATTTTGTTCTTGGTAAAAGTTTGTGTATTTTTCAAAACAAGTTTTCAACTTGGACATTTTGTATTCTTGCGAGGTTCGAAAATATGAAAAAGGCTCAAGAGTGAAAGCATGCTTATTTTTATTTATAGACAAAACATGTTTTATGAACAGTTGTTTAGAATTAAAATGTAAGCCCAAAAATGAAGTTTCAAGTTTCTGTGTCCATAAAACACCCTTTCGGCATTTTTTTTTATGATTTACCCCGTATATAAAATAAAACCAATTTATTTAATATGGCTATTCCGTTTCAGAGAGGATTTTTCATTTATAAAGGTGAGTGCAATATTTTTTTTTTTGTTTCAACGGTAGTTAGGGCTCCTGCAACATAAGAAGAAAAAATACAAATTTTTTGGAGCAAACCGTGTTTTATTTCCAAGTCCATAAACATATCCAATAATAAGAAATTTCAGATCGTCCTTGAAGTGGAATCCACTGGGCTAGGTCCCGGACATTGTGATGTTTAAAAATAGGAGGTAATCGTCAATAATTGCCAACTAGTATGAAAGATAATGTTATCTTCCCACTTGCACTCTAATTAGGCCAGAGTTTATACGAAATGAAAACATTTTTTTATTATTTTTTGTTTATTTGCGTTATTTATATAAAACTATGCATTTATACCTAAATAATTTAAACTTGAGTAGTAGTAGTGAGTAGCTATTGGTTGTTGGAAATAAATTGACTAATATATTTGATTTGAAATCGCTTATTTTTAAAATAAAACATTACGCTGTTTGGACCTACAGCCTACTTTGTATTTTATGGCTAATTTGATCCTATTGCGATGTGTAAAAATGCCGTAACATTTTTTACTTCCACATAACTAAATGAGTGGAAGTATTATTTTTACATCCACATGGCTCCTGACTAGAAATAATATTGTTTCGGCATAACAGATTCAAAAAAACGTGGAACACCAAAGTTTTGAGCAACAGATTCTGGAGGCTCCCTCTTCTCTCTCTCTCTCTCCCCTTCTTCCTCTATACTCCCCCCCTCTCTCTCTTTTGGCTTACTTATGTATACAAGGGCGTTATAAAAAATTGGTTTGATTCTTTGGCCTACAACGAATGTGAGTTTTTTTATGCCATTTTCATTTGGACGCCTCTACTTAAAAGTGCACTTACGTATCTTAAGAAGTAAATAATTATTACCACCAGGTTATAGGAAATCCCATGACAAATAACGATCCTACAACTCTCGCCATTTTCACTCGGCTCTCTATATCAATATTTTTACCTTTGTGGATCGGTTAGGTGAGCAGTCTCCAATCGGTAAATCTACAGCGTGTCCCGCTCTGATGTCCGGAAGAGGGAAAAGTTTTTAATTCGTGGATTTACGACAATAAGTCACTCTTTATAAAAACTCCTGTTTGTACTAAAATGCCCAAAACTATTAAAAAAAATTTTGGTTTTTTATACAAGTTGTTCAGTATTTTGAAAAATTTAGAAAAAAATTGTTAGTGACCAAGAGTAAAGAACCGTTGTTTTTGACAATATCGAAAAATATTATCAGGATGTCATTTAAAGTCCACAGGGGGTTACAAATTTGAGGCTTCAGCAATTTATGTTGATTTTTTTTTACAAGGCGGCAGGTAATTTGTTTGTGCCGCTTTATTTATTATTTGCAGAATTTAAACAATAATCAATTTTTTTCAATGCTATTAAGTCAATTTATTGCTAACAAGCTAACATTATGAAAAATTTACTTAAACAAGGAATAATGTTATTAAAATTAACAAAAATAAATTTCACTCAAATTTATTGCCTCCAACTTCTGCACAAATTTCAACCTCTTCTAATAAACTCTCTATACACATATGGTATTTCGAGGAATATTTAAAAAAATGCTAAACATTATTTGGTTGTCATAGCCACAGCCACCCGTGATTTTAAACTGCTCTATTAAAACAAACATAAATCGGTGAAACCTCAAATTTGTAACCCCCTGTGGATTCTAAATGACATGCTTGATAATATTTTTCGATATTGTCAAAAACAACGGTCCTTTACTCTTGGTGTCTAACGAATTTTTTCTAAATTTTTCGAAATACTGAACACTCAGTATAAAAAATCAAAAATATTTTAATAGTTTTGGGCGTTTTGGAACAAGCAGGAGTTTTTATAAAGAGTGACTTTTTGTCGTTAACTTACGAATAAAAAACTTTGAGGGACAACGGAGCGGGACACGCTGTATATACGGCCATATTCTCTGTTTTATTAAAACTTTTTTTCATAACTTCTATTTGACCTAGTTCGTGATATATTAGTTTTAGTTAGTCAAGCCCCTTGAGAGTTATTCGGTAAGTGCAAAATGGTCGGAACGTAGAAGTGCAATAATTCTGATGATGAGGGATTAGTTGCAGTTATACATAATAAAGTTAAAAAATGTAGTAGGTAGCACCAACCAATAAAGATATTTTAATTAAATTAGGTACCAATACATAAAGCTCCACAACGTATTTATCCAATAAAGATGTCAGTGTCAGTTTTGCAAAAAAAAATCCAACAGGATGATTTCTGCTTGAGGACTTCCTCCTGAGTGTCCAACCAAAGACTCACACTTGAACTCCTGGTGCGAATTGCGCTATAGGGTAGTTTAATAAAAATTTCGTTGCATCCAACGTGTTTCTAATTAATCGGTAGAAATTGGATAAAAGTGAGAAATTTTTGTCATAAATGCCCTGTAATTTGTTAAGTAGCCGAGATATTATAAGCAAAATTGTAAAGCATTTACCCCTCTTCAATTTTATAAAGGTCATTTTTTTGTAAAAACAATTACAAGATCACCCCTTAGCGTGCAGAATTATTGTCTATAATGTGCTGTAACTCGTTAGGTATTATAGATAAAAAATTATGACGAAAAGTTGTTCAGAATTTGATCCTCTAGAACTTTTATTAGGGATATTTTGCTCTAAACCTTTTTTTAGGAAACCACTTTATAGCGCAATTCGTACCAGGAGTTCGAGTGTGATCTTTTCGTTGGATACTCAGGAAAAATAATCCTGTTTGGAATTTTTTTGCGACCCCCATAAGCCGAGCAGTTCCCTAAGACTAAAGCAACCAGTGGTGGAGACGACAAGGGTGTTATTTCGTAGCTATCAAGAAGTTTTTATGAGTAGAAGAAATGCTTTCGTTTGTCAAAAAAAGTAAATTTTTCAGAAACTAGATAAAATGGATTTGGTTCAAAATCCATAAAATAACCATATACAGGGGGATTCACTTTTTATGATTAGGATATTAAGGCTTGCAAAATCTCAACAAAATAATACGTTTTGCAATATAACTTTTTTATAAGCCTTCGTTGCTTTCGTTTATCAAAAAGAAGTAGCTTTTTTAGAAAAATAGCTAAAATTGAACCTATTCTGAATTTTATTATTACGAGAATAAAAAAAACTAGTAAAATGATTGACATTTACCTTAAGTGTTTAAGTTAAATTTAAAAGAACCATAAGTATTCAAGTTGATTAAATTTTTATGTATAGGACCTTAAGGCTTGTAAGATCTCGACAAAATAAAACTGTTTTGCAATATATAATTTTTTATATAAAGCCTTCGTTCCAACAAAGTTTTAAAAATATGTCAAGTAAGTAATGTTTCTTTATTTGTTAAGTATTTTTGTTATAAGGAACTCGTGAAATGAGTAAATAAAAAACGTAATATCTTGAAATGGTAGCATACGAGAAAATGAAAAAGAATTTTTTGTAGAAAATTAATTGTTGTATCCGAAAACAATGTTTGAGTTTACTTTATACAGGCATTTAACATTGTTATTAATAAATAATTTTTTCTAACCATACCCCGTCACTGGTGGGTTTAGAAAGTCGAAACTCTCATGCTCCATTATGCATATACCTTGTCTGTCAAATTTTGTTTCTTAACTGATTTAAAAATAAAGAGATAGAATGTAATATTTTTAAAACTATGGTTACCTGTATTTTGAAAAAAAAAACGCTTTGAATAAAAATCTATACCTGTCGAAAAACAGTTTTATTTTGTGGAGATCTTGCAAGCCTTGAACTTATACCACTATTCTGACAAATAATGCATAGCTCATGACCTCTAGGCACTGCAGGCAATATTATATGGCTTCTTGAAATAAATGATAAAGGGCTGCTTGATGCTTGATGTACAAAGCTTAACTATGTGATTGGTTGATTTCTAGCTAGATGTAAAGCTAAACTCTTCCGCAGCTGCCTATACGCCGCCAACGACCCGTCGCTGCCCATCAAACGCGTTTGTTGTGATCTCAGGAGAATCATATCGGTCAAGGCAGGTGCAGCGATTGGCGACGCATAGCCACTTTGATGATTCTAATGTATATTTATTACCAAGGTGAAATTAAAATAACGCTTGCACGTGTTGCAGCCCGGGGGTTTCGGGTTGCCGAGTATCACAACTTGTTTACGTTTATTTCACCTTGGGGATCACAATGTTTGAGTGATACCGTACCTGGGGTGGCGCGACTCGTCGCCCAGTCCATAGAGGCCGGCGACTGCGGCCATCGGGGACGTTGCTAGGCGGAGGGGCGCCGCGGGGGCCCATCACCGGCGCCGCGCCGCATGCTCGGCCCCGGGGGGCCGCGCCTCACCGTCCACCCCCCATCCGCCGTTCCGCCGTCACACTCGCGACACTCATTTCGGTCACTTCTTAACGGCTTCACCTCTTATTACGTTTCCACTCTCATTTGTTTACATGTTATTATCGTCTTAAATTTTGTGTCTATTTGCCATTCATACTTCCTGCGATTTCTGGTAGGTTAAACTGTGCTTCACTTTCCCTTGTAACGGTCCGGACCGGCCACAATCATGTGATGAAAAGATGAAAAGAGCCCGAGTTGAAACGTACCAACACCTACGTGAAACGTGCGTGTCATCAAAAATAAGTAAACGTCACGTTTTAACGCGTATTTTCCCTACTTATACAAAACTCACGTTACGAGTACAGTTCCGACCAGATCCTGTGGGATAGTTCCCACGTAAGTGGCTAGATTGCCTAGTAAACCATACCTTTGATAAACGATATGAGGTATCCTCACTTGGACAAGGTTTCGTAACTGTGGGACAATGTCCTTATAACATTGAAAATTACTAAGGTTTTTCGCAAAACAATTGCAAGGAATTCACAATGATGTTGTTCTCCCTTCATCATTCAAGATAGATACTTCCCTTTTTATAAAAAATACTATGTCATGACGAAGCACGGGTTCGGATACCATACTAATTATTTTAGCATTTAAAAACCTACGCCCGGTCAAACTAGATGTTAGATAATATATATAATGGAAATAGCGGAAATATAAACAACATTTTCCTGCGGGTAAAATGTAGTATAAAAAAGTTTCATGGTCTTTAAATTTCAAATTGGAAAATCTGATGTATTTTGGAAACCAGTAAATACCTACTTAAAAATAATCAAAATTGTCATTAAAAACTCAGAAATCGGCGCTGAACTAGATCATTATTGTACGATTTTTTCTATAAGTCCATCGAACGTTGCCAGATAGTCAATTTAAAACCTGGACAACGTAATATTTCAGTTTGAACAGTTTGGTCGATTTGACCAACGATAATAATAGGGATGTTCACTAATTTCCAACTACATGTAATTAAAATCGATAGATATAAAACTATAGAAAAATATATATCGATCACCAAACCGCTAATATGCTTCAGATGAGTATATACCGGCAGCATAATATAATCAGAATTGTTCTCCTAACGATGCAAGACTTAAAAAATAAAACTTTATTAAACTCTGCCAATGGGATCACTAGATAGTTTTACATTTTGACAAAATGACCATTCCTAATCACTTTCAATATGCAACTAGCTATATAAAAATTCACCTCGTTTAACCTTCTTCCAACCATCCCCCATTCATGTTAAATATAGGTACCTAGCCAGTTGCATACTAACCTTGTTCTCTCAAAACTACTATAATAGATATAACACAAAAAACTATATATTTTTCATACCCATTTCTACCTCTTTGCGTGAATTAATTTCACCAAAAAACATCAATCCGAATCGTTCCGTTGTAGGCAACATTACGTATCCCAAATTTGAAGCCGATATCTTAATGCGTTCGAAAGTTATCGATATATATCTACACAAAAATTTCACAATTCTTTCGCGGAAATTTAGTGCACGAATAAGATTATTGTAACTTCAAGATAGTTTTTGAACAAAATTTATAAGCTTTTAACAACAGTCCCCCTCATTTAATTTAGGTGCCACTAGTATTTTATTTATATATGCTACCTTTTTTGAAAAAATATACGAATCGAAAATGAAATATTTGAAACATATTCGAATTACAGAATTCTATCCAAATTAAATACAAGTTAACAAAACCTATTGAAGAGGCTTAATGTAATACTAAATCTGACTCGTCTTTACACCATTCTATAATTTCGTTGATTTAAACGAGGCCTGTTGCCAACAGTGGCGACGCGTGACAATCCCTCTGGGAGGGGTAATAAAGGGTTGGGCTAAGTTATAGCTATATGAAAAAATAAAAAAGATTAAAACAAAAAAAAATCATTTTTAATCAAAACTCTGAACATTTTCAAACACTTAGGACTACAGTCTAGTCTACACACAAGACAATCTGCAACTATTTGTTATTGTTAATATCAAACATTTTTGAAGAAAAAAAACCAAAACTTATTAAATATTTACAAGACAAAGGGTAATCTTCTTTTTTTAATTTTTGAAAATCTGTCGATTACTTTTACGGGATCGATTTTAATATCTCTATTTATATACATAAGCGCCAATCCAACTAATCTTTCTTGGTGAGTAGTTGACCTAAGCCAGATCTTTATATAGTCTATTTAAATAAGAAAAACTACGCTCTGCACTAGCAACGCTTACTGGCAATACCACCAACAAAGACAGAGCTACGTTAATTGTAGGGTAAATAAGTTTTCTTGAAATCGGCAAAGAAGTGTCCCAAAATCGTCATTAAAAGCTCAGAAATCGGCACTGAAGTAACCCATTATTGTACGATTTTTTCAATAAGTAGGCCTTGGAGAGATGTAAACATCAAACGTCAGGCGCGGAGCCATCGTCCGTCAAAAGTGACCTATAGCAGCGCAATCTATCAGTATAAATATTTTAGTAGGTTTGAATATCGATAGATTTATTATGGAGGCTGAACAACAAGCAGCAGTTTGGTTTTTCTGTTCGAAGCCGCCGTGTCTTTGTCATACTTGACCTAGGTAGAGCTATCGTCAAAGTCAAGCAACACCGCGCGTAGTCGGTTCATGGACGGGTGATACCTTATTATTATTTTCTTGCCTAATAAAACTTTTTTTCAGATTTCAAAAAAATATATAATATGTACCTCGGCACTGGTTTATTTGCCTCGGCCAGAGGCCTCGGCAACTAAATTCCACATGAGTCATAAAAAGTTGAACTTCAGTGCCTTGGTACATAAATAACTATTGGTATGCAACGCGCTTATGGCTGAATTTGGAACACTTTCGATAGGAATGCCTTTCCATTTTTCCATCCATAAATAAATTTTTGGGGTAATTATAATTCCTGGGGGGGGGGGGGTAATTACCCCCATTACCCCCCCCCCGACCCGTCGCCCCTGGTTGCCAAAAACCGTACACCATTAATATAATGTTTTCTCATATTTGATTTTAAGGATATTTAACTAGGTTCTTTTTATGATGTTTAAATAATACGTTATTGTGAACATCTGTATTATTCTGTATGTAGACTTCAACCGAGATAATATGCTTCAGTGTATTTCTTTTATTTAGGTATGGCATTAAAAGGATTGGTTTTATTAACTAACATTAATAAAATTAATGTTTTACGTAAAGATCGGTAGGTATTTTAAAAATTGGAAAAACAGGTATAAAACAACACAAAATCTGCCTTTTAAAATGGATTTAGTTTCGCATGTTTTCCAATTTTTAGTAAAGGGAACTTTTTGCAACTTTTCTAAAAATCTTACCGAAAGTTTATAGTGCGTAGCTACGTCGCCCGTTGCATAATAATAGTATATTATGCAACAAGTTAAGCAATGAAGCATATTTCATGCTAGTGATGGCACGAGGAGAACCCGAGTGCCTTCAACTGCACGAACATGCAGTATGCATTGCTTAACGAGTTGTATACTATACTTTGTGCACGACCTAACATAGTGGAAAAAATTAAATTTAAAAAATGCTCGTGCCTACCTTTCTTGACATTAGTTGACACAACTGTGTACAACAGCTTCAAATTCCACTAGTGTGCATACAATGTTAAATAGGGCATTTGTCTGGCAAAGCCAACCATTATAAAACTGTCAGTTATGACAAAACAGCCAACATTGCGGGACGCGGGTAGGTCGTGCACAAAAGGACCAAACTTCAGGGAAATATTAAGACCCACTAGAAAAAATGTTTTGTTTTGAGGTGGCTTCATTTGCAAGATACAGGGTGCTGTATGTGGTTCTTCAACTAACCAGTATTATTAATTTTTATTAGATATTACTTTGGAAGGAAATACGTGAAATTTTCCTACACGTTATAAGATATTTCGACAATAATTGGTATACATTATGAACTAATGTAGGATAGACATGCAGTTTTTCGTCGAGTTAAAAGTGTATTTGGCTCCGATGAAGTTTACTTTTACGAAATCTAAAAGATATTAAGAGTTTGCCTGAATCACTTTGCCTGTTATTGCTGCAAATGATATGTTTTTGTCTTCGTTTTGTCTGTATAGAGCTCATGAGCTCTAATGTTATTCTATTAAAAATTAGTTTGATATTGCCAAATCTTATCATTTCCTTTTGTTTACTAGGTATCATTTTCAATATTTCATAAGCCTGCCAGGAAGAACAATAAATAGTCGTGTGAATTGACAATATTGTCTGTTTTTATGCATTCATTGTGGTATACTGTAGGACAAGCAAACTTTTTTGTTTTAAGGTTATGTTATACTACCAAAAATAAAACAGAGCACCGCGCAGACACCGGAAAAAAGCACGGTTTAAAATTGTCAGCAATTTACATTTGACCTAATTTAAAGGGTGAGAGGAAGGACGTGAACGTTGCCGGTTTTAAAGCACGTAATCCTGTTAATCTCATAAAATATAGGATATACGGTTCAACAAGAATAATTTTTCCAAATAATCCTGGATTCTGAAATAAAATATCAGGGAAAAGTGCACATCTGAACCTGAAGTTCCGCTGGTCGATTTTGATTATTTTGTCTCTAAAAATATCAACCAAAAGGAAACCTAAGTCATAATATCACTTACACGATAAACAAATTAAATTTGAAATACCAGTTCTACTCTCTTACTTTCTGGTGTGTAGACAGAGTAGCACGCCATGGAAAAATTGTCTCCCCACTTATTTGAAAATTTGCTTACTTTTCGACAGAACAAAATCATTGTTGGCTGTATCTACACTCACAAAAACGCATGCATGCGCTTGCTGAGAGCTAGTGACGCCGTTTCAATTTTTCTATATATAGAATGAAGACAGATATATCAAGCTGCTTCCTTTGATCTGTAACGATGACTGCATCCAGTGCTACGCCAACCACACAAGCATGCAGTTTTATTCTTAGAATCCAGTCTCATCCAGCAGATAGCAGGAGCAGGTAATCATACTTTAAACTGTCATGCAGTTATACTGTCAGCCCGCACAAGTCACTAACCAATTAGGTACCCTGAAGTTTCCGCACGCGGTTTTGAGACAGACCCATGGATATATTATGATGTCGGTAAAGAAGATTACTACTACCTTAAATATCTTAAGATTTTAAAATTTCTAAGATTGTGTATATTTATCTTGGACAAGGGGCCCTTTTAGGGAACTAGATGACTGTAGTTCACCATTGCAAACATCAAATTAATTTTTAAAATTTAATCGTACTACCCCATTAAGTATGATCACAGGACAAATCGGGATGTACTTTCATGGATCCAAAATGTGGCGGGTTGTTTAAATTTTGTTTCAACCTTTTTGCCCAATAGAAAATTGTGTGGTACCTTAATGAAAAATCGGGCTCTACAATATGAAAGTGCTATGTCTGTTCTCTCTTTTTAATCATATAAATTACCTAATTTCAACCTAAAGGAATAGGCTCATTGCAATTTGGTACTGGTTCTGGGTAGGCATCAGTGGATCCTGCTCATCCGCAACTTAGTTAATCACTAATAACTTCCTTGTCGTGATAGAGGATACCTTTTTTCAGTAGCCTCTACCATCTACCGTCGTATAGTAAAATGATTAAATACTATCGTACGGAGAGAGAGAGAGAGAGAGAGAGAAAAACCTAGTCAACACTAGGTTTTCTCTCTCTCTCTCTCTTTTACTATACGACGGTAGATGGTAGAGGCTACTGAAAAAAGGTATCCTCTATCACGACAAGGAAGTTATTAGTGATTAAC
This sequence comes from Pseudeuparius sepicola, assembly GCA_963920635.1. NCBI lineage: Eukaryota > Metazoa > Arthropoda > Insecta > Coleoptera > Anthribidae > Pseudeuparius > Pseudeuparius sepicola. The sequence goes on along the minus strand of OY987302.1, from coordinate 42,862,235 downwards.
TAAGTTGCGGATGAGCAGGATCCACTGATGCCTACCCAGAACCAGTACCAAATTGCAATGAGCCTATTCCTTTAGGTTGAAATTAGGTAATTTATATGATTAAAAAGAGAGAACAGACATAGCACTTTCATATTGTAGAGCCCGATTTTTCATTAAGGTACCACACAATTTTCTATTGGGCAAAAAGGTTGAAACAAAATTTAAACAACCCGCCACATTTTGGATCCATGAAAGTACATCCCGATTTGTCCTGTGATCATACTTAATGGGGTAGTACGATTAAATTTTAAAAATTAATTTGATGTTTGCAATGGTGAACTACAGTCATCTAGTTCCCTAAAAGGGCCCCTTGTCCAAGATAAATATACACAATCTTAGAAATTTTAAAATCTTAAGATATTTAAGGTAGTAGTAATCTTCTTTACCGACATCATAATATATCCATGGGTCTGTCTCAAAACCGCGTGCGGAAACTTCAGGGTACCTAATTGGTTAGTGACTTGTGCGGGCTGACAGTATAACTGCATGACAGTTTAAAGTATGATTACCTGCTCCTGCTATCTGCTGGATGAGACTGGATTCTAAGAATAAAACTGCTTGCTTCAAGTGTCCCTGTTGTTACATACCAAGGCCTGGAGGGTAAGTTAACTAGGTACCCACTAATACCTTTTATAAATAAATAATGTAAGAACTTAAATCCCACAGTATTTCCGGATACATATTTTGTTAAATGGAAACATATTTTCCTTTTAGTGCTTGTGAAAGTGGCCTTTTGAAGTTTAATAATAAGCTGCAGAAAGTATGGAGTAGAGTTTTGAAGAAGCTTATTCCAACAATCCTCCCATTATGGTGACTGTTGCACTGATATTACATAAACAATTTAGATCTATTTTCACCAGAAAATAAAACAGTGAAAGTACAAGGGTGGGTAAATTGATATATTTTTAATATTAGATTAGCTAGAAAATATTCTTGCTTACAAGTTATGTAAATATAGACATTTGCCATGAAGTATCATGGATATTTGATCTCTCTATTTATGAATTTTTTCTCGTCATTATGTTCTTCCTCGACAAATTCTTGGTTTTTAAAATGCTTCTTTTCGTCTTTTGAAATTTGGGATGCTAGTTTTGGTAAAAAAAAATATGGGGCAGAACGTTAGGTTAATCGAAGGCGAATACATGGACGTTATAAGAATTTTCCCCAATTCATTGTGTTTTCTTCAAGCTGGGTAGGAAAAAAATACATTGCAATACAATTATAGCTTGTTATTTAAATAAGTAGGTACTTACATTAAAAGGTAGTTATTTCACATTCACTATTCATTATTAGCTTGATACAGCAAACAGAACAAAAAAACAGAACACGAATCACTAACATCTTCAGCAGAGGAATCTTGGAAGTATCTGGTATCTAAATATATTAACCAGATTTTATACCTATAATAGACACTTCTATATATTTCCTACCTACCTATATTATAAATATTACTTAGGTTTATTATTTTGGTAAGCAGATAAATAAGGTCATTTTTGGTTTTAATAGATACCTATAGATAATAATAAAAACTCGTTATAACGTTAAAACTAAAATCTCAAAATTAAAATTATTTCAGTTTGAAATGTTTGAAGTTTGAAGTATACCAATTATAAGTAGTTAGGTTAGATTTGTAAAAAATAAAACATTCACAAATAATAACAAGGAAGATTGTGTGAACTTAGCTGCAGAGGACTTTCAGCATATCGATTGTATGTAGCGCCATATTTTGAAAGAAAAAGGAGCAATACCTCAACATTTTGGATTATTTCTTATTTAAAAACTAAGAGAAACTGGCACAAATGAAATATGCCAGCGGAGTCTACTAAACATCTATTATCCGCCTGCGTGCAGTTTTCTATATGACCAGACTAGCCCATTGTGATCGACATTACCAATATTAAAGTTAGTTGTTTGTGTGAAATGCCACATTGGCATATAGTTAGCATTTTCTGCTGACTGCACATCGTACCTCTAGACTAGTTTCAGCGAATACTTATAATTGTAGAAGGACATAATAGGTATGGCCCAAGCAGTCCGATATTTCTTGCGAGGTTTCTTGTTAGAAGTTTAAATAAATTAGTCAGTGTCCGTATTTCTTTCAATATTACAAATTATTTTGCAGCGAAAGAATATTCGCATAGAAAGAATTATCGACTGCAAGCTTTTCATTCCATATAGGCTAGTGCTCGCTCCCCTGAGTTGTTTTAACGATGTGTGTTATTTCGAACCACTCGCCTCATGTTTAATTCTCTCTTGTTCGATTTTTTATCTATACAGAGATACCGCATGTGAGTGAAGGCCTGGGAAAACAAATGCTCACAGGAAAATAAATTATGGAGAGTTGAGCGTTTTATACTACAACAATGAAACATTTCCGCGCTCGCCACCAAGAGTGCATTAAGCAAATTGGTGAAATTAGTGCTGAACAGAAAACGAACCGGTATTGTGGCAAAAAAATATGAAATAGACAACATAAAAGGTATATACCAAAGTCTGAGAGAAAATGTCGCGGATTTGACAGGCATGGCCTTGACCAAATAGTTCCCTGCATTTCGAGGGATTTCCAATTTTTTAAAATAAAAAAAAATAAAAAACTTTTTAAATACAAGCTTTTTACAACAAGAGCAGTAGGATTAATAATGTTGCGTTTCTTGCAGTCTCTTTTATGTTCTGCTATTTTAGTTTTTAAATATCTTTTTGTTTGGCCTATAGTAGCATTTGCGACACTCTTTGCAAGGTATTTTATAATTTAAATAAAAGACTACTGCAAGAAACGATTACAATAAAACGAAATAATAGTGTCAACCAAAGGGTAGAGATATAGAAAATCGCAATGCAGCTTATTGCGACATTCTCAACAAATAAATGCCCATTTCTCATTTAACATAATGTTATTGATTATACCTTTACATATACCTAATATTTTTGACACTGACCTGAATATACCATTATATTATAATTTTTACTAAATATTTACATACCAGAAACAAAATATGTAGTAAAACGTTAATATAATTACAATATTGAATAAAATCTTGAATCTTATTTCTGGTAAGTCTTCTTTTTATATATAAATTTACAACATGTGCCAGAAAACAATTTTTCTTGCATTACTGCTTTAGTTTATAATCATTTTATATTAGATTATAATGTATTTTAGAGCTCTGATGAAGATTATATAGGGTGAATCAGTTTTTTGTAGCAGGACTTTAACAGGTCATAGATCTTCAAAAAATAACCGCACTTTTTTCTATAAACTATATCATTTTAAGGCCTTATAAAAAAGTTACAGGGTGTTAAAATTGTAAGAAATATGCGGGCTTGATTGAATATTTACCAAACTAGTTGAGATATTTAAGTCATATTTGGTATAAGTTAAAACTGCATGGGTTAGCATAAAATCTGTTAATATGGAACATCTTGCGCAACCAGTGGCGGAGAAGTGGGTAATTGGTAAAAATATTTTTAGAAAAAAAAAATTAATCACCTTGTATTTTAATAAAAGGTATTGATTTTTTTATGTAGATTTTAATTGCAAACAAAAATGTCCTCTTGGTATTTGTTCGCATGTGTTCTAGTTTAATGGCAAATTTCATTTTTTGTATTATTTCGGGGTATTTCTGAAAATTGCCTAAAAAAATTGCTCCATAAGTAACACTTAAAGTGGAAATAATGTGTTTGCTACTTTAAATAAAGTAACTTTTTCCAATAAACTTACCTATTTAAGGCTATACTTTTGAAGTTACAGGGTCTAAAACATTTAAGGAAGATACAATTAAGGTTACGCTCTGTAGGTATCTTGAAAAGTAAAACCTTGAATGGGTTAGTTTATTGGAAAAAGTTACTTTATTTAAAGTAAGAAACACGTTTTTCTACTTTAAGTGTTACTTATGGAGCAAATTTTTTAGATACTTTTTCAGAAATACCCCGAAATAATACAAAAAAATTAAATTTCACATTAAACTGTAACGCATACGAACAAATACCAAGAGAACATTTTTGTGTGCAATTAAAATCTACATTAAAAATTCAATACCTTTTGTTAAAATACAAGGTGATTCGTTTTTTTTTCTAAAAATAATTTTTTCCAATTACCCACTTCTCCGCCACTGGTTGTGCAAGATGTTCGATATTAACAGGTTTATGCTAACCCTTGCCGTTTTAACGTATACCAAATATGACTTAAATATCTCAACTAGTTTGGTAAATATTCAATAAAGTCCACATATTTTTTCCAACTTTAACACCCTGTAACTTGTTTCTAAGGCCTTAAAAAGATATAGTTTATACGAAAAAGTGCCGTTATTTTTTGAAGATCTATCACCTGTTAAAGTCCTGCTACAAGAAACTGATTCACCCTGTATATTAATCGAAACGTTGGCGAAGAAATAATGTTCTAATAGCGTTTTGACCCTTTCCCTAACTAAGCTATACCAAAAAATATTTAATATTTGGGTCTTAAACCTTTACTAATTATATTATAATTACAGATACCTAGTGGTTTTTCAAGGTTTCTTGCTTTTAGCAATATTTCTTGTCTTGTCTTGCAAAGCCAGACAAGAAATTTAAAAGTCTTGTCTTGTTCTTGCTGCAAGACAATTTTGACAAGACAACAATTTTGCAAGAGTCTTGTGAAACACTATACAGTCTGTATTTCCCCACCTTTGAATAATCTCGTAATAGACGGGGGGGGGCCTCATGGAAATTGAGTTATTCATTATCGGATAACATATTTTGACAGGTCAAGTACAAGATAAATCCTGGATTCTGGATTATCCTCCATATATTTACTTTTATCATTTGCATTTTACATTTCCTACAAACATTTTGAAATTTACTGCAGTTAGCTTTAACCTTAAAATCTACTGTTAGGGATATGATAAAAAGCGTAGACAAATGTATCTCTCTACGAAATGCAGGGAGAAACATAGAAAATAAGACCCAAAACGTTTACTGAATATAATTTTGGACACATTGTTGGCAAATTACAGAGAAAGAAAACATCTAAAGATTATTTTAAAATTGTTAAAAAACTACCACATAGAACAATATCTGCTATAGTAAAGTATAGAGCCAGCTTAGGTAACCTGTCACCTTGTTGTTACGAAGACAATGAAATAACAAATTTGACCTTATTTACTAAGCCACCTGTCTTATACATATACAAACAGGGTGTTCCAGTTGTAAATGTTATAAATAAGACTGAAAGCAGAAAACCTTAATTTTAGCAAACAAGTTCATGTGAACATGTATCCGGAAATGCTTAATAAAAAAGATACAGGGTACTAAAATCCTAGTTTTAGGGTAAATTGGCAAGCGCCATTTTTTATGGAGAAACAAACGGAAAATTAAAAAATGTTTCCGGGTTATCAAAAAAAGCGTGGGCGTAGAAATTATTTTTGACAAGGGGTGTGTTCTACCTTTCAGTACGCCACTCGTAAAGACAACGAAAATGTAGCTTAATTTTATTACACTTTTACCAATACCATTTTAAGTTAATTTTAATTTAATAAAAATTAATTAATTCAAAGCCAAATTGCGACAAGCTTTTTGAAATATCTTTCTTTGGAAAACCTAAATTATTATTTTTATTCGTTTTAGTAGAAACCTATATGGCTTAAATAAAAGCTTGTTTTAAAAAAGGCTTTTTATGTTTTTGTTATTTTTTTGGTGAAATATTAAAAAACCGTTTAAACAAATTAAATTTAACACCCTGTGTTGAGTGCTGCCTTGTGGTTCGCGCAATTTTAAAACTTATTTAAATAGCCCCGCTCTACATTTCTGGCAGAAAGAGTGGCAATGTCGACCGAAGCATTGAGTAAAAGAATATATATTTAAATTAAAATATATATTCTTTTACTCAATGACCGAAGACGACAGTACAGTCCACGCGACCAGCGGTGAAACGCCATTCACGTGAGCTGGTCGTATATCGAAGCAAAATCACTCGGACAGTCGTACACTCTGTATCTTTTTTATTAGGCATTTGAAATTTGCTTTAAATGAAATTTTATACTATACTATATATTAGTTTTATTTATGACATTTACAACTAATGAGACATCCCGTATATTGTGTGCTATTTTAATTAGGTATCTACATGCACTCCTTGCAAACTTGAGTTATAGATAATTTTTATGTTGTTAACGTGGACCACTATACTGAAAAGATATTTTAGGAAAGCGCTTTTTATGTTTATACAATTTCGTTTGAACCACTTGATCAGCTCTCAACAAGAGTGTAATAATCAGGTTTGGTATAATATAATTTTCTTTGTGTTGTTATTATTAGGTAGGTATAGAAATATTTTGTTGAATGAACTAACACATAGTCGTCTGACCTTAACATCGACGGATTTAAATTTTCAACAGGAAAGGTGAAGTTTTCATATAAGACAATATTATCAAGGTCCATTAGCAATGGATGTCTGACATTAAAATCTCTCACAAATATTTTTATTATAAAACTTAAAGTTGCCAACAAGTTCAAGTTAAGAACAAGCCGCTTTTTAGACTTTTACGAAACCAGATTCGAATACGCGAAATAGCATCGCCTTTATTAGGGAAAAGGTGGAATCAGATATAAATTCTTAAGAAAGTACCTAAAAATTCTTGAGAAACTATTTCTTTGTGTTTCTCAGCCAATGTCAAGTATTTAAAGGCTTCCCGCAAAGATAAACCTTTTCATATGAGAAATGAAACAGCATCATTTTGTTACGATTTATTTACGTACCTAGGTAAAATAGAGAAACGGGGATTAAAACATTTTGCACAAAAACACTCATGCTTTGACGGTTATAGTTTATCGTCCTCATTACCTTTTTATTTGGCAATTTGAATTGATGATAGATGATGAAACAGGGCCATACTCGTAAATCAGACTTTTTGTGAATAAACTACCGCACACTTTGGTGTAGATTACGCTCTAAAATTTACAAACTTTCACTTAAGATTGTGCCAAAAATATTTTCAACGCATGAAATGTGTAATTTATGCTTGCAGATGCCAATTTTAATGGTAACGAATGGGATACATTTGTGAAATAAATTAAGTGGGTCAATATTCCCCATTCGCAGATACCTATTTATAATGTAGCGAGATTATACTTCAACATGACTTATTTGACCGATCGATAAAATTATTAAAATCTCAAAAATATACTACGGTAATATTTTGTTCATAATTATTAACGTAAAGTTAATTAGTAGTTTTTTGATATATCAAATTAAACGGGGTAGGTATCTACCAGTTTTTTTTATCTAACTTTCTGTAACATAGGGGGGAGTAGTGCTATTCTGGGTTATATTCTATGTTAGAATAACAACCGTGTACTCAGTGATGGATAGGGATGGATTTGTCTGTAATGCAGTCAAACACAAAGTTTACAAAACACCCAGAAGCTGAAGACAGCTTTGGCACAGAATAGTTCTTGTTTCTAACCAACTTCGCCAACTTGCACGTCGCCTAAGGGCGCACGTAATAGTTATAACAGAGGATACTTAGAATTCCTCTCTCTGGACTTTATTCGAAACTGTAGAAATAATGGCTTCACCATTGTCGTAAAAATAATTTCTATTTCCATGATTTTTTTTATGACCACTTATTTCTCCATAAAAAAATGTATATATTGTTAATTTGCCTTAAAACTATCGAATTTTCAGCAAACCAATTAAAGTTGCTGCTTAGAAAGTATGACAACTTATGCAATTAGTTCGACTCTTTATTTAGAACACAGGGCATTTTAAGGACCTTATGGCACACACCTCAGCATCACCTCATCCGGACTTAATGACTGGCAGGATTCCTTAATATTTAGACATAGTTCGTCTATAATTTCTGGAAAGGTTTTCATATACTCGATTTTTTATTACTATTGACAATACTGACCCGTATAAAGTTTCATAAAATTCAGCGCTTTGAAATGGCACAGAGGAAAACACACTGTACATTTTTTTATTGGATCTTTGCATAATAATACTCTCAGTGCCTGTTGACAGTTCAACTGTTTTCAGGTAATTCCATGGCACACTTGATTCGCCATGTCTTTAAAATTCCCATTTTGCTAAACTTTGCATAAAATGGAACTCCCGGTATAATTTTTGTTTAAATATGGTATGTGGGGATTGTAAGGTGTCCCGATTAACGCCGTTATATCCAGTAAAAAACATAGATAAAAAATCGTAGTCGGCCCTGGATTCGCATTTTGATAAGCGGTTTTTACAGATCTTTCGAAACAAAAAAGTTTAGCCGAATATAATCAAAAATAAAGAATTTATTGATTTGTAGTTATATTTATTTATTTACTATTATTTATTTGTAGTTAGTTCTAAAAGTAGACACCCTGTAGGTATAATATAAATACATATATACAGTGTGGTCATTTAAGTGTGCAACATATGGGATTTTTTTTATTAATTGCACAACGAAAATACAAATAGTCCCGAAAGTTGGTGCATGTTCGATAATCATATTAGGCTCACTTAGAATGGTTGCAAGTTAACCAGCATACAGGGTACCTAGGTCAAAAAATATAAAAATTGTACAAGAGTAAAGTACCCTTCAGAAAATTCAGCAAAATGTTATTAAGAAAAGTTGTCTAGAATTAAAAGTTATGCCTAAATACCAAAACATGGCCTCCTAAGAAAAATAAATATATTTTTTTGAAAAACAATAATTTCCTTAAAAAATTTTGTTTTAATATTCACCCTAAACAATTTCGTAAATCAATCAAATCAAATTCAGGCATATTTAACTTGGATTTTTAATTTTTTAGGGAATCACAAACGTCATGTTTGTTGCACAATATTAAACAAAACTTTAAAATTTCGTAAAAATTCTTCTGAACAAAGTAAAACATTAGTAATGATAATGTGTAGGTATATTAAAAAACTCTCATTTAAGGTGCAAAATTTTTATTTTAAATGTTTATTAAGAACTGTGGAAATTAATTGCCGAAAAATTTTTTTCTTAGGAGGCTATGTTTTGGTATTTAGGCATATCTTTTAATTCTAAACAACTTTTCTTAATAACCTTTTGCTGAATTTTATGAAATAAAGGTACTTTACTCTTGTGCAATTTTTATATTTTTTTATCTACCCTGTAGGTATGCTGTAAAACTTGCAACCATTCTAATTGCACCTAATATGATTATTAAACATGCATCAACTTTCGGCAATGTCTGTATTTTGGTTGTGCAATTAATAAAAAAAGTCCCATATGTTGCACACTTAAATGACCACACTCTATACTGTATAAAATATATACCATACAAATTTCACAATAGGTGTCATTTTTCAATGATGATTTTTCTACATATCTACTAAAATGTCCCCCTTTATACCTACTTGGATTGGTAAGATAAATATATTTTATGGATTTGACAAGTTCACTCCTTACTTTACAAAATTGTATTTAGGCGCACATAAAAGGAATTAAGACGGCATTCCTCGTCGTCTTTAACATTACATTAGACAAACTCCAAGCGGCCCTGAATCCTAATTTATTTTGGAATTTGAGCCCTGGGAGCCCTAAAATAGCTTTGAAAACTAGGGTGTTTCTGGAGAATGACTAAAATTATTAAAATTGATAAACTTCTGCCTGTAGACGCCGGGAAAAGTAAAGGATTAAATTATAGTTCGTCAAGAGAATTTTGTATATTACTGATTTATATAATAGCAAGGATTATTTATTATTTTCGTTGTTTTTAATCTAGGTACCTGTCTACAAAGTGAAAATAAAACAGAGTTCATTATTTATAAAAATACGACTGCTGTAAAATTTTTATGTGACATTAACATGACGCACATGCCTATATTATAAGTCTCAATCACGAATAAGGAAGAGACGAGGTGCTGGCTATCTGTCAATTATTTTCTGTAAAATGTTAATGCACGAAATATTTAAACCTGGAATTTCAAGAGCACTTCAAATGGAAAATAAATAAAATATAATACCTAAGTGAATCACAAAAAATTCTGTGAAACTGTGACAGATACAAAGATGCCAGCCCTTTTTTATTTACCATTAAGTTCTCTACACACGAAAAGTATATAACTATGGTCGAAAAACGGCATTAAATTATGGACAACGACAATCGGCTTCTCGAAAGCAATAAAAAACCTTTTTTTGTACAGGGTGTTCCCGTATATTTTGACCCACCTCTAGAGCCTTTATTTTTTGAGTTAGAAAAAAATTACTTAAATAAAAGTTGTAGGGTTTTTTCTGAACCGCTAGGATTTGTTACTAGATAAAACAAATAAGCGTCTCAAATTTATGAAAAAATATAAACTTACTTTTTTTAATGAAACACCTTGTATATTTGTGGATTTTTGAATTGCGTGCATTTTTACGATTCCAACAATATAAATATGTTATATGTTTGCTCTAAGCATTCGCATGATATTCCAAATTGCAGATAAATACGATCTTTATATTTAATCAAGGTTGCCATGGGAAAACATTTCAACTTAGGCACGAGCATTCCTATCAATCCATTATTTTTGGGACAATATACCTTGGTACCCTACAACTTTCATTTAAGTAATTTTTTTCTAACTCGAAAAATAAAGGCTCTAGGGATGGGTCAAAATATACGGGAACACCCTGTACAAATTCGCTACTTGAAATAAACTCGGAAGAGTCAGGGTAAGATTAGAATTAGTATAGATTATGCGGATGGTATTCAAGCATTGCAACACAAAAACTTGAGAAAGTCGAACTAAAAATAACTTTCGCGCAAATTGAAATCTTGCTCTTGGCAATGGGCTTTACTGGGGATACAAATTCTTATAATGATAATATTTCTGGGAACAGACCAATGACCATACCTAATACCACAGCACTATATACAGTGTGTCCACGGATGGACTTAACTATACTTATAAAAAAAATATTTTCATCTTTCGAAAAAAAAAAGTCATTTGCTTGTTCTTAAAATAAGCTTGACATGGAAAAAGTTAACATTACCTATACTGGGTGATCAGAAAATTGAAGAAACGTTAATTAGCATAAGAGTAAACTAGGTACCTCTATTTGTAGAGATACTGAAAAAAGTTATAAAGAAAATTAGTTCAGCGTGGCAAGTTATTTAAGTGCACAACATTTTAAGGCCTATGTAGGCCTACTTTGATTCTTTTATTTTATTATCTTTCTTTTCAAATAAATGGTTTTCTGAAAATAGCCCGACAAAACTGCGTTAATAAAATTTACCCAGAATGGAAATCTGCGCTTGATGACAACATTTAAAGATTTTAGGTCTACTTTGTATTTTGGAAAATATTGGAGGAAACTCAAAGTAGGCCCAGGATTGTCAATTTGTTTCCTACTCTGAGTAACTTTTAGTTATTCATTTTTATTGTAGTACCTACAGAAAATTATTTAATCGAAGAAAAACAAGAAAAAGATCAAAGTAGGCCTAACGCTTTAAAATTTTGTATACCTAAGTACCTCACCACGATGAACAAATTTTCTTTATAACTTTTTTCAATATTTGAAGCCGCCACGCAGGCAGCACGTAGACAAGTGAGGTTAAGACACGCGCGACCACAAAACAGAGGCAGTAATGGCAATGTAGAACCCATGGTACAGGATAGGGATGTACCGGAATTCCGGCGGTACCACTAAATCCGGCCGATCCGGCCAATTGGCCGGCACTACCGTTTTCGAAAATTCTGAAGTAGGTTAAACATAAGTAAAAAGCAAGAAAAACATTTTTATTTTTTTTGTAAACAAATGCATTTTATAAAAATAAACGTTAAACTCTGGTAACTTTTTAGATTTTACCTATACCTAGGTAATAAAAAAAAAACAGCACAAGGAATACGCAATAATAAAGGTACGTTTTCTAAATCGAGGTATTATAAAAAATAAAAATGCTGTAAATCAAAAACTAATATTCATAATCTATTTTATTTAGATTGTGCATTTTCAGAATTAGGCCTACACCTATTGTCAACATATACAGTGTGACCCATTTGTTTTGGGGTCAGTCTGTAAAAAGTGTATCAATCGTGCGATTTGGCTGATTTTTTTTTTAAATTGTAGAGCTCGATGAACTGCACATTTTGAACAAAAATTGCCTGGTTCGCATAAAATCCAAAGCCTACTATGACCATTTTTATGAGCAAAATTTTAAGAAACCATATTAGCGTTTTTTTTTAAAAAAATCTGTGTGCGCCAATGGATTGAGCACCCCTCGAAATGGGTATGTACAAAATTTCATCAAAATATTTCAAGTAATAACGATTTTGTAGAAAAATTAAAAATGCAGCCAAGGTACGTCTTTATTTTCAAAAATTCAAAGTTGGCCATGGAAAATAATTGAATTGTAATAATACAACCTTATGCTTATAAACACAAAACATAAAAACAATTAAAATTATAAAATTTTTGTAACTTCTACCAAGCCTCCATTTTCTACAATGCATTTGTCGTTCCTCTTGCGTACATTCAAAATTACATTTCGTATTTGCTGTGGAGTAATTTCCTTACAACTACGGTTTATCCTAGCTTGCAGTTCTTGTAAATTATGGGGTCTTGACTTATAAACATTTTGCTTAAGTGTACCCCAAAGAAAAAAATCTAAAGGAGTTAAGTCCGGAGATCTCGGTGGCCACTCACAGAAAGGACTATTTCGCCCTATCCAACAGTTTTCAAAATTATTATCTACCAGTTTCTGATTAAACGAGCATTATGAATAGGACTGCCATCTAACTGTAACTTTAAATTTAAACGGTATCTTAATGGTAACTCATCTAAAGCATTTCTAAATTCAATTTCTAGAAAATTCAAGAAGCCAGCCGCATTCAAATTCCCTTCAAAGAAAAATGGGCCAATTATTCTGTCGCGTAGTATTCCACACCAAACGTTAATTTTTTGTGAATATTGTCTCCTTGCATTTATTATAAACTCTGGATTTTCAGCTGACGGCAGTTTTGACTTGATACTACACCATTTGTAGTAAACGTGGCTTCGTCGGTGAATAAAATTTCATTTAAAAAGTTGCCATTATGGAGATATTCACCTTGCAGCCAATAGCAAAATCCTAATCTTCTCTCCTCATCTCCTGGTTCCAGGGTGTGCAAAAATTTTGGCTTAAACGGTTTTATTTTGTTTTGTCTCCTTATACTCTCTCTGGGTATATGAAGGTCTAAACTAGCCGTTCGAACACTATTTCGAGGATTGTCACTAAAGTATTGCAGAATTTGATTGTTATTTTCAACAAGTCCACGGCGTCCATTTTGCCTAGTTTTTAATAAATTTTTAGAAATCGATCCAGTTTCATCAAAAATATTGTTTATACGTTGTACAGTACTTCGACTCACTGATCTACCTGGGTGTCTATTGTTAAATTCGGCCGCAGCTTCTGCTGCCGAGCGCTCGTTGTCGCCCACGAGTCGAACAATTTCTATTTTGTCTCTTATGCTTAAATATTCCATAATTATGATAATTAATTGTATTGAGCACAAACAATTTCTGAACTCAATTTAGACAGTTTGACACTTAATAAAAGTAAACAATTCAATTATTTTCCATGGCCAACTTTGAATTTTTGAAAATAAAGACGTACCTTGGCTGCATTTTTAATTTTTCTACAAAATCGTTATTACTTGAAATCTTTTGATGAAATTTTGTACATATCCATTTCGAGGGGTGCTCAATCCATTGGCGCACACAAATTTTTTCAAAAAAAAACGCTAATATGGTTTCTTAAAATTTTGCTCATAAAAACGGTCATAGTAGGCTTTGGATTTTATGCGAACCAGGCAATTTTTGTTCAAAATGTGCAGTTCATCGAGCTCTACAATTTAAAAAAAAAATCAGCCAAATCGCACGATTGATACACTTTTTACAGACTGACCCCAAAACAAATGGGTCACACTGTATGTATATGTTACCAATTTCCGAAAATAGTATAGTTCAAAAATTTTAAAATAACGTTGAGTTATTAAAATTTGAAATACTTCTAGGTATAGGTATAGGCACAGAATAAATAGCTTCACAACAGAAGCATCCATAAAGACATGTGTCAAAAATATGCGAGCCTCCATTTCAATTTACAGAAAAATAACCAATACCTTATACATAAATTGGTCCTAATACAATCTCTTTGCAATGTAGATTAATATAAAATCAAATAAAATGCACAATGTTTATCCCTTTAGAAGATATTTCACGTCAAAGCGAGCATCCTATTGACACATGTCTTTATGGACGCTTCTGTTGTGAAGCTATTTATTCTGTGGTACCGGTACCTCCCTAGTACAGGATATCCAGAACATCCTTTCACGTGCTACGGCCTCCAAAGACAGGATGGGTGTTCGAAGATGTACACCACTGTACTTCTTCTTCTTCTTCGAACTGCGCTGTTGGAACTGTGGAGTTGAGGGGCATTTGAAACGCCAGTGCCCCAATCCTGTTGATGGTGAGAAGCAGGAGAACTTCCGAGTAGCCAGCTTTGAGAGGCGAAAGCTAGCTGGGTGCTACCAAGCCACATCTATTAGAATAAAAGTTATAACCGGCTGTCAAATTCAGGAGAGAGCTTGGTAGTACCAAGAAAGATCTGCGGCCGGGAATGTGACATTGTGGTGGACACTGGTTCTAGTCATACCATCGTGAGGCCGAACATCATAGCCCACTGCATGATTGCACCACCACCAAACTACATCGTGGAATTGGCACATGGTGAAGAAATTCTAGTTACAGGAGAGCATGAAGCCTTTATAACCGTAGGCTCTTATAAGTTTAAGCAAAGAGTTCTTGTGGCTGAAATAACCGATGATGTCATATTGGACTGCATGTCATGCCTGAACATCGGTTCAAGATAGAAATTCACGAGCGGATTTTGAGGCAGAAGAAATTCTGATGACAAGTCCTAATATGGCTAGCCACACTACCCGAACTGTGACCGCTTATGAAGATACCAGAAAAGGTTATCAAGGCCACCTGTGGTGGACTGAATGGCGAAATAATTATTGTGGAACTCGATGAAAAATGCGGGTTGTATAAAAGAGGTATTTTCCCTGCAAAAACGCTGACCACCAAAAGGGGGCATGTAATATTTGTGCGGATTGCTAACCCAAAGAACTACGATCAAAATTTAAGCAAAAGCGAAAAGATTGTTTTATGCCATGAAGTTCAGGCAATTATGAGAAATCAGGTTGCACCACAGCAGGTTCCACAGCCCCTACCAGAGAGTCTGAAGAAGACGGTCGAAGAAGCCGCTGCTTACTTAACAATGGAGCAGTAGTACCAACTGCGAAAACTGATTAAAGAAAATCGTGATGTGTTTGCTACGTCTGAATGCGATTTTGGAAGGACAGCTTTAGTACAGCAGAGGATAAATACCGGTAATAGCTCTCCGATCAAACAGGCCTCTCCAAGGATAATCCTTGCTAAGCAGGAAGAGGTCGCAGCTATGTTAAAGAAAATAGAAAAACAGAGAGTCATTGAACCGGCACAGAGCCACAGAATAAATAGCTTTAAGGATGGTTCTATGGGGTTTTGCGTAGACTATTGACGGTTAAATGATGTCACCAAGAAGGACAGCTATCTTTTACCCAGCATAGATGACACTTTAGACACTATCTGGTTCTAAATGGTTTTCCACGTTGGACTTGAAGAGTGGGTACTGGTAAGTCGAAATGCACACTGAAGATAAAGAGCATTTTTTTCTACGGGTACAGGTTTATGGCAATTTAATATTATGCCATTTGGCCTCTGTAATGCACGAGCAACTGTCATCACTGTAGTCGAGAGAAATTAAGAGAAAACCCGGACCTAATTTTATGTAAACGAACTACCGTTCGTGGACCTGAAAAATGGGATTCAGAAATCATCGCCAGAGAGCAAAGCGAAGATCCCACATTCGGTATAATATGTGACTTAAAAGTGAGACATATACCTATATTTGAATGGAAAAATGTTTCGGACAAATCCCCAGAGTTAAAGGCGCTCTGGGCACAATGGGACTCGTTAGTAATTAAAGATGGTGTACTAAAGAGAGTTTGAGAAAGTCCAGATGGAAAAGAAAAGCTATTTCTAACAGTACTTCACAAGAAGAGAGTGTCGGAGGTCCTGAAAGACGTGCACGAAGGCGTTGGAGGTGGACACTTTGGTATTAGTAAGACCTTGAATACAGTTAGAGAGAGGTTTTATTGAGTAAACTTTCGGGAAGACAAGGGCGGATTAGAGCTATGTTGGGCCCTAGGCTAAATTTATTTAAGAACCCCTTCACCTGTCGCAATAAAAAAATTATGTAAAACTTAGGTAAAATTTTAAGTTCCGATAGTTTTTTATCAACAATTTTATTTATTTTAGAAAAGGACATATTGAAAAAATATTAATTTAACGTTTAACTTTATGTACTAAGAACAGAGTAGATACATACAGTGTGGCCCGTTTGGAATGGAGACACCTCTGTAAAATTGATAATTTTGCTCCGATTTTAAAAAACATTTTTTTGTTAGATAAGTCTCTGAAAATACCATTCGACACACCTTCCACTTATTTTGAAAACCAAACACCTGGCTAACTGCGACATTTTTTGTACCCCCAAAATTCGAGAAACCATATTAGGTATTTTTTTATCAAAAAAATTTACTAGGAAAAGTTGTTTAGAATGAAGCAAAAAAAAATGCCTAATATGATTTCTTCAATTTTGGGGGTATAAAAAATGTAGCAGTTAGCCAGGTGTTCGGTTTTCAAAACAATTGGAAAGTGTGTCGAATGGTATTTTCAGAGACCTATCTAACAAAAAAAAGTTTTTCAAAATCGGAGCAAAAATGACAATTTTACAAAGGTGTCTCCATTCCAAACGGGCCACACTGTACATATTATTAATTAAAACTTTTTTTCTGGCTTTTATACTTACAAAGCTTGTCATAATTTTGTTTCTATATTAAAAAAACAAAAAAATGCATATACCTAGAGAACAAAAACCAAAAACTGGATGCAAGCAAATCCCCTAAGCTTAATTTTTCAAATTTCAGCAGAAAAAGTTCAACCTACCTTCAACTTTTCGATAATTCACACGCATTTTGACATTCAGAATCAATATCAGTGGTAGGTATTAGTATTAATTCCTTTTTTGAAAAAACATTTATTTTTGGAACATTTTGCAAAACTTCGGCTTGCCTTGAAGCCTTTAATTTTGCATTTTTTCTTTTGTTTCCTCCACTTGGAACCGAGGTCGTCTTTTAATTGCTTTGTTGTTACTGATTTGTGGACTAAATAGATGAAAAAATAAGGAGTGATGTTTTCTTTGTCTGAAATTTGCAATTGCAAAATGTAAAACCTTTTCCAATTCCGAATTCCGATCAAAACATCGAAATAAGAACGGGCCCCCTAAAGCCTTGGGCCCCTAGGCTATAGCCTACTCTGCCTATAGGGTAATCCGCCACTGCGGGAAGATGTCCAAGATTTGTGCCGCCATTGTGAAGAATGTGCTTCGGCGAAAGGACCAAAAACTAGGAACAGGGGTAAAATGATGGGATACCTGGTCCGACCAGGTCTGAGCTCCCTTTGAAAGGATCACCATCGACGTAGCAGGACCGTTCCCAACCAGCGAATCTGGCAACCGTTATGTGTTAGTTGTCATAGACTACTTCAGCAAATGGCCAGAAGTTTATCCAATCCCCAACCAAGAAGCCACCATAGTCGCAGAGGTCCTTTTTCAAAATTGGATATGTCGTTTTGGTGTCCCAAGAGAAGTACACTGTGATCAGAGACGCAATTTTTGAGTCAGAGTATACAAAAATGTCTGCCGCCTGCTAAGGATTTCCAAGACAAGAACAACAATCCTGTAGCCCCAGCCTTGGGAATTGGGCCTGGAATTAAGTAAAAGGTTAGAACGCGATTTTAGTGCGAGTTTGAGACATGAAGAATATTCTTGGCCAGTGACAGAGTCCGACAAGTAATATTTTGTGACGGCTACAGTAAAGGTTGTAACCAAGGAAACGCGTTTGGTGTATTATTGTTGAAATTTGGTACAATAACAAATGTTGTTTTTCCTAGTTTAACATTTTTTTAATTTAACGATTTTAAACGTGATTTATTATAATTTTTAGACATGATTTATTTTAATTTGTTAGACCTAATAGATATAAAATCGCCTTGAATTTTTTCGCTTTAGCGTTGACTATTACGTCAGTCAACGGCTTTAGTTTAAAGGATTTTGAGCTTTTATTGTTTAAACATTTTTAGTCCAACCTCAAATTGGTTTACTTTGGATGAAAGCTTCTTTATTTAAATGTCCAGATTTTGTCTTCAAACTGTGTAAGGCAAGGCGCATATTGAGACACGCGCGATACAACCCACGCAAGCTAATAAGGCAGCCCACGTTTTGTGTCGTGTGGTAGATGCAAGGTAATAATAATAATATAAAAAATAATCTAATTGCTTCAAATCTTGGTGCAATACAAAGTGCACTCAATCGAATTTGTATCACCCTGCATGTATGTTTGTAAAAATACAAAGTAATTATTTAACTATACAAGTTTTGACCTGACGTCCTATAATATGTAAAGGGAAAGGTAAATATAAAGTCAAATAACGATGACATTATAGTAATAATTAATTGCATGTGTGGTTTCCCTATCTAAACGATCAAAATAGCTAGGCCTTTTAATAACACGAGGGTGAATAACCGACCCCCATAAAGCCAAAGTTCTTTCTGTTGGAGCAAAGCTATAGAACTGACATATTTCCGCAAGGATCTCGACCGGCATAATAAAAATGGAAATGAATTTAGCGAACGGAATGAAGTTACAAAGCAAAACAACCGCAAATCTATATCCAGCCTTTTGTGTTTTAAAATAGACCCGGTATTGGGGGTATATGGAGACCAAGCAATTAGTTTGAACAACGGGTCTTAAAATACTGCTGGTGAATACGAAAGTTGCTTAACGACCTCAGGCAAATAAAAGAGAGACATTATTTTATTATTTTCACACAATTTCACGTGAGTTGGAGCACCTATAATAGTTTAGGGGAGCGGGGGGAATGGAAGCCAGTGGGTAATGGGAGCCATTCGGCAACAGAAATCTGAATTTCTGAACGCAGCAAATAATTGCTCTTGACAGCTTATAAACTCCTAGGAAAAATTAACGCAATACTTTAATTAATCTAAATA
The DNA here is from genome assembly GCA_963920635.1 of Pseudeuparius sepicola. NCBI lineage: Eukaryota > Metazoa > Arthropoda > Insecta > Coleoptera > Anthribidae > Pseudeuparius > Pseudeuparius sepicola. The sequence goes on along the minus strand of OY987302.1, from coordinate 42,843,068 downwards.
TTTACAATAAAAACCCAAAATAAAACTAAGTTACATTGAAATGATAATAAACACCTACAAATTAGTTAAACATGACCTTAATTTGCCTTAATGTTTCATTAAAAATATTTTTTTGATGAAAATGCATAAATCAGCTAGCATAACTCCAATTAAGAAAAAAATCAGAAAAACAGAATAAATGCATCTGGGTCAACACTAATACCGCGTAGGCCCTCCTCTTCAACAATAAAAGCTTGCGGAATATTCTCCCATTCTTCAATAGCGAGTTCTCTGAGTTGGTTGTGATTAGCGACCCGGTCTACGATTTCGAATTTTTTTTTTTTTTGAGATTGTCCCATAGATGCTCTATAGGATACATGTCAGGACTATTAGGTGACCACTGTCATAAAGGGATATTACCATCATTTGAGTAGCCACATGGGGACGAGCGTTGCCTGCATGAACAAAAAATTAGATCCAACAAACTGAGCAAAAGGCATTTTCGACCATAATGTTGTCTAAGTAATATTGGGCATTCATAGACCATAGACGTATAGGGACCATCTCCGTACGAGAATCGAAGCAAATTCCTCCCAAAACAATTTAAAGCCTTCACTTTAGGAGAGATATTGCAGCTGGCAAACCTTTCTCCTTCGCCTTCGCCAGACACGCTCACGTACATCTGGTGCTTTAAGGCTAACTCTAGTTTCATTGGAGAACAGAACTTGTTTCCAATCATTGATGGTCCAATTTTGATGTATAGTCTTGGAAAATTCAATCTGTGAACTTTGTGTTCTCTGGTAAGCAATGATTTTTCTTTTGCCCTGGTGTTCGATGGCACGAGCCCGTCTCATTATGTCGTCTCACCATGTGGCAGATGCTGGAATGATGTCTTCCTAACAAACCAGCAACATATCGCATTGAATATCCTTCATCCAGGAGAGTCAGTGCTCGCACTACATCCTCAATTGACAAATTTCTTTGGCGTTTCCTTTTCCTTAGTTGATTTACTCGCAAATGAACTTCCCAACATGCATGTGTTAAAAACAATCACAGTCGAAACCTTGCTTTTCACATACATTTTGTCTAAATCTGCACTTTTAAGAAAATTTTAACAGAGTTTTAGTCTAAAACGAGGTTTGATACGAGCTACTGCCACAACAAGGTTATGTGATACTATAATTAGCTTAAATAACAACCGTCACTGTCAAACAGTGGCGGCTCGTGAGTAAATAAACGGGTGGGGCCAAATATCGGACATTTTAAAAATCAACTAAACCGGTGTGAAGTTAGCAGCTGATTTTCTGGCAGCAAAAAATTTTCCTCGCCCTTCCTTATTCTATTTATATCTATAGATTTATTTTGATAAAACCCTCTAAGCAGATTAAACTGGAAAGTGAAGAAATATTAACCAAAAAATAAACATTGACATTTTTGCCTGCCAGAAAATTGGCTGATAAGATCACACCGCCCCTAACTAATACAGGAAAAAACTTATCAAAGTTTTCCAGTGGCATTTATTTCCATGGGCATCTGGCGTCTCAGAAAAATGAACATCAGACACCATCACAAAATGTAGACTATTAAAGTTATATTTAAACGGGTTTTTGAATAAATAACTCGAGATACTCGTATAACCTGGACCAACAATATATTAAAGACCTGTGCATAGCGCTGTTTCAAGCGATCGCCACTGGCGCTACACGACGAAACAAATTTACACGGTGGTTTTAGTTAAAACACCACTGTTGCAGAATCTTTTATAAAATAAAAACATGCAAATAATATGTCTGTTACAACGAAGTTAATATTCAAAATAAAATAAAATATTTGTTTGTTATGTCCCTCTAATTTGACAAGTTCACATGGCATATTTCCATACATTTTCTAAGAAAAGCGAGTCTAAAAAGCAAGCAAGAGTATTTGGTACCTATTGGTTTGAAACGCAGGCCATGGCTAGTTGTAGTATGTGAAAGCATAAAACACATTAGATTATTCAGTTTCTTCTTTATATGGAGGAGGTTCGCTTTGAAGCTATAAACAAAATTTTCTATTTTCATTCCTGCGCATACGTTAAAAAATACTCTTCCAAGATAATATCTTTAATTTTCGCTTCTTCAGCTGGTTGATCAGATCATACCATAATTCCAAAATAGTGTTTGTTCTTCTGAAATTCACCTAATGGTCTGTGCATACCATTTTCTTCATGTGCGCGAAAATTTAATGTTACCACAAACAAATCTACCACGAAAAGCCGTATTAATAGGATAAAATTGCCAAATACTGGATGCAAAGACAATTCGTTAGGGTAAAAAGAAGGCAAATCGTAATAAAGCTGGATATTTAAAATTTTGGATTTTTGAAACGTCAGAAACTAACATCCCAATACCCCCAGAATGCCCTCCTATAACCTATAAATTTTTTGTCGTGTAGCGCCACCCCTATCCGTAAACAACAATGATATTTGACGGCATGCTCGGGTCTTTAATATAGTGTTGGTCCAGGTATAACACAAACTGAGACAAAAAGTATATTCGCACTTCACACGTCTAATTTTACATTTTTTTTATAAACAAAATCCATTTCCGTTTCATTTTGAATAGTTTTAGTTTTCGAGGTCCTCTTAAAAACTGTAGACTTATGTAGGTATGTGTTCTTTAAGATTTTTATCTAATTCAGCGCTAAAGTTCACCAATTCTCGAAAAATGCCCTTATTTTCGGAAGATTCTGCCTCATTGTGTCCTCTGCCAACTGGAAAGCCCCACAAAAACGAACAAAGTTAATTATTTGATTTAAAATGTGCACAACATCATTTGTTCCCTTTTTTGACCAAGTTTCGTCACCGCCGAACAAAACACATACAAAACAAAACAAGTTGTTTGTTTGTTCACATTCGCACAACCAATTATATTTTTTAAGTAGACGCTTTTGATGAATTTACGTCATCGTGTTTTTGTCCTTCCTTTTGATTTTTCTCTATAGTTAAATCGGGTAACGGCCTGCCCAACTCTTTAATTTGCAGTTTTTGCTCAAATTCCATTGACGAAAATGAATTTCTTAATAAAAAACGTATACTGTTCATTTTAAAAATGTTACAAACGTTATGGGCATTTAATAACTCAATGTACATTCTCAATTATTGTCGATCTCACTTCCACATTCGCCAGACCGCATTCGTTCTCTCTCTAAAGAATTCGCAATGGCTCTCAAAATGTGCCTCGGCACAAAACTTTTGTCATCTGCCAGCACGGCGCGCGCCGCCGCGCGGTGGCGATCTAGACTATCTCTCTGGCTGGAGGTTGGCGCGGTGCGTTGCCGCTTCCTCGGCGTTGCCAGTTCGCACGGTAAGTAAATATCAGGAAGTTTAAAAATTCTTGAAATGAATTTGTGTGAACTAGGGTCGATGACGGGGCATGGTCGGTGGTAGGGCCATGGCACCGTGGCTCCACCGCACGAGCCGCCCCTGCTGTCAAACAAGGTTCATGGCCTACTTTTCGAGAAAAAAATATAAAAATATAAAAAAAATCAAGAAAAATATGAGTGGTGCGTTAATTTTGTCCGGGAGTTTAGTTGCCCACAACCACCCGAAGTCAAACCAGTTGGCTGTGAACAGTAGGCGAAAGCATACGTTATTTGAATCAATATGAATTTTTTAAATATTAGTCTTAAAGGTGTACCGATGCATGTAAGCTATTGATTTTTTGTTGGAATGCAATAGTTTTTTGTTAATATTTTTATATAAATTTTGTGGGGTTGCGGGTAATGAGAGCCATAGTATTTTTCAAAAATCTCATCTCTGTAAAGTTAAAGCATAATTTTGAAAAGTGCAATGTTTACAATATGGACGAAACAGGTATTACGACAGTGCAGGAACCAGGAACAATTCTAGCCAAAAAGGGACAAAAAAAGGGTCGATTCTGAAACTAGCTGGGAGAGAGGGAAAAAATTACCGTAATATGCAGCAGGAGCGCTACAGGGTCGTGCCTCCATTTTTGTCTTTCCCAGAAAGCGATTTTCACCACTGCTACCTAAAGACGGAACCCCAGATGCTGAATATCACGATATTTTTAATGGATATTTTTTGTGGCTTCTATAGATTGATAAAGAAATATCAGGCTTCACATGTACTGGCATCGTACCAGTTCAACCGGATATTTTTCCTGATGAAGATTTCCCTTATAATTCACCAGGTTGTCTGCATCCCGATATCGACAATTCAAATAACTTGATTGCAACTGTAAACAAACAAAGAACGACAGAAAAAAAATGAAAACTATTTAGCACAAAACAAAATAACCTTAAGATTTCAAAAAACTCCTACGCCTTAACGAAATAACACATCTCCCAAACCTGGTTGTTCGACATTGCAAGATGATCCCGTTGATGTGCCAACGGTTTCTGATATTCTATCAATTACAGACAACAAAAAAAAAATCAAAGAGGACGCAACATACTGAAATTCTAACTGATACTCCCATGAAATTACTGTTTGAAACCAAAAAACAAAAGAGACAAGAACGAGATGAAAAATTGAGGGCAGCAAAGAATAAAACAAACAAAAACGACGTTAAAAAGAAGAAGGAGTAAAAAACAAGTTTTCATGAGATTTCTTCAAATTATGGATGAAGAATCGGCGCCGGTCAAGAAGTATGAGACAAAAAAGGTACCTAAACAAAAATTCGGCAAAGTAAATGACAGACGTCATGCAAAAAGGAAGATCATCCAAGAATATTCATCTTCTGATTTCGAATATGTTAGTGAAAGTGTACTCTGCGATGATGATGAATGTGATGATCTTACTGATGATCAAAACATCTGTTTAATTTGTAATGATGTGGGAAAAGACAATGAACTTTGGTATCGGTGTACAAACTGTGGAATATGTTTCAGGTGTTGATACCGCAGAAGGTTATATATGCGATTTTTGTTTCCAAAAATAGTATTTGTAGTTTTATACCACCTGCTGTGTTAGTTTGGTGTGTTAGTTTATATTCCAGAAACTATATTATTCTTATAAAAAAATTGAATGGGAGCCAAAACAGGAAAAACACATTAATTAATTTTTAGCTTTTCTATAAAATAAATACAGATAATTTTTTTAAAAATATTATTTATTGTAACTGATCTCTAAATGTAATCTCACCGATTATGGTATTTAACCTTCACTTTAAAGTTATTTTTATATATTTTTTATTATCTTATTTTTTATTATTTATTATTATCTGCTTAAGTGGTTCTCATTCCCCCCGCCTCCATACCTATAAAATATCAAATTGTGAGTCCTGCTTCTACTAAAGGGTATAAATCGTTTTTTATGCCATTGTGAACGGCTTTAAATACGAATTTCTTTGAGATAAAAACAACTTTTAGTTTTTTGAATGAACGGTACCTATTATAAGGGCTACTTTGCATTTTTATTCATTGATACAAGCCACAAATATGACACATTAATGAGTCTTTAAGAAAGTAGATATTATACATATATATTACAGTCATTTTAGAACTTATTCTCTAGTTTAATTCCCTGGGGATGATTTATGAACCTGTTGAAAGGGAAAAATCACCGAAATAATCTAAAGAGAAACCCTCTCAGAAATGACCAGAAATTAATTAAAAACTACTAATTATTAAAATTTGTGCATCGAATGTCATTGAGAAGACATTCGACCGCTGTACATTCAAGCGACTAAGCTGTAAGCTCCATGTGTACTGATTAGAATGCTATTAATCACCGCTACATGCTACTCTAATGCAAAGTGCTTGGCTCGTTATACATACCGCCCTCTACGGATAATAGTTTGAAGCTTAATTTCTCCCGTCATAGTTTCGCAATTGGTCGCTGGATGCCCCCCCCCCCCCCGGCGCTGCTTACATGCCTTTGCCGGAGAACCACAGAGATCATTAGATATATCTGTGCGAAGGACACTATGCGATGCTGATGATTCATTACAGAACCGCAAAGACACATTAATTCATGCTAAACTCTCAGCCTCAGTCTTTTGCCGCCGCGCTGCCATCTAACGGACGGAAGCCGTATTCCACGAAGGAGCAGTAAGTTATGGAAAGTTGTTTTGTACATTTTTCGTAAGGCCTCGAGCTAATTCCCAATCCTCGTAATAGAGCCGAAAACACAAGGTAGAACTCGCTAAAATAAGCACATATGCTTAATAAACATTAGCTCAAAAACGCTTGGTTCTCCATATACAGCGTGTTGAAATTTTTCCAAAAATAACATATTTTTTTACTTTTCTTCGAGCCCATTTAGGAATTCCAACCAAATTTGGTACACATTATGCATTGGAGGGTTGCCATTTTGTGCAATAATTTGACCCCTTTCAGATGGCCAGCGGCGTAGATACAAATACTTACTGTAAATAATTGTAAAAAAAGTAGTACGGTCCTGTGCAAAACCAAAAATTTTGCTTTTTTGGATAACCCATTCAATTTGGAACAAAAAACGCCTCTTGGTATTTTTTTATATCTGGTACAGTTTTTTCGTAATGTGGGATATTTTAAACTAGTGCCAAGGCGATTATGCTGGCATTTAAAATAAAATTATTTGTATCTACGCCCCTGGTCATCTGAACAGGGCCAAATTATTGCACAAAATGACAACCCTTAATATCTACCAAATTTGGTTAGAATTCCTAAACGGGCTCGAAAGAAATTTAAAAATATATATGTTATTTTTGGAAAAGTTTCAACACGCTGTATATGGAGAACCAGCGTTTATTAGCTAATGTTTATTAAGCATATGTGCTTATTTTAGCGAATTATACTTTGTGTTTTCAGCTCTGCCTTTAGATGTGACTCACCCTGTATAACTCTATAATCACTGCTAACGGTTAAAAGCGCGTACCTGCGAAAGCGTCATATATTTCTTCGTAGATTCCAATCCCACACAATGCATTTCCTTTTTTCATTATCATATTTAAAGAAAGTACCCGAATCTACGATGAAATAAATGAAGCATTCATTTGTGGCTTTCATGAAGTCGCTCATATCTGACGACGACATTTGGTGCCCAAATAATTAGTAGTTTTTAATTAATTTATGGTCATTTCTGAGAGGGTACCTTTCTAGAATATTATTTCGGAGATATTTCCCTTTCATCAATAAATCATCTCCAAAGAATCAAATTAATGTTTCACATAATATATAAATGTGATCTAGATTTACTGAACTAATATAAAAGATAAATGTTTAATCTGTTATTCCAGCACCTGGTCTAGTTTCTTTCTATAAAATCTCTCATTTTCCTTTTTAATAACTAATTTCATAACAGAGCAACAATTGAAATATTTTCCACGCTTGATTTTCCATTCGAAATTACCTGCATCCTGCATCAAATTATAAATATACATAAATCACGTTTTTAAAGCATCCTGCATGGAGAGTAGAAGATACAAATTCGCAGTGGATACTTCCAATAGGACACTTGACTGCTCTTGATGTATTGAATGGATAGACAAGGATTGAATCAAAACACTAGTATATTTGAAACAGATCTTTGATTTAGTCAAAGCAGTGATTTATTTCCAGTACTGCAGCTTTATCCATACGAACACTCTTGCTTTTTAAAGAATCATATTATTATTGTTATTATTATTATTATTATCATCATCACTATTAATGACTTAGAAAACACAAATTTTCAGGTCTGTAAGCGATAGCAATTTATTTTACCCAGGAATTAATTTCACACATTATTTTCACAGTCGCACCTTTAGAATTACTGTTCTCAATCATTTTATTCATGTCCAATATAAATTTTGCGGAAAATTTGGCACGTTGCCACTGCCGCACCGTAATAAAACATAGTGGGTAGGTATTACAAATGATAAAATTTTTCACTACATATTCGATTCCCCATTTATAAATTACCAGCGTACAAAAACTATATTATATTATAACGACATCCAGTTTCCAGATTTAATAATATAATTTTATTTTATTATCACACGTTATTGTTTTGTACATACGTAGGTAATTTTACCAGCCACATGAATTAATTCATTTTGTGACGCAAGTAAATAATCTTCACTTTATCAAAATATTGGACACTAGAATGAAACTCTGGAACTAATAGAATCTATTTACAGAGGGGCCTCTAAAAATGTAAATATGAAATAGAGTTTTCAAAGAGATGTCCTGGACATCCTATATGATAAAATGAAGAGAGCAGAAATGAGGCTGCTTTTTTTTATATTAAAGATGGATCCCAGTAAAGAGAAATCCGGAAATCCAAACGCCAAGAGCTAAACTTTTAATTTGTTTTTGGCTTTCCTTTAGTAAACTGTACTATAGCAAACCGTTTATATTCAAATTCGAAGAATGGTCCATATGGTATTAGAACCAGGTTTAGCCTATAGTGTAATTTGTGGCTGAATATATTGGCTCTGTATGCCCTAGATTTAAATTGCATTGAACTGCAAAATTACATTACGAGTCCCAGCGAAAGTTGAAAGTACAGCCTGAACGTAGCTAAGTTAGCTTGGGACTGAAAAACGCTCGGAAAAACGTAAACTGATTAGCATCAGTTGGAGAATAATGGCTGGATACACTTAGGTGGTAGGTACAGTAGGTACAGAGTGTCCCAATTAACAGGATAAACTCGATTTTCTCCGTAATTTCAAAGAAAAAATGATGGTTCAAAAACCAAACTTTTGTAGAATTTCCCAAGGAATTGGAATATGGTGTGAAACTTAATATAGTCATTTTCAAAAATACCCTTTTCCAAAAAATGTTATTTTGGGTTTTTACCCGGAATATTGATATAAAAAAAAGTGGCGGTTTTCATTTCTAACAACATATATGTTTAACATTCCATGCAAAGATGTGAATTTATCATACTTGACGAAATTTTTCAAAAATGATAATTCGATGCTGGGTAATTTTTAGAGACAACTATACATATAAAACTATATACAGTTGGAATTGGGAGGAGAAGAGGAACGTATAACATCCTAAGTATACAGGATGTCTCAAAAATCTCACCAAGTGATGATCACGTCCGGTCAAAAAAAAACCGACACATTCTTGTTACTCCCCGTATACACATTAATAATATTCCGTGTAAAAATCCATATGACAAGTTTCGAAAGAGGGTATTTTTTAAATAACTTTTTAACAATACATTGTATATTAAGTTTGACATCATATTCGAATTCCACGGAAAATTCTACACAAGTTTAGATTGTGCCGTCAATGTATCTTTAAAGATACCCAAGAAAATCGGATTTATCATGTTAACTATTCAATGCCAAGCAGGACAACATATGCGACTATTTCGATAACGGTAAGAGATGACCCTATCTATAATGAACATATATCATTGAAAAGGTAATATAAAGGACTATTTATTGATATTGTAATCTATAGAAAAATAACAATTTCTAAAAATATTTACAGTAATGTATAATGTATGTACCTACAATCCGAACCCGATCTAATCTAATCTAAAACACTATACCCATTGCGTACCATAATATACTCATTGCATAACCCGAACCCCCTAAATTTCGTAATCCGAACTACCACTTTTTACAAGCTTTTTTGCAAGCTTTTATTTAACTTGCCTGTTAGTATACATGCATGCATGCATGTATGTATGTATGTATGTTTGTATGTATGTATGTACGTACGTACGTACGTATGTATGTATGGATGGATGTGTGTGAGTGCGTGTGCGTGTATATATGTGTGTGTCGGTCGAATCTTGCAAGGTGAATTAGAACCAATTCTTGACATCCGATTGAGGTGAAATTTTCCATACATCACACTAAATTCAATATGGCCGCAGCTCCAAGATGGCGGATTACATTTTCTTTTCAACTCCCTTAATATGGGTGTCAAATGAATTGACTTGACGTGTAGAAAACGATAAGGTGAGTGACGTCATACTAAATCCAAGAGGGTGGATGCCCCAAGATGGTGGACTAAATTTCTTTACCACCTTCCTGACATGGGAGTCAAATAGGTACTAAAAAGCACGATATAAAATAAAAAATAATAAAAAAATATTTTTAAAAACAAGCTTTTATTTAAGCCATGTGCTAAATCGGATAAAATAAGTTTAGGTTTTCGTTAAGATAATTCAATGCCAAACACAAGCTTTTTTAAATCAAAAAGCTTATCGCGCGAAATGTTCATAAAAGTAGGTACCAATAATAATTTTAACGGACAGTGATATGTTGATAAGCAAGTAGATACATGCCAAAGTATGTATTTTCTTTACAGTTCGCGCGACAAGCTATTTGATTTAAAAAAGCTTGTCGCAGTTTGGCATTGAATTATCTTAACGAAAACCTAAACTTATTTTATCCGTTTTAGCACATGGATTAAATAAAAGCTTGTTTTTTAAAGTTGTTTTATTTTATTTTTTATTTTTTTATTTTTGTATGTTTGCGCGCATCTACCGAGAATCGCAAGTGCAGAAATTCCCAATCAAATTGCATTGGTGGATTCCATCAGATATTTTTTTATATAAATATTATGTAGGTATCTTGCCAAAACATCTTCTATCAGAGACAGGACTTGATAAAGTTTCCTCATTATACTTCGAGTTAAGTAATTTATTAATTAAAGAAATTGGATAGTTATTTTTGATTAAAAGGGCTTTGATTACTGTGAGGTTTTTAATGTGACATTCGGGTGAAGAAATTTTAATAGCTCTAGTCTTTAAATTGTTAATGATATTTTTCTTTTGTTTAAAAAGATGACTTGAGTGGAAGTTGAGAAATCTTCCCGAGAAAGTAGGTTTATGCTACCAATCAACTGTCAACTTATTGCAATCAGTTCTAATAACTTTAGTATCCAGGAAAGACAAACTACTATTGGATTCCTTCTCTCTTCAAACTTGGATGGAAAGAGTTAAACACATTTAAAATTTCTGATTGTCCTTCTATGGGAACAGCTGTAAATATGTCATCCACGTATCTCTAGAAAAAAAGGTAAGGAAAAACTCAGTTGACCAATACAGCACCCCTGTAACTCGGACATGACTAAATCCGCGCAGATCGGAGACATGCAATTCCCCATACCAAGGCCATATATTTGTTTAAAAAATGTATCTTCATATTTGAAATAACTAGAATCGATGCAGAATTGAAAAAGTTCTAAGAAAGTATCAAGGGGGCATTGAGTATTGGGGGCAATCCTATCATTCCATCTCTGTCTGATGATGGTGGTCACCAAATCGACAGGAATGCTAGTAAAAAGTGATACGACATCCAAGGAAACCAAACGATAATTGTCAGGCAAATTCTTTTCCTAACAGCGTCAGAAAAATGAAAAGAATCCTTGACATATCTGTCATCCTTAAGAAAGGCGTAACTCAAGAGTTCAGAAAAACACTTTGATAGTTTGTAAACGGGAGAGCCTATGGAACTTACGATGGGCCTCAAGGGAATGTCATTCTTGTGTATTTTAGGAAGAAAGTAAATTTTAGGAAAAACAGCATTGGACGACTTAAGGTATTTGGCACATTTCCCTTCAATATAGTTGTTTTTGTGAAGTTGGCCTATAAGTTTGTTGTTCTTATTTTGAATTTTAATTGTTGGATCTTTGGTTAATCTTACATCGGTATTAGTGTCATTAAGTAGATCTAAAGCCTTTTTTTTGGTAATCCTCTCTGTCCAAAACAACTGTGATGTTGCCCTTATCAGCCTTAGTGATTACAATATCTGGGTTGTCAACAATGAATTGCTTTGTCTCTTTTTTATGTTTAAAAAGGATCTTGTGTTTTTGGTTGGTTTTTAATAAGGTATTAGAATTAAGAAAGTTAGTAATAATATTAATAGAAGTGTTTCTTTTGGTAATCCTGAGATTCTCATCTTCAATGTTGTCTAAAGTAGACTCTAAGTCTACAATTAGTTGTTCTAAGGGTAATTCCTGTCTGTCTGATTAGGCAAATTAAATTTATCACTTATACTGAGCAAAAACTGAACATTGGCAGGGACTTCACAACTGCTAAGATTAAGGAACCACTTTTTATTGATATAGAAATTGTTGTTAAATTGTTGTGTGATTAGAAGGTTGTTCGATTTAAGTTTTTGATTGCGTCTGATATTATGAAATAATTTATGGTAAAACAAGCTCTGGTGTCTGTCAAATTCGTCAAAAATATGCTGGGAAACTATATTCCTATATTTGTTTTTAATGTATGATAAAGCTTGTTTAATACAATTAACTTTCCAATGCGAATAACTAACTTCTATATTGAGAATCTGTTTCTGGAAGTTTATTAAGGATTTGAAACAAGAATTTACAAAATGATTGTCATCTGTTAACAAAAAATGTAAACAAGCTGTCATCTGTAGGATATGTGCCGGAAATACTTGCTTTTGTCTGCACTGCATTAGAATTTTTTTATGGTTTTCAATTCTCAACACATTCAAGATTAAGGATTACTAAATTTTTACCAGTTACTACGTTCTGTATGTGCAATGTTTTCCGGGCGGTTTCGACGTCCGCCATTTCTGAATTACCCCTTCTTTTTTATACAGGCCCATCAAAGAAGGTTATTTCTTGATGGTACGTAGTATTTTGAAGGAAAAAAGGTAATTATTTAGTATAATGTATAGGTGTACCTTATATTTTTTCTGCAAAATACATACTAAAAAGAAGGCATATTCTTCTTTAATGGGCCTATATAAAAAAGGAAGGGTAATTCACTACGATTGCACATACAGTCTGAATGTCAATAGTCCTTATGTTAACGGTCTAGTCCGTATATGAAATGCCATGTCATTTACATATGGTCTGCGCCATTTAGGCCGTATAGATACAGCCTAGACCGTATACATACGGTCTGTTTTCATATACGGGCTGTAACATATACAAGTAGTCTGATCGTATGTAAAATCGGAAATTTTGTCGATACATTTTTCGAAAGCGCTATATTTTGCCTATATAGAGGTGTCCTTATTTATGTCATTCACTCCTTTATCCTATTATATTCCGGCCTCGTCTCATGATGATAATGTAGTAGGTACCCTCTTTCCGTGCTAAGAAGCCATGTATTCAAAGCAAATCGAATAATGTTTACTTATCCCGTTCTCGGCCTATATTGTAGGTGTGCCGAAACGCTCTCGAATCTTCAAGAGAGCAGAAAAGGCTCCCGTTCTCCAAAGCACCGACATCAGAAAAGCAAGTAGTCACAAAAATAAACTTCTGGATCACCCGAACTAATTAAATAGGTAGGGATAGCCCACTGAATTGTTATTTTTGGAAGTAAACAATTTACAATATATTATTATTTTGGTGGTAATGATCATTATCATTAGCATTGTATTAGGGTCGTTCATTTGGTAAACAACGAGGAAAAAGTGCAACAAACTCTCAACCTGGTAAGGGCCAAAAAATTTTGGACGTTTTTGTTCTGGCCATATTTTTTTGTTTACATATCAACCGATTTTAAAAAACGGGGCATTGTTGCTTGCAGACAATTTAGCCCTTTGTTTGGGAGAATTCTTTTCGATTTTGAAGAAAAAACGTTGGAATAATGCAACCAATAACAAACATAAATAAAATGGGCCTTTCTCTTTATTTTAAGACCAGTGTGACCATCGGGGGCGGACCTATTACGCGATAATACAAAGAATCATTTTCGTTATTTTTATACTGTAGTACTGAAACTGCCTTCGTTCTGTTGCCTATAATTTTTTTATTTGCTAACCGATTTCGATGAATGTTGCACCGTTGCTTGAAGAACGGACGGAGTATTAAAAGAAGTAGGTATTCAAAATGGCTGATTTTGCCATGTCATGCTTGAAAATTGTCCCTTCATTGGGATAATCCTTTTTTAAGCAAACATATTGGAATAATGCAACGGATATAAAAAGTCAATAAAACAGGCCTTGCTGGACCTACATTTTAAGAATATCGTGAGGAAAATTCGTCTATGGGGGGGCGGACCTATGACCTATACGCAATAATAGAATCATTTTCATCATTGTTATGCTGTAGTACTGAAACATCCTTCGTTCTTTTGTCCATAACTGTTTTATTTACTAACCGATTTTGATGAACGTTGCACGGTTGCTCGAATAAAAGAAAATGACTGATTTTCGGAATTCAAAGTAAGCTTGAAGCTTACTTGAAAATTATCCCTTCTTTTTTTAGGCCAATATGTTGGAATAATGAATAAACCAATAAAACGTGACTTGCTCTGCAATTTAACACTTTTTGCATTAGTTGCATTATTTCGACATTTTTGCTTAAAAAATAATTAGATCAAGGAAAGAACAATTTTCGAGTGTGGCCGCCACCTTCAAAAATTTAGCCAATTTGAAGTTTTCTGTCAATAGTGTATCCATTCTGCAAGCAACAGTGCAACGTTCATCAAAATCGGCTAATAAATAAAAATATATATGCGGGCAAAAGAACGACGGCAGTTTCAGTATTACAGCGAAGCAACAATCATTAATTAAATTACGCTTTCTATTATTGCATTATATAGGTCCGCCCTCGATGAATCGATTTTCCTCACAATGGTCTTAAAATAAAGAGAAAGACCCATTTGTCCAAAGGGCAAAATTTACCTATAAATATCGCCGCCATGTTTGATTTAAAAAATCGGCCATTTTGAAGTTTTCTGTCGATAGTCCGTTTCTGCAAGTAACGATGCCTCGTTTTTTAAAATCGCTTATGATTACAACATTCCTGGACATTCTATAGAAAACATCAGCGGTGCAGCATGGCCGGTGGTGAACTCAACCTCACCTTTATTATTATTGTGGCAGTAATATATTTATTATTGCTCCATTCAAAGTATACCTTTGTATATATATAACTACTAATATCATGCTTCATGGTTTTAATTTAACTCTACAGATTTCATCACCTGGCTCATACTGCTGTTTTAACTTATAATCCTCATATAGTAATGACAATGATTAGGTATTTGCTCATAATTAAGATACCTAGGTACCTTCCCACCTAATATATTCAGTATTATTGTTTTGCATTTATTTAAATATGGCAATTAAAAATGAATAGAATACTCATTATTCCGAAATTGAATACTTTTGTTAGAATGGTATTCAAATCGCTAGGATTCCAATCCAGTTCGACTTGAGTATTCTGTATTCGTATTCGAATACTGGTTCTTGGTATTCTACCCAAGTTTGCCACTGCTGAAACAGATTAATGCGGTTATTATCTTAGTCTTCTCATACTTTATTGGAAATCTCTGATTCATAGTAAATAAGTTTTTCGGGGAGAACTTATTGGATTTACCAGAAGATTTAACCTTAAACACAAATCCAGCTTAGAAACAAACCGCATACAGATGACAGGCTGATACTTTAGTAGCCCTCAGAGAAGGGCTACATAAAATATATTTGACGAAAAGTCGCTGGTTGGTCCGGAGAAACCTAGGTAGGTACCCTTATTTACTAATACGGATTTTGCAAATGATACCATGTTATTAAATAATTAGTCTTAGTTGGATACCTATAGTTTATCTTTCATAGATAGTATTCTTGTAGACAAAAGATAATTCCACTGTATATTTTCTTTTGTTCTATCAGTATTATTTAGTGGTCGAGGCCGGAATACAATGTTCAATTTAAACGAACTTACCGGAGTGAAGATTAATTTTGGTTATATGAATCTCTCGTCGAGATAAATATCACCCTCCCATTTTTTTTGTTGCGCAGCTGAATAATATGCTGAATTATATTTGCACTAGCCCATTGATCGTTGACTGACGTATTAACAAAGACTGATGCTTGACAGTTCTCTGGCTCACCGTGCGTTTGCCGGAGACAAAATACAATGCAAAATACATTGTTGACCATAGGCGCCATCTACGTTTCAGAATATGAAGCTATAGCCGTGAGAAGTATTATTAATACGTCAGTCAACGCATTGATTATGCAACAAAACTTTATTTGATTTGCTTTGTTATTATATATGCTATATTGTATTGTATTGTATTGTATTGCATTATATTATATTATATTATATTATATTATATTATATTATATTATATTATATTATATTATATTATATTATATTATATTATATTATATTATATTATATTATATTCTATTGTATTGTATTGTATTGTATTGTATTGTATTGTATTGTATTGTATTGTATTGTATTGTATTGTATTGTATTGTATTGTATTGTATTGTATTGTATTGTATTGTATTGTATTGTATTGTATTGTATTGTATTGTATTGTATTGTATTGTATTGTATTGTATTGTATTGTATTGTATTGTATTGTATTGTATTGTATTGTATTGTATTGTATTGTATTGTATTGTATTGTATTGTATTGTATTGTATTGTATTGTATTGTATTGTATTGTATTGTATTGTATTGTATTGTATTGTATTGTATTGTATTGTATTGTATTGTATTGTATTGTATTGTATTGTATTGTATTGTATTGTATTGTATTGTATTGTATTGTATTGTATTGTATTGTATTGTATTGTATTATATTATATTATATTATATTATATTATATTATATTATATTATATTATATTATATTATATTATATTATATTATATTATATTATATTATATTATATTATATTATATTATATTATATTATATTATATTATATTATATTATATTATATTATATTATATTATATTATATTATATTATATTATATTATATTATATTATATTATATTATATTATATTATATTATATTATATTATATTATATTATATTATATTATATTATATTATATTATATTATATTATATTATATTATATTATATTATATTATATTATATTATATTAATTTCAACGCGGCCTTCATTTCTGTGAAGGTGAGTGTGTGAGCTCCGGTAGCTTAGCCGGTTAAGTGAATAGGGCCACAGAGTAGTCCCAATTGATATCATTTACCTGATATGCCACTAAAGTACCCTTTATTATTTATAATTATTACAGGTACTAAAATATTTCTTTGGAAATTTTTAATATTTTGTGAATTTGAAAATAGCCAGTAATATGTCGTTTTGGGGTCAAGGAATTAAATTTTTGTTATTATCTGCTGGTTGCAATTGCAACAAGATTATTAGTTTTCAATTTCGAGTCTCCAGGTCAATAATTATTTCTGGAAATCTGCAGTAAAGTGTCCCAAAATCGTCATTAAAAGCTCAGAAATCGGCATTAAAGTAGCCCATTATTGTACGATTTTTTCAATAAGTAGACTTTGGCGAAATGTAAACATCAAACGTCAGACGCGGATCCATCGCGCGTCAAAAGTGACCAAATATTCAAAACCCGGCCACAAAAGGCCCATTTAACTTTTCGTACACATTGCGAAATTGTTACCTATACCAGCGCAATCTTTCAGTATAAATATTTTAGTAGGTTTGAATATCAAGAGATTTGCTGTGGAGGCTGCACAACAGGCAGCAATTTGGTTTGTCTGTTCGAAGACGCCGTGTCTTATCTTACTTGACCTAGGTAGAGCGATCATCAAAGTCAAGCAACGCCGCGCGCAGTTGGTTCATGAACGGGTGATCCCTTATGATTATTTTCTTGCCTAATAAAACATATTTTTTTCGATTTCAAAAAAAATATATAATATGTACCTCGGCACTAAAGTTCTTTTTATGACTCATGTGGTTTATTTGCTTCAGCCAGAGGCCTCGGCAACTAAATTCCACATGAGTCATAAAAAGTTGAACTTCAATGCCTTGGTACATAAATAACTATTATGAGAAATCGAGAAATGAAATGGTAGTTTTTTCTTGAGGGTACATACTAGGTACATATATACTAATAAAGGAAACTTAAAATGAAAGGATGTCTAGTGTCAAAAACAAACAAAGGGGGCAAATCAAGAAGCAAGAACCAACAAATATTACAGCAGATCAGTTTAATGATTACTTTGTAAGTGTGGCTCAGGATCTTGTCAGAAATCTACCACATGCAAATGTGGACCCCCTGATTTTCCTGAGACAGATTGAGTCTCCTGACAGTTGTCTTGTCTTTGGTGAGGTTAGTTTTGGCTATGTGAGGGATTTGTTGTTATCAGATCTTAAAAAGAAGAATAGCACTGACATTTTATGACCCGAGTGTAAAAGTAATCAAAACAATAAAATATTTAATATATACAGGGTGTCTACTGACGGAGGGCCACTTGGAAATATTTCAACAAATATGCATTTTTCGGAGAACTTTATTTGAAAAAAAAAATACCTTTTTGATGGCCCAACTTTGTGTAAAAACAAATTCGAGATCCATGGCCTACTTTCCAAGAAATTTTTGAAAAACCCGAAAATTGCGGATACTTCTTTGGCATGTAACTTTTTTATTTCAAGAGCTATCGAAAAAGTTTCTGAATAGAATCTGTAGGCAAAATTGATTACTTTAAGCTTGCTTTATCATAATTTGGCAAAATGCCGTGGTTTAGGGGGTGCTCTCTTAGCGCTTAAAAAAAGTTACTCAATTATAGCAGGCCATGGCGTCAAAAAACTACCTATTTTATGCACTTTCGATCGATATATCACAAGCGCTACATATCCCTTGCGATAGATTGATTTACAATTTTTTTAGAAAAAAAAAATTAAAATTTATATGTCTTGGAAAAATGCTTTCGAAGTTCGGATAAATAAACTACAGCTATCGATTTAATTAATTTCACAACACATTACATTGCAAATCTTTTGTCGAAATGAAATTTGTTGCGAGAAATCTGCATCTCCCACATTTTTGAAAATTTCTAGTATGCCTTGAAAAACAATAGCAACCAGCTTCTGTCAGTCAATCAATTATTGGATCTTTCAAACATTATTGTTTGTAACTTAAAAATCATGGCGTGTTTTCACACACATCTCCGATTTGATGATTTTTTTAAGTTTTTAAATATGGTTCTATTTGGACTAGGGGCGTTTAGATATCTATGTTGATATTGTGTTAACGCTAGCGTTGAATTAAAGTTGCTTTCCACGTACATACATTACAAATAAATTGAATTTGTCTTCGTTTGAAAATGCCATGCTAATTTTATACAAGTACCTATTTCTTGAATCAATTCTTTCAACTTCTATCAAACAATAATGTTTGAAAGATCCAATAATTGATTGACTGACAGAAGCTGGTTGCTATTGTTTTTCAAGGCATACCAGAAAATTTCAAAAATGTCGGAGATGCAGATTTCTCGCAACAAATTTCATTTCGACAAAAGATTTGCAATGTAATGTGTTGTGAAATTAATTAAATCGATAGCTGTAGTTTATTTAACCGAACTTTGAAAGCATTTTTCCAAGACATACATTTTATTTTTTTTTCTAAAAAAATTGTAAATCGGGCTAACGCAAAGGATATGTAGCGCTTGTGATATATCGATCGAATGTGCATAATATAGGTAGTTTTTTGACGTCATTGCCTGCTATAATTATTGAGTAACTTTTTTTAAGCGCTAAGAGAGCACCCCCTAAACCGCGGCATTTTGCCAAATTATGATAAAGCAGGCTTAAAGTAATCAATTTTGCCTACAGATTCTATTCAGAAACTTTTTCGATAGCTCTTGAAATAAAAAAGTTACATACCAAAGAAGTTTCGGCAAATTTTCGGGTTTTTCAAAAATTTCTCGGAAAGTAGGCCATGGATCTCGAATTTGTTTTTACACAAAGTTGGGCTATCAAAAAGGTAATTTTTTTCTTCAAATAAAGTTCTCCGAAAAATGCATATTTGTCGAGATATTTCCAAGTGGCCCTCCGTCAGTAGACACCCTGTATACCTCTGACAAAACTAATAAATTCTGCTCTAGGAGAGAATATCTATCCAGACATTTTGAAGTGTGCAAAGGTTTGCCCTATCTATAAGAGTGGTGACATAGATTCCACTTCAAACTATAGGCCTATAATATCACTATACTATTTTTTCTGAAATATTTGAAAAAGTATAGCTAACTCTATAACTAATTATTTTGAGTCAAATAATCTATTTACCAAGAATCAATGTGGTCTTAGAAAGAATAAAAACACGACTCTGGGGGTATTGGAGTTGGTGTCACGAATTCTGGACTCCCATAAAAGCCTAGAATATAATTCTGTGCTCTTCTGCGATCTGAGTAAGGCCTTCGACTGTGTGTCGCATGATCTGTTGTTGAGTAAGCTTCCCTTTTATAACTTTCATGAAACCAGTGTTTAAATAATTAAATCATACTTCACTAATAGGCTACAGGTAGTACAAGCTGGTGGCGTGTTGTCGAAGGAGAGAGTGGTCGGCGTCGGGGTCCCACAGGGCTCGATCTTAGGCCCCTTGCTATTTTTAATTTACATAAATGATCTGCCCATGTGTGACCCAGATGCTGGCTATACTGTGTTTGCTGATGACACGACTGCGTCTGTTTCTGATTTATCACTGGAGGGTGTTCTGAGGAGGACTGATGATGAACGGTTGAGGGCAGAATCTTGGTTTGCGGGAGATAGATTACTGATGAACAGGGATAAAACACATAACATGATTTTTTCTCTTATAGATCTGGATCAGGAATACGCAAACCCAGAACCTGTTAAATTTTTGGGGGTTTATCTCGACAATAAATTAAAGTGGGATTTCCACATAAATCATGTAAGTGGTAGATTAAATAGCGCTATCTTTGTTTTGCGGAGTCTGTCGGGATGTGTGTCGCGGGGGACGCTGATGACTGCATACGACTATCTCTGTCACACTATAATATCTTATGGTGTAATAGCTTGGGGCGGGGCTGCGGGGTCATCCCATGTCTTTGGGTTACAGAGAAGGGCAGTAAGGATTCTGCAGGGCTTAGGTTTTAGGGAAGATTGTAGGGATGCATTTAGATAACTTGGTATTCTGACAGTGACTGCACAGTATATCTTTGAAAATCTTGCTTATATTAGGCGGATATTTGATAGCTACAGGTCACATAAGGACCTGCATAACTATGATACTAGAAATAAGGATAACCTGGTGGTGCCGTACAATAGATTGCAGAGGTGCCAAAAAAAGCCTGATTTTATGTTCTCCCCGACCATCTGAAGTCTCTGCCTTTGAAAATGTTCAAGAGAAAAGTAAGGAAGCTGCTGATTGGCAATGCATTTTATAATACTAGGGAATTCATTGATTTTTTCTCATAAGTAATCTCAATCTATTTATGCCTTTGTAATTTTAATTATGTATTTTAACTGACTATTATAATAACCATTTTAAACAATTGATCTAAGTGAGCAAATGTTTTTAACTGCTTGCGAAGCTAACGTCGTTCTTATTACTGTTGTCTTCATATTTGTCGGTAGTTTAATTTGTGTGTAAATCAGTTGACCTCTATTGACATGTGGAAGTTACTAGTGTTTGTATGTTACCATTAATAAAGAAATTGAATTGAATTGAATTGAATTGAAAGTGTCAATGCCTAGGGAAACATGTTTGTTTAATAATACCATATCTGTGAAAATAATTAAGGATTTTTCACACAAATTAAAGGCGCATTTAGATTTCGAATCAGTCTACCTTCGGTTGTTTTATGAACAATTTAAAACTCGTAAATGAAACTTCCAAGGAAAAGAAACTTCAAACTAATACAAAGTTACTTATTAGTTCCTCCAGAAACGCTTCGTGAGAAAATATGTACATGGTCATGCACGCCTATATTGGGGAAAATCGAAAAAATATCTGCTTCTAGGGTCTTAAATATAACCAAAAGAAGACTAAATTAGGACAAAATTGGGATTTTTTTACAAGTGATGTTTGGCGTCACGACTCCTGTCACTTTCTTTTTGAAGCAAACTTTTTTGTATTGGATATTTCGGTAGCCCTATTTTTATATTATTAGATGTTTTGTCAGATTAGTTCAAACAATATGGTAGGTATGTAATAAAATATTCGGAAAGTTCACTTTTAATGCCCTTCAACTGTAACTCAACCAATATAGTAGTACATATATAGAGCATACATTTATGAACAGAAATGCCCTAATATAATACACATTTTTTATGTCTGAGATATATTTTTAAATAAAAGTGATCTTTAATTTTTTATTTTACACATACACTGAATATTTGCATTATATAGCTTAGCAAAATGTATTCTCTAGCACAGATTGGTTATTGTCATTGAACATATGATGCCGTTAATACTATATTTCCTGAGTTACAGGGTGTGAATTTTCGAATATTGTCTATAATATATATGGTATCTACCATATATAGACAAAAAAATATACCTATATATCTAGACTGCCAGAGCCATTGTTGAAATTGCCCCGCACTACACCAAGTATTTTGCATACAATTGTATATAAAAATTGATAAATAAATTAAAGTACCTACACCTACCTCAATTTAGTATAAGAATCCAAACATTACCATTTATGTGTTTTAATTTGTTTCCGTTCAAAAATTCAAGTTTGACAGTTGGTGTTGTTGGTGTTGACAGTTTTTACGGACAGTCTCAACCATTGAATTGACTATCAATTCGATGGTTTCAACAGTGCCCCTGACTATCTATGTCTCCTGTAATCTTTATGTGGATACCTTAGAAAAGTCTAATGTAGACACCTATATATAGGTACCTCTATTTTAACTAAACAAAATCTTACAAAAGGACCAATATAACAGTTAAGGCTATTGAAATATCCAATATAAAAAGGTATGTTTATTCCAGAAAAATAACGAGCCTCCTGACGCCAAGCGACGTCAAAAATATTCGATTTTATCTCAATTTCGTTTCCTTTTGGTCTCATATAAGATCCCGGAAGGAAGATCTATTTTTATGTTTTCATTTGGAATGAGATATCGTGTTTGAACTACCCTATTCAGAACTTACAATGGAAATATTTCCGATCAATAAAAATTACCAGTCTGAAGTAAATAATTAAATACCTTTCTGTAGTAAACAGACAAATGTAGTTTAATTTAATGTTGCATTGTGGCATATTCTCGTTTGATAACAATCATAAAGGATAAGGACGCAAACAAAAGTGAAATACTAAACATTATTTTGCGCTGCACCGAATAAAATAAGCATTCGGGCATATGGTGAAAATATAATGGAATTTATAACTTATGTCTTGTGCATCATTTTTCATTTGTTTCCGAACATCTCCCGGGAAATATGTTGAACACGTTGTGTCTGTTTCTATTACGTTATATGTCACTGCTATTTATTTGTTTACTAATATCGCCGTCTCGACTGAAGCTAGGAAACTATTTCTGAACATAGATATTAACAGTTTCAATGCAATTTGCCTCGGTCAGTAGCGCCAGTTATTTTAGGGCTATATTATGCATTTTAGCAACTCATTGATAGGTTCTAAACAAAAACCTCTGCCAATGGAATCACTACTTGCATATCACTCTTGTCCATTATTTAATAGTAAAAGTCCAATATTGGACACAATTCCACATTAAATTTTCATCCCCTCGTAATCATTCTCATTTATTTTGTTTCGGCAAGAGAATAACAAAAATTTAATTCCTTGACCCCAAAAACATAGAAAACGATATATCACTCGATATTTTCAAATTCGCAAAATATATTTTTTAAAGGAACATTTTTAGTACCTGTAATTATTACAGATATGGTATTATTAAACAAACTTTTTTCCTTTTTTAAATACATTTTATTGGTATATACCCTCATGAAAAAACTACTATATTATGTCATTTTTCGATTTCTCATAATAATTATTTACATGGAGACTGGAAATTGAAAATTAATAATCTTGTAAATTGCAACGAGCATAGGAGAATTGCGAAAACAAGAATAGTGCAAATCGTAGCACAATACTATCCACATAACTATACTTTTTGAGAATACAGCATTAGGTACCATTAGAGGGATTGGAAACCAAAATATAAATATCCTCATAGCGACCGTAACTGGATTCAGCAAATCCAAATTATGCAAAACCTCATTTTAAGTTTATCAAAAATTCTACCCCAGCACCGCTACAAAAATGATGACTACATCTATAAAATTGGGGACATCGTCAAATGTACAATGTGTACGCAGGCACATTTTCAGCATTACATTTTTTGCAAATAAATGATATAATTCTTTTAGAATAAAAAGAAATCTATGAAGAGCAAACGTGGATACACTGTATAATTAAAAACAATATTTTCTGGCCAAAGAATTGTGCAGAAATATTTAATTTTCTGGAATGGTCGCCGAAAACATGAGTAGTATAGCAAAGGGGACTCCAGGGCGGAAGTGACGTCACAAGATGGCCGCCAAGGCGGGAAATTTGAAAATGACCTTGACCTGCGGGTTCAATGAACTTTAAGGGGTCACCTTGTTAACCTTGACCGGTCAATGAACTTTAAGAGGTCACCTTATTAACCTTGACCTGAAGGTCAATGAACTTTAAGAGGTCACCTTGACACGTGGCACTTTTTCTGGGAACGGAAGTGACGTCAATATGGCCACCAAGGCGGGAAATTTGAAAATAACCTTGACCTGCGGGTTCAATGAACTTTAAGGGGTCACGTTCCATTAACCTTGACCTGAAGCTAGAGGTCAAGTGGTTACCAGATCGATAACCTTTAATCTGTCATTGACCCGCGGGTTCAATGAACTTTAAGGGGTCACGTTCAGTTCACCTTGACCTGAAGGTTATCTAGAGGTCAAGGGGTTACCAGATCGATAACCTTTAAGGAATCATTGACCCGCGGGTTAAATGAACTTTAAGGGGTCACGTTCAGTTAACCTTGACCTGAAGGTTATCTAGAGGTCAAGGGGTTACCAGATCGATAACCTTTAAGGGGTCATTGACCCGCGGGTTCAATGAACTTTAATAGATCACCTTGTTACCTTGACCTGAAGGTCAATGAACTTTAAGAGGTCACCTTGACACGTGGCACTTGGGTTCTACCTTGAAAAATTGAACTTTGCTCACAGTTCTGGGAACGGAAGTGACGTTACAAGGCCGCCAAGGCAGGAAATTTGAAAATGATCTTGACCTGTGGTTGTCAATTAAGTGAGACCGATGATCTTTAAGGGGTCACCTGAAGGTTAATAATCTCGTGGTCACCTGACACGTGGCACTTGAATTTTACCTGGAAAAATTGAACTTTGCTCGCAGTTCTCGGACGGAAGTGACGTCAATATGCCAAAAATGCGGGAAATTTGAAAATGCGATGGGGTTACCTTGACATGAAGGTCACATATAAGTTAAAGATCTCTAAGGGGTCACCTTGGAGACCAATGAAATTTAACGACAATGATCTCGTGATCACCTTGACACGTGGTACCTTGAATTGCAAAAAAATTGAACTTTGTTCGCAGTTCTGGGACGGAGTGATGTCAATATATCAAAATTGCGGGGAATTTAAATAGTTGGTGAATGAGCTGGCGAGTATCTAAAACTTTAGAAGCCGTAATTGGATGGCAAAAAATTGCGTTACGGAGAAACAATTTTTAGTGGAAGAATTAGTAGAAGTACATCTGGAAATTAGCAGAGGACCAAAATTGCTTGGGTCTGAGAACAACAAATATTGAATTTTGCGAAGAGATTGCATCTTATAAGAAAAAGTTACAATCTGAACTAAGAATCTTGATAAAAAAAAATCTAATCATTATCAAAAAATGCAAAACATTCTCCACAGCCGTGTAGTATCCAACTTGACTCTCACTTCTATACGGTATAGGTATGCAAAGACGTGTTTCCGGGAACACATCTATACAGGGTGTCCCACAACTGTTGGAAACAAATTTAACTAGAGATTCTCTGGCTAAAAATAAGACTTTTTCCAATAAACATATGGTCTATCTACCTTCGTTTTCAACATACAGGTTGAAAATTAAAAAAAAAACGATTTTTTTTTAAGTTTATTTCTAAACAAATTGTCGTATCGCTTTGAAGTTTGGTACGTATTAGCAGTTTAGTCACCATTGTGAACAATATGAGCTCCAAACTTCCATCAGTGGCGTACATACGGGGTTTAAACTTTATATTTTTCTCAAGATACAATGATGATAAGGGTAAGATTAGCGAGTGTAAATGTAATAATTACAAATCATACCTATCTTTTGATTTGGTTAATGTTACACCGTACTGATGATTGCCAAATAGCATGAAACACGTGTATGCGGTTACTAGTTTTGTCTTTTTGCTAACTTTGAGTGTTTGCCCATTATCACCTTTTCTTGTAATTTATATTTTTCTTTAAAAAATATGCTTAGCGGCAAGTACATATTTCCAAAAAGTAAAATTACATTCTCCAATGCACTACGAACAAAAAATGTATCTTGGTATTTTTGCATATTTCGCTTGGTTGCGTCACAAAACGCATTTTTGTCAACCAATACTTAAATAACTCAGTTTTCGTTTATCATCCAAAAGATTCTGGCGAGGTAGAGCTGCAGATATCCTCAACGCAGATTCATATCAGACGAATTTAACAAAAACCATATTTAAAATTGACGTGATTAGATCCCAGAGGCTATCAGGCGAAAAGCGGCCGTGTTATCGACTCAACTAATGCGTTTGGTGACATATATTCCTCAAAAACTTTAACACTATGTAAACTGATCCGTAATTTGATACTTTTCCATCGGAAACCGTGTGCGAGCGACACCTATGGGTAAGAAACTTGCAGAAACGTGGAATCTAGGTTCCGAACAGCCGGGTTACCTGTCGGCAAAAATCTAAACGCCACAAAACTATTACAGAAACGTACTTGTATCAACATTAGTACTTCTAGGTCCCATCCAACAGGTGGATTTACATGGATATTAAAATTTACCTAGAGCGCTGTCGACACATGAATATTAAAACCTAGAGCACTTGATATTTTTAAGATCAGATTAATAAGAATTTCCAGTGTGGTTGCTTAATTCCTTAATTCCTCATATTTTTTCCACCATTTAAGTTCATTTTAGTAGGCACATTAATGTTAAGAAATCGAAAGAATGTTGAAAAAGTATCAAGTTGTAAGTCTAAAGCTATCGTTTTACCACTCCTATATGGAGTTAGACACCCAAGACGAGGTGGAAGTCGAGGTGACTCGAGATTCCACCAAGTCATGACTGCGAAGAAGACCAATGGGGTGAAGGCGCTGCTACGGAATCTCAATCTTGGGGTGAAGATCAATCCTGAGACAAAGGTTGGACTCAAGACCAATCCTGGGGGTGAAGGCGTTGGGAAGACACCAAGGACCAATCCTTGAATAAGCGCACAGACCACTACTGGGGGCACCTGGAGCGAGGAGGGGTGCTACCAACCAAGGGCGGTGGAGAGAAACGTTCTCCGCCAAGTTCCTCCGGGAATGAGCAAATCGGCGGGAATTCCGCAATCAGGAGCGGGATGCAGTGGTTCAGGGGCAATCTGTATAACTAAATAAAAAAATTTAAACTTATCCTGTTTTTTATGAACTACCACAACATTTAAAAGCAAAAACGAATCATATATTTACAAAAATATCAAAGATTTCAACGAAATCTTTGTACAAGTACCGGTCGAATATTTGACCCATTCCTACAGCCTTTATTTTTCAAGAAAAAATAAAAATTTGTACTGAACCGCTAGGATCTGTTAGCAGATGAAACAAATGAGCATCGCAAAGTTGTGAAAAAACTTTTTAATGGAACACCCTGTATATTTATGATTTTTTCCGATAAATATTTCTAGCGTTTCAATATAACTTGGTGACGAAATATAGATATTGGGTTTTGGGAAAACATTTGTTTAAAATATACACTCTTTTCTTTTTAGTTATGTATTGCTAAAAACTAATACAGGGTTCTTATTTTAACAACAATGTATTGGGAGTAGTTCGATATCTCCGCGTGTGGATGGCGCCACTGGTCCATGTACCTTTAGTTGAGCTATTAAGAGATAGATGTCTTCATGCTAATAAGTGAATATTTCCTTATCTTTTAAATCAAAACGGCTATTTTGTATGGGATTTTTTATAACTTGTGTGAAAGGAAATTTGGAATCCTGCTTCGTTCTGTTGCGTCTTGTCGGAGCTATGTAGCGGTTTGTTTTCCTTGTTGCAGTATATTTTATTTAATAATTTATCACTGTAATCTGAACTTAGTACCAGGTAGGTTGAAATATTTGCTGTATTAAAAATAAGTATTCTATTTGTTAAAATATTACTACACTTCTGACTTGTTCACAAACGCATGAACGCATCTCACGATTCGTCCACGTGTGCCTACTTCTAATAAAGACTCCTGTGCAAGAAGTTTTGGAATATAATTGCTAGCCTGAACCCACATATCTGTTACAACTTTAAGTTGTTTTTGAAAAATAGTCTCGAGGTGAGAACACCCTCTACATGATTCAATAGCTGTCAATGTTATCAATATAAAAATTTCAATCTTTTCTAATATGACAAACTCAACTAATAAAAATTCACGCAGTCTAGTGCATTGCTACTTTAACTTGATACTTCCGTTCGTTC
The DNA here is from genome assembly GCA_963920635.1 of Pseudeuparius sepicola. Lineage (NCBI taxonomy): Eukaryota > Metazoa > Arthropoda > Insecta > Coleoptera > Anthribidae > Pseudeuparius > Pseudeuparius sepicola. The sequence goes on along the minus strand of OY987302.1, from coordinate 42,814,729 downwards.
ATCCTAGATTACAACGTGATAAAATAATAAGATACCTGAAATTACGTAATGCATTTCTCACTATACTATTATTTGCAAGGTACTGAACTCTCGCGAAACTAAAACGTGCTTTAGGCGTCTAATCCAGACGGTGAAAAGAAAATGCTTTTTTCGAAGGCATTACGTTAGAAAGATATGTACTTTCACACATTTGTTGGAATTAATAATATAAAGTGATAGTTTTACGTCTTTACAGAGTATATTTTTTTAAATTATGTTTCTAGGAAGCTAGGAAATGCAAATATCAACGTCAAAAAATTAAAAGAAAGTGCTTTTTCGATGACATTACGTTAGAAAAATATGTACGTGACTTTTACACATTATGTCACAGACTAACAAAGTAATACAGACAATTCCTTAGTGACGTGTGTATCAAAAGGCGAAATATCTTCTAAAGGGATAAACATTGTGCATTTTATTTGATTTTACATTAATCCGCAATGCTAAGGTAGGTATTAGGACCAAAGTTATGATTAAGATATTGATTATTTTTCTGTAAATTGAAATGTAGGCTAGTTTTTTTAACACATATCCTTAAGGGAGCTTCTGTTGTGAAGCTATTTATTCTATGATTATATTCAAATTAAGTTGGCAGTTAATAATAGTGTTAGAAAAATAATTATGTATACAATAAAAACATGCTCCTAAAAATAGAATGCTCAACGAGTGAAATGAATCACACTTTCTTGATATGCAATAATTTTGTATGATTAATAATAAAGTGCAGATAATCATAGTTTATTGAGAAAGAATTTTGTCTTTATCAGTTGGGGAAGAAAGCAGGGGTTTAACTGTTACACTATTCCACAGTGTAAGTGGGCATATAAAAAACTTAGTTATTATTAGTGAAAAATCAAAGTAAAACTTTCTATTCTCAACGGAAAAAATGAATCTTCAAAAATTAATATACCTACTTAGGACTTTAAAAATCTATTTTTCTCACCGAACAACACGAATTCAACAGTAAAAAATTGTTAGTAGGTAAATCGCAAATAAAAAACACGCGTCCCTAGCTCTGTCTACTCTCAATATTAAATATAATTAAAACTTCATAGAGGCATCAGACAAATCATATCAAATTTTCAAAGTAGCACTACTTTTGTTAGGAATTTTACGATTTCCATTAATTACATGAGGCTTCAATTTAATGTATAGTTTAATATATTGACAGATTCAATAAGCTAAGAAATAAAGATAAACAGATAAACATTTACACGGTATGCAGCTTGACTGTTAGGTCCCTACAGCTTAATAAGCGGTTAGGCATACCAATTATTGTTTATAAACAAAGTGTGTATATGACTAATATGAAAGAAGATAGATTTTTTTTGTGGGGGTTAAAGTCAAAATGTTGTCACTAGAGTATTAAAAGCAAAGAATATGAACAAATACAACGGATAAAATTAGAAAGAGATGGACCAACTTGCCACCTGTCTGATATTGTACCCTGTGTTCTAATTATCTATAATAACTTCTCTTATCTGCCAATATTATTTTACTAAATTACACTGAACATTCATCAACACAGTTGTCCGTATTTCCTAGAATAAGTGTCGGGTCTTTAATTTTTAGTCTACTTCTTTGAGAATTGGTTTGGTTTGGTTTACAAAATCCTATGATTTTAAAAAGAGCGTTCCCATATTTTTTACTTCGAAATTAGAATTTTCCTAATATAATTTTAAGCAATATTTTGAACTTTGTACCTCGTTAAATGGTTTCGTTTTAACTAGTTCAGAACGTATTTACAATATGGTAAATGGTGCCACAAAAATGTCACAAGCGTTAAGAAATCGTCAAGTAAGACAAAAAAGAACGCGTTGACAGATGTCAAAGAGTTACATTCAGTGTTAGGCGTTTACAGTGTCTTAAAAATTACTTAAGTGTTGATAGAAAAGTATGTCGATCATCATCCTACAGCCCTGTTAAAAACATTAATGTTCTTGTAGGTGTTAAGAGAAAACGTGAAAAAATCAGAAATAAACTTTATTTTTTTTTAGTGAAGACATTAATTGTAATGTTTAAATTTTATAGGTAAATGGTATCCACTGGTTACCTATCAAATCCATGTATTTCCATATCTTTCTACTAACATGTTTTAAATTATATATAAGACAACAAAATAAAGTCATTGCACGTGGTAGTGGGGAAGCGTTTTTCGTGCATTTATTTATCCTAGCATACCACTGGTAAATGGGGTTCAGTAGTTATGGACCTTACTAGCCGAGTTTGAAGTCGATATCTCAGAGGTAAAATATATGAAAATAACTTTTTTTCTTAAAAGTTCTAAATCTCTAAAACTAGGCGTATCATTCATGTTTATAGATACATTTTTTGTTCTTAAAACTTTGAACTCTGTTTAATCTAGTCAGTATTGTGAAATACGTCGCAGCACTAGTCAACAGGAGTGCAGAAATCTTTGGTTAGATTAATGATTTTTATGAAAATCTATCTCGTCAGTTTTTGTATATGGACGCACAATATGAATGTGCAATTAATCAGCTTAAAATTCACTCTTTCACGGAGATGTCCGCTCATATAAATATCCATTGTAAAGATGGCATACAAGATATTGACATTTAGGTAACAAATTAAAAACATGAAAATTTCCTCATTGACGAACACATCACATGTGATGCTGAAAATGTATTGCGCACACAGAATATGTTCACGTCCGTGGATTATGATCAAATACCATGGAATCGAATGAACGAACATGGTTCGAAAAAGGTCTAAACAACTTGAAAAACGTCTAAACGACTCTGAAAAACGTCTAAGCGACTGCGAAAACGATTATAAAAACGACTAAACGACTCTGAAAACGTCTAAACGACTCGGAAAAACGTCTAAGCGTCTGTGAAAACGACTATAAAAACGTTGAAACGACTCTGAAAACGTCTAAACGACTCGGAAAAACATCTAAGCGTCTCGAAAAACGACTATAAAAACGTTGAAACGACTCTGAAAACGTCTAAACGACTCTCAAAACGACAAGTCGTTTTCAGAGTCGTTTGGTCGTTTTTCGAGACGCTTAGATGTTTTTCCGAGTCGTTTAGTCGTTTTCGAGTCGTTTAGACGTCTTTCAAGTCGCTTAGATGTTTTTCAAAACGCCTTTCGAGTCATTTAGTCGTTTCGATTCGCTTAGACGTTTTTCGAGTTGCTTCTCCTGTTGACCGTTCAGCTGTTTTGAAGCTATTCCATGGCTCCTTATACAGGGATCGGCATAAGTCGGGCAAAAAATTTGCATTAAGAAAAAAAATTGGATTGGCATAAGTCAGGCAACAAATTTGCATTAAGAAAAAAAAAATTGGATCGGCATAAGTCAGGCAACAAATTTGCATTAAGAAAGATTTTTCGAGAGCGTTGCCTGACTTATGCCGATCCCCTGTATACCTTTAATATACCTTTTTATTTAAATTTGGTACCTTGTATAACTCCCTGTATATTTCTCACTAAAATTTGGTATATAGGGCGTTTGGGAGTTCTGATCAACACTGACGACTAAATAAAAAAATCGCTAAATGGTTTAGGTACGTGGAAACGGGGATATAAAGATCGTAGATTTGCATTTAAGTAGGAAGAACAAAAGAAGCGGCTTTATAAGACCTATCAAACAAAAAAGTTCAGGCAAATATCTCCAAAATCAAAGATTTAGTTACTTAGCTGTATAAATAATGACAAAATCATAACAACTTACATTTTTGTTTAAGGCGTTGTTAAAACAAAGTATATTTTCTACATGCTATAATAAATAATAAAGTGTTCTATATGTCACGAACCAGCCTATGTAGATGAATTCGACATTTGTGTTGACAAATATCCTATAAAATGGATTCCTTTCAGGAAGGTATAGTGTTTCAAGATAATAATAAAACCGACCCTTCTGTAATGGGATTAACAGCATAATTTCTTGGTTTCCTATAATCAGGATTGGACAGTGAATATTTACATTTTTTAATTTTTAGTTATGTTTTAGATATTATTTTTAATCCGACCCTGCACACATTTATTTTGCCCTGTGAATATTTTGGGATCTACAGAATGGGGGTTAACCCTGTAGTGACTTATTGCAGTAAAGGTTGACGGTATTATATCTACAGTGTGGCCCGTTTGGAATGGAGACACCTCTGTAAAATTTTTATTCTTCGTCAGACCACAAAAAACTCTACGTTAGTGCAAAATTTCAAGTCTTAATCTCAATGTTCAAGGTCTACTATGAATTTTTTTGTAAAAAAGAAAATCATTTAGCGATTTTTTTATTTAAAATCTGATACCACAGCGTTAATCTGGACACCCCGAAACCCCCATATACAAAATTTGAATAAAAAATATACAGGGAGTTCCATTCTGGAACTACTTCGAATCAGTTAAAAATGATGAAGTGAACCACTCGCATTGTTGATGGGAAAAGATTCAATAAAAACTATACAAGGTGTTCTTCTCTGTGTCAACTCAATGCGATGAATTTTTTAAACTTTATTATGCTTCGCAAATCGAGTATATCAAAACCACCCCAGGCATTATAAACGAACTATGTCGAAAAACTATAGAATCCTGCCAGTCAGTACGTCCATATTATGAGTTAAGGTAGCGACATTGCATTTTCATGCACTAATTTTTTGCTGTTCATATTTTCATTCTCGCTTTCTAGAAAAAAGACATATATAATTTTAAAATATGCTCCCATAAAAACCTAAAATAAAATAAAATGCCCAATAGAAGATATTTCGCCTAAAAGCGCGCATCCTTTTGACATGTCGCTAAGGAATTGTCTGTATTACATTGACATAATGTGCGAAAGTACATCTCCACGTAATGCCGAAAAAGACACTTTCTTTTCATTTTTTGTTGTTGTTATTTGCATTTCAGCTTTCTAGAAAACAAGAGATGTACATAATGTAAAAATATATCCCTATAACGATGTAAAACTAGCAGCTTATTGTTAATTTGATGAAAGACACGTACAGCTTTCTCATTTCTGCAGAAAAAAAAGCACTTTTCACCGTCTGGATTAGACGCCTGAAGAACGTTTTAGTTTCGCGAGAGTTCCTTGGTTTGCAAATATAGCATAGTGCGAAATGCATTGCGTAATTTAAGTATCATATGATTTTATTACGTAATCTGGGTAGGTACATCCATTAACAGAAGTATCAAGTTTTAGTAGCAATGCTCTGGACTGAGGTCAGTATAAAGATTTTAATATATGTTCGACTTTTTTATGTTTTAGCGTGAATTTTTATTAGTTGAGTTTGTCATATTAAAAAAGATCGAAATTTTTATATTGATAACATTGACAGCTATTGAACCATGTACAGAGTGTTCTCGTATATTTTAACTCATTACCACAACCTTTATTTTTCAAAAAATCAACAAGTTATATTGAAGGGTTGAGATTATTTATATCATGTACTATCATGCGAAATCAAACATGTATATATCGTAATAAAAAAATCCTAAATATACAGAGTGTTCCATAAAAAAAGTTTTTTTCACAACTTTGCGATGCTCATTTGTTTCATTTGATAACAGATCCTAGCGGTTCAGTACAAATTTTTATTTTTTCTTGAAAAATAAAGGCTGTAGGAATGGGTCAAATATTCGACCGGTACTTGTACAAAGATTTCGTTGAAATCTTTGATATTTTTGTAAATTTATGATTCGTTTTTGCTTTTAAATGTTGTGGTAGTTCATAAAAAACAGGATAAGTTAAAAAAAAATTATTTAGTTATACAGATTGCCCCTGAACCACTGCATCCTGCTCCTGATTGCGGAATTCCCGCCGATTTGCTCATTCCCGGAGGAACTTGGCGGAGAACGTTTCTCTCCACCGCCCTTGGTTGGTAGCACCCCTCCTCGCTCCAGGTGCCCCCAGTAGTGGTCTGTGCGCTTATTCAAGGATTGGTCCTTGGTGTCTTCCCAACGCCTTCACCCCCAGGATTGGTCTTGAGTCCAACCTTTGTCTCAGGATTGATCTTCACCCCAAGATTGGGATTCCGTAGCAGCGCCTTCACCCCATTGGTCTTCTTCGCAGTCATGACTTGGTGGAATCTCGAGTCACCTCGACTTCCACCTCGTCTTGGGTGTCTAACTCCATATAAGAGTGGTAAAACGATAGCTTTAGACTTACAACTTGATACTTTTTCAACATTCTTTCGATTTCTTAACATCAATGTGCCTACTAAAATGAACTTAAATGGAGGAAAAAATATGAGGAATTAGCGTAAAGCAACCACACTGGAAATTCTTATTAATCTGATCTTAAAAATATCAAGTGCTCTAGGTTTTAATATTCATGTGTCGACAGCGCTCTAGGTAAATTTTAATATCCATGTAAATCCACCTGTTGGATGGGACCTAGAAGTACTAATGTTGATACAAGTACGTTTCTGTAATAGTTTTGTGGCGTTTAGATTTTTGCCGACAGGTAACCCGGCTGTTCGGAACCTAGATTCCACGTTTCTGCAAGTTTCTTACCCATAGGTGTCGCTCGCACACGGTTTCCGATGGAAAAGTATCAAATTACGGATCAGTTTACATAGTGTTAAAGTTTTTGAGGAATATATGTCACCAAACACATTAGTTGAGTCGATAACACGGCCGCTTTTCGCCTGATAGCCTCTGGGATCTAATCACGTCAATTTTAAATATGGTTTTTGTTAAATTCGTCTGATATGAATCTGCGTTGAGGATATCTGCAGCTCTACCTCGCCAGAATCTTTTGGATGATAAACGAAAACTGAGTTATTTAAGTATTGGTTGACAAAAATGCGTTTTGTGACGCAACCAAGCGAAATATGCAAAAATACCAAGATACATTTTTTGTTCGTAGTGCATTGGAGAATGTAATTTTACTTTTTGGAAATATGTACTTGCCGCTAAGCATATTTTTTAAAGAAAAATATAAATTACAGGAAAAGGTGATAATGGGCAAACACTCAAAGTTAGCAAAAAGACAAAACTAGTAACCGCATACACGTGTTTCATGCTATTTGGCAATCATCAGTACGGTGTAACATTAACCAAATCAAAAGATAGGTATGATTTGTAATTATTACATTTACACTCGCTAATCTTACCCTTATCATCATTGTATCTTGAGAAAAATATAAAGTTTAAACCCCGTATGTACGCCACTGATGGAAGTTTGGAGCTCATATTGTTCACAATGGTGACTAAACTGCTAATACGTACCAAACTTCAAAGCGATACGACAATTTGTTTAGAAATAAACTTAAAAAAAATCGTTTTTTTTAATTTTCAACCTGTATGTTGAAAACGAAGGTAGATAGACCATATGTTTATTGGAAAAAGTCTTATTTTTAGCCAGAGAATCTCTAGTTAAATTTGTTTCCAACAGTTGTGGGACACCCTGTATAGATGTGTTCCCGGAAACACGTCTTTGCATACCTATACCGTATAGAAGTGAGAGTCAAGTTGGATACTACACGGCTGTGGGGAATGTTTTGCATTTTTTGATAATGATTAGATTTTTTTTTTATCAAGATTCTTAGTTCAGATTGTAACTTTTTCTTATAAGATGCAATCTCTTCGCAAAATTCAATATTTGTTGTTCTCAGACCCAAGCAATTTTGGTCCTCTGCTAATTTCCAGATGTACTTCTACTAATTCTTCCACTAAAAATTGTCTCTCCGTAACGCAATTTTTTGCCATCCAATTACGGCTTCTAAAGTTTTAGATACTCGCCAGCTCATTCACCAACTATTTAAATTCCCCGCAATTTTGATATATTGACATCACTCCGTCCCAGAACTGCGAACAAAGTTCAATTTTTTTGCAATTCAAGGTACCACGTGTCAAGGTGATCACGAGATCATTGTCATTAAATTTCATTGGTCTCCAAGGTGACCCCTTAGAGATCTTTAACTTATATGTGACCTTCATGTCAAGGTAACCCCATCGCATTTTCAAATTTCCCGCATTTTTGGCATATTGACGTCACTTCCGTCCGAGAACTGCGAGCAAAGTTCAATTTTTCCAGGTAAAATTCAAGTGCCACGTGTCAGGTGACCACGAGATTATTAACCTTCAGGTGACCCCTTAAAGATCATCGGTCTCACTTAATTGAAAACCACAGGTCAAGATCATTTTCAAATTTCCCGCCTTGGCGGCCTTGTAACGTCACTTCCGTTCCCAGAACTGTGAGCAAACTTCAATTTTTCAAGGTAGAACCCAAGTGCCACGTGTCAAGGTGACCTCTTAAAGTTCATTGACCTTCAGGTCAAGGTAACAAGGTGATCTATTAAAGTTCATTGAACCCGCGGGTCAATGACCCCTTAAAGGTTATCGATCTGGTAACCCCTTGACCTCTAGATAATCTTCAGGTCAAGGTTAACTGAACGTGACCCCTTAAAGTTCATTTAACCCGCGGGTCAATGATTCCTTAAAGGTTATCGATCTGGTAACCCCTTGACCTCTAGATAACCTTCAGGTCAAGGTGAACTGAACGTGACCCCTTAAAGTTCATTGAACCCGCGGGTCAATGACAGATTAAAGGTTATCGATCTGGTAACCACTTGACCTCTAGCTTCAGGTCAAGGTTAATGGAACGTGACCCCTTAAAGTTCATTGAACCCGCAGGTCAAGGTTATTTTCAAATTTCCCGCCTTGGTGGCAAGGTGACCTCTTAAAGTTCATTGACCTTCAGGTCAAGGTTAATAAGGTGACCTCTTAAAGTTCATTGACCGGTCAAGGTTAACAAGGTGACCCCTTAAAGTTCATTGAACCCGCAGGTCAAGGTCATTTTCAAATTTCCCGCCTTGGCGGCCATCTTGTGACGTCACTTCCGCCCTGGAGTCCCCTTTGCTATACTACTAACATGCTTATTGACATTCCTTGAGATATACACTTTATATTCTAAAAGGTTTTTATAGATGGGGGAGCGAAGGGTAATTGCGAACACCTAAGTAAAAACATTCATAACTCTGAAATTATTTACATTACGACATATTGGGCGATTGCCCGCGAAGTGCTGACTCGGTTTCCACTAAAGGTTTAAAACCCGGTCCACCGCTGACTTAGCAATAATTTTGAGATTTATGAACTTTCCGAATTTGTCTAAAAATATGTTAGGGCCCGATCTTATTTTCTCTGGTTGACATATCATTAATTTGTGAAATGCTTTATCTGAAATAAATCATATCGAAAGCTGGGACATTTTTGAGGCACCCTATAACTGCAAATAGATTAGGTAAAAGGAAATTCTAAGAAGTTGATTTACCTATATTAAACTGCTAAAAAATGTATTTCAGAATTTCTAAAATAGTGAACAAAATTGGGATGTGGTTTAACTGTTACTTGCAGTTTCGTTGTAGAGATTGCGGAAAAATCACAAGTAAAAAAAATAAAATTGATTTTACCACACCTTTACTTTTACCATCTCCGTTAAGATTTATTATAGCACAACTTCTTCATATTGTGCAGTCTTTGAAACATATTATAACTTTTAGCTGAATTGCACCCCCATATATTTTTTCATATATTTCGATCGTATTATTCATGATGATACGTGTGTTGCTTTCGTTATTACTGGAAAGGTTATTCAAATTTTTACATTTTGTTTCCCTTGGTCACGACAGACTAATCGATAAAAAAATTTAGGCTGTATAAATGTTACAACTGTTATTTCCTCGTCGCCTCAATAATTTCCTCGTTTGAGTGTCGGGGAATATACAGTGGAATAAGTAGAAGTATTAGAAATGGTAAAATGAATTTGCATTAAACATTTTGGAATAGGACATTTAATTATATTATCTTATTTGTGTATACACCTTAGACAAGGGAGGGTAGAGGAAGCGTAACGTGTATACACGTACCATAGCAGAGAGTGTGCCCAAATATCAATGAGACGCCATAATTTGCCAGACGTCGTGTGTGACAGAAGGTTTAGTTTTTGTGATTTTGTGCTCAAACGGACTGAAGACATTGTTGTTTTTGTGGCATCGTAATGATGTTTTGTTCAGCTTTTGGTTGCAAAAGTCGAGGTGAACAGAAAGTATCAGGAATAACCTTTCATAGGTAAATATTTAGGTATAGTTAGAAAAATAGCTTAAAGGAAAAAATACATTGTATTATTTGTATACCACCTCAAACAACTAAAATTTTGTTGCTTTGTCGAAATTTGGTCCCTTTACAAACCAACAGTAATGCTTAATATGCATTTTTCATTCTTTACCAGTCCCTCGCGATACGCCTCTGGTGGTGCCGAACTGGGCACACTCAATTTGGCCAGATTATGTTTCCTCTCTCCCCTCCCTTGTCTAAGGTATATACCTACGCTCTGTGGAGATCAGAAACAAAACAAAAAAAAATGGGAAAGAGGTTTGTTTTCCCTATTGTTACTGGTTCTGTTGAACTTGGGGATCGAGTTTCCAGAATTTGAAATTCAATGTCAACACCTCAAAGGATGCTATTCAGTTGTTTTTATTATGTAAATTATTAGAGAAAACAAACTGTTAAATAAATAAAGTGATAAATAAAAAGTTAGTGGAAAATGAGCGAAGGTAGAACATGCAATTCTTTTATTACCTACTTATTCACTACAGAGAAATGAAAAACTAATGAATATCCGCGCTATAATGACTTTATTTGTAGGCACCTCTTTCAATACAACTACAAGGAAAAAATAATTCTACTTTTCTCTAAGAGTGCCAACAAAATTATTCAAAGAGGTGTCAACCACCCAGATAGAGTTTAAAGTTTAAAATATATTTTAATTAATCCTAGTCTGACTAGGCTGCTGTTACAAGTTTAAACCTGCATGATGCCCCAGCAGACCAAAATCAAAATTACTAACTTTCAAAGTGATATTTCCAGTACCGAAAAAGTTTGACAGATCTAATCTAGAAAAAGAGTTCTACGCCTATGAACCAATACGCAACCCTCCGATCCTACAGGCTTTTGAGACCTTTACAGTCATGTGTTCATAGTAGATTTTATCAAAATCATGCAAGTAGTTCAAAAGTTGTAATACATATATAAAATATAGCATTTTAAAATTAAAATATCTGGGCCGTATTGCGTCCTGTCTAAACAGAATCACACGGACGATTGAATTGCACAGGGTCGTAAGAAAGTACGGTGCGGCAAATGAAAGAAGTCCAATGAAAAACTCAGTCTAACCGCCCATGCCCACATCAATAACATACGGATGGCGCTTAGACTGAGTTTTTCATTGGACTTCTTTCGTTTGCCGGACTGTAAGCAGAGCGCGCGTTGTATAATAGGTGCCACATTTTCATTTGCACCCCCGTTTCTAAGCTTGATATTTTATAATTAAGCCATGTCCAAAAAGTTGTATATTAAGTACTTAAATTGTAAGCCATAATTAATATAAGCATTCCACTAGGATGCAAATAATCGAACAAACCAAGTAACTGGTGTGTTCAGCATGTATCGTTTACCAAAATTACGATCTCCTAACCAATAATACGAGCGGAGTTCATCGCTGATGACAAGGATACCACCGGTGACTGAAGAGCTCACCCAACGATACCACCCTGTGGCCAGTTTTGTTCTCTATCGACTCTTTAACACAAATGGATTGTAGGCACCTTTCACAAAAATGTTGTAGTTGTTAACGTGTTAACTTTATACCTAGTTCATTTCCTCCAATTGGCACAGAAAACGCAGACAGAATTTATCAATTAATTGAGATTATTGTGTCTATAGATTATGATCTTTGTCTGTAGTTTCTAATAGCTTATTATTTTGCCGTGGCTAGTGAATACTGCTTTCATTTTCTTTTCCTTCGACAACGAAGGACTTTTAAGATACGTGAGTAGGCAGCTAGGTACCTATGGACTTATTTAGATACTGTATATAGGTGGCATAAACACACATGGCATTCAATACTACCAACCCAAGTGAGTTTTTTGTGTTTATTTTGAAAATCGTTATGCTTTTCATAAAACCAATGATCAACTCGAATACTGCATTATATTGCGCATATTTTGATAAAAAATCAGCCAAATCTGATGTCTCGTTTGGAAAAACAATATACCTAAAGGTTATGGTAATTTTATTTTAGAGAAGAAGAAGAAAATATATTTCAGGTATATTGTTTTCGCAAACGAGACATCAGATTTGGCTGATTTTTTGTTCAAATATGCGCAATATATTGTAATATTTGAGTTGAGCATTGGTTTTTTGAAAAACCTAGTAATTTTAAAAACAAACACCATGCCCCCTTAAATGCTCAGTGATCAGCAGTAGTACTGGTTCAGTCTTGAGCTCTAGAAATATACAAATTATCTACTAACACTCACGTGGAAAATAATAAATTAATATTTTGTAAATACTTTATTTTATACTTATATTCTTTTGATACACTATTCCATGAAATATAGCTATATACAGGGTGAATCTTTGACCCGAATAGCATTTTTAACAAGGAGTAAATTTGAACTCTAGTATCACGCTTTGCCACGCTCTATTAAATAATTTAAAAAAATAACAATAATGATATTAATAAAATTCGATTAATGCTCCTAAATAATTCTCCTGAATAAAGGACCCTAAACTTAGGAGTCTTCCTGCGTCGGCCGAGGCGGTAGGATGTCGGTGACCGGTCCATCCGGCGATAAAATGGTGGTGCCACGTGGTGCCACATGTCAATGCGGTTTCCTCTGAGTCGGCGGGCGGAGGAGGGCTCTGGAAAGGGAAGATGAGTGTACTCTCCCTGGCTACGGCTACGGAGGTCCACCGCCCACCGCGTCCAAAAATGTTGGCTGCCGGTTATTGGGCCCACCCTGTAGCAGGCAACCTCAACTTATCTTTTAGAGAAAAATTCAAGCTTTCATTTGGCATCGAATCTATTTAACAACACCGATTTATCTACTGATGGCTGACAATGCGAAGGAACCGCTTAGGAGGTGGCAACCCCTTTTTTATTGTTGCTATTGTTCCAATGGTACCTATTTTGTTCTATAATCATATGAGAGTAACCACAACTTCTTTTATTAACAATTATCGGACCCATATTAATTGCAACATCTTATTCTATATAATCTTATGAGAGTTGAAATCATGCGGCCGGCTCTCATACTTATTAGGGTGCCTTCCCGAAAGTTTAAAAAAGTACACATGATTTTAAAGAGGTTTAAATTGCTGTAAAGGCAAAGGCCATAAAAAGAAGAGAAGGAAAGAAGGCTAACCCTAAACTTATAAGCCAAAAAGTCTACAGGTGGTTTGTATGCTCTTACACAGATAGGAGAGATAAAAAATAAATATAGATGTCCAAAAAATTAAGCCAGTAATGTATTGAAACATTGAAATTAAATAACCGGTTTACAATCGTTTAGGTATTTGGGATTAGTTTAACAAAAACCCCTAATACTAGTTGCAATTCCGGTGAAAATGTAACACACATGTAACAATTGTTCAAACCGACACATTATATTATAGGGTAGAATTCTACAGCCATAAAGCTTTCATTACCGCTCGTGATCACGGTTAGTTTAAAAAATACCGTACAATAAACTTGGCTTAAGCCTAAGGCCAAAGAAATCAAACATCCGAAGGTACGACTTTGGTAACCAGATTTACAGATAGATCTATGACAAGAAAATGCGGTACTTATGAAATTTAAATACAATTATTAGGCCGTGCCTCCGCTGGCGGCAAAGAATTCTTAGGTTCTGCCACTGATTATACATTTACCTATATAATTTTCTGAAGATTCAAATTCTCATTCACTGTAATAATATAGTACTTAAGTAGTGCAAGGACGAGGATAATGATAATGGAATAATACATAATAGTGTACCTATTTAAAGCTGGAAATAAAACGCCATCAAAAGTATGCTTGGTTGCATGTATCAATAGAATTTTATTTATGACTGGTGGCAAAGACTAGAGGATTTGAATAGTATATTTCCTAACAAGTGCGGAAAGTGCCACTTTTCCGCACGCGATTGCAGTTGGCTGAACGACGCGTAGCGGAGTTCAGCCAAGAAATCGAGTGTGGAAAAGACACTTTCCGCAAGAGTTAGGAACACTATTTTTTCTACAAGCGTGCGGAAAAGTAAGATACTTTTCCACACGCATTTACTTTTCCGCACGCATTTTAGTTTAGAAAGTGTCACTTTTCCGCACTAGTGCGGAAAAGTAGTGCGGAAAAGTGACACTTTCTAAACTAAAATGCGTGCGGAAAAGTGTACTTTTCCGCACGCTTGTAGAAAAAGGTTTATTTGGTTGAAACGGCATTTCTAAAATATGCATAGATACTAACCGCGCTATTTTAAAAGTCATAGCTGTTAAATTAGTTTTTTTTATTATATCTACAGGGTGACATAGAAAAAAGTACATTACATAGTGCCACACCATAGAGGACACTAAAATAAGAAAAAAAGTTCCTATGAACATGGTTCCGCAAGGCCTTCGGTTAAAAGATACGGGGTGTTGAATTGTAATTTTTTTTATTTATTTGCAAAAACAATGATAAATACTTCAACAATTAAATTGTAATGGTATGATGAAAAATATGATTAATTAAAACAAAACATTAAGGTTTTAGAAGATGTTCAAATTGTTGCCCTTGTACTTCAATACATTTTTCCATTCTTCTTCTTAACGATTGACGGCATCTTTGAAATATTCCTGGGTCATTACGAAATCTATCTGCCGATTGCATAATTCTTATCCATAACTGTGCTTCATTATGTATTTCTACAGCATAAACTTCATTTTTCATAAATCCCCAAAATGAAAAATCGAGGGGATTAAGGTCGGGACTACGAGCTGGCCAGCGTACAGGCCCTCCTCGACCAATCCACTTATTTCCAAATCTCCTGTCCAAATATTCCTTTGCCACTCGAGAAAAGTGAGCTGGCGCCCCATCATGCATGTAATACATTCTTCCAGTAATGGCCAATGGGACATCCTCTAATAATGTGTTTATTGATGAGGATTTTCATCACTCCAATAGTGCATGTTATGTAGGTTCAGAATACCATCACGACTAAAACCAGCTTCGTCAGTAAACAAAATTGATGAAATAATGCTTTGTCTTTGGTTTTGCAACCATTCGCAAAATTGTACACGAGGAAAAAAGTCATGTTGCAATAGTGTAAATGTGTAAATAATGGTATGGGCGAAGAAGTTGTTCTTTCAAAATGTGTCTAACTGATTCACGGTTAACGTTTCGCACCGCTGAACTTATTTTCCTGGTGCTTGTTCTCGGATTATTTTCTACCATTCGTAAAACAGTTTCTTCGTTTTGCACAGTGCGACGAGTTCTGGAAACCCCACTATTCACTTTTGGTTTTCTAAAACAGCCATCTTCTCCCAAACACCTATGCACATCAATAAATGTTCGAACATTAGGAACTTGTTTTAAAGGATATCTTTCTCGATAGATACGTGGAGCTCCGTAAGAATTTGATCTAGCTTCGCCGTAACACATAATCATGTCCCTGTATTCTTCAAAAGTATAGTGAACCATTTTTGAAATCAATTTTGATTCATCAAAGAGAAAACCAATAAAAAACTTAAACAATTATTAAATTAGTTTGACAAGTGTCATTATGACACATTATTTCATTATTTCATTGTTTTTGCAAAGGTTACTTTGATGCTTTTTGAATAAGTAATTTGCATGCATTGTCGGCTTTAGATGCATTTGTACTGGAACCATTGCTTCTAGCGACTTGGACAAGGTATACCTTTCGTAAGTATAAAAGATGGGATAACATTTTTTCAGTCGAAAATAACATACACTGTATAGCAAAAAAGTTAGGACCGATTCAATAGAGATGGAACCCTGTAATGTAGAGCGTATTTGAATTTAGCATGATAAAAAAAAACTGTATACCACATTTTATCCATTTCTTGCGTCTCTGACTAAAGATATTCGTAAAAAACAAAACAAAAAAAATACAATTCAACACCCCGTATCTTTTAACCGAAGGTCTTGCGGACCCATGTTCATAGAAACTTTTTTTCTTATTTTAGTGTCCTCTATGGTGTGGCAGTATGTAATGTACTTTTTTCTATGTCACCCTGTATATGTTATGGTTGACCCCCGCCTCTCCGGCACTGGTGAAAAGTAGACAGGCCCAATTATTTTTCATTTATATGTTTTATCGTGTGTCTAAACTGTACTAAATACTGTTTGCCTTAGCTGTCTAGGAAAAATAAAAGAAAACTTGAAAAAAGTGAACTTTGATGCTCTATGTAACGAAAATCGTTAGGATTTTGATACATGTTTATATGAAAAAACCTACTTATTTTGACGTTTTCTATAGATTCCTAAAGTTTTGCCCCTAAAAATTGGACCACCCTGTATTTTTTTTTAATTTTTAGCAGCTATAACTTCTAAAATAATGTCATTAGTATCTATGAGTATTTTAAAATACCCGTATTGTTTGTAAACCTTCAAAATTCACTAGTTTTTTCAGCTAGTTATAAATAAAATTCTATTGACACAGACAGGCAACCGAACATTCTTTTGATGTATGCATATTAGTTTTTTTATCAGGACTTTGACATTTTGTAGAAAAACTCATTTTAAGGTGGGTTGCTCCTATAAACAAACATTTTTAAATAAAAAAAATTAAATCTCCCTACCAATTTCATTTTTTAAATTTACTTAAAATATGTTTTTATTTAAATGTTTCCGAATAGTGGAAAAAGTATTCACTACCACGTTCCTAAATAGTAAAATAAGAAAGTGACAAAAATTAAACCTGCCTAGTACGTTTAATTTTTAATAACTGTTATCTAAATATGGAACAAAAAGGAAATTCTATTTTTTCAGTCAAACTATCAATTTAATGAAAAATATCAAGAGTAAGATTAAAAAAAGTTTCTGGAATAACTGGGTTATAGAATAGGATTTTTTCTTTTTTAAATAATCTAACTTGCAAAAAATAAAAACCTTTTTTAAAACAAGCTTTTATACTAAAACGAATACAGTAAGTTTATGTTTTCGTTAAGGTAATTCAATGCCAAATTGCGACAAGCTTTTTGAAATCAAAAAGCTTGTCGCGCGAAATTTCGTAAAAGTAAGTAGTAGGTACCAATTAATTTTATTGGACAGTGATTGGTTGCTAAGCAAGTGCCCTACTTGCCGAAGTATTATATTCTTTAAAATTCGCGGGACAAATTTTTTGATTTAGCAAAGCTTGTCTCAATTTGGCACCGAATTGCGAACACCTACACGTTTTATTCGTTTTAGTACATGGCTTAAATAAAGCGTTGTTTTTAAAAAGGTTGTTTATTTTTTATTTTGTGGTTCAAATTTGATTCCTATATCACGAGGGTGATATCGAAATTTAGTCCGCCATCTTGGGGCATTCGCGATATTAAGTAAGGGTAAATATAAATAATGCCTATAATATAAAGTATGCATTTGGGAGGAAGGGCGTGGACGTTGCCGGTTTTAAAGCATACATAGGTAACCCTATTTAATCTCGTAAAATATAGGGTTCAACAATAATATCTCGTTTTCCAAAAGATGTCCATCTTCTACGCGTGTCGACGAAGGTTTTTAGATGCGACATTTTAGTTTTCGAAACTCAGTTCGATGCAAAAGTTTTTTAGTTTTCCGCTTATTCTGTGTGGCCAGATTTCGCGGTCATAGTAGCACTAAAAATCGGCAGCCTCCAGTCTATTTTTGAGGCACCATTGCCGGCATCCGAGTAAAACATTGAGGGGGCAACCGGCGCCGGCAGCGGAGGCACTGCCTTATTATTAATAATTACAATCAATAATTTTTTCAAAGTCAACGACGACCGGAGTAAATAAAAACGTAAGCAGGCAATAAATGCCACAATGAAAAAGTAGTAACACGCAGGCCAACAATGTAAATAGCGAAGGCGCAAATAAATAAATATAAAATTAAAAGTTAGTTTTAAATTTCCCCAGACGACACGGGTCCGCGGTACCTGCGTCAGCTGCGTGATCAATTCCACAAAACTGCTAGGATAAGTAGCACATCAGCTGCAAGCTACGATGAATGCACCCCGCATCTACCAGGTAGCCAAAGTGAAAGAGCTTGGCGTTGGCTCCAACCAAGGTGGCTGTTTTTCACAGGAAAAGAGAACCACGAAGCGGAGTTCCACACAGTGAAATTAAACTTAATGCAAAGTTCCACTTGGTGCAGTGAAGTTCCACAGGAATGAAACACGAAAAAGAAGAATGAAGAATGGAGAGAAGTGAAGTAAGGCCCTAAAGGATAGAAGATACAAGCATGGGGCATTAAAATATATTTATGCAAAATGTAACACGAAAAGACATAAAAATTACTTACAAATGGTTATAGGTCAGCCTTTGGTAATTTGGAGCTGTTGGGGGAACTCGAGGTAAAGATGGTAGTCACGTGTGGTGCAAACGCTGGGTGTGTAAAAGCCGATAGTTGCTAACTTATATGCAAACCTATCAAAAATAAAAAAAAATGGCACGAATATAACTTTCTTGTCAAACCTCTAATATCTCAAAACGGAATTCCATTCTAAAAATGTGCCAACGTTACAGCGATTTCAAATATCAATAAATAGGAAATAATTATACGAATTCAAAAATAAATCAATACCAACTCCCGATAGCAGAGGATGTCTGACACGGCTCGAACCAATACTTAGAAAGAAACCGGCATCGTTCACCTACACTACACTTGCTTCCGAGTTGGTGTAGCTAAGTGCAGTTTACGCTACGCAGTTTACGCTACGCAGTTTACGCTACAACAACTGCAGGAGTGTAGCTTAGTGTAGGCAGTGTAGCCACACCGAACAGGCCTATTGTGTAATGAAAAATAATGCCTCTAAAGTCAAAAAAAGCTAATATACTTAATCCCATGTCAAAATAGGGGCTTTTTCACTTTTTCCCTAGCGAGCGAGCACATGACAGAGCTGCGTTCAGGAAAATAAATGTAATGTAATAATTACTTTGTAATAAGTAAATTAAACTGTAATAAAAATGACATTTCGTAATGAAACAGAAATACTATAGAGCCGCTTCATTTTTTGAACGCATCTTGAAACTTATTACCGCAACATTCCTCTAATCGTCTGAGCATAAAATTTTTAATTAACGCTAAATGTTCTGCAAAATAACTTCTTTGTTGTCTCTAACAAGTGGCTTCACCAAAAATAACGAACACGTCTCTATATTTTAAAACATTTTCAACTAATACACATCAACATGAAAATCTTAATAATTATTATTGGTTGTTGTTATTCTAATGTGAAAATGATATTTGGTGTGTTTTAGCAGAATTTTAAATCAATTTGAAATTATCAGGAGCATGCGCAGTTCCATTTTGTCGTTTCAAAAACAAAACAGCGCATGCCCTGTCAGTCTCAAACATATTTCAAATGATTTGAAGTTCTGCTAAAACACAAATGCTCACCGCATTATACTAGTTCCTTTTCCACTAAGCCAACGTGTTTGGGTCTTTTCGGCTGAGGTGCGCTACGTCTGCCTGATGAGGGCCAACAAGCCCGAAACAGGTACCTGTCGTGGTCTGCACACCTCCGAAAGACCCATACACAATTTCCATTAGATATTGGAAACTAGTTTGGTGTTGCCAATTACCAAAGCATTTTGTCCCATATGCCACAAGCCATTTCTTTTAAAATTATAATGGGGACACTAAATATTCATTCTGTTTAAAACACAAAATAACCTGCTGATAACCGGCAAGGTTTTAGTTTTGGGGTTAGATCAGAAAGATTAAGTCAACGTCCCCACCATCCACCAGATAGCACTGACTTTTGGCTAATAATAATAATAATTCGTCTTTATTTATACATTTATACATTTAGTGGTATAAACAGGCGAAGTGTCGCTAATACATTGCATTTTTCAACTTAACCATCGAAGAGAATACAAAAATAAAGTATACTAAATTAAAGAAATTAAACATGCGCAAGCAAATCAGATTTATGAACGCGATTTGTAGGAGGACTTCTGTAAGGAATGTACTTTGTAACATTTCCTGAACGTAGCTCAGCTGTGACATGACAATGACCTTTGTCAAACCTAACTTGTATATTTTGTGGGTCAAACCACAAAATATATAGAATAGGTTAGGGTCAAACCAGAGAAATGGAGTAGGGATAACGCGCTTTGACCTACTGCGCATCCTATTTCCAGGCAAATTTAATGTCCGCCATATTGTCCTCACTTTGACGTTTGCAGTTTGTTATCAGCGGTAGTTGTTGTATTTTCAGCAGAGAAATGGTCAGTGTTTTTAGAAAATGTCGTGTGCAGTACCAAGCTGTAAGAATTATAAGTCTAGAAGACCTGCGGGAGTATCATTTTTTCGGTAAGTTAAGTTTAGTAAAAACAATCGCCGAAATTTTGGGCACCATAGGCGCGCATCTGTATAATTTTTATTGAATATTTATGTGGTTAAAAAATCTTAACTTGGGGACTGATTGGACTTTGAGTCCAAATAAATTTGTTTGTTCAAAACATTTTGCTGCTGATGCCTTTACTGTGCATCGTGGCGAACGAGGACGAAGACCTCTAAAGCAGTCTGCAGTGCCAAGTCTGTTAACAATGATACGCCCATGGATGAAGTTGGTTTAATATGGCCGCCACTTTTATTAGGCAGTTCGCGCAGCTTGGCGTATTCTCCCTACTCCATTTCTCTGGGTCAAAGCCACAGAGATCATATTGTTTATTTACCTGATATATTATTATATTATTCTGTGCTGGAAATAGAAGAATATTCTGTAGCTGAAGGAAAAACAATAATCCAAACACGACGAAGCCAGCGAACGATAACACAAGAAAATCTGCCAATAACCGAGCCAAGAAGAATTCACAAGGGATTCACATTACGGTGCGGTCCTAGAATCAGAAAGAATTTGGACCAGCAGATCCTTCGACTTACTTGGGCATTATTGTGACCCCTACCAGGCTGGCGAGAGTACAGTGAAAGCGTCTAGTGGAAACAAAAACTTTAAAACCTAAGATCAACTTGACACGAGCCTGCTGTAATACCAACCGTTGGATTAGATTCATCAGCCAAAGTAGCTAGAGACACCGACTAATTCCTGCCATAAAAGGTACCTATATACAATATCTGTATTTAGCTTTAGTTTAATAGCTATTATTGTAGGTTCCGCTGTTTCAAAACACCAGGACAGAAAGAGCCAATTTGAATTGAATTTGCTATTAACCTACTATGTAATTCATTTAGACTGAATAAATTTTGTTATGTTTTGTATATTGGCTTAAACCTGTGTTTGAATGGATTAACACGTTCACTGCATTACCAGTCGCCAAAATCTGGCAAGTGACTTTACATTGTGGTACCCATCTCTCGATTTTCTTGTTCCTACGGCATCTATAAAATGACTATTATCACAGAGAAGACCAGAATACAGGCGTCCATCTTGTCAAATATGTCAAATGGAGCCCAACTTTAAACGGTAATTAATCCATTGTAGGTCACTGTGGATCTTCTTGCTCAGTTTTAAATTAATCTGTAATAAATGAAGAACGCAGTATATTTCATAGTTTATCTGAATGATCTTATCGGGTGTCGGGTGTGTGAAAAATTACGAAAAAATATATAAAATTTAGATAATATTACCGGATATAGGTGTCCGGTAATAATCTTGTCTCAGTGTTACTTCTATGCCGGAAAAAAGCGGTTTCAAGAGGCAGGAAAATTCTACAAATAATTAAACAAAATAATGCACAGTAACGGAGGGCGGTTCCAGCAACATCGGTGATTTACTGACTGTATTTTCCCACCATTTTACACACTTTAACAAACTATGGATCGTTAAACAGTGATTTTTTTTTGTCACCGAGTAATAAAGTTTATACAGGGTTAACTATGACTTAGTACAAAAAATTTTACCACGTGCGCAGGGTGGCTTAAGAAAACATAGAAAAATATTTTTAGATTTTTTTTACGATCTTTAAAAAAACGGGTAAAGACCCCTATTTTCCCTGTAAATCCCCGCCTTTAATGACGTCATCCAATTTGGCTTCTGAAGGTACTGACAGCTGAAGTGATTTTCCGCGGTGTTGCCGTTGATTTAGGAACGGTGAAAATACCTTTTTACTCAAACAAATTTAAAAAATACATAAATATCAATCGATTTTAATCTGTACAGATGCAGCGCTATTAGATTCCCCTTACCTTAGCTCGTATCCGGACCGGTTCCTAGTCTCGCGGAAAGCTGAGTACCGCGACACCACAAGCCGTCTCCCTTAATACCCCCGGAGCTCCTCTGATGAATTCTTGTCCACCATCTAACCTCTTCTGAAGCATAGATAAAGGATTTATTGTTCTGAAGCCTCGGCGCTATGAATTAAGCGACGTATCGGCCCGGTCGAGTCTATGAAACGTTTTTTCGACTGCTCCGCGTTGCCCCGTTCGTCATTTCACAACTTACTAGCTAGGCAACTAACTGTACATACAAGGTTTGTTCCAACAGGGCCAATAACCGTGCTCAAGCACGTTCAGCGCATGCGCACTACCCCACTGGCTGTTCCAACTGAATTATGTACCTACCGACACGGGACGATACACGCACTGTTCCAGCCGATTTATGGATCATTTGTGTATCGTCCTTCTACGATAAAAACGGTGCCTGGTCTAAAGCAATAACCGCGTGTACTGACATGCGCAGTGTATGGTCGTGTGACAGAGATAAACATTAACCTCATATTTTTGTTTTTACGTAGATAGTTTTAAATCGATGGCTGGGATCGGGTTTTTTATTTCTTGTTGGTTTTTGGCTTGTTGGGTAGGGCAGGGAATCGTTGAACAATTTTTTAGAGTGAAGAGTGAGGTTAGCCCACCAAACATTCGGTTAGCCACATCACAAATATGATTTGGTCGATTTGATTCACAATCCGTTCCATCTGAAATTTTCTTTGGGATCATTTGTTCCAACTCGAATTTACGTACCGTTACAGAACTGTACATGAACTAGATGATAACCCTTAAAGAATGCATGCGCTAGTTTTGCACCGTTCATGTGCGATCCCAAAGAAAATTTCAGATGGAACGGATTGTGAATCAAATCGACCAAATCACGTTTTGTGACCGCACCTAACCTGCGTGTTTAATATGTGGCTAACCGAATGTTCGGTGGGCTAACCTCACTCTTCACTCTAAAAAATTATTGTTCAACGATTCCCCGCCCTACCCAACAAGCCAAAAACCAACAAGAAATAAAAAACACGATCCCAGCCATCGATTTAAAACCATCTACGTAAAAACAAAAATATGAGGTTATTGTTTATCTCTGTCACACGACTATACACTGCGCATGTCAGTACACGCGGTTATTGCTTTAGACCAGGCACCGTTTTTATCGTACAAAGACGATACACAAATGATCCATAAATCGGCTGGAACAGTGCGTGTATCGTCCCGTGTCGGTAGGTACATAATTCAGTTGGAACAACCAGTGGGGTAGTGCGCATGCGCTGAACGTGCTTGAGCACGGTTATTGGCCCTGTTGGAACAAACCTTTACAAGTTTGGCTAGTAGCCGACGGAGGGCATTTGCGAATGTAACATGGCGTTATTTCCCAGTTTGGTCTTGATTTTCGCGGCAAATCGTTCAGCGTCTTTGTGAAAACGCCGGAGTATTCGAACGCCGAGTTAACGGACATGGTTATAATGTACGGGAGATGCGATGAAAGTGCACATCGAGCTGCAGCAGAATACCGTATTCGTTTTCCTAACAGGGCAAATATGCCTAACCCACGTACTTTCGTGAACATTGTACAAGGTATGCGAAACACTGGTGTTTTGCAAGCTCGAAGGGGTGGACCTGAAGGGCAAATGAACATGGACGATGTTGAGTCAGTGCTTGATTTGATGGAAGAGCAACCTTCCATAAGCACTACAGCTATTGCAAGGAGATTGGGAATATCTCAGAACAAGGCAAGTAAAATAAAACCAATAAAACTGACTTCTACCAAAGACTATCCCATGTGATGGGATTGTCTTTGCTTGCACCTAATACCTACATAAAATTTAAAATGTAACAATACAATTATTTACAGGCATGGAGGATTCTAAGGGAAAACGGCCTTCACCCTTATCACATACAAAAGGTCCAAGCATTAGAAGCAAATGATTTTCCGGTGAGAATGACCTACTGCACTTGGCTACGTGATCGAATCGCCCAAGACCCAAACTTTGTTTTCAACATTCTTTGGACAGCCGAATGCTGCTTCACACGTGCTGGGGTTTTAAACACGTATGTAAATTTTTACTTACTTATAGCTTTCTCTCTTCCATATTATCTTTTTTATTTATTATAAAATTGGCTATGTCAATCCTAACGCCTTCGCCAAAATTGTGAATATTTCTAATTTTTGTTTTTTTTTTAGACACAACAGCCATATTTGGTCCGATGAGAACCCACATGCTGTTCGGCGGTTTAATTTCCAACGTCGGTTTTCCATCAATGTTTGGGCAGGAGTTTATGGAGATCGATTAATTGGACTATACATTCTACCGGAAAATTTAAACGCTGAACGATACTTGTATTTTCTGACAAATGTTTTGTTTGATAATTTGCCACTACAAGTACTGCATGACATGTGGTTTATGCACGATGGTGCACCAGCCCATTTTGCGAGACCTGTTCGTGCACTTTTAGACGACCAATGCCCCAACCGTTGGATCGGACGAGGAGGGCCAATTGCATGGCCGCCGCGATCACCAGACTTGAATCCAATGGATTTTTGTATTTGAGGATTCATGAAGGCGATTGTGTACGAGCAGGAAATCGACAACGAGCAGCAGTTACGTGAACGAATTGAAGGTGCAGCTGTTCAAATCCGGAATAATCATGGACTTTTTGCACGTATCCGGACTTCTTTAGTTAACCGAGTGAATTTGTGCATCGAAGTGCGGCCTCTTTGAACAGCTACTGTAGTGCTTTGCATGTGCATTTGTGCAATGTGTGCTAGTGCAGTTGTGATTTTTTGGTTACCCTTCGGGGTTTTCCTGGCGGAGGGGATCTACCTCGTCGTGGTCGTCAGGCTGAGTACCTCGCTTCAAACAAAAGGAATAGCAGAGGGAAACCAAGAGATCCCCAACAGATTTAGAAAATGTGAATGTTGTGTTGTGTGACTTTTAATGTAAAAAAGCAAGAAAACAGAAAATGGTGCAAACAATCCTGGAAATGTCAGTAAGGTAGGTGTTTCATAGGCATACTACATGTTCCTTAGAAAGTAATCGTTTTTAAAAGGAAATCGAAATTTTGTGGTGAATCCTCGGATAAATTGATAGACGTGGCAACGCCGCGCTATTGACATACGCAAAATTTTTAGACATGTCGCGCGGGCGTCCATAGGCGGCGTTTTTTGAGGGGTTTAATACAATTTGAAAAAAAAAATTTTTAGGCTTAAGACAAATGTTAGAAAATTTTTGAAAATTTATTTTGGCAAGTCTAATTTTTCTTTATCTGCCATAAAAATTTTTGTACTAAGTGATAGTTAACCCTGTATAATCTGAAACTTAAATAAAAAAATGAATAGGTTTCGGCTGTGTGCACGTAAATGTTAATGAAGGAGATGAAGTATAAATTATATTAATAAATTAGCATGGTGAAGAGCTTTTGGCTACATAGCCATCATCAGTACTACGTCAGGTGTACCTATACAGGAAATTAGAGCCACTGAGTCTAATACAGGTATAAAAGACAATGGAAAACCCATGTCGCACATTAAAATGTTAAAATTACATCACAGCCATAAGCTCCACAAATATTGATTTTAATATTTGTTGAGCTTATGGCTGTTGTAAATGTAATTTTAACATTTTAATGTGTGACATGGGTTTTCCATTGTTTTCTTGTATACACCTGACGTGGTACCGATGATGGCTATGTAGCCGAAAGAGCTTTACCATGCTATAATAATGTATTAATATAATTTGCACGAAAATATACTTCATCTCCTTCAAAAAAAAAATATATTGGCACAAAAATTACAATGAGGGTTTTCCAGGCACATATGGGTCTGGTCATTCTAGAAATGTAACTGGTACTACCAGTCACGGGTGTCTGGTAACCTAAAAATTTACATAGCACTGGAAACCACTACCACACAGTGGACGAATGTTAATATATTGACTTAAAATTTGGTGTAATATGTAATCTTGAACTGCTTTTGGACAAAATTGCTCTACGCAGGGTGAAAATGAGATGAAAATAATTACCTAACAGAGGGGGAAAAGGCGAATTTGAAAATAGTAAGTGATAATATATGTCGTTTTCTGTATTTTAGGGGGCAAGGAATTCAGTTTTGGCATTTTTTCTAAAATTCTAAAAACTGAAAATATATTGATAAATTCCAGGATTTATGTGCAGTGTTGAAGTTTACTCGGAAATAATGGATTTAAAAAGTGATGTGGAAGTAGAGATTCCATTGGCAGCGGTTTTTTGAAATTCATCTGCTTGCTACACATAACATATACATAACATATACACAACATAACACATAAAATTACTACGCTAACTGGGAAGACTAAGTCTGCATATAACATCTATTTCCATTTTGATAATTTTCTCATTGGATAAGTAGGCATAGCCTACGACGCGTAGATAAATTCCATATAATTCAACCCAATGTATATCTTTGACCTAGTCATATGTGTACATACATTGTCATGAGGACTCCTGCCTGAAATCAAGTTTTTGCAGTCGGCTATAATACTTATAATATGAATATTAAGCGAAAATTTAAGGTAACATTAAGCTACGTCGGCACCACAAAAGAGGGGTCTAGCTTTAGCCTGTGCTTCCCCTCAACATGTTGGAACCTCCTTTCAGGGTCTGGGAACCTACCTTTTCACAGATAACTGAGACTCATATGGATGTGCTTTAAATGACAAAGGAGAATATAGGTAAATGATTTTGCTGCTGGCTTTCATTTAAACGGGGGCTACACCAAAGGTATTAGCAAAGTCTAGAGAATATCTCTAGACTTTGGTATTAGGGCTAAAAATAGCAATGAATCTACAAGAACATCTGGAAATTTAAATGTAAAGACACAAAATATCTAGGGTAAACAAACCTTTCGTATGACAAAGGGTAGGGCAAGGACTGCTTTGAAAAATGGCTCAAACGGCGGAACGGCTTTTCCGCTTCTGGCGCCCTTCAATAGCGATGTGGAACTTATTTTTTTGCGGCCCCAGGCGAAATTTGGACTTAAAATATCAAAAACTGCGCCCGCTAGCCATAACCAAAGGAAAGCGTTACATACATACTACATTTTTTGAGAAGCGATGGCGACTATAAACACCTAGGAGGTCCGGCAGGACCGGGCTAGGCGTTTATAACAAGGATGTAAGATTAGCGAGTGTAAAACTATTTACAAGAAAAAGAGATAATGCGAAAGTACTCAAAATGTACAAAAAAGTAGTAACCGTATGTGTATACTAAATAGCATGAAACACGTGTGTGTTTCATGCTATTTCGCAACCATCATCTCAAATCATGCCTATCTTTTTGATTTTGTTAAAGTTACACCGTACTGATTATTGCCAAATGACATGAAACACGTGTATACGGTTACTACTTTTTTGTTTATTTTGAGTACTTGCCCATTAAATCTAAGGTTCCTTCGGATATATTCTGCGTCAGCGAAACTTCTCGTTCCAAGCTTTCGCCCTATATTGCACGGGACATCCTCAGGGCACGACGATCACACTGAGACTTTTTCCATTCAAATTCAAAGATAAGCATAGCTTCCCGCAAACAATAGTGGGCCAATTTCGTACAGTTAGAAAAAAATTAAATACAACTGCGCGTTTAATTTCCTACTTAATTTAGACAAAAATAGTTAATTTAGAAAAGAATATGAAGTTAATTAGGGAACGTGTCTTTGTCGTTAATTAAATGGTATAGTGTAGAAATTAAGGCTAGAAAGTTCCATCAGTATTTTCCCCGTATTTCCGTTTATATCGATCGTTCTATGAAAACCTTAGTAACACGACCATAATAAATACGCAATAATTTGTATAAAAATAGGAATAATATAATGTAAGTTATCCTAATGTATATTTTAAAATCGCAACTCTCACTGCATACCTAACTGTACTAATATTTAGTTGTCAACGCCGCTTAAAAAATGGTCAATTAAATAAAAATTCATTAATAGCTTGAGGTAACATATCGCATGCAAGCGGCTGCTAAATTTACGATAATGCATCGCAGGTATAGCAAAATTTATGGACTCGAAGGATAATGTGATAGATATTAATTGCCCTTTCCAAGGCAATGTATCATGTATAATCTAAACCTTATTGAACTGGGGGCTCTATGCCGCAACGGTATTTTAAAAATGTGTAAGCTTATCTCGAAAAAAGCACAGTATTACCTTATGTACGGAAACGTTCAAACAAAAGCTAGTCCTATATCCTTGTGGTGTGCTTTTAATCGATATGGTTTACAAACTACATTAAATCGTCCACATTACGTTTAATGATCACTTGTTTAAATTACGCGCCCGAACACCGCAGTGGGCAAAGTTAAGGCCCAGGAGCGCTTCGGAACGCCGAAGTTAAAGAAACGCGATCAGCGATATCGTGTTAGCCGTGATACAATGCAGTGTCGGTGGCGGTTATTAAAGGGGTTGTCGAAACGAGTCGAGTACACCCGAGCATTTGCGACTAGCCGCATGGCCACACGTGCTACGTTATACGATATGCCCGCCAGCCCGTTTTTTGGTTTTACGCTACAATCGATTCCACGGTCCCAGCGATTACTAACTAATAAACGGTGTCTGTCAAAATTTACTTTTTATAATTTTTTTAACATGCCGCGCAGCTTTCTCGGTTGTACTCGTTGGCAGCGGTCGCGGCGGCCGGCCGTCGTCATGCCCGTTGTTTGTAGGGACTATCGATCACATTAATATTTATTTATTATTAAGAGTCACTGTACTGTGCGAGAGCAACACTGAAAGTTCGCTGATATCGAGCACGTTTATTAGGTAATGACCATAAGTCTGGGTTAATAAAAATCAAGCTGTCGTCGAAAAAAATAAACTTGCGATGGACGGTGCAACATTTTATTAAGCGATGCGAATGGGGGCAAAGTTTTATAGGCAGTGTGGCTTTTATGGTCGACTAGGTGAATTATCCTGGGGTCTGGAATGGCGGTTTTCATTGGTGCGCATCGCAGAACTATCACCGTTTTTTGACCTTTTCGTTAAAAATATACGGTTTCCGCACTTCACGTTGAACTTTAAATATTTTTTTCTACAGATCAGCAGAAGGCCTCTGAATCAGCAGCACCCCTATCGACATTACAATGAAAATGGCAAGTGGTGGCACTTTAGTATGAATTGTAAATTACATAGAATTAAGCCACAAATGCTATTACACGATGCAATTCGAGGGTAGTGGGTACCTACTAGCTATATTAAAGAATTTAAACTTATATTATATTTTTTATATTAAAATTTTTAACATGTTGAAATACACTGCACATTTTTGATGGTGTTAGTATTTATCTGGTAGGTATTGTTAGAGTTCGAGTTTTGATTAAGGTATCACATATTTCTCTATCGGGAAAAACTTACATCTATGAACCGATTTTCCCTGTTATCACATAAGTGTATTGTATAATCCACATTTCCAATAGGTAAGTATCTAAGTATATCAATTATTGTAGGTAGGTATATCATTCATTTAAAATTTCAAATATGTAGTTCGAAAATGCCGGAAACAAACATATAGGTAATAGCAAAACGTTGATAGCAACATTAAAATCACACTTTATGCTTAATAATCAGTTGCCTCGGCCGACTTTAGGCAAGCCCTGAAGTTAAGAAAACTGGCAACATAGCTTGCGGGTCTGCGTGGCGTGGCCTGTCACTCCCTGTCAATTGAGTTGATATAAGAAACTTACGAGAATTAGTTTTATAGTGTGGGTAGTGGTATCATCGTGAGATTTCCACGACGAGGCAGTGTGTCCCTGGGCGGAAACAGACTGCTCGAAGCGCTGGCGACAGCTTTTTTATAAATTTGTTTTGTTCGTGCAGAACTGAAACATTTGTAAAAGTTCGAAGTGAAGAAGCGAAAAAAGTTATTGGTTACTTTTACAATTTGAAGCATCAAAATGTCTAGAATCATCGAGGGAAGCTCGTTGATTGAGGAAGGGGAAGATATCCTTCCTTAGGGTGGCATGCAAATATGACCCTTATGGTCTGTCGTTCCGAGGGTGGTGCAAGTGCGCCATCTACTGGACAAACGTGTCGGTCTGGGAAGCCTTGTTTCCCCCACCGCGCCGTATTATTCGCGCCGTAGTATTCGACGGTGGCTCCATCTTCTTCCGAGTCGCTATTTTCCATTAGGAAGCTAATCTTTTTCTTCCTCCATCGACGCTATAACTTAGTTGCGTATACCTGGCTGTAAGTAAAATCGTAATTATAATTTGAAGTAGCTAGGTTTCCTTTGCTTGATGGCAGGCGGTCGACTTGTATTCGTTTTCGACTTGTATTCGTTGGGCTTTCCAAGGGTCGAAAACTTAAGTATAAAATTATTAAATAGAAACTAAAGTACCCTGTAAAATTAGAACTAGAGGCTCTATGCCGATACGTTATTTTAAAAATGTGTAAGCTTATCTCGAAAAAAGCACAGTATTAGGTACCTCATGTGCGGAAAGGTTCAAACAAAAGCTAGTCCTATATCCTAGCTAGGTTGTCTTTGATTGACGGCAGGCGGTCGACTTGTATTCGTTTTGGGCTTTTAAAAGGACGAAAATTTAAGTATAAAATGATTATCATACAAACTAAAGTAACCTTTAAAATTAAAGAAGTTTTTGTAATAATTGAAACATTGTTTTATATTGTTTGTTTGTTTATTTTCTTTACCTAATTAAAGTCGAAAGACACTTTAATTAAATGTATTATGAAATTGACCCTAACTGCCACTTCAATCATAAGAGATTGCCTATCTTTGCAAAACGCAGTTTTATGTACGTTTGATATTTATATTTTTATGAAAATTTAATCATAAGGGAAGATAATCGTCATTTGCCTGACGGGACATTTTGTGAAAAATTCTAACAAAAATTCGACTTACTACAAATTATGTAGTCCCCTCTAGTTGCCCAAATTTGCCATATTATTTGTCGAAAATGTACCTATCCACACCAGGAATCGTAAGTACTTAGGTATTTTAAATACTTATACGTCTGTGTATATTTTGTTACCGATTTTCTTATATTGTCTGTTAAACAAACATGCTTACTTAACCTATTATAACTATAAAAATTGTTGAAAATTATATTAGAAAAGAGACACTAAGCCAAAGTGACGAAAAGTTCGTCAAAAAGGCCGTTCGTTATTAGATCCGCTAGACTGCATAGACCCGGTGAACGATCCCGCTGCGACGTTGCACAAGGCTTGTAAGTTCGAGAAGGTTGTGTGCTTTAGAGGCGTAAGGTCATGACCCTAGAAAATTGAAACTTAATATTTTATTTTAGGGCCCTTCTCCACTGAAAAAAATCGAAAAATATACGGTATTCCTGTCCTAAAATTTAGTAACATTTTATTCACTTAAAACAAAGTTACGTCAATTTCGTACGATTAAATTAATGCTCGCTTGCATAACTAACGAGCGATGTAGTTTTTTGCGAGAAACTAAAGGCCGTGAAGAAAAAACAATCGAATTTATAACAAAAAACTTATCGTAAATAACCTATTTATTTGGAAAAATCAAGATGGTCATTTTGTTATATTTTCATTAGAATTGTCAAGTGGATAACAAATCTGCAGCCCACACTTGAATATCACTATCTGTTTAGCCGGAAGTGTTCCAGCTAAGACGTTACGAGCGATTATCTTGGTCATTTTTAAGATAAACTGATGGTTCAAACACCAGACTTTTGTAGTGTTTCCAAGGAATTGAATTCCACCAAGAAAAAAAACAATTGAATTTCAATCAAAAAAGGTATCGCAAAATAAACGATTTGTTTTGAAACAATTAAGATAGCGATTTTTTCATTAGACTATAGTAAAGTATACAAAAAATCTGCATCGCATGCTTGAATATCATTTCCTCCGGTTTAGCGGAAGTGGCGTTATCTGTTCCAGCTACAAACAAAATAGTATTGGTTTTTTATTCACTTTACCAATCAGTTATCTTGCAATAACTTTTGTCGGAAATTTAATTGTTTTTGCAGTATTCAATTTCTTGCAAAAATCTATAAAGATTTAGTATTTGAACCACCAATTATTTATGTTAAAAAATACCGAGATAATCGCTAGTATAACGTTATAACAGAGTTCAAATTCAAAGTGACTTATATTTTGTTGCATTTTGATGGCGACAAAGGCGAGGTCGTCTTTCAAATTATTCACGAACTCTCAGCAAAATTAGCACGTTGACGTTGGAAATGATCTCAGTACTATTAGCATTGTTTAAGGTTTTAGGGTTCCTTGTTCAATGCTATTAGCTATCGAACACACCAACTCACGCACCCACTTTCACACGCGCACGCGCACCCTCACCTACTGAGGTATGTAGGTAGGTAGGTAACATATTCCATTAAATTGCGTTTTACCTAAATACAATAATACTAAATTATTCAAGGACGAAAGACTGCCAATATTTTAGGTAAGTTAAAATTTAAGATATAATAGGTATCTGTTTCTGTACAACTGTTTCCATTTGAATATATAATCCCTGGGAATGGGCCCGAGGGAAGTTGAAGGTTATAACGCGATTTTAGTGCGATTTTTGGAGCTGATAGAATATTCTTGATCAGTGACAGTATCTGACAAGTTTATTTGCGATTTGTGAAGGCTAAACAATAAAGGTGGTAACCAAGGCAACGAGTTTAGACTGTGATTGGTGAAATACAGAACAATATATATTGCACTTGTCTAAGTTAAGTTTAAGATTGTGACTAGAAGAATATTCAGCTATTACTGCTCAGAAGCTGCATTGTGCAGTTCGGCCTTAAAGGAGAAATATAACTGGGTGTCGTCTGCGAAAGATGGTATAACATAATTATTGTTAACCACTTTATAGATGTCGGAAATATAAATCTAGTAAAGCAGTGGTCCCAAAAACTGACCCCTGGGGCACACTAGACGTTACAGCAGAAAAAAAACAGATGAAAGAATCAGCATTTATTCTAGGAAAGACAGACAACTGTGTTGCTGAATGTTCAGTGGAATTCAGTAAAATATTATTGCCACTTATTCAAAGAGAAGTTAGTATAGATAAAGATAATTATATAGAACACAGGGTAGGTACAATATCAGACAGGTGGCTAGGCTATTGTTTCTGTTGTCATAACATTTTAACCTGAAATTTATTAATCTGTCATTTCACTTTGACGTGACATGATCTTTGAGAAAGGAGGAAGATTTATTCTCCGAAAGCTCAGAAAACAAATTTGTTGAAGTTATTTTTTGAGCTACACGTTCAAAGTTCAGTTCATTTACTGTTAGGAATTTATTAATTTTCCAGGAAACTTGAAAAAGTTGTCTTTTAACCAGATTGGTGGCGAAAAAACCAATTAATATTACCTTATTCTTTAAAGTTTAGGTTAACAGTCCTGGGAATAGTAACACATGAGCGTAAGTGGAATCACCACTTACGATTTACTGTTTCGGATTTATTATTTATAAGACAGAGCCCAATAGGCAAATTATTCACGATGGCCACCATTCTTTACGGTTAGGAGAAAAATAGACTGTCGCTGCATCGACAGCTAAACCTGAAATTATACAAAGATATTGGTAATTCGATACATTTCTTTGGAGATGTTATAGGGGAGGAGATAAGGAGTAAATTTAATCCTAATATGCATTATGCAATATTTAAATTTCCTTAGCAGACAAAAAAATCTACAGAACTTTTTTTAAACTTTTCAACTGGATTACTTGCCCAACACTATGGTCTTATGTTTGGAATAAAAAAAGTTCGAAAACATTTAGATCATATGAAAATTTTAAATAAAAAATCAAAAACAATTTAAAAAATTGAATTTTGCATAATGTATAATATAGGATTATATTTACTCCTTACCTCCTCCTCTATCACATCTCCAAAGGAATTTATCGAATTACCAATAACCCTGTATATTAGAAGTGAAAATGAGTCCAGAACATTTTAAGCTTCTGGATACCATTGAAACTCTATGAACTTGATAAAAGATAGTCCAAAAAATTATTTGTTATAGGTATATTGAAAATAAGAGTGTTTTCATATTTTCGTTTTTTTTTATTTTACCTGATTCAATTTAATCAAACAAAGCCTCAGTGTTGAAACACTTTGCATTTATTTTTATTTGACGTTGTTATGCCTCAAATCCTAATTAAATAACTCTATATACACTGCCAGAAAAAAACTAGAAACAAGAACTAGGGGCAATTTCTTCGTATGTGAAATCACAAGTGCCGGAAATTTTATTGATACATTTTTCCAAAGTGCTATTTTGCCTATCAAAAGATAACGATTATAAATTATTTGTATCTTTATTTCCTGATAAAATTCCCAGAGATTCGATGAAAATAAAACTCCAAGTGATCTTGCTTAAGGTAAACTAGCGCTTAAGAATAAATTTATCAAAGAAAGAAATTCCGGCAAGTGTGTTTTTGTGTTTTTGTTGAGAACATTTCACGAATACGATTCCTTCATTAATTTATTTTATATTTGTATCTCCGAAACTATATAAACGAGTGTTACGAAAGTGTCAGCTAGGACGCCCGAATAACTACTACTACTATAAATACCGTTAACATATTTTTCGGCTGAAAAAATTAGAACAGTGCAAGACAGATCAATCTTGGCAAGTGGGTGTGTGTACTGAGCAGATCCGCGATTGCCAAGCAACGAAGTGATAAACGGTCTTGCGCCTTTATCGATAGCAAGGGCATATTATCGGTTATTTATTTAAAAAAGTCCTATATAGCAGTATTAAATTAAGGTTTACTCCCCACATATATATAAAGGGCCTACTAAAGTACTCTTTACAATTAAAGGACCTTTTGTAACAATATTTAAACAATGTTTCATTTGTTAGAAAAACTTCTTTAATTTTAAAGCATAGAGAAAGTTACACCCTGTCAGAGGTATTGTTGAAATTTACGAGAGGCACACCAAATATTTTGCATACAATTTTATATAAAAACTAATATACCTACCTAAATTGGATTAAAACAACTGTACCTTAGTATGGAGTCATAAGAATTGTAAAATATTACAATTTATCTGTTTTAATTTATTTATAATGCCAAATAACACTTCCCGAAGTACACCACTGAGGAAAGGCCAATCATTTGATTCAGAGAAAGCAATGTCAACCTTCGCAGAGGTGAAACAAATAACACCTACTTTACAGACACTACAAACACTCACGGGCGTAGCCAAGGGGGGGGGGGGGGTTCGGGGGTTCAACCCCCCCCCCCCCCCCCGAAATAAGCAAAATATTACCTAATATTATACAGAAAAAATACGAGGACTGAAGAGTTAAATTATTATTACGTTTGAATATATGTAGTAATAGTAGCGCCTAGCGCCATCTTTTGACGAGAGGCAGACGCAGTTGCAGCCGAACTATTTTGTATTGTAGGGACACTTTGCGTTGTTTCTCGATTATTCGCCACGCCCCTCGGTCGAAAGGAGCGGAACTTTGTGGAAGTTCGTGGAAGTTTCTGGACGGCTACTGGCCTGCTATATAAGCGGCGCGTGACCGCGCTTACGGCAGTATTGTTCCATGCGAACTCGAAGCGAATAAAAGTGAAAAGTGGTGAACGAATAGTGAAGAGAATTAAGTGTACCGTGTAAGTGAGTAATTTTAGTGCACTGTTATTCGATGACCTTGTTAAGGATAGATAAGTGAATCATTATTACTGTCGAAAAATGGAGGGGAAAAAAAGGAAGGGTGATAAACTTAAAGGTATGGACTACTGGAAAAAGTGGTGTAGTCAAGGTCAAGGGGTTTCTAATAAAGAAACAAATTTGGATTTAGCTATCAAAGCTTCAGCTAACTTGCATGCTGATAAGAAGACTGCCTACCCCGAAATCTAGTTTGGAATGCCTAGATATGTGCGATAAAAACCTTTATCCTAATATTTACACATTACTACAAATCTTGGCTACCATTCCTGTATCCACTGCTACCCCAGAAAGGTCTTTCTCGAGCCTAAGGAGACTGAAGAACTATTTACGAAACACTACAAGTGAAAACAGACTTAATGGTTTGGCTCTAATGAACATTCACTATGGAACAGAAATTCATGCAGATCAAGTAGTGGATATATTTAAAAGAAAAAGCCGAAGATTTCTTCTTTAATGGTTTTAGATTTAGCGCAGAGGAACGAAATTAATTTATCCATTTCATTTAAAGTTAAGAACTTTATAAATATGTCGTAGTTTTTCGGATGAATATATAGATATTAAATTTCATGTAAGTATATTTTTGTTGTTTTATTTACTTCTCAAACTAACCCCCCCCCCCCAAAACTAAATCCTGGCTACGCCCGTGCAAACACTTACCCTCCGGCTGCCAATATCATCTGCATGTCTCATTCCTGTGGTTTTGTCAGTTGCCCTCCATCACATTGTTAAGCACCACACTTTGAGCACACCGACACCGCGATCAGCCGCTACAGCGTCCCATTCCGCGCACAATCGGCCCCGAATTCACAGCCCGCGATTATTTACGATTCCAGGGCCCGGGCGCGCGGGCAATTCTTCCCGCCTCGAGTGCTCTTTGCATTTTGTTAAACATTTATTACGGACGGGTCGCCTTGGCGGCCAGCGGAAATAGACGCGTCCCGTCTAAAAGTGGATCGCAAAGTGTGTGTTGTCTTTCCAAACGTTTTTATTGTTTAATTTACGCGGTATCCGATTTTATCGTTTTACCACTGACGTTCGAGGTGTTCGTGGCTCCCACTGGAGCGGCAATCGTAAATAATTATATTGTTTCGTTGTGACGTTTCGCTAATCGCTACCTTTGGATTGTGGAAGGTTGGCTTAAAAGTCGCAGACGGATTTTTTAATTAAGTGGGTTGTTTTTAATTCCTGAAATACAGGGTGAATCAATCATGTCATGATGTAAAAAATGTTAACCACAGGTGTAAAAATAGCTTAATACAAATCCGGAATTTAAAAAATTTAAGTCAACCAAAAAAAAGAAAAAAATATTTTTAGAAGTGTATTAAAACCCCTTGTTAACGGCGTTCACCAGATCAGCTGTTTCCCAGATATTTCAAAAAATGTAAGTGAATTTATTATCTTTCTGAATTTTCAATGACAATCAACAGTAATTAGTGGGTGTGTATGAGTATAGGGAGCTCTTAGTTTCCCACAATGGATGCACCTTGTTTGTGAAGCTACTTATTCTGTGACCTTATTTGCAGAGACTGCAGTAGCAGACAAAACTAAGCACAAATTATGCAAATATGCATCAATTAAAACACTCTATCACTGTTTACTTTCAACTTCAATAGGTACAAGTTCATGGCCTCGCGAATCGCCGAACTTTCTACACGCCACGGTCCACGCACCTGTTGTACTAGATATTGACAATACTGAGTCGTCTAGGTGCCACAGTCGCTATAGACTCGGTACTGTTCCTTTCTACCGCATGCTACCGCCAGCAGCACCCGACAATTGCTTTTATTCAACAACAGTTAGTTCACATCAACGAAACTTTAACGTAGAACTAAAACAAGTTGTGACTACTTTTTTAAGAATACCTTGTGTGGTGTGGTTGTTAGTGGCTTCTTATAGAATAAAAGACTTTTTGTGATATTTTTTAAATGTCTGACATTCGTTGCTATTTATTGATCATTTTTTATATGCCTACTTTTACATTTTACAAATAAAGGTATCTACCATTATTACATGTAAATATACTTGTATACATATATACTCCCCCGGCCAAAAGTAAATAAATATAAAATTAATTTAATTTATAGCAAAAGTAACTTTTTCTTTTTTGGAATAACAGGGTCACGAATACTAATATTTTTTTCATTTTCATTAAGTATGTAAGCAGGTTTAATACGAAATTTTGAAAATGTTCTCTAATTTGCGTAACAAGGAGTGGCATTTGTAATGTAGAATCCATGTTATTTGATGTAGTGAAAAATTCACCGGGTAGACGTAAAGTTTGACCATACACTAGCTCCGATGAAGAACATCCTAAATCTTCTTTCAACGAATTTCGTAAACCAAAAAGTACCACGGGTAATTCATCAACCCAGTGATCTGTATTACAGCGTGACATTAGAGCTGCTTTAAGGCTTCTATGAAATCTTTCCACCATCCCGTTACTTTGAGGATGATATGCAGTAGTATGAATTTTATAACAGCCTAAAAAGTTTAATAGATCTGATGTAATTTTAGATTCAAATTGAGTACCTTGATCTGTTGTAATGGCTAAAGGGACTCCAAATCTACATATATATTCTATAAACAATTTTCTAGCAACAGTATTGGCAGATATATCTCTAAGGGGAGCTGCTTCCCACCGTGTAAAACGGTCGATAACAGTTAGAATATATCTGTATCCCCGAGAAGATTTTAGTGGACCTAATAAGTCAATATGTATGTGTTTGAATCTTCCTTGTGGAATTTTAAAGTCCGATACTGGACTTCTAGTATGTTTATTTATTTTTGAAGCTTGACAGCCTATGCAAGTTTTGCCCAAGAAGTTACATCAGAACTTATCCGTGGCAAAAAGTACTTGCTGGAAATAAGTTTGCGAGAAGCACGTATACCGGGATGAGAAATACCATGTCCTTTATCAAAAAGTAATTTTCGTAATTCTTTAGGTATACCTATATGGTCTTAGTTTTGATTGCGATGTTTCACACCAAACTTTAAGATTTGAGTGAAGAAAAGGAATTTCTATTTCTGAACCAATTGTGGTGTGGTCGTTAGTGGCTTATTATAGAATAAAAGACTTTTGATGTTTTTTAAATATCTGACATTCGTTGTTATTTATTGATTATTTTTATATGCCTACTTTTACATTTTAAACAAATAAAGGTATCTACCATTATTACATGTAAATATTATATATATATATATATATATATATGGTGGAGATACACCATACCTTGAAATAACTTTACTTAGGTATATGAATATAATTAGTTGCGGTTTGCGGTTAAATAACTAGTCACAAAAACAATCCTACTACTTTCCGAGATGAGTGGAGCCATCGCCATCCATCCGGCGCTGCCTGAGTCCTGCATAAGTAATCTGTAATAATTGAATTACTGGCGTATCGGATGCGCCCCATATCTCTGGCCTAGTTACTGACAGCCAACGCCGCCAGCGTCTAGTGGCCTGCCAGTCAGTAAACTAAACAATCATGTCATATT
The DNA here is from genome assembly GCA_963920635.1 of Pseudeuparius sepicola. Lineage (NCBI taxonomy): Eukaryota > Metazoa > Arthropoda > Insecta > Coleoptera > Anthribidae > Pseudeuparius > Pseudeuparius sepicola. The sequence continues at coordinate 42,775,385 of OY987302.1, read as the reverse complement.
AACCACTGTCAGGCAGTCTTGTTGCTTAGAAAAAAACAATAAAAAAAAAGAAAACGTGCAAAATATGAATCGGGGTAGGCGTAGTTACGCGTTGCTGGTAGCAATAATACTCTGGTGCAATTTAAAAATTGTGATACAAATGTGTGTGCCGAAATTCGCTTATGATGTGAATACAACATTTTCTTAACATTTTATTTTTAGTAGACCTCCCCCCACTGTGTGGTTAAATTTTTTTACATCATGACTGCATTACCCTGTATACTTACTTATGCACTTACCACTTATCATTCATATTCTGTATACTATGGAATCACATTTACTATGGAACATTGATTTACAATTATTAATCATGTTCTTCTAAAAACCTGCAAAAGTTAAAGTGTATAATATACCTACCGTATGCTGGTGTAAAATTAAAAGCAATTGGCCTTGCAATAAGGATGGTGCTAGGCACTTATTTAGCATTACCAATGAAAGAAGATAAGATACCGCGCATGTGGGCGTGGCCAATGTGATGTCGCCTTTTGTTAAGGTCCGCCATAATGAGCTAAACTTTGTGTCTATTTGACAGTTCATTCGAGTTCATAGCAAAGATCTTTTTAAAATAACAGTTTTAAAAGTAGTGTTTTTATGAAAAATGAGGTGTGCGGTGTATGGTTGCGTTCTGTGGACAATACGTGCAGGAAATGCAAAGAGTTTGGAAACATTTGTGTAAACACAAGAACAGTTTTAATGTTAAATTTGCTCGTGTTTGCGATAAGCATTTTATAGAAACCGACTATGAGCGCAATTTGAAAAATGAATTGCTAGGATATAAACCAGCAAAACACCGTCCCTTGAAAGAAGACGCTATTTTAAATTTTAAATAGGTAGGTGCTGGTAGGTGTTTTAATTAGTTTTTTATAATGAATGATGTAATATAATGTACCCATTGTGTGTGCTTAAATTCTCTACATGATTATATAGGTATCATATCCATAGGTGCATGTTTTAATAAAGAATTTCAATATTACCGCCTTCCTTAAAAATTTATACCTATGCAAATTCCCACACTTTCCAACGATAAAGCGTCATCCCTTCCTTTTTTAATATTTTACTTTTTTATATAAGAAATGTATTATTGCACAGTAGAACTATATATAGGTATGGAACAATAAATGAAACACTAACTTCATAAATTATAATTAAACTCCGACGTTTCCCAACGATAATGCGTATTTCGCGCCAAATACATTTGAAAATCTAACACATGGTGACGTCATGTGCGAATGCATACGAAATTGGGACGCGTCAATATCATATCTTCTTTTTGATGTATCATCAGCATTACCATTAAATATTGCTACCTCCCTGAAAAACTGAAGAAAGTGATACCTAGATCCCGTAATTGAGAGGAAGGAATATTTTGGCCATCCGGAAAACCTTTTGATAGCCATGTTAGGGGATAATAGAAATCACATTCGAGAGTTAGCTTCAAGAATAATTATTGTAAAATAAAGAAAATCAACGGCAAAAACCAACGATGTCAGAATATTTCGAGTTAATAAATTAAATTTTGATTGTCAATATTATGTATAGTTAACTGACTGGCAAAATGTTTTTATAAGCTAGATTTATTTAGATTGGGACAACTTACAAGTTGGTGACCATTCTGCAAGTAACTTTTAACTCAAAAAAGGGAGAAACATTGCGATTTTGGTATATTATTAAATTAATTCATATTGAGTTTTTTATTCCTTTTTATGGTCTCTGCTCTTTTTGAGCAATCTAGCCACTATGGGGCATTCGCCACCTTCTTATAACTTTATAGGAGATAAATCTTAAACCTAACGGCGGTGGGAATCGAGCCCACGACGTAGGGTGCAAAAGTGTGGGATACCACCAAAGACCCACTCGTGCACCGCCGCGCCGCCCCCTCATATTGAGATCATGTGTTATGTTTATTTGCCTTTTGCAACAAAATATCATAAATTAGGTAAATGTTCTTCTTCTTCAGTCTTCACAAATCCTAAATAGAAATATATCGATATTACCGTAAATCGTGTCAACGTCGCCAAAAAGTAGCCAATTCGCTTTGGGCCCGTGACGTCACTGGCCCAAGGAATTTGAATTTCAAAAACATTTTTAAGGCATTTTCCGGAACAAAAAAAAAATCGGAAAAAATATTTTTTTGTTTTATTCACTAGGTACTAAGCTTCGTAATCAAAAATAAAAAAGTGTGAAATAGGCCCGTTGTTTTTTGTTGTTTTTTATTTCAGGTATCTACCTGAACTGTCCACCGATAAATCTACAGTTGTTTTTCCCTATTTGTGTTTTTATCAACTCCCTACCCCAGCATATTGGGTCGAGGTGAGGATTTTCTACTACCTTACATGAAAAGTGAAATTGGAAGGTGATTTGTTGTAATGTGCATTATTTGTAAGTCATCAAATTATTCACAGATATAAAACATGCGATCTAGAAAGGCAATGCCAACATTGCCAACAGCCGCAGAGGTGACAGAATAACTACCTACTTTATACTGACACTACAAACAACAACACTTACCCTCCGGCTACCAGTATCATCTGCATGTCTCATTCCTGTGGTTTTGTCAGTTGCCCTCCATCACATATTAAGCGCCGCACCTTAGGCACACCGACACCGCGATCAGAGGCACCTGGGCCCCATTTCGTGCACAGTCCGCCCCGAATTCACAGCCTGCGATTATTTACGATTCCAGGGACCGAGCGTGCCGGCAATTCTTCCCGCCTCGAATGCGTTTTGTTGCGTTAAATTACGGGCGGATCGCCTTGGCGGCCAGCGGAAATAGACGGGTCCCGAAAAGTGGATCGCAAAGTGTGTGTTGTCTTTTCAAAAGGTTTTTATTGTCTAATTTAGGCGGTATCCGATTTTATCGTTGTACCACTGACTGACACTGGAGCGCCGATTGTAAATGATTCTGTACTTCGTGGCGACGTTTTGCTACATTTGGATATTTTGCAGGAGTGTAAATGTGGCTTGGAAGACGAGGATTTTTGAACGCATCGGGTTGCTTCTATTTTCCAAAATATAGTGGATCCAATTTGGGCCATTTGCCATTTATACTCTGTGGGATGAAATTTACTAGGGAACATGGTTTTGCAATTTAAATTTAAATTAGTTCTTTCGCAACATTGAAGAAAAGGAAGATGATCGACTTTCACTTATGACGGATGAGAATTCATGCAGAAATCAATGTACCTACCTAAAATATATTTGTTTCTTTATACGCAAATACAAAATTATTATCAGATAATTTAGGTTCCTACATACTGCCTTTGATACATCAGATTGGACTGATTTTTTCCAAATAGGTATGCACAATATAACGTAGTGTTTTAGGATGCATTTGTTTTTTGAGAAACCTAATAATTTTATAAATAGACACCAATAACACATTGGGTTGGTATTAATTATGTCATTTGTAAAAATGCCATCAAGAAAATTTACCTAAATTTAAGCACACGAAATAGCAATAAGGGTTATTGCAGATTTTTATGTTTAATAGGTATCTCTTAACAATACACGAAATTTCACGAATTTAAGACAAATTTACAAAGGTGTTTTCTGATAGGTAGTCATTATTGGTTTAAATTTATAGAAATCTAATATCGACAGATTTAAGTGTATTATCTGCGAATTTTATACAAATTATAATCACCACTCGGATGAGAGGCCTATAGTTTTAGATTTTAGTTTCTATATAGTTAGGTCTGGTGCTCTTAACTGGGTTCTTCCACAGAAATCTATATAAGTATAAGTGGTGTGTGTATTGTAGATTTTATGCAATACAATGTGTATTACTAATTTAAAAACTATTATAATAATAGTTAGCGTCGACCTTAATATTGCAGTTGGAAAAATGAAAACTATAAATGCTAAATTATACGCACTTATCCTTGTGCTTACCAGTGTTATTAGACAATTGGACATCCGTATTATGCCATATCTAATATCTAATTCGATCTAAGTACACCTATCGCGTGTCCCATGCTTTTCCTTTAGGAATACAAAAAATTAGGATGAAAATCGATATGATAGATCTCGAAATGTGTTAATTTATAGTTGATATTTAGGTAGTAAAGCTCTGCAAAAGAAACAACTGGAACTAACTGCTGTGATGACAAAAATATGGCGTATTGAGGTTCAATTTCAAATAAGACTTCTTCTCACGCTATATCCTTTTCGATTCAGAGTATACCAATTTTTCACCCTATTCCTTTCAATTTGCTCGCGTTCCCTTCGTGTTGTGCGGGCCAATGTGTGAGGAGTCTACATAAATAAAACCAAAGTGGCAGCGCCGGTATACCGCTTGATCTATTGCCTGTACTTACTGTACAACAATAATTATCTCGGTTGTTCAGAAGCCAGCTAAGATATTTTGGCGAATGGAATATCTCCAAGTAAAGGCTCTGAAGACGTATATCTATAGGAGGTAACTGTTTTCAGATAAAAAAAAACACTGTCCCGTATTTCCGGGGACAATTTGTGAATTCGCAAACAATATTATCGGACAAAAATATGTTCGCCCTTGCCCCTCGACCGCCATATTAAATTCTGTCAGTGCCAAACAGAATTAATGGATGGATATAGAGCGGTCCCGTTACTCGATTGCTTATTCTCTGTTTGCCAGCTGTCGGCGGTTGCAAAATTATAAAAACGATTGTTTCATTCATTCATACGTTGGATGCTTGTTTCGGACACTTTAAAGAAATATAGCATAAATTAACACATTGCACTGTATTCATGGCATCACCTTTTGAAGATGCTCTTAATAAACCTTTGGGGTAGGGCCCAAATAATAACATTCTTTTTCGTTATTGACTGCAATGACTTTTGTACTAATGTCTTTCTATATTAATGTACCAATCAGCGAGATAAGGTCAAAGGTTTTAAACTGTATTTTGTTACTGCAATTTATGGGATCTATGTTAAGAATTTCAAGATAATTTTAATACAATTGGCCAAAATAAGCCGTTAAAATATTCAAAAGAGAGCCTTACAAAAACGACGAAATAGGAAATAATTGCGATGGTGCTGCACCTGGGCAAAGTTTACAGAATAAAATAGATTCTGTAAACTTTGACCTGGGCTACCCTTGGTATGCAGTGTGTTCATTCGAAAACTTGTCTTCCTTAATATTTCGGTAGATAAATGGGGACATATTTTTATTATTATGTAATTTCAGAATCTTAAATGGGACTAATCACAGAAAATATACTCGGGATTAATATGCTGGTGAATACATTTTTTCTGTGAATACATTTTTTAATAATAATCTATGATCGCATAAAATGAGTTGTACAATGTAGAGACATGCGAGCATTTGTGTCTTTATATACAGGGTGTTCCGGTTTGCTTAGGACAAACTTTCAGAAGTGATAAAAAAGGGCATTTTAAGGTGGCTTGTTGGCTTGATCATATAAAGATAGGTAGTAAAGACAAAATTATTAAGTTTTACCAAAAACGGAAAATCTTTTAGTTTCTGTTAGAGATCGCTCTAACGACTCTCCCAAGACCGGCCAACCATTTAAGCTTTTTTCATAATTACTAACTTTAAAACTTTATTTTGTTAAACCGCGTATTTGCTTGATTTGAACTAACTTTACAATTTTTTTTTCTCTGACTGTAGCTAATTGGCAAATGCGGAGGCCACCGCCTGAGCAAACTAATCTTATTTCTTAAAACAGGCTATTAGGAAGCCCAAAATCAAACGTCAAAATATATTAATCAGTCAAAATTCGAACCGAAATAAAAAAAGCCTGGTACAAGCTCATTTTAAAGATAATTTTGTCACCAATGCAGAACCGTTTAATTTTTTGAAATCGGTTGAAATATAACAAATACGTCATAAAGACTACCTTCAGTACCGTTCTTAACAAACGAATAAAAGTGATAATGGAAAAGACACTTCTGCAGATTTATAACAATCTAAAAGCAAAATAATTCAAACTTGTAGATTATAACGAGGCCAAATTCTTGCAAAATTATAGAGCAGAATTTGAAAGTATACTTTATTTACTTTCAACAGATTTAAAAAAATGAAACGGCCCTGCATTCCTGACAAAATTTCATTTAAAACGAGGTATCACAAGCATTGTAATTCAATTTAAGGTTGAGGGTTCTGGAGGATAGAAGAGTGAGCGAATTGACTAGTTTTCAAATACACTATGTATTAGTAAATGTCAATATTTTCCACATCCTAAAACAATGTATATAGGTATTACAACTGAAACGCGTGTTTTCACTTTCCCCCACTTATCAATCAAAATAATGCCAAAAGTTCAAAACGTGGCGCTAAGGTCACACATTTCATTGCAAATCTCCCGATTTGACTGTCAACATATGGGTCGGTTTCATGAAAATTTATAAGTAGGAATTTTTCTGAAAATCTAATATTTGTCTACATACAATTTTGTAGTTTGTCCTTTCATTCATGCTTTTCAGAGCGGTTGAGTGGCTCTGGTACGGAATTAGTTACAGCTGTACGGGAATGTTTGTGCTTTGCGAATGAGAAATGAGACGGACCAGGAAAAATGCTCTATTTATAGGCGCCGCGAACGCAGTGGCTCAAAATGTGGCAAAGGCTCAACCTAGTTATGCTTGGAAGTGTCCCGTCTATAAAAGAATGTAGGTAGATAACTTTGGAAGACATAAATAATAGGTACTGGAATTGTGGTATTATTCAAGGTTCACGTTGACTGTAAGCACAACTATCATTAGATGTAACCGACGTTAAGGTAAATTAAAACGCAATTACGCCCTTTTTGAACGACTTTAGAATCTCACGTATGTTTTATAGTAATGATACCTACGAGTAAAAAAATCGGTAGGTACACTGAAAAAAGGAACTGTGAAATTACAAAATTATTACAATTAAACTACGATAAGTATATATGAATTGTAATGTTTAAATACAATTTTATGTTAATTTGCCCCAAAATGGAGAATATACAAAATTGTTTTGTGGAAAAACCTAACTTATGTATCTATATTTATCTGTACATTTCCTTTCCTTTATGTAATTTCACATATAAGTGTAAGTTCAAAATGTGAATTCACAAAGATATGCTGCAAAACAATTTTTAAAACCTGAAGTTTAATATTCTTTTAGTTAACATAGTGTAACTATATTTTGTTTAAAAAAGATTTGTTTTTTTAAGGAAGCATTTGGTTAAGAAGTAAATGTTTTGTGTTAGGTATAGTTCTTTTCTCCTGTTCATATTTAATAACTGTGTCTTTTTTATGTAAATGTTTTCACTAATTTAAATGTATCAATTGGTTTGTTTTTTTAGGACACATTTGGTTAAGAAAGTAAATATTTTGTATTAGGTATAATATACTTCTTTCCTTTTGTTCATATTTAATAACATGTCTTTTTTATGAAAATGTTTTCGTTTATTTAAATGTATAAATTGATTTGTTTTTTAAGGAGGTTTTTGGTTAAGAATGTAAATATTTTGTGTTAGATATAAATATAGTTCTTTCCTCGTGTTTATATTAATACCTTTTTTTATGTAATAAATATTTTCGTTTATTTAAATGTAAAACTTTGGTTAATAGTAGGAATACCTGTATATTTTTACTATAAATGTTTTAGTTTATGAATATAGTTTTTTGAAATGTAGTAAGCGTTTTAATAATTTTTTATACCCACTATACAGTGTGAATACAAATTCTGGAATATTGCTTATTATTTCTTAAAATATTCTTCATATCAAAAACATGTTTTAATAAAAGTGTTAGGGGTAATTATTTCCCGTTTAGTAATAATAATACATAATAATAATAATTTCCCCAAACACTTTTATTAAAACATGTTTTTGATATGAGGAATATTTTAAGAAATATAAGGAATATTCCACAATTTGTATCCACACTGTATTATAATTTAAAAAGTAATTTTACAAAGTAATTTCGCAAAATCGGTGTATTATTATTCAGGAGAATTACAAATAAATTGTAAATATTAATTACAACACATAACTAATTTCACAGATTCTTTGTAAATTAATTTTACAAACTAAATGTAATTTAATTGATCCCCACATTACTTTTGGGAATTTACAAGATATCTATTGGTCGCACTAAAAGCAGTCAAATTATTGTAAAATCGCAAAATCCTTTTTTCAGTGTAGGTATGCATAGTTTCTGCCGTTCATCGCGCGTGTTCGTGTTCCTCCAAGTGCCCTTGCCAGAATGTCAATAATCCACATATATAAAACCGAAATGCCACGCGCATATACCAGGCTGTGCAGAGACTATGAATTAATATGGTTAGAATGTAATAATTATAGTGTTGTCAATACCTATACTAACAGGCTCCAGATCCAGATAAGTAGTATATAAGTCGTACAAGGGTCAAATTTATGCGATTTAGGCAGCCAACTCTAGAGCAAGGTAGGTTTTAACTTGGCAATAAGTCATCATCGTATTTATGTAGTACCTGTATGAATGTCGCAGTATGGTATAGAAAAATGGGCGAATTCGATGTGAACGTTTTCCAATAGCATTTTGAATAAATGTGTATAGAAAAAATTATACAAAAACAATAATTATATTATTCAGGGTGACGTGTGACTAGTTATACTATCTGGTAAATCAGATCTGAAATCATTAGGTAATTATAATGTTCCCTTTCCTGAAGATTCCAGATGAGGTAACTGACTTTACGTCTTTATACTGTATACCGCGTTTTAAAAGTTATAAGACGTGTTCGATAGTTCTTAATGCTCGTCAACTTCAAAAATTAAAATTATTTCTCTAAAAAGGGTGGAACTGTACTTCACATCAAGGTTATTAAAAATACACATAAAGTTTATTATTTTGTTTTATTGCTAAAACCTAAGCTAACAATATTTTGTATGTGAACCGGAATCAGCATTCAGCCAAACGCACGCTCCATCGGGGTAGTACTTTAATTCCAAACACGCTGCTGCCAGAGGTTTTTTTTTCAAAATTGGTAGGACACTACTACCAACTTAAGTTATCTATATACAGGGTGAGTTTTTTCGATGCCCTCTATGGAGATCTCGGAAACTAGCAGAGCTAGAACAAAGGTTAAATGGGGAAAGAATTGCAGTTTTGAATGCTCAATCTAATGCCCCCTTTGGATTTTTAAAAAAGTACATGGCTCACTAGATATTTTGAAAAGAGTGATTTTTTGCTATTTCATCAGATCATCATCCGTTATTTCTGATATACGAAAAACTGTAGAGACAAAACTTGTAGAAAATTTTGGGGTTAATAAGATAATCTAATCCAATGTTTTATGTTGTTTGTGATTTTTAATATATGACATAAACTTGTGCTGTTTTAAATGTAAATCATAGTTGGCTGTGGCCTTATCGAATCGGCCATTTTTTGAGCTTTCCAAAAATATAATACTCGGCATAGTTATTATAAAAAATAAAATAGCTATGGCTAATTTTCTGATTTTTCTTAAATTTTCACATAGTCAGCCATGGAATATTTTCATAATTACGTTCTATTTTATAATAAGACATACTTCAAACTTTCAAATATTTTATTTTTAGCTGGTAACAAAATATAACAAAATAAAACAAAAAATATCATGATGGAGCTCCACTACATAATTATTTGGCCGTAAGAAATTACCTAGATCAGCTCTATCCAAATAGTTGGATAGGGAGAAATAGACTATTTCCTGGCAGCCCCGATCCCCCGATTTGTCTGTTTTGGATTTCTTGGACAGGCGCTCTCTAAGAAAGGCGACAAATTCAGTTTTAAAAAGATGCAATATTTGCATAAATAATAATGGTGGATTGTTTGAACACCTTTTTTATTTTAAAAGGTGACCATTTAAAATAATAATAATTTGAATTTGAGTTTTTTAATTTTTGTTTTATTTTGTTACATTTTGTTACCAGCTAAAAACAAAATATTAGAAAGTTTGAAGTATGTCTAATTATAAAATAGAACGTAATTATGAAAATATTCCATGGCTGACTGTGAAAATTTAAAAAAAATCAGAAAATTAGCCGTAGCTCCTTTATTTTTTATAATAACTATGCCGAGTATTATATATCTTTGGAAAGCTCAAAAAATGTACTATTTTATAAGGCCACAGCCAACTATGATTTACATTTAAAAAAAAAACACAAGTTTATGTCATATCTCAAAAATCACAAACAACATAAAAGAATTGTATTAGATTATCTTATTAAGCCCAAAATTATCTACAATTTTTGTCATAACAGTTTTTCTGTATAATCAGAAATAACGGAGCTACAGAGATCTGATGAAATAGCAAAAAAATCACACTTTTCAAACGGGGCATTAGATTGAGCTTTCAAAAGTGCAATTCTTTCCCCATTTAACCTTTGTTCTAGCTCTGCTAGTTTCCGAGATCCCCATAATGGGCATCGAAAAAAACTCACTCTGTATATGCTATATAGACTCCAGGGATCTGTGCAGAAAATTCATAACACATCTAAATTTGTGTTTTTTTTTGTAAAAATTTAAATGGCCCATTCTGCGGTAGAAATTGGGAAATGCTTCACCATAACTACTAAATTGCAGAAAGAGCCTCGTATCTCTTCCTTTTAGAACATCTAGCTCATCTAACAATCAGGGGTAAAGGGGAAATAATAAAGCCAAACAATTTCCAGTAATGGCGGTCGGCATTCTTGTGGATTATGATGCGCCTATTCCGAATGGCGAACGAACGGAAGGATAATATCACGCAGGAGCCGTCCCAAAAAACCACGGCTGTGTGAAATTTGTCACCGTATCATTCCACTGTAGCCATAAAATATGGTTATTATTCTAATCAGCCTGAATTTTTCCGCCGATGCTCATTGGAGTTGGAATACCTGCTGATAAACAACAAAACTGATATACATACAATATGCTTGCAGGTATAAATTGGACATCATTGAATCGACACGAAACATAAATTGACATAAATAGTTATTGGCATTTTGAAAAAATAAATGGGAAGTAGGTAGGGAACATTTTATTTTTGGAGGAGAGAAAATCCATCATGGACATGACCTTAACGGAAGACCCAAGTCAAAGTTAGTGCTCCCTCTCGGAGGGACATAATCATTAAAACCCCTTCTCGATTTAGGGATAGAACGAATCCTCAATCACTCTTTTGAAAAATATATTTGGCCTGGGAGTAGGAATGTCGGCTTGTTGGAGACCTCTTGGCTTTGAAGTTGAACTGTTGCATTAAAAGAGTTGAAAATTGCGATCTGGGTAATAATCTGTGCAACTCTGAAAAGAGGGTTTAAGATAAGTTTGTGCATTCGTCTAGGTTTCTCGGGAGAGTAAAGTCATTCAGGAATGGGATATTGGAGATCACGATGAATGTGCTGATTGGCGATGTATCAATCTCACCACTCAGTGGACCCAGGAGATGCCAACTATCCACACTAATGGCTGTCATTTCTAGGTATATGTCTTTAAGATAAACGAACGCATAGATTTTATGATTGAATTAATATCGAACACGGTTTGTGGTTTTGACAAAGTTATATATTTTATCACATTTTCGCAGGTTTTCTACTCTACTCTGCGAATAACCACCGCTCAAATATTGCCACCGATAGCTACAGCCTTCAGGCGCTAAATAAAGCACTATAGAGGTCACTATAAATGGACGAATTTCTCAAATGACGTATATACCGCAATTAGGTGTTTTTGTTTATATGAGTGCTTAACGTCAGTTTCCAAAGTGCAATTCTTAGGCAATCGGCGATATACTACCTAGCTTGTTGTATTTTGTTATATTTTGTTGAAAGATCATATGTTTAAGCATTGAGACTATCTACTTTATTACCGACTAAAATTAAACTTCGTTAATTTTAAAACTACTGTTTTGATCACGTTATTTTCTACATGACGGATATAAACTACATATTTATTTAAGAGGCTACGATACTTATGAAATCCGCCCGAAGTGCCCGACTCAATTCAGGACAAACGTCGCTCGATTAGATATGCCTATCCTTTTCCTTCCTCTGGTCCCCACGACTCCCCACTCCAGCCTGCCCCTTCATAGTGCTACGATTGAGGGGCAGGCCGGCCGTGGGTACTACACTGAGAAAAATCTGTCACTTTGTAAAAAAAAAACTGTTTAATTCAATATGAGATATTATTCCTCAAACTCAAGCAGAAGCTTTTTTGTAACTAACAATAATCAATTCAATTACAATTGATATTGAATTCTAATGAATAATTTAAATGTAATATTTTATTTCAATAAATAGCGTGTTCTGGAATTGATTCTATAATACTTCTTTTCTAAGCACATTCTTTTGTCAGAACAACATAACGTTTCATGGTGTTGAATTGAATAGGGATACATTTAACTGTTCATTATACTGAAATTACAACTATTGTCACTGAATTTTTGCTGGATTTGTAATACTTAATTGTGGGTACTAATATCAATTATAGCCATTCACTTGCAGTGTTCATTATGACTACGAACGATATAGAGTGTAGGGTTGATTCAAAACCTTTAATTTGCGATCACTGTGTGCACTCCTAAGTTAACCCCCAGTTAACCCTGAAAAAATCAGCTTGTTTTAAAGAATTTTTTTTTACCCTTATAAAGCACTTTAGATAGTGGTGATCTTTTACCTATATCTCGTGAAGTATTGAAGTTAAAAAAAAAAAACTTCATGAGGGAAAGTTTTAGAGAACGTAATAATGTATACATAAGAAGAAAAAAAATTGTACACATGAGAAGAAAAAAAATTGCAAAAAAATTTTTTGCAAAACCACTCCTATTGCGGGGTTCGTAACACGACTTCGACGGTGATTTTTTTGGGTTATACTCAGGACGCTACCCACAACCAACCCTGAAAATATCTACCTGTTAAGAATTATTTTTTCTACCTCTATAAAAAATGACAATTTGCTTGGACTATGATTACTTACATTGATGAATATAAAAGTTGCAATTAAGTTATTTTGTTCATCCAATGAATTATAATGTTTTTTCAGTTGCTTCTGGGGTACTCTTATATAGTTTGGAGTAGTCTGAGGGTGAGAATTATTATTATTCAAATAAAATAAATTTAATTGTTTAAATAAAACATAAGATATTTTAAAACCGAGGTTATGCTTTCATTGTAGTATGCCAATTTTAGTATCGAAGTGACAATACGTCTTCTTAACGGAAATTCAAACTATTTTAAACTTATTGGTTCATCTGCAATTACGTCAAAAGTATAGATTATATTGTTGGGACCACATGGATTTGCTTGTATATTTAAAGTAGGTAATGGAAAAGTGACTATATACACGAACTCAATAAAATCACAACAGTCTTTTTTTTCTGTGTAGATAATATGAAATAATAAGTCGGGAGCCGGCCGCCGCCGACGGAACACACGAGTCTCGCCGATGCCGACGAAGAAGCGCGAATATATATTTAAAAAACGGCGGTGGCCTGTTTGCTCTATTGCAAAAATGATATTTTTCAGGGCGTTCACTTTTCGTTGGCAATACACTGCATAGCTTTTTGGCGTCGAAGCAATTTTACTATTATTTTTCATATCAGCAAAGGTGCATGCTATGAAGGGTTCGTGTATAAAAAAAACTTCTGTAATTGCTCAATTATAAAATCTAAATTAACGATTCGATTACCGAATTCTTCTTGAACCACATTAGGGTCAGTTGAACATCTATTAATGTTTGATTGGATAATTGTTCTGCATAATAGTGTTGCTACGACTAAAAAAGTGCGTTTAAAGTCTATTTCTTCAAAATGTTTTATATAACTAGTAGGTATTCCATATTTACATTTGTGTAATAATAAATAAATCTAACTAAAAACTTTCTACACTGTAAGAGTTCACTTTAGAGGGATTAGGCCATATTATATCACAACGGTTTCGTTAATCTATAAAATTACATCCTCAAGGACTAATTTATAGAGTTACGAAACTGGTCTCCCTTTTTAAATAAAGTAATAGTTGTGAGATAATAGGAGCTATTAATTTCTAATCCCTTGTAAATGTTCCATTCAAAGCCCTGTTTTTCCCAGAAAGTTTGTTTCCCAAACCCTATGCACCTGCAGTACTACTTATACCTAAATCCGAATAAGTGTGCAAAATGCAAAATATGTAGGTACCCCTCTCTCAAATTCTGGAAACCATATTAGGTACCTACGGGAATAAAAGCACTCAAGCCCACAAATTACTGCTATTGGTTTCACTACATGTGACTGTTGTGACATCATTATCAAACATTATAGGTATTCTTGCCCTGACTGCGGTTCAGTTTCAGAACCTTATTCTGACAAATCTGAATTATCGAACATCCTAGAAAATGTATTAAAATGTCATAAATTCGACAGACTGGAACAATAAAATGTACTATTTTTATTTTGCCCGATTTTCAACTCCAATGACTTTCGAACAATCTTCTAACGAAGAAGTTTCTAAAACTGACTGGATGTCAGAATTATTATCGTTCCCTCTGGAAAGTATATAAATTAGCTTTTATCATGCAGCGATTTACATAGGAATTCGTTTTCAAAAAATGCTTCACATGACCCATTTATTTGGCAAAATTATTACTTGTACCTATCATATTTTTAAAGTAAAAATCAAGCGCACAATTTGGTCTAGAATTTAAATTTACTCTTTTTGCACGACCAGGCCATTTTATGCCCTAGGGATTAAACCATTTTACACAAAAGCAAAAAGTAGGTACTTTGTGAATAATAATTATTTATTTTCTAAAATTTATTTGTGGCGCAATGGATTAATAATTATTTATTTATAATTCCTGGAGGAATAATAATAATGAGTATTATTATATGCCAGTCGACATACATAATGTCGCGGTAGAAAATATTTTCTTCGGGTACTCGGAAATATAAATATTTGCTAACATACTAACATTCAAAACAAGCGAAACACAAATAAGGGAGACTGAGACTAATATAATGAAAAATGAACCATCTGATATCGATTGAAAGTTCTCCTGACGTGGTTTCCGAGCCCGGTGAGGTACGCCGAAGTAGGGGGAAGTAGGGGAACCACGAGTTCCAGCGAACGCCCGCCCGCCTATCTCCGTACGTCTAATTCCTGCTCGAATGGCCAATTCACGGATCATTTTATTGCCGGGCAATGGGTTCGTAGTTTTCAAATCATAGCCAAACGAACAAACGTATCGACTTGAAAGTAGTCTTAAAATAATGTTATAGAATGCCTCAATCGTCGTTGTGTCCTTCGAATTATTTTTGAGCGGCGGAAATACTCGAAATTCTTAACCGAATATAGTCGAATTTCGGGTATGTTTGGCATTTTTTTTCACAGTGTCGCATTAGTCCTGCACAGTTCGTGATACACAACGACGATTCTTCGTAGTTTTATCTAAGCCACAAAAAAAATCAAGTGAAAATATTAAGAAATGCAAGTAGGAGATGTAAACTACGAAACCCTTGAAAATGGGGGGTATCGTAGCGCCTTAAGCAGTCAGATTTATCATCAAAGCACGGTAAATTGCTGAAAATTATCTAAATGGAGTCCAAACAAAACTTGAAAATTTCTATATTACCTATCGCATTAGAAGCAACATAGAAATTGGCAAATTAATTTATTTTCTAGACAATTATATTTTAATATTTCAGTATACCAAATATTTTAGTTATGACAGTAGATGCAAACAATTTTCATGTTAAACTTTTTTATGTACAGGGGCTTTCATGAAAGGTTATCCACCTCCTAAGTTTTGTATTTTCCGATCTAGAAATAATCGTAAATATGAAAATTGCGGGAAATTCTTAACAGTCGCTAAACTAATTAATTATTAAGAGAAGAAACTACTGCCTAATAGTCGAAACAATGACGTCCATATCTCATTTTTTATATTAAATTAATTCTAATGTGAAAAGAGTTGGAACATATTACATTAATATTGTTGGAATCAGGAAGAAACGTGGATTTCAACCAATTAGATACACGGTTTTCCACTGAGAACATAAGTTTCGTTTCTCCTGTTTTTCAAAAGCACCTTGTATAAATCGTAGGAAAACATCATACATTTTTATATTTTTATTGGTAACCGACTTGCAAGAAGGTGCCTATGCTATTTTGGCAGATTTTCTTTTATTTAAGAGTAAGATGGAACACTCGACATTTTGACATTATATGCGTCAATTTGACATTAATAGAAATTAAAAACATAACAGTAATGTGGGCGATCGGTATACCTATGGTTTTCCGAGGATTTTTTTATTTTGAACTTCATTTCAAGGCGTATGACTTAAATCAAACCAAAAACATACTTTGCGAAACCTGCAGACATAGTTTTCAATATGGAGATACCAGGATGATTCATACCATAAAATGAGAATGTATTCATCATAATGCAAAAAGAATGCTATTGACTACGTTTATCTCGTGACAACTCAATCGGATTGAAATGGATCCGATTGAGTTATGTCAAATCTTTTATAATTCTACGTTTACATCATCAGTATTGAATCCTACGGTTTTCAATCCTCTCTAGGGACATTAACTTATTATACTTATTCCACAGTAGGTTGGTGCACATTCTGGCCAACTTCTGTTTGGAAATAGCGGTTTGACTTGAAATTTTAAATATGATTGAATTTCAATCCGTAGGGTTAACGCCGTTTATTTTAATCCGCTCCAGTGAATTCAAACCTCTCTCAATCGGATCCAACGCGTCGAGATAAACGTAGTCATTGACTAAAATCTCAAGCAAAAATCTGTCACCACCTACATAACTCCCGGTATAATAGGTATAAATATGGAATCTACCCAATGTTGCCATGTTAATTTTTCGTCGAAACGTTTTTGTCCAAAAGTTGATACTTGTATTATTTATTGCCCGTCCAATCCCTGCAGATTCAGTGCAATTAAGAAAACGAATGATTAATTTCTATTTCCTTTGAGGTCTGCTCAAATTAAATGTTTCATTCGAAAACAAACCTGATGGGCTTTATGAACGGATCTAGTTTGAAAGAAAGTATAATAAGTATCTACCTACTACTGCAGTTAACAGTTTCAAAA
Organism: Pseudeuparius sepicola; assembly: GCA_963920635.1. Lineage (NCBI taxonomy): Eukaryota > Metazoa > Arthropoda > Insecta > Coleoptera > Anthribidae > Pseudeuparius > Pseudeuparius sepicola. Next base: position 42,758,340 of record OY987302.1, on the reverse strand, counting down.
CAAAAATAAGCATGAATCATGTGTGGTGTTGTGTTTGCAAACAAAAGTGTTATTCTTGACAAAAAACAGAGAGAAGATAGATAAATCTACTCGTGTCTCGTGTGCCAACTATTCTTAGGTAACATCATAAATTCTTCCATATCTCACGAAATAACAGCACCCTGTTTTGCACCACTGCTGTGTAAAAAACACAGAGAAAGGCGTAATATCTATATGGAATATTTTTACTCTTCTCCAATACCTACGATCCTTTATTAAGTATTTCACACTGCCTATTATATAACACTTGTAATTAGATATTTCTTGAAATATTCCAATAAAATAGGCAATGCACTATCGTGCACATTCAAAAGTTTCTAAACATCTTTTTGTGCTCCCTAATATTGATAAACAATATGCGTGCTAACCATGACATCGAAAAATCATGTAAATCACGCAAATGCTCGTGTCTCTGAATATTTTTCTGTTAAGCAAAAGTCGATAAGAGAACGACACAGACGTCAGCCGTTAACGTGGGAGTTTTTATCTCGCAAACGACATTGGAATTTAAATATTAGTTTGAAATCGAAATGCGTTTTAAAATTGTTGGTTAACTCCAATTTTAATTAAGAGTGCCTTCCAAAAGTTGGTGAACCGAGTGAACACTTCACAGTTTAGATTTTACTGAGGTTTCGGATGTATGGATTCAAAAATTTTATGTATTTTTACTTGTTCCCGAAATCCCATGCACTTGCAACAAATTATTATCACTTCCCAATTTTGGACCCCTAAATAAAATTACGGGAACATGGGTTAATATTCAGGCAATTTCCAACCACAATTGGGTCATTAATATATGCAAGCTATATCATCAATTTAGTAAAGGCCATATACCACTTGGAATAATTATTTATTATTCCTAGAAAAACTTGAAACCACAAACATCTTTAAAGGGTGAATTTTGCGACAGACAAAGAAAAAGAACGCTTTTTGATAATCAAAGAATGGGGAAGTTGCTTGTAATGAAATTTAACGGAATTTCCAAATGAATTGCTAATAAAAATGGCAAATATGGCTCAAACTCGAAGTATTATTACAGATATCATTTTAATTGGTCAAAAATTGCCTGGGGAAATTAATAAATTCGAAATAAAATTGATTTTTTTTAAGCTTTCGGACTAATGTTTAGGTAGAGACGTAGAGAACGACACATAAAAACAATCCGATTTCTCGTGAGAAAAAAGCTTAATAGCAGCGTCCAGAGATATTAGCTCTAGACTTTGTTAATAGCTCGACAAAGTTATCCCAACGTGTTTGCGCTGTGTGAAACAGACTTGTTGAAAACTTGCAGTTACTACATTTGGATATTAAAACTCTATAAACATACTTACATATGTAATTACTATAAACAGGAGTCATAAAATATTTGGTTATACCTGATTATCTGAACCCTAACTTAAAGCAAAAATGCCATATTTATTATCTGCAGTGCGGGCACTGGAACAAAAATGTTTGTACTAGCATTTACGGAATTATTTGTGTAACATGCCACAAAGTACACATTTTATCACAAATCTACAGGCACAGCAAATTTTCAAACGACGCCAACGGGAAACTTAAAAATATTATGTATACCTAATGTAGGTAATTGGTTAACGTTATTTGAGTTACAAACAAAATATAAAGTCTAGGATTACATACAGACGATGTCAAAAGGGACAATCGCACGTTGCCGGATTTAATACCTATAATAGAAGAAACATTCATTTCTAAATTTATTTTGTTTCAGTAGCTAGATTTTTATTATACATTTTGATTGACAAACGGGACACCAAATTTGAATATTGAATTTTTTTAATGGTTTCTTTACTAATAATTTCCTTTTTTTAATGATTTTATAAGATCTAAACTATAGAGCGTTATAAATCTAATTATTGTCCCGAATATCTAGCGTTGGCATTGTCGATTTATAGAGGAGGCTGTTCGATCTAGGGAAATAATAAAAAAATTAAAAGTATCTGATTCACACAATAGCATAATTTGAAATGCGCTTTTATGAAGTCATATAACCAAAATGATGGGAAAATTCGGAATTTATTTAAAATTAAGTTTCGGCTGAAACAAACATAACATTTACAAATGATGCATATTCCAGAACTCAGCTTTATTAGCAGCAAAAAGTAAGACTATATTTCAAAACCATGCATCTTTCCTATTTAGACATATATGTCAGAATTTATCCTATAAATTATGTTTCCGTAAAATAAGGAGTTTTTCGTTTGTAAAATCACAAGTGCCGAAAATTGTATGGATAATTTTTTCGAAAGCGCTATTTTGCCAAAAAAGATCACTTGTGTCAATAATTATTCGTCTCTATTTTTTGATAAAAGGTCAATTTGTATCAGTGATCTTGTAAAGGACAAATTGCTGGTTGAGGAAAAAATTATATCGAGAACAATTTTCGGCTTATTGTTGAGAATATTTCGTTTATTAATTTCTTGTATGTTAATGTCTCCAAAACGACACTCTAATCTGACAATATAATAAGTTGAAGCCTTCATTTTTGTGATAATTTATTAGATAGATAGATAGATAGATAGATAGATAGATAGATAGATAGATAGATAGATAGATAGATAGATAGATAGATAGATAGATAGATAGATATATAGATAGATAGATAGATAGATAGATAGATAGATAGATAGATAGATAGATAGATAGATAGATAGATAGATAGATAGATAGATAGATAGATAGATAGATAGATAGATAGATAGATAGATAGATAGATAGATAGATAGATAGATAGATAGATAGATAGATAGATAGATAGATAGATAGATAGATAGATAGATAGATAGATAGATAGATAGATAGATAGATAGATAGATAGATAGATAGATAGATAGATAGATAGATAGATAGATAGATAGATAGATAGATAGATAGATAGATAGATAGATAGATAGATAGATAGATAGATAGATAGATAGATAGATAGATAGATAGATAGATAGATAGATAGATAGATAGATAGATAGATAGATAGATAGATAGATAGATAGATAGATAGATAGATAGATAGATAGATAGATAGATAGATAGATAGATAGATAGATAGATAGATAGATAGATAGATAGATAGATAGATAGATAGATAGATAGATAGATAGATAGATAGATAGATAGATAGATAGATAGATAGATAGATAGATAGATAGATAGATAGATAGATAGATAGATAGATAGATAGATAGATAGATAGATAGATAGATAGATAGATAGATAGATAGATAATATTTATTAACGGATATAGGGAGCAATTACAACTTAGGTACCTAAATATTATAAATATTGAAAGATTTATGTAATTTTAGAGCAGTTGTGTAAATGTCACCATAAAATTATACCTACCATCGTTGCTCTTCCTTGCTAAGGTACCTATTATTGTTATGACTAAATATGGCATTGTGGTTTTAAATTTATATGAATGGTGCTATGGATTAACCATTATCCTGAAGGTCTATGTATATGTCGTATAGTAAAATTATTTTAAGAAGTCCTCACTGGGACTGTCAATTGGTAATTTCGCCATCCTAAGTTGCCATCAATGCAGAAATAAATGCAACCGGGTCATAGGTCCAGGTCAGTAATGAGCCCATTTGCACAATGAATAACTACTAATAACACGACCAAGAACGACACAGATAACGGTAAAACTCACGAAACGTACAAAACCCCCGAATATTTTCACTGCCCAAAGTTTGAACCTTTTTGAACGATCCGGAAAACCTTCACTGTCACTTTCACAACACCGAAATAAAATTTGCCTGAGTACGCCCCATAGACGCAGCCGCAAGTAGCAGATTTTACCAAAATACCAAAATGAAAGTGTTTCCATGACGTTTGAAATTATTATTAAAATGAATCTGTCACTTCACTTTGACGTGACATGATCTTTGAGAAAGGAAGAAGATTTATCCTCCGAAAGCTCAGAAAACAAATTTGTTGAAGTTATTTTTTGAGTTCACGTTTAAAGTTTCGTTTGTTCAGTGTTAATAATTTATGAATGTTCGAGGCAACTTGAAAAAGTTGTCTTTCAATCAGTTTGGTGGCGAAAAACCCAATTAAAAATTAAATGGATATTATTAAAATGAGTTGTAGTCCTAGTTATTTTTATTTGTAGCGGTATAATCGTGATTGGCAATAGGGTTTTTATTTTATTATGTTCTTTTTTTCGTATCATTTCGCGGAAAGCCTAGTCATTACAGGTATTGCCGGCAGAAGCTGTAATAAAATAACTATTACCTCGTTTGACTCAAATTATGCGTCATTTCAGGGATTGCCCTTGCCCTTGTTAGTCAAACAGAGTAATCGGTCGAACCATTGAACGTTACAGCGTCTGACTGCCGTTTGTTCAGTCATTTGTAGAAAATTTGTAGAATTTGACTGAACAAACGGCAGTCAGACGCTGTAACGGCCGATTACTCTGTTTGACTAACAAGGGCAAATGCAATCCTTGAAATGACGCAAAATTTGAGTCAAACAAGGTAATAGTTATTTTATTACAGCTTTTGCGGGCAATACGTTATGACTAGACATTCCGCAAAATGACGTATTACGCCCGATGCCTACGACATATACCGCACCTCGTTTTACCAGTTTTAATGAACATGCAACATCCCTTTCAAGCGAATTTAATAGGTCATACCCGGTTTATTTCCCTTTTCTTATGCGGGCGTATAATATTGCACCGCCTAACTTTCTCAATATGCACATAATTTCATCTTGAACAAACTTATATGCACTTAAAATTAGTCTTTGGACTTTCTCGGGCATGAATTTCAAACTAACTTAAGTAACCACATAGGTACACATGCATGCTTCAATAATTCAGGCCAGTTTTTCCCAGAGTAAAAGTATATTCTCGGGAACTTCTATTCGGTTGAAAAATTACTCAAGGAGCAGTTTAAAACAAAATTTTAAAAATAAATTGAAAAAAACAATATTACTTTAGTCTACCTTAAATATTTTAAACAATATTAAAATTTGTGCAGCAATCTATACGTAGCAAATTTTAAACATCCTAAAAGAATTAAACTTTGTTGTCATCAAAAATACATTTATATTCAGAAAAAAAAAACAGTTCATGATTAGTACAAAGCAAAAAAGTTCTTGAACCTAAGCCACTGTAAACGAAAATGCAAATTTTTGGTGTACAACGGTTCTTCCCCGGGGGTTTGCCAGAGAATTGACGCTTGACTGTCCGTTTGTGGCCCTAAAAGCACGTTGTCTCGATTGACTGCTCTCAGAGACAAAAAATTGAAAAATATGGTTACAACAGACTTCCTAACATTTACCCTTTCTAAGGAGAGATTTAGAAAACAACAGAATTCATTTTTTTATTAGCACTCGTAAAATAAAAATCACAAAAATTATATTTAGTTATAAATTTATTATAAGCTTTTATTTAACTTGCCCTGTTTGTATGTATATCTATATATTTAAGTGTGGGTCGAATCTTGCAAGCTGAATTAGAACCACTTTTTGACATCCGATTGAGCTGAAATTTTGCATACGCCTTTAGTTCTGGTAACAATACAATATACAATAGCAATAGCCAATATTGTAATACATTCAAAACGGCCGTCGCCACAAGACGGCGGATGATGTATTTTTTTGTCAAACCCCTTAATATATGTATGAAATGAAAGGGCTTGAAGAGTAGAAAACGATATAAAGTTAGTGACATCACACTAAATTCAATTTGGCCGCTGCTCTAAGATGGCGCATTACACTTTATTTTCAACCCACTTAATATGGGTATCAAATGAAAGGACTTGAAGAGTATAAAACGAAGTTAGTGACATCGCACTAAATTCAATATGGCTGCCGGTAGAAGATGGCGGATTACATTTTTTCTTCTCAACCCCTTAGTATGGGTATCAAATGAAAGGGCTTGAAAAGTAGATAACGATAATGTTAGTGAGATCAGACTAAATTCAATATGGCGGCCACCAGAAGATGGAGGATTACCTACTTCTGCCCAACCTATTTGACATGTGTATCAAATGAAAATGTTTGACGAGTACAAAATAATAAGGTAAGTGACGTTATACTAAATCCAATATAGCGGATTCCCCAAGATGGCGGACTAAATTTCTTTACCACCTTCCTGATATGGATGTCAAATAGGTACTAAAAAGCACAAAATAAAATAAAAGGTAAAAAAACCTTTTTAAAAACCAGCCTTTATTTAAGCCATGTACTATATAAATTAACAATTTAAACTTGTTTAAACAAAAAAACAAAATATGGCTACAAGAAATTGAGAAACAGATACTCAGCAATATATTTAAAATAGTTTAACCTACAATCTATTTATTCGATAAGTTACTTACCTCACTTAAACTGCATACTTACCTGAACCAAAATATATATTGACTTACCTCCACCTACATGCACTACTCATCAGCCACATTTAATGTATAATGCCTAATACTTTAATGACATATTTTTGTATACGGCCCGTTGTAGTTACTATACCTAAATACTTGGATTTAACGACGCACATATCAACTTGTTTGATATGAGTGGAATTCCGTTTATTTATGTTCTTAGCTAAATTCATAAAAATCATGGCTAATATTAAATTAATTACATTTGATTATTATTACACTATAAAATAAAAATATTGTAAAATTTTTGAGATAATAAATATCTACTACTACTACTACTAAAACGAATAAAATAAAAAAAATTAAAGACAAAAAACCTTTTTAAAAACAAGCTTTTCAAGCCATGTGTTAAAACGAATAAAATAAAATAAGTCTATGTTTTCGTTAAGATAATTCAATGCCAAATTGCGACAAGTTTTTGTAAATCAAAAGCTTGTCGCGCGAATTGGAAGGAAAATACATACTTTGGCAAATAGGTACCTACTTGCTTATCAGTCTTATCACTGTCCAATAAAATTAATTGGTACCTACTTTTATGAACATTTCGCGCGACAAGCTTTTTGATTTATAAAAACTTGTCGCAATTTAGCATTGAATTATCTTAACGAAAGCCTAGACTTGTTTTATTTTATTTTATTCATTTTAGTACATGGCTTAAAAAGCTTGTTTTTAAAAAGGTTTTTTCATCTAAGCTGTAGTTATGGAAAACTAGGACATTTAAAAGGATTCAGAAACTATAAAGCCGGCAAATTTGAAATTTGACAGGTGTTGTAGTAAAACAAAAATTTAATCTTGCCTTTAAAAAAGAGGAAAATTTTATATAATTCAAATCGATCTGATGTTAGCTTCTTGTCTGTATGTTCCTTAACAACACTTTCATTTTATAATAGTTTATTTTGTTCCGCTATTAGACTAATAACTTTTAAATATTTACAGTTCTTTATAAACTGCAAGAAAATTATTCAGTTCATTCGTTTCTAATGTTTACAGAATACCCTAAATTTATTTAATCTGAAATATTTTCAATTAATTGTAGGTACAATCTAGAATTTTCAGACGTCCCACAGAGTAAGAATAAGAATATTACAGATGAGTTTGTGGGTAGAATTATATACTGGACTTTTTTTGCTGTAAAAAGTGAAGTTTTTTTATTTTTGTAAAGGTCTGACCGGAAAACTACAGGTTAGTAATAATAGGTATCATCGCGCACTAGTGGAATTTGAGCTATTGAACACAATGCACAGGGTGGGCCAAATTGGACACTTTTAAAAGGAAACTCCTGTTTTTGACGGAGATAGACGAAAACTGACGGTGTCTAAGGCTCATTTTTTTACGATAAACTTAATGGCGGAAACCGCAAATCGATATCTGTCACCGTTCTTGAGTTACAGGACGTTTTTCGAAAATGTGCGTTTTCGAAAAGTGGCCGGAACTTTTTTCGGGTTGAAAATTTTGTGTTTCTGTAAAAACATTTCTAAAGCACTTTTTTACGTAGAATCCAATGCTGCTACTACATTTTTTTTTCAAGGCAATGGTTTAAGAGTTACTTACCAATAAAAAAAATATTTTTTAAATGGAACACCCTGTATATTTCTGTATTTTTTAATAGAGCAAAAAATTACCATTCCAAAAATATATAACAATTAATGATTTACTTAAGTAGTTATCAATTACTAATAGCTTTTATGATTTCTTGGGTATACACTGTGTCCCGGATAAGAATGAACAGCATGGGGATATTGCAAACGGTGAGAGATAGAGCAACGGTTAAATGAGAAAAAAGTTGCGCAACTACTCATCAGCCACATTTAATGTATAATGCCTAATACTTTAATGACATATTTTTGTATACGGCCCGTTGTAGTTACTATACCTAAATACTTGGATTTAACGACGCACATATCAACTTGTTTGATATGAGTGGAATTCCGTTTATTTATGTTCTTAGCTAAATTCATAAAAATCATGGCTAATATTAAATTAATTACATTTGATTATTATTACACTATAAAATAAAAATATTGTAAAATTTTTGAGATAATAAATATCTACTACTACTACTACTAAAACGAATAAAATAAAAAAAATTAAAGACAAAAAACCTTTTTAAAAACAAGCTTTTCAAGCCATGTGTTAAAACGAATAAAATAAAATAAGTCTATGTTTTCGTTAAGATAATTCAATGCCAAATTGCGACAAGTTTTTGTAAATCAAAAGCTTGTCGCGCGAATTGGAAGGAAAATACATACTTTGGCAAATAGGTACCTACTTGCTTATCAGTCTTATCACTGTCCAATAAAATTAATTGGTACCTACTTTTATGAACATTTCGCGCGACAAGCTTTTTGATTTATAAAAACTTGTCGCAATTTAGCATTGAATTATCTTAACGAAAGCCTAGACTTGTTTTATTTTATTTTATTCATTTTAGTACATGGCTTAAAAAGCTTGTTTTTAAAAAGGTTTTTTCATCTAAGCTGTAGTTATGGAAAACTAGGACATTTAAAAGGATTCAGAAACTATAAAGCCGGCAAATTTGAAATTTGACAGGTGTTGTAGTAAAACAAAAATTTAATCTTGCCTTTAAAAAAGAGGAAAATTTTATATAATTCAAATCGATCTGATGTTAGCTTCTTGTCTGTATGTTCCTTAACAACACTTTCATTTTATAATAGTTTATTTTGTTCCGCTATTAGACTAATAACTTTTAAATATTTACAGTTCTTTATAAACTGCAAGAAAATTATTCAGTTCATTCGTTTCTAATGTTTACAGAATACCCTAAATTTATTTAATCTGAAATATTTTCAATTAATTGTAGGTACAATCTAGAATTTTCAGACGTCCCACAGAGTAAGAATAAGAATATTACAGATGAGTTTGTGGGTAGAATTATATACTGGACTTTTTTTGCTGTAAAAAGTGAAGTTTTTTTATTTTTGTAAAGGTCTGACCGGAAAACTACAGGTTAGTAATAATAGGTATCATCGCGCACTAGTGGAATTTGAGCTATTGAACACAATGCACAGGGTGGGCCAAATTGGACACTTTTAAAAGGAAACTCCTGTTTTTGACGGAGATAGACGAAAACTGACGGTGTCTAAGGCTCATTTTTTTACGATAAACTTAATGGCGGAAACCGCAAATCGATATCTGTCACCGTTCTTGAGTTACAGGACGTTTTTCGAAAATGTGCGTTTTCGAAAAGTGGCCGGAACTTTTTTCGGGTTGAAAATTTTGTGTTTCTGTAAAAACATTTCTAAAGCACTTTTTTACGTAGAATCCAATGCTGCTACTACATTTTTTTTTCAAGGCAATGGTTTAAGAGTTACTTACCAATAAAAAAAATATTTTTTAAATGGAACACCCTGTATATTTCTGTATTTTTTAATAGAGCAAAAAATTACCATTCCAAAAATATATAACAATTAATGATTTACTTAAGTAGTTATCAATTACTAATAGCTTTTATGATTTCTTGGGTATACACTGTGTCCCGGATAAGAATGAACAGCATGGGGATATTGCAAACGGTGAGAGATAGAGCAACGGTTAAATGAGAAAAAAGTTGCGCAATTTCGAGGTCAATAAAATGGCACAAACAGATTTCTAATATCTTTTTTCGTTTTTGAGTTATTTTGAAAAAAGTAAAATTTTGCGTTTTCGATTTCATTTTTTTCTGAAGTTGTTATCACAGATAGAAAAAAAGAAAAACACTTTCTTATGGCACTTTTTAACGGGCTTTAAGATGTCGTTTTTAGATTTGTTCTACAACGTTTCGTTTTTGAGAAACCATCTTCAACTTTATTTTTTTAAATACGGACCTGTTTTTTTTTGCAGATTTTGAAAGCACTTTTCATTGCAAATACCATGGTGTATGACACGAAATATTTTTAAAATGTTTTGAGACAATTATTCTGAAAATTCCCTTTTTTCCATTCATTTTTTTCTAATGCGGCCCTCTATTTAATAATAAGAAGTCTAAATATTATTCAGTATTGTCAACAATTTAACTTACAACTTATCTTTCAATTATTGGAGAACTAAAAAAGGACGGCAAAGACTAATAACAGTCACATACGATAATAAAAAATAAATAAAAACCCCCACCTAGAAGGTTTTGAAACAACGAAACCAACCCCTTGTCATTTGTCATAACTCCCACTGTATCATTTAGTTAACAATTTGTATCATTAGAAATGGAGGATGCTTTTTCAAATGGCGACAAATTTAACATGTCAGCATGTTATATCTTGCGTCACAGAAATAGTGTAGAGGCCGAATGAATGTATTGTTGCAATTAATAAATAGCAAAAGTTATTGGTTTCGTTGGCTTAAAGCGTTGACTGAAGGTTTAAACTTAAAGCTTTCTTCTGACAATTAGAAAAAGCGAAGAATTTGCTCCAAAACACAATGCGACACTGTTTGCTGTACAACAACAGAGGAAAACACTTACCAGACAGGGCCGTATTTAAAAATATTAAGTTTTTTAAGTAAAAATAAACTGTAAATAAATTGTTGTCAATACTGATCAATATTTATTAAATACAGGGCCGCAATAGAAAAAAAATGAATGGAAAAAAGGAATAATCAGTATAATTGTCTCAAAACATTTTAAAAATATTTTGTGTCATACATCATGGTATTTGCAATGAAAAGTGCTTTCAAAATCTACAAAAAAAAATCCAGGTCCGTATTTAAAAAAATTAAGTTGAAGATGGTTTCTCAAAAACGAAACGTTGTAGAACAAATCTAAAAACGCCATCTTAAGGCCCGTTAAAAAGTGCCATAAGAAAGTGTTTTTCTTTTTTCTCTATCTGTGATAACAACTTCAGAAAAAAATAAAATCGAAAACGCAAAATTTTACTTTTTTCAAAAAATAACTCAAAAACGAAAAAGATATTCAAAATCTGTTTGTGCCATTTTATTGACCTCAAAATTGCGCAACTTTTTCCCCATTTAACCGTTGCCCTATCTCTCACCGTTTGCAAAAACCCCATGCTGTTCATTCTTATCCGAGACGGTGTATAATTGGAAGCGCGCCCTTTCAACTAGTAGGCTTTTCATGGTGAGACAATGAAACAACCGTGGAAAAATGTTTACTGTTACCTGTCAAATTTTCAGTTAAGCTGTTTAGGCAGTGTAAAGATTTTTCTATTTTTTGTGTAATTTATAAACTTTATAACATACCTACAATGAAATTTGAAAGTTATGAAAAATGGGATATGTTTTATGCAATCAGGGGAAAATATCTATCTCTGTTTAACTCGTATCATTTCGGCCTATCCTTTTCAAAATAATAATAATAATAATAATAATAATAATAATAATAATAATACTTCCAGGAAACTTGCAATCATGCTCGATATTATGAACACCAGAATTTTACCCAACTATGTTTCAGTAACACCAACATTGGAGCATATGCACATGTTGATCTACTGTGCCGCAACGGCCATCATCACTGCAATGGGAGCCAAGATCCGGACGGCTCAAGAGTTAAATCGTGCAAGACCAGAACCACGAATGGCTCAATGGGAGATGCGACTAAACCGGAAGATCGAGAGTCTCCGTAAAGACATAGGACAAGTAACGGAATATATCAGAGGAGTTAGAACTAGAAAGATCCAGAGGGCGGTGCAGGCAATAATGAGCCGCACCCAAATGCATTCTCAGCGTGACCCCGCGAACATCACTGCTCAACAATGTCTTGATACATTAAAACAAAAACTTTCTGTTTTCGCAGGGCGTCTGAGGAGATACAAGGCTAGTAACAACAGGAAACGAGACAACAAACTTTTTGAACGATCAGAAAAAGTTTTCTACCGTACTTTGAATTCTAGCGGCGATGCCACAAATGCGACTTACCCTACCAGAGAACAGGTCGACGGTTTCTGGAGAAATCAACTTGCCACACCAGGTCCATACAATGTCAGTGCAAGCTGGATCAGTGAAGAACGCGAGATGGGCCGGAACTATAGCCAGATGCAACATGAGCAATTCACAACCGATGAGGTCTCCAATGTCATAAAGAATTCCCACAACTGGAAGGCACCAGGTCCAGATCATCTCCAAAATTACTGGATTAAGAAGTTGTGGTGCACGCATGAACAAATAACTGCCTTAATTAATGAAGTCTTGCTCGATCCTCTGAAAATGCCATTGTTTCTTACACAGGGTGCAACCTACTTGTTACCAAAAGACCAGCGGAATACGGATAATCCTGCCAAGTACCGCCCAATAACCTGCTTGCCTACGCTGTACAAGATAATCACATCTTGCCTTACGCAGCGAATATATGCTCACTGTGAGCGGAACGACATCATGGCAATGCAGCAGAAGGGCTGCGCGAAGGGCGCAATGGGATGCAAAGAGCAACTCATCATAGACTCTGTCATCTGCAACCAGGCTCATTCCAGGCAACGAAACCTCTACATGGCTTATGTGGACTACAAAAAAGCATTTGATTCCGTACCTCACGACTGGCTCACAGGTATCTTAAAGCTGTACAAAATAGATCATCATACAGTTTCCTTTTTAGAACACGTTATGACAACCTGGCGCACTAAGATACAACTCAGAACCGCAAGCAGTAACATCGAGACCGACACAATCAACATCCGAAGAGGGATTTTCGAAGGAGATTCACTCAGTCCACTGTGGTTCTGCATGGCGATGAACCCTCTATCACACCGGTTGAACTCTACGAAATATGGCTTCGCTATCAAAAGCAACAGATCAGAAGCGTTCAGGTTGAATCACCTGTTATATATGGATGATTTAAAACTGATGGCCGCAACCAAGAACCAACTAACGCAAATGCTTAAAATTGTAGAGGAGTTCTCCAGGGACATCGGAATGCAGTTTGGACTGGACAAGTGCCGCACCCTTAATATCGTCCGGGGAAAGCTCGAACAAGGCGCACACGAGATGCAGGACGGACAGGAGATCGAAGCAATGAGCGTGGGAGATACATACAAGTACCTCGGGATGAAGCAAGCTCAAAGGATAGATCATCGAACAATGAAGACCGATTTAACTAATGAATTCATCAAGAGAGTAAGACAAGTAGTGCGAACTGATCTTAACAGCAGGAATTTGTTTAAGGCCCTAAACACGTATGCGTGCTCTGTACTAAGCTATTCCTTCGGAATAGTGAATTGGACCAACACGGACATCAACAACTTGCAACGAAAAGTTAGGACACTACTGACAAAAGCTCATAAACATCATCCCCGTAGCGCCGTAGAAAGAACAACCCTGCCACGTCAACAAGGAGGAAGAGGATTGGCAGACCTCAGCAAGCAATTGGACCAACAAATACTAAATCTGCGTAATTATTTCCACAGACAGGCCAACAGCTCCACACTACATAAAGCTATATGCGGAGCAGACGTCTCAACACCGCTACGTCTGACGGAACACGAGCATCACAATCACCACCGAACTGACAACGATAAACTACAGAGGTGGTTGGGGAAGCCGCTGCACGGGAGACATCCTAATGAGGTTAACCAGGAACATGTCGACAAGTTAGCGTCGAACTATTGGCTGACCTCGGGACGAATGTTCCCCGAGACGGAAGGCTTCCTACTGGCCATACAAGATCAGGTTATACCAACTCGCAACTACCTAAAATTCATTGTAGGAGATGCATCGGTAGTGGATGACAGATGCAGATACGGGTGCCCAACTTCAGAAACAATCCAGCACATAACAGGAGGATGTCAGATGTTCGCATCAACGGAATATAAGGAACGACACGATTCGGTTGCCAAGATCTTGCACCGGGAACTGGCGGAAAAGCTGCTGCTTGTGCAGACAGAAAGGGTCCCATATTACAACTACACACCTGAGCCTGTTCTTGAGAACAGCAACTACAAGATGTACTGGGATCGTACAGTTCTGACTGATCAACGAGTTGCCCATAACAGACCGGACCTTATAATAGTTGATAAAATTTCTAGGAAGACAACTCTGATTGATGTGGCCATCCCGAACAACAACAACCTGCGTGTGAAGCAAGTCGAGAAGATCGCGAAGTACAGAGACTTAGAAGAACGAATTAGAAGGCAATGGGAAATGGAGAACGTCCAGACGATTCCAATCATCATGTCAACAACTGGTGTTATACCAAAAAGTTTGCTGAGAAACATCAAGGAGCTGAATCTAACTGATAGTCTTTACAGGTCCATGCAGAAAGCGGTACTACTTGCGACAGCCCGAACCGTCAGGAAATTCATGGGGAGTCCAGGAACGTCCAACAACATCAATGTCACCTAGGGCCCGATAACATGGCAAGGGTCTCGTCCGAGCCAGATCCTTTTGGTATCCGGGATGCCCGGGATCTGAGTGAATGTTCCCCGTAGAGGGAGTGCGAATGCCTTTTGGCTAAGTCGAGATAATAATAATAATAATAATAATATACGCAGGGGGGATCTGACTTGTGAGAGAGGCAGATCCACGGGTGTGACAATCCCGCGCTCCCCAGTTACGCAGGGATGGGTCTGGCCTGTGAGAGGGGCAGATTCACGGGTGTAACGATCCCGCGATTCCCAGTTACGCATGGAGAGGCTTGGCCTGTGACAGGGGCAGACCTACGGGTGTGACAATCCCGCGATATCCAGTTGCGCAGGGAGGGGTCTAGCCGGTGACGGGGGCTGATCCTCGGGGGTGACAATCCCGCGACTCCCAGTTACACAGGGATGGGTCTAGCCTGTGAGAGGGGCAGATCCTCGGGTGTAACGATCCCGTGTTTCCCAGTTAACGCAAGGAGGGTTTGGCCGGTGACAGGGGCAGATCCTCGGGAGTAACGATCCCGCGTTATCCTAGTTGACCCGTATGGGTAGCGGGTTAGAATACTCCTATCGTGGCTCCGCGAGTCGTAAAAGGCGACCGAGGGCCGTCACTCCCACGTTACGGGAGAAAACTATGGAATGGATAATAATAGGATAATTGTCATAGGGCCGCTGCCTGGGGATCGCCAGGGCATGTCTGGAGCCGGCGCTGGGCATGACAGTGAGCGGGACGTCGGTGACAGGGCGCTGATGAGGCGGGCCCCTGTTGCACAAACAGCTACAGCCCAGCAACACGAACATCTACAACATGGGAGCCAAACGAGAACTAGGGTTCCACCCACCGAAGGTGCTGCGCGGGAACTTCAGCCAGCGTTCACTCAGGCGGGATTACAACGACGACGCATGAAATGGACTGGGTCCATGAATGAATCGATAATGCGTATTTTTTACAGGGTGACAAACTTAGGACAAGAGATGATCGGCTACCGACAACAACTGCATGCCGAGTTCTGCAGGGAGTTTCCACACATGCAAGTGTCTGAACAAAGAGTGTCAGATCAGTATCGAACTATTCTAAGAAATAACCGAATTCCAGAAACGCGACTTAACGCTATAAAACGGGAAGTTGAGCTAGAGATCCATGGCGAACACATAGACATAGACAACAACAACGGGGAAATTCAAGTGCCTGGACCACAACAAGAAGCCGGAACGGCAGAGCGAACAACTGAGAATCGGGAAATTCAAGTGCCTGGACCACAACAAGAAGCCGAGACGGCGGGACGAACAACTGAGAATCGGGAATCAGTTAACGGAGAACACTTTGAAAGCCTGGACACACAGCTGAGAAGGGCGGTATTGCGATACGAAGGCACAGACCCACTGAGCAGACCACCACTACCAAGATTGAATTCTTCCAGGAAGCTTGCAATCATGCTCGATATTATGAACACCAGAATTTTACCCAACTATGTTTCAGTAACACCCACATTAGAACATATGCACATGTTAATCTACTGTGCCGCAACGGCCATCATCACTGCAATGGGAGCCAAGATCCGGACGGCTCAAGAGTTAAATCGTGCAAGACCAGAACCACGAATGGCTCAATGGGAGATGCGACTAAATCGGAAGATCGAGAGTCTCCGTAAAGACATAGGACAAGTAACCGAATATATCAGAGGAGTTAGAACTAGAAAGATCCAGAGGGCGGTGCAGGCAATAATGAGCCGCACCCAAATGCATTCTCAGCGTGACCCCGCGAACATCACTGCTCAACAATGTCTTGATACATTAAAACAAAAACTTTCTGTTTTCGCAGGGCGTCTAAGGAGATACAAGGCCAGTAACAACAGGAAACGAGACAACAAACTCTTTGAACGATCAGAAAAGGGTTTCTACCGTACTTTGAATTCTAGCGCCGATGCCACAAATACGAGTTACCCTAGCAGAGAACAGGTCGACGGTTTCTGGAGAAATCAGCTTGCCACACCAGGTCCATGCAATGTCAGTGCAAGCTGGATCAGTGAAGAACGCGAGATGGGCCGGAACTATAGCCAGATGCAACACGAGCAATGAGCATGGGAGATACATACAAGTATCTCGGGATGAAACAAGCTCAAAGGATAGACCATCGAACAATGAAGATCGATTTAAGGAATGAATTCATCAAGAGAGTAAGACAAGTAGTGCGAACTGATCTTAACAGCAGGAATTTGTTTAAGGCCCTGAACACGTATGCGTGCTCTGTACTCAGCTATTCATTTGGAATAGTGAATTGGACCAACACGGACATCAACAACCTGCAGCGAAAAGTTAGGACACTACTGACAAAAGCTCATAAACATCATCCCCGTAGCGCCGTAGAAAGAACTACTCTGCCACGTCAACTAGGAGGAAGAGGATTGGCAGACCTCAGCAAGCAATTGGACCAACAAATAATAAATCTGCGTAATTATTTCCAGAGACAGGCCAACAGCTCCACACTACATAAAGCTATATGCGGAGCAGACGTCTCAACACCGCTACGTCTGACGGAACACGAGCATCAAAATCACCACCGAACCGACAACGATACACTACAGAGGTGGTTGGAGAAGCCGCTGCACGGGAGGCATCCTAATGAGGTTAACCAGGAACATGTCGACAAGTTAGCGTCGAACTACTGGCTGACCTCGGGAAGAATGTTCCCCGAGACGGAAGGCTTCTTACTGTCCATACAAGATCAGGTTATACCAACTCGCAACTACCTAAAATTCATTGTAGGAGATGCATCGGTAGTGGATGACAGATGCAGATACGGGTGCCCAACTTCAGAAACAATCCAGCACATAACAGGAGGATGTCAGATGTTCGCATCAACGGAATATAAGGAACGACACGATTCGGTTGCCAAGATCTTGCACCAGGAACTGGCGGAAAAACTGCTGCTTGTGCAGGCAGAGAGGGTCCCATATTACAGCTACACACCGGAGCCTGTTCTTGAGAACAGCAACTACAAGATGTACTGGGATCGTACAGTTCTGACAGATCAACGAGTTGCCCATAACAGACCGGACCTTATAATAGTTGATAAAATTTCTAGGAAGACAACTCTGATTGATGTGGCCATCCCGAACAACAACAACCTGCGTGTGAAGCAAGTCGAGAAGATCGCGAAGTACAGAGACTTAGAAGAACGAATTAGAAGGCAATGGGAAATGGAAACCGTCAAGACGATTCCAATTATCGTGTCAACAACTGGTGGTATACCAAAAAGTTTGCTGAGAAACATAAAAGAGCTGGGTCTAACTGATAGTCTTTACAGGTCCATGCAGAAAGCGGTACTACTTGCGACAGCCCGAACCGTCAGGAAATTCATGGGGAATGCAGGAACGTCCAACAACATCAATGTCACCTAAGGCCCGATAACATGGCAAGGGTCTCGTCCGAGCCAGATCCTTTTGGTATCCGGGATACCCGGGATCTGAGTGAATGTTCCCCGTAGAGGGAGTGCGAATGCCTTTTGGCTAAGTCGAGATAATAATAATAATAATAATAATAATACGCATGGAGAGGCTTGGCCTGTGACAGGGGCAGACCTACGGGTGTGACAATCCCGCGATATCCAGTTGCGCAGGGAGGGGTCTAGTCGGTGACGGGGGCTGATCCTCGGGGGTGACAATCCCGCGACTCCCAGTTACACAGGGATGGGTCTAGCCTGTGAGAGGGGCAGATCCTCGGGTGTAACGATCCCGTGTTTCCCAGTTAACGCAAGGAGGGGTTTGGCCGGTGACAGGGGCAGATCCTCGGGAGTAACGATCCCGCGTTATCCTAGTTGACCCGTATGGGTAGCGGGTTAGAATACTCCTATCGTGGCTCCGCGAGTCGTAAAAGGCGACCGAGGGCCGTCACTCCCACGTTACGGGAGAAAACTATGGAATGGAGAATGATAGGATGATTGTCATAGGGCCGCTGCCTGGGGATCGCCAGGGCATGTCTGGAGCCGGCGCTGGGCATGACAGCGAGCGGGACGTCGGTGACAGGGCGCTGATGAGGCGGGCCCCTGTTGCACAAACAGCTACAGCCCAACAACAACACGAACATCTACAACATGGGAGCCAAACGAGAACTAGGGTTCCACCCACCGAAGGTGCTGCGCGGGAACTTCAGCCAGCGTTCACAGAGGCGGGATTACAACGACGACGCATGAAATGGACTGTGTCCATGAATGAATCGATTATGCGTATTTTTTACAGGGTGACAAACTTAGGACAAGAGATTATCGGCTACCGACAACAACTGCATGCCGAGTTCTGCAGGGAGTTTCCACACATGCAAGTGTCTGAACAAAGAGTGTCAGATCAGTATCGAACTATTCTAAGAAATAACCGAATTCCAGAAACGCGACTTAACGCTATCAAACGGGAAGTTGAGCTAGAGATCCACGGCGAACACATAGACATAGATGACAACAACAACAATGGGGAACTTCAAGAGCCTGGACAACAACTAGAAGCCGAAACGGTAGAACCAACAACCGAGAGGCTGGAATCGGTTAACGAAGAACATTTTGAAGGCTTGGACACACATATGAGACAGGCAGTATTGCGATACGAAGGCACAGACCCACTTAGCAGGCCACCGCTACCAAGATTAAATTCTTCCAGGAAACTTGCGATCGTGCTCGATCTTATGAACACAAGAATTTTACCAAGCTATGTTTCAGTGACACCAACATTAGAACGTATGCACATGTTAATCTACTGTGCCGCAACGGCAGTCATCACTGTAATGGGTGCCAAGATCCGAACGGCCCAAGAGTTGAATCGTGCAAGACCAGAACCACGAATGGCTCAATGGGAAATGCGACTAAATCGGAAGATCGAGAGTCTCCGTAAAGACATAGGACAAGTGACGGAATATATCAGAGGAGTTAGAACTAGAAGGATCCAGAGGGCGGTGCAGGCAGTAATGAGCCGCACCCAAATGCATTCTCGGCATGACCCCGCGAACATCACTGCTCAACAATGTCTTGACACATTAAAACAAAAACTTTCTGTTTTCGCAGGGCGTCTGAGGAGATACAAGGCTAGTAACAGCAGAAAACGAGACAACAAACTCTTTGAACGATCAGAAAAGGGTTTCTACCGTGCTTTTAATTCTAGCGCCGATGCCACAAATGCGAGTTACCCTAGCAGAGAACAGGTCGACGGTTTCTGGAGAAATCAACTTGCCACACCAGGTCCATACAATGTCAGTGCAAGCTGGATCAGCGAAGAACGCGAGATGGGCCGGAACTATAGCCAGATGCAACACGAGCAATTCACAACCGCTGAGGTCTCCGATGTCATCAAGAATTCCCACAACTGGAAGGCACCAGGTCCAGATCATCTCCAAAATTATTGGATTAAGAAGTTGTGGTGCACGCATGAACAAATAACTACCTTAATTAATGAAGTCTTGCTCGATCCTCTGAAAATGCCATTGTTTCTTACACAGGGTGCAACTTACCTGTTACCAAAAGACCAGCGGAATACGGATAACCCTGCCAAGTACCGCCCAATAACCTGCTTGCCTACGCTTTACAAGATAATCACATCTTGCCTTACGCAGCGAATATATGCTCACTGCGAGCGGAACAACATCATTGCAATGCAGCAGAAGGGCTGCTCGAAGGGCGCAATGGGATGCAAAGAGCAACTCATCATAGACTCTGTCATCTGCAACCAGGCTCATTCCAAGCAACGAAACCTCCACATGGCTTATGTGGACTACAAAAAAGCATTTGATTCCGTACCTCACGACTGGCTCACAGGTATCTTAAAGCTGTATAAAATAGATCATCATACAGTTTCCTTTTTGGAACACGTTATGACAACCTGGCGCACTAAGATACAACTCAGAACCGCAGACAGTAACATCGAGACCGACACAATCAACATCCGAAGAGGGATTTTCCAAGGAGATTCACTCAGTCCACTGTGGTTCTGCATGGCGATGAACCCTCTATCACATCGGTTGAACTCTACAAAATATGGCTTCGCTATCAAAAGCAACAACGCAGAAGCGATCAAGTTGAATCACCTATTATATATGGATGATTTAAAACTGATCGCCGCAACCAAAAACCAACTAACGCAAATGCTTAAAATTGTAGAGGAGTTCTCCAGGGACATCGGAATGCTGTTTGGACTGGACAAGTGCCGCACCCTTAATATCATCCGGGGAAAGCTCGAACAAAGCGCACACGAGATGCATGACGGCCAGGAGATCGAAGCAATGAGCAAGGGAGATACATACAAGTATCTCGGGATGAAACAAGCTCAAAGGATAGACCATCGAACAATGAAGACTGATTTAACGAATGAATTCATCAAGAGAGTAAGACAAGTAGTGCGAACTGATCTTAACAGCAGGAATTTGTTTAAGGCCCTGAACACGTATGCGTGCTCTGTACTCAGCTATTCGTTCGGAATAGTGAATTGGACCAACACGGACATCAACAACCTGCAACGAAAAGTTAGGACACTACTGACAAAAGCTCATAAACATCATCCCCGTAGCGCCGTAGAAAGAACAACTCTGCCACGTCAACTAGGAGGAAGAGGATTGGCAGATCTCAGCAAGCAATTGGACCAACAAATATTAAATCTGCGTAATTATTTCTACAGGCAGGCCAACAGCTCCACACTACATAGGGCTATATGCGGAGCAGACGTCTCAACACCGCTACGTCTGACGGAACACGAGCGTCAAAATCACCACCGAACCGACAACGATAAACTACAGAGGTGGTTGGGGAAGCCGCTGCACGGGAGACATCCTAATGAGGTTAACCAGGAACATGTCGACAAGTTAGCGTCGAACTATTGGCTGACCTCGGGACGAATGTTCCCCGAGACGGAAGGCTTCCTACTGGCCATACAAGATCAGGTTATACCAACTCGCAACTACCTAAAATTCATTGTAGGAGATGCATCGGTAGTGGATGACAGATGCAGATACGGGTGCCCAACTTCAGAAACAATCCAGCACATAACAGGAGGATGTCAGATGTTCGCATCAACGGAATATAAGGAACGACACGATTCGGTTGCCAAGATCTTGCACCGGGAACTGGCGGAAAAGCTGCTGCTTGTGCAGACAGAAAGGGTCCCATATTACAACTACACACCTGAGCCTGTTCTTGAGAACAGCAACTACAAGATGTACTGGGATCGTACAGTTCTGACTGATCAACGAGTTGCCCATAACAGACCGGACCTTATAATAGTTGATAAAATTTCTAGGAAGACAACTCTGATTGATGTGGCCATCCCGAACAACAACAACCTGCGTGTGAAGCAAGTCGAGAAGATCGCGAAGTACAGAGACTTAGAAGAACGAATTAGAAGGCAATGGGAAATGGAGAACGTCCAGACGATTCCAATCATCGTGTCAACAACTGGTGTTATACCAAAAAGTTTGCTGAGAAACATCAAGGAGCTGAATCTAACTGATAGTCTTTACAGGTCCATGCAGAAAGCGGTACTACTTGCGACAGCCCGAACCGTCAGGAAATTCATGGGGAATGCAGGATCGTCCAACAACATCAATGTCACCTAGGGCCCGATAACATGGCAAGGGTCTCGTCCGAGCCAGATCCTTTTGGTATCCGGGATGCCCGGGATCTGAGTGAATGTTCCCCGTAGAGGGAGTGCGAATGCCTTTTGGCTAAGTCGAGATAATAATAATAATAATAATAACAACTACACGAACATCTACAACATGGGAGCCAAACGAGAACTAGGGTTCCACCCACCGAAGGTGCTGCGCGGGAACTTCAGCCAGCGTTCACAGAGGCGGGATTACAACGACGACGCATGAAATGGACTGTGTTTATGAATGAATCGATTATGCGTATTTTTTACAGGGTGACAAACTTAGGACAAGAGATGATCGGCTACCGACAACAACTGCATGCCGAGTTCTGCAGGGAGTTTCCACACATGCAAGTGTCTGAACAAAGAGTGTCAGATCAGTATCGAACTATTCTAAGAAATAACCGAATTCCAGAAACGCGACTTAACGCTATCAAACGGGAAGTTGAGCTAGAGATCCACGGCGAACACATAGACATAGATGACAACAACAACAATGGGGAACTTCAAGCGCCTAGACAACAACTAGAAGCCGAAACGGTAGAACCAACAACCGAGAGTCTGGAATCGGTTAACGAAGAACATTTTGAAGGCTTAAACGCACATATGAGACAGGCAGTATTGCGATACGAAGGCACAGACCCACTGAGCAGGCCACCGCTACCAAGATTAAATTCTTCCAGGAAACTTGCGATCGTACTCGATCTTATGAACACACGAATTTTACCAAACTATGTTTCAGTGACACCAACATTAGAACGTATGCACATGTTAATCTACTGTGCCGCAACGGCAGTCACCACTGTAATGGGTGCCAAGATCCGAACGGCCCAAGAGTTGAATCGTGCAAGACCAGAACCACGAATGGCTCAATGGGAAATGCGACTAAATCGGAAGATCGAGAGTCTCCGTAAAGACATAGGACAAGTGACGGAATATATCAGAGGAGTTAGAACTAGAAGGATCCAGAGGGCGGTGCAGGCAATAATGAGCCGCACCCAAATGCATTCTCGGCATGACCCCGCGAACATCACTGCTCAACAATGTCTTGACACATTAAAACAAAAACTTTCTGTTTTCGCAGGGCGTCTGAGGAGATACAAGGCTAGTAACAACAGGAAACGAGACAACAAACTCTTTGAACGATCAGAAAAGGGTTTCTACCGTGCTTTTAATTCTAGCGCCGATGCCACAAATGCGAGTTACCCTAGCAGAGAACAGGTCGGCGGTTTCTGGAGAAATCAACTTGCCACACCAGGTCCATACAATGTCAGTGCAAGCTGGATCAGCGAAGAACGCGAGATGGGCCGGAACTATAGCCAGATGCAACACGAGCAATTCACAACCGCTGAGGTCTCCGATGTCATCAAGAATTCCCACAACTGGAAGGCACCAGGTCCAGATCATCTCCAAAATTATTGGATTAAGAAGTTGTGGTGCACGCATGAACAGATAACTACCTTAATTAATGAAGTCTTGCTCGATCCTCTGAAAATGCCATTGTTTCTTACACAGGGTGCAACCTACCTGTTACCAAAAGACCAGCGGAATACGGATAACCCTGCCAAGTACCGCCCAATAACCTGCTTGCCTACGATGTACAAGATAATCACATTTTGCCTTACGCAGCGAATATATGCTCACTGCGAGCGGAACAACATCATTGCAATGCAGCAGAAGGGCTGCTCGAAGGGCGCAATGGGATGCAAAGAGCAACTCATCATAGACTCTGTCATCTGCAACCAGGCTCATTCCAAGCAACGAAACCTCCACATGGCTTATGTGGACTACAAAAAAGCATTTGATTCCGTACCTCACGACTGGCTCACAGGTATCTTAAAGCTGTATAAAATAGATCATCATACAGTTTCCTTTTTAGAACACGTTATGACAACCTGGCGCACTAAGATACAACTCAGAACCGCAGACAGTAACATCGAGACCGACACAATCAACATACGAAGAGGGATTTTCCAAGGAGATTCACTCAGTCCACTGTGGTTCTGCATGGCGATGAACCCTCTATCACATCGGTTGAACTCTACAAAATACGGCTTCGCTATCAAAAGCAACAACGCAGAAGCGATCAAGTTGAATCACCTATTATATATGGATGATTTAAAACTGATCGCCGCAACCAAAAACCAACTAACGCAAATGCTTAAAATTGTAGAGGAGTTCTCCAGGGACATCGGAATGCTGTTTGGACTGGACAAGTGCCGCACCCTTAATATCATCCGGGGAAAGCTCGAACAAAGCGCACACGAGATGCAGGATGGCCAGGAGATCGAAGCAATGAGCAAGGGAGATACATACAAGTATCTCGGGATGAAACAAGCTCAAAGGATAGACCATCGAACAATGAAGACTGATTTAACGAATGAATTCATCAAGAGAGTAAGACAAGTAGTGCGAACTGATCTTAACAGCAGGAATTTGTTTAAGGCCCTGAACACGTATGCGTGCTCTGTACTCAGCTATTCGTTCGGAATAGTGAATTGGACCAACACGGACATCAACAACCTGCAACGAAAAGTTAGGACACTACTGACAAAAGCTCATAAACATCATCCCCGTAGCGCCGTAGAAAGAACAACTCTGCCACGTCAACTAGGAGGAAGAGGATTGGCAGATCTCAGCAAGCAATTGGACCAACAAATATTAAATCTGCGTAATTATTTCTACAGGCAGGCCAACAGCTCCACACTACATAGGGCTATATGCGGAGCAGACGTCTCAACACCGCTACGTCTGACGGAACACGAGCGTCAAAATCACCACCGAACCGACAACGATAAACTACAGAGGTGGTTGGGGAAGCCGCTGCACGGGAGGCATCCTAATGAGGTTAACCAGGAACATGTCGACAAGTTAGCGTCGAACTATTGGCTGACCTCGGGACGAATGTTCCCCGAGACTGAAGGCTTCTTACTGGCCATACAAGATCAGGTTATACCAACTCGCAACTACCTAAAATTCATTGTAGGAGATGCATCGGTAGTGGATGACAGATGCAGATACGGGTGCCCAACTTCAGAAACAATCCAGCACATAACAGGAGGATGTCAGATGTTCGCATCAACGGAATATAAGGAACGGCACGATTCGGTTGCCAAGATCTTGCACCAGGAACTGGCGGAAAAGCTGCTGCTTGTGCAGGCAGAGAGGGTCCCATATTACAACTACACACCTGAGCCTGTTCTTGAGAACAGCAACTACAAGATGTACTGGGATCGTACAGTTCTGACAGATCAACGAGTTGCCCATAACAGACCGGACCTTATAATAGTTGACAAAATTTCTAGGCAGACAACTCTGATTGATGTGGCCATCCCGAACAACAACAACCTGCGTGTGAAGCAAGTCGAGAAAATCGCGAAGTACAGAGATTTAGAAGAACGAATTAGAAGGCAATGGGAAATGGAGAACGTCCAGACGATTCCAATCATCATGTCAACAACTGGTGTTATACCAAAAAGTTTGCTGAGAAACATCAAGGAGCTGGGTCTAACTGATAGTCTTTACAGGTCCATGCAGAAAGCGGTACTACTTGCGACAGCCCGAACCGTCAGGAAATTCATGGGGAGTGCAGGAACGTCCAACAACATCAATGTCACCTAAGGCCCGATAACATGGCAAGGGTCTCGTCCGAGCCAGATCCTTTTGGTATCCGGGATACCCGGGATCTGAGTGAATGTTCCCCGTAGAGGGAGTGCGAATGCCTTTTGGCTAAGTCGAGATAATAATAATAATAATAAGAGGGATTTTCCAAGGAGATTCACTCAGTCCACTGTGGTTCTGCATGGCGATGAACCCTCTATCACATCGGTTGAACTCTACAAAATATGGCTTCGCTATCAAAAGCAACAACGCAGAAGCGATCAAGTTGAATCACCTATTATATATGGATGATTTAAAACTGATCGCCGCAACCAAAAACCAACTAACGCAAATGCTTAAAATTGTAAAGGAGTTCTCCAGGGACATCGGAATGCTGTTTGGACTGGACAAGTGCCGCACCCTTAATATCATAAGGGGAAAGCTCGAACAAAGCGCACACGAGATGCAGGACGGCCAGGAGATCGAAGCAATGAGCATGGGAGATACATACAAGTACCTCGGGATGAAACAAGCTCAAAGGATAGACCATCGAACAATGAAGACTGATTTAACGAATGAATTCATCAAGAGAGTAAAGCAAGTAGTGCGAACTGATCTTAACAGCAGGAATTTGTTTAAGGCCCTGAACACGTATGCGTGCTCTGTACTCAGCTATTCGTTCGGAATAGTGAATTGGACCAACACGGACATCAACAACCTGCAACGAAAAGTTAGGACACTACTGACAAAAGCTCATAAACATCATCCCCCTAGCGCCGTAGAAAGAACAACTCTGCCACGTCAACTAGGAGGAAGAGGATTGGCAGATCTCAGCAAGCAATTGAACCAACAAATATTAAATCTGCGTAATTATTTCTACAGGCAGGCCAACATCTCCATATTACATAGGGCTATATGCGGAGCAGACGTCTCAACACCGCTACGTCTGACGGAACACGAGCGTCAAAATCACCACCGAACCGACAACGATAAACTACAGAGGTGGTTGGGGAAGCCGCTGCACGGGAGGTATCCTAATGAGGTTAACCAGGAACATGTCGACAAGTTAGCGTCGAACTATTGGCTGACCTCGGGACGAATGTTCCCCGAGACGGAAGGCTTCCTACTGGCCATACAAGATCAGGTTATACCAACTCGCAACTACCTAAAATTCATTGTAGGAGATGCATCGGTAGTGGATGACAGATGCAGATACGGGTGCCCAACTTCAGAAACAATCCAGCACATAACAGGAGGATGTCAGATGTTCGCATCAACGGAATATAAGGAACGACACGATTCGGTTGCCAAGATCTTGCACCAGGAACTGGCGGAAAAACTTCTGCTTGTGCAGGCAGAGAGGATCCCATATTACAGCTACACACCGGAGCCTGTTCTTGAGAACAGCAACTACAAGATGTACTGGGATCGTACAGTTCTGACAGATCAACGAGTTGCCCATAACAGACCGGACCTTATAATAGTTGATAAAATTTCTAGGAAGACAACTCTGATTGATGTGGCCATCCCGAACAACAACAACCTGCGTGTGAAGCAAGTCGAGAAGATCGCGAAGTACAGAGACTTAGAAGAACGAATTAGAAGGCAATGGGAAATGGACAACGTTCAGACGATTCCAATCATCGTGTCAACAACTGGTGTCATACCAAAAAGTTTGCTGAGAAACATCAAAGAGCTGGGTCTAACTGATAATCTTTACAGGTCCATGCAGAAAGCGGTACTACTTGCGACAGCCCGAACCGTCAGGAAATTCATGGGGAGTCCAGGAACGTCCAACAACATCAATGTCACCTAAGGCCCGATAACATGGCAGGGGTCTCGTCCGAGCCAGATCCTTATGGTATCCGGGATATCCGGGATCTGAGTGGATGTTCCCCAGAGAGGGAGTGTGAATGCCTTTTGGCTAAGTCGATATAATAATATGCAGGTATCTCAAAGCTGTATAAAATAGATCATCATACAGTTTCCTTTTTAGAACACGTTATGACAACCTGGCGCACTAAGATACAACTCAGAACCGCAAACAGTAACATCGAGACCGACACAATCAACATCCGAAGAGGGATTTTCCAAGGAGATTCACTCAGTCCACTGTGGTTCTGCATGGCGATTAACCCTCTATCACATCGGTTGAACTCTACAAAATATGGCTTCGCTATCAAAAGCAACAATGCAGAGGCGATCAAGTTGAATCACCTATTATATATGGATGATTTAAACCTGATCGCCGCAACCAAAAACCAACTAACGCAAATGCTTAAAATTGTAGAGGAGTTCTCCAGGGACATCGGAATGCTGTTTGGACTGGACAAGTGCCGCACCCTTAATATCATCCGGGGAAAGCTCGAACAAAGCGCACACGAGATGCAGGACGGCCAGGAGATCGAAGCAATGAGCATGGGAGATACATACAAGTATCTCGGGATGAAACAAGCTCAAAGGATAGACCATCGAACAATGAAGACTGATTTAACGAATGAATTCATCAAGAGAGTAAGACAAGTAGTGCGAACTGATCTTAACAGCAGGAATTTGTTTAAGGCCCTGAACACGTATGCGTGCTCTGTACTCAGCTATTCGTTCGAAATAGTGAATTGGACCAACACGGACATCAACAACCTGCAACGAAAAGTTAGGACACTACTGACAAAAGCTCATAAACATCATCCCCGTAGCGCTGTATAAAGAACAACTCTGCCACGTCAACTAGGAGGAAGAGGATTGACAGATCTCAGCAAGCAATTGGACCAACAAATATTAAATCTGCGTAATTATTTCTACAGGCAGGCCAACAGCTCCACACTACATAGGGCTATATGCGGAGCAGACGTCTCAACACCGCTACGTCTGACGGAACACGAGCGTCAAAATCACCACCGAACCGACAAGGATAAACTACAGAGGTGGTTGGGGAAGCCGCTGCACGGGAGGCATCCTAATGAGGTTAACCAGGAACATGTCGACAAGTTAGCGTCGAACTATTGGCTGACCTCGGGACAAATGTTCTCCGAGACGGAAGGCTTCCTACTGGCCATACAAGATCAGGTTATACCAACTCGCAACTACCTAAAATTCATTGTAGGAGATGCATCGGTAGTGGATGACAGATGCAGATACGGGTGCCCAACTTCAGAAACAATCCAGCACATAACAGGAGGATGTCAGATGTTTGCATCAACGGAATATAAGGAACGACACGATTCGGTTGCCAAGATCTTGCACCAGGAATTGGCGGAAAAACTTCTGCTTGTGCAGGCAGAGAGGACCCCATATTACAGCTACACACCGGAGCCTGTTTTTGAGAACAGCAACTACAAGATGTACTGGGATCGTACAGTTCTGACAGATCAACGAGTTGCCCATAACAGAAAGGACCTTATAATAGTTGATAAAATTTGTAGGAAGACAACTCTGATTGATGTGGCCATCCCGAACAACAACAACCTGCATGTGAAGCAAGTCGAGAAGATCGCGAAGTACAGAGACTTAGAAGAACGAATTAGAAGGCAATGGGAAATGGACAACGTTCAGATGATTCCAATCATCGTGTCAACAACTGGTGTCATACCAAAAAGTTTGCTGAGAAACATCAAAGAGCTGGGTCTAACTGATAATCTTTACAGGTCCATGCAGAAAGCGGTACTACTTGCGACAGCCCGAACCGTCAGGAAATTCATGGGGAGTGCAGGAACGTCCAACAACATCAATGTCACCTAAGGCCCGATAACATGGCAAGGGTCTCGTCCGAGCCAGATCCTTATGGTATCCGGGATACCCGGGATCTGAGTGGATGTTCCCCAGAGAGGGAGTGTGAATGCCTTTTGGCTAAGTCGATAATAATAACAATAATAATAATAGCAGGCCAACAGCTCCACACTACATAATGCTATATGCGGAGCAGACGTCTCAACAGCGCTGCATCTGAGGGAACACGAGCATCAAAATCACCAGAGAAGCAACAATGATAAACTACAGAGGTGGTTGGAGAAGCCGCTGCACGGGAGACATCCTAATGAGGTTAACCAGGAACATGTCGACAAGTTAGCGTCGAACTATTGGCTGACCTCGGGACGAATGTTCCCCGAAACGGAAGGCTTCTTACTGGCCATACAAGATCCGGTTATACCAACTCGCAACTACCTAAAATTCATTGTAGGAGAAGCATCGGTAGTGGACGACAGATGCAGAGATGGGTGCCAAACATCAGAAACAATCCAGAACATAACAGGGGGATGTCAGATGTTCGCATCAACGGAATATAAGGAACGACTCGATTCGGTTGCCAAGATCTTGCACGAGGAACTGGCCGAAAAACTGCTGCTTGTGCAGGCAGAGAGGGTCCCATATTACAGCTACACACCGGAGCCTGTTCTTGAAAACAGCAACTACAAAATGTACTGGGATCGTACAGTTCTGACAGATCAACGAGTTGCCCATAACCGGCCGGACCTTATAATAGTTGATAAAATTTCTAGGAAGACAACTCTGATTGATGTGGTCATTCCAAACAACAACAACCTGCGTGTGAAGCAGACCGAGAAGATCGCGAAGTACAGAGACTTAGAAGAACGAATTAGAAGGCAATGGGAAATGGAGAATGTTAAGACGGTTCCAATCATCGCGTCAACAACTGGTGTTATACCAAAAAGTTTGCTGAGAAACATCAAAGAGCTTAACTGATAACCTTCACAGGTCCATGCAGAAAGCGGTACTACTTGGGACCGCCCGAACCGTCAGGAAATTCATGGGGAATGCAGGAACGTCCAACAACATCAATGTCACCTAAGGCCCAATAACATGGCAAGGGTCTCGACCGAGCCAGATCCTTATGGTATCCGGGATACCCGGGATCTGAGTGAATAATCCCCATAGAGGGAGTGCGAATGCCTTTTGGCTGTCGATAATAATAATAATAATAATAATAATAAATTCCCACAACTGGAAGGCACCAGGTCCAGATCATCTCCAAAATTATTGGATTAAGAAGCTGTGGTGCACGCATGAACAGATAACTACCTTAATTAATGAAGTCTTGCTCGATCCTCTGAAAATGCCATTGTTTCTTACACAGGGTGCAACCTACCTGTTACCAAAAGACCAGCGGAATACGGATAACCCTGCCAAGTACCGCCCAATAACCTGCTTGCCTACGCTGTACAAGATAATCACATCTTGCCTTACCCAGCGAATATATGCTCACTGCGAGCGGAACAACATCATTGCAATGCAGCAGAAGGGCTGCTCGAAGGGCGCAATGGGATGCAAAGAGCAACTCATCATAGACTCTGTCATCTGCAACCAGGCTCATTCCAAGCAACGAAACCTCCACATGGCTTATGTGGACTACAAAAAAGCATTTGATTCCGTACCTCACGACTGGCTCACAGGTATATTAAAGCTGTATAAAATAGATCATCATACAGTTTCCTTTTTAGAACACGTTATGACAACCTGGCGCACTAAGATACAACTCAGAACCGCAGACAGTAACATCGAGACCGACACAATCAACATCCGAAGAGGGATTTTCCAAGGAGATTCACTCAGTCCACTGTGGTTCTGCATGGCGATGAACCCTCTATCACATCGGTTGAACTCTACAAAATATGGCTTCGCTATCAAAAGCAACAACGCAGAAGCGATCAAGTTGAATCACCTATTATATATGGATGATTTAAAACTGATCGCAGCAACCAAAAACCAACTAACGCAAATGCTTAAAATTGTAGAGGAGTTCTCCAGGGACATCGGAATGCTGTTTGGACTGGACAAGTGCCGCACCCTTAATATCATCCGGGGAAAGCTCGAACAAAGCGCACACGAGATGCAGGACGGCCAGGAGATCGAAGCAATGAGCAAGGGAGATACATACAAGTATCTCGGGATGAAACAAGCTCAAAGGATAGACCATCGAACAATGAAGACTGATTTAACGAATGAATTCATCAAGAGAGTAAGACAAGTAGTGCGAACTGATCTTAACAGCAGGAATTTGTTTAAGGCCCTGAACACGTATGCGTGCTCTGTACTCAGCTATTCGTTCGGAATAGTGAATTGGACCAACACGGACATCAACAACCTGCAACGAAAAGTTAGGACACTACTGACAAAAGCTCGTAAACATCATCCCCGTAGCGCCGTAGAAAGAACAACTCTGCCACGTCAACTAGGAGGAAGAGGATTGGCAGATCTCAGCAAGCAACTGGACCAACAAATATTAAAGCTGCGTAATTATTTCTACAGGCAGGCCAACAGCTCCACACTACATAGGGCTATATGCGGAGCAGACGTCTTAACACCGCTACGTCTGACGGAACACGAGCGTCAAAATCACCACCGAACCGACAACGATAAACTACAGAGGTGGTTGGGGAAGCCGCTGCACGGGAGGCATCCTAACGAGGTTAACCAGGAACATGTCGACAAGTTAGCGTCGAACTATTGGGTGACCTCGGGACGAATGTTCCCCGAGACGGAAGGCTTCCTACTGGCCATACAAGATCAGGTTATACCAACTCGCAACTACCTAAAATTCATTGTAGGAGATGCATCGGTAGTGGATGACAGATGCAGATACGGGTGCCCAACTTCAGAAACATTCCAGCACATAACAGGAGGATGTCAGATGTTCGCATCAACGGAATATAAGGAACGACACGATTCGGTTGCCAAGATCTTGCACCAGGAACTGGCGGAAAAGCTGCTGCTTGTGCAGGCAGAGAGGGTCCCATATTACAACTACACACCTGAGCCTGTTCTTGAGAACAGCAACTACAAGATGTACTGGGATCGTACAGTTCTGACAGATCAACGAGTTGCCCATAACAGACCGGACCTTATAATAGTTGATAAAATTTCTAGGCAGACAACTCTGATTGATGTGGCCATCCCGAACAACAACAACCTGCGTGTGAAGCAAGTCGAGAAGATCGCGAAGTACAGAGATTTAGAAGAACGAATTAGAAGGCAATGGGAAATGGAGAACGTCCAGACGATTCCAATCATCATGTCAACAACTGGTGTTATACCAAAAAGTTTGCTGAGAAACATCAAGGAGCTGGGTCTAACTGATAGTCTTTACAGGTCCATGCAGAAAGCGGTACTACTTGCGACAGCCCGAACCGTCAGGAAATTCATGGGGAATGCAGGATCATCCAACAACATCGGTGTCACCTAGGGCCCGATAACATGGCAAGGGTCTCGTCCGAGCCAGATCCTTTGGTATCCGGGATACTCGGGATCTGAGTGAAAGTTCCCCGTAGAGGGAGTGCGAATGCCTTTTGGCTAAGTCGAGATAATAATAATAATAATTCTCACCCTCACAATACTCCAAACTAGGAGTATCCCAGAAGCAACTAAATGCTTGTGCGGGGGAGGGGGGCAATTAGTATTATTTTGTCTTCGTTGCCATTTGCGGCTAGGGCCGACTTTTTTCCAGATAGAACTAGGATAGCTCAAGTACTACGGAAAACCCTAGAAAACCGTAGTGATCCCAGAGAGTGTAGGACAATTAGTCCTACAAAATGTCCACTATTATTCAAATTGTGTCGCAATCTTGCAAAAATGTCCTTGAATGTCCTTGAATTGTCCTCTCTGGATACCGTTTGTAGTATAAATTGGTTGTTGCATCTGCATTTTCCCCAGATTGTATAAAACAGACTATTATATCCTATTTTTCATAACTTGCAAATTTCATTGTATAGGTATGTTATAAAGTTTATAAATTACACAAAAATAGAATAGATTACACAGCCTAAACAGCTTAACTGAAAATTTGACAGGTAACAGTAAACATTTTTCGACAGTTGTTTCATTGTAGAATAGAATAGAATAGAATACATTTATTTTGCAAAGATAATACATACATATTATATAGCAATAGTCAAGAACAATAGTTTCTCAAAAACCAGAACACTTAAATGTACAGAGAAACATTAATACTATTAAAATAGTCTACTTAATGTATTTACAATATGACAAATACAACACAAAATTAGAAAAAGGACTAATCGAAGTGTATCACAGAAAGTAGTCATCGATTGTATAAAAACACTTATCAACTAAATTTTTTTTAATATTACACTTAAAAAACATTAAATTTTTACTGTTTTTTACAGAGGCGGGCAGCCGGTTAAATAACTTAGGACCCAAAACTGTCGGAGATCGATTAGTCAGTGATAGGGTGGCAAACGGTGCGTGAATGTCATTCTTACTCCTCGTGTTTATACCATGTACCTCACTATTAAGTGTAAAGTCTGATTTATTTGAATAAACATACACGCACATCTCATTGATATACAGCGAAGCCAATGTTAAGATGTTATATTGACGGAAAATATTTTTACACGAATGCATCATTGAAGCACCTGCGATACATCTAACAATTCTTTTCTGGGCAATAAAGATATACAGCGAAGCCAATGTTAAGATGTTATATTGACGGAAAATATTTTTACACGAATGCATCATTGAAGCACCTGCGATACATCTAACAATTCTTTTCTGGGCAATAAAGACATTATGCGACAGGGTAGTGTTTCCCCAGAAGCAAATTCCGTATCTCAATCGAGAATCTACTTGAGCATTGTAAAAGTTGATTAACTGTAATTTGGTCAAAACTGGTTTAAGATTTCTAATGAGAAAATTCATTGAACTCAATCGTGATATCAGATACAGTGTATTTTCATATTCAGATTTTCGTCAATTTTCATTCCCAAAAATTCTACTGAGTGTTCCTCAGACTTCAAAATATAATTATCAACATGTAAAGTTAACGAATTGCAGTTTTTTTGACGGTTATGAAATCTAATTAAGTGAGTGTTATCCACATTAAAATATAGATTACTTTGAAAAAACCAAGCACAAACCCTTTCCAAAACTGTAGCACACTGTTTCTTCAGGACATCATCAGACCTAACCGAGACAATCAAAGTCACGTCATCAGCATACATTGCAAAAGACGCGTCACCCAAGATGCTCTCCAAGCTATTGACGTATAAAATGAATAGTACAGGTCCAAGGACCGAGCCTTGTGGTACTCCCATATCTATGTTAGACTTATCAGAATTATACTTATTTACAGTATTCCTATCTATGTGCTGGATAGCAACAAACTAACTGCGTGACCTCAAGAATGAAGAAATCCATTCATGTTTTACACCCCGTATACAGTAGTCCCACAGCCGCGACAAGAGAATAGTATAGTCGACACAGTCGAATGCACGGCTCAGATCGCAAAAGATCCCAGCCGGACACTCGCCTGCCTCAATAAAATTCACAACTTCATTATAAAAGCTGTGTATGGCAGTTGTTGTAGACCTGCCACAGCGAAATCCGTGTTGCCCATCAGACAGGACCCTGAATTTATTTAGAAAACTCGTCAGGCGATCCAAATATGCGTACTCAAATATCTTTGAAAATGCTGGTGCAAGACTAATTGGCCTGTAATTCATCATCTCTGTGGGATCTTTCTTTTTGAATACCGGCAGCACCTTACTCAGTTTCAGCAGATTCGGAAACACACCGCTCTGAAATGACATATTTACCAAAAAAGTGAGAGGTCCTACAAGCAAATGCAAGACTTGTTTAAGTAAAAACATCGGTATATCATCAAATCTCGAAGATTTTTTATTTTTTAATTTGTTTCTTAATAAGTTAAGAAGCTCAGTCTCAGCAAACGGAGCTAAAAAAAATGTGGATTCTAACATCTTTGGACTGTCAATAGGGAAACTACTGGTCATACCATTACTACTAATCCTAGAAGTTATCACTTTTGGTGCCTCAATAAAAAAATCATTAAAGCCGGAAGCGACTACTTCTGGCGAGTCTACCATAGTATTAGCAATTTTAACTGATAGATTACTTGACCTTTTTTGTTTGTTTGACATCTCAGATATAATCCTCCACGTGGTCTTAGAAGGATTATCTGAGGACATTATTTTGTTTTGATAATAATATTTTTTGGTTTTATCAACCAAAATAGAATGCGCCTTTTTTTGCTTCTTTATATGTCTCACCGTCCAAAGCCTTCTTGTTGAAAGGGCCCGCTTCCAATTATACCTACACATGAAATCATAAATGCTATTAGTAATTGATAACTACTTAAGTAAATCATTAAGTGTTATATATTTTTGGAATGGTAATTTTTTGCTCTATTAAAAAATGCAAAAATATACAAGGTGTTCCATTTAAAAAATAATTTATTCAACGGTAACCCTTAAAAAATTGACTTGAAAAAATGTAGTAGCAGCATTGGATTCTACGTAAAAAGTGCTTTAGGAATGTTTTTACAGAAACTAAAAATTTTCAACTCGAAAAAATTTACGGCCACTTTAAAAAAACGCACATTTTCGAAAAACGCTCTGTAACTCAAGAACGGTGACAGATATCGACTTGCGGTTTTGGCCTTTCAGTTTATCATGAAAAATGAGCCTCAGACACCGATATCAGTTTTCGTCTATCTCTGTCAAAAACAGGAGTTTCTCTTTAAAAGTGTCAAATTTGGCCCACCCTGTACACTGTTGCTAACAACGCTAACTTCAGACAGGTGTATAAAGTTGGGAATCTGTTAAACGATATTTTCGATATTTTCCTAAAAGTTAAGATTTTTGTATCTATATCACAGTTTGGTTCTATATGTTGACAATATAAATATATATAATGGCATTGTGTTGGCGACATTTAACCAACCATGATGAGTTCTCGTACCTATATGTATGAATTAAAATAAATAAAATGGATTATAGATTGATAGTTTTTATATAAAAAACAATAAATTTATGTTGACTCTCATTTACATTTTTTAGCAAATAATGTGTTTGTGCCAAGTAATATTAGAAGCAGCAAAAACAATAGAGGTACGAATATTTCTGCACGTCGTGCACAAATTATAGTGTACAACTCGTTAAGCTATGCATTTTTGCTCGCGCTCTTGAATGGGGTACATGTAAATCAGCTTTCTAATAAAGAATATTATGTAAATTGGTTCCCAATATTTTTGATTTGATCTTTATGTGTAAATTGGTGTTCCCAACATTTTTAGTACACCTGGACCTCTATGTGTAAGCTGGTTACCGAGAATACTTAGGTAATACGCATCAGGTAATAAAACACGACTCCCTGACGCTCCTTGTTTATAATTTTGTCTATTCTACACAGTAGTACAACATGGAATTTTATCCTAAATATCCTAATCAATACAACACAAATAAAAATCATTATTTCAGACTTTAATAACAGCGCATTGAAAAGAATAGTTATTTATGTACCAAGGCACTGAAGTTCAACAAGGCCAGAGGCCTCGGCAACTAAATTCCACATGAGTCATAAAAAGAACTTCAGTGCCGAGGTACATATTATATATATTTTTTGAAATCGGAAAAAAATGTTTTATTAGGCAAGAAAATAATAATAAGGGATCACCCGTCCATGAACCGACTACGCGCGGCGTTGCTTGACTTTGATGATCGCACTACCTAGGTCAAGTAAGACAAGACATGGCATCTTCGTACAGTAAAACCAAACTGCTGCTTCTTGTGCAGCCTACACAACAAATCTATTGATATTCAAATTTACTAAAATATTTATACTGAAGGATTCCGCTTCCATAGGAAACAATTTCGCAATGTGTACGAAAAGTTAGATGGGCCTTGTGTGGACGGGTTTTGAATATTTGGTCACTTTTGACGGGCGATTTCTCTGCGTCCGACGTTTGATGTTTACATCTCGCCAAGGCCTACTTATTGAAAAAATCATACAATAATGTAGCCCAACATTGTACGATTTCTGTGCTTTTAATGACGATTTTGGGACACTTTACTGCCGATTTCAAGAAAACATATTTAATAAAATGCAGTCGACTAATTTCATTTTTTGAATAAGATTATTTTGATAGAAATTCATGACGGTTTTTACTATACCCTTTTATTTTCGATAGGAACCAATCTACCAACACCCGTTAGAGCCCTGCACGGGCCGGGCTTTCCTATTCGGGCCTAGGACCGGCCCGGCCCGAAAGCAAGGTTCGGGCCGGGCCGGG
This sequence comes from Pseudeuparius sepicola, assembly GCA_963920635.1. Lineage (NCBI taxonomy): Eukaryota > Metazoa > Arthropoda > Insecta > Coleoptera > Anthribidae > Pseudeuparius > Pseudeuparius sepicola. The sequence continues at coordinate 42,720,323 of OY987302.1, read as the reverse complement.
CCAAATTATTTTTATTATCGGGCTTTTCGGGTTTTCCTTGTCATAACTTGGGCTTTTCGGGCCTGGCGGGCTTTTCGGGCCTAGCGGGCCTTTCGGGCCTGGTGGGCTTTTCGGGCCTTTCGGTCCGTTCGGGCCTATCGGGCCAGGCGAGCTTTTCGGGCCTATCGGGCCTGGCGGGCTTTTCGGGCCTATCGGGCCTGGCGGACTTTTCAGGCCTAAATAATTTTATTGTCATGTACTTTTAGGTAAATAAATAACTAAAAGGTTAACTTCTTTTAAAATAGATTAGTTTGCTTTCCTGATTGTCTATTATATTTTCATAATCATTTTCTTGGGTATCAACCATCAAAATAAATTGTAGTTATCACAATCGTTTTTTATTATAAAATAGTTTATATTAAAATGAATACATACATATAATATGCGTATAATATCTATATTCTTCTTCCGAACAATTTAGTTTATTGGGATGGGATACGAATATGAGATGCAGTTCTTTTGGGAAGTTCCGGCCCGGCGGGTTTTACGGGCCCGGCGGGCTTTTCGGATTTTTAAGGCCGGGCTTTTCGGGTCGGGCCGGGTCGGGCCTAAAAATTTCGGCCCGTGCAGGGCTCTAACACCCGTTACTCGGCGCCGCCTCGTGCCACAACGTGTGCACCCGCACATGCAATATGCTTCATTGCTTAAAATGGTGTAGAATATGCTTTAGGGAACAAAATTATTACATAACTCTTAGTAAAGAATATTTTTGTCTTTATTATAAAAAGGGATTGGTTGAGGCGGGATGCAAACGGGAAAATTTGAAAATAGTGAGTGATAAATAGTTTCCCATATTTTGGGGCCAAATAATTCAATTTTGGCATTATCACAGGGCGACGAAGTCCAATATAGTGTCACTATTTTTAGGATTTGTTTGAAACATTGAAACATAGCCGCTATTATATAATTGATTTGAAAAAGTTATATTCCACTGACAATGGTTTTTTTATTTGAATCATGACCAACCAGACGGAGCAAGTGTTTGTGTTTGTTCATACTATAACCTTCCCTTTCTATATCTTCTTCTACTGCTTACCTCTGCAAAAATAATAAGTAAGTATTTTATATGCTGTAACTTGTAACAGAATAAATGATCCATTTGAATATTTACTGCCGACACAAACTTTGTACTGTGCATGCTTTTAATTAAGGTTCGTTCTGTATTCCATTCAATATGATGCCCTTTGTTTATTGAGAACCGCTAGACCTGACATGTTACACCACAAGCGAACGTGCAAAAATTGCATGAAACTGAATAACACGCACCCACTCACATTATCGTTATTTACTTTCATATCTAGGCAACGTCAATAGCCAAAAGTGAAAACTCAGGACTAAAACTGTACCAAGACTTTTATTTACGTAATGTCACAACCTTCTCAAACTTACAAGCCCTGTGCAAACATGTGGCAACGCCGCAGCGGGATGGTTCAACGGGTCTATGCAGTCTAGCGGGCCTAATGACGATGGGCCTTTTCTGAACTTTGGCTTAGTTTCTCTTTTCTAATAAAATTTTCGAAAATTTTTATAATTTTGATAAGTTAAGTAAGTATTTTTGTTTAACAGACAATAATAAAATCGGTAACAAAATATACACAAAAGTATAAGTATTTAAAATATCTATGAAGAGGGGGCCATACATTTTAAGTAAGTCTAATTATTGTTAGAATTTCTCGCAAAATGCCCCGTCAGGCAAATGATGAATTATCATACACGCACATAAAACTGCGTTTTGTGAAGGAGAGCAATCTCTTATGATGGAAATGGCAGTTAGGGTCAATTTCATAACACATATAACTAAAGTATCTTTTGATTTTAATTAGGTAAAGAAAATTTTGAAATAATATTAAACAATGTTTCAATTATTACAAAAACTTCTTTAATTTTAAAATTTTTAGTTTGTATATTAACCATTTTATACTTAAATTTTCGTCCTTTATTATTACGATTTGACTTACAGCCAGGTATACAACTACAACTAAGTTCTAGCTTCTCTAGATTCTATAGGCATCTTGAGGCTTCAAATTATAGAAGGAACCAATAACTTCTTCCGCTTTTTCCCTTCTTTTACAAATGTTTCAGTTTTGCACGAAAAAACAAATTTATAAAAAAGCTGTCGTTAGTAGGTACCTCGAGCAGTCTGTTTCCGCCCATGGACACATTGTCTCAACGTAGAAATCTCACGACGATACCGCTACCCGCACTATAAAACGAATGCTTGTAAGTTTCTTATGTAAAATCAACTAACAGGGAGTGACAGGCCACGCCACGCAGACCCGCAAGCCATGTTGCCAGTTTTCTCAACTTCATGGCTTGCCTAAAGTCGGCTGTGGTAATGTCCATAGAAGAAAGTTGACTTTCGTATATTACAACATGCTCAGTTCCCGCATCTTTCTCGGAAATTTACAAATCTCCAAGGCATAACATAACATAATGTAAAGTTTTCGGTAAAGACGTACACGTGAACAGCAAACTATATAACGAGCCCATACTTACTTTGATATTTAGTGTAGATAGTTCCTACCACCAACCGCACCTTGGTTTTTCGATCTTTACCAGAACGTGTTCTAGATATTCCAGTTTATTACCATTTGGATAAAGCAGGATTATTTACAATATCAAACTAACCTTAGTTCAATTATTGGGAACTATTCAGAACCATTATATTTTAAATTGTGTAAAGACTAATCTAATAGCAGCAGCACCTGACTACTGGGCGGGGCTAAGCACAGATCAGTTAGTTTCTGACGAAATTGGAGCAGCATTTGTTTATTTTATTTTAAACATAGGTTATACTATGTTCCCTTATTCCCTATAACTTCATTGCACCAGGTTACGAGCAATCCTGTATAAACCACCCAACCGATTATTTTGAGAGGTGAAGGTTGCTTGTTGAGAAACACTCGTAAATTCGGAGCGAGATGAGCTGATAAGGAATCTGGTTTGCGTAAAGATTTTTTATTCAACTTCAATATTTGGAACCGATCCACAAAACTACAGGTCATACTGAGAATCACGCTTCTCGCATTCGTTTCAATATTTTTCCTTTTCCTTGTTAACAACTGGAGGCGTGTTTATTGGCGCATTAATTATACTGATCGAAAAGTTTAGGTATAATGGCTTAGCTTTCAGTTGTGTTTGCGAGATTTGTTTTGTTTTAGAAAAATCTGAAATATGTGCAGTAAAACTTTTTAGCGCATGTACAAAATTGAGGTTTTTAAGAATTTTAAATAAATAGCCATAATATAGATTTATGTTCACATCAACATCTCATATAACGTGTAAATCAAAACGGGTAATATATAGCGTTTTTATGTTATATTCAAATGAATGTTTAACCATAGGCAATAAAGATCATAATCATGATCTTTGTGGTGCAGATTAAGGTCACAGATTTTTAAAAATATTAGTAGAAGTACTTTTGAAATAGAGACAGTAATTGTAATTTAATATCAAGTACTTTTTGAAAAGGAATTGTACTTGTAATTTAAAATCAATTACTTCTGAGAATTGCAATTCCTTTTTAAAATTCTTTTAATGCAATTACTGTTTCAATTACAATTACTTTTCCAATTACAATGTCTTGTCCAATTACAATTACTTTTTCAATTACAATTACTTACACAATTTCCTCTTGCGGTGCCGGCCGGCGACGGCTCTTAACAATGAGGCCTGTTTTTTTATTTTTCTTATATCTCTTGTAAAGCCCATATGGCACGGCCTTAAGATTTTTTTGCATACATGTTAAAAGATTTATTTTATTTCATTTAGCAGTTTATTTTCAGTTTTATTTTCATAGAAACTGAGCTGTGACTCTGTGAGGCCATTGTGTTTTTAGACATAGGTATTAGGTACTATATAATACTGTACCTACTGAATATAATTCGTTTTGTTCATTAAAATACTGTACATTTTATTTATTTTAATTTGAATATTTGCCATTTACAAAGACACAAAAACTAGAATTTTTTTGCATCGCAGAACAAATAATGCTTAATATCGTTATCAGTTATGGTTTTTTAAGTAACTAGGTAAGTACCTACCTTATTTTGGTGTCTACAAATTTAATAGAAAATAAAGCGAACAAGAAGTAATTGAAAAAGCAATTGGTTACATCAATTCCAATTCCAAATACAAGTAATTGTAATTGTAATTCAATTACATTTCAAAATATCAAAGGAATTGTAATCGGTCAGTTTTTAATTATAATTGACCCAGCTCCAGTGGCGTTCCTAGATGTGTGACCGCCCGTCTGCAGAATATAATAAAAAAACTCGTTCAGGTTATAAAAATTTCAAAAATCTTGCACGTCTAGGGTTTTCCGTCTCTACCTACGAGGTAATAGCAAAAATTATTATGTAGTTATAACAAAAATAATAATAGGTATTCTCAAAAATATATATTTATAACGATAAAATAGGTACCATAGGCAATCAGTCTAATTATAATGAGTAATATATTTTGGAACTGGTAGAATTTCCAGACTGAAAGGAACAAGGTAAATATATTTTTTTTTAAATTAAAAATGTTTTAAAATATAAAAAAATTAAAAAAAAAGACAAGTAAAACATCACTTACAGGCGTTATGTGAATCCCTTAAGACGGTATTACACTTGTCAACTTCTTGGCCAAGAAATTGACGAAAGTTCGAAAATATTGTGGCAAGTTTGGGTATTTCTAGGGATTTTCTGTGTTCCGATCTCAATACCAATTTTAGTGGCTTAAAAAAAATACCGGAAATGAGAATATGCTCCAGTTCACTCAGATTCACATTAATAACTAATTTATAACTATTGGTTATTAGATTTTTCGATTTTTGCGTGTGATTTGAGAGATTCCAGGATTTATTTACTTATTAATGTTTGCATATTTGTGCTTTCGTGTTGGTAGTATTGAAATTGCACAATAAATTGACCAATTTATTGATGGTGAAACATACCACATTATCTACAATTTCTTGGTGTAATACCAGCTTTACGAAATTTGCGCCCTACAAACGTCACGCCGCGCCGCGCAGTTACCACAGAGCAAAGACCAGAATAGAGGTAGTGCCGACGGCCGACCGACGCCGCCGACGGGTTAGAAGTTCATATAAATATTATTGATATCAATATGGTGTTGTTGCATTGTTGACGATATTCTTTTTGAGGGCGAATGCAAGTAATGTAGAGACTTACTAACTTTTTCCCGAAAAAACATTCTTTCGCGAAGGAAGGGCGGCCTGTGGCCGCCCCTGGATTTGGCCGCCCGTCTGCGACGCAGACCTCTGCTGCCGGGTCAGCTCGCCCCTGCCCAGCTCTGCTCATAGTCGAGTTATGTAAATTTTTCCGGATGTCGTGCATTAAAAATTTCAGCAACTTGTCGATATGTGTTCTCCACATATTAAAACAATTTGAATTTTGCCTTGTAAAGTCAACATTTCTACCTTTCTCTGTTTAAGGAGTATCAAACTGTCAAATAAAAACAATTGCTTCAATTCTTTCCATGGCCATCAATATCGATTAATATGAAATTAAACTGATAGGTAGATAATAATTATCTGTTCCATAAATGTCAAGAATTTTGCTTAGATACGTAAAATAGTTTGATGATATTTTAATTTATTATTATTTTGGCATCAATAATTAGAACTGGGAAACGTAATGTAACTAAATTTATACCCTATATGCTAGACAGTACATCAACTTTGCAGCAAACATAACAGAATTTTAAAGCGGTAATATATGTATAATTTTATTTTGAAAAATACCTATTCTTATCGGTAACTAGTAGTAAAAAATTAATAGAACGATAAAGCTAGTGATATAAAATAGTTTTTACGAAGTTTTTAAAAGTTTCAGAAATTTCGTAAATATTTAAAAGTGGCAAAAAACTAAATCTTTTATTAGAGCGTTCAAATTTGGTACACGTAAAATTGAAACAGAAACAACTTTTTCAAGTAAAACTTTTTGATATTTTAACAAATAAACCCATTTTTGGCGAAATATTTTTTTTAAATGTCATTTTTGACAGATAACGAAAGTCACATGACCACGTTTGAGGGGGTCATTTTTCATCATTTGTCAAGCATAATGTAACCCCAAGATTAAATTTCAAAATAAAACAGTAATTAAAAATTCCCCCCCTATGGTGCGAACTTTTTGGAGGACACTGTATACAGGGTGTCCAACTTTTAAACTGTACCTAAAAATCCGTAAAATCTTCATTTTTAGAGATAATCGCCTAATTTTTTTTTGTTTGAAAGGCCTTTAAAACCGCCTTTTTTTAACTACATAATAATAATATTTATTTAAAATCTGATCCCACAGCATTAGTCGGAAAACCCCAAAACCCCCATATACCAAATTTGAACAAGAAATATACAGGGAGTTTGCAGGGTGGCAAAGTTGGGAAAAATATGAATTTTAAAGGCATCTGCCATTTATCATTAATTATTGATAGCGAGAATATTGTTTTTTTCAAACAAACGCGGTCAGTTGTGTAAATATTTTAAATGTAATGCCTTTGCCTTGTAACAAAAAATATTTAATGGTTTCAAATTTTAGGATACACTTCAGGGCTAAACTTTTCCGTTTGCCGCCAGAAACATGGCGGCACGAGGTGGCGAAAATGACATAAAAATCTAGACCTCTCACTTTGGAGAAAATTATATATTTTGAGAAAATCTTTTGGGACCACCTGTCAATTAGAATCTTTTTGGACTTATTGGGTTCACATTTAAAAATTTAGTAAGAACTCTCTTAGGATCTCAGGGTTAACTGGAGTTCACAGGTGTCCGAAAGGTCAAGCGAGGTCAAGATGTTGCCTCGGTAGTGAGGTAGCGATTTTGCACGGTTTGTTGGTCTTATGGCGATTTACATGGGTCGAGTGAGTCAAAAGTCTTTTAGTTAATCTAGTCTTGACCAATGTGACAAATTGGCTGACAAATATGAGTTTAGGTTTAGCAATGTCTTAGCTTACCAACTATTTCAAGTATAGGAGAGCCGGTGAGAATTGTAGCCACTTAAGGAAATAACACCACAAAACAATTATTAGTATTAGCTTCTTAGGTAAATAAATATAAATACACAATCATATCTACTAGTATTGTAGTATGTAGATCAGTTATGACTAATGATTTAAATGTTATAACCATATTTTTGGAGACGGAAAAAGTAAGATATCAGTTTGACTATCATTACATCTGGAGATGGAGTAGCCCGTAAAGGTAAATAGTGAAAGGTAAATGGATGGTAAATTTGGGCTATTTCAGCTATTTTAGCTCCCGTTACCCGAAAGTACAAAATTTCCGTTAGCAGACGCAAACAAAAAACTTAGGTACCTATATTTAAAGTAATGATCAAATAGAATTTCTAAATCTCCCTATCTACTGTATCTACATAGAATTTACACGTGGCACTAATGAAAGACATTCGAAAATCAGAAATATCCCCATCGACTGTACGAAACGAATTTATTTAGGAGCGGGCGGTTGTTCATAACTTTCGAGGTCCAAGGTCAACAATTGGCCGAGTTCACAAATCACAATATGTGTGGCGTTCCGAACAAGAAAATAGTGTGGTTGCTCCCATTGCCTATTCACTCCAACTACCTCCGGCTCTATAGGTAGCTTTTAGACCATATTTTTTCCAATTTTGAATCAGTTTTGGTATATATCAGCAGTTTTAAGGTCGTTTTTGGGAAATATCGGGGTTTCTAGCTTTGAATAAATCATTAAGTTATAATAAATAAAATATGTTATTTCACGAAATCAACAAAGAGCAGAAATACAGATCAGAGGGAAATAGACCAGCGGGGAAAAATCAAATTAAATTTGTCCACAACTAAAAAAAATTCAGATTAATACCCATTTGGAGGTATAGATACTGGGTACATGAGTTTAGGTAAATAGTTCAGATATGACATACATGTAACATTTTATTTACGGCCTATAGGTACACAGATAGAAAGAAATACTTGAATCAAATAAAATTTATTTAACTCAAACAAATTTGATTTTTGTATATGGCGAACCCTAGACTAACTTTGAATAAAACATTTGGTTTGTTTCAATTTAAAAGCAACATTTAATTTGAGACAAATAAAATATTATTTGGAAGAAATTAATTTTTATTCCCATGAAAATACTAACGATTTGAATTGAATAAATGATATATTTCGAAGGAACAAATCTACAATGTTAAAAAACATTTATTCCATTTAAAAAATTAAGAAAGTTGCGTAAAACAACTGTGATGGGTTGAATTATCCATTCAGGGTATTCACTCAGATAAAATATTATTTATTTAAAGTAAAGCAACCTTTCTCTTTATCATTATTCACAAACTTTACTTTTTGTCGATTCGAATAAAAAACAATAAGTTTATTCAATTCATAAAGATGTTCTGTTGAATGGAACGGAAATTGGATTAGAAAAACACGATAATTTGTAATGCTCTAAAAATATTTATTTAAATACAATTAAAAACAATATTTGATATAAAAAAAACTATACAAAACTCATCAAGGAAAGCGCCTCATACAGGTGGCTTATTTGATAGGTACATTTCAAGTACTTATAGTTCTTTGAGATTTGTATACATTATTGTTTATGCGTATCCTACTTACAAAAGAAGTTGAAAACACACAATACACACAATACACCACACTACACTCTGTTAATCGGCGGCTATAAAAATAATAAAACTGCTCGCACAAAACCTCTAGGAACACTGCAGACGCGTAATTACACGGACACGGAATAGCGCTCAACGCCGACACTAGAGTGCGCCCTCGCCCTCCCATATTTTCTCTTTCTTTCTATCTTTCATTCTTTGGAGCGAGACAGCAATAAAAATGATAGGTAATATTATTTAACTCAAATAAGACCAAATAACAATGTAGTTGACCCAAACAACGAAAGCTAATACTATAAATAAAAATTATTCTTGTTTGCACCAAGTAATACCTTATTTCAGGAAAATAATAAATGCTTCCACTAAACAATAATGTGTCAAAAGAATCAAATACTTCACCCAAAAAGCACTTATTTTTTAATTGAAAAAAATAAATCTTCTTTACATAATATACTTTCTACCGAAATAATAGTTATTTATGTACCAAGCCACTGAAGTTCAACTTTTTACGACTCATGTGGAATTTAGTTGCCGAGGCCTCTGGCCGAAGCAAATAAACCACATGAGTCATAAAAAGAACTTCAGTGCCGAGGTACATATTATATTTTTTTTTGAAATCGGAACAAAATGTTTTATTGGGCAAGAAAATAATAATAAGGGATCACCCGTCCATGAACCGACTACGCGTGGCGTTGCTTGACTTTGACGATCGCTCTACCTAGGTCAAGTAAGACAAGACACGACACCTTAGTACAGAAAAACCAAACTGCTGCTTCTCGTGCAGCCTACACAACAAATATATTGATCTTCAAATTTACTAAAATATGTATACTGAAGGATTGCGCTTCTATAGGAAACAATTTCGCAATGTGTACGAAAAGTTAAATGGGCCTTCATCGGCCGGGTTTTGAATATTTGGTCACTTTTGACGGGCGATTTCTCCGCGTCTGACGTTTGATGTTTATATCTCGGCAAGGCCTACTTATTGAAAAAATCGTACAATAATGTAGCCCATTATTGTACGATTTCGTGCTTTTAATGGGGATTTTGGAACACTTCACTGCCGATTTCAAGAAAATATTAATTGTATTTTTATCTGTGTATTCTCTTCTATAATGTATTGCTGCTTGCAAACGTCATAGTAAAGCCTATTTACCTAGGAAAGTAAACATAGTGTCTTCCTTAAAATTCGAATTGTTGCGAAAAAAGAAAATCCTAAAACCAACCACAGCTTCAAAGCAAAGAGACCCGAGGGGGTACGGAATCGCCGGCCGCCTAGTCGCATAACTACCGTTAGGTTATGTCAGGCACGTGACAGCGGACGCGGCCTTCCCGGCGGTTGTCCACCTCCACGGCGGCGACCCACACATCGGCTGCTTCACCTCGCGTCACCCCGGGCAACATAAACAGGGCCGCGTCGACGTCGTCGTCGTCGGCGGCGGCGTCGGCCACGTGCGGCCGTGCGACGGGACGCGCCGCGAGCCAGACTGGCGGCCACGCCACCCGGGCTGCATCTTGCGCGCGCGATTTCCCGCTTTTTCGGGAGCGGCGGCGGCCGCCGCCGGCAGGACCGACGCGACGCCGCCCGGCGCCGGAGATGGGGAGCGGACGTCCCAACCTAACCCCATGCGCGCCTCGTTGGGGGGTGGTCGGTTGTCGATTGTCTCGGCCTTGTGGCGTCGCCCCCTAAAAGTGTTGCGCTGTCGGTATCCACTGTTTATGCAATAAGGTATGGAAACTTTATTCTGAATAGAAAGATCTTACATCCAGGATGCCTTTGCGCTATTTGAAACTTCAAAAGCACAACACTTGTTTTTCTATAATTTAATTTTTAAAAAGAGCTTTCAACCACTTCCACCGCCTATTACGACACTGACTTGTGTATTGTAAAATACATGAGACGGAAATCGCCCTGAGTAGTAACCAAATTTTGACACAACATTTTGATATCTGCCAAGGTGATAGATATAATATGTACTTGTAGCTTATATAGTAAGGGCAGAATGTAAAGGAGAAGTCGGCCATAAAATCGAGAGAGATGGACTATGATTTTACTACCTGGTCTCCCTTATGTTTTGGAGCGAGGGGTTCGGCTTAAAGAATCGCAAGACCAACTTTTTATTGCTCTGTCCTTGTCTGATACATTATGTTAATAAAGATAATATATTCAAATGGGAGTGTACGCCTATAAAACAGGGCAGTAATTAAATATTTGGTTTATTTTGGTGATAGACTTCCTGTAATAACAATGCAGCGTGAAGTATTCAGTGCCCAAAGTAGAAAATTAATATTAAAAGTGGTGAAATATTTCCAAGAAAAAAAAGAGAACACATGTGAAAATTTATCGGTACTTCAATGTGCATCGGAGGCGTTACAGATTAGTACAAGGACCATTTCACGAATTAGGCAAGAAGACATTAAACATATTAAAATGGTACACACTAAAAGTAAAGCAGCCTCGAAAACTAAAGATTTGACAGAATCGGATAAAGGAGAAATAAGAAGTTTGATTTATGACATGACAACTAACAAGCAACACTTAACTAGGAAAAAAATATGCGAACTAAAAATATAAATATATATATTTTTTGCCTAACCATTACAAGAATAATTATTTAAATACCTAAGACCTCCTTTGAATTTCAGGATCATTATCTTTTAATTGCCAGTCCAAATTACCGAATTAATCTTCAAAAATTACAAATGAAATTACAACAAGTACCTATGTACAAATTTTTAATCCGTCCGTTCACATCAGGTAGTAAAGCAATAATTTATTCTTGGCCGACCCTGCCTGCCTTAAACAATCAACTAGTAATACAAGACAAGTACTAGATTGTCTATTTCTCTTCCTTTCATAAAAGGTGCTTAGCGAACTTTAAGACGTACGTCGAATACAAATTGGAGGAGGAGACATGAGTGTAATTGTGCGAGTGCAAGTAAAGCAATAGATATAGCGCTCTCTCTTTGATGATTTATTGCCGACTTCGCCTTTACATTCTGCCCTTACTATACAGGATGATTTTTTTAGGTCTACCACCGCCATTTTCTCGCTTATTTTACGCCCTACAAAAAAAGCGTAAGAAACACAAATGTTGCAATTTTGGACAGCTAAGTGGTGCTGCAAAAGAAACCGGCATCAATGGCCAACTTGTCGCGCAATATTAAAAAAACCTCAAATTGAGCAAAACTATTAATAGCCGTGGAATGTTTATTTTAAGAGACAGAGGAAAACTTTTATATTGAAAATTGATGGCACTGAGAAGCTTTATCCATCTACGTAGTCAGATAGTTTCAGCAAATTACACAGGGTATTCGGCTCTCTTGAGGCTATGATTTTTTTTTGTTTCTTTCTCATTAAGCGATTTCCTCGCTTATTTTAGGCCGCACAGAAAATACGTAAGAAAACAAAATATGACAATTTTGGTCAGCGAGGCGACTTTAAAAAAGGAATGGGCCTCCATGCCCAACTTTTCGCATACTTACTGTACTAAGAAAATTTAGAATCGACAAAAATTTTCATGGTCTCAAGAGAGCCGAAGACTCTGGGTAATTTGCTGAAACTATCTGACTACGTGGATGGATAAAGCTTCTCAGTGCCATCAATTTTCAATATAAAAGTTTTCCTCTGTCTCTTAAAATAAACATTCCACGGCTATTAATAGTTTTGCTCAATTAGAGGTTTTTTTAATATTGCGCGACAAGTTGGCCATGGATGCAGATTTTTTTTGCAGCACCACTTAGCTGTCTAAAATTGCAACATTTTTGTTTCTTACGCTTTTTTTGTAGGGCGTAAAATAAGCTAGAAAATGGCGGTGGTAGACCTAAAAAAATCATCCTGTAGATATCTTTTCGAGTTATTATGCTTAGCTGTGAGGCTTGTGCCACTTCCCTGACCGCCAAAGCTAAAATGTTTGAGGATGATAATCCATCGGTAGTTACTGATATTACGAAAAATGAGGATTTTTGCCTCGATTAGTTTGTAGAAACAACTCAAAGGTGCGCGCCACTGTAAAAACGGAAACGGCATCCCGCCATATGCAGAGACTGTTCCGGTCAAGAGTTAAGTCCAAATTTGCTCCTTCCTGTACCTAATTCTCTATTAAAAAATATGTTACAATCTTGCATGGAAGTTGACAAGTATACAGAGTATCCTCGATATAAGTACCAACATTTCAATCACATATCTATAACTCATAAAAAACAACTTTCCGCATTTTTTTCGGAAACACCTTAATTTTCCTCAAAAATATTTTTAAAATTTTAATTTTTTAATGTGTTTTATTACCCGCCACTGGAACATAAGTCGAAACTCTTGACTAAGTAATAACATACATACAGAGAACAGAGTGTCTCACTTAAGAGTGCAACAACCCTATAACTTCTTTAATTTTTAACCGACCAGAATGAAATTTTACCAAAGGTAGATGGCATTGTTGCCTACATATTTCCAAAAAAATAGTTGCCTACTCCAAAGTCAAAGCCACCTGCGATGCCACAAAAGAGGCTAAAAATCCATTCATATTAGGCATTTTCTTTCAAAAAAATTTACTAGAAAAAAATGTTCAGAATCGATTCAGAACCCTAAATACAAAATTTTGTCAAAATCAAAAAATATTAAATAAATAAAATAACAATAAAAATTTTTGATTTAAATTTTTAAATTTTGTTTTGTAGCTTTTATTTTAAAATAATTACTTTATGAAAACAACTTGCCTTCAAAACTTCCATGGCACACTTTTCTAAACGCAGAAAATTATTAAATTGCTGTTTTTGGAATTTCATTTTTTTACATTAATATTTTTTGATTTTGACACAATTTTGGATTTAGAGTTCTGAATCGATTCTGAACAACTTTTTCTTGTACATTTTTTTGAAAAAAAAAAATGCCTAATATGACTTTCGGATTTTTAGCCTCGATTGTGGCATCGCAGGTGGCTTCGATTTTGGAGTAGGCAACTAATTTTTTGGAAATAAATAGGCAACAATGCCATCTACCTTTGGTAAAAATTTCGTTCTGGTCGGTTAAAAACTAAAGAAGTTATAAGGTTGTTTCACTCTTATGTGAGACACTCTGTATATATACATACATATATAGGTAATAACAAAAAAGCACAAAAAGTAGGAACAAATTAATTTGTCAAGTCTTCTCACCGCCTACTATTCTTTTCTAAAACATATATCGTGGTTTTTAGATTGTTTTGGTATTTCTTCTCGGTCTTTCTAAGACTCCACCCTGCACTAAATGACGTCTAAAGTATGTGATATTAGACATAGGCATACACCAAATGATACCCGGACGTTAAATACAGAACGTCATGTCGACATCAGTATCTACGCTAACGTTATCGAGACGTCTATTCTATAACGGTCATTGTATAAAGACGTACGAGATAAATGATGATTCAAGACGAGTATGGGACGTCGCAAGTGGCAAGAGCCGACTGCTAGCTGCGATATGTGTTGTCCTTGATGCAAAGTTTATTTAATTTCTGTAATTTAATAAAGTAATTTGTTTTATTCATTTAAGTCGATAGTATACATACACCTGCAAAAACAAAAACTTAAAAATATCGCAAAGTAGCTAATAATTTTATGAATTAAATATTTCATAAGAAATTTTATAATAGTTTCAGATTATTTTATTAAATTATAGAAATTAAATAAACTTTGCAACAAGCGCAACATTTTCATGCTTCAAAAAAGTATGTAAACTATAAAATTTTTAGTTTCTCCAAAATAAAGGATCTTGTGTAGATAGAATCTGTGAGAAAAAAATCATGAAGAATAATTAAAAGCACAGAAAATATAGTCTATACAGCAGCAGAAGTCAGCATAGAGCAGGTATAATATCTATATGTGTATCGAATTTTGTTCGGCTTCTCGGTAATAGACGGCGCGTCTGGATGCACAATCGCAAAGTCCTTCATTCTTCTCGCCGTTGCCGAGTCTTGTTCGTCGAACCGCCCGTCGTCGATCTTTGCCACTTTACTGTTATCTATATAAATGGGGAAAAGATGCGCAATCCGGCAATAAGGTACTAAAACCTGGCCGTCGCGTCGGTGTCAAAATTTGACCTGGTTTTCGGGCCGTCTCTTTCGTGTACTCTAAAATATTATATTGGATCAGGTTTCTGTTGCTGTAGGCAATATTTTCTGTGTAAAGTAAAATTAACAATAAATGAACAGTATATGTAGGTTCACGAAAATTAATTTCTAATAAGTTTTTGGTATATTTTGACAAATAAGTGGCTTTTTAGAAGTTCTTTTTGTTAAATGACAAATTTGACAGTTAACGCAAGTCACGTAACCACACCTTCAAACGTCATTTTTTTATCCTTGTGCAAGCACCACATACCTGCATACCTGTATATTAACATAATATACCCTATTGCGCACGGCAAGGCGCCCTATATTGACAGTTTGAATGGTGGCTACTTTATTCCTTGTTTAAATTTTTTTATACTGTATATGAATGAAATTGCATTACACTTTTTGAAGACGCCGGTAAAATCATAAAAGTCAGGGTGAGATGCTTTTTTGAGAGATGCGATTTAATTTTTAATCGCGATTTCTCCTTATTTTGCACGCTTAATAGCTTTTCGTTTTCATAATTACAAGATCAAAAAATGACTTGGTAAAGCATTGTAAAAATGCGAATAAGAGGCTTTTACATCCAGATTGTGAAATTACATTCCATAGGTATGTAAATAGGTATAATTTTTTGCCAAATTATATTGTTTTTCATTGATATTTTCTCATTTCTTGCTGATTTTTAGGGTTTCAAAAGAAAAAAAAAACTATAAATTTAGAAAGTGGCTTAGTACTCTAGGTGTCATCGACAATAATATTCTCTGGAAGGACTCTATATATGCGTATTCTATTCATTTTGATGAACAGGATTTTTTAATGCAACACTAAACAACGCGAAAAGTGGCGCTCTAATACCATCTAGAAACCTAACGGAAGAATCAGTGGCGTCAAAATTGGTAAGACCACCAAAGAAATTCATTCCGGTTCAAGAAGTAACTCATAGAGATGAGGAAAATGTTGACATTGTAATTCTCGACACGACGAAGGGAGGCCCATTTCTGGAGCAACTAGAATTAACCGAAGATATGCAAACAGCAGCAGGCAGCAGCAAGTAAACCTGTTAACTGCAGATCACCGCCAGCAAAAATATTGAAGCTTATCAAAGAAGAGCGTGATTAGAAATCACTTCACTTGCATTTTTGAAGCAAAGTGGTAGAAGTTGATGTTACCAAGTTTTCTTTTGCTTGTATTTTTTACACAAACAAAAAGAAAAAGTTCTAAGGAATAAAACTAGCCGCCTAAAAATTCAGAAATAGGTATATAGATATGTTCCTGGAAAATAGGTTATTATTATTAAAAGTATTCAAAGAAATAATTATCTCAAGTAATATTGTATGAAAATATTTTCATGTTTTTTATAAGTAATTCTTTAGGGGAGTATTCTGTTTATGATGATTAAAATATGTTGTTTTGATTAATAAGTTGTATAATTTCTCAACCTACAAAACCAAAACCAAATCTTGGACCTATGTTGTACTTTGAACTAAAATAATTTCCTTTTTACACAAAACGACAACCAAGACATTACATTAATTATATGGAACCCACCCGTATAAATTATTTCAAATTTCCCGCCTCATTTAGGGTTAAAAATGGCGGCCAAATTATTCCCCAGGTCGGACGTCTCTCTTGCGCGGTATAGGTTGCTATAGGTGTATGGCAAGCACTAACTGCTGAGAAGGTCGCGTTTTAAATTGTTCAATAATTGTGGCTGTGATCTCGAAACAAATGGGGATCACAAAAAAATTAAAACCGACTTCAAAAATTTGCCCGTATACACACTCCACTAAAAATTAAAAAAAAAAAATAACAAAAAATAACACCGACTTCGCAAATTTGCCCGTATGCACATTTCAACTAAAATTTTAGAAATATTTTTCTTTCTAAATTGGGTTATCTTTGGATTTGGTGACAGTCAAGGCAAGGAATTTACATCTATTTAGATATGAATACATCATATCCTACATACATCATAACTTACTGTCACCGACTCCAAAGATAACTCAATTTAGAAAGAGAAAAATATTTCTAAAATTTTAGTTATGTGCATACGGGCAAATTTGTGAAGTCGGTGTTATTTTTTGCTATTTTTTTTTAATTTTTAGTGGAGTGTGCATACGGCAAATTTTTGAAGTCGGTTTTAATTTTTTCGTTAAAATCTTTTTTCAATCCCCATTTGTTTCGAGATCACAGCCACAGCCGGCTTCTCTATGAGTTCTGCGTTAAAACGAGCCCGTATTATTATTGTAGATATTTATACAGCTTGGCGATATCTCCACTAATAGAGAACTACAAGTCATTAAAAAATGTGATAAAAGGAAGTTAAATTAAAAAGTTTTTCGAAAAAAAATGTACCGGAATTGTTGTGCATAGAAAATAGTATTTGGAGGGGTTTCAAATCGAACTAACTTATTATAATCAGTTGCGCAATGACTATATACCATGACAGATTTCGAAGGTATAAAATTGAGAAAAAGCGCCAGGGATGTTTTCACTTTCTCCGATTGAGACAAAAATCGATATTTGGGAATTTCAAGCGAATCTTATACAATTTTCTGATAAAAAACCTAACATGATTTCTCCAAAAATGGGTTTTGGCTGTGAGTCTGCAATAGAGGTTTTGAAATCGGGCGACAAATACAAATTGGGCAGAGGTGTTTTAGATAAGAATAACGAAAAATAAGAAGAAAAGTTCATATAAAGGTGGGTTCAAAACGCATCCATAAAAAGATAAGGGGTGCCAAAATTTAAATTTTATTTTATATTTTCTAAATAACTTTTGAACGATTCCGAAGATTTAGTAACTGTGATGAGGTTTTATATAGAATCTCATAACGTCATAACTTTTTTGTGCCTAGGCGTAGGGGAACTTGGGGGAATATCAACCGTTGGGTAATATCGACCTCATTTTTATCTACCGTAAGATGCCAATGCCCTATGTCGCCGTTAGTAGGCGTTGTTTGAAAGTACTAGCAAAGTCTAGTAGTATTCTCTAGACTTTGGTCCTAGCCATGTTGAGTTCCACTCTTCGTGTTGACTTGGTTGCACAATATCGAAAATTGGCAGATTCCTTATAATTTTTCCACTGTTATTGATAAGAGCAAGTATTCCATACATTTTCATCCTTAAATTGCTATTAGGAGCAATAGTCAACTAGGTCGATATAGCCTTAAATTCTGCTTACTAATCTCATGTTTTTCCAATATGTATAATTTTCAGGTTATTAGTAGGCTTTGGGGTAATGTCCATCAGATCGATCCACGTCATGTTATTGTTATTACCCTCTTGATCCCCGCAGCATTTTATTTTATAATGTCGATTGATCAGAATAGTTTCAAAAATATGAAATATCTTTGTTCCAGTGAAGAAAAAACATACGAAAATACTGAATATTAAAGTTAATATAATTTTCTGTTTGGTCGATATTACCCGCCGGCAGTGATGGTCGATATTATCCTACTGATCGATATTAACCGATTTTTTCTGACTTTTTTTAAATAACATTAGACATGAAGTTATTAAATTTGTATAAAAGTTTCAATGCAAATCTGAAAGAAGAATTCTTACGGGCTTTTGTAGAAATTTGGGGAAAATTACATTAAAAATATGATATTGTTCTTAGGTAGTCGATATTCCCTGGCACGTTCCCCTTATTAAATTTTTTGACGTGAACATGTTTTCCTTTGAAGTTTTTATGCGAAAAAGGTGTACTTTGTAGATGCCTCTGGGAGCAATCGTTTTCGGGGTATTTGCACATTACAATTTTCATGTAAGAAACAGTAAGATATCTATCAATGCTAGCATGCATTTGGAGTAGGTTTTGACCAAGGTAAATAAAAACAAAACGCTTTTAACTGAATTGTTCGTTATTTAATAAACCATTTTTAATTTTTTTATTACTTTTCTCAACATAACAGTACATTTTGGCAAATTTCTCATTTTGTAATCTTTCGATTCGTTCAAAGGCTGAAGCTGAAAATATAAAATAAAATTTAAATTTTGACACCCCTTATCGACGAACTTATCGTCTTATTTTTTTGATGTTCTTTCAGCCCTAGAACTGTGTACATTGTTTTTTGAAACATTCTGTATGTGTGATGAATCTGACAACAGACGGTACCAATTGCAAATATTCCTAACCTTCTAGCATATTTCGTTTTGGAGAAAAAAATAGTAACTTGAAAACGAAAACTCGCAACATTATTATAAAGGATTATTATTTAGGATAAATAGTTCTACCTACTGCAGTGGCATATTCAGGGGGGGGGCAAAGGGGGCAATTGCCCCCCCCCCCGAGCTGTCGAGATAAACGAGATTTGTAACATAAAAATGAATAATACCAAAAATTATATACTCCTGGCCTAATCTGAAAATGCAGTGAACGTCAAGCATCTACAATTTGTTATTTGTTTCATTTTGTCTTCTCGAAATTAAAACCTGTGCAGTAGATTTGAGAACGCGCCGCCGTATATTATGCACACATTCCGTCGGTCGCAGCGCGTAACCGTAAATTAGTCAAAACAACCTACCAGTCACTGAACCTACTAAACATATTTTGCACAATTACAGTATGTGCCAGAAAGAACATTTTCAAAACTGAAAATTTTAAAAATTTATATTAGAAACAATATTAGCGAAAAACGACTGAATGGGTTAACACTCCTTTGTGTTCCCTGAAATACCCATATCTCCAGAGGAGATATTTGACGAGCTCAAGACCAAAAAAAGAATGCTTGATTTTGTGATATAGATTTAAAAAATTAAAAAGAAAAATGGAAAATATGACGAAAAGTTCATATGAACATAGGTCCGCGGATGTTTGGTTTTCGAGATGCAGGGTGTTGAAATTGAAATTTTATTTTCGATTTTTTTAAGTACCTAACTTTTTGAGACGACAAAATTTTCTTACAAAAAAAATCAACAACAAGTTAATTAAACTGTCAAAAAATAAATGTGCTTGTTTATTTAAATTTTATTTTGAATTTAATTGCGTACGAGTGTCGATATGCACCTGAATCGATGCAGAAAGTTGAAAATTTCTCGAAAACGGTCACCTTTGGCGTTATTCACCAAGTATACCTTTTTTGCTTACAAAACGTGTGGGAAGAGGATACATTCACAAAATGTTGTAAAAGTTTACTGTCAAAAAATTAGGGCAAACTAAATTAAATAATGATAGCGTACGCAGCCCTCTACGGATTGCACCAAAATTAATACCAAATTATGACTTCTCTTCTCAAAAAAAAACCCGGCTACCAAATTTGGCAAGAAAATTTTGTCGTCTCAAAAAGTTACTTAAAAAATCGAAAATAAAATTTCGATTTCAACTTCAACCAAACTTCTGCAGGCATGTTCATATGAACTTTTCGTCATATTTCCATTATTTTTCTTTTTAATTTTTCAAGTTGGTGCATTTATTTCCGGACACCCTGTATTCATTTATTTTAGAAAATACGTTTTTGTTCTATTTTTATTCATTAAAATTATCGACAGAGTTTTGTTATTTGCCCTCCCCCAGACGTTAATCCTGGATACGCCACTGACCTACTGCCTTGTTTGCAAGACATGGCAAGACATTATATCGACTATGATGAGTTTTAAAGTCATATCTAATACATGTTTTACTTCCCAATCACAATCAAATGGCACCATTGCATGGGCATTCTTCTCGAAAAATAAAACACCGCTTGTTTACCTTTTTGCTCAAAGCTCTGTGTTAAGGGTTCTACAGGCTTTTAGAACAGGCACCTAGAATTTTCGCTACACCTCTTGAGCGGATTGATCGATTGTAACGACACTTGGCACAATATTTTAATGCAATATTTCATTCTCCACAAAAACGATCTTGCTTCGTTTTCATAAATTATGTTTCGTAGATAGTGCTAAAAATTCAGCCTTCATGCATGTACCCGGCGCGTATAATAATAATACATAATAATGCTAGATTTAACATAACGAGACGGAAACTACGAAATGCCTTCATAGAGGGAATACAGGATCCCTTTAAATTCAGTTAACAACTTCAGTAGTAATAACTTCCAAGATACAACTTCCACTTACTTACTCGTTATCAACCCTTTATACGAAAAATCAAGTTGCATTTTGCGGCACCAGTGAGTATATAGCCTTAAATTCTGCTTACTAATCTCATGTTTTTCCAATATGTATAATTTTCAGGTTATTAGTAGGCTTTGGGGTAATGTCCATCAGATCGATCCACGTCATGTTATTGTTATTACCCTCTTGATCCCCGCAGCATTTTATTTTATAATGTCGATTGATCAGAATAGTTTCAAAAATATGAAATATCATTGTTCCAGTGAAGAAAAAACATACGAAAATACTGAATATTAAAGTTAATATAATTTTCTGTTTGGTCGATATTACCCGCCGGCAGTGATGGTCGATATTATCCTACTGATCGATATTAACCGATTTTTTCTGACTTTTTTTAAATAACATTAGACATGAAGTTATTAAATTTGTATAAAAGTTTCAATGCAAATCTGAAAGAAGAGTTCTTACGGGCTTTTGTAGAAATTTGGGGAAAATTACATTAAAAATATGATATTGTTCTTAGGTAGTCGATATTCCCTGGCACGTTCCCCTTATTAAATTTTTTGACGTGAACATGTTTTCCTTTGAAGTTTTTATGCGAAAAAGGTGTACTTTGTAGATGCCTCTGGGAGCAATCGTTTTCGGGGTATTTGCACATTACAATTTTCATGTAAGAAACAGTAAGATATCTATCAATGCTAGCATGCATTTGGAGTAGGTTTTGACCAAGGTAAATAAAAACAAAACGCTTTTAACTGAATTGTTCGTTATTTAATAAACCATTTTTAATTTTTTTATTACTTTTCTCAACATAACAGTACATTTTGGCAAATTTCTCATTTTGTAATCTTTCGATTCGTTCAAAGGCTGAAGCTGAAAATATAAAATAAAATTTAAATTTTGACACCCCTTATCGACGAACTTATCGTCTTATTTTTTTGATGTTCTTTCAGCCCTAGAACTGTGTACATTGTTTTTTGAAACATTCTGTATGTGTGATGAATCTGACAACAGACGGTACCAATTGCAAATATTCCTAACCTTCTAGCATATTTCGTTTTGGAGAAAAAAATAGTAACTTGAAAACGAAAACTCGCAACATTATTATAAAGGATTATTATTTAGGATAAATAGTTCTACCTACTGCAGTGGCATATTCAGGGGGGGGGGCAAAGGGGGCAATTGCCCCCCCCCCCCGAGCTGTCGAGATAAACGAGATTTGTAACATAAAAATGAATAATACCAAAAATTATATACTCCTGGCCTAATCTGAAAATGCAGTGAACGTCAAGCATCTACAATTTGTTATTTGTTTCATTTTGTCTTCTCGAAATTAAAACCTGTGCAGTAGATTTGAGAACGCGCCGCCGTATATTATGCACACATTCCGTCGGTCGCAGCGCGTAACCGTAAATTAGTCAAAACAACCTACCAGTCACTGAACCTACTAAACATATTTTGCACAATTACAGTATGTGCCAGAAAGAACATTTTCAAAACTGAAAATTTTAAAAATTTATATTAGAAACAATATTAGCGAAAAACGACTGAATGGGTTAACACTCCTTTGTGTTCCCTGAAATACCCATATCTCCAGAGGAGATATTTGACGAGCTCAAGACCAAAAAAAGAATGCTTGATTTTGTGATATAGATTTAAAAAATTAAAAAGAAAAATGGAAAATATGACGAAAAGTTCATATGAACATAGGTCCGCGGATGTTTGGTTTTCGAGATGCAGGGTGTTGAAATTGAAATTTTATTTTCGATTTTTTTAAGTACCTAACTTTTTGAGACGACAAAATTTTCTTACAAAAAAAATCAACAACAAGTTAATTAAACTGTCAAAAAATAAATGTGCTTGTTTATTTAAATTTTATTTTGAATTTAATTGCGTACGAGTGTCGATATGCACCTGAATCGATGCAGAAAGTTGAAAATTTCTCGAAAACGGTCACCTTTGGCGTTATTCACCAAGTATACCTTTTTTGCTTACAAAACGTGTGGGAAGAGGATACATTCACAAAATGTTGTAAAAGTTTACTGTCAAAAAATTAGGGCAAACTAAATTAAATAATGATAGCGTACGCAGCCCTCTACGGATTGCACCAAAATTAATACCAAATTATGACTTCTCTTCTGAAAAAAAAACCCGGCTACCAAATTTGGCAAGAAAATTTTGTCGTCTCAAAAAGTTACTTAAAAAATCGAAAATAAAATTTCGATTTCAACTTCAACCAAACTTCTGCAGGCATGTTCATATGAACTTTTCGTCATATTTCCATTATTTTTCTTTTTAATTTTTCAAGTTGGTGCATTTATTTCCGGACACCCTGTATTCATTTATTTTAGAAAATATGTTTTTGTTCTATTTTTATTCATTAAAATTATCGACAGAGTTTTGTTATTTGCCCTCCCCCAGACGTTAATCCTGGATACGCCACTGACCTACTGCCTTGTTTGCAAGACATGGCAAGACATTATATCGACTATGATGAGTTTTAAAGTCATATCTAATACATGTTTTACTTCCCAATCACAATCAAATGGCACCATTGCATGGGCATTCTTCTCGAAAAATAAAACACCGCTTGTTTACCTTTTTGCTCAAAGCTCTGTGTTAAGGGTTCTACAGGCTTTTAGAACAGGCACCTAGAATTTTCGCTACACCTCTTGAGCGGATTGATCGATTGTAACGACACTTGGCACAATATTTTAATGCAATATTTCATTCTCCACAAAAACGATCTTGCTTCGTTTTCATAAATTATGTTTCGTAGATAGTGCTAAAAATTCAGCCTTCATGCATGTACCCGGCGCGTATAATAATAATACATAATAATGCTAGATTTAACATAACGAGACGGAAACTACGAAATGCCTTCATAGAGGGAATACAGGATCCCTTTAAATTCAGTTAACAACTTCAGTAGTAATAACTTCCAAGATACAACTTCCACTTACTTACTCGTTATCAACCCTTTATACGAAAAATCAAGTTGCATTTTGCGGCACCAGTGAGGCAGTAGGTATTTGGATAACACATTTCCAAATTTGGTGGATCGGTAGAAGGGGGCCTATTGAATCGCCAGCCAGATCACCAGACTTATCACCATTACCTATCTTTTCTATGAGGACAGTTAAAAAGCGTCATTTATAAAACAGAAGCAAGTGAAAGGCTTCATTCGTTGGGTGATTTCAGTCAACGCTTTATTACCGCATGGAAGTCGGACGAAGGCATTTTCAACATTTAATAAAAAATAATTTAGTAATAAATTACATCCCTTCATTTTTTGCATTTACTTTGCGTTTTTTGAAAAAAAAATTTTTTTTTTGAAATAATTCATGTCGAAACTTTTTCCTGCGCCAAAAATATGCCAAAAAGCAAAAAATATTGCATGTTTAAATAATATGGGACAATTTATCCCAAATCCCACGTAACGAGGCGCACCTGAACGCACGTTTCGTTTTCATAATTTAAATACGAAAAAATATGAGGTTTAAGAATTTACAGGGTTGATGGGACAATAACAGGGTATTGGCACACCTTGGACTTTCCGCATTCAGCATCTAACTGACATAATATATTCCTCGAGATAACCTATATCACTAAACTTTTCGCATCCCGAGCTATAACAACACAAGAGGTTATTTTTACCAAGGCAATCACAGGCAGAGAATATATATATATCTTGAAAGTAATTCTAAGTAGAAAATGTATTATTCTATAAAAGAAATTTGTACACCAAAATCTCGCGAGAAAATATACCGGGTGTCCCAGAATATGTGGTCAATCTCCCGGATTTATACAGGGGAAGTTAAAATAACATGACAAGTTCCTATAAATAAATTTCCCAGAGGGAAGTTCTTTTTTGAAATTAAATTATGGCAATATCTCCCGAAATAATCAAGCTGCAGAACTGAAATTTGGCACTGCTGTGTTTTAGGCGATGGAGAATAAGCTGAAGGCATCAATTTTTACGTATCTCACAGAGGGCGCCACTTGCACTATTTTTGGATCGTGTTGTAGCTCGTAACTTTTTTGAGGTTATCTTTTTGGTCTTGCATTGCATTGCATTGCATTGCATTGTTGAGATTGCCCACATATTCTGGGACACCCGACGAAAGTAATTCTAAGTAGAAATTGTATTTTTCTATATAAAAAATTTACACACGAAAATCTCACGACAAGCTTGTTTTGTGCACAAAGGTGGACTGTAAATACCGGTTCAATTTTTAGAAGCTTTACTATGCGTATAGAAATACACGAGGTAGGTTAAGTTATAGAAGCAAAAACTTATGGCTAGCAAAAAAACGTTCAGAATGACTTGGCGCCGAAGTTTTCTCTTTCACACGTCTGACATTGTTCCGCCGGGTGGCCATTCTGTCGTCTTTCGTCACCGGAGCGCGCCTTGCTTCGCGAAGGCGGGCAGCCCGTTCGGGTCCATATTCTCCGCCGGCGGGGGTGTAGAGTACGGCGTTGACAAAGCTTTTATACAATTGCATAATGTAACAAAATTAGGTATGGGTTTGCTTTGGTTTGATTTATTTCAAAGTTTATTTTCTTCTTTTCACAGCAATAAAAGCTTGTTTTAAAATTATTTTTCAATTACGACTTGGCTCGCGGAGATGCCCTTAAATTTCCTATTTTGCTCAACTTTGACATCCTGTAAAATGGAACTCTCTCTATATTTTTGTTCAAATTTGATATATTATAATATGGGTTTTCGGGTGTCCTGATTGACGCTGTAGTGTCAGATTTTAAATAAAAAAATGGCTAAATGGTTATTGTGAAAATCGGGGGAATAAAAAATTGTAGCCGGCCCTGGATTTGCATTTTGAAATAAACGGTTTTTGAAGGCCTTTCAGACAAAAAAAGATCAGGCCATTATCTCCAAATAAATAAATAACATAAGCCGATGTCATAGTTTATTATGCGGTAACTTTATTTCTTCGTGTGCAGCAGGTTTTTTATTATTGATGGCGTTACAGGTAGGTTTTCAACTATTTCCAATACACCAAACATCAACAAGAATATGACTTTTTATTTTTTGCAGCTTTAAAAGTGACATTTTGACACCCTAATAATGTAATCGTCCCTTTTAAAGCCCTTTCTTACAATAAAATAAAATAAAATAAAATGGAAATAACTGCCTAACCTCTAAAGTTAGACCCATAACACATTATACCATAAAGTATCTACTCATTAAAGGCTTTCCAAGCGTGTAATAAAATATAGGGTGTTCCATTTAAAATTAGCGAGTGAATCGCCCGGTATGTTCTTTAGAACTTTATCTCAATATCGGTCCAAAATTGTTAACTATAGGCATAACAGGCAATCTCCAGTCCAAGTTATAGCCCAAAATTATTTGACGTTTCCAAAAGTGGCCCCTTTTTCCCTAACCTTCTTGAAATCGGCAGTGAAGTGTCCCAAAATCGTCATTAAAAGCTCAGAAATCGTACAATAATGGGCTACATTATTGTACGATTTTTTGAATAAGTATAGGCCTTGGCGAGATGTAAACATCAAACGTCAGACGCGGAGAAATCGTCCGTCAAAAGTGACCAAATATTCAAAACCCGGCCGATAAAGACCCATTTAACTTTTCGTACACGCATTGCGAAATTGTCTCCTATAGAAGCGCAATCCTTATCAGATTACATATTTTAGTAGGTTTGAATATCAATAGATTTGTTATGGAGGCTGCACAAGAAGCAGCAGTTTGGTTTTTCTGTACGAAGGTGCCGTATCTTGTCTTACTTGACCTAGGTAGATCGATCGTCAAAGTCAAGCAACGCCGCGCGCAGTTGGTTCATGGACGGGTGATCCCTTATTATTATTTTCTTGCCTAATAAAACATTTTTTTCCGATTTCAGAAAAAAATAATGTGGTTTATTTGCCTCGGCCAGAGGCCTAACTAAATTCCACATGAGTCATAAAAAGTTGAACTTCATTGCCTTGGTACATAAATTGTTATATTATATTTTTCCTTTTTTACAAAAAATGGTTCACCACACAGGCACATGCCAAATCCGCGTTCAACGTTCAAAGAAAAATAACGCAGGCAATTAGGTATCATGCAGATCAGCTGGATACAGTTGAAAATTTACTGGACATACTGAAAGAATCTACAGAGACAAGGACAAATATGCCAGGAGATTAGGAATATCGTAGAATAAAGTAAATAAATGAAGTTTCTAAAAGAGTAATAGGTATCTAAGTAGTAGAAATGTTTGCTAGGCATAGAGGGATGCAGATGATTTTCCAGCAAGAACGAAATATTGCACTTGGTTGAGGGACCAAGTGAGCAGAATGCTAATTTTTTTAACAAAATTATTTGGACTAACGAATGCTGTTTTACGCGTTCTGGCACTAAAACATCCTTTATATTTATAATTACAGGTACTAAAAATCTTTCTCTGTTTAATTTTCTGGCTTGACATTGTAGGTTAGAATTTCCACGTTCGATACTTACATTTAGTCGTTATATGTCGAATTTTGTGGGTTGATGAACAAATAGGAAGGTCACATAACCAACAATAATGAATGGTTACCCTACACCCTCTAACCCCTTCTAGAGCTGTAGAAGACGCCGAAGTCTCCTACATCTCACCGCTACTAACTATACATCAATTGGAATAAATAACACCTAGCCGATGGAACCCGTATCTCCGGTAACTTAGTTACGGCCACAGTAGGATTCCCGGGTTCGAGTCCCGGCTGGAGTGCATTTTTTTTCAATTGAAATCCTTTATCTGACATGCCACTAAAACATCCTTTATGTTTTTAACAATATGTAAATTTAAAATTTAAATAAAATAATTAAGTTTTTATACGTTTAAAATTAGTAAAAATTAATATGGTGGAAGTTACTATTTAAATAAAACATTAATATTTTTGGTAGGATTCTCAGTGAAATAATAAACGCTATTCGTCGTTTTAATTTCCAGAGAAGATTTTTGATAAATGTTTGGGCGGGAATTTACCAGGATCGACTTATCTGCCTCTGCCAGAATATATAAATGGGAATAGTTACTTGGACTTTTTGAACCCGACGGCGCCGAACTTATTGTTTTTTGCACTGTAACTGGCAAACCGGTAAGGCAATATTGCGTAATAAGATGTTAGATTTGCCGTCACTTACGCCTTTGAGGTTATGGCTGGCTTTCAAACCGCGAGAGAAGGGAAGGGCAATTGCAACGTTGTCAGTTGAACTCCTTTGCTACAGCACGTATTGGAACGATTTCAAGGGCCTCGCCTGTACTTAGACTTCTTGAACCAATAATTATTTGACGATCTGCCACTTCAAGCCCTGCATGAAATGTGGTTCATTCATGATGATGATGATGATGGATTTTTGTATTTGCGGGGCGACATGAAGGCAATCGTATATGAAACATGCCTGAATCGACGATGCAGTTGAACAAATCCGCAACAAGCCAGGGCTATTTCCACGCATCCGTCGGTCTGTTGTATACCCGCGGCTGTGATTGTGTCTTTGTGTGTGGTTACTTCAAGTTTTTTCGGCCTATGGGATCCACCTGGTCGTGGTGGTCGGGCTGAGTACCTAATCACCAAGCAATGGAAGGATAAGAAGAGGTCCCAATTAATCAAATCAAAACGCTTTAATATTTTGTCCATAATTTTCTCAATTATTTTCGCATGCATTTTGCAAAAAATTCGCCTACGCAACACAAAATTGTCTACTGAAAACATTACTTTAAATTTACGAAAGTTTCGTACAACTGGCAACAAAGCTAACGCGCAAGACGGCAAGTGTCGTCCGATGGGGCATACAGGGCATTCCATTTAAAAATCCAAAGTTGATGTTATTTCCGGTAAAACCGGAAGTACAGAATATAATAAAATTTTTATCTTAAATACTATAATATAAAAATTGGAGGTGAGCCATATCCTCTGGCCACCCGGTATAGCTTCTCTATTATAGAGAAGCTAGACCGGGAAGAAGCTTTAATAGAATATTCTATCGATCTAAAAAGCTCCTCTGGGAGTATTATAATAACGCAGCGGAAAGATTCATCGAAAGAAGCCCAAACTTCAGCAGACTTCTCCCGACTATTTTGGACGGTGAAGATCACACAGGGTGATTCAATAGAAATAGAAAATCCAGAAACCGGAGATAGAAGGGATCAAAAAATTACGATTGAGGCCAATATGCCTCATATTCAAATGAAATTGATGTATGGCTATATCTACTAAAATAAATAATCAAGCTGCTTAACTGAAACTTTATACTATTGTGTTTTTTTGTGATTTATAATTAGCTGAAGTTGTCAATTGCTGCATATCTCACAGAGAGCGCTACTTGCGTTGTTTTTGAACAGTGCTTTTTTAGTCATAACTTTTTTGTGGTTATCTTTTTGTCCTTGCAGGTTCATCGTTTTAACGCACCTTTTCATTCTGCAAAAAAAAATGTTCTAGATACACTTATTCTCAAGCAAGATCGATCGTACAAATTGGCCTTGCCTTTTACTTTCAAGTAAAATCCCGCTTCGCTTCGCTTTCCTCACGGGTTTTTATTAAGAAATAAATAGACTACTTTATACTCGTATGAGCTTTCTAGTTAAAATAGCGCTTTCTAATTAACTAACTTGTTTTCGGGTAGAACGTCAATTCAATTAATAACACTATTTAAATAAGTTGCATATTAATAGGGAATTAAGGAAGTATGAATTACAATTAACTATTAGTTAATTTAAAGAATATGTTCACAATATGAACGACTTTGTTGAATTCATAATTCTAACCTACTCGACGTCCAATGGATTTTACATCAGCCATTAAATTGTAAATTATGTTGACAATGAATAATGTAAAACTTATTTAAGTAGAGTTATTAATTATATATTGGTGGCTTACTCCAAAACAAGTTTGAATTAATTTTTAATTTGACCAAAAAATTAAAAATTTGGCACGCAACCATGGCAGAAAAAATGTCGCGAGACACTTTTTGAATAACGTTTTAAATTTGATTTTGGACAGTGCCATGTACTAGTAATTTTTTAAATTAATGAAAGGAAAACTCCACAATTTCGCCACTAGTTGTTTGTGGGCTTCCATATTATCACCAAATCTGCTACCCTATAAAGTGATACCCACTGCATACCAAATTTAAATTTGGTTCAAATAATATCTCCATCGAGACTAAAGTCATCAGAACCCCTAGATACTAGGATTCATTCATAGTCGGCAGCTCGTACCAACCAAGCGCAAAAGCGTTAAACAATGCTAGATAAAAACAATGCTAGGATCGTTTCTTACAAGACAGAATGAATTGTATTTTGTTCTTACTCATTACAATGAAACACTGATCGGCCACTGGCGATTGCTCTGGATTATTGACTCCTGGAAGCACCAGCGTTCAACTCCCTCGGTTTTGTGACAAACACTACATTTCCTCACCATTTTCGAATATATAGATACATATTTCAGCTCACAGTTGATTCAAACAAATGTCTCAAATTTTTAGAATGTGTAGTGTCATTATAATAGAAATATTTCGAAATAATCCGAATATTTCAGTCAATGGTAGTGTGGAATTTGCTTCCTATTCTTTGGATATAATTGGCTATGATGATAAAGTTAAACTTAATTTGTTAATCTTCATTTAAATAATTTTTTAATCGACACGATTAATGAAGTCAATACTAAAAACGCCAACCTGTTAGCAAAAAGTTCTATGATGAGGCTCTTAGCGCTGCAATGAGGTTTCCAGACTTATAGCGTTGACTGACGTATTAATAAAGACTGCTCACGGCTGTTATGTTTGACAGTTCTCTGGCTCACCATGCGCTTCCCGGAGACAAAATACAATGCAAAATACATTGTTGACCATAGGCGCCATCTTATTTCCGGGACATGGAGCTATAGCCGTGAGAAGTCTTATTAATACGTCAGTCAACGCTTATAGTCTACCTTTGCTGCAAGCGAAGGTATTTCGATCGGCGAGGGCCAACATTAGCGTAATTGGCGAGGGCCGTAACAAAAGAGTTCCCATGCTAAATGCCGGCAAACTGGCGTTACAATAGCGAGAGAAACTAGCGTGCCCGGCGCTTAATTTTCCCCAAAGTCGGGTGCGCTGGGTTTTGTTTTGCGCATTTCGTAATGCAGATCGTTTTTCTATCTGCAGCGCCGTGGCGGCGGAAAATATTGAATTAAAAGCGAACCTGGAAATCTGCCAGCCCTACCCCCGGGGCTATCATCATTTATTACCGACATTATACCTACATCAGCGTACGACCCCCACCTTATGTAGCATTAACAATTTTCTTAGATGGAAACGGTCTTGGGTCGGAAGTCGAAAATAAGGACTAAATGATGAATTTTAATGTGGCCCGAACCGGCTGCGCCAAATCTGGACTGTAGGCCACAAATGGAACTCATTGATTAACATGCAAAGGCCGGTGTTCAACAAATAATTTTATCCATTAGTGATGTGAGTAAATCTACTTATCTGCAGATTTTTAAAACTCAATGTACCTACAGCACGTATGTGGTGACTCAACATTTTGACTCATAAAATGGATTTTTTCGATCTGTAGTGAGTAATACAAATTTTAATCTAAGTAATTACTTACATTTTGAGACAAAAATTATTTTAAAATATTTATCACAATGGCCGTCATTAGGCTTTTTGCGCAAATGCTAATAACGGCCATTGTGATACATATTTTTAAATAATTTTTGTCTCAAAATGTGAGTAATTACTTAGATTAAAATTTATATTACTCACTACAGATCGAAAAAATCCATTTTATGGGTCAAAATGTTGAATCACCACGCACGTGCTCAGGGACGGATGGGACGGTCGGGCAGTCGGGCAAATGCCCGAAGGGCCGGTCACAATCGGGCCGACTTGGGCCGGCCTGGACAGCTAGCGGGCATACGGCATACGCAAAATATCAAAATAATCATCATCGCGGCCGCAGCGCACTCAACGATGACGCGACGTCCCTATGCCCAATCCCGCCCTTTCTTCCCTTCCTAATATATTCCAAGGGGCATCTTCTGCTTTGGCTTCTGCATATCAGTACATTTTGGCATTGCCTAAATTGCCTATCTCAAGTTGAATGTGACTAGTCGTTTTCAACATTAAGATATAAAAATAGATTAAGGAATACAGTGTGTCACTGGAGAAATCTATGAAGAGCCGAGTAAAATTTATCATAAATTTTTTTTAGATTCACCTAGAGGAAGGTATTTCACAGACACTATACTATTTCGACTGAGTTATTATTCCATGGATAATTATGTTTTTTTTTAAACGAACAATTTTCAGAATATCATATTAGGCATTCTTTTAAGAATCAAATGGATGGTGGCCATAGCTCAAAACCTTTTGTACAAAATATCAGTAGGTACTCTAAGTTATATAGGGGATTCACAAAGTAGGGCCAGATTTTCCAGAGTACCCTGTATAGTGTATAAACCACAGGGCACAGGTTGGTGATCTTTTTTTACAAATCGATTAAGCTTTGTCTGAGGTATTATTGTACCTATAGCCAGTCTAGCTCATACACGGTGTTCTTAAAAAAATCAAATTTGATGAAATCATGTATTTAAAAAATATTTAAAGAAAAAATTAGGGATTATATGTCGATCCCCCTTGGAAAACATACTTGATTTTAACATTTCCTAACAATTGGAGACAACATCCACCATCCTTAATTTATTCATCAACATATCACATATCAATCAAATCAGGCCCGGTGAGCCATGAATAGAATGCCATGAAAACAAAAACAAAGTTTCTACATCTTTGACAGTTATCTAGGAGGGGCCTAATGTAAAATCCATTTTTTTTTGATAATTTTTTTAATAAATGATTTTTTTGTCAAATTTGATTTTTTTGCGAACACCCTGTATGAGCAAGACTGGCTATACTACGTACATACAATAATACCTC
This sequence comes from Pseudeuparius sepicola, assembly GCA_963920635.1. Lineage (NCBI taxonomy): Eukaryota > Metazoa > Arthropoda > Insecta > Coleoptera > Anthribidae > Pseudeuparius > Pseudeuparius sepicola. The sequence goes on along the minus strand of OY987302.1, from coordinate 42,687,594 downwards.
AGGCAAAGTTAATCGATTTACAAAAAAAAGATTTCCAACCTGTGCCTTGTGGTTTATACAGGGTACTCTGGAAAATCTATTTTTTTTTAATTTTTTCCCCACTTTGTGAACTTTGTATAACTTAGAGTACCTACTGATATTTTGTACAAAGGGTTTTTAGCTATAGCCAATTCGATGGCACCATCCATTTCATTCTTAAAAGAATACCTAATATGATATTCTGAAAATTGGTTATTTAAAAAAAACATAGTTAGCCATGGAATAATCAATCATCCAATCAAAATAGCAGTGTCTGTGAGATATCTTCACAGATTTCTAGAGTGTTCACAAGCAAACGCTGACATACTGTAGATTACAAGATACTAGATTAGAGCCTTTTATGATAGTGAATATAGAGAAAGCTTTTTTAAATCAAATTGATAATGAAGAAGTTTTTTTTAAGTATACAATATATGTTTTCTCAACGTCAGCTACCCCTCGACACTACAATCTGTTGCATGCGCCCCACGTTTTTCGAACCTTTATATTATTTTATACTTTTTAGTCCTTTTTAAAAACGTGTTATATTAAAATAATATACTTAAATTTGATTATTTTCTGCTTTTTAGTATCGTTTGAAATTTTGCAATCGATTTTAAACATCTTGATGATTATGACAGAGACCTGTGGCAAATTTCAAGTTTATTAATTAATTCCAGATCCTTTTTACTTACCAATGCATGTGCTTATCTGTTGATAAATTTCCAATAGTCAAATATCTTTATTTATTAGGTATTCATTCATTTTATAGTAACAAATAACATATTAATAATATGTACTATATAGCCATTAATTATGCATTGTTATCCTGGTCTGAGTTATGTTTAAAGTTTCAAGTCTCTATAACTCCTCGGAAAATTAGTTTATAATCAATTGTAAAATTTGACGGACAGACGAACAGGAGGAAAAGAAAGCGAGTTAATAAACACGTGGTAAAAAGCATTAATTTATTAAATCAAATAATAGATCTAGTCTAGTTTGTCATTTTAAAGTTATTTTTGTATTATAGAGAATACGGCTGTTTTAATTTTTGGTGTTTTTTAGTTTTTGGTGAAGAATTTATTTTTATTATATGTATATAATATCCAAATAAAAATAAACCTGCTTTTTATTGCAACATATCTTATTGGGTCGGAACGACTAAACTTCCCGGGCCGGTTGACCCTACCCCATCCGTCCCTGCACGTGCTGTACATGGAGTCTCAAGGCTCAATGTGAAAATACATCTATATAGGCTCTTTATTTCATTAGCAGCTATGTAATAGCTGCAAAATTACGATTGAGCTTAACTACCGGTGAAATCTCAATAGTTACTGAGATACAGAGTACAGAGTGTTGTAGTTTCTTTAATCGAATTATGGCAATATCTCCCCGAAATAAAAAAAGTTGCTGAACTGAAATTTTGCACTGCTGTCGTTGACTGACGTATTAATAAAGACTACTCACGGCTGTCATGCTTGACAGTTCTCTGGCTCACTATGCGCTTCCTGGAGACAAAATACAATACAAAATATATTGTGGACCATAGGCGGCATCTACTTTCCAGGACATAAAACTATATCCGTGAGAAGTCTTATTAATACGTCAGTCAATGCTACTGTGTTTTTACGAATGGAAAATAAGTTGAAAATTTCAACTTATTTTACATTCGTACAAATAAAAATACCCTGTATATTTTTGTATTGAATCTTTGCACACCAACACTTTGAGTAGCCCTGTTGATCATTCAACTGTTTTGAGGAGATTCCACGACACACTTGACTCCCCAGATGCCTTTAAAATTCCTATTTTGTTCATATTTGGAACCCTCCAGAAGAGAACTCCCTGTATATTTTTTGTCCAAATTTGGTATGTGGGGGTTTTGTGGTGTCCCGATTAACGCTCTGGTATCAGATTTTAAATAAAAAAATTGCTAAATGGTTTTCGTCATTTTTTAATAGAAAAAAAATTCGTAGTAGGCCTTAAAAATTGAGATTAATACCTAAAATTTTGCACAAAGTAGGTTTTTTGCGCCCTATCTTTTTTTTTCTTCTAAAAAATGTACAAACATAAGAATCACATTCTATCACAGCATGTATGGGCATATCAGTTTTACAAAATAACAAAATTAAAGTTTGTACGGAGTACCATTACAGAAATAAGATATGAAAACGCACACAAAGTAATGAGTCAATTCTGTATAGATCTCTGGCTCGTGGCTTAAAACAAGTCTAAAAATCCTTCCTTAAAAACCAATTATTTATGAACGAATGTTCGGGTCTCCCCTTCCCCTTGCTTATTAATTTGGTTAATTAGCGATTATCATTTGAAATTTTAAACAATATCCAGGGGGGCTAAGCCCCCCCGGAAATTTCTCCAGGGGGGCCCGAGCCCCCGAGCCCTCCTGCTTTCGGCGCCCACTTTCGCTGTTTTTGGATCGTGTTGTTACTCGTAACTATTTGTAGGTGATTTTTTTTAACATTCGAAACATGAGATTTTCACCTACCACTTTCAAATATTATAGATCAACTTCACATTTTATAGAAAAAAAAATGCCAAATGGACATTAGTCAAAACATCATTGGTTGTCTTGAAATAGGGTGTCTAAAATTTGTCAAATTCAATCCTTTCCATTTTGAAAGCAAATAATTGTTGGTACATTGTTCATAATAATATGGATTTTTTTAACACTAAAAATGGTTAATGATGGAAAATTCTCGAAAATGCAAAATCGCAGAATATTCTCGAAATTATTCTCGATTTGAAAAATTTTCTGAGAATGGAACTTTTAAATGCGTGTAAGGATAAAATAAGTAGATATATAGGTAATGGGTTATTAAGCATAGTTAAATTGTGATAACCACAGAAACATATTTTTTTATACAGTGCCAGCCAAAAAGTCTGCACCATATGGGAAAAATTTTTAGTAAATAACTTACGGAAAATTTGTTTGCGGCATCAGGTTTTGCTTGCTCTTAGAACCAAAATTGACATAATCAAATGTTGGGACTTAGTCTTTTTTATATGTCAAATTTGACATTAATGAAAAAAATGTCCGAAAAATGGGCTTATTTAACCGAATTCCGAAAAAAGTCATAAGGAGAATATATTTATTTCGCAATTTTATACCCCTGTGCAAAATTTCAAGAGCCTACTACGATTTTCATATTTTGCCCTTTGTTGGATATTATTGGACACAATATTTTAAATTTTCTAGATATTTCTGATCAGATCAGCATGACAGAAATATTTGTGTGTTTTTACAACCATTTACTATAGAAAGAAGTTTGTAAATCGAATTTATGTGTTTATCTGTAAAAATAAGATTAGTTTTGCATCAAGCCTGCTTCTTCAACAAGCCCTCATTTTAATTTTTTTGCAAAAAAAAGGAAAAGACGGATATTTAGACCGTAAACTAAGTATTGTGCAGTATGTATTCAGTCAATGAGTGTTTTAAATTACATAGGATCGACTTTTATGGATTAACAAATACGGAAAATGGCAACAAAGGGCAAAATATGAAAATCATAGTAGGCTCTTGAAATTTTGCACAGGGGTATAAAATTGCGAAGGAAACATATTTTTTTTTATGATTTTTTTCGAAATTCGGTTAAATAAGCCTATTTTTTGACATTTTTTTCATTAATGTCAAATTTGACATTTAAAAAAGACTACGTCACAACTTTTGATTATGTCAATTTTGGTTCTAGAGCAAGCAAAACCTGAGGCCGCAAACAAATTTTCCGTAAGTTATTTACTAAAAATTTTTCCCATATGGTGCAGACTTTTTGGCGGGCACTGTATATTATACAAAAACCAAAAACTACAGAAGAGAAAACAAACACAAAATTAATAATTTCGTTCTGTTTCGCGACAAGCGCGTGTTGATCTATTTGTATATGGATGCACCTTAGAGAAATAACCAAGGATAGAGGGAACAACAGCATCAAAATACACACGTTTGTAGTCAACCAACATCTTATGCAAATTTACCCAAGTAAACAAACATTAGGCCCGTGTATGTACAACGTTTACCTGAGATAGGTTATATCCTGAAAAATATCAATTTAGCCACACTCCACACACTTTCTACGTCCTATTGTATACAAAATCAGTCACTATATCCTAAATACTAATAAATAGCCTACCTACAAACTAACAGAAAAACAATTGAAAACACGAAAAATGCATACCTACGTAAATTATCGGAAAACTCGACTTGCTGGGCAAACACAAAACAAATACCTCGGGCGCCCGCGGCAGCAACGGCGGCGTTGCCATGTTGGGCGGTTTGAGGTATCTGTGACGATTTTATTAAAGTGATAATTAGCTACTATAATTACAGCGTAATTTAGTATTAGTTTAAAATTGTTACATGCAAGAAATTAATAACTACATTTGTTAATTTGGCGTTATGGTAGGTGTGCCTTCATTTAATCCCATTATTAAACCCTTCTATTTTGAAATGAAATGCTGTAAACAATGGAGTAGGTACCTACGTGGCATCACTCAAAAAGATGTTGGCTCTGTTTACTTTTTGTTCTTACTTCCTCTATCCTTGCTTATTTCTCTGAGGTATGCACAATATCGGCCAAAAGTCTTCACCACATGAGAAACTTTTTGTTTTTCATTTCTCAAAAAAACATTATTTACATTTTTGCTTAAAGGCAATTTCTTTGCACATGTAGTAGATTAGGTAGCTATTATATGGGGCGACATTGGCGAGAGCAACGTAAAAAGGAGTTAGTTGTATTTAAAAACAATATTTTTTTTAATTCGGATTTCTGTAAAAGCAAAATTACACAACAAAAAAATATGTCGGAAAAGTTCAAATTTCAACTTTTATTGACATATATGTCCAGATACAGAGAGCGCGCGAGATTATTCTGGTCGAGAATATTTACATTTCCTTTGAGAATATTCTATCACTATAAATGGTATAGCACACAATTATTTTGCTGCAAATTTGAGAGCAGAAGAATATTCTTGCTCAGCAAGAGTATCTGATAAGTATTTTGTGAAGAGCATAAAGGTAGTAATCAAGGAAACGAGTTTGAACTGTTATTGTTGAAATTCGGTACCATATGTATAAAATACTAAAAGACCCTCAGACTTCATTCAAGAGTAGGTACATGTTTCCTCATAATATTACAATCATTCATCATGAAACAAACGTTTTGCGAATATCCAAATGAAGGAAAATATAACCCCCAGCTAACTTTCAGGGAACTGGGCGCAGAAACTCCGAAGAGATCTATTACTTTCAAGTTTCATCGCAACTCTTGGTCAACTTTAATGCCAAGAGTGAAAATATTTGCGATTTCACCAGAAATTTAGATATCGAATGTCAATTTTATTATTTCTATCCATTACACCATTATACATTATATATAATAAAATACCTGTCATAGTTATTGGCTAAAAATATATCGTTATGGTAGTTATCACGTATATGCCTTATTTAACACCTTTTGAATAGCTTACAGCTGTTGTCGATTCAGTCCATTTCCAGACCACGGTTGTCTTAAGCTAATCTACATGCTATCATGCTATATTCTTTTTTCCTGATCCCTCCTCCGAACACTTTACATACTCGCCAGCACGCCCGAAAGCGTAAGTTTCATCTTTCACGTCCCGCCGTTCGTAGCAATTCGACGTAGTCCAATAAAAATTAAGTTCAGCGGTCACGTGGTGTTTTGTTTAGCTGACATTTTCGGACGCAAACGGAAAGTTTATAAAATGTCTGCTACGGAAGGCAACGGCGAAGGTCACCGTCAACCGCGAGCGCCAACGCAAACGTCGAGTTTATAAATCCACCTTAAAACCATTAATAAAATATAATATGTAACAACGCGAAACTGGCGTCAATTTTAATATTGTTTCACAACAATAATTTATTAAACAGGCTTTGATAAGAAAAGAACACGAATGATACGAGAGAATTAATAACATCAATATTTCCCCAGAGTCAAATAAGAGCGGCCTATCGGACAAAAATTGACAAGCACTTCTTTACCGCAGGGTGACAGCACGGGACTATTAAACCGTAGGTTCCGGTTCAATTCCCACCCAAAGGCCACCTTTTTTATTTCTTTTTTATTATCTCTGCAGTCTGCCTCTTATATATTTATCATTGATCATTTTTAACAATGGTTATTATGAAATTACTCACAATCTACGGCACAGTGTATTTATTAAAGTTTAATTCAAAGTACCTATAAAATAAAATTGTCGGTAGCAGTAAAAATCTAATACATTGCACGATACGTAAGCTCTTTTTCGGCCCCGGAGGTACTTTTAAGGACCGAGGCAAAGACCGCGTTGCCTCGGTCCTTAAACTTCTAGGCCAAAAAACTGCACTTACGCATCTTGCAAAACTAGTATAGTTCCTGCTACTATAATACTTCAGTCCGTGTAACTTAGTAAAGATACATAAATAAGATTTATTTTTTCAATAATTACTAATTTAAAATAGGTTAGATAACAGGCAGATACCTGTCTTCATGCAAAGGATGAATGTTAAGAGTGACATCCGAGAAGTAAATTTTCAAGAGAATGTCTAATTATTTAGTTAATAAGTAGATAGGACATACATATCTGTTATAGAAGTACAAAAATGACTTACCGAAATTATCCTCAGGTCTTTCCTTGTAACTATCTAAGTATATAAACACTGGCTTATTTGTAGTTATTAATGGGAGAGACTTACCTGAAAAGAAGAAAAAATATATTAAAATAAACTGCAGTTTATTATGTATTTAGAGATTATAAATACTACAAGGAATTTCCTAACTGATGGTCACAAATTCTAATTTCAGCAGATGAGGTAAGGCTTTGGCAAAAAAAAAGATAATTTTTTCCTTTAAACTTAGTTTCAAGACTTTCTTTAAAGAAATAGGAAGAGTTCAATATGAGTTTTATTTTAAAACGTGATATAAAACATAAAATGCGATATAATAGAATTAATAATTTTGATGTTTTCGAACCATTTTGATAAAAACTAAAGTGATTTCACCTCCTTCATCATAATAAAGAAATTTTGCATGTTGAAATATATCTCATTTCTTTATTCAATTTCAAGGTCCTCTATCTTGGAAACGAATAATGCATTTTTATAGCAGAAAATAGTGTTCGTCTTCGACGAATCTCCTAATTATTTATGACCATCGATTAGAATACACCCGGTATAAGTATTCAACAATCTAAACAAGCTTTTAATTTTCTAAATCTTCTAAATATAGGTGTCTACAAGGTGTAGGTACATTATCTACGTTTACTGTATTATCCTATTCTGCAGCTACCACTTTTATAATAGTGACTATGTTTTCGGACGGAGGTTACCACTCCTTGCAGAAGATTTATGGTTTTCCTCGAATAGGGATATTCACAAAAAGTACATGTATGTTTCAACGCCATGAAAACGCCGTAAATAGCCTCAACATTAAATCTGTGATATGCAAAAAAATCAAACAATATTTTTTGTAGAAACTTTGTCTAAATGGATAGACAAGGGTAGAAAGAAATGGCGAGAAGTATCTGCATTCGTTGGAATTCGCGGAACGCGACGTCACTGTGTCTAATGAAAAATGTGTGTGTTGTTCGAGCTTCCGTCTTTTGTGCACATTACCATAGTAGAGAAAAATAGGCTATATTTTCTGTGCCACAAGCGGCGCCGAAAAAACATCCTATAGCGGCACATAACAAGGTGTGTCTATTTTGCATTTATTTCGATAATAATTTTATTTAAAGCAGTTTTATGATTTATAAGTAGGTATACATGTTTTTATAGACTTAGGTCTATCGATTTTGGTTACAATTGGAAATTAATGCACATAATATAAATATGGTTTATACAAAATAAAATACGATGTACGTCATCGTACGTGTCATTGAAATGATTACTTTTCGAGGCACAGTATAAAGGTATAAACCTATTGTTGGTAAAGCTATAAAACCAATAATATAGTCCTGAAATTAAAATTTCAATACCCAAAATCATTTCATATTTTTGAATATCGTTGGTAAAACAATGTTTCTCTTTGATGACGTGCATTGGATTTTCTTTTGCATAAACCATACCTATTTTCATATTTTGCAATTATAGCAATTTTAAGTTACGTAGAGAAGAGCCATGGATTGAATGTTTTGTTTTACGGAATGAACTCCATTAAAATCTAAATGAATTTAAATCAACAGTATATAACCACAACCAGTGACGTTTTACCACCCTACCATTTTAATGGAGCCGACAATAGCAATAGTTTTCTGGTCTTCATTTTGTTTTGGATTTGTTATGGATTTTTGAATTATTCACCAAAGTGGATGTTTATGATTTATTTATAAAGTCAACTTAGTAGTTAAATTTCTCCCTATAAAAATAATGTATTGATGGGAATTTCTCGGTTCGGACATTAACTATTTATTTAAAAGAGGAGCACTTTATTTGACCAAATAAAATTTAATAAAATAGTGAAACTATAAAGTATATGTTACTTGGCGAACTCGATGTTAGACCATTCAGCAGCCTGGCAATTTTTCATAAGTATAGTAAGTAGTTTAGCTGCTACCCAATTTGTCTTGAAGCAAATAAATTTCGAGTCAAGGACTATAAATGAATTGTCGGCAGTTTCGGGGCTATAACATCCATATGTGCGACAGGCCGTAAATATTATGACCAGAGCGATTCGTTGAACGCTTACTACAAAGATATTCTGTTTGAGGGTTGTTAAAATTTTATGTTTGCAGTAGATTTGGTAGGTGGAGAACATAAACATAAAACATTGATGCTTTCACATTATGTTTTCAATTGGTATAACGACGAGCACCTATAGGTATTTCGTGTAAAATATCTTTTGGTTGAGTTGTGGATTCTCCAGAAATAGGAAGATCCACGAATATGAGGAGTATTTAATTATTTTCTTAAATGTAGGAAAGTTCACTTTCGACAATTCACCACCATGGTGGTAACAATGGACTATGGGTAACTAGTGACTAAAAAGAGGACATACCTATATATTCAGTACTGTCAAGCAGTATAGCCTGAAGAAGTTGTAACAAAATATAAAAATATCTCCCTCCACATGTTGGATCAAAGAGAGTACCTACGTAATGATTTCCATTTGGCATAATTATTATGATCGATATTTCCAATATTTTAAAGTCATTTGTTTGACATTGACTGAAAATTTGAAATATTGACATTCCACACTTCGCTATTGGCGAGCAGCCACGCCCTTTCCAGTTTTTCTATAACTACTGGGAAATTGGGCAGCAACGCAATTTGTCTGGGAACCAATAAATCTCCGACCAAACGCCATTATCGAATTGTCGGGAGTTTCCAAGCTGGTCTATCTGATCCTAGTAGGTATTACTAGGTATGTGCGACAGGCCATAAATAACATGGCCAGTGATGCGTGAGGACGACAGTTGTTGCGGTCACCAGGATTAAAGCGAATATTTCGTGCTTGAACAGATTCCATAATTTGGAGCAGTTAAATGCCAATGATTGGTAAATTCCTGTGTGAATTTATGTGACAATATTTGAGAAATAATAGAACTTTGAAAAATAATGCCACCTTCTCATATAAATTTAATATCTTTGGGACTCCCTACGGGAGTTAAAGTTCGCAAAACGAAAACATATTTTGAATATCTCTGAAACTAATAGAGGAGCTATTTTAAACCAAATATGCTACCCTCATTACTGGTACAGGTAGACACAAAATTAGTGATGCTAATTTAAGAAAAAAAAGTAGTACATCCTTGTGCAAACTCAACCCGCCATTAATTTCGTATGTCTCTTTTCATTTCCCACAAAAAAGTATTCTTCATATTTTTCATATCTGATACGGTTTCGTGGTAATTTAATTTTTTTAAATTTAATACACATAAAATGATACGAAAAGTAAACCTTTTTATAAAGGGGGACCAACATCTAACTGTATAGTTCTCTTAGGTTTTGGTCCTGCCAAACCTATTAATGATAGAACTATTGTAGTTACAAATAAAAAGTTAATAAAAATGACGTCCAAAATTAGACCACGTTATTATTATCTTGGTATTTATCGTTGCCCAAACAAATGCCTTCGTAATGATGGCTGTTTCGGTACCCGTAGATTACTTTTTGAATTATTGGAATTGGACATTTTATTCAAAAAATATAATAAATTTAAAATCTAGGGATAAACACCGCGCGGCGAGCAGGGCCGTATCCATTTTGGGGGAGTTCATCAGGATCGGCTCAAGCTTTTGTGGGGCCGGGTGCCGGATGAAAGTACGGAGCCCCGGCAAGGAATTATTTAATCCATTAAGAACAAATTCTTGAAAATTGACACGCTACAGGATGGTATATTTTTTCATGCCACTTTTTAAAAAAGTAGGCCGGGGCGATGAATTATTAGATCATTTCAGTGACGTACATAGAAATTAATTTCGGGTGGGGATGGACAATTTTTGTGAATTTCTTTCAAACAAGTGCATTTAAAATATTTCCGTAAAATGCGCCGCAGCGTTGACTGAAATTTCAGTCAACGGCCGCAGGCGAAAATTTTAGAAATGTTAAGGAAAATCCTCAGGAAATCCGAATATCTTCAGATTTTCACGCTGCAGTGGATATTTTCAAATTCCCGCCCTTTTAAATACGCTACTGACTGGATAACCCTGTACACGGGACTCGGAGGCGCGGGGCCAATCAAAACGCAGGCCGCCTAGAGCCGGCCCTGGAGGGGTTAGACCAGTGGCTGTTGAAGTTTTAATAGCTTTACTATTTTAAAATGGTTTTTAATAAAAAACTGAAACAGGTTTAAGTTGAACAAGTGTAACATTAAAATTTTAAAAATATTAAATATTAATTATAGTAATAGCTGAGTATTCCTTCTCGCATTTATACCTATCCCTTTTCTACTTATTTCATTTCTCATTATTACGGATATATTCCTACACATTGTTCGCCTGGCCTGACGACGCACCTTTAGAATTGCCAGTAGGTGGTAAAAGATTTCTTCGCACCACTTGCCTAACTGAACCTTTTATAAAAATAATAAATACGTGAATATTCAAATATAAATTAGTACTAATCTATTCATAAAAGAGACTCTGGGAATTTTCCAGTTTAATAAATTATTACATTCACTGAGGCTCGGAGACCTCGTTCTAGTGGTGGTACAAAAGCATATAATTTCGAGGGGGAATTTGAACCCCCAACCCCCCCCCCAGATACGGCCCTGGCGGCGTGCAATGGGCCATGGAGGGAATACCAAGGTGCGGGAGAGGGAAGTGGTAAAATTAAAATAATAAAAAATAAAATAAAAATAAAACAGGAATATAAGAAAAACAATAAAAAATTTAAAAAAATATACCTACTTACCTAAATAAAATAAAATTAATTTCAAACTTTTCATTTCATTTCATTGGACTCTATTTTAATGAAATTTAGCATCATCTCTTATCACAAAATTTGATATAAATAAATGTTTTCCCGTGCGAAGCCGGGACGGGCCGCTAGTGTTTCATAATTTTCTCATTACTATGTATACATAAAAATTACATAAAATCTCCAAAAATTGGTGCAAAGTAACACGCTGCGATGGTAAATATTTAAAAATTGGATCGGTTCTGGGTTAGATAAATTCAAGTTCTGCTTGTACTTAATTTGTGCAACTTTGGTCACATTAGTGTTTGTAGGAACTGTTTCCCATATGGTTACCCAGGTGTGTAGTTAACAAAATATGAAAACAATGCTTCAAGTCAGTGGGTTAGCCAGATAGAAGGTTTGGAGGAGACTAAGCTTTTTTAACAAAATTATCGAATTAATCATCGATTCTATATTGCATCGTAGATTTTCTTCAATTTGTACATTTTTTCAGTATTTTTTCTGTCAACGCCACGCAAACTCATAGAACAAAAATGATCTTTTAGAAGCATTTTCTCTTTTTTCAATTCAATGGTTTAAGAATATTCAAGGGCTAGAAATGTTTTGAAGGAATACATATAAATATAATAATAATAATAAAATTAAAGATGATTAAGGATTGGCTCACTAATTAGACTTGGATAGTTCTTACTCTTACTACTTATTATTATACGGACCTACAATTTGAACATCATTAATGGTACTGACCAGAAAAGTTTCCGTGGGCCCCGTATGCTGACTAATAAGAAGAAATATTATGCCAATACTGACTAGTTTCATTTGACTGTGAAACCATATTTTCTGTGGATTGAGAGAGGGCAAGAAATCAGTTTATCTTGTAATAATAATAAAGAGTTTTGTTTTAATTAATTTATTTTTAAAAATCGGATGTTGTGAGTGGCTTAATTGTACCTTTTTTATCGATTACCTAGAGAATATATAACTTAGTTATTAATTAAAAATTTTGAGGCACAAGCCTTGATTTGTGACGTTATATAGCCGGACTTCTTGGGGTTTGTTAGAGTAGTATAAAAGGGATGGTTCAGGTAATTAAATCAAAAGGCTGTGGGCGCCATCTGCATAGACACAGAAGAAAAAATAAAGATACATTTTTAATGGTATCACACTTTTGAGATCACACTACTTTATGTGCTAACTTGTAATACGATAAAAATTCAGAATATATGAAAATAAAAATTAGTTATTTTCGGAACAGAGATTCTAACCAAAATAAAAGATAGATTTTCTTTAACCCAACTACATATATTTACATACTTGTCATTTATAAATAAATATACAAGTGAAAATTAGCAAGTAAATTTATAAATAATATTAAACTTGAAAATCTTGACAAAAATGATAGATATTTTAAGTCAATTTCAACTCATTAAATAACCTTTAAATGTTAACAAATACTGAAGTTGTTTCTAAAACTAAATATTTACAAGATAATCAAAATATGTACAAAAATAGCAAAAGTAACAGTAATAACGATAAGTTTAAGCAAATAAGGTAAGAAAAGGGCGAAATTTTACAAGTAGCGATAAACTTCAAAATCAACAAAATAAATTGTTAATACAATTATTCAAAACGATCTAGTTGGCAAAAAGGAGATTTTGTTTTGTAAACATAAACAGTTTTGACAGTTGTCTACCTAGTCTAATTGACACGTATTTAAGTCATTAACATTAACATGGTCCAAAAAGTTTTTTTCTCAAAATGGGCCCAAGAATAACCCCTTAAGTATTAGCGTGTTATTAAGAAACACCCTGTATTTTCATACATCACAGAGTATTTGCTTGACAAAAGTGAAAAATAAAATAACCTCTCAATGAAAAACCCTTACTTCCCCTCTAGTGTGCAGCTACAAATACCTAGTTTTTCTTTCTGTCTTGTCACGACCTTCGCAATTTTTCATAAGTAGTGCGAAGTTCGGATTCGGCGCAATTTGTCTCGCAAGTCAATAAATCTTCGGTCTCTGGCTGAGTGCCACTGCCGAATTTTCGGGAGATTCCAAGCTATGGTCTGTCTTATCCCGCCCACTTCCTCTGAATTTTTTAATAAATACGAAGGCATTGCTATGTCTTCGTATTTAGTTGCAATAAAAAGCATATCTTGAATGACTTCCTCAGACTTCCGGCAAAAAAAGTCTGCTGGAAAATAAAAATTTAGAGATGCAGAGTGCAGATACATATTACTGTAGGTAAGTTAAACACAACGCTTTCTTGGAAACTTGATCCAATGTGTTCAATTCGCATGGTGTCAACACACTATGTTACTCGAATCCTGGCGATTCATGTATTTCCACAAATATAAATAATTTCGTGTACCACGTTTAAATGAACTGGAACAATTATGAAATAGGATTTAAATAGATCAAAAAATTCTAAATATAAATTTATTTGGTGACACATAAATGTCTTGTTTAAAAGTCTGGGACCACACTATAATGGAATTTATGTCATCGCTGTTCTGGTGTTTTCGCTGTTTGAATAGTGTTTCGAAGGTCCGTGCCAAAATTGTATCGGCTTAATAAATTTAGTCAAGACATTAACGGTCACAATAACAATAAAAGTTTATAGAGATTACAGAAGTCCTAATTCATTTTGAAATACTTAGAAAAAGAGAAAAAAATCTTTAAGGAAAAATGTTTAAAATATGTGTCCCACGCTGTTTATGCACAGAAGAAGACCAATGGTCCTATCTCATGACATGTCTTCCTGTTTGTTATGTCCATTCGGTCTAGAAGCAAGATAGATACAGTACCTATGGGACATAGGTATTTCTTCATTTAAAAAAGGACCATTTCTTATTGACGTGAGTGCTATACCTACTGGGCACGGTAGAGCCCTCTAAACTTTAGAGTGCTTTACGTCACAACACTTTAGAGTCTAAAAGGTTGTGACGTTGCCACAAGATTGATTTTAAATTGTCGGGAAAGCAAGGAGTGGTCTGCCTGTTTTATTCGGCATTCATGTTGGTGCACCACTATTCTGTTTGGTGCTCGCCATGAAACGCTTGGACTCATGTATATGTTTTCACTTTTCGCCGTCGCTAGTCATCGTTTGTCCTTTTCCTGCAGGTCTTGGTTTGAATGTCGTTTCTCGGTTTACAGTTTGAGATTCTGTTGGACGTTTGACGCTATTTTGATGTTTGTCACTGTTTGGCACTAGTTTGACGTTCGACACTGGTCACTGGTCTCACTATTTTAATGTTTGCCGGCTCACATCCGTTTCCGGCCATTTTCTGTGAAGAAGTTTCCACCTGAAATGATTTTTAGAGACATTCTTCGTTTGAAATTGTTGGTGAACCTCACGAGGAGGGAGCATCATCCCTGGATCCACTAGAGGAGCACCCAGAATTATTGGTACCATTGGAATATTGGCGATTTTTGCAATTTGGTCTACCGGGATCCGCTATTTTACGTCATGCTTAAGTCACCCACGTCTTATTACTTTGTGGTTTTATTTTTCTATGGGACCGGATAACTTTCATCGTAGTAGTGCCACCTCTGGCCTATTCAGCGAGAGTTATTTTAGCGGACTAGTAACAAGTCTTCGAGCATCAGATCGTTGTTTTAGTGGAGCATTTTATATGTTTTACGTTGTGACCGAGAAGGTTACTTGGATTCAACCAGGAAGTGGTTGATTTGTTGTTTTATTGGAAGGAAAACCATCAGCCCAGAGGTTAGTTTTTTTTGGGCGGCCTTATAAGGCATTTAGCTGGTTATTTTTGTTTTCGGGTTTTTCTATTTGGAGTGAGGTCACTAACAGCCAACAGCTAAGACCTACTACTGGACCCCAGAGCCATAAAGTGTTAACTCACTTTTATACAATTTTACAGAAGAGTATGAATGTTTCGACACAATTTAAATATTTCTTAACTGATAAGATCGAGTATCCTTAATTAATTAGTAACTCAATTCTGTTATCATTATAACAAGTGTTAAGATTATAGCCTAATAAAAATACAATTTTTTAAATATTGTGTCACTTATTAAACTATTTTATTTATTTTTCGTGCATTGCCGAATATTCGGCAAGGCCAAATAATAATTTTAATTCGATTTATTAAAAATAAATAGCAAGATTTACATTTTTAAAATATAAAGAAACAATTAAAAATGTAAAAACCACTATTATTCAACTTTAATGTCAGGTATACATGGTACATCCCCAGTCAGCCGTAAAACTATTATTAGGTCTTGCTAAATAGTCAGCAATGCCCAAAGAAATATTTGGTATGCTAAATATTTGGTTCATCTTTACCATTCCCCTTGTCTAAGGGTTATTTATATTTTAAATTTGAGTGATTAACCGAATATTTTGCCGAATAGTTAGCCGAATAGTAGACCAAATATTCGGTAAGCGGTCAAAATCACTTGGCGGAATATTCGGTATTCGGATAATACCACATAAGTATCGCTATTCGCTGCACCCGTAATTATGTTATTGAACAAATTTTGGCATAGCAAGGAAGTTATTGTACTGTTGAGGGAAAACAAAAAAAAAAGAAAACAGGTAGCTTTACTCATCATTTTCGGTTATATTGTTTTGAGGAAAGTATTTGCTTTAGTCACTACTACACTAAATTAAAAAATATTAAACTACTGCGGAATTTTGTCCAAAATAATGAAACGAAAGGGAATGACTTAACAAGTTTTAAATTCCAAAATTGTAGTATTAAATTCATGTACAGAACCTTAAATTCGGACTTAATACCGAAACAATCTAGTACGTTAAAGCCAGGATCAAATGCCTCTACTATATGGCTCTGATAGATGGTGTCCATAATACTTTTATTACGAGCCTATATCTCAATAACCGTTAAAGATAGGATTCAATAGCCTGTGGCAATGAAAAGAGCGGGCAAGAATCTATACTGATCGATCTTAACCTTAAAATGCCTTTTGAATTTGTTTTAGTTTTCCTGGTTGTCAATATTTTATTTTCAGAATTCTTGTCATGGGAATCAACCATCAAAATAAATGTGGTAGTGTTATCACATTAGATCTTTATTATAATATTTATTTAGTTGTAGAATGCTTACATATGTTTCGATCTGTAGTAAGATCATCTTCAGAGCAATTATAAAAACATGTTCTAATTAGTATTTTTTTTAGGTGCTAAAAAATTATTAAAGACATATTAAAATATTTAAAAAATATACAAACATTTTAAAAGTTAAAAAGTTAAAATTTTGATTTACTTACAAAATATCATGTTGCATTAGACAGACATGGCTTTTAATACGAAGGCGTCCTGGGGCCACGTACTCTTTTTTTCCTAAAAATTTACACTTTTTTCTGTAAATTTTACAGATTATTCTGTAAAATTTACACTTTTAAATCTGTAAATTTTACACTTTTTTTCTGTAAAATTTACACTTTCTTCTTTAAATTTTACAGATTATTCTGTAAAATTTACACTTTTTTTCTGTAAAATTTACAGATTATTCTGCAAAATTTACACTTTTAAATCTGTAAATTTTACACTTTTTTCTGTAAAATTTACAGATTATTCTGTAAATTTTATAGATTATTCTGTAAATTGTACACTTTTTTCTGTAAATTTTACACTTTTTTCTGTAAAATTTACAGAATAATCTAAAAAATTTACAGAAAAGAGCGTAAATTTTACACTTTTTTCTGTAAAATTTACAGATTATTCTGTAAATTTTATAGATTATTCTGTAAATTGTACACTTTCTTTCTGTAAATTTTACACTTTTTTCTGTAAAATTTACAGAATAATCTAAAAAATTTACAGAAAAGAGCGTAAATTTTACAGAATAATCTGTAAATTTTACAGAAAAAAGTGTAAAATTTACAGATTTAAAAGTGTAAATTTTACAGAATAATTTGTAAATTTTACAGAAAAAAGTGTAAATTTTACAGAATAATCTGTAAAATTTACAGAATAATCTGTAAAATTTACAGAAAAAAATGTAAATTTTTAGGAAAAAAATAGTACGTGGCCCCAGGACGCCTTCGTATTTTAGTTATGTAAGCATTCTACAACTAAATAAATATTATAATAATGATCTAATGTGATAACACTACCACATTATTTTTCCTTTTGGGATATAGGTTGTCCCTTGCTGAATCTTAGGGTGCAGTTTGTTAAACAGCTAAGTATTGCATGTTTTACTTTTAGTTTTTACCGTGCCCTACCTTATATAGTATAACTAAATTTATTACGTACGATGTTATTATGTAGGATCCTATGTCTGAACTGCGCATGTACACGCCCTGGGAATTTGAACGAACTTGCTTTTGCTTGTTTTTATACTGTACGTAGGGATACTATGCTCCATCGCAAAGGCGTGTATTTTAAAATTTGTTTGTTAAGTAAAAATATAGGTACAAGGTGGAACTGATTTTGAAATTTGGCATATTGATGTTATTTTATATCACTTTTAGACGTATAAATGCATTTTTCCGCTTCCGGTTTTGCCGGAAGTGACATTCACTTTTGTTTTTTAAATTTAACCCTTTGTATAATATTTAAGATTCGGTTTCTTCTTGACTCACTGAAACCAAAGATGCCTCACAAGTGACATTTTGAATGACAGAAAGTGGTTTTTCTTTAAGTTATTCGGATTTGTAATAATAAACCAAAGGTGGCTATGACACAAATGAACATCGACGAACTGGACATTTTTAATGAACTGTCAAAGCGTCTGTCTACAGAAAAATACTTCTCTTATAATACGCTACGCGCTACGGTATCAATATGTTGTCAACTACAACAATTTCAAAAATAGTGCCTGCAAAATACCCAAACTTTCACAAGATCGCAAAAAAATTCGGCTTCATTTGGCCCTATTCTTAACTACATTTTGAGGCGATGGAAATAACCTCTTGCAGGGCATTGTCTTTCAAGATATCGTGGGGCGTACAAGATTTTAACAGCAACGGCATTTTTTGGCACTCTCCATAAATCAGCAACATATCCACTTTTTCCGATCTTTTGTAACTACAAGGCATTTTGCAAGCACTATTCTTGAAATTGTTGGAGTTGACAACATGTTTATACCGTAGCGTATAATAGAAGTACATTTCTGTAGACAGATTCTTTGAAAGTTCATTAAAAAATGTCTCATTTGTCGAAGTTCATTTGTTTGGGTGTACCATGAATCAGTTCCACCGTGTATAGTAGGGGAGTAAAATAAATGGTTAGTAAAATACCAATCTCCTGTAACACGTTGTACAATAGGTGGTGTAAATCTAGGAAGACTTAGCTTTCTTGTTCTTGGCTTAATAGTACGAATACCAGCATAAAATAGGTGTAAATACTGGGTGTCCACTGAGGATTTATTGTAATAGTATTGTTATTCTCATTTTTACGATAATTGCTATGACATAAGGTGCCTGCTAAGTGTTACGTTAAATTGAAAATATGAAATATTTTTAATTTATTTTCATAAAATAAAATAATGTCAAGTATGTTTTTAGTGGCATGTCAGGTAAAGGATATCAATTGAAAAAATGCAGTCCAGCCGGTACTCGAACCCGGGACTCCTACTGCGGCCGTAGGCACTTTAACCAACTAAGCTACCGGAGATACGGGTTCCATCGGCTAGGTGTTATTTATTCCAATTGATATATAGAGTAGCGGTGAGATGTAGAAGACTACGGCGTCTTCTACAGCTACTAGAAAGGGTTAGAGGGTGTAGGGTAACCATTCATGACTGTTGGTCCTTTGGGTCCTTTACCTGACATGCCACTAAAAAAACATCCTTTATATTTATTATTACAGGTACTAAAAATTTTTCTGTGTTTCATATTCTGGCTTTGACATTGTAGATTAGAATTTCCACGTTCGATACTTACATTAAGTCGCTATATGTGGAATTTTGTGGGTTGATAAACAAATTTCACATAACCAACAATCATGAATGGTTACCCTACGCCTTCTAACCCCTTCTAGTAGCTGTAGAAGACGCCGTAGTCTTCTTGTCTTCTATATCTTACCGCTACTAACTATATATCAATTGGAATAAATAACACCTAGCCGATGGAACCTGTATCTCCGGTAGCTTAGTTGGTTAAAGTGCCTACGGCCACAGTAGGAGTCCCGGGTTCGAGTCCCGGCTGGAGTGAATTTTTTCAATTGATATCCTTTAGCTGACATGCCACTAAAAAACATCCTTTATATTTATAATTACAGATACTAAAAATCTTTCTGCATGTGTAAAATCATGTCTACTAGTTTAGTATTTTTATTATTTAAAATAACAATAATTGTAGGTTAGCTATTCGACATCAAGTGCATGTAAACCACTTTATTTTCAAATTTTAAAAGTATATTATGTTTACTTTAATTTAACATCGCAGTCTGTTATTTATTTCCCTTATTAGATAGAAGTTATGCCAATCACAAATTTTACCAACAATTTTTCTCAAATTTATATAGTAAATACGGAACAACCCGGCAAGGGTGACATATCATATTAAATGGGATATTTCGCTTTATAAAAAATGCCCCATTAAAATTTTTTCCTTTTTTTAAATTTTTGATATTATAAAGAGGGCCCAAATTTAGTCATGTCGAACATTTCAAAACTGATTTAATATTTGGGTTCTTACGGTTCTTGCAAACAATTTTTGTGTTAAATATTTTTGCGTAACGCTAGAAATAAGAGAATTAGAGAGGTTTAATAGCAATAGTTTTCGTCGGTGGCCATGGAGAGCAACTTTCATTATGACAAAAAAAGGACCCCCAGTAGGGCTATCGATTTCACCCACTACCGATTTTTTCTGTCAAAAAGTAGCCGAGATATTTTGAATGAGCCACTTATATAAGCCACCCTGTATATATGTTATGCTAATTTATCATTTTCCTTGCCACGCTTAGATAATTTTATGTCATATAAGCTTATTTAAGCGAAGTAAACTGCTATACCAAATTGATAAATATCTACCTACTACCGAACACCATCGTTAGAGTCGAAAGCTTTATATGTTTGGAATAAAGCCAACGAGTTCTCGTTCTATTTCCCTTCTGCGAATTCATGATCAATAGGCCGTTTCATTTACGGTTTGAATGCAGATGAGCTTTCTGAAAATTAAGTAAGTACCTAAATATACGTATCTCTTCATCTAAAAACTAATCAGTATATCGATTTCAGATAAACTAAAAAATATATATATCATATTATTAATAAAAGGAATGAAGGAGGTGAGGTTTTAGTGGTTATAAGCGGGATCCTCCTACACTAACTTTGATCTGGGTGTTTCATTTAGATCAGTGTCCATAATGCATTTATTCTCCTCCTGTGAAGAAATTAGGGGTATCAAACGGAAGCAAGAGATTAAAATGAATCGCGGAGGAAGATAAAGAAAGCTGTGGCCTATTTCTACGGCTAATGATGATGATAACGGTATCACGTATCTTGTCTTCTGCTTCTGATTACTTGCTTATTGCCACCTGCAGAGGACTTTTAACCCACATAGTCTGGACATTCTTAGATTACCACATTAGAAAATATGTATATAGGTATAAAGTGGCTGCACAGTCAAGAACAATTTTTAAAAGTCCTATGGCCAAGCATCACGACGATTGGAATTGTATGATTATGAAGAGGTTCCAACAAACGCATTATTTCATTATTGGTAGTTTCTTAAATTAGATCCCAGATCCGGTTGATCGTACATTATAATATAAGTGACAAGCATTATTTTTCTTGAGTGCAATCTGGCAGTGGCGTAACTACGGAAGTGTAGGCCCGTGTTCAAAATTTCAGGTGGGCCCCAGTGTTTTTTTTTATGTTTGAAAGTGGTGTAACGCATATAGAGGGTGCCTGAAAATGGCAAATTTTGAGAATCACCTTGTGTTTAAAAAACCAAGGAGGCCGCATGAATATTCTGTATACGAGCGTTTCTTTTTATGAAAAAGTAGGTCAGTGCCCCAAAAACCGCAACTCCCTATTTCTAAAAATAACCGAGATACCTCGCAAAAGTAACGAAAATGGGACACCCTGTAGGTGCATAGAGAATAATCCAACTTAAACTTTGTATTGACCAACAGTTAATAATAATGCACATTGCTCACTACAGGTCGAAAAACGCCATTATAGGTCAAAAGGTTGAATCACCATGTACGTTCTGTACAGGGTGATCCAAACTCGATGCCCCAGGCCTACTGCGGAAACACGAAAACTGAAAATAAAATTTCGAACAGGGGCTCTTAAATGGAACATGGAATCTAATCAGCCATGAAAACAAATTCGATAGTCAGAAATTATTTAAGAGTAGGTATTGTTAGGGTGCCTTGTGCACCATTAAATTAGTTCGACTGTACCTATTTTTTAAATTTTTGAATTGTGATTGTTACTGACTTGTTTGCTATTATAGTTTGTTACAAAAATTGTTTTTAATATTGCATGAAAAAATTTAAGGGCACACAAGACGCAACCTAATATTCTCTTAAATAATTTCTGACTATCAATTGTAAATTTTGAACAATAAAAGATACAGAAAATCTTTTCCTATAAGAGTTGTTGAGAATGATAAGGACTTTCAATATTTAGGAAAAAAATGGTAGGTATGTTTCTGGGGAAAAATATTGATGATGTCACAGCGGCCATTTCCCCAAACAACAAAAAAGCAAATTTTCAGTCATAACTGGGCCTTATAGTATGTCCCATTTAAAAACCCCGCCTGTTCGAAATTTTATTTTCAATTTTCGTGTTCCCGCAGTAGGCCTGAAGCGCCGAGTTGGATCATTTACATTTACTCTCAAGTTATTATAGTTACCTACATTTTTTGTACTACCCTTGCATTTTTATTGTTGGGGAATTTCAATCGCCCTCTATGTAACCAATTAGAGATTTTGACTCGTCGGTTATTACGCAGCACCACATCAATCGGCTCACATCGGAAAAACCGAAATTTATGCGCCCTGCATGAATCTTGGTGGCGGTGGGCCCCTAGCAGCTCTGAGCCCGTGTTCACCGCACACTCTGAACACCCTGTAGTTACGCCACTGCAATCTGGTAAATTTTTACTACCAATTTAAAGTAGCGCAAATTATTATGGTATTTTCAAGCATGTTAACCATTATTAACCCAAGCCTGAGATGCCAAACATTAAAACAACAGCATGCTTCACCCAGAACATCTGTTTTAATTATTGATGTACTATTAATAAGTGGGACAACATACAACAATAATGTTGTTTCATTGCAGATTAATTCAAATGGAAGTACAGGAAGTAAATGGTTCTCCTCCGTTTATAGCTATAACTCTTATAGTTTGCATTTACCAATTTATTCATTATGGTAATGGCCACATATACAAACATTTATTAAGAGCCGAATTAGACTCGTTGGTGTTGTTCCAAGCAACAAAATTTACTCCTAAAATCGAACAGCCTGTGGTTGATTCATTGAACGTTTTATACGATTTTATGTGGGCAGTTTTTATTACGGGGTCCTCCGATGGGCTTATAAAGAGGAAACACATTTTTGTATTATTTGAGTTTTACAAAAGTTACTTTTGGACACGCTATAATAACAAATAGGTAATGGGTAATTATATCATTTTTTTTTACTATATTTATACTTAGAGATGCGAAGGAGGGAACGTTCCCGTTCGTGCTCGGAGAACGTTCGCGAACGTTCCCTACCCATGTGCGCGCACGTATTCTCAAGAGCAAGAAAAGGAACGTTTCCTTGAAAATGCTCAAAATGCTCGAAACTTCAAGCACAAAAGGAATAGTATTACTGTAATAATATGTATATTACTGTGGTGCGCGGCACGCTTATTGTAGGTGGGTAATCTATGCATTCTGTTGTGAGTTGTTGTGAATCAGGGACCCTTTAAAGTAAGGGAACCCAGCATTATACTTCCCAAAGTGAGGCCGTTTCTTTCCCCATTCTAATGGTCTTAATGATGCCAAGTATACCATTTTATTGGAGAATCTATGAATATAACAGGTCCTTTGATTGTTAGTAAAAATTAATAATGGTTTCCATGATTTCTAAAAATTAGGCTTGACAATGTTCTGTCAACAAACACAGAATATGGCAAGTGCCAAATGAATCAAATTTATTTTATATTTGAATTTGGTTTCCTGCAATTATTTCCAGGAATTTAAGTAATATAAGTATGGTAAGTCAGTGCCGATTTTGCTTATTTGAAAATTTGTCGCTATTGCACCTTGTTACCAGGTTCCTGAATCCATTTGTAATAATATGTGTACTTGAACTTTCTTCCCTTGTTGAATGTATCTACCCAAAGAACTTTCACAGATTTCGGGATGGACTAATAAGATTAGGTCTTGTACTTAGTTCTAATCATGTAGTTTTTCTCGGTGCTCATTTTTGTAATTTTATTTCTCTCCCAAGGTACCTACCTCACAAACGTAAAATAAACTTATAGTTGTAGATAAAAACTGTTTAAAAAAAGACCTGACTGAAGCTACCTGCTTAATATATTAAAATTGAGGAAATAACATTTTTGTTTTGAACTACTTACTTATACGTATAATGCCCACGTAATTGGATTTGTAGGATTACTAAAGGTGAGACAAGAAAAATCTGGTTGCAATTATTGGGACTACTACAGGCGGGCGCATTACCTTTAATTGACTATCTGGAAGTTAGAAAACTTAAAAATTGTGAACTATGATGGGAAATATTTTGCCTCCTTTGGAATCTATGGCACTGGCATGTCACATAAAACCTGATGGCAGTTGGACACTGACATATAACATAAAATTGTACCAGCCCACTTATGTGGTCTCCTTGGAGATATATAGAAAACAAGGCTTCACTTTTCCTATGTGATAGACTGTGACATGCTGGGTCCCCTTATTTTAAAGAGTTCCTGTTGTGAATGATGCTATAGGCGCTACGACTATGAGTGCTACGATTTAGAAGAAAATGGTGCTGACAGTTGCAATAATGCGGTTATAGACGTCATGGTTGAAGAAAAGACTATTCCCGACAGTTCAGTGTATGTTGAGTTTGGTGATCCGTTAGCTTTATAGATCAATATGTGTTGTGTGTCAGCATATGTGTACCTACTTAATAAAGAGGTTGTAGCCTATTTGGAGCTTTTTATTTTGTAAGGCTCGTTCTTCCGTATTGACAAATGCAAGACGAGACACCAGCGCACTGCGAACTGAGGTAAAAGAATATTCAAAAAGTGCTCAAAATGCTGAAAATTCTCAAAGATGTGATGATGGCGGGATCTGCAAGCTTGCAAGATGGCGGGATCTGCAAGCTTGCAGATCCCGCCATCATCACATCTTTGAGAATTTTCAGCATTTTGAGCACTTTTTGAATATTCTTGAGCATTTTAACCTCTGAAAGGATTTTGCTATAATGAAAGACCTATCTATGTCGTTTATTTTCATTTATTCTCGTTCGTGCTCGTTCGTTCTTGCTGAAAATGCTCGAAATATATATGCTCGAGCATTTTGCATCTCTATTTATACTTTTAATCTGCATAGTTTGGAAATTATTAAATTACAACATTCGAAAATATGTAGATATAAAGTAGCTAGAAGCTAGAAGTCAAGATAAGTTTTTAAAGGTCCTATGGCCGAGCTTCGCGACGCGACGATAGGAATTTTTGGCAGGGTTTCCCCTTTTCACTAATGATTCAGAAGACGTTCCAATAAACATTATAGCATTTATTTATAGATCACCGCTGCGCTCAACACTTGCTTGCTTTTCAATCCCTGGGGTTAAGTGTGGTTTCGCCCGTGCCGCCGACAGTTTGCTATTAGGAGCCTGAGCCTGAGTTTTCCCGACAGCCGCTGACTTGCTATAAAGGACCCGAGTTTCTCGGAATGCCGGGAACATCGATTGGTCCTGTATTTTTCATACCGGCATAGGCCCTGATGCGGCACTTTTGTGAAGTCGTCGCCTTCGTTTTAGTACTTGAATACTTGAACTAATTCCTATTCAGTTTATTTATCTTTGTTTTAGTAACTCAATATATTTTCATTCAGCAGCGAGTAGGTAGATCGGTGTCAAGTATATAAAATCTGTCTAGTCTCCTTTTGTTAAAATAATGTTTACAGTGATTTCCCAACATTTTAAGTTTCAAAACCAGGTACACAGGGTGATCCTTTTTTATCGTCCGACCCGACAATATGTGAAAATAAATGGGGTTTTTGGTGTAATGTTTTCTCAAGAAAGGCTTCGGTTTCACGTTACAGGGTGTTGTAGTCTTAAAAAATATATTGTTTCATAATAATTATTTTTAAACCAGTAATAGTTATTTATGTACCAAGGCACTGAAGTTAAACTTTTTATGATTCATGTGGAATTTAATTGCCGACGCCTCTGGCCGAGGCAAATAAACCACATGAGTCATAAAAAGAACTTCAGTGCCTAGGTACATATTATATATTTTTTAAAATCGGAAAAAAATAATTTATTAGGCAAAAAAATTATCATAAGGGATCACCCGTCCATGAACCGACTGCGCGCGGCGTTGCTTGACTTTGACGATCGCTCTACCTAGGTCAAGTATGACGAGGGAGGACGTTTTCCAACCGAAACTCCAAACTGCTGCCTGTTGTGCAGCCTCCATGAAAAATATATTGATATCCAAACCTGCTAAAATATTTATACTAAAAGATTGCGCTGCTATAGGTAACAATAATTTCGCAATGTGTACGAAAAGTTAAATGGGTCATTATTTATTGGCCGGGTTTTGAATATTTGGTCACTTTTTATGGGCGATGGCTCCGCGTCTGATGACGTTTGATGTTTACATCTCGTCAAGGCCTACTTATTGAAAAAATCATACAATAATGGGCTAGTGCCGTGCCAATTTCTGAACTTTTAATGACGATTTTGAGACACTTCACTGCCGATTTCAAGAAAAATATATTGCAAACTTTCTTCTATGGCGGTTTTCGCATTTCGATACCTTCCAATAGGTCAAAACCCACAAACAAAAAAAATTCACAGAACGAGGCACAGAAAATTGATTATTGTTGTTACAAGTGAACAACAAAGTAATTTTTCCTTGAGTTTTGGTATCGCGGTGAACTTGTGTATAGACCTGTAACAGTTTTTATCATATTTTTAGAATACATGTGGTTTAGGATTTATTGTATTTAAGTAGTGACACAGACTATATGCGGTATGCTATAATATATTCTGTGGTATATTAATTGCAGTATATTAATAATTGTAGTATATAATATATTTTGTAGTAGTATGTTGGTTACGACTTATTTATTGAGTTTCCCACAACATCTTTTTTAAAGGGTTTTCCATTACGAATTACCGAATGTTTGCGGAGTGTATTTATCGTAGGGTGCCATGATTTGATGACAGCGACATTATTCTATTATTTCAGGGCTTGTACAAAACTTTAAACACAATAGAGTAGCGTGTTTACATCATTCAAACCTATTGTGAAACTGCATCTTCTGTAATTAATACATTTCGCAGAATTCGTGATTATTTCTGTCTACATAATCGCCCAACGGAAAAAACTATTCATAATACCGTGATCAAATTTGAAACTACAGGATCTGTTTAAGACGTGAAGGCATACCACTACTACTACTACATGGTGAATAGGTATTAAGAAAAGATTTGGATCTTCTCGCGTATAAGATCCAACACCAGAATTGAAGCCAACTGACCATAGGCAGCGTCGTAAGTTTGTTAATTGTATTCTTCAAAATAAAGCAGTTGATAACGACTTTTGCAAAAAAAATCCTTTTTAGTAAACAAGCAGAACTGCCGTATATGGGGAGCGATAATCCAAGAGAACTCCACGAAAAGCCAATGCATTCAGAACGTGTCACTGTTTGGTGTGCATTATGGGTTGAAGGCATAATTATTGGTCCCTTACTTTATTGAGGATGAAAATATTCAAGCGTTATCGAATGATAACTTTTTGAGGCCAGCGTTACTCGATATAAATTTTAACGATACCTCTATGTAGTACCAACAAGATGGTGCACATGTTACACAGCTAGGGAAATGATGCCCTTATTGCGTACACGGTTCGAAGGGAGAAAATTCTTCCACGAAATGGCGATGTCAACTGGCAAGCTAGATCGTGAGATCTTACTCCGCTCGATTATTTTCTGTAGGGCTACGTGAAGGTATCGAGATCTCACATAATGTGTATTTAATTTTGGTAATAATAAAATCCGGCGACTCATAATGGGAAAACCTTTATTTAGGTACTTACAAATATTACAATATGGGGTATCTGACACCGAACCAACAAAAGCAAGTAAATTTAACTCATTTTTGCAGTAATATTATATATATATATATATATATAAGTAGTAATATTTTATCGAATTACTGGGGAATACACTAATTTGTATAAGTTTTTCATATAAGGAACATCAGACGTCCAGTTAATAGGAAGTGTGGGATTAGGCAAAAAAATATTTCGAATCTGTTGTTTGAATCAACATTAAGGGTCTTGTGTAATAGGTGCGAGCAATCTTGAACAATTCTTTGTACCATTCGGCAAGGGGGCCTTGAGTAGGCATATCTGCCACACTCCTTTATTACCCTCTCGGTGTAGTGTGTTTTTGGACCTGGCCGCTGGAGGCAGCCCCTTAGACTTGAAAAAATAAAGCATTTAAGTACTTGCATTCTAACGTTGCTAATTTTGCATATTATATTGAGCCGAAACTTTATACATGTTCACCTATACTAGATAGTTATTAACTATCCCATACTTATTTTTTTATATTAGCAAAAAAGAACTAAAATCTCAATTCCTATATATTCACTTCAAATACATTTCTTCAAAACTCAATAACGCAGCCGCTGCAGGGTATCGATTTGTTTTGTTTTCGAATGGATATATTTTGGCACAAAATTTTAAAAAAAGGAAAAAAGTTAGCGGGAGGGAGTTTTATACGGAGAACTCTATATAGGTAAAGCTGCATAACTTTATGC
Organism: Pseudeuparius sepicola; assembly: GCA_963920635.1. Lineage (NCBI taxonomy): Eukaryota > Metazoa > Arthropoda > Insecta > Coleoptera > Anthribidae > Pseudeuparius > Pseudeuparius sepicola. The sequence goes on along the minus strand of OY987302.1, from coordinate 42,659,262 downwards.
CTTGCAAAATCTGTCGCTTGTGTCCAACGATATATAGGTGTAAATACAATTACCAAGGGCAACTTGTTTTGTTTCTTGATTTTAAAAAGAGGTTATTGTTGGCACATTCAAGGTTTCCAGTTTTTTTATACCATTTAGGTTATTTTGTAAATATAAGTGTCTCAAAGTATATATACGACATTCAAGTCTATCAAAAAACTATTTATTATGCATTACGAAATAGGGAAGACTGAATTTATGAAACACCAATGTAAACAAATTACCTCGTCTTCTTCCCCCCCGACCCGCTAATGTAGAAGCAAAACAAAACCGTATTATTTGTATTACCGTGAGTCATCTATTTCTATATATCGTTGCTTGTATCCATTGTATATGTTACAGCCCGTATATGAAAACAGACCGTATGTTTACGGTCTAGGCTGTATCTATACGGCCTAAATGCCGCAGACCGTATGTAAATGACATGGCATTTCATATACGGACTAGACCGTTAACATACGGACTATTGACATTCAGACTGTATGTGAAATCGTAGTGAATTACCCTTATTTTTTATATTGGTCCATTAAAGAAGAATATGCCTTCTTTTTAGTATGTATTTTTCAGAAAAAATCTAGGGTACCTATACATTATACTAAATAATTACCTTTTTTTCTTCAAAATACTACGTACCAGCAAGAAGTAATATCCTTCTTTGATGGGCCTATATAGAAAAGAAGGGGTAATTCAGAAATGGCGGACGTCGAAACCGCCCGGAAAACATTGTATGTACATACATTCTGTCTTTGTTTAAATCTCTCTGTGATATATGGTGCAGTTGCAGATAGACCGTGTCTAATAGAACTAGTCCTTTTGCAAACCGACTAGACCGTTTGTTGAAGGACAAGCTTCTTATACATAATATGGACTAATATCTTCAGTCCGTTTACAAATGGACTAGTCCTTTTGCGTATACGGCCTGTTTTACATATACGGTCTGTAACATAGATATACATAAACAAATGGGATAACATTGTTAAGTGTCACGACTGTCGACTGGCCAAGACCGAATATTCCTACATAATCTTAAAATAAGCCAATGCCTATTTCGAGAACTTGTCACAATATATTATCTCCGATCCGGAATAATCGGTCTGACTCGGACAATTCCAATCTATGGAGATCGGAGCGTGGCGTGGCGACGAACGTGGCGCCGCGCCGGCTGCCGCGCTCCCATTATCGCGGCTGTTATGCCATTACGGGGGTATTATTATCCCTTAGCCTGGCAGACATTGATAGAAGAGCGGTGGAATATTTTTAGCGCCAACCGGAATCGGGATGGAAAATAACCGGATTGCGAAACGAAATTTATAGTCCTGATCGCAATCGGCCCGGCTAAAATATGCTGGCTGTATCGCGATGAAGTGATATCCGTTGAAAGTATTATTAAACATACATATTACATGTTACCTAACACACACAGGAAATTGTTCTTAAAACCTGGAGAAGTAACCATGGTCGATAAAAAAACGCACTTGTTTGCATCCAAATGCATCCCCAATTCTCAAGAAATATCAGAAGTATAAGTACCGATATAATCTTCAAAGACAGACAGAAGACCCAAAACGCTTTTAGTTTTCACTTCCAGAAATTGTTTGCACTATTTTATATACCTATATGGCTAAGGAATTTTCCAAACATCTTGAACTGTTCAAAAGTGGGAAAACATTGGAAGAGACAATTATTGGAAAAATCAAGTTTTGTAAATAACTGCATAGTCACAGAAAACTATGTCAGATTGACAATTAGATCCCACGAATTTTTTTCATTTCTATGTCTAGAAAACCAACAGAAACAATCTTGTATATTTTTTTATTGGATCTTTCCACATCAACACTATGAGTGGTCTGTTGATCATTCAACTGACGCCTTTAAATTTCCTATTTTGCCCAACTTTGACACTGCAGAATGGAACTGCCTGTATATATTCTGTTCAAATTTGGTAATTGGTCTTGGTGACCCCTTATTCAGTAGCGTAGCTAGGGGTCTTGGGGCCTCGGTGCAGAATCCTGCATGGGGTCCCTCCCTCTTATATCTACTCCAGTAACGATATAATTTTTCAAATTAAAAAATTGCGGGAAAGTAATTTTTAAGGTTATTCTTTGTTTCCTGAGTATCCAAACAAAAGATCAAGTTTAGACCCTCGTTATAGAGCTCGCAATAGGGATAGTTTCTTACTTATTTTTAACAAAGAAAAACAATGATAACATTTGTGGATAAAAAAGTTATCTACAACCTTGCTTTATGAATTTCTGTTATAACTTTTTTACAAGTTATGGGTTCATATTAAGCGGCGTTTTCTTCTATAACTCGTAAAATAAAAAAGTTACAAAAAAAAAGAAAAACTGTAGGTAATTGGTTTTGTCAACATATTTATTTGTTAAAAAATAAATACAAAGCCACCTTTATCGCATTCTTCATTACGGGGGTTTGAGTGTCATACTGAGGATTAATATTAATACACATTCGTTACATAATAACAATTGCTACTGAGAGTTGGACAAAACGACTCTGTGGCTGTTGTGCCCGGGAATACTCAGCGAGCGGTATCGCGTCGGTCACAAAAAATGCTTGAGTGTTACGCCGATGCAGCAAGGAGTAGGAATATTTAAAAGAGATTATGTGGAAATTTGCCTCTCAAACCGTACGCAATCAGGATTGTCTGCATTGTTAATAAATGTTTTCGCCTTTTTGGCGATTAAAAAAAAACTTATTTCGGGAGAGAATTATTGTCAAGTACGAAATGAATGTCAAGGATTGCCCTAGCATAGCTACGAAACTAGCTGTGGTGTCAGATTTTAAATAAAAAAATGCCTAATATGGCTTTTCGAAAAACGCACCCCTTTAGAAAATTGGAGTAGGCCAGGATTTCGTGGCAATGCCAAACTAATAATTCGCTAGTGATGAGCTTTGAGGGACATATCTATAAAAATTTGCCCCGTTCAAGTCCCCCAGCCCACTTAGATTTTCAGGGGTGTTTCCATGAAAAACCAGACACACTGTAGGTCATCAAAGAATGTACTTTATTGCAAAACGGAACATTTTATTAAAAAAATATATTCGATATTTTTTTAAGTAAATTTGGGACAAATCCTTTTTAAGGGCTGCCCATTCAGAATTTTTATAAAAATATGCCTAATATGATTTGCCGAATTATGACACAAAACATAATATATTTATGTGGTTTTGGTTTTTTTTTTACATAAAATGTGCCGTTTTACCTTAAAGTACAGTAGTTTTTGATACCAGGTCGTTGAAGAAATCGGATGTTAAATACAAATTTTATGGGGGTTGTGACGGTGTCACAAGGGCGATTTTAAATTGTTGGAAATACAGGGAATAGTTTGCCCGCTTTACTCGGCATTCGCGTTGTTGCACCCCTGTTTTGTTTGGTACTCGCCCAGGAAGCGCTCATAGGTGAAGCGAAATTGATCGCTACCGCTTGGGAGCATGCATGTTTTCATTGTTAGCCGTCGCTGATCGTTCTTTGTTCGTTTTCCGGAGGTCCTGGTCTGAATGTTGTTCGAAGTCATTTCTCGTATTGTTTTGATCTGATTGACAGGTTGAGCTTATGATATTTGTTTGACGCTGTTGACCTTGTTTTGACATTCTGGCAGAATTGACACTATTTTGAAATTCGACATTGTTGACGCAGCTTTTGATGATTTGTGGTGTCAACTATTTCCGTTTCCAGCTACTGAGAGGGGAGTGACCACGTGGGCGTTGGACTCCAATTTATTCGGTCGTCGGCAGTTGTATTGAAAAGGTCATTTGCTGGTGGCTTGTAAGTGGACGTGATTTTTAGTAACTCGCCATTTGGAGTTGTTGGTGAACCTAACAAGGAGAGAGACCCACGGAAGTAACACTCAACATTGAAGACATTTGGAATACTGGTAATTGTTGCAGTTTTGGTTCTTCGGGGTTCCGAAAGTTTATGGGAGATAGACATACAGCCACCCACGACTTATACTGTGCCGTTTTATTTTTCCATCTGACTGAATCACACTCATCTGAACTAGAACCAGGTTTTTGAGCATCCGCCACAATCTCAGGGCCATTTGATTGGGTGGTCATCTTGGAGATTTTGCATAGTATCCGCGAAGGTTAATCGGATTCAACCACGAAGTGGTTGATTGATTGTTTTTTTTTTAAGGAAAAAACCCTCAGGCTACAGGTAAGTTTCTTGGACGACCTTAGGAGGTGTTTGACAGGACATTTTTGTTTTAGGTTTTTTTTACCAGTTTTTTTTTGTTTTGGACCCGTGTTCGCTTAGAACCTGCGTGTTATCTTTTGGAGCGTGGACACCAAAACCTAAAGCCAGCTCGTGTTATTTTCTTTTGGAATCTGGAGTGAGGTCAACGACAGCTTTTGGGAACATTGTATGTTACCATCTGACCATTCTGAAGTGTCATCTAAAATTACTGGAAGACATCGTGGTTTGGAAGACCCAACGACAGCTAAGTCTTGCTATATTTTACTTGTATACTTCTTATTGTGCCCTAATTAGTATAGCTGAATAATTCTGCGTTATTTGTATAGATAGACAAAAACAAGGTAGGTGTTCATGAGTTAATTTTTTGAGATATTTACGATGCTCAAAACAGATCTCTGATATCTCCAATACTTTAGGAGATACAGGACGTTTTTGAAATTTTTGCTATTTTTTACAATTATCATAGCTCATTTGTTTTTAAACCTATATATTTCGTTGAAAACGCTTTATACGCACTTTTTTACGTAGAATCCATTGGAGTAAACAGTTTTTCTAAAAAATAGTTATTTTACCTACCAAGGCACTGAAGTTCAACTTAATAATTCAACTTCAGTGCCTTGGTACATAAATAACTTTTTTCTAGAAAAACTGTTTACTCCAATGGATTCTACGTAAAAAAGTGCGTATAAAGCGTTTTCATCGAAATATATAGGTTTAAAAACAAATGAGCTATGATAATTGCAAAAATTTCAAAAACGCCCTGTATCTCCTAAAGTATTGGAGATATCAGAGATCTGTTTTGAGGATCGTAAATATCTCAAAAAATTAACTAACACCTACCTTGTTTTTTTCTATCTATACAAATAACGGAGATACCCCATAAAACCGTCGAAAATGACTCAGTCTGTACACGTTTGGGGATTTAAACCGATTTGTAAGGACCATTGCATACTTAAGTTTTTATACGGCACGTAGGGTGCGTAATTTTAAATTTGTTTATCAAGTAAAAAAATAGTACTCAAGTGAAATGAATATAAACTGTTGTCGCGAACCACTTAGTAGAATAGACGATGTAAATCTAAGAAGACCTAGCTTTTCTTATTTTTGGCTTAGTGCGAGTATCGGCACGTTAAACAAAATAAGTGGCGCCCGTATTCTTTTTTTGCAGTTTGCTATACTGTTAACCCAGCCAGTCTCCACTGTCTAAAAGCTGGCGGCCGTGTTGTGCTCGTAAAATCTGTTCGGGGAGGAAGCGAACATCTCTCGTTAGTCTTCGAGGTTTATTCTACATTATTTGTTTATTTATATGTTATATTGTTTTTATAAAACGCCACAAGGTGTAGATCTATAAATATGTCCTTGATCTTTAGCTCACCTTTATACCCCAGTCTGAAGCTAGCTTCTTATCAACAGTGTACATTAGTTTCAAATTCCACTGCAATGCAATGTCAAATTGCGCGTTTGTCTGACAAAGCTACTCATTGTTAAACCGTTAGTTATGGCAAAATAGCCAACATTGCTTGTGCTTGTCCATCGTGCACAAAATTGTTTGCAATAACTGCCAGAATCGAAAGATTATATCAGTTTTCAAGTATCACATATTACTAAATAATTTGGCCTTTCTTGGGATCAAAAATCAAGTTTTTTTAGTCCCAACTTTGACCCTGTACTTTTATTATCGATTACCATAAACCGGGTATTTCTATACAGACCATTCCCCCATTCTGTATTGCCACACTGCCAAGCTAATTGCGGGCATTATAACGCAGTAATGGCAGCCGGCTTGGCGGCGGGCCGCGCAGCGCAGATGACAGTCCCGTTTTACGGACGGAACGGTAATTGATTAAACCGGAAGTGCCCTATCGACCCGGACGGCGGCAGCCGGAGCGGTCGCGGTGGCGCCATCTGTCGGCCGCCGGCGGCACGTGCTGCGCCCCCGGTTTAATAATGCCAGGAGCCGGTAACTGATGGTAACTATTAAATGCCGGTGGAATTGCTGCGGTGCGACACAAACAATAATAATAACTAATATAATGATAATTCTCACACTCACAATACTCCAAACTTGGAATGCTTCAAAAACAACCACAAGCTTGTGTGCGGGAGGGGTGGCAATTACTATTACTTAGGCTTTATTGCATTGCTTCGAAAGCTACTTATAAATAAATAAATATCGACTTTATTGACGCAATCAATAGACAAATTACTTATGGAGAAGAATTAAGTTACAGTTTGTTCAGCGAATGTTCGGCCCTACGTCACAACTCCCGTCCTTGTCTTACTGATGACTATACGACGGATATTGGTCGTATATTCACGAGTCAGACAAGAACGGGAGTTGTGACGTAGGGCCGAACATTCGCTGAACAAACTGTAGGTATTTATTAGTACCTAGTTAAAATTATAAGACTATAGATAGAATTTTGAGGGAACCTATTTTTTTTACTCTTGGGTTTTGTTCGGGTCTGCGACGGGAGCTAACTCCAGGGGTTTCCAAAATGTTTTTCTGTTTTTGTTTTTCGCTTGTATCTAATGGTTGGCCCTAATGAAAACAATATTATATTCCAAATTAAATCTGACAAAATTTGGAAGAAAATTGTATTACTAGTTTTTTTCTTATCCCAACCGTTTTCGAGATGTAAACTGTTATTGATTCAAAAATAACTTTTACACTACGGTTGGGACGTATAATGTCTCTTACCATATGAACCATTTTATATTTAAAGCAAAAGTGCTCAAAAGCGAAGTTGCAGAAGAACAATAATTATCTTCAAAATATATGAAAAAGTTAAATCTGCCTATGACGTTAAAAAATATATCTATACTTGCAAAATCCATAACAATATATTCTTGTTTTCATTTTGGATGAAGTTTGTACAAAAACGCACCCTTTCCCCTTTTCGAAGAGAAGCCAGCATGTGACCACCTTGCATTGTCATTGGTCGCCGCAGTGTGGCCAATCTAGTGATATTGAGTCTCACAACATCCGTCGGTAGTTTCCAATTTGTTTTGTTGGCCTAAAATCCATTAACGTTCATACTTGTGTATGTGTAGGAAAAACTACACCCTGGCCAATAATAGTGGTCAGGTTCATTTGAAGAGGAAGGCGTCAGTTTCTACATAACAGCCTACAGAAGGTAAGTAATGTTTACTTATAGAATCTAGTCATTTCTCATTTTTGGACTTGACTTTACAAAAATCTAAGGTATTTCCGTCCTTTTTGGCAGGACCGAAACTACTATCAAAAATTCATTAAAATTTAAGCTTTCAGCGCATTCTTTGATCAGGACTGTTCTTCAAAGTGCTGAGAAGTTATAATCTGTCGAATATCAAATATATTAGCCGCAAAAATTATATGCGCGGTGCAGCATGTTCCTATGTTGGCTACTTGTATTGGCGGTCCATGGGATGCTAAGGCAAAGATGTATACTACCTAAATACACAGAGCTGGTGCATCACGGGGGTCGGCCGAACGTATGTCCCGATTTTGTGGTAAAAATTCCAAGGGAATACACTAAAACAGGTATGTTTTTGATAAGGTAATGAATATTTTGTTCAAATTATGAGGTTTCAATAGAAATAGACTAGGGTAATAAAATGCAAATGAGGATACACCCGCTTTTGTGCTATCAACTGCTAGCGAACGCACTTATAGGGATATTGTGTTCATTTTATTGGGTAATTGAAGAAACAATCCTTGTTTTATGTATATACCTATATTACGAAACTGTAATGTTTTGATGTTAGTTTAATCAACTCTGTGTGAGAAATTACTTTCTTAATAGTCTTGTACTTATTTTATAAGCTAACGTTTCACTTATTTTGTATTTATTGCACATTATGTTTATTTACCAAATGTATATTCCTTTTAATAAATTTCTGAGATGTTGAAATCATCTAACTTTAACAACGGTACTGTCCGGCGGACTCTCATCATTAACAGACAAATAAGACTTAAGTCCCTAATCCTTCCAGATAAGTCATAAGTACTTCTAGAAGAGCTTTCAGCCGGCAACCCCTTGTAACGTTCTATCGTTAAGTAAGTCTGAGATATTCAAATAGTTTTGATTTCACAACAAACTATTTTCTGTGTACAATACCAGTTGACGCGATGACTAGAAGAAAGGAGAAAAAGCCTTAAATAAACTCAGAAAATAATATTATAAGCGAAAAACCAAAAACAGAGGCACATTTTTGGAAGATCGCAGACCCTTGGAATTTTGGTACCTATATTCTTCTCCTGATACCTCCTAACACAGCCCAAAAGTCAAAAAAGGTGCGAACTAAAGTCTGTCTGCAACCCATTCCTTGACTGGGCTATAAGTATATATAGTAGTTAAATTTTAAGAGTCAATAGAAAACTAATCTGCCTCCTTGTGATCAGCGACGAACTGCGTTCCTATTGGTCAGGCGGTAGTAAACTTACGCTACGTGTCAAACACGGGGATGAACGCGATTAGTTAATAAATTATTAGTAACATAGTGGATGGTTATGTTAATAATCGCTTATAATTTACATAGATAATAAAGAATTTTTTGGACGTTGCTTATTATCAGACACTGAGAGTGTATAGTTTCGCGAGATTCTGTATAGTCGAGATTAAATCAGTTGACGAAGGAACACCTATTAAAATTTAATTCAGTTGAATATTTGAGTGCGAATGGCGCTTCAAATCTAACTATATATTTCAATCTTAGCTCTGAAACACACAAATCAGAAACGCGGATTTAGTCCCATTCCAATTTCGGGGAAACCGGCCGGAAGCAGGGTCAAGGCTGCGGGCCCGGCCCTCGCCGGCGGGCCCGCAGGCAATAACCGGCCCGACTGACGGGTCGCGCAATGCGGCATTGCGGAGATTCGGTATTTTCTGCCATAGAGCTATAGAGAAGTAAAATGCTCGACCATTTATATTTTGAGCATTTTTCAGCAAGAACGAATGAGCACGAACGAGAATAAACGACATAGAGAAGTGTTTCATTATAGCAAAGTTAGATTCGTTAAATCAGCTCTTTTCAGATGTTAATATATTTATATGCCGTAAAATGTGCTACCGAGATTAAATTCCTTCATAAAACTTGCAGTCTGGCTCAATAGTATGAACGCCAGAATTCTACCTATTTTATATTCCAGGGGCACAAACATTAGGCCATATTATGTACGTGTTAATCTACTGTGGTGCAAAGGCAATCATCACCGAAATGGAAACCGAGATTCGCGCGTCCAAAGAGTCGAATCATGCAAGACCAAAACCACGAATAGCTCACTGGGAGATACGACTACATCAGAAGATCGAGAGTCTCCATAAAGACATAGGACAGCAACAACGTTACACCAGTCCAATGCAAGTTAGATAAGTGAAGAGCGCGATTAATTCTTAATCATACTTAATGAAGCTCTACTCGATTTCTTGAAAATACCATTGTTCCTTATGCAGGTTGTAACATACCTAGTGCCAAAAGACCAGCGGAATACAGATAACTCTTCGAAGTATCGCCCCATAACCTGCCTTCTCATGCTGTACAAAGTAGTCGCAGCGAATCTATGCTCATTGCGAGCGGAACAACATCATCGCACGAAGGGCGCAATGGGATGCAAAAACAAATCATCATGTAGATTCTGTCATTTGCAACCACGCTCATTACAACCAGTGAAACCTTTACATGGCTTTTGTCGACTACAAAAAGGCCTTTGATTCCGTAGATCCTCATATAGTAGTACTCAAGCAGTAACATCGAGACAGACATAATCCCCATTCTAAGAGGGATTGTATATATGGATGATTTAAAACTGATGGCCGCAACCAACGAACACCTAGGGCACGTCCGAGCCAGATCCTTGTGGTGTCCGGGATGCTTGGGGTCTGAGAGAATTTTTCCAGTAGAGGGAGTGCGAATGCCTTTTGGCTAAGCCCAAATAACAATAATAATATTAATAGGTGATAACAGAGACATAATTGTGCAACCATCGCATTTTATTACTGTAGGATATATAGTAAACCTTTTGAACCAGAATTGATAGTGTGGGGATTTCTTGGTAAGCGCCAACTCCTCACATTCTCTGGAATCAAAGTTGCACACTCTTGGAATGAAGACAATTTTTAAGGAGGCAATAAGTATAATTTTGATAATGTTTTATTTATTTATTTGCTTGTGGCCCATTAGTGTGTGGACGAAAAATTGTGGGTATATCGTTGAACTTTTTTAAAGCTTAGGCATGCGTGAAAGGGTAGGGTACTTAATGCCAAAATTTTAAAATATTTTAACACGGATCGCTAATCGTATAGTGTTACGATACAAAGTTGTACTTTTTTAAATGGAACGCTCTGTATATTATTGCATATTTGGATTGCCCGGTCAATTTTAGTGTTACTTTATGTATCATACATGGTACTTAAGGCACGCGGTGTAGGCTTTATTTGACATTTTGTGAAAAAGCAGTTGTTCAGGTACAGCCGAATATCTCCATAACCATAAAACATAGAAGGCCCTGGATTGGCATGGTTAACCCACGATAGACTTACCCGCGGTATGTCAGTGCGCATCTTGTGACGTCAGTTGCGAATCAGAATTTAAATTGCTCCATATGTTTTACACAGCAATAAAAACTTTTTTATGGGTTTTTGCTTATTTCTTTTAAATAAATGTTGTTAAAAATATGTAGATTTTATTACTAGATAAATGAATGAATATTCTGTTGATAAAAAACACATTTCATTTGATTCGCTGACTGCACATACGCTGACTGCACATCCCGTCATTTTTGGCCTATTTGAAAGCACTGTCGAGCTGGACTGACGATCAGTCTGTTGTTTACACTTTTTTTCTTGACACATTAAACTGTAAACTATAAAAAATCGTAAAACACAACCGCAGCCGCTGCATTATTTAGAATTCGTGATTCGCAACTGACGTAGATGCGCAGAGTTGCCTTGTTTTCGGATTCGTTAGTGACATACCGTGGGTTAACCATGAATGATGGATCTTAAAGCTAAGGTGCCACAATGAAACTCCTGTTGTTGCCTCAGTAATTATTGGTAGAATTGAAATATTTTTTTTCGATCGCGGATAACTTGATTTTTGTCTGTCAAATAACGCCTAAACGGCGTGCCTAAGTATCATGTATGATACATAAAGTCACACTAAAATTGACCGGGCAATCCAATAATGCAATAATATACAGAGCGTTCCATTTAAATACAGTATACGATTAGCGATCCGTGTGAAAATATTTTAAAATTGTGGCATTGAGTACCCTACACTTTTCCGCGGACCTAAGCTTTAAAAAAGTGCAACGATATACCCACAATTTTCCGTCCACACACTAATGGGCCACCCTGTAAATTTATTCAATCATTCAGACACAAAATAGCTTCGTACTTCTACCCTTCTTGGATAACGATACGTTATTCAATTTGACCCCTGTAATTTAGTTATTTATCCAATTGAAATTGTACTTATAATTGTGTACTTATTATACACTTATAATTATGTACTTATTATACACTCACTTAAAATATTACATCTACAGTGTCTCCTCGTAAGTTGGTGAACACTCCAGAAAGATATGAAGTGCTGAGAAAAATCGGCATTATAATATATTTAGATTGGCCTAAGGGAAGGTATCTCACATCAGACTCTACTATTTCGTATTTCGATTGGGTGATTATTCCATGGCTATCTAGGATTTTTCTAAATGACCAATTTTCAGGATACTGTATTAGAGCTTTCTTTTATTAAAAACTGACCAATAGCATCACTTAGCGTTACGTCAAATGTATCAGTCACGATAGGTCTTCTTTTTCTAAAGGTTTCATTTTAACCGAAACTGCCGCCCAAGCTAAGCAGTCTATCGCATCATATGGCAAGTGTAGTGCCTTGAAACATGGACAAAATAAATGAAAAAGCGCTGAAAATTTCAAGATTAGACCGATTTAAGACCGTCTGTAACAAAACTTACAACGGGAAGCAAAGCAAAATAGTTGGAAAATCAAGGTAGCCATCTGACAAACAGCATGAAAATTTTAGGTACATTTAGTGACAGGTTTGGTATTAAACGTAAAAAAAAAGAATAATGTGTAGCAGAAAAAGTAGAAATAATTATTAGATTAACGCGTAGCTATAGGGATGCTGCGCAAAATGTTTAATTTTAAGCATGCAGTCAATGGAGACTCCCTGTGTTAATGTTCAGGGGCTACGTTTTGAAAGAACACACTTTATGGTCGGTTAAAAAAATAGGCGGGTACCGAGGTGGGTACCTACTTATTTACTTATTTTTTAAATAAATATTATAAGTATTTAAAATGGCCCCCTATCTTCTCATAAAAACCGTCTCTTGACTTTTTTCGCCCCTCGGACGGATTTCGATTTAAAAAATAAAATACATTCATTTGCTTGTCCCTAGTCTAATTTATTATTTATTTAATTATCTTGTAGGCTAGAAACATGTATTATGCTAAGAACACATTTCGTTGTTTTATAAATTGCAAAAAAAAATAAAAGGCGGCTTTAGAGATATTGGTTAAAAACTGTATTTTTTTGTGAAATTTCAACACCCTGTATCTCAGAAATAAAGGGGTTTCAGACCTATGTCTCATCTTAAAATCACCCAAGGATTAATACTCTGTAAGATCAGCATTAAATTATTAAACACCTTGTATATCTCTGTGTGGACCAGATTATTTTTAACTGTGTACCTATCTTTCAAATTGCAGGGACATACAGAGATACAGACATTATATATTTAGTTCGCAAATATGCGAAGGATTCAATTTTGCCCTTTTGACGCTCATTATTTTGAAAAGGAAACCTTTCTCTTATATCCGGAAAAATGTTATAAATGATGATGATAATTCTCCCTTAAAATATGCGGTTGCATTGGGTGTAATCACCGTTACCAAAGCACATGCATGTGTTTGCTGTCAGTTAGTGACGCTGTCTCAATATTTCAACGTATAAAGCACAGACAGATTATCAAACTGCTTTCAAGCGCTTCCGTCGGTCGGTAACGGTGATTGCACCCATTAACTCATATTCCAATCCAAATGTTTCGTATAGAGCCGAACGAAATAATCAGAAGAATACCAGTCTACAGTGAGTTTGAATTGTTTCCAGTTAGAGCTGTCATTTGTCTCTCCCGCAATCCACAAAATCAAAAGTCCCAAAGCTATATATCGATGTGTTAGCGAAACATGGCCTCACTGACGGCTAGTAGATGACGCTCCGGTCGCTAGCAAGGCCTACTATAAAGACAGGCCCTGGCGCACAAAAATCACGTGACCATCTTAGTCAGACGTTACATGTCATTTGTCACATAACTGAAAGCGGCAGCTTGGGTTTTGAGAAGTTTTCAATGTTTAAAGTGTTTTTAAACGTCTTAGTTTATATTTCAGAAACAAGTTTGTGTCTAGTGCGCGTGTGTCCTGGCGGAGGGGAATCGCCTAGGTGTTATTATGGCCTCTGGCTGTCTGGATGGGAGTCGTGCCGTCCAAGAGTATTGGTGTTGGTGCCGCTCGCACCGACGCGTGAGCGCTGTAAAGGGGAATTCTCCCCCGAACCACAGAATAGGGAGCCCGGAATTCCGGAATGGACTATTATGGACATGGACCGTATTGGACAGTGGAGCCTGATTCACAGAGGGGGGGTGAACTGCTTACGGGAGATCCGCGAGTTCAGACGGTCCGGTTGGCTGGAAGTTGACCACGTTCGAGTTTGTGTATTTATTGTATTCACCATTCACCTTGTGCGAAATAAATCAGTGTTGTAACCGTTGATTATCGTTGTCGACCCACGCCCCGATACGGTTTATCTATTCGGTCTTTCACGCTGCCGAACAACTGAGACCTCGTCAATATTTGCAGTAGGTATACCTACTGAGGTTAGTTTTCATTTTTATTTCGTAAAAAATAACCTAAATACCAAATATTGGGTCTGTTTATATTATATTTATACATATTACAAAAGCCAGGAAGAAAGTGTCGCCATAACAAACATTTGTTTTGCCTCGGGATGAAAATTTTCGTCAAAAATGGATTCGTCAAATCCCAACTGAGATTTAATTTCTAAAAAACCCTTAAGTATATGTGATTAACACATTTTCAAGAAAGTGAAACAATAATTAATGTGGACAAATGTGTCGTGGGAGGAAAATACCTATAGAGAATATCACCTAAGCTAAAGGAAGGTGATGTCCCAACAATTTTTGAGAAGTGCCAAAATATTGTGAGTGCAGTGCCGTTTAACTCTCAGCCCAAAACAGCTGAGGCAGGTTGAAAATTTTGAAAAAACAATTAGGGAAAGCCTGGATGCACAAAACCAATAATGTAATAGATAAAAGAAAACTTGCTAAATTGTTACGAAATTTGTTTTTTCTACTTATCTCCAAAAATGCCTTTCATTAAATAGCACTAAGTTGGTCACGTGACTACGCGATTATGCGTTAGCGCCGTGGCCTGTCTTTATCGCCTGTCTGGTTACGCCTCTGACGGTTTACATGCATTTTTTACACGGTACTATTTTTGATGAATAGCTTAAAAATAAGAATTGCTATACCTACGCATAAACTTGGGAAATTGTAGCAGAGGACAAATAATGGCCAATTATCGAAAAAAAAAGTAATAAAATATTGTTTATTTTGTAGATATAGTGAAAAGACTTACAGATAATAAAAAATTAAGAAGATAACAAGTCATGATAGTACGTGTACGGTATTTAGCAGTACTTTGTTGTTAGCTGTCTTCAATGACGTCTTAGCTGTAAGACGCTATTCGTGTTTATTTTCACGCGATTAGAACAAAAGTATGGCACGTAGTTTCGTAGACGAAGAACTTATGGACATGGTACTAGCATATGGAGAAGCACATCAAAATTCAGTGGCTGCATCTCATATCTCATCTTTATGCCCAAAGATTTCCTCAAAGATTACATCACGGAGTTGAGTTTTTGCGTGTGATTCAGCGAGGCAGAGAGACTGGCAAAACAAAAAACAAAACAAAACGGACCGATCGTGTGGGGCCTCATGGATTCGCAGGGCTCAACAACTGTGCATCGAAAATCAAGGAAATAACTTTGAACATTTATTATGATGAGCTAACATCATTTTTATTTTATTACACTAAATTCGAGTTCTGTGTTTTTTAATTTGAAATAAATGGTCTAATCTCTGGCCATTATTTGTTCTGTCCTACAATTTCCCAAGTTTATGCGTATAGGTTGAGGAACACCCTGTATCATAGCCGAACGAGTATCGTTCGGCTATGCCTGTATGTTCTGGGTTATAGATGTTAAAAAAAGCCATAAAACTTTTACTAGACCAACAAAGTAGGTAAAAATGATAGACATATGAAAGAAAATCCAAGGAACAACTTTAGTACCTCCAAATAGTAAATAAACAAGGGCAATAAAATATTTAACGACTTTATTGATGTAAGCAGGATCAATTTTACTTTAGGGACAAACTTAGTATTATGAATGATACCAAATAATTGAAATCAAGTAAACATAGACATTTCAATTTTAGCGCGCAAGGAAACACATAAATCCAAAGACGTCCCACAGAAAACGGAAGCAGGGTCGGGCACGCCCCTCGCCGGCGGGCCCGCGCCAGGCAATAACCGGCTTGACGCGACGAAGCGCGCAATGTTGCATTGCGGAACGAGAATCCCTGCCAGACGCCGTTATTCCGGAAATCCGTTATTACTTGACGATAGAAGATTCAGGGATGGCACAATAACACTATATTTTCTCTGACACAATCATCTTAAGAACAGTTTTTTATGAAGATAAAATAAGGCGCTCATTGTCGGAGAGAACTGGGCGCATTCAACGGCAGTAGGTGATATCAGTTAGTAGGAAATAAACCTTGCAAGAAAAAATAACTTTGCAACTAAACTAAGCAAAGCCTCTGTTATGTAAACATACATTGATTAAAAAGTCAGCATTTCCAAAGATTTAGAAACTAGAATAAACATTGTCTTAGAGCTTATGAATTAGAAGTCTTCAATGACAACAGAGACAGACTTCGAAACCGATACGCACTTCATTGTAAAATTTGTAAATTTATTTGAGTAATATTCAAGAGCTTAAACGATGGCCAAAAATTAGAAAAACCAACCACCAAAACGAGAAACACCCTGTACCTCCCAAACGAATCGAGATATCAGGATGCCTCTTGCGGTATTCTATTTTTCTCGAAAATCGAGCACTGTAAACTTTAGTTACTTGTTGTCTCTTCAGGTAATAGGAGAAACCAGCCAAAAGTGTCCAATTTCGGACACCCTGTACAGGCACACCCCTTGTCGGCGGGCCCGTGGCAATAGCCGGCTTGACGCGACGGGGCGCGCGATGCTGCATTGCGGAACAGGGAACAGCCGCCAAACGCCAATAGTCTGAGTCTGAGATTCCGATATTAGTTGCCGATAGAACACCGAGGCGGTCAGGAATGGCACGCCAATTCTTCGTGGTGCACTACAAAATTCAGGAAAGATGCAACATCATATTTCTTTCGTTAGCTTCATCACTTCTTATTTGAGCAATAATTTCTTGGTAAAAGGAAATCATAAACAAAATTTTTCATGACCTCCCCACTTCCTATAGGTAGGTATGATTTCATAAAAGCAGTTGTTGCCCTGGCTAGCGACGGCTATTTTGTGCCTCTTAATTTGAAGAAAGTGTATCTGCGTTGCATCATTTTTACTCAATGGTTGCATTTAGTATTTATTAAATACGGATTAGGTATTCCTCGTTCTTTGAAGAATAGTTTTAACTTCTCTTTCAGGAAATACCTAACTTCACCAAGTTTTATAGATCATCGTCATGTTCTGATATCTTAACGTCATAGAACCCTCATGAAGGCAAGCAAAAGATATCCTTTATACTATCACATAAAACTGGAAAACGGTCTGAATAGGCCAGGTATTATTTCTCAAAATATTATCAAACTGTAGCATTCTAACTCTGCGAAATATTCCTGGGAGGAAGTTTTATAATTTATTTCATAACAAACATCCCAAAGTATTTATTACACTAACTGCTACTGAGAAAATATTCTAAAATAAATTAAGCCATTATTCTCTTAAAGAAATAAATTCCAGTAATTTGTTTAAAACAAACAAATTCATTTTGATTATTTAAATTCTGCTTTAGTTTAATAGCACATTTTGGGATTAAATGAATCACTTAGCTCGAAGTTTACAAATATACGAGTATAATAATAGTCAACTCGTATTGGTCGAAGAGAAACCTAATTTTAGAGGTTTAAGATCCCTGATGTGTCTCATGGAACGCATACGTATTCAAAATATTTAGATATCATTATAAATAGTCACTCGAGTTCATGGTCCACGTATACACGAATATCCCACGAATATTTTCAATGTAATAAAGAATATGAAGATGGTCACTCCTGCATATAGTGTGGTCTAATAAAATAAAATGAGCATTGTATAATAATATATAATAATAGTAGTGCCTTGAATTTACTGAAGAAATTTTGTGGTACCTACTAATGTTAGTATAATATGTATTAAGAATATATCAATATATACTTCTAATTGTTAGTTGATTATTAGACTAATTCCTTAAATCCTCGTTCTCAAGTAAAAACCGATTCTTCAATTTTCTGTAGAAATAAAGGGCCCAAAAATAATTATATTTATAGCGTTTTTAACTATTTATTAAATATGTCGATAACTGATATTTTATTCATAATTGCGGCGTCGAAAAAAAGAAGGCCAACTCATTGACCATAGGTATCTACTTGACGTCAAAATATGGCGATTTAAACATACATTGGAACCTCAAAAATGGTTTTTTTTTGTTAAATCACAAGTTTACTTTCATTGCTGTCCAATTCAACAAAAACTGAGTAGGTGTAGATAAACTATAACTAGCCTATAACTGTGCTTTTATTTGCCTCTTTCCCCTGTGTTTTACTGTTTTTAGACACGTGTCCTTCCTGTAATTTTTACGTCAAAATGTGTTCAAAATGAGGAAAATTTAACGCCTACATCAATTTTTATTCTTTTTCTATTAAAAATGTACCTACCTAAAATAAAAATGAAAGACAATAAATTTAGAAATATTTTTCAATTATAATACCTCGTTCTTCACATCAAGGCCGTTGCCTCTGAAAAGCATAATAATATCTTGATTTACTTGTCTTTGTCTTGCTTTGAAACAAAATGAGGGAAGGGGCACAGAAACATATTTAAACAAAAACTATTATGTCTTCCATGTAAATAAACTGAAAGTTATAATGCAAAAGAAACCCAGCTTAACGACAAAGATTTTAACCTGGCATATGAAACCCAAATAGAGTGATATAAATTAAAAGGAAAGATTCGTTGGTTATTGGAGGATATTCAGTCAACGGGCCAAGTTACAAGCAGAAGCTGAAGACCTCTGCAGAATGAAGGTTCGTGTTCGGCGGCCAATGGCCCAACTAAATCAGAATGCACGAACCGAACGCGAGCTGCAGAGCAGCTGTCGACCGATCGAATTCCGAAGCTTTCGAGCACTAGCGGGAATTCGCACGGTTCGGGTGCTAGGCGTTAGGGGGCGTTCGGCACAACTATTGTAGCATGTAGAAAGAGTTTCAGCTACAGGCTGCTTGCTTGACGCCCATCTTTGCCTTTCCTACTGCTTATTCTTTTAAAATTAAAATTTAATTTTGCTATATTCCGCCCACATTTAGACGACTAGTATTTCGTTCGATATTTCGAGTCACAAGCGTAGCATAATATAAATATTATTTTTTAACCCCGCCACCGATTAAATATTTGAAATTCTACGCCTAAATTTAGAATTCTTATTTTGCTTGTGCCAGATATAATTAAAAAAAACATCTGCAGACCTGCTAAAATTCAGGGCCCATCTTTATGTTTATCTGCAATTTGCAAATATAGTATGTGTCCCGCAGTATATAAACAGACTTCCAAAAAACTGAATCGAATAGCGAGAAGTTTCCCTAGTTTCAAATTAACCCCTTTGAAAAAATGCTCTCTAGTAACAAAATTATGTAAGTATCTAAAAGCTATTGTCTCGCGAAAAACTAAAAAAATATTATATTCATATACTCATTTCCACCCGTTCTCATAGAGAGATTTTGCCTAAGAGCAATCCGAACGGTCTTATTGTAGGCAAAATAGTGCATATCAATTTTGAACATAATATCTTAATCCGCTCGAAAGTTATCGTGTATATACAGTGTCTTCCAAAAAGTTCGCAACATAGGGATAATTTTTTTTATTAAATAATTATTTTGAAATTCTACTCTCAGCTCACCTTTTGCTTTCATTTTTTTTTACATAAGTGCACGGCAATTGAACGTCCTCCTAAAAGATTTTGTTTCTTCAAAATTTTTAATAATAATTTTGAACTTTCTGAAAGTTTTAAAAACTTGTATGCATAAAAACTATTTTATATCACTAGCTTTATTACTCTATTCCGTGGTGGTGGTGTTCGGAGCGTTGCTAACTATTTAGACCGCATGTTTGTCTGCCTTCGATCGACCTTGGTTCGAATCGAGGTACGAGGCAGACTGCGCGCACATAGAAAACAGCGGTGATGGCCAAGAGCGCTTGGCAAATTGTGGATTGCTCCTATCTGTGTGATTTACTCATTGTTCTACAATCATTAGGATTACTACGGTTTTCTAGAGTTCTCCGAAGTAGAGCGAATGTTATCCCATTTCTATCGGCCCTATAGCCGCAAATGGTAATTGGCCCCCTCCCCCGGACAAGCATTCAGTTACTCCGAGTTTAGAGTATTGTGATATCAATTTATTTACATACAATTTTCCAGTACTAAATTTATGCCAAAATAATACCTACTAAGTTAAAATATCAAACTGTTTCACGCATCAAACCAAAATTCAAGACTTTTTATGTGACAATTTAACATTCATGATATTTGAATTTATTATTACTTTGACATGAATTATAAAATGGAAAACCTAATGTCAATAAATTTATATCCCAAATGCTCGACGATAAATCAACTTTGCAACAAACATAACTCAATTTTAAAGCGTTAGTATCATTTTCTTTTGAAAAATACGTATTCATATCGATATTTAGCAATAAAAAATGAATAGATAAAGATAAAGTATTTTTTAAAGTTTTCAGAAAGTTCAAAATCATTTAAAAAATGCCAAAAAAGAAAAAAAATAATAGAGCAAGAAAATTGTCCATACCTTGAAGTGGGGTAAGTGGAGTAGACACAATTAATAGTACCTATGTTACTAAGGGTATGACTTAGTCTAAGCTCCACAAACAAATTCTGTTTACTTATATAAAATGGAAACAGAAACAACTTTTTCAAGTTATATTTTTTGAAATTTTAACAAATGAACTCATTGCTAACTATTTTATTTTTTAAATGTAATTTTTGACAGATTGCTAAAGTCACGTGACTACGTTTTAGCGAGTCATTTTACATCTTCGTTAAAGCAAAAGGTAATCAAAAAAGTTGAGTTTTTAAATAAATCATTAATTAAAATGTTTCCCCCTATGTTGCGAACTTTTTGGAGGACACTGAAATTTTTTTGGTTTTCGATGTTTAAGATCATTTTAGACTGATTTAGAGAACAAAAATTTTATTGGATGTTTTTTTTTGCCGAAACAAACACATAGGTACTTTTGTTTGGTGATGTGGAAATAATATTAAAATGGGTGCAAGTATTTCAATTTAAAAAATGTGCAGGACTCAAAATTTAGACTTTTCTCCTCAAAATATCGAGATCAATTTGACTTGATTCGAAAATAAAATCAAATTTTGCTAGCACGTATGGATTCATTTTTACCAGTGCACTCAATTTGCAGTTTTCCTGTACGCAACGATAAAAAAATATTCCTCGTGCACATACTATGAGGCGCCATTTCGGACTAAACTATTATTTTTGAATATATAAATTTCTCGGGCTAATATTTTGTTTTAATATGATATTTATAGAATGCGTGAATAATCTTTTTTTTGTCAAATTTATATATTACGCATCGCCCAAAAGTATATATTACAGTAACCACAAAACAATATATCAAAACACGATATATGTATTAATTTGGTGCGCCAATATATAATAATTTAGGGTACCAATGGTCGTCACCAGAGGTCGCGCCGCGCATTCCTAAAGTGCACCGGCGACGCTGCAGCAGAAAGTGCGGAAGCCCGAAGTTGAAATATTTTTTTATATGATATTTATAGAAATTTGCGTGAATAATCTTTTTTTAGTCAAATTTATTTTTAGTCATTACGCATCGCCCAAAAGTATATATTACAGTAAACGAAAAAAAAATATCGAAACACGATATATTAATTTGGTGCGCCAATATATAATTTAGGGTACCACCGGTCGTCACCAGAGGTCGCGCCGCGCATCCCTAAAGTGCACCGGTAACGCTACAGCAGAAAGCGCAGAATGGTGTAAAACCAGGGACTCTTTAAAATAAAAAGGGTCCTTGTGTAAAACCCACCCCCGATTTTCTTGAAATTTTGGCTAGATAGGTTCCTATCCCCAATTTTCGCCCGACGTTACACCATTGGAAAAGATTACCACTTCTTTTTTCATACGGCAGCGCGCATCGCTGCCGACTGCCACAATATGATGCGAATGTCCCCTTCTTTTTTCATACGGCAGCGCTTATCCCCCAAAAAGGAGGGAATACGCTCCTTATTGCAAAGATGCTTGAGAAAAATGCACTTCCGACGGCTTCCGACGTAGACATATCAAATGTTTACTTCGGCTTCGGACGTGTACGGAGTTAAATGTAAGTCCAAAGAAGTCACGTGACTCAAACCACCAATGAGAGTGCAAGACGTATACTGACTTTTATATACGTCTGACGTATAAATAGCCACTTCCTACAACAAAACGAAGGCGAAACGAAAACGATCATGCTGGCGGGAAACCAATATGTAAGATGATTGTGGGGTTATACACCACAAAACATCAAATCCCAAACCTGACACAGAAAAAGAACATCCAGTACGTCGGTAATCATGATTACTTCGACTTCAGGCTTCTGCGCTTTCTGCTGCAGCGTTACCGGTGCACTTTAGGGATGAGCGGCGTGACCTCTGGTGACGACCAGTGGTACCCTAAATTATTATATATTGGCGCACCAAATAAATATATCGTGTTTTGATATATTTTTTTGCGTTTACTGTAATATATACTTTTGGGCGATGCGTAATATATAAATTTTACTAAAAAAAGATTATTCACGCAAATTTCTGTAAATATCATATTAAAAAAATATATTAGCGCGAGAAATTTATATATTCAAAAATATCAATTTAGTCCGAAATGGCGCCTCATATCTAGTCGACATCTATTTTTAGGAACACCTTTGGAGCTGCATAACAAATTTTAATTAAGCATACTGGGTCAGAGTAATGGTCTCCACCGTGTTCCCCCGTAATTTGTCTAATGTATGACCGGGCAAAATTTATTACTAATAAAGGAAATTTATCGGGCCAAATAACAGCAGTATCTCCGATTTTCGGAATTGGATTATAAAGCAGTCAGTTTTAAATTTATTGAGTTACTAGTTACGACTAGCAGACAGCAAGCGTGTGTATGCGCTTTGGTCGAAGTAGATGAAGCCGACGAAATAAATAATAAAATTTATTCACTGAAGACAACCGGAAGATCATTATTTAGAGTTGATTCTTCTGACTTTCTTAATAACAATCAAACTGCACTTGAAGTACCTATAATCCATACGTTGCATACTTTTTGGGACACAATGTGTACAGAGTCATTCAAATTTGGCGTCCAAAATTGGCATAAAGGCACAATAACACAATAGGAACATATTTTTGGAAATATGGGAAATATCCGAAAAAGTTATTAAGCTTTTTCCAAGGCAAATCGAATTTTTCCCACCTTTTAATTTTAAATGTCAAATCTGACAGCTATTGGTGTGACGTCACGACCATCTGTTGGTCTAATAGTGTACCCACAACATGCATCAACATAGCCCGAAATCAGATTTTCAAAAAATCTAATAATAAAAATTTTTCTCGTGGGGTAGGTACAAACATTATGAACAGCACGTACCTATATAACTATTTAGCAAATAAAATAAGTAACATATTTAGAACAAATTTTGAACGTGTCCCCCATCAAATAATAGTAGTAATACAAAGAGAGTACGGGACCACTTTGACCTCAGTTGACCCCTTGATTCTGAGAGTCCCCTACGGCCCGAGGTCACGGGAGCAAAGTGGCTACGTCATGCCCGAGGTCACGTGACGTCACCGGATGACCCCAGTTGACCCCTAGATCCTGATAGGTTAACCTTTGACCTTTGGGCCACGTGTGACCCCCAGTTGACCCCCCCCCCCACTCCAACGACGGGGCAACCCCCACTCCAACGGCTTGGTGGGGTG
Source organism: Pseudeuparius sepicola (assembly GCA_963920635.1). Lineage (NCBI taxonomy): Eukaryota > Metazoa > Arthropoda > Insecta > Coleoptera > Anthribidae > Pseudeuparius > Pseudeuparius sepicola. The sequence continues at coordinate 42,635,621 of OY987302.1, read as the reverse complement.
AGGTCTATATATTCGTGCGCAAGAGCAGTTTTCCCGTTATATACACTTACAATTTCCCACAGTCTGATTTGCCGAGTTCAAAATGCAGTCGTTCCTGAATCACCTGAACAAGAATTTGATCGTCAAGAAATTCGAAAGCGTTCAAAATATGGACGTGGATGAAAATTTTCAAATCACGAGCGTGGACAAAGTGAACACGCAATACGGAGAGAAGGTCTACGTAGAGTTCGAAGAATTTAAGACGGTGCTGCCGCAACGATACACGGCCGAGTTTACGCCCCAACGGATCGAAGAAATTAATAGGGATATCGGTAACGGAAGGAGGTATTACATGAAGAGTCTTGGACCCGTCGGCCGATCTACAAATATCGAATTTATTGTAGAACCATGACGAAGCTGGAGTACAGAAGAAAACTGCAACAATATTTGAAGAATTTAGAAGCATTGAAATATGAACTTATGTTATATGAAATTAAAATGAAGATAAAACATATTGACTTACACAATTAATTTTTAATAAACGTTTAAAAATCTTTTGTTGTGTTTTTTTATAAGAATCTTTGTGTTGAAGGGAAAACACCTGAAGCATCATATTATAATAAAACTCTCACTCTAAGCAATAATATCACTCTATTCCACTGTTATGTGTATACAGGGTGATTCTTAACTTATACACATAAATTTGGAAAATTGTAGGTTATGTCAAGTAATGGCTAATAATGAAAAAAAAAGTCTAATAAAATTGTTATCGATAAGGTCTGCGTTTGTGATCTTATGAACCATAATTTTTAATTTATTTGTGCAAATAAACCCCGAATTGTTCAAGTACACAAAATTATAACTCAGCTGTTGCGTCGCATCGGGTTACTCGCTGCGAACGCGTGACCGCATAGTAAATATATAGTAAGAGAAAACACGTGGAATAGTTCACGACAGACGCCTGCTTTGTTTGGTCGAGCACTCAGCGATTTTGCTGAAACCGCATATAGAACAATAGGCTACAAATTTCACCCAATTATCTTCTAAATAAAAAAATCTGAAAAAATTGCAGATAGAATAATAAACGGAAAATTTGGGAAAATCAGCATGTAACGCAAACGATTTAGGCCGGAATCTTCAACTAGACACGTGGAAATCCGAGGTAGACTCCTTGGTATCAGGAAATGTGATACATTATGGTAAATAAGAGACCACGTGGAACCGTATATGATGCGATGTACAACGTAAACAATTAGTACGTCAGGGGCTCGGATTTTCTGCTGATGCAGGTATATCGTGATTTCCAAATATATCTTCTGATCGGCTGATCGGAAAAAATCCTCATAGAGCGCAATCGATTTTGGGGCCACCCCTTGGGGGGGGTGGACTTAGTCTACCCCGGGGTGGGTGGGGGGTGGCGGGTGGGCAACTACGTGCCAGGAGGAACGGAGGCCGAAGGCCTCCGTCCGACTGGCATGTAGTTGCCCGAACAAAATCCACCCTTCCCCCTTGCACGCGTTTCGCGCATGCGCAGTTCCGCACTTTTGATACCTATGAAAATTCGAAAAATTTTGAAAATTTTTTATTCAAAAAATGTAATTTTAAAAAGGTCCTGATCCTATAATCCCGATAACATTTTGGGAAATTTTCATTTTTTGACGGTGAAATGTACAAGACAAGACTCAGACGAATGTTTTATATACAAGTGCAGATAGAATTTTTTCGAGTGACTGATAAAAACAGTTATTATAATAGTTAGTCGGAAGGCCCCAGATAAGATAGGAAATTTTGTTTGAACAAAATCTGTAAAAAAAAAATCCAAGACGTGAAAATGTAGGTAGAATTTTCGAATAAGTTTTGTATACCGGTAAAAATATATGTAAAGGTAAAAATAACGTCAGTTTCACTTGGAAAAAAATGATGAAAAAATTTCAGTAAAAAAAATACGATGTAGAGGTTGTACCAAAAAAAAATTGGAAATAATTATTTATTCCAGTAAAATATACACAAGACCGAAAAAGGTAATTGCGCGGCTGTCCCATTTTATACACCCTAGCTGTTTCAGTTCATCTCGTTTGGAAAAATTTTAGGGGTTATTACTTTTTTAAATACCGGTTTCCTCAACCTTATTTGAAAGTAAATATTTTTTAGTTCCCCACAGAAGGAAATAATGACGATATTTTATACCGGTGGATTCAAAAAATATATAAGGTTAGGAAAAAACCTTGGTAGGCAAACGCGGCTCTGCTGACCAGACAAAAAAAAACCTTAGTCGACAAATAATGGCCTATAAGAAGGGTGCGTGATTCCACGTATCAGTTCGAGTGCTCCAAGATGCAAGTAAGTATATACCAGCTGTCCCATTTTTAAACAGCTAGATATTTGGAAACCTTTCGTAAAAAAATTCCCAAGGATTACATGAGCAAAAGAAAGAAAAAAATGTAAATATACCAGCTGTCCCATTTATAAACAGCTTGATATCTTGGAAACGAAAACTTATATAAAGGAAGTAAAAGCTATATCTTAATAGGCGGAGGACCGACTGTCATTCAGACAGGTGAAAATTTTTTGTGATTTTTTGTAGAAGTTTTTTGCCAAAATTTTTTTTTGTCAATTTTTTTTTGCCACAATTTTTTTTTGCCAAAATTTTTTTTTGCCAAAATTTTTTTTGCCAAAATTTTTTTTTACCAAAATTTTTTTTCACCAAAATTTTTTTTTTGCAAAATTTTTTTTTGTCAAATTTTTTTTTGCAAAATTTTTTTTCCCAAATTTTTTTTTCGTCAAAATTTTTTTCCCCAAATTTTTTTTTCGTCAATTTTGTCTCCGGGAAGCGCATGACGAGCCAGAGAACTGTCAAACATGACAGCCGTGAGCAGTCTTTATTAATAAGTTAGTCAACGCCTAGAGCTTTGACTTCTTCCTGAGATTCTTTATTCAAAGGTAGTAACCAAGTTCTGCGCATATAAGATAATAGACCTCGTGTCTCTGATTGATAAAAAAATTGATGACGTGACACTCCTGAGACCTACTATTTTAAAACACCTTCAAGGAATGTCAATCATTTAAAACAAAAAATTAGGGACGCTTGTGTGACAATAACCAGAAATATGTTAAACAGTTTCGTTTGTCTACTTAATACACAGATGACATTCTGGATAAAAAGCCATTATATGCACTTTGAAATTCGAATTAGTGTTGTACCTGAAATAATCTATAGGTTAGGTTCACTAAGTTACACTACACTATTTAGTGCTGTTAGGTGCAATTTAAATCAGTGTAGTTTACTAGATTCTGTTCGTTGCTAAATTGTGGTGTACTGTAATTTTTTCGGTGTAATTTTTCCTTCTAATTACCTTTTTATTTATTATTCACAAAATATTTGAGAAGTTAGTAGGTATTATTAATTAACTTACAAATAACTTCAAAAGTCAATCCATCCTCATCATGGCTGTATTCCGAAATTGCTGAAAACGCAGATGCTGAAAATGCAACAAATTGTTGTTCCGAAATTAAAACCTACTAGATTTTGCTGTTAAAAAGGAACAGTGTTTCAGCACTGTTTCTGTTTCGCGGTACCTAATCATAACCTAGAATTCTACAAATCGCTAACGTCGCTGCCAGAAATCTTTTCAGTCAATTCCAGTTTTACTTTTATATATATTTTTCTCATAAATAATGAATTACCCTGCTGTAGTTAGCCTAATGTTACAGAATAATGTGAATTTATTAGATAGCGATAGCGATGGCACCGACAGAGAAGATGAAGCGGCATTAAAAATAATCAAAGATTTTCTGTGGGAAAAACAAAAACGGTTAAAGGTTCAGAACTACCTGGAAAATGTAGTATGCATTATTAAAAAAGAGGAGGCCCTGTTTGTACTACTAATTGCTAGAAAACAGGATGTAGTTTATTGTGAATTTTAGAATGAAAATATCAACTTTTCAATATGTTTCAAATTTAATTGCTAATGATTTGGGAAAGAAATGCAAATGGAAACGAGGACGTGATACAATATCTCCAGAAAAACAATTATTAATAACACTTTGGACATTCGCAACACCGGATTCTTATAGGTAAGTAGTTATTCGTTTGCTTTAAAATATCCCGTATTTTAATATCATCATTTACAGATTTGTCTGATGTGAACGCTTCAATGTTGGCCCCGCGACTGCAGTTAGATGTGTAAGACGTGTTGTAGTGGCTTTACTCAAGTATAAGTCCCGCTTTATTAATTGGCCACATGCTCGGAGAGCTAGTGAAACGTGTCAAAATCTTAAAGGAAAGACAGGATTTCCAGGAGTGATCGGAGTTATAGATGGAACACATATTAAAATAGCTTCTCCAAAAGTGAATGCAGAATCTTACATTAATCGAAAAAACTTTCATTCGATCCAGTTGCAAGTAAGTTAATATTTAATCGATTTGACCACAGATTAATGACAAATAAAATATTAAATTTTGATAAGCAAAATAATACGTTTCGATTAAGAACTGAGTTCGATTTGATACATTATTATCTATGGAGAAAACTGTAACAAGTCTTTTTAACTCAGTTCTTAATGGAAACGTGATTAAAATATTTGGTTGGTTAAACCATGTTTTTGTAGATTGTTTGTGATGAAGATCGAAGATTTATTCATTGTTATGTGGGTCAGCCTGGATGTGTGCATGACCAGCGAGTACTCAGAATTTAACCTTTACAGAAAATATTAGAAAATAACAACTACTTTCCTGGAGATTCTCATTTAATAGGGGATGCCGCATATGCTTTGTAACCCCACCTCATGGTACCATATAAAGATAATAGACATCTTACTAGGCATCAAAAAAACTACAATTTTTCAATTTTTGCCTGTCATCAACGAGAATGGTCATAGAACCTTCAATTGGATTGTTAAAAGGACGACTCAGGTGTTTATTAGATAGACTAGATGTAAAAAGAACTGATCTTGTACCCTATTATGTCCTGGCTTGTTGTAAATTACATAACATTTGTACTAATTTAAATGATGAACTAGATAGTCCCATTATTATAGTTGACAGAGAGCAGAACGATAATAATCACATTAGTGGAGTGAGAAATCCTATAGCGGAACATAAATGACAACATATTATGTATAATTTAAGATTGAGGCTATGAGTAATTAGATTAATAAAATATGTGCATTTTAATAATATTGCTAGTTTTATTTATTTAAAAACGAAATTAAAGTATTTTCCAAAATTAAATAAATAACGGTATTCATAAATTCAACATAAACAACAAAACATAACGATTATTATTAGGTAGGTATTTGAAATTTAAATAAATATGTATAGTATGGGTATACCAATTAAGGTCCTACTCAGTCCTACTTCTGTTACAACATTTTCTCAAGTAAATTATTCATCCTGTCCAGCCTCTCCATTTTTTCTGAGTGCTGGCGTTCTCGTTGCTCTTTCATTTCCTTTCTAATTTCGATTAAGTTTTGAAGGCATTTTTCAAACGTTTCTTTTTTTCAAGTCTGTTTAGTAAGATTTTTCTCTCTGAGTACACGTGCAGCTTGCTGATCCAACACAACATCGTTATCTGATGATAATGTAGAAAGGGGCGATGACCAAGGTTTATTTCCAAATATTTCATCTAGTGCCTGTAATTGTTTTAAGGCTATACACATCTCGTATGAATGCAAATGCGAGTATAAAATCAGTGATTTAGAATCACCGGAAAAAAATATTTTCACGGATGTTTGAACCTGAATCACAATGGCCAACAGCAAAATATCTTGACCACTGTGACATGTCTAAACGTTCACCAGTTGTACTTAGTTATTAATTATTAAATTAGTACCGAAATTATTATTTCAACCCAAATATTGAGTGAACTATACGGTGTCGGACCACTTGCGCCCGGACCACTTGCGGCCCAGTCGAAAATCGGACCAGTTGCGGCCGAGAAGAATGTTAGCAGAGTCAGCCGGACCATTTGCGGCCCGTCTGAGGGCTGGTCATAATACTTGTCTTTCACCAACATTTTCTTAGAAAAAAGAATGCCTAAAATTCAATAAGTGCTGAGATACACGAGCGTATAATACGCCGCGTATTTTGCGCTACAATTTAATGTTTGCTTCACATCTTTGGAGCCTATATTATATTCACCAACTATCTTATTTGTAGAATTGTCAAGGTTTATATAATATGTGCCTCGAAGATGTTGGGTTTTGATCACATACCTGTATATTAACATATAAACCCTATATGGCAGTTTGAATGGTGGCTACTTTATTCCTTGTTAAATAATTACTTATACAAAACATGAAAATATTTTTAATTACCTAACCCTTTTATACACTATTACTTGGGACAATTATTTATTTAAATACTTTTAATAATAATAACCTATTTTCCAAGAACCTATCTATAGTTCTTTCCGAATTTTTAGGCTAGTTTTATTTAGAACTTTAGAACCTAAAAATCAGCAAGAAATCAGAAAATATCAATGAAAAGACAATATTATTTGGCAAACATTATACCTATTTACTTACCTATGGAATGTAATTTCACAATCTGGATGTAAAAGTTTCTACCGAGCGGTAATGTGTCAATTCAATGAGAATTTTACAAGTTTTCCAGTTCCGTTTTACGAGAACAATACTGCATCTAGAGAGGGCATACTTGGGGGTGACTTTGGGTGTAGACATTTTTCTTTGTCTGCCCGTTTTAAGGGTCGAACAAAATTAATGTTTTATAACATAATATTGACATTAATAATTGCCATACTGCTTTTTGAGATAAATTTTTCGATTCCTCAGATTTGTAGAAGTCCATAAACAATTTTATGGCTTTATCATTCCAACAGAAGGATCTTTCTTCCTGCTGCGGTACATGAATATTTTCTACGTTTTCATCATCTTCCATAATAATTATATGCTCGCAATCCTCGCTATTGCTGAATAAATCATTAGCTTGATCTCCTTGACTATTTGAGTCCGTACAAGATTGCATTTCCGACTGATTTGAAGTGCTTCGGATTTTAGCATCAGCTAAAATCTTTGTAGCAAACGAAATATCTAAAAGAACATAAATTAGCATTAGGATTTTTGATTTTTCTTGCACAGTAACGAGGCATTGGTCAATGATAATGATGGAAGCACAGTATAATTATAAAATGGTCCATACATACCTGGCATTGCTTTACAATATTCTTCATCAGTAACATTTATTTCATACTGGTAATTTTCTTCCTGCTCTACTATTTTTAATATCTTCATTTTTATAAACCTATGTCTTTTATTTATGTTATTCCGTCTCTCTGATTTGTGGTTATGTTATGCAGTGCCGAAATTAACCTAACTCTCTCTCTCTCTCTCATATTTATTATTTTATCTATGATACACCTGGTTTTCATGTTGTTTTGTGAATATGCTGAAAATGCCCCACCGCCTGAGTTCAACATTTCTAGCAGATCAATGTTATGTAGGATGGTTAGTATAACGATATATTGTGAGCACTGATTCAGTGCTAGTTTTTAATTTCGGAACGCATTTTCAGCACTTTCAGTGCTTTCAGTAAATTTCGGAATACAGCCCATGGCCTTTCTCTCCTTGAATAGTCGCATAATTTGTTGGAAAATTGAGAAAAGCTATTAGCTATTTCTTGATATAGTCCATTTTTTGTTATGTTTATAAACGCAAACTGGGAAATCTTCAAAATCTAGAATGAGGCAAGACTATATTTTTTCGTGTTTTTGATACTTATGCGTTTTGTGGACATCGCTCAACTACACTACACTTGCTACACTTGCCCCCGAGTTGCAGTTTACGCGAGAATCCAGTGTAACTCAAAAACACACCGAAGAGAAAATGTGCAACACTGAAATAAGCCGAACAGAATAAATGAAATACCCCGAACAGATCTAAAATTATTTTAGAAATCGTTTTCGCATAGAACAAGGAAATTTTTTTTTACGAAATTTTGAGCAGTGGAAGATATTACTAGTTTTTATTTAATAATTTCTTAACAGTAAATGAACGAAACTTTGAACGTTTAACTCAAAAATAACTTCAACAAATTTGTTTCCTGATGAGCTTTCGGATAATACATCTTCCTCTTTTCTCAAAGATCATGACGTCACGTCAATGTGAAATGACATATATAAATCAGTGTCAAGTTAAAATGTCATGACAACAGAAACAACAGCCTATCCACCTGTCTGATATTGTACCCTGTGCTCTATATAATTATCTATACTAACTTCTCTCTGAATAACTGACAATAAAAAGAGAAGTTAGCATATACTCAACCGGAATTAGACGTCAAAAGCACGTTTTAGCGATTGCAAAAACTAAAGCAACCTAACCTGGTGAAAAAGGTAGGTTTCGATATTGAAAAAAAGAATGTTCACAAGCAAAGTCGTCCAGGGCTTAGCGCTTAGGATGTGGAATGAAAATGCACGATTTTTCGTGGTTTTTCGCAGTTTTTTGCGTTTTACTCAAAAACTACGCATTCTAGAGGAAAGACCATTCAGTCAAAAATTGTAGCGCAGAAACTTTTCTATCGCTCCATGTTCCTGCTCTCGTTCATTAGTTGTTATTTCCGCCGCTACAGCGCGCGAAAACGTTTGAATATTCGTTTACTTTTTGTTTCTTCGCATTTAAATTTATGCGCGCCTTTTTTTGAAGTATTGTATACAAAAACAAACTAGGAAAGATAAATATTTTATTCAAATTGAGTAAATTTATGCCAGTTAATTTTTATAACTTTCCTACTTTCAAACTGTAAAATTTCAAATTTTGGTTAGACGAAATTGTTATCAGCAAATAATAGTATATTACATGGCAAGAGTTGTAAACAGCTTATTACGTATGAGTGGAAAAGTTGCGCACGAGCCGGGCAGCGGCGAGTGCTGTAATTCCACGAGTATGTAATAAGCTTACAACGAGTTTTGTATTATAATTTTTCTTCGACGAAATAAAAACTATTATAATAGATAAACTATACTTCTGATTATCTGACAGGCAACAATTAGTATGTTGGTTAGTTGCTATGGTGACGCGGATGCCGCGCTAACAAGGCACCCGTCATAATTGCGTTTTAATTAAGAACAGATACGTAATTTTTTTTTACTACTAACCTGAGAAATCACCATTATTTACCTCATTCCTCTAATGAGAAGGAATATTTCTCTACCTAGGTAAATAATGATAATAAAAAAATACGTAGGTAAATAATGAAAAAATTTCTATGTGACATTTAAAAATTAGTGTCATTTTATCAGCTTGACAACTGAACTCCCAGGCTACTTGATATTATGAAGTATTTGAAAAAAGCGAGAAATGACTAAAGTATGGCAATATTTCAATGTTAGTAGTAAAAAAAATTCTATATACACTTCGGTTGAGAAGGCCATTATTTACCGAGCATTTTTATATAGAATATGCGATGGTTCACTAGGTGTATAATATACTATTATTACGTGTCAGTCATTACGTGTCAGTGTTCGTAACAATGGACTTACTTATAACCTAAACCGTCACTTAATAGGTATGTTAATAGCATAGGAGTAGAAAATAATATATTATACACTTAGGTTGAGAAGTGAGCCATTATTTACCGAGCATTTTTATATCCTGAGGCGCGTAGGTATTTTTTTTATTATCATTATTTACCTAGGTAGAGAAATATTACTTTTCATTAGAAGAATGAGGTAAATAATAGTGATTTCTCAGGTTAGTAGTAAAAAATAGTTATTTATGTACCAAGGCGCTGAAGTTCAACTTTTTATGACTCATGTGGAATTTAGTTGGCAAGGCCTCTGGCCGAGGGAAAAAATCACATGAGTCGTAAAAAGGACTTCAGTGCCGAGGTAGTTATTATATTTTTTTGTTGCTTGCTTGACTTTGACGATCGCTCTACCTAGGTTAAGAATGACGAGGCACGTCGCTTCCCAACAGAAATTCCAAAGTGATGCCTGTTGTGCAGCCTCCATAAAAAGTAGGTTGATATTCAAATCTATACTAAAATATTTATACTGAAAGATTGCGCTGCAATAGGTAACAATTTCGCAATGTTTACGAAAAGTTAAATGGGCCTTTATTGGCCAGGTTTTGAATATTTGGTTATTTTTGACGGGCGATGGTTCCGCGTCTGACGTTTGAGGTTTACATCTCGTCAAGGCCTACTTATTGAAAAAATCGAACAATAATGGGCTACTCCAGTGCCGATTTCAGAGCTTTTAATGACGATTTTGAGACTCTTCACTACTGATTTCAAGAAAAAGTAAGGTTTATTTTTCTAAATTTTATTTAAATTTATAAAATATATAAAATTGTTAATAACAATATGGAAAAAATTAAATTTGTAATTACAGTGTTCTAATATTTTTACATAAAACACATCCATATTTTGAGATTCAGTTAATCGAATTTTATGATTTCAATTTCAATTCCAGGAATATCAAGTATAGTGGATACCACGAATCTTGCCCTACATCACAATGGCCAGGGATCCTTAATCGAAATATCCACTATAATAAAAACGAATATTCTGATATCCGTCTGAAAATTGGCATAGAGGCACAATAATACAAGACGAACATATTTTCTTAATAACTTCCGATATTTCCAAGGCAAACCCGATGTTTCCCAGTATTTAATTTTAAATGCCAAATTTGACAGGCATGGGTTGTGATGTTACGACCTTCTTTATGCGAAATAGTGTACCCAAAACATGCACCAACATATTCCGAAATCAGATTTTCAAAAATCTAATAATAACAATTTTTTCCATTTGGTGCAAACTTTGTGAATAGCACTGTATATATTATGTGGGTATTTACAAAAGAAAAACATTTTTTCTCCCGCTGGCTTGAATAATTTGCCGTATTAAAAAATATGAGAACACATACTCAGAGAGTGTACCTTCAGTTCCAATAAGTAGGATTTTTTTAATACGGCAAAGTATACTACTTATTTATGCCTGGGTGAAAAAGAGCCAAATAATGCTTTTATTGTAATTGCCCATATAAGTAGATTCATACAAAATCCACAAACATTATATATTGACAAAAAAATCGCTTTACAACTTTGATGCATTATATTCCATAAAAGCGCGTAATTTGTGCATTTGAATGCAAAGAAACAAAAAGTAAATGGATATTCAAACTTTTCGCGCGCTCTTACGGCGGAAATAAGAATTAATGGGAAAGGGCGGTAACACAGGTCGATAGGAAAATTTCCGAGCTACAATTTTTAATTGAAGTATTTTCTCTGTAATGTAACGAAGTTACCGCGTTTTTCCTTTAATTTCCGCTTACACCTTACCGCTAAGTTCTAGTCTGCAAGTAACACTCTTCGTCATTGTTTGCGGGTCCGCCTAGTCCGCCCGAACCGCCGATAGATGGCGCTGAGAGTCGATATCTAACCGGCAGGTCCTAGTCCCACGGCAATAAGATTTCGCCCGACCGGGTGTGGTGTCTTACGCCGATGACCAATTAGGTAGGCCAGACCTATACTGGGAGTAAGCTTTCCCGATAAAGCTGGTATCTTGCAATGTGTCGCAATTACCCGAAGTGAGATTCCGCCGAACCGATTAAGCTGTGACCCGTATCGTATCACAAACCGGCAGTCCGCTGTCCACTCGGCGGCAATAAGATAGTTTCGGTAGCGATTGGGGCTATTTTACACCGCCCCTTTAAATATTTCCGCCCACTGTCCGGCCACCGTTTGGGAGTATCGACTGCAATTATCGGGACTTCCCAAACGCCGCCGTCGAGCTTGTATCATTTGTACATATATGATTAAATTACCATTTTTCACTGCTTAGCGTAGAAAGTTTGCCGTTCTGCTTTGCCCGCCCCTATCTAGTATTTTCTGTACCTTGTACTAATACGCACTGATCTTTACATAAGTCAACGCCGACCGCCGGAAAGAAGAAGTCACCTTTAGTTGTTTTTTTTTGTAAATAATAATTAAGTTCAAGTTTAATTGGTTGCTTGATTTCACTCCCCTGCACAATAGGGTAATTCCGGGAGAGACGCGCCTCCGGGAGAGATGGATGCCTAACTGCAATATTTAAGCTATTAACGTATAGATGGAGCCACCACTGCCGTGTAATAGAGTGCTATAATCGACACAGTGAAGTCAAGTGCGACTGCAACGAAAAAGTGCATGGTGCTCGAGCTATTTGCTTAAATCATTTTGAACGGTTGCGGAAATTTTTCCACCGGTAAGTCATTTTTGTATTAGGACCAACTTTCAAGTATTTTGTGACTAAATTCTCAATTCGTGGTCACTGTTGTTTTTAATATGTTTTGTCTAGTATCAAGCTGTAATTTAAGCGCGTAGTTTGAAAATTTCTAGAGTCATCTCCCCCTTAATTTTGGTACAGATGCCGAAAATGTTGTCGGGTGAGATGCCTATAATTATTAGCAGGTAAATTTGGGGTTGCTTTATGCAGTATTTTTGTTTAAGGGACGAAATGCCTACTATATATAAAAGGAAATGCCAATCGCGGAAAAGTTGGACTCAAAATCAACTAACTGCAGCGATAAGACATGTTACAGAACGCACAATGTCATTGAAAGTTGCCTGTAGGGAGTTTGGGATTCCGCCACGAATAGGTAATAACCGAACTGTAAAGGGAAGAATGGGACCTACGTCGATATTTGGTGTCTAATCAGAGAAAAAGATTGTCGCACATGTCACCAAACTACAAAAACATGGTTTCTCGCCTTCTCTCCCATGCATAGGCATCTCTCCCGAACTGCTTGGGCATCTCTCCCGTATACTAAGGGTTAGATGCCCAAAGCACGAGTCCAAGAATTATTTTTTTCTTCATTATTTTTTCTAGAAATTAAGTTCACTTTGTGATTATATTATTTATTATATTTTCCTATGTCAAACTAAATTTTGTTTTTATTAAAATTGCTATAAACATGGGTACAGCAATGTATTTGAAAAAGGGGTGGCGTCTCTACCGGAATTACCCTATCCCTGGCTCGAAAAACTCTGGACCAGAAAAATCACTCCTGGCGCCCGCGCTAAAAACGTCAAACAAAGGCCAAACAACATCTGAAGGCACAAAAACTACCTTACAGTAAAATGTGTAGTTTTTGAGTAAAACCTAAAACAAAAACAGCGAAAAAATACGAAAATTCGTGCATTTTCATCCCCCCTCCTGAGCGCCAAGCCGTGGCCGACTTTGCGTGTGAAAACTTTTTTGCATTGTCAAAACCCTCCTTTTGCACTCGGTCAAATTGCTGTATTTTTTGCGATCGGAAAATTTTTCTAATTCCGTTGGACTAATAGATAATTAGATAGAACACAGGGTACAAGGCCATACAGGTGGCTAGGCTATTGTTTCTGTTGTCATGACATTTTAAGTTGACATTTATTTATATGTCATTTTACTTTGACGTGACATGATCTTTGAGAAAGGAGGAAGATTTAATATCCGAAAGCTCAAGAAACAAATTTGTAGCAGTTATTTTTTGAGTTAAACGTTCAAAGTTCCGTTCGTTTGCTGTTAAGAATTTATGACTTTTCCAGGCAACTTGAAAAAGTTGCGTATTAATCCGTTTGGTGACGAAAAACCCAATTAAAAAGTAAATGGATCTGTTTACGCCACAAATAAATTTCCTTAAATACATATTACTAGTTTCTGACAGACTTTGTATATCTGACTGTCTGTCTGACTGAAGAATATTTAATATACCTATTCCATATTACCATATTTTTTATCATTGACACATTCCTATATAGTTATTGCATTTAAAACTAAATCCACAGACCTATATAGCTTCGCTAGCTATATAGGTCTGTGCTAAATCGTGGTTATTTATTTACGAGTTTTTTTACAATCGATGCCCAAGTATAATACCACTCTAACGTCTTTAATAACTATATACACACGAAGCGATTTTGAAAATTGATATGAATTCTCTTTCATAATCACATACCAAAATATTACACATTTTTGAGTATATTATAGATGGAAAACTGTCGCTCCTACTGCCCATAAACGGGACCCTATAATAGATCATAAATTAATACAATTAACTCATAATGAAATTTACCACCCCGTTTCGGTAAGGAGCAAGTTAGGGACGGGAAGTTTCCCTACAAAGGGGTACAAGAAAGGGTTATCGTTAAAATTCATTTCAAATGTAGGTATAGGTTAACCCAATCCAAACAACAAATCCTTTATCATGTTTTCAAGCCAACTGGCCTTAAACTCTGTTCAACGAATGTTCATACCTACGCCACAACTCCTGTCCTTGTCCGACTCGTGAATATACGACCGATATCCATCGTACATTCGTTGCACAGAGTTTACGATCTTGTCCTAACATGTAAAATTGAGAAAGCGAACGCGAGCATTTAGCCGATTGTTTGTCGCAACATCGAATTTCGCGGGTTATTTGGTTATGTTTCTTCGAATAAGAACAAAGTTTTAAATTCTATGTTTAGTACAAGCATAACACAAACTAGCCCGAAAAGTAAATAGAAAGCGAAGTGGTTTGTTATTCATAGACAGAACACTAAAAAAAAGCAACCAGAAAATATCGATTAAACCGGCGTTTCATATCTTTGCTAATATCTAAGTAATTATGCAGTTGTGTCAAAAAACAAATGCGATTATGGGTTGAAAAATATAAAGAATGTGTAAATTCTGGAATATGAATTATCGGAAAGTTTAAAGAGGAATGTAGTAATATAATTTATATTTAGCTCAAATATTATAAGCAAGTGATATTTATTATAATGGCATAAACATGGAACACGCAAAACACTGTTCAAACGCCCTTATAAAATAGGTATTTAATCAAAAAAAAAAACAAGTTGGAAAAAAATATCCGTTAGCAGGTCTAGGCTCTTTAAAATTAGCATGCCGTACATTTTTAGAAGAGCATTTTGTCGCTTGTAAAAATCTGACGTTTTCCTTAATAATTTTTAAGTACGCCATTGATTCTTCTCTAATTTATTGAGTGCCCTAGGCGATGCCTACCTAGCGCTAGTCCGAAATTCCAGCACTCCGGAATCCGCGTCAGTACGACTTCTCGACAAGTCTACTTTCACAACACCGCTTTGGTGGAATGAATGAATTAAAATTATCAGCACATCGAATCCACAATTGGCAACTCTGCTCTCTGTATCTGACACATCACGCCAAATTTAATTGCTGGAAGGAAGGACGTAGATGTTGCCGGTTGTAGAGCATTCTATAATCCTGTTAATCTCAGAAAATATAGGACAAGAATATTACGTTTTTCCAAATCATCCTTCTACGTATTGCGGCGACGCGACGCGACGATTTGAAGCGGCACCATCGCAATGATAAAGGCCTGGCAGCTGGCGTCGCAAAACGTCACTACGTCATCACAGGGAGGTAGCCTTTTGTAGTTGTTTACGTTTACTTGTCTGGCGATTTTCCTGTTTAAAAGAACGTTTGTTGTATTTACTGTGTGTTGGACTGTGTTTTTTAGTAATATAGGACGTGGAGTTTTATTAATAAGGTGGTAGCAGCAGTGATTCACAATAAAGTGTTTAAAATTCAATTTTAGTTTATAGGTTTTAGGTTGTGTCTATAGTTTCGGACTTATTCAAATCATGCCGTGGACGTGTTCCGTTCCCAAATGCAAGGGAACTACAAAGTGTTCGCTTTTCCTAACTAAAGACCCCATTTTAGTTTTTTAGTGGGTCAATGCCATCAAAAGAGATTTTTTCCTAAACAGTCTTCAGTGGAGAGTATTATACCTAACAATTTTACATGATTAAACGTAACCAACCTAAAATCAGGAAGTTTTATGATATTATTACTTCAAATTTAGTTGTATCTAGGGTCGCAAATAAGAAATAATTAGATATCTAAATGCACCGAAAGCCCTTGAAAATGCGACTTTCACTCTCGTAGATTATTATCCGTGTTATAAAACCAAGAGCTATTATATTTGTAAACAATCATTTTAAAGTGTTTTTATCAATTATTTTCAATTTCCCACTTATTCACCTACCCCGACTTCTAAATCCCAGCACGCCCAATTCTCTCCAGGGCCACTTCTAGATAGGCCCACTTTCGCAACACCACACCGCATTCACCAGACGGTAATATCGCCACAAAAAGAAGGAACATTTTCGATTGTGTGGCGCACCTGTCGTGACTTTTAAATCACAGCGCTGTAACGGAAGGCGGTCTAGCGGAAATTCCTTCCAAGATAAGCTTAATGTAATCTAAAAAATTTTCTTTCCTTTTGTCAATGCTCATTTTTAAAGTTATGCATATGATAAGTATATAAATATAATATTAACAACATTATACACTTCTTCAACAAACTAAAAGCAGCAAACTATTATTATAGGGTGTTCCGGAAATACCTTTTAAAATCTAATTGTCCACTCCTTGATCTATAAGGAGAGAAATAACGTTTTTGATTTTGTTTTCTCTAAAACTACCAAAAAATTTTTCAACAAATCTTAATATAATATGCTGTTCTATATTTTTCTTAGTTTTCGAGAAATTAAATTAAAAATGCCCTTTTAAAATCGGCCCAGGAGTACACAATTTAATTTTTAGGCGTACGAACATCCTATAAAGATACAATCGTCTACGAATTGCTTTAACATATACGAGGAAGCCTTAAACTAATTCTATTTATATTTTATTAGTATATTGCACCTATGCATAGTTTAGAAGCCTATAGCTTTGCTTTGGCTTACTGCCAATGCCTCCTAATATTTATTATTTTTTTATTAAACTACAACATCTGTTTACTAAGGCATTAGGCATTTTTTTCATGAACTGTCTTCACCAAAAGTGAATATAATTAACGCAATATAACTCGAATTGTAACTTTTTGGATGAGGACAGTTTGATGGCGTCTACATTTTAGCTGTATTAACTTATTAGTAATACCTATACTCCATATTGTACAGTAACTCTAAGAATATAGACATTATAACTGATTTCCAGGGAACTCAATCAGTATCAGTCCATAATGAAACCACGGTCTGCGTTGACAGAAACCTGAATAGAGGATTAATTATTGTCATCAAAAACACAATCTATTCAAACTTTTTTAAAGAAATTTGAAAGAGGGACAGGAAGTAAATTATGTACATGGATTTAAAGGATAAAGAGGACTAGTAGTTTTGTTAGTTATATAAATAATATTGGACTACAGATACATCTTCTTGCTGAAATATTGCTAATTTCTCTGGTGCCAGCGAGAACAGAATGGATAACATGGTCACCATATAATTCATACTGCGTTACATGCTAGCGAGATGAAGCGTGTTTATTTATCTTTTTTAGAAACTTTTTTGGAACAAAAACAAACAACAAACTTTTATAGAAATTATTTATTTTTCCTCAAAAATTAAAGGGTGAAACTTTTAAAAATTGAAGTGTAAATAAAAGAAACCATATTCGCCCTGTAGCCTACTTTTTGAAATCGGAGAATGGACTCTCTAAAGGAGGTACATCATTTTTACGAAAGCACAGTTTGCAAAACCTTCAATTTGGCAATTGCATTTGGTGATCCTCTATACAGGGTGAGTCTGAAATAACTGGCATCCTTTTTTTACGTAATAGAGATGGTCATTCTGAACCACTTTTCTTAATAATTTTTTTTCCTAGCGCCGAGATTTTTCTATAATTCATCCCCTCGAAATCCCCCCTCTATGAAAACACGGCACTGGCGCCCTGCCAACAACCGAGTAGAAAATGGTAAATCATCAACTAGTAGGTATAGTATTTTGAGACCGAGTTTACCCTATTCTATCCGCTGTGTATGAAATAAATGTTGGTAAATTTTAAAAAATTAGAGAAAAATTTCGGCGATAGGAAAAAAAACGTATTAAGAAAAGTTGTTCAGAATGACCATCTCTCTTACCCAAAAAAGGATGCCAGTTATATCATACTCACCCTGTATATGCCTTATGCATCTCTCTTCGCTATTATTATTTCGGAGGTCCATAGGAGTTCACTTTAGTTAATTGGTACCTCGTTGCGTTCTCCTTTGTTTGCGAAGGGTTTGCGAATAAGAAGTACACATTATAATACTCCTATTGTAGCAAATGAAACCCATCTACAAGTCGGCAGTCAAATATTTTCCCCTTCATAAATATAGTCATAATTAACTTTCTCCTAATTTTTAGGTAAGGCTAGGAAGTAAATCCGTACTATTGTATATAAATGAACAACAGAAAGACATCTCCTCTCTTTTGGGTTGGTCTGAGAACATTTATATTATAATATTAAAAGTATTAGCATTATTTCGGCAAGAAGAATGAGCTCAGAAAGATTCAGAATTTTCTGCGATTTTCTGCAGAATTTATCAACCATTTCCAGTTAGTTCGCTTAAAATGTAACAAGGTATAGGAAGCTGTTGATGAAGGGGAGACAATATTTTAAAATCATGTAGAAGCTTTAAAGCGCAAGTTACATACTTATATCAAGTTTACTTGGGAGTTACAGTAGGATATGAAGACGAAACTAAGTAAATCTATTCTATCGTTAGGCTGGGTCCTAAATTCTTCTATTATTGCTGCTGCGAAAAGCCCGAATAAAAAAGTTACCTTGGTATCGCAGCAACTTCTCCAAAATATTCCATCATAGCACATGGCAACATGGTCGCCATTTTTACGGTAAACGTCCGACGTATCACAAGGTGGAATAATGTAATTTGTTTTAAATGTCTCTTGTAGGTATGCAGGTACTGGCACTAAGCTTTGATGAGAATCCTAAATGGTATATGGGTAACAAAAAGCTGCCTTTTATAGTATGGTGTTATATGTTTGCTAGGTATGTATCTATGAAAATATGTGAGTTCGTCGTGTAAAGATGATGTGGTGAAAAATTAGCGCGTATAGAGCCAAACACTTTAATCATAATCTAAAGCCCATCTGTAATATATAATTTTTTATTGATTCTGCACATCTTCTGTAAGTTCATTATTTATGCTATTAAAAAATATGTATAAATATATTTTTTAATTATTAAGGAAGATACTGTGTTTTTTTTTAAATTTATTACACGGAATATACCTATATAGGTAAATTATAAACAGTTAAAGCTTTTGCCACCTTCATTAATTAACCAGTGTGGTGGATATACTGCTATGCAGTGCTAATATTTTAACTGTAAAGTAGTACCTACTATCCAGCAAACTTCATTACATTTGTGCAGGAAAATTTCACATTTTAAACTAATAAGATCTCAGTTAACTATCAGCTCAAATATCTGTCTGCAATTGACAACAACTTCTTGTAGTTCGTTAGTAGGTATTATATGCCAGCAGACCTTCATACAAATGATTTCTGGAAACGAAGAAAACAAATTTAAATCACACGCTTCAAAAACCATTTGTATTTTTAGAAACTAAGCTTTCCTAAACTCTTCTAAAACTGTAGTTTAACCGGTGCAAATGCAAAGTCACGTTCAAGTGGTCTACTAGGATATATTGCTTTCAAAGTTTGTTAAACGATTTCGGGGAAATGTGTCTAGATTGTATCATTTCTTCACGAGAACTGAGGAACTGGAAGGGCCTCTATCTAAATACAAAGCTATCCTTGTTTAGCTTTCTTATAGGATTAATATGAAAATAATGAAAATTTTATTGGTGGTGTAAAATATATGGAGAATATAGTGGTCTATCTATAAAGGCAAACATAGAGCTATGTTCCTGGAAAAATAATATCGACGCCTGTCGAGACGCCAACCCTCACATACGCAAATTATTTTCCTTGTTTTTATAATAATTTGTTCTCACTCACAGCCTATTTACCACCAAAAAGCAGAATATACAGGATGTCCGCAAATTATGCGTTAAAAAAAATTGACGGAGATACAGTAGGGCGCAAAAAAAACATTTTTTTGTTAATTTTTTAACATTTTGAGATCTCAAAATTTATAACATAACGTCATGTTCTTGTTGTCATGTTATTTACAAGGAAACTAAAGCATTTGTTTTCAAGGATTGCTTTGTTAAATAAAACAAGAATTTCTACTTATTTATGGTTAAAGTAGTTTTTTCGGAAACAGTTCATTTTAACGTGATGCAATAAAAGGACCTTTTTCAACCAAATTTTTATGCTTTTTAATAATCTGCCATCCAAATTCATAAAAATATCCAAACAAAATAGTTCTAAGTCGTTTTCTTAAGGTGAAGGGCAGCTTGGGCCCTTAGGCCTAGACGATTTGCGTCAAAATATTATGGTAAATACAAAGGAACACTGGTGATATGTATGCAAAATTTGACAAAAATCGCATTCATTTTTCGTGTAGAATCGTCCTCGGAAATCCTGACGCATAATTTCCGGACACCCTGTATATATATTTTTTGTTCACCAGTAGCAACTCTAGAGCATCGAGTTTGACACACCCTGTACTTTCAGGAACCTTACAACCGATGAAGATATCAGGTTTCCACTATTATAAATAATCGATTAGTTGAATTCCTTGACAAGATTAGCAGCACCATGACTACAAACTTATTGGGTACAATCACCGATACCAAGGCACATGCGTGCGTTTTCTGTCAGTTAGTGATGCAGTCTCAATAACAAAGGCAGATATATCAAGCCGCTTGCAAACGCTTTATTCGCTCTGTAGCAGTGATTGCACCCATTATTATCAATCGAACGGAACTTGTTACAAATACATTATTTACTCGTATATAATTCACGTGTAACTGCACAAACGTTGTTATCGCTAATACTGATCTGAATCTGAGTAAAAGGCTTATAATAAACCCCTGTAGTTTTGGCACTCGGCTTTGCCTTGTACAATAGGTTATTTCAGTGACTATAAGAAGAATACTCGTTATATATATTCAAAAATATAAATGTAATAATTGGGAGTTACAGTAGGATATGAAGACGAAACTAAGTAAATCTATTCTATCGTTATAGGCTGGGTCCTAAATTTTTCTATTATTGCTGCTGCGAAAAGCCCGAATAAAAAAGTTACCTTGGTATCGCAGCAACTTCTCCAAAATATTCCATCATAGCATAGATAAATAATAGTATACTTTAAGGCTTAGGGATTTAAATGACTAATCCAGGAAACAGGTGCTTACAATAATAATAATTATTAAATCTGGTAATGCAGTATATTACAAGTGGGCAATAAATTATTTTCTTCTATAGGTGTTATTTTGGACTAAACTTATAAAAATGTGAAATTTGTGTATTAAAAGTAAAATATTTTTCTTTCCGCTCAGATATATTTCAAAGTCGAGGACTCCTCGTTGCACTATTTTCTATATGAATAACCGGATTAGGTTTCATAGTATAAAGGATAAGATTGTAATGATTCCTTAAGATAAATTGATATATACTGAACGATACTGGAAAACCAATTTTATTTTAATAGACCATGATGATACAAGAAATTTTGTAGCGAAGGTAGGGCATACTGGAACATTTCAGCCAGCTTTTAAAATGCAGATGGCAAAGCTACTGAATGGCTCGAGTCGAGAAGATTGGCAAGATAATCCGCTTGGAAATAATACAGCTCCAAAACAGCATCCAAATTTAAGCAGATTATACTAAAAAATAAAACAAAACGTGACATTTAATCTACTATAAGCTATTTAGTTCTCAGAAAAATATGGATATTCGTTTTAACTAAAATATTGTTAGGACGCCATTTTAAGAATAATTTAAATATCCATTTAGACTAGCTGTAGTTTCACTCCTTTTTAGGAATCACTTCGATTAAATTCAATATCATATTTAAACTGAATAAAGTGCACTAATAGTGTTTATATTACAAATGTGCATGTTCATTGGTTTCACAAAAAAAAAACGATAATAATATGCCAAATAATAATTCACATACTGCTTTAGTTTTTTTTACGAGAACCGACAAAGCTGGACATTTTTTGTAATTCAAACTTCATTTGGTATTTTAGTAGGTTATGTATAATATTTTAGAAGAGTGGAGAGAAAGATGTAAAAATATACACAGTATATACAGTATACACAGTATATTTTTACAGTTAAAAAATAGGTTTGCTTTTTCTTCATAAGATAATCGATCTTTATTTCCACAATTCTCTAACACAGCAAGGAAAATTAGATCCCAAAAATCCAGAGAAGAAACTTATAGATTAGAATAATTAGGTTTTCTACTTTTTTGTACCTACCACATTTGCATGTAAAGGAAAATAAGCAAACCTAAATCGGAAGTGACATTTAAGTATAAATTTCATTATTTTGATTTTAGTAAAGCAATACCGATGATCTTTTATATCAGGGAAGTAAAATACCCTGCAAAAATATATTATTAGGATTTTGTTGTATTGTTACATTTTTATATTAGTAAATGTATTTTTTTACATCATAAAATCAAGTCTGGCGTTCTCGAAGATTAATAATTATTCAATTAAATTAAATTTAATTAAATAAAATTGAGTTATTTTTTTTATTAAAGTTATACTTCAGTATATCCAGTCCAACAATATTTTCAGATGATAAAACCAAAGAGGACATAAAGCGGGAATGCTCATATGGTGAAAGAAAATCGGAATACTAACAATTCTGTTAATATAAAGCTAGTATCGTCTTTGTAATAAATTTGATAAGCCCATTTTTCTACTCGGACTAAGAGGAAAATCACAAACAGTATCTTCCCGGTAAGGTAAATGAGTCTTGTAAATGACATAGAGCTTTTGTGTTGAAATTTGAACGCTTGGGTTTCAGTCTTGCTCGTTGTCAAAAAAAATGTGTATAGATAATTTTAGTAAATCACATAGATTTGCCTTTTGAAAAAACTAATTTTCCACCCCAGTAAAATCAATTTTTTGTAGGTTTTACGACACAATGTTATTGGCGAAACTTGTATATAATGAAAAACTAAGTAGATATGCAAAATTTCAAAATTCTTGGTCTACTTCAGCTTTTTTTGATAAAAAAAATAAAACACAATGAAATCAAAGTAGGCTTTCGAAATGTTTCACAACTACTCAGTTTTTTCATCTCGATCAAGTTTCCTTAAAAACATTTTGACGTGAAAGTAACAGAAAGGGCACTTTTCTAAAAAAAAAAATAGAAAATAGAGCGTAGGCTCTTTAAATTTTTGCATGCTTACTCAGTTCTTTATACTGAACAAATGCCCTTAAGAAAATTTTGTCACAAAAGCTACAAGGAGAGCACTTTATTGGTGTGAACAATTAGTTTTTGAGGCATAATGATATGTACAATGTAAATACGTGATTTTGTGCACGACGTACACTCAATGTTGGCTATTTTGTCAGTTTTTTGGATGGCTTTGCCACTCCACGCACAATTTGACATTGCGTTGCGTACTAGTGGAATTTGAAGCTATTCTAAACTGCTGATAACAATGCTAATTTCAGACTCGGGTATATAAAGGTGGGAATCTGTCAAAGGATATTTTCGATATTTAAAGGGTAAATCACGAGTTAAGATTTTAGTATCTATGTTTTGACAATAATATTATATTTTACCTTAGTTTAATAGCGATATAAAAAATATATTGTCCATACTTTGTCATCTCTAAACTTACCTGACAAATGCCAATAAAATAATTTACATTTTGTTTTATCAAGTGTGCTTGTGGCACGTATTACCAAGGGCAGCGAAAGCAATGTAGACACGAACAATTCTTCCAAATATTATCTAATTGAAACTTAAATTGCAGGTTGTGAACAAAGCATGATATACGACTCGTTAAGCTTGCACATTGCATGGTCGGGCACTCGAAGGCACTCTGCTTCGCCTCGTGCCATAACTTGTGCACTCGCATTCAATATGCCTCATTGCTTAACTTGTTGCACAATATACTATTTCGAAATTAAAATTATATCAAAAGTTATTTTGAAAGCAAGTAAGGCTGGACCCCAGAAGTTCAAATTTCAACTCGAAATCTTTCGGCTTTCACAAGAGAGTCATTTCACTATTATCCGGGGACACACTGTAAATTATTTATTATATTCTTTGCCTTGGACAAAAAAAAAACATAATTTCTACTTTTCTCATAGACCTTTTACTTTCAATAGATTTTTTCTGTTCTAGTTTTGTACGAAACTCAACTGATGAGGTTTTATAGATCAGGTGCGAGTTCGACCATTTTAAAAAATTCCAAGATTGTAGACGCTACAACGGGCACAGTCAAATTTTGAAATCCCACAAAGTTCCTTGATAAATGATTTAATAGATTAAAATCACGAATAAATTATCAAGGAAGCTATTTGTATATCCGTTTAAATAAATATAGGTAAGTTCAATATTAATTTAATAAAAGTTATTTGAAACGTCTCTTAGGTTTGTGATTATACATTATATTATCATACATATTGTCATGGATATGAGTAGATAGAAGTGCTACATGTATTATTCTAGTGGGCAGTTTAGATCTGCCTGGAAAAGATTATACGTAGATATTGCGTCATTGCTTACTCCAAATTGTATCCTAAGTATGCAAACATAATAATATGGAAGTTGTATGAATTTCTGAGTTAGTGGTCATTTACAATAATTGCCATATTTACACATAGTACATTATTTTACGAAAAAGGTCAATAATATTATACCAACATTCAAGATATAGTGGACGTACCGGTATTTTATGTTCGAATCGTTTGATGATTTAGACTACGAAAGCTGTTTCTCTCCTTAGTAAATTTCTATTAACGAGGAAAGTAGGTAATTTAAGCTACTTTGATATTCAGGAATTTTTTGACATTTTCAACTTTTGTCATGGCGTCACCATGACACGGTTTTGATTGGTGTAGATTACCGAGGCACACGGGAAAGTAGGCTCGATGACGTCACACACTCAGGCCGATTCTAACTAAGATATTCTATGCGTTGCAATACTTTGGGGAGTTTTAGAGTCAATTTTTTTTTGTTTTCCAGATTATTTATTAACATATACAACAATTAAGTTCGTAGTAATCAAAAAGAAAAAAATCAACAACTAAGTATTAAAAGTGGCTTTATGCAGCACTCATTGTCGCTTCTCTATCATTCATTATAATTTTATAGAGCAGATTACAGCAGATTACAAAGATAAAAGTGGGTTATCTTCTAGTGATTGTAGTAATGAAATTTTAAGGAAATGAAAACTGCATAAAAACCTCCTGCAACAAGCAACATTATGAATATTTTATCTTTTTATTAATGATATTAAGCGGCAGTGAAGTGATAATACGTAGAAACAAACGTAATAAGCTAAAGAAAATAAAAAACACTACACGCAAATTGCTTTAGCGATTAAGTACGTAGAAATAAATATAATGAATGGAAATGAGAAATATCACTTACTCGCTAATTTCTTTAGTTCTCTCTCAGCCTTTTGCGCCATTATTCTGTTATTTTTAATCTTTCGATAATTATCGAGACATATGTTTGCCAGTGTAGTCAAACATTTTACAATTAAATGATGATAGGATACATAGCAAGAACAATTATTTCCTTCTGTTGACAACGACATATTTTGTAGACAAATTTCTAGTAGTTTATCACATATTTAATTACGTACTGCCCCTGTTTTTTTTCAATTAAATGATGATATACGGCCTGAATACCTCAATTGCGCTAAACACTATATAAAAAAGAATAATCGAAAATGAGGATTTGTAGCTGTATATGCACGAACACCGTGCCGTAAAGCGGCGTGCCTCGGTACGCCTCGACTGAGAACTGAGAGCGTGAAAGAGGCGTTTGGCATGAGCCCGACAGTGTGACGTTGCATCGGAGGGGAGGGGATGGCTGCAAGCCTTCTATCCTGTGTGCCTCGAGATGAGACTCTTAATACAAGTAGGGGGAATAAGGGACAATTTTGTTGTGCAAATAGAGATGAAATGTACTCTTTTTTCACAATCGTAGTATATTCCGTTAAAAAAACGCAAGGTTCTTCTTATATTAAAAAAAATCTTATAACTTCCATAATAATTATGTATAAAAAAAATTCTGGCTCAATAAATTGGAGTGTTTTTTTATTTTGTCTGTAAATAGCTACACCAATTAGCATCAAACAATAGCAAGACTACTTCAGCTTTTAACCTTTCTATCGAAACAGCAAGAACCTAAATTCGTACACAAAAAAAGAACACTGCTAATTTACTGCATATTGTATTACGAGAAGACTACTAGCTGATGACAATCATAATTAAACTAATTATTAGTGCACGGCCACGCATAAGGCGGACGACGGACCGGAGAGCAGAGCGGAGATGGTAGCGGAGCTTTCAAAACAATAGAAAACCTACTATCGGGTCTACACATACCGCGGAGAGGGGAGCGGAGAGTAGTCGTGTTTGCTCGCTGGTAGCGGAGCGTTCAAGTCAGTTTGACATTTTCCGGCGTATTGGCGCGTATTTAACCTCGAAAATAGAGCGTTGTATTCTTATATACCTACTTAATAATAAACAATAGGGATTGCGAAATGTTAATTAGTGAATTTTTTAGTCGCAAACCCATATGGGACATAACTCATGCACATCACCACAACCGAGGTGTTTTAGACCAACTTTGGGTCGAGATTTCCAAAATTATTTTTGTACAGATGATGGAATTCACCAACAAGTGTTTCCCTGCTTAGGTTTATTTCATGTACCCACACTGCACGTTTATTTTGCAAAATCCGAAATTTGAGTTGTGACTTTTCACATAAAAATAATGTAGAAATTGTCATTTTTATAGCTGTTTCTATAAAGTTCGACTTTACAATGTTTCCAGTTTATTGCCAACCTCTCTGCGCCTTTCAAAGCTGTCACAATCCGCTGACTGTGTGGGCACTATCCGCACTACTCTCCGCTTGCCGCCCTGCTCTCCGGTCCGCCACGAAAACCAACAGAACCGCATCCGAACAAAACAAAACTCAACTGAAGAGAAAGCCGGCTAAATCACTGGAAACACGACAAGCGACAGCCTCCTCGACTCGGCCCGCGGCACGCAAGAGCCGGCCACGCTATCGGCAACCTGCACCCCGGCCGACTAGCCAACCAGAAACTACGGAAGCGCTGAAGGGTCACGATGGCGCACTTCTTCAAGTAGCTGTTCAACGTAACTCTTATTAGACGCGTCGAACTCGACCGTTAGACGTTTTGGTTACGCACGAATGTGTACAGGGTGATTCATTGGGGATAGGAAATCCCGAAACCGGAGATAGGGGGAATCAAAATATGACGATTGAGCCTCAAAATGTGCCTTATAGAAATGTTGTTTGTTGAAGAGTTACAAAGCGTTGAAGTTCTTTTTTGAAATTGAATCTATCAAACTAATCAAGCTGCTAAACTGAAATTTGGCAATACTGTGTTTTTTGGCAATTTATACGTATCTCTCAGAGGGCGCTATTGGCGCTGTTTTTGGTTCGTACTTTCACACGAAACTTTTTTGAGGTTATCTTTTGGTCTTGCAGGTACATAATTTTAGTGCATCTTTTCGCTATTTAACAAAAGTGTATACTTGTTTTATAACGATAAAATAAACCGTTTGCGTTCAAATAAAATTTTAACCTATCGCTTTCAAAATTGTACCACTTAAATGGAAAAAAATCCCTAGGAACAGTGTATTAGAAAATTTTCGGTTTCAAAATGGAAAATATGTAGAACGGATTGAACTCTACAAAATTTTGACACGCTATATTTCAAGGAAACTAATAGTGTTTTATCCAATACATATTTGGCTTTTTTTTTTAATTTTTAATAAAGATATACCTGTAACATTTAAATTCGGTAGATGACAATTTTATTTTTCAAATTATAAGGTGTTTTGCGACATACTTGGCCAACTTCAATGCAAATGGTTGATTTTGTCGTTATGAAACAAGTATATATTTTTATTTTAGGATAAAAAAGTGCACTAAAATGAGGAACCTGCAAGACTAAAAACAACCTAAAAATATTAATTAAAGCACGATCCAAAAACAGCGTAAGTTGCGACCTCTGTGAAATAATTGGAAATTGACATCTTAGCTTATTTCCACCCCTACAAGTATATCAGTGTTACAATAATTCAGTTCAGTAGCTTGATTATGGGATATAAAGACATAATTCAATTAAAAAAAACTTCATCGCCCTACACTTGTACAGTCGTAGGTATTCATTGAGATTTGACCGCTAGTTGTTAAGCTCAACAGTAATATTTTGGCACAAAATATGATGCAGCTGCTCTATGTTGCTAATGGACCACCTGTATGTATAGCTCTTATTATGTGAAAAACTGAAAAACTCGAATATGTACAGTTTTAAATACAGAAACTCTTAGGACCAGTAGATATAATATCGAAAAATGTTGGCAGTTCCTTCTAAAAAGTGTTTTATTTTGGGGGCCTTTTAAGAAGGATGCATACTGTTAAAGTTTTAAAAATATACCTATGTTGGGTTTACTGAATATTTACTAAACTAGTTGAGCAATTTAAGTCATGTTTGGTACACGATAATATAACGGCAGGGGTTGGCATAAAACCTGTTAATATCAAACAACTTAAATAACCAGTGGCGGATAAGTGGGTAATTAGTATATTTATTATTAATAAAATTGGATTACCTTGTATAGTATAGTAATTTATTTGTGTTTTTTTGTGTTGATTTTAATTGTAAACAAAAATATCGACTCGTCATTTTTTCGTAGGTACATTTCGAATTATTTAGGTATTTAAGAAAAATAAACCATACCAAATTATAAGCAGACTAGAAGAAACGAGAAGAAATGTGTCTCTTAATTTAAAGAAAGTAACTTTTTTCAATAAAGGCCATTTTTTTTAAGAAAAGTACCTGGTCTACAACATTTGAGGAAGATAGCATTTATGTAACGCTCTGTATTTTGAAAATTATGGCCTTAAATGGGTACGTTTATTGGAATATACTTATGGAACAAACAATTTAGTTGAAATACCTTGAAATAATTCGAAAATCAATTTTGCCATGAAATCGTAACACATACGAAAAAATGCCGAGAGGACATTTTTGTTCAAAAGTAAAATCTTCATTAAAAAATACTGTACAAGGTGATTCCATTTTTTAAAAAATATATGTACCTACTACCCACTTTTCCACCTCTGGTTTAAGGTGTTTGATATTAACCATGGTCATTATATTGTGTACCTACCACAATATCTCAACTAGTTTGGTAAATATTGAGAAAACAAAACATACAGTGTGTCCTCAGATGGGATACCGCACTCTTGTAAAGTTTCTTATACATATTTGACTTTTCGAGGAAAAGTTATTCTCGATAAAAAAAAGTCTGCTTGTTATTATAATGAGATTGTCATGGAAAAAGTTAACATTACTTATACTGGGTGACCAGAAAACTGAAAAAACGTTGATTAGCATAAGAATAAACTGCCTCTATTTGTAAAGATAGTGAAAAAAGTTATAAAGAAAAATTGTACAACGTGGTAAGTTACTTAGGTGTACAAAATTTAAAAGCGTTAGGCCCATTTTGATTTTTTCTTGTTTTCCTTCGATTAAATTTTTTTCTGTAAATAGTATGACAAAACTGTATTAACAAAAATGACCCAGAATGAAAAACTGCACATGATGACAAAATTTAGCAATTCTAGGCGTATTTTGTATTTTGAAAAATATTGGAGGAAACTCAAAATAAGCCAGGATTGTCATTTTTTTTTTATCATAGATGGTTTCCTACTATGAGTAACTTTTGTTAATACCGTTTTTACAGGAAACCATTTAAGCGAAGAAAAACAAGAAAAATAAAAAAATTAATGTAGGCCTAACGCTTTTAAATTTTGTACACATAAGTAGCTTACCACGCTGAACAAATTTTCTTCAAACTTTTTTCAGTACCTCTACAAAAATGGAGGCAGTTTACTATTATGCTAATTAATGTCACCCAGTATAAGCAATGTTAACTTTTTTCATGCCAATCTTATTTTAAGAGCAAACAACTTTTTTTTTATCAAGAATGACTTTTTCTCGAAAAAATAAATATAAGAAACTTTACAAGAGTGCGGTACCCCATCTGGGGACACACTGTATATTTAAAAAAAAATTAACATGTTGTATATTTTTCTTCTGAACTCCACATAAAAGGGTTTATAGAACAAACTAGCAATATTTTTCGGTATTATACTGATCCTAGGTAGCATCGTATAAAAAACTCGAACGGTCGACTTGAAAAAAAAACATGCACAATTTTGCCCCTTCGGCGCTTCCACAAGAGAAACGCACCAGCACCCCCACCGCCGCCGTCCGCGCGCGTTCTGTTTACCTTGGCAACGCGAACTCGCCAAAATACTCCGTCATAGCAAACATGGCGGGCGGCCGCCGCCGCGGCCGGGGGACCTAGTGCCCCCGGGGGCCCGCGGCGCCGCGCCGCCGCCGCACGGCAGCGCCGCCGCCACAGCTCTAGCCACTACGCACTGATGCTACTAAGCGGGGTGGGCGGCGGCAAGCGGACGCGCCGGCCGCGGCCGGTGGACGGACGGGGACGGCAACGGACGGACATGGCTCCTGCTGCTGCTGGGGCAGGGGGGGCGTCGCCGCCGGTGGGGCTCCATGGGCGGCCGGGCCGCGACTGCGGAGCACCCGGAGAACGGAGGGGGCGGGGAGGGGGGGAGGGGGCGGCGCGCGCGCGCGCGGTCGGGGGAGTGTCAGGTGCCAAGCCGGGGGGGCGGTAAAATTTTTGATCGCGGGTGTCCTCCGATTGTCGGGATGAAAACAGGGAAACGCAGGTAATAACAACCGGTTGATGATTTCGGGGCGAGAAGAATGGTTTTGCCCGATTTACACTGGTACGATCTCGAGCCGAATGGGTTTTTAAAGTAGGGGAAGTTTACCTAAAATGGGATACTTAAGGTTTGGACCTAATTAAAAAAAAAGTTTAAGTACAAAATCAGGAACATCCCTCATGATGAATATACCAAACATAACTTTATTCAAAACATAAATATAACGTATGAAAGTATTAAACATAGAACAAAAAAAAATTTTCTTCCGCGAGTCAAATTTCCCATTTTAGGAACATATGAATCTAAAACGGGATCAGTAGTGTATCTAAAATGGGATTATATTTCCAAGCAAAGATCACATATGAAATAACTGGCTTCGTTGTTTGATACACCGCAAGCTTCGTGGACCAATCTCTGGCAGGAACTGCATCGAATCCACTGCTCACCAGGTTTGCTGCTTAGAAAATCTACTTCACAGTAAAAGCACAAAGGATTTTCGTCATTGTCAATATTTTCTTTGGTTATGTCTATTTTTTTTTATATCTTTGTCTTTGGTATTGTTTTTCCCATTCGCATCTTTTTGGTCTCCAGTCTTGTTTGTTGCTTCATCAGTCTTCTTCTCGGTTGAACTATTTTCCGGTGGTTTGGACATTTTCTTTACTGCTTTTCCCTTTGATAGTCTCTTTCCTTTCAAAGATGGCATTTTACTTTTTGGCACTACACGTCGTTTCGCCTCTATATTGGCATTCAATTCATCCTTATAAGGTGTGCTCGTTAAGATAGCGGCTTTACCTCTGTTTGCAGTTTTCGCAGGCCTTCTTGATGCTGCTTTTGGGTATGGTTGAATCATTTCTGGTGAAACACATTCTTGAAGGATATTGGCCAGAGGTTTCTCATCATCACTGGAGAAGCTGTCATCTGACTCACGAGGACGAGTTGATTTTGATTGAGACAGCTTTTGATGGATCGAATATGAAGTCGATGGAGGTGGTGTTTGATGCCTGATTGGAAATTGTGTCTCTCTTTCTGGTGACCCCTCTTCCGTTACGGTTGATTCATTTTCTGGCTGATCGGTGGGATCAGCAGCTATAAACATATCGTCAGTGAAAACGTGACGATTAACGGGAAATAAGCCAGTTTTCTCAAAACCATGAATTGCATTGTTAGGTGTTGATGCCCTTAAGTAGGCCTTTCCAAATAATCTGCCTATTTAGTAAATTGTGACGACTCTACCTGGATTGTTCCTCAGAAATGTTTCAACCTCTTGACTGTATGTAGTATGCCGATAGAGGTGCCATAAATGAAACGTCAAGCGGTTGCATGCGATGGCTACAATGTGGTGGTAAGCACAATATTGTAACACCGTGATCCCTGGCTTTTTCTATCACAACTATGTTTTGAGTATGAGTTTTATGGCCGTCCATTATAAGCAACATAGGATTTTCTTTTGACGCATTGGTAGATTGTAAAAAATGGTTGAACCACTTTTCGAACAGAGTCAATTGCATCCAACCAGAAGGATGACAGGCATGGATTCGGGGGGTAGCCCAATCGAAAACTCTTCCTTGACGCGAACTCGTGAGAAAATGACCATAGGTGGAACGTATGTCCCTGCAGCACTCATGCATATTACCGCAGTGCATAGTGTTCCCCGTTCTGCTGAGGTTAGCGTTCCTACTTGCTTCCTACCTTTCATTGCAATCACCTTAGATGGACGCCCCTGCACAGTTGTTAAGCCCGTCTCATCAACGTTAAATATTCTGGAGGGTGCATACGCATATTTATTTTGCAAGGGCTCCAGCAAATCAAAAAATTTGTTCACGGCAGTTCTGTTGAAACCCCTAGCGCGAGCTGCCGATGTTGCTTCAGGTCTCCTCAGGGAAAGGTGATTTCTTTTCATAAATGATCGGAGCCAAACCCATCCAGCCATTTTTTTATTTTTATTAAAATAGTGTTCCAAATTGTTTCTTTCCGCTAACTGAAACGCCAACCTACGCACATCTGTAGACGTCAATCCAAAAAGCATGCTTTCCATAGTTTTTACGTAGTCAACTAGTTGTTCTTCCATTCGGCGCGAAAAAGTTCGTCGTCTACTTCCCAAGCCTTTTTCATGCCCGGTAATTTTTTTATTCAAGTTTTTCACTCTCCGCTCAAGGGTACTTTTTGGTACCGAAAAAACTTTTGCTGCTTTTAAGTAACCATATTTGCCACTTGAAACCGATCTAATTGCTTACGCCATTCCTTCCTCGGACCAAGACTGACGAGGTGCCATATTTCATAATAATAACTTGGTTCTGAAATAAAAACAAAAATTCCAACAATTTTCACCGCAATCTTAATTAAAACAAAAAACGAGCATTGTGTTTCTAAAATGGGATACATCCCATTTTAGAAGCACATGCCGCGTCCCATTTTATCAACACACCAACATGTAAACAAACAATGCCTACACGTTTTCAATATAGGAATTAACCTTAAAATTTCATACGTTGAGTGGTCGTTTATGTCCTAGCAAGTGGTAAAAAAAAATATTGCCGTCATCTCATTGGCCATAAAGACAAAAAGCTTATGTTTGTAGTTGCAAAGTTTTACAAGAAATATGTTAAAAACTTAAAAACTCACCTAGCCGCGTTGCACTTCTCACGATTTTGGTCAAACTGCTCAAAGTTACTAATACAATGAGAGGAAGTATTAGGTCAATTGTACAACAGATGGCGCTGCATGTACTACCAAATAATTAAAGTATCCCGTTTTACCACAGTATCCCATTTTAGGTAAACTTCCCCTACCTATTTACACTACAGCCACGTACAGAGCAAGAAATCGGGGTCTCTACCCGGCAACTTTTGTAGGCCTCTGACTTCCTTTCTTAACTTCATTTTTGGCATTCTAAAATACCGAAGAACGTTTGTACCAAGGTGCAGGGCTGTATCTGAGGGGGGTTTTGGGGGTTCAAACCGCCCCCCCCCTCCCCGAAATACCACCATTTTATATGCTTTTGCACCACCACTAGAGTAAACGGTGAACGGTGGTGCATGGCTCCGTGCGCCATGGATTAGGAGAATATGGGATTCCCATATATGAATAGATTAGTACTTATTTCTATTTGAAGATTTATTTATTATTTTTATGAATGGTTCAGTTAGGAAAGTGGCGCGAAGAAATCTTTTACCATACCTATTGGCAATATGTGTCGTCAGGCCAGGCGAAGAATGTGTAGGAATATATCCGTAATAATGAGAAATCAAATAAGTAGAAAAGGGATAGGTATAAATGCGAGAAGGAATATTCAGCTATTATTATAATTAAATATTTTCAAGTTTTAATGTTAAACTTGTTCAACTTAAAGCTGTGTTAGTTTTTTATTAAAAATCATTATATAATAGTAGGTTTTTAAAACCTTAAAGCTATTTCAACTTCAACAGCCACTGGTCTAACCCCGTCCTACAGGGTTATCCAGTTAGTAGCGTATTTAAAAAGGCGGGGCCGAAACCATTTAAGAATTTGAAAATATTCACTGCAGCTTGAAAATCTGAAGCTATCGGGATTTCCTAAGACTAATTTTAAGTAAGTTTCCTTAACATTATTAAAAAATTTCGCCTGTGGCGCATTTTATAGAATTATTTTAAACACATTTGTTTCAAAAAAAATCACAAAAATTGTCCCTCTCCACACGAAATTAATTTCTATACAGTGTGCAACATATGGGACTTTTTTTGTTAATTGCATAACCAAAATACAGATATTGCCGAAAGTTTATGCATGTTCAATAATCATATTAGGTGCACTTAGAGTGGTTGCAAGTTAAACATCATACAGGGTAGGTCAAAAAATATAAAAATTGTTCAAGAGTAAAGTACCTACCCTTATTTCATAAAATTCAGCAAAAGGTTTTTTTTGTCAATTAATTTCCACAGTTTCTTAATAAACATTAAAAATAAAAATTTTGCAATTTAAATGAGAGTTTTTTAATATACACATTATCATTACTAATATTTTACCTTGTTCAGAAGAATATTTGCGAAATTTTAAAGTTTTGTTTGTTTAATATCGTTCGTGATTCCCTAAAAAATTAAAAATCTAAGTTAATTTTTCAAATATGCTTCAATTCCAACAAAGTTATGCGAAATTGATTTAATTTTGAACGATTTATGAAACTGTTTAGGGTGAATATTAAAATAATTTTTTTTAGGAGATTCCTTATTAATGTTTTTCAAAAAAATATTTTTTTTTCTTAGGAGGCCATGCCTTGGTATTTAGGCATAACTTTTAATCCTAGACAACTTTCCTTAATAACATTTTGCTGAATTTTTTGAAATAAGGGTACTTTACTCTTGTACAATTTTTATACATATTTTTTTGACCTACCCTGTATGCTGTTTGATTTGCAACCATTCTAAGTGCGCCTAATATGATTATCAAACATGCACCAACTTTCGGGAATACTTGTATTTTCGTTGTGTATACACTGTATACGTCACTAAAGTGATCTAAACTCATTGCCCAGCCTACTTATTTAAAAAGTGGCATGCAAAAAATATACTATTCTAGTGGTGTATCAATTCTCAAAAATTTGTTCTTAATGGATTAAATAATTCCTTGCCGGGCCCCTCACTTTCATTTGGCACCCAGCCCCACAAAAGTTTGAGCCGATCCTGAACCCTCCCCAAAAATTTTCACTAGGTACGGCCCTGCCAAGGTGTATAGTTTTTTCAATAAAGGGCTGTATGAATGAAAATGAGGCATTAGCACAAAAGCAAATGGTACAAGCAAAAACACTTGCTTCAAGTAAAGGCAAATCCTATTTTTTTATGAATAATAAAATTTTGTTACTATACATAGAAAATACTTTGGTTAAGAGAATAAAATGGCTAAATAAATTTAAAAATAGAAATCTGCTTTGATAAGAAAATGGTTTTCCATACCTACATGAAAAAACCTGTTCTGACAATTTCCAGTTGCATTGTAATAATTACGAAATGGAAGCATTATAACTGAAGCTCCATTCCATAACCTGCATGTCCAAGAACTACAACGTTCTTTGTCCCTCTATAGTTGGCCGTAATCTCAGAGAAATAACCAAAGATTATTTTTCTCCGAATCCGTAATTCAGAATTTTCCCCATGAAATTTTGCCGAGTTTTCCGCTTACTTCTCACCGCTAAGTCCATGCCGGCAAACGTTACATCTTACCGCGAAGCCCTAGTCCAAAAGTGTCCGCCCGAACCGCCGATAGAGGGTACCACGGACGCATCTAGCCGGCGGCCGCTAGTTCAAATGTGTCCGCCGGAACTGCCGATAGATGGCGCTGGGAGTCGATATCTAACCGCCGGGTCCTAGTCCGCTGGTAATAAGAAGTGATCGGCCATTCCCTCTGGTGTCTTCCGCCTACCAGGTAGAAAAGACCGACACCGTTAGTTATTTGACGGGTTGTCATCTTTCTATCCGCCTGACCGCTGTTGGAAAGAACCGTTAGATATTTGACGTAGCTATCCCGCATCACCGAGCCGATAAATCCGACCGTTGCTCGGGTAGTGCCGGGAGATCTATGCCGGGGCTGCCCTACGCCGCCAAATAGCCGATCGCTGCTAGGAGAGCACCGCTATAGAGTAGCGGGACTGTCCTATCCAGCCGTTCAGAGCCGAGGGTCAGCTCCGCTACTAAGATTTTGCTAATAAAACTCTAGGCTTGCCTCTGTAGCTGTCACCGGTGTGAACTGCTGGTTTGATTTCACCCTCCTGCAAACTTCCCTGACTCGACGAATTCTGGACCGCACGAGTACCACTCCTGGCGCCTGAGCAGAAGACGATAAAAAGAGGCTAAACAACATCTAAGGCCCAAAACCTCGCTACAGTGTACAGGGGGATTGAGTTTGTCACCGTCTTAACTTTTTGGTTTTTAAGGTTAGATAATTAGTTCTAATCGTATACACAACTTGTATCGAACTTTCTACAAGGTGTTCCAAAAACCGTGACATACAGGGCTTACGATTTCTTAACCAAAACACAATGTATATTTTTGCAATCTTTAAATCTAATCATTTTTCCGAAACCACCGATATACAAGGTGTCGAAGATTGTAAATGTTATAAATAAAACTGATGGAAAATCAAGGTTAGTATAGGTATAAATAGGTTGCATGGCAATAAGAATATCTCGGGTTTTTCAAATTTCATTTCCTATAAATTTTTAAACGGGCATACTGGCTGACGTCATTCCCTAGCTGTGCGTGGATTGGTCCAAAAGTTGCCATGCAACATGCCTGTACTAACCTCGGCAGAAAATATCATTTTAAACAAAAAATTAATTTAGATAAGAAAGATACCGACACGAAATGTACGAATCTGTTATTTGGTGCAGTTTATAACAACATGGAAGAAAATAAGACCCAGTCACTACCAGTTCTCTTAATTGCCCGGTGGCGTTGAGGCAAGTAAGTTGTATCCATTTTCGCAAAAGTTACACATGCCTATGTCATATTTGAACTATCTGCTGGGTTCTCGATAATTCCCATTCAATTTTACATAAAAAAGTTCCTCAATAATTTGTCCTAGAATCGTTGACTGACGTATTCATAAAGACTTCTCACGGCTATACTTTTATGTCCTGGAAAACAGATGGCTCTGATGGCTAACAATGTATTTTGCATTGTATTTTATCTCCGGAAAGCGCATGGTGAGCCAAAAATGTGTCAGACGTGACAGCCGTGAGCAGTCTCTAATAATACAGGGTTAACTATCACTTAAATTTTTGTACTAAGTGATAGTTAACCCTATATATCAGTCAACGCTAGAATGCTTAGATTTTTTAGAACAGGAAAACTATGATAGGTTACACAAGAAAATTCTGCTGCTTGAGCAATTTTCAACCACCTATACAGGGTGATATAAAAAAATTTAACCCCAGGTGGGAAAAAAATAGCTTAATACTAATCTGAAATTTAAAAAAATTCGAAAGCCAACAAATAAACAATTAAATAACTATATTTTCAGAATTTTTTAACCTGTGTTCATATGAAATTTTTTGCATAAAATTATATTTTCTGCCATAAGTTTTGTTTATGACATAGGTATACCACAGGAACACCATGCATATTATGCTTAATATTTGGTACAGAAAACGGCATCGTATGGTACAGCCGTTTGAAAAATATGTAACCTTGAAATTTTCAATTTTACACTTTTATTGTCCTATTTAAGATTCAATTCCTGGTCGTATATATTTAAATGCTATTTTTTGTTTTTTCCTGGGATTCGACCATGAAAAGGACGTTGTTGTAAGTTTTTTCTTTTCATGGTCGAATCCCAGGAAAAACCAAAATTAACTTTTATTGTCCATTGTTTCAGAAATGAGACTTGAAACTAAACGGGACCCTAGGGATCTATAGGGTTTTAAATGTTTGCGGTAAATTATTTTTTTTATAACCAAAAACTTTCGCTCAGCCAAAAATATCCTTACCATAATATTTTTTCAAAGTGTTACAGAAAAACCAACTTGTTTTTTACGTTTTCAGAAATAAAATATAGGAATATGACGAAGGTCACATTGTTGACCGAAAGCTTGGTTTATTAAAAAGAAGTTTTATATATATATATATATATATATATATATATATATATATATATATATATATATATATATATATATATATCACTTAGGGGCTTGACCAAATAAGAAAATGTCCAAGAAAATCATATTACAAAATTTTCCTATTATCCCCATTATAAGGCCTGAACTAATTAATCCGCTAAATTATTTAAGCCTCTAAAAATAGGTACATCCCTTCATTGTAACAAAACTCCAAATATATTCCAAAACTTTAGCTGCCTCAATAATTATTATCCCAGCAATATTTGCTTATTAATTTAAAATATGCCGCTCTTATGGGGTTTGCAAACAATTTTAAATGCACGGCAAATTCCGCTTGTTTTGTAGAACCTATTTCCTATTAATATTATAAATTGTTCTTTGTAGCTTTTTTCTTTGCCGTTTTCTTTATTGATGAGCTATTTTGAATAAGCTCAATTTTCAGGCATATCCTAGGCATTCCTGATTCCCCTGCAACTCATCACAATTCCACAGGGGTGTTCCGGATCACATCTGTAGATGCTACTTAGTCACTAATATAAAACTATATTTCCAATATAGTTTAATAAATAATAAAACTCTTGAGTCTCGACTATATAAAAAACGTCATTTTTTATTTGTTAGTATACGACGTACGTTTCGGCACAAAGGCCACCATCTAACAATTAGTATTTTTACAATTAAGACAAACATACTTAAAAAAAATTCCTCTGTTCTTCTCGTTGCGTTGGCTAATTGTAGTACTTAGTAACTTCTTGTATTTATTTAAATGATGTGTATATATAGTCTAATTAAATTACGAGAAAAAAACCTTTGTGTTTACATTCAATTGTAATTGGACGAAAGAAATTGGATCTTATGTATGTTGATGCGACCTTTCAGCTTAATCACCATTCCATAACACAACATTTTATATGAGCAACCCACCTTACAATGAGTTTTTCTACAAAATGTCAAACTCCTGATCAAAAAACCTGGGACACCCTGTACACCCTTAAGAAGGGGCGCCCAAATATATATTAAATAATGTTCGTTCGTATACTGTTCCTGGAAACCGTTACATATTATGGTGTCTGCTTTTCCCGCAAATTTATGGGGCTATCACTTAATACCTCATCTATTATACAATTTAACCTAATTCTCTACAGATGTTAAAAAATGGTAAATTTATTTATTATAGGCCCGAGTCAATATTCCACAAAAGGTTTTATTTTTTCAGATAGGTTACTTGCCTCATACCCGGCTCGTCTATAGGGGCTGTGGGGATAAAGTCCCCCAGTATAAAATGGGGAAATATAATTTAATTCCACAACTGCTATATTCTATATATTTTTCCTCGCGTGTTCTAAGAAGTTCATTGACAAACTTGAAATAAGAACCCTTGGGAGACGAACTCCAGATTATCTCAACCACATAAAGTTGCAATTTTATGAGACAATTTTATAGAAATGCGTACGACAACAACTGGATACTATGGATGCGACAAATTAAATGCACTATTTTGTTTCCCCTGTTTACTGTTTTATAAACGAGTGGATAAGACATGGGCTAGAAAAGGATTCAAAGATTTAATGAAAAAAAGCAAGAGCTTTCTGTTCCCCTCATGAATTTTGGCAAGGTTAGTATTGCCGCTCAGTTTAATTACACGTACATGCAAAACATTATTAAACATAACGTAGCCAAGGATAAAAATAGATACATTTTAAAAAGAATAATAAATTGTATACAATTTTGTGGCAAACTAGAATTAGCGTTACGAGGCAGAACTAAAAAGGAGACTCTCAAAATCGGGGTATTTTTTCGGAATTAATCGATTTTTCTATTATGAAAATTTAAAAAGTTATACAGTATCAGAGAACAAGGAAGGGGGGGAATTTAAACTCAAGGGGGCGGCGCAGCCTATATCAGCCATGTTTTTTGTTTAGCCAGAGTCGTCACTTTCAGTGTAGCGTTTCGAGGGAACAGGTCTCCAGTGGCGGCATTAATTTGAAGTTTTCTTTATTGCGAGTGTGTTGTTTTGTTCAGTGTTTTGTCTTATGATCATGAGTGAGACAAAAGCGGGGGCGTTATGTGCACAGCGAAAGGCTGCGTGGGTGAACAAAAGTTACAACTGCAGATTACCGTTCTTCTCCTTTCCAAAGGAGCATTGGTAGATAATTAATTATGAAATCTCTGGGAATTAGTTGCTGTTCAGGTGCAATTTACTGTATTATCATAACCTTCCACCTAAGTATCTAAAGGCAGACTTAATTTAAGGATTTAATTTAAAAATCGTAAGTTAAAACACTGAAAATGCATGGTGTAGTTCAGGCGATTTCGTATATAAAATTATCGAACTTACATGTAATTTAAGACAAAAAGGCACAAAAACAACAAAAAACCTTTCAAATCAAAAATATATTTTTTGGGCTAAATTTTATATGAAGCAAATGTGGATAAAGAATACATAATAATTTTATTTAAAGGGTTAAATTAAATCATAAATCCTGTCCTTAAATTAAGTCTGCATCAACAGGCCATACGTTATTTTTACCTGTGTGGGTTTACTCCGTTTACCTGTGTTCATACCTATGTACCTATTATCACAGACCTAGCGAAGCTATATAGGTCTGTGCTATTATGAATACCTACTAATTGCTTAGTTTTTTTTTATCAAGAAATTAGGCACCTTTCTAAAGTACATAATAGCGACAAACACGCCTAATATAGTACCTACGTAGTGCGTAATAGCATTAAAAATTATAAACAGAAATTGAAAATGTACAAACAAAAATAAGCTTATATGGAAAAATCAACAAAGTTTATTTTATGGAAAAATAGATTTTTGTACTAAGTATATCATCTATTCCCATACAAATGTCCAAGTTTTTTCGCATAGTCGTAGGTTACTACTGATTTTAATGAAGGAGACAAAAACGAAACTGTTTTAGAACGGGGTAGCCTATATTAATTAATCCGATGAAGACAATATTCTAATACAGATACCTATGTTTTGTTTTTCATTTGTATTCTACAAAATGACTGCTTAAAAAATATTGCTCAGGCAGTCATCAAATTTTAAGATCAATAAAATATTAAATTTTTGGAATAAGATAAGAAAAATCGCCTTTCCATACCTACTAAATATTTCAGTTATCTAACTACCTTAAATTAAAAATATTCCTTCAAAATCCAATTAACATTTTTGCCTGTTCCAATCTTCAGTATATATGATTTGTTTTGTGTTTATCAATGAATGATTTAAAATATCTGAGTACAGACCTACACTATCCCTTCAGTAAATTCTAAATACGGCCCTGTCTTCTACACAAAGAACATGGCGACCACCGGCTTCCAAAGATCAAAGGCGCCGCCGTCGAGTTTATATTCTCCCCTTCCTTGTTCTCTGACAGTATTCAAGGGTACCTACATAAAAAACGGTGCAAAATGCAATTTTGACCAGCACGCTGGAAGTTTGTCGCCAAGAAATTCGAGAGTAAATAAACAAAACATACTTTTTGATAATACAGTGTCGCCCCTCTTTTTACAAAAAAAGTCAAAACTTCTCTCTACAAGAGTGACGTATTCATTTCGTTCGCCAAAAACTACTGTAGGTATCGACGAGGCGGCAGGTACTGGAGTTGAATTATAAAGCTTCTTGATTGCTCTGTTTTGTATTTGTATCCATATATAAGATGCTCCTGAAGGTCCTGTACATCAGGAAGCAAATTTACTGCGCAACCCAGATAAATATTATCATTCTTCCCGAACTCTTAGGGGCCCCTTTGGCATTTGTAGGTAATAAAATTTTTAACACGTCAACACCCTCACAACGCAGTCACAAGAAATCGCGGGGGCCCACCGATTCAGCGATCGCATCGTCTGTCCCCATCTACATCACAATGTCTGAACTGTTAAGACCGAAACCGGTCGGTACAGTGCGAGAGTACCTGTCAGAATTACCGACCGAGCAAAAAAAAGTTAAAACAGATACGATAGTTGTTGAAGCATTCGCAAATCAAAAAGCGCGCCAAAAAAATTTTTAATAAAAAAATATTAATCTTACAAAGATGTACCTATACTATATATCCAAGTTACAGAGGCAGTGAATCAAAAAAATTTTTAATAAAAAAATATTAATCTTACAAAGATGTACCTATACTATATATCCAAGTTACAGAGGCAGTAAATCAAAACATTGGCCACCACGTGGTCGCGATGTGACTTATTCTCTTATTGGTCTGGCCGTCGTAAAATCTCAAGTGTTTAGGCGGCGAGTGGAATGCAGGGCCGGCTCTTCCCTCAGTCGAGTTTCCTGCATAGGTATAGGAACGCGCGCAGACTTATTGCAGAATCTCATATTTATATATGTCCGACCCTGGTAATCGATCGAAATACGGTCATGTGACTTTATTTATATCTACTGCCTCTGTAACTTGGATAGACTTTAGATATATTATTAGTGCTTTGATACTTACACATATTTAAATAACTATTATATTTTATCTAGGTCAAGTTTGTTTTTATTTTACTGATTGTTTTGTTTCAGAATGACAGTTAATTTATGTTTATTTTGTATTTATTTTGCTATAAATATTCTATTTTAATTTTTTATTGTTTATGTTCAATTTTTTTATTATAACCTAAGAAGGGTCAATGTCAACTGTCGTTTCCTTGTTTCTAATCGCAGATTATAATATTCAAATAGCTTACTATTAAGGTGTCCAAAAATAATCCATATAACACGTTTCATTTAATAATTGTAACGTTGAAATGTGACAACAGAGATTAATAATAGTAAGAATTGACAACGAAAAACACACTTAAAATCGTGGTATTTTTCTAGAATTAAACAATTTTACATACGAGTTAGATTTTATTATGATAATGTAATTTAATGATATAATGTA
This sequence comes from Pseudeuparius sepicola, assembly GCA_963920635.1. Taxonomy (NCBI): domain Eukaryota; kingdom Metazoa; phylum Arthropoda; class Insecta; order Coleoptera; family Anthribidae; genus Pseudeuparius; species Pseudeuparius sepicola. Next base: position 42,592,525 of record OY987302.1, on the reverse strand, counting down.
TTTACAAAAAATAAAAATAAAACATGCCGGAAGTAGGTACCCACCTCGGTACGCACATATATTTTTTTAATTGCCCGTTTTTTTTAAACGTAATGTCCCATCTGTGCATTAACCCACGCGCTGCCACTGCTCACAAATTTGTCCATTCGTGAAAAAAATTGGGGACAAATTTGTAGTTTGTAAGGGTATGTCCAAAAATAACGAGTTTGCATGCCCGTTTTCCCGCTGTATAGGTATGCACTGACACTTCCGACAATTTTGGTAGCCCTTACTGACGCCATTCGCTTAGGATAAGGAAACGTAATTCAATTATACATATAGAGATGCCGCGGTAAACTCTTTTGGAGTGTATCCTTATAATCTCATGAATACTTATGAGACCTAGCATATATCTCGTACTTATTAGATGAATCGATTTTCTACGAAGAAATATAGGTCTTCGGGGGATGTAAATTGGCGTAGTAACGAAAAGGAAAGTGGAAAGGATGCGTTATAATTCAACAACGACCCGGACCAAGCAGGGCGTGAGAAAGATTACAATCTCGCCGTATAGGGAGCGGGAGGTTAAAAACAAGATTGAATCGCAAATGATAGAGAAGAGTTAAAATTTTCAATGAGTATAGACACTAAGTATTTCTGGAAAATTCCTTCTGGGAGTTTTTTCTTCGAAAATTTTAAGCATTCGTTCGCCCATACACTGCACGATTTAGAAAAAATATGAAAATAAGACGTTTATTTCCAACAGGATTACACCCAATTATAGGAAATACAAAAGAAAAAGAAATCAAACAATGTGCACTATACATGCATACCAAAATATTATACATCAAAATAAATATACTCTAAAAAGTGATGCTGTTCAAAATAGCCTCCAGAGATTCGTGATGTATATCCCTATCTTTACACAAGCTATCAAACTCCCTACATAAAACATACACAGGACACATATACATTACATTTGTATTGATTGAGGGATTGTAAAACACTGGTGTATGACGGGACTCACAACGCGGTACCATAAAATTAATGCTTTGCAACAGAAATGGGCAATCGATATTGTTATGTAAGATATTATATAGAAATTTCACAGCGATTAATCTCCGTCTCTCATGCAGTGAGGTCTCTCGACAACGTGACAATAGTAGATGGTGATCATAACCTCTGGGTGCATACACTAGGTCTTCTTTATACACAAGATATTTAAGGAATCTTCGCTGTACTGATTCAATACTATTTATGTGGCAGTTGTATATGGGTGACCAGATTAAAGTGCAGGATTCCAGTCTTGAACGGACGAAAGTGTAATATAAGAGCTTTAGTGTCTGTGGATTTTCAAATAATCTGCTATTCCTTATAACAAATTTATAGCAAATAAAGCCACCTGTTAATATTGTCTGCCCATTTTATATGAGGATATTTTACTTACTCTTGAATTTTCGTCGTATGTTAAATATCTTAAGTTTCCCAAGCCAATCGGATCCATTATATTTACAAGTCGGCGACAAATGTTATGTTTAGCAAGTACGGCTGAGGCCAATTTGAACGTGCAATGTCTTGTGGGTTTCTGAGAGGCCATCCTGCTACATCGCTAGCCGCCAGCCGCTTTCGTCTTCCTTCCCTTTACCGTCGGCTCTTTTGAAACGCGATGTGAGGGGCCTCATTTCGGCATAGAGTTCAGACAGTCTTGCAAGTTCAAATCGGCCGCAGCTGTACCATTGAGATCTGTCATTAATTAAGACGATGAAGATAAATTTATGTGAGTGACTATGTGATCATAATAATATATATCTTCCATCGCTAGTCCAGCTCGTTATAGTTAATATCACCTTTACTTCTCTCCCTAGTGTTAGCATTATATTTACCAGTTTTACTTGCAACATAGCTGAATGGCTCATTACAACGTCGCAAAAATACACAATTGCATTTCTGCAGGGACAGGTAATGGACTAAAAAGCTTTGCCAATGCAACTGACAAAACAATTCAATTAAGGAAATATCCGACCTTGCCGAGTATTTTTCTAACGCGTCTTAGCTCCCCTTTGCAGTTTCTCGGGCTGTCTCGATCTATCCTTGCAGGGATATCTGCCAAGTCTGGATCCTGTCCAGCATCCTCGGAAAACGTACATAAAAACAATACTGTATTGTTGACAATTCAGTCGCGGTGTTTTCGTTGGCTATTTCTCGTTTATTTAGGTCGATAAAAACGTAACGAGATTGTATAGACGGACAGACGTGTCGTAAAATTTAATGGCGGTCTTCCGACGACCGGTATGTGGTCATTGATTGATCTAAAATTTTAAATATTTCGAGTGGAGACAAAGATTCTGGTAGATATAGTTAGAGGCAACAAGTTCTTATATCGGCATGCTGTACATCTAAAAAATATACAGCTAGTGTATTTAGGAACATAATATAGGTACTATATTCTGAAGTCAACATGTTCCTAGCAAAGTTAAGAATGTTTTAATAGTATAAGCTATGAACATGTCTATTAAGCTAAAGACGCGAGTGCCTGATTATAAAAAAACTTGATTTTAACACCATATATAGGTTTATCTTGAGCGCTTGAACTTGAGCTCTTTGTGGGTTACACATTCCACATCGTAATCCACTTTTTATTCTTAGGACTCTTAACAGCGGTGAGATCTCAATAAAATAGAAATGTTTTGCTGTGCTAATAATAATAATATTTCTTGCTTGCAAATCTAGCGGTTATAGTTTACATGAACTGTAATAAATATAAAAATGAGTGCATATCAAGCAATCAAGTAAACTTACATTAATACAATAAATTGTAGTGTTTGATTTCACTTAATCATGCTGCTTGTCTGTGGCATCATTAGAAAGGAAACAAAACAGAAAATGGTGCCTTTTTTCTTTAATATTTTCTTGTTAGCATTTGTTTTAAATTCTCAGGAAACAAGTGAAGTAGTTTTGGACCTACATATACAAAATAATTGCATTCCTTATCTCTTAATATTTTCGGAATTGTTACATTATATTATTTATATTTTCTCTACTTTTATAGTTATGAGATATACTTTGAAGCATTATAGAATATTTAGATATGTGAGTAAAACAGATTTGATTTGAAAAACAATTTTTTTAAGTTTAGTATCTTACAAATACCATATACCTAGATCTTGTCTTTGAGTTTATTCAAATCTGAGTTGAGGTTTTTTTGTACTTCTGGTAAAAGTTTCCCGTCGACATACGTCTGGCCCGATTTTTTTGAAATTTTGGCTACCCCCCTATTTTCGAGGTCCCTGAAGACGAATCTGGCCTTAGTTTTTGGAGCTCGGACGTAGTTTCCGAGAAAATGAATTCTCAAATTTCCTTTTGACATCTCACTTTTCACGGCGATATTTGTGATTATAATTTAAATGAATTTGGCTCAAAATGATCAACACACTATTTTGCACCTTTTGCAACTTCGCGAAAATCAGCGGAAAAAACGAAATTTTGAAAGATTTATTCCGTGTTTACGTCCGGACCGGCCGCTGTTTTCGCCCGACCTTCGGTGCCGGACGTAAACACGGCATAAATCTTTCAAAATTTCGATGTTTCGATGTTGCAAAAGGTGCAAAATAGTATGGTGATTAGTTTGAGCTGCATATAGTAAAAATTCCATCCGGATTATAACCACAAATATCGCCGTGTAAAGTGAGGTGTCAAAAGAAATTTGAAAATTCATTTTCTCGGAAACTACGTCCAAGCACCAAAAACTAAGGGCAGATTCGTGTTCAGGGACCCAGAAAATAGGGCAGTAGCCAAAATATCAAAAAAATCGGGGCAGACATACACCACGGGAAACAATTACCGTACTTCTTTCCAAGATTGACTTTTCTCTAATAACGCCGTGTCACACTATCTTCTTACTTAATTTTAGTGCAAGCAAATCGTTAATTATAGAAATAGTGTGGGGCCCAATATGTTTTCTTGTGGTATTCCACACTTTATAGTCTCTGGTGTACTTTTAAAATGTGAACTTGCGTTCTATATTTAAGACAGTTTTCCAATAACTGGAGTGCCATACCTCGTATACTAGATTTATATACCTAATTTATTCGGCAGATTTTCCTAATCAACTGAGTAAAAAGCTTCTGACTCATCCAAAAATATCCCTGCATAAGCATTTCCTTCATCAACATTTCTATATATTTCTTCTGTAAGAAAAGAAATTGCATCCGCATTATTTGATTTATTTTTCCTAAAGCCGAATTGTTTCTACCCTATACATTTATGTTTTTTAAGAAATTTAACCAACCTTTTATTTAGAGCTTTCTCAGCTATTTTACTGATATTTGAGAGTAGAATTATGGGACCATAGTGTTCTATTTGTGTTTTGTCCCCAATATCTGTATTATTTCTTTGTTTCCTGTATTGTTTAAAGATATTTTAGTTTTCATTTTCATTTTGCACTTTTTATATATCTCGTCCCTTTTTTATCATATTTAGGATTTCGTTCGTTACCCAAGGTTTTTTCTTAATTAATTTTTTGTTGTTTTTGTACACCGACTGTGTCCACTATTACGGCTTTTTGCAAGCGTTCTAACAAGAGTTCCACCGCTTCTTTTTAAGATCTTCAGTCTAGTCACGTTTTTATACTTTATATAACTCTTGATGTATTGAAATGTTTTAGAGGGCATGTTAATTTTCAACAGAATTTTAATTATAGTGGGGTAACGATCAGTAATTTTACTAGGTATACATACAAGTCAGATTTTTTCAATTTCCACGGTTTGAATACATTCTAAAAAACATACTAAAATAAAAAGCATCTGACTATGATTGTGGAAGGACATTTTTTGGAAAATGCTAAGTCTGCAAGGTACACAGTAATCAATCCAAGAGGAATGCTCCCTTCACTTCTTATTTTTTGAGGTTAAAAATAGTTTTTTTTTGTGCTGAAATTCCTACAGGGGTGTTCTAGAAAACCATATCGTTATACAGTGTCCCCCGACAAGAGTGTTCAGACAGGGTTTTTATTTTTAACTTTCTCGGAAAAAGCCACTCTCGATAACAAGCTTGTCAAAATAATTAAGGAAAATATTGCTTTAAAGGTAGAGAGAGGGCCAAAAACAACATGTGAAAAGCATTTAAGAGTAAACTACCTTACTGTTACATTTAATTTTTAATTCGGTTTTTCGCCACAGGATCCTGAACCAAACTGATTATAAGACAACTTTTTGCCAGGAAAATTTATAAAGAACATTGAAAAAACAAAACATTGAACGTTAACTCAACAAATAACTTCAACCACTTTATTTTCTTAAAGATAATGCAAAGTCAAAGTGAAATGGCAGAATGAAAAATGTCAAGTCAAGTGTCATGACAACAGAATAACAACCTATCCTTCTGTCTGATATTGTACCCTGTGCTGTATCTAGAATAAATGCCGATTCCCTAACACTTAACACTTCTTCTTTGAGAATTGCTTGCGACCTATCCCACAAAATTTTATGATTACCTATTATTAAAAGAGTGTTCACATATTTTTGACTTTGAAATTTAATTTTGCCTCATATAATTTTTATGTTTTTTTAAACGAACGGTAAATGGCTTACAAGTCTCCCCAACGTATGTCACACTACGCCGCTTTTTTCCATCATTGAAAATAAATAATGTATATGTATCCGTCACATTTTTTCTTTACGAGAATTTCACTCTTTTCATATACAGGGTAAAATAGCAAAAATTAAGGAATAGATCAAGAAAAAATTACCACTAGTTGACTTACGTAATATTCTTTGCTCATAGTAATAATAATAATAATAATTCACACAATCAGAATACTCCAAACTAGGAGTGCCCCAGAAAAAAATATTTTTGAATATGTCTCACAAAATATTTTTTTCTTGAAATCGGCAGTGAAGTGTCCCAAAATCGTCATTAAAATCTCATAAATCGGCACTGAAGTAGCCCATTATTGTACGATTTTTTTCAATAAGTAGGCCTTGGCGAGATGTAAACATCAACCGTCAGACGCGGAGCCCGCCCGTCAAAAGTGACCAAATGTTCAAAACCCGGCCAATAAAGGCCCATTTAACTTTTCGTTCACATTTCGAAATTGTTAGGTACCTATAGCAGCGCAATCCTTCAGTATACATATTATAGTAAGTTGGAATATCAATAGATTTTTTATGGAGGCTGCACAACAAGCAGCAGTTTGGTTTTTCTGTTCAAAGGCGCCGTGTCTTCTCGTACTTGACCTAGGTAGAGCGATCGGCAAAGTCAAGCAACGCTGCGCGCAGTTGGTTCGTGGACGGGCGATCCTGTATGATTATTTTTTCGCCTAATAAAACTTTTTTTTTTCCGATTAAAAAAAAAATATGTACCTCGGCACTGAAGATCTTTTTATGACTCATGTGGTTTATTTGCCTCGGCCAGAGGCCTCGGCAACTAAATTCCACATGAATCATAAAAAGTTGAACTTCAGTGCCTTGGTACATAAATAACTATTGTCTCGACTTAAAAGTAGACACACGGTATATTTTTTAAATATGCCTTTTTAGTTTTTAAGCCCGATTTTTTTCTTTACATTTTGTACGGTCAATAGCTTCTCGTTTTCAAATTTACGAGATCTTCGTAAAGCATTGTAAAAATTTGAAGAAGTAAATAGGTATATTTTCTAATGTTTATTTGTGGCGCAAACAGATCCATTTAATTTTTAATTATATTTTTAATCATAGGATATTGTGGGATAGGTCCAAACCAATTCTCAAAGAAGAAGTAGGAAATAGACGAAAAATTAAAGAATCTGCATTTATTCTAGGAAATACTGTGTTGCTGAATGTTCAGTGGCTGAATGTTCAGTGGAATTCAGTAAAATATTATTACCACTTATTCAAAGAGAAGTTAGTAGGTATAGATAATTAGATAGAACACAGGGTACAATATCCGGCAGGTGGCTAGGCTATTGTTTCTGTTGTCATGACATTTTAACCTGAAATTTATTAATCTGTCACTTCACTTTGACGTGGCATGATCTTTGAGAAAGGAGGAAGATTTATTCTCCGAAAGCTCAGAAAACAAATTTTTTGAAGTTATTTTTTGAGTTACACGTTTAAAGTTACGTTCATTCACTGTTAAGAATTTATGAATTTTCCAGGCAACTTGAAAAATTTGTCTTTCGATCAGTTTGGTGGCGAAAAACCCAATTAAAAATCAAATAAATAGGTACAATTTTTTCCAAATAATGTTATTGTTTCATTAACCTAATGCATTCGAGAAACGAATTGCTTCGTTTCTCGAATGCATTAATAACTTAAAGCCAACAAAAATCTTGGACCTATGTCGTACTTTCCATTATTAACATAATTTATTTTGCACAAAATGTCAACCAAGACATTACATTCTTTATGGAACCCACCCGTATAAATTATTTCAAATTTCCCGCCTCTTGTAAATTAGGATATTCAAGTATGAGAAACAGAAAAGGTTAGTTTTTTAAATTCATATTTTGGGCAACATTCAGCTACATACCTACATGAAAAATATTCCAGATTAGCTAAATTTAGTCTTTTAATAGACGTGTTTTACCTCGACCTAAAATTCTGAAGGTTTAACGTAGAGAAATTAGGGGCGTCTGCTAGACGTTCAGCAAAATAAGGTGGTTCATTATGAATTTAATTTTAATAGAGCTACTACATTTCCAATTTCCTAATTGTATGTATTGACATGGTATAGTTAAATTATTATAATATTATACATGCATGACATTCCAATCAATTATTTTCTTGCCTATATAGTACAGTGGGTTCCAATTTAATACCTACTGTACACATCATAAATATATGAAGGGAAAGGGACACAAATGGTCTCTATTTTTTTTTATTGGTATTTCCAAGGGAGAGTATCTCGATGGAATTTGGATGAGGCAGTTATTTCAGGGCTTGGTATGATTGTTTAATAGCGAATTTTCAAGAAATACTATTAGCGATTTTTTTACGACAAAATGTTATCGAGGAAACTTGATCAAAATGAAAAACTGTGTAGATTTTCAAAATTTTAAAAGTCTAGGCCTACTTTGATTTTTAGCCTTTATTCCCACTTTTTTCTTAGAAAGGTGTCCTTTCTGGAGCTTTCATGTTAAGATTTAAGATGCTATTAAGGAAACTTGTTTATCGTGAAAAAGTAACATTTTGACGTCAAATCTACAGAAAGGACACTTTTCAAAGAAAAAATTGGGGAAAAGTCTAAAAATCAAAGTAGGCCTAGAGTTTTGAAATTTTGCAAATCTACTCAGTTTTTCATTCTGTATAAGTTTCCTTATTTCCTTGTTGAGACACACTGTATATAGAGTGGGGCAACTTTTACGGGCAAAATTTTTTCATATAAATATTTATCTAAATCCTAACTTAATTTGTGTGCGCTTCAAATTTTTAAACAAAAGAAAATTAAAGTAGGTCTAGGCTTTTGAAATTTTTGCATACTTACTCAGTTTTTCATTTTAAACAAGTTTACTTAATAACATTTGGGGGGAAAGCTACAGAAAGAGCACTTTTCTTTAGAAAAAGATAAATTTAAATAGACCTAAGGCTTTTAAAAGTTTAATCAACCACTTAGTTTTAATTTTTTCTTAATAACATTTACGGTAATTATGGAAATTACTGTATGCACCGCCCGATTTTCTTGAAATTTTGGCTACCCCCCTATTTTCGAGGCCCCTGAACACGAATCTGACCTCAGTTTCTTGAGGCCGGACGTAGTTTCCTAGAAAATGAATTTTCAAATTTCCTTTTGAGACCCCACTTTTCACGGCGATATTTGTGGTTATAATCCGGATGAATTTTCGCTGTGCGCAGCTCAAACTGATTACCACACTATTTTGCACTTTCTGCAACATCGAAACTTCGCCTTGTTTACGTACGCCATTCATCCGGCCCGGCCGCTGTTTTCGCCCGACATTCGGCGCGCGCCTTGTCGTAATTAACATTTAATATAGGTCTAAATTGTACAAAAAAATAAAATAAAACTTAAAAAACGATACCTACTTCTTTTGCTTAACTCCACGCACCAAAACTTTGTTTTTTTTTTGCACTCGACGCGTGTTTCTCTAACCATGTTAGCATCATCAGGAGATGATTAAGTATAACTTACTTAGATCATCTCCTAATGAAGCTATCATGAACATGGTTTGCGAAACGCGCGTCTAGTGCAAAAAACAAAGTATTGATGCGTGGAGTTAAGCAAAAGAAGTATTTTCTAAGAGCCAAATGTTCCTGATTCCCACTTTGTTAAAAAATGACTTTGACGCCCCTTGTAACGAAAACCATTAGGATTTTGATACATGTTTATATGAAAAAATTTACTTATTTCTATTTCAAAAAGTTTTTCAGTACCAAAGAATACATTATATCTTTGCCAGTACTATCAGGGGGACATTTTTCTACCTACAAGCCAAACGAATACCATATAACTGAATTCTCTATAACTTCGTTTGTTAAAATAAAAATCCATAATTCCAGCAGTATTAAAAGTAAATGAAAGTAAAAGTTAGTTGCGTTAAAACGACTTTTTGGAATTTTGTGAAAATATGCGTAAATCTCGGAGAAATAACCAAGGGTAGAGGGAGTAACAACAAAAAATAAACAGAGCCAACAATTTTAACTTCATTTAAAAATATATGGGTTTAATAATGGGATTAAATGAAGACACACCTCCCATAACATTGAATTAAGAAATGTATCTAATAATTGAGTTTACAACGGGACCCAAAAAGTGGCCAAAATGATATTTCCCAGGACACAAGCAAAGATATGTTGTATAGGTATATCTTTGACACCAGGTATATGACACAAGCCGCCAAATTTGAATGCTGGGAGAAGGTACGTTGCCGGTTTAAATAATCCTTCAAATCCTTCAAATTTTGCGTTGCGGCGACGCGACGGTTTCAAGACACGACCTTTCAGTTTTCGAACTCCTGACAATTCGATGTTGCACTATTTCAATATCCCGGTTATTCGGTGTGGCCAGATTCGCGGTAGCACTCCGGGAAAGCAGCAACGACGTCGCGGCGGGCGCGGGTGGCGCCTCGACGCCGCCTGGAAAGCGTCCAGCTGGCCCCGCGCGGGCCCTCCGCCCTCCGCAAACAGCGGCGGCCGCCAAGGTCGCGCAAACACCCCGTCGTGCCTCGGGTGGATTTGATTTACGGAGAATTGAGAGGGCGGGCTGATTGAACACCGCTGGCGATCATCTTTACTAGGAAACCGCATTTTCGGTTGCAACAGGTTTCGACCAATGGGGGTTTGTTTAAAGCTTTATGATTTTTTTCCCTTTGTCGTTTGGCCTAGTTTGCCACGTAATCTCAGGGTCGTACAATGTGTGTAAACAATTAAATAGCGGCATAAACTATAACCAGGCTAGCTCGTTCTATAAAAGCTATCAATTCCCTTTTTCTGTTCGAATCTCAAAAGCTGGTAATGTGCTTCGTTGTTGAGAGAGAACTTTATATTATTATGAAAATGTTCTAAGAGAGTGCGCCACGTGATTTGATAGTTAGTGCCCCTCTCAACTGAATTTAGCCCACAATAACATAAAATCACGAAATAAGATAAACGGGTGAACTGAATTCTAAACTGAGGATAAGAATAAAAGAACTTATTGGCAATAATAAAAGTAATTTAATAAGTTGTGTAACTTTGGTGGCTACAACAATAATAAAGTCTCGAGAAATCTGGCCTTTTAGATTAAATAATTTAATTAGGGTTAGGGTTACTGAATTTTTTTATTTCGAGAATATAATCAGTAAAATTTGAAAAGGCTCCTAAACATTTTGGAGTTTCACTATATTACTCTCGTTTAAAACAAATATTTTTTGTTATTACACCGATCATCTATCTTTATCACGAGATCCACAAATTCGAGTTAAATATATTTAGTATAAAATTTAAAAACGGAATTTTTCAAAAACGGAAAAAGATAATGCCACAAAGTTTAATATCATTTTAATTGCCTTGATGATCAGATTTCAAAAATGCAAAAATATACAGGGTGTAACTAAAATGATGGTCAAAAATGAAACCACGTATTCTTGGAGTCAAAATAAGGGCACTTCTTCATATATTTTTTTCTCCTACGGGCCATAGTTTTTTTTTATACAGAGCGTAGAAATTTAGAGAAAAATACACATATTTCTTAGTATCTCTAGAAGTATACGAGATATTTTCTTCAAACTTGGCGTGTCACATGAGCGGATGAGTTGTCAAATTTGAGGATAATATGAAGCTTATGAGGTCCCCAGTTGCGAAGATACAGGGTGTTATTAAAATTAATTAGTTCAGAAAAATATGAATACCCTGTATAATCGCATTTTTTTAATTTGTTTTGAATGGTAAATTCAATGGTTAACAAAAAGTATCTCTTAGTATTTTTTCATATTCTCAGCCGTTTTTTTAATTATTTTCAAAGAACGGCAATGCTGCAATAAAAAAGTCATTTAAAGAATAAATCTAACAATCTGTGGATGTCAATTAAACTTGGCATTATTTGAATCATTTGGCTGCCAACTTTGCGCATTAGTATCAATATTTTGAAAAATTATATTTTCATTTGAAGAATTGATATGCACTTTTGCTATGGACTTGCGAATGGCAATAATAAACATGCGGAAACGCATAGTTGCGTGTATTGAAAGAGACGGCGGTCATTTCGAACATTTAATAATTTAATTTTCTAATAGCAATACGTTTCTTTTATTATTGTTTTTGCTTTTGTATTTTGTTAAATAAAGTTTAATTGACATCCACAGATTGGTAGATTTATTCTTAAAGTGACTATTGTTCATTGCAGCGTTGCCGTTCTTTAAATAATTAAGAAACGGCTGCGAATATGAAAAAATACTAAGAGATACTTTTTGTTAACCATTCTATTCACCACTCAAAACAAATTAAAAAATTCGATTATACAGGGTATTCATATTTTTCTGAACTAATTAATTTTACTAACACCCTGTATCTCCGCAACTGGGAGCCTCAGAAGCTTCATGTCAACCTTAAGTTTGACGGCTCATCTGCTCATGTGACATGCCAAGTTTGAAGAAAATATCTTGTATACTTCTAGAAATACTAAGAAATATGTGTATTTTTCTCCAAACTTCTACGCTCTGTATAAAAAAAACTATGGCCCTTATTTTGACTCCAAGAATAGGTGGTTTCATTTTTGACCATCAGTTTAGTTACACCCTGTATATGGTGTTCCATTTAAAAAAACATAAGTTATGTCTGCCATGGCTTTCTAGAACACACTGTACACGGTCCAATAGCGTGACAAAAAACTTTGTATTAGTATCTAAAAATTTTGTAAAAATACTTTTTTCTAACCTCTAAAACTAGCAAGTTAAGGGGGGGTGACAATTTATAATGAACCACCCTGTACATATTATAGGTATCATATTGTGGCGAGTATAAAGTCTACTCGGTAAATATTAACAAAAAAATGTTACAACTTGGCTCAGACGATATATGTATATTTGATAATACGAGTAATTTATAATAATGTATACTTTTGTGCTGCTAAACATTGCTAATCAAAAGAAACTCTACTCATATTTTGTGTTAAAGCCAATAAAACTTGCACAATACAGGTTTATTGTTATTATTATATACCAGACCACTTAGAGAAAAGAAATACCTATCCGTTTAGATATTGTTAGCTACTTTTGCTTCAGCAATTCACTTAAGTAGTCATTTTCTTTCTATCGTAAACTGTCTCTGTGCATCTTACGTATCGTCTTACTTCCCTGAATGGCACAATGAATATTTTATCGAAATTGTTAGTAGCTCCCAGAAAATTTTATAGGAAATTGCTTGCGCCCTTGGAACAATTCCAGCTGGCCCGATTCAAGGTTTTATAAATCATTAGGTAGCAGAACGTGGTGAAACAAAAACAATAATAGATGTTGGAAATGTGTGCTGCCATGTTTGCTCGCCCTATAAAATTTATCTCTTTCTGCGTTCTACTAATGAAGTATGAGGGGAATTCCGTGTATTGATTTGGCAGGTAACCACAATTATTGTGAGTTTATGTATAGCTTTAATTTTTCGAATTAGAAACATTCATATTATACGAAAGTTGTATTTTTTTTCTGAATCACCGCACAATCCGATACCTATTAGAAGAAACCTCAGAAAGCGTGTTTTTCTGATTCCAACGATATAAATGAAAACTTTCTGTAGCTATTCCATAGATCAGTTACCGACATTAACTAATTTAAAAAAATACAATATACAGGGTGAGTCATTAGTAATGGCACATAGTGCAACCGCATATTATATTCTGGGTCAAAATATTACGATTGAGGCTAATATGCCTTATAGAAATGTTGTTTGTTTAAGAGATACAGGGCGTTAAAGTTCATTTTTTGAAATTGAAATTATGACTACATCTCCCGAAATAATCAAGCTGCTGAACTGAAATTTGGCTCTGGTATGTTTTTTGGGATGGAGAATAAGCTGAAAATGCCAATTTCTATGTATCTTACAGAGAGCGCCACTTGATCTATTTTTGGAAGGTGCTTTTACTCGCAACTTTTTTGAGGTTATCTTTTTGGTCCTGCAACAAAAACGTACTCTTGCTTCATAACGGTCAAATCAACCGTTTGCGTTGAAATTGCCAAAACATGCCCCAAAACACCTGTTGACTTCAAAATTCGAAAAATAAAATTTTCACCTACTGCTTTCGCAAATATTGCACAACGACTGTACCATTTAAAGCGAGAAAAAACTCCATATGAACAATGTCCCAAAAATGAACTTTCAAAATGGAACGGATTGAAACTCGACAAAATTTGGACACCCTATTTCAAGAAGACAAATGTGTTTCATTTGGCATTTTTTTCTTCATTTCCAACATACAGTTAATCTGTAACATTTGAAAGTAGTAGGTGAACATTTTATTTTTCGAATATTGAAGTCAACAGGTGTTTTGGGGCACGTTTTGGCAATTTAAACTCAAACGGTTAATTGGGTCGTTATGAAACAAGAGTACCTTTTTGTTGCAGAAGGAAAAGATGCACTAAACTGACAGACCTGCAGGGCCAAAAAAACCTCAAAACAGTTAAGAGTAAAAATACCATCCCCAAAAACACAGCAGTGCCAAATTTCAGTTCAGAAGCTTGATTAGTTTGGGAGATGTAGCCATAATTTAATTTCAAAAAATGAACTTTAACGCCCTGTATCTCTTAAACAAACAACATTTTTATAAGGCATATTAGCCTCAATCGTAATATTTTGGCCCAAAATATATCCGGTTGCACTATGGACCATTACTAATGACCCTGCATGACTGTATAGTTATTATGTATACACTGGTGTCCCAGTTGTAAACCACAATTTTTAAACAAACGATAGAAAATTTTATTTTGAGCAAAAAAGTTAATGTTAAGATGGGTCCCGAGATGCTTTATGCAAAATATGCAGGGCGTTAAAGTTTATTTTCTAAAAAGTTTTTTAATCATAATCTCAAAAGCAACAAATGATATCAACTTTAAATTCGATGCAGAGTATTCGGGTAATAAATTGAATAAACTGAAGCTACCAGCATTTTGTTGTCATAACCAGTTGCGTACGGAAAGGTAGAATATGCCCTCTTTTTTAAAAATAAGTTCTAACTCCATGGGTTTTTGGCAAATTTGACAGCATTTTTTTAATTGCCCAGTCATTTTTACATCAAAACTGCCTCCTGTCAATTCTCCCTAAAAGTACTGGATTTTGAACAAACAAAGCAAGTCCAAGTTACTGCACAGAAAAAATGATCACTTATCACTTCGGGAATGATGTCTTCGACTCTGTATTTAGGGGAAAAGACACATTTTGGGGCCTATGGGTATAACCGCTTTATTTTTATTTAGGTGAAAAAATCCATTGCCAAGGTTTTAAGGGAATAGTAAAATTTAAAACAGTTATTACAAGAATATTATAAATAAAGATTTGGCAGACAATATAGAATCTGTAACAGTAGTAAACGTAGGAGTAGTGATAGAATAGTAATGTCTATTGGTAGTAGTTAGTTAATAGTTTTTATAGTGATCGTTCTTATAGTTAAGTAGATAATTAAAATATGCACCTAGAAACTGATCATTTTCTGCTTGCCTCTCCAATACTAAAGAGCAATATTCTCGCCTATAATTATAATTTTCATACAGTTATTGAACTGGGCGATAACAATATGGTCCAAACTTATGCATGTTCAATACTATCTGGACTGAGCTCCATGATATTTGCAAATATAATAGAATGTATCGCAAATATAATAGAATGTATCGGATTTTCCACGGAGAATAGGACTTCTTCCTGCATATTCTTAGTTAAAACATGTCATGGTTTATTTAGATCACATCTCTATAAACGAACCTCGATAGCAACCTACTACACCTACTACTACCTGTTATAATAAAAACTAATAAAACTGATCACTACACTTCCACATTACAGATTATTACACCTCATTTCAACATACAAAAAATATCAAATGATGAAAAGGGTTCTACCAAAGCCATATCTAACAATTCCAATGCTGTAGACTCGAAAAATATGCTAATTAATTCGGTGGGCCAGGAAATACAGAGACGCACAAATAAAAAGCGTAAACCTTGGATGAACGACCTTGGTGCAATGATTAATGATCGTGACAAGCTTTATCGGTCTTCCGAAAACAACTTATTAAAAGAAACTGACGATTCAGCTTGAAATAGCGTTAACATCTTAATTAAAAAACGCTAAACAATGGAGAACTTGAACATTTTTTTATTTCTTTAATATATTTGCCTATCTATAGAAATACCACATATCAAATATCAGCCCTCAAATCGTAATATTTAATTTGCAATAAATAATTAAACTTGTGAAGGCAAGCTATTCATTTTAAAAGACACGAAAAGCGCGGGAATGGTTGTGACGTCACAGCGCTCGATCGATCAGAAAGCAGTGACAGAAGTGACAGCTACACAGAATTAGAGAAGGAAGAATGGAAATTTAACGTTAAAATAAACAGTTCGGCGACCCATTTCCAGAAAATAAGAAAAATAAGAAACGCCTAAAAGTTTAAATTTAACAAGCACTTCTTTAACTGAATGATGAGGTCCCGAGTTCAATCGCACAAGAAGTGTTTTTTTAATTATCACTGCATTCTATCTCTTATATATTTATCATTGCGATTATCATTTTTAGTAATAATTGGACAATGATTATTATGAAGATTATTACTTCACAATCTACTCCATAGTGTATTTAAATTCAAAGTACTTACCTACCTATGAAATTGTCAGTAGCACGAAAAATGTAATACATTGCTCGATGCGTAAGCTCTTTTTGGCCTCTGAGTGAGTTTTAAGACCCGAGGCAACACGGGCGTTAAACAACCTCCTCGGCCAAAAAAGTGCGCTTACGCATCTCGCAATGTAAATAACTATTTTATACATTTTATAATATAGGACGGATATACAAGGATGGGTCGTTCTCGTTAATCTCTAAACAAAGCTTTCGTGGTGCTGTAGTTTTGATACATGTGCCGCCCATATTAGTTTATACATGGTTCGCCGCCCACCAGAGGCGCCACTACCACAGAATAAATAGCGCTACGCGTAGGCTATATATTCTGTGCCACTACCAACGAGCTAGTTGACGTCACAACCAAGGAGGTAGCGTTACAAGAATGATTTGAATTATGCACTTCTTAATTGCTTATATTTATTACATAGAAATAAAAAATGAGTTTTTTTTTGTGAACTGTGGTTCAGTTAATGGCAATAAATTACGTTTGCGAAAGTAATATTTTTCAAATTTAATTTTTGTGCAAGTTCCCCATTATTCTACAAACTAAAGGTTAATAATATTAAAAGTGAACTCTGTGAAGTTGTTAATGAAATTTGCTTTCGGTCTACATACCTATACTAGACTAGACTAAATGCACTCTTGATGAAATAGAGACTGATGGTGAGCATGCCTATGATCCAAAACAAATTGCAAAAATGACGTTTCAGTAGGAAAGAAGTTACCTGAACAAATCAATGTTAATCCCAGTTATGTCCCACCCATTACTCGCAATGTCCGTGATTCTTTGTTTTTGAAAGATAGAAAGATAGTATGAAAAAATATAATTCATGCCTTAAAAGAAAACAAAGCTCCAGGAATTGAACGTCTTAGAAACCTTTTAAAAAATACCCCAGTTGGCATTTGAACCCTTGGCAAATGTTTTTAACAAATGTATGGTAAACTATATACAGGGTGTCCGAAAAGGTTTTTACTTTTTAAATAAATTGTAACTCATTGAGTTTTAAATGTATTAAACATTTTTTATTTTTAAACTTCACTACAAACTGTGGAAATTTATTTGTGAAAAATTATGCCATCGAGATGATGCCCTCCCATGCGCACTGTTTCCTCCAAACGATCTCTGAAATTGGCAAACACGCGGCCACAGAGGTCTTGTGGAATTGCTCGAATTTCATCGCGAATTTTTTGCTTCAATTGATTCAGATTTGCAGGAATTTCAAGGTATACCTTTGATTAAGGAACCCCCACAAAAAAATCCATTGCACTTAAATCGGGACTTCTGGAAGGATAATTGATGTCACCATTCTTCAATATGACCTTTCCTGGAAACATCCTTTGAACGATCTGCATGGAAATATTTGCAGCGTGAGCAGTCCAAGTCTTACTGCTTCGAATTTTCTAACCCAGTACCTGATTAAAGGACGTGTTGGAGCTTGATTAATGTCGTGTAAATTAAAATGTGCACAGTAAACGCGACGAACTTGGATGTAAGAATGGTTGTTTTCATAAAATGCTTTTACACAAAACGCGCGCTGTGATCCCGTGTATCGCTCCAGGCGCGCTCACGATTGCAACTGGTCGGATCCCCCCACTCCTAACGGTTCTCGAGAAATATAACCTAAAAATAGTAAAAACCTTTTCGGACACCTTATATTACTCTACCAATAGAACTTCAAAATGTCCGGAATATCAATCTCTTCAAAAATTATCTTTACAGGTACGTCTACACACTTCCATGCGATAATGTACATAGCTTGCTCTCTAATACTTACTTGATACCTACCAATACCTACTTTATATCACAGATATAATAGAAACAGCCTACTTGAGTAGGGTAGGTAAAAAATTATGTAGTTATAAAAATTATAAAAACTCGCATATAACTTCTGAACGGTTAGGAATAGAAAAATACCTATGAAGGAAAAAATACATCTAATTTATCCACCTTTTAAAATAAGAAAAAAAAATAATTTCGAAGCGTCGCGACGCCTAGCGTCGGTGTAGGTTTTTGTCAAATTTATTTCCTAACTTTGAGCGAAGGTTGGCTACTACAACATACTTTTTACAGAACGAATTTTCCTCCAGCCGTTTTCGAGAAAAACGCATTTCCCATGTTAAATGAATCACCCTGTACATACAGAATGAGAGAAAACCCATACCTGAAATAACTTTTTCTCTAGTTTACTTTTGTTTATTGTTTCTGTGTATTTAAATAAAGCCATAAATATATTGTGTATTTCTATGCGAATGTAATTACTGTAGAATTATATTATATATTATAATGTGTATACAGGGTGATTCAGTCATGATGTAAGAAATTTTAACCACATAGTGGGGAAACCCACTAAAAAATAAAAAGCGAAAACAATTTTTTTGCGAAGTTTAAAACGTGGGGCAAATTAACCTAAGCACCCGCGCTACTCGACGCACCTTATTCCGAGGAAACATCTGAGGTGAGCGATGTTGCCGCATTTCATTGTCAGTGGTCAATTTTATTCATGAAAGTTCATCCGAAGAAATAAGAAAAACTTAACTTTTATCGGCAGTATCGGGGTTGTCAGGCTTGATTCTTCAAATGGCAATTGTCATAACACTTGACACACTTTGAGAAAGTGTTGTATTCACATCGCACAAACACTTGCATACTTGAGAAGTTTTGG
This sequence comes from Pseudeuparius sepicola, assembly GCA_963920635.1. Taxonomy (NCBI): domain Eukaryota; kingdom Metazoa; phylum Arthropoda; class Insecta; order Coleoptera; family Anthribidae; genus Pseudeuparius; species Pseudeuparius sepicola. The sequence continues at coordinate 42,573,591 of OY987302.1, read as the reverse complement.
CGAGTTTCCGTACACAATAATTTGCATAGTTTTTAAATTACATGATAAAATTGCTATCAGTAATACTGTCTAACGGTCTCTATCCATTTTCACTTTGCACATTTTCTGTTTTTCTGTCTATTTTTGGTGAACCACTAAACCATACCATATCCTGACTGACGTTGTTGACGTTTAGGTTGCCGCCAGGGCCTGGAAACACCCCTTGTACTTATCAAAGCCTTCCCAATAGTTTGTACTTAGGTCGCTTGAGGGCGCTTATGGCGTATTTCTGTCAATTATTATAAAAAATTGGTAGGTGGCGGCCGGCGCCCATTATTTTAATTTGTGGCGTTGCGTTTGACATGTTGTGTTTGTGATTCTCGGTTCGTTTTATTTATAGCTTTTCGTGTATTATTTCACATTTTCTGCGTTTTTAGTGTTTGTTTTGTTCATTTATATATTTATCGTTATTTTCATAATTATTTGGTTTGGTTTTTAAAATGGTTTTGGTTTGTTGTGTACCTGGTTGTGAAGAAGGACGACGCGACGGTCAAAGATGGAAATGCATATTTTTCCCAAGGACAAAACGGTAAGTAAAATATCTAGATTTTATTGTGATAAAACAAACTGCTATTTTTACAGCTTTGTAAACTTGGTCTGAAAAAAATGGGAACAACAAATTAAATGATCTCCTTGAATCAACAAAAAGATGCTAACGGGTTTGTGACATGCATTTTACGCCATATTGTACATGCACATACCCAGGAGGCAAATGGTCCAACTCTAGGATAAAGGAGGATGCTGTGCAATCTTTATTTTCGCCCATAGTTTGCATTGGTAAGAAGTATTACAAATGGTATTTAAATTTCTTCAAACGTTGTGACTCGGGGCACGTTTATATGCCGCTCTGTTTACCACACAGCAAGGCTAAAATTAGTGATGCATGCTAAAATTAATGGTGTATTTTTCGAAAAAAGAAATATAAGTACCTAGGTAATTTAAAAAATCAAATTTCCCTTCTTGTTGCATTCGGCAGAGCCTTAATTACGTATATTTATTTTTTTCTGAAAATGTAACAGAAATACCCCGTTATTAATTTTAGCGTTCCTGCAGTGGTAAAATTAACGGCACGTTAGCGTGCCCCGAGTCATGGCCTTCTTTAAATTGTCCTACCTGGGATTTATTGGTCGGGATTCCTGTTCAAGATTGTTGAATTGCCTTTTTTTTATACCTTTTTAATAAATTACTAAAATGATATCTAGGATTCTGCGAGTATCATACCCAGTGCACCATGAAAGACTAATAATAATTATTATTTATTATTTTCTACAGATTCAGGGAGAAATTCATCGGAGGATTTACCCAATAAGATTCCACTAATAGCTAGTAGGTACGTACTATAATGGGAGTACACTGCAGCTGAACCATCAATACTTGGAAACATTTCTTCTCCGGAAAAGAAGTATGTAGATTTTAGATTTTATCAACTCAAACAATACATGTCTTTCTTAATTTACTTATAAATAGCCTTAAGAAGACTAAAATGTAATATATCTGTATCTGTGATGTTTAGCATTATTGTGGTGAATGTATTTTACAAACTGTTTGTAATATAAAAAAATATTATTCCCATATAATTTTTGCTTTCATTATACCTATCCTAATATTGTCATTTATCGGGTTTTAATTTTATAACTCGACATAGACATAGATATTTGTCATATGTCTATGTGGAGTTATAAAATTAAAAAGTGTATTAAAAATTGTAAGTATAATGACTATAAAAGATTTCAAATTTCCCGCTTAAATAGTCTAGTTTGTACTTAGGTCACCAGGGGGCGTATGGCATTTAAAAATTATAGGGAGTTGCCTATCTATCCCTATATATATATATATACCCTTTATCTATGGTTGCCGCTAGCGACAGTCTCTTTTAACTCTTGTAGACACTATGAGCTGGGCTTGTTACAGATTTCTGTATAGCTACGCCAGAGATACGGCAAGTTCTGCTGACAACGCCGGATAATAGATGGCTCTAATATCACAATTACCCGCTTGGTGTTTTAAATAAAATCTGTACCGAGTTGTTTTTGAAAACTTATAATTAATTGAAAACTATTACCTTCAACATTAGAATGTTTTTGTGAATCCGATATCCACAATACTTATGACTGCTAGCCCCATCTAGTGATAAAAGCAACAACAGCAAAACCTTCACATTCTGTGGGTATTTTTGTCAGTTTCTTACACGCCAGAAGGGTGTCACGGTTATATACAGATTTCTTATCCGGCAGAGGGCCGGCAAGTTTTGATGACATTATTCCTAGATGACAGTTGGCACCGCCTGAACATATGATCAGACGAAAACCTCCACGCAGTTTTTCGCTTTAATTTCCATGTTTCCAATGTCCATGGGGATGGGGAGCTAACGTGTGGGCCGGTGTGTATCGAGACCATGTGATTGGACCGTACCTCCTATTCTTGGCCACATTTGGTTTTCGCATGAAGGGCCCCAGCACATTTTGCACGGCCAGTCCGTGGATTTTTGGACCAGCACTGCTCGAATCACTGGACTGGTAGAGAAAGGCCTGTGCCATGGCCAGCGCGATCCCCGTGTGTTTGGGGATTCGATAAAATCCATCGTGTATGAAAAAAACTGAAACTGACAATGAGAAATAGTTACGTGCGCGAATTGAAGATGCTGCCGTTCGAATCCGCAATAATCCCGGATTATTTGCGCTTGTTATAACTTGTTATTCAAGTTAATTTATGTATTTTCATTCCTGGTCGCCAATTATTATTTTGTTGAATAAAATTCAAGTTAATGGTGACATTTTCGAAATAGTAATAGTGCATTTTGGTGCGTGTTTGCACTTTTTGTACTTAGTTTTGTGTTTGCAGTATTCCCGATTCCCGGTGGAAGATTATCCACATGTTCATTGGTCGTGGTCGTCGGACTGAGTATCTCGCCGCAAACAACTTATGTCGGCCGTGGGAAATGCAATGCACTAATTCCTATTCGCACATTTTTGGGCATCAAAAAAGGAAAAAGTGCATTGACATTGGAAAATCAAAAAGGTAATAAATTAATTGAGCCCATGTTGTATTTATCGTCACATCAGAAAACTGTTTCACCAAAAAATTAAAAACCCCAGAAAAATTATCGGACTTTTACGTTTTTCTCAATATTTTGAGATTTCTGGGAATAAGTAAAAAATAAATAAATTTATTATATACGCTAATTTTTATCCACATTATTTCATTTTTCGGTAGTTTAAAATGGAGTTAGATAGCCAGCCTTTAATTGACATGTAATATTGAAATTGTCTCTCACGGTTTTCCACCAGGATACCATTTCACTTGCCTGTCGAGACTTTTTAACTGTTCATCGATTTAATTTCAGCGTTTAAAAGCAGCTTTATTTAGGTGCCCCGTGAATTTTCATTGAAATATGGGACAGGGTTAATTATTTTCTGCCAGAGGCTTGCAAAGGTTTTATCTAGTGCCTATATCCGATTAAAATTTTTTTTAATAAGGTAGGTATATCTAATTAATTAAGAAAACTTTTAAATTTAACTTCCTTGGTTTCGTAGATTAACACTCTAGTGTTAATATGTGGATAAAGTAATATTATACCTACCTAATAATATGTATTCCGGGATGGGGTTTACAAGAGGTCATCAGGTGGCTGGAATGTTTAAAAATTGTCACAAAAAAGTTACTTGAGATAAAAGTGTTTCCTTCCTTCGAAACGAAGATTCGCCTCGAGAAAATGTTAATTGGTTCACAAATTGCAAATTTTGTAATTAGATCAAAAGTAACTTAACTTTAATTTTCGGTCTTCGGCAAGATGGTAAGAAATAAACATTTTCTGGAATAAATTATTTTTAATTATGGTTATTATTTTGTTACAATGTTCAGGAAAATTTTTAAAAAAGCACAAATAAAATTACAACAATTCAAAAACGCCTCCCCCCCTTAGTTACGCATTCTTTCTAAACATATCCGAAGACTATTGTAAACTTCTTCTGATTTCATCTAATGGAATGAACTCACGAAGTAGCAAAAACTATTATAAAATGAAGAGTGACTTTTTGGCGAAAACATAAATATTTCGGTCATTTCACATCTTTTAAACCCACTAGGGATACATACTTACTTTGTATACAGTATACACGTATACGTATACACCATGCGTGTATACGCATGGTGTTCTACAAAGTGAAACTGCATAATCATTGAGAGCTATTATAGCTTGATATAAATTTGTTCGATCCAAGCAGGCCTTCTTAAAAAGTTACAGCCTATTAAACATGAAAGTATTCAAAGTTTAATTAAGAAATTAATGTTTCCTAATAATGAATTAACTACTATTCTAGATACCTAAGTACTTTCCTAATGAATAATATCCCAAGTTTATTGAACCGTCAACAGAGAATTTCAATCCTTTTGGACAATTAAACTTTTACCTAACTCTGTTCTATAAAGGGTGTTAAAGTTGATAAGAGTTAATTAAGTTAAAATTTAATTGTTCGAATTGATAACCTCAACATCAACACATTTTCTTAAAGGACGAACAACAGATTTTTTTAATAGCTTTAACACATTGTATCCCGAAAACGAAAAAATATGAACTTTTCATTTTATTTTTGCGAATTCTATCGCCTGTTAAATTTTCCTGATTAAAACCTGAAACACCCTGCATAAGGTGTTTCCTGGACTTTGAAATTTGTTTTTGGTTCGTATGTGGGGGAAATTCTGTTAATGATGTGTTTGCGAAATTCATGCAAATATTTGGTATTTTCTTCCCATCTATTATGTTGACAACAGTTTATAAGAGTGGCTTCCTACAGAAAATCATTATTATTTTATAAAAACAAATAAATGAAAAAGATATTTTTTAGTTGTCAAAAGAAGGTAATGAATGAGTTCTATCTTACATACTTATTTTTCTTAATGATCTTCATTTTGTTACAATTTGTTACAATTTGTACCAAAAAGTGGGGGTAGGAAATATTTTACACGAAGAAAAGTTAGTGGCTTTACAGGACCAATAAAGGAAATAATATTTTATTCTACTCGGGTTATTTACGCATTCATTCTAATTACGTTTTGTTAAGCCCGTCAAGTTAATTATTTTCCTTAATTACCTGCTTTTATTTTCTTAGTTGTGTAAGGGCCTGCTTAAATTCCAAGCTCTAATGGGATGCGATATAAATTTCTTGAATTTTAGTTTGTTATTATGTTATTGTTTTATGTTATTGCAAGGAAAAACTGGTTTATCACTTTGTGTGCAGGAAAAGGGCGAGAATATATTTCTATATAAATTTTCCACATATTATATTTGTGCTGTTGGAATATACGAGTAATAATGAAGAATTTCGAAAGATCTAAAAAAAGTTTGTATAGATATTTGATAAATCCAATGATCTGTATACCTAGATGACCCATTCAAATGGCATTGTAATCCACGTTGATATACAATAAAATATCAAAACAAAGACCCTGTAGTGGTGCACAGATGATCCGTAAATATATCGCCCGCCAGTGGAAAGTTCGGTTTGATCCAGCACCACACACGACGCATTTTAAGCGCCCCATCACTATTCTATAATAGGTTGATAGTTAAACAAATGTAAAGAATTTATTAGCGTTTTTAACCAGTACCCGGCTACAAAAAGGCGTCTGTAAAGAAACAGACTCGGCCTGCCGCGTCGTTGCCAAATCTATTACGCTTTACGCTTGTCCCAGTTTTCCTTCTATGCAACCAGGCTTAGTATATTTTCAACATGTGTATTTTAATATTACCTACCAATTATAATATGATATATAATGAGGGGATAATATTAACATAATTATCTCTGATGACTTTGCTATATTTACATTGTAAGAAAGAATAATTCAATATTTGTCACATTAGGGAAGTTGCAACTCTGCAGAAAAATTTTGTAAATAAACACCAAAATGTTGAGGACGAAGTTGTATATTGGATTATGGATCTAGGTATATAGATCATTGGATAAATCATTAATATACTAGTGCGATGTTATATTAGAGGTCGACCCGAGTCCGTATAAAAAAATTTAGGGTCGGGAATTGTGCCACTCTACTTTAAGTATGTATACAGTATCTATACGTGGTGTTCCTGAATTTGTAGGAAGTATTGCTATGAGTACTCTTCGGGCAAAAGAGACAATATTTTCGTATCATCATAATAATAACTTTTTGCAAAATTTCTCGTTTCCGGTTGATACTACTAAAAAAAAACAAATTACTGGGGCGGTAAGGAATCGGATTCTCTGCAATATCTACGTCCTTATGTAGCATCAAAGATAACTTCTGGTTCTATGATGTCTGGGGGTAATTCAAATGTCAGTAAATTACTTGTTATAGATGGGTATATCTCTTGAACCCATGAATACAAATTACCCCCATTAAGATTCGACAATATTAAAATAGGAAAATTTAATATTTGCAGCTTGTTAGCTATTTCATTGAAGTAAACAGATTTTATTGTCCTAGCACAAAATGAATTATTTGTTGCACAAAGCACAAACACGCTGGTAACTCCCATTCTCTATAGATAATTGACCACTAATTCCTATATAAATATTTAGTTCAACACGGGGATGGTATTTCTAGCCACGAGCGTCGCGAAACAACCTAGTTAGACAACTCGGGCGATTTGACAAAAATGTTATGTGTGGATTCTAACGCTATTGTTCATTTTTTCTTCAAAAAAGTAGGTAATTCACAATAATGTTTTTGAGATCATTGGGCACCTAGTCATTACAATAAATTAATTCGGTAGTCGCTAGTTTTCGAAACAAATGCAAATTACTTAGTTTTACTCGACTCTACGATTGGTAGATTGCAACTGGCAACTGCGCAACTGGGTCATCAGCTTCAACGCGCTAATTTCCCAGCTGAATAGCAATAAGAGCCGTTAATTAGATGGTTTAGTAGGTATACTCTAATCACTCTACAGGATATTCCTGAAGTAAATGCGAAAAATTTAACTACGTATATAAATCATCAAAAGTAACAACTTTTTTAAATAACATATTTATTAAAATAAACTACCTACCTCGGATGGCTAGCAAAAATCTGAAGATAGTGAATAATCGATTTTCATGCGTTATTTCTTCGGTGTTTTTTATCCATAACTTCGTTGGCGGATAAAAATTGAATTTTCGAAAAAAATATTCAAAAAAAGTTGATGCTTTTGTCCAGTTACATAATTGTTAAAATTTTGATACTTACATCAGGGACACCCTGTAGTTTCTTGAGTATAGTCAGACTTGGGACAAAAGTTCGTCAATGTAGCTTGAAATATAATTGCCCCTTAAAATAACCCGTATAAATGAAATATATCTACATGCCTTTGAAATAAAATTAGGTCTTGGGGTAGTTTTCCTTTTTGCAGTTTATACCTACATAATAAAGAGATTTAGATATGCCCACAATATGCAGGACATTATTCTGCTGGTCTTGAGTGGAGTATTTTTAGTAAATCGATAAGGGCCCAGATGGCCTAGCTATTCAAGAAAAGTTTATTTGGAATTGATCTGTTATGTGAAAGTAGTGGTAGCAAAATATGCAACTCTAAGTAAGCAGTCGATTTCGTAATAATATATTATAATAATAAAAGTTCAACAGAAACAGACAAAAATTGTTAAAAGTAATAATGACTAGAATTACGTATTATACAAATATTTTTTTAAAGAAATCGACTTTTTATTTAGAGATGCAAATCTGGCTAAAATTTTCCTGATAAGTTGTGAAACATCCACCTGCATTCAACATTGCTTTAGCACAAAATTACAAAATAACCGTAATGTAGGCACAACGATATATTTTGTAATAGTTATTATAGTTCCATACTTGAAGCTAATAAACCTTTATTTTCAGGTGCCTTAACCGGATGTTCAATTAATTAAAAACAATCTGAGAACCTTTAAATGAATAGGCTCTATACAAATAATTAATGAATTACCATTTCCAAATTAATAATTAAAAAATTAAATATTTGAAAATTACACATACCACCAATTTCTATTATTTAATCCAGAAGTGAAACTATTAGCTTCACTAATTCAAAATTAATATTGTTCTAACTAAATGATGTATATATCCCGATCTGAACACAACACCATTATAATTGTACACATTTTGAGTGGGATGCTGTTAGAATATTAATTAATATTCATAGTTGTATTCACTACACATGTATTCTACCCTGTTAAATTGGAAATTCGAAATGAGCCGATTTTTCTAAATGTTCGTACACGATTTTGTTTACATTATTATACAAAATTCAAAGTAGGTCATATTTCCATTTTATATACATGAGACCATATCGAATAGTCGGCCTTTAAGTTGCCGATATCTCCGTAAACCGTTTCTTTTTGGAAAATTTTTAACACGTTATTTATAGGTTAAGTACACTTTTTCATAACTCGAAAAGAAAAGAAATAAACGGGTTTAACTTTTCTCGTAACCACCGTAAACAAAATTCGGAAATTTCTTTGCGTCGCAAACAGACCTATTTAAAATTTAATTGGGGTTTTCACAAGAGAAACCTGAACCAAACTGATTTAAAAGACAACTTTTTCAAATTGCCAGGAAAATTCATAAATGCCTATCAATAAAAGAACGAAACTTTGAACGTTTACTCAACAGCTTTGTTTCTGAGCTTTCCGAGAATAAAACTTCCTCCTTCCTCAAAGATAATGTCAAGTCAAGGTGAAATGAAGGAATGATACAAAATATCAAGTCAAAGTAGAACTGGCAATTTTTTTTTAATTTTTCATAAAAAATCAAATTAATCAGATTTTTTTTATTTAAATCATATTTAAATAAAAAAAATCGGAATTTTTAATTTACATATTATGGATTTTTTTGTCTTTTTTTGTTTAAAGTGGTTTTTCTTTTTATTATTTTATTATGGAATTACATTTGATTTTTTTTAACGTATAAATAAATAATGAAAACGTTTTACTTAGAATTTAAGGATTTCTGCAAAAAGGCAAGTTTTGCAGACATCTCGGTACCTAACTTATTTGTTAATTTGCTATGAACCAAATTAAAAGATGAAAAGATACGTTATATTCCTGCTGACCTCTTTTGGCAAGTCACTTCGCAACAACTTAAATTAAGTTAGTGCAGTGATTTAAATTTTAAATGAAATGATTTTTCATTTTAATCAAATGATTAAAATCGCGATTTAAATGATTTATTTAAATCAAATCAACCATGAGTCAAAGTGTCATGACAACAGGACAATAATCTAGCACCTGTATGATATTGTACCCTGCGTGTTCTATCTAATTATCTGTTCTAACATGTCATCTCTTTGAATAACTGGTAATAACATTTTACAGAAAATTCAACAATACAGTTGTCCGTGTTTCCTAGAATAAATGCCGATTCCTCAATTTTGCGCCTATTTCCTAAGTAGGTACCTCTTCTTTTCCTTCTTTGCGAATTGCTTGCGACCTATCCCACAAAATTCTATGATTATTATTAGAAGATTGTTAACATATTTTTGACTTTAAAATTTGATATTGCAAAAATATAATTTTTATCTTCTTTAAACAAACGTAAAATGGCCTACAAGTCTCCCCAACATAGAACTTAAAACATTTACAAGAAATTTTATAAATGCAATTTTTTAACTTTGTACCTTATTAAATGGTTTTATTTTAATTAGCATTGACTTTAATGTATTCTTAATTTTAAATACTGTTCTGGCAAAAAAAGGATTGCCTATACGTTTTAATTTATCTTATATTCCAGGAATATAAGGAATAATTCAATTTACTGGCGGATCCACCAGATTTATTTCTCTAATTCTATTAGCATTGATGCTTTGTTGGCAATCCTGAAAAACTTGATCAACAAATTCAATAGGGTCACGACTGTTCTTCTTAAGAACTTGTATGATATGTTTAATTTCCTCCTCAAGTTTTGTGTTATTAGAACAAATCGTTTTAGTCCTGTCATATAAACTTTTAATCACTCCTTTTTTAACACTAATATGGTGATTGGAATTAAATTGAGATATCTATTAATATGTGTTGGTTTTCTATACGCACTAGTTTCTATACTATCTGATTTTAGTATCGAAACATTTAAGATCAAAGGTAATTTATTATTGTTTTCTATTTCTAGTGTAACGAAGTTCCCAGTTTTCATTGTTGTTTTCTTACTTTATGCCGCAAAGGTTGTTTTCTTCCTTTTTTATAACTTTTTTTACTACTGCCGCGAAGGGCCGCGTTCTTTATTCCGAATCATTTGCATTTAATACATTTAATTGTGGGGGTTGTTTCCGACTAGAATTCATTTATAAAAAATATTTGGTCTATCTGAAACACCGAATAATGTAGTCCGGCAGCCACGGGGGTAAACCCAAAAATATGGGATGAAGTTTTTTTCAAAACGGATTTCACATCTCCAGGACTTTTAGTTTTGGTATCAAAGTGATGACAAACTGTTATCCTTGAGCAATCTGAGATACAGAGTGTCCTTGATCACGTATATTTTTACATCCCCTTATTTTAGGTATATATTTTTGAGGTTAGGAAAAAGTTTGAGATACAAGTTGTAGAAGCCAAAGCAAGCTTTTTCAGCATTTATTTATTTTTATACAGGGTGTTCAGAAAAGTGGTGCCAAACCAAACTTTTGTTTCTTTAAATCAAATAACCTTTATATTTTTAGATATTTGAAATCTGCTCATTGTCACAATTTCAATGATGTATAAACATGTAATATGTTTGTTTCAAGCGTTTGTAAAGTATTCGACTTTGAAACTTTCAATTTTCCACTTATGATGTTTATTTTTTCGAAAATGAACCTGGCGGGTATCGTTTTTATTTTTTAATTAATTTATTAAAACAGCTATAAAAAACGAAAGACAACTTTTTCTGCTCTACATGCTTTTTTTAGGCATTTTAATATACAGGGTGCGATGACAGATTTCTCTCGAGAAATTATGAAGATTTAGTGAAGCGGCCTCATGTGGAGCTACGATCCCTCAAAGGGGCTCCACTAAGAGGGGGTTGCCGACAGCGAAAGTGACGTTAGATTTCGTATTTTTTAAGTTGTATAGCATAAAATCTAATAACATTGTACCTGGCAAAAATTTAGTACAAACATCTCTGTCTTCATTATAATCATAAGATCTTAAAAGCATATGCAATGGAATTATTATTTTTTCCAAGGTTTTCATAACCTATAAAACAAAACGCTGCTTGTAAGATCTTATGATTAAAATGAAGACAGAGATGTTTGTACTAAATTTTTGCCAGGTAAAATGTTATTAGATTTTATGCTATACAACTTAAAAAAATACGAAATCTAACGTCACTTTCGCTGTCGGCAACCCCCTCTTCAGAACCGTTTAACTGATCGCCCTCAAATTTTGTACACACTATACAGTCAATAATACCCACTAACCAGCTTTAAATGGACCCCCTGGTATACAAAGTGTCTGTTTTCTAGGTGACTCATTATTATTAACTGTATAATAGCAACCAATTGTAATCGAACATCAGCGCAGCCCAGGTATCATTCTGTTCCACATATATGTTTTAAAAAGAGCTTCCCTTATTGCTTATTCGTATTCTTGTCTTCCACGACTCTGAACGATCGCCATCGTTGAAGATTTTTATTTTTTCTAAATCGCACTTTTGTCCACAGTACAAACCTTGATCTCTAAAATTAAAGTTTGTCACTTCTAAACGCCGCTGCATTTTTACAATTGGAGTTCCAGTATTGGTAACAATATTCTCCGGCGATAAGCATCTTTTTAAGTGGCTTTTGGAAACATATGTGGATATGTCACTTCTATGACAAAATTAAAAAATCCTTACTAGTAGTGGTCGTTTCTTCCAATTCTCTAAACATGTTGTCCTCGTAAACTTTACTACAAATTATAATTGTTTTTATAAGCTGAATACCATAGCAAGTGAAAGACTGTTTTTTTACAACCATATTTCGACTCAAAAAAGCATTTCTTCTCACTCATGTCTAATAACCCTTTATTAAAATTTAAAATCTGAGAAACAAAACATTATTATAGTTGTGCCACAAGACACGATAAGGCTGTTTTTGAGAATTGGTGAAATATCAAATCAGTTACGTTAATTTCCAAATAAACAACTAAAGTCTATCCAAGTTACACCGTCAGTAGATATAAACAAAGTCACATGACCGCATTGCGATCGATTACCAGGGTCTGACTAATACGAGATTCCCAGTGGCTTGTAATTCTGAACTAATTCTTTTAGAAGTTCTAAAAATTGCGTTTTTAGCTTTCGTGGATCTTTATAAATTTCCTTAAATTAAGTAGCAAAATAAATTTACAGAATATACTGCTCGCGACCCAATCTAAAATATGCAGGAAACTCGACTGAGGGAAGAGCCGGCTCTGCATTCTGCTCGCCGCGTAAACACTCGGCATTTTATGACGGCCAGACCGATAAGAGGATAAGTCACGAGGTGGCCAATGTTTTGATCCACTGCCTCTGTAACTTGGCTCGACTTTAGATGCGAGCTGTTTTCCAAGGCCTCCAACTACTTCGCTTAAATTTGCATTGCACAATGACACTCCCGCACAGTTTGCTGTGGCAACCCGTGCACAATAACATTTCCGCGCCGGTTGCTAAAATGATGACTTACATTTCTCAATTAAAAACGAACATACAATGCAATGAGGCAATTTTTTTACAGTCTTAGAAAAAGCGCGTTTTTTGTTTCTTAATATAAATATAATAAATTACAAAAGCATTCTTCTCAAGCACTAAAATTAAAATATAGTAAACGCAAACTGAGAAGGTGAGTTTTGGAAAGGGGATGAGGGACTAGTAATATAATATAGGAAATAAATGTTTAACAACCAATAAAAGGGATTTATACCTAGGCCTAATTCCCTATAATTCTTATCTCATTTCTGGATATTATAATATACCACGGGCGTAGCCAGGATTTAGTTTTGGGGGGGGGGGGTTTAGTTTGAGAAGTAAATAAAACAACAAAAATATACTTACATGAAATTTAATATCTATATATTCATCCGAAAAACAACGACATATTTATAAAGTTCTTAACTTTAAATGAAATGGATAAATTAATTTCGTTCCTCTGCGCTAAATCTAAAACCATTAAAGAAGAAATCTTCGGCTTTTTCTTTTAAATATATCCACTACTTATCTGCATGAATTTCTGTTCCATAGTGAATGTTCATTAGAGCCAAACCATTAAGTCTGTTTTCACTTGTAGTGTTTCGTAAATAGTTTTTCAGTCTCCTTAGGCTCGAGAAAGACCTTTCTGGGGTAGCAGTGGATACAGGAATGGTAGCCAAGATTTGTAGTAATGTGTAAATATTAGGATAAAGGTTTTTATCGCACATATCTAGGCATTCCAAACTAGATTTCGGGGTAGGCAGTCTTCTTATCAGCATGCAAGGTAGCTGAAGCTTTGATAGCTAAATCCAAATTTGTTTCTTTATTAGAAACCCCTTGACCTTGACTACACCACTTTTTCCAGTAGTCCATACCTTTAGGTTTATCACCCTTCCTTTTTTCCCCTCCATTTTTCGACAGTAATAATGATTCACGTATCTATCCTTAACAAGGTCATCGAATAACAGTGCACTAAAATTACTCACTTACAAGGTACACTTAATTCTCTTCACTATTCGTTCACCACTTTTCACTTTTATTCGCTTCGAGTTCGCATGGAACAATACTGGCGTAAGCGCGGTCACGCGCCGCGGCGCCGCTTATATAGCAGCCCAGTAGCCGTCCGGAAACTTCCACGAACTTCCACAAAGTTCCGCTCATTTCGACCGAGGGGCGTGGCGAATAATCGAGAAACAAAGTGTCCCTACAATACAAAATCGTTCGGCTGCAACTGCGTCTGCCTCTCGTCAAAAGATGGCGCTAGGCGCTACTTTTACTACATATATTCAAACGTAATAATAATTTAACTCTTCACTCCTCGTATTTTTTCGGTATAATATTAGGTAACATTTTGCTTATTTCGGGGGGGGGGGGGGGGTTGAATCCCCGAAACCCCCCCCTTGGCTACGCCCGTGTAATATACCGAGTAGAGAATGCCATTAAATTAAGTACATTAAATTACACTAAAGTAAAAAAATCATAATTTTTTTTATTGTAGTAATGTCCATATTGGTGGCGAAGTGTACCTATAATTAGGTACACACACTTAGGATAAATTACGTAATTTAATGTACAACTTTGAGTTTAGACAAAATGATCATTTGGCTGCAGAGTGGACAGAGCGTCAAATTTAAGACGCCTGTTATGTAGCTTTACCTCTAAACATACCCATTTTTATAATTTTATTAGTTTTTAACTTAGATACGAAATGTTTTAATACAGAGGAATTCATGAATGTTTTAAATTCATAATGTTTTTAAAACACCTTGTATATTAATGATAACTGTAACCTAATTAATTTATATAATAATAACAACAATTTTACAGCTAAATAGTAAGATTTAGAGTAGAAATTCCATATATTATCTAATATTTTCTGTCTAATATTTTGAAATATCCTGTATATCAAATTGCTCAATGGCTCCAGCATGTCATCAGTCGGATATGGTTAATAGACATACAAATCTGCAAGAATCCGTTAAAAAGAGAACTTCATCCCAAATTTCGCACTTCAGGCAAAAAAAAACGGTTCCGCTGCCAGACGAATGGTGGATCTGAAGGGAATAGGCTTAAACATGGGTTAGAATCCTCGTTCTTTTTTGGGAAACCGGGTATTTAGGGCATCGACAATCCAAGGAAGCCGCCGCTGAGGGCGTACCAAGGGTGTTTCATCCCCCTAGCCGCTCCACCCGACCGTCAGCCGCCGCTGAGAGGGTATCTGCGACGCCGACCAACGAGCGGCAACCCTTCCCCGCTTGGTCACGTGGTTCCTGGCTATAAAACGGCCCAAGGGAAAAGTGTGAACTTTGCCCCAAGCTCCTGCCTATCGCGGCCCCTATAGATTTTCACTCACTTTCTAGTAAATTCAATCAAGTTAGGCATCCGAGAACTTTTCAATTCTGTTGTTTAGTCGCTAACTAGCATCCGAACATAATATTGTGAGCTTGCACTCGGCTTTTCCGTTACTTACTTAGGATTCATAGATTAGTACTAAAGTGGCGTTGATTCTTTTATTTCCAGAACTCCCATGGGCTCCCCCTGATCGCCACTCACCGAGAATAATGATTGTACCTATAACATTAGTACATTTAGGTACAGAACTTTGTGTACTCAATATACTCTGTCTTGAAACACTGTTTAATTTTGCTGCTCTCCCTCGAACTCACCACTATTGCACTCTGGAATTAATTTTCTCTGACGAAAGCTATCCTGGGTATAAAAGCGGGCACACCGCTTTAAAAAACTTGCGCCTGAGCAATCCGTTCCGCCCGGGTCCGGTTTTGTTTTCTTAAAAGAGGCTATAAGGAAGCCCACCGCTCCTAAAGACACCCACCTTACCTGGAAAGGAAAAAATCAGAACGGAAAATAAATCATATGACATAAATTTTCATTTGTAAATTCTTTAATAACCGAAACTAAGAACGAATGTAAAGAAAAAGTAATTTTGTAAAAAAAATTAAAATTCTGAAGTAAAAAAGAACGTTATACTAGGGTAAACTTAATAGGAGGTTCTTGCTCCATGTTCTCAAATATAATAAATATATGTCATATACATATCTCCACAAAACATTAGGTTGGTTAATATACTCGTAGCTCATTGTGTCCAAAGTCCTCCTTGAATAAATTGCTTATGAATGGTGATAAAGCAGACCCCATAGCCGTTTCAAATTCCTGCTGGTAAAAAGCATTTCCTAATTGAGAATAAGTGGTTTTAACACATAGTGTTGTTAGTTCTAATAATGCATCTATATTCAAATTTGTCATCTCTGCTAAAGTCTGATCTAACCTTCTGCCTAAAATATTCAATGATTTGTCAATAGGTATACATTTGTAAAAAGACTGACCACAAATATAGCTAAGATATGAAGTTCTCTAATTTTTTCTAAAGACTGATTACTGTTTCTGACAAACGAATTTGAGATCCTATTATCGGATTAACAATTACTTTAAGTACATATTTTGCTAACGAACGATATGGTGGATTTATTGAAATTACAATAGGGCGAAGCGAGATGTTAGTTTTGTGAATTTTGTTGCATTTCCTTGATCTGCTGGTAATATTTTAATTACTCCATCTGATTTAATTGATTTAATTGCAGCCTTTTCTTCCTTTGAAATATTTGACTTTTTATTAACATATTTATTAGTTTTTGACCTAAATCTATATTTTTGACCTAGTTCCTCAGGTAATGCCCGAGCCGTTTCCTCTACCGATGCTACTATGCCAAGTTTAGGAATTTTGTTGTCAACAACAGAAAAATTTAACCCTTTTGTCAAAAACTAACTTTCCTGAAATTGTAAGTTCTTTGTTAGATAAATTAATTACTGTTCTGTTGACGAAATCGTTGTCTGTTGAATTCAATTCCTTACTATGTCTTTCCTCAACTATCTTTGCAAATTAGGAAATCCATGTACGCGGACGGAACGTGACTGTCGACGAAACGTGTGTGCATGATTAGCTGCCCGCATTGCGCAAAGTAAAGCGTCGGCTTCTCCCGTCGAACTCCCGGCCGTGGACGAACATAAAAAAATGTCTTTTCAAGTTTCTTCAGCCGCAAGTTTCATGTTATTATAAAACAAAGAAAGCGGCACGTGCCTTAGATAATGAAATAATTTTGGTGAGTGATTCAGAGACCAACCACGCACATAAAATGTTCGGACAAACAAGATTAATTAAATTTGTTACGTTTTTGTATGCAAATAGGTTCTGAGATAATCACGTGTCTACATTCAATGGCGTTACTTGATCCAAGAATTTAAGGAAAAATAGTCAAAGTTGTGTTTTCCACATTCCACATACTGCGGTCCATATTTATTTTCTAACAGCATTGCTTAAGACCAAAATTCTAACCAATTTTGAAATTAAATCAATTTATGTCTCACAATCCAAATTATTGTTTTTTTATTAACTGGCTAGTGTAATCGATTTGGGTATATAAAAAGTGCCATTATTCCAAGAACAAAATAAGGTCTAACAATAGCTGCTTAACGGAGTACCTAAACCAAAAATTCAAAAAATTCAAAAAACATAAACATAAAAAACATAAAAAGGTAAAAATCTGCCCATGCGCAGAATAAATTAACAAAGTATATCTATGCCATTTCCGGTGAAACAAGTGCTATAAACTTTTTCGGAAAGTCAAAACAATTCTAATATCTTTCTAATTTTTAAAAGGTTGGTGCCTTGACCAAACTTCACAGTTAAATTTAATTTATGCGATTTATTATTATAAATGCAGCATTATTGTTTTGATTAATTGGAGTTTAACACACTTCACCGCTAACAACATACTAAAATATAAAAATTTTGTGCATATACATACCTACGCTTTTCGGGGAAAAGTTGAATTGAAGTGTGCACTGTTAAACTAAATTGTAGAACGAAAATAAAATGGTAGTATAAATTAAGTGAAAATGGGGTTGCTTGTTTAACATATTGCATGCAGAATATAACCATATCAGCATATCCTTGAGTTCCGTTCTTAGTTGTTTTCATAGGCAACAGGCAGGACAACAAAATCATTTGTATGATAAATACTAAAGTTATAGTCAAACAAAATGACGATATCAAAATACGTATATTGTACACATTGTTTTCTGTTCCTGTCATAACTAAAATATATAACCGGTATTTTGGGGTCAGTGAAAACAGAGTGTAAATAATTGAAAACTGTAGGCGTTTTTAGAACTGATTAATTATATTGTTTTTTGCGTTCATGCTGTTTCAAAATGACTATTTTTTCGGAGGTTCCTGAACTAATGTGCATTTCGGTTTTCGTTATTTAATGGTTATTCAAGAATACCCAATCTTTGATATCTATTGATATAGAAACCCGCAGTTAAGCGAGAATCTGCATAAGTAATTTTAAGAAAACGTCAATCTTTTCAAGACCTTCGTTTATGAACAAATAAGCGTTATGTCAGTTGATTGAACTAACAACTTTCAAAGCCCTGATATACCTACGATGTAGTTCAACCGAGAACTCAACTAGATAATTATTACACAGGCTGTATACAGGGTGACACTTCAACAGGTGATAGAAAACAAAAAAATATCCGCACTTTCTTGTATAAACTATATCTTTTTAAAGCCTTATAAAAAAGTTACAGGATGTTGAATTCGGAAAAAATATGTGGAGTTTATTTATCGAACTAGTTGAGATATTTAAGTCATATTTGGTGCACGTTATAAGGGCATGTGTTAGCATAAAGCCTGTTAATATCAAACACCTTGAACAACCAGTGGCGGGAAGTGCGTAATTAGTAAAATTGATTTAAATAAAACGAATCACCTTGTATAGCAATAAAATGTATTAAATTACTTATGTATACTATAATTGTAAACAAAAACGTTCTCTTAGTATTTTTTCATATGTGCCATAGTTTCATAGCAAATTTGATTTTTTTTTTGTATTATTTCGGGTATTTTTGAAAAATTAACTTAAAGATTTGATGATACGGGGTCTAAGGAAGATAAAATTAATGTTACGCTCGAGAACCTTAAATGGGTAAGTTTGTTGGGAAAAGATACTGTATTTAAAGTAAGAAACACATTTTTTTCTACTTCGATTCTTATTTATGGAGCGAATTTTTAAGTTAATTTTTCAGAAATTCTTCGAAATAATACGAAAAAATCAAATTTGCTATGAAACCATGACACATGAAAAAATGCCAAGAGAACGTTTTTGTTAATAATTAAAATTTGCGTAAGAAATTGCATATATTTTGTTGCTATAGTACAACGTGATTCATTTTCTTTCTAAAAACAATTGTACTAATTACCCACTCCCCCAATGTTTGTTCAAGGTGTATGATATTAACAGGTTTTATGCTAACCCATGCTGTTATCACGTGCACCAAATATGACTTAAATATCTCAATTAGTTTGGTAAATATTCAATAAAGTCCACATATTTCTTCCAACTCCAACACCCTGTAACTTTTTTATAAGGCCTTAAAAAGATAAAGTTTATAGAAAAAGTGAATTTTTTTGGTTTTATACAGGGTGATTCACGTAAGTGGTGCATAAGAAGTTTACGGGGAAGGAGTGCGAATTTTAATTTGAAATTTCGGTTACTTATATAACAGGTTGTAAACTTTCTTTCTAAAATATTTTCAACTTCCGATCACTTCCGGTTATACCGGAAGTCGATAGCAACTTTGTTATTTCAAATAGAACACCCTATATATTATTACACCATTTGGTTCCCTATTGAATTCCAAATATTTTTTCTGGATATAATGTGTGCCCGATTCCTAACCCTTTTCGAGATATTCGCAAATTTTTGATTTTTTTGAGTGTTGCAGCCATCGACCATAGTGATCATAACTTTGAAATTTATGAATCTAGAAAACTGAAATTTAGGACTGTCGTAGGCGAAAGTCAACTTTATTAAATGGTCTATATGCCATTTCAAAATATTGTACAGGGTGTTCGGGAAAAAATTCCCAATATCAACATCGAAAAATTGAAAAATCTCATTTTTTTCAAATGGAACCAATATTTTTCTATTGCACCATTGAAATACTTGTGAAAAGAGAGTTCAAAAAGATGTAACACACTATATGTCTAAATGAAGCGGTTGCTTCGTTATTACGCAAAATACGTATTTTTCTGCTCTGTATCAACAAAGATGCCGTTTCTCAAGGAGCGTCACATTATAGGGGGCCATGGAAAATGAAATAACGCAATTATATGACAAGGTTAAGGGCTATTTAATAATATTTTTTCCCTGAGAAGCAACAATACAAAATTAAGTATTACTAACAATTACATAATAATCTAGGTACTAGAAGAAAAAACAAGAAACTAAATATAAGTAAAACACTTTATTCATATTATGCTATTTACCTGTTACGTATTTACATTTG
This sequence comes from Pseudeuparius sepicola, assembly GCA_963920635.1. Classification (NCBI taxonomy): domain Eukaryota; kingdom Metazoa; phylum Arthropoda; class Insecta; order Coleoptera; family Anthribidae; genus Pseudeuparius; species Pseudeuparius sepicola. The sequence continues at coordinate 42,553,557 of OY987302.1, read as the reverse complement.
CTTCTCTTTGTTTGGACCTTGCCATGGACTATGAAATTTCGTTGGAAGTTTCTGAATTTTCTTTTCGTCAAAGGTGGTAAATGTAAATGCCTTTCATTAATTGTTCTTTCTAAAATTCTTTTACACTCTCCATGAGTGTAAAACATATTTAAAATATCTTCGTTGGAATAGTTAATTTGAGCCATTCTTGTCAACAGTTAATATTTTATTGTTTGGAACACAATAAATGACAATCACAAATGAAAAATCCATGGCCGCCTATTAGAAAAGGTCCGTTGTTTCTTGATATGGAGCAGCAAAAATAGGTATTTTGCGTAATAACGAAGCAACCGCTTCATTTAGACATATAGTGTGTTATATCTTTTTGAACTGTCTTTGCACAAGTATTTCAATGGTGCAATAAAAAAATATGGGTTCCATTTGAAAAAAAAAGAGATTTTTCAATTTTTCAATGTTGATATTGGGAATTTTTTCCCGAACACCCTGTACAATATTTTGAAATGGCATACAGACCATTCAATAAAGTTGACTTTCGCCTACGACAGTCCAAAATTTCAGTTTTCCAGATTCATAAATTTCAAAGTTATGATCACTATGGTCGATGGCTGCAACACTCAAAAAATATAATATTGACCAAGTGACGTTAGCCTCAATGTATCATGCGATTTATAAAATCAGAAAGTGGATGTAAAATAGTACCTACGTAGATTTCACAATAAAAATGTCATAGTAATCTTCACAGATTATAATTTAAGTTTAACAGGAGTTTCATTGATTTAGCTGCAGAATCGCGTGAATAACTTTTCAAGTAAGGAGCGAAGAGCAAGCTACAATGAAAATAGTGAATAAATTTAACTCTTGATGTTAATGAAGTCAAAGTTAGAGAGAGTGAGTCGACTTCAGGGAGTAGAAGTTCATAATCGACATTTACTCATATTTGACTAACACTTGGTAAATTTGCGTATCCATCGACCTTGTTAGAGTATTAAGTAAGTATAATATCATAAGATACATACCTCGATAAGTGGCTCCTTTGCTTATTCTCTGGAATTACAGTAGGAATCGAAATAATTTCAGGCTTATACAAAAGATATCGTGAAGTTTGGTATCGCAAAATTTTAGAATGCTCCCAAATCCGCCACAGGAAGTAAATTTGAGTGCGATTATCCCAATATTATTAGCCACCGATGCAGGGGACTGAACAATACTTGACCCACTCCGTCTCATCCTCTTGCGCAGACACCGAGTGTCCTCCACGTTAACCACAGGCCAGCATTTCCAGAAAATCTATTATCGACGGCGTCATTGTATGCGGTGAATTATTGGCGATCCGCTATTCTTCGTCACAACGCGGCAATATTTTCATTTAACCGGAACATATTAGTGATTGCTGCGAGTGTGCAGTTTCTAAATTGAAAATTAAGCGTAACCTATAAACGGGGTAAATTGTTTCGTTCATTAAGTTAATAAACTGAACATTTCAGATTATTGCTTTCTTAAAAATTTAAACAGTGTGCCCGCGATTGAGAAATCCATGAAGAGCCGAGATAAATTCGGCATTATATGTACAGGGCGTTTCTGAAAAAACTAGCATAGCTTCTGGAGCAGTGATGGGTCGTTCATGAACGAGTCGTTCAAAGTGAACGACTCAGTTAAGTGAGCGCTGAACGAACGACTCCGTCCCACCAAGTAATTCGTTCAAAACTCCATTATCATTATTATTTACTGGTGAACTGGTGAGCGCCGCTGAGGTAAAACACGGAGGAACGAATCTGTCGTTTGGTGCTCACCGGTGAACTGAAGAGTCGACGCGGGCGCTCTCGTTCGTGTTCGTATGGCACGACCCGCAATTGAAGCAGAAGCATATGCTCTGATTGAAGTTCAGCAGGTCGCGCCGCGCCATTTGTTCTCGTTCTACATCGTTCAAATGAACGACTCGGTCTGAACGACTCACTTCAGTGAGCTGAACGAAATGAGCGCACTCATCAAAAAGAGTCGTATGACCCAACGCTATTCTGGAGCATATAGATCTTTAAAAAATGCAACTAAAACGATGGGCCTGCAAGAGCAAAAAGATATCCTCCAAAAAGTAACCAGTAAAAACGCGACTCAAAAATAGTGCTGTGAGATAAGTAGAAATTGACATTTTCAGCTTATCTTCCATCCCCAAAAACACAGCAGTGCCAAATTTCAATAATGCACCAATAGAATAAACACATGGTCAATAATAATTTAATTTTTATTTTTTGTTCTGCATGTTCCAGAAGTTATGCTAGGTTTTTCTGAAATACATACATACATACAGGGTGTTAATAAAGTATGTCGCAAAATTTCAAAGGAACATTCCTGGTCCGATTTTAAGAAGAAAAGTTTATATAAACATAGTTTATAGTAGTAGGTCTAAATGGAGTGCGAAATTGCCTAATTATGGTAGTATTATGGTAGTGTCTTCTGCGGCTGCCAGTGGCGTAGTTACGAGGAATCGACATTACTTAATTTGGAAAAGAAATAGTCCGACTCTGTGTTATACAACATGTTATTACCACTTTGGGCTAGACCATAAAATTCTCCACAATTGAATTGGATTTTTTCCCTATCTGTCAGGGTTTCAACACAAACACGAGTTTTATGATCAAATTAATGAAGTTGCAATTGCAACCACCACGACAACTTATTAAATAACACAATTGCAACCAACTAGGATAACTTATTGTTGTCTTTTAAGTTTGATTTCGATGAATTAATTATTTACAGAAAAACTTTGTTTGCTAAAGTTATTTATGTTAAATAGAGTTGTTCCATACAGGGTGATTTTTATAATATTTTAGAAGATTATTGGGATGGAAATGACATTTTGATTTCAAATTGAGGGATCATGTAATAGGTTAGGAACTCTATTTTCAAAATATTTTCAAGATGGTGGCACTTCCGGAAAAACCGGAAGTGAGTACTAACTTTGTTATTTTAAATGGAATAACCTATATATTATTACATTTTTGAACTCCTTGTAAAATTCTAAGTCAACTTCATAAATAGATATGTGTCATTATCTCTAACCGTTTTGAAGATATTCTCACTTTTATGATTTTTTTGACAGATGACTTAGCGCATTTAACTAGCTCTAAGTTTTAACTACGATAATTAAAAAACTAATATTTTGCAAACTTATACTCAGTAGAAAGGGTCACGCGAATCTGAAGATAAAACTTTAAAATATTGTACAGGGTGTTCTGAAATTGATGTCCAATATTGTCATTAAAAATATGCGAAAACTCGATTTTTTCAAATGGCAACCCTCATTTTTTATTTGTCCATTGCATTCCTCTCAAAAAATGGTGCTAAAACGTAAATACTCTTAAATTATCTGCAATTGATGGTTCTCGACTTATTTCATAAAAACTCATATTTCTTCACATTGCTCTGAAATTTGTTCTTACTCGGTCGTAGGATGCCATGGAAAACAAATGATTTGACATTTCTGCATTTATTGAGTTGTCATACAACAACAAATATTTTGCAAACTAGAAGCAAATTTTATTTCTCACGGTCAAATAGAAACAAAAAGAACAAAACATAAACTAGTGTCATGAAATGAGGACAATCAGATTAATGTTTGGCATATTTTCACGCAGAGCCCAGAAATTCTATTAGAGGTGCAGAACGTGCATTAAGAATTACATATTCTTCTACGCCAAAAATTTTGAAAATGCTGGAATGCATAATTATAAATTTCGAAACGTTCAAGCTTTGTACCACGGCGACCACGAGAAACTCCGTGAAGACCCACTATTCTTAAAAAGAAATCACTTGAACCGATGAAGCTAAATTTTCTACGGACGGGATAACTAATTCTAGAAATAATCATTTTTGATCGAATCACAATCCTCATTTAACACGTGAATCACGTCATCAATACAAATTTAGTTTTAATGTTTTCTGTATATTGATGGGGAATAGATTATCTCTTCAAATTTATAACGAAAATTTAACTTGTCAAAAATATTTAGATATTTTGAATACCACTGTTAGTGACTTCCTAGATGAGTTACCGCTTCAGGAAGAATGACCACAGCGGTCACCAGATCTAACACCAGTTGATTTCTATCTTTGGGGTGTAATAAAATCTAAAGTCTATAGATCAGTGGTAAATAGCAAAGGAGATCTTCGGGAACGAGTCCATCAAGCCTTTGCAGAAATTCCACCTCATGAAATTCAAAAAGCAACTATAGATTGTGTACGGAAGAGAATTGCTAAATGTTTAGATGAGAACGGGTAACATTTTGAACAAATGCTATAATGTTTATTATTTTATTGTATCTTATTCGTTCAATAAATTTGTTTTTGATAGGACCTAATAAATAAATGTAGAAATGTCAAATCATTTGTTTTCCATGGCATCCCACGACAGAGTAAGAACAAATTGCTGAGCAATGTGAAGAAATATGAGTTTTTATGAAATAACTCGAAAACCATCAATTGCAGATAATTTAAGAGTATTTACGTTTTAGCGCCATTTTTTAAGAGGAATGCAAAGAACAAATAAAAAATGGGGGTTTCTATTTGACAATGTCAATGGCAATATTGGACATCAATTTCTGAACACCCTGCACAATATTTTAAAGTTTTATCTTCAGATTCGCGTGACCCTTCATATTGAGTATCAATGTGCAAAATATTAGTTTTTCAATTAATCGTAGTTAAAACTTACAGCTAGTTAAACGCGCCAAGTCATCTAGCAAAAAAAATCATAAAAGTGAGAATATCTTCAAAACGGTTAGAGATAATGACACATATGTATTTACGAAGTTGACTTAGAATTTTATAAGGAGTTCAAAAATGTAATAATATATAGGGTGTCCCATTTAAAATAACAAAGTTAGTACTCACTTCCGGTTCTTCCGGTTCTTCCGTTCTTCCATCCCAATAAATCTTCTAATGAAACAATTATAAAAATCACCCTGTATAAAGTAACTTCCCTTTAATTTTTTTTATTGTTGAGTTAATTGATTGTTTATTTTTATGGTATAGGGGGAGGGGTGGGAGGATAATCCATTAATCATGTTTATTTCCCTGACGATGCTATATCCGCGGCATCATTTTTTATACAAAAGTAAATTATTTTGATTGGCGGAACTCCTATCCCAGATAAGCAATAAAACCCAAATACCAGGGCTTAGATTTCCCAAAAAGTTATCGCCTCGCGAGGCATACTTTTGATACCACAACGTTGCATTGCATTCGGAGTGCTGGGATTTAGGAGTGGCGGTACGTAGCATCGTGAAGTGTATTGAAAGGAAGATAATTCTAGTAGCCCAAAATCCCTTAGGACTTAGACTTTCCACCAAATCGTTGTCTCGCGTTCTCCAAATGATCCGTCTTCATGTGGCTATTGCGGTGTTGGGAAGGTCGGCATGCCGAGCAGTTCGTTATGAAAATAGCAGTACATAACGCCAAATAAACTACAATAGGATCGCGCAAAAAACAATATTAAAATCATAAATCATAGACAGTTCAATATAAAATCAACGAGTGTATTGATATTCAGATCAGTTGTCCCATTACGACGTAAATAATAAATTTTGAGGCCAAAGCTCGAAGCTTAGGGAACCGTGGTGAAGCATATAGGTCACACGCAGAGATCTGGGCTGCAGTAGTTATTTCAAACAAGCGACTATCTAGTAATTAACTACCTAGAGTTACTTGGAAAACTTTACATTTATTCTTTTGCTGGACAATCTTAATTTTGTTTAGTCAAAACACACGTTACTTATCTTTAAAAAGCCTTGTGCGTTCATAAAAAAAAAACACAAAAAACGACGTGATTAACAATATTTTAACATAAGTTTGTGGAAATCCAAAATATACAAAAATATTTAGGCAGCGTTTAGTAAACTTACTATATCAACAATAATTACTTGAATAGTGAGAACAGGAAATAAGAATGATTCTGAAACATCCTCAGACGCTATTCTGGGTTACGCGATGAATATGATAAAAATCAAACCTTAACAAAAGATACCAAAAATAAGTTAAAATGAAGCAGGGCGATCCATTTTCACGAAACCGAAAAATATTTGGTGTAGTTGTCAGTTACGCCCTGTGGGATTGCACAGACCATTTTTGTCTTATTAAACCCCACACCTGATACCAAGCGATAGAACTGAAAAACAAACAACCTTCTATGGTTTTTATTTTCTTAACACTCCTACGTTTTTCAGGCCCGGCCAGAGCAAAGATGCTAATGAGCGGTATGTATCCGTTGCCTGGGCAACCACCCGGGGTGGTTGTTGTTCGGGTGTTTGTTAAGATTTAGACATTGACTATTGAACAGTCCTCGTATACAGTGCCCGCCAAAAAGTGTGCACCATATGGGAAAAATTTTTAGTAAATAACTTACGGAAAATTTGTTTGCGGCATCAGGTTTTGCTTGCTCTAGAACCAAAATTGACATAATCAAATGTTGTGACGTAGTCTTTTTTATATGTCAAATTTGACATTAATGAAAAAATGTCCGAAAAATGGACTTATTTAACCGAATTTCGAAATAAGTCATAAGAAAAATATATTTCTTTCGCAATTTCATACCCCTGTGCAAAATTTCAAGAGCCTACTACGATTTTCATATTTTGCCCTTTGTTGCCCTTTTCCGTATTTGTTAATCCATAAAAGTCGATCCTATGTATATAATAAGTATAATACATACTGCACAATACTTAGTTTACGGTCTAAATATCCTCCTTTCTCTTTTTTTTGCAAAAAAATTTAAATGAGGGCTTGTTGAAGAAGCACGCTTGGTGCAAAACTGATCTCATTTTTACAGATAAACACATAAATTCGATTTACAAACTTCTTTCTATAGTAAATGGTTGTAAAAACACAAAAATATTTCTGTCATGCTGATCTGATCAGAAATATCTAGAAAATTTAAAATATTATGTCCAATAATATCCAACAAAGGGCCAAATATGAAAATCGTAGTAGGCTCTTGAAATTTTGCATAGGGATATAAAATTGCGAAAGAAACATATTTTTCTTATGACTTTTTTCAAAATTTGGTTAAATAAGCCCATTTTTCGGAAATTTTTTTCATTAATGTCAAATTTGGTTCTAGAGTAAGCAAAACCTGATGCCGCAAACAAATTTTCCGTAAGTTATTTACTACAAATTGTTCCCATATGGTGCAGACTTTTTGGCGGGCACTGTATATTGCGATTGGATTTTTCTGTTACAGCTCGCCACACTACTGCGATAAAATTCAATTTTATGTTTTATACTAGTATAAAGGGCTATACCGAGTTCAGTTGTTACCTTCTTGTACATTTAGGTTGACTTAAAGTTGCGAAGTGTTAAATCTAACGTCAGAGTAAACCATTATTTGAACAAAGAAAATGAGCGAATCACCATTATCGAGCAAAGGAAGCGCTTGCAAGCAGCTGTGAGAGAACTGTTAGTAAATAAATTTTCCAAACCCCAATTCATATAGCCGGCTCACTTTGCATCTTTACGACTAATAATAATAATCAGTAAATTTATGTGTATTCTTTACTTTTATTCCGAGATACACCGAGGTTGCCACTAAATCACTCAGGTATACCAAAATAAGGCGATAATAGGAAATAAATCATAAAATTAATTAGTAAAATAATTATTTCTCTCAACCCCACACCTGCTACCATTCATTATAAAATAAAAATGAACATCTATTATATTACTGCAGAAAATATTGGTTCGCAATAACATTAGGTACATGCCAAATACTTGCTCTGATCTAATATTACATTGTGAACAAAATTATTTCTTAACGGAAGTGTTTTTCAGATATTCAAAATGATTATTTTTTACCTGAAAAACGTATGAATAAGAAAAAATATTCAATAAACGAATATTAATAACTGTTCGTTACTGGCTCTTGGATATATCACGTAGTGGTGTGGTAGGTCAGGTGGTGTGGGGTTAACAAACATAAATTATTTTTAATTCGGATTACTAAGATTTTTTACTGAATATTTTGTTGACGGTTCTAACTACCCGATAGGCGACAAAAAGAACTGTGCCTGAGTACTAGAGATTTTCAGGGGTAATATAACAAGTTGTGTGCCTATTATCGATAATACCTTTCGTTAATTTTGCGAATTATAATCCCAACGCTAAAAATACCACGACTGCACAGCAGGAGTGGTGTTTTCTTAGCATTGGGATTATAATGAGTGATGAATTAACGAAAGCTATTGTCTATTATTAGGCATACCACGAGTTGTATATAAAAAGATAATTTAACAACTGCAAATAGTTTAATAATTACTCAGTGTGTATGTAGCCATAATTTATCAAGCCAACTTCTTTGGAATAAAATAACTACAAGAATTATAAATATGTCCCATCTTCGAAAATGTAATTTAAAAATTAATAATAAGAAAGCAGCCACAACCGGGATTTGAACATAGGACCTATCGCACGCAAAGCGATAATCATGCCCCTAGCTCATTGAGGTTAGATGAATGTTTGACTTAAATAGCCGTATATAAATTTAATTACCATGCTTAAAAGTTAAAGTCCATTTGACAGTTGTCATTTAGGTTGAACTTTCGGTTCTGAATAATATGTTTTTTTTTGTGCTAATAGATACTTAACGATCAATGTGTTAATTGAAAACATATCTTCTAGTCTTATATTAAATTTGGTAATGCGAAGAAGTTATAGGGTTATCAGTTTTAGCAGCTACAATATAGGTTTAGCGTAACTACGACGAGAAAAGGATTTCAGGGAAAATACCACTACTGGTATTTTCGCTGAAATCATCACCTGATTGGTTAATATTTCAAAAATTATGTCATTTCATTGGTTCATATTGGCACGCGTTGAATTCTCACTTGAAAACGATCAGAGACAACATACTGATCGGAACGTTGTGTTTTTGCATACAATAGTGGGTATATGAAATGTACTGTTTAGGTTTCAAGTTTTATCAAAACAAAACCTTTTTAGTTTTTTTAAGCAACTTTAAATTCTCACCATTTATTTAGTAGTGGCGGAATAGCCTGTCAATTTTATTTACATTTAAGAATACATCTTATATGTCACGAATCTACCGACTACTAGTCACTAGTTGGCAGGTCGATGATTCGATAACAAGGTATGGTAGAACGACCAACTACTACCAAGTACCTCCTCCAAATTTCCTGCCAGTCTTGAACTGTTAACAGAAACAAAATATGGGTGTTCTCGTTGGGATGGCTAGTTTATAAGCAAGCGAATGTTATTCCACGCCGAGGGTATTTTAAACTTGGAATTCCATTCTACCTTTGAATTGTGGTTGTGGCATATTGCCTTCCATATCACCGAGCAAAGCGTATCTCCCAGAAATAAGCTTTAAAGTCCACCTTAGGAAACTACGATAATATATTCTCTGGTTTTCTATGCGAATGGAGTATGCATAGTTGCGTGAAGGAAATCGGCTATTCTTAGTTATTCGGCTATTCAAGAAGGTTTTGCATGTGGGGTACCTATCTACTAACGTAGATAAGAGAATTTTTGTAAGGATCGCATCGTGGTGAGTAAGTACAGAAAATAGAAATGTAATGTAGACGTCCTAATAATAAGCTTAATCATCTGTACTTATTTAAATGATTTATCTGAATGGGATATATTGTATTATTATGTTTAAAATGGAGACACATAAATATACCTATAGTTCATGTGACTGCTTTCAGTTAAATCACTAAAATCACTAAAATAATTTCGAATGAATACTGTAATTCCCAATATCGAAGTGAGTTAAAATCTCGAAAGATATGTATACAGGGTCTTTAAAATTTCTCGCCGTATTCTTATTGTATTAAATGGGCAGTATGGTGGTGGATCTTTGGGTAAAACCAAAGAAAAAACATGTTTTTGTGTTTTCAGGGTAACCTTCGTGGTCATCATTATCACGTGACTGGCGAAGGCCTCCCCCTAACGCCCATAGCAAGTTCGACCGAATCACACTACTATAAAAATAAACATTATTATTATAATATTTATATTTCTTACCCCGCATTTTATACAATAATTTTCGAGAAAAACTGTAGCTTATTGTAATGTATATTACCTACCTTACTGAAATTCGATGCCTCTCGAAGTGAATAAGATAATAATTGCTATACACTTTTATTTTGAAAATATTAATTTACTTTTCACCAGTCTGAAAGTTGAGTAACTACAAAACTACCTGTAAAATACCCACATTTTTCCTTGTAATTGTAATTCTTTAGAGTTTTCAAATTTGATATACAGGGTGGCCCATTTGAAATGGAAGCACTTCCGTAAAATTTTTATTTTTCACCCGATTTTAGCCCTTTTTTTAAAGATAGGTCACAAAAAACTCTATTTTTTTCTAGTAAAAAACTGACGAAAATCATTTAGCGTTTTTTTATTTAAAGTCTGATACCACACCGTTAATTAGGATACCCCAAAACCCTATATACCAAATTTGAACAAAACATATACCTACAGAGTGCCAAAGTTGAGCAAAATGGGAATTTTAAAGGCATTATTTGGCGAGTCAAGTATGCCATGGAGTCCCCTCAAAACAGTTAAATGGTCAACAGAGTCAAAGTGTTGATGTGCAATGATTCAACACAAAAATATACAGGGTATTTTTCTCTGAGCCAGCTCAAAATGCTGAAAATGTTGAAAACTTATACGGGTAAAGAGTGCTCTGGAATTATTGAAAAACCACCAATAAACACAGAAGTAAATTATTTCTTTACAAAATGGCAAGCAATAAATAAAAACAGTTTAAATTATTGGACCTTTGTCAATATAATCACTGCCTGACGCCCTGACATGATATATTTTCTGTAGGTACGTTTCGTGTTGTGGCACACCAGCCACTTTAACTCATATACAGTTACTGACTGGCGGGCTTTAGTATTTTTAGACTTAGTTCGTTTATATTGTATGGGGCGGTTTCCATATACTCGATTTTGAGATGACACGGAGAATGACCCTCTGCGTATTTTGTATTCGATCTTTGCACATGTACAATTTTAGTGGCCTTGTTGACCATTCGAATGTCTTAAGGGGATTCCACAAAGCACTTGACTCGCCAGATGCCTTTAAAATTTATATTTTGCTCAACTTTGGCACTGTAGAATAGAACTCAATGTATATTTTTTGTTCAACGTTGGTATATGTGAGTGTTTTGTGGTGTCCTGATTAACGCTGTGTTGACAGATTTTAAATAACAAAAACGCTAAATGATTTCCCTCATTTCTTACTAGAAAAAAAAAATCGTAGTAGACAAAAAATTCAAAAATTACGAGTCTGCATCCATACCAAATTTAAAAAAATCCGCTAAAGAATTCTTGAAATACAAGAGTGACAATGAGGAACAACTATCATTTTAAAAAGTAATCATTTCTGATCATATCAGAAAGTATAGACAATGCATAATCTGGAACCTTTTAAAATTAGGCATAACCAAAGCAATAGGTATATTATGTAGGTATTGTGAACTTATAAAACGGGTTTTAAATGTCCACAAATTGTAAATAATCCAAATTTGTGTTCAACATTAATCAAAATAATGTAAAAGGCTTTGTGTTGTGTTCCTTGTATTCTATAATATCAATTCAAGCTGTGCAAAGCCGCGAGTATACTCAGACTTTTCTCAAGAACATTCGACAGAAGTTTCAAGTTTTAAACCTTAGCATAGCAAACAAAATACCTGCTCCTACTATTAAAAAAAGACGTATAAGATTGATTTTTAACCCCAGAGTCTTTAATATCAGAATCCCATTGAGCCTTTTCAGTGAAGTATTTCTGATATTAAATTCGAAGCAATATTCTCATTCTCATTCAACCAATACTTAGTCACTTATTAGTTGCTACCGAAATATCAAAATGAAACTATTGAACCAGAAAAATAATATCGACTGTTCTTAAAAAGTTTATAGCAAGGTGGATTGTATGTGTGCGTATTTTATTAAAATCGAAAATTATTTCGAAAACTACTGAAGGAGGGATCAAGCATCGAACAAATTAAACACAGGGATACAATTAGCTGATATTATATTATATCACTTAGAAATCACACATATTTTAGTATTTACACTACACAGATGCATTAGACAAAATATAGCAAAAATACCCTGAGATGTACCTAGATATTGAAAGAAATATCTACACTTAAGCAATACTGAATTTCTATTTATTCTAATGGTTTCTTAGATCTAATTAGGTACTTGACAGAACTATAGTGGCCAGGCACGACTTTGACACTTGACACTTTGATTCTTTTGATAACTTTATACCTACATATCTACCTTACATTTTGCGATCTACACAATATTGTTTTTTAATCCACACCTGACATCAGTTGGTTACAATAATAATACCAACCCTATTTTAATTAAATGTAATAAAATGCCAGTAAAAGAATCTACACAAATCCAATTAGCTAAAAACCGTTCACTGAGAAAATTTTCAGAATTAACAGGTTATGGGGATGTTAACTTTTAGTAAAATTTAGAGAAAAAAATATTCAAAAAAGTTGGTAAATTTGGATGCTATAAAAACTATAAAAAAATGCTAACTATAAAAAAGGCAAAACTAATTAAGTATCCTTGCGTATTAAATGCAAGTTTGTATTTGAGTTTCCATAACAATGTTTGTCGTGTAAAATCTAAAGGCTTTAAATTTGAGCCTTGAGAATTTACCGTTGATTGATGCGAAAATAAATTAAGGGTTAATAATTCTATGCTCCTGTATGCATATAGTGTAAACTACGATCTAAACGGTGCGAGTTGTGCTTTTCGTGTGTAGTGTAAACACTTACCAAGCGAAAATGTTATGAAAATCTTTTAGGAACATCAAAGATTTTGACAGTTCAAAACTCAATTGTTTCTTATTCGGCTTCTTCTTCATATTATTTCGTGAATGTTTAAGGGTCAACACTGAACAGCAGCCGGTGGTTCATGCATTTTAGACGGAGACATTGGATCTGAGCAACACTCAAACAAACATTGAGCCAAACGGTACAGGGCAGTAACAAGCGTTTTCGGAAAAAACACTACAATGCGACATGGAGAGCAGTGTATCAATGATTTTTATTCGTGTACAAGTTCAAGTATATTAGGTATTATAGTAGACTAAATTCTGCATATGTTTTGTACCTTTTAAATATATAGGCCAGTTTGCAGATCGCCCAATTTTCTTATTATCTTTGATAATACTAACAATTAAAAAAAAACTTTTGAACATAATTTTTCTACGATTCTACGAAGACAATTTTTCTACGATTTTGAGAACCGTGATATTATATTTTATGTAATAATGATTTGTTGTTTTGATATACAGGGTGTCCAACTTTAAAAGTGTACAAATCCGTAAAATCTTAATTTTTGGAGATAATCGCCTAAACTTTTTTTTGTTTGAAAGGCCTTCAAAAACCGCTTCTTTTGACCTTCCTGCCATTTTCAAAATGCAAATCCAGAGCCGGCTGCGATTTTTTTATACCCCCGATTTTCACGAGAACCATTTAGCATTTTTTTTATTTAAAATCTGACCCCACAGCGTTAATCAGAACACCCCAAAACCCCCATATACCAAATTTAAGTAAAAAATATACAGGGAGTTCCATTCTGCAGGGTATCAAAGTTGAGCAAAATAGGAATTTTGAAGGCATCTGGCGAGTCAAGTGTGCCATAGAATCTCTTCAAAACAGTTGAATGGTCAACAGAACCAATCAAAATGTTGGTGTGAAAATATTTACTACAAAATATACAGGGTATTTTCCTCTGAGCCATCTCAAAATTCTGGAATTTTATAAAACTTATACGGATCAACAGTGCTCTGGAATCATGGAAAAAATATTGATAAACACAAAAGTAATGTATTTCTTTACAAAATTCCAAGTAACAAATAAAAACATTTAAAATTATTGGACCTTTCTCAACAAAGTCACTGTCTAAGATGATACATTTTCTGTGCGTTTCCTGTTGTGGCACACCAGCCAACCTTAACTGATATGGACCTACCGACTGGCAGGCTTCTGTATTTTTTAGATTTAGTGCATTTATAGTGTGTGGAGTGGTTTTGATAACACTCGATTTTTAACCCGTGTAAAGTTCCAAAAATTCCGTAATTTGAGATGACACGGATAAGAACACTCTGTATGTTTTGTATTGGACCTTTGCACACCAACACCTTGAGTGGTCCTATTGACTATTCAACTGTTTTGAGGGGATTCCATGGCACACTGGACTTTGCAGATGCCTTTAAAATTCCTATTTTGCTCAACTTTGACACCCTGCAGAATGGGACTCCCTGTATATTTTTTGTCCAAATTTCGTATATGGGGGTTCTGGGATGTTCTGATTAACGCTGGGGGGTCAGATTTTAAATAACAAAATCGCTAAATGGTTTTTGTGAAAATCGGGGGTATAAAAAAATCGCAGTCGGCCCTGGATTTGCGTTTTGAAAATAGCAGGAAGGTCAAAAGAAGCGGTTTTTGAAGGACTTTCAAACAAAAAAAAGTTTAGGCGATTATCTCCAAAAATGAAGATTTTACGGATTTGTACAATTTTAAAGTTGGACACCCTGTACATATGTGATTCATCAATTTCAGGGTAGTTCAGGTACAGTACGGGAGTATATTGTACGGAAAAGTCAGTGATGATAAAATCTATACCCATATATTTATTTTACAGGCAGTAAATAATGGTGAAATATGTATCACAAAAGCGAACATACCACACAAGTGAAATAATAATGTCTATAAATAGACTCGAAAGCGCAGAGTATGGAGTTTCAGTGCTACAGCGAACTAATTTACTTTGTAGAGGTGCCTGGTTAAATATTTGCACCCAATAATGGTAAGGTGCGGGGTGGTTTATAATATAAAATTATGTCACGTATCGGGTCCCATATTTTAGCTTTCCCAAATCTCTCTCAGACATGTTTTACCAACGAAATGAGTTCTTTTAAAACCCTACTGGCTATTTACTATTCTAGAATATTTTTAAAGTAAAAAATAAAAATAGGGTGTTCTTTTAGTGTGTAGGCGAAGCCTCAGATGCTATAGGTTCTTTCAAGACATCATCTTAATTATTGGTTGGTCAGAGATGACAAGGGTACACTATAAAAATATTTCTCATTTCCAGTGATACAAGAGTTAGAGGGTTTAAGCGTTGACTGACGTATTAATAAGACTTCTCACGGCTATAGCTTCATGTTCCGGAAAGAAGATGCCGCCTATATGGTCAACAATGTATTTTGCATTGTATTTTGTCTCCGGGAAGCGCATGGTGAGCCAGAGAACTGTCAAACATGACAGCCGTGAGCAGTCTTTATTAATACGTCAGTCAACGGTTTAAGTAAAAAATTTTTGGAGGCACAGTTTAAGTCCAAAAACAGTTTAATTGGGTAACGGTAAACGAAACCTCGCAATCTGAACGGGTTGCTACCAAATGAAGCCCAGACATTGGAAGGTCTCACTTTCAAAGAAGGAGACAATTGACAATTTCACAGTTCTAACCTAAATATAGGAAAACATAGAAAAATTGAATTATACAGGTTCTCTTTCCATTTATCTTGGATCGACGAAACCCATAATAATTGGTACAATAAACTTAGCGTAAAATGTAGCAACCCATGTGTAATATTGAGGTAAATTAAGGGTTCGTCCATGTCGCTCCAACAACAAAAATATTTGTGCTTAGCCCCGCCCAGTAGTCAAGTTTATGACCCAGCTCGCAATATTATTCGGTATAGAACCAGATGCGGCGAGGCCACGCTTACGCTTGCTAGTGTTTTTTTACGGTATGGATAAAAAAGCGCATTGTGGAGGCAGCGAGCGCGAGACAGTCAAGTTGAGGCCAAGCTTGCCATACAAAAGTAGAACCCAAGACACAAATGTAGCTAATCTGTATTTATATTATATGGGTCCTACTTCTGCTTTGAGAATTGGTTTAGACCCCTCTCAAAGAAGAAGTAGGAAATAGACGAAAAATTAAAGAATCATCATTTATTCTAGGAAATACGGACAACTGTGTTGCTGAATGTTCAGTGGAATTCAGTAAAATATTATTGTCAGTTATTCAAAGAGAAGTTAGTATAGATAACTAAAACAGAGGGTTCAATATCAGACAGGTGGCTATAATAGGCTATTGTTTCTGTTGTCGTGACATTTTAACTTGACATTTATTTATGTCATTTCACTTTGAAGTGGCATGATCTTTAAGAAAGGAGGAAGATTTATTCTCCGAAAGCTCAGGAAACAAATTTGTTTAAGTTATTTTTTGAGTTAAACTTTCAAGGTTTCGTTCATTTACTGCTAAGAATTTATTAATTTTCCAGGCAACTTGAAAAAGTTGCCTTTTAGTTTGGTGGCGAAAACCCCAATTAAAAATTAATGGATCCGTTTACGCCACAAACCACAAATAAATTTCCGAGGAAGTATAGAAATGGCAAACATCCGCATTTAATTAATTTTCTAATAAAAAAACCCAACTTAGTGTCAAAAATGATGTCATGGAGATTATACCTGAAATAGGTGTAAATTTTTAAACGGACTTTTATTCATTGTATACATGAATTTCAAACATTCGCGATTGAGCGAAAAATTCCAGTTATTAATTCAATCACAAGAGAGATTCGGTAAGAAAATTCAACAACAAAATTTAAATGCAGAAAATAATGTAACGCAGCTCGGTAACATATCGGTAAATACTCAGCATTGTTTAGAACGTTTTGCTGTCTGTTTTCTGCTCATGTTTTGGTAATTCAATAATTCAAACTTTGATTGAATAACAAAAAAAATGGCTCTAATAGGAAATGAATATCATAATGATTATTGATCATACACTGTGTTTCTTTGATTAGTACAGAAATTTTAACTGGTTAAGGCACGTATTCACTTGCAACAAATTCCTCCGAACGCGCAGAACGCGCCTCGCGCGCTACGCCAAATTCGCTAGTGTATGTATTATTATAATAAAATAAAAAAAATCTGATGTGTGGAATGATATTGATGAACATGGGATGTAAATCGGGAGAAGCTAAAGTTTTAGGAGGGAAAAAGCCAAGGGCACAAAGACTGTAGGAACTGCAAAAGGACGTGTTTTGTCAGTATTGATGTAAAAAACAGTGATATATAATAATATACACCGTGCGAATCATTATATAGGGATTGTTGTTGCCACTACTATAGTCCTCCTTACGGCAGAATGTGTGCGACGTAAGGGGGAAGAACTCGCAAATATTATAGAATTAGTCACAGTTCAGGGGCGTAGCTCAATTTTGTGTAACTCACTGACTTAATTTTCATATAATTGTTATTTAATTTATTGTTAATATTATTCTTAACGGTGACGCCTTAGACTACGGAGGAAGGCAAACCCTTATAACATTGGCAATTATTTCTCGTGCTTGAGAATGCAACGTTCTTCCCTGTTTACTCGTTTTGCGCACGTTAACTCCCGAACATACGAAACGCCACTGAGCTCTCTGAGCCGGCGGAAAGAACTTGCCATCGGCCTAAAAAATGAGGTCTGTGTGGTAGACCAAATACGCAGTTAACTTTACGTACTATAGAAACAGGCACAAAACGCGTTGGCTAACTGCTTTTGTCAGCCGACGAGCCGACTGCTTGGTAGAAGTGCTGTGTTGCCGTATTTCAAAGGCTATGGTAGACGCGACGATGTTGAAAAAAATATAATAGGTGTTTTATCACACCGCGTTAAAAATAAACGATAAACAAAAATGGGTAAGTGGTCCCGTGATGCGAGCTTTATTTTTTCGGTATAACAGAGTTCAGAAATTCGGCTTCAATATGATAAAACTTGTATTCGCCAATAAATAACGACTACTCGTATAGGAAATCTCGCAACGCTGCCCGCATTCTTTAGAAACGTTTTCTTTCGTGCTTTGGACAATACATCATCTGCATCCATTTTTGTCGAACGCGCGGACCAATACTACTGTTATCGGGTGCTGCCGGGAACGCGGCGAACACAGCGAATATTCCAAACACCACAAACTTTGCGCAAAAATGTTTGTTGCAAAAATTTTCCCGAATTTTAGAGACAGTTTGATCGTGAGGTTGCGTTCTGCTACAGTATTGCTATATACCCTCAGACACTATTTTAAGCGCATAACCTATAGTAATAATCACATTTGCCATTTGAATAAGTAATTTTTGTTTTCACAATGATACTTTCGCGACACAGAATAGATTTTTTTATTTTAGTTCATGTATCGTGGCTATTTTTAAATTCATTCGCAGCGGCTTATACACGAGTTCGTAGCTATTTTAATGTAGTTGCAGGAGTCGAATAAACAATTTGTTGCATGTGACTCCACAAGAAAAAATCATACCTATGGATTTAAGTCCATTGTACTTCAGTGGCCAAGCAGCGGGTCCTCCGTCTCCGATTAATAACTGATCATGAAAATTTTCATCTAGCCACTCTCTTACTAATCTTGCTCGGTGGGATGGAGCACCATCCTGCTGTATCGTCGAACAAAGGTTCGCGAGTTTGGAGTATTTCTTATGCGAAGCAGGACAGAATAAAGCAAATCAAGTAAAAAAAAATTATCAATAAAAAAATTAATGATAATATAGAAGTTTAGTCGATTACAAACTTATGTGCAACACCTCTTAACTATTCAAACAAAATTCGGTTGTAATCTAAAACAATATATTTTATTCTTTCTCGTATGCTAAATATACTTTCTCCTTTTAGGTGGTGGAGCATCTAAAGCCTTCGGTGAGCTGTTGGTTCTGGGCTGATCTGCGATAATCCTGTTGTGGGGCAGTATTTCCTCTCGTAACACTTCCTCCTTCCTCTAAGACTCCAACAACATCCTGTAGATTGGCTTTTGGCACAAAAGCAAGGCCGGAAATGCATCTTACACACAGGGTAAATTCTGGTTCACTGTTATATCTATGGTGTCAGCTATAAACACCGATTTCGTGTATTGGGTCTACCGAATATTGCCTTCTCTTCTCTTTTCGATATTATTACACTATCGTGTAATTTGGATTGTTATTGTGACAAGGGCTTAAACTACCTAGCGCCCAAAAGGCTGGCACCCGGAAGTCACGTACCGTTCCAGTTTTACAACCGAGTGTTCTATGGTTCGTGGCGACTTGGAGGTAAACCAAAAAGAATCACACCCGACGAAGATTTCAGAAAACAACTTTTATTGTCCAGCAAGAACTAAACATGTCCCTGCTCAGCCATTGCATCATTTCTAGAAATTCTTCATTTATACATTCCCTTCGTGCCCATTGCCAATTGCACATTGACTCTTTATCTTACGCCCGTACTGTAGATCCTTTATTGTTTTCCGTTTTACAAATTTAATTCTCCCCGCATATATTTTCAATTCCGGCCAGCGGACGGGCCGATAATCGGATTTTGACAGTCGAGTTGGCACCGAAGTCGCAAAATTGTTCATTTCGGCGGTGATCCGGACATGTTCAAAATGCGAAATGACATTCCGATGCCCGCCGGCTACCATTCCAATAATGCCGGTCTCGATCATTCGCGTCGAATCACAATTGCGACCTCAATTTTACTTGGCCGGAGAAAGTTTACACAGGGAGCATCCTATCCCATAACAGTAATAAAGGTAATCAAGTTTTTGTTATGGAAATTCCGAGGATAAACTCGTGCGCCAAATTGAGCGGCAGCACGAAGGGGTATTGAATGGGTTTTAGAACATAAACTGCTCACCAACTAAGACTTCCACAGGAAAGTTTAAGACTAGCTAAGAAGTGGACTGGAAAGATAATTTATTATTTTATTCTAAATTTAATGACAATGACTCTAAAAATGCGTATTCCTTAGTTATTTATAATTGCCGTTAACCTAAGGGGTAAAACTAAAGCTTATTAACTGGTACAATTGGAAAGGTTTAACCGATGAAAAGTAAGATCTATGAATTAGGATGAAATTCTATTAATTATCTTAATAAAATTTTGTTTCCTAACTAAAACTGCCGTTTTGCTAAAGAAGATCAAAATAACCTTGTCTATTAAAAAATATACAGGGTAAGTTACGTATAGGCGGTGGTCTTCTACATTGTTAATGCTAGAAAAAAGTATAGACAAAACTTTTAAAGAAACATGAATACTAAATTTCGAAAATATTTCCCAATATACAGGGCGATCCACTAAGTAGTGGCGACCCAAAGCTATGTTTTTTAAAAGGAACACTCCGTATTTTGTTACATTTTTAGAAAGCCCTTAAAGAGCACGTTCTTTTTGGTACAGGGTATTAAGGGTCTATATTTAAAGTTAGCGAGTAAACTTTATCTCAATATCGGTCCACAATAATTGTTAACTAGGAGTAACAAGCAAATTTCAGTCGAAGTTATAGCCAAAATCTTATTTGGTTTTTGAGTAATACATTTTCAAATGTGGCCTCTTTTTTCGTTTAAAATTAAAATAACTCCCTAACCTTTAAAGATAGACTTCTACTTGTGGTTGAATTATTTTGCAAATTGAAATGTTTAGCATGGATATTGAAAGTGAAATTGAAAACTTAACTCCTCCAGAAATGGTGGAACAGGCTACAAGAGCCAGTTTGTTACCGGCAAAATCGGCAAAAATATATGAAAAATTATACATGGAATTTATGGATTGGAAAAATCAGAACAAGGCAAGCAGCTTTTCCGAAAATGTCTTAATAGTTTATTTTGATCAGTTATCAACAAAATGGAAATCTTCCACATCTTGAAATTAATGTGATCAATTAGACATAATATAGATATACCCTTATATCCCAAATTGCACACCTTACTGAAAAGGAAAGGAAGGATATAAACCTAAAAAAATCTAATACCTTTTCTACAAATCATTATGTGAACAATTTATTATACAGGGTTAGGCAGAATGAAGTATCTATTTTCTATATACTGGTATTTATTAATGGTTAAACTTTAATCAAAAACTGAAACAAAATGTTCTTGAGTAAACATGGCAATTCTATTTTCTGAATATCAGTCAAATGACTGTGAATTAGGCAGAATAACCTATCCATTTTTGAACTACATTTATTCAATAATGTAAAAAAATCTAATTTCAAATCAAGTCACCATGTGTTCCCGATACATGTCAATTTATGACAGTTGCCAAACTGTTTGCGAGAAACGTCAGTTAAAAGCTAATCAAACTTTGGAACAACTGAAGCATAATATTCGAACCGAGATTAATGCAATCCCAATTGAAATGTTGCAACGAGAGAAGCAAAATGTTTGTGCTAGACTTCAGGATTGCCAGCAGAGAGGCGGAGGCCATTTGACTGATGTGATATTGAGAAAATAGAATTGCCATGTTTACTCAAGAACATTTTGTTTCAGTTTTTGCTTAAAGTTTAACCATTAACAAATACCAGTACATAGAAAATAGATACTTCATTCTGCCTAACCCTGTAGAAGCACCAGATGCTAAATATTTATTGTCCAACCTACAGATTTTATTATGCCGAGCATTATTATCATTGTATTGACCACACAAGTATACAGTGTGTTTCACTTCAAGTCAAGACAATTCATTATTTTTTTACGGGTTGACCGATTTTCAAAAACTTTTTTTTAAATACATAGTACTCCGAAAGATCTACATTTTAGCACTAATTTTTTTCAGATTCGTCTTTTCCATGACCTACTACGATCAAAATTATACCCCCAAAAACTGCAAAAGTACATTAGGCATTTTTTTTAAGAAAAAAATAAATTGCACAGTCGTATTGGCCATACCCGAAAACCCCACATACCAAGTTTCACGGTCATAGCTTATACAAGGCGTTCACAAAATAGCTTCAAACATAGCAAAATTACGGTTTTTCGGAGTACCCTGTACAAACACGGAGAGATATTTTAAAATTATTTCTTTGCAGTTTCATTAGGGCTCACATAAGCCTCCATTTTACACGATTTCATGGCCCTGCCTTATACAGGGCGTTCACAATAAAAATACAAAAATCGAAAAAAATCGTTTTTTTTTTCTTGGTGTTTTTTACATTTTTTTCTACACTTTTAACTTATGCCTATTAAGAAAAATAAACAATATTAAATTTTATTAAGTATTTTCAATAAAGAGCACCCTGGATACTGGATACGTGTATAACAATCAATTATTAAATCTTTTTTAATGAACTTCGTATTAAACAATATTAAATTTTAGTATTTTCAGTCCACCCTGCACAACAATGCATTTTTCCAACGTCTTTTTACAATTTCCAGTGACTTTTTGCAATTCGTTTTGTGTGATAGACCTGCACGCGTTGCGAATATTTTCTCTTAATTCATTTCTGGTGGCAGGACGAGTCCGATATACCCTTTCTTTACGGGTACCCCAAAGAAAAAAATCTAAAGGTGTAAGGTCAGGAGAACGAGGAGGCCATGTTATGAGAGGACTATTTCGTCCGATCCATGTTCCAGGAAATTTGCTGTCAAGCCACTCTCACTCTTCTGGCGTTGTGTATGGAAGCACCATCCAATTGTATGAACATATTTTGTCGCAATGCTATTGGTACGTCTTCAATCCCGTCCCACAATTCATTACTTAAAAAATTAAGAAAAACATCGGCGTTTAAATTGTTCTCAAAAAAGAAAGGTCCTATTAATTTATTGTTGAATATGCCGCACCAAACATTAACTTTAAAAGAATACTGCCGTTTGCAATTTATCACCCAATGGGGGTTTTGATCTGCCCAGTAACGTGAATTCTGGGAAGATACAACACCATTGGTGGTGAATGTAGCCTCGTCCGTAAACATGATTGTTTTTAAAAAATTCCTATTGGATAAATACATCCCTTGGCACCACAATGCATACTCCATGCGCATATCTTCATCCCCATTTTCTAAGGTATGTAAAAATTTGGGTTTGTATGGGATCTTTTTATTCCGTTTTAGACACCGCCATACTTTCGTTGGATTCATATTAACTTCTCTTGAAATTTGCCTTATACTGGTCTTCGCATTTCTTTGCAGTTGTTTTAAAATAATGTTGTCTGCGGCAATAGTGATATTTCTTCTTCGTTTTGTTAAACTAACGTTACCAGTCCTATCAAATTCCATATTAACTCTGGCTACCGTCTGAAAACTTACAGGCTCTACTTCTGGGTGCCGTCTATTAAATACTTCAGCAGCTTCTCGATAAGTCCTATGGTTGTCTCCTACAAGTCTAACTAATTCCATTCTTTGATTTAATGTTAAGATTCGCACCATTTTTGTACTAATTCGGTTGCTGTAATTGTCACCAGAAATAACAAATAAGTGACAATTGTTCGATTCCATGGCATTCTATGATAAACGTTTTATATTTAGCAAAAATTATGCAAGAGGTATTATGAAGTTAATAAAAGTATGTCAGTGTCTAAACTAAAATACGAGTAAGTTTCCTAGTTGTTCAAATTCTTGCATTTGCTAGAAAGCTTAGGTATTGTTAAAAGAAACTCACAGTGTAATGAAGTTCATTAAAAAATATTTGAAAATTGATTGTTATCCACGTATCCAGGGTGCTCTTTATTGAAAATACTTACTAAAATTTAAAATTGTTTATGTTTTTTTAGTAGGCATAAGTTAAAAGTGTACAAAAAATTTAAAAAAACACAAAGAAAAATGAACGATTTTTTCGATTTTTGTATTTTTATTGTGAACGCCCTGTATAAGGCAGGGCCATGAAATCGTGGGAATTGATGGCTTATGTCAGCCCTAATGAAACTGCAAAGAAATAATTTTAAAATATCTCTCGGTGTTTGTACAGAGTACTCTAAAAAACCGTATTTTTGCTATGTTTGAAGCTATTTTGTGAACGCCCTGTATAAGTTGGCCGTGAAACTTGGTATGTGGGGTTTTCGGGTATAGCCAATACGACCGTGCTACTCATTTTTTTCCTAAAAAAATGCCTAATGTACTTTTGCAGTTTTTGGGGGTATAATTTTGATCGTAGTAGGTCATGGAAAAGACGAATCTGAAAAATATTAGAGCCAAAATGTAGGTCTTTCGGAGCACTATATTTAAAAAAAAAGTTTTTGAAAATCGGTCAACCCGTAAAAAAATAATGAATTGTCTCGATTTGAAGTGAAACACACTGTATAGTTTTCAATACAAAAAGGTAGTATGTAGGTATCTTCGGAATTATGGGAGCCTGTAGAAGACATGAGTTACACAAGTTGGAATTTACGAACGTATATGATTTTAATACAAAGCTTTTGGTCGCAATTAAAGACACAAAAACAAAAATAACCCGCAAATTCACTGTTACTGGGAAGTATTTTGATGTATGCAAAAAATACATGAATTTTCGCACAAAAAACTGTGCAACCTCCGCTTATTTTGTTAATTATTTGAACGGAAAATGCACCGTACAAAACGTAGGAATAAAATCCACAACAGTGGCTGAAAATTACATTGACGAATCAAAATCAAATCAATGTAGGCAATCAAATTTTAAATTCGATCGAATACAGTCAAACTAACAATTTGATAAATATTAGTCCATCAACATCAACAATGGATTCACCTCAAATGGTCCAGAAATTTTCAGGAATTCCACAGTTCCACTTTAGTAATTGCACTATCAAGAACATAAATATAAACCAAAAAGAATAACTCAACGATTATTTTGTTTCACTTGTTTACCTTTTCGTGGTGTTTTTTATGTTTAATAAACGTTTCATAAATATTTATTTTCATTATTTTCTGACTGGTCGTAGAAAAAATAGCGTCTGCAACTCGCATTTAATGGCTATTAAGACACTAGTAGTAAGTTACGGCAGTCGCCTACGGCTCGCGCCGTAATTTTTATACTCTTGTCTTAATAGCTATCATTAAATGCTCATTGCAGAATATAGGTACTATTCGGAATGTAGTACTCATGTTTCTCTACATGTTTCGTCTATACTTTTTTTTCTATATTAAGAATGTAGAAGATA
This sequence comes from Pseudeuparius sepicola, assembly GCA_963920635.1. Classification (NCBI taxonomy): domain Eukaryota; kingdom Metazoa; phylum Arthropoda; class Insecta; order Coleoptera; family Anthribidae; genus Pseudeuparius; species Pseudeuparius sepicola. The sequence continues at coordinate 42,528,626 of OY987302.1, read as the reverse complement.
TAGACCACGTAACTCACCCTGTGCATATTGCAAATTTTAAAAATTATTTTCTTGGACATCCTGTATGGGAACCAGATGAAACTTTGTAGAGTTATGTTTTAAGTGGCACTAAATAAATAAGAACCCGTCGTCAGTTTAGTCCTAAAAAAATCGCTAATACCTAGCACTTTTCCAAATTTGGACCCTTAAAACTAATCACAGTTGGCTATGTGTTCGGTTTTCAAAAAAATGAATACTGCATCGAATGCAATTTTCAGAGAGCTATTCAACAATAAGCCATTTTCTCGGAAAATCTGAGGTTATCTTAAAAAATGCTTTATAAAAAAGTTTTAGATTTTTTAAATATCTATAACTTTTGTGTGGGACATTTTCCGCTAAAGGGTCATGTTTCGCCGAAAATCGCAAAAAAACAGTTTCAACCCCTAAACAGCACCTCCATTTCACCATTTCGACTGATGTGTTTAATATTTATTTAAAGGTAACAGCCACCACAAAAAAAAATTTAAGTTTGGTGCATAAATTAACGATAGGCTTATTTAGCCCATAACTGGCTACAATATTAAGCGTGCAATGTACAATTATTATAAAATACAATTATTATGTCGATATAGACAAAAAGCTGCATTCTTCCAAACAGCAACAAAAAGTAACAACTAAATTACCTATATAATTAGTTGTTCGTGTACCAAGGTTTTGAAGTCCATAATGTTTATAACCTTGGCCTTGCAGGTATTGGCAACTAAATTCCTCATTTCGTTATATGCGGAATTTAGTTACCGAGGTAAGCAAAGGCCGAGGCAAATAAACGGCAAAAGTAACTTCACTGCCGAGAGACACATTTTATTTTTGTTTTAGTTCGGAAAATAAGTTTTTTTGTGCAAAAAGCGGCGTAGCGCGTATACTTTCGGTAAGATTTTTAGAAAAGTTACACCTTACGAAAAACTTAAAAAAAAATTGAAACTAAATCCTTCTTAAAAGGTATTCAGCAACGTTTTCGAGAGGCTGCGCATTTTTTCGATAACTAGAAATGAAAAACCGATTTTAGCGGGGTTCTTTATGTAAATTTTTCAATGTTAGGTAGTCAGTAAAACTAATCCTTCAAATGCCATAAAAAATGCACGGCTCTTAAAAAAATTAAAAAGAACGGTCATCCACCCATAAGCCCGCCGCGCCCGTCCTTGCTGCACAACTTGCCATGCAATTATTTTTATCTCGTTAGAACGAGCCAGTGATTCGCGTCCTCAGGCCATACGGAATATCATCGTTCAAAGTGACCAAACTGTACGATTTACTTTACGATTTACTTTAGCGCCGATTTCTGAGCTTTTAATTTAAGGCATTATATTGAAATCAAACGATCTATAAAAAAGAAAACAAACTTATTAGTAGAATACTCCATACAGTAAAGAATCCGGATGCGCTTTAAAATTGTAAATAAAGTCTGGCGTTTTTACTAGGATATTTTTGTGGTATTTTTACTCCCGGATGAACATAAAAGTAGTAAAAATATAAACTTATTATGATATATATTTTCACAAAATTTGAACCATAAGAATGAAGGAATTTCTACCGTGAAAGTAATTTGAATTCCTTGTAGGTACCTCAAGATTTAAAAGTGCGGTGAAGCGTGAAATTAAACGCCCCTAGAATATATTATGTAATATTCCGAGACAAAAGAGGTTTGAATTTGATATGAAATTTATGAATTGAGTTTAATAAGTGTTATTTTTAAAGGAAGACACATTCCCTAGATTAATATTTACATGGTGGCCTAAATAGACAAACCATAACAAATTAAAATTTAAACTTACCGAATTCATTGATAGTATTATTGAATAAATTCTCGAATGTCATAAAAATGATGAAGAACCGTATCATACATCATAATCCCTCTTACTTGTTCAATATTATGTAATAGGAAAATTGAAATTAAAATGATTAAGTATTTTCTATCAACATATTATAGTTATAGTACCTACATGAGCACAAATTATATTTCCCGCAAGCGAGCCCTCATATATTTTGTTTTGGAGCCGTTAGCATTAAAATACCTTATACCTTTATAGTAGAATGATATCATGATTCATATATTTTTTGTATTAAAAATTGTTATGTTGTGCAGTGTCAAGAAGTGGCAAGAAGTGGCGAAGAGGTAGAGCATCCCTCGGGAATCCGAATCACCCCCTTGTTTATTATTCTTTTTAGTTTAGGAGTTACGATTTTTTTGTGACTTTTTCAGTGTTTTCGACTTTTCAGCTTATATTGGCTATAATCCTAACAGGCGCGTATCTGAGGGGGGTAATGGGAGTAATTACACCCTCCCCTTTGGACATGTGGAAGGTGGAAATCGAGAGCAATAAAACGGTAAACATTCGATTAGTTTGACTTCAGTTGCAGTTCTCTGAACAACATCATAATTGCCGTCTCATCTTTTATTATTTGTTGCCAAGAATAAAGTATTTTATTACCTATATCATTTCTTCGGTAAAATATATTTTTGTTCGTTCATAAAACTATTTATTCCACTAAATATTTTCTTAGAAATATACAGGGTGTTTAAAAAAGACGGGGCAATAATTAAGGGGGTGATTTGTCACATCATTTTTTGAAAAAGTTCCTATAATCATAGGTCCGGAAATGTATTGTTTCCAAGATACAGGGTGCAATTTTTTTAAGTTAATTAATAATTTGAATATTATTATTATTGATTTTTAAACACATCTAGTATGTTAGTAAATAAAACAGTTATTTTTAGTAGACTTATTTGCAAATATTCCAAGAATGTTTGAAAATGTTTTTGCGGACCAGCAAAAAATTGTTTTTTGTATTTTTTATCTCAGTGGCGCAACGCCGCCCCTGGTCTGGTCCTGCGAGTGCCGGACCACCATGCGACGGCCCCATGTGAGATCATGGGAACAATCATCGCCCTGTAAACCCAGAGCATGATCCTAGGATTCAATCCACACGAGTTGCCAACGGCTCTGAGACACGCAACCTTCTTTCTATTCTCGAGGTGGACCCCACATAACTCTATGCGAGGAATGGGGTCCACCTTTCCCTTCTTGGTGAATATCACCAACTCAACCTTATTTGCGTTGACCCTTAATCCGTTCATAACGCACCAGCGTGAGAACCTCTCCAGAGCTCTGTTAAAGAGCTCCTCCAGAAGCCCCACGTCGGTGCCCTGAACTAGAATCACTATGTCGTCCACGTATGCTTGTACGTAGACCCCCTGCTCCACATCCAGGACTCGAAGCAGCTCATCAACCAACATGCACCAAAGGAGGGGGGACAAAACCCCTCCATGAGGACAACCCCTTGATGCATTGACGGTCACTCGTTCTCCGCACAGCCCTGCCAGTGAGCATGGATCGGGTCCACCTTACCAAGGCTTCCCCGACCCCTACGCCCTCCACGGCTCTGCAGATCGAGTCCACTGCTGTGTTGTCGAAGGCCTCCTCTATGTCTAGAAAGACCCCCACCGAGAGTGAACCCCCCTCCAGTCCCTCGTCGAGCCTTGCGGTGAGATGGTGCAGGGCCGACCCATCTGGCACGCATGCTGGGTGGGACATAGAGGGGTATTAAGAGCAAGCTGCTCCCTTAAATATCTGTCCGCCAGCATCTCCAGTGTCTTCATCAAGAAGCTGGTGAGGCTAATGGGTCTGTAGGCCTTGGCCTCAGTATAATCACTGCGCCCCGGCTTGGAGATAAAAATCACCCTGATCTGCATCCACCGCCAGGGAACATGCCCCCTGGCCACAGACGCTCGAAACACACCTATCAGTGGTCCGGTAAGTCCCCCCCCCCGCCCCTCTGAAGAAGAGCCGGGAAGACCCCATCCAGTCCAGCCGCCTTATAAGGTGAGAAGGACCCGATGGCCCATCTGACCCTTTCCTCCTTCGTTCCTAGTAAATAAGTTGACAATTGAATCCACAAATCAAAACAACGCCCTCAAAAATTAAGAAATTATGACATAAACAACAAAAGTGAAACAGAATAGAATAGAATGTGAAGGAATTTCATTTTGTATTATTGTATAAAATAAAATAAATATTATAATTATTATTACAAAATTGTCATGTGGTAGCATGATAAAAATGTAGCAGGAAATAAACGCAGTGTAAACTAATCTCACAGGTAAGAAATTTTAAACGATTTATGGACAACATCCTTGTATTTTTGCACTAATTATGTAAATTATAAAATAAATCTGGAAAATTCAAAAGCTCTAAAAATATTATAGAAAGCGTTTCTCTGTTACTGGACGTTGAAGAAGTTGAAAATAGCAGCTAATTCAGAGTTTATTCTAAAGTGATATTATAAAAGCCTTAATTTGTATTCATAACTGATTCTAAAGACGTTATGGTGGTTAGCTCCGATATGAATAAGTTCGCTATATAAAAGCAGTCTTGAAATATATACAGGGTGACCGTATTTCGAGTCAATGCATGGGGATCTTGATCTTGGTTATCTTAAGAGATACGAGGTCGGTTAAATTGGGGCAAAGTTGCGGAAACTGATGCCGAGTAACATGGTAAAAAAAATTTTGGTTGGCCCTTCTCGTTTTGAAAATAATGGGAAAAAACTGAAAATCGTCGTTTTGGTTTTTATTTTTTTAAACGAAAACGAATGGGGCTGGACATTTCTATGTTAAACATTATTAGGGCACTTTTTTACAAGGAATCTAAATGTGACCTCACATTTTTTTCTCGCCTCCCTGGACAAAGATATGACTATCAACTTTTATTTTTCATATGGCCGCCATATTCGATTTTTGCATTTTTGTAAAGAGGTTTTTTTTCTGAATAAAATGATATGTTACACATTATGCTTTATTTTGGTTTTCTTGCAGTAATATCAAATTAATCGTTTTTGGCATAGAGTGCCTTGGAAACATAAGCCTCATAATGTTTGACGTTTTGGCATAGAATGCCTTGGAAACATAAGCCTAGTAACCCATTGTTGCGAAGTGTGCTTTGGAATATTGTTTATCGGTTCAGTAAAAATTCAGTTAATGTTAATTTTATTGATTAAATAAATCATAGCACAGAATAGCCACCGTAACTATTCTGTGATCATAGATCATAGACATACCACGAGAGTGTGATCTGAGACCTTCTTATTTATTCATCATTTGCCATATAACACATTAATACTAAAAAAGTCAAACTGGAAACATAAGAACAACAAAAACCTAGACGAGTAGACAATCCTATTTTACAATGAATATTGAATTTGTCTTCCTTGTTCCTCAAGGCGCAATGCAGCACGTTTCCTTAAATTGTTTATGGCTCGTCCAATATCCCTTCGTCGTCATTTATATTTGTGGAATAATAAATTTGAATCATGTCACATGTCACGGTTTTCTTCATGTGAAAATGATTTTTTTGGCAGTAAAATAAAGTATCCGTGACACTTCAAATTGTAGTAAACTATCAAACGTTATGGGTCTTATGTTTCCAAGGTATTCTATGTAGAAAAATGTCAAACATTATGGGGCTTATGTTTCCAAGGCACTCTATGCAAAAACGTCAAACATTACGGGGCTTATGTTTCCAAGGCACTCTATGCAAAAACGATTAATTTGATAATACGGCACGAAAAATAAAGTAAAGCGTAATGTGCGACATATTATTTTAACCAGAAAAAATCCTATTTTCAAAAATGCAAAAATCCAATATGGCGCCCATAAGAAAAATAAAAGTTGATCGTCATATCTTTGTCCAGGGAGGCGACAAAAAAATGCGAGGTCATATTTAGATTAGTTATAAAAAAGTGCCTAATAATGTTTAACTTAGAAGTGTCCAGCCTCATTCGTTTTCGTTTAAAAAAATAAAAACGAAAACGACGATTTTCAGTTTTTTACCATTATTTTCAAAACGAGAAGGGTCAGCCAAAATTTTTTTTATCATGTTACTCGGCATCAAATTCCGCAACTTTGCCCCAATTTAACCGACCTCCTATCTATTAAGATAACCAAGATCCCCATGCATAGACTCGAAATACGGCCACCCTGTATACCGGGCAGTAATTCAGTAATGTAAAAAACTATGTTTTTCCTCACAAATGAAAATATTGAAAATAATAAGCCTTATAGCATTATTAACTTTTTTAAATCGCCCTTATAATGAACAAATTATTTATTGGTCGTGGAAAAAGCGTCTTTAGCGTTCATTAAAGACAATTTTCTAGAAATTTCTGAGTACATTTTCGACATAGAATACATGCAGGTTCCCTAGCTCTTAAATTGACTGAATAATCGGATCTCTAGAACATCTAAAAATAATGATAGTTTCTCATGATTGTATTTTACCTCTAGACAAGGCAATGCAATTTTTAAAAATATATAGATTTTATTTTTCAGATATTGAGAAACTACTGAAGATGCTTAAACCAAGTTTTCTATGCAATGTATCTGTGTAGTTTATCCTTGGAAATTATAGAACATTTATATAGGTATTTCAGTACTTAAGCATCACATAACTTCATCGTTATCTTTATCAGTTGGTTGTACAGCAGCTTGTGACTCATTTTGGGGGAGGAAGGATTGTTGCTTGCTTCCATTAATGCTTGCTATCAACTCATCGAGTTTCTTACTGATTCTATCCTTTTTTGTTAGTTTACACAGAAGTGTTCATGCGAAAAATTTAAAATGTTGGGCAATTGAATCTTCGCACCCGAGTAACTCAACGCTTCTGGTTGAAAACAAACGACCAAGGTGAATACTTGAGACATTGCTGGAGCGATCTTGCTACATTTCGTCGTTCAATATTGTTGACTGTTAATCTGAAAAATTTTGAACTACTGCTGCCATTGAAATCTAAAGCATATGGCCATTGAAATCTAAAGCATATGGACTTAACAATGTGTTATCAACCATGTTTAAATGCTTTAGCCCCTTTCTTTGGCGCGGTAGTTACCAATATAATTAACTCTTTGTTTCGAAATTAATTATTTTCCTTTATCTTGGCAATCCATTGCCGAAGATTTCTAATCGTAGATCATTGCTTGATTTGAGGCCTATCAGCATTCTCCTTGTGCTGAGGGTTATACCTAGTCCATCAGATATGTTGACAGATATCGTAAATAGCGCTATCAGTATTGTAGATGAAGATCATAATGAGACGGAGTACACTTCGCTCGATCGATAAAATTTGAATTTTTTGTTATTAATAATTTAATAATATGTTCATTTGTTATTGTTTTGCTTCAATTACGAGATTTTTTTTCTAATATTTGGAAAATATATCTATTTTAATTTGACGTTTTTTGGTCAATAAAAGCAATGAGTCTGGTGAATAAACAAACGGAAATACTTATAAGCGTTTAGAGTAAAGTAAGTATCTGCTCCTCCAGCCTGGACGGATGATTTTACTTGTGAGAGTTTACTTCTCTACTATACTTCTGTGAGTTTACTTCTCTTGCCAAGAGTTTACTCCCAAGTGTTTACTCGTCAATACTTTCAGGGTGTCTACCAAATCGAGTTTTTAAAATTCCCTGACTTTTCCAGGTTTTCCCTGACCAAAAGGCAAAAAATTCCCTGACTAATGCCTACCTACTGAGATAAATATGCGAATTTAAATAAAATGGAAGAGTCAACAGATCCCCTAGGATGAAATTACTCTGAACGATCGTGCTTACTAACAAAAAAATTCAAAAGCGGACTATTAGTTTTAGTGATATCATCTGACATTAATTAAATAAATGTGCAAATTATGTCCTATTATGTTTTTGAAGAAAGTTATAAAGTGGCTTGGAATTTCAACTTTTTGGCAGAAACTGTTGCTAACGAGGTTAATAAAGTACAGTATAAATTGACACCCCCCTTAACTTGCTAGTGTCTGAGGTTAGAAAAAAAAGTTTTGTTACAAAAGTTTTAGATACTAATACAACATTTTTGGGACGCTATTGGACCTTATACAGCGTGTTCTACAAAGCCGTGGCAAACATAACTTTTGTTTTTTAAATGGAACGCCTTGTATATTTTCTACGCATTTTTCCGATTCCAAGCATATAATATGTTATATGTTGGCTCCAAGCGTTCGTTCAGAACAGCCTTTTTTGTGAGGGATTACTCCTTGGGTCATAGGTTGCCATGGAAGACAAAGGTCAATTATTTATAGTAACAATTATTGAGAGTTTGCAAGTATATTCACGCTTTGGAAAACAAAATGGTCTATTTTAAGTTTTCAGAGAAAATTAAGAATGGAAATTGAGAGAAATGAGAAATTTTAAATAGTAAGTGACATAGTTAATAAACTTCGTTGGATTTATTGTTCGAAATTTAATTTATATTGAAAACGACAATAACATTTAGAAAAAAGGATATACGTATGAATTTATTGATATTTGCTACTAAGTTTGTGTTTATTGGGGCAACAATAAAATTGCTGTGTATGTGGATTTCTTCCCGAATTCTACCTTTCAGTGTTTCTATATTTTTCGGTCTGTCATAATAAATTCTGTTTTTTAAATAACCCCACAAAAACATATAAAAATATATCCTTTTTGTAAATGTCATTGTCGTTTTCAATAAAAATTAAATTATAAACAATAAATTTGACGAATTTTACTATTTAAAATTTCTTATTTCTCTCAATTTCCCTCCTTCATTTTCCCTGAAAGCTTAAAAGAGCCCACTTTGTTTTCCAAAGCATGAATATACTTGCAAACTGTCAGCTATTACTATAATTTGGCATTTGTCTTTCATGGCAGCCTATGACCCAAGGAGTAATCCCTCAAAAAAGGCTTAGTTCTGAACGAACGGTTGGAGCGAACATATAACAAAAATATACAAGATGTTCCATTTAAAGAAACATAAGTTATGTCTGCCACGGCTTTCTAGAACACACTGTATAAGGTCCAATAGTGTCACAAAAAACTTTGTATTAGTATCTATAACTTTTGTAAAAAAACTTTTTTCTAACCTCAAAGACTAGCAAGTTAAAGGAGGGTGTCAATTTATAATGAGCCACCCTGTAAAAAAAAGATACAAGATTTATTGTAAAAATATAAAATGACGTATAAAACAAAGAAATATCTTTTACACATAAAAAATAAACACCTTCAAAACAAAAATAAATAGCTTCGTAAAATCTTATTTAGTTAGATTATCTTTGGAGTATAGTAGAAGCACAGGGATCACATATAAATAAATAACATAATGTGATCTCTGTGGAGTAGGATCAAAATGAATATGATAAATATGATTTTGATTAGTTTTTGTAAGAATTAAAGATTTTCTATTTTAACATCTATTAAACCACAAATTTCCAGGTTATTTGATAGATTTCCCTGACTTTTCCCTGATTTCCCTGACCAAAAATAATTCCCTGACATTTCCAGGTTTTCCAGGTTGGTAGACACCCTGTTTATTCACTTCGTAGGCTCAAGTAAATATTCGTGGTGTTACATTTTGTTCTGTATTTTGTCCTACAATATATTATAATGCGCAAACTTACGTCGAATACGTTAAATATAGTATCTATTTTCATTGCAGTTTATGTAGGATTGCCAAATATTAACAGTTGTTGCGTAAATGAGAATTATGAAAAAATTTCAAATCTTCAATTTTTAAAATTGGGTGCCTAATATGAGACAGTCTCATATTAAGGTTTAACAAAAATACTACTTACCACAAAATAATTTTTATTTTAAAAACATTAAATGAATATCAACTTAAGACAGTATCCAACTCTTTAATTATATAACACTTGACACTCTATTCAAATTATTAGTAATCTAAATTGGATGAAGCGAGTCTCCTTATACGAGATATCTCATATTAGGAACACTGGGTTGTCTCATATTAGGAATCCGATGGACAACCATAGAATGTTTCGCCATCGTTAACAAATGTTATTAAATTGGTTATATAACTACTCTAATTATAAAATAACTTTTATTCGATACAACAAGCTACAAAAATATATTAAACACTTACCTCGTTATTCAGAATTACACGGTAACCCAAGCCCTTTAAAAGTTTTTGCACGTACTGTTGAAGTAAACAATGCCGTTTGTAGCCTAAAAATTTAGATGAGCTAGGTTACCAACATGTGGTTTTCGCGTTTGTTAGAGTTTGTGTTCGACAAATGGCACTGATGATGGTTGTTTAAACGAAAGGGCTCTGTCAAATATCTGTGCAAAGTACAAAGATTTTACTACTCTAGATCATATTTTGTTTCTTTAAATCATCCATGTTTGCTATTTTGTTCATATTAAAAGAAGACTTGACCTCAGGAGAGCAATAAATCCACGTGCAACTTTTTCTGCATTTGGTGAAATTGGATTCTACCTCCAGAAAATTCGCGGGCTCTGCAAATAATATGTGTTAACAAATTGGTGATGGAATTAGTAATTTTCTATTCTTATTTATTTTTGTTAAACATTGGATTAATTCTTTCTTTGATGAATTTAAACCTAACCTATAACAGTAAAAAGATTAAAATGGCAGCCATTAATTTTTGGTAATAGATTTCACCATAGGTTTTATGACCTACCCCACAACTGTTATAAAAATAAAAATGCGGTGACACCTATGGAAACCTAAGAGTTCTCTTATTAATAAAACTAAAAGTAAATTTTGCAACTATTGAAAATACAAGTAACCCTTATACAACTCAGAGTAGCACGCGCATGCGGATATTTAGTAAAATCGAATATACGACATAACCTCTAATTTAGTTTTACTACCCGCATCAGAAACATATTAATAACTGTGATTAGGTAATGTGTGTGTTTTACGAGCAAAATGCCAAAAATACTTCTAGTTTGTCAGTTGTACCCAGCGCATGGGCAAATTGCAGAAATAAATGGAAATTCAGACGAAGTAATAAAGGCGAAATAGGGAAGAAAATATAAGTGACAGTGAATAAAATGAATACCAATTACTCAACGCCTATTTTATGTTTTTATTTATTTATTGTTACTTTGTTTTACTTTTACTTCTTCACGACTAAAAAGTTAATTTGTATTAAAATAAATATTAAAAAAAAATAGTTATAAAAACTACCTACCTATTTTTTAAAGTTAAACATTGGTAGAAAAACATTTTACATTTCCCATAATTGTGTTTTAATTGATAGAATCGACAATATGAATAAAATAATGGATATTAATGATCTGAGCAATATTTTTTTCTTATATTTTATTTTTGGACAAAAAAAAAAAACTCACCGAAACTCTTAACCTAATGAAAATAATTATGTAACCTAAAATTGTATACCTATATTTATAATTATTGTCAAAAATGCCGAAATTTTTCTTTTCTGCCAACTCTAACCTTAATTATTTTTTTGTCTTTTAACGTTAAATCTCACATTTTGCTGTTTATAAATATAACCTAGAATAATATCACCAATTTTCTCCCAGATCTTCAATTTTTTTAACAAAAATGAAAAATAATAATATGTGTAACTATTAAAATTTTTATAACAACTTTTTAATATCTTGAAAGATTATACCTAATTTGTCTATTTATAATCTAATTTAACCTGACCTAACCTAACCTAACCTTAAAAAAACAATTATGGTGAGAGAAAATTGGAAATGTTTTTCTAACAATTTTTAACTTAACCAATAGGTGATTTTTATAATTTTATTATTTTTTTTAATATTTATATTATTACAAATAACTTTTTAGTCCTGAAGAAGTTCCAAAATAGGAATGAAAGCTTGGCTTATTTTAAAAGAAGTTAAGTAAAGCCTTTGGCTTTGAAACCGTGATACACTGTTTTAAGTTCTGTTATTTTATTTTATGGAGTTATTATAAGTGACTAGGACTACAGAAGAATTTGTGAAATGTATATGTATAACAACATAATAGTTAGAATGAATTCATAAGCTATAAATAACGCCCATGTTATGGTACATGCGTAGATCGAAATAATTTTTTTAGTTGCATAAGGGGTTGATATTACTTAAGGTTTTTAATTGATTTGGAGAAGACCATTATAGAACTATATATATAGCCTTAGAAGTTATATAGCAGTCTCATAATTTCCCCGAAGGAACAAAAAAGGTGTTTAGATTACCTCTACAAAACCTAGCCCTACAGGTTTTATAAAGTAGTTTCCAGATCATTATATAACTCGGTTATAAAACTTATTATTAGCGGATCGGGGGGATGAAGACGAGGTAATTTGTTTACATTGGCATTTCTTAAATTCAGTCTTTCCTCTATTTTTTAATGCATAATAAATAGTTTTTTAATAGACTTGTATATCCTATATTATGCTTTGAGATACTTATATTTACAATAAATAAGCTAAATCGTATAAAAAAACTGGAAACCTTAAACGTGCCGACAACAACATCTTTTTAAAATCATGAAACAAAAAAGTTGCCTTTGGTAATGTATCTATTTTTATCTATTGTTGGTATTTTGCCTATAGTATTAAAATTTAATATCTTTCAAAGAGTCCTGCGGTTACCCTTACCATTTGATAATCGAAGACAAAAAGGCAATTAAATATGTTATATAAAAATACAATCATTACCTGGAACATTGTTTGGGGTAGTAAAATCTACAGAAATAATAAATGTTATGTATTAACTTGGCCCTCGGGGTCGGGGGTATATGTTAATTAAAATTAGGTACTGATGCCGGTGGTGGTCGCCTCGGAAAATACAATCTCAAGTCTAATTTTTAGAATATAACTACAAAGGAGTAGCAGTTTTTAAAATCAGCAAAGAAAAGTTATAACGGTGGACTATAAACATTTTTAACAACAGTTACTAGTTGATACAAGATATAAAGATAGAATAACTGCATGGCTAGGTTTGATTGACCCGGGGCATCCAAAGTGCAGGTGACTTGAATGCCAATTTATCGTAAACAAGTGCCGATTAAAAGACAGTTACTAGCAAAATTCTGGTTGCATGTTGAGCAAGAAACATGCAAGTCATTATAGCCGCTCCAATTCGTTTTGTAATTTACAGAAAAAAATTAAAAAGGAAATGAAATCGTAAGACCATATTTATTTAAGGCTTTTAAACTGAACTGCAAATAGTAGGTCGGGTTTTTCTATCTATATCTTCAATTTTCCAGATCCACTGATCATAATATTCAAAAGTTAGATGTAAAAATATTCTGTATTCCCCCAAATTGCTTAAATATTTTTAAAAGTTATAGGATGATTAATTTTGAAAACATATTTTCAGAATATCCTCATACAGGGTGTCTACTTTGAAACATTTACAAATCCATATATCTAATGTTTATTTTTGGAGATAATCGTCTGAACTTTTTTGTTTGAAAAGCCTTTAAAAACCGATTCCTTTGACCTTCCTACCATTTTCAAAAGCAAATCCAGGATCGGCTACGATTTTTTATACCCCCGATTTTCACGAAAACCGTTCAGAGATTTTTTTTATTAAAAATCTGACACCACGGCGTCAGTCAGTATACCCCAAAACCCCCATATACCAAATTTGAACAAAAAATATACAGGGAGTTCCAATCTCAGGGTGTCATATTTTAGAAAAATACGAAATTTAAAGGCATCTGGCGATTCAAGTGTGCCTCAAAAGACTTGAATGTTTAAGAGAACCACACAATGTGTGGGTGTGCAACGATTTGATACAAATATGTTTGGGGTATTTTTCTCTGGGCCATCTCAAAACCCTGAAGTTTTATTAAACTTTAGTCCAATTATCGAAAAAATATATAAATAAAAAATATTAATAAACTAAAAAGTAAGTTTTCTGTTACAAACAATTCATATTATTGGACATTTGTCAACAAAGTCACTGTCTAAGATGATACATTTTCTATCCCTTTTCTGTCGTGGCACACCAGCCACCGTAATTCGGGTGAGTCAGAATGCATAGTAAATACTTTAAAAGGGTGTTCGGCAGGTGGTTTTAAGGGGGGTCTTTCATATAAAATTTTTCGATTTTGCTTTCCTTGCCAAGTTATTCGGGTCTACAGGGTGACCCAAAAGTAGTTTTTTATTTATATCTCAATAACGACGCTATTGAAAAATTTGAAATTTGGTTCGTGTTATCTACTTACTGGAAGACGCCTTAGGGTAGTTTAATCATTTACACACTGCTCTAAAAAAGGGTAAAAACTAACAACCCCTATTAATTTTTTTGCTCGAACTTTTTTGTGGGTCATTTTTACGCATAACAACAATACGATTTGTGTAGCCCTTCTATTTAGAAAACTTTTTTCCCTCTATATTTTTTCTCGAAAATACAATATTTTTCCTACAAAAAATTATTGCATGCCAAATACCATTCCCCTGACTGTTCCAGAAAATTAAGGAGATATTGTTGAGATATAAATAAAAAAAATTCTTTTGGGTCATCCTATAGATCCGAATAACTTGGCAAGGAAAGCCCAAATCGAAAAATTTTATATGAAAGACCCCCCTTAAAACCACCTACCGAACACCTCTTTAAAGTATTTACTATACATTCTGACTCACCCTGTATACTTACTGACTGGCAGGCTCCTGTATTTTTTAGACATAGTTCGTTTATAGTGTCTGAAGCTGTTTTTATATAGTTAAATTTTGACCCCAAAAAATTCAGTACTTTGAAATGACATAAAGAAAGACACACTGTATATTTTGTATTACACACCAACACTTGGAATGTTAACTATTCAACGGATTTGAGGGGATTTCGCGGCACACTTGACTTGCCAGTTGCCTTTAAAATTCCTATTCTGTCTAACTTTGACTCTCTGGAGAATGGAACTACCTCTATATTTTTTTGTTCAAATTTTATATTTGGGGGTTTTGAGGTATCGCTAAATGGTTGTCGTGAAAATCGGGGGTATAAAAAATTCTTAGCAGGCTCTGGATTTGCATTTTGAAAATGGTGGGAAGGTCCAAAGAACCAATTTTTGAAGGTCCTTCATACAAAAAAAGTTCAGGCAATTGTCTCCAAAAATAAAAATGTTATGAATTTGTATATATATGTGCTAGTTAATTGCTTAGATTTTAGCTTTCAGCTGTGTTTTTCTAGCTCATACCGCAGCTAGGAAAACGTAGCTAACGCGTTCTACGCTGGGCGATCCTTCAACTCACGTTGTGTTATAAATGCTTTCCTACGTTAAATAGTAGATACCTAACTTATTATGATCTGCCCCTAGTTACTAATTTTTCTTCTTCGGTTTAAAAAACCGCTCTAGAGGCCGTGCCGCATTTGACGCCGATGTTACACGTCGAGTAGGAAAACAGATGCATTGAATCCCATTTCACCGGTGCTTTGCGTTTAACGCATGCGGCGCCCGCAGTGCGTTTCCCTCAGGTAGGAAATCGCATGGATTAATAAAGAAATGATTTTACCCCATATAAAAAAGTTAAAAAAATTGTAGTTGTAGTACTGGAGAGGAAAAAATAAAGAATCACACTATGTTTCACTCGAAACGTAAAATACAAGGTGACACATCAGGAGGTGGTTATACCCCACATTTCGAATTAAAAATTTAGTTGTAATTTTCAAGGGATTACTAGGGCGGAGACATCCACTTTGCAGGCTAAAAATACCTTCGAAACTACTTTCGATTTAATGGAAAATGAAATACACTTTCTCATTTTTAATGGAATCCCCCAAATTTGCTTCTATGTATATTTTAATTCTTCTTAAAATTTTCAGACGATTTTCTACCTTAGTAGATGAATTGAAAATAACGGCTTTTGTACACTCCGTGTCTTCTTTAGGGCTTCAAAAAACGAATAGGATTTGTATCGAAAAATGTATTACCTATAACACCAGGGTAAAGTTACCAACAAAAGAAATGAAACAACCAAAATAATATAAACACATCTTTGCGCAAACTTCAGTCCAGGATATTAGATCCAAAAGATACTTTTGTTGAAAATGGCTCATACAAAAATACTATCAACTTTAATCCCGCTGTTTTAAATGATATTTAAAAGCTTACATTTTACCATTTTATTATTAATAAATTTGCATAACTAAAAATAACTAGAGTATTTTGAATACTAGCGTGTGCGTATGCAAGCATGGATACTACTATATCAGTAAATGGGATTTTTATTATATTTTAAACCGAAATAAAAAACTGACTATTACATTAGGCATGCCCTGAAACCAAATTTGGGTCCGAAAAATTTCTTGCAGATATCTCGGCATTCGAGAGGGAGGCAAACACATAAACGCGGCACAAAAGTAAAGTACTCTTATTTTGCATCGTATAGGTACATACATAGAGAAAAATGGTTAAGTATAAGAGAAAGTTGTTTGCAATGAAAAGTATACACAAATAGGAAATCATGGTCTACTATTATTTTTTATCATTAGTTGCAGTAAAAAACAAAAAATTTAAAATACCCTACCAACCACATTCTGCAGACGTTTACGTGTAAAGAACAATTCACAAGGTCAGTTGTGAAGCTTGACACTATTTGCGTAGCGAAACAAAAATAATTGCTTGTTCAAAAATTTTCTATAGGTATTTCATATACTCCCAATTAAATAGTCACGGTCAGTATAAGCCCCAGTACCGTTGACTTACGTATTTATAAGACTGTCATCTTCTGGAAAACAGATGGCGCTGATGGCTAATAATGTATTTTGCATTGTATTTTGTCTTCGGTAAGCGCATGCTGCGCCGTGTCAGACACGATTGCAAAATAAGGGTACTTAACTCTTTTGCCGCGTGCCGCGTTTAAGTTTCTGACTCTCCCACGTATACCGCGATATCTGCATGACATTTTTCGGACCATATTTTGGTTTCAGGACATGTCCAATGTAGCCCCATAGTCAGTTTTTTATTTCAGGGCAAAATAAAAAAAAATATCATTTGTGTGTTTATTTTTAGCTGAACGATTGACAAGAGAGGTTCACAATTTAATAGAGTTAGGCGACTTTTTTGGCCATTTTATGAGGCAGTTATCCCAATCCATTTGTTTCCAAACTCATTATTTATAATTTTTTTACAATGTTGGCATTGTGTGGTGGAGCTCCGTCGTGTTGAAACCACATGGTTCTTCTTAAATGCAATGGCACATTTTCCATGAGAACTGGCAACTGTTATTACAAAAATTAGAGATTATATTCGTGTAATACAAAGTATATATTATCCTGAATCAAATTAGCCTTGGCTTGATCGGATATCTATGGAAAACAATTGACAGTTGATAATTTATTATTCTTACCTGTCATAATTGAAATACCTTCTTTTGACATTTAATAATTATATCCAGTCCACAATCGTATCATAAAACTTCAATAATGGTAGCACACAAGGAAAAAGTTGATATGTACCTGAAAAAAATACTAGAAGAGCCCTTAGAATTTATAGGGAGAAATAATATCCTGTTTATTCGATTAGAAAAAAACTTAAGGGAGAACCAAAATGCATTTTCTACCCACAAAGGCAAATCAATTAGAATAATAGTTCGCACCAATGATGCAACAGTCCAAGTGCAATATTTTGAAGATTACCCGAGAAACTCAATTAGACAAGCTGCAAGTAGAGAATTAAATTTGAAGAAGTCGTCCATACAACGAATTATAAACGACAACAAATATCATGATTTTAAATTACATTACCTAGAATATTTGGGAGAGGCAAATAAAGAAAAAAGACTTGATTATATTGTTGAAATCATGGTGGTGACCGAGATTGTTGACAAGCTTATTTTCAGACATATACTTTGGACAGACGAAAGTCGTTTTATTAGTAATGGCTTACCTAACTGTAAAAACAAACATTATTGGTCCACTGAAAATCCTCATATTGTCAATCCAATTCGGAATCAGGGACACTTGATGGTGCGGCATAATTGGTCATCATTTAGTTGGGAGTTTTAACTGGAATAACATATAATACATCTGTCCGAGCATCTGTCAATTGCTTCTGTCAAAAATATACCTTCATAAGTCACAGCTAACTCGATTTTCATTAAAAAAATACCGTGGCATCTTTTTCATATTTTTACAAATAATACGCATATAACTTTTTAATGAAGAGAAACAGGTATGGTCCTGGGAAAAATATAGGTATGGTCCTGGGAAAAATATATTTGATGACGTCATTACCTATATTTCCCAAATTACTAAAAACTATATTTTTGGCCCAAAGAAACCCACAAATTTTTACTGCCTGTTTTTGTTTGCCTACAATAACCCTGGGGCGTCGAGTTTGGGACACTCTGCACAATTTACAATCTCTATTTTATATCTAGGTGAGTTTTACAATCTAACAGTTGAGATTGTCTGTTTTTATATCAGTAGGTATACGGGGTGACCGTATTTCGAGTCTTTTGCATGGGGATCTTGGTTATCTTAAGAGATACGAGGTCGGTTAAATTGGGGCAAAGTTGCAGAACTTCCAAGGCACTCTATGCAAAAACGATTAATTTGATATTACAGCATGAAAAACAAAGTAAAGCATAATGTGTTTCATTTCATTTTAACCAGAAAAAAATCCTCTTTTCAAAAACGCAAAAATCCAATATGGCGCCCATAAGAAAAATAAAAGTTGATCGTCATATCTTTGTCCAGGGAGGCGAGAAAAAAATGTGAGATCATATTTAGATTCCTTGTAAAAAAGTGCCTTAATAATGTTTAACTTAGAAATGTCCAGCGCTATTCGTTTTCGTTTAAAAAAATAAAAACGAAAACGACAATTTTCAGTTTTTTCGCATTATTTTCAAAACGAAAAGGGCCAGCCAAAAATTTTTTTAGCCATGTTACTCGGCATCAAATTCCGCAACTTTGCCCCAATTTAACCGACGTCGTATCTCTTAAGATAAACAAGATCCCCATGCAAAGACTCGAAATACGGTCACCCTGTATATCAGTAGGTAGACCCGTGTATGCACAATGGATTCATTTTTAACAATTTCCTAAAAGGGCATGAAATCTCCAAAATAATAACCCCGTGAATAGCAGGCCATTTTATTCAATAATGATTATTGATTTTATATAAAAAAATAAGGTGGGATTTCACAATTTTTTCAAATTGGAAACCTATTTGATTCGGTTAAAATAGCAGTAAAAATTAAAACAATATAAGCCTTGGAGGTAGGTATAATATTATGGGCTGTATATGTTTGTATGTAGGTATATATTTAGTTATTTATCTCATGGTGGAAGGTTGACTTCTTGTCGAATTTTGTTGCATTCTAAAGATTCCCCCTACCTAATATTTTTGTATAACTGTTTCAATGAAAATAAACGTGACTTTTCGAATTGATTTTATTTATTTATTTTCTATTTATTTTCTTAAATTAGATTACACGAGAAATCAATTTGTCGGTTTCCGTAATTAACGTAGATACTTTTTAATCACACTAAGTCATGGAAATGCAATTTGGAGTTGGCGATGCATGAAATTATTGATATTCATTTTGTTCCGCTATCCTGGTTATGAGAGGGTTGATTAATATAATAATATAAAAAATGATAAAAACTGCTCATGTTTAGTTTAGTTTAGTTCATAGAAGAGCAATAATTTTTTTTATTGTTACTTTTTTCCACAAAGGAAATAAAATTTACCATATAAATCGAATAGTTCGTAAGAAATATAGGGGCTTTATTTTTATGAAGAAAGTACGAATATACGTAAAACTTTATAGTACCACGTGGTAACCGCTACTTGTCCATGTCAAGTACATTACGGCCAAACTGCTTTGTCTCGTTAATTTGAACTCATATTGTTAAAAGAGTTGGTTACCACCGCTCGAATTTATTTCGACTAAAGGACAGCTCGTTACCATCATTATCAAGGCAGTTACCAGTCAAAAAAGTCTTGTTTTTCGACATCGATGAAAGAGTTTGTCACGTTCTCAAAAAACCCCGCAACACTGCTCTCCCGCGCGTCCTCCTAACCTTCCGAAAACGCTGGTTACGTACGTGGAGGTCCGGCCGGAGGGGGCGGCGCACATCGAAAGCGGAGTCGCAGGCGGCGGCGGCGGCGGCGGGCGGCGGGCGGCGGGCGTGCTCTACCTTCTGTGCGCCCTGCGGTGCCTGCGCGGCTGGTACAGGCTGTTCGCCTCGGCTTCGAGGGTGGCGCGCGCTCTCGGCATATCTACGGGGCCGCCCATCGGCCCGAGTGCTCGCCGCACACTGGCGGGCGACGCCGCGGACGTCGGCGGCGCCGCGTGCCGCGTGCCGCCGCCATCGATCAGGCCGAAGAAGCGTCGAAGAGCCGCGCGGGCCATGACCTGCCGCACGGCCGGAAGGCGCGGAGGTCGACGGGGAAGGCCGCCGCCGCGGCAGGTGCGGGCGGACTGGAGCGCGGCCTTGACTGCTCGCCGGAGAACTGCGGAGCGGGCGTACAAGGTGTTCCGTCTGAGACGTAACGAGCGGTCATTTTTAAGATAAATTGATGGTTCAAAAGCTATGCTTGGGTAGTAGACCGGGAGATAGTGACAGAACGAAACAATTGAATTTCAAACATAAAGGATATATGGCTTCCAGATATTCCGGCTTAGCCAGAAGTGGAGTTACAAAACAATATTATTTTTTTGTATAAGGGAAAATAATGCAGACTGTCAAAGTACCTCTCCGAATATACAGGGTGAGTCAGAATGTATAGTAAATACTTTAAAGGGGTGTTCGGCGGGTGGTTTTAAGGGGGGCCTTTCATATAAAATTTTTCGATTTGGGCTTTCTTTGGCAAGTTATTCGGGTCTAGAGGGTGACACAAAAGTTTTTTTTATATGTCAATAACGGCGCTACTTAAAAATTTGAAATTTGGTATGTGTTATACAGGGTGTCTACTTTTAAGTGTATACAAATCGATAAAAATGTATTTTGTGAGATATTTTCAAAAACCTTTTTTCCCTTCCTTCCCGCCATTTTCAAAATGCAAATCCAGGGCCGGCTGCGATTTTTTTATACCCCCGATTTTCGCGAAAACCTTTTAGCGATTTTTTTTATTTAAAATCTGATCCCACAGCATTAATCAGAACATCACAAAACCCTTATATACCAAATTAGAATAAAAAATATACAGGGAGTTCCATTATGCCGGCTGTCAAAGTTGAGCAAAATAGGAATTTTGAAGGCATCATCTGCCAAGTCAAGTGTGCCATGAAATCCTCTCAAAACAGTTGAATGGTCAACAGGGCCACTCAAGTTGTTGGTGTGAAAAAGTCCAATACAAAATATACAGACTGTTGTTATCTGTGCCATCTCAAATTACTGAATGTTTGGAACTTTATACGGGTCACAAATCGAGTATATCAAAACCGCTCCACACACTATAAATGAACTAAATCTAAAAAATACAGAAGCCTGCCAGTTACTAAGTCCATATCAGTTAAGGTGGCTGGTGTGCCACAACAGGAAACGCACAGAAAATGTATCATCTTAAACAGTGACTTTATTGAGAAAAGTCCAATAATTTAAGTTGTTTTTATTTGTTAGTTGGCATTTTGTAAAGAAATATATTACTTTTGTGTTTATCAATATTTTTTCAATGATTCCAGAGCACTCTTGATCCGTATAAGTTTCATAAAATTTGAGAATTTTGAGATGGCTCAGAGAAAAATACCCTGCATATTTTTGTAGTAAATATTTTCACACCAATATTTTGAGTAGTCCTGTTGACCATTCAACTGTTTTGAAAGGATTCCATGGCACACTTGACTCGCCAGATGCCTTTATAATTCCTATTTTGTTCAACTTTGACATCCTACAAAATGCAACTCCCTGTATATTTTTTATTCAAATTTGGTATGTATAGGTTTTGGGGTGTTCTGATTAACGCTGTGGTGTCAGATTTTAAATAAAAAAAATCGCTAAATGATTTTCGTGAAAATAGGGGGTATAAAAAAATCGCAGCCGGCCCTGGATTTGCTTTTTGACAAAAGTAAAAACGTCAAAAGAA
Organism: Pseudeuparius sepicola; assembly: GCA_963920635.1. Lineage (NCBI taxonomy): Eukaryota > Metazoa > Arthropoda > Insecta > Coleoptera > Anthribidae > Pseudeuparius > Pseudeuparius sepicola. Next base: position 42,506,803 of record OY987302.1, on the reverse strand, counting down.
ACGTTTTTTGAAGACCTTTCGAACAAAAAAAGGTTTTTGAAAATATCTCACAAAATACATTTTTTATCGATTTGTATACACTTAAAAGTAGACATCCTGTATACGTAATGGAAGACGCCTTATTGTAGTTTATTCATTTACACAGTGCCCTAAAAAAAGGGTAAAAACTAACAACCCCTATTAATTTTTTTGCTCAAACTTTTTTGAGGTTATCTTTTTGGTCCATCATTTCAGTGTATCTTTTAATTTTGCAACAAAAGTGTACTCTTGTTTCATAACGATAAAATCAACCGTTTGCGTTGAAATTGGCAAAACGTGCCCCAAAACAACTGTTAACTTCAACATTCGAAACATGAAGTTTTTACCTGACGTTACAGGTCGACTGTACATTTAAAATAAGGAAAAAAATACCAATTGGACATTGGTCAAAACAGCATTGGTTTTCTTGAAATAGGAAGTTCAAATTTTGTTATTTTCAATCCTTTCCATTTTGAAAGCTAATAAGTTTTAGCACATTGTTCATAAGAATTTTTTTCTCAGTTTAAATGGTACAGTCGATGTGTAACGTTTGAAAGCGGTAGGTAAAAATTTTATGTTTCGAATGTTGAAGTTAACAGGTGTTTTGGGGCACGTTTTACCAATTTCAACGCAAACGGTTAATTTTAGATAACCTCAAGAAAGTTTGAGCAAAAAAATTAATAGGGGGTGTTAGTTTTTACCCTTTTAGGGCACTGTGTAAATGAATAAACTACCCTAATGCGTCTTCCAGTAAGTAGATAACACATACCGAATTTCAAATTTTTAAGTAGCGCCGTTATAAGATATAAATAACAAAAATACTTTTGGGTCACCCTGTGGACCCGAATAACTCTGCAAGGAAAGCCCAAACCGAAAAATTGTATAAGAAAGACTCCCCTTAATACCACCTGCCGAACACCCCTTTTAAGTATTTACTATACATTCTGATTCACCCTGTATAAAATATATAGGGTGTCCGGTAGTATGGGACAATTTCGCGGGATCAGGTAGGGGACGTCAAAATATTTCGGTTGACCTAACAACTATGGATCAAATCTTAATAGTTACTAAGATACAGGGCGTTGTAGTTCGTTTTTGGAAATTGAATTATGGTAATATCTCCCAAAATAATAAAGCTGCTGAACTGTAATTTAGTACTGCTTTGTTTTAGAGGATGGACAATAATCTGAAAGTATCGATTTCTACGTACCTATCTAACAGAGGGCGCCACTTGCGCTATTATTGGTTCGGCCTTTTACTCGTAATTTTTTGAGGTTATCTTTTTGATTTTGTATGTCCCTCATTTTAGTTCAACTTTTAATTCGGCAGCAAAAGTGTACTCTTGTTTCATAACGATAACATCAACCATTGAAACCAAAAATTATTCACTTTCAAAATGGAAATGATTAAATTTGAAAAAATTTGGACACCCCATTTCAAGAAAATCAATAGTGTTTTGACCAATGTCCATTTGGCATTTTTTTCTTCATTTTGAGTGTACGTAAATCTGTAATATTTGAAATCGGTAGGTGAAAATTTTATGTTTCCAATATTATGGAACAGCTGTTTTGGGTCACGTTTTGACAATTTCAACGCAAACGGTTGATTTTATTGTTATGAAACAAGTATACACATGAAAATGAAAAGAAGCACTAAAATGATGGACCTGCAAACCAAAAAGATGACCTCAAAAAAGTTACCAGTGAAAGCACGATCCAAAAATAGCGTAAGCGGCGCCCTCTGTGAGATACGTAGAAATTGGCTCCTTCAGCTTGTTCTCCATCCTCAAAAACAAAGCAGTACCAAATTACAGTTTAGCAGCTTCATTATTTTGGGAGATATTACCATAATTTAATTTCCGAAAAAGAACTACAAGGCCCTGTATCTCAGTAATTTTTTTAGGTTTGACCCGTAGTTGTTAAGCATATTTTGACGTCCCCTACCTGATCCCGCGAGATTGCCCCTTACTTACCGGACACCCTGTATAACACTTTGTTATTTTCTCAAATTATTATATTCAATAAAGGAATATCATCTTCGTCCTTATATGCTTACACTCCTAGAATAGCTTAACTTATAAAGGGTGATTCAGTCATCAGCTAAAAAAAATAACCACCAGGTGGAAAAAATAGCTTAATACAAGTATGAAAGTAAAAAAAGTCAACCAAAAAAATTAAGAAATATTTTCTGAAGTGCATTAAAACCCCTACCTAACGGCGCTTGCGTGGTCAGCTAGTAAGCTCGTTTTCAGGGATATCTCAAAAATGTCGAAATAATCTGCTGTGACGATAAAATTATCATGGTCTAAGTTAATTTTAATTTATTATCTTTTTGATTGGCTTTTTAATTTCCAATATCAATAGTTTTCTTATTTTGTAAATATCAATGTACCTAATGCCCAAGCATGTTGAGCATCAAGTAAAACTGCACAAAACGTACAAACGCACTACCTGTATTTCCATAAGAATGTATCGGTATTTTCTCGTGTAGCAAGCCGATTCTACTTATACTATGGTACACCAAGCATACCGGAGCGCTGAGTTACTGGGGTAATAAGGTTCATTTGCCCCATGTTTCAGACTTTGTTAAAAAATAACCTAAACTTATACTAGTTACCCCTTAACGTATATTGAATGAAGTTACAGTCCCGACTTGATTAACTGCGAGCCAAAAACAAGTCAAAAATAATTTTAAAGTTTTAAACGACAACCGAACATTTCCAAGTTTTAAATATTATTATTATATTTTATATTATATTCACAAAAACAGAAGTTAACAATAGCTAAGTCAGCTGTAACAGAAAAGCTGCTCCTCTTGGTCTTACAGATACAAAAATTACGATATTAACGTATGCTAAAAATATTTAATAACGATCAAAAATATTACGATAATGACAAACAAAAAATTTTTTTTGATGGCCTTTCAAACAAAGAAAAGGTTCAGGCGATTATTTCCAAAAATAAAGATTTTATGGATTTGTATATGTCTAAAAGTAGATCTATACAACTTTCGTCTGTATAAATTGTTTAGTATCTCTAAAAATAAAGACGAATGCTGGTCAAAATTGTCCTTGTACCATACCTATTAATTATTTATGTAAAACGTATGCCCTTTTTAGGAAGGCAATAAGTTACTTGTACCTACAACCCCTTTAGGTATATTACAGTAATAAAAATGTTTATTTCGAGAAGTAACTCCTTGACAAAATTAGCGCACCGCTCATATTTTTCTCGATATTTTTTATATTTTTATATATTTTTAGCGACAAGTAGGCCATGGACCTTGTTTGATAGTGACAGTTGTTAATTAAGCCAACTATAGTATCAAATAAACTATTGTTTTGACAGTAATTCGAATTAAACCTCGTTTTAGACTAAAACTGTATTAAAATTTTCTTAAAAAGTGCGGATTAAAGCAAAGTGTAGGTATGTAAAAAGCAAGCTTTCGATTGTGATTGTTTTTATCACATGCATGTTGAGAAGTTCAGTTGCAAGTAAATCAAGTAAGGAAAATGAACCGCCAAAGAAATTTGTCAATTGAGGATGCAGTGCGAGCATCGATTCTCCTGGATGAAGGATATTCAATGGGATATGTTGCTGGTTTGTTAGCCGCATGGTAAGACGACATAATGAGACGGGTTCGTACCATCGAAGACGTTGCACTAATCAAATTGAGGATCGTTTTTTGAACAACGCGCTCTCAGAAACAGAAGAGTCAAAGCAATCTGCTATGAATGCCCAATATTACTTAGACAACATTATTGTCGAACATGTAATGCCTTTTGCTCCGTTTGATGATCCTAATTTTTTAAAAATGCAGAACAACGCTCGTCCCCATGTCGTTAGACGCAGGTTAATGGCTATGGCTACCTAAATGATGTTAATATCTCTTTATTACAGTGACCACCTAACAGTCCTGACATGAATCCTATAGATCATCTATAGGACTATCTAAAAAAAAAAGATTAGAAATCGTAGACTGCTAATCACAACCAACTCATAGAGGTCGCTATTGAAGAATGGGAGAATAACCCGCAAGCTTTTGTTGAACATTTGATATCAAGCATGCCTCGACGCATGGATGCAGTAATAAGAAGTAGAGGAGGGCCTACACGGTATTAGTGTTGACCCAGATGCATTTATTCTGTTTAGCTGTTTTTTTCTTTTTTTAATTTGGAGTTATGCTAGCTTTTTCATGCATTTTTAGCAAAATCACATTTTTAATGAAACATTAACGCAAATTAAAGTCATGTTGAGGTCATGTTTGACTAATTTGTAGGTGTTCATTATCGTTGCAATGTAACTTGTGTAAATTGTGTTTTGGAAAAATATTTAATCTTTCCGACTTACCTTGAAATAATTTGTAGATAATATAGTACCTACATTCTTACACTACTTGCACGTCACCACGTGTGAGAGGAATAAAATTTAAATATTATTTCATTAATGAACCAAACTTTCAATGTGCTTCTAAAATGAGGAAAACAAACTTCTGCGATACAAATAATGATAACATTTGAATGAACGATTTTGGTTAAAAATAGAAATCTAATATAAATTAAATTATGAAATGCCGCAAGTCCTTTTTTTAAAAGTTTGTTATAATTGTAAAAGCAATCGGTAGGTACAAAGGTATATTAAGATTAAACTAAAAAGTACAACATTATGGGATACAACGAAACACATGTAAAGCAAGGTGATAGAAGATGCTGAGTCCGCAGGAAAGTAACACTAGGCTCCAGCAGGGTCGCTCACATTTACATAAGATTAAAGGGTCATATAACTTACCTAAATAAATTTATTAGACACTCCAAATTACAACAAACATCCAGGAATGTGACATTTGGTATCACTACTAAACTAAATTGCAATTATGTTTAAATTAAACCGACCAAAAGCCCTGTGCATGCTCAGACCGTCAGATAGTGACAGATTTAGGTGCCCCATTTTCGCATGCAAGCCTCGACGAGGGTTGAAAGGAATATCGATGTTGAGTAGAATGGCGGAAAATTTACGAGAGGCCCCTAGGGATAACATATGGAAAATTCGATTTTCTTTAACAAAAATAAAAAGTGTCTATGTTACCCATATTTTCACGCAAGCCGTGTTGAGGCTTGAGTGTTGCAGGTGGCTAAAGGGTTGAAATAAGGGCGTAATTATGTAAAGAAAAATCGAAAAACCGATTTTTCCACACAAGCCCATCGAAAGTATGAAAATCTACATCGCCACTAGCCCGAAAAACAATAAAAAAACATATTATACATAATAATTAACATATTACATATAGGAAAATCGAATTTTCCATATGTTTTCCCCAGGGGCCACTCGTAAATTATTTCCCTTCATTCTACTTAACATCGATGTACTTTTCAACCCTCTTCGAGGCTTGTATGTGAAAATGGGTCACCTAAATCTGTCACTATCTGATGGTCTATAAAAACTGTTTTAGTAAATAAGTATATATGCCTCGTCTATGGATACCTACTCTATAGTTAGACAATGTCTGACACTAACCTAAGATCATGAGTGAAATACGTTAGTTACTGGGGACAGATTTTGCAAAAAATAAAGTTGTAGAACTTTTAACTTTTTTGTAGGCTTTAATAGAAGAAAATTAGTAGGCAGTGACTGGGCCAGTTTAATTTTTAGCGCCATCTGTTGATTGTATCCAATATTGCTCTAGTATCCTTATGACTCTGTCACACATTGGCTAACTAGGGATTCCATAAACAACGGTATATGACACTGAATTTAAGATGCCAATGCCCGACGGGACTATGCGAACTAATATATGGGCCATCGTCACCGTGTAAACGGTGCTAGCCTTGGGTCTACACTGCGTTGTTCTTTTTTCTTCTTCATTGTTGGCATGGCCCATCGACTAATTTAGCATTGAGCCTATATAGGGGGCGTATTTCTTATATTCAAGTGCGTATATTTATGTTTTATGTCAAAAGTTTTTCTATTCCTGCTGTATGTTGGTATACCCCAAGCTATAAAGGTCAGGTGGGTTCCACATAATTTAGTTTGAAGTAGGCACTGATGCGTAATAATTAAACTTTATAGAATAAGTGGCGAACAACAAATTAACTGTGTCTCTAAATTATGGTCCTAAATTAATAAGGCAGGTAGGAAATGCCATTTTAGTAGACTTAATAGATGTAATTTAAGAAACTCTTTTTTGAAAAAGTTTGTTAATAGAGTCTTTTTGGCAGTCTTGCTTTACGCAGTCACATTTTTTCCATAAATTATATGCATATCCGCAAGTTCTTGAAAAGTGTAGATATCTACTTTATTTCTCTGCCAATTTTAAGCCGTTTTACTAGGGTTTTGTCATTATTAATAATATTAACAAACTTTGGTTTGTAAAAGCAATTTTTACTTACAATAATCGATCCTTTGTCTTTAGTTTTGCTAGTTATTTGAAAAATATATACAGTGTGTTCCCTTTTAAGTGGAAACACCCTCGTAAAATTTTTGTTTTTAAAGATAACTGAATGGTAATTTTTTTGGTTTGAAGAGGGTTCGGAGCAGGACTTTTTGAGCCAAAAACACACATAAATCCTAACACTCATGTCCTACTACGATCATGCTTATACCCCTAAATTTCGGAAAGTCATATTAGCGATTTTTTCCACAAAGATCTAACTATTCCATCTTATTCGGCATCTCCTAAAATGCTTATGTACCAATTTCTATTGAAAAATACCGTATGGTCCTTTTTTAACAACCGCTTGAAATCTCAAAAAATGTTTATAAGATTCGGGTTCCTGAAAAGTGGAAAAATAAAACAAATGGCAATCACACTGCCCGACACAGCCATATCCAATATTAAAGAATATTTAGGAAATAATAATAATAACAATTGGAGGGTAGCAATTTTTTTGAAAGAAAAATCTGTAAAATCACACTGTCGCATTCACTGTTAAACAATATTCTTTCACAATCATAATAATTATTAAATCACATTTAAAAAAAAAGCAAATGAATTATTTTGCTTCTTAATATAGTATAAGGATTTCTTTACTCCTACATATAGCGGTAGATTTCCTAGTATTAAAAAAAAGTAACCAAGATAGCCATGAAAATATTTGATGAGATGCAGCTGACAGCTGGAAAGTAATAAAATGAGAAGTGTCAAAACAACCCTGTTTGTATAGCAGGCAAAATGGCAGATGAGAATTTAACATTAGCAGACAAAATTCTTATCGTTAGACTTACCGGTGTAGATACTCCATACAGAAACGTGATCAGAGAATTTTTTATAAGGACAAATCGTTGGATTGCACTAAGTACTGTCTCTAAAGTTAATAGATTGTTTAACACTACAGGCATGTCAATTATTAATTTCAATTACTTTTGTAATAAATTGCAATTTCTTGTTTATTATTAGGTGGTGTCGCAAAAAGGAGAACTAGAAATATTAATGAAAATGAAAGGTCCCAGATAGTAATACAATATTTCCAAAACAATCCTAGAAGAAGTTTAAATGAGGCATCACTAGACTTGAATATCCCTAAAATTATGATTTGGAAATACCTACCATTCAAAGCAAAATTTTTACATACCCTAGAGAATGGCGATGTACGAATCGCCGCTGTGGCCCTTCTACGCCTTCGTAGCGATGAAATTAGACGCGTTGAGTATTGCTTATGGGCACTAGGCCAATTTTTAAATGATCGCACTTTTTTGAAAACGATTATTTTCACTGACGAGGCAACTTTCACAACCAATGGTGTGTTACGTTCCCAAAATAATAGACATTGGGCCAGAGAAAATCCAAATTTTATAATAAATTGTAAAAGGCAGTATTCTTAAAAAATTAATGTGTTTTGTGGCATTTCTGGATACAGAGTCATAGGTCCATTCTTTTTTGAAAATAATTTAAATGCCAATAGATTTCTCTATTTCTTAAAACAGAATTTTGGAATGAAATTGAAAATTTACCGTTGAATGAAAGAGTAAATCTGCATTTACAATTGGACGGGGCTCCAATCCACACAGCAAGATGTGGTGGAATGGTTATAAACACCTATTTTCCTAACCGGTGGATTCGAACTCGAATCTTATAAATATTTTTTGAAATTTCAAGCGGTTGTAAAAAAAGGACCATACGGTATTTTTCAATAGAAATTGGTACATAAGCATTTGAGGAGATGTCGAATAAGATGGAATAGTTAGATCTTTGGGGAAAAAAATCGCTAATATGACTTTCCGAAAGGGGGTATAAGCATGATCGTAGTAGGCCATGAGTGTTAGGATTCATGTGTGTTTTTGGCTCAAAAAGTCCTGCTCCGAACCCTCTTCAAACCAAAAAATTACCAGTTATGTTTAAAAACAAAAATTTTACGAGGGTGTTTCCACTTAAAAGGGAACACACTGTAGGTACGAATGTATTTTTTTGCAATTTTGCTATTCAAATTTCAAAACAGAACTCTCTACTGTCAACATAACAATACAAAAACCTCCTGCGGGCCTTTTTCCACTACGTTTTAAAGTTAAGTAATTTGTATGATTGAAAAGGAAGAACATGCTCAGTACTTTGATGTAGTAGAGCCAGATTACTCAGTTAACTATATTTAGGAGTATTCCTGTAGCAAAAAATTGTAGATAACAAAATTTAAATATCCATTCACATTTTGGATTAATGCGACTACGTACCGACTTGCCTCGTTGTTATAATATGATCGATATTTCCAATATTAAAGTCAGTTGTTTGTCATTCATTGACATAATATTGAACTTTATGCAGACAGCTAAAAATCTGAGAAACAGATTAATAGGAAAGCGTTAATAACGCTAAAATCTATGCATTCGGCGTTTAGGGGCAAGACGTCACATAGCTCTAGAAAATTTACCTTGAATATAGCACGGTTCAGATTGCTTTTGGGCAAAATCGTTTTGCACGAAGAGGCGGAAATGGGGGTATTTAACTTTTGCAATACGATAGTTTTAGAAAAATGCGTACATAATTGTTACTAGAGAGAATTTTTGACTTATGTTATGATGAAAAAGGGGGTGGTTGAGAGGGAGTGCAAAGGCGGAATTTGGAAATATCGATTGATCTCTTATATGTTTTTGCAATTTTTGCATTTTCTTGCGGAAACAAGGCGAATAAAAATAGTTACGAGGGGACAAAAGTTTAAAAGTAAAAATATGTCGGTATATGTGTGGTAAATAGTGGATTTTAAAACAGTGATGTGGAAGTAGTTATTCCATTGGCTTTGTTTTTCAATGTTCGGTGTACTAAGTACAGTGTCTAAGGGAATATTTATAAGCTGGCTTCAAAATATCTGTGACCAATAATTCACACCACATACTCGACTCTGAATTATATCTCCCTGAAGATCCATTTCAGCAACTTGACGAGGGTTTTCAATTTGTCCCTAATAGTAATATATTTTTCGAAGTCGTTCCAGTGTATACAGTGATCTAGTTTCAAACCTTCGTTTCATAATGTTCGCATTGGTTACCAACAACCAATAAGTAAAAGTTTCATGGGAACACAATTTTTCAGATCATTAAAAATAGTTTATTTTTAATCACTTGCAATCATTTTAAAGTTAAAAAGAAATTCATTTATTTTCAAGTCAGAATGCACTGAAAATAAACTACACTTTGAACAAGGAAATAAATTTGCTTGATAAAAATTCCCCTGTATATGGAGGAAATCATCTTTTATGGAAGCAAGATACTTTTATTGAAATATTTTGAAGAGGTTGGCTTTTCCATCTGATTCTCTTAGACAGTCAATTTCCTCTATTGACATTAGCAGATCAATTCCGAAAATGTTTCGAAAGATAATGTTATTCTAAACCTTGCTTCCTAAAACGCGTAGACAGCTGGGCTGAGTGGAACGGTTAGCAGTATGCCGCCGCCGTATCCTGCATGGCCACGTGTATTATTATTATTATTATTGGATAGGTGCACGATGCACTTATTCATGCTATCATGATACCATCGTATAGTGCGGCAGTATTCAAAACTGTTCATCTCGTCCTCTTTTTTCTTACTTAATTCGTTCTGCCCAGTGTAGTTTTATGTCCGGTGAGCCAAATATGGATTCATGATACAAATGCAACAAAGGCACAATGATGGCATGGCGGAACAAGTTAGTTCGAACTGGGAACACGTTAATTAAAACAACCACTTTTTGCTTTGCGCTAACGAAACTGACTTCGTTTTAATGAAGTCCAGTGTTAAAATTAACATCGATAAAACTAAGTGCATGGTGTTTAAACAAAAGAATAAAATTGTAACAAATCTGAATTTAACAATTAATGACGTTAATCTAGAAAAAGTGTCTAAATTCAGATACCTTGGATTGGTAATAGATCAAAACTTGAGCTGGACGGAGCATATAAAATATATTACTAATAAAATTGTGCCAATGCTTGCATGTCTATATAAATGTAGATATTATTTAAGTCATAGAACTAAAATGAATGTATATAATGCGTATTTTTTGTCACATTTAAGATATCTAATTCCAATATGGGGAACTTGTTGTAAGACAAATTTCAACAAAATTCAAATATTACAAAACAAGGTAATCAAAGTACTGTTTGACTATAATAGATTTACTGATACTGAAATTTTGTACTCAAGGTCAGGAATTTACAATCTAAGTAAACTATTAGAATTTGAGCAGTGTAAGCTGATGTATAGAATTACGAAAAAGTCGCTAAAATGTAACACATATTGTATTTAATAGTAACTTATATTCATATAATACGCGACAACAGGACAATATTCATAACACTATTGTAAAAACTAATTCAGGATTGTATAATCCAATATCACAAGCGACCACTGTGTATAATCTACTACCCCAAGCTGTAACATGCCTAACATCCTTTAACCAGTTTGTAAACAGACTTAAGTGTTATTTGGACCTTGTGTAGTTTAAGTGCAAGACTGCCGTGCGGCTTTGGTTTGCGGAAGGTTTTTTGTTTTTTGTAATTCTCGGTACCAGTGCTTAAGCACTGCTTAGAGAATAAGTCAAAATTGTAACAAAAAAGCTTTAATAACAATAAAGGATTTTCAAAAAAATATATATAAAGGAGTTTGATGGGAACGGTACCAACAAGATTTAATAAACTATTTTTTTTTCTTTTTTTTTTTTCCCGGTCGTTCTTGTTATTGTAAATAAACAATCCTGGGATTCGACCAAAAGTTATATATTAATTTTTTTTTGTGTTGATTATACAACGTGTTTCGGCATGTTTGCCATCATCAGGTATACAAAACAGTTTTAAATATACATATATAAATGTCTTGAAAAAAAAAGTTTATTACAATTATTTTAAAATTTATAATACCAAAAAATTTTTTACAAATTTAAAACCAACTATAAATATAGATTTATAATTAAATCTAGTTTATAAAATTAATTGTAACAATTGCCCATCTGTATATACAGGGTGATTTATTCATAACTACATTACTTTTAACAGTGGGTAGGGAAAAATGCTATGAATGCGAAATCGCAATTAAAAAAATTCCAACTTTTTTTTAAAGCCGGAATTATTTTTTTTCTAAACCGCATTTTTACCTATTTGGCCCTCTATTTACAGCTGCCACTGGATTGCTTTCAGGGCGCATGAGGCATCGGACGACGCTTGCCGTTGCGCGCGTCAACATTGTTGCCAGATGTACGTAACTTTCGTAAATTTAAAGGAATGTTTTCAGTACATAATTGTTTGTATTGTAGGCGAATGTCCCGCCAAATGCTTGCGGAAATTATGGACAAATGTTAACGCTTACCTCTTGTAACGGTTAGTTTTGCCCTGAGACACCTTAAGGCGAGCCTTAAGGGATAAATGCCAACGAGAAAAATAAATGAAACGACTGCTTACGTGACCTTTTGATTTTTGGATGCTTTATTAAGTAGGTACCTATTCAACTAGGGGGCTTACATGATTTCGTGGACCTCGACACCACTGAAGACGATTTTTTCTCGATAAAACGAACTTCACTCACTTTCGCTTGGGGCACTAATATTTCCGCTCACTAGTTCACTGATAATCCTTTTTACTACACCAAGACGCTCCTAGAGTAAGTAGTTGTGTTCTGTGATTGTTCTGCTTCCTCTGAAATAAGAACGTCAAAATTAGCCAACATCTCTGGGATACAGTTGCTTAAAATTACCTTACTTTCCGCTTAAGTTGGTTACCATCACCAACGATACACTTCTAATTCCTTTATTTCTCGTTATGTTTGCTTTTCATTGTTACTAGGGATCGATATTTGCAATAGAATCGTTTCCGTGGGGGTGGTCCTCCTCTGTGACATTGGTTCAGTCGTAAGTACTTGAATCTTTCTAATTTCCACCTTTCGATCTTTACAGCTTTTTCTAGTTTCTTTTCCTGCCGTTAGGTATGTTACCGGGTATAGCCTGATGTGTAACCTACCGAGTCTTAGTATTATTTCTGGGCGAGTTAGGGATGATGGGTTGCTAAAAGTCCTTAGCTTTCTTGACTTCTGTTTGTCACAACCCTTGTCGTGCAGTCGTTAGTAGGAGTAGGAGGATGTGTGTAGCCCGAACTCCGCAAAAGGAGCTTGGCGATTGCCCGTGGCCGAGAATTTCCGGCACGCGGCGCGTTGGTGTTTGCGGCATTGATCCTTGCCAAGTTTCTGCAGAGTGCACTGTGAATTTCCTCGCACTCCGCCTCACTAATCGCACATGTGATGTTATTGTTTCCCGTATTTCACAGTGCACATTCTCCGTATTTTGGTTTGGATATTTTTAAAGGTTATGTCCCATGTCGCATTCATTGACACTACTTCGTTCGTAGAAAGCATTCCCGTAATGAAACGTCGTTGTGGTTTCGTACTTAGTTTCGCTACCTGCCGATAGGTGGCGCGCTTCTAAATAGTTCCGCGGTAGCTTGACTGACATTCTGCAGGCATTCTCCATGAAGGATCATTATTATGTCTATCATTTCCGCATTTGTCTAGAGAACCGTTTTGGTAAAAAAGCAAAAATGTTGCACAAAGAGTACCGAATATACCTACAGAATGTAGGCAACTCTGGTTTCTGTAGTACGTGCTGCCATCTATTAGAAAGGTTCGCTAGTTACCGTGTCATAAAGCGCGCTGTAGACTTTCGGTTTTGAACACACAGAGGGTGACTGAGAGCTCAACCACAGATTCGGCGACGTTAATACCAACGAGATGGCGCCACATACAATAGAAACCGGCAGCAGATCCTTGACAATGACAAGTTTGACGTAATAAATAATAGTTGTGGAATGCGGATGGGACGCCTGCGTTGTTTTTAATAAAACTTTTGTCTTAAATCTCAAAATCTAGCGAATTTCGGAGACAGTTTCAGTCTTTTGAGGTTTCAGTATTTTCCACCCTCTGTAGACACTGAGTGCGTTTTGTGCGTGTGATTGTAAGGCCTTTTGTATTGTTATAGCGGGTGCTGTGAAAAGTGTAGTGATAAGGGTCTCTCGAGTTAGATGCTGAACACGCCAAGTCCAAGGTGTGCTAACACCCTGTTATTGGCATATCAACTAGGTAAATAATTCATAAACTGAATATTTTTTCGTAATTAAATTATCAATAAATAATGGCAACGTCGCGGCCGGTGCCATGTGCTGCAGCATAACGTCGTAGCCACATGCGTTCAGGTGCGCCTCGTTACGCGGGATTTGGGATAAATTGCCCCATTATTTAAACATGCAGCAAAAAAATTTTTTTTTGCGTTTTCGGTATATATGTACCTCCCTGATGACGTGGTTAAAATTAATGTATTTATGAATAAATCACCCTGTATAGGCCAAACCAAACAATACCTACATAAAAGACTATACAAACACAAATATGATGTTAGGACTGGAAACAGCAATTCTACTGCCCTGAGTAAACACTCTTTCCAAAATGCACATAATGTTGACTTTAATGGTATACTGAGGTTCTTTGCAATGAGAAAGATTATACAAAAAGAAACTTTTTAGAAATGATCCATATTAAAAAACAACAAAATAGTGTTAATTATAGAACAGATGTTGACAAAGTAAAATAGAACAATTATTAATAATTTTACCCTTTACTAAATTTTACTACATACGCACCTGATATACAATATTTCTTATAGTAAATAAAAAGAATCCCATAAAAACTATAACTGTTTTTTTACCTTTGATAACTATCTATTTGCTTCGCCGCGTTTTAAAAATTCTTAGTCCTTCACTACCGAGTACCACCTGCACAATGCACATATATTTTTAACAACTTTTATCATACAAGAACAATTGTGTTTTCAAAAACATCCAAAAAGTTTTTTAAAATGTTTATTGATGTACTTCTTTTTAAGTTAAAAAAATGTCCTAAATGTCACTTTTTGTAAATCTCGTCCTACAAAATAAATGGAAGTAATTTTTTAAAAAATATTTAGCGACATTGAAAATTGTAATAAACATTTGTTTTTTCAGGACATTTATATATATTTAAAACTGTTTTGTATACCTGATGATGCCGAAACGCGTTGTATAATCAACACAATTTTTTTTTAATATATAACTTTTGGTCGAATCCCAGGATTTTTTATTTATACCATATTACTATTATGACATGTGTATTAACTTGGATCATATAAATATTTTACGTTTCATAAAATTGTATAATTGAGTTTATACAAAAGTCTTATGTGCGTTTTTATTTCGGATGCGGCTGTACAATCGAAATGTTGCACATGATGGTAGGTACGTAGTACGTGTTTCTGAAAATGCCTATAAAGAGAAGGTTAGTGTTAGCTTAGAAGCAGTTGTTAGCTTACTCCAAAATAGGATTTACGGATAAAAATAGTTGTTAAACTGTGATATGAAGCAAATTTAGTGGAATATAATTTTGACGTTTACGAGCCTTAACAACTATATATATATTGGGACGCTTCAATTTTTTTATATTATTTATAAAAGATATTAACGGAAGAATGCTAAATATATTCAAACTACATAACATATTTTTGAAAAAGCTGTTTAATACACAACTAAATACTGCTAACTAATTCTGTGAATGTTTTGTTAAAGATAAGAAATAACAAATAATATTTCTAATTATGCTTCGCAACTAATTATTGGGACTTTATATGTTTTTCTTTTAATAACTGGTGACATCGCCTTTGGCTTTTATGACAGCTTGAATTCTTGAATTCTTACCAATGTTTCGCAGAATTCGGGAGACAATGTGTTCCAAATTTCCTGAATCTTAGATCTTCTATATGTCTCTGAAGGTTATTTCTTAGGTATCTTTTCATTTCGTGCCAAACACATTCAATTACATTCAGGTCTAGGCTCCTAGATAGCCAAGAAATACAATTTATATTATTTTCGGCAAACCATTGCTTAGTTGATCGAGCCGTGTCTTGTGGGAAGATAAAGTTTCCAGTTAGGATAAAGTTGTCAAATATTACTAACTTTATAAAATCTGTATGTACTTTTAAGCATTCACTGTACGCTCTATAAACTGCATGTGACCTAATTCCTTAGCTGACATCCATCTACATCTACATCTATCTAGGAAATTTGTAAGTTCGTTTCAGAAAATCTTCATGAAACGCCTTTTGTTTTGTTCGGATTACTCTTTTACGCATATCCCCAACACAAATATAAAATTTTGACTCATCACCTGAATACAACTTTTTTCCAATATTCAAAGTCCAGGAAATTGTTTATTTTGCCCAAGATAAGCAGTTTTTTTTGTTTAGCAGTTAAAAGTTGCTTTTCTTTCGCCTAAGACAGAATTTCCTAATTTTATGAGTATACAATCAGAAAGTATTTTGTGTAAGATACCTAGTAAAAACCAAACCTAACTTATGAATCTACTTTTTGCAGCACTATCTCGAAAAAAGTAAATCATTTTTATTATTCCATAGCAAGCATCAGTGATTTAATGAAGTGTGGCGCCTCTCTCTTTTGCACATTTTCACTAATGCACGTGGACCTCTTTCTTTAATTACTTGAAGACGACCGGTGATTTTTCCTTTGATTTTCAGCATGCCTCTATCATTATAATATTTCGCAATATTCCCGACAGACGATTTTTATAAATTCAATTCCCCTGCAATTTTTTTAGCGATTTTGCCTGGATATATGGCGGGAAATTATGATTTCCAGTAATTTCTCTGCATAATTAGCAATATTTCTTTATTTAACTTATTTCTTATGTTAAACAAAACATTTACGGAATGAATTATCAATACCTATATTTACTTGCGTATTAAATAGCTTTTTTCAAATATATGTAGTTTGTAGTATATTTACCATTCTTCAATTAATATCGTTCATAAATAATAAAATTGTAAAGCGTCCCGAAACAGTTGTTAGGGCATATTACCCTTAGAAAATAGTGTCTACGGAATAACCAACCCTTCTGATAAAGGGGCTCTAGCTCACACAAATAAATCGTATAAATGCATATAAAAAACTATTATTGAAAAACGAGCCAACATTAGTTCTCTCGACATTTAGGGTTAACCTATTGTTATGGCAGTTTTTGTGAACGAAACATATTTCTACAATGGAATTTTCAAAATGATTTATTTTGTAATAAAATTGTTGGACCAATAAAAAAAGTTATGGGTAGCTTTAAGTGGTGGACCCTGTGGCCTGTATAGGTACACTAATTTTTTATACCGAATGAAATTAGTACCCGTAGCCACCGACTTTTGCTGGACGCAAGCAAGTTACTGCACAGACATGTTCTTTTGAAATTCAGTTGCATTCATTAGCAAATAATTTTGGATAAAAATTGCTAAAAATACAGCCCACCCTTGAAATTGCATCGAAGCCGACATAGGATCGATATTACCAGGCCATTAAAAAAATGGCAATGGCATGTTTTAAGCAGTTATCGATTTAACAAAACAATTTCAACTCTCGCATATTAAATAGGTATACGGGTCATGCACAGAGCAACATTCAAACCGCTAAATAAAAAAAAAACACAAATTATGTTTGATAGAACAACAAACTTCCAGATCCAGGAGACATTATCAATTCCTATCAATAGCTACTGAGTGGTCATTCAAATTATATTAATTATAGATGGCAAAAATGTCCGAGCATTTACGATTTCGAGCAGGACACTTTTAAATTGCTTTAAATTGCTTGTGAAAAGACCTTTAAAACAAGACCCCATATGTATGACTTCTGATTAAAAAAGTATAAGTAAAACAAAAATAAAAAAATTTAAAATATATAAAATTTTAAAAAATGTTTCTAGTTAAAGACTGAAGACAGATTTAGAACACCCAACGCGTAGGTACATGTAGGATGTAGGTTAGTTAGGTGAGCAATCAATAATATATTCCAGTATTGTTAAAATTTAAAATTATTAAAATAAGTTTTGATCTGAAATTCAACGCACTAATTTTAATTATTGCAATAAAATTGCCTAAATTAATTAACAATAAGAGCTATATTCAATATTCAATATTTACATCTACATCAGAAATACTTTTTACATTTTTGTTACTACTAAATCTAAATAACTTCTTTATCTGTACTGGAGTCTTTGAACATTGAATTAAATGTTTTCTCATTCTTCCTGCATGGGCAAAATATTCAGCTTTACAAAATTCAAAATTCACAAATAGCATATTTTAATTTTTGGTCACTTCCTTTTCTTGGAAGTAATTCCAGACTATTGAATTTTGTTTGACCATTTTGCAAAATAGGTACACAGTTCGCAATATTCTAGGTTAGAATTAGAAACGGTTTTGTAGTTTTATAGGTAAGAAATGGCGGGATTTTTTTTTATAAATGACCATAAATGCTCACTAGTGACCAGAAATTCTCATTAATTCTCTAACTGACGACATTCATATAAATGATCATAAACTCCAAAACCACCGGACAGTGACCAAAAATGGCGAAACACATTTAAAAACGTCCTGCTCATAAATGCTCAGAATGCTCCTGCTCATAAATGCTCCAGCCATCTATAATATTATTCATTATTTATATCAGTGCAGTGTTAAAAACGACTGACTTGGTATTGGCAAAATCTACGGAATCCTATTCCGTAGACTTCGGTATTATGGTAAACAAATTGACTAAGAAGCGTTGTACTTCTATTAATTTCTAAAACTTATTATTACAAATAACCAAATACCTGCAAGAAGTGGAAAAGCTCTGAGAATTATTTCAGATGACTCCAGTATCACAAAATGTTCTGCAGCATTATTACAGAAAACACTATAGAAAAGAGCAAAGAAGATGTCCTATGGAATAAATGGATAATGATAATGATTAAGAATCTGCATAATATAATAATATGTATATCTCGTATTTTATTAGATTAAAAATCAACTGCAAATCCTAGTGCATACCATTAACCACCAATAAACTATGTATTTTGGATTGTATCCAGTAGCAGTTTTGGCAATTTATGCAGACCATACAATCTTCAATAGCTGATAAAATTATTGAAGCTGGGCAGAAACATTAACAGATATAACAAGGAGAGTTTTTCGGTTATGGACACTCGTATAGACTCGCAGATAACTAATTAAAAATCCAACTTATGCAAGCTTTCGCATAATATATATGCTTCATCAGGCAAAGTTAGAAAAAATATTACTATGATTGTAAAAATAGCGTAAATTAATTGTATATGCGGGGAAATAGTTATTTATGTACCAAGGCACTGAAGTTCAACTTTTTATGACTCATGTGGAGTTTAGTTGCTGAGGCCTCTGGCCGAGGCAAATAAACCACATGAGTCATAAAAAGAACTTCAGTGCCGAGGTACATATTATATTTTTTTTGAAATCGGAAAAAAAATGCTTTATTAGGCAAGAAAATAATAATAAGGGATCACCCGTCCCCGAACCGACTACACGCGGCGTTGCTTGACTTTACCGATCGCTCTACCTAGGACAAGTATAATGACGTACGGCACCTTCTGACTGAAAAACCAAACTGCTGATTCTTGTGCAGCCTATACACAACAAATCTATTGATATTCAAATTTACTAAAATATGTATACTGAAGGATTGCGCTTCTATAGGAAACAATTTCGCAATGCGTACGAAAAGTTAAATGAGCCTTTATCGGCCGGGTTTTGAATATTTGGTCACATTTGACGGGCGAATTCTCCGCGTCTGACGTTTGATGATTACATCTCGCCAAGGCCTACTTATTGAAAAAATCGTACAATAATGGGCTACATTATTGTACGATTTCTGTGCTTTTAATGACGATTTGGGGACATTTTAATGCCGATTTCAAGAAAAAGTTGTTAAATATCAAGTTGATTTATAAAGTCAGATAATAATATCGAGTGTCCATAACCGAAAAACTCTCCTTGTTATATCTGTTACTATATTGGACAAATAAAGACAATATATATTTTTAATACATTAATTTTAACAAATTTGCATTTTAATCTTCAATTTTATTACTATAAGTTGTATGTTGTATTTGTTGGCAAAACTTACAGTTTAATTGTGACTTTCATTACACTTTTCACTTTTTCATAATTAACTGTGGTTTTTGCCAACAAATACGATTTAGTAACAACAATAATAGCTATTAAATGAATAGGAGGATTTTTCAAATAACCCGCCATTTTTTAAGTATATTCTTCACCTCATAGTTGGAGCGCGTGTATCACGGACAACTTTAATACGTATAGATATTCCTGTGGTCAGAAGTTTGTTACGCCCATGAAATCTATCTCAAATTATTTTTCATCCACAAAATTGAAAAATTATTTTTTCTGTTAAAAAGTGACATTATTTATTGTCCTAACTCTCCCAATCCAGGAACTCCAGGTATAACAATGCTGTAGGTATTGTCATGGACCTGCATGTTGCTATACGAACATGTAAATCGAATATAAAAACAATGCTTGTAAGTTGAGCAGAAAATAAAAAGTCAAAAAGCAGCTGCAACAAAAATATTTATTTATTTTGATTATATATTTTTTACAAAATTGTATAAATGGGGTCAATCATAATGAACTATATCTTGTAAAGCTTATTAGGATCTCGCACGCCAAGTACTCGCATCAGTGATTCCCTTGCCAGCGGACGCATTCGTTCGCATTCGTTGGAATAAGTTATTTTTGCCAAGAAGCTTGGCACCCAAACACGATAATTTCATTCACTAGTTCTAAGCCAGGAAACGAATACCGAAAAATCCCCAATTCGGAAATAAATAGTGCTCAATGAATTATTATTTTAAGTTGTAGGGTTGACGCTTAGGAGTAACATACTTACCAAAAGTCCCCAGCCGTGGACCTTTATGCGTTAGGAGTTAGGAGGGTGGAAAGGGCCGTTTTTGAAGGTTTTTCGCTATTATCTGGAAAACTAAGCGTCCCAGCGAAAAGGTCACCCTATACAAAATGAAAGCAAATTGAATTTTCTACAAAAAAGATCCTACTCATTTTTTTGCTAGGAGCAGTAGTTAAGGGTGTATGATATTTTGAAAATGCGAAAAGTATGAAAAACCATGGTTTTGCCGTTCAAAGTTCATGTCAGTAGATAATATCACCTAATTTCAACGAAAAATGAATGTATTTATTGCTAGTGACATCATTGTCAGATAATACAGATTGCTAAGCATGCAGTTCACTCAAGAGCAAGGAAGGTGTGGTGAAAGTATTTTGTATTGAAGGCAGAGAAGCAGGTCACAGACATCTACAAATTCTTCTGTGATCCCTTAGCAACAAAGGATATGAAGGCCCCAGAAGGAGTAGACCTGAGCCGGGTACGACACCAGGCCTTTGTTAAAGCCTCAACAAAGCCAAAGCCTGATTTTGAGGCACTTCCACCTACCAGAGGGGCTGCTCGCCAACACTCATCCCTTAGAGTTCATTTGCAGGTTTGTATCAATATATGCTTGTTTACGTTAGCTTATACTTTGTATTGAGTGCTTAGACAAGATTGTGTCACATCTTTTTAAACTACAAAGGACGAATTATTGTTTGCAGGTTTAGCAATGGCTCTATGGAGATCAACGGCAGGAGCCAACTGCTTGGGGATGGATGAGGGGATCGGATGGCTTCCTCACCCCTGTCATAAGCACGGAGCCAGTTGCGCCAGAATCCGTCCTAAATAACATATTTTGCGGGTGCAAAACTGGTTGCGGGGGCAGTTGCGGGTGCCGCATAGCAGGCATACTCTGCTCGCTTGTGTGCAGCACTTGCCTTACTTCGTGTACCAACGGCCCTCCAATCATCAGCCTTAATGAGGACGACGACGACGACGATAATATTGACGATGAATTCGACCAATTACTTGATATTGCCTTGTAATTAATAATATAGTAAATATTTCTACTCGTTACCTCCCACATTACACACTTTTTTCCAGCTCTTCGCATTTTCAATCTAGTCTACATCCTTAACTACTGCTCTTAGCAAAAAAAACGAATAGAACCTTTTATAGAACATTTTGTATAGAATGACCTTTTCCCTAGGACGCTTAGTTTTCGAGATAATAGCGAAAAACGTTAAAACCGGACCACGGCTGGGGACTTTTGGTATGTTACTCCTAAGGGTCAACCCTACAACTTAAAACAATAATCTGTTGAGCACTATTTATTTCCGAATTCATGTTTTAATTTCCTGGCCTATTCACCGACTAGACGATGTTGTAAATTATTCCTAACAACCAGTAGGTATCTCCTAATTTTGGACAAGTTTCAAATTTAAAATTATTATTTGGTGAAATAGTTGAACT
This sequence comes from Pseudeuparius sepicola, assembly GCA_963920635.1. Taxonomy (NCBI): domain Eukaryota; kingdom Metazoa; phylum Arthropoda; class Insecta; order Coleoptera; family Anthribidae; genus Pseudeuparius; species Pseudeuparius sepicola. Next base: position 42,485,088 of record OY987302.1, on the reverse strand, counting down.
TTCTAAAAGAAGAAAGCCTTTTACTAGGGTAGGCATATTTACAAAATGTTAAAACACATGCAACTCCGTACTTTCATATGTATCCATGCAGTGAACATAGCCATGAACTATTATTTTGTAGACTGTATCTTAATAACATGCACGCAAATAGGTATAATATTCCAATATTGTACTGCACTATACAGTGTCCTCGAAAAAGTTCGCAGGGGGCAATAAGCCGAGGGAATGCCGCTCGAGTGTTCTCTTTTTTTAAGGGCTCTTTGGTCCTTTAAGAATACGATAGGCGTATTTTCAACGCTTCGAAAATTTTCCCCATTTAAAAATACGACGCGAAAAGCGGTGGTAAATTTCGGTCCTCGAGGTGCGCGATAAAGAGGCAACGATATTTTTGGGTGGTATACAGTGACCCCTGAAAAATGTATCTGCAGAGACCGCGACGAAAAAATCCTTAGAGTCCTGGCGCGAGGGAATTCCCGCAATGGTATGCAACAAGAAGGTCTGCCTAAGAGATTTAAAATTTTTAAAGAGGTAAATGCAAGAGATGTTAAGTTTTTTTCCCGAGAGAAATCGGATCGTTTTTATGTGTCGTTCTCTACCTAAAATTTATTCTAAAATGTCAGAAATTGCCCTTTTTTGTCGAGCCATAGGGATGAGAATTTGAGTTTACTTAAGCAACTGTTGAATATTTGCCCTTTTCCAAAGCGGTCGTCGACGCGGAAGGTTGGAGTTTTTGCCGCAAAAAAAGTGTTTTAGGTGGGAGAACACTCACATTTCGAATGCGTAGGTACCGGATATCTTTCTGGAAAATGTGATGGCGAAACAAGCTGGAAAGAACATGACACTATGGAATAAGCTTTCAGTACTGAGTTTTTTTATTCTGTTAAGGGCCTTAAAAGAAAGCTAAACATCAGAGGAATTTTTGTGAGTATACAAGGTAATCCACAAATGAGATCCAAATTTACCGAAAATGGTGCAAAAGTCGATCACTTTTAAATGCATTTGTTAGGCTCTGGCCACCAAAAATTGAAATAGATCGTGCAAAAAGGGCCTTAATAATTGTTTTTACAATATATAAAAGGCTCGACAGTGTCAAATTCATATCAGAATCTGACTTTCATTTTGTTTCTGCCATCGCTTTGGGGTATTGAAACAATAATTGAGAGTTATTTTCATTTTTATTAACAATAATAAAATAGCAGTAGTGTTGGACTTTTATGTTTTTATAGTTGTCTCCAACTAAATTAGATTACATGTCGTTCAGTAGGTAAATCTAAGAATGCAAAGTTTGTGGCCAAGAAGATTCAACGCAGATTAAATTACACTCATTACTTCATTTAAGTACCTACTGTTGGTGGCATTTTACTGTTGGTTTAATATGTCCCCTAATGAAAAACCCGACCAGACCCTCCAGTGGAATTGCTTTATTTAAAGCCCAACCAAGGGCAAATTAATTTAGAGAAAGTTCCAACTTGTAGCGTCGGAGGGGCTCTATCGTCGACATTAATGAAACATCAATTTTCATTCCGCTTTGACCCGTCCACTGGATCTCTTCTTTTTCTAGAATTCCCTTGAATAAGGTCTTACAGCGAAGATGTTGGACCCTTCGTTGTATTACCGACGAATCCTCGAACAAATTGATATCTTGACGTACCCCGTGATCCATTTATATTTGATTTATTTAGTTAGGAAGATTTGGAAATCGATATACCACTTTCGAACGACCGTTAGATCACATAAATTTCATACACCCAGAAAAAAATCAAAAGAGATAAGTGAAAATTGGATATTTGTAAATGCAAACTAAATTTAATAATAACTTTATTTACCAATTTTCTATTTAAAACTATTGGATGAAAAAAGTTTAAAAAAATGCCACTTCCTTACTATGTACCGGGTGATTCAAAAACAAATACTATATGATAATCCATATACAAAAAATAAAGTGACCAGTGTTTTTTCTTATTGCGCACATGCAGATCCGTATTAAAAGGCTTTAAAAATTGCCCTTAATTTCAGCTATAACCTTCGAACTGATTGACCTGTTTTCCTCCTCAGATTTGGCACAATTTCCTATATAATGGTTCCACATGACCTGGTAGAGGTTCTCCATGACCTATGCTAGAGCGCTAGAGGGTGCTATTTACACATACTGATGTGTAGGTTTATATTTCCTAGAACTTTCTTGTGCGTACCTTTTATCTAAAGTATGTCTGAAGAATTTAATTCCCTACAAATAAGCATTTCTGCATTTTTTCATAAAAGCCCACTTTTCGATATAACTCAAAAACTAAAACGCCAAAAATTCAACATCAACGCAAACCAAAGTTACTACTGGAAACAAAAGCTTAGTACTTTCTGATTTGACGTTTCGTTTTGCATTAAAATATGCTTTATTATTTTGTATTATTGTCTTGGTTGTCAAAATTATAATTTTTATATATTTCTGTTCCTATGGGTGCCAACCATTTAAATAATGTTATCGTATGTTATTACCATATAAAAATTTTTATTTAAAAAATTTATTTTTCCATTTTTCTGAGGTATTACTTATTGCTAACATATGTTTCGATCAATACAATGATCTTCATCCGAGCAAAACATTTTATAAAAACAATTAGAAGGTGCTAAAAATAAACACAACTAAAATTATTACAATACAATTATAAAACATTTTTTTTATACAGTAATTAATTTTCAAAAAATATACTTACAAACATAACGTTATAAAATAGGCATGGTTTCATGTTACAATTCTTTTATATATATTTTTTCAAAATATTATAAACATTTTTATTTTCAAGAATGAAAACATTTTTGTACGAACCAGCTGTTAGTAGTGGAGGATGTATCGCATTTCGCGCGTCGATACAAAAAGTAATATTTTTTTCAACAATGTAGATAAGGTAAAAAGTCGGTATCAATCTATAGTGTGGCACATGAAAGTTTCGGTTTAAAAATTAACTTATAAAATTTTTGTAAATGTTGGAAAAGTTATTTAGATCATTTTTTATGTTAACTGTATTATCATTCCTCTGTGTGTGATACATCTCAAGGTAACTTCTTTTTGTAAAATCAATTTCATAATTCAAAACTTCAGTGTTTTCGAAATCTAAAGAATGTAAAGATTTTTCAGTAGTTGGTTTTAATTTAGAAAAATAAGTTTTTGTTCTGTTGTTAGGTTTATGACCAATTAATACATTATGTTTTTAAAAATTTTTGCAATAGCTTCGGAAGTACCTTTAACATAAAGGAGTGAAAAATATTTTTTCCTTATTATTAGGTGACCTATGTTTATTTTTTTTATAAAATTTATTCTTCTTTTAATGATGTTCATGACTGTTTCATATGCTTGCGTAATGATTTAATAAACGAAACTAGAAATGCTTTTAATAGCTTTCATCCGCGTCTTCAATTTACAATCGAACAAGAACAAAACAATTCAATACATTTTCTTGACTTGACTATTTCACATAACGCAAATGGAAACATCTCAACAAATTGGTTTACTAAACCCATATTATGGTCAGTAAGATATTTAAATTTTAATTCGGAGGTACCTAATACTTTTAAAAAAAGTGTAATAAATAGTCTTATTGACAGAGCAATTGGCCTGTCACAACCCAAATATCATAAAGCTATCATCGAAAAAGTTAAAAAAGTTTTATACAATAATAATTATCCACCTTAATTTTTTAACCCTATCATTAAAAGAAGAATAAATTTTATAAAAAATAAACATAGGTCACCTAATAATAATATTGCTAATAAAAATATTTTTCACTCCTTTATGTTAAAGGTACTTCCGAAGCTATTGCAAAATTTTTAAAAACATAATGTAATTGGTCATAAACCTAACAACAGAACAAAAATTTATTTTTCTAAATTAAAACCAACTACTGAAAAATCTTTACAATCAAATTTAGTGTATAAAGTTAATTGCCAACAATCAACAATGCCCTTCAGTATACATTGGACAAACAAAACAATATCTTAAAAATAGATTATATAAACACAAAAATGATATTAATAATAATAACCAATTCTCTTCTGCACGTCAACATTCAATTAACGAAAAACATTCTTATGATTTAGAAAACACTGAAGTTTTGAATTATGAAATTGATTTTAAAAAAAGAAGTTACCTTGAGATGTATCACATACATACGAATGATAATACAGTTAACATAAAAAATGATCTAAATAACTTTTCCAATATTTACAAAAATTTTATAAGTTAATTTTTAAACCTAAAATTTCATGTGCCACACTATAGATTGATACCGACTTTTTACCTTGCATTGTTGAAAACAATATTACTTTTTTGTATCCACTACTCACTACTAACAGCTGGTTCGTACAAAATTGTTTTCATTCTTGAAAATAAATATGTTTATAATATTTTGAAAAATATATATAAAAGAATTGTAACATTAAACCATGCCTATTTTATAACGTTAAGTTTGTAAGTATATTTTTTGAAAATTAATTATTGTATAAAAAAAAATTAAAATGTTTTATAAGTATTGTATTGTAATAATTTTAGTTAGGTTTATTTTTAGCACCTTCTAATTGTTTTTAAAAAATGTTTTGCTCTGATGAAGATCATTTTATTGATCGAAACATATGTTAGCAATAAGTAATACCTCAGAAAAATGAAAAAAGAAATTTTTTAAATACAACAGGAACAGAAATATACAGGGTGTCCGGTAAGTATGGGGCTATCTCACAGGAGCAAGTAGGGGACGTCAAAATATTACGATTGAGCTTTACCACTACGGGTCAGATCTCAATACTTACTGAGATACAGTGCGTTGTAACTCTTTTTTTCAAATTGAATTATGGCAATATCTCCCAAACTAATCAAGCTGTTGAACTGAAATTTGGCACTGCTGTGTTTTTGGCGATGGAGAATAAGCTGAAAATGTCAATTTCGCCGTATCTCACAGAGGGCGACACTTGCGCTGTTTTTGGATCGTGCTTTTACTCGTAACTTTTTTGAGGTTATGTTTTTGGTCCTGCAGGTCTATCATTTTAGTGCATCTTTTCACTCTGCAAGAAAAAGGTACTCTTGTTTCATAACGATAAAGTCAACCGTTTGCGTTGAAATTGCCAAAACGTGCCCCAAAACACCTGTTGAGTTCAATATTCGACACTTAAAATTTTCACCTACCACTTTCAAATATTACAGATCAACTGTACATTCAAAATGATGAAAAAAATGCCAAATGAGCAGTGGTCAAAACACCATTGGTTTTCTTGAAACAGCGTGTCAAAATTTTGTCAAATTCAATCCTTTCCATTTTGAAAGCGAATAATTTTTGGTACTTTGTTCATAGGGATTTTTTTTCACTTCAAATGGTACCGTTGATATGAAACACTTGAAAGCGATAGGTGAAAATTTTATGTTTCGAATATTGAACTCAACAGGTGTTTTAGGGCACGTTTTGGCAATTTCAACGCAAACGGTTGACTTTATCGTTATGAAACAAGAGTACCTTTTTCTTGCAGAGTGAAAAGATGCACTAAAATGATAGACCTGCAGGACCAAAAACATAACCTCAAAAAAGTTACGAGTAAAAGCACGATCCAAAAACAGCGCAAGTGTCGCCCTCTGTGAGATACGGCGAAATTGACATTTTCAGCTTATTCTCCATCGCCAAAAACACAGCAGTGCCAAATTTCAGTTCAACAGCTTGATTAGTTTGGGAGATATTGCCATAATTCAATTTGAAAAAAAGAGTTACAACGCACTGTATCTCAGTAAGTATTGAGATCTGACCCGTAGTGGTAAAGCTCAATCGTAATATTTTGACGTCCCCTACCTGCTCCTGTAAGATTGCCCCATACTTTCCGGACACCCTGTATAAAAAATATGCTTTAGACAGTAGTGACAGTAGAATAATTCTAACCGAATAAAATCAGGTTTAAAAATTATACAAATAATAAAAATTGCAAGAAAACAAAAACATCAAAGTGGGCCTAGGTTTTTGAAAATTTTCGCACTTCCCCAATTTATCATCATGAACAAGTTTCCTTAATAACATTTTAACGTAAAAGCTACGCTTCTAAAAAGAAAGTTAGTTAGACAATTTTTAATTAAACATAGCTGTGCAAGGTAAGGCATGAGCGATCTTTTGGTTTATATATTATGTTTTATTAAAAAATACCTTTCTTTAGGAATACAGATGAGGGTACGTCGAGCTTATTCGGGATCTTAAACTATATGGTGTATGCAGTTTGGATTTGGGGGGAAACCTGCAGCTGATCTCAAATCTATAGAAGCAAACTTCAAGTAGTGACTTTTTCTGTTAACTTCGAAAAATTCGAAAAGTGATATTCCACTTTTCATTTGAATTTATTTAAAGCGAAGTTCAACCCAAATATTGTCTATGTCGAAATTTGCTCTATACGATATAATATCCGGATTGGTTTTCTATAGAGAGGTGTCCTAAAATAGACTTGAAAAATACAGAAGGCCACGAAAACAAACAATATAATTTGCGTCTTTCAATATGCTACCGGAATTTTACGATTCCGTTCATCTTTTCAGATGAGTTGGCTTTCATCCAGAATGGGAAGATTTTTTCCTTGTCGGAGATTTATATTATGTAGGAAACTGGTATTTTCTCTTTTCCTTCATGGCGCAGTATAAGAATAGATCATCAATTTTATGTCTAGAACCAACGTACAGTTTAGCCTGCAAGATTTTAATTTTTTTATTTAGAATGGTTCGTAAAATAACTGGTGTATTTTCCTAGGTAAAATATTTACCCAAATAAAAATATTTATAGTGATTAATAATCCTACCGGGACGTAAAATTGCTATAGCCAGTGGGAAAAAAATACAAGGATTTACTTAAGTAGGTACTAAAGCTGATTATGCAAATGTTAGGACTTATTAGAAATTGTATCCTCAATCATCTTGAGAATCAGTGATTTTTTAGACCGCACACTATCAGGCGATGTTCTCAAATTCAGGCACCTATTTTAAATTTAGGTAGAGAATATAGTTATAAAATTGGGTATCAATATTAAGCCTGTATACTGGAATTACCTTTGGGCCTATAAAGCAGGATGAGCGATTGCTTTTTATTGGTTAATATATTGACCCCGTCAAATACACACGCGTAAATTCGTAGGCGGAAGTAGAAAAATGATTGTGTTTTATAATTGAAACTCTACGTTTTTGTCGATTTATGAGAAGTGCTATTATTCACTAAATGAATGTAGACGGGCCATTGTTAACACGAACCATTAAGAAAAAAGCTTTGATATTACCAGATACTAACGATATATAGCACGGGCGTAGCCAAGGGGGGGGGGGTTTCGGGGGTTCAAACCCCCAACCCGAAATAAGCAAAATATTACCTAATATTATACCGAAAAAATACGAGGAGTGAAGAGTTAAATTATTATTACGTTTGAATATATGTAGTAATAGTAGCGCCTAGCGCCATCTTTTGACGAGAGGCAGACGCAGTTGCAGCCGAACTATTTTGTATTGTAGGGACACTTTGCGTTGTTTCTCGATTATTCGCCACGCCCCTCGGTCGAAATGAGCGGAACTTTGTGGAAGTTCGTGGAAGTTTCTGGACGGCTACTGGGCTGCTATATAAGCGGCGCCGCGGCGCGTGACGGCGCTTACGGCAGTATTGTTCCATGCGAACGCGAAGCGAATAAAAGTGAAAAGTGGTGGACGAATAGTGAAGAGAATTAAGTGTACCGTGTAAGTGAGTAATTTTAGTGCGCTGTTATTCGATGACCTTGTTAAGGATAGATACGTGAATCATTATTACTGTCGAAAAATGGAGGGGAAAAAAAGGAAGGGTGATAAACTTAAAGGTATGGACTACTGGAAAAAGTGGTGTAGTCAAGCTCAAGGGGTTTCTAATAAAGAAACAAATTTGGATTTAGCTATCAAAGCTTCAGCTACCTTGCATGCTGATAAGAAGACTGCCTACCCCGAAATCTAGTTTGGAATGCCTAGATATGTGCGATAAAAACCTTTATCCTAATATTTACACATTACTACAAATCTTGGCTACCATTCCTGTATCCACTGGGGGCGGGGGGGGGGGGGTTTCGGGGGTTCAAACCCCCCCCCCCCCCGAAATAAGCAAAATATTACCTAATATTATACCGAAAAAATACGAGGAGTGAAGAGTTAAATTATTATTACGTTTGAATATATGTAGTAATAGTAGCGCCTAGCGCCATCTTTTGACGAGAGGCAGACGCAGTTGCAGCCGAACTATTTTGTATTGTAGGGACACTTTGCGTTGTTTCTCGATTATTCGCCACGCCCCTCGGTCGAAATGAGCGGAACTTTGTGGAAGTTCGTGGAAGTTTCTGGACGGCTACTGGGCTGCTATATAAGCGGCGCCGCGGCGCGTGACCGCGCTTACGGCAGTATTGTTCCATGCGAACTCGAAGCGAATAAAAGTGAAAAGTGGTGAACGAATAGTGAAGAGAATTAAGTGTACCGTGTAAGTGAGTAATTTTAGTGCGCTGTTATTCGATGACCTTGTTAAGGATAGATACGTGAATCATTATTACTGTCGAAAAATGGAGGGGAAAAAAAGAAGGCTGATAAACTTAAAGGTATGGACTACTGGAAAAAGTGGTGTAGTCAAGGTCAAGGGGTTTCTAATAAAGAAACAAATTTGGATTTAGCTATCAAAGCTTCAGCTACCTTGCATGCTGATAAGAAGACTGCCTACCCCGAAATCTAGTTTGGAATGCCTAGATATGTGCGATAAAAACCTTTATCCTAATATTTACACATTACTACAAATCTTGGGTACCATTCCTGTATCCAGAAAGGTCTTTCTCGAGCCTAAGGAGACTGAAAAACTATTTACGAAACACTACAAGTGAAAACAGACTTAATGGTTTGGCTCTAATGAACATTCACTATGGAACAGAAATTCATGCAGATGAAGTAATGGATATATTTAAAAGAAAAAGCCGAAGATTTTTCTTTAATGGTTTTAGATTTAGCGCAGAGGAACGAAATTAATTTATCCATTTCATTTAAAGTTAAGAACTTTATAAATATGTCGTAGTTTTTCGGATGAATATATAGATATTAAATTTCATGTAAGTATATTTTTGTTGTTTTATTTACTTCTTAAACTAAACCCCCCCCAAAACTAAATCCTGGCTACTCCCGTGCTACAAGTGAAAACAGACTTAATGGTTTGGCTCTAATGAACATTCACTATGGAACAGAAATTCATGCAGATGAAGTAGTGGATATATTTAAAAGAAAAAGCCGAAGATTTCTTCTTTAATGGTTTTAGATTTAGCGCAGAGGAACGAAATTAATTTATCCATTTCATTTAAAGTTAAGAACTTTATAAATATGTCGTAGTTTTTCGGATGAATATATAGATATTAAATTTCATGTAAGTATATTTTTGTTGTTTTATTTACTTCTCAAACTAAACCCCCCCCCCCCCAAAACTAAATCCTGGCTACGCCCGTGATATATAGGAAGATACATTACCAAAGGCAACTTGTTTTGTTTCATGATTTTAAAAAGATGTTATTGTTGACACATTCAATGTTTCCAGTTTTTGGATATCATTTAGGTTATTTTGTAAATATGAGTCATATATTCATATACAGGGCGATTCACGTAAGTGGTTCATTAGAAGTTTACGAGGAAGGAGTGCGAATTTTGATTTGAAATTTTGGTTAATTATATAACAGGTTGTAAACTTTCTTTCTAAAATATTTTCAACTTCCGATAACTTCCGGTTATGCCGGAAGTCGATAGCAACTTTGTTATTTCAAATAGAATACCCTATATGTCATTACACCGTTTGGTTCCCTATTAAATTCCAAATCTTTTTTCTGAATATAATGTGTACCCTATTCCTAACCCTTTTCGAGATATTTGCAAATTTTTGATTTTTTGAGTGTTGCAGCCATCGACCATAGTGATGATAACTTTGAAATTTATGAATCTGGAAAACTGAAATTTTGGACTGTCGTAGGCGAAAGTCAACTTTATTAAGTGGTCTGTATGCCATTTCAAAATATTGTACAGGGTGTTCGGGAAAAAAATCCCAATGGAACCCATATTTTTTATTGCACCATTGAAATGCAATCCAAAAAGATATAACACACTATAAGTCGAAATGAAGCGGTTGCTTCGTTATTACGCAAAACACGTATTTTTGCTGCTCCATATCAAGAAACAACGGACCTTTTCTAATAGGCGGCCATGGATTTTTCATTTGTGATTGTCATTTATTGTGTTCCAAACAATAAAATATTAACTGTTGACAAGAATGGCTCAAATTAACTATTCTAACGAAGATATTTTGAATATGTTTTACACTCATGGAGTGTAAAAGAATTTTAGAAAGTATAATTAGTTTTTAATGAAAAGCATTTATACATTTACCACCTTTGACGAAAAGAAAATTCAGAAAGTTCGAACGAAATTTCATAGTCCATGTCAAGGTCCAAACAAAGAGAAGCAAATAATGTAAATACAAAACAGGTAAATAGCATAATATGAATAAAGTGTTTTACTTATATGTAGTTTCTTGTTTTTTCTTCTAGTACCTATTATTATGTAATTGTTAGTAATTACAAGAAAAGGTGATAATGGGCAAACACTCAAAGTTAACAAAAAGAAAAACTAGTAACTGCATACACGTGTTTCATGCTATTTGGCAATCATCAGTACGGTGTAACATTAACCAAATCAAAAGATAGGCATGATACATCCTTATTGTAATTGTTAGTATTATTTCATTTTGTATTGTTGCTTCTCAAGGAAAAAATATTATTAAATAGCCCTTAACCTTGTCATATAATTGCGTTATTTCATTTTCCATGGCCCCCTATAGGTGTGTGCAGGAGTTTAAGTTCAACAATTTATGAAATAAGGAAACTTCGTCCATTAGTGAATAGAGATATTTTGCGGAATGCCTTTTTCGCGCTTTTTCAGTCAAAATTGCAATATGGTATTACCCTATGAGGGAACTCATCTAATGCTGTTAGGGCCTTTCGCTTGCAAAAGCGTGCCATAAGAGTCTTGCTAAACCTTTGTCCTAGAGAGTCATGTCGATCCCATTTCAGAGCTCTCCAAATCATGACACTCCCTGCGCTCTTTATATACCGTAGCTTGTTGGAGATCCATGACAAAAAGCATGTATACAACACGAAACAAAGATGTGCTGCGGACTCATCGATACAGACTGGCCAAATCCGAAAAAAGATCTCTAGATATTCATTTATACAACCATCTGCCTAGCTCAGTCAGACAATGCGATAAAAATGAGTTTAAATTAATTAGTAAACATATCTGTTTAAATAACATTTTTTACAGTGTAAAAGAATTTTTAAATTGTGAACTTTTGTGAATTGTTTTTTTAAAATTGTTTGTATTTTAATAGTACCTAATTAAGCACGTAGAGTGGGCGAGTAGTAATGTACTTATGAAAATTTTTTCTTTCATTCCCAATACGTGTAAAATTTAAATTGACTTGCTCCACATACTTTTGAATTTTGTGGTCAAATAAACAGCTATCTATCTATCTATCTATCTATAATGTGATGCTCCTTGAGAAATGGCATCTTTGTTGATACAGAGCAGAAAAAATACGTACTTTGCGTAATAACGAAGCAACCGCTTCGTGTGTTATATCTTTTTGAACTGTCTTTTCACAAGCATTTCAATGGTGCAATAAAAAAATATGGGTTCCATTTGAAAAAAATGAGATTTTTCAATTTTTCGATGTTGATATTGGGATTTTTTTCCCGAACACCCTGTACAATATTTTGAAAAAAAAAAAACAGACCACTTAATAAAGTTGACTTTCGCCTACGACAGTCCAAAATTTCAGTTTTCCAGATTCATAAATTTCAAAGTTATCATCACTATGGTCGATGGCTGCAACACTCAAAAAAATCAAAAATTTGCAAATATCTCGAAAAGGGTTAGGAATAGGGTACACATTATATTCAGAAAAAAGATTTGGAATTTAATAGGGAACCAAACGGTGTAATGACATATAGGGTGTTCTATTTGAAATAACAAAGTTGCTATCGACTTCCGGTATAACCGGAAGTGATGGAAAGTTAGTTAGAAAGAAAGATTACAATCTGTTATATAAGTAACCAAAATTTCAAATCAAAATTCGCACTCCTTCCCCGTAAACTTCTAATGAACCACTTACGTGAATCAACCTGTATATCGTTGCCAGATACAATGCTTGTATAGGGTGGGCCAAATTGGACACAAAGGGAAACCTCACCTATTTTTAACGGAGTTAGATGAAAACTGATGTCGGTGTTCGAGGCTGGCGAAAACCGCAAGTCAATATCTATAAACGTTCTTGAGTTACAGGACGTTTTTCGAAAATGTGCGTTTTAGAAAAGTGGACGTAACTTTTTTCGGGTTGAAAATTTTGTGTTTCTGTAAAAACATTCCTAAAGCACTTTTTTTACGTAGAATCCAATGCTGCTACTACGTTTTTTTTTAAAAGTCAATTGTTTAAGAGTTACCGGTGAAAAAAATTATTTTTTAAATGGATTACTCTGTATATTTTTGCGTTTTTTAATAGAGCAAAAATTACCATTTAAAAAATATATAACACTTAATGATTTACTTTAGCAGTTATCAATTAATAATAGCTTTTATGATTTCATGTGTATAATTGGAAGCACGCACTTTCAACGAGTATTCTTTGGACGGTGAGACAATGAAATAACCGTGAAAAAATGTTTACTGTTACCTGTAAAATTTTCAGTATTAAGCTGTTTTGGCAGTGTACATATTTTTCGGTTTTTGTGTAATTTATAAACTTTATAACATACAATGAAATTTGAAAGTTATGAAAAATGAAATATGATAGCCTGGTTTACACAATCCGGGGAAAATGAAGACATCCTTTCAAAGACATTTTTGCAATATTGCGACACAATTTGATAAATAGTGGGCATTTTTAAAAGGATAGGCTGAACAGATTCGAGTTAAACAGAGATAGGCATTTTCCCCGGATTGTCTAAAATATAATATAATATCTCAGTCTTCATAATTATATTTTTTATGTTATAAAGTTTATAAATTACACAAAAATAGAAAAATCTTTACACTGCCTAAACAGCCTAACTGAAAATTTGACAGGTAACTATAAACATTTTTCCACGGTTGTTTCATTGTCTCACCGTCCAAAGCCTAATTGTTGAAAGGGAGCGCTTCCAATTATACACATGAAATCATAAAAGCTATTAGTAATTGATAATTACTTAAGTAAATCATTAAGTGTTATATATTTTTGGAATGGAATTTTTGTTGCTCTATTAAAAATGCAAAAATATACAGGGTGTTCCATTTAAAAAATATTGTTTTCCATCGGTAACTTTTAAACCATTGACTTGAAAAAATTAGTAGCCGCATTGAATTCTACGTAAAAAAGTGCTTTAGAAAATTTAGGAATGAATGAACAGAAGCACAAAATTTTCAACCCGAAAAAAGTCACGGCCACTTTTCGAAAACGCACATTTTCGAAAAAACGCAGTGTAACTCAAGAAAGGTGACAAGTATCGATTTGCAGTTTTCGCCATTAAGTTTATCATAAAAAAATGAGCCTCAGACACCGATATCAGTTTTCGTCTATCTCCGTCAAAAATAGGAGTTTCCCTTTAAAAGTCTCTAATTTGGCCCACCCTGTACCTACAAGCGATCTGTCTACTATTGCAGGGTATCACAAGAAAAACTACTTTCGATACCTTCTGAACGAAAATATATAGGTATTTTAATTACGCAAATGGTTCAATTTTTTAATAATAACTGTCTCGTCCTAGGTATAACTTTCCAGTGCAAAGAAACATTTCGATCCTCTAGGAACGTTTAGAGGTGGTCTATCGAACATATAAACATACGAAGTAGTTCGTTATTTTGCTTGTTCAAGAAGAATTCATAGTTCAAAAGCTATATTTTAAATCAGTTATTAGAACAATACAGTTTACAAGATATTACAAAAGATGTACAATAGAGAAATTTGGAGGTAACTTCGAAAATTCTATTTTCCCATTTTATCCAGAAATTGATAGGACACGTCCTAACCGTGAATGTCCGTAATCTTGTTTTGAGGGCAACTTGAAGGTCCAGTTTTGTTCCGGATAACAAGCACAGTTGCAGCAACCCATGCACTCCTCCAGAGTTGTAAGCGATTGGCTCTACCGAGTTAACTACGATTATATAATTTTACGAAGATTAATGGTTCGATGGTATGTATTTGTTGGTATCAGTGAATCCCACTCAGATATTTCTAATTAATGTTATATTAAATATTATTAGTTTTCTAAGATATATTAAACCATATATAAATGTGCCAATCAGTTTCTGAGAAAAACTATAAATAAACAGACAGACATCAATATTTTAGAAGTTAAACCAAAATAAATTCAACCGGGATTTACGACTTTCATTTCAAATTTTATTTCAAATAAATACTGTGCCCGTTCTATTTGATGCAATACCCACGCATTCCGTAAATTGGAGTCACACATACTCACGCTTATCAAGAAACGTACAAAAATACATTATTTATTATTTACAATTCAACCCATTGAACAGCGGGTGTTTTACGGTCGAATGAATCTGCTGCCTATCTAAAATCAAATGTACCCACGAAATAAAAGCTTGTCACAGGGAAATAAATGAGACCGAAATGAATCTAATATGTAAATTTTATTGGCCAAAAATAAAACAAGACGTAGAAAATATATTAATAATTGTCAAATTTCTCAAATGTCAAAATATGACAGGAACCCTTCAAAAGTAAGATTTAACCCAATGACGATATTAAAGCAAAACTTGACAATACAGTAGTCCATAAAAGTAAATTAAAAAGACCCAACAAAATAACGAATACCCAATCGTTACAGCAACAGCATGAAGCTGAGGATAATTAACCTATTCCTATAACCCTAGCCCTTTCTACAGTTGAGATCATTTTATCTAAATGATTCTCCTCGTATACTACCCTTTCCATTAGGAAAAGCCATAATAATTTCGAGTAGACACACATTTTTATATTATGTAAAATTTCAAGAATTTAAGAAAAAAAAATAATGTTAGGGAAAGCTACAGTAATTTTAATAAATCAATTCATATTCATTGCAAGTATATACAAAATAATTATAATAATTTATAGCCCATGCTCAATGAAATTGACACCAAACTATCCTACGTAATTTATTCACCTGGATAGAAAATTCCTAGAACAATACGTGGTTTATTTAATGTCATTGGCACAATTACCAAATTAAATGGTTCACCGGAACTTTAGACGAGAATGATGGCGAACAGTATAATAAGGCAATCACAACTCTCGAAAATAATCAGCAAAAAAACTATTAATTCAATCGTCAATAACCAACAAGAATATTGGATATTTTGAAAGATATAAAGAAATCTTAAATTAAGAAACTGATATTTTATACAAATACACTGCTGTATTTAAGCATATTAAATCAAATGTTTATAAATGCAAACATAATTACAACATTTTTGGACAACATAGGAAATGCATTGACTTTTGCTAGGTCAAATCAACAAAACAAGATATATAGAAACAGAGAAACCTCAAGAACAACGCATCCGTCGATACTGCCAAATTTGTATCAAATAAAATTCAGTCATCAAAAATTAGTATTGAATTAACAAGCATCGATTCAATTGATCTTGTTCTGGAAATGTAACACCTCTAGTTTGCAAATTTACTCGTATAAAATATTCAACATGTGTGTTTAACACCATTAAATTTCTGTCCATTGCTGTAACTTTTTGAAATAAACTTTTTAAAAAGGCACACTGTGCTTTGCCGTTATTTAAATTAGGGTAATGTTTTTGCCTTTACACCTGCGGAAAGTAGTACACAATTTTTATTTTGTTAATGTGCAAGATAGTTTGCATTTAATATGTTCAAACGTCCTATTTTTCTTTCAAAACGCATTTTGATCTGACACGCTCTAGGCAGCCGTATAACGTCATCGATAATCGTTAAAAAAAGTTCGATTTTCCAAAGAAAAGTACGTTCAACTTTTTTGGGACGTATTTTCTCGCATGACTTTACCTTACCGCATCAATTTTATATTTGCATTTTAAACGAATTTGTTTGCTGCCTTGACGTAAACCACGAACCTCTAGTTATAGTATTTTTTACTCCTATAAATCTCTAAAAAAAATTCGTGACCACTTTTATGATGCTTATACAGACCGACAAGATTGTTACATTATTTGAACGTGTATCCATGTTGATTTTTCGTAACTGGTTTTTTACCTTAACGTAGCAATTTTGTATCTTGCAGTTTGAACGAATTTCAACGCATAAACAGCCTTAATTTAAACAATGGACTTCTAGCTGCAATATTTTTCAAATTTAGAAATCTAGAATCAGCATGAACACCTTTATGATTTTAAACCAATTATTAAACTCGGTTGAACAGTTGACATACACGATTTCCTACTATTTACTCCCAGGGTCATTTTCTCAGAATTCAAGTCAGGACAGCTTCACTCTCACACTACAAAGTAAAATGTTTTCAACCTAGCGAATACCTAATAATGATAGTTGCCATTCTAAACGTGTATTAATCGACAGAAATTGTATTTGAACTCCCACGTGTTGGGCTCATATCTCCGTTATTTTTTTTAATATTTGCTTACCGTATGTGTGTATGACATTAGTGGAGTTTTAAGCAAGTCCGTCAAGGCCACCTAGTTGTCTTGTATATTTTCAAAATACCTATATCATTATTTCCTAAACTAAGTCTTTTTTGAAGATTCACGGTGACTTAGGTAAATCTGTAATTGTTTCTAAAAGACAACTGGTATCAAAAAAATTTAAAAAACATGCTTTGAAAAATCTTGTGTGCTTACTTACTTAATTAAAACTGCTATAATTAACATAGGACTAATATGAAAACGTAATTAAAAATTAAAATGAGATTCCACCGATATTTTGTGATCCGGGGGATAAGACCATAGTCCAGGGATCATACGGGCTATATATATATATATATATAAGACCATAGTCCAGGGATCATACGGGCTATATATCTTGTGTGCTTACTTACATAATTAAAACTGCTATAATTAACATAGGACTAATATGAAAACGTAATTAAAAATTAAAATGAGATTCCACCGATATTTTGTGATCCGGGGGATAAGACCATAGTCCAGGGATCATACGGGCTATATATATATATATATATATAAGACCATAGTCCAGGGATCATAGGGGCTATATATATATATATATATATATATATATATATATATATATATATATATATATATATATATATATATATATATATATACAGGGTGTAACTTTGATAAGTACAGAAATTTTAAGGGCAGGTCGGGAAAAATGCACTTGTTACGCCTATGCAATTAAAATTTTTCTAAAGTGCATATTAACGTCAGAAATAATTTTTTTTAAAACGCTATTAAAACCCCTTTTTCCGACGCTACGGCCATGGGTCCTTGACCTTGCCGGGACCAGCTGGAACTGAGGCCGGTTCCGGCGGATCCCCCCCAATTCCGCCGTGCAGCGTTGTCAGACGTATAGCTCTTTCACAGTATTTCAGGAATAGTCTTTCAACTAGTTTTTGAACAAATCTTTAATGGTTCTTTTAGCGAATAGCATGCAAAAAAACTACCTTTCGGATGCCTGGATGATTTTCCTTGCGGGTGTCGTACTCCTTTCTTATGTTATCCAAAAATCCTCTCGAAAATCACAAGAAGCACTAGGTAACTGGTTGCCAGTCGAATCGCTTTTTCCGAGGCTTTTTCGCAGTATTTGAAGAATATTGACGCAACCATGTATCATTTGGTGTATGTGGAGATTAAATAAATAAATAAATAATTTTTGGACAACTCCTTAAAGGTTCTTTTAGCGAATAGCTCAACGAATAGCATGAAAAAGCCTACCTTTGAGATGCATCGATTATTTTTACTATTTTCTTGTGTTTAGATACTATCCAAAAATCTTCACAAAATCACATAAAGCACTAAGTACCTACCTAACTAGTGGCACTGTTTTTATACGATGGTCGCGAAGGTATAACACTTCATAGTCTCTTTTTACGGAAATACGAACAAAACACTTGTTTTTTTTTCACTGCACACTTAAAGCGGCGCGATGCCAAATATTAGGGACGTCTCGGTTTCCCTCAGCTGATTTATTCCAACGGGGACTCGACTAGGTGGATTGTACAATTAGATCCATACCGTATGCCTCTAATAAAACCCGAATTTTCGCGAACCCTTGAAGCTGCTTCTTTTATCCTCGCGCGTAATTGGGGTACCTAGTAGGAACCTATCTAGCACTGTTTTCATACGAAGGCCGCGAAAGTTTAACACTGCATTTCTTAACGGAAATATGAAAAAATCACTTGTTATTTCACTGCAAATTCGTAGCGGCAATTGCAACAGGTTTGGACATCACTGCTGGTCCAAAAAAATGGCGAACGGATCTGGAAAAATGTACAGAAGCAGGTTCAGTTCCGACGACAGTTCGTAAAACAAAGCAAAGTAACGGAACAATATCGGTTAGCGAGACGCGACGTTTGCATACGCGTCCACGTTTTGGAAACAGAATTGTTATACCACAGAATAGCCACACGTAAGGCATTCTGTATAATAATAAATTGCTTGTTGAAGCTGGCGCTCCCAAAAATTACAGGCGGACGCGGATCGATATCAATCAGCTGTTAAATCCCATAATAATCGGACGGACGATCTTCGACTAGCGCGTCGGCTACGGCGCGGCGGTACGGTGACGGCGCACAAGCTTTCCCCCATACCATTCAATACCACTATTCGGTGTTGCCGTTTATGCCGACATGTCCCCAAACTGACTTAAAGTCCCTTAAATCCGATTTTTGATTTTCGCGGATTTATACGGGGTTTCTTTCGTTATAAGTTAATCTACTATCTCGTATAATTATTACGCACAAAAACGGGTAAATCCATGTAAAAATCCACTACACAATTAAATTTATACGGAATTAAATTACTAAATCAGGTAAATTTTCAGCACACTTGGCAACATAGTAGCGCCGCCCCGAGAGAAGTAGGGGCCGCGAGCCGCGATTGGCTAATATCGCGCACTAGTTATGAGTAGTGGGGATCACCTGTAGTGTCGATGTCAAGTGGCGCCCCGCGCTTGCGCTCCTCGCCCAGCTGTAATTTAGTAGGTCGGCCGGGCCGGGCGGCGTGGAAATGGAGCAAAATCGAGAGAATCAGTGCCAGTGAATTCATTCGTAATTGTAATTATTGCGCGATTCGGCGCGGCGTCGTTTTTGTGTGAAGTTGGCGTCGGACGCCAGCGCCCGACGCCAACGTCATATGCCCGCGCCTGGCGAATCTCGGCGAAGGAATGTCGGGCAGTAGTCAAGGGCACGCAGAAGCTTAAATTCACCAGGAGGAGTCGCTGTTTTTCGGTTTTTGGGGACATTACGCGACATTTCGCCACCAAGTTTTTACGAAAAGTAAGAGGAATGGTAAGGAATTAACTTGAGAGAGTTCCGAAACGGCAAAGGGTTAAAAAATGCGGAAATGATAAGCACGCCAATTTGACAGTCTTCCCCAACTATTTTCGGAACCGAATAATTTTTTATTTACAACCATGTATGTAATATCGACATTTCTGACTTTTTAGAAGTTTGAAAATGTCAATTTTTTGACTTTTACTTCCCGCCCTCCCGCCCGGGTGGAAAGTTTACTTTATCTCGAGACACCTCGGTGTGTAATATACTATTAAAAGTAGACAATAGACAGGACAACAACCCTGAGGGGGTTTAAAAGTGGCGCACCATCAGGCAAGGGTAGAAAAATATTAAAAACGATGAACAAATCGGGGCCGCGCGTTAAATTCACATCAAATGACAGTCTTCCCCCACTTTTTTCGGAAACGAATAATTTTTTAAAAGTAGATAATACATAGGACCACAACCCTGAGGGGGTTTAAAGGTGGCGCACTATCGGGCAAGGGTTGAAAAATATTAAAAACTATGAACAAATCGAAGCCGCGCGTTAAATTCACGTCAAATTACAGTCTTCCCCCACTTTTTTCGAGATGATAGGGCTACAGGCGAACACTCGCTAAAAAAAAGTAACGCGCCGCTGCTCTACGCTCTACCCTATGGGTGGTTGTGGAAATTTGCAATTTTTACAGATAATTTGTATTTTAAAACAAATACTTTATTCAGTTGATTGCCGATCAGAAATTTATTATCCCAAGGTGTCCCAAGAGATGGCTAATTATTAGTATAAAAAAATTGCGGCCTGAAAATCAGTTGTAAAATAGGTAGGTAGGTAGATACCTACTCCACAAAAGACTTGTCAAAAAATTATGAGTGTGAAATCAGCAATGAGTTTTCTAGCAATGACTTCTCCGAGCGGCGCTCGGATACATTTCTGCTGCCTAGGGACTTAAAATAACAGTAAAGTGATAAAAACTGACGTGTTTGTTAAATTATTGTGTGCGCCTGTGAAGAAAGCAATAAACAGTTCGTCACAGCAACCGACATAAAAAAAACGTGGATACCTACCAGCAGTAATTTTCAAAGGTACCTAGGTACCTAATTCTGCAAGCAGATTTATTCCACTCTGACATGCGGCAACGTCGCGGTATTCCCCTTCCTAATCTAACGTTATTCCCCTCCATCTCCTAGGGAGAGGTTAGACCTCCCCTCTCAGCGCTTCTAGTGACGATCCAGCGGCGTGCATTGAGCACGGATAAAGATTGATTTGCCCCATTTTCTAAACATCGATTAAAAAAATTTTTTTTTTCATTTTTCGGTTTTATGAACGTCCCCGATTACGTGGTTAAAATTTCTGTACCTATCAAAGATACACCCTGTATATATAGCCCGTATGATCCCTGGACTATGGTCTTATCCCCCGGATCACAAAATATCGGTGGAATCTCATTTTAATTTTTAATTACGTTTTCATATTAGTCCTATGTTAATTATAGCAGTTTTAATTATGTAAGTAAGCACACAAGATTTTTCAAAGCATGTTTTTTAAATTTTTTTGATACCAGTTGTCTTTTAGAAACAATTACAGATTTACCTAAGTCACCGTGAATCTTCAAAAAAGACTTAGTATATATATATATGAGTGCAGTTTCAACCATCTTCGAGCTCGAGCGATCACACGGGCTATAGTTGCATATCTTTTTTTCAGTGTAATTCCCGTGTTGTTTAATACAACCTCTATCAACAATTTTTCAGTCTAGTTTACATTTCATATTATCAAAAAAAAAAGTTTGTCTAAAATATTTTCAATAATTTAATCGATAAAAAAAATATTTTCCAGGACCTGGTTTTACCTCAAGACAAGACCAAGCACCTGCCTAATACACAGAAATGTCTCAGATTTTTTTAAATCCGTCAAGGCAAGGCCGTATACGTTAAATAAACTGCGTTGTCTGCTAGGTATATCTTTTAGTAGTAATCTACTAATGGTTGTCGCATCGGCTTTATTTTGTTAACAATAGAATAGAAGGTTTTAAAAGTCTGGTGAACTTTGCACCTTGATATTTTGATTTTAGTGAACAGAAACGGGGTCGTCAAATCGCAATTTTGCAAGGCGATTTATCTCATTTTATCTGAATTCAAAGACTGCACACTACTATGTTTTCACTTAGCAAATAAGAACGTTTGCCTCGACATATTTTTGTTTTATAAAATGATAGCTGAATATAGTTTCTGCCTTATGGGGCATATAACGTGGAGAAAGTGGGCTAGAAACCCCATAGCTACTACTATTACATGTTTATGCGGGGGGGAGGGATCGGCTTTATAAATGCCTATACGAAAAAATTATATAAAGACCTCCAATATAACACAAATAATAAAATAAATAATCAAGTCACGTGCGGTGTCACCTTGACGAGTGCGCTACGGGACACCTACATACCCCTATACCAAAATCTCAGCACTCTAAGTTCTCACCAGATTTAAAGATCATTATTTGGTAAACATGAAACGACGATTTGTGGAAGGTCTAAGTACTGGGATTTAGACTTCACGAGATATCTGCATTGCGGGACGCCTCATGACGCTACGTACTGCTATGCCCCTCCGAAATTCCACATGAGGCCGTCGTCGCAACGCGTAGGATCATTTAGAAAAGGCGAGACGACGATTTGACCGAAGGTATAAGTCCTGGGATTTAGAATTCGTGAAATGTCTGCCTTGCGGGACGCTTCGAAGTTTTGCTCCTGCGGGGATTAGGGGAAGCCAGACAGGTGGGCGAGAAAGTATGAGATTTTTTCACGACTAGGTATACCTATACAACAATTTCTTTATAACACGAATGAAACCAAATTACAGTCAATATATTATTATGATTAACAATTACAAAGAATACATAATAGATATTTTGCATACCTAAATATTAAAAAAAATTACACATTAGTAGTGTGCGTTGTGCATTGTGCATTAGTGCTTGTGTGCGTGCATACAGGGTTCACACACTTTTTGCTTTTGGCCCCAGCAAAACAACGGAAAATGCAAAAGTTATAGGAAAATTTCCTGTCCTGAGAGATCACAATATACAGGGTTTTGCCAAGACATTAGTAAACTTATGTTTTTAAACCTAATACCCTTCATCCTATATATCTATTTTTGCATTTTAAATATGAGGAGCCATTTCGGACTAAATTATTATTTTTGAATATATAAATTTCTCGGGCCAATATATTTTTTTAATATGATATTTATAGAAATTTGCGTGAATAATCTTTTTTTAGTCAAATTTAGGTATATATTACGCATCGCCTAAAAGTATATATTACAGTAAACGCAAAAAAATATATCAAAACACGATATATTAATTTGGTGCGCCAATATATAATAATTTAGGGTACCATTGGACGTCACCAGAGGTCGCGCCGCGCATCCCTAAAGTGCACCGGCAACGCTGCAGCAGAAAGGGCAGAAGCCCGAAGTCGAAATTTTTTTTATATGATATTTATAGAAATTTGCGAGAATAATCTTTTTTTAGTCAAATTTATATATTACGCATCGCCCAAAAGTATATATTACAGTACACGAAAAAAAATATATCAAAACACGGTATATTAATTTGGTGCGCCAATATATAATAATTTAGGGTACCACCGGTCGTCACCAGAGGTCGCGCCGCGCATCCCTAAAGTGCACCGGTAACGCTGGAGCAGAAAGCGCACAAGCCCGAAGTCGAAGTGATTATGATTACCGACGTACTGGATGTTCTTTTTCTGTGTCAGGTTTGGGATTTGATGTTTTGTGGTTTATAACTCCACAATCATCTTACATATTAGTTTCCCGCCCGCATGATCGTTTTCGTTTCGCCCTCGTTTTATTGTAGGAAGTGGCTATTTATAATCTAATCTAATCTAAAGTTGTTATACCAACACAGAAATGTTTTGCCCGTAAATCTAAAAAAAAATCTAACAGACACATTGGTCCTTTCGCATCTTACATATTGTGATGTGATGTGTATAAATATCATATTAAAAAAATATTAGCCCGAGAAATTTATATATTCAAAAATAATAATTTAGTCCGAAATGGCGCCTCATATTTAAAAATCTACTCACTAAAATGATATGAAGGTTTATGCCATTATCTTTTTCTGTTTTTGAAATTTTGCATTTTCAATTTTAGACGAAATTTATTTAACTAATTAGCTTTGTCAGATTTTACTAATATTCCCTAAATAGAAACTATTTAGGCACATACTACACATGATAAACGAATCACCCTGTACAGCTAAAACCCGCCGATTTAACGTGCATTGGATTTAGTTTATTTCCTTTCTTTGTGTTCGCCACTATAAAATCCATGAAGTTTTGCTTTTTGTTTACGATGTCATTAAGTTTGTGGCCAAACGTCTGGCATCTAATTTTGATACACCCGTAAAACAGTTCGTAAAACTATTTTTAATTTGTACTTGGTAATAATTGTTTTCTTATAACAATACCTTTTCGTCTAGCCGGAAAGTAAACCGAACACATGGAGTCATGGTGTTGAGGGAAGAATTTTTGAATCATGGGCCTTGATATACCTAGGTACATACTACACATATCAAAAGAATCTAAGGGACAAATACAAATATTTTTAAAAAATAATACAACTATGAGCAGTTCTAGCAATTGATAATGCAAATGTATTAGTGTTTTTAACATTAACAAAATCATTGCAGATTTTTTAAAATTCAAACAAAAGATATTTGTCATAGTAATGGGCAAGTTTGGTCTGATTTTAAATATTTTGTGATTCAGAAACATCGTTTGAAACGTGAAACGATGGTATACGTGCTATTGGCATGTTGGAGGCTGGAATTTTTTCAAAGAGCTGTCGCAGAAGCTCCTAACATTATAACAAACCGAGGTCTGCTATAGCTGGGCCTGTTCAATAAAACCTTGTTACCTCGGTAAAATATATACAATTTATTGATCACAATACTTTGAGTCACAATTATGCTTGTACAACTTTTAAAAGACAACTATAAAAAATAAATCAACTTTAGAATAAAGTCAAATTTTGAGCAACTGTTTAAACGCAATAAACTAGAAAGTAGAGTTAAATTTTCAATTAAAAATTTGTTTGAGGATAAAGAAGGTCAAATTGTCTTTCCAAATAAACTCTGACTGTTCAGCTTCGATTATGATTCACACTGAATAATAAGTTCGAACTGCGTCTTCAGTTGCTTACGCTCAAACGAGGCTTGTTGTAGTGCGGGGCGAGGCTAGGGCTTCCTCCGGTCCTTGTCTGCTCGTGTAGGCTCTGCTGTTGTCGTGGCTAGCAAATCTCAGGGGTTTTTCGCCGAAGTAGAGCTGACCAGGAGTGCACACCTATGCCTACGCAACTTCCGTTACGTTGTTCGTCGTCAGAAGGCTGTCTTCGTAGCGTCCTCAGAGATGGTGTTGCAAGCGTGAACAGATCAGAAAGAAAGTAGCATTAGACAAGGTCTAAGCCTTTTACAAAAATTTATAAACCAATAGGTTACGATTAATATTTAAAATTGAATTATGATACTAAAGTTATTTAATGTAGACAATTAATTAATGATGAAAATTAAATGTTTAGAACTAAACTAAACTATTGGGAACTATGCATAGTTTTTTAAATTTTTAGATAAGATAGATCAACTGACTGGAATAGCGAAGTGCTTAATATTTAATTTTAAGAAAAAATTGTGAGAATGCTCCAGCCCGAATTTAATGAAAATTATTATATTTTAAATCAAATTTAACGCGAAAAATTTATTTGAGACTTGAACGGTAAAATACTGAATCTAAGAAAGCTGATAAACTAAAGGCAATACGAATTTATTAGAAAACTGAAAATATCGGTGTCAGATTTATTTGAGTGGCCCGGTACCACAGAATCGAGACCTAACCCGAAAAATAAATGTGACTATCGCGTGACCAAAACTTGAAAATATTCGATAAGAAAACAACTGCAAGATGGTGGGTATTCAAAGAAAGACAGTGCTATGTTTTTGAATTAAAGATGGCCGTGCCCTTAGACAAAATGAGTCCTTCAAAAAAACAGCAGGTCAAAAAAACCGCTACAGGTGAGTATTAAAGTCGCTGAACTAAGCAAAAATCAAAAGAAATTACTCACCTGTAGGGTCTTTCCAGGAGAAATAGCCACCACCTGCTCGCTGTGTCCCGCGATTCATCAGCTACGCAGCCAAAAAGGAAGGGCCTAGTGCAAGTGTGGTTGCCTCACGATGCCGTGAACATAGAAAAACAAAAAAAAACAAAAATATTAGTCACACCAAGTCAATCCCCGATATAAAAATACAAACCCACTCAAATAAATCACCGATGGTAACAATTGAGCGAGATAAATGCCGAAAATGCGTCGAAAATTTGGCGGGAAATGGGCAGATGCCTCTGCGAACTTAATACAAGCGAAGACCGGAGCAAACTCCCTGAAAGATGGGACCCTCCCTACGTCATCCGTCCGCTCTCGACCAATCAGGTTTTAGCATGAAACGTATTTAATAAACTAAATAGTGTTTATGTTCAAATTATGCATCAAAAGAACCGAAAAATCGAGTAATTCATAATACCGATTTTTTATTACATACCTGCTGATAGGTAAACACACATTTGAATTTTCGCATTTTGAATCTGTGCAGGGTTCGAGGCTAGGTGGAAGTATGCGGCCATTGACCATATGACGCGCGAAAATTTGAATTATTTGAAATAATATAAGTTTTAAAATTTGAAAAAATCGTAATAAAATTGAATACAATATTGTAGATATATATTTGAAAATAATGACTTTATGTTAATAAAAAAAAATATAAAAACGAGTAACGGATTTTGAAATGGAAAAATCCGTTACAACGGGAAAAAATCCGTTACAACATAACCAAGAGTGTTATTAATTCTTTACGGATAAGATACCGAGAAACAGAAGTCGTCACAGAACGGCATACAAGCCGGACAAATTCAGAATATATTTCTAAGATTGCTAGCCTTGCGAGAGCGCAGTATCACTGCTACGCAATTGGTTATTCAACTGCACAATACTCGCAATGTACGGGTGAGTGACCAAACAAAAAGCTCGATGGTGATCACACCAATGTCTTCCAGCCTGCAAGAATTCCAGCATTATCACGAGAAAATCGCAGTTTACAGTGAATACATGAACATTTAAATTGGCTGCAGCAAGAATATGGACTCCAATTTTATTTCTGATGAGTTCCGATTTGGACTTCGGCCAGATTCAAGGAGGCATCGCGTGTAGAGGTGTCCTGGAAATGCAGAACAACTTGCAGCTGTTCGAGCGGTTCACACCATTCAAGGAGGTACGATCATGGTACACTGTTAAAAATCGATTTAAAATTACAGGCACTCCCATGTGAAAATAACGGGTTTTTACACGATTTACCATGTACTGTGTGAATATACATTCAAAATCATGAACAAATACATACTTATAGTACTTTTTCGCTTTTTTTGTGATTTTACATTCGTCCAATGTAAAAATACAACTGAACGAGGTAAAGTTTCGTCGGGCTATTTTATTTTTACTCTTTAGTGTTGAAAATTACGTTGCGAAAGCGAAAATACATGAACTTTAGTGTACTTTTACATGTTTGAAGGTGGGAGTAGCCTCTAGCGTTACGGAATTGCATCATAATTTCTCTAGTAAGTAGTAAGCGCGTTGGGCGGTCGCCCATTGTCGTCTTCTAAATTATTATTCCAAACATAGAGGTTAAAAACATGTAACTATATTTTTACATAATAGGGTGATTTTGATGTTTACAAGAGTGCCTTTTTTGATTTGTGATAATAAAGATCTTGCCATTAAAAATAAATATTTTATTTAATTTTTTTGGGAGCCGCCCTTTACATCCGAGCGCACCGCAGCCTCGCGGTCTTATTCTGCTTTTCTCTCGTTTTATTTTACTGCACTACAGGTTCCTTGCTGATCTTTTGCAGTAGTCTTTTGGTACCAATCTTGGAGTTAATATATTGACTGTCTTCTGTGGTCCAGGGTCACACATTCAGAGAGCTGTTCCCGATTCCCTATGGCACAGTCTGCATTAAATTTAAGGTCTTCGTTGTACAGCCCGAATTTGCATAGTTATATTCCCTTAGTGCTATGTGAACAGTAAGGAGCCCTATTACAGATGAAGCTGATTTCTGCGCTTCATCTAGTGATTTGTTTGGTCGTTTAATAAATAAAAGAAACGCCACCTTAATAAAAAGTGTAAAATTGAAGGTAAGTTGATGTAATTTTACTTTAGTTACTTTTTAAAGAGTGTAAATTGGCATAAGCAAGCATACATAACAATTGTGTTAAATTACTTGTCGTTTACTGTAAATTTAACACGTTGAACGCCCCAGTTGCATATCGGAATATACGATTCCACAATATTTCTAGTAATTTTAATTCGCAATTCTCCACTATACCGAAATAGCTATTGTAAATTTAAGATATTTTTTACGAAATTTTAATTGCGTGTTTGTAATAATACATGTAATTTAGTGTAAATTTTCGTGCGTAATATTACAATATTAAAGTAATTTTACGAACATAGTGAAGTATATTTTAAAAGCACAGTCTGTAAGTTTACTTGCCTGTTTAGGTATATCTACTACTAGATCTTAGTAATAATACATCAGACAATAAGTAATTTTCAAATGTAATTATACGAGTTTTCAAAATTACTCGACGAAGTTTATTATTACAGTACATTTTGGTTGTAACATGATTACAGCGATTTGTCGTGTAAAATCGCGAATTCGTTTTTAACAGTGTATAGGGCGCGGTATCAATATCGGCGGAAGAACTAATCTCGTTTGTTTGGAGCGGTGTCTGCGCGTCCCCATGCATGCGGCAAGAGTCGTGTGCGAATTTCTGCAGGACAATGAAATTAATGTTTTGCCTTGGCCTTCTCAATCCCCTGACCTTAATTCCATAGAGCACTTACGGAATATGCTCGCACAAAGACTTTTGGTGCAAAATATTGTGTTCCAAACAGACCAACAATTATTCGAGTGCCTTTCAAATGAATGGAACGCCATCGAACAACATGACATTGACAACCTAAATCTGAGTATGCCTCGTAGGTGCCGAGAAGTTTTTAACAGTCGTGGTGGTAATATTCTGTAATAATTATTATTTAATGTTGCTTTATTGTTGTTAATTATGTGTTAGAAAAATATGCAGATTTTTTTTATGGAAGCTAAGGAAAATTGAACAATTTCTTAATTATTTTGTGAAGTTTGACACATAAGCCTAGTTAGAGTACAGCTATAATATAAAGAAATATGGCAGGAAATTGTGTTTTATTTCATAATTTTTATACTTGCCCCTTAGATTCTTTTGATGTGTGTATTTACTGTTCTCTAAATTGCCGCAACGCCTGCAACCGATAACGTAAAACCGTCACTTGGGGGCTACGAATGTTATGACACAGTTAAAAGAATAATATTATTCTAAAAGAATAATATTATTCTTTCAACTGTGGTTATGATATGAACCACGATTTCGCGGGGAAGGAGGGGGCGCGAAGGGGGCGGGATCAAGCCCAGTCGGCTGCTTCCGCCGTCCGCCGCTGCATTGTATACGCGGTTATAGCGCACGAGGAGGCTCTCGGTTTTTTTAGCACCAAAAGCGTGTTAGTTCGGCCTGTTCCCGCGCCATAAGTAAAACGTGGTTCGTTCTTTTACTTTGGGATTGAACCGTCTCTCTGTCTGTTGGCTCTGGTCCCAGGCTCGGGTAACCTAACCTGTTATGAGGCCTCAGTCAAGTGCGTGTAATACGGGTCGTCGCGTCCTTATAAAATTATTTTTGGTGCCTATATAGCGTGTTCTGAAAAGTAAACAACATGAAAAATAGTGCACAGGATATTTTGAAAGATAACTTTTTAGTCTTCCATTGACAGAAAAAGTTGAGATAAAAACTCTTGAGGGACCTACTCCCGATTTACATTTATTATCCCAACCAGACAAAGTTGCAAGTCGCAATTTTACGCGACACATTTCTAGAAATTTTTGTTCTTGGGGTGACCTTTTTTTACAGTCAAGCCAACTCGATATGTTCATCCCCCTAATCCGTAGCAACCCCAACTTTAAAATTTCAAATGGAACTACCCCAATTGTGTCGCATCATTTTAAAGCCCTTTTAATTTCGAATACAGTGATGCATTGTTTTTAGAAATCTGTTGAGATTTGACAGAATTATTGGTTAAAGTCGGAAATTTGACAATCCACTGTATACGCATAGTAATTTCTTACACAAATGCTCGCCATAATAATAAGTTTTTTTATCTACTACATACGACCAAATAACTAGTTTTTATTGACGTGTCGATCAGATTCCAAAAAAAGTCACAAATGAAAAAGCTGAAGCAAAACAAAAAAAGTTCATACGAATTCAAACCTTATATCTTTTTAAAATAACAAAAAGTCACTGTCACAAAAAGGTCCTCGTTTTCTTTGCTTGTAACTACGAAATTGTTAGTTCCAGCCTGCTATTGAAAGTGTAAAACGTAAATTATATACTACGCGTACAGTGGATTGTCAATTTTCCCTTTTTAGCCATTAATTCTGTAAAATCTCAACAGAATTCTAAAAACGATACATCACTGTATTCGCAATAAAAAAGGCTTTAAAATAATGCGTCACAAGGGGGGTAGTTCCATTTTGAAATTTTAAAGTTGGGGTTGCTAGGGTTTAGAGGGATGAACGTATCGGGTTGGCTTGACTGTCAAAAAAGCTCCCCCCCAAGAACAAAAATCGACAGGTCTCGGCGAAATTTCAAATATTTTTCGGTTTTCTAATTTTTGGGGGGCCAAGTTTTCGTTGGGAAACCCTGTATATAGGGATCCCGTTAATAATGATGCATATAGCAACCGCATATCTTTCGGGCCAAAATAAGGAGATTCAGGCCAATATGCCTTATAGAAATGTGGTTTGTTTAAGAGATTAACAGCTAACAGCGTTGAAGTTAATTTTTGTAATTAAATTATGGCTACATTTCCCATAATAATCCAGTTGCTTAACTGAAATTTGGCAATGCTGTAATTTCGGGATGACGAATAAGCAATATCTACGTTTCTCATATAGAGCGCCACTTGTGCTGAAAGAGTACATTTTTGTTGCAAAATAAGAAGATGCACTAAAATGAGATAACCTCAAAAAAGTTATGAGTAGAAAACCCATTGTGCTACCCCGCCCCTCCGCCTTAAGTCGATGGGAATAAATTGTTTTTACACAAAATTGTTGCACTTCAGTTACTAAAGAATTGCACCAAGTTTCATTTAAATTGCATAACTTCTGTAGAAGTTATTGCCATAAAGATGTTTTTCAAACTATACTTTCATCACCCTGTAAAATTCTTATTGTGCATTTTAGGACCCATGTTTACAGGAAACTTTTTGTTCAAAATGACATTTTCTATCTGTCATATTACGTTGACACCATAATTTATAAACACCCTGTATATGGATCTTTTGAAGATGGGATCTATGCTTACAATACTAAGGCATTTTCAGACCACCACTATTATTAAAGTGCCAAATGGTCAGTGTTTGCTGTGATCTTAATTTTTATTTTAAGCCACCCATTCCACAGGTCACTTTTGATCGTTTAATAGAATTGCTTTTTCCTTGATTCAACTGGGGGGAGAGAATAGGAGCGTAGAATAGATTCATTTAAGTGGAACATCTCTTTAATGATATGAATGTATTCTGAACTGCATATATTTAATGCCACCGGGCAATTCCATTACACTATAAATAGGGTGAGATTGGCGTTCTGTGAGTGAACTAGGATCGGAGAGCCAATGAAAATTTTATAGGTTATATTTACAGTGAAGGAATAATTTTTTTTCACTTGTTATAACAAAAATCCTTTTTAGAATGCATGTTATGCAGCAAAACTTAGTACAAGAGTTCTTGGTAAGTTTGTATATTGTGCCAGATATACCAGTTCATCAAAATGCCAAAAGCTACACTTTTCTGGGAAACGGAGGTCTTCCAAAGACCTGTAACGCTTTGCCACAGCATTACAGCATTGCCTTTGATTCTGGCGGCTATCCGTGGAATAAATTTGCAGCCATAATGCATCATGCAACAGCTTTTAGATCCTGCTGCCTAGGATTGAAAGCTCACTTATACTAATAATATTACAGGCGTCTACTGAGAGCCTTAATGGACAACCTTGATCCAGAATTCCCTTCTAATTTTAGTTGAATGTAGGTGCAAGCAGACGTAGTTGTGTCATAAGACAAATTTGCCTTGCTGAACAGGGCGACGGTCTGAACGAAACACTTAATAAATAATAATTATTATTATTCTCACCCTCACAATACTCCAAACATCTCCAAATGCATCTGAAATGACAAAACCTTGCTTTGCGTCAGTCATATCAGTGAACGCAAATATGGTATAAGAACGTTTAGACATATAGACCCCAGGAAGCATGTCGAATGTACTTAATATCGAGTACATAATTTCATTATGTTAATAAAGTTTACGATTTAAAGTGACTGAAAATGAATCTGAATAGTTCATTCAAATATATAGTGTCTTCTTTGATGGAAACAATTTCATTCTGAAGACGTCTGGAATCAGAACTCGACTTTAGTCAGAATATACGTAAATCCATATTTAACAAGCAAAAAGTGTCGATCACGATATTCTTGAAGTTAGCACCCCCTTTCTTTAAGGAATATAAGCCCTTACAAGCAGAAATTCCGAATTTCTAATACGAAAGTTTCAGGGTTTTGTGAAGGGACAAAAGGCCGGTAAAATCTGTTCGAAAACGACAGTTAGTTGTTCTTGTTCTAAAGTTTTTTCGAGCACCAGGCCATTTTGTTAGAACGGAAAGAAGGAAATGAGGTATGAAACTGCACGTATTTGATCTGAGAATTGCACAGATTTGGATCCAGTTGATGGATGCAGTATATAGGTACGCATAAAACTAATTATTACATGTATTTATTTCTTATCGTCAGGGATATATTTTTCTTATTCTATTGACTTATTTGACATAAATAGATTCATAGTACCACAGACTTATTATAGTTTAGCGTTCCGCGTTCTGCAATTGTGTTTCTAAATGTAAGTGAAAAGGAGACTTCAAGTTCGAAGTAGACTTATTCTGAGGATAGCTCTTGCTTGATCCAAAACCAAAAATGTTGTTAAAATAGGTCAAATTAATTATTAATTAAGTATTTTAAAGATTACCTTAATTTAATCTTTTAATCTTAATACTACAGAAAAATACAAACCCAAAATCAAATCATTAATTTTTAATTGGGTTTTTCGCCACAGAAACCTGAACTAAACTAAAATACAACTTTTTCAAGTTGCCAGGAAAATTCGTAAATGCCTAACATTAAAAGAACCAAACTTTGAACGTTAACTCAAAAAATAACTTCAACAAGTTTATTTTTTGAGCTTTTGGAGAATAAATCTTCCCCTTTTCACAAGATAATGTCACGTTAAAGTGAAATGATACAATAATAAACGTTGAATGGAGGGTAGCGGGATAAGGACAAAAATAACAATATCTGTTGTTCAGATTATGCCGACGTTTCGACGAATACTTTTCGTCTGCCTCGGGGCCAAAAATGGAGACTAAGGAGAATTTATTAAGTTTTTCTCTCGTGGACTATAATAATTGTCTTGCGTAGTATAATATGCGTCCTTTTTCTCAGGTTTGTATTTTTTCGCATGCACACTAAAATCGCACACGGGTGTATTAAATTTGAAAGTTACAAATTCACCAGACCTGCTATGCTTAGCAAATTCATATTATAAAAATATGTTGACCTACGTATCTGTAGTCTGTAGTCTAGATAATTATTGTGATAAATTGTTTATTTGTCAGATTTTTATCTCTTCAAACATTACAGCATCATTTATACTTTTCGCCCTGAGGAAGACTAAAAATAAACGTCGAAACGTCGGCATAATCTGGACAATAGATATTGTTATTCTTGTCCCGCCACCTTCCATTCAACATTCACATTTGAAGGACGTTAAAATTACCATTATAATAAATGTAAATGGAAAGTGTTATGACAACAGAATAATAAACTAGCCACCTGTCTGATACTGTACCTTGTGTTCTATCTAATTATCTATAGGTGCTAACTTATCTTTGGATAACTGGTAATAATATTTTTACTGAATTCCATTGAACACTCATGCAGCAGCACAGTTGTCCGTATTTTCTAGAATAAATGATTCTATTCCTTAATATTTTGCCTATTTCCATATACTTCTTCTTTAACAATTGGTTGGGACCTATCCCACACAATTATTATGTCGTTATTAATAAAATATGTTTACCAAAATATTCGTTATTTAATTTCCAAAGCACTCTGGATGGTATGCTTCAGCCAAGAATAGGTAATTGGAAAACATGCAAATAGAGGCAAAACTATGAATTTTAGGTATGTAGTTGTTTAGACAAAGTCGACATAGAATTTAGTAGGGAGTTCAATTTTATTACTATTTATGGGCGTTCAATATGAAAATGACTGCCTCCTTAGTAGCATACAACCTTCCAACTATAATAAAGCGTGGACAAACTTTTACAACTGTCTTGAAGTTAGGGAGAATTTTAACAACTCCCTCAAAATGTCAAAAATTTTAAAAAGGTTGAATATCTCAGAAACTGTGAGGTTTAAGTATGCAGTTCATTAGACAAACTGACATTAAAATTTAGCAAGGAATCCGAGTATGTATAATATACAGGGTATTCTTATTTGAAATAAAGAACTTGCCGTCAACTTTCGCTATAACCGAAAGTTGCGAAATGTTGAAAATATTTTAGTTCAAGTGGCCGGGTCCGATAACCTAAATATAAAAATTTTCAGATTTTTATTCCGTCCGGTTCTCCAGATATTTTTAATGCACAGTCTTCGCGCCGCACCCTGTATTTATAACTTTAATGTGGTGTCATTCTCCACATTTTTTATATTATCCTTAAAAACTTTAGTTTCCAAGATACATTGTTCCTAACTCTAACTGTATGGGTATTTTCGATCAAATTGCTAGACTTGTACACAAGGCACACACTTAAAAGGGATATATGGAAGATTTTTTCTACACCTAGTTGAATACTGTTTGGAGAAAATGCGTCGTAGGTTATTTTTACAGAAAATATAGTTCCTACTGAAGACATTTCTATTCCATGTTATTTTTATGTAGGTATGCCGGTCGTGAAGTCAAATCCAATCGAATCCGACAAGCATCACCAAAATCAGCAATTTAAATACTGGGAAGTTCCCAAACTAAATCGAATTTGGGAAACTTCTGCTTCTCTGACCTTCTTCCCTTCGCAGGCAGTTTCCATATTACAATATTCAGATATGTGGTTGATGCGTGCCACTCCTTACTTCTTTAAAATAAAGGAGATGTCAGGATCCATGTGACATCCGACAGTATATGTGATCGTAATTTTGCCGAATAAATGCTACAGAAGGCAAATGTGATTTCTTTTATTTCCAGTTTAGTCCAGTGAGTACTTTTTAGGAATAAAAGTCTTATCTTGTGTGATTTTAGATAATTAAAAAAAGTTACTATTCCAAGGCAACAATATAATGGGAATAGAATAGATGACTCACGCTATTACAATATTAACACGTTTTTATTTTGCTTCTACATTAGCGGGTCGGGGGGGGGGGGGAGAAAACGAGGTTATTTGTTTACATGTGCCAACAATAACATATTTTTAAAATCATGCAACAAATGAAATTGCCTTTGGTAATGTATCTATTCCTATATATCGTTGACAGGGCCACTCAAAGTATCGGTGTGCAAATATCCAATTCAAAATATACAGGGTGTTTTTCGCTGTGCCATCTCAAATTACTGCATTTTTTTGGGAATTTATACGGGTCAAAAATCAAGTATATCAAAACCGCCCCAGACAATATGAAAAAACTAAGACTAAAAATAAAGAAGCCTGCCAGACAGTAAGTCCATATGAGTTAAGGTGGCTGGTGTACCACAACAGGAAACGCACCGAAAATTTATCATCTTACACATTACTTTGTATTTATCAATATTTTTCAATAATTCACTCTCGACCCTTCGCTTGACCCGTATAAAGTTTCATACAAATTCAAAGTTTTGAGTTGACCCAGAGAAAAATACCCTGGATATTTTTGAATTGAATCTTTGCACACCGACATTTTTTTTGTGTGCCCCTGTTGACCATTCTACTGTTTTAAGGAGATTACATAGCACACTTCTTGACTCGCCAGATGCCTATAAAATTCCTATTTTGCTCGTCTTTGGCACCCTGTAGAATGGAAATACAGTGTTGAGGTAAGGACCCAAACTGAATGCTTTATCGTAGTTAAATGTTAAATGACATTGGTAACAAGCAGCGGCAATCGAACGTCAGTGTTTCTCAGATAATAGTAATATAAATTATGTGGAGCAAATATCGGAGTTAAAATTCACGTTAAAAGCTTGTCAAAGCAGTGGATGATTCTCAAGGCAAGGCCTTGTCAATGATTATTATATTCTATAATAATAGATCTGAGCTATTTTTATTCAGGCTTGTGACACATTGTGATTTTTTTGAGTTTCGTGGTTTATTGCTACAAAATATAATATTTATGAAGACTTTGACGCATCAGAAGTAGGCAGGTAGTCAAATTTTCTTTGCATTTTACATTAATTATAGCGAAATTTCATAGCTCATAATGAAGCAATTCAATTATTTTCATTCGGAAAGGCCCTTTCATTTAGCAAATTATATTTTCTCTAAGTAAAAGCTTTGCTGCGAACTTATTAATAGCTAGAATATTTTCTAAACGTGAAAGAGATAAATTGTGGCTTAGTTTTTGAAGGGAGGGGTGTTTTGATCACTATAATATAGTAGATATATTATACAAAAAAGGTTTTGCCATAATACTTTCAATTATAGTGTGAAATTAAATGAAGCCAGAAATTTTGTTTTGTTCCTTTATCGTTGCTTATAATTTGGTTCAAATTTCTAATCACGATAATCGTAACGGTATAACGAACAGGTTTGTTTACTTACAGGTTTACTTATACAGGTTTGTTTACTTAAATAATACTAAAGGATATCATCTCGCAAACTAACAGAATGAAACGCAGAGTTGATTATTTTCATTTAATATCAAACACAATTATGGTAATATCTACCAAAATAATCATGCGGCTGAGCTAACATTTGTTACTGCTGTGTTTTTGTAGATGGAGAATAAGCTGAAGATGACAATTTATACGTATCCAACAGAGGGCGCCACTTTTTTTGGTCTTGAAGGCTCATCATTTAGTGCATCTTTTTAACAAATGCATATTTTCAAATCGATAAAAAAAATTTCTACCTGTTGACACCAACATTCGGAAATCAAAATTCTTGTCGCCAACCTCTTTCACATTATTTGTTATAGATGAACTGCATGTATGTACATTCAAAATGAAGAAAAAAAGGTTAAATGATCATTAGTCAAAACACCATTGGTTTTCTTGAAATATAGGGTGCGTCTACATTATTTTATCTAATCCATTATATTTTGAAAGTAGATAATTTTTGGCACATTGTTCATATTGGATTTTTTCTTATACTTTAAATGGTACAGTAAATCTGTAACATTTGGAAGCGATATGCAAAATTTTATTTTTCGAATTTTGGAGTTAACCGTTGTTAACCACGTATTGTCAATTCCACCGCAAATGGTTTATTTCAACGATATGAAACAAGTAATACACTTTTGCTGGCAAATAAGGAGATGCACTGAAATGATGAACCTGCAAGACCAAAAAGATAACCTCAAAAGAGTTACAAGCAAGAGCACGATCCAAAAACAGCGCAAGTGTCGTCCTGTGTGAGATACGTAGAAATTTACATTTTTTACTTATTCTCCATCTAAAAAAACACAGCAGTAACACGTTTCAGCTCGGCGGTATTTGGGAGATATTGACTTAATTAAATTTCAAAAGATGAACTACAATGCCCTGTATTTTATTGATTATTATTGAGATTTGACGAGATAATTATATAACTATAAACAAAGAGGGCTGTCTTTTTTGGCATAGCAGATAAAGGAGTCTCACGTCACCGCTACTCACTAATAGTCCGCTGGAACAAATATACCTAGCCGATGGAACTCGCATGCTCGGGTAGCATACCTAATTTTTTTTATTAGGATTTGCGTAAATTAAAATTTAATGTTATATGTACCTACATAAAACGGCATCAGTTTTGTGTTTTGTTAGAACAGCAAGGAGCATTACACAAGCATTAAATAAGTGAATTTTAAAATTAAATATTGCAAGAACGGAAAAATATACAGGATGACTTTTTAGGACTACCACTGCGAACTGCAGTTTACTAGCTTATTTTGCGACAATCAAAAAAAAAAACGTGAGAAACAAGGACGTGGCAATTTTGGAAGAGCTAAGCTATGTGACGCTGGAAATGAAATCGTCAGCATTCATGGCCAACTTGTCGCGCAATATAAAGAAATTTCAAATTGTGCCAAACGGCAAAACTTTATTAATAGCCGTAGCATTTTATTTTCGCAGATAAAAGAAACGTCTTTATTGAAAATTGATGGCACTGATGTGCTTTATGCAACCGGTTTCTCCGATAGTGTCATAAAATTACACAGGGTCTTATGAACCAACACAAAGAGCCTTATATATGAAAAAACCCAGAGAAACAGTATTTTTTTTGTTGCCTTATGAAAAATAGTGTCCAAGTTTCACAACAACAGACTTTGTGAACAGCTTTTTCACACATGAAAGTATGGAGAATGTTCTTGGTATGGTATTTTGAATTAAACCAATCACTTAGGCATGTTTTTTTGTAGTTCTGAACTGCAATTAATTAGGCATATTTTAAAAAAATTAAAAAATATGGAAATGCATGTTTTTGTATTTATGTATACTTTTTCAGTGCAAACAACTTTCTTTTATACCATTTTCTATAAGACACAAAATAAGAGTTCTTTACTCTTGTGCCGTGTTTGTTTTTGACTCCCTCTCGTATACCGCGATATATACACTTTTATTCGCTTCGAGTTCGCATGGAACAATACTGCCGTAAGCGCGGTCACGCGCCGCGGCGCCGCTTATATAGAAGCCCAGTAGCCGTCCAGAAACTTCCACGAACTTCCACAAAGTTCCGCTCATTTCGACCTAGGGGCGTGGCGAATAATCGAGAAACAACGCAAAGTGTCCCTACAATACAAAATAGTTCGGCTGCAACTGCGTCTGCCTCTTGTCAAAAGATAGCGCTAGGCGCTACTATTACTACATATTATAATATATTCGAACGTAATAATACTTTAACTCTTCACTCCTCGTATTTTTTCGGTATAATATTGGGTAATATTTTGCTTATTTCGGGGGGGGGGGGGGTTGAACCCCCGAAACCCCCCCCTTGGCTACGCCCGTGGGCAAAACAATCTACTAAACATATTTTGCACAATTACAGTGTGCCAGAAAGAACATTTTCAAAACTGAAAATTTTAAAAAATTATATTAGAAACAATATTAGCGAAAACCGACTGAATGGGTTAACACTCCTTTATGTGTACCTACCCTGAAATACCCATATCTCCAGAGGAGATATTTTACGAGCTCAAGACCAAAAAAAGAATACTTGATTTTGTGATATAGATTTTACTGGTTCGAAGAATAATTATTTTTATGTTATACAGGGTGTCCGGTATTAACTTAAAAAATTAAAAAGAAAAATGAAAAATATGAAGATAAGTTCATATGCTTGCGACAACATTTTTTTGCCAAAAAAAAACAACCACAAGTTAATTAAACTGTCAAAAAATAAATGTGCTTGTTTATTTAAATTATATTTTGAATTTAATTGCATATACGAGTGTCGATATGCACCTGGATCGATGCAGAAAGTTGAAAATTTCTCGAAAACGGTCACCTTTGACGTTATTCACCAAATATACCTTTCTTGCTTAGAAAACGTGTGGAAAGAGGATACATTCACAAAATGTCGTAAAAGTTTACTGTCAAAAAAATTAAGGCAAATTAAATTAAATAATGATAGCATACGCAGCGCCCTCTACGGATTGCACCAAAAATAATCTCAAATTATGACTTCTCTTCCCAAAAAAAACCCTTCTGTCAAATTTTGCATCATCTCAAAAAGTTACTTAAAAAATCGAAAAGAAAATTTCAATTTCCAAACCCTGCATCTCGAAAACCAAACATCTGCGGACGTATGTTCATATGAACTTTTCGTCATATTTTACATTTTTCTTTTTAATTTTTCAAGTTGGTGCATTTATTTCCGGACACCTTGTAGTTATTTATTTCAGAAACTATGTTTTTGTTCTGTTTTTATTCATTAAAATTATCGACAGAGTTTTGTTATTTATAACTGATTGCCCCCCCCCCCCCCAGACGTTAATCCTGAATACGCCACTTCATTCTTCATATGTATATATAGAGATGGCGCAGAAATGTTTAGCTAATCTTAAAATACTTATATTTAATGGATAATCATATCTAGCAAATTCAACACTTTACAGATGGGTTAGTACCTACCCGAATAACTCAACCAGAGATATCAACTCATTAGGTAGGTACTCGCCAGCTTGATCTGAGCGTGCAGACGGCTTCGCTGACTGTATAATGATAATGACATATTATTCAGAACGTCGCAGAAATATACGTAAACGAAAGTAAATAATTCTCAGACCACTTATAATAGAAGTCCGCGCCATCCACACTCTCTCGCCGAGAGCAGAGGCACAGCTTACCCTAATAACTTCAGCTGCGGCAGAGGCTTGACGTCAACATTACTACGACAAAACTGCGATGCAATTTTTTCAACGACGACACATTTAGATTTCCCATCGCGTGTTTTTGAAGCACGGCCATAGAATTCGCGCCCTAGAAGCGTCATAATGCATGCGGTAAGGTAAATGCCTCTTATTTACCTGTCCTACCTTCGGCAGCTGGTGAGCGTCAGCGGAGGCGGCGGTGTCGGTGCGTGACGTCGGTGGGGGGTCTGTTGCGTCAAGTAGGCCATTAAATCCTTGGAAGCGTGACCTAACCATCACAGCACTCGCGACGCGCCACGGACGTTACCGCACACCACCGACACAACACACGCGGACACCTCACCTGATACCACCTCACCACCCGCGGACGACGGCGCGCATCCCCGACATTTCGTCACACGCCCGCGGCTTGGGGTTTGGTAAAAACTAGTTTCGGCAACGGGCACGTATCTGGAGCCCGCGACAACGCCGGCCAATTATTATTAGAACAGGTCGCGACGCTTATTTTCTGTCCAGACTGAAGATATTCTAGTACCGGTGCGCCAGTTTGATTTTATAAATAAAACCGCATTGTAACAATCGCATACTCGGCGCGTTTAGCGGGCTTCACTTCCTTAGTCATCTGGGCGCCCGATGTGATTCAGGTTATAAGGCGAAACGGATTTTCCCTGCGACGCGATAATAATTGTGCTTTCCTAATTTATCTATCGGGCCGAATGCCAGCCGAGAATATTTGCTTTTAGACTTCTCTCTTAGCCAGGCTATTTTCAATGGGAAATCAACAAAATTGTACGCAAAATTTATATAAAACTAATTGAATTAAGTTTGTCTTGAAATCATTAAAAAAGCCCGTGAAAACAAACTTTAGACATGATTACAAAGAATCATGAGAATCATATGCCAAACTAACCAAAACGATGAATGAAAATATTCAGATTTTAAAATGAAAATATGGTATTATGTAGAAGAAATTGTGTTGTCTGACGATACGACATTCATATCGCGCGGTTATAAGAGATTGGTCACAAGTTTGCCTTAGATATCTGTATTTTCACTAATTTCTGTCATTAGAAAATAATATTCCACCTCGTACCCCATACATAACTATTATACCGGGTGATTAATTTTTCATTGCAAACAACTTTCCCCTATACTATTTTTCTCTATACGACGCAAAATAAGGGTAGATACTAGGTAGGTACTTTACTCTTGTACTGCATGAGTTTAAGTTCATGACTTCCCCTCGTATACGATATAGGTATGCATTAAGTTTTTCGTTCAGTCTTTTAGTTTCAGGGCATATAACGCCATTTGTTGCGCCGCAAAATAAAAAAACATATGTTGTGTCCGTTCTGCCGATCACTGTATAAGCACATAGGTTGAAAAATAGGTACATTACTTTAGAGATGAGAGGAAGTTTATTCCTCCGAAACTTTTAGATACAAATTAACGAAATGTTGTATAAGCAATATGTGAAGTTTTCAAGCGACATGGCTCCTATAAGAAATTGGAGTTCAGTTAAGAAAAATTGAAAATAAAATATACCTTTTTAAAAACAAGCTTTTATATTAAGCCATGTACTAAAATGAATAAAATAAAAAATAAAATAAGTCTAGGTTTTCCTTAAGATAATTCAATGCCAAATTGCGACAAGTTTTTGTAACTCAAAAAGCTTGTCGCGCGAAATGTTCATAAAAGTAGGTACCTATACCAATTAATGTTATTGGACAGTGACTGGTTGATAAGCAAGTACCTACCTTCTTACCAAAGTACGTATTTTCTTTAGAATTCGCGCGACAAGCTTTATGATTTACAAAAACTTGTCGCAATTTGGCATTGAATTATTAACGAAAACCTAGACTTCTTTTGTTTTTGATTTTATTCGTTTTAGTACATGGCTTATATAAAAGCTTGTTTTTAAAATGTTTTTTCTTTTCAATTTTATTTTGTGCCTTTTAGTACCTATTTGATTCCCATGTCAGGAGGGTGGTAAAGAAATTTAGTCCGCCATCTTGGGCTGCCGCCATATTGGATTTCGTATAAAGTCATTCACCTTATTGTTTTCTACCCGCCGAGCCCGTTCATTTGATACCCATGTTGGGTATCAAATAGGAAATCCGCCATCTTGGAGCGGCGGCCTTATTGAATTTAGTGTGATGTCACTAACTTTATCGTTTTCTGTTCTTCAAGCCCTTTCGTTTGATACCTAAATTAGGGGGTTGACAAAAATACATCATCCGCCATCTTGGAGCGGCGGCCACTTTGAAAGTATTACAATATTGAGTATTGCATATTGTATTGTCACCGGAACTAAAGGCGTATGCAAAATTTCAGCTCAATCGGATGTCAGGAAGTGATTCTAATTCAGCTTGCAAGATTCGACCCACACTAACGAAGTTAAATAAAAGCTTGTAGAAATATATTTATTTTTTAATATTGTGGACTGTTCCATTTTAGTTGTAAGCTTCCCTACAATACAGGGTGTATCTAAATTATGGTTCCAACGTAATAACATATTTTTCACGATTCTTTCCACGAAAAAAAATTACCAGAAGTTATGCAATTTAAATGAAAGTTTGTGCAGTCCTTTAGTAGCCAAAGTCCACCAATTTCCTGTAACAACAATTTATTCCCATTACCCAGAGGCGAAGAGGTAATAATAGGTAATAATAGGTAAGAAGTTTTCAAAACTACAAATTTCGACGCGCACGCCTAGGGATAATCATTCCTCTGAACCTCGCCTTGGTTCTATTTTTAATTGCGAATACGAAAGCGCGGTGCATTTTTTGCACTGTTGCAGTCGGCCAATAGCGCCAAATCGTTCTCCGCGCTCCCCGCTTCCCCGCGGAGGCAATCTCTCAGTGCGCCTACAATACGTTTGTCCTACTTTTGTCCATTTTATACGCAATGCAACATTTGAAAATACACGCGGGTATTAACAGTTTTTAACATGAGAATATTAAATATTCAAAATTACCTTTTGCTGTTTATAATATATTAGGTATATAATTATTTTTTGTATAGGCAAAGCGAACTTTTGTTCAACAAAATTTGTTGGTATATACCAGAAGCTAATTATTTATTTAAGCATAGTGATTAATGTAGCAGTTAATTTGTTTTATTATTCATAAAACATTCGAAACGCTAACAATAA
Source organism: Pseudeuparius sepicola (assembly GCA_963920635.1). Classification (NCBI taxonomy): domain Eukaryota; kingdom Metazoa; phylum Arthropoda; class Insecta; order Coleoptera; family Anthribidae; genus Pseudeuparius; species Pseudeuparius sepicola. The sequence goes on along the minus strand of OY987302.1, from coordinate 42,441,608 downwards.
AGAATAGACCTACGTCAGTAAACTACAGGTTATTGCAGCTATAAAATGCAGTATTGACCTGATTTCTGAAGTAGACTTACAGAAACCTGAATATATTTTAAGAAAAGAAAGTTTCTCATACATGTTTCCATTGCATCGAAACTGCAGGAATCTACAATGCGTACTATATATAGGAAAATCAATGCCGAAAACACGAACGCCAGAGACATCTGTTGGGCGAAGTCTGAACGAAGTAAATCATCGATCCATGGAAAGCGCTTTCAACCGCAGAAAAACTGTTCATATTTTCAAGAACTCTCGCAGATTTCTGCCTCTATACTTCATGATATGTATAGGTAGGAGCTATTCCAGATTTCTTTTCTCCAATATTGAAAAGTCTAGCAAAATTAATTAGGTACATTTAAATAGCATACAAATTAATCTAAACTACAGTGTTATTTAGTGAACCAGAGCAATCGCTTTCATTTATATTTATGAACTATAAATCTATGCAGTATAATATAATATTTACAACTCGTAACGTACAATGAATGTAAAAACAATACCTCCTATCGTGTTTAGCAGTCGTTTTAATTTTATAGGTCAGTTATTTTCATTGCTAACAAATTTCAATTTGTTTTTTGATTTGATAGTTTTCAGCTGGATAAAATTTCCCATAGAAAGTAATATTTATTTCTATGTTATGCTTTATAGAGGGTCCAAATTAAGTCCGCACCATTGCTAATTAAATTATCAAACTAGTAGACTATTAAAAAAAAAGAAATACCATCACCTTTTTTGTCTTTTACTAAAGCACATTTTTTAAAGAGAACGCCCTGTATATTATTATATTATTATTTTTATAAAAGGTATTTGAATTTAGAATACCTACTTAATCACAATTCGAATACTAATCTGAAATTAGCCCAATGTGCTATGGAAACAAATGGCAATCATTTAATGGAGTTTAGGGTAAAAGTACAAAATATATGTTTTGCTCCGCGGGGACTAAAGTGATCACTTTACTCCCTCTTTTGTGGGACTAAAGTGCGGCATTTACTCCCTTGGGACTAAAATATTTTAGTCCCAAAGGAGTAAAAAATTTTAGTTCTTTGGAATTTAAAGTAATAAAAACAATATACACTATGACCAACTATGTACTTTGTAACAAATTAGGATTCTATGGAAAATTCTAAGCACATCTGAAGAATGTCATTTTTTTAAATTAGTAGATTCCGAGCTTTGAGCAGTTGTTGAAAATAGGCATATTGACTACTTTCCACCGGTGTAGCGACAAAACTGGTTGAGATAGAACAAAATGAATTTCACATTCCTGTATTTCAGGAGCTACACCACCGGATAGCTGATAACTGATGGTTAGTACCAAGATATCAACTTTTGGTACAAATTTTGGCACCATGGTACCAATTGGTAACAGCATCATTAGGTAGCACTTGAAAAGTTAAGATAGAAAAATGAAAAATGTGAAATTAATTTTGATCTATCTCTAAACAGGTTCCTTGCTACGGTGCAAAGTAGTAAATTGGTAATGTCAAATGTTTCTTTTTACATACCTCGTGAATTTCTAAATAATGGTATAGGTAATTAATAATGGTATAAGCATATACCTAATCGAGGACATAATATGTATTTTTTATTTTGTTAAAATCTAGAGAACGCGATGTTTTCAATTATCTTATCTTAATCAGCGTTAAAAAATCTACTAGTTTGCTAATTTAATCGATTTCGTCTCTTTAATAATAACGGAGTTGCCAATGGTGCGCACAATGCATAATTCGGATCACCCTGTATGTTTAAACGTTTACGCAGTTATCGCCATTGACTATCTCTATTGATTTAAGTATTGATAAAGCTTGGTTAAAGTCTTAATATCTCTGTTGTCTCATAATTAACTAATTTTTTTATTGGGAATAAAATGTACCTATATCAAAATTAAGAAACAACTAGCAGCTGTTTCTGGTCGTTTTATTTATTTATTTATTTATAAAGAACTCCACATAACGTTAAAACATTGCAAATTAGAGGGTACACACTAATTAGATATATATAAACTAAATCAAATAACTCTGATGAAAGCACGTGTTGGATGATGTTCTGCGTCAACAGGCCATAAAATATCACCCGACTCGATGCGCGCCTGGCGACAGCGATGTACACTCGTATACAGTGTACATACACTCAATCGCAAGTGTATTTATGCGATTTTATCTTCTTTTCATACGCGTGTTAAATTAGGCCAGCGTTCTTGCAAAATATTTTGTTTTTTTGCCAATTTTTTGTGTTTGCGTGAATATGCCGAAATATAAAAGGTATAGAGCAATGTGCCGCTTACGAACATATTTATAATTGTCTTTCTTCCTTATAAGCAAAATTTAAAAAAAAAATCACTGGCAATAAAGGACCTCTATTTTTCAAGTAATGAAAGAGGCTACTAATAAAAGTTTAGAAATGCGATTTTATAACTCTATAGGTACCAAATTTCAGCAACATAAAATTAATTATATTTTTGAAACTTTTCATTTTCCAATCAAAAATTAGTTATTTTAAATCATATACAACGATAAACCTTACATAAGAGACTTTTCAACAGAAATATGAATTCAAAGAACTTCTGCAAAAAAAATTTAAACGGGTTATTGAAACAAAATACATAAAAATATTAGTCAAGAATTTACTCAATTTAGAAGGAACTCTTACTCTGACCTGATTACTCTATAAGTGCCTAAGGGGAGAAATTTTAATCAAAATTCATTTTTCAGTTTCATTCGCTAAGCCGATCGTCTACTCTGAGTTGAGACAATAAGGAGTGCAATTTGAGTGAAATTCCACTCAATTTTTTACTGTGTGTAGGTACTACAAATCTTTACATTCTATAAGAAATAATAAATCTTACATTCGAAATTAAACAACTGGAAATTAGCAAATTGCTAATTGCACATGCGCCGTACACGTTTTGTCATAAACGTAAGAATAACGTGACGGTAAAATTATGTCTAAAATTATGTTTTTCTGTATAAACAGACACAACTAGAACTATCGAATTTATTCTCGATCTATATTTTGTTCATTTATTTTACTCCCTATATGTAATAATAAGGAAATTACTTGCTATCTACTTACCAAACAAGTGCTTGTCAAATGACACCACTCTTCAGTTTCTCAATTTTCACGTAATTGTGCGAAAGTGTTGAAACTTACCTGGAAAGATAGAAAGAAAACTACATCAGTATCCAGAAATAAATGGGGGCGGGCGGTTTGTGGGTTCAAACCCGCACCTTCATTGAGAAACGAGAGGAATATGTTCATGATGATGATTTAAACTATTTTGTCTTTAAAATTTCAAACCAGTTCCGCCTGCGGTGTATTTTAGTTAACACACCGAATGCACCCGCTTAAAATAAATACATTTAAATAAATAAATTTAATTTTTTAATAGGTCGTCACAAACAATTTAGGCACTAACTTATATTTTTACTTCCACATCCCTAATAAGGTTAATCAGTGTTGTCACTGTTAATAACTAAATTGTTAACAGGTACAAACAACAATAAACAATAACTTTGTTAATACCATTATTTTCTATAAAAAAAACAGCGTACTTCTTGGTTACTACACAAATAATTATTATGGGCCCATATATAGATATTAAAGATAAAATACCATCACTACTTGACTTGAGTAATATTTTTACTCGTATAGTAGGTTCCTTCGATTTTTGTTTCTTTCATTTAAACTGTGTGGCCTTGAAAACATGAAAAATTATTGAATACGGCGCAATTTTTAGCAACGAATATTTAATTTCAACATATTTAATCGGCACTTAAGTGATATACAGGGTGAGTTTTTTTTAGGATCAGTGGGGGGATCTCCGAAACTAGCGGAGATAGAAGGAAGGTTCAAAGAATTGCAGTTTTGTGGGCCCAAGTTAACGCGCCTTGTGGATTTTTGAAAAAAGTCATGGCTTACTAGATATTTTGGAAAAGAAACGAAATTTTGTCTAGGTACCTATTTAATCTAATCCATCTAGCTTCGTTGTTTCTGATTTTAGATAAAAAGTGTAAATACAAAAGTTCTAGGGAATTATGTCCCAATGCGGTTATCATGTCCTACTTTCCATGACAGCTGTTATTTTCGAGATATGACACAAACTTGTGTTTTTTAAAATGGAAACCATGGTTATTTCCGTTATTTTTGCGAATAACCATAACGAGTATTATGTAGTTGGAAAGCTCTAAAAATGCCCGATTTTTCGAGACCATGGCCAACTATGGTTTCCATTTAAAAAACAGAAGTTTGTGTCATATCTTGAAAATGGCAGCTGTCATGGAAAGTAAGACATGACAGCCGCATTAGGAACACAATTTCCTCCAACTTTTGTATTTACACTTTTTATCTAAAACCAGGAACAACCATGTTAGATGCATTAGAATAAATCGCCAAAATTTCGTTTTTTCAAAATATCTAGTCAGCCATGACTTTTTTCAAAAAGCCACGAGGTGCATTAATTTGGGCCCACAGGACTGCAATTATTGCCCCATTTAACCTTCTAGCTCCGCTAGTTTCCAAAATCCCCATACTGATCATAAAAAAACTCGTCCTGTATGACTTCCCCCACCTCAACCCTATCCCCCAAAACGTCCAATAATTGGTGCACCCCTCAACCTTGCACCCAGCGTCGCAGAATGTGTTAAATTAAAGCTGCTGATAATAAAAGAAAACGAAATCGAAAACTTGAAACGCTCACCAAAATCTATCCAGATCCCCGAGAAACAAGTCATGCCTATCGAACATAAAAAAACCACGTGCGTAAAACAGAACATATGATATCTAAAATAAGAGGCCCTCAAATGAACTACCTATAATAGTAAGTACTTATTAAGATGTATACAGGGTGGGCCAATGAAAACTTTCCACCCCGATTTTTTTGGTTTAAAATAAAAATTTGGGAAAACGCCCGGACACGTCGATTATTGATTTGAGGGGAAACTATTTTTTAGCTTTTTCTTCCCCGTAGCTTTAACGTCTTAGCTGGGGGGACAGCAACCCCCCAAATTTGAATAGGGTATAGGGGTCGTGCCATACCTCTTTTTAAAGGTCTCATCAAGTTCTTTATGACCCTACAATTTCGCCTCATTATTTTTATCCGAAGCGAAATGACAGCGTGCCAAAACAAAAGTAAATAAATCGATAATTCCTGCCTCTGAGGTTATTTCTAACGAATCTCCCAAACAAACCGGGGTGAACATTTTGTGAACAACAGTTTGTTAGATAAAGTTCACGTGTACACCTAAAACCTAAAACTTTGATTAGTTCCTAAGTATTTTTATTTTTTTTTATAAGCTGTCATTTCGTAAGGGATAAAAATAATGAGGCAAAATTGCAAGGTCATAAGGAACTCGATGAGACCTTTAAAAAGATGTATGGCACGACCCCTATCCCTATTCAAATTTGGGGGGTTGTTCTCACCCCAGCGAGTGGGTTAAAGCTACGGGGATGAAAAAACCTGAAAAATAGCTCCCCCTCAAATCAAAAATCGACGTGTCCGAGCGTTTTCCCAGATTTTTATTTTAAAACAAAAAAATCGTGGTGGAAAGTTTCCATTGGCCCACCCTGTATGGGACGCGACTGCCGGAGTTTATTTTCCATTTATCGTAATTAATTTTCTTTCAATTTTGTAACTGGTCAAAACGTTTCTTTCACATTTTCCTGTATTTTCATAAAATAAACATTATCATAAACATTATATTAGGTATATTAAACATGTTTATTAAAATGTGTTTCTATGTCCTTCTCTCTATACCTAAAATTTGATATATATACAAAGGTGATAAATAGAGTAGGTAACCCAAATATGCAAGTCGAAACCCTAAAAATATGCTCATAAATATGCAAATAATTTAGTCAAAATATGCAGGAAAATGTTGAAAATAAAAAAATACTTTAAAAATATAAATTTATTGTTTCATTTACAAATAAACATATATAAAACATAAAAAAAGTAATAATATTTTATTTTAAATTTTCTACATACTTGTTTTGAACTAAATCTAAATATGCATTTATTATAAATTATAAAAATCATATAAATCGATGGATTCGGTAAAATCTCCGTTTAAAATAGTTGCTACTTGGCTAAGAAACTGAAACCCACTATTTTTCCCATCACATTTCTAAATTTTTGAAACATTTTGTCCCCAATTTTACCTGTGATATTTTGAAAAGCAACCTCAGCTTGTTTTACGAGTTCTACACTGTTCTACACTTCGGGTTAATGGCAAATTAGATTCCTCCATTTGTATTATTGTTTTAGAAAGAAAGCTATAATTTGCTTTTAGAAAGGAAAGTTGTTTCTTTATTTCCTTGTTTTCGAATAGTTGTTTAACATCTGTAAGGGACTGGGAAGATTCGTTCGAAAATTCTGAAATTAGATCAATTAGAAAAAAAAATGCAGCTTCCAACCAAGTGCCCCATCTTGTAATAACAGGTTGAGGTGGAAGAGGAGTCTTTGGTAGTTTTCTTTGTAGAACTGAACCCTTATAGGCGCTTTAAGGAAGACTTTTTTCATGTTGGAAATTAAACTATTTAGAAGCGGAAAATGTTTCCTAATTTCCTCAGCAACCCTATTTAAAGCATGAGCAAGGCATGTTACATGTGTCAACTTCGTATAAAAGATTTTCAAATTTTGCCCGGCTCTTACCATGTACGGTGCTGCATCTGACAAAACGAGCAAAAAATTATCGGTAGGAACAGGTGTAGGAAGAAAAAAATGTTAATAATTCCTCTTGAACAAATCTGGTCACTGACGATGCATTCGTTTTTTTCTAATTCTTTAGAAGCAAGGAGGTAACATTTTGGTAAAATCTCGCAGCTAAGAACTCCAATCAATAAATGAGCAATATAACGTCCTCTTGAATCGGTGGTTTCATCAAAACATACAGGGTGTCCAACTTTAAAATTGTACAAATACGTAAAACCTTCATTTTAAAAGATAATCGCCTAAACTTTTTTTTGTTTGAAAGGCCTTCAAAAACCGCTTTTTTTGACCTTTCTGCCATTTTCAAAATGCAAATCCAGAGCCGGCTGCGATTTTTTTATACCCCCGTTTTCACGAAAACCATTTAGCGATTTTTTTTTATTTAAAATCTGACCCCACAGCGATAATCAGAACACCCCTAAACCCCCATATACAAAATAGGACTTTTAATGGCATCTGGCGAGTCAGGTGTGCCATGGAATCCTTTCAAAACAGTTGAATGGTCAACAGGACCACTCAAAATGTTGGTGTGAAAATATTTGCTACAAAAATATACAGGGTATTTTTCTCTGAGCCCTCTCAAAATTCTGAAATTTTATGAAACTTATAAGGATCAAGAGTGCTCTGGAATTATGGAAAAAATATTGAACACAAAAATAATGAATTTCTTTACAAAATGCCAACTAATAAATAAAAACAATTTAAATTATTAGACCTTTCTCAACAAAATCACTGTCTAAGATGATACATTTTCTGTGCGTTTCCTGTTGTGGCACACCAGTCAACCTTAACTGACATGGACTTACTGACTGGCAGGCTTCTGTATTTTTTAGAGTTAGTTCATTTATAGTGTGTGGAGCGCTTTTGATATTCTCGATTTTTGACCCGTATAAAGTTCCAAAAATTCAGTAATTTGAGATGGCACGGATAAGAACCCTCTGTATATTTTGTACTGGATCTTTGCACACCAACACCTTTAGTCGTCCTATTGACTATTAAACTGTTTTGAGGGGATTCCATGGCACACTGGACTCTGCAGATGCCTTTAAAATTCATATTTTGCTCAACTTTGAATGGAACTCCCTGTATTTCAAATTTGATATATAGGGGTTTTGCATAGGTAAATGGTTTTCGTAAAAATCGGGGGTATAAAAAATCGCAGCCGGCCCTGGATTTGCATTTTCAAAATGGCAGGAAGGTCAAAAGAAGCGGTTTTTGAAGGACTTTCAAACAAAAATAAGTTTAGGCGATTATCTCCAAAAATGAAGATTTTACGGATTTGTACAGTTTTAAAGTTGGACACCCTGTATATGTAAAAATATCTGTTTAGAATTTTTGTTTTAATTTCCTCGATTACCTCCGAATACAAGGAATTTACGTCGTTTCTTCGTACTGTTGTTTCACTTGGGACATTAAATTTGCAATAGGTACTTCTGGAGAAAAGAAGTGAAGTTTTGGTTATGTAGCTTTGACACTGAATATATAATTTATTCTCTCCTTTTCAATAATTGTACTTTATTAAATAGGTTTAAATAGGTATTCGTTTTCAGATGACCAGGATTAGTGCCCATAAAATTATAATTTACCTATATTATTTTGGGAAAACCAGGTATCTACCTAGACACCGACCCCTGTTCCCAAAAATGAATGAAACGCCTGCCAAAAATTTAAATTATCCTAAATTCTTTCAATTATGCACAATATGCCATATTTTAAGGATATATGCAAATATGCAAATATTAAAAAAAATGCATATAATATGCTAAATATGCAAAATATGCCTGTTGCATATTTGGGTTACTCTAGTGATACAATTGGTACATATTTAATCTATTTCTGAAATCTTCCCTTGGCTTTAAAATATGTGTTTACTAAGCCACTTAAGCGTGACGTCACTCTGTTGTTGTTTGGCTTTAGTAGAGGTTGAAATAAACCTTTTAAACATTTCCATTCACCCGATGTTCTGCTTTGGCGACTCCGTGGCCATACTTGGAAATTGATACAAATTCTAGGAGACAATTTTTAAAACAAATGCTAATGTGTATAGTAATCTGTGTAAAATATTTAATCGGAAAGGAAATGTTGAGCAGATTTCAATATCAAATTAAAATTGAGGGATCCCTTTCAAAATATGTCACTTCCTTTTAAATGAATCTGGATAAATCAAATTTTTTCATTCGTCAAACTCTATTATTTTTATAACAGACAACGATCGGACTCCGTGGAGCTTTATTGACACTCACAAAATAAAATAAACGGCTGCAAATTATTTACCGAAAGGAAGTGAAACATCGGTTTCTTGGAGGTTCACTGAGGTGATATTTATTAGGTTTCCTTTCCAGATGAGCCGTGATTTAAGAGAGGGTGGTGAGCCTAGAGGGAAATAAACTGGGAATTGTTTTATGGAAATAAAAGACTTGCTATTGTTTTCTATGAGTGTAGTAGATATCTAAGTGATTAATTGCCGGAACTGCAAAGTCGAGGTTGTGTAGGAGTAAATAAAATGTGTTCCTTGGAAAATGTCTATCCTCGATAGAATCAGACTTCCATTGTTTTAATTTTGTTTAAAACAAGAGGTTTTCGTATTGTAGTGTAGGTATCAATTATATCCAATCTCATAAGTCGAAACCATGCACTTTGTGAAGTAGTACTAGAAGAATGTATGGTTTGATTTGTTATGAAATAAAAAAGGTTATTGGTGGAAGTTCAAACTATTTAAGAAACCGCGTAGAAAAATAGAAAGGTTATTGGTGGAAGTTCAAACTATTTAAGAAACCGCGTAGAAAAATAAAACTGCATTTCACCTTGTCTACCTACAATAATAATAATAATAATTCTCACCCTCACAATACTCCAAACTAGGAGTACCCCAGAAGCACCCACATGCTTGTGCGGGGAGGGGGGCAATTACTATTATTTTGTCTTCGTTGCCATTTGCGGCTAGGGCCGACTTTTTTCGATAGAACTAGGATAGCATTCGCTCAAGTACTACGGAAAACCCTAGAAAACCGTAGTAATCCCAGTGAGTGTAGGACAATTAGTAAATTACACGGATAAAGCCTATTTAGGAGCAATACCGTGAACCCACATTTGTCCAGCGCTCTTGGCCATATAGCGGTGTTTTTCTTTAAAGACATGTGCATGCACCTGCGTCGACATCGGTTCGAACCAAGGTCGATCGAAGGCAGAAAAACATGCAGTCTAGAAAGTCAGAGCCGGTACGAGCGACGCCACCGCGACAATGAAGGAAGATGGTTTCAAACGATTGTTATTTTGATGCAAAACAGATCATATTATCACATGCTATTTTTCCTGCAGCATCAAATATGGACATAGAAATATGCTGTTATACAAAGCAACAAAAAACCTTTAAAAACTTAATTCGCTAAGTGAAATATTAAGATATTTCAGTCCAAACCCTAGTTGGGGTGCATGTCGTATTCCAGTATTGAATGCAAATTAATAAAAATTATATACCTATAAAAATAGTTGATAAAAATTTATTCACTTCTAATAAAATATTTTCAACATACGTGAGCAAACTTTAATTTGTTTTTTGTTATTTCTTTACTAATATACGTGAGCAAAATTTAATTCGCTATTTCCTTACTGGCCGAAGCGCGTCGCGGTCGGCAATACCCCGAGGCTGTAATGAAACTTTCGCCGAGGTATGTTGGTATGTATACTATTTTATTTACAATAATTATATTATGGATTCGATTAGGTACTTCTACCATTGTTTAAGGTATTTGGATTCATTATTCAATGCTTCTATATAACTGTGCACTTGTGTACAAGAATGGAATCAGCCCTTAAATATTTGTTTTGATTTGGTATTGTACAGGGTGATCCAAATTTGGCGCCACCCCTCCCTTATACTTCTTTATTTTTCAAGTTAAAGAAAAAACTGTCGAGACAAAAGTTTTAAGATTTTTCGTGGAGCAAACATATATATAATATATATTCGAATCGGGTTGACGCCTAGTTTTCCTATAGTTCAATAATATTCAAGGTGTTCCATTAAAATAAACATAAATTTGGTTTGTCCACCTTTTACGGAACACCCTGTATTAATTTCAGTATGAAAAAGCCCACAAAATATCTATCTTAAAACATTTATCTCTAAAATTTTTTCTTTATCTTGAAAAATAAAGAAGTTAAGGGGGGGCGTGACATTTGAATCAACCTGTATGTACATGTTGAATAATTATTACAAATGCCATTTTTTATTGTTGATCTACGAGTAGATATATTTTATCTCGGGTGGAAACCGTCGGCAAAAAGTCCCAACACACCAACTTTTAAACATTAATTTTGGATCGAAAACCAATTAAAAGAGATAAATTGTAATTTTGTGCAGAGTGTTTGTTGTCCCTCACTAACTGAACTGACAAGAAGCGCATAGGCATGCGCCTTGGAAACGGTGACTGCATCTGTATTATTTCTTGACATTAATTTGAACCTGTTACCGTTTCGTGGCAAACTCTTATTTTTCTGTGTTTATATGTACATACATAATATGCAATACAAGCAATATGTCACAATAATAATTATTATTATTATTCGCAATAAAAAGACTATTTCATTTACAAACATATGGTATATACATTATACCGATACCAACTATACCTATATTTTCATCGCTATGGTTAATAATAATAATTATTGGGATTGGGTACCTTTATATTTATAAGATCAAAGGGACTTAACTAAGTGACGTTCGATAAGTGTTAATTATAATTAATTACCTAATACTTTATTAATACGATATTGCCTACCTACCAAATTTAATTGGAGATGAAATGCCTTGTCCGTTTATAGGAAATAATGAATGCTTAAAATACAGTTTAAGGAATGCCCAGTTGTTTATGTTGCAATCGGCTTTTGATCTCGGCATCTCGGCGGTAGTGACTTTCGTTTTTTATGCAAACGCATTCTCCAATAGAACCTCACTTTGAAGTCACGTTGTTTGCCCATTTCACGACATTTTTACATGACAATAAGAACTAAAAATGGAGTAGAGTTTTCCGTGTGGGTACAGGGTAGATAAATCACGGATAATTCGTCCTAGCACTGACCGGTGGGATTTTCAATATATAGTCTCTGATGGATTCCTCGCATTCCATTCTTGGCCATTCTGGTATGCGCGTTAAAAATAATATTAAGTGAGTTTACTGGGTATATAGGTCATAATGTGCTTAAATTTACTGAAAACTCTGTAAAATTTTGTAGGTGGAATTTTCAATACTGATTTGTCTTGTAGCTAAATTTCAAAGAGTTATATATATTATATTTTACTAAGAGTTTATTTATACTTATTCAAAATATTAATTATTTGCTTATTATTTCAGATTGGTACATAATTCTGGCCAACTATTTCCATTATAATCCCTGGAATAATGTAAAATAATTGCATCGGTTCAATGAATGCAATGTGTAGGTATGTGTTTGAAGGTAACTGGTCGTGGCAGGTTATAATCATTGCAATTTATAAACTTGGAGATAAACAATGCGCTAATTAGTTTAATTGTCGATAAATCTGAAAAATTTTTAGCTACACAAATTTCAGTTAGGGTTTTTCGATATTTATAGTCATAAATATACAGGAAGAACTAATTTTTCCATTTGAAAGGAAATATACCACTATTCACGCCATTTTAGCCAGAATACATAATATGAATCTTAGACAAGGAAAGAGAGAGGACCCCGCGCTTGCCTACCCTGCCGTTTGTAGATTTTGTTACGTAGTTTTGAACGGCGGCCATTTTATATGTGGCAGACAAAGCGAGTAAGTTGTGAGTTAATTTCGTGAATTTGTAAAATAAAGGTAACAGTGATTAAGGGGACAATATAGACTCTTACGATGGTGAATTGTTGAGCGTTTGGTTGCAAAAGCGGAAGTGAAAAGCAAGAGCCCGGGATTTCGTTTCACAGGTAAATATTTAACAAGCTACCTTTGGAAGATGCCCTAAAACATTTTTTTTCTCAATATAACTTCTTCAAATTCCTTCCACCTTTTAGTATGATAAAATGCATTGTTTTGTTTGTAAATAAGGACCAATATAATTATTTTTAACATCGTTTTTATTGAAAATTTCCTAATTGATTGATTCGAAATCGCCGCAAATAAATATATTTCAGCACTTGACACTATCTTTACATTTGGGAAATTATCTGCAAATAAATACCAATATTTCGAATTACATGGAAGTCAGAATTAACTACCTTTTCATTTTTAACATTTTTGTGATATTGGCTTAGAACGCGTTTCATGCTGCGCCACTGGCTTGTCGTGCGATGTGGCAGTCGGTAACACATGTCCCAAGTCTAGTAATAGGTAGGTACCTACTTTATTTTTCATACCATACTTATAAATTCAGTCTTGTTATTAATAAATGAAACATTGTGGGGACGATTACGTGTCCTGGACCAAGTCCAGTGGCAGATCCAGCAGTTGCCATCCCCCCTTATTCTTTTCTTGAATCCACACAAAACGGATTATAAATGCGATAATTACCTCTTTTAATAGTGAATGTACGGCTCATACGTGGTGAATCAATATTTTGACCCATAAAATGGATTTTTTAGATCTGTAGTGAGTGACCAGCACGCATAATTTTAAAGGTTTGGTCAATACAAGTTTTAACCTAAGTAATTGCTAACATTTTAAGAACAACTTATTTTAAAATATTTATCAGAATTGCCGTCCATATAATTTGAATTCAAAGCATTTGTCTAAAGCCATCCCGAAGTACTTATTTATTTATAAGTTATAGGTAAATAGAGAATAATCCAGCTTATACTTTGTATTGACCAAAGGTATAAAATTATACATGTTGCTCACTACAGATCGAAAAAAGCCATTTTATGGGTCAAAACTTTGGGTGTCCTATTTTAGATCTTTGCACGGTATCTCGGTTATTTTTAGAGATAGGGAGTTGCGGTTTTCGGGACACTGGTCTACTTTTTCATAAAAAGAAAGGCCCAGTAGACAGAATTTTCATGGTGTCCTTGGTTTTTCAAATACAAGGTGATTTTTAAATATCCGTTATTCGCTAACTTGTAAAAATGGTAAAAATTTACCCCATAGATTTTTTCAGAAGGAGCGAAATTGGGACACCCTGTACATTGACCGGTGGTTTATAGGTATGGAAATAATATCTATATTATAATCAAAACTTGAATATTAGATTAAGTAAATGTTTGGAAGGGAATGGTGGGCATTTGGAAACTGATTATGTGACTGAGATATTATTTCCTTTAAGTAAATAGTAAAATTAAAATTAAAATCTAATATTTGTCATAGTATAATCTTCCAATTTTAACGCATCCTACGATAATAATGTACGCTTGTCAGTGGCGCACCCAGGACTTGTTTATGGGAGGGGCACAGTATGCTTATGTTTTGCTCGTGTCGGGTACAACGATAAAGGAGGGGGCGGAACCGAGCTGAGAAAGAAAAAAATACATTTTTATTTAGCCACATAATGTACCGCGGGGCCCCTCCTGTTGGGGTAGGGGCAGGCCCGAAGCTAGGGGGGCTGAGCGGACAGAATTTGTCTTGCCCGCTCTCGAAATATCTTCCAAACATAAAAAATAAGAGAGTGTACGGATAAAAAATAAAATATATTTTTGAATTCTTGAAAATAGATGCATCCGCCTAATAATTTTTTATTTGTAATGGAGGTTTGTTTTTAATTTGTGATTATTTTATAACTTATCCTAATGCCCTTTTTGGATTTTTAAAAAAGTTCATGGCTCACTAGATATTTTGAAAAGAGTGATTTTTTGCTGTTTCATCAGATCTCTGTAGCTCCGTTATTTCTGATTATACAGAAAAACTGTACAGACAAAAATTTTAGATAATTTTGGGCTTAATAAGATAGTCTAATCAAATTTTTTATGTTGTTTGTGATTTTTGAGATATGACATAAACTTGTGTTTTTTTAAATGTAAATCATAGTTGGCTGTAGCCTTATCAAATCGGCCATTTTTTGAGCTTTCCAAAGATATAATACTTGGCATAGTTATTATTATAAAAAATAAAAGTATGTATGTCTTATTATAAAACAGAACGTAATTATCAAAATATTCCTTGGCTGACTATGTGAAAATTAAAAAAAAAAATCAGAAAATTAGCCATAGCTATTTTATTTTCTATAATAACTATGCCGAGTATTACATCTTTGGAAAGCTAAAAAAATGGCCGATTTGATAAGGCCACAGCCAACTATGATTTACATTAAAAAAACAAAAGTTTATGCCATATCTCAAAAATCACAAACAACATAAAAAATTTGATAAGATTATCTTATTAAGCCCAAAATTATCTATAATTTTTGTCTCTACAGTTTTTCTGTATAATCATAAATAACGGAGCTACAGAGATCTGATGAAACAGCAAAAAATCACTCTTCAAAATATCTAGTAAGCCAGGAACTTTTTCAAAAATCCAATAGGGGCATTAGATTGAGCATTCAAAACTGCAGTTCCTTCCCCATTTAACTTTGTTCTGGCCCTGCTAGTTTCCGAGATCCCCAAGTGGTCATCGAAAAAAACTCACCCTGTATATTGTCATTTATAACTTTATTTGCAGCTTCTTCATAAACTTCTTGAGGAATATTACCCCTATTAGTTTTTCTCTGCCTTGGTTTCATGTTTACAAATAGCCTAAAACAAAAATATTTGTAAACATTGGTGTAACATTTTGTGATAATGTCGGTTGTAACATGTTACAACCGCTACTTCTCTTTATGTTACAACCGACACCAACCGACAGACATCCTGTGTCTGCATCAAAAAACTATGTAACCTTAAACTTTAAGCGTTCTAAATACTTGATTCCCTACTCAAAATGACGCTGATTTTTTTGGTATAATTTGATTACACATAAAATAAATGCTATAGGAACTACTTACCAAAGAAGATAAAAATTGAAACTTACTTAGTGCGTTCAAACCTATGTTTTTACCCGTCACGTACGTTCACTGTCGAGTATCGTAAACAGCTGACCACTAATATGGCGGCAGGCTCAACGCGCATGACCCATACATGTTGTTTGCGCGTAGCTACATAGATGGCGATGATAGGTCGAATGTTACAATCGACGCCCGTTACAACCGTCACCGCTCTCCCCTAGTGCAAGAAACCATTGTCGGACCAGTATTTTTTGACCGTGCTTTAAATGGAAGAAAATACTTGGACTTCTTAGAAAGCGAGATTTTTCATTTAATTCGTAATTTAAATGTATAAAATATAGCAAGATGGTGCTCCTGCACACAAAACCATTGCCGTCAAAAATTTCTTGGATGATAGATAATTATTCAGAATGGATTGGGAAAAACGGTACGATCTTATAGCCTGCCCCTTTAGACTTCTTTTTATGGGGAACATTGAAGGATCGGGTATACCGAGAATGAAACCACTATGCTGATGCATTAAAAGAAAAAATATCCCGAGAAATATGTTTAATAAATAAATGAAAGTGGCGAACTGAGAAACATTAAACTTATAGTTTGTTGATAAGGTAGGTAGGTACGCCTTGTGCGTTGAA
The DNA here is from genome assembly GCA_963920635.1 of Pseudeuparius sepicola. Taxonomy (NCBI): domain Eukaryota; kingdom Metazoa; phylum Arthropoda; class Insecta; order Coleoptera; family Anthribidae; genus Pseudeuparius; species Pseudeuparius sepicola. The sequence goes on along the minus strand of OY987302.1, from coordinate 42,425,301 downwards.
CAAAAAAAAAAACGTAAACATGGCTGTAAACTGGCAAACGATTCGAGAGGACATATAACACATATATATCATTGGACTCGCAATTTCATGTAGGTTTCAAATATCCAATAATATACAGGGTGATCTGAAGAATGCTACTTTCAATTGTTTTTCTGATAAGTGCATTAAGATCGCAAGAAAATTTTCTACAACTTTCGTGTTAATCTTTTTTAGGTTCAAAATTTACACAATTATTGGGTGGGCAATCTTTAAATAATACCCCTGTACTTACGTACCATTTAAGCGCCCGCAACGGATACCTCATAATAAAGTAAAATCGTCGATTGGCGGCTACGAATATTTGAGCCGCGATGTCGCGAGGAAAGAGGAGCGCGATCAGGACGAATCGGCTGCTTCCCAGAGGCCTCAGAGAGCCCCAGTTCCAGCCAATCAAGTAAACAAAATGAAAAGTAGTGTGCAGGACATTTTGAAAGGTAACTTTCAGACAGAAAAAGTTGAAATAAAAACTTTTGGGAGACTATGTACGGCAAGAACAAGTGGATGTGATGTGGATACGACGAATTAAATGCCCTGTTTTGCGTTATTAACTTTTTAAAAAACGGGAATTATTGTTTTATGTACTTTTTAAATTGATGATGCAAAAACATGTAATTTCTAATAAAATGCCGAAATTAGGTAGCCGCACCTCGGTATCCACCTATTTTTTCTAATTGACCATAGAGTTTGTTTCTTTCAAAACGTAGCCCCCCCCCCATGTGCATTAACTCACGAGCCGCCACTGTTATTTGGCATAAGTAGCGCCCACCTTAGTGCCAAACGCAAAATAGCTCTCATATTCAATATCCTTACCCCTAAAAACCCAAACCCAACATTTTCTACTCACTCCGTTCAGTGGTTCGGAAGATAATATGAAATTAAAAAAAAATCTGGCTTTAGGTCTCTAAATCGAAATGAAAAGGCTTTCGTATAAGGCAAATCGCCTTTTTTTGTTGTGAGTAACATCTTGCAGGGCTATGTACCATTAATGGGTACAAAGGGAGTCGTTGAGACGGGATGCAAAGGTTTGAATTTTAAAACAGCGTTTTCTATTTTCTTGGGGTCAACGAATTCAATTTTAAGGTTGGTTTCGAAGGGGTGAAAATCAAAAAAAGGAAAAATGTGTGGGATTTTAATGCACTACTAGAATTTACTTCTGATGTGGAAGTTGTGATTCCTTTTGCAGCGGTCTTTTTAACTGTGCGAGTTGTCTTTCTGTATCAAAACGTCGAACAAATCCAGAAATTCTCGTTGGAGTCGCCGGCACATATTTGTACAAGTTATTTGTAATCAATTTGCCGTCCCCACAATTTCTGCTAGACAACAGCCATTCCCATAGTAAAAGACCAGTAAATCGCTCGTTAGAGCGCCTCGGCGGAAGCAATAAAAGTCTCGCCCTTTTGATTGTAGGAATCGAACTAACATCTGTCTAATTGGCCTGATGTGGTGTCTTCGAATCGACAATAAACCGGCCATAAATCAACTCACTTTAATATCCATTGAGAGCGGCGGCAGTAGTATGGAAGTTGTGGCACTCTGCCAACCGCTAACGGCCGCTTCCGTTCACCTCGGCCGTCCCGCAGCGAAACTTAAGGTGGTAGTTTACAACCGAGGCGCAGGGCTGCCAACATAAACCAATTGTTAGCCTGCATGGTCCGTCGAAACTTCTGTGTATAAAATGGTATAGGTACAGGATGTTTTTTTTAAACCTACCACCGTGATTTTTTCGCTTATTTTGCACTCCATAAAAAAGTTAGAAAAAACTTGGATAGCTAGGTGACGCTGAAATCGGCGCCCATGCAATAAGAGACAAAAGTATTGATTGCTCTGTTTACGCAACCGGGTGCACATATAGTTTCAGAAAATTACACAGGGTCTTTCCTGTATAGTTCTTTCTTTAAAGAAGGTGCCTTAACTTTCAAGACTTTTAAGGCTTTCAAACTCAGACCAAAAATAATATAAACCTGCGTATACATTACAAAATGAAAACTTTTCTTGTAATGGCGCAACGGTTGTTTAGTTAGTAAAAGCAAAGTTAAAAAAATAAGGTCTATAACGGGCGAAGCCAAAAAATATTTTTATTTGTTAAGTTGTTTTGTGGGGCGGAAAATAAGCGAGGATATCGCGAAGGTACCTATACTGCTAAAAAAAATCATCCTGATGTATACAAAGTAACTATTATGTTTATTTCAATATGCAACATAATCAAAATCGTAATGTAAGGCGGCTAACCGTCGTCTTCTCTATTCTATTATATTCTTGAATGCTCCAATGAATCCTCTGTAAAGTGTAAGTATCAATACAGTAAAGTTTTGTATTAGTAAACACATATTGTACATGTTGGCGATTAAAACTGTAAGTTTCGTATATATTTAAATATGTCTATTATATATATATAGAAATATATATTTCTATAGAGTTTATGAAAAATCTTCAAATATCCTATAACTGAAAATAGCAGAGATCAATGATGCTAGTGGAAAATAAATTGCCACCTCTTCCTCTTTCGACCATACACTAGTGGTGGTAGTGGTAATGTTAGTTATACAGAGTGATTCAGTCATGATGTACAAAATTTTAATCACATAGTGGGGGAGGCCCAATAAAAAGGAAAATGCGAAAATTTTTTGGCGAAGTTTAAAACGTGGGGCAAATCAACATAAGCACCCGCGTAACTCGACGCACCTGATTCCCAGGAAACATCTGAGGTGAGCGATGTTGCCGCATTTCATTGGTCAACCTTATTAATGAAAGTTAATCCGAAGAAATAAGAAATACTTATCTTTTATGGGCAGTATCGGGGCTGTTAGGCTTGCATGATTCTTCAAATGGTAATTGTTATAACACTTGAAACACTTTGAGAAAATATTGTATTCACATCATAGCATTTACTTGAGAAGTTTTCGCGAGTTTTTGTACACAATAATTTGCATAGTTTTTAAATTACACGAGAAAATTGCTATCAGTAACACGGTCTAACAGTGTCTATCCGTTTTCACTTTGCGCATTTTCCGTTTTTCCTGTATATTTTATATGAACCATTAAACCATATCGTCCATACGTCTGAGGTCCATACCATAGTCACTAGGCTGACGTTGACGTTGACGTTTAGGTTGCCGCTAGCGCCACTCTCTTTTAACTCTTGTATGAGCTTGTTTATATTTCTGTATAGCTACGCCAGAGGGGACGGCAAGTTCTGCCGGCAACGCCGGATAATAGATGGCTCTGATATCACATGGACGAGACGTTTTTCTGTTTAAGGTTATGCCATTTGGACTTTCAAATTCACCACAAACAATGGTGATATTAATGATCAAATTATCGACCCAAACCTCGAACCATTTGCATTTGTCTATCTTGATGACATAATTGTTGTAACTCCTGATTTTATTACTCATCTTGAGGTCTTAAGTAAAATTTATCATCGTTTAAAAAATGCTAATTTAACAGTTAATTTAGAAAATTGTGAATTTTATCGTTCTTCTCTTACGTGTCTTGGTTTTGTTGTTGATAAAGAAGGCTTGCGAACAAGTCCAGAGAAAGTTGAGGCTATATAGTAAATTATCCAACACCAAAAACAACCACACAAATTAATAGATTTATCGGTCTAGTCAGCTATTAATGTAGATTTGTTAAAGATTTTAGTACAATCACGTCAGCAATAACTGATTTATTACATGGTCGACAAAGGGGTCAACCTATTAAGTGGACAGACGAAGCAGAAAAAGCTTTTCTTAAAATAAAGAACCGTCCGACTACAAGTATAGTTTTAGCAGCCCCTAATTTTAATGAACCTTTCGTTATCCAAACTGATGCCAGTGACACTGGATTAGGCGCAGCTTTGTACCAAATAACTGCTGGAATTGTACTTCCTGTACAATGCGAGACGCACATTGAACAAGTGTGAAAGAAATAACACAGTAGCAGAAAAGGATTGTTTAGGTGTCATTTTTGGCATAAAAAGTTTTCGTCATTATGTCGAAGGAACTAATTTTACTGTGGAAACCGATCACGCTTCGTTAATTGGGATTAAAAATTTATCAAATCCTGCGGGAAGACTAGCTCGGTGGGCAATCAACATTTCACAGTTTGATTTTACTATCATTCACCGAAAAGGTTTAACCATGGTTGTTACTGACGCACTGTATCGTTCTAATTTTGAAATAGCTGTTCTAAATGTTTCAAATTTTAAGCCTTGTAAATGGTATTAATCTCTTATCCAAAAAGTTCAAGAAAATCCTGACGAAGTATTTTACGTTTCAAGTTAAAGAAAATATTTTATACAAACAATATCTTTTCAAAACTACCTCTTAATAGTAATTGTTCCGAATGGAAAATTGTCATTCCTATGGCGAATCGCAAGGAAGTTTTAGCGATGTATCACGACGATTCTACTAGCGGTCATTTTGGAGTTTCAAAGACATTATCTAGAATTTCGGAATTGTATTATTGACCTAAGTTGGGGCAAGATGTCGTTCGATATGTCAAAAAGTGCTCTACTTGTGGTGCAAGTAAAAGCTCAAACCTTCCTCGCGCTGGTTTGGTTGGTTCATATAAAAATATAAATTTTCCCTTTAAATTATTTCAGCAGATTTGTTACGACCTTATCCTAGGTCTAAGAATGGTAATCAGTACCTTATGTTATCGAAGATTGGTTTACTAAATTGGTTTTGATTCATCCTTTATCTAAAGGTAGTGCCAAGGCAATTACCAAATTTATTGAAAATCAAGTCTTTTAGTTTATGGTGTTCCCCAAATCCTTTGTTGTGATAATGGTAGTCAAATTACCAGCAATGATTTGAAAAACTAATGGAAAGTTATCCTGTACAGAAAATCTGGTATAACGCTCGTTATCACGCACAGAAGTTAACCGTGTCATTGTTACTGCAATTCGTTCTTCTATTCACGAAAATCACAAAACTTGGGATGTGGATATCTTTAAAATAGCACAAGCTATTAGGTTAGATAAGGACGTCACAGGCTATTCGCCTGCATTATTAATGTTCGGACGCAATATACCCCTCAGTGGAGTATATTACGACAATATTTCTGATGACAAAAATATCATTCCAGTTATTTCGGAGAAAAATCAGCTTATTGATGATTTACAACAATTATCTAAACTCCATGAAAATATCAGGAAAAACTTAAAGTTAGCTTATCAGAGAAATGCCAAGTATTACAATTTGCGGAAACGTCTATTACAGTTTCATGTTGGTGATAAAGTGTGGCGTCAAATTTTCAGTCCTTCCAGTGCTCCTAACGACTTTTCAGCTAAGTCCTAGATACATCCCTTGCGTTGTTGATAAAGTTATATCTCCATTAGTATATCGTTTAAAAGATACACATATTCATCATATTAAGGAGTTAATGGAATTTTATGGACGGATACCATTCCGATCAGATTCGGACGATCTGTCTGAAGCGGAATCTGACAATATCGCTTTATAAAAAAATATAGCTATTTAATTTCTGGTGGTGACTTTCTATCCATTCAGATTATGCCATCAAGGGTAGTGGTGGGTACATATTAATTTTTTATTCCACTCTAGATTTTTGCCATACGCACTTTGGCCAATTATTTATCGAGTGAGGTTACTCAAACATCAAGTCTAAAAAACAAGCTATATTTTTGAGCTCAAGCTTTGATTGGACATCTCGAAAAAATTAAATCTCTGTTTATTTTTACCTTTTATCTTAAGTTTAATTTTTATTGTTTTGGGCATGGAGCATAACTCAATATCTAGTAATTTTGCAGACACATTTTGTTTTGGTTGTCTTTATCTAATACACAGTTATCTTTTTATCTTAATCGTACCTTAGGTTTTTGTATTAGAAATTTGTACCTTGTTATGTCCAATTTCATCACAAGAACCTAAGGTTCCTAAAATAGAAGCCGCATTACCTCTTTGGATAGCCAAACTTATCCTTTGCGTTATGTATGTTGTTGTATATATTTTATATTGTTCAAAATATTTTGTATTTAAACTTTGGGATTTAACATAATTTTTTCGGATAAATTATCTTGACACCTTGTACTTATTGTATACACTAGCTGCATACTGGCACCCATTTTCTATTTTTTTTCCTTCAAATTTAAATTTACCATTAAATTTTCAAAATAATTAATATTGTTTCAAGCTGAACATTTTCTGTCAAATCACTTAGTGCTAATGTTACTAACCTCTGACAATTTTGCATACCGGCTCATACCTTACTTCATTTAGTCATTTATTAATCACCTTGTACTTATGGTTTGCACAAGAAAAAATACTCTACCTTTTTTCTTCGTATTTTTTCTTACGGGGTTTTGGGAAAATTTTGTCTAATTTCCGATACAACGTTTAAATGCTCCATTTCTTTCAAATTCATAAAATACACTCAGTATATTACCACGCGTTTTTATTGCAAACGTGTTTGATTTTAACTCATTGATCGAAGGTATGTACCATTAGAAAAATTGCATTGTTGTAAACACTCTCGGATGTCAATCACACAATATTCACTTCATTCAGAATTCGTAATCGATTAGCGCAACGGTGCTAACTTCATATTATTTTCGACAGTGCTTTCTAAATCTAAGCTATCCATGGTAAGAGTTTGGCAGAATTGACATTTGTTTTTCAGTCATATCTGTATTTCAAGTTTTTTTATACATATGTAAAACTTTTAAAACCTTCTATAACGTTCTGGAAGGCGGAAGTTGTCCATATTGCGAAAAACCTATGAATAGGACAGGCGACAAGGATCGACGCGCCTCCCAATTTTTCATTCGAATTTTCCGTTGGGAAATCTCTTTTCGGGGATTAATACTCGTCTTTAAGGTGGCTTAAGTAGTTTGGTATCATGTGTGTTTTTAGTTTTGCAGCTGTGCTAATAAGTTTTCTGGTTTTCCTTTTACATGTGATCGAGCACGTGTCGGTGGATTTCGTGGACAGATTGTGCGTGGTTTTTTTCCCACGCCTACCAGGTTCAAAGAGCGACCAACAGTGTGAGGACCACAGGGAGGTTACAGGAAGCAGTATACATAGATTATTGATTTTGTCTATAACCGACCTTGTCGACTTTGCCGTAGCCACCTCATTCGGAATCTATTCACCTTGTTCTGTGGGCTTCACGTAGTGGGTCGTGACCATAATTTGGTTATTTAAGTTAAAATAAGTGACGTTTTAATTAGCACAAAACCGTTTGATACCCGACACTTAACTTGTTTGATTTAATGTAGACCTTACGACTTACGACAAATTTTCTAATTTTTAACTAGCCTACTGGGCTGTTGTTTTTGTATCTTGTTATAGATCAAATCGGGAAGTCGCCAATCATTTTGCATTTATAAAATGTTACCTTTTGTTTTTAGTTCATTTGTTCAAATGTTATCTTTTATTCAACCATAAAACTAGTTCAAGCTTCTAGCGCTCTAACGAACCATTTTGTTTATAAAATCTTTCAAATTTTCCGCGAAAAATCTGCACTTCGCACATTTTTTAAATTTTCTAATTCTGTCAATTAATTATGTTCAAAGTAATCATTTTTGCCTACAGATTTAATTAATAAACTTTTTCGGTAACTCTTGAAATAAAAAAGCTACCTAAAGCCCATGAAATTTCTGCAATTTTCGGGTTTTTCAAAAATATCTCGGAAAGTAGGGCATGTATCTCGAATACGTTTTTCCCGCTGCCTCACCACGTAAGTACACTTTACATACTTGTCTGCATGCCCGAAAGCTTAAGTAAATGTTCAAGGTGCCCTATTATATATTGCTAGGTACACAAAGTATTGCCTAGCAACGCTTACACAGTATACAGTGTCCTCCAAAAAGTTCGAAATTTAATTTTGGGGTTACCTTTTGCTTTAAAAAAGATGAAAAATGACCCACACAAACGTGGTCATGTGACTTCCGTTGTCTGTCAAAAATGACATTTAAAAAAATAAATCGCCAAAAATGGGTTTAGTTGTTAAAATATCAAAAAGTTTTACTTGAAAAAGTTGTTTGTTTTTCAAATCTGAAAAAATGTTTTATTGGGCAAAAAAAAAAAACAATCATAAGGGATCACCTGTCCACGAACCTTGCTTGGAAGCTTTGTCAGTTATCTTACTAAATAGAAAAAAATTTTTACTGCTGATGATGAACCCGTAGTGGTACGAAACATGTACAGTTTTCATTAAACTGATTGTGGAGTTTTGACTGAAATAATTCTACTTTGTTTTAATTTTATCTTCTTGCTCCACTGAGAGAAAATGGACTATTTTTTCAATGTCCATGAACCTACTGCGCGCAGCGTTGCTTGAATTTGACGATTGCTCTACTTAGGTCAAGTAGATATGACGAGACATGGTACTTTCCAACAGAAAATTCAAACTGCTGCCTGTTGTGCAGCCTCGATGTAAAATAGATTCATATTCAAACCTACCTACTAAAATATTTATACTGGAAGATTGCACGGCTCTAGGTAACAATTTCGCAATGTGTACGAAAAGTTAAATGGGCCTCTTTATTGGCCGGGTTTTGAATATTTGGTCACTTTTGACAAGCGATGGCTCCGCGTCTGACGTTTGATGTTTACATCTCGCCAAGGCCTACTTGTTGAAAAAATTGTACAATAATGGGCTACTTCAGTGCCTATTTCTGAGCTTTTAATGAAGATTTTGAGACATTTGACTGCCGATTTCAAGAAATAGTTATTTATGTACCAAGGCACTGAAGTTCAACTTTTTATGACTCATGTGGAGTTTAGTTGCTGAGGCCTCTGGCCGAGGCAAATAAACCACATGAGTCATAAAAAGAACTTCAGTGCCGAGGTACATATTATATTTTTCTTGAAATCGGAAAAATAATGTTTTATTAGGCAAGAAAATAATAATAAGGGATCACCCGTCCACGAACCGACTACGCGCGGCGTTGCTTGACTTTACCGATCGCTCTACCTAGGACAAGTACAATGATGTAAGGCACCTTCTGACAGAAAAACCAAACGGCTGCTTCTTGTGCAGCCTACACAACAAATCTATTGATTTTAAAATTTACTAAAATATGTATACTGAAGGATTGCGCTTCTATAGGAAACAATTTCGCAATGTGTACGAAAAGTTAAATGAGCCTTTATCGGCCGGGTTTTGAATATTTGGTCACTTTTGACGGGCGATTTCTCCGCGTCTGACGTTTGATGTTTACATCTCGCCAAGGCCTACTTATTGAAAATATCGTACAATAATGGGCTACATTATTGTACGATTTCTGTGCTTTTAATGACGATTTTGAGACATTTTAATGCCGATTTCAAGAAAAATATATTATGTTGCAACGCGAAACTTGCGTCAATTTTCATAGTGATCGTTTTATAAACTGGTTTTGGTCAGAAGGAACACGAATTATGCGAAAGAAAAATTAATAATATCAATATTTCCAAAGTGTCAAATAAGAGCGGCGTAATAGATGAAAATTCACCTATAGCCCACCGAAAAGGCATTTTTGTCCAAACAAAGTTCTCCAAAAAATTTATAATAATTGTTACCTACGTAGGTATCTAAATCCTAAACATTTGTTCTTAATAAATCTGAGTTTAAAGTAAATACTCGAGTTGTGTTTTTTTATGATTAATAAGGGTCTCGTGTCGCTTCCGTCCCTTACCGAATCCGCCACTCTGAGCAATTTTCATTAGACAAATGCCATCGAAACAATAATAGGGTGGCCATAAATCAACCGATTTTAATATCCATCGTGGAGATGTCGATGTGGCAATGTGCCAGCCGGGGGTGTCCGCTTTTGCTCACCTGGGCCCGTCCCTACAAACTTGAGGTTTCCCTAACGGGTAATAAGCCCAGTCTTTCAGGCATACTTTATTTACTTTATTATTTATTTGTAGGACCGAATTTTTTATTCATGCAGGACAACGCTCGTCCCCATGTAGCTAGACAGGTTATTGGCTACCTACATGATGTTAATATCCCTTTATTACAGTGGCCACCTAGCAGTCCTGATCTGAATCGTATAGAGCATCTATGGGACCATCTCAAAAAAAGATTCGAAATCTTATACCCCCTGTCGCTAATCACAACCAACTCATAGAGGTCGCTATTGAAGAATGGGAGAATATTCCGTAAGCTTTTGTTGATATCAACGTCTCTCTTATAAATAAAGGGCGGAATATATGCAAATTGCATATATATGCATTTTTTGCATATTTTATTCAATTTCGCAAAACATTGCATATTTCTGGAAAAACTGTATTTTTGTGTAGAGACAACTCGCAGTGTGTAATGCATTGTCAACAAATCCTGAAAAATGCGGATGTAGCTAACCAACTTGTTTTTATTAAAGTTAATTTTAGTTTTATACCAGATATAATTCTTTCATTAGAAAGTAGAAATTTAGGTTTAAGCGAATCGGTTGATTTTGTTCAAACATTTTCCGCTAAATGTAGAAAGGTTCCCGGTGATGTAGGTATGAAAGTAAGAAAAAAATTAGATGCTCTCACGGGCGTAGCCAAGGGGGGGGTTTCGAGGGTTTAAACCCCCCCCCCCCCGAAATAAACAAAATATTACCTAATATTATACCGAAAAAATACGAGGAGTGAAGAGTTAAATTATTATTACGTTTGAATATATGTAGTAATAGTAGCGCCTAGCGCCATCTTTTGACGAGAGGCAGACGCAGTTGCAGCCGAACTATTTTGTATTGTAGGGACACTTTGCGTTGTTTCTCGATTATTCGCCACGCCCCTCGGTCGAAATAAGCAAATAAGTTTCTGGACGGCTACTGGGCTGCTATATAAGCGGCGCCGCGGCGCGTGACCGCGCTTACGGCAGTATTGTTCCATGCGAACTTGAAGCGAATAAAAGTGAAAAGTGGTGAACGAATAGTGAAGAGAATTAAGTGTACCGTGTAAGTGAGTAATTTTAGTGCGATGACCTTGTTAAGGATAGATACGTGAATCATTATTACTGTCGAAAAATGGAGGGGAAAAAAGGAAGGGTGATAAACTTAAAGGTATGGACTACTGGAAAAAGTGGTGTAGTCAAGGTCAAGGGGTTTCTAATAAAGAAACAAATTTGGATTTAGCTATCAAAGCTTCAGCTACCTTGCATGCTGATAAGAAGACTGCCTACCCCGAAATCTAGTTTGGAATGCCTAGATATGTGCGACAAAAACCTTTATCCTAATATTTACACATTACTACAAATCTTGGCTACCATTCCTGTATCCACTGCTACCCCAGAAAGGTCTTTCTCGAGCCTAAGGAGACTGAAAAACTATTTACGAAACACTACAAGTGAAAACAGACTTAATGGTTTGGCTCTAACGAACATTCACTATGGAACAGAAATTCATGCAGATGAAGTAGTGGATATATTTAAAAGAAAAAGCCGAAGATTTCTTCTTTAATGGTTTTAGATTTAGCGCAGAGGAACGAAATTAATTTATCCATTTCATTTAAAGTTAAGAACTTTATAAATATGTCGTGGTTTTTCGGATGAATATATAGATATTAAATTTCATGTAAGTATATTTTTGTTGTTTTATTTACTTCTCAAGCTAAACCCCCAACAAAACTAAATCCTGGCTACGCCCGTGGATGCTCTACTGTAGAATAGAATTAAGGGTTCAAATCTTTAATGGCAGTAAAGAGTATTTTTGATGGTAAATCATCCAACGAAGTTGCACCTTGGACTTGTACCTTACTACCCAAATTAAAATATTGTCCTATTACATCGGCAAATGTTGAGAGAAGATGTTCTATATATAAACATATTTTTACCGACAGAAGGCAAAGATTTTTATTGGAAAACTTTGAAAAGTATTTAATCATAAATTCCTACTATACAATTTCAAATTAAAATGTTTTTATAATTCTGCTTTAGTACAGGTATTTTACGAGACATTTCATGTATTTGTTTTCCTTTCATTTTTCTTAAAATAAACCCTTTCTCTAAAATCAGTTTTGGTGTTTTTTAAGGTATTTGTACATCTAATATAAATGCATATTATTGCTTATTTGGCCAAATAAATGCATATTATTGCATATTTTAAATAAAAATGATGCATACATATGCGCATATTTCGATTGAAATTAAATGCATATATTCCGCTCTTTACTTATAAACAAGGATATCAAGCATGCATCGAAACATGAATGCAGTGATAAGAAGTAGAGGAGGGCCTACACGGTATTAGTGCTGACACGTATGCATTTATTTTGTTTTGCTGTTTTTACAATAATTATTACAAGCGTTTATTTAACTTCACTTGTTAGTATGTGTGGGTCGAATCTTGCAAGCTGAATTATTAGACCCACTTCTTGACATCCGATTGAGCTGAAATTTTGCATATACCTTTAGTTCTGGTGACAATACAATATGCAAAACTCAGTATTGTAATACTTTCAAAATGGCCGTCACCACAAGACGGCGGATGATGTATTGTTTGTCAACACCCTTAATATGCGCGGGTATCAAAAGAAAGGGCTTGAAGAGTAGAAAACGATCAACTTAGTGACATCACACAAAATTTAACATTGCGGCCGTAAATTAAAAAGCTTATTGTCGCGCGAATTGTAAAGAAAATACATACCTACTATGGCAAGTAGGTACCTACTTGCTTATCAACTAATCACTGTCCAATAAAATTAATTGGTTGGTACCTACTTTTATGAACATTTCGCGTGACAAGCTTTTTAATTTACAAAAACTTGTCGCAATTTGGCATTGAATTATCTCAACGAAAACCTAGACTTATTTTATTTTATTCATTTTAGTGCATGGCTTAAAAAGCTTGTTTTTAATAAGGTTTTTAATCTTTAATTTTTTTATTTTATTTGTTTTAGTACATGGTTTAAATAAAAGCTTGTTTTTAAAAAGGTTTTTTACCTTTTATTTATTTTTTCTTTTTTAAGTTGGAGTTATGCCAGCTTAATTATGCATTTTCAACAAAAACACATTTTTTTTATTATTAATAATAATAATTGCACTAATTTATTGCTCAAAATAGTTTGGCGGTTTTGACAAATGCCAAAAATGTATTTGGAAGAACAATACAAAAATTATGATAGGAGTGATTCTACAGCAAAATGGAAACTAGATAAAATCCCGTTCTCACATCCTATTGAAAATAAGCCAATGTTATTATTACAATTCTATTGAAGATGCCAGCACCTATAGTTTCTTAGGTTAAATAACCTAAAGAAATAAACGAGGATTATATCTATACCTATACTGTGACAGTGCATGATCACATTATGCTGCCCCGAATATTATTTGGTCATTGTGTATCTTATTACAGATGTCATGGAACAAACAACAGTTTAAACACCCAATAAATCCGAAAATCAGTGTCAAAAATCATATGTCAAACCATTCGTCATTGAGTCCCGCGTATGTGCTTCGAATCTGAAGTGTATAGAAACGCATCACGATCGCGATTTCAACAATGGCAGCGGTGACGAAAATACCCCCAATTACTATGAGCAAGCTGTATGTGGGCAACTTACCGACAGAGACGAGCGAAACCGCGCTTCGCCAGCTGTTCCTGGAACAGAACCTCTCCTGCACCAACATATTGATCAAGCGTGGTGGTTACGCGTTTGTTGACTGCCCAGACCAGTCTTCAGCCGACAAAGCCATCGACAAACTCAACGGTTTTAATTTTCATGGTTATCCTTTGGTAGTGGAACCATCAGTAGCATCGGGGAAGAGACGCGGCTACCCAGAGACTTCGATGCAGGTCGGCAACGGATGGATGCGTACCGCGAGTTACTCGGGCCGCTAATAGAAGAATGGCGCTTCATGGTATGACGCATAACATAGTTATTAGTACTGTGCTCAAGTTCATCGATTTTTATTGCTTAATATTTGTACACGTTTTGAGGAATAAAGATTATTTTTATTATTTTTATTATACATGGTTTTAATTAAATAGCGCGCCACATTCGGCGCTTTCTGCGTTTGCAACAAAAAAAGAACAATATAAATATAACATAAATAATATCGCACTTTATTGAGATATCGATTAAAATTCTAGACTATAAATTCTCAAGGGTCTATGTGCCAAAAATCTGAAAAGAAGATTCAAATAAAACAGTACCGACACTCTATTAAGAACTTCTAATTGAAATATTTTTTTCTTGTAAATACTATGGTATATGGTATATAGGTACAGTGTGTCTGGTTTTTCGTGTTAACACCCCTGAAAATCTAAGTAGGCTGGGGGAATTGAACGGGGCAATTTTTTTATAAATATGTCCCTGAAAGGTCATCATTTGCGAGGTATGGGTTTGGCATTGCCGCGAAATCCTGGCCTACTGCGATTTTTTAAAGGGGTGCGTTTTTCGAAAAACCCTATTAGGCATTTTTTTATTTAAAATCTGACACCACAGCGTTAATCAGGACACCCGGAAACCCCCACATACCAAATTTGAACAAAAAATATACAGGGAGTTCCATTCTGCAGGGTGTCAAAGTTGAGCAAAATATGAATTTTATAGGCATCTGGCGAGTCAAGTGTGCCATGGAATTACTTCGAAACAGTTGGATGATGAACAGGACCACTCACAGTGTCGATGTGCAAAGATCCAATAAAAAGTATACAAGGTGTTCTTCTCTGTAGCAACTCGAAATGCTGAATTTTTTAAACTTTATACAGGTCAAAAATCGAGTATATCAAAACCACCCCAGACATTACAAACAAAGTCTAAAAAATACAGAAGCCTGCCAGTCACTAAGTCCATATAAGTTAAGGTGGCTGGTGTGCCGCAACAGGAAACGCGCAGAAAATGTATCATCTTAGACAGTGACTTTATTGGTCCAACAATTTGAATTGTTTTTATTTGTTGGTTGGATGATGTAAAGAAATAAATTGCTTTTGTATTTATTAATATTTATTCAATGATTCCAGAGCACTCCTGACCAATATAAAGTTTAATAAAAATTCAGCATTTTGAGCTGGTCCAGAGAAAAATACATAGTAGTACAAGGTTATGTTATATGTCAGTGTGTCCAACTGCCATCAGGTTTTATGTGATAAGATAGTGCCATAGATTCTAAAGGAGGCAAAAATTTCCCATTTCACAATTTTTAAGTTTTCTAACTTCCAGATACTCAGATGTGACAATTAAAGAATTTCAATTATACAATAAATTTGTTTAATTTGACAGTTGCCATATTCTGTATTTGTAGACACAACATTGTCAAGTTTAATTTTTAGAAATCATGGAAACTATTATTAATAATTTTTACTAACAATCAAAGTACCAGCTTTATTCATAGATTCTCCAATAAAATGGCATACTTGGCAGCACTGATTAGAATGAAGAAAGAATAGGCCTCACATTGGAAAGTATAATGCTGGGTGCCCTTACATTAAAGAGTCCCTGGTCCTTACTAATCCCGGATTATCTTTTGTAATCTGTGTACAACAAGCTTTTGATTATTAAGTTTTGTTGTTATCTAATAAAATCGTCATGGCACATAGATCCTTTTGACTTTAGCTTACCAGGGCACATACAGATAATAATAATAATAATAATTCTCACCCTCAGAATACTCCGAACTAGGAGTACCCCAGAAGCAACCACATGCTTGTGCGGGGGAGGGGGGCAATTACTAGGTATTATTTTGTCTCCGTTGCCATTTGCGACTAGGGCCGACTTTTTTCCCGATAGAACTGGGATAGCATTCGCTCAAGTAATACGGAAAACTCTAGAAAACCGTAGTAATCCCAGCAAGTGTAAGACAATTAGTAAATCACACGGATAAAGCCTATTTAAGAGCAATACTGTGAACCAACATTTGTCCAGCGCTCTTGGCCATAGAGGTGTTTTTCTTTAAAGACATCTGCATGCCCTTGCCTCGACATCGGTTCGAACCAAGGTCGATCGAAGGCAGAAAAACATGCAGTCTAAAAAGTCAGCGCCGGTACGAGCGACGCCACCGCGATAGTGTCATCTATTGAACAGTAGCTAAGGCATTAAATGTGTGGATGGCACATAGGTAGCCCTCTTTCAGTATAATTAGGCTTGGCATATAGACCCTTTCAACGTGTAGAACAAATAAAATCGGGTTTTGACACTTATACCGTTAACTGATATATTATTAAAGACTGCTCGCGGCTGTCACGTCTGACACATTTTTGGTTCACCATATGCGCTTTCCGGAGATAAAATACAATGCAGAATACATTGTTAGCCATCAGAGCCTTCTGTTTTCCAGGACATAAAGCTATAGCCGTGAGAAGTCTTTATAAATTCGTCAGTCAACGCTTAGACCCTTTAGAATTTATAGTCTTCAATTATTGTCACGAAAATCAAGAGAAATTTTTGATCCCTTAGCATAAGCCAAAAGGTATTCTGGACTTTAACAGCTATGTGAGGATTTACAAGATAGGTATACCTAATATACAAAAGAAAATATTTTCCATTACAATTTTTGGGCAGAAATAAATCTGCTTAGTTGTTTCAGAATAGGGTTATTCTAAGTAAGCATTCTATACTATATTGATTTACGTAAAGAACCTGTACCTTGGAAACAAGCCAATGAAAAATATTTATTACAAATTGATTGATTTAAAGAAAGCGATAGATACCTTCTCATTAGTCATTAGTAAGTATAGAATTTGAAAATGGAATATTGCAAAAACAGAAAAATGTGTGGATACAAAATTTTACATCTTTATACCTTGTGGATTATACTTACATTAAAAGTGAATATTTCGGGTATATTAGTCTGCAAGGCCCGTTATAACCGTAGATCCTTGACACAAAATATAGCGATTTAAAGTCATTTACCTGCCTAAATGTATATTAATATGTTTCTCTTCAAATAGACAGTGGTTACCTTTTAAATAGGTGTTACATTTTGGTAAATGTAACACCTAAAAATAAATTAAAATTAAAATTAAATTTTGGAGATATCGAGATTTGATGCAGGGTGTCTCAAAATTATAAGTACGCTTATCTCTGTGTTTGAGATAGAAAGGCCAGCTAAAAACCCAGGTGATGCAGTTTCTTCTGGGGAATCCAAATCAAGTTGGAGAATTGACATACATGTTGTTATCGAAAAGAAAAGTCCAAATAGTTATTTATGTACCAAGGCACTGAAGTTCAACTTTTTATGAGTCATGTGGAATTTAGTTGCCGAGGCCTCTGCAAGGGGCAAATTAACCACATAAATCATAAAAAGAACTTCAGTGCTGAGGTACATATTATATTCTTTTGAAATCGGAAAAAAATGTTTTCTTATGCAAAGACATAATGATAATAAGGGACTACCCGTCCATCAACCGACTGGGCTTTTAATGACGATTTTGAGACACTTCACTGCCGATTTCAAGAAAAAAATTTTTTTTTTTAAATATAAATACTTAATATTGTTCGATTGCATTCTTGACATCCGTTAACATCCTGGTATTATGAGATGATAATTAACTTTCCCAAATATACAATAAAATAGAGTTTAGCGGTTTTTGTTTAGCTTTTGCCTGATTTGAAGAAATTGTTTCAGCAAGCGCAAATAAACTACTCGGTTACATTGCCGTAACCAATACATTAAACAGGCAAAGGTTACGAAGATGCCGATTAACACAAGCAAAAAATTGGCTCGCCGATAAGAGAACAAACTCTATTATGATCGGAACCAGACAACGGCAGAAGATAAGCTATTCGCCCGTCTGTACAATCCCTTGTACATGAAGTACTGCACAAAGAGTACTAATTAAAGCACACAAGAGCGGCAAAAAACATGCAACATGTCGACCTTAGTCATATACAAATTTGCATAATAGCGTGTATTTTTCAGTATATGGTTTTATGAGTCTGATTCATGGTATACGAGCGACGATTTTGTCGAATTTATTGAATGTCGAACGGGTGAATTCGCTTCCATTTTTTAAAACTATATGTTCATTTTTGTACAAATCCGATAAGAAACATTAATTTTGTAACGGAATTTTTTGTTAAAAGTCCGTTACCATTTTTTTAAATTATGATGATCAACCTTCAACACAGTTGAGAAAGTTGAGTATTCTGTTCTGAAATCGCAAGTTGGAATTTGATTCAGTCGAATATCAGTTCTCTCTCTCGTTTCGATATCGATTTTTGGTGTGACGTAGTGAATACGAAACCATGTAATAATCCAAGGTACGTTGAACCTTACACTGTAGCACATGTGGTAGGTCGTTCGGCTTGGTTCGCCTGGATCTAAGTTAGCGCTTAGATTCTGGCGGTTTGTTCGGATACCCCAACTGGGTTTGTTCCACTATTTTGGTTCGGTCGTGGATCTGTGCATGGAGGTCAGTGCTTGAGTTCAAGGATCTGTTCGCAGTGCACTCTGGGGTTTTGTCCCTACTTTGTGCTACTCTTTTAAAACAAACAGTTCGGGGTTAACTAAGGTGGTATCAGGTATTTTTTCCAATAATGAAGATTTTTATCTAGCTTTATCGCCTGCCTGATGCTACCTTTCGACTATTTTATGTGCATTTATTGTGTAGCTTAATTTGCTGTACCCGATTAAACATACATTTTCTGGTTTCATGTGAGTTGCCAGCCTTTCTGTATTTTGGGGAGTTTTCGAGGTCGACGAGCCGCCAACCATTTTGGAGGTCGAGGCCGACGCGATAGTGGAATCTTGCATTTCCATTTTCTTGGAACGAGGTACAGGACAGGAGCGGAGCACACGTTGCAGGTGAGTTTTTTTGAGATTATCTTTATATTTTTTCGTCAATTCCAAAATTGGAAAAAAACTCACCTGTAGCTCACTCCATGGCACGTATATTTCTTGGATAGAGTTCATCTCTACGCTTCCATAGCACCTTTACCCCAAGAAATAGACGTAGCTATCTTTGTCTTGGCCTGTGCGGTTCAAGTGTTCTTTTGGTTTGCGTTTCAGTTTGTCTTGTAGTATTTTGGCGGTACCATTCACATGAGTCGATTCACATAGTAGGTCGTTACCTGATGGAGGGCCACTGTTTCTTTGAAATATTTTTGTAGTTCTCAGACTATTTTGGGTCAAGTTTAACGTAATTTTTTATTAAGTTCACCGAGAGCAGCTTATTTTCATAGCTGATTTTGGCCAATAATTATTGTGGTAGTTTCATGCAAATTTGAGTAGTTTTTAAAAGAACCGTGACCTCGGTAATTAAAAATATCAAACTTTTAACTTATTGTCATTTTATTCTGGCTCGCAGCTAGTAAATTCGAAGTTGTGATTAGTGAATATAAAAAGGGGGGGGAGTGTATTCATGAATATGCTTTGTAGTATATATGGGATTTAATTTAGCCTATAGTTTCGTATAGTTTTTTTTTATAAATTTTAAGTAGTAATTGTTATCTATATTGCTTCTGTAAATAAGTAGTCACAGTGACCCTGACTATACAGACTATACGTATAAAGGTTTTAGCACTGTCTAATTCACTTGAAATCTTTTCATGATAACTGCACCAGGAACACGGAACATCTAAACGATTGACAAGTCATTAGGCCCTTCGACGTTGGGCAGACCACAAGCTGACGCAGTAACAGTGGAACTTGGCAAATCCCTGAGAACCTGAGCTAGTAAGATCTACGCCACCATCACCGTTGTCAGACTGTTAGGCTTGGTGGCCGTCGAAACTAGGACTTTGTCGGAGGCAGTGGCGGCTCGTGGCAATGGGCAGGGTGGGCAGTGCCCACCCAACGTAAGAAGCGGCAGGCGTATTATAATACGCCTAAAATTGTCAGTCAAATTGTGAGATTCTTAATTATTTGAGTAGTATTACAATGCGCCTAGTCGTACTAAAAAAGCCTAGGCGTATTATAATATATAATAAGACTGATTTTACAATAAGCCTGCGACATATAGCTATAGCTTCAAAATGTTTGAATTTGGTAATTATTATGGGAGGGCGCGATGGAATTTCCCAAACTGCGGTGCGCGGCTCTCCCAGCCGATGCAGATGCCGATGGGCCAGCCCGTACCGGGCGAATCTTAGCCTTATTAGCCAAGCTATACGTCTGCGACGAGAGCTACGCGCCCGAGCTGCGCGAAGATATAAACGTAGGTTACGCATACTCTGCATTTAAATGTAATTTGGGTGGGCGGGACTCCAGCCGGCCCACCAGACGAGCCGACTCAGCGGCAAGCGGCCGGAAGCGGCGACCGAACGCTGCCGTTTGTCTGCAGAGTCAAAACGCATTTACATAGGTAAATTAAGTCGCGAAAATTCAGGAAAAATGAATCCATGTCTATGTAAGTGTGTAACTATTACTATTAGTAACTAACAGTCAGTTGCTAACTACGTTTTTATTTCGGTAAGGTATGTAAAGTATACGTGTATATTCACGTTCACGTTCAGTTAATTAATCACAATCGCATAATCGGTCCAATTTTCAATAAATTAGAATTAGAATGAATGTAAAGGGCAAAGAGAAAACGAAAACCGATTTAGATCTACATTCGAATTGCAAAAAAGTTATACTTATACCTACTTTATACTTACCATTTATCATTTATCAATCAAATCTGAAAGTACTTAGTAACTAGTAACGTACGTTCCTTTGTTTTTTTTTTTTCAAATCTCAAATCTTATTAGTTTATTAGGTACATTACAAAACAAACAGCAAACTGAATTTTTGATTTTTCCGGCCGGGATAGGCGCCGCTGAGCCAGGCAGTCAGGCATAGGGAAGTTGGGCAAGGAGGCTCGGGCGCGCCGGCGAGCCCATTTTTTGAACGCTGGGGGAGGAACGTCCGACTTCGACTTCCTTGTCATGCAGATGATGCGATGCATGCACTTGTTGTTATTGCTATCTCTCTCTCTTCGGCGCGTGGCCGCGTGCTAATGATAACTTAATTCTAATTCAGTTTTACGGAGTCGTTTTCGTAGGTGCTACTATTTTTTCGCGATCGAGATAATGGAGTGCCGGGGGTGCGACCAAGACCAAGCAGTCGAGGCAACTATTCTGCAGGTGCAGGGGCTGCTGGTAAGCAGTAATAACAACAATAACAGTACAGGTATCACAGGTACAGGTGATATAGTAAATTTTTTGTTAAATCGGCGCTTTAATATGTGAAAACACTCTGACCTTCTCGTTGGTTCTTGCTGAACTGTTTATTTTTGGAAAGTTTGCGATAGATAGGTACCTACCTAAGTCAGTTTACGGCGTACTTAACGAGTTTCCGATTCCAAAAGTAAATTGACTAACTAGAGTAACATGTCCCTATTTCCCTATTTTTTGCGGGGGGGGGGGGTGTCACCTTGCCCACCCGCTGCCAAAACCCACGGGCCGCCACTGGTCGGAGGCCACCACAGAGGCTTGGTCGAAGACTGCTCGTCATTCCCAAGTGCTTCAACTCTCCATGTAAGGTGTTTCTTTGTTTTAAGCGTTCCAAAGTTTAAGTTACACATGCAGAACTTTATTAACTCAGAGTTTTTTTGACCTTAATACTCGGGTCAGTGTCTACTAAAATTATAACTTTACTTCCCTCTTAAGCATTTAGTATTTTTGAATTATAAGTCTGTAATTAACATAAGTAAATATCTGTAAATTCTATAATAATCTTTTCAAATTCAAATTTTCTTTGTAAATCACTTAATAAAAAACTGAAATCAGTTTGCCACTACATACCTGTTGCAAATAAACAACCATTGTAATATAACCGGTTTCGATAGCCGGGCCGAAACTGTCGTTATAATTTGCTTGTTGTTTATCCCAGGGGCAAATTACAAGAAAGCCTTCCTGTGTCCTCGTATATAAGCAACCGAGTAAGCAACCTTCATCTCCGACTATTTTCCTGAGTTACGTTCGTGATGGTTAAATTAGTGAATACAAATTCAATTCTATTTTAATAAAGAATCCCCGTGGAAATATTATAATGTAGAGGTTCCACCATTAAGATGATTTCAAACGAGGCGCGTAAAAAAACTGTCGTTAACACCGAGTTTTTCTCCCGAACTTCCGAGTTCATTAATCATCGAACAAAATTATGTTAGTTTATATTTCGATTCAACATTGCTTCCCGCTATATCTATATTTACCCGATCATCTCCGTGTAAAAATTCATCGCTGCGCCGAACTAAGTTCCCGCAAATTTTGCCGCAGGGAAAATGTTCTCCGCACTGCAGCCAACTTCGGCACAGTTCAACTTTAATTTATGGGGTAAGCAGGCCGAATTCTCTGTGCTCGACTTTCGTCGAATTCAATGGGGGAGCGTTACGGCGTTAAACCAATCTTCTCGGTTACGGTCAGGGTCGGCGAGGGTTAGTCGTAGGTTAATCGGCAATCGCCGTTTGATGTTTCTAAGGGCAGAACTTAAAATAAATCGGGAAAACTTGTTGTCGCTTTCTGACCTTACCTACCATCTATACAGTGTCCTCCAAAACGTTCGCACCATAGGGGGAAATTTTTAATTAACGTTTTATTTTGAAATTTAATTTTGGGGTTACCTTTTGCTTTAAAAAAGGTGAAAAATGACCCACTCAAACGTGGTCATGTGACTTTCGTTATCTGTCAAAAATGACATTAAAAAAATATATCGCCAAAAATAAGTTTATTTGTTAAAATATCAAAAAGCTTTACTTGAAAAAGTTGACTCTTTTTGAATTTTACGTAAGTGTACCAAATTTTTAAAATTTATGAAATACCTGAAAATTTCAGAAACTCGAAACTTCGTAAAAACTATTTTATATCACTAGCTTTATCATTCTATTAATTTTTTAATGCTAATTATCGATAAGAATAGGTATTTTTCAAAAGAAAATGAGATTTTCGCTTTAAAATTCTGTTATGTTTGTTGCAAAGTTGATGTACCGTGTAGCATTTGGGGTATAAATTTAGTTACATTACGTTTCCCAGTTCTAAATTGATGCCAAATGAAAATATCATCAAACTATTTTACGTATCTAAGCAAAATTCTTGACTTTTATGGAACAAATAATTATTACCTTTATGTTTAATGTCACATTAATCCATATTGATGAGTAGGCCATGGAGAGAATAGAAGCAATTGTTTTTATTTCACAGTTTGATAACTAAATAAAAACAACTATCAATTGCCAAAATAATAAAAAATTAAAATATCATCAAACTATTTTACGTATCTAAGCAAAATTCTTGACTTTTATGGAACAAATAATTATGACCTTTAAGTTTAATGTCACATTAATCGATATTGATGAGTAGGCCATGGAGAGAATAAAAGCAATTCTTTTTATTTGACAGTTTGATAACTAAATAAAAACAACTATCAATTGATGATATTTTAATTTATTATTATTTTGGCATCAATTTAGAACTGGGAAACGTAATGTAACTAAATTTATACCCCAAATGCTAGAAGGTACATACATCAACTTTGCAACAAACATAACAGAATTTTAAAGCGGAAATATCATTTTCTTTTGAAAAGTACCTATTCTTATCGGTAATTAGTAATAAAAAATTAATAGAATGATAAAGCTAGTGATATAAAATAGTTTTTACGAAGTTTCGAGTTTATAAAATTTTCAGAAATTTGATAAATATTAATTGACAAAAAACTAAATATTTTAGTAGAGCGTTCAAATTTGGTACACTTACGCAGAATTGAAAAAGAAACAACTTTTTTAAGTAAAGCTTTTTGATATTTTAACAAATAAACCTATTTTTGGCGATATATTTTTTTAATGTCATTTTTGACAGATAACGAAAGTCACATGACCACGTTGGAGTGGGTTATTTTTCATCTTTTTTGAAGCAAAAGGTAACCCCAAAATTAAACGTTAATTAAAAATGTCCCCTCTATGGTGGGAACTTTTTGGAGGACAGTTGATAATTTTTATGGATGAAAAAATTGTTTTCGTGCGTTGCGTTCCCTCTATTTACATTATACTATTAGTTATTGTTATAACATATAGTTACTACCTACAGGGTAAGTTTTTTTTGATGATCTGTATGGGGATCTCGGAAACCATCGGAGATAGAAGGAAGGCTAAATGGGGAAAGAATTGCAGTTTTGTGGGCCAAATTTGACGCACCTTGTGGATTTTTGAAAAAACGTATGGCTTACTAGATATTTTGAAAAAACGAAATTTTGACGATTTATTCTAATCCGACCAGCGACCAGCTTCGTTGTTTCTGATTTTAGATAAAAAGTGTAAATACCTACCAAAGTTGGAGGGATTTGTATCTCCAATGAGGTCCTATTTTCCGTGACAGCTGTCATTTTCCAGATATGACACAAACTTGTGTTTTTTTATGGAAACCATAGTTGGCCTTGGTCTCAAAAAATCAGGCATTTTCAGAGCTTTCCAAAGATATAAAACTTGATATGGTTATTCAGAAAAATAACGGAAATAACTATAGTCTCCATTAAAAAAAAACACAAATTTGTGTCATATCTCGAAAATGGCAGCTATCGCGGAAATTAGGACATCATAAACGCATTGGGGACACAATTATTGTAAATACCACAAATAATAATCTTAATATTCCTCAACCAGACCTAAAATATAACTTGACGCAAAAAAATGCAAATATGATTTTATATCCCATAGATGTTAATGAGGTTTTTTCACAATTATTATTAGAAATCTAGCAGATGGGATGAGATTCAAACAGAAATTATGAAAAAGTCAGCTTATATATAATATCTGCACCCTTGACATGTATTCTAAATAATTATTGTTTAAAACCTGCAACGTCCACGCCCTTCCTCTCAAATTAAGTAAGTTAATCTATTGACCACAGTTTTTTTTGGGCTAAAAGAATGTGACTTTTCTCATGTTATTTTTTATTTAGACGCTTCTGCCTCAAATACAGGGTTTTAAAAGTTGATTTTTAAAAAACTAATTTTATACAGGGTGCCCCGCAGTGATGTGCAAATAATAATATTTGGAGAAGTGTTCTGCCGGTAGTTTTAGTTTTTCAATTTAAGCCTCCCGTGCGTTATTCCAGCCTTAAGAAGGACAAAGAATTTGTTTTGATTTTTTTTCTGAAAAACAGTTGAATATAGAAACTTGAAATTTGGGATACCTTACCACAGCTAGTTGGAAGGCACTTTATTGTACAATTACTTTTTGCATCCTGTGCATTCTAAGGCTAATACGGAAGCGTAGATGGGCTACATAGCATTTTTTTTAATTCAGACTGTTTTCTCAAAAATTTGACTTTATTCTCAAAATTTTAAGATTTTTCTCGGAATTTTAAAAGTCAGACCTTTTTCTCGTTATATTAAAATTCAGACTTTTTCCCTGAATTTTAAAATTCAGACATTTTTTCAAATGTTTGAAAGTCAACATTTTGAGCATTTTTTTTTAAATTTTGAGAATAAAGTCAAAATTTTGAAAAACCAGTCTGAATTAAAAAATTACTACGTGGCCCTTCTACGCTTCCGTATAGGGTAAACAACGAAAGCGTAGAATGGCCATACCATTTTTTTTTATTTCAATTTCCCACTTTAATCTCGGAATTCCGACAATTTTCTCGGAATCCCGACTTTTTTCTTTAAAGTCGGAATTCCGACATTAAAGTCGGAATTCCGACTTTAATCTCGGAATTCCGACTTTTTCTCAGAATTCCTACTTTTTTCTCGGAATTCCGACTTTAATCTCGGAATTCCGACTTTTTTCTCAAACCAGCTGTCGATCAAATGATTCGCCAAATAGTTCTGGACAGTGGCGCACCCAGAAAATATGATTGGGGGGGCAACTTAAAAAGTTTGACGTATTATACAAAATATTTTATGATTAAAAGAAATGTTCTCGGCCAGGTCTCGGATTGGGAAAATAATTGCCGAGTGTCGCACAGAGGACAGTACATCTACGATACCACCCTTGAGAACTTTTTAAAATATGAGAGGTCTGGGGGGCCGAGGCCCCCTGCCCCCCCCCTGGGTGCGCTACTGGTTCTGGAATTATTTTCTTGTGTTTTGATTGGTTCAAGGTTGAAGTCAGTTCTGGAACGGTTCAGAACTGCTGCAAATTTTTAATCCGTCCGTTCACATCAGGTAGTAAAGCAATAATAATTTATTCTAGACTGATCCTGCCTGCCTTAAACAATCAACTAGTAATACAAGACAAGTACTTGGTTTTATATCTCTCTTCCTTTCATGAAAGGCGCTTAGCGAACTTTAAGACGTACGTTGAATACAAATTGGAGGAGGAGACAAGAGTGTAATTGTGCGAGTGCAAGTAAAGCAATACATATAGCGCTCTCTCTTTGATGATTTATTGCCGACTTCGCCTTTACATTCTGCCCTTACTATAAAATTTTGGACCTATACCCCAGATAATGGGCCTGTACTTCTATATGATCAATAAAAACTGGATTAAAGTTATTAATGACTGGCTATCCGTGACCAGAACGAAAATATATCTCAATGAAGTTGCTTCTACTATTAGCAGGTTATTAAATGGAGCACGTGCGAAAACTCCAGACTATACACTAATTTTTTTCTCCACAACTTCAGACTTCATCAATCATCCAGCAAAGTTCGGAACGGTTCGGGTTTAATTTATAGGGAGGGTGGGTCCGATTCTCTTTGCTTTGCTTTATTTTGGATTCAATTGTGAAGCGTTGCTGCGGAAAACTATTTTACTAAGTAAGGGTTATTTACGGTTCGTTTAGTTCGTTTTAAGTTAATTGCCGTCCGATCGGCTAATACACATACAATGTATCATAATATGCATGTACAATGTATTAGATATACAGGGTTTCCCAACGAAAACATGACCCCCCCAAAAATTCGAAAACCGGGAAATATTTGAAAATTCGCCGAGACCCGTCGATTTTTGTTTTTGGGGGAGCTACTTTGCCAGTCAAGCCAACCCGATATGTTCATCCCCCTAATCCCTAGTAACGCCAACTTTAAAATTTCAAATGGAACTAATGGTTTGAATTCGTATGAACTTTTTTTGTTTTGCTTCAGCTTCTTCATTTGTGACTTTTTTGTAAACTGATCGACACGTCAAAAGAAACTAGGTAATTTGATCGTGTGTAGTAGATAAAAAACTTAATAGTGGCGGGCATTTGTGTAGAAATTACTACGCGTACAGTGGATTGTCAACTTTCCGCTTTTAGCCAATAATTCTGTCAAATCTCGACAGAATTTTAAAAAACGATACATCACTGTATTCGCAATAAAAACGGCTTTAAAACTATGCGCCACAAGGGGGGTAGTTCCATTTGAAATTTTAAAGTTGGGGTTGCTAGGGACTCGGGGGATGAACATATCGGGTTGGCTTGACTGTCAAGAAAGCTCCCCCAAAAACAAAAATCGACGGGTCTCGGCGAATTTTCAAATATTTTTCGGTTATCGAATTTTTGTGGGGGTCAAGTAGTTGGGAAGCCCTGTATATGCATTTGCCTGCAAAAGCTACCATTACCTTCTTCCTTAAAATAATTATTTCCCTCTCTAGGGGGACAGAATTTTCAGAGGACGGGTATTCGCTATACAAGGACAAAGAAATTGCATGTGGCTAAATATCTTTTCTAGAAGAAAGATATTTTATTATTGACACTTAAAAATAAGTTCTTGCTATAGTAATACTGGCTCTGAATACTAGGAAATCTTTGCATGAATAAAGGGTGATGGTTGAAGATAAAAGCATTGCTAAAGCTAAAGGCCTTGAACTATTACACGCGAACTAAGCTAAAGTTATATTTTGAATATATCGCCCTTCAAAAACCCATGCATACAAAGTGTTAGGTTGATATCTCGAAAGATACTCTTTTTTGGATGAATTGAAGTTTTCATCCGAAGTCACGACATGGCTCAAAACACTTCTAATATATAACCGAATGTAGCAATACATATTAATTAAAAAAGCGGTGCTAAGTCGAGTAGGAAATGTAAAAGAAGGTGTAGCTTGCTTCTGATTTCTTGAATTAGTCAAGCTTCAAGCTTGTCCTCACGTTTAAATTTCCAATTTCTACTTGCCATTGCTTTAATTCAGCTTTCCTAGTATACTGGAAAATAGCTAACAGTTATTTTTGCAAATGACCAAAAATATCTACTTACCTCGCGACAAATAAACCAGCACAGGTAACAAGTTGTTACCTCGTTGTAATCTAATTAAAGACGCAACCTCCTAACTCAATAGACCTTGGGAAAAATTGAGTTTTACCTTGGAAATCGGAAAAGGTTATTAAAAAATGTATTCGTATTGTATTGTTATGCGTCTATGTCAATTTTTAGAAAGATATCCGTATTTTCTTAATTGGTATTCCAGGAATTAAAACTGAAACCGTAAAATTCAATACAAAATTGTATCCTTATCATTTAGCTTCATTCAATTTCTAA
The DNA here is from genome assembly GCA_963920635.1 of Pseudeuparius sepicola. NCBI lineage: Eukaryota > Metazoa > Arthropoda > Insecta > Coleoptera > Anthribidae > Pseudeuparius > Pseudeuparius sepicola. The sequence continues at coordinate 42,397,023 of OY987302.1, read as the reverse complement.
ATATAGATGTGTTTTATGTAAAAATATTACAACACTGGCCCAGGGCATGAACTTAGCTTAAAATTAAAGAGTCTGCACCAATATTGTGTTTTTTATTTTTATGGTTTAATAAGAATGCAACCAGTAAATAAGAGTCTCAAGTTATTTTGCGGGAAAAATATCGTTTACCAAGAGATATAACGAAGGAAAAACAAATATCCTGATTTATTTCCAAAGGCAAACCCAATTTTTCACAATTTTTAGTTTTAAATGTCAAATTTGAACGGCATGGAATGTGACGTCAAGACTCTCTTTAGGTATAATATGCTCCAACATATCCCGAAGTCATGTTTTCAAAAAAATCGTATAATACAAATTTTTCCCATTTGGTGCAAACTTTATGAATAGCACTGTATTTTATTAGAAAATAATGCCTTTACAAAAAGTCACGTTATACCTTGGTTTAACCAGTCACATATAAAAAAAAAACAAAATAACTATACATTTTAATATACCACGTTTTTAAAAAACGGGCTTAAAAAACGTGGGGCACATGCAATATATAATAATTATTATTGATGCATGCGCACTTAAGTCACTAACAATTGTTGTACCTATTGCACTGCAAATAATGTTTTCCAATGGCAGCTACTTTTCTACACTCATTATTATCTATTGCCGTGCCCCATCTTCATGGGTCTAGGAGAAATATTTTATACTTTTTAGTCGGATTTTATAATACTTTATACTTTTTAGTTCGTTTTAAAAACGTGTTATAAAAACATTCTCGCGGGGACTGCGGGAAGCGCGAGCGGGGCAGCGGGCAGTGGGCCAGATCGAGTAGGACGGCAGGGCGGGGGAGGCGCTCAGGCTAAGAGGGTGGGGAAGGGGCGCAATCGCCCCCACCTAGCTACGCCACTGCCAGCACTTATTGAGAACTTTTCGTGACTTTCCGCCAGACGGAAGATGGGACACACATTTTCTCACGATTTTTAAATTGCACCAAAAAACTTCTACCAGCATGGCAACAGCACTATCGTAACGAAACCGCGATACGTTGCATGTTTTTGTCGTAATAATTATTACTAGCCAGTGGGCATCTAACCTCTAGTAATTCTAAAATTTTCCAAACTAGGCGCTGTCACTCCTGTGTGTTCGCCTGTCCGCATCTAAAAAATAACTAGCGACAAAAGAGAAGAAGCAACCCCGATAACACCGCTGTATTTGGGCTGTATAGATAGCGCTGATATCGCACATCGCACTTCCTACAATCTAGGGAGTGACAATCCGATTGCGGCATGTCAGTTGTCACTTTCACAGATCATATAGTATAGGTTAAGATTTAGCAAGTTCCATAGTTGAGAGCGTTTTTCTGATTTTTCGAGGCTATATTACGCGCTATATTACGCGCTTGGAGTTTATGCTGTACGTATAATCAACAAATAACTTCGGATTATTTAACCGTAAGTATTCGTGGATGGCTTACACAATATATTAAATAATTATATTTTAGTGGTGACACAATTATCAGACATTTCTCCCTGTGCGAATCTTATTAGCTTCAGTTTACGGATCCGCTGATCCGATGGTAAACTAAATAGAGGGAATGTGACATGGAAGGTGTGTTATCTGCTATTTTTGCATTACATAATTGGGGATTACTAAATTTCCATATTGTAGTGTTTTTCATTGAGCCAGGTTTCGCTCATGCCCACCATGTCAAGGTTTTTTGGTAGTAAAGGATGTTATGATTTTGAGGCTTCGGAGTCCCATAAAAGATACATGAGAGCTCCAACTGCCTCACTGTAGGAAATCTTATTATCAATTTCTTCCTTCTCTGTTGAAGGTGGCATGGAGCTTTGTCTTATGATAGGCGTTGATATACTTTGCTACAACCCATCATTCCAAATCTCTCTAAGACCCTCGGATTTGGACAACTAAAAACTTGAAAATGCGCAGAATCTTTCTTAGGCTGTGACTCACGTTCTTAAAATTAATTTTTCTTTTTAGTAGTGGCGAAAGTCAAAAATATAACATTAGCACAATCACAGGAGTCACAATAAGGTAATGTTTGAGGTTCCGCCTATTTAGCTTTACCTACACGTCATGGCAACAATAGGATAATGCAATAATAATTGGAATACGTGAATTGGGGAATGCAAAGGAGAGTAAGAAAGTAATTAATTACAAAATAACTCAGGTATATTACACATTGCAGTAATGTATATTTTAAATGTAATATTTATCAAAACAATTCAACCGATTTGTCAAATATTCTCAACAAAGCATTTACCTCAGCTTAATTTTCATATTTAAGCTGTGGCATTACTCCCAGCATAGCATACTAGAAAGGCTGGTGCGCTGACCTTGAATGGCTGTTTGTGAAAGTGTGAGTATAAGAGCTAGAGTGTCATAATGAGGTTTGTTCCAACAGAGTCTTGAACAATTCTCAAATCAGCGATCGATTAACTTATTGGCCAAATAGTTCTGGAATTATTTTCTTGTGTTTGATTGGTTCAAGCCAGTTCTGGAATGGCTCAGAACTGCAGTTGAAACAAGCCCATGGTGCTTCCTCTCTTCTCCGGATTTGAAATCAATCAACTAAATAGTCTAGAAGTGCAAAATAAATCAAAAGAAAACAATTCCCCGTAGTGAAGTTAAAACCTAATTTTTGAAAACTTTCTCGTGACTCCTGAACAAATTCAAGCATTTATAGCGCCTTTTTAGTTACGAAAACGTCGATTTGGTAGCTTTGGAACCACCATTTTCGTCAAATGAGGCAGGTTTGGAACACGACTTTATTGCACAGGTCTAGGATGGAATCATATCGCCATGGTTACGAACAAATAAAATGTTTGGTAAGACCCTTACGACAGCAAATATAGTGTGTATATAGGGGTATTTAAAAAACCTGCTACCTATATGCTATCATCGGTATATGGATCCATTTAATTTTTAATTGATTTTTTTTCTCGCCACGTAAACTTAAACCAAACTGATTAAAAGACAACTTCTTCCAGCAAAATTCATAAAGGTCTGATATTAAAAAAAAAAACTGAACGATAACTCAAACTTAACTTCAACAAATTTGTCTTCTGAACTTTCGGGAAATAAATCTTCCTCCTTTCTCAGTGATAATGTCACAAAGAAATTTCAGACAATATCGGTGAAATTCAACCAAGAAGGCAAAATTGAAGGTGCTTCGAAATTTTGTAACATGGTATACATATTATATATTTGGGTTTGTTATTTCCAACATATATGAGTATGATCAAAGAAAATAATACTACGCAGTATTATTTTCTTTGGTATGATACAAGAAATAACTACAATCTACATATACGGGGGTCTCTAGAAGTTTACCCATGTTTGCGTGTATTGATCTTGGCTACCATGATTTGGGTATTCGAGGGAGTCTAGTCTTCTTGAGAGAGTAGAGAATGTCATTTATGTATTATGACTGGCTGTAACTTGCAATATACAGTTTTTCTTCCAGTATTTTAATGCTAATTGCTGCTTCCTAACAGAGACCCGGTTTCTGAGGAGCCACATTGGTTACAGATTTGCATGTTTTATACTTGTCGTATATTTTTTTATTAGATAATATATGCATATTTGTAGACCGACTTAAAGGTTGGATACATTTTTTAGCATATTGCTCAACTAATGGGCGTGGACATACATACCTTCCTACCTATAGTACGTTAGTAAAAGTGCATCTGTTTTCAAAATATATTTGAATCAATGTTGATCGTTCTTGTTCTTTAAACATCTACATTAGTATTTGTAATATGAAGGATGAGACTGCAGTATAATTATAAGATCAACTGACTTACCTGTAAGGAAGTTTGAGCTGAATTATACTGCAGTCTCATCCGATTATTACAAACCCTCCCGGATCCCCACCCTTAACGATCTATCACAAAATAAGCACTGAGATAGATTTTAGCGACGATCAAGTGACTGGCGGCGGTTGGGACAAAAAACACCTTTCTTTAAACGTTTGTATGGCCTTTGTATAGAGTGAAGCAAACTACATTAGTATTTGTAATAATCGGATGAGACTGCAGTATAATTCAGCTCAAACTTCCGTACAGGTAAGTCAGTTGATCTTATAATTGCTTTGTATTACAAATCACAAACATCTTTACTTATAACATAAAATGCTGTAACATCTGAAACAATGTGTTTTTGGCTTGAAAATCATCAACAATGAAAAAAAAACATATATTGCTTTTCATTTTAGAACTAGAATAAATAAGCAGCAAGCACGTGCGACACGAGACACGGTACTGGTATATAGTACTTAGAAACTGGTATTTACTGTAAAACATAATATAGGTATGTTCATAGGAATCAATTCAGAATGGGATTGTGGCACTGCCACGACTTTGCCTAAATTTTTATATCGCGGAAATGCGGAGAACCGCCTGGCCATTTCCAATGCGGAGACAGTCGCCCGAATATCTCGTCACCTTTCAGTCTGTCGCCATACGAAAAATACCCAGCTGTGCCTCTCTGTACTGCAGTCAAGTCCCGATACAGTTCAGGATTAATTTATGGGGTGGGAGGGATCGATTGATTCTATTTGCTCGACTTGGGGGGGTTGTTCGACTTTCGGAGGCTTCGGTAGGGAAGGGTTGCTTCCGATAACCACTCTTACCCTGAGGAATAAAGGTAATTACAAGGATCAGTTGTGAACTAATCGTTCTGGCATCGTTTAATGGAAGATAATATTAAGTGATGTGCTTTATCTAATATTCCACTTTGCCAAGCAATAAAAAGACGTACAGTCGCGGACAGTTGGTATCGAACGACCTGAAGAGGTTTCTCGTGGCTATCGTTACAGGGCGCGCGGAGACGGCAACAGCGCGCGCCTTCGGCATCGGATGGTTCGAACGGGTGTCTTGTTCCGAGAATTCTTTGCAAGCGATTAAGCCGATGTCACCGAAAGGGTTAAAAAAAATTAAGGAATCAGTATTAAACTATTTATTAAAACAGTTCACAAGTATACAGTATGATTTTTTAAACTACCACCGCGATTTCCTCGCTTATTTTGCGCCCTACAAAAAAAACATGAGAAACAAAAAGGTGACAATTTTGGACAGCTAAGTGGCCCTGAAAAAGTAATCAACATCCATGGTCAACTTGTCGCGCAATATAAAAAAACCTCCAATTGAGCAAAATTATTAAATAGCCGTAACATACCTATTTATTTTAAGATACCGAAGAAAACTTTTATATTGAAAATTGATGGCACTGAGAAGCTTTATGCAACTGGGTGCTCAGATAGTTTCTGAAAATTACACAGGCTCTTCGGCTCTGTTGAGGCCATTGTTTTAGTTATTAAAGGCCATTGTTTTAGTTTATTAAAGTAGTTATTTGGCTCCCTACTGAAAAATCTTAAGAAACAAAAACGTGTAAATAGTTGGTTAATGTTAAAAAAAGAAGTCGGTATCCATGGCCAACTTTTCGCGCAATACCAAAAAAAACTTAAATCAACAAGAATCTGAAAACAATCAATTTATTTTGAAAGTCGAGGGAAAATTTTAATTGGAGATTAGCGGCAATTAGATCACGCAAGAACATTGACAAAAGAAAATTTTCATACAATTTGTACTAGTTTTCCCGCTAATTTGTTTAAAGTGTGAAGTCGAAATAGCAATTAAAAACATCAACAGTTATTCAAATTAAAGACAAATTTTCTCATATTAAAGATCTTGTTTGATCAAAAAAAAATTAAATAAATTGATAGTTTTGTTTTCACATTTTTGTCGACTTGAGTTTTTTTTTGTATTGCGTGAAAAGTTGGTTATGGATGCCGATTTATTTTTTAACATCACCTAGCCGTCTAAAATTGCCATATTTATTATGCTTATATAAGCTTACTTACATAAAAAAAATATATTTAATGGAGTGATAGGGCCAAAGCGAAAAATGTTTTTCAAATAAATCAAAGTGTGCCAATTGTTTCTAAAATTGGTAGTATGGAGTATCCTTTACTTTTGAACAACTTTTCCTAGCAACTTATTTCCACATAAGAAATGTTAGCAAAGTTTTTATCAAGAGTAACTTTTTGCGGTAAAATTAAAGATAAGAAAGTGTTCCTATTCAACACCTCTTCTGTGGACATACTGTATATACATAGTGTATTTGGAAATGAAAGGAAGGTTTATGGCTTATTATAAATATAAATGCAAATTCTTTATCAGAGGCTCGAGAGTCCGTCATAAAATACTACATAACTCGCCCGAATATTAATTTGCGTATTTATCCTCATCAGATTTTTAGCAAAAGAGCACGCCACTGAAATGGTCGAATTTTCCTTCTCAATCAATATTTATGGCCTCCTTTCATTTCCAAATACACTAAGTATAGTTGTCAGCGGTTTTAGACATTAAGTTAATAAATATTTTGCGTTGCAACAAAAATGTATTTTTATGTTATAATAAAAAAATATGTAGTAACACTAAAAATATATTTAGCTAATAACCCTAGAATTAAAAAAGTTAATTAAAAGGATTTTCATAAATTATTCTTTTCTTTGCAAAATAAGTATTTGTTCCAACATTTAGTTGTTAGGTCTCGTAGTCCTAAACATAAATGATTATAAAATAAAAGGGGTGTCCCTTTTATTTATTTTTTCTTATTTTTGAAGAAATTGGTCAGAAGTTTTAATAAATTGGTTTTCGTGGTGCTGCAATGCTCCATTGTTTCTCATAAAATGCCCTTCAACAGATAAATGAGATTAGGGGGTCACAGACATAAAATTACCCTTGTAACTTAATAGAGAGTTATTGCAGAAACTGTTTTTGGCATTAAGCAGTATTTAAGACGACCTTATTGGAATACTCTCATACGTTATTTATGATTCTGACAATAGTTATTGCAAGTCGTAATTTATGTATCCAAATTAAGGGCTTGTTTACGTTTACTTTATTGTTTTGTATTTCTACACTTTCACTAGAATATTATGTGCTTTTATAATTTTGCTCCGGAAAAAACTGGGAAAACAGCCAAATAACCACGGAACACCAAGGTGAAAGACTAATGAAAACAAACAAGGTGCAAACGCAAACAAGCAACGAACATTTTAGGTTAAGTCCTACTTTCACAGAACACTAGCGTTTTCTGACAAATCAGAATTTATTTTAAGAATTGTGACAAATAAGGTAAAAATAACGTATATTATGGTATACACAATAAACAAAAATAAAGGAAAATAACCTTATTATGGACGACCTTATGTCAAACTACGACTGCGCATGCTCAAATGTCAAAATAACGTCAAAAAAGAACGCGACGTTATTTATTTCTGCAATAACTCTCTATTATTTAAATTGCATACCTTTATCAATAACATCAGAAGACACACAGCAGGGACACGTGTCAAGCTTTACACACCTCCCTGGACCTCAATGTGATTACCTGGATAAAATAAAATAATTTCAGGTGATTGAGGACTTCCACAAGCTGGATATAATGATTACGAAGTTTTATTAGAACCACCGACACAGGAAGAATCCGAAAAAACTATAAACCCATTAAAATCTTTATGACTATAACATAATTAAATAAAGGCAAGAAATCAAATGCATTTTCCATTATTATATTATATGTATATTAATATTTAGTATACCCACCTTGGGATAGGATGACTTTCTGAACCCTCCTGCTCATCGAATCTATGAGTTGGCAGCAGAGATCATGGGTTACGACTTCATCCCACGTTTGTTGAATCTTCTGCCAAAGTGCCTCCCTATTTTCGGGTACGAAGTTCTCCATTGTCCGCGCCATTCTGCCCCACACATTCTCAATGGGATTCAAGTCAGGACTCTTCGCCGGCCATTGCAACTTTTCTACGTTGTTTTCGGTGAACCATTCGCGAACTATTCTTGCTGTATGCACAGGAGCGTTATCATGCTGGAAAACGAAGCCACCGGGATACATTTCCATTGCAGTTGGTAACAATCCGCCTTCGAGTATCTCGCAATAGCGAGCTGCTGTGAAGCGGTCGTCGATTCTCCAACAAATGCCAGGTCCACGGTAGCTTATCCAGGCCCATATGTTGACGGAAAAATGCCCACTCCTTTTCCTGGGTGACACAAATCTTTCGTCATATCTTGAACTCACCGAAGGTCTATATACTCGCACTTTGCCATTGTAATGGCTTTGAAAGATCTTTTCGTCGCTAAATATTACCTTCTCCCAATAATGTGGCGGTAAACGCTGAAACTCTCGGCATATCTGCAACCTGACTTCCTTATTAGCCTCGGTCAGCTGAATTTTGTTGCTGGCCGTGCGAGATTTCAGATTGGCTGCATCTAATCTCCTTCGGGCAGTTCTAACACTTGCTGGAAATTGTGTTGCAGATACTGCTTCAACGGCGGATTTAAACGGATTTGCAAGGCAAAAATTAGCTAGTTGCTCATCTTGTTGGTCAGACGTAATTTTCACATTTCCTCCTCTATGTATGTTTTCTACGCTTCCGGTTTCGTCATATTTCTTCTTTATATTGAAAATGGTGCTTTTAGATACACCAAATTCTTCGGCCAGTCGGGAAATAGCCCAACCATTTTCTAGTTTGGCGATGATACGGTGCTTGACGGATTCACTCAAACGAGGCATAACGAACACTGTTAGTTACTCTCTCGAATTAGGATACTGACTAAATAATTTTAGCCCACCCACCTTAGTATTTATACAAAGGGCTAGGAGCAGGTATAATCGATATTTTCAAAATCTACATCCAATTCAATATTACAATTATTAAGTTAATCCCCTAAATTTAGTTATATTAAGTGCAGGTAGGTATAATTAATAAATACCTATTTAAAAAGATATAAATATCTATGCTAAAATATTTCAACTCAGGTAATCCGATAATCCATTAATTTTGTGCCATACATTTTCTAATTAATATTAAGAGCCCCCATATCTACTTTTAAACATATTATACAAATCCTTGAAATCTTTAATTTTTGAGATAATCGCTTGATCGGTTTTTTGTCCGAAAGGACTTCAAAAGCCGCTTATTTTAGCAATCCTGCCATTTTCAAATTGCAAATCCAGGGCCGGCTACGATTTTTTTATTCCCCCGATTTTCACAAAAACCATTTAGCCATTTTTTTATTTAAAATCTGACACCACAGCGTCAATCAGGACAGTCGAAAACCCTTTATATACCAAATTTGAACAAAAAATATAGAGAGAGTTCTATTCTACAGGATGTCAAAATTGAGCAAAATAGGAAATTTAAAGAAACCTCTTCAGGCATCTCTGGCGAGTCAAGTCATAAAAATTCAGCATTTTCAGATGGGGCAGAGAAAAATACCCTGTATTGAATCTTTGCACACCAACACTTTGAGTGGTTCTGTTGACAATTAAACTATTTTGACGGGATTCCATGGCACACTTGACTCGCCAAATGCCTGTAAATTTCCTATTTTGTTGAACCTTGACATCCTGTAGAATAGATCTCTCTCTAAATTCTTTGTTCAAATTTGGTATATAAAGGGGTTTTAGGGGGATCCTGATTAACGCTGTATTGGTAGATTTTAAATAAAAAAACACTCAAAAATCGTAGCCGGACCTGGATTTGCCTTTTGAAAATGATAGGAAGGCTAAAAGAAGCGATTTTTGAAGGCCTTTCACACAAAGAATGTTCAGGGATTATCTCCAAAAATAAAGATTTTATTAATTTGCATACGTTTAAAAGTAGACACCCTGTATATTAAATTATTGTTTTTGAGAAATTCTTCGGAATTCTATTGTGGCTCAAATTGACTATGGATTTACCTAATTTCATATTCCTAATTAATACAGGGTGCTGGCAGCAAAGGAAGGAAACTCGAGAAAAAGCAACTTTTATTGTGGTGTTGATTCTAATCTCAGCCTTGATATTTATTATTTTTTTATTTCATTATCATAAATACTAGACGGTATAGTAACATGATAAAATAGTACGAAATATTAAATACCAACACTGGGGTTGGAATTATTACCAGCACAAAGTTGCATTTTCCTCGAATTTTGTTCCTTTGCTGTGAGAGGCTGGAGGCTGTAATTTGCATTTTATGGTTCTATTTTAGCAGACCGGCCGGCTGCAGACTCCAGCGCGATGTTGCCGTCTCCGCGCGCCCTGTAACGATAGCCACGAGAAACCTCTTCAGGTCGTTCGATACCAACTGTCCGCGACTGTACTTATTTCTAATTTATTTGGATCAGTGTTATAGTTATTATTTCCCTCGTACTACTTGCATCTTTTTAATAAGGCATATATTGCTTTTCTTAAAGAAACAGCCAATCATCTGCCACTATCAATAATTTCCAAGAGAAGTCATCACTTCCTTGTTTGGGAACCGTGTATCTGCTCAATACACACACCAAATTGCCACAATTGGTCTGTTTTGCACTTTTCACTTTTCAATTATTATATTAGATCCCTGTTTAAATTTATGACACACATTCAGAAAATAAACCAGTGTTAGTGTTAAAAAGGTGCAAAAATTGCGCCTGCCCAAGCGCCATGTTATTTGCTTGCGCTCGGACACCCCAGACCAAGCTGTTACTTTCTTTATTATTCAAAACAGTAGACTCGATTAAAATGAATAGTTAATGTTGTTTTCCATTTTGCAGTTATTGTAGTATATTTCGATTTATCGTGGTGTCTTATTTGTGTTTACTTGCATCGTCATTCTCGTGGGAAAATGTACCGAATATTAAATCAGATGTTTTCGAATGTAAGCTACTGGCAAACGTGGAGACAGTCCTCTCTATATGTACGAGAGCCGGCTGCATGATTTCAACTCTCATAAGCTTATAGAATAAGATATGGTGTAAAATGTAGATAGTATATTTCTTTACTTGAAGCGAATAGGTTGCCTCAATTTATATGGGCCCGCACGGGCGTAGCCAAGGGGGGGGTTTCGGGGGTTCAAACCCCCCCCCCCCCGAAATAAGCAAAATATTACCTAATATTATACCGAAAAAATACGAGGAGTGAAGAGTTAAATTATTATTACGTTTGAATATATTGTGTAGTAATAGTAGCGCCTAGCGCCATCTTTTGACGAGAGGCAGACGCAGTTGCAGCCGAACTATTTTGTATTGTGGGGACACTTTGCGTTGTTTCTCGATTATTCGCCACGCCCCTAGGTCGAAATGAGCGGAACTTTGTGGAAGTTCGTGGAAGTTTCTGGACGGCTACTGGGCTGCTATATAAGCGGCGCCGCGGCGCGTGACCGCGCTTACGGCAGTATTGTTCCATGCGAACTCGAAGCGAATAAAAGTGAAAAGTGGTGAACGAATAGTGAAGAGAATTAAGTGTACCGTGTAAGTGAGTAATTTTAGTGCACTGTTATTCGATGACCTTGTTAAGGATAGATACGTGAATCATTATTACTGTCGAAAAATGGAGGGGAAAAAAGGAAGGGTGATAAACCCTGGAAAAAGTGGTGTAGTCAAGGTCAAGGCGTTTCTAATAAAGAAACAAATTTGGATTTAGCTATCAAAGCTTCAGCTACCTTGCATGCTGATAAGAAGACTGCCTACCCCGAAATCTAGTTTGGAATGCCTAGATATGTGCGATAAAAACCTAATATTTACACATTACTACAAATCTTGGCTACCATTCCTGTATCCACTGCTACCCCAGAAAGGTCTTTCTCGAGCCTAAGGAGACTGAAAAACTATTTACGAAACACTACAAGTGAAAACGGACTTAATGGTTAATGAACATTCACTATGGAACAGAAATTCATGCAGATGAAGTAGTGGATATATTTAAAAGAAAAAGCCGAAGATTTCTTCTTTAATGGTTTTAGATTTAGCGCAGAGGAACGAAATTAATTTATCCATTTCATTTAAAGTTAAGAACTTTATAAATATGTCGTAGTTTTTCGGATGAATATATAGATATTAAATTTCATGTAAGTATATTTTTGTTGTTTTATTTATTTCTCAAACTAACCCCCCCCCCCCAAAACTAAATCCTGGCTACGCCCGTGTGGGCCCGGTCATTGTTATTTAAAGAAGTTGTGGTCAATTTTCCGGCAAATCTACTCTCATATGATTATATAACAAAATAGGTACCATCGGAAAGAAGGCCCATGGTGCAATAATAAAAAAGGGTCCCTTGGTCCTTTAGAAATCCGATATGCATATTTTCGGGGCCCCGAAAATCCTCCGCTGTTAAATACGGCGGAAAGACGGGGGCAAGTATGGACCTGGGGGACGCGAGTTGTGTGCGAAGTCCCGCCATACAGCCAGTGCCATGTACCGCTTGATGCACAGGAAAAAAATTTTTCAAACGCGTTTTTCGGGAGATCTGACGGTACGGCGAGATGGCCGGAGAACGGGTCAACATATTTAAAGAAACTTTTTCAGGTAAATTATTTCTCGTTTTCGAGTTATTAAGGATTTTCGGCGAAAAAAACGATCAACAGGTGGGACGCATCTTTTTTACGTGATTGGCCGGCATTTCCCGTCACCTAAAAACCAAAGTGCGTATAAACTGTCAGAAATTGCCCTTTTTCGCCGAGCTACAGCTAAGTTATTGCGGCTCGGGGCTCTGGGGTGGGAATTTTTAAAGCTTCCCTCAAGTCTTCAGGTGAGGTGCAGATGTTTCCGGTGCCCCCGAAAAATTAAAAAATGAGAAAAAACATGCAATTTATAAGAGCGGTTCCCGTCAATTTCGCCAATTCTACAGCCGTCCCGTTTCTCGAAACTTGGAAATCGCGGGAAATTTGGTTATAAATATCGGATTTTAGAGGTTTCTTTTGGTACTGGAGGAAAGTACAAGACCCAATTAAGAAATTTACAATCTTCTTCGATTTTTAGAACGGCGCTTTTCGAATTTTTCAAAAGACCTTTGCGAAAAATTAGTAAATATGTTCGTGGGACGGTTTGTACCTATTAAAAAATTAAAAATTATCCACAATCCACAACTTCTTTAAATGGCAATAATCGGGCCTATATTATCTGAGGCAACCTACTCGCTTCAAGTAAAGAAATATACTCTCTACATTTTACATAACATCTTATTCTATAAGCTTATGAGAGTTGATATCATGCGGCCGGCTCTTGGACTATTATGTCTGTTGCCGCTTCAGGCAAGATGTTCATCTGAGCGTCTCTGTATACTGCAGCCAGTTTCATGATTAATTTATGGGGCTTGGTGGGACCGGTTATGTTTGCTCGGCTTTCCCGGATTTAAAGGGATTGCGTTACTGCGTAGAGACATTCTGTCAGCGAGAAATCAATCTAATTCACTTAGTGCGGTCAGTTGAAGGCCACTCGTTATAAGTTGTGATGTAGGTAAGTATACTGTAGAATATACACTTTTGACTTCCTTTCGGTTTCCCGTAGTCTGTTATCAATAAAGGTTTCAAATAAAAAATTCTTCAAACCTTCTAATTAACACACTTGTGCTACTTAGGTCAGAATCTCCAAATCGCCATTGAAAGCTGAGAAATCGGTTTTTTTATGAAGGAAGGAAACTTATAAATAACACCTCCCAAAACCGGAAGGCCCCTTTTTCAATTCAGTCTTCTCTATAGTAGCAGTTCAAGCTTTCTGTCAGGTACAAGGTTTGTCGAGCAGGCTGTCAATTTTTGATTTCTAAATCTGCTTTTAACGGCCGCTCGATAATACTTTTTGAACATATTTTGTGTGGTTATCAATGAACTTATCCTGGTTTATGTATCCTAAGCATTTTTTTGTTTTCGTGTGAATTACCGGCTTCATCCAGTTTGAAATTTTTTGGAACGTCAAAACCTGGGAGCTATTTTGAAGGTCGAGGCCAGCGCGTGGTTGTGAAAACTGCATTTTCATTCTCCGGAGCAAGGCTTGGGCCATGACAGAATGAGTTTTTTTTTTTAGAATTATCCTTGTTGATTGACTCCATTTCTATTGCAAACTCACCTGGTACTTGCTTCTATCGCACGTTTAGTTCTTGATTTCTATTGAATTCGATCGCTGTTAAAGCACCTATACTTCGAGAATTAAACGTAGCCGCCCTTTCCTGTCCTTTATAGCCCCTTTTCTGTATCGTATCTTATTCGGCGGTAAATTCACATGTTTTTTGGCGCACGATATAGTCATATCTGAGGGAGACCTTTATTTATTTTTATCATTATCATAATTAGAGTAACCCAAATATGCAACACGCATATTTTGCATATTTAGCATATTATATGCATTTTTTTAAATATTTGCATATATCCTCAAAAATATGACATATTGTACACGCGCGTCCTCAGAAATCGTTCCACTAGCTGGTCACAGACGGGCGTAATTGTCTTAAACCATCAACGCGCATTCATATACGTCGCGCATAAACGTAAACTCTGATTTATCCACACACCTTGATTGATGTTTTAACACATCAGTTCGCGGTAAACGACACACACGAACGCATATTCTTGTCAGAACGATGTCGGCGGAGTTGCATTTGATTGCAGTGGCGTGCGCTATCTTTTTAAATTCTCTTCTGAATCCACCACGCAGTGTTAATTTTTTGTACAACTGTATTCTTAGTCGCATCTGGCTGTACAACTTTTAATTTTTCCTGCAAAATATTATAGGCTGCATTTTTTTTTTATTTTTGTCAAGGTACTCCTTTGACTTGGTTTTCTATAAACAAGGATGACCTCGATATAACCCAATAAATTCTCTTAAGAAATTTCGAGTTTAATTTCTTAAGTCTGACATGATTGTTGTATTACTCTGTCATAATAAAACTTCTATATAAAAAAAACTGTCTGCTAAGTAGTAACTACAATTATTATATCCGAGGAGAAAATATATTTATAGTGCGATAATAAACAAAATTTGAAGTTTTTATTGTAATAAATCCGGAATAATCAATAATCAATAAACTCCAGCTGACAGAAGAAATTTTAAAATAATATATACCAACTTCACTGAAGAAAACCGCGGCAATGATGCGCGTTTGTTAACACACACGGTAAAACATCAACTTGCATTCATCAATGCACACACATGTTTTCAGCGGGAGCAGGTTCAAAAGTGCGTCGTACTTCTTCAACGCGCATTCAAGTACGTGGCGGTATTATCACCACAGACGGACGTTGTTGAACGGGCGTCGATGAATGCGCGTTGATGTTTTAAGACAATTACGCCCGTCTATGACCAGCTACTAGGCATGATAAATAAGCAAGAAATCAAGAATTTTGGGTAAGTGCGGCAAAGTTGCGCCAATTCCACGGCTACTCAAATCAACAACTTCCCCTACATTACCTCGTACCAGGGACCCTTTAAAGTAAGGGGACCCAGCATTATACTTTCCAAAGTGAGGCCGTTTCTTTCCCCATTCTAATGGTCTCAATGATGCCAACTATGCAATTTTATTGGAGAATCTATGGATATAACAGGTACTTTGATTGTTAGTAAAAATTAATATGATTTCTAAAAATTATGACTTGACAATGTTCTGTCAACAAACACAGAATATGGCAAGTGCCAAATGAATCAAATTTATATTATATTTGAATTTGGTTTCCTGCAATTATTTCCAGGAATTTAAGTAATATAAGTAAGGTAAGTCAGTGCTGATTTTGCTTATTTGAGAATTTGTCGCTATTTCACGGGCGTAGCCAAGGGGGGGGTTTCGGGGGTTCAACCCCCCCCCCCCCCGAAATAAGCAAAATATTACCTAATATTATACCGAAAAAATACGAGGAGTGAAGAGTTAAATTATTATTACGTTTGAATATATTATGTAGTAATAGTAGCGCCTAGCGCCATCTTTTGACGAGAGGCAGACGCAGTTGCAGCCGAACTATTTTGTATTGTAGGGACACTTTGCGTTGTTGGAAGTTTCTGGACGGCTACTGGGCTACTATATATAAGCGGCGCCGCGGCGCGTGACCGCGCTTACGGCAGTATTGTTCCATGCGAACTCGAAGCGAATAAAAGTGAAAAATGGTGAACGAATAGTGAAGAGAATTAAGTGTACCGTGTAAGTGAGTAATTTTAGTGCACTGTTATTCGATGACCTTGTTAAGGATAGATACGTGAATCATTATTACTGTCGAAAAATGGAGGGGAAAAAAAGGAAGGGTGATAAACCTAAAGGTATGGACTACTGGAAAAAGTGGTGTAGTCAAGGTCAAGGGGTTTCTAATAAAGAAACAAATTTGGATTTAGCTATCAAAGCTTCAGCTACCTTGCATGCTGATAAGAAGACTGCCTACCCCGAAATCTAGTTTGGAATGCCTAGATATGTGCGATAAAAACCTTTATCCTAATATTTACACATTACTACAAATCTTGGCTACCATTCCTGTATCCACTGCTACCCCAGAAAGGTCTTTCTCGAGCCTAAGGAGACTGAAAAACTATTTACGAAACACTACAAGTGAAAACAGACTTAATGGTTAATGAACATTCACTATGGAACAGAAATTCATGCAGATGAAGTAGTGGATATATTTAAAAGAAAAAGCCGAAGATTTCTTCTTTAATGGTTTTAGATTTAGCGCAGAGGAACGAAATTAATTTATCCATTTCATTTAAAGTTAAGAACTTTATAAATATGTCGTAGTTTTTCGGATGAATATATAAATATTAAATTTCATGTAAGTATATTTTTGTTGTTTTATTTACTTCTCAAACTAAACCCCCCCCCCCCAAAACTAAATCCTGGCTACGCCCCTTGTTACCAGGTTCCTGAATCCATATGTAATAATATGTGTACTTGAACTTTCTTCCCTTGTTGAATGTATCTACCCAAAGAACTTTCACAGATTTCGGGATGGACTAATAAGATTAGGTCTTGTACTTAGTTCTAATCATGTAGTTTTTGTCGGTGCTCATTTTTGTAATTTTATTTCTCTCCCAAGGTACCTCACAAACGTAAAATAAACTTATAGTTGTAGATAAAAACTGTTTAAAGAAAGACCTGACTGAAGCTACCTGCTTAATAATTTAATATTTAGGAAATACCATTTTTGTTTTGAAGTACTTACTTATACGTAATGCCCACGTAATGGGAATTGTAGGATTACTAAAGGTGAGACAAGAAAAATCTGGTTGCAATTATTGGGACTACTACAGGCGGCCGCATTACCTTTAACTGACTATCTGGAAGTTAGAAAACTTAAAAATTGTGAATTGTGATGGGAAATATTTTGCCTCCTTTGGAATCTATGGCACTGGCATGTCACATAAAACTTGATTGCACTTGGATACTGACATATAACATAACCTTGTACCAGCCCACTTAGGTATGTGGTCTCCTTGGAGATATACAGAAAACAAGGCTTCACTTTTCCTATGTGATAGACTGTGACATGCTGGGTCCCCTTATTTTAAAGGGTCCCTGCCTCGTACCGACCCGCTCCTCCCCGTAGAAAATAAAAATTGCGTTAACTGACGTATTAACACGCCAGTCAACGAAAATAGGTTAGATAATAAATCGCTGCACTATCATTATAATAAAGTGGATTTAAAGTTTTACACAGTTTCTTGGTGTTTTGAGATTCACGTAACGTGAAATTACGCGGATTTCTTTTATTGTCAAAGTGGTATTAGTTAAATAAGGTATAATATCTAAGTATAATTGTGTTATTATAGAAGAATCTCGTAGTGGTTTTTTACATTGGTTTATTACACTTCTTTAACTTAACCGCGAACCAAATCTTTAGTTTATTTCAATTTTTAAAGCTTCCCTGGAGTCTTCGGGCGAGGTTCTGATGCTTCCCGGCCCCGAAAAATCGAATAATGAGAAAAAACAAGCAATTTCCAATAGTGGTTTCAGAGGATTTTCCGTCGGTTTCGTTGATTCTACAGCCGTCCCGTTTCTCGAAAGTGGTTAATCTTGAATCGGGAATTTCTCTTAGATATCGGATTTTCGAGGTTCTTTTTGGTACCGGAGGAAAGTACGACACCCAATTAAGAGATTTACCACCTTCATCGATTTTTAGAACGGCTCTATATTCGAGGTTGTCGAAAGACTTTTGCAAAAAAAGCCGCCAATGTCCGTGGGCAGGGTTATAAGATTTTGCACTATTATTCAGGCAATCTAAGGCCAACCTAACAGCGCCGAATTTACTGGTTTTTTTTTCACTGTAACTGGCAATGTCACGTAAGGTAATGTCGCGTAATAACATGTTAGATTTGCCGTCACTTACGCTTTTAAGGTTATCGCTATCTTTCAAACCGCGAGAGAGGGGAGGGGTAATTGCAACGTTGTCAGTTGAACGCCTTTGCGTCCACACGTATTGGAACGATTTCAAGGGCCGCGCGTGTACATAATTGAAAGAATTTATGATAATTTAAATCTTTGGAAGGCGTTTCATTCATTTTTGGGAACAGGAACAGGGGTCGGTGTCTAAAGTCTATCCAAGTTACAGAGGCAGTGGATCAAAACATTGGCCACCACGTGAATGCAGGGCCGGCTCTTCCCTCAGTCGAGTTTCCTGCATATTTTAGATCGGATCGCGAGCAGTATATTCTGTAAAATTATTTTGCTTCTTAATTTAAGGAAATTTATAAAGATAAAGATCCACGAAAGGTAAAAACACAATTTTTAGAACTTCTAAAAGAATTAGTTCAGAATTACAAGCCACTGGGAATCCCATATTAGTCAGACCCTGGTAATCGATCGCAATGCGGTCATATGACTTTGGTTATATCTACTGCGACTGTAACTTGGATAGACTTTAGGTAGGTACCTGGTTTTCCCAAAATAATACAAGTAAATTATAATTTTAGGGGCACTAATCCTGGTGATCTGAAAATCTGAAAACGAATAAAGTAGGTACCTATTAGTACAATTAGTACAAACCTACAATTAGTACAATTATTGAAAAGGACAGAATAAATTATAGATAGGTAAATATTTATACGAAGGATAATCCATTTCTGCATTTTATTTCTGATTCTGCTTTTTTTTTCGGAATTTTTTTTTAGAAATTAGGAATTATTTTCTGCTTGTAAATAGTTTAATTTCCAACATGAAAAAAGTCTTGCTTAAAGCGCCTATAATGGTTCAGTTCTACAAAGAAAAACTACCAAACACTCATCTTCCACCTCAACCTGTTATTACAAGATGGGGCACTTGGTTGGAAGCTGCATTTTTTATTGCGAGAATTTTTGCCAACTGAAAGATTTAATTTCAGAATTTTCGAACGACTCTTCCCAGTCCCTTACAGATGTTAAACAACTATTCGAAAACAAGGAAATAAAGAAACAACTTTCCTTTCTAAAAGCAAATTATAGCTTTCTTTCTAAAACAATAACACAAATGGAGGAATCTAATTTGCCATTAACCCGAAGTGTAGAACTGGTAAAATAATCTGTGGTTGCTTTTCAAAATGTCACAGGTAAAATTGGGGACAAAATATTTCAAAAATTTAGAAATGTGATGGAAAGAAATAGTGGGTTTCAGTTTCTTAACCAAGTAGCAAATATTTTAAAGGGAGATTTTACCGAATCCATCGATTTGGATCCTGTGATAGTGAGCAATTTTAAAAGCGCACCTCTTACATCGTTTGATGTGGAAAGGAGTCTCTACATTTTTATATTATGATAGAAGACAAAAATTTTTAATTGAGAATTTTGAGCAACATTTAGTGGTTTATCGCTTTTACAACTAAATTTCAACCTGATTTTTATAATTTATAATAAATGCATATTTAGATATAGTTCAATCGCCCTGTATATCGAAAATTTAAAATAAGATATTGTTTCTTTTACTATGTATAAATGCATTTAGAAATTTGTATGTACATTATATAGGTTTTCTTGAAATCGGCATTAAAATGTCCCAAAATCGTCATTAAAAGCACAGAAATCGTACAATAATGTAGCCCATTATTGTACGATTTTTTCAATAAGTAGGCCTTGGCGAGATGTAAATATCAAACGTCAGACGCGGAGAAATCGCTCGTCATAAGTGACCAAATATTCAAAACCCGGCCGTTAAAGGCTCATTTAACTTTTCGTACACATTGCGAAATTGTTTCCTATAGAAGCGCTATCCTTCAGTATACATATTTTAGTAAATTTGAAAATCAATAGATTTGTTGTGTAGGCTGCACAAGAAGCAGCAGTTTGGTTTTTCTGTCAGAAGGTGCCGTACATCATTATACTTGTCCTAGGTAGAGCGATCGGTAAAGTCAAGCAACGCCGCGCGTAGTCGGTTCGTGGACGGGTGATCCCTTGTTATTATTTTCTTGCCTAATAAAACATTTTTTTTCCCGATTTCAAGAAAAATATAATATGTACCTCGGCACTGAAGTTCTTTTTATGACTCATGTGGTTTATTTGCCTCGGCCAGAGGCCTCAGCAACTAAACTCCACATGAGTCATAAAAAGTTTAACTTCAGTGCCTTGGTACATAAATAACTATTATTTGTAAATGAAACAATAAATTTATATTTTTGAAGTATTTCTTAATTTGCATACTTTCAACATTTTTCTGCATATTTTGACTAAATTATTTGCATATTTATGCGCATATTTTTAGGGTTTCGACTTGCATATTTGGGTTACTCTAATCATAATACTTTTTTATGGTTGTCAAACATTTTGAACTACCTACGTTTTAATATCGTAATTTTTTGAATTTCAAGGACCAAAAAGGGAGGGCTGTTTTGTCGTCCAGTTGACCTGCTGTGTATCATTATCTTCTAATTTTTGTAAATTTGAGACCTTAGGCGGCACCGTCGCAATGATAAAGGCCTGCCAGCTGGCGACGCGAAACGTCACTACGTCATCACAGGGAGGTCGGAAGGTTGCTTTTTGTAGCAGTTTACGTTTACTTGTCTGGCGATTTTCCTGTTTCAAAGAACGTTTGTTGTGTGTTGGACTGTGTTTTTTAGTAACATAGGACGTGGAGTTTTATTAATAAGGTGGTAAAACAGCAGTGGTTAAGAATAAAGTGATTAAGTTCAATTTTAGTTTAAGTATAGGTTTTAGGTTGTGTCTATAGTTTCGGACTAATTTAAATCATGCCGTGGACGTGTTCCGTTCCCAACTGCAAGGGAAACTACAAAGGCGGTCCTAATGTGTCCGCTTTTTCCTCCATAAAGACCCCATTTTAAGGGAAAAATGGGTTAAAGGCCATCAAAAGAGATTTTGTTCCTACACAGTTTTCCAGGGTTTTTGTTTGGACTGTTTGAGAGTGTTATACCAAACAATTTTACATGATTAAACGTATCCACATTGAAATCAGTAAGTTTTATTGTTTTATTTATTCGAATTTAGTTATATCTAGGCGGGAAAATTAGAAATAATTGGCATTTACGAAAATTTTACCTGTAGATATCTAAATGCACCAAAAGCTCTTGAAAATGCGACTTTCACTATCGTAGATTATTATCCGTGTTGTAAAACCACGAGCTATATATATAAATAATCATTTTAAAGTGTTTTTTTACCAAATTTACCAAGTTGACATCTTGAAATTTGAATTTGGCGCCTTAGGCTCACCTCCCTTGGATGACTCATCGCTTTCAGGTGGCGGGCCTTGTTATTGCCACGGTGCCGCCTGGGGAGGGTGTTGTGGCCTCATATTTTCAATTATTGTATTTTTCTGTCAAACTTGAAATATTTAGTTGTCATAGAACATTTTTTTGATTATCCTTCAGCTTATTTTTGGCTCGCAATTAGTCCAATTAAGTTGTAATTTTATTAATATACAGGGGGTATATTGTCAATAATGCCCAATTATTCAAAATTATCGATTAATTTAATTCAAAGTTTAACGCACTCTAGAATTGCTAACTAATAGTCTGGCCGTTTCCGCGATTTACAACCAATTCTTTGCAAACGCGGCAATACGATTTAATATAAATATCGATTGGGACCGCGACTAAAGGACAGATACAAAACAGATACCAAATAGACACCAACAAGAGAATCCGCCGACTAGACTCCACTACAATTGCTATTGAGACACCCCCTGGCCATAATGAAACCCCCCATGTAAGTTGATTGCCCTTTGTCCTAAATGGGGCAACCCCTTTCTTTTGTAACTAATGTCTTGATCTGATATAACGAAATGTATGTATTTCAGTTCTTAATAAACTCACGTTGTTAAGCTAAAGCTCTCCATCATTTCTGAGACGCCCCTAGTCACCCTGGACGGGACAATATACATGCATATACATAAATAGTTAGTAATATTTTAGGGTTTTTAAAACATAAAGTCAATATTGATAAGATTTTGAGATTTTCCAATTGTAAATAAGCATGTTCAACCTGCACCTGGAACACCTACCAAGCGCTACACGTTGTAGTCCGTTGCGACCCCTTGACCACAAGTCCATATGCAATAATCTAAAAACGCTCTTTAATTATTGTACAATAGAAATGACATTTCTTAATTTGGTAATCCAAGGTTGGCAGCATTGTTTTGAGGCGCGTTCACGGTATTTAGCATGTCTGGCATTAATGTCAGAACTTGTGACAGATGCCTAACCTTAACCTTGATATTCTTGTGGCTCTAACCTAACTTCAAACACAGAAACTCTAACTATAACCTTTTTTCTGTGCTTCAAAGAACAGAGTTTAATGTTAATTTCTATCTATTCAAATTTAGGATTCGTGTGCGTATAACGTAATTTCTGTTGATTACGGCCCTGTCCTCCATCACCTATCAATAATATCAATATGGCCGCCGCTTACGAAATTCTAGGTACATGAAATATTTACCTGTCACAATCTAGTGTACAATTAAAGAGCGTTTTTAGATTAGCAGCTGATTTGGCAAAACCCTGGGATCCTACATCATACGCCACCTACGCAGCCGTCAGACTGACAAACTTGATGGCAGGTCCACTTGTGTCATAATCGGAGGCTGTGTCGAAGACTTCTACCGGACTGAGTCGAGAGCGGTCAGCTACTCCTGAAATAATTTAACAACTCGTTGACTTTATTCAAAACTTTACCTTCCATTGTAAACCATTTCTCATTGTTAATCAGTTACGAGTAATTTAATAAACAATTGTAAATATTTTAACTTGTGTTTAATTCCTATCAGAAATATATCAAGTCATATAACCAGTTTCAATTTGCTGGGCAGAAACTGTTGTTATAACTTAGGTAGTTGTCTTCTAGTTGACAGTTAGTTACTTGCGGGCGATCTTGTGGCTTATTTCCGTTGTTTAAAAACAATAAAAATATAAAGAAAGTATGATTTATAAAAGACTTATGAGATAAACGGAATATCCGGATCACGGAGTAACTCATCGATTTTCATGATCGGATTGGTATTGATTGTATCACCCAGATAATTTAGCTCACATGTTGCACTCGCCGCAATTGAGCGAGGCTAAGTGTATTAGCCTCGTTGGCCCGACTAAGAAAGGGTTTATACGGTACCGCTGCCCCACCGAATGCCGAGCACAGACAATCAGGTCCGCCTCAGCATGTGATTAATTTCTCTCCGGTTTTCGGATCGAATTCAATTCCCACGCAGAACTAATTTTGTATCGATATACCACTTGGTCCATTTTAATGGGAATATTAAATATTCAATAGGTACTTTATTTTTTTGGATATTGGGATCTATCTTTTATATTTTATTTTAATGCAGAAATTTATATTTTATATGACTTTTATGAGAAAGAAACTATAATTGAAATGTACAGGGTCATCACACGGAGAAAAAAGTTTACTTCTGGCAATTAAAATTTTAAATGCCACAATTAAAATGGCAAGCTAAATATAGGAAAAATGAACCATGTATTTGTTCTTAGTAAAATGAGTAACTTAGAACCGAACACTTGTAGTAAGTAAATTTTCTTAATAAATTGTGGTAGTTGGCCCGAATACCAAGGTGTAATTTCCAGTAGTACACCAGTTATTTATAGTAAATGTGCACAGTATTTAACAAAAGCACCACCTTCTGATTCCTGTAAGTGCCATTTTATTGATAACAGTAGTTGACTTGGTTAATTGGGTCCATTGAACCAGTTTATAATAACAAATGATAGTAACTTATACCAAGTGTTCAGGTTTTTTAAATTAATATGAATTTTGTTTTCCTCTATCAATGCAAACTTTTATGACAAAAGGTGGGTTTAACTGCTACGATTAAATATACCACTTGTGACAATAATTCTCACAGTATTAGTTGCATTACTTGAAACTATACAGGGTATTGAAATTCTGTAACAAACTTTGACATGGTGGTAGAACTAACCAAAAAATTTAAAAAGTTCCTAAACATACCCCTAAAATGCTTTCCAAGAAAGATACAGGGCGTTGAATGATTGGCAAAAATAAAGTTATTATAAATAGTATTTCTGATATACCTAACAATGAAAGTATATAGGGTCACATACGTATAGTTTTTTGCTGCCTTATTTTGCGAACAATTCAACGCTCTTTATCCTTCTTGGAAAGCATTTTAAGAGGTATGTTTATAATATAGAAACTTAAAAAAAATTGGCAGTTCTACCACCTGTCAAAGTTTGTTACATTATTTCAATAACACCCTGCATTCCATGACTTCACATACCTTCACGCTTCGGCATTAACTACGGGACTGTGACGACGCGTCCTCCGCCCGGGTAGGTATACTCGTATATGTCGTAGGCATCGGGCGTAATACGTCATTTCGCGGAAAGCCTATATAGTTATTACAGGTAATGCCGGCAAAAGCTGTAATAAAATAACTATTACCTCGTTTGACTCGAATTATGCGTCTTTGCCCTTGCCCTCGTTAGTCAAACAACGGTCAAACAGAGTACCTAATCGGTCGAACCATTGAACGTTACAGCGTCTGACTGCCGTTTGTTGAGTCATTTGTTGAAAATTTGTTGAATTTGACTGAACAAACGGCAGTCAGACCCCAGAAAAGGACGAATCAGAAGTGGCACTTGGCTAATTTAAGAGGGCAGAGGGGTAATTTTATGAGGTGGTGGGGACGGAGAGTATTGCTAGGCCGCCAGATCCTTAGAAAGGTTAAAACATGTCAACATATTTTTCACTATCATTTATTCATTTTGGGTAGGTATACCAATAAAATTAATATGAAAGTAATTAATATTATCTAATGTGTGCCGGTAGTAAAATTATTATGTTTTACGAACCATTTATTCTATTTATCTGAGCCCAGAAAACCCACAACCTGACCCCTGTTTTCTGGGACTTGATTATGAAAGCGGAATGCTTGACAACAGCGCGGCGCGGCGCCACAGATTCCGTTCTTGCGGTACTGCCAGATCGTCCAGTCGGGAGCCGGTAACCAAGGCAACCCACAAAAATATAATGCAAATTAATTTAGTATAAAATGAAATCGATGATAATTTACTTATAAAAATGTTAGTCCTTGATAGTATTTTGGTTGATATTAAATTGAAGGCGATAAAAATAGCTAAATGAATTTAAGGAAATTGTCAGGCATAAAAGCTGACGAAGTCCGGCAACGTCGTTCGTGGCCTACGACTGACGCGTCACCTAACGCCAGACGCCAGACAGCGTCAGTATGTTCAATTGAGGTTAAACTCCTTATAAAACGTAAACAATAAAACGAAAAACGATTACCAATTTCTAAGTAAAAAAGCCCAGTATTATTATCATGACTGTGATAAAAGTATCCAAAACAGGGACCAGATAAGGTGTACAATATGTATTCAGCTCAACTTGACTGCTTGTGTTGTTACTTCGAATACTTCGTTGCTGTATTTACACTAGTGCATTGTGCCCCAGAAAACCCACTTTGTGCTTAGGTTTTGTGACGAAATGGCCCCGCAATTATTGCTGTGTTCGTGGATGTTCTAACAACACGAGGAATGTTGGGATAAGTTTTTTCAAAATACCTGCTGATGAAAACAGGTAGGTACCTATGTGTAGTTTGTCCCTATCTTGTTACCACATTATTATATCCTTAGGTATTATAAATTTTATGTCCTACGTAGGTACTACCCCTTTTACTGGAGTATTACCTACCCCAGAAAACCCACAAATGGTTTCCTACTGATAATGGACGAGAAAGTGTGGAAGGCAGGATTTGTTAGAAAAAACACCCACACAGCTTTTTATTAATTATAAAGTTTGTTCAATGCACTTTGAAAATAGTACCTATGTTTGCAAACCAGTCGAAGTCTGGGCTAAAGAAAACAGCAATACCAACTGTGTTTTCATCATGTAAGTACCTTCATTGGTAATTATGGAAATTAGTGGATGCACCGCCCGATTTTCTTGACATTTTGACCCCATAATTACCCCTTCATTATTAGATAATAATATGTATTTTTTGCTGATACTTGTAATTTTGCTGCATTTAATTTTTTTTACTAGGTTATATCGATGAGGCTTCTTCACGGAGTCCTTCTGTGTCTGTATGCAGCAATTTGACTTTGTTAGAACCTCAACGAGAACTTGATCAACCAGTCTCGATCGCTCAACCTTTGGATCAACCAAGTACACCCAATCTGTCACAGTCACCTATAGGCGATCTCCACAGCATTACCGAATTTTCAGTTGCATCAAAAGGTAATGATATATATTCACAAACTGTTATTATAGTATACACACCCAAACTTATATGACATAACGCATTATTTGCGATAATTTTTTTGTCAAAAAAATTATATGTCATGGAAAGTCAAAAGTGTTTACTAACAAAAACAGTTAAATGTGAAAAACCCGACAATATAAATTGTAATAAATATTAAGTGATTCCATATTATAAGTTTGGGTGTGTGTACATATATTGTAATTTTTTGTATTACTTATTTTGTTATTGAATAATTCTATTTTTAGATGCTAGTCAACAAACTTCTCTTAGTTTGAGTGCACATAGTCCGAGAAAGCATTCATTAAAGTTACAAATAAAAAAACTCCAAAGAAAGTTGCATCCGAAGTTGGAGCAAGCTGTCGACAGTGCCGACACTGAAATAAATGACGAACAATTTCTTGCCATTTGTGAGAAAAAACTGTCTGCTTCAATGCTACTACTTGTAAGGCATTATTTAGAAAATTCCAAAAAAGATCCACAGGGATATCGTTACTCGTCAGATATGAAACAATTTTCCTTAACAATTTATTTTCTAAGCCCAAATGCTTATAGATTTTTAATGAAACCACTTTATTTGCCATCTAAAAGCACTCTTCAAAGAATAACTAGCAAATGGCATATAACTGCAGGTCTTAACAGTTTCATTTTTGAGGTTATTAAATCAAAAGCTACAAATTTAGAGGGTTCTTCAAAACAGTGCATTCTTTGTATTGACGAAATGTCATTAAAAATGTTTTTATTTTACACTAGATCTTCCGATACCATTGTTGGCTTTCATAATACATTGAAGGAAAAAAGATATGCTCCTGCTAAATATGTTTTAGCTATTATGGCTAGAGCAATATTTGCTAAGTGGAAGCAACCAGTTGCTTATTTCTTTATTGATACTTGTTCAGGGGAGGATTTAAAATTTATTTTTGAAGCAATAAGGAAACTTAAATCTGTAGGATTACTAGTAAGTGCGTTAGTGTCTGACCAAGGATCAAATTTTGTACAATTTTCAAAATCAGTTGGCATCTCTCCAAACTCTTCACATTTTTATGTCGATAGCGAAAAAATATTTTATATTTTTGATGTGCCGCATCTCTTAAAATCAACATGAAATAATTTTTTCAATTACACATTCGAAACCTCTGAAGGATGTACAAATAAAACGTATAGGTATTGACCAAATTTATAATAAACAAAAACATAAGCCTTTGGCTCTTCGGCTGTGTCCAAAATTTACAGATGAACACATTAATTCGAATCCTTTTAAAAAACTGAAGGTTAGTTTAGCCGTCCAAGTTTTCAGCGCAATGGTAGCTGGGGCACTTAATTCCTTTATTGAATTCAGACAATTCCCCCTTCGGCAAACGCTACAGTGTCATTTGTAGAAAAAATTGATAAGTTATTTGATATCTTAAATTCCTCAAAAATATCAGGCAGTAATACAAGTACAATAGACCTTTCAAAGGAGCAGATTACCAAGTCGATTTTTTAAAGGAAATGTTTACATATTTTGAGAATATTAAAATTTTAAAACAAAATATAGAGGTTACCAATAAAGTTAAATTTTTGAAAGGGTGGCAAATCACAATAAATTCATTTTTAGGTCTTTGGGAAAAACTTCATTGTTTAGAGTTTAGTTCCTTATACACTCGACGCTTAAATCAAGATTGTCTCGAAAATTTTTTCGGCACTATTAGGCAGCAAGGGGGAAATTGCTTGAATCCAACCCCCATCCAATGCGAAAGGGATTTCAAAAAATCATTTTGTTTAAATTATTTCCAACACGCGGATGGGGCTAATTGTATTGAGGATTTTGATTCATTATTGTCATACGTAACCACCGAACATACACAAATTTACAACAAAGTTGTGGGAAATGCAAGATCTATTTTTTCTGATTTAAGTTCGGTGGCACCAGATTATATTGATTTCGAACTACATGAATCAAATAGTATATCATATGTTTGTGGATATTTATTAAGAAAGTGCTTGGAACAACATTCATGTGAGGTTTGTATTAAATATTGTAAACGTCATACATTAGGGGATACTGATTTGTTTACTTATTTTAAAGCATACAAATCAAGTGGTAACGAAACCTTTGGACATTTATTTTCACCTCCTGATAATTTCCTAAATTATATTAAAACTCTCGAAGTTAATTTTTGTACCCTCTTTCCAAAGTTTGCTTTAGAAGAAAATGTTGGTGTGAAATTAAAAAATAAGCTGCAAAACATTTCATGTCAACATCCATGCCCTAGTTTTAATCATGCCTATTTATTATCCCTTTATGTAAGATTTAGAATCTATTCTTCTTTAAAATTTTTAAATCGTGATATTGTTTCTAATAAAACTAATAAAAATTATAAACTTCGAAATTTACATTTATAAGTGCTGCCAGGGGTCATTATTTTTAAAAATTAGGCTAAGTTGATAATGTATAGTGTGCATGTGCATAATATGTACGTAAGTAGTTTATAATATCTTTTGTATTTATAGGTATTATATTTTATATGTGCTATTGTTTTTGAATTTTTTTTATAGATTTTAGTAATAAACATTTTTGATAAATAACCTTTTTTTACTACCAGTGATACGAAGGTCAACCAATTTTGCAAATAATAATTGTTATGGATCTATATAAAAAAACAAATTAATTGCCAAGCTATGAGTTTGGACGCAAGTCGATTGAAATATTGTAATATTTCAACCACCCAAGTAGAATAGTTCACTTGAACCTAAATCATAGTTGTTTCTAATTAATATAGGCAAGTATAAAATAATAAAGAGGAAATATTGTGAAATTTCCATGTACAATAAAAAAATGTATTTTTCTCTTTAGTAAAATATTAATATTTATATTTTTTTCGTCAGTAAAATACCTACTTAAAATCACTTCTGGAGATTCAAATTTAACTAGATCTAATCCCAGAAAAAAACTTTACTATTCTAAAAATTAATTTTGCTATATAAAACACAAAATTTTCTATAGCCCGGACCTGATCGTGCCAACGCAATGGGCAAGTTCTACTCTGTCCAAAATACGGTGGGCGTGGCCAATGCGCAGATGTCAACGGCGGAGAGTTCATTTCCTATGCGCGAGAGGGGAAATTGGAACCGCGACATCAAAGGCGCCGAAAGCAAGTGCCACTTCTGATTCGTCCTTTTCTGGGGTCAGACGCTGTAACCTCCGATTACTCCGTTTGACTGACAAGGGCAATCCTTTAAATGACGCAAAATTTGAGTCAAACAAGGTAATAGTTATTTTATTACAGCTTTTGCCGGCAATACGTGTAATGACTAGACATTCCGCGAAATGACGTATTAGGCCCGATGCCTACGACATATATATGTCTGCGTGTTTCGACAACCTTCGGCCTAACTCGAAGTTCTTCGCAAGTACTCTAGCATTTAGAGTAAGTGACTTATTAATAGTGACAACTTAATGCCATATTTGTATTTATAAGCTTGTTACTATTTTTTTTTGCACTGTTCTGCACAAATATAACGACACCAAGAGTTAATATTTCTTTTATTTTCAATTAATGCTACATAGTTTTTTAGGATATTTTTATTTATAGCAAGTCAATCCGTTACTGACATATGAAACTACGTTCCAAGTAAAAGCTTTTATTAACAACAAGCCGCATCACCATATGACAGTAAATAAAACCTTACCTGTTGTAATTAAAATAGTGTCAAGTACAATGTGCATTTGGACCTCTTTTTTCAGTGCACATAAAAATGCACACCTCCTATCTTTTTTATTTTCTAGCCTAGAAGAAATCCGTAAACAAGAAAGTTGCATAAAATTTTCCTGCAAATTCAGCGCATTTACCTACCAGGAAGATGATCGGATACGTTGGTTTCAAGACATAAATCGAAGTTCTCTTTTTTAAATGAAAAACCCTGTATATTTTTGTATTTTCGAAATCCATGCTTAATCCAGATTCCAATGATATCTATTCCATGTTATGTTTCATCCGACGGTTTGCATAATATTCTGCTTTAATTTTTTTTAACAAAAATCAAGGAATAAAACAAAAAATTTAACTAAATGCCAGACTTATAGAATATACATCATTAATGTAAACATATATGCCGTGGGGACTTCACCAAAATGTTATTTGTTGATTTTAATGCTATTGTTCCTTTTCTTTCTAAAAAAGTAGGTACTTCACAAATAACTTTTTGAGATAATTGGGCCTCCTTGGCAATTATAAGAAATATGTTCGGTAATCGATAGTTTAAAAAATGCATAAAACAGAGTTTGCATTTGATTCTGAAATAAAAGATATACATTATTGACTACAAGACCCTTTTTCTGTATACGGCGGCCATTTTGAACACATAATGTGACAATAATTTGTTAATGGGTGTCGATTATTCACACCACCCATGGGGTATAGCAGCCTTATCTTTTTAAGCGCGTGTTCACCTGCGTAGCCCTATCATCCAGCATAAAGAAAACATAACTAGCTTAGAAGCACAGACCATAATCTCGTAACAATCACATTTATCACTGCATTAATTTGATTTCACAATAATACTTTCACGACACAACACTCTACTTCTTACGTAACTTTTTCACAGAAGTTGTTCGAAATGCTTCCTCCTCCATTCCTAATACAAGCTTCTCTTCTCTGCATATATTTTTTATTTTTACTAATGTATCGTGGCTGGTTTTAATGTCATTCACGAGCTTGTAGCTGAAGTGCTATGTGTTTACATGAGTCGAATGAACCAGTTGTTTCATATGACACCCACAAAAATCACATGGATTTAAGACAGGTGACCTCGGTGGCCAAGCAACAGGACGTCCTTTTCCGATATCATGATCATGAAAATTTTCATCCAACCATGCACTCTCGAGGTCAGGAGCACCATCGTGCTTTATCCACAAATTTCTAATCCAATCTAATGGCAAATCGTTAATTCTATGCGGATTTGGAGTATTCCTTGTGGTGATTCCGGTTTTACGGTTCGGCAGGCGGCAATCGAGTGTTTTGTGGATCGTAGGAATTTCGAGGTTGAAAACTAAAGGAATCATACCTGACGGAGATTTCCGCAAACTACTTTTATTATGTCCAGCAGCAAGTAGCCATTACCTACAATTATTATTCGCCTTCAAAATCCGCGAGTAGGTTTGGGGCCAGTTTGGACCGCCGGACCAGATGACATCATAGGGTCAGGGGTTATCAGTTAAAGGTCAAGTGTTATCAGTTGGGGTCAGGGGTTATCAGTTAATGGTCAAGTGTTACCAGTTGGGGTCGGGGGTTATCAGCGGCATGCGCCTTCAGGTGTTAATTACAGGTGTGTCAACGACACGTGCCTATGCTCTATCGCTCCTAGGTGTAAATTACAGGTGTATCTATACATCACGCGCCTCTGTCTTATTGCTCTCAGGTGTTAATTACAAGTGTGTCTATGGCACGCGCCTCTGCCTTATCGCTACTGTCGATCTCTCTCTCTCTCTCGTCGCGGCGTTGCCAGATCCTGGATTCTTACTTGGGATGCGACGTTATTTTTTTCTTGAACTGTGGGAAATTTAAAATTCTGAAAAACAAAAAAATCGCCAACACCAGTTGAAGGATTCGAACGAGGCACACGGGATAGAAGGCCTGCAGACTCGATCGATGGCGTCACACACTCAGTCCGATTCTAACTAAGATATTCTATGCGTTGCGTATTTTGGGGAGTTTCAGAGCAATTTTTTTATTTTCCAGATTATTTATTAACACGTACCATAAGAAACCGAAAAATGTTACGCACAACAGAAAAGAAATCATTCTAAATAATTAAATTAGTAATAAACTCAAAGAAATTCAACAATTATTAAAGGTGGCTTTATGCAGCATTCATTATTGCTTCTCTATCATTCCATTATCATTTTATAGAGCAGATTACAGCAGATTACAAAGATACAATTGGGTTCTCTTCTAATGAGATAGTAATGAAATTTTAAGGAAATGAAAACTACATAAAAACCTCTCGCAACAAACAACGTAATGAACATTTATTTATCTTTTTATTAATGATAATGAAGCGGCAGTGAAGTGATAATTTACGTAGAAACAAACGTAATAAGCTCAATGAAAATAAAAAAAACATACACGCAAATTGCTTTAGCGATTAGGTAAGTACGTAGAAATAAATATAATATAATGAATGAAAATAAGAAACATCAATTACTCGCTAATTTCTTTAGTTTTCTCTCAGCCTTTTGCGTCATTATTCTATCATTTTGAATCTTACGATAATTATTGTCGAGATATATGTTTATGTTTGCCAGTGTAGCCAAACATTTTACAATTAACTGATGATAGGATACATCTCAAGAACAATTATTTCCTTCTGTTAGCAACGACATATTTTTGCATAATTTTGAGACAAATTTCCAGTAGTTTAACAAATCTGTAATTACGTATTGCCCCTGTGTTTTTTTTTTTCAATTAAATGATGATATACGGCCTGAGAACCTGACTTGCGCTAAACAATATAAGAAAGGATAACTGAATATGAGGATTCGTAGCTGTATATGCACGAACACCGTGCCGTAAAGCCGCGTGCCTCGGTGCGCCTCGACTGAGAACTGAGAGTGTGAACAAGGCGTTTGGCATGGCCTGACAGTGTGACGTTGCGCGAAGAGGAGGGGATGACTGCAGGCCTTCTATCCCGTGTGCCTCGGTTCGAACCTACGACCCGTCGATTTACAAGGTCGACGCGCCAACCAACTAGACTATCGACGCATTCAAAAGTATTACTTTAAAATAGCCTAAACTAAAATACCGGGTGTCTCAAAACTCGTATAGGTGGGTACATACATGATGGATGAAGAAAAAATAAATGTCTCTGACGTCAGGGTATGACAAAAAAACAATGCCAGAAGGTTCTTAATAGTTTCATCACGTGACTAAGAATTGGTCATCACGTGACTAAGAATTGGCCAATCACAGCTCTCTAACCCATGAGGCGCGCCTAGGCACGTGACACGTGGTCTATGACGCGTCATATTTTTTCGCTACTTTCGATCTCTCGGTCGTCGTCGCGTCATTGTCGGATCCTCGATTAATTTCTTGGATGCGACGTTGACATTTCCTGGAATGGCGCCAAATTTTACAATTCTGAAAAATAAAAAAATTGCAACGCTCTAACGATGTGACAAAAGCCAAAAGTCATGTACAGAGTGGGACAAAAAGCTAGAAGGGCCTCAAAGGATAAGAGAGAGAGAGAGAGAGAGAATATATAGGGTGAGAGAGAAAATACAATGTGAGAGAAAATATACAGGATGAGAGAAAAAATATAAATACAAGGCGAGAGAAACAAAAATAGAGAGTGAATAAAAAGTTATGCAAAACTTTAAATATGTCCTTATAGCACCTCGTCGGATTCCGCTCGACGTCAGGAACGCGAATTTGAAAAAAAAAATTAAAGTCTTATCGCGGGAGATGGGGCGTGTTGAAAATACCCTTATGGCACTTCCTTGGAATCGTCTTGTCAGGAAGATTACGAATTTGAAATAAAAAACTTTAAAGTTTTATCGCAGGAGATCGGCACTAGGTAAAAACAAACTAATAAATAAAAAATTATCAAGGTATAGAGGAGAATCCAAATATGTCATAAAATGACAACTTCCGGTGTCCATTTCCGGATGTGAGAAATATGCCCTTGCGACTGGTGGATGGTGTCTTTATATCAACGATCTCCAAGCTACCAACATGAGGTAATGTTTTCTTAATTTCCACCGATTAAAAAATAAAAAAGCGTTTCTTTTCTAGGTTTACATTTTACTTTAGAGGTTTATTTATAACAGCTACCTTCAAACCACCAGCAAAGTAGTGCATATTACGAGCCACCTCCAAAGGCATAAACAGGAGGTATTTTTTTGTTAATTTTGGTGCTACAAAAAATGCAAAGCATTTCTTTTCATTTGCATGTATTAAAAGTATTGCTTGCAATGTGTTTCTGTAATATTTCTCCTTGTTTTATTTCCAATGCATCTGTTTCCCCATGCTTTTATTTTATTGCTGATTAAATATTTCAAAACAGTCAAATAGTAAAAGTTTTATCGCGTAAAACAACGTTCAAAAAACCTCGTTTATCATTGTTTCCGGCTGCGTTGCGGACGTGGACGTCGTCACATTTCCACAGATATTATGGAAAGAGAAGATATGGAAGGTTGATTTCATGATAATATATTACTTGAGACGTTTACACGGTGTTCACGCGAAAACAAAGAACATTCCTTCCATATTTTTGTAACTTGTAAACAATGATTCAAATAAATATTTTACCAAATTTTAAATGCGTTTCTATTGCACAATTTACTAGTAAACTGGGTATATTATTTTATAGTTTTGTTTATAAGAAACTAAATGCGTAAAGACACAGCGCCCGCCATAAATTATGGCACAAATGTGAATTTCCTTTAATTTTAATTCGTATTAAACGTCTTTGCGTCAGTTCAAACTTAAAATGTGGTTATCAAAGTTTAAATATACGTGCTCAAGTGCAATGAACAATTATTCACAAAATGTAAAAAATGTTGTTAAGAGAAGTTGTTTAGAACTAAGTGAGGGTGTTAATTCCAAAATTGCAGCCGGCCTCTCCGAAATTTTGTACGTGTTTTTCAAATTTTTTTATAACGATACAACAGGATATTAAATATAAACCCAGAAAATGAGGATTTCTAAGCACTAGTAGGCTATCTATATTCGCTAATTTCCAATTGCAACAAAAATGTATACTTAGATCTAACGAATGCTCCTTTCAAGTTGGAAGACTTCGTGTTGGGATGGCTACATGCCAATAATTTATTTCGCATTATGGCATAACTATGCCAACGATATTTTAATTGGCACAACCGGGAACTAAGTATATTTATTTCTTTAAGTTGTGCGAGGTGATCATATTTATTCTGATAATTCTATGAATAGCATAATATAAAAACTTTCGTAATTAGTTACCAGATAGCTAGGAACTATGGGACTGCGATTTAGAAGACACGCAATGATACGGTCGTCGCAGAAGCACCTAGCTAGTTAGGAATTTGTTTCGCTGCTTCCAAAAATAGCGCAATGCAGCAATCCTATATTACTCTGCAGAGTGTTGCGCCCCGATGTGCAGTGTTTATCTATATAATAAAAACAAATTATCTCCATGTTTTGGGGAACACAATATTTTAAGGGTTTTATTCACTATTAAATTTATGTTTCAGATTTGTTTGGGTCTTACCTGGGCCAACACTAGATGAAATACTTGTGCATAGTGTTGTTTCATGACGTGATCGCCACTGGCGCAACAACGAAAAAATCGACAGGATGGTTTACGTCATAAACTGACATACGTCTAACCTATGTATAACAAGTCCCTATTTTTTCCGGCAACTAGCGCCTTTCCAGATAACAGGCCCAACATATACAGTGTGTCCCCGGATTAAGTTCACATAAGGTGTAAATACACACCAAGCCATTGAGGGTGTGATCAACCAAGAAAATAAAGTACAACCTCGACGGAGATATACCGAACGGAAGAGCTACCGCACAGAAAACTGGATCGAGTCGCTATATTAGAATTCGATTCACCGTGAGATAAAGTATTGAAATTTCTTCTTAAACGGTAGAGGTTTGATTACAACGAAAATTTCAACAGCGAGCTCGCAGGATGAACTTTTAATGATAACGTAGATCCCCATTCGATATTTACGACAAATCTTGTATGTCTTCTGTGCAAGATATGAACGATTTTGGGTTAGTTAGCGAACTAAGCTAGACTGATCAAGGTGTTTAAGCTTTTGTAAAGTGACGAGTCTTTCAGTATATTTTGATTTGCCCCCTTTGGGAAATTTGTTGTCTTAGTCTACTTATAGTTGTTATTAGCCCCATTGATCTAGGTACTAAGTTTTCTTTTTGTATTTCTGGGTATCACATTGGTAGTTGATTCGATAGTGGCTAGTTTCATTTCGCCCCCAAGGGGGTGAATTCACTGGAGTACAATTTCGGCGATTCCCTGAGACTCACGGGAACGCCAGCGGTCGCTCTTATTTATGCCTGTTGGGCTAGCTGAATTAGCTAGTTAGTTTACGAGCAAATATAGGTATAATCTACGCCCAAAGCTCTCCATCCGCATGTATTTGGTATAAAAGATATTGCTATGTCAACTGTTATTGTAGCCAGTTATGCTCCTAGAAACTGCACCACTTGCGCCAATTTCCACAGTCAGCTTTTTGCTTAGATAGATGATTTTTTGCTGTTTATACTTTGTGAAATAAAGTTTTGTCTTTTTTAAAAAGTTCTTCCCTTAATCTCCCATTGTAATTGGCGCAGTTTTTCTGATAGTAGAAAGACGCATTTTGCGCATCTCGTCGCGTTCGTGAGGTCGGAAAACCTAGAAAAAGACCCAGAGAAGACTCAGAACATCCAGAACGACCAAGGGTAAGAATCGATCTGTGTATCACTTCCTTGCGTTTTTATGTGGCAATATAAGCAGTGAAAATCCTAGCATTTGCTTTTTCTTAGTTATTTTTAGTTTGGATTTATGTATAAAATCGCATTCCTCTGAATATTAAATCATATAATATTGTCACACCAGCCTGGGAGTGCCCAGTGTGTGCCCCGAGAGGACCCTGTTGCCTCTCGCCGAGACCTTTGAGAGAGAATGGCTGGTTGCGGATGCTGGGGCCGGCAATACCAGGAAAAACACAGATCACGACACCAGGGTAACTTATAATAGAATGTTTTGTTCAAATGTAGACTCACAATACGACTTTTATGTTAGGACACGCATTCTGACTTAGGTTATAACTCTGGCGGGCGAGAGACGCAAGCTTTACGCGACCGTGCTGGTCTACGACTCACGGGTCGCGGGCCCGAGAACCCAACATTTAAGGTCCTCCTCCGACAGCACCTGGCAGTACAGCGGCCCCAGTTCCAACGCCAACAAAGGTGACTAAAAAGCCGATGCCTTTATTACCTCTAACTGGAGGGATCCCCACCTTCTTTCAACATGGTGACTAAAAAGCAGATGCATTGGTTTCCTCAGGGGAGCAGTTGGTGATCGAGAGGTTGCTAAGAAGCAACATATGTTTGTCGATCCTTAATTCTTTCTTATTATCATTATCACAATTTATTCACTGCCTTTATAGGAGTCCATCAGACTTTTCTGCTACAGTCTTGCTATCACCTTCCATTTTTCACTATCTGTCAATGCATAATTCCTTAACCATTGTCGTTTTCCGGAGGCCTATTTGGGTACACGTACTTTTCATGCTCTAATGGATTATGGCATTCTTTAAAAGGCTGATATTCCTTTGTAGGTCAGTGAATTCTACAACAAACAAAAAATGTCCGCGTAAGCAAAGAACCTAAAAACTATCTACTTTATTCTTTGGTAACTTCTAGTGCCCTAAACATCTCGAAATTGCGCACGTTGGCACGGCGAAAATTAATCAAGATGTGCCCTGACCTAAAGTGCCTGCGGGTCGTTCTTCTGCTTGTGTGATGGGCCAAGGATCATCTTTCCATCCGAAAGAACCGTGTAGCGCCGGAGCGTACTCCGGGCTCTCCGGTTTGGAATGGCTTCTTCATGGACCGTTGGTGTCAGCTTTACTTTAGGCAGCGTGTTCGAAGGTCTGTACTTTATGTATATTATTATTTGTAATATATATTTTTTAAATAACCTTTATTTCGTCTAATTTCGCGTTCTTTAGTTTCGAAATAATGTGTATCCGTAGTACTTCAGTAGTAATCTCCAAGTGCATACAAAAAATAAGACTTGCAAAATCTGTAGGTACAGATAAGTCCAACAATTATGTCGTGAGCCGTTTCTGCTTGGTGATTGTTTAGGCTCGTGCCAAACTATGGACAGTAATGTGTTCTAAATTCCTATTATTGACTGATTATATGGTTTGTCCAACTTAGTACTCCAGGTAAGTTAATAAATAAACTTTTATCTTCTTTAATTTTCTTCATTATTCCCCTCTCGTTGACGTTAAATTTAAATGTGGGTCTAACAGTGCCCAATGTTCAGTCCTTCCTATAAATTTATACATTTGGGTGGGTTCAAACTAAATTTTCGCAGTCCACCGAATCATAATCATACTGGACGACCAGAAATGCGCGAAGTGCGCCAAGTTCTCCAAGACGTTAGGAAGAGGGCTTCATCGTCCATAAATATCCATATCCCGCAAAACATTATTGCAGACGCAACCTCCACCTCCACCGATACTACTATATGTCGTTTGCCGTCAATGTCCTCAATGAAGAGAACTATCAGAAATATAAGATCAAAGAATAATAATTATTCTGCTATTCCCCACTCCGCCCAATCATTAATATTACCTGAAATTTTTAAAAAAACGAGCAAGGGCTGTACTTTATGTATATTATTATTTGTAATATATATTTTTTAAATAACCTTTATTTCGTCTAATTTCGCGTTCTTTAGTTTCGAAATAATGTGTATCCGTAGTACTTCAGTAGTAATCTCCAAGTGCATACAAAAAAATAAGACTTGCAAAATCTGTAGGTACAGATAAGTCCAACAATTATGTCGTGAGCCGTTTCTGCTTGGTGATTGTTTAGGCTCGTGCCAAACTTCTATGGACAGTAATGTGTTCTAAATTCCTATTATTGACTGATTATATGGTTTGTCCAACTTAGTACTCCAGGTAAGTTAATAAATAAACTTTTATCTTTAATTTTCTCCATTATTCCCCTCTCGTTGACGTTAAATTTAAATGTGGGTCTAACAGTGTCCAATGTTCAGTCCTTCCTATAAATTTATACATTTGGGTGGGTTCAAACTAAATTTTCTCAAATTGGTCTATGCTGCGAGAATTACATGCAGGTTCTGGCTGATCTGAGATTTCC
This sequence comes from Pseudeuparius sepicola, assembly GCA_963920635.1. Taxonomy (NCBI): domain Eukaryota; kingdom Metazoa; phylum Arthropoda; class Insecta; order Coleoptera; family Anthribidae; genus Pseudeuparius; species Pseudeuparius sepicola. The sequence goes on along the minus strand of OY987302.1, from coordinate 42,357,687 downwards.
GCTATCGCATGGAAATCTTTTGTGTTTTAATATATTATATTTTGTTCGGTTTTTAGGGTGCAGCTGCATGGAACTGTTTTTTTTTGGCTACTAGATGTTGATCTGGATGGTTTACTGATGTGCCGATATCGCATTCGATTATTTTCTCTAGCTTTGGGTTTGTTACATATACCTGTAGCAACCAGGTATATGGTTTGTTACCATGTATGTTTCTTCGGCTACTTCGGCGATTGTCATTGCTGTCGATTGGTAGCATCGCATTGGACAATGCGTTGTTATTTAGTTTTTCTACCAATGTGCCTTCTAGTAGCTTCTTGGCACACGCTGGGCCTTGTAGGATGTCTCCAGAAAACCTTGGTAAGTAGCGAGGTGCCTGTCAAATTTGTTCTGTTATGCGGCTCTTATTTGACGCCAGGGAAACAATGATATTATTTTTTTTTGTATAATTTGTGTTCTTTATGATCAAAACCAGTTTGTAAAACGATTGCTGTGAAACCTATTAATATTGACACAAAATTCGCATTGCTACATATATTTTATTGATGGTTTTAAGGGCCTTGCTGCGTAAGAGTTGCTAAGCAATACTTTTTGTACCTAGCAGGCTGAAATTAGCAGTGCACCTCGAACACTTGACTTTCTCTTTCGGGCCTGTTGGCGAGTATGTAAAATGTACTTACGGGGGGAGGGAGCAGGAAAAATTATTTGTGGCAGTGTCTAAATAGCTGAAAACAACAAGATAAAACCGCGTAAATATACTTTTATGATCAACTACGTCCCTGTTGCCAGGCTCGCTGAACACGTGTTTTTATTTACGCCACGATTTTAGTTATAGAAATCGATCGAGGTATCCTCAAAAGAAAATGGGTTAGTTTTGTTTTGTTTGCTTTTCCGAGAATTTCTTTAATTTTCTGGCAGTTTGGGCTTTTACTGAGTGAGTATTCACGCGGCGAACAGGTAATTGGGCGATGGTGATATTGCTTTTTCTGTACAGGAGGGCCAAATTGGACACTTTTAAAGGGAAGCTCCTATTTTTGACGGAGATAGACGAAAACTGATATCGGTGTCTGAGGCTCATTTTTTATGATTTACTTAATGGCGAAAACCGCAAATCGATATCTGTCACCGTTCTTGAGTTACAGGGCGTTTTTCGGAAATGTACGTTTTCGAAAAGTGGCCGTAACTTTTTTCGGGTTGAAAATTTTGTGTTTCTGTAAAAACATTCTTAAAGCACTTTTTTACGTGGAATCCAATGCTGCTACTACATTTTTTTTCTAGTCAATGGTTTAAGAGTTACGGTTAAAAAATATTATTTTTTAAATGGAACACCCCGTATATTTTTGCATTTTTTAATAGAGCAAAAAATTACCATTCCAAAAATATATAATACTTAATGATTTACTTAAATAGTTATCAATTACTAATAGCTTTTATGATTTCATGTGTATATAATTGGAAGCACGCCCTTTCAACAAGTAGGCTTTGGACGGTGAGACAATGAAACAATCGTAAAAAAATGTTTACTGTTACCTACCTGTCAAATTTTCAGTTAGGCTGTTTAGGCAGGGCAAAGATTTTTCTATTTTTGTGTAATTTATAAACCTTATAACATACCTACCATGAAATTTGAAAGTTATGAAAAATGGGATAATATTATGATAGTCTGTTTATACAATCCGGAGAAAATGCCTATCTCTGTTTAACTCGTACCTACCTTTTCGGCCTACTATTAATCAAATCTATTAACTATTATTACTCTAACACTATTAATCAAATTGTGTCGCCATCTTGCAAAAATGTGCTTGAAAGGCTGTCTTCTCTCTGGATAGCGCTCGAAGTATAAATTGCTCGTTCCATCTGATTTTTCCCCGGATTGTATAAAACAGACTATATATCCCATTTTTCATAACTTTCAAATTTTATTGTAGGTATGTTATAAAGTTTATAAATTACACAAAAATAGACAAATCTTTACCCTGCCTAAACAGCCTAACTGAAAATTTGACAAGTAGGTAACAGTAAACATTTTTCCACGGTTGTTTCATTGTCTCACCGTCCAAAGCCTACTTGTTGAAAGGGTGTGCTTCCAATTATACACACATGAAATCATAAAAGCTATTAGTAATTGACTACTTAAGTAAATCATTAAGTGTTATATATTTTTAGAATGGTAATTTTTTGCTCTATTACAAAATGCAGAAATATACAGGGTGTTTCACTTAAAAAATAATATTTTTTATCGGTAACTCTTAAACCATTGACTAGAAAAAAAAATGTAGTAGCAGCATTGGATTCTACGTAAAAAAGTGCTTTAAGAATGTTTTTACAGAAACACAACATTTTCAACCCGAAAAAAGTTGCGGCCACTTTTCGAAAACGCACATTTTCGAAAAACACCCTGTAACTCAATAACGGTGACAGATATCGATTTGCGGTTTTCGCCATTAAGTTTATCATAAAAAATGAGCCTCAGACACCAATATCTGTCTATCTCCGTCAAAAATAGGAGTTTCCCTTTAAAAGTGTCCAATTTGGCCCACCCTGTACACCTAACCGTTGAGTGAGGAATAATCCTCACTCAATGACCTAACCTAACTTGATTGTATAAAATGCTCTCGACGTCTTCTATTTCCTCCTTTTATTCGGGAAAGCTACGCCAGAAAAGCTTTAGAATCAGTCCATGAGAAACTTAAGTAGGCTTTTGTCCTGCAGCCCCTGTAGTGCAGAACATTGTCAAAAGTTGATGCGAAAAGTGCAAAAAATTTCAGGTTATTTTAAATATGAGCAACCTCATTGAAAGACTTTACAGAAGTTGATATAACTTCATTTATTTCATCGCAAGTTCAAATCCCACACAATTATTTTTCTTTTTTTTTTAGTTATCAACGAAAATTCAGATTTTATATTTTATTTTTATTGTATACTATGATCTAATGTTATAATAGTAAACAATACAATCTTCATTTTTGTTGATAATAATAATAATCGTTTGGAGACATCGCTTTTTTATGCAAACGGAAAATTGATTTGCACACCAGTCTGCACGCGAGGAGCTCGCTTCTTTGGCACATTCATGGCATTTAGGTATATTCTTATATTATGATTGGCATGCATTTGAACGTTTCATCTGACTGGTCGTGTAACGCCGGTCTATATGACAATATTTAGATTCAGGGTAACGACAAACTCGTAATTTTGTATACTGGTCTTCCAAATAGGGCCATTTTTGAGGCACTATTTAATTTGATTAAGGATAAAGAAATTAATTATTATTTAGGATGGAAGGTAGAAAAAATACAGAAAATTGATTAGCTGTTATACAGCGTGATCAGTTAAGGGCGGCCCTCGGCCATTCCTCGGGAACTATGCAAGCTAGAAAGATGCGGTAAAAAATTAATAAAAGTGACCCAAATAATTTCAATGAAAATGTTTCAAGTTATTTCGTTTGCCGTTCATTCGTTAACTATTTCAGATCCAGATAAGGTAGGCGATTTGTGGAGGAAAAGACAGTTTTATACAACAAAATGGCAAATTCGCTCCCTGGCGGCAAACGAAGTAACTTGAAAACATTTTCATTGAAATTATTTGAGTCACTTTTATTAACAATTTTTTTACCGCATCTTTCTAGCTTGCATAGTTCCCGAGAAACGGCCGAGGGCCGCCCTTAACTGATCACGATGTATATTAACATTAATGAGTTTCAGGTTTTTTATATGGGGAATTGTCAAAAAGTTATTAAAAAAACAAGACTTTTATCACGGAATGTTAGTAATGACTATACAGGGAGTAGCAAGAAATGGTCAGTTCTAATTTCCATCTTCCGGTTTGACTGGAAGTGAGTATTAGGTACTTTGACAATTATGTTTTTTTTTGAAAATCTGGACATTTCAAAAAATTTTCGGAAATTTCTTGAACATTTTTGGATTTTTATTTCGTCTCAAAAAAAAAACAAAAAGGAAAAATCTGATTCTTTTTGTGTAGATCAATCTCAATCAGATATTTTTGAGGGACGCGGAAGGGATGTATGAGTATAGAGTATAAGTACTGTTTTTTTTTGTGTAAATCAATGTCAGTCTCAAATATATTTTGGGAGGACACATAGGGGATGTAAGAGTAGGTATAGAAAAAACATGCAGCGATGCCGTTAGTAAAGACAGTGGCGTCGCAAAAATCCAAGAAAAAAATCTCATTTTTTGTGTAAGTCAATCTCAATCTCAAAGATATTTTTGGGAGACGCATAGGGGATGTAGTTATATAGAAACAAATTATGGGTACTGTGACAAACAACAGTGGCGTCGCAAAAAATTTCCAAGTATCCTATTTTTGTGTAAATCAATCTTAATCTCAAAGATATTTTTGGCAGACGCATAGGGGATGTAGTAATAGAAAAAAACCTGCGGGGTGCCATGACAAACGACAGTGGCGTCACAAAAAATCCGAAAAATCTTATTTTTTTGTGTAAATGTGTAAATCAGTCTCAAAGATATTTTTGGGAGACGCATAGGGGATGTAGTAATATAGTAAAAACCTGTAGGAGGTGCTGTGACAAACGACATTGGTGTCGCAAAAAAATACCAAAAATCTTATTTTGTGTAAAAATCAATATTAATCTCAAAAATAATTTTGGAAGAGGCATAAGGGATGTAGTGATATAAAAAAAACTGTAGGGATGCTATGACAAACATCAGTTGCGTCGCAAAAAAATCCTAAAGAATTTTTTTTTGTGTAAATCAATCTCTATTTGAAATATATTTTGTGGGGACGCGTAGGAGTATTGAAAAAAATCTGTAGGGATGCCGGGGAAAACGACAGTGGCGTCACAAGAAAATGTAAAGAAATTATGTTTTTTTTTGTAAATTAATCTGAATCTCAAAGATATTTGTGGGAAACTCGTAGGGGATGTAGGAGTATCGAAGAAACCTGTATGGGTGCCGTAACAAACGGCGGTAGCTACGCAAAAAATCCCAATGAAGAAAATTCTGAAATTGTTGTGCAAATCAATCTCAAAGATTGGTGGGGGAGAGGTAGGGGATAGAGGAGTATAGAAAAAACTTATAGGGTTGCTGTGACAAGCGACAGTGGTATCGCAAAAAAAAACGCGTAGGCGTTTATAAGCCTGCCGCGGTTTCAGCGCGGCGAGAACTTGACATCCCTCCAGTTGGTGGCGCTCCGAGGTCTGTACTTGTTCTGGTGGCACTCCAACCTTCTGTTCTCTCCTGATGTATGCTAATCCACCAGTTAGTTCCACCAAAATTGCTATTGGACCAGGTTGGGTGTCAAGCTGAGCAAAGACAGATTTCTTCTCAGGGGGTTTTAAATAAAATCCACTACACTCAAACTGGTTTATTTTGTGGTCAAGGGACTTTACATGTTTTAAAGTTGTGTAGTAAATTCTAAAATAAACCAAAACATACAATAAACTAAACAATTACAAAAATGTTTAGCTTACCCAACACCTGGAAATGCTCCCTAAGATATATTAGATATATTAAATATTAGTAAACAAAAAACCTCTCGGCTGCCAGAAATTTACTTTATAGGAATTTGAAGTTGTCAGAATTAAACAGATGACAAACTCATGGAAAACCTGACTATAAATAATTCTCTGTATCACTTTCCGTAAGAGGATGTTTTCCTTAAATATGAAGGGCTGGCAGTCCAAAATATGTTTGTTCCTATTTATAATTATTGTAAGAATTCATTAAGATAAGTGTGTCTTGGTTCAACATAATAAAATATCCGCTTTTGAATACCGTGTTTTATGTATAGCTTTAAGTAACGAAACTTTGAAGGTTTTTTCACAAAGAAGATTTTGACAAAATACCTATTTCCACATACCTACCAGCCAAAAGCAACGAATAGTACAAATCACCATTTTTTGCACTCATTGATGCACAATGTTCTGTCTACATAGTTTGTACAGTAGCTACCTACTTTGTCAAAATCACAATAATATTGTAAAAAAAATCAAAATTTCGTCCCTTAAACAAGTTTGAAGAGAAAAATAGTTAGAGGCAAAATAGTGGCAAATATCGCATGTTTATTATTTTTTTATTTTTTTATTGCTTCAGCTCGTTTCCGCAGCAACCACTCCTGAAATATCATTCAAGAAGTGTTTTTAAGTAGTTTTAACTCAAACTATTCTCACTGATTTTCATAACACCTTTAACACTAATTATTGGAGGAAGAACATAAAGAAGCTGATGCTAAAGATACTTGCTGTTCCGTTGTTGCCATATTTCTTTCACTTATCACATACCAACGTAAAATCAAAATTCCAACAAGAACTGAGTATTATATATTTCAATATTACCGAACCTACGTTAATTTAAAAAAATATACATATATTAAAATAAAATAATAAAATAATGATGTGTCAGCGGTTGTTTACATCTACAACTGAGTTGATTAAGACCATCCGAAAGCAAATATGAACAAAGTGGCCGGTGTTCAGGTTCGAAAGCACGAACGGGGCAAACCCTCGATTTCACAAGTCCAATAATTAAAGTCTCTTCGGGGCAATTTCCGCCATTTAGCGGCACCGCTTGCGCTAATAACGTCCACTGAAAGGAGAAAAATATTTCTAGGAAGTCAACGGGCTACGGAATAACGAACTCGTTACACAGACAGCTCGTGATTAATTTATAGGGCTCTCTAAGCGACTTAAAAATTTATGTCCGCCTGGCTCTGAAAAGTCGGATGGCATTTTCACTACCAGATCCGTGTAACTAAAATATGATAAAATATTTATTATGTAGCTTGTGTCGAGCATGGGCGCCTTTACGGCATTAGCTAGAGGGCGGCAGTAATTTTATCAAGTAAGAAATTCATATAGTTTAAGAAAATTAAATTTAATTGTTGTGGTCAAAAATTGTGAGAATTTTCAGATTTTGAAGGTCAAACAGTTTAAATAAATAAAAAAGTAATCTAAAAAACTGATAATATGAGAGAAAAATATTACACAAGTCAACTGATGGACGGTGGTAATTTTTTAACCTTTTAAAAATTCTTAATTAGTGCCTATAAAATTGTTGCGACACCCTATAAATTATCATGTCCTTTGAAAGGATCACATTATCAATATGTTTCGTATCGATTGTTTTATAAACTGGTTTTGATCAAAAATAATACGAATTATGCAAAAAAATAAGTATATGAATAAATTTTTCAGTGTCAAATAATGTGACTAATAGCAAATTCAAGCAGCAGTGAACGGAAAGATAAAAATAGGCATATCAAAGTGCACAATAAGGGAAAGGCTGGCGGTGTCGATATGCTTCAGGTGCTGGGGATTCGGGCACGGGCACATTGCGGCCGAGTGCGAAGGCAAGGACAGGACCGATAGCTGCTACAAGTGCGGCGAGAAAGGTCACACAAGAGCGAACTGTACCTCCAACAGGACAACCTGCCCCCTTTGCAACGGCGACGACCATACGGCGGGAGGCAGCGGGTGCCCATAAAACTAAAAAATGTACTCAGGGAAGCTAGTGTAAGAAGATACAGGAACAGTACTAGAGGAAGGAGGGGCAGTACTAGGACGGCATCAGTGATGTAAGAAATGGCGACAAAAGTGCTACAGATCAATGTAAATCGATCATACGCGGCGATTCATTTATTGCGCAAAACAATACACGATGAAGGCATACAGGTGGTGCTGATCCAAAACATGTGATTATCTTACTGATGCTGTGATATGGATCTGTGATAGGGGGATAGTAACAGAAAGCAGGAGCGGGCAAGGGTTTCGCCTGGGCCCGAAATGGCGAATGGGTGATATACTCCTGCTACATATCCCCAAATAGCGGCATGGATCTGTTTAATGCACACTTGGAGGACCTGACTGAGTCGCTCCGGTCAATGGTTGGCGGCCCCCTAGTTGTGCTGGGGGGCGACTTCAGCGCTAAGAGCCCAATGTGGGGCTCGACTACAAGGGACACAAGGGGCGATGTCTTAGTGGACTGGGTGGTCGCCCAGGGATTGGCGGTTGCAAATGGCAAATGACGTGACACTCATCACGGAGGGCGAGAGTAGCAGAATCAACTAGTGGAGAGTAATAGAGGCCGAAACTCTCAGTGATCACAGGGTCATCACCTTTGAACTGACGATGGAGGGTGCAGCAGTGGCACAGAAGGAGGTACAGAAGCCAGGGAAGTACATATTCAGTCAGAGACAGTTCAGCCGCCTAAAAACAGAGCTTGCCGTGGAAATGGACTCGCTGGACAGCTTCACGTCCGCGAGTCTTGCGATGGCCACCGATAAAGCATGTCAAAGTACTCTCACGAGAAGAAAGCAAGGGCCAGGCAGGAAGCCGGTGTACTGGTGGAATGAAGACATCAGAGAAAACAGGGCCAAGTACATTAGATGCCGACGTGCCTAGACTAGGGCCAGAAAAGGAAGGGGCTTTGTGGACACAGACGGTAATGTACGAGGAATACAGAAAGGTCCGCAGGATACTGGATAATGAAGAAGCATCCAAAACGCGAAAAAGGCGAAAAAGGCTGGCATGGGAATGGACACAGCCGAAACTAGATCCAACTAGGCGAAGGCAAACAATTGCGGATCGAAGGTGGCCAGGATGATCCCCCCCCTAGTGCCGATCACGGAAGAAGAAGTTCTGGCGGCAGCCGCGCATATAAAGAAGAGGAAGGCCCCTGGCCCAGACGGCATCCCAGCCGAGGTTACGAAGATTGCCGCGGAGCAAAGACCGGAACGTTTTTGACGGTGTATAGCGAGATCCTTAGAAAAGGAGAAATCCATAGGGAATGGAAAACCGAGGAGGTGATTCTGATTCGCAAGACGGGCAAGACTCCGACCACGTATCGCCCTATATGCCTAATAAATGGCATAGCAAAGCTGTTTGAGGCGGTAATCAGGCGCAGACTCGAACTGGAGATTGAGGAAAAGGGGAGGGCTGTCCCAGCACCAATACGGTTTCAGGAGGGGCCTCTCTACCATCGACGCCATCGGAGAAGTGGTAGAACTGGCAAAGGCGGCAAAAGAGGGTAACTGGCGCAATCGGGAGATCGGTGTTGGGGTGGCGCTTGATGTTAAAAACGCATTTAACACGGCCCCGTGGGGTGGAATTGTGACTGCGCTGAGCAGATGGAGCATCACGAGATGTCTTATTGCGACCGTTCGGAACTACCTTACCGATAGATCTATAATACTGGTCCAGGGGGAGCCTGAGAAGAAACTAAGCTGTGGCGTCCCACAGAGCTCAGTGCTGGGACCCTTATTGTGGAACGTGTTATACGAGGGCGTGCTGTCTCTGCCAATGCCACCAATATGCCAGCTAAACGCGTACGCAAACGACGTGGTTGTGATGATTGCGGGTCACACCACAGAAGAGGTTATCGCTAGGGCCGAGGACGCGATAAGCAGGGTTAACGGTTGGATGACCATGCAGGGGCTGGGACTGGCACCGCAAAAGACGGAGGTGATCCAGATAACGGGACGTAGGAAACTCGACGCTTTCACGCTGAGGTGCGTGGACCGTCCTGTTGAGACTAAGCCGGTACTAAAGTACCTGGGTGTCCTGTTGGACAAGAACCTAAATTGGACGCCTCATATACAGAGGGTAGCGGAACGGGCTGAGGGGGTGTCGGCCTCACTTCTTCGACTCATGCCGAGAACTCGGGGACCGAGGACAAATGCAAGGAGACTACTATTATCGCTGCATTCTACTTCTTACATTTATTACTGATTTTAGTTTTTAGAAATTGAGCAATGTTTATTTTGAATATTATTACTCACAATCTACTCCATAGCTTTTAATTAAAATTACCTATAGGTACCTATTTGGAACTTGTCGGAAGCAGGAAAAATATAATACATTGCACGATGCGTAAGCTCTTTTTTGGCCTCGGAGGTTTTTAAGGACCGAGGCAACGGGAGCGTTGCCTCGGTCCTTAGGCAATCTCCTCGGCCAAAAAAGTAGACTTACGCATCTTTCAATGTAAATAACTATTATTTGTATCATGAGGGTATTCCTTTAATATTGAATCCTTAAAAAATTAAAATTTTTATTTCAATAACTATCTACGAAGTGTGGTGTAACTAAACGATTTTTGCAATCGTCTATGGTTAAGGTTTTGCAGTGGAAAAAATACATAGATAGTGAACATAATCTTACACAAATTAACTACTATAAAATTATACCGTGAATTTGGAAGTGGGCAAATATACAGCCTGAATGAGTACTTTTCTTGGAATGTACCTTTTATGAGAGAAATGAGTGAAAGAAAGAAGTGTGGAAAAATAAAGTCGTTCTTATTTTATACGCGTAAACTGTCTGTAGTCGCACTATGCGTGAACAGATGCTAAGCTTAAAGTTGGTGAGTTTATAGTCTATAAGCTAAGTGAAAGGCCCTTCCAACAGGCAGGCAGACTGGCTCCCGCTTCCTGAAAGCTATCGCCTAAAAGGGGAATTTCAATTCAATTTAACGGGCGGATTTTTTGATGAAAGCGCCAGTGTTTGAGTTAATTGCTCTAAGCGAACGCGATTATACAGTCATTGTACTGCACAAATGAGCAGTCATGTCACAAAGGTTGGAATCTTTCTTTATCCAGGCCCCTGCCCTTGCCTACTTGAATAGGTATACTTTATCGCATTTCGCACACCAAAGAAAAAAATAAAATTAGAGTTGGTTAAAAATGTTGTATAAGTTTCTCCTTTACGGCCTTGTTACATAATAGTATATTACATAGCGAGAGTTGTAAACAGCTTATTATGTATGAGTGGAAAAGTTGCGCACGAGCCGCGCAGCGGCGAGTGCTATAATTCCACGAGTATGTAATAAGCTTACAACTCGAGTTTTGTACTATAATTTTTCTACGACGAAAGAAAAACTATTATAATAGATAAACTATACTTCTGATTGTCTGACAGGCAACAATTAGTATGTTGGTTGGTTGCTATGCTGGCGCGGATGCCGCGCGAACAAGGCACCCGTGATAATTGTGGTTTAATTAAGAACAGATATGTAATTTTTTTATTACGTGTCGGTCATTACGTGTCAGTGTTCGTAACAATGGACTTACTTATAACCTAAACCATTACTTAATAGGTATGTACTAGTATAGGAGTAGAAAAATGACTATTTTGATTGGTCATCGCAAAATTACCTAATGGACCAGGTAAATAAAAATTAATAAATTCTTTTAGTTAAAGATTTCACAGAGAAATGTAATATTTTCGAAAGTTTTGGTTTTTGGTTGATATAAACAATTGAAAATTATTGTGCCTGATTATACATTTTTGAGTAAAAGCATTTACCTAATACTTTATTCACCTGGTCCAACAGATTTTTTTGGTTTTCATGTTCTAATAAATTTCCCTCTCACCTATTAAATATTCCTGCTGAAAGTAACATTTTTAATCAGGACACCAGTTCGGTGCTAATGCTGTGCTAATTTGTAGGCAATTATTTTTTAAAGTTGCCTTTTTGGAATTCACAGGGAAATCATACGAATGTATACCCCACACCTGATACCACATAAAACAGCGAATAGTGGTCCTCCCGCACAAGCATGTGATAGCTTGTGGGTTACTCTGTGAATTATCACCATTATTATTATTAGACAAGGATGGATTTTTGTACTTGTAGGTACTTACAAATAAAGAGGGATATTTTTGTGGCATAGCATAAGGATAGTAAAATATAATCTGCCAAAAAAGCTGCCGGAGCATACGGGTTCCATCGGATTGGGGGGTATAACTGACTATTAATGAGGAGCAGTGAGGTGAAGGAGACTCTGACGCCTTCCAGAACTTCTAGAAGAGGTTGGAGGGTATGTAACCATTCATTATTGTTGCTCATGTGAACTTCCTATTTGTCCTTATACCTACAATACTCGACATATAGCGACTTAATGCAAGAATCGAACGTGGAAATTCTAACCTACAATGTCAAAGCCAGAATATGAAACACAGAAAGATTTTTAGTACCTGTAATAATTATCAATAATAAATGATGTTTAGTGGCATATCAGGTAAAGGATATCAATTGAAAAAAATGCAATCCAGCCGGGACTTGAACCCGGGACTCCTACTGTGGCCGTAGGCACTTTAACCAACTAAGCTACCGAAGATATGGGTTCCATCGGCTAGGTGTTATTTATTCCAATTGATATATAGTTAGTAGCGGTGAGATGTAGAAGACTTCGGCGTCTTCTACAGCTACTAGAAGGGGTTAGAGGGTGTAGGGAAACCATTCAATCGATATCCTTTACCTGATATACCACTAAACATCATTTATTAATAATAAAAGTTGTTTGCTGAAATCTCCGTCAGGTATGATTCCTTTAGTTTTCAACCTCGAAATTCTTACGATCCACAAAACACTCGATTGCCGCCTGCCGAACCGTAAAACTGGAATCACCACAAGGAATACTTCAAATCCGCAAACATTTGTTATAATTAACGATTTGCCATTAGACTGGATTAGAAATTTGTGGATACAGCACGATGGTCAGCAACAATGTCAAGCCAAGAATATTAACAAAAACAATGTTTTTGTGGCATAGTAGGTAAACTTTTTCAACTGATTACCGTTTACTTGCTATTCCACAAAAACATCCCTCCTTATTATTATTAATATTGTTACGAAGTAATTCAGCAATAATATTATTTCCAAGGGCTTGAGGACATTTCTCAAGTTATAATTATTCAATAATTATTGTTATTAGTAATTCAGTCACCAAGAAGATTCGGTACACCTAAAAATAATGTCTGTTCAAAATTTCAGAGAACAATGTTCACCCGGGATGCTGTGACATTTTCAGGGTTAATATAACAAGTGGTGTGCCTGTTATCTACAATATATTTCTTTAATTTTACGAATTATTAACCTAAAGCTGAAAATACCACAACTGGAGAACAAAAACTGATCTGCAATAATAAAAGAATGTACAAAGTCATACGTATCGAATTAAGAACTTATAGATAAATGAACTACCAATATACCGGGTACAATATTCAAGAAACAAATATTGACAAATTATTGTGTGCGATTTTGAAGATTTTATATTGTAATAAAGAATCATTATTTTCTCTGAAGTTTCTAAACTAATGAAGCAGTTTATTATACAAATTTCAGGTCTTCTGGTATAAATTAAAATTACTTTCCGTCTAATTAGCATCTTAATCATCCTTATCACCTTGTTTCGTGGCTATTCCACATCTTCCAGTTGCAATTAAATATAAATCAACTTTCACAAGTGACTATGTCGAGAGTTGCTGCAAAGTCAGAATTTTAGAACATGACATGATATATTATGCAGATTCTAATTTTACATGTATAGTGCCCGCATTGTGCGCAAACAGCCCAATGGTCATTCTTTTTATATTCTTGGAAAGAAAAGAAATGTCTGTTCTTTAAAAAGTGAGAAGGGAACATATCAAAATTTTCACAAGTTCGAATAAAAAATTTTACTATTAAACTTTCGGGCTGTGTTTGCCATTATACGGCGTCACACATACGAAAGTAAGCATCCTATGGGCTTTTTTATTATTATGTAGATGTTGATGACCTGAATTTAATAATACGAGCCAAAACAAGGCAATATGGACTTATGAACTCATAGTTCTTTGACCTAACCCCGTTTGTTGTGAAAAGTAGGTGTAAAGACTAGGTATTCACTGAGCATTTATTGTATTGTAATAGTAGGTACCTAGGACATTTTATTATTTCATTTTTAAGATAATTGCTACCTAAAGTGTTACGTTAAATTGAAAATATTAATTATTTTTAATTTATTTTCATAACAAGTGCATAAAAACCGCTTTATTTTCAAAATTTGTAAGCTTACTCTGCCTGCTTTAATTTAGCCTCATAAACGATTATTTTTATTTTCATGGGTAACTAGACCTTCTGCCAATAAAAAATATTATAAAAAAATAGTTTTTCTTAATTTCTTATAGTAAATACAAAACAAACTGGCAAGTGTGACATATCAACTTAAATAGGATATTTTGCTTTATAAAAAATGAGTCAATATATTTTCTTCCAGATAATTTAATTTTTGATCCCAGAAGAACCGAATATTAGTCATATCTAATATTTCAAAATTGATACAATAGTTGTATTGTCACAGTTGTTGCAAACAGTTTTCATATTGAACTTTTTTCTGTACCTCTAGAAATTAAAAAGTTACATTGGTTTAAAAATTTTGATTTTTTTTTTAATTTTTAGCCGGAAGGGCTATTGATCGCACCCGCCACCGATTTTTTCTGACAAAAAATAGCCAAGATATTTTGAGTGAGCCAATTATATAAGCTGCCTGTATATTATGGAGTCAGAATAAGTACATAACAAGAAATTTGAGAACATATACCAGATTTTTGCTAATTAAATAAACTAAAAAAAGCAAAACGAAAATTAACCCCTTACATTATTTCAAAAACTTTACGTACTTTACGTAGTTTGGACAGTACAGGGTGATCCATCCAAGAGGAACACCCCCCCTTAACTTTTTTGTGTGGATGATTACAAAATGACTATTATCGTTTTAGGGGCATCTTTTTTATCATTTTTTCTTATACTTAATTTATCAGCAAACGTTTCGTCTCTGAGATACAGGATGTGAAAACATGAAAATATGAAGTTCGAACGCCCTGTATTGTAAAAACGGCTGGAGACGAAGTGTAGATTCCAAAAATGCTATAATATACAGGGTGTTCTTGTGAAAAAACATCAGCTTGGTTTGTCCAGCTTTTACGGAACACCCTGTGTCAATTTCAGTAAGTTCATGGAAAAGCTCACAAGAAACCTTAAAGCTTTTATCTCTACAATTTTTTCTTTAACTTGAAAAATAAAGAAGTTAAGGGGGGTGTTCCTCTTGGATGGATCACCCTGTTCAAGTAAGAAAACTCACGACTACAATCGCAACAAAAGATAGCATTCGCCATTGTTTTAAATAATATACAGTGCTATTCATAAAGTTTGCACCAAATGGGAAAAAATTGAATTATTCTATTTATTGAAAATCTGATTTTGGAATAATATGTTGGTGCATGTTTTGTTTACACTAATGCGCCTAAAGAAGGTCGTGACGTCACAGCCCATGCCTGTCACATTTGACATTTAAACAAAAAAATTGGGAAAAATCAGGTTTTCCTTGAAAATATCGGAAAAAGTTATTAAGATAGATAGATAGATAGATATATACAGGGTGTCCAACTTTAAAACTGTACAAATCCTTAAAATCTTCATTTTTGGAGATAGTCGCCTAAACTTTTTTTTGTTTGAAAGGCCTTCAAAAAACCGCTTCTTTTGACCTTCCTACTATTTTCAAAAAGCAAATCCAGGACCGGCTGCGATTTTTTTTATACCCCCGATTTTGACGAAAACCATTTGGCGATTTTTTTATTTAAAAACTGACCCCACAGCGTTAATCAGAACACCCAAAAACCCCTATATACCAAATTTGAATAAAAAATATACAGGTAGTTCCATTCTGCAGGGTGTCAAAGTTTAGCAAAATAGGAATTTTAAAGGCATCTGGGGAGTCAAGTGTGCCATGGAATCCCTTCAAAACAGTTGAATGGTCAACAGGACCACTCAAGATGTTGGTGTGAAAATATTTACTACAAAAATATACAGGGTATTTTTCTCTGAGCCATCTCAAAATTCTGAAATTGTATGAAACTTATACGGATCAAGAGTGCTCTGGAATCATTGAAAAAAATATTGATAAACACAAAAGTAATGTATTTCTTTACAAAATGCAAACTAACAAATAAAAACAATTTAAATTATTGAACCTTTCTCAACAAAGTCACTGTCTAAGATGATACATTTTCTGTGCGTTTCCTGTTGTGGCACACCAGCCACCTTAACTGATATGGACTTACCGACTGGCAGGTTTCTGTATTTTTTAGGTTTAGTTTGTTTATACTGTGTGGAGCGGTTTTGATATAATCGATTTTTGACCCGTATAAAGTTCCAAAAATTCAGTAATTTGAGATAGCACTGATAAGAACACTCTGTATATTTTGTATTGGATATTTACACACCAACACCTCGAGTGGTCCTATTGACCATTCAACTGTTTTGAGGGGATTCCATGGCACACTTGACTCGGCAGATGCCTTAAAATTCCTATTTTGCTGAACTTTGACACCCTGCAGAAAGGAACTCCCTGTATATTTTTTGTTCAAATTTGGTATATGGGGTTTTTGGGGTGTTCTGATTAACGCTGTGGAGTCAGATTTTAAATAAAAAAATCGCTAAATGGTTTTCCTGACAATAATCGGGGGTATAAAAAAAACGCAGCCGGCCCTGGATTTGCATTTCGAAAATGGTAAGAAGGCCAAAAGAAGCAGTTTTTGAATGCCTTTCAAACAAAAAAAGTTTGGCGATTATCTCCAAAAATGAAAATTTTACGGATTTGTACAGTTTTAAAGTTGGACACCCTGTAGCTAGATAGAAAGATACACAGACAGATAGACAGACAGGCAGACAGACAGACAGGCCGGCAGACAGACAGACAGACAGACAGACAGACAGGCAGGCAGGCAGACAGACAGACAGACAAATAGATAGATTTTATTGAACACAGTTGGTATAAGTATATAAATAGTGAACGTCAAATTAAAACAATACAAATATAGGAAAAACCAATTCCGCAGTACACAATTAGATACCCAAGTAGTCATTTACACTATAATATACATTATCTAGTAACATATTAAACACTGTTCGCTTAAACACAACAAAACTTTGTATTAACCTGAATATGGACGGAACAGTTAGGATTCGTTTCTCCTTAAAAGCCCTTTTACACGATTCTCTGGACGGGATGTTAAACATCAATCGAACAAGCCTTTTTTGACAGATAAAAACTCTCTGTGAATGTGCACTGAATCCACACAAAACTATATTATTAGCTATATAGCTGTATCCTAAGGCATAATACAGATTCATTATCTCCCTGGCTCCTATAAATGCTTTCATTTTTAATATGGCAAAGTAAGCGCAGTTTAATTTGGAGCAAACATACTTCACATGCTCAGCCCAATCTAACTTATCATTAATTCTAATACCTAGGAACTTAGTATTTTCTGTTAGTTGTACTGCTACTTGATTCCCATCTGCAATCGGTCGTCTCTGAACATGAAAATTAATATAAACCGTTTTACCTGCGTTCAGCACCAATTGATTTCTCTAACACCAAGATTCTATTTTATCCATAGTTTTTTCTACTAGCACTGCCAGAGCCTTAGGCGTCTGTGCAGACAAAGTCACAGTAGTGTCATCGGCAAGCAAAGTCACTTTAGCGTTTGATATATATGAGGGAAGGTCATTCACATACAGTGTGAAAAAAAGTGGACCCAGTGTCGATTCCTGCGGAACTCCCAGCGATATTTTACAGTTTTCTGATAGTGTATCCTGATACTTTACATACATTTGCCTGCCTCTCATATATGATATTAGCCAGTCTAGTACATGTCCCCGTATGCCAATATTATATAGTTTATCCATGAGGAAGTCAGGATTTACTGTGTCGAAAGCACAGGAGAAGTCAAGAAAAATAGCCAGTACATAGTTCTTTCGATTTATCTCTTCATGGACTAAGTTCAATAGATCATAAGAGACTTCCTCTATAGACCTTCCTTCTCCTAAACCCATACTGGCTTGGAGTAATTAAAATGTACTTCTCTAAGTAATCTATGATGATACTCGCAACTATTTTCTCAAATACCTTCGATATGATATTTAAGAGTGAGATTTGTGTGTAGTTAGTAACATTATTTCGTAAATCCTTCTTATGTACTGGTATTACGCATTCCACCTTTAAGGCGTCTGGAAAGATTCCGCTCTCTATAGATCTTAGTGATGTAAAAAACAAGATTTCTTGTCTTGCTCGGCAACTTCTTGTCTTGTCTTGCTAAGCAAGGCAAGATGTAAAACTACTTCTTGTCTTGCAAATTTCTTGCACAGTTATTTCTTGTCTTGCTAGCAAGACTCTTGCTTACTTCTTGTTCTTGCTTTTTAGGGGATTCCCCAACTCTTTTTCGGGGATTCCCTTTATTTTACGCCTTCTGCGCGCTCGCCGGCGCCGAGCGAGCCACCCTATTTTATCTAAAATGGTCAGGGATATTCTAAGTACTATGGCAACGTCAATTCCTGCCGAAAGACTTTTTTCGAAGGCATCATTGGTTATAAGAAAACACCGAAATAGGCTAAATTCTGAATCATGCCTTCTCTGTCTAAATTCATGGGGCAGTGTAAGAAATACAGATAACTAGTTACTAGTAATGTCAGTAATGTCATGTTCACATTTAAGATTTAAGTAGGTACCTACCTTGGTACCTATAGTTTGTTCAGCGAATGTTCGGCCCTACGTCACAACTCTCGTCCTTGTCTAACTCGTGAATATACGACCGTAGTTTCAGTTTTTTTTTTGTATAAAAGAATTACCTACTTTGTTTCTTATTAATATGATTTAAATAAATCACGTTTTCCTTGGTTATTTGTCTCATTTACTTGCCATCGGTAGAAAGCAAGAAATCTTGTTTCTTGCAAATTTCTTGACAAAAATATTGTCTTCTTGCTGGAGCTACTCTTGTCTTGTCTTGCTTCTTGCTCCACTACTTCTTGTCTTGTTCTTGCAGCAAGAACAAGACAAGAACAAGAAAGAGCAAGACAAGAACAAGAAATTTTTACATCACTAATAGATCTATTCAAGATAAGCGATAAGGGTTCACACACATAGTCAGCAACCGATTTAAGCAGTTTGGCATATATCTCATGAAGGCCTCTTGATTTTTTATTTTTTAATTGGTAAATTTCCTTTTTTATTATATCCGGCTCAATAAATGGCATGTGCATTGTTTGAGCGACCATAGAGGATCTGGTACAAGGTAATGACAGGTTTTTTCCTTGTACCTTATAATTTTGTTTCACTGACTTTCAAAATATGGATGTATCTTATATAAAAATATTATACAACACTGGCCTAGGGAATAAACTTACCTTAAAATAAAAGAGTCATTGCACCAAGATTGTGTCCTTACACAATAGCTATTTTAAAAAATCTCATATGTATCTCCTTAAATTTGCATTGAAATTTATTTGTATTGTTATGATTTAGTGAGAGAGCAACCACTGAATAAGTTTCTTCGGTTATTTGCGGGAAAAAAATAGCGTACCGATTTCAAGAGAAATAATTAAGAAAAAGCGAACATCGTGATATACTTCTGATAAATTTGCATAGAGGCACAATAATGCAATACAAACACATATTTTAAATAACTTTTTCCAATATTTTCAAGGCAAACCTGACTTTTCCTAATTTTTTATTTTAAATGTCAAATTTGACAGGCATGTGCTGTGACGCCAAGACCATCTTTAGGCGCAATAGTATAAACACAAATTTTTCCCATTTGGTGCAAATTTTATGAATAGCACTTTATGTTTTACGTTATTTTAATAAATCTGAGATTTTCTCTACATACCTCTACTATTGACGGAAACAATATGTATCTACGGGTGGCCCACCACGAACTGCATCGATCTATATATGGAAAACTAAAAGTATGAAAATTCTGAAAATTTGGCACCTCACCAATGCCGATGGGCGCTGCTTAACTAAAATATTTTGGTGAATCTGGCACTTCCGGTTATACCGGAAGTCGATATCATCTTTCTTATTTCAAATGGAACACCCTGTATATTATTGCATTTTTGGATTCTAGGCATCATTTTGGAACAAAAACATGCAACATGTCCTATGTCTAAATCTAACCGTTTTTGAGATATTTGCATTTTTCCGAAAAAAATTACAGGTGCAGACCTAAAGTCAATTAGCAATTTATACGAGGAAACCGCGAAATTTCAAAACGAATTTTTGGCATCGTGTAACAGAAGACCTGACCTAGTGATCTCTGCTGAGAAATAAATCCGTTCTTATACAGGGTGTTCACAAAATATCAATAAAAATTACATTCAAAATGTGCTTAAATCTCGAAATTTTCAAATGGAAATCCCCATTTTTTTTAATGCGATCTTATTCACAACTAAAAATGATGACAACTTTGTGTAAGGTTTCCTATACCTAAAAGCAGTAATTTTCGATTAATTTACGAAAAACCCATTTTTCGCCCATAAAATGCGGGGTTTGCTTAACGCTTGGAAAATCATATTAGCCGTGGACGTTGAAAAGACAATCGCGGCTGAGGAAATGTCACTTGGTTTATAAATTATTGTCAACAATAATGCCGGCGCGCTTAAATTCCCGTCCCGTCCCCAGTCTACCAGTCGCACTAGATTCTTTATAGGATATTATAACGGAACATGCTCCGTTCAACCTGTTGGTATAAACACTTTTAGTCAAATTTCAATTTCTAAAAAAACTGAAATAGCTGCTCAAATTATGGAAGGTGAACCAAGTATATCAGTACCGGAAACTTCACAACAATTTGAAAAAGAGTTTTAAGTGAAGAACCTGATACCTTCACAGGCAATGAAGAAAACAAAATTCAAAAAATACTGGAAATGAAGTTTGTCCATCAGTTACCTCGACTACGTCTTGAGCTGAAAACTTCATCCGTGCAACAAATATGCACTTTTTGCACTAGTTACACAAATAACTACTTTTCTAAGTATAATAGAATTGTGTTTTCGCATAGCAAAAAAGGAAACTTTTTCGGGGTATTAGGTGTCTCAAATAAAGTCCGATTATATCCTTAGTTTTTGAAATAAAAAGTCCAGCTTAAAACCAGGATGATGCAGTTTTCTCTGGGGAATCCGAATCTAGTTTCAGAATTTATATACAGGGTGTTCTCGAAAAGTTAAGGACAAAAATACTGGTTGTCTATTTAAGAAGGGCCACTCGAGAAAATCTTGACAAATATCCCTTTTTCTGAGAACTTTATTTGAAAAAAAAAATTGCTTTTTTGATGAGCTAACTTTACGTAAAAACACACTTGAAATCCATGGCCTATACTTTCCGAGATATTTTTTAAAATCCCGAAAATCGCCGAAATTTCTTCGGCATGTAACTTTTGTGTTTCAAGAGTTACCGAAAAAAATTCTTATTGAAATTTTTGGGCAAAACTGATTGCTTTAAACCTGGTTTATCAGAATTTGGAAAAAACCATGGTTTGTTGTGTGCTCTCTTAACACTTAATTTTTTTTTATTTATAGCTGTCATGCGTACTAGAAAATTTTAAAAATGTGGAAAATGTGCAAGATACCGATACTTCGCAAGAAATTTCCAAGATTTCCAATGTAGTGTGTTGGGAAAAAAATACCTAAAACGTGAAGTTACAGTATTCGAGGCCACGGCTCGCTACAATAAAATTGTTTTAAATTCTGATAAAGTAGCAATTAGTTTTGCCCACAAATGACACAAAAATAAATAGTAAGATTTATTAGGGGATTTGTTGGGCGAAAATTGTTATTTGTAAAACAGGCTTTAATAAATGGAGTATTGTGTGTAGGCGCTTGTACGCCTGCCGTGGTTTCAGCACGGCCACAACTGGGTACTCCTCAAGTTGATGGCGCTCAGAGGTCTGTACTTGTTATAAACGCCTAGTCCGCGGCCCTGTCAGTTTTCCTAGGTGTTTATAGTCGTCCTCGCTTCTGATGAATGTAGTATATATAAGTCCAAATTTCGCCTGGGCCCGCAAAAAAATATAAGTTCCACATCGCTATTGAAGCGTGCCAGAATCGGAAAAGCCGTTCCGACGTTTGGGCCACTTTCCGATTTGGGTTCCTAGATATCTAGGGTAACTAGATATCGATCGAGGCAACCGCAAAGGAAAAGGGTTGGTTTTGTTTTGTTCATTTTTCGAGAATTTCTTCATTTTCTGGCGGAACCCCACTTGCCATCCTTGATCTGTATCTGGGTTTTCACGCGACGAACAGGTACTTATTGCGCAAGGGGGACTGTATTTGGTTTTTACTGTAATATATTTCATTTATGAGAATGCTCTGCCCCAATTTTTATTTTTTTCGGGAAAGCCGGACCAGAAAATATATAAAAAACCAGGCCTTTGCGCTTTGAAGATCCAATCCCATAAATGTATATCTTAGTGCACCAATGAAAAACTTTGCCGTAGAAGGTGTTAATGTAGGTACATTTTTAGATATATTTTTTTGTATAGTTTTACCTTAATATTCCTAGGTACTCTCGGAGATCTTTGCCATTATCTAGACCTAATACATAATGGTTCATTTTGATAGAGACCCGTTCTAAAGAAAACCTGACACAAAATATTGTTTCCTGCCGTTTAAAGCACATGATATACAAGTCGCGGTTATCTGCTAAAAGACGAGTTCAAAGACTCTAAAAGGGGATTTTAAAATGTTTTATGGGTTATTCTGCCTGTCTGTAACTATTATTTCTCATTTACTTTTAAAAATAATCATTTGCATAGTTTTCATTAGTTTATTGACCAAATTTATCATTCATTGTCAACAAGTGTGATCACCATGAACCACTTATTTGATGACATCGCCACAGACATTCCTAGTCAATCAAGACAACAAGATATAAGTACTTGTGCGAAAAGTGACACTTTTCGGCACGTGATGGCAGTTGACCGAACAAGTAGTGTTACTGTTGCGCACGTTTTTATGAAAATATTTGAAAATCTTGTAGAAAAATAATTTTCCCTTACTTGGTGCGGAAAAGTACAACTTTTGTACTAAGAAAGTACGGAAAAGTACACATTCTGCATGCCGATAATAAAAAGTATTTTCAAAGTTTTGCTAAAAAATCTCCGTTTCGACGTCAGAGTCACCTAATCTGATATTTCCGAAGTCTGGCGGCCTGAAGCAGTCTCGCAGAGACGGTCCTGACCTTAAGCGAAAACCATATCTCAAACCGTAAGGCAAATTATCTTGATTAAGATTAAAAGTTGCCACTGTTGACAATAATCTGTTTAAACTTTAAGCTAACATCGTCAATCTACTTTCAATGCACCTACAGGGTGTATCACTTTGATTCGAAACAATAATTCAATATTTTTTAGGGGATGGAAATTGGTGGGACTGGGACTGGTATAAGATTAAAAAATATACCCCCAAACTGACGAAAGTATTGTAGGCATTTCTTAAAGGAAAAATGAATAGGTCATTTGGTTTTGCCATACCAGAATAAAACCCCAAATACGGATTTTCAGCTTATACAGGGTGTCTGCTGGATATTAATATTTCCAATATCCAAATTAGAAATAGAAAAAAATCTTGTTAGTCTAAACATCTCTATTTAATATTTTGTTCTTCTGGAGTACTATGCAGAACTGGAAGTGCCAACTTTGGTGTCCTGAAGTTAGAATACAAAGAGTACAAAGAGTCGAGTATATCTATTTCGCTGGTGGGGGTCATGATGAGAAGCTCTGTATCTCTTCTTCTAACGAGAAGTATTACCCAGATGGGATCATGGCCAAATTGTTCCATGTCGCCACCACTTTATAGCTTCCATTATTCCGAGTACTATCAGCGTGCCGCAGGGGGGAGAGGGAGGGTCTGGGTTCTGCGGTCCCCTCCGCCCGCGGCAATCACCTTCTTGTCCCCTTCCACTGCTCGCTTCCGCGGCCATAATTCAACGTCGGGAAACGCCCTGCCTACATACCTACTTATTGATGTTATTAAGAAAATCCTATATTACACCAACCTTATTCCACACACGAGCTGAAAATACAGCCACTATATTCTATATTGTATATATCGTATATACTATACAGGGTGGTCCCGTTAATAATGGTACATTGAGCAACTTCATATAATTTGTGCGAAAAAAAAATCTCAATGGCTATAGTGAGATTGAAGTTCATTTATTGAAATTGAATTAAGTACATCTTCCAATATCGTCAAGCTGCTGAACTGAAATTTGGCACATGTTTTTAGGTATGCAGAATAAGCTGAAAATGTCAATTTCTACGTATCACCCAGAGGATGTCACTTTCGCTGTTTTTGGATTCTGCTTTTACTTTTTGAGTATATCTTTTTGGTCTCTCAGGGTCATCATTTAGTGGATCTTTTTATTTTGCACCAAAAGTGTACTCTTGTTTCATAACGATAAAATCAGCCGTTTGCGTTGAAATTGTCCAAACGTGCCCCAAAACAACTGTAAACTCTAAACAAAATTTTTACCTACAGTTTGTTCAGCGAATGTTCGGCCCTACGTCACAACTCCCGTCCTTGTCTTACTCGTGAATATACGATGGCTATCGGTCATATATTCACGAGTCAGACAAGGACGGGAGTTGTGACGTAGGGCTGAATATTCGCTGAACAAACTATAGCGCTTTCAAATGTTAAATTTTTCGCTTTCAAAATGGAACGGATTGAAACTCGGCAAAATTTAGGCACCCTATTTCAAGACAACCAATTGTGTTTTGACCATCTAGCATTTTTTTCATCATTTTGAATGTACAGTTGATCCGTAACATTTGAAAGCGGTTAGGTGAAAATTTTGTTTCGAATATTGGACTTAACAGATGTTCTGGAGAACATTTTGCCGTTATGAAAGAAGAGTACCTTTTTGTTGCAGAATGAAACGATGCTCTAAACTCTAAAGTGATGGACCTGCAAGTCCAAAAAGATGATGGATGATTATTCGTGCAGTTGTTACTGTCGGACCCGTCGTCCTGTTGATTATCTTTATCTATAGAATTGACGACGTTACGTTAAACTTTTCATTTTCCCGTATATAGTATGTGCCGCAAAATGGCCCTAGTAACTAAAGAAAGATGTAGCCGCATATCCCCCCAGCCCCCAGGGGAAAATAGTTGCCTGTGGATTGGCCGATTTTCTTGGGCTCAATAATTTCTGCTATTTACCCTATCGTCGAACATTTGGTCGTCGTGAATTGCATCACGGTTTGGATTTTGCATTCTTTTTGTTTTCCAGTCAGCACGGAAATCACGGAATACATAATCTGGACGAACACCATTATTATTTTTATTAGAATTGACGAATTGAAAAAGGCGATAAAGGCCATGTAATCCGTCAAAAAACGGATCGATTGCTGGGGAATTTTATATTTTACCAACTGCCTGAGTGCGTTCAAATGTAAATGAAGTGACTTTTTTGGGAGAGGGAAAAAAGAAGTGAGCGAGAGTGATGCGAACGTAGGGAATTTCTCCCTATAGTTCTAGGAATATTTTTTACATTTAGGGAAATGGGGAATTTAAGTTATTTTTAGGGATTTCTTCTTTTTCATGTTTCAGTTATTTTTAAAGAATTTTTAAGATATTTGTTTTTGTTTCGGAGTGTCTTATTTATTTTTTAATGAATTGTTTTTTAGAGAGTTTTCATGGTTTTGTTTTCATTCATCATTTTTAATAAAGAAGCATTAATAAACACTTTTATTATCTATTTCCTGTGTAAATCGAGAGACTTTATGCACCTTCTAGAGTTACATTTGAAACTAGAATATCTAGGGAATTCTAGGGACTTTTCTCCTACATTTGAGGAATTTTAGTTGTATCCACTTGACAAACAAGACGTCAATTTTTTTTTACAGATTTCTGAACGCCTTGGAGTGTGGGGTGATATCTATAATCTTAAAATGCATGTACCTATATATTTTAGTATGTGAAATGCAATACGTATTTAGAATTTAGAAATAGTAACAATGTCAGAGTAAATTCGACGATGATCTAAAAAAAGTTTTGCTAAGATGTGATTTAGCAGAAATCAAGACATTTTCAATACACAAAATAAGTTATACCTATAGAGTGACTTGCAAACGCTACACTACATATTATATGCATTTACGGAGTGCCCCAATTTAAAAAACTCCTGCCATAAATTTCGTTCATATATAAACGATATGCAGTAGAATGGGACAATAATAAAAATTAAAAAAAGTTACGCTTTGTGTGGGATTTGCCTGCAGTTAACACTGTGCAATTTTATCCTGTTTCAATAAAAACTAATTTATAAAACGATCGTTTAAAAAATATTAAAATTGACGCAAGTTTGGTGTTGTTGCATATTTTGTAATGCAATACTTCCACTCACGATGGTGATGTGGAAGTAACACATGCCAGAATTGTTGACCAAAGAACTAACTACATACTTATAACGTTTTTTCAACAAGTAACTAAAAACATTATTATGTGAATTTTGCTTTTAGGGAAAAACTTTGTGCATGTTTTTATTTTATAAAATATTTTGCAACGATGGTTTTCAACGTTGTATTTGTCCAATTTATTATTGTCGACTGACAAATTATGACATTTGATTTACAATATTTATGCCAGATTTGAACTAAAACTATAAATTTAGAGATTTTCGAATTATTATTTTTTCTTGAAATCGTCACTGAAGTGTCTCAAAATCGTCCTTAAAAGCTCAGAAATCGGCACCGAAGTAGCCGTTATTGTACGATTGTTTGAATAAGTCGCCCTTGGCGAGATGTAAACATCAACCGTCAGACGCGGAGGCATCTCCCTCAAAATTGACCAAATATTTAAAACCCGGCCAATAAAGGCCCATTTAAATTTTCGTACACATTGCGACATTGTTACCTGTAGCAGCGTAATCATTCAGTATAGTTATTTTAGTATTAAGTTTGAATATCAATCAATTTTTCATGGAGGCTGCACAACAGGCAGCAGTTACTTGACCTAGGTAAAGCGATCGTCAAAGTCAAGCAACGCCGTGCGCAGTCGGTTCATGGACGAGCGATCCCTTATGATTACTTTTTTGCCTAATAAAACTTCTTTTTTTTCGATTTCAAAAAAAAAGTATATAATATGTACCTCGCCATTGAAGTTCTTTTTATGACTCATGTGGTTTATTTGCCTGGGCCAGAGGCCTCGACAACTAAATTCCACATGAGTCATAAAAAGTTGAACTTCAGTGCCTTGGACATAACTAACTCTTATTTTACTTGATTTAGATTATTTTAGAATATAAAATAGCAATATACATAATAATAAAATAAAGTATAGCGCCTAGGCGTTTATAAGTCTGCCGCGTTTTAGCGCGGTTTTAGCGCGGCGACAACTTGGCACCCCTCAAGTTGGTCGGTACTTGTTATTGCTTTAAATCATACTTATATTTAGTATAATCCTTATCCTAAAACAAGCGAAAAACAGTACCTAAAATTTTCATTTATTATTTATTTAATACTTTATTTATTTTATGAACTTATTATTAGATATTCTTAATGCGATGCACGAAAAGTGATAGTGTGGTAATTCGCGTAACTGCACTATTGGATAATCCTCGCTGTGAGAATAACGAACAGAAACCATAAAGGGGTCATATAATTGTAGTAAATTCCCTACTTTCCCTAAGTACGTATATTAATACACCGTAAAAAGTTATTAAATGCAGGAGGCGGCCGCACAGGCCTGGATTCATTATTTTAATTAATACCTTCTCAGCAATTACCACCGTTTAGCGGCTCCGTCTGCGCTAATAACCTACATCAAAAGCGAAAGGGTGCCGGCTGCCTTATAAAATATTTGCAGATGGACCGAAGAGGCTGGAGCCGACCCCACGGACGACTGGATTGCGCCGACAGAGAGCCAAGCAAAGATTAATTATTGATGGCGCCACGGAAGATGCTAAAATATTCATTTTCGTCCGGCAGCGAAAAGTCAGACGAACATTTTAATAAAACGAATAAACCCGTTTAGTCACTGTACAGGGTGCCCCAAGAAACAATCCCACATACCACATATCCCTTAATTCTTTAAGTTTTTGAGATACAAAAAAAAAACAATTGGAACAAGGATGTTTCGTATAAGAACCAACACAGCGCGAAGGCATTTAGGGGGACCCAAAATATGGTGATTTAACGCAACCTCTATACTAATGCACCCTTGAGAAGTTATAGGCTTTGAAATTGGGGTTTCAAATTTCGAGAAAAATTAATATCTCAGGTATACTTGAACTTAGGAAAACCAAATTTGCCATACGTTGTGATTTTACCAAGAGATTAATCAACAGTAGGTAAGTACCTAGAGTTCAATTGTAGCATTTTAAAGGGTTGGTAAGGGATGATTCACCGTTAAAATGTTACCCAATTTTTTAACCCGTGGGCGGACTTTTTATTTGATCGGGAATTTAATTCTAAAACTTTTCATACTCACGTTATTTTTCAATAAACTTTGTCGTTTTCAACAAAGTCCCGAATAACTAAAAACAGGTATTGTAGCTGTGTGTTATTTAAAAATCATCGAAAATTCGAAACTTGACGGTCAGAAAAAAATTGGAATAATGGAAAAATAAACAACTTAAACACCATAAATAACATAATACAATTTGCACCGATAAGTTATAGAAATTGTCCAAATGATCACCGCTTTCCCGGAGGCATAAATTTATTCTTCGTTGAAAATTGATGTCTACTCTATCCAATAACTGCTGATTGTTCCGTAACGCAATTCTGCTCGAGACGCAACTGGCGAGGAATACGTTTCAACATTCCCCTAAGAATTAACTCACATTTATTTGTTGAGGTCTGATGACCGTAGAGGCCAAACTTGGGGACAATTATTTCCCCTTCCAATTCATTTATTTGGATATTAGTGATTTTCAAAGGCCCTGACAATAATGCTAAAATGAGGCGGTACTCTATCCAATGGTTCTGTCTAGCGTTTCACAAGTTCTTGTTCTTATCTTGTTCTTGCTGCAAGAACAAGACAAGATTTTTTTAAATTTCTTGTCTTGCTTTGCAAGACAAAACAAGAAATTATTCTGCAAGAATCTTGCTAAAAGCAAGAAATCTTGTAAAAATCGGTAAGTATCTGTAATTATAATTTCTACAGGGTTAACTATCACTTAGTACAAAAAATTGTATGGCAGATAAAGAAAAATTAGACTTGCCATTAGACCACATTAGACAGCTTTTGACTTTAAAACTATATTTGTCATAGATTATTCATCAGATGGAAAAAACGGTTGAAAGACAATTTAATATGCTTTGATATAAAAATTCCAACCTCGGTCAGCCCAGATTCGAAAGTTCACAAAACAATATACCTCGGGAAGCCTCGAAAAAATCCGTCCGGGAAGCTTCCCCCACGACTCTTGGAAATTGCATGTTTTTTTCTTATTTCTCGATAGTGGCCCTAAAAATAGGTAGGTACTCTGCAAATTTTCATTATTTTTTCTTTTATAATATTTACACAATGATATCTTACAGTATGTTGGTAGGTATATACATATACTTTGAATAAAACTCATTTACGCATCATTTTATTTTTGCTTATTCAAGACTTTGATTTAGAAAATATACCAACTTTCTAATGCTGGAACCCTAGTATAATTCAACTAAAAGCTACAAAATAAGTTATATTGGTGTAATATCCCCCAAGGAAATTCCTGAAATTTATGTTTAAAATTGTTTAAGACAGGTTTGAATTGTCTGATTTTAGGGACTTTTCAATGTTCATCCATATAAAGTTGGGTAGTAACTTATTGGCTGAACCTTGAGCCCCAAATTTTAGCTGACACAGATTTCTGGTTAATATTATGTTACGTCCCCTAATTGCAGTTCGCCTTCTTTCCGGTAGTTCCCCTCTTAGCGTTTTACGCCATTTTATTGTAAAATTCATTACCCGAATAACGAATTTTGTGGAACTCTGTCTACGGACACTTAGCGAATCTTAACTTTGTGCACTTTTTCTGTGAACTCGCTCTTCATTCCATTATTTTATTGTTTATTTCCTCTTGAAGAGTAACTTGAATCAGTAATCAGCCATTTATGATTTTCTTTTCTTGTTTTTCCTTTTAGAGGGTTTCATCAATAATTCTTCTTATACTTTATTGCTGGCTGTATAGTTTATTTACTTTTGTCTTTGTTAGTTTGGTAGATTGCACTCAAAATTATTATGTCAACGTAAATTTTTGTCGTAATTTTGACTGAAAATAATTATAACGTGAACAGCGCACACCTGTACACACTTGCGAGATGAAATATAATGTAATAATGTTATGGTCTTATTGCAGATATGGGGAAAATGAATGCTGTTTTCCGGAATTTGACCTACTTTTAAGCTTTTCTGGAACTGGTAATATCTCCGTAAACAACGAATGAGTAATAGGTTTAAATGGCAATCCTTGTGAAAAATATGAAGGAAGGTAAAGTCTTCTGATTTACGAGATATAGGTAGTTTGCAGTCGCAAAGAACGAAAACAATAATTGTTCGTAAAGATTAGCATAATACTAACAGGTTTCCAAATTTTAGCAAAGTTTCTTTTGCTCTTTTTAAATTGAATTTCACAAATAGTATAATTTATTAGTAAAGGTTGGTGACCCAAATATTAAATATTTTTTTTGTTTTAGCTTAGTTATTTCTTCGCCAAGGAATAGTGTTTTGATAGCGTTTGACAATTTTCCCAACTAAGATGTGACAAATAGTATTCAGGACTTTTCTCTAAATAATTCAAACTCATTTACACAGCTTAATACCATAGTGCAGAAAGTTAAGCAGGTGCCACTACAATATGTTCTCTACAACAGCCGACTCTAGGAAAGCCCTGCAGCTGGCAACATCGCATTCGGGTCTGCGCGTCAGTTTATTTTACAAGAAATTTACCAGAATTAAGTTGTGTAGTGCGGGTAGTGCTATCGTCGCCAGATTGCTGCGACGAGGCAGTGTGTCTCTGGATGGAAACAGACAACCCGAAGTGCTGGCGACAGCTTTTTTATAAATTTGTTTTGTTTGTCCAAAACTGAAACATTTCTCTAAAAGTTCGAAGTGAAGAATCATTCCTTTGCAATTTCAAGCCTCAAGATGCCTAGAATCGTCGAGGGAAGCTACTCGTAGAACTTAGTTATATATACCTGGCTGTAAGTCAAATCGTAATAACAACTTGATGTAGCTAGGTTTTCTTTGCTTGACGGCAAGCGGTCAACTTGTGTTCGTTTTGGGCTTTCCAAAGGACGAAAATTTAAGGATAAAATGAATAAGGGCCAATTTCATAGACAAACTAAAGTACCCTTTAAAATTAAAGGAACTTTCTAACAATCCAACCAATGTTTAGGATTGTTGCAAAAGTTTCTTTACCTAATGTTAAAGTCCAAAGATAATTTAGTTAAATGTATTATGAAATTGACCCTAACTGCCATTTCAATCCGAAGAGATTACTCTCCTTCACAACATGCTGTTCTCTGTTCGCCCGTTGTTTGTATTTTTATGAAAATTTAACCATAAGGGAAAATAGGTAACCATCATTTGTCTGATGGCGCACTTTGCTAAAAATTTTCACAAAAATTCTACTTACAATAAAATGTAGTCCCCTCTATTTGCCCAAATTTACCATATTATTTGTCGAAAATGTACCTATCCACACCGGGATTCGTACTTATTATAAATACTTATACCTACTTCTTTGTATTACATATTTGTTACTTTTTACTGCTTTTATTGTCTGTTAAACAAACGTACCTACCTCCCTACTTACTTAGGTACCTACGCAATTATTGAAACAAAGTTCATAAATGTATCTAATTATAATTAAAAGAAGGTTGAACATTTATTATAAAAGAGAAACTAAGTCAATGTGCATGCTCTATACTGCATAGACCCGTTGAAACGACCCGTTGCGGTGTTGCCACATGTTTGCACAGGGCTTGTAAACTTGACAAAGTTGTGGCTCTACCCGTAAACAGCAATCTATAGGCACTTGAATTTATTGGGTTCTAAAGTATATCTCCACTTATTAGGATTAATAAGTTAATTATACCTGAGCATTTCAATTGTTTTTTCTTGAAGATTATCTACGAGAACGTAAAGGTAACTGTGAACATCTACATACTTTAATAATTGATTGTACAATGTTAGAGATTATCCAGGATATTATTATACAATTATTGCAATAGTAAAGTCTATCACAATTTAAATTGTAAGCATCTCTGGAGATTATATAATTATATAAAAATTATTTTGAATTTAAGTACAACAAAAAATGAGTATAGTAGTGTAAGGAAGATGATGTATTAGGCAATGAAAACCTACTTGAACCTTGCCATAAATTCGGTGGACCGATGACAGAAAAGAGAAGGAGCGGAGAATACGCACCAGTTTTTTGTTGCCAGCACAAAGGATACTGAATAAACAACTTTTCTCTTTTCAATATCCCTTTCTCAATCACCCAAACAGGTAAAGTACATATTGTAGTAGATACACATACACACATTGTAGTAGATACTAAACAGTATAGAGCGCATATTGTAGTAGATACTGAAAGGTAGAGATCATATTGTAGAAGCATCCTTTGAGCAATGTGAGTGCATAGGTTGTGACACGAGGCGAAACCGAGTACCTTCAAGTGCATGAGCATGACATAATATGTATTGCTTAACGAGTTGTACTCTATAATTTGTGCACAACCTTGGATGATATTTGACAAAAATTGCAATTTACAAAATGTTCGTGCCTGCATTATTGCTTTTGCTGCTCTTGACATTACTTGACACGACAGTGTACAATATAGCTTCAAATCCCACCAGTGCAAAATGAAATGTTGAATATTGTCCGTTGGCTGGCATAGCCACCCATTGTAAAACTGTCAGCTATGACAAAATAGCCGACAATACATGTAGTGCTGTACCACTTTGAAAAAATCTTAATTTATTACTTTATTCGCAGAATAACTAATTAGTTAAACGTTGTATGTATGTACCATTATGAAACAAACAACACTTCCTGCCCCTAAGTAAAAGTAAAAAAATTGACACTTTCAAACTTCTAAAAAGTCAGAAATGTCAACATTACATACATGGTTGTAAATAAACAGTTATTAATGCACAAAACCTTAAAACCGTGTATATCCGTTAGCCGAAATACATTTTTTTTTTAAATAATATTTGGATATTTCTGTCCTGTAAAAATGCCTAGCATAATACCTAAAACTTAAAATACCTAATTCATTAAATTTGTTCAGGTACTCAAAAAATTTGTTTAGGTACTCATATCAAAGAAATTTCTGCACGAGTTGAGAAAGCTGTTTCTTTTGAATGTCCTACCAGTGCGATTTTTTGTTCTCCGACCTTAAGTTAAGTAACTGCCAGGCACAATTTCTATAGGCAAAAACAAACATTGGAGAATATACCAGAATGTTCCTGGCCAATCTCAACTGTACAAACACATAATTAAAATTTGGATACAGATTTCTAGAGAACGCCTACATGGAAACTTACTGGGAAGTACAAAAGTAAAACACAGATGGGGAATTGGATACTTGTCACAAAAAATGTTTTCATCGTAATAAAAGGTAATAGAACTTTAACTAGAACTGCAAATTATCACTGGAAGCTAATAAAATAAACTTTTGAGGCGTATTCCATTACCATAGCATTTTACAACGTCAAAAATTTGTTCTTGAAATGTAGAAACCCATAATAGAAATGCTTATTGGAATTTAGGGCTTTTCGCAGGAATGTTAATCGGTGGCTCAACCATTAAATTTACACAACTAGCCCCATCCTAGTTTTTGGCCATCAATCATGTTGGGGCCTTGCCCAACAAAAACCCATTCAACAAATTATAAGCTGGCAAAAACGCAAACTAAGCCTCTATATCCAAAGGAGAGAACACCGTCATTCCACTTTACTTGGCGTGCATTTTATGCATTATAAATAATGCACTTAAAAATGAACAAATATTACACCACCAAGCTTTTAGATTGCGTCGGGGAAATATTACAAATCTGCATAGCGAATACTCAACATAGTTATTAACCTAACAAGTACGATAAGTGATACTTTTCCGCATGTTAAGGCAGTTGAACCGAATTTCAGTCAGGCAAGAGCGAAAGAGATACTTCCCGCATAAATCTTATGCGGAAAGGTGACTTTACCGCACTAATGCGAAAAAAAAAAACAACTTTTAGCGCCCACTTTTCCTTTCCCACACTCTTAGGGAAAAGGTATCCACATTGTTCGAAATAATGAAAACAGATTAATTTCTAAGGAAGTTGGTCAACAGTAAACTTATAATATTCGACAAACGAAAGCATATGATCTTAGCCAATAAACAACTGATAGGGAATTTAGATATTGAAATTGGTGGAAAGAATGTAGATATTGTAAATTCTTATAAAATTTAGGTACTTTAATAGAAACGGCACGAAAAAAGTGATATGTAAAGTAGCATCTAAAGTGGGTTTGGAAAAATGTTTTGGAAAAGGTGCCAGAAATGTTTGGAAAAGGTGGGGGTAATTTACAAATTTTTTTATAATACTTAAGTGATTTTCAAATGTGTTTTTTTTTTCATTAAAACGCGTTTATTATTATTTGTTTTTTATTTATTATTGCTCTACAGTTACAAAAAGGCAAAGAACTTTCTCCACACACCAAATGAGTCCACAGAAAAAAACTTGCTTAATATGTCGTTTACATGACAGCTATAATAATACTACTACAGCCTACTGCAAGGTCAAATTTGATACCTAAATAGGCTAGTGAAAACCGTATCTCGATATCCTATTCCTAGCTGAACATATCAAAGAAAGAAAATTTAGTTTTATCATAAAATTTTAAAAAGACGCTGTTACACCGGTATTTATTCTTATTTGTCTTTTTTAAGATTTAATGATAAACTTTCATAATTTTATCATTTTTTAATTATAGTAGATACTGGGACACTTGACCGGACCCCCTCCACTTTCCTCCTAGGCCCCGCCCCCTTTCCTGGCGGCCAATCGTAGCTAATCTAGCTCTGACGTCATGGCGCCAAATTCATACCGATATAATGGTCCATCATCTCGAGCATCTCATCTCGTGGTCCAGCATCTCCAGCATCTCGTGCTCTGACGTCACAAATTCTGAAAATAAAAAAATCCGCCAGGGTTCGAACCTGCGACCATCGGTTTATAAAATCGACGCTCTAACCAACTGAGCCATCGAGGCATTTGAAAATAATACTTTAAAATGGTGTAAACTAGATTCTCGGTGACGTCACAAAATTAAGAATAAATACAAGGTGTCTCATAAGCAACTGATTAAAATTATATACAGGATGCGTTAAATCAAGGGAAAGTCAAAAGGGCCTAATTTCATCAGATTTTTTCTCGTACAGAGGTGGACAAAAATATACAAGGTAGGTAGGTAAAAACAGTTGATATGTCAAAAAACGAAAAAAGACTTAAGAATAAGTAAAATACAGGGTGAATCGGAAACTAAAGCCAAAAGGACCTTAATAATTTATATTTTTTCAATTAGCGTAAGTACAGCGTGGATAACAAAAATATACAATGTGTGACAAAAAAAACAATATCAGTACGTGGCGCCTCAGACTTAAGAATAGGTTAAATGCAAAATTCACATTTGTACAGGGTAGAACAAAAACTAAAGATAACACGGCGTTAATCTAAAGTCAAAAGGACCTTAATCGTTGTGTGACAGATTTTTCTCGTACAGGGGTGGACAACAAAAATATAGAAGCTGGCATAAGAAAACCAAAAGGACCTTAATAATACGGAGTGTGACAAAAGCCAAAAAGGCCTAATTTCACGTGGCGACGCAGATTTAATATGTCTCAAAATTCATGTACAGGCTGGGGTAATCTAAAAGGTCCTTAATCGATGCGAGATTTTTCTCAAATAGATGGACAACAAAAATATACAGGGCGGGCAAAACAGCTGATAAAAGAATCATGTACAGGATGTGACAAATGCCAAAAAGACCTAATTTCATCACATGGCGTATCATAATTATTAAGAACAAGTAAAATCCAGGGTGTCGCAAAATTCATATTTATACAGGATAAGACAAAAATCAAAGCAAAAACGACGTTAATCTAAAGCTAAAAGGACCTTAATCATTGCGTCGTAGATTTTCTCAAATAGTACAGGGTCGGACAACAAAAATATTTAAGGTGGCATGAGAAAGCCAAAAGACCTTATCACCTGGCGTCTCAGAATTAAGAATAAGTAAAATACAGGGTATCTCAAAATTCAGGATAGTGTGCTATGGGTATTTGTCCTAATGATAAGATAATTTTTTATATATAGATTTGCCCGTGTTAGAATTTTTGAAGATATAAAGCATAAATAATATTGTGGTTATAAAAATAATTTTTGTAATTTTAACCACACGTTTTTTGGGGTTTTCACTGCGTTTTGACGTTTACGTGGTGGCATTTGGCCTTCATATAGACGACAAAAACCAATACCAAAACGGTCTTAGGCGCCTCAAGCAAAAAATATTCTATTGCTATAAGATTCAAAACAATTTTATGTTAAATCTACCAGCGCGAGACAATCTACGTAATAAATCTCCTGATGTCAAAACGGCCTTCTAAACACAGACGATTTTCAGCTTAATGACCTGAAGGTGAATAAAAAATTCGATGTAGGTACAGCGTACAACAAAAACCAAAAAGACGTTACTCCACGCGAAATCCCACAGCTACCAAAAATAGCATTTTTCCTAAAACGACATGTAGACTTACTCAAAAAGTATATTTAAAGAGACGCAAAACTTTTTGCGAAATTAGTTTGTTATAAAAATTGGAATTATATTATGTGCATAAATGCATCGTAAAATAAGCCACGAAAACGTTGGCCCGCCAACACCGGCCACTGGTATTTGTCATCATTTTTCCAACATACAAGGCAAATATTGCATCGTCAGCGAAATCAAAAATAAAAAACGTAGGTCGCGGGCATCGACACAGGCGGATATCTACGTCTGGTAAAATATAAATTCCACACTTTTAAAATTAATAATTTCAGAAATAAGTAAAATACGGCACCAGGATTCGAACCTACGACCACTGGAGAGAAAATAACTAAAAGGGCCTAAATAGTTTCAGCACGTGACAGAACTAAAAATATAGGGTGTATCAAAATTCATGTACTTACAGGGTGTGACAAAAAATCAAAGCCAAAATGTCCTTAATAATTTAACCCTGTGACACCGCTGAATTAATGAACCGTCTGTATAAAAATTCATATACCGAGACAAAAACATATATACGAAAAACAAATGGACTTTAATAGCGGCGTGACATTACAAAATTTTTTTCAGCTGACGTAGACACACAGAAATTACAGATATACATATGAACTCAAAATATACTTGCAAAAAAAAAACGGGGCTACTAACGCAAGAACAAAGTATATGCTAAACCCTCAGTCTCAAAACGACCTACAACCTTGATGAAAAAATCGTGGGTAAAAATATCTCTTTATTAGGTATAAATTAATTTTAGAAAAATGGGTCCAAATAAAATTACTACTACAAAACGACCGGCAAAAAATCGTAAAATTGGTCAAGATATTATGTAGGGTCATAAATCTTAATTCGTAGTAACAGAGTGTACAAAGTACCCAACAACAGTTATAATATTATAAAAATTAATATGCAGTGTACGTCAAAACACTGCGCAAACGGAAAGCCAAAAGGGCCTTATAATTCATACCCCAGAATCTTTTTCAGACTGCATAAGTACAGGGTGGACAACAAAATACATGGGAGTGACAAAAGCCAAAAAGACCTAACTTCATCACGTGGCGTATCATAATTAATAAGGGAAATACAGGGTGTCTCAAAGAAAACTGTCAAAAATGTATATGTGTATGGATAAAAACATAAGAAAATTACATCTCAACACGTGACGTCACTGAATTTTCCAGACTGCATACAGGCCGGCCAAAAATCAATACAAGTTGTGTCAAAAATTACTATACAGTGGGAATAAAAACACTGTAAAAATTCCGAACTATGGTATCTGACCAAATAACTGAACTACCGACGCAAACGTGGGTAAAAATACCTCTTTATTAATGGATCCAAATAAAATTAATTCCTGTACTACAAAACGACCGGCAAAAATCGTAAAATTGGGCAAGATATACATAAATAGTAATCCGTAGTAATAGAGTGTACAAATTAGCCAACAACAGCTATATTTTTCGTAATAATTGCCTCTACACGAGCGTGAAAGATAATCTAAAATTTTCCAATAAACGCACAAAATATGACATAAAAATAGAACATCATGTGAAGTCGCAGAATTAATGTATAAGAATTCACAATTTTCCTATTTATTATAATAATTCTCGAATTTTTAAGCTAAAACGCAGGGACTGATGACGTACTAAACCCCCAATCTCAAAACGGTCTGTAAGTTGAACGAAAAAATAAAACGAAAACTTGATTTTTTAAAATGGCTCTTTTACCAACGGACCGGCAAACGCCTTAAAAACTGATCAAAGTATGCCGGGAAGGTAAAAAGACACGACACATAATAGGTTAACACAAAAAGCACACCGCTTAATTCGCAATACCGAAGTGTACATAAAGTAATCGACAATAGAAGCGAATATTTTTCGTTATACCTCTACACGACAAAAAAATTGCAAAAAACATTGTCAGCGGTTTCACAAACACAAAATCTAGTTTGCGGCCGGAAGGAATGGTAAAGGTCTCTAAATTAAACATAAAAAATAACGTTACAGGATGTCTCGAATTTCTTGGATGAGACAAAAACAATTTTTATTAAAAAACTAGCAAAAAGTAAGACAGTCGTAATCTCCCAATCTCAAAACGATCTTCTAACCACAGAGGATTTTCAGCTTAATGGCGTGAATAAGAAATCGATATAGGTACACATAAAAACGAAACCAAAAAAAAAAGCCATCACGCGGGGACGTAAATGGTCACGTGACGTCACAGATTATTTTCTCAACAAAATATACAAAGTGGGCAAAACAGCTGTTAAAAAATCTCTTAAACCAAAGCCAAAAAGACCCTAATAGGTCGTAACAGAATTAAGAATAAATAGAAGGTGTCAAAAGTAACGGACAAAATTTTATGTACAGGATGGGGCCAGAGCCAAAACGACTTTAATAGATCATGAAAGAGTTAAGACTACAGGTTGGGCAAAAAAAGAACAACTGTAAAAATTCATGGATAGGACAAAACCCAAAAAGGCCTAAGCCAAAAGGACTTTAATAACCCGTGACAGATTTAAGACTGCAGGATGGGCAAGAGCAACTGTCAAAAATGCACGGATGGAACAAAAGCCAAAAAGATCTATTTCATCACGTGACGTCGCAGACTTAAGAACGAGTAAAATACAGTTAGGTATTTGCAAAAATTCTGAATTATTCGTTCTAATTTTTAACTTAAAACTACCAAAGACAATCGACGCAATGTTAAAACGACCTTATACTCACGTCTGATCGCGCAGAATTACTCACAAATATTAGGATTTTTCGCGAACTTAGTATGTTAAAATTGAATCTTAGCGTGAACAAAGGTAGGCTACTGAACACAGGGCGCAGAGAGTTGCTTTTGCCACAACCTGTATTAAATCTGTCACGTGATGAAATAAGGCTTTTTCGGCTTTGGTATTTGAATCACTCTGTGCCTTTATTATTGTACTTAATTCTGAAGTTAGGCTTTTTTTGGCCGTATTTTGCCCATCCTGTATTAAATCTGACCTATTAAACTGCTTTGACTTTGGTAACACCCATGATTTTGGTACACCCTGTACTAAATCTGCCCTATTAATGTCCTTTTGGCTTTGGTCACACTCATACATTTTGGCATACTCTGTATTAATTCTGTCACTGTTAAAGTCCATTTGTCTCTGGTCTCCACCATGAATTTCGCCGTATCGTTAATTTTTGAGAAAATGTTCAATTTAGAGACCTGTATTTTGCCATTTATCCTTCCGTTCGTACGCCGCTACCCGCGACCAAGATTCTTTTTCTTGTAGCTGTTGATATACCACTTGTGAAATATTTGGGAAAAGTGCCGAGCAAGTTTTTTTTTTGCAAGTCCCTGTCGGCAAGCTCCAGGGGTTAATGACTGAGCCAACGTATTGACCCTGAAATGTCCCTTTTTTTTCTGTCTAAAACGCTAATTTCGCAACACGCTTTTGGCGTATATATTTTAAATCCCTGCGCCCTGTGTTCAGTAGCCTACCTTTGTTCACGCTAAGATTCAATTTTAACATACTAAGTTCGCGAAAAATCCTAATATTTGTGAGTAATTCTGCGCGACCAGAAGTGAGTA
Organism: Pseudeuparius sepicola; assembly: GCA_963920635.1. Classification (NCBI taxonomy): domain Eukaryota; kingdom Metazoa; phylum Arthropoda; class Insecta; order Coleoptera; family Anthribidae; genus Pseudeuparius; species Pseudeuparius sepicola. The sequence goes on along the minus strand of OY987302.1, from coordinate 42,317,742 downwards.
TAAGGTCGTTTTAACATTGCGTCGATTGTCTTTGGTAGTTTTAAGTTAAAAATTAGAACGAATAATTCAGAATTTTTGCAAATACCTAACTGTATTTTACTCGTTCTTAAGTCTGCGACGTCACGTGATGAAATAGATCTTTTTGGCTTTTGTTCCATCCGTGCATTTTTGACAGTTGCTCTTGCCCATCCTGCAGTCTTAAATCTGTCACGGGTTCTTTTTTTGCCCAACCTGTAGTCTTAACTCTGTCATGATCTATTAAAGTCGTTTTGGCTCTGGCCCCATCCTGTACATAAATTTTTGTCCGTTACTTTTGACACCTTCTATTTATTCTTAATTCTGTTACGACCTATTAGGGTCTTTTTTGGCTTTGGTTTAAGAGATTTTTTAACAGCTGTTTTGCCCACTTTGTATATTTTGTTGAGAAAATAATCTGTGACGTCACGTGACCATTTACGTCCCCGCGTGATGGCTTTTTTTTGTTTCGTTTTTATGTGTACCTATATCGATGTTACGCCGGTGCCAGTGAAAATGACTTTTTAAAAAAAGGAATATTTATTTGTTTTAACTTTGTACACTGGTTTGCGATATTAGCTCGTCGAATGGCACACAACGTAACTTGAAGTAGTAGAAACTAATTCGACTAAGAACTAGGAACTGAGAAAGAAGAACTATTATTAACAACTGAGAACTAAGAACGGAGAACTGACGGAGAACACTCGGTTTCTGGGTTTCGAAGTATTTATAGGGAGACAAAATGCTTAGGCAAGCTTCTGGATCTTTTCTAGAGAAAAACATCTACAAGTGTAATTTGATTAAGGAACTATTGTCTGCAGAAATCTGAATACAGGAAAGAGTCAGCAGTTCTTAAAAGTGGTAAACATGATAAGTAAAGTAATGCGTAGTTTTCGTGAAACGTCAGGAATATTCTGGATGTAACATCGATTTCTTATTCACGCCATTAAGCTGAAAATCGTCTGTGGTTAGAAGATCGTTTTGAGATTGGGAGATTTCGACTGTCTTACTTTTTGCTAGTTTTTTAATAAAAATTGTTTTTGTCTCATCCAAGAAATTCGAGACATCCTGTAACGTTATTTTTTATGTTTAATTTAGAGACCTTTACCATTCCTTCCGGCCGCAAACTAGATTTTGTGTTTGTGAAACCGCTGACAATGTTTTTTTCAATTTTTTTGTCGTGTAGAGGTATAACGAAAAATATTCGCTTCTATTGTCGATTACTTTATGTACACTTCGGTATTGCGAATTAAGCGGTGTGCTTTTTGTGTTAACCTATTATGTGTCGTGCCTTTTTACCTTCCCGGCATACTTTGATCAGTTTTTAAAGCGTTTGCCGGTCCGTTGGTAAAAGAGCCATTTTAAAAAATCAAGTTTTCGTTTTATTTTTTCGTTCAACTTACAGACCGTTTTGAGATTGGGGGTTTAGTACGTCATTTTTATGTCATATTTTGTGCGTTTATTGGAAAATTTTAGATTTTTAGATTATCTTTCACGCTCGTGTAGAGGCAATTATTACGAAAAATATAGCTGTTGTTGGCTAATTTGTACACTCTATTACTACGGATTACGATTTATGTATATCTTGCCCAATTTTACGATTTTTGCCGGTCGTTTTGTAGTAGAGGAATTAATTTTATTTGGATCCATTAATAAAGAGGTATTTTTACCCACGTTTGCGTCGGTAGTTCAGTTATTTGGTCAGATACCATAGTTCGGAATTTTTACAGTGTTTTTATTCCCACTGTATAGTAATTTTTGACACAACTTGTATTGATTTTTGGCCGGCCTGTATGCAGTCTGGAAAATTCAGTGACGTCACGTGTTGAGATGTAATTTTCTTATGTTTTTATCCATACACATATACACATTTGACAGTTTTCTTTGAGACACCCTGTATTTCCCTTATTAATTATGATACGCCACGTGATGAAGTTGGGTCTTTTTGGCCTTTGTCACTCCCATGTATTTTGTTGTCCACCCTGTACTTATGCAGTCTGAAAAAGATTCTGGGGTGTGATGAAATTATTAAGGCCCTTTTGGCTTTCCGTTTGCGCAGTGTTTTGACGTACACTGCATATTATTTTTTATAATATTATAACTGTTGTTGGGTACTTTGTACACTCTGTTACTACGAATTAAGATTTATGACCCGACATAATATCTTGACCAATTTTACGATTTTTTGCCGGTCGTTTTGTAGTAGTAATTTTATTTGGACCCATTTTTCTAAAATTAATTTATACCTAATAAAGAGATATTTTTACCCACGATTTTTTCGTCAAGGTTGTAGGTCGTTTTGAGACTGAGGGTTTAGCATATACTTTGTTCTTGCGTTAGTAGCCCCGTTTTTATTTTTTTTGCAAGTATATTTTGAGTTCATATGTATATCTGTAATTTCTGTGTGTCTACGTCATCTGAAAAAAAATTTGTAATGTCACGCCGCGATTGAAGTCCATTTGTTTTTCGTATATATGTTTTTGTCTCGGTATATGAATTTTTATACAGACGGTCCATTAATTCAGGGGTGTCACAGGGTTAAATTATTAAGGACATTTTGGCTTTGATTTTTTGTCACACCCTGTAAGTACATGAATTTTGATACACCCTATATTCTTAGTTCTGTCAAGTGCTGAAACTATTAAGGCCCTTTTAGTTATTGTCTCTCCAGTGGTCGTAGGTTCGAATCCTGGTGCCGTATTTTACTTATTTCTGAAATTATTAATTTTAAAAGTGTGGAATTTATATTTTACCAGACGTAGATATCCGCCTGTGTCGATGCCCGCAACCTACGTTTTTTATTTTTGATTTCGCTGACGATGCAATATTTGCCTTGTATGTTGGAAAAATGATGACAAATACCAGTGGCCGGTGTTGGCGGGCCAACGTTTTCGTGGCTTATTTTACGATGCATTTATGCACATAATATAATTCCAATTTTTATAACAAACTAATTTCGCGAAAAGTTTTGCCTCTCTTTAAATATACTTTTTGAGTAAGTCTACATGTCGTCTTAGGAAAAATGCTATTTTTGGTAGCTGTGGGATTTCGCGTGGAGTAACGTCTTTTTGGTTTTTGTTGTACGCTGTACCTACATCGAATTTTTTATTCACCTTCAGGTCATTAAGCTGAAAATCGTCTGTGTTTAGAAGGCCGTTTTGACATCAGGAGATTTATTACGTAGATTGTCTCGCGCTGGTAGATTTAACATAAAATTGTTTTGAATCTTATAGCAATAGAATATTTTTTGCTTGAGGCGCCTAAGACCGTTTTGGTATTGGTTTTTGTCGTCTATATGAATGCCAAATGCCACAACGTAAACGTCAAAACGCAGTGAAAACCCCAAAAAACGTGTGGTTAAAATTACAAAAATTATTTTTATAACCACAATATTATTTATGCTTTATATCTTCAAAAATTCTAACACGGGCAAATATATATATAAAAAATTATCTTATCATTAGGACAAATACCCATAGCACACTATCCTGAATTTTGAGATACCCTGTATTTTACTTATTCTTAATTCTGAGACGCCAGGTGATAAGGTCTTTTGGCTTTCTCATGCCACCTTAAATATTTTTGTTGTCCGACCCTGTACTATTTGAGAAAATCTACGACGCAATGATTAAGGTCCTTTTAGCTTTAGATTAACGTCGTTTTTGCTTTGATTTTTGTCTTATCCTGTATAAATATGAATTTTGCGACACCCTGGATTTTACTTGTTCTTAATAATTATGATACGCCATGTGATGAAATTAGGTCTTTTTGGCATTTGTCACATCCTGTACATGATTCTTTTATCAGCTGTTTTTCCCGCCCTGTATATTTTTGTTGTCCACCTATTTGAGAAAAATCTCGCATCGATTAAGGACCTTTTAGATTACCCCAGCCTGTACATGAATTTTGAGACATATTAAATCTGCGTCGCCACGTGAAATTAGGCCTTTTTGGCTTTTGTCACACTCCGTATTATTAAGGTCCTTTTGGTTTTCTTATGCCAGCTTCTATATTTTTGTTGTCCACCCCTGTACGAGAAAAATCTGTCACACAACGATTAAGGTCCTTTTGACTTTAGATTAACGCCGTGTTATCTTTAGTTTTTGTTCTACCCTGTACAAATGTGAATTTTGAGACACCCTGCATTTAACTTATCCTTAAGTCTGAGACGCCACGTGCTGATATTGTTTTTTTTTGTCACACATTGTATATTTTTGTTGTCCACGCTGTATTTACGCTAATTGAAAAAATCTAAATTATTAAGGTCCTTTTGGCTTTAGTTTCCGATTCACCCTGTATTTTACTTATTCTTAAGTCTTTTTTCGTTTTTTGACATATCAACTATTTTTACCTACCTTGTATATTTTTGTCCACCTCTGTACGAGAAAAAATCTGATGAAATTAGGCCCTTTTGACTTTCCCTTGATTTAACCCATCCTGTATATAATTTTAATCAGTTGCTTATGAGACACCTTGTATTTATTCTTAATTTTGTGACGTTACCGAGAATCTAGTTTACACCATTTTAAAGTATTATTTTCAAATGCGTCGATGGCTCAGTTGGTTAGAGCGTCGATTTTATAAACCGATGGTCGCAGGTTCGAACCCTGGCGGATTTTTTTATTTTCAGAATTTGTGACGTCAGAGCACGAGATGCTGGAGATGCTGGACCACGAGATGAGATGCTCGAGATGATGGACCATTATCTCGGTTTGAATTTGGCGCCATGACGTCAGAGCTAGGTTAGCTACGATTGGCCGCCAGGAAAGGGGGCGGGGCCTAGGAGGAAAGTGGAGGGGGTCCGGTCAAGTGTCCCAGTATCTACTATAATTAAAAAATGATAAAATTATGAAAGTTTATCATTAAATCTTAAAAAAGACAAATAAGAATAAATACCGGTGTAACAGCGTCTTTTTAAAATTTTATGATAAAACTAAATTTTCTTTCTTTGATATTTTCAGCTAGGAATAGGATATCGAGATACGGTTTTCACTAGCCTATTTAGGTATCACTTCACTACATTTTTATGAAAAAAAAAAGTAATATTATTGCATTTAATTGTTTCTAGAATTTTGCAATTTTCTGTTATTATATCAAAAAACGCGCTCTAGCGGCATCACTGACACTTAGACATATCACGGGTAAGACGGGTTTGATGGACCAATAAATGCTTTTTCCAACGAGACCAAGTGTGTTAAAATCCGTTCAGTCATTTAGGAGTTACAGCTGTTTATTTAAAAAAACATTGAATCACTACCCACCACTTTATTTTAATAGATATGTCAAAAAGTGTTAAACAAAAATTACTCGAATAAAGCTTACCTCTAAAAGGCATATATTATTTTGGTAACATTACTAGGTGGATTTCAGTGAAAAATCACTTTAAAAGTTTAAGATGGCGGTGACTATCTTGGAAATCTGAAAATAATTTCCAGGTTTTTCTCTTGGCCACTTTATTCTAAAAAATTTTTACCGCAAGTCTCTACGACGAATAGTTTCCGAGATACAGCACTTTGCATTCTTATCTGACCACCCTGTACATAATTACTTATGCGTGTGCATACGGTGCGCATGTCTTATTTCTCTCACCGTACGCCGTAAAAACTTTAATTTTGTTATTTTGTAAAACTGCTATGCGTATACATGCTGTGATAGAACACAAATATACAGGGTGTCCCAAAATGAATTCCCCAGCGGCCAGGGGTAGACGCAACGACCAAAAATAAGACGAAAATCACTTCAAAAAGTGCTTTCTTAAGAAGTTATGGCCATCTAAAATAGTAAAATCAAGACATTTTCTCAAAATAGTATTAATTCATTTAAATCAAGTCATATCTACACGTAATAAAATTATTAACATTTAGATTTACAAAGGCAAATGTTCCGCCATTTTGTTCAATGCATTCGTGTAAAATTCGAATAAAATTGTTTTCTACTTATTATTTCATTCTCGGCATAATAATATTATGAAAATTCACCTTTTCAATGTCGCACTGCTGGTTACTAATTATGTGACAACTAAATTTTGACATTCGAAATTTCATATTCTGGATACGAAAAAGGCGACTTGACCTAAATGAAACTATTTTTTTACATGATTTCACTGTTTTAGATGACCATAAGCACTTTTTGGAATTTTTTCGGCCGCTGGGAATTCATTTTGGGACACCTTGTTTAATATACAGGGTGTTTCACTTTAAGTGGCGACAACTCATTATTTTATAACGCGGCAGCTGATTTTCGAAAACTTTTTTTTAATATAGTAGCTACCTACTCCGAAAGCGCTATACATCCTGGTATGCATTATTTTAAGATTCGCCCTTTCCATAGCCTACTACGATAACAAATAAGGCCCCAAAAATGACGAAAGCATATTAGGCATTTTTTTTACGAAAAAAAAAAACAAATACCTCTATCGAATTTACACAGGTTGCTCTCAAAATGACAATTTTAATTTTTTGCACTTAAGCTGTGAATACTCGGTATATGTTACGATATTGACACTTGAGTTTGTGGGTTCCAAATGTGTCTAAATCGATAGACTTGTTTGTTTTTTTTTTTTTTCGTAAAAAAATCCCTCAAATTATGCTTTTTTCATTTTTGCATTTTTGGAATCTTATTTGTTATGCTATAAATAATGCATACCAGAATGTAATAGCTTTTGGAGTTTTCGGACGTCCGACCCTTTATGAAATAACGAATTGTCGCCACTTAAGATGAAAGACACTGTAGATATTTTTATTTTTGACAAGCCGTGGCAAACTTTTTAATAAAATCTTTTTTTTTTAATTTTAATATCTTTATTTAGCAAATACATACTCGTTTTTAGGTACTATAAATTCAAAATGTGGTAAGCCCCCCGCCCCCCGGAGATTTGCATAAGTCGGCCTATGGCAGCAATACTTGAATATTATATTTGAGTGTATTACCTTCCATACTCAAAGACTCCATTTGAAATTAAATTGACACAATGGCCCAGGAGGTCATCTGATTTAATGCCATCGTATTCTTCCTGCAAGGCCCTACCGAAAATAGGGTAACTATGTAAAACTCCATTCAGAAGTGGAGTATGCGGAGCGAGAATAATATTCAGTAGGTTTGGATATCCCTATATTATAAACTCGCTTCACCTACCGTATAATTGGGGCAGGTAAAGTTTCAAATAAATTAACTAATCCCCGGTATATACTTCCTATTCCATTCCTGGAAAACATGCGGAAATTCTGATAATTTAAAGTTAGTTACGGTTTACAGAACCGCAATCATTAACGACGTTTGTTTGCCATTTCCGGCATGCTAGAAATTAGTATGGAAAGTATTTTATGCAGTTCAGAATTCTTACTATAGTATGTTAACAATAATAATCATACTTGCTTTCGATACAAATGTGAGTGAGATGCACCGTATTAACATTGCTTTGTGTGCTAAACTTTTCCACTATCATTTTGTTTGCTCAACACACCTTTTGGTATTGTAATCGCTCACATTTAGATGTCTATAAGTTTATTGAAAGTCGTGGTTTCCAGAATAAAATATTTCTTTATTGGCAATTAATATGAGGTTTGTTGGTTTAGGAATGTCATAGCCTATCTATTCCTCGTATTTTTTTCTCTTTTTTGTTTGTAAGGTTTAGGTACTATAAATGCCGAAAGTTAAAAAATATACAATTTATTGTAAATTGTTAATAGAGTAGTTAGTTTTGTGTATTTGTTTCGTTTCCACAAACAAATCATACAATAAGGCGCAGATAAGGAAAGATCTAAGATACTCTTTGAATCAACAGTTTAATAAAGTGTAGCGTGTCCTAATAGGTACATGGAATGGATTGAATTGGACAACATTTTGAAACCTTATTTCAAGAAAACCAGTGGTGTTTCGCCTAAGTCCCATTTGGCATTTTTTCTTCATTTTGAATATAGGCACAATTAATATTCGAAATTTGAAAGAGGTAAGCATTAATTTTATTTTTCGAATTTTAATAACAGGTGTTTTTGGGCACATTCTGCCGATTTCAACGCAATCGGTTGATTTCATCGTTATGAAACAAGAATATCCTTTGGTTGCAGAATAAAAAGTTGGACTAAAATGTTCACCCAACAACACCAAAAAGTGAACCGCAAAAAGTAACGAGCAAAAGCACAATTATTCAAAAATAGAGCCCTCTGTGAGATACGTAGAAATCATCTTCAGCTGATTTTCCATCTCAAACAATATCGAACTTCTAAATTTCAGTTCAGCAGCTTGATTATTGTGGTATGTATAAGAATAATTAAATTAAAACAACAACATTTGTCTAAACAATGTTGGCCTCAATCGTCATATTTTGCTGCCCCCCCCCCATCTCCGGTTTCGGGATTTCCCATTCCTTCCCGATGAATCACCCTGTATAAATCATCCCACGCTACTAGGCTACGTTTTGCTGGTTCGCGTATCTGAAGGCAATAAATAATGTATAAGAGTGCTTCCGTACGCAGCCTACTGGAAGATTCAATATACTGCCTTATACAACGTTAACGTTAGCTAGGTTAGAGCCTTACGAAAATGTAGATACGCCTCTGCCTGACAAGTTTATTTCACTCAAATAAGAATCTACTAGGTTGTGTGGTAACCCTCAACAGAAAATATGTATGTACTCGTACCTATCTTTTGTTGGGTTGGCGTCACCCACCCATTTTATTTTTGTTCTATACTTAAGTAAAATAATGTTTACATTGGTCTCGATATTGGTCAAAACATAAAAAGGAAAACTAATGGTTGCACCGTGCTGGATTTTCCAACAATGAAACTCCAAACTCGTTGCCTTGGTTACCACCTTTATTCTTAAATTACGTAAATAGTTCAGCCGAAGATAACTGCATTGTTAACACAAAGTTAGTATTAGATAAAATTCTCTAGTAACAAACTATTTTTACAAAAAATAAGCTGTATGTGCAGAAAATATACAAAAAGAGAAATTATATAGGTATAATGTTCCAGGACAGGCATCCTATCAGATTTCGCTTTTCTACGCACTTATTGCGCAACTACCCAAACATGATCAAAATCCGTAGAAAAAAGTTACGAGGGAAAAACCACTGAAATTCATACCACTTTTTGGGCGTCCTTCCTCACCAATGAGCCCCTAGGAAAAAAATGTGAACATGTGTTATATTTTAGACGAGATCTGTCAGTGTCATCTTCGTTATCATTCACCTTCATCCATACATCCTGTTAGTAGATATATATGATAATTTTGGTTTAAATGCTATTATCCGAAAATGTGTGATAGAATTATCCAAAATTGATGGATCGCCTTATATATTTAAGCAAATGATGGTGTATAAAAGTCTCATATAAAGCATCAAAATCGATAGCTTCAATATGTAAATCTCTATTTGTTTCGGGAGGTTTTGTTCAGTCGTTGATATTGCATTTCTAATTTATTGACGCCCCACCAATATTAATAGACGAAGGTTCTTGCGACAACTGATTGCTTTAGAAAAAAAGTTCAAGAATCTGAAAAAGAAGCCATGTCTAATATATAAATAGATGACTGCGAAAATAAGGCGTAATCATTGTGGCGTGGCATCGTTAAAATAATTAACGAACCAAAGACTAACCTAGGCAAGTGCGACCGGTGCGACAAGATAATATTTGGAAAGAATTAATATCAAATGTTTTTTTCTTTATTTTTGTAATCTTAGGTTGCTCCGACTCACAGTAAAGAGATGGAAATGAAAAATGTTAAAATCTAATGTACAGGGTGGCCAATTAAGAATGCGAGGTATCTGGGAAATTATGCATCGTAGAGGCTTGCGGCAAAAAAATTTATGACTAAAACGGCTAAGAGAAAAACTTGGAAAATATTTTCAAGTTTATGAAATGGCCGCTAGGGGGCGTAACTGCAATCTTGAATCGAAAAAAGTGATGTTTCTGTGAAATCCGCTATATTAACCTAACAAAAAAATACTGATCTTTAAAGTCGATGATAATTTGAACCTTTCTTGTTTGACAAGTTTTGCCGTATCTCTAAAAATAAAGTGATGGTGGGTATTCAAAAGTTTCCGTAAAAAACACCCTGTATCTTCGAAACGGCTGAGCCGATTTTAACAAACTTGAGCTTGTTAAAAAGAGCTACCCGTGGGCTACAAATGTTATAATATTTGAAGTTTTGTTAATTTCACATGTCGCCGCTAGAGGGCTTTTTCGATATTCCGACAAAAATAGTTAATTTTCTCAAAAAAATTAAATGCCTTGGTATGATTTTTTTTTTCATGAAAATGTAGCCAAATAATGCCTAAACAAGCTCGCGAAAACCGCATCTCGATATCTTGTTCCTAACCTAAAATTTAGGCCAAAGAAAATTTTATAAGGAAATCCCTTAAATTTTTATTTTCCTTAACTAATTTTTCCGAAATTCTTTTTATTATGTAAGTTGTGGCCCTAAAAAGGACCGATTTAAAAAAGAAAAGTTTTTAGTGTCCCCGTAAATGCTCGAAATGCTGACCATCACGCTCTATGCATTGCTGATGCCTCTCATGGGTAGACAAAACTGCAGCTTCAATTTCGGCTCTCGGTATGTTACGTATTGCATTACGAATCCGGTTTTTCATATTTTCTCTGGTCGTAGGTTGAGTCTGAAACACGATGTCCTTTAACTGCCCCCATAAATAAAAATCAAGACAAGTTAAGTCTGGTGATCGCGGAGGCCATGGAAACAGACTTCCTCTTCCAATCCATCGCTAATATGCTCGCGCACAATAATAGCAAAATGTGCTGCGCAACCATCCAACTGCAAGAACAAGTTTTGCCGTGGTTCCAGTGGCATATCTTCCAACAACAACGGTAATTGATTGGCCAAAAAGTCAAGAAAGACATTGCCATTTAGGGATTGCTCGAAAAAATATGGCCCAATAATTCTGCCTCCCAGTATGCCACACCACACATTTAAACTCCAACGTCCTTGGTGCTGAACTTCACGCAACCAATGCGGATTTTCTGCAGACCAATAATGCATATTGTGCAGATTGACTTTCCCGTTACTATTAAAGGTGGCTTCATCGGTCCAAAGAATTTGAAATAAAAATTCTCTATTTATGCGTATCATGCCTAACATCCAATGGCAGTAGTCCAACCTCCGATCAAAGTCTTCCTCTTTCAAGGCCTGATGCAAAACGACATGATATGGGTGCATTCTAAAAGTAATTTAAAAAAAGTTAAATTTAAATAAGTCCCTATATTTTGATGGCAGTTAGAACTTACCTATGGTCTTTCAAAATATTTTGAACCGTTGTTCGTGATATGCCCAACTCAAGGGATAATGCTCTTGTGCTAACATGAGGATTTCCTTCAATATATCACAGTACGCGGTTAATATTTTCTTCTGTTCTTCCAATTCTTTGCCTTTGAAACGTAGGCCGAAAACTACCATTGGCTCGTAAGCTCGCCACTAACCGGGGAAAAACTCTCACATCGCATGGACGCCGACTTGGATATCGAGCCGCGTAAACTCTTTTTGCTACTGCGGCATTCTGAAGACATTCAAAATAAACTGCAAGCATATCAACAGCTTCGTCGTTCGTAAAACGCATTTTGTAAGCACAAAAATTGCTCAAAGTAACGCGAAACTATTCACAACTATTGACAATTTGAGGATGATTTATATTTTGATTAGGTATTTGTTTTGTAATTCCATGGCCTGCTACTATTAATTGTCTTTTTCGTATATACCCCTAACCCATAATGAATAATATGCATTTAAACAAAAAATATGCATTTTGTTATTAACATTACTTACCTTTTAGCGATATTTTGTAATATTTCCAAAAAGGGCGATTTTAATCTGACGAACAAAAAAGGAATTCCAGAAAAAATAGTTTAAGAAAATAAAAATTTAAGGGATTTCCGTATAAAATTTTCTTTGGCCCAAATTTTAGGTTAGGAACAAGATATCGAGATGCGGTTTTCGCGAGCTTGTTTAGGCATTATTTAGCTACATTTTCATGAAAAAAAAATCAAACCAATGCATTTAATTTTTTTGAGAAAATTAACCATTTCTGTCGGAATATCGAAAAAAGCTCTCTAGCGGCGACATGTGAAATTACCAAAACTTCAAATATTATAACATTTCTAGCCGAAGAGTAGCTCTTTTCAACTAGCTCAAGTTTGTTAAAATCGGCTCAGCCGTTTCGAAGATACAGGGTGTTTTTTACGGAAACTTTTGAATACCCCCCACCACTTTATTTTTAGAGATACGTCAAAACTTGTCAAACAAAAAAGGTTCAGATTATCCTCGACTTAAAAGATCAGGTATTTTTTTGTTATGTTGATATAGCAAAATTCACAAAAACATCACTTTTTAGATTCAAGTTTGCAGTTACGCCCCCTAGCGGCCATTTCAGAAACTTTTTCATAAAAAAATTTTCCGCAAGCCTCTACGGTGGATAATTTCCCAGATACAGTACCTCGCATTCTTAGTTGGCCACCCTGTACAGGGTGGGCCAAATTGGACACTTTTAAAGGGAAACTTCTAGTTTTAACGGAGATAGACGAAAACTGATATCGGTGTCTGAGGCTCATTTTTTATGATAAACTTAATGGCGAAAACCGCAAATTGATATCCGTCACCGTTCTTGAGTTACAGGGCGTTTTTCAAAAATGAGCGTTTTCGAAAAGTGGCTGTAACTTTTTTCGGGTTGAAAACTTTGTGTTTCTGTAAAAACATTCGTAAAGCACTTTTTTACGTAGAATCCAATGCTCCTACTACATTTTTTTCAAGTCAATGGTTTAAGATAAAAAAAATATTTTTTAAATGGAACACCCTGTATATTTTTGCATTTTTTAATAGAGCAAAAAAATACCATTCCAAAAATATATAACACTTAATGATTTACTTAAGTAGTTATCAATAAATAGCATTTATGATTTCATGTGTATAATAATTGGAAGCGCGCCCTTTTAACAAGTAGGCTTTGGACGGTGAGACAATGAAACAACCGTGGAAAAATGTTTGCTGTTACCTGTCAAATTTTCAGTTAAGCTGTTTAGGGTGTGTAAAGTTTTTTTATATTTTTGTGTAATTTATAAACTTCATTACATAACTACAATTGAAATTTGAAATTTATAAAAAATGGGATATGATAGTCTGTTTTATAAAATCCGGGGAAAATACAGATGCAACGACCAATCTATACTACGAACGGTATCCAGAGAGAAGTCATCCTTTCAATTCTAGGACATTTTTGCACGATTGCGACACAATTTGATTAATAGTGGGCATTTTGAAAAGGATAGGCCGAAAAGGTACGAGTTAAACAGAGATAGACATTTTCCCCGCATTGTATAAAACAGACTAGATATCATATCCCATTTTTCATAACTTTCAAATTTCGTTGTAGGTATGCTATAAAGATAAAATCTTTACACTACCTAAACAGCTTAACTGAAAATTTGACAACTAACAGTAACAGTAAACATTTTTCCACGGTTGTTTCATTGTCGCACTGTCCAAAGCCTATACTTGTTGAAAGGGCGGGCTTCCAATTATACACATGAAATCATAAAAGCTATTAGTAATTGATAACTACTTAAGTAAATCATTAAGTGTTATATATTTTTGGAATAGTAATTGTTTGCTCTATTACAAAATGCAAAAATATACAGGTGTTCCATTAAAAAAAAAATTTTTTTAATTACGGCCACTTTTCGAAAACGCACATTTTCGAAAAACGCCCTGTAACTCAAGAACGGTGACAGATATCGATTTGCGGTTTTCGCCATTAAGTTTACCATGAAAAATGAGCCTCAGACACCGATATCAGTTTTCGTCTATCTCCGTCAAAAATAGGAGTTTCCCTTTAAAAGTGTCCAATTTGGCCCACCCTGTACATTATCGACTTTCTTTACATACACATATACCCAGCTACATTCGCCCATGAATAAATATTATGCATAGAGCCAATGCATTCATGGATGTACATTCAGGGACATGCATTCATGGACATACATTTAAGCAAATATTCTTGCGGGTTTCCTAAAAGAAAAATTTAAAGTTACAAAGCGCATTCCATCAGAAAGCATTTACAGGATGAAATGCGGATAAGACATTTCTGGATTTTATTTAAATTCACGTTGCTAGAAATTCAAATTATAAAACTCTTGGATTCCATCTCTATACGGAGAGAGCGCAAAGTTTTCAAGGCATTAATATTCTGGTTTAAAATAAACCGGTCTATAAGTCCACTTTATGTTTTCGTTTTGCCCAACCCAACTTTTTCCATCGACGCGTACTTTGTACTTGTGGGCTAAGAAGGGAAAACTTTTTAATAGATAACTTAAGTAACTTCTAGCTAGTAAATAAAATTATGGATTTGACTTTCACTTATACCTAGAAGTGTGACTAGGAAAATTGATTTATCGTACTCAAGGGTGAACAATCGCTAGAAGCAAAGGGGCAATTGTATACAGGGTGATTTATCATGGGAAATGCGATTTTCTCTGAAACGGCTGGAGAAACATTCGTGTATGTTATCTTGGGCATCTTGGCACATCTTCACTCGAAGATAGGGTAAAAATTTATCAAAATCCGAAACGGCGTCTATAGGCGTCGTGACGGATCGTTTTTTTTTATCAGAACCATATACCCTTTTTTGCTGCATACATTAAAGACTGTTACGGGTTCAAAATAGCCTTTAAAAAATAGTTTATTTTAATTTATTAATTTTATGATAAAATCATTTAAAAAAATATATTTAAATAAACAATTTGGGATCTCACTGTATTCTGTGAGTCTAGCTTGGAAAATGTATTTCATTTTAATATTTATTTAGCCTTCATCCTTAATTAATTTTGTTTTATTCAACAAGTTGAAGCACATCAATCAAATCAGGCGAGCCATGAATTCCTTGAAAACAAAAATGGTATCGTCTACATATTCGACAGTTATCTAGGTACCTAGCGCCTATCGCACAATCTGAACTTGTTCCTTTATATAATTTTTTTAATTAGATTTTGTTGAAATACTTTATGATAAAATTTGGATTTTTTACGAACAGCCTGGTGTAACGGAAATATTTTAATTTACATTACAACATAAAAGCAAGCAACAATTTGGTGAATCATTTAAAATATTAGCTTCTAAATTCAAACGTTTTAAGTTCGGCGTATATTAAATACGAATATTTTCCGCAAGTTTTTTATGCACAGGTTCAAGTTTCACATTTGATAAACTTTTCGTTTAATTCAGGTATATTTTGACATCTCCAATGCGAAGTTTTTCTGCACTTTTTATTTTGGCACGTGTCTAGGATCTCGTTTGTTTTTATTTCTCACAGTAATTTTGCCTTTATTTTACCTTATTATTAAACTTATCATTATTATTGCTATTTTTACTTAAAAATACTTAACATTTTTGGTACGATTTTGAAGGTAAACATTTATAAATTTACTTTCTAATTTTTCACTTGCTTTGTTTATAAATGACAAGTATGTAAATACATCTAGTTGGGTCAAAGAAAATCTATCTTTTATTTTGTTAGAATCTCAGTTCTGAAAATAACATTTAGTTTAAATATTTTCTAAAATTTATTTGTGGCGTAAACAGATCCATTGGATTTTAATTGGGTTTTTCGCCACCAAACTGGTTAAAAGACAGCTTTTTCAAGTTGCCTGGAAAATTAACAAATTCTTAACAGTAAATGAACTAAACTTTGAACTTGTAACTCAAAAAATATCTTCAACAAATTTGTTTCCTGATCTTTCGGGGAGTAAATCTTCCTCCTTTCTCAAAGATCATGTCACGTCAAAGTGAAATTACAGATTAATAAATTTCAGGTCAAAATGCCATCACAACAGAAACAATAGCCTAGCCACCTGTCTGATATTGTACCCTGTGTTCTATCTAATTATTTATACTAACTTCTCTTTGAATCAGTGGCAATAATATTTTACTGAATTCCACTGAACATTCACACAGTTGTCTGTATTTCCTAGAGTAAATGCTGATTCTTTAATTTTTCGTCTATTTCCTACTTCTTCTTTGAGAATTGGTTGCGACATATCCCACAAAATCCTATGATTGTTATTAAAAGAGTGTTCACATATTTTCGACTTCGCAATTTGATTTTGCCTCATATATTTTTAGGTGTTCTTTTAAACGAACGTTAAATGACCTACAAGTCTCCCCAACATAGAACTTTCCACATTCGCAAGGAATGTTATAAATGCAATTTAATTAAATTTAATGAAGTACAAAGTTCAAAAAATTAATTAAATTTAATAAAGTACAAAGTTCAAAAAATTGCATTTATAAAATTCCTTGCGAATGTGGAAAGTTCTATGCTGGGGGACTTTTAACGTTCGTTTAAAAGAACATAAAAATTATATGAGGCAAAATCAAATTTCGAAGTCGAAAATATGTGAACACTCTTTTAATAAAAATCATAGGATTTTGTGGGATATGTCCCAACCAATTCTCAAAGAAGAAGTAGGAAATAGACGAAACATTAAAGAATCAGCATTTCTAGGAAATACAGACAACTATGTTGCTGAATGTTCAGTGGAATTCAGTAAAATATTATTTAGTATAAATAATTAGATAGAACACAGGGTACAATATCAGACAGGTGGCTAGGCTATTGTTTCTGTTGCCATGACATTTTAACCTGAAATTTATTAATCTGTCATTTCACTTTGACGTGACATTATCTTTGAGAAAGGAGGAAGATTTATTCTCCGAAAGCTCAGGAAACAAATTTGTTAAAGATACTTTTTGAGTTACAAGTTCAAAGTTTAGTTCATTTACTGTTAAGAATTTGTTAATTTTCCAGGAAACTTGAAAAAGTTGTCTTTTGACCAGTTTGGTGGCGAAAAACCCAATTAAAATTCAATGGAACTTTTAGTTTAATTTTTGTACATTTTTAATTTTTAACTTATTACAAATTGGCACATAAAATAGTGCGAAGTCAAGTGTGATGCAATTCAAAATTTATCTTTCTTCTACTTCTGTGTCTATGCAGATAGCGCCCACAGTCTTTTGAGTTAAAAGTACCCTTTAATTACCTGAATATTTTATGCTACTCCAACAAACCCCGAGCAGTCCGGCTATACAGGGTGTATCTTTGATAGGTCCGAAGAATAATGTTTTGATAATGATTGAAATACAGATACCTCTGCATACTTCTGCATCATAAAATGTTTTAAAATCAAACCAAACTTGCCCAGCACTGAATAAAAAATACCTATTAAATTAATAAAGTTTTTTGTTTGAATTTTAAAGAAATCTGTAATCGTTTTTTTAATGTAAAAAAACATTAGTATGTTTGCATTATCAGCTGCTAGAACTGCTCTTAATCGTGCTAATTTAAATACAATATAATTAAGAAAATATGCGCATTTTTGTATTTGTCCCTTAGATTCTTTTGATGTGTTATTGATGGATCGATTAACGCAATCATTAACAATGACAGAAATTCTCCCCTCTCGTGTGGCTTTTTTTACTTTTAGACGAGGTTCACCACGGAGTACGCACTCGATTGGATTATCTGCATGATGCTGTTCTTTTTTAAATTTTTCTATGACCTTGTAGACACCTAGGTGCATGCGCTTTGCCAACATTTCCCCACCTTCGGTGCCAAGCTTCCAGTTTATTTTGTGTACGCGGAATTTGCTGCTCAATGGAACTATGAACCTACCAAAGAATTGGTGCATATAAAGGCGGAAAACGAATCACTGTTCCATTTCTCATATAACGTCTAACTCTTCCATGAACATAAGTGTTTTCAAACCAGTCAATCACATTACTAACTTCTTGTGAGAAGGCTTTAGAACGTCAAAGGCTTCTGGAATCCCATTTGATGATATAAAAGCTAATGCCGAGAAGTGACGTAGCATTAAACTGAAATTTTCATCTGTGCTATATCTTGTTGCAAATCCTTGTTCTTGAATCATCACAATTGTATCTTCACCCACAGTATTGCGTAATGCAGCTGGTAAGTCAATTTGGTTCAATGATCGCGGTTCAGATGGTCGGTCCGCTTGCCTTATCCGTTTTATAACTTTTCGAAGAGCGTTCTTTGGTGGCATATACAGCGTGTCCATTTACTATTCCCTTCTCCGATTGTGGCTATACTTTTAAAGATAAAAAAACGGTTCGGGGATGCGAATAAGGAAAGATGGAGCACATTTTAAAATTAGTTTGGTATATACAGGGTGTTCCAAAAAAGTGTGGCGACAAAAAAATAAAATTTTTTAAATGGAATGACTCAATTTTTTTATCGCAAATGAAGCCTATCAAAGTATAGTATACATCCCTAAATTATTTCCGCTTCCATTTGCGGCGTTGTCAAGTTATAATTTTTTTAAAGTATTTTTTGCTAAATACCAAACCTTCATTAACATTGCTATATTTTTCTTGCGACTTGATTTTTTTCTCTTGAAACTTTGGTTGTGGATTTACACTTTAACCATTTTATTATAATGACTAAGAACCAAGTTGAAAATTTTTGTACAGGATGTTTCACTTTTTTCCGCCAAAACTCCGACATTTTGAAACTTAATTTACTATTTTTTTTTTAAATGGAACACCCTAAATCTAACATTTCTATTGGATAGAGCATTCATTCAGCTTTAATTTGATACCTAATGCAGTACCTCTATCTCTAACAGTTTTTTCAAAAATCCAGTATAAACAGAAAATTTGCAACTTTTTACTTATTACATACATGCAAATTACTCGAGAATCAAGCTTGTACTTATTTAAAAAGCTGCATATCAAAAAAGCGTTAGTACCAGTTACAATCTGTAGTTTACCATATTTTTGTATTCCTACTACACCTGCATAAATAGAATATTAAATTAAAAAGTTAAAAGGTTTAGGAGAACTCATTGTTTTGTTTCTAGTTTGACATTTGGTAAATATTTCATTTGCTGCTTGTATTCTGTGTTCGTTGTTTAATTTCAAACAGCAAAAAGTTGTCACAAAATGAATTATTGTAAACATGACTTGATAAGTATGATTTACGTAATTGGTGAATGTTTTGGAAATTGTTTTTGGCATCTCGAGTTTATGCCCAAAAATTCCCAGA
The DNA here is from genome assembly GCA_963920635.1 of Pseudeuparius sepicola. Lineage (NCBI taxonomy): Eukaryota > Metazoa > Arthropoda > Insecta > Coleoptera > Anthribidae > Pseudeuparius > Pseudeuparius sepicola. Next base: position 42,298,666 of record OY987302.1, on the reverse strand, counting down.
TAGAAGGCATCCTGATACCAGAATGCTGCAGAACTTAAGAGCGATTCGATCGAACAGGAAATGTTGCCTATATGAAAAGCAATCTAGAACAAAACCAGTTTTAAATGAAGAAAATCAGTTAGCTATAACATTGGCTGTTGTGGACCACCTTGAAATAAGTGTAAGACAATTGAGTCGGGATTTAGAAATAAAAAAGTCCTCAGTAGGACAATGCCTTAAGCGTAAAAAACAAATTTCACCAATACCATGTGCAGTTACACCAGGAACTGAATGATAACGACTTTCAGAAAAAGAGTAACTTTTTGTACATAGGAACAAGGTCAAGCAGCGGAGGATGAATTTTTTCTTAAATTTGTATTATTTACCGCTGAATCTACATTCCACAGAAATGGTTTTGTAAATAGAAATAATTTTCATTGTGGCTGTCGGGGAGCTGGCTCTTGGGATTTTGTCCGACACCCGTATAAGTAGGTACCTTCGAAAATTCCTGTTTCCACGTTTTTTATGATATCGTTTGCTATGCCACAAACTGTTTATTGCTTTCTTCACGCGCGCACACAATAATTTAACAAACACATAACTTTTTATCACTATACCGATATTTTTACTTATATAGGCAGCGGAAATAATAACTTTTACCGATACTTAATATATCTTTTAGAAAACCAACCAATTTTTTATTCGATGTTTTGTCATAACAATAAGTAAGCCTATTTTTGAATAACATAAATTTGTGTGGTAATTTAAGTGTGCAACATATGGGATTTTTTTTATTAATTACAACATATACAACATATACAACATATTAGGCGCACTTAGAATGGTTGCAAGTCAAATAGCATACAGAGTAGGTCAAAAAATATAAAAATTGTACAATAGTAATGTACCCTTATTTCAGAAAATTCAGCAATCCAGTCGAAACTCCACAGTTTATATTCTTAAAAAACTGTACATGTTTCAAACCACCAAGGGTTCATCTTCAGCAGCGAAAATTCATTAAAGTGAGGTATACAAAGCTTCGAAGCATATTTTTAAAAAATTATATTATCGAAATTCGTAGTAAAACTTCAACCCGAATAGTTAAGTGCGGAGTCAAGTTGTAACCATAAAAACCCAAAATTAAAAATTAGAAGCCACCAAAATGCTTTAGTTAAAGATCATAAAATTCTTCAAAACACAAGCTTCACTCTAAGCACCCAGTAAACCACGACGAAGTAGATTTGCCACGTTGTTTTGTCACAGCATCCCTACAGTTTTTTTTCTATATTAGATACTATACATTTCCTATGCGTCTTCCAAAAATATATTTGAGATTAAGATTGGTTTACACAAAAATAAGATTTTTGGGATTTTTTTGCGACGCGAATGTCGTTTGTCACGGCACCTCTTACAGGTTTTTTTTATATTACTACATCCCCTATGCGTCTCCCAAAAATTTCTTTGAGATTGAGATTGATTTCTTATTTTTTGTGTAAATCAATTGGGATTTTTTTGTGACGCCACTGTCGTTTGGCATGGCACCCCCAACAGGTTTTTTTCTATATTACTACATCCCCTATGCGTCTTCCAAAAATATCTTTGAGATTAAGGTTGGTTTACACAAAAATAACTTTTTTGCACTTTTCGCATTGACTTTTGACAATGTTCTGCATCACAGAACTGCATGCCAATCGGAAAAAAAATATTGACATGCATTTAAAAATCGTTCGGAGACATTGCTTTATCATGCAAACGGCAGAAGAAAATCACAAAAGAGGGGTCTATCTTTAGCCTGTGCTTCACCGCAACATGTTGGAACCTACTTTCAGGGTCTGTGAACCCACCTTTTCGCAGATAACTAGGACTCGTATGGATGTGCTGTAAAGGGCAAAGGATAATATAGGTAAATAAAAAATAGCAAAGAATCTGCAAGAACACCTGAACAGTGGTATACATACCTAAGTAGAAATTAAATACTAGTGATTGTAAGCCAGTGACTCTCCAAGACAGCACAGTTAATTCAAAAATAAAATTCTGCCCAAGAATTGCTTTTACGCGCCAAAAAATCTGTTCAGGTGTTATACTAAAATTGATCCGTTATTAGAAATCTCCTTAAATCCGTTTTAAAAATATCTAAAGATTTCTTTATCCTGTTGCCTCAACTCGAATATTTCATTGCATCGAATTAACGTAACTCCCATAGTCTGCTGATACACTTGAGGATTGAGTGTAAACGCTAGAAGAAAGAAGAGGGGCAATTATCGACAAACGAGGGTTCTCCGTTCTCCAGATACTAAAAATATTTCTATGAGTGTGTACACAGGGCGCCGACACAAAATGACAGAGAAATTTGCTGCGTTATTTTAGAGGGAGGTTATATTTTTTCAAATGTGCTAATTATTTTAAAGATAACTGATAATAAAATTAATTTCGGGGTGGGTAAGTGCTTACATTCAAATATGCATGTTTTTATCAGGGATTCCATGTATTTTCTCTAAATCTACTCGTACTTATCATTACAACTAAACAGTGGCGACGCGTGACAATCACTCTGGGAGGGGTAATAAAGGGTTGGGCTAAGTTATAGCTATATGAAAAAATAAAAAAGATTAAAAGAAAAAAAAAATCAATTTTAATCAAAACTCTGAACATTTTCAAACACTTAAGACTACAGTCTAGTCTACACACAAGACAATCTGCAACTATTTGTTATTGTTAATATCAAACATTTTTGAAGAAAAAAAAACTTATTAAATATTTACAAGACAAAATAAGATAATTTTTGAAAATCTATCGATAACTTTTTCGGGGTCGATTTTAATATCTCTATTTATATACATAAGCGCCAATCCAATTAATCTTTCTTGGTGAGTAGTTGACCTAAGCCAGATCTTTATATAGTCTATTTAAATAAGAAAAACTACGCTCTGCACTAGCAACGCTTACTGGCAATACCACCAACAAAGACAGAGCTACGTTAATAAAGTAAATAAGTTTTCTTGAAATCGGCAAAGAAGTGTCCCAAAATCGTCATTAAAAGCTCAGAAATCGGCACTGAAGTAACCCATTATTGTACGATTTTTTCAATAAGTGGGCCTTGGAGAGATGTAAACATCAAACGTCAGACGCGGAGCCATCGTCCGTCAAAAGTGACCAAATATTCAAAACCCATTTAACTATTCGTACACATTGCGAAATTGTTACCTATAGCAGCGCAATCTATCAGTATAAATATTTTAGTAGGTTTGAATATCGATAGATTTATTATGGAGGCTGAACAACAAGCAGCAGTTTGGTTTTTCTGTTCGAAGCCGCCGTGTCTTTGTCATACTTGACCTAGGTAGAGCTATCGCCAAAGTCAAGCAACGCCGCGCGTAGTCGGTTCATGGACGGGTGATTCCTTATTATTATTTTCTTGCCTAATAAAACTTTTTTTACGATTTCAAAAAAATATAATATGTACCTCGGCACTGAAGTTCTTTTTATGACTCATGTGGTTTATTTGCCTCGGCCAGAGGCCTCGGCAACTAAATTCCACATGAGTCATAAAAAGTTGAACTTCAGTGCCTTGGTACATAAATAACTATTGCTATGCAAAGCGCTTATGGCTGAATTTGGGACACTTTCGGTAGAAATGCCTTTCCATTTTTCCATCCATAAATAAATTTTTGGGGTAATTATAATTCCTGGGGGGGGGGGGTAATTACCCCCATTACCCCCCCCCCGACCCGTCGCCCCTGCAACTAAAATAATATCATAAATATGGCATATGGAAACAGAAATCTGGTCCGATATAATTTATTAGAGTACCTACTTGAAAGGAAGGCGGCTTCAAAAAGCTGGTTTCTTACCAAGCTACCTCAAATTCGAGTGAAGATAAATAAGAGATGGCGCGACAATCAGGTCAAGTTTAGTCACCGACGGCCAGGTGTTGGTATTATGTTGGCGGATCATGCTTATTTTCCGGACGGTTTGTCTAAAGGCCGGTCCACACGCAACGATGTATCGTACGATTTGCATGCGCAAGTAAATCGTTACAGATAAATCGTTACAAATTCAGTGCATCCACATTATAACAACTTATCGTAGTAAAGCTGCAATTTTCGCTTGATATAATAATCATGGAGGAAGGGTTTTTGGACTATTTTGACGTTTTGTTTAAATGTTAAAAGGAAGAGGGAAATCAGGAAACGTTTAAATAGAACTAGATGGTCTAAAGCATGGTTTTGACGGTTTAACCAGATAATAGGTCAACCGATTAACCGGATAACCGGTCAACCGATTATCCCGATAACCCGATCTCCGGTTAACCAGATATCCGGTTAACCTGTCAACCGGATAACCGGTCAACAGAATAACCGGATAATCGGATAAATGGATGACCGGTCAATCGGATAATCAATTAGCCAGTAAAATATAACCGGTTTACCAAGTCAGTCAGAACACGTATTCAGTTAGTTGCCATAAGTTAGATAACAGATATAAATACCCAGCCAAAACGATTCAATCTGTTAACTAAAAAAAGCAAAGCAACAAAGTTCGGCTAATTAGAAATAGAATATACAGTGTGTCCACGAGTTAAGTTCACATATAACAAAAATTTTCGAGTTTAAATTTGAGCTTCTGGGGATCAGCCCTGCGCTTGGTTTGAAACTAATTTGTGATCTAATTTTAGTTTCGAAAAATCACGTATGCCTTGGAAATCATGAAAAAATAATTTTCCACATCAGTAAAGTGCCCTTTTTGTAGGTTTTATGACAAAATATTATTAAGGAAACTTATTCAAAATTTTTGCGAAATTCCGTCTACTCTGTACTTTGATTTTTTGTCATTTTCCCCACTTTTTTTAGAAAAGTGAATTTTGTGTAGTTTTTACATCAAAATGTTATTAAGAAAACTTATTCACAATGAGAAACTGGATAGGTGCAAACAAGTTAAAACCCTAGGCCGATTTTAATTTTTGTCTGCTAAAAAATTAAAACATACAAAATTCAAAGTAAACCTAGGCTTTTAAATTTTTTCAAATAACCTATCCAGTTTTCATTGTAAACAAGTTTTCTTAATAATATTTTGATGTGAAAACTACACAAAGTGCACTTTTCTAAAAAATGTGGCAAAGATGCCAAAAAATGAAAGTAGGCACAGAGTTTCGAAACCTACTCAGCTTTTCATTCTGAACAAGTTTCCTTAATAACATTTTGTCGTAAACCTACCAAACGAGCACTTTCCTGATGTGGAAAATTAGTTTTTTCATAACTTCCAAGGCATACGTGATTTTTCAAAACTAAAATTATGTCACAAATTAGTTTCAAACCAAGCAGGGCTGATCTCCAGATGCACAAATTCCAACTTATACCCTATGTTAACTCAATCCGGGGACACACTGTAGACATAATTACAACAATTTAAAGCAGATATAATTATACAATTGTTCAAAACAAACCTATAGGCAGCATGCTTTTTTGAGTGCTTTGAGCCGTGCATTCTCATTGCTCTCGTCAAAAAGTCACAAAAGTTCCCTATTAAAAATAAAAATGTGTCCTAATATTCAAATGGTTCCTTGATAAGATAAAGTGTGCCAAAATGTCAAAAAAGGATTATTTTTTAATATCTTCCTAATGTTCATAACGGATAAATATGTTTGAACTTAGAATATAAACTGAATTTGGTACACTCTTATTATAGTGCAAATATCATTTTATTTATTTATCGTTAATTTAACAGGCATTTAGATGAAGCAACCTAATATCACTCCCAGAAAATTTTGTAGCTATTCTCTGTGCATCTGTGGACAAATTTGAAACATTAAAAATAAAAGCCCGGAAACGGAAATTTACCAAAAACATGTTTTTGGCAAACTGAGCCAATCAACGTCGGATAGGATCACATCCGGACCTGAATAAAATCCCGGCCCCGCCGAATCATGGACAATATCACATGGCATCGCAGCATTAATGAAAAGTTTACAGGGGAGCAGGGTGGTCAAAATGCTTGGTTTATCCGACGTAATTGTACCATTTAAAGTCATTCGAAACAGAAATAAAATGTAGCTACCACATGTATTATTTGTCAAATTTATTTATATACATGGTGTTCAATCTTAAATGAGAACAGCCTCTTACAGTTTTTTATTGAGATAATCTAGTGTTTTTTTTTGTGGTAAAAATGTGGGAATATGATCTCTGGGAACGTATCGCGTCGCTCAAGGCTCTCGCACACATGGCCTACTATGATCACGTATATACCCAAAGTTGTGTATATTACCCAAAGTAATATTACCTCTTTTAATTTTATATATAACGGTGGTGACTGGTGACATCGGACACGGTGGTGTGCAGTGTGGTGTTCGATACTTTCTCGTGTTATTGTTATAGATCTATCGTGTTTCAAAAGCTATGTGTGATAGTTTTTTAAAGCTCATAAACTTCACAAAGGATAATTATTATTACTCTAAAGTTGAACACTGTAATTTAATTTCAAGATGCACCACATATAAACACTGATACGCCCGTCACCAGAGTCCAGAGCTGCCAGTGGCGTGCAAGCCACACCCGCAGACCCCGCGGTGCGGGGGGCCCCGGGACCCACAGCAAAAAATCATCGGGAAATCTTAGGCACCGCTCCACCTATCAGTAGTATACACTCGTCTCGCTGCTCATTATTCTCTCTTTTACCATTGTCGTTGCTCTGTGTGTAACCAACCTTCTGACCAGGACTACAACCACAAATCATAGATACGTTAGGGTTTAGGTTAAAGCTCGTTCAGAGATATACAAAGTATCACTTAAGTATGTTAAAAAATTTCAGGCAGATGGTCCTCAGCTAATTCTAAGAAAAAAGTTCATATAAACATGTGTTCAAAAATTCTTCGAATTTGATATAAGAGGTGTTAAAATTCTCTAAAAAAATTGTCTTTTTCCCATAACTTCTTTATTTGTAGAGCTTTTTTTAACCAAATTGGGTACACATCATATTTGGCTAGGACCTTTTTAAATGTGGTATTTTCAATCTCTAGATTGAACCAGTGCGGAGATATTATGGGTAAATCGGAAGACAAATTCAAGAAGAAAAGTAATACGGCCCTGTACGAAATTAAAGTAGGTAGCACTTTTGGATGGAGCATTTGTTTCTGAACAAAAAATGTTTCTTGACTTATTTTTGTATCTATCGCCGTTTCGTGGCAAATTAGATTTTTTAAATTTATTTAATCGTACTTGCAAAAAATGTTAGGTTTTTAAAAAGCGTAGGGCAAAGATCTGGATCTTGATCTCAATTAAAAACAAAGTTTTGGAGGTTTCGAGGCAACACAACTAATTTTAACTCGAAATAAGAATAAAAGTTTGAGAAAAGACGTTTCTTTTAGAAAATTTTAACACTCAGTATATCGAAAACGAAGAATTTTTGTACGCATGTTTATATGAACTTTTGTTGTTAAAATTGGCTGAGGATCACGACCCTGAAATATTTTAACGTGCTTAAGTTACACCCTCTGAGCTAGGGCCACTTTAAAAATCCGCAGTCGCCAGTCGCAGAGGCAGTTGTGGTACTGGTATAATGATGGGACTATTATATTATTATTTATACGTGTTTAGTGCTTAGTATACTATCGAGGAACTAGTTACAAAATTTAACATCGATAAGAATTTTTGCAGAGTTTATTTTAATAAAAAAAACACAAATTTATGGCCAGTATTTTACTGGATTTATGCGCCTTTTCTTAAGTTTACCATCAATGAGTTTGCCTGTTTCATCCTCAACCATGAAACGTCTTCTTCAAAATTAAATTTAATAAAGCCATTTTTGCGATCGAAGATGGCTAACGAAAGACTAACTTGCCTCCCTTATCAGTAAGAGAATGAAAGGGCTAGCAGCTTGGATTTGGACAACATTACCAAACAGTTTTTCAGTTTGAAACGGCGTTTAAAGTTATTTATTGTTAGGGTATAATAATATTTTTGTATTTTACGTTCATATGGAATAAATCAGTTTAATTTGTTTCCGTATTTTTTGTGATTTGTGACAAAACTCAGTGTTTTATTCAAAGAGGGGCCCCGCATCTAGTTTTGCGGGGGGGGGGGGGGGGCAGAACATCTCTGCACGCTACTGAGAGCTGCCATTAAATAAGGTATTCAGACATTAATCATTAATGGACTGCTATTGACTAGCCGACTCGAACGAGCAGACGGGCGAATCGACAAGCCAATAACAGCTCTGGTGATCAGCATATCAGTGTTTATATGAACTGTAGCATAAAATTAAATTTGGTATAGGTGCTATACATCAAGTTTATTAAGGTTCTTATTATTCTTATTTCGTGTTTTATTGTGAAAAGAAGCTAACCTTAGTATTTTGTGTGTGAACCGGAACATTCCGCACGCTCCATTCCGGTAACCTAATAGGCCCATTCCTGAGATTTCTTAATCAAAGATTAAATTTACATTGCTACACAAATTTCTGGCCAAACTGCTTACACGTCATGTGCAAACAATTTGCTAAAAATCGACCAGTAGAATGATAATTTATTCAGTTGCTCCTGGGATATTCCTAGTTTGGAATATTGTGAGGGTGAGAATTGTTAGTATTATATTATCATTACTGTTCGTTAATCCACATTCTTGAGCCAAATTCTTAAATTGAAAAATGTAACTCATTTACATGATAAAAAATTACTGAATATTTACAGTGTGTTACTTTGATTATCTGTTGTGTTAGTTTTAACATGTATGCCATTTGTATTAATCACAGGTTGAATTTAACTTTCTAAATAATTCGTTATCGATATGTTAAACGAGGTCAATACCTTATTTGCAAATTTAACATTCGTTCGAATGTAAAACTATCTTATAAGTAGTGTTAAAATGGATAATACAAAATATAAATAATGTAACTTTTTAGTATTTGTTAATATAAGTATCAGCAAATTCAAAACAACATAAGAAATATTATTCAAATACTACAAATTGGTCATGTTATTTAAAATTTATTTGGTATCCGGATATGTTAAACTTTGAAATATATAATAGTAAAAAATATATTCTATACTTTTCGTTAGTAACATGGACATATTACAAAAGGTTAAATTTAACACACAACAATATGCCTCATTTTACATATTTGTGAGTGGACCAGATGGAGCATCCAAAAAATATGAAATATACAATATTATTTTTAACTGTGCATCTATAATACTGCGAAATATCGGTTCTGCAAATGATTTCGGCATATTTCTGTGTTAAACACGCTATTTCGAATAATCAAATATCCCTTGACCCCAAAAGACCACAAATTCACACTTGGGATTGGGGTTGATACACAAGGGAGTTCGCTCACCCTTCCCTTCTACGGGCACCGGCTATTGCCTTTCATTTTTCTCCTGTAACGCAATCTTTTCCAAGACTGCAGTTCTAAATAGTTCAACTTTTAACAATTTTCCGCTGTGGAGTTAAGTGAATTAGTTTCCATTAATTCCAAGGACAAGAACAAGAGTATTCACGACAGATATCAACCCCTCCATTTTTTTTAGTTTTAGACTTCGAGGGGTAATAATAAAAACAATGAACACTGGCATATATTATCCAGTCATTAGACTATGTACCGTATTAAACGTTTGACATATGTAGATGCCGAGATGGACCAGCACCGTCGCAATGATAAATGCCTGCCAAGCTGACGACGCGAAACGTCACTACTGTGTTTTTTAGTAATATAGCACGTGGAGTTTTATTAATAAGGTGGTGAAACAGCAGTGATTCAGAATAAAGTGTTTAAAATTCAATTTTATATAGTTTATAGGTTTTAGGTTGTGTCTATAGTTTCGGACGTGTTCCGTTCCCAACTGCAAGGGAAACTACAAAGGCGGTCCTAAAGTGTCCGCTTTTTCCTCCCTATAAAGACCACATTTTAAGGGAAAAGTGGGTTAAGGCCATCAAAAGAGATTTTGTTCCTACACGTAAAGTAGAGGGTAAAAGTTTGGAGAGTGTTATACCTAACAATTTTACATGATTAAACGTAACCACCTTAAAATCAGGAAGTTATGGTTTTATTCATTCGAATTTAGTTGTATCTAGGCACGCAAATAAGAAATAATTGGCATTTATGAAAATTTTACCGGTAGATATCTAAATGCACCAAAATGTGACTTTCACTCTCGTAGATTATTATCCGTGTTGTAAAACCATGAAGTTGAAATTTGAATTTGGCGCCTTAGGCCCACCTCCCTTGGATGACTCATCGCTTTCAGCTGCCGGGCCTTGTCATTGCGACGGTGCCGGATGGACCCTTTTAAATGGAAAATTTTTTCTCTGATACTCTTTTTCACATTGATTTTAATAATTTTTATCTATATCATTTTATGTGAGCATGAGCAATCGAAGGTAGGTGAGCAATAAACGAAAGTGTTATACTAATTAAACATCCTCTCAAGAGACTTAATATTTTTTCCACCTGGGGACTTAGAAGTTTTGGAATTACTCTTTAAGAATCTTTTTATTCTCCATCGTATTCATTATCTTTTTAATAATTATTTTTATCAATTCCCAGAATCCTATAATAAACACTCTATTAACCTGAATTCACCAGTAACATATTTTGAAGGGAATGTAGCCAATCAGCAGCAAATCGGATTAGGTCCGGTGTAAACTTCCAGCCATCACCCCCACACATCACATCGAGGCGTCAGTGCAAAATTTACTATTTACTGTAGCTCGTAAATCAAGTGGCCTCGCGTATCCTCGGTCAGATATGTCGTGCACTCTCTGCTAAACTATGTTTATAACTTCCAGGACATTCAATCGCCGATTTGCGTGAATAACAACGACGAAACAACGTGGCTTCGGACGGCCTGTTTCTTTATATTTTACGAATAAAACATACGGGGTATTAAATCCTTCTTTGCGGAAGTTTCAAATGCAGACGGAAATTATTATTATTTATTATTATTATTAAATTATAATTAGAATTTGGTAATGCCTTGAAAGTAAAAATATTACAGTGGATCGATATTACCACGAAGGAAAATATGCAGTTTCAAAGTCCATGAGACTTATACCAAAAATTTCTAATGCTAAATGAAAACTACCTTGGAGAAAATTACAGGAAATTATAACCCAGGTGGAGCGGTTTTCGAAATATGGAAAAATTTTGTATAGGTACTTGAGTTTCGACTGAATTATTTGGTTTTTGGCGGCACTTTTCCGGTGTTATAATGCGTTGGGCAGTGGCCGGGTGTAAGCCAGATAATGAATCAAAACATTTTGTGCGTGATTTGATGTTCTTTCGCTTCCCCAACGACGAAAGTCTCTCGAAGATTTGGATCAGTATGTACATGCAAACGAGTAGATAAATTTAATGTGAAAAATTGTATAATTAAATTCTAGATCAGGATTATGGTGATGATGTAAATAACAATGTAAAGGAATCACAATTTCATGGTTGCACTACAATGGAGGTAGGTCGGTATAATTTAAGTTTATTTAATCTTACTTCTAACATGAAATTTAAACACGAATTGAGATTATAGACTTGTCTGAAATAAAATACAAAATTAATTGCTGTGAATATTTGAACGTTATAATTTTTGTTTTCAGTACGAATATGGAGAACGATGAAAGAGATGAAACAACCACCAAATTAGGACAAGAGGTTGAAAGATATTTTCACTCCAGCCCGCAAATTCGAAAAATAAAGCAAGCTAAGAAACGTACAATGTGGACCATCGAAGACATATCAAAAGCTATTGTTATTCATTCTTCGTGTGCTCGACCCTACGAATTGATGCTTAAAAAGGGCCTGGTGCAAAAAAATACAATTAGAACCTGGAATTTTAAAAATGGTAACCATATCATTTTTATTAAGTGAACATGTTTATAGGCATTACATTTTGCAGGTTTTTAGGATTGTTAAAAAGGTAGATTTAAGAGAAGAACAGAAGCTGTGCGATGAAATAAAAATTAAAATGTTTATTTTTATGACAAGTCAAACAATGAAACATTAAAGCACGTTCAAGTTGCAGTTTTAAGAGGCCTAGTTGGAAACTGGAAGCAACCAATTTTTTATTCATATGATTGCACCATGTCAAAAGAAAAACTTTTTAACATCATAAAGTATGTAGAAAAATGCTGGTTTCCAGTTGTCGCAATCGTAAGTGATTTGGGTGGAGGAAATCGGGTTTTACGCAAAGAATTGGGCATAAATACAAGCCAAACATGGTGCTTTAACCCAGCTAGCAATAAAAGAACTTATGTGTTTGCTGATGTCCCACATCTTATTAAATTAATAAGAAATCACTCTGTTGACGATGGCTTTATATTAAATAGCACAGAAAAAAATAAGGGCGTAATTAAAAAATTGATTGAACTTACCAGTTCTGCTGACTTAAATATCGCCCAAAAAATTTCAATAGATTGGCCAGAATATGTTTTCACATACGATTTCAAAAGCAATCACCCGATGTGGTAAAATGAAGACGTAAGATGCAATGTGAAGATTTTTTTAAAGATGTAAGTTTTAAATACTTGATATTACAAACAAGTAGGTATCCCAAAACTTTTTTATTTAGGTAAATGGCTGGTTCAACTCTTTTACCGTCGGAGTTCCTGAAGAAGATAGCCGAGAAAGGAAAACGATTTTTGGCCTGTCACTCGACACCCAAATTACTATTTGGAATAAAATGACTAGTGCTATATCCTCCCTTAGAGTAAAAAGAAAAAGAAGTTTGCTACCTTTCCAGAAAGAAATAGTAATTAGCAATTCATGACTAAAGTATAATTTTTTAACATACAGATTGAACCAAGATGTGCTGGAAAACCTTTTCGGAGTTCTTCGATCTCGATCCAAAGGGGGACTGCACGATCATCACAATGCGTTCTAATTTAAGAAGCTACCTCTTAAGAGCTTACATTTTGGGAAGAAACGAAGGATATCTCTCTGATGCAGGCATACAGAAGTGGACAATACACCGGATTTAGAAACATTGCCAGAAACAGTTTTGAGTGGTGAATGTTTCTCTCAACTTGCACCTGCGGAGATTAAAAAGTGATACCTTAAAGAGCTTAATGATATTTGTTATGATGGGCTAGAAAATTTGAGTTTATATGCCATCAATTAAGGAATATCGAACCAACAGCATCTACTTCTAGCCAACAAAATATTACATTGGGTTGATCATTTATCGGAAGGTGAACTAAGTAAACTATCCAAGCAAATGATGAGCCACATGGAAGAATTGGGAGGCAATTTTTAATTCCATAAATTCCCATAGTTTATTGATTAGCAAAGGTTTAAGGATAAATTGTTAAGCAGAAATTAAACAATTATTCTTTAAGTAGAAGATGTATTTTCGAATAAAAAAGTTGAACAAAACTTTACAAGTTAAAGCTTAACTAGAAAACGGAAAATATGCGCAAAAAGCCTAATAACGGCCATTGTGATAAATATTTTTAAATAATTTTTGTCCCAAAATGTGAGTAAATACTTAGATTAAAATTTGTATTGACCAAAAGTTTTAAATTATGCGTGTTACTCGCTACAGATAGAAAAAAGCCATTTTATGGGTCAAAATGTTGAATCACCACATACGTGCTGTACATTCAGTCTTAAAGTTTCGAGTTATAAGTCGAAATATTAGTTCAATATTTCGAGGTATAAGTCGAAACTTTAAAGCTTCGAGTTATAAGTCGAAATGTTAAAGTTTCGACTTATAAGTCGAAATTTTAGGAGCGGATTTAGAAAAAAAAAGCGAGTGTCCCTTCCAGGCCTTCGTATATTTGTATAATTAGTATTGTTTTTAAGTATTGTCTGCTAAAGGATTACTTTAGCAGCATTGCTACCCTTGTGAAAGAATTTTTTAAATAAACTTTTCAAAACTAAAATCTTAACTTTCCATTAGAAAAACTCGCTTCTCGCCTTAAAATTCAAATCATCCGCTCCGCGTGACGTCATGCGCAGAGTTGGACGAATCTATCATACCTTTATATTCTTTGTATCATATGGGTACACCCCACTTTTTTCCAGTTTTTTATTGAAATTTAGCACGTTGATGTTACTTTATATATCTCACTTTTTGACGTATAAATGCACTTTTTTTGCTTCGCGACATTCACTTTTGTTTTTTAAATGGAACCATTTGTATATTATTTAAGTTTCGGATTCTCCACGATTCACTGTAACCAACAATGGCTCACAAGTGACATTTTGACTGACAGAAAGTTGTTTTTCCTTAAGTTTTTTGGATTTGTAATAATAAACTAGGGGTAACTATGCAACAATTGAACTTCGACAAACTGGACATTTTTATTGAACTTACGAACCGTCTGTCTACAGAAAAATACTTCTCTTATAATACGCTAGGCGCTACGGTATCAATGTGTTGTCAACTACAACAATTTCAAAAATAGTGCTTGCAAAATACCGCAAACTTACACCAGATCGAAAAAAAACGGCTTCATTTGGCTCTATTTTAAATTACGTTTCCAGGCGGTGGAAATAATTTCTTACAGGACATTATCTCTCAGGATATTGTTGGGCGTAAAAGTTTTTAGCACAACGGCATTTTTTTGGCACTCTCCATAAATCAGCACCATATCCACTTATTCCGATCTTTTGTAACTTTAAGGTATTTTGCAAGCACTATATTTATTTATACCGCAGTGTATAAGAGCAGTACTTTTCTGTAGAGAGGTGGTTTGGAAGTTCATTAAAAATTTCCCATTTGTCGAAGTTCATTTGTTTCATATAGCCACCTTGAGTATTATTACAAATCCAAATAACTTAAAGAAAAATTACTTTCTGTAAATTACAAGTACAATCTTTGAATCGAGCTTTTAATGAGGATGCTATGTAGTGGGCCGTTTTTTCTTCTGGCGAGAAATTTGCATTATGCGGCCATGTGAAGCGTGCAGAGCCAAAGCAAGAAATATCGCGCAAGATTTAGGATAGACAACACACAATCTAAAGAATTTTCTTATTTACACTAAAGAGTATGTTTGAAATGTTGTTTTTGTAATACGTAAAAGATATCTCCTGTGTACTTCAGCTTGTTCTTGGGTTTTTGAAGTAGGTATAATCCGGTTTAGCCGGAAGTGACGTTTTTTGTTCCTCTAGGATGTTCCGAGCGATTATCCCGGTAATTTTTAAGATAAATTGTTGGTTCAAACAACAAACTTATAGTTTTTTTCAAGAAATTGGATGCCACAAGAAAAACGCAGTTGAGTTACAAAATAGTTTCGCACAATAAGCGAGTTTTTTTAAAGGATTGCAATTTTGTTTATTATTATTTTATTATTATTATTCTAGTATTATTTTTTACAAAAAAGTCACTTCTTGCTAAAGAGGAAGCGACATTCATGGGTGCGGCGAAGATTCTTTTATTCGATTTACTAATCCAAAAAAAAACGGTTATTTGTTGATATTCTTTTTGTTTGAAACTCAACTGCGTTTTTTTGGTGGCATTCAATTCCTGGGAATAACTACACAAGTTTGGTATTTCAACCATTAATTTCAACCATTAATTACGTTACTCCGGCTAAATCGTAAGTGGTGTGCGGTGCAGATTTTTTATCGACTATATAACAGTCTAATGAAAAAATTCAACAAAATGGCCATCTTGATTTTTTTTTCAAAAAAATCTGTTATACCTATAGCCATTGTTTTTTTCTTGGCGGTATTCAATTCCTTGGGAAAAACTACAAAAGTTTAGTTTTTGAACCACCAATTTTATCTTTAAATTTACCGAGATAACATCTATGGGAACAACTGATCTTTTATAAGAATCTTTATTATCTCAATAACATAATATTGACAAATGTGAAAAGTGAAAACAATGATCCAAATATCCCCGTTCCTTGGAAACCGGAGTTACACGGTTGTCGCTAAACTAGCCCCCCGCGGAGACCGGAGGTCAGGGAAGACGGAACCTCACTCGACGACTTGATCGTTTTGTGCTGGAGGGTGCAATGGCATCTGATAACATGTAGGCTGGCTTAACCCGTTCTAGAGCGACTTTCATTTCGTTGCCTTTGATCTTGAGGGTGATGGTTTGTTCGTCACGTTGAATTACTGGGAACGGACCATTGTAAGGAGGTCTCAGAGCGGGGCGCACGCTGTCATCTCTTAAGAAGACGTGGGTGCAGGTGGATAGGTTCTGGAATACAAAAGTATTTTTAGTGGAATGACGAGAAACGGGGGCAGGGCGAAGCTGAGACATCTGGTGACGTAAACGTGTGACGAAGTTGATGTCGGCATCTTGATGGTTCATGTCTGAAGAAGCAACAATTAGTTCACCAGGTAGTCGAAGGGGTTCTCCGTACACCATCTCGGCGACGGAAGCATTGATGTCTGGCTTTGTAGGCGCTGCGAATTCCTAGCAAAATGACAGGCAGGGCTTGTAGCCATGTCGAACCGGAGTGGCACATGATGGCAGCCTTCAGTTGTCTATGTAGACGTTCGATCATTCCATTAGATTTTGGGTGGTAGCTGCAGGTCCGATATCTGGTTGCACCAAGAATCATCCCAAGGGTGCGGAACAGAGTAGATTCAAACTGGCGCCCTTGGTCGGTCGTGATGCGTGCCGGTGTTCCAAAACGGGATATCCAGCAGTTCATAAGGGCTTCGGCAACATCGGGCCATCGAGTGAACCTATCGATAACGGTGAGACAATATCGGTACGATTCAGCAGGTGGCAGAGGTCCAATGATATCGATGTGTATGTGTTGAAAACGTGCTGTAGGTGGTGTGAAATCTCCCAGCGGGTTATACATGTGGCGTGTAACTTTCGCGCGCTGACACTCTTGACAGGCGCGAGCCCAGGCGCGGCAATCTTGCTGTACAGGGTGTTCCCGTATATTTTGACCCACCCCTAGAGCCTCTATTTTTCGAGTTAGAAAAAAATTACTTAAATGAAAGTTTTAAGGTACCAAGGTGTATTGTCACAAAAATAGGAATGCCCTTGCCTAAATTGAAACGTTTTTCCATGGCAACCTTGATTAAATATAAAGATCGTATTTATCTGCAATTTGGAATACCATGCGAATGCTTAGAGCAAACATATAACATATTTATATTGTTGTAATCGGAAAAATGCGTGCAATTCAAAAATCCACAAACATACAGGGTGTTCCATTAAAAAAAGTAAGTTTATATTTTTTCATAAATTTGCGATGCTCATTTTTTTATCTAGTAACAGATCCTAGCGGTTCAGAAAAAACCCTACAACTTTCATTTAAGTAATTTTTTTCTAACTCGAAAAATATATGATCTAGGGCTGGGTCAAAATATACGGGAACACCCTGTACATGGGGCCAGACGAAAGGTTGTGAGACAAGGCGTGCTGAAGCTCTTGTGCCGGGGTGACTGAGACCATGCAGGGAATTAAATACCTGTCGACGCAGTGGCGAAGGAACATACGGTCGAGTCAGCGGTGTAGTCGTATCGCAGTAAAGCTTGAAATCGCATCCGGGGACGTTGACAGGCTGAAGATTGAGTGAAGAGTCTCTGGTTAGCAGGTTACGAAGCTCTTCGTCGTTCTCTTGAGAGCGTGCCAAGAGCGTCGGCGACGACGTTGGCAGCTCCCGCCAAGTGCTGGATATCCGTGGTGAACTGGGCAATGAACGACAGGTGGTTCAGTTGCACAGGTGGAAGTTTTTCACGGCGCTGTTGAAAGGCGTACGTCAAAGGCTTGTGGTCGGTATATATGGTGCAATGCAATGTTGAGCTTCGAGAATGTGCCGAAAGTACTGAGTAGCAGCGTAAACGGCAAATAATTCCCTATAGTATGCGGGCCACTCTGTTTGCCGTGGTGTTAGCTTTTGGGAGAAGAATGCAAGAGGTTCCCATGTTCCGTGGACGTACTGTTGTAGGCTAGCTCCAACGGCAATGCTGGAGGCGTCTGTAAAAAGTCCGATCTTGGCATTTGGATCAGGATGAGTCAGCAGAGTAGCGTCAGCGAGGTTCTTCTTGCATGCTTCAAAAGCTTCTTCTAGGGTGGGTGTTCATGGAATAGACTGGCTACCGCGTAGACCGGAGAGGGCGGAGTGAAGAGGACCCTGGTGCTTAGCGGCTGAGGGAAGGAACCGGCGATAGAAATTTAGCATGCCTAAAAATCGGAGCAGTCCACGTGCAGTTGATGGGCGGGGAAAATCCCGGAGGGCAACTACTTTGTCTTGTAGAGGTTGCGTGCCAGATGCGGAGACTTCGTAGCCCAGAAAAGTGACTGAAGGGGAGCAAAGCACGCTCTTATTGGCATTAACAAGGATTCCATATTCAGACAAACGCTTGAAAAGGGAACGTAAGTGGACTTGGTGTTCATCAGCGCTGCGGGAGAAGATTAAAATATCATCTATATATGGGAAACAGATATCAAAGCCGGAGACGACTTCATCGATGAAGCGTTGAAAGGTTTGTCCGGCATTCCTTATACCAAAAGACATATAGGGGAACTCAAACAAACCAAAAGGCGTGACAATGGCCGTTTTCGGAATGTCCTCGGGATTGGCAGGAATTTGAGTATAGGCTTTGACGAGGTCTATGACGGAAAATACTGTACAACCGCGTAGGCATTGGGTGAAATCATGGATATGACGTACGGGATATCTATCCGGAAGTGTTCTTGCATTTAGAGCGCGGTAATCTCCGCAAGGTCGCCAACCATCTGTTTTCTTGGGAACCATATGAAGAGGAGAAGACCAGGGGCTCTCTGAACGGCGTGCTGTTCCTTCATGAAGCATAGTATCGAATTCAGATTTTGCGATCCTTAGGCGGTCTGGAGCCAAACGACGTGGGCGACAAGAAACTGGCGGCCCTGGCATGGTCTTGATATAGTGCAACGTTGAGTGACGTACGTCCCGCGGTGTTCCTGCTGGTCTAATGAGCTCAGGAAACTCAGATAATATGACGTGGGCTGGAGACGATGGAGAGAGGGCTTTGATGCTGGGCTGCGTGATGTTGGCCAGCTGGCAGGGGACAGCAAACTGTGTCTCACCGTCGATAAGTCGTTTGTTCCGGCAATCTGGAAGAAGGAAGAAAAATGCTAAGAAATCAGAACCGATGATAGATACGCCAACCTCTGCGACAACAAAAATCCAGGTGAAGGCGCGGCGCAGACCAAAATTGAGCTTGAGCTTGCAATGCGCCATATGTTTTGATGGTAGTGTCATTGGCGGCGTGGAGCTCGTATCCCACTGAACGGCGACGGTCTTTAAGCTGTTTGCGGGGAAAACAACATACATCTGAACCAGTGTCGACTAGAAACCTAAGTTGTGTGTTTTTGTCTTGGATGAAAAGGCGGCTTCCACCCAGGCGGCAGCCGGCCACCGCTAATGCTGGCTGCCGGAGGAGTTTGACTGCCTGAAGTTACAAGGTGAGGTGCATTTCTGCGCTCTTCTACCGTAGCGGCGATGGAACCAGCATACTTGATCCTCGGGGGAGTTGCGACTGTTGCTTTCTGAACGGTCCCGGTTGCGCGACCTGGGGCGATGTTGGCGGAGGGACTTAAGTTCTATTTTCATGGCGGTGATCTGGGTACAGATGTCCTCTAGACGCTTGGCTAGACTATCCTCGACAGGTACTGGAGTTGATGTTGCGTGCACAGCTGGAGCGACTAGGCTTTGATGGATGTCAGATGATATTACCTCCATTATCTTGTCGGCGGATGCGGCGATGTCATCCAGTGATTGACCGTTTTGTGGTTGAAGGATGGCCTGGACGTGGGATGGTAAACGCTGCTGCCATAAGGCACGTAGCAGATCTTCACTTATAGGCATGGAACCAGCTAGTGAGCGTAGATGACGAAGGAATTGCGAAGGCTTGCGGTCGCCGAGTTCCTCTTCCGTAACTAGCTGTCGTACGCGCTTCTGTTCAGATGCTGAGAGGCGTTCAATGAGCTTATTCTTGAGTGTGGTGTAAGGGTTTTGAGCAGGTGGGTTTTTGATAACATCTTCCACTTCTTGGGCATAGCGTTCGTCAAGATGCGATACTACATACGTGTATTTGGTAGCCTCCTGCGTGATGCCGGACAGGGAGAAATGGGCCTCGACTTGTGCAAACCAGAGGGCTGGTCTGTCAGCCCAGAATGGGGGCAGTTTCATGACCACACGATGAACAGCGCCTTCCAATGGTCCAGTCTGCGTAGCGTTCTGTTGTTGAAGGAGTACCTGAAGGGCTTCGTTTTGCTCCTGTAATCTATCGAGCCTTTGTTGGAAGTCCTCCATGACTGTTGTGGCTGTTGACGTAAAACCTCTTGTCGTGGTTGCAGGGCACTGTTCGCGATAAACCGCACGGTACGCGTTCACTTTCGGGGTCACCACTATGGGAACAACTGATCTTTTATAAGAATCTTTATTATCTCAATAACATAATATTGACAAATGTGAAAAGTGAAAACAATGATCCAAATATCCCCGTTCCTTGGAAACCGGAGTTACACGGTTGTCGCTACACATCTTTACTGGGAGACCGTGCGCACAATGAAGTGTAAAAGACAAAAAAAATCTTGTTAGAATTTGATCATTTGGAAATAAGAATAATTTTAGTTTCGAAATATCAAGTAGGTATGCCTTGGAAATTTAGAAAAACTGATTTTTCCCACTTACAAAGAGCCATTTCTGTAGATTTTACGACAAAATATTCTTAAGAAAACTTGTTCAGAATGACAAACTGAGTAGACAGGAAAAATTTCAAAAGTCTAGGCCTACTTTGATTTTGCATTTTTCGTTTTTTTTTTTATAGAAGTGCCATTTCTATAGCTTTGACGTCAAAATGTCACTAAGAAAATTGAGAAACTTAGAAAACTGAGTAGGTGTTAACATTTACAAAAGCCTAGGCCTACTTTGATTTTCTTCTGCTAACAAAATGTAAGATGCAAAAAAATAATCAAATTTCCACTCGATTTTTTTTTTGTCTTTCACGCCTGTTTATTCCCTTATCCAGGGCACATTGTTAGTTACTCAATAAAAGCGATTTTACCGCGCATGACCGAGCTTAACCGAGGAGATAACCAGCGTAAAAGATAGGTTATGTCTGGCAACTATTCTTAAATAATCTCAATAATAAGGTCTTTCATGAACTTCAGAATATTTTGCACGCGGTGTATTATTTTCTTCCACTTACAAATTTTGACCATGATGATGCCTACGAAAAAAGAAATTAACAGTAGAAATTTTAAAACATTAGTTGAAAGTATCAACTGCCAAAATTTTTATTTAAATGGATTATCGGTTTAATTGTTGTATTTATAAACTTATATTTAGGGGGAAAATAAAAAATAGCAGCATATTTTATTGGTATAACAAGAAATCAAGTTCTGTGTGGCCTGCTTATTTATAGCAGGATCAAGTGACTCTCAAAATGGCCTTATTATTGATTTACAGTCCTAGGTAAGTTGTTACAGCATGAAAAGGGATCGAGATCCATTTATCACCCTACAGAAGCTTGTTAGGGGCGAGGTCTGTTGAGAATAATGGCGGTAGCCAAGACGAGAAGTAGCTGTTGCTGCCAATGAACGAGAAAAAAGCGGAAAACAAGTCAAAAGCGAGATTAACAAAAACTCTAAACATTATTATTTATACTGCGTCCCAATGAAGATGTCCCTTTGAAATAATTTTATATCTACTCTTTAGAAATATAATAGTGCGTCAACTACCAAAGAAAACTAAATTAACGTAACCAATAAACTCTAATGTAACAGAACTCAAATTCTTTAACCGCAAATTTTAAGTAAGGTGTTGTCAAGTCGACCAAGGTGTACTTTCTCAGCAATGGGTGTATTAGTTAAGTTCCTCCTGTGATAGCACGGAGGATAGCAACTTCTCATTTGAGGTAGGTAGTGATGTTAAGCTAATAGAAAACATTTCACGAATTCAAACGAATGCAGGTACTTCTCACAATCTTTTTTACAGAAAATATTTGCTCTTTTTGTTGTTTCGTTTAAACATATTCTGTAAACATTCCTATTAATTAGGGTTTTTTCGTGATTTTCTCTTTTAAGCGGTGACGCCAAAAGGCGCGCTTGTGCATTTCATTTCAGGTTCTTCATTTCTTCTCATTACTTGCCTAACCCGGACCCAGCTCTCGTGAAGAAGAAGACGTTATTTTTGAGGTTAGGTAATAAGTTTTGGCTGATTTTTCAGATCATTCATTTATATTTTCGTACAATTTCTTGCCTTTTGCGACTTAGGTTTGGACAGAAAATGAATAGTGGATTTATTAAAGTCTCCTCCGAAAATTTATTGGAAGCACAAATTTTAAAAACAGCAATTTTTTTCTAAATGATCATATTCCATCCTCGCCTCCATAAATATAGTATGTATATTGTATAGTAGGTACCCCTAGGAAGGCACGTGTGTCCGTGTCGCTCTTTTTTTCGTGCGCTAAGAGGCACAAGTCGCGTTCGTGAACTCCAATCAAAATGCCGAAACACTCTCAAAAATATATAGAGTCGTTTCCGTTCTCGAAAGTGCAGAATGCAGGACCGCGAGGATAGTTATGAAACTCAAGTTCTGAAACTACTAAATCGATTAAATAAACGATTAGAACTTTTACAACGCACTACACCCTCAACATTATCAACAAGCGGCACAAACGGTGCAGCATGGCCTTTGGCGGCTACGCAGGAGACAAACTTGTCACAGGATCCTGTTGAGACAGAAACTAATAATAATAAGGATGTTATCTTAAAAGACGGTGAAAACGAAGGTGAAACTTCACTAGGGACGGATAATTTTGATGGTTTAACACGTTCCGACACTATATAACGTTACTTTTGGCAGTATACTTACTAAACACGTACATTATTCCTTTTGGCAGGAATAATCTATTTATATTGTTAGTTTATGGAGGTATTAATAAAATACACCAATATTACTTTTGGCGATAATACTTTAGGAGAATTAGTGTTTTTGGCGGTAGGTACTAAGTTAAAGGGAACTCTCATCCTGTGGCTATACATATTTATTATGTTTAACACAGTAAACACAAGAAAAACTACTACTATGTTATATGTTAAACCCGATTTACTTTAAACATATAACATTCAAGCACAACTTGATATTGAAGAACTTCCGGAAAATGGACCACAAATTCTCTGAATGATATTTTAGCATTGAACTTCTGCTAAAAAACGGCCTATCGGAAGAGCGCCGTATAAATTTGTTAAAAAAAGTACCTGCCCTCCTCCGGAAAATTTTTCAGCATTGGTTCCAACAAAATTAGTCCGGATATTAAAAGTGCCATTAATGCACAAGTGGAACGAAGAGATGAACGTCTGACCAAGGTCCAACAACAATTAGGGACTTCATTAGCGGCAGTGGGTATAGAACTTTTAAAAATGGAGGGAGGAGGAGATATAGAATGATACACTTACGGATGAATAATGAATGTGTAAATTAATCGAGTCTTTAAGCGACTCCTGTCACCTGATGAGAGATCAGAAGAGAACTGATTTTGCTAAACTAAAAAATACTATAAATATTAGGTAAATAAAATGTCAAGCCAAGAATATTAACAAAGAGAGATTTTTAGTACCCGCATAATTATAAATATAAAGGATGTTTTAGTGGCATATCAGTTAAAGGATATCAATTGAAAAAATGCACTCCAGCCGGAACTCGAACTAGGGACTCCTACTATAGCCGTAGGCACCTAACCAACTAAGCTAGCGGAGATTCCGGGTTCCATCGGCTAGGTGTTATTTATTCCAATTGATATTAGCTAGTAGCGGTGAGATGTAGGGGACTTCTGCGTCTTCTACAGCTACTAGAAGGGGTAGAATGTCATGTGGATAACCCTGTACATGAACGTATTCACTCGGGAGTAAATAGTTTATACAGTCGTAAATGCTCACTGCAGATGTGCCTGTTCTTTGATATATCCTCCAAATGGTCTGCGTATTAAATTATTTCGCATTAGGCAGACGCGGATGCGGACGCTGCGTTCTACCGCCTACCGCAACATTAATTTTCCACATTTAAATATACAGGGCCAGCGCCAGTCCTTACAGAACTATTTGCGCGCAATTTCAAAATGAAATAATATTTAGGTATCATTACAACATTGTAGTAGGAACTGTATCCTTGCGTGTCTTTGGGTTTGAACCGGCAGATGTTATAAAAATATAGAAAATAAAAGAGTTTGCAAGTTTGTTCGTCTGATGGGTCGTGCGCATAGTGGAGATATTGGGGTGGGTACTCTTATTATATATAGGCCACCCAAACTAAACGCAACTAAACTTTATTTTGCTTAAAGTAACAAATGGCCATTGGTTGTTCCCTGTTGTTCCGCTAGGGCATTATATCAGTTTTGTCAGAGTCGTTGTAAAAAACACATTTCCCTCACCGAATAGGTACCCACACAAATAGCTACTAAAATGCCCCAAACGCAACAAAAATACAGTTTTATATGGCAAGAAATGGATTAAAAATATGTACCAATCACTTTTTCTCAATCGCCAAAAAAACACTTAGTTATTTTGCAACAAGTGCAAAAAGGGAGACGTGAGACATGGAAATTAATTTTACCTATGTTCCCCTTCCTGCTAGTATGTAAAAGAAAAAGAAAGAAACAATTAAAACAGAAACCATGACGGAACCTCGGCTACAGATAAGCACAAAAGAAAAAAAATAAAAACATCTTCAAATATTCTATCACGTTGTATACAAAAAATCCAAATAAGGCAAATAAGGTGAATACCTAGACCTACTGAATACATACCGAAGTTTCTAAGTAATAAATGGAAATAAAGGTTTAGGTATTATTTTACTATTCTGTTGGGCTACTAAGTCTAAAATAATGTTACTTTTCCAAATAAGTTATTTTAGTGGCAAATTTTTCTCACTTATTGCGCCAAAAGTTGAACATATTATAGTTACCTATGCAGCCGCCGCATTTAGGAACCGAGAGAGGTGCGAAACTAGAAACAGAATTAACTAGTTTTCAGAGACTAGGTATTATCTGTGAGGTGACACGCCCATTGACGTATATTATAGGAACAAAAGCCGTAAGCTCTATGCGGTAATTTTATACGTGTTCACCCTCTCGCATAGCATTCGTGTTTGCTTTGTGAAATTCCTCTCAAATTTCAGTCGGATGTCACAAAATGTCGAGAGGTTTTATATTCAAGAGATATGGTGCTGGCACTTTGGTGCGCACTATAACTCAGTTTCAAATTCTAACTTAACTAACTTTTAGTCGTTAGCTTTCGGCCAAGTTTGCCTACTGCAATGCAATACATATTATAAAAAAACTATATATACCTAGTTCAATAAAAATCAATCGTTTCTTAACCATACAATGTGCCCCCTAATTGGTGTCGGAATATGTGTGTATATGACAAAAAATAATTTCAAGTTGGATCGTGATATTATGGAAATAACTCATCTTGATTTCAAACCGAAATGTTGTAAAAATATAAAAATGGAATAATTGTTTCAGTATTTTTTCAAAATATTAATAGTGTTGCGGTAATAATTTTTCGAAGCAGATATGTATCACTAGAGAACGTAACTGCACGGCTATAGGCCAAACGGAAATATCCTATAGCTACTCCAGGAAATTAGAGACCTTTCCACCACTCCGTTATTTATTATATAGGTAGGTACAAGAAACTTGCTATTTTTGGCAGACCTACTCGGTCGCCTTTAACCTTTCGGAAAACTGAACTATAAATTGCCCCGGTTAATTTGCCTGTTTTGTTGTACCTATACATCCATTTGAATGTCGGCGAGTTGCATTTTGGGCAGAATACTTGCTAAGTATAATTTCCACGAACACACTGCCACGCAATCATCCGCTTTGGCTCAATTCGCCACTAGGGTAATTGGTTTATTCGCCCCGAGTGAGCTTGAATCCGCATCTAGATTTAATTTTCTTCTTTATTTGTGACAAAGCTAAAGCTTGGGAGAATTCTGCGCTATCAACTTGTTTTAGTATTACAGTCTGGAGTAAAAAACGAGGTGCTTTTGAATACCAGTATCTGTGTTGCCCACTGCCATTCGAAAATATATACAGTGTGACCACTTCAAACCGAAACATCCCCATAAAATTTATATTATATTAGTTTATGGCAAAATGTCACATTTTACCTAAAAAAACGAAAATATAATAAATATTATGTCGTAGTAGGCCTTGCAGAAATCATAGTAGGGACATTTTTATACAAATTCTGACTATGCCACTGTATTGCACATCCCCTAAATACATATTAAACGATAAAAATCCTAGAAACCGATAAAAATCGTAATTTAACTACCTACTTTACCTGTCTACTCGCTTAAATTAAGTTGAAGGTGTATTAAAAACAAGACCTAATTGAAACTATAACTTAGGTACTTTATTACAATAGTATAGGATAGTTTTTTCGGTGTACCTATAGGCAGTACATAGGTATAGGTTCCTAAATACAAAAAACCTAAAATAAAAACGAATACTTGATTTCCCGCAAAAAATGATGTGATATTTTTAATTTATAACAACTTGTTTATTAAATATTTTTTGTCAAAGTTTGAAACGTGGGGTAAATGAACCTTACCATCCGAGTAGCTAGTAAACGGTGAAGATTGGCTCTGGAGACTTTTGTCGACACATTTCATTCATTATTGTCGAAGGTTAACTTGAAGAAATAAGAAATACCTCTGACTTGCATTGTCGGACTTGATTCTACAAATATTTTAAGAAAACCTTGCACTCACATCATAAGCACACCAGTAGCATTTGCTTGAGGTGCTTAAGCATTGTTTTTGCGTTTGTGTTTCAACTACTTATAGCTATGGTTATAGTTCATAACAGTAACAGTCGGGGGGGGGGGGGGGCTCATTCATAATAAATTACTTTAACGTAATATTAAAAAATTTAATCACAATTCGTTTTATTTCTACGTAAAGGTAAATTTAGCGCCCCCCCAAGCTTCGTTGATGTGAACTAGCTCTGATTTAATAACTATTCTCAAAACAAAAGCAACAGTAGGGCGGTAGGAAGGAGCAGTACCGACAATGGCGAGTCTTGAGTCTTGAGTTGGTGTTGGTACAAGTGTACGGAGAGTGGCGTAGAGCGTTTCTCGATTCTCGAGACCATCAACTTTTATTCAAGTTTAAGTTCGATTAGATCACTATTCTAACTGTTCGAATAGAGATCGTTTTAGTTTTGTTGCATATCTCCACATTTTGTACATAGTTTTGTGTTTGTTGAACAAATGGGTAATTGTTTACTATATAACTTTTCCATACTTATGCCCGAACAAATACGATTATAATGAAAGGCACGGATGCAGATAAGTAGTTACATTTACACCTACTGATCATGATGTTAACAGTATACATGATAAACATAACCTTTAACAATCAATTTCTTCCAGAACTCTAAAGACAAACAATAAATAAAACATGTGATTTTAATTAATTGCATTTCATATTATCATAATGAAGTCGATCGCCGTCTAGTTCTATTATCTTTTTCTTAAGTAATTTTTGAATTGTCCGTATGATCTTTACATATATATCACTTTGAGAAAAAGCAGGAATTATTTTCTCCGGCGTTGAAAACTGGTAAAACTGCACAGTTAATGTAAACGTTTTTCGAGGCACGAATAGCATTTGAATATAAAATTTCGTTTTATGTTTTGCCTCTTCTCTTCTTGTGATTATCGCGTTAAACAATTCGCCCATTGGCACGCAAGCTTAATTTTAAGCAGTGGCGCAACGTAGATAATTATTGCATATTATATATACCTAGTATTTAAAAAAAAATTCTGCTGAGGTCAATTACGTGCTGGATTCAATATGTAATACGTTATTGAAATTTTGTGGAATAACGGAAAATGTAATGGCTTTCTTGAATTTGAATTCTTACTTACTTTTGAGCATTTGCTACCGGAAACTAAAGGCCAGAAGACGTGCTGACATAATGGCTTTAGAAAAAAAAAGAGAAAAGATAAATGAAAGTAGATGCATTGTTTGAATTCGTTACTTTCTAGTGGTATATATTCTTTTTGGTTCAGAGGAGTAGTATAGTAAATAGTTAAGTTGATTTAAAGCTTACTCGTCGTATTTTTTTATGTTTCCACTTTATCCCAAGTAGAACGAGGGTGGAGATCGAGATGTTGTCAAAGGACACTTCTGTTGATTAACTAAGTTTGACAGGCAGAGAAATCATTGAATTACACACAATTAAAGTTCGTTCTGTTTTGAAATGCTACGAATATTATTTAGTATAATCTTTGTGGATATATGTTAGCTAAGGAATTCTTCTGCCAGGACTATTATTAAATTTGTCCAATTCATGTCCAAGAACTTCAACGTGGTAGACAACGTAATGTTGATCTTTTAAAATGCCAGTTTTAGTATTTCAAAAACCATCATCTACAATAATCTACCTCAACTAGTAGGTAATACGACATGGAAGTAAATAAGCAAGAAAAAAACAATACACAAGAAACCCAATATTGCAGATTTATATGTGAGGAA
This sequence comes from Pseudeuparius sepicola, assembly GCA_963920635.1. Lineage (NCBI taxonomy): Eukaryota > Metazoa > Arthropoda > Insecta > Coleoptera > Anthribidae > Pseudeuparius > Pseudeuparius sepicola. The sequence continues at coordinate 42,270,245 of OY987302.1, read as the reverse complement.
CAAAAGATTTCTCTTGATAGACATATAATATTTGTGATAAATTCTAGTAAAACTACAAATATGTACATCCGGTATTTCCAGAACAATAATTATTCAAAAGACACAATAATTTGAGTAACTCTAGATATTTCTTGTTATCTACAACAGACTGAAAAAAGTCCGTTTGTATTTTCTATTAAGTATCCAATCTTTTATTTCTTGTTTCTATCTTTTTATATTAGTGATTGTTTTATTTTTTTTCGGGTAAACTAATACAATAGTACACCGAACGCTCATGCCTTGAAAAGTCATAACTTGTTTGTGCCTAGGTGTATAATTTTTTATGACGTGCCTAAACACTTACGTTTCCTTCTGAGTTTTTTTTTATTTAAATAGGGTGTAATTTGTAGATGTCTCTAGGACTAACTGTTTTCGGGATACTTGCGTTTTAAAATTTTCATTTAGCAAGGAATAACATTTATATCAAAGTTCGCATTAATCGAGAGTGGGTTTTGACTATGACAAACAAGAGTAAAACGCTTTTAACTGAATTATTTGTTAAACAAAAATAAACCATTTTCAATTTTTTATTAGTTTTGTCAACATACAAAATGATAAATTCCCCAATAATAAACAAAAATAATAAAAAATTAAAAAATGGTTTTAGAATGCCTCGCCCCCTAAAATTTCTAGTAACCACATTTTGTGCAAATAAATGTGGTAAAGAAAACTTAAATTCTGACATCCTGGGTCTTTTAAAGTATGCGTTTTGGCCCCACCTTCATATTATAAACTTTTTGTATTATTTTTCCATGTTGCTTGAGTCTTAGAAATCCGTACATTTTTTTGAATTGATATATTTTTATGATCAGTGAACAAGAATTTGAAGAACATTTGATTCATGTTAAGACGCCTTTGTACAAGATCTGTTTCTTTTATTACGTTGCGATGAAATGAAGATAACAGTATATTTATGACGGGTTAGAGTTTTTCTTCATGCTGAATATAGAGGATTAAAAAATGTTTCATTGGAAATTCAGCTAGAGCAGAACTTATGTAAAAGTGAACTAATGTTATTGTATATTGGATTGAGCCGGTATCAAAAAGGCACGCCCCTGACCATCGGGGCAAAATCAATTCAAGCTATTGCACCTGCTATTATTAACTGTTAGTCGCCTAGACTAATGCGATATACTGGCACAACGCGAGTCTAAATTGCGAACGCCCCAAATTACCGTAATTTTCCATAATTGTAATTTGTATACATTTTCTGCTGTGATAGCAGTTCCGCTTCAGTAGTTTTAACAAAGGCTATTCGAAGCAATTCAAGAGTAGGCCAGTTAGTGATTCCAGAGCCAGTATAATAACAACAATAATAATAAATTTTCAACATAACAACATTCCACACCGCAACAGTACCCCAGAAATAACCAAATAATTACTAATTATTTAGTCTTCATTGATTGGCGGCTAGGGTCGATTTTTCCCGATAGAACTAGAATATCATTCTCTCAAGTACTACGGAAAATCGTAGAAAACCATAATTATCCTAGTGAGTAACAATTAGTGAATAATTAGAAACACTATTAAGGAGCAATACCGTGAATCTACATTTTACTCATTAAAGGCATTTTTCTATAAAGACTTCTGGAGACAAAATACAATGCGATCAGAGCCATCTGTTTTCCAAGTTCTTCTTTCTTGGACAGATGTTTTGGAGGAAGTAATTTGAATGTTTCAGCATTGAATACAAAACTTAGTTTTTGATAAGATTATAGCACAATTTGTAAGTCTCTTAACCGAGTAGTAGGCTAAGCAAATCCCATCAAATACCTATACAGGGTGTCTACTGACGGAGGGCCACTTGGAAATATCTCGACAAATATGCATTTTTCGGAGAACTTTATTTGAAAAAAAAATTACCTTTTTGATGGCCCAACTTTATGTAAAAACAAATTCGAGATCCATGGCCTACTTTCCGAGAAATTTTTGAAAAACCCGAAAATTGCCGAAACTTCTTTGGTATGTAACTTTTTTATTTCAAGAGTTATCGAAAAAGTTTCTGAATAGAATCTGTAGGCAAAATTGATTACTTTAAGCCTGCTTTATCATAATTTGGCAAAATGCCGCGGTTTAGGGGGTGCTCTCTTAGCGCTTAAAAAAAGTTACTCAATTATAGCAGGCCATGGCGTCAAAAAACTACCTATTGTATGCACTTTCGATCGATATATCACAAGCGCTACATATCCCTTGCGTTAGCCTGATTTACATTTTTTTTAGAAAAAAATGAAATTTATATGTCTTGGAAAAATGCTTTCAAAGTTCGGTTAAATAAACTATAACTATCGATTCAATTAATTACACAACACATTACATTGCAAATCTTTTGTCGAAATGAAATTTGTTGCGAGAAATCTGCATTTCCCACATTTTTGAAATTTTCTAGTATATGCCTTGAAAAACAATAGCAACCAGCTTCCGTCAGTCAATCAATTGGATCTTTCAAACATTATTGTTTGATAGAAGTTGAAAGAATTGATTCAAGAAATAGGTACTTGCTGAACTGAAATGTGTCACTGCTGTGTTCTTGGCGATGGAGAATAAGTTAAAAATGCCAATTTCGCCGTATCTCACAAAGGACGCCAGTTGTGCTATTTTTCGATCGTGCTTTTATTCGTGACTCTTTTTTGGTCCTGCATGTCCATCATTTTAGTGCATCTTTTCATTCTGCAAGAAAAAGGTACTCTTGTTTCATAACGATCAAATCGACCGTTTGCGTTGAAATTGCCAAAATGTGCCCCAAAACACCCGTTGACTTCAATATTCGAAACATAAAATTTTTACCTACCGCTTTCACCATTTAAAGTGAAAAAAAATCCCTATATGAACAATGTACTAAAAATTATTCGCTTTCAAAATGGAAAGAACTGAATTTGACAAAATTTTGACACATTATTTCAAGAAAACCAATGATGTTTTGATCAATGCCCATTTGGAATTTTTTTTCATCATTTTGAATGTTCAATTGATCTGTTAACATTTGAAAGCGGTAGGTGAAAATTTTATGTTTCGAATATTGAAGTCAACGGGTGTTTTGAGGCACATTTTGCCGATTTCAACGCAAACGGTTGATTTAATCGTTATAAAACAAGAGTACCTTTTTCTTGCAGAATGAAAAGTTGCATTAAAATGATGGACCTGCTGGACCAAAAAGATAATCTCAAAAATGTTACGAGTAAAAGCACGAATTAAAAACAGCGCAAGTGGCGCCTTCTGTGAGATAGGGCGAACTTATTCTCCACCGCCAAAAACACAGCAATGCCATATTTCAATTCAGCAGCTTGATTAGTTTGGGAGATATTGCCATAATTCAATTTAAAAAAAAAGAGTTATAACGCCCTGTATCTCACTAACTATTGAGATCTGACCCGTAGTTGTTAAGCTCAATTGTAATATTTTGACGTCCCCTACCTGCTCCTGTGAGATTGCCCCATACTTACCGGACAGCCTGTATAATTATACCGATGAAATTATTTTGGCTTCATATAGGACGATTGGGTTTGAACATGTGTAGTATTTTGCGGCAATATTATACACGCAGACCTACAGGTATAAGCAGACGTAAAGGGTGTAAATAAAAAGTACGAAAATTGCAAGGGACGTAGGTATGTCTGAGACGGCATACTATTTTTTGAAGATATGAATCTTTTTTCTATACGAATAATGATAAAACATACTTATTTGCGTTTCTTTTCATCTTAATGCAAGGTTAACAAAGTACATACAAGTGTAGCAAAAACGAGGTACGGCTGCGGCCAATTTGAACTTGCAATGTCTTGGGGGTTGGGGGTTTCTAAGAGGCCATGCATCCTGCTACATCGCCAGCCGCCAGCCGCTTTCGTCTGCCTTCCATTCACCGTCGGCTCTTTTTAAACGCGATGTGCGGGGCGGGAAAGGGCGGTGTTGCCGGGTCTCTCTCATTTCGACATAGAGTTCAGACGGTTTTGCAAGTTCAAATTGGCCGCGACTGTATACATACATACTATAGGTACTAAGAAAAATAAATCGAAAGAAACACATCCGATTTGCCACCTCATATACAGGGTAGCCCAGGGAAAAGTTTACACCAGATTATTTCGGAAGAAATCACCTTTTAACCAGTATATTTCGAAAAAATCGCCTTTTCGAAACACCTAAAATGGATCGATTTAGTTTGAGAGGGGGACATGTTTTGAAGATTGTATTTCTATATGACTCACCCTCTAACCTCAAGAGCCACCCCATCACTGGATTGGCTCCCGAAATTGTTGTATTTCCTGATTTTAGATAAAAGGTGTTTTTTAATATTTTTTAACATTAAATTACCGTCATGTTTTTTTATTTTAAAATGGTCATAGACACAGTAGGTACCTATCTAATAAAATTTTATTTGTCAGAAACACATCAAAAAATCATTTTTCATACAATTTGGAAATTTTTAGCCGAATTTTAAATAGATTCATCAATAGGCATATCAATTTGGATTTTTTTTTCATCCAATTTCGAAAATTTGTGTTTCGCTCTATAGACAACTTTTCCAGTTGAGGTTAGAAGGTGAATCAGGTAGAAATGCAACGGCTTCAAAATATTATATCCCCTTCTCAAACTGAATCAACATTTTTTGTGACATTTTTATAAGAGATATCTTTCGAAAAAATAGTGGGTATAAGTTTTTCTAAGAACCACCAGTAATATTAAGGTATAAGATGACAAACTTACATAATTTAAACGGCCTATGCTAACAAAATTGTGAATAATGGATGTGTAAATAATGTTTACAAGAATAAGAGAACGTCGATTTTTACTTTATTTCCGGACGTTCATTTAAACCAAACTTTTCAAGAAAAATATTTTGGCAACTACTAGCTCGACGGGGTCATCGAATACAAAGTCTATGTGATTTTCGGTGATGTCAATTTCTGATCGGGTTGCATCAGGGTGATGTTATAATGGTAAAACAGTAAAACATAATCTTCCCTGCATAATTTAGGAATCAAAAGTCACAGTGCCCTTAACAAAAGAGAACATTTAATAGATATTTAGGTATTTATTTAAATTTCAATAGGTCACAAACAGGAGTTATTTGTTTATTCTTATTTCAACTTACCGGGTTCAGATCGCATTTGGTTCGCGACGTTGCGTTGCCAAAAATCCCATTTTACAGTCCTTTTTTCTTGACAACTTGTAACTTTGACTCATATCCAGCTATTGACGGTTTTAAAAATCTGCACAAGATATAAAGCGACACACTTTCCAGCTGAAACTCGCGAGAACAAAAATTTTAAAAAGCCGTGTAGGTACCTATAGAATTTAATTCTCATACTTACCCATACCCATTGCACAAAATATGTGAAAGGCTCCAGTCCTAGGAAATACCTATTCACAGATGCTCGTAATTCATGTTTTTTTATAAAGTTTGCATAGAAATTATTTTCTTTCATAACAACCAGTTCCTTTCGACCCTAACGTCCTCTATATGTGGACGAAGTTACGACAAAAAGGTGTAAGCGCCAAAAATAAAAAAATCAAGTTTATTGAAAACGTAATAGCGTTCCCCCTTCCCTATACGCCATTGAATAAAAGAAATACGCCCCATATAGGCTCAATGCTAAACTAGTCTATGGCTATGGGCCATGCCAACAATGAACAAGAACAAAGAACAACGGAGAGTGTAGACCCAAGGCTAGCACCACAGACCTATATAGCTTCGCTAGCTATATAGGTCTGTGCTAGCACCCTTCACTTGATGACGATGGCCCATAGATTAGTTCGCATAGTCCCGTCGGGGCGTTGGCATCTTAAATTCAGTCGCGTATAGGCTGGTAACATGATTTAACCGACAAAAAATCATTGTGCGACAAATTTGGACCGGAACATAATATGTAAGCGCCACGTTTGTTTCATAATAAACTTGCCACGATCAGCAGTAAGCGCCTTGGTTTCAAAGCTTGAGGGTAGAGTTATAACGTAAATTATAAGTTGTGATTAGTTGATAAAATATAGGTACTTAATGCGTAATGTGCGGTCGCAAAAACGCTTAATTATAGAAAACCAAATTTCAATGATTTTGTCGCTTACGCATTTTTGCTTTTGTTTATTTGAGCAGCCTATAACCACCAGTCGCCCATATAAAAATACACAAAATAGTTCGTGTTTTTTTATATAGGTAGTACTTATAAGAAAATTCTGTTAAATAAAGCAATCTACTCACACTACTGCGATATTCGTAGAATTAAAATCAATATTTTATTTACGGAAATATCGGCAGAATGGTTGTTATTGGGACCACTTCTATGATTGTACAAACCAATTATTTAATACTTACAAGTATCGAACACCGCGCATCGACTAAATATTGAGGAGAAGCAGCTCTCGTGAATTATTCTAAGATTTTACTTGTGCAATGGGAGCCAAACGGAACGTTTCTACTAATAGCAGTGGAGGCTCGTGGGTTAATGCACAGGGGGCTGCGCTTTTGAAAAGAAAAAAGAGCACACTCCTGGTCATTTAAAAAAATTAGGTGAGTACCGAGATGGGTACCTATGGCATGGGTTTTTAATTTTTTGCTTTTATTAGTAATTAATTACCTATTTATGCATAATTAATATAAAAAGTGCATAAAACAATATTTACCGTTTTTACTCCCGTTTTTTTAAATAACGCAAACATTTCCATTATGTAAATATCTAAATATGATTACCATTTAGCAATGATTCGAAATGTTTATTTGCTTTCGAATTTCTTGGAAAATAACTTCCAGCATGCTGTTCAGAATTTCATTTTGCACCGCTTTTGATGTAGGTACCCTTGAACACTTTGTTATGTAAAATGTAGATAGTATATTTCTTTACTTAAAGCGAGTAGGTTGCCTCAGATAATATGGGCCCCATCATTGTTATTTAAAGAAGTTGTGTGGTTAATTTTTGGGCAAATCTACTCTCATATGATTATAGAACAAAATAGGAAAGAAGGCCCATGAAGCAACAATAAAAAAAAGGGTCCCTTGGTCCTTTAGAAATCCGATAGGCGTATTTTCAGGGCCCCGAAAATCCTCCGCTGTTAAATACTGCGCAAAAGACGGGGGCAAGTCTGGACCTAGGGAACGCGAGTTGTGTGCGAAGTCCCGCTATACATCCAGTGCCATATACCGTTCGATGCCCAGGAAAAAAAAATTTTCGAACGCGTTTTTCGGGAGATCTGACGGTACGGCGAGATGGCCGGAGAACGGGTCAACATATTTAACTAAACTTTTTCAGGTAAATTGCCCTTTTTCGCCGAGCTACAGCTAAGTAATTTTGGCTCGCTGTTCCCGGTGCCCCCGAAAATTCAAAAAATGAGAAAATGCACGCAATTTCTAAGAGCGGTTCCTCAGGATTTCCTGTCAATTTCGCTAATTCTACAGCCGTCCTGTTTCTCGAAACATGAAAATCGGGAGTCGGGAAATTTATTGGTTTTAATATTGGATTTTCGAGGTTCCTTTCGGTACTGGAGGAAAGTACAAGACCCAATTAAGAAATTTACCTCCTTTTTGGATTTTTAGAACGGCACTTTTCGAATTTATCAAATGACTTTTGCGAAAAAATAGTAAATATGTTCGTGGAACGGGTTGTACCTATTAAAAATTAACAATTAACCACAACTTCTTTAAATAACAATGATCGGGTCCATAATATTTGAGGCAACCGAAATATACTCTCGACATTTTACATAACATCTTATTCCATAATCTTATGAGAGTTGAAATCATGCGGCCGGCTCTTGGACTTTGGACTAACTGGAAAACACGACTAAAGTGCAGAGTGTCCCAGTTAACATGAAAAACCCGATGTTCTCCGTAATTGTAAAGAAAAATTCATGTTTCGAAAACCAGACTTGTCTTGAATTTTCCGAGGAATTCGAATGTGACGTCAAACTTAATATACCGGATGTTGTTAAAAAGTTATTTCAAAAATACCGTTTTCCAAAAAAATGTGAAGTTGCATTTTAACACGAAATGTTAGTAACGAGTATACGGGGAGTAACGAAAAAGTGTCGGTTTTCATTTCTGACTTCCGGTTTTACCGAAAATTTGCTGCTTGGTTATTTTTAGAGATAACTATATAAAAATATATATGGTTGGAATTGGGCGAACAAGAGGAACTTAAAAAACCCAAAATATACAGGTTGTCTCAAAAATCTGACAAAGTGATGCTCACTTCCGGTAAAACCGGAAGTCAGAAATGAAAACCAACACTTTTTCGTTACTCCCCGTACACATTACTAACATTTTGTGTTACAATCCAACTTCAATTTTTTTTGGAAAACGGTATTTTTTTAAATAACTTTTTAACAACACCCGGTATATGAAGTTTGACATCACATTCGAATTCCTCGGAAAATTCTACACAAGTCTGTTTTTCGAACCATGAATTTACTTTTAAAATTACGGAGAAAATCGGGTTTATCACGTTAACTGGGACACCCTGTACCTAGGTATGTGATCTATGCCCGACTATAAGTGATTGGGTTGAGCTGGCGGAAAAGATCGTAGTCTTCTATCGTTGATAGAATAATAGTCGTCACCAACGCTCCTTTGCTTTCAGCTTTCAGCTGTCCGGTATGCAGGTGGCCGCGGGGCAAACGTTCGCTACCAACAATGCTGCGGCCCTTTCGACGCTGACACCAGTTGCTCGTTTTGGATGCGGCGATTTATAACCTTAATCTCCCCATTTTTACATACTGCTTTCGTGGTTTTTTGAGTCGCTCTTTCAGGCACGTAACAGAGATTTATAGTGTCTGTAAAAATTTTCTGTTATACTTATGTAGTAGGACTATGCAATTCGCGCTAGTATTGTCAAGTGCCAGCATTCATATTATCTGTTTGTGTAACTACTACTTGGTATGTAATTTATTTTTTATTATACACCTTGATATGTATTTGTGATAATGTAAAATAGACTTTTTCAGGCTAGCGCGCGGAAACAGCTCATGGAAAAAAAATCCCGATCTCCGATTCTTTCTGTGCACTGAATAAAAGTACAGAATATATGGCTTTAGATACATTTCTGTATAATAAAAAATACACGTCCAGAAATAGGTTTTCCCGTGCTTGCATGACCTCCCATGTTCGGCTTCGCCTCACACGTTTACGAAAAAATCCTTATTTCCAGACTTGTAATTAAATATAGGTACTATTTGCTACGGCATCTAGATTGAGTGTAGAAAAGTTATGAACAAATCGTAGCTTAAATAAACGCAAACAGGCCCAAAAACTTCATGTAACCCTTTTTTCTAGAAAATACACTCAACTAGTAATTTGAAATGGGAAAGTAGGTTGTTACAGTTCAGTGGAAAACTCGTTAATATCCCAATCCACAGGTTTTCCATTTGGAAATTTTGTCAACTGATCCATTGATCTGGAAAAGATTGATCTAAACACTGTCTAGAAAGAAGTTAGTGCATAATGTGAAGGAAAAGATTGATCTAAACACTGTCTAGAAAGAAGTTAGTGCATAATGTGAAGGTAGCTTTGCTGAAACCCTACTTGGCTTTCGAGGGAAGTCTCACAGAGAAATACATTGACAATATTGAAACTCGTATGTTTAACATTTATTAACTTATAATATCTTCCTTTTTACAGGTGTATAACATTGTAATATATTTAAAAGAAATGAAAATATAATCTAAATAGATGTTTTAAATTGTTGTAAAAATCCAACCATAATGGACTAATACACCACTTTTTTTATTTGCTCATCGGATAGTATTGGGTGAGATATACTTGCTTTATTTTTTTTAATTTTTTTTTCGCCCCCGTTTTGCCGCAATTAATTTTTAAAGTTCAATATACGACTGCTAGTTGTTTGAAGAAAGAAAAAATTTATTACTTTAATTTCATGAGCCCTTCTTACAAGAAGTAGTTAGACCTGCATCGGTTCAAAAATGTAACGCTAGAATATTGGAGAAGGTGCCAGTTCTTGGTGATGTTAGAAATATAACATGTAAAACGCAATAAAGCCAAGTTTTCAGTCGAAAAACTTTATTGTCATAGCTTGAACTATTTTAGACCCATTTAGGTAAATTATATTGTGACTGCCGAAGCATCCTCATAAAAAATGACATAATTCTTTAGAATTTTTTCACTATCCCTACATATTATACCTATATTCATTCTGGAAAATAAATTTTCATAAGCATATTTTGTGATTGTGGTTAATAGAAGTTAAAAATAAAAAAATATAATGCAGCAGCCAGCAAAAAAATTAAATTTCTTTAATTTGCAAGAAAAAAAAACATTATTTTGCATTCTATGGCAAAACCTCAAATAAGTTATCTATTAAATTTAGTGAAAATATTCCAAAATCAAATAATACAGTTTTCATGTCGCATGCACAGAGTGTAACAAACTGGATTTTTTTTTGGAGGTTTCTTCTATTCTGCGTAGAGATGGACAAAGAGTAGGTAGGTGTACTGTGCTCGATTTTTGAGGGCAATGGAAAGCAGTTGAATCTCAAAATCTCGATTCGTTTCGGAGATACAGGGCATTTTTCATATATTTTTATTGCACTTGTGTTGACTTTTTCCAATATAACAATCTACTGATGTTGTCCATGATTCTTCGCTATTTCCAGGAAGTCAGCAAAGAAAAGCAATACCTTGCTTACATTCATCTAAAATAAGTTTTCCATTAATATGTACCTACCTGCAAAAATTTTACAAGCGTACTTAGTTCTGTTATTAGTTGACAAAGTTAATGTCACTAGTGCAGAAAAGTACAACTTTCCGCATCAAAATGGATGCGACAAAGTGTACTACTACGGACTTAATTACTTAAATACTTCATTAGATCATACAAGAAAAAAATACCCGCAAAAACTAGTCATTGACGATCAAGCACTTGATATCGAATGAAACTCTGCTGTCGAACTTGCACTAGATTATTTAAATTAGTTCTTAATCATGGTTCTCACATGTAGATATCAACGATCGTTTTTACAAACACATGATTTCTTGTTTTGATAATCGATTTCAACATTGGGGTGTGCGACACCCCCATGCCCCCTCCCCCATATCTTAACTATAGGTATATACACAATAAGTATTTCTTTACTGTACTAGCAACTAAACTAGAAGCACAAAAAGCGATGTATGATCCTCGTACATCGTGGTATGTGCATAATTTAGGACTAATCTGCTTATGTTGGGTAATTACAACATAATATACCTACTTCCACAACTAGTTGAATTTCTTCATTTTTAACCACAGTGTCATTAACATTTTTCTTATTAATTTTGTGCTCGGGGGTAATTTTTGCCTTAACCGGGCATTATGCATTCATTGCTATGTTCTTTCCTCTGCGTGTCTCCAATAACATTGTTACCATAATATTTATTCTCTAGTCTACCTAAAACCAGAATTTAAGCTATATCATCATCATTAAGCAATATTAAAACAATATACAAATCAAATAACAAACATACCTCTTCATTTCTCCATGTTTTGCTCCCCGTTTTTATTGATAAAATTGACACACCATATCAAAATCTATGCAAGGCAAGTTATCAGGACAAGCTTTAACAAATCTTGTCTTCATTATAAACCGAAAAAATAAAGTATTCACAGCAAGATTCTTTTAAAACAGAATAGAATTTATTTAGTTTTCACTAAGGTTATTAACCTTGGTTTCCGCGTTCCGCCGGCGAAAGTGAGGTTATATGCAAAGTGCGGCGTTGCCGACGATTTTCTTTAAAGCATTGAGTAATATGTCATCTGTCATATTTTATAGGGGGCATCTAATAAGTTCAGAATGGGATCAGTAAAATCCAAATATTTCATTGAAATGCTACGAAATTTGATTATTTCTCATCAGGCGCATACAAACTGAATCTAATAATTTGCCTGGGAATGCTTGGTTATATAAAAAAGACGAAATAAGTACTAAGAAAATAGCAGGTACTTATTGAAATTAGGGATCGTGACGTCACATTCCCTACTTTTGCGACCGTTTTTTTCAATTTTTGAGCAAACTAATGGGAAAAAAAAATCTGTTGGTTGGGTTTCGTGATTATCTAGACATGTTTTACAAATTCCAAGGCAAAAAATTATTTTTCATTCCTAAGTATACTTGTCCATTCTCTCAAAGGGCCGATACTACTGCAATTTCTGATTTACGAGTATAGAGACTAGAATCGACTCGGTTTATCGGGGTGCCCCCGCTTAGTTTGACATTTCATGCTTAGTAGCATTGTAAATAACACAAATAAAATTCGATTTTAAAACAAGTTCCTTAATTTAATATCTAATGGCCCATGAAGTAATGATAAATCTAATCATTAAATTTGAACCATTTGGGCAATCTATTGGGATACAGAGGTAAGTAGGTCATTGTCAGGGACTCTTTAAAATAGCATATCTATATACCTTCCAAAGTGAGGCCTATTCTTTTCACAGTCTAATGGTGTCTATGTTGCCATATAGCCATTTTCTTGGAGAATATACAGGGTAAGTTGAGAATCAGGAACCTTTGGCACTTAGTGTGTGTAGGAAGTGTCATCCTTACGAACTTGTGGGACATATTGTCATGGTGGAATCACTTCCACGGCCTGCCATGACTTTCTTTCGATGTAAATATTTGGAAACTGCTATTAGGGATTTTTTCGGAAATCTGGCAACGCAGCTTTTTTCGGGACCCCCTGAAACTCCAATGTCCCAAATTTTATTAATTTACTTTCCCGACTAACATTTATACAGGGCGTTAAAGTTGGGAAAATTGTTTTTTTATTTTCAATTAAAAATCAGGAATTCTTTGGAAATATTTAAAAATCGGGTAAGGTTAATCTAAACATCCTAAGAAAATACGACTCCTGCTGGGCACTCGTGGTATTTTCAGGTTTGGGTTCATAATTCGTAAAATTATCGTAAGTAATATCATAACGGCATCTAATTTTTCCGAAAAAAATCGAAAAAACACGTTGCTAACTAATATTTTAACAAGAAGTATGATTGCTGGTGGCAACAAAAATCCGAGTCGAAGACGAGGATTTTTCCACCTGCACGAATGCATTTTGTTAAAAAAATATTACTTAGCACTGTGTTTTTTTGGATTTTTTCACAGGAAAAATTAGATGCCCCAATGGTATTTGACATTTAATGAGTAACAGATTATTCTGCGTACACATAGCTTACAAAACATACTACCTATTATACATTAGCTGTCAAGTTTCGCCGCGGGAAAACTCGAAAAAACTGCTGACAGGTACTGTCATACAGTTTTTCCATCTAGAAATCATTTATAATTCAAAATTGCGCGTTTGTGATTGGTGGAAATTAAGACGAGGGAAATAGTCGATAATAATTTAGACCTAGTGTTATTACCCCTAATAATATATTGTGTAGGTACCATATTTTTTCAATAGGTTGAAGATGGTAAATTGTGTACGATTAGACAGAAAGAGCATATTCGGTATTTTCATATAGTACAGTCCAATTTTTCATGAAGACAGTATAGTTTTTTATTGAGAAAAGAAATTTTAATACAATTTAAATATCCCGCCACATCTTGGATCAATGAAAGTACACATCCCGATTTGCCCTGTTGTCATAACTTGATGTAGTAGCAAATCCCTGGCAACAATGCTACAATTTAATCAATGGGCGTTTTAGGGGTATAACGCCACGCCCCTAGTTAATATTTAATTTTAGGCCCTTTCTCAATCGCAAAATATGGGAAAAAAATATTTATAATAATTATTATTATTAATATCTATTTTGAAAACACTTCATAATCCATTAATACAAAAAATGTGAAAAGACCCGTTGCAACGTTTGTAGCTTACCTACTTTGGTACCTATCCAAATTATTCAAAACGGACTTTCGATATACTTCTTGCCAAGGTCAGCAAATCCCTTCAGGTACAGACTCAGGTTTCAAAGAAGACTTGTTTATACTTACAGCGGCGTTGATAACCAAATATCAAGGTACTCACCTGAAAAAAAAAAACAATTATTAGAAAAAGCAATGATAATATTATATGTAGAATTTTAAACAGGATTTACCCAAATTCTGGCCAAGTGGAAACTAGGATACTCGAATACGTTTCCTTAAAATGTGGGGCAAAATTTATGAAGCAATAGGTAATTGAACTATTACAAACTCAACCCCTCTGTAAAGTGTGGTTTCACACTTCCGAAACATCCTGCGTAGTTATAGGAACAATTCACGGATTCTTGCCCAAGTGTTTACGGCCGTTGGCTGCCACAATAGAACAGCGCGCGCGTGATGGCCGATAAACGGGCAATAAAGCAGCCATTATTAAAGCGCGTGGGTGTATTCGCTCCATTCTGGCAATTTGCACGGTCCGCCGCCGCGACCCGAACTTGACTAATTCGGAAATGGTAGTGGACCTTAAAATATTGTATGAAAATAATTATACAAAGCTGAAAATGTTGGCAATACGTCATAAAAGTATGACCATATCTCTCTCCGCATGCAAAGGTATTATAGTTAAAGAAATAAATCGGCCCATACTCAAAGTTACGATTCCCTAAATATTTTTCATTCTCCAAAGCTTTCTGTGGACGCCCATGTCTCATAACTTTATAACTTTTTATATTAGACAAATTTAGTCCGGAGTATGCAGTAACTTTACGGAATGTAAGATATACAGGGTGTTCCAGAAAAGAAAGCAAACCCATTAATCCTGACGTCCAAATAATGGCGTTTTAACCACATTCACATAATTTATTCAGTATTATTCAAAAATGCTTCCCTTAAAAGATACAAAGGAGTTACAGTTGAATCTCAAAAATCAGTTTTCGGTTACATGTTTGTCAATTTTAGAGATACATATCGAGTTGAGATTTGGTACAAATTGTACAAATTATTATTATGTATTTATGTCCAATTCGACCACTTTATTCTCATTATTGTAACTAAAAAAAGTAATAAACTAGCGACGTGACATTATTTTTATTCCCCCTCCCCAACTTTTTGTGAGATACGTCTATGTAGTCTGTATAACATTTTTCTAGTGTAAAATTTAATATTCCTCGTTTTTTTTTTGTCTATTGAATTTGTGTAAAAACAGGGTCTGTTAGCATAAGATAACTGATTTGCAGATCCGTTACGTCATTGGGATACTACTAAAGGAAAAACTAAAATAGGAAAAACGACTATGGAAGGTAATAACTAATAACACAGCTCAAGAAAAGAGAGACGTTTTTAAGAGCATGGGCTTCAGCATCCTTCTTAGGAAAGATACAGGGCGTTAAATGTCAAATTTAAAAACCACTTCGTACATTTCTTTAAAAACGATTTTGGGACCCATGCTTATATAACAACAGTTTTTCTAGCCTTGGGTTGTATTATTATCTTCCCTATTTTCATTTGCTTTAGCATGACCTCCTACGATTTACGACTCCCTTTGGCGTCCTTTCTGTCTTGCTCATTGAAGTAGGGAGCTCCACAGGCAAGAACGCTACCGAAGGCATTTGTGGTAATTTGTCAATTGACCGCATTTGAGCGCGTTGCATCTAAAAAAATATGATCAATTTATCGATAAAATAATACTAGAGTCTTGTGATATAAAAAGGATGACTGCAAATCAATTGCTGTGTTTGCAAACTACAAACGCGTGCATGATGCCTTGTTTTTTCTGCTTTTCCAAAAAGAAGTGGAATTTTAATTAAATTTATGAAACAGTTTATCGAAAATAGTGAAAACCTAATAGGTATCTAAAAACTATACAGTTAGTTGCAAACAAATATATTATAGTAGGTACCTACGTACCTATGTAGCTTGCAATTTGCTTCTGTTCAAAAAAACCGCTTCTGCATGGGACAACCGGAATAGAAACAGATGATGGAATATGGAATTCATTGCTGATAAGATGTTGAAGTATTTTGAGTATTATCCTTGGTTAAACAAGGATGTTATTACTAAATTCTTTAAAAGCAAACTGCCAAACTATTATAGATAATATTAAATCAACAATCAGCAATCCACGAGAAATTTGGGTAAAAGACAATCAGATTATTGATGTACGGAAAGATTGACGTACTTAGAGGATTTTTTGTTGTGATGCACAAACCAAAATTGCCAGTGGTATAGCAGGCGCGGCTCGTGAGTTATTGTAGAGGTGGGTCAAATAATCCCGCAGTCGAAAATTTTTTAGAGTGCTACGCACAAACTAACTTTAATGTATTTTTTATGTTCTTTACTTTTTTAAAATAGAGCAAAGAAAAGATATATATACCTTGAAATATCCATTAGACAATTATTATCAAAAATAATTTTAGAAACTCGGTAGGTAATTATTAACAATGGTGTAATCCACCCCCCGATTTACTTGACATTTTGGCTACCTCCCCTATTTTCGAGATCCCTGAACCTGAATACAGCCTTGATTTTTCCCGGTCGGGCGTAGTTTTCGAGAAAATGAATTTTCAAATTTCCTTTTGACATCTCGGATTTCACGACGATATTATTTGTGGTTGTAATCGGGATGAATTGTTACTGTATGCAGCTCAATCTAATCAGCGCACTATTTTGCACCTTTTCCAACATCGAAACTTCGCGAAAACCCGCGGAAAAACCGAAATTTTGAAAGATTTTTACCGTATTTTACCGTGTTTACGTTTACGTACGCTATTTTAGCCCATGCCCGACATTCGGCGCGCACCGACGTACCCTCTCTACTCTATTTATTACTCTCTACTCTACCTACGCCTATGGAGGCGGTTTCATATAGCACTCTATCGCGATCGCAGTGACTGTTTGGTGCGCTTGGTTCCGCTGCCAAGCGAATATCGATGTGATCGGAGTACACTGTTATCGCAGATACTGTTATAACTAGAAATATATCTAATTTTCAGATGAAAAAATGTATCATCTAATCGAATTATATCGATACAATGGATGTCTATAGGACATTTAAAGTCACCTCAATATATTTTTCGTACGGGAGACGTGTAAAATTTTGAAAATCTCCGCCTACTGTTAATACAATTCAGTCAAAACGAGGTCTGCTTAATAAAGGTATTTTCACCCGATATATTTTCTTCTTATATTTACGTCTAATATTTAACATTAATTTTGGAAATATTGTGAAACACCACATAACAGTTCTGCTATAGCAATGTAAGCCTCCCCCACCGAACAATTGAACTGTGATTGCAGTTGATGGCTATGTGAAACCGACGCTTGAAGCATACATTATGAATGGTCGGCCGTCGACGATTTCGTCATCTACTTGTCTCTTTTCGGCTTCAGAGCGGGCGCGTATGCTGCTGTCTATGTTTCACTTTCAATGCATTTATCCTTATGGATTGCCATATTAACCAGTGAGGTCAATTTAAAATAGAGCCAGGCGGCAGCACATATAGGAAAGAATTAATATTAGACATTAATAATCTTGGCTCCATTAGTAATAATTGCACAGTTAAAAATCGGATTGAAGTATGTTACTTTTTTTGAATGTTAATATATTTGTGTCAAAAAGTTACATACATTGTTACTTAAATCAACGCACGAGCAATATGTCGAATCATCTAGATACGTCAATGTGTAAAACTGTAACATTTTAACTCGCACAAATGTTAAAAATATTACTGAATATGTACAATGTGTTCATGTAACTATCTTCTGTGTTAAGTTTAACATTTATTATTTAACTTATTTCGATATGTTTTGAATAACAGAATACGTACATTTAATACTTTCATGCATGTAAAGTTAACATATTAAGTTATTCATTTTGCAACGCAACATAAACTTCAGTGTCATTTCGACTCATAAAAATGTAAGTCTCTACGCAGTATTTGTTAAAATCGAATGATTGGACTGTTGTTTTCACTTCCCTATTTAACTTATTTCGATATGTTTTGAATAACAGAATACGTGCATTTACTACTTGCATGCATGTAGAGTTAACATATTAAGTTATTCATTTTGCAACGCAACATAAACTTCGGTGTCATTTCGACTCATAAAAATGTAAGTCTCTACGCAGTATTTGTTAAAATCGAATGATTGCACTGTTGTTTTCGCTTCCCGGCTATCACACTTGGTCAAGTCGTTTTCATCTCAGTCAGTCCAGAATTGCGTCGCGTGCCAGGTGCCAATTCCTATCGATTAATAGCGTGTGTTGCTGTGTAGTAACTAGTACGGTAATAGTGTGTGTACAAAAAATCCAGGCAAGTGATATTTCAAATTCCTACACATATTATTATATATAAGTACCTACTTCCAGGGTTTTTATATGTAGGTATTATGTTAACCAGGGGTGGCTCTTTAATTATAAATTTGCCGCACCTAACAAATGCCCTTATTTCTCATTTTTATGCTGTTCCGCCTAGAGATCTTTAGATTTTATACCTACATTATTTGAATAATTCTTAATTTTACCAGTTATTAAATTGTTTTGAATAAATTTAAAAAGTTGCCTTTTGTATATTGGTATACCTATAGTGATCATAGTTATTAGAAGAAATTTGATATTTATTTTATGTAGTATAGATGTATCTTCTATTATTATTATTAATCTGCCTAATCCTAATATGTAACTCTTTTGTTTTGAAATAAAAAAAATCACAAATCAAAATTGTTGTATTGATTTTGCAAGTATCACCCATTTACTTCATATAGTTGCTAGTTGCTAAGAAGATGTTATTGCCCGAGATTTATAAAACAAGTTATAGTCATGCAGTGTTGTTCCAGTCCTTTGCAGTGTAAGAAACAATAAAAGTATAAAGTTTATTAAAAGGTAAGTATCGAGAAAGGTATTATTACGAGACACTTATTATATATATAAAATATAATATATAGTGTCTCCACATTAAGTACCTACTTACCACCCCTGTAAAATCTTTATTTGTTGACCGATTGTGATAAACTTTTTTTTGTTAGGTATATATTAAAAATGTATTTGTTCTAATGTTAAAAAACAATAGGTAATATCTAGAAATAAAAAAAAATAATACTTTTTTTCTTATATGATTACAACCCAAGAATAAAGTTACCTACTCATTGAATGCGCATTTTGAATACCTATACCTTTTATCAAAATCGATCAACAAATAAAAAATTTACAAGGTTGATAAGTCCTTAATGTGGACACATTGTATATGATAATGTAATTATTACGTAATATATTTATTTACTATTAATCTTATGTTAAAAGTACTATTTATATGTGTATTTTTAACTTAAGATCAAATGTTAATTTCACTATAGCTATATGTTACAACTACGTAGATCAAATGTTAAAAACCACTGTCGTTTTTCCTCTATTTAACATATGCCTAGATGTTACTTCAACTCACGCTTTTGTTAATATAAATAATGACAAAGGTCTAATTAACATTACCTGACTTGTTAATTTGAATATGGAAAGTTTCAATATGACACACTACCATCGTAAATACAACAAAACTTTAATGTCAATTTAACTTTTATTTTCACAAATCTGTATGTATAAGTTGACATACAATAATATTTCAAAATGTAATAACACTTTCAGTTAATCATTTTCTACACAACGCATAACGTAAAATTTGACAGACACGTACATCAGCCATTTTACATATTGTTGTGTGTGGACCAGATGGAACATCAAAAAAATGTTAAATTTAACATATTATTTTCAACTGTGTGGGGAGTTTTTGCATGAAAATGTAATTGCATTTTTTTCAAAGATAGTTTATTATGAAACATTTAAAAAAATGAAATAAATTAGATGGGTCATTGCCCAAATAACCTTATGGTGGAGCCGCGCCTGTGGTATAGCCAAAACATCGAAAATTGCTGCGTATTCCTTCTTGAAAATGCCTGGACTATGAACAGCAGGCCTACACAGTACACACTATTCCCACATTGTTTTTAGACACAACGCAATACTATTATTTTAAAATTATACTTGTTCCAGCACCAATGGACTAATACAGTAAAAAATATTTTCCTTTTTTGTGCCCATCGCGTAAGTAAAAGCTTAAAAAGCCCCAAAGAGCTGACTATCTTGTATCTTTTTCCTCTTAATTACTGAATTAATCACTATCACATAATAACAGGTCAACTAATTAAATAGGTAGCTAGGTATATTAAATAGTAAGATAATCATCACCAAACTGAAATTTTCCACTTTTTTAAACTAGACTGGCCACTACCCTCATAGATCTGGCCTAAAACAACGCCGCTTTTATATCGATCGTTTCTACCGTCCGCCATAGAGAGATCGTATTATACAGAAAGTGTTGGACATTGTTTTTTATTAATTTGACGCGCATAAAATCATTAACCAGTAACCAAAGATGAAATTATACATTGCGGCCCGTTACACATGCGCATTTAATTTCTAATGTAGGCCTCACCGTTGAGTGAGGAATAATAAGAGGCGCAACGCCCATATAAAATTGCGTGCCGGTTTTCGTGGCCTTACCAAGAAGCACCCCGTTGCTCCCACTCGCTATAGTCGCTAAGCGACCACGGATTTTTACAACTTGTTTATGTTTTCGAGAACACCAATCCCTCTACAACGGGCTAACGGCACAATTTTATGTATTTTTTATTTTACTATAAGGATATGTATTTTTTTTTTGTCTCGGACGCTTTTTATCTCGGACGCTTTTCGTGCCGCGTTTTCGGCTACGCAGCGTCCCGTAAGGTTACGCCTCTTATTATTCCTCACTCAACGGCCTCACTATCGAGAGATATTGCATACCTTTGAATAAAGAATCCCAGAAAGGAGTCAAAGCTCTATAGATATTATAAAATACGTGAGACGGAAATCGTCCTGTGTAGTATCCAAGTTTTGACACAATATTTTGATATCTGGCAGGGTGATAGGTGATAGGTGCCAGTATAGGGTACTAGGGTAGTTTTTCCAATTATTATGCTTAGCTGTGCGGCTTGTGTTTCTTCCCTGGCCGGCAAAACTAAATGTTTGAAGATAATAATCCATCAGTAAGTAATTTTGTAATTTAAATTAACTTTTGATGTCATGCACAAAAGTGGCATAGGCGTTTGTGTAAATACCTACTTCTTCATAATTGGAAATTTATAACTAGAATTGCTATATTATGATGGATTCCTAAACTAGAAAACATAAACGTGCCTTATAATTTTTTTGCCTGTATTGTAGATATTGATTTATATTGTAGATTAGTTTGTCGAAACAACTTAAAGGTGCACGCCACTGTAAAACAGGAAACGGCATCCCGCCATATGCAGAAACTATATTAAGACCTGCAATTTTGCACCAGAGTAGAGTTTTTTTGCGACCTATCTTCACAAAAAAACGGCTAAAATTGGATGAAAAATAAAAAAAATACGAGGGTGCTTCCATTTCAAATGAGCCACCCTGTATTATTGCAACAAGACATTTCTATAATATAATAATCTTCTTTTGTTGAATTCCAAATAATAGAAGTAAATAACGATATTTTTAGAATACAATTTTAATTCTGTACTTTGACAATATTATAAATTTACCGATGTTCCTATTTACTTACTTACTTATTATTGTAGAATGATATTTTTAGAATGGAATTTTATTTTTGACATATTTTTAATTTAATATAATATATTTAAGTATTATATCTTTTACACATATATATTTTCAATATATTGTTTTATACCAAAATAATTACTTTAGAATACAATTATTTTATTTTGAGCTTTTTGTCTTCTTTTTAATTATGTATTTTAACGAATGTATAAATTTACCGAAATTCTAAAGAAATACAAACATCTCTGTCGAGATCAACCCTATTTTCCTATTGCAATTGATTCATATCAACAAAAGAAGATTCAATATTTTTATTTGATAGTAATTTATGATCGAATTACCCCAAAATATAATAGAAGCAACTGATTTGCCTTCGTTGCCATTTGCGGCTATGGCCGACTTTTCCCGATAGAACTAGGATAGCATTCGCTCAAGTACTACGGAAAACCCTAGAAAACCGTGGTAATCCCAGTGAGTGTAGGACAATTAGTAAATCACATAGATAAAGCTATCAAGGAGCACTACCGTGAATCCACAATTTGTCCAGCGCTCTTGGCCATCAGCGGTGTTTTTCTATAAAGACATGTGCGCGGTTTATTAGTCCATTCCTTCCACCCAAGTTTTAAGTTTGAGTGAGCAATTCGCCACAGAACAACGGCGGCATTATTTATACAATAACATAACTATGAGAACGACCCCTGTAAAAAGAACCCTGCTTTTTTTTCGCTAGCTAGTCCAAAAATCGGCACACGCCTCTAGTATTTTGTGAAATACACTAAAACACTAGGTATAACTACAATAAATCCTACACAGAAGTAACTATAGGAATATAATAGCAGCCAATAATAATCTTTAGAAGCACGAAAATACGAAATTCGTAAAATGGATATCACCAACGATGATCCCTGCGTCCTGCGTCACAATCATCGACAAGGGAAATTACATTGTCGACCATTGTGACTCAGGGATCATCGTTCGTGATAAATATTATAAGCCGTCCTCCCTTTACAGCTTTAAGTGATCTCAAATCGATTCCGAATCGCACTTTGAAATCACATCAGCTAATATCGAGTGTTCCTTTTACAAAAATGTTCAGTTTATTATGAAGTGATCAGTTTACGTAGCAAGTAGCGAATCGATTTTTATGTGATTTGTGTTGGTTTTGAGTGTTTTTGGGGTTAAGTTGGTAAAAAATATTAAAAAAATTCATGTTTTATTTTGTTACATTTTGTTACCAGCTTAAAATAAAATATTTGAAAGTTTGAAGTATGTCTTATTATAAAATAGAACGTAATTATGATAATATTCCATGGCTGACTATGTGAAAATTTAAAAAAATCTGAAAATAAGCCATACCTATTTTATTTTTTATAATAACTATGCCAAGTATTACATTTTTGGAAAGCTCAAAAAATGGCCGATTTGATAATGCCACAGCCAACTATGATTTACATTTAAAAAAACAGAAGTGTATGTCATATCTCAAAAAGCACAAACAACATAAAAAATTGGATTAATTATCTTATTAAGCCCAAAATTATCTTCAATTTTTGTCTCCCCAGTTTTTCTGTATAATCAGAAATAACGGAGCTACAGAGATCTGATGAAATAGCAAAAAATCACTCTTTTCAAAATATCTAGTGAGCCATGACCTTTTTTTTTTAATCCAAAAGGGGCATTAGATTGAGCATTCAAAACTGCAATTCTTTCCCCATTTAACCTTTGTTCTAGCTCTGCTAGTTTCCGAGATCCCCCTAGCGGGCATCGAAAAAAACTCACCCTGTATATTATGGATTTAAATATAAAACAATCGGTGGAAATTGTTCTCACTGATGGTAAGACAGAGGAGACATTTGAATTTTATGTTAGTGAAGAAGGTGCTATGCTAAAGAAATTAAAAATGGAATCACAAAATATTGAATGACTAAAAAAATACAATGAGGGTAAAGCTTTCGCTCAATAATAATATGACAATTATGAGGTGATAACCGAGGAGAAATATTTGTTTCAGTTTGTACACAAATTAGTTATAGCATTGTTTTTATCAGAGCCAAAGCTTTTTAAGAAAAATGTGATGACTAGGTAATAACCTGTGACCGAGTCAGAGTCCTCAGCTTTCTCCATAAGTGATAATGCAATATGTTAGTGTTTGATCTGTGGTGTCACACACATTTTTTTTGTTTAGGTTAGGGAACAATATAAACAAGAATTAGATTATGGATAACGTGGTCGTACGCTGTTCCATTTACTAATAAAAATTCACTTTTGCATAAAGTTAAAACCATAGTCGCCATTTGATAACTGCTGATTTATGATTTATTTGTGACAGAAGCGTGACATAACCTTTATATTTTGTGTCTGACAGGAGTACGGCTCGTGGCTTCGTCTTGCGGTCATCTCTCGAAGTACACGAATGGGTTTTTAGGTTCAAATGGGCAGGCCAAAAGGGAGCCGAAGGAAGCCGTAAATCGTAGAAGGCCTTGTCGTACCCGATGACGTTATGCATCTGGAAATTAGGTATCTTATTAGAAAAACCCTGTTTATCTCGAAAACAATTATTTTTAGGGCTGATTTACACGGTACAAAAATGAGGGAAATTTTTACGCCCATTTGAGTCATGAACACAGACTGGCCACACAGAATAAGCGAGAAAGAGCACCATTGAATTATCAGGAGTTCGAAAACTGAAACGTCTCTCCTTGAAACCGTAATCGCAATGCGTATAGTTAGTTTAAAGAAGGCTCATTTAGAAAACGTAATATTCTTGTTAAATCGTATATTTTATTATTTTGATTGGATTTTATGCTTTAAAACCGGCACCATCCACGTCCTTCCACTCAGTATTTAAATTTATGTCAGTTACAGAGCGAAGCGTTGCCAAATTTGATATGCTGACAATTTTAAAGCTTGCCTTTTTCCGCTGGAGTCTTTTTCGGTGTTCCGCCAGTTCGTATCGGCGTGGTGCTGCAGTACCCTTTGCAGGGCTATGTTTCTGTAGCTTGCGGGGCTATGTTTCTGTAGTTCCTAGATCTATTCTAATTTCTGCTGTCTGGTTATAATCACAATCAAGGTTTATATAACAGCGCGCTCACAGGCGGTCCGAATTATATTTACAGGCTTACAAATTCTCACTTGAACCATAAGACGTTCTCGGTGACGTCACAATTTGAGGCTTGCGGTGCCGACGGTCTCCGTTGTAAGCACCGTGCGCGAGCTTGTAAACAATATAGCCTCAATATAATTTTATTGGGTTTTTGGAAACGTTTGGTATTCGTTTTGTCTTGTTCCGTAAAAAAATGGCCCAAAACGTGCAATTTTACTTGAGGAGACGAACGCGATAGTTACGTACTCTATTATGTTTGTTCCTAAGCCAGTTAGAAAGAGCATCTACATCTACAGACAAGTAATAATATTGTTATTACGAGTACAACTGAGGCGTGGGGTGAATAAAGAGGAGTCTTGCGTAAATTTGAACTAATTTTTTTAAGCATAACTGCCAATGACGGCTCCAGAATGTTGAATGCCCCGAGTGGAACGCGACCATGCATTTTACGTATTCGCGCCTACATGGGTCCCCAACTCCTATTCGACCGCCTCGCAAGTCGCAACTGCTGACGTAGTTTGAAGGGTTGTTTATTGGAACAATATGTTTTGCGAAGTATTCCATATAGATTATTAGGTACGAATTAAATGTAATTGAGGTATTAGTAGAAGTATTTAATAGTCTTCATTATCACCTACTCGAAGAAGATGAACAATCAATAAACAGTTCTGGATCACTACTAGCAGTGCTATCGATTTCAAAGGAAAATTGCTTTTTCAAGAAACTCCATTTTTCTACTTATTAAATGTTTGGTTCAGCTCTGATGAAATTTTTAATGTTGACACCAAAAAGTTGGCACACATTATTATTGACGCGATAAAGCACAACCTCAACTTTGCAATTTGGTAAGCGCACTTACAAGCGGTCCAAATCGAATCACCATCAGTCAGAATATCAGCGCACTAGCAAATCGGACCGGTCGTAAGCGACCTGAGCGCTGTGAGCACTGACAGCGCGATTCGGACCACGGCCTAAGTCTTTTTCTTTAGGGCTACTCTAGGCTATTCGTTCGAACAGGAGGAGCATGAGAGATCAAGCAGCCACAGACAGGTTAAGATAATAGACCAGGTCTGTGATAGGTGTAGGCTAGGGTGGCTTTATCAGGGTACTCCACGAACCATTCGGGGGCCCTCGGTAGCTTGCCAGTCAGCCAGCAGAGTTGTTGGAACTACTCCGAGCTTTTGGAGATCACTTCAATCGTGACGTACCACTCAGAGATCACCATCGGAAAAATCAGATAAGCCATTTTGTGTTAATCTTGTTGCCTACCAAATAGTATTAGAGTTAAGCATCCACTGTTATCCTGTTATCTCACTGATTTTAGTCTTGCGTTTTCGTTGAATGTTATTGATTTCAATTAATTAATTGCGGGGGGTGTAAACGTAGAGTAATACCTCTGCTCACGCATTGGGAGTGACTATATTGTTAGGAAGTGATAACTTCTTTCTTATTGATTGTTTTTTGTTTGCAATAAAATACGGGTTATTTACCACACTTACCTCTTAAGCAGCTTCGTACTCGTTTTTAGAAATAAGATATTGTGACCATTTGAGATAATAATTATTTGTTAATTAATTAAAGTAAGATAAAACGAGACAGTCGTGCTTTTTATTGAAGTTTGTATTATCGAAAAACAGTAGTGTGACTACCCACCGAACCAGTCGGGTAGTGTCCGAGCCACTTTCGGCCTCTCGGGCACTCTAAATAACAAACCCCTTTCTTGTTACTTCGAAAAGGTAAGGAGCCTTCCAACCCTTCCTGCCAGCGAACAACCTGTCAACTAGATATGAATTAAACGAGGAAGATTACGTAACAACACATTTGCATGTTTTTATTTTATAAAAGTTTCTGAAACAATAGTGTTTTTAACATTAAACCACCCTGGCAATTTTTTTCGTTGTGTAGAGCCAGTGGCGATCGCTCGAAACAGTGCTATAAACAGGTCTTTAATACAGTGTTGGTCCAGGTTAATTTCGAGAACAGGTTCGTTGGGATAACAACAACGTTGTTTACAACACGATTAAAAGTTTTCTTTTCGTCATACTATTAAGCTTTTCCGGGAAACTGGGAGTGCGGAACTACAGTGGAACGAAAGAATGGAAGTGGCCTGGCCGACGGGCAATGCGAAGGAAAATTTCAAGGATGAAGTTATGGAAAATGCTTTCAAAACGTTTGTGCGTATTTTGAGGCAGATAATAACTGGAATAGCAGGTGGTTCATGTGTTTTAAAAAAAGATTTAAACCTGCAGCTCCACAGCTTAACATATGGTATCAAGAAACTCATGAAGGCAATAACCTGAAGATGATTCATCTACAACAAACTAAAGTTAGGTGGCTGGATATTTTACAATTCAGTCTAAAAAGTGTAATGTGGTGTAAACGAAATAATAGTAAACGCTTTCTGTTCAAGCTTAAAAACTTAGTTTCTAATTTTCTATGAATACCAATGAATAAAGGGGTTCTTTATTCATTGATGAATACGAACCCCACACCTGACACCATAATAATTCACCTGCTAAGGCACAGCGTCGATACGAATTATTGTAGAGACACCGAAAAAGGCTCCAGCCAAAAAAGGTACTTACGGTTTAAAATTGTCAGCACATTGATTTTACATTTAGAGGAAGAATCTTTTCAATTTTTAAACATTGACTGAATATTTTGAATCAACCGAATCACTAGCAGACGAAAAACTGTTACATAATAAAGAAACATAGCACAAAGATACATATTATGAATATGAAAGTTGCGTGCGTCGTGACTCAACGACATATGTCTGAAGAAAAAAAAGCTCTCCGTCAATAAAAAGGAAATGACAAGAAATGTGGATTCAAGATTTACTTCCAACATTATTGTAAAACTGTAAGGAAGAAATCAGGACAAATTTGAAACACATGAAACAAAGAAATATCAGAATATACCAAGATAATAATTGAGCGGTGTGTTAGGCAGGGTAAGTGTGGAACTGGGGGCACTAAATACAACAAGTTTCCTGAGTTTCACTGTCAATGTTGAAACGAATGGGCTCCTCACATGCAGACACGGGAACAAAACAGAGATAATGGCATTCGGAAAAAGTAAAGACCGGAGAAAACCGTATTAATACTACCTATAATTATTATTATAATAATAAAATTTATTTATTAAACTACATAGATAAAGTCTAACTACAATAGCCAATCAAGTCTTACCTATACACTGTGTTCATTTGAAAACAGTCCACCCTTAATATTTTCAAAACTACGAAAAAAATCAGAAATCGCCGGGACCCGTCAATTTTTGTTCGGAGGGGGAACTTCTTTGATGTACAGGTCATGTTGACAAATTCACCCCTGTAACCCCCACCACCCCTAACTTTAAAATTTCAAATGGGAATACCCCCTTTGTGATACATCATTTTAAAGCTGATATTATTGCGAATACAACTCATTTTTATTTTTCAAAATCCGATGATGTTTGGAGAAGTTTAAAATAAATTACTTTTTACCCTAGATTTTCAACAGCATTCACATGGGGATATAATACACAATGATTGTGTGGCTACTTATTTTATTAAATTTTCAAAATGAGCTCCATTAGTCGCTAGACAGTAGTACAATCTCTGTTCACATTTCGCTCTTACTTTAACAAATGTGTCGCGAGAAATACGTTGGCATTCTTCTGTTATTCTGTTCTTCAGATCCTCAATTTTTGTGTTTGTGGGAGGGGTTTTATACACGTTTGTTTTATTTCCCCATGTCAATGCTGTTGAAAATCTAGGGTAAAAAGTAATTTATTTTAAATTATGGAAAAACCGTTTTTTACCCATAACACATCATCGGATTTCAAAAAATGAAAATGAGTTGTATTCGCAATAACATCAGCTTTAAAATGGTGTATCACAAAGGGGGTATTCCCATTTGAAATTTTAAAGTTAGGGCTGGTGGGGATTACAAGGGTGCATTTGTCAACATGACCTGTACGTCAAAGTTCCCCCTCCGAACAAAAATTGACGGGTCCCGGCGATTTCTGATTTTTTTCGTAGTTTTAAAAATATTAAGGGTGGACTGTTTTCAAATGAACACAGTGTATGTAGAAAACAAACACAGTTTTAATTTAGGATTAATAGAATATGGTATAACATGCGTGCGTGGCAGTAAACTGACAATATTGAAAATTCAAGATTGTCTTTAAGGGATATCGCAGTTATTGAAGTGTTTACGTATATTATGTTTTTGAAGTAAACTGCTTTTGCTCGTGATTAAGGGAATTAAACGAAAAATGCTGTTTCTTTGGTGTACGACTTCCGAAACATAGCTGCTGCATGAATGTAGTTAGCATATTGAGCATATCACGCAATGTCTTTTATTTAGGAAAGTATACTACAAAAAGACTTGGCGTTCTAAAAGTAGACTTGGACTGCTAATAGATATGGGCGATTTGCTGTTTCCCTAAATTCAAAAATATAGGTACTAATGAACTAAAATACCGCTATGTCAGCCACACCACAGAGTTCATAATCTCCTCGAAACAAAAGCATCTAATAACATTAAGGACATATCAACAATGGCTCAATTTCGCCTGTATTACAGAGAAGTAGAATAAAATAAGTCAGAATAACGCAAGAAAATAAAATTTTTAGATATTCAAAATAAATTATGTAGATATTGAAAAAGTAGATTTTCTGGGGCCCTTATATTTCTCGGCTCATACAAAACCGTGTTGCAACGTTTAGGTGCGTTGCATGTACTTAAGTATTGGGTCAGTTTATTAATATATATTTGCACATTCTAGTTATAAATCTATGATATCCAGGATATGTTTTCCATGTTTTGCTCGTGTGAGTTCATTGATTTGATCTGAGATGAAAGAAAGGCCTTATTTTTTTCCGAACTCTCTTTAATTTTTGGCAACCGGTTTCGTAACTATTCAAACAATTAGGTATATCATCAGGCCGAGACTATAAATTAATACGGGGTACCTAAAGAAAGGCAACATGTTGGCGTAACTGGATGTATCAAACTTGTTTACTAACTGCAGAAATTACCTTAAACCTAGTGAAAGAAAAATTAACTAAAACCAAAGATTTTACTTCTACAGATATAAAGGATATAATCAACCTTTTGACACTATGCCTTATAACAAAATGGCCTCTTAGAGTTGGTCGCCAGGTAATTATACTTTTTTTATAAAAACCGAAAATGAGTGTAGAAGATGGAGTCCAAATAAAGCAAGACAATAAAACATTACAAGCTTTAATCGAAACTTCAAATTGACAAGACTAGAAGAAATCACTCAGCTTTGTAAAAAAAAATTCCATACGACCAAACGTTGGTTAAACTTATTGTTAGTATAAGTTGTTTATATAAAGCTTAACTTGTTAGAACACTAGACACATTAAAAGTTCTTTGGAATTTCTGACTAGCACTGTAAATGGAGATACCTCAACTAAGTCGACGATTGACAGCTGCATAGCCACACATCACCCAGACTCCTTTATTACGTTGTAGACTTCCGCAGCTAGTTCGCACGGGAAGCAGGTCATGAGCCTTGAGTCGTGTTCCGTAATGTGCTGAGGCAGGTACCAATATGATCTGATACTAGTTGCTATGCAGTGGTACTCCAGTGGGTAGTCAACTTTTTTGATGATGAAGTTACATGTAAGGGAAAAAATAAACAGCAGTGTCCGTTCTAACACGATAATAATAATAAGCAGGTCGCTTTTACAAATATAAGCTCTTGACGCTAAAGTTAAATGTTAATTTCGTAATGACAGTTGACAATAATATCTACTGTGCACAGTGACAGCCTAAATAATTTCCATTAAAATAAATAATAAAATACTAATCACGTTGTGATATTCCTGACTTTAGAAAAAAGTTAAAATTTGATTTATTAAACTGTACAATAGTACCTATACCTAAGTGTTTAATTTCCTCGACACATCAAGTAAAAGAAATATAATTAATTTAAGAAAAAAAACAAACATTACTGAAATTTGATCAGCGGATAACAAGAAAAAATAGTAAGACGTCTATAAAAATATAAAACAAAACAAGGTAATTAATTTACATCCAACTAAGCTTCGGTACTCAACATGCAGCCGATTTAGTGTAAAAGAATAATTCAAGACGATATTGTAAATACTCCAAACTAATTAATAATAATTATACCGTGTGCTAACGAATTCAAAACGGTGAGTTTCCTCACCGCAAAATTTAATATTAAACAACAATAAAAACAAGTCTGATGAGGCGATCGGTGGATAGTTAGTGGCCCCAAAGGCCCAGCAAATCTGGGTGGTGAGGTATTTTTCACAAAGACTGCAAAGCCAAAATTCAAAAGCAATAATTTGAAAAATACTGACCCCAAATTGCTGTATTGCCGCAGCCAGAATCAGAAGCCACCAACCCTCGCTGCTCAGCTTCCAAAGTGGACCCCAGACCGCTTGGTCCGTAGAAAATCCAACACCTCCGACTATCCTCCGTCGTGGTTATATGATGTACGATGATCAAAGATTTCGAAAAAATTCACAGGGAATATCAAACGTGCATAAATTCAATAAGTGACGAACCTGTGGTGTCGACGAGCAGAGAAAAAGCCGGGTGGAAATTGCCCGTCACTCCCACTTATAACCTCATCTGCCGAGACCACCCAAACATAAAGGTTAGGCTTCTTCTTCTTCAAACAATCAACATATAGTTTTAGGCCATACCTCATTTGTTCTAAATTGTTAATTATATGAATTTATTTAAAGATAAATTGGAAAGGCAAAGAAACAACGTACCTGTATAAACTATTACAAAATTCGTAAATTCCAAGTTGCAAATAATTCACTCCCCGTGTGTATGACTGGTTGCATAATAGTGGTGGTAATTTGTTGGCAGTTAAAAATCAGCATTATATCGGGAGAGCCAAAGGTTATTACCGTTGTAATGGAAGTTTGCATAAATTTCGTTACAGTCAAAATTTTTTCACCTTTACTAACGAGGGATATTGCCAGAGTGATGGCTTATCTATGGGGTCGGGGTCACCTTTTTTCACGTTTTTTTGGAATCTAATTTTATTTTAAGTGATTTTAATAGATCTTAAAACCTAATATATATTATTTTCGCTGTGTTGACGACGTACTAGTTTTGTTTTCCGGAACATCGAATGATTTAGATAATTTTTTAACAGATATCAACTCTATAAATGCAACCATAAACTTCACAGTAGAAATACAAGATGCACAAACTACCATAAATTTGCTAGACTTGAGTATTTCAATAATGAACAATAAACATTCCTTTGACTTTTATAGAAATAATATTTATACAGCAAAAATTCTTGACGAGAGATTCAATCGTCAATTTTCACATACAATAAGCTTCCATCAATAGTTATATATGTCAACAGACTTTTTTCTATTCCCCTTTCAAAACAATCGTTTGACAAAGAAAGTTCTACAATAAAGTCAATTGCCAGAGCCAATAATTACGAACCAACCCTAATAGATAAATTGGAAATAAAAAACTAAACCAAGTACAAGTCCGAAATTCTTACATTATAAATTCGAATCGTTCGATGTCTGACCAGAGTGATCTGAATTTGAAATTTAGATGTTTAACATATATCAGCCCTGTGTCATATCATATAGCAAGTATTTTTAAAGATCATTTTAAAATCGCATTTTAAAGTTCCGGATCTATTAATACCCTCTTTATGAATAATAGATAAATTTAATAGATGTGGTGTCTATCAACTACGATGTAAGGATTGTGATTCCTTTTATGTAGGGAGAACTGAAAGAAATTTCAAAACCAGACTCAAAAAACATCTAAGTTGTTTGAGAACGCGCCATTCTATTGATGAAACAATAGGTTTAAAAATTTTACACCTATAGCCAATAAAGGACTTATTCTCAATAACCTTAAGTACCTTGAAATATATTATATGGACGTTGTAAAAGCCATAGCAATTTTTTGAATTGACAAGTTGAATTTGAATCATTAAATATCTTTCATACCTTTTTGAGTATTATATATGTATATACAATTTAGTTCTGCATCTTTAGACTGTTACGAGGTCTTTATAATCCTCCTTTTTTGCCGATTTTTTATAGATTTGAATTTTTAACGTTAACTTGCTTCCCGACCACAATACTCTACACACCAATAGTATTTACTTATTTCTGCTAACAATTTCTAAGTGTTATATGGCTAAAACTATAAAAAAAATATTTGGTAGGGTTACTCAAAGTAGGTAGTCCATCTCGAGTTGGAGATGTGTGAAATCTCAGAATCTCAGGAAACACAACATACTTAATATAACATATTTTCACCCCCATTTCCACCCTCTTTCTTGCAGCAATTTGTCCCAAAAGCAATCCAAACAGTCTTATTTTCTACAAGCATTTTAATTAAACAATATCTATGCAATAGGAAATATAAAAATCACTTTCAATTAATACCGCGTAATAAGTTTTGAATATTTAAATTGTGAGTTTATTATTATGGTTAACTTTATAATATATTTTAACTTTTGGGTTAATTTCGTCCTTCAACAGCCTTGTTATTATTTTTAATTTTTTTCTACGGGAACCAAAATAGTATATTATACACCTAGGTTGAGAAGTGAGCCATTATTTACCGAGCATTTTTATATCCTGAGGCGCGTAGCGCCGAAGGATGTAATATGCGAGGTAAATAATGGCCTT
This sequence comes from Pseudeuparius sepicola, assembly GCA_963920635.1. NCBI lineage: Eukaryota > Metazoa > Arthropoda > Insecta > Coleoptera > Anthribidae > Pseudeuparius > Pseudeuparius sepicola. The sequence continues at coordinate 42,236,967 of OY987302.1, read as the reverse complement.
CTCACCCGAAGTGTATATAGAATTTTTTTTTACTACTGACATTGAAATATTGCCGTATTTTAGTCATTTCTCGCTTTTTTTCAAATACTTCAAAATATCAAGTAGCCTGGGAGTTCAGTTGTCAAGCTTCTAAAATGACACTAATTTTTAAATGTCACATAGAAAATTTTTCATTATTTACCTAGGTATTTTTTTATTATCATTATTTACCTAGGTAGAGAAATATTACTTCTCATTAGAGGAATGAGGTAAATAATGGTGATTTCTCAGGTTAGTAGTAAAAAAAATACGTTTCTTCCTCTGTGCATATTGCCAAAAAATATATGTATCACGTTCTGGCATTTTGTCCTGCACATGAGAACGGAAAGGACATAACATACATGTATTTCCGGTTTGTCGAAACAATTTCCATTCGGCCCGCAGTTTTACGACTGACCGTCCGTGTATCTCGCCCGGAACAGTGGTCTAACTGTTTTTTTATAGCTCGGGCAGTTACGTTGAGCGGCAGTGCACACTATACGCTATACGTATGTGTAATACGCAGTTTTGTGAGGGCATAAAAGGATTTATTTACCCGTTCTCGATTACGCCGGAGTGGGGTGGAGGCGGTCGACTGTGCAAATTGTCGCAATGGAGCGGATTCATTGACACTCTTTAATAATGGCCGGTTTATGACCCGTTTACCCGCTATCACGCGGATTAATTTTATCGGCGTGTATTGTATCCCACAGGCTAAACTCCAGACGCTTAGGGAAAGTCACACAAGTTTATAGTTTATATACAGCAACTATCCGTTCGTTTGGATTCTACTTTTGTATACGAGGCGTATCATCAACTGGAACGCCTCTGGCTCTGGCTTCCTACCTGTGCTGAGGTCCTAAGGAACAACGCCGTATTACAAAAAAGAACAAAATTCAATATTTTGATATATTTTAAACCTAAACCTTCTGTGGTATGTAATTATCACTTTTTTATACAGGGTGGTGTAACTGAACTGATGGTCAAAAATGAAACCACGTATTCCTGGAGTCAAAATAAGGGCACTTCTTCATATTTTTTTTCCTATGAGCCATAGTTTTTTATACAGAGCGTAGAAATTTAGAGAAAATACACATATTTCTTAGTATCTCTAGAAGTATTCGCGATATTTTCTTCAAACTTGGCGTGTCACATGAGCGGATGAGCTGTCAAATTTAAGGTTAATATGAAGCATCTGAGGCCCCCAGTAGCGGAGATACAGGGTGTTATTAAAATTAATTAGTTCAGAAAAATATTAATACCCTGTATAATCGCATTTTTTTATTTATTTTGAGTAGCAAATTCAAAGGTTAACAAAAAGTATCTCTTAGTATTTTTTCATATTCGCAGCCGTTTCTTAATTATTTTCAAAGAACAGCAATGCTGCAATAAACAAGTCTTCTTAAGAATAAATCTAACAATATGTGGATGTCAATTAAACTTGGCATTATTTGAATCAGTTGGCTGCCAACTTTGTACTTTAGTATCAATATTTTGAAAAATGATATTTTTATTCGAAGAATTGACTGATATGCACTTTTGTTATGGACTTGCCAATGGCAATAATATAACATGCGGAAACGCATAGCTGCGTGTATTGAAAGAGACGGCGCTCATTTCCTTTAATAATTTAATTTTCTAATAGCATTACGTTTATTTTATTATCGTTTTGCTTTTGTATTTTGTCAAATAAAGTTTAATTGACATCTACAGATTGCTAGATTTATTCTTAAAGTGACTATTGTCCATTGCAGCGTCGCCGTTCTTTGAAAATAATTAAGAAACGGCTGCGAATATGAAAAAATACTGAGATACTTTTTGTTAACCTTACTATTCACCACTCAAAACAAATTAAAAAAATGCGATTATACAGGGTATTCATATTTTTCTGAACTAATTAATTTTAATAACACCCGCCGAGTTTGAAGAAAATATCTCGTATACTTCTAGAGGTACTAAGAAATATGTGTATTTTCCTCTAAGCTTCTACGCTCTGTATATAAAAAACTATGGCACGTGGTTTCATTTTTGACCATCAGTTCAGTTACACCCTGTATACAGGGTGAATCAGTTTTTTGTAGCAGGACTTTAACAAGTGATAGATCTTCAAAAAATAACCGCATCTTTTCGTATAAACTATGTATTTTTAAGGCCTTAGAAAAAAGTTACAGGGTGTTAAAGTTGGAAAAAATATGCGTACTTTATTGAATATTTACCAAACTAGTTGAGATATTTAAGTCATAATATTCGGTATACGTTAAAACGGCAAGGGTTAGCATAAAGCCTGTTAATATCGAACATCTTGCACAACCAGTGGCGGAGAAGTGGGTAATTGGTAAAATTATTTTTATAAAAAAAAAAGATTCACCTTGTATTTTAACAAAAGGTATTGAATTTTTTATGTAGATTTTAATTGCAGACAAAAATGTCCTCTTAGTATTTGTTTGCATGCTTTATAGTTTAATGACAGATTTCATTTTTTTGTATTATTTCGGGGTATTTCTGAAAAATTATCTAAAAAATTTGCTCCATATAAGTAACACTTAATCTAGAAAAAAAACTGTTTCTTACTTTAAATAAAGTAACTTTTTCCAATAAACTAACTAACAATAAACTAACTTCAAAATTATAGCCTTAAATAGGTAATTTCTTGGTTTAGTTTAGTTGGGACTTTCTGAAAAACTAGACCACTGCTTACGTTCTGAAAACAAATTTATATCATTTAGTTATACCAACACAATTCAAAAAAACTTTTTCACTAAAATTAAATCTAGTACTCCCCTGGAATTAAAATCTAATGTTATTTATAAAATACCTTGCAAAGACTGCCCTAAATGCTACATAGGCCAAACAAAAAGATATTTAAAAACTAGAGTAGCAGAACATAAAATAGACTGCAAGAAACTCAACATTATTAATCCTACTGCCCTTGTTGAACACTGTCGTGAATTTAACCATACGTTTAATTTTGATGAAATTAAAGCTTTAGGTTCTCAAATCAATTTAAATAAAAGACCACTACAAGAAATGATTACAGTAAAACGAAAGAATAGTGTCAACCAAAGGGAAGATATAGAAAATCTTAATGCAGCTTATTTCAACATTCTTAACAAATAAATGCCCATTTCTCATTTAACATCATGTTATACCTTTACCTATACCTAATATTTTTGACACTGACTTTGAATACTTATACAAATATAATTTTTATAATTTTTTACTAAATATTTACGTAACAGAGACAAACTAGGCAGTAAAAACTAGGCAGTAAAACGTTAATATACTTACAATTTAAAATCATCAATCTTATTTCTGGTAAGTCTTCTTTTTATTTATATTTTGCGTAATAACGAAGCAACCGCTTTATTTAGACATATAGTGTGTTATATATATTTTTGAACTGTCTTTTCACAAGCATTTCAATGGTGCAATAAAAAAATATGGGTTCCATTTGAAAAAAATTAGATTTTTCAATTTTTCGATGTTGATATTGGGATTTTTTCCCGAACACCCTGTACAATATTTTGAAATGGCATACCATTTAATAAAGTTGACTTTCGACTACGATAGTCCAAAATTTCAGTTTTCCAGATTCATAAATTTCAAAGTTATCATCACTATGGTCGATGGCTGCAACACTCAAAAAAATTAAAAATTTGCGAATATCTCGAAAAGGGTTAGGAATTGGGTACATATTATATTAAGAAAAAAGATTTGGAATTTAATAGGGAACCAAATGGTGTAATAATATATAGGGTGTTCTACTTGAAATAACAAAGTTGCTATCGACTTCCGGTATAACCGAAAGTGACCGGAAGTTTAAAATATTTTAGAAAGAAAGTTTACAACCTGTTATATAAGTAACCAAAATTTCAAATCAAAATTCGCACTCCTTCCCCGTAAACTTCTAATGAACCACTTACGTGAATCACCCTGTATACTCAGAGCGATTTCCGTCTCACGTATTTTATAATAAACATAGAGCTTTGACTCCTTTCTGGGATTCTTTATTCAAAAATCTCGACACCTGGAGTCAAAAAGGCTATTTGTCAGTCAAACTGACAGCAGAGAAGAGCGGCTTATAAAGCGTTATAGAAAAAGCATCGCACCCGCTTAAGGCGATCGGGATTCCGCAGTGCATTTGTGTAATAAAAGTTTTACGAGGACATGAAAAAGTTTATTCACTCCAGCAGCTCCCGGCAGTCAACCAGGCAAATTGATATAATGGAGATAATTCACTGGCACTTTTTAATAATGACGGGTTTAATGTCCATTTACGTGGCTTATACCGACGCGATATTATGGGAACAACGTGTTAAAAATGAATAATCAAATATGATTTCAAATCTGTAATGGAATAAGTTATTACTGCTTAAGAAGTGGTTCGCTAAGCAGTGGCAGCTCGTGAGTATTTAAACAGGTGGGGCCAAAAATATTTACAGACATTTTAAAAATAAACCAGTGTGAAGTTAGCAGCCGATTTGCTGGCAACAAACAATTTTTTCTCGCCCTTCCTTATTTCTATAGATTTATTTTGATAAAACCTTCTAAGCACATTAAACTGGAAAATGAAGAAATAATAATAAAAAAATAAACCTTGAAATTTTTGATTGCCAGAAAATTGGCTGCTAAGTTTACACCGCCTAACTAATACAGGAAAACTTACCAAAGTTTTCCAGTAGCGTTTATTTCCATGGGCTGACAGAAAAAATGAACATCAGACACTATCACAAAATGTAGACTATTAAAGTTAGATTTAAAAGAGTTTTTGAATTGAACCAATTTGCTTTTGAATAAATAACCAGAGAAATAACACAAACTGAGACACAATTTTAAAAGTTCACCTCGGTTGTCACAAATATGTGAGTAAATGTTATTAAAAAAGTATATTCACCCTAAAGTTCACCAATTCTCGAAAAATGCCCTTATTTTCGGAAGCCTCTACCTCATTGTGTGCTCTTAGTGCTAATTCGAAAGCCCCACAAAAACGAACCCAGTTAAATTTTATTTGATTTATAACGTACCGATTTTTCTGCTCATTATGTTTAAGCATGCAGTGTATCGGGATAATTAGCTATATTTATCTGCGTTTTTATATTTATTTTACCCAGTATACTAAAAATAAATATGTTATTCATGTGTACCTTTCGATTTTTAATTTAAAAAAAATGTGATTTAGTTATAGTTTGGATTTAAACTTTGTTAACTGTTACGATTTCAATTTTGAACCAGATGGTGGGTTCAGTAGTTTGATTGATGGAGTTTGACCACGGTTTTTCTTGTAATACTTAAAAATACCTGTAAGGTTACCAATATGTGGTTTTTCGCATTTATTAGAGTTTGTATTCGACAAGTAAGTTTATCAGCTTAATTGAACTGTGATTTATAACATAACTATACGTATTATATTATAGATGACACTAATGATGGTTGTGTAACCGAAAGCGCTCTGTCAGGATTTTATAAAATAAATATCTGTGCAAAGTATAATAACTTTATCTACCAATTCTCAGAGTATTTTATGGCTGATAGGATCATCTTTAGAATGGAAACCATTTTTCTAAATTGGTCGACGTTACGACAATTATATATCTCATCGGGACACTACAATGGGCTAATAGAAAACTGCACGCAGGCGGATAATAGAAGTTTAGTAGACTCCCTTGGAATATTTCATTTTTGCCAGTTCCCCTTAGTTTTTAAATAAAAAATAATCCAAAGTTTTAAGGTATTGCTCCTTTTGCTCTCAAGATAGATATACAATCGATGTGCTGAAAGTCCTCTGTAGATAAGTTCATACAATCTTCCTAGTTATTATTTGTGAATTGTCGATTTTTTACAAATCTAATATAACTATACCTATGCTTGGTAGGTATACCTACTTCAAACAGTTCAAACTAAAATAATTTTTATTTTGAGATTTTAGTTTTAATGTTTAACAAATCTTTCATTATCATCTATATATCTATTAAAACTAAAAATAGCCTTATTTATCTGCTTACCAAAATAATAAACCTAGGTAATATTTATAATGTAGGTACGAAACGTCGAAAAGTCTGTTATAGGTATAAAATCTTGTTGAAATATTTATATACCTGATACCTACTTCCCAGATTCCTATTCTGAAGTTGTTAATGATTCGTGCTCTGTTTTTGCGCTGCTTGCTGTATCCAGCTAATAATGAATAGTGAATGCGAAATAATTACCTTTTATTATTTAAATACCTACCAAGCTATAATTTTATTTCAATGTATTTCTTTCCTACCCACCTTGAAGAAGACACAATAAATTGAGGAAAATTCTTACAAGGTCCTCGTATTCGCCTTCGATTAAAACCTGACGTTCTGCCCCATATTTTTTCACCAAAACTAGCATCCCGTATTCCGAAGAAGGGTAAAAGAAGCTTTTTAAAAACTAAGAATTTATCGAGGAAGAACATAATGACGAGGACAAATACATAAATAGATAGATCAAATATCCATGATACTTATCATGGCAAAAAAATGTATAGGTACAGGGTTATTCACTGAGAATTAGCCCCTCACCTAACTTTTTTGTTTTTTAAGATAAAAGAGTGATTCAAAAAATAAAATCAATGGTTGGGCGAATACTTTTTTATGCCATGGCCGTTTAGTGTACAGGGTGTTCCAAAAAAGTAGGACCAATGGCAACTTAATTTTTTTAAATGGAACACCCTGTATATTATTGGATTTTTGAAATCTGCTCATCAAGGCAATCAAAATGATACTAAACTTTGTGGCATTATCTTTTGCCGTTTTTGAAAAATTCCGTATTCAAATTTTATACAAAATTTATTTAACCCGAATTTGTGGATCTCGTGATAAAGATAGACGATCAATGTAATAACGAAAAATATTTGTTTTAAACATGAGAGTAATATAGTGAAACTCCAAAGTGTTTAGGAGCCTTTTCAAATTTTACTGATTATATTCTCGAAATAAAGAATTTCAGGAAAATCGTAAAAGCTCCTAAACATTTTGGAGTTTCACTATATTACTCTCTTGTTTAAAACAAATATTTTTCGTTATTACATTGATCGTCTATCTTTATCACGAGATCCACAAATTCGAGTTAAATAAATTTAGTATAAAATTTGAATACGGAATTTTTCAAAAACGGAAAAAGATAATGCCACAAAGTTTAATATCATTTTGATTGCCTTGATGAGCAGATTTCAAAAATCCAATAACATAAAGGGTGTTCCATTTAAAAAAATTAAGTTGCCATTGGTCCTACTTTTTTGGAACACCCTGTACACTAAACGGTCATGGCATAAAAAAGTATTCGCCCAACCATTGATTTTGTTTTTTGAATCACCCTTTTATCTTAAAAAAAAAACAAAAAAGTTAGGTGGGGGCTAATTCTCAGTGAATAATCCTGTACATAACTTGTAAGCAAGAATATTTACCACCTAATATAATATTAAAAAAATATGAATTTACCAACCCTTTCACCGTTCTATTTTTTGATGAAAATAGGTAGTTTATATAATATCACTGCAACACATCTATTGTCTGCATAAGAAGATTGTTGGAATAGGCTTTTCCAAAACTCCACTCCATACTTTCTGCTGCTTATTATTAAATTAATAAAATTTTCACAAGCACTAAATGGAAAATATGTTTTAAAATAAACAAAATATGTATACGGAAATACTGTGGGATGTAGGTATTTACATTATTAATTTGTAAAAGGTATTAATGGGTACCTATAGATACCCTCCCTCCAGGCCTTTGTATCTAACAACAGGGACACTTGAAGCAAGCAGTTTTATTCTTAGAATCCAGCCTCATCCAGCAGATACCAGGTAACCATACTTTAAGCTGTCATGCTGTCATATACTGTCGGCACACAAATCACTAACCAATTAGGTACCCTGAAGTTGCCGTTGATACAGACCCATGGATAGATTATGAAGTCGACTGCTACTACCTTAAATATCTTAAGGTATTTTCAAATTTCTAAGATTTTGGATATTTATCTTGGACAAGGGGCTTTTCGAGAACTAGATGACTGTAGTTCACCATTGCAATCATCAAATTAATTTTTAAAATTTAATCGTACTAGCCCATGAACATACAGTGTGTCCCGTTTTTCATGTTAACACCCCTGAAAATCTAAGTAGGCTGAAGGAATTGAACGGGTCAATTTTTTTATAGATATGTCCCTGAACGGTCATCATTTGCGAAGTATTGGTTTGGCATTGCCGCGAAAGCCTGGCCTAATGCGATTTTTTAAAGGGGTGCGTTTTTCGAAAAACCATATTAGGCATTTTTTTATTTACAATCTGACACCACAGCGTTAATCAGGACACACCGAAACTACCATATACCAAATTTGAACAAAAAATATACAGGGAGTTCCATTCTGCAGGGAGTCAAAGTTGAGCAAAATAGGAACTTTAAAGGCATCTGGCGAGTCAAGTGTGCTATGGAATTACCTCAAAATAGTTGAATGGTCAATAGGACCACTCAAGGTGTTGGTGTGCAAAGGTCCAATACAAAATATACAGAGTGTTCTTATTCGTGCTATCTCAAAATACTGAATTTTTGGAACTTTATACGGGACAAAAATCGAGTATATCAAAACCGCTCCACACACTATAAATGAACTAAATCTAAAAAATACAGAAGCCTGCCAGTTAGTAAGTCCATATCAGTTAAGGTGGCTGGTGTGCCACAACAGGAAACGCACAGAAAATGTATCATCTTAGACAGTGACTTTGTTGAAAAAGTCCAATATTTAAAATTGTTTTTATCAATATTTTTTCAATGATTCTAGAGCACTCTTGATCCGTATAAGTTTGATAAAATTTCAGAATTTTGAGATGGCTCAGAGAAAAATACCCTGTATATTTTTGTATTGAATCCCTCCACACCAACACCTTGAGTGGTCCTTTTGACCATTCAACTGTTTTGAGGTAATTCCATAGCACACTTGACTCGCCAGATGCCTTTAAAATTCCTATTTTGCTCAACTTTGACAACCTGCAGAATGGAACTCCCTGTATATTTTTTGTTCAAATTTGGTATATGGGGTTTTCGGTGTGTCCTGATTAACGCTGTGGTGTCAGATTGTAAATAAAAAATGCCTAATATGGTTTTTCGAAAAACGCACCCCTTTAAAAAATCGCAGTAGGCCAGGCTTTCGCGGCAATGCCAAACCAATACTTCGCAAATGATGACCTTTCAGGGACATATCTATAAAAAAATTGCTCCGTTCAATTCCTTCAGCCTATTTAGATTTTCAGGGGTGTTAACATGAAAAACGGGACACACTGTATATAAACAAAAAAAGAAAAACACAACTAATAAACACATCCACTACCAAACACAGCGCTCCAGCTACCACAAATTGCAAGAATTAAAAATTAGAACAGGTACTTACTATATTTCTTATTTCTTTCCTTGTCCAAGCTCAAAATTAAACTTGACATATTACGTACAAGGATGTTCATCACATTAAAATCAAATAACTTATTGCTATAATAGTAAGTAGTAATATTCGGAGTGTAGGAAGGATATAAAATGAGGTGAATTCTACTGTGTAAAAACAGATAAATTAAAAAAGAGGGGACAGCACAAGAACCGCTGAGAAAAAAATAGAAAGGAAGAGACTCATAATATGCCTGGGTAGAACACGAGCTAAGATCGTATCCGGTCAATGATATTGAAATAGGCAGAAATTACATTTTCAATGTCAGTTCTCTTAGTAGGGGAGCCCACAATGCTAAATGGGGATTTACTCGAGCATCGTGGGGACCTATTGGATTTTGAAGATTAGATGGTAGAAAGAAAAAAAAGGTTATATGATATATACTCTTCCACCGGTGGGAGGAGCGTCTACAGGCTTTCACAAATGTAAAAAAAGTAGTTACATGGAGATATTCCAGCGCGTCAGATATTGATAGTGTATATGCCCCACGTGTCTCCGATGACGTATTCTATGTTAATCTGCCGGTTTGCATGGTGGGGGCGGCCGTACGGAAGGGTTAAAAATGGGAAGAATAAAAATTTACTCGAGCGCTTCAGATATTCACAAGGGATGTTAAGTGAACCCGAAAGACTGACGATTCGGATGTGACGCCAGCTCGTGGCGGCTTTTTGAAAATGCAAAAAAAAATCGCCATTTTGATTTACTCGAGCGCGTCAGATTTTCATATAGACGGTTCAGCTTGATGTCCTGGTCGTGTTGATCCATAATCTGACGATTATATGGAGGGATTTTCTTAATCTGACGGTTTGAAAAAAAAATTGTTTTCATAATTTTTTTTCATGAATATTTGCATTTTCTAAGAAAAATATGTTGTCTGTTAAAAATTAAGGAATATCTGTCTATAAAACATATGGTCTTAATAATTTATTTTCTATATTACAGGGTGTTGAACGTGGACTTTTCAAATATTTTATTACCTATATTTCTTAAACTAAACAAAATTTGACAAAACGTCTAAAATAAAACTTATAGATAAAAAGCAGGTTTATTCAAATATCAAATAAAAAATGTACGTTCGTTAAAAAAAATTCGAAGGGCGCCGCGACGCAGAGCGTCGTTTGTCAAATATTCTCAATTTTATCTTAATTTAGTCTTCGTTTGGTCCCATTTAAGACCCCGGAAGCAGATATATTTTTTCTCTTTTCGTTTGCCCATAATAGGCCAGGGACATCGAGTTTGAATAACCCTGTACACATAATACCACGAGTGCTGTGATCAGCTGTGATGGCGTGATGACTGGCGTGTGGGGACGGTGCGAGAGAAAGAGTGAAAGGGAAAGAGAGGCGCGTAGTGGGGAATACATGCTTCACTGCAGCTAGCTGCACGCGCTAAACTTTTTCGACGATTTTTGTTACTTCGGCTTGTGGAAATCGGCAGATTATATTTTTCCCGTCATCCTTGAATTATTGCCTTCAAAATAATAAAATATTCGAGCGCGCTCGAGAAAGTCGAGGTAACGTTTTTTTTTTACAAGTTTGTGACCCTCCCACCCCCTCACGTCACGCTCAAATTGCCAGATTATTGAAATGCACACTTTTCAGCATGTGATTAACACATCATATCTTAATCTGACGCGCTCGAGTATATCCATCTATCGATTTTTTTTACTATTCTGATCGGCTGCCCTACACGCGCGGCCCTGTATAGAGGGCTTAGATATGGTGGAGGTACTCAACAGGGTGTAAGGTATCCCCCATATGTTAATCTGCCGCGCTTGAGTAAATCCCAAAATCCCCTCTTGGGCTCGCCTACTATCTACTTATTAATAGCACTATTATCTCTCTTGATACTTATCATTTCCAGTAGTAACCGCTTTTTATAATTAATTTGTGTACCTAAAATTGAAACGTTTTCGAAATAAAAATTATGCCCTCTGTTCATTATATTATGTTCCACTAAAGCCGTAGGATTTGTTTTAATCAAATAATGGTTACCAATCATTTTTGTGTTCATACATTCGTTTTCTTTGTTTTAGAAATCGACCTGTTTGTCCAATGTAACAGCGGTTGCCGAAAAGACAGGGCACTTTATAGACAACAACTTGACAAAAATTCTGTTGAGTTTTCGATTTTAATTTTCTGACAAAATGGTTTCCAACTGTTCTTGAATGCAATTTTAATGATTTTTTTTTCGAGACTTGAGTTTAACAATTGTTTTAGTATTTCAGAAAAACTTTCTTTTTGTTTATATACATAAAATAAGTTATTCTCATAATTATAGTGTCCTGAGGAAGATAAATATAATTATCGAAACGTCGCTCAACTTTAGAAAAGTGGTTTCCATTCCAAAAACGATCCTATCACCCATAAATACTCCTTCTACAACATATTAGATCAAAATCAGAATTTTTAAATAAGAATATAGTCATAACAAGAAATTAAATAAATATATAGATGCAAAAAGAAATGAACTAAGTACCAGCGAGATAGGTATGAATTCACCTCTTCACTGTTAAAAAATCGATTTAAAATTACCAAGTAAAAATAGCACGATTTTGCATAATTTATTGCAGTGTTTAAATTTAGGTAAAATTATGTTGTCATATTTGTAGTAATTATAGGCAACTTTTATTATTTTTAATACATTTGGGTAAAAATAAACACGTTATCGCAAAGTACATTTTATATTTATAATTGAAGTTAGCCGTGTAATTATAAACATAATTTTGCAAGCACGCCGTTTAACCTTCCCAAAAAGTGGAATTTTTGAATAATTCTGATTTTTAAAATGTAAAAATGCTGTTTTAACAATGTCCTGTGATCACTTCAAAAAAAAAATTTTTAACATGTAGACAAAGATTCACCAACATCTAGATGTGCGATTTTGTAGCGAAATACTCTTGAGCTCGAGTGACGAGTACGCACTGAGGATGGCGTAGGACGAAAGCGCTTTGCGTTGAAAAGTTCTTAATAGAAATATACACTTAATACAAAAAGTCTACTCTCATCATTTTATATTTTACTGTTAAAAAATAACTTTGCCTACTTATTCTCTATGTGCAGGTAATCCGTTGCTGAACGTAGTCATTTCATACAATTCTTGTAGAAGGCGTCAGAAAAAATAATTTTGTTCCGCGACTGCTATATATTCCATATTTTACTTCCTTGTTCCTTCCTAATTAAATTGCCGAAGCGCCCCCTGCCAATAATGTACTAAGCAATACCTTACAATAACTTAAAATCGTCGCTTGGCGGCTACGAATATTTGAGCCGGGATTCCGGGAAGAAAGGCGCGCGATCGGACCGAGTCGTCTGCTTCCGCTATACGCGATTTTAGCGTAGGAGAGGGCTCTCGGTTCTCGAGCCCCAGTCCCAGCCAGTCAAGTGCGTGGCACGCGTCGCCACGTCCTTTACAACATTTGTCTCGGTGCTTCGCGTGTTCTAAGTAAACAAAATGAAAAATAATGTGCAGGACATTTTGAAAGGTAACTTTTTAAGACTTCATTGACAGAAAAATTATAAAATCTCTTGAGAGACCAACTCCAGATTTGCAATTATCCCAATGGGGTAAAGTTGCAACTCGCAATTTTACGCGACACTTTTATAGAAGTATGTACGTACAGCGTGTAATAGTTTGATCTCAGGAACCGTAAGAGATACGAAAAAAACTTGAATACAAAAGTTTTAAGGTTGGCAGTGGACGTAACCTCTCTTTTATTTTCACATATACAGGGCGATTCGTGTTTGCGGGACAAAAATAAAATATTTAGATTTTTACAATTGCATTAATCCTTTGGAATTTTTGCATTCTCCATGAAATTTGCTACAGAACCGTTTTTTTGTTTTGTATTTTGGATGCAGCGTTGCCAAGATATTGAATTTTTCTTGGAATTTAGGGACTTCGTTGAGGTTATGGAAACTGAATGCTGTATCTTTATTTTAATAGATATCAAAGATATATTTTAGCCGAAGTATGACAGCACAACCATGTGTGCTGTGGTATGTCGAAATTGGTTTTTGCATATACAGTGTGTTCATAACAGGCTCTCAAAATCAGATAGATTCAAACAGCAATAACTTATTTTTTTCAAATGGAATGACCCATATTTCTATAGTTTGTTGGATGCCGGCGTCCAAGCCCCACATTTTATGTAAATAACATTCTATACCAAAAACTACCCGTTTTCGAGATATTTAGTATTTAAGAAAATTTCTTTGCATTTTTCATTCAGGTGAGAAGGTTTTATCAAGCAAGCCATAACTATTTTTCCAGACAGTGGCAGAAATAATTGTCATTTTAGATAATACGGGAAATAAAATTCCTATACCCGTATACAGTATGTCCACGGATAGACATCCCAAAAGGACAAATGGACCAAAAATTTCATTTTTCGACAAAAAGTCATTCTTGATAAAAGTTTCTGCTTCTCGAAAAAATATGGTCCACGAAGAGAATTTTCGGGTGTCCAAAAATACAAAAACATGAAGTACGATCAAGAACAAACTGCCTTTATTTTTAAAAATATCAAAAATATTTATTTAGAAAAGTTTTTTAGAATTAAAAGACGTGTCAGAGGGTAGTTTTTTACCCATTTAAGTCAAAGTCGTCCGATTTGCTTAAAAAGTTACAATCAGACACTCTTTTAATTCTAAACAACTTTTCTAAATAAATATTTTTGATATTTTTAAAAATAAAGGCAGTTTGTTCTTGATCGCACTTCATGTTTTTGTATTTTTGGACACCCTGTATAAAAAAATCGAAAATTCTCTTCGTGGATCATATTTTTTCGAGAAGCAGAAACTTTTATCAAGAATGACTTTTTGTCGAAAAATGAAATTTTTGGTCCATTTGTCCTTTTGGGATGTCTATCCGTGGACGTACTGTATACGGGTATAGGAATTTTATTTCCCGTATTATCTAAAATGACAATTATTTCTGCCACTCTCTGGAAAAATAGTTATGGTTTGCTTGATAAAACCTTCTCACCTGAATGAAAAATGCAAAGAAATTTTCTTAAATACTAAATCTCGAAAACGGGTAGTTTTCAAACTATAGAAATATGGGTCATTCCATTTGAAAAAAATAAGTTATTGCTGTTTGAAATTATCTGATTTTGAGAGCCTGTTATGAACACACTGTATATGCAAAAACTAATTTCGACATACCACAGCACACATGGTTGTGCTGTCATACTTGGGCTAAAATATATCTTTGATATCTATTAAAATAAAGATACAGCATTCAGTTTCCATAAACTCCACGAAGTCCCTAAATTCCAAGAAAAATTCAATATCTTGGCAACGCTGCATCCAGAATACAAAACAAAAAACGGTTCTGTAGCAAATTTCATGGAGAATGCAAATATTCCAAAGGATTAATGCAATTGTCAAAATCTAAATATTTTATTTTTGTCCTGCAAATACGAATCGCATTGTATATGTGAAAATAAAAGAGGAGTTACGTCCACTGCCAACCTTACAACTTTTGTATTCAAGCTTTTTTCGTATCTCTTACGGTTCCTGAGATCCAGGGGGTAGGACAAACTATTTGGGACACGCTGTACAAGAACAAGTGGACAAATTAAATATACTCTTGCGTTATTAACTTCTTAAAAACCGGCAATTATTATATTAATTATGCAAAAATATACGTAATTTCTACTAAAAATAAAAAAATGAAAACGCCTACCTCGGTACCCACCTATTTGATTTTAATTGAAAATAGTGTGTGTAGATTGATAGTTGATTTATTTATTAGGTATACGCCAGTGAGCTTATTACCGTATTATACCAGATTTCTGATACGTGCTAGGAAGTGGTAAGTTCTTACGCTCACGAACAGAACAAACTTGTGTGTAGTCTGTGAAATCAAGTTACTGGTGGCAGCGTTGGAAAACTCCTCTAAACAGTAGTGACATGTATGGTATACCTAAATGAACTCACTTGGAACAGCATAAAATACGTAAAATAAAGCGCAATCCTTATTTCCGTGCACGGCACTGATTTATACTGGCCTAACTGGCCTACGTCGACACCTGCTCCGTAGATCTCCGAAACTCCGACCAATTAAATTGTTACGCTCTCTTTCTTATTGGTTGCCTCCTTGACTAGGTCCACGTCGACCGCATAAAAACCTTTTAATTTTATACGGGTAATTTATGCTAATAAGTCTGGTATTTTTACTGGTAAATGCTATGAAATAGATCGCGCCTCGTATATTACTGTGTTCCAAGTGAGTTCTTTTATATTTTACCAGGGCAGCTCGAGAACAAGCGCCTCGGCAATAAAATACGAGACAAAACACTTTTTTAACCATATTAAACCGAACCTGGTATTAGTAGTAAAAAGAGATGAAGGAGACAGAGAAGATAGATATTGTAGTTAAAACGAGTGACTGAATGCTCGCCTAATAGGCATAATATTACCAATACTTGCATGGGTTACACTGTTCGATGGCTGACTACTTGTGAAGAGAAATGCGGTGGATATAGGCGTGCCATAATTTCACAGATCTTAGGATATACTTGCGTAAATAGTTATAATCGATATGCCTTTTTAGAGACCTTTTGAGAATATTGTATGGTGCATTAACCTTTACGTTGTGTTTGACGGCAACCTTAAAAAACCTTAAAAATGAAATAAGTATTATGTTGCTTGTAGAACATGTATATTTTTGAAAACTGCTTACTCTTATGTGTGCTAGATTCTTTTTGTAACGCCAATTAAAGTTTTTATGCTCTTTCAAGTGACTTTAGAAATGCTATACTTAAACTTCAGTCTGGATAAAATGGAAAGTAGGTCAGTCATGCGCAGTATAGAATTCGCCGATTATTTCTATGAAAGCCACCATGGGCCTCCCCATATTGTTTAAAATTCCCTAAATGGCCTAAATGAAGGTGTTTCCTGCATTTTTAACGTGTAATTATTACAATAAACTCTCGGAAATAAGGTGGCACAATCTACAGCACTCGCCCCCTGCCGTAATGCAAAACCGCGGTTTTCAGTATGCACGGGAGAAGGTATTCGCGACGTGATGCGCCCATGGATTGCGGACCCTCTAAAAATAGATATTTCGCGCGCTCAGCCTTTTAGCCAATCAGAGGCGCTAGAGCTGACAGAAGGAGAACCTGGAATTCGAGGTTGCCATATCAACGAGGCAAGTGATCAGAAATCGCGGGATATGGGTTATATTTCGACGTGGAAAGAAAGATTTATATGCCACGTTTGGCTACTTTGTTTTTGATCATCGATCCAAATGCCGCATTGCGCAAGACTGACCTACTTTCTATTTTATTCAGACTGGAGTATAGTGCATTTTTGGACATATCGATATTTACAAAAGAAGAAAAGGATTGACATGGACATCTCTAGATTATATTAAATTTCAGATTCGTGTTAAGCTGTCACCTGTATTTAAATTTTCTACAAAGAAATAGCATAGTTTATATATATTTCATATGAAACAAATTCTAAATCAATAATTTATTAGGAACTAACTGAGGACTCAAATATAGAGTCAAGCAGCAAATGGGAATGGGAGGAAAATAAATAGTAACTGCCGTCTCCCCCAAATTGGAATTTTTTTTATCAGATATTGGACATCCAATAACCATCACTTACGTGCTTATGTTTTATTATATCACCTGGAAAATTAAAACAATAAAAATATAATTTCCTACTAATAACTTAGAATCTGTGCCATAGCTAACCATTAAGTTAGATGTATCCCACTAGTTAAACGAATTTATTTTATTAGAGTAAGCCACCTAGAACAAGCTTACCTCAATATTAATCATGGCGCGGTTGGATTTTGGATGCAAATTCTGAAATGCAACGCGGCCGTCTTTAGAGGTAATACTGCATAATCCCTGTGCGGTCTCGAGGATCTGTTATTGTAACGAACACCTTTAGATTTAACGAGAAAGCAGCTATAGGTTTGACAAAGCGTCAGGACCACTTTTTACTTCACACATTTTCTTGAGGCTCATATATCTATTATTGTAGATATCGTGAGATCAGGAGGATATTAGAAACGACATGATGCTTTTATCAAAATATTGCAACAGGGACTGGGAGAAAAACGACTGCTTGCGGAGTCAGAGAAGCTCTCATATACAGCAACAATATGTATTGGGCCCTTACAAGACCGAGCGACCAACGAATTGCCCACGAATTGTAATCGTATAATAGTTGATAAAATTTCTAGAAGGATAATCCCGATAGATGCTATCCGAAAATATCGTTAAGTAGTTATTGTTCGTGGTAGTGGCGTCAGTAAATGACAATGGAAAAGGGGATTGGTTGGATTTACGCCAAATTAAGAGATTTCTTTTATTTTTACATTTGTCGACGTTTCGACGATATTTATTTCGTCATCTTCAGGACACTGGAAGTTGACAGTTATTATTTAGTATAGATATAAATCTAGTCTTAAATAGTTAGTTAAACAATAAATTAAATACATTACGGCAAGGAGTCATAGTTGTTCCCGAGTCCTTGTCATAATTTTTGACGCCGTCCCGCTATAATTTGACTAACTTTTTTAAGTTCTAACAGATTATTTCGGCAATTTTTGGGGTTTTCAAAAATATCTCAAAAAATGAGCCATAGAGCTCGAATGTGGTTTTATACAAAGCTAGCCCATCAAAAAGGCAATCTCCGAAAATCTCCGATAATGCATATTGTCATTAGACACTCTGTATACACCATTAGCCACTGAACGTATCCCATCTCCATCAGCTGTTTTAAATGAAGTCATCATATAAGCAATGAAATTTCAGTACCTCATTACAATTCGAAATCGAGCCCCAATGTTTTCACTTCTTACTGGGCCGGCCCCAAGACCAAGCAAACGAACAAATTACAATTAATTAGCTGGGAGAGTGCGATTAATCAGCCGCAGCGCGGCAATCTGTCAGCAGATGTAAACGCTGTAGAGGGGAACCGGTGCGAGCCCGACCGCCCCAACAATAATAAATAATTCGAGCTACTGTTCCAGCGAGATTCCCAAGTCCCTTTGCCCTACCTACAAGAGAAAGAAACAGTGAACGAACGTGTATTTAAACCT
Source organism: Pseudeuparius sepicola (assembly GCA_963920635.1). Lineage (NCBI taxonomy): Eukaryota > Metazoa > Arthropoda > Insecta > Coleoptera > Anthribidae > Pseudeuparius > Pseudeuparius sepicola. The sequence goes on along the minus strand of OY987302.1, from coordinate 42,218,427 downwards.
AGTTATTAAACTGTAACCCCACTTGTTACCCCATATTCAATTCGAACGCACTACTTTTGAAGTTTGAATTTTGTTTGCGATGTAAATATTGATTCATTTGATTACGATACATATATTCTTAACTTAAAGCATTTTAAAGTTCGATAATTTTGTTTTTCCCTGGTCTAATATTTAACTTTACATATAACTACATGAGTGGATGTATCAATAAAAAGTTTGGATGCCTTGAAAATGAATCGTTCGATGATCAAATCACTGCGAAGCGATATTCCATCGTTTCCTTTCACCACAGACCTATATAGCTTCGCTAGCTATATAGGTCTGTGCTTTCACCCTGTAAGAGAGAAATTCTAGTACGTTATACTCGACTTAAATTTCAAGCAATGGACAAAGGTGCAGCGGGACGGTTGAACGGGGCAAATATCGATCAGCCCTTGTGACTTTGATACATTCTTGAGTTTCACGTCAATAATTGACAACAACAATATCATTAACCATAGATAAGAAATAGGTATATAATATAAGGCATGCGGCATGAACAAAATATAGATATAATAAGTACCTAGGTACTTATAAGTAATATTCCTGGCGTAGGTATATTTCGACAAATAATATGCCAGGGAAAATATATTGTAATGATATAATTTTCTGAAAAATAGCGTCAACGGGCAACTGAATATCATGACGGAGAGCAATCTCTTGTGATTGGAATTTAAGGTAACTATTTCATTATTAAATTTCGTCTTTTAGAACGCCAAAAGAGAATATACGTTGACCGCCTGCCTTCAAGCATTGCAAAATAATTAGGTATTATTACAACATGTTCTAGGTATTTTGAGGCTACAAATTGCAGTATGAACCAATAACCGTACGGAACCAATAATACATACGAAACGACTTAAGTAATCATAAAACATACATACACTCTGCATAATTGATCTGAAGATCTCAAATCGCAACAAAATTCCCTACTGCCTACTTAGTGACTTAGTTGACCTTATTGCCAAGCCATCTCCTATAGAGAGTAGCAGTAATTCCAATCGAATTGCTTATGTTAGAGACAGGGGTATTTGACTTCCTGTATTTTTATTATTAGACGCTAGACTCACGCTTATACCAAATTTAACAAAGTTATTGATCCTCTGTCAACTATTTGTCTGGCGGGTTTTTGAAAAGTAAAGGGCAAAGAAAACGAGGTAGTGGGTACTTTTGACATATCAAGCATTAAAATAAGATGGTGGTCATAAGGTGTTAGATAGAATATACGAAGGGGTTTCAAATAATTTAAAATGTTCCTTTCTTCATTTAAAAATAACAGTAATCAAAAATAGTACCTAAGTAAGTGTTATGTACAAACTTGATCCTGCCGAATGGCAAATAAAACAATTTCTAATCAGACGACGATGTTTATTGCTTCAGCATTGCGAACAGAATGAATCCGAACACGATTACAATGGCCGGCCACCTTCGGACCGGAAACACGTCATAAAGTAGTGGGGACAGTATAAAGTATAACATTAATATACTACACTCTTCCCCCCTTAGTTGCAAGAAAGGTTCAAACACCAATTTGAAATATGAGAATCACAAACTATACTAAATTATTCGTAACTTATATGCCTAATGAAAACACATTATTTAGTCAATGAAACTAACGATACATTAATCTATCGACTGGTTTAATCAGTCTTTTAGGCCTTATACAGGGTTAACTATCACTTAGTACAAAAATTTTTATGGCAGATAAAGAAAAATTAGACTTGCCAAAATAAATTTTCAAAAATTTTCTAACATTTGTCTTAAGCCTAAAAAATTTTTTTTTTTCAAATTGTATTAAACCCCTCAAAAAACGCCGCCTATGGACGCCCGCGCGACATGTCTAAAAATTTCGCGTATGTCAATAGCGCGGCGTTGCCACGTCTATCAATTTATCCGAGGATTCACCCCAAAATTTCGATTTCCTTTTAAAAACGATTACTTTCTAAGGAACATGTAGAATGCCTATGAAACACCTACCTTACTGACATTTCCAGGATTGTTTGCACCATTTTCTGTTTTCTTGCTTTTTGACATTAAAAGTCACACAACACAACATTCACATTTTCTAAATCTGTTGGGGATCTCTTGGTTTCCCTCTGCTATTCCTTTTGTTTGAAGCGAGGTACTCAGCCTGACGACCACGACGAGGTAGATCCCCTCCGCCAGGAAAACCCCGAAGGGTAACCAAAAAATCACAACTGCACTAGCACACATTGCGCAAATGCACATGCAAAGCACTACAGTAGCTGTTCAAAGAGGCCGCCGTTAACTTCGATGCACAAATTCACTCGGTTAACTAAAGAAGTCCGGATACGTGCAAAAAGTCCATGATTATTCCGGATTTGAACAGCTGCACCTTCAATTCGTTCACGTAACTGCTGCTCGTTGTCGATTTCCTGCTCGTACACAATCGCCTTCATGAATCCCCAAATACAAAAATCCATTGGATTCAAGTCTGGTGATCGCGGCGGCCGTGCAATTGTCCCTCCTCGTCCGATCCAACGGTTGGGGCATTGGTCGTCTAAAAGTGCACGAACAGGTCTCGCAAAATGGGCTGGTGCACCATCGTGCATAAACCACATGTCATGCAGTACTTGTAGTGGCAAATTATCAAACAAAACATTTGTCAGAAAATACAAGTCTCGTTCAGCGTTTAAATTTTCCGGTAGAATGTATGGTCCAATTAATCGATCTCCATAAACTCCTGCCCAAACATTGATGGAAAACCGACGTTGGAAATTAAACCGCCGAACAGCATGTGGGTTCTCATCGGACCAAATATGGCTGTTGTGTCTAAAAAAAAACAAAAATTAGAAATATTCACAATTTTGGCGAAGGCGTTAGGATTGACATAGCCAATTTTATAATAAATAAAAAAGATAATATGGAAGAGAGAAAGCTATAAGTAAGTAAAAATTTACATACGTGTTTAAAACCCCAGCACGTGTGAAGCAGCATTCGTCTGTCCAAAGAATGTTGAAAACAAAGTTTGGGTCTTGGGCGATTCGATCACGTAGCCAAGTGCAGTAGGTCATTCTCACCGGAAAATCATTTGCTTCTAATGCTTGGACCTTTTGTATGTGATAAGGGTGAAGGCCGTTTTCCCTTAGAATCCTCCATGCCTGTAAATAATTTTATTGTTACATTTTAAATTTTATGTAGGTATTAGGTGCAAGCAAAGACAATCCCATCACATGGGATAGTCTTTGGTAGAAGTCAGTTTTATTGGTTTTATTTTACTTGCCTTGTTCTGAGATATTCCCAATCTCCTTGCAATAGCTGTAGTGCTTATGGAAGGTTGCTCTTCCACCAAATCAAGCACTGACTCAACATCGTCCATGTTCATTTGCCCTCCAGGCCCACCCCTTCGAGCTTGCAAAACACCAGTGTTTCGCATACGTTGTACAATGTTCACGAAAGTACGTGGGTTAGGCATATTTGCCCTGTTAGGAAAACGAATACGGTATTCTGCTGCAGCTCGATGTGCACTTTCATCGCATCTCCCGTACATTATAACCATGTCCGTCAACTCGGCGTTCGAATACTTCGGCATTTTCACAAAGACGCTGAACGATTTGCCGCGAAAATCAAGACCAAACTGGGAAATAACGCCATGTTACATTCGCAAATGCCCTCCGTCGGCTACTAGCCAAACTTGAAAAGGTTTGTTCCAACAGGGCCAATAACCGTGCTCAAGCACGTTCAGCGCATGCGCACTACCCCACTGGCTGTTCCAACTGAATTATGTACCTACCGACACGGGACGATACACGCACTGTTCCAGCCGATTTATGGATCATTTGTGTATCGTCCTTGTACGATAAAAACGGTGCCTGGTCTAAAGCAATAACAGAGATAAACAATAACCTCATATTTTTGTTTTTACGTAGATGGTTTTAAATCGATGACTGGTGGAAAATTTCAGATGGAACGGATTGTGAATCAAATCGACCAAATCATATTTGTGACCGCACCTAACCTGCGTGTTTAATATGTGGCTAACCGAATGTTCGGTGGGCTAACCTCACTCTTCACTCTAAAAAATTGTTCAACGATTCCCCGCCCTACCCAACAAGCCAAAAACCAACAAGAAATAAAAAAACACGATCCCAGCCATCGATTTAAAACTATCTACGTAAAAACAAAAATATGAGGTTAATGTTTATCTCTGTCACACGACCATACACTGCGCATGTCAGTACACGCGGTTATTGCTTTAGACCAGGCACCGTTTTTATCGTACAAGGACGATACACAAATGATCCATAAATCGGCTGGAACAGTGCGTGTATCGTCCCGTGTCGGTAGGTACATAATTCAGTTGGAACAGCCAGTGGGGTAGTGCGCATGCGCTGAACTTGCTTGAGCACGGTTATTGGCCCTGTTGGAACAAACCTTGTATGTACAGTTAGTTGCCTAGCTAGTAAGTTGTGAAATGACGAACGGGGCAACGCGGAGCAGTCGAAAAAACGTTTCATAGACTCGACCGGGCCGATACGTCGCTTAATTCATACCGCCGAGGCTTCAGAACAATAAATCCTTTATCTGTGCTTCAGAAGAGGTTAGATGGTGGACAAGAATTCATCAGAGGAGCTCCGGGGGTATTAAGGGAGACGGCTTGTGGTGTCGCGGTACTCAGCTTTCCGCGAGACTAGGAACCGGTCCGGATACGAGCTAAGGTAAGGGGAATCTAATAGCGCTGCATCTGTACAGATTCAAATCGATTGTTATTTATGTATTTTTTAAATTTGTTTGAGTAAAAAGGTATTTTCACCGTTCCTAAATCAACGGCAACACCGCGGAAAATCACTTCAGCTGTCAGTACCTTCAGAAGCCAAATTGGATGACGTCATTAAAGGCGGGGATTTACAGGGAAAATAGGGGTCTTTACCCGTTTTTTTAAAGATCGTAAAAAAAATCTAAAAATATTTTTCTATGTTTTCTTAAGCCACCCTGCGCACGTGGTAAAATTTTTTGTACTAAGTCATAGTTAACCCTGTATAACTACTACTTAACTCTCTAGAATTGTCACAAGTCGGGTTAACTGCACTACTATGAGCGTCTATATTGTCGTAATCGGGAACGTCCTTTACGGGGTTTAAAGCACTTTCAGTAATAATAGTTTTCCGACAACTATCAGTGTTATCGATAAGGTCAGAATTTACCTCGTGGTTGGTAATAACAGTATCCACATTGGGCCTACTAATTTTACATACTGAATTTATTTGACTGTTGCCAAAATCAGAGGAACCGAGTTTCTTTATTTGATTTGCGTGACGTTTCCACCTCTTCTCTAACTCTGGCACTTCTACAAGATATGTACATTTTCCAATCTTTTTAACAATTTTTCCTTTGATAAAATTTGGTTTATTAACAATTAAGTAATTTTTTACTAAAACTACTTCTCCTAATTCAAGCTGTATATTCTTTCTCCCCCCAGATTCGCAAATTTGTCGTTTCTGGGCGTTTTCCACTCTTTTACTGACGTCATCAAATAGTTGTTCATTGGGTTTAGAGTCTTTACAGACGTTATTAGGCAAAAGGGTGGAAAATCTGGTTCTGAGAGTACCACCAAACATTAAGCTAGCTTGACTAACCCCTGTCGTACAATGTGGAGTGTTTCTATAGTCAAATAAAAATCTACATAGAGCAAGGTTTAAACTTCCATTACCATTGTCAAGAAAGGCTTTCTTTAAGGCGTTTTTTGCTGTCTTAACTGCATTCTCCGCAGCACCATTAGAAGCTGGGTGATAAGGGGCGCTAGTTAAATGTTTAATTTTATTGTTATTTAAGAAATCTTAAAACTCATCTGAACAAAACGAGCGTCCATTATCAGATACCAATAAAACAGGTAAACCGAAACGAGAAAATAAGTTTCTAAGGACAGTTATAGTAGATGTAGATGTTATATTTTGCATTTGAAAAACTTCGAGCCATTTGGTATATGCATCTATCACTACCAAATAAAAAATCTTTTTAAATTCGAAAAAATCGATGTGTATTCTTTCCCAAGGAAAACTTGCTGGAGGCCAAGGCGATATTTCTGATTTAGGAGGGTTATTTCCTAACGAATTGCAAGTTTCGCAAAGTTTGGCCACGTTTTCTATTTGTTTGTCAATGCCTGGAAACCAAAAATATTGACGGGAAATTGACTTCATTTTTACGACACCTATATGGCTAGAATGTAATTGTGATAAAATTTCTTTTTGTAAAATTAAGGGAATTACTATCCTGTGGTTCCAAAGAACACAATCATCTATTATATAAAATTCATGTTTTTTAGTCGCATAAGGCTTAAACTGAATATCAACCTTATCAGGCCAACCTGACATGATATACTTTTTAATTGTAATTAAAATTTCCCCTTTTGCAGTTTCTGATTTAATAGTTTCATGATTTAAAGAAAAATGTTCTGAACTGTTGATGAAAAAATTATAATCTATATCGAAATCTGGTGTTTCAGAAATCTCGCATTCCTTAATAGGTAATCTGGATAGCCAATCAGCATTATTTTTGCTTGAAGATATATATTCGATTTCATAAGAGTATCCAGACAAAATAATAGCCCAACGGCGAAGTCTGTTAGCTGAAAATTGTGGAATAGCTCTGTTCTCGCCAAAAATTGCTAATAACGGTTTGTTATCGGTGACAAGCTTGAATTTTCTGCCGTACAAAAATTTATTAAATTTAGTAATGCCATAAATAATAGCTAAACCTTCGCGTTCGATTTGTGGATATTTGCTTTCAGTTATCGACAAGGTTCTTGAAGCAAAACAAATAGGTTTTTCTATGCCGGATGGAAATTTGTGAGATAAAACTGCTCCGACACCAACAGATGAAGCATCGACTGTTAATCTAAGTTCAAAATCGGGATTATAATGCACTAAAACGTCTGCTGATTTTAAATATTTTTTTACTTTAAGGAATGCTTCGTTCCGCCACAAACGTCACAAGTGGCGTCGTCTGCGTTGCTGCCATCTTGGCGACGTGGAGGTCGACGTGGGAAGTGACCATGCGCTGATCCGGAGGTCTGGTGGGCGGAGCCATGGGCGCTGCCGGCGCCACTACTTCCGGTGGCGCGTGCGCTGTGTCCTCGCCTTGTCCTTCCCCGCAGGTAGTTGATCGGCTCCTGTTTGATCATCACGGCGTCGTGTGCTTCCTTGGCGTCCATTTTGGTCGTTGCGAGAGAAACCATTTTTTCGAAATTTGAGCTGATGTCTTCTTCCATCAGGCGGTCCAAGATCGGTCCGCGGTCAAAACCAAAAACAAACTTGTCTCTGAGGCAGGTCTTGAGTTCACTACCAAATTCGCATCCCACTGCCAAACCACGGAGTCGTGCGGCCCATTGGTTAGCAGTCTCGGATGGCTCCGTTCTTGCTGTGTAAAATTTGTACCTTTTGGCAAATGCACTCTGTTGGGGCGTGAAATGGGAGTCGAACACTTTTACAAGGTCTTGGTACGATTTTTCTTCGGGTTGGAAGGGGCTTGTAAGATCAAAAATGAGTTGATAAGTGTCTTCGTCGAGAACGTTTAGCAAAATTGCCTTTTTCTTGGCTTTGCCGGTGCCTTCGTCACTGATTCCATTGACCACGAAATAATTCTCCAATCTGGCCTTGAATATATTCCAGTCGGAACATTTGAGCGCGAATTCGCGTAAATGTCCGACGGCGGCGTCGCTCATGCTGCTGTTTTTTTAACGAAAACCGGGAGGCGACGAAGCGGAAGAGACCGGCCGGCGAAACTGGGCCACGTGCCGTGTGCTCGGACGACGATTCGGGAGGTACTGGTGGTCGGCAGGTCACTGCGTCGCGAAAATTCACCACCTGACGACAGGCCCGGGCCTCGCGTAGATTCTTGTAATAGACTGCGCCACAATTGTTATGTTTTTACAAACTTGATCCTGCCGAATGGCAAATAAAACAATTTCTAATGAGACGACGATGTTTATTGCTTCAGCATTGCGAACAGAATGAATCCGAACACGATTACAATGGCCGGCCACCTTCGGACCGGAAACACGTCATAAAGTAGTGGGGACAGTATAAAGTATAACATTAATATACTACAGTAAGTACCTAATTTAATTATGATAATCAATCATTTCGTTCATATAGTCCGGTAAATAGACTTTCAAGGTTACATTAGTTCGCATAAAGCTGAATCTTGGTTGTACTGTTTATATCATCAAGATAAAAAAAATGTCAAAAGTCGATTCCGCGTGTGCAAAGGTCAAAGTTCGAAAAAAAAAATTTTTCCTTTTTCAGCCAAACGGTAAGTTTTATCATAAAAATATATCAGACAAAAATTGTAGAGCATTCAATTGTCTACAAAACTTGTCCTTACACTTTCTTAAGAATCGCTGTATTTGACACCTGTGAGGTAGTGTACACGGCGCGCTTTTTTTTAACGTGGTTTCCCCGGTAGGCTCAGTACACGGTCTATTATGGTCTTGTTTAATAAAAAAATAGAACTGTATTGGAGAAGATGGATGCTGTGTGAAAAGTAATTAGGGAAAACGGTTCGTCAGTATCATAATCTTCTACCGGAACTTCAAAAGCAGTGTCTTCGTCTCCTTCTTATCCTTCTTCTTCCTGCTCGATACATGTGAATTGTTCTAACAGCGATGCATCAGATGTCCCCTCACTGGTATCGTAGGAATCCTCTTCTGATGGCGATTCAATATTGGAGCACGACTGGCCTTGACAACTGGTACATGCTGATGAACAAATAAAAATCCAACTTTTTGCAACCGCATTTTGCATTATATGCTTTTTTACAATTACAAAAAATTGCATTCGGGAGTTATTCTGGCGCAGGTGGAAGTAAAATCTGGATTGGTTCTAGTGTATCATCAATTAACTTCCAACCCCAGTCTTCTGGATTCAGTTGATTACCAAGTGTTATGTTTCCTCTAATTGGGGTTGGTAACTAATGTGGACAAAAGAGAACGAAATGGTAAACATAACTATTATTTTCAATCTTTTCTGATTTGCAATTTACATTTTAATAATATTTGAAATAACATAAAATGTGTCATCTGTGCCTCCATGTATTTGTGTCAAACCTACGAAAATTTTTACAGGGAAATTCAGATTCATAAATTGTTAACTTGGTACAAACCCATGTTAGGTGGTCCCGAATCCAATAACGGTAGTCAGTTTTGAGGTAAAAAAATCACGGTGTGATTATCCTCATTTTTTTGCTGGAAACAATTCGTAGTAAATTTTGCATCAAAGTACAATATTTTGTGATCTATTTTTAGAAAAAACCGGCCAAAACCGAATGAAAAATAGAAATTTTAGAGAGAGGCTTCCATTTCAAATGAATTACCCTGTATTAAACAGACTAAAAATCAGTTATACTCTGGGAGTCTTCAGGAGGGGATTTAATCAATGCACGCTCGCTGTATACCCACAAACGAAATGTGTACTCAATCCCTATTGAATATCTTGTTGACAAAATAAAACCACACAATATATACAAGTAGAGATATATTTAAAATGATATGTCTGCCATACGTAATCTTTTCTTTTCGTAACTATTACTATTATATGGTGACATTTTAGTGCCTGTTGTAATTGGTGATTATTTTACTAAAAGAATAATTTTCTTTTTTGAACTCCCACTAGCATTTCTCATAACGGCAATTCATAAAACCCGCGAAATTATCCACCCACGCAGATGAGCTGGTGGAACGAAAATTTTCCTTCAAGTTTATTTTCGCAAAATTTAACACGTTCGCATCTGCAGAGTAGATTGCCTTGTTACCCTTGACTAATTACAGTCGTTAAAGTTAATTAATTGTAATTTGTTTCCAACTAGCACAGGCGATTTTCGGGAAATAGAAAATTCGCACTTTCATTCGACCAAATTAGCTCACGGAAACTGTTAACTGTTTCTGATAGACTAGCTGGCATTGAAAGGCGTTTTCAAATTAGACACGATAATGTTTAAGATCCCTGTGTAATTTGTGCTCTAAAATGGCATCATGGTGCCCTTGTGTATTTGCCCATGTATGTCAATAATAACTTAATATGATCCATGAATTGTTTGAATCTTTGTTTGAGGGAAGAAGAAGAAGCTTTAAAAAATTATGTCAAACTCAAGATACATAGATCTTGATTTAACCATTGAATGATTTAGTTTGTTCAAGAATTCTATTCAATACAATTAAAATCGATGTTAAGGTGGCAGAACTAAGTACGCCAATAAAACCTGAATCAATTGATGAAAGTTTCATCTGTAACTTTTGTGAGTTATTAGCATAACTTATATAACCTTTGAGCTAACATTAGGTAGAATAGTAGGTAGGTACCTAAATTCTACAAGTTATGAAATGGCACATATCCCATACGACTGAAAAGTGCGAAGCCCAAGCTTGTAAGGAGAGTTCTCAATTGTGGCACATGCCATTCCAAACGTGTTGCATACGAGTACTACACTTGTGTTTATTAAAAAAGATTTTAGAAACACCCAAAACTTTAAAAAATAAAAAATCAAATAGGAAGCCATAGAAATAAATACAATATTTTTTGTCATTTTAATAACCATAGCATCCGAAAAAAAAATACAGTTTATACAGGGTGTTCCGGTTTGTTGAAGAAAAACTTTCACATAATAATGTGATAGAAAACGTCAATTTAGGGTGGTGCTCATATAAACATAGATCGTAAAGTTATTCGTTTCTGAGATACCGAGCGTCAATAATTTTGAAAAAAAAGTTTTTATTTTTTATTTTCTAAACTGTTAAAGATATTCAAACCAAATTGGACACACTCGAATTAGGTATGGAGGGCATATCAGTGGTTTCTAAGTTAACTAGTTTCTAAGTTAACCAGTTTCTAAGATTGACCAAAAACGGAAATATGTTTTTTTTTTCAAGCAAATTACTCGCTTTTTGTAAAAAATCATTTTTGAAAATATTCCAGTGGCGTAGACATAAGCAAGAGTCGGATTAATTATGAGATTTAATTTATCTAAATCCATTTAATAATGTTGTGTCATCATTCTCACACCTTTAATATTTTTACATTTAGTATTAAGTCAACTAAATATAAATATATTATATTCAATATAAGCTCCTGGACAAAATTAACCAACATAATAAATCCCCACAAAATTGCATTTTTTTTAAATAAATTAAAGGAAAAATAAATTAATGGAAACTAAATCAAAAGCAACAAATTATTGCATTATTTAATTAGTTTAACAGTAGTAAATGTCCAAAGCCTACTATTTATATTCTTGGTAGACACGCTAAATAATTTAAAATGTAATTTGAAATTTTATATGTTGGTGCCTTAATGTTGCCCAGGAGTATATTTACATTTAATTAACACCAAATGTAAAAATATTAAAGACGTTAGAATAACGCCACAACATATTATTAAATGATTTAGATAAATTACCTTATCTGAAAACGAGGCCTACGATAAAGACAGGCCACGGCGCTAACGCATAATTGCGTAGTCACATGACCAACTTAGTGCTATTTAATGAAAGGCATTTTTGGAGATAAGTAGAAAAAACAAATTTCGTAACAATTTGGCAAGTTTTCTTTCATCTATTACATTATTGGTTTTGTGCATCAAAGCTTTCTCTAATTGTTTTTTCAACATTTTCAACCTGCCTCAGCTGTTTTAGGCTGAGAGTTAAATGGCACTGCACTCACAATATTTTGACACTTCTCAAAAATTGTTGGGACATCACCTTCCTTTAGCTTAGGTGATATTCTCTATAGGTATTTTCCTCCCACAACACTTTAATTATTGTTTCACTTTCTTGAAAATGTGTTAGTCACACATACTTAAGGGTTTTTTAGAAATCAGTTGGGATTTGACGAATCCATTTTTGGCGGAAATTTTCATCATGAGGCAAAACAAATGTTTGTTATGGCGACACTTTCTTCCTGGCTTTTGTAATATGTATAAATATAATATAAACAGACTCCATATTTGGTATTTAGGTTATTTTTTACGAAATAAAAATGAAAATTAACCTCAGTAGGTAGGTATACTGCAAATATTGACGAGGTCTCAGTTGTTCGGCAACGTGAAAGACCGAATAGATAAACCGTATCGGGGCGTGGGTCGACAACGAAAATCAACGGTTACAACACTGATTTATTTCGCACAAGGTGAATGGCGAATACAATAAATACACAAACCCGAACGTGGTCAACGGGAATACTCTTGGACGCCACGACTCACACCCAGAGGCCATAATAATACCTAGGCGGTTCCCCTCCGCCAGGACGCCCAGGACACACGCGCACTAGACACAAACTTGTTTCTAAAATATAAACTAAGACGTTTAAACACACTTTAAACATTGAAAACTTCTCAAAACCCAAGCTGCAGCTTTCAGTTATGTGACAAATGACATCTGACGTCTGACTAAGATGGTCACGCGATTTTTGTGCGCCAGGGCCTGTCTTTATAGTAGGCGTTGTATATTTTTTAAATGGCAACCACTATTTTTGATAACGTCATTTAAAAAAACGCACTTTCCTTGTATCGGTACGCAAATAATAATAATATATTACATAAAAAAATTTTTCCATAAATTTTAAATTTAACATACATTATTAAGTTTTTAGACATTTCTTTATAAGACGACTGTATCTACATTGTAGTAGTTATTTTTTGCTGAGTTCCATTTTTAAGCAGGCTTAATTTTTAATCGAACAGTACAACATTTTACCGAATTTATTCCAACCTTTTGCGTGCTCTCTGTATATTACCAATTTCCGAAAATAGTCTCTTATAAATATTTTGGTATAGAACAAAATTTTTGAAGGTTTTTGAAATTTGAAAAATTTGTTTAAATATTTTAAAATAACATTGAGTTGTTGAAATTTGAAATACTTCTATTTAGGTCCTGGTCCGGCCGGAATTCCGGTGGTCCGGTCCGGCCAGCGGCCAGAATTCCGGTTCCGGCCGGATCGGCCAAATACCCGATCCGGTACATCCCTAATAATTTTTGTAATCTATTGCACATAAATAAACAATATAATAATAGGGATACTAATATTTCGCACTAATAATAATAAATCATTACATTATTTTATATATTTTCATTCCATAACAAGACAATGAATGAATATACGCTAATCGAACTAAACACAGCATAGAGTACCATGGATTTCAAGACTGTCAACCAATGACGTCAAAACCTATAGACGTGGTGCCCCATTGTTAAAATGCCCTTTATTTTGACTCCAAGATTAAATATATCCATACTACATACTCTAAAAACATGCTACAAACAAAGACAGAAAGTCAACCATCAACCAACTATGTTGGTATTGATTTCCCAACTGCGGGCCACCAAGTACAGGCTGCGGCACTATCAAACACCCAAACCTCGAGAGCTTGCATACAACTTCACTCGAGATACTCATCTACGGACATACAGCAACCATACCTTATGTTACGCAATACCGAAAAAGGGAGAATCATATCGTGGATCGGAAGGAGCTGCAACGGGTTTGGTAAGTAATGGTGACGAATAGTTGGTCACTATAAAATTATCTCATCATTTTATTTTCAGGTAACGGAAGAGACTTAACTGAGAGAAGCATAAAGAAATCATTCATTGCATAACAATTGTAGATATTGTTGGAATATGGTAGAATTAAGTAGAAACTGTTACTTAACCTAAACTGTTTTATTTCTCTAAGTAGATCTATCATTTAGTAGTAGTCCCAGAGCATTCGCCCAGATTTTAAATAACTGGAGGAACTTAGGAAAAATTGTAACACGTTACACATGCCACACTTGAACATGATAATATATCCGAAATAGATTTTGTTGAGCAGAAGCAGAGGTTGGGGGAAGACAAGCTCGTTTATTGTTACAGACAGAAAGAAGCAAATTTCCTTGGTGATTACAGATTGTTGACTAGAGTTACTCTCTTTAAAAACTGTGTAATTATAAGTTACAAAGACCAATATTTTTAATTGTATTACGTGTCCAGTGATGTGTGAGTCTGAAATAACTGGCACCCTTTTTTGGGTAAGAGAGATGGTCATTCTGAAAAACTTTTCTTACTATTTTTTTCCTATCGCCGAAATTTTTCTCTATTTTTTTTAAATTTACCAACATTTATTTCATACGCAGCGGATAGAATAGCGTAAACTCGGTCTAAAAATACTATACTAGTTGATGATTTACCATTTTCTACTCGGTTGTTGGCAGGGCGCCAGTACCGTGTTTTCATAGAGGGGGGATTTTGAGGGGATGAATTGTAGAAAAATCTCGGCGCTAGGAAGAAAAATTATTAAGAAAAGTGGTTCAGAATGACCATCTCTATTACCCAAAAAAAGGATGCCAGTTATTTCAGACTCACCTATATAGACAGCGTACTCGGGTATATTGTGGAGATTGCAACTTCTTCAACTTGTAAATCGCGATATTTAAAAAACGGCGATTCTTAGGAAAAAAGTGCAAGGATTACAATTTTTGTATTTACGGTTTGGCTGAAAAATGCAAAACATTTTTGTGAACTTTGACCTCGAATAACTTTTTTTGCACATGCGGGATCGATGGGGACTTTGGACATTTCTTTTATATTGATGATATAAACAACCAAACCAAGATTCAGCTTTATGCGAATTAATATAACCTTACCCCTATCTTTTGGAATAACTTTCCATACCTATTACACAGACCTATATAGCTTCGCGAAGCTTTATAGTTCTGTGCCTATTATTACAAATAATATGTATTCCTAAGAAGTTAAGGAAAATAATTAATGTTACTCCATAATTTTATATTTGCCACTTAGCATTCACAGCACTCTTCTAAGTAATGACGGCCAGTTTCTTATAGGAACAGAGACCAACTGATTGATGTTTGCCGGGTAAATTGTTATAGAGACATTTTCGCTTGCAACTAATTTTTTGGCTAGAGAGAACTGGTGAAAATATCATTTAATCTCGCTGCTGCTGCAGCCTCGTCGGATAATTAGTTGCAATTTGTTTCCTCTCGCGCTAGGATGAAATAGAAAGATTCGGTCTAGCCACTCGGTCCTCCTCTTCAATTACGGTAATGATTAAGTCTGGCCGACAATAAATCAAAACTGAATTAGCTCAGCGCTGATGTTGTTCTTTCTTGCTCTAAGCATGGATAATCGGGGTTAGCAGAACTGGAGGGGGGCAGGAAATAATAATGATGTCAACATTATTTTTTTTTTTAATTTTTACTGTTGGCAGAGCATCAGTCTCGCGAAAACGGTAATGCTTTTGCGTTCGAACTTAACATATTTATAGAATCTAGAAACGTTTGACCTGGATCGACTCTGAGGATTTTTTCGCAAGTGCGCGTGTATGCACAGTGCTATTGCGTAATATTATGTAATATTAGTATTATTTTTTAAAATTTTATTAATATAATAACTGACGACAAACCTGAACATGTACAAGGTGGGCCAAATTGGACATTTCTAAAGGGAAACTCCTGTTTTTGTCGGAGATAGACGAAAGCTGATATCGGTGTCTGACGCTCATTTCTTATGATAAACTTAATGGCGAAAACCGCAAATCGATATCTGTCACCGTTCTTGAGTTACAGGGCGTTTTTCGAAAATGTGCGATTTCGAAAAGTGACCGTAACTTTTTTCGGGTTGAAAATTTTGTGGTTCTGTAAAAACATTCCTAAAGCACTTTTTTACGTAGAATCCAATGCTGCTACTACATTTATTTCAAGTCAATGGTTTAAGAGTTACCGATGAAAAAAAATTATTTTTAAATGGAACAGCAAAAAATTACGATTCCAACACTTAATGTTTTACTTAAGTAGTTATCAATAATTACTAATAGCTTTTATGATTTCATGTTTATACAGTATGTCCACAGAAAAGTTATTGAATAGGAAAAACTTTCCCATTTTTCATTTTATCGAAAAAAGTTATTCTTGGTAAAAAGTTTTGCTGGTATTCTTAAAGTAAGGTTGGAATAGAGAAATTTAACATTTCTTGTACGGGGTGTTCAAAAAATTGAAAAAAACTTTAAGTGGTACTAGAGTAAAGTGCACTTATTTGTGAAGATGTGAAAATAAGTTACTAGGAAAAGTTGTTAAAAAGTAAAAGGCAGTCTCTAATACCAATTTTCGAAACAATCGGCCTACTTTTATTTTTTTGTAGTCATTAAATTTATTTTTCTTGAAATCGGCAGTGAAGTGTCCCAAAATCGTCATTAAAAGCTCAGAAATCGGCACTGCAGTATCCCATTATTGTACGATTTTTTCAATAAGTAGGCCTTGGCAAGATGTAAACATCAAACGTCAGACGCGGAGCCATCGCCCGTCAAAAGTGACCAAATATTCAAAACCCGGCCAATAAAGGCCCATTTAACTTTTCGTACACATTGTGAAATTGTTACCTATAGCACCGCAATCTTTCAGTATAAATATTTTAGTAGGTTTGAATATCAATAGATTTGTTATGGAGGCAGCACAATAGGCAGCAGTTTGGATTTTCTGTCAGAAAGTGCCGCGTCTCGTCAAACTTGACCTAGGTAGAGCGATCTTCAAAGTCAAGCAACGCCGCGCTTAGTCGGTTCATGGTCGGGTGATCCTTTATGATTATGTTTTCGCCTAATAAAACATGTTTTTTCCAATTTCAAAAAAAATATATAATATGTACCTCGGCACTGAAGTTCTTCTTCTGAGCTTCAGTGCCTTGGTACATAAATAACTATTATACAAATTAAGTTATTCCAAATTAATAAATCAATCTTGTTCTAGTAGGCGTTGATAGTGACAAGTTGATTTGACAATTCGTTGTTAAAATTTATTAGCCATGGCCATTAATTGTCAGGTTAAAATGCTTACTTTACAGCAAATAATTTACAGTGTTATGGTCAAGGCGAAAAATGTTATCGTCAAGTTATTCAGGAATTTAATGAAAAATTCCCGAACGTGTATGTTCCGGAGGCTACTTTCCGTTGGATAATTTAGAAGTGTTTAAGGACTGGCTGAGTATTTCGAATACCCAGAGTGAAAATAAGATACAATGAAGATGATGCAAGCACTTTGTTGGTATTACACTCGGTAGAGGAATACCCCAAATTATCATTAAGAAGAAGAGCTGAAAATCTCCAATTTGTTAAAAAAGTCGCCTATTCAGAAGATATTAAAACACAATAAGGTACAATTTTTTTTACTACTAACTAGTAGTAGTAAAAAAATTTTTTTTACTACTAACCTGAGAAATCACCATTATTTACCGCATTCCTCTAATGAGAAGTAATATTTCTCACCCTAGATAAATAATTATAATAAAAAAATAACTAGGTAAATAATGAAAAATTTTCTATATGACATTTAAAGATTAGTGTCATTTTATCAGCTTGACAACTGAACTCCCAGGCTACTTGATATTTCGAAGTATTTGAAAAAGCGAGAAATGACTAAAATAAACTAAAATATGGCAATATTTCAATGTTAGTAGTAAAAAAAATTCTATATACACTTCGGTTGAGAAGGCCATTATTTACCTCGCATATTATATCCTTCGGCGCTAGGCGCCTCAGGATATAAAAAGGCTCGGTATATAATGGCTCACTTCTTAACCTAAGTGTATAATATACTATTATATATTATGGCATGGCGTACTTTTGTTGAAGCTTAGGAAAATGTTTTGTTTATTTTGTTGTTTTCTAATAATCCCGGTGACGCAAGTTGCTTATATCATAGGTACCTACCTCTCTGAAAATGTAGCCTGCTGTCATAAGAAACATACCTACGTCGTAATTTCATTGTCACTTGATAAATGATTTCTAAAATTGTAACTATATATTTTTTAATGCTCCCGTTATCTAGTGGGTTTATAAGGAGAAATAATGTTGATTTTAAAATTCAGACGACGTCTCAACTTAACTAATCTATAGACCTAGAGCAACGCTATATTAAAGGCGCGAACATGACGTCATAATTTCGTTGTTGTTTGTGCTCTAAAATTGCGCTAGTACACGAAAAAATTATGTTTTAATGCAGGTTATAGGATAGGTATGTCAGTTTCTAAAGTTTAGAATGTCCCATATATTAATTTTCCAACTTTATTACTATTTACGATCATTTAACACTAACGAATTGTCTTTACGGTCAGTATTTTGCAAATTTGTTTCCGATAAGTAACATTATGATGCATATAAAGAAAACCGTGTGCACAGACCATTACGTGAATTATTGTAGAATTTTGGAATTATTGAATGGGCTGTTCAGCCAGTTGAAGATGCGAGAATTCTAGATATTATAATTTTTCTCAAACACATAGTTCTTAACCCATTCTAGGAGGAATCAGATGCAGAAAAGTATTATTCAAATTTTTTTAATTCAAAAATTAAATTTTCGTATTTCTTTCAAAAAAAAACTACTGACTTTGTTTCTTTCTCCAACTATAATTATAAATTAAATTCTACAATGTTGCCATCATAAAAAATCATAAATTTACTTATTTTATATTTAAAAGAGTATTATGTACCTACATTATTTGTGGCAAATAACAATTTTTCCCACCACCCCAGAGGTATTTCTGGCGGATAGAATTCATCTCGGTGTAAAATCATCGCTAATCCAACGAAAGTCGTCTTGTAATAGTTGTCGGATTCTCTTCCACATATCAATTAAAACATCTGGCGCAAAATTTATTGCTCTCCGTGTTCAGCTTCTTCCCTGGTCCTCCAAATATATATCTGGCATAAAACTTCCAATATTTATCGATCTTCGCTCCAGCCTAAGAAATGTTCTGTCATTTGTTACATTTCTCTCGCTATATTGCCATGCATACTTGTAAAATAAAACGGGTCACATTGCAAAAACCCGCTGGTCAAACTTTCCAGTCTGGATTTCGGCATACGTCCGCGGCGAAACGACTACGGAGTTTGTTGTTTCGGTGGGGCCTTATTAGGGAGGTATGTTCTATCTATGCTGTACAGTGTACGTATCTAATAAAGTGGACCGCCTATATGCTAAATACATTTGGAAACCTTCCCTCCAGAACTATACAGACTTTTCTGTCAGTGACTCTCAAAAGTTCTAACGATTTTAAGATCTCTCACCGGCACGAAAAACGGAGCACTTACAATTTTTATTTAACAAATGTGAAATTTTAATACTTTGCGATGGTTTATTATTATAATAAGTTAAACGCAAACAACAACATGTTTTAAGTAATTTCTAATAACAATTGGGCTCTTTTTTTTAAATAAAAACTTTTGTTACAATTTAAAAAATTAGAACGATAAACCCACATTGGTGTTGTGGCAAAATGTCCTTAAATGAATCAAAACTTAAACGATTTTTGAGCAAAAACTAATGAGGAGCATTTTTAATAACGGGTATTATCCCCGCGAGCTCGAATGATTGCATGCATTCTCCGTGGCATGCCTAAAATCAAATGGCGAATGTCCTCTTGAGGAATAAGGTCCCATTCCTCTAAAAGAGCTTGTTTCAACTGATTTATGGTTAAAGGAGCAGGAACACGACTTCGCATTCTTCGCCCAAGCATGTCCCAAACATGTGCAATCGGGTTCGCATCTGGAGTTTAACGCTGGCCACTCCAAAACAGGAATGTTTACATCATTTAAATACTGTTGAGTGATTCTTGCGGTATGAGGTCTGGCATTATCATGCATCAGAAGAAAGTTATTTCCAATAAAATCAACATACGGGACAACAAAATCTTGGAGAATTTCATCAATGTACCTGGCAGCAGTTAAGGAGCCTCTTGGAACGATGTACAACTCAGTGTGTGCCTCTAGAGAAATTCCAGCCCACACCATTACTGAACCTCCTTGGTATCCTACTCTAGGACTGAAGGTACATTCTGCAAAACGCTCTTGTGGTCTTCGCCATACTCTCTCGCGACCATCTGGAGATCGCAGGCTAAACCTGGACTCATCAGTAAATAAAATTCGCCCCCAATCATTTTCACCCCAGTGCTCATGATTTCTGGCAAACCGAAGTCGCGCAACACGATGACGCCTAAGAAGCTCTGGACCTGTTGCAGGTCTACGACTGGTAAGATTGGCTTCTCCAAGTCTTCGTCTAACTGTACGTTCGCTTACATTGGTATTCCGAAGATGATGAAGTCTATTTCTGATTTCTACAGCTGTAGCACGACGATCTCGTAGAATTTGCAAGAGGATGAAGCGATCATCATGAGCGTTAGTTTTTCGTTGGGGACCAGTTCCAGGTCGTCTGGTGTAAGCTCTAGTTTCCAAAAAACGTGTATAAATACGGTGCACAGTGCTATTGGATACGGTATATTCTTGGGCAACATATCGCTCAGTTCTTCCGTCTTGAAGAAACGCAACAATAGCAGCCGCTGTTTCAGGATTAACAGCCATATTTTTACCTTAAATAAACGCAGTACAGCTTTGAACTGTTTCACTTCTTTAAACTCAGACTTGTCAAAACAATAAAAACAAAAGAAAAGTCATGGCCAACTAAGACTTGTGTACTTTTTAATTTTTGGAAATTTTTATTCAAAACAGTCTAGTCTTGCTTTTCAAATACACGTTTAATTGTTGTTAGATATGACTTAAAACATGTTGTTGTTTGCTTTTAACTTATTATAATAATAAACCATTGCAAAGTATTAAAATTTTACATTTTTTAAATAAAAATTATAAGTGCTCCGTTTTTCGTGCCGGTGAGTGTATATTCATTATGTTCCAGTTTTTTAAAAATAACTTCTAAGGCGTTCTCCAGGGATTCAACTTTACCCCTGGATAAAATATTTGTACTGGTCAAAGTCTAACCCTGTATAAAGAAGAAAGTGAAAAATCTAATGTGTTCTATGCTACCTCATACACTCGCAATGGACCTCATTTCGAACCAAAAGGTACAAAAATACTCTAGCTTGTATTTTAGACTGGCTTTTCTTAAAATTATTATGGAAATATGCCATGTAAACTTGTGCAATTGTATAACAAACAAGCATTTCACTGTATTTTGTATATTAAATTAAACCATATACATTTGCATGTTTTTATTTCATAAAATGTTTTGCGTGAATGGTGTTTTTACGATTCAACCACCTTGTTGACTCTTTTCGGTATGTGGCGTCAGGCGATAGCATGAAACATCACTATGCACATGTCTTTCAGTGTTGGTCCAGTCTAAACGGATTATAAGATGTGAGGGTGGATCTGGTGTCAGGTGTGGGGTCGGCATTAAGTTTTGACATGAGAGAGACGTGACAAGGGATGTAATCTTGACCGACTAGAGAACTGCTTATCTAGGACGAACGTTGAATAGGACGACTGGAAACTGTTTCCCTTAAAACTGGCAGTTAGGTACATGTTCATTTAGGTACAAGGAGAATAATAATTTATACAGTCCCCTTCTGTGATATACAGGGTGTCCGGTAAGTATGTGAACATCTCGTGGGAGCAGGTAGCGTACGCCAAAATATTATGATTAAGCTAAACATCTACGGGTCAAATCTCAATAGTTACTGAGGTACAGGGCGTTGTAATTCTTTTTGTGAAATGGCAATATCTCCCAAAATAATCTAGCTGCTGAAGTGAAATTTGGCACTGCTGTGTTTTTGAGGATGGAGAATAAGCTGAATATCTCAATTTATACCTGTCTCACAGAAGGCGTCACTTGCGCTGTTTTTGGATCTTGCTTTTACTCGTAACTGTTTTGAGGTTATCTTTTTGGTCCTCCATAATTTTAGTGCATTTTTTCATTCCGCAACAAAAAGTTACTCTTGTTTCATAACCACCAAATCAACCGTTTGCGTTTAAATTGCCAAAACGTGCAACAAAAACACCATTAGACTTCAATATTCAAAATTAAAATTTTCACCTACTGCATGCTTTCAAATGTTACATATTAACTGTACATTGAAAATGAAGAAGAAATGCCAAATCAACATTGGTCTAAACACATTTGTTTTCCTGAAATAAGGTGTCCAAATTTTGTCGAGTTTCAATCCGTTCCATTTTGAAAGTGAACATTTTTTGGGACATTGTTCATATGGGTTTTTTTCTCGCTTTAAATGGTACAGTCGTTGTGGAATATTTGAAAGCAGTAGGTGAATATTTTATTTTTCTAATATTGAAGTCGACAGGTGTTTTGGGACTCGTTTTGGCAATTTAAACGCTAACGGTTGATTTGATCGTTATGAAACGAGAGTACCTCTTTGTTGCAGAATGAAAAGATGCACTAAAATGATGGACCTTCAGGACCAAAAAGATAACCTCAAAAAAGTTACGAGTAAAAGCACGATCCAAAAACAGACCAAGTCGCGCCCTCTTTGAGATACGTAGAAATTGACATTTTCAGCTTATTCTACATCCCCAAAAACACAGCAGTACCAAATTTCAGTTCAGCAGCTTGATTATTTTGGGAGATATTGCCATAATTCAAATTTAAAAAAAGAACTACAACGCCCTGTACTTATTGAGATTTGAGATATTAAGCTTAATCGTAATATTTTGTCGTCCCCTACCTACTCCCGTGAGATGTTCACGTACTTATCGGACACCCGGTATAAAGAAAATTATGTTTTAAGAAGGAAAGGAAGTAAGATGGTATAAAATAAAAAATCATGATTTTATTATACATATTTAATCATTTTCATAACTGGTTCGGAAGAAAGAAAATACGAGAAACTAATTCCAGAACTTTTTCGATGAATCCGATGATTAATAGCTCAGTCGGAACAAACCTTTTAAATGGATTTCAATTATCCATAGAATTTTATAGCGTGCAGCTTTGGTATATCGTTAGAAATACTTTAAACTCATCTTCTACTTCTCGTAGCTAGTTAATTAATCGTGATTTATTTTTCATTCTAGGAAAACTGTTGGTCTAGAAATGGAGAAGGGTGTGTCGCCCAACCTGGACTAGCCGAATAGAGCTCGGCTTTTCCAAAACGATTAAATCGAGGCGTCAATACGTAAAAATTGAATATTATTCCTTAGCACCCTGAAAGTGGAATATTGGGAGGTAAATAACTAAGAAAAAATAACTGAAGGAGTAGCACGATATGTTTTGCGTCGGCTCTTTTTTAACAAAATGTACTAACCGGATTTGTTGCAATAGAATCTGAGATTTAAATATAGTCGGGAAGCAATAGAAAATACAAACAAATACCGACTTCGGAGCAACCCCAACTTGAAGGATATCGAGTTGTAGCCTATTGCTGAAAGCGCGGCAAGCTTATAAACGCCTCAACAGATATTCCATGTAAGCTGCTGATTTTTTCGGTACTTATCTCCAAATCAATTTCTGCGTCGTTTTATCTTTTTGCTCGTTTTTAAATACTTAACCATTTTTGGTCGAGTATTTTTAAGTAAAACCTTACTTTTTGATTATCGGCTGATAAATCTATATAACAAAATTAACTAAAAATAACTAAAAAAAGTTATAAATCACGTATATAAGGTCACAAAATGGAATGCTTTAAATTCAGATCAGAATGAGAGCAATTGGCGTGGCATAAATTGATGCATTTTTATTTAGGTCTAGGGGCTGGCCTATAAATAATTTGCTTACCTTATCTGGGTCTGGGTATATCTAACTGGTGTCAGGTGTGGGAAAATTCTTTTCTCTTTTTGTTCGAAGCTGTATACTCGAAGATGCATGGTTAATTTAGAACCAACTCAAGACGACTATCTAACAATAAAAACTGGTACATCTACCTTGAATACTTCGAAGGTTTACTGAACATTTTGTCGAATAAAATATGTGGTAAACACTATTATACGTATTTTTCGATATCTCCCGTTGAGTGAACAGGATCTTGAATATACAGGGTGTTTCTAAATTATGGTTCCAACATAATATGACAGGTAAAAAATGATTTTATTTAGTACGTTAAGAATGTTTATTTTATTAGAGCTTAGGTATATTATTTTTTACCTATTTTGAGAATTTTTCTTAGTTTAGTTTGTTTGTTGTTTTTTTCTCTAGGATTTTTATTGATTTGTTAAGGAATAAACTGTCGTATGAATTAAATATAGCATATTATGTCTTCAATCTATTTTAATGGAGAAAAACTCTTTTGTGGAGGTGGGTGGAGGTTGGAGGCCCCTTGTAAACCTTGCCCCGATGGGCCTGAACAAACCACTCCGGCCCTAATGATTTTTTTTCTAGATCTTAACCAAACCGTTGTACACTTGAAAATTGTAACTTGTTATTCCTTTTCGGAACGATAAAGCAAAACTATTCAAATATGCTGAAATAATTGAGTTCTCGCGATAATAAATCAAATGGAAATTATTTCAGAGCAGGTATTGTTCTTACTCGATCCGAATATGCGGAATATGAAAGTAGGCATGGCGGTAAAAATCAAGGTAGGTTGTGGCCGACCCTAAGGCAGTTCCTGATTTTCAACGGGAGAATGCCCCCCACTATATATTTTATATCAGGGGAAGGAGGTTGTTTGTCTTTCCCATTTGGAACGAGATTGAAATATTTACTAAAGCTTATCAATTATGATTCAAAAATAAACTCGCCTAGATTAATTATGTCATGTCATGAAACAAGAACAATGGTTTTATTTTACATGTTCATTTACAAGGTATTGAAAATTAAAGGCATTCTGTAGTCTCGCATTGCAAACAAATTTGAGACTAAATATTATAAACAAACAGAAAACTCACAAAAGATATTAGTCCAGTCAGTAGGATATCGAAGGTGCTGCATAACAGATAGATTAATGTTGGAATCTGTTCAGAATAATGTGCATAACAACATAATATGTGAATACGTACTAAGTCCGTCCGCCGCCAAAAAAGTTATTAACAATTTGTGATAAAAATTGCCGTTATTAAAATATTGCTCGCTACATTTTCTTAAATAATTCATCGTGATGACTTCCTATGGTAAAAATATGCATAATGCAATTTGTTCGAAATGCTACAAAATGGCGTTGATCCGATTGTTATAATTATAAATAATGCAATCAGTAAATTGAAAATTTCAAAACATCGCAGTCTTTACAGTATTTTTAAGTTGGTATGAAAATTTAAATAATTGACTATTTACAAAAAAAGTTACCGAAAAAGTTTCTGCATGAAATCTTTGAGCAAAACCGAGGGGAAATCATTGGGGCATTTTAGTGTACAAGTCAGAGGCATTTTGGTGCATTTCGGGGCATTTCGGGGCATTTCGAGGCATTTCGGGGCATTTCGGTGCATTTCGGAGCATTTCGGTGCATTTCGGGGAATTTTGGTGCATTTCGGTGCTTTTCTTACGTATACGCATGCGCAAAGAGGGAAGTGGGGGAGAAAAGCAAAGCGGGTAACCGCCACGTTCGGTCGTTCCCAGCCCGCCAGCGCCAGTGGTGCGGTATTTAAACCCAAATACGGTCTATGGTCCGAACGTGGCTGCGGCTACCGTACGCAATTGTACGGTAATTATCCAGTATAAATGTATTATTGTTTAAATATTGTTTATTTTATTGGATGTTATTTGCAAACTGGAAAGACAAATTTAAGTTTTAATAAATATTTGCACTGATTGATAGATGTCGTTTTTTGTACTTATTTATAATTATTTATGTTTGTGTCCCAAACACAAAGCACTTAATTTCGCTCTTAAATACAAGACGGCAGTTATGCAAACCAGATATAACCCCAAAATACGGTAATGTGTAACTTGAAGGTTGGCAGCGCTGCAGCTCGCAGACCTGCACTCGCAGTCGCCCTGGTCGAACGCATCAAATGACGGCACTTCCCGTTATACCGGAAGTCGATGACAACTTCGTTATTTTAAATGGAACACCCTATATTTTATTGCATTTTTGGATTCTACGGAAAATTCTAGGTACATTTCATGTTTCATGTCCTATACCTAAATTCAACCGTCTTTGAGATATTTGCCATTTTAGAGAAAAAATGACAGATGCAGACCCGTACTTAATTGACAGTTTCTTTATAACGGCTACATATTTCGTAACGTTCTCTTGGCATTTTGTAGTCAAAGGCTTGGTGCAGATAAATACCATAAAGAAAGTTTCCGATCTTGTACAGGGTGCTCACAAAAAATTATTCAAATATTAATTTAAAAAATGCCAAAAACTAAAAAATTTCAAATGGAAACCCTGTAAACAACACAGATAATGAAATTGGCGTTTTGGGATTCTTTGCGGAATATCCAAATAAATCTATAAGGCAGTGTTCTGTAGAGTCAGGAATATCATGATGTTCAATTAACAGAATATTGCAAAAACATAAGTTTCACCCGTTTTCATTTTCAATGGTTCAACAGTTGAAACCCATCGACTTCCCTAAACGAGTGAATTTTGCAGAATTTATTCTGACGAAGTTTCAAGAGGATGAATCATTTTTTGAATAATATTATTTGGACATATGAAGCAAAATTTACTAAAAATGGATTATCAATGGTTTAAGAGTTACCGAAAAAAAATATTTTTTAAATGGAACGCCCTATATATTTTTGCATTTTTTAATAGAGCAAAAAATTACCATTCCAAAAATATATACCACTTAATGGTTTACATAAGTAGTTTTCAATTACTAAAAATAACTTTTATGATTTCATGTATAAAATTGGAAGCGCGCCCTTTCAACAAGTAGGCTTTGGACGGTGAGACAATGAAACAACCGTGGAAAAATGTTTACGGATACCTGTCAAATTTTCAGTTAAGCTGTTAAGGCAGTGTGAAGATTTTTCTATTCTTGTGTAATTTATAAACTTTATACAATTTATACAAAAATTTGAAAGTTATGAAAAATGAGACATCCTTTCAAGGACATTTCTGCAAGATTGCTACTCAATTTGATAAATAGTGGGCATTTTGAAAAGGATAGGCTGAAAAGGTACGAGTTAAACAGAGATAGGCATTTTCTCATAGGCAAGAGATATATTATTATCTCGATTATTTTCTTTCAAATATTTTATTTAGATATTATTTTTTATAACAGAGGGTATTTTTATTTTGGCATATTGTTTCATGTTTTAAAGTGTTTATTTATTTATAAAAGAAGACTTTTATTTTTACAATAAATGGTATTTAAATTGCTCTTGTAATTTTGTCTTAGTTGGTAGGTACTATATAGCTAGGTATATTTCAACCTCTTTTGCCAAAGATTGAACTTTTGCATTGCCAAAAAATAGCAAATAGAGTGTCCCGATGGAGAAATTCATGGAGCATCTCGGTGTACAAATAGGGGGCATTTCGGTGCATTTCGCGGCATTTCGGTGAATTTCCAGGCATTTCGGGGCATTTCGAGGCATTTCGAGGCATTCCGAGGCATTTCATTGCATTTTGGGGCATTTCGACGCATTTCGGTGAATTTCGGTGCATTTTGGGCATTTTTTGCTCAAAGGTGCATTTTAGTGTACAAGATTTGGGTACCGATTTCCCCCTCGAGCAAAACTGATTGACTGTATCAGAATTTGAACAAATATCCCTGTTTAGTGGGTGCTCTCTTAGCACTGAAAAAAAGTTACTGAATTATAGCATGCTATGGCGTCGAAAATTTACCTATTTCATGCACTTTCCCTCGATATATTATATCACAAGCGCTACATTATATCCCTTGTGCTAGGTAGCCAGATACCTACCTACAGTGCCCTCCAAAGAGTTGGAGCCATATTATATGGGAATATCTTTTATTT
Organism: Pseudeuparius sepicola; assembly: GCA_963920635.1. NCBI lineage: Eukaryota > Metazoa > Arthropoda > Insecta > Coleoptera > Anthribidae > Pseudeuparius > Pseudeuparius sepicola. The sequence continues at coordinate 42,190,783 of OY987302.1, read as the reverse complement.
TTGGGCTAAGATTAAACTACGTGACGTCATTTGACATACCTGTCAAATATTACAATTAATTTAAATAAATGGATAAAATAGACCTGATTTGTTATTTTCATGAAAAAATTATTTAAAAAAGTTGCTTGGAATTTGATTTTGATTTTGATTTTATTTCAACATTTCTACCTACCTGTCAGATTAATTTCACTTCCGGTTGATCTAAATCTTCGATACAGCTTACATATAAATGAAGCACTTGGAACATCTCATTTGGATATTTACGAGAATGGGTACTCCCTCAACGTTTACATATCCTTTATTATTTTCGATAAAGACCTCTAAAATATCACAGCATTCTTATTTCAAACACATTTTTTTAACTGCAGCTTTAGCAACAATATTTTAAATTGATCTGACAGGAAATGTTGAATTGGGAGCCTACTTGACTGTGACTTTTACTATGTCATGGCTGATTTGATTTGTTCTAAATTAGGTTTATAGTTTGGCCTACTTAAACCAAACATCAAACACTAAACGTAAGAGACCATGAGTTGTCTAGTTTGATGGAGCTTTTTTGGTATATATATCGGAACCGGTTGGAGACAAAATATGTCAAATATTGTACATCGTTGGATTCATAATTAAAAAAGGAACCTTGTACAACTGAATATACAGGAATACTGCTTAAAAGTTCTAAAATGGTTGTGTAGATAAAAAAAAAATTTATTATTTTTTAAAAAAGATTTTTGAGGATAACTTTTTTATCGACGACCCCCGTATACAAAATCCCAATACACCCCAGAATCCCCCTTAATTTTTACTGCAAATTCGTTCGTTGAATGACGATTTTATGTTAACCGGTTTACACGTCTTTTTCCACTTGGATGTACCCGGTAATATGTAGTGGAAGTGTAATGATTCAAAACACGTAAAAACTATGCATCTATATAAAACGCCATCAAAAATAAACGAAACCGAATTTCGCAAAAAAAGTTCGATTCCTAACATATTGCACTATATTTATGCACAACCTCAATAGTATGCAAAGCTTGTATGGTACTGTCCAAAAGTCCAAACTTATATAGGGGTGCTAGATTAAACAACAGATTTTGTACATTCATTCATTATAAGAATGGTAGCATTTCAAAGTCTGAAATAGCTACAAATAACATTGGCGTGCCACAAGGCAGCATACTAGGTCCCATCCTTTTTGTGATTTTTCTCAATGATCTGTGTAACATTACGATGAATACAGAATGTCACAACCAATTATTACGCTGATGATACTAACTTAGTGGTGGGGGCAGAGGATGCTTCTACTCTGGTGGTACGGGGAAGAGCAGTTCTTGGTAAAGCAAAAACTGATTGCTGTTAAATAACAAAAAAACAAGCGTGGTTCTTTTTAGCACCAGCAGAAATAGGAAAGAAAAACCGGATGTAATTAATGTAGTTGAGGACGAGCTTGTTGTAGCTGAATGTACAAAGTTTCTGGGTGTGTATGTAGATAAATTTTTAACATGGGAAGAGCATAAAATTTTCTTATCACAAAAACTATACACAATATGTTTTGCTATCAGAGTTACTTCAAGGTATATGAATGGCAAAAGTTTGTTAGTCCTATATCATGCAAAGTTTGAATCAACAAAGAAAATGAAAAATTTGACATTGTTTACAATACAAGAACGGCCAATTTAAATTTTCCGATCCACAAACTAACATTAACTGAAAATAATCCATCGTATATGCGTATAAAAATTTACAACAAGCTCCCAACCTATATTAAGGTAATAGATAGTTTTAAAGTGTTTAAAAGAGAAGTAAAAATGTTGTTGGTCTCTCTGGAACCTTACAGCGTTGACTGATATATTATTAAAGACTGCTCACGGCTGTCACGTCTGACACATTTTTGGCTCACCATGCGCTTTCCGGAGATAAAATACAATGCAGAATACATTGTTAGCCCTCAGAGCCATCTGTTTTCCAGGACATGAAGCTATAGCCGTGAGAAGTCTTTATAAATAGGCCAGTCAACGCTTACAGTCTAAATGAATATTTTGATGCAGTATTGTGATCATTGACTGCAGATATTGTGACGTCATTTCATTTACTATGGTGTGTGTACCGTGTATATACATGTATTTTATCTGAAATAAAGAAGTTTCTATTCTGTTGTAGTTGTAAATAGTTTGAAGTATATCTATTGCATGATTTTAGAAGATACGAAGGAACATGAACTGTATCTAACAGTAAAACGTTAATCGGAGTAACAATAATTAAATAAATCGTGAACAATAAGCTGATCAATAACTATTGCAAGAAGAAGTATAGCAATAAATAAAATTTTAAATAAAAGATTCAAGTTATTGTTGAATAAGTTGCTCAAGAACTGATTTGTGTAGGTACTTATAGCATAGCCGAACGAGTAAATCTAAACACCGCTTATAGGATAAATAACGGTGGCAATTTAAACACCTTCTGTAACAATAATTTGAAAGAATAAGTTTTATTCTTTGCGATACTTATATGGACTGTACGTTATTGTTAATTATTTTTATTAATTGTTAGTTGACGTTACGGTTTAACTGTTAGGTATGTACACTTGATGTTTCTTAGTATCTAATGAAATTATAACTGTTTCGTTAATAATAGGTGTCGATTGTTCAAAAATAGCGAACTAGCACATTTCTAAGCTGTCACATTCTGTCAGTATCAATAATAAATATTTTCCGTCCAAGTCATATTTGATTGTGGTTGATTGTGAATATTTAAATAAAAATCAAATGCGTGTCCCAGCGTGAAGCTCTCCATAGTGCGCAACATTCCGTTTTACTCGACTCAAATTGCCTAATACGGCCTCTAGTTAATTCGTTTTGCTGTTTGAAACAATAAACTCCGCATTGAGGGCAAATCACAATAATTTCCACAACGCGCTGTGAGCAGAAAATCTTGATACGAATCTGACATGTAAATAATTCTACAAACAACCAAAAAATATATTTTTTAAAAACATGTATTTAAACATGTATTATGAATAGTTGTTTAGAACTAAATCGTAAGCCCAACAATGAAGTTTCTGGCTGCGCTGGTAAATATCACGACGTCGCCAGTTGCGCCAACATTTCCTATTTTTTTACTTCTTCCCAGAAATCTAGAAATACCCATGTCAAAATGTAAAACTTTGATAATTTTTCTGAACTTTTTAAATTTGTTGGGTAATATCAGTTTTCTGCTGCGGCGATGAATACAGCATGGTCTAACTTGATTTATTTATTTAAAGTATCTCACCCGACTTGCTTTGCTTTAGATCCCTCATCCCTATCAATATCAACATGACCAATCTACGTGCCGAATCCTGAGTTTGACCTTACTACCAGCATTACTTTTCCCCGCGAGTTCGCCACGTTTTCAAAATATGTACGTTACACTATTTTCATTCCTAAGAAGTCTGACAATAATAATAAGTAATAAGTATTAGATACAGTGCTGCTTCTGTTATCACACAGAAGCGCTGGGCTATTCAGTGGAGCCATAATCATAACCTTCGGGTTAATTTCTTTTTTATTTGAAAACCGAGGATAAAACGAAAACGTCCAAAACTGATCACTTTGTAGACGTCGTTACAGTTTTGTAGTATTAACGTAGCAAAATTATAGTGAAATTTAATGAGAAACTTGTGTGGAATTTGCGAAAAAGTTCTCAAGTAAATGCTGGTGCTTGTGATGTGAACAAAACATTTTCTCAAGCGTTTCAATTGTTATAACTTATAACGCTTGCTATTTTTTGTAGAATGAAGACTGACAACAGACTCTAGGTAGGTACTATTGATTGAACCAAAAATAATATTGTAGGTACACTGGAATGTGGCAACAGCTAAGGTGCTAAGAGTGATTGGTCCACTTTTTAAATTTGGACAAAAAAATCCATTTTCCCTTTTAGTAGTAGAATTCTTTTATATCATGACTAAATCAACCATTTCGGTCAAAAATATCGTTAATTAAACGTTGCATATTATGATAATAGCTTCGCCCACCTGCTTTATATAAAACTAGTGACGCCAAATATGGTTCCAATAAAATGTGGATTGAGGGGTCATTCTGCATTTGGCAATCGACTTCGGCCGACGCTGCCTCGATGGAGCAGAATAATGCGTTGTATTTATCACCCCACCTGCTTTGACATCACACTTTCGATCTGAGAAAAAACAATACCGCGGCGTTGACCTAATTTCTTTTGATTTATCGGAGCGAGGTTTAAACACTTTTTTAACGGGAAAATATGTGGACGGGTCGCTCCAGTAGGCGAAACAAATCAAAGAATTAATAATAAGCTGACCCTAACAGAGACGTGTTCATTTTAAAAGAACAAATCAAAGTTTCTTGCTTTAAGAGAACTAAATTAAGTGATGGACCATTATACAATATTATCGTGGCAAGTAACGAATCCGTATAAAATCAAGTTTTAAGTAAAATCAAATATGAAATATTCAACATATTGTGCATTTCGGCTGGGTAATACACAGTCTATGGGGTTTTGTTTTCAGCGTTCGTTATCGATAATATTAATATCCGGACACCGGGGAATACTGTTGTTCCAAGTTTATTCAAATCGATTTGATATCCCCCTCCAAAGGTTTTTAGACTTGTTGAAATTGTGTCAACTGTGAAACAGCTTATCAGTCTTGAAAGCTCTCACCGTTATTACTGTTAAAATGATAATTTTATAGCGTGTTTTCCATTAGTTAACAACACACGTAGTTGTGAACTGAAATTTAATTTACCATGGAACCTATTGAAAATAAACGGCGCTCTGATTCGTCAAGACAGGCAGCATATAGCAGTAGAATATAGTGGAGCAGAGAACTTTTAGTTCTGCACTGATAAAATCAACTTTAGTTACTCACTAAACTTTCTACTTTACTGAAATTATCGCATATGACAATCATTGTGTTTGTAACAGGGTTTTGGAAAAGGAAAAGTAATGTAGAAGTAATAATGATGTAATATTTCTACTGGCAGCAATTTTTTGGTATGTTTAGGAATAATATATCAATTAAGTGATATTGTAGTTACATTGGAAGTACAGGATAATAAACAGTGGATTTCCGATCAAGCCAAAGGGCGCCAAAAATGCTTGCCATTAGAATTAAGAAATATAAAATGATAATATTATTAGCACTGTGACGCTCTATTTCTAAAACTTTATTCCTTCTTCCTTGTTCTTTCGTTAAGCCCAAGAGCGGGATTCGCTTGTTAACCTCAAGAAGTACACTCATCTCCAGTACGTCCTTATAATTCCGAGGTCCTTAATCTCACCTTTCGCAGCTTAATTGTAATTTATTCTTCTGCCACGGACCGCCAGAGGTAAGAAATGGAAAGATTAAGACTGACCTACGCTATTCGCTAGAGCTTGGCGATTCCCCAAAACGATTAATTGTGCCGGTAATAAATCATAGCGGAATTAGGTTAATGCCAGTATTATGGTTCTTTTTCGCTAAAAAAGGTAATTTGGTTTCTGTGTCGCCAAACTAGTAAATAAAAAACCTGCAGCCAAACGAATTACCGCAACCACTCTTTCCTTAAATTGAACAGGTACCTCTAATAATGATTTTCAATAGGTATGTCGCACAATCTCCTCAACTTCCTAGTTTCCTTCTTGAAAGAAATGCCAAATTTCACAACATACATAAATAATAATTAATAATTATTACCCTTTGCATCCCTCATATATCTATCGTATCAGGAAAAGCGTGTAGACAGTTGATATGTCCAAAAAAAGTGGTAGATCAAAAAATTCCGGGAAAGCCGAATTTTTAATATGTTTTATGAAATGATTTAGGCTTTCGCGGCCATTGTCTATTGGTTGTTTCTCAGTCGATTCAGAGGTGATCAGTCGTCGTCCAGTTTGGCTGGTATGGCTGGTAAATGAGAAGAAGGCCACGCCGAAGAAAACACGCGTCTGAAATAAACAAACAGTATCACATGCAAGTGGCCCGCAAATGTTTATAAGTGTTTCATGTTGGAAGTAAATATACTGTATATTTAACGTTTCCGCGACATTTATCAACAGCGTCTGGCTCGTGTCTGTTTTTTTCCATGATGGCTGATTTCCAGTCACGGGGTAGTTACGGGAGATTTACAGTTGTCGAGAGAGAAACAGATTTGCATTAGAAATTAGAATTCAATACATATTATATTCGATCTAATTTATGTTTCATTACGCTCCAGTATTACATTTCAATATTGTCATAAAATGAACTTAGTTTCTAGTATAGCAACAAATGACAACAAAGACAATATAATATCAATTGTCCCCCTCCCGCGAACAAATATTCAGTTGCTTCCGGGGTACTCCTAGTTTGAAGTATTCTGAAGGTGAAAATTACCATTACAATTCTATTACAATCCCGGGTATCCCGGATACCATGAGGATCTGGCTGTCGCAAGTAGTACCGCTTTCTGCAGGGACCTATAGGTAAATATTATCAGTTAGACCCAGCTCTTTGATGTTTCTCAGCAAAGTTTTTGGTATAACACCAGTTGTAGAGACTATGATTGGAACCATCTGAACGTTCTTCATTTCCCATTGCCTTATAATTCGTTCTTTAAAGTCTCTGTACTTTGCGATCTTTTCGGCCTGCTTCTCACGCAGGTGGTTGTAGTTTGGGATGGCCACATCAATCAGAGTTGTCTTCCTAGAAATTTTATCAACTATTATAAGGTCCGGTCTGTTATGGGCAACTCGTTGATCTGTCAGAACTGTACGATCCCAGTACATCTTGTAGTTGCTGTTCTCAAGAACAGGCTCCGGTGTGTAGCTGTAATATGGGACCCTCTCTGCCTGCACAAGCAGCAGTTTTTCCCCCAGTTCCTGGTGCAAGATCTTGGCAACCGAATCGTGTCGTTCCTTATATTCCGTTGATGCGAACATCTGACATCCTCCTGTTATGTGCTGGATTGTTTCTGAAGTTGGGCACCCGTATCTGCATCTGTCATCCACTACCGATGCATCTCCTACAATAAATTTTAGGTAGTTGCGAGTTGGTATAACCTGATCTTGTATGGCCAGTAGGAAGCCTTCCGTCTCGGGGAACATTCGTCCCGAGGTCAGCCAATAGTTCGACGCTAACTTGTCGACATGTTCCTGGTTAACCTCATTAGGATGTCTCCCCTGCAGCGGCTTCTCCAGCCACATCTGTAGTTTATCATTGTCGGTTCGGTGGTTATTTTGATGCTCGTGTTCCCTGAGACGTAGCGGTGTTGAGAAGTCTGCTCCGCATATTGCTTTATGTAGTATGGAACTGTTGGCTTGTCTGTGGAAATAATTACACTGGTTTAATATTTTTGCTAGTCGAATTGCTTGTTGAGGTCTACTAGGTTGTTTTTTGTTTTCCCATAATTAGGCACGGACAAAAAGTTTTTAAGAAAACATTTTACACCAACATTCCCGGCGAGTTTTTCCTTCGGCCAATTGCGGCTGCATATTAAATCGACCTCGCTGAAGGCAAACACATTTTGTGTGCTAATTTACTTTTCTGGGTTTACTTTTGGCATATTCATCGCGGTGGAGAGATTGCACTGTTCTGATTAATTGGCGACGCTTTAGCTGATTAATTAAAATTTACTCCCCCGTAGACGAACGACTATAAAGCCTGTAATTTTTTTAATTAATTGTTGAATAAATTAAAATTAGAATATTTTTACAGGGTGTTGTAAAAATCGTCACAAGCCAAATTAATTTGTTTTTAAATATAACAGCATATAGGTATATTGTTTTCTTTTTTGCCTTCTCTACTCGTCACGGCGGCCCAAATGATATAAAAATTTGTTCCATTATATTTTACTGTTTTTTGAAATATTTGATTATAGATTTTATTAATAGATTTATTTAACTTAAACTTCTTTGTAACAAGTGTCAGTTTTGTGTTTTTCTTTAGATCTAAAGTGGAGGAGCATCACGGGAGCCTCACTTTCCGCCAAATCTAAATCCCAGGAGGCCCACCTTCCGTTACAGCGCTGTCTCGCCAGGCCCTTTGATATGGCAACGTTGTGTTGCACAGATCTACACTACGGGCTAGAATATAAAATATTCCTTCTTTTTGCGAAGATATCGTGTGGCAAATGCGGTGTTGTGACGGTGGGCCTCTTGAGGAGTGACTTATTACTTCTGGCAAAACCGGAAGTCTGATATAGATTAGAAACATCTCTATAAGACAGGCAACATATTATTATTCTGAGTATTGCCTTCCTAAGCACTACTTTTAATTTTTTTATCACACCCCCTATATAAATTGTGAAAATTCCACTAGGATCACCATAACTCTTCTCGTATTTTGCTTCTTCGAACAACGGTAACTATACATTATTAATGGATTTAAAAAGTGTGACATCGAAGTAGTGTTTCCATTATCAGCGTTTTTTTATTTCTAAATGCTATTTTTGGAAATGAATAATTTAGGAAAAAGCTGTGTATGTACATGTGGTAAGTTTAAGTTAAAAAAATTGTATATAACGTGTAAATTCTTTATTAAAAGAGCATAGCGAAGGGAGATTAGAATAGTAGATTCTGTAGATTCTCGTGGTTCACGCTCGTGAATGTAATTTCAAGTGAAGTATTATCAAATTCCATATCAAAATCACTCTATTTTTCACTCATTTTATTTAACTTAAAACACGTTCGAAAATACTTATTATGACGCGCACCCCCACGCCGCTATTGTTGACATTAATGACGTCAGAACCTATAGACAGGTTTGTTTTGATAAACGCTTGACGCCCCCCGGTGTATAGTTGGTTGATGGTTGACTTTCTGTCTTTGTTTGTAGCATGTTTTTAGAGTATGTAGTATGGATATATTTAATCTTGGAGTCAAAATAAAGGGCACCACGTCTATAGGTTTTGACGTCATTGGTTGACAGTCTTGAAATCCATGGTACTCTATGCTGTGTTTAGTTCGATTAGCGTATATTCATTCATTGTCTTGTTATGGAATGAAAATATATAAAATAATGTAATGATTTATTATTATTAGTGCGAAATATTAGTATCCCTATTATTATATTGTTTATTTATGTGCAATAGATTACAAAAATTATTAGGGATGTACCGGATCGGGTATTTGGCCGATCCGGCCGGAACCGGAATTCTGGCCGCTGGCCGGACCGGACCACCGTAATTCCGGCCGGACCAGGACCTAAATAGAAGTATTTCAAATTTCAACAACTCAATGTTATTTTAAAATATTTAAACAAATTTTTCAAATTTCAAAAACCTTCAAAAATTTTGTTCTATACCAAAATATTTATAAGAGACTATTTTCGGAAATTGGTAATATACAGAGAGCACGCAAAAGGTTGGAATAAATTCGGTAAAATGTTGTACTGTTCGATTAAAAATTAAGCCTGCTTAAAAATGGAACTGAGCAAAAAATAACTACTACAATGTAGATACAGTCGTCTTATAAAGAAATGTCTAAAAACTTAATAATGTATGTTAAATTTAAAATTTATGGAAATTTTTTTTTATGTAATATATTATTATTATTTGCGTACCGATACAAGGAAAGTGCGTTTTTTTAAATGACGTTATCAAAAATAGTGGTTGCCATTTAAAAAATATACAAGGCCTACTATAAAGACAGGCCCTGGCGCACAAAAATCACGTGACCATCTTAGTCAGACGTCAGATGTCATTTGTCACATAACTGAAAGCTGCAGCTTGGGTTTTGAGAAGTTTTCAATGTTTAAAGTGTGTTTAAACGTCTTAGTTTATATTTTAGAAACAAGTTTGTGTCTAGTGCGCGTGTGTCCTGGGCGTCCTGGCGGAGGGGAACCGCCCAGGTATTATTATGGCCTCTGGGTGTGAGTCGTGGCGTCCAAGAGTATTGGACAGTGGAGCCTGATTCACAGAGGGGTGAACTGCTTACGGGAGATCCGCGAGTTCAGACGGTCCGGGTGGCTGGAAGCCGTTCCCGTTGACCACGTTCGGGTTTGTGTATTTATTGTATTCACCATTCACCTTGTGCGAAATAAATCAGTGTTGTAACCGTTGATTTTCGTTGTCGACCCACGCCCCGATACGGTTTATCTATTCGGTCTTTCACGTTGCCGAACAACTGAGACCTCGTCAATATTTGCAGTATACCTACCTACTGAGGTTAATTTTCATTTTTATTTCGTAAAAAATAACCTAAATACCAAATATTGAGTCTGTTTATATTATATTTATACATATTACAAAAGCCAGGAAGAAAGTGTCGCCATAACAAACATTTGTTTTGCCTCATGATGAAAATTTCCGCCAAAAATGGATTCGTCAAATCCCAACTGATTTCTAAAAAACCCTTAAGTATGTGTGACTAACACATTTTCAAGAAAGTAAAACAATAATTAAAGTGTTGTGGGAGGAAAATACCTATAGAGAATATCACCTAAGCTAAAGGAACGTGATGTCCCAACAATTTTTGAGAAGTGTCAAAATATTGTGAGTGCAGTGCCATTTAACTCTCAGCCCAAAACAGCTGAGGCAGGTTGAAAATGTTGAAAAAACAATTAGAGAAAGCTTTGATGCACAAAACCAATAATGTAATAGATGAAAGAAAACTTGCCAAATTGTTACGAAATTTGTTTTTTCTACTTATCTCCAAAAATGCCTTTCATTAAATAGCACTAAGTTGGTCATGTGACTACGCGATTATGCGTTAGCGCCGTGGCCTGTCTTTATCGTTGGCCTCGTTTTCAGATAAGGTAATTTATCTAAATCATTTAATAATATGTTGTGGCGTTATTCTAACGTCTTTAATATTTTTACATTTGGTGTTAATTAAATGTAAATATACTCCTGGGCAACATTAAGGCACCAACATATAAAATTTCAAATTACATTTTAAATTATTTAGCGTGTCTACCAAGAATATAAATAGTAGGCTTTGGACATTTACCACTGTTAAACTAATTAAATAATGCAATAATTTGTTGCTTTTGATTTAGTTTCCATTAATTTATTTTTCCTTTAATTTATTTTAAAAAAATGCAATTTTGTGGGGATTTATTATGTTGGTTAATTTTGTCCAGGAGCTTATATTGAATATAATATATTTACATTTAGTTGACTAAATACTAAATGTAAAAATATTAAAGGTGTGAGAATGATGACACAACATTATTAAATGGATTTAGATAAATTAAATCTCATAATTAATCCGACTCTTGCTTATGTCTACGCCACTGGAATATTTTCAAAAATGATTTTTTACAAAAAGCGAGTAATTTGCTTGAAAAAAAAACATATTTCCGTTTTTGGTCAATCTTAGAAACTGGTTAACTTAGAAACTAGTTAACTTAGAAACCACTGATATGCCCTCCATACCTAATTCGAGTGTGTCCAATTTGGTTTGAATATCTTTAACAGTTTAGAAAATAAAAAATAAAAACTTTTTTTTCAAAATTATTAACGCTCGGTATCTCAGAAACGAATAACTTTACGATCTATGTTTATATGAGCACCACCCTAAATTGACGTTTTCTATCACATTATTATGTGAAAGTTTTTCTTCAACAAACCGGAACACCCTGTATAAACTGTATTTTTTTTCGGATGCTATGGTTATTAAAATGACAAAAAATATTGTATTTATTTCTATGGCTTCCTATTTGATTTTTTATTTTTTAAAGTTTTGGGTGTTTCTAAAATCTTTTTAAATAAACACAAGTGTAGTACTCGTATGCAACACGTTTGGAATGGCATGTGCCACAATTGAGAACTATTAGTCCACTCCTTACAAGCTTGGGCTTCGCACTTTTCACTCGTATGGGATATGTGCCATTTCATAACTTGTAGAATTTAGGTACCTACCTACTATTCTACCTAATGTTAGCTCAAAGGTTATATAAGTTGTGCTAATAACTCACAAAAGTTACAGATGAAACTTTCATCAATTGATTCAGGTTTTATTGGCGTACTTAGTTCTGCCACCTTAACATCGATTTTAATTGTATTGAATAGAATTCTTGAACAAACTAAATCATTCAATGGTTAAATCAAGATCTATGTATCTTGAGTTTGACATATTTTTTTAAAGCTTCTTCTTCTTCCCTCAAACAAAGATTCAAACAATTCATGGATCATATTAAATTATTATTGACATACATGGGCAAATACACAAGGGCACCATGATGCCATTTTAGAGCACAAATTACATAGGGATCTTAAACATTATCGTGTCTAATTTGAAAACGCCTTTCAATGCCAGCTAGTCTATCAGAAACAGTTAACAGTTTCCGTGAGCTAATTTGGTCGAATGAAAGTGCGAATTTTCTATTTCCCGAAAATCGCCTGTGCTAGTTGGAAACAAATTACAATTAATTAACTTTAACGACTGTAATTAGTCAAGGGTAACAAGGCAATTTATTCTGCAGATGCGAACGTGTTAAATTTTGCGAAAATAAACTTGAAGGAAAATTTTCGTTCCACCAGCTCATCTGCGTGGGTGGATAATTTCGCGGGTTTTATGAATTGCCGTTATGAGAAATGCTAGTGGGAGTCCAAAAAAGAAAATTATTCTTTTAATAAAATAATCACCAATTACAACAGGCACTAAAATGTCACCATATAATAGTAATAGTTACGAAAAGAAAAGATTACGTATGGCAGACATATCATTTTAAATATATCTCTACTTGTAAATATTGTGTGGTTTTATTTTGTCAACAAGATATTCAATAGGGATTGAGTACACATTTCGTTTGTGGGTATACAGCGAGCGTGCATTGATTAAATCCCCTCCTGAAGACTCCCAGAGTATAACTGATTTTTAGTCTGTATAATACAGGGTAATTCATTTTAAATGGAAGCCTCTCTCTAAAATTTCTACTTTTCATTCTGTTTTGGCCGGTTTTTTCTAAAAATAGATCACAAAATATTGTACTTTGATGCAAAATTTACTACGAATTGTTTCCAGCAAAAAAATGAGGATAGTCACACCGTGATTTTTTTACCTCAAAACTGACAAACTGACTACCGTTATTGGATTCGGGACCACCTAAAATGGGTTTGTACCAAGTTAACAATTTATGAATCTGAATTTCCCTGTAAAAATTTTCGTAGGTTTGACACAAATACATGGAGGCACAGATGACACATTTTATGTTATTTCAAATATTATTAAAATGTAAATTGCAAATCAGAAAAGATTGAAAATAATAGTTATTTATGTACCAAGGCACTGAAGTTCAACTTTTTATGACTCGTGGAATTTAGTTGCCGAGGCCTCTGGCCGAGGCAAATAAACCACATGAGTCATAAAAATAACTTCAGTGCCGAGGTACATAAATAACTATTATTTTCAATCTTTTCTGATTTGCAATTTACAAATCGGCAGTGAAGTGTCCCAAAATCGTCATTAAAAGCACAGAAATCGTACAATAATGGGCAACATTATTGTACGATTTTTTCAAAAAGTAGGCCTTGGCGAGATGTAAACATCAAACGTCAGACGCGGAGAAATCACCCGTCAAAAGTAACCAAATATTCAAAACCCGGCCGATAAAGGCCCAATTAACTTTTCGCACACATTGCGAAATTGTTTCCTATAGAAGCACAATCCTTCAGTATACATATTTTTGTAGGTTTGAATATCAATAGATTTGTTATGGAGGCTGCACAAGAAGCAGCAGTTTGGTTTTTCTGTACAAAGGTGCCGTGTCTTGTCTTACTTGACCTAGTAGAGCGATCGTCAAAGTCAAGCAACGCCGCGCGTAGTCGGTTCATGGACGGGTGATCCCTTATTATTATTTTCTTGCCTAATAAAAATAGATCAAGTATGACGAGACACGGCACTTTCTGGCAGAAAATCCAAACTGCTGCCTATTGTGCTGCTTCCATAACAAATCTATTGATATTCAAACCTACTAAAATATTTATATACTGAAAGATTGCGGTGGTAGGTAACAATTTCGCAATGTGTACGAAAAGTTAAATGGGCCTTTATTGGCTGGGTTTTGAATATTTAGTCACTTTTGACGTGCGATGGCTCCGCATCTGACGTTTGATGTTTACATCTCGCCAAGGCCTACTTATTGAAAAAATCGTCCAATAATGGGCTACTTCAGTGCCGATTTCTGAGCTTTTAATGACGATTTTGGGACACTTCACTGCCGATTTCAAGAAAAAAACTTTTTATTCCTTAATGAACTATTTTTTCTTGTATTTTCAAATTTTAAAAGAAATACGTGATAAGCGAATCATGTTAGTAACCTTGTCGCACTCGCCTAGCTCATTATTCAGTTTTTTTAATTTGTTTAATATTTCCAAAATCCGCAATTATACAGGGTGTTTCTAAATTATGGTGCCAACGTAATATGACAGATAGAAAATGTCATTTTGAACAATAAATTTCCTATAAACATGGGTCCTAAAATGCATAACAAGAAAGTTACAGGGTGATGAAAGTATAGTTTGAAAAACATCTTTATCGCAATTACTTCTACAGAAGTTATGCAATTTAAATGAAACTTGGTGCAATTCTTTATTAACTGAAGTGCTAAAATTTTGTATAAAAACGATTTATTCCCATCGACCAGAGGCGGAGGGGCGGGGTAGCACAATGGGTTTTCTACTCGTAACTTTTTTGAGGTTATCTTTTTGGTCTCGCCGGTTCATAATTTTTATTGCAAAATAAAAAGATGCAATAGATGCTTTAACAAGATATGTAGACCTAAATTTACAAAAAAATATATTTAAAAGATCGCAGTTAGCCATGAAATTAAAGCGGACTTTTGATAGTTATGCTAGATCATCTCTCAGTTCCTTTAGTAAGTCAAAATAATAACCAAATGGCAATAAATATTAAAAGTTTCTTCCTACCAGTTTTTTTAAGTATACATTATTGATAGGATAGAAAGTAAAAATGATGGAGATTGAATATTTTGTCATTTTGTTATTATTTTTATTTACTAAAGTAACTAAGAAATAATCTAGGATGACTATATAAAATCCGACTTAATTTCATGGCTAACTGCGATATTTTAAATGTTTTTTTTTTAAATTTAAGTCCACATATCTTGCTAAAGGAAAATGAAATTATCAACATGTTATTCGTATATTATCGTTACAATCAGAAAAGAATTTTGTCAATAGTCACAATTTGCAAAAAAAGTATTTACCTGCCAAAATCGAAGTGTGTTGCAAATTTTGCAGCATGTCTAAGGTAGGAAAATGGTCATGTGCAACTAGAAGTTACTCTTGTTCGAAATTTGTGTAACCTCATAAAAAATTATTTCGACAAAAATTAGAAAAAAAGCACGATGCCATCAACCCAGAAAGTTACAAATTTGCATGGGCATCTGAGGTGACTTCGGCGAGTGTACTGTGATTTTGCAGCAATGTTAACATTTTTTTCGCAAAGTTACATCAAAAAATGTTAGTTTACCACAATTAACCATTTTGCCATATTTAAAAACCTTTAAACGATCAAACGATTTAACAAAGAGGTAGCTAATTTTTTTCACTCGAAAGAGAACAAAGTAGTTAAAAAAATTTCAAAGAAAATAAAGAGATGATAGTATTAATTGTTCAGTCGTTTCGGGTATTCTAGAAACTTCTAACTTTTGTAAGAATTAATGCTCCAGTCATTTTTAAATGCCTATAATACAACCTGGCAACCGAATAGGATGCAATGTTTCTAAAAATAATCTCTGTATAGTAAATGTTGCTGTGTAAGCGTCTAGTTCTCATCTTTAAAACACCATCAAATTATATCGCAATTTGTAAGATTTATGTTTTCAGAAATCTTGGCGTCTTCAAATTGGATAAAATTTATCTAGATTATGGCAGTAAAATATCAGATATATTGAAACGTAAACGCCATTTAAAAGATAATCGATATCCCGGGCTTATTTCAATCGGGTATAATAATGTCGGAAATCAAAAAGGGAAAGTCGTGCTACTTTTGTAAACGACGCGAAATATTTCCAGGGATAATGTTGCCGAACGTGCATGCTGAAAATCATCAGTCATAATACCCGTATCATAATATGAAATGGAGCTGCGGATATCTTTTAGCGGAAACCTCGTAATGTGCACCATAAACTTGACAATATAAATGGCATTTTGTTCATTTCGTTAACGCCCAAATGAAACATTTTTCCCACCGCTGTCGGGGTAACTATAAGCTGTTTTGATATTGGGATTTTTTTTACATTTTTGACCTTTAGCTACAAAATATATGTGCCCAAATTTAGAACTTAAGAGTTTAGGGAGCAGTACTTTTATATGGAGATGTTAAGGATGTTTTTAGCCATATCCGACTTCCGGTTTTGCCGGAAATAAATATCACGTGTCCATTTTTTTTACACACCATGGATATTTTGTCGTCTCTAGATTTCTTTAATCATGACTATCTCGCGATATACAGGGTGTCCCAAAGGTCAATATCATCCCTTGGAGTTAGTTTCGGCATAAATGACTATGAATTTCACCTTACATCGGTTTTCCCAGTGCCAAAGCTACAAAATTCCATATTCGGTTTTAGACATAGATACATTGTCACGTACCTTCTAAATCATTCTATTTAGAGCAGAAGTGGTCAGAGACGGAGTTGCAGGGGATATAATTAACTCCAAAATGGCAAATGAAAAAGTTATACCTACTTGCAAAAATTCATACAACTTTCGATTAAGTGCGTTCTTAGGACTTATCTATTTAGTCGGAGTTTGGAGAAGTAACAGACAAAGTTTGGAGGACCTTTGGGGCATTGATGGTTATGGAGTTGAAAAATCTCGATTGGTAATGAGCATAAAACGTTTTAAGTTCATTAATGCGTTGCCTAAGATTTGATTACTCAAGTGGAACGAGAAAAGACTAATAGAGTTGTAACGATATACGTGAAATATTCACTATATTTGTCGCAAACTGCCAAAAATGTTACACTTTAGGTGAAAACGTTACAATTGATGACAAGTTGGTGGGATTTAGAGGGAGGTGCATAATATTTAAGCCGTATATACCCATAATAAACCCAACAAATACGGTATAAAGATATATACGCTCTTTTAACTCTATAATTTGGAAATCTATGCAGACTTGCAACCAGATGGTGTTATAGAATGAGTAATAAGCCTGAATATGTAATTATGAAACTAGTTGAACCAATTATCAATACAGGAAGAAATGTAACTGCTGATAATTGGGTTAGTGACATTCCTTTAATACAAAAAATGCAAGAAAAAAGTTGTCCTATGTCGGAAGTTTGAAAAAACAATAGAGAAATCCCACATGAATTTTTATCAAGTGAGGAACGAGAAGTAAATAGTCTTCGGATTCAAAAAAGAATGCACCCTGGTTTCATATTTTCCGAAGAAAGTAAAATGTGTGCTAGCTGTATCTACTTTGCATAACGACAATGCAATAGACCCGGGAACAGCGAGTAGAAAAAAAACAGAAATAATAACATTCTACAAAAGCAAAGGAGGGGTAGATACCACAGATAAAATGTGTCCTAGCTACAATGCCGCAAGAAAAGTTCGTCGCTGACCTATGGTGGTATTTTTTGCAATTCTTAATATGTGTGGAATAAATTCTCATGTAATCATTTTTGGAAAATGAAAAACTGATTCGCAGAAAGTTGTTTTTGAAGCAGTTATCTAACCAGCTTGATTTTCCTCAATTGAAGAGAAAAACTCAACTTACGATAGGCATGCCGCTTGATTTAGAACATATGCTACATCGCTATAGGGTGCATAGGGAAATAGAGAACCCAGAAAGACAAGAATCGACTGCACTGGACCAACCAATACGAGAAAATTGACCAAAAATATTCATGTAACCTGGACCGACAGGACGGTTTTATGTTAAAAACACCTTTGTTGTAGAATCTTTGTAAGATAAAAACATGCAAATGTTACAACGAATTTAAAATTTAATATCCAAAATAAAATAAAAAGCTCGTTTGTTATGTCCGTTTAATTCGACAAGTTTACATGGCATATTTCTATAAGTACATTTTCTTAAGAAAAGCCGGTCTAAAAAGCAAGCAAGAGTATTTTGGTACCTTTTGGTTGGAAATTAAGACCATGGCTAGTTGTGGTGTAAGTATAAGTATGGAACGCATTAGATTTTTCAGTTTCTTTTTTATATAGTGGACCGTTATTGGTTCGTTTTGGGGTTTTAAACAAATTTTTCTATTTTCATTCTTGCATAAGTAGGTACATACGTTACAAAATACTCTTCCAAAATATTTGGAATTCCCGCTTCTTCAACTGATTGAAATATAATTCCAAAAGTTTATTCTTCTGCAATTTACGTAATGGACAGCGTATATATACGATTTTCTTCATGTGCATGGAAATTTCATGTTTTCACAAACAAATCTACCTATCAAAACTCTGGTAAGATGACAAAACTACGAAATATTGACCACAAAGGCAATTCGTTACCGAAAAAAAGAACGTAAATCGTAATAAAGCTATGCATATTTAAAATACGCGACATTCTAAACGTCAAAAACTGACATACCTATAACTACAGAATACCTCCCTGTAACCTACAATAAGACACCAGCAAAAAAACAATGAAATATGACGTCATGCTGCGGTCTTTAATATAGTGTTAATGTTTGTCACATATTGATCCTCTTTGTAGTGACTGTAGGAATAAGTTATCACAGGGTTTAACCAATTAAAATTATTGTAACTACAATATTTAAGTTACATGATTTGTTTTCAGAATATTTATTTCGTTTCTTATTATTTGTCAGAGATTTAAGTTACGCATTAAACTCACTACAATATTTAGAACATAGGTGCCTGTTTTATTTATTGTTGCCCTCTTAAAAAAATCTTTTATAAATTAGACAAATGAGTGATTTTTCTTCAATTTAATATAAAAAATTAAAATTTTATTAAAATTGATTTTTATTTGCAAAATTGTTTCGATTGATCAAATTGATATGTTGCGCCCGACAGAAGGTTAATTTTAAATATTAGTAAATTGGTTTTTATTGAACTGAAGTATGGAGGGTCTATATGACTGGTGGTTGACCAGAGCTGCTGATTTTAAATTTTAAAACTCCCTTTCAAAATATGATGTCACAATCGTCACAACACTGCACAAAGATCCAATAAAAAATATACAATTTTTGAAACTTTATAGGGTCAAAAATCGAGTAGATCACCCCAAACACTATAAACGAACTAAAGTCTAAAAAATACAGAAGCCTGCCAGTCAGCATTGATTAAGGTTTCCTTATTCGATGCAGTCAGTAAGTTCATATTATAGTAAAGGTGGCTGGTGTGCCACAAGAGGAAACGCACGGAAAATGTATCATCTTAGACAGTAACTTTGTTGAGAATAATTTAAATTGTTTTTTATTTGTTGGTTGGCATTTTGTAAAAAAATAAATTACTCTTGTATTTATTAATATTTTTTCAAAAATTCTAGAGCACTCTTGTCTTGACCCGTATAAAGTTTCATAAAAATTGAGCATTTTGAGATAGTCCAGAGAAAAATACCCTTTATATTATTTTACTGAATCTTTTCACACCAACATTTTGAGTGGTCCTTTTGACCGTCCAACTATTTTGAAGTAATTCCATGGCACACTTTACCCGTCAGATGCCTTTAAAATTCCTATTTTGCTCAATTTTGATATCTTGCAGAATGGAACTGCCGCTATATTTTTTGTTCAAATTTGGTTTTGATGTGTCCTGATTAACGCTGTGGTGTCAGATTTTAAATAAAAAAATGCCTAATACGGTTTTTGGAAAAACGCAGCCCTTTAAAAAATCGCAGTAGGCCAGAATTTCGCTCCAATGTCAAACCAATACTTCGCAAATGATGACCTTAGTTCGTTTAGAGTGTCTGGGGCGGTTTTGATATACATACTCGATTTTTTACCCCAATAAATTCTTATCGTATAAGTGGTTTCAAGTTTCAAATCAAGTGAACTGGGGGAAATTTTATTACTAAGGGAGCTGGATGAGAGGGGGGAATGGTGGGAGAACAGACAGGTCTATTCCTGCGAAATGTAAAATTTACGAGTACAACAGGATTAAGTACATTGAGAGTACATCAGAATTGTATCAGAGTACCTATACTCGAATACATAAGCAAAAAAGTACTCCGCGAGTACATGTAAGTACCTACTCGAATAAAATGAGGACTCGAGTACTATTTTAGAGTACATGTACTCGAGTATTACCCAAGCTCTCCTGTAAGTAGTATACTTCTGCATATTTATAATTTGAAATAAGCGAGATAATAATTAAAAAATCTGCTATTTTATAGAAAAGAGGTAAAAAGGGACCATAAACTCAAATTTTCCATTTTTTGTAATAATGATTTTTTAAATAATTTTTAACCATAGGTACCTACCACCTACCCCGTACATAAATTATGAAAATTTCTTCCTAAATGACTTAATTTTCTAAATATTTTAGTTTTCGAAACATATTTTTATCTCAACTGGTTCTCAGACAGGCTTCTGTTTGTACAGGTTGTTCCATTTGAAGGGAAGCTGGGTCCATTTCCGGTTTAACCTTCGTTTTTAAAACTGCGGAAAAACAACTATTTTCACAACCTTCCTTAGGAGGAGATAAAATATGGAAATTTCTAGAGATACGTCTTTTTTATAATTTTGGGATCCAGTAATTCGGTTTTGGAATTAATCGAAACAAAATGATTGATAATGATTGCGAATGCGTGAAAGTTAAAAAATATGTGGATATATCGGAATCTCTATTACCTTGGGGATTTAATAAATCTGATGTATTAATTATAGTAATGGAATTTTTTTAAAATATTGTAGGGCTGATTTTCGGGTTCTTCTTAAGAAAAATTGGTTTTCCAGAAAAGTTTAAGTTCGTCAATAATATTTAATTCGGCAATTTTATCAATTTGAAAATAGCTAGTCGCATTTTATTATGGTAGGATTTATGTAGCTATAGTATAAAAGTACTAAAACATATGAAAAAGGTGTTAAAATAGATTCCGTTGGTCGTAGTTCAGTTTAATTTCAATGCCTTATAATTTTCACAAAAGTAATGGACCATAAAATATCCTTATATAGCTGGTTAACCGTGCAAATATAAAATACGTGATATCTTATTATAGGATGCAATAAAACTTGCTCAAATCACTAAGGCTTCATAATTTCTTACGGCCGCATTTTATATGCTTCTAAGTCATATAAGGCTATTATTATAATTTGCTAGACGATTTTCCGGATTAAAAATGATTCATTATATTAAGTTCTCTGTAACACCTATTACTTTTGTAACTACTGAATTATGTCGACTTTCGTAGTAGAGAATCATTGATATATCCAGCAAAAACTCGCATTCATGAGGGTTATGTGGCAGAACACAATGGAATTATTCAAAACAGGGTAATTCCGCAGGTAATAGTCTCGATATTATCATACAGTTTTGCCTAAAATTACTTCTATTCATATTCCACCTACATTATCATTATTGATTTTGTGGGCGATATTATACCTAGCTGGGCCCAACCACAAGTAGAGAAGTTTCTACACGTATGCAACTTCCATCGCCTGAAACTATTTCGGCAATTTTTGTATTATTTGGAGGCTTCTGGGACAACTGGCCGGATATCAAAGAACCATCCAATCAATTCGTAATAATAATTGCTATAAAAAATTAAAAAATTAAGGGAACTACTGTGTATAGGTATTATCGATGCCAGAGGTTGACACTTCGAACATCATCATTGTTCAAAAATAATCGGTTACTTCTAAAACTTCAAGTTATATTGTGAAACCACGTTTTTGATATCTATTTATGTATTTTGTGTGTAAGCAGGCTATAGCCGCAAATGATAGGGCTTTTACCCTAGCAGTAGCTCAAGTACTATATACGGAAACCGTAATCCCAGTGAGTGTAGGACAAGCTTTCTACTTTCTACATCTCTTATTTTTACCTTTTTTCCAAAAAAAATTCAGAACTTAATGTGTATTCAATTTAAAAAAAAATTTATCAGGAAGCCGTTACGGATACGAAAATACATGAAGAATACTTGAATGAAAGGGGATATATGAAATTAATGCCTACTTGGACTTTTGCGCAGGGCCGTTCTACTTTTTTTCTAAAATTAGCATCTCTATTAATTACCCATATCTCCGCCACTGGTCTTTGAGTCGGTGTGTACTACACCATTTTGTGGCAACCTATACCAGTAATAAGTTGATCAAATTTTGTTAGATTAGCTTTATTGGTTTCAGAGATATTAAAAAATATCTTTCTTTTTGATAAATGTAATACCCTCTTAATTCCTCAGGGAGCCCCAAAGATATTAAGTGTCTATGAGAAAGTGTCATTATTTTTCAAATTTCTGCTCTGCTTTGTCTGGAAAGAACGGTAGATTTTTACTAAATCATAACAATACAAATAAATTTCAACACAAAATGTAGGAGAAAGATAACATTTTTCAAAATAGAGGCTGTTGTGCAACAAAGCAATATTGGTGCAAAAGCCCTTTAATTTTAAGCTAGGTTCATTCCCTGTGCCAGTGTTTAATAATTTTACATAAAACACATCCATATTTTGAAATTCATTGAAATAAAATGGTAAGGTGTAGTTTTGTTTCGAATTTTATGGTTTCAATTTCAATTTCTGGATTATAAAATAAGAACAACGAATATCCTGATACCTTTCTGAAAATGTGAGGCATAATAATATAATACGAACACATTTTCTTAATAACTAAGCCTTTTTAGTTGCAATAGTGTACCTAAAACATGCGCCGATATATGCCCGGAATTAGATTTTCAAAAAATTTAATAATATATTGTTTTTCTACAAGCGTGCGGAAAAGTGTACTTTTAATTTCTTTGCTTTTCCGCACGCTTGTAGAAAAAATAGTGTTTCTAACTCTTGCGGAAAGTATCTTTTCCACACTCGATTTCTTGGTTGAACTCCGCTACGCGTCATTCAGCCCACTGCAATCGCGTGCGGAAAAGTGCGACTGTCCGCACTTGTTAGGAAATATACTATTTCCCATTTGGTGCAAACTTTATGACTAGCACTGTATAACAAGGAGTAGAGAAACTTAAAATTATATATAATAATATACATATTATAAAACTCGCTTATGAAATACTGTTATATTACCTTTTACAAAAATGAATATTTTACAAATCAGATATATTAGAATTTTAAAACACAATTTAGTAACAAATAAAGATTTTTTAATTGTAATTATAAATAATAAAGGATGTTTTAGTGGCATATCAGGTAAAGGATATCAATTGAAAAAAAAATGCAGTCCAGCCGAGACTCGCACCCACGGGTGCTATGGCCTACGGCCTACGGCCATAGCAGGAGTCAACTAAGCTACGGGAAATACGGGTTCCATCGGCTAGGTGTTATTTCCTGAAAAGATCTGTTGTGAAATTTTATGACGCCATAATTTTTTCATGTTAGGGATGTCACAGCGGATTTTTTCACAGCTGGTTTTTTCAGATCGTTTAAAAATATATTTAAAATCAAGTTTCGGGAAATTCCTTTGTCGGATGCCCTTAAAATTTGAATGGGTCCAAAAAAACGTATGTCAGAAATTGTCCGAGTGAACATATAGGTAGAACACATATACAAAGTATCAACGGTGAGGTAATAAAAGAAATTGTAGGCATAGGCCATAGGCCTGAGTACTAAAATATAATATTATGCAACTGTACTGTACAGCGGTGACTACTGACACATGATACATACGCCATTGATTGTAAATGCTGCCATGTTTACCCGCTCTGGCCTGCAAAGAGATTCATGTGGAAACCAGGCAAGGTGGCTAACAGAGATGACACATACCTATTTGGTGAACACGTAGGTACCTAATATGAGAGTGATCCATTTAATATATTTTTTTAATCTAAACAGGTTTTGCATAAATTTTTGCGACAAAAAGAGTTTGTATGCAGGGTGTTCTTAACTTATAATAGTCAAACGAGGGGATGTTAGTAGTGGCTAAGTTAAAAAAAACGACATCTTAAATTTTTTTTTTGAAAACGTTTGGCATTCCAATAAACTTATTCACATATTGATTTTAGGTTTGAGGTTCGCACAAAGTAGAACAGGCCAATTAATTTCTCAACTGAGTTAGACAATACCTACTTGGATAAGGCTCGACTGATGAGGGCTGACAATCCCAGAAACAACCAATTATCCACCCTTTACAAATGGTTGAGTGGGATCCTCCTTTATTAATCTTTAGTCCCTTCAGTCTTTACATGAAACCGAAAAACGGGAAATAGGTACATTATTGTTGTGGTTGTGGAGATAGGGGTCCCACTGGCATTGACCGCTTTTTCTGTGTGTAATAACTAACTCTCCAAGTTGTAATCTGGAAGCTGTCTCCGCCCACACGCCGATATAATACGGTGAGTACGTGGCACAGCCGCAGCGTGCAACAGCGTCCGGAGTTGTGCTCGAACTATTATTGGATAGGTGGGGTAAACAGACCAATACAAACAAAATTTTATGTTTAAGTTGCGTTGTGAGGCGGCTTTGTGTGGCAATTCTAATATTTACTTTCGTAAGGCTACCTATGGTAGGCTTTAAAACGAGCTTCGGCTACTTGGAATTTACATTATGCGGCATAGAGGTTTGTAGTTTTTGGTACGTGATTCTTGGTCAAAACAAGGGCAAAATAACTAGTAAAAGATAGTGCGACTCAAATATATAATTCAAAATGTGTAAAGTTTCAGCAACAAAAATGTGTTTCTTTGTGTGTGTTTCACCACTATCACTCAAAGATATACAGTGACCCACTTCAATCCGCATAAAATTTGTATTTATCATCCCACTTCAAACCCCATAAAATTTGTACTTATTTATCATCCGATTTTGATCGAGGTTTTTTACAAATAAGTCATCAAAAAGGGTACTTTACGACAAAACGGCACATTTTATTTTAAAAGACCGATTCCTACTATGACATATTTTTTGGGTCAAATTTGGACAAATCATATTAGGCATATTTTTTTAAAAAAATTCTGACCATGCCACATGCCACTAGGTTGGGCGGGTTTGTTTAAGACGGGTTTGTACAAAAAAAAAAAACAAAATGTCATTTTTACTGTGTTTTTTTTTGTATATTACCTATACCCTATATACCCATTTGTAATAAAGGATGTGTCAGTTTCAATTGTTTTCTAACCCCCATGCAACTTGATTTAAGCGAGTAGGCAAGTAAAATACGTCGTTAAATCGCGATTTTCATTGGTTTCATATGCCTAATATGATTCTTCCAATTTCAACCCAAAAAATATATCGTAGTAGATCTTCTCTTTCTTAAAATAAAATGTACCGTTTTGCCCTAAAGTACGGTTTTTGATAATCTATCACTAAAAACGCTTGATCGAAATCGGATGTCAAATACAAATTTTATGGGGTGTTCCTGTTTGAAGTAGTGGGTCATATTGTATACAGGGTGATTCAGTTTCGGTGCTCAACATGGGGATCTCGGAAACCGTAACAGATACGAAGTCGGTCAAATGGAGACACACTTGCACCTTTGGGTGCCTAACAATATGCGGTTGAGAAAGTTAAGATATTTTCATGGGTTGCTGAGATATTTAAAAATAACCGAATTTTTGAAAATTAGATTTTATATTTTCTGGCGTCATTTGCGATACTATTGAAAAATAAATTATACTTTTCCATTGCAACTTTTTCTGTACTACTTCATAGTATTTTTAGATTATGACGTTTCGTTTTCGAGATAGAGGGATCATAATATTTTTTTTTAAATAAGGACCTGGATTATTTATTGCATATTTCGAAATGAATCGTTGTCCTGAGTATACAACAATGTATGATAAATACATATTTGTTCTCTTTTTAGCCGCAAAAATGCACATTTACTAAGAAAAAAATTAAAAAGTTTCTCTCTTTTTTTCAAAGCTATTCCAATTATAACAGGTGATCATTATTTTAAAACTAAACTCCATGTTTGTCATATTTTGAAATTATTTTTTATACTTTAGGTAAATAACAATAATAATTATTATTAACAATAGTGAGATCGTTGAGCAGCGGAATTAAATCACCCCTGAATATAAGCACTCGATGGAGTGCGGAAATGAGGAAACTATTATTATTTCGTTTTTCGCAGTACAGTGGTTTTTAGGGGAAAATTATTTGTAGTTTACGAAGTCTGAAAGGTAAATTTTACGAATTTTATTTAAAAAAACTGTGTTTTTTTTAGGATAGGTATAAGTACAGGGAGTGCCAGTTAAGACTTTACGAGCGATTATCTCTGTAATTTTTGAGATAAATTGGTGGTTCAAAACTAAACTTGTGCAGTTTTGCCAAGGAATTGAATACCCCCAAGAAAAAACAAATGAATTTCAAACAAAAAAAAAAAGCAAAGAAATGATTTTTTGAAAAAATCAAGATGGCGATTTTGTAGAATTTTTCTTTTGACAAATTGGATAACAAATCTGCACCGCACACTTAGATATCGCTTCTGGTTTAGCCGGAAGTGACTTTTTTTCCTCAAGATGTTACGAGCGATTTTTTCAGTAATTTTTAAGATCAATTAATGGTCGAAACAACAAATTTAAGAAATTGAAAGGAAAACGCAGTTGAATTTCAAACAAACAGTTATCGCCAAATAACCGATTTTTGCCTAGCGATTTTGTTCCATTCTTTTATAAGATTAGTAAATTGAATATTGAATAAAAAATCTGCACCGCGGATTGGGCAAAAAAGATACTTATTATATCGAAAAACAATTTAAAAATGTTTCAGAAAGAAAATAGGTATGTCACAACCAACAATCGTTAATATTTAATATAGTCCTCCTTACGGCAGAATGCGTGCGACGTAAGGGAAAAGAACTCGCAAATATTATAGAATTAGTCACAGTTCAGGGGCGTAGCTCAATTTTGTGTAACTCACTGACTCAATTTTCATACAACTGTTATTTAATTTATTGTTATTATTATTCTTAACGGCGATGTCTTAGACTATGGAGGAAGGCAAACCCTTATAACATTGGCAATTATTTCTCGTGCTTGAGAATGCAACGTTCTTCCCTGCTAACTCATTTTGCACACGTTAACTCCCGAACATACGAAACGCCACTGAGCTCTCTGAGCCGGCGGAAAAAACTTGCCAGCGGCCAAAAAAAATGAGGTCTGTGTGGTAGACCAAATACGTAGTTAACTTTACGTACTATAGAAACAGGCACAAAACGCGTTGGCTAACTGCTTTTGTCAGCCGACTGCTTGGTATAAGTGGGGTGTTGCCGTATTTCAAAGGCGATGGTAGACGCGACGATGTTGAAAAAAATATAATAGGTGTTTTATCACACCGCGTTAAAAATAAATAATGATAAACAAAAATGGTTAAGTGGTCCCGTGATGCGAGCTTTATTTTTTCGGTATAACAGAGTTTAGAAATTCGGCTTCAATATATTCAATATATAAAAAACGAGGATCACATACTCACATGCTTGGGTAGAACACCTCAAGGTAGGTATAACAATAACTCATAATTTACCAATAATAAAAATACGCCCAATTTAGATTTATAATGTCCGTTCTTTTATTGACTGTTTTTTTTCCTTTTTATTACCATCCATTAATATTATTATTTGTGGGTTTCCTGGGTATTCGACCATAATTAAACAAAAACAAAAACAACCATGTTTTTGTTGTGTCTTTTCTTTATTATTATTATTATTTACGTACGTTTCGGCATATTAATACAATCTTCAGATACAGGTTAAAAATTAAAAAATAATTGAAACGTCAACAGGGACGGATGAGGGTCAACCGGCCCGGGAAGTTTAGTCATTCCGGCCCAATAAGATATGTTGCAATAAAAAGCAGGTTTATTTTTATTTGGATAAGTAGTTTATTTAAAACCTCTTGCATAATCTTGAAATATAATACATGTCATAAAAATAAATTCTTCTATCATCAAAAATTAAAACAGCCTTATTCTCTATAAACAAAAATAACATAAAAATGACAAACTAGACTAGATCTATTATTTGATTTAATAAATTAATGCTTTTTTACCACGTGTTTACTAACTCGCTTTCTTTTCCTCCTGCTCATATATGTTAGTCAAATTTTGCAATTGATTTTATAGGTACTAATTTCCAGATGAGTTAGAGACTTGAAACTTCATACAACATAGCTGAGACTAGGATAACAATGCAAAATTAGTGGGGTATAATATACTACACGTTATTATTATGTTATCTGTTACTATAAAAAAAGTATGAATACCTAATAAATAAAAATATTTGACTAGTGAAAATTTGTCAACAGATGCATTGGTAAGTAAGAAAGATCTGGAATTAATAATTAATAAACCTGAAATTTGCCACATGTCTGTGTCATAATCTCATCAAGATGTTTAAAATCGATTGAAAAATTTCAAAAAAGACTAAAAACAGATAATAATAAAATTTCAATATATTATTTTAATATATCCCGTATTTAAAAATGACCAAAAAGTATAAAATAATATAAAAACAGACTAAAAAAATAAAATAATTTCTCCTATCCTCATAAAGATTCGAAAAACGTGGGGCACATGCAATAGATAATAGTAAGCAGTGTAGAGGGGTAGCTGGCGTTGAGAAAACATTGTATACTTTATACTTTTTAGTACTTTTTAAAAGCGTGGTAGGTACCTATATTTTTAAAAAATTATTTATATTAAACTTTGTGATAGCAATATATTAATAACTTATTCATTGTCCATTTGATTTAAAATAGCTTTCTCTATATTTATTCACTATCATAAAAGGCTCTGATCTAGTATCTTGCAATCTACAGTATGTCCGCGTTTGCTTGTGAACACTCTAGAAATCTATGAAGAGCCGAGTAAAACTTAGCGCTGTATGTTTTTTTTTAGATTCGTCTAAAGTAAGATATCTGATATTTCACAGACACTACTATTTCGATTGGGTGATTATTCCATTTCTAACTATGGTTTTTTTAAATAACCAATTTTCAGAATATCATATTAGGCATTCTTTTAAGAATAAAATGGTGCCATCGAATTGGCCATAGCTCGAAACCCTTTGTACAAAATATCACTACTCTAAGTTATACAATGTTCACAAAGTGGGGAAAAAATAAAAAAAAAATAGATTTTCCAGAGTAGGTACCCTGTATAAACCACAGGGCACATTTTGGAAATATTTTTTTGTAAATCGATTAAGCTTTGCCTGAGGTATTATTGTACGTAGTATAGAGTATAGCCAGTCTAGCTCATACAGGGTGTTCGAAAAAAAAAACAAATTTGACGAAAAAAATATTTATAAAAAAAATGATTTTACATTAGGTCCCTAGGTAACTGTCAAATATGTCGAAGATATCGTTTTTGTTTTCATTACATTCATGGCACACCTGATTTGATTGAAATGTTAATGAATAAATAATCATAATTAAGGATTTAGGATTAGGTTGTTAGGAAATGTTAAAATCAAGTATGTTTTCCAAGGGCCCGACATAATGCAGTAGAATCCCGAATTTTTTCTTTAAATAATTTTATAAATACATGATTTCATCAAATTTGATTTTTTTAGGAACATCGTGTGTGAGCTAGACTTGCTATGCTACGTACAATAATACCTCAGGCAAAGCTTAATCGATTTGCAAAAAAAAAGATCACCAACGTGAGCCCTGTGGTTTATACAGGGTACTCTGGAAAATCTATTTTTTTACATTTTGGCCTCACTTTGTGAACGCGCCCTGTATAACTTTGATATTTTGTACAAAAGGTTTTGAGCTATGGCCACCATCCATTTTATTCTTAAAAGGATGCCTAATAATATGATATTCTGAAAATTGTTCATTAAAAAAAAACATAGGTAGCCATCACCCAGCCGAAATAGATTTCTAGAGTGACACACTATATTCCTTAACCTATTTTTATATATCTTAATGTTGAAAACGACCATTCACGTTCAACTTGAGAAATAGGCAATGTCAAACTGTACTGATATGCAGAAGCCAAAGCAGAATATGCCCGTTGGAACATATTAGGAAGGGAAGAAGGAGCCGGAATAGGCATCGTTGATTGCGCTGCGGCCGCGGTGATAATTATTTCGATATTTTGCGTATGCCGTATGCCCGCTAGCCGTCCAGGCCGGCCCAAGTCGGCCCGATTGCGACCGGCCCTTCGGGCATTTGCCCGACTGCCCGGCCGTCTCATCCGTGAACGTCAACAAGTTCTTACACAGACCTAAATGCAATTTTAAATAATTTAAAAATGTCAAAATGTTTTTTCAATTCAAGGAAGGAGACTTTTCCTTGGTTTTTGTTTATGTGTTGGGTATACAAAAATTCTAGGAACTTGAAATAATTTCAATACTTACAACATAACAACATTAATTATTAATGTAAGTATAGACATAAGTGAGTAGGCAGGTAAAGTAAGTAGTTATATCACAGATTTCATAGATTTCTAAAATTTTTATCGGTTAATATTTTTTAACAAAATTTGGTACAAACTCGAATTAAGGCATGCCCATGCCCAATCCGGTGGAGTTGGCAGAATTTTTATAAAAATTTCACTAATACGATTTTTCCAATTTTGACACCAAATATATATTGTAGGAGGCCTTGATTTTTCAAATAGAATGTCCAGTTTTTGATTCCCTATCGTTTAAAATACTATCAAAATCGGATGATAAAAAATACAAATTTTATGGGGGTGTTTCGGTTTGAAGTGAATCTCACTGTAGATGTAATGGCTGACAAAGAAAATCAAGTACCTACATATTCAAAATGTGTGTAGGTACTTTACGCTCTAGTACTGAATTTCCTCCAACTCACACGTCCAAACTGCCTCTTATTGGTTTTGTTTGTGATTTCGTTAAAAAGGTCATCTTGAAATTTGGAGCCCTCCCCTCCCCCAGAACCAGGGGCCCGGGACGGACTGCCCCCTCCGCTCCCCGCCAGTCCGCCGCTGCACCGATGTACCTATCTGATTTAAATATTTCGGGATGCCTACATGAAATGCGCTGTACGCTGTAAAAGTACATGATGCAAATTCAGATGTGCAATCAACAGGCAGGAATATACGAGCGCGAGGTCGTGTTGAAAATAAAATATCGTCGAATATGACAGCAACGTTTTTCGGAACACCACTGAAAATCGCTTTAATTAAATGCGTGAACGAAAATAAATTCCTTGTCCCGGTCATGTCGTTTTGTCGTATGCGGGCAACACAAAAACGAAGGCATGGGTCTTGTGGGATATTCGAACATTTCCGGGCGACACAAACAGTTCAATTACAGAGTTGGCTTTTCTCACGTGATCTCCGGAACGTGCAAAAATATTTTTTTTCTCTACACACAACTTCCGCTCGGCTTCTTTTCTGACACGCAACAAAATAAATATTTACGAGAATGCCTTTTGTCCTATTTCGACACCTGAATAAGGTTGGTATCATATCCAGGGCGTGATTTATATTCACGTCATTCGCGTTCCTCTCCTCATGGGAGAGTTTTTGCTTGCCAAGTTCGTATGTTGGCAATATTGTTCGTGGCAAAGAGAACTGCTAGACCCTTATAATAATTTGATTTCTTATGAAACTCAGGCCTATACGATAACGTACAGCCCATATTGGTTAATGCACAGGGGGGCTACGTTTTGAAAAGAAAAAGAACACAATCGTGGTCAATTAAAAAAATAGGTGAGTACCGAGGAGGGTACCTACTTCTGGCATGGGCTTTTTTATTTTTTGTTTTTAGTAGTAATTGCATTATATTATTACATTACATTATTACATTACATTACATTATTAAATTACATTACATTATTACATTACATTATTACATTACATTATTACATTACATTATTACATTACATTATTACATTACATTATTACATTACATTATTACATTACATTATTACATTACATTATTACATTACATTATTACATTACATTATTACATTACATTATTACATTACATTATTACATTACATTATCATAATAGAATCTAACTAGGATGTAAAATCGATTTATTCTAGAAAAATACCACTATATTGTGAGTCTTCTTTTCCGTCGTGCCCTCGTAACGCTATTTCTAGTTTGCCACTGACTGGCCGGCCACTAGACGCTGGCGGCGTTGGCTGTCAGTGACAGCGCCGGTAATTCAATCATTACAGATTACTTACACGGGACGGGAAGTTCAGGCACCGCCGGATAGATGGCGATGGCTCCACTCATCTCGGAAAGTAGGAGGAATGTTTTGTGATTAGTTATTTAACCGCATCTAATTCATATCAGTAAAATGATTTCAAGGTATTGTTAAAAAAGTAGTCACAATTCTTTTTAGTCCTACGTTAAAGTTTCGTTGATGTGAACCAACTGCAGTTGAATAATTATTCCCAAAACAAAAGCAATGGTCGGGTGGTGGCGGTAGCATGCGGTAAGAAGGAACAAAACCGACTGGAGCGCTCTAGCGACTGTGGCGATTAGGAGACTCCGTCTTGTCAATACCTTGAGTACGGGTGTGTGGACCGTGGTGTGTAGAGAGTTCTGCAAGTGGCGAGGCCATGAACTTGAAATTTGAAAGTAAACAGTGTCAGTGATAGAGTGTTTTTATTTTGATGCATATTTGCACTTTTGTGCTTAGTTTTGTGTTTTCTCTCCTGCTGCAGTCTCTGCATCCGTTGTGGGAAACTAAGAGCTCCCTACACTCCTAAGTGCACACCCACCAATTACTGTTGATTGACATTGAAAAATCAAAAAGGTAATAAATTCACTTAGACAATTCATACGTTTTTTTGAAATATCTGGGAAAGGTACAAAAAAAGTAAATTCACGATATGGTGGACGCCGTTAACAAGGGGTTTTAATAAACTTCTGAAAATATTTTTTTCCTTCTTTTTGGTTGACTTTTCAATTTTTTTAATTTCGAAGTAAAAGACTGGACCCCGTTTGACTTATGGCGCGAGAACAGGCGGAAGTAACACGGTTTTGGGGCTTAAAATCCTAGAGAATTCTCGTATGCTACAACCGCGTATAAAATGCAGCGGCGAACGGCGGAAGCAACCCACTTAGCCCGATCGCGCCCCCCTTCCTCGCGAAATCGAGGCTCATAAGATTCCTAGCTCCCAAGCGACGGCGACGGTTTTACGTTATCGGTTGCAGGCCGTTGCGGCAATTTAGATAATAGTAAATAGTATGTAGTCATCATCGGCTGCGGGCGTTGCGGCAGTTCGATTAGGAAGGAACAAGGAAGGAAAATATAGAATATATCAGGAACTAAATTATTTTTCTCCGCATTTTCTGCTAGGCGGCTCTATTAGCCCCAGGAGTGGTGGACGAGCCACAACTGCTACAACTGCTTTACAAACACGATTTTCTTTATGTGTAATATAATGTATATAATGTGGTTTTATTTGAGGAAGTATATCACTATGTAGGTAGAGAAGCCCAAATTGAACGCCTCCCACCCGCTAAAACTGCTGGTGCAGTTGACCTGTCTGCAGTTGTTTACGTTACAATAAGTACCAAACAAGTAGTATAAAATTGGATCCATGTGTCTATTTAATGTAAGAACAGTCTTGCAACTACCACTAAGGAGACCATAACTTTCCAATATGTCCAAAACTCGTTCTACAATGTTTGTGTTTATTTCTAGAGTTTATCCTTAATTTACCTACTGGTCTTAACCAGGCAAATTTGTAGGGGTTTTTATTTTTGAACAAATATTTAGTTTTGAGTTTTGTTTCGGAAGTATCTACTAACTGCTTGCTTAAAGCTAGTTTTAATTTGGGAAACTACTGGTTCAAACTTGGCAGCCGGATTCCTACATTTAACCATTTAAGATCCTTCAAAAAATTTTTACTCTCAAGAAATTAGGATTAGGAGACCACAAAACAGCAGAATATTATTCCAAATGTTGACAACCTATTAATTATGCAGATAAATCACTTTAGTATTATGTCTTCATTATTTTTAGGTACACAGTTTAAATGCCGGGCATTTATTAATATGACATACTAAGACAAACCACAGGCAGCTTGTCGTTGCAGCTATTGCGAATAAAAGAGTTATTAGTAGGTAGTTATTGGCGAAAAAAAAGGAAAGCTCCCTAAGGAAGAAATTGTTGTTTTTTGCATTAGGACTTACCTATGGAGCAAATGTTCATAAAAGAAAACCATAAATAATTTTTAAAAAATCAAATTACCTATTTATTATTATCAAAAGCATAGAGCAGTATTTCTAAAGTAAGTTATCAAATAACGTTATAGTAGTGAGACGTCTCTGAAGGAATGCTAGAGAGCTTGCACAGGACGCGGAAGCGGCGCGGTATTCCGCGCGCGGTTTTCCGCTGCGATATCGCGTAGCCTATAAAACTATGGGTTCAATTTTTTTGCCGCGCAGCGTCCGTGTGCAAGCATAGGTACCATTTAAAACGATACAATTTAGCATCACGCGGTTACGCATGCGAATAACCGCACGCGGCATGCCGCGCCGCATCCGCGTCGTGTGCAAGCTCTCTTAGAGCTCTCTTAGGTTTTGAATCACCCTGAATAAAAAGTAATTAACTTATTAGTGTTTTTGTCAATCACAATTTTCATAAACGTAAAGATAATGAGTCCTTTTTGGAAGTTTTATACTCTGATGAGAAAAAAAGTAAATATTTAAG
This sequence comes from Pseudeuparius sepicola, assembly GCA_963920635.1. Lineage (NCBI taxonomy): Eukaryota > Metazoa > Arthropoda > Insecta > Coleoptera > Anthribidae > Pseudeuparius > Pseudeuparius sepicola. The sequence continues at coordinate 42,156,164 of OY987302.1, read as the reverse complement.
ACTTTTCCTTACTTCTAAATAAGCTGCATCGTTGTATTTGGGATTTAATGTCGCTCAAACAGTTGCCAAGGCCGTGTTTTTTGTTTTATTTTTCTTCGCCTTGGGCGAAAATTTAATGGGTACATACCTCTTCTGTCTTCTAATTTCTTAACGAATTTCCCAAGATTTGTGTTTTATTTCAATTATTCAATAAACATTTCAGAAGAATTCTGGAATTTATATGTGTTTTTATGATAAATTATGAAAGACAAAGAAACGAGTAGTGTAAATAGTTTTAACGGAATAAGCTGCAACGTTAACGTAGGGTTATAAATATACAAAAATCGACAATATTAATGATAATGATGATGATAATGATAGATGAAAGATAATAAACAAAACCACGTTAATAAATCAATTATAGCTTATTACAGAGCTATTATTGCGTATTTCGACGACTAAATACGCATTAATAAAAGGTTTTGAAAAAGCAATATTTAGCTTCAAAATCAGGTATAGCAATAATAATTATTATATAACCACTTACTCGCGTTTAATGTACCTACACGTTATTAAAATTCCAGGAGCTTTCTTATTGATTTTTTCTTTTACAAGGCGATCGTTGGATAAAAATTCGAATATTTTGTGGATATTTCATTTCCATTGCATTATTCTCCGGTTTTATGCAATCGGTCATAATCCTACAGATTTAAAGATATATGCATGGAACAAAAAACTGCCAAGCAGTCGAAGAAATAATTACTTGCTAATAGATCAGCTTGACCGCTTGTAATAGGTACTTGCTTTATACCTACTATATTTATACTACCGGGTGTTTCATCTTAAATGCGAACACCCCCGTAAAATTTGTATTCTTTCTCCGATTTTAGCCGAGTTTTTTTCTAAAAATATGCCACAAAAAACTCTAAGCTGGTGCAAAATTTCAGTTATTAATATCAATTTTCAAGGCCTACTACGACTTTTTTTCTAGTAAAAAATTTTAAAGTCAACTGGCTTATCAAGTGTGCCGTGAAATTACTTCGAAACAGTTGGATGGTGAACAGGACCACTCACAGTGTCGATTTGCAAAGATCCAATAAAAATATGTATCAACTCGTAATGCTGAATTTTTTAAACTTTATGCAGTTCAAAAATCTAAAAAATACAGAAGCCTGCCAGTCAGTAAGTCCATATGAGTTAAGGTGGCTGGTATGCCACAACAGGAAAGGCACAGAAAATGTATCATCTTAGACAGTGACTTTATTGATAAAGTTCCAACAATTTGAATTGTTTTTATTTGTTGGTTGGCATTTTGTAAAGAAATAAATTACCTTTGTGTTTATTAATATTTTTTCAATGATTCCAGAGCACTCCTGACCAGTATAAAGTTTAATAAAAATTCAGCATTTTGACATCGCCCAGAAAAAAGACTCTGTACATTTTTGTATCGAATCTTTGCACACCAACACTTTGAGTAGTCCTGTTGATCATTTATCTGTTTTGACGGGATTCCATGGCACACTTGACTCCAGATGCCTCTAAAATTCCTATTTTGCTACACTTTGACTCTCTCCAGAATGGAACTCCCTGTATATTTTTTGTTCAAATTTGGTATACGGGGGTTTTAGGGTCTCCTGGTTAACGCTGGGGTGTACGATTTTAAATAAAAAAATCGCTAAATGGTTTTCGTCATTTTTTACTAGAAAATAAATTTGTAGTAGGCCTTAAAAATTGAGATTAACACCTGAAATTTTGCACCAACGTAAAAAAGAGTTTTTTGTGGCTTATTTTTAGAAAAAAAAACGGCTAAAATCGTATGAAGAATGTTCCCTAATATCTGCAAGTGGTTACTGACAACATGCCTTTCAACAATGGTTAAATTAAGCAACTTTCCGCATGCAGTTTGGGAAGTGAAAAACGCAATAATTAAGTTTTCTTAAAACTGGTGTCTGGTGTCCGTTCGTGTGCGTTTTAGGGCGATAGGCAAATATAAATCTTAGTGGGAAGGCGATTAATGAATACACAATTATTATTATCAACTGAAGACATTGATTCAATGAACGCAGTTATCTCAGGGTTGTACAGGGTGATTTGTTATATATTCCGTAAACTTATAAAAAGGATTAAGAAATAGAAAAAAGTTTAAATACAAAAGTTGTTTGAAATTAAAGAGAGTAGATACAATTTTATGAATATTTTTGTATAAACAGGGTGCTCTATTTTTCACAAATTTTTCGATTTTAATGTGTAAATTCGTTCGAATCTCGATAGTAACGGAGTTACATAATTTCTAATTTAATCTTTTTGTAATCATATGTTGCCAAATTTTTTTTTGTAGTGCACCGATTAGCTTTAAATTTGTTACACTTTTTACTTGTGTCGAGCTGTACATAGCGTACAAAAATCATGAAATTCTGCATTCCCTAACCCTACTATGAGCCACACATTTGATCATCATTTTTTGTGTTTTATTGTTTCAGAAAACGATAAAAATGCTACCTACGGTCAAGGCCAAAATCTTACAAAAAGGTCCTCCCGTCTAGTGTCGATAAACACAACCGTTGTACCATTACTAATAAGACAGTCAATATGGCTATTACAAGATGGCGCACCGCCCCACTTTTCTCTTCAAGTCAGAGAATATCAGAGCGAAATGTTTTATAACCGATGCACAGGTCGTCGAGGATGTCGAAGAACTTATAAGAATAATTGACAGCTGTGAAGTTATTAGGGGAAAAGAGGGCTATTCTTTCGAGTTCGTCGCTCGTTTTTAAGAAGACTTGATTTGGGCATTGAAATAGGCGGTCAGCACTTTGAAAATCTTTTGTAAATAATCTCGATGTTTTGGTTGTGTTAATACAATAATTATAAAAAAAATTGTATACTTTTGTGTTTTATTAAAGAACTGTGTTATTCCTAGTTAACTGTTAGATATTGTCATTCTTACCATCATTTTGTCCTATAACAGTAATTTGATGGTTGCTAACAGCAGCTATTATTGAGACTCGCTTGGTATGTAAATGAAGTTATCTGCAAAAGAAATTATGAATTCGTATGTCGCACACAAAATTACAGGTCTATGCCTATAATTCGTTGTCTAAGGGGTCGCACTTAGCACTCAGTAACGGCAAACAGGTTTTTGCTCCCAAAAGGGAAACAAAGGTGATTAAAATGCTAATTAGTTCATTGTTTATTACGCATTACCTTTCCACACATTATGTAGGAAACGAAAGTAAATGAGAAAACGGTGTATTTATAGTCTCAATTTCTAGAAAATGCTATTTTTCTGAATAGTTTTTTTCTGTAGTACGGAAATAATAGTTATTTAGATAACAAGACCGGAAAGTCTTTTAGATTTCTTTTAAAAAAATCGCTAGAAGGGATTAAACAAAACAAAATCTGAAATGTCAAATACAAAATATAACCACTAAACCTATTTTTTTAGTCTGTGTTAATGAAATAGACTGCCAAAAATGTTTCTTACAAACATAAACATGGGTCCGCAAACGTTTCGTTTTAGAAACCCCTTATGGGGTTGGGAATTTTTGGAGTTAGCTTGGCAAAAATAGCCTCTTGATATTTTTTTCGTAACTGTTCCCATTTGGACACAAAATTAGAAAACTCTATCTGTTTTAACTTTTTCCTAAATAATCAAGCCAATTTTTGTTTTTTGTTTATACAAGGTGATCATCGATTTTTGATGGTGTGATTCACACGAATACCCTGTTACGTACATCTACAATAGTTTGTTTGCACGACAGCAAAATTACACTTTTCCATACGCATTTTAAAGCAGAAAGTTGTAATTTTTCTCACTACTGTGTAAACGTTCCCGAAATCAACACATCAACTTATGAAAAGTTTTACTTTTAATAATAATTATTAGTGACATTAACTTTGTCAAGTAATAATAGGATTATGCTTTTCAGGTACATTATTGTTTTACTCTATTATCACAGACTAATCAAATTATCCTTCAAAATAAATATATCCCATAAGTGATTCTGCAAAATAGCCATTATACCCCACTATGTGTAGTGTTCTATTATAGTTTTCTCATTAAAATTCATATATCTTATTATTTGTAACTATAATTTATAAAGTTTTTCCATTCTCGTAATGAGAACAGAACAAAGAATAATCCATTTTAAAATGAGAGAAATGGGAAGCAAATTATTTTTTGTCACTTTGTTCATAATATGTACCTCTTTCTCTAAATTTTGCATATTTTTGTGTAGGTATAGGTAAGGTATCATTTCCGCCAGGGATAGGCAAACACTTTAAAATGTTCTCAATTAAATCACTGAAATATTTCAAGTCAATAATTGACACCTAAGGTATATATATATTCCCGGGTCCAATAAGTTATAAAACTTTGAATAGCCCAATCAAGTCCAAACTTAAAATACAGGTACACAAAACCGCAAAATATTTTCTCATTCATCAGTATCAAAAGTCATGAAGTCATGCGATACATAAAAGCCGCACATGATAGTGAATTAGCAATCCCAAATCCACTCTAGATGACAACTGGGGCAAGAAGTTGTTAAGTGAAACAGTTCTCACATCATTTTGAAAAATATAATTTATATTCTTCAATAGCATTTGCTATCACATGGAAAAACAGGCTTCGGAAGTCGTCAGATATCATGGCATCAAAATTTAAGGCAATGGTTTGGAATAACATGGGTTGACCTATTTCGCACAGCAGTAAACAAAATGAGATGGAGCAGAATGATCGCCGATGCTACTGAGGATACGGCATGGAAAAGAATTCGTAAAAGTATTTTGATGCTTTTAAAATTTGTCTTTTTCAGTTACATAATTTTCAATCTGATTTATAATAATAATAATAATTGTTATATGTTATATGTACTCATCCTTATTGGCGACTTTTGATGACGATACGTGGCCACGTTCTTGAAGTAAACTTCCTAAAATGAAAAGAGCAGAGTCAATTGTTGATTGATGTTACTCGCTTCGTGCGCGTGTTCGTTCCCTCCTTTTTCACACATGAATTCTTTCACGCCAGAGGGCGCGCGAGTTCGACAAGCCTTACTATTTGTATGTATGAAAAAATGTGACTCTCCATAGGGGCTCTGGGGCTAGAGCCCCCCTGTAGAAAGTTGAAAGAATAACACCCGCAATCTATAATGAACCGTGGCAATTTAACTACACTCCGCGCAGGAATGTATGCTTGGAATCAGATACATCCTGTATCGTGCTTGGAATGTATTTTCGTGGGGATAACGGCGCTCTATTCTATCCCTACTTCGATCGCTATTGACGGCAAGGTTGTTTAAATTCATACATACGAATAAAGACGATTCCGATACATCTGGCAACAGTGCCCGGCTCGTGGTCTGTTGCCCAAACAGCGCAGCGCGGTAGGAGTGAAAAATCGGCGCTTGCTGTCTGCCACAAATTTCAGCCCGGATTTCGCAAGGAAGAGGGCGAGATGGGGACAGGAGAGGGCGCTGGCGGAGCGAAGGGGAGCGATCGGCTGCTTCCGCGGCCCTCTCAGGGCTGCATTTTTTATGCCCCAAAACCTAAAACCGTGTTCGTTGTAGTTACGCGTTCCGCAGTCGACGCAGTCCGCCTTCGCCTATTCCCGCGCCGTAACCGTATAGGGTAGGTACAGGGTGATTGCTTATATTTTCCGTTTCCTTATAACTTTTCAGGATGAAGAGATAGAAAAAAAAGTTCCGTACAAAACTTGTTTGTAATCATGGGCACTTCCTAATTTTTTTAGTTTTGGGACAGGGTGTTGCGAAACTAGCGAAAAACAACAAAGTTCCAAAGTTCCCAAGTAACATTTAAAGTTGCATAAAAAACCTGAAGACCAATAATACAACTTCTTGTCTATAGACGTATAGTCCTTTTTACAGCTCCTTTATGACTGAATATGAACGGTTGGAAACAGGTTTTCATGACTTTTCATACAACTTTTATCCGACTTGATTGGATATGACTTTTATAAGTCCATTAGGTCGTTTAATTCATAGATACCTTAACGTCATAAAGAAGTAGCTCTAAAGTTGTGAAGATCTCTATTAAGATCTTCATATTACCAATTAGTCGTAAATATGGAACTAACGTAGATAGTGTTATACCAACAATCCAATATGACTGAATACAACGGTCTGATTTAATTTGACATAATGCGAAGTCATATTGTGCAGTGTTAGCTTGTAATACGAAGACATTTCATTCTGTCTCGGCCGTGAAAATTATAAATATAGCTCGAAAATTTACAACGAGCCTTTAAAATAATGGAAATTAAAGGAAATGAAAGAAAAAATTTAAAATAAGAACGTGCTTTAAACTAAAATTTTAATTAAAGTGTTTCAGTTGTACAGGATCGTTCGATATATCGAAAATACATGTTAACCACTCAAATTTCTATGATTTGTGCCCACAAATTAAATTCGAAGTTTTGCCACCTTCGTAAGACAAACATGGTTGTCCTATTTAACTAAATTTCTGATGGCAAACATGGCCGACGGTGCTTATATTATGACTTAGTAGTTGTAAAACTTCAATTAAACTACTAAGAGGTCATAAATAGTTCTAAAACTGCCAAACGACTATTAAGAGGTTATAAAGCGACTAAAACTAAAATCCAAATGAGAGAATAAGTATTTATATGTACATGCGCGTGGAGGGCTGTCTTTAGAAATTTCTGCAGTCCGGGGTAGGTGCCTCGTCAAGTTCGTAGTAGTGCTAGTAGTAGTAGTAGTATAAAAAATAAAGATTTGTATGACAAAACTGATTTAATTCCAAATCTTTGTAACTGCTCGTCTATAATTTCCTGAGCATTTGTATTTTGCCCAGTCTTTTGTAAAACTCATAATAATTTTTAACAGATGCTGATATGCTTATACTACTTTACATTTACTGTATGACATATGGCACATCATATGATACAATAAATTACGTCTCACTTTTACTAATGACCCTATGAAAGTCGTATAAAGGTATTTTATTAAAATTACCACTTACTGGGGTCATATTGAGGTTCAAATTAATATTACCGCGCATGTGCACTACTTTCTTACCGTCATGTTCTCATTTTTATGTCGTATTAAGATCTTGCTTAAAACTGTTCTACAACATCTATGACATCCACTTACTGATGTCTTATATAATAATATATTTATATCGTCTTTATACGACTATCGCTCCTCAAAGTTAAAATGTTGTCAAATTATTTTCTTTACAAGCGTCGTACAACGACGGAGACCTCTTTACAACCTTATAATAATCTTTGAAAGACTATATATAATATTGACGTTAAAGTAACCATGTTATGTCTGTTATAGGACAATTACTTTCACGATTCGAGTAAATAACATCATGACAACTACTATAAGACCTATAGTTATTTTGTCTACCCTAAACGACAATTTTATAACAATAATACGACTATTTGGACATTAAGATAAATAATTGTAACTTGAAATGTTCCTTGGGTTACGTTTTTTTAATGGAATGGCCCTCCTTTTTATACACAATGTTACTCACCTTTAAGAGAGAACTTGATTGCTTTTTGTTTTTGAAGATCGATTGCGGCGTTGTCAAGTTATTAGATATTTCTTATAATTCCAAACATATGGAAAATAAGTTATATTTCCGTTTCCGTTTGTACTAAAATCTTTCCGAAGTTGAGTTATATGGGGATAACTACTAGTGCCTCCTATAGTATAGTGCAGCCATAGTTGGATTTACCTATACAGGATGTTTAATTATGTTCGACATGTTTTGGTATTTGGAAGAGGCCATAACTTGTTTTTTTCAAATGGTATGACCACGTTTTGGTTATGCGAAACGATTCTATAGCGATATATTGAAGCATGAAGTTAAATGTAACCTAAAATTTACTTAAAAATTTTTCTTATTTCTGCTGAGTAATTTATGAAAGCAAAAAAGGAAAGTATAATGTTGCTCTGTACTCACGTCGTACAGTACGAAAGAAAACTATAGATTCAACATTCACGATTTGTGGACATTTTTACTTAGAGTGCGATAATAATTTTGTTATTATACATCCGAAGTTAAGAACTGGACAGCCAAGTGATTGGCTTCATGGTGTAAATGCAGCTATAAAATCTAAGCCTTTTCCATGCTGGATAAGTGTATGAAATGAAACGTATTTTCGATCTTGCTCCCTCTGAATAAAAAAGTGCAAATTTCCGTCAGGGCCCAATATTCTATTGGCCATCCAAGATTACTGTATCACCGGGAACGGTTTACCGATATATACGTTGATATTGTGGGGAAAAAATTATCAAGTAATAACACAAGAATTTAGTATACTTGATCACCTAGTCAAGGTTATATGTACAATTGTCTAAGTATGTGCATCTAAAACTTTCGGTATTTTGATTTTTTCAGATATGTTACCACTTTCAACAAAAAATATCCCATTACCTTTTGATATGCAATATTTTTGATCATTAAATACCGAACTCTGGGAAAACTGGAGCAGGTTTATTGTTTTTCCTTTTTTAAATAAAGAGGTGTCTATTATTTATATTATTTTTATTAGGTGGCATTATTGAAAAACTTGACATAATTTATAGAAGTAATTACACTTATACAGGGTGTTCCGGTTTGTTTAAAAAAAGTCATTTTAAGGTGTGTTACACATATAAACATCAATTCAATTTCAAAAAAAGAACGTCAACGCCCGGTACCTCGGAAACGAAGAAAGGATCTATGTTTATATGTGCAACCCACCTTAAAATGACTTTCTATCATCTGTGAAAGTTTGTCCTAAACAACACCCTGTATATAATACATTTTGACTTGAGGCAGACGACACAATATCAAATCACACTTTAGTACTTATATTGTGCCGTATACAATGGATATTTTTTCATAAAACTGGTACCGTACCGTATTTTGAGGGATGAGAAATACTCCTAGTGTTATTTTTTGTATTAAAAAATGCCTAATATAGTTTTCGAAAAACGCTCCCATTTACAAAATAGCAGAAGGAAGTGTGCTTTTGCGGCAATGCCATATCAATACTTCTTAGAGGGATGACCTTTCAGGAACACGTCTATAAAATTGTCCCGTTATCCAAAATATAAGTAAAGCATAAATTAACATGCTTTTTACAAGAATAGGGTGCCTTGAAAGCTATTGTTCTCAATCTATTTTCCATGAATCGTTTCCTTATTTGGCAGTTAGATAGGTACGTTTAAGCGACAGCGATTCTAGGAGCCGCCATAATTCACATTTGCTCTAAAGAAGCGGCGAGGCAATTTATATTGTCGAGTGTATAATGGTTAAAGTAACAGCACGCGAGCGGAAAAAATAGATTATTCAAGACGACTTCGTCATTAATTTAGGTTTCAGGACGGCCGAACCGTAACGCGGCCGAAACTTGATATCGACAATGATAAACCTGATGGTGATATCTAGAGCTTAAAATAAAAAATGACAAACGCTGTGTCTCTATTTCTTGATGCAAGTGCCTTCATCAGGGGAAAGAAAGTGCTTTCTGTTAGTGATAAATTCTAGTAAGCGCTCTTCAAAGTTCCGTCTTTGTTTAGTTTAGCTATATTTATATCTCTTTCCAACAACGTGGAAGATGCCGGCCTGATGGCATTTCCTGAACGATACTTTTCCAAAAATAAGGCCTTTAGTACGTATATTTTGTGAAATTTATCAATATAATTTTTTAATACTTAGAATATACCTAGTATCTAAAAAGTGTTAAATTCCAACAGTTCATAAACCGTTCAATGTACAGCCTACAGTTTGTTCAGCGAATGTTCGGCCCTACGTCACAACTCCCGTCCTTGTCTTACTCACGACTAGAGTAATCCAAATATGCAACACGCATATTTTGAATATTTAATAATAATAATAATAATTCTCACCCTCACAACACTCCAAACTAGGAGTACCCCAGAAGCAACCACTTGCTTGTGCGGGGGAGGGGGGCAATTACTATTATTTTGTCTTCGTTGCCATTTGCGGCTAGGGCCGACTTTTTTCCGATAGAACTAGGATAGCATTCGCTTAAGTACTACGGAAAACCCTAGAAAACCGTAGTAATCCCAGCGAGTGTAGGACAATCAGTAAATCACACGGATAAAGCCTATATTTAGGAGCAATACCGTGAACCCACATTTGTCCAGCGCTCTTGGCCATGGCGGTGTTTTTCTTTAAAGACAATGTGCATGCACCTGCCTCGAACCAAGGTCGATCGAAGGCAGAAAAACATGCAGTCTAAAAAGTCAGCGCCGGTACGAGCAACGCCACCGCGGTCCCCATTTAGCATATTATATGCATTTTTTTAAATATTTGCGTATACACTTAAAATATGGCATATTGTGCATAATTGAAAGAATCTAGGATAATTTAAATCTTTGGCAGGCGTTTCATTCATTTCGGGAAACAGAGGTCGGTGTCTAGGTAGGTACCTGGTTTTCCTTTTGTTTAACATTTCTATCGAAGTTCCTACCTACGTATCTACAGATATTCGATGCGATAAAAAATTCTAAGTATCGCCAAATTGAGTAAGATGAAATCTGGAGATGTGCCACAACCGACATTAACGCAATGTTTCCAACCAATGTCTAAAAATAAGGAGCCAAATGAAAAAGACATCTTTAACTGAGACCTATGTCGTGCAATGATGGCGTCAAATATTCCGTTGTCAAAGCTACGTAATCAAAACTTCACTTCTTTTCTCCAGAAGTATTGCAAATTTAATGTCCCAAGTGAAACAACACTACGAAGAAACGACGTAAGTTCCTTGTAGGTATGTAGAAAATTTAAAATAAAATATTGTTACTTTTACTATGTACAAATGCATTTATAAATTTGTATGTACATTATATATGTTTATTTGTAAATGAAACAATAAATTTATATTTTTAAAGTATTTATTAATTTGCATATTTTCAACATTTTGCTGCATATTGTGACTAAAGTCGATCCAAGTTACAGAGGCAGTGGATCAAAACATTGGCCACCACGTGACCTATTCTCTTATTGGTCTGGCCGTCATAAAATATCAGTCGAGTTTCCTGCATATTTTAGATCGGATTGCGAGCAGTATATTCTGCAAATTTATTTTGCTACTTAATTTTAGGAAATTTACGAAAGGTAAAAACACAATTTTTAGAACTTCTAAAAGAATTAGTTCAGAATTACAAGCCATTGGGAATCTCATATTAGTCAGACCCTGGTAACCGATCGCAATGGGGTCATGTGACTTTGTTTATATCTACTGCCGCTGTAACTTGGATAGACTATAAATTATTTGCATATTTAATATTTATGCGCATATTTTTAGGGTTTCGACTTGCATATTTGGGTTACTCTACTCATGACTATACGAGGTATATCGGTCGTATATTCACGAGCCAGACAAGGACGGGAGTTGTGACGTAGGGCCGAACATTCGCTGAACAAACTGTAGGTGCATCTAAGCGCTTTTAATTGTTGAAAGAAAGCGTTACTTAATATGCTTTCAAAAGCAAATTGAACTCCGCCATCGGCTGCATCTATACCATCACCAAAATGCAAGCATGCGCTTGCTGTCAGCGAGGCACACCAAATATTTTGCATACAATGTTATAAATATTAAAATTATAATAAAATTACATAAGATACATAAATTCAATTGTACCTCAATTTAGTATGGGATCCTAAGAATTGTAAGACATGATACAATTGATCTGATTTAGGTAATTGGTTTTCGTTCCAGAATTATTAATATTTGAAAATTAGTGTGCCGCGATTTTTTGCGGACGGTTTGAACGATGCTTCCGCCTATCTTTACAGGGTGTTCGAAAAATAGACGGAGATATTTTAGAGGGTGATTCCCTGTTAAGAAATATGAAGAAAAGTTTCTATAAACATGGGTCCGGAAATGCAGAGTTTTCAAGATACAGGATGTTAAATATATTGCATGTCACTGGACAAAATTGGTTTATCAATTTTTGCAAAAAAAATCACAAGTGCCTTGGAAAACAAATAATCAAAAGCATTTCTAGGAAAGAGTGTTATTGCAACTTTTCCAATATCATAACATAAAGTACACTACAACCAATTTTGTCCAGTGACATGCAATAAAACGGTTTTTATTTTTTTTTTCTCGAAAACGAAGTGAGATAGGAAAACAATACAAGAGGGAAAGAAGTTGTATTTTTAGATGCTTAATCAAACAAAAAATATTAAAGTTACAAAAAAGGTAGTGGCGTACATTTTTTTGATAATAATATTCGCTAAGGTGCCCCCCGGGACGCCACTGGACTTAATAAATTTAATCTAGTTAGGGCGAAATTAGCCTCTTAATACAACAAATAACATTGCCAAATTTCAACAGAATCGAGTAAATAATTTTTAAGACATTAATAATTTCATGTTTTATTTTTTTTTATTTAACATCCTGTATCTTGAAAACTCTGCATTTCCGGACCCATGTTTATAGAAACTTTTTTTCATATTTCTTAACAGGGAATCACCCTCTAAAATATCTCCGTCTATTTTTTGAACACCCTGTATGTCTCCTTTAATCAATTAGTTCAATCAGTTAGTGACGCCGTCTCAATTTTCAAAACAAAGGATGCAGTAAGCGTTACCGAGCGAAGGACGTGCTTGCAAGCAGCTTGGTACAGCTGTATTTGTTTTATACGAAGAAAAATTGAGACTGCGTTACTGACAGGAGAACTTAGTTAGACCTTAGAACTTATTCTCTAATTTAATTCTCTGTCGATGTTTTTGGGACCAATCTAAAATCTCCGAAGTAATATTCTAAAGAGGTACCCTCTCAGAAATGACCAGAAATTAATTAAAAACTACTAATTATGTGAAATGTCAATTTCAGATATGAGTGATTTCATAATAGCAAACTTCAACGGATTTAGCCGAACGGGTAAAAGCGCGTGCCTATAACAGCATAATTTATTTCATCGTAGATTCAAATCCCACACAATCCATTTTCTTTTCTTTTTTTAAATTATCAACAAAAATACAGAAATTATGTATTACCTACCTACTTAAAACAGAATGCAGTCGAGCGGGGCACACCTTTGTTTTCACTCGGCATTTTCGGGAAATAGTCACTCATTGTGGCAATTTTTTATGAAATTCTTAATAATACAGTAGGTATATGCGAAGAATTTCCAAAAAGTCCTTAAAACTGCACAAACCTTTTGAAAAAACGGCAATGCGCAATCTTGGAACTGCGTGGAACATTCTGAACAGGCCTATTTAAGGTAGCATTTTTATTATTTCTGTTTGATGTGGGAAAAATATTTTGCTCTGAAATGGCAAATGGTAAAATGATATAACGAACGAACAAATTATTATTGTTTCCAGAACCATACAAAAGCATACATATATCCGCAAGTTATAAGTACGTGTAGAGGATAATATTGGAAGAAAAATCTAAAGAACCCAACTTTTAAGTACCAACAATTCCAGAATTAAAATTAAGTAACCCACTACATGTTAACCCTGTAAAATGCCTTCTGGATTATTTCAGTTAGTTAGCTATACTGGCATTTTTATTTGAAACCTGATTGCAGGTGATTTTGATTGATGTTTGCATCGGGCATTAATAAAGCAAAAAGACACACCTACCTACAGCAGAATGAGTTCGTTGTCTATTTTTGAAAATGGACATACTTCTGGTGCCCCGTGTAATTTATCAGTTTAACGCCATTGTTAAACAATCTACAAAAATGGAGGTATGTTAAGTTTTTAAATCTTTTAAATCAGAAATAAGAATGTAATGAATTCAGTTTGAAATGACTTCAGAAATCAGTGCATTAACGTATGAGATATAATATGCTAGTCCTTTATTTTGTGACTATTATTTAAGCATCTCCTTTGCAACAAAATTTATAGTTAACTTAATTACTAATTGAGCTTTACAAAATATTCTTCCGTAACCTATTATCAAAGGTAGGTAACGTTTGAATGAATGAAATAAAGGCTTTCGAAGGACTTGTAAATGTGACTCATTAAAAAGTTTTTTTAAATATTAAATCTATTTGCTATCTAAAAATAGAAACCGCAACTTTCAAACTGGTTCAACAGTTTACGCTACGTATTTAAATTTTTGGTCAATACTGTGCCGGTGAGGTAGAAAATCGATTGGATATATAAAGTTGGGACGATCCGGAACAGCCAAAGCGGCTAAAGTTGTGAAAAGGGGTAAAAGTTGGGTTTATCCTGTATCGGAGAATTAATAGCGAATTAGAATGTTATATACCTATGCTTACCGTCCTTTATAAATATTATAAAGTACAGAAGTTTCATTTTGTTTGTTTGATATTTAAAATGAAATTTCCTAATTTAGCGTTTTCTATTATGACATGTTTTATTTGCTAAATTGCACTAAAATGTATAAAATATTTTTTTCAGTGGTTATAAACTCATTAGAATAATTTTCAACATTTTTTATAATAAAATGAATACTTAGTTTAAAAAAATAAAAATAGGCTTTTCATGTTGACTAAAATGTAAAAAATAATTGACTTGGTAATAGTAATAAGCTTGATGTTTTTAAAATTACCAAATCATTTAATGTAAAAGGGGCATGCTTTCTGGGACCTTATAAGGCTAAGTTATTATAACGATTTAACCAACAAAAAATCGATTCCATTTCACAAATTATGTTATTAGTTATTTTCTAAACTAAAACGTGAATGGGTCCAGTGGGGACGCCTCCATGTATCCACTATTACCACTGGTAACACTTAATTCCAATTTCCAACACATTAACCTATAAAAATATCGCTACTATTTTCAAACTCCATCATAATTTATACTTTAAACAATTTTTGAAGAAACGGTGCAAAGTGCAAACCAAACATATTAACAAATTATATTCGCCGTCACCAAAATAGGCGTGGATTAGCGCTAATGCCGCTCATGCTCAGTTTAAAGTGTGAATTGGCGCTAAGTAACAGTTTAAAGTGTGAACTATAAAAATAAAAGTAATGTGGCCCTTCTACGCTTTCTACTCACACTAAATAAAGGCAAATTTGAGCCCAAAGTGGGAAAAAATTACGAGAAAGCTACTGTTGTGTTGAGACCTTCACTGATGTTCCTTTAGTACATCCTGAGAAGTTCGATCAATTTGAGCCATGGGTTTTTATTTATGGGTTTTTAGGAGTTTTTAGGTTGTTTTTTTTTTCAATTTTTTGCCATTGTCTCGAAAAGTAGCACTCTTTCGAGATAGTTATGAGCAAAAATATTTCTTATAAAATTCTACACAAAAAAATCATTGCACTTTTTCGTAGGATCAATAGTTTTTGAGTTAAAGTTGCGGAAAGATACAATGTCTGTATTTTTGAACAAATGCATACCCTTTTCCACACAATCGCAGGGGTAGAGTACTATAGGCGCTCCTTTTTTTTATGTTGTATCCCCATGTAGGCCTAATCCACATCTGACACTCAAAACAACCCTTTGCATAAATCATTCATTCTCTTCCACCAGATATAATTCCGTGCCAACTTCGTCGTCTTCTTCATAAACAGCTTCATCAGGTGGTCAACTATATCTTCATTATTTCTTACGTCGCAGCGTTCAAACAAGACAAGAACAGCGGAGACTAAGTTTTCTGCGGCTACAACTAGCGTTAGAGCCTTTGGTACATTTGCAGAATAAAGTAAAGATCAACTGATCGGGAGCCGGTGACAAGAGGTTTTGAATAGGTTCCAATCTATTGTTGATTATCTTCCATCCCCAGTCCTCAGTAAAGGCAACCAGACTTAACAGACCAGTGAAATTGCCCAATCTACCACCCACATTCAGTGCATCACAACCGCATTTATTTAGAGTATCTCCAATTCCAAAAACGGCTTGATAATGAGTTAAACCCTGAAGACTTGCTGCACTGAATGTGGATGGTAGATTGGACAACTTCATTGGTCTGTTAACTCTGGTTGCCTTTGCTGCTCCCGATCAGTAGATAGTAAATCAACACTATATTCGGCAACTGTACCAAAGGCTGTAACGCTAGTTGTATCTGCAGAAAACTAGGTCTTCGCTGTTCTGCAGTACGGAATAAATAGTTATTAACAACGGAGATATAGATGAAGATATAGTTGAAGGTAGGATACCATCAACTGATCAACCACTTGACAATGCCAACAAATCTAAGACACACTACCGTTTATGCGGGTAGTCTTTATTGGTCTTAATAAATTGCAGCGAAGTTGTCATTTAATTTACTTTTTGATCTTTCACATTATTTGTGTTATTTTTTTATCAAGATTGTCTTACCTCGAACCTGTGAATTTCTCCTAGTATGATCATTTCTAAATGTTAAAGTATGAGAGATTCTATAATTTTTACTATTTAAAATCTCTTTCTTTTCTGGATTTTTGTAACTGTTATGTATAGCCTATAGCAAAAAATGCAAATGTTTGGAAAAAATGTCTCATCTAGCATCACAACTTTTGCCCATATGTGATACTTCTATAATATTCCTTGACCTAAACATTGTTTGAATGAATTATCTATCCACTGAATTGGAACATTGAAAAATTGGAGTGCTCTGTTGTCAGGTGTGGGGTTATTACTATAGGCTTTTAGTATCTTGACGACTGGAGAACAAGTTGTGTATGCCGACCGTTCAATAAGCCAACCCTAGATAAGTTCCCTGAAAGCGTCATCTAAGTGCGACTTAAATGTACCATTCGGGACACCCTAATCTATCCCTCAATTAATTGAAATTGGTTCTTCTACCTCGGGATTAGGACCTATCTCCCAACCCCGTCTGGCTGGTGATTTCCGAAATGATTTTATAAGGGGCGGCAATTAATCTGGGCGGACCTAGTACCCCTGCAATTTTGGTATTCCCTTTTCGATGATATAAGTATGGAAAGAAAATGCTTCTGACGAATATAACATGGGCAGTAAAAATTTTTTTCAAGGTGAATATGTGAAACCCATGAACCACAAATTTGTATTCTTGCATCTGGATTTAAGTAATTAAATAACTGTACATACAGAGTTATCCATAACTTACTGTCATCCTATACAGGGTGGCTTATATAAGTGACTCACTCAAAATATCTCGGCTATTTTCTGTCAGAAAAATTTGTGTTTTGTAAAGCAAAATGTCCTACTCAATATACATACAGTGTGTCCCCAGATGAGGTACCGCACTCTTGTAAAGTTTCTTATATTTGATTTTTCGAGAAAAAGTCATGCTTTATAAAAAGTTTTGCTTGTTCTTAAAATAAGATTGGCATGGAAAAAGTTAACATTACTTACACTGGGTGACCGGAAAATTGAAAAACGTTAATTATCTTAAGAGTAAACTGCCTCTATTTGTAAAGGTAGTTAAAAAAAAGTTATAAAGAAATTTTTTCAGCGTAGTAAGTTACTTACGTGTACAAAATTTCAAAGAGTTAGGCCTACTTTGATTTTTTGATATTTTTTCTCGTTTTTCTTTGAGTAAATGGTTTTCTGTAAATAGTATGCCAAAATTGTATTAACAAAAGTTACCCAGAATGGAAGACTGCGTCTGATGACAAAATTTAACAATTCTAGGCCTACTTTGTATTTTGGAAAATATTGGAAGAAACTCAAAGTAGGCCAGGATTGTCAAAATTTTTCCATCGTACATAGTTTCCTACTCTGAGTAACTTTTGTTAATACAGTTTTGTCATACTATTTACAGAAAAACATTTAATCGAAGGAAAACAAGAAAAAAAATCAAAAAAATCACTTTGAAATTTTGTACACCTAACTAACTTAACACGCTGAACAAATTTTCTTTATAACTTTTTTCAGTATCTCTACAAATAGAGGCTGTTTACTCTTATGTTAATTAACGTTTTTACAATTTTCTCTTCACCCAGTATAAGTAATGTTAACTTTTTCCATGCCAATCTTATTTTAAGAACAAGCAAAACTTTTTATTGAGAATAACTTTTTCTCGAAAAATCAAATATAAGAAACTTTACAAGAGTGCGGTACCGGACACACTGTATGTCACACATACTTGTGTTATGTATTTACAAAAAAAATATGTCGGTTATATTTGAGGTTCTCATAAATTCTAGTAAAAGTAGATGAACATACTAGGTGTTCACTGAGCATTCATTGTAATATTACAATATTTAGTTATTGCCATTTTTAAGTTAAGTGCTATGGCATTAGGTACCTGCTAAGTGCTACATTCAATTGAAAACATTAAGTATTTTTAATTTATTTTCACAAAATAAAAGAATATCTACCAGTTTATTATTATATATTTTATTATTATTATATTATTATTTTTTTATTATCTAAAATAACGATTATGATAGCTATATTCGACATTCGATTAAGTGCACGTAAACCACTTTATTTTCAAATTTTTAAAGCCTACTATGTTTACTTTAATTTAACGTCATAATCTATTATTTATTTCCATGTAGTAGATCTTATGCCAATCACAAATTTTACCAATAATTTTTCTCATATTTTTATAGTAAATACAGAACAAACTAGCCAGTGTGAAACATAAAATTAAGAGGGATATTTATCTTTATAAAATTCCCCATTAATTTTTTTCCAGATAATTTAAGTTCTTATCTCAAAATAACATAAATTTATTCATATCGGATATTTCAAAACTGATTTAATATTATTTGGATTTTGGCAGTTCTTGCAAACAATTTTTATGTTAAATATTTTTGTGTACCTCTCGAAATAAAAAAGTTACAAAGGTTTAAAAATATTGAATTTTATTGATTGTTGGCAATAGTTTTCGTGGGTGGCCACTGGCCATGGACAGCAACTTTCATTATAACAAAAGAAGGCCGTTCAGAAGAGCTATCGATTGCACCCGTCATTTTTTCTTTGAAAAAATAGCCGAGATATTTTTACTGAGCCACTTATACATGTTACTCTGGTGTACGGGTAGGGCGATGTACTATAACTATTCTTGGATGGCTTTTCCGATTTGGCTCATTTTTTTGGTACAGGTCATTAGATTATATTAGATTAGATTATTTATTTGACCACATTATACATTTTTTTATAATGCATTTGTAGCAAGTCGTAAAAACTAAAATAAAAACAAATACAGATTAAAACATTACATGTAAACTACCTTCACATATTCACACAAATTAACAAAATTAACAAAATACAACAGGCCCGCAGCGGGACAAGTCTCTCTAAAATCCAAATTTAAAAAACTCGTCTAGACTATAAAATGAATTGTCTATAAATATCTTTCTCAAAGTTTTTTTTAAACTGATCATTATTTAGTTTCTTTAAGTGCAAGGGTAAAAAATTGTTTAGATTGAGATTGAGACTGTTTTTTTCCAGTCCTTTTTAGTCGATATTTAACTGTTCTTAAATTGTTCGCATTTCTGGTCTGAAAAGAATGAATATCAGAGTGCGACGTAAAATCCGACCCATTTGTGTGTATCTCCAACAAACAGCAATATATGTGCAAACTGAGCAAAGTCATAATTTCTAGTCGCACAAAATGTTCTCTGCATGACTCTCTAAGTCCAAGATTCAGTATTATACGTAAAGCCTTCTTCTGTAGTTTGAAAACTCTGTGGGATTGACTAAAATGGTTATACATAAACTGATTTGGTCAAATTAGGGACATTAGGGAGAGGTACTTTTGCTACTTATTTGTATCTGTCATGGTTTGTCAGTAAACTTCAATGTATTTACTCTAAAGTAGCAAAGGAGCTGGTTTATTTGCCTCGGCCAGAGGCCTCGGCAACTAAATTCCACACGAGTCATAAAAAGTTGAACTTCAGTGCCTTGGTACACTATTTTTCATTGATATTTTCTGATTTCTTGCTGATTTTTAGGTTGTCAAAAAAAAACTAAATTTAGAAAGTGGCATATTGTCTATCCAAGTTACAGCGGCAGTAGATATAAACAAAATCACATGAACGCGTTGCTATCGATTACCAGGGTCGGACTAATATGAGATATAGAAAGAATTTCTATAGTCACTGATGGAACCCACCCGTATGAATTATTTCAAATTTTCCGCCTCATTTAGGGTTAAAATTGGCCGCCAAATTAATTTAAATTGCTAGCTGCTAATCGAACAAAATTAAAGTTTAGTAGCAAATTCATGTATTATCGGCTTGCGGTATTTTGTTTTCTTGTAATGCACAGGGTGGTCGAAAAAAATACAAAAAAAATTCTTTTTTTTACTAGGTGGCTGTGACTTTAAATCTGATATCCATCTCAAACAGCTTTTGTAAGTAACTTTTTACCGTATTTTAAAAAATACGGGTACTGTACTCTTGAGTTATTTTGACATTTTTGAATCTACCTCGTATCCAAAAAGAGGTATTTAAATTTGGATATGTGCGTTTCGAGTTTGAAATGATGCACCAACTTTTATCAAAAATAAAATTTTCTGAGAAATTAATGATAAAAAAATTTCCATTTGTGTCCAACTTTCTGCCGGTCACTGTATACAGTGAGCAGCAAAATGTACGCAACATATAGGATTTTTTTATTGCATCGAAATTAAAAAATGTCTATGAGGCTTAAACCAAAATGGGCCCCTAAAAACTTCATGCAGATATCTCGGTATACGAAGGGGAGTCAAAAACTTAAACGAGATACAAGTAAAGTACCCTTATTTTGCGTCGAAGAGAAAAATGGTATAAGAGAAAGTTGTTTGCGATGACAAAGCATCATGGCCCCTATTTGATTTTTTTATTAGTTGCAGTTTTTCATTTGCGTGTGAAGGAAATTTTACGCCGCCATGTTCTAACAATTATCCAACCCATTCCCGCTAAATACGATATTGGCGTTTATACTGACCGTGGCTATTAATTAGGAATATGAAAAAATCTAGAAAACATGTTGAACCAGTAGTTTCTTTTTGTTACCTTATGCAAAATAGTGCCGGGCCAAGTTTCACAACATCAGATCTTGTGATTGGCTTCTGCAACGAAATCTATGTCTAGCACCTGGTATTCTCCGAAATTAGGATCCGTAGAAAACGCCCGGTTTTTTGTCTTTTGCGAGGTTTTTCGAGCGGGGCCATTCACTCACTGGCCGCCGACTCGGCTTACTAAATCTCCGTTTGTTCCTGTTTTAACTCCATCCCAATTCGGTAGGGCTTCATGTGGCAGCCTCTGCGGGAGTTGATTGTAAATGTGTTTTTAGCCCTCCGTATATGGTACGCCTACGTAATTTTTCCTTGCCGCAACCCGCTACAACGAACATCCCTGTCTTGTCTCACTTCTTGCATATAAAAATATGCAGAACATTCTTGTTGTGGTATTTTAAATTAAAGCAATCACCTAGGCCCTGTTTTTTTAAATTTTTAACAGCAGCTAATTATAAAGAAATAAAGAATTATTTTTTAATGGAATGCCATCATTTTGTATTTGTGAATACTTTTTCGAATGGTAATGAAGCCTAAATAATTGTAATTACAACCCCTCCCCCGCACAATCATGTGATTTCTTCTGGGATACTCCTAGTTTGGAGTTTTGTACGGGTGACTGGGTGAGAATTATTATTATTATAAAATGCAATAAATTGAAGCAATAGCGGCGATTTGTTGTCTTTACCAGTGGCATACGACCATGCATTTTTAAAGTAAAGTTTCTATTTTGGGACCTTTTGGTGCAAACAATCGAATGCCGACGTTTCGAGAGTATAGAAAAACAAATTAATTAATAACAAAAATTACATATTCCTCATTATTCCAAATTATAATTAAAAAAATTGCCGATTTATTTCAATCCTCTGCAAGTGATTTTTTGGAAAAAAATATATCAAACAATTGCTTATAAACGTCCCAAAATGAGTTGTATTCTTAATATCGAGTTGAAAGCATTTCTCAAGTTGTCACTTTTTCGAAGCAGCTACTTGAATTTGCATTATTTTTTTGTTTTAGGGTAAATTGACAAGAGACATTTTTTATAGACAAATGATTAGAAAATTCAAAAATGCTGTGGTTTTCATAGCCGTAGAAACTAGTTTTTAAAAGGTGGCGTGCTCAACTACCATAGACTTATACCTTGTTCATAAGTCTATGTCTACTACCTTCACCTCTGCAACTGGTAAAAGTGACAAATAGCCGTACACAGAGAAAATAAATTATTTTATTTAAAAATTATATTCGCTTTAAACAAATCCTTGGGTTCCATATGGCGGACACTAATATTTATTTAATTCAAGGCCCGGTGTTATTTCAATATTGAAAAAACATTTTTGTTTGGGGGCATCCATATTTATTTTAAATACATACAAAATTTGTTTGATTTCATCGGTTTAAGTTGAACAAAAAAATAGTTTGACGTTTATTTGCAACTAAACCATTTTGCAAATTTTACTTTAATTTTGTATATTAGTTTCATAGTTAAAGTGATCTTGTTCAATTTGAACAATTTGAAATTTAAGACTAATTATGTTAAATTACTAAATTAAACATATGGTTTGTATCAAATTCACGCAATTGAAATTTAGTTGTAAAAACAAATTATTAGGTTGAATATAACACGATTTTGATTAAGCAAAAAAAGTCTGGCCGAAATAAAATTTAACTGAATTAAGTAACTTAATATTTTCAAACAAACCCGTTTGGTAAATCCAAATAATCTCTTTTCTCTGTGTTCTGTGTAAGCTTTATTTTATACCGGCATATTGTGTACCAAGTTTAAGTTAATATCATTTGTAGTTTCTGAGATATTATTAAAAAAGCGCTTAAAGAAATAAATTTTACCAACCTGTAATTTTTTGTTCAAAAAAATTTTTGCCATCGTTTAATTCAAAATTATTGTGGTTTACAACTGCGACTCTCTGTATAATGTTCATTTAAAATGTTAAGTATGTTCCAAATTTTGCACTGTAAAGTAATTTTGCCTGTCCTTAAAAAATTGTTCTGCTGAAGATAACATAAAAATAAATCTTAACATTCTTGATTTTCAGTATATCTTTCTTGATTATCAATTTAAAAGTAAACGGGGTGTATTAGCGATATTGAACAAGGATATACCTTTTTACGTAAAACTAGTTTCTTCTTCTAAAAATTGTATCTACTTTTCCAAAATACTAGGGACTCTTTTTGTAGTTAAAAAACACGTTGTATACCTTGCCCCTCCGCCTCTGCCCCAAAGAACAAATTGTATTCACATAAACATGTTGCAATTAACCAAATAAACAATAATTACTAATGTCTTCTCAAATATATTTTTTCCAAAACTTTTTATTAACCATTTTCGGACGCGAACTTTCTTGCTTGAAAGGACAATAATTCTTATCTGTCGATAAATATTTTCTGTCACCCGATTAACTCTTCTACTAATGAAAAGTTTTGCCTAACAATAACAATTATTTTTTTACTACAATAAAATTAGAAGCAAAATAATACCGGTTTCAAGAGCAAATGAAACAGATGTTATTAGGGCGTGCGTTAGGTCTATAATATGAATATGATAAGCTCTATGCTCTATGCTATACGTTGCGTTTAAAAATTTAGCGAATCGCTATATAATTATTATTGTTGTTGTAGTAATATTTTGAATTTATTAGCATAATGCATAAGCATAATGTCAGGAAAATATTTTAGATGTCTCTTCCGATATATACGTATATTTGAGAATTTACTACGGCCTCTGCTACTTTTAATAACGAATCAGAGCACTGGGCGAGTTGGATACTTTCTGCAATAAATTGAATGTCTGCACACACTTACTACTCGCGATGTTAACTAGGGAAAAACACGCAAAATAATCCCCATATTAACAGCAATAACGCTGAGGGCTTTCAGGACTGATAAGCGGCTTCATTGTTGACATGATTTCAACAGGTTTAAAATAATCCCCGGGGACACTAAATTAATTTGAATAAACTTGCAACAAATTATGGGCGACACACGAAACCCCGGACGAATTTTCCCAGGGCCCAGATATTTCTATTATTAATAAAACACGCCGACAATAAAATCCCACATTGTTTACTACCGTGCCGAGCCACATAATATGCTTCTATAAGGCTGATACCGCTGATTCTGGAATCATGTTTCGACCAGCTCTATTAACTGAGTATAGTGAGCTTTATTTATAATTTAAAATTTTCCTGTCGAAATATCCCCAAATACAACATTGTAACATTGCGATCTCGGTAACTCCAAGAGATGGAGACATGGAAAATTATAGACAATTACATGATCAATCTAATGACAACTGCGATCGTTTACGAGATATTACCAAAAAACGAATTTTTACATTTTCGTTTTTGTTAAATATGTTAGAAACCGATGGATTCAGCCTTTTTAACGGTAATGTCGGTTTTGAAAAAAGGTTTTTTCAAATTTTAAATCTAAGTACATGAAATTATCTTTCCAATGATGTATCACACTAATTTTTTTTTATTAGTTGTGAATTTTTTTACCTAAATAGGTACCTGCTAAGTAGGTAAGCCATGACAAGTCTGGCATAACAAATGCAACAAACTGACAGTTGTTGTGTTGTTATGTAGTTGTGTTCCATTGTACCGTTATAGAGAAAAAGTTAATATTAATATGTACAGGGTGTACCAAAGTAGGATCTTTAGGGCGAAAAACGAAAGAAAACATTTGAAACGTGGGTCTTAAATGGGACCATGTGAGGTCGCACTTAAATTTAAAACAACTAACCACGCCTGGTAACGACTATAAATATAAAACAACTCCAATCGACAGTCATTTCAGCTTGTAGGTTTTAAACGAGAACAGATGTAGAATTTTTTTTAATAAAAGTCGTTCAGAAAAATACGGGCTTCGCAAAAATAGAAAAATTCGGGTGTGTTCCTGCGGGAAAAATATAATTGATGGCGTCATTACCCCTACTTAAAAAATTCTCGGAATAATTTATTTTCGCGCAAAAAGGATCCCATATGGTCCCATTTAAGATCCATGTTTCAATTTATTTTTTCGCTTTTGTCTGGTTTATAACTCCGCCAACTCTGGGGCACCCTATACAATTACTGTTACATAAATCGCACATCGAATTTATATTTGGCGACGCTGTACTCAGTATTTGTCACAACCAGCTAAATTTAAATTCTGGTAGGTAGGACGATTTTCTCATAAAATATAGGGTATATATGTATAGGCTTCACTTTTTCAATTTCCCGCTTATTCTTTGGGGCCAGATTTCGCACTCATGATAAATATGAATTTTTGACTAGTATAAGCCTTACTTATCGACGCATTGTGGTTATAATTCCTACTACTTTCGGATAATTCATAAATTTCAAATAATAATATTGATAAGATCTCATTCACTTCAGAACATAACCAGAGAATACAATTGGACGTACTTTCTACATAATTCTTTAGTAAACCAAACAGTGTTAACAAATTTCACCTGCAAATCAACCATATTATTATAATAAACCGACCATAAATAAAGCAAGGTTACATTAATAATTATTATTGTTATTAGCCCGTCAAATTTGAACGGTTCGAACTCGATCGATTAAGCTATCCGTCACAGATTAATCACTGTCATTAATACAGGAATCCACAAATGACTGATTGATATCTGGTGAGCAGCTGACCTAATTACAATACATGTGTGTAGCTGCTATTACTTACTAAATTAATATATTTTATGCTAGCGCGATTCCATGCACAGATAAGCATTATTATGCGGAACCTGAGAGTCGAACTGAGAAATAACCAAAGGATAGGGGGAGCAACAGCATCAAAATACACACGTTTGCAGTCAACCAACATGTTATGCAAATTTACCGAAGTAAACAAACATTAGGCCCATGTGTACAACGTTTACCTGTGATAGGTTATATCTTGAGAAATATCAGTTTGGCCCACACCACACACTTTCTGCGTCCCATTGTATACAAAATCAGTCACTATATCCTAAGTACTAATGAATAGCTTATAAATTAACTGAAAATTAATTGAAAAAATTGAAAAAAACAAATGCATACGTAAACAATCGGAAAACTTAATTTTATGAAAATGATAATTAGCTACTATAATTACAGCACAATTTAATTTTAGTTTAAAATTGTTACATACAAGAAATTAATAACTACATTTGTTAATTTAGCGTTATGGGAGGTGTGCCTTCATTTAATCCCATTATTAAACCCTTCTATTTTGAAATGAAAGGCTGTAAACAATGGAGTACGTGGCATCACCCAAAAAGATTTTGGCAGACTTTTGATATGACAACGTTGCATTGCATGGGTGACCTAGGCTCAATCACAGCCGACTTTAGGCAAGCCCCGAAGTTGAGAAAACTGGCAGCATGGCTTGCGGGTCTGCGCGGCGTGGCCTGTCACTCCCTGTCAGTTAATTTTACGGAAACTTACGAGAATTAAATTGCGGGCAGTAATATCGTCGACAGATTGCTACGACGAGGCAGTGTGTCCCTGTGCGAAAACAGAGTGCTCGAAGCGCTGGCGACAGCTTTTTTTTATAAATTTGTTTTGTTCGTGCAAAACCGAAACATTTGTAAAAGTTCAAAGTGATGAAGCGAAATAATTATTGGTTCCTTCTACAATTTGAAGCCTCACGATGCCTAGAATCATCGAGGGAAGCTAGAATACCTAGTTGAATACCTGGTTGTAAGTAAAATCGTAATAATAACTTGAAGTAGCTAGGTTTTCTTTGCTTGGCGGCAGGCGGTAGACTTGTATTCGTTTTGGGCTTTCCAATGAACGAAAATTTAGGTATAAAATGATTAATCGACAAACTAAAGAACCCTTTAAAAATAAAGGAGTTTTTGTAATATCTAATTGAAACATTGTTTAATATTGTTGCAAAGTTTTACTTAATTTAAATTCTTATACTTTTTAGTATATTTTGTTACCGATTTTATTATTGTCTGTTAACCGCTAGACAAAGTCCGACTCCTGCGATTTAGGTATTGGCGAGGAGTGCTGGGATTTAGAACTCGAGGTATGCGGTCAAAAATAATGTATAAGCAAGCCAAAACGGATATTATTATTATTTTGGCGAAACATATTGGCATGGTATGCTACATATACAGTGTGAAGTTAGGTCGCAAAAAACTTTTACTTTGGTGCAAAATTTCAGGTTTTAATCTAAATTTTCAAGGCCTACTACGATTTAATCTAGTAAAAAATGACGAAAACCATTTAGCAATTTTTGTATTTAAAATGTGACATCCACAGCGTTAATCAGGGCACCCTAAAACCCCTACATACCAAATTTGATTACAAAATACACAGGGAGTTCCATTCTGCGGGTTGTCAAAGGAATTTTAAAGGCATCTAGCAAGTCAAGTGTGCCATGGAATCCCCTCAAAACAGTTGAATTGTCAACAGGACCACTCAAACTGTTGGTGTGGAAAGATTCGATACAAAAATGTACAGGGTATTTTTCCCTGGGCCATCTCAAAATACTGAATTTTTATGAAACTTTATACTGGCCAAGAATGTTCTGGAATTATTGAAAAAACATTAATATTGGACCTTTCTCAATAAAGTCACTGTGTAAAATTATACAATTTCTGTGCGTTTCCTGTTCTGGCACACCAGCCGCCTTGACTCGTATGGACTTACTTACTTTCACACTTTAAAAAGGTTTATATTATACTGTCTGACACAAGTTAAGGTTTCCTCAGGAGTCTTTCTTTGATTAACTTGAGAATATTTATTTTTGTACTACAGTAGTGTTGCGGTTCTTAATCTCAGGATCGTTTGTTGGATAGGTTGCGACAGGGCTTTTGGTCCTCAAATAAGGCACCAGTTGATGACAATGCTCTTTGATCTTGGATCATAGGAAATTCACAGCCAAAGAATAGCAACCGACCAACACATTCCAATCCATTTTCCAATCTGACTAAATTTTCTTATGCAACACCGGTTGTTAAATTACACTTAATGATGTTGTCTGGTGGGCTTTAAGGACAGAATTATGGCCCCCGGGCGCTATAATACACTACAGAATATAGTATATTGAAGCCCGCTATTATCAAAGCCAGACAGCGCGACAGCAATGACAGCGTCTAATCTATTTATTGGTTGCTGGAAAAGGAAACTGCTAGGCAACGCATTAACGCAACGCCAATTAAGATGTAGATCGTGTTTTATTTATATAAAAGCGCATAGCGCCAGTTTGAACATTTAAACCGGTCGAGCATTGAATTTTGTATATATCACGGGTGCAATAAGCGTTTGTGGTCCTCGCCGTGTAATAGCCCTGGTCATGCGCCTCGGGATATTATCTTCATGTCTCTGGTCATAAACGCCTTCTTTCGCCATTGACACATAAATAACTATCAATATATCATGCAACAAAATGCTACATTAAACTATGGCATTATTATGTATTATTTAACTTGTCCAAACAATATCACAAACTGTTTTCGGAGTAACGAAAATAAGGAGGACCACAAGTTTTGCAGTTTTTTTTAAATGCAGGGATAAGAAAGGAGAAAACCAGGAATCGACAGCTTTTGCCATAATTTCTTATGTCCATTTTCCAATTGTGGACGTTAAAACCAACGTTTCATGCACTTACTTACTTACGTCAACAACTGTAATACGTGTCAACTTCATGAACTCGCAGTTTCGCTTCAACCTTTTCCTACTTGGAAATGTAATGTACTATATTATCGATCCCAATGGTACTTTCGCTACCTTGTAAAAACTGCAATTTTCATTACAAAAATGATTGAAAACAGTTAATTTAAACAATAGCTGCCGAAAATTATATTAAGCGGAATTGCAGCACTGAAATGTGCCGAAATAGGTAGCCAATCATAAAAAAGCTAGTGCCGTTGCAACGTGTTTCTTGGCAATCGAAATTCCTTAATTCTATGCTTTTTCAGAAATAATTGCCTTGTTTTATGACTGAGCTTCGCGATTTGTTAAACAGGAACATGCCAGCGTTTTTAGCTTTCTATTTTCCCAGTCCTGCGACACGAAAACAATACGTTATTAATTTAAGTGCATTTTAATTATGTCGCTGGCGAGAAAATCCCTTCAAATTAAACACAATTCAATTAACCAGTTTGGTCCACCGCGCAAAAATGTTTGCAAACAATGCTGGAAAAGTTTGCAAATGAAAGCAGTCTGGTTTATTTAACGTATCTTGTTTGGAAAACAGTATGATTAATGTAAACATTTTAGGTGAGAGAAATTTTCTCATATTTTACAAATTTATATAGTATTGGTTATACCAGGCTATTATAAAATTACACGTCACCAATAGATTTTGCAAAAAAGAAAAGTTAACGGCTTTTTGGGACTAAAAATTCCGGGACTTGGATTCCCGCCTCAAAAATTCTTGAACAAAATTCTATGCATGTATGTATGTATGTATGTATGTATGTATGTATGTATGTATGTATGTATGTATGTATGTATGTGGAAATCCAGGCCCAGTAAGCACCTGCATTACATTCAAAAAATAGTTGCCGTGGAAATTTTGTGACTTTTACATACAAAATTTGACTGGATCACTGTCAAACATTGTTACTATACTAAAATCTCTCTTTAACTAGATACTAGAAATGTCACTTTTTAAATTCAGTTACCTAAAGTTGGAGGCATTTAGGCCAGGGGCACATTAAGCCACTTTGCATATTGACAGATGATGTCAGATATTTAACCTTGATTTTCTGCGCCACATTTAAATCGAAATGAAAAATAATTATTTGTCATGATAACCACATACTTAATATATGTACAGGGTGGGCCAAATTGGACACTTTTAAAGGGAAACTCCTATTTTGGACGGAGATAGACGAAAACTGATATGGGTGTCTGAGGCTCATTTTTTATGATAAACTTAATGGCGAAAACCGCTAATCGATATCTGTCACCGTTCTTGAGTTGCAGAGAGTTTTTCGAAAATGTGCGTTTTCGAAGAGTGGCCGTAACTTTTTTCAGGTTGAAAATTTTGTGTTTCTGTAAAAACATTCCTAAAGCACATTTTTACGTAGAATCCAATGCTGCTACTACTTTTTTTCAAGGCAATGGTTGAAGAGTTACCCGTGAAAAAAAAAATTTTTAAATGGAACACCCTGTATATTTTTGCAATTTTTAATAAAGCAAAAAATTACCATTCCAAAAATATATAACACTTAATGATTTACTTAAGTAGTTATCAATTACTAATAGCTTTTATGATTGCATGTTGTGTATAATTGGAAGCGCGCCCTTTCAACAAGTAGGCTTTGGACGGTGAGACAATGAAACAACCGTAGAAAAATGTTTACTGTTACCTGTCAAATTTTCAGTTAAGCTGTTTAGGCAGTGTAAAGATTTTTCTATTTTTGTTTAATTTATAAACTTTATAACATATACCTATAATGAAATTTGAAATATATGAAAAATGGGATATGATAGTCTGTTTTATACAGTCCGGGGAAAATGTCTATCTTTGTTCAACTCGTACGTTTTCAGCCTATCCTTTTCAAAATACCCACTATTAACCAAATTGTGTCGCAATCTTGCAAAAATAATGTCCTTGAATGTCTTCTCTCTGGATACCGCTCGTAGTATAAATTGCTCGTTGCATCTGCATTTTCCCCGGATTCACTGCTAAGGTTTCTTCAAATTTATTGACGGAAATTTCTCGTATTAATATGATATTGCATTGAAGATAAGCTCAGAGGCAAGACAAAAATGTTCAACATCAACTTCAAAATGTTGACATAGTGAAATTCCTACATGAAATTACATGCATTTCTAAAACGTCGCGTCGGCATGTTAGATAATTTTATGAATAGATACTATACTGCGAAACAATCCGCTTATAGCGCTCCATGGAGGGGGTTCTTTTTAGAAGTACCTGACCATAAAATATTTACTGACAGTAAGTTTACTGAAAATGCACCTAAGCTTCTACTTAAAATCTTAAACATTTTAGGTGGCGTCAGTTTTTGGAATTTCCTACCGATGGTTAAAGGCGAGACGAATTTTGTAATTATAGAGTTACCAGTCACGGGTGTCTGATCGTAACCTAAAAATTTACATAGCACTAGAAACCATTACCACAGTGGACGTGTTAATATATGGACTTAAAATTTGGTGTAATGTGTAATCTTGAATTTCTTTTTGCTCTACGCAGGGTGAAAGTGAGATGAAAATAATTAACAGTATTTAATTTGTAGCCAAGGACATTAGTACTTATATAATCGTTACTAGAGAGTATTTTTAACATTTTTATAAGCGGGGGTGGTTGTGAGGGGTAGGGCGAATTTGAAAACAGTAAGTAATATGTCGTTTTCTGTATTTTAGGGGGCAAGGAATTCAGTTTTGATACTCTTTCCAAAATTCTAATTAGTGAAAAATATGTTGATATATTCTAGGATTTATTTGCAGTGTTGAAGTTTACTCTGAAATAATGGATTTAAAAAGTGACGTGGAAGTAGAGATTCCAATTTTAGACATAACAATATTACGCTAACTAGGAAGACTAAGTTTGTATGAAACATCTATTTCCATTTGGATAATTTTCTGATTGGATAAGTAGGCATACCGTACGGCTGAAGCGTAGATGAAAGCCATATTCAATTCCACCTAACCTATATCTTTGACCTATTCATATAAGCGAGAGGTATGGTAGATGAGCCTGCTCTCGTACATGTACATACATTGTCATAAGGACTCCTGTCTGAAATTAAGTTTATGCAGGCGGCTATAATACTTATTGAATATTAAGCAAAAATTTAAGGTAACATAAGCAAATCACAAAAGAGGGGTCTAGCTTTGGCCTGTGCTTCACCTCAACATGTTGGAACCTCCTTTCAGGGTCTGTGAACCCACCTTTTCGCAGGTAACTAGGACTCATATGGATGTGCTTTAAACGACAAAGGGTAGGTAATATAGATAGCAATGAATCTACAAGAACACCTGGAAATTTCAATGCAAAGACACAAAATATATAAAGAATATATAAGGTAAACAAACCTTTCTTATGACAAAATGCAGGGGCAGGGACTGCATCGTCAAGAGCAAAAGCCTACTTAAGTTTCTCATAGCCTGGTTTTAAAGCTTTTCTGGTCTATAGCTCTCCCGAATAAAAAAAGGAAATAGAAGACGTCGGGAGCATTGTATACTATCAAGTTAGGTTAAGTACAGTACACCATCGCGCAATTACCTGTTCGCCGCGTGAATACTCAAAACCTAAGTAAAAGCTCAAACTGATAGAAAATTAAAGAAATTCTCGGAAAAGCAAACAAAACAAAATTAACTTATTTTCTTTTGCGGGTACCTGGATTGATTTCTAGGGACTTTACTTTTACTTGATCGGCTTGGCGCGCCAAATTCGAGCCTCTCACCGACTCCTACCAAATCGGAAAATGGCTCAAACAGCGAAACGGCTTTTCCACCTCTGTCGCGCTTCAATAGCGATGTTGCACTTATTTTTTTGCGGCCCCAGGTGAAATTTGATCTTTAAATATCGAAAACTGCGCCCGCTAGCCGTGACAAAACAAAAGCGTTACATACACATACCTACTACATTTTTGAGAATCGAGGGCGACTATACTTACCTAAACACCCAATAGGAGGTCCGACAGGGCCGGACTAGGCGTTTATAACAAGACAAGAGTATTTAATCTTATGAAATATTAAATGGATGTAAGATATACGGAAACTGTCAAAAGAAGGCATTGTTTTAATTAGACTTTAGTTTTGCGGGTGTCGTACTCCTTTCTTGTGTTTATTATCTAAAAATCCTATCGAAAATCACAAGAAGCACTAGGTAACTAGTTGCACTGTTTTTACACGATGGTCGCGAACACGTAGGTAGGTATTACACATCATTGTCTTTGTTTTATGGAAATACGAACAAACCACTCACCGCACACTTGAAGCGGCACGATCCTAAACAGTAGGCTTCTCTTTGGTTTTCCCCAACTGATAATTTGTTTCCAACGGGGTAGGCGGCCCGACGACCACGACGAAGTGGATCCCCACCGCCAGAAATTCCGCAGGTCATCTAAGTACTGTTTTACACGAAGGCAGCTAACGTTTAACATTGCTTTTTTAATAGAAATATGAACAAATCACATGCTATTTTACTGCAAACTTGCAGCGTCGATTCCAACAAGTTTGGACATCACTGCTAGTCCAAAAAATGGCCAACCAGTCTGGGAAAATGTGTAAGAGCTTCGTCATGCACATTTTACGGAGGACTTTCGACGACAGATCGTCAAACACAGAAAAACCTCAAAACAATATCGGTTAGAATTAGAACGACGTCTGGCGTGATCACCTAATCACCTGTCTAATCCCGTTTGCTTCACGTGCGCGCAATCCCTTCCTCCACCATTCATTACTCGGTGTTGCCGTTTATGGCGAAATGTCACCAAACTAAGGGCTTTTATGAAAGCATGGTGATGATTTTTCAAAAGAGCAATTTTCTTGCCGCTTTTTACCATTCAGGGTATTTTCTACATAATGAAAATAATATACCTTTTAAATGAGTTTAGGTTTTCGTTAAGATAAGTAGATACCTAATTTAATGCCAAATTGCGAAATTTCGCAATTTAAATCAAAAAGCGTGTGGCGCGAAATGTTCATAAAAGTAGGTAGGTACGAATTGATTTTATTGGTTGATAAGCAAGTAGGTACTTATATACCGAAATATGACATGTAGTTTCTTAACAATTTGCTCGACAAGCTTTTTGATTTCAAAATTTGGCATTAGATTACCTTAACGAACACCTGAACTTATTTTATTCGTTTCAATACATGGCTTAAATAAAATCTTGTTTTTAAAAAGGCTTTTTATTTTATTTTCTGTTTTTTATTTTTTTTATTCCCATGTGACGAGGTGGTAAATAAATTTAGTCCGCCATCTTGGGGCATCCGCCATATCGGATTTAGTTTGATGTCTTTCACCTTATCGTTTTCTACTCGTCAAACCATTTCATTTCATACCCATGTCAAGGAGGTTGTGAAGAAATAGGAAATCCGCCATATTGAATTTAGTATGACATCACTTATTTTGTCGTTTTCTCCCTTTTCTTTTTTGATATCCATATGAAGGTTTTTATAAAAGAAGAAAGGTAATCCGCCACTTGGAGCAGCGGCCATTTTGAACAAATTGCAATATTGGGTTTAATCTGAGTTTCTTCCGGATGGATACTGCATCAGCGAAACTTCTCGTTCCAAGCTTTTGTCCTCAATTGCAAGGGACATCATCAGGGCGCTACGATCGCACTAAAACCTGTGATGGGATTTATAGGAAAACGGAAATGTAGGGAACAGGCGAAAATGCGGGAAAATTAAGGATATCATATTAAGGTGATTGGTAGTAATCTAAACCATGATCAGGGTTTATTTTTACATAGTTATTGGCTCGCGTTTTTCACAAATACACGGCAAAACCAATCACCTTAATATATGATATCCGGTGTCTAGTGTCTATTAGTCTAATGACTAAAAATAAGCAGTTTACATTGCCGATATTCCTAATGGGAAAAAGTGCGTTATTTTGAAGGCAGTGGCCGTTTTCACCAGTGTCATTACTAATAAACGTCCTTTGTCGGCGTTTGAACAGATTGCACGATTGTAAAAATATTTTTTCTAATAAGTTATTGAAGCCTAATTATTCAAATAGGAAAATAGTTACTCATATGTACTTTTGATTCGAAGGTGTTGCACATTGTATTCTTCTGTGACGGCTTGTTTTAAATTAGTATCATTTACTAATAAAAACTATCGGGACTTAGCTGACCAAATAAAATAATAATTATACTTTACGAGTTTGTCTTTATTCTCTTGATCGTAAGTCTCGGTAAAAGTTCTTTTTACTAGCATTCTTTAAATTTCCGCTGCCTAGGTACTCAAAATATCGGCAAAGTGATAACATGTGATGTGTTTGTTAAATTATTTCTGTTCGCGCATGAAGAAAGCAATAACCATCAGTTCCTGTTCCTACCAACAGGAATAATTTTCAAAGGTACCTAATTTTTGTTCAACTCTGAAATTAGACAACCTCGCGCAATTCCAACGTTGTTTTCCTCCATCGCCTAAGCAGAGGTAAGGCCTTCCCGCTCAGCGCTTCCAGCGAGAATCCAGCGGCGTTCATTAAGCACGGACAAAGATTGATTTCCCAGTTTTCTAAACATCGAGTAAATTTTTTTTGTATTTTTTTTACTTTATGGGGCTCTTCGATTACGTGGTTAAAATTTAATGTACTGATGACCGATACACCCTGTATACTTGGTGTTCCATAATGATGTAAGAATATTTTAAGGGGGGTGTTCTACGAGCCATTTTAGGGGGGTTCGTCATATCAAATTTTTCGATTTGATGCCTCCGTGTCAAGATATTCAACTTTGAAAATGGCCGAAAAATCTAGATTTTTTTATGAAAATGGTAAAAGTTAGAGATTTTATTTTTGGTACACTTTCTTAGTTAGTTTGTTACACTCGTTTTGCAAATTTTCGAAGTTTACAATGGTCAGCAGTTATCGGCGAACACGGGACTATACAGAGGCGGGAGATGAAAGATATGGTCATTCGATTCGCACTGGCCTTGCTGGCCGATACCGATCTGCTTGGATTATTGTTGGTTGATGTCATTGTCAAAAAAAAGGGAATATAATTGAATTTGTTTGAAAAACAATAAATACGTGTTATAAAGCAGCGGCGGGATAATAGACCGCTCTATCCAAAGACTGGCGTGTGTGTAAAACGCCAATTAATTATGGGTAAACGTCGACGTAAGCATATTAGTAGTAGTTCTACGACTTCTACCAGTAGTTCTTCATCGAGTGATAGTAGCTTTTCGTCAAGTAATAGTAATTGCGGGCGTTATAAACGGCAGGGTAAGCGTAAGCAATCTAAAAGAATAAAGCGCACTAATCGGGCCCTGTCCAAGGAAAAAAGACGCATAGAATAAACACCCCTGAACCTTGCATAAACGCCCAAAATGGAGACCCGCTCGCAAGCGACACGCCGCGCCGGAGTAATTTAGAAAACCGTGAAGGTTCGGGACGTCACTTAAACGTAAGCATCTCCAGCCCAATCACAAGTAATGAAAATACAAATTCAGCTTCGAATTTAAGAAACCAGAACTCGAACTTAACAGAATCTACTGCCAACGCAGACGTTGCGGAAAGCGGCAGTTCTGTTATTCATAATAATCCCGATGAAAGTGAATCACACAAACGGATCAGACAATTGGAAGATTTAGTAAATCAATTATTACAAAATGACCATGAACACAGCACTAGAGTCTCTATTCGACCCGATTGTATCCCAGAATTTGATCCCGGCAATCAAAATGAAAGCTGTTGAAAATGGCTCGACAAAATAGATCAATTGGCACAAATAAATCAATGGGACGAGAAGACCATTATCTACCATATGCAGTCAAGGTTGTCTGGATTGGCCAAAACGTGGTATAACAACCTAGATAATTATAAATACTCCTGGGTTGAATGGAAAAATGTGCTAAAGCAAACATTTCCAGACCATCAAGATTTTCCTACGGCTCTTAAGAGACTTATTCGTCGCCATAAATTGCCTGAAGAATCTTGGACCGAGTATTATTTCGGAAAAATGCAGTTGCTTCGCCATTGTGAAATATCAGGCAAAAATGCTGTTGCTATGATAATAGATGGGATTCCAGACAGTACTATACAGTCTGGTGCTAAAGTGGGAAGATATCTCACACCGGAAAACCTATACAGTGATTATTTGGCAACGCTAACAGTTACAAAAGAACGTATAAGACCAGATTTTCATAAGAAACCCGAACGACGACCAAATATTGACAAACCCGAACAGAGGAGCACTCTTAGAAGGGGGAGATGTTACAACTGCAAACAGTATGGGCATATACAATCAGATTGTCCTAAACCACGAGTAGAATGCACTGTCTGCAAGAAATTAGGACATACAGATGAGAACTGTTTTAAGAATAAGTCAACGTTTTCACGTAAAACCATGATGTGTGAAACACGTTCAACATCAAACGATGGTTATTATGTGACCTGCTCAATAAATGGATACGATTTTCCCGGATTTGTAGATTCAGGAAGCGAGGTTGTATTAATGCGGAAAGGTGATGCTACCAAGGCTGGATTGAATTGGTGCGACTGCAGTATTTTTGTAAACGGCTATGGTGGAGGTATATCAAAGGTTTTGGGCACTACGAATACCAAAATTAATTTGAGAGTGGATCTTTTTGAAGCTAAAGTACCAATTTTAATTGTGTCAGATACAGAACAAACTATGCCAGTTTTGATCGGAAGATCAATATTAAACCAAGATGATGCTGTCATGGTAGTACGCAAGGGTACTGCTAGGATATTTAATTCAGAACTGTTAGAGTTGCCACAAATTGACACACTGCCTCCACAGAAGATAACTCTTCTATCGGATGTCGACTTCGAAATACCTCCAAACCACGTAGGCATGATACGTTGCACTTCTAGTGATGCTTATGACGGAGATATTTTTGTGGATTTGAGGCATTCATTCGAACCTGCGAGGGAATGTATAGTTGCCAGATGTATTACGTCAGCGTCTGCAGCGAAGATTTCCGTTTTAAATGCTTCTGGGCACACCATTTATTTTGAGAAAGGTCAGGTTATGGCAAGGGGAAGACCCTGCATTCTTGATACTAATTCACAGGTAAGTGTCCATAAAGTAAAAGTTGTTAAACTAGAAAGATTTAGTATGGCAGATTTACAGGGTCCAAACGATATTTCTGAATCTGATTCATCTAAACTTTTATTACTGTTAAATAAATATCGATATTGTTTTGCTCAAAATAATAATGAGTTAGGTGAAATTAAAAATGCTGAGATGACCATTCAGCTTACGGACGATAAACCTGTAACGTATAGGCCTTATCGTTTATCTCTAAACGAAAGAGAAAAAGTACGCGAAATGGTGAATGGTCTTCTAGCGGCTAAAATTATTCAAGAATCGAACTCGCCATACTCTAGTCCGATTGTTCTTGTCAAAAAGAAAAATGGAGAAACAAGAATGTGTGTGGACTATCGAATGTTAAATGCTAAGACTATTAAAGACTGCTATCCAATGCCAAGGGTTGATGATCACCTGGAGATGTTAAGAGGGTGTAAATACTTCACAACCCTTGACATGGCTAGTGGGTACCATCAGATAAGGATGGCGGAGGGGTCTAGACAAAAGACAGCATTTGTGACACCCGATGGTCAATATGAGTACCGCAGAATGCCTTTTGGTCTAGTTAACGCTCCTGCAGTATTTCAACGAACTATTAATCAAATATTGGGGTCTATGCGATTTTCAACGGCACTTGCATACATGGATGACATACTCATACCATCCACGAGTTTTACATCGGGTTTGATAGCCCTTGGTGACGTGTTCGAAACGTTACGGAACGCTGGTGTTACCCTACGGTTGGCAAAGTGTCAATTTTTCCAGGAAACGATAGACTACCTTGGTCACGAGATCAGTGCTGACGGTATACGGCCCGGCACTGCAAAAATCAAGGCAGTTGAACAATTTCCTACTCCCAAAAACGTACACCAGATTCGGCAGTTTGTTGGCCTATGTAGTTATTTTCGAAAATACGTAAAAAACTTTGCTCACCTTGCACGGCCATTAACTTTGCTAACAAGAAAAGAAGTTAAATTTGAATGGAGCCAGGAACAAAAAGAATCTTTCGAAAAACTCAAACAGATTTTAATTGAAGGACCGGTTCTTGCCATTTATGACCCTAAATTGGAAACTGAAGTGCACACGGATGCTTCAAAGGTTGGTCTAGGTGGTATTTTATTACAAAAACAGTCAGACGGAAAATTAAGGCCTGTTTTGTACTTTAGTAGGCAAACAACTAAAGAGGAACAAAGGTATCACTCATACGAACTGGAGGCTTTGGCAGTTGTCAGCTCGCTACAAAGATTCCGCGTATACTTGTTGGGACTGCAGTTTAAGGTCGTTACTGATTGCAGTGCACTACGAACAACAATGACAAAACGGGATCTAATTCCTCGAATCGCAAGATGGTGGTTAACTACACAAGAATTTAATTTTTCTGTAGAATATCGGGCAGGTTCCAAAATGAGTCATGTCGATGCACTAAGTCGGAATCCTGTTGAAGGACACCATAAGCCCGAAGAGATTGATATATTTCAAGTGAATATTACTCGCGAAGACTGGGTGTTAGCAACCCAGATTAACGACGAACGATGCAGATATCTACTTGAAGTGCTGGCAAGAAAACCCTGCGATAACGAAGAAAAGCAAATTTACAAAGACTATGCCGTAAAGGATAATAGGCTTTATAGAAAAACGTCTCGGGGATTAAAGTGGTATGTTCCCAAAAGGCAGCAAGAAGAGTAGTGACCATGAACCACCATGATAACATGGGTCACTTTGCAGCAGAAAAGACTCTACAAAACATTAGTGTTAGCTACTGGTTCCCAAGAATGAAAAAGTACGTTGACCGTTACATCAAGGCTTGTTTAGCATGTGCGTATAATAAACAACCGTCAGGGAGGAAGGAAGGATTCCTTCACAATATAGAAAAATTATCGGTGCCAATGGACACCATGCATATTGATCATTTAGGACCTTTTGTAAAAAGTAGCAAAGGAAATTCCTATTTAATTGTTGCTATTGATGCCTTCACAAAGTTTTTGTTTACAAAGCCAGTAAAAACTACAAAAACTAATCCAGTCATAGATTTCCTAAAGGGAACTTTCAGAACGTTTGAAGTTCCTAGACGCATCGTGTGCGATAGGGGATCTAGCTTTACTGGCAAAGTTTTTGTGACGTTCACAAAAGATTTGGGCATAAAGGTTGTGTTCAATGCAACAGCTACACCACGTGCCAACGGGCAAGTAGAACGATACAACAGAACTCTATTGAATGTCATTTCTACAAGTCACGACGATGAAAGGGAATGGGATGCTTCAATAAGCTCTGTTGTATTTGGCATAAACTCTGTTATAAATAGTACGACCGGAAAAAGTCCCTACGAACTACTGCTTGGTTACAAACCTAGAGGATTAAATGACTCATTTTTGAGCTTAGCTGTAGCTGACGATGTAGTAGTTAGTGATATTGAGAAAACTCGAAAAGAAGCCGAGTCACGAACGAAATGTGCACAGGTACGGCAAAAGGCCTACTTTGATGCAAAACGAAAACGAACCCATGAGTACAAAGTTGGCGACCTTGTTGTCTTAAAGAAGACTAATCTTGCTAACGATGGTAAGAGTAGTAAGTTGGTTCCAAAGTATAGTGGCCCTTACATAGTAAAAGAGATACTACCTAACGATAGATACGCTGTAGAGGACCTACCAGGATAAAGACGTGCGCATAAAAGGTACCAAGGTATCAGCGCCCCTGATAGAATGAAACCATTTACGCCTACTTACGAAAGTAGTCAGTCGGGTTCTGAAAACGAACGAATTGCTGACGAGGGCAATTAGTTAATTACGGCCATGGTTTATGTTTATGTTTATGCTTATGTTTATGATTATGTTGATGTATCAGGCTGTATATGGTGGATGCCACATATGTGTGCGCAGCATTTGTGTCATCTATTTATTTACAGTTCCCATTGAGTAGCGATTAGTTTGTTTATACGAGAATGTTTCTGCTTTTATAGGTCTTATGAAGTTATGGAGTTTCCGGGACGGAAATTCGGTAGCATGGCCGAATGTTACACTCGTTTTGCAAATTTTCGAAGTTTACAATGGTCAGCAGTTATCGGCGAACACGGGACTATACAGAGGCGGGAGATGAAAGATATGGTCATTCGATTCGCACTGGCCTTGCTGGCCGATACCGATCTGCTTGGATTATTGTTGGTTGATGTCATTGTCAAAAAAAGGGAATATAATTGAATTTGTCTGAAAAACAATAAATACGTGTTATAAGTTGAAGCCTATTTTTTGGTGCCGTTTTTTTCAGATTATGTTTATGAAGGGTATAAATTGACCACCCCTATTTTTACTTCCTTCTGAAGTTTTTTATACGTTAGCCAGTGGCGGCTCGTGGGTTAATGCACGGGGGGAGGGCTACATTTTGAAAAGAACACACTCGTGCGTCACTTAAAAAAATAGAGGGTTACCGAGGTGGAGGTGGGTACTTTCGGTATGGGCTTTTTAATTTTTTCTTATTAGTATAAATCACTTATTTTTGCATAGGTAATTAATATAGAAAGTAAAAATGTGCATAAAACAATAATTCCCGTTTTTCAAAGAAAAAGTTAATAACGCAAAATCCGTAATTCCTACTAAAAAAATCTATAAGCTGAAGTAGGTGGGTAGGAAATGTCGGTTGCTTCATCACACTGTATCTGTATGGCCAAAAAGTCTGTTTTATTTATTTGCTCTCGAATTTCTTGGCGACAAACTTCCAGCATGCTTTTCAAAATTTCATTTTGTACCGTTTTTTATGTACCCTAATCTAACTCGGATGTAAAATCGATCACCCTGTACGAATAATTTAGTTCAAGCAAATCTATCGTAGGAACATTTTGATAAAATGAAATATTTTTTATACTCCGGTTTCATTCTTAGTTCATAGCTTGAGATGGTATCATAACTCTATGCTCTTCACATGGATATAAAATAAATTCCAGACACAACACATCAATTTATATTTTATAAGCACCGCCATATTTCATAGAGATGACCAAGCTCTACTATATATATTAGTTTTAGGAGTTCTTCGGAAATCCCTAGTCCGACTTTGAATAATAGAGCCATTCATGTGAGATTTCATTCAGTGGAGGCGGAGAAACTTTTCATGTAATAATGGGGGTCTATCTATGTATTTCCGTTCCCTAGAAATTTTCCCAAATTAATCGCCGTACGTTTCCAGAAGATTTAGGAAGTTTTCTGAACTATATATAGGTATATTTATTAATAAATAATGATATAAAGGGCAACCTTAATTAATATGTTGGTAAGTTTGGACTGTCAACGCAATACTGACACGGCGTTTAACACAGTTATTCCAGTAAATTTAATCGGATTGGTATGGGTAATAATCACATACCTGTAAGTATATTAACATATACCGCTTTTGGTCCTATTGCGCACGGCAAGGCGCAGGGAACGAAAAGAGATTAAATTCGCCGCCATTTTTAACCCTATTCTGACAGTTTGAATGGTGGCTACTTTATTCCTTGTTTAATTTTTTTTATACTGTATGAATCGGTATGAATGAAATTGCATTATACTTTTTGAAGGCGCCGGTAAAATCATAAAAGTCAGCGTGACATGCTTGTTTGAGAGATGCGTTTTTAGTTTTTTATATTTTGTACAGTTAATAGCTTTTCGTTTTCCTATTTACAAAATCAAAAAATAACTTGGTAAAGCATTGTAAAAATGCGAATAAGAGACATTTACATTTTACATCCAGATTGTGAAATTACATTCCATAGGTAAGTAAAGAGGTGTAATTTTTTGCCAAATAATATTGTTTTTTCGTTGATATTTTCTGATTTCTCTACCATCTAGAAACCTAACCGAAGAAGCAGTGGCGTCAAAATTGGTAAGACCACCAAAGAAATTCATTACGGTTCAAGAAGTAGGTAACTCATAGATCATAGAGATGAGAAAAATGGCGATATTGTAATTCTCGATACGACGAAGAGAGGCGCATTTCTGGAGCAAATAGAATTAACCGAAGAAATGCAAACAGCAGCAGGGAGCAGCAAGTAAACCTGTTAACTGCAGATAACCACCAGCAAAAATATTTAAGCTTATCAAAGAAGAGTGATTTTGAAGCAAAGATTAATGTGGTAGAAATTATACCAAGTTTTATTTTGCTTGTATTTTTTAAACGAACAAAAAGAAAATGTTCTAAGGAATAAAACTAGCCGCCTAAAAATTCAGAAATCTGTATAGATATGTTGCTGGAAAACAGGTTATTATTATTAAAACTATTCAAGAAAATAATTACCAAGTAATATTGTTTGAAAATGTTAGGTAATAAAACATATTTTCATGTTTTTTATAAGTAGGTAATTATTTAGGGGATAACAGGTTTAGGGGATAACAGCTATTGTATAAGGTGTAATGAACAGTAATAATTAAATTAGTTATGTTTATGATGATTAAAATATGTTGTTTTGATTAAGTTGTATAATTTCTCAACCTACGAAACCAAAACCAACAAAAATCTTGGACCTATGTTGTACTTTGAAATAAAATAATTTCCATTTTACACAAAACGACAACCAAGACATTACATTATTTATGGAACCGGTATAAATTATTTCAAATTTCCCGCCTCATTTAAGGTTAAAAATGGCCGCTAAATTATTCCCCCGGTCGGACGTCTCTCTTGTGCGGTATAGGTTGCTATAGGTATATGGTAATAATGCAATTCATTGGGTATTAAAAACATTTCCATCGCTAGTACAAGATATAGAAAGCTTAAATCCGAGTTTTAGAATATCAACCCCTTGCAGGTTTTCCGCCATCTTTAATTTAGGGGTAAATTAGTTTTTCGCTGATAACAGCTTTGTTTTTAAGTTTACTAAAAAAATAGCCGACACCATTTTTGAAGGAGAAGAGGTGCTCTTTAAATTTGTGTTATTGACATTTTCTGCACTATTTGAAAGTGGTAGCTCAAAATTTTATGTTTCGAATGTTAGAGTTAACAGGTGTTCTGTAGCACATT
Source organism: Pseudeuparius sepicola (assembly GCA_963920635.1). Classification (NCBI taxonomy): domain Eukaryota; kingdom Metazoa; phylum Arthropoda; class Insecta; order Coleoptera; family Anthribidae; genus Pseudeuparius; species Pseudeuparius sepicola. The sequence continues at coordinate 42,112,623 of OY987302.1, read as the reverse complement.
TTGCCAATTTCAACACAAAGAGTTAATTTTATCGTTATGAAACAAGAGTACCTATTTGTTGTAGAATGAAAAGATACACCTGCAATACCAAAAAGATAACCTCAAAAAAGTTACAAGTAAAAGCTCCATCCAAAAACAGCGCAAGTGTAAAAACTGAAATCTTCAGCTTATTCTCTATGCCCAAAAACACAGCACTGCCAAATTTTAGTTCAGCAGCTTGAACATTTTGGGAGATGTAGCCGTAATTCAATTTCAAAAAATGAACTTCAACTTAAACTTAAACAAACAGTTCTATAAGGCATACTGGCTTCATTTGACATATTTTGGCCCGAAATATATGCAGTTGCTCTATGAACCATTATTAACGGGACACCCTGTATGTGAAGGAATGAGATCTTTCCAACGATATATAGGAATAGATGGCTCACAAAATACAAATAACACGATTTTATTTTGCTTCTACATTAGCGGGTTGGGGGGAAGAAGACGAGGTAACTTGTTTACATTGGCATTTCTTAAATTCTTTAAAGTCTTTCCTATTTTGTAATTAATAATAAATAGTTTTTTATATACTTGTATATCGAATAATGCTTTGAGATACTTATATTTACAAAATAACCTAGGAAAATCAAATAAAAAATGTGGAAACCTTGAATGTGCCAATAATAACATCTTTTTAAAATCATGAAACAAAACAAGTTGCCTTTGGCAATGTATCTATTCCTATATATCTTTCAAATAATGTGGGCCTGCAATTTAAAAAAAAATGACGATGACGTCATATCTGCGACACCGATGACGTCATATATGTCAAAATTTGGGCACTATAAAATTAAGGTTGACGATTTTTTTGCCCTTGCCAATAGGGATTTTATTGAATTTGTTCCAACCTTCGCGTGCTCGCTCTATGGTCCCAATTACCCATTTCCTCCCCTTTGAGTGAAGGAATTTCACTCAAGATCAATCCGAACCATCCTATATTGATGCAAGATATCTATAAAAAAAATATTAATATCTCAATTCATTCGAAAGTTATCGCCACGGACACATTTTGGCGAGAGGAATGTTGAAGGTCGTCACATTTTTATTGTGACAATAAAGAAAAGGCAGATATAGGTAGGTATAAATATTATAATTTTACTTAGAAAAATAAGAGGTAAATGTCAACACTTACATCATCAAATGTCAACAACAGATAAAAAATACCGATCCAATAACTCTCTCCAGTGCCTACATTGTTGTAGAACGACAGACTCTGCAGGCACAGCAAATGGCAGAGGGAGCGTAATAGTATCGGTATCCGTAGGATGTCTCTTTCCTGCCTCTTGATTATTCGGATGGTTGTCGGTAGTGATTTGCACTTCTTCGTTGGTAATTTGCTCCCCTTTTACAATAATTGGCTCCTCGTTGTCGATAATTGGCTCTTCGTTGTCATTGATGGGCTCCTCATTGTCGGTAATTGGCTCCCCGTTGTAGCTGAGTGACTCCTCGTTGCCGGAAATTTGATCTTCGTTGGTGTCATTTAGCTCTTGATTATGACTAGATGAAAGTTCCGGGCAAATTGGCCTTCGGCCTCTTTTCAACGGGACCTCACTTGGTGTTTTATTTGGTTCCCTCTTCGATTTTGCTCTTCTGTTTTGAAACCAAATCTTCACAGCCATTTCTGAAATCCCAAGGCGCTTTCCTATTCCCAATCTCTTGTCATGTGAGACGAATTGGTTCTGGGCAAATTCTTTTTCTAGGGCCAAGATTTGTCGAACTGAATATACATTTCGCCTTCGCTTCTCTTTAGTATTGTCCTGAGTAGTTTGTTGATTCCATCCTAAGCTCTCTTCCATCATATTATCTTTGCAATAAAATCTAGATATTGGGCACTTGAATTGGTCCATCGGAAGACCTTCCTTCGGATACGATAAAATACTTTAATTCCTACTTTCAACACGTTCATTTATACTGACCTATAATAATTGTGAATGGAGCTATTTATACCAGAATATAATTTAGAAGAAAAAATATAAATATAATCTTATCTTAGAGATTTCATTTTAATGCTTATTTATAAGTAAGCGAATTAAAATTCTATGAATATTTATGACAGGTGAAATGATACACTTAATCTTTATAGTTCAATAATTAAATTAGGGATCTACCTACCTGTTAGTTTGTCCCTTTGTACCAAATCAATTATTATTATCATCTATGAAATTAGATATACAGGGTGCCACAATAATCCATTGACCACACCTTTTTTTCGGATAAAATAATAGGGAAGTGGCATGTAATGGAATTTCCAAGTGAACTGCTAATAAATGGCAAATATGGCTCAAAATATTGCCACAGATATCATTAATTTTTCAAACATTGTCTCTATGGGGATTAATGAATTGGAAATAAAATTGAATTTTTTTAAAAATTTCTTGGGGAACACGAACCGATTTTGATGTCATAAATATGTAACGTACGAACAGGAGTCATAAAAGATTTGTTTACCTGCTTATCTAAACCTTAACTTAAAGCAATATTATCTATCTGAATCTACTTAACAAATCTTGAAATATTGGAATGTTTCAATGGTTTCCTTATTAATAATTCCATGGTTTAACGGAGTAGAATCCAATCACTGTTCCGAATAACTATATACGGCAATGTCGATACAGGAAGCTGCTTGATCTAGGGAGATAACCATAAAACAAGTTGCCTAACAAAAACCTGATTCAAACAATACCATAATTTGAAATGCACTTTTTGACGCCATATTCCAAAATGTCAAAAGTGCTCTCTATACTAACAGTACGTTAGATAAGCTAAAAAAGAATTGTATTACTGAGGTCCAAGCCAAATTAGTGATTTTTTAAGGGAGTTATTTTTTCTCAATTCTCAATTATTTTTCTATTGTGGAACGCCATTATCTATTAAAATTTTATAGTCCACATGCAGAAAGATGGTCTTTTCAATGGATACAATGGAAAACCAGTACATATTTATCTCTTCAAATAAAAATAATGCAGATTGGCTATCCATAATCCAGATTTGGTATCAACCTATTAAAGGAATTCCATACTTCTGAAACACTATATTTTGATGCAGATTATAATTTTTTATTAATAATTCAGAACATTTTTCATTGAATTATTGAATTATGAAGCCATAAAATACTATAAAAGATAAACTTTTATTGAAATTAGAAAATATATCATTAGGTACGTATTATGGTTACTAATTTAGTTAATTTAGTAAAATGTTAGGCCCTATTATCCTCGCGCTGCATTATCCTAGGGAAAACATTTAAATTAAAACTTTACTTAGTTTGGTTTACTCGATTGAATATTTCGAACAAAACCCAAGATCCAATTTTTGGTCTTTCACCCCTCCACTCAATTTATTGTTTTGTGCTAAATATCTGGAGAGAGCTTCGTAACGAAGCATCATTGGACCAGTGTTTTCTAGGCATTTTATTTCTAAATTTTAAATTAAACACTCGCGAAGAGAAAATAATTGTTTCAAAATTTATTTAAAAAATAAATTTTCACTAGTAATCGCCCTAGTGCTTGAATTATTGCCGGAAATTTTTCTAGTATACGAATTTCTTGAAACTTATCACGAGTCGCGTAGCGACTGCCACATCGCATGACAGGCCAGTGGCGTAGCATGAAACGCGTTCTTAGCCAATATCACAAAAATGTTAAAAATAAAAAGTTAGTTAATTTTGACTTACCTACATGTAATTTGAAATATTGGTATTTATTTGCACTTAATTTCCCAAATGTAAAGCTAGTGTCAAGTGCTGAAATATATTTATGTGCAGCGATTTCGAATTAATCGAAATAAAATAAATAATGCACGCCCATGGACACCAGCCCATATCCTAAACTATCACAATCAATTAAGAATTTTTTAATAAAAACGATGTTAAAAAGTAATTATATTGGTCCCATTTACAAACAAAACAATGCACTTTATCATACTAAAATGTAGAAGTAATTTTAAGAAGTTATATTGAGAAATAATTAAGTTTTAGGGCATCTTTCAAAGGTAGGTTGTTAAATATTTACCTGTGATATAAAATCCCGGGCTCTTGCTTGTCACTTCTGCTTTTGCAACCAAACGCTGAACAATTCACCATCGTAAGAGTATATTTTCCCCTTAATCACTTTTACTTTTAATTCACAAATTCACGAAATTCACTCACAACGTACTCGCTTTGCCTGCCACGTATAAAATGGCCGCCGTTCAAAACGACGTAACAAAATCTATACACGCCAGGGTAGGCAGGCGCGGTGTCCTCTCTCTTTCCTTGTCTAAGACAGCTTGTTATGGACTTCATTTCAAACCAAATGGTACCAAAATATTCTTGCTTGCTTTTTAGACTCACTTTTCTTATAGTAACATAAAATGCTACAACCTAAACACGTGTAGAAAATTCAGTAGCTTGTTCCTTTTTTAAGATAAAAATCTGGTCATGAGAACTTTCATCTCGGAATACATAATTTCTGAATAAGAAGGTTCCATTAACCGACAGGTTAATACGGATGTTCACAAAAAATATCGATTTCTGCTTAAACGCCATAAAAAATGCAGTAACTAAATAACCTCTTAATTAAATATATGTAACAAAAATAAATCACCGATGTGAAGACAACCACTGTTTCCAGCCAGCCACAAATATACTAGGCGATCCAAACTTAAAAATAAAAATCGCTGTAAAACTTTATTCTTTGGTTGCCGGTCCCACTATTTGACAAAAATGACTAGAAACACGTTCCGGACAAGATAGTGGCGTCTGAACAATTTGCCGTCCCAGCCTTCCTCCCCACACCCCCATACAGGAAAATTAAACGTTAAAACTTTGTTTTTTGGGCGCTGGCGCTAACATTCGGCACACGTGACTAGACGACCATTCCATCACTGCCTCAATTGGAAATCACGTGCGTGTCTTGAGTTGCTGTCCTTTGTGCATATTACCACAGTAGAAACTTAACTATCGCGTTTTATGATTGATTCGTGTTCCTAAAGACTTGGATCTATCGATTTTGGTTACAATTGGAACTTAGTGAACCTCAGAGAAATAACCAAGGATAGAGGGAGCAACAGCCTCAAAATACATACGTTTGTAGTCAACCAACATCTTATGCAAATTTACCGAAGTAAACAAACATTAGGCCCGTGTGTACAACGTTTACCTGAGATAGGTTATGTCCTGAGAAATATCAATGTAGCCACATACCACACACTTTCTGCGTCCCATTGTATACAAAATGAGTCACTATATCCTAAATACTAATAAATAGCCTTTAAATTAACAGAAAAACAATTAAAAACGGGAGAAATTCATACGTAAACAATCGGAAAACTTGACATGCTGGGCATACACAAAACAAATATCGCTGAGTTAACGGACGCGGCGCCTGCGGCAGCAAAAGCAGCGTTGCCATGTCGGGCGGTTTGATGTATCTGTGACGATTTTATTAAAGTGATAATTAGAAACTATAATTACACTGCAATTTAGTTTTAGTTTAAAATTGTTACAAACTAGAAATTAAGAAATTTTTAAACACACCTTGTATAAAAAAATGTTTCAAACAAGAGTTTTTCAGTTGATCTATCTGCATATTTTGGTGATCTTGAATTTTTTTGGAAGCCGTTCGTTTCGTTGCTATGGCAACTAACTTTGTTTTTTTAAATGGCACCATACACTTTTCTGTCCAAATTTGGAATCAGCTCCTTTTTGTGCATACGAACATGTAAAATTTCATTGGGGTTGCATAAGAAAATTTTTGAGAAAAAGTAGGATTTCTGCAAGTACGCCAAAATTTAAATTCGAGATCATTGCCTAATAAAAAGTATCCATGCCTAATGAAAATTTTGACATATTTGCATGTAGGTAATGATAACTTACTTGCAAAATGTGTTTATTAATAAATAAATAGGCACAATAAATCAATGGTACCTAAAAATCAATTAATCTAATGCTCGAAATATGTTCTCCATTCACAGCGAGACAATGGCCCAGTTTGTCGTAAAAACTAATCAGTACATTCTTAATACATTCTGGAGGAATCACCGCTATTTTGTTTCTTATGCGCTGTTCTACATCAAAAGTTTAAATATTAAGGTAAATTCCTGCTCCCGTAAACAGTTTTGTACATTTTGGGGCGTATTTACACATGTCGCGCTTATTTCAGTCCGTCGCAGTTAGGGTTTCATCAAGTCAAGTAGCTTGACATTTTAACAAATAACTTGACTTGACTTGAAAATCAAGCTTTTGACAAATTAAATATTTGACTTGACTTGATATTGTAAAATTACTACTTGACTTGAACTTGACTTGATTTCAAGTCAAGTCAAGTAGCTTGAATATCAAGTCAAGCCATGAATCTCTAAAATTGGCAATAAAATAAAATTTACTTTTACTTGTGAACATGTTTATTTATTATTAACACACAAAATAAGAACCAAGTTTCCGATAAAAATGTTAATATATTAAGAAAAAAAAGTGCTTTAAACGGTGTTAACGTGAAACAAACAGAAGTTTTTGTTGTCTATGTTACACAGAACAGACAAATAAATAGAAGTTTTTGTTATTACACAGACTATACACATAGTTTTGGTACGGACTTAAAATAGTTTATTTTCGTTTTTTCCTAGTTTTGCAAAAAAAAGTGTACAATGCAAAGGTTTATTATTATTATTTACCTAACTGGTCCTAACTGATAATAAAATTTGAAATTGATAAAAAATTAAGTAATCAAGTAGCTTCAAGAAAAACTTGATTTTTCAATTACTTGATAAATAAATACTTGACTTGACTTGATATTGGAAAATTACTACTTGACTTGAACTTGACTTGATTTCAAGTCAAGTTAAGTCAAGTAGCTTGAATATCAAGTGAAGCCATGAATCTCTAGTCGCAGTATTCCCAGCGGGAAGTATTCACCTGGTCGTGATCGTGAAGCTGAGTATCTCCAAGCAAACACCTTACTTTGGCTGAGGGAGGTCCCTTTACGCACCACACTGATTACCTTTGGTTCGATGCATTTTTGGACATCGGTATTGATATTAAAAGAATAAATGAGATGTCATTGGAACATCCAATTCGTAGGTAATGAATTAACTTGGACTCTTAAGCTATGCTCTATTTATCGTCACAGCATAAAACTGATTACGCAAAAAATTTGAAACTTCAGAAAAATTTATCTAATAATATGTTGACGTTTTTAAGACATGGAGGAAAATGAAAAAAATAAGTGCATTTGTTAGGATGTACTGGGTGTCTACGTTTATATCTACACAAATCCATAAAATATATTATATTATTGGATGAAAAGGCGAGAAATAAATAGGCGCTTATTATAGGTGCAATTTTTAAACTGGGAAAAGTGGGCACCAACCTTTCTCCTCTCCTGGATTTGACAGATGTAGATACTGCAGCCGGCTGGCACGTCTTGTTTATCACTCCCGGCGCGGAGTTATGCGAAGTTATATAGTTTTTTTTTCACGCCATTTCTTTTCCGGTTGGGTAATCCGGAACGGACATTCAATCAATGTCTTCGGATCCTCAGCCTGCTTCGTACTGTCCTTGCCCTTGGTAGGAGGTCAGCGCTCCTTTTTTTAATGCGTGCGCGCTTGGTGTCACGCACAAGGAAAGGGAGGGGATTAGAGGGAAATATAGATAACTAAATAGATGCGGCAATAACAAGTATCGAGATCTGGAACGTAACATTGGATATATTCATCTGAATATCGGTTATTCGGCGTCCTTTTATTAAGAACCTTCAATATTTATATCAACAGACTGTAGCGAATATGCAGACTTTTATTAGATGCGAGTTTTTGACCAAACGAATTAAGTTTTCTGTCCCACGCACAAATCATAAAATAAGAATGTGAAGAGGAAGATCAATTTTTCCAGTGGTGCAACATTATTCTCAAGTGAAATGTCTACCTCAACGGCCATATGTACGCCACTGGCGAGAGCAGGAGCTTCAAATTTTTAGTGTTAACCCACCCTTAGCCTACCGCAGTTATAAAAAAGCATTTTCTGGAAAATTTCAGTACCCATATACAGGGTGAGTCCCATCTTAAGGCAGAGCCGAAAACACAAGGTAAAACTCGCTAAAATAAGCACATATGCTTAATAAACATTAGGTTAAAAACGTTTGGTTATATACAGCATTTTGAAATTTTTCCAAAAATATCATATTTTTTTAAATTGTTTTCTAGCCCATTTAGGAATTTTAACCAAATTTGGTACACATTATGCATTAGACGGTTGCCATTTTGTGCAATAATTTGACCCCGTTCAGATGACCAGCTTCGTAGATACAAATAATTACTGTAAAAAAAGTAGTACGGTCCTGTACAAAACCAAAAATTTTTTAGATAGCCCATTCAATTTGGAACAAAAAGCGCCTCTTGGTATTTTTTTATTTCTGGTACAGTTTCTTGGTAATTTCGGATTTTTTAAACTAGTGCCAAAGTGATTATGCTGGCATTTAAAATAAAATTATTTGTATCTACGCCGCTGCTCATCTGAACAGGGCCAAATTATTGCACAAAATGACAACCCATAATATGTTATCAAATTTTGTTGGAATTCCTAAACAGGCTCGAAAGAAATTAAAAAAATATTTGGAAAAGTTTCAACACGCTGTATATGGAGAACCAAGCGTTTTTGAGCTAATGTTTATTAAGCATATGTGCTTATTGTAGCGAATTCTACCTTGTGTTTTCGGCTCTGCCTTTACATATTGTGACTCACCCTGTACATGGTGATTCAGTCATGATGTACAAAAAATAACAACAGAATGAGGGAGCCCCACTAAAAAGTAAAATTCGAAAAAAAAACAAGTTCAAAACGTGGGGCAAGTCAACCTTAGCACCCCAGTAACTTGACGCACCTGATGAAGAGCGATGTTGCCGCATCTCACTGTCGGTGTTCAACCTTATTATTGAAAGTTAGTCTAAAGAAATAAGAGTCCCTAAATATATGTTATTCTGAAAATTGACCATTTTAAAAAATCATAGCTAGATAACCCAAACGAAACAGTAGTGTCTGTGCAAAATGCAAAAAATATACCTAAAGCCGAATTTTTCTCGGCTCGTCATAGATTTCTGGAGTGTTCAAGAGCAAACGCGCATACAAAGAAGCTCACAACTAACAATAAAATTCTACCTGAACAGAGAAACTTTGCAGGTTCCAACGTATATAACTTCGCCTATCCGAAACAAAGTCTAAGCGTAGATGTACGACGCCACTAACAGTGATTAAACTGCCAGTGCGCCAGTTTCTTGGCATCTCATCAACAATCGTATAAAACCTCATATACCTAATAGTTCCGGTCGTCACATCCAGTAGGGCGCTGGCTCGAGTTCAGCTCCCAAATAACTGGAGCGCGCCAGTCAGCCATCCATTTTCAATATCTTTCGCAACCGAAGAAGGTACGGTGTAATTCTCGACGGTGTAATATCTTAAGATCCGGAAATAGCCCGCGACCCGAATAAGGCGCAAAACGGGAACATTAAAGGCCGTGGAATTATATCAGAAACCTTGCGGTTGCTCGCTTATATTATTTATTTAACATGTGTATAGGAACCATTTACCCTTTCAACTCAAAATAGTACCATTCTTCAGTCATAATTTAAAATTTTAAAGATAGGTGAAAAAATCTTAATACGAATTTGAAATAAAAAATAAAACAAAAAATTAGTTACCTATCTGTGTACGAAAAAATGATTTTGCGATTTTACAATAATTTGACTGCTTTTAGTGCGACCAATAGATATCTTGTAAATTCCTAAAAGTAATGTGAGGATCAATTAGATTGCATTTAGTTTGTAAAATTAATTTAGAAAGAATCTGTGAAATTAGTTATGTGTTGTAATTAATATTTACAAGTTATTTTTAATTTTCCTGAATAATAATACACTGATTTTGCGAAATTACTTGGTAAAATTAAGTACCTTCTTGTGAAAATACCTACTTGTACTTTTGTAAACTTACTTTGCAAAATTACTTTTTAAAATTGCTTTGTAAAATTACTTTTTAAATTTTAATATACTGGGTATAAAAAATTATTGAAACGCGTACTACATTTCAAAAAACTATATTCATAAACTAAAATATTTATAGTATAAAATATATAGGTATTCCTACTATTATTCAAAGTTTTACATTTAAATAAACGAAAATATTTATTACATAAAAAGGTATAGATACTTATTAATACGAACACGAGGAAAGAACTAAGTATATTTATATCTAACACAAAATATTTACATTCTTAACCAAATAATTCTTAAAAAAATCAATTTATACATTTAAATAAACGAAAACATTTACATAAAAAAGACATGTTATTAAATATGAACAAAAGGAAAGAACTATATTTATACCTAACACAACAATATTTACTTCCTTAAGCAAATGTATCCTTAAAAACAAATCAATTTGAACATTTACATAAAAAGGCACAGTTATCAAATATGAACAGGAGGAATGAACTATACCTAACACAAAACATTTACTTCTTAACCAAATACTTCCTTAAAACAAATCTTTTTAAACAAAATATTCGTACACTATGTTAAGAGGGGATTGCCATCAGAGAAAGTGAGGCTAGATTTCGTTTTTTTCAAGTTGTATAGCAAAAAATCTAATAACATTTTACCTGGCAAAAATTGTGCATATGCTTTTAAGATCTTATGATTAAAATGAAGACAGAAATGTTTGTACTAAATTTTTGTCAGGTAAAATGTTATTCGATTTTATGCTATATAACTTAAAAAAATACGAAATCTAACTTCACTTTCTCTGTGGGCAACCCCCCCGTAACGCAAATGGTAAAACATATGTTTTTTATTTCAATTTTAAACTTAGATTTAAAACTGCAATTTGATAGAGACAGTTGATTGTTTTGGCAATCGTAGCAATATGTTTTTCACTTAAGTGTTTTTTAAATTTAATGTAATTTTTAAAAGATGAAAAACAGTTCACATATTTGCAGGTGAAAATTATTCCAGGGAGATGCCTGTGATAGCTCAGATGAATATGATACTGATAAATTAACAGAACAAAGTTTGCAAATAATCATATTGTATTTCTTAAAATCTTACCTTTTACTTCAAACACAGTAGGTGATAGTTGTACCTATACGCGTATATTATGGGTCTTCGTAAAGTATTAAACTATAAAGATTGCATCACCTTTGACTTTGCACCTGTCGATCTGTCACCAATGCCATAAAGAACGCCGACTGCTGCCGTGCGCGTGTTTAGAACAGCAAGGTCACGCAATTCAGCCGGCGTCGCACGTGATCTCGTCTTGAAATACTATTGGTGAACGATTACAAAACTTCTGTGAGTTCACACTCGCCAATGTTAGTATTAGTTTTAACGTGATATTGCTTCATATCATTGTGAATTCACATTTTGAACTTACACTTATATGTGAAATTACATAAAGGAAAGGAAATATACAGATAAATATACATAAGTTAGGTTTTTCCACAAAACAATTTTGTATATTCACCATTTTGGGGCAAATTAATATAAAATTTATTTAAACATTACTATGACAATAAGGATGTAAGATTAGCGAGTGTAAATGTAATAATTACAAGAAAAGGTGATAATGGGCAAACACTCAAAGCACAGAATAAATAGCTTCACAGCTATTTAGTCTGTGCTCAAAGTTAACAAAAAGAAAAAACTAGTAACCGCATACACGGGTTTCATGCTATTTGGCAATCATCAGTACGGTGTAACATTAATCAAGTCAAAAGATAGGCATGATTTGGGAAGCAACAAATGAAGTCCAGGCAGGAGCCAACAGCACATTTGCAGCTTCAGTCAGCACATCCTCTATTTTGCGGCTTGTACTAACAATCTTACATCCTTATTGTCATTGTATCTTGGGTTATGAAGATTTCCAAGCAGGTCGCTTTAGCAGCCTCCGTGGCGATGTTAGTACAAGCCCCAAAATAGAGGATGGGCTGACCGAAGCTGCAAATGTGCTGTTCGCTCCCGCCTGGACTTCATTTGTTGCTTACCAAATCATGCCTATCTTTTGATTTGGTTAATGTTACACCGTACTGATGATTGCCAAATAGCATGAAACACGTGTATGCGGTTACTTTTCTTTTTGTTAACTTTGAGTGTTTGCCCATTATCACCTTTTCTTGTAATTAAACATTACTATTCATGTATACTTACCGTAGTTTAATTGTAATAGTTTTGTAATTTCACAGTTCCTTTTTTCAGTGAAGGGCACTGAAGTAAAAAACTGACCAATATAACATCATTTGGCGTCACTTCAAATCTCTGTAAACCAAATTTCATGAAAATAAAAACAATCGGTTTTCTTTTTATAAAGGTTTCAATACAACAAAAACTGCCACCCAAGCCAAGCAGTTTATCGCATCAGATATCGTGTCCCTTGAAGCATGGTCAAAACAAATGAAAAGTGCCAAAAGTGACTAGATTTCATCGATCTAAGAACCTTTTTAACAAAAATTATACCGGGGGTCACAGCAAAATAATTGGAAAAATCAAGGTAGCCATGAAAAATAACAGGAAAAAGGTTACCTTGGTAGAGACAGTGACAAGTTTGGTATTAAACGCCACAGAAAATGGATGATGGAAAGTTAAGTGTGCGGAAAAGGTAGAAATTATTAGATTAACCGGTGAAAACACGAGTAGCTATAGAGCTGTTGGGCAAATATTTAATTTAAGTCGTGCGAATCGTCACATTACACATACTAATGTGTATCGAATTAACGATCTTTGTAATGAGAGGTGTTTTACTGCTCTTAAAACTATTCAGCTAGATACAAGAATTGTAGTTTCATTTGTACGGTAGGTTACGAGAAAAAATAAAAGGATTCCAAAACGGAATGATGAAAATGCAGAGGAAATATTGCGATATTTTAGAAATAATCCCTGAAGTAGTGTAAGAGAAGCTGTTCTAAATTTAAATTTGGAAAAAACTTTAGTTTGGAAAACCTTAAAAAATAATAGAATTAAACAGTTTAAACCCAAATATTTACACACCTTGCACAAAGGAGATTTAGAAAGAAGGTTTGATTATTGTTTGTAGGCGCAACGACATTTTTTAAATGATAAAAATTTTCTGGCCAATGTTATACAGATGATGCGACATTCACAACCAATGGCGTTGTGTGTTCCCAGACTACAAGGTACAGACAATTATTAACGTTCTTTATGGAATATCATCCAGAAGAGTGATTGAACCTTGTCTACTTTTTCCGTGGTGGTTAAAATGGTACTCGTTACTTTGAAATTTTTAGAAGGCGAATTATGGGAATTCCTTAATTGCAGAAAAGGCGCAAGATACCTATTTCTAACTAGAGGGCGCAGCGTGTTACAGCACAGCTGCAGTGGCGGAGTGGATAAACACTCATTTCCAAGGCAGATGAAGAGGTCGTCGAATTCCTGTAATATTTACATTGGCCACCCAGGTCCTGACTCCAATGGACTTATACCTACTTTTGGGGGCAATAAAAAAATAGGGTCTACTAGAGCAGGTCCAATAACTTAGATGACCTTTGCCAGCTAATACGTGAAGCCTGCCAAGATATTTCAATAGAATTAACCAAGGTAGTTATCGATGAAAGAAAAGGAATTGAGTTGGAAGGTGACCTACTAGAGTGCATAAAAATCTTAGAAACATTAAGTATGTTCATTTGTTGTTGACTTATGTGTTTCCGAATATTTTTTATTGTTAATTTTGCCGTGCTTCCTGCTGTAATTTTTGTTAAAAACAATCTTGGATCTTGACATTTTCCGCTTTTTTATTTGTTTTGACCACGTTTGAAGGTACACTTGCCATCTGATGTAATACAACTGCTTGGCTTGGGCAATATGGTATACAGAGCTTTGAAGTAACGCCAAATGACGCCATGGGGTAAGATTTTTAATAAAAAAATCCGTAATATGGCATTCTGAAAATATAGCAATTTCAAAAATCATAGCTAGCCATGGAATAATCACCCAATCGAAAAAGTAGTGACTGTGAGATACCTTCTCTTAGGTCAATCTAAAAAATTATATAAAGCAGAATTTTTCTCTCTTCATAGATTTCTGGAGTGTTCACAAGCAAACTCGGACATACTGTACATATTATATGGACTAAGGTGCCACGGAATATTAAAATTCAGAAAATGTAAGGGAAAATAATTTTAAAACGTGGTTTATAATATACTACAAATCTTAGGCTTTATGAAATTTACAAGTACTAAAAGAGTAATAATAGGTATACAGTTTCCATGATGAAGACAATAATATAATTTTGTCAATGGTGTAGTTCAATGCCGGTAGGGGTATTAGCCCTCTGAGTAGTTGTTTCTGTTGGTTCTACCTTTCGAATCCATCCACTCCGCTCCGGATTTTGCCTACGTCCATCTGATGATTCCCAAAGAGGATGAAACCTGTAATGGGCTGGCTGGGATCATTGTGCCTGCAGCATGTCAGGACATGTCCCAAAAAAGATAGCATTATCTTTGACGTTACGTTGGTGAAGGAGAAAACTTTGATCTATGCAATATAAATTTGATTATCTTTACAACAGTGAATGGAGAATTGCAATGCAGTTTTACAGTGTGTCCGCGTTTGCTTCTGAACACTCGAGAAATCTATGAAGAGCCGAGTAAAATTTAGTTTTATATATTTTTTTATATACCTAATATAAGATATCTCATAGACACTACTATTTCGATTGAGTGATTATTTCATGGCTATCTATTATTTTTTAAATGACTAATTTTCAGAATATAATTAGGCATTCAATTAAGAATAAAATGAATGGTGCCATCGAATCGGCCTTAGCTCAAAACCCTTTGTAGGAAATATCAATAAACCCCGGTACAGGTTGGTGATCTTTTTTTGCAAATCGATTGAGCTTTGCCTGAGGTATTATTGTACGTACTGGTTGCGCTACTTCGTTTGGAAGATACGGCGAATCAAAGTTTTACCTTGAATGCTTGAAAATCACTGAAAGACACCATTTTTCGTATTTAGGTATTATGAACGGCTTGGACAAGGAAACTCTATAGATTTCATTTATACATAAGAAGCAAAATTAATGATTTCCAAATTAAATTATCTACCGTTAATATAATAGGACATTATGACGTCGAGAAATTGGGTCTCTACGAATTAAAAATTGTGTTTTTTTTTTTCAAAAAATTGCAATTTCTGTGATTTTCAAGTATTCAAGTTTAAACTTTGATTTACCTTATTTCCGAAATAAATTTACAAATTTAATAGTTGGCGTGGTATCAATTAATGCATTTTCGTTTATGTTTGGGGACTGTAACTTTGACTAGTATCTACATAATTTTTTTATCAACGATAGATTCCTACCCCAAATGCACGCCTATGAAAGTATTTTGTTAATGTGCAGAAAATAAAAAGTTATGTCCTTTCAAAAATTTTCCCGAATTTTAAAGACAATTTGAGAGCCACTGGTCCCAAGGTCCCATCATTATTGAAGCCATGGCTTGATACTACAGCGTTGCCATACCGTCAGATAATTCCTGTAAAATTTTGCAAATTTGCATACCACCCATGGAATATAGCGGCGGCGCGTTACTTTTTTAAAGCAGATGTTCGCTTGTAGCATAAAGTATAATAATATTAAAACCCGTAGCATAAAGAATAATAATATCAAAACTGACCTAGTACAGAAGCACTCACCATAAGTTACTAATAATCACAGTTACCACTTCACTGATTTGTTTTCAGCACTCCACTTCTTATAACGAAGTAACTTTTTCACAAAAGTTGTTGGAAATATCGTCCTTATATTTCTAATATTAATAATACAACTTTTATTATCCAGGAAGTACCTACAAGTAACATTACAATTATTATTATTCGCTTTCAAAATCCGCGAGAACTGGACGGATTCTGTAATTCGGAAGTGTGATCTTTTGTAAGCAAGTAAGAAAGTAAATTTTTATTTAGCTAATAAAAAATATCATAATATAATATACTTAATTTCGTGAATATTGCTAGTCTATTTATTTCTTAAGTAATGTCTCAATCTTTTCGTAAAGTCTCTTAAATTATGCGCATCAGTATGAAAATGTTCCCCTGTTCTTTCATTAGAAATGTGAATATTTTTTCTGCGTTTCAATAAATTCTGCAGGTAGGATCGCAACACGACCCTACCCCTACTAATCTTATAGAAAAAATTAAAGCAGTCCTACTAACACAATCTTCCACCGATAACCATCGCAATTCTTCAAGCATAGACGATATGACACTCTATCCGCTTGGCGGCCGGTGGAGAGTGAGGCGCGATGCGTTGGATTCCGAAAGGTTGTTGACTGCCGCGTTATCAGCAGGTGTAGGTACTACCATGCGAGCGTGAACCAGTGGGACTAAAAATACTTCTTATTTCGGTTGATTCGAAAACACACACCGCGTTGATGTTAATGACTGGTGCTAACGCGAAGATTGTACTTCAATCAATTTTCATCGATTACTTTAGCTAGTGTATTCTATGTGAATTCGCTTTATTCCCAAGCCAGAAACTATAACAGCCTCCGTGATTTTTAGCCAGCTGCCTATTCCCACACATATTTCATTTTACTTGCTAAAACCACGCTGAATAAAATTAAACGTGTTGGGTTCTAGAGAAACTGACCTAACAACCCTAATTCTGCGTGCCGAATCAGACACGCACGGCTGCTTTCGATTCAAACGCCGACCACTTTAGAAGAACGGTGGAAATGAATACGAGTTCGTCGGGCCGAAAAAGCTAATCAATATGTGACGAGCATTTTCCTATTATGCTTAGTAAATATCCGGTTTTATATCAGGAGGTTATTTCCGTTCGACCCTATGGAAGTCGATATCTGGGAAAATATTTATACAGACCTCTGCGAATTTGCTTGCGGGTTGTGAACTTTTATGACTCAACATTTACTGCCTTATCCCATCTGGCCAACTCTTGGGTACAGTGGTGGCTCGTGGGTTATTGCACAGGGGGGGGGGCTACGTTTTGAAAATCAATCAAAAAAGGTGAGTGCCGAGGTGGATACCTATTTGCGGAATGGGCTTTTTTATTTTTATTAGTAATTAGGTATTTTTGCGTAATTAATATAAAACATGAATAAAAAAATATTTCCCGTTTTTTCTCCCGTTTTTCTAAGAAGTTAATAACACAAACATTTCCATCATGTAAATATCTAAATATCATTACCATTTGATAACGATTCGAAATGTTTATTTGCTCTCGAATTTCTTGGAGATAACTTTCAGCATTCTGTTCAAAATTTCATTTTTCACCGTTTTTGATGTTCCCTTGAACACTTTTTAAATGTTCTTTCTCTTCATTCTCATCGCACTAATTCTGGTTTTCCACAAAATTTTATGCAGTTTATTATTCTTTTTCCACATATATATATTTTTATTCCACATACGTGGAATGTAACTAAGCCGCAATACTAACCTCGTCTAGAAATGCTAGTTCTGTAGAACAATTCATGTGGTGAACTGGAAGCTCCTGTTTTTATTATTTTTTCATATATACGTTTTAAATCTTTGAATCTTATTCTTGCCCATGTTTCCTTCTTCTCCTTCTTCTCCTTCTTCTCCTTCTTCTCCTTCTTCTCCTTCTTCTCCTTCTTCTCCTTCTTCTCCTTCTTTTTAAAACCGTAGAGAGGGAAAACAAAACAGTGCATTTAATTATGTCGCATCATTATATCCACTTGTTCTGTTTGTATATATTTCTAGAAAAGTGTCGCGTAAAATTATTGTTTTAAGTTTCATTAGTTTATTTATAAGGTGATTAATACAATAGGTATATTTATTTAAATTATTTGTTAGGTAGCATCTTCGCCATGACATACCCACCTAAACACGACATTTTGTTTGTGCTGTGGTTTATGGTCATCCGAGGAAGCTAATTTCCGTTGAAACTATTTTTATAGGCGCAACTGATCTAAAATAGTACATACATCATCAAGCTCAATATATTATGTTTACTGGAATATACAATATACATGATAATTTACAGTTAAAAAATCACATACTTTTAGAAGAACATAAAAAAAATGCGAGAGAAAAAAACAACTGTAAGAGCAAAGTGGTGAAAAGCAAAATAGTATATAAATTAGAATACAGAGTTAAACCGATTATGATTTCCAAGCATTTTTATTCGTAATTCCCTTTTGAACCTCTTTATCTTATCTATTTTCTTTATGTTGGGTGGGAGCATGTTCCAGAGCCTTGGTTCATAGAAGAAGATGTATCTTTGAGAGTGGGTTTTCCTATAAAGTGGCAAATAAAAAGAGAGGTTCACCGTATATCTAGTGTCATTGGTTTTGTAGTGATTAGTAAAAATACTTTTATTATGGAACATCCATATCAGACACTGGTATAGGCATAGATATTCCGAATATTAAATAATGCATATTGTTGTAATACTAGTTCGCTGGACCACAATTTGTGTTTCTTAAATATAATTTTTAGTAACGTGTTCTGCATGGATTTTAGTCCATGCAAAACTACATTGAATGCACCGCCTCATATACCTTAACACAATACCGAATAACGGACTCTGCTACTGCACTGTACAGAATTTTAAGCAATTTATCAGATAATACTTGCCGTAATAGTCAAAAATTTGTGCGTTAAACATATCAGCCATCCTCTTACCTGCCACTTGCATTTTTATTTGGTTGTAATAATTGTAAATCTGAAGTTGGTCTCCCAAGAGTTTTTATTTCAACTTTTTCGGTCAATGAAAACTTAAAAAGTTACCTTTTAAAATGTCCTGCACACTATTTTTCATTTTGTTTATTTATTACCAGTAGAGCACTACCCAACGCAAGAACGCGAGACACTGTTCAGAGGACGAATCACGCGGGAACAAACAGACCAGACAATGAGCAATGCGCAGAACTAAAAAGCAAAAGCCTTTAGTTCGGCGAAGACTGTCCACAGTGTACACCCCAGATGGACCATCTAGCGTGGGCCAATCGCGCTGCTCCGTGCCCCCCTTGCGCCCCCCCTCGCGCCCTTCGCGTCCCGCGCACGCCTTCTCATGACCCTCCTCTTTTTGCGCGTAACCGGCTGGCAACATTCCTAGCCGTATATCAGAATCGTCTTTAATCTCAATTTAAATTTAAGAGAGGTGCCGTATAATTGGCAACTTTGTCGTCAATAGCGATCGGATTAGGGAGAAATAGAAGGCAGCTAATTCCCCAGGAAGATACATTCTAAACATAATATACTGGGTGTATCGTAACTGTGATTCCGAGCATTCCAGCGAAGTGTCTATTTAAATTGCGAATTCGAACTGTAGGTTATCGGTTGTTTGCGGGCATATTTTCTACTGGGGGGCTGTAGCCCCCCAACCCCTATGGACAAGCCCCCACTGCTTGGATATATCTTTTTTTTTCATCGAACAATTAATTATTGCACTACTTGAGAAGTAAGGAGAATAATCTAAATTTAGGTTTTTGTGATTGTTTTTACTATGGTCTTAATAAAGACAAATAATTAATAGAACAACACAAGAATGCAAACTTCCAGTTTATTTGAATTTCTCGATTCTGACATTTAATTGAAAAAAATTTTAAGTGATCTTTGAAAGTGTGACACTAGCCATGAAAACCAACTTCACCAAACACGTTATATAACATTTTTTTCGCTGGTAGGCAACAAATAGTATCTAATATATTATGCGATGAGCCTATAGTACCTATTTGTTTATGCTTGGCTTGGCCACAAAAAATTGAACTGTCTCGGGAAAACCGTTAAATCTAATCCCCGAATTTTCATTGGATCTGGCAACACCTTACGGCGCAAAATCTCTAGTCAATTTAAAATTGACCATCAATACGGTAGGTACAGAATACAATAATATTATTCTGGAAAAGGTTTAATACCTAAAATAATGGACTAATAAGGGTTCAATTATCGCATTATTGCTTTAATATGATTAAACCTTTACTATTTCAATTTAAAGAAGATTAGTCGATTATTGTAGGTACTTGAAATATTGGAATAATAAAAATTTCGGAGAACCCAGGAATGCTGTCAAAAATACATATTAATTTTTAATTAACCAGCTGTGGATGTGGAATATAACCAATAACCTGTTTTGTTTGTAACTTCAGAAACCCACAAACTACTCTTTAAGTAGAACTAGTTACCTATATGCTTTGATAATTTTATGTTTTGCGATAATTACAGATTAGGGTGCATTATTTCTTCTTCTCATTATGTTGATTTTGATATGGTGTGTTTATACACTGTGTTCATTTGAAAACAGTCCACCCTTAATATTTTTAAAACTACGAAAAAATCAGAAATCGCCGGGACCCGTCAATTTTTGTTCAGAGGGAGAACTTCTTTGACGTACAGGTCATGTTGACAAATTCACCCCTGTAACCCCCACCACCCCTAACTTTAAAATTTCAAATGGGAATACCCCCTTTGTGATACATCATTTTAAAGCTGATGTTATTGCGAATACAACTCATTTTTTAAAATCCGATGATGTTTGGAGAAGTTATGGGTAAAAAACGGTTTTTTCATAGTTTAAAGTAAATTACTTTTTACCCTAGATTTTCAACAGCATTCACATGGGGAAATAATACACAATGATTGTGTGGCTACTTATTTTATTAAATTTTCAAAATGAGCTCCATTAGTTGCTAGACAGTAGTACAATCTCTGTTCACATTCCGCTCTTACTTTAACAAATGTGTCGCGAGAAACACGTTGGAATTCTTCTGTTATTCTATTCCTCAGATCCTCAATTTTTGTGGGAGGGGTTTTATACACGTTTGTTTTATTTCCCCATGTCAATGCTGTTGAAAATCTAGGGTAAAAAGTAATTTATTTTAAATTATGAAAAAACCGTTTTTTACCCATAACTTCTTCAAGCATCATCGGATTTTAAAAAATTAGTTGTATTCGCAATAACATCAGCTTTAAAATGATGTATCACAAAGGGGATATTCCCATTTGAAATTTTAAAGTTAGGGGTGGTGGGGGTTACAAGGGTGAATTTGTCAACATGACCTGTACGTCAAAGAAGTTCCCCCTCCGAACAAAAATTGACGGGTCCCGGCGATTTCTGATTTTTTTCGTAGTTTTAAAAATATTAAGGGCGGACTGTTTTCAAATGAACACAGTGTATATGAACAAGGATCCGGATAGTGAAGTAAAACATGCAAAAACTAAAAGGTATTAGGTAGGTACTTGTTTATATTATAATCTGCTAATTATAATGCATATCTACATTATAATAATTTTCTTATATTATATTTTGTAATTATTTCTTACAGATCAACTATAGGTAAAAAATTGGATTATACTTTTTATGGAGAACTCTTCGATTTTTTTAAACCGTTCAATTATACTAAACTTTCGATGGACCAAGCTTTGCACAAATTCGAGAACACGAGCGCAGAAAAGGGCGCTGAACAGTTTTTAAATTTATGTCGGACATCTCCAATGAGGTATGCGAAGCTGTAGAAGTGACACGAAACAATAATCAAGATCGATGATGTAGTATCAACTTCGGTATGGTAGGATTACATACATACATTGACAGTGCTCGATGCAAAAAAGTTGATGGAGTACCAACTCGTCGAGAAAATATTAGAAGCATCGAAACCATTCAAATCTGAAGCTATATGCAAAAGAGATTGAAACTAGACGCAGACGTATTGAAAGTAGTTGCAACAGAAAAGCGTACGGGTGATCATTTTTAGACGCCCAGGCTCTGTTAGTGGAAAACGGTCAAAGATATGGACATGTTATATATGGGAGATGATATGGGGTGTATAAAGGAATAAATTGGCCCATTTAGCAACTCTTTGCAAATACGACGCTAGGCATCACGACGCCAAGAAATATTTTTCCCACCAACCTACCACTTTTGGTACATTGTTCGAAAGCCCTAATTTTTCTGAACATTTTTAATTAATGTCATTTTTCTTTATTCTCTTCTATTAAAAAGTTTGTGAACATTGAGGGTATAAAAGATTGTAGCCTGTCCTGGATTTTTATGTTGACAATGAGAAGAAGTTCAAAACACGCGATTTGAAGATCTTTCAAACAAATAAAGGGTCGGGGGAATATCCCCAAAAATTAAATCATTGAAAACGCTACGTCATTTGCGATAACAAAAATTAATATTTTAATTCGTTTTTGAAGAATAATTTTTTAACGGAAGATAATATAAAGAAAAATGATATTAATGAAAAATGTTCAGAAAAATTAAGGCTTTCGGACGATGTAATAAGAGGGATACGTTGGTGGAAAAAATAGTTCTTGGCGTCGTGACGCCTAGCGTGGTATTTGCAATGAGTCGCTAAATGGGAGACAGGGGCGTCATTTATGGGGGGGGGGGGCAGGGGAGGGGCATTTGCCCCCCCCCCCCCCCTGAGATCTGCGGTGCGTAATAAGGAAGCAGCAAGCATGTCGCGATCGCCATCAATCACCACATATTTTTACTAGAATAAAAGTTTTTTATTGGTTCTAATTTTTAATTATTATACCTGCCATTTTGTCATATCTTATGGGGTATATAACACCGAGCCGAGGGTCTTGGATTTAC
Organism: Pseudeuparius sepicola; assembly: GCA_963920635.1. Lineage (NCBI taxonomy): Eukaryota > Metazoa > Arthropoda > Insecta > Coleoptera > Anthribidae > Pseudeuparius > Pseudeuparius sepicola. The sequence goes on along the minus strand of OY987302.1, from coordinate 42,090,023 downwards.
CTATGCCCCCCCCCCCCCCCCAACAAAAGTCTGAAATGACGCCCCTGATGGGAGAAATTTTTTCCTTTATACACCCTATATAATCTCCCATATATAATATATATGGGAGCTATTTAGATATTATTATAATATCTCCATATCTTTGACCGTATTACACTAACAGAGAGACAGATCACTCTGTACATCTATCAAAAACTCTGGTTTAGTTCTGAACGGTCAATTTCCAATTTTTGTGGCGCTACCAGATGACATAACCGAAGATTTATACATTGAAGAGAGGACCATAAAAAACTATATTGAAAATGGCATATTTATAAGCTATTTTACATAATATTTCCAAATAAAATTGTAAATGTTGTTAACTAAAAAATTCACTATTTTATGTAGTTTCTCAAAACTTGGAGAAATAAAAACTTGAAAATATTTATTTTTTTATTCGGGTTGGGGTACATACAGGCATAAGGCCCATTATAGTATCCGCTAATTAGCAATGAATCTATAATGTCTAAATACTAGCTTAAGTAATACCCAAATTACATATTCACAAGCTGAACACAAAGAGATTATACCGTACTTTCACCGTTTTAGTAGACATAGGGGAACAGGCCGCGCGTCGCCTGCGTCCAGCTAGGTTTGTCAGTCGTTGGCGGGGGGAGTACACAGTAGTCCCGCACCGCTTATCAGTCGAGTTTTGCGAGCAAAAAACACGCCCCGCCCCCCGCCAACGACTGACGAACCTAGCCGAATACACGGCGGCGCGCCGCCCAGCCATGGCTATGTCTACTAAAACGGTGAAAGTACGGTATACATAAACATATACTTACTAATTATATTTAAAATTTATTTTTCAACTTGTTTTTGAAAGTTAACAGTCAAATAGTGAAAACGTCAAATTCGGAGCAACAATCATTGGTTAATTTCATCATTCTATATAATGGGGAATTTTGAGAACAGTTCGTATGTCTTATGGGGATGCGAAATAAAAATGGTTTCTGAGATTTATGTTACATTGAGCATTAAAAATGATGTTTGTGACAACAGTTGAGAAGAGTCCATCTTATTATTTATTACTTTGTGAATAGTAGATATCTGACACTTTCCGCCTATCCTCCAATGTTAGTATTTTAAAATGTATCCGAAGATCAACTATATTATTAGTTACAATATTATAATTTTCCATGAAAGACAATTTTTTTAAAAAACTTATTTTGGGCACTTTCGATTCTTTTGATATAAACATGATATTGACGATTCCAAATAGTTGACGCACAATTTAATTTTTGAAAAACATGTATAATATGCATTTTTGAAAAACATATGCATACAGTTGCGTTTAACGAAGAAGGATGTGAACAAGTCAGTTATGTGTGCAGAATGTTCAAGAAAAATGTTTATGGGAAATTAAAGTACCTATTTTCCCATTTATGGGAGTAGTTTGGATAGTTATCAACTGACACTCATATATTTTTGTTTGGTATTGAAATAAATTTACCCACAAGAATTTTGTTTTTGTTGATAAAACATTAGGTAATTTGTTGTTTGTAACCAACCATTCATTATACGACCTCCTTTCCCTTTGTTGCAAGTTGTAAAGAATTGGAAAAATAGTTTTGTGAAATTTTCACTAGTTTTAAAGCAACATGGTATATATAACGCAACACTTTTCGATGTTCATCTTGAAAAAAAATCAATAAAAATCTTGCAAAAAGTGCACGTTTCCAGCGCAATACCGAGCAGCATTGACATTTGTTTGACAATTTGGAGTGTTATTGTGTCCTGAGATATTTTGAAAGATAAGGTTTTATACCTGCTAATTTGCATGTAATTTAATAGGTATGTGTATAATAGAAATAATAGAGATTATCATGAAATCCATAACAAACAAAAATAAATATAGGCTAAAACTACCTATTGAATAAATTATAAAAAAATAATCCATAATTCAAGTAGATACAGGGTGTCCCAGTTAACGTGATAAAACCGATTTTTCTTGGTATATACAGGGTGTTATTTCAAAAAATACCTTTTTCTAAAAAATGATGAAGTTGGATTTTAACACGAAATATTAGTAATGGGTCTACGGGGAGTAACAAAATATCGTCGGTTGTTATTTCTGACTTCCGGTTTGACCGGAAGTGAGCATGGCTTGATCAAATTTTTGAGACACCATTTATATTTTGGTGTTTTAGGTTCCTTTTGTTTTCACAATTCCAACCATATACAGTTATATAGTTATCTCTAAAAATAACCCTGCAGCGAATTTTTATTTTTTATAAACTTCGCCAAATATTCGAAATTCACATCTTTGCACATGTTTTTTTTTGCGTCTCAAAAATCTGAAGGTATGCTCACTTCCGGTCAAATCGGAAGTCAGATATGAAAACCGACAATATTTTGTTACTACTAATCACATTCGAATTCGTCGAAAAATTGTACATAAGTTTGGAGAATCATCAATTTATCTTTAAAATTACCGAGTGAAGTGGGACACCCTGTACACTATTTGACCTGTTATTATGTATAATACGGGTTCATGGTGATGTCATCAAAATCCAGAAATTTGAATTTCAATTTTAATTTTTGGCTCAATTAAGAGGGAAAAACAAAGTAGCCAGCTCTTTCGGACTTTAAAGTCCTTATATCTATATGATGCGCACATAAAAAAGGGATAAATATTTTTTACTGTACTTATTAGTCCGTTGCGACCCGAGGCCGCAGGGCGAGGGGAGTTTATCCGAACGAATTATGAGGCATATAACTCGCGAGTTGAGCAGAGGTATTGATATCGTAAAGGTGAGTTGTTATTATTAGCACATAGAAGCAGATCAATATAGTAATAGAATGTAAGCCGTTAGCCATAGGTACACTATCCATTACTTTCCTAATAAAGATGCACGTGATAAAATAATGGCCAATAAGTATTTAGAATCCATCTTAACAAAATGGTTTTTTATATTAGGCGCCGCGCTGCCAGAAACATACAAAACATTACCTCTAAATATTTCTAGAAATTCAGATCATTGTAGGTGAAGTGCATTTTGCTTTAAAGATAGCGAAATATTTTATTAAGAAAAGTTGTTCACAATTAAAAATTACTCCCGGGTACCAAATTTTTGAAAGATCGGCCTATTTTCTTTTTCCCACTTTTTTCTTATTCTAGTGCGCTACAGTAGCTTTTAAATACAAGGTATCGAAAAATTTTATAAGAAAAAGTAGAATTAAAAGTTATCCCGCGTACGAAATTTTGAGAAAATCAGCCACTTTATTTTTTTCATTTTTTTAAAATAAAGTACCCACCCGGGGGTAATTTTTAATTGTGAACAACTTTTGTTAATAAAATTTTTCGCTATCTTTAAAGTAAAAGGCACTTCACCTACAATGAAAATAAATAAATGTAGCTGTCGACGCCATATTGATTTTTCAAAAACGCTAATATGCTAGAAATTAGTTTCCAGTCAAGCATGTCAGAACCTCGAACGATCAAATTTGAACTCGAAATTTTTTGTATTTTACACTTATTTTGTACTTTACACTTATTGGCCCACCTTATCCTTATGTATAGATACCTGAGTGGAAATCGTTTCAAACCATTGTTATTCGCTAAACCTGTTTAAAATGTTTTAACACACCGAAACCAAAGTGTTAGTGATCAAATTTTGTGTATCACTGTGTGTGTTGCGTCGATAACAATTTACGGTAATGTTAAACTTCAGATTTGGTAGGTATAGCTATAGCTACGTAATCTTGCCAAACCAAAACGTTTCGGGTTGTTTTTGGGTGCAACTGCGTCTACGGAATAGGGTGAAAATGAGGGTATAAAAACCATTGTGGTTTAGTTTTCGAAGTATTCTGTAGTTTTTACTGAATTACCCCCAATTTCAAAATTCATTGATACATTCTAATAGATATAAAATTTAAAATAAAAAAAGCTTTTATTTAAGCCATGTACTAAAACGAATAAAATATGTTTAGGTTTTCGTTAAGATAATCCAATACCAAATTGCGACAAGTTTTTGCATAATGAAAGGCTTGTCGCGCGAAATGTCGATGAAAGTAGGTACCAATTAATTTTATTGGACAGGGATTGGTTGATAAGCAAGTACCTATTTGCCAAAGTATGCATTGTTTTTTTTACAATTCGCGCGACAAGCTTTCCAATTTACAAAAACTTGTCGCAATTTGGAATTGAATTATCTTAACTAACGATAAAATGTTTTCAAGTTATTTCGTTTGCCGTTCGTTCGTTTACTATTTCAGGTCCAGATAAGGTAGGCGATTTATGGAGCAAAAGACAGTTTTATACAACAACATGGCGAATTCGTTCCCTGGCGGCAAACGAAGGAACTTGAAAACATTTTCATTGAAATTATTTGGGTCACTTTTGTAAACAATTTTTTTACCGCATCTTTCTAGCTTGCATAGTTCCCGAGAAACGGCCGAGGGCCGCCCTTAACTGATTACGCTGTATATCCAAAAATATATGAACTTTTGAAAATTCTGTGTACACTGCCTGTAAGTGTAGCCTCGGCCGAAAGAAGTTTTTCATCTTTAAAAAGACTCAAATCTTGGTTGAGGTCCACTATGGGACAGGAGAGGCTTGTAGGGTTGGCGCTTTTACATATTCGCACCCTGAAGCGGTGCTAAACAGATTTGCCAATAATAGTAACAAAAGGATTTTAGATTTAGTTCTATAAAAACTGGTTTATGTGTGGATATATTTTTTATATTTCGACTCATTTTTTTAGTTTACAAATGTTTTTTTAAGATCAGATTTTTTAAAGACTGATTTTTTTCTTGTTATTTTTTTTTTGTTTCTGTTTAATCAAAGTAAAAGTATATATTTTATTTTTATATTTTTTATCATTTTTTATTTTGAGTTTGCTTCATTGTTCTTTGTTTTAAGTATAAATATTGTTATTCAATATATTACTAGTGTTGGTTTTATTTGGCTTTATAATAGTCTTTACTTTTGCATACCTACCACCTACCCACCTATAAAATCGCAATAAAACCTAATAATTGGGGAACAGACGAACTATAAATAGTAGGTATTACCATTACCCCCCCCCCCCCCCCCGGAAGAAAAAGCTATCTACGCCCTTGTGTTTTGTTAATTTAGAATGCGCAATTAAAATTTGGTGCTGTTGGTAAAAGCTGTTGGCGAAACTTCTCTGAATGTAACACGGTGTCATTTTCTAAACTCCTGAAACATGATCGTTGTAAGAAGCTGCCACGGAAGTGAAAACACAAAGAAGATAAATCTCTATAATTGAATTCTAAATTTGCCCCTCACTCCAACTAACTCAGCTCCATAAAATTATGGTCTAAGCCTTAGACAAGGGAGGGGAGAGGACGCGTATAACGTATATTTACGGACCATAGAAGAGAGTGTGCCGAAATATCAATGCGACGCCATAATTTGGTGCCAGACGTCGTGTGTGACAGCAGCTTTATATAGTTTTTGTGATTTTGTGCTAATATGGACTGAAGACATTGTAATTTTTGTGCCATCATGTGTTTTGTTCAGCTTTTGTTTGCAAGAGTCGAAGTGAACAGAAACTATCAGGAATAACCTTTCACAGGTAAATATTTATATGAAGTAAAGAAAGTCGGACATCATTTCAGAAAAATTAAAAAGGATTTTCTGTCAGCGCCGGGGGTCGAACCCCGGACCTCTCGCTTGCTAGGCGAACGTTCTACCACTACACTACGCTGAACCGTTGAAATTAAGTCGGTCTGTTTGTATAGTAGCTGAACGGAGATGCCTTCGTTCGCGCCGTACCACAGAAAATACTCTCCAATTTACTCCAAAACACACCAGGCTAATAGACACAACCTTGATGTTAGGTACAGTTGTACCACCATACATCTTGGAAGTCATGCTGGTGTAGTCCCTCACATATGAATCTCTCGTAAGGAATTATTGAAAATGAAAATGGAAATGGAAATGGAGAAGAACTTTCATACGTATACGACGTAGACCAATGGACATGAAAGAAAGAAAGTCAGACATCATTTCAGAAAAATTAAAAAGGATTTTCTGTCAGCGCCGGGGGTCGAACCCCGGACCTCTCGCTTGCTAGGCGAACGTTCTACCACTACACTACTATGAAAGTTCTTCTCCATTTCCATTTTCATTTTCAATCATTCATTACGAGAGATTCGTATGTGAGGGACTACACCAGCATGACTTCCAAGATTTATCGTGGTACAACTGTATCTAACATCAAGGTTGTGTCTATTAGTCTGGTGTCTTTCGGAGGAAATTGGAGAGTATTTTCTGTGGTACGGCGCGAACGAAGGCTTCTCCGTTCAGCTACTATACATACAGACCGACTTAATTTCAACGGTTCAGGGTAGTGTAGTGGTAGAACGTTCGCCTAGCAAGCGAGAGGTCCCGGGTTTTAACCCCGGCGCTGACAGAAAACCCTTTTTAATTTTTCTGAAATGATGTCCGACTTTCTTTCTTTCATGTCAATTGGTCTGCGTCCTATACCTATAATTTAATAACTAAAATTTTATTGCTTTGTTGAAATTTGGTCCCTTTATAAACCAACAGTAATTCTGTATAGGCATTTTTCATTCTTTACCAGTCCCACGCGATACGCCACTGGTGGTGCCGAACTGGGCACACTCAATTTGGCCGGATTATGCGTCCTCTTTCCCCTCCCTTGTCTAAGGTCTAAGCACAGTACTATTGAAATTCTATTTTCTGTAAAAAATCAAAATAGTCTTTTTAACTATTTAAATACAAATGCACGTTGTCATTTCTGTGCTAGTTCGCTATTTTTGAACAATCGACACCTATTATTAATGAAACAGTCATAATTTCAGTAGATACTAAGAAACATCAAGTGTACCTACGTAACAGCACAGACCTATAGATATAGCTTATATAGGTCTGTGCTAACAGTTAAACCTTAACGTTAACTAACAATTAATAAAAATAATTAACAATAACGTACAGTCCATAAGTATCGCAAAGAATAAAACTTATTCTTTCAAATTATTGTTACAGAAGGTGTTTAAATTGCCACCGTTATTTCCTATAAGCGGTGTTTAGATAAAAACTTAAATAACTTAAATAAAATATCCAAATTATTGTTACAGAATATGTTTAAAACACCACCATTATGTCCTATAAGCAGTGTTTAGGTTTACTCGTTCGGCTATGCTATACGTACCTGCACAAATCAGTTCTTGAGCAACTTGTTGAAACCTAAAGCCCAAATTATACACAAGCACAATCCATACTTGAATCCTAAATGTACTCCGGGGGTGGCTAACCCGAAGCGACAGTCTGAGCTCCAGTATTATCGAAATGCCAACCGGAATGTATAGATAGACGAGTATCCGGCTCTTTCAAAATGATTTCATTTATTCATTTCACAGCTCTCTTGATGAAAGAATTAAATTCTTAAGAGCAATAATTTCTAAAAACAATGATATAAGTATGTATACATTATACCTTACCTTTAAAAGAATTTTAGATCATAATTTTCAGAGGTATTTCTTATTTCATTTATCCTTATGCACCATTCTTAATGATGATAGTTCGTCCTTTAAACGATAAAACTTGATTGAAAATTGTACTCAACGGCAACAGGTCAGTAGCGAAAATTCAAGCATATTGTAACTGTAACTTTGCTGGTAAACATCATGCCATCAAGAACTTTAAATAAACAAGCTAAATATCATAAGAAACGTGTATGTTGAAGGAAGCAAAGCCTCCACAATGTTTCTGAAAACAAATTTTTAAAGTGACTTTTCCATGGCTTAAACGGAAAATAATTTTAAATAGTAATAGTATATAAATAATTCTTACTCAATAATATATTTTACCTAACACTATTTTAGCCCTGACGAAGGCCAAAAATATGTCCGAAAGCTTGGTTAATTGTAAATAATAAATAATAACACATGATTTTGGCTGAAATACCCGTTATTTTACTTCATTGATATACAGGGTGTTATTTAAGTACGTAGCCAAACTTCAAGGGGTGATTCTTTGAGTGATTTGAAGAGGAAAAGTTTATATAAACATAGGTCCGTTATCGCTTCGTTTTCAAGATACAGGGTGTCAAACTTTAAAAAAAAATCTTTTTTTCAACAACATCTTAATAATCCTTTAGCCGATTTTGCTGAAATCTGGCAGTGTTATTTACGGTAGAGAGGGGTTAATTTAGCCCTGAGTAGATTCAAATTATTAAGTCCAGTGGCGTCCCGGGGGGGGGCACCGTGACCAATATTTTCGAGAAAGCAGCAATGCAACAAAAAAACAACGACGTGCAATAAAGTGGTTTTTATTTTTTCTGTGGAAAACGAAGCCAGATACGAAAAAAATTCAAGAGACCAAAAAGTTGTATTCTTAGTTCCTTACTGCGGAAAACATATAAAAGTTTTAAAAAAGTCAGTGTCGTACATTTTTTTTTTTTTCAAAAATATTGGTCACCGTGCCCCCCCGGGACGCCACTGGACTTAATAATTCGAATCTACTTAGAGCTAAATTAAGCCCTCTCTACCGTAAATAACACTGCCAGATTTCAGCAAAATCGGCTAAAGGATTATTAAGATGTTGTTGAAAAAAAGATTTTTTTAAAAAAAGTTTGACACCCTGTATCTTGAAAACGAAGCGATAACGGACCTATGTTTATATAAACTTTTCCTCTGAAAATCACTCAAAGAATCATCCCTTGAAGTTTGGCTACGTACTTAAATAACACCCTGTATAAATACTGCCGTTATTAAAGAAGAACTATTATTATATACAGGGTATCTTTTAAAAATATTTTATAAATTCATAAAAACCTTTATTTTTTTTAGATAATCGCCTACATTTTTTTGTCTTAAAGACCTGCAAAAACCGCTTTCACGAAAACCATTTAGTGGTTTTTTTGCAGAAAATGAGACATTTTGAGAAACACCCTGTATCTCCCAAACTAATCAAGATATCGAGATGCGGTTTCCTGTATATTCAACTTTTCTCGAAAATGGAGTTCCAGACACCTTAGCTACTTTTTCACTATCTCGTCGAGAAATAGGAGAAACCCCCTAAAAGTGACCAATTTGGATCACCCTATAGGTACATACATACATTCAATTGCCAGCGAAGCGTCATCCTTTTCGCATAGACAAAGCAACACATAGACTGTCAGAACCATTTTTGAAATATCCGCACCCTACACCAAATATTTTCCATAAATGTTTGTATAAAAACAAATAACTAACTTAAAATACCAATACCTCAACTTAGGATCGAGTCCTAAGAATTGTAATACATTACAAGTTATCTGTTTTAATTTATTTTCGTTCCAATATTAACGTTTAAAAGTTGGTTTAGCAGGATTTTTTGCAGATGGTTTCAACAATGCTTCAGACTATCTATGGCTCATTTAATGTATGCTTTTAGTTAAGATGTTCTGTATTATGCCACACATGCAATGCTTCAATTAAGTAACTCTAATGCCAAACTAAGAGCAGCACTATATAATATCACCGGCATAAACATCCTTTAAATTGCTATAATTGCATAAACAAAGTCTGTTTAGATCATTAGTGCACATTAGTTATCTCGTTACAGCCCCATATACCTAACTTCGTGATTAACTCTCTCCCTATCAAGAGTATAAAGTATATGTAGGCCACAAATAGGTGGTGTCCCAATTTGGAATTGGTGTTCGATTTAGAAACAAATAAAAATTTTCATAACAGTAGGTACCAATTAATTTCATTGGACAGTTGTTGATAAGCAAAGGACTTCCTGAAGTATGTTGTATTTTCTTTACAATTCGCGCAACAAGCTTTTCGAAAAAAAGTTTTCAAAACCTTAACTTATTTTCATTGTTTTACTACATGGCTAAATAAAAGTTTGATTTTAAAGAGATTTCTTGTTTATTATTTTATTTTGTGCTTCTTAGTTAGTCTGACTTAATCTGTGCATTTCTAATAACACGTTATTATAACAAGGCCTTTTTCCTGTGAGTTTTGAGCTACCATCTTTAGACACCCGCGATATTTAAATTAGAATGACGTCACGTAACGTATTCTGCTTGACAAACCCTTCCATTTGATACCCATGTCAACGAGGTTGTGAAGAAATAGATAATCCGACATATTGAATTTAGTATGACGTCACTCACCTTATCGTTTTCTACTCGTCAAGCCATTTGACCACATATAGATACAAACACCACACACTATAACAGGTGAAAATAAATAAATAAAGTCTTTATCTTGGATCAAACAAATCTTATTCCAAATAAAATACGGGTCCGACAAATGTATGGAATAATGGGTGTATCTTTTTTATTTTTGTTTTTGAAAAAAAAAGTGTTATACAAAAGTTTCTTGGTTAATTTTTTGGCACTTTCTGGTGACCTTGGATTTTTTACATCCGTCATAATTACGTTGCTATGGTGACCAACTTTTTTTCTCAAATTGCACCCCCTATTTTTTATTTAGATTTTGTGATCAGCGTTCATTTCTGCATTAGGTACTTCAAAAATATCTAATGGTTGCATAAGAAAATAATTGACTTACGGGCGCGAATTATTGGAGAAATGAGGGATCTAATAATAATAATAATAATTTATTTCCGTGGAATGTACATATTACACATTATAGAAAACGTCAGAAACAGAACAACAATATACAGAACAAACAGTCAAGTATACTACGTCCTAAAAGTAAAAAATTCATCAACAGTATAAAAAGTATTATCCAATAAGAAATGTTTTAACTTACTCCTAAACATATTAAAATTTTTTGAGCATTTGATATTTTCACTTAATTTATTGAACAGCCGTGGTCCCATATATAATGGGGACTGGCGACCAATACGAGACCGATACTGGGGCTACCTAAAGTCATATTTTGTGCGTGTGTCAAAAGTATGAATATCCAAATTCGTTGGAAATTTAGTTCGGTTTGATCGAAAATAGCAACAGAGTTCAAAGACATAAAGTGATGCCATAGTCATAATTCTGTACCTTTTGAACACTTCTCTACAGGACTGTCGTCTCGCTATACCGGCAATGCACCTTAGGATTATCTTTTGACAGACAAAGACCCCCGAGGCGGCAGAACAAGAACCCCAGAAGCAGATAGCATATCTTAGCCGAGACTCCACCTGCGCATGATAAATACAAATCAATTGTTCAGAGTTTAAGACATGACGTAAATTCATGAACATATAGCATAGTGAATTCACTCTTGAGATCAAGGTTTGACAATGTTCCTTCCAATTTAGACCCTCATCAATATCCAGGCCCAAGAATTTTGTATGAGAAACTCTATTTAATAGATTACCATTAACTTCCATATCAATTTTTAAATCTTTGTTGTTATTATAGTTGTGGAAGCTGATGTAATTCGTTTTACTAGCATTAAAGTATAATAAGTTTTTACTAAACCACTCACAGAGTAGATTCAAATTCACCTGACATTCATGCTCTATATTAGCAGAGTCTGACAGTATAATTGCTGCATCGTCCGCATACAATGACATGTCACAATTTAAGCCCATGTGGATATCATTTACATAAAGTAAAAATAGAGTAGGTCCAAGAATTGAGCCTTGTGGGACTCCAACATTAATATCAGTGAGACTTGAATTTATTGCACTTCCACCAACTGTATTCAAGGAGACATATTGTTTCCGATCTTTTAAATAGGTAGAGATCCAGTTCAGTGAGACTCCCCTAATCCCATATTTTTCTACTTTACATAATAAGCGGTCGTGATCAACACAATCAAAAGCTTTGGATAGGTCGCAGAAAATACCAGTAGGACGTTCTCGATCTTCCATTTGTGGGATTATTTTACTCAAGAAATTATGTATGGCATCACCAGTTCCAAGCCCCCGCCGAAAACCAAACTGACTCTCTACTAATATGTTGTTGGCAGACAAGAAAGTATTTAGTCGTTCCAGAAAACAATATTCAAAAATCTTTGCTATGGAAGAACAAAGGGCAATAGGACGATAGTTATCCATAATGCAACTGTCTCCTTTTTTTAAAACAGGTTTTACTTTGCTAATTTTTAGTTTTTCTGGAAAAATGCCTTGGTAAAAGGATAAATTAATTAGGTACCGTAGCGGAGGAATTAGAAATTCTAGGCAATGCCGAAGAGTAAAGCCAGGAACCTCGTCACTTCCACTAGACGCTTTTGGTTTTAGTTTGTTTTTTATTAAATTGTATAATTCAAGCTCGGTGAAAGGAAGCAAGAACATAGTCAGAGGGTTTCTATCGATATTATCACTATATTGAGTTTGAGGAATCTTTGACATAATGGTAGAAGCCGCGGATTTAAAGAAACAATTAAATCGACCTGCAATTTCTTGAGGGTCGGACAAGAGGACATCCCCATCCCTTAGCTCAATACTCTGCCGCCCCAAGACATCCCTGCCCGTCAGAGCACCCACCACCCTCCATAAACTCTGAGAAGAATTCGAAGAGAACCTTATCTTCTCCTGGTAGAACGATTTCTTTATGGTTTTAATTAGCACAGCATGTTCTTTTTTAGAATCGCGATATAGCTCCTGAAGCTCAGGATACCTTCTACTCAAAGCATATAGACCCTTAAGGTTACTGCTAGACTCCCTGACCAAATGGTTAACCCACGATCGGTCTCGACTCTTATGATAAAACCGCCTTAAAAACCACTATTAAAATAGTGTAAAAATACATGATAAAATTGGTTAAAAGCACCATTAATATTATCAATGACAAAAACTTCATTCCATTTTTCCTGAGATAAGTAACGACAAAAGTCCGCCACATTGTTATCACTAAAATCACGCTTAAAATTAACAGATTTTTTATCAACATCAAGGCTATGTCCAGAGCTAAACAGTAAGGCGCTATGATCAGAGAAATCAACATCAACAACCATACAGTCAGATTTGTTACTCGAAAATATGTGATCGAGGGTATAATTGTTTCTGGTTGGTCCTGAGACATTAATCTTTAAATTATACGTAGATAACATATTGGACAATGTAGTAAAGTGAATCTTGTCTCTAGTAGGGTCCAGATTAAAATCTCCGCATAGTATAATGTTTTTATGCGGCGTGTATAGTTTAAACAAGACATCATTAAGTTTTTTACAGAAAATGCCAATATTAGATTCGTTTGGCGATCTATAACAATTTATAATAATATTTGTTCTTTGGTTATTCGATTTATACATTAAAGCACAAATTTCGAAAACCTTTTCAATACAATATAAATTTAAATCGATCGGTTTCGCATCAACTTCAGCTGCACACCAGATACCCACACCCCCACCTTTGGATTCCGAACGACAAAATGAAGACACTTTTCGAAAGTTTGGAAACTGCACATAATCAACATTGTCTATTGTACTCCATGTTTCCGTTAGACAGATAAATTTTAAATTATAATGATTTTGATTTACTGATATGAAATCGCTATATATCCGATTTGCTTTTATATGATTTACACATTGACAGTTTAGCAGAAATAAATCATAATCCAGATCTTGAGTCTTACCTTGGATTACCTTCACTTGCGGCTTTTCGAAAAAACCTAGACACATAGGCACCCCTAGGCCAGTTTTCTGAGGGATGAAGTATTTCAAAATGTAAGAAGATCGTTTGTATAGAGCGTGACGGTGCACACTTTGAACATTATATTTAAGTTAAGTTTTATTAAGGTTGCAAAAATAAATTAACGCTGATAATTCGTGAAAGTGATTTTTGTCGATTATTTTCTTATACAACCATTAGATATTTTTGAAGTACCTAATGCAGAAATAAACGCTGATCACAAAATCTAAATAAAAATAGGGGGTGCCATTTGATAAAAAAAAAGTTGGTCACCATAGCAACGTAACTATGACGGATGAAAAAAATTCAAGGTCACCAGAAAGTGCCAAAAAATTAACCAAGAAACTTTTGTATAACACGTTTTTTCTTTTTTTTTTTTTCAAAAACAAAAACAAAAAAGATACACCCATTATTCCATACATTTGACGGACCCGGTATATATTATTGTCCGCTCACCTCCACAGTTTTCAAAAGTTCAACGTTCTGAAAATTTTATTTAACGAGTATTCTAAAAATAGACAAACCTCTCAAAAGAATGCCGTTAAAAAGCCAAAAGAATGCTGTTAGAAAGCCAAATACGTGATAACGCAATAATTTCGTTTACGCTTAAAGGCAGAGGCGAAACACCCAAAGGAATAACGGCAAACAAGTTAGATATCAACATGTTAAGGGCGGTAATCTAATGAAGCCGGCTTTGGAAGGCATCCAGGCATCGCTTCTATTAGAATATAAATCTGGATTTAGCGGCCACATGCCTGTCGCATAGGAGGAGGGTGCGTGAAATCTGAATATTCAAGCAACTATTTACTCTCGGTTTAGAGGCGACGGGGATTTTGTCAGGCTTCGATTCAATTATTTAATTGGATTTGCATGTACTTTCCTAACGAAGCGAAAACAGTGTTTCCAATTCCCTGTCATTGGATTAAATTTAGTGGAACAAAACAAAATAAGTAAGTGCATAATAAATATTATCCCAGTAATGAGCTAATGCACTAAATAAAAAAATCTTGATTTTCACTTGGATATTTTGAGGAGCCTCTATACAGGGTGATTCAGTCACGATGTAAAAAATTTCAACCACAGGTGGATAAAAATTAGCATAATATGAATCCGAAATTTAGAAAATTCTAAAAACAAATAATAAAAAAAGGAGAATAGTTCAGAAGTGCATTTGAACCCCTTTCATTTGATAGCCATGTTGGGTATCAAATAGGTAATCCGCCATCGTGGAGCGGCGGTCATATGGAATTTAGTGCGATGTCACTAACTTTTTCGTTTTCTACTCTTCAAGCCATTTCATTTGATACCCATATTAAGGGGGTTGACAAAAAATACATCATCCTCCATCTTGGAGCGGCAGCCATTTTGAAAGTATTACAATATTGAGTATTGCATATTGTATTGTCACCAGAAATAAAGGTGTATCCAAATTAAGCTCAATCGGATGTCAAGAAGCGGTTCTAATTCAGCTTGCAATATTCGACCCACACATACATACATAATTGTAAATTATTAATTAGTAATTATTAATTGTAAAAATACGTTGAACAGTAATTAGAGCGTTGCTTACGGACCTCTTGGTTTCCCTCCGCCGACACAAGTTGTTTGCGGCGAGGAACTCAGCCCGACGACCACGACCAGGTATGGATCCCTCCCGCCGCTAATATTGAGAAAAACTACAGTAGAAAACAAAACACAAAACTAAGCACAATATATAAAACACTCACCAAAACGCACTAGAGGAGCGGTTCGAAAATACCACCATCAACTTAAACACGCAAGTTAATTCTGTTCGTAAGCGATCCACGAATACGCGCAAATAATTATCTGGTTCTAAGGCTTGCACTTTTTGAAGATGGTAAGGGTGCAATTATTATTCCCCATACCACAGACTAACGAGTAATACAGACAATTCGTTAGCGACATGTGTCAAAAGGAGACTCGCTTTTTAGCGAAATATCTTCTGAGTATATCAATAATGTGCATTTTGTTTGATTGTACGTTAATCTACATAGCGAAGAGATTGCATTAGAACCAAATTTATACTTAAAATACTGTCTGTCTTCCTGTAAATTGAAATGGAGACTCGCTTATTTCTGACACATGTCCGTAAGGAGGCTTCTGTTGCAAAGCTATCTATTCTGTGCCCATACCTTGCTCTGCGATATTCTTAGCCGTCTAGCAATGGATCGTGTATACTAATGTCAAGTTCCTCTTCCTCTTCGACTCGTTTCGACAACATTTAATTTGTCTTGATGTCCTCCATGATTGTGACGAACTGCAAAAGATCCCGTGTCACGAAGGCGCTGAGCAATTCTGCCAAAAGTAGCAGGAATTGGAATATTTTGCCTGTTCGGAAACTGCCGTCGATATTTTGAAGCAACCAAATGTGCATTTTGCAGATATTCGCCATACATTAGTACCATGTCTAGCAACTCGGCATTTGTGTGGACCATGTTGCACGCACGAAAATATTACAAACACAATGCACAAGCTTCGAAAATTCCGAAAAACACACTTTTTACTTAAAGTAAATTTTTTGAAAGCAACGCTCGGACGAATACTTGTCATATTGATATCAGTGTCATACGCTCATGCGCTCATGCGGTTGGTGACATCGCCGTCTAGGGTCCTGGTGTCATACAAATTTGCCCCCTCTATAGTAGAAGTAATCTGTAACCCTCCTTGCGTGTAAGAAAGTGCCACAGTGCATTACTGCTACTTTTATCACTAGATGTGTTCTGTATACAAAAATCTGTAACAACCTCTGCAGCTGTAGTGTCAACAAGAGTAAAAAAGAGTGCCACTAGCGGCCACTGCACTAAACAGTCAACTGAGTGAACGCTTGAACCCTTGTTTATGGATACTCTAGTTAGCCAATGTCTGACACTGACATAAGGACATGACAGAAATACAGTAGATACAGGGGGCAGATTTTGCAAAAAATAAAGTTGTCCAGCTGTTTTTTGGTAGATTTTAATAGTAGAAAATTAGTAGGCAATGACTGAGCCACTTTAATTTTTGGCGCCATCTGTTGCTTGTATCCAATATTGCTCTCGTATCCTCATGACTCTGTCACATATTGGCTAACTAGGAATTCCATAAACAAGGCTTGAACCCGTGGACGTCAACAACGTTAGTTAGCAGGCAATGGTTTACCAAAAACCGAAAATGTGCAAAACGGATAGACACCATTAGAGTTTGAGTGCTACTGGTAGATAGTAATTTTCTGGTGTAATTTAAATACTATGAGTATCTATTGTGTATACGAAAATTCGTGAAAACTTCTCATGTAAATGCTAGTGATTGTGGTGTCATTTTAAACATTTTCCTAACGTGTTTCAAGTGCTATAACGCTTGCCATTTGAATAATAATAAAAAAAATTAACTAATGACTGAATCACCCTGTATACACGGGAAATGGCAGTTAATCGATTTTTTAGCCTTTATTAAGCTAAAAACCAAAATAGACGTTTAAATTTCCGTAACATCACTGTTCCGGTCCACACAGGGGGATTTCCGAGAATAGATACATGTAATTATTATTATATAAATTCTATTTTTCGGAAGCATTAATTCCTTCCTAGAAGTCTTATTAAAGACTACTCTGTGCACAGGTATCTCAATAAATCCCATCAATATTAAAATAATTCTCATCAAACCGAAATTAGCAAATTTTTTATATTGGGCACCACCCTGCTAGATTGTAGCGGTTTGGTTTTCATATTTTACAATTTGTGAGAGGGTAAGATCAAGCTATGTGGTGTACATTATAATGAGTTTTAGATTCGATAAATGTACAGTGTATAATAATATATCCTTACCTTAGTAAGTTAAAATTTAAATTCTTAAGATTGTTAGTCCTAGAGTAGTTTTGTTTCTTTCCATACGATGTGCGGCAATTAAATAACCGTAATCGGGTGATAACACGAAACTAGCTATCTTTATTGTCCAGTATACTGCCAGCACCCCCATTGCTACTTCTAAAATGAGATGTTTCATTTTTCTAAGTAGCCAATACTCTTAAAGCAAATTTGACCACTCTTTTCATATACTTCATTTTTCATACTCTGTGGAGCGGATATCCTTCCTAAAGTATGGTAAATAAATATTAACTAAAATTTCAAGGGACAAGAAACAAAGAGGTTCTTCTTCCTGAGGCGACATGCAAGAAGCATGCGTTAGTGAAAAGTTAATATTAACTTGGTAAATTAAAACCGTAGATTTTGGAGATAGTGACCGAAGAAAATCTAAGGTATAACCAATCATTTCATCCTGGCAATATATTTCAAGATTTTTATTTTCCTATATCTACTTCCTATAGGCTTCTTGGTGTGGAACGCACGTTAAAAGCAATCTAAAAGTCGAATTACAGTTATGCCTCCGAAAAAGAATTAATTCGCATTAGTATTATGCCTACCTGGAGAAGTTGTCCACGTCCACCGCATGCATAACCTACCTCCCTTACATTGGTTGATTTTTATGAAGATGAGTTCAGGAAATGACATGTGAGTCCCCTTTTGCTGAAAAGTATATAGACTCAACGCGTTAAATAGCAGAGAGTCCCGCATCATGATTTAAGCACGGAATGTATGCATCTTAACAGCTGTAGAAATGTAGTGATTATCCAGGTTATCTTGATGTTGTGTGACTTTATAAATAAAAACATAAATGTTTGATGTGTTTGGGCATTGTACTATATTATTATTGTTCCGTGCAATTTTTTTTATTTGCACGTAATAAATAATAAAGGGCGATTTTCATAGAAATTAATCGTTTAATGTTGTGTGTGTGTCCTCTGTCTTCAAGTAAAACAACTAATGCTAACATCAGGCTGATTTTTTGCGAAAATGGAAGATATTTTTGTGACTAACTGTGACTGTTGGACTAATTGCCATATTATCTGGAATTAGACACCGTATGTGTATTTACCAACAAAAACCACAAACTGAATAATGTGAATGTGGAAGTTATTAGACGTGGGAAAACTAAAAGCTGAGCTTTAGTATTGCAAAAAAATTGTAGAAGTGTTTGTGTG
This sequence comes from Pseudeuparius sepicola, assembly GCA_963920635.1. Classification (NCBI taxonomy): domain Eukaryota; kingdom Metazoa; phylum Arthropoda; class Insecta; order Coleoptera; family Anthribidae; genus Pseudeuparius; species Pseudeuparius sepicola. Next base: position 42,071,418 of record OY987302.1, on the reverse strand, counting down.
TGAAAGCAGTCGTCGCAATGTTAAGTAAACTAAAGATATAAATATAAAATAACTAAAATGAAATTCACTTATTCTGATGAATATAATGACCATTATTAATAAGGACCGTGATCCTGCCGATGCTTAAATCAGGGCTAATAAAAATAAATAGAGAAATAGTGTAGACATTTTTGGGAAAAAAGAAAAATTTTAAAAAACTAAATCCAACATGGACGCTACTAGACTCCTTTCTTAAACTTTTTCTCTATCTCCAATAGAACAAAAAGCGAAAACAATTTAATTAAAAATTGCCTAAACTTTGATCGATTGATTCTTTATTGCCAAAGATGATACATAAGCTAATACAGACATTGTGGTTTTGGTGCGTTACTTACAAATAAACAATTTGTAGAATGGAAGTTACATTTTTTTGCCCTTTGAAGGTTCGGCATGCACGCCATTGAAACTTGCATAAATGTACCTATAAACAATTTGTAGAATGGAAGTTACATCAACCATTACAGAAGTGAGAACAAGATCAAGGAAAAACGAAACAATGGGAGAATTTTTGCTTATACAATAATGTAGGGATGAATGTAAATAATACCCATGCATGTATTATACTTCAATTTACCATCCACGTTATCCTGCTTCAAAGGAGATTTTTGACTGCAAGCTGTGAAATCTCAATATTCAGAAGTCGCTTGGAACGTGGAGACGGCTGTTATTTTGCTGCAATGGAATACGGTGTCCATACACCGTATTCATATACAGGGTGTCTACTTTTGAACATAACACAAATTCCTAAAATCTCCATTTTTGGAGATAACCGCCTGTACTTTTTCTGTTCGAAAGGCCTTGAAAAACCGCTTCTTTTGACTTTCCTACAATTTTAAAAATGCAAATCCAGGGCCGGCTACGATTTTTTTCATATCCCCGATTTTCACGAAAACCGATTTAACGATTTTTTTTTATTTAAAATTTGACACCACAGCGTTAATCAGGACTCCCCGCCAAACCTCTAAATGCCAAATTTGAACAAAAAATATACAGGAATTCCATTCTGCAGGGTACCCAAGTTGAGCAAAACACATTTTTAAAATAACTTTTTCCGATATTTTCAAGGCAAACGTGATTTTTCCCAATTTTTTATTTTAAATATCAGATTTGACAGGCATGGGCTGTGAAGTCACGACCCTCTTTAGGCGCAAAAGTGTAAACAAAACATGCACCAACTTATCCCAAAATCAGATTTTCGAAAAATAGAATAATACAAATTTTTCCCATTTGGTGCAAACTTTATGAATAGCACTGTATATTAAGAAATTAAACATTTTAAGAATATGGAAGTAAGGTAGATCGACAAAGAGGGATAAAAATCGGATAATTTTCTATTTCGGCAAAAGCAAAAATATTAACTACGTTTTTATTGCAGATGATCATTCCCTTTTACAAATAGTATGTAACTTATACAAAATTAAACATTTAACTGAGCCGCATGTACGTCAGCTGTCATTCAGCTTCTCATTGGTATAGACTAGGTCAAAATATTAATTGTTTTTTTTTTGTTTAACTTTTTATAATATAACTATATTGAATCATATAGGTCTAGCGAAATTAAACATTTATTTACGGCGCATATAGGTCAACTGTCACTTGTCATTTCTTTAGGAAAGCAAAAATATTAACTGTTTTTTTGTTTAACTTTTTACAATATAACTACATTAAATCACATATAGCGAAATTAAACATTTATTTACGGCGCATGTAGGTCAACTGTCATTTGTCATTTCAAAATACTTCCGTTACCAATTTTTGTTTAATTTCAAAAAATTTAACAAGACAGCTTAAAATTTCTTTAAAATGCGATTTCCGGCGAAACAATATGTTTAATTTCAGAACAAACTGTTAATACTTGATTTTTATAGTAATTATAAATAATAAAAACGCAGTTAATATTTTTGCCCAACAAAATATTACGCAAAATGTAATTTTTACATCATTCGGATACTTGCGCAAACGTAATCTGTTTAATTTATCAATCTCAACTTTATATACCTACCTTACTTACTAATAAATGCAGCAATTCGCAGTTAATATTTATGCCGTCTTTATTACAAGAAAATGTATTTTTCTAAAAAACGCCCACACGCGTATATTTATTGTGTATAAAAAACAATTCTGGCGTTCATTTATTACCAATATTTTGTGATGGCATTATAAAAATGCGGTTATGAATTTTGTCTAGGTTTCGTTATTTTTTACCGTAATTTCCCTGGCCTATATACATATAAAGCAACGTGTAGGCAGATAAGAGAGGTTTAGGAGATCCTGGCATAGAAATATATACAAATCCTTAAAATTTTGATTTTTAGAAATAATCTCACGAACTTTTTTTGTTTGAAAGGCCGAAGAAAGGCCTTCAAAAACCACTTCATTTGACCTTCCTACCAATTTCAAAATGCGAATCCGTTGCCGGATACGATTTTTATACCTATAAATATATACATATACAGTTGATTCTTGATTGCAATGCAATTATAAATGCAAAGAAATTGAAGTGTACAGGGTGTCCCAGTTAATCCGATTTTCGTGCTTATTTTAAACATAAATTTGATGGTTCAAAAACTAAGCTTAGTCATGTAGAATTTTCTGAGGAATTCAAATATGACAGCAAACTTAATATACCTACTCAGTGTTGTTAAAAGATGTTTTAAAAATACCCTTTTCCAAAAAATTGTGAAGCTGAATTTAAACAGAGAATATTAATAACGAATATATAAAAGGTAACAAAAAATTTTTCGGTAAATGGTTTTTGTGAAAATCGGTAGTATACGTAGCCGGCCCTGGGTTTAAAAATCGTAGAAGCGGTTTTTGAAGACCTTTTACACATTCAGGCGATTATCTCCAAAATAATTATTTTATGGATTTGAATATTTAAAAGTACACACCCTGTATTTAATTTTTTCAGTTCATGGCAGTTTTCAAATTTATTATAGTTCCAGATCCCGAATAAGCTCGACCTCATCTGAAAGGTATTTTTTATAAAAGATAATGAGTAAACAAACAAATTAAAAATTATTTAACTAACCTTTTTTAGAATAGTGCCCTTTCTGTAGCTTTCACGTTAAAATGTTACTAAGGAAACTTGTTTATGATGAAAACAAAGATTTCAAAAGCCTAGGACCACCTTGTTTTTTTTTTTCCTAAAAAAAACTAATTTTCCACACCAATAAAGTGACCTATTTATTTGTAGGTTTTAGGACAAAATATTATTAAAGAAACTTGTTCAGAATGAAAAACTGTGTAGGCTTGCAAAATTTCAAAAGTCTAAGCCTACTTTAATTTTTAGCCTTTTTCCCACTCTGTTTTGAAGTGTCCTATCTGTAGCTTTCACGTCAAAATGTTATTAAAATATAATGTTTTTAAATAACACCATTACTTATACTGAAATAATATAAGTCAAGAATCATATAATGTATTTAGTAGGTATTATCAGTTATTTGGTAGTACACACCCATAGGTACTCTCTAGTAGTCTAAGATCCGAACTAGAAATGACCTTCACCCATCTGTTTAATGGATGAAAAGTATTTTATATCAAATTTAATATACTAGAAAATATATCCCGAGTGGGTTGTCTAAAAATTTCCTGGCCAGACTATGGTTAATTAAAAATTGAAAAATGACTTTTTATTAAATATTGCACTCAGTTTAACGAATAAATTTAATACCAACCGAAAGTATGAAGCCTACAGAATATACAAACGTTGGGTTGTCTATTTTTTTCCTGGCGTAACTACTGGGTTGGCGGGTATAAACAGGTAAATCGATAATAGTTGTTTTCACCTATTTGTTTAATAAATAAATCTTATATCAAAATGAGCGCTATTTAATTGCGAATACGTAAAAAATCTGGCCTGAATGACGGTTGTCGAGTTTTGAAAGTTGAAAATTTTATGTGTATGTAAGTTACGACAAAGAGGTCCGAGCTAACTATCCCATGCGATAGAAGAGGACACTACATTGCACCTACGCGCGACGAGACCCCCAGATGAAAGAGAGAGCCCATGCCATTTGTTCATGCAACAGAGAAGGAGAGCGATACATTAGTAAATACTAAACATTATTTTGGAGCAACTGGCTTTAGAGTTGAGAAAACAACGATAAATATAAATATATATAATATTAATATAATATAATTTTATATGTGGCTGTACAACATATCGCGTGCCTAATGCCAAAAAGATATAAATATGCTATATATACCGTAGGAGCCAAAAGGCGTACAAAAAAATTGTTTTTGCTTTATCGTTTTGAAATCACTTCAAATGAATATATTCTTACAATAAAAAAAATTAATATATATTTTTTCCAATAGGCCTTTTTGGCATTTATTTTTTATTCTATTATTTTTATAATTCTGAAGTGATTAGCAACCTAAAAAAATATTATATGCCTTTTTGTCATTAGACACGCGATATTAATTTTCTTCTGTACATAAATGTGATAGCGATATGTACTTGGCTAGAAATTTTCTTGCACCAGAGTGAATGACGCTAGAAATCGAATTTTTATGAAAAATTATGCTGCGAAAGAAGACAGTGAACAGTTCTTAAAAAATATATTATTTAATATATTATATATTTATCGTTGTTTTCTCAACTCTAATGCCAGTTGCTCTAAAATAATGTTTAGTATTTACTAATGTATCGCTATCCTTCTCTGTTGCATGAACAAATGGCATGGGCTCTCTCTTTCATCTGGGGGTCTCGTCGCGCGTAGGTGCAATGTAGTGTCCTCTCCTATCGCATGGGATAGTTAGCTCGGACCTCTTTGTCGTAACTTACATACGCATAATTCGCAATTAAATAGCGCTCATTTTGATATAAGATTTATTTATTAAACAAATAGGCGAAAATAACTATTATCCATTTACCTGTTTATACCCGCCAACCCAGTAGTTACGCCAGGAAAAAAATAGACATCCCAACGTTTGTATATTCTGTAGTGCAATATTTAATAAAAAGTCATTTTTCAATTTTTAATTAACCATAGTCTGGCCAGGTACTTTTTAGACAACCCACTCGAGATATATTTTCTAATATATTAAATTTGATATAAAATACTTTTCATCCATTAAACAGATGGGTGAAGGTCGTTTCTAGTGCGGATCCTCTACTATAGACCCTTGTAACAAACCGATAATCACTTTCATAATACAGGTAACCATAATTTAAGCAGGTAATGCTATTAATAATATTAGGATGTAGATATTTAGGAATTAATTATTTAATTTTCTAATAATTATTATTGAAGTGGTCTTATCAAATTGTCTAAAATGATGTGCATAATCCGAACCCCCCAATTCCGTAATCCGAAATATACCACTTTTTATCTCTGTACAAGCTCGTGCATCTACTGAAAAAGCATGCGTGGTGGGAATGTGTGTTTGTACGTTTTTTTCTTGAAGTCTCTATATTCCGAACATTCGGATTATAGACATTATCCTTTCTTACCAATTCCATAATCCGAATGTTTGCCGAACGGGGTCTGCCAACTTTCTCTTCGGATTATCCAGACATTACTGTACCACTACTACAAATTTAATATAATTAAGATTACGATATTGAATCACCAAATTCCTATAAAATTTAGGTGTAATCAGCATAAAGATAAAAATGACTTAATTGACTCTACCAGCCTATTAGATTCACCTTTTTAGTTTGGAAAAAATATTTTTTCAAAAAGCATTTATATAACTACATCTATAGTTACTGGCTTGACCTATTTTAAGAAGATATTCCGATATTCCAATATTTTAAATTCGTTCCTGTCATTTTTATTCCTCTTAATTGGCTTCCCAACAGTTCCCAAGTGATTACCTATTAGTTAAATTATGAGTTGTATTGTATCAATGGATTTAGAAAATTGCACAGAATCTATAGGTAGATGTTATAATGTAAGGAGTTGCGTTTAAAAATTAATGTTAATGTCACACTTCCGGCGTAATCAGAAATGACAAAAAATCCATCAAGAAATGACGATTAACCAAACATAAGGGACGTGCCGAGTTTAAACAATGGTTGAATCACCCTTACCGAGCAAAAGAAGCGCTTGCAAGCAGCTTGTTCTATTTGAATTTGGTTAATAGATACGTATAGAAAAATTGAGAGAGCGTCACTAACTGCAACAAGTCCTTTGGTGTCGGTACATGCAGCCATAATATATACATATGCTTGCTATCAGTTAGTGAGGTTGTCTCAATTTTTCTACCAATAAAACAAAGATAGATACAGTGTGACTCACTTCAAATCGAAACACCCCAATAAAATTTGTATTTGTCATCAGATTTTTCTTTTTTTTTTGTAACGGTAGGGCATCAAAACTAATTTAGGGCAAAAGCGTATATTTTATTTTAAAAGACCACACTACTACGACATATATTTGTTGTCAAAATTGGAGAAATCATATTAGAGATATTTTTATAAAATTCAGACTACGCCACTACATCTCTTTATACAGGTTTGTACGAAATTTTGTTGAAAATATTGTCCGATAAAAATTACTTAACCTACTCCCTTAAATCAAGTTTAATGTGGATTAAAAACAATTATTGATACTGTAACTTCAACAAATATATAGTAAATATTCGATTTTATTTTGTTCTACTAATCCCGAGACTAATCTTTATTACTTTTTTCACACCTCATAGTTTTTACGTAGAACTCGACTAAGTAACAGTCAGTATCGATTATCGACTTAACAAAAAGTAACTATATATCAGGACAGTGAAGTTATATCCAAATCTAAAAAATTTTAGCAAAGAATTAACACATTTGCAATGTCATGGTAAAATTTTCAAATCGTCGTATTTGGAAAATTTAGTCTGTTGTAAAAACTTTTCATGAAAATTGGTAGTACGTAACAATTTTCAAGGATGCTAAATAATTCGGCGGTGTCAGATTTTCTTTAAAAAAATCTCTAATTTAATTGTTTTAAATGGTTATTTTTATATGTAAATTCTAGTCTTCTGTTTTTCTCCGAAATAAAATAATGTTCTACAACTTTTCCGTCAAAGTTGCTGATATTATGTACAAAGTTTTTATTTACAGACCTCATTGCTAACGAATTGAGGCATTTATCATTCATGGAACTTCTTAAAAATGTCTTTATTCTATTGAGAGTGAAAAATCAACGCTCTGATTCGGCTGTTGATATATATGTGTAGTTATAGTAATTTTTAATAATTTAATTGTGCCGCTATAGTTCTTCCAAATTATTATGAGTCATAAATGATAGCATAATTTAAACCACCCACGATATTTACAAAGTCCCCTCTCAGGTAAATGACTTCCAATTCGGTTTTTAATTTTGCTTTATACAACATTGGATACAAATTAACAAAAGTATTTAGTATCGATTTTGGATTTTTTGAATATTGCAAAAAGTTATCTATCTCTATTCAATAAATATGCAGCTTTCTTTCAACTAGAAGAGTATTGTGTCACAAACCTCTTTCGCAATAACACCATTTCTGCTCTGCTCTCTGCGCTTTCTGTCACTATAGCACCAATTCCATGTTTAGTTTCAACAGCCTGCCATATTCCAATTGTTTTGTCTCCAATTAATAAAATCGCTCTCTCAATGAAAGACTTAAAAAGTTACCTTTCAAAATATCCTGTACTTTGTACACTATTTATATTTGCCATTTTGCACGACGAGACGCGTCGCAAGGGTCGACGACCGGACACTCGTTCGCGTAACGAGAACAGGCGAAGACGGCCAGCGCGGCGGTCGTCGCGGGCGTGGCGAGACTAATAATAGACTCGGGAATGGGCAAAAAAGTTACTAGCCCTTCGTTTACTTGAAATATTGGCGGAAGAAGCCGAGTTGGCCCGAGCGAGTGCCCGCGTTCTTGCCCCCTCCCGCCCTCCTCACTGACCCCTCGCCTCCCTTATTACATATATACACGGGCAACGAAAATTCCAGCCCGCTGCGCTATTTAGATAAGATATGGAAGAGAGAGAGAGAGAGAGAGAGACAAAGATGAGGAGCCGGGCACACAGATCGAAGTAGGGATAGAAGACGCAGCGTGGTAGGCCCACGGACGGAGATGCATTGCAACACAGGGTGTTTCGTGATTCCAAGCATTGCTGGGGAGTGTCTAGTTAAATGTCAAATTACACGAAGTAAAATATAGAATATCGCAGTCGCGGAACTAAATTATTTTTCCCATTTTCTACTGGGGGGGCTGTAGCCCCACAGCTCCTATGGACTAGACGCAGTAGGCCCTGTTTGAGACACTTGTGGGATGTCAAATGCTCCCAGAGAGCATCATCCCACCTTCCATCATAAGGGAAAAAGGATTACTCCAATATCTCAAAAACAAAAATTTTACGAGGGTGTTCACACTTAAGATGGAAAACAATGAAAATAATTCGAAAAATTTAAAATTTGATTGTTATTTTCTATTATTTATCGACTGTAACTTTTATAGTTCGCATTTACGTTATATCTTTTGCTTTGGACGATATTGGTAGGTATATTTTTTGTAAAGTATGTTGAAACAGCATAAACTCTAAGCGGTTTCATAAAAGGAATGCTGGACATAGGCGTCAGGCAGTTTCATAAATACACATCTCCTACTTGCTAACATAATACACATAATATATCACTTTCAAGGTTTTTTTAAGATTGTAGTCAAACACAATGTCAAGGTTAGTGCACGATAAAATATTGTCAAAAAATTTTCAAATAGCCATATATTATTGATATCATTTACTCCAATGTATCATAAGAGCTGTGAAATTATTGTACGGCAGTTGACTAACTCGGCGAACATTGTAACCCATACAAGTATTGGTGATATATTATTAGGCGAGCATGCAGCTACAGTTTGTTCAGCGAATGTTCGGCCCTACGTCACAACGTCCTTGTCTGGCTCGTGAATATACGACCGATATCCGTCGTATAGTCATGAGAAATGACAAGGACGGGAGTTGTGACGTAGGGCCGCACATTCGCTGAACAAATTACCTACTTGTTTTTACTGCAGTACCTATATTTTCTGTCCCCTTCTTCCCTTTCTACTACGTAGGTATACCAGGATCTGTTTAAATGGCGAAACAACGTGTTTTGTCTCGTATTTTATTGCCGAGGCGCATATTATCCAGCTACCCTGGTAGATTACTTGCGACTGAAGTGTTCCGATTGAAATTAGATAAAGTATATCTACTTCAACAAAATATCACACTATGCCCAATCGATTAAATAAAAGTTTTAATCTTTTTGTCCATTCAGCAGCGACCGGTCAGCAAATAATGGCCATTATATTGATCTTTTTCATTACCAATACCCATCCATGTAGTGATTAATATGTTACACAGTGTTTGACTTTCGTTTGAAGTAAAGCAATATTTAAGTGCAGGAACAAAATAAGTTAAATAATTTCTTCTACTACCAAAGTCTTTTAAACATCAAAGAAAACATCAGGGGGCAAGGAAACAATAGGTACAGGTATACATTTTAGCCAACTTCAACGTGTATAGTCTGATCAATGTTCCATAGGAACTTTTAGAAACGGTAAATACAGGCTGTGAAATTAATTGCTTTTGCGAAAAGATAATAGGAGGCAAAACTGTTTAAATTTAAATTACAAAACTATTTACCGATGGATTATTTTACTCAAACATTTTAGTTTTGGCGGTCAGGAAAGTGCCACAAGCCGCACAGCTATGCATAATAACTCGAAAAGTACCACATACTGACACCTATCACCATGTCAGATATCAAAATATTGTGCCAAAACTTGGTTACCATACAGGGCGATTTCCGTCTCACGTATTTTATAATATACATAGAGCTTTGACTCCTTCCTGGGATTCATTATTCAAAGATCTGGACAGCCTGCGCCAGCAACACGTTATATCTTTAAATATCTTTGATTTTCAATGATCAGCTGGTCAAAGTTAATTTTTTTAAATGGCCCTAAACATTTTATTCAATTTTTGGTAGCCCTATAACTTTCGGAGAAAAGTCAGTTTAAGTGCAATATAAAAAAACCAAACAAGCTTTTGTTTAAGCCATGTACTAAAACGAATAAAATAAATTAGGTTTTCGTTAAGGTAATTCAATGCCAAATTGCGAAAAGCTTTTTGAAATCAAAAAATGTGAAATGCTCATAAAAATAGGTACTTACCGACTAATTTTATTGGACAGTGATTGGTTGATAACTAAGTATTTGCCGAAGTATGTATTTCGTTCTTTACAATTCGCGCAACAAGCTGTTTTATTTCAAACACTTTGTCACAATTTGGCATTGAAGTCAAAGTTAATTTTTTTTAATGGAATGCAATCAACATTTAATTCCATTTTGGGATAGCCCTGGAAGTTTTGGAAAAGAGTCAGTTTAAATGCAAAAAAAAAATTAATTAAAAAGGCTTTTTAAAAGCAAGCCTTTATTTAATCCATGTACCTACTAAAACGAATAAAATAAGTTTAGGTTTTCATTAAGGTAATTCAAAGCAAAATTGTGACAAGCTTTTTGAAACAAAAAATGTTAAATGTTCATAAAAGTAGGTACCATGTGATTACGTATATTTTTACACTCCCTTATTTTCTATATTTTTAAGGTAAGGAAAAAAGTTTCAGATAAGAGTTGTAGAAACCAAAGCAAGCTTTTTTTGGGCGTTTATTTAGTTTATACAGGGTGTTCAGAACAGCGGTGCCAAACCAAACTATATATTTGAAATGTGCTCATTGTCACAATTTTAATGATGTATATACGTTTAATATGTTTATTTCAAGCTTTTGGAAAACATTCTACCTTGAAACTTCCAATTTTTCACTTTTGATGTAAATTTTTTCGAAAATGAAACCTTTGGGGGTATGCCTTATATAGCAACAAATGTCATAAATGACCTTAAAATAAGGTTGCATTTCCCCACAGTCCAAATTTGTATACAACCTGTTGATTCAGTTAACAAATTACATTGCACTTAAAACACTCTAAAGTTCATCCATATTTTAAGGGCAAATACTCAACATCATTTATGAAATTTTTTCCTGTATAAGGTAAAGGTTTCATTTTCGAAAAAAATGACATCAAAGTGCAAAATTTAAAGTTTCAAGGTCGAATATTTTCCAAACGCTTGAATCAAACATATAACATGTACATCACTGAAATTGTGACAATGGGCAGATTTCAAATATCTAAAAATATACAGGGTGTTCCATTTAAAAAACATAAGTTTGATTTGGCATGGCTTTTCTGAAACTATAAAACTAAACAAACGTTGAAAAAAGGTTGTTTTGGCTTCAACAAATTGTATCTGGAACTTTTTTCCTAACCTTAAAAAATATAGAAAATAAGGAAGTTATACTTGCCGAAGTTTGTATTTTCTTTACAATTTGCGCGGCAAGCTTTTGTATTTAAAAAACGCAAGTTGGAATTGAACTTCCTTAACGAAAACCTAAACTCATTTTATCTATTTTATTACATGGCTTAAATAAAACCTTGTTTTCAAAAAGATTTCTATATTTTTATTTTTGTGCTTTTTAGTATTTGATTCCCATGTGACAAGGCGGTACAGGGTGGCCCATCCAAGCGGAAAAAGTGTGCTACGTGGAGACAGGTTAATATAAAATCGTCATTCAAAAAATGAGGTTGTAGTAAAAATTAAGGGAAATTCGAGGGTGTACCCTAATTTTGTATACGGGGGTCGGTAAAAAAGTTATCGCGAAAAAACATTTTTTGCAAAATAAAAAAATATATTTTTTTTTACCTACACATCCATTAGAGAACCTTTAAGTAGTATTCCCGAATATTCAGTTTTTTAATATAACTTCCGGTTATAGCGGAAATGAAAGTGGTTTTCTCTATTTTACAACTTACACATTTCTCTTCACAGGTAGGAAATACCTACATTTAATCCAGAACGAATTGGAACAATACTTTGACCAGTTGCCATTAATTTTTCTTAACCAACTCCAAGAAATACAATTAATATGGCAGCAAGATGGCGCTTCCTTCCATAACTGTGAGCCCATAACGGAATTTTTGAACAATTCGTTTGAAAATTGGATTGGTAAACATGGAACGATAAGGTGGCCGCCACGTAGTCCAGATTTAACCCCCTTGGATTTTTTCTTGTGGAGGCATTTAAAAAATAAAGTTTATAAGAACCGCCCCGAAAATGTTGAGGAAATTAAAAGACGAGTAAAATTAGAAGCTGATAGTTTAAACAATCGTCCCTTAATCTTTGAAAATGTCCGAAAAAATTTCTTAAAAAGACTTAGGTTATGTGTAAATAATAATGGAAACCATTTTGAACATTTAATGTAAATGAACTTCTAACTAATTTTTAATAACTAATCATATTGTTGTTGTTATTATAATAAATATGACAGTAGTAAAAATAATAAATGTTTCATAATTTCCACGAGATTTTTAACCAAGTTGAATGCAGTTGAATGGCTATTATAGCCACTTTAACATTCAGCCTACTCGCTTGTCAGTTTTATTATCATGGCTGACTTCATTTGTCATAAATTTCGTTTTATTGTTTGGCCTACTCAGATCGAACATCAGACACCGACCATGAGACTATGTATCTAGTTTGATGGAGCTTCTCTGATAAATATCTCGGAAACGGTTGGAGATAAATAGGTCAAATTATATATCGTTGGATTCAGAATTAAAAAAGGAATCCTGTGATGGTTAAGAGAAATGTGTATGTTGTAAAATAGAGAAAACCACTTTCATTTCCGCTATAACCGGAAGTTATATTAAAAAACTGAATATTCGGGAATACTACTTAAAGGTTCTCTAATGGATGTGTAGGTAAAAAAATATATTTTTTTATTTATTTATTTATTTATTTACTTTTTTACCGACCCCCGTATACAAAATTAGGGTACACCCTCGAATTCCCCTTAATTTTTACTACAATCTCATTTTTTGAATGACGATTTTATGTTAACGTGTCTCCACGTAGCACACTTTTTCCGCTTGGATGGGACACCCTGTACATAAATTTAGGTCGTCACCTTGGGACGACCGCCATCTTGGGGCATTCGCCTTATTGGATTTAGTATGACGTCACACACCTTATTGTTCTCTCCACATCAAACGATTTTCATTTAATACTCATGCCAAGGAGGTTGTGATGAAATAGGTAGATACCTAACCCGCCATTTTGGGGCGGCCGCCATATTGGATTTAGCATGACGTCCCTCACTTTACTGTTTTCTACTCGTCAAACCCTTTCATTAAAAGCTTTTATTTAACTTGCAATGTATGTATGTATGAATGTATGTAATTTGTTCGGGTGGAATCTTGCAACTCAATTTTGAAGCAGATATCTTCAACCGATCGAGCTGAAATTTTGTACACACGTTTAATTTGGATGACAATGCATGATTATATGTGTGACGTCATTCTAAATCCAACATGGCGGATCACCCAAGATGGCGGACTAGTTAAATTTCAACCTATCGAGCTGAAATTTTGTACACACGTTTAATTTGGATGACAATGCATGATTATATGTGTGACGTCATTCTAAATCCAACATGGCGGAACACTCAAGATGGCGGACTAGTTAAATTTCAACCGATCGAGCTGAAATTTTGTACACACGTTTAATTTGGATGACAATGCATGATTATATGTGTGACGTCATTCTAAATCCAACATGGCGGAACACTCAAGATGGCGGACTAGTTAAATTTCAACCGATCGAGCTGAAATTTTGTACACACGTTTAATTTGGATGACAATGCATGATTATATGTGTGACGTCATTCTAAATCCAACATGGCGGAACACCCAAGATGGTCATTAGAAGGTCTCCTCATTGAAGAGCTAGACTGTTCTAAACTAACCGGCAAACGACCTTGCAACAATGATGCGTTAACTGAGATGAATAGACTCAGACACCTGGCCAAACTAAAAATTACAAAATAAATTAAAAGTAAAAAAATATTTTTAAAAAAAGCTTTTATTTAAATGCGCTAAAAAGAATAAAATAATCTTTTCTTTTAAAACTTTTACTATCAACTTATAACGTCATTCCACAATTTATATGATATAAAAGCTTGTCGCGAGATTTAAGTTTTCAAACTAAGTAAATACCACTACTTAAATCTCGCGACAAGCTTTTATATCATATAAATTGTGGAATGACGTTATAAGTTGATAGTAAAAGTTTTAAAAGAAAAGATTATTTTATTCTTTTTAGCGCATTTAAATAAAAGCTTTTTTTTTAAATATTTTTTTACTTTTAATTTATTTTATATCCATATTAAGAGGGTTGTAAAGAAAAAAGGTAATCCGCCATTGTAAAGATATCGAAAAGATCTTCGTGGGAAAGTATATTGGTTAGCTATTCCCAAAACCCAACATAAGACACTTTTGATGTTTTTCTATTTAAATCGATTTTCTGAATAAGCTAGTAACAATAAATCCTTGCAGTTTGGTGTCGAAACTTTTTTAAATAAATAATAATTAGGTATATTTCCATGAAAAGACAGTTTTGATATTGTCACACCGGGCCCGAAATGCCCTCTGTGTGCCACGAGAAGACCCTCTTGTCTCCCGTGACCAGTGGCGGATCCAAGGGGGTGCCACAGGGGCAATTGCCCCCCCCCCTTGACCCTAGATTTATGTTATGTTAGTATAGAAAATAAAATTAACCGTTTTTCAATATCAAAACATAGATTAGATTTTGTCTTGTAAACTAGGACTTTTACTAACAAGGGCCCCTCATATTATTTACTATAATTATACAGGGTGAGTCAGATTGTATAGTAAATACTTTAAAGTTTAAAAGGGTGTTCGGCAGGTGGTTTTAAGGGGGGGCTTTCATATAAAAATTTTCGATTTGGGCTTTCCTTGCCAAGTTATTCGGGTCTACAGGGTGACCCAAAAGTATTTTTTTATTTATGTCTCAATAACGGCGCTACTTAAAAATTTGAAATTTGGTATGTGTTATCTACTTACTGGAAGACGCCTTAGGGTAGTTTATTCATTTACACAGTGCCCTAAAAAGGGTAAAAACTAACAACCCTTATTAATTTTTTTGCTCAAACTTTTTTGAGGATATCTTTTTGGTCTTGCAGGTCCATCATTTCAGTGTATCTTTTCCTTTTGCAACAAAACTGTACTCTTGTTTCATAACGATAAAATCAACCGTTTGCGTTGAAATTGGCAAAACGTGCCCCAAAACACCTGTTAACTTCAACATTCGAAACATAAAATTTTGACCTACCGCTTTCAAACGTTACAGGTCGACTGTACATTCAAAATAAGGAAAAAAATACCAATTGGACATTGGTCAAGACAGCATTGGTTTTCTTGAAATAGGGTGTTCAAATTTTGTTAAATTCAATCCCTTCCATTTTGAAAGCTAATAAGTTTTGGTACATTGTTCATAGGAATTTTTTTCTCAGTTTAAACGGTAGAGTCGATGTGTAACGTTTGAAAGCGGTAGGGAAAAATTTTGTTTCGAACGTTGAAGTTAACAGTTTGAGCAAAAAAATTAATAGGGGTTGTTAGTTTTTACCCTTTTTTATGGCACTGTGTAAATGAATAAACTACCCTAAGGCGTCTTCCAGTAAGTAGATAACACATACCAAATTTCAAATTTTTAAGTAGATATAGCGCCGTTATTGAGATATAAATGAAAAAAATACTTTTGGGTCTCCCCCTGTAGACCCGAATAACTTGGCAAGGAAAGCCCAAATCGAAAAATTTTATATGAAAGACCCCTCTTAAAACCACCTGCCGAACACCTCGTTAAAGTATTTACTATACATTCTGACTCACCCTGTATATGCAGTGGTTTTTATTTGTGATCGCTAACCAAGTCCATTTATAATAACATGTGCCCCTCCCTTAGTGAATTGCTGGATCCGCCACTTCCCGTGACTCGCCGGAATCTCTTGACTGGCTGTGGATGCTGGAGTAGGTAATCCCAGGAAAAAAATAGATCATGACACCGAGACTACTTAGTTTTCGTCTTTGTTTCGAAGACACCTCACACCCCTCCTGGCGGCT
This sequence comes from Pseudeuparius sepicola, assembly GCA_963920635.1. Classification (NCBI taxonomy): domain Eukaryota; kingdom Metazoa; phylum Arthropoda; class Insecta; order Coleoptera; family Anthribidae; genus Pseudeuparius; species Pseudeuparius sepicola. Next base: position 42,055,380 of record OY987302.1, on the reverse strand, counting down.
CGGCGATGGCTCTGATGGGCGAAGGAGGCCGACGACCGTGCGGATTTACGACACGCGGGTCGTTGATCCGGGGAATCCGGCTCCACCCACCGATCCCCAACTCCAGCAACACCGGATGGCACTGATGGTCCCTAGGACCGGCGCAAACAAGGGTGACTAACAAGCCGATGCCCTTGCAGCTAACTCGGCCTGTTCCTGCCAAGGTGACTAAGAAGCCGATGCCTTGGTTTCCACAGGAGAGCAGTTGGTGATTGAGTGGTTGCTAAGAAGCTGATGCCACCGTCGATTCTGCTGAATCGGTGGTTCGACTTTAGACCCTGTATATTCTTTATTAACTCTCCCTTATATGTTCTGGCTAAGGTGTTTTCTAAACATTTGAGTAATTGAGATCGCCCGCCTCCAGGAGGTATAAGAATAATTAGTTTGACTATTAAAGCAAAGCTATATGTTTCCTATTAATAATTATTATTCACTTATTTTACTTATTTTACAAATAAATCCATAATAATAAATCCATCAGAAACCTTATGAAGTATCTAAAAAAGCTGTGCGTGGAAAACTAATATACTCGGACAAAAACGTCCGATTGAAACCGCGTGCATGCAAAAAATGGAGTGCCCTTTGGAAGCGAAAAAGAGCACACCAAACTTTTAGCGGAGTTAAATTATCTGTTCGCGCCTTACAAAAGGCTTTGAAAATCCCATCCCCTTCTATCGAAAACGATCGGCGAGTCCTATTCGTTGCTTGTTTCTGTTTAAATTTCTCTCAAATTATATACTGTACTGGTATCGGGTTTTGTTCACGCCGTTCTCTGTACGGTTCGATTTAATTGAAGCTGCTTGCTGTTCGCGGCACATACGATACTTTTCAACACTTCAGTTTACACAGCTTTCCCAACAAGATTAAGAAGTTCGGGGGGATTCACAAATTTACTTTCTCTCAGCGGAAGCTATATTGAGCATACCGTTGCCTCTAGATTTAAAAAGAAAAGCTAATAGGTACAGTGAAATTTGTTATTTTTTATATTCCTTCTTATATACAGTACCTATGTGTCCGAGGATGGACCTATAACTATTATACTTGTCAAATTTCTTACTTTGCATTTTATTAGTAAAAGCCATTCTTTTTAAAAAAATTTACTTATTCCGTAAAGTTCATATTAAAAATTTCAAAATATTATTCAGTGTGGTTTAAAAACGACATCCTAATTCAAGCCAACAATAATGTAGGTACCTGTTCTTTAAAAGGATAATAAAAATTTTACAGGAAAAAGAGGTTTATGAGGGGCGCGGTGGCGACGTTCGTAGCGCCGGTGGCTGAACTATTTAGACTACCTACAGATTGCACGCGCACATGTCTTTATAGAAAAACACCGCTGATGGCCAAGAGCGCTGGACAAATTGTGGATTCACGGTATTGCTCCTTACTAGCTTATCAGTGTGATTTACTAATTATCCTACATTCACTAGGATTACTACGGTTTTCTATAGGGTTTTCCGTAGTACTTGAGCGAATGCTATCCTAGTTCTACAGGGAAAAAGTGGACCCTAGCCGCAAATGGCAACGAAGACAAAATAATATAATTCCCCCCCGCCCCGTACAAGCATTCATTTGCTTCTAGACTACTCCTAGTTTGGAGTTTTGTGAGGGTGAGAATTATTATTATTATTATTATTATTATTATTATTATTATTATAGTACCAAGAAATGCTCAGATATGAAGTTTTTTGTTATCTTATCATAAACGACAAGGATAGTTCACCTACCTATATAGGAAATAAAATGGACGAAAATCAAAGTTGGCCAATTATTTTGAAAATTGAAACATAATTTTCAATTCTAAGCAAGTTTTCGATATATTGTCGGGAAAAGGCACTTAACTTATACACTTATAAATCGTCCCTGTCAAGGCCTACTTGATTTTTCAAAATTAAAAATATGGAAACATAATTTCTTGAACTTTTTGAACAATGACAATAATTACAATTACTTGAAATTTTGTTGCTGATTTTTGCCAGGAACTTGCGTATTCAAAGAGCTAATAACTGAAATTAATGAAAAATCAAATGCATTTCCTAATGTTCGTATAGCTTTAAGAATATACTGCTCATTACCCATGACATATGCAAGCTGTGAGCGAAGCTTCAGCAAACTTGTCACACAAATGAAAAAGTTATTAGCTAATAGGTAATAAAGAGTACAAATTTATTAATGGGTTCTTATTCTCCCCTCCCGGTCACAAAAAAATGTCACCCATTATATATTTGTTAGTCGTTTTAAACAATTTCTCTCAGAGAGAGGGGGCGCCGGGCGCCACTATCAAGTTTCTGCCCCGGTTCGAAAACATCGTAGATCCGGGGATGTCTAAATCTTCGATACTGCTTAAATTAGTCGGAACATCTCTACTTGGATATTTACGAGAATGAATAGATACACCAAAATATGGTTTGGTTCCAATTACTGCTACCGATAGGAATCCTGTTCCACAATCGCTCTAGGACGCTCCTACCCCGCGCGTGTTTAAAAGAATGCCAGACAGATTGCGGTTGCAGAACAGTGGGCTTTCGTTATTTTACAATCTGCGTTAATTGTCTGGGTCAATCTTGTACGAGCATGAATATTGACGATATCAAAGAGGACCTAGAAGATGGCGAAAACATAGTTCAACTTAGTTTATAACAGGACTTCCAAGAGACAGAAGAATGAATCGCTTTTAGAAGAAAACAGCTATAGAGTGAGGACGCTGATGTTATACAAGACGAACAAAATCAGCCTTCAACGTCGAAACGAAGAAAATTAAATTGACTTTAAGCTACTCGTATATTATGGTAAATAAAAATTAAGGTCTTAAAATTCTCACAGCTCAATTTATTTTTATACAAACAGGCGACCGGTTTCGTGATTTTTAAAAGAATCACATCTTCAGGCCAAGACTACAACACAGAAGTAAATTAAGTTAAATAAGTTAAACAACTTACAAACAAATAACTTACGCAGCCATAATGGCATTGTACATTCAAAACTATACGTCATAAAGATAAGGTAAATTAAAGTGAAAAAAGGGTGCAAACATTATACAAACAACAAATTATTTGTTAACAAACAGCACCAGAGTATAAAATAATAATGAACCAGCAAGTAAGTGCAAAAATTCAAAAAACCAGGAAAAAACTACGTAGGAAAGCCAGGAATTCACTGTGGTTAGTTGTTAGACTAAGCAGCCTTTCAAATTGGTCAGCTAGATCACCAGTTATCAGTGGAAAAGATAAGTGAATGTCTTAGATGATTCAAAATCAATTTGAGCATTTAAAACAATACCAAAATTAGTTTTACAATGTCTACATATTTCTAGTGATTCCAAATTATTCAAAATAAAACCCTTATCAGCAATATGTAAAATTTGGATATCTGTCTTCTGATTGAAAGAAAGTCCCGTGTCAATCAGGTGGTTAGCAAAATGAGATTTTCGTGAACCAATTTTTAAACAATTGGTATGTTCTTTTATTCTAGTTTTAAAGTTTCTGCCAGTCCTACCTATGTAAAAATTATCGCAATCTCCGCACTGTAGCTTATAAACTCCACTCCTATCCAATATATGTGTTTGGTCCTTATTTCTAACGAACAAGTCATGTAACGATCCAGAACCTTTAAAAGAAATTCTAAAGTGTTCCTTAAATATATTAGCTAATCTATAAGAAGTTGGACCAAAGAAAGTTAATGATCTAAATTTCAAATCCGAAGCTGAGTCTATAGAAGAAGGGTTAATGATATAAGAATTGTTTAAGTCGATTCTATGTTGTTTTTTAAGCAAAAGTTTATCCATGAGTGTCGGATTATAATTGTTTCTAGCAGCAATATGTTTTATTGTTATTATTCTTTGTTAAAGGATTCTTCTGATAAAGGTACTTTGAGGAGTCTATCCAAGTAACTATTAAAGGCCGATATTTTGTATGAAAAGGGATGGTTAGATGAAGTATTAATTATTATGCCTGTATTAGTATTTTTTCTAAAATTATCGAAATTGTGTTTGTTGTTTTTAATAGAAATACTAAGATCTAAGAAATTTAAATTTCCCTGTTCGTTTTGATGTGAGTTTTTAACATTCATAATATAACTAGACTCGAAATGATGCATATATATGTCCGCCAAGATTGGTGACAATGGGGAACCCATAGCTAGACCGCTATGACCCTATAATAATATTATGGTGCGGATACCACTAAAACGCGCCATGTGCAGAATGTCCCATTTTCGATACTTTTGCAAGTTATATTTAAATTTTGAAATTCTTACCTCCTAAGAAAAAATCCGTGTACGCCACTGAATTCCACGTGAAAAATCTATAAGGGTCAATTTTTTCGATTCCAACAAGTTAGCGTATAAAAAAAATTAAAAATCACCTTGTTTCTCAAGAACTAAGGAGGCCATAAGAAAGTAGACCAGTGTCCCGAAAACCGCAACTCCCTATCTCTAAAAAACCGAGATAGCTTGCACAACTATCGAAAATGGGACACCCTGTACAGCGTTATCCACATAACGTTCTACCCCTTAATTTTTTTTCTTTTTGAATTTAGAAAAAAGGTGTAAATATGAGAGTTGTAAAAAAAATTCTTTCAAGTTCTGATATAGGTATATTCAGAAAAACAATTAAATGTCGCGTTTTGGAAATACAAATCAAACTTCTGTTTTTTAGATAGAGTATTAGAATTTTCGGAATCTACGCTTCACCCCCGCATACAGTTTGTTCAGCGAATGTTCGGCCCTACGTCACAACTCCCGTCCCTGTCTTACTCATGACTATACGACGGATATCGGTCGTATATTCACGAGCCAGACAAGGACGGGAGTTGTGACGTAGGGCCGAACATTCGCTGAACAAACTGTAAGCATTTAATTGCTTGTGTGGTACTCCTAGTTTGGAGCATTGTGAGGGTAAGAATTATTAATATTATTATTTTCCAACGATATCTACCTATACCATCGAACTATGTTCGATGACCTATACCTACGTCATATATATGTTTGCTCCAGCCGGTTTTACAATACAAGGCGTTCACACCTCTTTTTTCCATAGAACAAAAAGAGCGATAGTCGACCATATACAGTACTGTTTCGGGACGGTGATCCCTCATCAGTATGGCTCAACCGACTATGAAGTGGTATAGACAAACGTGCCTAGACGATGGATTATAACGAGTGCTATCGTTATAATACTCCATGATCAATTAATTGCTTCGGTAATTAATTGATTCCTTATATACAAAATTTTTTCTCAAAATTTTCACATACTGTGTATCTCGGAATCGAACCATTTACTGATAAATTAAATATAAGACAAAATGATGAAAATAATGCCCCTAGAACGTTAACGGTCATGGAGACTGATAGGTCCAAAATGGCTATTAATATTAATCAAAAAGTGATAAAAACCTTTCTTGTATAATGTAGGATTTAATATATATAATATAATATTGACACTTAGCATTTTTCTCATGATATGATATTTTAGGAGATAATCCTGAAAAACTTAATTTCAGCGCCATTTTGTCAATATGGCAGCTAGCGCCGACATCGTACGAAGACGAAAATAATATGTTTATAGGAAGGTTTGACTAAAGCAATTAAAGCCAATGCCAGATTTCCAGGAATTATTTCTTTATTAAAATACCTGGCGCAGGCCTAACCTGCTAGATAGATAAAAAATGAATCGATATAATTCCAATAAGTCCAATAACGGCTCATAATAAATCAATTTTTAGCTGATCTTGACTATCACAAAAATTCAATTAAATTTGTAAAAAGCGTAAATCCTTATAATGAAAAAGTACTGATCGGTAAAAGGCGAGGTAAAAGGTCTCCAGTAAAAGCAAAATCTTATTTTCGTATAGGTATAACCAAATGCTTCTACTTGAAGGATTTGCTTACGATGTTTAAAAAGAAATCTCGGGGGTTAGAAAAAAACAGATAAAATAAACAAGTGTTGTTATAGTTTTTTATCCATTTTCTATTATTAGTCTGTCTACCCAACTCTATAGTAGAAACTTATAAACTTTTCATTGTACATTTAAAAAAAATTAATTTCCAGGAAAAACATGTCCAGTGGCAATGCTACAGTGAAAAAAAATGAAAAGTGTTACAGAGAACTATTATATTTCTTCTACTCCCACATGTATAAATTTGCACTTTCTTTGCAATCTATCTCCGGCGCGTGTTGCAAATTAAGCATTGAATTTATTTGATTTCAAAATATTAGTGATAAGTATCCACTCTTGTTGTACAAATATGAGGCGCTATTTCGGACTAAATTATTATTTTTGAATATATAAATTTCTCGCGCTAATATATTTTTTTAATATGATATTTATAGAAATTTGCGTGAATAATCTTTTTGTAGTCAAATTTATATATTACGCATCGCCCAAAAGTATATATTACAGTAAACGCAAAAAAATATATCAAAACACGATATATTAATTTGGTGCGCCAATATATAATAATTTAGGGTACCACCGGTCGTCACCAGAGGTCGCGCCGCGCATCCCTAAAGTGCACCGGTAACGCTGCAGCAGAAAGCGCAGAAGCCCGAAGTCGAAGTGATTATGATTACCGACGTACTGGATGTTCTTTTCCTGTGTCAGGTTTGGGATTTGACGTTTTGTGGTGTATAACCCCACAATCATCTTACATATTAGTTTCCCGCCCGCATGATCATTTTCGTTTCGCCTTCGTTTTGTTGTAGGAAGTGGCTATTTATACGTCCGACGTATATAAAAGTCGGTATACGTCTTGCACTCTCATTGGTGGATTGAGTCACGTGACTTCTTTGGACGTACATTTAACTCCGTACACGTTCGAAGCAGAAGTAAACATTTGATACGTCTACGTCGGAAGCCGTCGGAAGTGCATTTTTCTCAAGCATCTTTGCAATAAGGAGCGTATTCCCTCCTTTTTGGGGGATAAGCGCTGCCGTATGAAAAAAGAAGGGGACATTCGCATCATATTGTGGCAGTCGGCAGCGATGCGCGCTGCCGTATGAAAAGTGGTAATCTTTGTAACGTCGGGCGAAAATAGGGGATAGGAACCTATCTAGCCAAAATTTCAAGAAAATCGGGGGTGGGTTTTACACAGGGACCCTTTTTATTTTAAAGAGTCCCTGGTTTTACACCATTCTGCGCTTTCTGCTGCGGCGTTACCGGTGCACTTTAGGGATGCGCGGCGCGACCTCTGGTGACGACCGGTGGTACCCTAAATTATTATATATTGGCGCACCAAATTAATATATCGTGTTTTGATATATTTTTTTTTTACTGTAATATATACTTTTGGGCGATGCGTAATATATAAATTTGACTAAAAAAAGATTATTCACGCAAATTTCTATAAATATCATATAAAAAAATATATTTCGACTTCGGGCTTCTGCACTTTCTGCTGCAGCGTTGCCGGTGCACTTTAGAATGCGCGGCACGACCTCTGGTGACGACCAGTGGTACCCTAAATTATTATATATTGGCGCACCAAATTAATATATCGTGTTTTGATATATTTTTTTGCGTTTACTGTAATATATACTTTTGAGCGATGCGTAATATATTAATTGGCTAAAAAAAGATTATTCACGCAAATTTCTATAAATATCATATTAAAAAAATATATTAGCCCGAGAAATTTATATATTCAAAAATAATAATTTAGTCCGAAATGGTGCCTCATATACAAACTGCTATTATCGTGAAATATATGAGGTTCGTCAAACAGTTCTGAAAAGTTTGGAAACCTGATAGACATGATGTAAAAATACTCTAATCATACAGGATATAAACGATTCTTTTATGAATCAGGATCTGCTTTCGAAAAGGATGCTGAAACAGGGTTACGAAGACCCACCTACGAGTAGTTGATATAAGCAACTGAAAGACCAGATTTATATTTTATAAGGATTTAGTGATTTTTGTGAACAAAAGATAGTTTTTATTAATCCAGACAATAGCAAATGCTTAAATATACTTCGACCAGATAAGCTTGCGTTAAGCATTAATACAGATACAAGGTTTTCCCTATGAAATCATCAGTAAAAGCAAATGCTTATTTTAATATAATCGGGATTAGGAAGTATGTGTTTTCGCATTGTCTTAGACAATTTTGGAATTCCTCATACGAACTTCTGACCACTCGACATAATTGCGAACACATAAACAAAAAACAACATAAGCTTTCGAAAATATGCAAGTACAATAATTATGCAACTGCACTGCAGCAACTATTTTTTTAACAAGCTTTAGACATTTATTTTATTTGCACATGTGGGTAATCTGGTTACCCTAATCGATGCACGCTAAATGAGGCGTCATAGCAGTGACTTCACCTTAACGTGTACCTACATACCTAGGCACAGCGTATTTGACGCAACGCTAATACATTCGTCTAGAATTTTATCCAAATGGAAAGAACGACTCACTGGCTAAGTGTCCGGTCGGTGGCACCCCCTGCTTCGTGGTGGCGGCGCTCCTTGTGCACGATGCCCATCAGCTTCATCCAGGCGTTGTTCTTGCCCCCGTGGCTCCCCATCCCGCTCTGCCACATCGTCATGGTGGCGGCGGTTCATCACAGATCGCGGCCGAGAAGGAGAACGGAACGCGGCGGTGCGCGTTAATGCGTCAGCACTCGATTGGCGGTCACGCTACCGCTCACGCGCACCAGCACTGCGTTGACTCGGAGTCACGGAAGAATCCTTAGCTGCAAATAAAAGGGGAAAATCTGTTTTGTAGGACAGTCTGTTTTTACATTTTAGTTTCGTTTGAAATATACAAGCCATAGAAAACCTCGTAAATACAACTTAAATGCTCCGCATTTTCGTAATTACGACTTTAAAAGTTAGTGTTTTTTTGTAAATCTTCGCAAATAAAAATTAGTTCTCTGGCAAAAACCGAGGGATTTTTGTCCATAAACACAAGCTCTTCATCTTAAAGATATTCCCTGAACTATAAGAATGTTACTGAGAATAAAACATACTGCCAAAAAATGAAAAATATGGGTAGGTTTTGGAAAATTCATTCAGATGCGCATCGCGACGTCGAGCGTCACATGCCAGTTTTCGTTGTTTTTTTTACCAAAAAATATTGTCCACTACAACCTATCAAGGTGTTCATAGTATTTTTTTACCCACTTAACTTTTTATTTTTTGACCTGAAAAAAATGTAAACAGAAAAGTTGTAGGATTCCAACAGAGCTTTTTAAATAGTACATCGTATATATGTTTTTCTATTTTTGAAATTACGTATTTTTGCGATTCCAACGATATACAGATGTGGAATATTTTGCCCAGATGTTTTAATGATATTCAACCTTGAAATTTTCAATAAGTTTGCACTTTTGGTGCCCATTGTTTCGAAAATGAAACCTTTGCGGGTATACTTTACATAGGAGTAATTATCACAAACCTACAACTTGTCAATTTAGTAAACAAATTAAATACGTTCAATTTAAAACAATAATTATTGAATAAAAATTTGGTTAGATTCTAATTAATATTAAAACTGACACAGGAATATACTAAGTATTAGCCCTCTATCTCCAATATTAGCCGACGTTTTTAAGCACGACTTTGAAATAAAACACATCCTAGGAGATTCCATTAACAACAAATTCATTAAATACTACCATAGATAGGGACGTCGATGATATTATATTGGTCTGGTCTGGAACGTTGCTAGAGTTGAATGATTTTATAACAACTATGGCTTCTGTATTTTTAGACTTAGTTCGTTTATAGTGTCTGAGGCGGTTTTGATATACTCGATTTTTGACCCCAAAAAATCATTATTTTGAGATGGCACAGAGAAAGACACCCTTTATATTTTCTATTGGATCTTTACACACTAACACTTCGAGTGATCCTGTTGACCATTCAACTGTTTTAAGGGGATTCCATGGCACACTTGACTGTCCAGATGCCTTTAAAATTCCTATTTTGCTCAAATTTCACATTCTGCAGAATGAAACTCCCTGTATATTTTTTGTTCAAATTTAGTTACGGGGGTTTTAGGATGTTATGATTAACGTTGTGGTGTCAGATTTTAAATAAAAATTTGAGAACTATCTTCAGAAAAAAACCGTCTAAAATCCATTTGAAACATGTTTTCTACCCCTGTATAAATTTCTCCTTCGAAACTCAAAACGAAAACAACATTCTTAATTTCTTATACCTTTCTAATACCATAAAAAGATAACAAACATTATTTTAACATTTATAGGAAGAAGACTCACACTGGCATAATTATAGACCAGGGACCCTTTAAAGTAAGGGGACCCAGCATTATACTTTCCAAAGTGAGGCCGTTTCTTTCCCCATTCTAATGGTCTCAATGATGCCAAGCATGCCATTTTATTGGAGAATCTATGAATATAACAGTTACTTTGATTGTTAGTAAAAACTAATAATGATTTCTAAAAATTAGGCTTGACAATGTTCTGTCAACAAACACAGAATATGGCAAGTGCCAAATGAATCAAATTTATTTTATATTTGAATTTGGTTTCCTGCAATTATTTCCAGGAATTTAAGTAATATAAGTATGGTAAGTCAGTGCCGATTTTGCTTATTTGAGAATTTGTCGCTATATTTGTCTTCCAAGGTACCTCACTAACTTAAAATAAACTTATAGTTGTAGATAAAAACTGTTTAAAAAAAGACCTGACTGAAGCTACCTGCTTAATAATTTAAAATTTAGGAAAGACCATTTTTGTTTTGAACTACTTATTTATCCGTAATGCCCACGTAATGGGAATTGTAGGATTACTAAAGGTGAGACATGAAAAATCTGGTTGCAATTATTGGGACTACTAACAGGCAGCCGCATTACCTTTAATTGACTATCTGGAAGTTAGAAAACTTAAAAATTGTGAACTATGATGGGAAATATTTTGCCTCCTTTGGAATCTATAGCACTGGCATGTCACATAAAATCTGATGGCAGTTGGACACTGACATATAACATAACCTTGTACCAGCCCACTTATGTGGTCTCCTTGGAGATATACAGAAAACAAGGCTTCACTTTTCCTATGTGATAGACTGTGACATGCTGGGTCCCCTTATTTTAAAAAGGCCCTGTTATAGACAATTCGTCGAACGTCGAACCAACCGATTAGCCACAAATTAGCAGCAATTATATTATAGGTTATATTGAGAAACTACAAAACGTTCCTTTAACAAATGAAAATTTTCAAAAAGGACTAGGGGTATAAAACAAATTGCTACCTCTTACAGTTATAACCCCGAATTAATAAATAAAATTTTAAGGACAAAACAGAATAAGTTAAATGCTAACATACATATATCACTAATACAATCAACACTCCTCAACCTGATTTGAATAAAAACTTCAGATCGTTATCATTTGTTGGTCCAAAATCATTAATATTCAAAAAAGGCATTTCAATATTTCTTTTAAAGCCACACATATTGATTAACAACAAAGATAAAACGGGCATAATGGAAAGGAGACGTGTTTCCAAGCTACAGTGCCATGACCGCAAGTCTTGCAACTCTTGCTGTTGCATAATCTTAACCTACATGCCGGATGATGTAATAAAATTGATATTACGAAACCGGTAGCAAATAAAAATTAAGATTGTGAGAAACAGATAAACTATTGTGGAAAGCCTTCTTTGAGCAGTTCAAAATAAGCCTATACTATACGGGGTGTTCCATTTAGAAAACATGTATAGTTTTCTACCCTTAAGTGGAACAACCTGTACAATTTTTCATACAGGTACTGGTTAAAAAGTTCACATTTCTATCTACAACTTTTTTATTTCCAACTGAGAATGCTACCGAAAAATAAATTAAATTAATTAATATTTAAAAAACTGACAGTGGAGTATAATAGCAAGTATTAAATATTGTTAAAAAAAACCTTTTTGAGCCTGTATTAAAAACACAAGTATAGTTTTACACACTGAAGTATAACACCCTATAATATATATACGGGGTGTCCATTAAAAAAACACACTGTAGTGGAACACCCTGTATATTTTTTATATGATGGTAAAAAAAGTACCTACGCATTTATAACTACAACTTCTTTATTAGACAATTTTTTTCTAGATCTAAAAATAAAAACGTTATGGCGTAAAAAATAAATCTGAGCACCCCACAAAACATATTTTTTTCTTTTTGTTTGACCGTATACTAACCGAGTTTGGCATTAAGTTGGACACCCTGTAGGTAGGTACAAGGTAATCTCTAGATCGTTTTATCCCCTTCAATAAATTTCTTCATTTTCTAGTGAGAAAAACCAGAAAATACAAAAGTTTAAGAAAATGTTCCTAGTGATGTAATGAGCTTAGCAGAAACTCAATTATACAGTGTGTTTTCGAGATACAAACCAAACTTATATATATTTTTTTAAGTGGAACACTTTACATTTATATTTTTCTGAAATCGACGCTGAATCCCGATTACAATGATTCATGAGTCGTACATTTCATTCGTTTATATCCGCACATAAATTATAATGTATTCCCCTGAACTATATTCGATAAAAATCAACGTTGAAGTTCACGAAAGGAATCACAAATTGTGTCGGAATGGCCGAACCAAATATACAGGGTGGTCCAACATTCTACAAACAGGGTTTCTATAGATTCGAAAAATCATAATGTCTTAGAGCAGTAGTAAAGTGCCCTTTATGTAGCTTTTACGGCAAAATGATATTAAAGACAAAATTAAAAACTGAGTAGGTGGGAGACAGAGAGATACAGTGATATTCATAAAGTTGGCACCAACAGAGAAACATTTTTATTATTATGATTTTTTGAAAATATGATGCCGGGCTATGTTGGTGTATGTTTTGAGTTCACTCCTGCGGCTATATAAAGAGAGTCGTGACGTCACAGCCCATGCCTATCAAATATTACATTTAAAATTGAAAATTGGGAAAAAATGCGAATTTTTAAAAAAATATGTATCAGGATATTTTTTTCTTACTTGATATTCCTTTAATTGAAATTGAAAACATAAAATTCAATACAAAACTGTATCTACCTGATCATTTTGTTTCACTGAATTTCAAAATATAGATATGTTTCATGTACAAATATTACAACACTGGCTCAGGAAATGAACTTTTTTTAAAATTGCGTTGTTACATAAGTATTTTAAAAAATATTATTTTCTATTTAATGTTGAAATTTATATATATATTTTCGAACGTAGTAAGAAAGAAACCAGTAAATACGCGTCTTAGGCTACTTTCGGGAGAAAATATCGAGTACCGATTTGAAGAGAAATAATAATTAAGAACAATCGAATCCTGATCTCTTTCTGAAAATTGGCATGGATGATATAGATGATTTAATGCGAACAAATTTTCTTAACAACTACTATTTCCCATATTTCCAAAGCAAACCCTATACTTACCAATTTTTAATTTTAAATGTCAAATTTGACAGGCAAATACATTTGTGTACACAAAACATGCAAGATAATAGCCTGGAATTGGTTTTTCAAAAAAATATAATTATAAAATGTTTTCCATTTGGTGCAAACCTTATGAATGGCACTGTATGCACAGGGTTACCAAATAAGAGAGGACGCCGGATAATCTCGGAAAACGCTTATCGCCTTCGGAAACCCTCTGGCAAATACAGTAAAAAACACAAAGACAGCGTTCTCAATAGAAAATATGCATCAAAAAGGTCTTTCTAATGACACCATGTTGGTTAAATTCCGTTCCGTTAAAACCAGAGTCATTACAATTTAAAGAAAAAAGTTTGCAGATCGCCTACCAATTTATTATAAGGGTCACAAGAAACAAGAAGCCAAGTAAAGTTGCTGCTTTATGTAAAGTCCCTTTTCTGTAAAACATAAAAAATTTAATTCGGAAAAGTTATTCATAATATAAATTTGTGCCACTATATAGATCAAAATTGAAAATAGTTGGTCCTTTGTGACTTTTTCAGCGTTCATTTCGGTAAAATATCTTTCAGGTAAACATATCTAACAGTTTTGTATTAAGTATATCGAACATTTTTGTAATAATTAGACACAGACAATCGATGATAATAAAAAAATGCAAAGAATATCATATCAAAATTCTATATTAAATAATATTAGAAATAATTTTATTGAAATTCTTAAAATAGAACATTTAGATAGGCTTGTCTTCTGCCTAACAAACTATCTTTTAGATAAGTAAAGTTGTAGAAAAATATTCTTAAATATAATAATATAAATTAAATAAATATGAACAAAATTAAAAAAATAAAACTGTAAATTGACATTATAGTTTCTATATTATTTAATTATTATTACACAGACAAGATTTTGGCCTATATTTTTATATAAAAAAATTAATTCTAATACAATTTTATTCATCCAGACCGATATTGTCCAAGGTCCATTATCACTTTTACCTTTAATTAATTTCCATATTTGAAACAAGAATTTTTTTACTACTAACCTGATAAATCCCCATTATTTACCTCATTCCTCTAATGAGAAGTAATATTTCTCGCCCTAGGTAAATAATGATAATAAAAAAATACCTAGGTAAATAATGAAAAATTTTCTATATGACATTTACAAATTAGTTTCATTTTATTAGCTTGACAACATTTTATCAATTTTATCAGCTTGACAACTGAACTCAAATCTAATCAAATATGTAAAATATGGCAATATTTACGCACCTCAGGATATAAAAATGCTCGGTAAATAATGGCTCACTTCTCAACCACAGTGTATAATATACTATTATCAGGACTAATTAATTAACTTTCTTGCTCTGCCGGGTATTTTTTGACATTCACAAATTTATCTAGCTATTATCCGTGCCAAAGGCCTTTTCATTTGATTTTCCTACACACAACGCGTTTTCAACGACTCATTAGCCGGCATTTTGTGTGCTGTGTTTATTTCTTTCTTTTTGCATTCAGAGTTTTAATACCGCATGCACATTTTTACCGCATCTAAAAATACCCTTTCAGTTGCATGGGTGCTTGCAAACAATAGACGACAGTAAAATGCACAAAGTTAAATACGATCTATCTCATATGCGGCCGAAAGGATAAACGGTTTTATAAGCATAGATTACCAAGTGTTCTTGTGATGGAAAATTACTTTTCCTACAATTACCATAGAAACTAGATGTTTGTGATTGAAGCATTAGTTATTCCTTGCTCATTCTCGTCCTT
Organism: Pseudeuparius sepicola; assembly: GCA_963920635.1. Taxonomy (NCBI): domain Eukaryota; kingdom Metazoa; phylum Arthropoda; class Insecta; order Coleoptera; family Anthribidae; genus Pseudeuparius; species Pseudeuparius sepicola. The sequence continues at coordinate 42,040,182 of OY987302.1, read as the reverse complement.
TACAATGAATGCATGACGATCTTCATTTCTTACTGTAGCAATCCTTAGAACAATGTACTTATATAGGTACTCTATAGAATGATTTCGCTTGTTTTTATCTTGTCTGAGACGCGTCTAAAGTTGATTTAAAAAAAGTTATTCCCAACTTTTTAGAAAGTACTATGGCTTATAGAACCTCGTTGGGAAGGATATTGAAAGGCGAATTCGGCATACTATTGTAGTAATTATGGAAATAATAAGGAAAAAAATGAAGTGATTTTAGTTTAGGTATAAAGATTTCTGCACTTTTTCATTAAAAATATTTATATAATAATAATTAAAATAATAATAATTCTCACCTTCACAATTATCCAAATTAGGAGTACCACAGAAACAACCACATATTTGTGCGGGGGGGGGGGGGGGGTATTTAGATATACGACAAAGTTGTAGAATTCATAATAAAAAAATTCAGAAAACTACCAAACACGGTGATTTAAGAACAGATACCACTCGCATTAGTGTGTAAAGAGGACCTTTTATGTTCCATTAAATCTAATACTTTTTATAGTAATCTGTGTTAAATACATTTAAAATCTGTCAAACTCTGAAAATGTTATATTTATTAATCAAAATAATAAATTAAAGGCTCGTTTTAAGGCTTGTTAATAAATTTAAATTCCCAGAGAAAAATATTCTGGAAAAATTTTAATGACTAGCGGAGATTTAGGTCTTGATAAGCAATATAGAAAAGTTCGATGCTTTTCATAAAGATAGACTAAAAAAATTAATAGCATAAACAACCGAAATACACGCTTTTATTGTTGACTAAAAAGTAAAACATAATTGATTTGATAATATGCTTCATATTTCTTAATAATATTAAATTATTTAATGTAAAAGCGTGAGTCGCTTTCTGTGGGGTCCTATCGCGCATATTAACTTATTATAACGATTTAACCAAGACCGAATTGATTCCGCATATAGACTCCCCACGCTTTTACATTAAATAATTTCATATTAGAAATATCGCCTGGCTCATAGCCGAGATACAAAAATGTTATGGTCATGTATTAAAACATATACTCAGCGTTCTCTATCTGTCCCGAATGATCGACAACAATATATATTTATTGTAGCTTTTATTCCGATTTTGGACTCTCCCTTTACACTTGATGAAATTAGATTCGTGCTTTCAAAATGCAAGAAAGGTAAAGGATGATGTGTCGAATTCCTCAAGGCTTTACTACAAAACTGCCAACTTTATATGTTCACTCTTTAACAATATTCTCGAAACCTGCAAAATTCCATCTTCCTGGTGTCATGCCACGTTCTCATTGTTACCAAGAAAGGCGATTCCAACGATAAAAATAATAATAATGTTTTACGCAGTTATTGTTGGAACGGCTGTTAGTTTGGGAGGAAATCCAGAACATAATTCCAGAATCAAAATCAGGCATCAATAAAAGACGATCTTGCATTGACAACGTCTATGTTCTTGGTTCGATTTTACAGATCCACCTTAGACAAAAAAAAACGGAAATTATTCGCCGCTTTTGTCGACTTTAAAAGACCGTTTGAGCCCCTTAACCATTAATTTATACAGAAAAACTATACAATAATGGTTTTTCCGCGAAATACATCCACACCTGTTCAAATGGCTTAACTATAAAAATCAAAGGTAATAGTTTTTAGAAGGTTTTAAAATTAGCGTTTGGTGGGGAAATCTCGGAAATTGTTAGTAACTATCTCTAACTTGGAGTAAAATTTCACTCTTCAGCAGATCTAAAATAATCTCTTGGGATTCTAGCATAAAACTAATTAATTATTGTGTGCTTAACACAACCTCTGGTAGCTTAGCGGTATGGAGCCTAAGATACAGTGCCATAATAGACAAAATACAGACAAGGTAATAGACTTCTTTTATTGCCAAGAAATATCTCTTCTGCTTTGCTTAGATGGAAACAGGAATTACTCATATATCTCTGCTCATGTTTAGGCGTTAGTTTTCTAGAAAGCCTTCTGTCAATGGACCCACGAAGGATGCTTGGATATGGATATGGATATTTTAATGTCATCAGACATGCTATTAATTTTAAGTTTCTAAACTTCTTGTTATAGACATTATTGTAGTCTCTTATAAACGATAAATTTGAATTGAATCGAATATTAAGAAGTATCAAGCATAGATATTATCAATTCAGTTATTTTTTTAATTTTTAGTCAACAATAAGATCGTGGTTTTTAGTGTCTAAAACTATTAATTTATTTTGTAACTTTTTAATCTTGTAGGTATATACTTAGGTTTACGGATCTAGAGTAGGTACTTCAGGATCTTTTACATCCAAATCTAATCAAGATCTGATATGGAGGACTTAACTTTCCAATAGGATATCTGTGCATGTATTCTCCCCATCTCTGCTAATTTTAGAATATTTTTTAACTGGACAAATTGTTTCGGACAGTCGGTAGGTGCTTATCTGGCCCTGAACTTCCACTAGTCACAAAAGCTATATTATATTGTCACCGGAATTGAATAAGTTTGTTGGATTCAGGTTCAGCTTAGGATTATCATCATCGTTAGCAGGATAGCTATATTATTTAGTCGCCTATAACAAAAAAAAACTTTACAGTTTATTCTGAAGAAATGCAAGTAAAGCAAACATTCTCTTATATTGACCCATAATTCCATATTATAACGGCAGACTTAGAGGAAGAAACCCAAATTCGAGACACTTTTTTTGTAAATCCTAAATAAAATTCACCGTTAATTTTTTTTAATAATATTGTATTGGAATACTTGCTTAGTGTATTGACAAAACAGTGATGCAAATAAACTACATTAAAATAGCGATCTATACTAAAATCGAGCAACTCTTACGCCTGGCGTAAACAAGAGCACGTGCGTCCTTTATTTAATTTTAGTTTTATAACTGTTTACATCAAAATATTTCGGAAAAAATGATTGGCTGAATTAAAATGGCTCAAAACATCGGTAAAATTATTTGTGTCAGTATCTAAATAGCTGAAAACAACAATATAAAACCGCATAACTATACTTTTGCGATCGAGTACGTCCCTGTTGCCGAGTCAGGTGAAGTTTTATAGCCTACCGACCAATCGCGGAACGTCATTGAACACGTGGTTTTATTTATGCCAGGCGTACGGATTGCTCGATTTTGGTATAGACAAATTATTCAACTTAAACTTTTTTTTGTCAATTGCCCCATAAAATAAAAGGTTGCCTAATTTGAGACAGGCTGACTAATTTGAGACAGACGGACATCCCAATTACGCACTTCCTTTACATCTTCTACCATAGCATGAGAGTCCCATTTCTTGTGTTTTTTTTTCATATCTAATCAAAAAAAATTAAAATATTGTTTGGGTGCCTAATTTGAGATAGTCTCAATTACAGAAACCATTTGGTATCTCAAATTCGGAACTTTCAGTATAAAAAATTGACAACAGTATTTTAGGTTATTTATGAAAAAATAGTGAAAGATTTCAATAAAATATCCTCCTATACTAACTACTACGACACATATTTTTTTTTTACACTTCACCTTGGCTGTAAATGCCAGTTTATTTACACTATCAAAAAAATTTAGCAGTCAAATCACACCAAACGTGCTTTTGTACAGAAACAAACGAACTGAAGCGCTCAACTACCACTTTAACACTACACCCCAGTTTATTTTAATTAGTCTAGGCTACTTCTGTTAGATGGAGTTACATATCCTTTAATATAAGGAGCTATCTCAAATTAGACACCTATCTCAAATTTTGGTCTCTTCCTCTATCATTCGTGTTGTTACTACCTAGTCTAAGATGAACCATATATTATATTGTATTATTTTAAATTAGGCACTTATTCTATATTAGGTACATATACTTAATATACGTTAAAAGCATGTAAAAATTGTATTATTTGTGAATTATGCCAACGGTTCGTCATGCTTCTCAAAAAATATGACCCAATAAACACCGAACAACAAAATTACCAAAATGATCTGAGGGATTTTATCAGTGGCGTAGCTTCAAATTTTGGCCTCCCGCCAAAATTAAATTTGACCCCCCTCAAATTGGAAAATAAAAAAACATACATAAAGGTGAAACTATCACAAACTTTTATTTCTTAGTAAATAAAAACAAAAAAGTTTTAAAACTAAAATATATCTACAGGGTGTCCAACTTAAAAACTGTACAAATCCCTAAAATCATTTTTGAAGATAATCGCCTGAACTTTTTTTGTTTGAAAGGCCTTCAAAAGCCGCTTATTTTGTCTTCTTTACAATTTTTAAAATGCAAGTCCAGGGCTGGCTGCGATTTTTTTATACCCTCGATTTTCACGAAAAATTTGAACAAAAAAAATCAGGGAGTTGCATTTTGCAGGGTGTCAAAAATTAGGAAACATAATAATTTTAAAGTGTGCCATGGAATCCCCTCAAAACAGTCGAATGGTCAACAGGACCACTCAAAATGTTGGTGTGCAAAGGTCCAATACAAAATATACAGGGTGTTATTTTCTATGCCATCTCAAAATACTGAATTTTTGGAACTTTATACGGGTCTAAAATCGAGTATATCAAAACTGCCTCAGGCACCAGCCACTATAAACGAACTAAGTCAAAAAAATACAGAAGCCTGCCAGTCAGTAAGTCCAAATCAGTTAAGGTGGCTGGTGTGCCACAACAGGAAACGCACAGAAAATGTATCGTCTTAGACAATGACTTTGTTGAGAAAGGTCCAATAATTTAAATTGTTTTTATTTGTTAGTTGGCATTTTGTTCAGAAATAAATTACTTTTGTGTTTATTAATATTTTTTTAATAATTCCAGAGCATTCTTGATTCCTATAAAGTTTTATAAAATTTTGAGTCTCCCTGTTGACTATTCAACTGTTTTGAAGGGATTTCATATTACACTTGACTCGCCAGATGCCTTTAAAATTCCTATTTTGCTCAATTTTGGCACCCTGCAGAATGGAACTCCCTGTATATATTTTGTTCAAATTTGTTAGATATATGGGGGTCTTGTGGTGTTATGATTAACCCCGTGGTTTCAGGTTTTAAATAAAAAAAATCGCTAAAAGGTTTTCGTGAAAATCGGTTAGTGTTTCACAAGACAAGATTTCTTGTCTTGCTACGCCTATTCTTGTCTTGTCTTGCAAATTAAATTCATTCTTGTCTTGCTCGACTCTTGCTGGAAAAAATCTTGTCTTGCAAGCAAGACTTCTCGCAACTTCTTGTTCTTGCATTTTTTGTTTAGTGACGTCACCGCAGCAAGAGTCTTGCTACCAAGACTCTTGCATTATTTATTGCATACAAAGCTTGTCGAGACAAGTTGATGTAGCGCTATAGAGCCGCCGTTCGGCGGGTCGATGATTTATTTTTTAATTATTGACATAGCTTTTTCTTTTTTTGCATTTTAATAATAATTTTGTTTTAACATTTTCATGATTTTCAATTCGAAATACCTCATAAGTCGAAGACTTCCCTGGACGAAAACCACGGAACCCACTCTCCCAAAATGACCCGATCTACACTATGCCACACTAATAGGAAACCAAACAGAGCATTAGAAATTTCACTAGATCCGCGAAACAGCTAGTCTATAGACTTTAACTACTGTTAAAGCAAATTTATAAAAATAAATTAATCCACTTGTAGCGGATTAATTCAATAGTACATACCTACCTACTAATTTGTTGAATTTATAAGAATTAAAATTAGAATGATTTTGTTTGTCGGGAGTCGGGAAGTATGCATTTCCAGCCGCGAAATCGGCTTAATACGTTAACTTTCGTTCTTTTTTTTGGTATACCTGCAGTGGCGGATCTACGGGGGGGCTACAGGGGCTATAGCCCCCCACTTAAAAAATATGTCTGGCAATTAGAGATGGTGCGGAACTGCGTTTTCTTGGAACAGGTACAACCTGTTCCAGTTCCAGGCAATACCTGTTCTTAAAAAAACCTGTTCCTGTTCTATTCTAGTCTTCTAAGGCCGTGGTCCGAATCGCGCTGTCAGTGCTTACAGCGCTCAGATCGTTTACAACAAGTACGATTTGATTCACTCGCTGACGACTCGTTTCGGACCGGTTGTAAATGCGCTGACAGGAACATGCCATTTTGAGGTTATGTGGGCGTGAAGGTCGCAAAGTAACTATTATTATTGAATATTGAATCATTGATAAATATTGCTTCCGTTTCTAAAGAGGGTACGATAAGTAGTTTTTATAGTACAAATTTAAAAATTTGGTGAACGCAATGGGATTGGGACAGGGCCCGGCACAGAACACGGGTCCAGTCACCGCCTTCACCGATCGACAGTTCACGTTCACAGTTGTTCTATTCTATTACTACGAGTAGAGCGGAACTGGAACAGCGGAACTGAACTGAACGAAACTAAGAATATTAATGTATTAATAGTATTGTATTTTAATGAATAAAATGAATAAAAAACGTGTTTCCTATTTTATTAAAAAAATTCGGAAATAGAAGCCCCTCCCTTGACTCCAGCCTAGATCCGCCACTGTATACCTGTGATGGCTGGAAACATGGATTAGTATTTATTACTTACTAGGAGTATAGTAAATTAAATATATTTACTAAATAATATACTAGTATTCTTAAATTCTTATTCTAAAATTATAATAAAATAATAATATTATGCTCATTTTTTAAAAATCAATATTATCGTCAGCTACATTTATTGCTCTTATTAAAGTTTACAGAAATTATAATTACAGATACCTAGTAATCTTTGCAAGATTTCTTGCTTTTAGCAAGATTTCTTGCAAAATTGCAAGAGTCTTGCAGAATGATTTCTTGCAAAGCAAGACAAACAAATTAAAAGAACAAGAAATTTGCAAGAGTCTTGTGAAACACTAATCGGGAGAATGACAATGGTAAAAAGGTCAAAAAGAAGAGGTTTTCGAAGGCCTTTTAAACAAAAAAAGTTTAGGCGATTGATGCACAATGAGTTTGCCACCGGGCCCCCTTGACGGCAGCCCCCCCCCCCGCAACCGCGAGGTTTCGCGTTATGGTAGCTACGCCAGTGGATTTTATTTACTTCGACAGGGTTTTCGGTATAGCTCAATATCTACAGTTTTATCTATTTAAAAAAGTTGCTTTATGTCTGAATATATAATTTAACATTTTTCGCAAAGTTGGTTCTAAACCCAGAAGCTTACTTAGCGTCAAATCGTTTACTGGTTCACACGCAGATAGAGGCATTCCATGCAGTTGATTTTCCATTTAGAACTGAATCACCATTTCGCTGTCATTTCCTAATGGAATTAGAAATAGCATTGCGCGTTGGAACGTCGCAAAACAAATTCTATTCGAAACATAAAAGTTACATTTGGCTGATCGATGTTTTGAGATTAATGTTTGATGCAGAAAGCACTAGCCTTGTCGTGTCCATGTCCATATTGCTAACTGTCAAAATATGTTATAGATATATTGTTTTGTGCACATCTCCAAAGTGTATTTTTAACACGCTTTTATTAACAGTAAAAAAACACATTAACAGTAAGTCAGGAGGCGCGCCTGCCGCATAGTTTTCATACCCTGTGAAAATACAAATTCATATAGTAATTTAGAGTAGAATTTTTCGTTTAACTTACGAACTGTTTTATATTTTGAACAACCCGACTGGGTGATTCTACCACTGGTCCACCCGTTTTGACTTCCACGGCTATTGCTTTTGCATTTAGATTGGAAACAAATACAATACCGAAAAATTTAAATTCGAAATCAAATTGTTTCTGTTATGCATGTCGATGCAGCATACGTAGATACCTATATGCGTCGGATTCAGAGAAGAAATATAACCGGATAGATCACACCTTTTAATCTTTTTGGGTTGTAGGTACATATTTAATAAAGAGCAATTTTTTCAAATTTAATCTTAATAACTTTAAATTTTTATTTCTTTTTGTTTATGGGTATAAAATAGTCTTTTGGGTTGTAGGTGTTTTTAAATTTTTTTAATGATTTTATCATAAAGTGCGAAATGTTCCTATAAAATTTAACAAGAATATATATCCTTAGCTTCCAAACTACTTTATATTGAATGCAATGAAATAGGTTGCCGTCGTGCAAATGACAACTCAGGTTGGAAGAACAAATAATTTCTAGGGGGCCAATTCATTGAAGATGTTGCAGAGGTCCCATTCCTCGAAGTGTTTAAGGACCAATACAAAGAGACTTTCTTTATAATAGTTTGTCCTGATCTTTTTCTGGTACAGTAATCTGAAATTTTTCATAACAAGAGTTAGGCCGTGACAAACAATATAACCTAGAAAGAAAGAAGGGTTATTATTCACAGACCTAAACAGTAGGCACTGCTTCTGGCTTTTTATCTATAATCAGCTGAACTTAGTCGAACCCTCGAGCTTTACATACTCAATTCGGGCCAATAGTTGACATAATATCCGACAAGGGTCTACAGTGACTCTACAGTGCTATTCATGAAAGTTTGCACAAAATGAAAAAAAAATATTTTATTCTATTTTTTGAAAATCTGATTTTGGGATATGTTGGCGCCTGTTTTCTTTACACTATTGCGTCTAAAGAGAGTCGTGACGTCACAGCCCATGCCTGTCAAATTTCACCTTTAAAATCAAAAATTGTAAGAAATCAGGTTTGCCATGAAAATATCGGAAAAAGTTATTAAGAAAATGTGTTTGTATTGCATTATTGTGCCCCTATGCAAATTTTCAGGAGGATATCACGATGTTCGTTTTTTCTTAATTATTTCACTTCAAATTGGTATTCGATATTTTTTTCCGCAAATAACCTAAGAAACTTATTTAGTGGTTGCTCTCTTACTACCTAAATCATAGCAATACAAATAAATTTCAATACAAAGTTAAGGAGAAACATGAGATTTTTTAAAATAGCTATTGTGTAAGAACGCAATCTTGGTGCAAAGACTCTTTCATTTTAAGGTAAGTTTATTCCCTGATCGTGATACGATGCCTCTGGGAAGTACAATTTGACGCAATGTTGCTGCCCTTACCCGAAATTCTTAATTTCTTGTACATTTCTCATGCCTAGTGGAAACATTTATGAGGCCTGTATACATTAAATAGGTCGTGTTCAAAAGCCAAAAGTTCAAATTCATATAAGGTTGGATCCATTTTCACACACAACTTTTTTTTTCATTACTTACATCTATGCAGGTTATAAAGTGATTTATTTCATATTCAAGATATCGAAAATTGGGAAAAGTTGTTCGGTATTAAAATTATGCCTCTGTACCAAACTTTAAAGTGAACTGACTACTTTCGTTTTTCACATCTTATGTCAAATTTTACATTTTTTGTGGCATTGTAGAGCCCCATTTAGCGATTTTTTTTTATTTAAAATCTGACCCCACAGCGTTAATCAGAACACCCCGAAACCCCTATATACCAAATTTGAATAAAAAATATACAGGGAGTTCTATTCTGCAGGGTGTCAAAGTTGAGCAAAATAGGAATTTTAAAGGCATCTGCCAAGTCAAGAGTGCCATGGAATCCCCTCAAAACAGTTGAATGGTCAATAGGACCACTTAAGGTGTTGGTGTGCAAAGATCCAATACAAAATATACAGAGTGTTCTTATCTGTGCCATCTCAAACTACTGAATTTTTGGAACTTTATACTGGTCAAAAATCGAGTATATCAAAAGCGCTACACACACTATAAACGAACTAAATCTAAAAAATACAGAAGTCTGCCAGTCAGTAAGTCCATATCAGTTAAGGTGGCTGGTGTGCCACAACAGGAAACGCACAGAAAATGTATCATCTTAGTGACTTTGTTGTGTAAGGTCCAATAATTTAAATTGTTTTTATTTGTTAGTTGGTATTTTGTAAAGAAATACATTAGATACTTTTGTGTTTATCAATATTTTTTCAATGATTCCACAGCACTCATGACCCGTATAAAGTTTCATAAAAATTCAGCATTTTGAGATGGCACAGATAAGAACATTCTGTATATTTGGAATTGGACCTTTGCACACCAACACCTTGAGTGGTCCTATTAACCATTTAACTGTTTTGAGGGAATTCCATGGCACACTTGACTTTGCAGGTGCCTTTAAAATTCCTATTTTGCTCAACTTTGACACCCTGCAGAATAGAACTCCCTGTATATTTTTTATTCAAGTTTGGTATATAGGAGTTTTTGGGTGTTCTGAGTAACGCTGTGGGGTCAGATTTTAAATAAAAAAAAATCGCTAAATGGTTTTTGTGAAAATCGGGGTATAAAAAAATCGTAGCCGTCCCTGGATTTGCATTTTGACAAAAGTAAAAACATCAAAAGAAGCGTTTTTTGAAGACCTTTCGAACAAAAAAAGGGTTTTGAAAATATCTCACAAAATACATTTTTTATCGATTTGTATACACTTAAAAGTAGACACCTTGTATGTCAAATTTTGAGCTATTCTGCCTACTTTGATTTTTTTGGCAAAAACTCAAATATAGGCTGATTGAAATCAAATTTTGTATGCTATAATAAATTAACGGAGACGTAGATATTCAGAAGATTTATTGAAACCATCGTCCTGTGAAAATCCTGGCAAGCACCTAGGTACTTTCAGGAAAGAAAACAAATTAAACCATGAATTCTAATGTCTTATTATTCTGAGGAGTCGATACTAAGTTGAGGTAGGTATGGCTCGAGGGGGTAACCACTCTGTGAAATCGAAAATCACGCGAAATCACCAGATATCCAGGCTTTTGCAGCTAACACTGTCACATTTTTTACCCCTCTGAGAAATAAACACATTTTGTTGGTCGCTATTGCCATGCACGATGTGTCTAGAGTTTTCAATTATTATCGCTCAATTGATCTAATATGCAGCTGTCAAAGAGATACACATTAAAAAACTCTTGTTTTTAAAGCTATTCAAAAGACATACAGTGTATTTTCTAAGATGGTTTCGTATAGTGAAAAGGTCAATACGTTGCTTATTGAGAAGCACGGTTAAATTCTCGCCAAGCAGTGAACGTTATTATTATTTCCCGAGTAGGCCTCTATTAAAATGTTATTTAGTTTACTATTTTAATATGGTTTTGAAGAATAAGTAATGACGATAAATGAAAATATCACAGTTATCGAACGCCCTAATTTTTGTGAACATTTTTTATTAAATATAAGTATTGTACAATTAATAATAATAATAATAATAATAGTGTTTTATTCAGCAACAAATATGCAACAAACAAAGTTTTTACAAAATATAGATAGGTATGCACAACATTGTGAATAAAACAAAAACAATCACTGAAGCTTCATAGAAGCTTATACGTGATATAACTTAAATCACACATCCTGGCGCAGCAAGCGCGTGTCTACCACCGATATTGAGATCGATGGTGTCCACCAGCACATAACACAGTATCATTTTCAACTAAATGTAACCAGTCACTATAGGAATAAACATGTCAAAAATCGGGTGAGAACTATACATATTGCAGGTAAGCAAGTTCATCAGTTCAAGTTGATTATTAAACAATCGATCACAACAAAATCAACTACAACAGATCCCGCCTCATCAAGTAAATACACAATTACCAACCAACCAACTATCCAATTCGGGGAAAAGAGAAGGCACTTTTATAAAGGAATTCTACCCAAACACTTCATCAATATCGCCCGTATATAGAAGCCAATCTTTGACCCTTCTTTTGTATTCTGATATTGAACTGATCTCTGCAACAGAATCAGGCATCAGAGAATATATTTTTGGTGCAAAATAATTGGCGCTTTTTTGTCCGATGGTTTTGCGCCTTTTTTCTAGTTTCATATTGATGCTCAAGTACATTTGTTTTTATTTTTTCTTTATGTATATAAAGAACCATTCTTGCGGAGAACAGTCTACGAATACTTAACAATTCACCACACCTAAAGACTTGATCGCTTGGAAAAGTCACTCTCTTTGACAACATAATTTTAATAACCCATTTCTGCACTATGTTTAATTTTTTCAGGTAACACTGTGCAACTCCTCCCCAGCCCATAATACCATAACTTAGTTGCGACTGAACGAGCGCACAATATACCGCCTTCAAATGAGGCAAATCCAAGTACTCCCCCAAAAACGTAAAACGCCATAGCAATCCCCTGACCTTATTTGTCAACATGGCGGTCCCAGCGCAGATGCCTATCGATCACAACCCCCAAATACTTAATTTGTCCTGCTTCGGGAATCTCAGATTCATCGTCAATAATTAATGGCCCCATTTGTGGAAGAGTATTTGAGTAGGAGGTGAAAGGCAAGTACTTTGTTTTTGTGCAATTTTGTGTAAGGTTATTATGTTGAAACCATTTTTTTTTATTTTTCTAAATTCGTATTCGGTATTTGACTTCAGTTTGTTCCAGGTATCGGCCGTGTATAGAACCGCAGTGTCATCAGCGAAACTAACAATCCTTCTACATGTCTCCAAACTAAAAAGACTATTCACATAAACAATGAACATTAATGGTCCAAGGACAGTGCCCTGAGGCACACCACAGGAAACTACCCTCGGATCGCTGATGGAGCCGTCAATATTCACAATTTGCCTTCTATTTGTAAGATAAGAATTTATTAAGTTGTACATTTTCCTCTAATTCCATAGCACTGAAGTTTATATAGCAATGCTTTGTGGTTAACTGTATCGAAGGCTTTAGAGAGGTCAATAAATATGCATAATGACGGGTTTTTCAAATCCTAATTTTCATAAATTTGATATGTCAAGCGGTAAATTGCATCTTCCGTTGACAAGCCCTCTCTAAAGCCATACTGATTGGAAGCAAAAACACCATATTTCCTCTCTAGAATCGCACTTGTGTAATAGCTTAATTACTCCCATTTTCAGACAATCTGGAAATTCACCAAACTTAAAACAAAGATTCAATATGTAAGTGATCGGCTTTGTTACTTCGCATTTTATAATCTTTAAAATTTGCGAACGGATGTCATCATATCCTGGAGATTTTTTTGTTTTTAGATTATCAATAGCTTTGACAACCTCCGATTCAGTTGAATCATGTATAAAAATAGTGTTTGGTAACATTTCAATTTTTTCATCATAATCATGTACATCTGGAATTTTGCTTGCAAGGGTTTCACATTGTACATAAATATGGCGAGTTGTAAAGCATGTATGCAGTCATAAAATTACGCACTCGCCACTACGCGTCTCCGTGCGTATCTTTTCCGTTCGTGCGCATCGAATATGCTATTTACAACACGTGTCACGTAGGTACTAGGTATACTATTAGGTATATCCGAAATTAGTTATACCTAATCGTTAGTTATTTACTTAGGGGTGACTCGGGATAACACCCTGGCCGGTCACGCGATAGAACTGACCCGCCCGGGCCAGAAACATACCGCCGTGCTGCAGTCGTAACTTCTCGGGAAATAAGAATACATAATTCAAAACCGGGTCTGTGTATTTTGTTCTTTTAGTGTGTTCCGGTCCAATACAGGCAACCTTTTGCGAAGTTATTGCGGCAGTAAGGTCTGCCAAAAATTGCTTTTTCTTAAGGGATATAAACACGAGACAGTATATTTTCTCTTAGATGGACCTTGCCAAGAGGGAAGTTTCCCATTTTTATTGCATCCTTAAACATTTAGTTATTACATTACTAGCATACATTATTAGTAGCGCGAGGCTGGTAGTGCATTAAAACATCCTCTAAACCGGAAGGGACAATTATTTCAAGGAACCTTTTGAAGCCTTTCTCTAAATATTTTGTAGAAATTCAGTCTTTTAATTCTACAATTGGGGCGGATGATGAACCCAAGTGGTTCAACATGAATGGTCTATGGCCTACAGCGTTGTACGCTCAACCCTCCTCCTGCAAAAAGTAGGTATACACATTCTACTCGAGTTTTACAGTTTATTTTTTCTACTTGTCATTACGTATTATTACACAAAAAATAAACTGCTAAACGAACATTTGGATACATAGACAAACGGGTTTGTCTATGTTTGGATATACATAGAAAAGATAATTTGACAAATCGCACTAATCTGCATGGAAGTTACTAGATTGTCAGAATAAGACTAAAACTTTAAGGTGGATTTATGAACTCGACGTTTGCGTTGGCGCTCAAAGTTGACGGTGACCTTCGCAGTTTGCGTCCAGAAATGTGAACGACGGAACGTGAAAGATGAAATTAGTTTATCTCGGACGGCATCGGACGCAGACTGCAACGTTCGACGGCGTTTATAAACGGTGTTACACGTAAAATATTGGGATTGAATTTTCGACGCAAACGGCAACGGCGAGCGCCAACGCAAACGTCGAGTTTATAAATCCACCTTAATTGTAACGCAATGGGCCTTGTTCACTCAATCGAATTTCGATATTTCTTACTACTAGAATGAAATTAATCACATAACTCTTTAATAAAATCCCCCTCAGCATCTTTCTCGTCAATGCCTAATTTTGTTATTAACCAAAAAAATATAAAAAAAAAATTAATCTGCGCGCCTTAATTTGGAGCAATGAAATTGCGCTTGCAACGTTGCCGGTTATACTAGTAATCGAAGCTCAAAAAATTCGATATCCGTTCTAATCTCAGACGTGCACATTGAATCGAAATCGATTCTCTAGAGAAAGACAGTTGCATAAACTGTTGTCCGAACTTGACCGTACAGATTCAGGTAGTTGTTTTGTGGGTCGTGTGTCGTGTCTATAACAATCCGTGGGCTGGTCATGTCATTCTGTCATTCTTTAATGTAAACCGAGCTAATCAAACTAAATGTTTTTCTGAAAACCTGCAAAAGTTAAAAGTTAAAGTCAAAGTGTATACCTATACCGTATGCTGATTTGAAACCAAATTTAATTGGTCTTGTAATAAGGATGGTGCTAGGCATTATCAGTATTGTTACCTCCCTGAAGAACAGAAAAAAATTATAGATCCCGTAGTTGAGAGGAAGGAGAAGGGAATATTTTGGTCATCCGGAAAACCTTTTGATAGCCATTTTAGGGGATGATAGAAAACACATTCAAGAGTTAACTTTAAGAATAATAACAAAGATGTAAAATTGTGAGTGTAAATACAAGAAAAAGTGATAATGGGCATAAGCACTCAATGTTAGAAAACAAAAAAAAAAACTAGTAACCGCATACACGTGATTCATGCTATTTGGCAATCACCAGTACGGTGTAACATCAACCAAATCAAAAAGATAGGAATGATTTGGGAAGCACTTTTTCTTGTATTTACATTTACACTCACAATTTTACGTCTTTGCTGTCATTTTATCTTGGGCTATGAAGATGTCCACGCAGGTCGCTTTAGCAGCCTCCGTGGCGATGTTAGTACAAGCCCCGAATTGGGGATGTGCTGACTGAAGCCGCAAATGTGCTGTTGGCTCCTGCCTGGACTTCATTTGTTGCTTCCCAAATCATTCCTATATTTTTTATTTGGTTGATGTTACACCGTACTGATGATTGCCAAATAGCATGAATCACGTGCATGCGGTTACTAGTTTTTTGTTTGTTTCCTAACATTGAGTGCTTATTCCCATTATCACT
Source organism: Pseudeuparius sepicola (assembly GCA_963920635.1). Classification (NCBI taxonomy): domain Eukaryota; kingdom Metazoa; phylum Arthropoda; class Insecta; order Coleoptera; family Anthribidae; genus Pseudeuparius; species Pseudeuparius sepicola. Next base: position 42,024,671 of record OY987302.1, on the reverse strand, counting down.
TTTTTTGTATTTCCATTTACACTCACAATTTTACATCTTTGTTGTCATTGTATCTTGGGCTATGAAGATTTCCACGCAGGTCGCTTTAGCCGCCTCCATGGCGATGTTAAGTACAAGCCCCGAATTGGGGATGTGCTGACTGAAGCTGCAAATGTGCTGTTGGCTCCTGCCTGGACTTCATTTGTTGCTTCCCAAATCATTCCTATCTTTTTGATTTGGTTGATGTTACACCGTACTGATGATTGCCAAATAGCATGAATCACGTGTATGCGGTTACTAGTTTTTTTTTGTTCTCTAACATTGAGTGCTTATGCCCATTATCACTTTTTCTTGTATTTACATTTACACTAACAATTTTACATCTTTGTTGTCATTGTATCTTGGGCTATGAAGATTTCCACGCAGGTCGCTTTAGCAGCCTCCGTGGCGATGTTAGTACAAGCCCCGAATTGGGGATGTGCTGACTGAAGCTGCAAATGTGCTGTTGGCTCCTGCCTGGACTTCATTTGTTGCTTCCCAAATCATTCCTATATTTTTGATTTGGTTGATGTTACACCGTACTGATGATTGCCAAATAGCATGAATCACGTGTATGCGGTTACTAGTTTTTTTTTGTTTTCTAACATTGAGTGCTTATGCCCATTATCACTTTTTCTTGTATTTAAATTTACACTCACAATTTTACATCTTTGTTGTCATTGTATCTTGGGCTATGAAGATTTCCACGCAGGTCGCTTTAGCAGCCTCCGTGGCGATGTTAGTACAAACCCGAATTGGGGATGTGCTGACTGAAGCCGCAAATGTGCTGTTGGCTCCTGCCTGGACTTCATTTGTTGCTTCCCAAATCATTCCTATCTTTTTGATTTGGTCGATGTTACACCGTACTGATGATTGCCAAATAGCATGAATCACGTGTATGCGGTTACTAGTTTTTTTTTTTTTTTTGTTTTCTAACATTGAGTGCTTATGCCCGTTATCACTTTTTCTTTTAAGAATAATATTGCAAAATGAAGAAGATCAACGGCAAAAACCAACGATGTCAGAATATTTCGAATTAATAATTTAAATTTTGATTGTCAAGATTATGTCTACTTGACTGACAAAATGTTGTTATAAACCAGATTTATTTAGGTTTGGACAACTCACAAGTTTGAGATCTGTCTGCAAGTAACTTTTAACTCAAAAAAGGAAAAACATTGCGATATTGGTATATTATTAAATTAATTGATATTGAGGTAGGTAATTCTTTTTATGACCTCTGCTCTTTTCAAGCAATCTAGCCCCTGTGAGGCGACGTACGGTGCAAAAGCGTGAGTACCGTGAAAGACCCATCCACTCGTGCACCGCCGCGCCGCCGCCGCCGCCCCCTGATATTGAGGTCATGTGTTATGTCTATTTGGCTTTTGCTACAAAATATAAGTTATAGGTAAATTTTCTTCTTCTTCAGTCTTCACAAATCTCAAATAAAAACATATATCGATGTTATAACAGAAAGAACTGCAAAAAAATTTCGAGTAAATAAAATTGCTGATACATAATATGGTGAGCGATTTTCTTTAGTTTAGTAGACAAGACAGGATGATTTTTAGAACTAGCACGGCAATTTTCTTGCTTATTTTGCACCCACAAAAAAACGTAAAAAAAAAACGTGGCAATTAGAACACACAAGAAATTTAATAAGAGACATTTTTTTCTGCGATTTGAATAACTGCCGCTGTTTTTATTTTTGTTGTTTCGACTTCACACTTTAAACAAAAATTGCTATGCTAATTCCTATTTAGGTAATTGGAAAACTAGTACAAATTGTATAGTTCTTGTGTGATATAATTGCCGCTAATCTCCAATTAAAAGTTTCCCTCGATCTGTAAAATAAATGTATCTATGCTTTTTCATTTTTCTGTCGAGTTTCATTTTATTTTTTTCTGCGATTGCAAGGGAAGTTGGCCATCTTTGCCAATTTTTTTAACCTAGCTGTCTAAAATTGCAATTGTTTTTGTTTCTTACGTGTTTGGAGGGGCACAAAATAAGGCAGAAAATCTAATAAACAAATTTTAAAAAATTTTGGTTTTCTCAAAGAGCCGAAGACCCTATGTTATTTTCTGAAACTAGTGTGCGTCAGAGTCCTGAGCAGCGACATAGAAGATAAGTAATAGCACTTCACCAGTTCACTACTGTGAATAGGCGGGATCGCAGTGGCGTTCCTTACTCTCATATATTTGTCACAGTTCAAAGTTTGATGTATAGAAGCTATTAAGCTATTATAAGCACGGTAGCAGACCCGGTATTTCGCATGCCAGATGTATAGAGCTTTTCCGATACCTACTGCTCATATTTTATCACCTGGCGCTACGACACTGCGTCAATGTGTATAGTCGGAAAATAATACTGTGAGGTAATATAAAGTGTCGAATCACAAACAAAAGCTATTGACTTTTTGACACTCTAGATTCTATTTTTTTAGTAAAAATAACATACAGACTAGTTTAGATTAGTTTTCTGCACTAATATAGTTCGGACAATTTAACTAGACACTCCGCAGGCATGCTTCCGTAAATTCCTATGTGGATCGCTATTGACGACACGATTGTCAACTACTATACAACACCAAACCTACCGTACTTCGGAAAAAATTAAGTCTCGACTCCGATTTAACATGCAACAAATTAACCACGGAGAAGTTTAAGTAATAAAATTATTTTTATAACGTTTGAAATGATTATTAGTTTCTATAGATATAGACGTTTTTGCAAATAAAGTCCCATTTCGTGACAGTGAACGTGCTCTCTTTTATATAATGGTCAGGTGTCCACTCTGTGGGTCTATAGTTTGGCTAGCATTATATCCAGATTTAAACCCAATAGAACAGCTATTTAGTTAATTGTTCACCCTAAACCAAAAACTTTATCGTCCACGACAGATACCTATTATAAGCAAATATTTGAAATTTGTTGATTCACAGTTGTTCAAAACTTCTTTCTTACCGGAGTTTATTTGGAATACCTTAGGAGTGTTGCCTTTTTAATTGTTAGTATTTATACCTACATCATTTATGTTTTCTGTGAAAAGTAAAGCATACACCTCGACTGATTAATTTATAGATTGGCGCACCCAAAAACTCTATCCATAACGACGATGTTGTCAGATTCGGAGTGGACAGAATGTAGTGCATCGCGTGTGTCGGCCTCTTCGTTTATCGCAGCTACGACACTGACGTCGGATTCGTTGATCCTCTTATTGTGTGAGCCCATGTTGTGTGCCATCTTGGAACCCATGCACTCCAAACTTAAGGTAAGTAAATTTTGAGCATTGCATTGTGTTTGGCATCCGAGAGCACCCCTAATCAGATGTTTAAACCATTATTTTAAGTCAACCGACAAGGAAGATAAGAGTTTTGGCCGCCATCTTGGATACCGTACTTCCGGTCCAAATTTCGCTCTGGCAACAGGCAGATTCGTATTCAGCGAGGTCGAAATACACTAAAAACGTTGTTTCCACAATTGAAGAGATGCAGGCTAAAAAGGATGAGTGTCACAAAACAAAAGTTTTGAGTAAAACAAGTAATTTTAAAGTATATATTTTATACTCGATTTTATATAAATGAAATTTAGTTACATGGTAAATTTTTAAAGTAAAGTTGAGCTTCTACACTACACAAACTCGTTTTAATTTTGCCCATTTTTTTAGTCACTGGTATGGCAAAAAAATCGCAAACAAACGCACGCGAGATACTCTGGCTTCAAGGAAAAGTGAACTATTTGGAATAAAATAAACCACATATAAATAACATAACCTTAAAAATGCCAGCACAAAGTGGGGTAATTTTGGACTCTCATCCGTTTTGCATACATCGAGTGGACCTTTATCCTTTTTACCCAGTACAGCCAATATTAAAACCCATTTTACTAGGTACTGCCATCTGCTTTGTTCTTTATAGTATGCTAGACAATAAATAATGCCTTTTGGCCATAATTTGGCATACCTATCTCAAATACGGATTTTTGTGGACCCTCATCCTTTTTAGCCTGTAGTCCTCAATTGTTAAATGAAATGCTTCTTGCATTGTTCTTTTTTGCAAACATGCCTATTCTATATGGGAGACATAAACCGCCAACGTGAATTTATACTGCACCATACTGAATCATCTCATAGACACAAAGAAAAAAACGTAAAAATATCGTGAAGACAAAAAAATTGTTCATCATTATTTTTCTGTAGATAAAAATCGTATTCCAGTTCTAAGACATTTTTATATAAATATATTATATATTATAGGCATTTTAGAGCGATCAGCAAGGAAATGCATTGGAAATGGTACATGAAATTGTTGTTTTTGAGGGGTGGTCGAATATCTGACACTGTAAGAAACAAAATGATTCCTAAATACAGAAACTGATTGCCAGATTTCCAAGGATGGAATCAGTGGCGTAACTACAGGGTGTTCAGAGTGTGCGGTGAACACGGGCCCAGAGCTGCTAGGGGCCCACCGCCACCAAGATTCATGCAGGGCGCATAAATTTCGGTTTTTCCGATGTGAGCCGATTGATGTGATGCTACGTAATAACCGACGAGTCAGAATCTCTAATTGGTTACATAGAGGGCGATTGAAATTCCCCAACAATAAAAATGCAAGGGTAGTACAAAAAATTTACCTATAATAACTTGAGAGTAAATGTACCTATAGGATGATCCAACTTCAGGCTTCAGGCCTACTGCGGGATCACGAAAATTGAAAATACAATTTCGAACAGGGGTTCTTAAATGGGACATACTATAAGGCCCAATTATGACCGAAAATTTGCTTTTTTGATGTTTGGGGAAATGACATCATCAATATTTTTCCCCAGAAACATACTTACCTTTTTTTTCCTAAATATTGAAAGTCCTTATCATTCTCAACTTTTATAGGAAAAGATTTTCTGTATCTTTTATTGTTCAAAATTTACAATTGATAGTCAGAAATTATTTAAGAGAATATTAGGTTGTCTTGTGCTCCCTTAAATTTTTTCAACTGCAATATTAAAAAATATTTTTTTAACAAACTATGATAGCAAACAAGTCAGTAACAAGCACAATTCAAAAATTTAAAAAATAGTCCAGTCGAACTAATTTAATGGTGCACAAGGCACCCTAACAATACTCTTAAATAATTTCTGACTATCGAAATTGTTTTCATGGCTGACTAGATTTCGGAAAACCGATCCTAGTGAATAGAAAAAATTATGGCATTTAAGAGCCCCTGTTCGAAATTTTCAGTTTTCGTGTTCCCGCAGTAGGCCTGGGGCATCGAGTTTGGATGACCCTGTACAGAACGTACATGGTGATTCAACCTTTTGACCTATTATGGCGTTTTTCGACCTGTAGTGAGCAATGTGCATTATTATTAACTGTTGGTCAATACAAATTTTAAGTTGGATTATTCTCTATGCACCTACAGGGTGTCCCATTTTCGATACTTTTGCGAGGTATCTCGGTTATTTTTAGAAATAGGGAGTTGCGGTTTTCGGGGCACTGACCTACTTTTTCATAAAAAGAAACGCTCGTAATGCGGCCTCCTTGGTTTCTTTAGGTGATTCTCAAAATTTGCCATTTTCAGGCACCCCCCTATATCCGTTATACCTAACTTGTTGAAATGGTAAAAATCGACCGTTATAGATTTTTTCACGTAGAATTCAGTGACGTTCACGGGTTTTTTTCTAGGAGGTAAGAATTTCAAAATATAAATATAACTTGCAAAAGTATCGAAAATGGTACATCCTGTAGGTACAATGTTTTTCATTGTTACACCACTTTCAAACATAAAAAACACAGGGGCCAGGGGCCCACCTGAAATTTTGAACACGGGCCTACACTTCCGTAGTTACGCCACTGGATGGAATCACATTATCTCCGATCACATTCTAGTAGAGAATATTTACATCCAGACCAGTCCCTTTACAAAATATATTGTACCTATTATGTATTTAAAATCTTTGCCGGAAGGACATGCAGAGCCAAATTTTTCCACTTTCCAAATATATCTTTCACCGAATTAATTATCACAAGCAAAGAAGTCTGGATTGTAACAGACTTTGTGTGCCGGAGAAATTCCAGTTATTACATACCTAATTTTTGTTATAGTCATTAAGGCATTGAAAGAGGCTTCGGCTAATGGATTAATACTTACAAAAATACACAGACCTAGAATTCAAACAGTCACCGTGGTTTAAATTACATTTTTCATGTAAAAAATTTGAAGTGGTCCTCCAGTAAAATCACTTTGTGAGATTGATGACGATATTTTAGTTAACAACCACATCTACTTTCTTAAATACCCGCTTTAAAAAAAAACAATAATCTTCATGAGCTTACCCCGAAACAAATTTCTATACCATAATATCCACACGAAACTGGCCAGTAAAGCGTGTTTATGCAGAATTTATATAGGTTTAATGTAGCCGTAGTAGCAGCATATACAGTGTGTCCACGGATGGACTTAACTATACTTGTAAAAAAATTTATTTTCAATTCTTCGAAAAAAGTCATTCTTCATAAAAAAAAAAGTCTGCTTGTTCTTAAAATAAAATTGGCATGGAAAAAGTTGACATTACTTATACTGGGTGACCAGAAAATTAAAGAAACGTTAATTAGCATAAGAGTAAACTACCTCTATTTGTAGAGATAATGAAAAAGTTATAAATAAAATTTGCTCAGCGTGGTAAGCTACTTAAGTACAAAATTTCAAAGCGTTAGGGATACTTTGATTTTTTTATTTTATTATCTTTTTTGTCAAATAAATGGTTATCTGTAAATAGTACGACAAAACTGTATTAAGAAAACTTCCCCAGAAGGGAAAACTACGCATGATGACAAAATTTTACGATTCTAGGCCTACTTTGTATTTTGGAAAATATTGGGGGAAACGCAAAGTGGGCCTAGGATTATCAACAAATTTTCCATCATACACAGTTTCCTATTCTGGCTAACTTTTATTTATAAGTTTTGTCTTACTACCTACAGAAAATTATTTAATCGAAAGAAAAACAAGACAAAAATCAAAAAATCGAAGTAGGCCTAACGTTTTGAAATTTTGTACACTTAAGTAGCTTACCACGCTGAGCAAATTTTCTTTATAACATTTTTCATTCTCCCTACAAATAAAGGTAGTTTACTTTTATGCTAATTAACGTTTCTTTAATTTTCTGGTCACCCAGTATAAGTAATGGCAACTTTTTCCATGCCAATTTTATTTTAAGAACAAGCAGACTTTTTTATTATAAAGAATGACTTTTTTCGAGGAATTGAAAATAAAAAATTTTACAAGTATAGTTAAGTCCATCCGTGGACACACTGTATAAGAAAATCAATTTAAAAGAAAAAATTAAAAATACGTAATTATTTATCTAAACAGTGCTTTTATTAGAGCGACAAAAGTAAAGCCACATTATTTTTATTTTATTGTCAATTTCAACATCGGAAGTGTCGCAAATGTATTGTTGGTGGCAATCTGATGGTTCAAAAAAGCATTAATATTTAAATTGCCAAAGCTACGAGATTTCAGTGTTAAAGTAGATTGAATCCCAAGTCTTTTTTACATTCGTAAAGTTGTCGTAATGATGATAATGGCCACCGGCTAAGTTGTCTATATTTTCCAAATCTATTTTCTATAGGATCAATTTGAAATTTGCCAAGTAAAACGTAGCGCATACCTAGTTCCACAAAACTATATTTAACTATTTCAAGCATACCATATAAAAAGACAAAAGACAAAAATTTTTCGAGTTGAAACTTGACCTTTGGGGGATCACCCTTGCTTGATTAGAAACTAATTTGTACCATATTATTAAATTTAAAAAATCAAGCAGGCCTTGACAGGGGCAATTTATTCGTTTCCAGTTCAGGTAAACTGCATTTTCCTCAAGAGATATCGAAAAATTTTATTAGAACACATTGTTCATAATGCAAATCCAAGTACCCGTACCAAATTTTAAAACAATCGGCAGACTGATTTTTTTTAAATTTCCACTTTATTTTTTGGAAAAAATCAAAGTGTGCCCATTGTTTTGAAATTTAGTACAGGGTCTTAAATTTGCATTCTGAAAATTTTTTTCTGATAAAATTTTTCGATAAATGTACCTATACTTGATTTGCGCTAAAACCGCAAAAATTGAAAAATAAAAAAATCAAGATGTGCCGATTGTTTTATAATTTGGTGCGGTGATTTGGAATTGCATTCTGAATAACTTTTTTTAATAAAATTTGTCGATATATCTTTAGGAAAAGGTAGTATACCTGAACTGAAAATGAATCAATTGCCCCTGTCAAGGCCTGCTTCCTGCTTGATTTTTAAAATATAATAATATGGTGCAAATTAGTTGCTAATCAAGCAAGGCTGATCCCCCAAAGGTCAAGTCAGTTTCAACTCGAAATTTTTTTGTCTTTTACACCTATCGTATAGTCCATCTGGGTCCACCCTGTATAGTGTGAGCTAAGGCACTAGGTATGCGTTGGACGAGTCAGGGTATTAGTTAATTTTTATTTTCCCAAATATCTATCCATACAAGCATATTTCGCGAAAATTCTAACAATACTTTATGATTTTTAAAAAATCGGCATTATCCTGTGAATATGGTACCTATATCTTTACCAAACGTTAAGGTTTGATTGGGTTTAGAATCAAGCCAGTTATTAAAAACACATTTTAACACATGACACTATTGTGCTATCAATTGTGTCAAGTAAATTCTGCAACTCATCTAAATTGCCAAAAATAAATGGTGTTTTTTTTTTATTTTGTATGCTTACAATTACAGATTCACCATGTAAATACGTGAAAACTTACTTTGACGAATAGAAACATCTTTTGAAATATACCTATTTGGGTCAGTTTGGAAACTTACTCGGTATACAATTTTCTCTCAGGCGAGGTTTATTCAAATTAACTGAAACGATCTTAACAGTTTTGCTATCTTGTTGTTATAAAAACTCAAAATTAGATCATCACTTACAAAATGTATCTCACAAACACGACTATGTTTACTTGGAATAAAATTCGTGGACTTTTGGTCCATTGATGTAGTTACCCGTACATCTAGGTACCGAACATTTATTAGACATAGTAACACAGCACTTTTGCACTATTTTAAATAGAAAGGCGATGTATATAATTGCCAAAAAGTCGAAACGTGCATTTGCCGATGCATGCTAGGTTAAGACTAGTAGTAGGTTACGGCCTACGGGGCTACCTTCTTGTTTTTTTAGCCACGTCTGTTTGCCAGATCAGATATTGGGGCATGACGTCACAGTAAAATACGTCACGAGAGCTGGGGCTTTATTAGAGACGGTGTTGGTTCAGGTCGAAAATAAAATAAGCTGCCCCAATTTTGTATCTGTTAGAAGGCAACCCTTGAGGAGTCTCCATGGTGAGTGTCAACAAAATTACACCGTACATTTTTGTTTTATAGCCACAAAATGACTTAACATGTTCTATTGCTTACTTATTGCCAATTAAAAAGTAATGAAAGTGCAAATGAGAATGAAAGTGTTTTTTATGATTGACATGGTTCATGACTGAAAAAAAAACAATCGCAAAAACAGGTTTCATTCATATAGGAAGAGTTTTTCAATATTTACATTTTTTTGCATGTAGCACAGCTCTCATTTTCATGGTCAGTTTTAATTATTATACATTGAAGAACACTCGGCAGATCTAAGCGGCCGAGTATTGAAATTAGCAAATTAGTTCTAAAACACAATTTTTGCAATTATAAGCCAAGCAAATACGATTTTAAACAATTTTGGTATCAAATAATACCTATTCAATCGGTGGTACCACGTAGTAAGGTAAATTTCCCACTATTCAGCTACTGTTGACAATTCCTGAATATGGTCTATGTTTTCAGTCTTTGTAAATTTGCACGCTCACTCATATACAGTGTGGCCCATTTGTTTTCGGGTCACCTTGTAAAAAGTTTATTAATTGTGCGATATGACACGGATTTTTTCCAAACTGTGCAGCTTAATAAACTGCATTATTGAGCAAAAATGACTCTTTCATAAGAAATCCAAGGCCTAATATGTCAGTTTCTAGAAGAAAAATTTTAATAAATCACATTAGCCATTTTTTTAGAAAAAAATCTGTACTCGCCAATGTATCCAGCACCCCTCAAAACCAGGGGTTTATTATGTTCGATATTCTTATAATTCAATTCAACAGGAGCGACAAATCCAACAAATTTTTAATGGTACCGACCATACCGTTTAAAAAAATTGAAGGGGTTGAAATATGAAAGATTGAAAAGTACCTACCTAGTACCTTGGTACAGAAACTTCTGATCAAAATCAATGTGTCCCTCGTTTTCGAAAAAATTGCCGTTTTTAAATAAATAGGTAAGTTGGCAAGTTTTCGTTCGAGCACCCTCTATATATTTCATATAAATAATTCGATATCTGTGCGGGAAGTAGGTATTTAAGAGAAATTTTTAAAACAACAAATTCAAAGAAATAAATACTTACTTGTCTTCCCCAGTCTACCAAAACAACAAAACCAGACACAAACTGTACAATATGGTTAATTTTAATTGCATAGTTGGTTTCTTTTTACTTGAAATGTAATAATGGTATTTCCTGGTCGTATCAAATACAAATTGTTAGTTACGTGATAAATGAAAATTCTGAATTTGTCTGAATGTAGTTCACCGAGCACAGAAAGAAGCACAGAAAGAAAGTTTATTTTATTGATTCTAATAACAAATACCAGTTTCCAGTTGGACGTCTCGTAAATTCCTGGGCGAGTACCTAGTGCATGTACGCCACTCCAAAAGTGACCCCACACCTGACACCACTTATAGCCTATTTTAATCTCTTATTTATGATTATCAATATAACTATGACTGCGTTTATCTCGACGCGTTCGACACGATTGAGAGAGGTTTGAATTCACTGAAGCGGATTAGAATAGACGGCATAAACCCTACAGATCGAAATTTAATCGGATCTAAAATTTCAAGTCGATCCGTTATTTCGAGCGCATGGAACCCTCTCGATCGGGTCGAACACATCAATAATTCTTGACGACATAAACAGGTTTGGCTTGACATGCAACTAAACCCGCTAACTTCACTACTGTTTTTAAAATATATAGAAACAGCGTTTTAAACAAATCAACATGGATGCAACGAAAGATAAAAAATATGTTTTGTGAAGGAACAGTTATAAAATTAGCTACTAAAGACTAGAGCTATCCAAAGGTGTATGTATCCCAAAGGAAAAATCCAAACTTTGTCAGTAAATATCAGGCATATCAACAATAATTATACTTTATCACTTAGTATGTACTGAAATGAAAAAACTTGTTTGCAAGAACTGTCAGAATCCAAATATTATGTCAACAATAATTATACTTTATCACTTAGTATGTAGTGAAATGAAAAATTCTTGTTTGCAAGAACTGTCAGAATCCAAATATTATATCAGTTTTTAAATATTAGTTGCCTAAATTTGGCCTCTATTGGGTTAAAAAAAATTAAAATATCTGAATGAATTTTTTATAAAGCGAAATATCTTATTTAATTTGATGTCACACTTGGCAGTATTTCTGTATTTACTATAAAAAATTATAATAAGATCTAGTTACCCATGGAAATAATTAATCTATTATGACGTTAAATTAAAGTAGACAAAGTAGGCTTTGAAAATTTGAAAATAAAGTGGTTTTCATGCACTAAACACAATACCGAATAGGTAGCTAACCTAGAATTATTATTGTAAATAAAAAATATTTTCAATTTATAGTAACTAATACTTAATAAGTACCTAATACCATCGCAATTATCTTAAAAATGGTAATAACAAAAAAGTTCTATAAAGAAGACGAAGAAATGATTCGGTTTTATACTCTTATATGATGGGTAGGGCGAGGGGTAGGGTGCAAAAAGTAATTCTACAGAAAAGTCTTCCAACTTGCTGGTAACGTATCTACCTATCCCAAAATTCGAGTTTCTTTACTTAAATTTATTTTTTAAAGAATCAAAACAAAATGTTTTGTCCCTCTTAAGGCTGGAATAACTTTGCAGGGGAGCCTTAAATCGAAACACCCCCTTTAAAATCAATTGTAGAACAGTTTCTCCTTTCTCCTTATTTACACATCATTATGGAACATCCTGTATAATAACACGCGTCTTACTACGAACACTAGGAATTGTTTTGTATCTTCCTAATCCGACGCTGCGGCTATTAGGCACAAAAAAATTGCCGGCGGCTGCGACTTTACCTGTACGTAAATTGGTTAGACAGTATACGAAAAAAATTTGTGTGTACCAGTTATTGATTTTCATTGCAAACATTACAAAAGAAAACATTATTTTTAATGATGCGGGAAACAGTTTTTTAAACCATACAAGTTTTGTTCCATTTTAGTTTCAATGCTTCCATTCACCAGAGTATCAAGACCTCAGCCACCAGCAGGTTAACACTCGGGCTAACATGAATATTGTTGCTATATAAACTTTTACTCGCCCCCCTTGAACAATATTAATAATTGTTTATTGTCTTCAAGTTGGGAGATAAACAGCGGTACATAGTCCCTTGTAAGTATTTCTCTAAGACATTTTATAAATGTAATAGCTGACGTCTCTGGCTTAAAATGCATTTGCATTTTATTAAAACAACACGCTTTCGGGTACTAATCCTGATAGTTTTGAATTGACATATAAAGACACTCGCGTCTAACTACAAATATTATAGGAAGTATTTTGAAACTTGCTAATCCTACGCTGCGGCTATTACAAAATGAAAGATAAGACTATTAATCTTACTAAATAGATTGAGCGAGAGTAGGCGGCGCGGCCGCTACATTGCCTCTACGTAAATTTAATATTATTTAATAAAATGGGTTTGACGATTTCCACTAAAAAACATTAACTAAAGTACTTATGCTACTGCGTTGCAGTCACATTCTTACAATCAGTATCAAGACTGCGGCTACCAGCAGGTTAACACTCGAGTTAACACGGTTACTATATATTTATATTATAAACTTTTAATCGCCCGCCCTCGAAAAATGTTAATTTCGATTTATAAATATACTTAGAGCCATTATGTCTTGAACTTGGAAGACACCTCTAGCGGTGTAGGTATATTGTCTGTCGCAAGTGCTTATTTTTCTAAAACATTTTATGAATGTCCTAGCCTCGGTCCTAGCGGACCAGATATATACCTAGATATGATACTAATCCTGATTAGTTCTGTATTGGCATATAATAACACTCTACAATCCAGGGCCGTATCTGAGGGGGGGTTTTGGGGGTTCAACCCCCCCCCCCCCTCTGGAATACCACCATTTTTTATGCTTTTGCACCATCACTAGAACGAGCTCCCCGAGCATCAGTGATTGTAATAATTTATTAAACTGGTTTTCCAGTAGAGCGTGGAAACCCACCCGAAAATTGCCAACAAAACATAATTTTTGGATCAGTGCAGTTCCGAATTTTATAATCAGAATATGCTTTCAAATAAAATAAAAGATAACTGGCAACACTGGACAACAGTAAACGGTGAACGGTGGTGCATGGCTGCGTGCGCCATGGATTAGGAGAATAGAGAATTTCCATCAGAGTCTCTTTTATGAATAGATGAGTCTACAAACACTAGGAATTATTTTGGAACTTCCTAATCCTAGGCTGCGGCTATTACAAAATGGAAGATAATTGCCACAGTTAGTGGATAATAAGACTTGGCCATGTAGATAATACATACTATATACCAGGGGCGCCGACTAAACGATACAAACAAGTAGTTATAACAAATTAAATTATAACGTCGCTATGTCGCTGTATTGCGTATTGAATTCAACTTCTAATCCTCTAATCGCCTACACGTCGCTCAATCAATAAATTTTGATTTTTTATTATTAATAAGGTAATCATATATTTATTTGTTATTGTTTTGCTTCAGCATTTTTTAGTCAATCAAAACAATGTACTTATCTGGTAAATAAATCAAGGAAATACTTATAAGCGTTTACTCCCGAGTAAATTATTTGCTCGCCCAGATAAGAGGGTGCTTTTACTTGTGAGAGTTTACTTCTCTTGCCAAGAGTTTACTCTCAAGTGTTCACTCGTCAATACTTTATTCACTTCGTAGGCTCAACTAAATACTCGTGGTGTTATCTGTTATCAATCTTAAAGCAGACTTTTTGACTTCTTGAAATAAAGTAAATACCTATTCCTCAAAGATATCTAATTTATGGCAGTGCTCGGCCACTTGCCGAGCAGTCAAGAGAATGTTAGGTATAGATATTAAAATTCTACAATTCTACAAGCTATTTAAGATTTTACTGAAATTCTCAAAATAAAATTTATTTTATTATATTTATTTAATATGTTTTATGTTGCATTTCAGAAATATCTGAAATGGCACTTAATATTCTAGAATTTTTATGTGCACTTCTTTCTTGGTTACATCAATTTTTTTTTGTTGAAATAGAAAAGTCGATAATTCATGACTGAATGACTGAAACTGACTACAGGGGCGGGGGGGGGGGGGGGGCAATAAAAGATTTGTTTTGGATATGACCCGGCGCCCATTAAACAATTAAAACCCGCCTCCCCTGATTTGTACTGCGGCGGACGTCTTCGACTATTAATCCTACTAGATTGTGCCGGAGGCGGCGGTGCTGGAAGTCCCGCGCGCGCTGCTGTAGCTATTGGTGGTCGCTATATTATTACCTGTATCCTGTATGTAAATGCAAGAGTGATAAATATTTTGACTGTGTGCAAATTATATTGGTTTTTGTTGCAACCTCTACCAATGAAAAATGGGAGATGAGCTCGAAACCTACTTATATGGTAGGAATGTTAATACCTAATATATGAAGGCGCGGGTAGCTCACTTTTAAGCCAGCTTCTAAGTCTAGCGCAAGTAAGGTAAAATAAATAATGTAGGTTGTAGCACAGAGCTATATAGCTTCCCTAAGCTATATAGGTCTGTCGTTGTAGTAAGATAAAGATTAAAGATTAATTAAAATTTTCATGAAATTTGCATAATATGATATATTTTCAATTTTATATTCCCTAAATTCTTTGGGTTGTTTTATTACTTTCGAAAAAAATCGGTCTTATACAGGTTTTTCTATTTTGGTTTGAAGGTTTCCGCATTCACCAAAACATCAACTACTTAGTAGAAATTTATGTAACAAGTGCACAAAATTAAGTTTTTCTGGCATACGACAATTTTTTGATCGATGGAAGCGAGTTCAAAATACCGCACGAATGCCGAAAAACAAATATACGCGCTGTAGTCACATTCTCCTAGTATCAAGACTTGGGCCACACGGAGACCAACAGGTTAACGCTCGAGTTAACACGAACATTATTGCTCTTTTACTCGCCCTTTTAAACAATGTTATAATTAATGTCAATTTAAACACGCTTCGGGCATAGATACTAACCCTGATTAGTCCTGAATTGGCATAAGTATTATAATAACACTCGCGTCTAACTACAAACACTAGGACTTATTTTGAGACTTCCTAATCCTACGCTGCGGCTATTACAAAATGGAAGATAACTGTGAACAATAAGACTCGGCGGAGGTAGGTACTGCGGCGGACGTCCCCACGACTATTAATCCTACTAGATTGAGCGGGAGGCGGCGGCGCGGCCAGGGTCCCGCGCGCGCGGCGGCCGGCGGCCGCGGTGCGTGTCGCGCGGCTCCACAGGTCCGGGGGCGGCGGGCGGCGGTCGGCGGCACACTGGGCGGCAGGGCGGCGGGCGGGCGGCCGGCGGCGGCGGCGGGGCGCAGGCGCGGCCCACTGCGGGCGGCCGCGCGCGGGATCGCGCCACTGCAGCGGCAGCGCATCCCGACGCCGGCCGGCCGGTCGCCGGCGGCGGCGGCCGCAGCCGCGGGGAAAAAAAGAGCGGGAGGCGATGCGGATGGTCTGGTAGGGCGCGGGTTGAGGGGCGACGCGATGCGCGCCGTGCGGACGTTATTAATGGGGCCGGGTTTGTTTCCTGCGTTGCGCCGCGGCCGCCGGCGCCGCCGCTCCGTGGCGACTGGTGGGGTGTCGCGGCTTTATTAATTGGAGCGGCGTTCCGATGAAAACTTTTCAAAGGCTGGGATATAGGTCGAAATAACTGATGAAAATAGCACAGCGTTGCCACATACTTTTTTAAAGTTCTGTAGTAAATTATATTAATATCTAAATTGAATATAAATCACCTACTTATGGAATTAAACCTTTACCTACTTATCTAAAATAGTTTAAAAATATGATGTACTATTTAAAATTAACATTTATTGTTACTAGTCTGGTAAATAATGCACATAATATTCGGTATTATAAGAGCTAATAAAGTTTTGTTCCTATTTTCTGATTTCGTAAAACCGGATAAAATCAAATAATAAACACTTAAGTATTCTATTGCATTTTAATTAGTAAACATATAAGTATAGTACGCGCAGCAAAAGAGTGCGTCTGCAGTGAGGAAAGTAAGAGGCGTGGAGAATGTGGAGATCCGCCTGTGGGCAGAACTAGCGCCGAAGGAAGCATAGGCGTGCGGAAAGATTACTTTTTGTCAAAGTACCTAAATAAATTGTTATTATGTTTTTGACTTTTAAATGAAGCAAATAGAAGATATAGCCCTTGAGATATCCATTAGACAATAATTATTATGAAAAATACGGAAAAATGATAGCCACTCACCTTTTATGTAGTTACGAAAAGTTACTTATGCACCCCCCAATTTTACACAATCAACAATTTTGCTGCAAATGTAACTATTTTGCGTTACTTTATCATTATAGTCTTTTATAGATTTACGATAATCACTACTTAATTGAGTTCTTATATCATCGCATCCAAGGCTACAGAAATTCTTAGCATTATTCATATGGTAGAAGAAGGATGTTTTTGCCACTTTTTCTTTTAAATGTTTTATGTCAGTAATGCTAGTAGTTTTAGTCCATACGAATCATCAGTACAAAACAAAGTACAGGGAAAACAAAAAAAACGCGTTTTTACATCGCATCCATAAATCCAGTTAGAAATGTTGTATGGTTGGCTTAAATTAAATGTTACTTTCTTTCCGTCTATCTCTATCTCTGTGGTCTGTTTTCGGGTGTTTTTTTTTTCTTTTATTCCTAAATGATTGCACAGTCCACAAACGGAATAATATCTAAATATGTCGCCAAAAAAGAAACACTAGACGAAACAATTAAAAAACGTAAATAACTTAAACCGAATCGACAAACCACATACAGAACCGTTTGTTTGGGTTTATTTTCGTGGAACTATGGCTGACGCTACGCTCTACGCTCTACTAACCAAATGTATGTAGTATGAGTAGTCGGCCGTCGACGACGGCGATTCTACTTGTCTCTTTTCAGTCTCGTGAAAATTAGGTTACCTAATTTTCATGAGTGATGTAGTCCATTTTATGCTAGTTAAGTTAAATTAATTTACGTGGATTTATTTTTGTTGTATAAGGTACCTAAGTGAGCTGTATTGTTCCAATGAAAACAAAAGATTTTTTTGAGATGCCAATCACACACACATAGCTCTCCCGTATACCCGAAATTCGAAGCTCACTATATGACACGTCCAGGAAACGTCATTACTGAATTGTGGATTTCCAGCACTCACCTGTGGCTCGTCCTGGAGTCCTCCAACTGCAGCCTGCTTTCCAGACCTGTTATTATATACTCGTAGGTACACACGGGGTGATCCATTAAGAAAGACATAAGTTGTATATTTTTCTCTACTTCGTGATGCTCCTTTGCTCAACCAAAAGATATAATGCGCTTGAAAATTTACAACTTTGGTTTCTTCACTTTTTCCTAACTTCAAAATAAAGGTTGTATGTGTACAGGTATTGTTAAGGGTCAAACTTGTGACTACCCTGTACAAATCTTAATATAAAGTTCTTGAGTTTGAACGTAGGTACTACTTGCTGCAAAATAAGCCGACCTTTCTGCACTACGACAGCAACGTCTCTGATGATAAATAAACATTAAGCTAGGATACTTATAATGTAAGTTTGTCTTCACAGCGAGAAGGTAAATATTTACTTTTCAGGTAACAGGGCTAGCGTACCCTGCAAATTGGAAACCCGGTGCTTTACACTATTGCCTTTTGCCAGTTTCGTCGAGAAATTTGTTTAGATTATCTATCTCTTTGAAGTGTTGCAAGTAGGTAAATATGGTCAATTTATTTATGAGATAGGTACGTATTTCGTATTTCAAACCTGGAAACGTGAATCTAACCATCACAAAATTAAAACGTGTTGGGATGATTCTTTGTGGTATAAGGCAGTGACCAGTGTTAAACTTACGGAGGAAGTTTTTCATAGTAGTATACACGATACACGCCACACGGGCCTATATATATAGGTATAGTATGTGACATAATAGTGTGTCTTAACATAAATCACACACACACACACACACACACACACACACACACACACACACACACACACACACACACACACACACACACACACACGCGCGCGCGCGCGCGCGCGCGCGCGCACGCACACGCACACGCGCACACACACACACACACACACATCAAAAGAATCTAAGGGACCCTTGTAACAATAATAACAATTATGAAATAAATCACAATTTCCTGCCATATTTTTTTTATAATATAGCTGTACTCTAAACAGACTTATATGTGTCAAAATTCACAAAAGAATTAAGAAATTCTTCAAATTTACATAGTTTCCAGAAAAAAAATTATGCATGTTTTTGTAACACATAATTAACAATAAAGCAACATTAAATAATAATTAATACAGAGCATTATTACCACGACAGTTAACAACCGCTCCGCACCTACTACGAGGCATACTCAAAATTAGGTTGTCAATGTTATGTTGTTTGATGGCGTTTCATTCATTTGAAAGGCACTCGAATAGTTGTTGGTTAGTTTGAAAAAGTGATCGATGGGATTATTTTCATTGTCCTGCAGAAATTCGCTCACGACTCTTGCGCTGTGTGGGAACGCGCATTGTCGTGCATCAGTTGAAATTTTGATCCAATTTTCTGAACATATAATGTAACAACAGTAGGCCGAATAATAATGTTTTGATAATCATTGACAGTCAGACACCGTTCCAACCAAACGATATTCGTTTTTCCGTCGATGTTGGTACCGTCCCATACCATGATCGTACCTCCTTGAAAGGTGTGAACCGCTCGAACAGCTGCAAGGCGTTCTGCATTTACAGGACACCTCTACATGCGATGCCTCCTTGAATCTGGCCGAAGTCCAAATCGGGACTCATCAGAAAATAAAATTGGAGTCAATTCCCGCTGCTGCCAATTTAAATGTTCTTGTACCCATTGTATCCTCGTTGTGCGATTTTCTTGTGATAATGCTGGAACTCTTACAGGCCGGAGGGCATTAATGTCATCTTCATGGAGCCGGTTTGGGACCTAACCTAACCTAACCCGTACTTTGTGAGTATTGCGCAGCTGAATAACCAATTAGAAATCTATTCTGAATCGGGGTAGTTACCCTTTGTATGGTCTGTATGCCGTTCTATGACGTCTCCTGTTTCTCGGTATCTTATCCGTAAACGACTATTAACACCCTTGGATGTGTTAAGAGTTTCTGCCACGGCCCTTTGTGAAATTCCAGCCTCCAACATGCCAATAGCACGTATAACATCGTTTCACGTTCCAGATGATGTAGCTGCATCATAAAATGTTTAAAATCAAACCCAACTTGTCCAGCACTAAATGACAAATGCCTATTAAATTAAGAAGGTTTTTCGTTTGAATTTTAAAAAATCTGCAATGGTTTTTTAATGTAAAAAACAGTCATATGGAGGTGTAGATAATAGGGCAATATTCTAAAAACGCGTGGTAATATACGGAGTGTATTTTATGAATTGGAAAGAAACAGTGCATTTATACGTTGTAACGGAAACTAAACAGAATTTTCATTACAATCTGAATAAGTACAAACCTCGGAGCGCCACCAACTTGAGGAGTGCCCAGTTGTGGCTGTGCTGAAACCACGGCAGGCTTACAAGCGTCTACACACAATACTCCTTTTATTAAAGCCTGTGTTGCAAATAACAATTTTCGCCCAACAAATCTCTCAACAAATCTTACAATCTATTTTCCGAGAACTTTGTTTGAAATAAATGATTGCTTTTTGATAGGGTAACTTTGTGTAACATTTGAGATCCATGGCCTACTTTCAGATATTTTTGAAAAACCCGAAAACTACCGAAATTTCTTCGGTTTGTAACTGTTTTGTTTCAAGAGTTACCGAAAATTTTTAAGAGAAGAGCATTTTTTTCAAATAAAGTTCTCAGAAAAATGCATATTTGTCAAGATTTTCTTGAGTGGCCCCTTCTTAAATAGACACCCTGTATTTTTGTCCTTAACTTTTCGAGAACACCCTGTATATAAATTCTGAAACTAGATTCGGATTCTCCAGAGAAAACTGCATCATCCTGGTTGTAAGCTGGTCTTTTCATTTAAAAAACTAAGGATATAATCGGACTTTATTTGAGACACATAATATACCCTGAAAAAGTTTCTCTGTTTGCTATGCGAAAAACACAATTCTATTATACTTAGAAAAATAGTTATTTGTGTAACTAGTGCGGAAAGTGCATATTTGTTGCACGAGGCATGAAGTTTTCAGCTCGAGACGCAGTCCAGGTAACTGCAAGGACAAACTTCATTTCCAGTATTTTTTTGAATTTTATTTTCTTCATTGCCTGTGAAGGTCTCAGGTTCTTCACATAAAACTCTTTTTCGAATTGTTGTGAAGTTTCCGGTATTGGTACTTCGTTCACCTTCCAGAACTTGAGCAGCTATTTCAGTTTTTTTTAGAAATTGAAATTTTATTAAAAGAAATATACCAACAGGTTGAACGGAGCATTTTTCGTTATAATATCTTATAAGGAATCTAGTGTGACTGGTAGACTGGGGACGAAGGGATGCATTTTTGCGATACATTTCAACAAAATTAAAACTTCTAATTTTACGGCTTATTACAAATAATGATCCAGGTTTGCTTGTCTTGCTATCGGGAATTTTCACAGTTATGATAGAATCCATGCGTAGTTATATTATCACTTGGTAATTTCTGTAACTCGTCTCTGCGGCATGTTCCTGCAATGCCAAATACTGCAACTATCTATAACAATACACAAGTAAGTAGGTATTAAAGTTAAAACTCGGCCAAGTGCGAGTCGAACTCGCACACGAAGGGTTCCGTACAATATTTAAAACTACATATTTTTAAAAAATACTTTAACTTTATTTTACTTTTATTATTTGTTGTCATAGCGGCCATACACACTCTGTGAAAATTTCAAGTGTCTACCTAATGTCATTCGATGTTTACGAATACGTATCGGGGGGCGGGGCTTGTGCGTCGGCCACGATGTATACAGTGTGATCCCGGGACCTCGCCAAATCGCGAAAAAAAGGCGGCCCAAACGGCCGAACGGCTTTTTCGATCGGGGTGCCCTCTGGCAGGCGTGAGGCCCGTATCCGTCGGCGGCCCCACGCGGAAATTGGACTCGACCAGCGCTCGCCCTTCCAAAAAAAAAAACGGGGGAAAAAATTCGGTGAGCCGAACGGCTCTCCCGATTCGGACGCCCTTCAATAGGGTTGTTCCCCTTGAGCTCGGACGGCCGTAACGCCAAATTTGGGCTCGAAGTATCGAAAACTGCGTCCTGTAGACGAGAGCTTAGGTACACGTATTACTACATAGGAACAGAGACCACAACAAGGCCTATGGTCCGGCAGGGCCCAGGCCAGGAAAGGAATACCGAAAAATCCCCCAATTCGGAAATAAATAGTGCTCGAGGGATTATCGTTTTAAGTTGTAGGGTTGACCCTTAGGAGTAACATACCAAAAGTCCCCAGCCCTGGAACTTATGCGTTAGGTGGGTGGAAAGGGTCGGTTTTAAGGATTTTCGCTATTATCTAGAAAACTAAGCGTCCTAGCGAAAAGGTTGTTCTATACGAAATGAAAGCAAATTAAATTGTCTACAAAAAAGGTCCTAATCATTTTTTGCTAGGAGCGGTATTTAAGGGTGAAAATAAGAAAAGCATGAAAAATCACGGTTTTGCCGTTCAAAGTTCTTGTCAATGGATCATATGATCACCTAATTTCAATGATAAATAAATATGTTTGTATTGCTAGTGACATCTTGCGGCGTAAAAGCTAACTAGACTCATTGTCGGATAATACAAATTGCTAAGCATGCAGTTGTAGCTTCACTCAAAAATTCTAGATGGCGCTATCAATGTTCTAAAGAGTGACGAAGATGCTGCTGAACTGTTAAAATTGTCCCCGTACCCTTTGGCTCTCTTCAATGAAGGGGGTCTCCGAAAAGGGAAGAAGTCGGTCCTGTATGAAGCGTTACCACTGGACAACACCACAACTCATGCCTTGAAATCAACTTACAATATATAGTAAGGGCAGAATGTAAAGGCGAAGTCGGCAATAAATCATCAAAGAGAGAGCGCTATATCTATTGCGTTACTTGCACTAGCACAATTACACTACCTTTTAGGAAAGGAAGAGAGATAGAAAACCTAGTACTTGTTTTGTATTACTAGTTGATTGTTTAAGGCAGGCAGGGTCAGCCTAGAACAAATTATTGCTTTACTACCTGATGTGAACGGACGGATTAAAAATTTGTACTTAGGTACCTGTTGTAATTTAATTTGTAATTTTTGAAGATTAATTCCGTAATTTAGACTTGTAACTAAAAGATAATGATCCTGAAATTCAAAGTAGGTCTTAGGTATTTAAATAATTATTGTAATGGTTAGGCAAAAAATATATATATTTATATTTTTAGTTACAAATTAAATATCAACATAAAATAAACTTTACATAGTCGGAAGTCAGTATATACCTAATAAATAAATAATAATAATATACATTTAATTACTTATGAATTTTAGTCAGAATATAAAATACTATCATCCGAATATGAATCGTCGTTTAAATTAATAATAATTGGGTCTATGTCAACGTCCAATATCTTTTCTTTTTCCCAATAATCTTTAAAGACGTTCTCGGTGTGATTTATACAACTGGACCAGTTTTCTGTAGTGACTTCCTGGAGAGCTTCTTTCTAAATAGACATTACCGTGTTATCATCATGCATTGCCTCAGATACAATTTTCTTATTGCAGAAAGTTTTGCATTGGGTCCATATCAATTCTATTGCATTAAATATACAATGATATGGGGGAAGCCTCAACACTTGATGTCTCATTTTATTAATTATATTGTCAGACGCATAAGGCAACTTGGATTTATAATTTTTAACGATCTGTTTAATGCCTTCTTGCCTAATTCGTGAAATAGTCCTTGTACTAATCTGTAACGCCTCCGATGCACATTGAAGTACCGATAAATTTTCACGTGTGTTCTCTTTTTTTTCTTGGGAATATTTCACCACATTTAATATTAATTTTCTACTTTGGGCACTGAATACTTCACGCTGCATTGTTATTACAGGAAGTCTATCACCAAAATAAACCAAATATTTAATTACTGCCCTGTTTTATGGGCGTACTTCCATTTGAATATATTATCTTTATTAACATAATGTATCAGACAAGAACAGAACAATAAAAAGTTGGCCTTGCCGTTCTTTAACCCCTTGCTCCAAAACATAAGGGAGAGCAGGTAGGAAAATCATAGCCCATCTCTCTCGATTTTATGGCCGACTTCGCCTTTACATTCTGCCCTTACTATAGTCGATGGTGGCTTCCTGCTCCATCGGGTCAAGTGGAATGTTGGCTCAACATTTGGTAAAATATGCGACCTGTACGTGGCATACATCATCAACCTCTACGGTGAACAGTGCACCGTGGTATTTGATGGCTACGGTGATGTCCACAGCACCAAAAGGGCTAAACAAAAATGGAGGGGGCATGCAAAAACTTCAGTCAACATCCACTTTGACGAGACCACACCCTGCACTGTTCAGTAGGAGAATTTTTTGTCTAACGAGTCCAACAAAACCAGGCTTATTAACTTACTTACAAAAAAATGGGAGCCCAAAGACTAATGACAGTAGTAGCCATAGGAGACGCTGACACCAAAATAATTAGCTGTGGTTTGCAGGCAGCTGACCAGCACCAAACTGCCATAGTAATAGGGGAGGATATAGACCTTATTGGTGTTGCTTGTTGCACTAACCCCTCCCGAGAAAAGATGCTTTTCTCTAAGCCAAGCAGGGGAAAGGTGGAGTCACATTGGTATAATGTGGCCAACCTACAAAAGCTGCCATTTGCGAAGACCATCCTGTTGCTCCATTCATTCAGCGGTTGTGATACTACCTCCGCTATTTACAACAAGGGCAAAGAAGGTGTGGTGAAAATATTTTGGAAGGCTGAGGAGCAGGTCACAGAAATCTACAAAGTCTTCTGTGATCCTTCAGCAACGTAGGACATGGTAGCTGATGCAGGAGAATGCCTTTTTTTTGGCATTGTACCAGGCCCCAGAAGGAGCAGACCTGAACCGGGTACGACACCAGGCCTTTGTTAAATCCTCAACAAAGCCAAAGCTTGATTTTGCGGCACTTCCACCTATCAGAGGGGCTGCTCGCCAACACTCCTTTAGAGTTCATTTGCAGGTTTGTATCAATATATGCTTGTTTACATTAACTTATATATTGTATTGAGTGCTTAGACAAGATTGTGTCACATCGTTTTAAACTACAAAGGAGCAATAATTATTCTTTGCAGGTTCGGCATTGGCTATATCGAGATCAGCAGCACGAGCCAAACTGGTTGCGGGGGCCGCTGCGGGTGCCGCAAAGCAGGCCTACCCTGCTCGCTTGTGTGCAGCACTTGCCTCGCTTCATGTACCAACGGCCCTCCAATCATCAGCCTTAACGACGACGACGATGATATTGACAATAAACTCGACCAATTATTTGATATTCCCTTATAAATAATAATATTGTAAAATTTTCTACTTGTTAAACATTACCTCCCACAATACACACTTTTTCCAGCTATTCGTATGTTCAAACTTGTGTACACCCGTAACTACCACTCCTAGCAAAAAAATGAATAGAACCGTTTTTGTATACAATTTAATTTAGTTTCATTTCGTATAGAACAACCTTTTTGCTAGGATGCTTAGTTTTCTAGATAATAGCGAAAAACCTTAAAACCGGCCCTTTCCACCCCACTCCCGCCTAACGCATAAGGTCCACGGATGAGGACTTTTGGTATGTTACTCCTAAGGGTCAGCCCTACAACTTAAAATCATAATCCGTTGAGCACTATTTATTTCCGAATTCATGTTTTCGTTTCCTGGCCTTGTTAACAAGAACCGTTGCCAAAGTCTACTTTAGCAACTTTATCTGCTTCTGACATTGAAGAAAACCTCGATCTAGAAAGTGTGAGGAGAGGAGTTACACAGAAGGCCATTGCAAAAACCATAAGTTCCTCATTCTACTATTAAAGTTACCTAAACCAAATAAAATTAATAGTAAAAAATATTTTTAAAAACAAGCTTTTATTTAAATGTTCTGAAAAGAAGAAAATAAACTTTATAATAAATCAAACCAAGGCAAACCCATAATTTTGTTACATTGTAAAATTGTATATGATATAAAAGCTTGTCGCGAGATTTTCGGGTGTAAATTTCTTTTATAGAAAAATATATTTTCTAGTTAGAATTACTTTCAAGATATATATATTCTCGCGACAAGCTTTTATATCATATACAATTTTATAATGTAACAAAATTATGGGTTTGCCTTGGTTTCATTTATTATAAAGTTTATTTTCTTCTTTTCAGAGCATTTAAATAAAAGGTTGTTTTTAAAAATATTTTTTACTATTAATTTTATTCTCAACTTTTTAGTTCTACTTTTCAAGCCCTTTCATTTAATGCCCATATTAAGGGAAAAGAAAATGTAATCCGCCGTGTTGGAGCGGCGGCCATATTGAATTTAGTGTGATGTCACTAACTTTATCGTTTTCTACTCTTCAATCCCTTTCATTTGATACCCGTATTAAGATGGTTGACAAAAAAATACATCATCCGCCATCTTGGAGCGACGGCCATATTGAATTTAGTGTGATGTCACTAACTCTATCGTTTTTATCTTTTATTTTATTTTGTGCTTTTTAGTACCTAACTATTTGACTCCCATATCAGGAGGGTGGTAAAGAAATTTACTTCGCCATCTTGGGGCATCCGCTATATTGAATATATAGAATCGGGTAGAGTCAATCAAAATACGTTGTGCAAAATTATAATGATTGAAGCACATACTTGGATTGATAATGTCGAAAAGCTACTTGGTGCAGTAAAATAGGGAAAAAATAGTTTAAACAATTTAAAAAAGTATTTTTTAATTTAGTGTGATATTACTAACTTTATCGTTTTCTACTTTTCAAGCCCTTTTATTTGATATCCATATTAAGGGGGTTGACAAAAAGATACATCATCCGCCATCTTGTGGCGACGGCCATTTTGAAACTATTACAATATTGAGTATTGCATATTGTATTGTCACCAGAACTAAAGGTGCATGCAAAATTTCAGTTCAATCGGATGTCAAGAAGTGGTTCCAATTCAACTTGCAAGATTCGACCCACACATACATACATAATAACAGGGCAAGTTAAATAAAAGCTTGTAAAAATGTCAAAAAGATGGAATGAAATTTTAAGTTCCTGCAGGTCCGGAAAAGTCAAAAAATTGTTGTTTTGATTTAAGGGCATCTGAAACGCTTCTACTAAAGGTTTGGACAGCCGTCAGCCAACCTAACTTTCATTTTTTCTTGCGTCCGAGTATATGTCGGAGTTCTTTTTTTGTAACCCTTCTGAATAGGTATTGCTTCTCTACCAGTTTTGTCATGTAGTTCCAATCTATTGGTAAGGTAAATTATTCAAACCTTCTTGTAACACTTTTTGAGACCCAAAGCAGTTTCTCAAAAGTTTCATCATGGCATAGATCTAAGTAAATGTAAACATCATCATTTCTTGCAGGATGCTTGAAGCTTGATTTCATGTTTGACATATCCTTAAAGTTAGACCCAAGTTACTCCGCCATGGCAAAATTAGTAGGAGCACCATCGAATGTAATTGAACTAACTACAATAATTAACACCGCTTTCGTGAATCTAAACATCTTGTGAGCAAGTTTGATGCTTTCTCTATGCTTGATATACCGTCCAGAAGAAAATATCCTACGGGGATTTTCCATGCAGCATTTAGTGCTACCAATATGAAACATAGGACCCCCCCCTTGCTTCAGGAATATTATCAGAGTCGAGTAAGGTGCCTATATCAACATATCCCGTGAATTCGGTACCAGTCCGTTCCTCTTATTTCCTGATCATCTCATCCAGGCATACTTAAGTTACAAAATAGGTATTTGGTACAAGGATTCTTCTTGTTTTATTGTAAGGTCCTTCAAAGATTCCTGGGTGAAGCCCGGGTATCCTTCCACCCTTCACAGATCTGTACCATTTTGATACGGGTTGTGGCAGGACTTTATCAAAACTAATTTATTACAAATTCGTAGAGGAATTTGCGGAATAAAACGATAATGTTAATGCAAATGCCCTTAAAGATGGTGAATATTTTCTCGAATGCCCTTCAGCATCTTTACGAAAATGTTCCCAGCAAGTCCATCTAATGAGGACTAGAATCGGATAGTCTATCAAAATACTTTGTGAAAAATTATAATGATTGAAGCACATACTTGGATTGATAATGATAATGTCGAAAGGTGACTTGGTGCAGTAAAATATGATTATTAATTAATTAGTGAGTGGAAAAGTTAGTGCCCCAAGTGAAGTGCGTAAAGTTCGTTTTAACGCGGAAGTGGCCGTTCTCAATGGTGCCGAGGTCCACGAAAGCATGTGACATAAAAAAGCATAATAAAGCATCCCAAAATCAAAAGGTAACTTATACAGTTGTGTAATTTATTTTTGTCGCTATAGCATTTACTCAGTAAAGTTTCTAATTTTGAATCTGTAGATATGGTTAAATATTGCTTTCTCAAAGCATTGTATTCAGGAGTATTTAGGCGTTAAAGTGCATAATAATATCTCTTTAACTAAGATAATTGATTTATTATCACGTTTTAGTTTATTATTTGTATCCCAACAGATATCTAACAAGCTCTTTTAGCAAACATTCAGCAACTTTCAGTTTGACTGTCCTGTCCATCCTGCCTCTCTCAATATATTCTTTTACTGAATGCCTATATTTATAAAATTTGTGAATGACAACAATTAATTAAAATTTAAAAATAATCTAACTTTTATTCTTTTGATGTTTTACTAACCATGGATTCATTAAAAGTAGGTTTTGACTTACACAAGGAAGTAAAACGCTTAGGTAATACTCTTTAATTTCATGAAATCGTATTTCTTTGTAAATTACTCATTTCCAAAAGTGCAAAAATTACTGGTTTATTTTAAATATGTATTAATTAAAAACTAGAAAATAAAATATTTTAGTAACATTTAAATCTTTTATTTGCTTTCCTTTTAGGAAAGTAAACAAATGACAATTAACATGTAAGTGTAAGAGATGCTTTTGCATTAAGTATATGTACAGTAATTAACGAAATTTGCTGCAGAAATTGATTTGTTTGTGGTTATTGTTTACTTTTGGAAAATCCACTGTTCCTTTCTATGCCAAAAGAATGCTATACTTTCTGTAATAATGAATTTTAAAATATTTATATTAAGGTGGGTTCATAACAATATTCTAAAACAATAGCAATACGCATAGTAATAAGAATAAAAGTTCAACGTATTTATTCATTTAAACAGAATTAGCAATAGCAATAAAATAAGGAATAAGAAGTGACCTTGAAATTCCTTAACTTTTATCTTTATTGCTAGTTTTATGGCAAAATGGAAATTGCGCATGTGCTATATTTCGGTAAATAATAATAGAACGTAGTGTCTTTTGTACCTACTATTACAGAATTTTGTTCAAAATCAATTTTTAGTCTATCTTAGGTACAAAACGTAGGTACTGTATCTATCACCTGAATAACCGATTAGTTGTGCAAAATTTCGATAAATCAATTATGTGAGTTTTTAGAGTATTGTCAAATACATTAGTTATATTTTTTACAAATTGTCTACCTTATCGTGACCTTAACAATACATCAACTCAAAGACAACAAATCTTCCTTGACATAAATTTTGGGGCTTCTAATTAAAAACGTTGAAAAGAGCGGGCGACTAACCAAATAATATTAGAAAAAATATTTAAAAACTCTCATATTATATTATATAGTTAATATAAACTTATAATAAATGGTCTAATTGTTTGGGAAATTCCATATTATGTTACACTAAAGACTGGGAACCATATTATAATTAATTTATGATAATTACTTGGGTGCTGGATCTCTTTAGATCCAACACAAACACAATTATAAGCCATTATGAATTCACTAAATTGTAAACATATTTTTCTGATTTAATTAACTAATGATAAATATCTTGTACCCACAGAAATAGTACCTATGCGATTGGACAATATGGCTTCAATCTTATGTATTCTGGAAGAATGGCGCTGCTTTGTCATTGCCGGATTTAATTCCTCAAGTGATGGGTTTGATTTAATTAGTGATAACTATTTGGATAGGAGGGTAGGTACTTCATCTTAATCTTTAGATATAGATTATACCTTATAAATAATAACAAAATTGCTCACTAAAACTTTATTTATATCTATGATTTAATTGTTCACAGAAATATGTTTATGTCAGTGACAAAAGGGGACGTTTGGCAAGGTGGCTTAGAGAGTCCGTGTACAAATTTAATTTACTAGGATAGTGAGACTGTGACTAGTTCTGGGCGTCAGGCGTTTATAAAGCTCTCTATAAGTTCTGACGTCATTGGTTAAGTAAGACTAAAATATTTTGCTGCTGAAGATGACCCCCTAGGTGGGTTGACACATTCAGGGTGTTTAGATTTGATCCGGAACACCCCTGTAAAATTGTGATTCCCTGCACGATTTTGATGAATTTTTATGTGTATGTGTGTGTAGGAAGTGTCATTACGCACTTGTGGGCGACATATAGTTACTATTCCACAGCCTGCTATGATTTTTTCGATGGGATTATTTGGAAAATGCTATTTGGGATTTTTTATCGGAAATGTGGCAACGCAGCTTTATTCAACGCCCCTTGAAACCCCAATGTCTCAAGTTGTATTTTACTTCGGCGACTAACATGTCTACAGAGCCTTATAGTTGGGAAAATTGATTTTTTTATTTTAAATTAAAAATCAGGATTGCTTTGGAAATATTTCAAAATCGGGTAAACTTAATCTAAACATTCCAAAAATGTCCCACTAACAAAGAAAACAGCAAAAGAACAGCATCGTACCGTTTTAAAAATAATACTACCTAAATATGGCTTATTTTCTATGACCTGTGAAGGATATGCTATATTTAAGTATACTGTTTTCTTTATTAGTGGGACTTTTTGGGATGTTTGGATTAAATGTATTCTATTTCAAATATTTCCAAAGCATTCCTGATTTTTAATTTAAAATTAAAAATAAACAATTTTCCCAACTATAAGGTCTTATAGACTGTTATCTGGCGAGGTAAATTCATAACACTTGGGATATTTGAGTCTTAGGTCAGAGAGTGCTGATTACAGCTACGTTGCCAGATCTTCTATATAAAAATCCCTAATAGCATTTTTTAACATATCGTGTCAAAAAGTTCATACTGAAAAATAAAGCATAATTAAACATTATTTTAAAAAGATACCATGATGTTCTTTTCCGTTTTCTTTATTAATACGACATTTTTGGGCAGTTTTGAATTAGTTTGCTCGATTTTCAGATATTTACAAAGCATTTCTGATTTTTATAAAAAATAAAAAATTTAATTTTCCCAAATTTAAGGCCCTGTAGAAATGTAGTTAGAGGCCGCTGAATAAAGCTACGTTGCCAGATTTTCGATAAAAATATCCTGAATAGGATTTTCCAAAAAATCGCACACACAAAAAAATCATCAAAATCGTGCAGCGCATCACAATTTAACAGGGGTGTTCCGGATCAAATCTGAACACCCTGTATGTACAGTTGTCCTTGAATAAACTGTGTTCATGGACCTGAGTACTGATGTAAAATACCCGGGTATTTATTTTTTGGAGTAAATACCCCCAAAAGGGGTATTTTGAGGGGTACTTATTTTATTGATGTTATTTTGGCCGACGAATTAATATTAAAAAAAATAAAAAAGTGGTATATTGTATATTAAAAAATTGTTTTTATTTGACCATTGACCCATAACTCACAACACTAGACAAGTTTTACCATTCTCGTCATATTCTCCCACTCCACTTCAAGATATGGACTATTTCCTCCGCTTACGAAAGAATAAAGTAATGTTCGAGGAAATTTCCACATGCTATTTATTTTACTTGATTTGTCATGTAGGCATTTGTTTTTCAAAACCTCGTCGCGTACAACAGCAAAACGCGCCGCGTATAAATTCTTCTAATTCCGGGACCTTGCGGCTGGAACGCCAGAAACGTGTGCTGCGCGCGGACAAGGTCTTACAGATTTATGAGGCATTGGCGCGGAAAAGATTCAGATTACCTACTGCCGCAAGACGATAACGTGGCGGATGGCGTAAGGCAAAATGGGTTCTTTGAAAGTGACAAATAAATAATGTAAGGCCAAGCCCATCACATTAATTTGTAAAACTATATACTAAAGCAGTTAGGTAATAACGAATAATTTGTGCGAAACGTTGAAACGTTGAGTGATGCAAATAAATGTTAAGAGACCACTTGTTTTTCTCAATGAAAAGCTACATGAGAGAACTAGTACTTACAAAATTAGTAAATACCTAAAAGTCTAGATGTCTTTTTACATATTCGAAAGAATTTCAAGAAATTGCAATGTTTTGCCGGCCGAGATCGGAAAAGCTTTTGTCGATCCATTTTTTCCTCTTTCTTATCTATATATAGGTGAAAAAATACTGAAAAACTTAGGAAAATATTCGCCTTTCTTCCATTACTATTACTGGAAACGAGATTGTGTTATTGTTTGGATAAGTCAAATTATTGTACAAAGAATTTCTATAGGATTTGTTAAGAGGTTTCGGGCCACTTCGCCAAAATGTAATTGATGGATTTTAACACTATTGCCTATTCCTTTTTTTTTTTCAAAAACTTAATTCCCAGGAAAGTTTCTTGAAATCATTAGGCACATAGTCACTACAAGAAGTTAGTTCGGTAGTCGGTAGTTTTCGAAAAAATGCATAGAACGTAGTTTTCTTTCTTGTGAATTACTTTCTTGAAAAAAAGCTAATGAAAAAATCCACAAATTACATTTTACGGAAGTCGCCAGAAATGTCCCTTCTTAACTTGTAAATAATCATTGATTAAGAATTCCTTATTCGCTGAAATAATGTCTGTTTTGTTAGGTTCACAGACAAAATTGTGTTTAGTAGTAGTACAAATATCCAAAAAAGAAAATTAAAAGTAAAAATGGAAACAACTATTATTATTACGGAGCAGTGCTCCGCAGGATTTCTGTTTTATAAATATGTCTAGCGGAAATCCTGCCATAGATTAACTTTTAGATCAATTTATTTTAAGAAAGCTTTCAAATTTGTCATAATATGTGAAATTGAGAAAGAATAGTTATTTATATACCATTAATGTTATGCTGTTTTAACTGGCTTTAGGAATACTATTAGTGATACTATTCTTTTACCCATGTTTGACTATCGACCCTTTAGTCTAGTAATATAAACCCTGTTTTTTATTACGTGCATCCAGAGCTCAATTTTTGTAGATTAGAGATTTTACGCCTAAATATTTTCTCTCGGAGAACTGCTTTAGTGGAATAAGAAACAACGCAAAAAATCATTATTCGGAAGTTATGGTTGCTTGTAGTTCATTATTCATTTTGTTACCTTAAAATACTCTTTATTTTTTTGCACTAATGAGTTATAGGTAAAGTTTGGGTCTCTATATAACGCAATTTTTTACGCACATTAACATTTGGATGAATTAAATAAACAAATTATAAATAAATTTGCCTTCCTAACGGCATTAAAAGGTGTAGGTACCTAAACATATACCTACTTTCGGTACCTACATACTTTTCGGCACCCATATATTTTCGGTACCTACATATAGATATTAGGGGCAATGAGTAGAATAGTTATTTATGCAACAAATGCATAAAGTAGTACTTTTCTTCATGAATGGGAAAGTTGCGCGCACGAACCGCAGGTGAGTGCGCGCAATCCCATGAATGAAAAAAAGACACTTTATGCATGTATTGCATACATTATTTTTTATAAGATCGTGCTTAAACATTGAAATATTTGGGATGGGACTTTTTGTGTTATATACTAAAGGGGATATAAATGCACTATGGTTTTCAATTACTAGGATTATTATAACACTTAGATCGCGGTCTGCATAGATCAAAAGAGGATAGTTACAAAACAAGTTAGTAAATTATACATTCTGTATTTGTATAGAAAATTAAACAAATTAATTTCGTAATGTAATATTATATTGTTAAGTTAATCTCTTATTTCAATACATTTATATTAAAAGTGCAATTGTTTGCATTAATTATTTCAATTTTTGACCCTGTCAAAGTATTCTCAAGAGAGCTTGCTTGATGTATTGATACTGACTTTTGAACTGTGTTATTATTGACATTTAAAATATTTAAATTATTCTCAACGGACAATGAAGTTGAGGCTACTGTTTGACTAATGTTAGCAATATTATTGTCACTCAAAATTTTTGAAGCACAGTCCATTTTTGTATTTAGTGAACTGTCGATGTGGCCTTTAGCGACTGTAGTTGATTTCCAACCTCCGTGTTTTTTCAATTGTAATAGATCACCTCCAGAATCCACTAAAAGAGATGCTGAGGTTCTTCTAAATGAAGTATAAGCCAGTATAAGCACTTGGTTCGGGTAAATTTAAATAATTTGCCACCTTCTGGGGAATTTTAGAAAATGTATTTATACCAACTACTTGATTAATACATTTTCCATTTCTATAAGCCAAGAAAAAAATTCTTACTTTTTGCGTTTATCGGTCTTGCAGTATTTTTTGTAGATATTTAGCATATTCAAACTTGTAACTCCAGAATCTTCGATAATAGTGAAAATTCTTTCTGTGTGTGTCTTTGTATCAGGTATTTTTATTACTAACACCGATCCTCTGTCTTCTACATTGTCAATGAGCAACTTGTATAGCTCTTCCCTTCGGCATGCCCCAGCAATTACAAATATAAGCCAACCTACGGAATAAATAAAAAAAATTAGTTTCCTAAATTGTCAATAATTTTAGTATAACTTTACCTCATTGAGGTAGTATGGGGGGGAGGCGCCATAACATTGTCGCATATAGCAAACGGGTTCAGGGGGTGTGGCTAAGTCTGTGATCAATATGGCTGACACGCCAGGGTCTGATTAAACAGTATTCCTAGTAAAATTATAAAAAGCCTTCGAAAAAATATATGGGGTTATTTTGAATCGAAGGAAGAAACACCCTGTAGGCAATCCTCGAAAAATACATACCTATACTCAAATTATTTTAAGAAGTCCTTACTGGGACTGTCAATTGGTAATTTCGATATCCTAAGTTGGCATCAATGCAGCAAAAAATGCAACCGGGTCATAAGTTCAGGTCAGTAACGAGCCCATTTGCACTAATAACACGAAAAGTAACACGAACAAGAACAACACAGATGAAGGTAAAACTCACGAAACGTAGAAAACCCGCGAATATTTTCATTACCGAATGTTTGAACCAGTTTGAACGATCTGGAAAACCTTCACTGTCACTTTGACACACCGAGCTAAATTTGCCTGAGTCCGCCCATAGACGCTGCCAAAAGCAGCTGATTATTACAAAATACCAAAATGAAAAGTGTTTCCATGACGTTTGAAATTATTATTAAAATGAATTTTAGTCATAGTTATTTTTATTTATAGCGGTATAATCGTGATTGCAATAGGGTTTTTATTTTATTATGCTCTTTTTTTCGTATCACTTGGGTAACTTTTCACATCATAAATCAATGGGTGACGTCATTAACTGGTTGAGACACATATACCAATGTTATACCCATGGTTAACAGAAAATTCCTAGGGATTTTGTGGATAATGTCATCTGACAAAATCGGGACTTCTTACAGTAATCGGGGTTAGAGAAGTTATAAAGGTAATATTTTTCTTTTCATAAAGTACCAAAGTGGATATTATAAATTATATTGATACGGCTCTGTCTATTGTTAACATTACCTGTGAATTTCTTTTTGTCCACTTTAGAATTGCTACTGCAACAACGTACAGCACATGACATATTCAACATAACGTTGAAGGCTGCCCCCATGGCTGATAAGCAGGCCCCCAATTGAGTCTGCCGACTTACATAGTACCTATCTATCATTTTTTATAGCGGTGTCGGGCACTGCCGCTCCAATTTCTGGATCTACTTTTGGTGCTACCAGTTGAGGCAGATTGTCAGGAGGTTTATGCTTTCAAAACAATGCGTTTCGAGTGTCTTTGGTCATCCCGCTGGATAGGATACTTTGCCACCTATTCTTTAAGACTTGATAGACCTCCAACTTCGGCGTTGTTGGTTCATCTTCACCAAGGACTGCCAGGATCTGCGGATTCAGTTCCATAGGATGATTCAGTTCTTGCCTGATCAAGGTCGAGCTATTCTCGGAACCCTGCCTAGGCACGGACGAGCGAGGTGAGTCTGCGGCACGTGACGTTGGACCAGACTCCTCGCCTGAGTCGTCCGAGGAGCTGCGACTGGTGGCCCGCAGCCTACCCAATCGAGCTGCGGTCGCTTTCTGTTGCGATCTGACGGCTTTATCTCCCTGGGAGTCCGTCGAGGAGGGGGTCGATGACCATCGCCTCCTATCGCGCGATGCTCCGCGTTTGGATCGCGGGTCTTTCCACGTGACTTATTCTCATTCTCGTATTTGTTCCTGTCGACCCTGTCGTTTGACCTGCGTCGTCGCTTTTTAGCTTTCTCACGGTCCCCCGACCTGGATCTACTTCTATGCTTGTGTTTCATGAGGGATCGGTACAACAAACACTATTAATAATAATGAAGCAATTCGACTGTTGACCGTGTCGCACACAAACGTATAATTGTTGAGTGACGTATTAATAAAGACTGCTCACGGCTGTCATGTTTGACAGTTCTCTGGCTCACCATGCGCTTCCCGGAGACAAAATACAATGCAAAATACATTGTTGACCATAGGCGCCATCTACTTTCCAGGACATGAACTAAAGCCGTGAGAAGTCTTATTAATACGTCAGTCAACGGTATAATGACAATGACAGATGACAGAAACGAAGGGAGCGTCAGAGGTATTAACGCTTCTTCTTCTTCTAAAACTGTGTGACCAAAGTACACATCCGTGCTAGTCACTAGGTAGTAGCACGGTGCTACTACCTAGTGATTTTGAGAACGAGGCGCTGAAATATAATGTGAGTATTACTCACATTATATTACTACTCACTGAGTAATAATCTTCATAATAACTATTGTCCAATTATTACTAAAAATGATAATCAGTGATAAATATGTAAGAGATAGAAATAGAATGCAATGATAATTAAAAAAACTTCTTGTGCGATTGAACCCGGGACCTCACCATTCATTTAAAGAAGTGCTTGTTAAATTTAAATTTTTAGGCGGTTCTTATTTTTGACCTACATCAGATCCCTCTAGAAATGGGTCGCCGAACTGTTTATTTTAACGTTAAATTTCCATTCTTCCTTCTCTAATTCTGTGTAGCTGTCACTCCTGTCACTGCCTTCTGATCGATCGAGCGCTGTGACGTTACAACCATTCCCGCGCTTTTCGTGTCCTTTCAAATGAATAACTTGCGGTCACAACTTTAATTATTTATTGCAAATTAAATATTGCGATTTGAGGGCTGGTATTTGGTATGTGCTCTACTTGTCAGATTAATTTAACTTCCTGCCGATATGAATCTTCGATACAGCTTACATAATATTGTCAACAAAGTGACATATGTAGACCGATGACCGAACTATTTAATCCATTTCTACTCAATCAAAACAAGAATAAAGATAACATTATACAAATTTATAAATGCAGTAAATACAGGGGTCAATCAATCGAGGTAGGTTAGTGTAGGGTTCCTGTATTAGGAGAGTTGTTGCAATCAACTGTCATCATCAAATTTTAATTGGTTTTGCATAAAAGTAGTGACTCAGAGGTAAAGCAAAAACCATGTGGGATGTTGCCTCATAGGTTTGCAAGTAAATTTTTGAGAGTAATCAAAGTATGAAAATTTGACACTAAGAACAACATTGTCATTTTAAGTTCAAAATAATTCAAGAAAATCACTTGTATCCGTTGCAGCTCACCAAATGAACTAAAAAAAAAAATTAAGTAACCTAACATTAGCAAAAATAATATTAGTTTTTTCTTTGTTAACTGTGGAACCATAATAATAATAATAATTTAACTGCTGTAACTGTAAGAAGTAGGTACTCTTTTTTCTTTTACATAAAAGCCCGAGAGAGAATTCCTTGAGTAATGTGGAAGTAAAATTCTAAGTTAGTGCCTATAAATTTATTGCCATATCTATAAATTAACATGTCCTCTCAAAGGGCCAAATGTAGAATATACAGGGTGATTCAGTTCCGGTGCTCAACATGGGGATCTCGGAAACCGTAACAGATACGAAGTCGGTCAAATGGAGGCAAACTTGCGCCTTTGGGCGCCTGACAATATGCCGTTGAGAAAGTTAAAATATTTTCATGGGTTGCTGAGATATTTAAGAAAAAACGAATTTTTGAAAATTAGATTTTATTTTTTTCTGGCGCTATTTGCGATAATATTGAAAAATATATTGTACTTCTTTATTGCAACTTTTTCTGGACTACGTCCTGGTATTTTTAGATTTTCGGGGCGACGTTTCGTTTTTGAGATAGAGGGATCATCTTATTTTCTTAAATACGGACCTGGATTTTTTATTCCATATTTCGAAATAAATCGTTGTCCTGAGTACAACGATGTATGACACATACATATCTTTTCTCGTTTTGGCCGCCAAAATGCACATTTACTACGAAAAAAATTAATACGGTCCTGGACTATGCATTTTTCTCTCTTTTTTTCAAAGCTATTCCAATTATGACAAGTAATCTTTTTTTATACCTACTGGATTAATTAAACTCTACGTTTGTCATATTTTGAAATTCTTTTTTATACTTTAGGTAAAATGTATCTAAGTAATAATTATTATTGTTGTTATTTACCTAAAGTATAAAAAAAATTTAAAATATGACAAACATGGAGTATAATTAATCCAGTGGGTATTAAAATAATGAATTGGAATAAAGAGAGAAAAAAAGAGAGAAAAATGCATAATCCAGGACCGTATTAATTCTTTTCTTAGTGAATGTGCATTTTAGCAGCTAAAACGAGAAAAAATATGTATGTGTTATACATCGTTGTACTCAGGGCAACGATTCATTTCGAAATATGCGATAAAAAATCCGGGTCCGTATTTAAAAAAATTAAGATGATCCCCCTATCTCAAAAAAGAAACGTCGCCCCGAAAATCTAAAAATACTATGACGTAGTCCAGAAAAAGTTGCAATGAAAAAGTATAATTTATTTTTCAATGTTATTGCAAATGGCGCCAGAATAAAATAAAATCTAAATTTCAAAAATTCGGTTTTTAAATGTCAACTACTAATGTGTACCACCGATATCCGATATCCTCAATATCGTCAATTTGATAAATCATAACATAAACTTAAAAAATATAGGTTAAACAAAATACAAATCATTCGGTCTCGTTTTTATCTAGCATTGTTTAGCGCTTTTTCGCTTGGTTGGTACGAGCTCGGAGGGGGCTGCAGCCTGGCATCCCCCCCACTCGTTGCACCACTGGAATCAACGCTATTTCGTTTCTTATACCCTGTTCTAATTCGACTATATTTTGGAGACGACTTTTATACACCCTGAATTTTAGGTGTCCCCACAAGAAAAAAATCACATGGGGTAAGATCGGGAGACCTCGGGGGCCTATATGGCCCCTCTTCTGCCAACCCAAGATTTCGAGTAGAGTTGATTTAAATAGCGGCGCACATCACGGTGCTCCATCTTGCTGGAACCAGATATCCTGGATTGGCATACCAAGGGCAGGAATCATTTTGCAAAAGATCCAAATACCTACCTTTCGCCCGTCAAATTAATATTTATAGTAAATGGAAAAGTTTTTTTATACCATCTAAATTGGGCACCCTGTGTGTCAATAAATGGAGCCCAATTTTAAACGGGAATTAATCCATTGTAGGTCACTGTGGATCTTCTTTCTCTGTTTTAAATTATCAATCTATAAAAAATGAAGAACGCATTCTACTTCATAGTTTATCTCAGGAACCCTCTATACTCTTTAAAGCATTATACTTTCCAAAGTGAGGCCTATTCTTTCATCATTCTAATGCTATCAGTGATGCCAAGTATGGCATTTTATTGGAAAATCTATGAATATAACAGGTACTTTGATTGTTAGTAAAAATAAATAATGGTTTCCATGATTTTTAAAAATTAGACTTAACAATGTTGTGTTTACATGTGCAGAATATGCAGAATATGGCAACTGTCAACTGTCAAATGAAACAAATTTATTATGACCGCATTACCTTTAATTGACACACCTGAGTATCTGAAAGTTAGAAAACTTAAAAATTGTGAATTATGATTGGAAATATTTTGCCTCCTTTAGAATCTATGGCACTGGCATGTCACATAAAACCTGATGGCAGTTGAACACTGACATATATCATAACCTTCTACCAACCCCCTTGTGGTCTCCTTGGAGTCTACAGAAAACAAACTTCCCCTCAAGGCTTCACTTTTCCTATGTGATAGACTGTGACATGGTGGGTCCCCTTACTTTAAAGAGTCCCTGGTTTATCTGAACGATCTTATGGGGTGTGTGAAAAATTACGTAAGCGTTGGGCTCCATTTGACATATTTGACAAGATGAACTCTCTGTATTCTGGTCTTCTCTGTAGTATAACCAGTTAATGACGTCACTCATTGATTTATGATGGTAGAAGCTGGATCGACACAAGACCCGAGCATCACGTCATATTTCATTGTTGTTTGCGAACTGGGGTGGCGCTACACTACGAAAAAAATTGCGACTTATTATAGGTTATAGCAGGGCTTTTCTGTGGTTATAGGTATGTCAGTTTCTGACATTATTTTGAATGTCTCATATTTTAAATATCTAACTTTATTACCATTTCGTCCTTTTTACGGTCACGAATTCTCTTTGCGTCAATATTTCGCAGTTTTATCATATTATATTATATAGGTAGATTTGTTTGTGATAACATGAAATATCCATGCTCATGAAGAAAATCGTATGCGCAGACCATTATGTGAATTGCAGAAGAATAATCACTATTTTAGAATAAGGGATGATCTGTTCAACCAGTTGAAGAAGCTACAATTCTGGATTTTACATTTTGGAAGAGTATTTTGTAACGTATGCAGAATGAAAATAAAAAAATATATTGTTTATAGTCCCAAAGCAAACCACTGGTCCACTATAAGAAGAAACTAAAAAATATGCTTTCTATACATACTTACACTAAAACTATAGCCAAGGACTTTACATATTTCAAATCAAAAGGTACCAAAATACTCTTGCTTGCTTTTTAGACTGGCTTTTCTCATCTATGAATGCATGCCATGTAAGCTTGTCAAATTTAAGGAACATAACAAACAAGTATTTTATTTTATTTTGTGTGATACGTGTGACTAGACTTTGATTATACCTCTAAAAAAAACAATAATAATTAATATGACTATACTACAACTGATTTTAATAATACTTTAAAACATCATGTAAGCACTTTTAATTTTGATATTTTGGTATAATCAGCTGCTTGTTGCAGCTGGACCAACACTATTAAAGAGGGGGTTGCCGACAGCGAAAGTGACGTCAGATTTCGTATTTTTTTAAGTTGTATAGCATAAAATCTAATAACATTTTACCTGGCAAAAATTTAGTACAAACATCTGTCTTCATCTTAATCATAAGATCTTAAAAGCATATGCACTGGAATTATTATTTTTCCCAACGTTTTCATAACCTAGAAAACTAAACACTGCTTTTAAGATCTTATGATTAAAATGAAGACAGAGATGTTTGTACCAAATTTTTGCCAGGTAAAATGTTATTAGATTTTATGCTATACAACTTAAAAAAATACGAAATCTAACGTCATTTTCGCTGTCGGCAAGTGTCGGACCAGGTTGCAGCGTCAATGCGCGGACACGGTAAAATTTCGCTTCCGTGTGTCAAAGTGACGGTGAAGGTTTTCCGGATCGTTCAAACAAACTACCCAGCAAAATTACATTTGCGGAATATTTTGATAATATTTTTTCAGAGAACATGCATATTGTAGGAATATTCATAAAAACTGTAGAAACATTATCTGAACATTCAGGCAACATTCAGGTGTTCGCCTTTTGAAGGTACTATTTGACGTATTATAAATATTCACCAATATCTTGAATGTATGTTACACAAATATTCATTGAAGATTAATTAATTTGAAACTTCAGAAGCATTTTTGTATGTTCTATGTATATCCATTTAATATTCACGTGTATATTATAAAATAAAAAAAAACACTAACGCCAGGTGCAGGGATCGAACCTACGACCATCGATTTACAAGTTCAACGCTCTGACCAACTGAGCCATCGACGTACTTGGAAATATTAGCTAAAAGCAAGAAGCTAGAATCTCGGTGACGTCATGATATTCCAGTTATCGCCACTCGTGAACATTCATAAGATAAGTATACCGTGAATGTCATAAGTATACAACCATTTGTGAACATTCATAAGATATTTCCTGCTATTTAGCATGTTCCATCAATATTCCAAAATTGCACATTCCTAAACGTGAACGTGCCTGTAGTGTGTGTCTACTTAAGTTAAATGTTCAATTTGTAAATATTTATAGAACCACTAAGTTAGGAAATATGTTACACACGGTATTGTGGAAATATCCCTATTCTTATTCAAAACAAACATATACATCATTTGGACATTCATCTAACATATTATATTTGTAGCTGCGATTAACAAATATTTTGGTTATAATATGCACTTACTGAACATATTTCGTAAAATATTGTAACAATGTTTTATAAATATGGGGGAATATTTTTTGCACATTAAGAACTTATTTTGCATATTCAAAAAATATTAGATGCTAGGTATATCGGTAGTTCGGCAGTTAAAAGTGAAAATATTCGCGAGATAGTCAAAGTCATCAGCTAGCATCACGATATATCAAAAAATGAACATGGGTAGAGGTGTGGGAAAGAATATAGGGTATTCAAGTTTTACAGATTAAATAAAAATGAATACCGGTGCCTTCATCAAAAGTCTAATATATCGCTTTTTTACTATTTTAAATCATGATTTTTGATTATGCCCATACCAAATAAAATGGTAAAATAAACTAGGTAGGTGTAGGTAATACTTCTTTTGCTTAATTCCGCACACACGAAAACTTTGTTTTTACAGGCGTGTTTAACCATGTTAACATTGTCAGGAGATGATTAAGTCTAATTATTAGACTTCATCTTCATTAGACTTAATCATCTCCTGATGATGCTAACAGGGTTAGCGAAACGCGCGTCGAGTGCAAAAAACAAAGTTTTGGTGTGTGGAATTAAGCAAAAGAAGTATTTTCTAAGTGCCAAAGGTTCCTGATTCCCAATCTAGGTAGGTAATCACAATTTTATTTCATAATTTGGTAAGTATCTTTGATAAGTTATTTCAAGAGAATAGATAGAAAATGCAATCATTATTTCATCTTGATTTTAATTTGGAAAATATATCCGAACAATGGCAAAGGCAAAATCTTGTATGTAGCCCCCGCTCTGCTTTAATTTACATCTGTCCAATTCATCCAATAATTTCTTCACCATTAGGTGCTGCAACGGGATGTTCTGCTTTTTATATATCATCCAAAATAGTTATTGGTGGCTGTGCACCAGGAAATTTGAGTTCATTTTGTAATCTAAAATATAATATTATCTTACAAAGTATATAAAGGTATACAGTTACTTAGAGTGACTATTTAGGTATCTACCTTATATTATGTGTTAAAAATATCTCGCAGTTACTTTATATTGAGTTTAGTTTTCATTTATTCTATAAGACCTCTGCATTACCATCTCTTATAATAATAACTTTGTGGAACATTTTGTGATACTGGAATCATTTTAAATAATAATTCTTCAGAGTT
The DNA here is from genome assembly GCA_963920635.1 of Pseudeuparius sepicola. Taxonomy (NCBI): domain Eukaryota; kingdom Metazoa; phylum Arthropoda; class Insecta; order Coleoptera; family Anthribidae; genus Pseudeuparius; species Pseudeuparius sepicola. Next base: position 41,981,345 of record OY987302.1, on the reverse strand, counting down.
ACTTTTGCAGTTGATTGAGGCCTCCATCGACGCTTTTGCTCAAATGCGCACTGAACCTTGAACCGCATATTATTAGTTTTGCAAAAGGCACTCTTTGGTGAGCTGCAACGGATGCTTGCAAGTTTATGTGCATACTTTATAATCTTCTTGAATTATTTTGAACTTAAAATGACAATGTCGTTCTTAGTGTCAAATTTTCATACTGCTTTGATTACTCTTCAAAAATTTACTTGCAAGCCTATGAGGCAACATCCCACATGGTTTTTGCTTTACCTCAGAGTCACTACTTTCATGCAAAACCAATTGAAATTTGATGATGACAGTTGATTTCAACAACTCTCCTAATAAAGGAACCCTAGTGGAACCTTGGTCGCATATAGCAAACGGGTTCAGGGGGTGTGGCTAAGTGGGTTATCAATATGGCTAACCAGAGCACAGAGCATATAAAAAAACAATATATGCTCTGGTTTGACTATAAGGCGATTTCGGGTATGATATGTCAAGCTCTGTGTGTTTGAGACTCCGTTTTGCTTGTGTGCCGTTCATACCCAGGGACTCTTTAAAATAAGGGGACCCAGCATGTCACAGTCTATCACATAGGAAAAGTGAAGCCTTGTTTTCTGTATATCTCCAAGGAGACCACATAAGTGGGCTGGTACAAGGTTATGTTATATGTCAGTGTCCAACTGCCATCAGGTTGTATGTGACATGCCAGTGCCATAGATTCCAAAGGAGGCGAAATATTTCCCATCATAGTTCACAATTTTTAAGTTTTCTAACTTCCAGATAGTCAATTAAAGGTAATGCGGCCGCCTGTAGTAGTCCCAATAATTGCAACCAGATTTTTCTTGTCTCACCTTTAGTAATCCTACAATTCCCATTACGTGGGCATTACGTATAAGTAAGTAGTTCAAAACAAAAATGGTATTTCCTAAATTTTAAATTATTAAGCAGGTAGCTTCAGTCAGGTCTTTTTTAAACAGTTTTTATCTACAACTATAAGTTTATTTTACGTTTGTGTGGTACCTTGGAAGAGAAATAAAATTACAAAAATGAGCACCGAGAAAAACTACATGATTAGAACTAAGTACAAGACCTAATCTTATTAGCCCATCCCGAAATCTGTGAAAGTTCTTTGGGTAGATACATTCAACAAGGGAAGAAAGTTCAAGTACACATATTATTACAAACAGGGGCGAGCTGACCCGGCAGCAGAGGTCTGCGTCGCAGACGCCAAAGGCCGCCCTTCCGTAGCGAAAAAATATTTTTTCAGAAAAAAAAGGTAGTAAGTCTCTACAGTACTTGCATTCGCCCTCAAAAACACCATATTGATATGAACCCGTAACCCGTCGGCGGCGTCGGTCGGCCGTCGGCAGTCGGCACTACCTCTATTCTGGTCTTTGCTCTGTGGCAACTGCGCGGCGCGGCGGCGTGACGTTGGTAGAAAAATTAAATATCTGTCTTCCATCAGAATATGCTGCAAGTCCCAGAACAGTTTTAGAGTACTTGTTCAAAAATTCTCCCACTAATAGTTTTCCGCCGAATACTTTTGTGCTTGCCAGTTACCGTAGCATCCGCGGAGAGATCATGTTCCAAATTAAAAATTATAAAAAACTATCTAAGGTCTTCTATGAGCCAGGAGAGATTAACCGATTTAGCAATAATTTCCATTCAAAGTATCCTACTTGATACAATAAATAAATATCAGTGATATAATATCAGAGTTTGCCAGTGTTAAAGCCAGAAAAGTACCATTCGTTTAACTTGTATCTTGTGCCTTGTACCTAAGGGATAACCCCAATATTTTAGAAATATTTTACTTTTTTTTTCATTTAGAAGAAAATGTTTTATTTATTTTTACAAGTACCTGTATATATTTTTCCCATGCAAAATATATTTATTTTCAGTTGTGTTATTACTTTGTAAACCTAATTCTTTTTACATTTTTAGTTTCTTTTTCTTAGAAAATTATTTATTTAATTTTAAACATTTTTTATTTTAAAGAAACATTTACCTTGTTCCTTTCGGTTTGGAAATTCTACCAGACCCAAAACATATTACAAATTAAGAGTGATTGCCAGTGGTAAAATTTTTTTATTATATTCTGCAGACGGGCGGCCAAACATCTAGGAACGCCACTGATTACAAATGGATTCAGGAACCTGGTAACAAGGTGCAATAGCGACAAATTCTCAAATGAGCAAAATCGGCACTGACTTACCATACCTACTTATATTACTTAAATTCCTGGAAATAATTGCAGGAAACCAAATTCAAATATAAAATAAATTTGATTCATTTGGCACTTGCCATATTCTGTGTTTGTTGACAGAACATTGTCAAGTCTAATTTTTAGAAATCATTGAAACCATTATTAATTTTTACTAACAATCAAAGTACCTGTTATATTCAATATTCATATAGATTCTCCAATAAAATGGCATACTTGGCATCATTGAGACCATTAGAATGGGGAAAGAAACGGCCTCACTTTGGAAAGTATAATGCTGGGTCCCCTTACTTTAAAGGGTCCCTGTTCATACCCGAACCCTATATAGGATCCAGTTATTATTTTTGTTTTATGTCTATGAACTAACCTTAAATTTACGATGCAAATGCTATAATTTGCAAATAGAAATGGAAAAATTGGTTGATAGTGAAGTTATGGTAAGTTATATTTTTCATTAGTTAGCACATCAAACTGACAATCAATGATTCTACTGCGCAACTCGGAGCGTCACGTACCTAATAAACGGCTGGTGCTCGAGGGGGTAGGGGGGAGGAAAAAAGAGCAACTCTGGAGCATCAAGCTCAAGCATAATACTCAAGAAAGAACGAAATGGAAGTGGAGTACTCCTGAGTAGCTCTGGAGTGCTCTAAGTGTAATACCCGAAAGCGACTTATAGCTGTTATTCCATAAAACACAATATTCCAGCCGAAACCCCATGTTGCCAAATTTACCATGTTTAGATCAGAGAAATGAAGTAGGGAGAATACGTTACAAGCTGCGCGAACTGCCTATAAAAGTGGCGGCCATATTAAACCAACTTCATCCATGGGCGTATCATTGTTAACAGACTTGGCACTGCAGACTGCTTTAGAAGTCTTCGTCCTCGTTCGCCACGATGCACAGTAAAGGCATCAGCAGCAAAATGTTTTGAACAAACAAATTTATTTGGACTTAAAGTCCAATCAGTCCCCAAGTTAAGAATTTTTAACCACATATTCAATCATTAAAATTATAGAGATGCGCGCCTATGGTGCCCAAAATTTCGGCGATTTTGTTTACTAAACTTAGCAAAAAATGATACTCCCGGAGGTCTCCTAAACTTATAATTCTTACAGCTTGGTACTGCACACGACATTTTCCAAAAACACTGACCATTTCTCTGCTGAAAATACAACAACTACCGCTGAGAACAAGAACTATAACTGCAACCGTCAAAGTGAGGACAATATGGCGGCCATTAAATTTACCTGGAAATAGGATGCGCAGTTTTCAAAGCGCGTTCTCCCTACTCCATTTCTCTGGTTTAGATATAAGTGACGTTAGAGCTTTGTTTAAGCGCGCATTCAAAAAGCCATTTTCAGTATCAATTTGCGAGAAAGAAAACAATTATTTTGCAGTTTTTATTTGAGGAATGTTATCCTGCATACAAAGACTTTTCATTAAATATAAATTGAGCAAGAAAAAAATTTTGCACAGGTACCCTATTCCCGCAAATGTTACTTTGTCGATTTAGTCTCCATTTATTCTATGGGGCCTCTTCATTGCCATTTTCTGTAATACTAACTTTACGGAACATTTTGTGATACTGGAATCATTTTAAACAATCATTCTTAGAGTTACTTTTTGCCTAAATGCGCACTGCACCACACACTATTCTTGCAATAGGCACTCTTTGGTGAGTTGCAACGGATGCAAGTATACAAACATATTTTCTTTTTTTTTGTCTTTTTGCGACAGGAGAGGAAATCTATTTCAGGGTATAGTGGTTGGATTCCAGCCCTATTTTGTAGCAGAAGTGGCTGTAGTAGGGAGTGGTGTGCGGCTACTAGAAGAAGCCTTGGCGGTTTAGTGTAGAACTACGAGTAGGGTTTTGCCAGACGAAGTGGCTTTTGGCTGCCTTTTTAGAAAAAGGGCTAGAAAATTCCTCAGATGAGAGTATGACGGGGCCTTTTCTGTGGGAGATCGGGATTGGGGACATAACCGGTAGCAGTTCGGAGAAGAGCGTTTGGATGAGTCTCCGTCTTTGCATAGGTTTTTAAGGAGGGTTCCTGGATTAAGTCATTCAAAAATGGAATATTATATTATATTCATGTCACGGTGGATGTGCCGATTAGCAACATACCATTCGGCACCCGTGATAGTCCTAAGACAACGACTTTGAACTACTTGGAGTTTTTTTGTGATGACTTTTTGCCATATGCTGCCAGGCAGCGCAGTCATAGGTCATCACGGGACGAAGTATACAGTCTGTGCACTCTAAGATGACACGCGAGAACCTCAGTCTAAACGCCGCACTTTAAGCTGTTTATGGATCGCTGGCGCTTAGACTGAGGTTTTCGTGTGTCAGCTTAGATTGCACGAACTGTATATACCTCAAATCGCCCTTAAATTATTTTTTCTGTTCTTTTTGCTATATTATTTTCTTCCTTTTCCAATGGGTTTCATACGGTTCTAAATTTTTTTCACTTTTTGCCATTTTCAAAGGCTTAGGCCCTGGCCTAATATACTACAATATTAAGATAAATAATATAAACACAAAATAGTTATTTTTGTTACAAGTAATCATTGCTGTTTCCGGACGAGGCGTTAGCCGACCGGAATAGCAGATGAGTCCTGAAAAACTTCATTTAGGTACGTGTGACAAACACTATTTTTTGTCATACGCTACCAAAATTTTGTTTACGCTTTTTACAATAATTCTTCAGAACGCTTTTTGCAAATTTTCCATAATTTTTGAAATCATAATGTTCGAAAAAGTTGGCTTAGAAATTGATATTGTAGCAACAAGACTGTTAACTTGTACCAGAGTTTAGATAAATATGTGACTCGATTAAAATGACAAAATCTAGCAACTGGGAGTTACTAAGCAAAATTATTCAAAACTGTTATACTTTACAGCCGCAAAACCTAGTAACTAATGCTTACTATAGGTTTTGGTGTAGCCTCGCATCATAGTTATCTATTTCAAAGCGTTTCAGAAAATAGTAATTCAACTTGCTTGATTTTCATATAGGAATAAATAGATTAAACCACAGTTACTAGTTACTAGGATTTAAAAGTATATGTATCTCTGGATATATAAATCTTAGGATAACAAAAATACTATTTCCAGGTACATAGATCTTTTTACAAGAATGTCATTTATGCATACAACGTTAAAACCTAGTAACCAGGGTTGGGAACGTAGTTAATATGACATTAATTATACGCAATTAATTACCGTAGTTAATGTATAATTGACTACGTCATGTTTTTGTACAATTAACTATGTATATTAACTACATAACTTTAACTACGTGTCAACTACGCAAAATTTAAACATTTCAAATGCCTTATTTGACTAAATACATTTTTTTAATTATTTGTTTTATTCTTTTATTCTAAAATTGTTTAGGTAAATACCTAAGTATTATTAAATTATTATTATATCTAGTCCTAATCTAATAAACTCTCTTAAATTTTTACACGGTGATTATATTGAGGATAGCGATGATTGAAAAGATTGTACGTTTAGGTACCTACATGCTTACATTTTACATTGTTCACTGTTCATTTATTAAAAATTTACATATTCATTATTGTTTATGTTTATTGATTAGGTGTAAAAATTAATAAAATAACTAAGTTAAAAGAAAAATAATTATTTTTATTTATAAAATATCAAATAAAAATAAAAATTTGTCAACTTAAATTCAGTCTTGGACAATAGGTACCTAATTTTGTGCTGAGAAATTTCAGTTCTTCATATTTGTTGTGGTATTTTCGTCTAGCCATGATTCTCTTTTGTAAAAATTATTGTAGATGTAAAGTGAGGTTAGAGAGCGTGTGTTGACGTCGACTATCTACAAAAATGACCTTGAATGAACCAATCGAATTATTTATTACATTAACTACACGGAGTTTACTACATTTAGAATTAATTACGTAGTTAATGTAGCTAATGTAGTTAATGTAATTAATACAAAATTTTCGCTACTACCCTGCTAGTAACTATTAACCTATATATTTTGTGGTAACTATATAGTTGCTAGGTTTTCACAAAGCACGGGAGAGGGCGCTGACGCTCGCCTGGATATAGTCGCCATATTGGGTGCATTCTGGGAGATTTAGAGTGCATTCCAAGGGATAAGCGAAATTTGTAAAGGCAAGTATGGTAACCATTGAAGTAGTATTGGAGGGGAGAAGCTGTCACGTGACCCAAAACGGGTTCACCTACGTCATAGATTACCAGAACAACGTCAATTTGTTGACTCGGTGCTAAAAGTGCATTAAAAGTGGCTAAAAGTGCAGTTTTCCTTGTTATTGCGAGCTATTGACCTCTGGATATAAATATGTCATGTGCTGTACGTTGTTGCAGTAGCAATTCTAAAGAGGACAAAAAGAAATTCACAGGAATTACATTTCACAGGTAATGTAAACAATAGACAAAGCCGTATCAATATAATTTATAATATCCACTTTGAAAAGAAAAATATTACCTTTATAACTACTCTAGGTATGTATTTTTCAAGGATTGCCTACAGGGTGTTTCTTCCTTCGATTCAAAATAACCCCATATTTTCTTTCATAGGTTTTTATAATTTTACTAGGAATACTGTTTAATCAGACCCTGGCGTGTCAGCCATATTGAGAACAGACTTAGCCACACCCCCTGAACCCGTTTGCTATATGCGACAAAGTAATGTTATGGCGCCTCCCCCCATACTATCTCAATGATGGCAACCATTGAGGTAGTATTGGGGGGGGGGAGAAGCTGTCACGTGACCCAAAACGGGTTCAAATACGTCAGAGATTACCAGAACAACGTCAAATTCTTGACTCGGTGCTAAAAGTGAATTAAAAGTGGCTAAAAGTGCAGTTTTCCTTGTTATTGCGAGCTATTGACCTCTGGAAATAAATATGTCATGTGCTGTACGTTGTTGCAGTGGCAATTCTAAAGTGGACAAAAAGAAATTCACAGGAATTACATTTTACAGGTAATGTAATCAATAGACAGAGCTGTATCAATATAATTTATAATATCCACTTTGGTACTTTATGAAAAGAAAAATATTACCTTTATAACTACTCTAGGTATGTATTTTTCAAGGATTGCCTACAGGGTGTTTCTTCCATCGATTCAAAAAACCCCATATTTTCTTTCATAGGTTTTTTATAATTTTACTGGGAATACTGTTTAATCAGACTCTGGCGTGTCAGCCATATTGATCACAGACTTAGCCACACCCCCTGAACCCTTTTGTTATCCGCTATACCCCGATTACGTCCCGATTTAGTCAGATGATATTCTCCACAAAATCCCTAGTAATTTTTTGTTACAGTGGGTATATGTGTCTCAACCTGTCAATGACGTCACTCATTGATTTATGATGTGAATAGTTACCCAAGTGATAACATATTAAAATAAAACCCTATTGCAATCACGATTATACCGCTATAAATAAAAATAACTAGGACTACAACTCATTTTAATAATAATTTCAAACGTCATGGAAACACTTTTCATTTTGCTATTTTGGTACAATCAGGTGCTTTTGGCAGCGGCTCTATGCGGACTCGGGCAAATTTAGCTTCGGTGTGTCAAAGTGACAGTAAAGGTTTTCCAGATCGTTCAAACTGGTTCAAATAGTCGGCAGTGAAAATATTCGCGGGTTTTCTACGTTTCGTTGGGCTCGTTACTGCATTTGATGCCAACTTAGGATATCGAAATTACCAATTGACAGTCTCAGTAAGGACTTCTTAAAATATTTTGACTTTATATGCGACAAAGTAATGTTATGGCGCCTGTATGGGGGGGAGGCGCCACAAAATGACATTCGACAACGGCCCTCGTGCATTTGACATTTGACAGTGAATGACGTATGCGCCCAATATGGCCGACCTGTCGGTGGGACATATATATGCATATACATGCAACAAATGATTGAATTAGAAAAGCAGTCCAGTTTATTTTACAAGGGTCATGATCGTGTTCCAAATCAGCTTTGTTCCAAGACGATTCAAAAGCAGTTCTAGCGAATCGGAACACAGAAGAGTGATTCCAGAACTGTTTTCCACAACCTGTTCAGAATTGTTGTTGGAAGAAATCCCATATTTCATTAAAATAGCTAAATTTTGGGAGATTTCTGGATTTTAATTGACATATAAATAGTATCTAGGATCCTTTTGGCAAAAATACCATAATTTTTAACTGTTGGTACGGTCTGAGGTAACGCCCAGGTTGGCGACACTGCCAGGTAATGACATCACGGATTATAATTATGAGAGTCAGCGCTCCAACGCATGCGCGTAATGTCATGTCAGACAGAAGTGTCAGAAATTATTAAGATCGAACCTGTCACTAAAATCTTTTTTTATAAAAATTGGTATTCGGTGTGGATTTAGTCGGTTTTAAAATCTGGCCATAGTTATGAAGCAGGAGCAAGTTTTACAAATAGAACCCCAAAATGAGCTACGATTTAAAGGTGAGACCGCCCATATATCGACTACTTTGATATCTGCTCATACTACACGCACTGCCTAGTTCCCCAAAGACCCAACTCAGGACCTTCCTTATTACTGTTGATTCTTTTTGGATTTTTTAAGCTTTACCACTTAAATAAATCAGCAAAACTTGGCAGCCGTAAAAATAAAAAAGTCGTTTATATTGCATTCACCCCTTGGCCTAGATTAAATTGATATTATTTTTGCAGTCCTAGGTAATCCTAATATGTAGATATTAGATAGGGTGCCAACTTATTTCCATTTCATTACTTGCACTTATTACTCGGTAATTTACGACAATTTACTAATACAAAGTCCTTTTCAAGTTCTCACCTTATTTACCTTGAAAACTTTTGCTGAGGCAAACATCAATAATAGTTTTTATGAACCATACATTTTTGAGCTATTAAATAAACTTGAGATCTAAAAAGCCAAATGCACAATAAGACCGAAATTGAAATTAGGTACCTAATAATAACAATTAAAAGTCAATTCGTTTTTTACTGATTTGCAACAGGGAGATAGATACCTACTTCTCTATAGTTAAAACTTCTTGATGAGTTATAAAATAATTTTATAAAAGATTATTATAATAATATAATTAAAAAGATATTTTAGAAATTACAAGCAGTCTTATCTTACCTATACCTACATATTTTTTCATAATATAAAATAATATAATATAGATGCTTATCTGGCTGAAAATAATAGCTCTGAAATGTAGATTGACATACAGTAATAAGAAATTTATTGTGTGTTACTCATATTTATGCGTTAGTTTGTTTTTATAAAAATAAACCATCGCTAAATTTTTACAGGCATTCTATAAAACCGCTTTATTAATAGTCATTTCAAAATTTGCTTGTTCAGGTTCTGTATGGGTTTGCTGCCTATAAATATTTTGAGGTCAGGAAGTCTGGATGCCATATTAAATCATAGAACAAATTGTTTACAATAATTATTTTGCTACTGTACTGTAAATGTTCTTATTTGGTGCCGCAAGGCTCAAACATTGTTATTAGCATACTGCACTAAGTAAAGTGTTAGATAGGTATTATTTATATGTTTACTCATGATATTTGCCTAGAGGCTACATCATCTTTGAGAGCACCTACGATCACAGTTTTTTGTTTCTCTGCCATTTTAGAAATGCTTGGTAACATTTTAAAAAGGCTATTTACCATGTTACGACTCCATAACTTGGTTCAGGGCCTGGGCACTCTTTTCTAAATTGTCAAACTCCTCTTTTAGTTTTTACCCCCATCGCAAGTTGAATGAACTTGAACTTTCTGTCTTATGTCAAAATAAATGACGTGCATCTTGTTATTAATTCACTGGTTATAGATATATTTATGTTAATTGTTATTAATGGCGTCTTGTGTTTTTGCTTTGTCAATTTGCCCTGTGTTTGTTGATATTTCGGTTTGGTTAGTGGTTTTCTTGTGCGTTTTCCTTATTACAATGTATATTATCCTAAAGACAAAGAAAAGTAACAATTATTTAAAAATGTAATTTTATATCAGCAGTAAGTCTTTTAATTTATTAATTTCTCATTAAGTACTTAAATTTATCGTAAACGCTTCCAAATTGCAGATTAAGTGAAACATTTACTCATTGTTTCGATTAAATAAATAAATGATTAATCGAAACATTGACTGAATGTTACGGTTAATGTGCAATTTGGAAGCGATTGTAAGAATTAATTTTTATGAAATATTTAAAGTTCACGCCATATTGACGTTAGTTTTTACCCCCACCACATTTAAGGCGCTGTCAGGCAATTTGGCTTGAGAGGAGGAGTGTCCAATCTATAAACCCTCATTAATCTGGTACTTGGTTGCTAAAGCCTGTTTTAACAAGATTTACATATTATGCTACATGCTAGAAATGTATCTTTTTTTAGATTTACGTACCCATTAAAGTTTTTGTAGGGCCATCTATTAGAGAGTATACAGTTTGTTCGGAGAATCTTCGGCCCTACGTCATCAAATGTCAAAAACTACAACTCCAGTGCACTGTCAAAAAGTCAGTGGCACATTGTTATTTTTAGAAATTAATGGCGTGTAAATTGGGTTGCATAAGAAGGTAGATTCAAAAAATGGTGAATACTTTGGGTTTATTTTTTAATAGGAGTAGAAAAAAATATTGTCTTTACGGTCAAATCAAGGGGAATTGCTCCTTTATTAAAGATTTTATCTTGGCATTGTTAATAATGAACAGCAAAAATATTAACTATTAGCATTTGAATTGAAGATAGGCAACTAAAACAATACCTAGGTGTTGCTTATTCATTTTCCTTATTTGTTAGGTATCAAAACATTTCTTAATTTCCAAATTCATTTCATTTCACTCTTTCCTTTATAATAAAGTTATAATATAATTTTCAAATGCCTATTGTTGAGACTGTACATCAGCCGTTCTGCTACCTAATTGTTTTTACGATTGCCCTACCCTTATGGTGTCAGTCTTCCTGAGACAATATGTCTGACGTACATGTAAGGGATTCGGTTAAGTTTTATGAGTAATAGCGTAGTATATGTACGCATCCGGCGGGTAAAAATACAAAAACTTCTAAAACGCTTACGGCAGCCGTCCGAAGCTATTGCATATAATGCAGTACATGTACGGCACCCGGCCCTCAAGTTCCCTTTCAAAATAGTACCGCTACGTCAACCATCCCGAATGGGTTAACAATATTCAAAATTCTGTCTTAAGAAATGTATTATCTTAGTGACAACTGACAATAATAAAAAAATAATAATAAGTAGGTCCAATAAAATCAGTTGGCACAAGCGATAAGATCATATCACATTTTCACAATGAAACAAAGTTCAAAGCACTTCATTACCAATCCGTTAAAGCTAGTTTTCAGGTATTCTAGGCAGATTTTCAAATATAATTTTTGTTATTATAACTCTAAATTAATATTGTTATTGCTATAATTTTTTTACTGTTCTATTAAACTTATCAGAAAACTAATAAATATATACTTTACTGTTAATGTTGCAGTAAAACAAAATAGTAAATTTGTATTTTTGTTGGTAATTTAAAAAAAATGTGGGATTTGATCCTACTATAAAGTAAATGATGTTTGCATAGGCATGCTCGTTAACCCGTTGGGCTAAATTTACTTTAGAAAATTTTTTTCATGAAGTTCCAAGTTATGTTAATTTAGTAATTTTTAATTAATAAAAAATTAAATTTGGCGGTCCATCCGGAGAGGACCTCTTTTGATATTTTGTTCCTGGGAATTTTCTGAACAGATATAAATCATCGGCCTCGGAATTATTTCTATTTATTTATCCAAAGTAGGCCTACTCCTACTACTCGTATAAGAAAAACAAAAAAAATAAAAAATAAAATAAGTCTTAAGTTTTTGGTAAGATAATTCAATGCCAAATTGCGACAAGTTTTTGTAAATCAAAAAGCTACCAATTAATTTTATTGGACTCCCACAATACCTGGTTTTCATGTTCGTGACAAAGACAGAACATCTCAGTAATGTCTGTGACCCCCCAAGCGTCGTTTGGGGGTTTTGTCCAAATAGCGCATTATTAGATGTTAATTGTATATAGGCCACTAAAACAACACCTAGGTTCAAATGCCTATTGTTGGAAATTAAGAAATGTTTTGATACCTAACAAATAAGGAAAATGAATAAGCGGAAACTAAAATAACAAAGTTTTCACATATTAAAATTTTTTAAGAGTGTGAAATTTTCAAAACACAGGTACGCACATAAATGTAGGTCGTCTATCCAGGGCTCACCCTAGATAGGAGACTGACGTGGCACTCCCACATAGACTTCCGGATAAAAATGGCTAAGGAAGCTCTCTCAAAATTATACCCAACGTTAGCTAGAGACTCGAAGCTGAATGTTCAAAACAAAGTTTTAATTTATACTCAAGTGTTAAGACCCTCCTTATTGTATGCGTGCGCCGCTTGGTGTTTTGCAACTAACCACCCTAACAGACTACTCACGAACGCTTGCACGTACGAAATTGACCACAGACTACCTCACAAAAGACCTAGACATTTTATAGATGCAAACGATGAATGACACTGACGATAACCCATGATATTAAATTTAATTATTAGAATAGGGTAGTTTAATTGATTAATTATTTTTTAAATTAATTAATTAATCCCCCTTTTAATATTTTATGAAAATGTAAAAGCACACGCAAAAATTCTTTGATAGGAGATTATACTCTCCATGCACCGACCAGCTACGTATATCTCTCACTCTCTCATCTGGGGAACAGGGCGTTTACATAGACCAAATTTAAAAACCGAACATAAATGTAGAGAGTAGAGAGGTTAACGAAAGAGGTTCCAGACTGACTGAACACGTCGTGAAGCACTTTCTGCATACCAACGTGAGGTGACGTAATAGTACGACAGCCGTCCCCGACCTTTGGATTCCCAGCGCCGTCCTATGCGAATGCGCTTGGCGTGTCGGCCCGTCCCAAACAGGTTAAGCCGTTATTGGACACTTGTTCTGTAGAACTATGCCAGAGCTAACGCATTTATTATTTATTCAGTAAGTAGTAAGATAAATAGGTATATGGATATGGATATGGTCTCAATACTGTGGTCTCGCTGTGGTTCTTGTGCTTAAGAATGTAAGTTCCACTAAGTGCTAACATACTCGTTAACACATTAATTATATCATGTGTCCTTTTCGATGTACCGGAATGAGAAAAAGTACATGTTGGGAAAGTGAAATTTGCTCATGGCTACTACATATATTTGGGAGTAAATAAATATGTTTATTGACCACAATGGTTTGACAGATAAGAGCATCCTCAAATCTTACATGCCCGATAAAAGTTTACTAGAGTGCACTTGTGTTATATAGGCCTGCAGACTTATTCTTATTTTCATTATCATTTCCCCATTACGCAAAATGCTATTTGATTGGGTGGCATGGTGATCTGTTGCCTCTGTATGTCACTGACGTCAATACAGGGCGACCCATATACAGGGTCATCCAAACTTCCAGGCCTAGTCTGGACAAACGGGAATAAGAACAAATATCTACTTCTGCTAGTGTTTTAAATGGGACCACAGATTATTGACATACGTCACTTGACATTTTGACACTCATCATCCTTTTATATTGGATATTTGGATTGCTCCATTTTTTTTTCAAATAACATTTTATACCAGTCTTTTTACCAGATTTTGGTTGTTTATGAAATATTCGAAAAGTTCACTTTTAACACCTTGTAACTCAGTAAATATACAATTAAGAGCATAATGTGAAGTGTGGAAACATCTTGGATTACAAATTGACAGAAATTTGAGATCCAACAGCCATGTAAGATCTATTGTCCAGAGCCTCTTTGAGAGGATCTCAGTTATGCTACGTTGAAAAATTTGTTTTATTTTTGAATGCTGTCATGAAAAGGCAGCTATGTGAAACATTGGTTAAGTCACTTAAGCTGTGAGAAAGTTGTCTATGGTATAGTCCTTGCTTAGATGCACAAACAGTTTCATGAATATACACATAATGGAAAAATATGAGACTATGATGTTTCACCAAAGCTCAAGCTTTTAAAGTAGATAGGCAATCTTTGTTCATAATGTTCTGCATAGCGGAGTGTCAACCCCAGTTTTTCAGATTTTCCTCTGGTTTTGGGATTTCCGAAGACTCGTTTTAAGTATTTTCCCTCAACATTTCTAAAAAAATTTCACCTGCAGCGCATATTGGTTATAGTATTTTTAAAAGAAATGGCTCGTGGCATATGGGACAAAATGCTGTGGTAATTGGCAACACCAAACTAGTTTCCAATTTCTAATGGAAATTATGTTTGGGTCTTTCGGAGGTGTGTTTGGTGTTGCCAATTACCAAAGCATTTTGTCCCATATGCCACGAGCCATTTCTTTCAAAATTATAATGGGGACACTAAATATTCATTTTGTTTAATCAGTATTTTTAAAGTCACTTGAAACAGCATAAAAAACTCTAATTCCATAAAAAAAACTCAATATAGGACATAAGCATCACGCAGTTTTTTAAAGATATACATATTCTAAAAGCAACATAATATTTCACTTTTAAGGGTTTTTTAAGGTTGTCGTCAAACACAACGTAAAGGATAATGCACCATACAATATTGTTGAAAGCTCTAAAAAGCCATATGGATTACAACTATTTACGCAAGTATATCCTAAAATCTGTGAAATTATCGCACGCCTATCCATCGCCTTTCGCTGTACAAGTGGCCGGCTGTCGAACAGTGTAGCCCATGCAAGTATTGGTGATATATTATATTAGGCGAGCATGCAATCAATGGTTTTTACTACAATATCTATCGTCTCTGTCTCCTTCATCTCCTTTTACTTATAATACCAGAGGTGCGGTTTAATATGGTTAAAAAAGTGTTTTGACTCGTATTTTATTGCCGGAACAGTCTGTTCTCGAGCTACCCTGGTAAAATATAAATGAATTCACTTGAAACACAGTGATATATGAGGCGCGATCTATTTCATAGCTTTTACCATGCTCTGCTACTGGTAAAAATACCAGACTTATCAGCCGAAATCACCCGTATAAAATTCACAGGTTTTTATGCTGTTCCAAGTGACTTTAGAAATACTATACCAACTACCTAAACCTGTTTAAAACATCATTAAAAATTTTGCCTCTCCATGAAACATAGGTATTTCTATTATGAATATCCTCTCCTACTACTAAATGAATAAATTTTGCTCTATAAGGTAAATGAGTGGAATAATTGAAATTACATAGGTATATTAATATAGGTTGATTAAAGGTTTAGTGATGATCAATATTATTAAGCGGAGGAAATAATCCATATCTTGAAGTGAAGAATATGATACGAAGGGTATGACTGACAGTCTCATCTCAGCAAACACAGTTTATTAACAGGAAAAAACTGTACAGGGTGGGCCAAATTGAACGACACTTAAATATATTTTTTTCATCAGTAACTCTTGC
This sequence comes from Pseudeuparius sepicola, assembly GCA_963920635.1. Lineage (NCBI taxonomy): Eukaryota > Metazoa > Arthropoda > Insecta > Coleoptera > Anthribidae > Pseudeuparius > Pseudeuparius sepicola. Next base: position 41,965,665 of record OY987302.1, on the reverse strand, counting down.
ATTGGATTCTACGTAAAAGTGCTTTAGAAATGTTTTTACAGAAACACAAAATTTTCAACCTGAAAAAAGTGACGGTCACTTTCTGAAAACGCACATTTTCGAAGAACGCTCTGTAACTCAAGAACGGTGGCAAATAGCGATTTTCGGTTTTCGCCATTAAGTTTACCATAAAAAATGAGCGTCAGACACCAATATCAGTTTTCGTCTATCTCCGTTAAAAATAGGAGTCTCCCTTTAAAAGTGTTCAATTTGGCCCACCCTGTACCTACATGTCTCAACGCACCTCCCTAGTTGGGTAGCAGTAAAACATTTTGCTAAGCCAACAAAGCTTTCTAGACATAGACTTAACTCAGTATGTAGTTGTGGAAAAAGGTAACCTCAAAAGAAGGAATTTAACGCATCAATTAAATAAAAATTTTATATAAAATATTGGCATCCAGGAGAGAAGCCGTGTAAGCCAAAGTCGTTGTGGCGAAAAAGCCATAATGCATGTAAATTTTCTTAGGTTGATTTTCATGGCTAGCTTGATTTTTCTAATTATTGTGCCTTGCTTCACGCTGGAATTTTTGTTACAAATGGTCTTAAATTGATCAAGTCTTGAAATTTCAGGGTATTTTCAATTGTTTTGTACATTTTTCAAGGCACACTTGATATCTGATGCGATAAACCACTTGACTTTGGCAGCAATTTCTGTTGTAATGAAACATATTTATAAAAAGAAAACCAATCTTTCTTTGTGTTAATTTTGATATACAGAGGTTTGAAGTAACACCACATGATGCCTTTTTAAAAAACCATAGCTACCCATGGAATAATCACCCTAACGAAATAGTAGTGTTACTATTTTGTTAGGGTGATTGAAATATTTTCTCTTAGGTCAATCTAAAAATATAGTGCTCTTCATAGATTTCTGAAGTGTTCACAAGCAATAACGGAACACTGTGTTTAAATGAAGTAATAAAAATTACAGAATGTATTATAATCTAGTGAAATTCTCTATTGATAGAAAAAATGACATATTATCCGCTGAATCAAATTTTATATTTCAGGACCATTCAATGATCCAGTTACATCTTACATGAAGCTAACAAACCCATCGGATAAGAAAGTTTTGTTTAAAATTAAGACCACTGCTCCGAGGAAGTATTGCGTTCGTCCAAATTCTGGAGTACTTGAACCTTTCAAATCTACAGAAATAGCAAGTAAGTATCTTTGGATTTAGCTACAGAGTATTTTTTTCTGAGCATTTTGCTATGAAAGTAAGATTGTTTTTGATGTTAAATACTGTTTAATTTTTATAAAGTTTTCAATAAAATTTAGCATTTTCTCTTGTAAAAGTGGCAAAGTATACTTCAAATTAGAAATCTAAGTTTTTTAGCACTTTAATGCACTTAATAAAGAGGACTTGTGTGGCTCATAGCATTATTTTGCTTGAAAAAAACTGTAGCTTTATTAAGTTTGTTTGATTTCTGGCTTGCCCGCTCACTTTGCTCACACAGCTTTTGTCAGAAAATAAATATTCAGAGGTCAAGAGTGGGGTCTATAGTAATGCATTGAAACAATAAATTTGTATCAACAAGGCACTAATATAGAGGGTAATTCTAAATTATATAGTAATGGGTTTGTTCCCACAGCAGTTCTGAACTGGTTCTCGGCGATCAAATTGGTTGGTAACAGTTCTGGAATTACTTTTCTGCATTCTGATTCGCTAGAATTGGTTCACAACTATCTTTTGGAATAAAGCTAATATAGTAACTGTAATGTATTGATAATAAAAGCAGCTATATGCCCTGGGGAGGGCTATGGTTGCCTCATCGGAAAGTACATATTATATACAAGTCTAAATAGTCAGTATTACGGTGCCAAGAAAATCAGTAAATGTGAAGGCAAAACAGGTGAAAGCTATAGTTTCAGTGCCATTAGCTACAACCAGGCAAAGGGTCACATGTCACACGTAGACTCAGCTAGCAAGTCCTTACAGTATTCATTCAAATTCACACGATCTGTTTGAATTTTGACTATACGCATTACTGTAATGCTCCATTTTCTTAAATCAGTTATTATTTACTAGACAAAAAAAGTTGCAGATATAGGACACTGTGGACACTGTAGTTTGAACTTATAACCTTATAAATGACAAAAGTAAAAAGTTAGAAGGTAGAAAGTAAATGTTTTACTCGATCCTCTCACATGTGTAACTTCATAGTCTTCCTTCCAGTCTCGCTGCAGCCATTCCTATTTGATCCGGCCGAGAAGAACAAGCACAAGTTCATGGTGCAGACGGTATTTGCACCCGACGGTGACATCAACCTGGACCAGTTATGGAAGGACATCTTACCTGAGCAGTTAATGGACTCGAAGCTGCGCTGTGTGTTTGAGATGCCGCCCGAGCCAGAGACATTCGCGGCTGGAGGAACGGCACATCAGACAGGCAATGAGGCTCCAAAGCAGGCGACGTCAGGCGGCACCATGCCGGGACACAATACCTCCGCGGAGTTGCAGAAAAAGGAGCAAGAAGTAAGTTTCGTGAAACTTCTCTTTAAATTTCATTTTGCGATTATTAGACATCTGTGGTGCTATGATGTTAACAGGGCCGTAGATACCTTTTGTTGATAGGAGGATTTTTAAAAAATTTAAAAAATAATAATTTTTCTTGTCAAGAATTGCGCCGCAGGCGAAAATTTTTCAAATTTTCGAGGTCACATAGTTTAAAATTAAAAAATTAACTGTGGAACCATAATGATTTAAATATCCGTATCGATAGATAGATAGATAGATAGATAGATAGATAGATAGATAGACATTTATTGGTAAACAATACATAAAGTGTTTGTACAAGTCGAGTGATAAAATTAATGAAACAACTGTTGAGAAAATTAGACAATAATTAACAACATATATAATATAGATCAATATAGAAATTTATTTCCTGGTGGGCCCATAAATAATATTATTGATTTTTAAAGGCAGGTGTTAAAAGGAGGTGTTTGTTTATTAAAATGCGCGCCAGGCGAAATTGTTTAGAAAATTGAAGGACAAATAGTATTACTGAAACATAGAAAATTGGGGGTTGAACCTCCAACCTTCCCCCCCCCCCTATTTACGGCCCGGGATTTTAAGTATTTTTGGAATCAGTTGATTAATTTTACGACAGGTTCTGAAGCTGAAGAAAGTGGAAGTTGGTCTACTGCTACTGTCTTCAAATTTTAGAGTAACAAGCACGGAAAAATATACGCCGTGTGTGTTGCTACTGTAACCAGCTTTCAAAGTGATTTATCTAGGTAGGGGAAAAGTGGGCAGTATTGGCTGTACCAACACTATTAAACATAGCGCTGTTTCAAGCTATCAGCACAGGTACCACAAATACCATTGTTACATAATATTTTATATTTATAAAGTAAAAACATTCAAATGTGTCTGTTACAACGAATTTAATATCCAAAATAAAATAAAATGTTTGTTGGTTATGTCCCTATATTGACAAGTTTACATGTCACATATTCTCATAAATTTTCTAAAAAACGCCAGTCTAAAAAGTAAACGAAAACATTTTCATACCTTTTGATTTAAAATGAAGTCCAAGCCTAGTTTTAGTGTAAGTAAGCACAGAAGGCATTATATTTTTCAGTTTATTCTTTGCATAGTGGACTATCGGTTTGCTTTGATGCTTTAAACCAATTTTTTAGTTCAGATCTTACAGATCATCCCCTAGTTCCAAAATAGTACTTATTCCTCTGCAATTCACATTAGTCTGTGCATAGTATGATTTTCTTTAAATATGTACGGTAATTTAATGTTATCAGAAATAAATCTACCTATAAAAACTATGTTAATATGGCAAACCTGCGAAATACTGCCCCCAAAGACATTGGTGAAGATATTCAAATCAAATCTATCAACCTCTCTGCACACATCTCAATTGCATTCACCTGCCTGGAAGTTGGACCAGTTACCACTAAGCTGGCTTGTCTTTGTATTGTAGACAGTTTTGCCCTAGCCGTTGTTTGCTGTGCTTTTGACCACGAGACAACTGACGCGTACAGTTTGTTCAGCGAATGTTCGGCCCTATGTCACAACTCCCATCCTTGTCTTACTCGTGAATATAAGATGGATATCGGTCGTATATTCACGAGTCAGACAAGGACGGGAGTTGTGACAGGGCCGAACATTCGCTGAACAAACTGTATGTCATCATAGGTGTGATGACCGTCACATACAGCCAGTACATATTCTTGGGCTTCAATCCCCTTGGATGGAAAGTGGGATCAAGTTCTCAAGCTTCCTTCTTGTGAATGGGACTATAACTGTTTTGTGTGAATTGACGTTGAGATGTTCCCAACTCCACCATTTGTTGATCTAATGTTTCTTGCAGGAATTCAGTTATTGCTCCTTCCTCTCTGCCTTTAGCTAGAATAACCAGATCATCTTCATAGGCCTCAACCTCATGGAGGGCAACGATTGCCAGCAGATCCACCAGGAGCGATCACAGAAAGGCCTCAAAGGGTGATTCAGGGAGTGCATTGTTAAATGCCCCCTCCATGTCAAGAAATAATGCTACCGTAATTTCTTTGGCTTCTGAAGATTGTGAGATCTTCCCCACAAGACTGTCGAGAGCCAGTTCTGTTGATTTACCTGTTTGATAGGCATATTGGTAGTGAGATTGACCAGTAAATTTTCAGCAGAAATGAAGTTAGTCTAATCGGTCAATATGAATTAGGAAGTGGGTCTTTGCGGCCCAACTTTTTAATAAGTGAAGTAAAATTGCATTTTTTGCCTGCTGCAGCAGAGCAGGAAATATCCCGTCCACACCTGGCGATTTGTAAGGTTGGAAGTAGCTGACTGTCCAGCACTCCAAATGTGATGATCCTTCTGGTGCTTAACCAATCATTCCTCCCAGGTCGTTTAGGTCTTCCTGGGTTCTTCATTGTTGGGGCAGCCGAATCATCCAGCATCAAACAACATGGTAATTGGTTCTGGACCAGGAGTTTTAACGATTGTGTTTGTGGTGTACTCAATGATTTTCTCCAGATTTGTTCCATAATGCCAGGCGCAGCTACTGGTGAACTCACAAGATTAGTTTTAATGTGTGTTTCTATCTTGAAACAAATCGTCTTGATAGGATTCAGCATAGGCGAATATGGTTCTAGCTTCAATAGATTACTTCTGGTTCATTTGGAGCTGTTATTAATCTTGAATCATGGGGAGCATTGTCACACACTGTAACCAAATAACGTGATTTCCTTTGTTTTTGCTTCATTGTGCTAAAAGGTTTTGAACCCAAGAATTTGCCACTTCTGCAGTGAAGGTAGGTAATAACACCTGCCATGGAAATTCCTCCTATTTTAGGTATTTAGGGTTACTATGAGCGAACAAAAAGTACAAAACAAAAATTGACATACGGGCTTCAAATGGGATAACTTAAGCTCAATTTTTCACTGAAAACATTGCTTTTGGAAAGTTCGAAAAAACCGGATGATGTTATAAAAAAAGGAATGGGAATAGGAAGGAATATGTGACACATAACCTTATTTCTACCGTCCGATGGATGATGAATCGGCTTGTTTACTAAGTCGATTGGATGATGTCCGAGATTATTCAGACCTCATCATCATCATCATCAAATTAAGGGGTGGCCGCCTCTGATCGGCCCGGCACGTAGGCCTCCATGGGCCCATTGTTCCCCCACGGCCGGTAACAAAGGGCTTCCAGCATGCCGGCCTTCTTGATGAAGGCCCGCAGCCCCCCCAACCTGACACCATACACGTCCTCAGCGCACTGCCTAGCCATGCCGAAGGACTCGAATCTGACCCTGTCGAGCACAGGGCACCTTGTTACTAGGTGGTGGGGGGTCTCCTCTTCTTCTAGGCACCATCTGCATTCCCGCTCCTCCTCCACCCCAATGAGGTGTAGGTGGCGGGCTAGGCGACAGTGCCCAGTGAGGACCCTCACCAAACCCTTAACCTCCTTTCTTGGCAGACCCAGCAATTCCCGGGACAAGGCAGGCGATGGCCCACGGATCATGAGCCTCACCTGCCTCATCCCTGGAGCTCTGAGCCATTCCTCGACGAATCTGCTCTGTAGCCACTCGTCCAAGACTCCAATCGCTACCCGAGGGGCGATCCCCAAAAGGGGTTCCGGTCCCATCGGCCTGCTCATAGATCCCTCCCTGGCCAAGAGGTCGGCAGTCTCATTTCCCTCAATGCCCGAATGCCCAGGCACCCAGGACAGAGTCACCTTATTCCCTGCGGCCACCAGTTTAAGCAAATTCGCTCGACATTCCTCTACCAGAGGAGATGTGGTGCGGTTTGCTCGCAGCGCTAGAAGGGCTGCTTTGCTGTCGGAGTAGAAGGTCACCTCGCTCCTCTCGACCTGGAGTTTGAGTGATTCCTCCGCCCGCAGCATAATGGCAAACAGCTCCGCCTGGAACACCGTAGTGTGTTCTCCAAGGGAGACTGTAAGTTTACAGGCCAGTTCCTTACAATAGGCTCCGGCCCCCATTCCTTTCCCCATCTTGGACCCGTCTGTGTACCAGACTAGTCCTTTCTGGGTACTGAAGTTCTCCTCCATCCACTCCTTCCTTTCGGGGAAGGAGAAGGAGAGTCTATCATAAAAGCCAATAGAAGGCTCCTTCACATCCCTTCTCATGTCAAGGATGGGAAGCGCCTCCTTCAGCTCAGACCATAGCCTCTGATGCCCACCAGGTGGACTCCCAGAAACCCAGATGTTAAGGCCCTCTAATCTGAGGGCCGCCTTAGCCGCCTCATACTCCACCACCGCACGCAATGGCGGGAGACCCACCAGGGTCTCGAGGGCTCGGGAGGGGGCGGTCCCGAGGGCCCCCGTGATGCAGAGGCAGGCTAGGTATTGTATCATATCTTATAAATAGCCACTTCCATAAAAAAACAGAAACATACATACTTTATTGGATATCTTTTGCTAAAGGAGTTTTTTTATATCTCTTTTCATTAAAAAGTTACAAGCCAAAACATGGAAATGGCCTGGTATAAATGTTGTTGCTGAAAATCGAGTTAGCCATGCCTTTATTAGGTATCCACAAAAAAAACAATTGATAGTTCGGTTAGCTCCTGGAAAAATGCAAAATCCGCCAAGCCACATTTTTACGAAAAATGAGTTAGGTGCATGAATTTGTTAAAATGAAAAGGTGCAAAACTCGCCATATCCAGGGAGATCTATTTGCATAATCCGCCAAGTCCAATTTCACTAACGATACAAATAGTTGAGTTTTTATCTGATCTATTTATATTTCTTTTGTATAAATAATAATGAATATAATAAAAAAGGTCAAATCCCAGAGATTTTACGTCAAAACTAATAAAACTATTTTTTTGATGCCTTCTGTTTGTAAAGGAATTTAGCAGAATGTTTCTGAAAACAAAAACTACATAACAAAATGGCCACAATCATCTGTAACAGTTTTGGCTTCTACTGTAAAATTGCAAATATAAATTTGTGGATTTTGTATCTAGGCCCCTTATATATTCAGTTCGATTGGCTTATTTCCGGCCAAATTCATAACTGAAGGTTGACAATGTACTTGTTTCACCATAAACAGACTCTCTTCTAAATAGTTTCCAACCTATGGTTGAAACACAAACTACAACTTTTTGCTGCCTCAGTTTCAGCTTATTATACACGTAGAGCATGCTAAGAAGTGGTAGCACCCGCCTGCCAAGGGAGTGGGGGTTACAAAGGCCGCAGACTCGCGTCCGGTATGAGCAGCTATTATTGTAACCCCCACTCCCGCGGTAAGCGGGTGTGCGGCGTTCCCCTTAGCATCTCCCATCTTCATCTTTTTCAAGCAAACAATACTAACTTTCCTTTCAGTTCAACACATTAGAATAGTTCGATTAGCACTTCTTAGCATGCTATAGTGTATTATCTCTCATATTTTGAGAACAGGCGATATGGACTTCTTACCATTGATACTTGACAAATGGCACAATTATTATCTGTTAGATTCATTTTACTTCACTTTATATTACACACAGTTTTATATTGGAAAAATAACTTATTTTCAGTGTCGCCCCACTTTTCAAGGTTTTCATTTTTTGTAAAAAATATCAATTACAATAGAAAGATTTTTAGTACCTGTAATTATAAATAATAAATGATGTTTAGTGGCATATCAGGTAAAGGATATCAATTGAAAAAATGCACTCCAGCCGGGACTCGAACCCAGGACTTCTACTGTGGCCGTAGGCACTTAACCAACTAAGCGCTACCGGAGATACGGGTTCCATTGGCTAGGTGTTATTTATTCCAATTGATATATAGTTAGTAGCGGTGAGATGTAGGAGACTTCTGCGTCTTCTACAGCTACTAGAAGGGGTTAGAGGGTGTAGGGTAACCATTCATTATTGTTGGTTATGTAAACTTCCTATTTCTTCTTCTACCCACAATATTCGACATATAGCGACTTAATGCAAGTATCGAACGTGGAAATTCGAACCTACAATGTCAAGCCAAGAAAATGAAACAGAAAGATTTTTAGTACCTTTAATTATAAATAATAAATGATGTTTAGTGGCATGTCAGGTAAAGGATATCAATTGATAACACCTAGCCGATGGAACCCGTGTATCTCCGGTAGCTTAGTTGGTTAAGTGCCTACGGCCACAGTAGGAGTCCCGGCTGGAGTGCATTTTTTTACAAGCTTTTTTACAAGCTATTATTTAACTTGCAATGTATGTATGTATGTTTAGGTCAAATCTTGCAAGCTGAATTAGAACCACTTCCTGACATCCAATTGAGCTGAAATTTTGCATACACCTTTAGTTCCGGTGACAATACAATATGCAATACTCAATATGGTAATACTTTCAAAATGGCCGCCGCTCCAAGATGGCGGATTATGTATTTTTTGTCGAACCCCTTAATATGGGTATGAAATAAAAGGGCTTGAAGAGTAGACAACGAAAAAGTTAGTGACATCACACTAATTTCAATATCGCCGCCGCTCCAAGATGGCGGATTACATTTTCTTTTCAATCCCCTTAATATGGATATCAAATGAAAGGGCTCGACGGGTAGAAAACAATAAGGTGAATGACTTCATACGAAATCCAATATGGCGGCCCCCCCAAGATGGCGGACTAAATTGCTTTACCACCCTCCTGACATGGGAATCAAATAGGTCCTAAAAAGCACAAAATAAAATTTAAAATAAAAAAAAACTATTTAAAAGCAAGCTTTTATTGAAGCCATGTACTAAAATGAATAAAAATAAGTTTAGGTTTTCGTTAAGATAATTCAATTCCAAATTGCGACCAGTTTTTGCAAATTGAAAAGCTTGTCGCGCGAGTTGTAAAGAAAAAATGCATACTTTGGCAAATAGGTACGTGCCGAATGACTGTTCAAAAAAATTAATTGGTACCTACTTTCATCAACATTTCGCGCGACGAGCTTTTCAATTTGCAAAAACTGGTCGCAATTTGGAATTGAAATATCTTAATGAAAACCTAAACTTATTTTTATTCATTTTAGTACATGGCTTAAATAAAAGTTTGTTTTTAAAGTTTTTTTTTTATTTTAAATTTTCAATTGATATCCTTTACCTGATATGCCACTAAACATCATTTATTATCAATTACAATTTTTGCTTGAAAGTGTGGTTCAAAGTGGAAAAATGCATTCTTTGGTTAAAACAAACTTGCTCCGTTAATACGTTCGTTTTCAAGATACATTGTGTGAAACATTTAATACATTTGTCCATTTTAAACCACACGTATAAGCAAATATATTTTATCTGTTTTTATAAAAAGCACTGAAATAAATTTTTGAAAATCGAAGTTTGCCACGAAACCTCGATATCATGAGATTTTCTGAGACCAAGAATATAAGTTGTCCTTTGGACATATCAAGATAAAAGCCAAAACTTTTCAAAAGCTTTAACGTTTACGAAATTTCTAAATTGCCAAATAGACCGGGAGATAGTGACAGATTTTTGGACGTGATATTACTCAGTATGCCTTGCAAAGGGCATTATGTGGCACATATTCTCACAATAATAAGGTATGAATCAGAGAGTCATCCTGGGTTCTTCATGTGAAAAACTGAGTTTTCAATTATTCGGAAAATATGCGTTTTGATATGATTTTATACAGGCTGCCATGTGTTTTATAATGAAGTTCAAAATGAAAATTCCTCGGAAAACCATAGGCATACCGTTAGGGTGGGTCCAAAGGGCTATTATCATTGCCACGTGATCTTGTATTTTAATAATTAATTTTTCCACGTTTCTGAACAGGCTGCCAAGTATGCAAGTTCTTATTATGAAAATGCTGATACCTTTCGCGCATGTCCCAGTACATTTTAAATTGAATGTTATTTAATCATTTAAACGAGTTATTCGATGTAAAGTGTACTTGGACATGCGCAAACGGTATGCCATCTTTTCTTCAGCAGTTTCATAACAAGAACTTGCATACTTCTCATTGGCAGCCTGTTCAGAAACGTGGAAAAATTAATTATTAAAATACAAGATCACGTGGCAATACTAGTCCTTTGGACCCACCCTAACGGTATGCCTATGATTTTCCGAGGAATTTTCTATTTTGAACTTCATTATAAAAGACATGGCAGCCTGTATAAAATCATATCAAAACGCATATTTTTCGAATAATTGAAAACTCAGTTTTTCACATGAAGAACCCAGGATGACTCTCTGATTCATACCTTATTATTGTGAGAATATGTGCCACATAATGCCCTTTGCAAGGCATACTGAGTAAAATCACATCCAAAAATCTGTCACTATCTCCCGGTCCAAAATTGGAACGTGAATTTAGTTCAATAATTAAAATTTCATTTTTTACTACCCTGAACTTACCCGACATATTGTCTGCAGTTTCAACAGCTAAAGGAAGAAGAGAGCCTCCTAAGGCAGGACAACATACGCCTTAAGGAGGAGATACTGCTTTTGAAGCAACAGTTGGGAGTGGCGTCACGTTCGCCGCCTACCAACAGGTATGCGCCTCCAGTTCAGCAGCAGCAAATTCCCATGGCATACATCGCCCTGGCCGTGATTCTCGGCTTCATAGGCATCATATTGGGAAAATTTGCACTCTGAGACCCCACCTAAAGACTCGAGAAGTGGTTGGCACTCAAAATAAGGGCGGTCGCCCGACACTCCACATATTGTATATTTATTACAGTTTATTCATTATACTTATCTGTAACATAAATAAAAATTCTTGTGGAGGGACTCCTACTTTTAACAGCCCCATTTTTTTATATTTTTCACGACGCTATCAGGCATTTAAAGTTGTAGTCTTTAACTTTGTTGTAACTTGTTCAAGATCTGTTTACAGAATGTTTCATGTAAATCTATTTCCATTGTGAACTTCGCCAGCGTGGAGGAAAATTCTAAAGGAAAACCTGTGTTGTGATTGTATATAAAATCAATTTGTATAAAAATGAAATGTATTATCTGAAACATCCTGTACCTGTATTTTTTTCTAAGAGGCAATTTTACTTACAGAAATGCAATTTTGCCAGTTTTAAAAATTTTATGCTTTCATGTTTTAGTTTTAGTATGTATACAGTGATGGCTTAGGAGTGTAAGTAGAAGGAATTTGATTTAAAGTTAATAAAAATATGTTTCAACTTAAGTGTTTGTTCATTTTCATTAATGTGTAAACTATTTCTCTAAATAGTTTCGTATTAAGGGCCCATTCAGAAAGGTAGTTTGCGACAAAAATCTGTCACCTGGATAGGCTCTTAAGTGACTCCACATTTACAGCAATTCACTTTTATAGTCTCTGAAATTTTTGACCTGGATATTAAACTGTATGATATTAATTTAGTTTAAAATGTTGCTTTAAAAACACGTAATTTGTGACAGTATCTACATTAATATCTACAGTTTTGCAAGAATGTTTGCATGGTTTTCTGTACAAGTAAAATAAACCTAGATAAGTATTATACCAATAATGTAAATCACAGACATTATCTTGCCTTTAAAATTTTTTTTTGTAAAATTCTGTTATTATTTTTATGTGGTAGTCATTGGAAGAATAATAAAATATTGCACTTGCCCAAAAGATTTGTTTTGCAATTTAAAAGAAGCATACAGGGGAGTTGTCAGAATTAAAGATAAAAATTGCAAATAACTAACCTGGTTGTCTCGGAACCTTTAAGAATAGTTCGTACAAGTATGTGTCGCTTTTTGGCAAATGCACATGCAGAGAACTTTTTAATATTGTCTTAAGGTGGCTGAGGAACAAACCAAGTACACCCAAATGAAATTAAACGGAAGCCGCTTATACCATTATTAATTTACTTATAATTAAAAAAAGCAATCTTGATTATAAATTATAAGCCACCCCTAATAAGTGTTAATTATTACATCGAAAGAATTAATTGAAGTAAAGTATATTGCATTTTGTTAAAATCTTGGATGTTTAGAAGTATAAATAAAACTCAACAAACAATAATTCTCTCTGTCATTTCCTTATACTTTCTGCTAAGATTTTGGTAAAAATTCTAAATGATTTATTAATACTTGTCTTAGCTGTAGACAAATACATATTTATGTAGATAAAAATTTGGCTTGATGCGTTATATTGTTGATATGTGTAATATATTTTAACGAGTACTATGCTGTTAGATTGGTAAGTGTATCTTCAATGAATAAACATATATATACTTCATTAATCATTTGTTCTGATTTTTCCCCTTATATTATTTGATTTCTTGTCACTTTCAGGATTATAACGCTCTGTCTTGCCATGATGTAATTTTTTGATCACATATAATTCTATTTTATACCATCCAAATGGTGGGAAAACAATACCTATGACCAAAGTAGAATATCGACATCCTTGGTGGAAACATTTCAGTGGCAAAGCCAGAAAAACAATGGGCACATTTCACGTTTTTTTCTGATAAGCTCAGATGATAGCTTTGACTAAAATATACTTATGTTCTTTTTTTTTCAAATTTTTTTGAAGGCCCGTTTGGCCGAAAAAAAATAAAAATGTCCACGGAGTGAGTATAGGTACTTTTTGTAGGTCCGGCAATGCCGCAAAACGGTCAGGTTCAAATTTAAACAGCCCGTGCACCTTTCTGTCAAATCACAGCTGTGATCTATTTATTGCGTTGGTTTGTTTTTGTTGGTAATTCGTTATTCGTTTGGCTAGCCATCGTTTACGTTTTGTTGTGAGTTACTGCTTAATATAATAGTGTTCAGCATGGAACACGGCTTTGTTAAAGCATGTTTAGTTTTCATAATGAAAAATGAAAAAACTCTCTCAACACAAAGAACAAATCACCAACTATTGATGAGGTTAACTCCGACGACGTAAGACGTAAACCATCGAAATGACAGTGGTGGGATGTTGCCGGCTATTTTGTTGTCTACCCATAAAACTATAAACTACAATCTGGTTATAAAGGTGTGCCATATAATTAATACACTCCAGTTGTATACCTTTTATTAATAATAAGTGTTAAAAAACAAGTAAATCTATTAAATTTTTTAGCCCGAACTTATGAAACTGATTGGTAAAGGGTCCAGCTGACGTCAGCAGGACCCCGATTTTCAAATTTCAATTCTAATTTTTGGCCTAGTTAAAGATAATAAAAACAAACGGGTGGACTTTTTGGGACTTTGAAGACATAATACATAAAGTAAACGCAAAGAAAACAAAAAAATTTTTATGAAATGACCCCATTGAACTGAAAAATGTACTTTGTATCTTATTCACCATAAGAAGTGACGTAACTTTTGTTAGAATCAAATCATTATGGTCCACAGCCAAAAACATTATGGTGGCAATGGACACATCTTGAGACAGGAATGTATTCAGCTCAAAATGTTTATTTTTTAAATGTAAAATTTTCAATTGAACTTATTTACAATTAGATGCAGCCATATAATGAATTTGAATTAATAATAATGAATTAAACCATAAGAAACATTTCAAAGTACGGTCCGTTTATTTTCTAATTTTACATTTATCTGATGTAAAGATGGAACTTTCAGATTTCTATCATCTGGTGAAATTTTCTATATTCTCGACACACTTCTGACTGGTAAAACAAAATCATAAGTAAGTTTTGGAAACCATTAAATTTAAGTCAAATGCTATACGGGCATCCAAACACGGTACTTGACCATTTTTAAAAAGTAGCTTCAAGATATAGTTTTTTTTTATCAAATGAGTAGGTATAGTTCATTTCAGATGAAACCGAACGACATAGAACCAACAAACAATGGGTCCAGGCTCGGGTCGAGGGACGAAACGACTGACGGCCACAACGTTACCAAGTGTCAAAACAGAATCCAGAAATTTCAAGAAAATGGCTCTACACCATTGGCGTTTCATCTGATTTCTACCGTACCCAAATCGCTTTGATTTTTTTTTTTTTTTTTTCACTTTAGTTTAAAAGATTTTGGGTTATTATTGTTAACCCCATTTTTTGTCAATGATTTGGAAATAGGGTACATTTTGGCCTCTTGCTGAGTGTACATTTTATATGTAATCTCCAAACCTTTTCCAGCTAAGAAATATAATCTAATAAAAGTAAAACGAATTTGACAGATAGTCTATCAGTGATCATTATATCTAGAAGGTGAAATTGGTGTTTTCCAAATTCGACCCTATAACCGTTGACTGACGTATTTATAAAGACTTCTCAGGGCTATAGTTTTATGTCCTGGAAAACAGATGGCTCTGATGGCTAACAATGTATTCTGCATTGTATTTTATCACCGGAAAGCGCATGGTGAGCCAAAAATGCGTCAGACGTGACAGCCGTGAGCAGTTTTTATTAATATATCAGTCAACGCTATAACCATTGGAATCTTGGTAACTATGAGAGATAGAGAGTCGGTTTAATTTTCTTGTAGACACCATCTTGGATTTGTAAAAATTTGAATATACATGAATTTATCTTTCCCATTATGTTCTTATTACTTGTAACATTTAAAAGCGTTGAAGCAAAACCAATGCAACAAACTGTCAGATATTGTGTGTTCTTATGTAGCTCTCAGATGTGTTCCGTGAAATGTGTAAAATGCCGTTCACTTATAGTGAAAAATAGTATATGTTCAGGGTGAGCGAAACTCGACGTCCCAGGCCTACAGCGGGAACATGAAATCTCAAAATAAAATTTCGAAAAGGGTTTCTTAAATGAGACATACTAAGGTACAATTATGACTGAAAATAAGCTTTTTTGATGTTTGGGAAAATATCCGCTGTGACGTCATTGATATTATTTTCCCAGAAACATACCATTTTTTCCCTATACAGGGTGAGTCGATGTTAAACCGCCATACTCAAAATTTGAGTAGTATTTTTAAAAATAAATGGGGTTCTTCATATAACATTTTGTTCAAAAACGCTTCGTTTTCGACATACAGGGCGTCAAAGTTTTCTTTTACAAACAGAAAAAATAAGTATTGTCGGTTCCATTTATGCTATCGAGTTGAAAATTTGTACTTTTATGTTTTCTGGGATGGCGATTATGAATTTTCTATCAACTTTCTTCTAGCCGCTAGAGGGCGTTGGCTACGTCGTTACTTTCGAACAAAAGTGTTTTAAACTTTTTTGTCGTTGAAAAATCTGCATTTTAGTCAGCGGAATATTAAATTACATTCGATTTTGAACAAAAAATGTCTCTTGTAAAAATACGAAAACCTTAACCGTTTTCATGAAAAACGCAATTTTGTGTCGCGGTGCGCGTGAATTCGAAAAAATTAAAATTTCCTAGTAGGCTGAGAAATTGGATTTATTCATTTGGAATTCTTTATTTACAGTATGTATTGTCCTAAATTAACAATTTTTGTGAAATTAGTAATAAAAAGAACTTTAACCAAGACAACTTTATTATAATTTTTTCGTTATGTTTTTGCTAATAAAGAAAGTTGATAGAAAATTCATAATCGCCGTCCCAGAAAACATAAAAGTACCAATTTTCAACTCGCTAGCATAAATGGAACCGAAAATACTATTTTTTTTTCTGTTTTTAAAAGAAAACTTTGACGCCCTGTATGTCGAAAACGAAGCGTTTTTGAACAAAATGTTATATGAAGAACCCAATTTTTTTTTAAATACTACTCAAATTTTGAGTATGGCGGTTTAACTTCGACTCACCCTGTATATTGAAAGTCCTTATCATTCTCAACCACTTTTGTAGGAAAAGATTTTCTGTATCTTTTATTGTTCAAAATCTACAGGGTCAAATGTAAAGAAACATGGAAAATTTTCTAATCATTTTCCGAAATCTAACTAGCAATGGAAACAATTGAAGAGCACACAGGAAAAACGATCCAAGTCCAAAATATCAAAAATCAGGATTATTACGCCAAAAGGTAGTGTAGCATACGAATTTTATTTTGTCCATAGTCGAACATTGGAAGACCATTCTAAGTCCCTTAGATTCGCGTCTAAAAACAAGTGTACAGTGAAAAAGCGATCTAAGTCCTCCCAATTTATGAATAACTGATCCAAGTCCAATAGCCAATCCAAGGGGTAGACGAATGAGTCGACGTAGTCTGATTCTAATCGAGTTCGGGCCAGCAGTGCATTTTTTGTTACGCGTTATCAAGGTCAAAAATAATATTATTGTCATGTCTAGTAGTGATAGCGACTCTGTGCCATGACAAATTACTTAAGTAAGACACGAAAAAGAAAGTCTTGTGGTCGTGTAAGAGATGTTGATAAACATGTGCGAAACCATACGTTTGAGACTGGGAACCCTTGTAGCTGTAAAAATCGCTGTTTTCAAAAATTGAGCGACGGCGAAAAGAAAAATATTGCGAGAAACTTTAATGTATTAGAAAACAGAAATTCCCAGAACAGACATTTAGCTGAGTTAATTTCCATGCTGCCAATTAGAAGACGTCGGCCACGGAAGAGTGAAGATCGTGCTAATTTGAGATCCAATGCATTTCGTTATAAAATAAGAGTTCGAAATGGGGAGAATAATAGATTCCATGAAATGTCAGTGTGTCAGCAGGCCTTTATCAGTCTACTTTGAATAACAAACAGAAGACTAATAACATTAAAAAGTGGTCTCAAAAGGGAAGGTAGCTCAGTTGACGATATGAGAGGTAAGATGTGTAAAACATAATAATTAGGTAAAAATCTGAAATGTTACACCTGTGTAAATTTTAAATTGTAGGTAGACATCAAAATCGACCACATAAGATGAGTCCAGAAATGATCCAACTTGTCGAGGAACATATTAGATCATTCAAAGGCCATGTATCTCATTATAGTTTAAAAAAATCAAAAAAACTGTATCTCCCAGAGACCCTAAATATTAAAAAGATGTATTTCTTCTTTCGAGAAAAATATCCGGAACAGAAAATAAGTTATGAATCTTACAGACTAATTTTCTCGACAAAATTTAACATTGGGTTTGGGTATCCAAGATCAGATACCTGCAGTTACTGCGATGAAGTTAAAACCAAAAAGTCTTCCTTGGAGATTCAACTAAAAATCATAGGTGCTGATAATCAAGAAAAGAAGTCAGATATAGAGAAACAGCTGCGAACTATTGAAATTGAACACAAACTACACAAACTGAAAGCGGAAACCTTTTACTCAAGAAAACGTAATGCTAAGAAAAATGCTCGAAAACAAGTAACCTTTGAAGCTATAACAATGGATTATTCCAAGAATTTACCAACCCGAACATCATGACTAACGACGTCTATTACAAAAGGCAGTTGACGTTCGTAAGCTTTAATATCCATATCCTTTCATCAGGGCAGTCTATTTTTTATACATACCCGCAAACTGTTGCTAAAAAAAGGTCAGATGATGTTGTGTCCCTTTTGAACCATTTTTGCTACAATTTTCTTGGTGCAGAAGTACGACATTTGGAGATCTTCTGTGATTCCTGCGCTGGCCAAAACAAAAATTATACCCTTATAAGATTTTTGCATTTCCTGGTACATAAAAAAAGTGCTTTGACTGTGTGCTTGTCACATTTCCTATAAGAGGGCATCCGTACCTGGAATGTGATAAAGACTTTGGTCTAATTAACCAAAAAAGTGAAGTTGATGTCCCACAGCAATGGGTGGAAGTTTTTAAAAACGCCAGGTGCAAACCACGACCATTTGATGTTGTAGACTGCAAGCAAGACATGTTTTTCGCCTGGACAGACTTTCTAGCACTAACCTACAAGAAGAAGTGCCCATTTTCAACAAGACCCCTAAGAGAAATTCGCATAAGCCACGAACATCCAAGAACAATAGAAACAAGAGAAAATTATAATGGAGCGAGAAGCAGCTTTATTATTGCGGGACCCAATTCGACTTGCCAGGGATCTCCAAAATTGTTATATAAACAAGCTATTCCGGTGCCAAAGAAAAAATACCTACAGCTACAAGAGCTAAAGAAATTCGTTGCTGAGGAACATCAAAATTATTATTTGGAGTTGCCGACCATAGAAAGCAATAAGAGTGATGATGAATTTGATGTAAGTTTACGGATTTTTTTGACAAAAAAACAAACATTTTTTCCTTTTTTGCAGGAAATATGAAGCAACAACAATCTGCAGAAAAGAGAGAAGCTCTTATTTTGACAGTTTAGTACATTTGTCCAAAAACAACAAACGATTGAGGTCACAGTTGTTATTTTTGTTTCCTTAAAAGCAGTTAAAACAAAATTTGTTTTGGACTTAGATCTCTTCTCCATTTTTTTTGTGTAGTTACCATATTCTTTGGGATTGTTTTTTTGAAAAAAAATAATTTTGTATTACTTTTGCTTTACTTTTTGTCAAAACGTTAATAAATCATAATAGTTAACACAAATAGATATTTTGTTTTTTTCCGTATGTAATAAAAGGGGACTTTCAAACTTTAAAACTGATTTATCTTAAAACTTGCCAAAAGTGACTTAGATAGTTTTTCCCGTGTGTTCTTCAATTGATAGTCAGAAATTATTGAAGAGTTATGTTAGGGTGCCTTGCGCCCACATACCTGTATATTAAAATATACCGCTTTTGGCCCCACTGCGCACGTTAAGGCACAGGGAACGAAAAGAGATGGAATTCGCCGCCATTTTTAACCCTATATTGACAGTTTGAATGGTGGCTACTTTATTCCTTGTTTAAATTTTTTTATACTGTATGAATGAAATTGCATTACATATACTTTTTGAAGGCGCCGGTAAAATCATAAAACTCGGCGTGACATGCCTTTTTGAGAGACGCGTTTTTAGTTTTTAATCGCGATTTCTTCTTTATATTTTGTACGGTTAATAGCTTTTTTACGAAATCAAAAAATGACTTGGTAAAACACTGTAAAAATGTTAAGAGACTTCTACATCCAGATTGTGAAATTACAAAATTACATTCCATAGGTAAGTAAATGGGTATAATTTTTTGACAAATAATATTGTTTTTTCATTGGTATTTTCTGATTTCTTGCTGATTTTATGTTTTCAAGAGAAAAAAACTAAATTTAGAAAGTGGCTTAGTACTCTAGGTGTCATCGACAACAATATTCTCTAGAAGGACTCTATGTAAGCGTGTTCTATTCTTTTTGATGAAAAAACGCGAAAAGTGGCGCTCTCCCATCTAGAAATTAGAAACCAAAGAAATGCAAACAGCAGCAAGTAAACCTGTTAACTGCAGATCACCTCCAGCAAAATTATTGAAGCTTATCAAATAAGAGCGTAATTAGAAATCACTTCACTTGCATTTTTGAAACAAAGATTAAAGTGGTAGAAGTTGAAGTTACCAAGTTTTCTTTTGCTTGTATTTTTTAAAAAACAAAAAGAAAAAGTTCTAAGGAATAAAACTAGCCGCCTAAAAATATTCAGAAATAGGTATAGAATGTCCCTGGAAAGTAGGTTATTATTATTAAAAGTATTCAAAGAAATAATTATCCCAAGTAATATTGTATGAAAATGTTAGGTAATAAAAAATATCTTCAAGTAATTATTTATAATGTAGCTATTGTAGGTATAAGGTATAATGTACAATAATAATCAAATTAGTTATTATGATGATTAATATATGTGATTTTGATTAAGTTGTATAATTTCCTCGATAATTTATTAACCTACAAAACCAAAAACAACAAAAATCTGGACCTATGTTGTACTTTGAACTAAAATAATTTTCATTTTACACAAAACGACAACCAAGAGATTACATTATTTATGGAACCCACCCGTATAAATTATATCAAATTTCCCGCCTCATTTAGGGTTAAAAATGGCCGCCAAATTATTCCCCCGGTCGGACGTATCTCTTGCGTGGTATAGGTTGCTATAGGTATATGCTTGCGCCCTATTAAATTTACTCAACTGGAATATTTTTAAAAAATTGTAACAAACAATAATAGCAAACATGTTAGTAACAAGCAATTTAAGGGTGCACAAGACACCCTAACATACTCTTAAATAATTGCTGACCATCAATTGTTTCCATGGATAGCTAGATTTCGGAAAATGATTAGAAAAAATTCCATGTTTTTTTACATATTTGACCCTGTAGATTCTGAACAATAAAAGATACAAAAAAGTTGTTGAGAATGATAAGGAATTTCAATGTATACAGGATGATTTTTTTAGGTCTACCACCGCGATTTTCTCGCTTATTTTGCGCTCTACAAAAAAAGCGTAAGAAACAAAAATGTTGCAATTTTGGGCAGCTAAGTGGTGCTGCAAAAGAAATCGGCATCCATGGCCAACTTGTCGCTCAATATTAAAAAAAACTCAAATTGAGCAAAACTATTAATAGCTGTTTAATGTTTATTTTAAGAGACAGAGGAAAACTTTTATATTGAAAATTGATGGCACTGAGTAACTTTATCCATCCACGTAGTCAGATAGTTTCGGCAAATTACACAGGGTCTTCGGCTCTCTTGAGACCATGAAAATTTTTGTCGATTCTAAGTTTTCTTAGTACAGTGCGAAAAGTTGGGCATGGAGGCCCATTCCTTTTTTAAAGTCGCCTCGCTGACCAAAATTGCCATATTTTGTTTTCTTACGTATTTTCTGTGCGGCCTAAAATAAGCGAGAAAATCGCTTAATGAGAAATAAACAAAAAAATTTTCATAGCCTCAAGAGAGCCGAAGACCCTGTGTAATTTACTACGTGGATGGATAAAGCTTCTCAGTGCCATCAATTTTCAATATAAAAGTTTTCCTCTGTCTCTTAAAATAAACATTCCACGGCTATTAATAGTTTTGCGCGACAAGTTGGCCAAGGATGCCGATTTCTTTTGCAGCACCACTTATCTGTCCAAAATTGCAACCTTTTTGTTTCTTACGCTTTTTTGTAGGGCGTAAAATAAGCGAGAAAATGGGGGTTGTAGACCTAAAAAAATCATCCTGTATAGGGAAAAAATTGTGTTTCTGGGAAAATATTATCGATGACGTCACAGAGGCCATTTTCACAAACATCAAAAAAGCTACTTTTCGGTCATAAGTGGACCTTAGTATGTCCCATTTAAGAACCCCTTTTCGAAATTTTATTATCATGTTCCCGCTGTAGGCCTGGGACGTCGAGTTTCGCAAACCCTGTACATATACGATTTTCACTACTCGTATAAGTGAATGGCATTATTACACATTTCACGGAACACATTTGAGAGCTAAATAAAGCTGCGTACAAACCAAAATTGATGCTCGAGGACTGCTCGCGAATTGCTACCGAACTGTTCGGGAGCAGTTTGCGAACAAGGTGTCCAGACCAAAACTTTATTGTGTTTGGCTTGTTTCGCTATCGAGTTGACTATTTGTGATGTTTTTGTCTTGAAAAAGCCTGTGAGGAGATATTTTTTAGCACTTCGTTCGCGAACAATTCCTTTGATTTCAATAATTTACCGCCTAACGAGCGAACTTTCCGCGAGCAGTGTTGGGACCTGGCCCAAAAAAATTTAAAAATCCGAATTGTTCGGAATAATGTTTTTATTGACAGACTTATGAAAAAATCTCTTTTTCTTGACAGACTTTTCTTACAATACAAAACTAGATTATACCAGTGATATACCGCGAGGCCACATTGGGACGTAACATATCTCGGCCCCCTTGAAAGGTCCAACGCGTTAATAACTTTCAACTACACTTTAAAGTTCACATGTATAAGTCAAATAGGGAACTTGTGTTAGTTCTTCGCTCAATCTTGAAAAGGCAAAATACATATCTTGGAAGTAGGCCGCCTGAGAATACCAGTCTTCGTCTTAACATCAACCACTGTAACGACGTCATCTTGTCCAGGAAATGTCTTGACAATTAGACCAAGGGGCCATTGGTAAGGAAGAACATTATCTTCTTTGAGAAGAACCATAGTGCCTATCTTCACCGCATCGCCACCAGGAAGCTGCCATTTGGTACGTTGCTGAAGTGTATGGAGATATTCGTTTCTCCAGCGCGACCAGAATTGCTGGAACATCTTCTGCAGTTGTTGATAATGGCTCAACCGGTTTACAAGAGTATCCAATAAATTGATATTAGGTGGGAACGTGAGTCTGTCTCCAATAAGAAAATGTGCCGGAGATAATACACCAAGGTCGTTGGGATCGGAACTCATAGGAATTATCGGTCTCGAGTTAAGAACGGCTTCTATTTCGACAACCAAAGTATATAATTGTTCAAAAGTCAAATGAACATTCGAGGCTATTCGTTTTAAATGAAATTTTGCGGATTTGACCGCGGCCTCCCAAATTCCTCCGAAATGAGGTGATCTGGGAGGGATGAAACTCCAAACAATTTCGTTATCTCGCAAATAATCATTGACATTACTTTCATCCTTATATTTTTTTAAAGCTCTCAATGTTTTACGCAATTCATTACAGGCTCCAATAAAATTGCTACCATTATCTCAATACAAAAATTTACAAATTCTACGACGAGAAATAAAGCGTTTAAGAGCAGCTAAAAACGTTTCTGATGACAGATCACTACATAATTCCAAATGCACTGCACGAGTAACAAGACATACGAAGACACACATAACATTTTATAATACGTCTATTGCGTAATTTACCATCTTTGATAAAAAATGGCCCTGCCATATCGGTGCCAGTTTTCAAAAACGGTTGTGCGGGAGTTACTCTGAAATGAGGTAGATCGGCCATTTGATTTACCACATTACCTGTAAGATTCGCCCTAAAGCAAACCATGCAGTTATGAATTATTTGTCGTACTGTATTCCTGCCATTCAGAATCCAAAATCGTGACCTAACTGCAGCCAAAGTAGTTTGTGCACCTGCATGCAAATGTATAAGATGCTCATAACTAACAATCAATTTACATAGTGGATGCTTGTTAGATATTAATAACGGATGCTTCTGATCATACTGTATTTAAGCATTTCTGATTCGCCCTCCGACACGGACTAAACTAAATTCATCTAAAAATGGATTTAAACTTATTAAACAACTATGACGTGAGACACAACCTGTATCTTTTAAATTTCGAATGTCATCGGAAAATGTCTGTTGTTGGGCTATTTTGATAAGGTTTAACAATGCATTTTTATATTCCGAAATCTAAATATATCAGATATTTTGGAGGGCACCTCATCATCCAATCCAAGGTTGTCTCCACAATTCTTGTATAAGAATTTTTACACGAATAATTGCAGATCCTACGAGACCAAGAGGATCAAAAACTTGACTTATAATGCTCAAAATGACACGTTTAGTTATTTTGTCTGAAAATGAATTTAACCTAACAGTAAAACCTAAAGAGTCACTGTTAGCATTCCACAACACACCTAATGTTTTAAGTTTTAACTTTATCATTTTCAGATATAATGTATTGGAAAACGTCCGTGTTTTGTTTACATAAATCTTCCAGCTGTTTGCTACAGAACAGTCTGGTTCTGTAGCATTGGAAAGCTTGTCCGACGAAAGCTCATTTACCGATCCAAGCCTGGACGAACCGTATCAAAGTCTGTGAGTCAGATAAGTTGTGCAGTTAACCGGATTGTAGCAAGAGTCATCACATTACACCGCAAACACCGAACCAGAAAAAAAAAGTAAATTGCATTTCCTTTTTTTGTCGAAGTAAGGGGGGAATGTAACGAGGTTACCGCACCTGTTCTTCTTTCTTCATCAATCACAGTCGTTGACAAAGTTGCCACGCTTTTCACCCCGATTTTCCGACTACATCTCACCGCGAAGTCCTAGTCCTCTATCGTCGTTTCGCGTCATCACTACGTCCGTCCGACCCGCCGACCGAGGGCACCACGGACGCATCTAATCGGCGGCTGCTAGTTCAAGCGTGTCCGCCCGGGCACCGCCGATAGATGGCGCTGGGGGTCGGTATCTCACCGCCGGGCCCCAGTCCGCTGGTAATAAAACTGTAACCGCTTATTCCATCAGGTGTCTTAGTCTTCCTTTACCTACTGAGTAAGCAGACTAGATCTATATATTGCTGTGCTTAGAAACTGCCGATTCCGTTCTCTGTTGACTGAATAGTGCCAGGAGCGTCTGCTGGGGCTATTCGGAACCAAAAACCGAACCGTGGAGCCGATCAATAAATGCGAATAAATTCGCTGTTATAACCGTGGGATATTGCCAGGAGATAATGCTGGAAATTATCCTAAGACCGGAAAGACCACACCGTGGACTAGAGTAGTGCCGGAAGTGCATGCCGGACCTATTATATCCCGGGACGACTAACCGCTTCTGCCATTTAGAAAACTCTGTAGAGCTGCCACCGGTGCCGTTCCGCTTACGTGCCACGCTCATTAGATCATAAGTGTACCTAGGGTTTCCAAACCACTAATATCCTCTGTACTCTTTCAGAAACGACGGAGCTGGGGCCGAGGGAGGAGAGAAAATTTATTTTTATTTTGTTAATAATTAATTTTTAGTTTTTATACATATAGGGTAATTAATATACGGGTTAAGTTGATATTTGGTGCTTAATTTCATCCCCTGCACACCTCCCTGGCTCAACCATCTCTGGACCTAGAAAAAGACCACTCCACTCCATTATTATTATTTAAGGTATTTTGATGTTGAACTTGTTGCATAACTGTGGGGAAAACTTGTGCGACTACTCTTGTAAACTCTTCTTGACCACTGGGTAATCGAAAATTCCCAAGTCGACTGAGAATTTTAAATCTGTGTATATGGTGGGGGTGGATTATTCCCTGCCGCACCATGATTTGGCACAAAAGTGTTAGCCTCCGCCACGGGACACGTTTGTGTTGTTATTAACATATTTGTGGAAAAGTACCTCCCACAGCCTCATCCAGTAGTCAATTTTCGGACGATGACAACATTCCTACCTTGCATGTCTGTCTCATTAACCTGTGATGTTTCCACATTACTCGCCAAAACTTCACTCGGGGTGCGGTTGGGTTTGAAATTGCTCCTGTTTCTTAGATTGTAGGTGTTTTGTCCCTTTGGAGTGTTTTGCAAAGGCATTTTTGAAACAAAAACCAGGTGACCAGCACCGCTATTGGGAACCAGATGTAGCGAAACTCGATAAAAAACCGCGTTCTGAGGTTTTGGGGTTCTGCCGGCCACTTCCAATCATCGCAAGTGGGAAATAATGCCAATGGTGAGCGGGCAAATCTTTTATTTGTTAGTATATTTTCCAGTATCTAACAGTAACCAGGCGCAACCATGATAATATTAAAATAATATTCGATAGTTTTTAGGAGACCACAGGTTTACCTTGTCGATACCGGCAAATACTGGATGGTAGAAATTCCAGTGACAAAAGACATTAAATGCAGCCAAACGGTACCGATGCCGCCACCTGGCAAAGAGGTGAGAAAGCCAGGTTAAAAACAATACAGAGCGTATCATGCTACAACCTTAACGTTTTTATATCACTTGGTGCAACACTCGGTGCAGAACCTAAAATATCGATTTTCTGTCTGCCTTCCTTTTTGTTAGTCTGTTTTCTGACGTCTTGAGAGATTTTTTTAAACCTAAAAAGAGTATTTAACTCCAGAATTTTTACGAATGTCTGTTGATTCCGATTCAGCCAAACCAAGAGGCTACACAAGAACTACAGGTGATATACTTTTATTATTATTTTTGTATATTTTTGCCGTTTGAGACAATATTTTTAATTGCTCTAAAATTCTACTCGGTTTACAGTAGATGCATCAACATAACACGTAATAAATGAAACAACGGCTTTTAACCCTTATTTAGATATGATAATTAAAGACGAAATTGCACAATTTTGTTCGGGCTAAAATCTACAGTTTCGTCGTTCTATTGTCCAGAACGAAACTGCAATGTTGCCGGTGCCTGTTTGCAATAATTCGTAGAACAAAGGCAAATTTTACTTTTCTATTCAAATGTCTCCAGCTTGCCTATGAATATCTGTTACTTAATGTATTTATTTTACCTTTGAGCTTTAACTAACGCAATTGCACAAAAAATGTTGGCACATAAAGACTTTTTATTATGAATATGTTCCGTATATTGACTCCTCTATATCAAAATGGTGTCTGTTTATGCTGCACACGCTGGAAACTATATCCTTCATCTCTTTCACGTGACCCTTTGATTAAAATATCTGTATACGGAACATACTATAAATATTCAGGAAATATAATATGGAAAATTTCGCGTATGTGGCAATGGCACCCGCCCACCTAGGCACCTAACCATATACATATATCCACATCTCATCTAACACATGTATGGTTTTCTAATCGGCAGTTGACATCCTGTCATGCCAACTGTCATTCCGTATGTCGCTAAATCACAACATTAGTAGATAATATCTGTGCGACTTATTATAGTTTGTTATTGATATTTATTATTATATATTGCTTGCGTGGTTATCGTGTTGTTAGTTGTGTAGTGAGGAGGTCCGTTAGTGCAAGGTATCATGGACCCTGGAAGTGCAATCCGTAATTTGCTGAAATTAGATGCTTTCTTGGTAGCACTTTTTTTTTCAAATAATCCGATTTGCACATCTGCCGAAATTCATGGGATAAAAGTGCAAAGGTTTGTACCTAGATGTTGTAGTAATAGTAAAGTATTATGAGTTATTAATAAAGGGAGAACTTGGGGCTAGGGACCATCTTGAAGGCGAGTTTATAAAGGCGCCATTTTAATGCTTAGAAATACTGAGCTCAAATTCCGTAGGTACCTAGGCCCAAATTTGCCATAAAAAATACAGAAAAAAGCTACTAAATATTTACCAAAAAACACTTCTTGGCAAAATATGTGGTTTCACGGGGCATCCTAAATCTGGGGGTTTGAGGTTAGAATTTTGAAATTTCAACTTTCCTTGCATCTTTCACCGCAGATTAAGGTTATGTCTCAGAACAATTCAGTGGTATCGCCAGGTTGCCAAATTACCTTTATAAGACACTTGTGACGTCATAAGTGCTTTCCCGCCAAATTTCAAAGGAAGTCTAACAACTTGCTAATTACGTAAATATATATATATTTTGAAATAATCGTAGGGTCTTAGGCAAGTGTCCAGGAATTGTTTTATCAAGTTTGTAAAATATCGTCAAGTACCCTATTATTGTCTTTTGTGAAAGGTATTTATGCCGAATTTTTCTATTGTTGTAGGCTCAGTTGAAATCTCAGTAAAAACCTTAATCGAACACATCAATCGAAAACCTCAGCCTAACATTTCAATTGCCCGACCTTGTCAATTATAAATATATTGCTGCCAGTTTGGAGAATCCCCAAAGTTGGTCAAGTTTATGGGTTACACAAGGTGTTTTTTTATGATGCTGACCACTGTTGCCTATATTTCAGTGATATCTACCAGTGATGTTGCCATTCGCCAATCAGTTGTGAGAATTTTGGGTTAGTCAAGATAAGGACAAAGATTGGTTGTGTGGAAACATATGATTTTACATTAGAATAATCGGATCTGTCATACCAAGATAAGTACCTTTTTCTTGAAATCGGCAGTAAAGTGTCCCAAAATCGTCATTAAAAGCTCAGAAATCGGCACTGAAGTAGCCCATTATTGTACGATTTTTTCAATAAGTAGGCCTTGGTGAGATGTAAGATATAAACATCAAATGTCAGACGCGGATCCACCGCGCGTCAAAAGTGACCAAATATTCAAAGTCACAAAAGGCCCATTTATAATATGTACCTTGGCACTGAAGTTCTTTTTATGACTCATCTGGTTTATTTGCCTCAGCCAGAGGCCTCGGCAACTAAATTCCACATGAGTCATAAAAAGTTGAACTTCAGTGCCTTGGTACATAAATAACTATTATTGGTTGTTTTAACTTATTTGATTACCGAAATTCATTGTTGGTCCTATTTGCACCGTTGTAACCTCAAACTGACAACATTTATGTACATATTTTTGTTTATTTGCTTATCTATTAGCTACTTAAAGTAAAGTAAAGAAATATACTCTCTACATTTTACATAACATCTTATTCTATAAGCTTATGAGAGTTGAAATCATGCGGCCGGCTCTTGGACTATAGGAAAGCTTATCTATTTTTGTTTATTGAGCTACAAATGCCTCAATTTATTATAAATATGCATTTAAATATTGTACATTAAAGTTATTTCATGACGATATTATGAGATTTTGTCGGCTAATATTTGCATTTGCCTGCATTTATTTTGTTGCTTTTGAAGTTTATCGCTACCTGTAAATTTGCCTTTATCTTACCTTACCGTTATTATTTTTTTTACATATTTCGAATATTTTGTAAATACCTTTTGATTTACAAGGCAAGAAAAATGAAAAATCTACATAAAGTTTCCGCACATGTGATCGCAGAAGTGTGTAGTGCGTGGGAGTGGCCTTAAGAAGGCTTTACATTCAGGCATTTTCACGAGAAACCGATCAGTTTTAATTATCAATCAAAAAATCCGTTTCAGAGCAGCATCGAATAGATCCGCACAACCCCACACACTGGTCAGTTCCAGCTGCGCTTGGACCAAGAAAGCAGAATCAGGTGGAGAATAACTCGCTCCTCGCTAGAGGTATTCTAGTGTAGTGTGCTAGTGGTATTCTGCTTCCCTGATCCAACAACCATTGATTCCCCTGCATATACAATGTGTTTGTACAGTCAGTAGAAACTAGAAATGATCTATCATCATAATATTAGTTTGTAGGAAAGAAAATATTACTTTTTTTCTGCAAATTTTCCCTGGCAGTGAGTGCACATGGGCGCACTTATTGAGGAGCCGTTCTGTTCAGAATAACTTACATAAAATTAACTTTTGAATATTGGCTGATTTTATTGTTGATATTATTACACTATATGAAACTGGTATAAAAATAATAAACTGACCTTTACTATTGTTTAACTTAAGTCTTAACATTTCGAGATTAAATTTCTGTATAGGTAAAATTGTAACAAAAATATACAATTAAAATAAATGCAAATTATAAATACATACTTTTTATTCTATTCTGTTCGTTAGTCGCTTTGCTTTACCACAGCCATGGTCCTATTTCGGAACTAATTTAGTGCACCGGAGGTTGGACATGCTGCACTTGAGGCTGGACCGGTTGTGGTTGCTGTTGTCCTTGCTGCACCGGTGGTTGCGCTTGCTGCACCTGTGGCTGCGCTTGCGGCACCTGTGGCTGCACTTGCGGCACCTGTGGCTGCGCTTGCTGCACCTGGGGTTGACCTTGTATTGGTGGCACCTGTGCCTGCACTTGCTGCACCTGAGGCTGTCCTTGAATTGGCTGCACCTGTGCCTGAGGTGCACCTTGTTGCTGTCCTGGTTGTACAACAGATTGCTGATATTGAGGTGGCTGGCCATGGTACGCCTGTTGCTGGGGCACCTGCTGTTGGACTTGTCCGTGTTGCTGTGACTGGGCATTCAACTGTTGCTGGCTGAGGTATACCTCATTGGTGTTCAGAGGTGGAACGTAGTTATGCTGAAATAAAAATTATCATTGTAAGTTAATTTAAATATATTTTGGGTAACACTTACTGGTAACTGCTGAGGTGGGTGCTGAACCACCTGTCCAGGATGGAACTGCCCCTGTGGGGGAATTGCGTTAGGATGTTGCATCCCTTGGGGTGCCTGTTGGTATCCATGGGGTACCTGCTGATATGATCCAGGTGGGGCCTGCTGATGGTATCCTGCTACTGGAACCTGCTGGTAGGCTCCCGGGTGCATATCGTTTGGATGACCTCCCATGGAAGGGGCATGATATGCCATACTTGGGTGTGGGTAGCCTAAAGAAACAGTAATTTTTATTATTTGCATATTATTTCCTAGTTTGGAGTATTGTGAGGGCGAGACTTATTATTCTTATTATTCCTACGACTAAGTTACAACACTGAAATACTGTCACCAATCTTCCCATTTCATTTAATAAACTAATTGGAAATATTTATACATGGGTGACATGTTTATTGTGCCATGTCAACGTGCAAGTACTACATTATTTAACCTTCAACGGACAGGCCTACTAAAATCACGAAACAGGCATGACGAAAAGAGAATTTCAGGAATAGAAAATTATTTTTTAAACTTTCCATTTTTTAATACATTATTATCAAAATTATGTAATCACGGAAAAATCTGTCTTCCATGTTTTTTCTAAATTAGCTAAACCAAAATCCAATTTACAGTCATCCTTCCTCATAAGCGTAAAAAATAATACTTATCTACAGGGTTTCATACTAATTTACTACAAAAAAAATATATTATATTCCTGAAATTTGCTATGGAGATATAAAATTGCATTCTAAACAACTTTTTTTCGTGGAATTTTTCATACCTTGAAAAATAAATGTACCGTCAAAGTAGGTGACTTCAAACCACAGGATGACTTGATAATATTCTGCGTGGCCCCAGATTTACATTTATTGCCATTTGTCAGTGAGGGACATAAGTTTGTCAATTTGCATATGGCTACTAAGGGCCCAAGCCTGCTAGTTTCTTTTGTTAGTGTGATGTTAATATGACCGATCGTTCTGTGAAAAATTGTTGAAAATTTTGAGAAAATAGTTGTTTTCTTAAATTCCGCAAACTTTTAAGTACCTGGTATTCAGGATTGTCAATAAGATATGTATTTTCATTTGCAGAACGAGAAAAGAGTTCTTTTGAAGATCCTAACCTTACTTTCCCATAATTTTAATGATATTTCTGAAGTTGATTTAAATTTTTGTTACCTTTCTAGTGTGACTTGAAAAAATGCACCAAAAATATAAACGTAAAATAGGAGGTCGCAACCACTATGTCCGGTATTCAAAAGAAACACTAGAAGATGCACTAATGCAAATCAGAAGGGGTATGATTTTTGCAATAGCTAGGAAACATTCAATATTCTCCTATCAACATTGTGGAGAAAAATTAATAACAAACATCCCAGAAAAATTGGTGGGTTCCACCTACTCCAATTATTTTTAAAATGCTAAATTTGTTGTCAACTTACCCTTTACAATGGGTAACTAGCTCATTATACCAGTTTTACTGTAGTTTTTCAAGTCACCCGGATAGCGGGTGACTTGAAAATGTTCTATTTATATATTTTTTTCAAAACAAATGGGACTAATTAAGCTTTTGACCTAGCAATATTCTTCCTTAAGGTCATATGTAAGTTTCGCTTATTTTTTTTTAACCAAATTTTAATTGTCTTGCTTGGACAATGACAGATAAGTCAAAATTGTTGTCAAGTCACCCACTTTGACGGTACTTTATAGGTGGTGATTTTTACAATCTTGCTTATAAATCACACTGTAAGACACCAAATCAAGTCCTGTTTCTATACCTGAGTCTCACAATCCAGAGCAAATCAATCCCCAAATGCCACTCCAAAAGTTTTCCAGACTGCTCTAAAGATACAAAGTTTTTACATTCCACTCACTTCTTTCTACTTTTTCGACCTTTGAAACTTCCTGTGACACTAATGTGAGCTGCTGGAAATATGTGGTGATAAAAAAGAGAGAGAACAAGACTGAACAATTCCTCTGCTTGATCGAAAATAGTTTAGACAAATGTACTACTTTGCAAACGCGGACCAGAGTCTAGAGGGACCCCATTCTAAACAACTGTCTAGGATAAACACAAACTCACCCTGTGGGATCTGATTAGCCTGGTGCATCCTAACATATTCAGCCAACTCTTCATCAGTATATGGCCTTTGTTCATCGATTGACTGCCACCCATTGTCTTCTTTAAAGTCGTTTGATTTTGTCTCCTGCAAGAACTCCTCAAAATCGATAAAGCCATCCCGGTTTCTGTCCATCTCCCGGAAAACGCTCTCTCTCATCCTCTCCATTTCCTCTATACGTTCCCTCATGTCGTCCTCGGGTGCCCCCTGCTGGTACATTTTGTCTAGCTCCTTGATGAACAATGCTTTGACTTCATCTTGATCCCAAAGACCGTTGCCGTCTACATCATGGAGCATGAAGAAAGTTTTAGGGTCAAAGTCTTGTTGCATTTGGTCCTGTTCCTCCCACACTTCCTCCAGTTGAGCTTTGTGGCCGGGTTGATGTAAGCGTTCGTGTTTTTTGTGTTTCTCATCCATTTCCTGATAAAATTATATTCGTTTATTGTTTCATGTAAGCAAAAGTAACTAATAAGTTGAAACAATGAGCCTGAGAGTATTATGTTGAAATCAATGTAATGACATCCCAGTGGAATTTTACAAATGAGGTTACCTAAGCAGGTGAGTTTACTCAACAGCTCCTCAAAATGTGTAATATTAAAAAATGAGAATTCTTGAATATGCAGCAGCTCAATCAATGCTGAAAAGGTTAAATGTTGAAGAATGTGCAGTGTTGTTTGTTGTGAAAAGTAGGTGTAAATACTAGGTGTGAGAGACACGAGCGCCCTATATATATGATTATTGCGGTCAGGTTGGTCTATTGTCACTGTCATAGAATTTGACTGTACGATTTATCTTTGCGTTGTAATAAAAACAGTTCATTGTCCCGCGATAATTTATTTCGAACTAGTGTCCCGAGGCAGCCGGTGGAGTGTCTGGAGGGACACTACATTTAGTGGCGACCGTGACAGGACGGCGGGACGTGTTCACGTGAGTGTTCTGGATTGTGCTCATGTTATTGGAAGCCTACTACTTTAGGCTATAATATGGAAGCTGCCAAGAAAAATCGCAAAGTGCTTCGCGGCACTTTTACTCGGTCCATGAACGAGTTGGAAGCAGTATTGTCGGCACAGACGCCTAATTTAGATTATGTTGAAATCTGCTGGGAAATTGTGCATAAAAAATACGGAGAAATAAACGTCGTAAACGAGGCTGTATATTCCATGCTACTGGAGCAAGATGCAAGTGAAGATACACTGGAAAAAGACGTCAGTGAAAGCGACATTTATTTAAAAAGGTAGACGAC
Organism: Pseudeuparius sepicola; assembly: GCA_963920635.1. Lineage (NCBI taxonomy): Eukaryota > Metazoa > Arthropoda > Insecta > Coleoptera > Anthribidae > Pseudeuparius > Pseudeuparius sepicola. The sequence continues at coordinate 41,932,441 of OY987302.1, read as the reverse complement.
CCTACGAATAAAATCTCATGCCCTCCTAGGTAAGTGTGACATCGACACCAATAAGGACGTCTCGGAGGCAGCAGGTAGTAGAAGTAACAGTGGAGGCCGAGGTGGAGGCACGGGTAGGCTTAATTTTAAGTTACCTAGAATTGAAAGAAAAAGATTTAGCGGCGAAATAAAAGGTTGGTTGAGTTTTTGGGCACAATTTCGAAAGATGCATGAAGACCAAAGCATAGACGTACGGGACAAGATTGCCTACTTAGAGCAGGCCACTGTATCAGGTAGCAGAGCTAGGCGCGTCGTAGATAGTTTTCCTGCGATGGTGGAAAATTACGAAAATATGGTGGACTGCTTGAAAACGAGGTATGGTAGGGAAGACCTGCAAATCGAGGTGTACGTGCGCGAATTGTTAAAACTGATTTTGAGTAACTCTGTAGCTCGTGGAGACGTCGACATTTCTTTGCTTTACAATCACATTGAGATACAGATAAGGGCGCTAGAAATACTAGGGATTACCAAGACAAATTGCGCCGCCATATTGTTTCCACTCATCGAGTCATGTCTGCCAGAAGGTTTGCTGCGGGCCTGGCAACGTTCAGGTGAGTTGTCTGGGGTTTGCGAAGCGAATAACGTAGAGTTTTCCGAACAATCACCACTACAAAATCGGTTAGAGAACATTATGCGGTTCTTAGAACGAGAAGTAGAGAATTAATAACGCATTGTTCTCGCGACTGATAAGTTTGGATTAAGCAAGGAGGTATCAGGCAAATCGGCGGCGGCACCCAACAAGAACAGACCACAACAGGTTCCTGAGCAAAAAATGGCTACTGCGGCCTGTCTTGTAAATTCGGACGTAGGAAAATGCGTTTTTTGCGATGGGGATCATGCGAGCGTCAGTTGTTGTAAGGCACAGGGGCTAACTCTAGAGCAGCGTAGGGAACTCCTCGTCAAAAAGAGTGCGCGTTTCAGATGTTTGACACCCGGTCACATTTCAAGAAGATGTCGGAGTAAGCAGAGATGTGCGATTTGTGGAAAGCTACATGTCTCGTTAATGTGTACACAGCCGCTACGAAACGGTTGTCCACAGCTTGTTTGGTGGACTGGTCACTTGTCCGCAACAACATTCTCGTTACGAGATTCGGTTGACTGATGATAGAGGGCGTTGTGTTCTGAGCAGATTAGATCATCCCGAGATTTGTAACGCAGTTTATCCCATTCATCAGGGAGAGTGGATGAGCGAGCTAGAGTCTCATGGCATTAAGTTGTCAGATGTTTTTAATTCTGGGCCTATCAAGGTTTTGTTGGACGCCGACATTTTGGGCAAACTTTACACCGGACGCAAGGTGGATTTAAGATATGGTTGGAGCACGATGGAAACCATCCTGGGTTGGACTCTTATTGGTCGAGATTCAACATGTGAGACAGAGACTAGCTCAGCGATAACTGTTCTGTCATTATACGTGAACGATGCACCCATTACAAAGTTATGGGACCTGGACGCCTTAGGAATCATTGACTCCACAGAAAGAAAAACTCGTGCGCAGTTGGAGTTAGCGGCAAAGGAACTCTTCCTGCAGACTGTTAGACGAGACGAGCAGGGGCGGTATGTCGTAAGGTTGCCGTGGTTGGAGGGACATCCACCCCTACCATCCAACTATATATTGGCAGAAAAGAGGTTGGAATCTACTTTGAATCGTTTGAAGTCAAAGGACATTTTAGGGGATTATGAGCAAGTTTTCGAAGAATGGCAATCTGAGTACATCATAGAAAAGGTCTCTGAAGAACAGTTTGATACTGAACCTTGTCATTACCTAGCGCACCGGCCAGTCATAAAAGAAGGAAGCACCACAAGGATCAGACCGGTTTTTGACGTTTCTGATAGAATCAGTTCCTTCTCTGTTGCTGCGCTTTCGAATGGCTAAGCTGGGTGTTGTGTCAGACGCAAAGAGGGCCTTTCTGCAAGTTGGGATTAATGAAGCAGACCGGGATTTCCTGCGGTTTCTTTGGACGAGTCCAGAAGGGAAGCGAGTCGTGTTTCGTCATAGGCGTGTGGTTTTTGGCGTGAGCTCAAGCCCATTTCTACTGGGGGCAACTATCGACCACCACCTTCGAACTTGTGCAGAAAAGTGTGATAATTCTGACGTCCCATATAGCAAAAAGACGGTGGACACGTAGCTTTTATGTCGACACGTAGCTTTTATGTCGACAACAGCCTTACAGACCAGACATCCCTCGAAACTTTCATCAAGGAATCCGTGTCTGTCATGGATGAGGCGAAGTTCGAACTGAGAGGGTGAGAGTGCACGAAGCGTGAGGAATCTGAAAAAGAGCGTTCTGTTCCAGTCTTGGAATTGATTTGGGAAGCGAATAAAGATGTCCCGAAAGGTGTTTCAAAGTCGAGGTTGTTGAAAGCAAGGTGGTCACGAAGAGATTGATCCTTTCTGCGGCACAAAGGATATATGACCCAATAAGGTACACCTGCCCTGCCGCGCTTCAGCCAAAAATCCTGTTGCAGCTAACCTGGAGTAAAAAGATAAGTTGGGACGTTCAAGTGGACGAAGACATCGTACGTGTTTTCCAAGAATGGGCGTTAGGTTTGTCTTTTTTGTTCAAGATACAAATACCTAGGTGGGTCAAAGCTGGTCCTGGAGAGGCACGTCATAGGAGTGTTCAAGTTTTCTGCGATGCTAGCAAGGACGCGTACGCCGCGGTCGTTTTCCTGCATACGGAATCTGAGGACAAGGTGTCGGTGTCTCTGATCGCTGCAAGAGCTCGGGTTGTTCCTCTCAAGGAAGTCACAATTCCAAGGCTTGAACTACAAGATTTTGATAGTGAGGTCGAGGTTCACTATTGGAGCGACTCATCAACAGTTGTGTCGTGGATCCGCATATTCGAGGAATGGGCCACCTTTGTTGGAAACAGGGTAAAAGATATCAGGTCATTGACATGAACCGAATGTTGGAACCACTTGCCTGGTTCTCTGAACCCAGCGGACCTTCCTTCGCGTAGTTGTTCACCTCAACGTCTGTATGACTCGAGATGGTGGGAGGGCCCCAAGTGGTTGTACAAAGATCCTGTTCGATGGCCTTGTGACGAACTGATGGCCAACGAAGAAGTACTCCGAGAAAAGAAGAAAGGAGTAGTGGTCTCTATGTTGGACACAAATGGCGATCCGTGGCATCTGTGTTATTTCTCAAAATTTGGAAAGACGTTGAGGATGATTGCTTGGACTCATCGTTTCATCGACAATGTTAGGGACCCGCAACAAAAGACCGGTACCTTAACTGTAGCCAAAATTGATGCAGCTGAAGTATTCGTTTGGCAAATGGTTCAAAAGGAATGTTTTGAAGGGGAAACCGATCAACGCCTTCGAACGTTGCATCCCTTCAAAGACCAAGCCGGGTTGATTCGTTTGAAAACTCGGATTTCGAACAGAGAAGACACCGAATGTTTTCGATTCCCAGTTGTTTTACCTGGAAAGCACCTCTTAGTCCAACGGATGATTTTTGATCTTCACGAAAAGTCTTTACATGTTGGTTCACAGGGAATGTTGGGGTTGCTTCGAGAGAGATACTGGGTTCTTGGAGGAAGGCGAGTCATTCGTTCAGCTTTATCTCGTTGTATCACTTGTCGGAAACAAGACAGCAAACCGTTTCAAGAAGAGAGTCCTGCATTACCTGCCAATCGAGTGCGAGATGCGGCGCCATTTGAGATTACAGGCGTGGATTTTATTTTATTTATTTATTCATTTATTTATTTACTACAATTAATACATTACGGAATGGTTTTCATTCCAAATAGTACCTAATTATATATAAAAAAAAGACAATACAACAATTACCAAGGCCAAGATTCTGGCCGAGGTCACAGACCTACATGAGACCAAATCTCAGACCATGTTTAAAAGTGTACAAACTTGTGCTGAAAACATCACAATCGGAAAAGAAACGGTTGTAATTATAACACAAGCGGTCAACAACTGCCCTCTGTCCATAGTTTGTTCGATGTCTCCTAACATGAAAAAGGACAGTGTGACGTGTCCTGCGCAAAGGAACTAAAAAGTTTATCTGTTCCAAAAGAGCACCACAGTTCATGCTGGCCCTTTGTTCCTGAGATCGGGAGAAAAGGTGTGGGTGTGTCTATTTACGTGCGCGATATATCGGGCGGTGCACCTGGAACTAGCGATGTCATTGTCGACTTCCTGTTTTATGAAAGCCCTACGACGTTTTGTGGCCAGAAGAGGTCGACCCCACACGATTTACAGTGACAACAGGATGAACTTTGTCGGTGCGGAGAATGCGCTCGCGAGTTTGGACTGGGTTTGTGTTTCGGAATACGCCACGACGCAAAGGATTGTTTGGTGCTTTAATCCTTCCACTGCCGCCTGGTGGGGTGGATTTTGGGAACGACTTATCGGTATCCTTAAACGTCTATTGCGAAAGGTTCTTGGCAACGCGTGTTTTTCATTCGAAGATCTGTCAACTTTGATGTGCGAATGTGAAGACGTGATCAACTCTAGACCCATCACGTAAGTTTCGACCGATCTGAGAGACTTAGGCGTTCTAACCCCAGGAATGTTTCTACGAGAACTTCGAGCGTCTGGGGTTCCGGATTGCGCCGCAGTTGATCGTAGTTCCCTATGCCGTAAAGCAAGGTACAGTCAGAGATTATGTGACGATTTGCGCCGACGTTTCCGATCAGAATATTTGGGTCAACTGAGGTTCAATGGTAGCGGCCAATCGACTGGAAAGATTCGTTGTGGCGACATTGTTTTGGTAGGGAGTGATGGGAAGAAGCGACTGGATTGGCCGATTGGACGTGTCCTCGAGCTATTCCCTGGAAGAGATGAAAAGGTCCGTGTTGCGCTAGTTCATACGGCGCGTGGTGTACTGCTGAGACCCATTCAACGCCTGTTCGCGATGGAGTGTCGGGAGTCATCAGAAGAGTCTGCTACTTCGGAATCTCGTGAAGAAAGCTCTGCACCAGAGAGTGCGGGTGTGCACGCTACGTCAGTAAGTGCGGGAGTGCAAAAGGTCAATTCCGAGAGCAGTGTGATTCTAACCCGACTTTCCCAAATTATTCTTACTATGTTACTGAGGCGACAGTTATGATGACACCTTCTTTAGTGGCGCGCATACTACGTGATTTCCTTATACTCTGGTTGGCTGGGTGGCCTGGGAGTTGCAAACATTAGACTTCTATCATTTCCAGTGGCTACATAACTTTGTGTATATTTCTGCTTCTCCCTTGGTCTTGGTTGTTATTCTAATAAGATCGGAGCAGTGAAAGTGTGTACTAATTTTAAAAATCCATTTGGTTAAGGGTTACGGTGAATTTCATTTGGCTTGAATTTAGTGATAGTGGATAGTTTCCTTTTAATTTCACTTAGTAAGAAATAAAGTGGATTATGCTGGCCCGGCCTCTCTGGTTAAATTAGGTAAGTAAATATAATAGGTACCTGCTACGTTATTTTTTATATAGGGTGTTTTTTTAACGTAGGCCATAGGATTTTACACAACAAAATTTTAGTTCAACCCCATGTTAAGCACATTTGCACTGAACTAATCGTATAGAAACATAGAATAGATAAAATTCAAAGTCTAAAGAATACAAACGGGAGGGTGATTGGGGTGATCAATCGGCTTAAGACAGAGTCTACATACATAGGTATAGAACAATATTAATTTTAAAAGGAGGCAAATTATTGGCTCCCCTATTAATTTTATAGAAATTAATTTTGCTAAAACTTTAAAATACTTGATTAGACAAGAATAACTGCCAGCAATGAATGTTTTAATTTTTAATGGGGGTAATACTTAAGCCACCAGCAGCTATCAAAATTATTGACACGACATTATGTTGACACACATATATTTTTGAAGATCTGGTTTTGCAAACAATTTGCAAATAACTTTAAAATGATTTAGTAGGAAGCGTTCAATGTTGGTAGCAGGTATTCTTGACTGATCCAGAACTTTAAAGAGTTTCAAGAAAGGTTTCGGGAGCCAATAATTGACACTAATTGACTCCTAAAAATTTATATTGGATTTCCTATAAAATATTTTCCTAAGCAGATGTATCATGCATCACGCGGTATACTTAATACAGTTCAGGTCTTTAGGTATGTGTCAAGTTATAAAAAATATAACAAATAATTTTCGATTTTGGAATATATAAAATGGAGAATTCAATGCCTGCCAATATGAACCAACGAAATGACATTTGGGAAATACCTATTAACCAATCAAGTGATGATTTCAGCAATAAAATTTAAATGCGGCTAGTTAGGTAAATTTTACATAGCATCTCAATGGCCTAGGGGAATGATTCTCTCTTTGGGTGCGAGAGGTCCCGGTCAAATCCCGCTTGTACTTTTTTTTATTTTTAAAACCACATTTTCGAAAAGGGAAATATTTATATTTTTTGTAGTTAATTTATTAAGAACTTTGGTTGTTAAAATATGGGTGCATATACACTGAATAATTAAATTACTAATTGTTGTTAAATCCCCTTCCTATATACCTACAACTCGTGATATGCCTAATAATCAGATAATAACTTGCGTTAATTTACAAGTCATAGCTAACTGATTATAATCCCAGTGCTAAAAAAATACCACTCCTGCTGCACAGTCGTGGTATTTTCAGCTTTGGTATTATAATTCATAAAATTAATGAAAGGTATTATCAATATCGATAACAGGCAAACCACTTATATTACTCCTGAGAATATCAAAGTAAATATACCACCTCGTCAGGACAACCAGTATCAACATTCAGATTTGACAAGCTGATTGATTATCAAAATGCAATGTTTTGAAGAGATTTGATGTTTTTGAATCCGTGAAATATTCCTCTAAATACCAGTTGTGGTTTAAAATTATCGATAATTTTTAAGTTCTCGTGGTATTACCCTTCAATACTAGACAATACCTACTAATTTGTTAAATCACGGAAAAATATTAATCCAATTGTTAATCCCTCAGTTAATTCTAAGCAAAATCATCACAATAAAGAAATTATGGAATACATCTACATGAGATGTTAAGAAGAGGAAGCTCCATGCCAATCTTATATTAAACAATTATTTTTTATCAGAATAAAATTTTCCCCTAAATTGAAAATTTTGCCAGTGATTTCCCCCTCATATGAAAGCTGCCGCACTGGTTGCCATTCCCAACTAGCACCAAAGTTGTCACAATTGAGACCGGAACTTCGAATATGTAGCTATTATGTAACCTCTAATAAATCTGCGACTTTTAAGCAGAAATTACTTGTTACACAAAAATTATAGTAGCTGCCACGTATTAACAACTGCTAATAGCTACTTCATAGTTTGCGTCTTTATCGTATCTTTTTTCGGTATCGGGAACGTTAGAATTACCCGCGGAATGACTTTATAGTAATGAGAACTTATACGTGGCAAATTATAGTAGCAGAGACAAACTAGCATTACTAAAATCCTACTTCAAAGTTACATTCACTTTCCAGTAATTTTTGTAGTGGCAGCAACGTTTCTGAAACCTTTAATATTTCTCTAAAGTCGCGAAACTTATAAGTAAATATTGATAGTGTTTCTAATGTAGTTTTACCAGTATAAAACAACTTCATCATGTTGAACAGCTATGAAAAAGTGCCTATCACCTTCGAATGTAACGGTTAGTTGATGTTTGTAGGTTCGTTAGTAGCGTTATTAGTTAAAGTGTATATGTTTTTATAATCAGTTGTTTACAGCAGCATTTAGTAAGTAATTTCTCAAGGCGAGTTCGTATTATTTCATACTCAGTGGCGTAGCTAGGTGGGGCGTGGGGGCGAGGGGGGGGGCGATCGCCCCCCCGCCTCCTTAGCCTGAGCGCCCCCGCCCTGCTGCCTGCGCCGATCTGGCCCACTGCCCCGCTCCCCGCAGTCCCCCCGAGAATGTTTTTTTTATAACATGCTTTTAAAACGAACTAAAAAGTATAAACGTTGAGTGCGTTTTATTCCTTCACTCAACGGTACCTATAAAGTATTATAAAATAGGACTAAAAAATATAAAATAATTTCTCCTAAACCCATAAAGATGGGACACGTGCACAGAAAAGTAGCTGCCATTGGAAAGCATTATTTGCAATGCAATAGGTACAAATGCGCATGCGTCAATAATTATTATTATCTACTGCATGCGCCCCACTTTTTCTAGTCCGTTTATTAAAAACTTGTTATATTAAAAAGTATACTTTTTTGTGTTTTTTTTTATGTGACAGGTGTTACTTTTATTTTAAACCAAAGAATAACATGACTTTTTTGTATAGGCATTATTTTCTAATAAATTATTATTATATGACTTTTTTGAAAACATGATTTCGGGATACGTTGGAGCATATTATATTGCGCCTAAAGAGAGTCTTGACGTCACAGCCCATGCCTGTCAAATTTGACATTTAAGCCTAAAAAATGGGAAAAAATTGGGCTTGCTTTTGAAAATATCGGAAAAAAGTGTTACATGCCAATTGGCAGAAAAATATCAAGATATTTGTTTTTTCTTTATTATATATCTCTTCAAATTGGTACACAATATTTTTCCCACAAAACAACCTAAGACACTTATTTACTGGTCATCTACACATATTTTGAAATTGAGTGAAGCAAAATGATAAGGTACAGTTTTGTATTGAAGTTTATGGTTTCAATTTCAATTCCCGAAATACCAAGTAAGAAAAAAAAACGAATATCCTTCTAAAAATTGACATAGACTCACAATGATACAATACGAATACATTTTCTTAATAACCTTTTCCGATTTCCAAGGTAAAACCCCATTTTTCCTAATTCTTATTTTAAATGTCATAATTGACACGCATGGGATATGTAACGTCACGACCCTCTTCAGGCGCAATACTACACCCAAAACATGCACCAACGTAGCCCGAAATCGGATTTTAAAAAATCTAATAATAACAATTGTTCCCATTTGGGCGAAGTTTATTATCAGCATTGTATTTTCGGTGGATTTTCTAATTTTTGTTTACCTATTTCAATTCGACTAAACACAGTACACGGCAATATTTCACAAAGAAAATATTTCGGAAAATTTCGCCCCCCCCCCTCCCCTAAATGCTGGCTACGCCACGGGTTCAGAAGAAGATTAACCAAGAATTTCCAAACAAGCCGGGAGACAAGTACCTATGCATAAATAAAACAACAAAATATTTTTTTTTTCGGTGCAATCTCGCGAAATCTCGTGCAATCATCAGAAATCTCGCGAAATCATCATAAATCTCGTGCAATCATCAGAAATCTCGTGCAATCATCAGAAATCTCGCGAAATCATCAAAAATCTCGTGCAATCATTGGAAATCTTGCGAAATCACCGGAAATCCAGGCTTTTGGGAAATACTGTCACCTTTTTGACCCTAGTGGTTACCCCCTCGCCATCACTGCTAGCAGCTTGTCGTCAATAATCCAACATTTTACTATTGTGACGCAACCGGTATTTTCTCCAGCAGAACTAGACTCGGAACTAGATGAAAACGTTAAGAGGGGGTTGTCGACAGCGAAAGTGACGTAAGATTTCGTATTTTTTTAAGTTGTATAGCATAAAATCTAATAACATTTTACCTGGCAAAAATTTAGTACAAACATCTCTGTCTTCATTTTAATCATAAGATCTTAAAAGCATATGCACTGGAATTATTATTTTTCCCAAGGTTTTCATAACCTATAAAATAAAATACTGCTTTTAAGATCTTATGATTAAAATGAAGACAGAGGTGTTTGTACTAAATTTTTGACAGGTAAAATGTTATTACATTTTATGCTATACAACTTAAAAAAATACGAAATCTAACGTTACTTTCGCTGTCGGCAACCCCCTCTTAATAATAAAGTTTTGCTTCTATCTGCGAAACAAGCGACGAAGCAAAATATTAAAAAAAAAAGTTAGGTCTCTACCTTGAAAACGCGACGTTCGATTTTCTTTCTGAAAACGGCGTTGGAAAGTAGAGAAAATTTTCTACAACTTTCATATAAAACATTTTTTTTTCTGGTCAAAAATAAGAAAGTTAAGGGGGGTCTCCAATATTTTGTGAACACCCTGTATCTCTGAATCTTGGGGTCCTAGGCCTTTCTGCCCATGGGGACTTGTTCTGAATGATGTGTAGAATAACATATAAAAAAATTAGCAAAATTAACGGGAGCCGGATTTTACTAAGAAAGTGTGTGGAGTCCTTTCCGCTTCCATCTCCGCTCTGTGGAGAATACCGGCTCTCCGGTCCACCGTCTGCCTTATCTGTGGCCGTGCACTTATAGGAACGTTTCTATTACATATTCCTGACTAGTAACCAGACACTTCAAAGTTAATATGCTAGTTGTTGCTACGTTCCCCCAACTAATTGTGCTAATTGGGACTATTAGAAGAGGGGTTCTGTATGCATGGGCCATGTATTAACGAGAGGCCAAATAAAATTCATCAAACACATAGCTATTTTACCTGCCCCAATAAGCTGACCGATTCATCCATCAAAAAGAGTTTGTTTTACCTCCAGGATCTGACAGACATGCACGATGCAGGAGACCACTTACCTCTACCTTGGTACCATGATAACATGGTAACTTGGTACCATTTGGTATTATTTGTAGTTGTGGTTGTGGGTGTTTTGGGATGGGTTTGAATTAAAAACTACAGTCTCAAATTGCTGACGTTTCGCCAACTTATATTGGCATCATCAGGGCGCTACAAAGGTACAAAATACAGTTCGCAACAGCTGTTGCGAACAGCTGTTAGGTTAGGTTAGGCTGTTGCGAACTGTATTTTGTACCTTTGTAGCGCCCTGATGATGCCAAAATGTGGCAAAACGTCGGCAATTTAAGGCTGAAGTTTTTAATTCAAACCGATCCCAAAACACCCACAATCACAACTACAATTTCCATTTGGATCGAAGCCATATTAAAAAAAAAAAAAATTTGGTATGTTGATAACAACAAAGAATCTAAAAGTCAAATCACAAAATTACCTTAATCTGTTTTTCGAATTTTTCTCGCTCTTCCCCATTCGTATGATTTAGTTTAAACTCTCTCTGATATTCCTTTTCCAATTCATATTGTTTAAATTCTTCCTGTCTTTTCTTATCTGCTTCTGCTAAGTCTTGTGTAGTCTTTGCAATCAACTTCTTCAAATCCTCTATTTCAAATGTATGAGGATTTTTGTGATCTAAATGATGGTGACTTGGGTCATCAATAGAGTTATTTTCATGTTCCAACTTTTGTTTCTTCTCCATTAGCTGCTTTAATCGTTCTAGCTCAACACGTTTAATTTCATCTAATTTGTTTCGAACATGATGTGAAACAAATTCTAATTCCTCAGCTATTTTACCAGATTTTATTTCGGCTTCATCGGCTTGTTCCAATTTTTTCTTAAAAACTGTATCAGACTCCAAGGCACTTACAACTTCTTTCAAGTATCGATGGTACTCCATATAGTCTTCAAGACCCGTAACTTTTGAATCATGTTGTTCGCTCTCTTTATTCTGGGATACTGGAGGGGCATAACATACCTCTAATAAGAAGAAAAATGGAAACGAAATGCAAATTGCCACTTTCAATTTCTAAAAACAAATTGGTAAATTTAACTATGAATACGTTTTTATTATTAGCAATATTTCCATCAACATTAATTAGGTATTCTTTTAACTATACTTACCATTTTCGTTGGAATCTCAAAGAAAGCAAAATTTGTTTCGAAAGACTGACGTGTTCAACAGATTATAAAATTAGGGTTATACGTGTTCTTCATTTAGAAATTTTATGTTGATAATTCTTACTTATATTTTTTCCACAACCAGCAACTTATAATAATTATTAATAAAAGAAAAAGTGATCAAACAAAGATTATTTCTTACTTGTTTGTTTACTGTTTACTTAATATTAATTTTAGAGGCTATGGCTATATTATATTTATTTTTATACCTCCGATGCTCAGAAAAATAAAAAATGTAGAACTGGCTTTGTATTGGCAAGTTTGTTCCCACATTAAAAAAATAATGTTTACAGTTCGGGTGACAGATCTGGTGCTAACGATTACAAGGCAGTGGCGTACCTCTTATTTTTTAAAATAGTTATAAAAATAGGAAAAAATATATATTTGCCTTTATATCTCAATTTGCATTTATATCTCAATTTCAGGTACAACTAGTACGCGTCAATTCTAAAATTCAAACTTATCAATGTTATTGACAGTTGCTAGTTGGGGATTGTTCGGCGAACACTACAATATAAAAAAATAAAAACTTTTTAAAAACAAGCTTTTATTTAAGCCATGAACTAAAACGGATAAAATAAGTTTAGGTTTTCGTTAAGATAATTCAATGCCACACTGCGGCAAGCTTTTCTAAATCAAAAAGCTCGTCGCGCGAGATGTTCATAAAAGTAGGTTCCAATTAATTTTATCGGACAGTGATTAGTTGATAAGCAAGTACATGCTAAAGAATATATTTTCTTTACAGTTTGCGCGACAAGCTTTTTGATTTAAAAAAGCTTGTCGTAGTTTGGCATTGAATTATCTTAACGAAAACCTAAACTTATTTTATCCGTTTAAGTAAATGGCTTACTTAAATATAAAAGCTTGTTTTTAAAAAGGTTTTTTTATTATTGATTTTATTTTGTGCTTTTTTAGTAGATACCTATTTGATTCCCATTTCGGAAGGGTGGTAAAGAAATTTAATCTGCCATCTTGGGGCATCGGGCATCCGCCCTATTGGATTTAGTATGACGTCACTCACCTTGTCGTTTTCTACTCTTCAAATCCTTTCATTTGATACCCATGTCGAGGATGTTGTGAAGAATTAGGCAATCCGCCGTCTTGGGGAGGCCGCCATATTAGATTTATTATGACGTCATTCACCTTATTGTTTTCTACCCGTCGAGCCCTTTCGTTTCATACCCATGTTGAGAATTATTTTCCCTCTGGTGGTAAAGGTATCTTTTACAGTGCCCCGAACTAGGTACGCCTATGTACTTACGCATGATATGTAACCTCCTTTGGCGACATGCTTGATTTCCAAACAATACACTTTTCTGCCCATAACGTATAACTTAATTGTCTATACAAGCATTTTAAACCGACGAATACTTAAGAAACACTTAAAAACAGCGAATAATTGCTTCTAAAAGACACAGCACCAGTTGTGTCAAACACAAGGTGAGGCACACTCTTGACCGATTTGCGCGTTTGTCAGATTGTGCGATTGGTATTGGTAATTGTAGGTACCTATATTATTGTTTCCTTAGTTGTATCGCAGATTAAAGTACTATACGTAGTATAGAAATACTGCCTAATAAGTGTCTAGATAATTATAAATACTAGATTCACCTATTAGTCATGCAGACCTTATCTCATAAATACATAAATAACATATATAGGTATTATCTACCATTATTTACTTCAAAGCAAACGTATTTGCAACTGATTGGGTATCTCCCTAGTCCCTACATACAACGGAAACCACTGTTGAAAAACGATTATTATCTTGAAGATTACTTAATTATTACTAGAGAAATAAGTTTTTCATTATGAATTATTGGCAACGCTGTTAAACTTTAACTAGTAAATAAATAATAGAGTATAAAAAGTGCTACCCCTTACAAACATTTCAATCTACAGATGCCATTTCTATGTTTTTTATTTTTCTGAGCTCCGATGTATAATATCCTCGATGGAGGAAGAATCACAAAATATATAGGTTAGGAAGAATATGAGAGAAATGAGTCGCTTTCGAGAGATATTTGATCGGAGCTTTCGGGTATTACACTTAGAGCACTCCAGAGCTACTCAGGAGTACTCCACTTCCATTTCATTCTTTCGAGTATGCTTGAGCTTGATGCTCCAGCCGTTTATTAGGTATGTGTCGCTCCGAATTGCGCAGTAGAATCATTGTTTGTCAGTTTGATGTTTTCTGGACCTCATTCGCTTGATTCTCTTGCCGAGTCAATGCTAATTAACGAAAAATATAACTTACCATAACTTCCTAGGCGCTTTCGGGTATGATGTGTCAAGCTCTGTGTGTTTGAGACTTTGAGACTCCGTTTTGCTTGAGTGCCGTTCATACCCGAACGCTCTATAGGATCCAGTTATTATTTTTGTTTTATATCTATGAAGTAACCTTCAATTTACGCTATAATTGCTAATAGAAATGAAAAAAAAAGGTTGATAGCGAAGTGTGGTAAGTTATATTTTTCGCTCCGCAAGAGAATCAAGCGAAGGTCCATAAATAATCAAACTGACAATCAATAATTCTACTGCGCAACTCGCAGCGTCACGTACTTAATAAACGGCTGGTGCTCGAGAGGGTAGGAGGGAGGAAAAAAGAGCAACTCTGTACTGGACCAACACTATATTAAAGTGTTGGTCCAGCTCTGGAGCATCAAGCTCAAGCATACCCGAAAGGATGAAATGGAAGTGGAGTACTCCTGAGTAGCTCTGGAGTGGTCTAAGTGTAATACCCGAAAGCGACTTTTATCAACCATTTTTTCCATTTCTATTGCAAATTATAGCATTTTCATCGTAAATTTAAGGTTAGTTCATAGACATAAAACAAAAATAATAACTGGATCCTATATAGCGTTCGTTGAACTTCACACAAGCAAAACGGAGTCTCAAACACAAAGAGCTTGACACATCATAACCGAAAGCGCCTACATATGGCTATTTCTCTGAAGAATGTGAAATCGGTATCATAGAGAAATGAATAATCCTTTGTCTATGGTCGGTATTCGTCTTGCGCTCTGCCCTCTCATTGTCGAGTTGAGTCACGTGACTTTTTTTGGACGTACGTAACCCACCTCCGATTCGAGGCCAACGATGATATCGTAGGCCTCGCCCCCGATTTTAACTGAATTAATTTTTGTATTTTCCAGAAAATATAATTTGCAGATTATAATATTTTCCACTGTTTCATAATTCCTATTGGTAGAGGCAAATTTTTTAAAGAAGTACCTAGGTACTTACTAGGACTGTCAATTGGTAATTTCGATATCCTAAGTTGGCATCAATGCAGCAAAAAAATACAACCCAGTCACAAATTCCGGTCAGCAACGAGCCCATTTGCATAACAAAAAAGTATTTAACACGTTAACCGCCATGCGCATTAAATATAATTCACACGGCCTTGAGTCCAGGGGGCCGTGTGAATTAAATATAATTCCAAAACGTTTTTGCTCTGTAGGCCGCGTGCATAGTGGGATATGCACGCGACCGTGGCCAGCATATGGGATCTTTAAAAGTGTGGCCTGGGGAGCAAACATCTGTGGATGGCCTACAAATTTTTTGTTGTTTAGAAATATGGCCATACTTTTGAAGTTTAGGTAAAATAATTTAGAAAAACAATTATTTGAACAAGTATTTATTATTGAAATTATTATTTATTAGTTTCCGTGCTTAAAATAAATGGTTATTTAGGGTACTTTGGTCCAAAAAATAATAATAGAATAAAAGTGATAAAAGGCGTAATTATAGCACAAAAGTAAAAGCAAAACCTTACAATCTAGTAGATTTATGCCTAAGAAAAAAGCATTCAATACAATAAAACGCGTCGCATTTTTCGCACTTGTATGCAGTTTGTTTTGCTTTTAGAGAAGCCCGTTTTCTGTCAAATTCAGCTTTCAGCTTTTCGTAACATACAACACATCTTCGCCTCTGTGATCCCATATTTTTCAAACTGCATTGTCTGGTTGTATCTGTATCATCGCCTCTTGTTTCTTCACCCAAAAGATCCATTGTTACCTCTTCTTTGAATTTTGTAATATTTATATTTTTTCCTGTTATTTTTTTATAAATAATGTAAGCATTGACAAGTGCTGTGCCTGTAATCAACTCGATGGCTAATTTTCGGTACCATTTTACCCCTCTTCTTAGTGCAGCTGAATAGGCTTTCATTTGATCTGAGATGTCAATAAATCCCTTGCTGTTGTTATAATCTAGGATTATTTGAGGTTTTTTGACAACTTTGCCATTCTCGGTTTCCACATCAACCATACTCTCATCGTGCAGGGTGCTCAACACAAGGACATCGCGTTTGTCCTTCCATTTTAGTACTACCACCCCTGTGTTGCTTTCACGAGCAACTGTTTCAGATGTCTTTAGTTTAGCACGGAGAACATCTATAGGATTTAGTTTTCTATTACTTCTAAGAGTACCTACGAGATGAGTAGATCGTTTTGCTAGTTCATGTGCCAAACTGACACTTGTATAAAAGTTATCAGTATAAATTACTCTACCCGAATCTAATAAATCTTTAGCCAAATCCATAACAACTGATGACGCCACAGGTACGCCAGGTTGGGCATCTCGGCCACAGTATACTTTCAGATTGTTGGTGTAACCATTACTTGTGCATAATTTGTAAAGTTTTATGCCAAATTTGTTCTTTTTATTTTTGATGTACTGCTTGAATGAAAGTTTTCCACGGAATGGAACTATAGACTCATCTATACATATGTCTCTGGAAGGAATATTAGCTTTTTGAAATCGCTCTAATAACATATCAATCAGACCTTGAATCTTGAATAAGCGATCGCCTTTTGGACATTCCTGGTTGTTGGACAAATGCCACATACGCAAAATTAATTCAAAACGGTTTCTTGACATAAAACTTTTCACCTTGTTTTCATACAAAACTTTCTTCGACCAATAATTAGTAATCTTGGGCTTTTTGTTTAGGCCCATCCAAAAAATAATCCCCAGAAATGTTTCAATTTCTTTAGTGGAGACTTCTTTCCATTTGCGTAAACGAGAATGACGGGAAAGATTGGCGTTTTCTATTGTCTGTTGCGCATATCTATTAGTTTCTTTTACCATAAGCTCAATTATTTCATTATCAATAAAATACCTGAAGAATTCATAGGGACTTTTATTCCGCAATTCAGCTGCTACATTGTTAGGAACTCCAGAATTGGGCGCAGAAAAATTAAAAGTTTTTAGGTTTTTACCAGTTACATTAGACCATGTTATTTGTTCGGAATTAGGTATAATCTCGTCATCGTCATCTTCTTCGTAATCATGAACAACTTCTTCAATAGTTTCGCTTACACTTGAGGTGCTTGGAACAGCAAGTTTCGCGCTATGATTGTCTTGAGTATAAACCTAAAAAATTAAAAAAAAAACATGATATAAAAATGAAATTCGTTCTATACAATGTATCGTACCTGTTTAGTTTTTATTTTACGTTTTTTTGCTGGGCGATTTGCGAAATTGCCATCTCCGCTTTCCGATGATGATTCTGATGACGTCTCGTTTGGTATATAGTCATCCTCTGAATTATCCCCAAAAGCATCAGGAATATCTTCATCACTCATATCCAACGCGTCGTCCATGAGCCGCTGAAGATATTCTTGCTCCTTTTCGTAAGAATTATGCGCCATTATAAAAAAAAACACGTGTGCACTAACGACAACAAAGTGTAAAACTGGCGAGTTCTGGAGGCGCCCTCACGAGGCAGCATGATTTTAGAGTGGGAAGTCAATGTTGCCAAACTTATGAATGAAATAAATATGTATAATTCACGTGGCCCAGAAACCCATTTTGCTTCTGAGGCCGCGTGAATTATATATGATTTACGGGAGTAACTTCAACCCTAAGATTATTTTGCGGGTTTTTTTGTCACAGAATGGGTTCTTGCACTTAATATAACCTGAAAATAAAAAAATTTATTGGTGGCCCCCCAGATACCTTTTTTTTATTCTAGTGCGGCAGTTAACGTGTTAACGAGAACAAGAACTACGCAGAGAACTGTAAAACTCACGAAACGTACAAAACCCCCGAATATTTTTACTGTCGGAAGTTTCAACCAGTTTGAACAATCCGGAAAACCTTCGCTGTCACTTTGACACACGGAAGCCAAATTTGCCTGAATCCGCGCATAGACGCTGCAACAAGCAGCTGATTATACCAAAATTAAAAATGTTCGAGGCCAACGATAAAGACAGGCCACGGCGCTAACGCATAATCGCGTAGTCACGTGACCAACTTAGTCCTATATAATGAAAGGCATTTTTGGAGATAAGTAGAAAAACAAATTTCGTAACAATTTGGCATGTTTTCTTTCATCTATTACATTATTGGTTTTGTGCATCCAAGCTTTCTCTAATTGTTTTTTCAAAATTTTCAACCTGCCTCGGCTGTTTTAGGCTGAGAGTTAAACGTCACTGCACTCACAATATTTTGGCACATTCTCAAAAATTTTTGGGACATCACCTTCCTTTAGCTTAGGTGATATTCTCTATAGGTATTTTCCTCCCACAACACATATTGACGAGGTCTCAGTTGATCGGCAGCGTGAAAGGCCGAATAGAAACCGTATCAGGGCGTGGGTCGACAACGAAAATTCTCGAGTACGTTACAACACTGATTTATTTCGCACAAGGTGAATGGTGAATACAATAAATACACAAATCCGAACGTGGTCAACGGGAACGGCTTCCAGCCACCCGGACCGTCTGAACTCACGGATCTCCCGTAAGCAGTTCACCCCTCCACTGTCCCATGGTCCCGTGTCCATAATAGTCCATTCCGGGTTCCCTATTCTGTGGTTCGGGAGAGAATTCCCCTTACAGCGCTCACGCGTCGCGTCGCGTCGGTGTGAGCAGCACCAATACTCTTGGACGGCACGACTCCCACCCACAGGCCATAATAACACCTGGGCGGTTCCCCTCCGCCAGGACGCACGCGCACTAGACACAAACTTGTTTCTAAAATATAAAGTAAGACGTTTAAAAATACTTTAAACATTGAAAACTTCTCAAAACCCAAGCTGCCGCTTTCAGTTATGTGACAAATGACATGTAACGTCGACTAAGATGGTCACGTGATTTTTGTACGCCAGGGCCTGTCTTTATAGTAGGCATTGAAAAATGTTTACATGACGTTTTAAAAATATAACTGGCAACACTGGACAACAGTAAACTGATGCATGGCTGCGTCCGCCATGGATTAGGAGAATACGCGACTGAATTTAAGCGTTGATTCCATCGACGATTTAAGATGCCAACGCCTCAACGGAACTATTCCAGAGAAATGGAGTAGGGAGAATACGCCACAAGCTGCGCGAACTGCCTAATAAAAGTGGCGCCCATATTAAACCAACTTCATCCATGGGCGTATCAATGTTAACAGACTTGGCACTGCAGACTGCTTTAGAGGTCTTCGTCCTCGTTCGCCACGATGCACAGTAAAGGCATCAGCAGCAAAATGTTTTGAACAAACAAATTTATTTGAACTCAAAGTGCAATCAGTCCCTAAGTTAAAAATTTTTAACCACATATTCAATTATTAAAATTATACAGATGCGCGCCTGTTGTGCTCAAAATATCGGCGATTGTTTTTACTAAACTTACCAAAAAATGATACTCCCGGAGGTCTCCTAAACTTATAATTCTTACAGCTTGGTACTGCACACGACATTTTTCAAAAACACTGACCATTTCTCTGCTGAAAATACAACAACTACCGCTGAGAACAAACTGCAAACGTCAAAGTGAGGACAATATGGCGGCCATTCAATTTGCCTGGAAATAGCATGAGCAATGGATCAAAGCGCGTTCTCCCTACTCCATTTCTCTGGTATAACCACGTATAACATGGCATATATGCGTAGCAACCAGTTATGACATCACTCGTCAGGGCCGTATCTAGCGAAAATTTGGTCAGTATCGGCTCAAGCTTTTGTGGGATGAAGACCTGCCAAAACCCCCCACGCCACTGCCTTCACCCGTGGATACCATCCGCAGGCTTGAGGACGATAACAAGTTCCTACGGGAGCAGGTTGTCGCCCTCAACGCGACAATGAGGGAGATGGCAATTGAGCTATCTCTCTTACGCGCGGAGCTTGCGACGGCTTCCGCAACCCCCAAACCCCCCAAAATCAACCCCCCACGGCCGACTCCAGGCCAACCAACACCACCACCGCCCCCCCAAACCCCAACAACCCCCATGGTGGGTGTGGAGAGCACGGGGTAAGCGCAAGGTGGTCCCGAAGCCCCCCTCGAGTGATGACGAGGGCGAATTCCGCCCCGTCAAGTCGAGGAGGGCCCGGGGTGCCAGTGAAGACTTCCCGGCGTTCCCCACCCCCCCCCCCAAAACCCTGGCCGACATTCAAAAACCCCCCACCAAGCCCCAAACACCCTCCCAAATCACCACCAAGGGGGCATAACCACCATCCCATCCACTTTAATTTCCGAAGCCCCTGCTTCCGGTTCGCAGGGCAGACATGCTTCCAGCACCCCCCCCCCCACCCAAGCCTTCAAGTAGCCCCTAATAATACCCCCAAGACTAAATCCATAACCCCAATTGTCCTAAGGGACAAAAGTAAGTGGGTAGCTCTTACCAAAGTCTTCCTCACTCACAAAATCCAATACACCAGGGCCATGGATATCCAACTGGGTACCGCATCGTTTCAGCCACCTCCAACGAATATAGGGCCATCATCAAGGTCCTGGAAGTCAACAAACTTCCTTTCCACACCTTTCCCACTCCCGAGGAGAAGACTCTCTACGTCATTGCCCGTGGAGTTTCATATGCCTTCTCCGAGGAAGACATAAAATCTTACCTTACTAACAGGGACTACGAGCCAAATACCACTATTAGGCTCAAGAAACGTGATGGCAACACGATGCCTCTCGTTCTCATAGTTCTTCCCAGAAATCCCAAATCCCTTTCCCTGCTCGATGACCAAGGTCTACTTGGTCTGACACAGGTCAAATTCGAGCCGCAAAAATCCCCCAGTCCTATTATGCAGTGCCATAGGTGCCAGAAGTTTGGCCATTCACAGTCCAGGTGCACAGCCTCACCTCTGTGTCTGAAGTGCGCGTCCTAGACATACGAGTATACGAGTGCCAAAAGTCTAAGTCCCCGGCCAAGTGTAACGTAAATAATAAAAAAGGGCTTGTCGCCCTCTCTATCCTGACCACAGACGAGTAGCCATGCTGCTGATGTCCGAGCTGAAAGACGCTCTACAGCAAGTCCGTTCTGACAGTTGGCAACGACGTCTATATAGAATCCCTAAATCCCCAAAAACGTAAATACTGGCAAATTATCAAGGCCCTCAAAGGTAACTCCTCACGTGGTTTGATTCCACTAATCCACGGCCCCAATGGGGTTGTATACACCTCTGAGGAGAAGGCCATAGAGTGGGAGGAGAGTATTTTCCCACTTGTTGGAAACACGCTATCGTGATAATTATTCCTAAGAAAAAGACGTCATCCTACCCCCAAGATTATCTCCCCATTAGCCTGTTGCCTGTAGCATTCAAAATTCTCGTGTAATCCAATCCCGGCTACAAGACGAGCTCAATTGAGTAGACGCACTCCCCCCTGAGCAATTCGGCTTTCGAGGTGCACATTCCACTGAACACCAAGTCGTCAGACTGGTGGAAGAAGTCACGCACAACTTCCAAAAACCACATAAATACAGTAGCCATTTTCTTAGACGTAGCCAAAGCCTTTGACCGGGTATGGCACCCCGGTCTCATCTATATACTCATCCTTTTAGACATCTCCTTGGCTGTGGTGAAGATAGTCTCTTCTTTCCTGACCGACCGGACCTTCAAAGTCAGAATAGATCTCCTCTCTTCCCGTAAAACGGTACAGGCGGGGGTCCCCCAGGGCTCAGTGTTAGGTCCCACTTTGTACTTGTACAATGTCTTCACACACGATATTCCCAGATCTCCCGGCACATCGCTGTACCTGTATGCTGATGATACTGCGATAACCGCTTCCGGTCGTCGCCGTGAGCATGCGTGCAAGGTGCTCCAGGTGGCCGTGGATACTCTTTCCGAGTGGTTTGACAAGTGGAAAATCAAAGTCAATCCTGACAAAACTCAAGCACTCATCTTATTTATTCCACTTCCGCGCTGTACCTAGGCGTTCACCTAGACAGCCGGCTCACTTCCGAGAAACACACTGAGCAAACCAGGCAAAAGGTCCTAAAAATTTTCAAAGCAGTATATCCTATGATCCACAAAGGATCCAAACTCCCCATTCAAGCCAAACTCACTCTCTATAAGACCATACTTCGTCCCGTGATGATCTATGCCTGCGATGGCAAAAAGTCATCACAAAAAAAATCCAAGTAGTTCAAAGTCGTTGCCGACTATCACGGGTGCCGAATGGCATGTTGCTAATCGGCACATCCGGAGGTCTCCTAGACTTATAATTCTTACAGCTTGGTACTGCACACGACATTTTCCAAAAACACTGACCATTTCTCTGCTGAAAATACAACTACCGCTGAGAACAAACTGCAAACATCAAAGTGAGGAAAATATGGCGGCCATTAAATTTGCCTGGAAATAGGATGCGCAGTTGGTCAAAGCATGTTCTCCCTACTACATTTATACACCATTTCTCTGGGTAAAGCGCGTTTCTCTGAGTATGCCTCAGACCAGAGATATGCGCATCTTGATTTTCGTCTACAACCATTGCAGCAGAAACGGCCAAGTAGGGCATACGCAATACAAAATGAGACAAGATAAGGTCTGAATAATCTCGGACATCATCCAATCGACTTAGTAAACAAGCCGATTCATAATCCATCGAACGGTAGAAGTAAGGTTATGTGTCACGTGACTCAATCGACCAATGAGAGCGCAAGACGTATACTGACGTTTGTATCCGTCGGACGTATAAATAGCCACTTCCTTAAGTAAAATGTCCCGTGTCCCGGCAAACATTCATACGGGACGCTATAAATCCCGTATTTTCAAAATTTAAGGTGAAAAATTAAAAATGTTACATGCGAACGGCATTCACACAATCACCACCATCTAGAGTCCAAGCCGCGACTCACATGTGAACACAAAATTTACTAAATTATAGTCCTTCATGCCTTCATTGGCGCCACACTACAATTTTCGTAAATGTCAATTTCTTGTGTGTTATGTGATATATCACAAAAAATGTTCTGTGATTTCTTTTTATTTTTAAAGGATTTATTTATTTTTGGTTAGTCGTGATTAGCCAGCCATGATAATTTGTTTTTGGAAGTTTATCCCTTCAAGAAAAAAAAACAAAAAACGTTATGGTTTTTTTTTTATTTTTAAAGAATCTATTTAGTTTAGTTTCATAATTTGTTTTGTTTTGTTTTTGTGTTATCTTCAAGAAAAAGCAAAAACAAAAAATAGTGGTTTTCTTTTATTCCTTTTCATTGGCCTTTTTCAGTAAAACATTTTGTAGCCCCCTCCCCCACCCGAACGCCCGTCACGTCCCGTATTTTAAAATTGAAAAGGTGTCAAAAGGAAATTTGAAAATTCATTTTCTCGGAAACTACGTCCGGCCTCAAAAAACTGAGGTTAGATTCTTGGTCAGGGACCTCGAAAATAGGTGGGTAGCCAAAATTTCAAGAAAATTGGGCGGTGCATATACTACGTTCCATAATTACCTCAAAAATTTGTTATATTGCCTAGTGGGATAGTCGCTGGTTGAAGGCGAAAGGAAGCGAAGGAAGGGTCACATGTAGAGTAGTCACTGAAATGTTTATTCTCGTAATAATTTTTTTGTTGTGATATTTTTATTGTTGAATTGTCATTTATTAAATAACTTAAATTATTGCTCTATTAAAATGTTTTTGTGTTCCACAAATTAGTTGCTAAGTTATGTTTGAAATTGTAGTAGTATTTTACCTGGACACAAAAAAACGACAAACTTTGCAGAAGTTTCAGTTATTATGTGTTTTTAAGATGCTAGTTGAACGTAAATAAAAATCGTTGGTATCGTACTGTCATGCTTGAAGATGTGCCTCAAAATGCATAGCTAATATTAATATTATCTATTATACAGTGAATAAAAAATGCGAAAGTGTGATTTTTCTTCTTCTTTTGGATAGGTGGCTGTGAATTCATATTTGACATTTTCTTGGGATTCCAAACAACTTTTCTTAGTGCTATACTGCTGTAGTTCTAAAAATAAGACTCTTGAGGAATTTTCATATTTTTCAACCTTCCCTGTATACGAATAGAAATTTTAAAATTTTTACAGGTCGATTTTGAGTTTAAGCACAAGCACTAACTTTTATCAAGAATAATTTGTTTTGAGAAACTTCAAATAAAGAAAATTCCCATTTGTGTCCAACTTTCTGTCATTATTATTATTATCTCGAAAACAGGGCGGTATTGGAAAGTTATACCGTAAAATAGTCTTAAGACACTGTATACAGGGTGTAACTGAACTGATGGTCAAAAATGAAACCACGTATTCTTAAAGTCAAAATAAGGGCACTTCTTCATATATTTTTTTCTTCTACGGGCCTTAGTTTTTTTTTATACAGAGCATAGAAGTTTAGAGAAAAATACACGTATTTTTTAGTATCTCTAGAATTATACGAGATAGTTTCTTCAAACTTGGCGTGTCACATGATCGGATGAGCCGTCAAACTTAAGGTTGAAATGAAGCTTCTGAGGCTCACAGTTGCGGAGATACAGGGTGTTATTAGAATTTATTACTTCAGAAAAATGTTTAACAAAAAGTATCTCTTAGTATTTTTTCATATTCGCAGCCGATGGAGGAAGGGAACAATGACGTATCTGTTCTCCAAAGCTCTACATCAACGCTTTGATACCTTTAATCCTTGTTTATAATAGGTATATAATCAAAGTTTATATCGTCGGTTCTCAAACAACGGAATATACTTATAATATTATCTTCATGTTTTGTTATTCGATTATCGTCGATCGATAGCGTTTATTATACACAATATTTCATAAGCATAAGTATTAACACTGACATACCTAAGTATAAAAAATATTATGTCTAGCTAAATTTATATAGTTGTCATTCATACAGAAAATTTGGTTTAGACGTCGATGGAAGATTCAATCAACGGTTTACAGCATAAATAATATAACAAAACTTTAACGAAAAAATTAAAACCGACTTCAAAAATTTGCCCGTATGCACATTTCAACTAAAATTTTAGAAATATTTTTCTCTTTCTAAATTGAGTTACCTTTGGATTTGGTGACAGTCAAGGCAAAGAATTTACATCTATTTAGATATGAATACATCATATCCTACATACATCATAACCAGGGCCCCCATGGGAGACCCCTCCGGCAGGGCGCCAAACGTTGGTCCACCCTGTACTTAAAACTTATAGTTTTTTTTAAATGTTTGTTTCATACTTTACTTTTTATAATATTTTTTATAAATTTTATATAACTGATCAACTTATTTTTTATATACAGGATGATTATTTTAGAACTATACCACCGCGATTTTCTCACTTATTTTGCGCCCTACAATAAAAAATCGTGAAGAAACAAAAATGTGGCAATTTTGGACAGCTAAGTGGTGCTGCAAAAGAAATCGGCAGCCATAGCCAACTTGACGCGCAATATAAAAAATACCTCAAATTGAGCAAAACAATTTAATAGCCCTAGCATATTTATTTTAAGAGATAGAGGAAAACTATCATATTGAAAATTGATGGCACTAAGAAGCTTTATGCAACTGGGTACTCAGATAGTTTCAGAAAATTACACAGGGTGTTCGGCTCTTTTGAGGCTATGCATTTTTTGTTTATTTCTTATTAAGCGATTTTCTCGGTTATTTTAGGCCGCACAGAAAATAGATAAGAAAATAAAATATGGCAATTTTGGCCAGCCAGGTGACGTTAAAAAATAAATGGGCCTCCATGCCCAATTTTTTCGCTGTGCTGAAAAAACTTCAAATCGACAAAAATGTTCATGCCCTCAAGAGAGCCGAAGACCCTATGTAATTTGTTAAAACCCAATTAAAAGTTACCACCTGGTACCAAATTTTGGAAAGATGGGCTAGAAGTGGCTTCTAAATACAAGGTATCGAAAAATTTTATGAGAAAAAGTTGTTTAGAATTAAAACTTATTGCCGTGTACCAAATTTTGAGACAATCAGCCTACTTAATTTTTTCATTTTTTCTTTAGCGCCTTAGAAAAAAAAGTGGGAAAACAAAGTAGGCCGATCTTTCCAAAATTTGGTACCCTGGAGTAATTTTAATTGGGAACAACTTTTCTTAATGAATTTTTTTGTTATCTTTAAAGGAAAAGGCACTTCACCTACAATGAAAATAAATAAATGGTCGCTGTCGACGCCATCTTGATTTTTCAAAAACGAAAATATGCTAAAAATTAGTTTCCAGTCATAAGTCAAGCAAATCAGAACCACAAACAATCAAATTTAAACGCGAATTTTTTTTTCTTTTACACATATTGGCTCACTTATCCTGGGCCACCCTGTATATTGTAAACAGCCAGTATTTGTTTTTTTTTTAATTTATGTACCTGTGGCTTTGAGTTAAATTTTATTTTTGTTATATTACTTGATCACAAATTCTTTTTTGTTTCCCTTGGGTGGTATTTATTGGTTAATAGCATGAACTAGATCAATAATTCTAACAAAATCATAAGTTGATTAAACTACAAAACTTGACAGTTGCATATTATAGGTAAAAAATAGCTAGGTACAGGGGCGGATGGACTTTACCTAACCAGCCCGGGCATTTGTCTCCCAAGCGGCCCCTAAACATCTCATTTGGCTTTAGATTTTTCTTTTCTTAATTATTATCATAATAACAATTAAAAAACAAACAATGTAGATAATGTATTTTTTTAATAAAACAAAATATACATGTTTTATGAAAACATAAATAAAATCATAACTCTCGTAAAACAAATAAAACTTTTTTCTCTAAATATAAAGATATAAAAATAACAAAACATTCAGAAGGACCACACCGTTATTTTATTTTTATTGAATTCGAAATTCCGACTTTTAAAGTCGAAGGCCAACTTTGAAGTCAAAATTCCGACTTTATAAAGTCGAAATTCCCACTTTTAACTCGAAATTTCGACTTTGAAATTCGAAATCCGACTTTGAACTCGAAATTCCGACATTGAACTCGAAGTTTTGACTTTATGAACTTCCAACTTTCAAAGCCGAAGTTCAAAGTCAAAATTTTGTGTTCAAAATCGGCATTTCGACTTCAAAGTCGGACTGCGACTTTAAAAGTCGAAATTTCGAGTTCAATAAAAATAAAATAATGGTGTGCCCCTTCTACATTGCCGTAAAACACGTAAAGAAATAATAGAACAAAAATAACAAAACAAAAATAATTAATTAAGGCCAGTTGCACCGTCCTATCTTAAATTAACTACCTACTTACAACAATTATTGTAACAATGATTGCCTTTTGTTTTGTCAAGTAGTTAAGACTGTCTTAAAATTTAAGATGCGATGGCTGATGAGCCTTCGAGCCTGCGGCGGCCCTCCGGGGCCCTTCGAATGACCGGCCCACCGGACATTTGCCCAGTGTCCCGGTGGTCCCATCCGCCCCTGGCTAGGTACCTAACTACTGTCCCGGTTTTCGTCAGCCAGGAGTTGGTCACCTTGTTGTATATGAATATTATAACCGTCGATGGAGGAAGGAATCAATCAACGTTATAACCACAGAAAATATAGCGTATATTTTCTGTGGTTATAACTCCATTATAAAGAGATTATTTTAAAAAGACTCGAGAAATTTGTTATTAACAATTAATAACGTTACTCGCTACTTTAAAAAAACCGCCTCCATAGGCAAAGAAGGGGGCGGGGCCGCGGCCGGGCGACTCGAATCGAACGCTGGAATACAAAATCTAAAATATATCTTTCAGCCGTCGATCGATGGCGATGACTCATTCGTACCAGCACAAAAAACGCAAACAACCAAGGTCAAATCAACAGATTTGGCAAGCCGCGAAGCGCGCCATCTGCCGAACAAAAGTTCGTCTTGGGAAGCCGCATTACAAGTGCGCAGTGCGCCATCTACCGGACAGAAGCCTATCTTCCACCTCAACGCCGAGACGTAATCCGAGGATGGTGCAAGTGCGCCATCTACCGAACAACCGTGTCGGACTGGGAAGCCTCGTTTCCCCCACCGCGCCGAGAAGTATTCGACGGTGGCTCCATCTTCTTCCGAAGAGTATTGAGTCAGTCGGTATTTCGCATTAGGAAACTAATCTTTACCTTCCTCCATCGACGATTCGACTAAGTCGGACGTGAGCTTAACCTTAGTTCTTTTTTTTGTTATCTAGCGATAGGAGCTGTTTAATTTTCAGTCTTGTGTTTCTGAGATCGAACGGGGAAGTCGCCAATCATTTTTGTATTTTATTAATGTTATCTTTTGTCTTGTAAATATAGTACAGTATATTATATACTGTACACCTGACTTAATTTATTAATTAAGTCATGTGCAGTCGAGATAATTGATCATTGTGTATAGTCATTTTTAATCCATTTCATAGTCAGATTCAGGGTTCATTATTTCAAAGTTACAGGCTTTAATCTCTTTGGGTCATTAGTTAAGGTTTGCCAAATTTGATTGCAAAATCTGTACAGCTTTAATTTATTTTCAACCCTTTTTGCATTTAAGAAATTTAACTAGTAATTGTAAAGGCGTCGAAACTTCGACTGCAGTGTTTTTGGAGACTGTTCGTTGTGTTTTATTTTACATGCACTCTGGTACGTGAGCAAAGCACCTTCGGAGTACGGACACACACCATCCTACGACACAGGTCTGACAGTGGTCGCACATCGTTTAGCCCCAACTTGAATCGTCCACGACTCAACCTTGAGTCTCGAGTCTAGCCGAGGTCATCACTACAATGATAAGAAGTTTGGAGCAACGGTGGCGACTCACCAGGGTCAACGACCCAGAACGTTTAAGGTACCTACTCTGTTGAACTCAGTCCTCAAAATTTTCAAAGTGCTCCGTATACAAGACTTTAAATGCTCATGTGAACTTTTCGTGATACTTGTATTTTTGTATTAAGCTCAAGAACATCTCCGATGTTGTATAAACTTTAAACATTTTTCAGTTTTTAACAAATTATAAATCGTGAATAATCAAATTCATTGCTCAGTTTCTCCACTTTATTGTAACCATTTTTATGTACAATTTACAATTTCAACTTGCAAATACATTGAAAATAGAAAAATGTTCTGTTTTACTTAACCAACAAATAGTTCAAGCTTCTGGCGCTCAAATATAACCATTTTGGTTATAGATCATATAAATATATATTAGAGTTCTGAACAAGTCCCTTTTATGGCAAATTGTGGATTTGCGCATGGGCCTATGGAACATGCGCATTAGACCTTCAGACCGCGCAATTCAAAACAGTGGTTGTTTTCTGAATTACTATCTCCCTACAAACTTGTATATTGATAATAAATTAAGCTCACCTCAACGTGGATTGGTCAAGACTTCGATAACTACAACTAGGTTTTATACTTGTAAAACTAGTTTCGTCCAAACTACTAGAATTTGCTTCACTGATGCTAGAACTTAACTTATCTACCTTTATAACTTTAACACTAAAACAAATAAGCTACTAATAGTTTCTTACACCACAAGCATGTTAATATACTTACTTAAATGAACAACTACAACTATTAATACTTAGCTGAAAATGGAAAAAATTATGCAACAAAGCGTCTATGATGCAAACAAAGGTAGGTTATACTTAGTTTGTCGCTGTCAAATGGCTGTCAAAGAGTGTCAAGTTTCACAAAACACTACCTCAAATTGCAAATGCGCATGTCCACTGTATTTATCAGTAAAGATTTTCCGCGCATCCTATGTATAAAAAACATCATCCAGCACTCCTATAGATATGATCTCTATTCCCCATATATTTTTTGAGTATTATCACAATATTTATTTTGTGGGTATTGTCACCTAACCTAACCGGGGTCTTCCGCTACCTGCCGAAGCGGTTGGAGGTCGGTGACCGGACCATCCGGCGATACCACGTGGCGCCACCATAATATCGTTGTCGTTTCCTCTCATTCCTCTGAGTCGGCGGGCGGAGGAGGGCTCCGGAAAGGGAACATGAGTGTAATCTCAGACGCACTTTAGGGTGCCTTCTCGAAAATTTTAGAGAGGTGGCGTATTCCCCATTTTGGCTAAGTTACTGAAAGGCCGAGGCCATAAAAGAAAGGAAGGAAGGATAACCTAAAACCTAACCTATATATTTTGTGGGTATTATAACCTATATATTTTGTGGGTATTTATTAATATTAAGTATTTTTTAAATTTTTAATAAATTTCATAATTTTGCGCATACTATGCGCCCCATAGACTTTTCTTTCAATAATAAATAATTGTTAATGTTTAATGTTAGTTCTGTCAAATGTGATGATAGTGGTTGGCAAATATCTTTATAAGGTGTAATAATAGTCGCTGTTTTCCTCTTATTATTATATAAATGAGGATTTCTAAATAAACATGGGAGATAACAATGATTCGGATGAAGAGGAATTACATTTTATTGATGTAAGTACGAAATGCATAACTGTTGTAAATTGTCCTACTACCTACTTGTATAATACAAAAATATGCAAGTAGTGTACTGTTCTGTGCCTCCATATTTATATTATAATAGTTACGATGCAAAAGGTATTTTTGGCAAGGCGTTGGCTAAAGATCGGCAGAGTTTAATAAACTGAAAGGCCCCCGATCTGGAAATCCTCTGAGGAAACACTGATCAGGCCGTTCTGAGGGCCAGACTTCTGAATACCCCCTCTGCCATACATAATCCGGAAATTGTTTGATGAAAAACTGTGCAGTTCTGGCCTTTGGGAATGTCGAATGAACCCACACCACAGATGCTTTTTTTGGGAAGTGGCTATTTATACGTCCGACGTATATGAAAGTCGGTATACATCTTGCGCTCTCATTGGCGAGTTGAGTCACGTGACTTCTTTGGACGCACATTTAGCTCCATACACGTCCGAAGTAAACTGATTAAACGTCGAAAGTGCATTTTTTTCAAGCATCGTTGCAATAAGAAGCGTGTATGTCCTCCTTGTTCGGCGAAGGGCGCTGCAGTATGAAGAAATAAGTGGTAATTATTTCCAATAGTGTAACCCACCCCTGATTTTCTTGAAATTTTGGCTAGGTAGGTACTCCCTATTTCCGCCCGAAGTTCGGCGCTGTAAAAAAGCCGGATTTATAAACTTTGAAGTTTCCGTTTGACGTTGACGCAGCTGCTGTTTCCAAGTCGTTTATAAACTTTTTCCGTTCCATTTAGAATTTCCTGTACGCCTGTGTGTTATCGCAATGACAGAAAAATAAAAACAATCATTATCGGAGCGAAGTCGTTCGATTTCAGTATTCGTGACCGTGACCCTTAAGAAAACACTTTCATTGGCCGGAGAGGTAACGGCAAACGGAAAAAGATAAATGTTAAAAATAGGCGGGTAGCCAAAATTTCAAGAAAATCGGGGGTGGGTTACACCGGAAATAATTAGCACTTCTTTTTTTTGCAATTCAATCTGTCAAGCCAATCACAAGTGTAGGAATTTTTGAATGATCCAATCACATTGCACTGGGATTGGTGCATTCTATCACATCAAACTGGTGGAAAAAAAAACATGCTTTGGCTCCTTACGAACAAATCACAAATTACAGAAAGGTTTAGGTACAAATATGGTGTGTATGTGCACAGGTGCTGTGATATCAGGTGTTATGATGGTTCGACAAAAGCATGGCTACATTTTATTTTTTGACAGGAATTTGACATGGTGTCATATGAACAAACAAGGCTCAGAGCTAGGCAACCAAACCATGAATATATGAAATATATTCGGTTTATATTTACTTAGGTACAGCTGTGGCCAATTTGAACTTGCAAGATCGTCTGAACTTTATGCCGAAATGAGGGAGACTTGGCGACATCCGGCAACACCGCCCTTTCCCGCCTCCCACATCACATTTCAAGAGAGCCACTGGTGAAGGGAAGGACGACGAAAGCGGCTGGTGACATTGCAAGTTCAAATTGGCCACAGCCGTACGTATATTTTACCTCTTTTTACTTTTTCACTAAAAAAAACCTTTTATTAAATCCACTTTTCAGTTAGTGAACTCTATGAACCCATTTTAATTATTGTTCTTTCTTGAATAATAACGGATAACTAGCAGATAAGTAGCTGGGTAAAATTAACCAAGAATGATTTACAAATAAATGAAAAAATTTGGTATACTATAGGTACTTACTCGTCTTGCCAAATAAGCCAACCCCAGAATTAACATACACTTCACACAGGAACACCCCCATAAAATTTGTATTTATCATCAGATTTTGATTGAGTTTTTTTGAATGACAGGTCATCAAAAACTGTACTTTGGGGAAAAACGGCACATTTTATTTTAAAAAACCAAGTCATACCTACTGCGACATATTTTTATAATTATGATTACGCCACTGGATTGGGAATCGCTTAAATTGTTTTTTTTTTTAATTTCTAACCAAAATTCTAGAGACCAATGAAAATAGTGATTTAAATACCTATTGCCTATTTATGATTGTAAGAACTGATAGTGACAAGGGGTGCTTTGTTGTTTGCCTGAGATTGTTACCCCTGCCCATGGGGCAGGAAACAAATGCGAATATTTTAATGGGTAACTCCCTCGGTAACTCCCAAGCGGTTATTTTCCCTTTATAAATTCCCAGATCTGAGGCTGTACATATTTATTCCATAGGCTTCATTCATGTGCACCTCTATAAAAATACTCCATAATTTGGACAAATGGTGAGAGATATTATTCTGTTGGAATTGCACCCGCTTTTAAATTTCATACATTCTTTAGGGAATAATTTGTGAGAAAATTGTACCCTTATTTCAAAAAAATTCAGCAAAATGTTATTAAGAAAAGTTGTCTGGAATTAAAAGTTATGCCTAAATACCAACACATGGCCTCCTAAGAAAATTTTTTTTTGAAAAACATTAATCAAAAAAATGTTGTTTTAATATTCGCCGTAAACAATTTCATAAATAAATCAAAATTAAATCAATTTTGCATAACTTTGTTCGAATTCAAGCATATTTGTAAAATTAACTTAGATTTTTAATTTTAAACGATATTAAAACAAAACTTTAAAATTTCGCAAAAATTCTTCTGAACAAGGAAAATTAGTAATGATAATGTGTATATTAAAAAACTCTCATTTAACTTGCAAAATTTGTATTTTAAATGTTTATTAAGAAACTGAAAATCAATTGCCGAAATTTTTTTTTTCTTAGGAGGCTATGTTTTGGTATTTAGGCATAGCTTTTAATTCTAAACAACTTTTCTCAATAACCATTTGCTGAATTTTTTGAAATAAGGTTACTTTACTCTTGTACAATTTTTATTTTTTTTACCTACCACACCTATGCTGTTTAACTTGCAACCATTCTAACTGCACGTAATATGATTTATTGAACATGTATCAACCTTCGGCAATATCTATGTTAATTGCACAACCAAAATACAGATATTGATATTAATTTTTTTATATTAAATAAATAATAAAAAATTGATAATAATAATACCAAATTATGAGCACCCCAGAAACAACCACATGCTTGTGCATGGGAGAGGTGGCAATTACTATTAGGTTTATTTAGACTTTTCCCCAATAGAACTAGGATAGCATTCGTTCAAGTTCTACAGAAAACCCTAGAAAATGGTAGTAATCCCAGTGAGTGTATGGCAATTAGTAAACCATAAAGGTAAAGATAAAGCTATTAAGGTAAGGAGCGATAAAGATAAAGCTATTATGGTAAGCAGCATTACCATGGATCTATATTTTGCCCAGCCCTCTTGGCTATCAGCCGAGTGCAGACATGTGTTCATATGATCTACCCAACCTCGAATCGAAGCAAGGTTGATTGAAGGCAGAAAAACATTCAGTTCAAAGAGTTCGTGACACTGTGAACATCGGCCCTATAACCAATGTATTAAGTTCAACACCCATTTTTATATGGTTTCACGCTTTTGTCAAAGTGACGTAGATGCACAGAAGAGTTTAGTTAATTTTCGTTTACCAATAACCTGACTTTTGTCTGTGAATCTGACTGTATTTTTTTTGTGTGTATCGTGCACATACCTGTATATTAACATATACCGCTTTTGGCTCTACTGCATAGGGTAACGCGCAGGGAATGAAAAGAGAGAATCCTCCGCCCTTTTGAACCCTATATTAGCAGTTTCAATGGAGGTTAAATAAAAACTCGTTGGTGGCTACTTTGTATATTATTATTTGGAAAGTCATCCAATAAAGTACAAATGTCTCTGTGGCTGGTTCAAATAATTTGTGTCTTTGAAATTTCATATTGCGCTTTTGCAAAAACAAGATATTAGTTGATTTTTACTTGTTGTCCAGGATTTATCATGTTCTGCATGTTGTACTAAAGAAATTATGAGCTTCATAGGGATTTATAGTGTATTCGAAAGGAATTGATAGTGCAGAAGAGATTCCAGGCCTATAAAATGATCATGAACCACAGATGGCGTCATTTTCTTTTATTTTCAATGTGTACAATAGAAAAATTATCTTTAAAAATGTGGTTGTTCTTTAACAAATGGTGTATGTCGTATGGTGAAGTTTGTTGTTTTATTTTCGAAATCTCCTTCAGACAAGAACCATATTTTTAACGGTAATTTATCATTATTGTTAAAATATGGATTTCTAGATACCGGCTTATTAGAGTTTCAATCCACTTCTACTAAAGATTACCACCAGGAAATGACGGCTGATGTATTTGAAGAATATTTTCAGCAAATGATAGAACGGATATTGTCAACAAAGTGACACCTGTGGACCAATGACCAAACTATTTAAATTCATTTCTACTCAATCATAACAAGTATAAAGATAACATACAAATTTATAAATACAGGGGTCAATCAATAATAGAACATACGAGGATTGTTCAACAAGATAAACACTAGAGTGATCAAATTTCAACCGCCGATTCAGCAGAATCGACGGATATAAAATCTGCTCCACTCGAGAGCTAGATCAGTGGATACCGCTCGCCTTAGCAACCACTCAACTCCTGACCACCTCCGGTGAGTCTGGCCCGACAAAGGATACGCCCACCTTAGCATCCTTGTACGGGACAGACCGCTGGCGGATCGACAACAGGGTCCTTCGGGGTACTGTTGGAGTGTTTCGGAGGGTTGTGGTGGTCGTGACACGCAGGGCAGCCGTAGTCGCAGCCAACTTCGCGACGAACGTTCGCACTTCTTCTCGGGATAAACAGGTCCGTAGTCAAGGTCAACTCGGTCGCGTCAGTCCACAGACAGCCGTTACCCCTGCCATGGCCGAGATACTGTCGGAGGCATCTTTGTGAGTGGAAGAATAAACACCCTACTTTGTACCTACTGTCTTCTTCAATTTGTGCTTCGCGACTCCCGTACCCAGTGATCCCGGCAAGCCGCGAGGGACAACAGGGTTCTCTCGTGGCACACACAGATAATGCACTTGCTGGTGGAGAAGCTTCCAACGGGTTCTTGGTGAAAAGCGAATATTATTGAATGACTGAATGAGAAGGGGCTGCAATTTGAAGAAGGAACAGTCAAAAAAGAATTTGTAAAAATAGCCAGGCAGCATAGGTCGGAATTTAAGAAATAATATGTAGTCGACGAAATGGCAAAAAAATGTGGCATAATTATGCAGCGACTGCCGCCATACCATTGTGAGCTTAACCCCATAGAGCTTATATGGGCTCACATGAAAAGTCATGTTGCAAGACAACACTACTTATAAGCTTAAGGATGTGTAATGCAATAAATATATAGGTTAGTTATATCATATTATTTTAGACTGAAGTTGAAATATATTTTAGATAGTATTTTATGAAAGGCAGGAAGGAAGCCAATTAGCATAAAACTGCAACACCTCCAAAAGTCGGGTCGTTGCCACCGAGCATTGAACTTCTTCCTGACTTTCGTCGGCTATTTTACCAAATCGCCGCGTTAGCTATAAGTGTAGGTTAAGTATTGTCAATGAATATGCCGGCATTATTGATTCGAATACAGTGATTGAAACATGCTAAAAGTATAATCATTTAACGAACCTAGTCCACACATTGCATGGCGACCCTGCCAGAGGCAATGGCCAAAAGTGCCGCGAGAAAGTTGTAAAAAGAAGAATATGGGTACCTCACAGTCAAAAGAAGAGGTAATAATTGCACAGGCAGGCAATAGTGGTGGAGTGTCTGCAAATGGATCGGCATCCTCTACATGGTCAGCGAAGGAAATTCTTATGGTAGCTGTGCTGATTTTTGCGGTAATTATTATCATACATTACCTTGTCAAGAGCCGCAACGAAATTTCCCGAAGCAGAGAGGTCGTATAGGAAATCTACTTTCAAGCCCAGACGACTCGTTAAACCGATGGCCGAAGAGCGGTTCCAGCAGAAAACTTCAACTGACTACCACACCGGATAGCATCGAGGGAACAGACTAAGTGATTTAAGGCAAAAGGCCGCTTGGTTCGCACTGCTGGAGAGGTCCAATGTATGGCTCCTGCGGCTCCCACTGACTTCAGACATCTATTAGAAGAGTTACGCGTAGTGTACAGGAACTTAGGAAAAGACTCTGTTGAACGAAGAAATAATGTTGAGGTAACAAATCGTAAAATTAAAAAATTAGAGGGATTAAAATTAGATTTGGTGACATACAAAGCAAAATTTAATGAAACTTATGTTCAAAATGCCGATTCAAAAATTGTTATAGAAGTTAAAGAATATTTAAAAAATATCAACAAGTACTTTGACGCAATAGAAAAAATTTTAATTGATAGGCTAGCCAGTTCTCAATCCAAATCGACCGATATCAATACTAGTTCGAGAGGTAACGTAGTAAAAATGGCGGAAAAGTTCGATCTAAAAACAGCAGGTAGTTGGCTTCCAGTCATGGATGGCACGGAAAATGTAACCAAACAGTTAATAAATAGTATAGAGATATACGATGAGTTATTAGATGAGGAAGGTAAAAAACGGTTAACTTCATATGTATTAAAAACGCGTGTAAGTCAGAGCGCTAAAATTCGATTAGCGAAAACGTATGCTACAAATAAGGATCTAGTATCGGCCCTGCAATTGTTTTTTTATTACTAAAAAATCCTCAGCATCATTATCTATTCGATTAAATAGTGTGAAACAAAGTGGAAAATCTTTAGAAGATTTCGGAAAATCTATAGAGAATTTGATGGTAGATTTGACTATTAATCAAGCGGAAGGCGATGAGAATGCCATAAATATACTAAGCTCTATAAATGAAAAGTTAGCTATAAATGCTTTTGCGAACGGACTACAAAATAGTGAACTTCGAACTATCGTAAAAGCGCGAAACTGTTGTAAGCTTTGTGATGCTATCCGTGGAGCACAAGACGAGGATCTTTCTGAAAAAGATTCTTATACACATAATCAAGCACAAATATCATATATGCGTGGACGGCAGTCCCAACGACACATTGGCAGAAGCTCACGCAACAGTAGAATTTTTCGTGGAAGAGGTTATCGTGGTAATGGCTCTCAAAACATTTCAGAACGTAATACAAATAGCTTCAGTTCTAGACAATTTTCCACTCCAAATAACTATAAATTCCCTACTACTTTCCGAGGAAGCTTTAGAGGTCAAAACCACGGAAAAAATTCAAATTGCCTAGTATTTTATATAGGAAATGAAGAAGGCAATTCACGAGAGGACTCTGCACAAAATAACCTCCCGGATCGGTTTTTTTGTGCCTAAAAATTGTAAAACTGACTATGTTTTCGACTTAAATGGTTTAAACTTTGTTAATTTCAAATACAATCAGAATAATATAACATGTTTGTTGGACAGTGGCGCATCTATAAGCGTTATTTTTAAAAAATGTTTAACAACAAAAGAGTTAATTGACTCTACAAATGTAGTAAAAATAAACGGAATATCTGGGTCAGTATTCTCACAAAGTACAGCACTTCTCTTATTACAGTTGAATGACATCGCGATGAAACATGAATTCCATGTAATAAATGGCTTTGAAAATGGTATGCACGGTGTTTTAGGAGATGATTTTTTTAGAAAACACCTTGTCAACGATAAGTTACGAACGATCAGAATTTTCGTTTTGGATAGGTAATAAAAAGATTACTGTACCAATGCATTCTAAGCAGTGGCGTAACTACAGGGTGTTCAGAGCGTGCGGTGAACACGGGCCCAGAGCTGCTAGGGGCCCACCGCCACCAAGGTTCATGCAGGACGCAGAAATTTCGGTTTTTCCGATGCGAGCCGATTGATGTGGTGCTGCGTAATAACCAACGAGTCAGAATTAATCTCTAATCGGTTACATAGAGGGCGTTTGAAATTTCGCAACAATAAAAATGCAAGGGTAGTACAAAAAATGTATAATAACTTAAGAGTAAATGTACCTACAGGATGAGCCAAACTCGACGCCCCAAGCCTACTGCGGGAACACGAAAATTGGATTGTTTTTTTGTTGTTTGGGGAAATGGCCGCTGTGACGTCGTCAATATTTTTCCCCAGAAACATACAATTTTTTCCTAAATATTGAAAGTCCTTATCATTTATCATCCTCAACAACTTTTATAGGAAAATATTTTCTGTATCTTTTGTTATTCAAAATTTACAATTGATAGTCAGAAATTATCTCGGAAATTATTTAAGAGAATGTTAGGTTGTCTTGTGCACCCTTAAATTTTTTCAACTGGAATATTAAATAAAATTTGTTGTAACAAACTATAATAGCAAACAAGTCAGTAACAAGCACAATTCAAAAATTTAAAAAATACTCCAGTCGAACAAATTTAATGGTGCACCCTAACATACTCTTAAATAATTTCTGACTTCCGCAATTGTTTTCATGGCTAACTAGATTTCGGAAAAGCGATCCTAGTGAATAGAAAAATTCAATGTTTTTCATTCCATTTAAGAGCCCCTGTTCAAAATTTTATTTTCAGTTTTCGTGTTCCCGCAGTATTCCTGGGGCGTCGAGTTTGAATCACCCTGTACAGAACGTACATGGTGATTCAACATTTTGACCTATAAAATGGCGTTTTTTGACCCATAGTGAGCAATGTGCATCATTTTTAACTGTTGGTCAATACAAAGTTTAAGTTGAATTATTCTCTATATGCACCTACAGGGTGTCCCATTTTCGATAATTTTGTGAGGTATCTCGGATATTTCTAGAACTAGGGAGTTGCAGTTTTCGGGACACTGACCTCCTTTTTCATAAAAAGAAAGGCTCATATACAGAATTTTCTTGCGGCCTCCTTAGTTTTTTAAACACAAGGTGATTTTCAAAATTTGCCGTTTTCAGGCACCCCCCTATATCCATTATACGCTAACTTGTTGAAATGGTAAAAATCAACCGTTATAGATTTTTTCATGTAGAATTCAGTGGCGTACACGGTTTTTTTCTAGGAGGTAAGAATTTCAAAATATAAATATAAGTTGCAAAAGTATTGAAAATGGGACATCCTGTACAATGTTTGTCATTGTTACACCACTTTCAAACATAAAAAAAAACACAGGGGCCCACCTGAAATTTTGAACACGGGCCTACTCTTCCGTAGTTACGCCACTGATTCTAAGCACAATATTTGTACCAAAATTCCAGCCCGTTGTGAAGTTATAAGATTTTTTGATGTAAATATACGCGAAGAATGTGTGGTTGTCCCGCAAGATTTAGGTTAAGGAATTTTCGTTGCAGGAAGTTTAGCTAAACCCAAAAATGGTAAGATACCAATAAAACTTTTAAATGTTCTCGACGAAGAAGTTGTTTTAAGAAATTTTAAACCAAAATTAGCAAAACTAAAGGATTATGATTTATTGTATTCCAATGATACGAATATATCTTCTGTAAATCGAGTAGATACTTTACTAGACTTAATAAAAACAGACAATCTCAATTCAGAAGAAAAGTTTACGTTGCAAAGTATATGTGCTAAATATTCCGATGTATTTTATTTAGATAATGACAAATTTACGACTACAAATATATGTAAAGAGAGTATACAATTAAAAAATGGCGTTTCTCCCACCTATGTAAAACCATATCGTTTACCACATGCTCAAAAACAAGAGGTACATAGCCAGGTTGAAAAAATGCTAGCAGATGGCATAATTGAGGAAACGAAATCTGCATGGTCAGCACCTCTGCTAATAGTTCCAAAAAAAGCGGACAATAGTGGAATAAAAAAGTATAGACTAGTGGTTGACTACAGGTTACTCAATAGTAAAATTGAAGATGACAAATTTCCTCTACCAAACATAACCGAAATTTTAGATTCACTATCAGGCTCAATGTATTTTTTGCACCTTGATCTTTCTCAAGGATATTACCAGGTTGAACTAGATGAAAAAAGTCGTCCATACACAGCGTTTACTACATCCCATGGACAGTACCAAATGACAAGACTCCCAATGGGATTAAAAATCAGCCCAAGTGCATTTTCTCGTGTTATGAATATGGCAATGTCAGGTTTAAATTGCGAAAAATGTTTTTTGTAATAATTTGCAAAATCA
Source organism: Pseudeuparius sepicola (assembly GCA_963920635.1). Taxonomy (NCBI): domain Eukaryota; kingdom Metazoa; phylum Arthropoda; class Insecta; order Coleoptera; family Anthribidae; genus Pseudeuparius; species Pseudeuparius sepicola. The sequence goes on along the minus strand of OY987302.1, from coordinate 41,892,110 downwards.
CAATAAAAATCTATCAAAAGTTCTTCAAAGGCTACGAGAAGTTAATTTAAAATTAAATCCAAATAAATGTGACTTTTTGAAAAAAGAAATTTTATATTTAGGACATATTATTTCAGCTGATGGTATTTTCCCCGACAAAGAAAAAACTGTTGCGATTCGATCTTATCCAAAACCCAACGATGCAAATGAAACTAAAAGATTTGTTGCTTTTGTAAATTATTATAGGAAATGTATTCCCAATTTTGCTCATATTGCCGCTCCTTTAATTCATTTAACAAGGAAAAATATTCCATTCATTTGGACAGACGAATGTCAAAATTCTTTTGAAATTTTAAAAAACGCACTGGTTGATTACCCAATTTTGCAATATCCGAATTTCTCTAAAGAAAATACTTTTATTTTAAAAACAGATGCATCTGGAGCATATGATCAATTCACTGGACATTATTACTGCAGAAAGTTGGCGAAGTGCGATACAACTTGTTATTGTGGAATAAAATAAAATGTGTAATCTTGATGGATCGATTGATTACACTCTGGAAATTGGGCCTCTTATTATTGCTTTAGAACATGACTCTTCAGAATTTTCCAAAGACGGTCCTTTTTGAATTGTAATATCATTTTAATAAGTAAAATTCTCTGTGTGAAATTTTATTACCAACATTATTTTAAATGTTAAAAACTACTTTGTTTTATTAGTGTTTCAAAATTTAATATATTTTTAATTGTTCTGTTGGTTTTCGGAACAAGTAAAATCGATAATAAACGAATAAACTTTTTGTTTTCCTTACCCAAACCATTTTGCAATTTGCAAGTGACCAACAGTGGCCTGATTTTGCTTGCAACTAATTAACTACCCAACTACCCTCCGCCTATGGGCTTACAGTTTGCTTTATTAGCATTTTATTTCCTATTGTAATTTAAAGATTACATAGTACGCTCAAGGATGAACGTAGGTAAATACATTAAACAAATGACAAAGCCTTTTGTCTCTTGAATTTATAATGAGGGCAGCTTGCTATCAATTCTTTTCGACTGCACTATAAAAAATGCGAAGAAGCTTTTACCTCCAGATTGTGATAATACAAACTATCGGTTGGTAAAAACAAAGATGTATACAACCTAGATACACAGAGTCCGGGCATCACGGGGTACATGTAATGTCTCGCGATTTTTGAGCCGCTGGACATAATCCCGAGATAAACCTGCACTTGGGGCAAGTGCGAGAGAGTTGAAGCAAAGCGGAAGTGGGACGGGTAGATGGATGCTGACCAATGACCACTTCATATACTCGATAGTAGATGGCGCAATTATCAATTTATTTGAAGAATCTGTGTTTCTGAGTATCTAGTTTGAATAACTACATCTTTGATAAAAGTATAATTTTTTTATAAAATTAATCATATTTTTCAGCAATTTATGAAGGCAAACAATCAAAATAAGTTACTTAGCTTATCCACTACAATGTTTTGAAGTCTTCATGTTTTTAGGTTTCCAAAAAAAGACATGGTTTTGGAATGGCTCACTACATTAGTTAGAAGCAACAACCACTCCACCAAAAAAATGTATGAAGAAATATTGGAACATTAAAAATCGGTCGCATCTACAAGTAAACACGCACTATAATTACGATAATTTAGAAACAATTATACAACAGATAAAATATCAAACAGAATATCATTTTCTTTAACGCCCATTTCACATAAAATCTCAAACAAAACAATAAGCATTTAAATTCATAGAACAATCCTGTATTTACCATTTTAAAATACCTGCTTCATTTAGGGTTCAAAATAACCACCAAACATTCCCCCGGTCGGACGTCTCTTGCACCATATAGGTTGATATAGGTATATGGTGTCACATGGCCCCACCAAACTGAACTGTCACACGCCACACACACACCGGTTGGCCTTTATAGTTGAGGAATGCACATTTATTCAGAAAAATTTTTGGATTCTAGTATTGCCGCCTGAACAGGCCAAGTCTGGGCAGTTTTCTATTTCACACGCTTCTGGATATACCGAAGGCAATAAAGGAGCCCTACCAAAGGCCAGGACTGCACAGTTTTAAGTAATCCAATTCAGTGTTGCCAGTTTTTTTGTAATACAATATTGCCAAACCATAATCCCTAGTACTGTAACTGTTGTCTATTGGCGCCTTTTATCTCGCTGTAAGCGGTTGATCTTGCTTTTCTCCAATAGAATCTCATTTTAAAGTCTCATTAGATATATAGATAGTAATCTATTTTCTCAGAATATTTTCAAAAAATATATTTTTTGTTTTTACTGAGGTTTTTACATGAGTGTTTTTACATTACAATAAGAACTAAATAAAATTGTTTCTTTCCATCTGAGGTGAGTACAGTTAAATTATTCGAAGGTAGATAAGTTAGATAAAAGTCCCCTCATATCAACGCGGGACAGCGGGAGCGGGCAAAGTGCAGGACGAATTAATGTGTTGTAATGTAACTGCTGTGAACTATTCCCGCAACAAGGCCACACAGGCAGTGTTTTTATTTTGGAATGCTGTAAGCGCGGTTTTTCCCGCGTCCCGCAGCCAGATAAGGGCCAATAGTACAGTTGGTGTCAGATGAAACCGAACTACGTGAGACTTGGAGCAATAATACCAAAAATCCATTCAACAAACAACGGATTCAAGCTCAGCCCGAGGGACGAAGCAACCGATGAACGTGACATTGCCAAATGTGAAAACAGAATTCAAATATCCCAAGAAAATGGATTTTTACCGTTCGGTTTCGTCTGACACCAACTGTACCATGCTTAACAGAGAACTTAATAGAAATCGTAAAAAAATATAATATTCTGTTTGATCAAATTACAAAAATTGACGAAAAAAAGATAATGTGTGGGATAAGTTATATTCATAGTTTACTTTAAATTTTTAATCCCTCTGACAACGAAAAATTATTTTGTTACCATGGTATTTTCACACATAACATTGAATACTGCCAACTTAAGAAAAGGCAAAACTTACTAGCTAAATCCAAAAAAGATAGTCCAGTTTTGCCATAAGCAAAAAATGTTGGTTACGGCGTTTTCATTTAACATGGTAGTGTAGGTTTTGCATATAAAAGCAATGTACCTACCTAAAGTTTCTAGTAATTTCTTATTTGAGAAGAAGAATAAACACATTTAATACTAATAGTAATAATTCTCACCCTCACATTACTCCAAATTACCAAAGTACCCCAGAAGCAACTGAATGCTTGTGTGGGGGAGGAGGGCAATTACTATATTTTGTCTTCGTTGCCATTTGCGGCTAGGGCCGACTTTTCCCGACAGAACTAGGATAACATTTGCTCAAGTACTACGGAAAACCCTAGAAAACCGTAGTAATCCCAGTGAGTATAGGACAATTAGTAAATCAAACTTATAAAGCTATTAAGGGGCAATACCGTTAATCCACAATTTGTCCAGCACTGTTGTCCATCAGCGGTGTTTTTCTATAAAGACATATTATGCATGCATCTGCCTCGACCTCAATTCGAACCAAGGTCAACCGAAGGCAGAAAAACATATATGCTGATTTTTTGTCCAAATATGCGCAATATAATGTAGTGTTTGGAGTCAATTTAGTTTTTGAAAACCTAATAATTTTAAAAATAATCACCAAAACACTTGGTTTGGTAGTACCAGGGACCCTTTAAAGTAAGGGGACCCAGCATTATACTTTCCAAAGTGAGGCCGTTTCTTTCCTCATTCTAATGGTCTCAATGATGCCAAGTATGCCATTTTATTGGAGAATCTATGAATATAACAGGTACTTTGATTGTTAGTAAAAATTAATAATGGTTCCCATGATTTCTAAAAATTAGACTTGACAATGTTCTGTCAACAAACACAGAATATGGCAAGTGCCAAATGAATGAAATTTATTTTATATTTGAATTTGGTTTCCTGCAATTATTTCCAGGAATTTAAGTAATATAAGTATGGTAAGTCAGTGCCGATTTTGCTTATTTGAGAATTGGTCGCTATTGCACCTTGTTACCAGGTTCCTCAAACCATTTGTAATATGTAGGTATAATAGGTACGTACTTGAACTTTCTTCCCTTGTTGAATGTATCTACCCAAAGAACTTTCACCGATTTCGGGATGGACTAATAAGATTAGGTCTTGTACTTAGTTCTAATCATGTAGTTTTTCTCGGTGCTCATTGTAAATTTTTTGTAATTTTATTTCTCTCCCAAGGTACCTCACAAACGTAAAATAAACTTATAGTTGTAGATAAAAACTGTTTAAAAAAAGACCTGACTGAAGCTACCTGCTTAATAATTTAAAATTTTCGAAATACGATTTGTTTCAAACTACCTACTTATACGTAATGCCCATACGTAATGGGAATTGTAGGATTACTAAAGGTGAGACAAGAAAAATCTGGTTGCAATTATTGGGACTACTACAGGCGGCCGCATTACCTTTAGTCGACTATCTGGAAGTTATAAAACTTAAAAATTGTGATGGGAAATATTTTGCCTCCTTTGGAATCTATGGCACTGGCATGTCACATAAAACCTGATGGCAGTTGGACACTGACAAATAACATAACCTTGTACCAGCCCACTTATGTGGTCTCCTTGGAGTATACAGAAAACAAACTTCCCCTCAAGGCTTCAATTTTCCTATGTGATAGACTGTGACATGCTGGGTCCCCTTATTTTAAAGAGTACCTGGGTAGTACAGTAAAGTCTGGATGTAGTGAACTCCGCTTCGAGTGAACTAATCCATGGAGTGAGCACAAAACTTATCAGTGCGTCACGATAGAGTGCACTGTGGAAACTCCAATAAGTGAACTTCGGCATTCACCGCAATAATATTTTAGGTGATTCGCCTTTTTACGAATAAACCTTTATTTAGTATAGTATGTGCCGTTTGTTCGATTCACCTGTACATAGGTATTATAACTTTATAATGATATCATGTTGATCCAAATAATATGTTCTTGTTGCTAGGTATAAATAACATAATGGGAAACTGGAACATTTTTTTATTATTTCTTTAATTATAGAAATTATATTCACAACAGAGAGCCCCTTAATGACAGTTGTCAAATGGACTCCAACTGTGAAGCTTAATATTTTCCAAACGCATTGATATTGAGGTCCACTATTAAATATTTGCTAATCTACGAATTGGGAAGATTAGATTTTGGCAAAATATTATTTCATAAGAAATGCAATCTGCTTGTTTTTAGAGTCTGTAGTTGGAGTTCATTTGACAGGTATTGTTAAGACTTTCTGTTGTGGAACTATATTTTTTATGCTTTAATATATTTGCCTATCTATAGAAAGAGCACAGGCCCTCAAATCGCAATAATTAATTTGCAAGAAAAGTTGTGACCACAAGCTATTAATTTGAAACGACACGAAAAGCTCAGGAATGGTCGTGACGACATGCCGCTCGATCGATCGGAACACAGTGACAGGAGTGACAGCTAGACAGAATTAGAGAAGGGAGAATGGAAATTTATTGTTAAAATAAACAGTTCGCCAACCCGTTTCCAGAGGGCTATGATCTAGGTCAAAAATAAGAACCACCTATCTATCTATCTACCTATCTATCATGTACAGGGGGTGGCCGCCTTAGATCGGCCCGGCACGTAGGCCACAGTGGGCCCGTAGTGCCCCCACAGGCCAGCGTCACACGGCAGCCAGCATGCCGGCCCTCTTAATGAAGGCCCGCAGCTCACCCACCCCGACACCATACACATCCTCTGCGCTCAGCTTAGCTGAGCCGAAGTACTCAAATCTGACCCTGTCAAGTGTAGGGCACTCGGTGTCCAAGTGGTACGGGGTCTCCTCATCCTCCTGACACCATCTGCACTCAGGCTCCCCTCCTACTCCTATAAGATGCAGGTGGCGAGCCAGGCAGCAGTGTCCGGTGAGGACCCTCACCACTCCCCTTAACTCCGACCTTGGCAGACGCAGCAGCTCCCTAGACAAGGCGGTCGACGGCCCATGAGCCTAGTCTGCCTCCTCCCCGGAGCCCGGCGCCACTCCTCAACGAACCTGCCCTGCAGCCATTCGTCCAGGGCTCCAATTGCGACCCGTGGCGCAATCCCCAATATTGATTCTGGCCCCACTGGTCTTCCCATGGATCCCTCTCTAGCCAGTAGGTCCGCAGTCTCGTTCTCCGCTATGCCCGCGTGACCAGGCACCCAAGACCGAACAACCCTGTTCCCTTCGGCCACCAACCTGAGCAAACTCGATCTACAGCCCTCCACCAATGGGGACCAGGTATGGTTTGCTCTCAGCGCCTGTAAAGCCGCTTTACTGTCAGAGCAGAAGGTCAGCTTCCGACCTAAGAACCACCTATTTAACAAGCACTTCTTTAACTGAATGGTGAGGCCACGGGACTAGTAGTAGTTTTTGGTGGGCTCCCTTCTAGCCTCTTTTATTTTCGAAATGATAATCAGAATCCTGGGGGAATGGATGCTCAGGCGCCTATTCTATTTAGTTTGGTTACCTAATATTGGCAAAAGCTAGGGGCCGCACAATACAGTTTATGCTAAGTATACTCACCTGGAACTATATCAGAGCAAAGGCTCACGGACAAGAGATTACTGGGGGGCACCGGGTATATACAGGGTGTCCCAATAAGGACTCCCGTCGCCGATATCTCCGGAACGAATAGAGATATTTTAATTATGCAAATGCCGTTCGCTAGGATGTGAAGAGAGCTTTATTCGTCACTGCTAAGCGTTAATTTTAATATTGGCGTATAGATGGCGCTGCGGTGCAAAGAAACTATTCGATCCTAGGAACATCAGAATGTAGTGCATCTGAAAGACTGGGTAATTTCGAGAAACTTTTGTTCTATGGATGATTTTCCTGTTGTTACTAGTTTCTGAGATAACAGCTCTACAATGTCATTTACAAAAAAAGGGCTAACTCGTTTAAAATTAACTTTAGAGGAAAAGTTATTAAAAATATATTTGTAGTTCACTAGGACGAAGAAAATAGCGGCACATGTAAAATTATTACACATAGGGTTTCCAGTCCCGGTATTTAGTACCGGGATAGTCCCGGGATTTTACCCAAAAAGTGTGGTCCTGGGATTTTCCTCATGGTCCCAAAACCTTAAAAGTCCCGAATTTTTTTATTGCGTCATAAACACGCCACTATTGAACGGCCAATAGGCCGACTGTACCGACACAGCGCAACGAAGCAGTTAGGACGGTAATTCCCCGAAAAGCCTAAGGAACCAGGGTAAGGGTCGTAGGGTATTCGCTGGCATTCGGAATTCGTCTTTAGTATTATTACGACTCTAGGCCGTGAAGCCCTTGACGCTGTGGCCAATGATCTAACCCCTTAGTGTAATACAGTACCATGTGGTTGTGTGGTGTGATTACCCATATTAATAAATAAAAAAATCTTCGGTTTCGACCATATAAAAAAAGTCATTTATTTGTTAGTATACGAGTTTCGGCACAAAGGCCATCATCAGGTAACTAACAATTTTTGTATTTTAACGTCGTATACTAACAAATAAATTACGTTTTTTATATGGTCAAAACCTAAGAGTTTTTTATTTATTGATATTGATACGACCATGAAATACCATATTTAATTTAATTAATACATAAAATTGTGGAATTATTACAATTTTTAGATTTTAAACTGAAATAATAATACTTACTTGTATACTTGTATGACATACATTTAAATTAGTTGGAGTTGGAGCTACTTTAGTTGTGTGTTGTGTTTTTTAAAGTAATCTCAGTTTTAGTTTGTTATTTTATGTTTGGTATTTTGTAGGTAGGTACTACCCACATCTTAATAAAAATATTTCATTTTTATAAACATTGTTTACAAAATTTGTTGTAGAGAAACAAAATTTTGATTTCGGGACCATTTTTCGGGACTTTCATGACTAGTACCGGGACTTAAAATTTGGGACCAAAGTCCCGAATACCTTTTCGGTCCCGAGATTTGGGAACCCTAATTACACATCCGGTTTGACCGGAAGTACCGGAAGTGACCCATTTTTCAATTTATAATAAATATACTGTGTAATTTATCGCTCAAAATTTAAAAAAAAGGTAATTTCCAGTGTCATATAATAACAATAACACCATGTATGTAGACAACGAGAATTTGGCTGAATTTATTTTTATTAACCGAAGGTGGCTGTATCCATTGTTTCAATATGACATTTAGCTTCAGTCGCCCAAGTAATTCTCTATCGTTGTCAATTTGTTTCTTGCCTAATTAGTTTATTAATTTTTATAATAATGGATATAGTAATGAGGATAAATTAGAGATATACCCTCAACGAAAACTTTTGTAAGTTTGTGCAAAAATTTAAAAAATTATGGCCAATTTAAATTTAAATCTATTCGGCGCAGAAGAGCAAGAAAGGACGAGTTTTTAAAGTCAGCATAAATATTTTATATATTTGTATTGACTTTAAAAACTTGCCCAAATGATGAAAACACTGCTCGAGTTTTAGAAACTGTTAAAAAATCATTTAGACGCCACATTTCCAGAGAGATGGATAGGAACCAGCAGTGTCATTAGGTGGCCAGCTTGGTCACCTGATTTGACACCACTGGACTTCTTCATTGGGGTCATCTTAAAAATCTCGTGTACGAGGAGCCTGTAGAAGATATGGCAGACCTTTACAGTAAAATATATGCACTAGGATTCATTAATAGAGCAACTTTACAAAATTCTTGCGAAAGGGAGCTTTTGAATAGATATAATGTTTGTTGTGAAAATGGAAATAATTTTGAACATTTATTGTAAACATACATTTGCAATTTCTATAATGTAACCTTCGGTTAATAAAATAAATTCAGCCGAATTTTCGTTGCCTACGTGTACCTACATGGTGTTATTGTTATTAGGTATACTTTTTCCAATTTTGAGGGAAAATTATACAGTGTGTTCATTTTGAACTGCGAAATAGGTCACTTCCAGTACTTCCGGTCAAGCCGAATGTGTAATAATTTGACACGTGCCGCTATTTTCTTTGTCCTAGTGAACTACAAAGGTACTTTTAATAACTTTTTCATCTAAAGTTAATTTTAAGCGAGTTAGCTCATTTTTTGTAAATGACATTGTAGAGCGGTTATCTCGGAAACTAGTAACAATAGGAAAATCGTCCATAGAACAAAAGTTTATAGTGTTATTTGTGTTCACGTCCGATTTTCCCTTTTTACTTCTTACCTTCAGTGGGCTTCCTTATAGCCTCCTTTATTTTGGTAAAGAGAAAATCGGACTTTCGGCGGTACGGTCGCTCAGGCGCCAATTTTTTAGAGCGGTATGCTCCGCTATGCTGCTTTCGTCAGAGAAAAATATTTCCCAGGGGTCTGTGGTTCGTTGAGGATAGGGTATAAGTAAAGAATGGTAAGCAAAATTTAGCACGGTTTATTAGGTACAATTTCTCGAGTGTATGATAATTTTAACAATTCAAAATAGCCGTCGCCGGCCCAGAGAGGTCCACCGATCTGTAAGAAAGGAAAGAAAAGCGTCGTTAATGAGGCAGTGCAGGATCTACCTTTAACTAAACAATCTACTAGCAAATCAGCGGTTATTCTGTGCGGTAGGACGCTCTAAAATTTTCTAGCCTCAAACTATTATTCATGTCCCCACGAGTGGGGTCGTAAAACTAGGGGTGCACTAGATGGAGGTTGGTCCGGGAATTCTCGCCATTCCAACCACAGGTACGGAGGGTTTTTCTTTTCTTAAGGAAGGGTAAGGCTAGGGCGGAACAACCTAACAATACTCACCCGGTATGTATCGGCAGAAGAGGTGCCGAAGAAGGAGAGCAGAGAGAAGGGGGCCCTCCTCGGCGACTGCAGCCTTTTAATTTTGTGGAGTGGTGCCACCTATCAGCGAGTGTGCCGGCCGCCCATTGGTTGGGGCCACGGCGAAGGCTTAGGTGATCGTCCCCACTCTTCTGGCGTTCAAAACGGCCGCCGGAGGCTATGCTGGCAGTTAGGGGTTGTTGCACCCCGTACAGGTCTCGGGCGGTTGTCTCTTCGGATCGGGCATGTCCAATATACCCGGGTTCCCAAAAAGAACGGCGGCTCTAGCTGCAAGTTGAATTAATATCCCAGTTCTACCCCTTTTCGGCATCCCTCATCCCTCATCCCTCTTGGTAAAACAGGAATTTATTATTTAGCGGCGTAAATCCGGAAAGTAATCAAAACCAGGATTGAACTAAATGCAATTAAAATATCAAATGTCGGCCTCCTATGTAGAAAAAGAATCATCGGTGTGAATATAAAAACTACGGTGGTCGGCCGGCCGCTAAAATAGCGTGACGAAGAATTAAGTGGGTGTAAAATAAAAATGAAAACTGGAAACTAGTAACTTTGTTACAAGTTTCTCCAAATCACCCAGTCTTTTAGATGCGCTACGATCCTACGTTCCTAGGATTGAAAAGCTGCTTTGCACCGCAGCGCTATCTATACGCCAATATCAAAATTAATGCTTATCAGTTGCGAATACAGCCCTCTTCACGTCCTAGTGAACGGCGTTTGCAGAATTAAAATATATCTTTTTGTTCCCGAGATATCGGCGACGGGAGTCCTTATTGAGACACCCTGTATACAGGGTGCATCATTAGTAATGGCACATAGTGCAACCGCATATATTTTGGGCCAAAATATTACGATTGAGGCTAATATGCCTTATAGAAATGTTGTTTGTTTAGACATACAAGCTGCTGAACTGAAAGTTGGCGCTGCTATGTTTTTGGGGATGGAGAATAAGCTGAAAATGCCAATTTCTACGCATCTTACAAAAATAGTGAAATCAACAGGTGTTTTGAGGCACGTTTTGGAAATTTAAACGCAAATGGTTGATTTGGTCGTCATGAAACAAGAGTACCTTTTTGTTGCAGAATGAAAAGATGCACTAAAATGACACACCTGCAGGGCCAAAAAGATAACCTCAAAACAGTTAGGAGTGAAAACATGATCCAAAAACAGCGCAAGTGGCGCCCTCTGTGAGTTACGTAGAAATTGACATTTTCAGCTTATTCTCCATCCCCAAGAACACAGCAGAGCCAAATTTCAGTTCAGCAGCTTGCTTAGTTTGGGAGATGTAGCCATAATTCAAACAACATTTCTATGAGGCATATTAGCCTCAATCGTAATATTTTGGCCCAAAATATATGGGGTTGCACTGTGCCATTACTAACGACTCACCCTGTATAGCTCTGCGAGGCCGTGTCACCAGGCAGCGAGCCGGCGGTGGAACAGCAGGTGATCCCCTCCACGCGGGCCTCCAAGCAGTGACCACAGTCCAGTTGAAGCGTTTCGGGGCTATTGCACCCTCAGCAGGTCTTTGTTGGCGGCTTTTTTGGATCGGGCATGTCCTGTATACCCGGCTATCCAAAAAACATTGCGGCTCTAGCTGCAAGTTGAGTTAGTAATTCGGTTCTACCCATTTTCGGCTTTCCTAACCCTCTCAGTGGTCTGAGAAATATTTAGCAAGCATTGGTAATCGGAAACAATTCCAAAAGTTAAATTAAATTAACTCATACGCAATAAATATCCTCGGTTTTGGGGCATATAAGAAGGCATTGGTGCAAACAAATGCATGTGGCAGCCGGCCGTTAATAGAGCTCGCAAAAAAAATCAATTCGGATCAAATAAAAATAAAAGCCAGGAAATTTAGTGGGTAACTTCGTTACTGTACAAGAGATTCTTTAGTAATTTTTAATTGGCGCTTCCATAGATAAGTAAATAAATAAATTACTGTGTAAATTACCTACCTAATTGTTTTTTTCACTTTTCGAAATATAACGAATGCACCGCATAAAAGGTGTAGGTTGCCAGTGTGTATCTAGTATAGCTCATCCCATACATTACAAATGTCTGCACACAAAATTTTCTTTAAAAAATCTCAAAACATGTTTTCAGAAAATATTTTGTAATATCCTAGTATAAGCCTAATTTAGGTAGAAATAAGCCTACTTTATAGGTACTAGGTTACTGAAAATAAAAAACTTGCTTTCAATTGGCTTTAAGCTTTGTCATCAAAATATGTGTAATTTTTTTTTCGAAATATGACCATTAAGGATTGCGCACATTACACCAGCACGGACCAGCGCGGACCGGCACAGCACGGACCAGCAACCAGCAGTAGGTCGCAAACTATACAAGCACAGAGCAGCACGAACCTGCACCCGCGTGATTAGTCTCGCAATAACATCCATACTGCACACACGTGATTTCATTAAATTATTTCAACAAAATGGAATTATGCAGTTCTGACTAGGAAGTTTTTGTACTTGTAACTTTATTATGTGAAGATGATGAGGATGAAGAAATGGACAGAGAGCAAAAAAAGAGATTATGGGTGCATCCTATTCATGTTCTTATTTTTTTTATTACCCAGCACGTGCGAAGTAGACAAAGTCAAGATTGATAGTGACGACGGATCCAAGCACGGGAAAGCCGTGAATTGCCGGTTCGTGCTGGTGACGCCGGCGCACACTACACCGGACCAGCACGTAAGGACCTGCAAATGCTGGTTGAGATTCTACCCAGACCGTCACGACCATATACCTATAGCAACCTATACCGCGCAAGAGAGACGTCCGACCGGCGGAATAATTTGGCGGCCATTTTTACCCCTAAATGAGGCGGGAAATTTGAAATAATTTATACGTGTGGGTGCCATAAATAATGTAATGTCTTGGTTGTCGTTTTGTGTAAATGGAAATTATTTTAGTTCAAAGTACAACATAGGTCCACTATGGTTGGTTTTAATTTTAAATTAATGCATTCGGGAAACGAAGCAGTTAAATAGGTTGAGAAATTGTACAACTTAATCAAAACAATATTTTAATCATCATAAGGAGAAGTAATATAATTATTATTGTACAGGGTTATGCACATAACATTTTACCCCCCTTAACTCTTTTATTTTTCGTGATAGGAAAAAATGGTAAGTAGAAAAGTTGTAGGGAATTTTATTGTGAGTTTAAAGAGCATATCAGATCTGCCGATATACAGGGTGTTTTCAAGATACAAACCAAACCTGTTTTTTTAAATAGAACACCCTGTATGTTATTGGTTTTTCAAATCTATTTTTCATTCCGATTCCAACGATATATATATATATATGTCATATGTTTGGTTCAATGGTTTACTTGCAATTTGCTTTTAAATACTGGATTGTCATATACCTATTAGTTAAATATCCAGATTGCCATGAAAAATAATAAACTGTCATGATAACAAAAGTTTGACATTTGAAAGAACAAACGATATCAACCAATTAAAACAGAAGATAACTGAAGAAATCCGACTCCTCAATGAATCCGGCGCAGTAATACATTTTAAGAGAAGCCTAGTTAAGCGATATAATCTCTGTCTTGCGCAAGATGGAGGCGCCATCGAACATCTTTTATAGTGTAGGTGCTAACTTCATAGTAGTTTATATATAGGTCTAATTCATAAATAAATCTGGTTTGTTTTTATGTTTATTATTTTTTATTGCAAGAAACTACAAAACTAAACCTAATGGTTTACAACTATCAAACTTTTGTTATGACAGCAAATTCCGAGTAAACCATTGAACCAAACATATTACATATATATATTGTTGGAATCGGAATGAAGAATAGATTTGAAAAAACCAATAATATACAGGGTGTTCTCTTTAAAAAAACAGGTTTGGTTTCTATCTTGACAACACCCTGTATATCGGCAGATCTGATATGCTCTTTAAACTCGCAAGAAAATTCTCTACAACTTTTCTATTTACCATTTTTTTCTATCTCGAAAAATAAAAGAGTTAAGGGGGGTAAAATGTTATGTGCATAACCCTGTACAGGGTGATCCAAACTCGACGCCCCAGGCCTACAGCGGGAACACGAAAACTCAAAATAAAATTTCAAAAAAGGGGTTCTTAAATGGGACATAGTAAGGTCAAATTTTGACCGAAAATTAGCTTTTTTGATGTTTGGGAAAATGGCCGCTGTGACGTCATCGATATTATTTTCCCAGAAACATAACAGTTTTTCTCTATATATTGAAAGTGCTTATCATTCTCAACAACTTTTATAGAAATAAATTTTCTGTATCTTTTGTCTTCTCAAATCTACAGGGTTAAATATGTAAAAAAACATGGAATTTTTTCTAATCATTTTTCGAAATCTAGGTAGCTATGGAAACACTTGATAGTCAGAAATTATTTAAGAGTATGTTAGGGTGCCTTGCGCACCCTTAAATTTATTCAACTGGAATATTTATTAAATTTCTGAATTGTCCTTGTTACTAACTTGTTTGTAATTATTGTTTGTTACAAAAAATTTTTTAAAAATATTCCAGTTGAATAAATTTAAGGCTGCGCAAGGCACCCTAACACTCTTAAATAATTTCTGACTATCAATTGTTTCCATAGCTATCTAGATTTCGAAAAATGATTAGAAAAAATTCCATGTTTTTTTACATATTTGACCCTGTAGATTTGGAACGACAAAAGATACAGAAAATTTCTTTCTATAAAAGTTGTTGAGAATGATAAGGACTTTCAATACATAGAGAAAAACTGGTATGTTTCTGGGAAAATAATATTGATGACGTCACAGCGGCCATTTTCCCAAACATCAAAAAAGCTAATTTTCGGTCAAAATTGGACCTTAGTATGTCCCATTTAAGAACCCCTTTTCGAAATTTTATTTTGAGTTTTCGTGTTCCCGCTGTAGGCCTGGGGCGTCGAGTTGTACATTACATTAGCTGTACATTACACTTTATACAATAGCTACATTATAAATACTTGCAAAAATATGAAAATATTTTTAATTACCTAACATTTTCATACACTATTACTTGGTATAATTATTTCTTTGAATACTTTCAATAATAATAAGCTATTTTCCAGGAACATATCTATACCTGTTTCTGAATTTTTAGGCAGCTAGTTTTATTCCTTAGAGCTTTTTATTTTTGTTTGTTTAAAAAATACAAGGAAAAGAAAACTTGGTAATTTCAACTTCTACCACTTTAATCTTTGCTTCAAAAATGAAAGTGAAGTGATTTTTAATACGCTCTTCTTTGATAAGCTTCAATAATTTTGCTGGTGGTGATCTGCGCAGTTAACAGGTTTACTTGCTGCTGTTGATTGCATTTCTCCGAAGGCCACTTTCTAAATTTAGTTTCTTCTCTTGAAAACCTAAAAATCAGCAAGAAATCAGAAAATATCGATGAGAAAAAAATATTATTTGGCAAAAAATTATACCTATTTACTTACCTATGGAATGCAATTTCACAATCTGGATGTAAAAGCCTCTTTGCATTTTTGCACCAGGTCATGTTTTGATTTCGTAAATATGCGAACGAAAAGCTATCAACCGTACAAAAGAAAAAATCGCGATTAAAAACTAAAAACGCATCTCTCATAAAAAAAGCATGCCACGGTGACTTTTATGATTTTACCGGCGCCTTCAAAAAGTATACCTAATGCAATTTCATTTATACTGTATACAAAAATTTAAACAAGGAATAAGGTACCCACCATTCAAACTGTCAAAATAGGGTTAAAAATGGCGGCGAATTCCATCTCTTTTCGTTCCCTGCGCCTTGCCGTGCGCAATAGGGCCAAAAGCGGTATATGTTAATATACAGGTATGTGGGCGCAAGGCACCCTAACATAACTCTTCAATAATTTCTGACTATCAATTGAAGAACACACGGGAAAAACTATCTAAGTCACTTTTGGCAAGTTTTAAGATAAATCAGTTTTAAAGTTTGAAAGTCCCCTTTTATTACATACGGAAAAAAACAAAATATCTATTTGTGTTAACTATTATGATTTATTAACGTTTTGACAAAAAGTAAAGCAAAAGTATGCGCGGTTATATTTAAATATATGGGAATTTATTAATGATATAATATATTAATGATATAATACAGAATATTAATAAAAAATGTTTAGGTAGATGTGAAATAACTACATATGCAGATGACACAAATTTATTAATATATAGTGATACTCTTCAAGATTTAATATCCACAGCTACTTTCAACGTCACAATAGTTAATGAATGGTTCGCAAAAAATCAGTTAAGTTTAAATCAAAGCAAAACTGAATGTGTCTGTTTTAAAACCAACAGATCTACAAAATTAACTCCTGATGTATAATCCCACTGGCATCGCGGCAGCTTACAGTATTGCATGAAGCTAGGTTCCTTGGGATGTACATTGATTCAGAACTAAAATGGCACAAACATATTGAGTATGTCTGTAATAAGGTGAACTCTGCTTGCTATGGACTGAGAGTGTTAGGTAGATATTATGTGAACTTAGAAACACTGAAATTATTTTATTATTCCAGCCTAGAATCGCACATAAGATATGGAGATATGGAATTATCTGTTATGGTGGTAGTAAAGATATTCTGAGAGTTTTCAAATCACAGAAGCGAGCCCTCAGAGTCATGTGCAAAATGAGGGGGTGGGACTCTTGTAGGGGGGTTTTCAAGAAAAATAAAATACTGACAGTAACAGCAATGTACATACAAGAGTCCCTGCTATTTGTGAGGAAAAACAAAGAATTATTTAGTGCCTATCTTCCACATACTACCTATCCCTCAAGATGGTTCAATTATGTATATCCAAGACATAGAGTTGCAATGTATGAAAATGGTCCATTGTATAATTGTTTAAAATTATATAATAATTTGCCATCTGATATTAAATCTATTGAGGCACTAAACATATTTAAAAAAGAAGTACATAGCTTTCTATTGGACATAGAACCATATGAGATAAGTGAATATTATAGGAACACAAAGCAATAATTTCAAAAGAAAAATTGTAATTCTAATTGTAATTTGATGACGTGTTTCTGTTTCCTGTACCTGGTGTATTCTGGATTACATAAATAAAGAGCTATTATTATTATTATTACATACGTATTTTGCTGATCCTTGTTATGCCGGTCCGCGCTGGTCCGTGCTGATGTAATGTGCACGATCCTTTAGTTCACAATCACTAAAGATGCAGGAGTGAATATTGACAATATGGACATTCCACTCTATTTGTGCAGTGTATTTTCTTTGTATAATAGCTGCTAAACAGACATTTGGATAAATAGGAAAATTATTTGACAGATCACACTGATATTGTGGAATAAAATAATTTCAAAGGTTGCTTGATTTACTAACACGTCCACATGAAACGGAGAAAGTGGGCATTGCCTCGGTCCTTAAAAGTAACTCCGAGGCAAAAAAAAGCTTATGCATCGTGTAATGTATTAAATTTTTCCTTCTTCCGACAATTTCATCCCAAGGAAATTTTTTAAAGTGTTTATCACTAGTGGCCGACACGTTGTAGGAATCGTTTTATAACGTGGCTGCCACCAAAATGGGGAACAATTTTTGGGTGACTGCCAAGTTGCCACCATGTTTTGCAACTTATACCGTTACCTATGTTCCAGCCACATGGCGCTTACGTGGCAAAAACTTGGGCGCGTAGTAGCTGCTACCTATGAGGCCACCTACGTTAAACTTGGCTACCTGCCTCTTTCTTTTCCCTGTCGCTCAGTCTCTCTCGTTCAACTTATTTATGTACATAAATTATTATGTCCTGCTGCCTTTCTCCCATCAACTCGAAATTACCGATATTGACGGTATCAATCGGGAATATAACTACTATGAGTATTTGTTTTATTTTTTTGTAATTAGGAGATGGGGATAAAAACAAAACGATTTCAAGTTTACTGTCAAACTGAGACATTTTAGCTCGAAATATGAGCATGTCCTCCCGCAATGTTCAATTTTTTCAAAAAAATAAAAAGTGGGGAGCACACTTTCTTATACATATCTACCTACATACGGCAAACAGTTTTTTTATTATTCTTGATCACGTAAAATAAAACCAATAATTACGTACTAATATACTATATTTTAATGAAGAATTGACGAGAAATTAATTTTTATTCAGTAGCCTGTTTATTTTGTCATAATGGCGGCATAAATCTCATTCTCATGGCGTCTTGCCTAAAATATAACTTTAAATTGATTTCCGCATACATTTGCGTTTTGAGGTGTTTGTTACTTGACCTTAGTGGCCATGTAGAGGCGGAAACTGTGTTATTCCACTTCATAGTTACTTTCATTACTTGAAAGTAACTATGAAGTGGAAGTGGAAGTGGCCATGTCACAGACACCACTGCAGCCACCATCATCTCAACACGCGTGAGTGTCAATTTCCATAAGCTCAAAATTTAGGGAACAATGCATTCGCAACGACTATTCAAATTAAATGTTAAATTAAGCATAATAAGACAAACAGGCACATACATAGTACATATTTTACACTTAGTTAAAGTCTCGAAATAAATTTATAATAATAAATCCACAATAACAAACACTTATTTCGGCGAAGGTTTTATTCAAGAATTCATCCACCGAGTAAAAAGCATTGAGTTGCAAAAATTACTTAACAACAGTTTTTAAATTTTGGAAGTTGCAGCTCAGACTAGGTACTGTGGTAGCTTGTTAAAGATCCTTATCCCTAAGAAGCTTACACCGCTGTCACACCTTCAAGCGATAATATTCTGGAAGCAGGTCCTGCTTTCCAAGAGTGTAACATGTACATCATCATGTCGTTCATATTGACTACTCATATTTAAATCGCACACATTGAATAATTAGTTCAAAGAATGGGCACTAATCCTCGCTGCACTACAATCACCACATTGACACCGCGTTAGCAGAATTATGCACGCGCATGCAGCAAAACCGCAAGGAAGCCGCACTTGATGGTGACAGTCACTACATAGTGAATTTTGATAATAATGATAACTTTGTAGTGGCTTTGATGTCATATGCGAACGTGAAAATCTCTTCTACAAGTGTCAAAAACTTGGAGATGATCACTAGTTATCACCAATAAGTTTCGCCACTTTTTAGTAGAGGTGACCAAAAGGTGGCCGCCACTATTACGTGTACACTAAAGTTGTTGCCACTTCTAAGATACATTTTAGTGATACGCAGTTTGGTCGCCACCATTTCCATTTTCCACTTTGAAAGTATAAGAACTTTAAGGTGATTTTTGGTAGTAACCATGATGTTCCAAACACCTTAAGAGCAATGGCACTGCAAATAGTACAGATAAACGCACGGAATTCCGCTAGCTTTCTACCGTATACTTTACATGGAATTAGTCCCAGGACGTCCACCAAAAATGCAAAACAAAATTTGAAACTTCAAAATCTATCTCCTCTGTTATATGTAAACTGATTTCTGTCAAACCTGTCTCAAACTGTGGCGAAAATATAGGTCTACGATTCGTATGGACAATTTTTTTGTTTTTAATTGTAGTTTTTTAATGGTAACAAAAATACTCCTTCAAATACTCCCGAGAAAATGAAATGGTAGCATTTTTGTAAATTTTACAAGTACCAACAATGTTTTTTAAAAAAATTGTCCATACGAATTGTTCCTCCATCTTTTAGTTACATTTTGGTAAAAAAATCGAATTTCTGGAACTGAAAATAAAAAAGTAGATCGACTTCTAGAAAAACACTGCAAAGCCGAAATCAATATGAATACACCGTGCCCCCACTCCTGCCTTCTCCTCAAGCGAGTTTCCGTAGAGGGGACACTAAATAGACAAAGATAGGTACAATATGTTCGCCCGTTAGCCGTCGCACTCTTGTTTCCGCTTATGGTATTTTCCAAGCTTTTTTATTTAATTTCACCTGTTAGCAGCGTCCAGAGAATACTACTGTTATTGTGTGGGTCGAATCTTGCAAGCTGAATTAGAACCACTTGATGACATCCGATTGAGCTGAAATTTTGCATACACCTTTAGTTCCGGTAACAATGCAATATGCAATACTCAATATTGTAATACTTTCTACTTTCTAATACTTAATATGGGTATCAAATGAAAGGGGTTGACGAGTACAAAATAATAAGATAAGTGACGTCATACTAAATCCAATATGGCGGACTAAATTTCTTTACCACTCTCCTGATATGGGAATCAAATATGTACTAAAAGCATAAAATAAAATAAAAGATAAAAACCTTTTTAAAAACAAGCTTTTATTTAAGCCATGTACTAAAACGAATAAAATGAAATAAATCATGTACTACATCGAATAAAATAAAATAAGTCTAAGGTTTTTGTTAGAATAATTCAGTGCCAAATTGCGCCAAGTCGTTTTTGTAATTTAAAAAGCTTGTCGCAAGAAATGTTCATAGAAAGTAGGTACCAATTAATTTTAATATACAGTGATTGGTTGATAAGCAAGTACCTACTTGCCAAAGTATGTATTTTCTTTAGAATTCGCGAGACTAGCTTTTTGATTTACAAAAATTTGTCGCAATTTGGCATTGAATTATCTTAACGAAAACCTAGATTTATTTTATTTTATTCCTTTTAGTAGATACAAGACGTAGGTATTTTATTTTATTCGATTTAGTACATGACTTAAATAAAAGTTTGTTTTTACAAAGGTTTTTTTATCTTTTATTTTTTATTATCTACAATAGTTATCTAGCCTAATCTTGATTGAAGGCTTCTATAGGCTGAATATGTTTCTGAAATTCTTCCCAATGGAATTCACAAGAATATAAAACCATAAATGCAATATTTTAAATTTTGGTTGTGTTAGTTCGTCTTTATGTACAGGGAGATCATTTTTATACGCCCAGCCTCTCTTAATGGAAAACGGTCGAAGATATGGAGATATTATATTATATGGGAGATGATATAGGGTGTATAAAGGAATAAATTAGCCTCATGTAGCGACTCTCTGCTAATACGACGCTAGGCGTCGCGTTGCGGCGCCAAGAAATATTTTTTCCCACCAACATACAATTTTTGTTACATCATTCAAAATCCCTTAGGGTAGTTTATTCATTTACACACTGCCCTAAAAAAGGGTAAAAACTAACAACCCCTATTATTTTTTTTCCTCGAACTTTTTTGTGGGTCATTTTTACATATAACAAAAATATGATTTGTGTAGCCCTTTTATTATGGACAATATCATTTTGGGCATCTACTCTAACATTATATTTTTGTTTTTTTAATGTTCAATAATAGTACATTATACACTTAGGTTGAGAAGTGAGCCATTAAATAATGGCCTTCTCAACCGAAGTGTCTATAGTTTTTTTTTTATTACTAACATTGAAATATTGCCACATTTTACATATTTGATTAGATTTTTATATTTTAGTCATTTCTCGCTTTTTTCAAATACTTCGAAAGCCTGGGAGTTCAGTTGTCAAGCTGATAAAATGAAAATAATTTTTAAATGTCATATAGAAAATTGTTCATTATTTACCTAGGTATTTTTTTATTATCATTATTTACCTAGGGAGAGAAATATTACTTCTCATTGATTTCTCAGGTTAGTAGTAAAAAAAATAATTAAATTGTTGACGCCCGTCTACTATGAATTTTTACTTGATTTTCTGTAGCCAGGGGAATGGCATTTATCATGAAATAATTTTTTTGTAGGAAAAATATTGTGTTTTCGAGAAAAAATGTACAGGGAAAAAAGTTTCTTAAATAAAAGGGCTACACAAATCATATTTTTGTTATACGTAAAAATGACCCACAAAAAAATTCGAGCAAAAAAATTAATAGGGGTTGTTAGTTTTTATCCCTTTTAGGGCCGTGTGTAAATCAATAAACTACCCTAAGGCGTCTTCCCGTAAGTAGATAACACATACCAAATTTCAAATTTTTAAGTAGCGCCGGTATTGAGATAAAAATAAAAAATATTTGGGTCACCCTGTAGACCCGAATAACTTGGCAAGGAAAGCCCAAATCGAAAAATTTTATATGAAAGACCCCTTAAAACCACCTGCCGAACACCCCTTTAAAGTATTTACTATACATTCTGACTCACCCCGTATAATATCTCCATATCTTTGACCGTGTTCCACCAAGAGAGGCTGGGCCTCTAAAAATGATCACCCTGTACTTTTTTTTGTAGGAAAAATCAAACTTTTAAAATTTTTATAAATTGTATTTTCAAGTACAGGGTGGTTCATTATAAATTGACTTTTGAGGTTAGAAAAAAAAGTTTTTTACAAAAGTTTTAGATACTAATACAAAGTTTTTTATGACGCTATTGGACCGTGTACAGTGTGTTCTAGAAAGCCGTGGCAGACATAACTTATGTTTTTTTAAATGGAACACCCTATATATTTTTGCATTTTTGAAATCTGCTCATCAAGGCAATTAAAATGATATTAAACTTTGTGGCATTATGTTTTTCCGTTTTTGAAAAATTCCGTTTTCAAATTTTATACTAAATTTATTTAACTCGAATTTGTGGATCTCGCGATAAAGAATGATCGATGTAATAACAAAAAATATTTGTTTTAAACAAGAGAGTAATACAGTGAAACTCCAAAATGTTTAGGAGCCTTTTCAAATTTTACTGATTATATTCTCGAAATAAAGAACTGTACACGGTCCAATAGCGTCACAAAAAACTTTGTATTTATCTAAAACTTTTTCCAAAAACTTTTTTGCTAACCTCAAAAACTAACAAGGGGCGTGTCAATTTATAATGAACCACCCTGTACAAGGGCAACTAAGAGTAGCCAATAAAAGTGGGGTGCCTTTTTGGCATTTGGACTGGGAAAAATTTTAAAATGAAAATTTTATACCTAAATATAGACGTCGCGATTTTTTGGAAAAACAGATGGAGCCAAAATTGACGAAGTTATATTTAAAACGTTTGCTCCCGGAATTGGTAGATCCGACCACAACACATCTAAAGAGGCACAAAGTAGTAAAAGAAAAAAGTAATAGAAATCCAAAATATAGCATAACCTACCTACCTACTGTGGAAATAATAATTTATTGAAACACTGTTCTACTTTGGCTGTTTGATTGATAGGAATAATAATTTCATGTCAGAAAAAATTGTAAAAAGTTATAAAAAAATTTCTTTCCAATTCAGTGCACTTATCAGAAAAACAATTATTATTGCATAGAAAATATCGAAATATACAGACAAAACTTATGTTTTTTTATTAATTTCTATAACCCAATTTTCCGCAAGGCACTGAAGAAAACAACAGGGTTAGTAAATAACAAAAAAGACCCGAAAAGATACTTTCGGAATTCGTACAAATAGGGCTAGGTATGTGTTTAATATTTACATATGTGTTTAATATTTATATTTTTTCAACAATAGCCCAACAAATACACAAACCGAGTCAACAACAAAACGCCATGAAGTAGTCAGGTTGCAGCCCTACAACTTTTGTATTTGATTTTTTTTTCTAAGTTGATAAATAAAAAAGTTATGAAGTGGCCTAATTTCGCGGAATCACCCTGTACACCGGCGCCCTTCCGACCGATTCAGCTCTCGGCTGCCTGGCGGTCCGACTCATTTTTATATGGTCCGACTCCGGACTCGCTCGGGTCCAAAAAAACGTCGTCCGTCGCCCGACACCGTTCCTCGCGCTAAACGCGCTGCCGGTGAGAGGGGAAGGGACGAGAGTGCGTGGTGAGGGGTGACAAGAGGAGAATATTCCTGAGATTGGAGCCGGTCGTCGCGACCGTTAATTTTAGATCTTGTCTGCGCGGTCATGACTCTTAAGCACCACTAAAAAGTTATGAAACTATACAGCACGTAAAGGTTGGAATAAATTCGGTAAAATTTGTACTGTTCGATTAAAAATTAGGCCTGCTTAAAAATGGAACTGAGCAAAAAATAAGCACTACAATATAGGTACAGTCGTGTAATAAAGAAATGTCTAAAAACTTAATAATTTATGTTAAATTTAAAATTTATGAAACAATTTTTTTATGTAATATATTATTATTATTTGCGTACCGATGCCAGAAAAACCAGAGTTACTGGTTGGTTAATAGAGGAAATCAGAAAACGTTCTGTAATTCTTAATAACCACCTGGTAACCAGAGTTATCGACTGACAGCAGCCTGTTGACAGTTTTGTTTGCAAAATAAAGTTTTGATGGTGCACTTTGTGTATATACAGGGTGTCCCCTTAATAATGGTACATAGAGGAACTTCATATATTT
This sequence comes from Pseudeuparius sepicola, assembly GCA_963920635.1. Lineage (NCBI taxonomy): Eukaryota > Metazoa > Arthropoda > Insecta > Coleoptera > Anthribidae > Pseudeuparius > Pseudeuparius sepicola. The sequence continues at coordinate 41,868,094 of OY987302.1, read as the reverse complement.
TGTGCTAAGATACTAGAACTACTGCTCAAATCTCAATGGTTACTGAGATACAGATTGAACTTAATTTTTTTTAAACTGAATTTATGGCTACCATCTACCAAAATAATCAAGGTGCTGTACTGAAATTTGGCAGTGGTATGTTTTTGGGGATAGAGAATAAGCTGTACTTTTAACTTTTTTGACATTATCTTTTTGGTCTTGAGGGTCCATCATTTTAGAGGATTATTTCATTTTGCAACAAAGGAGTACTCTTGTTTTATTATGATAAAATCAACCATTTGCGTCGAAATTGGCAAAACCTGCCCCCAAAACACGCATAACTCCAACATTCGAAACATAAAATTTTCACCTATTGCTTTCAAATGTTACAGATCAACGGTACATTTAAAATGAAGAACAAATATGCCAAATGGATATTGGTCAAAACACCATTCGTTTTCTTGAAATAGGGTCTCCAAATTTTGCAGAGTTTCAATCCGTTTTATTTTAAAAGCGAAAAATTTTTGGTACATTGTTTTCTCAGTAACCATTGAGATTTGACAAGTAGTTGTTAAGCTCACAAATTATATGAAGTTGCCATATGTATCATTATCAACGGGACACTCTGTATAATGGCTTTACCTTGGTTTCACCTACTATATTGAGATTATTGTTGACAGGTTGACCACTTATTGAGCAGTTCTGATGTATTCACATATGATGATCCACTGCTTGTAACGGGAATTTTACGAGCTGTCGTAGACAATGATCTAGATAAAATAAAATTCTTGGTTGGTGAAGGACATTCAATAAACATCAATGATAACAATGGCAACACACCATTGCATGTAGCTGTTATTAAAAATCTGTAAGTTTTACAATGACAACAAATACATAGGTTTTATTTGAAAAATCTCCAATTTGTTATTGGTTGTGTCCTCCGATCAATATTTGATCGGAGGTTGTGTCTATTATTTCTTCACTCAATCTACATTTAACATTTAGTACCCTCTTTATCTACATATATGCAGTGTGCAATTTGATTTCAGGGAGAACATAGTGGATTACTTGCTTTGCCAGGAAGAAATAGTTGTAAACACAAGGAACTTTGGTGGAGAAACACCTTTGTTCTATGCAGTCAAATCAAATCATTTAGTCATAGCTGAAAAACTTCTCAGAGCTAGAGCTAATGTAAATCTACCGAATCATGAAGATGTTACTGCCTTACATTTAGCTGTGAAGAAAAACCCCCAAATTTCGCGGTTGCTTATAACAAATGGGGCTAACATTAATGCAATAGACTACAGTGGTGACACTCCTTTGCATGAGGCTGTAAACGAATTGAACATTGAAACTGTTTGTATGCTCCTGTATTACAATGCCGATGCGAACATTCCAAATGCAAACAATATAACTCCCTTTATGTATGCATTGTTGCATTCTAATGTTGAACTTCAAGATATACTTTTTGAGTTCGTGGACGATTTTAATACTGTCACAAGTGATGGCATGTCAATATTTGCACTCGCCTTGTCTCACGATTCTCCACACTTGGAAGAAATAGTTAATAGAGGTGCTGATATTAACTATCAATCAGATGCATATCATCCAGTATACCTGTGCCTCACTTTGGACCCAAGCCCAGAGAAGTTTAAATTAATTTGGAATAATTACACAGGAATTCCTCACAGAGATTTTGATGAACTGAGTGCGTTTAGCTTCATTTTTTCTGACCACCTTCAACAGTATATAGATATTATTATAGATAGCGGAAATTTTGAGCCTATCGTGAATAACATCAAAAGTATTCATGGTTACAATACTTTTATTACTTACTGTGCTGATAATAACATAAATTTAGATGTGGTAACAAAATTGTCTTGTTGTTTTTTGAGTAACGGGTATCAACCAAGCATCGCAAATTTCCAAACAATTTTCTTTAGGTTTGGCTATTGCGAGTTGTGTAAAATAATGCTCCATGTTGATTTTTCATTATTAGATATGAATAGTTTGTCATTGGCTAAAATTATTTGTGATGTTAGAAGTCCGGTTTGGCGGTATATGAATCAGCTTACCGAAATTACTACTGATGATAGGATTGATAACATTATTCTTCATTATGCTGATGAATTTGATATTCCCACACTTCTTAAGTATGTTATTTATCCAAAATTTATAATTCAGTTAAGGAAAATAATTAACGACAATCCAGACAATGAAAATCTATATATGCTAAAATACAAAATTGACAATTTACCTTCAGTTCCTAAACTTTTAGAACTTGCGAGAAATAAAACTCGAGAACATATTGTTACCAAGTTCGGATTTACAAAATCTTCACAGTATTATACTTATTTAAATCATATTGATTTGGCTAATATGTACAAAAAGATTTTGTCTTTTGAAAAACCATTGTATGGTAGCAATTTTTATATGTAAAGATATTATACTTGACATTCGAATATAGTTCCAAATTGAGAATAAGATGTATCCTATTCTATGACTGATGAAAAAGTAAATAAAATGTTACCTTCATAAATTAGCCGTACCACTATAGGGTATTTTTTTCGAGATGCTATTTCAAACTTATAGTTGATAGTAGTTATTTCCCCCACATTTTGAACCATAGGTAATCATGGACATGGACTGGTTGTGCGATAAACATTTTTTTAAATTTGAACACATTATAATTTTACGAATGACCCATGACATCTTTCATAAAGCCCTACATTACCATTGCTCTCTAAAACAGAATGGTATGTTAACGATCGTAACATTTTTAGAAGTTGTATGTTGCAAAAAATACCCTTTTATTGTATTAATAGTGCAAGAGAACACAATGTGTTCTCTAAGTGAACTGACCAAAAAGTTACCATAAAGGTTATAATTTAGAAAAATGGTCTATTTGTAATTTGTTACACAAGTTGTTATTCGAGATGTGGAAATAAAATCCTAATTGTATTATTGTATCATGGATATTCCAAAGTACAGGGTGTCCCAGTTAAGACGTTACGAGAGATTATCTCGGTAATTTTTAAGATAAATCGGTGGTTCAACAACTACACGTGTGTAATTTTTAAGATAAATTGATGATTGAAACACCAGACTTGTGTAGTTTTTCCATAGAATTGAATGCCACCAAGAAAAACGCAGTTGAACAAAAAAGTTATCACCAAATAACCTTTTTTTTTTAATAAAATGAAGATAGCCATTTTCTTGCATTTTTTCATTCGATAAGTAAATTGAAAAAAAATATATCACGCGTGAATATCACTTCCGGAATATCAATTTTTTGTAGTCTTAGCTGGGCAAAAAAGTCATTTGCGCTAAACCAGAAGTAATATTCAAGCGTGCACTGCAGATTTTTTATTCAATTTACTAGTCCAATAAAAAAGTGCGACAAAATCGTCATCTTAATAAAAAAAACACGGTTATTTGGCGATAACTTTTTTATTTCAAATTCGACTGAATTTTTACTGATGGAATTCAATTTCCTGGAAAAAACTACATAAGTTTAGTGTTTGAAAAATCAATTTATCTTAAAAATTACCGAGATAATCATTTGTAAAGGTCATAGAAGAACAAAGAAACGTAACTTCTGGCTAAACTGGAAGATTTAAGTGTGCGGTGCAGATTTTTTGTACACTTTAACAGTGTAATGAAAAAAAAGCAACAAAATCGCAATCTTTATTTTTTTTCAAAAAAATCTGTTATTTTGCGATACCTAACTTTTTTATTTCAAATTGTTTTTTTTTCTTGGCGGCATACAATTCCTTGGAAAAAACTGCATAAGATTAGTTTTTGAACCGCCAATTTATCTTAAAATTTACCGAGATAATTGCTCGTTATGTTTTAACACCCTGACACCCTGTACAGGGTGGCTCATTATAAATTGACACCCCCCTTAAATTGTTAGTTTTTGAGGTTAGAAAAAAAGTTTTTTTACAAAGTTCTAGATACCAATACAAAGTTTTTTGTGACGCTATTGGACCTTATACAGTGTATTCTAGAAAGCCGTGGCAGACATAACTTATGGTTTTTTGAATGGAACACCTTATATATTTTTGGATTATTGAATTCTACGCATTTTTCCGATTCCAACGAAGTATATATATTATATGTTTGCTCCAACCGTTCGTTCAGAGCTCAGCCTTTTTGGTGAGGGGTTGCCATGGAAGACAAATGCCAAATTATAGTAATAATTATTGACAGTTTGCAAGTATAATCACGCTTTGGAAAACAAAATGGGCTATTTTAAGATTTCAGAGAAAAATGAAGATGGAAATTGAGAGAAATGAGAAATTTTAAATAGTAAGACAGTTAATAAACTTCCGACAGATTTATTGTTTGAAATATAATTTTTATTGAGAATGACAATAACATTTAGAAAAGGGATATACCTATCTGTTACAAGTGCTCCACATGGCCTCCATCTTGCTCAATGAATTTATTGATATTTGCTTCTAACTTTCTGTTTATTGAGTCAATGATAAAATTGCTGTGTGTTTAATAATGTGGATTTCTTCCCGAATTCTACCTTTCAGTGTTTCCACATTTTCCAGTCTGTCATAATAAATTTTGTTTTTTAAATAACCCCACAAAAAAAAAAATAAAATATATCCTTTTTCTACATGTTAATGTCGTTTTCAATAAAAATTAAATTTCAAACAATAAATTTGACGAAGTTTATTAACTATGTTACTATTTAAAATTACTCATTTTACTCAATTTCCCTTTTTCATTTCCCTGAAATCTTAAAACAGCCCATTTTGTTTTCCAAAGCATGATTATACTTGCAAACTGTCAATAATTATTACTATAATTTAGCATTTGACTTCCATGGCAACCTATGACCCAAGGAGTAATCCCTCACAAAAAAGGCTCAGTTCTGAACGAACGGTTGGAGCAAACGTATAAGATATATACTTCGTCGGAATCGAAAAAATGCGTAGAATTCAATAATCAATCAATAAAATATACAATGTGTTCCATTTAAAAAACATAAGTTATGTCTGTCACGGCTTTCTAGAACACATTGTATAAGGTACAATAGCGTCACAAAAAACTATATATATTACTATCTAAAGCTTTTGTAAGAAACTTTTTTTTCTAACCTCAAAAACTAACAGGTTAAGGGGGGTGTCAATTTATAGTGAGCCACCCTGTACCTGAAGTAATGTAGTACTTTTACCTATACATAATTTATTCCACAATTCTGCATTAGCATGCCTACTTGTTTGGAATCAGAAATGTCAACATATATAAAAAAAATAAAGAAGTGTGACATACAAATAGACTATTGCGTGTATAAATTTATTAATTTTGTAATTATAAAATTACATGATGGGTACAAAATACATAAACAAACCATGTTAATGTTGTAGTCGCTGTAATGCTCAATGTTTGCTTTTAAGTAGCATTAATTATTGTCGAAGAAGTGGGAAAGACAAAACTGATGATTAATAATGAGCATGATTAATAATGAGCAATGGCAAGAATAATAACCTTTAAGATTTTCATATTTTAGCAACAATCAATAATTTCACACTTTCCTGACCTCAACACACAGTTAAACAATATATTATGTTATATATTTTTGGTTGCATAAGTGAACTTGCAAACAAATCCTTCTTATTTTATTGTTCCCGTGCCCCATTAATTCACTCAATGGTTGAAGCTACTTATTCAGTTAAAGATGTCTTGTTTAAAATATTTTTGTGTAAAAATCATATAGATTATCAGAAAGTAGATCAAAAATTCTGTCACAGCCAATAAACAATATGCAGTACATAATATTGAGCATAGCAAAATTTACATTACAAGACAAGGTGCGATAAATGCTTTACTATTACAAAGTTTAACTATAAGTTATTATTGAAAAGGCATACTATGTACCCTGTTTACTATTTTCTTAATGTACCTACTGTGATTCATTAGTGGCTTGACTACAAAATTTGGTAGGTACCTACCTCACGAGACTTTTGCAAGGGCCCTCAAGTAATTGAATTTACTGTAGTTAATGACAAAAAAAAGCCAGCCGAGCTGAAATGCTCACCTTTATCATGAAGTGAAGGAATAGGCTTTTATACACTTGCAGCTTTATTCTGTGTCTAAAATTCAAAGTTCCCAACGGGGTCCATAAGTATCTTCGTTAATAGACTAGCTACGATGTTAACCCAATTTCTTGTAGCTTTTTAATTTTTAATATATTGAAAAAAAATATTTTTGAAATTTTTCAAAAATTCCTATCTTTGAAATTTGACAAATAATAATGGCAACGAATATATTGTAATTAATTCAGTAGGTACGTAGTTTCCAAGATAATGGTATTTTTTCTCAAAGGCGCAATGTTTGGTTTTAGAATGATTGAAGAGTATTTATTTCCTGTTTTTTGTCTATTAAAAATATCTACATTATTTTAATATATTTGTTTCTCAGTAAGCTAGCGTTTCTAACATTTATAAATTTGTTTTTTCATTTTCATGGTATCTGCTTTGGGTTCGACTTTTTAAGTAGCTGCTTTAAGGGGCATTTGAGTCTAAACTCAAAGCGTCAACAACAAAGTGTTGCCATAGGATTATATATTGTTATTTGAGCCCTATGACCACTCGAAGCTAACTCAAATTTAATTTGTATATTGATTCCATAGGAAAGCAGATAGGGTTATCATACATTGTTATACCTTTTCATTCATGTCAAAACCAAAGTTATTATTGATATTATCTTAGAAGCTAGTGCAATATCAAATTTAAGCTAGGAGGTCTTTTTAAAAAAACCTGACAATCATTAATTATTTGACAATACTTCAAAAACGGAAAAGGCATTAAATTTAAAAGCATCAATAAAAGATCTTGTAATTGTGCAAGTGTCGAAGTATCGACATTGACAACATCACAGCTCGTATAATAATGAAGATACCCACAATGAGCTACAAAGTTCACATACAGTGTATACTTAGTGCTGTTTGTAATGCAAACTAATACATCGAAAACTTCAAATTGACAAATTTGAGTTTACTCTAATGACTCTTATTGCACATATTACGACTAGGTATTTATCTACACTAAGGGCTCTTGATCTCCATAAACCCCTAGACCCACTTTTCATAGGGGTGTTAGTAGTTATGCCACTGATTCATTATTACCTTTCCTGTGATAATTGGTTCAAAATTGGAGTGTCGAGTTGAGACATAATTTGTCGTTGTGGATCACCATCATTTTAGTTTATTGAAAAATATTATGATACTGTTATTACATTTAGTAAATTGATCAACAAGATATGGAAATAATATATTTAGGTTTGCATGTTTTTGTAATGTTTCAAGAAAGTGATATTTTTTGAATTTTTAGGATCCCTATTTTTTGTTGATCAGTGTAATGAATATTTGACTGGTAGTATTTTGACTGATGGTTAATAATAATTATTCATTAAATGTAGAAGCAACAAAGCACATTATTTGGCCTGCTAAATTAGTCTGCTAATTTTTGTTATACAAACTAAGACTTGTACAGGCTTGTGATTTTTATTTAAGCTAGAATTATTGCTCACAAATAAACTGACTCTTTTAAACCTTGATACCGGCTACCATTTATTCTATGTTCTGCTACAATAAGTATTAAATTAAGCAAACCTTAAAAAAGATCTAATTTATTAAAATGTTCCTCTCTGGTCACTATAAGATAAGATATTTTAGCATAATGCTAGTGTTTTGATTTATTTAAATGTTTGCTTAGGTTAGTTGTTTTCTGTATTTTTGTAAATATAATAAGTGTTTTTGAAGTTTGTTTTACTTGAAAAAATTGAAAACTTAAGATGATAACACGTTGTTCTTATTACTGTGTATGAAATAGAATAACTACTTGTTAATCGTGTGGTCTCTTGTCATCCAGAAGAGTTGGGTATGATAAGATGGAGTTACTTTAGCAACTTTTCAGGGGTAATATAACTTAGGACTGGGCTAAAGCGTGATTTGCCTGGCACAGTTCTGATCTGTGACTGTTCAATGTGTATCACTGTGACTAAAACGTGAGACTGTGTCACACCAACCAAGCACCAAAAAAATTACCCGCCATTAGGTGCGGGTACCAGCACAAGTTGGCGACATGACCCGGCAAACAGGTGGGAATGTGCCGGTTCATTAAAACATGTTTCTGCCCTCACCATCATGCCCGTCTCTGCTTTTTTGGTTGCAACGGAGCAGGTTGTGACTGTGATGGCCCCGGAGCAGACAAAATAACAGGCCGTGGAATCACACCACATCTCTAATATATCTAATGGTGTGCCTATTATCAATAATAACTTTCATTGATTTTACGAGTTATAATCCCAAAGCTGAAAATACCACGCAAGAGAATTTAACAACTGTAATAATTTAATTATTCAGTGTGTAAGTAGATATAATTTAAAAAATAAACTTATCAGGAATAAATTAGCTACAAAGAGTATATATATTTCACCCAATAAATTCAATTGCCATGCTTAAAAGTTCATTAGACAGTTGTCATTGAGGAGCCTTAGAGGTTCTGAATATATTTTTTGTGCTAATAGATATTCAACGATCAAAGTGGTGTGTATTGTCTAGTCCTCAATTAAATTTGGTAATGTGAAGAAGTTATCAGGTTATCAGTTTTAGCTACCACATTAAGCCTTTTTAACTGAATTAGCGCACAGATCAAATATAGGTACTTAATAGGTTAGCATAACTACAGCGAAACTAAGGAGTATGATTTCAGTGCAAATGCCACTAGTGGTATTATTATTTTAAAAATTATGTGATTTCATTGGTTCATATTGGCAGTTTAAACGCCGATTACTTTTGATCGAGACCTCATAGAGATATCTGGTGACCCATCTTTGAATCACAAGTACACCTATATTGCAGATGGTTCGGGGACACCCTTTCTATATATTGCCCATGACAGCTATTTAAAAAAATATATATACAGGGTGTCCCCGGTTTTTGTTGCAAAAAATGACAATTTGTAGAAAAAGCCATTTTGGAACAAAAAGTTAATATAAACATGAGTGTATAAACCCTGTGTTTTCAAGATACAGAGTGTTTAAAAGCTATGGAAAAACAACCTTATGAAAGTGCTAGGAAAAAATAAAAATAGCCCTGGAAAAACAACCTTAATAAAGTGCTACGTGTATAATTCATTTTAGCTATGTTTTAAGATTGTTCATTACTAGAGAGAAGAAAGATAGGTATAAGAAATGCCTATTTATGGAGTCAACAATATGCAGGGTGTGCCTCACTTTGGACCCAAGCCCAGAGAAGTTTAAATTAATTTGGAATAATTACACAGGAATTCCTCACAGAGATTTTGATGAACTGAGTGCGTTTAGCTTCATTTTTTCTGACCACCTTCAACAGTATATAGATATTTTTATAGATAGCGGAAATTTTGAGCCTATCGTGAATAACATCAAAAGTATTCATGGTTACAATACTTTTATTACTTACTGTGCTGATAATAACATAAATTTAGATGTGGTAACAAAATTGTCTTGTTGTTTTTTGAGTAACGGGTATCAACCAAGCATCGCAAATTTCCAAACAATTTTCTTTAGGTTTGGCTATTGCGAGTTGTGTAAAATAATGCTCCATGTTGATTTTTCATTATTAGATATGAATAGTTTGTCATTGGCTAAAATTATTTGTGATGTTAGAAGTCCGGTTTGGCGGTATATGAATCAGCTTACCGAAATTACTACTGATGATAGGATTGATAACATTATTCTTCATTATGCTGATGAATTTGATATTCCCACACTTCTTAAGTATGTTATTTATCCAAAATTTATAATTCAGTTAAGGAAAATAATTAACGACAATCCAGACAATGAAAATCTATATATGCTAAAATACAAAATTGACAATTTACCTTCAGTTCCTAAACTTTTAGAACTTGCGAGAAATAAAACTCGAGAACATATTGTTACCAAGTTCGGATTTACAAAATCTTCACAGTATTATACTTATTTAAATCATATTGATTTGGCTAATATGTACAAAAAGATTTTGTCTTTTGAAAAACCATTGTATGGTAGCAATTTTTATATGTAAAGATATTATACTTGACATTCGAATATAGTTCCAAATTGAGAATAAGATGTATCCTATTCTATGACTGATGAAAAAGTAAATAAAATGTTACCTTCATAAATTAGCCGTACCACTATAGGGTATTTTTTTCGAGATGCTATTTCAAACTTATAGTTGATAGTAGTTATTTCCCCCACATTTTGAACCATAGGTAATCATGGACATGGACTGGTTGTGCGATAAACATTTTTTTAAATTTGAACACATTATAATTTTACGAATGACCCATGACATCTTTCATAAAGCCCTACATTACCATTGCTCTCTAAAACAGAATGGTATGTTAACGATCGTAACATTTTTAGAAGTTGTATGTTGCAAAAAATACCCTTTTATTGTATTAATAGTGCAAGAGAACACAATGTGTTCTCTAAGTGAACTGACCAAAAAGTTACCATAAAGGTTATAATTTAGAAAAATGGTCTATTTGTAATTTGTTACACAAGTTGTTATTCGAGATGTGGAAATAAAATCCTAATTGTATTATTGTATCATGGATATTCCAAAGTACAGGGTGTCCCAGTTAAGACGTTACGAGAGATTATCTCGGTAATTTTTAAGATAAATCGGTGGTTCAACAACTACACGTGTGTAATTTTTAAGATAAATTGATGATTGAAACACCAGACTTGTGTAGTTTTTCCATAGAATTGAATGCCACCAAGAAAAACGCAGTTGAACAAAAAAGTTATCACCAAATAACCTTTTTTTTTTAATAAAATGAAGATAGCCATTTTCTTGCATTTTTTCATTCGATAAGTAAATTGAAAAAAAATATATCACGCGTGAATATCACTTCCGGAATATCAATTTTTTGTAGTCTTAGCTGGGCAAAAAAGTCATTTGCGCTAAACCAGAAGTAATATTCAAGCGTGCACTGCAGATTTTTTATTCAATTTACTAGTCCAATAAAAAAGTGCGACAAAATCGTCATCTTAATAAAAAAAACACGGTTATTTGGCGATAACTTTTTTATTTCAAATTCGACTGAATTTTTACTGATGGAATTCAATTTCCTGGAAAAAACTACATAAGTTTAGTGTTTGAAAAATCAATTTATCTTAAAAATTACCGAGATAATCATTTGTAAAGGTCATAGAAGAACAAAGAAACGTAACTTCTGGCTAAACTGGAAGATTTAAGTGTGCGGTGCAGATTTTTTGTACACTTTAACAGTGTAATGAAAAAAAAGCAACAAAATCGCAATCTTTATTTTTTTTCAAAAAAATCTGTTATTTTGCGATACCTAACTTTTTTATTTCAAATTGTTTTTTTTTCTTGGCGGCATACAATTCCTTGGAAAAAACTGCATAAGATTAGTTTTTGAACCGCCAATTTATCTTAAAATTTACCGAGATAATTGCTCGTTATGTTTTAACACCCTGACACCCTGTACAGGGTGGCTCATTATAAATTGACACCCCCCTTAAATTGTTAGTTTTTGAGGTTAGAAAAAAAGTTTTTTTACAAAAGTTCTAGATACCAATACAAAGTTTTTTGTGACGCTATTGGACCTTATACAGTGTATTCTAGAAAGCCGTGGCAGACATAACTTATGGTTTTTTGAATGGAACACCTTATATATTTTTGGATTATTGAATTCTACGCATTTTTCCGATTCCAACGAAGTATATATATTATATGTTTGCTCCAACCGTTCGTTCAGAGCTCAGCCTTTTTGGTGAGGGGTTGCCATGGAAGACAAATGCCAAATTATAGTAATAATTATTGACAGTTTGCAAGTATAATCACGCTTTGGAAAACAAAATGGGCTATTTTAAGATTTCAGAGAAAAATGAAGATGGAAATTGAGAGAAATGAGAAATTTTAAATAGTAAGACAGTTAATAAACTTCCGACAGATTTATTGTTTGAAATATAATTTTTATTGAGAATGACAATAACATTTAGAAAAGGGATATACCTATCTGTTACAAGTGCTCCACATGGCCTCCATCTTGCTCAATGAATTTATTGATATTTGCTTCTAACTTTCTGTTTATTGAGTCAATGATAAAATTGCTGTGTGTTTAATAATGTGGATTTCTTCCCGAATTCTACCTTTCAGTGTTTCCACATTTTCCAGTCTGTCATAATAAATTTTGTTTTTTAAATAACCCCACAAAAAAAAAAATAAAATATATCCTTTTTCTACATGTTAATGTCGTTTTCAATAAAAATTAAATTTCAAACAATAAATTTGACGAAGTTTATTAACTATGTTACTATTTAAAATTACTCATTTTACTCAATTTCCCTTTTTCATTTCCCTGAAATCTTAAAACAGCCCATTTTGTTTTCCAAAGCATGATTATACTTGCAAACTGTCAATAATTATTACTATAATTTAGCATTTGACTTCCATGGCAACCTATGACCCAAGGAGTAATCCCTCACAAAAAAGGCTCAGTTCTGAACGAACGGTTGGAGCAAACGTATAAGATATATACTTCGTCGGAATCGAAAAAATGCGTAGAATTCAATAATCAATCAATAAAATATACAATGTGTTCCATTTAAAAAACATAAGTTATGTCTGTCACGGCTTTCTAGAACACATTGTATAAGGTACAATAGCGTCACAAAAAACTATATATATTACTATCTAAAGCTTTTGTAAGAAACTTTTTTTTCTAACCTCAAAAACTAACAGGTTAAGGGGGGTGTCAATTTATAGTGAGCCACCCTGTACCTGAAGTAATGTAGTACTTTTACCTATACATAATTTATTCCACAATTCTGCATTAGCATGCCTACTTGTTTGGAATCAGAAATGTCAACATATATAAAAAAAATAAAGAAGTGTGACATACAAATAGACTATTGCGTGTATAAATTTATTAATTTTGTAATTATAAAATTACATGATGGGTACAAAATACATAAACAAACCATGTTAATGTTGTAGTCGCTGTAATGCTCAATGTTTGCTTTTAAGTAGCATTAATTATTGTCGAAGAAGTGGGAAAGACAAAACTGATGATTAATAATGAGCATGATTAATAATGAGCAATGGCAAGAATAATAACCTTTAAGATTTTCATATTTTAGCAACAATCAATAATTTCACACTTTCCTGACCTCAACACACAGTTAAACAATATATTATGTTATATATTTTTGGTTGCATAAGTGAACTTGCAAACAAATCCTTCTTATTTTATTGTTCCCGTGCCCCATTAATTCACTCAATGGTTGAAGCTACTTATTCAGTTAAAGATGTCTTGTTTAAAATATTTTTGTGTAAAAATCATATAGATTATCAGAAAGTAGATCAAAAATTCTGTCACAGCCAATAAACAATATGCAGTACATAATATTGAGCATAGCAAAATTTACATTACAAGACAAGGTGCGATAAATGCTTTACTATTACAAAGTTTAACTATAAGTTATTATTGAAAAGGCATACTATGTACCCTGTTTACTATTTTCTTAATGTACCTACTGTGATTCATTAGTGGCTTGACTACAAAATTTGGTAGGTACCTACCTCACGAGACTTTTGCAAGGGCCCTCAAGTAATTGAATTTACTGTAGTTAATGACAAAAAAAAGCCAGCCGAGCTGAAATGCTTAATTGAATTTACTGTAGTTAATGACAAAAAAAAGCCAGCCGAGCTGAAATGCTCACCTTTATCATGAAGTGAAGGAATAGGCTTTTATACACTTGCAGCTTTATTCTGTGTCTAAAATTCAAAGTTCCCAACGGGGTCCATAAGTATCTTCGTTAATAGACTAGCTACGATGTTAACCCAATTTCTTGTAGCTTTTTAATTTTTAATATATTGAAAAAAAATATTTTTGAAATTTTTCAAAAATTCCTATCTTTGAAATTTGACAAATAATAATGGCAACGAATATATTGTAATTAATTCAGTAGGTACGTAGTTTCCAAGATAATGGTATTTTTTCTCAAAGGCGCAATGTTTGGTTTTAGAATGATTGAAGAGTATTTATTTCCTGTTTTTTGTCTATTAAAAATATCTACATTATTTTAATATATTTGTTTCTCAGTAAGCTAGCGTTTCTAACATTTATAAATTTGTTTTTTCATTTTCATGGTATCTGCTTTGGGTTCGACTTTTTAAGTAGCTGCTTTAAGGGGCATTTGAGTCTAAACTCAAAGCGTCAACAACAAAGTGTTGCCATAGGATTATATATTGTTATTTGAGCCCTATGACCACTCGAAGCTAACTCAAATTTAATTTGTATATTGATTCCATAGGAAAGCAGATAGAGGGTTATCATACATTGTTATACCTTTTCATTCATGTCAAAACCAAAGTTATTATTGATATTATCTTAGAAGCTAGTGCAATATCAAATTTAAGCTAGGAGGTCTTTTTAAAAAAACCTGACAATCATTAATTATTTGACAATACTTCAAAAACGGAAAAGGCATTAAATTTAAAAGCATCAATAAAAGATCTTGTAATTGTGCAAGGGTCGAAGTATCGACATTGACAACATCACAGCTCGTATAATAATGAAGATACCCACAATGAGCTACAAAGTTCACATACAGTGTATACTTAGTGCTGTTTGTAATGCAAACTAATACATCGAAAACTTCAAATTGACAAATTTGAGTTTACTCTAATGACTCTTATTGCACATATTACGACTAGGTATTTATCTACACTAAGGGCTCTTGATCTCCATAAACCCCTAGACCCACTTTTCATAGGGGTGTTAGTAGTTATGCCACTGATTCATTATTACCTTTCCTGTGATAATTGGTTCAAAATTGGAGTGTCGAGTTGAGACATAATTTGTCGTTGTGGATCACCATCATTTTAGTTTATTGAAAAATATTATGATACTGTTATTACATTTAGTAAATTGATCAACAAGATATGGAAATAATATATTTAGGTTTGCATGTTTTTGTAATGTTTCAAGAAAGTGATATTTTTTGAATTTTTAGGATCCCTATTTTTTGTTGATCAGTGTAATGAATATTTGACTGGTAGTATTTTGACTGATGGTTAATAATAATTATTCATTAAATGTAGAAGCAACAAAGCACATTATTTGGCCTGCTAAATTAGTCTGCTAATTTTTGTTATACAAACTAAGACTTGTACAGGCTTGTGATTTTTATTTAAGCTAGAATTATTGCTCACAAATAAACTGACTCTTTTAAACCTTGATACCGGCTACCATTTATTCTATGTTCTGCTACAATAAGTATTAAATTAAGCAAACCTTAAAAAAGATCTAATTTATTAAAATGTTCCTCTCTGGTCACTATAAGATAAGATATTTTAGCATAATGCTAGTGTTTTGATTTATTTAAATGTTTGCTTAGGTTAGTTGTTTTCTGTATTTTTGTAAATATAATAAGTGTTTTTGAAGTTTGTTTTACTTGAAAAAATTGAAAACTTAAGATGATAACACGTTGTTCTTATTACTGTGTATGAAATAGAATAACTACTTGTTAATCGTGTGGTCTCTTGTCATCCAGAAGAGTTGGGTATGATAAGATGGAGTTACTTTAGCAACTTTTCAGGGGTAATATAACTTAGGACTGGGCTAAAGCGTGATTTGCCTGGCACAGTTCTGATCTGTGACTGTTCAATGTGTATCACTGTGACTAAAACGTGAGACTGTGTCACACCAACCAAGCACCAAAAAAATTACCCGCCATTAGGTGCGGGTACCAGCACAAGTTGGCGACATGACCCGGCAAACAGGTGGGAATGTGCCGGTTCATTAAAACATGTTTCTGCCCTCACCATCATGCCCGTCTCTGCTTTTTTGGTTGCAACGGAGCAGGTTGTGACTGTGATGGCCCCGGAGCAGACAAAATAACAGGCCGTGGAATCACACCACATCTCTAATATATCTAATGGTGTGCCTATTATCAATAATAACTTTCATTGATTTTACGAGTTATAATCCCAAAGCTGAAAATACCACGCAAGAGAATTTAACAACTGTAATAATTTAATTATTCAGTGTGTAAGTAGATATAATTTAAAAAATAAACTTATCAGGAATAAATTAGCTACAAAGAGTATATATATTTCACCCAATAAATTCAATTGCCATGCTTAAAAGTTCATTAGACAGTTGTCATTGAGGAGCCTTAGAGGTTCTGAATATATTTTTTGTGCTAATAGATATTCAACGATCAAAGTGGTGTGTATTGTCTAGTCCTCAATTAAATTTGGTAATGTGAAGAAGTTATCAGGTTATCAGTTTTAGCTACCACATTAAGCCTTTTTAACTGAATTAGCGCACAGATCAAATATAGGTACTTAATAGGTTAGCATAACTACAGCGAAACTAAGGAGTATGATTTCAGTGCAAATGCCACTAGTGGTATTATTATTTTAAAAATTATGTGATTTCATTGGTTCATATTGGCAGTTTAAACGCCGATTACTTTTGATCGAGACCTCATAGAGATATCTGGTGACCCATCTTTGAATCACAAGTACACCTATATTGCAGATGGTTCGGGGACACCCTTTCTATATATTGCCCATGACAGCTATTTAAAAAAATATATATACAGGGTGTCCCCGGTTTTTGTTGCAAAAAATGACAATTTGTAGAAAAAGCCATTTTGGAACAAAAAGTTAATATAAACATGAGTGTATAAACCCTGTGTTTTCAAGATACAGAGTGTTTAAAAGCTATGGAAAAACAACCTTATGAAAGTGCTAGGAAAAAATAAAAATAGCCCTGGAAAAACAACCTTAATAAAGTGCTACGTGTATAATTCATTTTAGCTATGTTTTAAGATTGTTCATTACTAGAGAGAAGAAAGATAGGTATAAGAAATGCCTATTTATGGAGTCAACAATATGCAGGGTGTTTATTATAATGAAAATTTTAAAAATAAGTAATTTAGTTGTGTTAATCTGGTAAAAAATTTAACGTAGGTAGCGCTTTCTTAAGAATGTTTTCCATGGCTACTCTTATGAACATTTTCAAAATCGATTGTATCTTCCAAATGGTTGGAGCAAACATATGACATATTTATACCGTTGTAATCGGGAAGAAGTGTAGATTTCACAAAAGGAAAAATATACAGGTTGGTATTAGAATAAAAACACACCTAACCACACAAATTTTTTATTTGATGTTCAATTGTTTTTCTGAATGTAGATTTGAAAATATAAGAAAGTTACCTACATAAGAATACATTTTTTTAGAAAAAGTATGAAAATATAAATAAATAAGTTAGGGTATTACGGATGGATCACCCTGTACAGACGAAACCGAACGATGTAAAGCGATTTTCTTGAGATTATTGGATTAACAATATCAAATATCCATTCAGCAAATGGGTCACGTTCAGACTGAGGGACGAAGCGACCGACGGACGAAGCGACCGACATACGAAACGTTGCCAAATGTCATAATCCGGCAGCCACGGAGGTAAACCCAAAAATATGGGACGAAGTTTTTTACAAAACGGATTTGACATCTCTAGGACTCCTAGTTTTGATATCCAAGTGATGACAAACTGTCATCCTTGAGCAATTTGAGATACAGGGTATCCTTTTAATACGTACCATGTGATCACGTATATTTTTACACCCCCTTATTTTATATATTTTGGAGGTTAGAAAAAAGTTTCAGATACAAGTTGTAGAAGCCAAAGCAAGCTTTTTTCACCGTTTATTTATTTTTATACAGGGTGTTCAGAAAAGCGGTGCCAAACCAAACTTTTGTTTCTTTAAATCGAATACCCTTTATATTTTTAGATATTTGAAATCTGCTCATTGTCACAATTTTAATGATGTATACACATGTAATAATATGTTTGTTTCAAGCGTTTGTAAAGTATTCGACCTTGAAACTTTCAATTTTGCACTTTTGATGTTTATTTTTCGAAAGTGAACCTGGCGGGTATCGTTTTTATTTTGTAATTAATTTATTAAAACAGTTATAAAAAAACGAAAGACAACTTTTTCTGCTCTACATGTGTTTTATAGGCATTTTAATATACAGGGTGTGATGACAGATTCCTCTCGAGAAGTTATGAAGATTTAGTGAAGCGGCCCCATTTGGAGCTACGATCCCTCAAAGGGGCTCCACGAAGGAACTTTTTCTTAACTTCAGAATCGTTTCACTGATCGCCCTCAAATTTTGTACACGCTATACACTCAATAATACCCACTAACCACCTTCAAATGGACTCCCTGGTATACAAAGTGTCTGTTTTTTAGGTGACTCATTGCTATTCATTGTAACAGCAACCCATCCGTAATTGAACATCAGCAGCCCAGGTATCATTCTGTTCCACACATGTTTGTAAAATAGGTAGCTTCCTTCATTGCTTTTTTGTATTCTTGTCTTCCACGACTCTGAACGATCGCCATCGTTGAAGATTTTTTTATTTTTTCTAAATCGCACTTTTGTCCACAGTATAAACCTGCTTGATCTCTAAAATTAAAGTTTGTCACTTCTGAACGCCGCGCCGCTGCATTTTTACAGTTGGAGTTCAAGTATTGGTAACAATATTCTCCGGAGATAAGCATCTTTTTAAGTGGCTTTTGGAAATATATCGTCCCTCTTTTCACTTATGGGCGTATCTGATTTTTACTTATTTTACAGGAAGAGGAAAAAACAAAATTAGTTAACCTATTAAATACTCTCACATGTAACTTCCACGATAAAATCAAATAATATTTTTATAGTGATAATGTGATATATGGCACCAATATCAAATTGCCGCCATAACGGAAATGACGTCACGGAGCGTCAATAGACAATAGGCCGAAAGGGACAGCACAAGCAGTCTGCACCGGGCCTCCATAACGTAAAGATTTATATCGTGATCACAGTCTGTGATATGTAAAACCATGTGATAAGAGAAATAAAAGATCAATCCAGTTTTATAATGTTTATTGCAACACCGTCGTAAAAGATCAAGACATAACAGATAAGATAAAACAACGTAGTTTAAGCTGGTGCATTATTTGTTAATACATTTATTAGGTATTTTTTTAAAAAGAAAAAAGTTTGCATTTACTCCTCTACGTAATATTCTTTTTCTGTATAGCAATCAAGTTACGACCTTTTTTAAAAATAAAATTTGGAAACGAGTAGTGAAACATTAAACCATAAACCATAATATACAGCGTGTCCATTTACTATTCCCTTCTTCGATTGTGGCTATACTTTTAAGGATAAAAAAAATCGGTTCGGGGGATCTAAATAAGGGAATATGGAGCACATTTTAAAATTAGATTGGTATATACAGGGTGTTCCAAAAAAGTGTGGCGACAAAAAAATATAATTTTTTAAATGGAATGACCCGATTTTTTTTATCGCAAATGAAGCCTATCAAAGTATAGTATACATCCCTAAATTATGCCCGCTTCCATCTGCGGCGTTGCCAAGTTATAATATTGCTATATTTTTCTTTCGGCTTGATTTTTTCTCTTGAAACTTTGGTTGTGGATTTAACCTTAACCATTTTATTAATGACTTAGAACCAAGTTGAACATTTTTGTACAGGATGTTTCACTTTTTTCCGCCAAAACTCCGACATTTTCAAACTTAATTTACTATTTTTTTTTTCAAATGGAACACCCTACATCTAACATTTCTATTCGATAGAGTATTGACTCAGCTTTAATTTGATACCTACTACAGTACCTCTATCTCTAGCGTTTTTTTTCAAAAATCCAGTATAAACAGAAAATTTGCAACTTTTTTACTTATTACATACACGCAAATTACTCGAGAATCAAACTTGTACTTATTTAAAAAGCTGCATATCAAAAAAGCGTTAGTACCAGTTACAATCTGTAGTTTACCATATTTTTGTATACCTACCTACTACACCTGCAAAAATAGAATATTAAGTTAAAAAGTTAAAAGTTTTAGGAGGACTCACAGGTAGCCATCGTTTTGTTTCTAGTTTGACATTTGGTACATATTTCGTTTGCTGCTTGTAGTCTGTGTTCGTTGTTTAATTTCAAACAGCAAAAAGTTGTCAAAAATGAATTATTGTAAACATGACTTGATAAGTATGATTTACGTAATTGGTGAATGTTTTGGAAATTTTTTTGGCATCTCGAGTTTAGGCCCAAAAAGCGATTCGATCGCACAGGAAATGTTGCCTATGAAAAATAAACTAGAACAAACTAGAAAAAAAAACAATTTCCAAAACATTCACCAATTACGTAAATCATACTTATCAAGTCATGTTTACAATAATTCATTTTGTGACAACTTTTTGCTGTTTGAAATTAAACAACGAACACAGAATACAAGCAGCAAATGAAATATGTACCAAATGTCAAACTAAAAACAAAACCATGGCCACCTGTGAGTCCTCCTAAAACTTTTAACTTTTTAATTTAATATTCTATTTATGAAGGTGTAGTAGGTAGGATTTTTGAAAAAACCGCTAGAGATAGAGGTACTGTATTAGGTATCAAATTAAAGCTGAGTCAATGCTCTATCGAATAATGTTGGATATAGGGTGTTCCATTTGAAAAAAAAAAATAGTAAATTAAGTTTGAAAATGTCGGAGTTTTGGCGGAAAAAAGTGAAACATCCTGCACAAAAATTTTCAACTTGGTTCTAAGTCATTAATAAAATGGTTAAGTGTAAATCCACAACCAAAGTTTCAAGAGAAAAAATCAAGCCGAAAGAAAAATATAGCAATATTAATGAAGGGTTGGTATTTAGCAAAAAATACATTAAAAAAATTATAACTTGGCAACGCCACAGATGGAAGCGGGCATAATTTAGGAATGTATACTATTCTTTGATAGGCTTCATTTGCGATAAAAAAAATCGGGTCATTCCATTTAAATAATTATATTTTTTTGTCGCCACACTTTTTTGGAACACCCTGTATATACCAAACTAATTTTAAAATGTGCTCCATATTCCCTTATTTAGATCCCCCGAACCGATTTTTTTTTATCCTTAAAAGTATAGGCACAATCGAAGAAGGGAATAGTAAATGGACACGCTGTAGTTGTAAGTGAAATATTTTATTTCTACCAAGGTACAGCGACAATACAAAAATAAAAAATAGAATTCTTTGTATTTTATAAGGTAACATTTAAGTGAGTACTGTAATAATATTTCTTATAATATTTATAAAATATTATGAAACAGATTTTGAGAAATATTACTATAATGTTTTATAAATGTTGCAAAATTTTCAAGTACTTTGGAATTATTTTTAAATATTTACAAAATATTTTGTCGGAATATTAATATAATGTGAGGAAACATATTTTAGCAAAACATTTTCCTCATATATTATACTTTGGAATCATTTAAAAATATTTTGTGTTGTATACCACCGAAGTTTGTATAACATTTTAACTGCACAACCTTTACATATTTTCCGGCACTTCACAGTTTTTAGTTCTAAAGAAGAACTACATTCACGGTACCGTCTTTCCAAACCACAAGTAAGTACGTCCAATTTAACAATAGAAAAATATCCACGTGTCTGAAACTTCCTCGAAATACAACAACTGCGCTGGTTTATAGGTTAGAATCATATGTTTCTTGGTTCCTTTGCGCGCATTTACTGCATGTTACGCCCACAAAATTCCCCTTCAAGTTTTCACTAAATTTCACACAAACGTGCGTATCTGACTTACACCTATACGTGAGAAATATTTTGTGGATGTTCGCATTTACGCCGTCAGGTGATGTTGTGACTATGCCCCACCTATAAGTTTTACAGATACGCCACTTTGTGAAATCAAAGCCATCCCCAAGAGGGACTTATTAAGCGGCGTAACTCAAATTCGCATTTTTTGTTAGTTACGCCCTTACGTGATAAGAGGGACGATATGTGGATACGCAACTTCTATGACAAAATTTAAAAAATCCTTACTAGCAGTGAGTGGTCGTTTCTTCCAATTCTATAAATATGTTGTCCTCGTAAACTTTACTACAATTTAAATTGTTTTTATACACTGAATACCATAGCAACTGAAAGACTCATTTTTTTCACAACCATATTTTCACTCAAAAAAGCACTTCTTATCACGCATGTCTAATAACCTTTTATTAAAATTTAAAATCTTAGAAACAAAACACTATTGTGCCACAAGACACGATAAGGCTGTTTTAGTAAGTTCTTGAGAATTGATGAAATTCCAAATCAGTTAAGTACGTTAATTCCCAAATAAACAACTAGACGCGAGCTGTTTTCCAAGACCTCCAACTACTTCTTTTAAATCTGCATTGCACAATGACACTCCCGCACAGTTTGCTGTGGCAACCCGTGCACAATGATATTCCCGCACCGGTTGCTAAAATGATATTATACACAATGACTTACATTTCTCAATTAAAAACGAACATACAATGCTATGAGGTAATTTCTTTAGAGTCTTAGAAAAAGCGCGTTTTTTGTTTCTTAATATAAATATAATAATTAAAAAAGCATTCTTCTTAAGTACTAAGATTAAAATATAGTAAACGCAAACTGAGAAGGTGAGTTTTGGAAAGGGGATGAGGGAGTAGTAATATAATACAGGAAATAAATGTTTAACAACCAATAAAAGGGTTTTATTCATAGGACTAATTGCTATTAGTCCTTCCCCATAATTCTAATCTCATTTCGGGATATTATAATATACCCAGTAGCGAATGCCATTAAATTAAGTACATTAAATTACACTAAAGTAAAAAATCGTAATTTTTTTATTGTAGTAATGGTGGTGGCGAAGTGTACCTATAATTACACACAATTAGGAAAAATTACGTAATTTAATGTACAACTTTGAGTTTAGACAAAATGCTCATTTGGCTGCAGAGTGGCCAGAGCATCAAATTTAAGACGCCCTGTACCTCTCATGTAGCTTTATCTCTAAACATACCCATTTTTATAATTTTATTAGTTTTTTTAACTTAGATACGAAATGTTCTAATACAGAGGAATTCATGAATATTTTAAATTCATAACACATGTTTTTAAAACACCTTGTATATTAATGATAACTGTAACGTAAATAATTTATACAATAATATAATAATAACAAGAATTTTACAGCTAAATAGTAGGATTTAGAGAAGAAATTCCATATATTATCTAATATTTACTGTGTAATATTTGAGATACCCTGTATATCAAATTGCTCAATAATGACGCCAGCATGTCATCAGTCGGATATGGTTAATAGACATACAAATCTGCAAGAATCCGTTAAAAAAAGAACTTCATCCCAAATTTCGCACTTTAGGTAAAAAAAAAACGGTTCCGCTGCCGGACTACCAGAACAGAATCAAAAAATCTTAAGAAAATGGCTTTTCCATAACCCAACATATAATAACAATATATTTGAAAAGTAGCTTTGATTTAAATCATTGGGCATGCCAAAATTGATCTATTTAAATCATTTGCAATTAAAGAAATGATCTTTGTTTTCAAAATGATTTGTTGCAGCTCTGCTACATACCAAGTTTTAAGTCTATAACTTTTCGTTAGAGATAAAAATAATATGAAAATAATTGTTTTTAATATCTATATCTCGAAAATTAATTGTTTATATACTCATGTTTATAGGAACCTTTTGTCATAAAATGACTTTCTACAAATTATCAAAGTTTGTCTACAAAAACCGGGGACACTCTATATAATACATGCCTCATATCAAAAGAAATGAGATTATTACTTCTATTAGTAAAAATAAAATCAACATTAATTTTACTAGAAATTTTCTTTCTATGGCCTTATTTGTTTTCAAGTGAAAATGGTAGGATCTATGGGTACACCATTTTCATATTTTTACAGTTTTTCTCTTTGATAACTTCTTTATTTCGCTACTAATTTTCAAGCCCCTTGAGGGGAACTAATCTGTCGGTCTACCTTCATAATATAGTGACTTCACAGAACGAAACTGAAGCGAGAAATAACAGAAAAAAAAACAAGTTATCAAAACTGGGTATACCGAGGATCCCAAAAGGCCAAAAAAATATTAAGAAAAATCTTTAAATTTTACAGTAGCTATTTGATTTTATTTGTATATTTCAAGAAAGTAGCTTAACAAAGCTATGAAAATTAACAAATGCCTCTACAAAATTAAAATAATATTTCTCGGTTCCACTTACTAATCTGGATAGTCGTTATAGTGAAATTCTGGTGCAGTTTAAAAGATATCCTCAATTGTTGGCAAAGGCCATGTTGGCACCACAGCTTAGAAAATAGAATAATTAGTTTCTACCTGACAGTACAGTATTAGGGAATTTTAAAAGTTTATTGTAATATGAAATTTGAATTAGAATTTAGAATATTACGTGGTATGACTTTAAAAGAGGAAAATTGTTATTTTAGATAGGTAACAGCGAGGGTAATAGGTTTTGTACTTGGAGTTAATACAAATTCTTAAAAAAAAAACTTGAAGAGCAATCAGAGTAATAATAATTAAAATTCCTTATTTTTAAGCTAAAAGCCTCCATTTGTGGTTAAAAGGGCGCTGTATGTGGTATTTATAGAACCAGTGATTTTATAATCACATGTATACCTATATTCGCAATAAAATAATTTCATAACAGTATCCATATCTAGTACCAAAATAAAATACCTACAATATAATAGACAAATAAAAATATAATGATTACAGACAAATTAATAGAAATTACTATTTTAAAAGCTTTTATTTAACTTGCAATGTATGTATGTATGTATGTATGTATGTAATTTGTTCGGGTGGAATCTTGTAACTCAATTTTGAAGCAGATATCTTCAACCGATCGAGCTGAAATTTTGTACACACGTTTAATTTGGATGACAATGCATGATTATATGTGTGACGTCATTCTAAATCCAACATGGCGGATCACCCAAGATGGCGGACTAGTTAAATTTCAACCGATCGAGCTGAAATTTTGTACACACGTTTAATTTGGATGACAATGCATGATTATATGTGTGACGTCATTCTAAATCCAACATGGCGGAACACTCAAGATGGCGGACTAGTTAAATTTCAACCGATCGAGCTGAAATTTTGTACACACGTTTAATTTGGATGACAATGCATGATTATATGTGTGACGTCATTCTAAATCCAACATGGCGGAACACCCAAGATGGCGGACTAGTTAACTTTGACTTGTGTAGTTTGGTGAGATAGGCGTCAACAGCATTGGTCTGCAACCTGTCTCATTGTATATTTAGGCTCCAAGCTCTTCGCGCCTGGTCAAGCATACGTGGCCTTAAGTAGGGTTAGATCATTAGAAGGTCTCCTCATTGAAGAGCTAGACTGTTCTAAACTAACCGGCAAACGACCTTGCAACAATGATGCGTTAACTGAGATGAATAGACTCAGACACCTGGCCAAACTAAAAATTACAAAATAAATTAAAAGTAAAAAAATATTTTTAAAAAAGCTTTTATTTAAATGCGCTAAAAAGAATAAAATAATCTTTTCTTTTAAAACTTTTACTATCAACTTATAACGTCATTCCACAATTTATATGATATAAAAGCTTGTCGCGAGATTTAAGTTTTCAAACTAAGTAAATACCACTACTTAAATCTCGCGACAAGCTTTTATATCATATAAATTGTGGAATGACGTTATAAGTTGATAGTAAAAGTTTTAAAAGAAAAGATTATTTTATTCTTTTTAGCGCATTTAAATAAAAGCTTTTTTTAAAAATATTTTTTTACTTTTAATTTATTTAAAGAATACCTCTTTTTGTTTAGAATTTACATTTTGAATACTTATTAAAAAAGTAAGCATCTTATTAAATAAATTAAAATAACTAATACAAATAGTCGAACCCGCGTATTCGAATAATTCTAAGATAGGTACTTACCAGTTTGGTTCCTTGGGAAAACGAAAGAATTTTTTCTTGGAGTTGTAACCCTTATTAAAACAGCTTTTAACTGCACACATGGTATGATGTCATTTCACTCAAAACTCAAAGCCTCGCTCAAAGCTAAACACGCTAAATCACGCTCAATGCTAAACGATCATAATTAAATCACATCGACGAAATTCAACCCACACCTATGAATTCTGAACGAATCAATAACTCTACTACCCCTCTGAACAGACGCCAAAGCCGTCTTTTCCGCTGGAAGGCGGGGCTTAAACACTGCGCAACGAAATTGACGCAAACCGTTCCCGCCAAGAGGGGAGCTGTATTAGCCCTTTCGCTACCATCGCCGTATATATATGATAGAAGGAAGCGTGCCACCGCACCCACTGCCATATATATACGTTCAGTTCTAAAATGGTCTAGACAACCGATGTTGTATATATGAGACAGTATTTTTTTTTGCCGTGCCTGTACACCCACTGCCATAAATATCCAAAACCATTAACGTGGATGCAGACCCAGTGCCTTACATATCCGGCACTGATACAAAGCCTCCACACCCATCGCCATATTAATACGTCATTTAGCCAGCGCCTCTAGCAGATGACACCCTTAAGCGGGCCACACACCTCGTGATTTCTCATCGGTCGTCGGTGATCGTGACAAGCCGTCGCGATTGTTTTTCACTCTCGATGAGCCCACAGACCTCGTGTCAAAGTAGCAGTTTTGTAGACTATTCGCGATGAACAGGGCATACCTTTTGTCAGTGGCGGCGGTTGTTGCGGTTAAAAACGAAAAAGAAAAGAAAAAGACGTTCGGTTTGGACCAAGGAATGGTTGCTAAAGAGAAAAATATGTTCACATGTTAATTTATTAACATGTGAAAATTAATTAATGTGGGGAATTAAGGCTTGGACCTGGAGATTGGTTTAATTATTTTAAAATGGACGTATTCGGAGTTATTAATAAACCTTTGCAGGCTTCAATAAATCCACTAAGAACTCCGTCTAGGTTTTTTATATCCATTTTTTGAATTTTAACAAGTAATATAAAAATTTCAACGGACGTTGAGACGAGACGGTACTGAATTTAAACTGTCACGTTGGAAGGAAATCCCCACACACCTCGGTATTATCACGACGCACGATGCACCGTCGCGAAGAAAATCAAGCATCGACTGATATCCATCGTGACGGTTCATCGGGACACTTTATGCCCCACACACTTCGGTTTTGTCACGACGGCTTGTCATGATCACCGATGACCGACGAAAAATCACGAAGTCTGTGGCCGCCTTTACTCTCGCTGCGCTGCTGGAATTTCATAAGTCGTGTTTCTATCCTATTTTGTTGTTGAGCATTGCAAAAGTGTGGAGTTTCTTTGTTAAAAATATATGAATTGTTCAAAAAGATACAAACAAATATAAAAATTTATATTTAAAGAGTATCAGCTGCACTTTTCTGCATTTTTTTTATGCCTGACGTATATATACGACGTTGGGTCTGTAGCCATGTAAATTGGCTGGGAATGGTGACACTAAATGTTTGAAGCGGGCTGGTAGCGAAAGGGTTAACTAAGCTGTGTTGGCACTGTTACCATTTGCAACTACGGAGTCCTCAGTTTATGGTGTCGACAAAAAATAAATACCACAGACTTGATTCCCGAACCTAACATGAGAATTCAACCTTTTTATTATCTGTGATAATAAAAAGTAGTAGGTATCACTCATTTCATTAATATCAAATGCCCTGTGAAGAGGTTATTTTAAAAACTACCAAGTTTGTTTTCAAATTACTTTTTGAATCAAATAAATATTATTTGAAATAATAATTGTAATTTTTTGTGCAAATAACCCATTTAGAGAATGTTGCATTAAAACCATACCTACTATTGAAATAAACCAGGGGTTCCATGATAAAAGTGGACATTAAAAAGAGTTCAATTTATCAAAAAGATCTGGACTGTAATTCCAAACTCCACATAGTTGGGAATTAATTAAAATTATTTTTTTAATTTAGAAAGTGAAAGTGAAATATAATGAGAGACTTGTGTTTTTGATGATTAAAAAATTAGGCTCTATACATAATTTTTATATTTCATCTTGCTTGAAACATTTTATTAAAAAATGAATGGAAACTAGTCAACGATTCCATAATATCACAAAGAAAGAAATACTCTAAAATACTGTGCAACTAAACACTACTTCTTCCCAATTTTGTTGTTTGTGTGCCGCCTTGGCGTCCACCTCAATGCGCCACTATCCACGCAAAGCCTCGGCCTCTTATACTGGCTTGATCTGATGTGTTCATCCACCAACTTTGGCGTCACGCAAATCACATGCTGCCCCTTCCAATACTTCACCATGTTCATACTTTGCAGTGTAGATATTATGTCCGTCTGCGTTATGCTTGTCATCTGACTTAAGTCCTTTATGGATAAGGTCCCTCGGAAATCTCTGAGTATTTCAAGTAATACCCAACTCCAGTAACTCCTATAACTCAGTTTACCCAAGTCACTGAGTGGTTGTTCAGGGCTTCCAACAGTCCCTTCTAATCTAGATAGTTCATAACTAAATGCTATTAAAAGTTTGCCATAGCCTTGTCTTTGATATGGCGGTAATGTAAGAATACAAGCAACATTGTTGCCGTCGGGAGATTCTTTTTCCTACAAAACATGATTATTTCATTTCGTAAACAAGGTCATTTTATGTCAAAATTACTTGACATTCCTTATTTGCTTAAAAATCTAGCTGGGTTTACCTTTGAAAAATATCCAACTATGTGTGCACCCTGCTTGTCAACTTCACATAAAATGTAGAATAAAAATGGCTCTACATCAAAATACAATGTTTTGTGGTCCAAGAATAGTTTGGCTAATAGACACAAATTCTGACAGTAAACCTGCAAAAAATTGAAAATAATTAATTAAAAAAAAAATAATTTTGTATTTATAATGTAGGTTTCTTTGTTTATTCAAGATGCTTTTTCTGAAACTAGTACATAATTATTGTTCCTGTTTATCTAATAAAAAAAAATCTATTGTAGTTCCCGATTTCAAGCACAACCCTAATAGACCGGGGGTTAGTGTCAGAGTTTTGGATGTGATTTTACTCAGTATGTCATTCAAAGCGTATTATGATGCATATATTCTCACGAAAATGAGGTATAAATCAGAGAGTTATCCTGGGTTCTTCATACGGGAAAGTGAGTCTACATTTATTAGAAAAAACTATGCATTTTGATTCGATATTAGTCAGACTGCCATGTGTTTTAAAATGAAGTTCAAAAGGGAAAATTCCTCGAAAAAACATAGCTGTGAGCAAGCTCTTGTTATAAAACTGCTGAAGAAAAGACAGTATACCGTTTGCACATGCCCAAGCACAGTTTTCTTTGAATGTTTTTTTTAATAATTTACACGATCTACTGAATGTAAGTTGAAGATGAATAAATAAATGCGTGCACTCTGCTTATTATTATTATTATTAAACTGTACTAATGCACATGCAAATGGTATGACCTCTTTTCTTCAGCAGTTTTATAACAAAAACTTGCATATACTTATCATTGGCAGCCTGTTCAGAAATGCAGAAAAAATATTTATTATAAAAGTTCACGTGACCATAATAGCCCTTTGGTCCCAAGCTACAGTATGTCCATG
This sequence comes from Pseudeuparius sepicola, assembly GCA_963920635.1. Classification (NCBI taxonomy): domain Eukaryota; kingdom Metazoa; phylum Arthropoda; class Insecta; order Coleoptera; family Anthribidae; genus Pseudeuparius; species Pseudeuparius sepicola. Next base: position 41,838,576 of record OY987302.1, on the reverse strand, counting down.
GTTTTTTGAGAAATTTTATATTTTCAACTTTATTACTTTATACCTGACTAAAATCACATAAAAAACATAGTTTTTGAATAAATGAAAACTCACTTTTCCATATGAAGAACCCCGGATGACTCTCGGATTATTACCCCATACCATAGAATAAATAACTTTGCAACAGAAGCCTCCTTACGGACATGTGTCAAAAATAAGCGAGTCTCCATTTCAGTTTACAGAAAAACAGACAGTATTTTAAGCATACACTTGGTTCTAATACAATCTGTTTGCTATGTAGATTAATGTAAAATCAAATAAAATGCACACAATATTCATGTCTTTAGAAGATATTTCCCTAAAAAGCGAGTCTCCTTTTGACACATGTCGCTAAGGAATTGTCCGTACGTACTATTCGTTAGTCTGTGCCCATACTGACTTTAAGAATATATGCATCATAATGTTCTTTGAAAGGCCTTCTGAGTAAAATCTCGTCCAAAAATCTGTCACTAACCCACAGTTATAATACACCCAGGATGTCAAGCTTATTTAAACATGTTAAGATTATTATTTAAGTACTTAATGTATTATCATTTATAACAGTAATAATGCGAAAATGTCTGTTTAACTTGAACAAACACCATAATAAAAAGCATGCCAGAATTTCATTGTTATTTCTGATCTATAAAGACACACATTGGTACTAGTATAGATCAAATTAATGTCTTAGTAAATGAACATGAAGATTGTACTGTGCTCTGTATAACAGAGCACTGGAAAACTAGGGAACAACTTGAAACATACAACATAAACAACTTCAGGTTGGTGTCTTGCTATTGCAGACAAAAAAATCAGCACGGGAGTGCTGCTGTCTACGTAAGAAGAGACATTTTTTCAAGGGCCCGAGAAGTGATATCAAGTCTTTCTGAACAATTTGTTTTTGAATGTGCCGCAGCTGAAATACGGATAGGACATGAGAAGATTGTGATCCTTTCGGTATATAGGACTGAAAATCCAGATATTCTTATTGAAAAGCTTGACTTTGTTTTGTGTAGACTATTTAAGGAGGACTGTCAAATTTGTATTGCAGGTCATTTTAACCTAGATTTAATGATTAATCGTAAGTGGCCAAAAATGTTATCATTATTGACCTCCTTTAACATAATACCATCTGTGACAAGTTATACACGTGTAGATGGGGGACAGTAAGTCTTGTATTGACAATATACTTACTAATATTATGTATATATATATTGTAGGAAACTGTAAACCCACATACCTCTGATCATACAGCTCAAAAGCTCAGTTTTATAGATGTACAGGGTGTGCCATTTTGGGAGTTTTTGGGTGTTTTTCTCAAAAATCTCTGTTATTATTAAAGCTAGAGGGTTGCGGTTTTCACGTCACTGTACTACTTTTTTGAGAGGAATTTGGTGGACCAATCAGATTTTAGATGAGTTTTATAGTTTCCGCGCATTGGCGCAGGACTGAAATTTTCGATTTTTTGGAAACCTCTCTTCTGGCTACAACTTATATATATCGACAAATTTAATCAACTATTTTTATAGATTTTTTGGCGTAGAATCGAATGGAATGATTAGATTTTTGGTAGCGTTAATAGTTTTTGAGATATGAACCAAAGTTATATTTTTTTTTAAAATGGAAACCATAGTTCATATCTCAAAAACTATTAACGCTACCAAAAAACTAATTATTCCATTCGATTCTACGCCAAAAAATCTATAAAAATAGTTGATTAAATTTGTCGATATATATAAGTTGTAGCCAGGAGAGAGGTTTCCAAAAAATCGAAAATTTCAGTCCTGCGCCAATGCGCGGAAACTATAAAACTCATCTAAAATCTGATTGGTCCACCAAATTCCTCTCAAAAAAGTATTACAGTGACGTGAAAACCTCAACCCTCTAGCTTTAATATTAACCGAGATTTTTGAGAAAAACACCCAAAATGGGACACCCTGTACAGGTCCCAGCAATGTCGGAGACAATTGTGAAAAGAATTTTCACCATAGAAGGCAAGGAGAGGTTCCGTTCTCTTCTTGCAAAACAGTGTTGGTTGGTGATTTATGAGTGTATAAGGATGACGACTTAAATTACCAATGGAAAAAATTCATGCAACTCCTTTTGCTCTTATTTGAAGAATGTTTTCCACTAAAGCAAATAAAAAATAGAAAAAAAATGGCATAAAACACAAGAAGTATATATCTGCAAGAAGAGACTTAATAACTTGTTTGTTGCAAGCTCAGTGGACTCTGGGTATTTAAGTGAACACAGAAATGAAAGTCACTATAATAAACTTCTGAAAGATTCTCGAAGGTTATTTTACCAGGAAACGATAAATAACAGTGATAGCAAGTCAAAAGCGATTTGGAAAACAGTGAATGAAATTACATGTAACACAAAAAAATCAAATAATGAAGTGATCTTCCAGGGAGATCCACACTTTATTGGAAATAATATGAATGAATATATGGTGAGCGCGGCGTCCAACGCAATAAAGCAGACTAAACAGGTTGGTTTGGACGCATCTCATCTAGATGCAGGATAGATCTTAATCATGAGTCCATGTTTTTGACCCCAACTACTGCGAGCCGCTATGTTATATCACAAATAACTCACTTAGGTGCGGGGAATACCCACATGATTTAAAATTTGCCGTGGTAAAGCCTCTATTTAAGAAGGGAGATCCCACTCAAATGCAAAATTACAGACCAATAAGTCTTTTACCGTCTTTCTCTAAAGTTTTTGAAACAGTGTTTTGTGACAGATTAAAGGATTTCTATATCTCAAAGAGATCAGTGTCAACTGCTACTTATGATTTTCTAGAACAAGTTATAACAGGCCTAGAAACAAAACAAAAAAACATTGGGAGCCTTTCTAGATCTATCAAAAGCATTCTATAGCCTGGATCACCACATTCTGTTGATGAAGCTGGATCGTCATGGAGTTAGAGGAGTTCCTTTGAAATGGATTACATCATACCTTACCCAAAGAAGGCAAAGGGTCTGTATAACACATGAAGGAAAAAAGGTTCTTTCAGATGAGTTGGAAATAAAAATCGGTATTCCACAGGGTAGTATATTGGGACCCTTTCTCTTTTTAATTTATATTAATGATTTGTTCTCTTTCATGAACAATGAAACGGCCAGTATGGTGAATTATGCGGATGACACCAGTATACTTTTCCGAGCAGACTCCCTTGACCTTTTCCTGGAGATTAGTTGCTCTGGATTGAGTGTGGCTCAGGACTGGTTTAACCAGAACGCTTTGATATTAAATGCTGAGAAATCAGTATTTATGGGCTTTAAGACTGTCAGCTACGGCAGTGAATTTCCTGGCGTTCTGGCATTGCTGTCCCGAAATGACAGACTATCGGAGAGTACTAAGTTTCTAGGGTTGCATATTGACCAGAAATTAAGATGGGATTTTCAGATTGAAAGTGTCTGTACTAAATTAAATATAGTATATTTCCTAACAAGTGCAGAAAGTGCCACTTTTCCGCAAGAGTTAGGAACACTATCTTTTCTACAAGCGTGCAGAAAAGCAAAGAAATTAAAAGTACACTTTTCCGCATGCTTGTAGAACATTTTTGCGTACCTACATACAGTGCTATTCACTAAGTTCGCACAAAATTGGGATTTTTTTATTATTCGATTTTGAATATCTTATTTTGGGCTAAGTGCCACTTTTCCGCACGCGATTGCAGTGTGGAAAAGACACATTGTGTAACATACTTTTTCTACAAGCGTGAGGAAAAGTAGACTTTTCCACACACATTTTAGTTTAGAAAGTGTCACTTTTCCGCACAGAAGTTTTTATTCAACTCTGAGATTTGGAGTAATTTTCTGGGGGAATGGTGTGGGTGCGTCTCGAGTATTCATAGTCCAAAAGAGAGTGGTGCGAATCATCCTTGGACTGAGTTCCGTCCAGTCTTGCAGAGGCAAATTTAGAGATCTAAATTTGCTAACGTTTTACGGCGTATACATTTTTGAAAGTATTATCTTTCTGTACAAAAACAGACATAAATTTGATAATACCTGCCGGATCACAGCTACAGCACTAGGTCGGCCAATTTCAACATACCAATGCTTAAACTAGCACTTACAGAGCGAACACCCATCTACGCCTGCATACAGTTTTACAATAGATTGCCTAATATTGTGTGGACTAACCAAAACTATAAAAATTAAAAAAAAACTTGTATTTTTGAGTTAATCGTTAGTATCGAGTCATATTCTGTGCAGGAATTTCTTTCATACTCTCGACCATGATTGTTCAGGAATATTTTTTTAATGTGTATTCAATTGTGAAAATTATTTTAGCATTGTATTTTGACGTTTATTTGTCCAATAATTGTTGTTTTGTGATTTCAATTTTTACAAATAATAAAGCTATCTATCTATCTATCTACACTAGAAGACAAATTCAGGACTTGTTATAGGTTATGTGTGTTGTCTGGGGTAACTTGTGTGAAAACATGGTGGAATAGTTCACATCGCGAAGCACCTGGCTTCCTGGTGATTAACAGATAAACTCATTTAATTGAATACTACATCACATACTGGAAGAGTTCACATTGTGTGCAGGTCGCCACACACCGAGCATCAAAATAATTTGATTTTCAGGATGCAGTTGCCTAAAACTTGGTCTGTGACTGGTTGTTTTGTACCCATCTTTTCCGTTCTCTTTCTACTAGCCATGGGTGCCTCTCAAGAAGGCAGTTCTAAAACAAGTCTTATAAATAAAGAAACTTACTAAACCTGGTATAGGATCAACATCAACAATCACAATATACATAAAATAGATAAGCATACTGGAACCGCCAAAAGTACCGGGATGGCTGGTTATCTCGAAGGGATGAACTTGAATGGAGAAAATGACCTCTACAAAAGTTGCTAGGCTTTACAAACCTGACCTTGAATTAAACCTTAAGATCTATTTTCTCTGGTGGAAAATCGCCAGCACTGTCCGAATCAGTATAAAACATTTTTGGACCTAGTCTATGTCTCTAGATAGATACTGAAGTGTCCCACTATGTTTTATAAGTGTTTAGCGTTGTGTGAGGCCAGTTGAACTACTCCATAATGTTTTTACACTTACGAGACAATATATAGCAGTTTTGACATATCAAATTTTTGTATGTATTTTTTTCTTAACATTAAGTTACCATATACCTTCATGAATAAAAATGTCATGCTCCAACCATTACATGAATTCTCGCACAAATTTCTATATATTTTCGAGTTTTGTTCAATCTGTTCAGATGCAGAATAGATACTTTTAAATTAGAGGTTTTTATTATTGGAATCCAATCACAGCACAGTTGTTAAAACAAATTATTTCAAAATGTACACTTTTGCGTACAATTGTAATGTTGAACTGTAACTGGTAGTCAAAATAATATCCTAACATAAGATAAGGAGGGAGTGCACATAATATAAAATCTCGTGTAAAATAGACGGAGAATCCTTGAAAGAATCAAAAGTGGTATATTTGGTACATAGTTTATTTAAAATCGCACAGGGCTTTCGGCCTTAAGACATCTCCAGTGCTGCTTTTCAGTCTATAGCACAACAAAAAATAAATATGAACAGAAGTCTTCATAATGGTCACTATATAAAATAATTTAAACAAGGTAGGTATTTTAATGCTATTAAACAGGAATTTCCTTCTATTTCAAATAAGTATTAAATGTATGAGTCACATGGGCGGTGGATGTGAAAGTGCTTTGCAATAATTTTAGGAAAACTGTCCATAATATAATTTTTTATGGTTTTGAGGATTCTTCATCTACTAACTACTACTAACTATAGGTTGTTCCCATTTCTAAGTTCCAGTTTTTAGACATGCTGTATATTTAACAGCATGTTAGATACCTTTTGTTGCAGATCTATAGTTATCATTAATACTATTATTTCAGCATTCTATACAAATATCATATTTCACCAAATTTAAAAAACCTAAAAATTCAAAATATCAAAACTATGCTACTGATGCTTAATAAGGATGAGGTATGCTCAAAATTTAAAAATTTGGACTTACGGTGTCATTTGGCTTGTAAATACAATAAATTATATGTTTTTGTGAAATTACGGTAGGTATGTTCCAAATATCGCATAAAAATGTATAAGCAAAAAGGCCGTATGTTGGAAAATGGATTCCATTTCTAATCATAAACGCGATATCTTCAAGTTCTAAAGAACGTGGTAAAGGTATGCAAGATATGGTGTTTATTTTCTTTATTAAGCCCTTGATATGATGTTTCTAAGTGTGTTTCTAAAAAGGGCGAGATTTTACGGCATTTTTGTTTCAGTTTTATTTACAGTTCGATTAAGGAATAGGCATGTCTATGTGAGCTTCTGGTGAATCGGTGTTTCCAATTTTTTAGTACCTACATGCAGTAGAGATGTATAGGCTGCGGCAGTGAAACTTGCCGATTCGAAAGGTCGATAAGACAAAAAGTTTTATATTTATAGTTTTAATTATTTTTCTCGTGTTTCTATATACATATACGGGGTTAACTATCACTTAGTACAAATTTTTTTTATGGTAGACAGAGAAAAATTAGGCTAACCAAAATAAATTCAAAAATTTTCTAACTTGTCTTAAGCCCAAAATTATTTTTTTTTCCAAATTGATTTAATTTAGGTTAAAGGGGAAATTCGTGTCGTGACTTGCGCGGGAGAGCCAAGAGGGGAGGCTAGTAATGGAGTAACGGCATATGTTGTAGCAGCTAACTTTCGCGGGTCCTGGGGTTTTTGGGACTAAAAAGGCGGAGAAAAAGGGAAGCTGGTGTGTAGTGAGAAGCCTCGAGCATCGCCAGAGGCAAGAGAAGGAAAATTGTGGAGAATTTGGAGACACACCCTGTGCCCCAGATACAGGAAATCAAGAAGTGTTGCCACGGCGGACCGACCGGTACTCGACGCTTTGATAAAATTGTTAACTGTGTTTTGCATCGGGACAGCCGAGCTGTTGCACAATATGGAAGGATATTGGGTGAGCTTTTAATTGAAAATAAACTGTCGTTTCGGGTTCTGCACTGCGCTCTAAAAGAACGAACTATCAAAACGGGGTTTACGCCTTTATCTAGGGCTTAAGAAGTCAGGTGAATTTTGTGAAAACAAAGGCAACACCGCGAAAATAACTTCAAGCTGACAGTAGTACGGTCCGCAGCCATATTGGATGACGTATTAGAAGCGGAGATTTACAGGGAAAATAGGGGTTTTTACCCTTTTTTTAAAGATCATAAAAAAATCTAAAAATATTTTTCTATGTTTTCTTAAGCCACCCTGCGCACATGGTAAAATTTTTTGTGCTAAGTGATAGTTAACCGTGTATATGGAAATTTAAAATTACACAGTTTTAACAATAATATCTGCCAGCGATGCCCCTCATTGTCAATACACTAAGTTACTCGATTTCTGAGGTTTCTATCGAGCATAGCGATGGGTATGTGGGCTATTGCTTGGTGAATATTCTCCTTCAAATGGGCTAGGATCCTTGGACAATCAATGTAAACAATGGATTTCAGATATCCCCATAAAAAGTAGTTGCAAGGGGCTAAATCAGATGAGCGTGCCGGCCAAAGAAGGTCACCCCTCAAGGAGATTAGGCACCCGGGGAAGTTTTCCGGCAAAACACGCATTGCAATTCCCACTGTGTATCCGTGGCTCCATCCTGTTGAAACCAAACAGCCCCACCATCAATTTCTTCAAGATTTGACACAAAAAACGTTCTCAATCATGTTGACATATCGCTTAGAATTAATTCACTGCACGCTCGTTTTCTTAAAAAAAGTACAGACCATTGTGTCCGGGACGCGGTATGCTCAAAATTTAAAAATTTGGACTTACGGTGTCATTCGGCTTGTAAATACAATAAATTATGTGTTTTTGTGAAATTACGGTATGTTCCAAATATCGCATAAAAATGTATAAGCAAAAAGGCCGTGCACTCCAAACACTTAAAACTTTTCAGAATGAAGGGGCCTCTTGTGAAATTCTCTGGGATTGTTAGCACTCCAGTAGAGAATGTTTTGTTTATTCACACACCCAGACAGGTGAAAGTGTACCTCGACATTAAAAAACACAAGCACTTCGTTAGATAAATGTTCAAGCAACGCTTCACATGTATTTTGGTGGGCAACAAAATCGCTTTCCGTGAGAGTTTCTGCACCACAGCTAATTTGTATGGGTGGAAATAGAGGTCATCATGAAGAATTTGCTTCATAGAAGGATCAGAAAGTCAAAGGGCATCTGCATGCTTGTGTGCCGATTGCAGAGGAGATTGCAAAACTGCCTCGATGTTTTGTGGTATTCTGATGGGCCGTGGTAACCCTGTTCTTCTTCTTTGCACATTTCCAGTTGTCCTGATCCACCCATGAAGCAATCGATTGCCGGCCAGGAACAGGACCTCAGGCGAGAACATTGAATCAGCAAGTTTTGCTGCCCCACCCTGTAGTAGACATCCACCACCTTATTATGAATACTATTCTTACCTATTATTTGAAAAAGTAGATATCTAGTATAATTTGCAACAGATTTGGGATAATTTTTGGTGTTTGGGAAAAAATGATTTGTATATTTTAAGGTACATAGAAAATATTCTTAATGGTACTTAAAACTCTTAAAAATGTGGCCTCTCCCTGTTATCTACACGTATCACGTATGACATGACAGTGACAAAAGCACACTCAGTGCAAAAGTGCGGGCAAATCACAATCGTCATAAACGTAAGTCCTCACGACAATTGTCAATACATAACATATTATTTAGCTGTTATTTATTGTAGTTCGTAGTCCCCTGAAGATGATAAACTAATGGTATTTTCGACTTTCAATGCATCGAAATCTGAATTTTCATAAAACAATGAATCGAAAATAATAGGTTACCTACTACCTAGGTACTTTTATAAGAAACTTAGGTGTTTTTGACGAAATAAAAACAAGTTTTAACAGAAAAAATCTGGTATTTGTTTGAAAAGTATTTAAATATTTCATGAGTATTTAAATACTTTTGGAATGTTTAAATACCCATATCAAGTATTTAAATACCAAATACTTTTTGTCAGTATCTTGTATTTACAAATACTCATTTTCTGTAAGTATTTAATTAACAAGTATTTAAATACCAAAAAGTTGATTGGAAACTTCCACAGGCAGAATATGATTATACTAGTTTCTCTTCTGGATGATCTGTATCAATACCAATACTGTATGATCTAGTATCAATACCAAAACGTATTTAAATATCAAAAAGTATTTATTTCAACAAACACTTGGAGAGCCTTATCCTTCAATAAAAAGATAAAAAAAAAAACTTGAAAAGTCACTGTAAACAAATTCAAAGTAGTAATTTAAAGAACTTTATAAAATCCAGGAAAGGTTTCAAAACTACTAAAAAATAAAATTAGTTTTGAATTAGAAGCACACTATTGAGTCCCTTATTATACGTGCTGCCGCTATTCCCTACTTGGAATGACATGACACATATTTTTATGCTTACGCATCTGTCCGGTTAATCTGTGGCTTGGTGCTCCAAATACAAGTGCAAAAGCATAAACACTTGATTTGACTGAGGCAATATTAATTAATGTCATATGTCAAGGTCATAATATGTATCAGGTTCTTCCTTTATTTCCACAACTTCCAGTTATTAATAGCGAAGTTCTAAAAGATATATCACCAAGTGGGGAACAACAACTAAAATTGGTTTTTGTGGAGCTGCTCCACTTGCCTTCGATTTTCAGGTGTTTACGGATTGGCGTTTCGTTACTTATTTGTTGTGAAAGGTCATTACAATGCGGGGTCTGTGTTACTGTTTCTTCTTATTGTTATGTTGATTTTGGTTTCCCTGTTTGTCGCTATTGTTAAAAATCATGATCGACACTTGTGTTTATTGTGGCTGTGATAGTCAACAGTCATAAGAAGTGTCCCAGCCCCAACCTACATGTTTCAAAATCTCTGTGAAAGACTGCGACCGTTGTAAAAATGGGTAAAAAACTGTGATAATTTGGAATTACGCAAAAAACTAATGAGGATATGGAAAAATTGTACCTATAACCAACACGTTGACCGCCATGCGAAGCACATATAACTCGCATTGCTCCTTGTGTTTCGAATATATGATTTTACGTCAAGCCACATTGCTCACACTTGCTTCGTGCTATAATAATAGTCTTATGGGCGATCAACGGGAATGGCCTGGAAGACAAAACATTTGTATTGGCCCAGCTCTAAATTGAATTGAAACGGTGTTATATTAGTATCATATTTAGTAATAATACTAATGTCCAATGGGGAACTTGAACAATTTTTTTTATTTCTTTAATATATTTACCTATCTATAGAATGAGCACATACCAAATATCAGCCCTCAAATCGCAATATTTAATTTGCAATAAATAATTAAAGTTGCGATCGCAAGCTATTCATTTGAAACGACACGAAAAGCGGGGGAATGGTTGTGACGTCACAGCACTCGATCGATCAGAGGGCAGTGACAGGAGTGACGGCTACACAGAATTAGAGAAGAATGGAAATTTAACGTTAAAATAAACAGTTCGGCGACACATTTCCAGAGGGGTCAAAAATAAGAACCGCCTAAAAGTTTAAATTTAACAAGCACTTCTTTAACTGAATGGTGAGGCCATGGGACTATAGTCTATCCAAGTTACAGCGGCAGTAGATATAAACAAAGTCACATGACCGCATTGCGATCGATTACCAGGGACTGCTGGACCTTTCGTGGATCTTTATAAATTTCCTTAAATTAAGTAGCAAAATAAATTTACAGAATATACTGCTCGCGATCCGATCTAAAATATGCAGCAAACTCGACTGAGGGAAGAGCCGGCCCTGCATTCTGCTCGCCACGTAAACACTTGACATTTTATGACGGCCAGACCAATAAGAGAATAGGTCACGTGGTGGCCAATGTTTTGATCCACTGCCTCTGTAACTTGGATAGACGTTAGTCATTCGTAGGTCCCGGGTTCAATCGCACAAGAAGCTTTTTTTAATTATCAGTACATTCTACCTCTTATATTTATCACCGATTATCATTTTTAGTAATAATTGGGCAATGGTTATTATGAAGATTATTACTCACAATCTACTCCATAGTGTATTTAAATTCAAAATACTTACCTACCTAAGATGAAATTGTCAGTAGCAGGAAAAATGTAATACATTGCTCGATGCGTAAGCTCTTTTTGGCCTCGGAGAGAGTTTTAAGACCCAAGGCAACACGGGCGTTAAACAACCTCCTTGGCCAAAAAAGCGCACTTACGCATCTCACAATATAAATAACTATTTAATATAGCACACTCTTTTCAAACATTATCAACATATCATGACTGAGATAGACTATAATAAGACGAATAGAAAAGGATGGGACGTTCTCGTTGATCTTTCTAAACAAAGCTTGCGTGGTGCTTTATTTTTTACATGTGCCGCCCATATTAGTTTATACATGGTGCCGCCGCCCACCAGAGGCGCCCACCACCAACGAGCTACTTGACGTCACAACCAAGGAGGGCACGTTACAAGAATGATTTGAATTATGCAGTTTTTATTTGCTTATATTTATTACATAAAAATAAAAAATGAGTTTTTTGCGAACTGTGGTTCATTTAATGGCAATAAATTAAGTTTGAAAGTAATATTTTTCAAATTTAATTTTTGTGCAAGTTCCCCATTATGCGTATGTATTTATTAATTTTTGGCCTTTTTATTGAAATATTTCATATGCTTCAAAAATAAATTCAACATATATATTATTTGTTGTTTGAATATATTTTATTGAAAATATGTGTGCATCGCATGATTTCAACATAAATATTTTGCCCTTCAGGCCACGCGATGGACACGTGCAACGCACTCAGAACAAAGGCTCAGAAAGTAAATAATGCCAAATGTGGACATTTTATGTCTTATTTATAACATCTCCGACATATATAAACAAAAAAACTTTATTTAGTTATTTATAGAAAAATGCGAAAAAAAAAAGGTTTGCTTTATATTATTTATGTCCGACGTATATAAAAGTCGTTATACTTCTTGCGCTCTCATTGGTGGATTGAGTCACGTGGTGACACTTACCCTTATTTCTACCGTCTGATGGATGATGAATAGGCTTGTTTACTAAGTCGATTGGATGATGTCCGAGATTATTCAGACCTATCTTGTCTCATTTTATATTGAGTATGCCCTCCTTTTTCGGTGATGGGCGCTACGGTATGAGAAATGAAGTGGTAATTAATTGTGTGTGGTCGCCTTTACTTTGAAATATTAAATTTTCGGGTCTCCTGCTCTTTCACTTAATATCTTGTTCTTATCAGCCAGTAAATTTCCTGCAAAGTCTGGACTAGTTGCAGCAAACATCAGAGTGCCTGGCAAGTAATTAATTGTGCATGTCTACAACTTAGTATTCGCTGTTATTGTGGTAAATCATATCCACAATCCAACTGCACAAAAAGCGTTTAACCTTTTTTTGTCCAATCCGCCGCAGCTAAAGTGTTGCACACACCAAAAGTTCTAATTCATATATTCCTATTATTATGGTGAACGATCAGCAGGGAGACATAACAAACCGAGAACAATTAAATCAACTAAGGGATCTTCTTCATGCGAATCTTAGTGAAGTTAGAAAGGTGTTAGAGGAGGTTAAGAGCGAGTTTGGAGGAAGGATAGCTGAATTGACCAGCACGGTCGCAAGTCTTGAAGCTGAAATCAAATCTTTGAAGACCAGCATTGAGCAATTAGAGAGAAAGAGTCGAAAAAATAATATCGTCATCTTCGGCCTAAAAAGCAGTGCTTCTCACTTTGAGCTGCGTGACTGGACTGTGGCACAGATAGGGGATCTTCTGGGGGTAAATATCAGCAGAGACTCCATCTCAATGTATATTTTACTGGTGCAGTAACCCAAGTCTACAGACCACTCATAGTTGAATTTGTTGCATATTTGACAAAACTCGAAATTTTGAAAAATTCCAATAAGTTAAAGGGTAAGTCAATTTTAATTGCCAATGACTACTGCAAGAAGGATCGGGATATAAATAAAATCTTGGTGGCTAACCTAAAACAGGCGCGCAAGCGAAATCTAAAAGCATATATTCATAATTTCAAATTACATGTTGGTGATGAGGTGTACACCCCGGAGCAGCTTTCCCTGAGGGATCAGGAGGTATCTGCGGAGGAGCGTCAGGGGGAGGAACTTCCTGGCCCAAAGCCACGCCTATCTATAAGTGCTCCATCTAGTCCACTTGCTGATGTGCCTTTCGATCTCCTGGTTGTTAAGCCGTCGACGCAGCTCATAAACCCAAACCCAGTCAGCGCAGAGGTTTCAAAGAAACAATCAAATAAGTCTTCTAACATTACATCGAAGTCAACGTGCTCCACACAATTTGACAAATCCACCGATGTGAGAAGCTGCCTTCGCTTTCTAAAGAAATAAAAAAGTTGTTAAACGTGGTTCGGTATCTATTTCCCTGTTTGTAGTGTATCTAATTATTATTGTTATTATTTTTTTTCTTTTTTTTCCTGCACTTGTACTTGTAATTTGTTGTAGGGATGTCGCAGTTTGACGGTCCCAAGTCCGACATCTCTGTTTATTATCAAAATGTCGGAGGCCTCCGTGGTAAGACTTTGGACTTAATAAATGCGACTTCCCAGTGTGATTATAGCATTGTAGCTCTAACCGAGACCTGGCTTACCTCGTCCTTTTTGGACAGTGAGCTAATGTCACAACAGTTTCTAGTATATAGGTCTGATAGGGACCAGAATGTAACTCACTTAACGAGAGGTGGGGGGGTACTTGTTACGGTTGACAAATCTCTGGAGTCGCGTCGTATAGATATTACCTCCCCCTCAGCCAATATTGACATGGTTGGTGCAAAGGTTTCACTAGGAAACTACTCTATCACCATAATTGTTCTTTATTTGAAACCACCTGTCACTGTTCATGATATCGATAACTTGCTTGACTGTTTAATTTCACTGGAATCCATCGGTGATAGTCGAATTCTAATTTTAGGAGATTTTAACATTCCTTCATATAGTGCATACCTGAATGTTGGCCGTGGGGATCCACGTGTGAAATCTATAAGTAATTTCTCAAATATGTTGGGCCTGAATCAGAATAATTTTATCCGTAATGAGCATGGTTGCATCTTGAACTTGATTTTCGAAAGAGGCTTGAACTGTACTGTTTCTAGCTCCATCGATGCTCTCGTGAGACAACAATCTCATCATCCCTCACTTATAATTTTTCTTGCGGTTTGTATACTTCACAGGGAGTCCTCTAATCGGGTTGACTTTGGAGGAGCCTATAATTTTAAAAAAGCTGATCTACCCTCTTTATACGAGAGTATACTCCGAACGGACTGGTCTTTTTTGGAAGGAATTGTTGACGTGGACGATGCCAGTGACAAACTCTATGAGATCCTTTATACACTGTGTGATCTGGCTGTACCTAAATTCAAAAGCCCGCGGAATCACATCATCAATATCCACGTTAGTTTACAAACGATATCATCCAAAACATTAAAATTAAAGCGAGATTACACAAAGCTTTTAAAAAAACCAGAGACCCTAATACGTACGCTGAGTTTCGTCAGATACGGACTCGGATCAAAAGTCAAACGGCTATTGCTTACCGTAGTTATATAGACAACATACAGAGAAGAATCAAGAGTGACCCCAATCAGTTCTGGGCTTTTATAAAAACAAAAAATACCTTTCCTTCAGCCCCGAGTTCTATTGTCAATAACGGCTGTATAGCCAAGAAGCCCAATGACATTGTTAACAGCTTTGCGGGATTCTTTGCTGCCGCATTCAGTCATCCAGTGCCATTGTCGGGAAGAACAGACTCAAACTATGTCAGTGCCAACAGTGTGAGTGTTCGAGAGTTTACTGACAGGGAAGTTGAGCTTGCGCTCAGAAGGCTTAAACCAAAAATGACATCAGGTCCAGACAAACTACCTTCATTTTTAATTCGAGATTGTGCCGCTGTGCTGTCAAGACCTCTCAGAATGCTTTTTAATCTCTGTTTAATGCAGGAGAAGATTCCGAACTCATGGAAAATCTCTAAAGTATGTCCAGTCACAGAATAAATAGCTTTACAACAGAAGCGTCCATAAAGACATGTGTCAAAAGGATGCTCGCTTTGACGGGAAATATCTTCTAAAGGGATAAACATTGTGCATTTTATTTGATTTTATATTAATCCACATTGCAAAGAGATTGTATTAGGACCAAATTTATGTATAAGGTATTGGTTATTTTTCTGTAAATTGAAATGGAGGCTCGCATATTTTTGACACATGTCTTTATGGACGCTTCTGTTGTGAAGCTATTTATTCTGTGGTCCAGTGCATAAATCTGGTGCATTGGACAGTGCCCAGAACTACAGGCCTATCTCGATTATATGCAATTTTCTCAAGGTGTTTGAATTCTTGCTTTACGATTGCATATACTTTTCCATTAAACACTTGATTGCACCTCAACAGCATGGCTTTGTAAAGGGACGATCCACAACTACAAATCTGTTCATAGTTACACAATACATTGCGGATGCTCTTAATGCAGGTAGTCCAAGTGGATGTAATATACACAGATTTCTCTAAAGCGTTCCGACAAACTCGGCCATAATATACTACTGAATAAACTCAAAAAATTTGGCTTTGATAACAAATTGATCAATCTTATAAATTATTACTTAAAGGACAGACGTCAATATGTTTTCTTGAATGGTTTCAAATCTGTCGAGTATGGTGCAACGTCGGGGGTACCTCAGGGATCTGTGCTAGGCCCTCTATTGTTTAATGTTTTCATCAACGATGTTGGAGATGATATGGATTCGGAGTATCTCTTATATGCCGATGACTTAAAACTCTACTCCGCTGTGCATGATCTCTCGGACAGTTCCCGCTTGCAGAGTGATATTGACAAGCTGAGTGACTGGTGCTCTAAAAATAATTTGAATTTTAATGTTGCTAAGTGCAAGACTATGTTGTTCTCTGCGGGGACAACTACAAGCCGGTTTCAATATCATGTTAATGGCGGGGTTCTGGAGAGAATCAGTGTTATGCGCGATCTGGGGGTTGTTTTTGACGTGAGACTGACTTTTGTGGATCACTTCAATTCTATTATAGCGAGCGCTTCCAGGATGATGGGATTGATCGTGAGATGCTCGAGGGATTTTAGTAATATTGACATCATTAAATTATTGTATTACTCTCTCGTAAGATCTAGATTAGAGTATGCCTCTATAGTTTGGGCCCCAGGCTATGCGATACATGTAGACAACATTGAGAGAATCCAGCGTAGGTTCCTCAAGTTGCTAGCATTCAGGTTGGACAATGTTTATCCGCCCCAAGGGCTCCCACAGGAAACTCTGTTAAACAGATTTCAAATATCCTCATTGAACAGCAGACGTCAATATTTTTCACAAGTATTTTTATTCAAGATCCTCACCAATGGTATCGACTGTGCAAATATCCTGAGTTGTTTGCAATTCACAGTGCCACGGCTAACATCTAGACAAGTAAGACCTTTCTATTTGCCAGCTCCGAGGCTGAACATTCTTAATCACTCTCCACTCTATCAAATGTGTAAAATACACAACAAAATTGTAATTAAAGACGTTGACATCTTTGATTGTGGATTGCAACATTTACGCAGAGTGTTTTTTGGGGTTGAATAGTATTTGTAACATTATCCTCTATTGTACATATTATTGTGCCAAGATTTTCTATTTCTTTTTTTTTTGTTCTCTTTCCCGTTTTTTTTCCTTATTAATGTTTTAGGCCTATAAGTTACTTTTAGTTATAAGTATACTACACTGTATCCTGTGTTGTAATTGGGTTTTTTTCCTGTAAGGCAGTGAACTTATAAATAAATAAATGGTGTAACCCACATCTGATTTTCTTGAAATTTTGGTTACCTAGCCAAAATTTCAAGAAAATCAGGGATGGGTTACACCAATGGAAATGATTACCACTTCTTTTTTCGTAAGGCAGCGTGCATCGCTGCTGACTGCCACAATATGGTGTGAATGCCCCCTTCTTTTTTCATACGGCAGCGCCTATCCCCCAAAAAGGAGGGCATACGCTCCTTATTGCAAAGATGCTTGAGAAAAATGCACTTATGACATATCTGAATAAGTTTGCTTCGGATGTGTACGGAGTTAAATGTACGTCCAAAGAAGTCACGTGACTCAACTTG
The DNA here is from genome assembly GCA_963920635.1 of Pseudeuparius sepicola. Lineage (NCBI taxonomy): Eukaryota > Metazoa > Arthropoda > Insecta > Coleoptera > Anthribidae > Pseudeuparius > Pseudeuparius sepicola. Next base: position 41,821,355 of record OY987302.1, on the reverse strand, counting down.
CCAATGAGAGCGCAAGACATATACCGACTTTTTTATACGTCCGACGTATAAATAGCCACTGCCTATAAAATTACCAGAAAATTTTGGTATATTGTTTTTCCAAAAGGTACATCAGAATGGGCTAATTTTTTTGCAAAGCATGTGCAATATAATGTAGTACCTATTTAGGTTGAGTATTGTTTTTTTTGAAAAAACATTAAGATTTATTTAATGCCATGTGTGGTTATTCTGCCTTAATTTGTTAATAAAGAGACCATAGCCCTAGTAGGAGTCTTGGGTTTAAATACCAACTGGCGTACATTTTTTTTTCAGCGGATATGGTACCCATAGGTATCCTTTACCTGCTATGCTGCTAATGAAACATCCCTCTTATTTGACAAGTCGTTTTGAACTGGCTAGATATTATTTGTTTTCTTAAACTACTGATTTCATATTGGGAGTGGATAAAGGTCCGAGAGTCGCGGATCTTTAGTGTATTTTTTTTAAAGGTCCGCGAGTCTCGATCCGTAAAGCAGTAGACTTGTTCCTTCTTGAAAATACCGGTCCTTGAAATGAATAGTAAAAGAAGGAACATCCTAGAAGATGCGGACACCCCAAACGTGGAAATAAAAGACATATATAAAAGTTATACGTCTTGCGCTCTCATTGGCGAGTTGAGTCACGTGACTTCTTTGGACGTACATTTAACTCCATCATACACGTCTGAAGAAGAATGATTTAGATACGTCTGCATCGTTGCAATAAGGGGCGTATGCCATCCATTTTCGGCGATGGGCGCTGCCTGTATGAAAAAAGAAGGGGTAATTATTTCCGAATGTCGGGCGAAAATAGGGGGTTAGCCTAAATTTCAAGAAAATCGGGGGCGGGTTACACCATTGGAAATAATTACCCCTTCTTTTTTTCTAAGGCAGCGCCCATCGTTGCCGACTGCTACTTATAATTAGCCACTGCCTAAAAAAACTATTGACGTGGGATTTGAACCCGGACCTTCAGACTGGTTTTCCAATGCTCTACCACTGTTCTAACGATGCTTTGACGAATCTCCTGTTGTACATGAAGACGTCTGGCGACTAGCGGACCTTTAAAAAATATACTAAAGATCCGCGACTCGCGGACCTTTATCCACTTCCTTTCACGATAAACTTACCCACGGTATGTCATTGCGCATCTTGTGACGCGTCAGTTGCGAGTCAGAATTTAAATTGCTCCATGTCTTGTCTGCGGCAGCAGCAATCGATTTTTTGGCAAGATTATTGTCCTTGGGAAATCTATAGTACTTAATTTCCGTTCCCTTACTGTTTCTGTTATTATTTGGACAAACGCTGACTGCACATCCCGGCAATTCTGGCCTATTTTAAAGCACTGTCGAGCTGGACTGGCAGTTGTTTACACTTTTTTCTTGACACATTAAACTATAAAAAATCGTAAAACACAACCGCATTTTGAATTTGTGACTCGCAACTGACGTAGATGCGCAGATTTGCCTTGTTTTCGCATTCGTTACTGACATACCGTGGGTAAGTCTATCGTGCTTCCTTTCATATTTCGCCGACATATACGGTTACTGAATAAAAGTTTAAAATAGTAAAATAGCTCGTAAATTACCCAAACAAATTCTGATTCCAAGTCTGATTCTTCTTACACTAACCTTATGATCTTTTCCATCAACTTCATAAACTGACAGTGTTCCTTTCCGATAAATTTCTTTTCCAACTGGTTGTCTCCAAGTGCACTCACTCTATAAGAATGCATATTTTAATTACTTCATTTGCTTTCAAAATGTTAAATTAGTCTTATTACCATGTGATACCTATAACTTTTTTCAAGTCTCATATACTTCAGGCAATATTCGCAAATCCACAATTTACTTTGCCTTCCATATTCTTCAGGATATGGACTAAAATACCAAGTGTCTATCTCAAATCGTCCAATCTGAATTCGGTCAATATACTTTACTTTGGTTATCTGTTCATGCTCTTTTTCTAAAGCAGCTGTGGTAGGGTCCATTTCAGCATATGTCTTTTGAATGTGATTTATTTCGTCATGTCTTCTCTTCTGGTTCCTGGTAATTTTTCTATCTGAACTATCAGAAGATAACAAATCAGTAACGATAGGTCTTTCTTTCCAGACTTTATCTGGAATTCTCTGTCCGGTTTCTGTTAAATTAAAACGGGAAGACATTATTCGACCTCTTGGTACCTAAAATAAAAACAGTAGTATGAATTGGATGTGTAGACTTTGATTTTGCCTTATTTACCCATTCATCCAATCTTCGATTATATCCTTCATAGTGGACATAATATTCATATTGTCTTTCAATTTCATTATATCTGGACTGAATAATCTCAGCCGGATCTGAAAACAATGGAAATTATAAAAGCTGTAAACATTGTGAAAAATTTAAATTTTACGCCAAGAGTTATCGGATCTTCTGACTAAATAATGTTCCCCAATATCCAGAGGCTGTTCTTCAGCACTTTCACTATCTTCATCTTGGGGAACAACAGATTTACTATCACTTTCCGACTTTTTACGCATTATTATTTCGCACGGTTCCTCGAGAATGTCGCCGTTCCTTTCAGAATCCGCCATTTTTCGTACTGAAAAATTTCATTCAAGGTTATAAGAATGTCACAATTCACAAAAGAACCCTGATACTAGGCACAGAATAAGGTTTGTTCGGTGTTGCTGCACTGAGTGTAGCGAAGTGTAGACTAATGTATTACACTAAGTTACACTCAGAGAAATGGAGTAGGGAGAACGCGCTTTAACCTACTGCGCATCCTATTTCCAAGCAAATGTAATTGCCGCCATATTGTCCTTACTTTGACGTTTGCAGTTTGTACTCAGCGGAAGTTGTATTTTCAGCAGAGAAATGGTCAGTGTTTTTAGAAAATGTCGTGTGCAGTACCAAGCTGTAAGAATTATAAGTCTAAGAGACCCCCGGGAGTATCTTTTTCGATAAGTTTAGTAAAAACAATCGCCGAAATTTTGGGCACATACGCGCATCTGTATAATTTTAATGATTGAATATGTGGTTAAAAATTCTTAACTTGGGGACTGATTGGACTTTGAGTCCAAATAAATTTGTTTGTTCAAAACATTTTGCTGCTGATGCCTTTACTGTGCATCGTGGCGAACGAGGACGAAGACCTCTAAAGCAGTCTGCAGTGCCAAATCTGTTAACAATGATACGCCCATGGATGAAGTTGGTTTAATATGGCCGCCACTTTTATTAGGCAGTTCGCGCAGCTTATAACGTATTCTCCCTACTCCATTTCTCTGGTTACACTTCACCTATACGCCATTGAATATAAGAAATACGCCCCCTATATGCTCAATGCTAAACTAGTCTATGGGGCAAGCCAACAATGCACAAGAACAAAGAACACACCAGTGTAGACCCAAGGCTAGCACTGTTCCAATGGTGACGATGGCCCATATATATTAGTTCGCATAGTCCCGTCGGGGCGTTGGCATCTTAAATTCAGTCGCGTATTAGTGCTGTTAAGTGCAGTATAAATCAGTGTAGTTTACTAGATTCTGTTCGTTGTTACATTGTAGTGTACTGAAACTTTATAATCGGTATAATTTTTTTCCCACAATGGCAAAGATGTTCGGCTGGATCATCTTTGTCCAATATGGCTTCAATCTAACGTGAACGTTTTGTCAACTTAACCTCATTCATTGTTCGTCTGGAGATATAAACCATAGATAACGGATTTATAAACAGCAGAGAGAACAGAGAACAATTATGAGTGATTATTTTATAAACTTACAAGCTCAAAATCGAACTGAGAGGCTCAACGTTTAGTTAAATGCTTCGAATTTTCCTCCAATATCCAATATTTAGACATTGTTTATTGTTTACATTTAGTGCTTCAATAAGCTGTTATTCCAAACAATACAAAACTTAAATCATTGAAGTGAAATATTAAGATATTTCAGTCTAAAAAATTGTATTTTAATTATACTGAGGCAAGGTTATATTTTTTCCTGTTTTGTATTATTTTTGCGTTTTGTGGACATCGTTCAACTACACTACACTTCCTACACTTGCTTCCGAGTTTATGCTGGAATTCAGTGCAGCACAAAAACACGCCGAACAGAAAAGGTGTAACACTGAAATACGCCGAACAGAATAAGTGCTACAACAACTGCAGGAGTGTAGCTTATTAGTGTAGGCAGTATAGACACACCGAACAGAGCAATAATTTTCTCTGTACTAGCAGAGAACAAAGAAGGGGAGAATATAACCTTGACAGCGGCGCCTTTGATGTTTTGCAGCCGGTGGTCGCCATGTTCTCCGTTTAGAAGGCAGGGCCGTATTTAGAATTTAGTGAGGGGATAATGTAGGTCTGTACTCAGATATTTTAAATCGTTAATTTATAAACACAAAACAAATCATACATACCGAAATGATGATTGGAACAGGAAAAAATGTTAATTGGATTTTGAAGGAATATTTTTAATTTAAGGTAGTTAGATAACTGAAATATTTAGTAGGTATGGAAAGGCGATTTTTCTTAAAGGAATATTTTTAATTTAAGATAGTTAGATAACTGAAAAATTTAAAATTAATTAAACTGACAAATAAAAACAATTGCTTCAATCCCCTCCATGGCCTACTCGTCAATATCGATTAATGCGAAATTAAACTGAAAAGTAATAATTATTTGTTCCATAAAAGTCAAGAATTTTGCTTAGATACGTAAAATAGTTATTAAAAAAATACCTATTATTATCGTTAATTAGTAATAAAAAGTTAATAGAATGATAAAGCTACTGATATAAAAAAAAGTTTTTACGAAGTTACAACTTTTTAAAATTTTCAGAAATTTCATACCTACTAAATATTGACAAAAAACGTTCAAATTTGGTACACTTACGTAAAATTTAAAAGGAAACAACTTTTTCAAGTAAAACTTTTTGATATTATATAAAACAAATAAACCCATTTTTGGCGATATATTTTTTTAAATGTCATTTTTGACAGATAACGAAAGTCACATGACCACGTTTGAGTGGGTCATTTTTCATCTTTTTTCAAGCAAAAGGTAACCCCAAAATTTAATTTCAAAATAAAACATTAAAAAATTAAAAGTTTCCTCCCTATGCTGCGAACTTTTGGAGGACACTGTATATTTCTATAATCGTGACTATTACAAGTTATAACCGCTGCTACTAGAACCTATAAGGTCACATCCCTTTTTCTTAAATCCATTATGTAAGTAAATTTCAATATAAAAATCCGATATATTGACACTTTTGGACATTCATCACACAATAATGCCGAAATTGAATTCCTCTACTACAAAAACATATAAAATGACATCACTTGCTGTTTTCAAATTCACCCAATTGTACCTACACTCAACCACCCTTTATATATTATATCCTCTGCAGTTTTTTGTCAGATTTTCCACAATAATATATATAGCTTTTTGGTACATGTTTTGATTTGTATTATTATGTTTAAAAATCTACAGCGGTATCAAAATAGTACGTCCTATAACTTTGACATCGTAGATATTTTAAAAAGGTTTTGCAAATTATATTTTGGCAAATCTCTGACATTTACTTCTTTACAGTATTATTACAATACTGCCAATCGAAAATTTCATTCCTGTACCTGCATTTAATTTAATTAAAAATCCCATCTGTTGGGCTATTCAAGGTATCGCTAATATTTGAATTTATATACCGAGTGACGTCGATCCCGCGTTAACTCTGATTGGCCTGAAGTTAAGAGGCAACCTCCTCTCCTCTAGAGTCCTAACAATCTTGGGTTTAAGTTTTGTAAATAAAGAATTTGTTGTATTAGAAGGTTTATGTGCAACGGATATATCATATTTTGACAATAATTTTTGGAGACTTTCGGAAACGCCTTTTACGTAAGGTATAGAAATATATTTGGTATTATTAATATTAGTTTTAGTTGACTGTGATTTGTTGTATATTTGGTGCATTCTTTTTTTGATAATTGATAATTTTAACCCAATTATCCTTAAAATGATATAGCCTTAAAATTATATAGTTTATAGAAGAAAGTGCGGTTATTTTTTGGTTTTCTATCACCTGTTGAAGTGTTGCAGAATAAAACCGAATCACCCTGTATGCAGGATGATTTTGTTAGGATTATCACCGCGATTTTCTGGCTTATTTTGCGCCCTACAAAAAAAAAACGTAAGAATAAAAAATGTGACAATTTTGAACAGCTAGGAGGTGCTGAAAAATAAATCGGCATCCATGGCCAACTTGTCGCGCAATATAAAAAAGACTTGAAATTGAGCAAAACTATTAATAGCCGTAGCATGTTTATTTAAAGAGATAGAGAAAAACTTTCGCCACCCAGCTGTCCAAAATTGCCACATTTTTTGTTTCTTACTTTTTTTTTGTAGGGCGCAAAATAGGCGAGAAAATCGCGATGGTAGTCCTAAAGAAATCATCCTGTATTTTGTCAAATTATCTCTCCAATATCGAATGTGTTGTGCCATATTATAGCTTAGAAGTTAGATTTGAGATCTCCTCGTCATTGTCTTCGATTTTATTGATTCTAAGTAAAAAATAAAAGTTCTTTGTCCTCTTAGTAGTATCTAAAAACCAAAGGATTGGAAAAATTAGTTCAATAATATAGAACATCCACACTATATTTTAAAATTAAACGGTAGCGCCAGGCGCACTTAGCAGGTAGAGGTCTAGAGGTGACGTCACGCGTGCGGAGAATTTTGTCGGATCGAGCAAACCTGTGCGCCTACCGTTCTTGTCTGACTCTATGGGTCCGCCATTTTCCGAGTAAGATTCCTCTCATTACCCTCATTCTCCTTGTTTACGGCTGGTTGGAGTGGTTGGTTACGGCATTTTTGTGTAATATTTTAAAGATTTCAGTGTTTTTTGTTAAGTCGTGACAGTATAATTTATTAGTGATGGCATATGTTGTGCGGTGAAGGACTGTAATTAAAATAATAGAAAATTTTTCTGACAACGCTGCAACCAAGGACTAACCTTACGCCGCAACCAGATATACACATGTCTAAGAAAAAAGTGTCCAAATCCGGCGAGCAAGAATTTTGTATGAATTAATTACCTATTTCATGTAAGCTTAACTTTGAAAATGGCGGCCCAGTGAATACGTAGTTCGCGCAACTGGACGCTTCTTCTCCACACCTCCATATCCATAACTCTGGGATTTAGCGATCTCGGATCATCGTAGTTGAGCCAGCTTTTTCGTGAGATCCACAAAATATATAGGTGAGATCAGCTATTGTGATTTGTGATCCGATATTATTTCTCCTGGGAACGCGGGAACCTATTTATAGGTTTGAATCACATATAATTAGAAAATAAATATGAAATTGGTGGTGTTCGTAGTGTTTTTCTTTCAACATTTTACCAGTGTTAATAAAAATTAAATCTAAAATAAACTACAGAATATGATCTAACTTGTTTTCGGGTTATGTATGTTATGAGATCATAACGCCCCCGAATACGTTTTTTTTAGTTTGACTTGACACACGAACATTCTTTGATTCAGCTGACCTCTACTGATTCGGGATCACCTGATCCCGTTTTTCCTTTTTGTCATCGATTACGGCCAATGCCGCAGGGGCTCGGGCTTTACCCATGACCTTGAACTATTAAAGCTGCAAGGTTATTAGTTATTCTTCTCTGTCTTTTACGTTGTTTCTTGGATATTCTATCCCTTCCCGAGAATAATTTAGACCGGTGAATAAAATAAAAATGAATGTTCCAATAGCGGTCTCAGTACTCTCAGTTGCAAGAGGTGTTAAAAGAGGTGTTGGTCAAGTCTTCCAAAGGTTTTTGCAAACCGCTACGGCAAGTATGGTCAAAGTAAGTATGAAATTATCCACAAAGTATGTACTTTTATTACATAACGATAACATTTTGTGAAAGACCTCCAGTTTGTAATAATGTATTGTTTGGGTCCTACGGACGTCATTGGGTCTTACTTATTAGGTATGTTAAATATTGCATTTTTTTTCGGTAGGTAGGAGATCCAATTCCAAGCATAGATCTTTATGAAGATCTACCAACTAACAAAGTGAACATTGCTGATTTGACAAAGGGGAAAAAAGTTATCTTGTTTGCAGTACCAGGGGCATTTACGCCGGGATGTTCCAAGGTTTGTATTGAAATAAAAATTCAATTGTTTCTTGCTTGCTTTTCCCAATGAGTTCCTAATGTAACCTTAAAACACAATAGCGGAGCAATCCCGAACCAAGTCTGAATTAGTTGAGCCAATCACATCCATAGTTAGTGGTTCAGAACCAGTTCGGGATCACTCTGCAGACATAGGTATTGTGAAAATTATTGTTTATACTTGTTTACGTTTTCTTTTTTTAATAGACCCACTTACCTGGTTACATTCAAAAAGCAGATGAATTGAAGAAGCAAGGAGTTAACGAGATTGTTTGCGTCTCTGTAAACGATCCTTTCGTCATGTCAGCGTGGTCAAAAGATCAGGGCACTACCGGTAAAATTAGAATGCTGGCAGATCCCTCTGCAAGCTTAGCAAAGGCACTAGATTTGACAGTTGACATTGCTCCTTTGGGTGGTACAAGAAGCAAGAGGTATTCCATGATTGTCGAGAATGGAAAAATAACTTCTCTGCAGGTAGAACCTGACGGCACAGGACTGTCATGTTCTCTGGCCGAATCTATCAAGTTGTAGAAATCTAATCACGTCATGGTGTAATCACCATTATATTATGAACGAACAATAGGAACTCCTTTGATTTTACATTTGGCAACTTTAGTTGTAACTTTTTAAGCCCAAAATATACACAAGTTTGAAATTCTAGAGGATGGTGATTTTTATTTGTTATTGCGGTAGATTTTATAGGAGGCACATAGGAAGCCTTCCTTTTACTTAGTGTAGTAAGTAATTTTTTCCTTAGAACTTAGAACCCCGTTTGTATAATATAGAATCTGAATATACAGTGCTATTTATTATGTTTGACCAAATGGGATTTTTTTATTAGATTTTAAAAATTTTATTTTCTCTTTAATTTTGTGTTGAAATTTATTTGTATTGTTATGTTTAATAAGAGAACAACCAGTAAATAGTGTCAAGTTATTTACGAGGAAAAAATATTGAGTACCCATTTGGAGAGAAATAATTACCTACCTAAGAAAAAACAAATATCCTGATATCTTTCTGAAAATTGGCACAGAGGTGCAATAATACAATATGAACACATTTGCTTAGTAACTTCCAAATCAATGAATAAATAACCCTAAGAAGGAGTCAATAAGTTCTTTGGATTATGGATATTACATTAAAACCAAGTTTTGACTCAATATTTTAATATCTGACACGGTGACAGGTGCCAGTATCTGGTCTTTCGATACTTTTATGCTTAGCTGTGCAGCTTGTGGTTCTTTCCTGGTTTGCAAAAGTAAATGTTTGACGATAATAATTCATCGGTAAGTAATTTTGTATTTTAAATTAATTTTTGAAGCCATAATGCATCATAGTTATTATAAAGTATTCCTAAACTTAAAGACATAAACTTGCCTTATAATTTTTGGTATGTATTGTAGGTACTGATTTTACGAAAAATAAGGATTTCTGTCTCGATTAGTTTGTTGAAACCACTCAAAAGTACACACCACTGTGAAGCCGAAAAGGCAAATCTGATTTTCTCAATTTTTAATTTTATTTGTCAATTTTGAGAGGTATAGGCTGTGACGTCATGACTCTCTTTGGGCACAACAGTATACCTAACACATGCACAAACATAGCCCAAAATAAGATATTCAAAATCTAATAATAAAAAAATTCCAATTTTGTGCGAACTTAGTGAATAGGCACTGTATGTAGGTATGCAAAAATGTTCTACAAGCGTGCGGAAAAGTGTACTTTTAATTTCTTTGCTTTTCCGCACGCTTAGAAAAAAATAGTGTTCCTAACTCTTGCGGAAAGTGTCTTTTCCACACTCGATTTCTTGGCTGAACTCCGCTACGCGTCGTTCAGCCAACTGCAATCGCGTGCGGAAAGCTGGCACTTTCCGCACTTGTTAGGAAATACTACTATTTGAAATGTTAAACATTAATAAATATAGTGGCGGATGGGCACTCAAAATTCTTAGGCCCAAGAAAATCTGGGCCGGCCCTAGAAACTCTGACCGCCACGGGCCCATATTTTTATATCTACATGTCCCACTGGTTAAACCACAATTATTGTGAAATAAACAATAGAAAATTTTATTTTTACCAAAAATTTATTTTCTTAAACAGTTTTTAATATCTCAAAAACGACAAAAACTTAAAATTCGGGACACAATATTCGGGTATAATATGCAATAAACTGAACCTACCAGCGTTTTGTTGTCATAACCAGTGGCGTACGGAGAGGTATAGGATACGCTCCCTTTTTAAAAATAAGTTCCATGGCCGTGGGTTTTTGGTAAATTAATTTTTGTTAACCCTTTTCCTTTCAAACCTTTTCAATAGATTTTTTGCACCTATAAATACCAAAAAAATGCTTATACACATTAGGCTCCAAAATGTGACACTTTCTAAATACAGAGTTGATCCATTTCCGAAATTATCACTTTTTCAGAGCAGCAACTTAGATTTGCCGTTTGCTTAAAATACAGATGTTTTAGGGTAAATTGAAGGGCCCGGGGCAAGAGAGTGCTAAGTAGTATATTTTCTGTGGTGTTAGCACATATAGCAAATATACGTAGTATATTTTCTGTGCTAACCACAGAAAATGTAGTATATTTTCTGTGCTAACACTCAATCTCGATAAAAATTAGTTAGGCACTGCACAAGGTTCAAAATGAAGGTATCTACATAGAGAGAAAACTCATATCGCGATTCGCTATGAGATGGCGCTGCAATAAAGATGACACTACAGAGTGTATATTGTCTGTGGGTGACACTATCTTGTGAATTTCAGTTTTAAGTCAATCCTGGCAGTAAAACAGTGGTAACCTATACAAAAAAATGGTGTGCGGAAGCAAGGCAAACGTTTCAAGGTTGTTTTCAAAAAAATGGAATAGTGCGTCGAATGCCATGTTCAATGAGCTATTCAACAAAAAATGTTTTTCATAATCGGCGCACAAATGAAGATTTTAGAGGGGTGGCTTACTTATATTAAAACCAGCTTAAGAGTGTACAGAAATACTATTGTTTATTAAAATTTTACCTTCTTATATGGAAGTAGGTAATCCGCCACTTGAGACCACCCCCTCCACTTTCCTCCTACACCCCGCCCACTTTCCTCCTCCACCGACCACGCCCTTCCTCTCCACTTTTAGACCACGCCCACTTTTCTCCTCCACTTCTAGACTACGCCCACTTTTCTCCTCCACTTCTAGACTACGCCCCCCCTCCACTTCCCCGCCCCTTTTTTCTCGGCCAATCATAGCGCTCTGGCCTAAGGCGGATGTCACGTACGGCAGTGACCTAAGGCGCATGCGCCGATACACCGAGGCCAACGATAAAGACAGGCCACGGCGCTAACGCATAATCGCGTAGTCACGTGACCAACTTAGTCGTATATAATGAAAGGCATTTTTGGAGATAAGTAGAAAAAAAAAATTCGTAACAATTTGGCAAGTTTTCTTTCATCTATTACATTATTGGTTTTGTGCATTCAAGCTTTCTGTAATTGTTTTTTCAAAATTTTCAACCTGCCTCGGCTGTTTTAGGCTGAGAGTTAAACGGCACTGCACTCACAATATTTCGGCACATTCTCAAAAATTGTTCCTTTAGCTTAGGTGATATTCTCTATAGGTATTTTCCTCCCACAACACATTTGTCCACTTTAATTGTTTCACTTTCTTGAAAATGTGTTAGCCACACATACTTAAGGGTTTTTTTAGAAATTAAATCTCAGTTGGAATTAGACGAATCCCTTTTTGGCGGAAATTTTCATCCAGAGGCAAAACAAATGTTTGTTATGGCGACACTTTCTTCCTGGCTTTTGTAATATGTATAAACAGACCCAATATTTGGTATTTAGGTTATTTTTTACCAGAAATAAAAATGAAAACTAACCTCAGTACTGTAAATATTGACGAGGTCTCAGTTGATCGGCAGCGTGAAAGACCATATTATTATCAGGGCGTAGGTCGACAACGAAAATCCTCGAGTATGTTACAACACTGATTTATTTCGCACAAGGTGAATGGTGAATACAATAAATACACAACCCGAACATGGTCAACGGGAACGGCTTCCAGCCACCCGGACCGTCTGAACTCGCGAATCTCCCGTAATCAGTTCACCCCTCTGTGTCTCAGGCTCCACTGTCCAATACTGTCCCATGTCCATAATAGTCCATTCCGGGTTCCCTATTCTGTGGTTCGGGGGAGAATTCCCCTTAACAGCGCTAACGCGTCGCGTCCGTGCGAGCGGCACCAATACTCTTGGACGGCACGACTCCCACCCAGACACCCAGAGGCCAATAATAACACCTGGGCGGTTCCCCTCCGCCAGGACACACGCGCACTAGACACAAACTTGTTTCTAAAATATAAACTAAGACGTTTAAAAACACTTTAAACATTGAAAACTTCTCAAAACCCAAGCTGCCGCTTTCAGTTATGTGACAAATGACATGTAACGTCTGACTAAGATGGTCACGTGATTTTTGTGCGCCAGGGCCTGTCTTTATAGTAGGCCTTGCCGATACACGTTGTGACGTCATGGGCCATGGCGCAATTGCTCTGCCCTAAAAGGCACGTGCACGTATGTCCTATGACACGCTCTGACGTCAGAGTGTGACAAAAAAACCAAAAGGGTGTCTTAATAATTTCAGCACGTGACGTCACAGATTTTTCTCAAACAGCATGGGTACAGGGTGGACAACAAAATTCATATAATGTGTGACAAAAACCAAAGCCATACCGACCTTCCTCATATTGTCACATATTTTTTCTCAAATATTATAGGTACAGGGTGTACAACAAAATTCATATACAGGGTGGGCAAAACATAAGAAAGCCAACAGGTTCTTAATAGTTTCATCACGTGACATCCTAGAACTAAGAATACGGGGTGTCTCAAAATCCATGTAGGTACAGAGTGAAAAAAAAACAACGCCAAATTATGGGCCTTAATTGGTTCATCACGTAGCGCCGCAGAATTTATATACTGACTGCCTAAAAATTCACATAAATACAGAGTGGGACGACAAGAAAGCAAAGCCAAAGTCATATACAGGTTGGATACAAACATAGGAAAAACCAAAAGGACCTTAATAGTTTCATTACGTGACGCTGCAGAATTCATTTATAGCAGGTTATGTTAAAAACCATATACAGGGTGTCTCAAAAACATATAAATAGACAGATGAATGTTGAGGCAATACTAGTTTGATGTGGTCTTTTACTGGACAGGGTCTAGTAAACACCGTAATCAATACGCTACCAATATAATTACATTTTCCCAGGTGACAATTTTGTGGAATAGGTAGGTGTTTCCAATAACAATTATGGCATTAAATTATACCTTTATATTTATAGGCAAATTATTGTCAATTTAATTGGCAAGTTTTTCTGAACTTCACTTTTGAATGCTTAAAGCGTTTTAGTTTTTATTGTACTGGGAATATTATTATATATCTTTGCCATATTATATACAGACGACCTTTCATAAAGTGATGTCACATGAGAGGGAGGAGTGATAAGTGATTTTCGATGGATGTTTATATTATATTACGTATGTTCTAAAAACTTTACTTTTTCATGTAAGTATGGAGGTGTTTTTGTTATTATTATTTTATGAAAAAATATTGACATGTGAAGTGTTCTACGATTATGCATATTCACCAGGACAACTCAGTTTATTCTATGCGATATATGACTTCTCCTTGGGACACCACAGATCAATCTTGCACAACAATTTTGCACTCCTTGGATTCTATTTAATCCAACTTAGTCCAGGCACATCGCAATATGAAAAGTTAGATAATATTATCGAGTCACATAACATAACAGTTTTATTGTATTTTTATTTAGAATGTCCTTATTGGCGTAAATATTTCGCAGATTACAAAAAGCTCTCTTCACACAATTTCCAAGTATGAAACCGCAATTCGGTGTCTACTAACACTAAACCCAGATTTCTTGTCTCGTCCACCAATTTTAGATGGTCACCATCTATTAAAATATTAATCTTGTTATAACATGCAACCCTATGAGTTGATCGTCCAAACAACATTGCGACCGACTTTGTAGGAATTATATTTAAACCATGAATTCTTGACACTCTTACCAAAGCTCTAAGATTATAATTGAGAATTTCATTAGCAGCACGAATTTCTGACGGATAATAGTATATTATACACTTAGGTTGAGAAGTGAGCCATTATTTACCGAACATTTTTATATTTTATATATTATATAATATGCGAGGTAGGAGGTAGGTAAATAATGGCCTTCTCAACCGAAGTGTATATAGAATTTGTTACCACTAACATTGAAATATTGCCATATTTTACATATTTGATTAGATTTTGATATTTTAGTCATTTCACGCTTTTTTCACTTACATACTTCAATACTTGTCAAGCTGATAAAATGAAATTAATTTTTAAATTTCATATAGAAAATGTTTCATTATTTACCTAGGTATTTTTTTATTATCAATATTTACCTAGGGAGAGAAATATTATTTCTCATTAGAGGAATGAGGTAAATAATGGTGATTTCTCAGGATAGTAGTATTTTTTTTTATATATCTGTGTGTGATCAGCATAGAAAACAATGCACATGACATTCCTCTAATTGAGAGATCATATAACTAGTATATATCGAAAATAATAGTGGACCTAAAATTATTGACCCCCGGGGCACTACACTCTCTAATATTACTTCATCAGAAAATTTATTATTTTATCGAACAATTTGTCTTCTATTAGATAAATAATTTCCAAAAAATTGTACAGATTGATGGTTAAACCCACATATTGTAGAAGAGCTGACATGATAGGATGGATGATACGGTCAAAGGCCTTTGAGTAGTCCAATAAAACAAGGGCTGTTGCTGTTAACTTACCCTCATCGGCAGCCTCTAAAATGTCATCAACAATATGGCAAAGAGAAGTGGTGCAACTAAAATTTTTTCTAAAGCTAGATTGTGTTTTAGGCAATATTTTAAATTTATTTAAGTGAGCTGTTACCTGGCTGTTGATAATTTTCTCAAGTAGGGTAGAGATACCCTTTTTGGCCACATTAAGGATTTTCCACACTTCAACCAGCATAAAAAAATAGTAAATACCTACTTAAATTTAAATTTATGGCTTCATATATTTGTTCCCCGTTGAGTTGTCTATGGAGGGGTATATAGTTAATAAAAAACATTTTCATTGAAAAAAAAATACAACAGAAAATACACTTGTTAGCCAAATATGGCCACATTTTTTGCCAGTTGTGGCCACATGGCATATTGTGATACTTTAGAAGAAAAAAAGTAAAATGTGTCTAAATTGTTTTTATTTGGAACAAAACATATAAAACATACATTTAGACCGTCAGATATCGACGGATTTAGGTGCCCCATTTTCTCATTTAAGCCTCGAAGAGTAGAATGAAGGGAAATTTACGAAATGTACTTATCCATTCGCGCGACTCAAGCCAATATGTTTTTCGGGCTAGTGACGATGTACGTTTTCATACTCTCGACGATGCGCTTGTGTGGAAAAATTGGTCAAAATCTCGATTTTTCTTTACAAGATTACGCCCTTACTTCAACCCTTTAGCTACCTGCAATACTCAAGCCTTTGGGTTTCCGAAGTCAGGTTCTATTAATTAATCATTTAATGAACAGTGCTTGCGTGAAAATACCGAATCGAATTGTGAAAAATGAATAATCGAATTTGCCATATGTTATCCCCAGGGGTCAGTCATAAATTTCCCTTCATTCTACCACAGACTTATATATAGCTTCGCGAAGCTATATAGGTCTGTGTGATTCTACCCAACATCGATGTACTTTTCAACTTTCCTCGAGGTTTGTATGCGAAAATGGGGCACCTAAATCTGTCACTATCTGACGGTCTAATTGTCAAGATATTATTTATCGAAAATATCAACTGGTCTTGAAAAAATATAAGTTAAAGCTCCACCTTGTTTTTTAAGTTTAGGGAGTTTGCCTAATATATCTGTCACCAGAGCTGGGCAGTAATGATTACATGTCATAATCATTACAGTAATTAAGTAATTACTTTTTTTCGAAAAGGAATTATAATTGAATTACATTATTCAAAAATGTACCTAATGGTAATGGGTAATTTAGTATTGCAACCCGAAGTAATTGGTGCATTACTTTTTAAAAGGAATCATAACAACAATTTCTTTACTTCATTCCTAATTACAGTAATCATTACAAAAAGGAATTACATTACTTTTAAAGTAATCATTACTTTTTGTACTGATTCCTTTATGGTTTCTAAAATTCCTGTTGAGACAGAATGAAATAGGAGGAACTCCCTTAGTGACAATCTTTTCGGAAAACTTGTTTACTTAAAAGGCAATGTTTATGGGGATTAAAAAGTACTTTTTTAGTCACTTTGTATAATAACTACTATAGTGCGTTCAAATCCCAGGCAAACTAAATGTAAACACAATCACGTGCTGTTCACGTGATTTACAGAAAGTGGCATGTCGAGAATACTTGCATAAAATTTGTCGCACGTCACACGTCACAACCAAGTAAGAACCGTGCTTTTCATCTCTAAACGATTATCACGCGTCTGTCCGGTTTTTGCTTTAGTTCATCTTGGATTTGAACGCATTTTAGTATTAGTAACACTATTAGATATATTTGTTTACTTTTTTACTGAGATTAGTGAGATTTTAAGTTCCTATGTTTTTGTGATAAGAATTATTATTTTGTTATTAGCTGTTTTTGTTTTGCACATTTAAATAAATATTTTAAAACACATATTGTGTTTAACTGTTTACCTATTTAGTTGTTTTATTTACCAATAATAAAATGTAATTAAGAAAGTAATTAGAAATTCTTTTTTTTTGCAAACAAAAAATTGTCCAGGGCCTTAGCTAGACTTTGTCACAAATTTAGAAAATATACAGGGTAATCTATCACTTAGTACAAAAAAATTTTACCACGTGCGCAGGGTGGCTTAAGAAAACATAGAATAATATTTTTAGATTTTTGTACGATCTGTAAAAAAAGGGTAAAACCCATATTTTCCCTGTAAATCTCCGCCTATAATTACGTCATCCAATATGGCTTCCGAACATACTGTCAGCTTGAAGTTATTTTCGCGGTGTTGCCTTTGTTTTAGGAAGGATGAAAATACCTTTTTACTCAAATAAATAAAAAAAATACATAAATAACAATCGATTTGAATCTGTACAGCCGCAGTGCTGCTAGATTTACCCGAGGTTCTCCCGGATTCGCCCTACCGAGGCTCTTGACGTCGGATACCGGTGGCCTGGTCGGTCCGCCGTGGCAACACCTCTTGATTTCCTGTATCCTGGGTACAGGGCGTCTCCAAATTCTCCACCATTTTCCTTCTCCTGCCTCGAGCGATGCTCGAGGCTTCTCACTACACTCCAGCTTCCTTTTTTCTCGGCCTTTTTAGTTCCAAAACCACGGGACCCGCGAAAGCGAGCTGCTGCACGTGTGCCGTTACTCCATTACTGTCCTCCCCTCTTAGCTCTCCCGCGCAAGTCACGACGCGCGGCGATGTAGACCAACCCGCAAACTGAAGTAGGTACAGGTATCAACATATTTGGCCACTTGCACGCTTAACTCCGCGAACTTCCCCTATCGCCTAAATTAAATCAAAGGTTTCCCAGTGCGTTCACCTGAATTTCCACATCAGCACTACCCATACATTTTATTGGAATACTGTCGCTTAGAAATAACAATACAACTAATAACTAACAACAAAAGGGCTAAAAATTTCATCACTCAAAGAATCAGTTTGGCGATCCAAAGGGGAAATGCGGCCTCAGTTCTTGGTACTATTCCCTCATCTAGATGGTTTAGAAGAGTTGTTTTATTTATAGTTTTTTAAAAATTATTAAACAGATATTCCTACTGTAACAAAAAACCAAAATATACAATAAGTACTAATAACTAATGAAATGGGAGAGTTAGAGCCTGGCCGAGGGCCTGGCACACCAGACTTGAATCCAATGGATTTTTGTATTTGGGAATACATGAAGGCGATTGTGTACGAACAGGAAATCGACAACGAGCAGCAGTTACGTGAACGAATTGAAGGTGCAGCTGATCAAATCCGGAATAATCATGGACTTTTTGCACGTATCCGGACTTCTTTAATTAACCGAGTGAATTTGTGCATCGAGGTTAACGGCGGCCTCTTTGAATAGCTACTGTAGTACTTTGCATATATTGTGTGCTAGTGCAGTTGTTTTTTGGTTACCCTTCGGGGTTTTCCTCGTCGTGGTCGCCAGGCTCAGTACCTCGCGTCAAACAAAAGGAATGGCTGAGGGGAACCAACAGGTTCCCAACAGATTTAGAAAATGTGAATGTTGTGTTGTGTAGTGCTGTGTGACTTTTAATGTAAAAAAGCAAGAAAACAGAAAATCCTCGGATAAATCACTAAATGAATTTTGAATGTGAACAAAGTTATTGTTTATTAATGATTTTTAACTAACAACAATAATAATTATCAACCAACACACTCATTAGCCTCAGTGCTAAGTAAAAATATGTGCCTATCATGTCGTCCTTTTAAAATTTTGCATAAAATATATAAATAAAGTATTCAAGAAAGTACAGGTGCTTGTCAACTAAAATGAAATTTTTTAGAAATTTTAAGGGCAAATAGTTGTTTTTTTCCTCAATTTTTCCTCAATGGAGTGGTTTGACCCCCTTTACCTAAGGCCCTGAAATTGTCTGTACTTATTTTAATTGTCGACTTGGGTAATACGATTTCGTGCCCGAGGGTACAAATTAATATGGGACAGTCTAACATTGTCGTAAAGAGAAGGGCGTTGTACTGGCTTAAAGCTGCTGCCTATGGTGATGGGATAATCTGTGATTTTTGGAGGTCTGATATCAGGTATCTTTGTCGGTAGGTTCTTGATGTTCTTCAGTGGGTTCTTATTCTCTTTGATCTTCCTCTTCTTTCTGTAGTAGATGACTTCACCAGCGAGAGTTACCATAGCAAGTGCCAGTCCAAAAAGTGTTGCGATAAAGACGCCTCCTATGAAGAGAATGTATAAGAAGAAATTGGGTTTTCTAACTTACTTTCTTATATATAGGCTATACCTAATATGAAAGTAAATAAATATTTACCTAAACTCTCAAGGGTTATTCCTTCATTGTCGTCGGTGCTTGGACAGTCTCCTTTTGCAGATTGGTTCCAATATTTGGCTTGAAGATGTTCAAAGAATCGTTCCTTTTGTAAATCTAATATCCTAAGAATAAATACACATGGTCAATTAGAATGGTTAAACACTATTGCTACATTGCTACGTATACAAGAAACACCCAAAAATGTTTTTGCAGAATATGATCTGAAACGTCACTGAACATAATAGGTATTTGAAATTTTATCTGCCTAGTAAAATAATAGTTATATGCCTGAAGGTCATAAGATAGATGTTTGTATGAAGAAACCACAGACGAAACGGAAAACTTAGATAAATTCCATAAATTGTCTCAAAAACTATTGACTTTTAGACTAATAGACCGGGAGATAGTGACAGATTTTTGGACGTGATTTTACTCAGTATGCCTTGCAAAGGGCATTATGTGGCACATATTCTCACAATAATAAGGTATGAATCAGAGAGTCATCCTGGGTTCTTCATGTGAAAAACTGAGTTTTCAATTATTCGAAAAATATGCGTTTTGATATGATTTTATACAGGCTGCCATGTTTTTTATAATGAAGTTCAAATAGAAAATTCCTCGGAAAACCATAGGCATACCGTTAGGGTAGGTCCAAAGGGCTATTATTGCCACGTGATCTTGTATTTTAATAATTAATTTGTCCACGTTTCTGAACAGGCTGCCAATGAGAAGTATGCAAGTTCTTATTATAAAAATGCTGAAAAAAGGATGACATACCTTTCGCGCATGTCCAAGTACTGTTTAGATTGAATGTTATTTAATCATTTAAACGAGTTATTCGATGTAAAGTGTACTTGGACATGCGCGAAAGGTATGCCATCCTTTCTTCAGTATTTTCATAATAAGAACTTGTATACTTCTCATTGGCAGCCTGTTCAGAAACGTGGAAAATTTAATTATTAAAATACAAGATCACGTGGCAATAATAGCCTTTTGGACCCACCCTAACGGTATTCCTATGGTTTTCCGAGGAATTTTCTATTTGAACTTCATTATAAAAAACATGGCAGCCTGTATAAAATCTTATCAAAACGCATATTTTTCGAATAATTGAAAACTCAGTTTTTCACATGAAGAACCCAGGATGACTCTCTGATTCATACCTTATTATTGTGAGAATATGAGCCACATAATGCCCTTTGCAAGGCATACTGAGTAAAATCACGTCCAAAAATCTGTCACTATCTCCCGGTCCATAAGTTTGAGTAGGTAATTAGGTTCGATTCTTGCCGACACACCGAAAGCCTACTAGACCGTCAGACAGTGACAGATTTTCCTCCTTACTGATTTTCTCATTTATGCCTTGGAGAGGCAGTGGCGGCTCGCGAGTATTTAAACGGGTGGGGCCAAATATCGGACATTTTAAAAATCAATGTGCCTAACTAAACCGGTGTGAAGTTTTAGCAGCCGATTTTCTGGCAGCAAAAAATTTTCCTCGCCCTTCCTTACTCTATTTATATCTAAGCAGATTAAACTGGAAAGTGAAGAAATATTAACCAAAAAATAAACATTGACATTTTTGGCTGCCAGGAAATTGGCTGCTAAGAGCACACCGCCCCTAACTAATACAGGAAAAAACTTATCAAAGTTTTCCAGTGGCATTTATTTCCATGGGCATCTGGCGTCTCAGAAAAATGAACATCAGACACCATCACAAAATGTAGACTATTAAAGGTGGTAATGGGAAAACACTCAAAGTTAACAAAAAGAAAAAACTAGTAACCGCATACACGTGTTTCATGCGGTTACTAGTTTTTTCTTTTTGTTAACTTTGAGTGTTTGCCCATTATCACCTTTTCTTGTAATTATTACATTTACACTCGCTAATCTTACATCCTTATAGACTATTAAAGTTAGATTTAAACGAGTTTTTGAATAAATAACTCGAGATACTCGTATAACACAAACTGAGACAAAAAGCATATTCGCACTTCACACGTCTAATTTTACATTTTTTTATAAACAAAATCCATTTCCATTTCATTTTGAATAGTTTTAGTTTTCGAGGTCCCTTTAAAAAGTGTAGACTTTTGTAGGTATGTGTTGTTTAAGATTTTTATCTAATTCAGCGCTAAAGTTCACCAATTCTCGAAAAATGCCCTTATTTTCGGAAGCCTCTGCCTCATTGTGTCCTCTAAGTGCCAACTGGAAAGCCCCTCAAAAACGAACACAGGTAATTATTTGATTTAAAACGTAACGATTTTTATCAACCTGCTCATTATGTTTAAGCAGTGTATCGCGATATGCTGAATTTAACTGCGTTTATATTAAAAATGTTATTCGTGTGTACCTTCGATTTTTCGTGTGTCTTCATTTTATCCCAAATGTGCACATCGTTTGTTCCCTTTTTTTTTTACCGAGGCCAACGATAAAGACAGGCCACGGCGCTAACGCATAATCGCGTAGTCACGTGACCAACTTAGTGCTATATAATGAAAGGCATTTTTGGAGATAAGTAGAAAAAACAAATTTCGTAACAATTTGGCAAGTTTTCTTTCATCAGGCTTTCCCTAATTGTTTTTTCAAAATTTTCAACCTGCCTCAGCTGTTTTGGGCTGAGAGTTAAACGGCACTGCACTCACAATATTTTGGCACTTCTCAAAAATTGTTGGGACATCACCTTCCTTTAGCTTAGGTGATATTCTCTATAGGTATTTTCCTCCCACAACACATTTGTCCACTTTAATTGTTTTACTTTCGTGAAAACGTGTTAGCCACAAATACTTAAGGGTTTTTTTAGAAATTAAATCTCTGTTGGAATTTGACGAATCCATTTTTGCCGGAAATTATCATCCCGAGGCAAAACAAATGTTTGTTATGGCGACACTTTCTTCCTGGCTTTTGTAATATGTATAAATATAAACAGACCCAATATTTGGTATTTAGGTTATTTTTTACGAAATAAAAATGAAAACTAACCTCAGTAGGTATACTGTAAATATTGACGAGGTCTCAGTTGTTCGGCAGCGTGAAAGACCGAATAGAAACCGTATCGGGGCGTGGGTCGACAACGAAAATCAACGGTTACAACACTGATTTATTTCGCACAAGGTGCACAATAAATACACAAACCCGAACGTGGTCAACGGGAACGGCTTCCAGCCACCCGGACCGTCTGAACTCGCGGATCTCCCGTAAGCAGTTTACCCCTCTGTGTCTCAGGCTCCACTGTCCAATACGGTCCATGTCCATAATAGTCCATTCCGGAATTCCGGGCTCCCTATCCTGTTCCCCTTTACAGCGCTCACGCGTCGGTGCGAGCGGCACCAATACTCTTGGACGGCACGACACGACTCCCACCCAGAGGCCATAATAACAACTGGGCGGTTCCCCTCCACCAGCACACACGCGAACTAGACACAAACTTGTTTCTAAAATATAAACTAACACGCTTAAAAACAATTTAAACATTTAAAACTTCTCAAAACCCAAGCTGCCGCTTTCAGTTATGTGACAAATGACATGTAACGTCGGCCTAAGATGGTCACGTGATTTTTGTGCTCCAGGGCCTGTCTTTATAGTAGGCCTTGTTTTTTGACCAAGTTTCGTCACCGCCGAACAAAACACATACAAAACAAAACAAGTTGTTTGTTTGTTCACATCCGCACAACCAATTATTTTTTAATTAGACACTTTTGTTGAATTTACGTGATCGTGTTTTTTTGTCCTGTCGTTTGATTTTTCTCTATAGTTAAATCGGGTAACGGCCTGCCCAACTCTTTAATTTGCAGTTTTAGCTCAAATTCCATTGACGAAATTGAATTTCTTAATAAAAAACTTATACTGTTCATTTTGAAAACGTTACAAACACACTACACTAAACAGCACGGTCTGTCAGCTCGCGAAAGCAACAAAACATAATATGATCTGTGCCTGGCGCGGGAGAATTGCTGTTTATGGGCATTTAATATAACTCAATGTACATTGCCAATTATTGTCGATCTCACTTCCACATTCGCCAGACCTCATTCGTTTTCTCTCTAAAGAATTCGCAATGGCTCTCAAAATGTGCCTCGGCACAAAACTTTTGTCATCTGCCAGCGCGGCGCGCGCCGCCGCGCGGTGGCGATCTAGACTATCTCTCTGGCTGGAGGTTGGCGCGCTGCGTTGCCGCTTCCTCGCCATTGCCAGTTCGCACGGTAAGTAAATATCAGGAAGTTTAAAAATTCTTAAAATGAATTTGTGTGAACTAGGGTCGATGACGGGGCATGGTCGGTGGTAGGGCCATGGCACCGTGGCTCCACCGCACGAGCCCGTAGAGGGTTGAAAGGTAAATCGATGCTGAGTCGGAAAATAGTAATTTTAAGTTTGGTCCCCGGGGAAAACATATGGAAAATTCGATTTTTCAAAACGGAAAAAAGTACTAATTCTCATACTTATGCCATGTTCACCGTATGATTTCTTATACTACTATTCTGACCTGGAAAACCCAAAGGCATAAGTGTAGCGTGTGGAAAAAGGGTTGAATTAAGGGTTTGGCAGATTACACAAAAAATGACTTGGTTTACTGGCTCCGTCAGTTATGCCGTTCGAAATGGTGAAAACTTAGGTATATCCTCACTAGCCCAAAAACTGATTGGCAAAAGTGACGCGTGGGGAAAAATGCACTTTTGGGTCGGAAAATAAATCGGAATTTTTTTTTTCGTCAACTGATTTTGTCAGGGATAAAATGAATTGCAATAAAACTTTCTATAGTTTCAGAGGCATAAGTGCAGAAATCAGTTGACGAAAAAAAATTTTTTTTCCGACTTCTTTTTCGACCCAAAAGTGCATTTTTCCTCACGCGTCACTTCTGCCAATCAATTTTTGGGCTAGTGAGGATATAAGTTTTCACCATTTCGAACGGCATAACTGACAGAGTCAGTAAACCAAGTCATTTTTTGTGTGATTTGCCAAACCCTTAATTCAATCCTTTTTCCACACGCTACACTTATGCCTTTGGGTTTTCGAGGTCAGAATAGAATAAGAAATCATATGGTGAACATGGCATAAGTGAGAATTAGTACCTTTTTTCTGTTTTGAAAAATCGAATTTTCCATATGTTTTCCCCGGGGGCCAAACTTAAAATTACTATTTTCCGACTCAGCTTCGATTTACCTTTCAACCCACTCCAAGGCATAAATGAGAAAATCAGTAAGGAAAATCTGTCACTGTCTGACGGTCTATACAGCCGTCAGAACGCTGCCTGGAAGCAAAAAAAGCGACAATTTAATTTTTGACTTTTTGCAAAAAAAATCTTTATAAAAACCTTTACTCCGAAAATAAATAAGACTGGCATACTTATAGTTGTTTCTTCTCAGACATACAGGGTGGCCAGAAAATGCAAATGCCTGGAAATGGAAAGAATCGCTATTTGTGACTGTAGAGAGACGTATACTTAATAAGTTGTTTCGAATTAAATAAAGTCCTCAAGTCTAAAACTTCAGCTAAATAAGTAGGTACTCATTAAATTTAATATTCATAAAAAATCCATTACTTGAGAATTTACTTCAAATTTCAGATTTGAAGTCCTTATTTATTTATTTCTAAACAACAACACGTCTGCACTTGCGGCAAATCAGTCGACATTTATGGCTTTCATGGGCTAAGCTGCAATAGAAGTGCAGGTCGTTTGTCCCGCCACAGGTTGATCAATGATATTATAAAAAGATCTTTGGTAGTTGCCGAATTTCCCTCAATTCTAGAACTAAGTGGGATTTGTCGTAGTGATGGAAAACGGGCGGATGGTATGACTAATGCCTTGGAGAGCGGGCAAATCTCTTGTGTGGGACGCTACATGTATGGCCGATTCCTATATATATATATATATATATATAGGAAAAACATCTTTAAAGGCTGCCTGTAGTGGGGAAAATCAAAAGAGAAAAAGTATGAAGAGTTAGAAGACCGTTTTATTTTTGTTCCCTTTGGAGTGGAGACTTTTGGTCCTTAGGGTGATGAAGCTAAAAAATGTATCGAAGATATTTGTAAAAAATTGAATGACAAAAGGGCTAAAAACTTCATCACTCAAAGAATCAGTTTGGCGATCCAAAGGGGAAATGCGGCCTCAGTTCTTGGTACTATCCCTAATTTAGAGGGTTTAGATGAGTTGTTTTATTTATAGTTTTTTTTGTTTATTTAAATTATTAAACAGATATTTCTACTGTAACAAAAAACCAAAATAAACAACTTTTTATTTAATATTTCTTTCTAAAATCATAAATTGCGGTTCTTTCCATTTTGAGACATTTGCATTTTTCTGCCACCCTGGATCTCTGAGAAGAAACAACTATATGTCAGTGTTATTTATTTTCCGAGATATAGTTGTTATGTACCAAGGAACTGAAGTTCAACTTTTTATGACTCACGTGGAATTTAGTTGCCGAGGCCTCTGGCCTCAGTGCCTCAGTGCCGAGGTGCATATTATATTTTTTTGAAATCGGAAAACATGTTTTATTAGGCAAAAAATATTGATAAAGGATCACCCGTCCATGAACAGACTGCGCGCGGCGTTTCTTGACTCTGACGATCGCTCTACCTAGGTCAAGTATGACGAGGCACTGCGCTTCCCAACAGAAACTCAAAACTTCTGCCTGTTGTGGAGCCTCCATGGAAGTGTATCAACCTCCGATCAATGATCGGAGGTATGATCTGAGATATCAACAGATACATTTTAATGATTAGATAGCTGTAGGCTTCTGCTACTGAAATCTTGTGGTCATGTCTCATGTATATAATCTACCTAAGAGTATTTAGTATCTAAGAATTAAATTGAATATTAAATGTAGGTTCAGGGTTCCATCTCGGGTTCCACTACTCCTATAGAACTTTCTAATTTGTTGTCATAGAAAAAAAATCTAAATAAAAGTTGTAGGGAATTGTATGCCCTACGCCGCAAAACTGCTCCGCTAATAAGACTTTAGGCTTGCCTCTGTAGCTGTCGCCGGAGCCGTTCCTGTAGGACTTTAGTGCTAGCCCTTCCCCGCCTTCTAAAATTCTAATTATTTAGGCGCTGTGAAATCCGCATGATTTTCTAATACGCACTGACCTTTTTCAGAGTTCGTTGCCGCCCGCCGGAGCAGGAACGCAGTTTACTTATTAAGAATAATTGTTTATTTATTTCTTCCCTTCTACATAGTTTGGCATAACATATGGGATAAATTGGTAAAGCGTTAGTTTGATTTCATTCCCTAGAAACTTCCCTGGCTAGACAAATTCTGGATCGCAAGAATACCACTCCTGGCGCCTGAGCAGAAGACGATAAAAGGAAGCTAAACAACACCCTAAGGCCCAAACCTCGCTACACCGTTTGCAAAAAATCCAGGCGCACCAACTTTCAAACTTTAATTTTGGAACGAAAACAAATTAAAACATGTTTTACAATTCTTAGGACTAAAATTAAAATATATCTTACAATTCTTAGGAGTCGTTAGGTACTAAGCTGAGGTTTAGGTATTTTAATTTAGTTATTAATGTTTGTGTAGAATCGTATGCAAAATATTTGGTTTGGCTCGCGAAAATTGCGACAATGGTTCTGACAGACTATGTGTCTATGATTTATATGTATATCTAAATAATTTAATGGGAAGTTTCAAAAGTAATAAGAGCTAAAAATGGTCAATAAAAAATAAATTACTAAATGCAAATCAACCAAATAATTAAAGTTTAAATTGACATGTTGCATCAGGGCCGTATCTAGCGAAAATTGAGGGGGCGGGGGGGTTTAGGATCGGCTCAAGCGTTTGTGGGGCCGGGTGCCGGATGAAAGTGCGGGGCCCCGGCAAGGAATTATTTAATCCATTAAGAACAAATTTTTGTAAATTGATACGCCACTAGAATGGTATATTTTTGCATGTCACTTTTTAAAAAATTAGGCCGGGGCGATAAATTTAGATCACTCCAATGACGTATATAGAAATTAATTTCGGGTAGGGAGGGACAATTTTTGTGATTTTTTTTCAAACAAGTGCCTTTAAAATAATCCTGTAAAATGCGCCGCAGGCGAATTTTTTTAGAAATATTAAGGAAAATTACTTAAAATTGGTCTTGGGAAATCCCCATATCTTCAGTTTTACAAGGTGCAGTGAATATGTTCAAATTCTGAAATGGTTTAGGCCCTGTCCATTTAAATACGCTACTGACTGGATAGCCCTGTACACGGGACTGAGGCGCGGGGCCAGTCAAGACGCAGGGCCGCGTACGCCGCACCGTTATTCTAGAGCCGGCCTTAGGGGGTTAGACCAGTGGCTGTTGAAGTTGAAATAGGATAAAAAAACGAAACAGGTTTAAGTCGAACACGTTTAACTTTAAAAATATTAAATATTAATTATAATAGTAGCTGAATATTTCTTCTCGCATTTATACCTATCCCTTTTCTAATTATTTGATTTCTCATTATTACGGATATATTCTTACACGTTCTTTGCCTGGCCTGACGACACCTTTATAGAATTGCCAGTAAAAGATTTCTTCGCGCCTCTTGCCTAATAAATCTTCAAATACAAATTAGTACTAATCTATTCAAAAAAGATCTGGGAATCCCCTATTATCCTAAGCGATGGCGCACGCAGCCATGCACCACCGTTCACCGTTTACTGTTGTCCAGTGTTACCAGTTATGTTTTATTGTAATTGAAAGCATTTTCTTATGATAAAACTCGCTACTGCACTGATCCAAAAATTATGATTTGTTGGCAGTTTTCGGGCGGTGTTCCATGCTCTACTAGAGAACCAGTTTAATAAATTATTACACTCACTGATGCTCGGGGAGCTCGTTGTAGTGTTGGTGCACAAGCATATAAAATGGTGGTATTTCGGGGAGGGGGGGGGGGGGTTGAACCCCCAAAACCCCCCTCAGATACGGCCCTGTGTTACATATTGTGGCAATATTCATGAAAAACTACAAATTGGGGTTCTGTCACCTAAAAAATAAAACAAATTAAAACAGAAAATTACACAATTTGTATAAGTATGTACAGAGTAATTCTCTACTTTTGATGCTTCCACCGGATTTTTATAAAATCCGAGGAATTTTGACATTGTGGAATGAAGAGAAATCGATCAATAATTCGTTCCATTTATCGTTAAACAAAATAAATTCTGCCCAAAACTATAAAAACGGGAAAAATCACAATTCAATTGGAATTCTTTTCTTCATTTTCAACGTACAGTTGATTTGTATCATTTGAAAGCTGCTTTCAAACGATAAAAATTAAATATAAATAAATTAAAAATAAAATTTACACCTACTGGTGAAATTTTATTTTTCGAATATTGAAGTCAAACGGTGTTGTGGGGCACGTTTTGGCAATTTAAACGCAAACGATTGATTTGGTCGTTATGAAACAAGAGTACCTTTTTGTTGCAGAATGAAAAGATGCACTAGAATGATGGACCTGCAGGACCAAAAAGATAACCTGAAAAAAGTTACGAGTAAAAGCAAAATCCAAAAAGAACGCAAGTGGCGTCCTCTGTGAGACACGTATAAATTGACATTTTCAGCTTATTCTCCATCCACAAAAACACAGCAGTGCCAAATTTCAGTTCAGCCGCTTGATTATTTTGGGAGATACTGCCATAATTCAATTTCAAAAAAAGAACTACAACGCCCTGTACCTCAGTAACTATTGAGATTTGACCCGTAGATGTTAAGCTTAATCGTAATATTTTGACGTCCCCTACCTGCTCCTACGAGATGTCCACGTACTTACCGGACACCCTGTATCATACGTACTACTTCTAAGTAGCTATTATAGCCTGTAACATCCAAAACCTATTTTCGCATCAGCAAGGGTCTTGACAAAAAGGCCTTACCGTAGGTGGAATGGCCGTGATGGTTCACATTCAAATACATTTTCTGCTCTTATGAAAATGCTTCTTTCTAAAATCTGGCAAAATTGCCGAACTATATGTGAATATGGCTTTCTTGGTCAGCGACTCAACGAAGAATGAAAATGAAGACGTTAACGGAGTTCCGGCGGGTTTGAACCTAGTAATTTTTTATGGCTCTTAGTGGTACTTACCATTGGGTTCGGTTGGCCGCAGAAAGGACGAGTAGAAACCAAAGGACTAGAGTAAACTCGTGAAAAACAGGCATACCAACTGAAGGCTTTGAATTGTTTGAATTGTTGAGAAAGTCGTAAGATTTACATAGCTATGAAGCTTGAAGAGGCGGCAAATATGTGAGTGAAGTCAGTAAGATGATTTGCTACAAGGTGAGTGCCGGAAACAAACCAAAGATAATCAATTCAAAACTCCCAATTAGGTCCTATCTGATATCTATCGTTGACTGACGTATTAGGTAATTATTATTACGTCAGTCAACGCTAATATGTTTCGTATCCTTTTATACTGCTTAGAAATCGGCGATCATGCAATAAGTTAGCTTTTAGCTCTACATTATGCCGTTGGGGACTAATAAGAAAGAGTATTCAGCAAAAATAATTAGAATATACCTCCACAACAAATCAACTGTGGGTTTTCACTTCCCACAAATTATTAAATTATTTCTGTGCCTGTTATTTAGGTGGTTATATGCTTTAAAAATAGTATTAAGTTTTATTTTTTTTGTGACAAATAATTCATATGATAAATTAAAATTAATAAACAAATAGCAGGACCTGTTGGACTACAATCTACAATTTAGCATGCTGACTAGATCCGACCTCCACATCATCCCCCCCCCCTAAACGAAGTGGTACCATGATAAATCTGACTTTCTTCCCAGTATAAGTCTTGGTATTTACAGGAACTTGAGGTGTTGTCGAGGTTTCAAGCTGTTGCGATCGTGCTAGAGGTGGCCTCGATGTGCATGGGGATGAGGAGTCTTGATCGTTCACAAAAACATCGAAAGTAGCGAGATGGGCTGGTTTCAGTCGTTCGATACTCACGTCGACTTCACGGCCATCGATCTTAATGGTAAACACTCGGTCATTGATTCTTTCAAGTACCTCGTGAGGTCCAGAATATGGTTGATCTAGCGGTCGTTTTACAGTGTCCTGTCTTACGAAAACATGAGTGCACGTGTATAAGTCCTTATAGCAAAACATCTTTTGTTTGCAGTGATGTGATGCAGGAACAGGCTTGATGCTTCGCATATGTTGACGGAAGGGGTTCAAAAAGAAGTGAGGATCTTCAGGTGGATCTTCATGTGTGAAAAATTCACCAGGTATCCTGAGGGTTGTTCCAAAGAGATATTCGGCTGGAGAGGCCTTAACGTCTTCTTTGTAGCAGGTCCTTAGTCCCAGTAATACTGTAGGCAAAACTTGGGTCCACTTGTTGGTTTGATGACACAGCGGCCTTTAAGGTGCGGTGCCATCTTTCGACTAAGTCATTGGCCTGCGGGTGGTAAGCGGTTGTACGGATGCGCTTACCACCGACCAGTTGAGAAAGGGCGCTCTCGAATTGGGATCCCTGGTCTGTCGTGAGAGTCTTGGGGCTACCAAACCGTGCTATCCAGTGTGTGAAGAATGCGTTGGCAACTGTTTCTGCAGTAATATCTTTGATGGGTACTGCTTCTGGCCATCTTGAAAAGCGACTAATTATTGTTAGGCAGTACCTATATCCTTCAGATTCAGGCAGTGGTCCGATCAAATCTATATGTATGTGATCGAATCTCTGTTCGGGATGTAGAAATAAGGATGATTGAACGTGGACATGACGGCTTACCTTAGATCGTTGACAAGGTAGACAGTTATTGGACCATTGGGCTATGTCTTTGTTCATTGATGGCCAGATATAGCGTTGAGAGATGATTTTGTTAGTAACTCGCCCACTAGGATGTGCCAAATTGTGAAAGGCATCAACCTGGTCATACGTGTTATAATTTCGTTGTGTAGGTGAAAGCTTCGATGAGAAAAATCCCAGTGGTTCCTAATTGTCTGTGTTGCTTTTCTGTTCAAGTACTGCTTCCATCGCATGCATCGGTGGTGAGTCGAAGTTCTGCTGACACGATTGGATGAGCGAGTAGAGTGGCACTGGCTATCTGGTTTTTAACCCAGACGAATGCTGCTTCGGTATCAGGTGTCCATTGAGCCGGACGTTTGTCGTTTTTTTTAATGTGGCGTCTGTAAAAATTCACACCTCACCAAGGAATCGTCTGAGCTCGATTATAGTTAGAGGTTTCGAAAAATTGAGTAGGGCTTTGATACGATCTGGTAAGGGTGATGAACCTTGAGCGGAAATGCGATAACCCAGGGAATCTACGCTCTTTGCTCCAAGTATGCATTTGCTTGCATTGAGACTGAGACCATATTGTTTCAGACGTTCAAGCACTGTGTTAAGGTGCTTCTCATGTTTTTCTGACGAGCTTGAGGCAATTAAGAGGTCATCAATATAAGCATAAATAAAATCAAGACCATTTAAAACTTCATTTATGAATCTCTGAAATGACTGTGCCGCTTTACGTAGGCCGAAGGGCATATTCACAAATTCAAATAATCCAAAAGAAGTAATCACTGCCGTTTTGGGGATGTCTTCTTCGGAAACTGGAATGTGATGAAATGCACGTCGAAGATCAAGCGTGGAAAAGATTATTTTACCAGCTAGAATTAAGAAGTAGTTTTGAAGCAATGCGATTGGATATCGGTCAGGCACTGTTTGAGCGCTTAGTTTCAGATAGTCGCCGCAAGGACGGCAATCTCCGTTTTTCTTTTTTGCCAATTGAAGTGGACTGGCCCAGGGATCCTTCGATGGTCTAACGTGGCCTAATTCAACCATGAGTTTAAACTCTGGTCTCTGGAGCTGGTCTCATCTTGTCTTGGCGGATGGCTGGAATAACTGAGATATCTGCGCCAATATCAACAAGGAATCTGACACCTCCTCGATCTTGAACAAAAAGTCGGCGACTCGGCGACGGGTTCGTTATGATTATTCCCGACTCCAGCGCGGGTATTTTCATTATTCTTTTTGTTACAGCGATCTGGTCGTTCGGTGTTTCAGCTCTCACCCGACCCGAGCAGATCACGTCGGGGTCACCAGTTGTGGGGTTTTCGACTTCCCACAAATTATTAAATTATTTCTGTGCGTGTTATTTAGGTCGTTATACGCTTTAAAAATAGTATTAAGTTTTATTTATTTTTGTGACAAATAATTCATATGACAAATTAAAATTAATAAACAATAGCAGGACCTGTTGAACTACAATCTACAAGATGAACACATGGATCAAATTGCCAAATTCGATATTATACAGGGTGAGTCACATCTAAAGGCAGAGCCGAAAACACAAGGTAGAACTCGCTAAAATAAGCACATATGCTTAATTAGCATATGTGCTCAAAAACGCTTGGTTCTCCATATACAGCGTGTTGAAAATTTTAAAAAAAGAACATATATTTTTAAATTTCTTTCGAGCCCATTTAGGAATTCCAACCAAATTTGGTACACATTATGGATTGGACGGTTGCCATTTTGTGCAATACTTTGACTCCGTTCAGATGACCAGCGGCGTAGATACAAATAGTTACTGTAAATAACTGTGAAAAAAAGTAGTACGGTCCTGTGCAAAACCAAAAATTTTGCCTTTTTTGGATAGCCCATTCAATTTGGAACAAAAAGCGCCTCTTGGTATTTTTTTATTTCTGGTACAGTTTCTTCGTAATTTCGGATTTTTTAACTAGTGCGCCAAGCTGATTATGCTGGCATTTAAAAGAAAATTATTTGTATCTACGCCGCTGCTCATCTGAACAGGGCCAAATTATTGCACAAAATGACAACCCATAATATGTATAAAATTTTGTTGGAATTCCTAAACGGGTTTAAAAGAAATTAAAAAAATATATGTTATTTTTGGAAAAGTTTCAACACGCTGTATATGGAGAACCAAGCGTTTTGGAGCTAATGTTTATTAAGCATATGTGCTTATTTTAGCGAATTCCACTTTGTGTTTTCAGCTCTGCCTTTAGATGTGACTCACCCTGTATATTATTCATAACCTTATGCGTAAAATAACAAATAAAAGGCCGCACACATATCAACTACTAATTTTGCTTTTAGCTTCAACCATATAGGATACCTAAGCACTAGGCACGAAAAATTGCTCCAGTATTAAATTTTGACATTAATACCCGCTGCATTCACCAAAACTTCAACAAGAAATACCTTAATGGCTAAAAACTGTTACCTACAAATTTAGAAATTTATTTTCCTCTAGCATTTTTCCAGGAATCAATTTATTAAGTGCGGCCTTGTGCGGTTTTATAATAGCTTTGTTTTAACAACAGTTCTGAACCAGTTCTAGCGAATCAGAATGCAGAAAAGTAATTCCAGAATTGTTTTAAACCAATTAAATCGCTGAGGCCCGGTTCATAACTGTTGGAACTTGAAGCTTACATTTTGCTGAGCTCGTCCTGCAAGTGGCTACCCTGCTGCACTGCGACGGTGTACGGTTTCTCGGCGAAGACTTCGCCAACCTCCGTGAGATTGCAGTTGCGGCTGATCTCATATTTGACTTCGCTGGAATCGTGAATGAAAGCGAAATCTGCATCCAACCGTTCGTTGACAATCCCAAAGCCCTCAGATGCATCCGCCACCGGATCGGAGTCGTTGATTGCCAACAAGATGTGGCCATACTGCTCCCTTATTGGGTAGTCCCACACGCGGTACCTAGTGTCGTCCGTAGAGGCATTTAAGGTTAGTTCTTTCCACATCCTGAAAGATTGTAAGTACAAATAAAAAGTAAGTTGCTGCGCCAACTATATGCCAAGTTTTTCCAAACGTGCTAAAGTTTGAAGAATATGAGTTGCGAATTATTTTTGCTTGGATGCTATGAACAGTGTCTAAAGTAAATTCTAAGATGTAGTGCACGTAACATTGATACGTAAGTCATCGGCCAGTGCTAGAGTTGCTATTGGCTGGGCAGAGTGCAGATAAAAAATGTGACACTTCCAACCCGCATTTTCTCGTCAGAAAATAATTAGAACAAAATATCCGCAAACTCTGCGCGATCCTTAGTGCAACCCTGTGATATTCAGCTTTCGCGTGGTTTGTTTATATTTACTGACTTCGTCATATAAATGGACTATATTACAGGATGTAACTTTGATTAGTACATAAATTACAACTGGCGGAAGGTTTCTGACACCAAAAGCACGCCCATTTTAATATGCAGAAAATAAAAAGTTATATGTCCTTTCGAAGATTTTCCCGAATTTTAGAGACAGTTTTAGAGCCACACTGGTCTCAAGGTCGCTTCATTGCAGAAGCAATGGCTTCCTACTGCAGCATTGCCATACCGTCAGATAATTCCTAGAAGAAATATCTGTAAGAAGACCATAGCAACCGATACCGGGCAAAAGAGACGTCCAACCGGGGGAATAAATTGGCGGCCATTTTAACGCTAAATGAGGCGGAAAATTTGAAATAATTTATACGTGTGGGTTCCATAAATAATGTAATGTCTTGGTTGTCATTTTGTGCTAAATGAGGCGGAAAATTTGAAATAATTTATACGTGTGGGTTCCATAAATAATGTAATGTCTTGGTTGTCATTTTGTGCAAAATGGAAATTATTTTTATTGAAAGTACGACATTAGGTCTCTTGGCTATTAATGCATTCGGGAAACGAAGCAATTGAGAAATTATACAGCTTAATGAAAACAACATATTTTAATCATCATGAAGAGAACTAATATAATTATTATTGTACTGAATCTCTCAACAATCACAGTCCAAACTCGTTGTCTTGGTTACCACCTTTATTGTTTAACCTTCACAAATCACAAATAAACTTGTCAGATACTGTCACTGACCAAGAATACTCTATCTTTGCCCAAAATAACGTAGATACTAAAGACGCTACGAGCTCTTTGCAACGGCTATTTAAATGCTTCAGAATTTCAAAGGCCCACTATTCACAGTATTATTCTGACTACATTCTGAAATAAACAGTTTTCCTCTTCGGGTGTAATTTACGTAATCAAATCAGGGGAGCCCTGGCGTATACAGAAATCTAGCCACTGTGCACGTGCACGTGTCACTTCCTTACACGCTCTCGTATTACGAGCGTTGACTGACGTGTTAGTAAAGACTGCCCACGACTGTCATATCTGACACTTTTTTGGTTCGCCATGCGCTTTCCAGAGACAAAATGCGATTAAAAATACATTGCTGTAGCCATCGGTGCCACCTGTCATCCTTAGGAGGGTTACAGATTTCTTACAGAGCAGAGGGAGTCATGTTTTATGACACTAGATGGCACTGTCCTAGTAAATTGTCATATTATGACGTGTGGGTTTCATCGCTTTCATCCTAGCGCGGCTTTCAAAATGCACTTGAAGTAAAAAGTGTTTCTCAGATTTTTCCAAGCTTGTGCATTGTGTATATACCTATGACATTTGCGTGCGTTCACCATATGGTCTACTCAAATGCCGAGTTGCGTTGCTAGACATACATAATGTATGGCGAATGTCTGCAAAATGCACGTAATTCTGCGGTGGATTATCGAAGCAGTATCCAAGGCAGTTTCCAAACAGGCAAAATATGCCAAGTCCTGCAACTTTTGTAACGATTGCTCAGCGTCTTCGTGACACGGGATCTTTCGCAGTTTGTCACGATCGTGGAGGACGTTGAGGCGACTTAAATGTCGAAAATGTTTTAAACATGGCCGAAGAGTACTCCATCCATTGCCAGCAGACCACTAAATCTAAGAATATTGCAGAGCAAGACAAGGCGAATTCTTAAAGAAAACACCGCATCTTCAAAATGTGCAAGGTATATCCCAACTTTCGGTGTAGTTTGCTATGGACTGTTGAATGCTGTTTTGCTGTTTTACATGTAGTGGCATTTTTAACACGTACGTTTGAAAGTATTCAATTTTATTATTTTCAAAAATTGTAAATTGCAAAAATAATTGAATGCGACAAAACGAAAAAAGTGGGGATGCAGTCAGCAGGGCAAAAGAAAATACTCGTTGTTATATGGCCAAGCTTTCGGAATAAATTTATTCCTTCATCAGGACAATAGCTACAATAAATATACATTATAGAAATGTTATAATGTTAATGTTAGGACTACTTACAAACTTGAGGCTCAGTTTAAAACTCGCAAAAAGAATACTGAGAAAGTATCCTATCAATAAATGCAGAAATTCAATTATAATCTTCTTTCTATGTTGAAATTTAAACAAAACACTATTAGTAAATATGTGAAAAAATTTTGCTGTCTTTATTATAAAGAAATTTTTCATGGAAAGAAGATTATAATTGAATTTCTGCATTTTCAGTATTCTTTTTGTGAGTTTTAAACAAAGCTCAAGTTTGTAAGTAGTCCTAACATTAACATTATAACATTTTTATAATGTACATTTATTGTAGCTATTGTCCTGATGAAGGAATAAATTTATTCCGAAAGATTGACCATATAACAAAGAGTACCTATTTTCTTTTTGCCCTGCTGACTGCATCCCCACTACTCACTTTTTTCTTTTTAACTAAGTCAGTCACGACTTACACCTGCTTATTGTCTGTTAAATCCTTAAAAAATCATTCACATCAAACAGCTTTAAAGTTATTTACTTAGAAGTTCGATTTGACAAAAAATAAACAATTTAAAAATGCAAAAGTTTTAGGTAGGTCCATTTATGACTGTCCAAAATTATTACCTAGCCAGTAAGTAGGTATTATTGTTTATTTCTTAATAGGTAGCCGTTTGTGCGAAAATTGTTACTGAGCCTTAAAAATTGTGAGAATCTTAATTACATTTTAACAATAAGTATATCTAAATGCGAAAGGCGAAATGAAAACAAGTAACTGAAACTAGGTATAGTTAAAACTTTTTAAGAAGACGAAGGTATACCCTATTGTTAATTTTTTCCAAAAATTAAACCAAAAGAATTACTTAGGTACATAGAAAAATTCAGATCTGATTGAAAGTTATACTAGTTAAAAAAATGATAATAAAAGACAAGAAATTCTAAGCACTGAAGCTGAAATTTTTTGTAAAAATTACATTAATAATAGCTAAAAGTATTGTAATTACAAACTGAAATTATTAGTGTTATTAATGAAGCTTTATGTTTCAATAGCTGTAAGCGCTCGTGCAAGCGTAAAAATACCTACATTAAGTAGGTATACTTTCACAATAAATTAACTTAGACCCTGCTGTATTTATCGTCACATCAGAAAACTGTTTAAAACTCCTGATAAATTATCGATCTTTTCGGTTTTCTCAATTTTTCGACATTTTTTTTAGATTTCTGGGAAAACTAAAAAACTAAAAAACAACATTTCGCGCGACAAGCTTTTTGATTTACAAAAACTTGTCGCAATTTGGCATTGAATTATCTTAACGAAAACCTAGACTTATTTTATTTTATTCGTTTTAATACATAGTTTTAAAAGCTTGCTTTTAAAAAGGTTTTTTTTTATTCGTTTTAGTACATGGCTTAAATATAACCTATTTGGAAAATTTTTGCGCGTGATAGGACCTGTCTTACATTATGTAAGTGCATTCAGTTAATTTTTACTAGCATATCAGATCTATACAAAACTTAAAATGGATTGGTACCTGTATAGAGTATCCTCAGCATTTTTCATGTTTATAAAATATTTGTGAGTATCAGAATCCTTTACCACAGTGTAGTTTATTCTTGATTGCCTCGCCAACTGTTCCAGAGACTGTACTGGTGCCTGAAATATCGGAAATTAATAAGTAAGTGGAAATAATAATTTTATTCTAGAAGGGGGTAATAATATCTTGATTGAATTCTCTTACAACATAATATCTTAATCCCTAATCTTAAAACGTATTATCCCGGAATAAGTATAACAATAATAATAAGTATGTTCATTACTTTCCAATTGTTACCGAAATCGATAAATATAAGCCTATAGAATCATGTATCAATATAAAACCGCTTTAATCAAAATTCTTAGCGAAATAAATGCAAAATATAAATACCGAATTTGACGTGGCTAGAAAACGCCTAGAGCGAGTGCAAGTACTGCCCCCCCATTTGAAACTCTGCATACAGCCGTTATTGTCCGCAGCTTTACGGCGCTTATTGAAGACATACAGAAAATACAGCCTATTTGTGCTGCGATAATAGTTACGTTTATACTATGGTAACATGCACAAAAGGACAGGGAAGCAAATGAGAGAATTCAAATGAATGGAAGCACTTCTCGTTATTTTTCTACTGAAAATATTGTTTGATTTTTTTTGTATTTCACAGATTTAATTTAGGAAGGATATCTACGGCCAAGTAACAATTTTGGCTTTAAATTACTCTAGAAGAGCTCTATGAAGCTATAGTTTGTAAAACTACTTATAAAGTCAAATAGCCTGAAAAGACTCTAGAAGACTTAGCTAATACGCCCATAAGAGCCAAAGGGCCCATCTAGAGAAGGCTCTGCGTGCTTGTGTGGATATTGAAATTGAATTGATAACAATTCAACTTACTATTTTCAAAGGGGAGTTTAAACACCTAGAAAGGATGTGGACCTGGTTGGATCGCCTAGATCAAATTTAGGACAGGAGAGTCTCCACTGGGGACCATATCTACTAAAATTTCTTCTCGACGGAGCCTTTTTGACTTTGACTTGAAATTATAGTGGAAAATGAAATGTAGATGGCCTTGTCAAAGCACGATTGAATGTGACCCGATGAGTTTTATTTTAAATTACAATATTCTTGAGAAGGTATAAATAAAACTTGTTATGTTCAAGTTGCTTTAATTTAGATGATATCTGTTAGCTTGATTAAAACCTAAATTATGCCATTGATAAAACATAAAACCAAATCATCCCTAATAAATCATAAAATCAAATCATCCCTAAGTATAATTAATCGTAAATCTGTTATAAATTAATGCTTTATCACATAGTCACTATAAAATCTCAATAGAACCTAAATAAACCTTTTACGTATTTAAATAATTGTTACTTGGGATATTGCGTCAATTCATTCCATACCTTAAACTTGCTAATTTCTTTACAGACTTGTTTGATGAAATCTTACTTTACGAGAAACGAGGGCCATCAAAAAATTGTTTTGTTTCAATAGACTTAATCTACACAGAAGGTCAGCAAAAGTACTACTTCCTTAACGCCGTTTCAGTCAAGATGTTACCACCATGACGCATGCGCGTGCTTCCAGTTATTTGTTGAAAAGACTAATTGATAATAATTATTTAATTTAACCTAAAATTTATCTGCCTATGAACAGACTATAGGATAAGTGATTACCTACAACAAAAGGGACTATTGACCACGTCAAGAGCGGACACTCATTTTTCTGAGAAGTTTGAGAGTTTTATGGAAAAAATAAAAACTTAGTGAAGTGAATTTTTACTTTTTTAGTCAATTATTTTGGAACACTCTGTTTTACTTTACTCATCGTCATTCAATATAAGACCGTGTGAGGAAGCTGTGCTATTTATTTCGGTATGGTTTTAGTTAAATTTTTATACTCGACTAAACTCTTATCTTTAATCATATAATTTCTTGCCTCAAATTATTTAATTTCAGTCGTTTCCAGCAAAGTATAATAGTCAAGTTTCACATTAATTTGCCACTATAGGGACATAAATGAACAAAATTACAGGACAAGGTTTCTCAAATAAGTATACCTACACATATTGATCGTGTATGAAATAACGCAGATCAAAAACATAAAAATTCTGATGTGGGAAACGAAACCGCTTGAAAAAGTGAAGGTAAGTTCGTCATCCTTAGATTCCTAAATTTGATGTAGGTAAGTATGTACATACATACTTATTTTGTTGTTTTATATAGGTAGTTTATTTATAAAGATTTGCCAACCAATAATGCATATTTTTATATTCCCCAGCATTTGTATCATATATTTATATCTGCATTGCTAGGGTTATTGAACTGTTTGGATTAGCGTTGATAATATTTTTAATTATAATTGTTTTGTTTGTAAAACGATATATTATTTATGCCCAAACTTTGTTCAAATAACATTCACCAAGTTATTCCCTGGCGTTATTTTTATGGACAGACAGAAGGTGATAGTATGAATATAACAATGTATGGTATGGATTAGAGAGAAAATATCTAATAGTACTTTAAAGAAAATAATTTTAAAAGCAAGCATCCAAGACAAACGGACAAATTTTCAAAATTTTGAAGGCTTCGTGCTTCGTATTAAATGCACCTTGCATACATAGATGAGTTGGTTGTAACACAGTATATATCTATAAGAGTAGTTAGTGTAACTCAAATATTTTACATTACCAAATACAATTTGCTTTGTCTCATGATTTTTCATGATGTTATTGTTGTCACATTCAAGGTTTCCAGTTTTTTGATACGATTTAGGTTTTTTTGTCAATATAACTATCTCAAAACATATAGATATAATATACGGTATACAAGTCTATCAAAAAACTACTTATTATGCATTACAAAATAGAAAAGACTGAATTTAAGAAATGCCATTGTAAACAAATTACCTCGCCTTTTTCCCCCCGACCAGCTAATGTAGAAGCAAAATAAAACCGCGTTATTTGTATAGTCCAAAGCACGAAAGAAAACGTTTTTAAAGAATACAAGTTTTATCATATTGAAGCCGAATTTCTGAACTCTGTTATACCGAAAAAATAAAGCTGCATCACGGGACCACTTACCCATTTTTATTTATCATTTATTTTTAACGCGGTGTGATAAAACACCTAATATATTTTTTCCAATATCGTCGCGTCTACCATCGCCTTTGAAATACGGCAACACAGCACTTCTGTGAAGGAGTCGGCTGACAAAACCAGTTAGCCAACGCGTTTTGTGCCTGTTTCTATAGTACGTAAAGTTAACTGCGTATTTGGGCTACCATACAGACCTCATTTTTAGGCCGCTGGCAAGTTTTTTCCGCCGACTCAGAGAGCTCAGTGGCGTTTCGTATGTTCGGGAGTTAACGTGTGCAAAATGAGTAAACAGGGAAGAACGTTGCATTCTCAAGCACGAGAAATAATTGCCAATGTTATAAGGGTTTGCCTACCTCCATAATCTAAGGCATCACCGTAAAGAATAATATTAACAATAAATTAAATAACAATTATATGAAAATTAAGTCAGTGAGTTACACAAAATTGAGCTACGCCCCTGAACTGTGACTAATTCTATAATATTTGCGAGTTCTTCCCCCTTACGTCGCACGCATTCTGCCGTAAGGAGGAGTATATTAGCCTGAGTAATCTATTCCTATATATCGTTGGCTAGAATGATCTTGAGGCTACAGGTTTATTGTACCTACTGTAGTTGTGGTTGTAATTTTTGATTATGTAGGTACCTAATCAATTCCAAACAGAAGATTTTTAAAATAAGACAAATAATAACGAGTTATTTTACTTCTTTGTACTTAACCAAGCTTTCAATCAACGTTGTTGTGGCATGATCAGGGTAGGGGAAGCTCGGGCAACACGGATCACTTTAAATAAAATGCATAAATTTCGTAAGAGGTGATAGTTAAATAATGCTTCATCAGTTCAAGACGTAAAGGACGATATCTATTTTCGATTTCACTAAGAGTTTTTGAAAAAAATATATTTTTTGAATTCTTATTTAAAAAAGTATTAACCTGTGCATACTCCTCTTGCCCCACCCTACCGGGCAAAAAGATTATAGTAATAGGGCAAAATGAATCAACTCTGTATACAGAGCAAGACGAATAGTTAAAATAAGTAAGACTAAAATAAAACAGCTTTTGGAAAATATGCCTGATATATTTAAAAACATAAAAATAAAACTATTGTTCAAACAATGCTGAGCGGTGCAAAACAAAACAAATATATCGAATCATTTAAAATTTAAATAAAACTATAAAAATAAAATAAAAATTCTTAATCACGGACCACCGAGCGGACCCCTCACACTTATTTGACTATTTTTTGCGAGACAAAATAACTTCCTGTCGACAGCAGTCGCAAATGAAGACACCAGTTTTGTATTCAGTGCACAAAGAATGCGCCCACTGTTGGCATAGGTTACACTGGACCCATTTCTCACCAGATGCAGAATTCCCAAATGTGTCGCCACATAACAAGCAAGCTACACTGGCTTCTTCGGGAGAGAAAATTTCTCGTGGTTTTTTAGGCACTTTCAATGCTGGTAG
Organism: Pseudeuparius sepicola; assembly: GCA_963920635.1. Lineage (NCBI taxonomy): Eukaryota > Metazoa > Arthropoda > Insecta > Coleoptera > Anthribidae > Pseudeuparius > Pseudeuparius sepicola. Next base: position 41,778,976 of record OY987302.1, on the reverse strand, counting down.
CTGACTGCAGCTTGAAATGTTGCGTTTAATTTGTTTTTTCTTCTGATTACTAGCTCGAGCCCGAATTTCTTCCTTTACAGGTGTTGATGTAAGAATTTCAGATTTCTGGGTTTTTCTTTTTGTTCCAGTCTTTTGGCGATTTTCACATTTCGGTATTGCCCTCAATTCTGAAATTCGAACTGAAGGACTACTTTGATTGTGTCTGTTAAGTCCAGAGGTACTCGCTCCGTTTTCTTCATTTTGGGTAGAAAACGAGCAGTACACGTCCACATTCTGAGTGGAAGAAGTGGAAGGACTATATCTTGACTGCGTATTGGGTTTATTCCAGCGAAAGTTGATTTGTTTTCATAATTGTAGTGGAAGGACTCTCTTGGCTGCATTCAAATGAGGTTGTAGCTCTATCTGCATTATTTTGGTTAGGACTAGTTGGATGGTTAGCAAGTACCGCGATATTCTCCAAATTTTCAATTTGTGCCTCAATTTCTGTAACCTGGGATGGCAAGAAATCTGCATCTGTGAAAACATCTATATCTGAATCTGCTATGCCAGTTTTTTTGAACCCACTAATGGCATTTGCAGGTGTGGCAGCTTTTAAGTAAGCCTCGCAAAATATTTCGCCTATGTCAAAAAGATACATGTTGAGACGGGTGAGCTTTTTGCCACTTGTCTATGGAATATTGAAAATATTTACCAAATGGACCATAAACTGCCACACCCAGTGGTTGCAATTTATGTGTGGTGTGTGGCGGGACGGTTAATAAGACCACGTTATTTTCATAAGCATAGTCACAGAATAACTAAACAGAATTGTAGCGTCCGTATACGCGCATACGGCGACCCGTTAAGGACAGAGTTAGTATCGCCATCTATGTGCTTCCTTAAGTACTGTGTAGATCATAGTCACCCAAGCAAGTAATTGGCACACATATTCGTGAGTATCGGCTTGGTCGACCCGCGGCGCGCCCCACTTTGGAGTCCATCGGGCGGACGATGGCTCGGCTTATATCGGTCGGCGACGTAGAGGTTCGTGTGGGACGCACGTGCTTCTCCCTCCAGTGTGCTACCGCCTGCTCGTAGCATTGATTAAGGTATTCGGACAGAGCCGGTGTATTACCTACACTTCTATTGGAAGTTTTGTTCCTGGTTCCTGTGTTTCAAAAGCGAATTGTTCTGTTTTGGTGTTAAGTTTTGTTGTGGATTTGTTAAGTACTGTTGTTTGCTGTTAAATTGTTGTTGTGGCTGTTATTATTTGCTGTTAAGTTATGTTTTGTGATTTTATTCTTTTGCCGATCAGCAATGGCCGCAAAGCGGTGCAGTTTTAAAAACTGCACCAGTTCTGGACTGGTCGAAGGAGTAGGACGAACATATTTTTCGACTTTCCCAAAAATGACTTTATCCGTGCAATATGGGTACAGAATTCTGGAAATTTGGACCTAATTAATTTACCCTATTCGGCCCTAAAAAACAAAGTTTTGTGTTCGCGCCAGTTTAAAAACCCTTCGTTTTTGATTCCCGACAAAAAAGAACTATATATAACATTATTTGACTTTATTATTGTTTGTCTATCATCAAAACGTGGTATTTTTTAGTTATGGACCGTTTTTAGGTCGTAATCTGCTAGTTTCAAGAAAAAGTCAACTTACAAGGTGCAATTTTTATATTTTTTCAAAAGATCAAAAATTTATCATTGTCAGAATTTTTGGCTGAAAATTTGTACATAGGGGTAAAATAAAATTCCAAGCAACTTTTTCAAATAACATTTTTCGATTTTGGCTATTTATTTAATTAAATGTTATTTTTGACAGATATGTCAAATTACGTCACGACGTTTAATTATCTCATTTCGAATATTTTTGCAAGCAGAGATGATCTCCCCAGAGCAGTTTCATCTTAGCCCAAAAATAAAAAAAATTCCCATATGGTTCCAACTTTCTGTGGCACTGTATAACATTACCGATTTATCTCTTACCGCTTTCGAAATGTTCGCCTCTGTTTTCCTGGTTGGTGTAGAAAAAGGAAGCGTATCTTCTAATTGTATAAAACAAATTTTCGGTCCATGACCTACTTATAGCTGTGGTCACAAAATAATATTTTGTGCTGTACGGTTAGTGTTATGTATTAAAAAGCAAAAATGAAGTCATGGACTACTTTCAGGTAGTTGTAATATACGCTCCCTTATTCTATTCAAATCAGAAAACCTGGGCGAATATCTCAAAAACGGCAAGAGATGTCCCTATAATTTTGTATAGAAAAATAACAATTTCCTAAAATATTTTTTTACTTCCCGTTAAACCGGGAATGATGTATAAATTACAAACGAGCAGATTTTAATATATTTTGTCCGTAATATTAAAAATGGAAACAAACAGTATTTTTTATTGTTCGAAAAAATTGTTTTTTCGAGGACACCCAGTATGTCAATTGTGACGCTAGATTCAGATTCCCCGGAAAAACTCATCCGGGTTTTAGCAGACCCTTTTTCTTTTGACTAAGGAAATAATCGGACTTTTTAAAACACTTTTCTTGAGAAACCTTGTATACAGGGTGTCCAACTTTAAAACTGTACAAAGCCGTAAAATCTTCATTTTTGGAGATATTCGCCTAAACTTTTTTTGTTTGAAAGACCTTCAAAAACCGCGTCTTTTGGCCTTCCTTCCATTTTCAAAATGCAAATCCAGGGCCGGCTGCGATTTTTTTATACGCCCGATTTTCAAGAAAACCATTTAGTTATTTTTTTTATTTAAAATCTGACCCCATAGCGTTAATCACAACACCCTAAAACCCCCATATACCAAATTCGAGCAAAAAATGTACAGGGAGTTCCAATCTGTAGGGTGTCAAAGTTCAGCAAAATAGGAATTTTAGACATCTGGCGAGTCAAGTGTGCCATGGAATCCCTTCAGAACAGTCGAATGGTTAACAGGGCCGCTTAAAATGTTGATGTGAAAAGATTTACTACAAAAATTAACAGGGTATTTTTCTCTGAGCCATCTCAAAATTCTGAAATTTTATCTTATACGGATCAAGAGTAGGTACTCTGGAATCATTGAAAAAATATTGATAAACACAAAAGTAACAGATAAAAACAATTTAAATTATTGTACCTTTCTCAACAAAGTCACTGCCTAAGATGATACATTTTCTGTGTGTTTCCTGTTGTGGCACACCATAGGCACCTTAACTGATATGGACTTACTGACTGACAAGCTTCTGTATTTTTTAGATTTAGTTCGTGTGGAGCGGCTTTGATGTGTCTACTTGATTTTTGACCCGTATAAAATCTCAAAAATTTAGTAATTTGAGGTGGCACAGATAAGAATACTCTATATATTTTGTATTGGACTTTTACACACCAATAGCTTGAGTGGTTCTATTGACCATTCAACTGTTTTGAGGGGATTCCATGGCACATTGGACTTGGCAGAGAGATGCCTTTAAAATTCCTATTTTGCTCAACTTGGACACCCTGCAGAATGGAACTCCCTGTATATTTTTTTATTCAAATTTAGTATATAGAGGTTTTGGCGTGTTCTGATTAACGCTGTGGGGTCAGATTTTAAATAAAAAAATCGCTAAAGAGTTTTCGTGAAAATCGGGGGTATAAAAAAATCGGAGTCGGCCCTGGATTTGCATTTTGAAAATAGCAGGAAGGTCAAAAGAAGCGGTTTTTGAAGGCCTTTCAAACAAAAAAAGTTTAGGCTTTTGTCTCCAAATATGAAGATTTTAATGATTTCTACAGTTATAAAGTTGGACACCCTGTATACATCAAAATTATTGCTTATAAAAACTAAGATTTTCTAAAATTCTGGGCGGTTCCAAGGAAGTTTTTAGAATTTATGTACAGGGTTAGTAATAATTGTTTTCAAACAAATAAAAATTGGAGTATAGGAGTGGCAATTAGGAAAGGGTAGATAATTTTTGAGAACAAAAAAATCTAGAACAGCATGACACCCATTGGAAAAGGAAGAAAATATAGCAAAAATAACAGAAAAAATAATTTAAGGGCGATTTAAGCTACGGGTGTTGTAGGGGGTGATCTTTTAGGGGTGGAAAACGGTTTATCACGATATCCGGCAAAACTGCAACTCCTATCAAAAAAGTTAAATGGCAAAGTTGTAGGTAATATAAAGATCTACAACTTTTGTATTTACACTTTTTTCACATAACCTCAAAATATCCATGAAAAATCAAAATAACCGATTTTTTGGTTTTTAATTTTTATCTCACAAAAAAAATTCTACGAAATTTGGTGGAAACTTACCTTCTTATGTCTCGAACACGCTGTAATTTTTTCGAATCAAAATATTTATTTTTACCCCTTTTTTTTATTTTAAACCGAAAAAGTAACCTCATTTTCAATCGAAAATACCCACGTCAAAAAGCTGCTTTTTAAAAAAAGTTGGTTCGCTTTTTGTTCGTTGAAACCTCTACTTTCTGATATACTGAAATATACATCACTTTGAAAATTTTCTCAGAAAATGCAAAAAACGAAAAACTCGATATCTAACTATTTATTGAAATTTACACTTTAATTACTTGAAAATTTTAAGATTGCATGTTGAACAGTATGGGAATCTTGCAAACGGTGAGAGATAGAACAACAACAAACAACAAATGCGGAAAAAGTTGCGCAATTTTGAGGTCAGTAAAATGGTACAAACAGATTTCTAATATATTTTTTCGTTTTTGAGTTATTTCGACAAAAGTGAAATTTTGCATTTTTGATTTTATTTTTTTCTGAAGTTGTTATCAACATTTAAATACAGGGAAACAATGAGTAGAAAAAAAGGAATTTTCAGTATAATTGTCTCAAAACATTTTAAAAATATTGTCCATACATCATGGTATTTGGAATGAAAGTGCTTTCAAAATCTGCAAAAAAATCCAGGTCCGTATTTAAAAAAATTAAGTTGAAAATGGTTTCTCAAAAAACGAAATGTTGTAGAACAAATCTAAAAACGCCATCTTAAAGCCCGTTAAAAAGTGCCATAAGAAAGTGTTTTTCTTTTTTCCTATCTGTTATAACAACTTCAGAAAAAAATAAAATCCAAAATGCAAATTTTCACTTTTTTCAAAATAACTCAAAAACGAAAAAAGATATTAGAAATCTGTTTGTACCATTTTAGCTTGTAGCAGTCTCCGTATATTCAATAACGTATTGCTATCCTAAATTTTGTTCCTAAACCTATTTTTTTAATACTTTTTAAATAACTTTGAAATATATTTTATAATATATCAGCAAAAAGTCGCTTCGTTCTCAAAAAACAAAATTTTTGAAGGTAGAACTAGATCAGATCCCATAGGTGTTGTTAAGTACATCACTGTGCATACGAAATGGCGATTTACGACATTTTTTTGTGGTCGAGACCTTTTTTATTTAGAAAAAACTGTCGAAATTGGCATTTTACGGAAATTGTGTTTTTTTACATTTCCATCGTCATATCTTTGAGAGTAGTGGAGCTATCGACTCGAATTTTCTTTAAAATTGAAGCCAACATATGAGCGCTTACAACGAATGCCATAGTTGTTGTCCAATATAGTTTATTAACCACTTTAAATAGCAACAAAATTGCAAGGTTATAAAAAATGTAATGAAATTTTCACTAAGCGAGAAACTTTTTTATTTGTGGAAATTTTTATACACATGCTGCGAGGGAAATGTGCTCAAAACATGAAGGAAGTTTTTGGTAAAAAAATTACCTATAGCGCCTATAGTTTTTGGACTGTGCATTTTTTTGTGGCGCGCGCTACTCACGTGGAACGCAAAATTAATAATCCCTTGCGTGATAATATCCACGCGTGGCAGGCATGTCTCAACAACTGATGCGTAGTTTACATGCGCAAGTGAAACTATCACAAATATGAATATCTTAGAGTATTTCCTAAAAGTTTGCCAATGTAAACCCTCTCAGGAAGAACTCTGGGAGCGTTTACATGAACTCACAAGTCGTACTGATAGTACTTCCAAATAGTTTATGTAAACGCTCCCAGAGACGTACCTACCTACTCTTTTATGGCAGAGAGTTCTCACTGAGAGGGTTTACATTGGCAAACTATTAGCACAGACCTATGTGCTATTAGGAATTACTCTAAGATATTTATATTTGTGATAGTTTCACTTGCGCATGTAAACTACACATTAGTTGTTGAGACATGCCCGCCACGCGTGGATATTCTCAGGCAAGGGATTAATTTTGCGTTCCACGTGTGTAGCGCGCGCCACAAAAAAAATTCAGAGTTCAAAAACTATAGGCGCTATAGGTAATTTTTTTTTGCCAAAAACTTTTTTCGTGTTTTGGGCACATTTCCCTCGCAGCATGTATATAAAAATTTCCACAAATAAAAAAGTTTCTCGCTTAGTGAAAATTTCATTACACTTTTTATAACGTTGCAATTTTGTTGCTATTTAAAGTGGTTAATAAACAATATTGGACAACAAAAATGGCATTCGTTGTAAGCGCTCATATGTTAGCTTCAATTTAGAAAAAAATTCGAGTCGATAGCTCCACTACTCTCAAAGATATGACGATGTTAACGTAAAAAAACACAATTTCCGTAAATTGTCAATTTCGACAGTTTTTTCGAAATAAAAAAGGTCTCGACCACAAAAAAATTTCGTAAATCGCCATTTCGTATGCAGAGTGATGTACTTAACAACACCTATGGGGTCCGATCTAGTTCTACCTTGAAAATTTTTTTTACGACTTTTTAGCCCGATTTCGCTTCACTAAATAGGACGAGGCGGACCGGGCACCGTTTTCGTTGCGCATAGAACCAGGTAAGTAGTTTTGATGACTCCGCAGGCGGCGATCGTGCTTGGCACCGAGCGCTGTCTCAAAATTTGTTTCCTCACTGGTCCCGTCGACCTGAGACGGGCCGGCAAACCGAGATTATTGCCGCGGTAAGCGTTGGAATTCTGTTTAGTTATTCTGTGGCATAGTTCAAAACTTTGATAGCTCTGTGAGAAGAGTGATTGTCAAGTATTAACAAACACTTGTTGCCATCATTTGGTCTTACTTTTTGTACAAAAAAACGAAGCCATTCCAGAAAAGCATCAGTGCTTACCCAGGCGTTATCTGTCACTAAATCCAATGTCCCTGGAGGGCAACCATTTAAATATCGCGGATTCTTTTTCTTCCTAGGGAATACAAGGGTAGGTGGGATGAATCTTCCTGTTGCAGAGCAGCAGCATAGTGCAGACGCGATGCTCCCAACTTGTTTCTTTCCAACCATAGAAATCACTTTTGGCGGATTTTTCCTAGAGATTTGTATACCTGTCTCGTCCACGTTGTATATATTATCCAAGGTGATTTTATATCTATCCAAAGTAGCTTTTAAGTTTTGAAAGAACAACTCCACCTCAGGTCTATTAAACCCACGGGCTCTGGCTATGCTTGTGGGTTCTGGCTGTCGGAGTTTTAACTCGGGGTGTCGGAGCATAAAATTTTGGTACCATTGTTCTCCTGCCGTGTAATTTCGAAATGGGTATGACATATTTTATTTTTTTCAGCATATTGGTATGCAAGTTCACACAAATCCTTCCTAGTTAACCCATAGAAACGGTTGTCAAGTTCTTTGATATGTTCGAGAAATTCAGCTTCTTCTGTTTTGGAAAAACTGGCTTATATCTGCCCAACCTTTTCTCAGACTTGTTACTTTTAACATGTCTTTGCAGTGTCGAAAATTTTATTCCAAATTGTGCTGATGCCTCCTTTCACGGCATCAAGAGCCCTTGCCATATCTTCTTCCGTCCAACCGGTTGCCCTATCTGATTTTCTTTTGTGTCTGTAAACCATCTAGAAAAGAAAAATCACGTTTAGAAGAGTAACAATAAAGTGGGGAACAACATTTTGCCTAGCGGGCAAAAAGAGTCATGATTCTTTTTGCCCGATCCTTCTTGCCCGAATGGACAAGGATGGATATATCTGTCTATTCATCGAATGAACTCCAACTGGGACAAAACATGTATAGGTTAGTTCTTACCTTAAGGTCCGCTGTTTGCAAATATATTCACGGTTTCTTGGTGAAATGCAACACTGCAGCAGAATCGCTCTGGACAGTTCAGTATATAGAGTATTCAACTATATCCTCTATACTTTTCACGCGATTAAAATTTTAGTATCGGAGTGCGACGCTGCGTCGACTATCATCTAACGGACAACAGGTAACACTAGCGGGGCAGCACTGTTGCCAGATTTCAGCGCACTACTCGGCAGAGATATTTAAGTGATTCCTCTTGCCCAGTATACCCTTGTTGCCCGAGCTTTACTAAAATTATACAGTCCGGCAAACGAAAGAAGTCCAATGAAAAACTCAGTCTCACCGCCCATGTCCACATTAATAACATACGGATGGCGCTTAGACTGAGTTTTTCATTGGACTTCTTTCATTTGCCAGACTGTAATCAATTTATGACATAGTTATTTCTTCTATAAAAAATTATAAAAGATTATGATTAGTTATGATTATTTTTTCTTTATTCTTGAGGATATTTTTAAATAAGACACAAGACTCTGTATTTTAATCTTTTCGACTCAACATTTCAGCTTGTTACAGAGCAGTTGAAGTAATTCCCGAAATATCAAGATCCAACTCGAATTTTGAACTCTGATTGAATATATGTATGCTGCGAATTCAGTTTTCTTTGAGAATATTCAGACATAGGTACGCTATATGTTAAATATGGAACATTTTTTAGTCTACTTACATTTTTATTAGCATAATAGTTGAACCGTCCATAAAAATGCGCAAATTTTATGTCGCCTCTATTGCCAGAAATTTTAAAATGCAAGTTGATAAATACGACACTAATGAGCTCGTATATAGGATTCCTCATTAACATGCTACGTGTAGAGCTATATTATGAGTTGGTAATACTGCAACTTTGTGTTATTTAAGTACCTATTGCCGCTTCTAAATTTTATGTTAAATCGGGAAATTTGCGTAGCTATTAATACATATTGTATAAGGATAATGATACTGCTAATTGCCTGTATATTGCAAGGATCGGAAGTTACTTCCAATTCAGGAATGGATTGATGCTAGGCACCTTATTTAGTTTTAGAGCTTCTCAGAGATTAAGCATTCACCTTAAATGAATTTCGAGTAGGAGGAATGCTTTTTGAGATCCAAGAGGGTACATGCAATAGTAAAGACAAACAGCTTGGAATTTGTAAAAAACATAACATATCCATAACAGAATATTTACTTTATTTACGAGAAATAATGAATTTTTTTAGTAGGAGTGGCAACTTGCAATCCTGCAGCACCAGAAAAATATCAGATACTTCTCTGTTAAATAGTGTTTTTATTTGAAATGATACATTAGGAATTTATTTGGAGGGGATTTTAATTAAGAAATAATGTATTTTTTACAGCTCTCTATTGTAACTACCTTTAGTAGTGTCACAGATAGTCCTATAACCTTACAAGTAGAGCTTCAACTTACCTGCATCCTTTCGACGGTCAAAAAGGCAGCTAAGTTGGCGGTGAATGTAGCGAGCATCAAAACAACAAATAACCAGTACGCTGCAACTAATGTTCTTCCTGAAAGAGCTTTCGGTGCTTCTCCTCCTCCTTGGGGCGTAAAAGATGTCAAGGCAAACCAGAAGCTTTCTTTTAGAGTAAATTCTCTGAAATAATAAGCAATAAGCAATTATGTGAATATTAGAACATGTATATCCAAAGAATTACAGAGTCTACATAGTAATTAAATGATCAGTCAGGATTAGCTATGTGTATTTGTTTTTCTGTAGCTCGTTAGCTTGTTAAGAATGTTTATTTTAAGAGTCAGAGGAAAACTTTTATATTGAAAATTGATGGCACTGAGAAGCTTTATCCATCCAGGTGCTCAGATAGTTCCTCCAAACTACACAGGGTCTTCGACTCTCTTGAGACCATGAAATTTTTTGTCGATTTTATTTTTTTAGTTCAGCACGAAAACTTGGGCATGGAGGCCCATTCCTTTTTTAATGTCGACTCGCTGACCAAATTGCCATATTTTGTTTTCTTACGTATTTTCTGTGCGGCCCAAAATAAACGAGAAAATCGCTTAATAAGAACGAAACAACATAGCCTCAAGAGAGTCGAAGACCCTGTGTAATTTTCTGAAACTATCTGAGTACCCAGTTTCATAAAGCTTCTTAGTGCCATCAATTTTCAATATAAAAGCTTTTCTCTGTCTTTTAAAATAAACATTCCACGGTTACTGACAGTTTTGCTCAATTTGAGTTTTTTTTATATTGCGCGACAAGTTGGCCATGGATGCCGATTTCTTTTGCAGCTCCACTTCGCTGTCCAAAATTGCCACATTTTTGTTTCTTACGTTTTTTTTTGTAGGGCGCAAAATAAGCGAGAAAATCGCGGTGGTAGTCGTAAAAAATCATCCTGTTGTATATGCCTGTGGTCCCATCCATATTTGAAGGCCATTTTCGAATTAGATCAAAGGTATGAAGTTTTAGCTAATGTTTTTCACTCCATAAAATATATAAATAACTTACAAACTCACCTACAAGGATATGGGTAGGCTTTCTTATTATTTCTCGCACTGTATGGTGAATATTTATCCAGAAACCATATCATGAACCCAGTTATGATAAGAGCAGCTACAATGCTCAGCCACACTTCGAGTTTTAAAACTGTCATGAACTTGAAGAGTGAAGTTTTTCTCACTGGTTTCCTCATGGCTGAAATGAATATCCACCACAAAATTGGCATCTAAACATTTTACAAGTAGGAGAGGATTAATTCAAATGCTGTGAATATTCACCTATGTCGTTATATCTACCTATCTTTCGCTTAAACCAGTAAACGCATGAAATGGCTAGAAACTCTAAAATGTCCTAGACTCTTAACATTATACATAGCTATAAGCTAAATTTATGATTCTAAAAAGGGATTTTACACATAGTCATAATAAAAGTACAGATGTTTCAAATAATACTTGTCTAAAGCCTCGAGCAATAATTCCATGTAGAAGGAGAAGTATATATGGATTTAAAATGTCTGACCCAGAACACGTCATTTTCGAAATCGATGAGAACAATAATTTCAAGAAAGGACATAAGAAAAATTGGGAAAACAAGGCCTATAAAATTATTTAGCAAAAACAGGTAGGTACTAAAACTTCATTCAATCGGTTTACTTAAATCTTTTCGCAACATTATTTTTCGCAATGTGTATATTCTTGATTGCTTATAAAAGCCATAATTTCATCAAAATTCTTGGGATTTTAACATTCGTGGGTAATCATCACTATCACTAAATTGATGTTGTATATTTATGTCTAGGTATAGAACTGATTATACAAACAATTTGACAAAGTAGCACGTAATTATAATAATATTCAAGATGTATTACCACTTGATCAGTGGCATAATGAAGTCATTGAATTTTTATGTGTTTCGAATAAGCAATCGAATACTTCTGCTATTTTGTAAGTAAATAGAATTAACCGCAATTCATTCTCCTAATGATAAAAATAAGATAATGACTTAATAGTAGGTAAATCAGTTTACAACACTAAAAAATTTTGTACCAGGTACAATATTGTTTATTAATAAAATTTTTCTTTCAAGCTAAAATTAAATATATTACAGTGACAAATCAAAGCCACTAAAACTTCTTACCTATACTTATACAGGGTGATTCACCAGCAATGGGAAATACCGAAACTGGGGGTAGGGGAGACCAAAATATGGCGATTGAGCCCAACATTGCTTAGACAAATGTTGTTTGTTTGAATGTAAAGATGCACAAAAATGATGGACCTGCAGGACCAAAAAGATAACATCACAAAAGTTACGAGTAAAAGCACGATTCAAAAACAGCGCAAGTGGCGACCTCTGTGAGATACGTAGAAATTGACATTCTCAGCTTATTCTCCATCCCCAAAGACACAGCAGTGCTAAATTTCAGTTCAGCAGCTTGATTATATTTTGGTAGATATAGCCATAATTCAATTTAAAGAAGAGGAACTTGCACGCACTGTATCTCTCAAACAAACAACATTTGTTTAAGCAATGGGCTCAATCGCCATATTTTGGTCTCCCCTACCCCCAGTTTCGTGATTTCCCATTGCTGGCGAATCGCCCTGTATATACAGTGTGTCCCAATTTGATACTGGACACCTCAGAAATATTTGAAGGTCAAGAAAAACAAATGGTCTCTATTTTTTTAATGGTAGTCCCAAGGGAATGTATCTCATAGGCGGTGGTATTTGGATGGGGTAATTATTTCATGGCCTGCTATGATGTTTTAAAATAGCACATTTTCAAGAAACCCCATTAGTGATTTTTTTACGACAAAATGTTATTAAGAAAACTTGTTCAGAATGAAAATCTGAGTGGATTCGCAAAATTTCAAAAGTCTAGGCCTACTTTGATTTTTAGATTTATCTCCCACTTTTTTCTTAAAAAAGTGTCCTTTCTGGATGTTTCACGTCCATATTTTATTTATTCACGATAATCAAGTTTACTTAATAATATTTTGAAGTAAAAGCTCCAGAAAGGACACATTTTTAAGAAAAAAGTGGAAGAAAAAGACGAAAAAGCTAAAAATCAGAGCAGGCCTAGACTTTTGGAATTTTGCAAATGTACTCAGTTTTTTATTCTCAACAAGTTTTCTTAACAACATTTTGTCGTAAAAAAATCCCTAATAGGGGTTCTTGAAAATTTGCTATTTTAAAAAATCCTAGCATGCCATGAAATAATTACCCCATCCAAATACCACCGCCTACGAGATACTCTCCCTTGGGACTACCAATAAAAAAATAGAGACCACTTGTTTTCCTTGCCCTTCATATATTTATAAGGTGTCCAGTATCAAATTGGGACACACTGTATATTTATATACATTATTGTCACTGTTACATTTCATTTTATCTTTTAGAAAATTATATTTGAACCTATACTCTTTTATAAGTTAACATTTAATTTATTTTATGTAATAGCACTAATATCTTAGAGTATACGAGTATGCTAGTTTTTACGTATCATGATGGCTGTTCTAGTAACCAACAACAAATATTTTATTATTTCTACACAAATATATGTTCATTTAATTTTCCATTGGGCCGCAGAACCTGGACCAAACTGATTAAAAGACAACTTTTTCAAGTTGCCAAGAAAATTCACAGTAAATGAACGAAACTTTGAAGTTTAACTCAAAAAATAATTTCAACAATTTTTTTTTTCTGAGCTTTCGGAGAATAAATCTTCCTCCTTTCTCAAAGATAATGCCACGTCAAAGTGACTGGAAAAGTTGTCTTTTAATCAGTTTGGTTCAGGTTCTGAGGCGAAAAATCCAATTAAAAATTAAGTTTATCTGTTTGCGCTACAAGAAGTAAATTTCCGGCAATACAAATATAAGTTATTTTCCGACTTTTATTTTTTATTGTACTACTTTAATCATGGACAAAAACTTTGAGATACCTCACAGAATTCTTAATTTGAAATAAAATGTCTTCGGAGGAGATAACATCACGCATAATTTTGAAGCTTCATTTTCATATAAAGTCGGTTACAAATGTCAATCAGTTTCAAACCAGATGAAATTATTCGAGCGGAAATAAGAGTTTGTTGTAATAATATCACAGAAAATATATTCAGAACAGAAGGCTCCTTAATGACAGCTGTCAAATGGACTCCAACTTTTAAGCTTAATATTTAACAAATGCATTGATATTGAGATCGACTATTAGATATTGGCTAATCTACAAATTGGGAAGATTATATTGTAGGAAAATATCATTTATGAAATGCAATCTGCTTGTTTCTGGAGTCTGAAGATGGAGTCTATTGGACAGGCATTGTTAAGGAGCTTTCTGTTGTGGAACTATTTTTTCTGTGATAATATATAATTGTCTGCATTTTGTTCAGAGAAGGGAGACTTGATAGGATTTATTTTGTGTATTTTTTAACTTACCTATCGTAATCCCAGTTTGTTCAAAGTAGGGAGCCACAAAGTCGACAACTTCTTCTCTATCAGCAGTCATAATTATAGCTGTGATGGCCATGTCCGTATTCTAAAGATAACACAAGTAATTTAAATCTGCTCATCTGTTCTGCAATGCAAATTCCGCTAGCTTTTATTTTTAATTTATCGAATCATTTTTTAACATTTGCTTCCAACATTTACAATGATATATTTCCTCATTACGATTTTTCAGATGGTTTTGGTCTGCATGGCATGAAAATGGCTTAGAGCTTCGAATTTCAATTTCAATAATGGGTTTACTTATTCCGGAACAAAATGTATTGTAATAACATGCTATACTTACTCCAGTTGCCAAATCACCAATGACTCCATCCCAGACACCATTATGTTTTTCACCAAAAGTACCATTTTCTGGTTCCACAAATTCGTAGTCGAAATTCATCATTGTAGATAATTTGTCAGTAAAATCTACGCAGTAGCCAGTCCACTTAATTTCTCCCGAAACTGCATCTTTTTCCTTGTAAGACCACGGCAGAGCCTTCAATATCAGGAAAATATGATAGCTGGCATTTCACAAATATCATCGTTACTCACATGAGTTATTCCAATTCTATAAAATTGTCTAATTGGTTCAATGGTTCGACCTTCCAAAACACTCATCGAATTGTTTTCGTATGTAGCTATTATGTCAGAAGATGTGTTAGAACCTCTTTCAATAACTCCCAAAAACTTTACCTTGAGTGTTATATCATCTCTATAAATTGTATCATTGGCACTTAGCTTAGCATCAAGAATGTTATCAAAACGGGTTAAGACCTGATCATTTAATTTCGTATCATTGCATTTATAGAACGATGGAAAATCGAGCTCTTCTTTTAAAAGATCTGTCATGACTTCTCGTAGAAGTTGGATGCTAATCCCAAAGAACTTTTCTTGTAAATTAAACGAGGTAGGGCAGCGACAGTCTTTTATTTTAAGAAATTTGCAGCAGGTGTCTTCGTCTATCGACAAAATGCTAATTGGTTGATTACGCAGAAGATCCCTGTTGAAACTTTTACTTTGGAGATCCAAGAAGAGTAGGTTCCACCTTTCAGGAATTTTTACAAGGTCTTCGTTACGTGCCTGTAATAAATAAACACTTGAGACACAACAGACTGGCCAACTTGGAAGAGTCCGGCCTTCAAAGCTTGAAATCTCTGGAACTTTTGGATCTCAGCAACAATATGTTGACTAGTGTATCTGGACCTACTTTAGAGCAAATGGAATGGCTGGTAGAGTTAAGAATAGACAATAATAAGGTGTGTGGAGTGCAAGGTTCGCCATTCAACAGTATGCCAAGGTTGAGGGTGTTGAGTATGAGGAATAACAAGATGATGTCGTTCCCTGAACATGCCGTGCAAAGAATTAGAGGAAATATTGCCGTACTAAACATAGATGGTAATTATAAGTTGAACTAGGGTGTGGAAGAAATAATAAATGATCCAAAAGGATTTGTAGATATTCTATTTTCTTAATACTGGCATACATTTTGCAGGAAATCCATTGGCCTGTGCATGCAATGTGCTGTGGCTTCGTGCTTGGTTATTGGAATCTGCCTAAATGGGTCCCAGATGTGCGGATGGTGGACTCTTGAGAGAAAGACCACTGTCCATTGACGACTGTCCAGAAGAAGAGAGAAATGTGGAATTGGTAGCTCCAGGGTGTGAAGCTGAGCTACTTTCTGCTCCAGGAGTCTATGGGACCTCTCAGGTATAATTATTTATTAAACTTTGTCGAATCGATGGCATCTTCGTTTTGAAACTTTCTCTTAGGTGTCTTCCCAATGGATGAGTCTGAAGTTCATGAATAAAATCACAGAGCACAAACAACACAAGAAGAATAATGGTGTAGCTCCATCACCAGAAGATTCAGAGTATTTCTATGACGAATACGTGGATTATCCGTACAATGAAAGTGTGATTGAACAGAATGTAATCAATGGTGGAGCGAAGTATGCAGAATCAATGACTGTTAGAGTGCCAGTAGCTACAAAATCACCTCATTTCACCACAGGTACGTGTGTATGGAACAAAAGCTTTTCATAATTAATTAGGTACCTACTTAAATTCGGGTTTCATAAAATATGGGCTAGTTTCCATGGGCGTGCATTATTTATTTTATTTTTATTGATTCGAAATCGCCGCAAATAAATATATTTCAGCACTTCACACTAGGTTTACATTTGTGAAATTATCTGTAAATAAATACCGATATTTCAAATTACATGTAAGTCAAAATTAACTACCTTTTCATTTTTAACATTTTTGTGATATTGGCTAAGAACGAGTTTCGTGCTACGCCACTGGCCTGTAGTGCGATGTGGCAATCCGACTGCCAGTCTGTAACATGGCCGCGACTGCCGCGAGCGCTGTTATAGTAAAACACAGGAGAGAACGCTAGAGGGCATTTGCCCGGTGTCCCGGTGGTCCCATCCGCCCCTGATAAAGTGTCCCCCAAAAAGTTCGCATCCAAGGGGCATTTTATTTATAAATGATTTATTTTGAAATTTACTTACACACTTTTGCTTTAAAAAGCATGAAAACTGGCCAACTCAAACGTGGTCACGTGACTTTCGCAATATCTCGTTAAAAATGTGCTCATTTGTAAAAAATCAAAAAGGTCTACTTGAAAAAGTTGTTCCTTTTTCAATTCTACATATAAATATGCAAATTTGAATGCTCTCTAAAAACATTTAGTTTTTTTGCCATTTTTGTAATATTTATGAAATTTAGAAAATGCAACATCCTAAAAACTAGCGTTATCATTCTATTAACTTGTTACTAAATATCGACAAAAATATGCCTTTTTAAAAGAAAATTAGAGTAAGGCTTTAAACACCGACGAACCATCAAGTTTCAAGGATATAAATGTATTTTTACATTAAATTTACCAATTTGATGAATAAGATAAGATGAAGGGCATCTTGATTGTTGAATATTAGCTATAAAAAATAGTAAATTTTTGTTAGATATGTGAAATAATTTGATGATATTTTAATTCATTGTTATTTTGACATAAATTTAGTACAGGGTGATCCACATAACATTTCACCAGCCCCTCCCTTAACCTCTTTATTTTTCGATTTAAAGAAAACATTGTCGAGACAAATATTTTAGTATATTTGGTGGGCTTTCCCATGGTCTTGTTGAAATTCATTCCTATCGTTGTTCCGTAAAAGTTGGACAAACTCCCTGTATATTAGCTAATTTTTGGAATCTAAGCTTTATCCCGATTCCAACATAATATATGTCATATATTTACTAAAGGTCCTTTTTACAATACAGATCGTTCAAACTTCACGTTTTTCACGTTTTCATATCCTGTGTCTCGGAAAGTGAAACGTTTGCCGATAAATTGATTTTAAGAACTGCCCCTAAAACTCATGTGGTTTATTTGCCTCGGCCTTATAGGCCTCGGCAACTAAATTCCACAATCGTTATAAGAAGTTGAACTTCATAGTGCCTTGTTACACAAATAACAATTTTTCAGCTAAAACATACCCTTATTGTGATAGCAATAATAATTACTACATGTAACCAAAGATCATAATATTCAATATCATGATCTTTGATGTAACGAAGGTTTCCTATCTTACTGATGCAAAACTTACTGTTAATGTTTTATAAAGTAATTCTGCTGTGACAAATAAGGCAGTATAGTAAAATGAGCTCCCGTATCGTTTTTGTTTTTGCTTTGTGCATAATAATTATGTTCCTAATTTTTTTTAGCTGTGATAGTTAAATTAGGCCTACATACATAAACAACAACAAATTGAAAATAGTACTAGGTCTTACAACAATTATTGTTAAAATAATTGCCCATTGCTAACGTGTATTATTATACACACAGTCAATGTTAATTAGCCTCACTTTTGTTTAATTTTAAATAGTAAGGATCCATAATAATTGTGCGATAGGCAGCTACATTTTTACTCCAACAACTATGCAGTTATACGTAAAAATAAAATAGAATATTTACATTTAAAAAATTTTGCGGCAACGATGCAAACGTCTTTTGTCATATTTGTTCCTAGATCTTCCTTACCGTTTGAAATAAACGCGTCATATTCTGGGATGAAGAAACTATAGCGAAATTATTTGGAATTGGTCTCATATCATTGAGTTTCTTCGCAGTTGCTCTATCCAAAACATCTGACATCACCATTCGCAGCCTTGTGGAGTCTATCCAGAAGAATAGCGATTGATCAACATCTGTAAGTTATACCTACTTAGATAATTACTATTTATTAGCATTACTACTATTCATTTTAGCAACTTACTTTCATGGTTATCAAAAATAAGGGAAACATCTGTAGAATTTTTAAAATCTAAGTAGGTATCGAGAAGCATCAGAAACGGACTTATGGAGACATCGATTTGAATGTAAGGCATACCCATTTCTGATGAAATTTTATGAGCATCTTCATTTCCAAACCATGACAGATCTATTATAATATGTGGTCTTTCGGTAAAGCTTTCGCATACTGAAATAATATGTCTTCAGGAGAAAGGAATTAATTAATCTGATAATTCGTACTTTTGTTATAATCATCCGTTCGATCCAGCTGAATATCCAATATCTTGTGATCGTCAAATTTTGACAATTCTTCGATCCATCTAGTAATGTAATTTTGACCATTGCTTCTTATAAACACTGAAAATAGCCAAAAATAAAATAAGACAAATCAAATCTTTTTGTGGAACTATTCAGGTGAATGTCGAGTGTATTGAACTGTTCGGTCGGTTTATTGGAGAGTAAGTAATTTCATTGTCTACCACGACGGCATTTCAAGGTCTATTACTATTTTTTTTATTTCGATATTCGAAATAGATATCTATACCAATTGTGGTTTCGAAGTGCAGGTGAAATTATTCATTAGACAGTGAGAGGGCCTCCAAGTTAAGGTTGGGAATAAAACTTCACAAAAAGTATGTTCGGTTGCCTGTATCTATCAATAGGATTTTATTTACTAACTCTAAAATATAGAGCATTTGTAAGGTTTATTTGTTTTAAAGGGTGTTTTTTAAAATATGCATAAATAATAAAAGTCACAGTTACAAAATTAACTATATTTTTTGAAATTTATAGCAGCCCTAGCTTTTAAAATAGTGTCGTTAGTATCTATCAGTATTTTATAAATCCCCTTATTTTTTGTACCTAAATCTTTCAAATTCACTAGTTCTTCGAGCTAGTTGTAAATACAATTCTGTTGATATAGGCAACCGAACATACTTTTGATGACGTTTAATTTCCAGCCTTAATGGGAATCATACCACACAAATAACTATACTTGTTTACACGCAGAACTTTTAAAATTCATGTTTAAAATCTAATATAATAATAATAATAATTCTTACCCTCACAATACTCCAAACTAAGAGTACCCCAGAAGCAACGGAATGTTTGTGCGGGGGAGGGGGCAATTACTATTATTTTGTCTTCTAGGTCCGATGTTTGTGAGACACAAGTTAAAAGTTAGTTGATTATATTAGTTTACAGAAAAGTAGGTACCTACATGGTCTTTCCGTATATGTTGTGGTACTTACCAACCTTCACAGCCTTTTATATTTGAATATATGAAAAAAGCAAAGAGAGAAGTTGTTGATTTTTTCTCAAAATATTGTAAGTAAGAATATCAGTAACTTTAAAAAAATATGTTTATATTTTTCTCAATTTTGCTATGCTTATTTGTCTGATAATGTAGAAAAAACTTTCGAATAGAAATTTTTTTATAGCTCCAAAAATAAAAGCTATATGGGTACCTCAAAACACAGTGAAAGAATCTGTAAAAAATCATACAAGAATCTACTAGTACCTAGTAGATCTACGAGTACTAGTAGTAGATTCTTCTATGATACAATTTATTATTTTTTTGGTATCTCTAGAATTTATGGCTACAAGGTGAAGGTGAGATACTTTTTGAACAAATTTTACGATTGATAAATTATAAATTTTCAATTAAAAATAGAAATATTCTAGTTGGGTAGGTCACAAATTATCATAAAAACATAAAAAACAATATAGTGTTACAACTCTATTTGGTTTCGGTTTGTTATAATTTTTAATAATTTGCAATATCGAATCATTAGGTTGGCTGTTACCTAATAAGCTCTCTAATTATCAGAATTAATTATCTACCGGCGCGTACAACTTATGTAGATCATAACTTTTCTTTTCCAATGGCGTTCACTTACTATACAACAACAATCAAAACAATCTAAATATAAAGATTTTATTATGCAAATTTAAAGAAAATGAAACTTTTTGCTATACCTGGTGAGTGAAATTTAAATAATTGTCACGTATTCAGGAACTCGAAATGTGTATCTATAAGCACAAAAGGCCAATTAGAAATATCTCAATAAATAATTCTCCCTTTTCAGTTAACATTATTTGAATTCCGGTTTCGCCAGTGACATTAACTTGCGGATGCAAACAACAATATAAACAAATTACAAATTAAGTAGAAAATACATTTCTACTATACTGGCAAGTTGGCAACTCTAAAGATGTCGTTTGGCATACAATGAGAAAGAATATAGCCTTAAAAAGAAATCAAATAAGTATCAGAGAGATATGTACAGGGTGATCCATCCAAGAGGAACACCCCCTTAACTTCTTTATTTTTCAAGTTAAAGAAAAAATTGTAGAGATAAAAGCTTTAAGGTTTTTTGTGAGCTTTTCCATGAACTTACTGAAATTGACACAGGGTGTTCCGTACAAGCTGGACCGAGAGCTGGACAAACCAAGCTGATGTTTTTTCACAAGAACACCCTGTATATTATTGCATTTTTGGAATCTACACTTCGTCCCGATTCCAACGACATATATATGTTATATGATTTCTCCAGCCGTTTTTACAATACAGGGCGTTCGAACTTCATATTTTCATGTTTTCACATCCTGTATCTCAGAGACGAAACGTTTGCTGATAAATTAAGTATAAGAAAAAATGATGAAAATGATGCCCCTAAAACGATAATAGTCATTTTGTAATCATCCACACAAAATAGTTAAGGGGGGGTGTTCCTCTTGGATGGATCACCCTGTACAATGTGCAAAAGTATAGCCGCAATAAGAAAAAATGTTCGCATCGTGGGGGAAAATTTTTAATTAATGATTTATTTTAAAATTCAAATTTGGGGTTACCTTTTGCTTTAAAAAAGATGAAAAATGACTCGATTAATTAATAAAAAAGACATTTAAAAAATAATATCGCTAGAAATGGGTATATTTGTTATAATTTCAAAAAGTTTTACTTATTTAAGTTGTTTCTTTTACAATTCTACGTAGGTGTACAAAATTTTAACGCTATATTAAAAAAATGTTTTTGATATTCTTTAATCATTTTGAACTTTCTGAAAATTTTAAAAATATGTAATTGCATAAAAACTAGCTTTATGATTGTATCCACTTTATTGTTAAATATTGATAAGAATATGTTTCAAAAAGAAAATAATAGTAATGCTTTAAAATCCTGTTAATGTTGGTTGCAAAATTGATGTACCGTCAAGCATTTAGGATATACATTTATTTACATTAAATTTTCCAGTACTAAATTGATGAGAAAATAATAGGAATAACTTGAAATATCGTCAAACTCTTTCACGTATCTAACCAAAATTCAGGAAGTTTTACGGGACAATTTAAGTTGCATCTTAATTATTGTATTTTAGATGTAGAAATTAGTGAATTTTGGTTAGGTACGTGAAATAGTTTGACGATATTTTAATTTATTATTATTTTGGCGAGAATTTTGACCTGAAAAATTCAGTGCAAATAACTTGTTATCCTAAATATTTTACGGTACATCAATGTTGCAACAAACCCGAATTCCTTATTCAATGCCCACACGTAAGTGATTTCACTTTAATTGTAATGTAACCATTATTTTTTAGTTATAACTATTCTTTGAAGTGCCTCATCTTTTATACTTTTTTCACTTTTCTAACTATCTAACTAACTATTACCTTGTTTGACTCAAATTTTGCGTCATTTCAAGGATTGCCCTTCTTTATGTTAGTCAAATAGAGTAATCGGCCGAACCATTGAACGTTACAACGGTCTGACTGCCGTTTGTTCAGTCATAATTTGTTGAAAATTTGTAGAATTTGATTGAACAAACGGCAGTCAGACGCTGTAACGGCCGATTACACTTTTTGACTAAAATGAAAAAGGGCAATCCTTGAAATTACGAAAAATTTGAGTCAAACAAGGTAATATTTATTTTATTACAGCTTTTGCCGGCAATACGTGTAATGACTAGACTTTCCGCGAAATGACGTATTACCAGCGTGTATTACGCCCGATGCCTGCGACATAATATATATCGTTGGTTTTACTATAAAAATTTTCACAACTGATACCATATCTAACTTTATTTCTGTACTATGGAAATATCGCCTATATTTTGTCAGTGAATTCAGACACATTTTGTCGTTAATGAAACAATGATAGAATCTGAAACCGTTAGAACTTATTTTAAATTTAAGATTTCTCTCCTTCCCTGATCACCCGCTTGACCCGCTATAAATAGTAATGCTATTTTGGAAATAATCGGAATAGATAAGATTTAAAAATCGCTCTATACCTGTTTTATTGATTTCATCGGGTTTCTGAATCCTTGAAACACATATTTATCCACCTACTTGTAGAAATTAGGTATTAGGTAAAAATATAGATTGAAATAACGGCAGAAAAATAACTATTGGCTTTTTTTAGAAACCGCAACCTTGGGCAAGGTTGTCTATCTATCTTTCACCAAAAAACATTTTCAGATTTAAACCGATTCCTTTTGAAAGCTAGTTAAGTTTTTTTTTTGTAAAATTAGATAAATGCATTTAATAATATTGCTACTTGTTTGCCCACCCAATGCAATAACGGTACACAGTTTCACGGTTGTCACACCTTTCCTCCTGATTAAAGAGTAATTAGTAATTATTGTCTCCCGCACGACTCCCAGGAATATTTTTTATGTAAATATGACACTATTACAGTAATTATATTTTAATGTAATTTTCTTCAGGCCAATCAAACCACAAACCACAAACAATAGGGAACACTTAGGTACTAGTAGGAAATTATAATTTCCTCTTTGCCGTCTTTTATTATTTTCTGTATGTAACAAATTTAATGATTACGAGATACGAGATATCTGTTAACATTTTTTTTAAATTGAGGAAATAAAATTCGATGAGATGTGCAATTATCTTTATAAGTACTTATTATTTTCAATTCCATTATTTCCTTTATACAGGGTGATTCAAAATCAAATACCGCACTTACCATAGCGATAAAAGCTACTACAAAAAAATTAAGTAAATCGCACAAATCTGCCTGTAGATTGTAGATTTTCTCGGGCTCGTTTGGCCCTCCTAATGGCTTTTCTTCACTGCGACCTATGTAGATCTTTTGTGTATGACCCTACTCTAATAAATGCCGAGGTCACCTAAGCTTTTAATAAATCTCAATATTTTCCTTGGGGCCATGTTGCCAATTTTGTTTGGATTTATATAAATCTTTTCGAAGTGTTTGAGTCTGCTTCGGATTAAGAGGGGACACTCGCAGAGTATAAATATGCTCGCTAGTCTCATCACGTTCGTTGCAGAATCTACATAGTCCATTATCTGTTTTGCCCATTTTTTAAGATTATATCCTAATGGGCAGTGTCCAGTAAGGAGACCTGTGATTATTCTTACTTCATTCTTGTTTAGAGTGAGAAGCTTTCTGGCGTTCTCAGGCGAATTCTACCTGCATAGAGTTTTTTTCTTATTGTGCACAGGTCCGGATTAACGTAAAAGTCCTTAAAAATGGCTCTGAATTTGGCAGAGGTTGCTAAAAATGGCTTCATATGTGGTGATCTCTATGAGGGTGCTATTTACACATCTTACTGTACAGTTTTTTTCTAGAAATTTCATTTGTATATATTTTTTTCTAAAGTAGGTCGCCTGCCTGGACTTTAATTCTCTACAAAGAAGTATATTCTTATTCTTTCAATTTTCTCATAAAAGGCGCAGTTTTACAGATAAGTAAAAAAGTAGCAAGCTTTCAAACGTCAAAAATTCAACATCATCAGGAACCAAAAGCTTGGCGTGCAATTTGAAGTTTAGTTTGACATTATACGGCTTTAAAAAACTTTCCAGAAATCGTGTCATACCAAGCCACAGCCGGCTCTAGGAAGTTGAGAAAGCTGGCAACATGACTTGCGGGTTGATTTTACAAGAAATTTACCAGATTTAATTTGTGTAGTGCGGGTAGTGCTATCGTTGCCAGATTGCTACGACGAGGCAGTGTGTCTCTGGGTGGAAACAGACAGCCGGAAGTGCTGACCACAGCTTTTTTATAAATTTGTTTTGTTTGTGAAAAAATGAAACATTTCTCTAAAAGTTCGGAGTGAAGAATCGTTCCTTTACAATTTCAAGCCTCAAGATGCCTAAAACAGCCGAGGGAAGCTAGAACTTAGTTATATACCTGCGGCTGTAAGCCAAATCGTAATAGTAGCTAGGATTAAGGGCCTATTGCATAGACAAACTAAAGTACCCTTTAAAATTAAAGGAATTTTCTAACAATCCTACCATTGTTTAGTACTGTTGCAAAAGTTTCTTTACCTAATGTTAAAGTCAAAAGATAATTTAGTTGAATGTATTATGAAATTGATCCTAAACTGCAATTTCAATCAGAAGAGATGACTCTTCTTCACAACATGCTGTTTTCTGTTCGCTTGTTTGTGTTTTTATGATTTTTTTGCGAAAAATTCTCACAAAAATTCGACGTACAACAAAATGTAGTTCCCTCTATTTGCCCAAATTTACCATATTATTTGTAGACAATGTACCTATCCACACCAAGAATCGTACTTATTATAAATACTTTGTTACTTGTTACTGCTTTCATTGTCTGTTAAACAAACGTACCTACTTAGGTACTCAATTATTGAAACAAAGTTCACAAATGTACCTATCTAATTATAATTAAAACAAGGGTTGAACATTTATTAGAAAAGATAAACTAAGCCAAAATGCTGACTGCATAGACCCGTTGAACCGTCCGACTGCGGCGTTGCCACATATTTGGCCAGGGCTGGTAAGCTTGAGAAGGTTGTGACCAAGTCCTTGATTTTTATAATAATAATAATTCTCACCCTCACAATACTCCAAACTAGGAATACCCCAGAAGCAACCACATGCTTGTGCGGGAGAGGGGGCAATTACTATTATTTTGTCTTCGTTGATTCCACCAATATACAGGTTGTTCCGAAATTTGCCTGCTATAATTTACCAGGGCGTTCTGCAACCCAAAATAATGAAAAAATCCTATAGACATCACTGCAAAAATAAAAATTTTAGATTTTTACCTTTGTTTATTCTGGAAATATTTAGTCGCAGTCGTTGATAAATAATAATTATTGCAGGCTAATTTCTAATATGCATTTTTGTGGCACACTGTAAACATTTTTCAAAACAATTTTTCCCGAAACCGGTGCATGATATCGAAGTTCAACAAGAGCGCCTTTTTTCGTAGAATATCCTGTGGTTTCATAAGTTCGCATGAAATCTTGAAAAAAAAACCTTAACCCCTCCGTCTTATGAAGAATTATGATGAAGAATGTCATTCCCTACTTTGTTAATGTCAAATCTGACAGATATATCACATACCAAATTTCAGAATTTTATCTTTGTTCACCCTGGAAATATTTACTCGTAGATAAAACCGTTTGCGAAACTGTGCCTTTCTGGGACTAAAGCCACTTTAGGGAGATTTTTGAGGCCCTGTTTATAGGAATTTTTTGGGTAGCGAACGCCTTGGTAAATTATGGAAGGTTAATTTCGGGACATCCTGTCTACAGTGTGATTTTTTTGTTTACATAACTATTTAAAATTTGATTGTATCAGCAGCTTGCGCTTGTATAAGAGTGAAAAATGACGTACCTATGCAAAACTGGTCACGGGACTTTTCGCAACTGTCCAATTTGAAATTTAATAAAAAAATCAAAAACGTCACTAACTTTTGTAAACTTTCAACAAACATTAATATTTTGTAATTTTTTTACATTGTACATTCTTTTAAATGGTTTAGCACAAATTCTACCTGCATAATGTCCTTTATAGTATAGAAACTTATAGTTTAAATATATTTTTTCGTGCTAATCTCGCGATTCATTTAAAAAGTATTTGGAAAAATATAAAATTTTAATTTCGACACCCTGTATCTTTTTAGGTATGTGTTTTTGACCCCACCTTTACTTTAATTTGAGATATTAGTTAATGACTGATTAACAAAAATACTCTGAAAGTAAAATCCGAATCACTTCTTTGGTTAGAAAGTGAAATAGCTCCGGTATTAAACAAAAGTGCAATAATCGATGCTTTGCCACAATGGAGACAAGAGTTTACTCTTCATATAGCTCCTTACATATAGATATTTGATGTTTCCTTTAGGGCATTTATTTTTTTATTCCAAGTCAATATTTTGTTATTTCTTTCCATTTTTCCATTTTTCCAATTTTTATTAGGTGCTAATTTTTTTCTTACACATTACTAAGTGTGCGGACTGCGGAAGTATATTCGGAAAAAAATTAAACCGATTGAGAAATTGTCTTCAAATTTGCTACACAGAAGCTTGCCTACAATAGGATGGTTTAGGTTGCTTGTGAGCAAAATCCCTTAATAGGAAGGGAAGGGCGGGATAACAACGATTTCCCGATGCAGTAGTTTTAGCGAACAAAATTTGTACACAACTGTTAGTGATACCTAATATTTGACATTATTATAAAAAGAGGGTTGTTGAAATAGGAAAGGGATGCAATTCATTCCATTGCTGCCTATCTGTAATGGGGTGAAAGCCAAATTAGCCAGTATTAATAATATGTCGTTTTTATGTTTTAATGTCAAGAAATCCAATTACAAAATATTTGCGCGAGGATGAATGACAAAAAAACTTGTCAGTACGTCGATTTCCGCCGAGGTTTCTGCATTAGATTTAGGATTTGGGTGAAATATTAGAATTTAGTATCGTGACAAAATACCTACCTCCATGGATTTAAAAAATGTGATGTGGAAGTAAATAATGAATCTATAGACAGCGTTTTTTTGTGTTCATGTTTAAGCATATTTTTGTAGCTTGATAGGTATTTTGGTTGTTTTCTTTCTTGGCAGTAAAAGTGTTTTAGTAATAACTACACGTTTCTGTCGCTGAGAATTACAAATATTAGCCACGTTATTTAGACAAATTGTAACCTTGACAGTAAATCCAAATGTGCATTTGTCAAACTGATATTTATGCAGCTATCAAAGAATAGTTATTTATGTACCAAGGCACTGAAGTTCAACTTATTATGACTCATGTGGAATTTAGTTGCCGAGGCCTCTGGCCGAGGCAAATAAACCACAAGAGTCACAAAAAGAACTTCAGTGCCGAGGTACATATTATACAATATATTTTTGTGAAATCGGAAAAAAATGTTTTATTAGGCAAGAAAATAATCATACGGGATCACCCGTCCATGAACCAACTGCGCGCGGCGTTGCTTGGCTTTGACGATCGCTCTACCTAGGTCAAGTATGACAAGACATGGAGCCTTCGAAAAGAAAAACCAAACTGCTGCTTGTTGTGCAGCCTCCAGAATAAATCTATTGATATTCAAACCTTTACATCTCTCCAAGGCCTACTTATTGAAAAAATCGTACAATAATGGGCTACTTCAGTGCCGATTTCTGAGCTTTTAATGGCGATTTTGGGACACTTCACTGCCAATTTCAAGAAAAGTACTTTTGTTAAAAAAGACAATGTTACACAGAATTGTCGATAGTGTTAGAGAAAGATTTAGCTATGAAATTACGAAAGTATGAAATTTCAAAAAGTTTACTTTTCCAATGTGTCATGTTTCTTTGGTTCATCAACTTCCTTGTGATTTCTACTTCTAGGTACTAGGTATGCTATACCTATATTCCTATTAACAGTTAGGTATACTTATAGGTATATCGTGAATAATGCGCTTAGTAGGAGCCAAATTTATGTTTGTGTAAACATCCATAAAGTTTTGAAGGGAACCTTGACGATGATACCTATACTTATCTGGGAGCAAACCGAAAAAACTACCCCTCTTCGACTCCAATATAATTTGAAAAATTCAAACGTAATTTGCTTTCTTTTCTTCGTTGCAAATGCCCATTGTGTAATCGGGTTCTAATTAAAACTATTTTATTTACTCTATATGCAATATGCAACCACTTCATTCTAAGCAGTCAAGTCTGCGCGGAATGAAAGTGCGAGTGATCGCGCCAGATTCTTTTCTGATTTACAAAATGAATAGAAAATTATTCCGTTCAGTTAAACGTTATTTGTACAGAGAGTGTTACCAGTTGTACACCAGACATTGATATCGTCGCAGTTGAATAGATAACACTTTAGTATGCGCGCATGGTGTTATTACTGCAAAAGCAAAAACTGGAAGCTGCTACTTTTCCAGTGAGGATTACGAATTTGCATCAAATGGCTACGTCAAAAATTTGTAAGTACTTTTTACATACTCCCGTTTTGTAACTATCTTTTGAAATTTTTTGATGCGATTTCTGATTCCCTAAAAACGCCCTTATATTATTCAAAACTGAGAAAAATGCCACAATAAACAGTTGCTTATAATCGCTTTAAGATATCAAGTACGAAGTTATAAGTGGATATTTTATCTTTTGTTTTTAGTTTTGTTTTTCAAAATATTGCTTATTGATAACTAGAGGATAATACACACTTTTTTTTATCAAATCTGATTTTTATAAGAAAAGTACTTCCATTAAAAATTTGCAGGACAATCTTGTACTTACTATTTCCCACTTTCTGAATTTTTGCCGGAGAGTGTCTTTTTGTATACAGTGTGCCTGGTTTTTCATGTTAACACCCCTGAGAATCTAAGTAGGGGAATTGAAACGGGTCATTTTTTTGTTCCTGAAAGGTTATCTTTTGCGAAGTATTGGTTTGGCATTGCCGCGAAATCCTACTGCGATTTTTTAAAGGGTTGTGCTTTGGAAAAACTATATTATGTATTTTTTTATTTATTTATTTAAATCTGAGACCACAGCGTTAATCAGGACACACCAAAATTTGAACAAAATATATACACTGTGTTCATTTGAAAACAGTCTATCCTTAATATTTTTAAAACTACGAAACAAATCAGAAATCGCCGGGACCCGTCAATTTTTGTTCGGAGGGGGAACTCTTTGACGTTCAGGTCATGTTGACAAATTCACCCCTGTAACCCCCACCACCCCTAACTTTAAAATTTCAAATGGGAATACCCCCTTTGTGATACATCATTTTAAAGCTGATGTTATTGCGAATACAACTCATTTTTATTTTTTGAAATCCGGTGATGTTTGAAGAAGTTATGGGTAAAAACGGTTTTGTCATAATTTTAAATAAATTACTTTTTACCCTAGATTTTCAATAGCATTGACATGGGGAAATAAAACAAACGTGTATAAAACCCCTCCCACAAAAATTGAGGATCTGAAGAACAGAATAACAGAAGAATACCAACGTATTTCTCGCGACACATTTGTTAAAGTAAGAGCGGAATGTGAACAGAGATTGTACTACTGTCTAGAGTGTCTAGCGACTAATGGATCTCATTTTCAAAATTTAATAAAATAAGTAGCCACACAATCATTGTGTATTATTTCCCCATGTGAATGCTGTTGAAAATCTAGGGTAAAAAGTAATTTATTTTAAACTATGAAGAAAACCGTTTTTTACCCATAACTTCTCCAAATATCATCGGATTTTAAAAAATAAAAATGAGTTGTATTCGCAATAACATCAGCTTTAAAATGATGTATCACAAAGGGGGTATTCCCATTTGAAATTTTAAAGTTAGGGGTGGTGGGGGTTACAGGGGTGAATTTGTCAACATGACCTGTACGTCAAAGAAGTTCCCCCTCCAAACAAAAATTGACGGGTCCCGGCGATTTCTGATTTTTTCGTAGTTTTAAAAATATTAAGGGTGGACGGTTTTCAAATGAACACAGTGTATTCTATTCTGCAAGGTGTCAAAGTTGAGCAAAATAGGAATTTTAAAAGCATCTGGCGAGTCGCACGTATATGACATGGAATTACTTCGAAACAGTTGAGTGATGAAGAGGACCAATCACAGTTTTGATGCGCAAAGATCCAATAAAAAATATACAAGGTGTTCCTCTCTGTGCCAACTCAAAATGCCTAATTTTTGAAACTTTATACAGGTCAAAAATCAAGATATCCAGATAGTATAAACGAACTAAGTCTAACCTGGACCGACACTATATGAAAGACCCGAGCGTCACGTCATATTTCATTGTTGTTTGCGAACTGGGGTGGCGCTAGACGACGAAAAAAATGGCGACTTATTAAAGAATATAAGGGGGTAATCTGTGGTTATTGGTATATCAGTTACTGACGTTTAAAATGTATGTACCAAATTTTAAATATCCAGAGCTTTATTACGATTTGCCTTCTTTTTACAGTAACGAATTGTCCCTGTGTCCAGTATTTAGCAGTTTTATCCTATTAACACTGCTTTTATGGGTAGATTTGTTTGTGATAACATGAAATTTCCATGCACATGAAGAAAATGGTATGCACATTGCACAGACCATTAGGTGAATTGCAGAAGAATAAACACTATTTTGGAATTATGGGATGATGTGATCAACCAGCTAAAGAAGGGAAAATTCTAGATATTATTTTGGAAAAGTATTTTGTAACGTATGCAAGAATGAAAATAGAAAATTTTGTTTATAGCTCCAAAGCGAACCAATAGTCCTCCATATAAAGAAGAAACTCAAAAATATAATGCGTTTTATGCTTACTTACACTACAACTAGCCATGGACTTCATTTCAAACCAAAAGGTACCAAATACTCGTGCTTGCTTTTTAGACTCGCTTTTCTTAAGAAAATGTATGGAAATATGCCATGTGAACTTGTCAAATTAGAGGGACATAACAAACAAATATTTTATTTTATGTTGTATATTAAATTCACACATTTGCATGTTTTTATTTTATAAAAGATTCTGCAACGATGGTGTTTAAACATTACACCACCGTGTAAATATGTTTCGTTGTGTGGCGCCAGTGGCGATCGCTTGAAACAGCGCCATGCACAGGTCTTTAATATAGTGTTGGTCCAGGTCCAACAAATACAGAAGCCTGCTATATAGTCAGTAAGCCCATATCAGACACTACAGGAAATGCACAGAAAATGTGTTATCTTATACAGTGACTTTGTTGAGAAAGGTCCAATAATTTAAACTGTTTTTTTTATTTTTCGTTGGTTGGCATTTTGTAAAAAAAGATTTAAAAGTTACTTTTGTGTTTTTTAATTATTAAATTTAATTGATTAATATTTTCTCGATACTTCCAGAGCATTTATGACTCGTATACGGTTTCATAAAAATTCAGGATTTTGGGATGGTCCAGAGAAAAATAGATATCCTGTATATTTTTGTATCGAATTTTTGCACACCAACACTTTTAATGGCCCTATTGAGCAGCCAACTGTATTGAAGTAATTCCATGGCAAACTTGACTCGCCAGATGACTTTAAAATTCATATTTTGCTCAACTTTGGCACCATGCAGAATATAATTCCCTGTATATATTTTTTATTCAAATTTGGTATGTGGGGGTTCTGGCGTGTCCTGATTAATGCTGTGGTGTTTTCGAAAAACGTACCCCTATAAAAAATCGCAGTAGGCCAGGATTTCGCGGCAATGCCAAACCAATACTTCGAAAATGATAACGTTTCAGGAACACATCTATAAAAAATTGCCCGGTTCAATTCCCCTAGCCTACTTAGATTTTCAGGGGTGTTAACATGAAAAACCAGACACACTGTAAGTTATTACATTGGATATTTATTCCTACGATTTGCCCAAGACTTAAATAACAATAAAAATATTGAGTGCACGTCTTTATTTTCAAATACCTATACTTTGTGCTTCTATATTGTGGTGCCAACGTAATATTATGACAGGTAGAAAATGTCAATTTGAACAAAAAGTTTCCTCTAAATATGGGCCAGAAAATTTAGAGGGGTGGGGTAGCATAATGGATTTTATACAATTAAATTTCTTCTTCTTGGTCTTGCAGGTTCATCATATTAGTGCAGCTTTTCCTTTTGTAATAAAAGTTGTTTTATAAAGATAAAATCAACCATTTGTGTTGAAATTGGCAAAATATGGGATAAAACACGTGATAACTCCAAAATTCGAAAAATAATATTTTCACCTACCGCCTTTAAATGTTACAGATGAATTGTTAGTTCAAAATTAAGAAAACATGCCAAATGGGAGTTGAGTAAAACATAATTGGTTTTCTTGAAACAGGGTGTCAAAATTTTGTCAATCTGTTGCATTTTGAAAGCGAAAAATTGATGGTATATTGGGAATTTTTTGTCACTTTAAATGCTACGATTATTCTGTAAAATTCGAAAGTAGTTATCAGGTATTTGTTGTTGTTACAAAATTTAAAGATGCACTAAAATGATGAACCTGCTAGACCAAAAAGACAAACTCAAACAATTTTTGAGTATAAAACCCATTGAGCCCCTCCACCTCTGGGCGATGTGAATAAATTGTTTTTACACGAAATTGTTGAACTTCCGCTACTAAAGGGCTGCACCAACTTTCATTTAATTTGCATAACTTCTGCAGAAGTTTTTGCAAAAAATATGTTTTTCAAACTGTGCCTTTATCATCTTGTAACTTGCTTATTATGCATTTCGGATCCATATTTAGGAAACTTTTTATTCAAAATGGCACTTTCTACCTGTCTTATTACACAACTAATTTTATTTTTCGATTTTCGCTAAGATGGTATGAAATAAAGTGGTTATATGCTTAAAAACAGTTATAAAAAGAACATCAGTGCCGAGGTACACATTATATATTTTTTTGAAATCGGAAAAAATGTTTTATTAAGCAAAAAAGAATCATAAGGGATCACCCGTCCATGAACCGACTGCGCGCGGCCTTGCTTGACTTCGACGATCTACCCAAGGTTAGTTTATAGGAAGGTTAGGACATTCGACGACTTGGAAGGGAAGGGGGGGTGAGAGAGGCAAAGGGGGCAAAGGCCGCAATTTAAGTTGGTAGCATTTACACGTGAATTGGCGATTTATTAACTTCCTAAATAGATAACGCTTCCAGCCATAGACGCACCCAGACGTTTTTGGCATGTACTTTGTTTATGGTGTATGTTTATGTTGTTTTAGCTGTTTTCGGTTATTTCTTCATTTTAATGTTTGTGCAATGAAATAACGGAACTTTGTGGTGTATGTTGGTGCATCGCATTTTTGTTTTATGTTTGTGTCTTTACTTTGTTTTCGGTTTTCAATACCCGTGTTGTCCCATTTGATACGCCATTGGCATCAAGCTGAAGGGCAGCTGGTGAGAGCGGCACCGTCGCGCGATGTTGCCGGTTGCCGGGACGGCCTTTGGTTTTGTTTAAGAGTGGGGGGATGTCCTAACCTTCCTATAAACTAACCTTGGATCTACCTTCTAAAATATTTGTATACTGAAAGACAATTTCGCAATGTATGCGAAACGTTAAATGAGCTTTTATTGGCCGGGCTTTGAAGATTTGGTCATTTCTTCACTTCTTACGTTTAATGTTTACATCTCGTCAAGGAAAACTTATAGAAAAAATCGCACAGTAATGGGCTACTTCAGTGCCGAGTTCTGAGCTTTTAATGACGATTTTGAGACAGTTCACTGCCGATTTCAAGAAAATAACTTTTAAGCTGCTCAGTCCATTGCATTAGACGAAATCTGAACACGTTACAATAATTTTCGGAAACGATTGGAATGATATATACAGGATGATTTTTTTAGGTCTACCACCGCGATTTTCGCGCTCATTTTGCGGCCTACAAAAAAAAGTAAGAAACAAAGATATGGCAATTTTGGACAGCTAAGTGGTGCTGCAAAAGAAATCGGCATCCATGGCCAACTTGTCGCGCATTATTAAAAAAAACCTCCAATTGAGCAAAACTATTAATGGCCGTGGAATGTTTATTTTAAAAGACAGAGGAAAACTTTTATATTGAAAATTGATGGCACTGGGAAGCTTTATCCACCCAGGTGCTCAGATAGTTTCGGCAAATTACACAGGGTCTTCGACTCTCTTGGGACCATGCAAATTTTTGTCGATTTTAGATTTTTTTAGTACACCGAGAAAAGTTGGGTATATGGAGGCCCATTCCTTTTTTAATGTCGCCTCGCTGACCAAAATTGCCATATTTTGTGTTCTTACATATTTTCTGTGCGGCCCAAAATAAGCGAGAAAATCGCTTAATAAGAAATAAACAAAAAAAAAATTCATAACCTCAAGAGAGCCGAAGACCCTGTGTAATTTTCTGAAACTATCTGAGTGCCCTTTTGCATAAAGCTTCTTAGTACCATCAATTTTCAATATAAAAGTTTTTCTCTGTCTCTTAAAATAAACATTCCACGGCTATTAATAGTTTTGCTCAATTTGAGGTTTTTTAATATTGCGCGACAAGTTGGCTATGGATGCCGATTTCTTTCGCAGCACCACTTAGCTTTTCAAAATTGCCACATTTTTGTTTCTTACGTTTTCTTTTGTAGGCCGCAAAAAGAACGAGAAAATCGCGGTGGTAGACCTAAAAAAATCATCCTGTATATCTCAGAGGAGGCGTTTTTGATTTGTTCTAATTTTATTTGCGCACTTTAAGGTTTTCCTTAACACTGTAATAAAATAATCTTCATAATTAAAATCAATTCATTCTACAACACATAAACCGAAAATTAAATTTAGTTTACTATCGATCTAATTTTAAAATTTGTAATTTTTGAACACCACTTATAACAAATTAATATTTCCCCAACGCGAATCTTCATTTATAAGGAAGCTAAAACTTTTATGAAGAGTGACTTTTGTGCGAAAAGTTTAAAATTTCGGCCGCTGTGCCACAGCGTGCATGATTTTCCGAATTAAAACTAATAAAAAATTGAATCAGCTGATGACAAGTATAAAATATACAGGGTGTCCAACTTTATAACTGTACAAATCCGTAAAATCTTCATTGTTGGAGATAATGTCCTAAACTTTTTTTGTTTGAAAGGCCTTCAAAAACCTTTCTGCCATTTTCAAAATGCAAATACAGGGCCGGCTGCGATTTTTTTATACCCCCGATTTTCACTAAAACCATTTATCGATTTTTTTATTTAAAATCTGACCCCACAGCGTTAATCATAACACCCAAAAACCCCCATGATTTACTACAAAATCTCAAAATTATGAAATTTTATGAAACTTATACGCATCAAGAGTGCTCTGGAATCATTAAAAATATATTGATAAACACAAAAAAAAAGTATTTCTTCCCAAAAATTCGAAAACCGAACAATATTTGAAAATTCGCAGAGACCCGTCGATTTTTGTTTTTGGGGGGAGCTTTTTTGACAGTCAAGCCAACCCGATATGTTAAAATTTCAAATGGAACTACCCCCCTTGTGGCGCATCGTTTTTAGAATTCTGTTGAGATTTGACAGAATTATTGGCAAAAACGGAAAGTTGACAATCCACTGTACGCGTAGTAATTTATACACATATGCCCGCCACTATTAAGTTTTTTATCTACTACACACGAGCAAATTACCTAGTTTTTATTGAAATGAAAAAGCTGAAAAAACAAAAA
The DNA here is from genome assembly GCA_963920635.1 of Pseudeuparius sepicola. Taxonomy (NCBI): domain Eukaryota; kingdom Metazoa; phylum Arthropoda; class Insecta; order Coleoptera; family Anthribidae; genus Pseudeuparius; species Pseudeuparius sepicola. The sequence continues at coordinate 41,743,307 of OY987302.1, read as the reverse complement.
AAGTTCATAAGAATTCAAACCTTATATTTTTAAAAATATGTAACAAAAAGTCCCTGTCACAAAAAGGTCCCCGTTTTTTGCTTGTGACAGTGACTTTTTGTTACATATTTTAAAAAGATATAAGGTTTGAATTCGTATGAACTTTTTTCGTTTTGCTTCTGCTTTTTCATTTGTAACTTTTTTGTAAACTAATCGAGACGTCAATAAAAACTATGTAATTTGGTCGTGTGTAGTAGATAAAAAAAACTTAATAGTGGCGGGCATTTGTGTAGAAATTACTACGCGTACAGTGGATTGTCAACTTTCCGTTTTTAGCCAATAATTCTGTCAAATGTCAACAGAATTCTAAAAACGATACATCACTGTATTCGCAATAAAAAGGTCTTTAAAATGATGCGCCACAAGGGGGGTAGTTCCATTTGAAATTTTAAAGTTGGGGTTGCTAGGGATTAGGGGGATGAACATATCGGGTTGGCTTGACTGTCAAAAAAGCTCCCCCCAAAAACAAAAATCGACGGGTCTCGGCGAATTTTCAAATATTGTTCGGTTTTCGAATTTTTGGGGGGGTCAAGTTTTCGTTGGGATACCCTGTATAATAATGTTGCACACAAATGTTAATACATCACCGATATTTTGCTTTCAGAAGCAAAATGAGGAACCGTAATATTAAAAAGTAGAGGATTTTATGGAGAATTTTCTTTTTGAAGATGCAATAGTCGCATTTCAAAAAAGAAATGCTAATATAAAATTTTAAGTTTTTGACTTTCAACTTGAATGCCCTGTAACTTTTAAAAGAAACAGTTCTGTGTAGTCATATTTTGTCTCCTCTTTTGTTAGAGAATGACCTCCGTCCTTGTCCACACAATTTTATTCATTGTTATAATGTGTAAAATGCTTTGACTAAATGGTATTTATTGGCTTCGTCGCATAGTAGTGAAAACTAGCAAGTATAAACTATTTAAACCTATTTGTGATGAATTTGTGAAATTCAATGAGTGCATTTAGAATTAGAAATCATTTGCCATCCAACTCTTACGGATTTATGGTGATATCATTTTACAGGATATTATGTATAGTACCTTTTTGTTGCTAGACCTTTAAAAATGAGCAACCCGTTGAGTTTGCAAAAATACTACAAGTAATGCGTAGCAATTTAATACAACAAATTAATTTTGAAAATTAATTCGATTAAGAACCGGATACGCTAGAAGACGTGATGACTCTTGTTATACAGGAAGAAAATTTTAATTATACATACAATTTGTTTAAAAACACACCACCGAATTTTACAAGACAAAATAATTTTGGCCATAATAATTATAAACGATCTAATTTTCACAATAATTACCATAACAAATTCAAAGACCTAATTTTCCACGAACTAATAATTTCCTCAGGTTCAGTAAGAATACTAACCAATTTAGGAACCTAAAGTTCCGACAACAAACCCAATGTCAACAAAAATTTCCTAGCCAACCGATTAATGTACAACCTAGACAAATACAAAGACGACAAGTTTTCGTACCACCGCGTAATGTTTAGAGACCCACTGGTCAAGTTCCGAAAAGACAATATGAACCAATGCAAGTAGCTTCCCAAACGAGTCGAAATGCATTTAATAATAATAATAATACAAATCCTAGAAATCAATAAGCTATGTCCGTAAATTCAAGCGTGCCTAATGTGCACAGAAGGTTTTCTTCACGACAAAATAATTTCCCATGAAATAATTTTTAGCCGGAGTCGAGCAGTTCTATCAACAGCAACAAAATCGAAATTCATAAAAATCAGGTACAATACCTTGAAAATAATAAACAAGACACTTTTGTAAATTTTCCTCTAATGGGTCGTTCTCCCAAACGAAATAAATAAAACAAGCACAGACCTCGGAGCGCCACCAACTTGAGGAGTGCCCAGTTGTGGCCGTGCTGAAATCACGGCAGACTTACAAGCGCCTACGCATAATACTCCATTTATTGAAGCCTGTTTGACAAATATCAATTTTCGCCCAACAAATCCCCCAGTATATATTACAATTTATTTTTCCGAGGACTTCATTTGAAATAAATGATTGCTTTTTTGATAGGGTAACTTTGTGTAACATTAGAGATCCATGGCCTACTTTCAAAGATATTTTTGAAAAACCAGAAAACTGCCAGAATTTCTTCGGTTTGTAACTTTTTTGTTTCAAGAGTTACCGAAAAATTTTCTCTAATGACATTTGCAGGCAAAACTAATTGCTTTAAGCATACTTTATCAGAATTTAAAACAATGCCACGTTTTAATGGATGCTATCTCAGTATACCTACCAAAAATGTGCCCATTTTATTGTAGCGAGCCGTGGCCTCAACTCCTGTACCTTCATGTTTTATGTATTTTTTCCCAAGATACTACATTGGAAATCTTGAAAATTTCTTGCGAGGTATCGGTATCTTGCCCATTTTTCACATTTTTAAAATTTTCTAGTAGGTATGCATGACAGTTATAAATACAAAAATTATAAGTGTTAAAAGAGCACACAACAAACCATGGTTTTTTCCAAATTCTGATAAACTAGGCTTAAAGCAATCAGTTTTGCTCACAAATTTCTTTTCGGTAACCCTTGAAACAAAAAAGTTGCATGCCAAAGAAATTTCTTCGATTTTCGGGATTTTAAAAAATATCTCGGAAAGTAGGCCATGGATCTCAAGTGCGTTTTTACGCAAAGTTAGCTCATAAAAAGCATTTTTCAAACAAAGTTCTCAGAAAAATGAATATTTGTCAAGATTTTCTCGAGTGGCCCTTCTTAAATAGACACCCTGTATTTCTGTTCCTAACTTTTCGAGAACACCCTGTATATCAATTCTGAAGCTATATTCGGATTCTCCAGAGAAAACTGCATCATCCTAGTTTTAAGCTAGTGTTTTTATTTAAAAAACTAACGATATAATCGGGCTTTATTTGAGAACCTAATATAGGTACATACCCTGAAAAATTTCTCTTTTGCAATGTGAAAAACACAATTCTATTATAGCTACTTAGAAAAATAGTTAGTTGTGTATCTGTATAGTGCAAAAAGTGCATATTTGTTGCACGAGGCATGAAGTTTTCAGCTCGAGACGCAGTCGAGGTAACTGATGGACAAACTTCATTTCCATAGTAATTTTTTAAATTTTGTTTTCTTCATTGCCTGTGAAGGTCTCAGGTTCTTCACTTAAAGCTCTTTTTAGAATTGTTGTGAAGTTTCCGGTACTCGTACTTGGTTCATCTTCCAGAATTTGAGCACCTATTTCAGTTTCTTTTTACAAATTGACTCCCCAAAATATAGCCCTCAGCTACAGTTGAAGATTTCCATCCTCCATGGCGTTTTAATGACTAATGTTAACAGGTCTGCCCCAGATTCCACAAGCAATGTGGCAGAAGATCTGCGAAAACAGTGTTCTATGTATTGCATTGGGTTTTCAATCTCTAAGTATTTTCCAATATCACTTGGAATTGTACTAAAAGTATTTACACGAACAGGTTGAACGGAGCATTTTCCGTTAGGTATACCTAATATCTCATAAAAAAATCTAGTGTGACTAGTAGACAGGGGACTAAGGGATGCATATTTGCGATACATTTCAACAAAATTAAAACTTCTAATTTTTCCGCTTATTACAAATGATCGAGGTTTGTTTACCTTGCTATCGGCAATTTTTACAGTTATGATAGAATCCATGTCGTTAATATTATTTAATGGTAATTTCTGTAACTCGTCTCTGCGGCATGCTCCCGCAATGCCAAATACTGCAACTATCTATAACAATACACAAGCAGTGACTATAGAAAGATAGTCACTGACACAAGTGAGTAAGTGAGTAGGTATAAAGTTAAAAATCGGCCAAGTGCGAGTCGAACTCGCACACGAAGGGTTATCCGTACACCGTACAATATTTAACACTACATATTTCTTAAAAATACTTTAGTAAAAAATAAAAAAATAATAATAAAAAAACTCGTTCCAGAGCGTGGTTTCGAACCCCGGATCTTCGTGCTATGAGCCCAGCACGCTGCCACTGCGCCACAAATGCTTGATACGAACCGTACAGCTCTATAAGGATATAAATATGGTCTCGCGTAGCGTTTCCTAAAATATTCGAGAGTTTACATAAAAATACAGCGCGCCCGTACCTGAAAAAGTCACATATGGAATAACAGATGGACCTTTGCGAACCCCCAAAATCCGAAATCGGTACGAAATTTGGAAATTCATCAAAATAATACCAAATGTCATTGTACGAATACGTATCGATCGGGGGATCGGGGGGCGGGGCGTCGCCTCGCCTCGACCACGATGTAAGTATACAGTATGATCCCGAGGACCTCGCCAAATCGCGAAAATAAAGCGGCCCAAAAGGGGCCCAAACGGCCGAACGGCTTTTTTGATCGGGGGGGGGGGGGGGCTCTTTCGCAGGCGGGAGGCCCATATCCCTCCGCGGCCCCACGCGAAAATTGAACTCGACCGGCGCTTTCAGTTCGAACCCATAGCCATATTAGCCGAAAAAATCGAAAAAAATGGAAAACAAAACTTCCGGGAGCCGAACGGCTCTTCCGATTCGAACGCCCATCAAAAGGCTTCTTGCCCAGCAGCTCGGTCGACCGTACGCCAAATTTGGGCTCGAAAAATCGAAAAATGCGACCTGTAGACGATAAAGTATGTACACCTATTACTACTCAGCATCAGGAGCCATAACAAGGCCTATGGTCCGGCAGGGCCGGTAGGCGCTTGTTAACAAGAAAAAAAAATAAGACAAGAAAAGAAATTGTCTGAATTTACATAGAGCAGTGTAATAGTTTAGTTCATACTCAAATTAAAAATCCTAATATAAAATTACTTATCGATACAGGCTGTTACCATTCCATTTTAAGGCCCTACTTTGTAGAAAAATATTTTCCAAATTGCATTATTTATACTTGTCTGACACAAGTCAAAACAAGTTTAGGCGAAACAGAAATTGATTATAGATAGGTACAATATTCCGAATTAAACAACGATATGGCGATAATTTTATTTTAATTTCACATTTATATTAATATTATTGTAGGATTACGCGATTTAAAATCTTTGAAATTTCACATTGACCTCGAAAATGATATACTCGTCAACAATGTAACAATAATTCCTTTTTACTATAGGCTACCTGATAATAAACAATATAGGATTTTAATTAACTCACACGAGGCACTATCAGCTAAAATCCCAGTAAATAAATTCAGTAATCACAGCAAACAAAGGTTTTGCTTATACTGAATTTCATAATAATACAGATAAGACAATACAAAATACAATCAACTTTTGTAAAGCCCACGCAGGTGTAAGAATTTTCTGATAAACATAAATACGAGTTTTGTTTATTGCAATTTTTACTTATGACACTGAGAAAAATAACTCTGGTAATATCGACGTTAAAGAAACGATTAGGATGGATTATTTAAGCGAAGAAGAGAAAGAAGCTTTAATTAAAATAATTTGTCACGAATTTTCGGATATTTTCCTTTACTAACCCTTTACTAATCAAATAAAACATGAGATAAAAACCACTAATGAAATACCAATTTATACAAAATTTTATAGATATAAAGAAGTTCAAAAACAAATTTCAAAATGCTAGACTACCTATGAAATTAGTCGCCATAGTCAAAGTTCCTGGACCTCGTTGACCTCGCGTCAGGTTTTCACCAAATCGAAATGAATGAATATGTAAGGATGCCATTTGGTTTAAAAAACGCACCCGCTACATTCCAACGAGTCATGGAAAATGTACTAAGGGAAAAATATGTCTACTTGAATATGGACAATATCATAGTATTTTCAACAAATCTTACAGAACATATTGCTAATTTAATTTAAAACTGTTATTTATTACACTGAGAAAAGCTAGACTCAAAATACAATTAGATAAGTCTGATTTTTGCCGAAGGAAGTTGAATTTTTAGGTCATGTAGTAACTTGAAGAATTTTTAAAATTTTTGAAATTTGCAAAAACATTTTTTATAAAAACTCTATACTTCAATATTCAGATTTTACAAAACCTTTTAATTTAACGCCACGTGCCTCGAATATAGCTATAGGCGCTGTATTAAGCCAAGGAAAAGTAGGTAGTGTTCTACTTCCAAGTCCTTATGGCTCTAGAACTTTAAATCTCGCAGAACAAAATTATAGTAGGTACAGTTGAAAAAAAAACATATATTTAGTCAGAAGAAAGTTCACTATAGTTACTGATCACAAACCATTACAATAGTTATTCAATCTCAAAGAACCAAACTCACGTTTACTTCGCTGGAGATTTTAATTAATACTAATACAGATTCATTATCTCGCATTTAACTCGAAGAAAGCGGTGATAATATTAATAATTTCTAAATAATAATGAAATTATAGTTCAGAAAATTTTATTTCAGATGCCCGAGAGGTACTAATTAGCTCACTGTATTTCAGAAGATTTTAAATCAGAAGCCGTATAGTTTTTAAAAAATATATAATAATATGAAATATTTAAAGAATCGGAACGAGCAAGTAGGTGAAATAGCAATTTTGAATGATAAAGAACGATTTGTTTACTATTTAATAACGAAAAAGTACTTTTATGGGAAACCTACATATCATAATATATTTGTTCAAGAAATTTAAGAAATCATATAATTGAGCATAACGTACAATATTTAGCAATGCTAAAAATTGCTTGTGGGCTTGACCAATTAGATTGAAACATAATTAGAAAAATGATTAATTTTATTTTTAATTTTGTAGAAGTGGAAATAGTTATTTGTCATCTAGATAATAACATTTCGGAAGTACATCAAATTTTCTCTACAAATGGAAATCCACCACAACCTATACACGGTTTACCAAAAAATATAAAAATTTCTGTAAACAAAGTCAACGAATAATTAATTTTGCAGAACCGATAAAATTCCATAGAGAACGCATAGTTTACGTAAATAAAATAGTGGTAGGATATATCCCTCAAAGTATTGCTAATCGAAATAACGCAGACGTAGACTTAGAAAAAGCCTTGCATTTCTAAAACAACCAAAAGAAAAGGTGAACAAAAGTCGAAATAATAATATTGACCAAGAAATACAGGGGTATTTAAGCCCTACTTTATAGTATTCATATTTAAAAAAGTGAAATTGATTTAAAACCTAGAATTTGTAATCTCTTAGCTAAAACTTTTAAAAATCGTGCTTATATAAACTAAATTTTCTAATATTTTCTTAACTGATATTACTGACAAAAATCGCCAAAAATTATTACAACAGCACCATGAACGGAAAGCATGCCATAAGTGAAAACTTATTAGCTAGTATACAGGGTGATTCAGTTTTAATCTGCAACACCTCAACAGGTGATAGGAAACCAAAAATAACCGCACTTTCTTCTATAAACTATATAATTTTAAGGCCTTATAGAAAAGTTACAGGGTGTTAAAGTTGCAAGAAATATGTGGAATTTATTGAATATTTTACAAACTAGTTGAGATATTTAAGTCATATTTGGTACACATTATAAAGGCATGGGCTAGCATAAAACATGTTAATATCAACCATCTTGAACAACCAGTGGCGTAGAAATGGGTAATTAGTATAATTTATTTTAGAAAAAAAATAGAACCACCTTGTATAGCAATAAAATGTATTCAAATTCTTATGTAAATTTTTATTGTAAACAAAAACGTTCTCCTAGCATTTTTTCATATGTGTCATGGTTTCATAGCAAATTTGATTTTTTCGTATTATTTCGGGGTACTTCTGAAAAATTAACTTAAAACTTTTCTTCATAAGTAACACTCAAAGCAGAAAAAATGTGTTTTTGACTTTAAATACAGTAACTTTTCCCAATAAACTTACCCATTCAAGGTTTTACTTTTCAAGATACAGAGCGTAACATTAATTGTATCTTCCTTATATGTTTTAGACCCTGTATCTTCAAAAGTATAGCCTTAAATAGGTGAGTTTATTGGAAAAAGTTACTTTATTTCAGGTATCAAACACATTATTTCTACTTTAACTTATGGAGCAAATTTTTTAGATAAATTTTCAGAAGTACCCCGAAATATTACGAAAAAATCAAATTTGCTGTGGAACCATGACACATATGCAAAATGCTAAGAGAACGTTTTTGTTTACAATAAAAATTTACATAAGAATTTGAATACATTTTATTGCTATACAAGGTGGTTCTATTTTTTTTTCTAAAATAAATTATACTAATTACCCATTTCTACGCCACTGGTTATTCAAGATGGTTGATATTAACAGGTTTTATGCTAACCCATGCCGTTATAACGTGTACCAAATATGACTTAAATATCTCAACTAGTTTGTAAAATATTCAATAAATTCCACATATTTCTTGCAACTTTAACACCCTGTAACTTTTTTATAAGGCCTTAAAATGATATAGTTTATAGAAGAAAGTGGAGTTATTTTCTAGTTTTCTATCACCTGTTGAAGTGTTGCAGATTAAAACTGAATCACCCTGTACATATAAATGAATGTGAAATATGTAACAAAGCCAAATATGACCGAAATCCACCGAAATATTAGTATTATAAAATTTGGGATTACCCTTCTCCCTTAAAACCTTTTTATTCAATTCGTAGAGAATTAATGCAGTATGCAATCTTAGGTCACAGATTACCAGCCAGATGCGAAAGTAAGCGGCAAACAGCAATACAAGGTTGATTTAGCAGAGGTAGATTGCCCGCACCAATGCATTTATAAATTCGGGCCGTTTTATGGAAACGATTGGGCGCACCAATAGATTTTATGATTTAATGTACCTATTTAATTATGGATTAATACAAAACAGTCGAAGCTTAAAATATTATAGTATTATTTTTTAAGTGGTTTACAACAACAAAAGAGAATATTGGCTACACAATTTGCTAAACAACAGACTTTTTCACGGAATTATTATGAATGTCTGAAACAATTAAAACAATACCTACATCGGGAATTCAAAACGAAAACGAAGTATTCAAGAAAAGTTATAGGTATCAGCTGATCTTACAAGTGGCTTAATATATTTATTTTTCGATTAGTTTTTACAGTTTTCGTTGAACTCTTTAGATTGCGATTTGCATGTTTTAAGGTATAAAATATCCTTTATCTAGCAAATAAATTAATTACATATATCGTACTTTAGAAAAGTGTGCACATGTATGAATGAAAATATTTTGCTCATTCCGTTAAAAAAATCGAAATTCCTTTGCTACCCGAAACATCACCAAAAACGACAAAAATATATTTCATATATATAATACTTTTGCAGTATTTAAATACCGACTTAAGCCTGTTTTACATTGACAATTTCTTCATGAATAAATTCATGAATAAGTTTATGAATAAATTCATGAATTAATTCACGACAAGTTCTATTTTACACTGATGAAGAAATTGATGAATTTTTTTGGCACTTTATGTCAGATTCTAGCAAATACCAACACAAGATAATAAATAACAAAATTATTTTTTTGTGCTGCATTTCCCCTATCAGAACATATTTTCTAACCATATCCATCTTCATCTAAAGCATCTTTAACTACAGATTAAGTCTGGCTAGAAGAGTAGTTGAAAATGCATTTGGCATTTTAGCCAAACGATTTAGAGTTTTTTTTAACTACGATTAATATGAATGTGGAAAAAGTGCAAACCATAACATTAGAATGTTGCACATTACATAATTTTTGAGACCCGAATGTTCTAGTTCCATCCTAGAAGAGCTTTATAAAGACAATACAATAATCTTTCAATTTGGACTTTCTTACCAAACATGCTCACCGCAAGACATGCTTGCGTTGCTGCCCGAGAGAAGTTTTGTGATTATTTCGTGAATGAGGGGGCTGTGCCTTGGCAGCGAAATACATAAATAAAACATTGTAACATTTCACACACTTTTTATCTAAGTATATTATCGTTGGATGAGGATTATCTCTTCAGTCAACAATATTATCTTTAAAATTATGTACTCTCCTCTATTCCTCGTCTAATGCCTCAAACAAAAACCAGTATCAAAATATAACCTTCCTTGTGTTCAAATTTTCAATGTTGGTACTCCTGAAGTTCACGCAAAACTTGACGGAAAATAAATCATGCTCTAATTCGTGAAGTAACTTCATGAAGAAATTCATGAATTAATTCATGAAGAAATTGACAGTGTAATACAGGATTTTTTATATTAATTTGTCCTTGAAGTGACTTCATGAATTAATTCATGAAGAAATTCCCAGCAAACATTTTCATCCGGCGAATCTGTGGCCGATTAGGTGCTGGCCAGAAATTGCCGTAACGGCGAATCAGTGGCAATCTATACTGGGCCAATGCAAATAGGTCACACTGGCCAGAGGTCGGCCACTGTTACTTTGCCCGATGTTCAACATACTGATATTATACTGGCCCAATGTATGGTGGCCATTACAGTGGTGGCCAACGATATAGTAAAACTGCTTATTAAGTATCATACTTGTGCTGGCCCGTTAAACATACTTCACCAAAATGTTATTTATTGATTTTAACCCTATTGTTCCTTTTTTTCAAAAGAGTAATTCACAAGAAAGTTTTTTGTCGTCAATGGGCACCTAGTCATTACAAGAAATTAGTTTGGTACCTAATCGATAGTAGGTAGGTACCTAGTTTTCGAGAAAAAAATGCATAAAAGAAACTATCGACTACCGCACTAATTTCTTGTAGTGCCCAATGACAACAAAAAACTTTCTTGTGAATTACTTTTTGAAAAAAAGTACAATAGCGTTAAAATCCACAAAATAACATTTTGGGTGAAGTCGCCCAAGTTGTCAGCAGCCTTTTGGGTACACAAATAAAAATCACTAAGTAAAATACTTATGAAAGGATAGACAACCAAATGGCTGTCAAACCATCAAACCTTGGTGATGAAAACAAATTTCCTATTTAAATTATTACAAAAGTGACTAAATATTGGAACGTAAATTTCTCACATTAATATAGGATTTGACAGATTTGGCAATCGTGTATCCTCTCTTAAATATTATACTGAACAGATTAATATGTACTTAAAAAATAATATATTTTCTTTGAATTTATTATACATCATAGTCTTAGGTAGGTAAGTTTCTATTTTTCTACAGCATAGAGACGCAGACCTAGGAGTACCTTTATACAAGGTCTGTGATATTCTATAGGTAACCATTCTTTTGCTCACCTGAGATTTTTTATTTATTCTAACCCATTTTTTTTGCTGCATTTTTTTCTTTTTTGATTTAATTGCGCTGCACCTAAAAAATACATTTACATACAGAGTGTCTCACTTAAAGAGTGAAACAACTCTATAACTTCTTTAATTTTTAACCGACCAGAACGAAATTTTTACCAAAGGTAGATGGCATTGTTGCCTACTTATTTTCAAAAAATTAGTTGCCTACTCCAAAGTCAAAGCCACCTGCGATGCCACAAACGAGGCTAAAAATCCAAAAGTCATATTAGGCACTTTTTTTTCAAAAAAATTTACTGAAAAAAGTTTTTCAGAATAGATTCAGAACCCTAAATCCAAAATTTTGTCAAAATAAAAAATATTAAATAAATAAAATTTAAGTAAAAATTTAAAATTTAATTTTTTAAAATTTGTTTTGTAGCTTTTATTTTAAAATAATTACTTTATGAAAACAATTTGCCTTCAAAACTTCCATGGCGCACTTTTCTAAACACAGAAAATTATTAAATTGCTGTTTTTCGAATTTAATTTTTTTAAATTAATTTTTTTTGATTTTGACAAAATTTTGGATTTAGGGTTCTGAATCGATTCTGAACAACTTTTTTTAGTAATTTTCTTTTTGAAAAAAAAATGCCTAATATGACTTTCGGATTTTTAGCCTGGTTTGTGGCATCGCAGGTGGCTTTGACTTTGGAGTAGGCAACTAATTTTTTGGAAATAAGTAGGCAACAATGCCATCTACCTTTGGTAAAAATTTCGTTCTGGTCGGTTAAAAATTAAAGAAGTTATAGAGTTGTTTCACTCTTAAGTGAGACACTCTGTATATAAAAAATAAATAATAATATGTTAAGATATAGGAAGTGGCTATTTATACGTCCGACGGATACAAACTTCAGTATACGTCTTGCGCTCTCATTGGTCGATTGAGCCACGTGACACATAACCTTACTTCTACCGTCCGATGGATTATGAATCGGCTTGTTTACTAAGTCGATTGGATGATGTCCGAGATTATTCTGACCTATCTTGTCTCATTTTATATTGCGTATGCCCTACTTTTTCCGCAATGGGCGCTGCGGAATGAAAAATGAAGTGGTTATTTTATTATTTACAATGATGTAACCCACCCCCGATTTTCTTGAAATTTTGGCTACCCCCCGGCAATGTCGGGGGCATCGCAGGTGGCGAATGTCGGGGGGTAGCCAAAATTTCAAGAAAATCGGGGGTGAGTTACACCATTGGAAATTATTACCACTACTTTTTTCATACGGCAGCGTCTATCCCCCAAAAAAGGAGCAGTGCATACGCTCCTTATTGCAAAGATGCTTGAGAAAAATGCACTTCCGACGTATCTAAATATTAGTTTACTTCGGCTTCGGACGTGTACGGAGTTAAATGCACGTCCAAAGAAGTCACGTGACTCAGCCCGCCAATGAGAGCGCAAGACGTATACTGACGTTTGTATCCGTCGGACGTATAAATAGCCACTTCCTAAGATATATGTGTTCAAATACTGGTTTCGAATAGACTTCTTTTCCAAAGTAAGAACAAACACAGTATTAAGTTTGAATCATTGTATTTACCATTGGCATCTTCATAGGGTAAACTGTTTCACACGAGTTGCATATGTTTTCATCGACCACTTCAATAATCACTGTCGCCGGGCTCCATTGTAACAGCAGACATAGGGAGTTCATCGAATACTAAAACGAGTCGTTAAAAACCCAAATAGGTCGAAGCTTTGAAATTCTTACTGTTTCATGCATTGCGGACCCAGTCTTGGCTTTTATAAGAGACCTTGGTGCTAGGAAGTGCTGGTAAACTTGGCAGTAATTTGCTCCGTTGCCGGGCTTGATTGTCAGTATTTCACCAGTTGATACCTGTGGAATATTTTTGGGATGTATAATGGTTTTTTTAAAGGTGCTGAATGTGAATTACCCGGCCGGAGATCGCTGGAACCCTTGTTTTGTTAATGATCCGACACGCCAGGCAAATTAAGTGAGGTTATTATCGGTTTGACATTTATTTCCTATATTTGTTGTTTTATTCGTCTTTGCCGGACCGTGGGACTCTTCTTCTTCTCATTTTGCCAGCTGAGGGTTTTGTCTACGTAACAACGATTGTTGTGTGGCATTATATATCTACACTACATATCCTTATAAAAACACCAGAAGATTATTAAATTGTATAGGTACTTACCTTCAGTTCATGTACGAAAGATTACAAAGGAGTATTCTTATATCTTCCTCTATGGCTGAAATCTGGACAACAACCCTCAGGAGGACGTTGGAATATACAAGACACAGCATATGGGCCATGGGCCACAACAATGCATCAAACAAACACAAGTTACACAACCACAATGGCCGACGTCCGTCACCGGTTCGCGTCCTCTCCGGTCTCCTACTCTCTCCCGCAGAAGAGCGCAGGATACGTGAAGTCACCTGATGGTTTTTGCCAATCGCGCAATTTTGGCCAATACCGCCCGATGCCATAAACCAGTATTTTGCCAGTATCAAATCAAAGTAGGATTCACACGTCGACTGCCAATGTCAAATACTGTCTGGGCCAATACTGGATATTTACGTCTTGAATACGTAACGATTGCCTTCAATTTGCCGGCATAAAACTGGCATAGGCCAACCTATATTTTAATGGCCAGTGTCATATGTCTTCTGGGCCAATATTAGGTGCCAATGGCCAACACTTTGCCGACATTGCCTACATTGGCCCAGACATTGGCCACGGATGATTTGTTTGCTGGGTTGTCAATGTAAAACAGGCATTATATCATAATAATATAATAATACTACACCTGGGTCTTGACAAAAAGGCCTTACCGTAGGTGGAATGGCCGTGATGGTTCACATTCAAATACATTTTCTGCTCTTATGAAAATGCTTCTTTCTAAAATCTGGCAAAATTGCCGAACTATATGGTCTATATGTGAATATGGCTTTCTTGGCCAGCGACTCAACGAGGAATGAAAATGAAGACGTTAACGGAGTTCCGGCGGGTTTGAACCTAGTAATTTTTTATGGCTCTTAGTGGTACTTACCATTGGGTTCGGTTGGCCGCAGAAAGGACGAGTAGAAACCAGAGGACTAGAGTAAAGTCGTGAAAAACAGGCATACCAACTGAAGGCTTTGAATTGTTTGAATTGTTGAGAAAGTCGTAAGATTTACATAGCTATGAAGCTTGAAGAGGCGGCAAATATGTGAGTGAAGTCAGTAAGATGATTCGCTACAAGGTGAGTGCCGGAAACAAACCAAAGATAATCAATTCAAAACTCCCAATTAGGTTCTATCTAATATCTATCGTTGACTGACGTATTAGGTAATTATTAATACGTCAGTCAACGCTAATATGTTTCGTATCCTTTTAGACTGCTTAGAAATCGGCTATCATGCAATAAGAAAGCTTTTAGCTTTACATTATGCCGTTGGGGACTAATAAGAAAGAGTATTCAGCAATAATAATTAGAATATACATCCACAACAAATCAACTGTGGCTTTTTCACTTCCCACAAATTATTAAATTATTTCTGTGCCTGTTATTTAGGTGGTTATATGCTTTAAAAATAGTATTAAGTTTTATTTATTTTTGTGACAAATAATTCATATGATAAATTAAAATTAATAAACAAATAGCAGGACCTGTTGGACTACAATCTACAATTTAGCATGCTGACTAGATCCGACCTCCACATCATCCCCCCCCCCTAAACGAAGTGGTACCATGACAAATCTGACTTTCTTCCCAGCATAAGTCTTGGTATTTACAGGAACTTGAGGTGTTGTCGAGGTTTCAAGCTGTTGCGATCGTGCTAGAGGTGGCCTCGATGTGCATGGGGATGAGGAGTCTTGATCGTTCACAAAAACATCGAAAGTAGCGAGATGGGCTGGTTTCAGTCGTTCGATACTCACGTCGACTTCACGGCCATCGATCTTAATGGTAAACACTCGGTCATTGATTCTTTCAAGTACCTCGTGAGGTCCAGAATATGGTTGATCTAGCGGTCGTTTTACAGTGTCCTGTCTTACGAAAACATGAGTGCACGTGTATAAGTCCTTATAGCAAAACATCTTTTGTTTGCAGTGATGTGATGCAGGAACAGGCTTGATGCTTCGCATATGTTGACGGAAGGGGTTCAAAAAGAAGTGAGGATCTTCAGGTGGATCTTCATGTGTGAAAAATTCACCAGGTATCCTGAGGGTTGTTCCAAAGAGATATTCGGCTGGAGAGGCCTTAACGTCTTCTTTGTAGCAGGTCCTTAGTCCCAGTAATACTGTAGGCAAAACTTGGGTCCACTTGTTGGTTTGATGACACATTATAGCGGCCTTTAAGGTGCGGTGCCATCTTTCGACTAAGCCATTGGCCTGCGGGTGGTAGGCGGTTGTACGGATGCGCTTACCACCGACCAGTTGAGAAAGGGCCTTGAAAAGGGCGCTCTCGAATTGGGATCCCTGGTCTGTCGTGAGAGTCTTGGGGCTACCAAACCGTGCTATCCAGTGTGTGAAGAATGCGTTGGCAACTGTTTCTGCAGTAATATCTTTGATGGATACTGCTTCTGGCCATCTTGAAAAGCGATTAATTATTGTTAGGCAGTACCTATATCCTTCAGATTCAGGCAGTGGTCCGATCAAATCTATATGTATGTGATCGAATCCCTGTTTGGGATGTAGAAATAAGGCTGATTGAACGTGGACATGACGGCCTACCTTAGATCGTTGACAAGGTAGACAGTTATTGGACCATTGAGCTATGTCTTTGTTCATTGATGGCCAGACATAGCGTTGAGAGATGATTTTGTTAGTAACTCGCCCACTAGGATGTGCCAAATTGTGAAAGGCATCAACCTGGCGACGCAATGGTTGCGGAACAAAAGGTCTGATGTCGTGTGCTGAGATATCGCAATAGATTCCCTGGTGGTTTGGTCCGTAAGTCAGTTTGTGAAGCTTCAGTGAAGTGTCATTGGCTTGCAAATAGTTCTTAAGTTCTTCGTCTGTTGCTTGGATACGAGCGAGTTCATCGAAGTCAATGACGGTTGGTAGTCTCAGAGCGTCCATCCCTGACAAAGCATCAGCTATGTCATTTTCGGAACCAGCCAGGTACTTCAAAGTTGTAGTAAACTGGCTGATGTAACCGAGTTGTCTAGCTTGTCTTTATCTGCACGTTGCTGAAATGCAAAGATGAGGGATTTGTGATCAGTCCTAATGTGAAATTCTCTCGCTTCTAACCAAGGCCTGAAGAACTTCACAGCTTCGTAGATAGCAGTGAGTTCTCGGTCATACGTGCTATAATTTCGTTGTGTAGGTGAAAGCTTCGATGAGAAAAATCCCAGTGGTTCCCAATTGTCTGTGTTGCTTTTCTGTTCAAGTACTGCTTCCATCGCATGCATCGGTGGTGAGTCGAAGTTCTGCTGACACGATTGGATGAGCGAGTAGAGTGGCACTGGCTATCTGGTTTTTAACCCAGACGAATGCTGCTTCGGTGTCAGGTGTCCATTGAGCCGGACGTTTGTCGTTTTTTTAATGTGGCGTCTGTAAAAATTCACACCACCAAGGAATCGTCTGAGCTCGATTATAGTTAGAGGTTTCGGGAAATCGAGTAGGGCTTTGATACGATCTGGTAAGGGTGATGAACCTTGAGCGGAAATGCGATAACCCAGGGAATCTACGCTCTTTGCTCCAAGTATGCATTTGTTTGCATTGAGACTGAGACCATATTGTTTCAGACGTTCAAGCACTGTGTTAAGGTGCTTCTCATGTTTTTCTGGCGAGCTTGAGGTAATCATCAATATAAGCATAAATAAAATCAAGACCATTTAAAACTTCATTTATGAATCTCTGAAATGACTGTGCCGCTTTACGTAGGCCGAAGGGCATATTCACAAATTCAAATAATCCAAAAGGAGTGATCACTGCCGTTTTGGGGATGTCTTCTTCGGAAACTGGAATGTGATGAAATGCACGTCGAAGATCAAGCGTGGAAAAGATTATTTTACCAGCTAGAATTAAGAAGTAGTCTTGAAGCAATGCGATTGGATATCGGCCAGGCACTGTTTGAGCGCTTAGTTTCAGATAGTCGCCGCAAGGACGGCAATCCCCGTTTTTCTTTTTTGTCAATTGAAGTGGACTGGCCCAGGGATCCTTCGATGGTCTAACGTGGCCTAATTCAACCATGAGTTTAAACTCTGGTCTCTGGAGCTGGTCTCATCTTGTCTTGGCGGATGGCTGGAGTGACTGAGATATCTGCGCCAATATCAACAAGGAATCTGACACCTCCTCGATCTTGAACAAAAAGTCGGCGACTCGGTCGACGGAATGTGTCTCCGCCGCCAGTAACCGCCGAATTTACTGACAGGGTTTGGAGTTTTCCTGCTCGGTTTGCCTCGAGCAAGGTTTCGTACACTTGGCAGCTTTACCTGCAAATCTTCGGCGATAATAGCAAATTTTAGTGTTTTGATTACCATTTCTCTGGTTTGTTTGTGCTGGCTGTGGTGTCTGACTACGGTGACGGTTGTACCTGATACTGGAACGACTGCGAGTACGACGAAAAAGTTGGTAAATTTTGAAGCAAAGGTCGTCCACACGTACGACGAAAAACTTGGTCAATTTTGAAGGAAAGGTCGTTCACACGTTTGGTCAGGCCATCAACTTGGGCTTCGAGGTCTGGTTTGGGCACGTTGAGTGGTACTGTCTTCGAAATTGGCATCAGGCGTCCACCGGTAGTATGGCGTTGTATATTTACTATTTTGTCAGCCAACTGCGCCAAGGAATCGTTGCTTAAACCACCTGCAGCAGCTAGGGCCACCTGGACATTCTCTGGTAACGTGTCTGTCGAGCCAGAATGTCCTAGTGAAAGCTGCATCTAATCGGTTTCCACCCAGTCGGTGCATCTCTGCGAGGAGTTCCGAGGGTCTTCGGTCACTCAGTTCGAGGCCTGAGACCAGTGTCTTGAATCGGCGCTCTTGAGTCTCGGAAAAATGATTCAATAGGGCTTCTTTGATGCGCCCATACTTGTCGGTAGTCGGAGGGTTTGCTATTATATGTTCGATAACTGAAAGTGTGTCTTGGTTCAATCGACTGATAACGGCTGTATATTTGCCGAAGTCAGATGATATTCGTTTGCTGTGAAACTGTGCCTCTATAGCCGGGAACCACAGCTGCACCTTCTTGTTCCAAAAAGGAGGTAAATCAGGTCTGTCGAGACGGTCTACATGGAAGTCTTGTGTATGGGATACCGGATGCTGTAGCCCCGTTGAGGGATGCGCTGCATCACCTACCTCCGCATCAGGTTCGTTATGATTATTATAATATATATAACCCCATATAATATTTTCTCAACTTTTTACCTAGGTACTTAAAACTCTTGAAAGGTGCAATACAAAAATCTGGCCTCTCTCTGTTATCTATACGTATTAGGTATTCGGAATTGCCGACGTTTTCATAATTATTATTTCGTCATCTTCAGGGCACTACAGTAAATAATAGCTAGCATCCCAGAATAACAATTCAACAAAATAAAATATGTCATAATATTTTATATTAGACGCGAGTAGGTTAGGTTAGGTTGTGCGGTTACGAACGGACAGACACTAAAATCTAAAGGCGATTTCGATTTGACTGCACTTTTGCACTAATATGATATGATAGTGACAAAGTGACAAAAGTGCACTCAGTGAAAAAGTGCAGGCAAATTACAATCGCCATAAATGTAAGTCCTCACGTCAATACATAACATACTATTTTATTTCGTTGAATTGTGAATCTGGGATGCTAGCTGGTATTTATTGTAGTACCCTGAAGATGATAAACTAAATTGTCGAAACTCCCGCGATTTGGAAATGTATCTACCTAGCTTTACTTCACGACACGACCGAAAACTGACTCTCAATGCGTAGTCATATGGAGTAGATTGTGAGTAATAATGATCTTCAAATTAACCTTTGTTCAATTATTAAAAATTAAATAATAAATGATGTTTAGTGGCATATCAGGTAAAGGATATCAATTGAAAAAAATGCACTCCAGCCGGGACATGAACCCGGGACTCCTACTGTGGCCGTAGGCACTTTAACCAACTAAGCTACCGGAGATATGGGTTCCATCGGCTAGGTGTTATTTATTCCAATTGATATATAGTTAGTAGCGGTGAGATGTAGAAGACTTCGGCGTCTTCTACAGCTACTAGAAGGGGTTAGAGGGTGTAGGGAAACCATTCATTATTGTTGGTTATGTAAACTTCCTATTTGTTCTTCCACCCACAATATTCGACATATAGCGACTTAATGCAAGTATCGAACGTGGAAATTCTAACCTACAATGTCAAAGCCAGAATATGAAACACAGAAAGATTTTTAGTACCTGTAATAATTATAAATAATAAATGATGTTTAGTGGCATATCAGGTAAAGGATATCAATTGAAAAAAATGCACTCCAGCCGGGACATGAACCCGGGACTCCTACTGTGGCCGTAGGCTATTATTGCTATTAGCATAGGCGAAGGAACCTACCTAAACACTGCTATTAGCCACATAATTTGACACTGTAAAATATATTATCCTTATTCTTAATTTTTCTTTGGCATAATTGGTAATTACAAGTCGCTATTGAATCCCTTATACGCGCTGCCGCTATTACTTGGATTGCCATGATACATATTACATATTTTTATTCTTCATGTTATATACCCGTCCGTACGATAGACGATAGTCTACCGCTCCGCTCCGCTCTCCGCTTTATACCCAGCGTGCACCAGACTACTAGAGCCGCTTTATACCGAACAGGCACCAGACTACTAGAGCCGCTTTATACCGAACAGGCACCGGACCGTCGGTGTGGGCTCCGTCTCAGGAAAAGGCGCTTTAAATCGGCGCGGCCGCTTGCTTTCGCATCTGTCCTGTAATCTGTGCTTAGGTTATAGACCGTCAGATAGTGACAGGTTTAATTGCCCCATTTTCGCATACAAGCCTCGAAGAGGGTTGAAATGTACATCGATGTTGAGTAGAATGAAGGGAAATTTATTAGTCACCGAGTGGCCCCTGGAGTTAAAATATGGAACATTCGATTTTAATATATAATGTATACAGGGAGGTCCAAACGGAAATGAGTGATAGGGGACGTCATTTGAAACAAGAAAAAACCCCATATGTTGTTTTCCAATTCTTTACCGTTTTCGTGATACAGGGCGTTGAAGTTTTGGAGAATAATTGTTTTTTTTTTTACAATATCTTTGAAATATTTGCAACAAATCTGGTACACAATAGTGTCCTGTAAATTGGCATAGTTTGGTAAATTTCCGTGTCCCAAAGCAAACCAGTGGCGAAGATATCGGGGAGGAGGGTCCATTAATTTAAGAAAAACTTAGTATGGCCCTGTTCACAATTTAATTTGAATGCATTTTAGATAGGCGACTTCATTTCCTACAAAAATTGTTTCTTTCTTCTTCTGGGATTACTACGGTTTTCTAGGGTTTTCCATAGTACTTGAGCAAATGCTATCCTAGTTCTATCGGGAAAAAAGTCGGCCCCAGCCGCAAATGGCAACGAAGACAAAATAATAGTAATTGCCCCCTCTCCTCCGCACAAGCATGTGGTTACTTGTGGGGTACTCCTAGTTTGGAGTATTGTGAGGGTGAGAATTATTATTATTATTATCTCGACTTAGCCAAAAGGCATTCGCACTCCCTCTACGGGGAACATTCACTCAGATCCCGGGTATCCCGGATACCAAAAGGATCTGGCTCGGACGAGACCCCTGCCATGTTATCGGGCCCTAGGTGACATTGATTTTGTCGGACGCTCCTGCATTCCCCATGAACCTCCTGACGGTTCGGGCTGTCGCAAGTAGTACCGCTCTCTGCATGGACCTGTAAAGACTATCAGTTAGACCCAGCTCTTTTATGTTTCTCAGCAAACTTTTTGGTATAACACCAGTTGTTGACACGATAATTGGAATCGTCTTGACGTTTTCCATTTCCCATTGCCTTCTAATTCGTTCTTCTAAGTCTCTGTACTTCGCGATCTTCTCGACTTGCTTCACACGCAGGTTGTTGTTGTTCGGGATGGCCACATCAATCAGAGTTGTCTTCCTAGAAATTTTATCAACTATTATAAGGTCCGGTCTGTTATGGGCAACTCGTTGATCTGTCAGAACTGTACGATCCCAGTACATCTTGTAGTTGCTGTTCTCAAGAACAGGCTCCGGTGTGTAGCTGTAATATGGGACCCTCTCTGCCTGCACAAGCAGCAGTTTTTCCCCCAGTTCCTGGTGCAAGATCTTGGCAACCGAATCGTGTCGTTCCTTATATTCCGCTGATGCGAACATCTGACATCCTCCTGTTATGTGCTGGATTGTTTCTGAAGTTGGGCACCCGTATCTGCATCTGTCATCCACTACCGATGCATCTCCTACAATGAATTTTAGGTAGTTGCGAGTTGGTATAACCTGATCTTGTATGGCCAGTAAGAAGCCTTCCGTCTCGGGGAACATTCTTCCCGAGGTCAGCCAGTAGTTCGACGCTAACTTGTCGACATGTTCCTGGTTGACCTCATTAGGATGCCTCCCGTGCAGCGGCTTCTCCAACCACCTCTGTAGTGTATCGTTGTCGGTTCGGTGGTGATTTTGATGCTCGTGTTCCGTCAGACGTAGCGGTGTTGAGACGTCTGCTCCGCATATAGCTTTATGTAGTGTGGAGCTGTTGGCCTGTCTCTGGAAATAATTACGCAGATTTATTATTTGTTGGTCCAATTGCTTGCTGAGGTCTGCCAATCCTCTTCCTCCTAGTTGACGTGGCAGAGTAGTTCTTTCTGCGGCGCTACGGGGATGATGTTTATGAGCTTTTGTCAGTAGTGTCCTAACTTTTCGCTGCAGGTTGTTGATGTCCGTGTTGGTCCAATTCACTATTCCAAACGAATAGCTGAGTACAGAGCACGCATACGTGTTCAGGGCCTTAAACAAATTCCTGCTGTTAAGATCAGTTCGCACTACTTGTCTTACTCTCTTGATGAATTCATTCCTTAAATCGATCTTCATTGTTCGATGGTCTATCCTTTGAGCTTGTTTCATCCCGAGATACTTGTATGTATCTCCCATGCTCATTGCTTCGATCTTCTGGCCGTCCTGCATCTCGTGTGCGCCTTGTTCGAACTTTCCCCGGACGATGTTAAGGGTGCGGCACTTGTCCAGTCCAAACTGCATTCCGATGTCCCTGGAGAACTCCTCTACAATTTTAAGCATTTGCGTTAGTTGGTTTTTTGTTGCGGCCATCAGTTTTAAATCATCCATATATAATAGGTGATTCAACTTGATCGCTTCTGCGTTGTTGCTTTTGATAGCGAAGCCGTATTTTGTAGAGTTCAACCGATGTGATAGAGGGTTCATCGCCATGCAGAACCACAGTGGACTGAGTGAATCTCCTTGGAAAATCCCTCTTCGGATGTTGATTGTGTCGGTCTCGATGTTGCTGCTTGCGGTTCTGAGTTGTATCTTAGTGCGCCAGGTTGTCATAACGTGTTCTAAATTATTATTATTATTATTATTATTATTATTATTTACGTACCTGTCGCCATTTCATTGCAATTTTTATTTTTTTGATTTAAGTTAAAGTTTTCATGAAAAATCGCCGAAAATTTTTGATAGACAAGGAAAGGCAGAAGAATGAAAAAACGACCCACTCATCAGAATGAAGTAATTTTTATTGATATACTTGTTTGGTTAGGCCAATATTTTTGGAAATTACAGGCTGTTTAATTAATTAATATGTTTTTAAGAGATTTTTGTCACATTTTTCCGCAAAATCTTATCAAAGTTAATGAGATGTCATAATTATTTGTTAATAATTTTTTTATAAAAAAATAATATATTATTTATTTTCATTAGTAAGTACACCTTCTGCCAATCACAAATATTACATATATTTTTCTTAATTGCTTATAGTAAATACAGAACAAACTGACAAGTGTATTATATCAAATAAAATGGGATATTTTGCTTTATAAAAAATGCGTCAATAATTTTTTTCCAGATAATTTAATTTCTGATCTCAAGAGAGCCCAAATATTTCAAAATTAATACAATAATTTTATTTTCACAGTTGTTGCAAATAATTTTAATTTTAAACTTTTTTCTGTACCTCTAGAAATAAAAATGTTACAGCGGTTTAAAAATTTTGATTTTTTTTTATTTTTGGCCATAGTTTTCCTAGGTGGCCATGGACAGCAACTTTCATCATGACAAAAGAAGGTCGCTAGGATGAGCTATCGATCGCATCCGCCACAGATTTTTTCTGTCAAAAAATAGCAGAGATTTTTTGAGCGTGCCATATATTTAATATTGTTAATTATGTATATGTTTTTTTTTATGTTTTTCGGGCTAGTTACGATGTACATTTTCAAACTTTCGATGGGCTTGTGTGAAAAAATCGGTCAAAATCCCGATTTTTCCTTACAAGATTACGCCCATATTTCAATTGCGTGAAAATACGGGCAACAGCCACCTTTTATTTCTGTTAAGGACAATCGAATTTTCCATATGTTCCCCAGGGGGGAAATGGACATCAAATAGAGCAACCCATTATTACATTATGATGCTGATTTAAAATAATAATGTAGGTAGAAGTAGTGATTCCACTGGCAGCAGTTTTATACAGTGTGATTCTCTGATTAGGTACAGTAAGTCCGGCAAATTGTGACACCTATTGGACATTCCCTCATAAAAATACCTGTAGCTAAGCAGCTACAGGTCTAATAATAATAATAATTGTATGACACGAAAGGCAGCTCTTTAGGCTACCATACCACAAAGTTGTAATTTCTTACTATGGAGATGTGTCATAATATCAGTTGTTTTTTTATTAACGCAGGTGTTACATTTACCCTGCAAATTTCTAAATGTGACACATTTTAGTCATAATTGTGACTTGGCCTCTATCACTCTTAGATTTTATTTCTTTTAATTGTGACATGTTATAGGCAACTAAATGTTACTTTTTCACTATTTTTAAATAGAATGTATCGAATTGCCTGCATACAAAAAATTTAGTGAGGCTAAATGTGACTTTATTAATAAATCGTAACAATAAAAAAGGTCAATAATGTGACACATTTTCACCTAGCTTAATTTTTATTCGGTGCGTATTATAAAAAAATAAAAAAATAAAAAATTCTTTCATAACATACATAATAACAATTAAATAAATTCTCTACGTATTCATTCTGGTACCCATGAGCTTGGCGGCATTTAGAGTTGCATTCTAAAATACATATGAGTCAAAAGAGAACGAAAAATGTACTCTATCGCGTCTGTCAATAACAGGCGATGGCAATATTTTGAAAATACAATCTTGTTCGATTTCGTCGTCTCTATCCTCTTCAATTGGCCAAACAAAGTAATCTCCTTTTCTTCTTAAAAATTGAATTGAAGCACTGTTATCTTCATTTAACTGAAGCACTTGTCCCACATATCGTTAATGTGTTTTTTTAAGGGGAAATTTTCCAAAACCAAGATCTATCTTTTATTACGTCCGCGGGTTCGGCTTCTTCAAAAAATTCGAAATCCATGCTTCCAACGAAAGAATTACTATCATGTAAGGAATAACAATTATTGTCACTACTGGAATCTGAACTTATCTCTCTACTTTTTTTAATACTGGATGTTTTTATTTTTTTTTAGTGATTTTTAAAGTGGGTTTTGATGGAGATCAGCTATATACTCCTCCCTTGTTAAAATTTCTGCTTTGTTCTAGTACTTCCAGATTTAGTAGCTATTTTGCCTAAAAGGTCAAATGAAACTTTCATTTTCGGATTCTGAAGGATCGGGTCTCACAGAATTCCCTAAAATGGCATTATCTAGTGATATATCGTGAGTTTAAAAGTCGGCATCACACCCTACTACCATAGAAGTGGGTGTAATGTTCGAGGTTGGTGGTTTCTAACTGTTGGATGAAGAGTCCTCACGTAATACAGTATTTTCATTAGAATTTACAACAGGATTGGCATCTTGATTAATAGTTGATTCTTGCTGCATTAGGGAGCTCTTGTATTCCTGAATTATGTTAACTGGATAAACACCAGTTAATTCAAACCCTTTTCGCAACGAAGAGGGAGGCATGTCTTCCTACTACTTCCCAGTAAGATAGAAAATTGAGCTTTATTAAAAGCCTGAATATAATTTTCTCTCTGTCAATTTGATAAAGCTTCGTCCCACTTTTCCTTGAAAACGTTAAAGGCCGATTTGTTCAATGGTTGAAGCAGATGTGTATTGTGGGGTGGTAGTTTTACCAATGTAATTTGTTCTTGTATGGCAATTTCTATAACAGCAAAGGAGATATGAGATTTGTGTCCATCGAACAATAAGAGCAAAGGTCGCTCTTTTGGACAATTCTGTCATCCAACCATTAGGAGTTGCGCGATAACCTGTTCCTGGATAAGCGTCTTCTAGCATCCAAATATCCCATAAATGTTTCGCTTTAAATAAAATGTTTGGAGGTAGCTTTTCTCCCTTGGCCGATATACAAAAGAGAACAGATGTATTTGATTAAGATTGGCTTACTTTTCATTGCTACCACCTTCACTAAATTTGGATCATGGCATATGGATGTTTCGTCTAAATTAAATATCCGAGCAGGCTAATTTTCTAGATCAAGCTGTGGAGGAGTATTTTCGTACAAGTCAGAAAAGCCGCCAATAACCTCAGGTTGTGTTTGTTGAGTGCGAATAATTTGTCTCTCTAGAGTTTTTTTTGCAAGAAAAGTTCCATCTTTTGCTGAATCCCACAAACCAGTCCTTACCAGGTCTGTTATTTGCAAAGCAATTTCGGATGTTGTTGCTAGTGAGATAGTTGTGGGCTAAATCTAAAACCTCTTTTCGGCTGAGACCGAATTAAGGATTCCAATATTTTCCGCTAACTTTTTTTCTACTGCGTCAGATAACTCGACAGGTCGGCCTTCTACGTGGCTGTGTGCATTCTGTTTATTCTGGGAATATTTAAAGCAATGGTTGCTCGTTTAACGGACCAGCCGTTTTCTATTAGGTAACTCCTTTGCTTTTTCGATATCCATGGATCTATATTGTTTCTGCTTCTTTGGGGGCATATTCTGAAAAAAAAACGAAGTTGTGAAAAATGCATCACTGGTAAATGTGACACTGTAAAACTTATAGGAAAAAGCAGTGTCACAGTTATAACACATTTCTATCACAATTACCCGGCGACGAAACAAAATGGATGGTAAATGTGATAGCACCGATAATTTCACAATTAAATATTTCGAGGTTATGAGTAACCTTCATTCGAGAAATAATCACAAGATCAAACGAACTTACCTGCGATGTTCGATCCTGATTATATGAAGGCCTCGTCGAAGTAAATAAGGTGCTGTGTAGTACCTCCGTCTCTGGCGTTATCGATCCACACTTTAAAGTAAACAACCCCCGTTTGCCCCTCGCACCCCGGGTATTATACGTCAAACGTCAGTCTTCATATTTGGTCTGACATCTTTTGCAACTATTTTGGGGGATCGTGTGTATAGTGGGTGGGACCTTATTTACTTCGACGAGGCCTTCTTATAATCAAGATTGAACATCACAGGTAGGTAAGTTCGTTTGATCTTGTGATTATATTCGGCCTCGTCTCGTAAATAAGGTGCTGTGTAGATGTCCAGAGAAAGTTGCAAAATAAATTATCTAGTCTCAAAAATAAATCATCTTTATTGATGGGTAACTAGACAATAAAATAGCATAAGAATATAAAATCCCAAAAAAAAAGAAAACAGATTTACTAACAGGTAAACTAAACATAAAGTGAAAAAAAACGTAACAAACGTAAAACATATTTTATCAACATTGAACATAACTACTAAGTATGGCTTTAGAAGGGGAGAAACCAAAACTAAACTGTTAATGATACACAAAGTAAGACAAAACTTTAGACATTAAGTAGACAAAACTGCCTCTGCAAAGGATAAGCTCGGTACAAGGGGCCTGTTGTACACCTGAGCGAACATCTTAGAATTGCTAGACCACCCTGCTGAAAGCCTAATGGTATCGAAACTGACACCCCTCCTGTTCGCAGCCGAGGTTGAAGCGTGTCTAGTACTATGAGCAGAAAACCTGTCAGTATCGACACCGCTTTTCTTTAAGTTAACTTTGATCCAGCAACCGAGAGTCTGAGAGGAAATTCCTTTATGAGGTTTTGTACTAGAGATGAATAAACCCTTGATAGATCCTCTAAGAGGTCTTGTTTTATCCAGGTAAAAAAGCAAGGCCGAGGCAACGCAAATTTCCGGATCAGAGCTCAAGAACGGTAAGTTTAAATCGGGCTGAAACCTGTTTCTTGCTGATGTTTTAATTCTTTTAGGAATCGCAATTTCGATCTTCGTGTTCGATCTATGTATGTTAGTTACTATGGAAGCTAACGTTTGTAGACGCTGACTCGTCGCCAAAGCTAACAAACCAACTAATTTTTGAGAAAGAATATTTAAACTTATTTCTGAATTTTTAAGATTCCTAAGGTAAACTAGAACTACCGAGGGATCCCAAGTGTTCTGATATTTTGGCATACCGGGTATGAGCATATAAACACCTTTAACAAATTTTGAATTCTGAAATCCTGGGAACGATCGGGTGCTATCTGAGCTAATGAGCACCTGTAAGTATTAAGAGAACTGTATGAGGCCCCTTTGTAAAAATGTATGGTAAGAAATTCTAAGACCCCTACTGGCGAAACAACAAATGGATCGGCCTTCTTCGAGGCACAAAACTCCCACCAAAGCCTTAGACCCGATACATATTGTTTTAAGGTATTTTCGGAAATAGAAGCCATGCAAATCTCTAGGGATGACTCGGGGACCTGGCCTAGTTGGAGCGCCCTCCCAGCAAAGAAAGGGGTGCTGCCAGTGGGTGGTGCAATCTTCCAAAAGAGAGAAGGTTATGATTAGGTAGAAATATTAATGGCTCCCCTACCAAAAGGGATGAGAAAATTGGGAAGGCTGGCTAGGCCACATGGGAACCACTAAGATGCCTCTTGCTTGGTCAGTAATAATGTTTTCTAAGGCACGCAGAATGACCGAAAAAGGCGGACAATCATAAAAAAACTTGGCCAATTTAATGTAAAGGCGTCTATCGCAAAGGCATACAGATCATTAAGCCATGAAACATAAACGCTTCATTTCTTATTTATTCTGTAAGTGTAAGCTCCGAGAAGCTCTATCTGCTACTATATTATCCGATGATTTAATGTACGACGCAAAGATAAAGATATCTCTGCTCTCACATCACTGCCAAATCGTTCGAGCAAGACGATTTAGCTTAGGATATTGAAGACTACCCATTCTGTTAATATATGCGATCGCAGTAGTATTATCAACCCGGCAAAGTAATAGCCCGGGAGCCAGTGACAGATTTTTGTTAGTCATTTCCGGCCGATAGTTCGTAAAATGCTTCATTTAGTTGTGTTATGAAGCATCGTGAACGTTAGCTGAGGTACCAGTAGTGGGTTGAACAATGGCACCTCCCATACACCTAAAAAAATTTTTTTTCAATCATTTCCTCCCGGCTGAAAATTGGTCAGATAATAGTTAATATAATAATTAAAGGAAAAACAAAACGTCAGCTGGCTGCAAGGTGGTGGACTCTACGTCAGCTGCTCATACGAACATGAAAAAATAAAAACTATTTTCAGTGATTTCCTCTCCGTTGAAAATTTGTCAGTTGGTACACTTAGGGGTTTGTTTAAATAAAAAAAGTCAATTGAGGCTAATACGCCTTCTAGAAATGTTGTTTGTTTAAGAGATACAGGGCGTTAAAGTTATTTTTTTGAAATTGAGTTATGGCTACATCTCCAGAAAGCGCCACTTGCGCTGTTTTGGATCGTGATTTTACTCGTAACTTTTTTGAGGTTATCCTTTTGATCTTGCTGATTCATAATTTTAGTGCATCTTTTCATTCTGCAACAAAGAGGTACTCTTGTTTCATAACGATCAAATCTACCGTTTGCATTGAAATTGGCAAAACGTGCCCCAAAACACCTGTTGACTTCAATATTCTAAAAATAAAATTTTCATCTACTGTTTTCAAATATTGCACGACGATTGTACCATTTAAAGCGAGAAAAAACCCATATCAACAATGTCCCAAAAAATGTTCATTTTCAAAATGGAACGGATTGAAACTCAAAATTTGGACACCCTATTTCAAGAAAACGAATGTGTTTCGACCAATGTTCATTTGGCATTTTTTTTCTTCATTTTCAATGGACTGATCTGTAACATTCGAGGTAACATTACCTCCGTCTAGGGCTCGAAACGGAATCTAGAGACATGTAAAAAAGCTTAAACGAACGCCGCCCGGCGCCGGTCTATACCTTTTAAAAACGCGAACTATATGGCAATCTCTTAATTAAGACACGGGCTTGCCTCCCGTATCAAAATATCCCCAAAAATTGCATATTTAAGGTCGTAAAATGACGAAAAATCGCATCGGACCTCTCTCTCTAAGGCGGATTTTTTCGGCGAAAATTGCCCGACTTTGGAGCTTAATAAAAACTAAAATACACCCCCGGGAGCCTAAACGACCCCCCTATTCCACGCGGACATTCATCTTCTTTCCATAAAAACAGCTCCGGGCCTGCTTCGCCGGCCCTCCGCCTCACAAAAGGCCTTCCCAGCGCACCACCTCCAAACACCCAAATTAGATAAAGACACCTAAATTTTTTTATTTACGAGACGAGGCCGAATATAATGTCTAATCGCTATTATTTGGCACACTAATGGTATCAGAAATAGCTACTTACTGTACCTACTTTGTACAATTTTCTATCCAATA
This sequence comes from Pseudeuparius sepicola, assembly GCA_963920635.1. Classification (NCBI taxonomy): domain Eukaryota; kingdom Metazoa; phylum Arthropoda; class Insecta; order Coleoptera; family Anthribidae; genus Pseudeuparius; species Pseudeuparius sepicola. Next base: position 41,713,266 of record OY987302.1, on the reverse strand, counting down.
AAACCATCAAATTAATATCAGAGGAGGAATTTTCAGCCACCACCGACAACTTTACGAGTCCTGGTCCCGGTCAACTGCCGGCTTTAGGCAACTGTTCGTACTGCCTCGTGCGGTATGAATTGGAACTAAAGGGCGCGTTGTTTTGAAAGTGCTACAAAGAGTCACATTTAGGCACATGTCACATTTTGACGGACATATGTAATAAAGAAATTTTAACCACCTAAAACCTCTGGCTCTAAATATCCCACTCTCCGTGACCCGCTCCTGCCTCTTTCGTAAGCGAAATACTACTGATTCACTCACTCATCACTAAATCTCCGGAACTAAAAAACCTACAAACTTGAAATTTGGCAGGTAGGTGACTTATATGACTTAGGCACTCCCTAAGGAAGTAGCTAATTTTGAGTGGAACACCCTATATTTTATTACATGTTTAGAAAGCCCATAAAGATTATATACTTTTTATTATAGGGTACTCTGGGTCTAACTCTAAAGGTTACGGAGTTATTTCAATTTTGTTCTAAGAAAGGGCTTTAAAAGGACCGATTACAGTTGTAAAAAATAAAAAGACATTGTTAATTATTGATGTATTGGAAATAGTTGAAAACCTACCTGTAACGCCATAAATGACATAAGCCGATATCATAATTTATTATGCTGCAACTTTCTTCATGTGAATCGCACGGTATGTTCTTCAGACTGTATCTCAATATCGGTCCAAAATTGTTAACTAGGCGCAACAGGCAGTCTCCAGTCCAAGTTATAGCTCAAAATCTATTTGGTTTTTGAGTAATACATTTCCAAAGTGGCCCCCTTTTTCGTTTGAGATTAAAATGACTCCCTAACCTTTAAAGTTAGACCCTTAAAACCCTGTACCAAAAAGAACATACTCTTTAAGGGCTTTCTAAAAATGTAACAAAATGCGGGGTTTTCCATTTAAAAAACATAACTTTGGGTCGCCACTACTTATTGGATCACCCTGTATATTGGAAAATATTTTCGGAATGTAGTAATTATGTTTCTCTACAAGTTTTGTTCATACTTTTTTTTCTAGCATTAACAATGTAAAAGATATAGACCACCGCGGCCTACGTAACTCACCCTGTACATTGCGTCCCAAGCTGAACCAAAGTTTGCGCCCTCCTTGATCTTATTTGTTGGATTAAAATGCAGCCTAATTCAGAATTGTACTATTTTATGAAATAATATGATCGAATAATTTAAAACTATATAATATAAAAAAAATGCAGGAAATTTCGCACCCGTCAAATTTTGATGCCCAAAGTGCTAGCTTCTTTTGCATGCTGGTTAATCCGCCTCAGGATGTGATATCGAGTAGGCAAATCTAGAAACATTACAAAAAATCTATTGGAAAAGTTCTTGTTCGAAAAGATCTTGTTATTCAGGTTGATGGCTCGATAACCGAACACGCTCTGCTATGCTCTTGCAATAAAAATGTTGCACACAAAAAATTTTACTCTTGCATTAAACAATAAGTGATTTACCCTACAAGATCGGTGAATAGTGTTTTGCAGGTCGTGCCAAGTATGAGAAATGAGAAAATTTATGAAAAATATCACCTCTGGTACATTATAGCGTTGAGTGAAGAATAGATAGAATAGAGGAATAGAGGCGCTACCTTCATGTATGATAGCGAGTTCACAATCTCAATGCCGATAAATCCCGGTCAATTGTTCTAGGACGAATTGAAGCGGTTTCTTATCGATTATGTCGTTCTAAGGCGTCGCGCCCCGGACATAAATATCAGTGCCGATAGATCCCGGTCAACTGCTTTAGGACCACTTGATGCGGTTTCTCGTTGATAAAGTTACCCTAAAGCAATTGGCCGGGACATAGAAGTCTTGACTCGAAATCTCCGCATTAGATGCGCCTCTTGTTATTCCTCACTCAACGATTATAGGTATATATTTTAGTTCCATGCTCTAAATAGTAGTACCTAACGAAATTTTGAATTATAGAATCAATCCTCTTTGTCCGGTGGCATGGAACGGTCATGATATGAAGAAAACCTACCCACCGCGGCGTTACAACAACAATCATTGTCTTTCTTTTCCGGTCTGTTTTTTGCTTACATATTTACTATAAATACCGCAGAAATATTCTTAGACACAAACAATACATATGTATTGCTTTTACATACATTTTGGTTTTGAAACATTGTGGTTCACTGTAGGGTTGGATAACATGTATTTGTTCGTCTTACCTACTCAAGCAACACACTGTAAAATTTGTTATGGTTTGTTTGATTTAAATTTAGATATTATTGTAATATTGTAACGAACAAGTAAAAAGTAAAGTAGGTAAAGAAATTTGTATAAAAATAAAATAAAATCTAATAATTTTAATTAATAATCTATTGGGAATATAAAAGTGTGTACCTAATAATTAATATTTTCATTTGAGTGTGGCTACTAGAATTGTTATTAAAAAACAGCAAATAAACTAAAGCAATATTTATGACTTTAAAGATTACCACAATCTGCTAATTTAACCTACAGACTACTTGCTAAACGGACAACACCCATATTATTATATGGAGTGTGTCTGGTCTCACTTATTACGCTATGGCCTGAGGTGGTGTTATTACATGCGAGTACCAATATTAAGTAAGCGGTTAATGACATCGGGAAAATTGCAATATGTTTTCGATATTAATTTATCTCCCAGTGATGGCATTCTAAAGAAACATAGGTACAAAGTACGACCAATTTAAATAGATGTTTCGTGAACTTGCCTATACAACTATACCGTTTCGTTCGCCAAACCCTTATAAATATTGTCATTAGATTCGTTCAGATTTAGTTATCATTCGCAGGGTAAAGGTTGGACCGTTGACTGACGTATTTATAAAGACTTCTCACGCCTATAGCTTTATGTCCTGGAAAACAGATGGCTCTGATGGCTAACAATGTATTCTGCATTGTATTTTATCTCCGGAAAGCGCATGGGGAGCCAAAAATGTGTCATACTTGACAGTCGTGAGCAGTCTTTAATAATATATCAGTCAACGGTTGTACCCTCTCTGCGATCTGTGCGCTGCAGTTTGCGAAATATACAAAGCAAATCCTCCCTGACATGACTGTCAAGCGTCAAGCCCGTTATATTCCGCGATTTTAAACTATTCAATAATGAGTCCTTCCTTCAGAGTTTTCATGCAATTGCCTTGCAATACATATGAACTATTATACACTATGAACACATTTTAATTATTTAAATGCTAATGCTAATGTGTTTGATGTTCATGCTTGGCTAACATGCACCATTAAAGAAACGATTATATAGGACTAGGAACGGGGTCTGTGAGAGATTTAAGAAGTCAAGGTCCCAGCTCATTTTGCTTACTAGAGAACTGAATGAAAAGTGAGACCTTTCCCTAAGTTTTGTCTTTAGCCTTGTCGACGGTGGCGATGTGAGCAGATGCCCGGATCAAATACTTACATTATATTATTAATTTTTGTTTGGCTACATATGTTTTTCCTACATATATACATTGTGATTCAAAACTCCCTGCACAAATTTTAAGGACGTATTTTTGAGACGTGAAACGTCTCTTGCAAAAGATAAACAAATTCGAGTTGAAATTTGCGCTTTTGGGGATTAGCCCTGCTTGGTTTGAAAGTAATTTGTGACATAATTTTAGTTTTGAAAAATCAAGAATGCCTTGGATATTTCGAAAAACTGTTTTTATGCTTGTGAAGTGCCTTTCCTGTAAAAGTTACGGCAAAATGATATCAAGAAAAGTTGTGCAGAATGAAAAATTAACTAATTTTCCAAAATCCAAGGCTTACTTTAATGTTTTGCTCCTTTTTACTAGAAAAGTGGGGAAAAGTGCCCTTTTGGTCATAGACAATACAAAATAGTTAAAAAATTGTTAAGAATGCAAAAATAAATAAGATAACACAATTTAAAAGCAAAAGGGCACCTTCCCCACTTTTTTTTAGTAAAAAGCGAAAAATCACAGTAGGACTAGGATTTTGAAATTTTGTACACATACTCAGTTTTTCATTTTAAACAACTTTTCTTAATAACGTTTTGCCGTAAATCCTATAAGAAAGTCACTTTACTAGTGAAAAATTTTTTTTCGAAATATCCAAGGCATACTTGATTTTTCGAAACTAAAATTATGTCACAAATTACTTTGAAACTAAGCAGGGCTAATCCCCAAAAGCTAAAATTTCAACTCGAAATTTGTTTGTCCTTTAAAATAGTCGTTTCGCCTATCCGGGGACACCGGTGTGTAAAAGAAGTGGGAAAGAGTGCCCTTTTGCCTTTAAATTTTGCCGTCTTAATCATTTTTGCTTTCTTAACAATTTTTCCTAGTAACATTTTGTGTTATCTTTCACCAAAAGGGCACTTTCCCCCACTTTCCTATTAAAAAAGAGCAAAAAATCAAAGTAGGTCTAGAATTTTTAAATTTTGTATGATTATACTGCCTCTGGAAGGAAAAACAAAAAATTTCAAAATAATTTCGAATACATTTTAAATATGTGGCTTATTTTTCGTTTTTTTGAGCTGTTGAGCTTTTGAGAGATTGTATGTTACTTGGATTTAGTTGAAATTTTGTGGAAGCTGAAAGTTTGTTAAAATTATAGTTGCTAAATTCTGTGTATAGATATTAAAAATTGACAAGTTGTTGGATTGCAGGGAGGACTATATACGGACAAGATTCAAACCGAAACTTATTGTAATCCTTCCTAGATATCTCGGAGAATGCTGATTAAAATTATTAATATTATTATTATTATTGCTGCTACTGTTATTGCTAATTGTTAAAGAATAAAGTATAGAGAATATATATAACATATAACATAACACAGTGTTTCATTCTCAACAACTTTTCTTAATAACATTTTGCCGTAACCCCTATAGGAAAGGCAGTTTACTAGTGTAAAAAACTGCTTTTAGAAATGTCCAAGGCATACTTGATTTTTCGAAACTAAAATTATGTCAAAAATTACTTTCAAACCAAGCAGGGCTGGTCCTCAAAAGCTCAAATTTCAACTCGATTTTTTTTTGTATTTTATAAGAGTCGTTTCATCTATCCTGCAACACACTGTATATATATAATGTCACTAACAACATCAACAACTGCACTTAATATTTTAACACTTTTGTTCTTCCAGGAGCCATGGGACTTGCTACGATTATTTTTGTCATGGGATTTCCTTATTTAATTGGAGCATTAAACTGTGATAGAGAGTTCAACTACTACGAGCAATATGGCAAGAATGGATTCGACATTATTTGCAGAGGAATTACGAAAGGATATGAGAATATACTAAAAAATATAGCAATCTTCAACGAAATAACTTTAACTATTAAAGACTCCCAATTTGAAAATGTGACACAAGACTTATTCAGTAACGTGAAGAATATAAAATATTTGAACGTTGTAAATTCAACGTTTACGTTTCCCAAAAACCATGCAATTTTTGCAAGGTTAGGCCAGCTGGAACATCTTGAAATTGAAGGCACTGACATTTACATTACAGACACAACATTCAAGGGATTGAAGAAAATGCTAGAATTGACATTAAATAATACAAATACGTCTATTATACAAAATAGATCGTTTAGTCCTTTAGTGAAGCTACGGCATTTGGCCGTTACAAATAACAAACTAACGCGTTTGTCTGATATTCCATTGTGTGAACTAAAAACTTTGAAACAAATTAATTTGGAAAATAATTTAATAACTGACATTCATTTCGATTTTTTTCTCTGCAAAAGGCGTAGTGCTAGTAGTCTAAATGTTAGCCTAAATGGAGATGTACAGGAAGTTAGTGTTCAAGATACCTTCTACAAAGTGAACGATGATGCTTTTGAACTTATGGAAATCAATTTAAGTCATAATAAAATAGTGACTGTCAGTAAAGCATTAGAGAACTTAGAAACATTGAAATATATCAATTTGGAAGGAAATTTGATTCAAAATCTTACTAATATAACTTTTACACATTTGGAGGATTTGGTTTCCATAACATTAAGTAATAATTCTATTACTAGCTTCGAGAAAAATTTTGATAACAAGCTGCAGCTAAAATATCTTTATCTCCAGTATAACAAACTTCAAATTGTTAAAATAGCTAATGTTCCCAAATTGCGATATTTAAACCTAGCCTATAATACCATTTCACAAATAAATTTAGTTTATGCAACCGACTTAGATACATTATTATTGAATGATAATAAGTTGGATAGGATAAACTCAAGCTTCTTTAAATATTTAGGAAATCTAGTCATTTTGGATTTGTCTGATAATAATATATCATTTACCAATACCACGTTCCTAGGACTAAACAGCTTAAAGCAATTGCTACTTGCTGGAAACAATTTATCAGTATTACCCGAATTAATATTTCGTCCATTAAAGAATTTAAAAGTATTAGATATATCTCGTAACGATATAGCCTCCTTAATGCCAAATACAATTTTTCAGTCATTAGTTAAATTAGAACAATTAAACCTGTCGTGTAACGTGTTAGAGGCTATAAACTATGCTTTACTAGAACCTCTAGTAAATTTGAAGGTTCTTGATGTGGCCGGCAACAGGCTTCGAAATATTCAATACGATTTGATTATTAGCAATTTACCTTCCATTTCAGTATTAAATATTAGATCGAATTTACTCTCTTGTGAAATTTTGGTACAAATTATTAACTTTCTTAAGAAAAAAAATATAGGCTATACGGCAAGTGAACACTTTGACTATACGAAAGAAAACGTTGCCGGAATTCACTGCAGCAATACAAAAATGAAACCAAAATCCAACGGTGAAAGTTCTGTATTATTTAACTTTGTTATATTACTTGTTATAGTGCTTATATCTATTTTAATAACTGTTTTAATATTTAAGATATACGTATACTTAAAAAGGCGGAAATATAAAGCCGACGAATTTGAACTTGTTACAGAGTAGGGCAAGTGTTTATAAATTCCTAAATTAAGTAGATATGTGATATAGTTTAGGTCGTTTATATTAGGTAAATGAAAAATCCTATCTCTTATTTTTGATCCTTTTTACTTTGTTCGATTTTAAAAATGTTAATATTTTATTTGGTATATTTGATGATTTGATTATATTAGTTATTTATTAGAAACGTTGAAGCGTCGGGAAGATAAATATGTTTGTGTGTTAACCCCAGACAAAATATAACTAGACCAATATAATAACGATTGACATTGTAATTATTTAACATATTATACAGTACCAAATCAAAACGAATATAAATATTTTAAGGTGCACGGCGGTGGCAATTTTTCTTATACTTACCAATTTTCTTATACTTACCTATTGTTATACCTCCCATTGTTAAAAATTATTATATTGATACACAACTTTAAATTTTTTAAAGTTAAAACAACATGTTTGCACATACTAGGAAACAATAAAACATGTACATACAGTTAATGAATCGTAGTATATCAAACAGTAGACCGCATGGCCGCGGCGTTGCCGGATAGTGCAATCGTCTGTGAAAATCAATATTTAATAGATAAAAGATCAAAACGCAAATATGTCGATACAATAATATTACAAGACGTAGGTATAAATGTCGGTACATTTACAATCTTTTACTATTAAAATAAAATGAGACATAATCCATTGTATATCTCGTGAATACAATACCTAATTTTAATTTAGGTATACACGTGGAAATTCGTTCAATTTTACCAAATAGTAAACAAATGGATGTATTTCACGATTTATTTCTTTAAAAAAATCTACTTATATTTTGTCTGGGGTGTCAACAGTCGGGACTTTCCCAAGAACAAGTTTATAGATATCTTCATCGTTCTCGTACAATCTATGGTCGTCGTCGACGAGATTTTACAGAGGTAGTATCTGAGACTTATTCGTTTCTCCGACGGGTATATAGGGAAAAAGTATGTTTGTCAAGATTCCTTTGTATAGGTACATCTTGATAGACTAATTATTATTATGAAGATATGATGAATATTTTTTTATAGTTTTATTTATTATAAAAATGCTGGGTTAAAACCAATTTAATTCGTAAGATTTTTGTCTTCGTTTGTTCCTATAAGTAATTTATTGTATACCTACTGTATTTATTTTTAAGGAATTATTTAATTCTGAGAAACATACTGCGGACCTTCGCGTATTTTGTGATATTTTTAACTTTGGTTACCATTTTTGTTATATACCCTTCCTTGTACACCAGACCTCTACTTTAAACGTGTATAATTAAAAAAAAATCGTTTTCATTACCTACCTATTTTCATACTCCAAAAAAGAAATACAAGATCAAACAAACTTACCTAAGTGAAGTTCGATCTTAATTATGTAAGCGTATGTGAAAGAAGATTGATTACCCATGGTGAGTGAGTGCAAACAGGGTGTTAAAAATTCACTACAAAGATTTTAAGAACTTATTTTTCTTATTTGATCGGAGGTATTTTTAGATAAAAAATATTTTTCTTATAAATCGGTACCCTAAAATGCAGCCCCTTCGAGCTGCAGCGATCGTAAACTGAGCGAAAAAAAAGGCTATCCCCATGTTTAAAGCAAAAAAATAATATAGCGCTTAAGGGGTTTGCCAATTTTCAGTTCAAAATAACAGATTTTTTCGACTTACTGGTTTTTTAAATAAATTGTGCCATTTTGCCCTAAAGTACAGTTTTGATGCCCTTATCGTAAAAAAAAACAATTTGAATGGGGCGACAATTACAAACCTTATGGGGGTGTTCCGGTTTTAAGTGGGTCACACTCTATATTTGCAACACCGTTATGAGAAACTTAAAAAGGTGCTGCAATATGTGCCACCAATTTATCACCTCTTTTATCTTCATTTGATATATATTCATGATGATTCATTTCATTCATTTGATACATAACATAATGAGGGATGAGGAAGAAGAAAACAGTTCTGAATTCTGAAATTACTTTTCTGTATTCTGATTCGCTAGAACTGGCCCAAAACTATTGTATTAAAGTAAGGACTAAAATGACTTTTTTAATTGTCACCTTCAATTTTATAAATGAAACTATTTATGTGTTCAACTTTTTTTATGCAATTTCCTAATGCTAATAATGGATACTATTATATTTTTGAAAAATACCCTTTTCCACAAAGCAGAAGTGATCCAAGCAAGAAGAATTAAAAATTTTCCCGCTACACCCACACCTTCTTGTAATGATTTTACCCAGAAAATTATATTTGTGATTTATAATAATATAAAAAAACAATTTGCATGAAGTATTATGAAAATAACAGCCCGATTTATAGAAACGCCTTTTGCTTAAAATCTCAAAACAATTAAAATGCTACTTAGATCACTTCTGTTCTTGACTAGCCAAATATTCAATCAGAATTTGAGGAAAAATACGTAGTCCGATTTAGTCAGTCATATAAGTTATTCTTCATGTTCAGAATTCTGTCCTGTGGCGCAACGAAGGTGGGGCTGCCGGGCTGCAGCCCCCCCCCCCCCCCCCCGAGCTCATACCAACCAGGCGAAAAAAGGGCTAAACAATGCTGATAAAAACAATACTACAGAGGAAACATATCATGGTGATGTAACTTTACAATTTTCTATGCCTCAGTTAAATCATCTGTCCTTAAAATTTCTAAAAAATTTCGTCTGCGGCGCATTTTAATAGGCGAACTCCTATTTTAATTCCTGTTTTTAAAAATCAATAATCATTATAAACCCTCCAGGAAATAAATTCCTATAGGTAGATACCTATCTATATTCTACATTTGGCCCCTTGAGAGGACATGTTAATTTATAGGATGTGACAATAAATTTATAGGCACTAGCTTATATTTTTACTTCCACATCACTCAAGGAATTCTCTCTCGGGCTCTTATGTAAAATAAAAAAAGGGTACCTACTTCTTACATTTACTGAATAGTTAAATTATTATTATATTCGGCCTCGTCTCGTAAATAAGTAAGTGTAGTACCCTCGCTTCTGCCCGTCTGACCACAAATTTTAAAGGAAAATAGGTTTCTTCCGGTATTCGCTTGCCGCTACCTCGCGCCAACTGGCGTCGGCCCACTCAGTCTTCGTTTTTGTGTTGTACCGACCGCATCGCTGCGCTAGCGTTTAGAGAATCGTGCTACGCAGATATGCCAAAACCTTCCAAAAAGCGTCGAAGCCCCTCGCCGGATAGTGAGTATATTATCACTAAGATAATAAAACGTAGATCGAAGAGTATTTACGAAGTATTAGGGCGAATTCGCTGCACAAGAGCCGCGGTGTGAAGATTGTTGATTTGATTACGGGGAAGTGACCTCGAAGGTGCCTAGGGTGGCACTGAGTGTTACTGTTAGTAGCCACGTTCTGCCTAGGGTGGTAGACGTGTCTCTATGACCTAGGGTGGTTATATACTATTAAAAAATGTACTTTATTACAGGGAAGTGACCTCGGAGGTGCCTTGGGTAGCACTGAGTGTTACTGTTAGTAGCCACGTTCTGCCTAGGGTGGTAGACGTGTCTCTATGACCTAGGGTGGTTATATACTATTAAAAAATGTACTTTATTACAGGGAAGTGACCTCGGAGGTGCCTTGGGTAGCACTGAGTGTTACTGTTAGTAGCCACGTTCTGCCTAGGGTGGTAGACGTGTCTCTATGACCTAGGGTGGTTATAAACTATTAAAAAATATACTTAATTATAGGAAAGTGACCTTGGAGGTGCCTTGGATAGCACTGAGTGTTACTGTTAGCAGCCACGTTCTGCCTAGGCTGGTAGACGTGTCTCTAAGACCTATAGGGTGGTTATATACTATTAAAAGATGTACTTGATTACAGGGAAGTGAGCTCTGAGGCGCCTAGGGTATTACTGTTAGCAGCCATGTTCTGCCTAGGGTGGTAGACGTGTCTCTATGACCTAGGGTGGTTATATACTATTAAAAGATGTATTGCCTAGGGTGATCGACTTACTATAAGTGACAGGAACCGTGCGGAAGCAATGCCTCAGATAGAACCAGACATCTTATCCATATTTGGAGGGGTCGGTTCTCCGGAAAAGATATTTTCAGATCCGGTTCAACCAGAGGTTGGGGTGCGATTCTCAAATCCGGACTGCCAGAGAACTTAAGGGCAGAATTAATTAAGAAATATACCCCCCTTCCCCGAGAATTGTCAAGAGTTATACCAACCCAAGATAAATCCGGAAGTCAAAGTAGCGCTTCCTGAGAATACAGTCCGCAGGGACTTACGATTATCACAATTGTAATAACAAAAAAAGGAGGGGGGGGAGGGCAGTAAATATGCAATTAATATAGGTGCAGGTGCTCAGCGATACTGGTAGATACTTAGTGATATCTTCCACTCTAAGTCTATATCAAGACGGGAATTGTTAATATTAAACCGAAATAAAAACACCTCAAAAGATACCCTACTTAGGTGGCACTATCAAGAGTGTTAAGGACTTAGAAAAGTCAGTTGATCAATTAAAGATCCAAAGAAGAATCTAAACATTCGAACGCAGTGAAGTTGGAAAACTTCAAGCGTTTGCATTTCTGCAAAAGAGGAGAGCGCAGCAGAGTGGACAAGTTCACCGTGCTCCCAACAGCCAACGTCGTAGACACCAATATCAGGAACAGTACCAACCGAAGAGGCAAGATCGACACAAGCCTCAGAGCGAAAAGAGACGTCGCTACCCTTAGAGGTTGGTATCTGCGGAGTAGATTAAAGTTTCTTGTTCAGAATGGGTGTGACTTGGTTAAGGATTTATTTCCTATATAAAGAGAATAAATATTCCTTTTATTAAGAGGCCAATACAGACGGTTGTTCCTCCCGAACCAAGGTGGTTCAAGGAGGAGATTAATATTATCATCTATATAATTCTAGATTTAGAATATATTTCTAAAGTCGATCAAAGGGAAGATCGATTCATCTTTAATATCCTTATAATTTCAAAAACGGATGGTAGTTACCGTTTAATTTTAAACCTTCGGTCCTTTAATAAATTCTTCAAATTATCTCATGTTAATAAGATAGGAAACTATAGAACTGTTTCGCGTTTGATTACATCAAACATCTTTATGGGAACTATCGAATTTTTGAGATTTAGATTTATCAAGTGTATATATGAATACAAGGTGTTGGCTCTTGGGCTGAGTTGTGCCCTCCTAATTTTTACCATGATTTAAAGACCATTAATGTCATGGTTGAGTGAAAGAAGATTCTTTTCAGATATCTATTTGGAGGATATATTAGATTTAGGAAGGGACACATCTCAATGTCAAAAGATATACAGGAGACAATAGGTTCATTAGAACATTTAGGATATCTCATAAATTATAAAAAGAGTAACCTCATCCCCAGTCAGCTCTGTAGATATTTAGGGTCTGAGGAAATGTCACTTGAGCTACCTCCTGAAAAACGTCGGAGCCTTATAGCACTGGTAAGAGAGTTTCATTTATTCAAGAAATGCAGGATTAGAAGTTTTTATAAATTTATTGGTAATTTGGTTTTGGTAGCTCTCGCTATTAACCCAGATACTGCCACTGGCCTTTTAAAAGGACGCTAACAAAATCAATATTTCTTTCAACCTTGGAATTTTCTCACATAGATGGCGCCACCAACTATGTTCTGTTGAGCAATTTCTAGAACAATTTTTTACATTTGGGGGTGATTCATTGTTGTTTGCTTGATAATACAGCCAAGTGTTTTTCATTGGGTTTAATTGATTCTGTCATGGACAACAAAAGGTAAGAAATACTTTTTTGTTATTGGAGATTTATAATGTTTATTTATAATTACGAATATGAAACAGTTCAACTTCTAATGCTTAATATTTGAAAATATGTTTTGGTTATAATATGGCGGCTACATGACCTTGCAAACAGTGCCGTCCTTTTAAAAGACCAGTGGTAATATATGCTACTTTTCAGGTATTGGAAAAAACCATTAACTCTAAATGAATTATTGGCCGAGATTGAATATATTGATGATGATCATAGGATTCCCGACGCAATAGTGGTTCTACCACCAACAAACGCCAATGGGGATGTAACAGATGAGGACTCCGGTGATGATGAAAATGTTACAATGGATAACCTTAGGTAGTTTTTTTGTCTTGCTTTTTTTCCTCACATAAAACTGCTATCATTCGTTATTTGTATTTTTCAACCAGAGGCTAATATTTTTTAATCACATTTTGTTTATACTATTATATATTTTTTTCTTTATTACAGGTAGTATACTGAATTCTGAGGCTGAACCTGTTTTCGAGACCAATAGAGATGACTTAGATGAGAATGAATCTGAAGACAGTGATGCAGATATTCCTCTGTCTAGTTGTATGAAGTATAAAAAAAAACGAAAGCATAACAACTGGATTCAACAGGATATCACAGATACGTTACCAATCTGGCACCACGAAGTTGGTCCAAAAAATAATTTATCAACCTTGGATATTTTCTACTTTTTTTTCGACGAAGAACTAACTGTGGGACATGTTAACTGGATATACAAATATGTATGCCGAACAACATAATAGAACTGGCGATGTGAGTAAAGACGAGATGAAATGCTTCTTTGGAGTTCTTACTTACAGTGGCTATTGTACAGTTTCAAGAAGGCCTCTATACTGGGAAAATAGCTCTGATGGAAATCATAAAATCGTATGTGAAGCTATTCGAGCTATGTGAATAAGTTCTCAAAAATCAAACCTTTTCTTCAACACCTGAGTAAAAAATTTTTGGAATTTGCCCCACACAGACAAAACCATAATATCGACGAGTCGATGATACCGTACTTTGGACGTCATGGCTCGAAACAATTTATTAGGGGCAAACCAATAAGATGGGGCTACAAGTTTTGGATGGGGACGGACCATAAGGGTTATATCGAGTGGTTTGAACCCTATCAAGGCTCTACGACGAAACTAGACGAACGATACAAAGACTTAGGTTTGGGGGCGAAAGTTGTTTTAACATTTGCTGACAAAATTATGTCAGAGAAAGGTCGTTTACCATTTCATCTTTTCTTTGACAATTTTTTTACCTCTTGGGACTTGCTTTTAGTCCTGAGAGACAGAGGTATCAAAGCAACGGGTACCGTAAGATCTGAAGAAAGAAGAAAGAGGCGCCTTTGAATATGCTTTAGAAACAACGGAAAATATCATAGTTTGTCGCTGGAATGATAACAGCGTCGTTACAATAGCTTCAAACTGTGAGTCTGTATTGCCCTCTAATAATGTCTCTCGATTTTCTCAAAAAGAAAAGAAACAAGTAAATATACCCCAACCAAAATTGATCAAGTCATACAATCAAAACATGGGAGGAGTAGACAGAGCTGACCAAAATATTAGTCTGTATCGGGTCAGCATAAGAGGAAAAAAATGGTATTTTCCATTGATTGGTCATGGCTTAGATATGGCAATTCAAAACGCCTGGCAGCTGCATCGTTATTATGGTGGGAAAATGGACCAATATGCGTTTCGAAGATCCATTGCGAAAGGAATTTTAGAAACATATAAAAAGACAACTAAGCGAGGACCTCTGCGCCCTAGGATGGATAACAGAGAATACTCACGATACGATGGAAGAGACCATCTTGTTATTTATCAGGAAAACCAGATTAGATGTCGCCTTTGCCATAAAAAAGTGCAATTTCGGTGCAATAAGTGCGATGTAGGTTTGCATCCTAAAAACTGCTTCCTGGAATATCATAGTCAGTAATGTTTGTTTCATTTATTATTATATTATAAGACTCGTGTTTTTTAAATAAATAACATATTTTAGTGCATCTAATATTTTGTTTTTTTTTCATTCAAATAGACATGCAAAAAGACACTACAAATTTTAATCTTTTTCAAATCCCCTTATATTGCCACTGACCTTTATAAAGGACGGCCTATATCTAAAAAACTCCCAAACTTACAAAAAAAATCTAAATGAAACCATACTTCTTAGGTCATAAATGAAGCATTTACAATAAAAAAAACTTTTTTTGAAAAAAAAAAGTTTCGGGAGTATCTGGGTTAAATATATTTTTCTACATATAGTTAAAGCAATTTGAACGACAAAAATTTCTTACATTAAGAAAAACTCAGGGAAACTATGATGGAATAATGAATTTATCGTTAATATTACTACCAGAATTTCAGTGGTGGCTTAGAAAGTTACAATGTTCCGGTAATCCGTTACGTTATGACAGAGTTTCTATGGAAATGTTTACAGATGCGTCAAAGACTGGCTGGGGTTGTCACTGTAACAACAAGACGATTCATGTTTTTTTTTGGTCGGAAGAGGAAAAACAGCGTCATATTAATGAGTTAAAATTATAAGCTGTTTACCTGGGCTTATAATATTTTTCGAAAAAGATGTCTCATTGTAATATACTGTGTAGGGTGGACAACACCTCAGCGATGTGTACTATTAATCGAAGGGATAGTGTACGGGATGAGAGGTTAAATAGAATAGCACAAAATATTTGCGCTTGGTGTGAGAATAAAAACATTTATATTTTTTTATAGAATGGGCTCTAGTAGGTTATGCTTTTAGAAAAATAAAAGAGAAATTTGGTAATCCATGCATAGACTTGTTTGCAAGTCGTATAAATAAAAAAATGCGCCATATTTTTTCTTGGTTGAAGAACCCAGAAGCTTTCAAGGTAGGCGCGTTCACGTTAGATTGGTTGAAATTGTAGTTCTATGGGTTTTCCTCTATTCGCCTTGACCTTGGGATAAAAGTCTCCAAAAGATTATTAAGGACAAAGCAGAAGGGATTGTTGTGTCTCCTCGGGGGACCTTTCAACCGTGGTATCAGATTTTTTGTATTTCTCTTGTTAAAAGACCCAATCATCTTTGAACCTAACGAAGCTTTACTTAGTTTTAGCGGAACAAGTCACCCATTAGCAATGAACCTTTCCCTGGTAGCAGGGAAGATATCCAGCGAGATTTACTACAAAGAAAGGTCCCAAAAGATTCACTAAATCTTTGTTTAGCTTCAGTAACAAATTCAAACCTTAAAACAATATATAATGTAGGTAAACAGCTATGGTGGGAACATTGTTTTTTTTTTCATGTAACATAGATCCACTTCACGTTACTGTTCCAAATGTACTGGAATTTTTGACACGCAGATTCAAGGATGAAGAATTCATAGGTGCATCCTATGGTAGTCTTAATTCTTATCGATCTGCAATTGCACAAATAGCTGGCCCAGAATTAGGGACAGTTTTCAGGTTAAAGAGATTCTTTAAGAATTTTTTTTGCGGACAGGCCACCGATGCCTAGATATGAGAATACCTGGGATCATAATCTAGTATTAGGTTATGTAAGAATGCTTGATACTAAGAATTTTTCACTCCAGGAAAGTACACAGGATTCAAACATTGAACTCAATTAATACAGACAATATTTTTCTCCAAGAAAAGAAGATCACAATCTCTTTTTCCAATAGACTTAAAAAGTCAGCTCTTAATAGGTCGCAACCCCTTTGCAGTATTACCCTTTTTCAATGCAGAACCGCAGTTGTGCGTAACAAAGACTCTTAAAATATCTGAGGACAACAAAAGGCTTGCGAGAGTCTTGCAAGTTCTTGTTCATTACCTATAAAAAGCCTTATCACCGTGCCTCCTCGCAAACAATTGGCAGATGGCTAGGCACCACCCTAGAGAAATGTGGCTTAGATACAAGTCAATATAGACCTCAAAGCATTCGCCACGTGTCGACATCTAAGGCGGAGGAGCCGGAGTAAGTTTTGACACCATCAGACTAGCTGCAGGATGGACAAAAAATTCCAACACATTTGCCGTTTTTTACAATAGGCCAGTTATAGATAATACACAATTCACAACAACAGTGTTAAATTTGAACACAAAAACTGATGTCAGTTACATTTTTGATAAAATAAATACTTATATAGCCTAGAGAGTGGAATGTGTTGTTGCAAGTTTCTTTAAACATCTACACATACTTATTTAAGGGACGAGGCCGAATATAATCATAAGATCAAACGAACTTACCTAAGTGATGTTCGATCTTGATTATATGAAGGCCTCGTCGAAGTAAATAAGTCCCCAGATCCCACCAGTATTTCCATACCCAGGACGTTAGGCCTTGCAACAACAACAACAGCTTTAAATATGACTGAGTCGGGCGACGCCATTTGCCGCGAGGTAGGGGCAAGCGAATGGCGGGAGAAGCCTATTTTCCTTTAATATTTGTGGTCAGACGGACAGAAGCGAGGGTACTAAAGTACGTTTCACGAATTATGGCGTACACGTCAATCAGAGACACAAGACCTATTCTTATACGCCCAGAACTGATTTACTGCATACACCCTTTTGTCTTTGATTAGTCGACATACGTTCGGCTGATTTCAATCCGTCCGTGCATGTGTCAGACAGAGACGCCAATAGATCGTGTAGCGTAGAGTTCATAACCGCCGACTCGGGAAATATATTAAGATATGTCACTGTCACAGCATAAATTTAAAAATTCTGTGACTTTGTGCGTATTTTATAAGAATTTTCTTTGTTTTCAAGTTTGGTTCTTAGTTTTTACTTGTTCTTGTTGTGAATCCCTTTGCTATAAGTTTTGTAATAATAGTTCGGCTTTGGTAATACCTATCTGTTACTGCGTTACGGGTTTGTGAATAAACATTTCCTAATAATCTTAAGATGCCTGGCCACAGATTTAATTTGCAAGCCAAAGAAATTGTAGCGAAGTTATTAAATTATTTCAAAGATGAAAAACGCATCGGAGGACCACTTGTACCAGTTCACGCAGTCCAAGAGGTAAATTGCAAACATTATGGCAGTAGATAGTGCTTACGGAATCAAATATTTTTCAGCGTGTTTCTCAAGCTTTGGGCATTAGTTTCACGCATCTCCCACGAAGTGCAGAGAGCAGAGGGTCAAGATGGTTCCCAGGAAAATCCAACTACTTCTGCCGCGAAATATGGACCTCGCCAAAAAAACAAAATCACGGACTTGCCAGAGGAAACGAAAATGGAGGTCAGAAATGTTATTTATAATATGTATTCAGAAAGTAAGTTTGCATTCTAGTTGAATTCGGTATGTGTGGTAGTTAAATGTTAAATTTTCTTTTACGTTTCTACAATTCTATAACTAGATAGTCAGACTATCACTTTACAATTTCAAGGCACGGTAAAATGTATAATTATAATATATAAAAGTAAAACCACACAAAGACCGAATATTATAACTTCTCTAAGAAGGTGATGGTAAAACGCATTATTTTACAATTTAAATTTGAGTGAATTTACCGGGGTGAAAGGTCTAGGTAATCTGGTATATCTGGTAGCGTTTTACAAGTAAAATGTGTTAATGCAAGGAAAAGAGCGGAAAAAAATATTCTAAAACACAAAAGATATTTAGGAGTTTTGTATCTGGGTTAATGTTTTAGACACCAACTTTTAAATTAACAAATTACCTTTTTTCATTCTTGCAAATATCAAAATTTGCTTACAATGTATTTGTTTTTTGGGTTAAGGGTAGCCGGAGTGGGTTAAAGTTAAACATATATATTTTTTAAATTTTAAATTCATTTATTATTTACAGAAAAGCACCTAACTCTGAAGACCTTGAGGGAGGAATTGGCTATTAAAGTACCGCTTGATATTAGTAAGTCATCATTGGGTCGTTTATTACCACAGATTGGTTTTAAATATAAAAAGGACGACAACCGCAGGGCGTTAATGGAAAAGGGTCAGATTGTCTTGAGAAGAGCAGAGTTTCTGAGGAAATATAAAAATAATCAAAACTCTGAGTTGAAGGAGCAAGTTGTTTTCTTTGACGAAACTTGGATATTTGCAAGAGGAAACCAAAAACGATATTGGCAGGATGAGGTCCCGCTAGTCAAAGCAGTCGCGAGGTTCCGCTAGTCACTTCTTTTTCCACAACGTAAATTTTTACAGGAATTCGCCCAATCCAATACAGAGTGAGAAGAATGATAATTTCAGGCGTATAAAAATACGCCTGCCGCTTTTTTGTCTTATTGTTACAAAATATACCTAGTTTAAAAATAAACTAAAAAAATCACGCTTTAATAGCAAATCCAACTAATAAGTAAAAATAATAATAGCAAACCGAATTTTATTGTAAAAAAGAAGCGTGGGGTGCATGACATCAATTGTTATAAATATTTCATTAGTAGCTATTGATAAAAGTAGAGTTATTATAAAAATATAGTAAAAAGCACCCATGCTTTGGTTTACAATAAAACTTGGCATTTGCTATAATTATTTTTTACTTTTTAGTTCGGTTTGCTATTAAAGCGTGTTTTTTTTTTAGTTTTTAAAACTATATTTTTAAATTTATTTTTTATTTTGATGTATCTGTTATTAATATACCTATGTACTTTATCTGTGTTCATATATTTATTTAAAAATTTGTTTATTTACCCTAATATGTTTATGTTTTCTTTGTGTTTAATAAGTTCTTAAAAGATGTGGTCAAAATTTTGATTTTGGATTTAGTTGTATCTACTTATCTTTTGTCTTTATAACGTCCTTTTAGTTAGCTACGTACATACATTAGTTAGCAACATTGCTATAACTGGATAGTCAGACTATCACTTTACAATTTCAAGGCATGGTAAAATGTATATAATATATAAAAATAAAACCACGGACCTAATATTACAGCTTCTCTAAATAGGTCTGTGATGGTAAAACGCATTATTTTACAATTAAAATTTGGGTGAATTTACCGGCTAAAACGCATTATGTTACAATTAAAATATGGGTGAACTCACCGGGGTGAAAGGACTGGTATATCTGGTTGCCTATGCAAGTATAAATTTTCCCCATTTAAATCTACGGCACTGGAGGATGCAGCCTCGATTTGATTGATTCAGTGACGTAAATTGATGACGTGTACGCCATAATTCGTGAAACGTACTTTAGTTTATAGTTATATACAGTGTGTTTCACTTTAAGTGGCGACAATTCATTATTTTTTAACAGGGCGGCCTATTTTCGAAAACTTTTTTTTTTAATATGGTACTCCAAAAGCTCTACATCCTGGTACATGCTATTTTAAAATTCGCCCTTTCCCTAGCCTACTACTATAACAAATAAGACCCCAAAAATGAAGAAAGTATATAAGGCATTTTTTTTACGAAAAAAACAAATATCTCTATCGATTTAAGCTTCTATTTTGCAGGAAATATGCATTGTGTTACTTTAAATCAATTCAAGTCAAATAAAAATTTTAAAAATACCTAATTATTTAATTTTTACTTTTTTACAGACTAGTACAGAAAAGTAAGAAAAAATAACAAAAGGTCGGTACATTATTAAGT
Source organism: Pseudeuparius sepicola (assembly GCA_963920635.1). Taxonomy (NCBI): domain Eukaryota; kingdom Metazoa; phylum Arthropoda; class Insecta; order Coleoptera; family Anthribidae; genus Pseudeuparius; species Pseudeuparius sepicola. Next base: position 41,692,997 of record OY987302.1, on the reverse strand, counting down.
TTTAGAAGCAAGAATAAAAAGATTGACTTAGTTTTTAAAATTTCGTGGCACACTCTATGAAATTTGCCACAGAACCGTTTTTTTGTTTTGTATTTTGGATGCAGCGTTGCCAAGATATCGAATTTTTCTTGGAATTTAGCGACTTCGTGGAGGTTATGGAAACTGAATGCTGTATCTTTATTTTAATAGATATCAAAGATATATTTTAGCCGAAGTTTGACAGCACAACCGTGTGTGGTGTGGTATGTCTAAATTGGTTTTTGCATATACAGTGACAGTGTGTTTATAACAGGCTCTCAAATACAGATAATTTCAAACAGCAATAATATAACTTAATTTTTTCAAATAGAATGACCCATATGTCATATTTGAGAGGATCGTAACCTCACATTATTGAATTATCTTTCTGCTCAACACTTGGGAATATTTAATTGTCGCTTCAAACTTTTTGACTGGTTTGATTTATTTTTGGCTCTCAATTAGTCCAATGAAGTTTTTTTATTATTTTTTTTTATTTAATATATACGTTAAGGGTCATTTAATATTGCTTTTAATTTAATTAATCCGGTTTTGACAATTTGAAACATAAGTATAGTCATTTAAATATTTAATTATTATTAGGTATTGTTCCTTTAATTTTTCACTGCAAACAAACAGTTGTGATGTCACTGACTTTATACATTGTGGCTAAAACTGTCTAATTCGCCAGAAATTTTTTCATGCTTATTTGCACCGGAACGAACACTAAGTAACCGACATGACCCATTGAAGATCTGTAGACCTAGGGTTACATTTTCACTATTCTCGATTAGAATGCTCCTTTTGTTATTAGCGACAAATATATTAGTGTAAAAAGATATGACGTGGCTTTTGCATTGAATTGACAAGTAGATGGAGGGAGTGTAGAGAGAGAAACTGGCAGCCAAACTTGAGTAAGTGAAATAGTAAATAAATCAGCTGATTCCGGCAAAAACCACATAACACAAAAGAGGTGTTTGTCCTAACTTTCTATTTTTGTGTCCAGTGCTTCAAACGAGTTCCCTTGTCAAACGTCATTTTAATTTTCCTTCTGTCCCAAGTCCCAGTACGAATAGGAGTAATTATTGTATTATTTATATTTGATTTGAGTTCGTGTCGTGGTGGCAGTTTCGTATAAAATGGCGTTGAGTTTTCTTAGTTGGTGTTTGGTTTAATACTATTTTTAGATCGCAGAGAAAATTTAATTTAGCTATGTGGCTATATTCTCTCAGTTTAAGTTGTAAATTACAAAAAAGAGGGTCAACTCCTGTTGTGTATTTGGATGTACCAAACGGGGCGGAAGGAATAAGAAGTGGGGGGGTTTCTTTTCATTCGTAAGTCTTAAATATCTTTGCTAATAACTTTGCAGTTTTCCAAGAGATAAGGTGATATTAGAGACAAGTGGATTGCAGCAATAAAAAGGAAAAATTTTGTACTATCTACAACAAGTATTTAGTTGCATTTGTAGTCAACAATTTATTGAGAGCAATTTCATAGAGAATTTTGGGCAGCGCAAACTTAAAAAGTATGTAATTACTACAGTTTTTTATTTTCCAAGTCATGATGGAAACTCTATCAAGGGAAAAACTGGCAAAATATTGTGCTAATGAACCTAGCTCTTCGTAGTCAAAGATGGAATTAATCTTGAGGTTCTGGTTCCTTTAATAAGGTAATTATTTGTAATTATTTTTGTTAGATGCCTAAACATTAAACATTTTATAAAAATATGTAAAATCTACCTGTCTTACATGCTTTTCCTATTAAATTGAATTTTAAAACTAATAAATCAGTTAAGATAAGTAATTAAAGTTGAAAATGTATACCTTATCCTAGATATTTTGTCGCCTTTATTTTAAAATAAACTTTTATTTTGGAATTTGTATTTTATTTGTCTCAATTTACTTCCAGGTACACAAAATTGCCATGTAATTTTTTTAATCAATTCACTACTTTCTTTTTGTGCAATAAATTACATAATTGTGGCTATATAGAAAAATTCTCATTGCTACAAACAAGCCCCGAATTTCGGAATACAGATCATACAATAAAGAGAATTACGGAACATGCCCATTAAATTCGGCCATTAATATGCAACATCCCTATATACCTCCTTTGCCTGAATCAGCTGACACGTTCATTAGGCGTCCTTGTCTTACTTATTGCCATTTGAAACCTATCTCTCTCTAGAGTTGGCTGCCCCAAACAACAATGAAAGTGGTACCCGTGCGACTTCCATTGTAGGTACTTATCAATTCGATGGGCTTTTGAAATATCCAAGCACACGGTGGATTTATAAGAATCACTCAACAGTAAAATGTCGTCTTAATCATTTACTAAGTTCCCTTCAGAACGAAACTTTGGCACTGTCAAAATAGGTTACATTAATTCAGTGAATACAGGGAATATTTTAAAATACAACTATGTGGAAATTATTCTGCTTTGGGAGCAAATAAAACATTGATGACATAAATTTTTATTAAGGAAACCATGAAAAATCGGTTTACTTTTTCTAAGCATGTTATCTCAACTTGAAAATCTGGGTTTGTCTGGATAGACCTTGAATTTGGAATACTCGTTCCGAAAATTTAATTCTACACTCTATTCACAAATCGTTCAATGTCAAAATCTTGTTTCGCTCCTTGTCCAGATATTCACAAACTGCTTAGGAGGTGGCAACCCCTTTTTTTATTGTTGCTCCATGGGTCTTCTTTCCAATGGTCCCTATTTTTTCTATAAGCCTATGAGAGTAGATTTGCTTAAAAATTAACCACAACTTCTTTAATTAACAATAATCGGGCCCCTATTAATTGAGGCAACCTACTAGCATCAAGTAAAGGAATATACCCTCTATATTTTACATCATATTCCATAAGCTTATGAGAGTTGAAATCATGCGACCGGCTCTTGGACTATAGTGAGAGCAGATATACTTTTTTCTGCGTTTTGTTTAATGGAAGAACATTTTATGGTTTCTAACTCGGTTTCTAAACTCTTGGACTATAATTTTTAAGGTTATAAATCCGAAAAAAATTACATTCCCCCTTTTGGTGGTGAGTGTCTTTGCAGGAAATCTTTGTCTTTTATACAACCTGAATTCATCTTCGGGTTCCACCATTCTGATTTCGCCATTCAGTCCACCGTAGGGGGCCTTGTTAATCTTTTCAGGAACCATAGTGTCTTTGTAAGCAGCCACAGATCGGGTAGTTACTCGTATGTTAATCTGCTTTATCAGTTCTTTTTTCAGTCTTTGTCGTCAAAATCTTCTCTTGAATTTCTATTTTGAATATCGCTGTTCATCCAGGCATCCAGCCCCAATATGGCATCGTAGGGTATTTCTGCGGCAAGTACTCGCTGTCTAAACTTATTAGTCTATAAAGGCTTCGTGCTCCCCTATAACCACAATAGACCATGCAGGGCCGAATGGAGGGCCGAGTAACGGTGGTGGTGTAATTATGCAGTGGGCTATGATATTCGGACTCACGATGGTATGACTGAAACCAGTGTCCACCGTAACATTTCCTGGTTCTATATACCAAGCCGTCTCCGGGATTCGGCAGAAGGTTAATTTTTATCCTAATAGGTGGGGCTTGGAAGCATCCAGGCAGCTTTCGCCATTCAAAGCTAGCTACTCGGAGTTTTTCTGCTTCTCACCATCAACAGGATTAAGACACTGGCATTTCAAATGCCCTTTAACTCCAATAACGTACTGGTTGTCTTCTTCGATTTACGATTATCTCATTCTTGGACGGAATCAGCTCTTCTATGTTTCTAAGCATTTCTTCTGGACGGAATCAGCTCTTCTATGTTTCTAAGCATTTCTTCTGCAGTACTCGCCCCTATAGTTAGTGTTTGCAGTTTGTAGTGAGTTAGCTGAAGTGTTTAGCTAGTCTCACTGTCACGCACGCCATCTATAAAGCCACTTACCGAAATCTGTTCTCGAAATTCGGTTGAGGCCGATGGATACTCGAAATTTAGCAAGTAGGCGATATCGGCTTCAAATTGTTGAAGTATTTCATTTTGTCTTCTACATTTTAGCTGAGCCTGGTACACCTACTGCAGATTTGCTTCTCCATAACGCATCTCAAGTGCTCCGATGAGGGCACCATAGCCATATTGGGCTTCTGTTGGTAATGTTCGCAAAACTTCAGTGGCCTTATCTCGCAAACACAAATTCAAATTTCGCACTGATATCTGCTTAACCTCAACTTCAAATTAGTATACTTTTCCTTCAAAGCCACTCTTCATTTGTCTTTTCTTTCGCTGTAAACTTCGCTTTTGATCTCACCGAGTTTAGTTTTCACATTACCAATTTACTTTTAACTTGACTCATTTCTTCTTCGACGACTTCTTCAAAATCGTTATTTTTGGTCTGTAGTTCTATGTTCAGATTTTCTTTTATTTCGTTTATAGATTGGCTTCATTCTTCATACCTTCTTTAAGATCACTTATCAGTTTTTTGTGCTTCAGATTCCTTTCTTCTTCCCGCTCGTGTCAGTTTATTCGTTTTATTGCTCGTTCTTGTGTCTTTCTTCTTCATTCCTCTTGAATTAGTTTTGAAATCTTCTTGAAGGTTCTTCATTAAATCTTCTTGTTACTTCCTTTTTCTTTATGTTTCTTGTCCATTTCGTCCAATTTCTTCATAAACATTTTCACCAATTTCTCCATTTCCATTGCGGTTTGTTTTCTCGTTGTGGACATCTAATTAGGAGTTGTCTTCAAATCTCGCTTCTGACGCCAAATGTGCCGGATTTCAACAATAACAGTACAAATTCGTTGCCTTGGTTACTTTGAACTCAAAATCCCGACTTTTAAGTTTTTAAGTCCGACTTTCAAAGCCGTAGTCCGACCTCTAAAGTCGAAATTCTGATACAATATTTATGTTCTTTTAAAAGATTATTAAATGGCTTTCCAACATAGAACTTTCCACATTTAGCTACAAGGAATTTTATAAATGTAATTTTTTGAACTTTGCACCTCACTAAATACTGTTCTGATAGTCCATGATTATAAGAAATAACTAAATTTACTAGTGTGTCTACAAGATTTATTTCTATAATTCTATTAGCATTGCTAACTCACCCACCCCGACACCATACACATCCTCCGCGCTCAGCTTGGCTGAGCCGAAGGACTCGAATCTCACCCTGTCAAGTGCAGGGCATTCAGTGACCAAGTGGTGCGGTGCCTCCTCATCATCCAGACCATCTGCCCTCAGGCCCCCCTCTCACCCCTATAAGGTGCAGATGGCAAGCCAGGCAGCAGTGCCCAGTGAGGGCCCTCACCACTCCCCTTAACTCCGTCCTTGGCAGACGCAGCAGCTCCCTAGATAGAACAGTCGACGACCCACGAATCATGAGCCTAGTCTGCCTCATCCCCGTAGCCCGGCGCCACTCCTCGACGAACCTGCCATGCAGCCATTCGTCCAGGGCTCCAATTGCGACCCATGGTGCAATCCCCAATATTGGTTTTAGCCCCACCGGTCTTCTCATGAATCCTTCTCTAGCCAGTAGGTCCTCAGTCTCATTCCCCGCTAGGTCCGAGTGACCGGGCACCCACGATAGACCGACCCTGTTCCCTTCGGCTACCAACCTGAGCAAACTCGTTCTACAGTCCTCCACCAATGGGGACCAAGTACGGTTAGCTCTCAGCGCCTGTAGAGTCGCTTTGCTGTCAGAGCAAAACGTCAGCCTTCGGCCCTTGATTCTGAGCCTGAGCGATTCCTCTGCTACCATCATGATGGCAAACACCTCCACCTGAAACACGGTGGTGTGCTCCCCGAGGGAGGTGGTCAACCTCCTGGCCAGTCCCTGACAAAAGGATCCGGCCCCCGTTCCCTTCCCCATTTTGGATCCGTCTGTGTACCAGACGAGTCCGTCTTGGGCGTCACAATTCCCTTCGGCCCACCCCTGTCTGTCTGGAAAGATAAAGTGAAGTCGACCGTGGGCCGAGCTCCATAGCTATTGCAAATTTATGCTGGTAAAATGCTTTTCCTAAATGAAAATTAGTGGTTTTAAGGCATACTGTTGTTATATATTAAAAAAATATTTTTAAAAAGTGATGGCGGTTGTTCCTATTGTATCTTTTGTTATGAATATAGTCCGTGGGTCTTCTTCCTTAAACTTTGAATAAAATATGACGAATTTTAAACTGGATTTAAGATGAATTTTAATAATGGAAATTCACGTGAACAGTAATAGTATTAAAATTGAATGACCTTATTGTAAGGTTATTAAAATTCATTTGAATGAAATACCTAATAGCTTTGTTCCAACATATAGTTCTAGACCAGTTCTAGCGAATCAGAATGCAGAAAAGTGATTCCAGGATTTTTTCAACCCATTAAATCACCGAGAATCGGTTCTGAACTGCTGTTGCAAGTAACCCTATATGCTTAGAAAAATAAACAAATTAAACTATTGTCTAGAGGTCTAAAATCTGGTACAGTGGTATAACATTAATATGCCAAATTTAAGAACTTTGGCATCCATTTTGAAATCGAACGATAAATAAATTCCCATATGATGCGGACTCTATGTGTGACACTGAAAATATCAGTCCATTTTCATTTAGAACTAACCCTTGGAAGTTGTACTGATTAAGATTTGTCTTTAAAAATCAATAAATAAATTTAAATACTTTAGGATTTGTGAAGTTGGCATCCCCGCAAATGACGTCGACAAAAAAATATGGCGGATTCAAGATGGCCGATTGAAGCTTTTGACTACTTTCAAAAAAGAATTATCAAGTTGCCCGGTTAATAGAACTACTGCAAACCTTGACTATAACATGAAATTTAAAAAAATGCCCTTATTTAAGATACCCACGAAATGTTGTTAATATGTTTTTATCATTGCAGAAATAGGAAAATATCTAGCATAAGCTCCATTTATGTTCACCTTTTTTGCGGAACACCCACTACAATAAAAAATATGCTTTGGTTCCTTCATGGAATATACGCAGGTAAAAGATTTTTCATTGAGATATAATATTATAAACTAACGTAGACAATATTTTCTTCTTTGAAAATAATTATTTCTGGAGATAATTGGTGAAGATATTTTCCTTCAATCCTAAAGGAAAAGTCAAAATGTGTTCGTACAACTTTGGAGCTCTATGTTTTGCGAAATAAGATGAACACGGAACACATCTAGAAAATATTTCATACAATAATGTAATGTAGTACAAATTTGCTGGAGCGCAATGTGGCAGCGCCCTCTTGTTTGAAATAAACATTGTGGTCTAACGTAGAACACAAATAAAATGAGTTCCAAGTTGGATTTTTAAAATGCTGTCCTGAAATGTTCAATCCCTCCTGGATTTTCTGCGACACTTTTGACCTTTCGAGCTTTGAGATTATTCCTTCCCTCAACGATGTCATTAAGTTATCCGATATTTTTTAAATACTGGTGGAATTACTGCGATCGAGCGAAGGAGGCGCATGCGAGCAGATTGACATACATAATCTGCCTTTGGTTTATACGTAGAAAAACCTAGTCAACGTTTCTAAAAGAACACAATATTGAAACCGGCATATTGACACTTTCTTTACTTTCTTCCCCTCGTACCAATGCTCACTCAACTTTGTTCTTTAAAATAATGCCAAAATTGGAGTCCCGGATCCCAAAAACAAAGAAAACGCAATTTTGAAAAATAGGTACGTCCTAATTACAGCCGCACTCAATCACCTCCTTTCCATTACAATGTAGTTTCACATTAGCGTCTAGTTGTCGCGTTCTACCAAGAAATTAATACATCGGTTATTTTTTTGCTTTTTGAGTAGCTATCAAATTCTGACGTGAAAACAGGCGTTAGATATTTTCCTGGGATGTGAACAAAAGGTCGGCGATCCCGGTTGTATAGATACTGTGGTTATTAAACAGGCTTTACATTGACAATTTCTTCCTGAATTAGGTAATTCATGAAGTCACTTCAAGGACAAATTATTATAAAAAGTCGTGTATTACACTGGCAATTTCTTCATGAATTAATTCATGAATTTCTTTATGAAGTTACTTCACGAATTAGAGCATGTTCTATTTTCCGTCAAGTTTTGCGTGAACTTCAGGAGTACCTACTAACATTGAAAATTTGAACACAAGGAAGGTTATATTTTGATACTGGTTTTGTTTGAGGCATTAGACGAGGAAGAGGAGAGTACATAGTTTTAAAGATAATATACTTAGATAAAAAGTGTGTGAAATGTTACAATATGTTCTATTTATGTATTCCGCTGCCAAGCCACAGCTTCCTCATTCACGAAATAATCACAAAACTCCTCTTGGGCAGCAACGCAAGCATGTCTTGGTGAGCATGTTTGGTAAGAAAGTCCAAATTGATATATCATACAGTCTTTATCAAGCTCTTCTAGGATGGAAGTAGGACATTCGGGTCTCAAAAATTATGTAATGTGCAACATGCCAATGTTATGGTTTGCACTTTTTCCACATTCAAATTAATTGTAGTCAAAAAACTCTAAATCGTTTGGCTAAAATGCCAAATGCATTTTCAACTACTCTTCTAGCCAGACTTAATCTGTAGTTAAAGGTTAAAGATGCTTTGGATGAAGATGGATATGGTTAGAAAATATGTTCTGATAGAGGAAATGCAGCACAAAAAAAAATTGTTATTTATTCTCTTGTGTTGGTATTCGCTAGAATCTGACATAAGGTGACAAAAAAATTCATCAATTTCTTCATCAGTGTAAAATAGAACTTGTCGTGAATTAATTCATGAATTTATTCATAAACTTATTCATGAATTGATTCATGAAGAAACTGTCAATGTAAAACAGGCTTTAGGTATCTACCGACTCTTCTCTTGGCGAAAGCAGGAATTTTTTGTTTAAAATTTGTGTATTTTCCTATTTAAAAAATAAACCTAATACGGGAATATGAAAATGGTGTTCGTCTTTTCGGCGAAAATGAGTTTTGACAGACTACGAGTGTATACCTGAAGAAGACCAAGAAGATGATTCGAGATTGTATGTATTCTATTTTTTCAACTGTACCGTGTACCTAAAAAGATAAACCTTAAGTGTATAATACTTACTCATAGTATAAGCGTTGCTCTTAGGTTGGGCATTCACATAATTTTTTACGTCTAAAATGAATAAAATCGCAATGAGTCTCATTGCGGACAGTCTCAATAACTAATGCTTCGTAGTGACTGTTCAGAAAAGAAAGAAGGAATAAAAGTCCCCTCACGAGGTTATGCTCACATTAAAAATTGTTCGATATTTGAAGTGAGCAATAAAACATAACTATGTGGTTTTTAGTTCATCACGAATCTATGAATAATGGAACATGGGACATAGGAAAATCACCCTTAATACTTATTTACCTAGGGTCTATCTTTAACTTAGACACAGGACTATTATTTACAAAGCATTGATTTGGATAGGTTCTGTTGGGTGATTTATGACATCCAAATAATATATTTGGCTTTATTACAGGTAATTTCACTAGAGAGTGGAAATGCTGGCTTTAATTTAATAATTCATTAATTCGCCGTGATTATTACCTGCCAGGTCGATGGTTTAATTCAGGTTGCCTGTGGGCTAGATGTGTGTCATTATCGGCATGTAAAAAATTGTACCTACCTTTGCTTATCAAATAAGTTCATACCCCATACAATTTGTAAATGTTGTCCGATTCAAATAGTTTTTTTTTTCAACGATAGGGCATCAAAAACTCTAACTAAACTAAAAACTACTTTAGGGCCAAACGGCATAATTTATTTCAAGAAACCAAGACGACAGAATTTTTGGCGCCAAAATTAGAGAAATCATATTGATTTTTTTTATAAAAATTCTGACTACGTCACTGGATTGGGCATCCCTTAAAACGGGTTTTTACCAAATTTTATTAATAAATACTTACGTAACAATAAAAATTGTAGACACCAGTGAAAATCGCGATTTAACTACTTATTTGACCTGCCTACCCGCTTAAATAAAGTCGCATGGGGATTCAAAGCAATCGAAACTGTAACTTGCTTTATTAGACATAGGTATAGGTACCTAAAGACAAAACAACGAAAGTAAAAAATGAAATTTCAATTTTTCTACTAACTCATCATTTATTTCGATACATTTTTCATACGTCATATAATTAACATTAGGGTTTTTGTATTTAGGTATATACCTGTTGACATTAGACATTACTATTATTTGTAATAAAGTAAGTTACAGTTTGAATTGTTTTTAATCCGCAAGCAACTTGATTTAAGCGAGTAGGCAGGTAAAATAGGTAGTTAAATCGCGATATTTCTCAGTTCTGGAATTTTTATTGTTCGACATTTTTTAATAAAATTTGGTACAAGCCGTTTTAATGGATACCAATCCAGTGGCGTAGTCAGTATTTTTTTTTATAAAAATATCCCCCATATGATTTTTCCAATTTTGACCCAAAAAATATGTCGTAGTAGGCCTTGGTTTTTTAATATAAAATGTGCGATTTTGTCTTAAAGTACATTTTTTGATGACCTATGGTTACAAAAAACTTGATCGGATAATAAATACAAATTTTATGGGGGTGTTTCGGTTTGAAGCAGGGGTATGAAACTAGGCAGGGCCAGCCCTAGGGGGGGGGGGGGGGGGGCAAACGTAGCTTTTCAAAGTTGAAGTTAATGAAAACGTACGTGAGATCAACGATGGCCTAACAGAGACTCGCGCTTTAGATTTTACTGATATTACATTTTAGATTTTACCTCGTAGAGATAACAAAGGATACAGGGAGTAATAACAAAAAGTAAACCTAGCCAACATCTTTACGTGATGCCACGTACTCCATTGTCTACAGAATTTCTTTGCAAAATAGACGGGTTTATTAAGGATATTAAATGAAGCCCACAACATGAAATTAAAAAATGTAGCTAATAATTTCTTGTATCTGACAATTTTAAACAAAAACTAAATTGCCTTAATTAACACTAATAAAATCGTCAACAAGACTTATTCAAATCGCCCAACATGGCAACGCAGCCGGCCGCCGCCGCATTCAATCTCACTGCATTGTTTGTTTACAACAGTGTGTCATTTTCTTTGATTGTTGATGTAAGTGTTTTCAAGTGGTTTTTTTTTGTTAATGTATAACTATTTATTAGTATTTAGGATATAGAGACTGATTTTGTATAATATGACGGAGAAATTGTGTGGTGTGTTGCCAAATTGATATTTCTCAGGATATAACTTGTCACAGGTAAACGTTGTACACAGGGGTATAATGTTTGTTCACTTCGGTAAATTTCCACTAGACGTTGGTTGACTACAAATGTGTGCATTTTGATGCTTGGGCTTCCTCTATCCGTGGTTATTTCTCAGAGGATTTCACTGTTATTATCAGGGAGTTTGCTGACAAAAAGGAGAGAAAAGTTATGATGACGAGAGTTTGCACACGTCAGAAAGTCCAGAAAAGTTAATTTTTATTGATGACACGAGTAAATAAGTAGACTTAAGAAGGCCGTATGACACTACACATAATAGGGTACATGACAATATTTTTAATTGCTCTAAAATCGTACTCAGTTTACAGTAGATGCACCAACATAGCACGTAATAAATAAAACGACGGCTTTTAACCCTTACTTATTTGTGATAACAATTAAAGACGAAGATGCACAATTTGCTTCAGGCTGAACTCTACAGTTTCGTCGTTTTATTGCCTAGAATGCCAAACGTGGAAACCTCTGTGCCTGTCAGGAGAAATGAGAAACGGCATTGCAATGTTGCCGGTGCCCGTTTGTAATAATTCGTCAAACAAAGGCAAATTTCACTTTACTATTGAAATGTTTTCAGCTTGCCTATGGATATCTATTATTTAAAGTATTGCAACCTTTAAACTTTAACTAATGCAATTGCACACAAAAATGTTGAGATAAATACTTTTTTATATTACGAATGTGTTCCGTGTATTGCAGGGCCGTCTCTAGGGAAAATTTGTGGGAGGGTTCAGGATAGGCTCAATCTTTTTTGGATCTGGGTGCCGGTTGAAAGTGCGGCGCCCCGGCAAGGAATTAAGAACAAATTTTCGAAAATTAATACTCCACTAGTATACTACAATGGTATATACACTACAATGGTATATTTTGTGCATGTCAGTTTTTAAAAAAGTAGTCCGGAGCGACGAATTTAGATCACTTCATTGACGTATATAGAAATTAATTTCGGGTGGGGAGGGACAATTCTTGTGAATTTCTTTCAAACAAGTGCATTTAAAATAACTCTGTAAAATGCGCCGCAGGCGAAATTTTTTAGAAATTTTACAGAAAATTACTTAAAATTAGTCTTAGGAAATCCCAATATCTTCAGATTTTCAAGCTGCAGTGAATATTTTTCAAATTCTGAAATGGTTTCGGCCGCGCCCTTTTAAATACGCTACTGACTGGATAACCCTGTACACCGGCAACGGCAGCCGAATGAGCTGCCGGCAAAGAATTCTTAAGTTTTTCCACTGATTATACTTTTGACCTAGATTTTCTGAAGATTTCAAGATTTTATTCAAATTCAAATTCTCATTCACTGTAAGTAGTGCAAGAGCAAAGATAATAATGTACCTAATAATAGAATAATACATAATAGTGTACCTATTTAACAAAAAAGGATGCACATTCTTCTTAATGGATTACAAGGGTGTTTACAGGGTGCCCTAGATTTTTTGATCAGGGTTTTGACATTTTGTACAAAAATTCATTGTAAGGTGGGTTGCTCATATACCTAAACAAATTTAAATTAAAAAATTAATCCCTACCTATCATTTTCATTTTGTTAAATTGCCCTAAAATATTTTCTTATTTAAAATATTTTTTTATTTAAATGCTTCCGAATGTAGGAAAAACTATTCACTACCAGGCTTGTAAATAATAAAATAAGAAAGTGACAAAAATTAAGGCCGCCTGGTATGTTTAATTTTTAATAACTTATCAAAAGAGGGAACAAAAAAGTCAAACTATCAAGTTAATGAAAAATATCAAGAGGAAAAAAACTTTCTGAATTGATTACAGGAAATAATTTTTTCGTTTTTAAATATTCTATCTTGCAAAAAATAAAAAACCTTTTAAAAACAAGCTTTTATACTAAAATTAATAAAATAAGTTTATGTTTTCGTTAAGGTAATTCATTTCCAAATTGCGACAAGCTTTTTGGAATCGAAAAGCTTGTCGCGCAAAATATTCACAATTTTATTGGATGGTGACTGGTTGATAAGCGAGTAGTATCTACCTACCTGCTTGCCGAAGTATCTTTACAATTTTGATTTAAAAAAGCTTGTCTCAATTTGGCACTGAATTATCTTATTAAACGAAAACCTAAACTTATTTTATTCGTCATGAGGGTGGTAAAAGGCGCGTATTCACTTGCAACAAAATGCTCCAAACGCGCAGAAGACGCCTCGCGCGCTGCGCAGAATGCAACAAACATTTTAGCGCAAAGTTCGTGCTGTTTGGAGTGTTCGCTGTGTTTGCCGCGTTCCCGGCAGCCATTGTAGTAGTAATGTGATGGTCCATCTTCAGAGAGATGGACGCAGATGATAACGTGGTAGTGGCTGCCGGCGCTCTTTTGATTATCGATGCTTTAACTAGCAATAAAAAAAGATATAAAAGAAAAAACACGAGAAAAAAAGAAAAGCGTGGACAAGACGTATTTTTGTACAACATAAAAATATGGTACTGCTCCGGGATATGGATATATACACCTGCAGAATTTTATGAGGATGGCTGCAGAAGATTGTGAGAAGTTGACGTGTTTAGTTGTATGTTTTGACACGACAAACGCTGCGAACAGGTCAAACACCCATACCCACTGCGCACCAGCGAACAACTAATTCCCTTTGTGCAAATCCGGGTTACCAATTACAAGCCTCGGAAAATGTTTTGCGCGTTCGTGCGCGTTTGGCGCGGCGTACTCACTAGCGAATTTCGCGAAGCGCGCGCGGCGCGTTCTGCGCGTTCGCAGGAATTTGTTGCAAGTGAATACGCGCCTAAAGAAATTTAGTCCGCCATCTTGGGGCGTCCGCCATCTTGGGCAGCCATATTGGATTTAGAAGGACGTCATTCATATTATCGCTTTCGACTAGTCAAACCCTTTCATTTGATATCCAAGTCAAGGAGGTTGTGAAGCAATAGGTAATCCCACATCTTGGGGCGGCCGCCGTATTGTATTTGGTATGACGTCACACCGCCATTTTGAACAAATTACAGTATTGAGTATACTAGGTTGGTTGGAAGTAGTTTAAAGATTTGGCAATATTTGACCCGCACATACTAACTAACATACATGTTATATCAGAAAATACGCCAACTAATCACAGAAATTACGTCTTAATCAAATATGTATCAGGCTTCTAAAATTTCTGCAAACTTCAACTTCTCAGACACAGACTCCGTTCTGTGAACTTCTAGAAAATCGCGAGTTTCTGGCGTTTCTCTTACTCAGCACCAGGAACATTATAAAAGCTCCTGATGCCATTCGGCGGAGACTATAGTTTTAGTTCAGATCAATATCGTACTCGGAATAATAATAACCTCAGTCTCAGTCTCATTGTCAATCCATAATTTTTTCCAACAATTTTCAAATTCAATCCAATTGTATAAGTTATAAGTTTTTGTAAATATTACCAAATAAACCTAAAGTAAAGAAAATAATTTTTTTAAAAGTTATTTGCCACTCGGTACGCGTAACATACATACTAACAGGTGAAGTCAAATAAAAGCGGTAATAAAAAGTAAAAAGTTCTGTAAAAAAGACCTCGAATAGGTGTTTCGGATGTTTACCGTACGGAAGCGTAGAAGGCCACGTAGTAAATTTTTTTAAAATTCAGACTTGTTTCTCTGTATTTTAAAATTCAGACTTTTTTCTCAAAATTTTGACTCTATTCTCAAAATTTTGACTCTATTCTCAAAATTTTGACATATTTTTCAAAATTTTGACTCTTTTCTCTGAATTTTAAAATTCAGAATTTTTTCTCTGAATTTTAAAATTCAGACTTATTTCTCAAAATTTTGAGATTTTTCTCAATTTACCTAAGTCTATATCTCCGAAACGCGACATTCATTTGTTTTTCCGAATACATAACTGAAATGGCAAGAAAATTTTATACAATTTTCATATTGACATTTTGACACAAAAAAGTTAAGGGGGTGGAATGTTATATGAATAACCCTGAACTTTTATACCAAAGCTCAGCATTGACTTCACTTTTGGGCTCTTCTCCTTCTGTACGATTTTCTTTGTTTTTGGTCGAATAAAAGATTCAATATAGGTTCAGTATACAGATCAATTCAAAATAAAAAAAAGTCTGAATTTTAAACTTCAGAGAAAAAACACTGACTTTTAAAATTAGGAGAAAAAAGTAAAAATTTTCAGATTAAAGTCAAAATTTTGAGATTAAAGCCAAACAGAAAAAAATCGAATTTTAAAATTCTGAGAATAAAGTCAAATTTTTGAGAAAGAAGTCTGAATTAAAAAACTACTATGTGGCCCTTCTACGCTTCCGTATTACCCTTAGGATGCACAGGAGGCAAAAATTAATTCTACCCTAAAGTGTCTTCCTACTAGCTGTGGTAACGTATCCCAACATTCAAGTTTCTATATTCAACTCTGTTTTTCAGAAAAAGTAATTAAACCAAATTCTTTGTCCTTTTTAAGGCTGGAATAACTTCGCACGCGAGGCTTAAATTGAAAAACTAAAACTACCGGCAGAACAATTCCTCCAAACATTTTCACATCATTGCGGCGGGGCACCCTGTAAATGAAAATAATAGAGAAAAATCACATTATTTTAGCCCAAAGAATCTGTGGTCAATAGATTAACCTACTTTTTTGTAACTATAATTTGGGAGGAAGGGCGTGGACGTTGCAGGTTTTAAACAATAATTATTTACAATACATGTCAAGGGCGCAGATATTATATAAGCTGACTTTTTCATAATTTCTGTTGGAATCTCATCCCATCCGGTAGATTTCTCATTTTTTATGTTTAAAATTGTGAAAAAAAACCTCATTAACATCTGTGGGATATAAAATCATATTTGAATTTTTTGCATCAGGTTATATTTTAGGTCTAGTGGAGAAATATTAAGATTATTTTTGATATTTACAAAAAAATGTTGAAAACCTCTGTCACATATTTTCGGTCCTCTACGATATCTCAATCTTCAGACTGCAAAACTATATACTGAACACTACCATTTATATTACTAGTTCTAGGATTGTTTTTTTTATAATCCCTTTTAAGTGTTCATTACAATGAAGTTTAGCTACCTTCATTTATTTCATTTCTGAGGTTATGACAAATCTCATATTTCATATTTAAGGCTGTAAATAAAACGTCATTAAAAGTATGTTGGATTGCCTGTGCCTGTATCAATAGAATTTTATTTAAAACTAACTGCAAAAACTATTGAATTTGAAACGTTTTTAAAAATAACGGTATTTTTAAAATACTTATAGATACTAATGACTAAAGACACTATTTTAAAAGTTAGCTGCTAGAAATAAAAAAATATACAGTGCCCGCCAAAAAGTCTGCACCATATGGGAAAAATTTTTAGTAAATAACTTACGGAAAATTTGTTTGCGGCATCAGGTTTTGCTTGCTCTAGAACCAAAATTGACATAATCAAATGTTGTGACGTAGTCTTTTTTATATGTCAATTTTGACATTAATGAAAAAAATTTCCGAAAAATGAGCTTATTTCACCGAATTTCGAAAAAATTCATAAGAAAAATATGTTTCCTTCGCAATTTTATACCCCTATGCAAAATTTCAAGAGCCTACTACGATTTTTATATTTTGCCCTCGTTGGCGGGAAATTCAAATTCCAACGGAGGGTGACAGAACGGAAAAGACGTCACCAAAATGGCGTCGTTTCGGCGGGAACCGACATGGCGGGAAATTCCGGTGGGCGCGGCGCGCCACCTAGAGGAGTTGGCTGGCGTAGTTTGACGCCATGTGTGGGTCTATTATAGAAATTTTGTGAACTGTGGCAGCGCCATCTGTTTATCAATGGAACATAATGTACCAACTGAGTACGCAGAAAACTTCTGTTTTTCTTTTCACAGACACCAGCGCCATCTGTAGGACGATGGAACATAACGTACCATCTGGGTACGCGGAAAACTTCTGTATTTTTACACAGACACTAGTGCCATCTGTAGGATGATGGAACATACAGTTTGTTCAGCCAATGTTCGGCCCTACGTCACAACTCCCGTCCTTGTCTGCTCGTCTGCTCGCTGAACAAACTGTAACGTGCCATCTGGGTACGCAGAAAAACTTCTGTTCTGAAATCTAGGGAATTTTAGATTTTTTTCTGTCACCGAGCTCGTATTTATACTAAGTGCCTACTTTTAATAAAGATTTAGCGAAAGTGAAAGTATTCAAACCTCGCTCTCGATGCAGGCGTGTTGCATTTAAATGCATAGTTGTAAGCTTAAACAGATCTTCGGCAACGAAATGGAACGTCAACTAATAAACCACGGGAAATCACAAATACTACCACCACCAAATGTAAGTAAATTCTGAATTATTTTTATTTTTTCACTCAAAATTGTCTCGTTTAACTAACTGAGCATTTGAAGCCCTTTTTTCATCTCTGTCAGTAAAATTACAGCAAAAACAATGTTGATCATGTTCTTATATTCTATACAGGATGTCCGCGGAGGTAAAATGAATCAAAAAATGAAAGATTCGAAAAAAGAAATTCTTGATAACACTTTTTATATATAAAAATGTTATTTTGTGTAATAGTAAAAAATACCTTATTTTTCAAGATGATAGAAAGTCATTCTTAACAAAAAAAATTATTTTTTCAGGTAGCATAAAAAACGCAAAAATATTTGTCCTCCTGCGAACCAAATCCGCAGATATACGGTTTTACTATGCAGGCAATCTTTTAAATAAATACCTTTTTTTTGATTTAGAAATTATTAAATAAAACCATATATATTTTTCACCTTGTAACGTGGAAGCTAGGCCTTTCTGGAGAAAAATGTTATACCAAAAAACCTCATTTATTTTAAAAAATACTATCACATGTTTGTTTATCGTTGCAGCCTAACCAAGATTACTATAAGTATATATTCTTTAGTTATGGATCACCTCCCCCAGCAGACCGGAATCCCTAGACTCGTGTAGGAGTTTGCTGCGGTCATATGTTATATTGGGGAAGAGAGGGACCCCTAATAATTATATGGGCCTACAAAATTTAATGTATGAGAAATTACACTCTATATTTAGTGCATCCTTATTTTTTTTATGTACTTATTTGTTTCAGGAAGCCTAATAAAAACTTATATCTTTATTTCTTATAGCTGGACTAGCAATATTCCTCTTGTTTAAGAGGAATATTGCAAAACCAGTGACTATTATTTTGACATCATTTTCCTTCTTTTAATCCCAGTACATCTGGGAAATGCTCCTTTATAATAATAGTAATTCTCACCCTCACAACACTCCAAACTAGGAGTACCTCAAAAGCAAATGAATGCTTGTGCGGGGTAGGGGCAATTACTATGTTTTGTCTTCGTTGACATTTGCGGCATTTATGTATTTCATCTGATGTGAGATTAAAAATATTTTGAGAGAAAGTCATTCTAAAATTCCCACGTACACAGATGGCGCTAGTGTATGTGGAAAAATACAGAAGTTTTCCGCGTACCCAGACGGCACATTATGTTCCATCAACCTGCAGATGGCGCTAGCGTCTGTGAAAAAAAAAAAACTTAAGTTTTCTGCGTACCCAAGTGGTATGTTATGTTCCATCAACCTACAGATGGCGCTAGTGTCAGTGGAAAAAATACAGAAATTTTCTGCGTACCCAGATGGCCCATTATGTTCCATCATCCTACAGATGGCGCTGCCACAGTTCACTATATTTCTGTAATAGACCCACACATGGCGTCAAAAATACGCCACCCAACTCCGCTATGTGGACACAAACATTTTGTTCAAGTTTAATTCGCGCCGGCCCCACCGGAATTTCCCGCCATGTCGGTTCCCGCCGAAACGACACCATTTTGGTGACGTCATTTCCGTTCTGTCACCCTCCGTTGGAATTTGAATTTCCCGCCAACGACGCCATATTGGTTTTGTGACGTACTTCCGTTCTGGAACCCCCTTTGTTTATCTACTCGCTAGCTTTTCCAGTTAGTTGTAAATAAAATGCTATTGATGGAGGCAACCGAACCTAATTTTGATGACGTTTTATTTCCAATCTTAATCCTAGACAGGTCGTTTAATTTTATTTATCCAAAGTTTTTATTTTTATTTTTTAAAAATGTCATGAAGCCATTAAAGCATACTTCTGGGTCATTTCCGGAAGCTACGGGAGCCCAGTCAACATTTTTAAAAAGTCACTTACCTACATTATGTTCATTGTAAAATCTCTTATGGGAAAAAGTGATTCTTTTCTTTCCGTTTCACAACCAAGAATAATAAATCTTATGGAGTAATGATCCGATAGATTTAAGTCTACGACATTGGAGGAGTAATTTGTGTGGTGTGGTGAAAATTTGTAAATATGTCTATTTGGGTTTGCGGTTCTTTGATAATAATTAATTCAAAAATATGCATTAAAGTCCCCCGTTATAATTAAAGTTTCCTCATTTTTTGTGATGAGTGTTGAGAATAAATTTTCAAAAACCCTTAATAACTGTGCAAAAACAGTAAGTGGCGATCTATAGACACAAGCTATAAAAGTACCTAATTACAAAAGTATTAAAAAATATTTATCTATCTAAGTATTGAAGAGAATCTTTTTAGGAATACCCTTTATAATGATTGTACTTTGGGGTCCGTTGTAACATTTGCCTTGGGGTAATATTTTAGGTTTTTACTTGAATTTGTAAGATAATACCTAGATTTGTTGAAAGACACGTCACTCTTCCAGAGAGACTTTTATTTTTGCGCCCCAACAGAATCATAGTTAAGAGATTTACAAAATAAGCTGATACGATTATGTCGTAGGAAAATGTAATGATAATTGGCAAAATGTTTATGTAAACCCCAATCCAACGTTAAAAAATCAGTACCTACAAATTCAGAAAGACCGGAATTATGTGGAAGATTTGAATAAATGGGAAATGAAACTTTGGGTTCGGATTCAATAAGATGTCCCTATAAGAAAAAAATCATGCGAAATATAAGGTTCTGATTATCCATATCTAAATAATATAGCCAAATGTCAGTTCCTTTGCATAGTTGCATTGGAACACAAACTGGTTCCTTCTTTGTTAAACCAGTCACAATGAAACTCCCATCATATTATTTTACTGAAAAATATATTGTTACCAAATGTCGCAACAGTCTCCGGTTACATTCGTCAATACTCATATTCGGTATAAATTATAATAAATTAATTCTATCCTATATCTAATTTTCCGTAATTCAAAGTATTGTTCGCATATTCAATCTCATAAGCGCTTCGCTTCTAGTGAGCAGGAATCTTGTACTTGTATTGCTTCCCGCCGTTTTTGCCGCCCTTCTTTGCGTACTGCTTCTGCTGGTTGTGTTGGCTCTTTCCTCCTCCTTCGGATTGGTGCGCTTTGTGGTCGCCATTGCTGTGGCCGCCCGCTTTCTTCGAGCTCTTGCCGTGGACAGACTGGGATTTTCCTTTCTGAAATTGCGAAACAACTGTTAAATAGGTATTGCTCAAAACAATCACTTGACATTGTCAAAGCTAATAGACGTGCCAAAAATTGCTCCGGCAAAAATCTGAATTTTTCAGTTCTTTAATCAATTTGAAGAGTGTTTTTGACCAGCACGAGTGGCGCACCAGAGGCCCCCCTACGATTTGGACCCAGCCGAGGCCCCGGAAACCCTGCGATGGGCGACTGAAGCGGCGCCGGCCCCCCCTCCAAGTTCCCTGCCCAAGTTAAAGACCTTTTTTAAAGACTTCCTCGACGAAGAAAGAACCCCGCGCCCCCCCCCCCCCCCAAAGACCTTCTGCCCGTTCCTGTGTCCTCGCTATACTTTTAGGGTGAGACAAACGTGCTTGTTATTTTTAGTGTGTGCTAATTACCTTTTGTTCGTTTTTTATTGCCCCCTTTTGCATCATGTCCCTTTCGGAATACTCTTTCGACGGTTCAGATAATAATGAGCTTAATCTAAAGTACCTAATCGAACAGCAACAGGCGTTTATCCAACAAATGAAAGAGAAAGACAGCATTATAGCTGAACTCACTAAAGAAGTTTCGAATCACTCCGCCCAATTCAAAGAAATGTCGGAATATGTCAAATCTATCAAATTAACTGAACCGCGAAAGTGGAAAAAGAGCGGATACTCGGCAGATTCCTCGGTATCAAGTAAAATAACCGTGACTCACTCGATAGATGCAAATGGGTTCAATATACCCTCAGCTATTCCCAAAAAGAATAGATCTAAATCCCAATCGTCCTCAATGTCGGTGGATAGCTCTACCAAAAGAGCATCTAAAAATAATGTAACCTCTAATGACGAATTGAAAAAAGCCATATAGGCAAAAATCAGACAAAACAAAACAAAAAAAGGACTAAAAATTCAAAAAATAACAAAAACAAAAAAGATACAACAGAATCAAAAGAAAACGGCTCAAACATAGATTTAGGTATAAACAGTGCAGAAACAGGCAATACCAGTCAACGATCTAACAATAACAATAGTTGTCCTCCTTTTGACTTTTTGCACAAGTGATTTTGAAGTGAAATGAACATGAAGTGATCTGACAGTGACATGATTTTTTATTGGTAAATGGAACAGTTATCTATAATCTAACCCTTGAATGAATTTTTCAATATTTGTCACCACCTTAAGCCCAGAAACACTCAAAACAAACACAAATTACATAAAAATCGATTTGCTGCGTAAACTGATCACTTCATAATCAACTGAACATTTGTAAAAGGAACACTCGATGTCAGCTGATGTGATTCGGAATCGATTTGAGATCACTTAAAACTGTAAAAGGAGGACGGCCATTATGACGCCGATGAATACATGAACGATAATTATTCCGAAAATTTATCTGACAACGAGGAATCCCAAGAAATACCAACAAATAAAAAAGCAATGGGCTCGTATACCACATTTTTTTATTTTTGCAATGGCTAGATATCGCCTTTAAACGTCCGGAAACACTAAAGAAAATTTTTTTTTCGCGGTAGTTTAGTTGCAAAATTGAGTTGAATACGTAATGAAATGGCTGTGACGTAGTTAGCATTAATTTAAGAACCGCCTTCTCCCCTCTTCGTCTTCCGTCAAATAAAATAACCTGACATGGCCTGTTAACCTTTATAAATGCAACCTCTATCAAACTATCAATAGTTGTCTGAAAACGTTTCTAAATGCGAAGATTATCAGCCCTTTGCCCAATGCTTTA
Source organism: Pseudeuparius sepicola (assembly GCA_963920635.1). Lineage (NCBI taxonomy): Eukaryota > Metazoa > Arthropoda > Insecta > Coleoptera > Anthribidae > Pseudeuparius > Pseudeuparius sepicola. Next base: position 41,670,628 of record OY987302.1, on the reverse strand, counting down.
GCAGAAAATAAGCAAGTGATCTTTAGTTATTTACTAGTTTGCGCGTCATTATAATAGTCATGGAGGTTGTTTGTTCCCTCTTGTGAAAACTCCAGCAGAAACTCTGGAAAATTGTTTTTATCGACACCGACGAAATTCGCCGAAAACGGTGGTTGGAAACAGTTGGCCTTCCAATGAAGAAAACGTTTTTGTATTGTTGCGAAGTCCATTTCAACGTAAGTAGGTACATATTATCTGTTTGAATAGTTTGAAGCACTTTTACTTCTTTTTTTTAATACTTACTTACTGTCTTGGGGTTATAAGACTTGAATGTAATAAACCTCAAAATAACCCCTGTTAATAATTTTTATTACATATAGAGATTAAAAGTTTATAATAATATTAAGTACCTATTCACAGTTTATATTATTGTACTCGTAAATCAATTCTTTTCATTATAAATTCAAAATTTTATTTCATATTTATCATACTCTTTAATCGAGCAACTTTTATTGCAATAAATTTTGTATAAGAATATAAGATACATTTGTCTTTTTTTTTTAGCTTGAGCCTGATGGTAAGAATTGGATGTTCTTCAAAACTGTGGGAAGCAAGATTATCTTGAAAAAGGAAGTTGTGCCTCAGCGCTACATAAAAAGCAAACGAATTGCTTCTCTTCCAATTCATGTAGAGAGGATAATAAGACGAATTCGAGAATTTGCAATGCTCAAAATATACATTCGAGGGTAAATCATCACTTAATATACCTTTTAGATCACATAATGGTTATCGTGTGAGGCCTTTAATTTTATGAAATATATTTAAGTTAAATAGTTAAGTTGTATTGTAAATTATTGCTCAATAAACTGTAAATTATGTTGTGTTCATTCTTTCCCTAATTGGTTACCTTTTTATAGTAAAGTTTGAATAATAATTCATGTCTAAAGTGACATTTTCATTTTCTTTTTGTTAATGACAAATACTCAGAACCTAAAAAGAAGAAACGTTCTACAATCATAGCAGAGAGACCGGAGAGGCGGGCAGGGACGTAAACCCACGGCTCCGATTTGGACGGCGAATCCCGCGCGGGACGGACGTGAGGCCGCGAAGCGGGCGAACATCGCGGCGGCAAAGCCGCAGCATGGCCGATCCTCCGAGGTCCCCCCGAGTTCAATAAACGAACACACCATTTCCAATTCCACATAGTATGGCAGATTGTCCGATGTCGCCTTCACTAATCCTTGCTCCATACTTTGAAAAGTTCGATTTGCTATGTAAAAGACTATTCAAATAATAACACAAACTTGCAGTGCAAATTTGAACTGTATAAGTAAGTTCTCACACGTCAAACGTTCAGTGTCAAATGAATCGTCGTAAATAAGCAGTATTGCCAAACTTGCATGGCCGTTTACCTGGCGACCGGGGTCGTATAGAATGTATTAATTTAATGATAATATTTTTGTTAATTACCATTATCTGCATTGAAATTATATTGAAAGATATTAACAATAATAAATTCTTTTAATAAAAGTTACAAAAGGTAGGTATTTAATAATACCATAATATGCTAACAAACTATATCAGAATTCCAGTAAAATTTATGAAATACCCCTTGTATAAGGAAGGGCAACTACGTCACAACCTTTGGCGGGAAAGTATTATTTATAAAATTACAGCAAATCTAAAGCAAATGTGAAAAAAATGAAAGACACGGGTCGATTTTTTTCTCATTTTCTACCGATAAATAAAAAAATATATATTTTTGTCCGAAGTATACGAGCCCATTACTCCCATCGTTCTTAGAAATAAAGAAAAATAGTTGGACCTATCAAAATTTTTCAAAAGTAAAAATATATCATACGACAAAGCCTCAAATACGTCCAATAATGGTATTAAAATATTTCCATCCACAAGTGACGATTATAGAGCTATCCAAAAACGCTTCACTCAAAATAAAATTGAATTTCACTCGTACCCCACACCAGATGATAAGTCGCTGCACGTATTTGTAAGAAATCTTCCGCAAGAATTTCATATAGATGTCGCGAAAAATAACTTAATAGAGAAAGGCTACGACGTTAAGTCCGTTATCAGGCTAAAGGGCAGGAATCAAAAGCCGACTAACAATCTCCTAATCATACTTCTCAAAACACCTGAGTCAAAAAATATATATAATGAGGTATAATTAAGTGACAATTGGGTCACCTTTGAACCTAAAAAGAGTACGCCCAGGTGCCTGAAGTGCGCCATGAACCACAATACCTTTCAGTGTAAGAAACCTTTCGAAATTCCCTGTAAATGCGCAAACTGCGGAGACGCACACCCCGCGAATTTTAGCAAATGCCCCTTTTTCCCTAAATTTCAAAATAATAAAAATAATCCTCCACCTAATTACAGCCAGGTTACTCCGAACGTTTCTTACGCGAATGGTGCAACCAAAAATATTCCTAATTCCTACTAATCAAAATTATAATCATAACAATAATACATGGGATGCTTCTACCCAAGACGTATTAAAACAGCTAGCCAGCCTCATGTCGGCACTTAGGAAATTTGCGGCAATCATGAACATGAATACTACCTGCAATGCATAATGCGGATCAGGAAAAAATGCTAAAAATCAAGTTCGTTACTTGGAACGCCAATAGTATCCTTAATAAAGAAGATGAGTTTTTATATTTTCTACAGGATAACCAGATACAGGTTTTTGCCGTGCAAGAAACCTTTCTAAAAGCGTCCAAAAAATTTAGGTTACAAAATTACAATATCGTCCGCAGGGATAGGCCTAACGGTAGAAACGTTCTCCTCTGGATCCACAAATCTATTAATATCTGTGTTTAGGATTTCTGGCGTTGATGATGCCATAGAATACGTCTCTGTTAAGATAGGAATGGCAAATAACCAAACAGTAACAGTTTATTCGCTCTATAAACCGCCCGCAAACAAATATGTTGTTGACGAACTTGACGAAAGGTTTCTTACACTGAAAGGTTTTGTGGTTCATGGCGCACTTCAAGCACCTGGGCGTGGCATAGCAATAAGATTGTGAGTGCCCGAATTTCTGACACCGGTGACATTGGGTCACTTTTGGCCTAGTCTTTTTAGGTTCAAAGGTGACCCAATTGTCACTTAATTCGACCTCATTATATATATTTTTTGACTCAGGTGTTTTGGAAAGTATGATTAGGAGATTGTTAGTCGGCTTTTAATTCTTGCCCTTTAACCTGATAATGGATTAAACGTCGTAGCCTTTCTCTATTAAGTTATTTTTCGCGACGACTGTATGAAATTCTTGCGGAAAATTTCTTACAAATACGTGCAGCGACTTATCATCTGGTGTGGGGTACGAGTGAAATTCAATTTTATTTTGACGCGATATTTTAATAAAATATATATTCTTTTACTCAATGACACTATATTCTCTATCCCAAATGACATCTCAACAATAATAGTTGGTGGCGACTTTAATGCGAGACATAACAGCTGGTCGCCGTTGCCCACAAACCAGAGAGGCAAAGAGTTAGAAAGATATATAAATAATAACAATATTCAGTTTATAGGACCTTTAGAACCAACTCACTACTCGCCGATAGGTACCCCTGGTGTCCTCGATTTCTTTCTAACAAAAAATTTCACTTGGGCAACACGAGGTAGGTATATATTTCCTCAGATCTAGATAGTGATCACAACCCGGTCGTGGTTGTCTTTGGGATGTTAAACGATAATGGTGTTATTGGCGCCGAATTAAGTAAATTTGTCACGAATTGGGAATTATATAAAAATATCTTACTTCGAAATCCCCCGCCTTTACGACATGTTACCGACGCACAAGACGTGGAAAATTACGACATAATACAAAATTCTATTAAAAACGCACTGACCGAATCGACGACTCTTAACACTTAAAAGACGCGCAAAAAGACTGGCACATAGGACGTGGACTATAACCGACTTACAAGACAAGTAAAAGACGCTATACGTGAACTCAAAAATAATGACTGGCAAGAAAAACTCGAAATTATGACAACTTCCGGAAAAAATCTTTGGCAGCTAATCAAAAATTTAAAGGGTAACCCCAAAACTCATGTACCGCCCTTTCAGGGTAAAAACGGTATTGTATTCACATCAGAAGAAAAAGCAGAGGCTTTCGCCGACTCGTATGGAAACCAATTCACAGAAAATCAACATCTCGAAGACGACCTCGATTGGGAGGACGAAGTGATCGACACATCTAGAAGGCGGTTGGCCAACGCCCCCCGCGACCAATAATCAGTTTATGTCAAGGTTTTTATTTCAAAAAAATATAAAGAAAATAAAAAATAAAAAATCAATTCTTAAAAACAAATAAAACCAATCTAAACATAAAAATCACTCTTCATCTGTTGCGAACCATTTAAAAAATTAAAAACATAATACAATACGTATTGCCTTTGCACTCGTCGACTAGATATAGTTTATTAGATCTTCATTATCTAATGAAATTAAAATAACTTTTTCACAAGCCATTAACATGAAAGCTTCCAAAAAATGGTCTTGGGTTAGAGAACTTATTAGCCGGTTCTAGATTATTTTTAATTTGGAGAAAGATCTTTCACATGATACTTGTGAAATATAGACAAAATTAGTAAATATTTAAATGTCTTCTCCAAATTGGGGTAAGCTTCCAAGTACAAGTCGCGGCGCGCTGACTTCGTCCGAGTGCATAGCTTGCACGTGATATTATTATTGCGGTGTTGCCATAATGCCTATAAGCGACGACGCGGCGGCACTAGCGTCTAGGGAGCAGTAGGTCACAAATGATATGTTTATTCGGCGCGCGCCGAATGTCGGGCGAAAATGGGGGGTAGCCAAATAAAAAGTGGCACTTTAGTCCCACAAAAGAGGGACTAAATATGAAATTTTAGTTCAAAATTGACATAGTAGTTTTCACAAACTTCTATTGTCATTCATATAAAAAAAGTTCTAAAACAACAATATAAATCTTAAAAATATTTTGAACAAAATATTTCTGAATACAGACACTTATTTTTGTTTATAACTTATAAAACAAAATGTTATAAAAATTGTAAAATTTGTTCTATATGTTTTTTTAATTTATTATAACATCCTGTGTAGATTTTACACATGGTAAACTTATCAGCTTTTAAATAAGCAGATTTTTATTGGCTAGGATCATTATTTTTTGTGACGCGTCGCGGCGGCGGCCTGTCCATAGCGGCCCAAGTAGGTCCGGCCGATCGGGCTAGCACCCGATCGCCCGATGGCCCAGTCCGCCCCTGAGAGTGAATAAGGCAAAGGCAGCCATGGCAAACATGTACTCTCTTCTGACTAGAAATTCTAAACTCAGTACTAAAAACAAACTGTTGATTTTTACGCAGGTAGTTAGACCCATCCTACTCTATGCATGTGCGGCGTGGTGTTTCGCTGCAAAAATACACTATAAGAAATTACGGATTACGGTGCTGGTCTGGTATGCGCTCTACGTTAAAATTATAGGTTATATTATTACGGACTGAAAATCGTTTCTTCCACAATACCGATATCAATGACAGATTAAACTGCAAACTCAGCTTGTGCTCGATTTTGGAATTGGTTTGGTACTTTATTTTCGATACGTCCATAGAAGATGCAATGCAGCATACAGGAAGAAGTCGAGATGCAATCGTTGATTGGTTCAACATGTGCCGGGAGGTGTGCAGCAAGATGGTGTCAGCTGACGTTCAAGGACAGCTGAGAGGAACCGCGGATGATCCCGTCCAAATCGATGAATCCAAATTTTCAGGCCGGAGAAAATACAACAGGGGACGACTTTTGCAGGGGAATCAGCCAGCCGAATCCGAAGATTCTGATGCCGAAGTCGAGAATAATCGGAACCACGGCAGTCAAGTAGATGGTGGATGGGTGTTTGGGTTGGCAACAAAAACGCATGTCCGTTTTTTCGTCGTTGCAAGGAGAGATGCTGCCACGTTGATTCCCATCATTCAGCATAAAGTTGAAGCAGGATCGTATATCCATTCCGATGAATGGCCCGCTTACCGGTCTTTATCACGGCTTGGATATGTGCACAATTCAGTTAATCACCAACACAACTATGTTGATCCTGACTCCGGAGCGCACACCCAAAGAATAGAACGAAAGTGGTTGGATGCTAAACTGGCATTAATGAAGAAGAAAAGAAGTGTACCTCACCATATGCTACAGAGCCACTTGGATTTTGTGGCATGGAGAAATTTAAGGAAAGACGCTCCATGTAGATTCCTATCATTTTTGGAAGACTTTAGAAGAGTCTATTTGTGATTAATTATATAGTATTACATTATTTTTCATTTTAATAAAAGAAAATGAAGTACATACCAATATCTATTATTTCTTTTTAATATTAATCTAAACAATCAATAAAAAATGTAAACTTATACTGTAGATCACATAATTACTGTAGATCGCAAGCCAGACCAGTTCGTCATACTGTAGAGCGCATACCGGACCAACACCGAAATTACAAACCTTACAAAACAAATGCTTACGACTTGTTGTTGGTGCGGAGTGCCCGGAGTGGTATGTTTCTAACCGTACTATACATAATGATTTGAATATACCCTCAATACTAGAGTACGTACAAAGTCATACTGACAAAATTTATAGTCTAAAAATTCCCAATCATCCAAATAACCTCTTAACCGATGCCTATACGTCATTAACAGAAGGTTACCACATAAACGTGCTAGACATTTCTTGGAAGAAAATTATAACATTAATCTACCCCTATTTATTTTTTTTAACCCATCTGTATTCAATCAAATACCAAAGACTACATTACCTTTTTCTTACGCAATTAATTAATTTAACTTCTTAATCTAGCCTTAAGAATCTTTTATAAGCACACACTAAAAATAATAATTTAGAGGGTCCACCCTCCACGTTATGTTTGTTTCACCTAAAATCCTACCCATAGTGTTTCCCAATTTTTTATAAAGGGATAAAGGCGTCACCACGTCGACCCTAATTTTTTCACGGACAAAAAAACGAAAAAAAAGGTATTGCTCATCACTCCGCAATAGTTCGTATAAGAATTGTTATTTTGCGATTCATTTTTATTTATATCGATACGCAGTTATATAGTTGGTACATAATTATTGTTTTTAATATTGATTCAGCATCAAGAGCCTTTCTTCTGCCTTTCACCTCATTAGTTTTATCCTTGTATCGCGAGGTAGGTAATTATGTTTTGAACATAGTATTATTGCAAGAAAATATCTTAATAGAAGGTTTCTTGCATTATGTTGGAATATACCTTGTCCGTATGGACTCAGCATGGACTCGGTTTTGAAATTGTGATCGATTTTTGGGTTACCAGCTGTCGCTAAGTTACAATAAGTCGTAATGTGAAACTAATTGAAGCAACTTGTTTTGTTACCATCCGCTGCGCTTCGAATTTTCAACAAAAGTGGTGCGAAGATAACGCGTAAATTGTTTCATGAAAAAAAAATCGCTACTGGAGAAAATAAACAAAGTGGTGAAATTTCCCTGTTTTTTTTTTCGCCTTCCATCGACCTTTGGTTCGGATTGGGACGATATAGATAGTCTGTCTTTAGAGAAAAACATCGCCGATGGTCAAGAGCGCTGGGCAAAATGTAGATTCATGGTATTGCACCTTATAATAGCTCTATCTGTATAATTTAATTTACTAATCGTCCTATCCTCCCTGTGACTGATACGGTTCCTAAAAAAGCAATTCAACCCAACGTACAATATTGCATGTTCGCTAAGCCTACACATACCTTAAAGTTACCGCCCTTTTTCTTTGAGATGAGGTTCGAAGAGTGTTTTGCACCATTTTGTCCAAAGATTTCATATTCTCCGCTTTTGTGGGCATTAGTGTAGAAGCTGTCATGTTTTTTCTCTTCATCTTTGTGGTACTTTTCCCTGAAACCCTGAAAATTAATACGAAATAAAGTAGCTACTAATCATATGCGACTGGTTTCTTAATTATCAAGGACGTTAACTGTTGAATAAAATCTGTTGGCTATTTTTTGAGAACAAAAATTAAAATGCCTTTTTTTATGCCGTTTTTCCCAGAAACTGCTGATAAGGTTTCAGCGTTGACTGACGTATTAATAAGACTTCTCACGGCTATAGCTTCATGTCTTGGAAAACAGATGGCGCCTATGGTCAAAAATGTATTTTGCATTGTATTTGGTCTTCGAGAAGCGCATGGTGAGCCAGAGAACTGTCAAACATGACAGCCGTGAGCAGTCTTTATTAATACGTCAGTCAACGGTTTCAGTCTATATAAGAGGAAAGCCACCCAAATCGTACCATTTTTTTATATATTCGCACAATGTCGGTCTATTTTTGAATATAAAACAATGGTTTTGTTGGGGCCATTCACTATATGTTTACCATTTTAAAAGAAAGTATAGTTGCCGTGACAAAGGAATACTTTAAAACGACATTATATTATATTATATTATTTTTGACATATCCCTCTCATTGTCACAAGTTAAAAAAAAAGTTATAAAACCAAAAGAAGAAATGATTACCCAAGCATTTGATCATGTTTAAGACATGCCACACAGCATACAAAACCAGTACGAATTAACCAACTAAACCAATGGTACGATATAGGCGACGCCAAACTACAACATATGTAAAATATGCAAAATTGCTTATTTTGGATATCTGGTAACGCATTGCACAGTGGAGAAAATTTTCTGGATGCCGTAGAGTGGTTACAAAAGCTTGCTAAAATCACTACCAGATGTTGCGCAATTGCCTTGGTAGCATAAATATCGAAAAGGTACGATTTAGAAAGACGTACGACTATCCCCAATATTGTTTCAGCAGAACCAAGTATCCTATCATTTTCATTTGTTCACAGACAGCGTTGAGTAAAATGTTTGGATAGAGGACCAACGACTTTCAAATAATTTCTTGAAAAACGCAGGAGTGGTCAGAAAACATTAGTCAACAATAGCATTTATATTGTTGAAAATAGTTTTTGAATCACACATGCGTCAGATTTGACAGCCGTTCCTCTTTATGTGAATTGTTCACTCAACGCATACACACTATCAAAAATAAAATTTAATCACCGGAAGTTTAAGTATATATAACTTGAATACTATTATGTTGGTAATAGCATAACAGATTCGAAGTATTTATATTTCGTAAACACAAAAATGTGCCATGTTCCAAAAAATATTTGGTAAAATGTTCTATTTGTTCGGAATTATTTATACAACAGAAAACGTCATGACATACAGTTTAGGGGCTCTAGGAGATTTCCATTCCTAAATTATGTTTTATTAAATTCCTCGATAATTGCTCGTGCAAAACAATCTCAATTACTTAGGAAAGTTGTGCAACTTTGATAAATTATGACAAAAGAGAGAGAGAGAGAGAGAGATAAATAATAAGAGCCAAGAGAACAAAACAAAAGAACTGAGAAATATATACTGCAAATAAAGTTGAGTAAAAGCTAAAGGTTAGTAAGGAAGCTCTTTCCCATGATTTCATAGCTACAAATGCCTGCATTGCAATATGTGGGAGTGCACTGCAACTTTTCATTGGATTTATTTATTCTTTTTGGTTCAGGATAAAATACTATCCACAAATCAAGGAAATGGAACATTCTTATTAAAACTTTTTTAATTTTCCATCTTTAAGCCTTGTCATTACTTTTATTGTCTTAACATTTTAATAAGAATACCTTCTTGTAGTTGCCTTTCTTGTGGTAGTCTCCCTCTTGGAACTTAGCACCATGTTGCGATTCGCTTCCAGTTTTGTGGAAAGCTTGATGAGTCACAGCTTTCATGTGCTCCGTCTTCTTTCCGCCTTCTTCTTTATCATCTTTCGTGTGCAGTTCCTTCAGATGTTGTCCTTTCTTTGACTTCTCTTCATCGTGGGCGGATTTGTGTCCACCCTTCTTCACTGCCACATGTTCGCTATATTTCCTTCCTTTTTTGAAGAAAAATGATACACTTTAAAATTACAAATTTACCTAACATTGTTTCACCTTCTTGTTTATGGCCTCCTCCACTTTCTGCTGAATGACCTGAATGATGTGATGAATGTGAATTGGCTGCTGCTATGCTTAACGCCGTTATCCATACTGCCAAGGACTGAAAAGAGTAAAATTATCAATAGCAACTTTTGCACTTCCATGAGGAGGTGACAAATCTTTCTCGAAACTCAATGAATTTTATGATGGTATCTGATTGTGAATTAAAGAAAATTTGAACACAATAATTATAAAGAAGACGATTATTTCATCTTCTCAATTATTTATTATTATATTATCACACCGTATTCGGGCTAAGCGCAAAAAATGTGGAAAATCAAATTAAGGAAGGCCAACAGGTTGTCGAAAATAGACCGGTTACATACATAGTTAAATAGTTCATTTTGTAGCAACACTGATCTTAAAGGGGATAAATAAGCAGCCAGCATGAGATTAAGAAGTATACTGTCTGTTCAGAAGATAATGTATCTCTGAGCTGATAAATTTGACTCAGAATCAGGGATTCGTTATTTTCTCATTTGTTTAACTTAAGTACTACCTACCTGGGCAGTTATTTCAAGTACTGATACTAGTTCACAGTTGTGGTTTTTCAATGGTTTGTCTGGTCTACGAATTCACGGAACCACATTTTCTCTTCCAATAACAGTGCATTTAACTAACAATATTTCCAATGGTTGTAAAATATTCTTTGTTGGAAAATATCCTAAACACGTACTTTTATCCAGTGCGAACACAGAAAATAAATAAATGGTTATTTGGTCAAGGCCATTTCAAAAATATCTGTCAACTGTCATCATTCCAAAAAGAACAAATATATTCATAAAAGTTGCATCTACATCTAAAAATGCTACTATTATTTCATAGCGTGGAAGGATAATAATTATGTAAATATTACGGTTAAAAAAATTATAAATTACTACAGTTTGTTGATACCTAGGTCTAGGTCATCGATATTTCAGCTTTGATTGTTTCCATCATCGAATGAAGGTATTAATAGTTGTTTTGGTTTCTATGCTATTCACTAACGATATAAATAGAAATAAATGTCGAAAAATTCAAGATCATCTAAACAAACGCTTCTATATGCAGAAGATATTTATACTATATTTATACTAGACACATTCGAAAATTTTCCGTTCAGTTTACTACAAAAATAAACAATCTGTTTAACGAGGATAATATTCAGGGTGTTTCATAATTGAATGCTAATCCTACAATGTGATAATCTTTGGATGATTTTAAGAAACTTTTTTATATGAACATAGGCCCGAAACTGCTTTATTTCTGAGAGGGTGTTGAAATTTAGCAAAAAATGTGTTTTTAGCATAAATTCGCCTATGGAACGAATGCATTTTATTATTAAATCGGAAACTGTTCGCTGGACGAAAGAAAGCCACGGGACAATTTTTATGAGAAGATAGAGGGCCATTTTAAAAATAGTATTTACTTAAAAAATAACCAGTAGCTGGTCATTTTTTGGATTAAAAAATATTGCAGGGCATGTTAACAGGGATACGCCACTAATGAAAACTAAAAGAGTATTTATCTTGGAAAAAAAATATTTTATGCGTACTTTGCATGTACCAAAATTGAGGAAAAAAATTACAAAGCGGTTTGCGAAAAACTGTTTTTTTTTATTTCTACTCCCTGTAGGGATCTTATAAATAAAACGGTTGCAGACCCATGTTCATAAAAAAAATTTTCTTAAAATCATCTAAGGATTATCGTCCTAAATTTCAACACCCTCTCAGAAATAAAGCAGTTTCGGGCCTATGTTCATATAAAAAAGTTTCTTAAAATCATCCAAAGATTATCACATTGTAGGATCAGCACTCAATTATGGAACACCCTGTACAAAGGAACAGATGCTCCTAGAAAAGCATAGTTTTCAAGATACCTTCCAGATTATGGTGCGAAGGCCCATAATCCAAAAAAGTACTACACCCTTTAATATTATCAATCCACACATACCCAAGAAAAATATTTTAATAATAACAATAATAATAATATAATTAACTACATTTAGAGTCTAAATGCACCTGCAACAGAATAATATTAGAAGATAATTGGGCGAGATCAGCTCATATTGAAAACTTCTTGGTTGAAAAACTATGTTACTAACATAATTAGATAACTATTTTGATTAAGAATGTTTTACTTTAATCGAAGAAAATGCCATTGTGTATTAATGCAACGTGAACGTAACTATACAGTCTGTTACCAAAAAACTCCGGGATACTTGCCGTATCCTGGGTGCCAATGCCCAATTATTACATGCCTTCCCATGCTGTACAGGGTTATGCATATATAATATTCTAATTTCTTTGTTTTTGATTATGGAAAAAAGTTGTAAATACGCGCATTGCAGAAAATTTTCCTGCAATTTCAGATATGTATTCAGAAAAATAATTTAATGTCTCTTTTCGGAGGTATATAACTTATGTTTTTTTATATGAAACACGGCGTATATTTTCCGATTTTCGAAATCTACGTATGATTCTGATTTCAACGATATAAACATATTACATAAATGAACATGAAGTGATCTGATAGTGAAATGATTTTTTATTGGAAAATGGAACAGTGTATGACCTCGTTATCTATAATCTAACCCTTGAATGAATTTTTCAATATTTTCACCACCTTAACCCCAGAAACACTCAAAACCAACACAAATTACATAAAAATCGATTTGCTGCGTAAACTGATCGCTTCATAATCAACTGAACATTTGTAAAAGGAACAGTCGATGTCAGCTGATGTGATCTCAAAGTGATTCGGAATCGATTTGAGATCACTTAAAACTGGAAAAGGAGGACGCCTATGAATTTCGGACAAAAGCATGATTGCCAAGTTAACTTCAAAACAATAAGTAATTATTAATGTTACTTATAAACCTTAGCAGATGAGGGAAGACAGGGGATACGTAAATCCTGCTTTAGACGGCTATCAAACGTGTAACACAAAATCGATCCGGTGACATTTTTGGTCCCAGATATTTGAGGTGAAATCTTCATTTGGAATTTCGTGATTTTTGTTGTTAAAAGCCATCCGAAGACTTCCGTTTTCTGGTAGTAATATGGTGCACTGCTCCGCGTATGGCTGCAAAAGCTACGATGGGCGAAATGAGCCTGGAATTACCTTCCATAGGTAAAAATATTCTATATCGGCTTCTTGCATGATGTTTATTTTATGTTATATATTTCGTTCAATTTTTTAAGTGTATCTTTTGAAATAACTTTTTAACAACTCCCTCTGTATTACGTGTGATGCCATATTCGAATTCCTCGGAAAATTCTCCACAAGTTTAGCTTTTGAATTATCAATTGATCTTTGAAATTACCCAGAAATTTGGGTTTATCACGTTATCTGGGATCGCCCTGTACATGCTGCCTTTTAGGCAATCCGACAACAGCCCGGTTTATGCTTTTTATGTTTTGTAAATGGATGGTCCTAGGTTCGAACCCTGGTGCTGGCACATTTTTTTTATTTTCAGAAATTTGAATTTGGCGCCAGAACCACGTGCCGAGGCGCGCGTCATGGGTTAGAACGTTGTGATTAGCCAGCGAAGAAAGGGGCGTGGCCTAGGAGGAAAGTGGAGGGGGGCGCCTAAGTACTCCTTTATCTACTATGCCATGCGTGTGGGAGCTCATGGAAACTATGTATTTAGATTGGTAGAAATAACTTCGAACAGTTGCTCTGTCATTCGTTTATTATTTTTGTTTTCAACTAATACCATGAAATTTACGTTCTAAATTGTGCCCTCAATATCCTTTATATTTCGCAAACTAAAAAACTTTTACTAGGTAGGTACCTACATTTTTTATTATTAGTCATTGCTTGCAAATCATACATCCTAAGCAGAATTGCCAAGATTGCCAAGAGCATGTCAAATTGTTTATTAATAGGTTACTTACATAAAAAAAGGAAAAATTCGCTAATTTCTTAATAAAAAAATTAGCTTATAAAATACGAATTTATTAGCACTAATTGGTCAGCCAATCATACTTTGTGGAGACTTTTGATTGCTAGATACTAATCTTTATTACCTATTGAAATTTGATTACTAAATCGTTAATAATCTACTTAGTGAGTGTGTGTCTAGTAGACGGTGTTCAGCGAAAAACGTGCAAAATAAACAATTCATCAAATCGTAAGAGGGAAATTGAAATGGACGCAAAAATTTTGATTTTCCATGTTAAAACGACTTTGCGATATCGAGTTCTCGAGGTTTTTTTGAGTTGTTTTAGTATGATCCATATTATGGGAAATTAATTAGGTAGTGAGTTCTGTAAAATATAGTCAAAACTGAAATAGATATCCAATGTGTCATAATAATTAATGTAGGTATCATAAAGTAGGTGTCATTTGCGCAACTAACCTTTATTTTGTTAGGAACGGGTCATACAAAGTTTCTTAAAATCATATATTATTAATAATCATGATTTTGTATCAAGGAGGTTTAAACAAACTCTGTATGTATATTACAAAACAGTCAAGAGTGCCTCGAAAACATGTGCATCATAATAATGTACAAATCTATCATCATGTAAGTAGAATTAAATTCCAATGTTTCCGACAAATCCTAAAATAATATACCTGATTTAGAAAGCGACAGAGTGACACTATTTCAACTTCCATCCCTTCTTAATCGTTCCCAATATCCCATATCATTTCGTTTTTTCAAAATAGTGCCAAAATTGTATAAAACATAGAAGACCACATATATTCACCCAATTGTAGCCATTCTCTCAACTACACCTTTTTGATAAAAATGTCAAATATCACTGGTATATATTTTGTTTCGAACGAAGTGGGACCATAATTTTATAACGAATTTAAAGGACTATTTAAAAAATTAGGCACCTGATAAATAAAATGCGCAGCAGGTGAAATTTTTCATAAAGTTCAAAGATAAAAACCTGCACCCTGCACTTACTTAAAATGGAGTTTAGAAAATCCCAAAAATCCCAAAAAGCTGTTACGAATATTTCCAAAATTGGAAATGGCTTCAGGAGCGTTCGACCCTACTGGGGCCCACCCCAGTGGCGGATCTACGGGGGGGGGCTACAGGGGCTATAGCCCCCCCCATGGCATATTATAGTAAGGTAGGCACTTAAAAAATATGTCTGGCAATGACAATACTGCTGATACGGCTCTTGAGTAAGTGGGTGGGCTTGCGCGGAAATAAACTCAATAAGCAATGAGCATGAATAAAATGAATAAAAAATGTTTTTCCTATTTTATTACAAAATTTCGGAAATAGAAGCCCCTCCCTTTGACTCCAGCCTAGATCCGCCACTGGCCCACCCCAGGGTGTCGAAGTTGTAAATGTCATAAATAAAACTGGTGGTAGAAAATCTAATTTTAAGCAAACAAGTTCATGTGAACATGGGTCCGGAAATGCTTAATAAAAAGATACAGGGTATCACAATTTATTCTTTTAAACAGTTCATTAATAATATCTGGGAAATATTAAACCATATTAACTTAAAATTTGGGACACAGTGAACCGGTACAAAGTGGAATAAAATGAAGTTTCTGACGTTTGGTTACCTTCACCAGTGGCCTGCGGGAAGATGTGGGACACGCCCCCTTTTCAAAAATAATTTCTACGTCCATGCTTTTTTGATAAACCGACATCATTTTTGAGTAAACCATTCATTTATATATAAAGAATGTTTGAATTTTGAGCAAAACTAAGTATAAGAAAATTGAAGTTGCTGCTCAGAAAAAGTGAACAGTTCGGGAATGGGCTCAACACTGTATTTAAAAAACAACGCATTTGGGAGTTTGCCTTTATAAGCACTTTTTTCTCTTTTGATGTAAACAATCTACTGTCAAGGTTTAAAAGCAATAGACAAGTAAATAAATTTTACAAAACTTACCTATTTCTTATTATTTCAAATTACATAAAAATAAAATGCTATATTCGTTCCACACTTTTGCAATTGATGTATTGCATCAAAATAGCAAGTAAATGCTTATAAACATAGGCTCGAAAATATATAGACTACGTTTATCTCGACGCGTTCGATCCGATTGAGAGAAGTTTGAATTCACTGGAGCGGACTCAAATAGACGGCGTAAACCCTACAGATTGAAATTCAATCATATTTAAAATTTCAAGTCGTAAACCTCTTATTTCCAAACAAAAGTTAGCCAGAATGTGCACCAACCTACTGTAGAATAAGTAGAATAAGTTAATGTCCCTAGAGAGGACTGAAAACCGAAGGATTCAATACTGATGATGTAAACGTACAATTATGAAAGATTTGACATAACTCAATCGGATCCATTTCAATCCGATCGAGTTGTCACGAGATAAACGTAGTCATATAGAGTTGAGCTACTAGCTATACAGAGTTGAACTAACAACTACTTTAATTTTCTTTGTTTCTCTCAAAATCCAGTAGGTACCTTTAGGGTAAATTGACTTGTATTTTTTTAAGAAGAAACCAATGGACAATAAATTAGGCCACTGGTGAAGATAACGAGACACCTGAAGTTTTCTTTTATTGCACTTTATACCATATAGGTAAGTTATTATCGTTGGTCGTTTCTGAGATATTATTAAAAAAACCGTTTAAGAGAATACATTTTCACACCTTGTATCATTTATGACATTTACAACTGTGACATCCAGTATACGTTACTGTCAAATATAGTTTCTACTAACAATTATGTAGGTATCTTTTAATTTTGTTCTCTAAAAACTACAGAATCACCGACATACCCAGATACCAAAACATGTTTTGCAAAAATTCTGCAAATAATTCCAAACCACATTAATACCAAAGTTATAAACTTTAACCCGTTTTTTTATCAGTTCATCTTTGCACAATAAGTCTGAATCAGGGACCCTTGGTCCCTGGTCTGAATAGATAAAAAAATGTTTAAAATATGTAAATGCAAAAGGATTTGTATCGGCAAAGCTCTGAAAATATCCGCAGACATCAAATAAGTAGTGTTAGTAATGCACCTGGTTTGGCCAGTATTATAGGCAGCAAATAATAATCCCCCGCTGTACGATTGTGATATCCTGATTGTTATTTTTCGAAAACAATGCATTTGGCATTCATTGAAATGACACAGTGTAAAAAAAACTCTCTAGCCATTCTTAACCACACATAATATACCTACCTAGTCTTGTTTCCCGTTACAAAAAAATTGAATAGGTAATGTGCATAACAAAAAACGAGTTAGGTATTTTTAATAGATCGGGGCAAAAGTGTTACGTGAAGGCGGCAGCAAAAGAGACGCCTCCGGCGCGTTTTTCCTTCGTGAGCCACTCCGGTCACTTTAAATGAGCATAACCGAGGCGGTGCGAAGTAGGTAATCCGACAACAAAAGGCAGTAATTGCAAAACTCACCAAAAAAACCGCAAGCCTCATAGTTGGATTTCTCTCGGCACGGTGTTTTATGAACGCGGTCTGATTTCTTACTGAATTACTTCCTCCTCTTTCCACTCGTTAAAAGGTGGGAACACTGGAGAACAGGTAGAGGAACATCGGCCCAAACAACTACTTCTTTGAAAACTGTTAAGGTTAATGATAGGCCGCGGGCCGCGCGCGAGCTCGCCTCTTGCGCCAGCGGCCTCCGCTCCGTCGGACTCGGGCGCAGACGGCGGGATGGCTCGACTATTTTTAACTTGATTGCCATCGCCTATCGTAAAGTTTGTCAATACGACTTTGTTTTTTCTCGGAGCGGGCGGTGACAGAAGTGATTCTTTAAATACTTTCTAAATTTATGGAATTTCCGATGGTTCCGCTTTCAAAAAAATTTATATATTTTTTAATTTAAAAAATCTTAGATATATTTGTGCATTTTACTATTAATATCTTAACTACCCAGTTTTAAGAAAAATACTTTTGTCTGAAATATAAAATGTCAATTTAATATAAAAGGACGATATTGTTAATATTAACATCGGCAGGTGAGACTGCTGTGGGACAATATTATTGAAATGGACATAAAATAGCATATTACATAGCGAGAGTTGTAAACAGCTTATTACGTATGAGTGGAAAAGTTGCGCACGAGCCGCGCAGCGGCGAGTGCTGTAATTCCACGAGTATGTAATAAGCTTACGACTCGAGTTTTGTATTATAATTTTTCTTCGACGAAAGAAAAACTATTATAATAGATAAACTATACTTCTGATTATCTGCATGACAGGCAACAATTAGTATGTTGGTTACTTGCTATGGTGACGCGGTTAAATATGTGAAAAAACCCAATTAAAAATTAAATGGATGTGCCAAACTTGTCCCAGTATATACACTACACCACACTCCCTCTATACACCCACCCCATGTTTTATAGTGGGACTACGGCACGTGTATACTGGGACTTTCTGAAGAAAGTATTTTTTGGGAAAACACTATAAATTTGAAACGAAAAATATCATAACTTTTCAAAATTTTAACATCCTTTGCAAAGTGAAGATAAAAGTTATTAGACAAAGAAAAAATTAAATAAAAGCTGTATCTTATTTAGAATTGTACATGTTGTCACTAACGAGAAATTTGAATCGCCCCAGTATCATAGCTTACTATTACCTGTCCCAGTATACAAGGCAGTCTCCCCTATGCTTTATGAAATATTGTTAATGTTATTTTGTGCTTAGGTATATATTTTTTTAAAAATATAAAGGAACAATGAACTACATCTTTAGATTCAATCGTCTGCATATATTTGACGACGACTTGACTTTTTAGCTATATGCTACTAAATTCTGAATTAAATTAAAAGAAAACCTATTCTATTAAATTTTATGGAAATTTGTGATAACTTTTACACAAGTACCTCTCTTCATTAAAATATATCTAACGTGTTTCTATTGGTATATTCCTGTATTATTTGTATTTATTTGTTATTTATTATTTATCTATTCTGTTGCACAATTTATTCTGTGATTGTACAGGGTGATTCATTGGGAATGGGAAATTCCTAAACCTAACCAAAACTATGACAGTCAAACTTGAAATGCACTAATAAAGTTTTCACTAGGAGCGACTTGAAAATTTGTATGCTTCAGTTCTGGATAAATAAGAGTTTTTTTATTTAATTCCTAGAGGGAACTTGTTATAGCCTATCGCTTTGGTAGATCGGGCCATATTTTTGACCTGCATGTTTATAGCAAAATTGAATAAGAAATATGAATGAGCACATGAAAGAATTATACTTATTTAATTTCCATATTCTTAATCGTTTTCGAGATATTTGCCCTTATTCGTTTAAATAATCAATACTATAATATCTTAACTGCAATTAATTTGGCTTTTTAAAATTATTACTGACAATAAAACATTTAGAATAAAAAACTAACTCATTTATTTTTGATTTTTAAAGATTACTAAAGTACAGTTTGAGTTTACCTATAGTAAAATCGAGCAATCTGTACGCCTGGCATAAATAAAACCACGTGTTCAATGACGTTCCGCGATTGGTCGGTAGGCTATAAAATTTCACCCGACTCGGCAACAGGGACGTGCTCGATCGCAAAAGTGTAGATATTCGGTTTTATCTTGTTGTTTTCAGCTATTTAGACACTGCCACAAATAATTTTATCGATGTTTTGAACCATTTTAATTAAGCCAATAATTCTTGTCTGAAATATTTTGATGTACACTATTGTAAGACTAAAATTAAATAAAGGTCGTACCTCCGTGCGGCTATGGCAGATATTTCAACGCACGTGCTCTTGTTTACGCCAGGTGTAAGAGTTGCTCGATTTTAGTATAGGTATCTTACTCATAGTTAAGACATTTTATGAAGGTAACTCTGACTGCATGTTTAATGTGCAGTTTCTGATTTCATACGTTCACATTCTATTATTTTTCGTTTCTAAGTAGAAACCTGCAAGCCTATACTTATAATAAATTCACCAGAACATGTCGCAGGTGACAATAATTATCCATTTTTGTCTTATTTGATATGGCGATATGAACGACCTCGTTTAACTTTTGGTTTAGCATATAGGCCCGCAAGAAAATAAAAAGAAAAACGCCAATCTAAAGAGTAGGCTACTTTTACCAGTGCACAAAAGAAATTGTAACCAGTTGGGGGACAAAACAAGCACCAATGTATAGCCCATAGATACACTGATTAACATGCTTTCGTGAATCTATTCTGCGCATTTTATTTTCTCATTTATCTTCTGTTTAAGCTTTCCATTTAGTGAATATCCATGATTTTACTTTCATCGAGTTTTTTCAAAGTTTTCTGCCTTTCTCTCTCATTTAAATGCATCCTGTTCCTTAAAAAAACAGGGCTTACTGAACAATGCGATCTGGAATTTTATCTATCTTCACCGGTGGAGCGCAAGGCGTACGACCCAGCGTTAGTACCTGTGCCTGAGTCGTATTTTTTACTTTACTCCTCGCTTGATGCTGAACTGGAATGAACATAAACGTTACGTCTGCGGTCACGGACCAGCATTCTTCGTCAATGGACTAATATAAATTCTTCGTGAGAATAAAAAGCAAACATCCGCGTCCTTCATAGAAGGCGACCCTGTGAGCGCAAACTAAGGATACAAATAAATAATATTTACAAAATTGGATGCACCATAAATAAACGCTTTTAGTAAGTAATCAAGCAATTCTGAAAAAAATAAAAAGTGGTTTCAGTTTTGAACAGTTACTATGGATGAATAAAAATGAAATAAAGGTTTCATAGTTCATTGAGCCAGAAATTGTTGAGAAACATGAGGCAATTAACCGGAATACGTTTTAAAACATTTCAATATGGTTCATCACCTAAACAGTTCGTAAAAATATTTAATAAAATTATGATATGGTTGATAGCATCGTAGTGTGACAATAATTAAAGTCTGCTTCATATTTAAGAGATTTTTTTGTTTGCGGAACAATTTGACTTTTTCAGTGGTTTATATACCGGGTTTCTATACCGGGTGGCCACGCGATGTGGCTCACTCCCAATTTTTCTTTTATTTTTAGAGATACAATTTTATCTTTGCATCTAGATGGCCACCAACTTGCTAAATGTGCCTAATTTGCTATTCGTAACAAATAATTCATCATGTAGAGATTAATCTTTTGCAAAATACTCACTTTTTTCGAATAAGACCACTATGGCTCGTAATGTCACAGCTTAGTTAATAGCTGTGGTAACGTGTTCATTAAAGAGTATTGTTGCCTTTAATTTCGAGCCACAGTGGTTATATTCGAAAAAGTGAGTATTTTGTAAAAATTAATCTCTACATGTAAGATGACGTGATAAATATAGAAAATGTTTTTTGTAAAATTTTCTGTGGTTACGGAAGGGAAACTAGGCATATTAGGCCAGTAAATAAGGGAAATGAATTCAAATTAAATCTAACATTTTTAGAACTTTGGGGTATGATAGTAAGTGGCAACATTGCATATTTTCCATTTGGTTGATACTTTATCATACCCCAAAGTTTTAAATTAGACTTAATGTTAAATGTCTCAATTATTATGCCTTTATTTACTGGCCTATGTATAGCAAGTTCATGCGGTCTTTTAGATGCAAACATTTTAAATAAAAATTGGCAGAGCTTTCAAAATTTGACAGAAATATTATTAGTCCAGTAAATTTAAGGTTTAATATTGCAATTCATTGGGTAAGAAAAATTTTTTTATACGTCGATAGTACACCATATAGAAAGCTTAAATCCGAATTTTCGACCATCAACCCTTTGCAGGTTTTCCGCCATCTTGAATTTAGTGGTAAATTAGTTTTTCACGGATAACAGCTGTATTTTTAATTTTACCAAAAATATAGCCGATACCATTTTTGAAGGAAAAAAGGTGCTCTACAAATGTGTTATCTTGACATTTACTTGAATTTTGCATATATAACAAGTTATAAGAAAATAATCGAGAAAAAAGGGTTTTCAAATTTTTTCACATCTAATATCTTTTTTTCTGCTAACGACAGCGTGAAATTTCAATACAAAATTACCTATGATATTTGTCTGAACAACTTTTTTCTATCTTATTTCTGGTAGCGTCTCAAAGTTAACGCAACGTCTCCTGGCACCTCGTAGGGTGCAAGTACCCGCGCTATACCTTGCCGGTACCTTGCAAATTTTCCCGAGTTTTTTATACTTGACTATATTTTGACATATTATTATGTAGAGCATAATAATTATTTCTGTCCGCGTGTCGTAGTTTATGACTAGCGAACCGCAGAAGTACGAAAAACAACTTTTTCTCGTTCTATCCTTCTTCTCCTTGTATCCAATATTCGAATGTGCTTAGATAACTATATAGGTAGGACTATCTACTTAATTCAAAAAGTAGAAAATTAAGATCGGAAATGCTACTGTTTATTTACTTGAACCACGGCCCTCGTAAAATAAACTGGACTGCTTTTCCAATACAATCATTTGTCCCACATATATTATGCCCCACCAAATGGTCGGCCATATTGGGCGCACATGTCATTGGCTGTCAAATGTCAAATGCAAGAGGGCCGTGGTTGGCCGTTGTCAAATGTCATTTTGTGTTGCCAACACAAATTTCGCTTATCTCCTATAGAATGCACTCTAAATCCCCTATAATGCACACAATATGGCGGCTATCCAGGCGGGCGCCAGCGCCCTCTGCCGGATGGCTAAAAATTGGTGGAGGGACTTGGGCCCAATGGCGGTCTAGTTTATTTTGCGAGGGCCGTTACTTGAACGTTCATTCGCACACAAAACAATCGCTCATGGTTTGTCGCTAGCACAACGAACGTTCGAGAATACACTGAATTTCTGTTCAGACACATTGACAGTTCAATAGTTTGCTCTATTTCATTGCCGACTAGAAGTTCATAGGTAATTCGGATTTATTGCTGTGAAAACTAAACAGTATCATTTCTGATCTCAATTTTCTACTTTTTTAAATAATCATATACGAGTATATATTATCCAAACACATTCGAATAAAAAATATTGTATGATACACGTAGGTACTCCTGCGGTTCGCCAGCCTCGACTGCGCCTCGGCCGGTGAAGTCTGCATCCGTCCGAAAAACTCAACTTTTCGTCCTTTCACCATAAACTACTATGCGCGAACACAATTAATTATTATTTTTAAAATAGCTAATGACCCAGCTGATTTATATGTAAAAAGGTAATGGGTGAAGGTCATTTACACTCCTGGGAAAACTTGTATTCCATATCCAACGTTTCGATTTATTTAAAATCTTCTTTGGGTTCTAAAATTTTTTTTTTATTAAAAAAATATGGGTTTGTAATATAATACAAAATATAATTTGATAAAAAAAAACACCAAAAAAGGGGATACACGACAGTATATCTTTGACTATCGTGTATCCCCTTTTTTATGTTTTTTTTATCAAATTATATTTTATATTATATTACATAACCATATTCTTTTAATAATAAAAAAAAATTGTAGAACCCTGAAGAAGATTTTAAAGAAATCGAAACGTTGGATATGGAATAAAAGTTTTCCCAGGAGTGTAAATGACCTTCACCCATTACCTTTTTACATACTTTACATAAAGTACAGTCAGGTATAAAAATTTTGCAAAGCACAGTCAAGGTATAGCGCGCGTACTTTGGCGCTACGAGGTGACAGGAGACGTTGCAGGCAATTTTGAGACGGTACCGAAAATAAACTATTGCCGATAGAAAAAAGTTGTTTAAACAAATATCATAGGTAATTTTGTAGTGAAGAACTTTTGTTAAGAAAATTTCGCGCTGTCGTTAGCAGAAAAAAAGATATTGGATGTGAAAAAAGTTGCAACCCCTTTTTTCTAGATTATTTTCTTATAACTTGTTATATATGCAAAATTCAAGTAAATGTCAAGAGAACAAATATGTAGAGCACCTTTTTTCCTTCAAAAATAGTATCGACTATTTTTTTGGTAAAATTAAAAATACAGCTGTTATCCGTGAAAAACTAATTTACCACTAAATTCAAGATGGCGGAAAACCTGCAAAGGGTTGATGGTCGAAAATTCGGATATAAGCTTTCTATACGGTGTACTATCGATGGATAAGAAAATTTTTCTTACCCAATGAATTGCATTATTACCCATATAAATCCAATTAAATTTACTGGATTATATGTGATACACAGAATCTTATGCTAAATCCGAATTTGTAAAAATATAGAGAGCGTTCCATTTAAAAATCCAAAGTTGATATTATTTCCGGTAAAACCGGAAGTAAAAAACTATATTGTGTGTCAAAAAATCCCCTTTTACACGAAATACTTTTACCCCAAATTTGAAACGTTCGTCTTAAAAAAATAAAAGAAATATTGCAGTGAGCCACATCCCGTGGCCACCCGGTATAGGGTATGCAAGAGTGGTCACATGGCTTTCAGCAAGTGTCAAATTTGACATTTAACAAAAAAACTTCAAACACATTACTTATTTGTGGAAATATAAAACTTTTTAGAAAGATATATCTCTTGCAATTCTTTATCCGTATATACCAATTTTCGTGAACTTTCAACATCATTTTCTGTAATTTTTTAAAATTTTCTCTAAACTTTCACCCATATGTTCTACCTGCATAAGGCCCTTTATCGAGAATAAACTGAAATGCAGTTCGTTAGCTAAATATCGTTTCAGTCAGGTATTTATTCGAAAGCAAACGCATCTTTTACGCTAAATTTTTTTTTTGCTTAAAGCAAAGTTTATTTAATTTCTGTCATTTAATAAAATATCCTCAATCAATAGTAGATACATGACATGTGCAAAGAGAGAAACATCAAGATAATTGTAAAGTAACAACTACATGATACACCGATTAAATAGTTCAATTTCGAAATTTGAAATATACACTTCAAGAAGATCAGGCCAAAATGGTTAGGATGATGTATTATCCTTTTCTAACATAAGCGTTAGGTTATAACTAATTAATAAATACTGTTTAAAACTGACAAAGTTATATATTCAAGAGAAATATTTTTCATTGCTCTTTCTTTAGCCAAGTTACTTAAAATATCTGCGACAAGGTCGTAAAATATTGTGTGGAATGAGAACAATTTGCCAATAGTATCTTGACCCCATGGAAAATATTTAGAACCTATTAATAAAAACTTAACTTACCTCATTCAAAAACTTAGCCGGATCAAGTTAAGGTTCTGCTTCTATTGTTTCTTTTTAGATCAAAATATTTTAGTGTTACCTAAATAACTAAGTGGGTGATACCTATTATATCCCAAAATATAAAAAATGACATTGGTCAAATCAGATTGCAATCCGAACAATAAAGTTAATGAAAAGAAACGATGGATAGTGAAATACTTTCGTTTATGCCATATGACATAATTTTTGGAGTAGATAGGTAATTAGAAAGGAATTTACAAACTGGAAATCTCTAATGCCTGATCAGGCAAAGACCACTAGAAATCTATTTTATCTACAAAAATGATTGGTATAAAGAATATAAAAAAATCACTGTATTCGCTGAAATATGACACTGCAGTAGTTTTGGGGGTGGGGAATAAGCTGAAGATTTAAATTTCTATGAATGTTTTTACTCATAATTTTTTTTAAGGTTATCGTTTTGGTTGTGCATGTTCATTCATTTTGCAATGAAAATGAAAGTATATACTTCGTCGTTAATTTAGCTGAGTGGCCTATAGCGTTTTAGACAAATTTTCAGGAGAGCACTATAAAAATTTGAGTAATTTCTATTCTATAAATCAACAACTAAGTGAGAAACAGAAATAATTTTAGTTAGGATACCTAACTCATGAACTTTTTATTGCTAATTACCAATATTAGGTAAATGTATTTACAACAAAGATATTTTTGAAAATACAATATACACGCCACTTTGCACAAAAAAAATTCTACGTTTTTATATAAACCTATCACAATACAATATATACGCCACTTTGCGAATTACATACCTACTTTCTCATTTTTTAACATACTCCCTCTGAATAGTGACGATTGACCATTAGGTACTCTAATAAGGTTGGGTATTGTATTTTTGAATATAACTGAAAGTGCTCGTACTATATACGAAACTTTAATAGTAGGTTTAATAACCACAAAAGTTAAAAGTTAAACCAAAGATCCTTGCATATTATGATCTTTGGTTAAACTTAAGCATTTTCACATCATTTTAACGGTTGGAGATCTTCACAAAATAGTATGAGAGCCGGCCGCATGTTTTCAACTCTCAAAAGATTATAGAAGAAGATGCTATGTAAAAGGTAGACATTTTACATACTTTATAAGCGAGTAGGTTGCCTCAATTAATCTGGGCCCGATCATTGTTATTTAAAGAAGATGTGGTTAATTTTTAGGCAAATCTACTCTCATATGATTATAGAACAAAATAGGAAAGAAGGCCCATGGAGCAACAATAAAAAAAGGGTTCCTTGGTCTTTTAGAAATCCGACAGGCGTATTTTCGGGGCCCTCAAAATACTCCGCTGTTAAATACGGCGCGAAAGACGGGGGCAAATCTGGACCTCGGGGAACAAGTTGCGTGCGAAGTCCCGCTATACAGCCAGTGCCATATACCGTTTGATGCATAGGAAAAATTTTTTCCAAACGCGTTTTTCGGGAGATCTGAAGGTACGGCGAGATGGTCGGAGAACGGGTCAACATATTTAACGAAACTTTTTCAGGTAAATTATTTCCCGATTTCGAGTTATTAAGGATTTTCGGCGAAAAAAACGACCAAGGCAAGTGGGACGCATCTTTTTTACGCGATTGGTCGGCATTTCCCGTCACTTAAAAGCCAAAGTCCGAAAACTGTCAGAAATTGCCCCTTTTCGCCGAGCTACAGCTAAGTTATTTCGGCTCGCGGGGCTCTGATATGGGGTCGGAATTTTTAAAGCTTCCTTCAAGTCTTCAGGTGAGGTGCAGATGTTTCCGGTGTCCCCGAAAAATCAAAAAATGAGAAATAACACGCAATTTTTAAGAGCGGTTTCTCAGGATTTCCATCAATTTCGCTAATTCTACAGCCGTCCCGTTTCTCGAAACTTGGAAATCGGGATTCGGGAAATTTGGTTAAATATCGGATTTTCGAGGTTTCTTCCGGTACTGGAGGAATGTACAAGACCCAATTAAGAAATTTACCACCTCCTTCGATTTTTAGAACGGCACTTTTCGACTTTATCAAAAGACTTTTACGAAAAAGTAGTAAATATGTTCGTGGGACGGGTTGTATAGATACCTATTAAAAAATATCCACAACTTCTTTAAATAACAATGATCGGGCCCATATTATCTGAGGCAACCTACTCGCTTCAAGTAAAGAAATATACTCTCTCTACATTTTACATAACATCTTACTCTATAATATTATGAGAGTTGAAAGCATGCGGCCGGCTCTTGGACTATATGTAGTGAGAGTAGATATACTTTTTTTCTGCGAATATTAAACATCTTCAGGGTAAACGTCTAAAACAAAATAATAATAGCTTACCATTTTGAATTGTACTTTAACGACAAAATATGGCTATTAAGACTAATATACCTTACAGAAATTTTGTTTGTTTAAAAAATATGGGTGTTGAAGTTATTTTTTTTAGATCGAATTATAGCTATATCTTCCAAAATAATAAAACATAACCAAACTGCGAAACTGAAATTTGGCACTGATGTGTTTTTGGGGATGAAGAATAAGTTAAAGATGTCAATTTGTACGTATCTCACAGAGGGCGCCACTTGCGCTGTTTTTGAATGCAGCTTTTACTCATAACTTTTTTGAGTATATTTTTGGTCTTGCATGTCCATCATTTTAGTGCATCTGTTCATTCCGTAACAAAAATGTAATCTTGTAATGTAACGATATAATCAACCTTTTCTCTTGAAATAGACAAAATCTGCCCCGAAAAAACACCTGTTGACTCCAATATTTGAAAAATAAAATGGTTACCTACCACTTTCAAATGTTACAGATCCACTGTTTAAATAAATAGAATTTATTTCCTACAGGATAAACACCCAGTCACAGGAAACATGCATGCTCAAATCATTTTTTGCTCAATTAGAGAAATAAACTTTAATTAGTAGATATATATACATGCTACATGTGATTACAAAGGCGTTCAACAAACATTGAACGCGCTGAACAAAAATATAAAAAAAGGAAAAAAAAAGAAAAAGCTTATAATTATCCGCTCAGACATCCGCTCACAATGTGGGCCAAAGTATCATGAAAAATATCACAGTTACTACATACCGCGTTAAACAGCTTGCACATGTTATAAGCTGCGCACATCAACATAACGTTGGTGTCGTTGGTTCTGATTGCATCATTATAAAAAACTTGCGGATGCCTGACCTCAAGTCGAGGAACTAATAACTTGATCCGCTGCAACAGAAAACTGCAATCTATTTTATAATCTAATAAATTATACAACAAATGAATTGCAATAATTTTTCTCCTGTCATTTAGTGACTTTGATCGTAGCCTCTTCGCGGATATTGCCGATCTTCCCTGTTCCATTTAAAGTGAGAAAAAATCTCTATTTTGGGTACATTGTACAATGTACCCAAAATAGGATTGAAACTCGGCAAGGACACTATTTTAAGAAAACGAATGATGTTTTGACCAATGCCAATTTGGAATTTTTTTCTTTATTTGTACAGGGTGTCCCAAACTCGACGCCCCAGGGTTATTATAGGCAAAGAAAAACAGCCAGTAAAAATTTGACTTGTAGGTTTCTTGTAGGACCACTCAAGCTTGCTTTTGGGACAAAAAGATAGTTTTTAGGAATTTGGGAAATAGGTATAGGTTATGATGTCATCAAATATATTTTTCCCAGGACCATACACGTTTCTCTTTATATTTGGAAATAGCACGTTTTTCTGATAAACTTTCGTAAATAATTTTTTGATATCTTGTTTCATTAAAAAGGTAAAATTACGAAAAAGATGCCATGTCATTTTTTTAATGAAAATCGAGTTAGCCATGAGACAGAAATTAAGAGAAAACCCGGACCTAATTTTATGTAAACGCACTACTGTCCGCGGACTTGAAAATTGGGATTCGGAAGTCATCGCCAGAGAGCAAAGCGAAAATCCCATATTTGGTATAATATTTGACCTAAAAGTGAAACATATACCCAAACCTGAATGGAAAGATGTTTCGGACAAATCACCAGAGTTAAAGCCGTACTGGGCGCAATGGGAATCTTTAGTAATTAAAGATGGTATATTAAAGAGAGTTTGGGAAAGCCCAGATGGAAAAGATAAGCTATTTCTAACAGTACTTCCCAAGAAGAGAGTGTCGGAGGTCCTGAAAGCCGTGCACGAAGGCGTTGGAGCTGGACACTTTGGCACTAGTAAGACCTCGAATAAAGTTAGAAAGAGGTTTTACTGGGCAAACTCTCGGGAAGATGTCGAAGACTGGTGCCGCCGAGGTGAAGAATGTGCTTCGGCGAAAGGACCAAAAACTAGGAACAGGGGTAAAATGTTGCAATACCTGGTCGGAGCTCCTTTTGAAAGGATCGCCATCGACGTAGCAGGACCGTTCCCAACCAGCGAATCTTGCAATCGTTAGTAGTTGTCATGGACTACTTCAGCAAATTTCCAGAAGTTTAACCAATCCCAACCAAGAGGTCTCCACAGTCGCAGAGGTCCTGTTCCAAAATTGGATATGTCGTATTGGTGTCCCAAGAGAACTACACTCTGATCAGGGCCGCAATTTTGAGTCGGAGTCGGAGGTATTCCAAAATGTCTTCCACCTGCTAGGGTTATCCAGTCTGATGGTATGGTGGAACGGTTCAATAAGATTTTAGAAACGTACCTGAATATGGTAATGAATCAGAAGCAAAGTAATTTTGGCACATGCATACCACCTTTTCTATTGTCCTACCGTCCGGTGTGCATAAAGCGACGGGAAAGTCTCCGGCTAAGATTATTTTCGGAGACGATCTAATCTAAGGCTCCCTATCGACATCATAACCGGCCGACCAGAAAATCCAGAATCTACTGATGACTACATGAGTCACCTGAGAGAGCGTCTCCAGTTGGTTCATGAAGACGTTCGCCATAAGTTGCATCAAGAAAGTGGCAAGATGAAGATCCGCTACGATCTGAAAGCAACCGCAGTGTTGAATTTAATGTGGGTGACAAAGTGTGGTTATACAATCCCAAGCGAACAAAAGGTCGGTCTCCGAAACTCGATAGAAGTTGGGAAGGACCATACATCGTCGTGAACAAGAATAATGATATCGTTTATGTTATAAGATAAAACGTAGTCCAACAGTAAAGATGAAGATAGTAAATATAGTCAGGTTGTCTCCATACCATGAGAAGAAGGTGAAGGTCATATAACTTGATCGGGACAATCAAATGTTAGAGGGGGAGCAGTGTAACCAAAAATGCCTCTAAAGTTGTTATATCAGCTTTCAATGAACATGTCTGCACTGTTTTCTAACCTACTCAAAGATTTCGCAGATAAATTTTAAGTTTTATAATTTTTATGTTTAATTTAGAGTCATTTTCCGTCACATTTTTGTTGGCCTGAGGCCTCCGGGGTCCGATTTTCTTTTAGCTTCCATTGTTTTCTGTGTAGTGCTTCCACCAGTTTCTAGAAATTTGCTAGAACTTATTTGTGCATCTGTCATTGGCCAGGAATATTCTAGAGCAGTCTCCAGACTTCGATTTGAATATAAATATAAGCCCTGGGAATGGAGCTTGAGGGAGGTTCAAGGTTATAACGCGATTTTAGTGCGATTTTTTTGGAGCTGATAGAATATTTTTGGTCAGTGACAGTAGGTATCTGACAAGTTTATTTGGATTTGTGAATGCTAAACAATAAAGGTGGCAACCAAGGCAACGAGTTCGGGCTGAGATTGTTGAAATACAGTACAATACGAAATCTACGAAAAAATGTGTATTATCGTAGAAGAACCTACTACAGATTCTTCTTTGGTGTTATAGAATATGTATTGTGGAACAGTACAAGTGTGCAAAATAATTGCATTAGGGTGTCGGAAATATTGTCCAAACACAAAAGATTTAAAACAAATTATTGAATGCATATGTCGAATTACACAATGTCGAATGATAATTACATCGAAAATGTAACAACAAAATATCGAATAGACAAAAAATCAAACACAAAATGTAGAAATATAAAACAAAATGTCGAATTCGATCGAAATACAAATTTTCCAATACCTAAAATTTTCAGTATTCTTAATTGGTCAAATAATTGAAAAATAATTAAGTAGTTTTATTTTTTATAATTATCACTACTAACAATAATATTTAACAAAATTATTACGAATAAATTATTAACAAATTATCAATTAATAGGGGTTTCTTTGAAGAAACTGATGTAATAGCTCTGCTGCCTTCGAAATTTTCTTCAAATTTTGACACAAGTACGTATACGAATTCTCTCTTTTTACTATCTCTTCCTCTTTTCCTGGATGTCACACACCTGTTGATCTAATTTGGTCTCGGTTAGTTCCTAGTTACCTAAGTTATAAGTAGTAATTGAAAGGTTTTTGGAATTAAATTGATTACGTCACAGTTTTTTGAACACCCCGTGTACTTTATATATAAATTTATAATAATATCAATGATTTTAATACCATAATCACTGTTAATATTTATGATTTAATTTCTGAGATATCCTTAACAAGATAATATCTAATGACTCCCCAAATTTCCTTTTAACTCCACAATGATGCTCAAATATTAAAAGAACATCTAAAATAAAAAGAAAAGATTATTTACCTACCTAATTAATCTGAAGACTGAAGACACTCTGTATATGTTCAATTAAAACGTTATTTGACTGGCAAAGTACTTTGCTTCTTACTATTTCATTATCATTTTCAATATTCAGCATATAAATCAGTTGCGTGCGCGAAAAAATAATTCGGTTCCCATAATTTTTGTTTTCATTATTTCCCGCCACTAAAAATTACGAAAATGAAGAGTGTTTTAGAACATAATATAATCGACCAAACGTGTTTAGGTATATCGCTAAGATGTTATGAAATATCTTGTTCAATACAATAATCGTAATGCTTTTGGTTTATTTTTTATTTGTGGTAAAAATGTCACAGGTATTCACAAAATTGGACAATCATTTTGGTTTTAATTGTTATTCAATCAACCAAAGTTTGCAATGTGCGCTCCTATTGCAGTGAAAGTGAGATTACCCCAAAGAAATCTATTTACGGTTTAATAAAACAGAATTAATTTGAAAATAGATCGACAATAAAACCTAAAATTGTAATTGACGAAACACCATTGCAGCCAACAATCCTTGCATTTTCTGTGGTCCATAGTTCTTTGGGCTATATTAAGTTGTATAAGATCTCTTATAAATTTTCGGTGCCTAAATGCACTAAATGTACTCTGGTAACTGAAATCTGCAATTCTAGTTATTCTGATAATTGAGAATAATCTAGATTTTACGGTCGTTAGATATAATTAGGCAATAAAATGGAATTGTTATAATTTTTATGTTGGATAATTTTGTTTATTCTAGCTAGTGAGAATAGGAGATGATAATAAAATTTCAATATAATACACTTTTCGAAATTGCTTATAAGATCCAAAAGGATTAACTCTATTCTATGTTATTCTTTGCTATAGTACTGCAAACTAAGACTGAGTTAAGATCGATGATGATAATTGAGGAATTAGAAGTTACACGTAAATTATTCCCTTCACCGAATATAAAACATATCAATGTAAGCATTGAGTAAAGGAATAATTCTATTCTTTACTCGATGGTGAAAGGTACTTATGTACACTGTTTTGTTTTAGGTAGGTACTCAAAAAGTTCCTAGAGGTTCCCGAAAGAGTTTTTAAAAGCTACCTGTTTGGGTGCGGTAAGTCTTAACAGGAACATACCCTGTAGCAACTTATAACAAATCAATGCACCTGTGCTACAATGTTACCTACTGGCAGTTATAGTACTGGCACAGAATACCCACCGTAACTATTCTGTGGTACTGGTAAATGGTAGGTATTGCAGGTACCTACTTATATAGATTTGAAAAAGACTTTCCACTTGCACAATAGGAAATTCAACCTGCAATCTGCAATCTACCCTCTCCGAGATGCATGGAAAACGAGTTTGCACAGTTACACAGAAATAAGCCAGATGAATAATGGTTGAACTTTATATTGTTACTATTACTGCGTCCAACTATCGTTCAGCATAAATAGTCGGTACATCTGTCCCAGCAACTTCGCCTAAAGTTTAAATTCTGCTTCATCATCATACCGCAGCTTACCCTAACATGCTGTGATCATACTATCAGCGTTGACTGAAGACACCCAACGCTATCAGTGACAATAATAATAGTACTATCACAGACATATATAGCTTGTATATGTCTGTGGTACTATGAAGTAGGCCGTGACGTTGACTGAAATATTGCAATTTCAGGCAACGACAGCGGTTGTTATTTTTCTATCGTATCTCTTCATGCGGTAATCGTAAATAAGGCAACATATACCGGATGTTCCAAAAAGCCGATTTGATGCAGTTTCTTCCACATAATCGAATGCCGTTGGGAAAATGAAAATTGGTCGATAAACAAAAAAGTATCGCCAAAAAAACCGTTTCTTTGCAAAACAAAAAACAAAAAGGCGCATCAACATTTGTCTATAGGAGGTTAAAGGGGCAAATAATAAATACCTGCTATTTGGATATCGCTTCCGGTTTAACCAGAAATGCCTTTTTTTCTTAAAAATTTTGAACTTTCCTATTTTGGAAAAAAAATCTTTACAAGGATAATTTAATTTCCGATCGAGAAAACAGAAATTAATTTTCTGATATCTCTATTAGAAGGCTTCCTAAATATGTTATTAGTAATAACTTATTTAGAAAGCCTTCTATAATAATTATCATCCATTTTCGTTTTTGTTTCCTCCTGAAAAGCAGATACGTGACAAGGGGGATGATTTGACCACACTATAGATATACCATACATACTCATATACAGTGTCCTCCAAAAAGTTCGTAATATTTTAATTCAATTATTATTGATTTATAAACCTTGGGGTTACCTTTTGTTTTAAAAAAAGATAAAAAATGACTACCATGGTCACGTGACTTTAATATTCTGTCATAATAAATAAAATCTATCTGTTATAATAATACAATTTCTATAAATGAGTTTGTATATTTGCATAAATTGCAAAATTTTTACTTGAAAAAGTTGTTCCATTTTCAATTTTACCTAAGTGCACCAAATTTCAACGCTTTATTAAAAGATTATGTTTTTCGATTTTTTTAAATAATTACTTAAATTAACGAATTCGAAAAGGGAGTTTTTAAAACAATATTTATTTCTGACAGTTTCAGGCCAGGGTCTGCTACAGATCAAGACTTAAAGCTAATTACATAGAGCAGAGCTCGAATTTATAGGTTTACAATATGCAAGCTTAGCCTACACGGGCCCGCGCACTCAGCACTTTGTCCGCACTTTTACACAACAGGACCATTGTTCATAGGGCCATAACTTCTCCACCCTTAGAGGAAAATATCAACCTGGACGCGTTGACTGACGTATTAATAAGACTTCTCACGGCTATAGTTTCATGTCCTGGCCAACAGTGTATTTTGCATTGTATTTTGTCTCCGGGAAGGGCATGGTGAGCCAGAGAACTGTCAAACATGACAGCCGTGAGCAGTCTTTATTAATACGTCAGTCAACGCTGGAGGGTTGTTTTTCCGGTTCCTTCTTTTCTTCTACCATTTCAAACTTAACTTGTCTTTTCTTTTCCCTAAATCTTCTCTGGTGCATTTTCCATATTATATATGCAGTGATTAATAATAAAATAATAATAATACTGGTGGCAAATCCATAGCTTAAGTGTAGACTTTTCTTGTAGTTTATGAATATCTTCTAAATTAATTGCTGTAGTTGAAGAGGTTTCGTTCGTAGATAATTAAAGTTGAGGTCGTTGACTTGGATTTCGGGTAAAGTAAAGGGTTTTCCTTTAGATTCTTCATTTCTGTTGATAAATTGGAAATCTTTTGTTTTGATTTCACAATTTTCGGGTAAGTGTATTAAATTTTGATCGCTGATAATCTTGATTTCTTCTTTCTTTTGGCAGTTCGTTGAAATTTTTAGTGTTTCCTCGGCGGGAACGGCGATGACATACTCTGTGTTGATGGCTTGTATTATTGGGCTGATCATATCGATAGATAAACCATGACAAAATTTCTCTTCGGCTTCTTTTATTAGGGAAATGATACATTCATTTAAGTGAGGCGTAAGTGAATTTTGACAAATGTAGAACTGTTCTATCTTCGGGCATTTTTCATTTTCGAACTGTTGTTGGTTTGAGCCAAGTACAAGGTAGGGATGACTCGGGATAATAATTGAATTTTTTATAGGAATTGGGAATAATCGATAAGTTTCGAATTTTTCGTGTAAGAAAATGGGGAAATGAACGGCAAATATAATTTTGTCATTATTAAAATTTACTTGGACTCCAGCAATTTGGTAATAAGAAATTACATTTTTTAATTTTAAAATAGAGTTGTGTAAAGTGTTAAGTTTTGCGAACATTATCGCGTTTTCCAAGTTATCAAGAAATGTTATTAAATTTTGTCAATTGAGAGTAGTAGCAAATATTCTGTGCTTGCAAATGAGCAGAAATGTCATTAATTGTTTTATTAATGTTAAATTCGAAATTTTCTAGTCGTTCCTTTATTAAATTTTTGTTCGACTGTAAAATGGTTATAGTAGAATTGTAATAATCAATAAGTTGTTTCGTTAATGAAACTTGCAAAGAAACTTCCTTTGTAAAGGATTGTTGATTATTTTGAAGGGTATAAATTGCCTTATCATATTTTTCACCATCGTCGGAATCTAGTGTTTCAAAAAGCCATTTTGAAGCTTTACCAACTATATTAATTAAGCCTCTTATGTGGAGTAATATTATCCAACTTTCTTTCTACTTCCATTATTAAATAATCTACATGTTGTAATAAATTATATAAAACATTAGAATATGAGTTAGTAGTAATTTCTGATATATTATTCTTATCTAAGGATATCTTCATTATGCTGTAAAACTTATATTATTAAACGAATATTATTAAGCTGATGAATTATAGGTTTAATTTGAATATAATGAACAAAGGTATGTTTGCTTTCTATAATTTTTGTATCACCTAGCTGAATGGGTAACAAAGGGGTTTTTATTGGTGTAAATGTCATCTCAGTCGTCGTTGTCAGTGTCATTACTGGAGTCAATGTTAATAATATTGCCGTTGTCAGGAATAGCATAACTGCATGAAGGTTCATTTTCATTTTCCTGCAACCAAGGATTCGAATTATAGATCTTGGCCTTTTTAATTGTGATTTATGAATTATTCTGTCATCTGAAGTTTTGATTTTTGTTCCTAAATTTTTTTCAATTTGAATTTTCAAATGTTTTGGCTTAGTTTTATCTCTTAGTGATGCTTTATTTTTCTGAAATTGAGTAGATAGTATAAGGTTCGTAATTTTGTGGTTCTTCCCTATCTTTATTTGCCTTGTATTTTGTTTATATTTTTCGCTTAATGATAACTCTTGAATTTTGTCAAAAAATATTTTTAACTTATTCTTACGTTCGTCTATGTACTGATTTAAAATTATTTCATCTGTAATATCAAAGGGGTCGAGTGCATTTGTATGACCTGTAACGTAACGATATCAAAAGGCTTTTGTTTTGTTACGCTATGAGTGGAATTATTGTATCCTAATATAGCATACTGCATTAATTGTTTTATATTTGAGTTCGGATGAGTAAGTTTAAGTAGGCGTATACTATCAAGTAGTGGGTTATGCAATCGTTCTACGGGGCTATTACTTGTCGAGTTACCGGGGGTAGTGAAATGTAGTTTAACGTTATGAAGTTTGCAAAAATCTGATAAAAGAGTTGTCTTAAATTCGGTACCATTATCATATGTTATTGACATGGGTATGCCAAAATGAGAAACAAAAGTGAAGATTCCATCAATCACATCAGTAGAATTCTAAGTAATAAGCTTGTGCATATTTCGAAAAAACATCAATTATTATGGTTAAAAATTTATTTCCTAAGACTTGAAAATTATCCATATGAACAGATTCAAAAGGTTGCGAAGGAGTAGGGGTAAATGCAAATTTAATTTTAGATGGATTCCTGTCATACTTAGCATTACAATATTCACATTTGTTAATATACTTATTCAGTTATATCAGTTTTCATGTTGGGCCAATAATACAATTTTTTCAAAGCTAATAAGGTTTCATTTATGCTTCTATGACATGTCTTTGTTTCGTGATGATATTGTAATAATTCTTGTTGTCTATCTCTGTCAGTTATATCAGTTAAGAAAATGTTAGAGAAATTCAGTTTATATGCATAATTTTTAAAAGTTTTGGCTAATAAATTATAAATTCTGGGTTTTAGATCGATTTCACTCTTCTGAATATAGATACTATAAACTGATTTTGGATTTATGCATTCTTTGAAAAAATTAATTAATTCATAAGCGTAGTTTTTCAGTGTCAGATTGACAGTTAGCTTAATTTTATTGGGAAAAGGGTATGTTTTCATAACGTGGTATCTTCCTGAATCTTTTAGAATAAATATAATTTGATTTGTATAAGTATTTAAGCAATTTTCGGTTATTGGAATAGTTAAAATTGGGTCTTCAATAGCAGAATGAACTGTAGAGACTGGGGTATTATTGTGATGAATTGTTTCAACTTCACCTGTAGGTTTTTGCATATATCTGAAATAATATATATTTTTGGCCTAACTCTCTCATTGTTCTGATCAATTTCGTCATTTGATTCGGGGAATTCTGACTCTAAATACTCTCTTATTTCATAGTTAGTTATAGGGTTATTCAAAAATTCTGGATTCAAAAATCTATAAATTTCTTCATCAATGTCTCCGGGATTTCCTAAAATTGATTGATTTTCGATAGCGTAAACTTCATTGTTATTTCGACTTTTCCTTACTTCTTCCTTTTGCTGTCTTAAAAATTCGCTTAGCTTTAACTCAAATTCTAAATCTGCGTTACTTACTTGAATATTATTTTCGGGAATATGTTTTACTGATATTTTATTTCCGTCAACTGTAGGTTCTCTATGGAATTTTATCGGTTCCTCAAAATTAACTGTTCGTTGATTTTCGCATCTATAGAAATTTTTATATTTTTTGTTAAGCCATAATAATATATAGGTTCAGCTGGATCTTTATTTGTTGAAAATATTGGATAAATTTCCGAAATGTCATTATTTATAGAACAAACAATTATTTCTACTGGTATAAATTCGAAAATAAAATTAATCATTCTTTTAATTACGTTCCAATTTAAGTGATCGAGTCCGCATCCGATTTTTGGCATTGCTAAATGTTTTACGTTATTCTTAACTATATGGTCTCTTAAATTTCTAAGACAATTGAACACGTTGTAGTATGTAGGTTTCTCGTAGAAATATTTTTTAGTTATTAAATAATAAATAAAACGTTTCTTAAAATTTAAAATAGCTATTTCACCTATTTTTCTGTTTTGATTCTTTAAATATTCAATATTATTATGCCTTTCTTTAAATTGTAGGGCTATCCCAGCACATAATTTAAAATCTTCTGATACACAGTGAGCTAATGAATAGGAATTTCGAACAAATTCTTCTTAATTTCTATAACCTTATTATTTTCATTACTTCCTAAATTTTTATTAAATTCATAGTATTCTTTATCAACATCGTACAATAAAATATTAATATCATTTTCATTTTTCTCTAACTGAATGCGAGATAATGAATCTGCATTGGTATTGGTTTTTCCTGTTTTATACTTAATTTCGTAATCGTATTCCTCTAATTTTAAACGCCAACGCACCAAACGTGAATTTGGCTCTTTGAGGTAGAATAACCATTGTACCTAATGGTTTATTGGTCAGTAATAATAGTGAACTTCACGGGCGTATCCAGGATTTAGTTTTGGGGGGGGGGGGGGTTTAGTTTGAGAAGTAAATAAAACAACAAAAATATACTTACATGAAATTTAATATCTATAATACCTATATTCATCCGAAAAACTACGACATATTTATAAAGTTCTTAACTTTAAATGAAATGGATAAATTAATTTCGTTCCTCTGCGCTAAATCTAAAACCATATATATCCACTACTTCATCTGCATGAATTTCTGTTCCATAGTGAATGTTCATTAGAGCCAAACCATTAAGTCTGTTTTCACTTGTAGTGTTTAGTAAATAGTTTTTCAGTCTCCTTAGGCTCGAGAAAGACCTTTCTGGTGTAGCAGTGGATACAGGAATGGTAGCCAAGATTTGTAGTAATGTGTAAATATTAGGATAAAGGTTTTTATCGCACATATCTAGGCATTCCAAACTAGATTTCGGGGTAGGCAGTCTTCTTATCAGCATGCAAGGTAGCTGAAGCTTTGATAGCTAAATCCAAATTTGTTTTTTTATTAGAAACCCCTTGACCTTGACTACACCACTTTTTCCAGTAGTCCATACCTTTAAGTTTATCACCCTTCCTTTTTTTCCCCTCCATTTTTCGACAGTAATAATGATTCACGTATCTATCTTTAACAAGGTCATCGAATAACAGTGCACTAAAATTACTCACTTACACGGTACACTTAATTCTCTTCACTATTCGTTCACCACTTTTCACTTTTATTCGCTTCGAGTTCGCATGGAACAATACTGCCGTAAGCGCGGTCACGCGCCGCTTATATAGCAGCCCAGTAGCCGTCTTCCACAAAGTTCCGCTCATTTCGACCGAGGGGCGTGGCGAATAATCGAGAAACAACGCAAAGTGTCCCTACAATATAAAATAGTTCGGCTGCAACTGCGTCTGCCTCTCGCCAAAAGATGGCGCTAGGCGCTACTATTACTACATATATTCAAACGTAATAATAATTTAACTCTTCACTCCTCGTATTTTTTCGGTATAATATTAGGTAATATTTTGCTTATTTCGGGGGGGGGGGGGGGGGTTTGAACCCCCGAAACCCCCCCTTGGCTACGCCCGTGGTGAACTTTCTTCCAAATAAATAAGCTCCAAAATAATTAGTAAAATAGACGATAGCTAATAACTCTTTTTCTATAGTACTATAATTTTGTTCTGCGGGATTTAACGTTCTAGAGCCGTAAGCGATCGGTAAGTCGCTACCAATTTTTCCTTGGCTTAATACGGTGCCAGTAGCAATATTTGAAGCATGAGTAGTTAAATTAAATGGTTTTGTAAAATCAGGGTACTGTAATATTGTATCATTACAAAGTAAATTTTTGCAAGTTTCAAAAGTTTTCAAAAATTCTTCCGTGTGCTCTACTTTCTCACCTTTCTTTAAACATTGTGTAAATGGTTTTGTTATTTTCGCGAAATTTTTAATAAATCTCCTATAATAGCCTAAGAGACCTAAAAATGATTTGATTTCATTTTGTCTTTTTGGAATTGGAAATCTCTTAATAGCTTCTATCTTTTTTGGGTTTGGTGTCACTCCATCAGGAGTCACCACATGACCTAAAAATTAAACTTCTTTACATAAAAATTCGGATTTATCGAGTTGTATTTTAAGTTTAACTTTTCTCAGTGTATAAAATAATAACTTTAAATTAGCTATATGTTCTTCAAGATTTGACGAGAATATTATAATATCATCCATATAAAGTAAACAAATTTTGCCTTGCAACTCCCGAAGTATAACTCTCTGGAAAGTTGAGGGTGCGTTTTTGAGACCAAAGGGCATTCTAACATATTCATAATGTCCATTTTCTACATTAAAAGCAGTTTTTTCTATCGAATTCTCATGCATTTCAATTTGGTGCAAACCTGACGCAAGGTCAATGGTTGTGAAATATTGACAACGGCCTAATTTATCTAAAATGTCATTTATATTGGGCAAAGGGTACCTAGCGTTAATAGTTTTTTCATTAACTTTACGATAATCTACTACAATTCTACATTTTTGGACTCCGCTAGCGTCTAACTTTTTTGGGACTATCCAAATTGGGCTACTCCATGGGCTTTGACTATGACGAATAATACCATCGTCTAACATATTTGAAATTTGTTTCTTGACTTCTTGTTTATGAATAAAAGGGTACCTATAAGATTTAGTATGAATTGGAATTTCGTCCGTAGTTTTGATTTCGTGTTTCATTTGGTTTGTAAACGTAAATAATTTTCTACGGCAAATTCGCGGCAAATTTTGATTAAAGCATTTTTCTCTTCCTCGTTTAAATGATTCATGCGTACTGAGGAAGTAGCGTCAAAATTGTTTTTATTTTCGTAACCAGGGTCATTATCATTATTATTATCAATAAAATTCTCCATATGAAATAAATAAAAAAATTTCCTTATGCGAATCCGGAAAGGCTTGCACGTGTAGCGGTGCATCAAAAGTATACTCTATATAGCATTGTCCGTATTATTATGAATTTCTGTATATGCAAAACCTTGTTTACCGGTTGTGAGCGTCTCTGGAAAATAAAGATTTCCTATGTTGCACTCTAGAATAATGATATCATTGTAATACTGAGAGACTGGTATTTTTACCGACACCCTCGTGCGCGTTTACCGAAATGGCCTGACAATCTTCTTTTGAGTCACGATAAAAGAATGGGATATTTGTTATATTATTCGTTAAAAATTGCCTGTCGAGGTCAATAATAAATTTTAGCTTTCTCATTTCACGTACTCCTAAAATTCCGTCAAAAAATTCATGAAAATCAAAATGGGTACATATAAACATTTGATCTGTTTTAAAAATATCAGGAGCCGGTATATTTGCTCTAAATTGAACTTCAGTTTGGCCTAAACTAGTTCAAATTCTTGTTGGACAGGTATAAATGTAATTTGGGTAATATTTTTCAACAATAGAAGGTCTTAAAAGGGATTGGATACAACCAGTGACAACTAGTAATTTTAAAGGAGGATTTTCTACAACGATATAGGGTAAACTATTACAAATTTCAGTGCCAATCTCAATAATTTCAGGTTCTATTTCTTCCGTTTCGGGGACAACCTGACTTGTTGAAAATTTCCGGGACTTATATCATTTTTATTTCGAATTTGCACTTCATTCTGAGACGGAGTTAAGTCATACGCATTGCGCATTGACGGACTTTCATTATTAGCCCTTTCGCTATTAATTGGGTACAATTATTATTCTTCGGTTATAGTATTTTGTGGCTGAAAATTATTCCGGGGAAAATTGTTTTGTCTCGCTGAAAAACTCCTGTGAACATTCGAAGGTACTCGTGAATTTGTAGACATAGCTTCGTGATTTCTAGGATTATTAAAAGTATTATTATTCCGACTTGTTTGGGAATTGGTTTGCATTGGTTCATATTGTCTTTGTATGTTTTGTCCAGTAGGTCTGAAAACATTACGAGGTGGACGAAAAACTTGTCTGTTAGTAGGGAAACGTCTTTGTTGGTTATTATAATTTGGTTGAACATTAATGGGTTGACTTGGGAAGTTTGGTCGAGGGGAATAAATTTGGTTTTGGAAATTATTACGAGGATTTTGGTAGTTAGGTCTGGAAAAGTTGTTTTGGGAAAAAATATTTTGTGGGAAATTATTTTGGTATAAGTTTTATATGTTTGTCCTCGGGTTAGTTAGTGGTAAGTTCGAAAAGTTACCATTTCTAAATATATTTTGAGTATAGTTAAAATTTTCCTCTTGTACAATGAGGGTCATTGCATCCTCTAATGATGCAGGTTCTTTTAGACGAATTATCGTCTGGAGGGGACCTACTAATCCTCTAACGAAAGTTCGCAAACACAGTTCATCATATTGTCTCGCGTAAATGTCTTTTACGGCTTGATTCAGATATACAGGGTGAGTCATATCTAAAGTCAGAGCCGAAAACACAAGGTAGAGTTCGCTAAAATAAGCACATATGCTTAATAAACATTAGCTCAAAAACGCTTGGTTCTCCATATACAGCGTGT
This sequence comes from Pseudeuparius sepicola, assembly GCA_963920635.1. NCBI lineage: Eukaryota > Metazoa > Arthropoda > Insecta > Coleoptera > Anthribidae > Pseudeuparius > Pseudeuparius sepicola. The sequence continues at coordinate 41,627,741 of OY987302.1, read as the reverse complement.
TGAAACTTTTCCAATTTTTTTTTAAATTTCTTTCGGGCCTGTTTAGGAATTCCAATAAAATTTGATACATATTATGGGTTGTCATTTTGTGCAATAATTTGGCCCTGTTGAGATGAGTAGCGGCGTAGATACAAATAATTTTATTTTAAATGCCAGTATAATCACCTTGGCACTAGTTTAAAAAATCCGAAATTACGAAGAAACTGTACCACAAATAAAAAAATACCAAGAGGCGCTTTTTGTTCCAAATTGAATGGGCTATCCAAAAAAAATTCAATTTTTTTTTGTTTTGGCACAGGACCGTACTAGTTTTTTTTTACAATTATTTACAGCAACTATTTGTATCTACGCCGCTGATCATCTGAACGGGGTCAAATTATTGCACAAAATGGCAACCGTCCAATGTATAATGTGTACCAAATTTGATTGGAATTCCTAAATGGGTTCGAAAGAAATTAAAAAAATATGTTATTTTTGGAAAAATTTCAACACGCTGTATATGGAGAACCAAGCGTTTTTGAGCTAATGTTTATTAAGAATATGTGCTTATTTTAGCGAGTCCTACCTTGTGTTTTCGGCTCTGCCTTTAGATGTGACTCACCCTGTATATCAGAATTTACTTTCTGACGTAAATTACTCCTCATAACCTGGAGTCATTTAGCAAACTCTAATGGGGGTTCGTTTTTGAAAGGCCTAGCTGTAAGCAAATCTTGTTCTAAACATTCTAAATTACGACGATCGCCGAAACACTGATTCAGCGCGTCTTTGATTTTTTGCCATGTGTTTAATTCGTTACGACAACCTATTAATAATTCTGCACGTCCTGCAAGTTTCATTTGGACCGCCCTAATCAAATAATTCTTTAGAAATTCGTCGTCAATACCATTGCACGACGAGATAAATTTCGGTAAAGAAGTCGCATTACCGTCAAATTGGGGAATTGTCTCCACGTACATTTTTAACATTGGCAAGTTAAGATTATCGTTTGCCATTGTGTTTATTTTATTATTTTCTTTATCAATAACTTGGTTAACTTCAACTAAGTTGTTTTGTTCCTCAAAACTTAAATTGCTTGAGAATAAACTTGTAAGATTCTCTATATCAATATCGCTCATGAAAATATCTCAAAAATATCATCAAAATTATCTTCAAAATCGTCAAAAATATCAAATAAATCGAAAATATATTTTAAAAATAAAGGGAAACAGGGTAAAATGGGAACCAAAGGAGTACTCAACTCTTACCAAATTGATGGTCGCAGGCCAAGGTCCTTTGGTGAGCAGTAGTCTTTCTCTGTAGCTGCTGCGGTGTTGGCCTGTAACTGTTGCTTCTACAGAACGGTCGTTCTCTAAAATAAAATAAATAAAAAACTATTTGAGAAATTGTTGTTCCCAAGACAAAATAAGTAATTTAGCATTACTTTCCATGGAAGCTGAAGAAGCTGGAGCAATGGATAAAAGCGAACTAATTAAAGTTCATCGACACTAAAGACTATATGATATCATCTAGGTATAGTAATCCCTCTTTGTACGTTAGGGTGGAAAACTCATTGTGCACCAATCGCCAAGGCCTTCGAAAACCGCTTCTTTTGACCTTTCTACCATTATCAAGATGCAAATTCAAAGCCGGCTACGATTTTTATACCCACGATTTTCAAGAAAACCTTTTAGCGATTTTTTTTATTTAAAACCTGACACCACAGGGTTAATCATGACACCACAAAACCCTCATACCTATACCAAATTTGAACAAAATATATACAAGAAGTTCCATTTTGCAGGGAGTCAGAGTTGAGCAAAATAGGAAATTTAAAGGCATATGGCGAGTCAAGTGTGATATGAAATCCCTTCAAAACAGTTGAATGGCCAACAGGACCAATCAAAATGTTAGTGGGCTATCTCAAAATTCTGAAATTTTAAAAACTTTATACGGATCAAGAATGCTCTGGAACAATTGAAACAATATTAATAAACACAAAAGTAATTTATTTCTGAACCAAATACCACCCAACAAATAAAAACAATTTAATTTATTGGAAATTTCTCAACAAAGTCACTGTCTAAGGCAATACATTTTTTGTGCGTTTCCTGTTGTGGCACACCAGCCACCTTAAAACTGATATGGACTTACTGACTGGCAGGCTTCTGTATTTTTTGACTTAGTTCGTATATAGTGTCTGAGCAGTTTTGATATACTCGATTTTTGACCCTATAAAGTTCAGTACTTTGAGATGGCCTAGATAATAACACCCTGCATATTTTGTATTGGACCTTTGCACACCAACACTTTGAGTGGTCGTGTTAAATTCGACTGTTTTGAGGGGATTCCATGGCACAATTGACTTGGCAGATGCCTTTAAAATTCTTATTTTTCCTAAAATTTGACACCGTGCAGAATGGAACTCCCTGCATATTTTTTTTATTCAAATTTGGTATATGGAGGTTTTGGGGTGTTTTGTTTGAATAACACTGTGTCATCAGATTTTAAATAAAAAAATCGCTAAATGGTTTTTGTGAAAATCGAGGGTATAAAAAAATCGCAGCTCGCCCTGGACTTGCATTTTAAAAATGATAACAAAGTCAAAAGAAGCGGCTTTTGAAGGCCTTTCACACAAAAAAAGTTCAGGCGATTATCCTAAAAAATGAAGATTTTACGGATTTGTACAGTTTTAAAGTTGGACACCCTGTGGATGTATTTTTTGTTTTAAAAACTTGTTTGTTTCATTTACTAAGAAATAAAAGTTTGCGATAATTTCACCTTGATGTATGTTTTTTTTTATTTTCCAATTTGAGGGGGCCCAAATTTAATTTTGGCGGGGGGGGGGGGGGCAAATTTGAAGCTACACCACTGCAGTTATGACTACCATGACAGTCATACAACAAATATACCGTTCTCTTTAAAGCTTTCAAAATTTATTATCGTGCAACTGCAAAAAACCTTTTTTTAAATAAAACCCATCGTGCTACCCCGCCCCTCCGCCTGTGGGCGATGGAAATAAATAATTTTACACGAAATTGTTGTACTTCAGGGACTAAAATACTGCACCAAGTTTCATTTAAATTGCATGTAGCAGTTATTGCCAAAAATATGTCTTTCAAACTGTACCTCCATCATTCTGTAATTTCTGCAAACTTTTTGTTCAAAATTATATTTTCTACCTGTCATACCTATTACGTTGGCGCCATAATTTGGAAACAGCCAATAAAGTCAAAAATAATCTCTTCTGACAGTTCTGTATTAATTGTCATTAAATGACAAGAGAAACTAGAAATAAACGTTTTTAATCCCTCATTTCTATCCCTTTGCATGGAGCATTTTCGCCCAAAAGCGATCCTCACCGACATATTTTGGGCAAGATTTGTGTAGTAAAATGGTAATGTCCTGTTATAGAAAATGAAATTTTCATGATATTTAATTCATAGTTCCCGACTATGCTTTATAGAGTAAATTGAGCAGACAATTATTTAAAAACTTGAGAATAATAATTCACATTTGCGGCAGAACCAATAAAATAATACTTATTGTCATTATAGGCGTTGCCAGCTATTACAGTTATTCCTGAAGTTGCCGTTTCCACGTAAGCTGTCACACGATTAATCAAAACAGTAGGTAGGTACCTAAACTCGTTCAAAATGAATCATTTTATATGTGTACAAGAAATTAATACACAAAACAGATCTTTCCAAAATTGTATCGATAAAATTTCCGTCACTAGTGATTTTACATACCATTTCCCTCATACTGCGTGTATACCTAATAAGAATAACCCCTTCCTTAAAGAAACAACCAGTCATAATATGCTCGTGCTATCGATAAATGATCAAGGCCGTTTTTCTATGGCAGTGCGTAAAATTGCAATTATTTTACGCATTTCTGACCGTGCACAAAATAAATCATTCTTTTTTATGTTTATGTTTTAAAAATTTACGTACTGTCATGAAATGACTGCGGTAGAAAAAATATTGTATGGAGCACTTGCGTAAACGTGTTTTTCGGCATTTGTACGGAATTTTGAGGATTTATTGAAGAAGAAAAAATCATTCATTTTTAGGTATTTGAAAATAATGTAAAAGCCAGTGGCGTAACTACCGCTGTATCAACTGTATCAATACAGGGCCCACTGGCCTGAGGGGGCCACTAAACAATAAAAAAAATCAAAAAAAATCAAAATTTGATTTGGTTACTATACTTCAAACTTAAAAGTAAATTATTTTCTTTTAACACTACGGGTGACTTCAGATTTGTATGCAATTTGAGTTTTTGTTTACTTACAGTAAGTAGGTATCTAATTACAGTTATAACTCACAAGGCCCCTGCTATCTTTTTATTTTTCGGATTTAAAAATCGGCCGGCAGTTTGTTGAAAATAATGTTAATTTTATTTCTGTTTCTTCTGTTTATTTCTACAACCATTATTACAACCGGAGTATTATTAAGTAATCTAAATACGCTCTTTAATAATTGTACACTAGAAATGATATTTCTTAATTTTGTAATACAAGGTTGGCAGTAATGTACAGGGATGTATTTAGCATGTCCGGCAGAAATGTCATAATTTGTGACAGATGCCTAACTTTATCCTTGATATTCGATCTCTGTATCTGTATAGCTATAACCTAATTTCAAATACAGAAACTATAACTATAGTCTTTTTCTATGCTTCAAAGAACCCAGTTTAATGTTAATTTCTATCTATTTAAATTTAAGATTTGTGTGTGTAAAATGTAAATTATGTTTTCTGTTGATTACTGCCCTGTTCTCCGTCACCTATCAATAATATAAATATGGCCGCCTTTACGGAATTCTAGGGACATGAAATATTTTTACCTGTCACAATCGAGTGTACAATTAAAGAGCGTTTTTAGTATATTTTGATTTTCCTCAGTTTCTCAATAACACCAGTACGAAGTCGCATCGCGACAACGGCAATAAAATTTTTGAGCATACTTCCCAGTTTCCCGATAAGCAATGCATCGGCGGAAATATATTTTTTTTACTTAAAAGAATTATAACTTGGTTATATACCATTATGGTCCAAGACAGACTAAGTAATTTAGCCCCAATAAATATAGACCGCACTGTACCCTAAATGAAGAAAAGATCAGTTTGCGCAAGAAGAGGAAATATGATTTTTCTTGAAATCGGCATTAAAATGTCCCAAAATCGTCATTAAAAGCACATAAATCCTACAATAATGTAGCCCATTATTGTACGATTTTTTCAATAAGTAGGCCTTTGGCGAGATGTAAACATCAAACGTCAGACGCGGAGAAATCGCCCGTCAAAAGTGACCAAATATTCAAAACCCGGCCGATAAAGGCTCATTTAACTTTTCGTACACATTGCGAAATTGTTTCCTATAGAAGCGCAATCCTTCAGTATACATATTTTAGTAAATTTGAAAATCAATAGATTTGTTGTGTAGGCTGCACAAGAAGCAGCAGTTTGGTTTTTCTGTCAGAAGGTGCCGTACCTCATTATACTTGTCCTAGGTAGAGCGATCGGTAAAGTCAAGCAACGCCGCGCGTAGTCGGTTCGTGGACGGGTGATCCCTTATGATTATTTTCTTGCCTAATAAAACATTTTTTTTTCCGATTTCAAGAAAAATATAATATGTACCTCGGCACTGAAGTTCTTTTTATGACTCATGTGGTTTATTTGCCTCGGCCAGAGGCCTCAGCAACTAAACTCCACATGAGTCATAAAAAGTTGAACTTCAGTGCCTTGGTACATAAATAACTATTATTTTGTGATAAGTACATTATTTTTTAAATCTAAAGAATTATTGTTTCTTTTGTGATTTTGTTTTGTTATGTTTATTATTGAAGCTTATTTTTTTATTTTGTTTGGGTAAATTTTTTTGTTTTAGTTTCTCTAGAGATATAAATTATTTTATTTTTCACAAAAATACATATATCATATATTCTACAAATTTTCCTTACCGGCCCCTCGGGATTTTTTTTTACTACCTCGCCCCCTTCCCCGTTTTGGTTTGCCTGGATCCGCCTCTGGGAGTATGTAGATTTTATTTTACCCCCCCCCCCCTCCGGCTCAGGGGCCCTTGGCTTAGCTTTTGATACAGGGCCCACTCAAAGCTAGCTTACAAATCGATTAAGCTTTGCCTAGGTTATTATTATACATAGAAAAAAAACATTTATTTAAAAAAATATTTGAAAAAAACTCGAAATTTTATATTTTACTAGGTACTTCCAACATATCAATAAATAAATCAGGTATGCCATGAAAACGGCTGCGTCTGTGTATTATTTGACAGTTATCTGTCGGCCTAGTTACAACTTATTTTTGCTTTGTGCAAATAAACGAATAGAAAATTAAAAGTAAAAAAATATTTTTAAAAAAGCTTTTATTTAAATGCGCTAAAAAGAATAAAATAATCTTTTCTTTTAAAACTTTTACTATCAACTTATAACGTCATTCCACAATTTATATGATATAAAAGCTTGTCGCGAGATTTAAGTAGTGGTATTTACTTAGTTTGAAAACTTAAATCTCGCGACAAGCTTTTATATCATATAAATTGTGGAATGACGTTATAAGTTGATAGTAAAAGTTTTAAAAGAAAAGATTATTTTATTCTTTTTAGCGCATTTAAATAAAAGCTTTTTTAAAAATATTTTTTTACTTTTAATTTATTTTGTAATTTTTAGTTTGGCCAGGTGTCTGAGTCTATTCATCTCAGTTAACGCATCATTGTTGCAAGGTCGTTTGCCGGTTAGTTTAGAACAGTCTAGCTCTTCAATGAGGAGACCTTCTAATGACCATCTTGGGTGTTCCGCCATGTTGGATTTAGAATGACGTCACACATATAATCATGTGTCATCCAAATTAAACTTGTGTACAAAATTTCAGCTCGATCGGTTGAAGATATCTGCTTCAAAATTGAGTTGCAAGATTCCACCCGAACAAATTACATACATACATACATACATACATACATTGCAAGTTAAATAAAAGCTTTTAAAAAGAGTTAGATTGTTGACTCTTAATCAGAAAGTTGAATTAATTCGAATCGTTGGTGACAATGCTCGGGCTTATCGGGAAGCTGATGCCTCCCAATTCAACAGGCGACACCCTGAATTGAAACCTGCAAGCTTTCAGACAGTGGCAAGAATAAGAATCAACAAAAATTTTGATACAACTAGAACCCTTCGTTCAACACGTCAGAGGTGTACGTAGAAATAATAATCAAACTGATAGAGGAAACCCCTTAACAAGTATTAGACAAATTTCAATCTAGTTCTAAAACCTATGAAAGTTTGCTGAAACGTAACCAAAAAATCTCTTCAAACATTTGTTCCTACCCAATTTGGAGAACGGTGATGAAAATTTAGGTACGCATTGAATATGCCCTGTGGTGTCAGGGGAATTATCATGTAAATGATCAATTCTTAGATAAAATTTTATTTTCTGATGAAGCGACTTTTACCACTAATGGTATAATTCGAGGTATCGGAGTGAAGAGAACCCTAATTGGGTAGTAAATTGCAAAAGGCAATATTCACTTAAGGTTAATGTTTGGTGTGGAATATTTAAAAACAAAATAATAAGGCCATTTTTCTTTGAACACAATATCTAATAAGTTGAGGAATGAACTTGCAGATTTGCATCTTGATCTTCAATTTTATTACTAAGTTGTATTTGTTGGCAAAACTTACCATTTAATTGTGACCTTCATTACACTTTTCACAATATTTAAACTGGGTAGGTATTTTGTCAACAAATACGATTTAGTAACAGTAATAGTTATTAAATGAAAGGAGGAGCTTTTCACTTTAATACATAGAGATTCCTGTGGTCAGAAGTTTGTTACTCCCATGGAATCTATTTCAAATTATTTTTCATCCACAAAATTGATGTGACTTTTGGAGAATTCTTTTTTCTGTTAAAAAGTGACATTATTCTCTTAACTCTCTCAATCCACTCTAGCAATAGTAAATAGCTTGGCAACAAAAACCTCATTAAGGACATATGTGTTAAAAATAAGCTAGTCTCCATTTCAAATTACCGACAAATAACGAGTATACCTACCTATTTTAAACTTAAATTCGGTTCTTATACAATCTTTTTGCTAAGTAGATTAACGTAAAATAAAATGGACAATGTTTATCTCTTTAGAAATATAATAAAAGCGAGTCTCCTTTTGACACATGTCGCTAAAGATTCTGTATTACTAGCGTCTGTGCCTAGAAGATTCGATGTTGTTTTTTACATACGAATATAGAGATATGATTTTTCAGTTAGATGGTGCTCCCATGCACAACGCAGGCAGAGTGACAGAATGGCCGGATATGAATTTTCTCTGAAAATGGATCGTACCAATGGCCAGTGTTATTGTATAAGATTCCGTAGCAATGTACGACTGACAAATAATTCCCGAGGCGTGTACGAAAACTGTACAAAACTACTTTTCATAGCTTAGTGCTCCATCGTGGAGTAGAGCTTCCGTCCGTTACATGGCGGCGGCAAAAGACATTCGGCTGAGGCTGAGAGTTTAGCATGAATGAATCTGTCCTTGCGGTTCTGTAATGAATCCATTGTGACCTCCGTACAGATATAACGATCCCTGTGGTTCACCGGCATAGGTATGTAAGCAGCGCCGTTGGGGGCATCCAGCGACCAATAGCGAAACTATGACTGGAGAAATTAAACTTAATGCCATCATCTGTAGAGGGCGGTATGTAACGAGTCAAGAACTTTGCATTAGAGTATAGCATGTAGCGGTGATTACTATCATTCTAATCAATACACATGGAACTTACAACTTAGTCGCTTGAATGCACAGCTATCGAATATCTTCTCAATACTGATCGTACGGAATATCCCACTTATTAGGTGGCTACCACACTCTCCCTATCTAACACCCCTGGATTTTTTTGTGTGGGGCACTGGGAAAGAAAATATCCGAAATATGTATCGTTTCATTTCACGGGAAGAGCTGTGGAAGGCGTCAACTAATTGCAGGAGACTAGAAAAGTGTGTCATGGTCCAAGGTGGACTAACAGAAAATAGTAAAATATAAAATCTCAATTTATTTTCTTAAAAAAAAAAATTTTTTTTGTCCAATTTGATTTTTTGAGAACATCCTGTATGAGCTGAATTGGCAATTCTGTGTGAAACAATACCGTAGGCAACACTAGGAAAACCTCATTTTATCGTATCTTGGCACCATTTTGTAAACGTCCTGCATAACTTACTGCAGCATTGAAATTTTGTACAAAGGGTTTTCAGCTATAGCCAATTCGATGGTACTATCCACTTTATTCTTTAAAAAAATGCCTAATACGGTTTTGTGATTTGTGGGTTGTGGACGACTTCTTTCAATAACAGTAGGCCATGAAATATGACTTTCCAAAAATTAAGTATAACTCAAAATGCAGATCTCCTCAAGAACCTACTACAGGTTGAAAAAAGTGTTTTGAAAATCGGAAAAACCTTCGAAGATCATTCGCCAGGTGCTTTCTAGTAACCTATACCAAACAACATCACAGTAGACTATGTAAGTTATATTCGCAGGAATATGTAGGTATAATGTACGAAGACGAAGAACTTGCTTACCTACTGCCCAAGAATCGTTTGTAAGTTCATCAGGCACTAGAAATGTACGAACCGAAAACGGACAGGGATGAGAACTTATTATTTTTAAACAATCACGCCTGTAATATTATTGTATTTATAGCTGCAAGACGAATATTCATCACGATGTACTTATGGATGCGGTTTACATGGATGATATGTTCTCGTTTTGTACCAAGTATATCTTGAAATTATTTACAGTTTATGGACTTAAAAACGGCCATTATGTGCCATTACTGTTTTGCTTATTGCCCGATAATTAATTTAATTTGGACGCCACATGAAATTTTCGTTGATTTTGAGAGTTCTATTAGCAAAGCGTTAAAAAATAATTGGCCAGATGTAATAAATGGATGTCGGTTTCACCTTCACCAAGCGTGGTTTCGAAAAGTTCAATCGGCAGGACTCAAACAGGAATATGAAAAATAAACCGAGATTTTTGGATAAAACATACGTTCGGGTTAACATATTTGAAGCCTGAAGATGTTGAAGAGTGCTTCGTTTTTGATCTGATGTCATATAAGCCACCCGATGAAAGACTAGATATATGTACGTAGATTTTTAGTAGAAACGTATACATATCAGAAGATGCCATTTTCAAACCCGTCCTGTGGGCCAAAGAAAAAATCTCCACTATACGAACGCTTGTGAAAAAAAAAATCAAGCACTTTAAACCTGTTCTTGATGAAGCATAAAACTTCAGAAATAACCAGATTAAAATATGTGCAGTCTGTTTGTCAATATAACAATATATCTTATTACAGGGTGTACCCCAAATGTAATGAGACATAGAGCAACCCCATATATTTTGGGCCAAAATATGACGATTGAGGCCAATATGCCTTATATAAATGTTGTTTGTTCAAGCTGCTGAACAGAAATTTGGCACTGCTGTGTTTTTGGCGATGGAAAATAAGCTGAAAATGCCAGTTTCCCCGTAAAATTTTCACCTACTATTTTTAAATGTTACAGATCAACTGTACATTCAAAATGATGAAAAAAATGCCAAATGGGCATTGGTCAAAACACCATTGGTTTTCTTGAAAATGAGTGTCCAAATGTTATCAAATTCAATCCTTTCCATTTTGAAAGCGAATAATTTTTGGTACATTGTTCATATAGGGATCTGTAGGTAGGTACAGGGTTATTAACTGAGAATTAGCCCCCCACCTAACTTTTTTGTTTTTTAAGATAAAAGGGTGATTCAGAAAACAAAATCAATGGTTGGGCGAATACTTTTTTATGCCATGACCGTTTAGTGTACAGGGTGTTCCAAAAAAGTAGGACCAATGGCAACTTAATTTTTTTAAATGGAACACCCTGTATATTATAGGATTTTTGAAATCTGCTCATCTAGGCAATCAAAATGATACTAAACTTTGTGGCATTATCTTTTTCCGTTTTTGAAAAATTCCGTATTCAAAATTTGTACAAAATTTATTTAACTCGAATTTGTGGATCTCGTGATAAAGATAGACGATCAATGTAATAATGAAAAATATTTGTTTTAAACAAGAGAGTAATATAGTGAAACTCCAAAATGTTTAGGAGCCTTTTCAAATTTTACTGATTATATTCTCGAAATAAACAATAAGGTAGTTTCCTCTAATCAAATTTTCAAATAAATTGCACATAACTTGATTCATCAAGTCCTAAGATAGCTTTAACAATTTTTTAATTTCCCGAATAAGTATCCACGAAGTTAGAATTTTCAAAATAAAATTTGAATTTATTTGAATTTGCGTTCGGGACCCGACCGCGTGTTGACGTCATAATAACGAGCCGAACATTTTCATTCGTTTTTTTATCATGTGGTACGGACTTGAACTGGAGAACTAATCTTATTATTTTGTGATTTGATATGTCACTAGTCAAATAATATCAGCTGGAGTTTTGTTTACATTTCAAAATTTGTAATTTTATCAAAGTTATTGAGGGGTTCCAAACGATTTTGAATTTTATAGTTTATTAAAACCATTGTTTATCGCGTCGCCATAATAGTAAAGGACTAAATGAGGTATTAATTCATTTTTATACCTGACCTAAGTGTTCACAAATCAAGGATTAAAATAAGGTAAGCAAGTAGGCAATGTAAATTTTTATCATTGCTCCTTTCTTATAGTATAATTAAAAATTGTGCTTGTGTTTGAAATTAAGAGAGATAGTGTAATAAAATCTAATTAATTACAAATGCAAATCTTAACTTATGTATATGGTACAATCCTAAACCCTATAGTTTCAATTACAAAGAAAAATGAATAGGTACCATAAAATTAATATTGGTAGTAGGTAGTTCAATCCCCAGATAAAAGTGTTTGAGAGCATAGTAGAATTTAGTAAGCACTCTTTCTCAATTTGATTGTAGGTAGGTACCTAAAGAATATAAATAGGTAATCATTTAAATTCCAAGAAATACCTACCTACCTGATGCATTTATATAGGTATGAGAGTAGACAGACTGTTTAATTTGCTTTCTGTTTCAGTGCGAAGAAGTTGACAAAGAGTAAAGTAATGGCTCGCTCCTCCTGTAGTGAATGTGGGTTTTGTTAAAGCAAGTTCAGACAATCTTCCGGAAATTGACATACCTATTTATGCTCTCACAATTTTTAAAGCGAGATGCCAAAGCGAAACAATCTCGCGAAACGCGAAAACCGCAAAGCTAGAAAGCTAGGTTATGTTTCGATACCCACAAAACATCAAGATTAGGTTAGGACGGCACCGTTATCGTGTTATCGTTACTAGTTTGATGCACCGTTGCCAGATCCCCTTTCGGACTTGTATTCAGAAGTAAATCCTGTACTCCAAAGACCGACTATTCTTCAACAAACATTGAGAAAGTATATCTTTACGGAATATAGTGTTTTTTTATAAAGTTAACTGCTGTTATTATTTATTGCAATTAATAGGTTTGTTCTAGGAAGCAATCTCAAACTAGTCCGAACCAATAACCAGAGTTAAAAACAGTCAGAGAATTTGAACTGTATAATCAACTTTATGTTGACAATTTGAGTTTCCATACTAGAACACAGCTATTCTAATAACAAAATATTCGACCAGCAAGGAAAAATCACACGAGTTGGCAACGTACAATAAACGAATAAAGCTTCAAGGCTTCGCGGTCCTATTCACATAGCTCAAAATTATTATGACGTCAAAATTAAGAAAACCGTTAAAAACGGAAATAATGTTGAACTCAATTTTCTCCCAAAGGAGGTAAAATTTTTAGTTTAGAATTTTACTAGTGTAGTCTGCATCAATACAGGTTTTCAACAAAATAAAATTTGAAAAACGGTTAAATACCCTATTTCAGGAAAATCGTAAAAGCCCCTAAACATTTTGGAGTTTCACTATATTACTCTCTTGTTTAAAACAAATATATTTCGTTATTACATTGATCGTCTATCTTTATCACGAGATCCACAAATTCGAGTTAAATAAATTTAGTATATAATTTGAATACGGAATTTTTCAAAAACAGAAAAAGATAATGCCACAAAGTTTAATATCATTTTGATTGCCTTGATGAGCAGATTTCAAAAATCCAATAATATACAGGGTGTTCCATTTAAAAAAATTAAGTTGCCATTCGTCCTACTTTTTTGGAACACCCTGTACGCTAAACGGTCATGGCATAAAAAAGTATTCGCCCAACCATTGATTTTGTTTTTTGAATCACCCTTTTATCTTAAAAAAAAAAAACAAAAAAAAATAGGTGGGGGGCTAATTCTCAGTGAATAACCCTGTACATTGTTCATAGGGAGTACCTTTTTTTTGCAGAATGAAAAGATGCACTAAAATGATAAACCTGCAGGACCAAAAAGATAACCTCAAGCACGATACAAAAACAGCGCAAGTGGCGTCCTCTGTGAGATACCGCGAAATTTACATTTTCAGCTTATTCTCCATGGCCAAAAGCACAGCAGTGCCAAATTTGAGTTCAGCAGATTGATTAGTTTGGGAGATGTAGCCATAATTCTATTTCAAAAAATGAAATTTAACGCCCTGGTATCTCTTAAACAAACAACATTTCTATAAGGCATATTGGCCTCAATTTTTATATTTTGGCCCAATAGTATATTACATAGCGAGACTTGTAAACAGCTTATTACGTATGAGTGGAGAAGTTGCGCACGAGCCGCGCAGCGGCGAGTGCTGTAATTCCACGAGTATGTAATAAGCTTACAACTCGAGTTTTGTATTATAATTTTTCTTCGACGAAAGAAAAACTATTATAATAGATAAACTATACTTCTGATTATCTGTCAGGCAACAATTAATATGTTGGTTAGTTGCTATGGTGGCTCGGATGCCGCGCTAACAAGGCACCCGTGATAATTGCGTTTTAATTAAGAACAGATACGTAATTTTTTTTATTACGTGTCAGTCATTACGTGTCAGTCATTACGTATCAGTGTTCGTAACAATGAACTTACTTATAACCTAAACCGTCACTTAATAGGTATGTTACTAGCATAGGAGTAGAAAAAATATATTATGCAGTTGCTCTATGTCCCATTACTTTTGGGGCACCCTGTATAGAGTTTAAATTGACATAATCCAATGGCGTCGGAACCTATAGACAGGTTTGTTTTGATAAACGCTTGACGCCCAGAACTAATCACAATCTATAAGCGCTCCATTAAATTATTCCGAAAATGTGAGATTGTCAGAAATCGCCCCTTTTTGTCGAGCCGTAGCGAACTTATTTCGACCCTGGGCTCGGAGGCTGGCGTCGTTAGACCATCCCCCGAGTCTTCAGGTGAGGTTCGGATGCTTCTGGCGCCCCCAAAAAAGAAAAAACATGCGATATCTAAGTGTGATTCTGGAGGAACTATAACCGGGAATCACCGGGTGTATAGTTGGTTGATGGTTGACTTTCTGTCTTTGTTTGTAGCATGTTTTTAGAGTAGTATGGATATATTTAATTTTGGAGTCAAAATAAAGGGCATTGGGCACCATGAACGATGAACGATATCAGGTATTTGGTGTCGAGATTTCATCCGTCCAAATTAATATTGCAAAATATCCATAAAATTTTGACCCTTCAAAATTTTAAATATTTCAAAGTGGTAAACACTGAAAGGTATCTAAATAATCTCAAAAAAGTACTGGAAAGAAATTTTGTATCGCAATGTGAAAGGCGTTTTCAAAATCATTGTTTAAATTTGAATAGGTAAATGGAATATTAATTTAGACAAAATTTTAAGTAGTAAAAGTAATATACCATAATATATCAGTACATATAACAGAAATAACAAGCTGTTTCATGTACGTATATGTAGGTATACAATATTTATAAAATTAAAAACATACAAAATGTTATTAAAGGTAGAAGTCCTTCTGTAGAGAACTAACCAAGAAAAAAGATAATATCTATATGATACCTCCTTTTTCAGTTTTGACGTATTACTTGAATCTAATAGTATTTTATTCGAACCTGGCATTATAGTTCCATGAGATGTGGCTGGTAGAAAACCGAAGAGTAGGTAGGTAGATAAGAATAAGCCAGAGAAAATAATATGTTTACGGTTACTCTCATTTTAGTGAAAACAAACCATTTATTTAAACTTTGTGGATAGAATGCATTTCGAATATTCAAATGAATTCTTTCATTACTTGATTGGCAATTTCACGGTATTGAACGTGAAAATCGCATTGAGAAGAATGAATGTATGGCTCAAGATTTGAATTATTGGGGTTTGACGTTGGAGGTTGATATTTCGTAAATCGCAATTGAATATGAAGTAGGTATAGTTAAATACAAAGGTTGACCGAATGAACTATTTTTTATTCTCAATTATTATAAATGGACAGCATAATTTACTTATAAGACATGTCAAAACATTCCAAGCATACATTTAATAAAACTATACAGGTTGCGCGGACGGGGCGGCAAATCACTTTTAAAAAAATATATTTTTAACACTTTATTATAATCAGAATAGCTTCAGAAAAAACTTATAACTTGGGTGCTATGAATGGATTTACAAAAGATTATAATACTCTAAATTCCAAATTCTGAATGACCAATGAGTTCTAGTTGAATTCTAGTTGCTTCCGAATGGCATCAGGGACTTTTAAAACGTTTTTGGTGTTGAGTAAGAGAAACTCGAAAAATTCGGGATTTCCTAGAAGTTAGAACAGATGTGGAGTGTTTGTAATATGAGAAGTTGAAGTTAGCAGAAATTTAAGAATTAGTTTCTGCGATTAATAGGCGTAATTTTTGATATACAGTATGTCCATTTCAAAACTAGTCACTCTCAATATATCGGAACAGTAGATTTTTGATGGAAGGCGGACCTCTTTTTAATTTTAGTCATTATGTAATACCAACTTACTCACTCCTCTATCACTCACCACCCTTCCTCATGCTCCGGCGTCAATGAATTAAAGTTAGTCAGGTATTATTATTAAATAAAATTCGTTCTAATTATAAATATTAACATGATTAAATTATTATTTTACTACTATTTCTTAATTTATTAATGGCAATAGACTGTTCACTGTGTATTAATAAAGGTAGTGCTTCGCATATAGTTTTAAATTAACATTTTTTGAATAGGAGAAACAAATTAAGAGAAATATTTGTAAGAAAATATAAAGCTAAAGTGAACTATGGCGTGGTTGTTTTTTTAATGTAATAGCTATCAGTTATAACACATGTCATCATCTCATTAATAGTCCAAGATCGACTGACTATGAATCAGAAATGATATATTATATCTACATCATAAAATCCACAGAGATGAGAACCGTAATTTCTAGTTGTAATAAACTTAAGATACAACTTATAAGATTGATAAAAATAGATTTAATTATATCACACACATAAAAACTACGAAATTTTGGCGTAAAACAAGAATTTGAGTGCTTTCTAGCTTTAAACGTATCCAAATTCCGACAATTACAGACTTACGTTTGCGATCTATCCGTAAATTTTCTGCTTGACGTTGAGATACCGCGTGTCTGTTACCGTGGTTCAATCAAATATGCGGCTAATTTTAGAAAACATTTAATTAACAGAATAGATCGAAGTAATTTATTCTCCATTATTGTCCCAAAGCAAAATGGAATGTAGGTACCTACCTAAAGTACTCGAATATTGAATGTAATTATACCGGCTTTTAAAATAATATGTTTGTGTTTACAAGTGTGGATCTGTACGCCGCCATATCAATAATTACCATTGAAATGAAAAAAATCATGCTTAATCATTTACTCAACATTTTACTTTTTATGTTGAAATATGATCCTTTCTATAAATAATTAGGAATATAACCTGTGTTAGTCTTTTGCCAAGTGACCATTTATATCAATATTATTTAATAGGTATCTGCGTCTTTACTCCGTTTATTTCAAATGTAGGTTGGTTATTGTTTTGATTTGTCGGCTTAAATCTGATAATCTAATTGAAGCGTGTAATTGGACTTTTAAAGACATAACGGAATCTTAGATTATCTAATAGTACAATGCGTTTGAACAAATTGATCGCATATTTAACCCTATGTATTCCAAAATCCGTAGAAAAAAGTGGACTTTTTCATGCTTGGATTCCCGCTCCCAATCATTTTCGGTTGAATGATTCGTCTATTTAAGAAATACTGGATCTTAAAGCGAGACAATTCGCTTTCAAGTTACGTAGCGCCAACAGCTTGAGGTGGGAGGCCTATATATAAATATATATGGTCATTTTCATTAATTTTATTAATTTTTGTGCATTCAACAACATGCTTCGAAGACGAGGCATAGCACTAGAGGTTAGTGGCCGTTTTGCAAAATTTGATGGATCGGTGTGAACTAGTGCGACTGTAGATTCTAAACACCAGTGATTTTTCCAGGTATGCTTGATACTTGTAGCATCATATCAAGTGAGATGCCAAGGTTATGATTATGCCGAGGACGGTGAAGGGAATTCCGAGTACTCTGAAGACGGCGAAGAACACGGACATCCGGATTACTCCAAATATTATTCCGTTGAGGGATCGGCTCCCGCTGCGGTTCAGGCTGGTCCAGGTGGAAACGCGGAAACTACCGGGTTCATTAACCCAGCAGAATTTACTTCGTTCTTCTCCTCGCCGATAGGTAATCTGATTTACAATAACTTAAAATCTCCTTTAATGTATTGTCTTTCTTTCACAGTAATCGGAGCGTCGAACAAAAAGGAGGTTACTAACCCTCAAACTTTCTTCGCTCCAGCTCCCGAGAAGGCAGATCCGCTGTCTGCCATAAAAAATCAATTCCCTCAATACTACACGGCCCCAAGCAATGCTGATCCGATTACCAGAGACTACTTTGAAGAATCCCAAAGAGTCCGGGCTTTGGAAAATCAGGAAGAAGATGCTCTCAAACCGGGTCCATATTACATCTCCCATTCTCTTCCGATAAAGTCGTTCTACGAAGATGGTGATAAAGCAGCAAGCAAAGACGATGTAGAAACGATTAGCCCCAAACCAAACAAGAAATCAAACGGATATGACGATGAAGCACAAGAAGCAACGGATGAAGAAGAGATCCACAAATTTAGAACCATCGGAGAAGAAACCCTTCCACTAAAGAATGACAAACAATTCGTTGACTACAACGTTGGAAAATCTAGTTCCACTGTATCGCAATACCCATATGCCTCTGGTTTGGCATCTACAACTTTATCTCCGTATCAAAAATATAGTTTTAGGCCTGTTAGTACCAACATTTCTCCAAAATACCTTGAAGATCTAGTCAGCACAATTGCCCCGTTCAACCCAAGTTTGCCAAAAGTTTCAAATGAAGCTAACCAAGAGACGCAGTCCAGTGAAAATACCCCTGAAAAACTTAAAGGTTGCAAAAAACTCTTAAAACCAGCCACAGATAATCATGATGCAATGAACTGTTTTGTTTGCGAAGATCTTACCAACAAGTCGAAATACACCCAGTGTTCTTACTCTGCTGAGCCTAGCACACCCGTCCACTACTATACTGGAAGTTCAGAACGTTACTCTGTACCTGCAAAATCTCCTGAAAGTTTTAGATATAAGAGACATGCCAGGAGGTCTGACCCTTACGAACTTATCAAACAAAGGTCACGACAATATTACGACGAATTTGAAAAAGACCATGACGCCGAAGAGACCGAACGTCAGAAAGACTATAAATACGTGCCATATAGCTATGATGATGGAGATGAAAGCTACTCCGAGTCTCAGTCCGAAGAATTCAAAAAGAATCCTGAACTCTGTAAGAAGGTTGAGAAAGATGGCATGACCTGCACGATTTGCAAGAACGAAAAGACAGGCGGAAACTTCGAACAATGCTCCTACACAGTTGCCCCCAAAGAACAAAAATATGCATATGTAGCTGAAAAGAAATACGACAGTGACGATCCACAAGGAGAAAATAATGGGGAAGCTGGAGAAACCAGGGAAACTCCTCAAAATGTGGATAGTTCGGAGAAAGCCGAAAGCAAGGAAGCAGAAAGCTCAGAAGAAACAACAAATGACAAGGAAGTGGGCGCAGAGAGCAGAGAAGGCGATAAGTACCCCAGTTATCACTATGACGCTAACAAGCCCGACAAACATGAACCTACTAGCAAATTGGTAGACAATGTGCATTATGATGTTCCCAGCCATTTTGCAGAAAGTATTAAAAACGAAAAAAATGCAGAAGACGAATCCGACGAAAAAGACGATTATAATTCCTACCATTACAAGATTTTCCCTCACTTAACCAAAGAAGAATCTAAACAACAAGAAGCAAAATATCCCGCTCCAGAAACAAATAAACAAGACGTTGAAGAAGTTCTTGCTGAATTTGCCAAAAAAGATCGCTCAAAATGCAAGAAAGCGGAGAAAAATGGCATGGTGTGCTATCTCTGCATTGACGAAAACAAAGTGAAGCACGAAGAGTGCATGTACGTTGCCGACGCTAAGCCCAAGGCGTCTCATATCGCCTACCACGAGGTACAAAAATATAAAGAACCTAAACCAGAGACTGTAGAATCTGCCGAGGCAACCCAAATCTTAACTTCTACCCAACTTCCTCTGTTGCCTCTGATTCCCACAGTCGTACCTGCCGAATCCAAGAGAAAACACTTTTTCAAAAAAGTTGAACCATTGTCTATTGAACCTGTAGCGGCGGCCTCCGAAGAGGTCGGTGTTATCACAGCTGTGAAGAAAGTAAGTCCAAAGATTAAGAGGCGCTTCAGTAAGAAGAGCGGCGAACCTGTGGCATCGGGTAGTGAAGAAAAAGAAAAAACGGCATCGTCAGAAGAACATGCCGAACCAGAAACTCCAGATGAGTTCAAAGTAGGTCAGTACGAAGGAGCTTTCAGTGCAGAAACCAAGCCAGTTTACAGTAAAATTTACGGTTCACATCTTCCCAAATATATGGTAGAAAAAACAGACTTCGAGAAAGAGTTTGACGAGTTCGCCCACGCGTTCTAAAGTAGACTTTTCAAAAGTGTGATAGAATAGAATGATCTACAGTTCTGTAATATATTGTTTGTTGTTATATTGTTACAAAATAAATCTTTTAAACTAAATATGCCATTGTTACTTAAGTCGTTGAAAAAGTTTCCAGCATTAGTAATGGTTACTGCAACAATAGTTCTTTTTGGTTTGTGGTAAAAATAGAAAGCGTTTTAAAAAATTTTACAATCAATCTGAAATAACCGTTAAATCGTCACGTAAAGTACTGTTCTACATATTTATTTTTAAGCTATTGCAATTTCAATAACAGAACAAAAAGTGTATCTGAAGAAATATGCAATTGAGGATATAGCAAATAATACCAGTTTTATGAATAACATTAATTTAGAACGTAATTGAAATTGTTTATATAAAAATATGTGCAAAAACCCAGTGCAATTTCGTTAGCTAATTTGGAGAAAATTGTAATTTCTCTATAGTTGAAAAGTCATTTGTGGTTACTAGTTTTTACTTTCATTGTTTAAAAGAGCATTTACATGAAAGTTCCCTTCTATTCATTGTATTACATATCTGCGTATCTTTTATTTTCATAGGTGGATTTTAATAAAAATTTAGTAAAAGAGGCGGGCTATTTAGCTCAAATATTAACAGCTGGTAAATAGCGAATTTAAGTGCGCTTATTTAGTAAATGTTATTTCAATAAAATGTCTGCCGCCCTTCATGGATTAACTGTTTGTCCCATATACTTATGTCACAAAAAATGTGTCGCCAGATTGCTACGACGAGGCAGTGTAAAAAAAAACAGACAGCTCGAAGTGCTGGCGACAGTTTTTTTATAAATCTGTTTTGTTTGTGCAAAAGTGAAACATTTCTATAAAAGTTGAAGAGGGTTGAACATCTATTAGAAAATATAAACTAAGCCAAAGTGCAGACTGCTCTATCTCTATACTGCAAAGACCCGTTGAACCGTCCCGCTGCAGCGTTGCCACATGTTTGCACAGGGCTTGTAAGCTTGAGAAGGTTGTGTAACAATCCTAATTTCAGATGGGTAAAACGATATTTTCGATATTTAAACAGTAAATCGCGAGTTAAGTTTTTAGTATCTGTGTTGACAACAAAAATATTATCTCAACTTTAGCGACATTTAATTAAGTACGATGAGTATATGAATTGCAATAATTAGAATGCATTTTAATTTATATTTTTTATCAAGTGTGCTTGTGTTAAGTATTCAAAGGTAGCAAAAGTAATGTAGGCATGAAGATTTTTTTAAATACTGTCTAATTAAAACATACATTGGAGGTCAATCACAAAGTATAATGTAAAACTGGTATTAGGTACATATTGCTTAACTTGTTGCACAATATATTTACTATTATTCACAACCTAACTGTAACCTTTACCTTTATCCGAAAAGTTGGGAATTCGGTCATTTACTAACAGACGTCAGGAAACACTCATCAAACTAGCAGGAAAAGTGGTTTTCTCAGACCAGATTTTGGTAGTTCATAGGCATCAATAGATTTCAGTCCAAACACTTATTGGTAATACAATTGCGGCAATTTTGTCAGCTATAATAAATAAAAATATATTATTAATTTTTCTTTTGTTTCATATTACTATAATAATATGGATTTTTTCTTAGTGGGTCCCAGAGATGTTCACAAAAAAAATCAACAATAATATTTTCGGTAGAAAAAAATAACGATAAGTCCTGGATTCGTTTGAATTCGTGGAACACTCTCATTACCTTGACGACACTGCCCCAGTTGGCAAGTGCGCGCGTTCCTCAAGTTCTTTGTGCATATGCAGAAACTATCGCGGCATAAATAGGCTATATTTCCTTTTTTCCCACAATAGGCGCCAGCAGTGACGTGAAGCTCGTCCTAGATCTTTTAAAGGCACGCCAAATTTTCTGTTTTTATATTGCATTTATTTCCGTAAGAATTTTATTCACAAGGATTTTATGGTGATAACTGGTAGCTTTGTTTATGGAATCCGTAGTTAGCCAATGTGTGACATTCATAAGGATACAAAAGCAATATTTAATACAAGCAACAGATGGTGCTAAAAATTAAATTGGCCCGGTCATTGCCCAAAAGCCATATCAAAATATGACCTTAGCAAAAAAATCCTTAGTTTTCGAGATATAGGCATGCAGTTTAATGAATTTCGTGAAAATCGACATCTTAGATGCATAAGGTTTTCGAGGGCTACAGCTACAAAATTCCATATTCTAAGATTATAATTTTCATTGCGCAACCCTTAATACCAATATAAAATTAATACTTGCTAATCACTTTGGCTTAAATAGTATATTTCCTAACAAGTGCGGAAAGTGCCACTTTTCCGCACGCGATTGCAGTTGGCTGAACGACGCGTAGGGGAGTTCAGCCAAGAAATCGAGTGTGGAAAAGACACTTTCCGCAAGAGTTAGGAACACTATTTTTTCTACAAGCGTGCGGAAAAGTAAGACACTTTTCCGCACGCATTTTAGTTTAGAAAGTGTCACTTTTCCGCACTAGTGCTTGTAGAAAAAATTTTTTTTTCGGTTCAATACTTTTTTTAGTTAACTTCCATCCTTCATACTATAAAAAAGTTTACTATGCTAACTTAGCAAGTTAGTTTAAAAAAATGCTCATTTAGTACAGTTTATAAAATTCTTACTGTACTTAAAAAAAACTTATCGTTGTTTTACTGCAAAAAGAGCTCATTGCTCATTGTGAAATTAATTAGGTATCCCAATGAAAATACCACTTAAATTAAAGGGACAGGTATTTATTTAAAACGAAACAAAACACAAATAAAAACCAAATAATGTCTTCAAATTGCCTCCTACCAAGTTGAATGCAAAGACGGCATCTTTTTAAAAAGTTTGTATGTTTTTACCTATTTTGCACTTCCTGTGACATTTATTTGTTGTGCGGTTTCATTGCGGTCTTAATAATTAATCTACGTTACGCTATTTATTAGTCTTGCATGGATCTTCTCCTTTATGCACTCAAAATGGTGGTCCAGCTTCCAGCTCACTATGCACCAGGAGTGAAAAGTTATTTGGACCAAGCAGAGATGGAACCATTTTGTAGCCTTCCCTGTCTCAGGACTTAAATCCTCTGGATTTTTATGCTAGGATTGCATAAAGGAAAAGGTCTATGCAAGACCAATAGATAAGGTAAATTAATTGAGACAATGTATTAATGAAGTATCCCAACAAATAAATGTGATAGGGAGTGCAAGGCGAATAAATGAACTTTTTAAAAAAGCCCTTGCATGGATTCTACTTGGAGGCTCATTATTTGATTTTTTTACAAGTAGGTACCGTGAATTGGGGTGACTTTGCCCAATTCTGAACTTCAAACCATTTTTTAGTTTATAAAATATTATATTTTGTCTAAAATGTGTCACCTATGTTTTGAGTGGTAATAAGAG
Source organism: Pseudeuparius sepicola (assembly GCA_963920635.1). Classification (NCBI taxonomy): domain Eukaryota; kingdom Metazoa; phylum Arthropoda; class Insecta; order Coleoptera; family Anthribidae; genus Pseudeuparius; species Pseudeuparius sepicola. Next base: position 41,604,316 of record OY987302.1, on the reverse strand, counting down.
CAACACAAAAACAATGTTGTTTTTTTACAAAAAAAAATATAAAGAAAAAAATTTAAAAAAAATAGGGTGGGCAAAGTTACTTGTGGAAATGGGGTCACTTTGCCCACCCTATTTATTTTCATTCATAGAGCAGAGTCGCCCCATAAAAAAGTGTATTTAAATTATTTATCATAAAGGCACCTATTTAGAATAAAAATTTTAATATTTTTAGTTCATTACAAAGAATTATACACAAATTTAAAGTCTTTATTTATTGAGAATACCATTTTACAACTAACTTTATGATTTATAAGATATAGTGTGGAGAGTTCTTGAAGTTAATCGCGAAAATTATTCTTCCACGGCGACTGCTAATAGGAGCCGGAAGAATACCCACGATCTGTTCCACGTTAACATCAGAGATATCGGGTTCGTTAGGAAAGACAAAAACTTTTTTATCTTTTGTTCGAAGGCAACTAACTGAAAATTCGTCATTGTGTTCGTATATATATGTGTCTATAATTTTAGCCACATAGTGCCTCTGAAACGGTTTCTTCTCTGTGGCAAATTTTACAATAAAGTAGTCGTCGATATTAAGTTTCTCTGGGTCCACTTGCCCGTTTATATCAAAACTTGAAAAACTCTCTCCGTCATCTGAGCTGTCGTGTAAAGATATATTTTCATCACCTGAGTGGCTACTGTCGTCAGAGTAATTTTGAAAATGTGGTGTCATATCTTTGACCCGTTTCTCCTTGGATGCAAAATTTGTCATGTCTTTGCAACAAATAGCTGTCGGTTCTGCATTTTCTGCAGCTGCATTCTCCGGGGCGACTTTGCCCACCACTATTTTAACCTTGAAAAGTGAATTTTTTTAACTTTATTCTATAACACAATTTTCCTCCATAGTATGTTGCACATTTGCTAAGTACTCACCTCAATATGTCGTAGCCAACTGACCGAGTCAATTGAAAGTATGAAACCACAAAATTTACATAAATTACCCTACTTATGATCAAGCCTGTACCCACAACAAATGACTGGCAGCTCGCGGATGACGCATTGCTACCGATGTAGCATATACCCCCACCACTAATTTCCACATGGCACACAGCGCGCCAAATTCAAACTGTGCCTTAAGGTACGTTTAACAACTTTTCGGTCGTAATTGGGCAATGCCACCCCCCAAGGCAATGTCACCCCAATTCACGGTACCTAAAATGAAATTTTTCAGGATGAATCATTGCTGGTACCGGTCGAGTCCGGAATAGGAGATGAGTCCTGAAAAACTTCATTTAGGTACGTGTGACAAACACTATTTTTTGTCATACGCTCCCAAAATTTTGTTACACGCTTTTTACAATTGTTCAGAAAGCTTCAATTTGCAAATTTCCCATAATTTTTGAAATCATTATGTTCGAAAAATTTGGCTTGGAAATTGATATCGTAGCAACAAGTTTGCGTATTTTATAATTTTGTCATGTCATTCATTCATTTAGGGACTAGGCCGAAAAAGAAGCATTTTACGGACTTAAATGAGTCCGTAAAATAGCTATTTTTGGGAGCGTATGACAAGAAAGTATTTTTTTTTCGAATTCCTAATAATTGAAATAATTTCATAATGTGCTCCTTTTGCAGTAAAATAGCAATATGTTTTTTTTTTTCTAAAGTAAAACAGCAAATGCAATGCAATTTTAAAAACTGCACTAAATGAGCAATTTTTTAAATAAGTTGCCATATTAGCTTGGTACATTATTTTTACAGTATGAAAGAGTCGCAGTTAGCTTATAAAAAATTATCTCCCGAATCGGGCAAATTTTTTTCCAATAGGTAAGTATAACACTATTAGTTTATTTTAAACTGTGATCAATAGCATGGCTATTCAGGAAGAAAAACTAGAATTTTATAGAATATGGAATTTCGTAGTTGTACGTGGCATTCGAAAAACTGATGTACCTAAGATATCGATTTTCAGGAAGGTATCAAAAGTGCCAATATCTCCAAAACAAAGGATTTTTTGATTAAGGTCATATTTTGATTTCCTGATTATATTTTAACATAAAGTTGATGATTAAAACCATTATCGACAGTGTCCCTCTTTGGGTTGCTTTATTTATAAAAATTACAATTACAATAATGAATTATTTGTTTAGATATTATCCCATCTAAACTACAGAATGGTGAAGGCGCTAGGAGATTTAGATTATCGTGAAACTTATTCCCTTGAGCCAGTGATTATCGTAGAATCTATAATCTCATGTGTGTAAGCAATAATAATAGTAAATATTCTTTTATAAGCATGTTCAGGGTCTAAAAGGTTTTTACAAACTTCTACCACATCTTATTTGAATCAAAAGAAGTCGATGTCAAGAAACTTAACTTAGTTCAAATACTTAATGTGCTTAGTATGTGCGCTGCGCCGCCCTAAAGTGTTTTTCGTTGTAGATTTACCACTTAGGTATGCGATTTTGTATTTTTCTGGTGAATACTTGAATACTTGAATACGTGAATACTTTCAAAATTGACCATTTTCATATGACATCACAAATCGGCGGCCATGTTTGCTGGTGGACAAACACAAGTAATTGCGATATAATGCTGTTGTTATTTTTATTATTTTCTTGATGTAAATAATTGAATGTGCGTTAGTTTTATCAGTTAATATTCAAGTGTAACACCTCGGCTTCATATAAATCTGAAGATGCAGTCCTTTTGTGCAGTTAAAACGGGGACAATGTACCTTTTAATCGGATACCTGCAGCCCTTCAAAACACGAGAAAAGCTTAATTTTCTTTCAAAGGGCAGCCTGAAATGTGGGTTAGAGCTTAAAAATGATATTCTCTGAGTGAAAGCCAGTTAAAATATGGTCGAATTTGTTCCAGACATTTTATAAGTGGTAAAAGTTCCATAACATGATAAATTGAGAAAATTACTTGAAGTGATAGTTTTTAGCTGTGCCAGCAGATTTAGCAGAAAAAGATAACTGATTGGATTCCTAATAACCGAAATTGTGCCATCACAGCCCTTGAGAAAGTACTCGCACTCAGGTTATAAGACATTAAAGATCGATCAAACGCAAATAAACTTAAGAAGAGATAAGTACATGTACAGCTTAGGAGAAGTGGGAAAATAACATTCTCTAGTATTTTTTTAAATAAAATAAACTTTTTCATTACTGCTAAAACAACTTGACGGTGTAACACAAGTGAAAATGTATATGGTCGTCAGTTGCGATCAAGCATAATTATAGCAATAAACCACTGAAGACGATGGCTGCGATGTCCAGCGAAATGTTTAGTAACAACAGACATCGACCACGGCAGAACATCCTGGAGAACCAGTTTAATAAAACGAGTTACTTCACTGGCCTTCCTAAGGTTGAGGTGCTATTAATTTGTTTAAAATAGTAAAGCACTATTATAAAGGTTTCTTGATCATGTTATTACCTCACTGCAATATTTCCAACAATAAAAATTAAAAAGTTGAATTCCTAACGATTTTGTTTCTTATAAATTGCAATTGTGCTCTTCCAACGACAACATAAGCATTTGGGTTTACTTGTTTCACACCAACATTCTGCACTACCCGAAGCATGGCCTCCTACCATTACGGCTCCCTTTGGTTCGAAAGAGTGCCGTAAATCGTAGGTCATGACCCGAAGCATTACCTAATCCAGATTCGTAAAATTGAAAAAATTGCAAGCTCTTAAGCACTAAAAATAGTCAGTGAAGATCAGATAATTCACCAGGTCGAAGTTGTCAAAATCCATCGCTTTAATAAGCTCCTATGAATCGATACCGTCAACAACTTTCGATTTACCTTCATACCAGCACTTAACATCTTTATCAAGAGACTTGTAATAGTCAGTACTTTCCATTTTACAGAGTAGAAAACACGAAAAACTGCAGAAGTCTTAAACAAATGCACTACAATTTTTGATTCCCTATAACGTCAAATCCCGAAACTTTTGAAGGCTCTTAATAGCATCCACCGGTAAAATGATTATTTTTCTATAGGAATATGAATCCTCTTCGGTTTTAAAGTTCCTAATAAGGCTTTAATTGGCTTTAGAACTATGCAAACTATTGATTTTACATGTATTTAGGAGTTTTGTTTGTCCACCAGCCAAAATGGCCGACTTGTCAAAGTCACGTGTTCGAAAATGCTCAATAGCCGAGAAGACTTAGATTACGGATTTACATCATTTATAACTTATAACAACAATTAAACATGTGTAAAAACAAGTACCAATCTCGGACCGCCCCCAACTAGAGGGGTGTCTACACCATTTATTATTAGATTGCTTTTTCTATCCATCAAACTAACATCATTGAGTAAAGGATGCCATATTCTAGATTATAATAATATTTCCTTTACTCAATGCTAACATACATTGTGACTTGCAATGAAACTTAAAAATTTTGTTCTTGCTTGACACAAAGTTTACTTAATATCTGTAATTTAATAAAATACTCTGATTTATGAACTAATGTAGATGAATAGTAGATATATAAGGAAAGAGAAAAACAATAAATAAATAAATAAACGAAAATAATTAACAGATCAAACGAACTTAAGTGAAGTTATATAATAATAATAATAATAATTCTCACCCTCACAATACTCCAAACTAGAAGTAACCCAGAAGCAACCACATGCTTGTGCGGGGGAGGGGGCAATTACTATTATTTTGTCTTATCTTGATTATATGCGGTTTCTCGCCGAGTAAATAAGAGCAGAGTAGTTTCTTTGAAGAGTTCTGTAATCCACGGATTTAAAGTAAGAAAAAAAAAACGGCAACTTTGCCCGGCTCCCAGATTGGGCATCCGTTGCGCGCAAGCTCCATTCTTTAAAGTCGCCTTGTTGCAACTTCTAAAGGGAGAAAATATGAGGGAAGGACGGTACTTATTTGCTCGGCGAGGACCGCATATATTATCAAGATCGAACTTCACTTAAGGTAAATTCGTTTGATCTGTTAATTATATGTGATCCTCGCCTCATAAATATGACCACGACCAATGTAGTTTTTCAAAGTAAAAGTTGCTTTTTTTTATTTAAACGTGTGGGTTACCGAACTCTGCAGTGTTGCAACAACAGATACTCATTTTTCTCTCAATCTAAAAATAAATATTTTAATATCAGATCAAAAAACAAATACGTATATAATAAATGTTAACAAAGTCTTTAAAATTAATTAGTTACTTAAAAACTATAGACTTTGCAAGAAAAGCAGCTAAGTAATTTATATGGTGTATTTTGTCCTAATCGGACCAAAATCCGTGACATTTGTTTGAAAATTTTTTAGCTGCATAAGTGTCCATTTTTAATGTATTTTTGGCTGTAGGCAATTGTTTTAACCACCATTCAAAATCGCCTGCCAGTATTACGTGAATTTTCATTTTTACACTGTAATTATTAGCTGCTTTTCTTAGAGATAAGAATTTCTGTCTTCCGAATATACTTAATGCTTAATGCTCAAATCTAGGAAGGAAATTTGATTCCATGCAACTTTTCTATTAAACTTTTTTTTCTATCTCGAAAAATAAAGAAAATATATGCCCGGACAATCTCGCGTAATGACCCTGTACCATGTTCAATTGTTTCCATAGCCTATCTATGTTTTTCAAGTGGTGCAAAAATGAAATGAGCACAAGCTTTTAACGAAACACTTCATTATTCGTGAAATTATTGCTTTGCAGTTATTATTTTTTTGTTTTTATCTTTACACGTGTATCTACTACTAAGTAGTGGTATTCGTGAATAAATAAATAATACAAATAAATTGATTATTTTAATAAATTATAGACATTAAATAAACTTTGCATCAAGCACGACAATATTGCCAATCCCAATTCGCTACATAGACATTTAAATAAATAATAACGAAAGTGAAAATGGTAAGCAAGTGTTCAAAAATTTGTTGATTTAAATGTCTTTGATTGTAGAAAAATGTATTCTCTACCGCGCCCGTAAACAGTAAAATACGAAGTTACAAAAATGATACCCGCCTTGTTTTACGCAGTCGAAAGTGTCAATAATAATTCTACCGTAAACTGTGTCCCAACTGGCTGGTAACATGACCCAAAATGCTAGTTTCTAGATTGAATCGTTTTTGAGGAAAAAAACCATTTTTTTTGTCCCTCTTAAGGCTGGAATAAATTTACAGGGGAGCCTTAAATCGAAAAAAAAAACATGAAATAAGACCCCCTTAAACCATCTGTAGAGAACCTTCTTCAAATATTTGCACATCATTACGGAACACCCTGTATACCTCGTAACTATCTACAAAATGTCAACGATATATAGGATAGATGACTCATGCTAATGCAAATAACGCGGTTTTATTTTGCTTCTACATTCGCAGACCGGGGGGAAGAAGACGAGGTAGGTAATTTGTTAAATTGGCATTTCTTAAATTCAGACTTTCCTATTTTGTAATGTGTAATAAGTAGTTTTTTGATAGACTCGTATATCGTATATATATATGCTGATATTACTTATATTTACAAAATAACCTAAATTGTATAAAAAAACTGTGCCAACAATAACATATTTTTAAAATCATGAAACAAACCAAGTTGCCTTTTATTACGGAATGATGGATCCATTGGAAAAATATGCGAAAAAATATATAAAAATGGCTTTTTTATTTGCCTGCTCTATAGAAGAAATTATTATAACAGAGCGAACTCCCAAAGAAAAATATAACGAGCTGTCATTGTGAAGACGAAATAGTAGTTTGTAAAACGAGGGTGGATATGTCTAAACCGCACGAGTACGAGTGCTGAGCCGTAGGCGGAGTGCTCAATCGATCGAGGTTGATATGGACATTGGACATTCCACTCGAGTTGTCCAGACTATTTTTCTACATGTAATAGCTGCTAAATGCACCTTTTGATACCTAAATGGTGAAAAGTTGGAAGAAAACACTGATGTTTTGGAATAAATTACATTAGAGGGTTGAAAACTCTACATCATCCATGGCAATAGCTATCAAAAAAATTAATATTTCAATGATTTTTTGAGGAATGTCTTTTTGTAAATCGGCATTAAAAAGTCATTATTGTACGATTTTTTCAACAAGTAGCTTGGCGAGATGTGAAACCAAACGTCCGACATCGCCCGTCAAACTTGGCCAGATATTCAAAACGCGGCCAATAAATAAAGTATCATTTAACCGTTGACTGACGTATTAATAAAGACTGCTCACGGCTGTCATGTTTGACAGTTCTCTGGCTCACCATGCGCTTTCCGGAGACAAAATTCAATGCAAAATACATTGTTGACTTTCCAGGACATGAAACTATAGCCGTGAGAAGTCTTATTAATACGTCAGTAGACGATTTAACGTTTCAGTCTCTTTGCGGAATTGTTGCTTATAACAAAGCAAACTTTCAGTATAAGTATTTTGGTCGGTTTGAACAAGAATAGTAGTTTATGGTACAAGGACGAAAAACTACTGTTCGTCCGTGTATCATACAATAGTTTTTTGTCGAATTATATATTTTACAAAAAGGTCAAAAATATTCCGTTTATGGAACAAAGGAAACTATTGAACTGTCAATGTGCTTGTGTCAATCAGGTAAAATATCATAGTTTTAATCCTTTGAACAAAAGAAATACAACCATAATTAACAGAAATGAGGATTCTCCTGAACAACGTATTGTAACGAAAAATGCCTCTAAAGTTGTTATATCAGCTTTCAATGAATATGTCTGCACTGTTTTCTCACCTACTCAAAGATTTAGCAGATAAATTTTAAGTTTTGGTATTCTACTTACAGTTTTATAATGTTTAAGATTAATAAATAGCTAGTTTACGGCTGTGTAGTTTAACTTAGTAGGTAAAATAACGAGTTTTGGCATTTTTGACAGAAGTAGACCGAAAGCTTGGTATTATAAAAATAAGTTAATATATACCTTTCTGGCTGCAAAACTCGTTATTTTACCTACTAAGTTTAAGATTAATTTAGAAGCATTTTCCGTCGTACCCTTGTTGGCCTGAGGCCCCCAGGGCCCCATTTTCTCTTAGTTTCTATTGTTTTCTCTGTAGAGCTTCCATCAGTTTCTAGAAATTTGCTAGAACTTTAATTTGTGTATCTGTCATTGGCCAGGAATATTCTAGAGTAGTCTCCAGGCTTCCATTTGAATATATAAGCCTTGGGAATTGGGCCTGAGGGAAGTTGAAGGTTATAACGCCATTTTTAGAGCTGATAGAATTTTCTTGGTCAGTGACAGTCTCTGACAAGTTTATTTGTGATTTGTGAAGGCTAAACAATAAAGGTGGTAACCAAGGCAATGAGTTTGGTCTGTGATTGTTGAGATTCAGTACATTTTGGTGTCAGAAGCGCGATTTCAAGAGGACCCTGAGGTGAATGCCCACAACCAGAAAACAAACCGCAATGGAAAAGGAAAAGTTGATGGAAATGTTTATAAAGAAATTTGAAGAAATGGACAAGAGTTAATGAAGAATCTTTAAGAAGAAATGAAGAATGAATTAAAGAAGAAGAAATAAACTTGAAGCAAGAAAAACTGGTGAGCGACCTTAAAGTAGAGATTAAAACTGGACGAGATGAAACCAGCACGAAATTAGAAGAGATTCAAATGGAATTACAGAAGAAAATTATCTACTTTGAAGAGGTTGTTGAAGCAGAAATAACCCATATGAAGACAGAAATTAAGATGGAGGTACAAACCGAACTTGATATAATAAAAACGAGATTTGAAGCAGTGAAGGAAGAATGGAACAGTTGGAGGCGAGAATGAATCAGCTGTCTATACAGGGAGTATCAAAATTAGAAGTAGGCACGAGCACATCCTCTATTAAAATGAAGCCTCCCAAGTTTGATGGAAAAGTGGCATGGAGCACTTACCTTAACCAATTTGAGGCTGCTGCAGAAGGAAACCTTTGGACAGGAGAAGAGAAAGCCCGGAATTTGAAGTTATGTCTACGAGGTGTTGCGAACGATACCGGCCGACGCTCAGCATGATTATAGTTACCTTGTTAGAGCCCTTAAAATCCGATATGGGGAAGCCCATCTGCAACAGTTATACCAGGCGCAACTGAAAGGTCGACGACAACACACCAATGAGACCTTGCAAAAATTTGAAGCCGACATTGCCCGCTTCGTAAATCTGGCCTATCCATCGGCCCCAGTCGAATTCCGGGAATAAATTTCGTTAAGCGGTTTCATAGATGGCGTGCGTGACAGTGAGACTAGCCAAGCACTTCGGCTAGCCTGCCACAAAAACATCTCAGAAGCCTTGGTGCACGCTTTGGAATTTGAAGCCGCCACGCAGGCAGGACGTAGACAAGTGAGGTTAAGACAGGTGCGACTACAAAACATAGGCAGTACTAGTAATACCAACGTAGAACAAATGGTACGGGATATCCAGAACATCTTTTCACGTGCTACGACCTCCAAAGACGGGATGTGTGTTCGAAAAAATACACCACTGCGTTGTTGGAACTGTGGAGTTGAGGGGCATTTAAAACGGCAGAGCCCCAATCCTGTTGATAGCGAGAAGCAGGAAAACTACGAGTAGCCAGCTTTGAGGGGCGAAAGCTGGCTGGGTGCTACCAAGCCCTACCTATTAGGATAAAAGTTAACCGGCTGCCGACTTCAGGACACAGCTTGATAGTACCAGGAAATATCTGCGGCCGGGAATGTGACATTGTGGTGGATACTGGTTCTAGTCATACCATCGTGATGCTGAACATCATAGCCCGCTGCAGGATTGCACCACCACCAAATTACATCGTCGAAGTGGCAAATGGTGACGAAATTCCAGTTACAGGAGAGCAAGACGCCTTTATAACCACAGGCTCTAATAAGTTCAATCACAGAGTCCTTGTGGCTGAAATAACCGACGATGTCATATTAGGACTGGGTACCATGCGTGAACAGCGGTTCAAGATAGAAGTTTACGAGAGGATATTGGGAAAAATACAGAAGAAATTCTGACGACACCGAGGATGGCACATCCTAACATGGCTGGCAACACTACCCGAACTGTGAGCGCTTATGAAAATACCACGGTGCCGGCTAATTCAGAAAAGGTTATCAGAAAAAACAGTTTTAGGAAGGCTGATTTTTTGATACAGTGTAGTATTTAGGGTGTATAAGAATAGCCTTGCCGTCAGTCAGCCAGTTTCGTTAGCGTTTGGCGCAGGGGCGGCTTCAAAGTCGCAACTGTTTTAGAAAATCTAAAACTTGGTTTATTTAGTAGCAAAATAACTAAACAACGATGTGGATGTAGTCAGCCTTGAAAATATTGCAACGGGCCGCGTCAGCAGCGCTTTAAACTCATAAAAATATACAGGGTGTCTCACCACTGCATCGATCGATATCACAAAATTAAGCTTATATTTTTTTTGAAAATTTGGCAGCTGACCAATGTCAATGAGTACTATTCATTTAAAGTATTTTAAAAATGGCGGAACTTCCGGTTATACCGGAAGTCGATGACAACTTCGTTATTTTAAATGGAACACCCTATATTTTATTGCATTTTTGGATTCTACAGAAAATTCTAGGTACATATCATGTATCATCTCTTATACCTAAATTAAACCGTTTTTGAGATATTTGCCATTTTAGAGAAAAAATGACAGATGCAGACCCGTACTTAATTGACAGTTTCTTCATAACGGCTACATATTTCTTAACGCGCTCTTGGCATTTTGCAGCCAAAGGCTTGGTGCAGAGAAATACCATAAAGAAAGTTTCCGATCTTGTACAGGGTGCTTACAAAAAATTATTCAAATATTAATTCAAAAAATGCCAAAACTCAAAATTTTCAAATAGAAACCCCCATTTTTTTGTTGTAGCCGTATTCAGCACAAAAAATTAGGGAAAGTTTGTGTTTGGTTCCCTATACCTAAATGTTAGTATTTTCGATTTATTTACAAAAAAACTAATTTTCCATCAAGGGGGCGTTTTCTTAAGTTTGATGAATCTAGTTGGCCATGGCTGATTATACGATTGTCAGAGAATGAAGAAATGTCATTTAGTTTAAAATTATTGTAAACAGTGCCGGCACGGTTAAGTTACACAAACGAAGACTATTCAAATTTATTTATTATTTATGGCACAGAAAATATACGCAGCGTATATTTTCTGTGATTTATGGAGAATGCAACAGAGTTATATCCAAAACTTCTAATACCTACATTTGCTGATAACAAATAAATTTAAATATTAAATAGTCTTCGCATATGCACTGGAATTTTTATTTTTTCCAAGGTTTTCATAACCTATAAAACAGAACACTACTTTTAAGATCTTATGATTAAAATGAAGACAGAGATGTGTGTACTAAATTTTTGCCAGGTAAAATGTTATTAGATTTTATGCTATACAACTTAAAAAAATACGAAATCTAACGTCACTTTCGCTATCGGCAACCCCCTCTTAAGAACAGATTACGGATCACTAAAATGGCTATTCCAGTTCAAAAATCCAGAAGGACAAGTGGCAAGATGGCTTCAAAGGCTGCAGGAATATGACTTCAAAGTGGAACACCGCAAAGGGGACAACCATAAGAATGCTGATGCAATGTCATTGTCAACAAGGCCCTGTAATGAAGACTGTCATCAATGTAGTCGACAGAAATTAAGAGAAAACCCGGACCTAATTTTATGTAAACGAACTACTGTCCGCGGACCTGAAAATTGGGATTCGGAAGCAAAGCGAAAATCCCATATTTGATATAATATTTGACCTAAAAGTGAGACATAGGTATACCCAAACCTGAATGGAAAGATGTTTCGGACAAATCACTAGAGTTAAAGGCGTACTGGGATCAATGGGACTCGTTAGTAATTGAAGATGGTGTACTAAAGAGAGTTTGGAAAACTCCAGATGGAAAAGAAAAGCTATTTCTAGCAGTACTCTACAAGAAGAGAGTGTTAGAGATCCTTAATGCCGTGCACGAAGGCGTTGGGGCTGGACACTTTGGCATTAGTAAGACCTCGAATAAAGTTAGAGAGAGGTTTTACTGGGTAAACTCTCGGAAAGATGTCGAAGATTGGTGCCGTCCATGTGAAGAATGTGCTTCGGCGAAAGGACCAAAAACTAGGAACAGGGGTAAAATGATGCAATACCTGGTCGGAGCTCTTTTTGAAAGAATCGCCATCGACGTAGCGGGACCGTTCCCAACCAGCGAATCTGGCAACCGTTATGTGTTAGTCGTCATGGACTACTTCAGCAAATGGCCAGATGTTTAACCAATCCCAACCAAGAGGCCACCACAGTCGCAGAGGTCCTGTTCCAAAATTGGATATGTCGTTTTGGTGTCCCAAGAGAACTACTTTCTGATCGGGACCGCAATTTTGAGTCGGAGATTTTTCAAAATTTCTGCCGCCTGCTAGGGATTTCCAAGGCAAGAACGACACCCCCTGCACCCCAATCTGATGGTATGGTGGAAAGGTTCAATAAGACTTTAAAAACGTACCTGAAGATGGTAGTGAATTAGAAACAAAGTAATTGGGACACAAGCATTCCACCTTTTCTATTATCCTACCGTTCCGCTGTGCATGAAGCGACAGGAAAGTCTCCAGCTAAGATTATTTTCGGAGACAATCTAAGGCTCCCTATCGACATTATAACCGGCCGACCAGAAAATCCAGAATATACTGATGATTACATGAGTCACCTGAGAGAGCGTCTCCAGTTGGTTCATGAAGACGTTCGCCAGGAGTTGCATCAAGGAAGTGACAAGATGAAGATCCGCTACGATCTGAAAGCAACCAGTGTTGAATTTAATGCGGGTGACAAAGTGTGGTTATACAATCCCAAGCGAACAAAAGGTGGGTCTCCGAAACTCGATAGAAGTTGGGAAGGACCATACATCGTCGTGAACAAGATTAATGATGTCGTTTATCGTATAAGACGTATCCCAAGAGCAAAGATACCATGAGAAGATAGATGAAGGTCATATAACTTCATCTGGACAATCATATGTTAGAGGGGGGCAGTGTGACGAAAAATGCCTCTAAACTTGTTATATCAGTTTTCAATGAACCTGTCTGCACTGTTTTTCTAAGATTAGCACATAAATTTTAAGTTTGGGTATTCCACTTATTACGTCATTGAATTTCAATACATTTCCCAAAATTACAGTTTAAATTTGGTACCATCGACGGTATATTGGTTGGATGCCTTGCAGAGACTTATTATCTCAAATAAGTTACCTTTTCTTTTAAGAAAGTAATTTTGGATAGGTTTTGATAATAGTATTTTTTGTACTATATTGATTAGGCTAGTTAACTGTAGTTTTCTAGGTGGAAGTTTGCGAATTCATCATTTTTGTTATTTTGAAAGTCTCCATGTTAGTGACACTCCATGGTCTGGTACCGTTTTTTGTGCTAAGCAAATGAGGCCCGCCGCCCGCGCGGCCATTTCCTCTTTCAGTTTATCATTTTTATCGGCCTAAGAAGGTGTTGGAAAATTTCTGGCGAGTAGAAGAAAAAAATAGTTTGTACCCGAAGGGGATAGTGTATTCGCCGAAATTGTTAAAACGTTTTGTGGAATAGTATGGTTTGATACTTGGACATATTATTTGTTGTTGGAAATCCACAAACGGAGCCGTTATTCGGGATTTGAGAAACACCTTTTTTGTATGTGCTGATTCATCATAACTTGGTCGACTGTCATCTTTACCACCAAAGACCATAACGAGTAAAGGCACCCTCCTGCTGACTGAGGTACATTTAACCCTTTTCTATCATTTTCAATGTTTGTTTTTGGGCGCAATTTTACAATAGGCCAATGTTTTTTTTAGGGTTTTTTTTTGGTATAGCTGGGAATGTATACCCTGTGTCCCAGTTTGCCCAAGTATTGTTAGTTGCTGCTGCAAAGGTAATCGACTATAGCCGGTTATTGATAAAACCACCCGTTAGTTCCTGAGTTGCTGTCTGGGAGTTGTTCGGACAATTCAGCGGGTTGGCTATTTGCCGCCTTTCGAAGGACCAGAGGAAACTGGATAAGTTTGATGTCAAATTGTGTTGTCTTGTGGGATGTGTAGAACATAAGAGAGTTTAGTAACGTAAAAAAAAGAACACTATCATTTTGGGAAACTTTTGGACACTTTTCTGTCGGGAAATAAAACTTGCATAGTTTTCTATTTTGATATTTCGAATCCGCTATAAAGAAATTATTGTTTTACTGCCTGTTAAGGTTTATAAGGTGTAGATTATTTTTAATATTATGTAACCTTAGCGTGATCACGTTACGGAGTACGAAAGCTTGTTGTTGATAGCTATCTGTACATCTGTACTAGTTTAGATCTTACCTGCAATTTTTTTAAATATATTCACACATATAAATATGTATATGTATTAACTTTTGGGAAATTTCGATTATAGCGTATGTTAATTGAACTCTTTACCTTTTATTTAGTAAAAACTAAACATACTAGATTAATTGGTTTGATCCTCTTCTAACAACGAAATACTTTCTGGTTTAGGTAGCCCATAAACCAGTGGCGCTTAAATAAATTTTAATAATACGAACCCGAACTGCTAGCCGGTGTTTTATTACGTTCTTCATGCAGGTCAAACTAAATATGATTCCTTAAATTTTAATCCGTTAATTAAATGCTTATTTAAAAAAAAACGTAATACACTTACAGTTTTATAATTTTAAGATTAATTTAGAGGCATTTTCCGTCGCATCTTTGTTGGCCTGAGGCCCCCAAGGCCCCATTTTCTCTTAGTTTCCATTGCTTTTTCTGTAAAGCTTCCATCAGTTTTTAGAAATTTTCTAGAACTGTGATTTTGCATCGGTCATTGGCCAGGAATATTCTAGAGTAGTCTCCAGGCTTCCATTTGAATATTTAAGCCCTGGGAATTGGGCCTAAGGGAAGTTGAAGGTTGTAACGCGATTTTAGTGCGATTTTTTGATTCTTTGTAGGTAAGTGACAGTATCTGGCAATAAGTTTATTTGTGATTTGTTAAGGCTAAACAATAAAGGTGGTAACCAAGGCAACGAGTTTGGACTGCGATTGTTGAGATTCAGTACAGTATTATGGGGCACACCTCCGGAGATAAGATCCACAAATTTGTTTAGTTCAAACAAATGCTCAATTATTGGGATTTAGAACTTGTAAATGAAGAAAGGCATTTACACGGTGTGCTGTGATTGGTCCGTGAGGGTCTGCAAGAGTACTTTTGTTCCATTTTATAACCGTGTGCTTTATTTGCCTGGTCCTTAGAGGCAACGGGAACTAAATTCGACATTCGTTATAAAAAGTTTGTTTCTGACCGTCATGAGATACTTCTATTGAGTGGACTAATCCGTCTTCGTCTATATTACTCACAATATTATTAGGTAAGTACCTAAGATTATTAATTATGGGTATAAGCAGCATAAAAAAGAAGCATTACTTTTAATCTCAGGGTGTACCAGTAAAGCTTTTTAATAGCTATTTGCATGGAAGATCAGAGCCACAACCTTCACAAACCTACAAGAACTGTGCAAATATGTGGCAACGCCGCAGTGCTGGCCGCCCATTAGTTGGGGCCGCGGCGAAGGCTCTGGTGATCGTCCCCACCCTTCTGGCCTCCAAAGCGGCTGCCGGAGGCTATGCTGGCAGTTAGGGGTTGTTGCATGCTGTACAGGTCTCGGGCGGTGGTCTCTCCGGAACGGGCATATCCAATATACCCGGATTCCCAAAAAGAATGGCGGCTCTAGCTGCAAGTTGAGTTAGTAATTTGATTCTACCCCTTTTCGGTATCCCTCATCCCTTTGGTAAAACAAAAACTTATTAGTAAGCGGCGGAAAGCCGGAAAGTAATCAAAATTAAGATTTAATTAAATGCAATTAAAATATCGAATGTCGGCCTCCTATGTAGAAAAAGAATCATCGGTGTGATTATAAAAACTACTACGGCGGACGGCCGGCGGCAAAAAATAGCGCGGCGAAGGAATCAAGCGGGTGTAAAATAAAAATGAAAACTGGAAACTAGTAACTTCGTTACAAGCCGTCGCACACAGCATCCGGCCTCTCTCTCCAAAAGGTAGATACCACGTTCTCACAGCTCTCCAAGTACTCCAGTATCAGCCGATCAAGGAGGAGAAGAACGGCAGAAGAAATCTACCTGTTTCCCGAATCTTGCAGCTCAAGCCTTTCTCCGATGTCGGTGTTGATTTAGGAGGGAACTTCTTCACTACTATGCAAAGATCTGGAGGTTCTAAGAAATTTAAATCTTACATTTGCCTCTTCGTCTGTATGGCCACGAAGGCCATATACACTTGGAATTGGTTTCCGACCTCTCTACTGAGGCTTTCCTAGCGGCTCTGCGTCACTTCATTTCTCGCCGAGGTCGCTGTAATAACATTTACTCTGACCAAGGTACCTACTTCGTTGGAGCCTCTAAAAAGCTAAGTCGTATGCTCGAAAAGGCCTCCGAAACGGAACAGATAGAGTGGCACTTTAATCTCCCTCATGCTCCCAATTTTGGCGGCCTGTGGGAGGCGGGAATAAAATCGACCAGGCTTCATTTATTACGCAGTATAGGTTCTCAAATTTTGACATTTGAGGAACTCTACAGTGTCTTGGTTCAAATCAGGGACCCTTTAAAGTAAGGGGACCCAACATTATACTTTCCAAAGTGAGGCTGTTTCTTTCCTCATTCTAATGGTCTCAATGATGCCAAGTATGCCATTTTATTGGAGAATCTATGAATATAACAGGTACTTTGATTGTTAGTAAAAATTAATAATGGTTTCCATGATTTCTAAAAATTAGACTTGACAATGTTCTGTCAACAAACGATTTTGCTTATTTGAGAATTTGTCGCTATTGCACCTTGTTACCAGGTTCCTCAAACCATTTGTAATATGTAGGTATAATAGGTACGTACTTGAACTTTCTTCCCGTGTTGAATGTATCTCAGTGGCGGATTACCCTATAGGCAGAGTAGGCTATAGCCTAGGGGCCCAAGGCTTTAGGGGGCCTATTCTTATTTCGATGTTTCAATCAGAATTCGAAATTGGGAAAGGTTTTGCATTTTGCTTTTTGCAATTGCAAATTTCAGACAAAGAAAACATCACTCCTTATTTTCTCATCTAGGCTGTTAGGTACTCTATTTAGTCCACTCACCGCTAGCTAGAGGAGGTATCAGGCACAGTGACGCATGGATAATACGAGCATGTCGCATATATCGGCATCTGCCCACGGCGTGGCGCTGCCGCGTGTTTAATGTTCTGTGGTTCAGTCTATTCTCCGTGCCAGAGACACAGTCACATAGGAAAAGTGAAGCCTCGAGGGGAAGTTTGTTTTTTGTTGACTCCAAGGAGACCACAAGGGGGCTGATACGAGGTTATGTTATATGTCAGTGTCCAACATAATTCACAATTTCTAACTTTTCTAACTTCCAGATATTCAGATGTGTCAATTGAAGGTAATGGGGCCGCCTGTAGTAGTCCCAATAATTAATTGCAACCAGACTTTTCCTGTATCACCTTTAGTAATCCTACAATTCCCATTATGTGGGCATTACGTATAAGTAGGTAGTTAAAAACAAATCGTATTTCGAAAATTTTAAATTATTAAGCAGGTAGCTTCAGTCAGGTCTTTTTTTAAAGAGTTTTTATCTAAGACTACAAGTTTATTTTAAGTTTGTGAGGTACAGTCGCGGACAGTTGGTATCGAACGACCTGAAGAGGTTTCTCGTGGCTATCGTTACAGGGCGCGCGGAGACGGCAACAGCGCGCGCCTTCGGCATCGGATGGTTCGAACGGGTGTCTTGTTCCTAGAATTCTTTGCAAGCGATTAAGCCGATGTCACCGAAAGGGTTAAAAAAAATTAAGGAATCAGTATTAAACTATTTATTAAAACAGTTCACAAGTATACAGTATGATTTTTTAAACTACCACCGCGATTTCCTCGCTTATTTTGCGCCCTACAAAAAAAACATGAGAAACAAAAAGGTGACAATTTTGGACAGCTAAGTGGCCCTGAAAAAGTAATCAACATCCATGGTCAACTTGTCGCGCAATATAAAAAAACCTCCAATTGAGCAAAATTATTAAATAGCCGTAACATACCTATTTATTTTAAGATACCGAAGAAAACTTTTATATTGAAAATTGATGGCACTGAGAAGCTTTATGCAACTGGGTGCTCAGATAGTTTCTGAAAATTACACAGGCTCTTCGGCTCTGTTGAGGCCATTGTTTTAGTTATTAAAGGCCATTGTTTTAGTTTATTAAAGTAGTTATTTGGCTCCCTACTGAAAAATCTTAAGAAACAAAAACGTGTAAATTTTAGATAGTTGGTTAATGTTAAAAAAAGAAGTCGGTATCCATGGCCAACTTTTCGCGCAATACCAAAAAAAACTTAAATCAACAAGAATCTGAAAACAATCAATTTATTTCGAAAGTCGAGGGAAAATTTTAATTGGAGATTAGCGGCAATTAGATCACGCAAGAACATTGACAAAAGAAAATTTTCATACAATTTGTACTAGTTTTCCCGCTAATTTGTTTAAAGTGTGAAGTCGAAATAGCAATTAAAAACATCAACAGTTATTCAAATTAAAGACAAATTTTCTCATATTAAAGATCTTGTTTGATCAAAAAAAAAATTAAATAAATTGATAGTTTTGTTTTCACATTTTTGTCGACTTGAGTTTTTTTTTGTATTGCGTGAAAAGTTGGTTATGGATGCCGATTTATTTTTTAACATCACCTAGCCGTCTAAAATTGCCATATTTATTATGCTTATATAAGCTTACTTACATAAAAAAAATATATTTAATGCAGTGATAGGGCCAAAGCGAAAAATGTTTTTCAAATAAATCAAAGTGTGCCAATTATTTCTAAAATTGGTAGTATGGAGTATCCTTTACTTTTGAACAACTTTTCCTAGCAACTTATTTCCACATAAGAAATGTTAGCAAAGTTTTTATCAAGAGTAACTTTTTGCGGTAAAATTAAAGATAAGAAAGTGTTCCTATTCAACACCTCTTCTGTGGACATACTGTATATACATAGTGTATTTGGAAATGAAAGGAAGGTTTATGGCTTATTATAAATATAAATGCAAATTCTTTATCAGAGGCTCGAGAGTCCGTCATAAAATACTACATAACTCGCCCGAATATTAATTTGCGTATTTATCCTCATCAGATTTTTAGCAAAAGAGCACGCCACTGAAATGGTCGAATTTTCCTTCTCAATCAATATTTATGGCCTCCTTTCATTTCCAAATACACTAAGTATAGTTGTCAGCGGTTTTAGACATTAAGTTAATAAATATTTTGCGTTGCAACAAAAATGTATTTTTATGTTATAATAAAAAAATATGTAGTAACACTAAAAATATATTTAGCTAATAACCCTAGAATTAAAAAAGTTAATTAAAAGGATTTTCATAAATTATTCTTTTCTTTGCAAAATAAGTATTTGTTCCAACATTTAGTTGTTAGGTCTCGTAGTCCTAAACATAAATGATTATAAAATAAAAGGGGTGTCCCTTTTATTTATTTTTTCTTATTTTTGAAGAAATTGGTCAGAAGTTTTAATAAATTGGTTTTCGTGGTGCTGCAATGCTCCATTGTTTCTCATAAAATGCCCTTCAACAGATAAATGAGATTAGGGGGTCACAGACATAAAATTACCCTTGTAACTTAATAGAGAGTTATTGCAGAAACTGTTTTTGGCATTAAGCAGTATTTAAGACGACCTTATTTGAATACTCTCATACGTTATTTATGATTCTGACAATAGTTATTGCAAGTCGTAATTTATGTATCCAAATTAAGGGCTTGTTTACGTTTACTTTATTGTTTTGTATTTCTACACTTTCACTAGAATATTATGTGCTTTTATAATTTTTCTCCGGAAAAAACTGGGAAAACAGCCAAATAACCACGGAACACCAAGGTGAAAGACTAATGAAAACAAACAAGGTGCAAACGCAAACAAGCAACGAACATTTTAGGTTAAGTCCTACTTTCACAGAACACTAGCGTTTTCTGACAAATCAGAATTTATTTTAAGAATTGTGACAAATAAGGTAAAAATAACGTATATTATGGTATACACAATAAACAAAAATAAAGGAAAATAACCTTATTATGGACGACCTTATGTCAAACTACGACTGCGCATGCTCAAATGTCAAAATAACGTCAAAAAAGAGCGCGACGTTATTTATTTCTGCAATAACTCTCTATTATTTAAATTGCATACCTTTATCAATAACATCAGAAGACACACAGCAGGGACACGTGTCAAGCTTTACACACCTCCCTGGACCTCAATGTGATTACCTGGATAAAATAAAATAATTTCAGGTGATTGAGGACTTCCACAAGCTGGATATAATGATTACGAAGTTTTATTAGAACCACCGACACAGGAAGAATCCGAAAAAACTATAAACCCATTAAAATCTTTATGACTATAACATAATTAAATAAAGGCAAGAAATCAAATGCATTTTCCATTATTATATTATATGTATATTAATATTTAGTATACCCACCTTGGGATAGGATGACTTTCTGAACTCTCCTGCTCATCGAATCTATGAGTTGGCAGCAGAGATCATGGGTTACGACTTCATCCCACGTTTGTTGAATCTTCTGCCAAAGTGTCTCCCTATTTTCGGGTACGAAGTTCTCCATTGTCCGCGCCATTCTGCCCCACACATTCTCAATGGGATTCAAGTCAGGACTCTTCGCCGGCCATTGCAACTTTTCTACGTTGTTTTCGGTGAACCATTCGCGAACTATTCTTGCTGTATGCACAGGAGCGTTATCATGCTGGAAAACGAAGCCATCGGGATACATTTCCGTTGCAGTTGGTAACAATCCGCCTTCGAGTATCTCGCAATAGCGAGCTGCTGTGAAGCGGTCGTCGATTCTCCAACAAATGCCAGGTCCACGGTAGCTTATCCAGGCCCATATGTTGACGGAAAAATGCCCACTCCTTTTCCTGGGTGACACAAATCTTTCGTCATATCTTGAACTCACCGAAGGTCTATATACTCGCACTTTGCCATTGTAATGGCTTTGAAAGATCTTTTCGTCGCTAAATATTACCTTCTCCCAATAATGTGGCGGTAAACGCTGAAACTCTCGGCATATCTGCAACCTGACTTCCTTATTAGCCTCGGTCAGCTGAATTTTGTTGCTGGCCGTGCGAGATTTCAGATTGGCTGCATCTAATCTCCTTCGGGCAGTTCTAACACTTGCTGGAAATTGTGTTGCAGATACTGCTTCAACGGCGGATTTAAACGGATTTGCAAGGCAAAAATTAGCTAGTTGCTCATCTTGTTGGTCAGACGTAATTTTCACATTTCCTCCTCTATGTATGTTTTCCACGCTTCCGGTTTCGTCATATTTCTTCTTTATATTGAAAATGGTGCTTTTAGATACACCAAATTCTTCGGCCAGTCGGGAAATAGCCCAACCATTTTCTAGTTTGGCGATGATACGGTGCTTGACGGATTCACTCAAACGAGGCATAACGAACACTGTTAGTTACTCTCTCGAATTAGGATACTGACTAAATAATTTTAGCCCACTCACCTTAGTATTTATACAAAGGGCTAGGAGCAGGTATAATCGATATTTTCAAAATCTACATCCAATTCAATATTACAATTATTAAGTTAATCCCCTAAATTTAGTTATATTAAGTGCAGGTAGGTATAATTAATAAATACCTATTTAAAAAGATATAAATATCTATGCTAAAATATTTCAACTCAGGTAATCCGATAATCCATTAATTTTGTGCCATACATTTTCTAATTAATATTAAGAGCCCCCATATCTACTTTTAAACATATTATACAAATCCTTGAAATCTTTAATTTTTGAGATAATCGCTTGATCTGTTTTTTGTCCGAAAGGACTTCAAAAGCCGCTTATTTTAGCAATCCTGCCATTTTCAAATTGCAAATCCAGGGCCGGCTACGATTTTTTTATTCCCCCGATTTTCACAAAAACCATTTAGCCATTTTTTTATTTAAAATCTGACACCACAGCGTCAATCAGGACAGTCGAAAACCCTTTATATACCAAATTTGAACAAAAAATATAGAGAGAGTTCTATTCTACAGGATGTCAAAATTGAGCAAAATAGGAAATTTAAAGAAACCTCTTCAGGCATCTCTGGCGAGTCAAGTCATAAAAATTCAGCATTTTCAGATGGGGCAGAGAAAAATACCCTGTATTGAATCTTTGCACACCAACACTTTGAGTGGTTCTGTTGACAATTAAACTATTTTGACGGGATTCCATGGCACACTTGACTCGCCAAATGCCTGTAAATTTCCTATTTTGCTGAACCTTGACATCCTGTAGAATAGATCTCTCTCTAAATTCTTTGTTCAAATTTGGTATATAAAGGGGTTTTAGGGGGATCCTGATTAACGCTGTATTGGTAGATTTTAAATAAAAAAAACACTCAAAAATCGTAGCCGGACCTGGATTTGCCTTTTGAAAATGATAGGAAGGCTAAAAGAAGCGATTTTTGAAGGCCTTTCACACAAAGAATGTTCAGGGATTATCTCCAAAAATAAAGATTTTATTAATTTGCATATGTTTAAAAGTAGACACCCTGTATATTAAATTATTGTTTTTGAGAAATTCTTCGGAATTCTATTGTGGCTCAAATTGACTATGGATTTACCTAATTTCATATTCCTAATTAATACAGGGTGCTGGCAGCAAAGGAAGGAAACTCGAGAAAAAGCAACTTTTATTGTGGTGTTGATTCTAATCTCAGCCTTGATATTTATTATTTTTTTATTTCATTATCATAAATACTAGACGGTATAGTAACATGATAAAATAGTACGAAATATTAAATACCAACACTGGGGTTGGAATTATTACCAGCACAAAGTTGCATTTTCCTCGAATTTTGTTCCTTTGCTGTGAGAGGCTGGAGGCTGTAATTTGCATTTTATGGTTCTATTTTTAGCAGACCGGCCGGCTGCAGACTCCAGCGCGATGTTGCCGTCTCCGCGCGCCCTGTAACGATAGCCACGAGAAACCTCTTCAGGTCGTTCGATACCAACTGTCCGCGACTGTACCTTGGGAGAGAAATCAAATTACAAAAATTTTATAACGAACACCATCATTAGAACTACTAGACCTAATCTTATAGTCCATCCCGAAATCTGTGAAAGTTCTTTGGGTAGATACATTCAACAAGGGAAGAAAGTCGAAGTATACATATTACAAATGGATTGAGGAACCTGGTAACAAGGTGCAATAGCGACAAATCCTTAAATAAGGAAAATCGGCACTACTGACTTACCATACTTATTAGGTACTTATTAGGTACTATTTGTGGAAATAATTGCTGGAAATCGATTTTATAGCGTTCTTTTTTACTTCGGAATTAAACTTTTTACAAAATTACTTTTTCTTTGCAGTCGGTCTGATTTTTTTGAATATTAGATATTTGACAAACGAGAATTTATACTGTTTAGTGTATTTTCCGTTCTGATTTCCCTTGCTAGATGCGGGGGCTTCCTTATAGCCTCTTTTATTAAGACAGGGAAAACCAGAACCTTGACGGAACGGAATGCTCAGGCGCCAGTTTTTTAGAGCGGTATGCTCCGCTTTTACCCAGGATAGCTTTCGTCAGAGAAAATAATTCCAGAGTGCAAATGTGGTGTGTTTGAGGGGTAGGAACAAAATCAAACAATATTTCAAGACATCGTATATTGAATAGACACAGTAGGTAATAGATTCTTACATAAATGATACAAAATAAGTCCGGCCAGTCGCGATCGGGGGGCCTACGGGAGTTCTGTAAATAAGAGAAACAACGCGACTTTAGTATTAATCTAGGGTTGCTAAACGTGGCTTGCTTGCGGTACTTTAAATGCCCTAAGGGTTAACGTAAGCAACGGAAAAGCTAGAAGCAAGCTCAAAATATTCGGTTCGGATTCTAGGTTACGGTTAGGCAACGGATTTGACGGCTAGCAAAGTTCGGATAGCTAAGGGCCGCGGTAGGCTGTAGGTTGGGGCAAAGTTCACACTTTTCCCCCTGGTAGTGAATATTCGAAGAGTGAAATTACTAGCACGTTCCTCGGTTGTCTAACCTGAACTAAATTGTTGGTAAATGCGTAATTAGCTAGAGGGCCGCGGTAGACGGGCGGTCGGGGCAAAGTTCACACTTTTCCCCCTGGTAGAGACTATTCGAAGAGCGCAAATTACTAACCTGTTAGCGGACAAAAGACGAAAGACGCAAGACGGGGCCCCGTGGCGGCCGCCGGCCGTCTTATAGCCGGCTCCCACGCGACCCAGCGGTGGGACGACGGCGGCTCATTGGTCGGCGTCGCCGACGGGAATTCGCAAGCGATCCCCTCCGCATCGGTCTCGCTGCGGCGGCTGACGGCCGGGCGGCGCGCCTAAGGGATGAACCACCCCTGGCGCGTCCTCAGCGGCGGCTCCATTGGATCGGCGACGTCCTAAATACCCGGTTTCCCAAAAAGAACGGCGATTCTAGCCTCAGTTTAAGCACCCCTTTCGGATCTACCCCTATTCGGCGTTCTTACCCCTCTCGGATAACCCACACATATTTGATAAATTAATTTAGCCGGAAACACCCCCACAATTAATTGTGTTAATTGCAAATGACTCGGAATAAAGAACGCGGCCCTCCGCGGCAAAAGTAAAAATAAATAATTATCGGCCTGGATATAAAAACTACGGCGGCCGGACGCTAGATATAGCGTGGCGAAAGAATCAAACCCGTGTGAAATAAAAATAAAAGCCTGGAAACTTAGTAACTTCGTTACAATTTCAACTATAAAATAAATTTCTTTCATTTGACAGTTACCACATTCTGCACTTGTATACACAAAATTGTCAAGTCTAATTTTTAGAAATCATGGAAACCATTTTTACTAACAATCAAAGTACCTGCTATATTCATAGATTCTCCAATAAAATGGCATACTTGGCACCACTGAGAACATTAGAATGAGGAAAGAATAGGCCTCACTTTGGAAAGTATGCTGCTGGGTCCCCTTACTTTAAAGAGTCCCTGCTCTGTGTTTTCATAAGTTAGCTCGTAAGTTAGGTTACGTTAATTTAGTGTCAGTAACAACAAAGCAAATAAAAATAATAAAAAGATGAGTAGTGTTCCTCAGATGAGCTGGGTTCCATGTGGAACAAAACAAATTGCAAAATTAAAGGATTCAAGGCAAGCCGAAGTTTTGCAAAATGTTCCAAAAATAAATGTTTTTTTTTTCAAAAAAGCAATAATACTAATACCACTGATACGTGTTAATTATCGACAAGTTGAAGGTAGGTTGATTTTTCTGCTGAAATTTGAAAAATTAAGCTTAGGTGATTTGCTTGCTTCCTGTTTTTGGTTTTTGTTCGAGCAAGTCTTACGCCTGGCGTAAACAAGAGCACGTGCGTTGAGATAATCGCCAGGGCCGCACTGAGACACGACCTTTATTTAATTTTAGTTTTACAATTGTTTACATCAACATATTTCTGAAAAAAATTATTGGCTTAATTAGAATAGTTCAAAACATTGATAGAATTATTTGTGGCAGTGTCTAAATAGTTGAAAACAACAAGATAAAACCGCATAACTACACTTTTGTGATCGAGTACGTCCCTGTCGCCGAGTCGGGTGAAATTTTATAGCCTACCGACCCATCGCCGAACGTCATTGAACACGTGGTTTTATTTACGCCAGGCGCAAAATAAAGGATTGCTGGTATAAGTTAAATGCTAAATTAATATTTTTTCAATATATCCTTTTATAAAATAAATAAAATTGTTGATAAAAAACTATCGGCACTTAAAATTGTACCTAAATTTTACCTAATTTTTTTTATTGCGACCCATCGCCGAACGTCATTGAACACGTGGTTTTATTTACGCCAGGCGTAAAATAAAGGATTGCTCGTATAAGTTAAATGTTAAATTAATATTTTTTCAATATATCCTTTTATAAAATAAATAAAATTGTTGATAAAAAACTATCTTCACTTAAAATTGTACCTAAATTGTACCTAATTTTTTTGTTGCGACGGGTCAAGTGGTCCTTAAATAAATTTAGCCTAGGGCCCAACATAGCTCTAATCCGCCCCTGATGTATCTACCCAAAGAACTTTCACAGATTTCGGGATGGACTAATAAGATTAGGTCTCGTACTTAGTTCTAATCATGTAGTTTTTCTCGGTGCTCATTATAAAATTTGTGTAATTTTATTTCTCTCACAAGGTACCTCACAAACGTAAAATAAACTTATAGTTGTAGATAAAAACTGTTTAAAAAAAGACCTGACTGAAGCTACCTGCTCGAAATACGATTTGTTTCGAACTACCTACTTATACGTAATGCCCACGTAATGGGAATTGTAGGATTACTAAAGGTGAGACAAGAAAAATGTGGTTGCAATTATTGGGACTACTACAGGCGGCCGCCTTACCTTTAATTGACTATCTGGAAGTTAGAAAACTTAAAAATTGTGAACTATGATGCGAAATATTTTGCCTCCTTTAGAACCTATGGCACTGGCGTGTCACATAAAACCTGATGGCAGTTGGACACTGACAAATAACATAATCTTGTACCAGCCTACTTATGTAGTCGCCTTGGAGTATTTATACAGAAAACAAACTTCCCCTCAGGGCTTCACTTTTCCTATGTGATAGACACACATGATGGGTCCCCTTATTTTAAAGAGTCCCTGGTTCAAATAGAGGCAGTATTAAATTCCAGACCTCTATGTGCTTTAAGCTCAGACCCCAATGACCTGTCAGTTCTCTCTCCCGGGCATTTTCCAACTCTAGACGTCCTCAAAATTATTTTTGTACAGATGATGGAATTCACCAAGTGTTTCCCTGCTTAGGTTTATTTCATGTGCCCACACTGCACTTTTATTTTGCAAAATCCCAAATTTCAGTCGTGAATTTTCACATACAAATAATGTAGAAATCGACATTTTTATAGCTGTTTCTATGAAGTTCGACTTTTCAATGTTTCCACTTTACTTTCAACCTCTTTGCGCAATACGCCTTTCAAAGCTGTCACAATGCGCTGACTGTGTGTACACTACCCGCACTACTCTCCGCTTTCCGCCCTGCTCTCCGGTGTCCGCCGTCTGCGTTATGTGTGGCCGTGCAATAAGAGACCTCGAAGTTATGCCCTCTCCCTAACTGTTAAAATCTACTCTTTCTCTCCTTTCCTTTCCTTTCCTTTCCTTTCCTTTCCTTTCCTTTCCTTTCCTTTCCTTTCCTTTCCTTTCCTTTCCTTTCCTTTCCTTTCCTTTCCTTTTCCTTTCCTTTCCTTTCCTTTCCCTTTCCTTTCCTTTCCTTTCCTTTCCTTTCCTTTCCTTTCCTTTCCTTTCCTTTCCTTTCCTTTCCTTTCCTTTCCTTTCCTTTCCTTTCCTTTCCTTTCCTTTCCTTTCCTTTCCTTTCCTTTCCTTTCCTTTCCTTTCCTTTCCTTTCCTTTCCTTTCCTTTCCTTTCCTTTCCTTTCCTTTCCTTTCCTTTCCTTTCCTTTCCTTTCCTTTCCTTTCCTTTCCTTTCCTTTCCTTTCCTTTCCTTTCCTTTCCTTTCCTTTCCTTTCCTTTCCTTTCCTTCCTTTTCTCTTCTTGTCTTTGTTTCCTCATTGTTCCCTTTCGATACTAATTAGCACATTTATTTGTATGTTTTTATATTTAATCTAAAACGTGCCGTTTTAAGTGGGAGGTATTTTACGTCCACTTAAAGTTTAATAAAAGTGTAGGTATTCGTTCAGGCTCCTTTGAGGAGTGCCATCCGATTTGTACCTTTATCCCAAATTTCCCGCGCGCAAAAGGGACGTTACGCGTGCGTGATTATTGCGCCTGTGCAAGAGAGATCGCAATGAACATACGCCGGTATCGCTCGCGGTTTTCTGTGCTCTCAAAAGAAACCTGGAAACGCGCGTAAAATCGCGTAAGTCGTCGCACACAGCATCCGGCCTCTCTCTTCAAGAGGTACCACGTTCCCACAGCTCTCCAAGAACTCCAGTATCAGCCGAGAAGAACGGCAGAAGAACACTGAACCACCGGCCACCGGTGCAGAAGGCCGCCATAAGCCGTAAGGTACCTGCTACTCATTCCTCGTCAGACTAGAGCGCTCCTTTCCAAGGGCCCAACCTCAACCAGCTTCCCAATTTTATCTCGCCTTAACAACATTTGTGCATTTTGATTCAATAATTGGGTAAGTAAAGTATGGTGTATGGTGAATGGCGTATGATGAAAAGCAAATTATTACTGGTGCATCCCATGAGACAGTGCTGAACCTTAATTAATTTAAGCGTAGCGTATTGTACATTATCGAACCTCTTATGTTATATTCACTGTTGAAGCGATCTTCTAATCAGATTTGCTGATGACTCTCTAGTGTTGTGCGATCATCCAACGTCTTGGGAAAGTCTGAAAGAAAAGGCGGAAGTGGATTTGAGCTTGTTTCCGATTTTTCAAAAGCAAATTAATTACCATCAATTCCGAAAATATAAAATATATTTCATTTACCAGCTATGCTTGTAACCTTGATATAAAATAATAGCCTTTAATACCCTTATTAAAAATCCAGCACTTAAAATACTTAGGTAAATACCCAATTGATTGCCATATTTGAATTTTATATTTTGGAATATATGCACCGCTCTATTTGAAAATAATTTTAGGCAGATTGTTAGTGTTTGCTGCCTTGACGGTTGCACATTTTCCGTCCCATAATGATCCCTATAATCTTTGGTTTTACTTTGGCCAACCAAATCTCCAATGTGATAAACATTGCTGCATAAAATATTAATTATTGCCTCTTTAAGAAGGTATGTGGGCGGATATTGGGGATATCAAAATTAATTCATATCATTAAGTCTCAATAGACTTAATGATATTCACTCTTGAATATGCAAAAATATACTGGACTTTATGCAGAATTATCCGCAATTAAATACGATCCTTAATAGTACATACAGCAAAATACTAAGCGAAAATTAATAATAATATTCCTCACCCTACAATACTCCAAACTATAGGAGCACCCCAAAAACAACAAAATGGTTCCGCGGGGGAGCAGGGGTGGCAAATTCCTACTATTTCGTCTTCGTTGCCATTTGCTGGTGGGGCCGACTTTTCCCGCTAGAACTAGAATAATATTCGCTCAATAAGTATGGTGGAAAACCCTCGAAAATCGTATAGTAATCCCAATGAGTCTAAGACAAAAGGAATATGTAAAACACACAGATAAAGCTATTAAGGAACAATATTTGTTAGTCCACATTTTACCTTTCGCTCTCGGCCATCATCGGTGTTTTTCTATAAAGACATGTCACGCAGTCTGCCTCGACTCCGGATCGAACCAAGGTCAATCAAAGACAGCACAATATCCAAATAGTTGGCAATGCTCCCAACATCGCCTTTAAATCGGTCTTTTTTTTGTTTTTGCTCAAAGGGCTCTACAGTTCTATACACTCTACAGGCTGTTAACTGGTTTATTGCCACTGCATGGAGGCAGAATTTTGGACATTTTCTACGCAATGGAATTATTTATGACAAAATGACCACAGCATGTATTTAGAGAATTAACCACAGCATGTATTTAGATAATTAAATTTTAATTCAAATAGGTAATAAATTGGTGAAAAAGGATTTCTGGGGAAAACAAATGAGATTGGTGGATATAAGGCGCCTTCTAGCGATTCCAAACTATAATAGAATTATGGACATCATGTCAAATATCATCAAAATCGAACATGCCATTTAAATCGCAAAAAACAAGGTTTGTTTCATTTTTCAAGTAGGGTACCATCGGATTTTTTGGGGGAGAAGGCAGAGAGAAAAGACGGATTATCTTTTAAAGTCACTTTATTTCTCTAAATATAAACTCCCTACAACTATGAGTGAATGTGACAGGATTGGTTTTAGGGCAAGAGGGGGCCTGGATATTGCGGGCCTATCACATTTTAAAATACAATAGTTACAGATACCTTGACAGCTTTGATAAATGTGCCGTCTCTTTGGTATATTATTACACATTTTACAAGAAAATAATAAATTAATTTTGTATATAATATAATACTTGAACCACACTCTTCCTCATTGATTTTAAAAAGCAAGAGACTCCTCAATTCCATGCATATTTACGGGGATTTTGAAGTGCACATTAAAATTTACAAAGTAGAAGTAAATATACATGAAATCAGAATGCAGAGACAAAAAAGTACGTTTCTCTGACTAGTTGATAAATTTAGTTTTGATTGACCTTCAGTTCTGCCTAAAAAAAGATTTAGTGCAAATTGTGATAAACTAACAAAAATGTGTGTAATTACAAAAATAATTCGCAAACAATATGCAATTGACCAATGTAATTCTTTGCAAATTATTTATCTGATATGATAAAAGGTGCGTAGACGTAAACATAAATCATAAAAAACATTCTTTGGTGTACCTTAATTATTAAAAATATATAAAATATGATAATAAAAACACATTTGAAGTCGACATTTAAATAAATTATTATAAACGAAATTATTCGTAGTACTCTGAGACCAATGTAGAAACGATTCGCGACTTAATTTATTCATAAAATACAAACAAAATAACAAAAAAATTCTTAAGACTAACCTAGTCTAGAATATCTACACGTTATACACATTTTTCAATCTCATTCGTTTAAAAATATTGTATGCAAGCGGAGATTTTAGACAACATTTTGATGGGTGTCTTTTTTTAACTTAATGGAGAAACGCTTACGGACTTTACTTGGGGAATATACATTATGTCCGAACGTCAGCTGTGCATCTCCGATTTGTTAATACCTAGTTAGAGAACTCCAAACTATGTAAAAAAATTAAAAAATGTTTCAGCTGGCAAGTAGTAACAATGATGGTACGTCTAGCTTCTTTTGTCAATAATCAACACAATATAAAGCATCTATTTATTATCTAAAATCGCATTCCCTGAGTAACTATTATCATTTATGGTGATTGTGGTTTTTATCTGATTTTTTAAAATCTGTGTTCCAAAACGAACGTTTGCCTTAACAACTTCGAAGATACGCAGCCGCCGAAACTCTTATTTTACAATTCAAAAAATATACTCTTCCGTAACGTTCCAGCCGGACGTATGGTTTTCACTTCAGTTTTCTTCATCCGAGATTCAGCTCGTGGGTGCTGAACATGTTCTCCGATTTCAGGCAGGCGCTGCCACTCTCTGTGGGGGAGTTGGCGGAGGCCAGAGAGTTTGCGCGCGTCGCCGCCAGAGGGCTTCGGCTGCTCTGTTCGGAGTTGGTGGGGTTGGCGGACGAGGCACCCATAGCGTGCAACCCATTGACGTTCACCGGGATGTCATTGTTGGAGTAGTAGTACGCCGAGTCTGCGAGAAAACAGGATAGGATTTGGTGATTTCATTGAATGATTTTTTTATATCAGGCTGTAGATAGGACTGGTCGGTACCACTTAAAAACAGAAAGTGTGTGGTAATAACATTCGATGTCAAATCATGATAATAAATTACGGGATTATACAGGGTGATTCGTGATGTAAAATATTTTAATGGTAAGCAACAAGAAAATACTCGTAGCTCAATACGAATCCGAAATTTGGAAAATTCTAAAATCAACAAACAAATATTCTCTCCCAGAAGTGTATTAAAATCATTAATTAACGGCTGCTGAAGCCTGCTGGTGACCAATCGGCATGCCGAATCCTCTTTGTTTGTCCGAGGCCGAATCAAAAGTTGACTACCATACAACCGACATTACTTCAAAAGCTTTGCCCTGCCTATTTTCATTTCTTCCCCAGCACAGCAGCTTCGCCACTTTTTTAAAATATCTATCATACGCAATGCATATTCCATAAGACTGGGGCAGTAAGTAATAAAGTTTTGCATATACTGCTGCTCCTATTACACCACCAGACGAGCGATGCGCCACCTACAGGCGCTAGTTGTTATCTATGCCGTGGCGCTACTAGACATGACAACCGTTGACTGACTTATTAATATAACTGCTCACAGATGTCTGATCTAAAACTTTCTTGGTTCACCAGGAATTCTCGAAATCATGGTCACGATACACCCAGTATATTATTGGAATGCATCTTCGTGGTGAATTAGCTTAGTTCTATCTCTCCCTACTGCGATCGCTATTGACGACAAGGTTGTTAATTATACGACACCTCTCATTAAAGTTCAATTGAAGTTAAAGAAAAAATATCTCGTAGTCTATTGTCTTTGTTCAAAGAGAAATAGCGCAATGGAAGGGGATAAAGTCGTCGCGTGGGAGGTACGGATAGGAATGCTGTCAGCCAGTTACGCGGAAAAAGAGGGGGACACAACGGGGCGCGAGAGTCTTTTCGCGCCTGACTGAAGGAGTTTGATCTTTAGTTCCGCGCCGTGTCTGATCTGTCTGTTCCCGCATGATTCGTTCTCTGAACGGTGTCTCGCGTTCTCGCGTTCTGTAGTGTTCTACTGGTAATAAATAAACAAAATGAAAAAAAAAACAAGATATATATTTTTAAAAAACAAGCTTTCTAAGTCATGTACTAAAACGAATTAAATAAAATAAGTTTTTGTAAATCAAAAAGCTTGTCGCGGGAAATATTCATAAAGTAGGTACCAATTAATTTTATTTTGCAGTGATTGGCTGATAAGCTTACTTGCCAAAGAATGTATTTTCTTTACAATTCGGGCGACAAGCTTTTTGATTCTTAACGAAAACCTAGACTTATTTTATTTTATTCGTTTTAGTACATGAATCAAAAAGCTTGTTTTTAAAAAGGTTTTCTATCTTTTGTTT
Source organism: Pseudeuparius sepicola (assembly GCA_963920635.1). Lineage (NCBI taxonomy): Eukaryota > Metazoa > Arthropoda > Insecta > Coleoptera > Anthribidae > Pseudeuparius > Pseudeuparius sepicola. The sequence goes on along the minus strand of OY987302.1, from coordinate 41,571,567 downwards.
TTGTATTTTAATCGTTTTTGTACGTGGCTTAAATAAAAGCTTGTTTTTAAAGTTTTTTCTGCCTTTTATTTTATTTTGTGCTTTTTAGTACCTATTTGGTTACCATATCAGGAGGCTGGTAAAGAAATTTAGCCCGCCATCTTGGGGCATCCGCTATATTAGATTTAGTATGACGTCACTTGCCTTATTACTTTGTACTCATCAGACCCTTTCATTTGATACCCACGTCAAGTAGGGTATGCAGAAATAGGCAATCCGCCATCTTCGGGCGGCCGCCATATTGAATTTAGTGTGATGCCACTAATTTTATTGTTTTCTAACCCTTCAAACTCATTCATTTATAACTCATATTACCGTAGTAATCCCAGTGTATTAAAAAATAAAGAAAACACGAGTTTTCTTTTCGGGACATTAATTGTTCTACAGAATTAGCATTTTTCGGCAAAATTAGTAGGTATTGCCGCTCAGTTCAATTCCACGTACCAGCAAAACATTATTGAACATATCCAAGCTGTGGATAAAAATAGATATATTTCAAAAAGAATAATAAACTGCATACAATTTGGAAAACTAGAAAAGCGTTACGAGAGCACGACGAAAAAGAAGATTCTCAATTCCCAACATCGTGGTATTTTCCTAGAATTAATCTATATTACATAAGAGCTAAATTGTATTATGAAAGGATATTTAAAAAGTTCTACAGTGTTCAAGGGTACATAAAAACGGTGCATAATGAAATTTTAAACAGCGTGTTGTAAGAAATTTGAGAGCAAATAAACATTTCGAATCGTTGTCAAATGGTAATGATGTTTAGATATTTGCATGATAGAAATGTTTCCGTTATTAACTTCTCAAAAAAAGGGGAGAAATAACGGGAAACATTGTTTTATGCATTTTTTATATTAATTATGCAAAAAGACGTGTACTTAATTACCATTAAAAATAAAAAAGCCCATGCCGGAAGTAGATACCCACATCGGTATAGTATTTTTAAAGTCACTTGGAACAGCATAAAAACCTGTGAATTTTATACGGGTGATTTCGGCTGATAAGTCTGGTATTTTTACCAGTAGCAGAGCGTGGTACAAGCTATAAAATACATCGCGCCTCGTATATCACTGTGTTCCAAGTGAGTTCATTTGTATTTTACCAAGGTAGCTCGAGAACAAGCTCTTCCGGCAATAAAATACGAGTCAAAACACTTTTTTAACCATACTAAACCGCACCTGGTATTATAAGAAAAGGAGATGAAGGAGACAGAGACGATAGATATTGTAGTAAAAACAACTGACTGCATGCTCGCCTAATATAATATATCACCAATACTTGCATGGGCTACACTGTTCGACGGCGGGCCACTTGTACAGCGAAATGCGGCGGATAGGCGTGCGATAATTTCACAGATTTTAGGATATACTTGCGTAAATAGTTGTAATCGATATGACTTTTTAGAGACCTTTTGACAATATTGTATGGTGCATTAACCTTTACGTTTTGTTTGACGACAACCTTAAAACCCTTAAAAGTGAAATATGATGTTGCTTTTAGAATATGTATAATCTTTAAAAAACTGCGTGACGCTTATGCCCTATATTGAGTTTTTTTTATGCAATTAGAGTTTTTTATGCTGTTTCAAGTGACTTTAAAAATACTATACTCACCTATTTTTTTTTAATTGACAACGAATGTGTATTCTTTTCTTTTCAAAACGTAGCCCCTCCATAAAAACTTTACTTAAAAAAAAACACGAAAAACCGAAAACGTGCAAAACATGTCGCTGTGTATACGTTGTTAATATTTGGTAGTGTTAACGGTAGGAATATTAGCGCGTAATTTAAAAATTATGAGAAATGTTTGTGAGGAAATTCGCGAAAAGTACCTAGTCAAGCAAATGCTGCAACTTGGGATGACAGTACAAGACTGACAAAAGGGGTAACATGCAAAGGAGACATACGTATTTATTATTTATTCCTAACCTTCAACTCAGCCTTCAACAACATTATTTGATGTTGAACAATGAAATGTGACAGCAGCGCTCATCTTTTATCCACGAGCGTCGAGTTACTCCGGTAATAAGGTCGATAGGCCCCACATTTTAAACTACTAAAAAAAAATCGTATTCTCCTTTTTAGCAGGCCTCCCCCATTAAAACTTTGTACATCATGACAGAATCACTTGTATAAACAAATATGATAGGAGATATTTTTTAAGCATGTGTTTTTCTATTGAAACCGAGACCGAGGATTAACATTTGCTTTTGTTGTGTTTATCCTGTTTGGCATACCACTTTACAATAAAAATATTCTTCACAGCTCTTAGGTAATGACGAAAACGAAATTACGGGTTTTTCAATTTTCAATATTACATAAAATATTTATTAAACATTTATTCCAAAATTGAAGAGAATATACTTTATTTAATATTATGACCGAAAGTTTGGTTTAATTTAATGAGTAAATTAATATCATCTATTATATCATTTTGGCTGAAAACCCGTAATTTCGTTATCATCAATAAAAATATACTTCTAAATTCCTTACCAAACTTAAAACGTACCGAAGTACCTTTGCTAAACATAAATAAATATCTAAACTTGAGAAATACTCACTGTTTACTTACTGAGTAACCCGCTGGAGGCGCTGCCGTAGCCGTACGTTCCGTACGCCGCACCATACTGGCTGTAAGCTGTACTGTAGGCATAATCGGTTCCCGGCACTACCGTCGTTCCTGCTGAAACAAAATATGCTCCCTATAGTAGATATACATGCAAAAAAATAGATGATACTTAGTTTCTGTGTGGTGGTACACAAAAGAAATTGTTATCGTTGCATACAACTTTACAATTTAAAAACCGAAATTATTGTACACAGGTACAATAATTACATTTTTAGTATCTAATTGAAATTAATTACTGTGAAAATAAAACCTGAGTTGATGTCTCTACAGTGTGTTCCATCTTAAGTGTATCGTGTATCGCGTAAAATGTTTTTCGGGTGCTTCTTTTTCTGTGATGACGAGATGTGGGAAGATTATCACCGATAAATTTAGCCTGTCACTCAGTAGAGTTTACTACGGATAAATTTAGTCTTTCACTCTATACTCTATTAGTTAGCGTTTTCGCATTTTTATGTAAAAATGTCAAACAATTAGAATCGAAAGTGTGAAGTAACAATAAAAGTTTTGTTCAAAGGAAATAAATATAGTAGATACCTATAATCTATCTCCGATTTGGTCGGGATCTAGTTGCATAAAACTAGGAAAAGGCGTGCAAATTTGGTTTTGAATATTTGCATGCCATCCACTTGGTGGGTTGGCCAAACTATAGGAGGTATGAATAATACGTATGCACCTAGCAACGTGTAGTAAGTAGCTTTTTATCGTGAGGCAAAACGAGGCAACTCTTAATCACATGTTCCTAATTTAACTGTCAGACGTTCAGTACCTATCCCGATTGATTTACATTCCATTGACTGATTCTCACATATAATCTTACCAATATATGTAGTTTGCGCTTGAGAAGGGAAAGCTGCAAGGTTGTAGTAGATGAATACACAGGGTTATTATTAACTAGGGATATAGATAAAATAGGGCCCTTGAGATGATCAACATGCCATGATTGTGCAAAACTAGAATTTGATTTTGTAGTATCACCTTGAAAATTTGCAACTGTTTGCAATTTTTCTGATTCTTTCGAATTTGGTACACTATCGTGATATTTTATTCTGAAGAATTTTTGGTTTTAACATTTCTAGCCACTTAGGTATTCTGGGTACACTGCAGATTTAGGCTTGCTCATTCACTAAGTTGTTGTTAAGGAGGCAATGTGATAACTTGTGCATTTTTGCTTGTTTTTAAAAGCTTCAGTATTTCCAATTTCAAAATGTTCCATTTTTAATGAATCGCCCAATATAAAAGGGAATGAGCGAATTCTGTGAATGATTTCTGAGTTCAGTATCGTAATACTTTTATACAAAAATAACTTTAGGAAAATAGTATATCGTCTAGTATTAGATATTAGTGTTTCAAATACCTCCCTAGGTAAGTACCTACTTTGTCATATATAGCAACTTTTGGATTCAGTCTACGGCACCCATAACTAATTACTTGCTGTTCAAATGCTTGTTACCGAAAAGCTTTGTGAATTCATCTGTTCTGTATAATTTTGGTATTGAACTAAGTTCTAATATAATAGCTTCAAAGCTTTTGAAATACATCACAGCAATCGTTTGAAAAACACACTGAACAAACACACTACATGCAAATATCGAAACTAAAACACACATAGCTTGCTGTCACTACTGTCAGCTTTTGCGAAATGCACCTATTTTACCTATTTTCGGCCGCATCGCTTCTGCGTCCTCTTGCCTCGGATATTACTCTAAGCCCGTTACTTACCCGTCGAATATCCAGCGAAGCTGGGCAGCATGGCGGCCGCGGCCGCGTAGTGCTGGCTGTTGACGGCCGCCGCGGACGCCCCAGCCGAGGGCTGCAACACGGTGAGAGCGCCGCCTGAGGGATCGGGCGAGCCGCCGGCGGGGGCGGCGGGCGTGCCGCCCCCCTCGGACACCGGGGGCGGCGGAGCCAGCGGCAGCCCGGGCGAGGCGCCGTCCGCCGCCCCCAGGCCCACGACGCCGCCGTACGGCGAGCCTGTCTCACCTGCGCATGCGCACACACAAGCCACACGTTATACGGATGCAAACAAAAATGGCAAATAAAATGGCGTGCAAAATGACATCGCGGGTCCAAATTTAGATCGAGACATTCGAAGTATGCCCACAAATAATGGTTATGCTTTAATATAGGGTGCGGCAAAATATACCCAGCCATGGAATATTGTTTTAATTTTGCTATTTTTTTGACAGTTGTCAAAAGTAAATTTTTATATCAAAGTAGAAAGACACAGAATTTTGTTATGGAACGTTACTCGCCTCAAGAACGCGCAGAAATTGTTAAATTTTATTTCCAAAACTTTTCTTTGATAATTTTAACTCAACGCGCTTTTAGGAGAGCGTATCCCGGTGGAAGAGCTCCACACGGAGAAACAGTTCGTCGTTTAGCAAACGCGTTTCTACAGAATGGCACAGTAAGTGATGTAAAGCATACTGGAAGACCTCGTTCTGGTCGTTCAAACGAAAATATTGAGCTTGTTCGGGCTGGCGTTCAGGCAGAACCAACAACTTCCACAAGAAGACGTGCGGCGCAATTAGGGTTATCTGAGCGGACTTTAAGAAGAATTTTGCACTTAGACTTGCATATGTATCCATACAAAATTCAAACTGCGTTCAAACTACGACCGATTGATATTCAAAGACGTTTGCAATACGCACAAATCGTTACAAACTTAGTGGAAGTCGAACCTAATTTTTGGCAAAATTTGATAATGAGCGACGAAGCAAATTTTTGCCTTTCTGGTCGAGTTAACAAGCTCAATATTTTCGTTTGAACGACCAGAACGAGGTCTTCCAGTATGCTTACTTACTGTGCCATTCTGTAGAAACGCGTTTGCTAAACGACGAACTGTTTCTCCGTGTGGTGCTCTTCGACCGGGATACGCTTTCCTAAAAGCGCGTTGAGTTAAAATTATCGAAGAAAAGTTTTTGAAATAAAATTTAACAATTTATGCGCGTTCTTGAGGCGAGTAACGTTCGATAACAAAATTCTGTGTCTTTCTACTTTGATATAAAAATTTACTTTTGACAGCTGTCAAAAAAATAGCAAAATTAAAACAATATTCCATGGCTGGGTATATTTTGCCGCACCCTATACAATTTTCCAAAACACTCTAAAATAATGACCGAAAAAAAGCATGCAAGGTTTAATTTCCTCGTTAATATTAAGTATATTTAAAAAAAAGGATATAAAATATAAGAACCAATTTATAGACCTAACTTGTTACTGAAAAAAACTTTTTATTATACTTCTTTGAAAACACCTTATTTTCATCTGTTTTAGCAATAATGAAAGATGGGGTTTTTCGGGCTAGCGCACGGAAACAGCGCATGGAAAAACTTTCCGTGCGCTGAATAAAAATACCGAATATATGGCTTTAAAATAGAAATATACAGCAAAGTAAACTAAATTTAAGAAACTCTATATGCTCTCTCATATTTAACATATACCTATTTTGTATTTTAATTCGTAAGTGTTTCAATATTTAGATACATTTCTGTAATATTTTTGACGTTTTATTCACCTTAACTGACAATAACTAATTTACAACAAAGCACCTTTGAAATAATTTGAGAGTAACCATGGAAACGCATCATACATATCAAACACTATATTGTCTGCATTGTTTATTTTTTGTCAATTAAAATTATTATAATATGCCGATAAAATGTTTTAAGCTTCCGTTTTCAAAGAAGTATAATAAAAAATATCGTTCATTACACGAATAGATTTTTCCGTGCTTGCATGACTTCCCGTGTTCGGCTGCGCCTCACACGGGAATTTTTCACGCGCGCACGGAAAAATCTTTATTTAGCCATACTGTGTTGCACTCTACCGAGCTAAACTTTTCTCTGAATGTAAATAAAAAACTTATTCATATTTGGTTTAGTAGCACACAGTCCCATCCATAAATACTCAAATTTAGATTTTAACATTGAATAGTTTTTCTTTTCATGAAGAAATACCTAAGCTGTATTTGAGAGATAGGTCTAAAGCTTCATTAAAACTTTTTTTAACTAAATCTCAAACAGAGCTAGTTCAACAAATTCAACGAATTTAGACCAACCTCTACAAAAGATTAATAGGGGAGAATATTCACCAACAAAAACTCACAAAAGTATGTTCTGGGAACAATACAAAAGGCTATGCCATTCTTACCCAGTATATAGGTATGTGTTCCTAATTTGATGTTTTGTTACACGTTACACATTACCGTTCGTAGATATTAGTCAAATTTGAAACACATGGTATGTAATAATAATAATAATAATAATAAATGACAGTCATGCAGTACAATCAAGTAAGCATCGAAGCAACTAAGAAAAGGAAAGGAAAAGTTTAGCAACACGGCAAGGTAGATACAGAGTACTTCGTAATTTACAAGCTTCATGTGCTATTGGCGTCTTTTTTTAAATAATTTGAAACCCAAAACTATGAAATGGTAAGTATTTGGATACAGAACTAACTTATTGTTTTTCTATACTTAATATTAAAGAATAACTTTTTATGACCATCAAGCTAAATTCTATTTTTCTCATTTTACATTCCTGGACGTGAATAGCATTTGCAAAGTTATAGTTGATTCTGACTATGAATAAAGAAAAAAAGGAGGTCCATTTTTTAACTAAATCAAAGCATTTTTAATTAACTTTCTGTCTAAAAATATTACGTCAAGAAAGATGCCCGGTCAAAGTGATAAATAACTATGAACTACTCTGAACAAGGGCTGGAGGAAAGATTACCTATTTCTACCCGGCGTTTTCACCATTATTGTAAACACAGTGCATACATGCAATATAAAGAACCTTATGATTAGACAATACAACATGTATATGGATGATTTATTTTAAGCATAGACTATACAGGGTGATTCAGTTCCGGTGCTCAACATGGGGATCTCGGAAACCGTAACAGATACGAAGTCGGTCAAATGGAGGCAAACTTGCGCCTTTGGGCGCCCAACAATATGCAGTTGAGAAAGTTAAAATATTTTCATGGGTTGTCGAGATATTTAAGAAAAACCGAATTTTTGAAAATTAGATTTTATTTTTTCTGGTGCTATTTGCAATAATATTGAAAAATAAATTTTACTTTTTCATTGCAACTTTTTATGGACTACGTCACGGTATTTTTAGATTTTAGGGGCGACGTTTCGTTTTTGAGATAGAGGGATCATCTTAATTTTTTTAAATACGGACCTGGATTTTTTTATTCCATATTTCGAAATAAATCGTTGTCCGGAGTACGACGATGTATCACACATACATATTTTTTCTCGTTTTGGCCGCCAAAATGCACATTTACTACGAAAAAAATTAATACGGTCCTGGACTATGCATTTTTCTCTTTTTTTTTCAAAGCTATTTCAATTATTATAACAGGTGATCATTTTTTATACCTACTGGATTAATTAAACTCTATGTTTGTCATATTTTGAAATTATTTTTTTATACTTTAGGTAAAATGCATTATTGTTAATACCTAATTATTGTTGTCATTTTCCTAAAGTATAACATTCCAAAAACATGGAGTATAATTAATCCAGTAGGTATTAAAATAATGATCACCTGTTATAATTGGAATAGCTTTGAAAAAAAAAAAGAGAAAAATGCATAGTCCAGGACCGTATTAATTTTTTTCTTAGTAAATGTGCATTTTAGCAGCTAAAACTGGAAAAAATATGTATTTGTCATACATCGCTGTACTCAGGACAACGATTTATTTCGAAATATGGAATAAAAAATCCAGGTCCGTATTTAAAAAAATGAAGATGATCCCTCTATCTCAAAAACGAAACGTCGCCCCGAAAATCTAAAAATACCATGACGTAGTCCAGAAAAAGTTGCAATGAAAAAGTATAATTTATTTTTCAATATTATTGCAAATGGCACCAGAAAAAAAATAAAATCTAATTTTCAAAAATTCGGTTTTTCTTAAATATCTCAGCAACCCATGAAAATATTTTAACTTTCTCAACGGCATATTGTTAGGCGCTCGAAGGCGCAAGTTTTCCTCCATTTAACCGACTTCGTATCTGTTACGGTTTCCGAGATCCCCATGTTGAGCACCGGAACTGAATCACCCTGTATATATGTTCTTCGGCACTATTTTATTTCAAAACATTTTAAGAATATTCAGTGTGTCCACGGATGGAGTTTACAAGAAGAGAAATATGTAAGAGGAGAAAAATGTATTATTGATTTTACGACGATAAGTCATTCTCTATAAAAAAATTCTGCTTGACGAGAAAATAAGACTACCATATAAAATCTTAGAGCAGTTGTACAAAGTGTCAAAGAAGGATGATCCAAAATAAAGCATCAGTACAAAATCTGAAATACGAATTTTATGTATTATATATTTAAAAAATTGAATTTCTGAAAATGGATAGAGAAACGTGTGAGTCAAGGAGGATACGCAGAATAATTTTTTCCATAAATGAACAAATTGTTATTTCATTTTTATTGTTCGTTTAACAGCAACACTGATTTTCATTTTGGATTCTTATAAATTCAACTATAAAAAATTAAAAACATAAAATTCAAAATTCAGATTTGAAATTTTGTACTCAGGTTTTATTTTGGGTTATAAACCACTCCTTTTTTAAACATTTTCTCTAAAATAATAATGGTACATACTTTTCTATAGAAACATTTTCTTGTTTTCTTAATTTGATAGCACCTACTTCATCTAATGTTATTACCTCTCTCAGTTTTCAAATAGTGATGATATAATCATTGTTCAAGTACTAAAAATGATAGTCAGTGGCGAAATAGAAGTCACAGAATGTAGCAATGCCATAATAAATAAATAAAAAGATGTACTTTAACTAGAGTGCTTAGTGCTTTAACCAGAGCATATAAAACAACTAGCAGTCTCACTCCCCATGGCGGGAAAATTCTGCGCACCTGCTCGCGCAGCCGCCATGTGGGCATAGATTCTGTCAAATTGATGCAGTGTCGGGGCGATTGGGCAGTTCTTTTTTGGCTGTATGAGAGATATTACAGTGCCGTGGAGTGTGCTTTTAGTAAATTGTGCTTTTTGCTAGTATCTTTAAATAAATAATCCCAGGAAGGAGTAAAAGCTGCTTGTGCTTACCACACACTATATACTTTACTAATACTACTCTGTATTTCTGAATTGATTTTCCCGACTACACCTCTGACTTCTATTCCACCAATATGGCTCAAGGTCATTGAATTTGCGGATGAATTCTCAAGAGTAAGTTATACTGCTGGTTGTTTTATATGCTCTGCTTTAACTCTTTAACATGTAGGAACTATAGAAACTCGTGGAAACTCTTACCCAGATGAGCATTATTATAATGAAAATGGTGGGTGGTGCAATCACCGTGACCAAGCGAAGGCAGCGCATGCAAGCAGGTTGATGTATCTATCTTTGTTTTATAGGCAGAAAAATTGAGACAGATTCGATAAACGAACAGCGGGTCTTTTTAAAATTGAATATTTACCGTATATTCTACTTTATATTATGACTTTATTGAAATGTGGCACTGCTGTGTTTTTGGGGATGGAAAATAAGCTGTAAATGTCTTTTTTTACGTATCTCACAGAGGGCGCCACTTGCACTATTTTTTGGTTCGCGTTTTTACTCGTAACTTTGTGAGGTTATATTTTTTTGAAAAAATTGTGATACCCTATTTCAAGAAAACCAATAAAGTTTTGACCAATGTCTATTTGGCATTTTTAAGGTACAGTTGGTCTGTAACATTTGAAAGTGGTAGGTGAACATTTTATGTTTCAAATGTTGGACTTAACAGGTGTTTTGGAGCAAGTTTCAAACCGTTGATTTCTTTGTTTCAGAATGAAAAGATGCACTAAAATGATGGATTTGCAAGATCAAAAAGATAACCTCAAAAAAGTTACGAGTAAAAACACCACCTAAATGTGGAGCCCTCTGTGAGGTACGTACCACATTTTCAGCTCATTTTACATGCCCAAAAATATAGCAGTGGCAAATTTCAATAATGTACCTGGAAGCCCTGTGTATAAGAAATTAAAGACGATAGACATAATGGTCAATAATAATTTTATTTTTATGTTTTGAAATTATGTGTGCTCCAGAAGTTATGCCAGTGTTTTATGAATCACTCTGTATAAAAAATTAAGTAACTGACGAAAAAGGCAAATAGTTCTTATTCTTACTCACATGAAAAATGACTTCATAGGAAAATATATTCCTAATCGTGATTCACTTTTCATAATGTTATTGTTTTGAAACAAAGAACCCTTTATACAAAATTTGAACAAAGGATAATGTGAAGTAAATATTTCATTGCGTCTCCGAGATACGACCTCTCTTTTTTTAACAAGAAAACGAAATGTCGTTATATTTAAAAATTAGGATTGCAAAATTAGGAACTAAGATCATGTTATAGCATATACTTCTACACAGGATGTACATAAAGTAAGGAATAAATTCATTTTCTCGAAAGAGAAGAGTTTATCGGAGAAATCCTGGCACCCGTCAATTCTTGTAGTAAAAAGCGCATCTTTTGATCCGCGGTACTCGCATGGTGATTATCACTGTTCTGGACATGACGTAATCGCCAATTTTTCCCAATAGCAACCTATATTTTAGAGTGTGCCATTTGATAGAGCATATATTTGTCTGCATACAGCACGGCAAAATTTTTGTCATGTTACAGAAGGTAATTTTCAAGAAAATTGATATTATATAAGTAGTCATTTAATTTGTATTATTTAAAAGAATATAGTTAATTGTGTATTCAAACTGGGATCCTTCCTGACTTTGGTAGTACCCATAATATGACTGTTAATAAATAATTCCAGTTGAATTTTATTGCCAAATTATTTTGAAGTAGTACCAAAGTCTAGAGAATAGATACTATTCTCTAGAGTTTGGTAGTACTACATTCATATCAAATCTGATTCCTGAGTACCGTCTGGTCTGTTTTTTTATGTGCCGTTTTTTTAAGATGGCCACACAAAATAAAATCGAATGGATTTGAATCCGCAAGCAACTGTCAGCAATGTTCAACGAGAATATATTAAACGGGTTGGATACTGCCAGGCTTGTGAAGGACGTCTGTTTGAACTCTTAATTAGCTAACTAGACTATTGTTCATTTTACCAAATAAAATAAATTAATTGTATATCCAAATAACATTTCCATCTCAAATATTTCCTTAGAAACTTAGAAGAGAAGAAAAATTTTAATCTGTTGTACCTATGCAGACAAATATGCTCTATCAAATTTTAATTTCCTTGTCAGGTTCTCGCAAAAAGACCAATTCGAGCAATGTGTTTATATTGTTTTATTGTTAAACAATATTATTACTATGCCGACGTCGACGTTTCGCTTACAATTTAAGGCATTTTCAAGGCTAAAATGTATATTATATAATTAATAAATTATTTGAAGTATATGTATGGGCACAATGCACTTACCAGCAATATACAGTTTCAATAACAAGTAAGTACATAATATTTTTTTATCACTCTTTAAAACATACAATTTAAAAATAATGTTTTTGGGTATAAAACATAACTATCGTTACATGTCAGGAATTTTGTTCTTATTTCTTCGATTTTCTGCGAATGTATGATTATTTCCGTGTTGTTTTTTTTATCATTTAGAAGTTATTTTTTATGTTCACAATTCTATTTTTATACTATAACAAACGAAGGTAGGACTAATATCAATTATTGGTGTACACAGCCACAGCGACATCTGTGGGTTTTGAGGAAAAAGAGACCAGTCCAATATTTTTTGGTTAGAATTAATTGAAAGAAAACTGCAACGTAGTTAATTAAATATATACAGGAGTATGTGGAGATGGTGTTGCAAAAATCGCTCTTAATATTAACATTATTTTTTAATTTATTGATATAGAGAGACTGGGATTTATACGATTTTCTTTTCTACCCAAAATTTCAAAATTTTTATAGTGTTTTTGCATAAACCTGAATGTAAGGGGTTCTTTTTGTTAATATAATATTGGTGTTGGTATGTCCGTTTTTTAAATATGGTGATTTTTCTTCAATATATGAGGTTTGGTTTGGACAACCCTTGCACATGACCCTATAGATTAGGTTACGTTTCATTGTAAGTAATATGGTCTTTATCTTTAATTGTTGTAAAAAGAAAACTGGTTACCTGGGGACCAAGCAGGAACGAGACCTAACTCCCTGCAAAAGGAGTTGACCAAGAATTCAATTTCTCGAAAGTAAGGTAAGTAAGTAACGTATTTTTTAGGATTCTGATTGTCTAGGTACTGTTAAAATCGTGCTTGTAACATAAGATAATTTGTGTAAACAAAGAACACGTCGAATCTTTTCACAACACTTAAAGATAAAGACCATATTACAATGAAAAGTAACCTGGTCTATAGGGTCATGTGCAAAGGGTTGTCCAAACCAAACCTCATATATTGGAGAAACATCACAATATAGTCATACCCATACCAACACCAATATCATATTATCAAAAAGAACCCCATAAATTCAGATTTATCCAAACAAACTATAGAAACATCACAATCTTTTGATTTCGATAAAGGTGAAATTTTGGATAGAGAAGAAAATCGTATAAAACGCTTGTGTTTAGAATCTCTGTATATCAATAAATTAAAAAATAATGTTAATATTAAGAGCGATATTTACAACGCCATCTCCACATACTCCTGTATATTCAATTAATTACGTTGCAGTTTTCTTTCAATTAATTCTAACAAAAAAATACTGGACTGGTCTCCTTTTCCTCAAAACCCACCGATGTTGCTGTGTACACCAATTGATGTTAGTCCTACCTTCGTTTATTATACTATAAAAATAGAATTGTGAACATAAAAAATAACTTCTAAATGATAAAAAAAACGAAATAACCATACATTCCCAGAAAATCGAAGAAATAAGAACAAAAATCGTGAAATGTAACGATTGTTTAAAGAGTGAAGAAATGTATTGTTATGTACTTACCTGTTATTGCTGGTAGGTGTATGGTGCCCATACATATATTTCAAATAATTTATTAATTATATAATATACTTTTTAGCCTTGAAAATGCCTAAAATTGTAGGCGAAACGTCGGCATAGTAATAATATTGTTTAACAATAAAACAGTATAAACACATTGCTCAAATTGGTCTTTTTGTCTTTTTGCAAGAACCTGACAAGGAAATTTGAATTTAATGACCGAGAAACGATCATATATATTATCAAATTTTAATAATTGTTCTACACTGGGATTAGTACGGTTTTCTAGGATTCTCCGTAATACTTGCTATCCTAGTTCTATCGGTAAAAGTCGGCCCTAGCCGCAAATGGAAATTAAGACGAAATAATAGTAATTGCCACCCCTCCCCCGCACAAGCATTTTGTTGCATTTGGGGTACTCCTAGAGTTTTCGTGCAAGAATTATTATCATTATTAGAAGGTAAATAGCCATCTCAAAAATATAGGTTGCCAATTGAAAAATTACCGATGACGTCAGATACGGAATAGTGATATTGATGACATAATTTATTTATTGCGCTGAAACGAATTAAGATATTCAAATGAAATTTGGTGGGTTTTAAGAGGACTAGAAAGCGCATTTTTTTACACCCGATTAAAAATTGTATGTTAATCAGTGGCGTGCATAGGGGTAATGGCCTCGATATTTTTAAGAAAATAAATGATACGACACTGAGATAATTTAAAATAAAAAAATATTTTTAAAATCCTCGTTTAATTAGTGACAAAAAAGCTCTCTTACCTTTTTTCACAGGGGCCGCCATTTTTATGCAAAAAATAAAACAACATAACGCGTATTTTTAATTTCTATTACAACAATATCAAAAACCTATCCTATACGGCAACAATAAATCAAAACAACAAATGAAAATAAAAATATCTCGAATAAAACATTTTTAGTTAGGTGCTACAACAATAAATAAATTATCTTTTTTTTTTAAACTTTGACTCCCTGTATATCGAAAACGAAGCATTTGCGGACCTACGTTTATATAGCAAACTGTCATTATTTTTTCATGTTGAATCACCCCTTAAAGTTTTTCGCACTTATTTACTAACACCCTGTATATTACAAATGGTTTGAGGAACCTGGTAACAAGGTGCCAAAGCGACAAATTCTCAAATAAGCAAAATCGGCACTGACTTACCATACTTATATTACTTAAATTCCTGGAAATAATTGTAGGAAACCAAATTCAAATATAAAATAAATTTGATTCATTTGGCACTTGCCATATTCTGTGTTTGTTGACAGAACATTGTGAAGTCTAATTTTTAGAAATCATGGAAACCATTATTAATTTTTACTAACAATCAAAGTACCTGTTATATTCACAGATTCTGCAATAAAATGGCATACTTGACATCATTGAGACCATTAGAATGAGGAAAGAAACGCAAATGAATTAAAAATGTGAAAATTACGTTATGTGCCTAAAAAACATTTAGGTACCATGTAAGTATTAGTCCCTATTATATAGATTTAATGATTATTTTTTATTATCTGATTTTTCCTGACAGCACATGTTTTCTAAAAAGGCCATGGATAATACCGGCACCTTGTGTTTAAAAAACGCGTTAGGTGAATAATACAGCGAAATTGAATAAAATAGCTTGGGAACAGAGGAAGGGCAGATCGTAGATACTTAATGAGATACTTTAATTAGAGGATTCAATGCCAAATGATGCAATAAGTGGCAAAACAATGGCCTGCATAAAAACATGCGAAAATTCGAGTACGGACATGCAAACTTACAAACACCAGCGGCGTGTCGTCGAAGTGATCGCAAGAATACCGACACCTTATATACACCCATTTTACTTGAAGAGTTTGAATATTCAAGCTCAAGAAAATCATTTGAAACAAACATTCTTTAATAAACTAAGAAAATATATCTTTGATTTCAATTCGACGGGAATATAAACTTATTTAGTATACCTTTAGCTTCTAAGCTTATGATTTACTAGCATATACGATTTACTATGAAGTTATAAACAATCAGGACCATTTCTGAAGAATCTTCCTGATCATTGTCCAGTGATATACAGGGTGTCCCAGGCTTTTTGATCAGGACGTTGACATTTTGTAGAAGAACAGATTGTAAGGTTTGTAACAGATCCTAGAGTTCTTCGATTCTGAGTTGTAGTTCTCTCTTTGAAATCGAATTTTGACAATATCAATATAATCAAGCTGCTCAACTGAATTTGGCATTGCAGTGTTTTTGGGGATGGAGAATAAGCCGAAAATGTCAATTTCTACGTGTCTCACAACGTGGGAACCCCTGTATACGCAGGTACTCTAAAAAAATATTGAAAGGAATTAAATGTAGCTAGGGATAAAAGAATGATGAATACAAAACAGAGATCACACCGTAAACCTCAGTCATATACTCTTTGTTTACTTTGCCTAACCAATACATTTTTTAAAATCTGTTTGAACAACGATATATAGGAACAGATGACTCACGCTAAAACAAATAACACGGTTTTATTTTGCTTCTACATTAGCGAGTCGGGGGGAAGAAGACAGAATGACCTAAATCGTATAAAAAATCATGAATCAAAACAAGTTGCCTTTGGAAATGTATCCATTCCTATATATCGTTATGTTTGAATGTGCGAACTGAAATCAAGACTAAATAAGTCTATATTTTCTAAATGATTTTTTTGGATTGAGTAATCAATATTTTACATTGAGGTAATCCTTTTGAGTAGCCACCCTGCATCCTTACCTGAATGATATGGTGACATTGCGGGGTCCATCAGCCTTGAAGTCTCAATTTTCATCTCATGCATCGTTATAGGCGCAAGAGGTGTCAATGAACTGCTCCCTGAATTATTAAACATTATGTTTATAACAACCATTCTTTTTTTATTTGTACCACCACCGTTCTCTTATTAGTATATAATAACTAAATTTAGTCCACGGTAACAACATGTGAAGCAGAGTATGCGTACGAATATAGGACACAGTTTTCACTCGGGTTTTATTTTTTATTTAGACTATAGGTAATTATTTATTATTAAAAACACATTAGTTTAGCGTGCTGTGGGCAATGTTAATTTTATAGTAGTGTAACTAGCCATCATAATATATTTCATCAAAAATATTTTTAGACTAAATTAAATTATCAGTCATATTGAAGATTGTCCTGTTCCACATATACATTACCATTACACTACATTAACTGACTCAAGAGAAAACCTTTAGTATCTACGTTTATTTTTATGATAATTTGTATAGCCTTTCTTCGAAGTAAGTTTCATCCAACATTTCAGAATGTTGCAAAAATATATAAACATTAAGGGCAAAAGTTTCGTTCTTAAGTCCTCACTAAATGTAATGTGAGAGCAGTCTACGTACCTAGTGAGCCGGCAAGGGGAGGTGTGTAGAGGTTCTGGGATCCGGCTTGCGTCATGGTGTTGATGGTGTCGTAGATGTCAGGTGCCGTACTGACTGCGGACACCCCCGTGAACCCCGCGTGGGTGTCATAGTAACCCGTCTGACCCGTCGTGGTTCCCGCACCGCCCAGCTCTGACAGCAGCTTGTGTTCGTCTTTGATACTCCATTTACTTGACCACAGCTGTGGATTAAAATATGATATTTCTGATTTCAAAAACACGTTAAGGTTTGCCGAGGTGAGTAGTTTTGTAGGGGATTGGAGAAAGAACCACTGGTGGCCCATTGCAATCCATCTAGCTTCCTTGGTTGCCAATATAGGTATATAAACCAAGCAGACGTTCCTAAGTTAATGTCGAATATTTTATTTAGCAAACCGGACTTGGAAGAGGAATTAAGCATTAACATTATTGTGCTGAAAACTTTTCTCTTTCATGTAGAAAAGATAATTTTTTGCAGATTCGGAGACATACTTGTAGTGTGAAAGCCAAGAAAGAGTTACAAGGAAGTATCTATTGTCAAGACAATGATTTTAGAATAAAAATTGTACTAACTATTGGTAGAATCAGACAATATCTAAAATATTTCAAATACCTATCAATGCCCAGGATCCATGTTTCTCGTGCCAAAAAACAGTTTTATAATTAGAGGTAACCAAAACTTTTGATTGCAGGAATTAGTAGAGAAGTAGAGTAGAGCTTTTTTAACCAAAATACAGACAGTAAAGCCACATGGCAAGTCTGAAAAAAAAAAAGATTTTCTAACTCTAGTACTATATGACACAACTGTTTTAAAATACACCACAAAAATAAATCAAGGGAAAAATAGTTATTTATGTACTAAGGCACTGAAGTTCAACTTTTTACGACTCATGTGGAATTTAGTTGCCAAGGCCTCTGGCCGAGGCAAATAAACCACATGAGTCATAAAAAGAACTTCAGTGCCGTGTTACATTCTATATACACTGTGTCCCAGGATTTATAGGTGTAAATGACAAAAAAATTTCTAGTTGAAAGTTGAGCTTCTGGGGTTCCACCCTGCTTAGTTTGATTCTAATTTTTGACATAATTTTACTTTCGAAAAATCAAGTACGCCTTGGAAATTTCGAAAATACCGATTTTGTACACTAGCAAAGTGCCCCCTCTGAAGCTTTTACGACAAAATGTTATTAAAGAAAGTTGTTCAGAATGAAAAACTGAGTATCTGTGCAAAATTTCAAAATCCTAGGCCTCCTTTGATTTTTGTCCTTTTTTTATTGGAAAAGTGGGAAAAAGTGATATTTTGGTAAAAGATATTAAAAAATATTATTAAAGAAAGTTGTTAAGAATTAAAAATTGTGTACCTATGCATTAAAATAACTTTGACAGTAACTCTACCTACACAGACAATATAAAAACCAAGCACACTTAATGATAAAATAACAGTCAAAAAATTAATGTAGCCGATTATTACTAAATTTAGCATACACATTTTTCAATTCTGAACAACTTTCTTTAATAATATTTTGTAATATCTTTTACCAAAACGTGACTTTTTCCCACTTTTCCAATAAAAAAGGGACAAAAATCAAAGGAGGCCTAGGATTTTGAAATTTTGCACAGATACTCAGTTTTTCATTCTGAACAACTTTACTAGTGTACAAAATCGGTATTTTCAAAATTTCCAACGCGTACTTGATTTTTCGAAAGTAAAATTATGTCAAAAATTAGTTTCAAACTAAGCAGGGCGGAACCCCAGAAGATCAATTTTCAACTCGAAACGTTTTTGTCATTTACACCTATAAATTCGCTAATCCTGGGACACACTGATTTTTTTGAAATCGGAAAAGAGTGTTGTTAGGCAATAAAATAATCATAAGGGATCACCCGTCCATGAACCGACTGCGCGCGAAGTTGCTTAACTTTGACGATCGCTCTACCTAGGTCAAGTATCACGAGGCACGGCCCTTTCCGACAATAACTCCAAATTGCTGCCTCCACGAAAAATATATTGGTATTCAAACCTACTAACATGTTTTTTTATTTATTGGCCGGGTTTTGAATATTTGGTCACTTTTGACAGGCACGGGCGATGGCTCCGCGTCTGACTTTTGATGTTTACTACTACTTATTGAAAAAATCGTACAATAACGGGCTACTTCGGTGCCAATTTCTGACCATCTAATGACAATTTTAAGACAACTTCACTGCCGATTTCAAGAAAAATCATAAACACTATGAAAACAATTTAGTACTAGATATTCGAAAACGCTACTCTTCAATTTTAAATAGAAATTTGTGATCTTTATTGATAGCCTTAGTAGTCTCAAAACATAATTGCCATCAGCATGAATCGCAAAACAACATAAGTAGCATCAAATATGCGATTAACTAACATCCGTTCAATAGAACGATGCTGCAATTGAGCTTGTTGTTGACTTGGCCTTTATTGTCGATGCCGAAATTCGACAGAGACTGCGCCTCTTATTACATATTTATAGCTCAAAAATATTGTTCAGATTTACGCCAAAAGCGTTGACTGACTTATTTATAAAGACTTCTCACGGCTATAGCTTCATGTCCTGGAAAACAGATGGCTCTGATGGCTAACAATGTATTCTGCATTGTATTTTTATCTCCGGAAAGCGGATGGTGAGCCAAAAATGTGTCAGACGTGACAGCCGTGAGCAGTCTTTAATAATATATCAGTCAACGCCAAAAGGCTCAAGCTATAGTGAAGAAGACGCCAAAAGGCTCAAGCTATAGTGAAGAAGAAGAAGAATTTTATTTGTCATGTTCAGAATAATATTCAAAGTTTAAAATTTCCAATAATTAAAAAAACTACTTCTCATAATGTTTTTGTTTATTTTTAGAATTTATTTAGAAGTTACTGATCATATAGCTATTCAAATTTGTAGCTGTTTTTATTTTTGAATAAAAAATATTTACTTTTTTCGGAAGTTGGTACTAACGCCTTGCTTAGAGGTAGGATCAATTTGTGGAACTATAGTGGATCCAAGCAAATTTTTTGGAGGAGTCATAAGGCAGCAGCGGCAGCACATTGGCAAAAGAGCAATTCATATTTTGTCCTATTTTTCAAGCCATTTAAAATCACATTTTACATAGCTACAGGCATTTTTCTGAAAATTTGTTCAATTTAGGCGTCTTTACCGTACAGTTACTATACGCTATACGGCATACGGTATAAAGAAATATTTTATCTAAATAATTAGAGAACGGAATTTAAATAGTATTGCATCTTAATTGACTGCCTTTTGCATGCATACTATAATAGAAGTGTTAAGCTTCACCCACCAAATTAACGATAAGCAGATGACGATAAAAAATTGGCGAGCTGGGCAGTAAATAACAGATCGTAAACCACTCGAAAGTAATGCGATTGCAGCAAAATTTAATGAGCTCTAAGCACTTACGTTCGAATATAGCTGATCTCCGTTATATTGTGATCTCTGCCTCTTGAGGTCCTCTTCCGGGTGTCCATTTAGGTCCCTGTTTTCATCTGCAACAATATAAACATAAATAGTACGGACATGAGAAAATATTTACTCTTTCTACGGACATATGCTGGTCTGAATCGAAGCTATTTGCTCAAGGCAAACAGATCTATTTGTTGGTTAATTGAAGTACCTTTATTCACTGATCACATTACGATACATTTCAAAAGAAGAAAGAAATAGAGGGAGCCCGAGAGAATCAGAGATTTATTATTTTCTTACTCTTATTAATATATATTAATAGCCGTTGAACGTGTTCTTTTCTAATTTGGGCCGAAAAGGTACCTTTTGTATTGACCCTCTCTCGATTGGGGGAGGCCGCGAAGCGGCCGACCTTCGTCGTTCGCGGGTAGGTGAGGGACGGCCGCATCCGAGAAACGCAATCTCGAGGCCGGTGGATCTTTCTTCGCTTAATTACGGCCGCCAGAAGCGGTGGTACGGTGGGGGTCACGTGGTGTGCGGTAAAGAGGAAAATAGGTTTTCGGGTGATACAGTGGCCCGTGAAAACTGTCTCGGCCGTGAGCGGGGCGAAAATGATTCTTAAATAGGGCGGTAGGGTGAGGGAAATCGCAATGGGAAGGAAGAGGAAGGTTCGATTAAGAGATTTAACACTTTTTCGGATTTTTAAAGAGGTAAATGCGAGAGTTATTAAGCTTTTTTCCCGAGAGAAATCGGATCGTTTTTATGTGTCGTGCTGCGCCAAAAAATTAGTCAAAAAAAGTCGCGAAATTGTCAGAAATTGCCCGTTTTCGTCGGGCCGTAGCCACGTTATTTGAGCTCGGGGCCGCGAGTTCGGAATTTTTAAAGCTTCCCCCATGTCTTCAGGTCAGGTTCGGACGCCTCCGGCGCCCCGGAAAAATCGAGAAATGTGAAAAAACACGCAATTTCCAAGAGCGGTTTCGGAGGATTTCCGTCGATTTCGCTGATTGTACAGCCGTCCCATTTCTCGGAAGAATAAAATCTAGATTGCGGAAATTTCTCAGATATCTGATCTTCGAGGTTTCTTTCGGTACCGGAGGAAAGTACGAGACCCAACTAAGAGATCTACCACCTCCTCCGATTTTTAAAACGGCTCTGTCCGAGGTTATAGAAATTCCTTTGCCAAGAAGATGGTCCATGTTCGTGGGACTGATTGTAAGATTAGTCACTAAAAACTCCGGCAACCTAACGGCGCGAAATTTTCCTGCTGGCTGTGTCGCGCGAGGGGTTAGATTCTCCGTCAGTCGCGCCTTCGAGGTTATGGCGGGAAGCCAAACCGCGACTTGAGGGTGCATACCGGATGTCGACATGTGGATTTTTTTGCCGGCCGAAGAACTAAGCACCTGTTGAATATCTGCGATTCCGAAATGGACGTATACTGGGGGTGAGGATTTCAAGTTACCGAACACCTGTTGAATATTTGCTCTTTTTCGAAGCGGTCGACGCGGAGGGTTGGAATTTTTGATTTTTGCCGCCAAAACGACGTCCCTTAGGTTATGGACGACTTTCAGACTGAGAATTTAGTTGTAAATTTACGATACGACATAACCTCGAAATTCTTTAAGCGGCCGTAACTCCTGTGCCGTTAGAGATACGGCGTTGCCGTTTGTTTTGATTGTAAGCATATGGGGGGAGGAAAAAAATGGACGACGAAAATTTTTCATGGCCACCTCGATTTTGACAGAACAAATGCAACTTTGCCATCTTTAGAGATAGGAGATCCGGGTTTCCTTTGTTGGGTTGCCAGGGCGAAATGATTGAGAAACGTGAAAAAAAATTTTCCATGGCCTACTCGATTTCGCCGGAAAACACAACTTTTCTATGCGACTAGATAGAAAGACGGGACAAAGTGCGTTAGGTAGAGGATGTAAAATGACGCTGCGCCGAAATTTTTTTTTTCCATGGCCCACTTGGATTTTTCTTGGGTGAATAACTTTCTTATTAATAGAGATAGAGACTTGCGGTTTTCTTTGATAGGCCCCATATGCCGAGGGAAAAATTATCGAAGAAAAAAATTTTCCATGGCACACTCGGTTTTCCCAGAACAGATACAACTTTTTTGTTTGGCGAGATAAAAATTTCGTTCTGGCGGCGATCGAACGGGTGGGGGAAAGGAAGAAAAACGACGACAAAGAAAATTTCCCCGCCTACTTGATTTTAGAGAAAACAACGGAAACTTTTTCATTTTCAGAGATAGAGACTTGGTTCCTGCCGCGATGAAAAGAGCACTAAAAAACAAAAAAAAAGTTACTCAAAACATTTTTTCTCGGCCGCCTTGATTACTTAGAAAATATCGATTTTAGCAAATCGCGACGAGCGAAGCGAGGAGCAATGGCCGGCAGAGCCCACCGGCGCCGGCCAGAGCCCATCCTTCTCGCCAGGATTGCCGCGCGAGGCCGAAGGCCGAGTGCGGCAATAGACCAAGGGAGCGACGCACGAGGGCGAAGCCCGAGTGCGGCGCCCAACGCGACGAGCGAAGCGAGGCGCCAAAATTGACGCACGAGGCCGTAGGCCGAGGGCGGCGATAAGCCGAGGGGTATCCGGCGCGGGGGGGACGTGAGGCCGCGAAGCGGCCGAACTCCCATCGTGACGAACCACGAGCGAGCTACCTAAAAGAAGCCTGTCGCGACGAGCGAAGCGAGGAGCAACGGCCGGCAGAGCCCACGCGCGAGTTACCCAAAAGAAGACTGTCGCGACGAGCGAAGCGAGGAGCAATGGCCGGCAGGGCCCACGCGCGAGTTACCCAAAAGAAGCCTGTCGCGACGAGCGAAGCGAGGAGCGATGGCCGGCAGAGCCCACGCGCGAGTCGCCCAAAAGAAGCCTGTCGCGACGAGCGAAGCGAGGAGCCATGTACGGCAGAGCCCACGCGCGAGTTACCCAAAAGAAGCCTGTCGCGACGAGCGAAGCGAGGAGCAATGGCCGGCAGAGCCCACGCGCGAGTTACCCAAAAGAAGCCTGTCGCGACGAGCGAAGCGAGGAGCGATGGCCGGCAGGGCCCACGCGCGAGTTACCCAAAAGAAGCCTGTCGCGACGAGCGAAGCGAGGAGCAATGGCCGGCAGGGCCCACGCGCGAGTTACGCAAAAGGAGCCTGTCGCGACGAGCGAAGCGAGGAGCGATGGCCGGCAGAGCCCACGCGCGAGTCGCCCAAAAGAAGCCTGTCGCGACGAGCGAAGCGAGGAGCCATGTACGGCAGAGCCCACGCGCGAGTTACCCAAAAGAAGCCTGTCGCGACGAGCGAAGCGAGGAGCAATGGCCGGCAGAGCCCACGCGCGAGTTACCCAAAAGAAGCCTGTCGCGACGAGCGAAGCGAGGAGCGATGGCCGGCAGGGCCCACGCGCGAGTTACCCAAAAGAAGCCTGTCGCGACGAGCGAAGCGAGGAGCAATGGCCGGCAGGGCCCACGCGCGAGTTACCCAAAAGGAGCCTGTCGCGACGAGCGAAGCGAGGAGCGATGGCCGGCAGAGCCCACGCGCGAGTCGCCCAAAAGAAGCCTGTCGCGACGAGCGAAGGGAGGAGCAATGGCCGGCAGAGCCCATCCGTCTCGCGAGGCCGAAGGCCGAGTGCGGCAATAAGCCAAGGGAGCGCCGCACGAGGCCGAAGGCCGAGTGTGGCGCCCAATGCGACAAGCGAAGCGAGGCGCCAAAATTGACGCACGAGGCCGAAGTCCGAGAGAGGCAATAATTTTAGGGGTATCCATTGCGAGGGGGATGTGAGGCCGCGAAGCGGCCGAACTTCGGCGGCGGCGAAGCCGCCGCACTGACCAGACGTTCAAAATCCCCGCGTGAGTTGCAGTAAAGAAGGTTGCGGCGGCGAAGCCGCCGCCCGCCGCAGGCCTGGGGAGACGCCCAACCTGCGCGCCAGCGCAGGTGGGCGAATTGCTAGTTATTTATATTATCTTGAGATATTTTTAATATTTTTAATGAAATTCATTCATTTATCAACGACATTCTATATCACTGAATCACAGTAAATCCTATTTATTAACTATTTTCCTATTCCTATTCCTGCGTTCCATTTGGACCAATCAGGTCATACCAAATTTCAAACTTTCACCAATCACGTACGCCTTCTAATAGCGACAAAATTAACTAAGTCAAAAATTTTCGACAATTATTAACCTAAAGTGGTGTGAAAATAAAATCCAATTTGTACAGTAAGTTTGCTTCAGGTAAAATAGGGCTGTCACTTGTAGTTTTTGTTGAGAATATTTCACGAACACTATTTCCGTTGTATAAAGATTTCAGTCAACGCTATTTCTTTATTACTTTCTTGTATACTTATATCTCTAAAGCAATTAATTTTGAACGAGTTTATAGTTTTGATAATCGCAAAACTGGCAGCTTCGACTAGAGTTTTCGAGAAAACAAAAAACATTACGTTTGGTTATCAGAGGCAGGCGCGATTGTTTCATCTTTTTAACACTAGTTTATTTTCTGAACGTGCGTATAATAATATAAACTGTTTAGTATTGTTTCATAATACCGACTGTAACATAATTTGCAGCTGCATAATTTAAAATAGTGCGAAACGACCCAATTGTCATCAGTCTGTGTATGGACCCGATCCGCGATCTATGCTATCCTAGACAATAATATAGAACCTTATAAGAAACCTAAGAACCAAGTAGCAGTAGCAACTAGGCCTGAGGCAAAATATCGTTAAAATCAAAAGTATCGATACCATGGATTTTAACGGTACTCGATATTCAATTTCGATAAATCGAAATATCGATCTTCTAGATTTTATCGATCTTTTCGATTTTATCGATCTTTTCGATTTTATCCATATTTTTGATTTTATCGATTTTATCGATTTTATCGATCTTTTCGATTTTATCGATATTTTCGATTTTATCGATCTTTTCGATTTTGTCGAATTTTTCGATTTTACAGATATTTTTGATTTTATCGATATTACTGATTATATCTATCTATAAAGGAAATTGCTGCACCCATTGCGTCCAGAGTCTTTTTACATGGACTTCTGTCACTTTTGACAACCGTTGTTTTACTGTAAACCTCTAATAAATTATTTTTACATCATTTACATTATTTGTCAAATAATCTGGATATTATACATTGTATAACAAAGTCCTAGTTTTCTATCTGTATCTGTATGCTGCTTCATCTTCAATTCTTATTTACTTATCTATCGATCGTATCGATTTCTTAATATGATCAATTCTATTCGAATTTCCCAATTGTCTAGCTTCTTAAATAAAATCGATTATATCGATTTTATCGATAAGATCGATTTTATCAATAAGATCGATAAGATCGATTTTATCGATAAGGTCGATTATATCGATAAGATCGATTTTATCGATAAGATCGATTATATCGATAAGATCGATTTTATCGATATTTTTTCAGTATCGATTTCCGATACTGAAATTCGGAGATTGACCCGCCCTAGTAGCAACCTTTGTTTTGTGAAATCACTATTGATTATTTTTCTCATATTGCTTGTATCTAATAAGATAGCTCCTTTTTTAAAGAAACAACAAATCGTATGCTCTTGGGAATTATCGCACAGCGCAGGGTGTTAAGAAATTAAGAATACTTGCAATTTTTCAAGAGAGAATATTTATTATTTTAGACAAAATGTTTATAAAAGGAAGTTATTTATAATCCGCAACAAAACTTTAATACAAAATTTGAATTTTGAATTTGACTTCTTTATTTTTTAAGTTGAATTTATGAAATGAAAAAAATATGAATGAAAATCTTGTTAAACAACCAAAAAAGAAATAACAGTTTATACGATTATGGAAACATATTCTATAGAGGGTGATTCAGTTGACTGCATCGCCCTTTATATCCTCATCCAACCTATACACATGTCTCCATCCATTTAAAATAAAAAGACCAATTTATATTCACCACATTTCTAGGGAAAATAGGGCCTTCGAAAAATATATCTATACAATTTACAGCATTTCTGATTTTAAATATGGAAACATTTTCAAACTGTCAATATCTCTTCTCATTGCCAGTTTCACAATATAAGCAGTGATTATAGTATTGTACTATAGCCTCCGCCATAAGTGACTCAACTGACCTGTCTAGAAAATATGTCAACAGATTTTTATCGCGAAGCTATACAAATCCCTAGTGAATTTATCGCTAACAAGGCATTGGTTGTTTTTTAAGAGCTGCCTTATTGGATACAATAATATAGTATGAGGGAAATAATCACTTCAAACACCTTCTATGCTATACAACTCAATATACCTACAACCCAAAAACCAAGTAGAACAAGTGAGCAGTTACTATACTGATAAAATTTTCAAACTGTAAATACCTTTTCTCATTTCCGGTTTCACCACAAGTGACACGAACATTTGATTATTAACGGAACACCTTCCGACTTTTTCAAAACATTACCACACAACTGACTTGTGTAGAAAATATTATTACGTTAACATTTTTTTACCTAATTAATGACAATAAAAATGATCGAGAAACGAGTAACGGACTAAAAATATTAATAAATGATGTTTTAGTGGCATGTTGGTTATGTGAAAAAATTTATTTAAAAAGTAAATACAAACAGTGTCATAGCAGAGGTACGATTTTGACAAAAACAAAATATGATTTCTCCATAAAAAATAAAATAACTTTAGGCACAGTGAGCCATCTCACCCGTAGTATATGGGTGAGTTGGCCCAGCTAGGCGGGTGAGATGGTTCGACAAAAGTATTTTTATTTATTGTCTCTTTTTGCACAAAACTTTGCCACAGAGATCTCATAAATTCAGGTATTTTGAAAAACTCTCATAGAACTATTTCTAAATGATGAGGGAGGAATGTTATTGAATGTGCGACAGGCTTCTCTGACTCCTATTGTATACCATTTCTAACTGCTTGTGCAGCCATTTCAATATCTTCGACGCACAATTGCCCTCTTACTGTTGCTTTTCATTTGTAATCAGTTGAAAAAACAAGTAAATAATTTACCATATATTTTCTCCATGAGGGAGAGATTGCCAATCTCTCCCATGACGTCAGTGGGCCATCTATCCCAACAATGGGGGAGAGATGGTCCACCCATTTGTCAGTTTACCCGTCATAATCATTTCAATAACGGCCCATCCACATAATCTCAGTAACCTATGAAGCTATTTCCACACTGGTATTTTTATTAAACATAAAGTATACAATAAAAAGACAACGTATTTCCATAAGCATAAAATAATTTCAAGCCATCCAAATAATATTATTGAACATAACTTACCAGTATTTTGCTTTAACGCCACTAAACACGAAATAGGTTATCAGCTGCACATTAGACTCGCAGTGACTAATTGAGCGGGTGTGCAAATGTAATGCTGGCGAAAATATTTGAATGCGCCGTCTCACCCGGTGGGCCATCTCTCCCGGACTTACCCTAACATACCGAGTGTTCCGTTCAAGAAATAAAAGCTTATGACAAAAAAAAATGTATGTCTAAACATAATGCAGTGCTGTCCCGTATAAACTGGAATTCAAGCTTCAGCATAAACGTGCTTCTCCAGGATGCGGTACATCCTACGTGGTTTACGCCGAGGAGCAGCTTCCCGGTAAACGTTATTTAGGGAATTTGCTTGGCCCCCGGTCCGGACCGTATTTTGGGGCGAACTTAGGGCCCGGCCGGAACTGGCGGCGTTCCGGCGGCGCAAAGTCACCCATTTCAAAGCTTATTGTCAGGCCAGCCTTCGGCTAAAGCCACCTCCATTGTTCCGTGTAATGTATTATAAGTCGGGCCGAATATAAACGTCCCCTCCTGGCTGTTTTGTTTCCGACCGAAACTAAGGGTATATCAAAATGGCCCAGTTTCGAATTTCGGAAAATACAATTAGCTATTCTATTTTATCCCCAATGAAACATATTATAATTATTACAGAGAAGAGGCTATTAACATTTTCTTGCTGTTTTGCGTTTGTTGGTAAAACGAGTTTAAAAATTTTGTTTCCCTCAAAACATCAATCTGTCCTTCACTAAAATGATGCTTTTCGCTTAAATAAGTTATTATAAATGAGTGTGGTCAATGATTATTTATAAAAATGTTGAAATTTTGAAGTGAATCGAATCAGTTTATTTTAATTAACTTGGAGAATTATTATTAATCTTTTTTCAATTGCAATTTTTTAAAATCCACAAAGTGCAACAAAATTTTATAAAACAACTTCGAATTGGGTTAACTTGTAATGACGCATTTATAATAGTTCTCTATTGATTTGCTGGAACGTATGGTTGATATAAAGCAGATTTCGTAAATGCGTCTTGCTTTATTGACTGGATCGCCTGCACCAAAAAAATCAGCTCTCTTTTGTGCTTATTTCACTTCCTACAAACAACAGCTGAGATACATTTTAGCACATGAAAAGCCTCGTTTCAAAATTTTGACCGTAATTTCTCTGATAATTACCAATTAAGGATCTAATCAGTTAATTAGAGAAAGATCTCGGCGCGGCGTAGCGGCTAGGCATGTGTGGTTAATGTTGTGGAAAGCTCTTAATTGTTTATTGTTTCATATAAAGTAAAATAAACATCGTTTAACGACAAGCGTGTTACGTTATTATATGAAATCTTGATTTAATTAGCTATCTAATAATTGGGAATGGCGGACGCAGTTGGCATGTAATTTCCCTGGCCTCAGCTCCCGTCTCTGGCTTTATGATCTGGATGAATCAATTAATCACTCGACAATGACGTCACGGGATGAGTGATGGTAAATCACTAAGTTAACAACCATTGTAACAACAGTATACGGTCCAGCGATTTTGTAACTGGCACTGCCTCTGGCTCTGCCGATGACATTGCGCCTTGATTAATTTGTTTAGCCAGTTTTATTTATACGATCATATCTATATCTATTAATATCACATTGTGCTCCCTAATAATAGATAATTTGATATAATAAATCAGCGAATTTCTGTTGGCAATATTAAAAGACATTCTAATCGATAAACGTTTCGTGAGAACAATGTCCACAAAACTCGCAATTCTCTAGGGCAATCCATTGTTACAATTAAATAGTACCTACTATTAACTACTAAATCTATGTACACACATAAACAATAGATTGATCTTATTTGCTGCACCCATTGATATTGTTACTTTTATTATTATATAAATGCTTTCTCCTGGTGGTGTATACCTACACTTTAGGCTTTTCTTTATTTCAAACCTTATTTTAATATGGAAAGTTGCAAAGAGTGTTTCCTTAAAGAGCGCAATGCACTCAAATATTTAAATATTTTTAGTACCTATATATACAGGGTGTATCTTTGATAGGTACAGAAATTTTAACCACGTAATCGGGGACGTTCATAAAACCGAAAAATGAAAAAAAAAAAAATTTTTTTAATCGATGTTTAGAAAATTGGGCAAATCAATCTTTATCCGTGCTCAATGCACGCCGCTGGATCGTCACTAGAAGCGCTGAGAGGGGAGGTCTAACCTCTCCCTAGGAGATGGAGGGGAATAACGTTAGATTAGGAAGGGGAATACCGCGACGTTGCCGCATGTCAGAGTGGAATAAATCTGCTTGCAGAATTAGGTACCTAGGTACCTTTGAAAATTACTGCTGGTAGGTATCCACGTTTTTTTATTATGTCGGTTGCTGTGACGAACTGTTTATTGCTTTCTTCACAGGCGCACACAATAATTTAACAAACACGTCAGTTTTTATCACTTTACTGTTATTTTAAGTCCCTAGGCAGCAGAAATGTATCCGAGCGCCGCTCGGAGAAGTCATTGCTAGAAAACTCATTGCTGATTTCACACTCATAATTTTTTGACAAGTCTTTTGTGGAGTAGGTATCTACCTACCTACCTATTTTACAACTGATTTTCAGGCCGCAATTTTTTTATACTAATAATTAGCCATCTCTTGGGACACCTTGGGATAATAAATTTCTGATCGGCAATCAACTGAAAAAAGTATTTGTTTTAAAATACAAATTATCTGTAAAAATTGCAAATTTCCACAACCACCCATAGGGTAGAGCGTAGAGCAGCGGCGCGTTACTTTTTTTTAGCGAGTGTTCGCCTGTAGCCCTATCATCTCGAAAAAAGTGGGGGAAGACTGTAATTTGACGTGAATTTAACGCGCGGCTTCGATTTGTTCATAGTTTTTAATATTTTTCAACCCTTGCCCGATAGTGCGCCACCTTTAAACCCCCTCAGGGTTGTGGTCCTATGTATTATCTACTTTTAAAAAATTATTCGTTTCCGAAAAAAGTGGGGGAAGACTGTCATTTGATGTGAATTTAACGCGCGGCCCCGATTTGTTCATCGTTTTTAATATTTTTCTACCCTTGCCTGATGGTGCGCCACTTTTAAACCCCCTCAGGGTTGTTGTCCTGTCTATTGTCTACTTTTAATAGTATATTACACACCGAGGTGTCTCGAGATAAAGTAAACTTTCCACCCGGGCGGGAGGGCGGGAAGTAAAAGTCAAAAAATTGACACTTTCAAACTTCTAAAAAGTCAGAAATGTCGATATTACATACATGGTTGTAAATAAAAAATTATTCGGTTCCGAAAATAGTTGGGGAAGACTGTCAAATTGGCGTGCTTATCATTTCCGCATTTTTTAACCCTTTGCCGTTTCGGAACTCTCTCAAGTTAATTCCTTACCATTCCTCTTACTTTTCGTAAAAACTTGGTGGCGAAATGTCGCGTAATGTCCCCAAAAACCGAAAAACAGCGACTCCTCCTGGTGAATTTAAGCTTCTGCGTGCCCTTGACTACTGCCCGACATTCCTTCGCCGAGATTCGCCAGGCGCGGGCATATGACGTTGGCGTCGGGCGCTGGCGTCCGACGCCAACTTCACACAAAAACGACGCCGCGCCGAATCGCGCAATAATTACAATTACGAATGAATTCACTGGCACTGATTCACTCGATTTTGCTCCATTTCCACGCCGCCCGGCCCGGCCGACCTACTAAATTACAGCTGGGCGAGGAGCGCAAGCGCGGGGCGCCACTTGACATCGACACTACAGGTGATCCCCACTACTCATAACTAGTGCGCGATATTAGCCAATCGCGGCTCGCGGCTCGCGGCCCCTACTTCTCTCGGGGCGGCGCTACTATGTTGCCAAGTGTGCTGAAAATTTACCTGATTTAGTAATTTAATTCCGTATAAATTTAATTGTGTAGTGGATTTTTACATGGATTTACCCGTTTTTGTGCGTAATAATTATACGAGATAGTAGATTAACTTATAACGAAAGAAACCCCGTATAAATCCGCGAAAATCAAAAATCGGATTTAAGGGACTTTAAGTCAGTTTGGGGACATGTCGGCATAAACGGCAACACCGAATAGTGGTATTGAATGGTATGGGGGAAAGCTTGTGCGCCGTCACCGTACCGCCGCGCCGTAGCCGACGCGCTAGTCGAAGATCGTCCGTCCGATTATTATGGGATTTAACAGCTGATTGATATCGATCCGCGTCCGCCTGTAATTTTTGGGAGCGCCAGCTTCAACAAGCAATTTATTATTATACAGAATGCCTTACGTGTGGCTATTCTGTGGTATAACAATTCTGTTTCCAAAACGTGGACGCGTATGCAAACGTCGCGTCTCGCTAACCGATATTGTTCCGTTACTTTGCTTTGTTTTACGAACTGTCGTCGGAACTGAACCTGCTTCTGTACATTTTTCCAGATCCGTTCGCCATTTTTTTGGACCAGCAGTGATGTCCAAACCTGTTGCAATTGCCGCTACGAATTTGCAGTGAAATAACAAGTGATTTTTTCATATTTCCGTTAAGAAATGCAGTGTTAAACTTTCGCGGCCTTCGTATGAAAACAGTGCTAGATAGGTTCCTACTAGGTACCCCAATTACGCGCGAGGATAAAAGAAGCAGCTTCAAGGGTTCGCGAAAATTCGGGTTTTATTAGACGCATACGGTATGGATCTAATTGTACAATCCACCTAGTCGAGTCCCCGTTGGAATAAATCAGCTGAGGGAAACCGAGACGTCCCTAATATTTGGCATCGCGCCGCTTTAAGTGTGCAGTGAAAAAAAAAACAAGTGTTTTGTTCGTATTTCCGTAAAAAGAGACTATGAAGTGTTATACCTTCGCGACCATCGTATAAAAACAGTGCCACTAGTTAGGTAGGTACTTAGTGCTTTATGTGATTTTGTGAAGATTTTTGGATAGTATCTAAACACAAGAAAATAGTAAAAATAATCGATGCATCTCAAAGGTAGGCTTTTTCATGCTATTCGTCGAGCTATTCGCTAAAAGAACCTTTAAGGAGTTGTCCAAAAATTATTTATTTATTTATTTAATCTCCACATACACCAAATGATACATGGTTGCGTCAATATTCTTCAAATACTGCGAAAAAGCCTCGGAAAAAGCGATTCGACTGGCAACCAGTTACCTAGTGCTTCTTGTGATTTTCGAGAGGATTTTTGGATAACATAAGAAAGGAGTACGACACCCGCAAGGAAAATCATCCAGGCATCCGAAAGGTAGTTTTTTTGCATGCTATTCGCTAAAAGAACCATTAAAGATTTGTTCAAAAACTAGTTGAAAGACTATTCCTGAAATACTGTGAAAGAGCTATACGTCTGACAACGCTGCACGGCGGAATTGGGGGGGATCCGCCGGAACCGGCCTCAGTTCCAGCTGGTCCCGGCAAGGTCAAGGACCCATGGCCGTAGCGTCGGAAAAAGGGGTTTTAATAGCGTTTTAAAAAAAATTATTTCTGACGTTAATATGCACTTTAGAAAAATTTTAATTGCATAGGCGTAACAAGTGCATTTTTCCCGACCTGCCCTTAAAATTTCTGTACTTATCAAAGTTACACCCTGTATATATATATTTTACTACCACAATATTAAACTAGGGATCATATTCAATTGTTTCTATCGAAAACTATTATTAGGTGTCCAAAAGAATTTATTACATTAAACTTACTAAGTATATATATATACTTAGTATACTTATATATACGTATATATATATATATATATATATATATATATATATATATATATATATATATATATATACTTAGTAAGTTTAATGTAATAAATTCTTTTGGACACCTAATAATGGTTTTCGATAGAAACAATTGAATATGATCCCTAGTTTAATATTGTGGTAGTAAAATGTACCGTCTATTGACTCACGTGCGAATAAACGGAAATAGCGATAGCCGAACAAAATTTAATTTCCGCAATATGTAATTTATTAAAATAATTTCGCACGGAAAGATGTTTTTGTGGTTTTAGTAAAGCAACCACATTGTTTTCCAGATTAAATTATAGTTCAATTGCCCGTGCTTTAATTAAACAAGTTGATAAATATTCAATAATGTTGGTCAAAAATTGCCTGAAAATATAAATTGGATTTCCCACATTTCAATGCGGGGGTTAATATTCGTAATAATGAAATCGATACAGAGGGGTTGTCTATTAATTTCAATTATGGCTCTCTATTCTGGTTTAATAAAACAATGAGCGGTCTGACGGGATCCCATCTAAAATTACCAAGTAAATGACGCTCCAACCCTTGGTTACAGACCAGGGGCGGACCTTAAGGGGGTTGGTGTCATAGAAGCCCATTTTACAATATATCCACACATAAAACGAGTTCGTCGTTTCCTTTTCGTCCTATTACAAACAAAAAGAAACAAACTTCCGGATCAAGTGTGTTCACTAATTTCCCATCAAAATCGTTTGATCGAAGTATTTTTGTACAGAAAATATTGTTTGTTTTCACAAATTTAATTTGGGGGCTATTTACGTCCTTTTGATGGCCTTTAAACAGAACATTTCTGGATATCATACACACGGAGACACGTTGCCGATGTCGTCATAGATAATTCGTGAATTATTTTGTCAAGGTTTTAAGAAGTTGTTTTTACCTTTGTAAAGTAAGAAACCGGTAGCCAATTCCTAAATGTGGTAAATAGGTTGTTCTAAAATTAAAATTAAGAGGACCTTTCATAAAGGTATTATAAGTACACCAATAGTCTGAATTAGTTGAAAACCTTTCGAGATGCCAGAAAGAGAGATGCGGATGATTCTAGACCGCGAAGTAAAAGAAAAGTTTGTGAAATTAAAATAGCTATGGATGTACCGGTTTTTTTAAACTTGAATTATTCGACGTGCGACTAGGACTATAATATCTAATAACTAACAGAACTGGTGATTGGGAAGAAATAATAGAAATTCTTTTGGATGGCACTTTCCATATTTTCAAAAGCATTTAATTCTACACAAATAAGTAGGTACCTACCTACTTCGTAGTAGAATTATGCAGCGTAGTGGATATTTGAAGTATTAACTTTGCCATAGCTGACAACATCAGGTCCGCGAAATAAAAATGAGATGTAGTAAGTCTTATTTATTTATCTTGATGTTGTATCCACAAAACGAGTAAAACGAGAATACATACTGGGGGTTGGAAGTTCTTCGTTACAGCCAAAGGCTATCCTATCTTCATAACTAACGTGCGCGTAGTGCCGAATTTTAAATAGTAGTCCGCAGGATGTATGGAAACACATCCCTGGGGTATGGATACTATTTTATTCACAATCATTTGAATTTAATATAATAATAGCAGACAAAATCAATAGGGCCGTCTCGTGGAAGGGGTATAAGCGTTGACTGACGTATTAATAAAGGCTGTTCACAGCTGTCATGTTTGACATTTTTCTGGCTCACCATGCGCTTCCCGGAGACAAAATACAATGCAAAATACATTGTTGACCAAAGGCGCCATCTACTTTTCATAACATGAAGCTATAGCCGTGAGAAGTCTTATTAATACGTCAGTCAACGGTATAAGGACCTTGTAGAAGTTGGGATGTGACCTTTTCCCGACCATAAGAGTTTAGGCGAAAAGAAAAAAAGAGGCATTCTATATATAGGTACCTGTATATTAACATGTAAGTGTCGCTTTTTGCCCTACTGCGCACGGTAAGGCGCAGGGATAGAACAGAGATAGAATTCGCCGCCATATTTAACCCTAAACAATATATTAGCAGGTTGCTATGTAAAAACTAGTTATTGGCTATTTTGTATATTTGGAAAGTCATCCCAGAAATCACAAATGTATCCGTTGCATGTTTTATACTGCGTTTGTGATTCACTTTTGGACTAAAAGGATTTTTTTATCAAACAAACCATATTTATCAGCATTTTATGAAGGCGAACAATAAATAATGTTTTGAAATCTTCGTATTTTTAGGTTTCCCAAAGGAGAAATCCTTTGGGAATGGCTGACTGACATTAAAACAACAACAACAAATTGTGGATACTGGATATAAAAAGATAGTCAAAAGTAAAAGAAATATTGGAACATGAAGAATCGGTTACATCAACAAGCAAACGCTTGTAGAATTAATGTATCTACAACATATCAAATATAAAATATCGAAAATAATTGCCTTTAACGCCTATTACGCATTTTGTGTAAAGTCTCAACCGTTTAAATTTATAGAACAATCCTGTGTATACCGTTTTAAAATACCTGCTCCATTTATAGGGTTCAAAATGGCCGCCAAATATTCCCAAGGACGTACATCTCCGGTATAATTCGCTAAAGATATATTATTAATGTAAAGCTTCTTTGAGAATTAGTAATTAATACTATTATGATTGTGAGTAAACAATATTCTTGTTTTTTCCTTACGAGTCGCCACTGACCGCCCTGAATTCAAATGTCTGCGACCGACAAATCCCATTTAATCGTACACGTATTCGCCAGACGCCCGCTGAAATGCACGGGAGAAAACGGAGAGCGTTCTGTGTATAGGAATAAATAGGTTGCGTTGAGATAATGAAGGGGCCGCTGTCCACTTTAGTTAAATCTGTTGTTCGTGGCCCCCACGGGGCCGGCCGCCGTTTTCCGTAGGGGTTCGGGTTTAACCACGCAAAAATTTGCCGCCGCCCCCCAACCCTTTGCTGCTATTAAACTTCGGCCCTTTGTACTACATTTCCTCCCAGGCGGGGGAAATCCCCACGATGGGGTCCGTGAAACTGTGGCCATTGAAATTTCGTATCCCCAACACGATTTAAAATAATGGTTTCTTGTGACTTGTGGCGTACAAAAGAACATGATGAAATCATAGTCTATTAGATTAATTTATTTGGTTGTAATATATGTGGACTTACAAATGCATATTTCTTGCAAAAGCATAACAACGTTAATTAATTAATTAATTAATAATAATCCTGTAGATTACAAAATACAAGGCTTGTACCAAAATTTACCAAAAAATTTCAAGTAATAACGATTTTGTAGAAAAATTTAAAATGCTTATTAGTGATATTACACTCTATTCAAACTAAATGCAAGTGGCGTGTAAACATTTACACGATGGAAGCACGTGAACAATTCTGAGGGCTAATACGAGGCAGGGACGCTTTAAGGACGATCTCTATGAATTTTATAATATAAAATATTAAAATAATATGCCCCAGTATTAAGAACTTTGAAAACAAACTTTTATGGCACACCTAGTCATTCACTTACCTGCAAATTTCTACTATTAACACAAATCTTAGCTCCAACAATTAATAAACAGCGAAAGAATTATATCGGAAAAAATAAAGGTTCACTTGCAACTCAATACACCTCTGTAAGAAATACCGACTCGCTGCACTCGCCCGCCGGGACAGACTTTATTGCCGACTAGCCAATAGCAAGCCGATCACGTGCGTATCACGCTCTAGCCATGCACCAACTTGTGTTTATGTTTCACTTGCGTTTAGTTTGAATAGGTACTTATTTATTTTTGAAAAAATATACTCCGGATATATTCTTCTATGACTATATATGTTGCTATAAAGCATCTCTATATATGGATGATTATAAGATTTTCATATACAGGGTGTCCCATATTTTACATGCCTCCAAGAGAGTAGGTGATGTGTCGAAAAAATAGTACCTATTAACCTAGATTCTCAAAAGTGTACGTTAAATTCGATATCCTTAAAGGATGGTTGTCAAATCTGTTGAAATAAAAAAAATAGATACAAGAAATTTGAGGTTTCTTATGATATGGGCCGCTCTTTCTTCGTCTCCAATATCATTGTTAAGAAATTATGTAAACAGTGTGTAGTCATAATTTAATTGGAATAAAGGTACTACTACTACTCTTCTTTCTAATAATGAAAGATTTATTGCAGTTAAAGTTTCGAGAGTCAAAGTCAAAGCGGGTCATCTGATGGTTTGCATGATTACATGCTAAATGGTTCAAAGGTGGGTAGACCGAGACAGTCGACCGTTTCTAGCTTTTTATGATGTCATCAGCCGGTCATAACTCAGTACAAAATACCCAGGAACGATTGATGGCTTAGTTAATCTTTAACCAGCAATAGCCGGTAAGATGTATACGATATATATATACAGGTTGGTTCACCTAAAACACCCACCCCCCTATATCTATCTACTCGTCATTACGGTTAAGACGGTATACAACATTATAATAACATTATCTTGTACTGTTTTGATTTCAACAACTAAAAACCTATGGGGTGTTCTCGTTAAAAAAAGTATGGTTGGTTTACTCCCCTTTTAAGAAATGCCATGTATATTCATAGTATGGATCATGAAAAACTGTTTATAATAAGCTACAACTTTTGTTTGAAATTTTTTTGGTAGGTATCTCAAAAACTCAAACAGTTAAGGGTGGTGGGATTGTTTCCTGGGACACCATGTGCATTTAAAATGATAAAACAATCGCGTGAGATATTAGGATAGTTGTAAGAACTCCTCAGAAGATTATTTTCTCGTTTTTTGTTTTGGAAATAATCTTAGGATTATTCACTACAGATTTCCTACACGTACGGCGTGTCCCAAATAGTTTGTCCTACCTCCTGGATCTCAGGAACCGTAAGAGATACGAAAAAAACTTGAATACAAAAGTTGTAAGGTTCTCAGTGGACGTAACCTCTATTTTATTTTCATATATACAGGGCGATTCGTATTTGCAGGACAAAAATAAAATATTTAGATTTTGACAATTGCATTAATCCTTTGGAATATTTGCATTCTTCATGAAATTTGCTGCAGAACTGTTTTTTTGTTTGGTATTTTGGATGCAGCGTTGCCAAGATATATTTTTCTTGGAATAAATGGACTTCGTGGAGGTTATGGAAACTGAATGCTGTATCTTTATTTTAATAGATATCAAAGATATATTTTAGCCGAAGTATGACAGCACAACCGTGTGTGGTGTGGTATGTCTAAATTGGTTATTGCATATACAGTGTGGTCATAACAGGCTCTCAAATACAGATAATTTCAAACGGCAATAACTTATTTTTTTCAAATGGAATGAACCATATTTCTATAGTTTGTTGGATGCCGGCGTTCAAGCCCCACATTTTATGTAAACAACATTCTATACCAAAAACTAGACGTTTTCGAGATATTTTGTATTCAAAAAAATTTCTTTGCATTTTTCATTCAGGTGAGAAGGTTTTATCAAGCAAGCCATAATTATTTTTCCAGACAGTGGCAGAAATAATTGTCATTTTAGATAATACGGGAAGTAAAATTCCTATACCCGTATAGAGCTTGCCACACTATAAAGGTCGCTTTCTTTACATTAGATAGTGATTAGGATATGAAATAAAAAGAAGCAAAAAAATTGTAAAATTGGCTATATTGTATAAAATTATTTCTTGATTTTGAATCAGAGGAAATATAATATCAAATTTTAATTTTAATTTAATTAGTTTATAGCACATAATTTGCTTCAAATTGAAGGGCCACCTTTTCAAGGTGGCTGGGAACGAAAAAATTTCTTTCGATCGCACCGCCACCTATAATTTGCAATAGAAAAATTCAATTTGAGCGTACGAATAAAGTCTTCGACGAGCTCTACCAGCCTTTTTTTTTTACGAAACTAAAATATCTCATTTCGTTGCTGAGATATAGGGGGGGTGGGAGTTTTAGGAGAATCTATACTATAATACCCGATAATTCAAATAACATGGTTTATTTTGCTTCTGCATTAGCGAATCGGCGGGAAGAAGACGAGGTAATTTGTTTACATTAGCATGTCTTAAATTCAGTCTTTCCTATTTTGTAATGCATAATAAAATAGTTTTATGATAGTACCTATATATGCTTAGATATTTATAAAATAATGTAAATCGTAACAAAAAACTGCAAACCTTGAATGTGCCAATAACAATAACATCTTTTTAAAATCATGAAACAAAACCAGTTGATGTATATCAACGCCATGGAGTTAACTGTCAGAAACCGAAAACATTGAAAGTATAAGAATTCGCCCGAAAACGGCCCAGGTATGAAAATTACAGGTATCTATGTACCGATCACAAAATAAATGAAAGAATAAGCTCATATTAGAAACCAACTGTCTACCTTCTCTATAAGATCAACATGTGAGTTTTTGTGAACTTTGATAATATAATGTTGCTGAAACTAATATTTCAATATCCTTTATTTGTGCAAAACGTAGATATTCTTAGCAAAATGTCTCGTTTGATTTGCAAGATACCTAGATACAATTTTTTTAGAAGTTGTAATGAAGTACTCGTATGTAATGTAAAAATATGAATGGGAGAATAAACAAAATATTAAGCATTCAAACCAATACAATAAACTAGTAAATTAACAATAATTACAAAAAAGTTAAATTGGTAAAGTAAAAAAAAACAGAAGCATATAAGATGATATTATATCGGTGCATTGAAATCATATTCCTAATCATTTAATAATGATAATTTGAAATCATTCTTCTATAAAAAGAAAATTTCTTAAAATTTGTATTGTTACACTGTTGCAGTACCTATATATCTATCTACTTGTACATACACAATATCATAAGCAGGATATATTTTTATTGATCCTATTTAAAACTTCCGTTATGTGTTTGAATTAAAAGTAGACACAGGAAGTATTATATTTTATATCTGTCATTTTCAGCTATGGAAGCATTATATAAATTATTTAAATAAATAAACCACATTCCACAGCAAACAACGAGATAATTTTTATTTAGAACTCATTCCTCCCGTGTCAGTCACGTCGGTCTAACAGGGAAAAACCGGAATTGCTATTCTTCTGTAGGTACTTCTATCAATGTAACGCCGATGCAATTAATGCAAACTGTTTACTTCCATTGTCATTTAAGGATGCAACGCTTCTTTCATATTAAGCTTAAATAAAAATGATTAAGTCACTTTCTAAATATCGAAATTTCCTGTGAATAATGAGCAATCGCGTATACAATAATTAAATGTTGACATCCTGCCGAACGGTGGAAGCCCGTCTGTTTGGC
Organism: Pseudeuparius sepicola; assembly: GCA_963920635.1. Lineage (NCBI taxonomy): Eukaryota > Metazoa > Arthropoda > Insecta > Coleoptera > Anthribidae > Pseudeuparius > Pseudeuparius sepicola. The sequence goes on along the minus strand of OY987302.1, from coordinate 41,530,752 downwards.
AGCCAGGCGGTGATTTCCCAAGAGCGTATAAATTACGAGCTACAAAAAAGCATACACATAAGCGTTTCCAACCGCTTCACCTTTGTCGGGCCCGTGTGACATTTAGATGTTGCTCTTTTTGCCCCCTCGTATAATTTTCACCCTAATACTTCTATAGAATTAAAAGCCTGTGCGGCTCAGTTCGATACTTGACGTGGAGTTCTGTTCCGCGCGCATAGGGGAGCCAGCATACATAAGGTCAACATTATATTATCTTCCAGAATACACAATCTGCCGAATAGATAGGCCGTCAATAAAGAAAACAGTTCAATAATAATTCTGTGATGTGAAAGACTAGCGATACTTTGAGTTAGTTAATTGCAGTATTATAGAATGCAATGTTGGTAGAACCTGAGACCATTGAGCAAAAGGTTATTTCCTTACTCAATGTTGAGACGAGACCTGTGACATGGGTGCAATCTATAGGTATAGACAATATAGTTTCATCATCCCAACAGAAAAAACGATGAAAACGTTGTAATAGCCCTTCAAAGGGCAAAAAGAATGAAACCTCTCTTGGATGGAAATCGGAAATTCTCGCATCTCCCCTACCCTTCGGCGCCTGGATTTCGAGGCGCACGACTTGGCTGGTCGACTGCACAACAGGACGTTGTTATTGCGATTATATTGACTGGTCCATGGGGAACTTGAAGGGTAGTTTGATATAATCGACCGGCAGTGTATAGCGTGGTGGAGAGCCGGGAGAATTGTCATGCCCCGGGCCCCGGCGTTGGCCATTTTTGGTCCCCCGCCGAATCGAATGCGCCGCACAAATGAAATAGTTATTTGCATTGTGATGCCGTCAAACGTTTCGATAAATTACGCAACGCTCGGGTCGCACTCCGTTCCGTATTTAGAGAATTTCAAAGCGGCCCGCCAACGTTGCGTCCTCGAATAATTTTTTGCGGGCATTCGTTCGTTACTTAAGTAGTGGTGACAACATTAAAACTGATGTTCCATAAAACCAAGCTTGAATCGCAGAAAAAAGATATAAAAGCTTATTTTTACGAGAGATTATTAAAATAATAATTAATCAACCTTAACCTAAATCGGCATTTTTTACTAGCTGGCACTGTCGACAGAAGACGTTAATTTGAGGTTGGCGTGTTACAAAATTACTCTGTGGTACTGTGCAACGGAGAACCTTTAATTCAAATAAATAATACTTTTGTAAATATTACAAAAAAGTTTAAATGTGCCGGAAAAGGACGGCATTTTCTAATTCCATTAAATAGGTCTTAAACAAAATATTGCTTATACCACTTACAAATGATCGCACACAACAATAATTTTAAACATTGTTACCTAATTGTAACAAAAAAAATATTCATTGAGAATATTGATACTAGAATATGGTAGGTCAGTAGAAATTCACCAATGTCAGACCAAACAATAAATAATAAAAGTTTATATTTTTTCATTATTACATTTAATGTTGTACAGCATAGTCCAAAGTAATGCATGTAGGACGTAGGTATAATGCAAACATATTATGATTTATCCTTTTTGTTTCCATTCTTAGCGCTCTATAGGTAGGTATTATTAAGTAGCTATTTGTTTCCTATACAAAACAAAATTCGAAATAATATGGTTTAAAATCACCTGTTTTCACTTTTCGCAGAACACTTTTGCCTACTCGTATGTATCTACCTTTATTTATTCCAAGGTGCAAATATGTTTTTTTTTTATTTTGACGATTTTTTTTCAACTCTTCAAAAGAGTAAGAAAATATAAATATGTTCGGAATTTGATTCTCTACAACTTTTGCTTTAAAAAATGTTTAGGAAACCATCCCTATAATGCAATTCGTACCAGGATCTTTTGATCAGACACTCAGGAGGCAGTCCCGAAGCAAATCTGAAAATATCATCTTGTTTGGATTTGTTTTTGCATAACTGACGTCTTTATTGGATAAATTACCTTCCTTCATTAAAACTGGGAAAAATTTGCCATGCAGGATGCGGCAGTCGTTATCATATTGGGTTTGAAACTTCCTAAATACTCCGTGGCGCAAATTTCAGTTGAATTTTTCGATGCTACATAATTTAAAAAAACTCTAATAGGGCCCCTATTGTGTAGTACTTTGAGCAAAAAAGTCCGGGCTTCCGATGTGTATGTACAACCTCGCCAACACACACGTCTATTGTAAGTCTTCACGCATAGTGAGCAGCCATGGGTCTCTCTCCGCTTTCTATATTATGCCCTGGGCATCTACCGTGAGATTTATAAATTTATATTTTGACAATTTCGTATTGCAATTGAGGGGAGATATTTATAGCCCATGGCGACTTTTTTCGGATCGTATTACACAATGCTACAGAGAATTCATTAACTCCTAATGTTGAGTGGGACGTCAAGTTGGGTATAGACGGTGAAATGAATTATATGGGAACTATCGTTTTCTAATTACCTAATATCTACAGACACTTTTTTTGCTTAATTTCCTTCTGCTATAGCATAACACTTTTGTTTATTTACAATCAGTAATCGCATGAAGGAATTTATAATTTACATAGACTTTTTCAGGCTCTAAAAAACAGGGTTTCTTTTTTGTGATAGTAAATGCGATATGCCAGTTCTTTATACTCTACAAAACACAAATTAGACCAGTTTTATAAAAAATCTTAATAATAATAATTCGTATATGACTTTGTCATAGCGATGTACCTGTCAGATGTTGCGATCAACAATTTAAGGACTTTGTTTTACCGCAGAGCAGCATAGACACATTGGTTTATTATACTCAAGATTTTCTTCCATTGTCCCACATGTAGGGCTATTGCTATTTGGTGGCCAGCCAGTCGGCTAATCGAAAGAGTTCCGTGCAATTATTTATTAATTTTCTTCTACTGGGACATATTATAAGTATAGTCCACCTTACGAGAGAATATGAGCCTCAAGAATCTTTACTGGGCTTGCTAGGCGTCGCCGGATCGCAAAAAACCTGTACAATTCTGGTGCATTAGCGTAATGGCTTTGGTATATTATATTTCCTAAGGAAAATTATATTTGGAAGTGTGGCAACAGTAGAAATTTTTTACTCGCATTCTTGAGGCTCGTATTCTCTCGTAAGGTGGAGTATACCTACAAGGTGTCCCACTCAACGCGATAAACCAGATTTCTCGGTAATTTTGAAGATAAATTGATGGTTCAAAAACCAAACTTGTCGATAATTTTCCGAGGAATTTGAGTAAGAAAATACCCTTTTCCAAAAAATTGTGAAGTTGTATTTTGATATGGAAAATCAGTAATAATGGAGTATATACTGGAACCAACAAAAAATTGTCTGTTTTCATTTACCTATGACTTTCGGTTTGAACGGAAGTGAGAATCACTTTGTCAGATTTTTGAGACACCCTGTATATTTTGTTTCATTAGGTTTCTTTCCTTCTCGCAATTCCAACCATATATGGTTTTATATAGTTATCTCGACCAATATATTTTGAGAATTCCAGGAAAGATGTGAATTTATCATATTATTTGACTCGAGTTGTAAGTATACCTACAGTATATTTTTTCTACAGTGTGGATACAAATTGTGGAATATTGCTTATATTTCTTAAAATATTCGTCATATCAAAAACATGTTTTAATAAAAGTGTTAGGGGAAATTATTTCCTTTTTAGTAGTAATAATATAATAATAATAATAATTTCCCCACTGTATGTGTCCTAATAGGTGTTAAACGGATATCTGGATAAACGGTGAAAATAATTTTTTATTATACTTCTTTGAAAACACCTTATTTTCATCTGTTTTAGCACAGAATAAATAGCTTTGCAACAGAAGCCTCCTTGCGGACATGTGTCAAAAATAAGCGAGTCTCCATTTCAATTTACAGAAAGACAGACAGTATTTTAAGCATAAATCTGGTTCTAATACAATCTTTTATGTAGATTAACGTAAAATCAAATAAAATGCCTATTATTCATGTATTTAGATGATATTTCGCTAAAAAGCGAGTCTCCTTTTGACACATGTCGCTAAGGAATTGTCTGTATTACTCGTTAGTCTGTGGTTTTAGCAATAATGAAAGATGGGGTTTTTCGGGCTAGCGCACGGAAACAGCGCATGGAAAAACTTTCCGTGCGCTGAATAAAAATACCGAATATGTATATGGCTTTAAAATATAAATATACAGCAAAGTAAACTAAATTTAAGAAACTCTATATGCTCTTTGATATTTAACACGTACCTATTTTGTATTTTAATTCGTAAGTGTTTCAATATTTAGATACATTTCTGTAATATTTTTGACGTTTTATTCACCTTATCTGACAATAACTACTTTACAACAAAGCACCTTTGAAATAATTTGAGAGTAACCATGGAAACGCATCATACATACCAAACACTATATTGTCTGCATTGTTTATTTTTTGTCAATTAAATTTATTATAATATGCCGATAAAATGTTTTAAGTTTCCGTTTTCAAAGAAGTATAATAAAAAATATCGTTCATTACACGTCCAGAAATAGATTTTTCCGTGCTTGCATGACTTCCCGTGTTCGGCTGCGCCTCACACGGGAATTTGTCACGCGCGCACCGAAAAATCTTTATTTTCAGACTCGTAATGAAATATACTATTACAGATCAGATTGACATTAGGGAATAAATTAAATTCAAGGGTTGCTTGATTTTTCAACACGTCTACATGCTCCCGAGAAAGCCGATTTCATATCCGCTCTAGGCTCTAGGATGGATGAAATCAGATCGGTTCAGTTAATTGAAATTGTCTACTTATCCATCCATTATGTTGCCAAAAAGGTAAATATGCATGTGGGAGAAGAAAAATAAATTTGTATTAGTCAAAAAGTTATTGTTATTGTTGTTCTATTATACCCCGATTACTGTAAGAAGTCCCGATTTTGTCAGATGACATTCTCCACAAAATATCTAGGAATTTTTTGTATGCCATGGGTATAACATTAAAATATAACATAATAAAATAAAAACCCTATTGCAATCACGATTACACTGCTACAAATAAAAATAACTATGACTACAACTCATTTTAATAATGATTTCAAACGTCATGGAAACACTTTCATTTTGGTATTTTGGTATAGATAATCAGCTACTTGCGGCTGCATCTATGGTGAGTACTCAGGCAAATTTTATTTCGGTGTTGTAAAAGTGACAGTGAAGGTATTCCGGATTGTTCAAAAAGGTTCAAACTTTGGGCAGTGGAAATATTAGCTGGTTTTGTACGTTTCGTGAGTTTTACCGTTATCTGTGTTGTTCTTGTTCGTGTTATTAGTAGTTATTCATTGTGCAAATGGGCTCGTTACTGACCTGGTTGCATTTTTTTCTTGCATTGATGCCAACTTAGGATGGTTGACAGTCCCAGTAAGGACTTCTTAAAATAATTTGACTATATAAGTAATACTTACAATACACATACTATGTGTTTGTGTGTTTATAGGCGAATGACTAATACCTACGCTACCATAAACTTTAAAGAGTTTTTTCATGTATACTCATTTGTATTTTTGTGTACTCATGTATACTCATTTGTATTTGTGTTTGTATCGTTTTCTACATTTTTTATGGAGATGGATTAAAAAATATGTGGAGTATAGAAATAGTACAAATAAGAAGTTGATTTAACCACACCATCAGATATTTTAATACATTTTCAGTGTAATTTATATGTATTATATAAATTGAAAATGCTACTTATAATTTTTTGCTTCCTCGTCATAGTTGAACCATAAAGAAAACTGTATGTAATCATCTCCTCAAGAGAAACACGTCTTGAGATCTAAATTATAACAATCTTTAAACTCTACCTAGAACTGGTATTCCACGAATACTGATAAATCTTAGAAGGTGGGGACCATTTATTGCTAATTATTATTACCACCAATGGATTGATTAGTGTTTTGCTTGATGAAAATCCATAATCATAATTACCTAACTATATACTAAGCGAAACACTTTTCCCACTGTGTTGGTGAAATAATTGTCATGTTGACAAATTACAGTGAAAATCAGCAAACTGCAAAAGTGCTTCATTTCATACTATTACCAGTGTTATTACTAATTTTAGCACTACTCAATTTGTCAGGGTCAGGAAAATTCATTATTTAAAAAAAATCGATTTTCAGGAGCGTACTTTAGAGGCCTGTACCCACTGGAGAAAATTTTGAACTTGTCATGTTATTTTATTGTCCCATATAAATATGGTACCTGTACCCAATAAGGTCATGCCCCTATTAAAGCCACTACCCCGCCATCTTAAAACTATATGCTTTGATAAACAGAAATCTATATTGCATTTTCAACTTTCAGCTATCTTAGAATTCCTACAAAAGGATAACATTCGCTACTTGAAAATAGAGGGCGCCAGGTTAGCACAAATATTCAATGGCGTAATTTGCCAGGAAACAAGTCGAGTATAACAAATCAAAATTCTTTGTTTTCCTAAGAAAAAGAGTAGGTTTTGCAGTGTGTTTGCTGAAACAGTAATGCTTGGTAAGTTCAGAAAGTAATGCATAATATGTTTTAGCTTGATAATAAATATATTTTGGTTTTATCGATAAGATTTATTTTGAGGTTATGTGCTCCTAATAAAGCCACTTTAAAAATGTGTAGAGGTGGCCGGCATATCAAAAGAAGCAGATTTTTAACCAAAGATGAAAAAAAAAAAACAACCGCCCAAAGAAAGTTGGTATTGTTTTGTGTGTGGAGAAGATATTAGAATCCTGGACATGCGCCTATATGCGTCATTTGCTCACGATATTATGTCCTCGAGGAATGTGTTGGATTACAAAAGGGAGATGGCCTAAAACTCGTTCGTTATGAAAGTGAAAATTGATGAAATTGTGTATTGATGTCACCTTTGTTTACAACTATTTAAAATATAATATCTCAATTAGGGAGTTGTGTCTTATTTAAAACAGAAAAAAACACAGTGGCCTTATTTGGGCCTAACGTCCATAACAAGGCCAATTTATTTATTTTTTCTTTAAAAACTCTTATCAAAATGGAATTTTATAACAAATGACCATATATTGCTCATAACAAAAATGGGCAACCTTTTTTAAACACATTCATAATTGGTACAGGTATACCTTACGAGAGATTGCCCACATATTCTGGTTCACCCCGTATACAAGATATGTTTTAATTTATGCCCAGAAGTACAAATTATTTTCACTTGCCAATAGGTCCACTTAGATTACAATATCTTTGAAACACAGCATAGATTGGAACTGCGCAACATTCGAAATTAGTAAATAAGCGGTGGCCTAAGCTCTCTGCCCGCGCCACGCCAGGGCCTAGCGTAAATCACATCAGCGTGAAACAAGCGGAGCGCGGCCTTCCGACGGCGCTCTGACCAATCAGCGCCGGTGGTGGATTATGAAGACATCACACGCGTTGCTACGCGACCGCGAAACCCCCGCAGCCATCCAAATAAACCGCCCGCCGTCAGCCGCCCCGCATATGCCGGAGCAACTCCGGGCCCGCCGGAACCCGGAACGGCAAAACTCCGCGTGCTTATTCATAGCTACAGTGTGGTTCAAATCGAGGATTAAAAACTTCGAATCGTTCCTATTTAACCGATGTTTCTTTTTGTGGGAATCATATAGAATGTGTTGGACAAAAAACATTATTATTATTGCTCCTTAATAGCTTTATTACAATAGTGTGATTCACTCATTGACATACACTCACTAGGATTATACATTATACCACGGTTTTCTAGGGTTTTCCGTAGTACTTGAGCGAATGATGCTATCCTAGTTCTATCGGGAAAAAGTCGGCCCTAGCCGCAAATGGCAACGAAGTTGCTTCTTAAGTTCAAATTTTTTATTTTAACGAGGTAAAACACACATGTAACAGGAGGATATCAAATATTTATTTAAGGTAAATGAAAAAATCATCGTCTTTAAACTTATCAAACGAGATATTAAAATATTTAATCTATAGAGTCCAGAGAATCTCGGTTGTCGACACGGATCAGATGAAAATTAATAGTTCATAAACTATAATTCCACTTTTATTATAGAGAAAACCAGTGGCGTCGCGTGACTTCAGAAACAGGGGGGCACCTTCAATTTTTTATTTTCAAGGTAATATTTTTCAATATTTTTTATCGCAATTTTATTTTACCTGAAACAAAAAATGGTAGAAAGAAAACAATTACTCTTTTATTTTTCATATTTTTAATAAACCAACGAGGCAAATAATATATGAAACAAAAATAAAAAATAGTTTCGAAATAAAACAACTTGTACTGTCACTGCCAGGGGGGCCCATGCCCCCCCTGCCCCCCCCCCCCGACGCGACGTCACTGGAGAAAACCAAACCAAAATAGCTTTGAAAGTGAAAATTAAGAATGCAAGTCTCTTAAAATATCGAAAAACTAAATGTACGCCGACCGATGGTACAAACTATTTATAAAGAGCAGAACATTTCTGCAGCCAGATGCTTGAAAATAAGTCGAAAATCGTCGCCGTTCCGGAATCGAGAAAACACACTGGAGTGGCTGTTGTCGCGCACTTGCGCTCGCGCTTGCCACTAAATTAGCCAGCAAGTCGCCTTAGCACCACCTCATTTGTTGTTAATTTTGGCCCACTAATTGGCCGAGCCGGCTGCCCGAAATTTCATGCTGGTTTGAAAGCAGTTCACGCTTTTTGAAGAGAAGCGCGCCGGCGGCGGCCGCAGTGCAATAGAAGTTGGCTTACCGCCGAATTTTATGTTCAATATTCTGGAGTTCCGCGAAATGCAGGTTCTATGAAAACGGCAAATTTAGTGACACAATAAGCTTAATGCCTTCGGGTTATGTTGCGACCTCAGAGAAATAACCAAGGATAGAGGGAGCAACAGCCTCAAAATACATACGTTTGTAGTCAACCAACATCTTATGCAAATTTACCGAAGTAAACAAACATTAGGCCCGTGTGTACAACGTTTACCTGATATAGGTTATATCCTGAGAAATATCAATTTAGCCACATACCAGACACTTTCTGCGTTCCATTGTATACAAAATCAGTCACTATATCCTAAATACTAATAAATAGCCTAGAAATTAACAGAAAAACAATTAAAAACGGGAAAAATGCATACGTAAACAATCGGAAAACTTGACATGCTGGGCATACACAAAACAAATATCGCTGAGTTAATGGACGCGGCACCCGCGGCAGCAAAAGCAGCGTTGCCATGTCGGGCGGTTTGAGGTATCTGTGACGATTTTATTAAAGTGATAATAATTAGATACTATAATTACGGAGCAATTTAGTTTTAGTTTAAAATTGTTATATACAAGAAATTAATAGCTACATTTGTTAATTTAGCGTTATGGGAGGTGTGCCTTCATTGAATCCCATTATTAAACCCTTCTATTTTGAAATGAAATGCTGTAAACAATGGAGTACGCGGCATCACTCAAAAAGATGTTGGCTTTGTTTACTTTTTGTTCTTACTCCCTCTATCCTTGGTTATTTCTCTGAGGTTGCGACTCTTCCTGCTCATTAAAAACAACTGTCAGAAGAATTTTCGCTCTATCGATTTTAATAATTTTTGCAACAACTTATACAAGCCAACTGGAAAATCGTAAATGCCTCTTGCTTACTACTTGGGGGGGGGGGTCCTTATCAAATTCCTAACCTCATTTTGCATTTAAGTAACACTTTTAAACAATTCGGGAGTTTTCGAGATAAGGGCTTCTTAAAAGTTTCTCATTAAATGGAGTGTATGCGTGTTATTTAACAATCTTGCATTATTATATACTGGCACATTTTCGAATCGCGTTGGCGATGTTCGGAGCATTGCTAATTATTTATAGACTGCACGTTTTTCTGCCCTCGATCGGCCTTGGTTCGAATTGAGGTCGAGCCCGACTGCACGCTCATGCTTTTATTAGAAAAACGCAGCTAATGGCCAAGAGCACTGGACAAAATGTGGATTCACGGTATTGCTCCTTATTAGCTTCAAATGTGTGATTTACTAATAATTGTCCTACACTTACTACTATATGCCTGGTTCATACAGCTTCTTTATCTTTTAGTTTTATTTTATTTTTACAAATAACACATTTCCATAATTTGAAGTTATCAATGACATTTGAAATTTCTTTAAAATAAAGTATACCTATGTAAAATTATAAGAGAGAAAGAAGAAGAAAATGGGAATACCAAATAAATTAAATTACACCATTTTGACTAAATTGCATGTAGTTACAAAACACGGTGTTAATCTTACACGTGTTAAATATTCACACCAGCATAGTTTTTATTGACACCGCAGAACATTTGGTGAAATTGACCAAAAAAGAAGGTGTAAAATTTACCAGATATGGTGTGGACTTATATTATAGACCGCACTTTTCGTATCAAATTTTTAACACCGGATTTTTTACTGTGTGGGATTACTACGGTCGTCTAGGGTTTTCCGTAGTACTTGAGCGAATGCTATCCTAGTTCTATCGGAAAATGTCGGCCCTAGCCGTAAATGGCAGCGAAGACAAAATAATAGTACAGTTGTAGATAAGGCAAGTTTGCACCAACGTCGTGATTAGGTCTGATAAAAAAATGATCTTATAACCTAAAATAATTATTATTGTAAAGAACGCTTCTTAAATTTGATGGATTTAATTGATATAATTCGGTCCTTCGGAAAACTCCATATTATTGTGTACGGCTCGTTAACATAAGTATGTATTACGTTTTCTTTTTAGTCAACGATTCCATAATTTTTCTTCAATTTGGATGATTTTCCTTATTAGGTTTCTTAAGCACCTTAGTTAACGCTTTATAGAGAGATAAAATAATGAGTTGTTTCGCGCCAGACGCTTTCATAGCCATAAAAACGAACTAAACTACACAACAAATTACATTCCGTAATAAATGAAAAGTGTACCTGTCTGTTGAACGTACCTATTCTTATACACCCGCATAAATAGGTTGAGAACAGTCTATTGTAATGCATGTGGCGTCTGCAGAACTTTCGTCAGTCCCACTTCGATCATTTATTTGCTTTGATATAATGTCTAGACCACACAATCCTTTATCTTACGAATACCATAAAACATTCATAAATGCTAGGTAATAGGTACGTTTACTGTATACCCTTGTTTCTAAATTAGATGGAGATGGGTACGCGCTCCGAATATCAAGAATAATACGTCGCGCAATATATGTATAAATATGTGGTCTCACGTATCAAACTTGTGAACAAGAAACACTTTTGGTTGTGCTCAATTATGTGCCTTTTCTTCATTAAAGGTTGGTGCTAATGATAATATATGAATATTAATTTTTTTTTTAATTATACATACAGTGACCGGCAGAAAGTTGGACACAAAAATTTAATATTTTTAATCTCTGATTTCGATAAATTTAAATTTGTAGCTGCTAATCGAACAAAATTAAAGTTTAGTAACAAATTCATGTGTTATCCGATGATAAGTTGCGCTTGCCGTATTTTGTTTTTTTGTAATACACAGGGTGGTCTAAAAAAATACAAAAAAAATAATAATTTTTTTTACTAGGTGGCTGTGGCTTTAAATCTGACATTCACCTTTGATTCCAAACAACTTTTGTAACTAACTTTTTACCGTATTTGAAAAAATAAGGGTATACTTTACTTTTGAGCTTTTTTGACATTTTTGAATCTACCTCGTATCCAAAAAGAGATATTTAAATTTTGATATGTGATTTTTGAGTTTGGAATGATGCACCAACTTTTATAAAGAATAAAATTTTCTGAGAAATTAATAATAAAAAAGTTTTCCATTTGTGTCCAACTTTCTGCCGGTCACTGTATATACGCCGTCTTTTGAGATCTTTGAATTTGTTTCTACATTTTCCATTTCCTAACTTCCTGTTATACTCTGGTATCAAGTCTAAAGGGCTTTGCAAGTTTTTCCGTATATTATGACATTTTAAGGGTAACATCTTTTAAGTATATCTCAATAACTACATAATATGACCGTTGCAAATTCTTGTATACTATTCAACCTCTGATAAAGGTCCATCAAATCATGAGTAGCAGTAGCTCTGTCTTTGTGCACACTAAAATCGTCCTGTACCTTATTTCTAAGGAAACCGTGGTCCACATCCTCTGGCCTACTATACAATATATACATCTGCACTTTAAATTATACTCCAGTGTGTACCGCAAAATTATTCGTTATTTTGATTAACGTGCCGGCCCCTGTATAATAAGGATTCCGGAAGGTATAATAAATCTCTTTCAAGAAAATGTCAGTGCCGTAATGGCCGGGGCGATTGTGTTGCGTCCCGAGTTAAGGATCTGCGGCCAGCTCCGGGAACTTAAGATAAAGGCCAAGTCCGGGGGCGAAAATCCGGGCCGGGTTCCGGTCCGATTTAACTATGCTCCGGCTTCCGGAATTAGTCCGGATGGGCGGCTAATTTGCGTTAGTTGCCCTGGGGGTTTGTCTAGCCAATCTACAGTTTAGAATATAGTTTTAACGCTGAATTGTAAAAATTGCATAAGAGGTTTTATTTTAGTTTGCATCATATTGAGTCTATATACGGAAAATATTTCATGCTCGTATAAACTTTTATAATTGAAATGAGTTTCTTCAACGTTAGGTTTAATTGAAAAACCTTTTGAACCTATGTTAATATGAACCTTAGACAAGGGAGGAGAGAGGACGCGTAACATGTATATATGGACCATAGCAGAGAGTGTGCCCAAATACAACAATGCGACGCCATAATTTGGTTCCAAACGTCGTGTGTGACAGCAGGTTTAGTTTTTGTGATTTTGTGCTCATACGGACTGAAGACATTGTTATTTTTGTGGCATCATAATGGTGTTTTGTTCAGCTTTTGGTTGCAAAAGTCGAGGTGAACAGAAAGTATCAGGAATAACCTTTCATAGGTAAATATTTATAGTTAGAAAAATAGCTTCAAGGAAAAAACACATTGTATTATTTGTATACGGCCTCAAACAACTAAAATTTGGTTGCTTTGTCGAAATTTGGTCCTTTTACAAACCAACAGTAATACTTTATAGGCATTTTTCATTCTTTACCAGTCCCACGCGATACGCCACTGGTGGTGCCTAACTGGGCACACTCAATTTGGCCGGATTATGAGTGCTCTCTCCCCTACCTTGTCTAAGATAATATGAACTTATTTGCTTAAAATGTGATTTTCTATCATGATTTTTATTTGTGACATTTACCTCTGAGATACATGAAAAACGCATTTTATTTTGACATTTCCTATTGATTCTCCTTGTTTTGTCGACAAAAGTTTGATAACCCTGTATACATTTTTTTTTCTGAAATTAAAATTTTTCGATGCACTAGGTTGTTTCATAGAATTTTACAAAAGAAGTTATAATTTTTGTTGCTGGTCGTTAGTGCACTATATATCCACATTGTATATTATTATGACCTAGATAGGTATTTATACGCGACGAATTTATAAAGTAGTACACGATTTTGTTGTAACAGACATTGTTGGAAATGGAGCAGGACTGATTCATTTTGTGCATTGTTTTGAAGTAGGTGGCCATAGTTTACACTTTCTTTATCGTGGTAGGTATAATACATATATTTATACCAATTTAAACTAGTAGGTACATTTATTTCCTTTCATAATATATCTCCTTTTTTTTCAAGATATAAAATTGCCGACTATAATCGTAGTGTTTTTTGATTTTGGAAAAAATAAGAAAAAGCTGAATGCAATGAAAGAAAACTTACCGTGGTCATCTATCCGTTTCCTCTTGATACTGTTGCCGTTAGGGTCGTGCTGGAGGCCGAGGATGCCATTGATGCTATATGCGCCTGAGCGTGGCTCGCTGAGCTGCGTGGCGGGCGCATGCGCGATCACAGATACTGGGCCACCGCTGGCCGACGACGTCGCCCCACTGGTGGCTATTTGGTGTGCGTGCTTCGCCTTTTCGGCGGCTTTGTTCCTTACAATCCTGCAAAAAAGGCTGCGTTTCAACACACACCGACGGAAAATAAATTTTTGCAAAGTGGGTTGGTTTGACTTAAACGAACCGATACTGTTTAATGTCATGCCTCTTTTTTAAATAATTATCAGGGGTAATATAACAAGTGGTGTGCCTATTATCGATAATACCTTTCGTTAATTTTACGAATTATAATCCCAAAGCTGAAAATACCGCACGACTGCGCAGCAGGAGTCCTACTTTCTTAGCATTGGGATTATAATGAGTGTTAAATTAAGGACAGGTATTATCTATTATAAGGCATACCACGAGTTGTATTTAAAAAGAGAATTTAACAACTGCAAATAGTTAGTTTGACAGCTGTCATTTCGGTTCTAATAGATATTTAAAGATCAATGTGTTAACTGAAAACATATATTCTAGTCCTATATTAAATTTGGTAATGTGAAGAAGTTATCGGGTTATCAGTTTTAGCTGCCACAATATTGGTTTAGCGTAACGTATAACTAAGATAGTAGGATTTCAGCGATTATTTCCCTCGCATACCGCTTGCATCCAATAAGGTAGCTCCTTCCATAAAAATCCAACCAATCATATGCCTCTGCTAGCGATGATTGCACTTGTGCAAATTATCGCGGTAATACCACTTGTGCAATTACTACTTAGTTGCTTAGCAACCGCGAATCTGTTCGATACAAACACGTAGGTACTCCTTAAAATTGGCCTGTTTTACACTGTTCTAAATTATTGTGCAGCTTATAAATTATGCTGCGGTATATATATGGAAAAGTATATATACGGTATATATATGGAAAAGTAAACATAGAAAAAATCAATACAGAAATTATTAAATCGTACTCGTGAAATAATCTAGACAAATACCACTCGTGCCGGAAATTTTTCTAAATAATTTTATTCTCAAATTGGGCTTTTATTTTCAGAGATAAAATCCCGAGAGCGAAGCTCTCTCAATAATTTATACTCGTGATCTTTCTAGGTAAAATAGCGCTTTCGAAAAAAATATCGATAAAATTTCCTGCACTTGTGATATTACATACGATTATTTCCCTCATACTGCTTGCATCCAATAAGGTAGCTTGTTCTATAAAAATCCAACCAATCATATGCCTCTGCTAGCGATAATTGCACTTGTGCAAATTATCGCGGTAATTGCACTTGTGCAAATTATCACTCCGTTGCTTAGCAACCGCAAATCTGTTGGATACAAACACCAAACACGTACCTACTTCTTAGAGTTTGTGTGTTTCACACTGTTCTAAATTATGCAGCTTATAAATTATGTAGCGGTACTATTAAGCATTGTATCAATGAATTTATGTAACTTTTACGTTGCTACATTTTTGTTATTGGACCTCCGTCTCCATTTAAATTTATGTCACATTCAGAAAATAAACCAACGCTGACAGGGTGTAGGTATAATCGCATTTGCCTTGGATATCCAAGCGTCATGTTTGTTTACTCGAACGCTACAGTCGAAGCTGTCAATGAACTCGTTCAAAATTAATCGTTTTGGAAATGTAAACATAGAAAAAATTAATACAGGAATTATCAAATCGTATTCGAGAAATAATCTCGACAAATACCACTCGTGCCGGAAATTTTTCTAGATAATTTTATTCTCAAGCCCTATTTTGACCATTGGTTCATATTGGCATTGGCAGGCGTTGAATTCTCATAATAATAATTCTTAGATATACCATATCATCCTGTAGATCGAAAAGGAGCAACTTTCTGATAAGGCATTCATGGCTCAATACCTTTAGTTATTTCGGCCTTTGAAAGCTCCCATAGAGCTTTGTCTAATTCTTTAAGTCCTGGTATACCTGCCTATCGAGATTTATCATTAAGCGCAAATCAGGAAATGTTGAAACATTTAAACTCAGGAGTAAAATTCACAATGCCCAATTTTATCTAGACTTCTAACTTTCCAAAGCGAACAGAAAGTGTACGAACTTAACGAGATCATGTTGCCTGATTGAAACATTGTCGGCGATCTTTGTATCGGCATAGGTGGGCCGTTATGTATTGATACAAGAGGTTTACGAGTTTTATCTGAGTTGGCCTTTATCAGCACAACGTGTAGCTTTAGAATTATTACATTGCAATTATGATCAGATACTACTACTGTTCATGTTTGCTTATCACTTAGTGAGGCGTGTAATAGGCTCGCAGCAACTGTTCGATTGAACGCCAATATGAATTCAATTAAACATTCGCTGGTATTGTACGGATATTTACTTAAGTTAATTTGTGTATGAATAGCGAAATGTTCAGGTTCGGATAGGTGTTTTATCTGATCTTCGTGGAACAGGTCAATTAGTTGTCATGAATAACAGATTTTGTGGAAACTGGAATTTTTTTACATAATGTTAATTTCATGGTATTAAGGCATAGTTACGCATTAGAACACACGATACTTTTTACAATCATTTTGACCAACACCGTTTTAATGTAGTGCTTTTTAAAATTTACGAGAAACTTAACAGAAGTGCGAAAAAATATCAAAGATCACACGCAAAGACTTCCACGGCAAATCTATATATTGCGTATACCGCAGTGGGAATTGGGAGATCAACACGTGATGTATACCCCATGGAAAATTTATAAGAAATTACGGAATTAAGTGGCACGTGGCGCGAATTCGCAACATCACTCACACACGTGCGGTGGGCAAAACAAAAAATCGACACCCCCGCCCCGAATTTGGCTTTCCCTTTCACCACTGCCACTCGCCACCCCATGCCCGCATGCGTCTGATAATGTATTTCGTAATCCAAGCTTAACCGGAAGTTATATCAAAATCTTGAACAGTTAGATAAGTACTTGTCAGTTGCACTATCTATGGCAAGAAGCTTTGAGGTAGAACCATCGAAACAGGTGGATTATTTGATTTCCCTTGTCAACAGTTAAAATTTTGGCGTTATAAAAATATGTAAGAAATACATCCATGATGATTGTTGAGAGTAATATTTTACTAAATCCAGGACGACGTATATATGAGCCACCATATTTTTATGACCAATTTGCAAGGTATACAATTCCTTAAAAGGTAATTGAAGAATATTACCATATTTGTCTTAAGAAGCGCAATATATGGCTTGGCAAGCGTGTAAGTAATAAGCGGAACGATTAACAAGTATCTAGGTGGTACATGCTTGGTGAATATACTATTATACCGTCAGATAGTCACAGATTTAGGTGCCCCGTTTTTGCATACAAGCCTCCAAGAGGGTTGAAAGTACATCGATGTTGAGTAGAATGAGGGGTAATTTACGAGTGGCCCCTGGGTATAACATATGGAAAATTCGATTTTCATTAACATAAATAAAACCTGTCATGTTGCAAGCCGTGTTCTCTAAATGATTAATTAATAGAACCTGGCTTCGGAAAACTAAAGGCTTGAGTGTTGCAGGTGGCTAAAGATTGAAATAAAGGCGCAATCTTGTAAAGAAAAATTGAGATTTTGACCAATTTTTCCACACAGGCCTATCGAAAGTATGAAAATGTACGTGGTCACTATCCCGAAAAATATAAAAAGTATATAAATAATTAACTTATTATATAGGAAAATCGAATTTTCTATATGTTATCCCCAGGTGCCACTCGTAAATTTCCCTTCATTCTACTGAATATCGATGTACTTTTAAACCCTCTTCGAGGTTTGTATGCGAAAATGGGGCACCTAAATCTGTCACTATCTGACGGTCTATATTCATTTTAAACTGAAAAAGTTGTATTAGTGCGAGGACCCGCGGGGTAACTGAAACAACTGAGTAAGAGAAAACCCCCCAAGTGGATTATTTTGCTGGGAACAAAAAAAATATATGAGAAAACAAAAATATGCTTTCTGTTTAAGTGTCGGAAGAATTAGAAAAATGCGTTCTATAGACTTTTCGCTGTCGGAGCTGTGGTGATTCGTAAATGTGTTATCGTATCGACTCAGTTTGATCAACTTTTGGGTATTTCATGCATGGAGGTAGGTATGTAGGTATGTAGAATATATTGCCTCAGAGATGTGAGATGTGATAAGAATATATGTCTCCATGAACAAGCGCCAAAGCCGCATCTCTAGATACTCACCCTCGTTACAAATTACATTACCGGATCTAAAGCTTTGTGCTTGTCTAACACGGCAGCGACGAGCTGAACTTACCAGATTGACTTTTTAGCTTCTCTGGTTCAGGTTAAGTGTTGGGGTAGCGGTAGCCTACTCCTTGTCGCAGCCACTAAGCTTCAGGCCTTCTCTGTTGCTGAAATCGTATCCCACCGCAAGGCATAGTATTGTTCCAACTTTATGCATTTACATACAGTTGTCCTTTGTACACCTTGCTTCAGTTTTGAAAAAATGTTGAAGTCGTCGAATTGGATTAATTGAAATAATATTCTACGCGCGCCAGTGTGCAGCATGCCTTTATTCAAGCGCCTCCCATCGCCCCTCTTCGTGTATAAGATTATGTGTCACCACAAACTCTCCAAAATAAAGAACATGGCCTATAATAGAAGCCGACAGGGAGAGATATAAACCATGCCGTCTAAAGTATTCTTTTTGCTGGCGAATAATATAGACGGCATCAGTAGCGAAGTGCTCTTCATAAACAAACGCGAAAGCCGCAACTCAAACTAATCAGTCTCATTGCAAATTAGATTACCGGATCGAGAGCTTTGTGCTTCTCTAATACGGCAACGGAAAGCTCAGTCGCCCAGTTCGGCGTTGGAGGGTCTTGCTTTGCAGCTTTGACGATTCAGGAGCAGTCTCGGGTGGGGCCGCTGCTCGGCGCAGCCACTTAGCTTCGGCCTCTCTGTGTCGTTGTAATTGTGCCGCAAATTGGGTTTGAGGGTTGGACTATATTCACCGTAGCAGCGAGATATTGTTCTGGGGCGAGTACTCGGTTCATGCTTCCATAAAATGCCACAAAGTCGGATGTTATTTGATATTGTAAAACTGCAATTCAAAGGTTACTTGGAGAATGGAAAACAGTTATAGGTGAGAAGTTGGTGAATGTAATATTTTGGAATATTGAAAGTGCGTTTAGAACATTCGACAGAAAAATTGTACCTATTTTTAAAATTGCATCAAATGGAATTTTGGGGGACAGTTTTTAAATGGTTGGAAGATTACTTAGTAAACTGGTGTCAAATAACTGAATTTAAACAAATGGAGAACCCCAGAGTTCGGTTTTCGGACTTTTACTCTTTACTTTGTAGATAAATGATTTGGTGATGGCAGCGAAACATTGCAAAATTCAGTTGTTTGCTGATGACACACTCATTTATTTTGTTGGAAATTCGGAAATGGAAATAAGTATTTGAAAATTTGAGAAAAGATAAAAAATACGTATGTCAGTTTCGTTTGAAATAAATAAGTTACAATTAAATTCCAGTACCTATATCGAAATACATGGTTTTATGAAATGCTAACCTCAATGAGGAAAAAAAACGAATTAAATCTTTTTTTGGAAATAATTGAAATTTGAGAAGTAATGTACACCTACAAAAATAACTCGGACTATTTTTAGATTCCGAATTAAATTTTTGCAAGCACATTCAATATCTCTCAGCTAAACTTCAAAAGAAATTGAATATCAAGTGATATAACACAAAAATCGAAGTTAAAAATTTTCAAGTCAATAATTATATTTCCACATTTTACCTATTGTTCCACTGTATTATTTTTGTTAAATAAATCTCGAATTGATATATTACAGAAGTTATACAAAAACTAGCACTGAGGGTAATTCAAAATTGTGATAAATATATAAAATGATTTCAGTATTTAGTATAGTGTTTACCAGAAATATATAATATCGAACTTCGCAAATATAATGTCAAATGCACAAATGGTTAAAATTTGGGCAGAATCAGTTACCTATGTTACAAAGGCTTAAAAATGATTAATAAACTTCCAACTGCTATAAAAAACGCAAAAAAATAAAAAAATTTAAATCAAGATGCAAAATGTACATTGAAATAAAAGTATATATATTAATTATTAGGTACACCACATCATTGAGACAAATCATTAAAGTTTCTCTATTGGTCGCAGTCTCTAACTTATTATTTCATTATATAGTTAACTTTTCACACTACCTTTATTTTTTTTGTTCGAATTTAATCAGCTTCTTGTCCATTTTTACTTATTTCCTCTATGCCATTTTCTAAATAAGGTCTTAAATAAGCAATGATATAATCGTATCCGATTAATGCGTTTCCAACGTCATTGATTGTTAAAATTAATCCTATCTATAATACAATGAAACCGGAAGCCACTTCACCATAATTCCCAGTCCCACATTTATAATCTTCAAATTATTTCAAAGCTGCCTCTCCGTGGGGGACCGTAGTTCGAAAAGTCAGCATTTTTCTTGCACTCTTAAGTGCAGCACAATGGCAAGCGAACAATGGTCGACATACAAAATGTGCTGCCGTACCCCACGGTATATGGGTGTCTCCCTCTTTGCCTGCCCAGCCAGATAAGTTCGTCTTTATTATAGCCCGACCAGCTGCACCTACGTGTGATATTGTCGGGTGGAGTCTATTAAAATAGACTTTGTATTGTATCACAACTAGCATACTTCATTAAAATGTTTACCCGTAGCGTGTATACAAGGATTAGGGTACATTTGAGGGGATTCTGTTAAGTGCGTTCCTACGTGGGGTCAGTGTCAATGTAAACTGTTGGATTCGGTGTACGGTTCTAGTTTAATACGGAAATAGGGGATGTAGGAAAGAATACACGTTGGGTACAGTCAAGACCATATAGAGCCATTGGACTCTCATCTGCGTTTACCATCTGGGAAAAACTATGTGTTCCATTTCTCGAAAAAGTGTTGCTTTTTGGAAAAACATATGTGTAACTAGAACCTTCAATAATTATACTACAATTACTACAATATAATAACAATCCAGCATTTTCTGGGTATGCGTCTGTAAGGTAGAATGTCTCCTTAAGATATTCTGGTATGAATTAATTAAACTTTCACATCATGCAACTTTAATAATATCCGATGGCTTCTGTGCAATTAAGAACGCAAATTAATAGTTAGCACCGAAGTCATAACGTAACTCTCCAATTCTGGCCGCCGCCTTACTCCATGCAAAGATGATTGTAATTTAGTGGCTAATATTTAACAAAATGTTAAGCATTCGGCAAATTTATCGAACCATATCTTCAATCAACTCCATTAAATTCATAAAAGGAAGATTCATTAAAGAAATATTCTTGGTTAATTACTTCAAGTTAATTTTTCCAATTAATAATGAATAATGTCAGGAGAGCACCACAATTAATTGACTGCTTCCCGAGACCTGATGCAAAATTAAAGCTCACATTTGAAGATGCAATTTAGCACTTTATTAGACATTCCAGAATCCAGCTGCAACTTGAACGACGACCGACTCACACTATGGAAAAGAATGGAATTTCAAGTATATACAGGGTGCTTCACTTTTAAGGGACCAAACTGTATAAATTGTATCTTTTTAAGACCCTACAAAAAAATACATTGTGTTAAAATTTTAAAAAATATGTGAACTATTGGATATTTACCAAAAATTTGAGACATGTATGTCAAATTTGGTACACGTTATAACGGCATGGGTTAGCATAAAACCTGTAAATATCAAACATCTTGAGCAACTAGTGGCGTAGAAGTGGATAATTACTCCGATTGTTTTTAGGAAAAAATGAATCACCCTGCATAGTAATAAAATGTATTGATTTGTTATGTATAGCTTAATCGTAAACATAAATGTCCTTTCGGCAATTTTTCGTATGTGTCATGGTTTCGTAGCAAATTTGGTTTTTGTATTATTTCAGGGTATTTCTGAAAATTAACTAAAAACATTGCTCGGTAAGTAAGACCCAAAGTAGAAAAAGTGTGTTTCCTACTTTAAGCGAAGTAACTTTTTCCAATAAACTTACCTATTTAAGGCTATACTTACTTTCGAAGACACAGGTCTAAAATATTTAGGAAAGATAAAATTAATGTTACGCTCTTTATCTCAAAAAGTAAAACCTTGAATGGATACGGTAAGTTTATTGGAAAAGTTAGTTTATTTAAAGTAAGAAACACATTTTTCCTACTTTGAGTCGAGCAAATTTTTTAGATAATAGAAATAACGTGAAATAATAAAAAAAACAAATTTGACATGAAACAATCACACATACAAAAAATTGCAAAGAGGATATTTTTGTTTAAAATTAATATCTGCATTAAAAATCGAAACATTTTATTACTAGGTACCTATACAAGCCGATTAATTTTTTTCTAAACATTTGTACTAATTACCCACTTCCCCGCCACTGGTGGTTCAAGGTATTTGATATCAACCCTTGACGTTATAACGTGTACCAAATTTGACTTAAATATCTCAACTAGTTTGGTAAGTATTCAATAACGTCCAAATATACTTTTTTTAAATTTTAACACCCTCTAACTTTCTTATAAGACCTTAAAAAGATACAGTTTATACGAGAAAGTGCGGTTATTTTTTTGAAGATCTATCACCGGTTACAGTATGGTCCCTTAATAGTGAATCACCCTGTGAACACTCTAGAAATCTATGAAGAGCAGAGTAAAATTCCGCATTATATACATTTTAAGATTGCCCTAAGGGAAGATATTTCACAGACACTACTATTTCGATTGGACGATTATTCTATCGCTAGCTATGATTTTTTTAAAGGACTAATTTTCAGAATACCATATTAGGCATTATTTTAAGCATAAAATGGATCTTGCCAACGAATTGGCCATAGCTGGAAACCTTTCATACAAAATATGAATACTCTAATATATACAGGGCGTTCACAAAGTGGAGACAAAGTTAGTTTTTCTAATAAGTACTCTGTAGAAACCACGGGACACAGACTTCCACAAGATATGCAGTAAAAATGTGTATAATTTAAACTGAAGCCGTACCTAATGCTGATCGAGCTGTCTCGCAGGCCCCTTTAATTCATTTAATTTGAATTGTTTAGGATAATATATTAGGGGTTTCGTTCTAAATGAGTTTTGAACGAAGTGCTAGGCCACTGGCACGTGCTGGTCTTCCCAGCAAACAACGTTCAGGCACGTGCGAGTAAATTTTGTGTCGTGGTAAGCTCTCGCAGTAATGCCCAATAATCTCTTATTACTCAAAATATCGTTACTATATACTGCATTTTACAGTTAGGAGGCGGCAATGTATTTTTTATTGGTGAATAACTGTAACAACGGCCAACTTCTAACCTAACAGATACTTTTAGAAAATTATTAAAAATAATATGATACTAATAATTTAACATTTTCGATCAACTGAATATGACACCGTTATAGCAAAGTCTAGAGAATATTCTCTAGACTTTGGTTTGGTATAGTATAGCTTTTTACACCGTAGTACCAGGACTTCTGTAATTATAGTCTATCCAAGATACAGCGGCAGTAGATATAAACAAAGTCACATGACCGCATTGCGATCGATTACCAGGGACTGACTAATATGAGATTCCAAGTGGCTTGTAATTCTGAACTAATTCTTTTAGAAGTTCTAAAAATTGTGTTTTTACCTTTCGTGGATCTTTATAAATTTCCTTAAATTAAGTAGCAAAATAAATTTACAGAATATACTGCTCGCGATCCGATCTCAAATATGGAGAAAACTCGACTGAGGGAAGAGCCGGCCCTGCATTCTGCTCGCCGCGTAAACACTTGACATTTTATGACGGCCAGATCAATAAGAGAATAGGTCACGTGGTGGCCAATGTTTTGATCCACTGCCGCTGTATCTTGGATAGACTTTAGGTGCTAGAAGAACCGCTGGTTATTTCAATATGTATTTATTTTAAAATTCCGAAGAAAGAAAAATAAATTAGTGTTTCACTTCTTACCTTATATGTGCCTGTCTAGGTAAGTACCTGAGAAATAAGAGTTTCTAGTAAAGTTCCGATAAAAATTATTCGTATATAGGTATGGATTTTTGAAATACGTTTTCATAAAATAATTTTAGAACATCTCTGAAGGCTATATGATGACTTATAAAAACAGGAGTAGTCGAAGAAGGGCTTTGACAGAATACATTAAAGATACGTTTTTAATGCCCAATCAATAATGGATTGATTTAAAAGTCTTTAATCCTTTTACTTCTAATTTGCTATTTGAATTTTTATTGCCGTGATTTTGGGTAGTAGCTCCAATTTTCAGCAAATGTACATATACCTAATTCAATAATGAAGGAAAGGACCTAGACAGTATTTCAATCTAGAAATATTTTTGTAGTTATTTTTATGTATCTACTTAAAATATTTTCGCACATATCCAGGTCCTTTCCTTCATTATTATTGCAGCAGGTGCAAGGCTCGTAAAAAGATTGCCTACAAAGCAAGGGCGCCCATAGAATAGTATATTATACACCTAGGTTGAGAAGTGAGCCATTATTTCCGAGCATTTTTATATCCTGAGGCGCGTAGCGCCGAAGGATATAATATGCGAGGTAAATAATGGCCTTCTCAACCGAAGTGTATATAGAATTTTTTTTACTACTAGCATTGAAATATTGCCATATTTTAGTCATTTCTCGCTTTTTTCAAATACTTCAAAATATCAAGTAGCCTGGGAGTTCAGTTGTCAAGCTGATAAAATGACACTCATTTCTAAATGTCACATAGAAAATCTTTCATTATTTACCCAGGTATTTTTTTATTATCATTATTTACCTAGGTAGAGAAATATTACTTCTCATTAGAGGAATGAGGTAAATAATGGTGATTTCTCAGGTTAGTAGTAAAAAAAATATTTTAGGGGGGGGGGGGCAAAATTATCTCATCTAACCTTGTTCTTTTTAGAACTACCTAGCTATGAATCGATAATTAGTTTATGTGATTGTGGCCCAGTTAAATTTTGTATAAAATATTTCAGGGGTTTGTTTTATACAGGGTGTCCCGAAATTAGCCTGCCATAATTTACCAGCGTATTCTACGACCTAAAAAATGAAAAAAGTTCCTATAAACATGGCCTCAAAAATGCCCCCTAATGGGGCTATAGCCCCCGAAAGGGGCAGTTTCACAAACGGGTTTGTATAAATATTTCCAGAACGAACAAAGATAAAATTCTGAAATTTGGTATGTGATGTTCCTGTGAGATTTGACATTTTCCGAGGTAGCGATAGTTAGACATTCTTAATCATAGCCGTCCCAAATGGGGGGGTTTAGGAGTTAAAATTACCACAATTTTTTTGTATACTTTTTTCCAGATTTCTTGCAAAATTATGAAAGTTGAAGGTATTCTACGAAGAAAAGGTGCTCTTGTTGAACTTCGATAGCATGCATCGTTTTCGAGTAAACTCGTTTTGAATTTTTTTTGCAGAATGCCATGAAAATGCCTATTAGAAATTAGCCTGCCATAATCTACCACCACATTTTTTTGATACAAAAAAATGAAAAAAGTTCCTATAAACATGGCCTCAAAAAAGTCCCCTAAGAGGGCTATAGCCCCCGAAATGGACACTCTGGCAAACGGTTTCTTCTAAATATTTCCAGAACGAACAAAGATAAAATTATGAAATTCGGTGTGATATATCTGTGAGATTTGAGTTTACCGAGGTAGAGAGAGTTTGACATTCTTCTTCATAGGCGTCCCAAATAAGGGGGGTCAAGGGGTTAAAAATATCCCAAAATTTTTTCTGCGCTTTTTTCATGGTTTATTCTCCCAGGTATGTCACATACCAAATTTCAGAATTTTATCTTTGCTCGTTCTGGAAATATTTAGAAAAACCGTTTGCCAAAGTGGCCATTTCGGGAGCTATAGCCCTCTTAGGGGCACTTTTGAGGCCATGTTTATAGGAACTTTTTTCATTTTTTAGGTCGTAGAACACGCTGGTAAAATATGGCAGGCTAATTTCTAATACGCATTTTCATGGCCCTCTGCAAAAAAATTTCAATACGATTTTACTCGAAAACGGTGCACGCTATCAAAGTTCAACAAGAGGCACCATTTTTTCGTAGAATACCCTGAAATTTTATAATTTCGCAATAAATTTGGGGAAAAAGCACACACAAAATATTTAGGGTATTTTTAACCCCTTAACCCCCATTTAGGACGCCTATGATTAAGAATGTCTAACTATCGCTACCCCGGCAAATGTCAAATCTCACAGGTACATCACATACCAAATTTCAGAATGTTACCTTTGTTCGTTCTGGAAAAATTTGGAAAAAACCGTTTGTGAAACTGCCCCTTTTCGGGCCTATAGCCCCATTAGGGGGAATTTTTAAAGCCATGTTTATAGGAACTTTTTTCATTTTTTTAGGTCGTAAAACACGCTCGTAAAGTATGGCAGGCTAATTTCGGGACACCCTGTATACCTGGAAGGATATGAAAATAATCTTTTCCTCAACTATAATAATATAAAATATAGCGCGAAGGGATTTTGAGAATCTCCAGGGGGGCACGTGCCCCCCCCCTGTTAAATTAAATAGGGGAGTCAGTAGCGTAACCAGAAGTATGTCAAGGGAGGGGCAAGAGATCAATAGGGGTCTACAAATAAGTACCTAATCTGGATACCTAATTAAAAATTAAACTCATAACAATTTTATTTCTTCAAACAGTTCAAACAAAAAGTATATTCCAAACATAAATAACACTCGAAGAACTTAAAATTTTTAAAAATAAAAATATATCATTTGTAAAGAAAAACTAAAAAAGGTATTCTATTAACAAAAAACAAATAAAAACAAAATAGAAAAAATCGCTACCTATAAAAAATATCACAAAAAATCAGTCTTTAAAAATCAGCTCCAATCGTCTTTTGCCGCTATTTGTATATCTATTACTTGATAATTTGTTATGGATCCACTTCGATCTCTTTGTGTACATTAAGAAGCGGTATTCAATTGACTCTTTGTTCACTCATTGTAGACCTGAGCCAACCTTAATTCTTCTTAAGCTAGAAAAGCTCCTCTCAGCTTCTGCAGTGGTGACTGGTATGACACAAAGTATTTTAAGTAATATATGTTTATATTTGGATACAAACCTGTTATCGCATTTTAAGGCTTCGGCAGCATTTTTAACTGCTTTTGAGTCCTTATAATATTGCACGTCAGACATCAAATGTCAAAATGTCACTGATCCAAAGTGCGAATGCCAAGGGGGGGCGGGCATTTGTCCCCTTTGCCCACCCCCCTGGTTACGCCACTGAGGGGAGTCCTTTTGGATTGTGGCCTGCTGTTCGATGTTAATTTTATAGTAGCAAGACGATCATGATAAAATAGGGTCCTGGCGACCACAAGCTTCAATAATAGCGTTAACGGTATGTTGGAAAAAAGACATACAACGCCATGGTAAAATATCGCTGCTGATTTATTTCGACAAAACGCGTGAAGCCACCTACGTTTGACGAAATGAACACTTTCTATGACATTGCTTTAATTGCTTAAAACATATGACACCATTCATGCTCTTAGAGTTGCTATATTACATATTTGGCTTGCCAACTACGAGCAGTAAAGACAAAGCATATTCTTGGAAATTCTTGAGCCAATGCCAACGTTGCCGGATCGCTACCATTTGAGATGCTTAAATAGAGCTACTGGTCAATAGACGACACTAAGAAAACCCAGAAAGGGAACGGGCTTTTTGAATTTGATTATTACTTCATCTATTTTTCTGCAAATTGTGGAATTTATGAAACCAGATACCTTACTCATAATTAAATAATAATATAATCAATTTGTAATATTTTTTAAGCAAAAGCAACTGGCAACATCAAAATTTACTAAAACCGAATAATAAAAAAGTTGCCATATGATGTGGACTTTATGTGTGACAGTGTAATTATTACCCGTATGGACTGCGTAATGCGTATTCCACGCGACTTAAATTCAGATTCTATTGCAATCAGTAGGAGAATATCCATCTCCGGAGACATCCCGTTTCCTTGGCGGCCGGAAAAAGTCCGGAACACCCCGACCCGTTCAATATAATCCCTGGGGCGGAAAGATGGCCGCCGCCGCCCGACGGGGTTTGGGGGGGGGGGGGGGGAGAATCGTAAGTGCACCGGAGCGCCGGCCATAGGACAAGGAGCCGTAACCCGAAAGCTCAATGAAGGAGCTTAACGCCGTGCCGCACGGTTCGCCGCGCCCTGCCGTACGGCTTTCCGCCTTTCTGCGGCCGCAACAGCTTTCGCGATAATGACGCGGCCGTGTTCCGCGGTGCGCCCTTTTTGCTTCCACCGCCCGTTCGTGTTCGGTTTTGTTTTTAGTCGGCTTTACAAGTATTATTTTTCTGTATACTCGTTTACCCATCATGTGTGCCCTTATGTATTTGATCAATTCACGTTGACTGTGAGTTTACTCCTATTACCGGTGAGGGGCCAAAGGTAGGTACGTGTATGACCACACACATTTTGGCCAATCACGAACCTGCATTTTAAAAATTCTTCCAGTTAAATTTTCGTTACAAAAACTGCGCTACGCCTATATGGGGCCTATTATGGACGACGGCAACTGATGCTCCACAACACAAACACGTATCTGTCAATGTGTGATTTAATTATAGAAAAAGGGGTTCAGAATAGCGCAAATTATTTCGAATATGATGAGTATAGAATTTTTTTATTATTCGATTTAAGTAAATTCTGAATTGCTTTTATTTACAAAATCACGTCATTTTCTTTATCCGCAAGTGTCATTATTTTTCATAGCTTAGAAGAATGTTGTAGAGAAAAGTTGTTCGCTTTTCAAGTTTTTACCACAACGCCAGATTTCAGAACTCTATAATTTTAAACTTGTAGATGGCACTCTTAGTTTTTCTGTGTTAGCGTCAGTCGCTGGAACAAATATGTTCAATTATCATTATTACAAAAAAACGTTTGAGATTGGCAGTGAAGTGTCTCAAAATCGTCATTAAAAGCTCAGAAATCGTCACTGAAGTAGCCCATTGTACAGGGTTATTCACTGAGAATTAGCCCCCAACCTAACTTTTTTGTTTTTTAAGATAAAAGGGTGATTCAGAAAACAAAATCAATGGTTGGGCGAATACTTTTTTATGCCATGACCGTTTAGTGTACAGGGTGTTCCAAAAAAGTAGGACGAATGGCAACTTAATTTTTTTAAATGGAACACCCTGTATATTATTGGATTTTTGAAATCTGCTCATCAAGGCAATCAAAATGATAAACTTTGTGGCATTATCTTTTTCCGTTTTTGAAAAATTCCATATTCAAATTTTATACTAAATTTATTTAACTCGAATTTGTGGATCTGGTGATAAAGATAGACGATCTATGTAATAACGAAAAATATTTGTTTTAAACAAGAGAGTAATATAGTGAAATTCCAAAATGTTTAGGAGCTTTTACGATTTTCCTGAAATTCTTTATTTCGAGAATATAATCAGTAAAATTTGAAAAGGCTCCTAACATTTTGGAGTTTCACTATATTACTCTCTTCTTTAAAACAAATATTTTTCGTTATTACATTGATCGTCTATCTTTATCACCAGATCCACAAATTCGAGTTAAATAAATTTAGTATAAAATTTGAATACGGAATTTTTCAAAAACGGAAAAAGATAATGCCACAAAGTTTGATATCATTTTGATTGCCTTGATGAGCAAATTTCAAAAATCCAATAATATACAGGGTGTTCCATTTAAAAAAATTAAGTTGCCATTCGTCCTACTTTTTTGGAACACCCTGTACACTAAACGGTCATGGCATAAAAAAGTATTCGCCCAACCATTGATTTTGTTTTTTGAATAACCCTTTTATCTTAAAAAACAAAAAAGTTAGGTGGGGGGGCTAATTCTCAGTAACCCTGTACAATTTTTTCAATAAGTAGGTCTTGGCGACATGTAAACATCAAACGTCAGACGCGGAGCCATCGCCCGTCAAAAGTGACCAAATATTCAAAACCCGGCCGATAAAGGCCCATTTAACTTTTCGTACACATTCCGAAATTGTTACCTATGGCAGCGCAATCTTTCAGCAAAAATATTTTAGTAGGTTTGAATACCAATCTACTTTTCATGGAGGCTGCACAACAGGCAGCAATTTTGAGTTTCTGTTGGAATGCGCCGTGCCTCGTCATACTTGAAGTAAGTAGAGCGATCGTCAAAGTCAAGCAACGCCGCGCGCAGTGGGTTCATGGACGGGTGATCCGTGATCCCTTATGATTATTTTTTTGCCTAATAAAACTTTTTTTTCTGATTTCAAAAAAATATAGAATATGTACATACGTCGGCACTGAAGTTCTTTTTATGACTCGTGTGGTTTATTTGCCTCAGCCAGAGGCCGCGGCTAAATTCCACATGAATCGTGAAAACTTTAACTTCAGTGTCTTGGTACATAAATAACTATTTTATCCTATATCCCATTTTTTATGAATGCCGTTGTAGCTCTTCTTACTTCACGAAACATTGAAATAAAAATTGAATTTTGAAGAAAACTATTGAAACTATGGAAACCACATAAATTTGAAGAATATTCAGTTGGGAATTTTTCTTTTTCGTAAAAAAAATTAACTTAAAACCACATTTAATAATGAAAATGCATATATACAGTAAGTATAGTAAAACTGAATGATTTTATGTACCTATGTTAAATAAAATTCATTTTGATTGAAGTATGAAAGTTGGCACAGCGGAATAAATTTGAAAGGCGAATAACTTTTCTCTACAATATTTCTCGAAATTTTTTCAATATAGTGCGGACTGTATATATGTGTATGTGACACAGTTTAGGAAAAACTAGCTTTACTTTTTTTAATTTGTATCGATCCTTGATACTATGTCAATGTCAAAATATTTTATTTATACACTTCATTACATTTTACAATTTATTATTACATTTTTTAAATCAAAGGCTATGTCAATGTATCAAATTTTAGTGTTATCATACACAACTTTGTTTTGTGATTTGATGCAAAAAAGTACTAGAATTAAAATGTAATCCATATAATCGTTCTGATTTTTAATTATAAAAATCCTTTGCTTAATTATCCTTTGTCCCCTTATTATGAGAAGACTGTAGATTTTACTCATCATCATTCTACATAAATTTAGTTTCTTTTTTCCATTCCACAATCGGTGTCGCAGTGTACAGGAAAATATGTGGACTTGCTCTTGGTTTTACAACTTTACTGCTCATTTGCAGAATATATCCATGCCTTTGTTTATCAATAGGTAGTACAAACGGTATACAGGGTGATTCAGTCATGATGTAAAAAATTTTAACCTCAGGTATAATAAAATAGCTTTATATGAATCCGAAATTTAAAAATGTCTGAAGTCAACCAAAAAAAATAAAAAATATTTACCCCTTACTCCTTCCTAGTCAGCTGGTAAGCTCGCGCGTCAAGACTGGTGCGCAGTTGCTAATTGCACAACATATCGTAAATTTACCTGTTTTTTTACTTTTTCACAGAAACTATTTCAAAAATGTAGAAATTCTGAGAAAATCCTAAAAGGTCGATATTTTTTGTGGTTTCTAAATTATCAGGGTAACATTTTTCTGTTGTGGCGATAAAAACAACATGGTCTAACTTAATTTATTATTAATAATTTTCTCCTGCAGCAGGCGGGTTCTACCTGCGCTGTCGCCTGTCGTACACGGAATGTGGGAGCACGGGCATGGTGCGAGGATGGTATCCAAGAATCTGGCGGTAGCAGCGGTTCACAGCGTCGATCCACCGGAAGAGTACAGAGGCACGTGCACTACCCTCTGCCTTCCACTCGGCACTGGCCGACGTGGCGGGTGGCGGTGGCGGTACTGACACTGGTGATGGCCTGCCGCGGAGCGGACGTCCAGCAGCTAGTGGGCGGCGCGCAAGTGGCAAGTGGCGAGCAAGTGGCAACGCAGCACGTGACAGCCTACCGGAGCGCCGAGTTACTGGGGACGAAGGTTGATTTGCCTAATGTTTTAGATTTCGTAAAATAGTTTTTTTTTGCATTTTTTTTAGTAGACGTCCCCCACTGTGTGGTTAAAATTTTTTACATCATGACTGAATCACCTTGTATAACAACACTGGCCTCAGAGTGTAAAGATTGCTTATAATAATCTAAATACTTGAGAGAAAATGGTTCGGACGTGGCTTAATTATAAAATGTCAAGCTCATAATATGCAGAGTGCAGAGGGTGAAATGTGACATCTTCAACTTGCATTCACATTTACTGACTCTTTTTATAATAGACTATAAGTATAGTCGTTAGTGTAGAATTTGGCGTTATTCGCATCTCATCATTGGTAGATACTTGGTATACTAATAAATATCAAGTCTTGTTCTGTTGGCTGGCTCTCATTTACATTTGGATACATTTAGGTATGTATATTACATCATAGTATTGTTATTCTTAGATTAAATTTGTAGGTACCTATAACGACCCACTCCCCCGTTTAATAGAGAGCCACTTACTCGAAATTGTTTGACGCCGTAATACTAACAAGAGTGGAAGTGCCAAGCTCGAAATATCTGCGGGGGGTGCGGTAACTTTAAGCATATTATCTTACCCCCGCCGACTAGCTGGTGAACGCCCCATCCAGATGCTTGCATTACATGCACCCCTTGGCCGTCCAGAACCTCAAGCCTTCACATATGGCAACTGCATGACGTCAGCTTTTGAGCTTTATTGTACAGTATTTGATGATTCACTCTTGTGTAGAAGTTTTGTTGGAATACTCTTTCCACTGTTACGTCTAATTGCTCTATTTAGGGTTTTAGTAAAACATACCTACTACGATATATTTAGTGTTTCAACATTTTGCCTAAAAATTCTATAGTCTGTTTCAATAATAGAATTGTTAAACAGCATAGAACTCGCATAAGGGACAAATTCGCTGCGTTTTAGCATTATTTTTGTATAGACAAGTTATTCAACTGAACCTAGTTTCATTCAGTATACCTAATCCAGGTGACACTAGTAGTGATTTTTGCAATGAATTAGAAACAAAAATGTATCCACAATTCTATGGCTATGTTTTCCAACATCATTTTAAATATAAATACATTTAGTAAACCAAAGAGAAGACAGTTATAACATATACAATGCAATTTGAATAATTGTTTATTAACATTAACATGAATATATACGGGTGTTTACGAAAGTTTAGCCACCCCTTAGATAGGTATTTTTCGATCTAGAACAACTGTAAATACGAAAGTTGTACGAAATTTTCCTGTGATATCAGCGCACTTGTTAGAATTTGGGTATAAAAAAAATTGAAAAACGGGAGAAACCAAAGTTACAAGTTTTTTCACCGAAACACCCTGTATATTATCGGTCTTTTAATATCTTAACATTTCTTCCTGATTACAATAATATATACATATCATATATATTTGTTCCAACCGTTTTTAAACAAGCAAATTTAGTGAAAAAAATTTTGAATTTTTAAGATTCGATTTTGGTGCCTATAATCAATTGAAACCAGGGACCCTTTAGAGTAAGGGGACCCAGCATAATACTTTCCAAAGTGAGGCCTGTTCTTTCCTCATTCTAATGGTATCGTGATGCCAAATATGCCATTTCATTGGATAATTTATGAATATAACAGGTGCCTTGATTGTTGTGTAAAAATTAATAATGGTTTCCATGATTTCTAAAAATTAGACTTGACAATGTTCTGTCAACAAGTGCAGAAGGCAACTGCCAAATGAAACAAATTTATTCTGTAATTGAAATTTATTTCCAGCAATTATTTCCACGAATTTAAATAGTAAGTATGGTAAATCAGTGTCAATTTTGCAAAAAGTTGAATTATAATCACCCCATTTAACTTTCCACATAGGTTACAACAATTTTCAGTGGCGTGTTTATAGTCAGGAAAGTACATTTAATCAGGCCGTAAAATAAACTTTAAAGACTTAGAATTTGTCGCTATTGCAATTTGTTACCAAGTTCCTCGATCCATTTGTAATATGTATACTATTGAACTTTCTTCCTTTGTTTTTATGTATCTACCCACTACCCAAAGAACTTTCACAGTTTTCGAAATGGACTAATAAGAGTAGGTCTAGTAGTTCTAATCATGTAGTTTTTCTCGGTGTTCAATATACAATTTTTGTAATTTTATTTCTCTCTGAACTTAAAAGAAACTCGTAGTCGTAGATAATCTCGTTAAAAAAAATACCTGCTTAATAATCTAAAATTTACGAAATACGAATTGTAATGGGTATTGTAGGATTCCTAAAGGCGATACAGGAAAAATCTGGTTGGAATTATTGAGGCTACTACAGATGGCCTCTTTATCCAAGATATCCAATTAATTTACTCCTTTTTATGCCAGCGATTTTTTAAATTAACCTTCAGGACAAAGGCACTTAAAAAGGTGCAAATTAGAAAAATTAAAAATGATCCCAGTGCATATGTTGCTGAGTCCACAAGAAAAAGGTAAATCAGTTAAATTTATAAACACTAAGGTTTTCAAAGTTAAGTCTCCACTGGGACAAAAAAAAACTTGCTTTTGATTACCTCTGAATGCACACCTGGGTCTTGCTGACCCTAGCAGGAAAAGGTAATTTCATATTCCAGACGATAAAAATATCC
This sequence comes from Pseudeuparius sepicola, assembly GCA_963920635.1. Taxonomy (NCBI): domain Eukaryota; kingdom Metazoa; phylum Arthropoda; class Insecta; order Coleoptera; family Anthribidae; genus Pseudeuparius; species Pseudeuparius sepicola. The sequence continues at coordinate 41,496,264 of OY987302.1, read as the reverse complement.
ACATATAAGTAGGTACAGAGAAATTTCAAAATTCTTAATAGAACAATATTAATACTAATATAATAATAATAATGGTGATTATATTTGTTAAAATTATATTTATCGGATTATAGTCATAGTGTGTTCAACCTCAGCTTTATTTATTTGCGTGAGTGTTCAATATACATATTTTATAAGTTGAATTTGACTTTTTATACTTTTAAAAACTCATAATGAAATATATTATACATGTATATATCAAATTCACAAAACATCAATTCAATGCGGGAAATTTGATAAGCTATAATGTTTTTCCAAACATTTTCCTTGGTATTAGAACTATAATAAGGGAATTAATATAGGTACTTTCTAAGAATTAATATACTTCCTAAGATTCTTATAGATTCATTATTTCATAACGAGATAATCATAGGTCCAAGTCATTTTTGCTCTGTAACTTAAGGCATTTCAAATTGGAAATGGGAAATATTTTGCCCCTTTAGAATCTATGGCACTGGCATGTCACATAAAACCTGATGGTAGTTGGACACTGACATATAACATAACCTTCTAGAAGCCCCCTTGTGGTCTCCTTGGAGTCGACAGAAAACAAACTTCCCCTTTTCCTATGCGATAGACTGTGACATGCTGGGTCCCCTTATTTTAAAGAGTCCCTGATTGAAACAGATTTACTTTTAGAAACCAAAAATGTATTTTTCTGTGTTGTGTACCTACACAAAACAGGCCACGGTCTCCGCTCTATCCAGATGCTTGCACCGCTCGAAATTACTTACATCCCATTGCGCCGGCCTTCCAGCCGCCCCCAGAGGCCTATATGACTTCATATGTTAGCGAGGATTTTTAGAGGATTGTAATTTTATTTGCAGAATCATTGTGAGGATGCATGGGGGGCGAATCGTCCCCTCCGGCCTTGGGACTGGCTGTCGTTTATTTACCGATAATAACGGGTAAGTGGCAGCCGCCGAGAGATGCCTGGGCCTCTGGGGTAATTCCAGAAATGCCCGTTGCTCCGGAAGAGTTATTGGAACGCATTTAAGCCGTATAAAATTCGTATAAAAATGGACGTAGGGCGGAGCGAACGTAGACTAGCTTATTGGGTTTTTATAACTTTATGTTAAAATCTGCAATGGACTAGAGTCGGGTCGACATAAAAATGCGAATTTTTATGTATGTGGTTTACGAGTACATTTGCGGCACAAGAATTCTAAATTTAACCAGTCAATGCTGTTAGATTGCTTTTCTATTCATATTTATTTCTTATAAATATTGGATTGTACTGAAGAATTATAATCGAATTACTTATTTGAAACTCGACAGAAAATTATACTTAGGTATTACAATTATTAGTGGTCTATACATTTATTTAAGCATATTATGAACATTTTTGCTATATGTTTAGCAATGAATTAAGATAAGTATATACACTGCATAGATAATTCAGTAAACTGTTGGTTTGCATAATACCTAACCGGCGACATGTTTGTTGGCCACATTATTCAAGATAGAGGAACTATGCTGCGTGTGATGGTTAAATTCATTATCTTAGGGATCCTAGAGATTCCTAAGATGAAAGCGAATTCCTCGTTATCTTCCGTCTTTTGATTTGTCATTTCTTCTGAGAATATTCTTTCTTCTGTCTTTACCTTAAAATTGCAACTAATTGAACAGCTTAAATCCATAATAAAGTATCAATCTTGTACCTACGCCATCAAATTATTACATTGTGAAATAGCGATCTCTATTTGAGAATGTCATAATATATGTCATATGGCTATGAAAGTAACAGGTATTGTCTTTTAATCTTCGAATCACGCATATTAAATTTAGCAAAAAATAACTGGAAAACCTTATTATTTGCAAAATCAGCGACAATGTCATATAATATATTGTCTACCTAGAGTAGGTCCTATCTATAAACAACATTAATATGTTTAAACTTAGTAGAATAATTATTTTGAGTTGGGATGTTTGATTATTTCGCAGATATTCATGTCCTTACAAGACTTTCCAAAACTGGTGACGTAGCCAAGGTTTATCTATTTAGATTGTGTGACTTAGCAATGAGCATCAGTTCTTACTTATTGAAAATAAAAGTTGACTTTCGATACAGCATTCTTTTGAGCTCTTCTTCGAAGCTTCTTGTTTCTCAATTATCACCTTAACAAGTTTTATTGTACTCACTGATAAAGTCAGCATCATTGAAATAAATGCTTAATCGAAATCTTAGCGGTTTATGGAATTCGGGTGTTGGTTTGTCCACATTTGCACTTTGATGTCTATATAGGGTGTTCCTCAACCTATACGCATAAACTTGGGAAATTGTAGCACAGGGCAAATAATGGCCAATTATCGAAAAAAAAAATGTAATAAGTAACATATTTTTTGTTTTGGACATTATATCAATTTATTTCAAATTTAAAACCCAGAACTAGAATCTAGTGTAATAAAATAAAAATGATGTTAGCTCATCATAATAACTGTTCAAAGTTATTTCCTTGATTTTCGATACACATTTGAGCCCTGCGAATCCGTGAAGGCCCCACACGATATTAGGCCCGTTTTGTTTTTTGTTCTGCCAGTTTCTCTACCTCGCTGAATCACGCACGGAAAAAACCTAAATTCCTGGATGTAATCTTTGAGGAAATCTTTGGGCATAAAGATGAGATGCAGCTACTGAATTTTGATGTGCTTCTCCATTATGCTAGTACCATGTCCGTAAGTTCTTCGTTTACGTGCCATACTTTTGTTCTAATCGCGTGAAAATAAACACGAATAGTGTCTTACAGTTAAGACGTCCCTGAAGACCACTAACAACAAAGTACTGCTAAATGCCGCACGTGCTATCATGACTTGTTATCTTCTCAATTTTTTATTATCTCTAAAAGTTTTTTCACTGTATCTCCAAAACAGAAAATATTTTATTACATTTTTTTCGATAATTGGCCATTATTTGTCCTCTGCTACAATTTCCCAAGTTTATGCGTATAGGTTGAGGAACACCCTGTATATACCATGGAATTTCCTGTCATTTTTGTATACATTCGGATCTAAATCCTAGAGAACTTTTCAGGCTCATTTTGTCACTCTGGAAATAGTTCCACAGTAATTATCCCTATCTTCCCGGAAAGCCCTATATACTGTGTATGGTTTTTATGTATACCTAGTTATTTGCAATTTTTTTTTCACAATTATTATTATTATCTGTTCTTTGCTCCCTTGTATAAATAATGATATTGTTCCAACAGAAATCACAAACCAGTCAATGTCCATCTCAGTGGTTGAATTTATAAATTCTCTTCTGTCGGAACAAGCAAAATGTGTCTGGAACCCCGTTCGATAATGCACATACCATGAATAGGGTACTGTGCTGTCAGAGTACTTGATGGAAACGTATTAAAATCGAATGCGGTCGCGTATATATAAAGAACCCCAGTAAGGAGCAAATTTGGGCTTTTAACGCTCGACCGAGACAGTCTCTGCATATGGCGAGATGCGCCGTTTCCGTTTTTACAGTGGCGCGCACCTTTGAGTTGTTTCGACAAACTACTCGGAGCAGAAATCGTAATTTTTCGTGAAATCAGTACCTACAATGCAGGCAAAAAATTATAAGGCACTTTTATGTCAGTGGTCAAATCTATCAGTTTTCCAGGTCATTCGTGGGTGTAGGTGCTATTACGTATCCAATATTCTCTCCTCAAATTAAGAATACGGAAGGAAGATTACAGTATATTTATTTCCAAGATGAAATGAATATAAACATTTGCACGGCGATTGCACGTGATACGGCCCGGAGATTCAATCCAGGCTTACTCTGACGCCACTCTACAGTATCCCAGAGTGAGTATATTGTGTCGTTTTCAGGTGCTTTGCGAGACGGCCAGATGGCTTGGATATCATGAGGGCGACATATATGATCACGTGGGCACCACGCAGAGCGGCTTGTTTATGCTTATTTCATCTTGGGGATAAATAGATTTTAGGTAGGTGTATGTATGTGATCATGAAACTATCGTTTTTCAAAAATTCACCGCGCAATTCTTGGCAATTAGGTATCTGTTTAACGAGCTTATTCCATGTAACAATAAAAATCCGCCACGACGCAGAGGTACCGACCATAAATTCGGCCGCGCCGCTCGCGTCACCGGAATTTATCGCAGTCTCCCGTAATGGCCGGCGTCATCTTGGTGCGCGGCGCGCCAATAAAACAAATGATAAATTCGGCGGGGGAGAGCAGGGAGCGGGCGGAAGCGGACATGACGCCGTCGGCGGAAGGCCACTCCAAACAATGGCTCGTTTTTATGTCCCCGCAATTAGGACGGCGGAGATTCGGGAACGCTGTTTTTCCAAGTTCTAACGATCGCCCGTCGGTTTTTGCGGCCGGGCCCTCTCGGCTTCCACCGACGGAAATGTCATCAGCCGGCGGCGGCTTTATTGCCGAAAAGGTGGGGATCTCGCGGAGCGGCGTCTTAGTAATACCGCCCCTCGCCCCCAGTGAAAGGGTCTGGTTGGCAACGAGGGCGAATTTGCTCCTCTCTGCATGGAGTGGATATACAGGGTGTTTCATCTTAAGTGCGAACACCCCCGTAAAATTTGTATTCTCCATCCGATTTTAGCCGCATTTTTTTCTAAAAATAGGCCACAAAAAACTCTACGTTGGTGCAAAATTTCAGGTCTAAATGTCAATTTTCAAGGCCTACACTACAATTTTTTTTCCTAGTAAAAATGACAAAAACCATTTAGCGATTTTTTTATTTAAAATCCGACACCACAGCGTTAATCAGAACAACCTAAAACCCTACGGGGGTTTTTGAACAAAAATATACAGGGAGTTCCATTCTGCAGGCTGGGAAAGTTGAGCAAAATAGGAATTTTAAACTCGTCTGGCGAGTCAAGTGTGCCATGGAATTACTTCGAAACAGTTGTATGATGAACAGGACCACTCACAGTGTCCATGTGCAAAGATCCAATAAAAAATATACAAGGTGTTCTTCTCTGTAGCAACTCGAAATGCTGATTTTTTTAAACTTTATACAGGTCAAAAATCGAGTATATCAAAACCACCCCAGACATTACAAACAAACTAAGTCTAAAAAATACAGAAGCCTGCCAGTCAGTAAGTCCATTTGAGTTAAGGTGGCTGGTGTGCCACAACATCAGGAAACGCACAGAAAATGTATAATCTTAGACAGTGACTTTATTGGTAAAGGTCCAACAATTTAAATTGTTTTTATTTGTTGGTTGGATGATGTAAGGAAATAAATTGCATTTGTATTTATTAATTTCAATGATTCCAGAGCACTCTGGCCAATATAAAGTTTAATAAAAATTCAGCATTTTGACATCGCCCAGAGAAAAAGACTCTGTACTTACATTTTTGTATTGAATCTTTGCACACCAACACTTTGAGTAGTCGTGTTGATCATTCATCTGTTTTGACGGGATTCCATGGCACACTTGACTCTCCAGATGCCTTTAAAATTCCTATTTTGCTCCATTTTGACACCCTGCAGAATGGAACTCCCTGTATATTTTTTGTTCAAATTTGGTATACGGGGGTTTTAGGTTGTTCTAATTAACTCTGTGGTGTCAGATTTTAAATAAAAAAAATCGCTAAATGTTTTTCGTCATGTTTTTACTAGAAAAAAAAAATTGTAGTAGGCCATTTTTAGAAAAAAACGCGGCTAAAATCGATGGAGAATACAAATTTATAATCTTCTAGAATCGATCGGATATATAATAAAAATGTTTTTTCGAAAGCAATTAATAAAGGCACCCTATTATTATTATTATTATTGTTGTAAAATAAAAATTAAATATTAATTTCTTTCTACTAAATCCACCTTTCATTTCGATAAATTTTTAATACCTCATAGGTAATTTTACTACATAACGATTATTTTGTAATAAAGTAAGTACACTTTTAATTGTTTTTAATCCACATTCAACTTGATTTAAGCGAAAAGGTGGATAAAATACAGAGTTAAATCAAACTTGGTACCCACAAATGCATGTCCAATCCAGTGGTGTAGCCAGAATTTTTATTAAGATATGCCCAATGGTTTATCCAAGTTTGACACAAAATATATAGTGTGTCGTCTTAACAACCCTGAAAATATAAATAGGCTGCCAGAATTAAACGGGACAAATTTTTTTATAGATATATCCCTGAAACGTCATCGGTTACGAAGTAAGCTTTTCTAACATCGCCTACTTTTTTTAGGAGTGCAAGAATAATAAGCTTTCAATAGAAGAGCTCCACGAATTGAAATTATGTAGTTATTATGAGTTAGATAATGACCTTTGAATAAAGAATCCCAGAAAGGAGTCAAAACTCTATTTATATTATAAAATACCTAAGACGAAAATCGCCCTGAGAAGTTACCTAGTTTTGGTACAATATGTTGATATCCGACACGGTCAGAGGTGTCAGTATGTACTATTTAGTATGTACTATTTAGATACTTTTTCGAGTTATTATACTTAGCTGTGCGACGTGTGACTTGTGGTACTTTCCTGACCGACAAAACTAAAATGTTTAAGGAAATATTCCATCGGTAAGTAATTTTGTAATTTAAATTAACTTTTGAGGCCATGGACCAAAGTGGCATAGGCGTTTGTGTAGGTAGCTACTTCTTCATAATTGGAAATTTAAAATTAGAATTGTTGCATTATCAAGGATTCCTAAACTTAAAAAAATATACGTAATATTTTGCCTAAATTTCTGTCTAGATTAGTTCTCCAAGGTGCGCGCCAGCGTAAAAAACGGAAACGGCATCTTGCCAAATGCAGAGATTATCCCTTGCTCCTTCCTGGGTTTTTTTATTTTTATTATTTAAAAATAATAATAAGAGAAGACTAGAAAATGTATTTATTAAAAACTGCATTTAATTGAAGTAAATAAAATTGAATTTAAATTTAAAACTATGAAATGTGTTATTTCGCAAATATATAGATATTATTTTGTTAATTAGTCTAGCATGACATTATCTTTTTACAGCAATAAAATATTTAAAAAAATCCAACTGGACACTATCTATGCTCATACCACGAATTTTATTTATTCACTTTTTGTTATTTTTTCAAAATTTGGCGCCACACATAAAAATAACGAATGGATATTTTTTCATCAAAATTGCTGCATGAGTGTTTTGAATAATGCGGAATAATCCTGTTATTTTTTCGATTAAAAAATGCTTAATATAATTTTCCAAAAAAGCGCGACTTTCAAAATCGTAAACCAAGCTATCGTGGCAATGCCAAACCAATACTTCGCAGAAAATCACAAAAAAAAACAGAACAAACCCAGCTGAAAAGTCAAAGCAACTTTTTGTCAGCTATGGGTTTGTTCTAGATATTTATTTTTTCATGCCTCTCCTTTGTCAATATTTTATTTTTTGTTTTATATTCTGTTTACCACGTTTAATTATCTCTTTTAAATTACAGCAATTTTACTTTATTGACTTGAACGTGTTAAGGAACCATTAATTAATTTTTGTAAGAGACTATATACTTTTTCTGCATTTAGTTTGACTATGTCTGTAGGAAGGTAAGTTCAACTTTGGAGCTGGTCGTTTTCAGAGTGTTATAACTTATAACGTAATCTGATTTGTATCTGAGAAAACAAACAGCGACGTTTAGATGTCCAAGGCAGGCCCGATTTTTTTCACCTTTTTTATTACAGGTTTATTTTCTGAAAGTACACTGCACAGAAATACAGGCTCAATAACTGGAAATATTTCCATGTTTAATTAGAAATTTAATATATTTCTCGTTCATATTTGCTGTTGACTTACATTTTAATGTTGTATAGGGTGACTCTAAATCTACAATATCGATCTATTTTACTGACAATAATAATAATTATTAAGTATCACGTATTATAATTTGCGTATTATAATGCTCACACACATTTTAATAAATAACCTTTATTACTGCATCTAAGAAGAACACTTTTCAATTAAAAAAAATCTCTGAAACTAAGCCATGCATTTCGTCTTTATGTTTACACAAAGGTTGTGTATGATTGATTGGTTGTTTCTTTAAGAAAAGAGCTGCCTTAATTAGATACAAGTAGTAGGTAAGTATGAGAGAAATAATCGAAATAAACATGGTAGAGCCAACTAGCAAAGTAGCTGTTATTAATTTTTTCTTACCGAACGGAAATGTTTTATTCACGTTTTGTAAGTGCTTAAAAATAGTTATTTTGCTGTGCTATGGTCTCGAGTATAACCATTTTGCTGTGTGCAACTAATTTGTTGTAATATAGTTCTTAGAACGTTCTTTTAGCTAAATTATAGAACGTTTATAAAATAGTTTTTAATTATTCTATAAACGTTTATACTATACTACGTATACGACTGCTACACTTCTGTTTAGTGCGTACAACTAAATGGTTCGGTTAGTTTTGCGTATATAACTGTTTTATAAGAACCTAATTAAGCACTATATATAATAAATCAGCTTTGTAAAAGTTTGGCCAATCACAGTTCACTTTCTTCCAATATATTTTTACTCCCAAAGATGCTTTTAAAAAACTATTTTATAGAGGTAATTACCAAGTATTTAAATTAACAACATTTAAGCAAGCATATATAAATACCAAAAAGCGTGCATTGCAATCTATACAGAACGGTTTAGGTGTGCTCTCAACACCTAACCTACGATGTTGTCTTCAAGAGAAAATAAAAAGAATGTGTGCATTTCGCAGAAGAATTATCATTTAATTCAGAAAAATATTTATTTGGATAATAAATATAATAGCATTGCCAGTAATGCTAATGATAAAATCACTTCCACCAAAGAAGATTTAAAATCAAATACCGACATCTCTTTCAGCTGGTGTTGCATGCTGATTATTGTAATTTTCACCAAAAGTCTTCAACGTTTAATGACACAGAGAAAATATAGAGTTACGTGAACGTCGGAACTATCTTAAACATCCTAAAATAAAATAAAAATAATTATGTTGTATATAATAGCATAGATAAATTATAGGCACATACGTAGAAAATGAAATTGTACACATTAAGATAGTTTCTTGTTTTATAAGCATCCCAAGCCCAACTGAAAGATCATATAAGTGCTGTGTGTGTGACTAAAATGTTTTATAAGAATTTACGCTATGTTTGGTGTGTAAAAAAAATGTAAAAAATGCATTTTATAACAAAAAAATAATATGTACTGCGTTAGTTGTGTTTATTTTGTATTTAAAATTCCATCCGAAACAATAATAACAGATATTTTTAATTAAAAGAAAAACATTTATTTTAATTTTTAATAAAAAAATGATCGAAATCGATGTTTAGAAGAGGCGCTTAAAGGTTTCACCATGTAAATAGTATACATTTCACAATAAATCTTAATTTGCACTAAAAATTATGTCATTCCACTATATGTCAAAAGTAAAATTAATTATTCGTTGTACTTTGGCACAATACTCCGCCATTCTTATTGCGTCGTCCTTATTTCACCAACATTACAAGAAGCAGCTTAAGAGGTGCATGTATGGTATTAAATAGTCTAAAGAATTGTTTTATAGTCTTTTTAATGCACAGCAAAACCGTTTTTTCAAAAACGCTTAGAGAGTCAAAGAGCTTTCATGAAAATTTACAGAGGTTGTTTGGTACAACAAAGCTTTTGTAAACGTCTGTAAAATGGTTATTTAAATGTGTTTGCAGCTTTTATAGAACTGGTTATAGAGCGAAAAAGTTCTATAAATGTGTGCCCATTTTAGCTCTATAGGGGCTCTATAAGAACGCTGTAAAAAAGTTTATCGGACTTCAGATGTTTTATAAGGTTATGCTCTATAAACGTTCTTACAGCTTTTATAAAACAGAAAATTGTTAGTTGGGGAACTATCGTTCATAACGTGAAATAACACTACTTTGATTTAGAACATAATTTTATAATCCAATAAAATCTGGTAACCTTTTGACGTTCAGTTTAAGGCTTGTTCTGGATAACTCTACTTCATCTCGGGGCTACCCCGGCGCGCCCATATCTGGCAACGCTTCCCCGCCAGCCGCATTATCGCCGCATAATCCGCCGCGGCCGCGGTCCCCAATTACGCGGTCCGCCCCTCCGCCGGGGCGAGGGGGGGCGGCGGGGCGAGGGGGGCGCGCAATCAGGGGGCGCGATTCGCTCGAGTAAGCGCGCGGGGGTGTGGCGTCTCGCCGTCCGAGCGGGAGGCTGCGGCCGCATCGCAACGGTTTATTTCCCTTAGTTACGGTGCTCGGAGTTTCGAGGTAAGGGGGGGAGGGGAGGTGGTTGAGATGGGGTGGGGGGAACGGCGCGGAGAAACGTCGGGTCGGGAGGGAACACCAGCGGCCTGAAAAATATCGGTTAGGGTTGACGCGGTATATACGCTGCCTTCCCCTGGGGAATTCTGGATCAAAAGCTTGTATATTATATGTTTTCATTATAGTACTTTTTATTATAATATGTATCAGTTACTACGAGTATTACTTTACACATGCATGAAAATATAGGGAGCGTGGAGTTGAGTATCGGGGTTAGGACAACGAGGACACAAGGGTTTTCACATAGGTATCACAAAGGAGACAAAATGTTGAAAATGTGCGAGGATATCAAAGTGGCCCGTTATTATGAAATTGCGGGTAACGCAAGGTGTAATTTTACACATATATACTTTTTACACAAAGGAAAACGCCACGAAAATTATACTTAAAAAATCTTACTTGTAAGGCGATTTTGGAATTTATAAACATCGTGTGAGAAAGTTTTCGAAGATCTTTATTTTGGTATACCAAAAAAATTTTAAAAAAATAAAAAGATAAGGGGGGAGTTTTATGGGCGGAGAATGCTGTATATAGGTATACCTACAATACGGTTTTCTGAATATACCTAATATTTACCTATTCGATTTCTCTTTTCATCTGAATTATTAAACCATAATCAAGCGATCTAAAAGTATAGGTACCTACTATCGATTTTTTATTGTAGATAGGTACCTATATTTTTATGATAATTATGAATTTATACGGAAATCCAGTTTTATTAAAAAACCTGCAGTTAATGGACTTAACCTACCTATTGTGTAAGTGCGTGTACTTCCACCTTCCACATCCAATTTTTTAATTTATTTATTATATCACTGTCTATTTTAAAATTCATCTCATTGCATTGTTAGAATAATATAAAACACACATATCAGGGTACACTGCATGTTCGTTCAATGTTCATGTCTATATAGAAAAACACCGCTGATGACCAAGAGCGCTGGACAAATTGTGGATTCACGGTATTGCTCCTTGCTAGCAACAACTGTGCGATTTACTAATAAATTGTCCTTTGAATAAAGGACTTAGGAAGGAGCAAATTTGGGCATAACGCTCGACCGGGATGCCGTTTCAGTTTTTATACAGTGGCTCGCACCTTTGAGTTGTTTCGACAAACTAGTCGAGGTAGAAATCCTCATTTTCGTGAAATCAGTACCTACAATACAAGCAAAACATTACTTAGAAATCCTTGATAGTACAGCAATTCGGGGCGATTTCTGTATTTCATAATATACATAGAGCTTTATGACTCCTTCCTGGGATTCTTTACTCAAAGTAATTCCCTTAGACTACGGTTTTCTAAGGTCTTCTGTAGTGCTTGAGCGAATGCTAGCGTAGTTCTATCGGGAAAAGTCGGCCCTGGACTCAAGTGGCGACGAAGACGGAATAAAAGTAGGTGATTGTCCCTCTACCCCGCACAAGCATTAAGTTGCTTCTGCGGGGTACTTCCAGTTTGGTGTAGTGCGAGGGTGAGAATTATTATTATTACATGCACTCTTTATAAGTTGTACCTACACTACTAATTTTGTTAATTAAAAATTACCGGTGCCTATCCAGAACAAATGACGCATTTGGTAAGTATTCAATATTTTTGCTTTAGAATTTCCGGGCTAGCCGCAGATTTAGTGGCACCATATTAGCCAGTATTTTTTAGACTGTAGGTATGCACATGATGTCCCAGTTCTGTAACAAGCGATTATCTCGATAATTTTTAAGATAAATTGGTGGTTCAAAGACTAAACTTGACCAGTTTTTTGCAAGCAATTGAATGCCGCCATGGAAAATAAATAATTAAATTTTAAACAAAAAAATTGTGGCATTTTTTGCATTTTTCTTGACATTGAAAAAATAGATAACAAATCTGCACCGTAGGTATCTACTCTTGCATACCACTTCCGGTTTAGCCTATAAAGTGACTTTTTGTTCCAGCTAAGATATTACGAGCGATTATCTTGGTAATTTTAAGAAAAAATTATGGTTTAAATAGTAAACTTGTGTTAGTTTTTCCCAAAGAATTGAATACCGTTAAGAAAAAAGCATTTAAATTTCAAATAAATAACCTTTTCTTAAAATTGGCAGTGATGTGTCTTAAAATCGTCATTAAAAGCTCAGAAATCGGCACTGAAGCAGCCCATTATTGTACGATTTTTTCAATAAGTAAGCCTTGAAGAAATGTAAACATCAAACGTCAGACTCGGAGCCATCGCCCGTCAAAAGTGACCAAACATTCAAAACCTGGCCAATAAAGGCCCATTTAACTTTTCGTACACATTGCGAAATTATTACCTATAGCAGCGCAATCTTTCAGTAAAAATATTTCAGTATAGATTTGTATATCCGTCTATTTTCCATGGAGGCTGCCCAACAGGCAGCAGTTTGGAGTTTCTGTTGGGAAGCGCCGTGCCTCGTCGTACTTGACCTAGTAGAGCGATCGTCAAATTCAAGCAACGCCGCGCGCCGATTTCAAAAAAATATATACCTAATATATACCTATACGTCGGCACTGAAGTTCTTTTTATGACTCATGTGGTTTATTTGCCTCGGCCAGAGGCCTCGGCAACTAAATTCCACAATAACTATTATGCGATTTTATTGCATTTTTTCATTAGTCTGGTAAATTGAATAAAAATGAAGTGGGGGTTTTGTCCCAGCTAAGGCTACAAAAAAATAAAAATGGAAGTGATTTTAAAGTGTGCGGTTCAGATTTTTACTTCACTTTAGCTATAGTCTAATGGAAAAACAAAAACGCCATCTTCATTAATAAAAAACAAACTCGGTTAAATAACCGTTTAAACCGCGATAATTTTTTGTTTGCAATTCAATTGTTTTTTTTTTGCGGCAATTCAATTCCCTGGAAGAAACTACACAAGTTTAGTTTTAACCATCAATTTATCTTCAAAATTACCGAAATAAAGCTCGCCACGTCTTAACTGGGACATACTGTACCATCTGACTTTCCTTACCATCTCCATGCCTCCCTCCTTAGTATGAAACGCTGTGCGTCGTAACTATATAAGGGAGAAGTCGAGACGCCACGCCACACCCTCGCGCGCCTACTCGACCAAATCGCGCACCCTGATTGCACCCCCTTCACCCTGTCACCCCCTCCCCCGCTGATCAAGCTGGACCTTGTCGACTACGGTAATGCAGGTAGTTGGAGGATTCTACTTCTATTTTTGGAGGAGTTTAGTACATACCTTTCTAAAAATTGCATACCTTATGATTTTTAATAAAGGATGTTTAGTGGCATATCAGGTAAAGGATATCTCCGGAAGCTTAGTTGGTTAAGTGCCTACGGCCACAGTAGGAGTCCCGGGTTCGAGTCCCGGCTGGAGTGCATTTTTTTCAATTGATATCTTTACCTGATATGCCACTAAACATCCTTTGTTATTTATAATTGCAGGTACTAAAAATCTTTCCGTGTTTCATTTATTGGCTTGACATTGTAGGTTAGAATTTCCACGTTCGATACTTACATTAGGTCGCTATATGTCGAATTTTGTGGGTTGATGAACAAATAGGAAGTTTACATAACCAACAATCATGAATGGTTACCCTACACCCTCTAACCCCTTCTAGTAGCTGTAGAAGACGCCGAAGTCTCCTACATCTCACCGCTACTAACTATATATCAATTGGAATAAATAACACCTAGCCGATGGAACCCGTATCTCCGGTAGCTTAGTTGGTTAAGTGCCTACGGCCACAGTAGGAGTCCCGGGTTCGAGTCCCGGCTGGAGTGCATTTTTTCAATTGATATTCTTTATACCTGATATGCCACTAAACATCCTTTATTATTTATAATTGCAGGTACTAAAAATCTTTCCGTGTTTCATTTCTTGGCTTGACATTGTAGGTTAGAATTTCCACGTTCGATACTTACATTAGGTCGCTATATGTCGAATTTTGTGGGTTGATGAACAAATAGGAAGTTCACATAACCAGCAATCATGAATGGTTACCCTACACCCTCTAACCCCTTCTAGTAGCTGTAGAAGACGCCGAAGTCTCCTACATCTCACCGCTACTAACTATATATCAATTGGAATAAATAACACCTAGCCGATGGAACCCGTATCTCCGGTAGCTTAGTTGGTTAAGTGCCTACGGCCACAGTAGGAGTCCCGGGTTCGAGTCCCGGCTGGAGTGCATTTTTTTCAATTGATATCCTTTATACCTGATATGCCACTAAACATCCTTTATTATTTATAATTGCAGGTACCAAAAATCTTTCCGTGTCTTATGATTTTTACCTACAAACCATATTACTGTTATGTGTTCATCGTAATTGTCAAGCTCAAGAGCGAAACTCACGAAATATATGTATAATAAAAGGTAATGCTTCTATATAATTTTATTAGATGATAATTTTAGAATTAAACAACTTGAAGGTGCTCCTTATAGCAGCAACAAATTTGCACAAATTATTTTTGCCCCGGTATGTTTCCCTCATAACAGAACCAAAAATCAGTGCGCCCTGGTAGTAGAATATGGTCTTTAAGAACAATTGGATCAATCGTCTATTCTGAAATACCTAACTTTTCTTGGTAAAATCTCGATAAAATTAAAAACAAAACAAAACCACTGCAAGACGTCCAACACTATCGTCGACTTTTCCCTATTTTTAACTTTTTAAAGCCCGATGGCGGGGCGAGGCGGTCTGGAATTGAGCCGTCCCTATTTCTTATGCGAAACACAATGCCGCCTAGCTGAAAATAAATCGCGGGGGGGTGATCGGCGGCAATTTGAAACGACTTTTAACTTTGGATAGACGGACCTTTAAAGGTAGCGTAAAAAGAACGAGCAAGAAAGCCGCGCAGTGCCTACGAGGGGGGGAAAGGGGAGCACCGCAGATGCCAGTGGTGTGGAAGACCATATTTTGTTTAACACGAGTGCCAGTCAAAAATAAAAAGAAATCGGTAAATTTGTCGAAATTTGATACAAACTATTTTAAATTTAATTTATCCAATATGTTGTGTCATTGTACATTGATATGTCCAGATGAAGATGAAGACCCGCTATCGCTTGATTTGTATTGCGAAGAACCTAAACTTAAGTAAATGCCAAAAAAGTCATAGACGGCGACACGAATGGACCATGTAGGACCAAATACTAACAAATAGCGCATTGGTAGGTATGATTTTGCAAGTTAGTGATTTATCATAATCGCCATTGCTATATAACTCCTGGGAAGAAGTATCTTGGAGAGATGTCTAATTTTTTAATGAATTATCTCTTCTTTGATTTTCAGAATCTAGATTTATAGTAACCATTTATTTATAGATACATTTAAAACTAGTTTACTCATGTGTTGTCATTACAAAAACCATACAGATTCTATTGATTGACTCGAATGCGAAATCAACAACAAATATCCATCCCATTTTCGTAGGTTTAAAAGTCATGAATTCCATTTCTGTCTTTTTCCTATTTTCCCCTAACAAGTCGTAATAACCCGTGTATTTTTTTCAGACAATTTTATCATAATTACCTTCTCGTGATATGCATGGTTGGGAGAGGGAATTGTAAAAATTCATCGATATACTACTGCTCTAGCCTGCAGTTTGTAGTAGTTAAAAAAATAGTTCATTTTCTTTCAGAGAATTTTGCTTTGTTTCATTTTACAGCTTGTAGCTGTACAGGGTGGTCCACATAACATTTTACTTCCCTCTTAACTTGTTTCTTTTTTGAGTTAAAGAAAAAATTTTAGGGATAAAAGTTTTAGGATTTTTGGTGATCGTTAGAATTGATACAGGGTGTCCCGTGAAAGCGGTATAAACCAAACTTATCTTTTTTTTTAATGGAATACCTTGTATATGTTATTTAATTTTCGGAATGTTATATACGCTTCATCCCGATTTCAGTGCTATATAATGTTTGACCCATATGCCGTATTTGCCCATTTGCCGAAATAAAAACTCAGTTCGCGATACGATCAAAGCCAAATGACCCCCGGTTGTATTTTGGTGTAATTGCACAATCAGAGAAATGTTAAAGTAAAAATAATTATCCGCCAAAGTATATTCATTTTCGGCATTTGAGCAACTCTGGATAGCTCAGTTCGCGAAATGTGTAAATCAGCTTAAACAGATTCCGAAATAGAACATATTTTCGGCAACCGGTCATTTGCTTTGATCATATCGTGAATTTAGTATTTATATCGGCAAATAGGCGAATTCGGAAAAAAGTGAATAAAACAATTTCCCTAAAATGTTATTGGGTATTTTGTAATCATCCAGACAAAAATGTTAATGGTGATAATATTTCCAGTCCAGGGAAAAATTATAGTCTGTGTGAAAATATGAACCTTGATTCAGAGAGCGTTCAAAATGATAATGAAATTTTTAGGGTCGTCATTTTTATCATTTTTTTATTCTCAATTTATCCACAAACGTTTCGTTTCTGAGATACAGGATGTGAAAAGATGAAAAAATGAAAATTAAACGCCCTGTATTGTAAAAACAGTTGAAGTAAACATATTACAAATATATACTTAGCGCTGGAAAGTGTAAATTCCGAAAATTCAATAATATACAAGGTGTTCGGTAAAAACAATAAGTTTAGTTTGTATATAGCGCTTTTACGGAAAACCCTGTCTGTCTGTATCAATTTCAACAAAACTACGAAAATCCTCACCAAAAATCTTAAAACTTTTATCTCCATAATTTTTTAAAATGTTATGTGGATCGCCCTTTACAAAAATTTGGACAATATCAAAGACTACCTATATTATAACAACGTCTTTGGATATTGTTGTTCATTGCAGCATTGGACATACTGTTCAATGTAGAAAAATTAAAATGACTTGAACGATCTTATTTAAGCAGCTGAGAATCATAGGCGACACTATTATGGAATACTGTACACCAGAGCAGCTCCTGGTTCTTTATTTTTGAGAATTCCTTCACACTGTGATTCATTACACTGCAAACTCTTTTCCAGGGTCTTCAAACTTCCAACATTTAAAAAGGAAAACTTTATTGCTACCCGCCTTTTCCTCATAAGAGATTTTAGGGATAATAATATCACTTAGTCGTGTGCCTATTATCGATAATACCTTTCGTTAATTTTACGAATAATAATCCCAGGACTACGCTGAAGGAGTGGCATATATATATGCGCATACCACGAGTTGTATTTAGGACGAGAATTTGACAACTGCAAATAATTTAATTATTCAGTGTGTAAATAGGCATAGTTTTACAACAGTTCTTGTGAATAAATTAAATACAAAATTACCTGCAGTGATAAATTTAATTGCCACTTTTAAAAGTTGAAGTCCATTAATTTGATAGCTGTCATTAAGAAGCCTTCGGTTCTGAATATATTTTCTGAGCTATCAGATATTAAACGATCAAAGTGTTAACTGAAAGTGCATCTTCTAGTCCTATATTAAATTTGGTAATATAAAGAAGTTATCAGGTTATCAGTTTTAGCTAGCACAAATAATAAGCCTTGTTAATGGGTTTAGCGTAACTACTAAGAGAAACTAAGAGAAAATATCACTATAGTGGTATTATCCCTGATTTGTTAATATTTTAAAAATGGTGTTATTTCATATCGGCAGGCGTTGAATTCTCTATGGCATATTGCAGGACTGTCATTTGCGAGTAAAATAACCTAAACATTTTTGACAAACGTGATAATAATAATAATAATAGATAATAATATAGCAATCACGTGCTCGTGTAGGCGAAGAGTGACAATAATTATCATTAATATGTCGACCTTTGAGCGCAGGCAAATTAATCACAGATATAAAAATAAAAATATTAAAGCAGCAATATCAAAAATCAACGTTTTGGACTTCTTCAAAATATGATTTTCGGAGACGAGAATGACGAGATGTGACACATCACGGTTATTTCAGAACTTAGGCTTAACTTAACTCAACTACTCCCTAGCCCTGTCATAGCCCACAAAGATCCTCCAGATTCCACAATTCGGCGCGCCGCTGGCTCCGCTAAGGATGGGGGGGGGGGAGTTCCGACAACGAAAAGGCCTGTGTGTGCGGGGCGGTTTGAGAATGAACAGGAGAAAATCAATAAGGGAAGAAAGCCGGTTCCGGAACGCTCGGCTGGTTCTCAGATTCGTGAAATCGAGCTCAAACCGATATCCGCTCCGCTCGGCGATGCTGCAAAACGGCAGAGCAACTTCCCGGGACCGTCCGCAGTGAGGCAGCGGATTTACATAAGGCGCCCGTCCGGATCTCCGCAATATTTTCGACGTTCTGGTTTTGGAATGTGAATATGATGTTGCATGTCGTGTGTTTGCTTACCTGCGACTGAGCAGTCAAACAAAATATAATATCATACATGTCTCTCCTTTTTCGAAGCAATTTCCCTAGAAGAGATACCAACCTATGCGAAAAACAGAAATATCACAAAAATAGTATATTCTACAACAAGTTACGGAACATATCACACTCCATTCCAAACGTGTTTTAGACTATAGGTACTTTCTCCAAGAAGATTTTAGAAACAAAAAAAGTTCGAAACTTAAAACCGACATACGCCAAGCCAGCAATAATTTTTTAATTTGTAATGGCGTACCTACAGACACCGAATCAAGATACTTCATAAATGGAGTGAATGGAATGAAAATTCCAACCCAGTGCATCAGTGCATGATGTGTTGAAATTATAATAATAATTCTTGTTCCAACATAACTCATAGTTTACCCAAACTGTAACACTTCAACATAAGAAATAAATAACTTAGGTACATTTAAAAATACAGGGTGTTGATTTTAAAAAAAGAATTTGCTTTTTAAGATATTATTTTTAATATTGAGATTTGGCACAAATTTGTATGTTACAAAAATACATTTTTTTTGTGTAATTTTAGTCAAAAAATTAAAAGAATGGAACGGAAGAAAAGAGGGGTGTTTTACATTTTGACAACCCCAACTCTTTTCTGTATACGCAATTATGGCCTATATGAATAATTTTTTGGATCCACTGTTTATTTTTCTATTTGTTTATTTTCTGCAATTTACTATTTATTGGGAAATTTTTGTTTATTTTGGGCTTGGTACTTCGAAATATTCTTTGTATTTCTTAAAATATCGAGCTCAAATCTTGTAATCTAATTTAAGAACTTCAAAGTTTTTAAACCCCAGATCTTTTAATTTATCTATTTATGTTCGACAAATTACGAGATTGTGTTAACTGTTAACATAGAAACATGCCAAATGCTTCCCACTAAGAAGCGGTATATCAAAAATTGAAGGAACATATTATATTAAACTAAAAAAATAATTCATGAATTAATGAAAAAATGTCCGGCTTTACGCAAAATCTGTTGAATAGGTTATTCATTTAGAAAAGTGATTTTGTGGGTTCCAACTTGACAATAGCTTAATTATACAAAATGTGGTTTTCATTATTTATCTCCTTTATTTTCCACTTTAGAAAAAAGTTTAAAATAAAAATTGAACTTTACGAAATCTTTTACAATTAATTGTAGGGGAATAGATACAGTTTTATTTGATTTGGGAAGGCTTGCATTTTTGCTCACTTTTGAATTTGCCGGAAAATAAAAAATAATTTGTTTCATACAATTTTGCTTTCGGAATCACCATTATATGGATTATTCAACTGCAAAGGAAAATAAAACCAAACACGCCCCTCACAAATCCAGACATGTAACTTATTTTCGAGCCTATAAACATGGGTTTGAAAATGCATACCAAGAAAGTTGCAGGGTGATAAAAATACAGTTTGAAAAACATATATATTTTTGTCAATATATAACTTCTACAGAAGTTAATACAATTTAAATGAAACTTAGTGCAGTCCTTTAGCCGCTGAAGTACAACAAATTTACATAACTGTGTTGAGGTTATCTTTTTTGGTCTTGCAGGTTTATCATTTTAGTGCACCTTTTCATTATGCAATTAAAGTGTACACCTACTTGTTTCATAACGATAAAATCCACCATTTGCGTTGAAATTTGCAAAATGTGGCGCAAAACAAAATTGACGAAAAATAAAATTGGAGAAAAATAAACTTTTCACATACCGCGTTTAAACGATACAGATGAATAAGTTGTACTTTCAAAATTAAGAAAAAATGGCAAATTGGCATTGGGTACACCACTTTTGAAAACGCAAAATTTTTGGTACATTGTTCATAGGGAATTCTTTGTCACTATAAATGGTATACAAGGTACAGGGTGTTCCCGTATATTTTGACCCACCCCTAGAGCCTATATTTTTCGAGTTAGAAAAAAATTATGTAAATGAAAGTTATAGGGGTTTTTCTGAACCGCTAGAATCTGTTACTAGATAAAACAAATGAGCGTCGCAAATTTATGAAAAAATATAAACTTACTTTTTTTAATGGAGCACCCTGTATATTTGTGGATTATTTGAATTGCACGCATTTTTCCGATTCCAACAATACAAATATGTTATATGTTTGCTCTAAGCATTCGCATGATATTCCAAATTGCAGATAAATACGATCTTTATATTTAATCAAGGTTTCCATGGAAAAACATTTCGATTCAGGCAAGGGCATTCCTGTCAATCCATTATTTTTGGGACAATACACCTTGGTACCCTATAACTTTCATTTAAGTAATTTTTTCTAACTCGACAAATAGAGGCTCTATAGGGGCGGGTCAAAATATACGGGAACACCCTGTACAATTATTCTGTAAAATTTGAAGACGGTAGTTCAAAGCAAGCGGTTGATTCTATCGTTATTGAAAAAGGGTACCCTTTTGTTGTATAATGAAAAGATGCAACTGGAAGACCAAAAAGATAACCTCAAAAAGTTATGAGTATAAAATCGATTGTGCTACCCCGCCGCTCCGCTTCTGACCAATGGGAATAAATTTCTTTACACGAAATTATTGCATCTTAGCGACTAAAGGACTGCACCAAGTTTCATTCAAATTGCGTAACTTCTGTAGAAGTTTTTGCGAAAAATATGTTTTTGAAACTGTATCTTTACCACCCTGTAACTTTTTTATTATGCATCTTGGAAGCTATGTTTATAGAAAACTTTTTGTTCAAAATGACATTTTCTACTTGCCGTGGTACGTTGGAATAGGTAATTTAGGAACACCAATTCAATAGGTACACAACCTTCACCAGCTGACAACTGACAACAAACTGTCAACATAAAAGTAGGTATAACATGGCGCCCTTGCTTACCGTAACCGGAAAATCGGACGCGCAGTGTCGAAGTGCCTTGCCTGCTTTTACCCCCAGAAGCCATGTGGGGCCAAAGCCTCCCCCCTGACCCCCTGGGTACGCCCCTGAATGACACAATCTGCTGTTGCACAATATTATTTCGATATCTTCGTAAATTCGGAAACTTTTGTCATAAATTTGGTGTTATTGTTTGGCCTACTCGGATCGAACATCAGACACTGACCATGAGACTGTATCTAGTTTAATAGAGCTTCTCTGATAAATATCTCGGAAACGGTTGGAGATAAATAGGTAAAATTATATATCGTTGGAATCAGAATTAAAAAAAGAATGCTATAATGTGGAATGTGTAATCAGAAGTTATTTAAAAAAACTAAATATCCGGGAATACTACTTGAAGGTTCTCTAAGGATTGTTCGTAGGTAAACAATTTTTTTCTTTTTATTTTGCAAAAAATGTTTTTCGCGATAACTTTTTCCTCCTCGTAACGCGCCTTTTCCGCTTGGATGGGCCACCCTGTACTATTATTTTTATTAATATTTTTTATTTTATAATGTTTTTATTATTAGTTATATTATTAGTTTTAATAATCTTGACGATATATGTCTTAATATGTTTTGTATACAATTATTCATTATTATTGAAAATTTTAAATTAAAGTGTCAGAATAAGTTTGCGCCTTGCAAATCAGGTTTTCTAAGTGGCGCCATCTCTTGTGACTTGCAAGGAAACAGTTCGTATTCGAGGTCACAGGCTTCGGTTTTTTTGGCCCTGCGTCTGCCTTCTAGCTCTCGTCCGATCCTTTTTCGATTAGCGGTGTAAATAAACAGGAAGCCATTCGCCGTAATCACGCCGAACATAAAGAGACACTCAACACGACCCATTTGAAACAATCGCACAATCATAGCCGCCCCCTATTTATAACGGGCCGATAGAGGGGGCGGAGGGCGATTTGACACATTTAATTTGACCGGCCGTCCCGCGGGGGCCGTCCCGACGTATCGCCATCCCTGAATGCACGCACACGCACGCACCCCATCGGGCGATTGATCCGAGCACTGCGACCCCCCGCGTTTTACTTTGGTTGATTGTGATTTCAGGTGGTGGTGCTGCACGCCCTGACACCTTGGGTTTAGTTGAATTAGTTAGTTATGATTAAAATTCAATCATCGGAAAAAGAAGCGGGTAGGTACAGGGACGTTACGAGCGATTATCTCGGTGATTTTTAAGAGAATATGGTGGGTCAAAAACTAAAAATGTGTAGTTTTTTTCAAGGATTTGAATTCAACTTCAAACAAAAAAGTTATCGCAAATTAAATATACAGTGTGTCCCACTTAAGGACTGACCGCCCCTGTAAAATTTTTATTTATGGCTCTATTTCCATAAACTTTTTTTTGTTGGATAGAGCTTCAAAAATGGCATTAAATGTATAATTCAGGTACCTCGTGCCTTAAATTCATGGCCCACTGAGACGGTGTTTCAGTGCTGAAATTTCGAAAAGTACTATTATGGATTTTTTTAGAAGAAAATCAATGCCGGATTCTTATTCAGCGTTGTTCGAAACCCAAACGTACCAATTTGCATTACTATAGCTCTACAGGGTGTTTCAAAATTTTTAGTGTCCCACATTAGTGACCACCCCTGTAAAATTTTTATTTTTAGCACGATTTCATAAACTTTTTTTTTGTTGGATAGAGCTTCAATAATGGCATTAAATGCATAATTCAGGTGTCCCGTGCGTTAGATTCATGGCCCACTGAAACGAAGTTTTAGTGCTGAAATTTCGAGAAGTACTATTAGGGACTTTTTTAGAGAAAAATTAATGCTAGATTTTTATTCAACGTTGTTGGAAAACCAAACGTACCAATTTGCATTAGAAAATGGAGGACTAATTGAAATGACTGAAATTTGAGTTTATGTTATGTTGTGTTGTTTATTCATGTATTTGATGATATTAAATGAAATAAAATTTGTACGCTTATAAATTTTTGAAAGAATACGAGTTCCTCATGAATATTTTAGTGACCAACTTACCAGAAATTAAGAAAATTAATTACAAATCAGTACGTTTTTGTTTGGAACCTCTCACTGCACCCTGTGGACCTATAGTAATGCAAATTGGTACCTTTGGGTTTCCAACAACGCTGAACAAGAAACCGGCATTAATTTTCCTCAAAAAAATCTATTTTTAAAGCTCTACCCAACAAAAAAAGTTTATGAAAATCGAGCTATAAATAAAAATTTTACGGGGGTGGTCAGCCCTTAAGTGTGGCAATAAAAATTTTGAAACTCCATTTTTCGAACAATGCTGAATAAGAGTCTGGCATTAATTTTCCTCTAAAAAAATACCTAATAGTACTTCTCGAAATTTCAGCACTAAAACACCGTCTCAGTGGGCCATGACTTTAACGCACGAGGCACCTGAATTATGTGTTTCGAGCTATAAATAAAAATTTTACAGGGTTGGTCAGCCCTTAAGTGGGACACACTGTATATTTTTTATAAATCAAAATGGCAATTTTGTTGCTTTTCTTCATTAAACTGTTAAAGTAAATAAAAAATCTGCACCGTAAAACTGAATATCACGTCTGGTTTAGTGGCGTTTTTTGACACGAGGATTGAAACTCACGGTTCGATCCTTGTTGATTTCCATACAGCGAGCACGTAAAGGTTGGAATAAATTCGGTAAAATATTGTACTCTTCGATTAAACATTAAGCCTGCCTAAAAACGGAACTGAGCAAAAAATAAGCACTACAATGTAGGTACAGTCGTCTAATAAAGAAATGTCTAAAAACTTAATAATTTATGTTAAATTTAAAATTTATGAATTTTTTTATGTAATATATTATTATTATTTGCGTACCGATACAAGAAAAGTGCGTTATTTCAAATGACGCTATATCAAAAATAGTGGTTGCCATTTAAAAAAAATATAGATGGCGTCATAGCTTGATTGGTAATGACATCACAAGAACGACAAATATGTCAAAATATGCACCTTTCAAAATTATGTTGGAAGTGTCGAAGCATTTTTTTTTAATCGCACAGTACAACACTTTACCGAATTTATTCCAACCTTTACGTGCTCACTGTATATTAGAAGATAGGTACTCGATGATGAACCGATTGAGTTTCTTATTCTGTTTTTTTTTATATTATGCCGATGGACCAATCGATAGATATACAGGGTGTTAGTAAATAAGTGCGACAAACTTTAAGGGGTGATTCTACATTAAAAAATAATGACAGTTTGCTATATAAACGTAGGTCCGCAAATGCTTCGTTTCCGATATACAGGGAGTCAAAGTTAAAAAAAAAGATTATTTATTTATTGCGCTGAAACGGATATTCAAATGAAATTCGGTGGGTTTTAAGAGGACTAGAAAGGGCATTTTTTGACACCCGATTAAAAATTTTATGTTAATCAGTGGCGTGCATAGGGGTAATGGCCTCGATATTTTTAAGAAAATAAATGATACGTCACTGAGATAATTTAAAATAAAAATTCTTTTTAAAATCCTCGTTTAATTAGTGACAAAAAAGCTTTCTTACCTTTTTTCACAGGGGCCGCCATTTGAAACAACATAACGCGTATTTTTAATTTCTATTACAACAATATCAAAAACCTATCCTATACAGCAACAATAAATCAAAACAACAACAAATGAAAATAAAAATATCTCGAATAAAACATTTTTAGTTAGCATAGCTATAACAATAAATAAATTATCATTTTTTTTAAACTTTGACTCCCTGTATATCGGAAACGAAGCATTTGCGGACCTACGTTTATATATCAAACTGTCATTATTTTTTCATGTAGAATCACCCCTTAAAGTTTGTCGCACTTATTTACTAACACCCTGTATATATACACATTCACATTGTTTTGGTTTTGGCAATACCCGCTACATGGGATTGGATGGCCAGCGAATATTTGGGCCTTTCGGTGAGATGCGCTGCATCTGCCTGATGAAGACCAACAAGTCTGAAACGGGAGCCTGTCTTGGTCCTGCGTCTGGACACCTCCGAAAGACCCATACTAAATTTTTATTAGATATTGGAAACTAGTTTGGTGTTGCCAACATCGAAAATATTTTGTCCTATATGCCATGAACCATTTCTTTTCAAAGAGAATAACGCCAAATAACCGATTTTTTTGAAAAAAATAAAATGGGGATTTTTTACATTTTTACGTTATACCTTCTAGTAAATTGAATAAAAAAATCAGCACCGCTTGATATCGCTTTCATAATTTGATCGGAAGTGAATTTTTTGTTAAAAAAATAATAGGTATTATTTTTTGCAGACTTAGCTGGTATAAAACAACATTACTTTCGCGGTTGTATATATCTTTGCTTTCGCTAAGCCGAAATTAATATAAAACCGTGCTGTACAGTTTTTTATCCACTTTAACAGTCTAATGAAAAAATGCAACAAAATCGCCATATTGATTTAAAAAATATATTTATTTGGCTATAATTTTCTTGTTTCAAGTTCAACTCTTCCTTCTTGGTGGCATTCAATTCCTTAGAAAAAAAAAACTACAACAGTGTGGCGTTTCAAGCATCAATTTATCTTAAACATCACCGAGATAATGGCTCGTGACGTGTTCACTGGAAAAAATACCACTTCCGGCTAAAGCGGAAATGATATTTAAGGGTGGGGTGGCAACAAATAATACAAAATCGCCATCTTTATTTGAAAAATATCAGTTATTTTGCAATAACTTTTTTGTTTTAAGTTCAATTATTGTTTTTTGGCGGCGGACAATAATTCCTTGGAAAAAACTACAGAAGTTTAGTTTTTAAACCAATCATTTTTTATCTTAATAATTACAAAGACTTTTTTCACTACGTTCAAGTTATGATTAATAGAAATTAAGAACAAATTTTGTACTTTCATGTAGTAGGTCCCGACCTTTTATGAAGACAGCACACAATTTTTTTATAGGGAAAAAAATTATAACAAAATATAAATATTCCGTCACATCTATCAATGAGACTACCGATTTTCAATGTTATAATCATGTTCGACATTTCCAATATTATTTAAAGCCTGTTTGTTTTCTATTTTTTGACAGCTTATAAACGTGAAAACCAGATATAATAGCAAATTCTTAGCAACAACACAAAAATCTAAGCAATCAGTGTTTTTGGGCCACGCCCCTAGAAAATTTTAACTTAATAATTAATCACAGAAAAGCGGAAAAATATTATTAAGCTTTCTTGTATTTATTGTATTTCATGTCGGACTTATTAAAAAAAAGTGCCTATTCAACAACCCTTATTGGTTCAAGTTCTCTGTTAACCGCACTGATTTTAAACCATCTTGTACATGTATCTTAAAAACAAAGCCTCTATAAGAATAAAATATAAAAAAGGTAGGTGTATCTAATATGTCCCAACTAAAAGTGTCAGTTCCTTCTAATTCAGCACGCATGCGCGGTTTTTGCAAAATCCTGTCGATTTTGGTTTGAAGGGGAACACTTTTTGAGGCATATTTTATTTTCGTAAAGTTCTGCCCTACGCTAAAACTGAGGCTTTGCTTATTCCTATATAGCGTAACATTATTCTATTAGCTGTGTTTTTTTTATCTAATTTTCTGACCGTTTTATGATCGCAGAAATTTCGACTCGGGCAATATTGAAATAGTATTGCTAACGTAGACTTAACGAAAGTTGCTCTGTATATTTAGAGCGAACTAATATGTTCCCTGAACTGAGCCAAATATTTTCGGCGAGAGTCAGAACAAATGAACGTACTCCATTAGGAATTAAATTTAACAAATCTTCATGCACGACGGAGCACCGACAATGTCAGTACATCTCAATTGGGACATGCTAAAATAACAGAATGAGCTCCGACGAAACACCGTATGTCGCTCTGCGCTCTGAAAAGAGGCGTTGAACTGACAATAATCGACCGATGTAGTGAAAAAGGGGACTCTGAAAGACACATTAGGCCCTAATTGTTTGTTTAATTTATTATACAGTGTTTTTAACATATGTACCACTGTAAAATTGGGTTTGAAGTGGTGTAATGATATATTTTGACATGGTAATAAGTTATCGTTATGCGTGTTGAAATTTAGTCAAGTATGAGTTCCATCCAGCATCAACAATATAATATAATTGGGTATAGTGTGTTTAGTAGCTTTTTGTAAATAGATCGGGAGATAGTAACAGATTTTTGGAGGTGATTTTACTCAGTAACCTATGCCTTTTAATTATGTTGCGTACCTATATTCTCACAATAATAGATAAGGTATGACTCAGACAGTCATCCTGGGTTCTTCATATGGAAAAGTGGATTTTCATTTATTCGAGAAATATGCGTCTTGATATGATTTGCCATGTGTTTTATAATGAAGTTCAAAATAGAAAATGCCTCAGAAAACTATAGACATACCACAGACCGTTAGCGTGGGCCCAAAGGGCTATTATTGCCACGTGAACTTGTATTTTAATAATGAATTTTTCCACGTTTCTGAACAAACTGATAATAATAAGTATGCAAGTTCTTGTCATGAAACTGCTCGCTGGAAAGTATGGCATAGCGTTGACGCATGTCTAAGTACAGTTTAAATTGAATGTTATTTAATCATTTATTATTGTGAGAATGTACGCAACATAATGCCCTTTCAAAGACATATTGAGTAAAATCACGTCCAAAAATCTGTCACTATCACCGGGTCTAAAACATGTCAGATTTATTTGGTTTGATCTTTGGTAGACTTGGTCAAATCAATGCGATTGAATATCTGAAAGCTAACTTTATTGTACTAGATTTATTCTGAGGTTTGGCCATTTTTTATAGTAAGTATACAGGTTTAGAGCCGTATATATTTGTAGCAGACTCTTCTGATGTCCTTGCTATAAGTCCTCTTTCTATCTTTTTTTTGAAAGATTATGTACCGGAAGGTTTCTTTCGCACACCCAATCCATTCAATAAAAGCTGCGTTTAACTTTAATCCACCTGTACACACTTATTGATTAGAATCATTCTATTTGAAAAAAAAAAACCAAGTTGTTGGCTGAGCTCATGTCATATTAAGCTTGTTCCCCAGTCCCCCAGAAGGTGTATACTGCGTAGGAAGTTTCATTGACTCTCTGGATGCTGGTATATAGACAATATTGTTGTCTAGTCGAGGGAATGAGAAATTTCTCTATAATATGTTCAGTTCCAAAGCGATCACATGCCTGCTGACGTACAGAAGTTAGACGCGACTTACCTATTTATTGACGAGACGCTAGGTACGTTGTCTTGGGAGCAGATGCCCTCCGCCAGGAGCCGGTCCCTGATCTCCCAGGCGAACATGGTGGGGTTCTCCCGCTTGTAGTTGGCGATGGCGTCGACCACGGGAGGGGTCGCCACCTTCGGTTTCGAGCCGCCGATGACTCCAGCCTTAAAGCTACCCGTTTCGTAATACCTGCAAGGGAATCCGTAATAATTAGATCATTATAAGATGCCTCTAGTACTGTGCCAATAACTTAAAATAACGCAATTGAGAATTATAAAAATTATCTCGTTCTTTTGTATAGGCGGAGTCTTTCTAGCTCCTGGGTGCTTATTTAAAAATGTATCATGTAGAGTCCAGTCGTGACAATATGCGAGGTAAATAATGGCCTTCTCAACCGAAGTGTATATAGAATTTTTTTTACTACTAACATAGAAATATTGCCATATTTTAGTCATTTCTCGCTATTTTCATATACTTCAAAATATCAAGTAGCCTGGGAGTTAAGTTGTCAGGCTGATAAAATGACACTAATTTTTAAATGTCACATAGAAAATTTTTCATTATTTACGTAGGTATTTTTTTATTATCATTATTTACCTAGGTAGAGAAATATTACTTCTCATTAGAGGAATGAGGTAAATAATGGTGATTTCTCAGGTTAGTAGTAAAAAACAGTATATTACATAGCCAGAGTTGTAAACACCTTATTACGTATGAGTGGAAAAGTTGCGCACGAGCCGCGCAGCGGCGAGTGCTGTAATTCCACGAGTATGTAATAAGCTTACAACTCGAGTTTTGTATTATAATTTTTCTTCGACGAAAGAAAAACTATTATAATAGATAAACTATACTTCTGATTATCTGTCAGGCAACAATTAGTAGGTATGTTGGTTAGTTTCTATGGTGACGCGGATGCCGCGCTATTAAGGCACCCGTGATAATTGCGTTTTAGGTTATGTTGTGTAGCGTGACGTCTACGCCGACCGTTTACGATAACCGCGATTGAGCAATATTGAGCATGTCTGCCCAGAGCCCGGAGATCCCCATGTTCGGAAATTCTGATTCACGTAGACTGCCAGTAGAGAAATTGTTGTAAATTAAAATGTCAAAACGCCCTAAAAAGAGTTAGCGAAAAGGAAATCGAGGGCTTAGGTTCCCGTTTCTATGGGGATATTAATATTGAAAGCCATCAATAATATACAGTGTGTCCCCGATAGGGGAAAAAGTTGAATAATTGAAGTTTGTGCTTCTGAATTGAGCCTTTCTTGTTTAGAATCTAATTTGTGGCATAATTTTAGTTTCGAAGAGTCATATAGGTACCTATATCGACATTTTGGAAAAAAAATGAATTTTTCGCCATAGAAGAAGGTACCCTTTTGGTAGGTTCTTTGACAAAATGCGCTTGAAGATACTTCTACATAAAGAAAACGAAATTTCAAAAGGATACGCCTATACTGTGATTTTTTCTGCTAAAAAGGAATTAAAACGCAAACAAATATCAAAATAAACCCAAGCTTTTCAAAAATCTCACACGTACCTACGTTTTCATCACGAACAAGTTTTCTTAATAACATTTTGACGTGAAACCTATAAAAAGGTCACTTTATTGACAAAGGGAAAAAGGCAAAAAAATCAAAGTAGGTCTAGGCTTTTGCACATCTAGGTACTTAGTTTTTCATTCTGAACAAGTTTTCTTAATGACATTTTATCGCAGAACCTTCAAAAAGGGGCGAAAAGTTAGATTTTTTAAAATTTCTAATTCATAGGTAATAAAGTATCACCGCAACATTTTGTTAAGTAATCTGCCAGCTTTTTCAATTTTTGCACACTTTTCTGAGTGGTAGTAGTACCGGTTAATCACAAAAATAATTTTTTCCGTGAGGTAGTTTTTGTAACCCAGAAGCAGTTTAACGTACCCAAGTTTGGGTTTTCTATACAGTACCGTACTAGTTTTTTTATTTAAATACACAATATACTGCACCCGTGTGGCTTGAGGAGACTTATATTGATAATAAAAATAATTTCCATTAGTTGGCCAAGTTTGTGCATTAAAATCTGAATCAACCTGTGTATCATATATAAAATATTGTTGTTTTTCTTTGTCAAACCCTTCGCATGCATAAAAATCTCTTAAAAATGCTGGGGTTTCTAAGAGACGTAATTCTTTATGTATAGCAATGACAATCCCATCTATATTGTCTTTATGTAAAGGTATAAATCCGTCAAAATATACTCTAAACAAAAAAAAAAACAGATTTTTGTGCGGGGAATGATTGGAAATTACTATTATTTAGACTTCATTGCTGCGACTATGGTCGACTTTTTCCCGATGCCATTGGATAAGAATACCTTAATCAATGTCGATGCAATAGTACTATAGGTACGGAAAACTCTGGAAACCCGTAGTAATCCCAGTGAGTGTAGAACAATAATTCGTTAACCACACAGATAAAGGAGTACCTAATACATAATCCGTGAATCTGCACTTGCTCATCAGCGCTGTTTTTTTCTATAAAAACTCTCTGCTCCAGCCTCGAATCGAACCAAGGTCGATCGAAGGCAGAAAAACATGCAGTCCAAATAGTTCTGCGTTCGAGAATGCACACTGTGAACAGTGCCCTGCGGCGTCAGTGTACTTTGAGTGCATTTAGAAGACGTAATAATTATCGAACGCGATCGTGCGTAAAGTGAGCGTCACCTAACTAAAATATCCTAAACCTCACACAACCTAAACCATTCTGCATGTTTTGTGACCTTCGGTTTAAAATATTTTCTGAATCTTGTAGACCTCAAAAACAGGTCTTTTTCCATAAGTCTTTGATGGAAGGCAACAAAGCAGTAAAATACAGCAAAAAATTGACAAGTGTGACAGTCTGGGACGCAATGGTGTTAACAATGAGAGCGCGGTGCATTCAGTGTGGAGACTCGAACGCAGCAACCGTCGCCAAATAGCGTAGTACTTTAAAGACTACAGAAAAAATCCTACACTAATAATGGCTTGAAAAGTACATGTCGGGTTCACACTTAAATGACTCTCGAGTAAAGCGAGGAAACAAAACTGTAGCGATAATAAATACCAAGACAATAGCAACCCGCAAAAAGCGCTCTCCCCAGCATCCCCCTCGACTTCTGCCGTTATTCACCCGCCGCTGTCCGCTCGCCGCCCCCCCGCCGGGGCGCAGCCCCGTTTCCGACGCGCAGCGGGGGCGGCTAACACGATCATGCGACCCGCCGGTAATGTTTTCCCGTTTTTTAGAGCCCGCCGCCCGAAAGGGCAGCCACTCGGCAGCGGGGACCGCATGGGGGCCGCCGCGTTTGTCATCCGCCGCCCGCGGCCACAAAGCCGAACTTATGTCGGGGGATGTTTTTTTTTCCTACTCTCTTCACTAGCTAACGCAACTCTGATAGATATGTGATGGTTGGTGGAATTAAATCTAAATGGAAAATTTGAAGTTATTGTGATAGGAGAACAGAGAACAGTTCAAATTGAGTTCAGTTTCATCATGACACCATAAGGTATGAAGATATATATTATGCTCACGCGCAGGGTGTGACGTCAACCGTCAACACAAAAGTTCCGCTGTCCACAATGATATAACTCTATGGGGTACCTCTACCAATGCAAAAACCAAAATCGAACGAACCAAAATCAGGCTACCGTGTGCGCACATGTTTCCGCTTATTAGTATGATGAAACCTAATCAACCATATTCATCACCATGCAAATAATATCTATTTGATAAATTCAAGGTTTGGACATAAAGTGACGTGTCAGGTAACCCAAGTAACATTTTAAGTTATAATTATTTATCTTAAATCCAAAAGTTCTATTAGGGTTATAAAATTGTCGCTTAGGGTAGGCAACATAACTATAGGTCTTATAGTACCTAGTTGTTAGGATCTTATTTACTCGAATCGTGAAAGTAATTGTTCTATAAAAGTCTTATAACAGGCATAACATGGTTACTTTAACGTCAACATTATATATTAGTCTTTCAAAGGTTATTATAAGGTTGTAAAGAGGTCTCCGCGTCGTTGAGAATACAACAACTTTTACGACTTTAGAAATATAGTTACGACGGTTGTAAAGAAAATAATTTGACCACATTAAAACTTTATGGAGCAATAGTCGTATAAAGACGATTTAAATATATTATAAGACATCAGTAAGTGGAAGTCATAAATGTTGTAAAACAGTTTTAAGCAAGATCTTAATACGACATAGAAATGAGAACATGACAATATGACTCCAGTAAGTGGTAATTTTAATAAAATACCTTTATACGACTTTCGTAGGGTCATTAGTAAAAGTGAGACGTAATTTATTGTATCATAACATGTATCATATTATGATGTGCCATATATCATACAGTAAATGTAAAGCAGTAATAAATATCTACAGTAAAGCATATCAGCATCTGTTAAAAATTATTATGAGTTTTACAAAAGACTGGGACAAATGCTCAGGAAGTTATAGACGAGCAGTTACAAAAATTTGGAATTAAATCAGTTTTGTCATACAAATCTTTATTTTTTTATACTACTACTACTAGCACTACTACGAACTTGACGAGGCACCTACCCCGGACCGCAGAAATTTCTAAAGACAGCCCTCCACGCGCATGCGCATATAAATACTTATTCTGTAATTTTGATTTTAGTTTTAGTCGTTTTATAACCTCTTAATAGTCGTTTGACAGTTTTAGAACTATTTATGACCTCTTAGTAGTTTTACTGAAGTTTTACAACTACTAAGTCATATAAGCACCGTCGGCCATGTTTGCCATCAGAAATTCAGTTAAATAGGACAGCCATGTTTGTCTTACGAAAGTGGCAAAACTTCGAATTTAATTTGTGGGCACAAATCATAGAAATTTGAGTGGAAAACATGTATTTTCGACATATCGAATGATCCCTGTACAACTGTAACACTTTAAATTTTAATTTAAAGCACGTTCATATTTTAAATTTTTTTCTTTCATTTCTTTTAATTTCCATTATTTTAAAGGCGCGTCATAAATTTTCGAGCTATATTTATAATTTTCACAGTAAATAAAAATTCGCAATAGATTCCGTTGAGTACAATCGTCAAAAACCGAGATGCTTTATTGCATAATATCACCAACGTATAAATTTCGTTTTTACCACTTACGGCGGAGACAGAATGAAATGTCTTCGTATTACAAGCAAACACTGCACAATATAATACTACGTTCCATATTTACGACCAATTGGTAATATGAAGGTATCAATAGAGATCTTCACAACTTTAGAGCTACTTCTTTATGACCTTAAGGTATCTTTGAATTCACACGACCTAATGGACTTATAAAAGTCATATCCAATCAAGTCAGATAAAAGTTGTATGAAAAGTCATGAAAACCCGCTTCCAACCGTCCATTTGCAACTTTAAATGTTACTTGGGAAGGAGATTATACAAAGTCAAGAAGTTAGATTGGTATAATAATTCTGCTACGAAATCAAGGTTTTTATCAATACTGTGGATGAAGTGGAAGATAACTGCCTATATTATTGACTTTGCAAATTACTAACAGCAAATAGGGAAAAGGATGGGGGAACCTGTTAAATATGGAGGCATGAATCTGGCAGATAATATGCAAACCTTCCCTTTTTAGTATATAAGCCTTGTATAAATTCGAAAATCTTGGAGAAACCAGTCGATACCATTTTCCGTTCGACTGAAGAATTCTTATTAAATATTAGAGCCACCTGATGATGAAAAAGAAAAGCCAATCAGCAAAGGGACAAGTGCAAAAATGGCAATTCTAGAATAAATTATGCCGATATAGATACCATTAAAAAGATTCGTAAAAAATTAAGAATATTTACTAGGAGTAGATTTATCATATAGACAGTAGATATTATATTTGTATCATGGTGCGATTTCACGGTCCGGTAACAAACGACCAATTTTAATAAGTTTAAATAGGTCAGTGAAAAGTTTCATTTTTATAGGTGGTATAATGGTGTAATCCCTATATAGCAACAAACAATTGAAACTTCGGTTAATCAATTTTCTTCAATTATTTGGGATAAAAAATTATCCCTACAAAATAAATATCTTATAATTAACCACTTTAAATCGTTTTGCTGATTAATTTAAATTATTGATTAAGGTATTAATTTTATTGTTTTGCAAGTACAAATAAATTTCTAATAATAATATTAATAATTCTCACCCTCACAATACCCTAAACTAGGAGTATAGGTATCTCTGAAACCACACAATTGATTTGGTAACTTCTTGAAGTTACTGCTTATTTTTCACCAAATTTGGTATACCAGCGATTCGAAGGATTTGACTTTTCCTATGTATTTTAGAATGAAAGGCAAAAAATCAAAGTAAGCCTACTATTTTCAAAGTACACATAAAAGCATAATAATTATTCTACATTCAGAACAACTTTGCCAATGAAATTTTTCGATACCTTTTATAGTCTTTATATGGACAAATTTAGATTGCCTATACGGCTCTTTCAACTACAGCTTCAGTGTTTTCTGCTGACGTGGGACATTACAGATCTGAGTCTCTATGTCAGTAATTTCTCCGATTTGCACACATTTTAATATGAGCCAGCGAAAACACCACCTAACCGACAAACTATTTAAATTTACTATTTCGCAAAGGTCAGCCGTGGTAATTTTTGTGTGTTTTTCACTTACGTCTCCCAGAATAATGCGGAGAAAGATATTGAAAGACAATGTGGAAATCGGGCTCACGTATTGAATAGACCCCGTTATATTACCGGCGTAATTATTGTAATTATAACTATTTGATCGATTTATTTCTACATCCTCGAATTTGTGTCTGTAGGTATTTACGGGATCTTCATGCGTTCCCATAGACCACCTCATAAATTATACCACGAGCTCTGGCAAATATGGCTATCCGCGCAGCTCGAATACTTAATCATCTTATTAAATTATTCAAATCTGATCGGTCATAATTAGCTGGTACATTAGATCAGCTACCCGCTGTTTGTAAAAATGGGCTGTGTATGCCTTACCTCCTTCCGTTACGAACATCTCACCAAGCCTTATCTTGTTTATCTAACGAAGCCGTGTAATTAGAACTCCGTGCGCCTACAAAAGTTACAGAACTTCGCCGGCTAGATCAATTTCAATGACAATGGTTTTCTAATGTAATGACTATGTTACCGAGATGTATTGATGCAGTTGTTTGTCATTCGACTACCAATTAAACTGGGAATGGATTCGGCTTCGTGAAACGCCAATTCATACTACACAGAACTAATTTATATATCAAGATCTGGTACTAATAAAGCACATTAGAGAGACAGTGGTTTGATGGACAGGTATCTCGCGTGGGGCACACGAGTAATTTCAATTATTTCTTCAGTTTAACCTAGCGCAAATATCTTAAACCAATCGGTGATAGATACAGTGTACTAAACTTATGCGTTGAGATATTTTTAAATGCAACGACATTTAAAACTGCAATTTGTCACGAACAAAGTTACAACCTATCAAATTAGGGACCGTTTCATCATATGAGAGATGTCTGGGTGTACCACATTCAAAAACGAATCCTGGCAAAAAAGCCAGCAGGCCTCCGAAATGCATGTCGCCTCCAGAAATACACCTCAATGGAGCCTATTGTAGCTACACGTGTTAGATATTTCACATATGTTAGTGTGTGAAAAAGAATATTTACAATGCCGCCTTGATGTCGCAGACACATGCACCCAATATTAGGCAGGACGGCACATTTAAAGTGGCAGAGATATTCGCAGCCGTCGGCTAATGACACCTTCGGCGCTTACAATTCCTGTTTTCGCTCTCGTCATTCGTCTAATTAGTGTTTAGTAATGGATGGGTAAATATATTTTATTGGAGCTTATTAGTAATTTTATGGTGATAATTTGCTCTAAATAAACATATTAATTTGAGTATGAAGACTATGAAGAGATCGGGCTGGCAATTTCTCGCAGAGCCGGCCATTTTAAATTAGTTGTCGCACATAAATAATATTAACGAGACGAACAGCCTGCATTCGCAATTTTGGGTCATTATTTAAATTTGGAATATTTTTAATGTACAGGGTGATCCAAACTCGACGCCCCAGGCCTGCAGCGGGAACACGAAAACTCAAAATAGAATTTCGAAAATGGGACATACCTACTAAGGTCCAATTTTGACAGAAAATTAGCATCGATATTATTTTCCCAGAAACATACCAGTTTACCTATATTGAAAGTCCTTATCATTCTCAACAACTTTTGTAAGCAAAGATTTTCTGTATCTTTTATTGTTCAAAATATACAGGGTCAAATATGTAAAAACATGGAATTTTTTCTAATAATTTTTCGAAATCTAATAGCTATGGAAACAATTATTATTACTACAAATTATTTAAGAGTATGTTAGGGTGCCTTGCGCACCCTTAAATTTATTCAACTGGAATATTTTTAATTTTTTTAGTAACAACAAGTTAGTAACAAGCACAATTCAGAATTCAGAAATTCAGAATTCAGAAAACTTTTTCTTAGAGACTGGCATATTAATGGCGTGATAAGTACAAGAGTATACAAAAATGAATAAATAGATCGTGATTTTACTCGTAGCTTTATAATTATCTTTTTGGTCTTGCCGATCCATCATTTTAGTGCGCATATTTTCATTTGCAAAAAAGTGTATATTTGTTTCCTAACAATAAAAATCAACCGTGCTTCATAACACCTGGTAACTCCAACAGACGAAACAAAAAATTTTCACCTACCTATTTTTAATATCTCTGAAACTAATAAAGCTATCTCCGCATCACTATGGGATTACTGCGGTTTTGTAGGGTTTTCCGTAGTATTTGAGTGAGTGCTATCTTAATTCTATCGGGAAAGGGAAAAGTCGGCCCTAGCCGCAAATGGCAACGAAGACAAAAATAATAGTAATTGACCCTCTCCCCCGCACAATCATTCAGTTGCTTCTGGGGTACTCCTAGTATGGAGTATTGTGAGTGTGAGAATTATTATTATTATCAGGTAGATACTTCACCATTTTTTGCCAGCCTATACCAGTAATAATAGGTCTACCATATTATTTGATTTAAATAGCTTTATTAGTTTCAGAGATATTATACAATATCTTTCTTTTTCTGCGAAAGTTTGAATTTGAAAGTGTGAAAAAGAAAACAAATACCTATGTGGCATTCAGCACTTTTCTATGTAGTTTAAATGCCTGCATTGTATTATCAAAAAATCATATAGAGGGTGAACTTTTCTTAAGGAGCCCAAAAGATTGAATGTGCTAAATCCGGATGTGAACTTTTTGAATTTTGAATATTTTGCTACACGAGATTCCAAGAAACCGAACGATAGTTTTTGCCTGGGAAAATATTGTAAGAAAGGATAATTAACTGAGAGTTTTTAATAACCATTTCGGATTAATCTGAGATAGCCCTATCCAGTACCTATTATTATGCAGTACGCAGTAGCAGTACCTATGTCCCTTTCCTTCCGGGACACCCTGTATAATATGTACATGGAAACTGTTCAGTAAAAGTCAGATTAATCTGTATACAGAGTAGCTACATCTGTATCTTGGGTTCTCCTTATATAACGGAAGGCGTATGGCCCCAACTGGATCGTCTAGCGTTCTCTATATTTTTTTAGTATATAAACAAAGTTAATTTTTTTATCTCACCATAAAAATCAGTCAAGTGTGGTTTCGCTCCACCTCGTCCTACAGAATAATATTGCGAGCTGGGTCTTTATTGACTACTGGGTTTGTTTGGAGCGGCATGGGGTACATCTTCATTTTACCCATATGTACAATGTACATATATTATGCTAACTTTATTGCACCAATTGTGGTTTCTGTCGATCCATGACAAAAGGAGAGGGGCCCTACCAAATTATAATTACATAAAAAATATCATCACAAGTAACATTTTTATCGTATATATTCAACAATATAGCTAGTAACTCTATTAATGGTGTATATACGCTGATGCATAAACCCCGCCATCATATACGAGTTACAGCAACAATTCCCTGCGCGTCGAAAACAGAGGGCGGCCCAGGCTCAGCGGCGCAGACAAATCTAATCAAAAACCGCGCATCCCTCATAATTAATAAATGATATAATTCCATTACGCGGCGGGCCGCGTTTCGCTCCCGATGCAAAATATTAATCCGTCACGCAGAGCCCACACATAACTGAATCGAATTTCAGCCATAATTCGATTACTGTATATTAGCCGGAATGATGCCATAAAGGGGTGCGCGTCCTCCTTCAGGGACCCAGTGATATTTGGCGGTGCCTCCGCTTTCATGTCTCGTCACAGTATAGGAAGGGAGCAATAAAGAAAGTCTGTCGTTTAACTTTGCAAACATATGTTTTATTTTTGGAGAGAACCAGCGAAGATATAACACATAGAGTTGTCACTCAAAAATCACGAAAAATCCCAAAAAATCAAAGTAGGCCTAGACTTCCGTATACCTACTCAGTTTTTCATTCTGAACAAGTTTCCTTAATAACATTTTGTCGTAAGCAGGGCTGTTCCCCAGAAACTCAAATTTGATTTTTTTGTTATTTACACCTTATGTGAACTCAATCCGGGGACACACTGTATACGGCGGTAGCACGTCTTTCTAGCTCACTATTAGCTATACTTGAGATATTGGGATTATACTTTCAATATGCCTACATATTTCGAAAATGGTGAAAACACATTATATCTGAAGGCAAGTTTTCAAAGGTAAACTTCACACCAAAAATTTCGTAGGTAAAGTTAGCATGCGAAAAATTCATGTTTCATTGGAAACGATTTTCTCAACTTCATCTTGCTATACCCTGGTCTGCAGTCGTGTTACTGGTAGGGGACGCGACCAGACCTCATTTTCTTCAGCATGCCCACATTGCCCACCCATATCGATAAAACCAAGCTGACTACATAAACAAAAACAA
This sequence comes from Pseudeuparius sepicola, assembly GCA_963920635.1. Taxonomy (NCBI): domain Eukaryota; kingdom Metazoa; phylum Arthropoda; class Insecta; order Coleoptera; family Anthribidae; genus Pseudeuparius; species Pseudeuparius sepicola. Next base: position 41,456,611 of record OY987302.1, on the reverse strand, counting down.
TGACATTGGGGGAACTTTCATGAAAAAAGTTATTGATATGCCTTATAAGACCACGAAGTTGTACTTTCCTTTTATATTTAAGATAATAACTTATTCTTGCTAATATCATTGTTTGTCGTGGGTTTAAGGCTGAAGATATGAGTTTTTTATTTAGGCTTTACCATAACACTGGAATAAATTGAGATACATAGTTGTCACCCACCACAACAACTGAAAACTACCTCATCAGATTTTTTGTGTCAGTCAATCAATATCTCGTCTCAAAAATGCATACCTATGTATGTCCTATTTTGTTCAGCTCGTGGTTAAATAATTAAGAAACACCTACCAAATAATAGTAGGTATGGTAGGCTCAAGAAACATCAATGCGTGTTTAAACAATTGCTACTAATTTTTTTGTAATAATGTAGCATACTTTTGTGTTTCCTGTAACCATTTGACTTATGAATTCGAAATAATAATAACTCGGAAGGGACATGGGGACAAAATAATGTGCTTTCCATGTAGTTTTTTTGGCGCACGTGCCGGTCCTATTCAACTTCTAAGGCACTGATGCAATAAAAATAAGTGGATCAAAGTATATTATTATGATAAATTTATAGGCATTTTGACTAACAGCAAGGTTTTCCTAATACACTTAATGAAAGAAAATAGTAATTATTATATTTGTCAGATGTTATAATATGTATGTTATATCCAAATTTATATTATGTAATAATAATAATAATTCAGTTTATTAGACGCATCTTTACGAGTAGTTTGGCCCCAAAAGTAATATCCTGGGTTTGAGTGATTCCAATCAGTTTCTTCATTCTAGTAATCTTTCATTTACCTATCTCTGAATACGTTCCACACATACTAATAAAAACAAATCATACTAACACACTTTGCCTAATAAAGCAATCATGGGGTCATATTTCCTGAGCCATCAACAATTAAGTACCGGAGTAAGTAGGCAAGCAATCTCCTGAATATCCATGAAATAATTAACGCATCGAAGTAGGTTTTTGCGTACCTTTTTGAGCACGGTCTTTGTGCCGGCTTACGTTATTACTGTTAATTCTTATTGACACTTGATGAGCTGCAATTATACATACGAATAACAGCAGATAGATTTTTTGGAATGCAAATGAAATTGCCTGATGGGCGCGTACCAGAGAAGTTTATATCCTAACACATTCACCTTTAGTAGGTCCATAGATACAGCACTCTTCTGTCAGGCAGGGATGGCTAGAGACGAGGTTAGGATCTGTACCATATGTTTGACGTTCTTATCTTCACAAGAAGGTCAGGAAGGTTCAACCAAAAGTTGATGGTGGTAAAAGTCAGATAGATACTGATTCAAAGGAAACTGTTGATTAATTGGCTTTAAGATGTGAGGTAGCTTGTTGGTCGTAGATAGGTATAAACATTAAGTCCTTCTTTAAAACTGGAGGTACCTACTGCAAAATTATATATATTTTGTTTCACAAAAAATGTGTGTTCTATTTATTTTTCCATCTCGGGTTACCCTTTACCTATACGTTTCAATATTATTGGGTTCCTCCGTCTCATTTAGACGCAAGCGCTTCTTATGAGTAGAGGAGGAATCTGGGAGATGGATCTGTGGATCTTTATCTTTATTAAGTTATAGAGACTCACCTGGAGAGAATCTTGGAGACGCAACCATGAGAAACCCGTAACTGCCGCGAGATGTCGCACGGCCGAACACCATTGTGAGCTAGTTCTACGATCCTCTGCCGTACCACGTCCGGCAGAGGCCGTCCGTTTACAAACACACCACCTAGTTGGTTTACCCCACCATGACCTGAAAAAAATAAATTAAATCCTTAAGACATGTTCATAAATAAAATACCTAGGTCGAATTGTATGTCGATGATTAATGAAGTGAGATTCAGAACCTCATAGTTATTTGTTAGTGCCACAAAACATTGTATGTTAGCACGCATGTGTTGAGTTTTGCCTAAATCTCAATGAGCCTGATGCCAATGCCCTATAATCAATCGCAATTAAATATAATATTGCTGGTCTTGCTGACGGATAAAGTGGCAAATTGTCACGCAAAAGCACTACAACGTATAATCTTTCGGCCATTTAAATTTTATTAACATTCCAGCCTAAATGCGGCACCTAATGCCCCTCAGGTCTTAGGAGATCTTTGTGACCCAATTTTTCTAATTGTCCAATGCCTTCGACGAGAATGGGAGATTTATCATTTTATTTTACGAAATGTTCGTTAGTGGCGGACTTTCCATGAACATGGAATGATATCAAAACAGAACGGATGCCATTATCTATTGGAATTCCTATAGATGATTTTACTTTTCATAATATTTAGAAAGGCCAAAGTTGATGGGTAGATGACTTATAGAAAATAGTGTGAGTATTAGCCCAAACGAAATTGCCCTATGCACCGTATGGTTTATGTTTTTTTTAATATATTAATATATATAAAGACATTTTGGATCTAATATAGGAACTAATTACATTAATTAAAATGATTCCAATATCCTTAAGGAACCAGATTTGAAGATCACACCTTGATGTTGGGGCGAACGGAGTAAGGGCTAGTTATTCTGGCCCGATGTTGGAAAGGTCGCGCAATTTATCATTGAGACCCTATATAGCGTTTTGCACGGTCATTCGGATTGCTCACTTTGGCCGTTAGAGCTGTTAGTAGAATGGTTGTGGAATTAATTAAACCCAGACCCTTGCCTTCCGAGGAGAAAAGAAAAGCGGCTAGTCGGGTGTTTGAAAATATGCACTTGATATTTTGACTCAAAATTATCTCAAGATTATCCATTTTTCATTATCCATTTCCATTTACTAGCGTGAATCTGGCACGATGTATACCAACGAGTAAACAATTTATTCAGTGAACTTTAGATCTAAAGGTATAAAGGGTTAAGCGATTTAGTCTTAGGAGAGATTTTGAGTATTTTTAATCAATAGGTAACGACATATTGATCTAAAAGATTTATTTCCTATATTATGACTATGACTTCTTCCTTAGCATGTCTGTGACAATGGCTAGAATCATTATAGTATGGCACTCCCAATTTTACAATTAAACTTATGTCAACGTAATGCCAACTGCAGGTACATTTCCTTAATTGGATATATAATTTTCTCACACTTCCTTTTAAATAACAGCAATAGCACTAAATTCAAAGTTGCAAATTCCTTGCTACTGGTGAATGTCATAATGATTATTGCAAACATCAAACGTCTACATACCTCCGAGCGCAATCCCGCTAAACTAAATGGTGGATGTAATGCAAATTCAGTTTGGAATGAGACGAAGATTGCTGATATGTTCAGTATTAGTGCATATTTATAATACCCAGACAGCAGCATACCATTAGCAAAGTCACAAATCGGGTAGAATAAGAAAAGCTGTAGGTAATTGATATAAAAGAGGGGAGCAATAAAATTATTTGTCATCGTGCAATCTGAAAACCTGCGATTCCCGATAGAAATATGTTCACAAGAAATGTATAAACCATATTTAATTAGAACATTTGAATTTTATAGTAGCACTTATAAGCCTTTTTGATTCTTCGCTAGCGAAGTGGCTTAATTAACATTAGATGCACTACACACAGCTAGATCTATGTAGGCAGAGAGCCCATAAAACGGAATAAAAATCCAATAAATATCGACCTCATTTTCATTTGAGCACTTCCGTTGTTGCGGCCGCCATCTAACTACAATAGCCAACGTATTGTGGTGCAGGTATGCTCTTTCTTCCGAACGCTGTGCTTTTTACAATTTCTGATGTTGAATTACGGGTAATTCCATTCACACTTTAATTCTATCCGTTATATCAGCAGTTTCCCAGCCACAGGCATGTAACATCTATAGATCAATGAAACATTTTGTGATTATTTTTATTTAGGTTACCATGATAGAAATACTCTACAAAGGTGATCGGTCTTGCGGGTTACTTGCTTTTTTATAACAATAACAGACGACGTTTAGGTTTTTGCCCCTGTTCCCGAGTATTGAAAATTATTAGGTTTACTACAGTTATATTGAAAATATATGCAGGGATAGGACAACAATAAAGAAGTATCAGGTAAATTAGTTGTGCAAAAACAAAGCTATAATAAAATAGTATATTACATAGCGAGAGTTGTAAAGAGCTTATTACGTATGAGTGGAAAAGTTGCGCACGAGCCGCGCAGCGGCGAGTGCTGTAATTCCACGAGTATGTAATAAGCTTACAACTCGAGTTTTGTATTATAATTTTTCTTCGACGAAAGAAAAACTAATATTATAATAGATAAACTATACTTCTGATTATCTGACAGGCAACAATTAGTATGTTTTTTTAGTTGCTATGGTGACGCGGATGCCGCGCTAACAAGGCACCCGTGATAATTGCGTTTTAATTAAAAACAGATACGTAATTTTTTTTGTTACGTGTCAGTCATTACGTGTCAGTGTTCGTAACAATGAACTTACTTATAACCTAAACCGTCACATAATAGGTATGTTACTAGCATAGGAGTAGAAAAAAATATTTTATATATAGACAAACATATTATAATTAAAAAACATTTTGTAACACTAAACTAACCCTATATTATGTAGTGAAAAGTGAAAACTGCATATACACACACAGATTCACCTAATATTTTCCCAAGTTATTTTTAACTAGCGTTGCTTTGCTTCGAAACCTATTATTATGAATTTTATTACTTCTAGAACAGGTTCAGTTTCGTATTCTCCGATATAAATAAGTTTTTTTGCACCTGGCGGCGCCTTATCCCAAAGCTCGCTCGTAATACATAATACAGGCATTCATACAACTAATTTGACAATTATTGTGGGTAAACACAAAGCGCGAGTAGGCTGTGGAATGAACAAATGTGCCACGAGGTCTTAACTTATTGTTATAGTTATTGCCCGGTCGGCGCTTGACATATTTTGCCAATTGTAATGAGTTATTAAAATTAACTTTGGAGCTATAGCTCGGGGAATTAGGTCAAATAGTTCAGGTGACGGTATTACTCCACATTCCATTATCCTCTGTATCAGCGCGGTAGGGTGATTTTTAAGTCTAACAAGGTGTGCTATCTGGAGTATTATCTAACACGTAAGGTATGTGATTTATTGCAAGGTATTTATGGAACCAGGCGCTCGTAACATCTTGTTTTAGTCCAGCAAAGCTTCCTTGGGGTATGTGGCAATTCTCTCGCAATTAATATTTAAATATACAGAGATATACTGTTTTAATTATTATAGACGAAAATAACTGCATGTTGAAGCAGTCATTAGAAAATAGTAGAGAATATCATAATCAAATGAGTCCTTTAACTATACATAGGTTTTGTATAAAAAGTCTTAAAAATTTTACCAGATATTGAAGGCCATAATTATTATTCGATTTTGACAAAATATCATGACGATATCTCTGTAAAGGACCCAAAAACCTGTAGTAACAGTGGAAAAATCGATATTAAAGTCATTAATCTTGACTAAGAAACTGTTTGGCCATAAGAAAAGTAGTCTTGTCAAAACTTGATAATTCCATTAGTTTTCGAGATACCTATTATTTGACTTCTCATGTTTTTAAGAACTAACAGTTTTGTCGACAAATAATAAAGGTAATTAAATATATTAGGGGCTGCGATGTCGTTGAATTACTTAAAAAAAACAATATAATTATAATCCACAAATATCTAACATTATGGTGAAGTCGCTCGAGGTGTTCTCCCTTAATGGCATTATCTGTTTGATTTACTAATTGTCCCACAATGACTGGGATGGATTACTACAGTTTTATAGATTACTTGAGATAATGCTATCCTAGTTGTATCGGTAAATGTAGGACCTAGCTGCAAATGGAAATGAAGACAAAATAATAGTAATTGCCAGCCACCCGTTTCCGGCACAACCATTTAGGTGCTCCTCGGCTAGTTTGGAGTACTGTGAGGGGGAGAATTATTATTACTATATTATATTGTGTGCTAAATCTGGTTCGAATATGTGTGTACTGACTTTTATATTTTTCTTGAAAATCACCAAAGAATATACCATAAAATTTGTTGCATATAATTTGCGGACACCCTACATAATGCCTAAACATCAATTCATATCTACATTTATTTTAATTAGAAAAATATAAAAAGGTGGATTTAAAATACACTAAATAAATACTTTTAGTTTATTTGCTTAAAATTTGAAGCAGTGTTCTAAGTGAGACATCAGTTATTTATCAGATTCTTTAAAATGTGATGTTTATCTTGCAATTAGTGCGAGTGGCGCTATCATAAATCGAAACACTGCAATGCCGTAGATTTTCACTTCTATTAGAAGTTCTCTCGTTTGTCAGATTTAGAATAATACATCCAATATAAATGCAATAAATTCTCGTTTATTAGCATACAACTAATTAGCTTAAAATGATAGTAGATTGTTTAAGAACTAATGTTGATTTATTAGCAAACGCAATTTATTTTTCTGGTAGTGTATATAGGCAAAGACTTTTATGTCTACACAAAGCTAAAAATTATTAAATGGGATATTAGTCATTCTGCGGTTGAGTTTACTTATTCCGCTACCGGTAGTAAATACCATCAATAATCAAAAGAATACAGTTATAATTTATTTCAATCTATAGTTATAAAATATTGCTTTCGAAATGGTTTACGTTTGATAATTTTCAATCGGCTCCCAGGTATTCTGAACGCCATAAAGCAAAATATCGATGAATGCAGAATTGTGCTTAGGCAGGAGCTCCAGACTAAGCCAAATCTATTGCTGATTGTGCGAGTAAGAGCCGTAATACCTATCTAAAACTTCTAGATTAATTTGATCTTGCTTCCAGGAATGTTATGAAGTATAATATATTCGTTTATATGCTCGCAATTTCTACATTCTTGCAGTATCTCTAAAATAGATCTATAGAAGCAGTTTGGAATAAGTATTTAAAAACAATCTTATCTTATTCGAATATTAGCTGAATTTTGCATATTTATCTCATTGAATGCTTAATGGATGTATCTTCTTGATAGCCTATTAATAATAAAGTAATACCGCAGAAAGACAGAATACAAACAGCTCATCTTGTAAAATGTGTCAAGTAGAGTCCTCCTTTTACCTAATTTTCACACAGACATTACAGGTACTCAAAAAGAAATTGAGAATTAACGTATCACGTTGCCTTTCACGACAGGAAATGCATACTTCCCGACTCCCGACAAACAAAATAATTTTAATTTGGATTTTCAGGAATTGAACAAATTAATAGGTAATGTACTCTTGAGCTAATCCACTACAGTGGATTAATTTATTCTTTATAAGTTTGCTTTAGGACACTGTATTTTTTCTACAATACTTAAATGACTACCTATAGACTAGCTGTTTCTCAGGTCTATTGGACTTCCTAATACTTTATTTCGATTCATATTAGTGTGGCATAGTGTGGATCGGGTCATTTTAGGAGAGAGGGTTTCGAGGTTTTTGTCTACATATATACCGAAAACCACAGACAACAAAAAATATGCAAGAACAGGAAGTTGCAAGAAGTCTTGCTTGCAAGCAAAATTTTTTTCAAGCAAGAGAGGAATGAATTTAACATCTTGTCTTGCTCTACGCAAGACAAGAAATCTTGTCTTGTAAAACACTACATCCGATATAGGTAGGTACAAACTATAAAGTGCCTACAGCATACTTCATTTGCCTTGACAAGATCAGCTCTCTATAGTTTGTCTTTTTTGTGGTAATACAAGTACGCAGGTATACGTTTTGATGAATACGGCTATAAGATGCCTAGTTTCAGCAATTTCATAAGAATGTAATATTTATCTCCTTGAGATTTTGAAAATAGTGTAACCTATTGCAAGTGATTATCAAGAAATAGCTGCTTAGCATTTGTTAGCTAGGTCACTCATTGATATTAAGTACTCAACGATCGGATTGGCTCGAGGCCGTATAGGGCGAGGGGAGTATTAGTATTGTATGTTACGACCATAACTCAGCATAACTTGCGAGTTGAGTAGGTACTATGCTTTTGCCACTATTATTATACAGTGAATGGCAGAATGTACACAACAAATGGGAATGGAAACAAGCTTGGATACACCTCGCGCCACCATCTTACAAACGCCTACGCGCAAAACTCCATTTATTAAAGTTGTTTCACAAATAACAATTTTCCCCCAACAAATCCCCCAATAAATCGTACAGTTTATTGGTATAAATCGTAGAATTTTTTGTTTTCAATTTAATGGTAGGTATAAATTACAAAATTGGCGAAGAAATTAAAATATATTGAGATGACGATTTACAGAATAAATTATTCCAAAATTCCAGAGCTGTCAACACAAAGCATTCTGCTGTTTGCGGCAACTTGTGGCTAATTTCGAGATTTTTCTATTTTACTGTATAGAGGTTTTTTTCAACGAATTTTGATATTAAATTTTGAATTTCTACTGGGAGAGAATTTTTATCATTTATTTTACTTTGACGGGGCTTATCTTAATTCAAATGTTGTATCAGTTTCGATAGAACTAAGATGAGTGCCATGGAAAACCCAAGTCGTTTGTATATCGCTAATAATAATAAACTTGTTAACCTCCAAACAATTCTGAAAATAAAAAATTGTTAAATTCCCTTATACATTCCAAAGACAATGCAAGTTGTTCCAAATTTTTATCTGTAATAATAAAAAAAAGTTACGCCTCTTTCGAAAAATAATTGAAATATTGACCGTTCGGATTGCTTTCTGTCTATAATAATACACTAACTTCAGAATTTTTGCGCTTACCATCGATGAAATAAAAAATATTTTTCAAAAACTATTCTTTTACGGCCGTTTTCTTCCTTTTGATATGTGGGGTCAAACAAAAAAAATCCCATGTCTCTACCTGCTGTAATAATAAAAAAGTGATTCACTTCCAAAAAATCCTTGGTGGCCATGAAAAAATTTGGTTCAATCCCTTTTTACATTCTCAACACAACGCAAGTTATTGTCTTAATTTCTATCCTCACTAATAAAAATAAGTTAGATTTTTTTGTGATGTCATGGGATGTTTTGTTGATCGACATTTAAAAATCGCACACTTTTAATTGGAGATTAGCGGTACTTATATCAAACAAGTCTGAAATAAAAATATAGTTTAAAAACTAAAAAAAAACACGCTTACGCTTAGTAAACTGAACTAAAAGTAAAAAATAATAATAGCAAAACGAATTTTATTGTAAAAAAAAGAAGCGTGGGGTGCATGATATCAATTGTTATAAATATTTCATTAGTAGCTATTGATAAAAGTAGAGTTATCATAAAAAAAATATATATAATAAAAAAAGCACCCCGCCCGCTTCTTTTTTACAATAAAATTCGGTTTGCTATTATTCTTTTTTACTTTTTAGTTCGGTTTGCTAAGCGTAAACGTGTTTTTTTTTTAGTTTTTTAAACTATGTTTTTATTTCAGACTTGTTTTGAGTTGAATAAATTTTTTATAATTGGGGATATATGTAAATGAGTAAGTGCGAAAAAATTCAGAAGGTGATTGCCTTTTTAAAAATAAGGGGGGGTTCTCGTATAAAATTTTTCGATTTGGCGTTTCCCTGCAAAGTTATACGGGTTACAGGGTGACCCAAAAGAATTTTTTTTTATTTATATCTCTAAATAATCAAGTTGCACAGCTGAAACTTTGCACTGTTATGTTTTTGGCGATGGAGAATAAGCTGAAGGTGTCAGTTTTTATGTATCTCATAGAGGGCGCCGCTTGTGCTGTTCTGTGATCGTGCTTTTACTCCTAACTTTTTTGAGGTTATGTTTTTGGTCTTGACGGTTCGTCATTTTAGTGCAACTTTTCATTTTGCAACTAAAATGTACTCTTGTTCATAACGATAGAATCAACCGTTTGCGTTGAAATTGGCAAAACGTGCCCCAAAACACCCGTTAACTTCATCATTCGAAACATAAAATTTTTATCTACCGCTTTCAAACGTTACAGATTGGGCAAAACACCATTGGTTTTCTTGAAATAGGGAGTTCAAATTTTGTTAAATTCAATCCTTTCCATTTTGAAGGCTAATAAGTTTTGGTACATTGTTCATAGGAATTTTTTTCTCAGTTTAAATGGTACAGTCTATCTGTAACGTTTGAAAGTGGTAGATAAAAATTTTATGTTTTTAATGTTGAAGTTAACAGGTGTTTTGGGGCACATTTTGCCAATTTCAACGCAAAGGATTGATTTTATTGTTATGAAACAAGAGTACAATTTAGTTGCAAAATGAAAAGGTGCACTAAAATGACGAGTCTCCAAGACCAAAAACATAACCTCAAAAAAGTTGCGAGTAAAAGCACGATCAAAGAACACCACAAGTGGCGCCCTCTGTGAGATACGTAAAAACTGACACCTTCAGCTTATTCTCCATTTCAGTTCTGCAACTTGATTATTTTGAGATATAAATAAAAAAAATACTTTTGGGTCACCTTGTAGACCCGAATAACTTGGCAAGGACAGCCCAAATCGAAAATTTTTATTTATTTTATACTATTTATTTACACCCTGTATATTTAATAAATGGAGTATTGCGCGTAGGGGTTTGTAAGTCTGCCGCGGTTTCAGCGAGGCGACTATTCGGCGCCCCTCAAGTTGGTGGTGCTCCGAGGTCTGTGCTTGTTCTTCTGTGACCATTAAATTTCCATTGATGCAATGTGAATTACACATAATTTCAAATAGAAAATTGAATTGAATACTTATTTTTTGTATCTATTTCGAATGCGCTGGGATAGTTAAAAGAAACATTAAATTAATTACGTGAACGATATCTAGTCTTACTTTTCTGTGTAATTTCATTTGGAGTATTTTGTATATTCCATCATTAGTGTTAAATTTTTCGTAAATAAATAATACTTCCAGGACCTCTTCACTGCAGTTTATTTTAAATAAAGTACACATTGCATCAGTTCGATAACTTCTCGACAATCATAGGGTAAATACTCCTGCAGCTGTGGTCCATATCTGAGTGTACTAAAAAGGAAATTATATTTAGGTGATTATTCACAACTACTGAGCCAAGCGACTAACCTTGTAGCTTTCCATTAACCCGCCTCGCCGATAAGGTGCTTTCAGTTTTTCGTTTAAACACGTATAGACAACAATAACAAACTTTGAGGTTATGGTTGGTTGGCCGAAGGATTGAGGCCTGTCATTTCTGGCAGTTCCGTCTAGCTATCATTTCTGGCATTCAATATTTGCGTTCACTTTTAATACAGAAAAACAGAAACTAAGAAATTGTCTCCATGTCTCGTCAATCTCTGTCGCTACTTCGGGAGATGTACATGACCCAGGGACCGCTGTACTTTACGGTTAAACGTTTGAGGTCCTTAAAATAAGATAGAAACTGACGGTGGTGTTTCGTAGCCATAAGACTAACTTACCGCTCACAGAGTGGGTATCTACGATGCCAAGGGAGGATATGTTTTCGAGTTTTCGTTTAAACACGTATAAACAACAACAATAACAAACTTTGAGGTTATATAGCTATACAGCTTGCTGAATTTTTTTTAATTCAAAGAAACATGTAAACTCTCATCTGACCAATTTTCAATCGAAATGAAATGACCGAAAAAATATATTATATTTTTCTTCATGTTCGTATATGAATAGCCGCCCTGTATTTCACTACGACGGCAACAAAGACCCCAGAGTACCTAAAAATCTGAAATAGGTGAAGCAAATCGTATCTAAAAATGCTCTCCATACCTTTCTGTACAACTCAGTTTTCCATTATTCCTGTTAAGCCGGAAAGCGCCAGATCACCACTAGAGGGACAAGGGCACGGCCATAAGTTCGTTCTAACACGGGTTTCTGAGTTTCTCAAGCCTGATTTTCCAAGAAAGGCAAAGTAATAAGTGGATCTCTCCCGTGGCGTTTTCTATAAAACCGAAATTTTACATAAAAACCTACATACATACATACCTAACCTACAGTGCGCCCGTACCTGGAAAACTTACCCATGGAATAACAGATGGGTTTCCGAGCTCCCAAACTCCCAAACCACTACGAATGTTGGAAATTTGGAAATTGTCCACACCAAAACCAAACGACAGCTGATTACCACCATTTTGTTTCTGAATTCTAACTAATCGATATATCTAGCGCGTGCGCCTCGGCCGGTATGAAATGACTCGATAAAATGCAACGCTAATCTTTGACATGGTCATATAATAATCCAGTCAAATTGTGTTTTTACCAGGAAAGTTTTGGGGTAGCTTTGATTTCTTCGATTCTATATGTTTCTTGGGGTGCTGAATCCGATTCTCAGGTTTGCTAACAAAATTTCTTGACGCAACATTCAAAAAATGCAAAAGTATATGCAGAGAACTGGGAGGAAGTAACAGCTTTTAATAATAAATTTAGAGTTTTGGAGTAGAAAAAGTGGGTTTTTGCGGAGACAGACCAAGTACATCAAATTTCAACTAGCTCTTGAGCTCGAACGGTTCGTCGGAGAGAAAAAACCTAAATAGTGAAATTTGTAGGAAATTTTATAGGCTTTTATTTTGAATAGGAAGATTATTTAAGAAAAATTGATAGTTTCTGAGTTATAAGCAGAAAACCGACAAAAATTAGATATTTTACCTTACTTTTGCATTTTTTTGAATGTTGCGTCACGAAATTTTTTTAGCAAACCTCAGGATCGGATTCAGTACCCCCAATAACATTATAATAGAATGGAAGAAATCAAAACTACCCCACAACTTTCCCGCCAGGGGTTCTTTTGAGCACACATTGACTGTATTATAGGCGAAGACATCCAAAGCAAGAAGAAGGCTAGAGATATAATTCTGCGACAATTAAGCAGATATTTAACGTAACATAACCCATATCGACAGAAACAGGTTCGAAATATGTATATGTGCTTTTTTAAACGGCAAAAACATATTTAGAAATATCTACTTACGACAAAGTTTTCCGTCGGGTTAGACTTGCCAAAACCCATGTAAAAGGACATTGTCTAAGAAACCCTTTCTTCGGCACAAGCATCGATCAAGTTTAAACGGCAAATTTATACCCCTCAGTCTTCCGCATATATTCTTTTAACGGTGCATTGTCCTCGCTTCGTTTCGCAGGATTATTAGACGGCAACAAAGACCCCAGAGTACCTAAAAATCTGAAATAGGTGAAGCAAATCGTATCTAAAAATGCTCTCCATACCTTTCTGTACAACTCAGTTTTCCATTATTCCTGTTAAGCCGGAAAACGCCAGATCACCACTAGAGGGACAAGGGCACGGCCATAAATTCGTTCTAACACGGGTTTCTGAGTTTCTCAAGCCTGATTTTCCAAGAAAGGCAAAGTAATAAGTGGATCTCTCCCGTGGCGTTTTCTAAAACCGAAATTTTACATAAAAACCTACATACATACATACCTAACCTACAGTGCGCCCGTACCTGGAAAACTTACCCATGGAATAACAGATGGGTTTCTGAGCTCCCAAACTCCCAAACCACCACGAATGTTGGAAATTTGAAAATTGCCCACACCAAAACCAAACGACAGCTGATTACCACCATTTTGTTTCTGAATTCTAACTAATCGATATATTATCTAGCGCGTGCGCCTCGGCCATGATGAATATACAGGGTGTTCTCGGGCCCTTTCTTTCCAAAATAGTCTAAAAAAAGTCGGAAAAAAAATTCCGGGGGGCCGAACGGCTCTTTTAATCCGGACGCTTTTCAATAGTCTTCTTCCTCATGTACTCCCGCGGACGTACGCGAAATTTGGGCTCGAAAAATCGAAAACTGCGTCCTGTAGAGTGTTGCCAAGACAGCCCGGACTAGCTAGAGGCAAGGGCCATAACAAGCGCCTTTCAGGCGTTTGTTAACAAGTGACTATAATGGGACTACATTAGACATGGCCTGAAACCAAAATAGGTCACGAAAAACCTGATGGAGAATAAAACTGACTCATCCTGTATATAAAGTATGAGCCAAGAATTTACCCAGGAATTTTCATTCTGACCTAATTACTTTAAAGTTTATAAAGAGGGTAATTTTAATGAAAGTTGATTTTCATTATTTTAACTCGTTTATCTCAGAATATTCTGCTCTGAGCTAACGAGGGAAAATTATTCAACTCAATAATCGTCGGACAGAAATTGAGACAATAATGAATGCAATTTGAGTGAAATTCCACTCAAGATTTTGCATTGTGTACACATGGGCAATAGGTGCAATTGTTTATCAGTTTGCGAATGGAGTGTATTTTTCGATGGTCGTGAAAACCGAAACTGTACGAGCATCCCCCCGCGCCTCTGACCGCTACTTTCCCCTCGCCTTCGGGCAAAGAGCCACTTAACCCCCCCTAAACCGGATGTGGCACTGATCTGTTCAAACGCATTATTTAAAAAACCCCGCCACAATACGGCGTCTCCAGCATATAGCCAGCTATATCGACCCTTCGCTCTCCGCCGGGTTATAAATGGCGCATGCCGTATATACCCTATGCAAAAACATTCCGAGCTCTCCCGCAACACAAAAACTTCATTGCCGCAATAATGGTGCTCGATATTTTTTCGGAAGTCACTTTATCACCCACTGACAACCGCCGATCGTTCGGGAGTCACGTGGCGCGGTCACGTGCCCGCCGGGGACGGGCCCATTAAAAAGCCCTTTCCCCGCCGCCCGACGGCGCCGGGACGCAATCAATTCGGCGTCCCGGCGCCCCCCCCCCCGAAACAAAACTAAAACTGCGCCCGTTTGAAACCGGACCGCATGCCTTTAAAACAAATTAAATTTGGCCGAATATTCCCGGGATTATTTGGATTAAAGCACGAACACCATTTGCCCGGTATCGGTGCTATTGTACGCTTTTTGGTTAATTTTGTCGGATTTGTAACTCCCCGTTAGGCGATTTATGTCTGGAAAACATCAGCTTGACATATAGGTATATTTCATCAGAGAACTAGTGCAACTAGGTCCGTAAATAAAAATTATTTCGATAACGTGTATATGTCTTGACATGTCTTGCTATGTTTGCAATTGCAAAGCCAAAGTCAGTTTTCCAATAGTTTCCCTGACCGTTTACATACATGCACATTATTTTCCATTAAAGAGTTGTACCCAGTGGCGTGTGGTGACATAATTATGTGGAGAAGCGATCAGGATCAACTTTTTCGGGTGGTCGTGAAAATCAGCCAAGTAAGTAGACCCACTCAAAATATAAATATACTCTACTCTGTAGGTCGGTAGTATAGGTACTTAGTTACTCTAAACAAATCAATTACCTATTCTACTTACTTGGTACCTTTTTATTTGTATAGTGAAATTCAATTCTTCCCTCAACCTTCGCAAATTCAACTATAACGTTATTGTAAAACTTCGGATTTTGAGATAGTTCTTGAATACAATGCTTTTCAAACTGTCAAACTGGATAGTCCTTCTTCACCTGTTGAATTTCTAAAAAAAATTTTTTTTTTAAGTTGTAAAACTACGTTCAACTGAAGCACTTGTTTCCGGAGTTGTTAACACTTGAGTTTATAAAATTCATATTGTTAAATGATAGAGTTATGTGAACTCTAGTGTTAACAACTCCGGAAACAAGTGCCTCAGTTGAACGTAGTTTTACAACTTAAAAAAAATTTTTTTTAGAAATTCAACAGGTGAAGAAGGACTATCCAGTTATTCTGAATATTATATAATTATATTATTATTAATATTATATAATATTATTATATAATACTCCATGATCAATTAATTGCTTCGGTAATTTATTGATTCCTTAGTAAATTCATCGTCTATAGGCACGTTTGTCTATACCACTTGATAGTCAGGTGAGCCATACTGATGAGGGATCACCGTCCGGAAACATTACTGTATATGGTCGACTATCGATCTTTTTCCGCATCAAGTAGGGAATTATTGCAGTAGAATTTGGCAAGCCTGTAATAAAAAGCTTCGAATGCCGCGTCCACCGAATGCTGCCGAAAGCTGACGAAAACGCGCGAACTATCTTCGTTGGGAACGGGAAAACCCACAGGCTCATAGTTAAAGGTGCGCACATATATAATTTTTACATGACGAAAGAATTCAACGCAATAAGGTGGACGAACAAATAATAGTTGAATTTGAATTCACGGAGTAGGTAGATCTCTGTCTTGGCTTAAGTTCCTTTTCTGGATAGTGAAGTTTTTGAAATATATTCTATGAAGTCCGCACCAAGGGTTCTGAAGAAAACTTTTTATGATAACATTGCAACGACAAGCTCCTACATTGTACCTAGTGCCATAACTAAAGTTAAATTTGTAACCTTTTCGACCGCACTCTCAAAGAAATTATCAAGACCTTAGAAATCCGCCAGCGTATTTTCAGGCTGGAAAAAAAAACATAGCTCTACTATGGAAAGTGACTTCTCTTCATAGAACTCAACAAGCAAATCTTCTCACAAAAAAATCTAAACCTTTTACAAAATAACTTATAATATGCAATAACTAAATACAAAACCATACCTACGACTTTTTCGTTTTCGATATCTCCCAATAGTAGGCATATTTCGCACTTAACGTGTATTTCTGCAATTTGTTTCTATTGCAGGGTATTGTTTAGGCCCAACCCAAATCCTCACTGCTGGCGGATAGATCTCGACGCAGGTAAATAAGCGCTCTGGCCACCAATGCACTGAATCGACGTTTCGTCGATAACTCAGGTGGTCGCCGGCGGTTCATCCGGCAGCCTTCCGGCAGCGGTTCAAAAGTGCTGGCCGACCACGAATAATCCGATTACGGTCGAACTGTGTGACACCGCCACGGCTTTCTCATTAGAACTAGATTAAGTGGACTGCCACTCCAGGAACCAACCGTACTGCTAATATATATAATACGACACGGCAGCGGACGGTTAATCAATATATTTTTGTAGAATTATAATGAGAATATAAAACATCATAGCGTTGGCGGTTTGAATAAACGATACCACAAGACGAGGCAAGTGGTATCCATGATGTTTTGTTTACCCAAAAAAAATTTCTCTCTCTTTTCGTCACATGAAAACTTACCAATATTCGAGATCATTCAGGCATTGGCAAAATATAGGGTATGCATACCTACAAGGCTAAAAAATATCACTGATTTTTTCTTCATATTTATTGAAATATTTCTCTACCTTATAGGCTACCAGCCAAATTATATTTAACAGTAGTAACCCAACCCCTGTGCATATAATCAATCCGTTAATCTGAAGAGGGTGCTGCAGCCAAGCTGCCCTATCATCAAATCACTGGACATCTGGCCACTTGCCAGTTTGTTTTTCACGATATGGAGATGGTTTCGGTTGATATCGAAGGATCAGATGTTTTGTGCATATCGCTCTTAGCCGATAGTAACTCAGAACTTATAGGATTTCTACATGATGAAGGTTTTTTAGCTCGCACCGAATAATTTCAAACTTTTATTAAAAAAAATCATTATTTCCAAAAAATGAGACTTGTCGTTAAGTCATATATGCAAGGGAAAGCAGTCGGGTAAATCTTAGCTCGTGCTTTCATCTAAAGTGATAATAAAAATAAAATAAACATCCGGAACCTTGTCACGTTCTAAAATTCAAAAGTATCCAATTTCTTTCCTTTAGTGTTGTTATCTTGTAATTAATATAATAAACATATCCACCTTAAGTATTATTGTCCACTATAGCAATATATGAATGGGAATATATCTGTATGTATGCATATAAATAATATAATGGGTACATACATTTATTTATATCTCTCTGATTATTTTAAATAGGTATATTTTTTTTCCTCTCATACAAATTAAATTAAAATAGTTCTTAGTAATTAAAAGTGGAATATTGATTTATTACCAAATTGGTATGCTCTTAATTTAATATTCGCATAGTTGCTTTAATGTATTATCTCCCTCCTAATTAGTTTAATATTCTTCTATCAGTTATCAAGGTATATTGCTGGTTGCCTTCGTTAAGTAGAATTTCATATATTTTACCCACGGTTATGTCACCTTAGGTAGCGTGGTTTATGAATTTATTTTACAAGGTACTTGTCCTGTAGAACTTATTTTTCCCGTTGCATTTTCTATTACAGAAGATTCCTTGATCTATATCTTCTACTTATTTGCCTGGCTATTTGTTGAGTCTAAGACTCTGGTGCGGTGCATTTGTGTGCAATTTATTTCTGGTCATTCGAAGTCAAACCGCTCCGCCCGCCAGTCTACCTGCACGTTATTCGCCGTGGTTTTTTTTATCAACTAGAATCGGCAGTTAATTCGGTTCTTTTCGTCGTATATTTTTAGATATTATACTTTCCCCCAATTTAGCAATTTTCTGTTTTGTTCATGAATACCTTATTCTTCAGATCGTCACTAGATATTTCTACTAGCTAACTTTTGTTGTTAACGTTATTCCGATTGGAGTTGCATTGAGAAAAATTATTTAAATAATATTTATTTGGTCTCAGTATTTTCGCGCTAATTTCTGTCGTATCTTCGGCACCCACTCGAACCTGGCCATTTTTGTAAAGTCAGGTTCCGAACGGTAGTGGTCGTATATGTGCTCTCCACGTATTTTTCCTTTTCATGGAAATCCGTTATAGGATATAGTGGAAACATATAACTAAAGTTGCTGCTTGCTGTTACTTGTAGTACGTTGGTTGCGTTTTTGGTTGATTTTGGAAGCAACTTACGGCTTATGCCGGATTTTTGACCACCACCTTCGCAGAAGAACTTCGAGAAGTTTCGAGAACGACATTAAGCAGTCGATTGATTGGGTATTCCGAAAGGGAGCCTCAATTACATTAAGGCCGCTCTCGATCTACAGGCCTTCTCTTCCCCCCCCCCCCTCTGACTAAGATTATCTGCCGAAGCAACAGTAGTGGACTACCTGGCTTTGCTCTGCATATTTTCCCGTCCATAGAGTCAGTTATCCTGCTACTGATCTGGTATTTATGATCTGTTGTTGGTCGCTGGTGTGAACCTTGCCAACACGCCATCCGTCGGCTAGAGGAGAGGCACCGTCTGTCATTGGTTGGGAGGATCCAGCGCGGAAGAAATTCGAGATAAGTTTGTTCCGTGTTTGTGCCGTCTATTTGTGTAAAGTAACCTTTTAATTTGTGTGTTCGCGAACCATTTATTTTATTTTGTTCTTCCTATAAGGGACAGCTCTATCCCCTGTCATTTTATACACGTTTGTGGTTGGTAGTTTTTTTTTTAAATTGTATATTGGGCCCGTAAGGCTACACCTGTATGGGCATTATGTTTAACTAAATCGCAATTATTGTACTATTATACTATACAAAATATATTACATCTCGTGTAAACCGATTTGTGATCACAAGGGGGTATAATATCGCTCACATAGTGTATATTCTAGTGAAGCTTTCTTTAATTAATAATAATTATAATCAGTATAATAATAGTTTTGGGCCTACGACTGACCCGTTTCCATTGTTTACTTGATGTGTACATCACACCCTAATTTATAATCTGCTAAATACAGTGTTATGGATTGAACAGTCCCTTTTTTTGCGTTACATAATATATATGGTTTATGTTTTTTTGTTCCTTCGGCGAGTGGTTGTATTTGATTGCCGGTAGTGGTTTACTTAACAGCGGTAGATCTTCTGACTTAGATCGCTTGAGTCAGTGGCGCTAATATTTAAAGAATCTGTAACTTTCATCGACTCCACGACCCGAGTTTAGCTAGGGCACCTTTGCAACGCTCCCGCAACCACTACGGGCAGTTTTCTCAAATCTACCATCATTCTAAACAGCCACAGGGAACGGAGTAAGTAACAATAATTATTATCAATTATATTATCCTTTTTTTTAAGGAAAAAAATCTACCCAAAAAAATTTAGCGTGGCAACCTATTAATACCTACTAAGTATATTGATTTGCCATTTCTCTTCTACCGACACATAAAATTTACCCGGGTCTCATACAAAACATATTTACTGTGTAAGCCATCTGCTCTTGTCACTGTGCTAACGATAAATCGCTTATACTTTTATTCAATAGACTCCCGAGTCAATTGTGCCGATTGTGCCTACCTGAGAACTTTTGTGCACATCCTCGAAAACCCAGTGGTGCTGTCTAAAGTTATTCCACAACCACTTCCAGAGTGTTTACAACTAAGCTTTTTAGTTTCGGGTCGGATCGAAGAATTTATGAGCTCCGATGAATACGGCAAGAAAAATACATTCTGCTTCATCATCGATGGCAGTTTTTGAAAGCGGCATTAAGATCTCTTCATAAAAGAAGCAAGAATGGATGACCACCCAACCAAATAATTTTTTTGGAGCTATTTCCTTTTATTTGATCAAATCGCAGCTCTCTTTACATGTTTTATGTAGTGACGTGACGAAATTATATAAGAAGATTTAGGTAGTTATTAAAGGCAGATCGTGTTTCTTTTCGGAACAATGATAAAAAGAAAGAGATAATCTAAATTTACTCCGGTACTTATTACCTTTTTTCCAGTAAAAATTGATTACGTACATCGCCCGTTGACCCAATGTGTATGTATCATTCTCGCATATTATTTGTTCGAAATCAAGTTTGAAACTACATCTACATGGTGGCACACTCAAAATCTCTCGGTTATTTATTATATAAACGCTGTGACCATAAATCAAAAATTTTTAAACCGTAAAATTACAACCTTCTTATTTTTTGATATACGGAAAAAAGTTTAACATGAAAATTGTTTGCAAGAACCGACAGAATTTATGAATGATATTAGTTTTGTAGTATGGATTGCCATACATTTTGGAATTAAATAATCTGTAAAATTAATTACGAGTATGTGTGTTTCAAACAGAATGTCGCAATCGATTTCATACACTTGCCTATTATAGTTCGGTCACAGCTGACTCTAGGAGAAGCCCTGAAGTTGAGAAAGCTGACAACATGGCTTGCGGGTCTGCGTGGCGTGGCCTGTCACTCTTTGTCAGTTGATTTTACATAATAAGAAACTTACAAGAATTAGTTTTATAGTGCGGGTAGTGGTATCTTCCTGAGATTTCTACGCAGAGGCAGTGTGTCCCTGGGTGGAAACAGACTGCCCGAAGTGCTAGTGACAGTTTTTTTTTATAAATTTGTTTTCTTTGTGCAAAAGTGAAACATTTCTATAAAAGTTCGAAGTGAAGAATCGTGCTTTTACAATTTCAAGCCTCAAGATACCTATAATTGCCCAGGGATGCTAGAACTTAGTTATACAGTGTGTCCCAATTTGATACTGGACACCTCAGAACTATATGAAGGACAAGGAAAACAAATGGTCTCATTTTTTTTATTGGTAGTCCCAAGGGAGAGTATCTCATAGGCGGTGGTATTTGGATGGGGCAATTATTTCATGGCCTGCTATGATTTTTTTAAAACTGCTAATTTTCAAGAAACCTCATTAGGGATTTTTTTACGACAAAATGTTATTAAGAATTGCAAAATTGCACAAGTCTAGGCCTACTTTAATTTTTAGTTTTTTCGCCTTTTTCTCCAACTTTTTTCTTAGAAATGTGTCCTTTCTGGAGCTTTCACGTCAAAATATTATTAAGGAAACTTGATCATCATGAAAAAATAAAATTTTGACGTGAAAGCTCCAGAAAGAACATTTTTCTAAGAAAAAAAGTGAGATAAATCTAAAAATCAAAGTATAGGCGTAGCCTTTTCAACTTTTGCGAATCTACTCAGTTTCTCATTCTGAACAAGTTTTCTTAATAACGTTTTGTCGTAAAAAAATCCCTAATGGGGTTTCTTGAAAATTAGCAATTTTAAAAAATCATAGCAGGCCATGAAATAATTGCCCCATCCAAATACTACCGCCTATGAGATACTCTACCAGCGTCCAGAGATATTAGTATTCTCTAGACTTTGACTCTACCTTGGTACTACCAATAAAAAAATAGAGACCATTTGTTTTCCTTGCCCTTCATATATTTCTGAGGTGTCCAGTATCAAATTGGGACACACTGTATACCTGGCTGTAAGTCAAATCGTAATAATAATAACTTAAAGTAGCTAGGTTTCTTTGCTTGACGGCAGACGGTAGGTAGACTTGTATTCGTTTTGGGCTTTCCAAAGGACGAAAATTTAAGAATGAAATGATTACGGGCCAATTGCATAGACAAACTAAAGTACTCTTTAAAATTAAAGGAGCTTTCTAACAATCCAAACATTGTTTAATATTGTTGCAAAAGTTTCTTAACCTAATTTTAAAGTCAAAATATATTTTAGTTGAATGTATAATGTAGGTATATTATGAAATTGACCCTTACTGCCATTTCAATCAGAAGAGATATTATTCTCCTTCACAACATGCAGTTCTTTGTTCGCTTGTTGTTAATGTTGTTTGTTGTATTTTTATGAAAATTTAACCATAAGGGAAGATAGGTAATCATCATTTTCCTGACGGCGCACTTTGCGAAAAATTCTCACAAAAATTCGACTTACATCAAAATGTAGTTCCCTCTATTGGCCCAAATTTACCATATTATTTGTCGAAAATGTAGATACCTATCCACACCAGGAATCGTATTTATTATTACTTATATCACAGTGTGGATACAAATTGTGGAATATTGCTTATATTTCATAAACTATTCCTCATATCAAAAACATGTTTTAATAAAAGTGTTAATGGAAATTATTTCCTTTTTAGTAGTAATAATAATAATAATTTCCCCTAACACTTTTATTAAAACATGTTTTTGATATGAGGAATATTTTAAGAAATATAAGCAATATTCCACAATTTGTATCCACACTGTATATTTTGTGTATATTTTGTTCAGGTAAATGATATTAGAATTTAAAAAAATGCACTTCAGCCGGGACTCGAATTTTGACAAAGACATACAGAAAGCCTTTTTGTGCCTATACCTCAGATAACTAACCAAGAATAGAGGGAGCAACAGCATCAAAATGCACACGTTTGTAGCCAACCAGCATCAACATCTAACGGAAATTTACCGAATTATACAACGTTTACCTGTGATAGGTTCAGGGGCGGCTCGTGCAGTGGGGCCACCGACCATGCGCATCGACCCTAGTTCACACAAATTCATATTAACAATTTTGCACTCCTAAAATAAACTTCCTGATATTTACTTACCGTGCGAACCGGCAACGGCGAAATTTGCAACGCCGCGCCCAACATTCGATGGCGCGGCGCCGGCGGCGCGCAAGCAAGAGCCGGCCGGGAGCTCTGCTAAATACAACCCGAGCCACCTTCTATTTGTACAGCATTTTAGAGAGAGACCGAAAGCGGTCCGGCGAATGTGGATGTGAGATCGAAGATAATTGGGAATGTACATTGAGTTAAATGCCCATAAACAGCCATTCTCCAGGCCAGGCTCCGATTATATGTTTTATTGTATATTTGGCTTTCGCGGGCGGACAAAACGCGGATGCTGTGCTTATTTTGCGTAGTTGATTATATGTGCTAGGTAACGTTTAACGTTTTCAAAATGAACAGTGAACAGTTTTTTTTTATTAAGAAATTCGTTTTCGTCAACTGAATTTGACCAAAAACTGCAAATTAAAGAGTTGGGCAAGCCGTTACCCGATTTAACTATATAGAGAGAAATCAAACGGCAAGACAAAAAACGCGATCAAGTAAATTCAACAAAAGTGACCACTTAAAAAATAATGGGTTGTGCGGGTGTGCGAATATACTTTTTTAATAACATTTAAATAATTAAATTTAAAATTTAAATCTAACTTTAATACTTAGTCTAAATTTTGTGATGGTGTCTGATGTTCATTTTTTCTGAGACGTCAGATGCATACGGAATGGAAATAAATGCTACTGGAAAAATTTGGTAAGTTTTCTTCCTGTATTAGTTAGGCGATGTGAACTTAACAGCCAATGTTCTGGCAACAAAAAAATTGCAAGGTTTATTTTTTGATTAATATTTTTCCATTTTCCAATTTAATCTATAGAAATAAGGAAAGGCGATCTTTTGTTGCCAGAAAATCGGCTGCTAACTTCATACCGGTTTAGTTAGGCATATTGATTTTTAAAATGTCTGATATTTTTTGGCCCCGCACCTTTTTAAATACTCGCGCAAGCCGCCAAATTTGTATTTCTCAGGATATAACCTATCATAGGTTAATATCCTAAGAAATATCAATTTGGCCACACTCCACACACTTTCTGCGTCCCACTGTATACAAAATCAGTTACTATATACTAAATTCTAATAAATAATCTATAAATTAACAAAAAACAATAACTGAAAGCACGAAAAATACATAGGTACGTAAACAATCGGAAAACTTGATTTTCTGGGCGAACACAAAACAAATACCACCGAGTAGGGAATGAACGATACCGCAACGGCGGCGTTGCCATATTGGGCGGTTTGAGGTATATCTGTTGACGATTTTATTAAAGTGATAATTAGCTACTATAATTACAGCGCAATTAATTTTAGTTTAAAATTGTTACGTACAAGAAATTAATAGCTATACATTTGTTAATTTAGCGTTATGGGAGGTGTGCCTTAATTTAATCCCATTATTATACCCGTCTATTTTGAAATGAAATGCTGTAAGCCATGAAGTACGTAGCATCACTCAAAAAGTTTGTGGTTCTGTTTACTTTTTGTTTTAACTCCCTCTATCTTTGGTTATTTCTCTGAGGCCTATACAAAATCTAAAAATTATTTGCTTTCAAGGACAACTAGTGGGCATTTCAGTGGATTGTAATTTGGCTACTGCCTTGTGGTTGGTTCTTCCTATTAAGTATTAGTTAGGTACTTAATAAAGTAGAATTTTGGCCAAGCTATACATCGTTACATCTAAATAAAGGTCTACTTCACAGCACTTCTTGACATTATTTTCAAAACAAAATTTTGCTGCAGCCTAGTTTAATTTAACAATTAGGGAAAAAATAATCGGATGCGAAGTGTCGACGCACCCCTTTATGGTTCTTAAATAGCGTTATCGGTGTCAGCTATCCCGCCCCCATGAAACTCTCAACACACACATGTTATGATACTTATCTGTTTATCAGATTAGTGGAACACAAAGCGGGGTGAATTTATCGACAAGCAACAGGGCTTTATAAAGGAATTAGGCGAGTAATCCGCCGCTTTTTGTGTAATTTCCTCAGCACTTATCTGAAAATTGGTATAATAGATAAACTTGGAAATCCCTTGGGATTTTATGACCGAAACGATGATAGAATTACGTGGATAGATATCGGATAACACATATTGTTGAGATAAGAGAATGAATATATCTCGGTTGTTCCCAAATACACCATACATCGATTATTATTTACACCTTGTTGCTGGAGTCCCGACGGAGTCGGCATCACAACATCCCATGTTTCCGTCGGAAACCGTAAAAGAATATAACTGAACAACATAAAAATGTTAGCTTATATACTTGTCATTTGCTCCGATACATAGTTAGTTCTACTGCCTTATAGCAACAATTGAAGTTGAATACGTAGTACAAATACATATAAGGCGCTTTTTTCAAATTTTAAAAGTCGTTCGAAACTATTATAGAAGTAATTCTGGACACCTGTCACTAGACGTTATTTTAGCAATCGCATTAATCTGATGTTACCTATATACGTTTGGTTGAAACAAACAATTTCTACAGGAGCTCTTTAACGTCAATATATCAGAAGAGTAATAATTGAAACAGCTCGAAATAGGTATATTAAGATCACTTCATAAGAAATCCAACGGGAACTTTTTCCAAATGGTCGGCGCAAGTAAGTACAAATCTTCTTTCGACTTATGCCGACCTGGAGAAGTATCTATTAGGACCATAGTGACTATATTCCATCTATACCTAGTGACTGTTAAGACGCACACCCGTGTTTATAATTTGTAGTTATATGTCAAAAGGCCGACGGAAACTTTTTCTACTGATGACAGTAATTGCAAGAAGTAGGTAATTTTCAAGCTTGCGACAAATGCCAAAGCAAACAGCAGGAACATGTTTACAATTAATGCAAAAATTCGGAGAGGAAAGGATACTTTTGCCAATATAATGGACGATGATTACAACTACTTTTATCTCAAATTTTCCGACACTAAGGCTGGTCTAACAAAACGATCATACACCAAGAGTGCTAACCCAGGTCATGCTCACAGGTACCATCCTATTCTGATTATATCGGTATAGGCTGTGGTGTGGTATAAGATTCATTGAGGGTAATAAACAGCGACGCCAAGCCAGCGGCCGGCGGCTTCAGTTTTGCCCGTCACTCAATACCTACACTTAGTGTATTCAGATGAGACCGTCACTCATAGCCCACTAAGATATCGCAATAATGAAACATAAACAGTTTTGGAGACATTATTATGAGTAATTTTTCCTACTCCAAGTCTAGTCCACTAAATACCTATGGGTGTAACTGAACTGATGGTCAAAAATGAAACCACGTATTCTTGGAGTCAAAATAAGGGCACTTCTTCATATATTTTTTTCTTCTACGGGCCATAGTTTTTTTATACAGAGCGTAGAAGTTTGGAGAAAAATACACGTACCTATTTCTTAGTATCTCTAGAAGTATTCGAGATATTTTCTTCAAACTTGGCGTGTCACATGAGCAGATGAGCCGTCAAACTTAAGGTTGACATGAAGCTTCTGAGGCTCCCAGTTGTGGAGATACAGGGTGTTATTAAAATTAATTAGTTCAGAAAAATATGAATACCCTGTATAATTACATTTTTTAAATTTGTTTTGAATGGAAACTTCAATGGTTACCAAAAAGTATCTCTTAGTATTTTTTCATATTCGCAGCCGTTTCTTAATTATTTTCAAAGAACGGCAACGCTGCAATGAACAATAGTCGCACTTTAAGAATAAATATCTAGCAATCTGTGGATGTCAATTAAACTTTATTTAACAAAATATACAAAAGCAAAAACAATAATAAAAGAAACGTATTGCTATTAGAAAATTAAATTATTAAATGTTCGAAATGGCCGCCGTCTCTTTCAATACACGCAACTATGCGTTTCCGCATGTTTATTATTGCCATTCGCAAGTCCATAGTAAAAGTGCATATCAGTCAATTCTTCAAATGAAAATATAACTTTTCAAAATATTGATACTAATGTGCAAAGTTGGCAGCCAAATGATTCAAATAATGCCAAGTTTAATTGACTTCCACAGATTGTTAGATTTATTCTTAAAATGACTTGTTTATTGCAGCATTGCAGTTCTTTGAAAATAATTAAGAAACGGCTGAGAATATGAAAAAATACTAAGAGATACTTTTTGTTAATCATTGAATTTACCATTCAAAACAAACTTAAAAAATGCGATTACCTATACAGGGTATTCATATTTTTCTGAACTAATTAATTTTAATAACACCTTGAATCTCTGCAACTGGGGACCTCAGAAGTTTCATATATTAAGCTTAAATTTGACAGCTCATCCGCTCATGTGACACGCCAAGTTTGAAGAAAATATCTCGTGTACTTCTAGAGCTACTAAGAAATATGTGTATTTTTCTCTAAACTTCTACGCTCTGTATAAAAAACTATGGCCCGTAGGAGAAAAAAATATATGAAGAAGTGCCCTTATTTTGACTCCAAGAATACATGGTTTCATTTTTGACCATCAGTTCAATTACACCCTGTATATTAGAATGAAAATTCAATTAGGGGCCTCTTTAATAACATGTATGAAGAGTCCAGGGAACAGGTATTTCTATTCTAACATTCCAAAAGTTCTGTTAGGACCATAGAGGGATATTTAAAAGACATGTAGCACAAAAATCAGACGGAAACTTTTTGCAATGCATGACAACTAATCTCCAATTTGGCTCGTGAAACGAAACGGTACGCCAGGTGACGCCAACCTATATACAGGGTGATTCAGTTTTAATCTGCAACACTTCAACAGGTGATAGAAAACCAAGAAATAACCGCAGTTTCTTCTATAAACTATATCATTTTAAGGCCTTGTAAAAAAGTTACAGGGTGTTAAAGTTGCAAGAAATATGTGGAATTTATTGAATATTTTACAAACTAGTTGAGATTTAAGTCATAGTTGGTACACGTAATAACGGCATGAGTTAGCATAAAACCTGTTAATATCAACCATCTTGAACAACCAGTGGCGTAGAAATGGGTAATTAGTATAATTTATTTTAGAAAAAAAAATAGAACCACCTTGTATAGCAATAAAATGTATTCAAATTCTTATGTACATTTTTATTGTAAACAAAAACGTTCTCTTAGCATTTTTTCATATGTGTCATGGTTTCATAGCAGATTTGATTTTTTCGTATTATTTCGGGGTACCTACTTTTGAAAAATTAACTTAAAACTTTTCTCCATAAGTAACACTCAAAGTAGGAAAAATGTGTTTTTTACTTTAAATACAGTAACTTTTCCCAATAAACTTACCCATTCAAGGTTTTACTTTTCAAGATACAGAGCGTAACATTAATTGTATCTTCCTTAAACGTTTTAGACCCTGGATCTTCAAAAGTATAGCCTTAAATAGGTGAGTTTATTGGAAAAAAGTTACTTTATTTCAGGTAGCAAACACATTATTTCTACTTTAAGTGTTACTTATGGAGCAAATTTTTTAGATAATTTTTCAGAAGTACCCCGAAGTAGGTATTACGAAAAAATCAAATTTGCTATGAAACCATGACACATATGAAAAAATGCTATGAGAACATTTTTGTTTACAATAAAAATTTACATAAGAATTTGAATACATTTTATTGCTATACAAGGTGGTTCCATTTTTTTTCTAAAATAAATTATACTAATTACCCATTTCTACGCCACTGGTTGTTCAAGATGTTTGATATTAACAGGTTTTATGCTAACCCATGCCTTTATAACGTGTAGCAAATATGACTTAAATATCTCAACTAGTTTGTAAAATATTCAATAAATTCCACATATTTCTTGCAACTTTAACACCCTGTAACTTTTTTTGGTTTTCTGTCACCTGTTGAAATGTTGCGGATTAAAACCGAATCACCCTGTAGATGATGCTTACAGGTATAGTATTCCATCATGTTCTGGTTGTACCGGTAGGCGGTGGTGAGGTCCATGGCCGCGACGGCGGCGTCCGGCCTGAGGGTGAGCAGCGACGCCAGGCCCGCGCCCGGCGGCTCCAGCTTGCCCGCCACTTCACTCAACGCGGCACTTCAGAGGCGGCCGTCACTCATCGCGCGGGACCGCCGGCCGGGGGATGATGGTTCGCGTGCCCTGCGGCGCGGCACTAGTGCGACGGGGTCGGCGGGCGCGCGGCAGTCGGGGAGGCGGGGCCCCCGGGGGGGGGGGGGAGGGGGGCGGGCGGGCGCGCCGCTTTTTCGAGATGGGCGCCCCCGACGGCCGGCGCTGGTCTCGCGGCGGGGATTGCGCGGGCGCCCTTTGACGAGGATGCGAGGCGCTGAGATCGTTTGGTAGTATAAAGTAGAATTAGGGGGTCTATCTAGGAAATTTAGATAAACTCTGTCAGTGGGGCAGGCAGGGCGTTGTGGCAGATTCTTTGCCCTGCCTGAGCCACAAGTTCACCGTTCACCTCACCAGAGCCGTAGATAAGGCGCTGCTTCATTGAGAAAAAAAAACAAGGAAAAATACATGATAATTTTTCAATTTATTATAGGTACCTCATTTAAACTGAATTTGTCCTTACATTTTCTAAAAAAATTTGCCTGAGGCGCATTTTATTGAGCACACATCTCTAAGTTATCTTTTTATTATACCCGCTTAAAAAATAATAATCTATATTGCGTCACCTTCAAACAAATTTCAATTTACCTATACCTACTATACTAGCCAGAAAATGCGTGTGCAAAAATTATAGACACAATGTGTCCCTTTGAAAGAATGCCATAATTTATAGGGCACTATGAGCACTAACTTTTATTTTTACTTCCATAACACAAAAGGGTGTTCAGTGTTGATATTGATATATATAATTACCGAATTTTTGTCAGTTAAAAATCAACAATAAAATAGAACTTAGTTACCACTTTTGTCTCCTCTATGAAAGAAAACAGAGTCTTCTTGCTTCCTGCAAAAATGTTTATGGGTCCGCATAATTAGCAAAAAAAAATACTATTGCCGTATTGCCGTAAAATTTTATATTCATATTATATTTTTGACCTTGAAAATTTCACAAATTTTCGCCTGCGGCGCAATTTTTAATAACAATCAAATTTAAATTCCATTTTTTTACCCCCCTCCTCTCCCCACTGACTAAGTACCTCCCTGTAGGTGCCTTTCCCTCACTTCTCAAATATGTACATGCCCTGACAGGAAAGTGGTTTGCCCTGCCTGAAGTTTCTCTCTGGCTACGGCCCTGAACTCTGTTCATCGAATGTTCATACCTACGTCACAACTCCCGTTCTTGTCTGACTCGTGAATATACAACCGATATCCATCTTATATTCATGAGTGAACATTCGTTGAACAGAGTTTAAGTAGGTATCATAATAAGCGCATGCATTAGAACCATTATTTAGGTATGCTTCTTCAGTTTTTGTGACATATTTTTAATATTTGTAAACTGCGTTTCACAGGGTGCATACAGTGGTGGGCGTGTAAAATCGTATACCATTCACTTCTTACTATTCTTAGTACCTACTGCGGCAAGTGGCACAAGTTGGGGATTGATGAACTCTTCATTTAGAAAAAGCGTGAGATGAGTATTTCGTCACTGAAAGTTTGTCAGTTTGACTGAAATTCTGGACAAATAATAAACCAATTTTCAATTCATCCGTTAAAATTGTGCAAGCATCATATCAATACCTAAAGTTTATTTTGTTAGAAGCACTTAAGATGACGACGCTTTTAAAATTTCGATTTTTTTGATTTTTAGATTGTAACTCTATTTTCAGGGGTAATATAACAAGTGGTGTGCCTATTATCGATAATACCTTTCGTTAATTTTACGAATTATAATCCCAAAGCTGAAAATACCACGACTGCGCAGCAGGAGTGGTATTTTCTTAGCATTGGGATTAATGAGTTATAAATTAAGGAAAGGTATTATCTATTATTAGGCATACCACGAGTTGTATTTAAAAAGAGAATTTAACAACTGCAAATAGTTAGTTTGACAGCTAGCTGTCATTTAGATTGAACTTTCGGTTCTGAATATGTTTTTTGTGCTAATAGATATTTAAAGATCAATGTGTTAACTGAAGACATATATTCTAGTCCTATATTAAATTTGGTAATGTGAAGAAGTTATCGAATTATCAGTTTTAGCTGCCACAATATTGGTTTAGCGTAACTAGGACGTAACTAAGAGAGTAGGATTTCAGCGAAAATACCACTAGTGGTATTATCGCTGAAATCATCACCTGATTGGCTAATATTTCAAAAATCATATCCTTTCATTGGTTCATATTGGCAGGCGTTGAATTCTCATCATTATACTTAGGTACTTCAAATTTGGAAAAAAGGTCATCAAAAAGGTTGAGTATTAAGTGCCACCCTGAAAGATTTAGAGGGAACGCTTTTGCGTCGTCTTGTACGGGGTAGCCCACGAGAGATTATATCGCCCTTTTAACTTTTTTATCTTTTGACTAAGAAGAAAATGGTAAATAAAGAAGTTGCTGGTAATTTTTTTGTCGATATATCAAAGCAGAATCAGAAAACACTATTATTGATTGTTGAGATAATAACCAAACCTACAAGGGCCTGGAAGGGACATTCACCTCTTTTTTCTAGATCCGCTCCTAAAATTATAGTATTATGAGTCGAAATATTAACCCAAACTTTCGACTTATAATAATATAATAATAATAATAACTCTCACCCTCACAGTAGAATACAAAAGGTAACAAAAGGTAGAATAATCAAAAGATCGAAAAACAAAAGATATAGAAGCACGCAAAAGGTCGAAACTACAAAAGGTCGAATCACAAAAGGTCGAACCACAAGAGATCGAATCACATGAGGTCGAATCACAAAATGTCGAGTCACAAAAGGTCGAATCACAAAAAGTCGAAACACAAAAGGTCGAATCACAAAAGGTCGAAATTTTAAAACTCGATATGTAATAATTGGTCTTCAATAATTGAAAGGACCTACATTTTGAGCCCAAAAAGGTAAACTGCAGCTATACGCCGATGGCAAAGGCTTCTTATTTATAAACGAAAATTATTATTGTCCGTGGATTGGTACCCATTTCTGACTTCAGCTTAGGCCAGAAGTGAGGGTCACAGTTTTTTGAGACACCATGTATATTTTGCTGCAAAATATACAGGGTGTCTCCATGTATATTTTCGTAATATTCGTAATACCACTTCCCTTCTTCCTCTACTCGCTTAGGAGATGGTAGAGCCGGTAGGGAAAAGGGACTGTAATAAAACTCCGTCAAGTTGCTGCTCGGAGATAACGGGGCAGCAACGAGACGCGACTAGTATTTCCCTTCCTCCCTGCCCGTCCGCACCGCCACTGGCGGGCATTCCGGCATCGCTGCGGCGCGCGGACGGACCTCATCCCCGCGTCCGCGGCCGCCGCCGCCGGTGGCGCCCGGGGGGTCGGGCGGGCGCCCGGCGTCGGCACACCCCCCGCCCGCCATTGGCCGGCGGCCGGCGCAGGCGCGTGGCGCCAACTCGATTTTGGCGGGAGGCCGCCGCCGGCCGACAACGTGCTTGCTCACTCGCCGGGCGGAACGGGCACCGAGAGCGTGCCGGGCACGGAAGCGAGTGCGGGGTGGAGGGGACTTGTTGCTTTTCGAAACTGGGTGATGATTAAATGCGAGGATCATTCCACGCTCCATAAAACTGCTCCCAACTTATTTTTTCAAATGGCTTCACTTGAAATGAAAAATGTTCGGATATAATAATTGACAAACTATAGAACACGACTTTAAAAATCTCTTCTTCGACGCAGACTCGAACCCAGGACTTCTTCCAAAAGTTGCCCGCAGGCGAATCAGTAGGTACCTAACTTTACTGAAGTAGAAAGGTGACAAGTGCACACGGGCGTAGCCAGGATTTAGTTTTGGGGGGGGTTTAGTTTGAGAAGTAAATACAACAACAAAAATATACTTACATGAAATTTAATATCTATATATTCATCCGAAAAACTACGACATATTTATAAAGTTCTTAACTTTAAATGAAATGGATAAATTAATTTCGTTCCTCTGCGCTAAATCTAAAACCATTAAAGAAGAAATCTTCGGCTTTTTCTTTTAAATATATCCACTACTTCATCTGCATGAATTTCTGTTCCATAGTGAATGTTCATTAGAGCCAAACCATTAAGTCTGTTTTCACTTGTAGTGTTTCGTAAATAGTTTTTCAGTCTCCTTACGCTCGATAAAGACCTTTCTGGGGTAGCAGTGGATACAGGAATGGCAGCCAAGATTTGTAGTAATGTGTCAATATTAGGATAAAGGTTTTTATCGCACATATCTAGGCATTCCAAACTAGATTTCGGGGTAGGCAGTCTTCTTATCAGCATGCAAGGTAGCTGAAGCTTTGATAGCTAAATCCAAATTTGTTTCTTTATTAGAAACCCCTTGACCTTGACTACACCACTTTTTCCAGTAGTCCATACCTTTAAGTTTATCACCCTTCCTTTTTTTTTCCCTCCATTTTTCGACAGTAATAATGATTCACGTATCTATCCTTAACAAGGTCATCGAATAACAGCGCACTAAAATTACTCACTTACACGGTACACTTAATTCTCTTCACTATTCGTTTCGTTCACCACTTTTCACTTTTATTCGCTTCGAGTTTGCATGGAACAATACTGCCGTAAGCGCGGTCACGCGCCGCGGCGCCGCTTATATAGCAGCCCAGTAGCCGTCCAGAAACTTCCACGAACTTCCACAAAGTTCCGCTCATTTCGACCGAGGGGCGTGGCGAATAATCGAGAAACCACGCAAAATAGTTCGGCTGCAACTGCGTCTGCCTCTCGTCAAAAGATGGCGCTAGGCTCTACTATTACTACATATATTCAAACGTAATAATAATTTAACTCTTCACTCCTCGTATTTTTTCGATATAATATTAGGTAATATTTTGCTTCTTTCGGGGGGGGGGGGGGGTTTGAACCCCCGAACCCCCCCCCCCCCTTGGCTACGCCCGTGCAAGTGCAGAAGCACGGTTGGTACTGTTGATCATACACCCCTTCCCACAGCGGATATTTTTCTAGGGGGAGCAGAAATTTTTTAGATGTACCTATGTAATAGGTAATAGAGACATGGACCCGTTACCGCATTTGCCAGAGGGGGAAGAGTAGCAAAACTTTGTCGTTCAGTTTCTGTAAGAAATTAAAAAAAAATTAAATTGAATTTTTGTGATAAAAAATTGCGCTGCAGGCGAAAATTTTTCAAATATTCAAGGTCATTTTAAATTAATGAAAAAAATTGAAATATTACTGTCAAATGGTGGTAATTTTTTCTTTGTTAACTATGTTCCTAAAAGCATATCTAGCCCAGAAGTACCTACTCCTTTTCCTTTTATAGAACCAGGGTCACCAATAGCTGTTTGTTTTGGCGTGAGCTATAAAGAGGTGGGTAAATGACCAATCACGATATTTTCGTGACTGGCCGGACAATCGTGACCGGTTACTTTGGGTCACGCAAGTGGTCAAATTCAAAAATTTTAAAAATGGGTGCCATTTAATCGGTCATAATTTTTACAAGCTTTTATTTAACTTGCTATGTATATGTATGTATGTTTAGGTCAAATCTTGCAAGCTGAATTAGAACCACTTCCTGACATCCGATTGAGCTGAAATTTTGCATACACCTTTATCCTAACTCTATCGTTTTCTATTCTTCAAGCCCTTTTATATTTGATACCCATATTAAGGGGGTTGACAAAAAATACATCATCCGCCATCTTATGGCGACGGCCATTTTGAAAGTATTACAATATTGAGTATTGTATATTGTAGGTATTGTCACCGGAACTAAAGGTGTATGCAAAATTTCAGCTCAATCGGATGTCAAGAAGTGGTTCTAATTCAGCTTGCAAGATTTGACCTAAACGCATACATACATACATAGATAGTTCACCATACATTGCAAGTTAAATAAAAGCTTGTAAAAATGAAATGTTTTTAGTGGGGATGCTATCAACAATATATAAAATATAATATAATAATATAGTCAAGCTTTCGGTATAATTTATTTCATCATCAGGACTACTACAATTAGTAATATTTAAATAATGAATTAATATAAATTAAAAGACTATACATACTAAATTGAGGTTGTATATATAAATTCGCAAAATGTGAAACAGCCATATTAAATAATAATAATCAATTATTTACCTTATACCTAATTGCTTTTTATATAGGTGTAGGTACATTAAATTTTGGTAACTTATTTTAAACTTTGTGTTTATTATTATACCTAATTGTTAAACAAATTATTTTGTCTAAATAACAATTCATATAATTGACAAGTAGCGAAATGTGTAATAAAGGTTATATTTTAAAATTAAAATTTTAGGTTAAGAATTAATGTCAAAAATTAAGGTTGACATGTTGCATAGTTCCCGAGAAATGGCCGAGGGCCGCCCTTAACTGATCACCCTGTATAGTGTAATAATTATGTGATATTGTGTTAAACAGAAAATAGAATAACAATAACTGAAAAAGATTATTGTTCTAGACTAAACAAATATGTGTAAATATTACCAATGGTAGTTGTCCTGATGATGGAATAATTCCGAAAACTTGACTATAAGTATAATAAATTAAAAGTAAAAAAATATTTTTAAAAAAAGCTTTTATTTAAATGCGCTAAAAAGAATAAAATAATCTTTTCTTTTAAAACTTTTACTATCAACTTATAACGTCATTCCACAATTTATATGATATAAAAGCTTGTCGCGAGATTTAAGTAGTGGTATTTACTTAGTTTGAAAACTTAAATCTCGCGACAAGCTTTTATATCATATAAATTGTGGAATGACGTTATAAGTTGATAGTAAAAGTTTTAAAAGAAAAGATTATTTTATTCTTTTTAGCGCATTTAAATAAAAGCTTTTTTTAAAAATATTTTTTTACTTTTAATTTATTTTGTAATTTTTAGTTTGGCCAGGTGTCTGAGTCTATTCATCTCAGTTAACGCATCATTGTTGCAAGGTCGTTTGCCGGTTAGTTTAGAACAGTCTAGCTCTTCAATGAGGAGACCTTCTAATGATCTAACCCTACTTAAGGCCACGTATGCTTGACCAGGCGCGAAGAGCTTGGAGCCTAAATATACAACGAGACAGGTTGCAGACCAATGCTGTTGACGCCTATCTCACCAAACTACACAAGTCAAAATTAACTAGTCCGCCATCTTGGGTGTTCCGCCATGTTGGATTTAGAATGACGTCACACATATAATCATGCATTGTCATCCAAATTAAACGTGTGTACAAAATTTCAGCTTGATCGGTTGAAATTTAACTAGTCCGCCATCTTGAGTGTTCCGCCATGTTGGATTTAGAATGACGTCACACATATAATCATGCATTGTCATCCAAATTAAACGTGTGTACAAAATTTCAGCTCGATCGGTTGAAATTTAACTAGTCCGCCATCTTGGGTGTTCCGCCATGTTGGATTTAGAATGACGTCACACATATAATCATGCATTGTCATCCAAATTAAACGTGTGTACAAAATTTCAGCTCGATCGGTTGAAATTTAACTAGTCCGCCATCTTGGGTGATCCGCCATGTTGGATTTAGAATGACGTCACACATATAATCATGCATTGTCATCCAAATTAAACGTGTGTACAAAATTTCAGCTCGATCGGTTGAAATTTAACTAGTCCGCCATCTTGGGTGATCCGCCATGTTGGATTTAGAATGACGTCACACATATAATCATGCATTGTCATCCAAATTAAACGTGTGTACAAAATTTCAGCTCGATCGGTTGAAGATATCTGCTTCAAAATTGAGTTGCAAGATTCCACCCGAACAAATTACATACATACATACATACATACATACATTGCAAGTTAAATAAAAGCTTTTAAAAAAGTTTTCTTATTGCTAGATTGTGTGAGAGCCGCGCTTCGCTATGATTGTTCAAAATTATTATTTTATAATGGATTTGGGGTAGGTATTGTGCGACACTCTTGTTTCGTCCTGTCTGTTACTTACTTTTTACAGGGTGAGTTTCTTACCCGTACAAACATTTTAACCAGGGGTAAAGTTTTGAGCCCCTGATGGAGCGCGTCTATGAAGTAATTAGAAAAAAATCTCAAAAATAAAATTTCCGTTTTTCCATGATTTTTTAAAGTTTTGGCACCGCTGGCCTTGTTCCTTGTTCCAACCACCGTCCTAATTTAAATTCTGCAATGTTACCACACTTCATAAACATCGTAATCTCATTTTAAACTACTTAAAAGTATTAATTATTTATAGAAAAAACAATTTTTTAAATTTTATATAACATTCATTCTTTAAATAACTTCATAGGCGTGCTACGGAGGTTCAACTTTACCCCTGGTTAAAATTTAACAGTCAAAATGTGCAAAATCTAAACTCCTCCCTTAAATTTTACTCCCCGTCCCCGGTGGGCTGATTTTGCTCAGAAACCATCTGAACATTTCCTTCATAGTCCGGATTAAGTGGTAGGTACCAAATTATTTGACAAACACAAATAGATATATACTTTATTTTGCTCGAACTTATTTTCTAATAGGCGTTATGGAAGATTTTATAGCGATGCAGCCAATAATTTTTATTGTTTTTTTCCTAAATTTTAAATAATCTTTTAAATTTCAATCCTTCCCTTGCCACAAATTTCCAAAAAAGCCTTACCTTGTTTTTCACTTTAGGTGTTCTATGTGGTCTATATATTAGCTGTACTAAATTTAAACAGGTTGCATAAGGCAATTTTTAAGAAAAAAACGACTTTCAGTTGAAAATACCACAAATTTACAGAAAAGCAATCCACCAATGCTTTCTCTTGTCTTGTGGTCCACATTAGTTGTACCTACTATGTGGTCCATATATATTACTAAATTTAAAAGAAAAAAACGACCGTTAATAATTGTAAATATAGAAATAAAAAAAATAGAAATAAAAGAAAAACGTGTAAGGGAGGGACGAGTAAAAGGTTCCTTGTAACTAGAGTATTTTTTATGTCTAAACTAAATTTATTTTATTCAAAACACGTGCCTTTTCGATTTTCGCAAAAAAGCTCGAAAAAAGTGAGGAAGTGTGGCGAAAATTGGCATATTCTATCAAACATTTTATTGAATTTATCCACTAAATACGAAAGCACTATAGGAACTATGTCAAATTCCGCGAAGGCCTAATAATATGCACTGTGAGTATCGCTCAATAATATACCTACGTCTAATACGATCAAGCAATATCTCATTGACTCATCTGTAAATAGTACATTACTCCATTCATTAATAATATCTCATCCCATGTGTTCCTTAGCAAATCGTAGACCGGCTACATGGTGCTCCCTAGTCAGCTGAGGACCAGTATAGCAGCAACTCTATAGCTCCAATTCCAGGGCGACTTAAAATGTTTTTCGCAGAATGTCGCACAATGTCAGAAATCGGTGATCTACTAACATGAGTAGTAGGTACCTATACATATAGCTGTCGGGCGATCTTGTACTGGCCGTCTTTCATAACCTTAAATCTCACTATATCTTGTGACCACTCTACATATATGTATAGATACTGTAGATTGATTCACACCCACTCAATTTTCAACATATTTCTGACTTCGGCCATCTTCAACTATAGGGAAACAAATCTAATAACCATTTCTCTTGTCAAATTTCCATTTATGTTGGTTCTGGCCCTAAATGGTTCAATTAATCCATGATGCAAAACTATTTGTAGATATGTTTTTCAGCTGTTGAAAATGTAGACTAATAAAAATGATAAAATTCCTCAAACATGTACCTATAGATTGCCCATTTTTTGTTGAAAATACCTATTGGCCATTTTGACATTTTTTTATTGCAAGCAAAAATTTCGCAATTTCACACGATTTTCAGGTGATGAGATACTTTTTTGGCGGATAAATATAAATATAACTATTTTACCTTGCCTAGGCAGTGAGCCAGTGAAACATGTTCCTACTAGTACTGATGAACAACGCCATTTATTATTATTAGAGCAATTTTACTTTATGATATTTTAACCAGTTGATATGATCATCAAAAAATAAATTAATAATAGATTACATGATATCATACATTTATGAATAAGTATTTGAGTTCTAAAAAATCCAAATGTCTTTATCCGCATATACATGCACGTCCTTTGCCACTCAATTCTCTCTAAAAAGAAGCGGGATCCTTTGCATTATACATTATAATTTGATCCTTTGTGGAGATCAAAGCAAGGCGCATGCAATATGCATAGCTACATAATCTGAAATACCGCACGTAGCGTACACACGGGCTCTGTCGCTACCGCGGTAGCGGCGGGATGGCGGGATTCAGATTTCAGGCGGTTAATTATTCACAAACAGTATCCGCCACATTTGGTCCTCACGCCTAATGTCTGGTATTTACATAAATTTGGAGCAAGCTTCAGGCCTTTCTATTTTTCGACGTTCTTTGGGGTACCTATCCGATAAAAATAATAAATCCACAATCCACCAAGGTACATGCAAAAGTTATGTTCAGTTATATGTTTCTGTATGAACTCTGTACATATACAGGGTGTCTCATTAATAATGAGAGGCTCATTAATAATGAGAGACCCTGTATATAGAGATCACAGCAATTGAATCATAATAATTGAGAAGAGAAGCTTGAATAATTATAAACAATGCAAATAAAAATAAGGAAAAATTAGCACACAATTTATTATTTTAAATGTTATCAAAGCGCTTTCGGTTTAGAAAAACCTCGCACTTTCTCAATTAATAAATATAAACGAAGACCATTGATCTAAACGATAAATAAGGAACGAAGTGGCAATTTGGGTAAGTTATGGCATTAAGGAAAAATACATGTTAAAATTTGAAAAATTAAAATTTCTTCAAAAATTAAAAATTAAATGTTCTGTCTTAATTCAAGCTTTCACCCAGAGGAATAAAAAACATAATATAAGCCTTTGTGGTTATTAAATTCTTATTCTTGCAATTAGATAAAGTTGAATATAAGATTCGTTCAAAGCTACCTATATGAACTAAATAATAAATAGGTATCATAGTAGATGTATATTATATTGTGAAATGTTGTCATATTAGACTATTAGGAAATCTGGGACATTCGCTGATCACAATATTCTTATTCTCCAATCTCTCTGCATTGTGGCTTTCATCAAGAGGCACATTATTCACCATCCCAACAATAAAGTAGCTTGTCAATTTGAAGAAAATATCTTTCTCGCTCGATTAATCTAAAATATCTTTTTATGTATGGAGACACTAATAACCTAACAATTTCTCTGAAAATCAGAAAGTATACTGCAAACTCTGTTCAAGAACCTTTCACCAAATTTTATTAATCTTAAATCGACCAGGCAAAATACATTCTTATTTGACAGGTATTAGGTAGCCGCCTATAGGTATACAGAGTTTGTGTAGTAATGTCAACTTGGCGAAAATTAACACGAAATAAATATGTAAACACATTATAAGTATGTACTTGTACATAATATTGCTCACCTATAATAACATGTAATCATTTATACATATATAATATAATAAGCTATATAATGTTCTAAACTGTTAATTTGTTATGGGAGCATTCAACCGAAAAACAGCTATATTAGTTTTATAAGAAAAACACTTCACTTCTGATATTTCATGGGAAAAATAAGCATCTATTTATTGATAAATAGAAAACTGTCAAAGGAAACATTTAACGTCAACAAGATGGCACAACAATAAGATCTATACACAGAAACGAAAACAAGCCAACATGACAACAACCGTTTCGAATTCTTTAGAGTTTTTTTTTTTACCAAAATTGTCCACGGTCCATAACCCAAATCGGCTCCTCGTTTCGCCCATCAGAAATGTTCGGGATTCATTTGGTGTTCACCTCGCATGAAATTACACATCCTCGACACGATAATCGGCACTACCGGAGCATGGCGGGTACCACTGGCCACCCAACTGTCCACGACTATCAATGAATCGAGAAATTTTCACGACTAAGCTACCGCGTCCCTAGCGATCCATGAATGAAGGGCTTCGTTCTCATACACCGGATCAAATTACTTCATGCCAATATCAATTACCGTCTTGAATGACACCCTGGTGTCGGAATGTGAATAATTTACAGATCTTTTTTTCCCACGTGTAATATCAATTTTATATGTAAGGACGTTTAAAAATTGTTGTTGCTCACGGGAGATACCACTGCATTTTCCTTGCGAGCATATAAAAACTTCTTCTGAAATTTTGGTGGTTGTTTAAAGAAGATATAAACTTATATGTCAAACCACTCTTCTCAATTGGTGTAGTTTATTATAACGCCAGAATATATTTTTTCTCTCGGGTATTAGGTACCTACCTAAAGAAGGTTGTACGTTAGCCCTGATTATGCGAAAATATCACTTATTGATATTACTGTGGGAAATCGAATTAATAAGCTGGGGTTGCAAGAAATACCATTGGCTAACATGACAAACTATTCCTTTGCTATTTACTCAGGAGGAAAACTAATCGTGACAATATGGCGAATAAATATTATTTCTGAACGGACAAATACAGTGCAATCAGTTAATGTGTTAATGTTAGTCAAATTATGTAGGTTATAATAAAAATGTAAGTATGTCCTTCACGCTTCAACACTTCTACTATTTTCACTTGGACGCTAATCGGTGGCATACATTAGGTCTAAGAGAGGGTTCAACCCAGAAAACGTTAACGGCCCCACGCATACGCGCAGAGGAAGACTCAAGACCTACGTGGCACATTTAAAATGTACCGCTGGTACAACTTTATTTTTGCAAATATATTACATACATATATTACTGCATTTCTTACATATCCTTTTGATATATGACAGTGTCACACACATTAGCTACCCATAGCTCTCTATAAACAAAGATATAATGTACAGGGTGAATCAGTTTTTTGTAGCAAGACTTTAACAGGTCATAGATCTTCAAAAAATAACCGCACTTTCTTCTATAAACTATATCATTTTAAGGCCTTATAAAAAAGTTACAGGGTGTTAAAATTGTAAGAAATATGCGGGCTTGATTGAATATTTACCAAACTAGTTGAGATATTTAAGTCATATTTGGTATAAGTTAAAACGGCATGGGTTAGCATAAAACCTGTTAATATCGAACATCTTGCACAACCAGTGGCGGAGAAGTGGGTAATTGGTAAAATTATTTTTAGAAAAAAAATGAATCACCTTGTATTGTAATAAAAGGTAATGAATTTTTTATGTAGATTTTAACTGCAGACAAAAATGTCCTCTTGGTATTTGTTCGCATGTGTTCTAGTTTAACGGCAAATTTCATTGTTTTGTATTAATTCGGGGTATTTCTGAGCGTGCGGTGAACATGGTCTCCGAATTTTTTGTTAAATGGAAAATAAAAATTAACGAGCGGAAAACCAAAGCTATTTTTATTTCTAAAAAAAGATTATTACCAGAAATGCAACGTATTAATTTAAATCAAATCCCAATAGATTGGAGCGACGAAGTTATATA
Source organism: Pseudeuparius sepicola (assembly GCA_963920635.1). Taxonomy (NCBI): domain Eukaryota; kingdom Metazoa; phylum Arthropoda; class Insecta; order Coleoptera; family Anthribidae; genus Pseudeuparius; species Pseudeuparius sepicola. The sequence continues at coordinate 41,414,051 of OY987302.1, read as the reverse complement.
TTTAGGTATTAAGCTAGACAAAAGACTTACATGGGCTTCGCACATAAATTCAAGAACAAAAATGGCAAAACAAGCAATGTCAAAATTATATCCGCTTTTAAATAGAAATTCTAGCCTCAATGTCCAAAGCAAACTTTTGATTTATACGCAAGTGATTAGACCTTCGTTATTATACGCCTGCGCCGCTTGGTGTTTCGCCGCAAAATATAATATAAATAAAATTCAAGTTATACAAAATAAATGTCTTCGACTGGCGGTAGGAGCGGAGTGGTACACTTCAAATAGGACCATTCACAACGACCTTAACATCCCGACGATCACACAATACATAAAGACGCACGCACGTAAAATTTATGACGTAATCATCCCAAATCATCCTAACCATTTACTCACGGACGTATGCACCTACAACGTTGACCGCAGACTACCACACAGACGACCGAGACACTTCATTGACGCTAACGACGAATGACACTGACGATAACCCGTAGTAATATAATCAATTTTAGTTTAAATATTTATTTATTATTATTATTATTTTAAATAATATTGTAAAAAGCGTACGCAAATATTTCTTTTAGGAGATACTAACTCTCCAAGTACCGTTCACCTATATGTATTTCCTTAATGTTTATTCTTACTTGGGGAAAAAGGCGTTTTACGTCGACCTTAATAAAATTCAAATTCAAAAACGAACGAAAAACGGTATTTCTGAAAATTATCTAAAAAAATTGCTCCATAAGTAACACTTAAAGTAGAAATAATGTGTTTCCTACTTTAAATAAAATAACTTTTTCCAATAAACTTACCTATTTAAGGCTATACTTTTGAAGTTACAGGGTCTAAAACATTTAAGGAAGATACAATTAAGGTTACGCTCTGTATCTTGAAAAGTAAAACCTTGAATGAGTTAGTTTATTGGAAAAAGTTACTTTATTTAAAATAAGAAACATGTTTTTGTACTTTAAGTGTTACTTATGTAGCAAATTCTTCAGATAATTTTTCAGAAATACCCCGAAATAATACAAAAAAATGAAATTTCCCTTTAAACTATAACACATGCGAACAAATACCAAGAGGACATTTTTGTCTGCAATTAAAATCAACATAAAAAAATCAATACCTTTTGTTAAAATACAAGGTGATTCTTTTTTTTTCTAAAAATAATTTTACCAATTACCCACTTCTCCGCCACTGGTTGCGCAAGATGTTCGATATTAACAGGTTTTATGCTAACCCATGCCGTTTTAACGTATACCAAATACCACTTAAATATCTCAACTAGTTTGGTAAATATTCAATAAAGTCCGCATATTTTTTCCAACTTTAACACCCTGTAACTTTTTTCCAAGGCCTTAAAAAGATATATTTTATACGAAAAAGTGCCGTTATTTTTTGAAAATCTATCACCTGTTTAAGTCCTGCTACAAAAAACTGATTCACCCTGTATAATGGATACACTTTGTCATATAGATGAATTGTTAGGACTCCACCCTTTATTTTTTCTTGGCATACCTAATACTTGACTATCTTGTGGTAGAAGCAATATAGCATGTAAATTTTACTAAAAAAACAAGTTAGGTTGTTATATGTAATGCTTCAAAGTCACAATAATGCTCTGGAAAAAATGGAAAAAATATATTTTTTTAATATAAATTTCGTACCTGTGTCTGTCTACCTACCTATACATATTATATAACAGCTGCAATAATAATTATGCAGCATTATAATGAAAATAATTGCATAATCAAATAATGTAAGGGTGAAGAATCGTATGATTAATGGGCATGCCAGGCAGTATTTCTAAGAGAATTTGTCCCATGATCACTGTTCATTCCTCTAGAGACTATGCTGGAAGCTGGAAGTTAAAGAGAACTTTACGAGGAGACTTAAAAGTTTTGGACTCCTGCTTAGAAACTATTGAAGAACATAATATATAATACCTAAGTACACTATTTGAAGGCAAACAACGCATACAAATGAAATAACAAGGAAGTTTTCTCTCAAGAGAGATCACAAGTAAATCCAGTAATATATCTATATATTGCCAACGCTTAGATAATATTACTGCTTTAGAAGGTATATTACTGCTTTCATTTGCGGCCTTTTTGCGAGAAAACTTCCCTGGATATCTATAAGAGCAAAAGAGAAGATACTGTTTAAGGTACATCCTTTAAATGTGTTAAGGTATACCTAATTAAAAGAATATTATAGTGATAGGATCAAACTTAAAGTATTTATTTAAAATTATTTTACCATATGATTTCTGAAAAATAATTTTTACCCTTTAGTGACATACTTTTGTCAAAATTATGCCTTATTATGTTATTCTTATTATCAGCAGTACCCATCTGAAAAGTTGTAATAGTCATATCAGGACTTATAATTATTATTACATATCTTCGGGGCTACGCTTTTGATTCACACTATACCAGCTACCACCTAAACTCTATTATAGCCCCATTCGAACATTTGCATATGCACGCAGGACCTGTCACCGGAGTCTATTACTTGTAATTATTATTTATGTTCTTCCTCTATGGACGAGAAACGGACAAATGAACGCGATTACACTTCCTTAAGGCTACAGAGCATTTAATAAATTATAAACACCAGATAAGCATAATAATCCATATACAAATGGGGTGGTATTATTTTGGGAGTTTGCTCAAGCATTGCAAATATATGACGTGAATGATATAAGTACAAGGAGTTTCTAAATTATTGTCCGCCTGAAAATCCTCTTACACCAACTTTCAAATTTTAATTTTGGAACCAAAACAAATTAAAACAGATATCTACGTTTTAATGTCTCAAAACAGATACGTTTTAATATATTAATATTCTTAGGACTTGCTGTTAAGTTGAAGTAAAAATATCAATTCATTTGCCTATATCTAATAATAATAGTGTTTAGGTAGGTATAACATTGTTTGCAAAATGCTTAGTAGGTGCCTATACTGCCTATATAGTAGGTATATCGCGGAAATTTTAACAATAAAGGTAACATGCGATGTAATTATTGCTCCATTTTAAATATTTAGGAATTAATATTTTTTTGACAGGTTATTACTTTTTAAGTATCTATGTAGCTATATTTGAAACAAATTTAAAAATGGTCCGCTTTTACTTCCTAGAGACACAACATGCTAACATGTCAGACGTAGAACACATAAAGATGGCAATAAATACCCATTATTGATGCCTCTTGATTTTTTAGGCCAGTTTTATTGAGAGCTGCAAGGATGACAAGTCGTATAAAGTAAAACTTATTGCGGCAAATCCACGAGGTCACATATGTGGAAAATGGTAATATTTCAGCAGTAATATACAATGTCACTTCAGTCGGCATGACTTCTGAAAGAATTTATCCCTTTCGACCCCATAAATTCCGCGGGAATCATTTAAAATCCGTGAAGTATACTTTGTTATACTCTATAAATAGTAGCATCGGTTTTTATTTGAAGTGCATGGAGATGTCAAAAGTCGAAGAATGTGGTAGCTCGTAACTATTAACTTTGTGTCGCATATGGTAACCTTTCAGGAAATAAATGTTGCAGCAGTTAGGATTTGACAAGCGCCCATTTAAAACGAAGTAGGTAGGAAGGTCTAATATTGTTGATACAAAAAATATTGGGCGATTGGGTGGCTTAATGTTAAAAACACCATTGTAGCAAATTCTTATATAAAATAATAATAACATATGCAAACAACGAATATAATATAAAAAATCTAATATAAAAAATAAAATGAAATGCTTATTGGTTATCTCCCTTTAATTTGGCAAGTTTAACATGGGATATTTCCGTACATTTTCCTATAAAAATTTAGTCTAAAAAGCAAGCAAGAGTACCTATATGTTGATATCTTTTGGTTTGAAATGAAGTCCATGGCTTTTTCTAATGTAAGTAAACTTTGAACCCATTATAGATTTTTCAGATTCTTTTTTATCTAGTGGACTGTTGGTTTGCTTTGGAACTTTATGTTATTTTCTATTTTCATTCTTGCATAGATACCTTATAAAATACTCTTCCAAAATATAAATCTAGAATCCTTGTTTCTTCAACTGGTTTTGTACCGATGAATAAAAGAAACCCAGGAAGGTGCATGTTTGGGATTAACGCACGACCGGGATAGTTTCTGCATATGGCGGGATGTCGTTTCCGGTTTCATAGTGGTGTGCACCTTTGAGTTGTTTCATCAAACTAATCGAGGCAGAAATCTTCATTTTTTGTAAAATCAGTATCTACAACACAGGCCAAAAGTTATGAGGCGCACGTTTATGTCTAGGAATCCATGACAATATAGCAAATTCTAATTTTAAATTTCCAAAATTATGAAGAAGTAGTTACCTACACAAACGCCTAACTTTGGCGCATGGCCTCAAAAGTTAATTTAAATCACAAAGTTACTTACCGTTGGATTATTATCCTCAAATATTTAGTTTTGGCAGTCAGGGAAGGGCCACAAGCCGCACAGCTAAGCAGGATAACTGGAAAAAATATCGAAGCACGACATACTGGCACTTATCACCGTTTCAGATATCAAAATATTGTGTCAAAACTTGGTTCCTACGGAAAAAATAAATCCCTCTCAATGGATTGGAAAATAACTTCTGCGTACTTATTTTCTGAATCACAAGTTGAAATCTAATTGATAGACATCATTAAGGAGTCTTCAACTGTTGTTTAACTATATTTTCTGGGTATCTATAGAGGCCGTGGCTCCCTAGATTATTGGATCGTATGAATATAGGTATAGGTATAATTTCGAGAATATCGAATATGAGTAAAATATGAAAAAGCTCCTAAACATTTTGTACTTTTTATTATATTATTCTATTGGTTAAAACAAACATTTTTGCATTAGGTACATTTTTTGATAGACTATCTTTATCAAAAGATCTGCAAATAAGAGTATGAAATTTGGAAGCGAAATATTACAAAAATTGAAAAAGATAATGATACAAAGTTTTATGTCATTTTGATTTCTTGACGAGCCCGTATACAATTTTTTACGATCCCAGAAAACTGCATAAAATTACCAACAACTTTTATCTAAAACTTATTTTCTATCGCAAAAATTAAAATTTATAGGTGTAGTTATATACGGCTAGTGAAACACATCGCATATGGACACCCTGTACAAGTGGATGGGAAATTAAAAAATGCTACCGGTTTGAAATGAATGTTCCGTACGCCACTGGTGATGGAAACGAAATGCCGGTATAGCTTCAGTTTAATTCACTTTATACACCATATCATGTAAGTACCAAATTTAAAATTAACATCGTTTCTCATTTCCGAAAAATTATTAAATATTCGTTTGGAAAAGTTAACATGAACACCCTTATCTCTTTTATATTAAGTATTTTGGGGACGCCAGTTTATTCGAAATATTTTTCTCAAAAATGCATTTCCTACAGGTAAGTGATTGTATCATTTCGTTTCGTATACATGTAGGTATCTACAAGTTGTTTTTGGGGTTAACAAAACCAAATAATTGTAGGTGAATTTCAAGATCCAACCACATTTATTTGCAATTATAGACATGTGCGATAAGAAGCGCCATGAAGGATGCCAGCAGTACGAGCACGTGCTGCACCAACTGTACAATCCCGAACGCGACCAGAAAAAGTGTTCCGGCGATAAATCATGGCCGACTCGGTGGCGTTCACACACAGGTGATAAATAAAGTTAGGAATAATGTGGATATTTCGCGCTGGCTGCAGACGCGCGCGCGTGTGGTCGCCACGCTCCTTGGCCAGGACGCGCCGCGGCCTCGCGGCCCAGCCGCCTGTGACCCGACAAATTTAATGCCTCCTTTGATTCCGCGGACGAGCGTTTCGTCTCGTCGGACCGGGTCATCGGATCCAAGTTGGCTTGAAAACGGGAAGCGGTACGGATAGCACACCAAAGCATTAGGTGTCATTTGACAGCCAGGGAAAAATAAGAGTATCAGATCGATCATCCGGGCCATTCGGCAGGGCCGTAGCCAGAGGGGGGCCATAGGCAGGGCGTTGCCCTGCCTAGCAGAATGTTTGCCCTGCCTGAGCCACAAGTCTACCATTCACCTCACCAGGGCCGTAGATAAGGCGATGCTTCATTGGGAAAAAAACGAGGAAAAAAGACATGATGATTTTTTAATTTATAATATCTCATTTAAACTGAATTTGTCCTTAAATTTTCGCGCATTTTAGTGAGCACACACCTCTAAGTACTCTTTGTATTACTTCCTTAAAAAACAATAATTTTTATTGTCCCACCTTCAAACAAATCTCAATTTACCTATACCTACTACACTGGCCAGAAAATGTGTGCAACAATTATAGACATAATGTGGCCATTTGAAAGAATATGATAATTTATAGGGCACTATGAGCACTAACTTTTATTTTTACTTCCGCATGCCGCAAAAAGGTGTTCAGTGTTGTTATTGATAATTACTAGACTTTTATCATTTTTTTATTTTTAAAAATCAACAATAAAATAGAACTTTGTTACCACTTTGTCTCCTCTATGAAAGAAAACAGAGTATTCTTGCTTCCTGCAAAAATGATTAGGTATGGGCCCGCATAATTAGCGAAAAAATTAAGATTGACGTAAAATGGTATGTTCATATTATATCTGACCTTGAAAATTTCAAATTAAATTCAATTTTTTTACCCCCTCCTCTCCCCGCCGACAAAGTATCGCCCTGTAGGTACCTTTCCCTCAATTTTCAATTGTGTAGGTACTTGCCCTGAGAGGAAAGTGGTTTGCCCTGCCTGAAGTTTCTGTCTGGCTACGGCCCTGCCTTTCGGGCAGATTTTATGAGGTGTTGTTCATTGTAAATCTAAATTTTTGGTGTTAAGTTCCTGGCACATTTGGAATTTGGGTTTCTAATTAGAAACTGTTTCTAATTAGAAACTGTCGCAGTTTTACAAACATCAAGGCCTTAAAAACATTATTTTTTCGTTGGTTCGATCTAAGCTTGAATACTGCCATTTTTATTTTTCTCTACTTTTTAAGTTTTGGCATCGGTACTCTGGCATCGGTACTCTTAGTCCCTGTCATTTGTATATTCATTAGTCGTACGAGTAGAACATAGTACAGCATTTTTTCTTAACGTAACATATTTAAATTTGTTTTTTTTTGTATTAAGCACCAGTACCTACATTTGTAACTTTGTCCTGTAATTGGAATTTTCTGTTTCATCAAGGATCAGACCAATGGGTTCTATTTATACCCCTGTAAAACTACTTAGCCGAAATCAATTTAAGAAGATTCGAAATTTGTGTCCCCAAAATATTACCTACAAAATATAGGTACCAGTTGATGATGAAGGATATAAACACTGACGTGTCGAACCAGAGCCCAAATTTATTTTAATCAGGATAGCCGTCAAAAAGGTTAAGATAGACCGAGGCAGTAGATACAGTTGCTGGCCGTTAGCCGTCATCGGACAAATCACTTTTATAATGATTGGACCAAATTGGTGATTTTAGGGTTGCAGGATCTTTTCGTAGACAGGCAGTACTTAAATAAAAACTAGGTTTCTGCTTAACCGCACATTCCTTATAATAAGATGCCAATCATTTTAATACTTCCCGCTATTAACTGTGTTCAAGATTGCCACCAACATCTATACGTCTTCAGGTGAGTATACAATTGTATATAGCAGGATCAGCGGTCTAGTTCGTTTACGACGTTCTCGTGCTCATTAGTCATTTATGATGCAAGATTAAGGTCGATGCATGTTGCTTTGAATTCGATAGTGAAAACTTCTTATTAAGACGTTTGCTAATTTTTCCATTTTCTCTGATTTTTGCGCTAAGAATAATTTTTCCACCAGCACAAGATAAAAAAACAAGTTATGGAAAAAATTTAATTTTTTTTTATTAAGTTAAAAGTTCTGAACCCGCTAGTGTTACTTTTATGTTACCATCTAGTGCTTTTTGTGTATGGTGTTGGCATTATGATACTGGCAGGTTTAAGTTTTAATGTAACATGCAGTAATATGAACATAGGTACTGTACCAAATCACATCAATAACAGTCCAAACTTGTTGCCTTGGTTACCACCTTTCTTGTTTAACCTTCACAAATAAACTTTGTCAGATACTGTCACTGACCAAGAATATTCTTTCAGCTCCCAAAATTCGCACTAAAATCGCGTTCTAACCTTCAACTTACTTCCATCTGTGCCATCTCAAAATGCTGATTTTTTATGAACCTTTATACGGGTCGGGAATGCTGTGGAATCATTGAAAAAATATTGATAAACACAAAAGTAATGTATTTCTTTACAAAATGCCAACTAACAAATAAAAACAATTTAAATTATTGGGCCTTACTCAACAAAGTCACTGTCTAAGATGATACATTTTCTGTGCGTTTCCTGTTGTGGCACACCAGCCACCTTAACTGATATGGACTTACTCACTGGATACTTCTGTATTTTTTAGATTTAGTTCGTTTATAGTGTATGGAGCGGTTTCGATATACTCGATTTTTGACCCGTATAAAGTTCCAAAAATTCAGTAATTTGAGATGGCACAGATAAGAACACTTTGTATATTTTGTATTGGACCTTTGAACACCAACACCTTGAGTGGTCCTATTGACCATTCAACTGTTTTGAGGGGATTCGACGGCACTCTTGACTTGGCAGATGCCTTTAAAATTCGTATTTTGCTCAACTTTGACACCCTGTAGAATGGAACTCCCTGTATAATTTTTATTCAAATTTGGTATATACCAAGTGGGGGTTCTGGTGTGTTCTGATTAACGCTGTTGTGTCAGATTTTAAATAAAAAAATCGCTAAATGGTTTTAGGGAAAATCGGGGGTATAAAAAATCGTAGCCGGCCCTGGATTTGCATTTTGGAAACGGCAGGGAGACCTTTCAAACAATAAAAGTCAGGGGTCCAAAGTAAGTAGGTACCTTAACTTTTGGCTGAGAGTTTATGTTATTTTAAATACAAATGTTTCAGATTTAAATTTGGTCGAATATAAGACTGTCGATCTTGGTTGCCAGATATATTACCAAGTTTTTGAAAAATAACGATATGTAAAACTAATTTTTTCAAAATTTCGAAAGTATATTATATTCGAATATATATTCGAAATATTCTTTAGAAATTCCTCATCCCACACCAACAAGCTATATGTCCCATGACTCTGAACAAGACAATAATTTGTAAGGTGATCTGCATGGTAAGTTTGTTCAAGCACGACTAATGAATGGGTAACACTATTTTGTAGGTATATCTTTTTCTTAATTTTACTTAAATTTGAGAATCCTTTATTTGTAACATTATATAATCTGGAATTAATTCTGTAACTAGAAATTATTTTTTAACAAATACAATTTCTTGATAAACCCGGAATCATTTTACCATCTTCTTAGTATTACTTATTTTAAATCGAATGCCGGGGAAGCTACCTAAATGATGAAGCCATTACTGCGAGAAGATGGAAAAATCTATCAAAATTATATGCATTAACTTTAATTTCCAGGAGGAATAGCTGCAGCGTAGGCAGATCGTCACCCCCGCCTGCACAGGGGAGACAATCTGGGGAAAGAGATTGATATTGTAATCTGCTTAGTAAAAATTGCCTGCCCCAGAGTGTGTACACATTATCATACTATTACGACACGTCAGCGAATGATATATGGCGCAACTACCAGGAAGTCGACCAGAAAAATAATGTTTTTCATGAGGGCGCATACAAACACCGCGTTTTATACGATGGTTCTGGCTTCTGGCCTCCGAACGTTGACGAGTTTGCACATGTCACGCAGATAGAAAGTTCAAAACTGCATTAGATTCATTCATTTGTCATAATATAATAATATGAATGGAATCGCAACAGAGGTGCACGTAAAAACCAAACCGAATTTATTAATAGATTTAATATAAGCCGATATTAATCTTGGAGAAAGGAAGAAGGTAGAGGAAGGAGGAAGAAGAATAAGCTCACCAATTTTATGTTCATTGTGGTTGTCAAAAAGTAATGTCGCGAAACGACAGTTTTATCATTGACTGACGTATTAATAAGACTTCTCACGGCTATAGCTTCATGTCCCGGAAAACAGATGGCGCCTGTGGTCAACAATGTATATTTTGTCTCCGGGAAGCGCATGGTGAGCCAATGAACTGTCAAACATGACAGCCGTGAGCAGTCTTTATTAATACGTCAGTCAACGGTTTTATTATATACCTACTACTGATTTTGCACATATAATCAAAAGATATCAGTTATTTGAGAAAGGATCCACCAGATTCAAATGAATGTAACGATAAGTTTAATAAGCAAATGATAGAAAATAAAGTAGATCTCACTGATTGACTTCCAATTATTTAATAGTAGTATAAAATGTAATATTATTAGAACTTATAATCGATATAATTACAAATTTACATTGGATAAAAAATAATTACTGCTCCTCATACACTTGCTGTGGTAGCCAGTGCGCTTACTTAGTTGTTATTAATTCACAGCCATAAAATTAAATAACATGTGGTGAATAAGTATTTTCCAATGATACTATAAAGCGCTTTGAAATTTCTAACAGGAAGTACGGTACCTGTTAATTCCCTATCTGGGTTTTTTATTATCCCAACAACAGAGAATTGAAAATTAGATATAAATATAATGTAGCGGCGGTTTATCCACGGCCATTGTGATAGATAGCTCAAGTTCCTTTCGGTCTAGATGCAATGTGTCAATGTTGTCTACCGTCGTAGATTACTGTATCTACTATAGCCAGGAGAAAAAAACAAATTAATCTTCTCTATTGCTATTATACCGTCAATGACTCTTTGGTTGAACTGTTAAACCTTACGGAATTAGGACGAAAAGAAATTACCTATATAGATCTGCAATATTTTCTTATATCGTTAAACTTTTTTTTGTAATTTTCTACACAAGAATTGTTATTTAGTGTGCCATGATCAATTTGCTACCGACTAAAGTCTTATACGACAGAAAAATTCAATTTTTATGAATAACAACTGACTATTATTAATAAAGTCTTAACCACAATGACTAGTTCGTTTTCAACGGTCACATTAATTTCGTTGCATTTTACAATTCATCTTTTCAATTTAATATGTTACCGGTATACACCTAGCTATAGGATACCCAGAATTCGAACAGGAGCGAGGTCACACCACTGCTCTATAATTACGTTTCTAGTTGTTATTTGTTTACTTTATATAACTTGTCTCGTTATATATTAATCTTCTTGGATAGGTTTTAGATCTGAAAACTTTATCATCTTCAAGAAAAGGCGATCATTATCGTAATTAGCATTAGTAGTAAGCAGTAGCAGTAGCAGTAGTAGTAGTAGTAGTAGTAGTAGTAACCGCATACCGCATACACATGGTATTTGACAATCATTAGTACGGTGTAACGTTAACCAAATCAAAAAGAGAGACAAATCAAGTTCAGGCAGAAGCCAACAGCACAGTTGAAGCTTCAGTCAGCACATTTCAGCACCTGGCCCCTGGATTTGGATGTAAAACCAAGACTTTCGATTAATGTTCCAGTGGCTGGTAACAAAAGCATGTTAAAATTGCGCGGTTAAAATATTGGTACTTATTTCGGGGGCAGATTAGTGCAGTACCTAAAATATTTTTTTTATATTTGTTCAGTATTATGTAAGTCATGCTATATAAAATCAAGAAAGCAGTCCATTTCATTGCGTCTTCATAAAAAAACAGTCTGGAAGTGCGTGTAATATTAGCTTACTGCAGGATCACGGAGATATAGCGCTGATGCAAGATGTCTGGCGAACTCTAACGGTGTCTACTGAAATCAACCCACCGTGAAATATGAATATCTCCCGCGCTTTATAGGAGTAACCGCATTTACATTTCTCGACTGAAATAGCTGGTAATAGCGCAACATTTTTTCGTTCGCCGCCGTATCCATTAGCTTAGTAAACATAGGATTATCAATGGTCAGGCTTAGATTATGAAACGTTCTAGATCGGTTAAGAACTGTGTAATTAGCGCATTGTGTCCCTATTATAGCTTGCAACATGGGCATACTGTTATTTGCTCTAGTTATAGACAGTCGTACGAGAATCGGCTAAATAAAGTCGTTTGGAGTGAGGTGAGTTATTATTTAAAACGTATGTATTACCAGTACTATTATTATGGTCACTGGCATCATTTGCATACGTACAGGCAGACAGAGCTAGTTGCTTCACATACAGGCCATTATTTGATATATCATCACAAAATCGAAAAACGTGTTATCTGATAGGTATACTTAGATTTTAGAGCACTTAAAAAAACGGAAAATTGATGAACTATTAACAAAACAATTTAGTCACTTTAATTTAATAAATAATATTGATCAATAATATTGATTCGTTTTCTGTGTGCCTCTTCTTCTTAATTTTTCAATATTTTTTTGTAAATCCTTGAGTGTTCGAACCAACTTGTATATTATATTAATTTCCTTTTTATTTACTCGACACATCGCTCGGCTTCCGAACAAATGATGCTGTACCTACTCTAAACTTGTTTAGGTTTGTCAATCTCTATAGCGAATGATTCTGTCGGTATTGTCTGTTTTAAGAAAGGTTCTTAAAAATAGGTACCTCTACCCTCTACCTATATAATATAAAAACTAGTCATGATCAAGTTCCATCAATGATCATTAGATATAATCTATAAAAAATACGAAAAGAAATGAGCAAGATCCGATATCAGGTTTGTCCATGCCTCAGTCCCTTTAAAAAAAATTCTCCAATATGTTCAAGATTACGATCCTAGATGGAGAGCTATGGAAAGAAAGGCAAACTATAGCAACTTACTTCACTTCGTGTTATATAATAATGACCTCAATACAGATGATATAGATAATTCAATTATTATTACCGATATGAAGAAAATTAGTAACCAAATGCAACAAAAATGCAAACAAACATAAAATAATATTACCATCAGTGCCAGTTATGGCGCAGTTTGCAAAATTTTGTTTTGTCAAATTTTGTTTACCCAATCTAGACTTAACGGTCTTGCGTAGTGTTCAAATTGGACAAGAGTGACTTATCAGATATTCTTAACAAAATAAAAACTTCAATGGTATTTTTTTAGGAAACAATAATGGAAAATTCTTACGTCAAACAAACAACGAATACAAAGAAACCGAGTAAAACTGATTACATACTTCCGTGTTCAGCGTTTACACTAAGTTATCCGATAAAATAACCTTCCAATTAGATTGTTCCACCAATATATTTAATACACAATTTTTCACTATGGAAAATGAATTATAATACAAGAAAGATCTAGTTTTTAATATCTATATTAAGTACCTAGCTACCTGACAAATGCATATAAAAAACTTGAGATCCATGGGCTGCTAGGAATTATTGTGAAGCAGCATTTTCAATGAGTTAACGATTTATGGATTATTTTAATGAGCGAATTACATTTTGATATATTTTTTTCAAAAATAAGTGTCTTATACAAGATGTATTCTGCTTAGAGCGTCTAATTTACACAAACGTGTAGCACTATATATCATTACTTAAACTAAATAATTACAGATTACTTCATCGCATACCGCTGCCAATTTTGCAATTACTGTATTTGCATACAGCAATGTTTTAAAATGTTTTTGTAGTTAAGGTGTAAGTTTTTAGATTATAACACGTAGTTATCTTGATGATTTAAATTGCAGAATTTCCAGTGATATATCTATGTCATGATCATGATCAGATATTCATATGGTACTCACTGTTTAGAATTTCAGACGAAGAATCATATTAGGTGAAGCGATAATTTACCATCGTAAACGTAAGCAGCTTCCTACTATATAGATACATTGATATGCGTAGTTTTACCAGATATTTTTTTAAATAAAAGATGTAGCTACTGTTACTTTATTCAGACGGAAATCTCAAGTGCATGCGTAATATGATAAACTAAAATTTCATTTGAATATCTTCCACAATTTTAAAAGTTATCAAATAATTTATCTTGCAAATTTTAAAAGTCATTCATATTAATTGAATATATATATTGACTAGGTAAATAATATGGGTTAATACCTACATAATAAATAAAATAAATAAATAAATACCGACTTAATTAGGCGGGGCTCAGTCATAGACTGCATACATTTAATAACTATGTAGACTGCATGTGTTAACTTACAGCTAACGTTCGCCACTGACTGGTTCGTTGCTTGTAAGGTCTATAGACTTACCTAAAAAGAAAAAAATAAAGTCATAACTTTTGTTTATAATTTCTTCTGCGTATCATTATTATTATTATTATAACAAGCATAAGTTACTCTGGGATTTTTTACATTAGAGTATTAAAATATATTTTATGTAAACAATAAGTTTGCGCTACCAAAATAATGTAAATTTACTGTAATAATAAATAATTAGGTAGCTAATTAAACATTGATCTGAAGTTTATTACACTCCTGTGTTACACTAGGTACCTAGTTCTTCTAATTTTCCCCAGAAAATTTTGAATTTAATATAGGTGAATGAAAATATTCTGTTTTTATGTTTATAATTTCGATTTGCGAGGCCTGCAACTTACAGAAAATTAATTTCCCTTTCAGATAGTATGAAATTGTGGAGTTAATGTCACAAACCATTAGACTACATGCATATTTATTTATATTTTAATTTCCAAAATTACTTATATATTTTTAATACAAAATTTTAGTCCAAAATCCAGGCAAGGCTTATGCAATGACAAAAATATGATAACTTTTAGATCGGTACTATTTTGTCAATTCATTAAACTAGGTATAAAATTATGAAAGGTGGGTTTTATACAAGTTATAATGGGGTAATTACCTCAGAACAGTGTAAATATGTGCTTTGAGTAATTATAAGGAAAGTGTAAAGAGAAAACAACGTTGGTTCTAATAAATAAATAATATCAAAAAGGAGAAACTTAAATTATTGTAACAATGTTCTATAAAACGCACTTATCTTTTTTTAATTGAGCCAAATGAAATATTTATATAACTTTACGCTTTTATGAGTAAACAGCAATTTAAAGAAGTTTCCGTACTTTTCGCGTTTTTATCTAGATCTATGAAGTGTAGCTTTCTAGTTTTATTATTTTTTTATGTAATATAGGTAGTTTCAGAAATCAATTTCGTTAAAAGAAGCTTGCAATTATTTCAATTGTGTTGCAATAATGATTACTCGTACTGTACTAAAAAATGTTTATTGAAGCCACAATTAGTTACCTATGTTTCTTCATATGATAACTTGATTTCCAACATACGGCTATTGTGGATTCGAGTTTTGATAACAGATAATAACCTACATACTTATTTTACTATTAAATCGTGTGCATGGATAATAATAACAACTAACTGTTAGATAAGATTGGATCCAATGGTGACGTTTTTCATTTTGAATTTGTTTCTATCGTTACAAAAATATAACAAATTTTTTTCGTATTTAACACTGGAAAATATATTTATTCACAATCACAATGCATTAATAATAATACAAACATAATACATTATCTGGCAGAAATAAGTCGATAATTTACTTCGGAAATAACCCAACTAGCCAGAATAGAAGTTTGTACAACAATGAGTATGCGGGTTGAACGACGCCCTAGGCGGAGTGCTCAATCGTTCGTGGGCATCATGGACATTCCTCATTCCACTAGAGTTGTAGGTATACAGTAGATATATATTTTCTATGTGTAATAGCTGCTAAACAGATATTTAGATAAGTAGATAAGTCGAGAAAATAGTGTGACAGATCACAACGAAGTTTTAGAATAAATTAAATTTAAGGGTTGCTTGATTTCGATGTAAAATCGTACACGTGCGGCCCTTGAAATCGTTCCAATACGTGCGGTCGCAAAGGAGTTCAAATGACAACATTGCAATTGCCCCTCCCCTCTCTCGCGGTTTGAAAGCCAGCCATAACCTCAAAGGCGTAAGTGACGGCAAATTTAACATCTTATTACACGACATTGCCTTACGTGACATTGCCAGTTACTGTGGGGAAAACAGTAAATTTGGCGCTGTTATGTTGGCCTTAGGCCTTAGATTGCCTGAATAATAGTGGAAAATCTTACAACGCTGCCCACGGATACTGGCGGCTTTTGTCGCAAAAGTCTTTCGACAACCTCGAATAGAGCCGTTCTAAAAAAGGAGGTGGTAAATCTCTTAATTGGGTGTCTTACTTTCCTCCGGTACTAAAAAGAACCTGGAAAATCCGATATCTAAAATAATTTTCCGATTCACGATTAACCACTTTCAAGAAAGGCGACGGCTGTGGAATCAACGAAACCGAGGGAAAATCTTCTGAATCCACTCTTGGAAATTGCGTGCTTTTTCTTATTTCTCGATTTTTCGAGGGCCCGACAAGCATCAGAACCTCACCAGAAGACTCCAGGGAAGCTTTAGAAATTCAAAAAAGTTTTGGTTCGCGGTTAAGATAAAGAAGTGTAATAAACAAAAATGTAAAAAAAAACACTACGAGATTCTTCTATAATAACACAATTGTACTTAGATATACCTTATTTAACTAAATAATAGCACTTTGACAATCAAAGAAATTCGCGCAATATCACGTTACGTGAATCTCAAAACACCAAGGAACAGTGTAAAACTTTAAATCGACTTATAAATTATTATTATAATAATGCAGCGATTTAACCTATTTTCGTTGACTGGCGTACTAAAACGTCAGTCAACGCAATTTTTATTTTCTACGGGGAGGAGCGGGGAGGTACGAGGGAATGTAGAGGATGTTGTTGCTTTAAGAAGCCGTTTAATTGGCACAACGTTACCGCACTTACCCCTCATTTCTCGTGCCTAGTGGAAACATTTATCATGCCGCGCGTGTACAGGGTGGGCCAAATTGGACACTTTTAAAGGGAAACTCCTTTTGACGGAGATAGACGAAAACTGATATAGGTGTCTGAAGCTCATTTTTTATGATAAACTTAATGGCGAAAACCGCAAATCGATATCTGTCACCGTTCTTGAGTTACAGGGCGTTTTTCGAGAATGTGCGTTTTCGAAAAGTGGCCGTAACTTTTTTCGGGTTGAAAATTTTGTGTTTCTGTAAAAACATTCTGAAAGCACTTTTTTACGTAGAATTCAATGCTGCTACTACATTTTTTTTCTAGTCAATTGTTTAAGAGTTACGGATAAAAAATATTATTTGTTAAATGGAACACCCTGTATATTTTTGCATTTTTTAATAGAGCAAAAACTTACCATTCCAAAAATATATAACACTTAATGATTTACTTAAGTAGTTATCAATTATTACTAACAGCTTTTATGATTTCATGTGTATAATTGGAAGCACGCCCTTTCAACAAGTAGGCTTTGGACGGTGAGACAATGAAACAACCGTGGAAAAATGTTAAAATGTTTACTGTTACCTACCTGTCAAATTTTCAGTTAGGCCGTTTAGGCAGGGTAAAGATTTTTCTATTTTTGTGTAATTTATAAACTTTATAACATACCTACAATGAAATTTAAAAGTTGTGAAAAATGGGATATGATATAGTCTGTTTTATACAATCCGGGGGAAAATCAGATGCAACGAGCAATTTATACTACGAGCGGTATCCAGAGAGAAGACATCCTTTCAAGCACATTTTTGCAAGATTGCGACACAATTTGATTAATAGTGTTAGAGTAATAGTTAATAGATTTGATTAATAGTAGGGCGAAAAAGTAGGTACGAGCCCCGGATTGTATAAAACAGACTATCATATCCCATTTTTCATAACTTTTTCATTGTAGGTATGTTATAAAGTTTATAAATTACACAAAAAAAGAAAAATCTTTACCCTGCCTAAACAGCCTAACTGAAAATTTGACAGGTAGGTAACAGTAAACATTTTTCCACGGTTGTTTCATTTTCTCACCGTCTAAACTCTAAAGGGCGTGCTTCCAATTATACACATGAAATCATAAAAGCTATTAGTAATTGATAACTACTTAAGTAAATCATTGAGTGTTATATATTTTTGGAATGGTAATTTTTTGCTCCATTAAAAAATGCAAAAATATACAGGGTGTTCCATTTAAAAAATAATATTTTTTATCCGTAACTCTTAAACAATTGACTAGAAAAAAAAAAATTTAGTAGCAGCATTGGATTCTACGTAAAAAAGTGCTTTAAGAATGTTTTTACAGAAACACAAAATTGTCAACCAGAAAAAAGTTACGGCCACTTTTCGAAAACGCACATTTTCGAAAAACACCCTGTAACTCAAGAACGGTGACAGATATTGATTTGCGGTTTTCGCCATTTAGTTTATCATAAAAAATGAGCCTCACACACCGATATCAGTTTTCGTCTATCTCCATCAAAAATAGGAGTTTCCCTTTAAAAGTGTCCAATTTGGCCCACCCTGTACATAGGATGGATATGAAACTAAAATTAAGTATATAAATTCCTACATTTCTACATTTTCTAATCTGTCGGTACTTCTACGAAATTTCACATTTTACTTAGGTATTCTACTATACCTAGTGGAAACCAATGAATCCGTCCAGTAATTTTCTTTTTAATTTTGTTATTCGATAGTAGGTATTTAAAGATTTAAAATTATGGTCCCATAACGTCATCAGATTATTATGCGACATTGCCGCTACGTAGAGATGCCTGAATTATTTATTCATACCACTATTCGAAATTGAATACAAATATATATGTAGCCCGGAATCATGAACAAAAATCATGAAAATTTCATTTACAATATAGGTACAGGGTGACCATATTTCGAGTCTATGCATGGGGATCTTGGTTATCTTAAGAGATACGAGGTCGGTTAAATTGGGGCAAAGTTGCGGAATTTGATGCAGAGTAACATGGTAAAAACAATTTTGGCTGGCCCTTCTCGTTTTGAAAATAATGGGAAAAACTGAAAATCTTCGTTTTCGTTTTTATTTTTTTAAACGAAAACGAATGGGGCTGGACATTTCTAAATTAAACATTATTAAGTGGGGGTTGCCGACAGCCAAAGTGACGTTAGATTTCGTTTTTTTTTTAACTTGTATAGCATAAAATCTAATAACATTTTACCTGGCAAAAATTTAGTACAAACATCTCTGTCTTCATTTTAATCATAAGATCTTAAAAACAGTGTTTTGTTTTATAGGTTATGAAAACCTTGGGAAAAAATAATAATTCCAGTGCATATGCTTTTAAGATCTCATGATTAAAATGAAGACAGAGATGTTTGTGTTTGTACTAAATTTTTGCCAGGTAAAATGTTTTTTGCTATACAACTTAAAAAAATACGAAATCTAACGTCACTTTCGCTGTCTGCAACCCCCTCTTAAGGCACTTTTTTACAAGGAATCTAAATATGACCTCGCATTTTTTTTGTCGCCTCCCTGGAAAAAGATATGATGATCAACTTTTATTTTTCTTATGGGCGCCATATTGGATTTTTGCATTCTTGAAAAGAGGATTTTTTTCTGGTTAAAATGATGTGTCACACATTATGCTTTACTTTGTTTTTCTTGCCGTAATATCAAATTAATGGTTTTTGCATAAAGTGCCTTGGAATCATAAGCCCCATAATGTTTGACGTTTTTGCATAGAGTGCCTTGGAAACATAAGCCTAGTTACCCATTGCTGCGAAGTGTGCTTTGGAATATTGTTTATCGGTTCAGTAAAAATTCAGTTAATGTTAAACTTATTGATTAAATAAATCATAAACATACCACGAGGGTATGGTATCAGACCTTCTTATTTATTCGTCATTTGCCATATAACACATTAATACAAAAAAAGTCAAACTGGAAACATAAGAACAACAAAAACCTATACGAGTAGACAATCCTATTTTACAATAAATGTTGAATTTGTCCTCCTTGTTCCTCAAGGCACAATGCAGCATGTTTCCTTAAATTGTTTATGGCTCCTCCAATATCCCTTCGTCGTCATTTATATTTGTGGAATAATAAATTTGAATCATGCTTTTCTTCGTGTGAAAATGACTTTTTTGGCACTAAAATAAAGTATCCGTGACACTTCAAATTGTACTAAACTATCAAACGTTATGGGGCTTAGGTTTCCAAGGCATTCTATGCAGAAAAATGTCAAACATTATGGCACACATTATGTTTCCAAGGCACTCTATGCAAAAACGTCAAACATTATGGGGCTTATGTTTCCAAGGCACTTTATGCAAAAACCATTAATTTGATATTACGGCAAGAAAAACAAAGTAAAGCATAATGTGTGACACATCATTTTAACCAGAAAAAAATCCTCTTTTCAAGAATGCAAAAATCCAATATGGCGCCCATAAGAAAAATAAAAGTTGATCATCATATCTTTTTCCAGGGAGGCGACAAAAAAAATGCGAGGTCATATTTAGATTCCTTATAAAAAAGTCCCTTAATAATGTTTAACTTAGAAATGTCCAGCCTCATTCGTTTTCGTTTAAAAAAATTAAAAACGAAACCGACGATTTTCAGTTTTTTCCCATTATTTTCAAAACGAGAAAGGCCAGCCAAAATTTTTTTTTACCTTGTTACTCGGCATCAAATTCCGCAACTGTGTCCTAATTTAACCGACCTCGTATCTCTTATGATAACCAAGATCCCCATGCATAGGCTCGAAATACGGTCACCCTGTATAGTGGGACATATTCATTTGAATATTTTTGTTTGAAAGATTGTCAAATGTAATGGATATGTTTTCTTTTTAGCAAGATCATTCTTATTATTACTTACAGAAGCATCAATTATATGAAATTTTCGTTTTGCTCAAATATGGAGAGATGCGACTGAATGGTTTCAATTTCAACTGAAATTGATGAATTGAATTTTGCTTGATGAACAGAAACAAAAACACTAGTTGTTATTATTGTCACATTTAATATTGGTAGATACCTACAACTATATATATATACGAACAAAATTATTCATCAGTCACTACAAGTTTATTAAGAGGAAACAATTTGTAGGGAAGCATATCAAATTGATATTTGGTAAGGGTACAGGTTTGGATTGGTCAAGTCGAACAGGAACGTACCGAGGGACCGTTTGATTTTACAACACCTGGGATTGGTAGGTTAGACAGAATAGTAGGTATACCTAATAAGATTAAGTATCACATCTTAACGAGGCCCATTATAACTCTAAGTCAGTTTACGACAAAATTCGCACAGAGTCCGGCGCGGTGTGGTGCTAAAATTATATCATTATTAAGGCTAACATGCAGGTACGCTTCCCACGATTACGGTCGTGCCCCCGCTGCGAAAGAAACTAAATCAAAATTTCTTCCTGTCCTTAAAATATAAGTACCTCACAAAGGTAATAACCACATATTTTACTGACATGCATCACACTAGCGAGGATATAGCGCACACACTATCGCGGGGATATAAATTATGCCGTACCTTCCTTTTATTTTAGCGCGGCGTTTGCCATTCGAACTTGCATAAACGTCATAGCGGTGAAAAAGTGCTTACTCGTATGGGAGGAGAGGCCTGGCCGGAGTTTTTCTGCTTCGGGGGAGATGTCTATTAAATTGGGAATCGGCTGTGCTGCAGAATGGCGTATCGTTTATGGTTTCGGTCGTAGACAAATCACTTGTACCGTAACATATCTAAACAGTTTATTGGGAGAATATTAATAGCTGCTATATTTCTCTCATAAAAGATGAAATATGTCCATATCCATGCAAAATTATTTAGTCGTGTCTATACATATTGTTACGTCACTCTAAAATGTTCTAGCGGTTGCATTATTTTGCTCTTTTGTTAATACGCCAAGCAAGAGCAACTTAAATGCCATTGTTTATTGTCAATGGATATACTGATACCTGATACTGCTACAGCAATAACTAGTCTCTCTAGTTTTGGTCAAAATTGTGCATATATAACAGATATGTTCACTAATTTCCAAAATTGTAACCAAAATACTCGATAGATCTGTCTAGAGAAATATGTAACAATCATAAAACCGCTCTTGAAACAAAATTATTACCGAAATGAATGCGAAATAGAAACAGCGAATTTGGCGCAACTATCAAATGGCTGGGGCGAGTGGCATGTCACTGCCTTTCGCGATACGTCTAATTGATTCCGTCATTTTAAAAACTATGTAAGTCTACTTTTTTCAGAAAGTGAGTTTTTCAGCGGAATCGACTTTTATAATATCAGTGCACATTCTGTCCAAAAACGACACGAATCCGCACTTAATCTACTCGTATTGATATACGCAACAACCAAATTTGAAAGTCTGTGCAAGAAACACGAGTCCAGGATTTATGAAGTTTTTGCGGTGAACTTATGAATATAATTTCTAAGCGTTTGATTTGCTAGCTGGGATCGTATGACACAGACGTATCTTGTGAGATTGAAGATTATATTTTAATAATTACTTTAGGTTTAATTATACGCTTTTTGGAATAAATTAAGTGGTTTCATTTTATTTTTTGCATTCTATGCAAAAACAGCATTGGGCCAAAATTTCAAAATTAATTTTTCAAAATTAGCCCCTGAGGAAATACGGGCAACTGTATTGCTGAATGTTTCAATGGAATTCGCTAAAATATTATTACCAGTTATTCAAAGAGAAGTTAGTATAGATAATTAGATAGAACCTCAGAGAAATAACTAAGGATAGAGGGAGTAATAACAAAAAGAACAGAGCCAACATATATTTTTGAGTGATGCCACGTACTCCATTGTTTACAGCATTTCATTTCAAAATAGACGGGTTTAATAATGGGATTAAATGAAGGCACACCTCCCATTAAACTAAATTAACAATATAACTGTTAATTCCTTGTATGGAACAATTTAAACTAAAACTAAATCGCGCTGTAATTATAGTAGCTAATTATAACTTTAATAAAATCGTCAACAGATACCTCAAACCGCCGAACATGACAACGCCGCCGTTGCCGCCGCGTTCATTACTCGGCAGTATTTGTGTTCCTCAGCGAGTCAGGTTTTTCGATTGTTTACGTATGTATTTTTCGTGTTTTCAAATGTGTTTTTGCTAATTTATAGACTATTCATTAGTATTTAGGATATAGTGACTTATTTTGAATTCAATGGGACGCAGAAAGTGTGCCAAATTGATATTTCTCAGGATATAACTCATCACAGGTAAATGCCGGAATGTTTGTTTACCTCGTTTACCTCGCCTCGCCATTGTATGTTTGGTTGCCTGTATCAATGTATTTTTATTTCCAACTAGCTGGAAAAAGTAGCGAATTTCAAAGGATTACAAAAAACACGGGTATTTTTAAAATATCCATAGATACTAATGACACTAGTTTAAAAGTTATGGGCGAGAATTTTTTTTGAATTTCAAACTTTATGCCGGCATAAATTCGTCTATTTTGTCTCTTGATCCGGAATTTTACCTTCGTTAAGATGGGCAGAGGTTTCCGAATATGCTCGGAACGAAAACCCGGTAGTAAACATTGTAATTATCCAGTCTTGTTGTAAATAAAAAACATAGGCAAAATACCCTTAAATTATGCAGCGGGAATACCAAAAGTGTAGCTATTGTTTATCAGATGGCGCGAAAAACAGACGATCGATGAACGGTTGACGCTGTTGTTACAGGTCCAATTTAATAATTACATATATTATGTTCATATGATCAATTTTACGTTTTGGCGATATAATATTTAAGCAACTAAGCTGTCTGATTACTTTTTTACGTTTTTGTATTACTTCCATATTATTATATACAATGAATTGCGAATTTTTAATATTAAAATAATATAAAACTTCAAAAGGTATATTCGGGAGACCCCCGTAGCTCAAAGACTCCGATTTGTGATTTTAACCCCTCTCTTTTTAGCAATGGTTCATCGATTTTTAGCTTGAAAGGTACACGGCGGCACTAAAAACTGCTTTAGTTGACTTTGCATTATTTATACGTATGTCGCCGTTATGTATTTTTCGTGAGGAAAACACAATCGTTAGCATATAAACTGACATTAGGGGAGGATTCATATGTCTATGTCTCTATATGTATAGGTATGTCGAAAATTATCTATACCGGGTGTTCCATTATAATAAATGCAGATATTATAAATATATCAAAAACGAAAGTCGCAAAAAATCACATAAAAGTTGAAGCATATGGGGTGCAATGTAAGACGCACGTTTTCACTTGTAGGCAGACGACGTTTTCAAGGTCACTTGAATGTCAACTGTGTTTTTTACTGTTAAAGGCATATCTTTAGTTAAAGAATGTTATTCGGCACGTTTTCTGTAGGTATAGTATTGCTGGCTTAAAAGTTCTACAAAATTATGTTTAGTTTACATAAGGTGTTTCTTCGTTTGCATTAACACTACATTCAAACACACATTTTAAGTAACGCAATAATTAAGATAAATACATATCTCGAAAATAAAAAATGAAAAAAGAAAACGATATATTGATGCGAAAGAACATCTTCTGTACCTATATGTTAAACATCTACAGTGTGACCTCCGTTAAGGAGTTACCACCCTGGTAAAATATCTTTATTTGTTTACCGATTTTGATAAACTTTTTTTTGTTGGGTTCAAAAAGCACATTAAACAATGTGTGTAACTTTACTTTTGGGCTGTAATCACGGCCACCTGTCAACACATTGGCTCAATTTCAAAAAGTACTATTATTTGTTTAATAATATTTTTATTAGGTACAGGGTGTCCGCCTGAAGGTGCTAGGAACATTCACTTTAACCATTCCGTATTTTTTGAGACAAATTAATGATTTAAAAACCAGTTTGTTGCAGTTTTTTCCAAACAATGTAATGTCGTTTGGAAAAAAACAATCGAACGTCAAACAAAAGTTATAACCAAAAAACCTTTTTGGAAAAAATGAAGATGGTGCAAAATGTATCTTTTTATTAATTTAAACATATTTTTTTATTAACGGATAATAATAGAACACATATGCAGTTAACTTTGGGGTTACCTTTCGATTAAAAACGAGGAAAAATAACCGACTCAAACGTGGTCACGTGACTTTCGCTATCTGTCAAAAATTATATTTAAAAAATAAAATCCCTAACGTTTAACTTGAATAAGTCGTTTCTATTTTAATGTTACATAAGCGCCTATTTCCTATTTATAAAATTTCTTAAAATTTTAAAAAGTCATTACTTCGTAAAAACTATTTTATATCACTAGCTATACAACATAATATACGAGTATCATTCTATAATTTTGTTACTTTTTATTATTACTAAAAAATATCGATAAGAATATGTCTTTTTCAAAAGAAAATTATATTAACGCTTTAAAATCCTGTTTGACACAAAGTTGATGTACCGGCAAGCATTTAGGTAGTACCATAGAAGAATTTACGTAAATTCTTCTATGGTAATACCTATAAATTTATTTACATTACATTTTCCATTACTCTAAATGTATGCCAAAATAATACATATATTAAGATATCAGCAAATAGTAGGTATTTCACGTATCTAACAAAATTCACAACTTTACATCAACTTTGGATCAAATACAACAGAATTTTAATTTCTTTCGGTTTATCAATATTAAGTACTTAATGAAAAGTTAATAGAATGATAAAAGATAAAACTATAGTGACATAAATTCTAAATGTCAGTTAGGGTAAGTATTGTGATCATTCATGCGGTTTTGAGGGAGAATTATTATGTCATGACAGTAGATTTGACAGCCGGTAGGTAGTTCTCTTACTTAATATTTTACTCAACAATATTCTTAATAACAATGAAAAAATATAGAAAAATAAAGGAGCGTAAATATTCATATTATTATTTTGTGTTTAACAATTCACAGTTTCAATCCCAAAATACGCCAGGATGGGAGCGATGTGCTGTTATTTGTATAAAAAAGGGGGTTGGTCCGCCTGCCTCCCCCTAGACCCCTGGTTCCGACCAACGACCTTGCCGGGCAACAAAACAACTTATAAGGAACGGAAACTTATTTTAGCAAGGCGAAACATTACTTTTTATTCTCGCTCTGTACCAATGGCCGCTCTCCAACTCCAGCGCCATCTTACAGACACTTGCGCAATTTTTGCGCTCCAGTACCCAATTTCTGTTTTAGCAACATTTATCCTAGTTAGGAACACGGTCAAATGAAGGTCGTCGCGAGGTTATTTCCGTCCTTAAAAACGTGTACATTTTTATGCTTTTGCTCCCTCTATCCTTGGTTATTTCTCTGAGGATAGAACACAGGAGGGTACAATGTCAGACAGGTGGCTAGGCTATTGTTTCTGTTGTCATGACATTTTAACTTGACATTTATTAATCTATCATTTCACTTTGAAAGCTCAGGAATTTATGAATTTTCCATGCAACAAGATTGCAAAATTCGATATTTCAAAAACGGTAAAAGATAATGGTAAATATTTTATATAAGGTGTTCAGTTTAAAAAAATATAAGTTTTGTTAGTATCTGATAACATTCTTTATATTATACCAGCCTTGATAACCTGATAACATACTGAGGGAAAGTTTCATTTATTGATAATTTTTATCATTTGGTAGTGCACTTTTTATTTTAGAAAATTGTTGAATTTTTAGTTAATCGAAATTTTATTGATTCGAAATAAACGTATTTCTAATGCTTGTGTTAATCTTCGTTTAAGTAGGTACCTATATTTACATTTCAGTCTACACAACATTGACCATAATTAAATTTAGAATGGATCTAGATAGTACCTAATTATTAAAAAAAAACTTAAAACTTCAAGTTTCGCAGTTTGTACCTACTGTCCGGCAAACGAAAGAAGTGCAATGAAAAACTCAGTCTAACCGCCCATTCCTACATTAATAACATACGGATGGCGCTTAGACTGACTGACTAACGATTAGGTTAAAAATGTTTTCTAAAATTTTCGTGGACTTTCATTTCAGGTGTTTCACATTTCGTGTTATGTATAGAAATTACTCTGCGAGTAAAAAATAAAAAATCAATAAAGAAGAAAATGGTCAATTTCTTAAAGTGGAGTCGGATAATACGAAACGAAGGGTAGATATATATTATGACTACAGTTTCAGCTCCACAGACACAGCTTCGGGAAAAGCTTCGCAAAGCTGCGTTTGTGGAGCAGAGACTGTAAAGTTATAGGTATCCTTCACATGTTTACGATAAAAGCAAGGACACTATGCCTGCTCAGCACATTATTTCTTGTAGGCTTCTATTCTATTTGTTGGTAGGTCCTCATGATCCTTCTCCAGGTAGGAATGCTCAATAAATATTCCTCTTGGATGACCAAAACTATCACATAAAATTTCTAACGAACTTTTAGCGCGATGTTGCTCCACACGATAGGTTGCAACTTTTTCTAAGTCTTCCTTCCACGAACATCCTTCACGGTGCACGCCCGCGTTCATGACCGTTCTAACTGTTCTCTCCCATGCATATTTTGTAGAGTAGCCGTTGTTTCGTTGCGGGCCCCATTTAGTGGCGGGCATAATTATTGCTCTCATAACGCTCGCCAGGCCAAAGTTATTAGTTTGTGCCCCGTGGCGTGCGCCCGTCCCCGCGTCGCGTCGGCCGGCCCGTCCGCCCGGGGCGCGAGTGCATGTCGGGTGGAGCTGGACGGCCGCGTGTTCACTTTCTCGCGATTAGGATGACCTGCGACCCCGGTTTTAACGCCTTCGGTGCGCTGGGGCTGGCTCCATTGGCGCCGGCAACCGTTAGAAAGGTAATTGTACTTACTCAAATTTAATTTTCACAATTATTATCCTCTAAACACAAAGCAAGAATTTTTGTGGTTTCAGGAAAGCAGGTCTCAGAATGTTTCAGAAAAGAAGGCCAACCTATTAACCGTAACCCTTTGAATAAAGAATCCCAGGAAAGAGTCAAAGCTCTACAGTGTGACCCATTTGTTTTGGGGTCAGTCTGTAAAAAGTGTATCAATCGTGCGATTTGGCTGATTTTTTTTTTAAATTGTAGAGCTCGATGAACTGCGAATTTTGAACAAAAATTGCCTGGTTCGCATAAAATCCAAAGCATACTATGACCGTTTTTATGAGCAAAATTTTAAGAAACCATATTAGCGTTTTTTTTTTGAAAAAATCTGTGTGCGCCAATGGATTGAGCACCCCTCGAAATGGGTATGTACAAAATTTCATCAAAATATTTCAAGTAATAACGATTTTGTAGAAAAATTAAAAATGCAGCCAAGGTACGTCTTTATTTTCAAAAATTCAAAGTTGGCCATGGAAAATAATTGAATTGTTTACTTTTATTAAGTGTCAAACTGTCTAAATTGAGTTCAGAAATTGTTTGTGCTCAATACAATTAATTATCATAATTATGGAATATTTAAGCATAAGAGACAAAATAGAAATTGTTCGACTCGTGGGCGACAACGAGCGCTCGGCAGCAGAAGCTGCGGCCGAATTTAACAATAGGCACCCAGGTAGATCAGTGAGTCGAAGTACTGTACAACGTATAAACAATATTTTTGATGAAACTGGATCGATTTCTAAAAATTTATTAAAAACTAGGCAAAATGGACGCCGTGGACTTGTTGAAAATAACAATCAAATTCTGCAATACTTTAGTGACAATCCTCGAAATAGTGTTCGAACGGCTAGTTTAGACCTTCATATACCCAGAGAGAGTATAAGGAGATGTTTGAGACAAAACAAAATAAAACCGTTTGAGCCAAAATTTTTGCACACCCTGGAACCAGGAGATGAGGAGAGAAGATTAGAATTTTGCTATTGGCTGCAAGGTGAATATCTCCATAATGGCAACTTTTTAAATGAAATTTTATTCACCGACGAAGCCACGTTTACTACAAATGGTGTAGTATCAAGTCAAAACTGCCGTCACTGGTCAGCTGAAAATCCAGAGTTTATAATAAATGCAAGGAGACAATATTCACAAAAAATTAACGTTTGGTGTGGAATACTACGCGACAGAATAATTGGCCCATTTTTCTTTGAAGGGAATTTGAATGCGGCTGGCTTCTTGAATTTTCTAGAAATTGAATTTAGAAATGCTTTAGATGAGTTACCATTAAGATACCGTTTAAATTTAAAGTTACAGTTAGATGGCAGTCCTATTCATAATGCTCGTTTAATCAGAAACTGGCTAGATAATAATTTTGAAAACTGTTGGATAGGGCGAAATAGTCCTTTCTGTGAGTGGCCACCGAGATCTCCGGACTTAACTCCTTTAGATTTTTTTCTTTGGGGTACACTTAAGCAAAATGTTTATAAGTCAAGACCCCATAATTTACAAGAACTGCAAGCTAGGATAAACCGTAGTTGTGAGGAAATTACTCCACAGCAAATACGAAATGTAATTTTGAATGTACGCAAGAGGAACGACAAATGCATTGTAGAAAATGGAGGCTTGGTAGAAGTTACAAAAATTTTATAATTTTAATTGTTTTTATGTTTTGTGTTTATAAGCATAAGGTTGTATTATTACAATTCAATTATTTTCCATGGCCAACTTTGAATTTTTGAAAATAAAGACGTACCTTGGCTGCATTTTTAATTTTTCTACAAAATCGTTATTACTTGAAATATTTTGATGAAATTTTGTACATACCCATTTCGAGGGGTGCTCAATCCATTGGCGCACACAGATTTTTAAAAAAAAAACGCTAATATGGTTTCTTAAAATTTTGCTCATAAAAACGGTCATAGTAGGCTTTGGATTTTATGCGAACCAGGCAATTTTTGTTCCAAATGTGCAGTTCATCGAGCTCTGCAATTTAAAAAAAAAATCAGCCAAATCGCACGATTGATACACTTTTTACAGACTGACCCCAAAACAAATGGGTCACACTGTATACGCCATTGAATATAAGAAATACGACCCCTATGCCCATGCCATTTTGTTGTTTTGTTATTTTATATTATATTTTCTGGTTTTGTTCAAAATCAGTCAAAAAGGCTTTATTTTCTAAAGTTGACTTATATCACAGAAAATATAGTTCCATAACAGAAAGCTCCTTAACAGTACCTTTCAAATTAGTACAAATCAAATTACATATCTTATGAAATCATATTTTCCCAAAATATAATCTTCCCAATATGTAGATTAGCCAACATTTAATAGTGGACCTCAATATCAATGCTTTTGGAAAATATTAAGCTTCAAAGTTGGAGTCCATTTGACAGCTGTCATTAAGGAGATCTCTGTTCTGAATAGATTTTCTGTGCTTATATGGTTGACAGAGTGTCAGATAGGGGCTTTTATAATCATAAAGCAGTATCCTGTTATTTGATGAGGATTTTCACTTATTGCACTTGATTGTAAACATAATGCATACAAATGTAAGCCCTTATTCAAAGTTTCTCTTGTTCTTCCACATAAAATAACAATAATGCTTAAACGGGCCATGTTTATATCTAGAAAATATGATAAATAAATAGGCACCAAATAATAATAAGTAAAATAAAAAATCTTTTATTCTACCTGTAACCTCAAACAAGATCTAATCTCCAACAACCAACAAAGTTCTCTATTGCGGATTCTGCTTTTAGTTCATTTTTAGATGCCTTTGCAATTACATAAATCATAAACAATATTGTTAAACTGTATAACCAAATAAACTTTATGAAGACGACCACAAAATATATAGAAGACGACAAGAACAATGTCCAAAAACAAAGAACAACGCAGTGTAAAGTGTAAACCCAAGGCTAGCAAAAGCACCGTGGTGACGATGGCCCATATATTAGTTCATATAGTGCCCGCCGGGGCGTTGGCATATTAAATTCAGTCGCCTAGGGGCATTATAAATCGGAAATCGCCCTGTGTAGGAGGCAAATTTTGACACAATATTTTGATATCTGACACGGTGATATCGTGATATGTGCCAGTATGTAGTACTTGGATACTTTGTCGAGTTATTATGCTTAGCTTTGCGGCCTCTGCTTCTTCTCTGGCCGCCAAAACTAAATGCTTGAGGATAATAATCCATCAGTAAGTAAATTTGTAATTTAAATTAACTTTTGAGGTCATGTATCAAAGTGGCATAGGCGTTTTTGTAAGTAAGTACCTACTTCTTCATAACTGGAAATGTACAATTAGAATTGCTATATTATGATGGATTCTAAAACTTAAGGACAAAAACGTGTCTTATAATTTGTATTGTAGATACCGATTTCACGAAAAATGAGGACTTCTGAATCGATTACTTTGTCGAAACAACTCAAAGGTGCGTGCCATTGTAAAAACGGAAACGACATCCCGCCATATGCAGGAACTATCTGTGTCATGCTCCTTCCTGGGGTTCTTTATTTAAAGATTTAATCACACTTACCAATATTCAAAAATGCGTTCCTTAAAAAATAGAAATAGTTACAGTTGAACCTCAAAATCGCTTTTTGGTTACATTTTTGCAATTCGATTACTTATTGGTTCTCATTGTTGTTACTCAAAAACAAATGAAAATAGCCGGGAGACATGATCGTGTTTTACTCCTACCACTTTTCTGAGGCAAGTACGTTTATTTAGCTTGTTTGGCATATTTATTTGTGGCGTAGAATTTAATTTCCCTAATTTTTTGTATGTTGTAAATTTGTTTTCAAAATAAATAGGTTTTTTTGGAATAATATAGCTAATTTCCAGATGCGTGCAACGCCATTGGGGTAATTCTTAAGGAACTGAAAATGGGAAAAATGATTATGAAAGGCATGGGCGTCGTTACAATGTTTTTCAGGGGGGGGGGGGCAAAAACCATTTAAAAATACATATTTTATAAAAAAAAAACAGGTACGAAACGGGAATAGCGAATATAATTATTATTATGTAATAATGCCGTTAGATGGCAGCAAGCTTAATTGCTGTATCTTTCCTAATAAGAAGGATGCTGGCACCCATGCTTAATATAAACTTTTTTCTTAGGTTGTGTAATTCATAGTCGTGTTTCCTGTTTTCGTTTTATTTAGAATTACGCCAATGACTGGAAATCAGGTATATTATACTAAAAAACCCTGTTTATTTAGAAAACAATGGTTTCTAGGACAAATTTACAAGATGCGAAAAATGAAGACTCACAGACTGCGCAGACGAGCCTATTAAAAATTTGGGGGAATAAAATTCGTGTCTCCTCGCGATTTCCTCTGGTTTTTCAGTTACGCAAGTGACAACCAAGTGGTCAAATTGGACATAAATAAAAATAACTTGTACCATGTCTCGACTCGGTACAGTGGCGTAGCTTCAAATTTTGCCCCCCCCCCCTCAAATTGGGAAATTAAAAAAACATACATGAAGGTGAAACTATCATAAATTTTGATTTCTTAGTAAATAAAAACCAAATAGTTTCTAAAACAAAAACATATCTGCAGGGTGTCCAACTTTAAAACTGTACAAATCCGTAAAGTCTTTATTTTTGAACATAATCGCCTGAAATTTATTTTGTTTTAAAGGCCTTCAAAAGCCGCTTGTTTCGACCTTTTTACAATTTTTAAAATGCAAATCCATTTTCAAGGAAACCATTTAGCGATTTTTTTATTTAAAATCTGACCCCACAGCGTTAATTAGAATACCCCAAAACCCCTACATACCAAATTTGAATAAAAGATATCCGGAAGTTCCATTCTGCAGGGTGTCAAATTTTAGGAAAAATAAGTATTTTAAAAGCATCTGCCAAGTCTAGTGTGCCGTGGAATCCCATAAAAACAGTCGAATGGTCAACAGGACCACTCAAAATATTGGTGTGCAAAGGTCCAATACAAAATATAGAGGGTGAGGGTGTTATTATCTATGCCATCTCAAAGTACTGAATTTTTGAAACTTTATATAGGTACGAGTCAAAAATCGAGTATCTCAAAACTGCCCCACACACTATAAACAAACTAAGTCAACAAAATACAGAAGCCTGCCAGTCAGTAAGTCCATATCAGTTAAGGTGGCTGGTGCGACACAACAGAAAACGCGCAGAAAATGTATCGTCTTAGACAGTGACTTTGTTGAGAAAGGTCCAATAATTTAAATTATTTTTATTTGTTGGTTGGCATTTTGTTGAAATGAATTCCTTTTGTGTCTATTAATATTTTTTCAATGATTGCAGAGACATCCCTTTGTTGTTCGTGCCAAGAAGAAAAGCTTAGCGCACAGGGTGTTTTTGGGGTTAGTTTGAAAAAATCTTCAAGACCAAACTAGGTACATTAATTTTGTCTGTTTTCGAAAATATGAAAAAGTGTTATGAAGAAAACTTGTTTAGAATGAAATGATACACCGGGTTCTCAGGTTTTGGACTAAGCGGCCACTTTGATTTTTCATAATTTTTCCGTACTTTTTTTTTTGTTTATAGTTTTTGCAAGACATTCAATGTAGGCAGAGCAATCCGCGAAGGGTTAGTTGTTGGTAGACCTGAACATTTCTTTAAATACTTATAACATTTACGATACGTATAGTCAAGGGTGACATAGAAAACAAAATTTGGAAATCAAAGTAGGCCATCTACATTTAAAACAGTGAAATCTAGTGTAACTTTTAATTCTAAAAAACTTTTCTACAGAGTTTCCCAAGTTCTTTGATCAGAACTTTGACAGGTTATAGAAAAACTCATTGTAAGGTGGGTTGCTCAAATAAACATAGGTCCTAAAGTTATTCGTTTCTGAGATACAGGGCGTTGTAGTTCTCTTTTTGAAATTGGATTATTGCATTACCTATTAATAGGGAATAAGATACGTGTCTCACAGAGGATTAGGTGCACAAGATAGGTCTTGCAGGTGCGTGTTTTTAGTGCATCTGTTTTTTGCAACAAAAATGTACTTTTGTTTCATAACGATAAAAATCCACCGTTTGGGTTGGCATTGCCAAGATGCGCCGCAAAACACCTGCTTACTCCAAAATTCGAAACATAAAATTGTCACCCACCGCTTTCAAATGTTCCCGATCAACTGTACCCATTTCAAGTGAGAAAAAATATCCCTATGAACGA
Organism: Pseudeuparius sepicola; assembly: GCA_963920635.1. Lineage (NCBI taxonomy): Eukaryota > Metazoa > Arthropoda > Insecta > Coleoptera > Anthribidae > Pseudeuparius > Pseudeuparius sepicola. The sequence continues at coordinate 41,380,193 of OY987302.1, read as the reverse complement.
TGAACCAAAAATTATTTGCTTTCAAAATGGAAAGGATTAAATTTGACAAGATTTGGGCACCCTATTTCAAGAAAACCAATGGTGTTTTGACCAATGGAATTTTTTTCTTCATTTTGAATGTACAGTTGATCTGTAATAATTTTGAAAGCGATAAGTGGAGTTAACAAGTGTTTTTTGGGGCACGTTTTGTCAATTTCAGCCCAAACGGTTGGTCGATACATCGGTGCCTAATTTCAGCTTGACTATTTTGGCAGATATTGCCATAATTCAATTTCAAAAAGAGAACTACAACGCCCTGTATCTCAGAAACGAAGAACTTTAGGACTTATGTTTATATGAGCAACCCACCTTACAATGAGTTTTTTTTACAAAATGTTAAAGTCCTGATCAAAAAACCTGGGACACTCGGTATATCATTTTAGACCACCATAAATTAAGACTATTTTTTGGTATAACATTTTTCTACAGCCGCCTTATTTTCTAGATACGTGGTGTTTAATTTCCCAAAAATGTTAAGGTTTTATTTTATATTTGTCTAATTGTTAAAGATATTCAAACGGAATTTGGTACACAGCATGCAATGATTAATTTAATTTTTAATTGGGTTTTTTCAATTCAACTTGAAAAAGTCGTCTATTAATCAGTTTAGTTCTGGTTATGTGGCGAAAAACCCAATTAAAAATTAAAGGCATCTGTTTGCACCACAAAGAAATTTCCTACAATATGCAATGATTAAAAGTGTCATGATTGTCATGATAATATTAAGTTACCCAAATACCGAGTTGGTATACACCAAATTTGCTTTATCAAGAAAATATGTATATTGATACGGCTCTTTAAAAAACATATGTTTTCCACATTTAGATACTACTGATATATTTTAAAGAAAACATTACTTCCTTTTAAAATCCAATAAGAAAAATTATTTAATTTGAAGAAATGACTCATTCATATTTATATTGGGCCAGAGGAGGTTAATGGTCCAGAAAATTAAAACTTACCTGTCAAAACACTTTTGTGTGAGCTTAGTTATGTAATTTTATCAACGATTTCACTGGGTATCTAGAGAAATAATAGTTGGATATGGATATGGATTGGATAACCTATATGGCCATGTAAAACTGTTAAATAGGTTATCCAAGTGCATACAAGACAATAATTCTGTAAAGCGTCGTATTAGTACTTTTCTTGATAAAACAAAAATGTAGTGTTGCCTACCCATATCTCTGCCATTGGCTATTTAGGGAACTTGGTACACTTTAACTTGGGACACTTCAACCCTGTTGAAGAGTCCCAGAATAATACAGAATCACCCTGTATGATGTATTTTACTATCATCATTTTTTTTTCACCTAACTTCTTAAACACCTTAAGGAAGATATTGCGTATACTTTCATTATGAAAGGCATGCATCAACCAAGAAAGTTGCCTCTTGTTGGGAGAGAGAGAGCATTTTGGTTGACGTTATGCATGGACAATTATTGTCGGCAAGGGCGACAAAAGGGCCACACTATCTGATAGCATTTCTGTGACGTCGGCATCGCTCTTTCTCTACCATAGTACTCAAATTCTTACTTTGCGGGTCTTGTGCATCAACTAGTTTTAGTGAAATTATTACGTGGAGGTTTCTTGAAGTAAGGAACCGAAACGCCAACCCTCAGTTGAGCCAAGTCGGCGCCTATGTCTAAATCTGACACGCGATCGGAGCCCGTACTCGGCTATTCGTTCTACACCTTGTTCTGCGATTGTACGTCTCGATTACAGAGCGCGAACACTTTAAGGAAATGTTATTGAGCGAAGATACTCCGGTTTTAAGCTCTCATAATGGCAATTTGTTCACGAAGGCGCTGGCTGATCTGTATCTCCGGCGCGTCCAGGTCCGACCCCAGGCGCCATAGAGTCAATCAGATTAGCGACAAATAGGTGTTGAAAATAGCATGAAAAAATCTAGCTCCCACCTTGGTTACCGGTTGCTCTTAGCCATAAGGCAAGATGAATTCAAGAAGCTTTCGTTTGGCACTACTCTCTACACTTGGAAATATGGATATTGAAAAACCAGAGCCTCAGCAACCTGCACCTAGTCGACAACGAGACTATCCATTATTATAACACACACTCTAGACTATAGAATGCTATATATCTGTTTTTAAAGTAAAGTATTCGACTTGTAACAAAATACATTAGGGCAAAACCATGTAATAATGATGTACAAACTACAATGTTTAAAAAATTATTGCATTTTTGTTCTGTGTCTGTCTGTCTGTATATACAGGGTGTCCAACTTTAAAACTGTACAAATCTGTGACATCTTCATTTTTGGAGATAATCGCCTAAACTTTTTTTTTGCTTGAAAGGCCTTCAAAAACCGCTTCTTTTGACCTTCTTACCATTTTCATAATGCAAATCCAGGGCCGGCTGCGATTTTTTTATACCCGCTATTTTCACGAAAACCATTTAGCGATTTTTTTATTTAAAATCTGACCCCACAGCGTCAAGCTAATTTGAATAAAAAATATACAGGGATTTCCATTCTGCAGGATATCAAAGTTGAGCAAAATAGGAATTTTAAAGGCATCTGCCAAGTCAAGAAGTGTGCAATGGAATCCCCTCAAAACAGTTGAATGGTGAACAGTACCACTCAAGGTGTTGGTGTGCAAAGGGCCAATACAAAAAAAACAGAGTGTTCTTATCTGTGCCATCTCAATAATTTAGTGCAATTTTTGCAACTTTATACGGGCCAAAAATCGAGTATATCAAAACCGCTCCACGCTCTACCTATAAACAAACTAAATCTAAAAAATACAGAAGCCTTCCAGTCAGTAAGTCCATATCAGTTAAGGTGGCTGGTGTGCCACAACAGGAAACGCACAGAAAATGTATCATCTTATACAGTGACTGTGTTGAGAAAGGTCCAATAATTTAAATTGTTTTAATTTGTTAGTTGGCATTTTGTAAAGAAATACATTACTTTTGTGTTGATCAATATTTTTTCAATGATTCCAGAACATTCTTGATCCGTAGAACTTTCATAAAATTTCAGAATTTTGAGATGGCTCAGAGAAAAATACCCTGTATATTTTTTGTAGTAAATCTTTTCACACCAACATTTTAAGTGGTCCTGTTGACCATTCAACTGTTTTGAAGGGATTCCATGGCATACTTGACTCGCCAGATATCTTTAAAATTCCTATTTTGCTCAATTTTGACACCCTACAGAATGGAACTCCCTGTATATTTTTTGTTCAAATTTGGTATATGGGGGTTTTTGGGTGATCTGATTAACGTTGTGGGGTCAGATTTTAAATAAAAAAATCGCTAAATGGTTTTAGTGAATATCGGGGTGTAAAAAAATCGCAGACGGCCCTGGATTTGCATTTTGAAAATGGCAGAAAGGCCAAAAGAAGCGGTTTTTGAAGACCTTTCAAACAAAAAAAGTTTAAGAGATTATCTCCAAAAATTAAGATTTTACTGATTTACAGTTATAAAGTTGGACACCCTGTATGTATCTGCCGGTCCATAAATCAATGTTATATCTATGTGTATTCGAGAGACATTAAAGATATTTTTGAAAAAAAAAATTATATATTTAATCTTTTATGTAGATGGTTCCAGAAAAATGATAGATACTCATTTATCAATTTTTTAATAATATGTCAAAACATACGTTGGAAAACCATCAAAGTCTGTAGACAGGCATGCATAAAAAGATTTGCTACTCCTACATGGATGCTTGTCGTTTTCTTCACAGTCTACTGAATGGATAATTAATCAATTCCATTAGCTGAACGTAAACTATAATTGGAGAATCAACTCTTAAAGTTAACTTATTTATTCCAAAAAGGCAGTGTGTCCTGCCAAATTATTTTCACCGTTTATCAAAATATGCATTTAGCAGCTATTACACGTAGAACAAATATACCTACTGTACAACTCTACAGGAATGTCCATATCGCCCTCGAATGATTGAGCACTCCGCTTACGGGATCGTGCTCAACCTTCGTCCTCGAGCGATATAGACATCAAATCCACCCTCGTTGTAAAATAGTATATTGCGCAACAAGTTAAGCAATGCGAGTGCACAATTTGTGGCACGAGGCGAAGCGAGTGCCTTCAAGTGCACGAGCAGGCAATATGTATTGCTTAACGAGCTATACCTACACAAAACTGTGCACGACCTGAAATTTAAATTTCAATTAGATAATACTTGAAAAAATTGTTCATGCCTACATTACTTTTGCTGCCCTTGATAATATTTGACACAAACACACTTGACAAAAAAAATGTAAATTATTTTATTGAGATTCGTCAGGAGAGATGGTGTAGTGGCTAAGTATTGATATTAAACTAAGGTAAAATCCATTCTAATTATTGTAATTCGTATACTCATTATCACAATTAAATGTTGTTAAAGTTGAGATTAAATCATTGTCAACACATCTCAACTCGTGGTTTACTCTTTGAATATCGAAAATATCATTTGCCTGATTCCCACCTTTATACCGCTGTGTGAAGTTAGTAGGTAATGCAAAAAAACTGTCAGCTATCACAAAATAGCCAACATTGCGGGTATAGGTCGTACACAAACTACTATACTCAAACTAATGAAATATTCTGAGTTATACTTTAACTAATACTTTTACTTTTTAACCGGTGTTTTGTGTTCAAGTTCACAAGGTAAGATGGTCCATGGAAAACGATAACAATGAAAGCCAAGGTCCCCAAGGAAAACAATGAGATTGCAGTGCAACGTGAGAAAATGAAAAGAGTCACCTTAACCTTATATCTCATTTCTCATGCCAACAATGCCAACACATTATCTCACTTTTGTCTGCGTAAAAAATGTAGGTTGCTTATATAATGTTCATGATTCATTTGAGAACAAAAGAAGTGCAAGTAAAATTGTTGTACAATAACCTCTAGTCTATGATTCAAATATATTATATCGGTTTGCTCAAATGAAAACACCATACCCTTTTTTTACGTTTATAAAATTTTTAACCTAAAAATTTGAGTATTTGCGATAGAAATGTTCCCATCAATTTGAGATGCCGGACATTAGAATGTTGCGATATTTTCTCTCTCCCTATATCGGTATTCAACGATAAATAAAGTGTCTAGCTACTGAACTGTTTACTAATTATGCCCCACACTACCTACGTCTAAGCAGACTGGAGAAAAACATTCTGAAAAATTACCTGATTTAAAACTAGGTATAGAAATCAAGTTCTAATGCGATTAGCAAAGTTGCAAAATAGGCCGATTTGCATTCTATATTTATGGCATCCCTCGGAATATAGTCCTAAATTGCTAGGTATGTAAGTATGTAGTATTTAATGCTGCTAAATTCAATTTATTACATTAAAGATTCAATTCAAATTATCTTAAATTAGATTGCAGTAAATCTGAGCCCTATCTAGCGCATTAATCAGATTGAATGCGAAAGACCCAAGGTGCGAAACTGTAATAATTTATATCTTTTGCCAAAAAGGTTTATGGCTGCAAGAATATATTCATTATTAGCTAGCTGGACTTAACATTTTAGAAAACTGTTGTTGAATAGTTTTATAGTAGGTTGATGAAGAAATTTTTCCTTACGATTTCAAAACAGTCTAGATACAGAAATAAATCACATCAGTGTGTTGTCAGATACGATATAACATACAGTGTTTTTTGTTGCAAAATTTCAGGTCTTTATCTCAATTTTCACGGCCTATTACGATTTTTTTCTACTTAAAAAAATACAAAAATCCTTTAGGGATTTTTTTATTTAAAATTTGACATCACTGCGTTAATCAGGACACCCTAAAACCCCCACATACCAAATTTAAACAAAACATACTGGGAGTTCCATTCTGCAGATTGTCGAAGTTGAGCAAAATAGGAGATTTAAACGCATCTGGCAAGTCAAGTGTGCCATGGAATCCCCTCAAAACAGTTGAATGATCAACAGGACCACTCAAAGTGTTGATACGCAAAGATTATCTAATTCAAAAATATACAGAGTGTCTTTCTCTGTGCCATCTGAAACTACCGAATTTTTTGGACCTTTAAATCGAATATATTAAAGCCACTATAAACTAAGTCTACAAAATACAGAAGCCTGCCAGTCAGTAAGTCCATATGCGTTGCCACAACAGGAAACACACAGAAAATGTATCATCTTAGGCAGTGACTTTATTGAGTATGGTCCGATAATTTAAATTGTTTTTTTTTTATTTGTTGTTTGGCATTTTGTAAAGAAATAAATTACTTTTGTGTTTGTTAATGTTTTTTCAATAATTCCAGAACACTCATGACTAGTATAAAGTTTCATAAAAATTCAGCATTTTGAGAGGGCCGAGGGAAAAATACCCTGTATGTTTTTGTATTGAATCTTTGCACACCAACACTTTGAGTTGCCAGATGCCTTGAAAACTCCTATTTTGCTGAATTTTGACAACCCGCAGAATGGAACTCCCTGTATAGTTTTTATTAAAATTTGGTATGTGGGTGTTTTAGGGTGTCCTGATTAAAGCTGTGATTTCCGATTTTAAATAAAAAAATTGCTAAATGATTTTCGTCATTTTTTACTCGAAAAAAAAATCGTTAATTGAGATTAAATCCTGAAATTTTGCACCAAAGTAGAATTTTTTGTGGCCCATCTTTGGAAAAAACCCGGCTAAAATCGGATGAAAAATAAAAATGTCACAGGGGTGTTTCCATTCCAAATGGGCCACACTGTATATTACAGGGGCCTATAAAAATAAGTACTCTCTTACATTTTTGTTGATATTTCGAATTTTTGTAGTGAATTGAAAACATAGGTCCCTACTTTAAGAGGAAAAACGTCTTTATTCGCTCGCACGTCATGTCAACCTTAATTTTGTAAAACGAAATATTTTTTCTCAAAAAAATTGTATGTAACCTATACCAAAAATCATAGTTCTCTATGTATAAAAATGGGATCTTTCAAATGGCGCTCTCAAAAGGGGGGGTTACAATTTAAAAAAAGGACAATGACGTAATTATCTGCGACAGCGATGACGTCTCATGATGCATTTATACGAGTATGTCAAAATTTGCGCATTACAAAATTAAAGTTGACGTGTCCGAGCGATTTTTTTCCCTTGCCCATAGAGATTTTATTGAATTTGTTCCAACTTTGGCATGCTCTGTGTATATTGAATTAAGACTTACTCGTCGAATACAAACTTGAATAAATTGCGAAAGCCACATGTTATAACCTAAAATGTGTTTTTTTTTCAAGTTGTCACAACTTTAAAATATATTTAATGGAACTTTACCCTTGACAAAACCACAGTAAATCCTTACGATGTCCGAAAACATATGAATACATAAAACATTTTTCGTATAAATCGAATTTAAAGTTAAAAAAGACCAAAAAGACAAAAAAATTAAAAAATTAAAAAATTTAAAAAAGCATGTACTAAGGTTATAACATGACATGTGTCGTTCTATCAAAGTTTGTATTCGACAAGTAATTAGACATAATTTAATATGGGTATGTTACATTATAGGTGACACCCTTGTTTATGGATACTCTATAGTTAGCCAATGTTTGACAGTGGCATAAAGATCTGAAATACAGTAGATAATATTATAAGGGACAGATTTTGCAAAAAAGTTAAAGTTGTCCAGATATTTTTTTAGTACATTTTAACATAAGTAAATTGATAGGAAACGTCCGGGCCACTTTAATTTTTAGGGCCAACTGTTGGTTATATCCAATATTGCTGTCATATTCTTATGACTCTGTCACACATTGGCTAACTAGGGATTAAATAAAAAAGGGTTACACTGAAGACGGCTATTGTTAGACGGAAACGATTTGTCATGATTTTATAAATAATATATTGTTACCTTATTTTTCCTCATGATCAAATATTTACACATAGAGCTACAATCTTCATCATGCCTACTTTAAACTTTCCTTTAAGCACTACATAGCTTCGCAAGAGAAGCCTCTCTAACGACATGCATAAAAAATAAGCAAGCCTCCATTTCAATTTACAGAAAAATAGCCAGTTTTTCAAACAAAAATCTGATTCTAATACAATCTCTTTGCCGTGTAGCATAACGTAAAATCAAATAAAATGCATCGTAAAGAATGTCAAATATAAGGTACCTAATCCCAATTCCCTGCAACATTATACAGGATGTTTCTGAATTGTAGTGCCAAATTGATGTGACAAGTGGGAAATGTTATTTTTTTAGCCAGAATGTGCCCGTGAAATGAATAAGAAAAATCGAATTTGTCCTGAAACGGTAGAAGTTACGAGAAAACATTAAAAGTAGATTAATTAATTGTTTTATACACAAAAACAATATTTGAGTTTACGTTATTCAGGGTCTTAACTTTTTCTCAGCAAACAATTTGCCTAAATACTCATACCTCCGCTACTGGTCGGGTTAAAAAGTCGACATTAACAAATCTAATTAATTAATTTCATTAAAGTATCTCAACCTACAGAGATAAACTCTAATGTTTTGGAAACGAAGACTCTGTATACAAAAGGGTATAAGTACTGCAAAACAGTTTCAGTTTATTGTGATATTGAGACCTAAAAGATCCCTAAATGCTTCATAAAAAAGTTACAGGATGTTCCCTGCTGCAGATGCATTGGAAAGTACCTAATTACAAGATTTGTGTGTTCAAAATAACATTTCCTTCCTGGCATAAAATAATATTTTTTTAAATTTAGTGACTTCCTTGTCACAAATAAAATATTGACAATTTTATAGCAATATAGAACGAGGATAGTTACCTCTTTATGTTACGTAGGTTTGCTTACAGAATATTTTATCAGTTTTCCGAAAAGGCAAAGAAAAATTTTGTATCAACGAACATTATTTTTTATAATAATTTATTAGCTATTAATTTTATTTAGGTACATAAAAATGTTGCAATTAACCAACTAAAGAAATGTATCAAATTTCATTTCAATTTCATAACCTTTTAGAAGTTATTGCGAAAACTGTGTTTTCAAATATTATGCATGGCTTTATCACCCTGTAACTATTTTATTAATCGTTTTGGGGCGCACCTTTCTGCTGCAATAATTTGGCACCGTATTTTAAAACGCTCAATATAAGGCATTGTAATACAAGCTCGCACATCACACCTATTTATGCAAGATTATCTAAAATAAAGTGTCAAACAAATGCATAAAGAAGACACCTTTCCTAAAGGACAGTCCATAATTTAATATGTTTAAATTGGACGTATTGTTTTTTCTGGAAGAGCTCTCAATAATTGTAAAACTTTATTGTGTATTTCTTCTTCTTGTAAGCGTAAATGTGCCAATTGTTCCTTATACGCATAAACGCATATTTTCTGATGAAACACGCTTCTTCCGCTTGCTTTGAAATCCAGTAGAAAAAACGGGGCATAATACGATGACAACGTAAAATTATACAAAGTGATTGATTCAGAAAACGTGCAACTGCATTTACATCACGTTGCTTTATTGCGTTATAGAAAGCGGCAGTGGATAAAAGGTAGCCTGCTCCTATTTTCATGAAATACATTAATGTATCCTCCAATCAGATTTATTGGTGGCCGGCTATCGGCTGGTATATAGGAATAAACCGGCCCAGGTCGGGGAGTTTGCGAAAACGCATCGACCTAACGGCGATATAAATTAGCAAAAACAAACGATATTCTGATAACTCAATGCGGGGTATTTATGCGGTAACAGATCCGAATGCAAATGACAACACGAACTACGAGGGAATCGTGATAACCCGACGCTGCTGGCTTGTACGACGGCCTGTTCGAGATCCTGCCGATAACTAAATTGCAGAGGATTAATTTGTTCCATTTTTTATGATCGTCGAGGAATGCACCGCTAACCGGCCATCTTGCGGAAACCAAATTTTCACACAGAACTACGGTCTTATTATTAGTTTGGTAACATACCTTCATCTTCTTCGACGGTGTAGTAAACTGAAAAAGATATTTACATTATTAGGCAGTGTTTGAAACGAAGAATGAACTCACTTTCCATATATTGTTGATGAAGTTCTGAGAGAATCTGATCATGTGATTACGTTGATAAGCAAATGTGGGTCTGGCCATACTTCTCGTTCAGTCAACATTATCATAGAGGATTCAACAAGAACTGTGGCCAGGTTTGCTTACTGATTGTTATCACATGGTCATATTTTTTCAGTGTACAATAATTAATTATAATTCGAATACAACATAATTCGCAATTATGTATATATTTTATGTTATCCAGTAGTCCATGTTGGCAAAAAGTGGGAAATTACCAAAAAAATAAGGGGCCTCGTTATGTTTATGAAAAAAAAAATGTTTGGCAGATATTCAGGTGTTTTCATTCTTTTTTTCCACACCGAAGAAAGAAAATATACGGTTAATTGAATAATGGAAGCCTTTCTATAAAACTTTTCAAAGTGAATGTTACTGAATAGACATTCATCACAATTTATAACTTGTGTGGACAAAGCAACAGCTACTAGACCAACTTATTGCTTACTACCTACACATTAATTACAATTATTACAAACATTTAATATTAACAGTTTTATTTTTAGATCACTACCTAGATATTGAATAAGTTTATTTAGGGAGCGTATTTATATACCAAATATTCATTATGCAGCTCGTTTCTTCGGAGAAGGCTTCACTCGCTAGCCGGGTACCCGTTACTCGGCCAGTGGATTGATTGTTTGTTGTTAAAGCATTTTATAATAGTTTAGTCGGCGGCCTAATTCTTCTAAAATTCTAAAATAATTTTCGAGAACTTGCTAATAAGGCGCCTTTATAAATAATAATGTGGCCCCAGGCTGCTAAGCAGAATAAAATCGATGCAGCAAAATGTGTATCACTTTTTCTAACATATCCCGTTGTATTCTTTATACAGGTACCTTTTACTTAAAGTCCGTTAGAATTTTTTGAGTACTTAAATTTAGGCAATTTATTATTACCTGTACGCCCGAGGTATGGGCTTGTAAACGTAATTAGCTTGAACTTATGTCACTTGACACGCAAGCAGAATCTCGGTAAAATATATACAGAGTTTGAGCGGTTCTTTAACTTTCCCACAAAATGAAGCGGAGCAAACCAGATTTCGCATTACCACAATTACTCAAAAATTAGTTTAAAAAACTCCATCTTCTTATTAGCTAATTGCTCGGTATTATTTCTGATATGTATTTTCACATTCCCAGCACCATGAGTGGAAAACTAATGAACTAACGACTGAAGTGACGCTGTTGCTAATTGCTTACATACAGAATCAATAATTATAATGTCTTCATAATCTGGATTTCATATTTCGAGAAGTTCAATTCATTATTATACAAAATATAGAAATTAAACTGATGACAAAAATCTATCTTTGTTTATATGGAGATGATCGCGTTTAGTAAACTGAAAAAGATATTTACATTATTAGGCAGTGTTTGAAACGAAGAATGAACTCACTTTCCATATATTGTTGATGAAGTTCTGAGAGAATCTGATCATGTGATTACGTTGATAAGCAAATGTGGGTCTGGCCATACTTCTCGTTCAGTCAACATTATTATAGAGGATTCAACAAGAACTGTGGCCAGGTTTGCTTACTGATTGTTATCACATAGTCATATTTTTTCAGTGTACAATAATTAATTATAATTCGAATACAACATAATTCGCATTTATGTATATATTTTATGTCCAGTAGTACATGTTGGCAAAAAGTGGGAAATTACCAAAAAAATAAGGGGCCTCGTTATGTTTATGAAAAAAAAAATGTTTGGCAGATATTCGGGTGTTTTCATTCTTTTTCACACCGAAGAAAGGAAATATACGGTTAATTGAATAATGGAAGCCTTTCTATAAAACTTTTCAAAGTGAATGTTACTGAATAGACATTTATCACAATTTATAACTTGTGTGGACAAAGCAACAGCTACTAGACCAACTTATTGCTTACTACCTACACATTAATTACAATTATTACAAACATTTAATATAAACAGTTTTATTTTTAGATCACTACCTAGATATTGAATAAGTTGTTTTAGAGAACGTATTTATATACCAAATATTCATTATGCAGCTCGTTTCTTCGGAGAAGGCTTCACTCGCTAGCCGGGTACCCGTTACTCGGCCAGTGGATTGATTGCGCGACTCGAGAATACTCGATGCACGGCTCTATTATTGCGGCAGACCAACATTAGAAAAAACGTGCAGCTAGATGAGCAAGTGTACACCACGTTTGCCGAATAAATATGTGTAAATAGTGATTTTTTTCTTATTTTGGGTAAGTACATCTATCAAAACTCTTGCTCCTGGGCTCCTTAAACACCTACAACTAACGTTGAAATATAACGTAAAAATATGGTATTATTTGAACGTATTTATAACGTTTCTATAAACGCGAAACTAAAGGCTTTTAATAAACCAATGTATGTGATTGGTGGACAGAAGATCACGTGACCGCGCGACTCGAGAATACTCGATGCACGGCTCTATTATTGCGGCAGACCAACATTATAAAAAACGTGCAGCTAGATGAGCAAGTGTACACCACGTTTGCCGAATAAATATGTGTAAATAGTGATTTTTTTCTTATTTTGGGTAAGTACATCTATCAAAACTCTTGCTCTGCATGTTTAATGTAGGTACTCAATTTAGAATTAATAGGGATTGTTGTATTTATATCACTACTGGCTAAATTAATAAAAATATATCCTCAGGAGCAGACGTGTGTAAAATATTATTAGAACTGGGGATAACTATACACACTAATCTTTTTTTGACTGTTCGTTTTATGGGCATTATGTGTTAATATACAGTGTGTATCACTTTGACTCGTGACAATTCATTATTATTTAACGGATTAAGCTATCCTCAAAATTTTAATTTCTATAATACAATACTCCAAAGAATCTACATCATGATATATGATTTTTGGAAATTTACATTCTCCATCGCCTCCTATCTATTTTATAGCTTTGATCATTCTTGTTTTAGAGGCAGCAAAATTGAACTTCCCAGTTCACGAAAGAAATGATAACCAGGTTGCTTGGACAGTCAAGGAATGGTTAAAACCTTCAGGGACTAGACTAAATCAGGGAAAGAAACAAAAATTAGTATTGTGACTTGCATGTAACTTTATTTATCTTATAAGTAGTTCACATATTTTTACACATTGTAAGTTTTTATATACTTCATACCTACTCAGTATTTTATAACACAAAATGTTACTTAATTTTAATATTTTTCGAAAAAATATAACAAAAATTATCATTTTATTGGGACGTTCTTACAGATAAGTGACCCACATGAAATAAAAAAATGAAAAGTTCAAAGATCAAGAAACCTTTTTTGTAATATCAGTCAACGTATTATTAACAAAACAATATATTAAATGATGGCAGTTTCCTCGAAACAAATTGTTCTAGGTATGAAATTTATGTCAAAAATTCGATGGTTATGACAAATTCAAATAATGTAATAATTAGTTAAGATTCGAAAAAAATGATTAATCTTTTTGGAATTGGAATTTTATAAATAGAACATTTAAAAAGAAAATGTCTTGTAACAGTGTTGGTTGTCAGACCAGGAATGTCATATTTTCATTACTTATAATAATTCAAATTGTTATATTATAATTGTTTACTATTTTGTAACGGAACATTTTGTATGTAATTTTTAAACAACAAATTAATATTCTATATTACCTCGGGAACAATACGTTAAAGTGTTGTTAAGAAAACACATTTTTTAGACACATAATTTAACGTCTAATTTACGTTAAAACTGCAATAAGATATAACGTTATAAAGAAACTAAAATACTCGTTGAAAGGTACGTATAATATTATCAATTTAGACACCAAAACACGTTAGGAAGAACGTTAAAGCAATCTTTTAACAGTACGTAAAATTTGAATATTTTATAAGCTAAAACAAAACGTTTCTTTATGCGTACATTCACACGTTTAAAACCGCGACATCTAAAAGTTGATTCTACGTATGGATGACACGCTTTTTTCAATTGGTGTTTTGACATTTTAAAACGTTTAATCAACGTGTGTGTGTTTATTGGGGACGTTTAGATGGGAAACCAAATCAAATGTTAATATTGAATGTCAGTAACAGTGGAAATAGAAACATACCTATTTTATAAGTTTTGTCAGACCAGAACTAATTTGCTGATTTATTTAAGTATCGATTTTCTAGTAAAAACATTGAACATTTTTAAATAAATCGAAGTGCATCTCATTTAGTTATTAATAAGTTCGCTTCGAATTCGGTTCGAATTTGGTTGCAATTGACTACACTAAACCTTTCTTCAAAGTGCGGTAAAACTAGTTTTTTAGATTTTTTTGTTGAACCTGGATAGATAAAAATGCAAGAACTAGTGGTATTTCTTTATATAGTGATATATTTTCATGGCTCAAATTGGAAACTTTTCAGAACTTTTACAAACGCCACGTGTCTTCTTAGAAATAAAATCTTAGCAGTTATCACTTTATAATGTATTGTGCAATTGGTACAGTTTTTATTAGAATATGAGTTGACGGAGCTATACACCCAATATCGAACGAATACCAGCACATTCACGGTAGGTTACAAAAAATTGTTTTGAACGCTGCAAACGCTACCTACAATAGAACCAATTGGAATGGTAAATGTTGCTTAAAAACGTTCCTATTTTAGCAGTGCAAAAACGACGCCAAACCTCCCACATTCCATCATGTCAGCCAGCCGCTGGCGAAACTCAACGAAATGTGCAATTTTTGTCAACGCACAGCGGTTCTCTTTGAAATGGTTTTACAGTTAGGAGCGAAGTCGTGCCACAGTTGTTCTACAATGCGCCTACTTATTTTTGCTCCTTGCACGTGCTCAGTGTGGGTGTGCAGGATTTAATGGCGACCGCTGCGGCACTGGGCAAGTGCTAAATTGAATTCCGTAGGTATTCTAGTTATTTACAATAACATAATGGTTCAGATAGGTTAGTTTCTTCTGAGCAAGCAAATAGTTGAATATTTTAAGAAACAGGGTTCGCAAATTTAGGTGCGTTTTTTAGTATAATGTATAGTGAAGAAATTCTTATAATAATCAAATTCTTAGTATTCGCGTCCTAAGGGTTTTCCTAAATCTCAAGCCAACGGTTTTAACGAATTGAGAACGAATTAAATACTTTTTTTTTATCACAAATCGAACAAATGAAAACAAGGAGGATTTACGCTGAGCGGTCGCTACATGGCACATCTGACGATACCTCACCATCAGGTGCTCACTACCATAGTACCACTATGCTTCCTGACGATCCACGTAATGCATCCGTAGACTATTCGAATAATTCAAAATTGAAGACGGGCAATTCTCTCTGTAAAATTTAATCCATCTGGATGTTTGCTTCGGCTCAACAGCACCCGAATTGTTCTCTCTCAACCGCATGACCACCTCGTTTCGAAAGTTCTGCTGCTGCGGAAACTTTACAAAGGTAAGATAATTAAACAATTTTCGTTTCCTGTTGACACCGCCCGCCCCCCTGTTTCCGTCGTCGTCACCGCAATTAAACGTCTGCTCTCATACTTCATCAGATATACCCTTAATTATAATAACATCTACCTTCTACGTTAAATAATAAAATGGCCGGTAATAATGCATGGGAACCGCTCGCCGCGTCGGTCCCTTATCTGCTCTGGCAGGAATATACATAAGTTTTTTTATTTGTTTCAAGTTCCAACGCCACCCATGATTTAAGCAGCGTTTTTGTTCAGTAAGGCAGTGTAATACGGTTTGTCCCACGAACGTAACAATGGACGCTCTTCCCATCATTACACTTGATCTGCATGCTACATCCGCTGGCAGCTAGCACTCTCGATTTTCAATGTCTGCAGTACACCGGGTGAACCGAAAGATAATTTTATTTCATTATATGATCCGATAACTCGAAGAAACTTTCATTTGACCATCTAGAAACAGATTTTTCTTCGGATGATTTTTTAAATGGAACAAAACTTTGAGTACCTATCTATTTTTTCTGAAGAATAAACGAAAAATTCAGAAAACATCGATAGATCGATGAAAATATGGACATAGGTTTAACTCCTTGCAATTTAACAATTTTACTAACATATCCAAAATATAATATGTGACAAAGGAGATGAAACATATAGAATACCTACGGAAGACTCTTTTACAAATTGACACGGCACTACCTACATAACTATAGTCAATGTATACGATCAAAGTTACTTAAAAGCTTAACTTTTCAACTCTTCTGTACTCTTATATCATTGACCTGGTATACCATGGGTCTGCGTAGAATTGTAAGGAATTAGACTAGCCCGACAGGCGAGAAGGACACGTTGATCCTATAATCAAGATTACCGAGAACCGATCATTTTGAAGAGGAGAATAAAATTTTAATTAGGTCTTCGGTAAACAAAATGCGTGCACAAAAGAACAATTTATTCGAGAGGTTAATTTCCTTTGAACTAATGATTTGAGCCCATGCTGGCATGATAAATGTTATAATGTTGCTTCTAGGAAATTGAGGCACCATAGGAACATATTAACAATTAGAATTTATAATCTGTTATAAGGTAAACAATTGTACCAACCAGGTATTTCAAGTGTTTACAAGACGATTGTAATTTTACATTGAGAGTGTATAATGTTGAAAGATTAGAATTCTAACATAAAATAGTTGAAGCTTTTATTGCTCCGAGCTTAAAATTAAACACTATTTCAGCGCAACATGCAATTATGATAACTTAAATAACTAATTACGTTATCTTTATTGAAACATTATTGTCAGTATAATGACATGCCACTTATTTAACAGTAAGGTAGACAGAAACTCAATAAGTGTAGATTATCGGCAATCGCAACATATATGAAATCGCGATTTATCTCAAGTATTGTCAATTGTTGCAAACATAACAATAAAATGGAATCGAACCGGTGAAGCAGTGGCAAACTTACATGTGCTGCTGTGTCTCTATAAGGCATGCTATAGGAATTCAAATGGCTACAATGTTTATTTACTGGAAATTATATGAATAAAACTATCATTGCTTGCCATTCCGCTTCTATATAGCCCCTTTAAATTAGCATAGACAACTTAAGTTTCAGGCTATGCAAATACATGAGTGATAAAGTATTTAAATGCAATAGGGCACTTTTGTGACATAAAACCGTTTTATATACGAGTATACAACTCCTGTCACTTTTTATAGTCGCAGCCACAGTAAAACCAACACTCTAACTAATTCAACTAGTATTGTACAGCCTTGTGTGGCACTTATGTGCTTCCTAAAAAGGAAAATATATATATCCTGATAATTAAATTTTGAATGAACGTTACCCCATATCCCAGTGAACTTTGAATAGATGCATTCTGATTGCGTTTATTGTTTGTTTAAAGTGGAATAGAAATTTTGCCGCCGTGTAATATGCGTAAACAATCATTACATGTTATGGTTCAACATAAAGTCTACAAAAAGTAGTATATATATCTGAAGAGATAAGAACTTTCTCCGCACCTATTTTAGCCTGCAAATAAATAGGATGCAGAGAAAGGATAATGGAAATGTGAATACTGCCCACTAATTGTGAATTGCAAAGTTCTGTAAAATGCATTTGAAGTTTTTACAAATGAGGAAACGTAGGTGGTCGTTTGCAATTATTTCTTAAATCGAACCAATCAAGTCCTTTAGTTAAAACGATAAGGTTAACTGCAAACTTTTGTTTGAGGTTTGAATATATACTCGGTCTTCATTACAGGACTTTCATCGCCTTCTTCAGTTATATTCCGACCACGTATCTCAAGGCGACTACAGAAATTATAGATGGCTCAAATATAAGTAAGAAAGTCACCACTTACATGTTTATCAAAACATTCCGTGTATCCATCGCGTGCATCTGATTATGATATCTAGTATAAGAGAAATCCTTATAGTAGGTAAGTTGATGTTATGGATAACGTCTACAAATTTTGAAAAACAATATACATAAGATATAGGTATTAATAATTATGTATGCGATCCAGTTTTCACACACCTACATGCAGATTTTTCTAACTGTTCAAAAAACAAAAAATCATCAGTCTACAAAGGTAGGCAGCTGAATTCTGCGGCAAAACCGCTTTAATGAGTATTTTTATAATGCTTCTAGAAGTCATTGCTTTGAGCCAAAGGTTCCAATTATTAATTGTTTTATGACCAGTGTTAAACTTGGATGT
Source organism: Pseudeuparius sepicola (assembly GCA_963920635.1). NCBI lineage: Eukaryota > Metazoa > Arthropoda > Insecta > Coleoptera > Anthribidae > Pseudeuparius > Pseudeuparius sepicola. Next base: position 41,361,979 of record OY987302.1, on the reverse strand, counting down.
GGTTTATGTTATGGAAATTCGAATTCCTATATACCTACATGTAAGAAAATAAAGAAGGGTGAAAGTTAGTAAAAACTTCCATTTAATATATACCTCATTGGGTTTTCGCCACAGAAAACTGATGAATCAAATTGATTAAAAGACAACTTCTTCAAGTAGCCAGAAACACCTAACATTAAAAGAACGATACTTTGAACTTTGAACGTTAACATAAAAACTAACTTCAACAGCTTTGTTTTTCTGAGCTTTTAAAAGTCAGAATGATAAATATCAAGTCAAGGTGTCATGGCAACGGAACAACTAACCGAAACTCTGTTCAAAGAATGTTCATATACCTACGTCACAGCTCCCGTCCTTGTCTGACTCGTGAATATACGACCGATATCCATCGTATATTCATGAGTAAGACAAGGACGGGAGTTGTGACGTATTGGTATGAACATTCGTTGTACAGAGTTTAGCCAGCTGTCTGAACACTCAATTTTTCGCCTATTTCCTACGTCTTTGATAATTGGTTGGGACCTATCCCACAAAATTGTATGAAAAGTGTTCATATATTTTCGAGTTTGCAATTTGATTTTGCATGATATAATTTTTATGTTCTTTTAAACGAACGTTAAATGGCCTACAAGTCTCCCCAACACACAACTTTCCATTCCATATTAAAATGCAATTTTTTGAACTTTTCTACCCTATTAAATCGTTTCGTTTTAACTAGTATCGATCTTATTGTGTTTTGGGTTTTAAATACTGTTCTGACATGATAACCAGGGCGTTTTAACTTAACATCTATTAGCAATAAGAAAACCTCTATTAGCAATAAGAAAACCCAATTAAAAATTAAATGGATCAGTTTGCACCACAAAGAAATTTCCGATATTTGGTAAAAAATAAAATTATTTACGATCATGTCTGCTTTCGTAGCGGCTCATGTTGTCGAAGTACTAACAATACCACTCCACTTCGCTCTCTCCCATATCGGATCCGAACAAATTAATAATTGATTATAACCAGTTTAACATCCCAGAAACTTCTATATCCGGCACGGCGGCCAACAATCCAATTAATGAATGCCAGAACTTCCGCGCTCTTCCCGGCCTTCCTTTACTCATCCTTTTTACTGCAAAATCGCAGTCAATGGGTTAGCTATGCGTTCTCATTAGGCCTACTTGCTGCCAATTAGTTAGTTATTACAAATATTGATGGACTCGACCGTTTTATTATGACCGGTGATTACTTTGTAGCCTAAGTGGTACTTAGCCCGTGTAAGTTAGTCATCAATTTTAGAGACGGTATGTGGATTTTATGGAAGAGCGACTTTTAGGATTGGGTAAGACGTCTTAATAAAGGCATTAATTGTTTGAATTTTAAATGTTAATCAATGTAATGAGAGGAACTGATGACAATTGGCATTGATGCAACCTTTGTTGATACTATAGTAATAGTATATGTCATATAATAGTTTATCTAGCTTTTGACCAAGGATTTAAAATTAACACAATGATTTAGGTCTAAAGAAATAACGAGAACTTCAGAGGATTTTTCATGTACCTATCTTGCAAATTATACTATATATGGGCAATATATGCAAATATTAATTAAATTGGCATATTATGTGTAAATGTAAATCTCTTGAACCGTGATAGACTTTTGGTTGTGATGTTAGAGAGTATACATTTCAGAAAACATATATTCACATTAGAATAAAAAACATGCATTCGCATGAGTGCACTAAATCATAACTGCTTTTTTTAAATGAAACCTATTATATTATTACTATATTAGAATGGGCATATTACTCGCTTAAGATGCTTAACTTAAGATGATACCAATATATGCAATATATATGGGGTGAGTTTCGATAGCTTTTAGGTTATTTTAAAATCAGTTCCCGGGTAAACAAAATACAAAGTTGTGGTATGTAATATGCAACAAAGCTAAAAAATAAAAGGCCGGCCTTATCACATCTATTTCTATCTAAACTATTTCTTCAAGTGAAAAAAGTTAAAAACGCTGACCGGAACCTAAAATGTATACACAATGCAATACTGACGATACATGTATAATGAAGTATCAAGACATCAAATTTGTGAAGTAAGTGTTATTTTTTTGTCGACTTTTTTTTATTTTAGTGGAGTGTGCATACGGGCAAATTTTTGAAGTCGGTTTTAATTTTTTTGTTAAAATTTTTTATTTCTTATTATTAAGAATTATCGAAATCGGTCCAATATTAAATTCCATCCCCTATTTCTCCACCACCCTTAGGATTGAAATTTTTCTCTTCAAATTTAAATGGGGCCACTCCTAAAGTAATCCCTTTCTAATAAAAAGAGAATCATCCAAATTGGTCCAATATGAAATTTCATCCCCTATTTTTCCACACTTAGGGGTGGAATTTTTTGTTCAAATTTTAATGGGACCCTTCAAATTTAAATGGGACCATTCTGTAGGTATATCCTTTGAAATAAAAAGAGAATTGTCCAAATCGGTTTCTAAATGACGGAGTTCTGAGGTAACAAATATATATAAAAAAAATACAACCGAATTGATAACCTCCTCCTTTTTTGAAGTCGGTTAAAAATGTGGCATTATGTTTAAAAAATTAGCGAATTAGTGAAAAAAAGGACAGAAGGACATAAAAAACCGAATTCAATGAATTGCGAGTGCGGTAGAATTTTTTAGCGAATCTTAACATTGAAACACCCTGTATACCTAGGCAAAAATATTTTTAGATGATGCGCTCTGATATACCTGGTTTCCCAGATAAAGTGATAAACTCGATTTTCTCGGTAATTTTAAAGATAAATAATCGATAGTTCAAAATCTAAACTGTTGTAGAAGTTTGGGAGGAATTCGAATTATAACGTCAAACTTAATATAAAGCGTGTTGTGAACTTAGCGGCGAATTTTCATTTTTGATGATAAATTCACATCTTTGCATAGAATGCTAAACATTATATTGTTAGAGATAAAACTACATAATACGAAAGTGACAAAAATGTCCGACAAAAAATGCAATTTTATTTACTTTTTATTATTATTTATTATTATTAAATTAATAAAAAAATAACAAGAGCAAAAAAGTTTTTATATTAATTGGGCTACAGAATATTTTAAATAAACTTACATACAAAAAAGTTCTTTAAAAAAAGACGAATAGGTCTTGTAAAATCTCTCCAAACTTTCTGGTTAACGTATAGGTACCCAAATTAAAGCGTCTTTATAGATTTCACACGCAGGAAAAAAAAACAAAACCAAATATTTTGTCCTTCTTATGGCTGGAATAACTTTTTTTTTGAAAATTCCATACGTACCTTTTTTGACCAGAGGCTCGTTTTTTGCTTCGTGTTCATGGCAACTCAAAAAATTTCCGGAAATATTCTCATTTGCTCTATGCAGCAGGAGGTGATTAAAGCGGAAATTTTTTGATAGATGTCATTATTATAATGTGACATTGTAACATATATTCTTAACAAAAATTTTGAATTATTTCGTTTAATTTACGTGTAGGTATGGAATTTTCTTACCGAATCCCCCACGTTCTTGAATTAATATCCGGAAAATTTTCTCTAACACGAATTTTTTAAGAAAATTATCCCTCGTCGTTACGCGACTCCTGATAATTTTCAAAAAATTCGTGTACTCAAAAAATTTCCGGCAATAATTCAAGCACTATTAGGGCGATTGAAAATTGTACTTAAAGCCACCTGTAGAACATTTTCTCCAAATATTTGCACATCATTATACGGATCGCCCTAAGTAAAAAGTACCAATTAGTTTTCCAACAAGAGATTTAAATTCTAAAGTGTTCAAGTCACTATAAATTAAACTTTGAAGTGCAAAACAAGGCGGGATTGCGGATCCCGAAACCGACAATAAAATAATTACCACCGTGGGAGAAGCCACGGATGATGGGAACGGCCTTGACAGAGTCAACGTGTGAACCTACTGTATGCTAATGTGTTATCATTGTCTTTTCGTTCTTACGTAAACGATACCTCAATTTTTCCTCTTGATTTTGCTTTAAGCTGGCAGGCAGGAAATAACAGCGGTTATCAGGTGGATTATCTTAAGTTATTACTGTCGGTTATTAAAAGATTATTCCCTTCATTGTTAAATATTAAGGAGATTCTCCAACGTGGGGATCTACGAAAGGAAACGTGAGGGGAAATGACTAGGTAGGCATGGAAGACTCTCATTTTTTTTACACCACGGCCTTAACAAAGCATTGCAACCTTGAAGCTTATTATGGTCTAAATGAATTAAAAAAAAATCTAAACAAAAAAGAATTTGCGATGATTATTCTTATTCTCCATAAAACAGCAGTCAAGAAATGTTTAATACAATTTGCGCAAAATGAGGAACTACGGCAGTAACGGAATTTCCTTTGCCAGTTTTTCGAGTAGTGTAATTTTATGTAATGCTTCCATTTTAACCAGTAAATGCAATACAAAAACACAGTAGAATGAATAAAATCAATCAGTTTAATATTTTATCCAACTCGGACATCCTCCAATAATTAACTGTTACCGTGGCTGTTCAGATTACTAAGTATAAATACCGAGTTAATTTTAGACATATTGAATATTCAACAGCTACAGATTTATTACGTAGTGATATAATTATTTGTGTTACTTCTAGATTTTCAGTGTAAACAGGAACTTATAGGTGAAGAGCAAAGTTTCAGAGTTTTGAACATATAATTTTGGCAAACTGACTATTTGCGTTGACTTCTCTTTTAGGACAAATTATGTCCAATACAAATACAAACACCTTGCGATGCCGATTTCTGCATACAACTGCTAAAAACACTGACCTATATCTATAAGAATATCGATAAAAATCGGAATAGGATCAAAACCATAAATAAACCAAGAGTAGTTAAACACTGACAGCAGTAAATATCACTCGCGAAAACCTCTCGATGGCTTCTAGCTATGCGGGTTAGATGCTGTGTTACAATTCAAAACGAATGTGTAGGTGTTGGAACCCAGGGCACAGTTAGGTCTTTTTTTAGAAAGTACAGCGAACATAAAATCGGCCTATGGATTCTGCAATGAAATTTACTTTTAGCTTCAGTTCCGGGCGAGGTAGGTAGGGACTCGGCAGGTACCCACTTCGATAATAGATTTTGATCGTCAAAAAAGTTTACTAACATTTCTATATCTCTACAATAAGAGGTTACCATGTACCATGTAGGATGTAGGATAGAGGAATCTATCTAGATTTTGTTGGAAAGAGTTGTTGACTATTAAATAACAATTTTGCCTACTTGCTATTTGTTATTTTCTGATTTGCATGTATCAAAGTTGATGGTGCTTGGAGTTCGTTTTCAGTAGAATGATATTATAATTCAAAGGGTATTCAGAACTAAATCATTGCTTCAAACCTCGAGATAAAGACTTATATTTATCCACGACATAAAAATACATACTTTAAAGATGCTTACAAAGTGATTACGCTATATTTGGAGGTAAGTGTTGCGCATGTGTGTATTTTGCAGAAATTAAATTTGGATCTGTGCGCAAACTATTAAGTTGTTCTGTAAATGTGCAAAACTATAACATTGGCGATCGTAAACATAGAGTTGAATACCTAATATCTTGCGTAAGTAATTCTTTAATCCTTCTAGTTTGACATAAAGTTTTAATTAATATTTTTAGGGCTACTTCAACTTTATAAGTAAGTATTTACGAGCACTAAAAACTAAGTACCTATCCTAATTGCACGAATTCGCTCCTTTCTCATCAGCGGCTTTTACAACTCCGACAAATTCCTCTAATATACCATAAAGATCTGTTCAACCGATAGGAACGCTGGCATTCCGTAACATTCGCGGAGCGGCGGCAACCGGCGCAATTATTGGGAATATTTTATCCAAACATTAACACATCGTTAGAGTCGGGGTAATGATACGGATTTTGAGAAATTGCAGCCTTTTCAATGGAATAAATAACGTGTATCGGGACTGCGCATCGGCGGCGCATTCGATTGTACCCGTTTATTTTGAGCGTCCGCATCATTTTCAGTTTCATTTGAGCACATTATGGAGTTATCGGCGACGGGATCGGCTGGGACGCCGGGGACGCGCCTAGCGGCAAGGAGCTGAACTACTAATCCAGTCTGGCGGCGTTGCAGTAACCGATTATTAGGGCTTTTATCGACTAACCTGGTTCCAGGACGCCGGCGGCGCGCAGGATGGAAAAACGGCCAGTTTAAACTCGGTGAATGCCGTTTTAACACTTCGGATCGAGAACTGTGCAGAGTTGCATCAAGGACAAGAATACTACGATAGTGAAACAGTTGTAAAGTGCAATTCATTATAATGCAGAATTCTAATGTACATAATATACACTTGCTAAAAAATAAATCGATTCTTGTTTTCTTTTTGCTCAAAGCTCCAGCGTTTCAGCTGTAATGGGACATTTTGAAATAAACGACAGAACTTTTTACGCAAAAAGTGATGTGAACATCGGGGAGGAAAGTTTAATAAAGAGTACAGGGTGTTAGAGTATATTTTTAATAATAAAGTACCTATCATAGTCTAAGAAAATATATTAACTTAAATTAAATTTTGTAAAAAATACATGAGGGTGCAATAAAATTAAACTACCGATGTCTCCCTGTTGACAAGTTAACTTCTGTTTTTTAAAGACAGCGCATTTTTGGATCTATAACATTTATAGTTACACTATTATAACTACCACCATTTTGGTTTGAGTCATCCGGGAAGTTTATGGCTGCCTTGATGAACCCAAATAAGGGAAAACAGCTGTCGGAGTCTACCTTCTCGAACGATTCAAATATGAAAACACCGGAACATCCATTAGAACTTGGATGTTGGTATGATATTACCAGTTTCCGAGTTTCCGAGTTTCCAAGTTTGATAGGAGTACAGATAAACTTTTATAGGCAGCCTATTCTTTGCTAACTTCTATTCTCAATACCTATTTAAAATTATTATTATACTAGAAACAACTATATACGTTAAATCGACAAAAATATCGGTATTTGTCAAGACTAATTAGTCCTGGCTCTCCTTGATGCCTTAGGAATTTTCTATATTTCCTATGTTTAGAGATGATTACTAATATTACTTGTCCCCTTGTCAGATTAGAGATCTACTGTGGTTTTCCTTTCATCATACTAAATCTACTTAGAGACGTAGATAAATATTTGTTTGCTATCTCAGGAATAAAATTTTCTACTCCAAATTTTATCTGTCCAGTTACCTGATAGATAATATGAAAAGAAACCATACAATAGAAATATCGAGACATATGTTTGGATTTGCAGTCATAGTTACAAACGAATAAAGAAAAAAACCAGAGCGACAGACCAGATAAATCAAAGTTTAAGAAAAACTAATAAAATGTCTCTCTAAGATGCTACTAAACATGAATATTATTCACTGGTTTGCTTTCCACTACACGTTTGAGTTTGAGAAATTTCTGATGAATATGTCTAGGAAATAATTTCTTTTTTGTATTTATCTACAATTATCCTGAATGATTTTGATTTGATTTATTTGTCTTGAAAGTTAGGATTAAAACTTTTTTTACAAAAATATCCAAACGTTTAGATAATTTATTATTTACAACGCAAATAAATCCGGCAAAGATACAAAGCTAATATTTTTTTATTCTCGTGTCTAACAATAAAAACTAGTTTAGTAACCTACAAAAGACTTTTCAATAACAGTTGCGTTTATGAATGGAACCATAGTAGCTCATGAAATTGAAGCTGGCTTATTTATAAAGTTAACCTTGGATTGGTTCTTGTTATGTAAAGGCGTTCTACGTATGATTGACAATGATGGGCGTTTTTAAATGCAAAGACTAAAAAAATATAACAGAAACAAGAATTTGTGTGCCACTAGCCTTCGAATAAAATAAGATTCTACATAAATAATAAATCAGGCGATAGAATGGGTGTTAACAATAAATTATTCCTTACTCCGGGTGAAAGTTAGGAAAAAATATTTTAAGTACTAATAAGTACGCTTCTGACAAAAAAATGCACTAATTTAAAAGTCAATCAAAGGCACAGCTCGTGAATAAAAAGCACCGTTATTATCCGGATATGTTTATTAATGTGAACAAGAAATTAATATTGGGCACGCGTTAGAATAATTGAGTTTTTTAAAAGCTAATTTATTCAGAAGCCACTACTAGTCTTACAGAAACCGATACAACCGTTGTAATTGGAAATACCCAATCTATGCATAAGTCTCGGAGATAATAAATAAGTTTTTACGCATTTAGAAAGTGCTGACGGCGATTATGATATAGGAGAAAGATTGAAACGCCGGAAAAAACTTGCGTTATCGACTACAAATTTATCTGTAAAGTGCCAAATCTTTACAAATTATTTCACACATCGTGTAACAAATATTTTTCTTGCAAAGTCACGAGAACAAAACAATATAGGTCCTATGCTATTTTGTTCAAAATAACCCATCATGACCTAATGGACTTATCATAATACATAGGTATAGGTATATAATAATATAAATTATATAATATATATAAATTTAATTACTGAAAACTAAATCTTCTAAGGGTACAAATTTAGTTTCTCAGGCATATCTATATAGACTTATGAATAAAGAACCCCAGGAAGGAGCAAATTTGGGCTTTGCGCTGGACCGGTCCAGCCTCTGCATATGGCGGCATGCCGTTTCCTGTTTACAAAAGTACTTACCAATGGAATGTTATCCCCCAAACATTTTGTTCTGGTAGTCACGGAATAGCCGCAGGCTGCACAGTTAACGATAATAGATCTCCAAAAAGTAGGTACTTATCGACGAACTACACAAATATCTAATAGCATAAACCACCGTGACAACTGTCACATATTATTAAAATATTTTGTCAAAATTCAGTCTCCATACAGGGCGATTTCCGTCTCACGTATTTTATAATGCCCATAGAGCTTTGGCTCCTTCCTGGGGTTCTTTATTCATTGATATAGACATAAGAAAATAAACTGCGTTTATAAAGAAATATTCTTTTAAAATAAATTATACGTTATTCAAACCTTTAATGTCTTGGGAAAATCCTTTTTTTTAGTAATGACCAAAGGTCTAATGATATCCAATAGAAGATCTACCGTTACGCACCCTCGAAGATGAAGGGATACCTATAAATCGAGCCTAATTTCCAATTTTGCCGGTTGGGAAAGCTGCAGGCAGTTTGACAGAAAATAATTATTTGGCAATGGCCCACGCTTCGCACATTGTGCCTAATTGCTATATTATTCCCGGTTTGACAATGTGATGACTTTTGAAAAGCGGCTTGATAAATCGTGTGCGGTAAGAAATAAGGACCCAGATCAACCATCTGGACTGTGACAGGGTCACTGACAGCCGGTCTGTTCGTCCATGATGGATCCAGGTACCCGTGAGGCGCCTCGGGTGGCGTCTCGTTGTTTCGGAAGCTGAGCATATGGTTATTTGTTTGTTTGTGTACAAAATAATAATATTAAGTTCCCGTAATTCGTTCCCAAAATGCATGCCAAATTCGTAGTAGGTATATATTTTGGGAATCTCTCCTGCTTGATATCCGAATAACGGATTATACAGTTTTCAGTTTTATTATGCGACACTTCAAAGGTGATAGAAAACAAAAAAACACCGCATTTTCTTTTATAAACTAGTTACAGGGTGTTAAAGTTTTAAGAAACATGTGGTCTTTATTGAATATTTACTATATTTAAACACCATGAACCACCAGTGGCGTAGAAGTGGGTAATTAGTATAATTGTTTTTAGAAAAAAAAGAACCATCTTGTATAGCAATAAAATGTATTCACTTTCTTATGTAAATTTTAATTCTAAACAAAAAGGCCCTCTTGATATTTTTTTGTATGTGTCATGGTTTCCTGGTAAATTTGATTTTTTGTATTATTGCGGGGTATTTCTGAAAAATTATCTAAAAAATTTGCTCCATAAGTATCACTTAAAGTGGAAATAATGTGTTTGCTACTTGAAATAAAGTAACTTTTGCCAATAAACTTACCTATTTAATGCTATACTTTTGAAGATCTAGGGTCTAAATACCTTTAAGGGAGATACAATTAATGTTACGCTCTGTATCTTGAAAAGTAAAACCTTGAATGGGTAAGTTTATTGGGAAAAGTTACTGTATTTAAAGTAAGAAACACATTTTTTCTGCTTTGAGTGTTACTTATGGAGCGAAGTTTTAAGTTAATTTTTCAGAAGTACCCCGAAATAATAGGAAAAAATCAAATTTGCTATAAAACCATGACATATATGAGAAAATGCTAAGAGAACGTTTTTGTTTACAATTAAAATTTACATAAGTAATTGAATACACTTTATTGCTATACAAGGTGGTTCATTTTCTTTTCTAAAAACAATTATGTTAATTACCCACTTCTACTCCACTGGTTGTTCAAGGTGTTTGATATTAACAGGTTTTATGCTAACCCATTCCGTTATAACGTGTACCAAATATGACTTAAATATCTCAACTAGTTTGGTAAATATTCAATAAATTCCACATATTTCTTACAACTTAAACACCCTGTAACTTTTTTATAAGTCCTTAAAATGATATATTCTATGGAATAAAGTTCGGTTATTTTTTGGTTTTCTATCACCTGTTGAAGTGTCGCAGAATAAAACTGACTCTCCCTGTTTATATATTTCTGTTATTTACATGTGGGGTAGGTACGCTATATTTGAGAAAACTGGGATAATTCTGATTTGGAAAATTTCTTGATAAACTCTTTTAATAGATAAGCTACAAACGTTCATATTCTAGATTATCTATTGATTATTTTACATGCCAGGTAAAAATAACTAGTATAATAATTAGTTTTCCATAATGTAGGATAATGTTAGGATACAGCTTAATAGTTTTAATGGTAGGTTATACTTTAAGTGACAAGAAGTAACAAGTTTGGTAAATGTGATTTTTTATCCTTATGAGTCTGAAAAGTTGATTTATGTTTTATTTATAGAAATATGTAACAACGTTTTTAAAAATTTTAATACTTTATAGGCTAGGAATTATAATTTTATTTTATAATAATATAAATCACATATTTTAAATTCATAAGTTGCAATTTCTCTATCAAGAATATAGAAAAATATTCAAAATAACCTCTTACAATCCATGGCAGTCTTTTTGCTAATATCTTGAAGAATGGCCAGTATGAATTTTTTAAAACTTTGTTGTGGGCTTTCCTGTAGGGTCCCTACAGTGTAGAGGTTGGTCAAGTTATATGGATCACCCCTAATAACCCTTTTTTGGGGCTAGAAAAAAAAAGAGAAAAGATGTAGGGTTACCTACAGGGCTGTGTGAATACATTCTCATAAAATCAATAGAACATCGAGTAATAGAAATAAGTAGGTATATAATGGTATATTACATAGCGAGAGTTGTAAACAGCTTATTACGTATGAGTGGAAAAGTTGCGCACGAGCCGCGCAGCGGCGAGTGTTGTAATTCCAGGAGTATGTAATAAGCTTACAACTCGAGTTCTGTATTATAATTTTTCTTCGACGAAAGAGAAACTATTATAATAGATAAACTATACTTCTGATTATCTGACAGGCAACATTTAGTATGTTGGTTAGTTGCTATGGTGACGCGGATGCCGCGCTAACAAGGCACCCGTGATAATTGCGTTTTAATTAAGAACAGATACGTAATTTTTTTTATTACGTGTCAGTTATTACGTGTCAGTGTTCGTAACAATGGACTTACTTATAACCTAAGCTGTAACTTAATAGGAATTAAATGATTGGCCACAGCAGTAGGCTTTTAAAAAACTTTATTCGAAAAGCTTTTGACAAAGATCGGTCTTAATCTGAACGCGCTTTGTGATACAATAAATATATAAGATTTCGGATTGCTGAGTTTGCAGGAGACGAGACGGTTCTGGAGCTTCTACAGTTTTCTTGATGATGCATGAATTTCTGCCTAGATAACTCCTCCATCCTTAAGAGGCTTCTTCGGGAGTGTAGAGGATCGAAGTAGCCGTAGCTTTTTCTTCCTTTTCTTTTCTAGGTTTTCGGAACTTCCAATATTTCCAAATTCCATATCCAATCAATATTAAGAGAACCATTACCATTGTTATCCATAAAATCCAATTTGTTGTGTACGTATTTGCAACTTCTTCGACGACCACAGGACTAATAGAGTTAATATGTTTTCGAAGAGCATGGATATCGTCCAGTGATATGTTCCTGATGTGGAGTTTGCCAAATGTATTGATGTTTTCTTGAACTTCGCCAATTTTAATCGCCGGCAATACCAATGAATGGGTTTTACTGTTTGATTTATTATTTCCATAAGAAATTCCATTAATTTCCATGCTGCATCCGGTAGGTAACCAAATTAAATGCGGTGTCTTTATTATGGCATATTCCATGTTTTTGCATAACAATTTAATTTTCGATTCTTCTTTCGGGACAACAATTATAAATTCGTCGTTGACTCTTTCAATTATTTGATTGTGAGTTTGAACTTCCATAACGTTACAACTTGGTTCTTCGCCAGAAATTAGTGCAGCTATGCAATCTTCTTTTGGAGTTGCTTCTAACCGTTCTTGTAGACAAATATAAGTTCCATTTATTTCTTCGCAGGAATTTTCCATATATTGGTAGCTAGTAGTACTAAGAGCCATGTAGGGTTTGGAAGGAATAATTATGGTATTTTTGGAAGAAAGTAAAGGATATAAATGATAATAATCAAAATTATCTGGATGAACTAAAGGGACATCTAGGGCAAAAACAATTTGATTTTTTGAAATATAACTACTTGTTTTAATTACAGAGTACCAATCATAAAAATTAATATTAATAATTTCGTTTTCTGAATAATGTGTTTTTAAGTCCGTTAATATCTCTTGTAAGTCGTCGATATTCAATATATCAGGGTGAATAGTATGTAAACGTGAAAAGGTTATAGCATTTTCCAAGTTGTCTAGGAAAGTAATTATTACATTAGCATTGATAAAAATTTGATTAAGTATACTTAAATATACAGTATATTTATAGAATATATCAGTTTCTCTTTTTATTAATTCATGGTAACGTTCTAAATATTCAGAAATTTTTCGTTGATTATCAATTATAGTTTCAATTGAGGTTCCGTAGTGATCAATTAATTTTTTGAATAAGGAAATTTGTGTGTTTACTTCTGATACAATTTTCTGTTGATTTTTCTCAAGTATTCTTATAGCGTTGTCGTATCTAATACCGTCATTTGCATCAAGCGATCCAGTAAACCATTTATTTACCGTTCCTATAGCATTAAAAAGTCCGCGTTTACTGCGTTTATTTATATTTTTCTTAAATATTATGTTATTAAATTTACGTTCTATTTCTAAGATTAAAGGTTTAATAGTTATTTCGTAAGCTAGAAGAAAATACAAATTGTGTTTCTTTAAAAATAGAAATGTTTAAATCATTATGAACCGATCTAAGATTTTTTATTTCGTTACTTAAGGCTTTAATTTGAACATAATGTAGAAAAGTGTGTTTTCTAGTTATGATCTTTGCATTTCCTAATCTAAAAGGTAAGACTCCAGGTGAATCTTTCAAATCCGTTATTTTAATTTCCTGTACTTGGACCTGGGATATCAGGATCAGGGATATCAGGATCATCAGGTGGTTTCTCATGTCTGTCTGAATGTCTGTCCTGTAATAAAGATTTTTCTGTCAGTTTTCTTGGTCTTTTTAAATTCTTTTTGTGAATTATTTTGCGTGGTAATTTCGCTTTTATACCTAAGTTTTTCTGAACGATTACCTTTTTAAAACGGGGTTTTATTTTTGAACGGTTTTGAACTCTTTCGTAAGCGTATTCATTTTCATTATATTCTATAGGATCTTCGCGATTTTGGTTTCTTTTTTGAATGATTTTTTCCTTTGTAGATTGATTGATTTCATGAATTTTGTCATAAAGTAGACGTGTTCTATTTTTATGTTCGTTAACATATTCATTTATAATTATTTCAGAAGTAGTATCGAAAGCATCAAAACTATCGGTATGTCCACTAACAATGTTATATGGAGTTTGTTTTGTTACTGAATGAACTGTATTATTATATGCCAAAATTGCGTAGAGCATGAGTTTGTCGATTCGACTGTCTTTGTCAGTTAATCTTAAACATCTTATGTGTTCAATTAATGTAGAGTGTAAACGTTCAACTAAACTGTTGCTATTAGAATTATTAGGAGTAATAAAATGAATATTAATTTTGTGAAGTTTTACAAAATCTTTTACGGTTGTATTATTAAATTCTGATCCGTTGTCAGATACAATGGTTCTTGGTAGACCATGATGTGTTGCGAATTGTAAGAAACAATCAATGGTGTTTATAGCTGAAGCTCCACTTATTTTGTATGCTTGTGCATAACGAGAGAATGAATCTATTATTGTTAAAAATTTATTGTTTTCTATTTGGAAAGTGTCAACATGTATGACTTCAAAAGGTTTGGTACTAGTGGGCGTCAAATTAAATTTTATTTCTGCGGGTTTTCTGTCGTATTTAGCTAACTGACAAATTTCACAATTATTTACGTATTTTTCTATATCAGTTTTTTGTTTTGGCCAGTAATATCTTCGTTTTAGGGAATTTTCCATTTCATTGATACCTCTGTGGCAAACTTTACCTTCATGATAATATTTTAGTTTTTCTTGTTGTTCGTCAAAAGTATAAATATCTTCTAAATAGGTTGAACTTTGTATTAGTTTAAAAGAAGAATTTTGGAATGTCTTTTGGATAATGTTGCAAAATTCTGGGATTATATTAGGAGTTTTAAAATATACACAGTAAACCTTTTTATCTTCTACGTATTCTTTTATAAAAGCTATTGTTTCACTTTCGAAATTTTGGAGAGGTAAAGATACCGTTAATCGTTTATTTTCGTTAAATGGTTTGTTTCGAATTACATATTTATGTTGTGTCTTGTTGTTAGAAGAAACAATTATTTGATTTTTGTATGAGTTTACCGATTTTTCTGTTATTGGCATTAGTAAAACAGGATCTTCGACTGCTGTATGGACAGTTTCGTTTATATTATTTCTCGGAGCGTTTTCTTGGCCATTGAATGCCGGTCTAATAAGTATATCGGAAATAATATTAATTTTTGGTTTTTCAACAGGTTTTTCGTTAGGGGTAATTCCTAAAATTTCATTTACATCTTCGCTTGAGATTTCCGGAAGGTTTCCTTCATCTAAATTTTCTAAAAAGGTAATAATTTCGTCATCTGAATCACCTAAATTGGCTATTATTGATTCGTTTTCTAAAGAATTTTCTAGTGCATTTATTTCTACTCGAGAGAGTGCATCCGCGTTGGTATTTGATTTTCCTTTTTTATATACTATTTCGTATTGATATTCCTCAAGTTTGAGTCTCCAACGAACGAGACGTGAACTGGGATCTTTAAGGGAAAATAGCCATTGAAGGGGTTTGTGGTCAGTGATGATTTTAAATTTGTGTCCAAACAGATAAGGTCTAAAGTAATTTGTGGCCCAGACAATTGCTAACAATTCCTTTTCGATAGTTGAATAGTTACATTCTGCGGGATTAAGTGTACGAGAAGCATATGCCACTGGAAGATCTTGGCCTACAGTACCTTGCGATAATACTGCACCTATAGCGTAGTTTGAGGCGTCTGTCGTCAAGTTAAATGGCTTAGAAAAATCTGGATATTGTAAAATTGGGTCATTCGTGAGTATATTTTTGCACAACTCGAAAGCATTAATAAAAGATTCATTGTGAATGACCTTTTCTCCCTTTTTTAAACATTTGGTGAAAGGTTTTGTGATTTTTGCAAAGTCTTTTATAAATTTTCGATAATAACCTACTAAGCCTAGGAATGATTTTATTTCTTTTGCCGTTTTAGGAATTGGAAACTTTTGAATAGCCTGAATTTTTTTTATGTTTGGTTTGATTCCGCCTGGTGTTATTATATGTCCTAAGAATTCTACTTCCTTGCGGAGGAATTCACACTTATCTAATTGTATCTTAAGATTGTATTCACGTAATTTTTTGAAAACTAGTTTGAGATTGGAAATATGTTCTTCTAATGATGATGAAAATATTATGATGTCATCAATGTAAACTAAACAAACTTTTCCTTGGAGTTCTCTTAGAATGTCGTCCATAACACGCTGAAATGTGGCTGGCGCATTTTTTAGGCCAAATGGCATTCTATTATATTCGTAATGACCGTTGTCTACACTAAAAGCTGTTTTTTCTATACTTTGGGGGTGCATCTCTATTTGGTGAAAGCCGGAAGCTAGATCAAGGGTAGTAAAATAAGTACATCGGCCTAACTTGTCTAAAATTTCATTAATGTTGGGAATTGGATATCGGTCATCAATAGTTTTTTCATTGATTTTCCTGTAATCGACTACTATACGCCACTTTTTTTGTCCGGAGGCATCCGATTTCTTGGGGACAATCCAGATTGGTGAAGACCATGGACTTGAAGAAGGTCTAATGATTTCGTCATCTAACATTTTTCTTATTTGTCTTTGAACTTCATTTTTTAAGGCATAAGGATACCTATAAGACTTTGTGTGAACAGGGACCTCGTCGGTGGTTTTTATTTCGTGTTTTACTCTGTTCGTAAATGAAAGTTTTTCTCCTGTATTATAAAATAAATCTGAAAATTCTTGACAGATTTTAAAAATTTTTTCTTTCTCTTCAGAATTAAGATGATCGGATCGTATTATATTTTTCACATCATATTTTTGTTTAGATTTGCTTTTTTTGTTATTAAAAATTTGTTCGATATTAAAAAGAGAGTAATCATTATTGATTTCTTGAAAACTAGCTGTAGTGAATGGTTTATTTAGAGATAAGACTTTTGTTTCGTCTGAATGATTTTGAATTTCGACAATAGCATAACCATTCTTAGCAGTGGTTAGAATTTCCGGAATAAAACAATTTCTTGAAATGTCTTTTCTTGGAAAATAGATATCTCCTGAATTTACAGAAACAGGTATTTTCGCTTTACATGTTTCGTGAGGGTTGACTTGTATAGAAAATAAGTTAGATTGTTGATTGTGTCTATAAAAAATATTAATACAGATATTTTCGTTATAGAGAATATTTTTGTCAAAATCGGGTATTAACTTTAGTCTTTTTATATCTTCGAAGCCTAGTAATCCATCAAAAAAATCATGAAATTGAAACAAGTGGAAAGTAATCTGATCGTTTAAACCTAAAAGTTCATTTATTGGTATGTCAGCTTTGAATCTACATTTATTTGTACCGTTACACGTTTTTATTTGAAAGTCTTCATGATAGATTGTATTAGGGAAATATTTTTCTGCAAAACAAGGATTTATTATTGATTTTGAAGCTCCCGTATCAATTAAGAATTTAAATTTCGGGTTATAAGTCTCAATATAAGGTAAGATATTAGTATGAATGTTATTAAGATCAATTATTGTCATTTTCTTTTGTCTACGACATTGGTTTCCTGAAAATTTTCATTTGAATTTTCATTTTTTATTTCCTCTAGATGTTCTGAATTTTCTGGTAAACTAGTATAACTTTCATATTCCGTATTATAGAGGTTTGAATAGTCATGTTCAAAAAGATTTTGATTTGAATTTTGGTTATATTCTTCAGGGATATAATAATATGAATTCTCTTCGTCGACAAATAAATTTTGGGGGTCGTAAATTGGGTTGTCGTCTTCTATATTATATAGTTCTTCCGATATAAAGTTTCTGGGACCTGAACTTTGGAAGTAGTTCGGTACACGTTGCGGTACTTGTTGGCGTAAACTTGGTATTGTCGCGTTTACTGACATAGGGGTTGGTTTGTCATTAGTTGTTCGTCCGGTTGATTTAAATACGTTGGTTTGGGGTTGTTTTGACCCGAAAACTTGTTGGTTTGTAAAATACTTTTGTTGTAGTTGTCTTGGTTGGGGCATGTTTATAGGACCTCTGGGAAATTGGTTATTTTGTGGAAATCTTTGGGGTTGGACATGTTGTGGTAATATTTTTGTCATTTGTTGGTTTTGGAAAAAGTTTGTCCTTGGGGTATTTGGGAATTGCATCTGAGGATTGAAAAAATTAGGTTTTGGGATATTTTGGGGATAGTTTTGCGTCTGAATTGGTCTTTGAATTTTTTGGATATTATTTTGAGGTTGAATTGAGGAGAAAAGGCGATTTTGAGCATAGAGAAAATTTTGTTCTTCAATTACTAACGCGATAGCATTTTCGAGACTATCAGGGTCTTTAATACGCACAATGTCTTGTAGTCTGCCGGTGAGACCTCTTATAAACGTCTTTAAAGCTAGTTGTTTATAATTATTCAATTGTAACTGTTTCATATTTGGTGCTAAGTCGCTAGAATTTAATTTGGAAATAATTAAGCTATGTGCGTCTTGGATCCTAGATCCGAAATTTACAGGGGATTCATTTTTTAACGGTCGTAAAACTATCAAATCTTGAACAAGACAGTCGATGTTTCTATTATCTCCAAAAGTTAAGCGTAAAGCATTGCGAATTTCATCCCATGTCTGAAGTTCTGTTCTTGTCCCTATTAATGTTAGTGCCCTACCAGCGAGTTTTCCGATTATTGCACGAATTAAAAATTTGTTTATTGGATCGTTAGGAATCGCTCGGTTTGTATAAGTTTGTACAAGATAATTACAACTGTCAATAAAAATTTCGAGAGTATGTACATCACCAGAAAATTGAGGTATATTTTCAATATACATGCGTAGTAATTGATAATTAACATTTTGATTTTGGTTTTGTTGCTGGTTGTTCATTGTAGAAAGATTTACTTGCCCAAACAAATCAACTAAAATTGCTAGATCTGTATCGTGATCGATACCTAACCTTCCTACGTTTTCGTTCTCCTCTTCACTTTCTGAATTACTCATAAAATTAAATTTTTGCTACTAAAATTACTTAAAATTAAGTTTTCCTAAAAGAAAATCAAAATTTGAAAATGTGAAAAATCGTTTTTCGAATTTGAATTCTTAACCTAGTGAGATTAAGTCTTTGCCCCAGCAGAGAGTATAGGATAGTTCAACGAAGGGAAATGGCTCTTACCGTTGGTAGCTAGCCCTTTTCTTCTTCGGAACCTCAGTCCTTGCCCTCCTGGTTGAAGCCCAGTTGCTGCTTGGCCCGAGTCGTCTAACGGTGGAGACGATGTTGCAGGACGAACCGCTTAATCGGAACCCGAAGGAAAAACGCGAGTTTCGGCGACTGCAAGGCTTGCCCGAATCGCAAACTTCTGCGATTTTCCGCGATACGTCCTACCGACTGCGCCAATTAAATGATTGGCCACAGCAGTAGGCTTTTAAAAAACTTTATTCGAAAAGCTTTTGACAAAGATCGGTCTTAATCTGAACGCGCTTTGTGATACAATAAATATATAAGATTTCGGATTGCTGAGTTTGCAGGAGACGAGACGGTTCTGGAGCTTCTACAGTTTTCTTGATGATGCATGAATTTCTGCCTAGATAACTTAGGTATGTTACTAGCATAGCAGTAGAAAAAGATATAACTATGTTTTTTAATAGAACAGTCCGTATATTATTTATATATTTTTGAAATCTACATATCTATATATGTGGTCCAGCCGTTTGGAAGATATTCAACCTTGACGCACTATCAATTTTGCACTTTTGATGCCCATTGATTCAAAAATGAAACATTTAAAAACTTAATTTTAGATCGTCGGTCGTCTCGTTTAAGCGAAAGTACTAGCTACACTAACTAACGTATAAACAAAAACAAACAAGTTTACTTTGAAACTTAATTTTGCATTTTTATGTATTTATTTATTTTTATTCATAATATGTAAGTTGTTATTTGTATGTTTCTTTCTGGCAGTGATACCGATGACTTCACTAAATGTGTTCATTCCAATCCACCTTGAAATGTCGCGTTAATTTTGAAAACCCCGAGTCAGCACATTTCCAGGTATTTTGATCTGATTTAGAACTGAAAGCTTTTAGACGCTCTCAATCCCAATCAGCGTAAATAATTCGCCGGCAAAGTGCGAGCCGAATAACGCGTTTGATAAATGCTAAGTACTGGTAGCGACATCTCTATCAAGCTATCAATTACTTGAGAAAAAATAAATATTGTACGGTGAGCCGCGACTGTCCGTAATGAAGTCTCGGTGTTAGCGGCCCAGATAACATACAGGGTGCTCTTTAGATAAGTAACATGCGAGGCGGCTAATGGGTTTTTGCTTTATTGATATTAACTGGAGTTATGCCATTCGCGCTGTAAACATATCGGCAGGGATTTGCAGATACAATCGACTCTTTTATCTAATTTATTGGTACAATTTGGCATTCCGACAAACAAAGACAACTTGTTAATTTGGAGATGAACTAGTTTATAAGTAGTATCCTTCTCCGTAATTATTTAAATTTTAAAATTAAAGTGTAATGCAAATGATCTACAAGAACGCGCAAAATAATGCCAATTGAAGATTTTTTTCTCGTACCTACACACATAGAGAATGCCGGCATTTATAAATAATATTAATAACAATTCTTAGCCTGACAACACTGCAAATTAAAAGTACCACGAAAGCAACTGAATGCTTGTGCGCAATTACTATTGTATTTCGTCTTCGTTCCCATTTGCGGATAGGGCTGACGTTTCACGATAGAACTAGGATAGCATTCGCTCAAGTAGGTAGGTACTACTGAAAGCCCTAGAAAACCGTAGTAATCCCAGTGGAAACTGAATTTTGTCCAGCGCTCTTGGCCGTCAGTGATGACATGTGCATTGTGCATGCGCTCTGTCCCGATCTCAAATCGGAGCAAGGCAGAAATACATGCAGTCTAAAGAGTTTGTGACGCTCCGAATGTCGCAACCGCGGCCCCGACCTTAAGCTTTGGAAGTATGCATTAAAAAATAACATAACTGCGGTTAGAAATCGCCAACAAATCAGGTGATATGTTGGCAAATAAATATTATTCACTGACAAAATTAATGTCATAATTAATCTTATTTTCGCTCAAAAAACAAATCGAGAACTTGATTTTGGGCACCTCCTGATATTTTGCAAGTCAGAATGAAACAAATATAAAAGAATGTGTAAGAGCAAACTGTATTGTGGACATATGGATTTTGGGATTGTATAGGTATGTATATGGATTTTGGGATTGTATAGGTATGGACAATTTTTCGCCTCCGTAAGCATATATACCCTGCAAGTCTACAATTATTTGTTATATGAAAGCGTTGTATGTGCAATATATCAAAAATTATAACAAGTTCTGGTGTCCGGTGTCGTGAGATCACAGGAGCGACCAACAAAGAAATAATTATCCTTTTATCCGAAACAATTTTTCACATTCAGTAATTATTTACTTCCGTTTACACATAATAAGATTCCGCGGACAAGCATATAATAAGACCGCCTTCACAATAGCATCATCGGGTGTTGGGTGTTATAAAAAAAAACACCTTGACTAATTCGGCAGCATCAAACCTCGATTCGGCTATGATAGTTCCATTTTGGTACCTTGTTTCGACATTAGCAGGTAGCATTTCGCTGTTGCCGGTTGATCTTACAAATTCAATTACATTTTTTTGTTTACAATCGGAGATAATGGCGGTCCCTGATTGGTTACACTTTTTTTGTAAACGAAATGTAAAATTATTTTGTGTGGGGCACCACCAACATCGATACCCGTTGTGCTTTTATTTTAAGACCAGTGAAGATTGAACCGTTTTTATAATTTATCACGTCGATACAGCCACAACGTTTTCCGATTAACACAGTGTGAATGGAATGGGAAAAAATCGAGTCTTCAACAATAATTGTAGGTATAGCCAAAAGTTACACGAATACTCTAACCATGTACGACGTTATTTAATGTTTAAACTATTTTTGCAGTTAGTACTACTGTACCAAGTTGTTTATTGCGTAATAACATAGAATTATTTGTGAAAATAATTCGACGTTATTATATAGAAATTTAATAATTCTGCCCTACTTGCACATTGTGTATCAAAAACAAAATTGGAACACAAATAACAAATTACAAATTCCGCGTTTTTTATTATACGAATCAAAGCTTGGCTCAACATCTAACGACCTGAAATTGTGATTTAGGGCAATTACATTGAATTAACTTTATATTTTCGAATCATCTGATAACTGGTAGTAATAATATTTCTCTCGTTGGACAACAAAGATCAGATAGCGGCTTTGGTACACTGGCGGCATTTCTTTCACAATTTAGTTGAGGGCTAATTATCTGATAATAAAACAATAAACCGAAATTAGCTTGCCAAAATTAGATGGCTTCATTTAACATTGTGAATTGTAATGTGGTTCCAGATTCGCTAATTTGACTTGGGGCGTTTATTTCTTGCCCGCTGCTTGAAATTGCGGATATAATTCAGTGTCCGGTAATTATCTACTAAACAGGGTGTCCCACTAATAATGGCACATACTTACATACTTACAGAAACTGCATATTTTGTGCCAAAATCAATCACTTGCGTTAAAATTATTGGCAAACTGTGCCCCAGAAAACCTGCTACTAACATCCAAAATGCAAAAAAATGCCAAATGGGCATTGGGTAAAACACCAATGGTTTTCTTGAAATAGGGTGTCAACATTTTATTGAGTTCAAACCTTTCCATTTTGAAAGTGAAACATTTTTATTACATTGTTTAAATGACACAATTAATCTGTAAGATTTGAAGGCGGTAGGAGAAATGTTTATATTTCGAATTTTGTTATTTTAACAGGTTTTGGGACATATTTTGCCAATTTCATCGCAAATAGTTGATTTTATCATTATGAACAAATATACACTTTAGATGTACGTGACTCTCTGTGAGATATGTAACATTTTCAGCTTGTATATGCAATTCAATTTTTATATTAGTATGTACAGAGTGTTTCAAACGATTTGTAGGGCTGATAGAACATCGAAAAATAAGATGAAGGTTTTATATAACGGTGAGTGTTCAAAAACGCATAACTAAAAAGATACACTGCATCAAACACTTTTAATAATCTTACCAAATAAAGTTTGAGCGAATTGAAATATTTGCTCGACATTTGCTAACTGGATTTTTTTAGAGGCGAGGAATTCAAATAATATTGGATAGCATTGATGTGATTTTTTAGAAGGGGGGCACTTAACGTTCTTAGAGGTCATAACTTCGAATGTTTGGCTCTATCTGCATTTTTTTCTGGCATAAATATATTTCCCTTTGAGCTTTTATGCGAAAAAGGTGCTCTATAAGCAATTGCACTTTAAATTTGTCATGAATGTAACAAACAATAACATTTCGATCGAAGCTCGCATTCATCGAGAGTATAGGTATTGGCTGAGACAAACAGCAGTAAAACTCCTTTAACTGAATTGTTTGTAATTTAATACAGAATTTTCCAATTTTTTATTACCGTTGTCAATAAAGGTACAATACCAAATATACTGGGAATTTTCAATTTTGACACCCTGTGTCTTGCAATCTATGCGTTGACCCTAACTTTATATTAACTTTTCGTATTATTTTTAGGTGTTCTTTCAGCTCTATTTTTTAAAACACCCTCTATAACAATATACTCGCCACAGTATATTACCTAGGAGGGAGAACTTGAGTGAGCACTATTTATAGACAAGAAAACAGAATATACCTACCCCAAGCATTGGGTTCTTCCCAGCATTTACCTTCATAATTACTCTAAAGTTGTAAGAAGTCTTTTATTAAAGTTTAGTTTCGGTAGCTCAAAGCATTTATGAGCCATGCGACCTAAGATGGTGTTTTCACCTGCAAAGGTTTGGTCCTCAAATTTAGAAACGCTAAATAATGCTGTTACCAGAAACGCTAGATAACATGATGTAACCTCTTCAACGTCAGAAAACCGTTGTAATCACCAGCCCGAGCGGCGGCTCTTAAAATGGACACGAACCGGGAGACCGGCGCGTGAGCTGGGATCACCGATAAACCAAATAATGACTACTTTCACACCCGAATTCCACTAGGAGGGAGAACTTGAGTGAGCACTATTTATAGACAAGAAAACAGAATATACCTACCCCAAGCATTGGGTTCTTCCCAGCATTTACCTTCATAATTACTCTAAAGTTGTAAGAAGTCTTTTATTAAAGTTTAGTTTCGGTAGCTCAAAGCATTTATGAGCCATGCGACCTAAGATGGTGTTTTCACCTGCAAAGGTTTGGTCCTCAAATTTAGAAACGCTAAATAATGCTGTTACCAGAAACGCTAGATAACATGATGTAACCTCTTCAACGTCAGAAAACCGTTGTAATCACCAGCCCGAGCGGCGGCTCTTAAAATGGACACGAACCGGGAGACCGGCGCGTGAGCTGGGATCACCGATAAACCAAATAATGACTACTTTCACACCCGAATTCTTCCTCGCCATTCACGAAAGCAAGAGTAAACACGGCCGTCCCCATAATTACAATATCAAAAGCCGTCGACGGCGCATCACTCCTAACAAGGCGTCAAGTATGAACAGTGGCTGGGCAGCCGTGATCATCATTTTTACAACGTCGCTCACGACACACGCTTACCTCATGCGTACCCCGGCCAGGAATGTAGACGACTTGCCGTAAAAATGCGTAAGTGTTGTTTGGGTGCACTTGTATACCTTCATTTGGTACGGGCTGCAACTAACTTTGAACACTTATCGTGTAACCTAAATGGCCAGTAAATTTGAATTCACGGTACAAAGTGAAAGACCGTTTAGCTGAAAAAGAGTGTGCCGTAATTAAAGGCTGCACTTCCCACTGGTCTGCGCCGAGATTAGAAATTATAAGGCAAAAACAAAAAGTCGAGTAGGTAATGCGTTTGAGGCAGTTTTAGCTTCGCCTTTTGCTGCTCGTGCTTTCGCCTTACTCATTGCACTTATACTGCGACGTTTGATCGAGAAGAAAATGAAAGGGAAGAAAATTGGTAGAAATATCGACTACAACGTCCTCATACCTTGTCACAGAAAAGAACAAAATGTAGACATTAATAAATTAACAATAGCTCTTTTACGTTTATAATAAATACGTAGATTTTCGGTACCTACATATTCGTCCAATTTTATTATTCGATTGGATTCAAATAGCTGACGATAAAACACGTAGGTAATTAAATTTAAGATCAGGTAACGTAATAGAATACTCATTTCAAATGACTTTATTCAGGTTACTATACACAATACCTACATTTTAAACACGAAAATTGGTCACATTAGGGCCACGCGGAATGTGGTCAAATTAACCACTTCGATTTTAGTAATTAAGACTTAATCGTCTTCTGCTGATGCTAACATGGTTAACGAAACGCGCGTCGCGTGCAAAAATAAGTTTTGGTGTGTGGAGTTAAGCAAAAGAAGTATTTTCTAAATGCCAAAGTTTCCTGATTCCCAACTTAGTAATTCTTAGCAGTTTCTTTGGTGGTTAATAGTTTACACGTGCGTAGGTGTACAAGGGTAATACTAGTTCGTGTATAGTATAGATACCTACACGAAGTATAGTATATATTTTATAGTGTAAATATTAATTTTTCTAGAACAATTTTATACAGGTTGAGTCATTAGTAATGGCACATAGTGCAACCGCATATATTTTGGGCCAAAATATTACGATTGAGGCTAATATGCCTTATAGAAATATTGTTTGTTTAAGAGATACAGGGCGTTGAAGTTCATTTTTTGAATAGAATTATGGCTACATCTCCCAAACTAATCAAGCTGCCAAACTGAAATTTGGCAGTGCTATGTTTTTGGGGATAGAGAATAAGCTGAAAATGTCAATTTCGCCGTATCTTACAGAGGGCGCCATTTGCGTTGTTTTTGGATCGTGTTTTTACTCAATTTAAAGTGAGAAAAAACCCATATGAACAATGTCCCAAAAAGTGTTCACTTTCAAAATGGAACAGATTGAAACTCGACAAAATTTGGACACCCTATTACAAGAAAACAAATGTGTTTCGACCAATGTCCATTTGGCATTTTTTTCTTCGTTTTCAATTTACAGTTGATCTGTAATATTTGAAAGCAGTAGGTGAATATATTATTTTTCGAATCTTGAAGTCAAACAAGTGTTTTGGGGCACGTTTTGGCAATTTCAACGCAAACGGTTGATTTGATGGTTGCGAAACAAGAGTACCTTTTTCTCGCAGAATGAAAAGATTCTCTAAAATGATGGACTTGCAGGACCAAAAAGATAACCTCAAAGAAGTTACGAGTAAAAGCACGATCCAAAAACCCTCTGTGAGATACCGCGAAATAGACATTTTCAGCTTATTCTCCATCCCAAAAAACATAGCAGTGCCAAATTTAGGTTCAGCAACTTGATTATTTGGGGAGATGTAGAAATAATTCAATTTCAAAAAATGAACTTTAACGCCCTGTATCTCTTAAACAAACAACATTTCTCTAAGGCATATTAGCCTCAATCCTAATATTTTGGCCCAAAATATATGAGGTTGCACTATGTGCTATTACTAATGACTCACCCTCTATAATCTGACTTTGATTTAATTAAAAAAATAATTAACAAATATGTTTATTCGTGTTAATATTTTGGAAATTTAATTTTCAAATTATTGTACCTACATGAATAACAAAATGACAAAATTATTTTAAAAAATGAAATAGAAATATAACTTTTAAATAACTTTTTAAGCTGTTATTAAAAAGTAGGTATTCAAGGGAAAACAATATTTGTTGTGTGAAAGAGGCTGCAAAATCTTACCGTGTCTCTGTCTTGAAAAATAAGCAAATAAATCTATACTTGCACCTTTTTACATCGTTGACATTTTTGTTAGGTAAGTCATTAAGTGTGACAATTTCAGTAAGCTACATCTTTTCCTACCAAGTTTATCACATATTTTATTATTTTGATATAGTTAATAGGAATTTGAGAATCTAACATATAATATGTATTTTGAAAAGTACAAAAGGTTTCGAAAAAAATATTTGAAAAAATTTTATCTTTTTTTTCTGGGACACCCAGTGTATAGTGTATACGTTATTATTGAGTTATAACTGCCCAGAATAATCTTCACCATCATATTTATATGTATGGTACTCGATTTCCAAGAGAACTTTAGCAAAGTTAGGAGAGGCCAACGGTCGCACAGGCGACGAACCTGGAACCTTCGACGGTGGGTGACACTACGAACCTGGCGCCCTACATTTTCTCACTTTGCTTATATGGCCTTTCTTGGTATAATATTTAGTGGAATAGAGTTATAATCAAGTTAGACCTGTTCCAGCCTTTAATTTATAAATAACTCTTCAATAGCATATTTTAAATAACACCTTTCAACCTATTGTTGTAAAACCGTAAAATATGTTGATTTAGGAATGGGACTGACGTTGTTTTTCGTAAGGACAATGTGCAGAACAATGAATGGGCTTATAAGCATTTCTTTGACTTGTGACTGTGCATTTTTTTCACAAGATCTCATCTCCTTATCTCGATTAGATCTTAACTTCCAAAGATTGTAATGTAATAGTGGTCATTTGGCAGAAAATTGATCCAAATTAAAAAGTAGGCATTATTTTCATAAATAAAAGGATCAAAGGTCCGTAGTGAGGGCGAAAGCCGTGCTGATATTGTGTGTCAGATAATGTACATGACCGATCACTCGAACCCATGTAAGAAGGAATTATCACTTATGATCTAACCAATCAATGATCGCCAGCAAATGGATCTTTTGCCGTGCCATATCGCCGAGATATCTTCGATACATACATGCGAACCTGGTACTTAATCTGAGGAGGTATTTTTTTTTATATATAATAGGAAGATAATTTTACTTCGCGTTATACAACGGCCAACCAAGCTCTTCTAGGCTTTTCGTAAAATGTTAATTTACATGTTTTAATAAAAATTAGGTTGCTGCTATATAGAGTATTTTACTAGGTAATATAGGTACCATAAGTAGTCGTGAACCTTACCACAATGCTCGTTCAGTATTTTAAAGCCAATAAATTACTAGTTGCATAATATGGTCTGGGTTTAATGATATTCTAGTTCTTCCGCAGTTGCGTATTCTGTGGCATGCTCTACATTTTCAAATAATTAACCGTAAAGTTGTTGTTTTCGCACATAAAAACCAGAATCTAACATAAAGAAAATTTGTTGTAGGAATATCATTGTCTACATTGTTTCTACGCAAGATTCTAACCAGTATATTGTTTCGCATAAATAAAATTTTATAGGCACGTTCATTTTCCAATGGGCACCTATAAAACTCTGTACATCAAGTTATCATAATTAATACAGTTAAGGCCATAAAATACCCAGTTCATTCCGAGTATAATATATTGAGGCAGTTTAATATGGTAGCTCTTTCCGTAGGTGTTATTTTGTTACCATGCCTTGATTACTTTCTACGTACTTATAAAAATACCAACTTCACCTAACCATTTTCAAAATATCATATTTCATATACCTACCTACCTAATCTATGGAACAAAGCCTAGGCGTGGGAGATCCTAAGTTTATCCATATTAAGTTATAAAGATAAACAATTTATAGACACATGATCAACAGTATATCTCAAATCAGAACACAATTAACAATTCACATTTTTTCACAAACTTTAAATTATTATGTAAGTAATTTATACACCATGTCACTGATGGAATTCATAAGAAGAGAAAATTTTGTGTTATTGATTTTAATACGAAAAGTCATCCTTTTCTAAGCAAACAATAAAAATATAATGACAAGATTTCTACAGTAATAATTGTTGAAAAAAAAATCCATGTGGGTATATCCTTAATAAATTCAACTTTGAAATATCACTGATTTTTTTTTGTATAAACTACCTATACCACACTGTAACTGGTTCTTTTTTTTAAATCACTGAATTTTTTTATAAACTATATTTTTAAGGCCTTCTTAGTTTTTGATATACGGAGAAAAGTTGAAAATTATGACTTTCTAGGCCCATTCTTTATATCTCGGTTACCTTTAAATTATGGAAATGATAAGAAGTGCTACTTATATAGTTTTGCACTTAGAATTCAGTAGCATAATTAATGTTTTTGTACGTAATTTTATTTTTAAGTTATGACCTAAACTTGGGAATTTCGTGTTATTTTTTGCTTTTCAGAAATATATAATAGTATACGGATAGCTTGAAAATGTGTTTACTCTCTTTACTAAAATTATTATAATTTTATATAAAATTTTCACTAGTAATCGCCCTAGTGCTTGAGTTATTGCAGGAAATTTTTCGAGTACACGAATTTTCTTAAAACAAGTCGTGTTAGAGAAAAATTTCCGGATATTATTTCAAGAACGTGGGGGATTCGGTAAGAATATTCCATACCTACACGTAAATGAAACGAAATTATTATCAAAATTTTTGTTGAGTATATGTTACAATGTCACATTATAATAACGACATCTGTCAAAAAATTTCCGCTATAATCACCTCCTGCTGCCTAGAGCAAGTGAGAATATTTCCTTAAATTTTTTGAGTTGCCATGACAACAAAGCCTCTGATTGGCCAAAAAAGGTAGGTATGGAATTTTCGATTACTAAATCGTCCTATATAGTGCTTGAATTATTGCCGGAAATTTTTCGCGTACACGAATTTTTTGAAAATTATCAACAGTCGCGTAGCGACGAGGGATAATTTTTTAAATTAGTAGATTTAATTAAAGAGAAGGAAATATTTCTATACTTAATGGTGCTTATGGGATTTCGATATGTTCTATTTCCATTCAATGTAGAGACTAGTTTTTCGAGGGAGTCCACACTAAGTCTCCCACTACCCTATAACGGTAAACTAAAATTGGAGGATTGTAGGGTTGTAGGGAATTTTATGGAGTTTTCTGTGATAGTAAGAAATTTTATACAAGGTGTTTCATGAATGAATTTTATACAAGGTGTTTCATGAATGGAACACCTTACATATTTTTACACTTTTGAAATCTGCACGTCAAATTAATCAAAATGATATAAAACTTTTATAGACTATCAATGAAACAACGAAAAATATTTGTTTTAACCAAAAGAATAACATAATAAAATTTAGGGGTTTTAAGATTTTTCTGAAATTGTTATTTTATTTGCAGAATATCGAATATCAGTAAAATCTGAAAAAGCTATTAAACATTTTGCAATTATATTACATTATTGGTAAAACCAAAAAATATTTCTTGTCATTGCATGGATCGTCTCTCTTTATATCGAGGTGCACAAATTTATGTTAAATCAATTTATTATAAAATTTGAAAACGGAATATTTCAAAAACGGAAAAGATATTGATAGAAAGTTTTATGTTATTTTGATAGCTTTGATGAGCAGGTTTCAAAAAATACAAAGATATATGAGGTGTTTAGTTAGATAATCCCTTGGGAAATGCCCTGTATACAATTTCTTACTATCGCAGAAAGTTGCATAAAAATTACTTTATTTATCTAAAAAAATTATCTCACAAATAATTAAAAAGTTATAGGGACACTGGGAAAATTAGCATGGACACCCTGCAATTTAGGCGAGCTGCTTCAAATGATCTCCAATGAATACCACATAATAAATTTATAGGATTTCCCAATACATTGAAGCTCATGGTTATAGGAGTAAATACGAGGCGCATAACATGTTTCGTGTAAGAAGAACAAAAACTGCTTTACAGTTGACCGTAATCTCCAATCTCAATAATAATATGCGAGATGGTCAAATCACAAGGCGTACTTATGATCCTACTTGACTTGTTATAATTAGATTCTATACTTGCACTTCCGCAGCAACGTCATCCCAATGAAAACAAAACCGACTTAAATCTCCGTGCTTCAACCCATTCTGAACCGCGGTGGTACAGGATCGGACCGAATGATCGTTTATAGCGTTCTTCCTTCTGTTTTTCAACCACTTTCTGATTTCCGAATGATTTAAGAAGTCCTTGATATATCAGAAGAAATTTGAATTAATATTATTCTATATAGGATTAATAATGTCTTTCTGAAGAGCAATACGTATAAAAGAAATTGGAGAAACCATCATTACTGACCAACATTACTGACAGTAGTTTTTGACGACTTTGTCCATATAAGTGTCAATGAAAGGTTTTGTTTTTGATTATTTAAACTTAGTTTAAAGCGGGGACGGGGTTTGTAGTTTAAAATATTTGTGTCTCTTGATTGTGTTATTTGTCTAAATTATCTGGTTGACTGGCTTTTTCTTGTCATACAAAATCATGACAACTGCCAATGATCCCCTGCGATAAGCGATTAGGAATTGGAGATTGGTTTGTTGACAAAAGCAAGAAGTGCCAAGAACAAACAACTAGAAAGGAGGCGATGTTGGTACACTAAGTTATTAAAAATTTGTCTGGAATTCTGGTTATTAATAAACTTTAATACAAGTTTTTAAATCTGACATGCTAACACGTCTTTGGACAGCCCCTTGCAAGATCAATGCAAATAACAACATCTATCATGAAATCTGCTATGCTGTGTAATTTGAACCTAAAAAGTACACCTAAATTATGTATGTTACCGTATGTATGTATGATTATCACGTAGGTACGTTATCTAGCTGATAAAATGGTTACAATCAGTATATATATCTTAAACCAACCCTGTACTCCCACAATAAGAGCACACTTCAGACACCAGACTTTTTCCTCGGCATCATTCCAGGAGTATCTCAAGTCGCTATATCGGACCAGCAATTATTTTAATCTTCGGGATATTTGCCTGATCTACTGCACCATGCTACAATTCTTCATATAGCATAGTTAGAATATGTAACCAATAATCATTTTGTCCGTCTTGTAGCGGACCAGGAGAATTTCCCGGCATAGAACGGAGCACAACGGGACACGCTACGAATTGATCGACTCGCCTTCATGTATGCAGGCACTAAATAAATCGATACGCTGCAAATTTTGTTTTTCCAACTGGGATTTATGCTCCGGAGGTCGATCGTTGAGGTAGGTAAGGCCCGAGATTAATTGAGATGTTTCATTTTTAGTGTGCTATTGATTTACGATAGAATGCCACGCAGATTGCTAAAGTAAACACACAGCAATTTAGTCGTATTTTAACCTTTTAGCCTCTGGACATTCTATGCTATTTTGTTTTGCTTCTTTCCCTACTAAATACCGCTCACGCATTCGTTCATTTTGTGTTTTCTAGCTAGGAAGCGATTCGCGAAATAAATATATTGGATACGTCCTCCGCAATTTAAGCATAGCCGGTATGCGCGTTGAAAATTGTATACGTGAACTGTAACTAACAGCCAATTCTATACAGCAGGAACGTACGCAAAGCACCTCAACTTGTAGGTGTATGCTGTGCAAAATTATTCCTAGATACCGGTGGCTCAAGTAGTGTAGGCTGCCCTGCATGACAAGTTACATTCATAAAAAAAATGTTTTGATTTTAGTGATTAGAACGTACCTGTATATATCATATGGCGTTTTAATATTCATAAGAATGCACCAATACGAAAACCAATTGTTATCGAGTGACAAATATCCATATCACCCATAATTATAGCGAAAAGTAGTACCTACTTTCAGTTTCACTTGGAAAACTACAACAGTACTATAATGTTGTATGTTTCCTATCAGGTAGTTTATTATTTGTCGTGTACCCGTTGATTGGACCGTTAGAATATTTGCGAATTATTGCCGGTTAGTTAAGTGACTGCGATTTTCCAACTTTCTTGTTCACTTTAGGTCAGATTCCTGAGCGATGCCGGTTCAGAGCAACAATTTGTTTGCATAGCCAATAGGGAGGGTACATATCGGTATAACAACGTAGGTGCAGTGGTAATTAATCAGCATATCCAAAAGGAAGAATCTCAGCACGGATTATTTTTTGGCAGTTATGCTCATAAAATAAGTTTTATCAAATCCTGTTCGGAAGATCTTGAGTTATGCTTGAATTTTGAATCTTTTATAAGCATGGCTTATCTCCGCACTACTCTCAATTTTGAGATCGCCTGTAGTATTCAGCGGTCATATTCAGAACAAGTTTATAACCCAAAATATAATCAGCTTGCCGACTATACATAATATATTACCAATTTATGTAATAATCAAACATATTAAAAACCAAAACCATTCCCTCAAATTTCAATGCTGACTTTGATTGTTACTTATTACGTTCTTCTTTTTCTGCGCCACATGCCGCTATGTATGCCACCATATATCTATAATTGTGGAATGGAAACTTACAGTGACATTTAGAGAATACATTTATTCAGGCAGGTCCAAAAAGTCAAATTTCATCTAATTTTGTATGTCTTTCACATATATCTCAAGCACCCTTTAGTTTGGCAATGTCCCATATAGGCTTCTATCTTATTACATTTACAATGCAGGTTGAACATGGCCTGATACCAAAACATTTTGCCCCGTTGTCACGAACTAATTTTTTCAGACCCGAAACTTGACCATTGAATAACTTCTACGTACTAATATCTCCGTGTTGCAATTCAATAGATGACTTTCAAAAAATGAACTTTTCTAATTGCTATTGAAGAAATTACAACACTCCGCGAAAGCATAAATAATATCACGTTTACATGCCTATTAATTTTTTTGTATTATGTATGTGATATAAGTAGTTAATATAATAATAATAATAATAATAATGATGACACGGCCAACAAAAAATTAAAAGCTTGTATAGGTAGTAGGCAATGTACAGGGAGGTCCAATTTAAATGCGCATTGGCTGTTATTTTCGCTATTTTTGAGCTAAAAATAAAATTGAATAACTAGAATTATGTAGAATTTTATGAAAAATCAGAATACGATATCAGAAATTTTATACGGAGGATTGTTAAAGAGATAAAAAAAAATCGAAAAAAGTTGAGAGTGAGTTTTGTCACGGAATGTAAATAATGAATATAAAAGGGAGGAACTTACAAACGATAATTGTTGTCGGTTTCCATTCCGATAATATACAATGTATCCGCGTTAACGACGTACCACCCTTGTAAAATCTGTATTTGTCGAATGATTCTGATAACATTTTTTCTGTCAGATAGACATTCAAAATGAGCATTTAATTAGTGGGTAACTTTATTCTTGGATTATAATGGTGGCCAACTATTACCACTTTTATGAGCTCATATTTCAAAAAGTGCTATTAAGAAAAAACTGACTGCAAATTCTTGTTTAGGATCATTTAAAGCCTGTCTAAGTTCACCTATCAAAATCTAGCAACAAATAAAGATTTTACAAGGATGATAAGTCCTTTCCATACACACTGTATCCTTATCCTTAATAATATTCTTTTAGCATTCTAGGCAAAATCTCATATCTCAAAGTTTACTCGCTAATTTTAAATGGAACACCCTATATTTTATTACATGTTTGGAAAGTCCTTAAAGAGTAAATACTTTTTGTTATAGGTGGATCTAACTTTAAAGGTTAGGGAGTTATTTCCATTGTATTCTAAGAAAGGGCTTTAAAAGGGCCGATTACATGATTAGGGTGTCAAAATGT
Source organism: Pseudeuparius sepicola (assembly GCA_963920635.1). NCBI lineage: Eukaryota > Metazoa > Arthropoda > Insecta > Coleoptera > Anthribidae > Pseudeuparius > Pseudeuparius sepicola. The sequence goes on along the minus strand of OY987302.1, from coordinate 41,327,528 downwards.
CACTTAGTTAATAGTTATAAATAAATAACGTAAATTATGTAAGCCGATGTCATAATTTATTATGCGGTAACTTCATTTCTTCATGTGCAGTAGGTTTTTTTATTATTGATAACGTTACAGGTAGTTTCAACTATTTCCACTAAAAATAAGTCTTATCATTTTTTATAGCTTAAAAAGTGACATTTTGACACCCTAATAATGTAATCAGCCTTTTTGAAGCCCTTTCGTAGAATAAAATGGAAATAACTCCCTAACCTTTAAAGTTAGACCCATAATACCCTGTACCAAAAGTATCTACTCTTTAAGGGCTTTCCAAGCATGTAATAAAATATAGGGTGTTCCATTTAAAATTAGCGAGTAAACTAAGGATTTGCGTAAGTGAATCGCCAGGTATGTTCTTCAGAACTTTATCTCAATATCGGTACAAAATTATTAATTAGGCGTAACAGGCAATCTCCAGTCCAAGTTATAGCCCAAAATCTAATTTGGTTTTTGAGTAATACATTTCCCTTTTTTCGTCTAAAATTAAAATAACTCCCTAACCTTTAAAGATATTTTTTTAAATAGACCCTTAATACCTTGAATCAAAAAGAACATACTCCTTAAGGGCTTTCTAAAAACGTAACAAAATATGGAGTGTTCCATTTAAAAAACATAATTTTGGGTCGCCACTACTTATTGGATCACCCTGTATATTGTAAAATATTTTCGGAATGTTGTACTTACGTTTCTCTACAAGTTTTATCGATACTTTTTTTTCTAGCATTAACAATGTAGAAGATATAGACCACCGCGGCCTACGTAACTCACCCTTTATGTTAAATTTGACTTCATATATTCAAATTTGGCGGAAAATTCTACATAGTTCTAGTTCTTCAATTTTACTTTTAGCTCAAGCATAACGAAAATAACAGTTAGTGTGCATTTAAATTGTACCACCCTGTGCAATCGCATATAGCCTAAACAAGCGCTTATGCGGGTACGAGATTCCTGCGGTTTGTACTAATATACAGATAGAATACTCTAACTACGGACATGGGAAAAATGAAGAGGAATCTACTGACGTCCACCCCGCCAGCTTGTTGCGGGCGCTGCCTGTTATACTGCGATGACGACGAATTCATATTTATTTGCTCTGAGCCTGAGCCTTGCACCGCAGTATAACACGAAGCAAGAAACTGGGGTAATAATAGGGTTCCGATGAACATACGTGATTCCCTTCAGGTTGAAACATTTGGAGGGAGGATGAAACAATTTCTCTTAGGAAATAGAATCATGGTAGCTAGCATTTAAAAACAACCGTCATAAGTGATGACACTTGTTTCTCTAAATAGCATGTTATTTAGGTTTAAGGTTAAATTATTAGATAGTTTCTGCTTCATTCGCTCTAACGGATGGTTGCATGAGCAGCTTTGCTGGATGTCGCCACCATTCACTGTATTTTTTTGTGTAACTTTGTAACTTACTACATCAATGAAGGCCTATTATTATTATTAAATAAAAAGTGCACCCTGCTTTTTTAAACCGCCATACACAGTAAACACCCACCTCTCGTCCGGAGTAGGTAGTGATACTAAAATCATGGAATTCCAAGTGAACGACTTGCGCCGGCTATTACCCACCAGTCAATAATCAAACTAGGTTTCTCTCATGTCCGCAATTCTAGTATTCGATTTATGTTCCAATATTTTTTAAAATTATTAAATGGATTTTGTTGCTGCAAAAAGGTCAAGAAAAAACAATTAACTTCTTACCATTAATTTTAAGATGCGATATAAATAACTCGGACATTAAAATGATATGTGACGATAATCTGACCCGCGTAGCAGCACATTATTCATAAGATCAAATTATTTCTTACAAAACTACTTACTCTGATTTTTTGTCAATTAGTATTTAAATATGACGCGTTCTATCAAAAATAAAGTGAGTCTTCCTATGTTAATGAATTCAAATGGAGCCATTTAACGTGTAGGGAGTCCGGTTCGGCCAATTGAGAAATCAATTTGTTGAATCCAAACAAAAACAAAATGAGAGGCCGGGAATGGTACGTAAATAATTTACATGTCAACGTTTATAAGCAAACACCTTGTCTCCTGCACCATTACATGTGTCCACTCTTGTGAGCTGTAAATTGCCAGTCGGGTCTGCTCGTAGCTGTTGTTTCTACAACTTCACAGTCATAATAATTTCAGCTGTAGCTGCTCTATAATACTGAGAAACTAGAGACACTACAAGATTCTCGCCGAGATTGCAGATTCTAAAGTACAGCGGAGCGCGCGTGTGACGTGGTAACTACCTCAGTCTTTACGCTGGTTTTTGAGAGATAAATCCAATACGCAAAATATTTTATTAAACGACATAAAGCCGGAGAATTTGTCACTTGAGATTTCTGCCTTATTAAAATTATTTTGCGTAATACTGCGTTGTATTTTTGTGTTTTGGTGTGGATAATAGTATACAGTGTGTTCCATCTTAAGTGTCATCAAGATCGTAGGTAGTAGGCCCTGTTTGAGAGACTTGTGGAATGTGAAATGCTCCCAGAGGGCATCATCTTCCCACATCCCATCATAATGGAGAAGAAACATTCGAATATCTCAAGAAACAAAAATTTTTCGAGAGTGTTCACACTTAAGATAGAACAGACTGTATGCCTAACATGTAACAAACGATCTTGATATAGAATTTATTTTGTTAAACATATTTATTTTAGTTTTCCTTTCATTAAATTTAGATGCTTTGATGAGACAAATTCGTTGGTATTAGTTTCATCAAATAAGCATCCCATATAAATATCTTCGGAATCGCAGAGGGGGTAGACCTCTCGATTCAGAACTTGCCCTACTACAACTACTAGTCTACATGGAGGCCAAGCAATGAGTATATGTTAGGGCAATCTACTACAAGTAGACAGCAACAGGGTTAGGAACAAAAAAAAAACAACAGAAACAAAAAAATTGAAAGGAGGCCAAGTTATATCTTGAAATAGGTAATTGTGTTGTTTCAGTTGCGATAATGAAGAAAAATCAATCCCATTAATAACACTCCAGTTTTTCCGGCCGGCTCACCACAGAACGACCAGCATACATTCACATTTTTATGTGATAATTTGCCGTAATGATAATGAGTCAATAAACTGTAATTACAGCCTCCAGGAAAAAATATACAACTGTGTCAGTTTTATTTCCTCTTACCACTAATTGCAAAAACCGCGGTTTATATAACCCGGCTGCAAAAAATCTTTGTCATTTGGATTTCGCCAGAAAAGCCATTATCCGTTTGGGCCCCAATTAGGCAACAATTTACCTCGATGAAAATTTACCTTGCTCTGCAGTCGCGCTGCGCTATGCTTAGCAGAAGGTTGCCGGCGCGGATTTTAAAAACAAAGCAATTTCTTTTTCGCCGGTATCGTGAATATCGGCGGCGTTTCACAACGTCACGTTGGTTGGGCAACGCTTGTCTAACAGAGATCTGCAATTCCGGGCGAGTCGTGCAGGGCACAATGATATGCTTGTTCTCAAATTTCGACGACGATGATGTGCAGGAGCCCATCGACACAGTCATGACTATTCATGATCTATCGAGGTTTGCGATAAACGAGTGGTGCCACTTTTCCTCTTTGCAATACGCGCACCAATAGTTTACTGCATTTGGTCTATTCGTCTATGATGGTTTACTGTGTTTGCATTTTCCCCCTTCTCTGCTATTTTTCTCGAGCATTACAAGCTCTAAACCCGATCTGCAATTGCTTAGTCTCACTTTTTTTCACATTGATAACTTTTAGAAAGTGGCTATTTATACGTCCGACGTATATGAAAGTCGGTATACGTCTTGCGCTCTCATTGGCGAGTTGAGTCACGTGACTTCTTTGGACGTACATTTAACTCCATAACGTCCAAAGTAAACTTATTTAGATACGTCGGAAGTGCATTTTTCTCGAGCATCGTTGCAATAAGGAGAATATGCCCTCCTTTTTCGGCGATGGGCGCTGCAGTATGAAAAATTAAGTGGTAATTATTTCCAATGGTGTAACCCATCCCCGATTTTCTTGAAATTTTGGCTACCTACCTCTATTTTCGCCCGACATTCGGCGCGCGACGGAACATGCTATGCGCGCCTCGTATTTACTCCTATAACCATGAGCTTCAATATTGGGAAATCCTAGCAATTTATTATGTGGTATTAATGAGATCATTTGAAGCAGCTCGCCAAAATGTGCAGGGTGTCCATGCTAATTTTTATGCTCTAGAAAAGGGAAAATTTGTTCCATTGATTTACTTTGAAATTTAACTGTGGCTTTCACGTTAGCTTAAAATTGGCTTATTTGTTAAAATTGCATAAATTTTCATAGGTATTTTTTCACTTTACAAAATTTGAATATTGTATTAAAATACTTAGATTGCTACCATTTCTTAATATAGGTTTAGGACTCGACAAAGCTTCTGAAAAAAAAAACTTTTAACTTATTTTTTATTTTATTATTAAATATCAATAAAAAGATGTATTTTATACAAGAAAATTATAATACCATTTTAAAATTATGTCATGTTTGCTAATGTAATATGATATATTATTTAAGGTACAAATTTATAAAATTATCCTTAAATAATTTTATGTATCTAAACCAAAATTCCGACTTTCTATTACAAATTACCGCAGTTATAATTATTAGCTTAAAAACGCAAAAAAAATGAATTTTGGTTAGATACCTAAAATAATTTGATGGCATTTTAACTTTAGAGTACTGAAAAATGTAATTTAGTACTGCAATTGTCATTGCAGTATGCTTGCGTCAAACATAAACTACTTAATTTTGAAGCGTTTTTATAGGTAATTTGCTTCTAACAAAGACATGTTTTTACCGATATTTATTAGTACATAGTTACTAGTATCATTGAGTAAAGGACTAATAGGGGAAGAGGAACTTCTCCCATTTTGTGAGTTGCTAACAGGTAAATTGTAGAAAACAAGGAATCGCCATCTAGCAGGCTGCAAAATTATTAAAAATCCATCGTTACGTTGAACGCGGTATAATTTCCGTTGAGACCGCTGCTGGATCGCTCACCTCAAAATATTCAATAGAACGCGTACTTGCCGGATCAGGGCCGGTTCATGCTTCTGCGGGGCTAGGTGCCGCTTGAGAATGCGGAGCCGCGACAACCGAAAATGAATAGATAGTTTGAGCTCCGCGTAGCGTATATTTTTTTGGTTTAAATCTAATCTATTACATTAGAATGATATTTTTGAAAATGGCGTGTGACATTACAACGCTGTTGAATAATTTATTTTTCCCAATTAAATCCCTATGGCTACCCCACTGGAATGGTATATTTTTTGTGAGATTTGTTCTTTCTAATAAATTTGTTTAGCCCTTATATGGTTTACAATAGTTATCTACATTTAAGTATGGAGATTTTTCAACTTTCATTCTCAAAACTTGAACACTTTGTAGATAGGAGATTCGCAAAACCTTTAGAAAGGAAAGTTGCTTAGAATTGAAAATCAAATATGCAAACTGCTAGTTAACTTATTATTGTTTTTCTTATATAATAATTAATAAATAAATATTTTGTTCGAATATGTCAAATATTGACATTTCTCGGATTGAACCTATGAATTGAAAAGAGAATGTTTTAACCTAACTTTAGACTAATCCAATTTTCTGCTCTTATCTCCGGAGGTATGCCCATAATGAAGGAATCTTCATTTCTTTTTATTTTTGCTGCATTTTTTTTTCCAAAAAATCGATAAAAATTTATTGGATCTGATTGACACAAGCACATTTTAACAGTTCAATAGTTTACTCTCTTCCATGGCAGACTATATAGAACTTCATAGGTAACTAAGATTTATTGTAATGCAAAAATAAACGTAGTATTATTTATGATTTTTTCTAAGACTGTAAAGAAATGGCTTCATTGTATGAGAAATGTACGTCATTGTACACAGTTTTTAGCAATCGGTGCGGAATTTTTATTGTGCACGGGTTGCCACAGCATAACTGTGCGGGAATGTCATTGTACACGGGTCTGGTATGCAACTTTGAGTGAAATAGTAGGAGGCCATGGAAAACAAGCACGTCTATACAGGATGATTTTTTTAGGTCTACCACAGCCATTTTCTCGCTTATTTTACGCCCTACAAAAAAAGCGTAAGAAATAAAAATGTTGCACTTTTGGACAGCTAAGTGATGCTGGAAAAGAAATCGACATCAATGGCCAACTTGTCGCGCAATATTAAAAAAACCTCAAATTGAGCAAAACTATTAATAGCCGTGGAATGTTTATTCTAAGAGACAGAGAAAAACTTTTATATTGAAAATTGATGGCACTGAGAAGCTTTATCCATCCACGTAGTCAGATAGTTTCAGCAAATTACATCTGGTCTTCGGCTCTCTTGAGGCTATGAAAATTTTTTTTGTTTATTTCTTATCAAGCGATTTTCTCGTGTATTTTAGGCCGCACAGAAAATACGTAAGAAAACAAAATAATTTGACAATTTTGGTCAGCGAGGCGGCCTTTAAAAAAGGAATGGGCCTCCATGCCCAACTTTTCGCGGTGTACTAAAAAAACTTTAAATCGACAAAAATTTTCATGGTCTCAAGAGAGCCGAAGACCCTGTGTGATTTGCTGAAACTATCTGACTACGTGGATGGATAAAGCTTCTCAGTGCCATCAATTTTAAATATAAAAGTTTTTCTCTCTCTCTTAAAATAAACATTCCACGGCTATTAATAGTTTTGCTCAATTTGAGTTTTTTTTAATATTGCGCGACAAGTTGGCCATGGATGCCGATTTATTTTGCAGCACCACTTAGCTGTCCAAAATTGCAACATTTTTGTTTCTTACGCTTTTTTGTAGGGCCCAAAATATGCGGGAAAATCGCGGTGGTAGACCTAAAAAATCATCCAGTATACATGCTCAGTGGGGCGAATGTGACACCTTTCATAAAGGCGTTGCTCCACATTTTATTTTTTACCGTTCTTTTTTCTTAAGCAACCCCAATGAAATACACTGTTATAAGCAGAAAAAAATGTTCTTTCAGAAATGGACAAAAATAACCCCTGTTTGCCATTTAAAAATAATTAACTTGACCCTGTATCTTCCATACTAAACGAGATACAAATTTCAAAATGACATCCAAGTAATGTCAATATTCGCATACCAAATTTAATTTTTTCGAAGCCATGCTGTATATTTTACCAAGACCGGTCCATATATTTGCCGCTCACTGTAGGTATAAAATAAAAACGCAGTGGGAACCCGAGTAACGTCAGAGGATTCTCCAATTAAAAGTCCCTTGCTATTTGTCCAAATCGTGGTTTGAAGAAGATCCGCTTTGCATTGGTTTTCTTGGGTCAAGTTCAAAGCTGCAATAACGTCTATATATGTCAACGGGTGCCTGGTCCCGTGGACTTAGTTTATTTCCTACTGTGGATCAGGAGACGCGCAAGGCAACATCGATTTCCAGGCAGTGTTAGATAGGCTCAGTTTCAAAAACATTTTTAATTCGTGGTGAATGCACCGGATTAAATTCCCCGACGCCGATGCGTCACAAAGCTCAATGCTACGAGCAATACGATAAGTTACTGATCCAAAATAGTTTTCTCGATTATATTCTTAATTTCATAAAGTTAATCATACGTTAGAGCGTGTAAGTTTAAGAAACTTATATAAAATTGGAAAATAAACAATTTTTCCTAATAAAACGTTATCAAATTTTAACAGGTATAGGACTACTTCAGGTGATTTATTGAAAAAAATTATTTTGCATTTCAAAGTTTAACTTAAAAATAAATCATTATAAGAAAAATGTTGTCCATACGATGCGAATTGGTTGAAAGACATTGTACATATACAGGGTGAGTCACATCTAAAGGCAGAGCCGAAAACACAAGGTAGAATTCGCTAAAATAAGCACATATACTTAATAAACATATATTAGCTCAAAAACGCTTGGTTCTCCATATACAGCTTGTTGAAACTTTTAACATATTTTTTAATTTCTTTCGAGCCCCTTTAGGAATTACAACCAAATTTGATACATATTATGGGTTGTCACTTTGTGCAATAATTTGGCCCTGTTCAGATGAGCAGCGGCGTAGATACAAATAATTTTATTTTAACTGCCAGCACAATCACCTTGGCACTAGTTTAAAAAATACGAAATTACGAAGAAACTGTACCAGAAATAAAAAAATACCAAGAGGCGCTTTTTGTTCCAAATTGAATGGGCTATCCAAAAAAGTTTTTGGTTTTGCACAGGACCGTATTCCTTTTTTTACAATTATTTAGAGTAACTATTTGTATCTACACCGCTGGTCATCTGAATGAGGCCAAATTATTGCACAAAATGGCAACCTACCGATGCATAATGTGTACCAAATTTGGTTGAAATTCTTAAACGGGCTTAAAAAAATATTAGAAAATATGTTCTTTTTGGAAAATTTTCAACACGCTGTATATGGAGAACCAAGAGTTTTTGAGCTAATGTTTATTAAGCATATGTGCTTATTTTAGCGAGTTTTATCTTGTGTTTTCGGCTCTGACTTTAGATGTGACGCACCCTGTACATAGAGCTTCCAATAATTTATTACTTGCTTCTTCAGCTACCCATCTCATTTTCTCAATTGAATGAACTGAAAGTGGTTCAAACGCTTTGTAGCTTCTTGCTTATTGCATACCTAGGTATATCTTACCGTAGGTTGTTCTTGTTATTGTTGATAATAACAAGAGAGTAATTTAGTCGTATCTATCAAGAATCAAGAATAGTGTGGCCTTGAGATTATAAAATATTTTATGAGGTAAATTCTATGCTAAATTTTGTGAAATTCCACATCGTTCCAAACGTAAATTATTAATATAGCCAATAAAATTCCTAATTGGTTTAATAGAGTTATCTTTATACTGTGACATATAAGATATATGAATTTCATTATGAAACAATTATTATGTGCTGTATTTTAGTTAACACTCTGGGATTAAAAAAAGTATTAATTTATTGCCGTGTTCGAACAACATTTAATTGTATCGTACCGAATACTTCACGTTATTTTCTTCTCCGAACGTCGTCAGTTGATAAATAATTAGTACTTAGTACCCTATAAGTTATCTTGAATTTACATAACACGAAATAAATATTATGTACACATATTCAGCAGGACTCCTTATATGCCTTATTTGACACATATTTATATATATATATATATATATATTAAATAATATTTGCCCATAGACCAAACCCACCGTATCTGCATAATTGCGTAGATTAAAACTGCATATCTTGCAGTGTCAGGTTTGCCTATAAATTTTATTTTAGCACTTGTTTATAAGCTTACCATTGGTCCACCGAGTGTAAATAATCGCGCGAAATGTATTGCATATATTGTAGGTAGTTAACATAACCAAATAAACCAACCAAACCTGAAACATTCTAGGCGCTAGTGGTGTAGGAGTTTCATAGCTAATTAACTATAATGTTGCTGGATAGAAAGTGGCCGAGCCGATTTTTAATTCGTGGCCTTCTTAACTCTCCGTTTTCTAATTGAATATGATGTATGGACACGGACCTATCTCCTGCACTGAATTAGTAACGTCTTTATGTTACACGACAACGTTTATCTTGAATACCTCTCGTGCCGCATTCACTGTAAGGAGACATTTATTACGTCATGTTATTTTAAATAAATGTTTATTAGATCATTTTGAGAAAATCTAACTTAATTGAATGCTGCAGATATGTATCCCTCGAACGTTGTCCACGAAGTTTCTAACAGTTGTTGTTGCCAGAGCTAATAAGATTTATGGTATTCTTTCCTCTCGGTTTTTATTATCCCTTGTGCATGCACCGGAGATATGTGAGATAGAATGTCAGACAATGCTGATACGATCAATTCAGAAGTGCATTTATGTGTTCATTTAAATACCTTATCTGCTATTGAGAAATTTTCGACCTATTTGAATTTTTACTATCCTCGTTTAAATAGCTCGTACATCAGAATAATACGATGCCATTGAAGGTTGCTTTAAAATTAATGTATATTAGTAACCGTTTGTGATGTAGAATATAGATAGAGATTTTAACCTCCTCAACTTTTTTATTTTTCGATCCAGAGAAATTAGAAAACCAATTAAAAAATTAAAAATAAGAAAGATAAAAGAGGTAAAATCTCTCGTGGTCCACTCTGTACAGTCTGTACATATGATTATGATTTAACAGAATACAAAATAATGAGCAAATTAAGCTATTATCTTGGGTATACTATACATATTATGATTTAGAGATGACTAATGAAAATCATCAAAATAAAAAAAAATTCTATAGACGTTGGCCTAAAATATCGACGACAAAGAGGTAAAAGTATCGCGTGCTGTGAAGTACAGAAGGTTTCAAATAGCAATGTTTATTAGGAAACAGTACGTTAATTACTGACTAACAAACTCTTAATACAATCTATTTGCTTTACACGAAAGATATATGAAAAATAATGAAATGTGTGTATGTTCCTGATTGGCTATTATTACGCTATACAGCGTGTCCATAGGTCGACATAATAATGCCCGTAAGACTTTTGAGATTGTCATTTTTGGAAAATTTTCAGGCCTGGCCATATAATTTAAAAAATAGTTATTATACTATTTGTCGTAATTATTTCAAGTTCCCTTTCCTTTTGAGTCTGTGAAAAATCTATCCACAGACACACAGTATACACTTGACTTGGCAAACACGTTACACATGTGAGTGCGGAGAAAGGTTTTCCAGAACGTAGGTAGATATATAGTATATAACAAATGCTGATATTTTATAAACTTAACATCCAAGTTCGGGTCTTGAAGATGTACGATATACCTACTAACTTCGTGTGCTCTCTATAGCCGCCATTGAATAGGTACAACTGTTTTATATTCTTCTCCATTGTGTCGAAGAGCCGGCTCTAACGCTTGAATCTATCGAAACACCTGTTATCATCTCCTATACAATATTAGAACTGGCTCGACGCTACCCGTTTACTTTTATATTCCACCTTATAGCAGTTTACTCAGCCGATTCTTGTGCGTACACATGGCAAACATTTCGAAACGATCCTAACTGACTATCAAAGAAATATCAATTTATGCTAACTACATACTCATTTTCATAGGCAGGCTACTTACAGATGGTGCAATACCTCGGACTCAGTTATTTGCGATTTTCTGTGTGCCATTAATTTAGCGAATACCACAAAAAATCGTAGTGTAATTGCACAACTCGGCACCTAATACCCCCGTCACGAAATAATCAAGTAATCAATTGATGGAACGTGCAATTATGAGGTCTTAATTTGTAGGCATAATTTGCGTAAACGGAATACTATAATTTGATTAAAGTATTATTATCTTATTAATTTTGGTAGGAATCCCTAGAATGTAAAACATACTGATCGATTCCAATTTCATGACTTTCAACTGACGAATTTTCTATGCTATTTGATTTTGAGCCAAGAGGCATACAGGATTTCCGAAATCGGTCAAACCAGGACAGAGTTGCAGAATTTGGTGCCGACAGTAAATTTGAACTATAGGTAGGTATTTCTTCTCGTTTAGAAAATATTCATCATTGATAGACATTTCAAACTTAAACATTACTATAGGATACTTTTCCACTGTTATTGTCTTTTTTGTGATACGTAGAAACGACACTTAACATGGGCATACCTACCTAATATAGAAGATAATACAAATACACTGGCGCTGAAAATTAGAGGATATTTTGCAATAGGGCTACGAACTCATTTAAAGAAGCTGAAATTTGAAAGACTTCCGAAGACTGGATATGCCTAATTTTTGCGTATGGTTTGCTTTTTACTTTTGACTTCTTATTAATTTTACAAAACTACTACTGATATGATATGATCAACGATATAAAGGAATAGATGACTCACTCTAATACAAATAAATCGGTTTTATTTTGCTTCTATATTAGCGGGTCGGGGGGACGAAAGACGAGGTAATTTGTTTACATTGGCATTTCTTAAATTCAGTCTTTCCTATTTTGTAATGCAGAATAAATATTTTTTTGATAGACTTGTATATCGTATATATGCTTTGAGATACTTATATTTACAAAATAACCTAAATCGTATAAAAAAACTGGAAAACTTGAATGTGCCAACAATAACATCTTTTCAATATCATGAAACAAAACAAGTTGCCTTTGGTAATGTATCTATACCTATATATCGTTGGATATGATCATTTGTTGAACGAATTTTTAACTGACTCACGCATGTAGTCAACTCGTGACAAAATTCATGTCGATATCAAACTTTCTACCTCTTTTCTCGTTTTTGATATTTAAGCCCAGATTCGCCAAGCTTCCGGACTAACATACTTGCTCTATTTCTATACATTTCCTATATCTACATTTATTATATATATCTACATCTACATTACTTCTATGTATCTATATTTACCTAAAAACTTTTTAATTCCACACTCCTTACCCGCCCGCCGTAAAAATAACTTCTAAATATATTTCTTTGAAAAATGTAAAAATTCAACCTGCATAAACACAAATTTGTTGACTTTTAATTTGTGAAATTTGTTTGACGCTTTTAAAATGTATTATCTGAAGATGGCGTTTTTAATCTGTATAAATGCCGAAACGTAATAAAAGAATGAACAAAAAACCACAACAACGAACATAATTTGTTTTATTAAAATTTTTGGTCGAATACCCAGGAAACAACTAACCAATGTAATTTTAAACGACCAGTAAACATTATTACTATATTATCTATATCTAATACTAAGGCATTTAAAATGTATATCTCTGTTAATTTATTAGTCATATATAGTTTAAAAGTTGGTGTAACGTGATTTTTTAAGATTGCTTCTGACTAAAACTTTTAAGAGTTCTGAGTATCTGGAAAAATCTAGATCCAGCGTTTACACTGAATTGTACAAACTTACTGGAAAAAACAAACTTCGCAATCACAAATGTTCTGAAAGTTTTATGTAATCTACCTTTCTTAATATAATGCCTTTATTGACGATATCAAAGATATATACAACCTATATATCTTTGACGATATGAATATAAAGTTTTATATAATCATCACAACGTTGTCGTTGAGACTAAATAAGTAATATATCTGAGTTCTCAGAAAACATGAGTTTGTGTATGACCTATTTTGTCATAGCTGACCAGTTTGACAATAGGTGGCGGTGATAGTCAACGCGAAATTTGACATTGCATTGCGCACTAGTGGAATTTGAAGCTGTTGTTTCGTGCACTTAAAGGCACTCGGCTTCGTTTAGTGCCTCAACGTGCATGTGCACTCATATGCAATTGCCTCATTGCTTAACTTTCAAGGTATTATAAAATTTAAACTATTGTAGGTAGTAAAATAGTTGTGAGAAATTTTTTGCGCAGGATTTTATTATTAAAAGAGAAAATAAATAAACTAGGTGTGCTGCGATAGTTAAGTTTCCATTGCGGTAATGTGCACAAAGGGCAGCAGCACGCACTTCCCCATTGAAGCAGTGACGTCATAAGCTAATGAAATCCTTCCGCGAATTCAAACGAATTATATATAGGTACTTCTAGCTATTTGTGTCTAGACGAAATATGTTTTTTTTCGTATTTCACATATTTAATTTAAGAGCCTCTTTATGGCATTCAACATACCTAAGTATACTTTTTTTTGTGTACATCCCTATTTATAGTCGCTGTTAGGTACGTGTCGGACACCATCAATCTGAATATGACCGCATCGCGAAATAGGATCTCGTAGGGAGTTAATTACAAAACAAATGTAGCGTCGCAGGCACAATTAGGTCCGGTTAATTGACTGGTTAGGCGGAAACCGCAACCCCGGAGGCCGCCAGCCGCCGTCACTTCGCTGCGTACGAAGGATTGTGTTTCGACTATGCTAATTGAAACCCCTCCGACCGAGGGAAATAGAACATTCTTAATTCCATCGACAACAGACAAACTTTTCGTCGTACCTTTTAATAATATACCTCATTAAATTAAAGAATAACTGAAATCTACAATTATTGTTTCCAAATTTATTCTCGCGATTGGTATATCCATTCAAACTATATAAAAACTTTGAATGTAAAATATCAAAAATTAATTGTGTATTATGTACCTGCAAAAAAACGAACTCTAAACCTTCTCTTTGATACTTGACTTACAACAATAGTCCAACCTAGCATTTTCATAATAATAATTATTTATCTTTAGTTCGTCTATACTAAGGATCGACAACTAAGCAATTGCAGTTGTTTATTTGGATATATCATTCTTACTCACCATCACTTGAAGATCCAACTTGGGATCCTCCTCCATCTCCTGGAAAAATGATTCACACTTTACAATTCAGCACTTTCACCAAAAACAATTCAAAATATTTGCTAAATATTGGTCTAGCATGAAATTATATTTTTTTATTATTTTTAATATATGGCATAACGCCGTATAAATGTAAAAAGGGAAAACTTTCTAAACGTACAAGAATAACAAAAACATTCTGGTGCTGCTACGATATTTTACTTCAAACGTTCTATAATTTAAAATTGTATTTACATTAGAAAGTAATATCACGTACTTAATTTTGCCATGCCGTGAAATAAATTTATCGCATTCCAAATACACCAACTACTAATAAAGCAAAGTTATATTAATAAATCTATTCTAACTTTGTATTTCAGCAAACTGTGCGGAAGAAACAGCTACATGACTGTATTTTGTATTTCATTATTAACGCGTTAAATATACCAATTTTCTATGGTCCGAGTTTACGAATGAGGCATACACTTTTTTTAGATATACAAACCAGTTTATTTCCTCAGCGATTTTCCAAATAAAACGCATATTTTAATGGTAACACCATAAATTAGTACAGCAAATTCTAGGAAGATATTTGAATTCTACAGAGATTTTATTTTTTTAATATACCTAGTCAAGTTTATTGCAAATGTTCCGTTCAAAGATAAACTGCGTGGTGCATCTGCGTTGTGCATGCACATCATCATAAATAGTAGTAAAGAGAACGGCCCGAAGACCGAACATTTCGTTGCGGAGAACGAAAATAAAGAAGAGGCAATTTTTAGAGATCCTGTATCATCCTGTATCAACAGTACAACGAGATCAGAAAATTTCTTCCTCGACTGGGTCTTGTTGAACAAACGCGTGCTTTTCATGTACCGATTTTTTTACCGACGGGCAGTACAGACAAGAGAGACATGATCCATTCTTCGGTATTTTCATATAACATAAATCATTGATTTTTAAGGGGATTTTCTCGTGATACTTCGTTGACAAAAATAAATATGTATTATAATAATAGAAATTTCTGTTGCTATGTATATATGCCATTGATTTAAGTTCTACATTGAAATGGATGGTTACAACTGTTTATAATTAGTTAGGGGAATAAAATACTGTCCAAACCTATGAATAAAGAACCCCAGGAAGGAGCAAATTTGGGCTTTACGCTGGACCGGTCCAGTCTCTGCAAATAGCGGCATGCCGTTTCCGGTTTACAAAAGTGCTTACCAATAGAATGTTATCCCCCAAACATTTTGTTCTGGTAGTCACGGAATAGCCGCAGGCTGCACAGCTAACCTTAATAGATCTCCAAAAAGTATACTTATCGAAGAACTACACAAATATCTAATAGCACAAACCACCGTGACAACTGTCAAATATAAAAATATTTTGTCAAAATTCAGTCTCCATACAGGGCGATTTCCGTCTCACCTATTTTATAATGCCCATAGAGCGTTGGCTCCTTTCTGGGGTTCTTTATTCATTGGTTCAAACATTCCCAATGTTTTCTAAACATAATATTATACTTCATATTATAACGCCTTCTTTTTTATCCCAAAGCTTCTGTGACACACTTCAGGATGAATTTTAATTACCTTTCTCTCTCCGTTTACTTTATACAGGATGAACTTTCCGTAGTATATTAGAACGGAATATTCCATACCTGTTTTAAATTTTCTTTCCCATAATTGGAATTCTTCTATGCGGTATGCACACCAATAAGGCCGAGTGGGAGGACTCACTTCACTTTTTTTGTTGTTCATGGGGCAGCTATTTAGAAATTGGTATTTAGAGACGCTATCCTGCCGGTAATGCCAGGTCTTCTGGTCAATTTTTAAGGCATATTACCTTTACGTGATTCCTGGGTAATTTTACGCTGCAAAATAATTTGACGCCATAAATAAGGGAAATATTGAAATTAATTGTTGATATTCGAGCCAGCCGTGGAGCCATAATTATGAACAAATTGATTTATACTTGATAACCTATAGTTGGAGATTGTGCTTCAAAACAAAATCAGCTGGTGCGATAGATAATGGAATCTTGCAGAGCGCGGACAATTGGAGAAAATTATTGAGTGTAGCTTCTTGAAATATGCAGCACGCTTTGGTTTATTTTGTTTACTGAGATGAGAGTAAGCAGATACGCTATTTGTTATATGAATTAGACGTAGCACAAGACTTAGTAAATTATAGACGCGGCTGTTATAGGGAGCAACAATCCTACAGACAAGCGTAAGAAAGGTGGAATAATGAAGAAGAAGAAATAATGTTAACAGTTCAATAACTTAACATTGTTGAAATTTCCACAATTCTTAAGAATTGCAACTCAAGGCTGGTTATAATTTGTTTTAGCTCCAATATTAAAGTTTGAAAGTCGGTGTGCCAGCATTTTTTGGAGGCGGTTACAACAACGCTTCTGACTACCTATATGTCTCCTTTAATCTACGCTTATTATACCTACATATTTTGTAAAGTAAGTTCATGTCGCGATCATACAATCGCTTAAGAGTTCCCCAGAGATGCTTATATTTATTTAAGCGAGTCGATTTACTGATTGCGCATAAGAAAAGTAAATAACAAAGATAATTAATACATAATATACAAAAAAAACTCTACCAAAAAATTCCTAATGGATTTCAGATTTCGGATATACAGGATGTTCTAGAAATGAGTGCCACTTAGGTTTTTTTGTAGTGAACCGTTTTAGATAATCTCAAGTCAATTTGTACAGGGTTATTCATATAACATTCTACCCCCTTAACTTTTTTGGTTTTAATTTTTGGAAAAAAATGTAAATATGAAAATTGCCCTGGAAAATTCAAAACAACAACTTCTTATTACGAGAATCGCAGAGCTTGAGTTTCACAGTTTGTATCAGGTGTTAATTGTTGTGTTACTACATCGTGCTGTGAAAATGCTATATTATTGTTGGAATATACATAACTTTAAAAAATAAAGAAAAGAGAAAATCGAGATATTTGCAAATATTATGGAGCTCAGTCCAGAGAGTGTCGAAAATGCTTAAGTTTAGACCATATTGTTATTAACGCTTAGTTCAAAAATTGTATGAAAATATTAATTATAGAAGGCGAGAATATTGCCGTTTAGTGTCGGAGAGGCAAGAGGAAAATGATCAGTTGATAGATGCGTATTTTTATCACGATAAAAATTACACTATACCTACTACTATTAAGTAACTACTAGTATTACTACTCCTACAGTTTGTTCAGCGAATGTTCGGCCCTACGTCACAACTCCCGTTCTTGTCTGACTCGTGAATATACGACCGATATACGTCGTATATTCACGAGTAAGACAAGGACGGGAGTTGTGACGTAGGGCCGAACGTTCGCTGAACAAACTGTACGGTTATTACTATCACAGATTCTATATTGTGAACCAATGAAGCCACTTTTACAACATGTAACGTTTTTAATAGAAGAAACACTACTAAGTATTCTTCATCAGTAAATACACGTCAGTTTATTTCAATTCAACGACAAGGTCGGACTTTAATAAATGTTTGGTGTGGTACATTTCGGAATCACATAATTTGGTCCAGTATTTTTTGAAGGTGATTAGCTAGACTAAAATATTTACAGCTGTTAAGAAGAGAAATTTCTTATCTATTGAATCAAGCAGTGACTATACTATAGTCACTGAATCAAGTTAATGAGCCGAATATTGTTATATGTTTACAACAAGGCGGTGCTCCGGTACAAAAATCAATTGCTGTCAATTGACATTTAGATTACACTTTTGTAGAGAGAATTGGTTCAAATGGAATTATTTTATGGCCTGCCAGAAGCTCAGACTTGACCCCACTCGATTTCTTTCTGTGGGTCACTTTGAAGGATCGGGTGTATGCGGAGAGGTCAAATAATGTCGACCAATATAAAAAAAGATCTCTCAGGAGATCTGAGAGATGAACGAGGCAGGTATCGTGGCTAACTACAAGAGAAGTTTATTAAGAAGGTATTCTCTCTGTGTTTCACAAAATGGAAGCATTATAGAATACTATCTTATATAATTTAAATTAATTCATAATAAAGTATCACGTTCCACGCATAAATAAGAGTACCTGAAATGTCAGAACAAATTAAATAAAACTTATGGAAAATTTCCACAGCACTATTAGCTTTGTTGAGTTTTCAATATAAGTATTTGAAATTGTGGGAATACTACAATTAATGTAAATCGGCAAATCGCCATTTCTAATATTTAGAAAAATACGTTGGTTTCGAAAATCTAGAAATATACAGGGTGTTCCATCTAAGAAGCATAAGGTCTGTTACACGATGCCAAAAATTCGTTTTGAAATTTCGCGGTTTCCTCGTATAAATTGCTAATTGACTTTAGGTCTGCACCTGTAATTTTTTTCGGAAAAATGCAAATATCTCAAAAAGGTTGGATTTAGAAATAGGACATGTTGCATGTTTTTGTTCCAAAATGATGCCTAGAATTCAAAAATGCAATAATATACAGGGTGTTTTATTTGAAATAAGAAAGTTGATATCGACTTCCGGTATAACCGGAAGTGCCAGATTCACCAAAATATTTTAGTTGAGCAGCGCCCATCGGCATTGGTGGGGTGCCAAATTTTCAGAATTTTCCTAATTTTTGTTTTCCATATATAGATCGATGCAATTCGTGGTGGGCCACCCTGTATATTTATCAAACACAAAGAGCATATATGTAACAACTAGTACCAGGGAATCCATCTGAAAGGTATCCAGATTTTGGCCTAGTCCCAAAGAAGCAACATCTAGTTATAACAGTACCAAAAGGCAAAAGGTGAATTGAACTAAACCAAAATACGACGACGGGGCGACTATACCATATAGCACTGTAAGGAAGTTACTATATGTCAGTCTTAAACTAACTATATACAAAGGTTTATTAGGGTTGCAGCAATATACCTAAGATTTCAATAAAATACAAAACTAGAAGTGAAAACAACTCAGGATGTGGCAAATTTAAATTTATTGAATATATAGGAAAAATCTTTAAATAACGGCAATGGCAGCATGACTACCTATGCGTGAGCAACCAATTAAGCCGACGATAAGAAAACAGTGGAGAGTTTGAGTAACATCCTCCCAACCTCTCGCAAATCCGAACCTTTTAAGATGCCCCCGAGCCGAAACGCAAATTATCACCTCGGCCGCGCGGGAATCATAACACCGGAATAATATCTTAAGAATGGTCAGTGTTTTCGCTAAAGACCACATCGGCACCGATTTACAAGCAATTACGTTGCCGGCCCGGCCGGGCAGGTAGGTACTTTACGTCGGAGACGTCCATAAACACATAAAAAGCCAGCCAGCGGAGTCGGCCGTCTCGACTTACTGGGCGGCGAGCAGGACTCGCCTGAGCGACTGAGCGGGCTCATCTTCAAAGCGCGCGACCGGGCCCCCGCCTGAAATACGACACCGCAAATTAGGCAATAGATTATATCCGAAACTCAAAAAAAAGATTAATTGAAAACGGGTACATGTTAATTCCGAGACGGGCGTATATACCTTCGATTCTTTTCTTGGGTTATTTAGGGCGCCCCTGAGCGTGTGGTGTGGAGAGGGAATTTTGCGTGGGGTTTTGGCCTTCTCAAGGTGTGGATGAAACGGTGTTGGTGCTTCTATTGACGAAGGTAAGGATAGGGTATAATTAGCGATATTTTCCGTAATTAACTCAAAGAAAGATTAATTATTATTACAATTGGTACAAGTTTGGATCTTCTCTTGAGACTCGACTTTTACAAGAATTACTAAGATTGTGCACGGAGTAGAAACCCGGGGTCTATCACTCGTGTGTTCATCCTTTTATCATTTGTCATTGTAAACTTTAGGCATCTTATTTATAAGAAAGAAAATGGAAAACTGTGTTTTAAAAAAATACAAGAGAACTAGGGCTGTAGATAAGGGGGGAGGGGTTTAGGGGTTTCAAAAATACATCATTGTGATTTATTTAATAATTTCCTATGCTTTATTTAAACTATTTGTCCTTAGAATTTCTAGAAAATTTCGCCTGCGGCTCATTTTCGTAAGCGCACCACAAACATCTGTATTTTCTTGAATCGGTATTCGTTAAAAAAAAACAATAACTTTTATGGGTAGGTATATCTATATCCAGTCAGAAAAACGAGTTTTATGCAAATGTTAGATATGAAATGTTAGTTATGAAATAACATGATAATTTATATAAATAGTGTCCCAAAATTTTTATAGACTTACATATTTAATTGTCACTGAGGCTCGAGGGATCCCATTGATAACAATTATTGTTGCCAGTTTAAAATCAATAATAAGCAATAATTTTGTCAACACTTTTGTCTTTTCTATAAAAGAAAAAATTACAAAATAAATTAAAAGTAAAAAAATATTTTTAAAAAAAGCTTTTATTTAAATGCGCTAAAAAGAATAAAATAATCTTTTCTTTTAAAACTTTTACTATCAACTTATAACGTCATTCCACAATTTATATGATATAAAAGCTTGTCGCGAGATTTAAGTAGTGGTATTTACTTAGTTTGAAAACTTAAATCTCGCGACAAGCTTTTATATCATATAAATTGTGGAATGACGTTATAAGTTGATAGTAAAAGTTTTAAAAGAAAAGATTATTTTATTCTT
Source organism: Pseudeuparius sepicola (assembly GCA_963920635.1). NCBI lineage: Eukaryota > Metazoa > Arthropoda > Insecta > Coleoptera > Anthribidae > Pseudeuparius > Pseudeuparius sepicola. The sequence goes on along the minus strand of OY987302.1, from coordinate 41,306,581 downwards.
TTTAGCGCATTTAAATAAAAGCTTTTTTTAAAAATATTTTTTTACTTTTAATTTATTTTGTAATTTTTAGTTTGGCCAGGTGTCTGAGTCTATTCATCTCAGTTAACGCATCATTGTTGCAAGGTCGTTTGCCGGTTAGTTTAGAACAGTCTAGCTCTTCAATGAGGAGACCTTCTAATGATCTAACCCTACTTAAGGCCACGTATGCTTGACCAGGCGCGAAGAGCTTGGAGCCTAAATATACAACGAGACAGGTTGCAGACCAATGCTGTTGACGCCTATCTCACCAAACTACACAAGTCAAAGTTAACTAGTCCGCCATCTTGGGTGTTCCGCCATGTTGGATTTAGAATGACGTCACACATATAATCATGCATTGTCATCCAAATTAAACGTGTGTACAAAATTTCAGCTCGATCGGTTGAAATTTAACTAGTCCGCCATCTTGAGTGTTCCGCCATGTTGGATTTAGAATGACGTCACACATATAATCATGCATTGTCATCCAAATTAAACGTGTGTACAAAATTTCAGCTCGATCGTTTGAAATTTAACTAGTCCGCCATCTTGGGTGTTCCGCCATGTTGGATTTAGAATGACGTCACACATATAATCATGCATTGTCATCCAAATTAAACGTGTGTACAAAATTTCAGCTCGATCGGTTGAAATTTAACTAGTCCGCCATCTTGGGTGATCCGCCATGTTGGATTTAGAATGACGTCACACATATAATCATGCATTGTCATCCAAATTAAACGTGTGTACAAAATTTCAGCTCGATCGGTTGAAGATATCTGCTTCAAAATTGAGTTGCAAGATTCCACCCGAACAAATTACATACATACATACATACATTGCAAGTTAAATAAAAGCTTTTAAAAAGAGAAGGCATACTTCTTATGGTTACTGCACAAATAATGATTGTGGGCCCACAGTTAACAAAGAAAAAAATTGCCATTTATGTTTCTGATTTTTGTTAGTAAACACACATACCCTGTCGAATTCTACATAATAGGGCAACTAGTTATTCGAACATGGCTTCACAATTCCGTCCTCCATTTTCATGAAACAAACAATTTACGGTTTGAAATGTTTTCTGTACATTTTATCTCTAACACAGACTGGTTCGATACTTTTATGTGAAATGTGACATTCCCGATGGCGGTATTATAGAAAAACGATCGATCTATTAGAGTAGTGCCCAAAATCTAATTTAAAAAAGTGAAAAATTTCGGTGTGGTAAGGATTATCTTACTATTTAATACTTACAGATTGTATTGGGGTATTTAAAGTAGGTATAAAATAGATTATTATTTGTAATACGTTTGATTGATTCCCAAAAGTTAGAAATTGTTTAATAATTATTCAATTTATTTTCGGAAATGATGTTATTGTTACAGAAATTTAAATTCCTATTTTAATTTTTGGCTTACCTGATAGCTGCCGTTTTATATGTACAATACAGGTTGTCCCGTATGTCATGGATCAAACTGCTCTGGGTGACAGGGGAGGTCATTTGCCACAAGAAAACCCAATATGTTGTTATCCAATTGTTAACTGTTTTCAAGATACGGGGTGTTGCAATTTTCATGAAAAAAAAATTGCTTTATGTCCGAAACTAGATAAGATATTTGAAATAAATTTGATATACGACATGTTGTCATGAAGAGCCAAAACTCCTGCCAGTATCAAGCTCACCGGTTGACCAGTGGCGAAGACAGGGGTCACCGGGATTTTTTTTTTTTATAACAAAATAATGCAAATGCAATACTTGGTGTATACGATTAAAAAGAGACAATTTTTAGATACACAATTTATTTGATAACAAATTTGGTTACTCGTTTCGTATCGGCTAACATTTTGCAGTAAATGCGCTTTTTTTAATTTTTAACTTTATGTTGAATGTACACAATGTCGTGTTCAGCGGCAAGCATTACTTATTTTTTCTGTAAACGAGAACGAATTTTTCGCATGAATTTTGAGCATACCTACTTGGTAACGCGGAATTAAAACTGAGGGTGAAAATTGAAACGCGGGTACGCCATTGTGCAGGGACTATTTTGAACATCTGAAATAATGAAATACATTTGTGTAAATTTTCAACATAACGTTAAACTTCAAAATGGTAACCGATACGAAACAAGTAGGTATATCCAAATTTGTTGCCAAATAAATTGTGTATATTAAAATAGTATTTTTTTAATCGTTTCTTTTTCTAAAATTTCTGCCACTGGTCAACCGGTGAGCTTGATACTGGCAGGAGTTTTGGCTTTGGACATAAAACAAAAATTGTTTTTTTAATGAAAATTTCAACACCCGTATCTTGAAAACGGTTAACAATTGGATAATAATATATTGGGTTTTTCTTGTCGCAAATGGCCTCCCCTGTCACCCAGAGCCATTTGATCCATGACTTACGGGACTCCCTGTATATATCTAGAGATTCCTCATAAAATCCAAGTGAAAAATCAATAATTTTTCTTTAGTATAGTAGCCCATTTTTAAGCCCAACAATTAAATTTCTATTTTTTAAATTTGCAAAACCCTCTACTGGCAAAGTCTAGCTACGGTCCTGGAAAGGACCATTATGAACCTCAATAAAGAAACTGGTTTCCACTGAAAATTTAATTACCATCAGAAAGCATATATACAGCTTCTGCTCAACATTGCCAGAATCAGAAACCAATAACTGTGTAGGTAGGTATATAAGTTGGTAGGTTAGGTATATAAGAGACGTTAAAGCCTTACCGCACCATCAGCTAGACGTGATACAGATTCCTGATGGTAACCAGTCGTGAGTTGTGCAACGGAAATCAATTCATGTATAAATTTCTACTTATATAGTTCAATAAAGTCAGCACAAAATATCTCTTCTAATATCCTACACGGAAAAAAATCGGGACAGTAATTTTGAAATTCCCGTATATTAAAGAAAATATTTTAAATGGCATTATAATTTATGGAAGTATATAAAAAACGTTTTTTTGTCTTTCAAAATATTTAATGAAATTTAATACTATACCTCTGTATTTTACCCTGTAGAATATGGATTATATGTTTAACTTCTTAAAATACATTCTAATAAATACCAAAATAAGGAATAATTTATAATACATGTGTATACTACAATTTATAAATCGTATATATTTAATTCGATTAATGAAATATGCCAATAATATTTAGTAAAAGTAGTGATTTTACTCCGTAATATACACAATATTACAGCGCAGAATCCCGCCGGCCTGTTTCGGCGGTTATATATGTATTTAATGCCAGGCCATTTTTATGGAATTATTGCAAACATATAAATTATTTAGGTATATCATTCATTATCTATAGCTAGCCTATAAGGGCTATGTATCTATAGAATATAGTATTATATATAGTATTTTTTTATTAAAAACTGTCCGAGTGAAATTTTCTTTTATATAATTTATAGTGTATGTAGTGTAATATATATTTTTCATTATCTAGAAAGAGTTTTATCAATAAACTAAGGTTATTAATGGAACATTCCCTCTTGTAACTTTTTTTAAGGTAAAAAAAATTAAACGTCTCAGCAGTCACCTCCTTAATGTTTTCAGGAAATAATTAAACATCATGGTTTCTTCTGGTGTTTCTTCTGAGACAAGATATTAAGTATTTTGCGAAGAATATTAACAAGGCGACGGTGTACGATTGGGTTGGCCGAGGTGTGAAACACGCAGACCTAATTTTAGGTACCGTCGGTCGTGGGTTCGATTCCCACCGTGGTGGCCCCGCCCTGGGTGTTGTGTTTGTCCAATTTTGAAATTTGTTAAGTTGGTAGGGGGATGGCTTAGAGCCAGACAAACTCCTCTAACACACGAAGGGGGATGAAATAAGCCCCGGACCTGGGAAAATGGCCTACCATTAATTTACAAAGTATATTAAATGGTATTAAACAAAATATATTATAATATGAAGTATCAGATATGTTACGGTTTAAAATATAGAATATTAGCAAGAATAATAAAAATAATATATTTTATTTAGATGTACAATTGGGTTGTTAAAGTTAAGTATAGAGTATTAAAAGGTTAAATATTTAAGTATATTAAGCTTTAATATGCTTCATCTTAAAACTAAATATAAATTGATTTTAAAAATTGTAACAATATATTTTTGGTTTTAATATTCACTTATTATAATTTTTTAATATATTTTTTAATTAAAGGTAATAAAAAAAAATAAAAATAAAAATATATTTCCTTGTAATATTTAGTATACCTAATTGTCCCAAATAGTATTATATTTTATATTAGAAAGTATTATATTTATATTTAAAATTAATATACTTTTTTCTCCGTGTACCGAATATATATTTTTTGTATTTTGTGGGTAAAAATTTCAATACCTTATTTTTTGACGAGAAAATAATCTTCCCTCTCTTATTCTTTTCTATCCGTATGATATAGCTATTTATTTTCCTGACACTATTAAATTTGACAGGTAATTCTTTGGTGAATTTTAAGAAAAAGTCAAATATTTCCGCAAGCGTTTCGTTTTGATCGAGGTTTTGATATATCTGGAGTTAGAGTTTTTAAAAAGTTGTTTTTATGCCAAGAATTAGGTTTTTGATAATAATTTGCGAGCGCACCCCTTATTTTTCTGAAAGCAGTCGGAAACATATACAGTGATTATATACGAAAATCAGTTCCAGTAGATTTGTACTCCGGTTAAACATAGTCAACACAGAGATATTTCTAATATATTGTATCAGGTTTATAGTTTATGACACACTTAATACCTTCTTGTGCAGCAAAATATTCAATAGGTAGGTACTATCTATTCTAACCCTTAAGCAGGTTTAATAAATATTCTTGAACTAAACGCCTACTCTGTCATTACCAATTATTAAAAGTAACGTATAATAAATGTTTTTGGTTGTCAAGTACCGCTGACAGATTTAAGGCGCAAAGTAGATTTATGCGAAAAAAGGCTCTTTAATGTATTTAAATCATAGGTCTGCGAGGCGTACGCGCACTTAAAAATTAATTTTCCGCCAGAGAAAAAATCGATTGGATCGTAATTGACGTATTTATTGAGACATTTACGGCAGTCAATTTACTTAATATATTCAATCGAAATTCGCAGTCCTTCCTGTTATGAATATAGATCGGCATGTCAGACACTTTACAGGTGATTGCCTGCGATTAGAATTAGAATACAACTTTATATAGATAAATTACACGATAATTATTTTATAACCTCTGTATTCGTGTTACTGATGTTACTTACTTTTCTTCTTATGATCCTGCTCCTGCTGATGCATTCCTCTGGAAGGGTCTATCATCATGGAGTGCCCCAGGTGTCCTCCATGACCCCCTGGTTGGCACTCCATGGTTATCATACTATTATCAATGATGAGACCACTCTGAAACAAAAATATTATAATTAGCCACATTAAACGAAATTGTGTTTTGCTGTTACTACCAATTTTAGCCGATAAACATATACAGTTAATAAAGGATTATTACTGTTCTTTGGCTTGCCCCGTGAAACGTTGTCGTGCAGCTTGAAATTCCCAAATTAAAAATTTCCAGCTTTAATAAGTTTCATAAATTCGTTACCTTGTATAACAGTAATTATTTAATGGTCATAAACTGTAAAACCACGCAAAACGAATTTTGTTTCTTTGAATGTTTTACAATCGCAGAAACGAAAAAAATACATAGCAGTTTAGAAATACAATAAAGGAAATATAACCATTAATTATGTGGTAGCGAAGTCATAAGCAACTCTTAGACCTTGTGAAATTAGACGCAACAACTTCAGCTGTGTCGACCGCAAGAGAAATAGGTATTTATAAACCGCACAATATTGAAAATTATATGCTCCGGAAACCCTTCCCTAGACACCCTAAAGGATAACAATATGCCTTCATTTACCTGGGGAAACTAGAGTGTGTTCCCTGACCTTTTTGGAGGAATGGATACTGCATCAAAGTATTAGTCTCCAAACGAATAGCAAATACTTGTTTACATATGTCTAGCCAATAGAAATAATAGAATCAAATTTTGGTACCCAGTGTAATCACACAACCACAGCCAACCAGTGGTGTGGAAGTATAAGGGGAATGACTACCACAATTTGATGAAAATAATTACGCTTCATTCTGTAAAAGGAAAATTGCCCACAAAAGTGATTCTTCATTTCTTTTTATAATGTATATATGAAAATAAATTATGGGGTTTTATGGAATCATTCGATTTTTTTTAGTATTGTTACGGAAAATTAATAATGCATTCCTCCATCAATATTGAATTTATCTAATATACAGGGTGTTTCTAAATTATGGTGCCAACATAATATGACAGACAGAAAATGTCATCTTGAACAAAAAATTTCCTATAAACATGTGTCTTAAAATGCATAACAAGAAAGTCACAGGGTGATGAAAGTATAGTTTGAAAAACATCTTTATCGCAATAACTTCTACAGAAGTTACGCAATTTAAATGAAACTTGGTGCAATTCTTTATTAACTGAAGTGCAACAATTTTGTGTAAAAACGATTTATTCTCATCAACCAAAGGCGGAGGGGCGGGGTAGCGCAATGGGTTTTCTACTCATAACTTTTTTGTGGTTATCTTTTTGGTCTCGCCAGTTCATCATTTCAGTGCATCTTTTTATTTTGCAATAAAAATGTACTCTTGTTTCATAACGATAGAATTAACCGTTTGCGTTGAAATCGGCAAAATGTGCCCCAAAACACCTGTTAACTCCAAAATTCGAAAAATAAAATTATCGCCTACCACATTTAAATGTTTTACAGATGAATTTTACGTTCAAAATTAAGAAAAAATGCCTAATGGATATTGAGTAAAACATCACTGGTTTTGCTGAAATATGGATTTCAAAATTTTGTCGACTTCAATCAGTTCCATTTTGAAAGCGAAAAATTTTTGATACATTGTTCATAGGAAATTTTTTGTCACTTTAAATGGTACAATTATTTTGTAAAATTTGAAAGCGGTAGTTAAAAATTTTATTTTTCGAATTTTGGAGTTAACAGGTGTTTTGGAGCACATTTTGCCGATTTCAACGCAAACGGTTGATTTTATCGTTATGAAACAAGAGTACATTTTTGTTGCAAAATAAAAAGATGCACTAAAATGATGAGTCTGTGAGACCAAAAAGATAACCTCAAAAAAGTTATGAGTAGAAAACCCATTGTGCTACCCCGCCCCTCCGCCTCTGGTTGATGGAAATAAATCGTTTTCACACAAAATTTTTGCACTTCAGTTACTAAAGAACTGCACCAAGTTTCATTTAAATTGCATAACTTCTGTAGAAGTTATTGCGATAAAGATATTTTTCAAACTATACTTTCATGACCCTGTAACTTTCTTATTGTGCATTTTAAGACCCATGTTTATAGGAAACTTTTTGTTCAAAATTACATTTTCTATCTGTCATATTACGTTGGCACCATAATTTAGAAACACTCTGTATATTACCAGGAAAATTAACATGTTTTTAAACTCGGTGAGCTACTGACTGATTTATATAATAGTGAACAAGTTGCTTTGAATATGCTATATACAGTACCCCATCTTAAGTGTGAACACCCTCCTAAAATCTTTGTTTTTGATATATTCGAATGCTTCTTTTTCCCTCATTTTACACCTCACAAATCTCTCAAGAGGGGTCTACTATGACCATGTTTGTGTTTATACCCCAAAAATTGCAATAATATTATTAGCGATATTTTATCGAAAATCTGACACCGCCATCTCATTGAATATATATTCAGCGGAAAAAGTTATACATAAGCGTCAATTTTGAAAATAATACATATTTTGAAAATTTTACTAAAATATAATAGGGCCAAGGAAACATGAAACAAGTTATATTCGTGCGACATTGCAAACATGAAATAAATGATATTTCATGTTTGCGATAAACGATATACTTCACTGTCTTGTTAAATGCTTCATGCTCCCGACTTATTATTTCATATTATCTACACAGAAAAAAAAGACTGTTGTGATTTTAGTGAGTTCGTGTATATAGTCATTTTTACACTACTTTAAATATACAAGCAAATCTATGTGGTCCCAACAATATAATCGATACTTTCGTCGTAATTGCAGATAAACCAATTTGTTTAAAATAGTTTAATTTCCGTTAAGAAGACGTATTGCCACTTCGATACTAAAATTGGCATACTACAATGAAAGCATAACCTCGGTTTTAAAATGTCTCATATTTTATTTAAACAATTAAATTTATTTTATTTAAATAATAATAATTCTCACCCTCGGACTACTCCAAACTATATAAGAGTACCCCAGAAGCAACTGAAAAAACATTATAATTTATAATTCATTGGATGAACAAAGCAACTTAATTGCAACTTTTATATTCATCAATATAATCAGTAAATCATGTTTTTCAATTTTTATGGTATTCAAGAAATTATTAGAATTACATATTAGAATTCATGTCAAATACAAGTTAGATTGAATGAAGTACTTTTTCCTCGACTGAACTAAATCTCCTATCACAAACACGTTAGTAAAAAAAACTGTGACCTTGACTGAGCAATTTACCAAAACGAATGATGGCAAATTTCTCAGTTAAGGTTTTGAATCAACCCTACACTCTATATCGTTCGTAGTCATAATGAACACTGTGCAAGTGAATGGCAATAGAAGAGCTATTAATAAACTGGGGGTTACTAGAACTATTATTGTATCCACTAAAATTAAATGTTATTAATTTATTGATCTCATCTGCAACATTTCTGTTGTTGTCAATTACAAGTTGCTGCACTAGCAACTTGATTTGCATTTTACACATCATTTGCTTATTATTCAGGCAATAATATGATATATTACTAATAATTATTATAATTGATATTAGTACCCACAATTATTACAAATTCAGCAAACATTCAATGACTGTAGTTGTAATTTCATAATAATGAACAGTTAAATGTACCCCTATTCAATTCCACAACATGAGGCCTCAAATTAAACGTTATGTTGTTCTGAGAAAAGAATGTGCTTAGAAAAGAAGTATTATAGAATCAATTCCAGAACATGACATGGTATTGATTGAAACGAAATGTTACATTTAAATTATTCATTAGAACTCAATATCAATTGTAATTTAATTGATTATTGTTAGTTACAAAAAAGCTTCTGCTTGAGTTTGGGGAATAATATCTCATATTGAATTAAACAGGTTTTTTTTTACAAAGAGACAGATTTTTCTCAGTGTAGCGCCCTGTCTCAATCGAAGCACTGTGAAGGGGTAGGCTGGAGTGAGGAGTCGTGGGGACTAGAGAAAGGAAAAGGATAGGCATATCTAATCGAGCGACGTTTGTCCTGAATTGAGTCGGGCACTTCGGGCGGATTTCATAAGTATCGTAGCCTCTTAAGTTAACCAATCTCTAGTATATTTAGTCAGATATAATATAATATTTAATAATAACTTGACACAAAATACTAAAACCTATTAAAATCCTTTCAACATTACTTCCTTGTAACCTTAAATATTTTAAAACTATATAATCTAAAGATTTTTTCTACTCCAGAATTTACGAGAATATTTTTGCATAATTTTAAGGGTATAAACATGGTCGTAGTAAGCCCTATTCGAGAGACTTGGGTGGGATGTAAAATGCTCCCAGAGAGCATCTTCCCACTTTCCATCATGATGGGAAAAGAAGCACTCGAATATCTCAAAAACAAAAATTTTACTATATAGAGTGTTCGCACTTAAGATAGAACACACTGTATAAAGTTATAAATTTTTTCACTAGGTTCATATTATTAGTCTCTAAGCACTAAGATATTTTCTAGTCAACAAATTCAGCATGTGGATCGAAGCTAGGGTTTTAGTACCCGCAACCTTCGAACTTCGATCCGTTCTCTATTAGTTCCCGTTCTCTGGTCCTCGCCTTCTGCTACTGGCAGTGTCGCCGCGAATTTTACGATATCCAGGCCTATTCGTGCCTTAAAAGATCGTTAAAATACTTTAAACGGCTGACTTGTATATCTAATTGAAGAGATGTATTGGCTTACGATAAATAAGGCCATGTGGCAAGCGCGTATATACCCTCACTGTAATTTACTTGACGGGTTCTCACTTTTCTACCTTGTACTTGCGCACTTAATATCATCTGCGACAGTTCGAGATCATAATGTATCAGACAGATAAGGTTTTGCCGGCTCATATGCTATCGTATAAACCAGTGCGTGAGATGACACCGTGATAGAAAAGAGAAATTATTGTGGAACTATTACGGATGCAACTGAATTGTTTGAAAAAGTATTTATGCGATCATTACAATTATTTCTCACTGAAGTTGAGTGTATGGGGATAAAAGGAAACTAATTTTACTGATAATTTTGACTGATGGAGATCAGTAGTAGGTATAGGTACCACAAAAATGTAGCTATTTAATTTATAGCAAATAGATACCTTATTTACCTGAAATATTTGTTATATAAAACAAAAATATCTTCTCACTCACTCACGCAACGTAACCTAATCCTCATCTAATCAGATAATACTCGTACTATCCCTCATTTGAGTCTATTCAGATGATAAAATGGGCTAATATACTTATGAGAAAACAATGAAATGTTGCTATTATTTTTTGAAGAAAGAAATGGACAAGCTGGTAATTGTGTGACCTGTTATTGCATCTCAGTTATTGAACTGTTGGTACGTTACTATTCCAGAAAAAAAAATATTATTGAAACATACCTACTCGTTTTCATGCCTACTTCTTTTCTGACTCATAAGTTGACCATTCCAATAGAAAAAAAAAAACACCCTTTATCAATTTCAACAAGACGGCCACCAAAAATTCTAAAACTATTATCTTTAAAAATTTTTCTTTTACTCGAAATATAAAGAAATTAAGGGGGGGGGGGGGGTAAAGTGTTATGTGAATCACCCTGTACATCGTCTTTGGATACATAAATATACTATCAATTTTATGTATATTTCTGAGGAATATAGGTAGATAAGAATATACTCTTATTTTATAAATGCTATCAATTGGTTGCAAAATGTACCTACCCTCATAACAGAAAGAGGAAACCTAATCAGTTTTTTTCGGTTTTTAAAGTCTCAAACAACAATAAAACTAAAATTCGATATTTCTGTTTCCAATGCCAGAATATTAAAAACAATCAGTGTTAATTGGAGACTAAATTGAAAGAAAAAAGTTTATTTGATATATGATATGACTATTATGATTATTTTTAAATCCTTGATGCCTACACATTATCGACTAGCTAGGGTTTTCCATAAATATAAGATATTTAGCAAAAATTTAGAATCTTTTAGTTAGTTCAACTTTTATATTTTGTAAATTAACATTACAGAAAAATGACAAGAGGTACGTAACCTTAACATAATATGATATAGGGTGGTTCACTTTTATGTGGTAGGACTTTAACATTAGATAGAAAAAGATAATCTAAAATGAAAATTTTATATCAACATATATCGGGGAAAGCTTAGTTTCCGAGATACAGGGCGTTGAAGTGTTGGAAAAAAATACGAAGTATTTTTTACACTGTCCGAACCAGTGGAGATATTTAAACCAAATTTGATGTGTAGGACCACCTTTTTGACTACGATATTTAGTGATAATATGAAGGTCCTGAAATAACCAGTGGTGGAGTTATGGGTTTTCACTATCACTAAATTTAAAAAGTAATTAGTACGGACCTGTCTCACATCAACGTAAATTTTTTTTTTCGTAAAGTTCTTTCAATTCTCTACAAAAAGTGTATCTTGACATTTTTTTGTATCTGCCACGGTTGTGTAGTAAATAAATTATTTCGTTTCCATCTCAGCCTTTTTTGCCTAAAAATGTGTTTTCTAAGATTATTGATAAATATCGCAAATAACAGAAATTAATTATGGAACACTTATCGGATTCAGCTATTTTATTTTTAATTTTATGGAAACAATTTTAAAAATAAACTGGCACTTGGTTTGAGGTACATTACTTTATTATCATTTTAACATTTTTATCAAATCTGTATTATTTCTTAATAATTTTTATAATTCTAAATTTGTAGAATTCTAAATTATACCACGACGAGTAAAACATGATTCTTCCGCCCATAAAATGTTATTTAAAAATTGTCTTATTTCCTTTGACTACAAAATCCATCGGCAAAATACTAATGTCCTTTCTGCATCGCCGTACTGGTGAAGATAAGTGTGCCATGGAAAAGAAAATCTTATTGACAGTTAATAATACAATAATCTGTCATCCAGTAGATGAACGTAGCAGCGCCGCAGTTTGTCTTTGTTAATAATTAAAATGCCGTTCCAATTTACAAATGAAGAGCAGGCTGACATCCATTTCTGCTATGGAGTTGCAAATGGGAACTCTGCGGAAGCAGCCAGAGAATACCGGAGGCGATTTCCAAATAGGCGCCATCCGCGTCCCTCGGTGTTTGTTAACATGCACCGGCAATTCAGAACTCGTGGTCTGAGAACTAGAATCGTCGAACGAGGAAATGAAAACAATATCCAACAAGTCAGACGCAACAATGAGATTCTTCGTGAATTCGATAGGAATCCTACAAGTAGCAGAAGAGTGTCAGTGGCCCTACGTGTTTCAAAGTCTGCAATTTTGCGAGCTTTAAAAAGAGATCACAGGCATGCGTATCATCTACAACCCGTACAAGGTTTAAGGCCCGGCGATGCAGAAAGAAGATTAGTGTTTTGCCGTTGGATTTTGGAGTCAATTGAAGGAAATAGACAATTTTTAAATAACATTTTATGGACGAGTCGTGTTTTACTCGTCGTGGAGTAGTAACTTTCATAATCAGCATATTTGGGCACAAGAAAACCCACAAGCAATCCGGCCAAGAAATTTTCAGGTCGAATTTAGTGTCAATGTTTGGATTGGACTGTACAACCATCATCTATTTGGACCCTTTTTTTTGCCACAGCGAGTGAATGGTGACAATTTTTTGGAGTTTTTAGTAGCTGAGCATAATAATATGTGGGAAGACATTCCTTTAAACTTAAGATTGTTGGCTTGGTTCCAACTTGACGGCTGTCCTGCCCATTTTCACCGAAATGTGAGGAACTGGTTAAATAATAACTTTCCAAATAGGTGGATCGGACGAGGGGGACCGGTCGCTTGGCCACCACGTTCTCCGGACATAACACCTCTGGACTTCTTCGTATGGGGATTTTTAAAAGAACAAGTCTATGCGACTCCTGTAGAAACAAGGGAACAACTTATTGATCGTATCAGAAATGCGTGCGATGAATTGAGAAATGGCAATTTAATCGATGCTGTTCAATCCGTTAGGCGTCGAAGTGAATTATGTGTGCAACAGAATGGATCACATTTTGAACAATTGTTGAATGTTGTACAAATTTAGAATTATAAAAATTATTAAGAAATAATACTAGATTTGATAAAAATGTTAAAATGATAATAAAGTAATGTACCTCAAACCAAGTGCCAAAATAAAATAGCTGAATCCGATAAGTGTTCCATAATTAATTTCTGTTATTTGCGATATTTATCAATAATCTTAGAAAACACATTTTTAGGCAAAAAAGGCTGAGATGGAAACGAAATAATTTATTTACTACACAACCGTGGCAGATACAAAAAAATGTCAAGATACACTTTTTGTAGAGAATTGAAAGAACTTTACGAAAAAAAAATTTACGTTGATGTGAGACAGGTCCGTACTAATTACTTTTTAAATTTAGTGATAGTGAAAACTCATAACTCCACCACTGGTTTAAATATCTCCACTGGTTCGGACAGTGTAAAAAATACTTCATATTTTTTTCCAACACTTCAACGCCCTGTATCTCGGAAACTAAGGTTTCCCCGATATATGTTGATATAAAATTTTCATTTTAGATTATCTTTTTCTATCTAATGTTAAAGTCCTACCACATAAAAGTGAACCACCCTGTATTTTGAGTATTAGGAAGAATCGATTGCTAGCCAACGATAATCCCAATAAGTTGAGTGGACCTGATGGCTTACTTTGGTAAAATTCAATTTGATTAATTATGTTTCACAAATAATCATATTTTTTCCATATTTGTGTTAATTATATTTTTCGTAAGATATCCTGTGTGCTTTAAAATGAATTGTAATGATTTTGTTTCCAACTATACCGGAAGTGAGACAATAAGGTTTCCTCATTGACAATATTAGTTATGGAAATCCGTAATCGATCATCCATAAAACATCTTAAATCCCCGATATGGAAATTATCTTAAATACCTAATAATGTAAGGGAAATATCTAATCGGAACTAAACAGCTTACATTGTACACCGCACGAACTCTCACCGGTTTCCTTTCTTCCCCCAAAAACCACCGTATCACCTATACGGCTACCGGGTCCCTCGTATAGATAGCGCCCATTACAATATTTTACTGGGCCGACGGACGGACCTACCTCACCTTAATTAATGTGCGAGGCTCTCAGCTGTCAGAGACGCGTGGCGGGATCTACAGATAAAGGAAACGGCAGACGGGCCGACGGTTTCGGGCCCTTTCCCTTTTTTTTACTACCTTCGGCGGAAGGCGCGGGAAGTACCTTAACGAAAACGCCATATGTCTTGGGCTGGGTGGCAAGACTGGCCCCGTCATCAAAATAGATATGATCATAATTTCGTTTCGCACACTGGAAAATTACTTATTTATTTCTTTTATTTTCTTCTTTAAGTGTAGGCAATGCAAAAACCAATATAAGAAAGTGTGTCTAATTAACGGGTCACATGGAACACATTTTGACTCAATTCCTTCAATAAGACACCACCTAATTCCTTAATTAACTTTTGTGTAGGTATATGCGTATGATGTACACAATACCTACATACGTGTTCTTGGCAAATCGAACAACAACGCTATAGTCGAGAATGTTCTTTCAGAAATTGTTGCTTGATACAAAAACAATAGACCCAAGTCTGTACCTCAGAGCCAAACTATATTAAGTCCAAAAACTTCGTTATGAGATAATCGAGTTTAAAATATATTTTCCTGTATTTTTGTGCATAACATGAACCACTTAAATTGTAAGAAGTTTAAATTTAAAACCCAAGGTTATTCGTATCGACTTTATGGAATGTTTAAAAGTTGTTGAAAAAAAAATGTAGAGTTTTTTCTTCAAAGCGACTTAACATAGTTTGGTTTTGGGGGAAAAAATCAAAATTGGACTTGACATAATATTAAGTCCAAAAAACCCAAACATCAACAAAAGGCAAACAAAGTTAAGTATCAAAATAAGATTTTTATTAAAAAAAAAAACACTTAATTCTGGTCTCTACTATATATATTTTTGTACACTTTTATTAAGATATTAATGAGAATCTTCTTCACCATGCGGCAAGTTCTGGTAAAAACCATGGAAGGTTTTTGGAATCCACGGTAATATCTTTTGAAGATGTTCATATTTTTGTGGAATTTTTTTTTAATTTTATGGGCACAAAAAGGGTTTTACTAAATATTATTAAACTATTGAGAATCACTATTTAATTACACCGCAGTATTGTTTCTAAAAAAATTGAATTTCAATTATTACTATATTAAGTCCCACTCAATAATGAGATTCGATAGTTTCGAAATATGTTAAGTCCATAATACTATTTAATCCCACAATTATTAAATAGGTTTATGGGCTCAAAAAGAGTTTCACTAAATATAATTAAGCTATTGAGGATCACTATTTAATTACACCGCAGTATTGTTTCTAAAAAATTGAATTTTAATTATTACTATTTTTCGGCAGCATTCTGGATAGAAATTTGTTATTTTAACTCAAAAGACCATAAAAACAACACAATAAAGCGCCGCATCGACAAGACGTGGCGTGCCGACAAAAACAATGTGAAAAATGAGGTTATGTGGACTTAACATATTAAAGGAAAGCGCCATCTATGAGGCAAATGATATCAAGGTCTCTTAACATAGTGTGTCTCGCAGGCAAATAGTGACTTAACATTATTTATAAAGATCTAACTTTGTTATTAATACAGATAGGTGGACGCTATAAATACCAACATAAAAAGCGTGTAATTCTGATGGACTTAACATATAAAACCATTTTCAGCAAAAATGGACTTAACATAGTTTGGCTCTGGGGTACAGAAGTAGAATTTACAAATTAATAAATTATTAACGTGAATAAGCACAAAAACATATTGCCAAGCCCATACCAGCTCATATGGACACTGACAACTTTTGACTGTGCTTACTTAATGGTTAACCATTTAAACGAGTTCGAAATTAAGAGAACGAATAGACAAAGATATATATCTATGAGGCAAAGCGGAGGAAATAGGCCATACCTTGAAGTGGAGTAGGGATACGAAGGGTATGACTTACAGTTTCAGCTTCATAAACACAGTTTATACTAAAATCTCTCTTTAACTGTACACTAGAAATGATATTTTATAATTTGATAATCCAAGGTTGGCAGCATTGTTTTGGCCGCGTCCAGGGGCGTATTTAGCATGTCTTGTGTAAATACTTGTGACAGAGGCATAACCTTAACCTTGATATTCTCTGTGATTCTAACCTAACTACAAATAAGCCTTTTTCTTTTCTGTGCTGCAAAGGACAGAGTTTAATTTTAATTTCTATCTATTCAAATTTAGGGTTCGTGTGAATAAATTCTGTTCATTACGGCCCTTTTCTACACCTATCAATAATATTCATATGGCCGCCGCTTACGGAATTCTAGGGACCTGAATTATTTACCTGTCACAATCTAGTGTACAGTTAAAGAGAGATTTCAGTATATTAACTAGTGATGTAAAAATTTCTTGTTCTTGTCTTGCTCTTTCTTGTTCTTGTCTTGTTCTTGCTGCAAGAACAAGACAAGAAGTAGTGGAGCAAGAAGCAAGACAAGACAAGAGTAGCTCCAGCAAGAAGACAATATTTTTGTCAAGAAATTTGCAAGAAACAAGATTTCTTGCTTTCTATCGATGGCAAGTAAATGAGACAAATAAACAAGGGAAACGTGATTTATTTAAATCATATTAATAAGAAACAAAGTAGGTAATTCTTTTATACAAAAAAAAACTGAAACTTCAGTTTGTTCAGCGAATGTTCGGCCCTACGTCACAACTCCCGTCCTTGTCTTACTCACGAATATACGATAGATATCGGTCGTATATTCACGAGTTAGACAAGGACGAGAGTTGTGACGTAGGGCCGAACATTCGTTGAACAAACTATAGGTACCAAGGTAGGTACCTACTTAAATCTTACACGTGAACATGGCATTACTGACATTACTAGTAACTAGTTATCTGTATTTCTTACACTGCCCCATGAATTTAGACAGAGAAGGCATGTTTCAGAATTTAGCCTATTTCGGTGTTTTTTTATAACCAATTATGCCTTCGAAAAAAGTCTTTCGGCAGGAACTGACGTTGCCATAGTACTTAGAATATCCCTGGCCATTTTAGATAAAATAGGGTGGCTCGCTCGGCGCCGGCGAGCGCGCAGAAGGCGTAAAATAAAGGGAATCCCCAAAAAAGAGTTGGGGAATCCCCTAAAAAGCAAGAACAAGAAGTAAGCAAGAATCTTGCTAGCAAGACAATAAATAACTGTGCAAGAAATTTGCAAGACAAGAAGTAGTTTTACATCTTGCTTTGCTTAGCAACACAAGACAAGAAGTTGCCGAGCAAGACAAGAAATCTTGTTTTTTTTACATCACTAATATTAACAGGAAAAACTGCACAGTATATGTTTTAACCCATCTAGGGGATCACCTTCGGCAGTAAAACATTTTGGTAAGCCAACAAAGCTAGAAAAATAAAAAATTCAAATAACGTTATATAAACAAACTAGTCTGTGAAATAGAAAAGAACTGATATACTTAAAAGGAGACTTACGTTCCTAGACATAATCTTAATTCAGTTTGTGGTGATGTCTTAACTCGGTGTGTGGCGAGTTAAGAACATGTCTAGAAAGGTAAGTCTCCTTTTATACCAGTTCTTTCCTATTTCACCGACTAGTTTGTTTATAAATATTATAACGTTATCTGATATTTTTTTTAGCTTTGTTGGCTTACCAAAATGTTTTACTCCTGAAGATGCTCCCCTACGTGGGTCCAAATATGTGTAAAGCTTTTCCTGCTAATAAACTGTGTTTGTGGAGCTGAGACTGTAAGTTATAACCTTAGCATCAAAAACTTAACATATTTGAGTTTTGAAGAAGATACGTACTTAACCCATATTAAATAAATTCACTTTATTTAAAAAATGTGTGGCGTATTTGGATAAATAAAATATGTTAGATATTAAGTCAATGCATGGTATATTTGGGAGAAAAGTGAACATCATAACGTTAAGCAGTTTTCGAGAAAACCATGAACGAAAAATGTTGTGTTTAATTCTGCGCCTCCTCTTAATAACTTTTCATAATAAAATTTTCGATATGTTTTATTGAAATGGTAGGTACTTTACTTAAACCAGAAATAAATTTTTGGCTCCTGCCAAGGCCTACTTGATTTCTGAAAAATAAAAATGGAAGGAAGTAGGCCTGAATTTCAAATTCGAACTCTTAATTTTTTTTATCATTTATACCTCTATAGTTAAGTCCATCCGTTGACATACTATATAAGGCACACGTAACTAATAAAAGAAATTTGGAGCAAAAGAAGCTCACCTCTGAATTAACGTAAGTATCAGACTATGACTAGTAATGAATGATCCCAGTTTTAAAACAGTGAAGAATGGATTCTGGTTTCTCCTTCGGTGTACGTTTCCTTATAAAAAACCGAATTCTATTACAGTCGCAAGTTGCACTCGTCCACTTCAGAATGGATTGGACATTTATTAGTGGTGATAGATAATAATTGAAGGATATATGTCTTAATGTACTCCGCACTAATTGAATGCCTTCGTTATTTCTAGTAGATAAGAAATCTGATTTACTTTTGTTATTTGAGGAATTCACTGAAATAATTTATCGCACGGCTTTTAACCCGAATCGATTCATTAGGAAAGCGTCAATAAATCCAACTCGTGCATTGATAAAATAAATATGCATTGATTTATTAACAGGGGACGAATAAATCATGTTTATACATATAATACGATTTATTCGCCGATATCATTAGACGACAAATGATTTAATATTTACAAATGGAACGGCGCAAGACTACTTGAACGAATCAAGAAAGGGAGAAGAATGAGAACCGTTAACGACCACATCCGTGCGCATGATTAAACTTCGTGTTAGTTCTCACACCTCGGGCCATGTTATAGAATGTCAAACCGTATACCGAAACTTCTTTCAGATTAATTTGTTTTATTGCTGGATTTCATCCTGCGCATTAATTAAACCCAAACGTACGTTGCAGAATTAAAGAAACGGTAAACGGAAAAAAGTAGTTTTGTAAATACAATCGAACCTTTTTGCAATTTATTGTTAAAGTCAGGAAATGAACTGTTTTCGCTAATGGCTACAAAGTTCAATGAATTCAATTCAGATCTATACTAGAACCAAACAATTACTGGTACAGCCTCAGTGTATATTTACAACGCTTTGCCAGAATTGTTATTTAAATAGTTATTTCTAAATTTTAGGAATAACTCGTATGTACCGGGTGACCAAATAAAAGACGCCGGATATAGGTATCTCGACATCTCGGAAACCGCTTGTCGCCAGAATTTCCGCAATTTTAATTAGATATATATAGTAAATGTAGTCCTGCAAAATCGCTGGAAAATATTTTCAAGTTCGTAAAACGACCGCTATTCGAAAATTCCCCAATACGTTTGTTTTATACATTCTGTACATATATAGGAATTTACACGCTTGTCAATTGCTAGCACATAGAAAAATATTGAGAGCACATCAGACTGACGAGTACTACAAACAACTCCTTTAGCGATATATGTCACAAGGAAACTCACTTTTAGGTAAAATATTTTCTAAAGAGATAACATTATACATTTTATTTCATTTTACCTTAATCTGCATAGCAAAGACATTGTATTAGAATAACATTTTTGTCTAAAATATTGGCTATTTTTCTGTAAATTGAAATAAAGGAATCGCTTGCTTTTGACAAATTTCATTATAAGGAGGCTTCTATTGTGAAGCTATTTATTCTGTGCTAAGAGAAAATCTAAAGTCACTACAAGGTTATAGGTTAAGAAGTCCTTTTAGTTCTTGTGATTTTAATCATTTATTTTAAAACACAGAATATTATTCGATTATCAGAAATCCAATCGCTTTGGACACGGTATAAGGCAAAAATTAAATCCATATATTTCTTCATAGAGAAATGTGGAAACTGCGTATTAATATCTACCTATGTTGCCGTTTTTATTCTGACGTCATACTTTTTCTGAAATATGAATCTTCCTTTAATCAATTTTGGACTAAATGGGATCTAAATGATCTCAAGATCTTGTTTGATGAACGACAATTGGATATTTTGTACCAAGTATAATTTTGCTCTTATTTAATACTTCACTTTTTGAGCGTTAGTCTTAACTCTCACTATATCGGCACTAACGCGGGAAAGCCGAGTAACTCAACTGAACGCATCTATCGCCATCAAAAATGCTACGCCGGATTGACAAGCAACATTAAGATTCGCATCTATAAACATTTCTCTTGCGAGTTTGCATGAAGATCGGGTTGCAAAACGCACGCATATGCTTTAGTGTTTATTCTTCGGAGTACCCGCACTTGCGCAATAAGAAGCCGGATAACAAATACCTAAGTCGAATGGGTGGATTTAGCTAATAATTATTAAAACAGAGCATTTCGATATGAATGCAATATGCCTTATAGTCATAATTTATGTAGGCTTACTGTTATTAAGTGATGTATCGTATCGAACCTCGAAAGGTGTGTTATATAGGTACGAATGCGGTAATATAGCACAGTAAATATTATCCGATGAGTTCATCAGAAAAAATTATGCGTTCTAGGCCATTATATCCGAATGGTAAATAGGTACTTATAGTTACAACACAACTTTCGCAGACATTAGATGGACAGAGCGAGATTTAGGTCTCCGTGAGCTTGTCTCGTTTTATTTTGCATAAATACAACTACCAAAGTCTACATCGGAGTCTGGCGCAAAATACTTTACTTACCTCGTTGGCGTACCACAATTGCAAGAGCCTTACCTATACTTCTGAGGCATGCGAAAGGGGGCAAAAAGGATGCAGCGATCGCGGAGAGAAAAATGGACAACTGTTGCCTTACGTTATTCTATTAATACCTGTTGCGCGAAAATCGACAAAGATTCGCGAGAGATTACAGTTTTTCTCTACCCGATAGTTGAAATATGCGGGTAGACATTAATTGCTATGATTTTCCATGCGATCGTATATAACAGGTCGAGCCGTGCACTTTCATCTGTTTGTTTTTAGAAGAACTATGCTATTCTAAAATATCATCTATATTACCTAAGTATTACATATAAACCATAATAAGAATTTCAAATTGAACTTTTAGGTGATGTTTGCTGTTTATATAGAAAAAATAAACCTATAACTCCTTTCTTCTCAAAATTTGGCGACTATTTAAAATAAAAATAGAGGGCCTTGATTTTACCGGTCCTCATACTTATGTATATATTTCCAGTCTATGTCCACAATTTAATCAGGACACTCGTATAATATACACAAACACAACAAAGACAAAAAGCAAAATGCTATTTCCTATTCCACTTAGCCAACGTATCTGGGTCTTTCGGTGAGGTGCGCTACGTCTGCCTGATGAGGGCCAACAAGCCGGAAACAGGTACCTGTCGTAGTCTGCACACCTCCGAAAGACCCATACATAATTTCCATTAGATATTGGAAACTAGTTTGGTGTTGCCAAAATTACCAAGGCATTTTGTCCCATATGCCACGAGCCATTTCTTTTAAAAAGACAAAAAGTATTGTTGTTCGAGTGATTATATTTCGTAATTCCATTCAGAGTATTGCATTAAGACTTTCCTTCATAGCATTTTCTGCTTTTTTTAACCAAACAATACTTCTCGCGCGAATGTGCTAACTTCTTCATAATTGGTAATTTAATTTTCTCGTTAGCGTCGTTCTTAAGCCGCAAGATATGTGATCAATCAGCTTTATGTGTCTATTAATGCTAAAATGCCATCGACATTCTGATGCGTGACAACTTGCTCATTCCGAACACGAACCACACTCGCTAGGTATAGTTCCGAGACGTGTTAAATTCCATATATCACCATTTAAACGTGAAACACTGCCTTTTGCCATACGTGGAATCCAAAACACTGCATGTTAAATACGAAATACTAACGAAAGTTCTGAAAAGTTTGAAAATATACCACTGGAAAAATATATCGAAAAGGAAAGGAATAGATATTGACACACAGGCACACCATTGCTTTCCCTTGTTTAATATAATTTTACACTATACCTATAGTGTAAAGGGCAATAGTGCTGGGTAAACTTCAGGAATCCAGTGCGTTCCGTCGTTTTTGAACTATCTCTGCTTGCACTATTTGAAGCTCAAAGACATCTTGAATCATGCATACAAACCTTTATCTTGAGTTGAGGAGTAAAATCATTCTGCAATTTAAAAGCACTTCATGAGATTAGATGTCTTGCCATTTTGTCAATGTTAGCTAAAATATATCTACTGACACAAAAATATATCTATTGACATAAAAATATAAGATAATTCCTAAGAAAATGATTAATAAAAAATCGAATAATTAATAGAAATAGTTAGTGCTATATTATGTTCGTTTAATCAATTACATAACAAAAGAGAGGGTGTCGTATACAGGGTGATTTATTCATAACTACATTAATTTTAACAGTGGGTAGGGAAAAATGCTATGAATGCGAAATCGCAATTAAAAAAATTCCAACTTTTTTTTAAAGCCGGAATTATTTTTTTTCTAAACCGCATTTTTACCTATTTGGCCCTCTATTTACAGCTGCCACTGGATTGCTTTCAGGGCGCATGAGGCATCGGACGACGCTTGCCGTTGCGCGCGTCAACATTGTTGCCAGATGTACGTAACTTTCGTAAATTTAAAGGAATGTTTTCAGTACATAATTGTTTGTATTGTAGGCGAATGTTCCGCCAAATGCTTGCGGAAATTATGGACAAATGTTAACGCTTACCTCTTGTAACGGTTAGTTTTGCCCTGAGACACCTTAAGGCGAGCCTTAAGGGATAAATGCCAACGAGAAAAGTAAATGAAACGACTGCTTACGTGACCTTTTGATTTTTGGATGCTTTATTAAGTAGGTACCTATTCAACTAGGGGGCTTACATGATTTCGTGGACCTCGACACCACTGAAGACGATTTTTTCTCGATAAAACGAACTTCACTCACTTTCGCTTGGGGCACTAATATTTCCGCTCACTAGTTCACTGATAATCCTTTTTACTACACCAAGACGCTCCTAGAGTAAGTAGTTGTGTTCTGTGATTGTTCTGCTTCCTCTGAAATAAGAACGTCAAAATTAGCCAACATCTCTGGGATACAGTTGCTTAAAATTACCTTACTTTCCGCTTAAGTTGGTTACCATCACCAACGATACACTTCTAATTCCTTTATTTCTCGTTATGTTTGCTTTTCATTGTTACTAGGGATCGATATTTGCAATAGAATCGTTTCCGTGGGGGTGGTCCTCCTCTGTGACATTGGTTCAGTCGTAAGTACTTGAATCTTTCTAATTTCCACCTTTCGATCTTTACAGCTTTTTCTAGTTTCTTTTCCTGCCGTTAGGTATGTTACCGGGTATAGCCTGATGTGTAACCTACCGAGTCTTAGTATTATTTCTGGGCGAGTTAGGGATGATGGGTTTCTAAAAGTCCTTAGCTTTCTTGACTTCTGTTTGTCACAACCCTTGTCGTGCAGTCGTTAGTAGGAGTAGGAGGATGTGTGTAGCCCGAACTCCGCAAAAGAAGCTTGGCGATTGCCCGTGGCCGAGAATTTCCGGCACGCGGCGCGTTGGTGTTTGCGGCATTGATCCTTGCCAAGTTTCTGCACTGTGAATTTCCTCGCACTCCGCCTCACTAATCGCACATGTGATGTTATTGTTTCCCGTATTTCACAGTGCACATTCTCCGTATTTTGGTTTGGATATTTTTAAAGGTTATGTCCCATGTTGCATTCATTGACACTACTTCGTTCGTAGAAAGCATTCCCGTAATGAAACGTCGTTGTGGTTTCGTACTTAGTTTCGCTACCTGCCGATAGGTGGCGCGCTTCTAAATAGTTCCGCGGTAGCTTGACTGACATTCTGCAGGCATTCTCCATGAAGGATCATTATTATGTCTATCATTTCCGCATTTGTCTAGAGAACCGTTTTGGTAAAAAAGCAAAAATGTTGCACAAAGAGTACCGAATATACCTACAGAATGTAGGCAACTCTGGTTTCTGTAGTACGTGCTGCCATCTATTAGAAAGGTTCGCTAGTTACCGTGTCATAAAGCGCGCTGTAGACTTTCGGTTTTGAACACACAGAGGGTGACTGAGAGCTCAACCACAGATTCGGCGACGTTAATACCAACGAGATGGCGCCACATACAATAGAAACCGGCAGCAGATCCTTGACAATGACAAGTTTGACGTAATAAATAATAGTTGTGGAATGCGGATGGGACGCCTGCGTTGTTTTTAATAAAACTTTTGTCTT
This sequence comes from Pseudeuparius sepicola, assembly GCA_963920635.1. NCBI lineage: Eukaryota > Metazoa > Arthropoda > Insecta > Coleoptera > Anthribidae > Pseudeuparius > Pseudeuparius sepicola. The sequence continues at coordinate 41,281,925 of OY987302.1, read as the reverse complement.
AAATCTCAAAATCTAGCGAATTTCGGAGACAGTTTCAGTCTTTTGAGGTTTCAGTATTTTCCACCCTCTGTAGACACTGAGTGCGTTTTGTGCGTGTGATTGTAAGGCCTTTTGTATTGTTATAGCGGGTGCTGTGAAAAGTGTAGTGATAAGGGTCTCTCGAGTTAGATGCTGAACACGCCAAGTCCAAGGTGTGCTAACACCCTGTTATTGGCATATCAACTAGGTAAATAATTCATAAACTGAATATTTTTTCGTAATTAAATTATCAATAAATAATGGCAACGTCGCGGCCGGTGCCATGTGCTGCAGCATAACGTCGTAGCCACATGCGTTCAGGTGCGCCTCGTTACGCGGGATTTGGGATAAATTGCCCCATTATTTAAACATGCAGCAAAAAATTTTTTTTTTGCGTTTTCGGTATATATGTACCTCCCTGATGACGTGGTTAAAATTAATGTATTTATGAATAAATCACCCTGTATATTACTTATGGTACACTAAAGAGCAATTGAATAAATATTTTGTGCCAAAATATTACGATTGAGCTTTGCAACTACCAGTCAAATCTGAATGGTTACTGATAGGTACGTAATGGAGTTGAAGTTCTTTTTTAAAATTTAATTATGGCTATACCTCCCAAAATAATCAAGCTGCTGAATTAAAATTTGGCACTGCTGTGTTTTTGGGCATGTAGAATAAGCTGAGGATGTCAACTTCTACGTATCTCACAAAGGGCGCCACTTACGCCGTTTTTGAATCGTGCTTTTATACGCAACGTTTTTGAGGATATCTTTTTGGTCTTGCAGGTTCTTCATTTTAGTGCATCATTTCATTTTGTAATAAAAGTTTATACTTACTTACTTACTCGTTTCATAACGATAAAATCAACCGTTTTCGTTAAAATAGTCCCAAAACATCTGTTAACTTAAAAATTGTTGGGAATTAAACCCTTTTTGCAAAATTCGTTTTCGTCCACTTTTATAATTTTGGTGAAGGGTCCATAGTTTTTTACATTTATAGATAATTATAGACTTCAAGTCGAGACAATTATTCATTATTTTTTACGGGTTGACCGTTTTCAAAAACTTGTTTTTAAAGTATAGTACTCCGAAAGATCTACATTTCGAGACTAATTTTTTTCAGATTCGTCTTTTCCATGATCTACTGCGATTAAAATTATACCCCCAAAAACTGCAAAAGTACATTAGGCATTTTTTTAGGAAAAAAATGAATAGCATAGTCGTATTATTGGCCATACCCGAAAACCACATATATACCATGTTTCACGGTCATAGTTTATATAGGGCGTTCAGAAAATAGCTTCAAAAATGGCAAAAATACTTTTTCGAAGTACCCTGTTTGATTAGGGATCACATAAGCCATCAATTCCCACGATTTCATGTCCCTGCCTTATACAGGGCGTTCTCAATAAAAATACAAAAATCGAAAATAATCGTTTTTTCTCTTGGTATTTTTTTACATTTTTTTCTACAATTTCAACTTATGCCTATTAAAAACATAAACAATATTAAATTTTAGAAAGCATTTGCAATAAAGAGCGCCCTGGATACGTGGATACCAATCAATTTATAATTTTTTTCAAATAAAAAAGGGTGCTTTTTATTGAAAATACTTTCTAAAAATTTAATATTGTTTATGTTTGTTAAAAGGCATATGTTTAAAATGTAGAAAAATGTAAAAAAATGCCGTGAAACTTTATATGTGGGGTTTTCGGGTATGCGGTCAATATACGACTGTGCTATTCATTTTTTTCATTTTTTTCCTAAATGCCTAATGTACTTTTGCAGTCTTTTCGGGCAAAATTTTGATCGTAGTAGGTCATGGAAAAGACGAATCTGAAAAAAATTAGTGTCAAAATGTAGATCTTTCGTAGCACTATATTAAAAAAAGTTTTTGAAAATCGGTCAACCTGTAAAAAAATAATGAATTGTCTCAACTTGAAGTGAAACACACTGTAATGTAATGTAAACAAATTACCTCGTCTTCTTCCCCCCGATACGCTAATATAGAAGCAAAATAAAACCGTGTAATTTGTATTAGCATGAGTCCTATATATCTATTTATCGTTGTTTATTATATATTTGTATCAAACATCAATGTAAAATGTAAAGTCAATGCAAAAGAAACGAGGTGCGAGCCCCAAAATCTAGCGACCGACCGGAGTGGAGGTTAACGAGGGACGCGAGGGACAAATAATTGCATTTCGAACATTCTTAACAAAGAAAGTAAGTAACCCTGATGAGTTATCCAAGAAAATGTAGCGAAAAATATTTTGAAATGCGTTATTTTTGTCTTAAGTTGTTAATAACTTTTTAGCGGCGCACGGATTTAGTACGCATTCACGTAGGTATTATTCTCAACAAATTCCAATATTAATCCAACTCTTCTGACGAAAACGTACAAAAAAGGTACCTTTGAGTCCCCGCCGACTGGCCTATCCCCTACCGATTCAACGACAAACGTTTTCCACTAACCGATTGCCGGCGGCGTAGTTCCTAGCGGCGCATTTTCCCTGGGAAACAAACAAATGCGCGAAACGGCGGAGGACACCGCACGGACGCGGCCGACCAGACAAACGTTGCGCACGCCGCTTCCGCGCACCATCGGCTCGACTCGCCCGGATCGCCGCCCGCGATCCGCGGCGTAATTGCGACAAAAAACCTTGCCCATTTCCGCCGAGTGGAACGCCCCCCGGCGGGGGAGTCGCTAACTGCCGGCCGCGGCCCGGCTGAGCACCATCCGACACCGACCTACCGCGATTTCGAATACCGAGCTCGACGATACGTCGCGACAGTGAGTGCTCGTTACGTCGAATTTTGCAACACAGCATTTGCGGATTCGACATCAATATAATATTATATTTAGCAACCATGGAAGGAATGCGAAACTTTAGCATAAAAAGCAGGGATGGAGCAAGTTTTCAAATTAGCTTTGGAAATTTGATTAATGTGTTACAAAGAGATGGGAAGGAGAGAACGTGTACCGTCTCCGTATTCGTTTCCATCTCCGTATTTGCTACGATGGAATAGGACGAGCCTTCGACCCTCACTCTTACTCATTGTGTATTATTATTATTTTTTACTTTATTATTTTTATAGGTATTACACAAAAATGCAGGAACAAAAACGCACTATTCGAACTGAGAATAAAAATGCAAGACATTCGAAACCGCCAGAATAATATGATTGCCAACTTCTTTGAGAATTTTCAAATTCGGACACTTTTAGACTATTCTTGAGTATTTTAGGAACGTGCTCAAGTAGCCCAGTAAATGACATTTCGAGTGAAATATTTCTTATAAAATCCCACACCACCGCAGGAATAGACTACTAGGCTTTTTTATGTGGTATCCACATCTGACATCGAAAACAACCCTTTGCATAAATCATTCGTCCTCCTCCACCTGATCTAATTCCGTGTCAACTTCATCATCTTCATAAACAGCTTCGTAACCCCTATCTTCAATTATATCTTCATCTATATCTCCGTTGTTACTATTTCTTCCCTCGCGGCCCACAGCAACGCCCGCAAACTGCAGAACAGCGGAGACCTAGTTTTCTGCAGCAACAACGAGCGCTACAGCCTTTGGTACAGTAGCTGCACAATATAGTATCGATCAACTGATCGGGAGCCGGTGACAAGAGGTTTTGAATAAGTTCCAATCTATATTATTGATGATCTTCCATCCCCAGTCATTTAGTATGTCTTTACGTAGCAACAAGAAGATGTAAAGGCGTATAAAGATGTATAAACCACAGGGTATACGTATTTTGGTGACCTTTTTTTGCAAATAGATTACGCTTTGTCTAAGGTATTATTTCGAATAGTATAGTCAGTGTAGCGCATACAGGGTGCTCCTAAAAGAAAAATCAATTTTGACGAAAAACCCATTTATTTAAATAATTATTTAATGAAAATAGTCGGAATTATATATTAGGTGCCTGGGTACCTGTTAAACATGTAGACGATACCGTTTTCGTTTTGATAGCATTCTTGGCACGCTTGATTTGATTGGTATGTTTCAACTTGCTGAATAAATCAAGGAAGGAGGATGATGCCTCAAATTGTATAAGTAACAGTTAAAGTTAAATATATTTTTCTTCCAAAGAAGACTAATAGAATGAAGTGAGTCACATGTAAAATAATACTTTAGGCAAAGCTTAACTGATTCGCGGAAAAGATCACCAAAATATGCCCCATATACAGGATAAGTAGTTAAGCAAAGCGGGCATCAGGACAGTAATAGATGTTATTTGCGACAAAAGTGAGAACAAGTATTTTGATTTTGATTTTGATCGTGACCCCCAGAGGTTATTTACCATAAGTTCAGAAGTGTTAGGTATGACATGTTCAGCTCCCCTTCTCTACCTCTGGAAAACTCAATTTTTTCTAACTTTTCTTCCATTTCGCTACACAGTATCTATTGAAATTCGGTACAAACGGTTTTTAACTATTTGGCCAGTTAGATGGCAATATACATTTTATTCTCTAAAAAAATTACTAATATGGTTTTGTGATATTTATTTTAATAACAGATAACAGTAGGATATGGAATACACCTATTTCAAAAATATATATGTAGAGCTCTTCAAGGGGATATATTATATTTCTGAATACCGACGAATATTTCGAAAAATACGGGATTTTCTCGACTACGAAATAGGGCCCGAAAAACTTTGACATGCCTAATGTAGCCCCATAGTTAGTTTTTTATTTCGGCACAAATTTGAATAAAATCCCATTTAATGCTTGCATTCTCTTGGTCACTGTATATCTTCATAAAATACCTACAAAAATTTGACATTTTAAGTAAAGCTGACACACGAAATGTCAACGTGATTTCAGACGGGATAAAATGACTAAAGCCTGGTTCATACAGGTTCTTTATCTTTTAATTTTACTTTATCTTTTTGAAATAACCAACGGCATTTTTTGTACCTTGCGATTTGAACTCACAATGGCATTTAATATTTCTTAAAGATAAAGTAAAACTAAAAGAAGTTGTATGAACCAGGCTTTCATCCGTATGTGGCCTTTTTTATAACGTTTGACATATAATATTTCAAATAAATAGTCTAAAATCTAAAAGGGTATTTTTTTACTGAACAATAGGTACCAGAATTACAATAGAGCCTCTAAAATGCTAAGATCTTCCTCTTTGTTAAATGACCTATCAACAGGTGTAAAAAAAAACTTAAGTGAATATTAATGCCTATAATGTGCGTTAGTGCATCTGCTATAAAATCTATATTATACATCTCAATATCTACGCTTCTTTTAACAGTGGTTGTCAAGGTTCCGGCCAATTGCACAAGCCTAGGCAAAAACGTTATTGAAAACCATTTATGATTTTTCGTTCTAACACCATTACGCCAATTAATTACCTGTTAGTATGATTCAATTTAAATTTTATTGTTTTATGGCATATGCATGACCCCAGAACAGTTAAGGCTCTTGAAATTCTTCCATTTAACTATCAGGTCTCCGGTATTGGAAAAATTGCGCCCTGCCTTTCGCAATTAACTTCAGTAATGTTACTAGTTGCCAAGAGGCCTTTATACCTTCCGGGTAATAACGAAGGATTCATACTCGAAAATATCACGTATTAGTGCAAATTACGAGCCTCCAAAGTAGATTGTGTTTCACATTTTGATAATGTAAAAGATTAGGTCTATGGGAATAGACCTGGGGTATCAGCTAGTTATCTCGAGATGTATATATGTGATTCCGATTTAAGAAGAGCTATTTCAAAATGTATGATTCATAATTTATTTTAGCCTTAAGCCTGGCTGATGTAAATGTCGATTTTAAATATCTGTATGTATAAGGTTTCTGATGAAATAAGATCCAACTTTCGATAAATTTCGATAGGAAAACAATTATTACTAACCTTACTCTTACTAACGAAATGTAAATACAATTCATCATAATAATATGTTCATACAATGTGCATACAATTTGTGGAAAGTCATCGCAACCCTACTTGCTTACTTTTAATTTTCTGCCATAATATGTATTATAATAAATTTGAAGTAAAATTAACAGCTTACTATTTATAAACAATGCTTCGTTTTAATTTAGAAAATAACTAATAACTTAGCTAAAAACTAACATCATTTGTGAAACAGAATCGATTTGGTGTTGGTTTAATCGTTATAATAACTTGGCGCGATAAGCCCCATCAGAAAGGGCACCACACTATTACATTTTACACAATCGCCGCCAGAGGCGCTTACACCAAAAAATAGCTTTTTTCGTTTTTTTTATCAGAATCATGAACACGACATTCACGATAAATTTGTGTCGAAACTATAAGCCATATGTGCCTATGAGAGATTTTTTTGCCTTTCCAACGAAATATACCTACGTCCCGCGGTGAAATCTGATGCTATAGTTTTTCGTAAATTCGCAAAAAAAACTAGAGGAGGAAATTTTTTCCTATGCGATTTTCGCGCGGTTTAATTCTTATAGCAACTATATTTTGCACAAAACAATGAAGAAATATGTTATAAGTAATCAATAAAAATACAATTGCACAAAACTGAAGAAATATGTTAAGTAATCGCTAAAAATACAATTTAATGATTTTAAGCCTAATAAATTTAAGTAAGAAAATTAAAATTGTAATCACAAAAAAATCAAATTGTAATTTTCTTATTTTGGTTTGACAGGAATACAATTTATTAAGTTAAATTTTTAATGATTACAAAAAATATCACATTTCTTGAGTTTTGTGTACGACGATCGAGCCAAATTAATAAAATTAAAATTGATTTTTTTAAAGCCAAGCTGTTAATTTGATATGTTTATAACTGTAATTTCTTCCCAAAATGAAGTTAATGTTTCTTTACTAAATTACTCAAAATTTCAATAAAGTATATACGTTAAGACATAAGTTAAGAGGAGGGGGGCACTTTGTCGGGGGATTTCTACAACTTAGAAGAAATATACAAACTTGTAACTTTGTACCTACCCACTTTCAGGCCAAAAACTGAAATTGCCAATTTTAGGCTACTTTTCCCAAAGACAAGTTTTTTTGGTCTCCACACAATGAAAAATGTCAAAAAAATAGACCAAAAATTTTTCGAGTCATTGGGTGCATTTTTGGCATTTTTGTGCCATTTCAGATATTCGAAAAAAAAAGTTTTTTTTTGGGAACAAATGTTTAATTCTTTGATATCTTGGTCAATTATAGTCCGATTTCGGTGAAATGCACATACTTACACATATAAGAATGGATATTCAAGCGTAAGCTCTGTAAGTGGCTTTAAAAATTTGTCACTTTGCGTCATCAATAGACAAATTCCTTACCTTCAAAATGCATTTTTGTTTTTTAAAATGTCTTAAACCAAAGTTATGAAATATTTAGTGTTTTGACATTTAAAAAATTCAAATTTCCCGCCTTTGGCACCCGTTTTTTCTTAAAATACTGAAAAATTTTTAATCGCTTATATCTCGCGAACGGTGCACGGATCAAAATTTTTCGTCAGGCATGAAAATTACCTTTTTTCCTAAGCTCTCAAATGCCGTAAACCGCATTTAAAAAGATTGATTAATTTCCGAGATACGCCTGCGCAAAATTGAAAAATGGGCAACATTCCAAATTTAGGAATTTTTTATTATAAGCTACATTTATACAATTATAAGCTACATCTTTTGCTTTTTTCGGAAAGATCGCTTAAAATACATAGGATTCACTATTATTCATAAAAAATTGGTAAGTTTAAAACCTGCCGTAATTTTATTCGATTATAAGTTTTAGTTTTAGAAAATTAGTATCCAAAAGTACTAACAATAGCTTATATGTATTTAATTTTTGGCAAGTTTTGTTGAAGAAAATTATCATACGCGTTTTTAATTATTGGCGAGTACTTTTCATTTTAGAACGGTGCTGGTTTTTGTTTTATTCTTGTGTTTTTCTAGGAAATTCTGTGTATACCTATAAATACAGTCGATTTTATAGGTTTGTTGAAAACCTTTTTTTTATTATATAGATAAGATTGAATGAACTAGTTAAATGAAAATAAAATTTTCCAGTTCAAACATAAAAACTAAAAACCTTTGTTGCGTAAAATAATTATGAAATATTTCGATAAATATTGCTAACACAAATTGTGCTGGAAACCTATACCCATAGAAAGCATGAAATTCTTGTTTGGAAAATATCAGTATGTATTCATACCTCTAGCAAATTATTTTTGTTTAATGAAGCAACTACCTATTTCCGCAGTATGTTTCGAATATTGCTTAGTTACATGAAATATTATTTGTTAACACTAATAAAAAATATTTATTGAAATAAAAAAAATATAATAGATACTTATTGCCAGTGTATTTTTCCACGGTATGTAAAAGGGTCTTACGCAAAATGTTTTTGTTTGTTTTATAACAATACTGCTTAACAATAATATCTTTAAAATTACGGAAACCTTGACAAAAATAGTGAATGATTATTATTTAAACATTTTCAAGGAAACTGAACACGCCGCAAATAGAGAGCTACGGAAATGGTAAATAAAAAAGCTTATCATAATTAATTCGCGGCATACATTATTATATACTGTACCCACCATCGATTTCATGGTTGTATATATTATTATCATTCGCAGACTGAAGCTTCTTTCCAGCTATTGGCTGTGATAATCCAAGCGCAACGTAAGTACTTAGTTGAACTTTCAACATACAGAGTCTACAAGTTAAGAAAAATAAACTTATGAGTTCTACTTCCTGTTAAATTTTCCCAATTAAAACCTCTGACACCCAGTATAATCCAGGTAGGTAAGTATTCTATTCAGTATAGGATACTAGATATTTAGAATTACATATATCATTTTGTCACAATAAGTAGATTTTCTACTGCTGAAAATTGCAGTTTCACATACATACATAAAACTTTTTTTTTATACAATATCCTATATTAAAACCTAACTATAAATACGAGTAGGTACCTAACTAATAATTCTTGGGTATGCAGCAGTGGCATATCACAATGTTGCTTTGCCCTTATTATCGTTGAGATTCAATCATAGTTGCACCTCCATTCCCACATGCACCTGTGCCACAGTCCTCGAGTCATTATTATAACTATAGTCGTCCGATAATTATCCAGGGATGTCGTTCGTAATGATTCGTACCTAGATTTATCGGAATTTCTCTTATTTCAGCGATGCATCCGAATAACGCGTTTAAAATTCTCAAAGTAGACATTGCACGTGTTTCTGATCTGATCAATCGCCGTCAGTTATGGAATTTTTAAATGTTTTTGCGAAGAAAAACGTTTTTTGAAGTCTATTTCTTCTTTTCTAGCAACTTTTTGCAAATAAGTGTGAGAAGACTGAAGTTATAAAGTACATATCACGACATAGTATACAGTGCCCGCCAAAAAGTGGGAACAATATGGGATTTTTTTATTATTTTTGGGCTAAGATGAAACTAATCTGGGGCGAACATCTCTGCTTCTAAAAAGATTCGAAATGAGATCATTAGACGTCGTGACGTCATTTGACATACCAGTCAAAAATTACATTTAATTAAATCAATAGCCAAAATACGCTTTATTTGTGATGTTATCGAAAAAAGTTATTAGAAAAAGTTACTTGGAATTTTATTTAACCCTTTCAGACAAAAATTATGACAATGATAAATTATCAATTTTTTGAAAAAATATGATAATTGCACCTTGTTAGTTGAGTTTTTCTTGAAACTAGCCGATTACGACCCAAAAAGGGTCCATAACTAAAAAATATCACGTTTGGATGATAGGCAAACAATTCTAAAGTCAAATATGGCACACCAAAAAAATGAAATTTATTAATTTTTATATTTTTCAAAAAATCAAAAATTTATCTTTGTCAGAAACAAATAAAGCGTATTTTTGCCATTTATTTAATTAAATGTCATTTTTGGCAGGTATGTAAAATGACGTCGCGGCGTATAATGATCTCAATTCGAATCTTTTTGGAAGCAGAGATGATCGGCCCAGAGTAGTTTCATCTTAGCTCAAAAGTAAAAAAAAAATCCCATATGGTTCCAACTTGTTGGCGGGCACTGTATATGTATGTATGTACTAATGTGCTCTGTCGTTATGATTGTACACTACGGCACAATACAATTTTTACAAACTGCTAACTAAGCCTTGTTCTCTATTTGTTAGTTTTGTAATCTCGAACAAATGCTTATTGTGCGCAGCGCGCAAATTTGTTATTCATACGTGTATTGCTGAACAATACCAGCAGAGTCAAAGTGTATCTTAATCTAAAATTCTTCGAAACTTGTGTGTATACCGACGCCGAAAAAAATTGTTTCGTGCTTTACATCTCTTAAAACGCATAAAACAGGTCTTTCGTGTATTGTTACTTGCATGAAATGCACCTCGGTACTTCTACTTACGACTTTATCAAGAATAATTTATTTTCTGATACCTACTCCACTATTTAATACGTAACACAACTCATTCGACGCTTTTACCTTTCTTCGAACCGGTATATCGGAATGAAGAATCAAAGAGTGTATTATCCTAAAAAACGTAACTTTTTTGACAGAGTAGGTATCCAAAAATGGCAATGAGAATGAGAAGGCTGGTTTGTACAGGAAACACGAAATTTTTGTATTATGGGCACAATGTTTATTTAAATCGTGGACAAAGAGCTTTCGACCTTCATCAGTGACACTCGTCAGCTAGTAAAACGTATAACATCGACGGTTATTATACAAACTTTTGGTACAAATTGCTTTACGCACGCAGAATAAAATTTAGATGAAAAACTTGACCGATCATCAAAGATTGTTTAAATTGTCATAGAGTTGTATGAATAATTGAAAAAACTCGAATACATAATCACAATTTATGCGCTATACATAATATAGTTAAACAGATTTCAATAACCAAAAATTAACGAAATTGATTGAAATTGTTAAGTGGCATGTTAGTTTGTCAATTTTTTTTCTGCGAAAATTGCATTAATATTTGGAAATTGCCACTTTTAACAATGAATTTATATGAAAATTTATACTTACTTTCATGTAAAATAAACTAACCACAAATTAATAATATCAATGGATATAAAAAAATCTAGCAAAGAGAAAAGTGCTACAGAATCATAACATCATTTTGTCTGCATGTTTTTTTATTTCTTGTTGGAAAAATCAGTTTGGCATAATTTGTTTACCTCGTTTATACTCACTTTTCCATTATTTTACCTATGTAGTACATGTACTAGCGTCCAGAAGTTTAGCAACGTTTTGGAGGCCACAACGATTTAATAGTAGGTACCTGCTTTCAAAAACAAAGTGGAAGTTTCTAATTAATCCCTTCGGCCGCTTCATCAAATTTTATGATTGGGTGTCGTCTAAATAAAAACAAAAAAATCGTACCTACATTATATTTTTCAATTATTATGTTACTGTAATTCTGAATTGTACGTTGTATCAAAATATATTTCCAAGAAAACTCAAGGAAAAACTTGTAACTACCATTTGTAGGAAGAATGAATTCAATGGATGATTCAAACGATACATATAATATCACACATGAAGGTTATCGCACTAACCTTCAACGACCAAAATTTCCATATCACAATTAGAATATTATCTTAATTCCCATTGTCGAATTTTAAATGTCTATGTCAGTTACGTATATAGATTATTTTAAAAATAGTTTCAGCTAGGTCACATAGAATCTGAAAATATACCATATTTCTGTAGTACATCGACAAAAATGTTTTAATAGTTTGATCATTATTCTGCCGGAATCAACCACAAGAACAATGTAGGCACAATTCCACAAATAATGTCTTTCCTCATAAACAGCATTTACAAAATTTTAAAAATCCAATCTGTTTGGTATTTGCGAAACGCCTAGCATAAGACTGTAAAATTTCTTAATGGATTTAAACCTTTGAGCATGGCAGAGGAAATTAAGCGCCCATATATATAAAGTGTAATAAAGTTAATGGCGAATTTAATATACGCTATTATAAGCTAGAGTGTACGTAAATGGCATTTTGGAATTTAACTTATTTTGAGATGGGGGTATTCGGGAACTAATTACTAACGAGTGGGAAGCCAGGACACTTTCTAGAGAATAGCAACATTCTAAATAAGTAGTACCTAGCAGTAGCTATAAGCTTCTTATCCAAATCTGATAATAGCTACTAAAAATTTTTATTCGTGTGCATAAAATTTTTAGTTTGAACTTTTTTTGTAATGGTAATCCAAAATCACCCTCGCCGTTTTATATACGCGCTAAATTCGCTGTTTATATTTTTCGCAAACAATTTATTTATAGTGGTTTTATGATTGATGGGCATGTTTCTATAGGCTTAGGTTTATCGATTTTGGTTACAAATGGTTGAATTAATTTGAATATTTTTTGTGTCTGATTTTCAGTATAAGTAGAGCATTCTAGCACTTGTGCGGTAATGAGTCCTCAACAGTAGTCATTCATTAAAAACATGTTTGGTGTAAAGTTGCTAGAGTTGAACACAGAACCTGAGCCAAACTGATTAAGAGACAATTATTTCAAATTGTCAGGAAAAATCAGAAATGTTTAACAGTAAATGGACGAAACTTTGAACGTTTAACTGGAAAAAAAAACTTGAACATTTTTTTTCTGAGTTTTCGGAGATTAAATCTTCCTCCTTTCTCATGTACAGGGTGTTCCTTAATGACATGCTAATACTTAAGGGGGTTATTCTTGGGCCCATTTTAAGAAAAAAACTTCATATGAACGTATGTCGTAAACGTTCTAACTTTTGAGATACAGGGCGTTAAAGTTCATTTTTTTAAATTGAATTTTGGCTACATCTCCCGAAATAATCAAGTTGCTGAACTGAAATTTGGCACTGCTATGTTTTTGGGGATGGAGAATAAGCTGAAAATGTCAATTACACCGTATCTCACAGAGGGCGCCACTTGCGCTGTTTTTTGATCACGCTTTTACTCGTAACTTTTTTGAGGTTATCTTTTTGGTCCTGCAGGTCCATAATTCTAGTGCATCTTTTCATTCTGCAAGAAAAAGGTACTCTTGTTTCATAACAATTAAATCAACCGTTTGCTTTGAAATTGCCAAAACGTTCTCCAAAACACCTGTTGATTCCAATATTCGAAACATAAAATTTTCACCTACCACCTTCAAGTGTTACAGGTCAACTGTACCATTTAAATAATAATAATAATAATAATAACCCCCTTAAGTATTAGCATGTCATTAAGGAACACCCTGTATAATGTCACGTCAAAAATGACGTCAAAATGACGTACATTATATATGAAAAAATAGCTATTTTTTCAGTTGAACGTTCAAAGTTTCGATCCTTTACTAAGCATTTATGAATTTTCCTGGAGTCTTGAAATAGTGTATTTCATTACGAGTCTGGAAATAAAGATTTTTCCGTGCGCGCGTGACTAATTCTTTGAAAACGGAAACTTAAAACATTTTATCGGCATATTATAACAAATTTAATTGACAAAAAATAAACAATGCAGACAATATAGTGTTTGGTATGTATGACGCGTTTCCATGGTTACTCTCAAATTATTTCAAAAGTGCTTTGTTGTAAATTAGTTATTGTCAGATAAGGTGAATAAAACGCCAAAAATATTACAGAAATGTATCTAAATATTGAAACACTTACGAATTAAAATACAAAATAGGTACATGTTAAATATCAGAGAGCATATAGAGTTTCTTAAATTTAGTTTACTTTGCTGTATATTTCTATTTTAAAGCCATATATTCGGTATTTTTATTCAGCGCACGGAAAGTTTTTCCATGCGCTGTTTCCGTGCGCTAGCCCGAAAAACCCCATCTTTCATTATTGCTAAAACAGATGAAAATAAGGTGTTTTCAAAGAAGTATAATAAAAAAATTGTTTTTTTAATAAGTTTGGTTCAGGTTTTGTGGCCAAAAACCCAATTAAAAATTAAACTGTTTGCGCCACAAAGAAATTTCCGACAATATTGCTATACAGTTGGTTTTTAATGAAACAAAAATAATTTTCACTGAAACCAATGGAAAATTTTTGAAAATCAAACCACATTTGTATAGGAAAAATATTATGCACAATTCGCCTGTAATGCGAAGTTCGTTTGCTAAAATATGTCTACTAGTCGAGAAACATGTCACACTTGAACTTGAATATGTTCTTTATCTCATACTCATATAAACATTGAAAAAAGTAAAGGAAATATCTGCGTGAAATGAAAAAGCAGTTCCATGCAAATCGTCATTTATTTTTAGATTGGAATGTGTCAGGATTAAAATGATACGAATTTGCGAAGCGATCCAATATGCGGTTCACAATTCAAACTGATATGTCTAGATGTTGTTAGGCCTCATGAATAATAAAATCCGCAGCTCAAAACATCTGATAGATAGGTGTATAATGAAAGTTCCTACATTCGTAACATTAATAGTGTCCGCAAGACATATTCTCCTCTTAAATGTACATTTCTCCTGCAGTTTCACAAATGTGCAAGGGTAGATACTCGTTTGAAATGCAAGCTCGATTTTCCGTGTATTCAAATATGAAACGCCGGTGGACCTTTTCAAATGCTGTAATTAGCCTATTATCGTACTTCGCTTCGAAGCGAGCTAAATCTTTCTGTTTCTGTACTATAATTAAATTTAACAAAAAAATGCTCACTTCACTCTGGCTACAAAATACTTTCACATATTTCCATTTTATTATTCCGTTTTATAGTTGCCATTAATTATTCACTATGACTTTCAAAGCCCGTCAATTTTTCCCGGCCAAGATTATAAATTTCATTGCGCGACGATAAAAAAATATTTAGATATAAATATTTGGTAAAGAGAGCATACCAATTATTGGACACCGCATGGCTATATATCGGAGCATATTATTTGAAATTTAATAAAATTATTAGAGTATGTCGCACAACTATATGTGTAGAAACAAATAAATAATAATAATTCTCACCCTCACAATACTCCAAACTAGGAGTACCCCAGAAGCAACCACATGCTTGTGCGGGGGAGGGGGGCAATTACTATTATTTTGTCTTCGTTGCCATTTGCGGCTAGGGCCAACTTTTTTCCCGATAGAACTAGGATATCATTCGCTCAAGTACTACGGAAAACCCTAGAAAACCGTAGTAATCCCAGCATAATACACAATGATTTTGAATAGAAAAAATGCGGACAGCAATAATAGTTGTTATACTAATAATTAACACATTCTGAAATAATCCCATTTTTAATGTTAAAATTCGTGTCGATAAGAAACTGAACATTAATGATATGTACAGGTTGGGCCAAATTGGACACTTTTAAAGGGAAACTCCTATTTTTGACGGAGATAGACGAAAACTGATATCGGTGTCTGAGGCTCCTTTTTTATGATAAACTTAATGGCGAAAACCGCAAATCGTTCTGTCACCGTTCTTGAGTTACAGGGCGTTTTTCGAAAATGTGCGTTTTCGAAAAGTGGCCGTAACTTTTTTAGGGTTGAAAATTTTGTGTTTCTGTAAAAACATTCTTAAAGCACTTTTTTACGTAGAATCCAATGCTGCTACTATTTTTTTCTAGTCAATGGTTTAAGAGTTACGGATAAAAAAAAATATTTTTTAAATGGAACACCCTCTATATTTTCGCATTTTTTAATAGAGCACAAAATTACCATTCCAAAAATATATAATACTTAATGATTTACTTAAGTAGTTATCAATTACTAATAGCTTTTATGATTTCATGTGTACAATTGGAAGCACGCCCTTTCAACGAGTAGGCTTCGGACGGTAAGACAATGAAACAACCTTGGAAAAATTGTTCCTGTTCCCTACCTGTCAAATTTTCAGTTAGGCTGTTTAGGCAGGGTAAAGATTTTTATATTTTTGTGTAATTTATAAACTTTATAACATACCTACAATGAAATTTGAAAGTTATTAAAAATGGGATATGATAGTCTGTTTTATACAATCCGGGGAAAATCAGATGCAACGAGAAATTTATAGGTACTACGAGCGGTATCCAGAGAGAAGACATCCTTTCAAGCACATTTTTGCAAGATTGCGACACAATTTGATTAATAGTGTTAGAGTAATAGTTAATAGATTTGATTAATAGTAGGGCGAAAAAGTAGGTACGAGCCCCGGATTGTATAAAACAGACTATCATATCCCATTTTTCATAATTTTCAAATTTCATTGTAGGTATGTTATAAAGTTTATAAATTACACAAAAATATAAATATCTTTAGCCTGCCTAAACAGCCTAACTGAAAATTTGATAGATAGGTAAGAGGAAACATTTTTCCCGGTTGTTTCATTGTCTTACCGTCCAAAATCTATACTTGTTGAAAGGGCGTGCTTCCAGTTATACACATGAAATCATAAAAGCTATTAGTAATTGATAACTACTTAAGTAAATCGTTGTGTTACATATTTTTGGAATGGTAATTTTTTGCTCTATTAAAAAATGCAAAAATATAAAGGGTGTTCCATTTAAAAAATAATATTTTTTATCCGTAACTCTTAAACCATTATTAGTAAAAAAGAGCTTTAAGAATGTTTTTACAGAAACACAAAATTTTCAACCCGCAAAAAGTTACGGCCACTTTTCGAAAACGCACATTTTCGAAAAACGCCCTGTAACTCAAGAACGGTGACGGATATCGATTTGCGGTTTTCGCCATTAAGTTTACCATAAAAAATGAGCCTCTGACACCGATATCAGTTTTCGTTTATCTCCTTCAAAATAGGAGTTTCCCTTTAATAGTGTCCAATTTGGCCCACCCTGTACCTACTTTTTCGTATAAACTGTAAAATGTGGGATGAATGAGTAAAAACTCCTAGGTTGCTAGCAGTATACCAGTAAAAATTTTATGACATAATTTTCAGATAGGCGCATGCTTTTCTAATATTACACTTTGAATATTAAAGAATCCCAGGAAGGAGTCAAAGCTCTATGTTTATTATATAATACGTGAGACGGAAATCGCCCAGAGTAGTAACCAAGTTTTGACACAATATTTTGATATCGGACACGGTGATAGGTGTCAGTATGTGGTATTTAGATACTTTTTCGAGTTATTATGCTTAGCTGTGCGGCTTGTGGCATACTTCCCTGACCGCCAAAACTAAAATGTTTGAGGATAATAATCAATCGGTAAGTAATTTTGAAATTTAAATTAACTTTTGAGGCCACGCACCAAAGTGGCATAGGCGTTTGTGTACTTGTGTAGCTACTTCTTCATAATTGGAAACTTTAAATTAGAATTGCTGTATTATCATAGATTTAGAAACTTAAAGACCTAAACGTGCCTTATAATTTTTTGCCTGTATTGTAGATATCTACTCATTTCACCAAAAATGACGATTTCTGCCTAGATTATAGTTTGTCGAAACAACTCAAAAGTGCGCGCCACTGTAAAAACGGAAACGGCATCCCGCCATATACAGAGACTGTCCCGGTCGAGCGTTAAGCCCCAATTTTCTACTTCCTGGGGTTCTTTATTTAAAGAATAGTACCCAATAATGTTCAGTTTCTTTATATATATATGCAGAAAGTAATTTATATAACGTTAAGTATATTTTATATATAGGCATTCTCTAATTTTGAGTTTTTCACTATAAATATAGGTAATTGCCATAAAATAACCTTTTATCTAATAGAACTTTGTAGCCCTTTATGGTGTCAATATGATTTATATAAATCACAGAAATTCACAATATATTTATACAAATTACACCAACTAATCCACTTCAATGTTATCGCAATATTTCACAACAAAAAACATCACACTGGTCACTTTTTAATTAGCTGCAGCTATCCGATAACGAACCCTTCAGTCAACAATTAATTCCATTCAATTGGTACCATTAATATCATAACACGAAGCGTTTCTTTATAATTGATCCGCTTGGCATCCGGGCGGTGATAGTTGCCTTTCAAGTGAGTACCAATATACCCGCGTCCTTTTGAGGGAGCGGAGACACCATTATCGCACACCAATTATTAAGCTCTGGGACGTCCCTCAAGGGTGGACGAGCTTTCGAACCTCTTTATTGTTCTATTCTGTTAAAGTCATATTTTTATTTCAAATTTACGTGGTCTAAAAAAAGCACCCCTTCATTATAAGATTGTTGTGAATATCGCCAAAGTTAAGTATAAAATTTGAAAACTGGATTCCGAAATATTTTCTGATTTTATTCGATTCTTGTCATTTAATTTCGTAGAATTTCGTTTAATTAATGCATGCACTATTAGTGTGAATTATCACTATGCTTTGAACGCGCAATTATTCTTCGAGGCATAGAATAAGCAGAAAATTATTATATGCACCATTCGGTTACAAATTTTGAGTATAGAGGTTGAAAATTTTTTTAAATTACACTTTATTATGGAGTTTATTAATAGAGGTTTTTTGTTTTTATTGAGTTTTGTTATAAAGTAGGCAACTGGCAACTTAACCAAAGTCGCATTAAGATTATGCATTTCTCTCATGAAATTCCCTCTAATAAGAAGAGAGCACAATCACAACAACATAGCTTTAAAAGACACCAAACACAAGAAAGTAGTTCAAAGAGTAACTCACCCAACAAACAGGCCTAGTTAAGATTACCAATATTTGGGTGAGAATTACATATTATAAGGTAAAATATCACCATTTTTTTCCTTTAGAAAATTGTTTAAAGTGGAAAAGAAGATTTTTTTGATCTAAAACTACTAATTTCTAACCTAATTATAAGCTTCATAAACGATCAACTTTTGGGAAATTTTATTTGACCACAACTTAGTATATGATTATTACCTAAAATCAGGCATTGAAGAAGAAGACAAGGAAATTTTTATCATTGTCGTAATATACAACTTTACAGTTAATAAATGTATTTACAGTCAAACAAACAACGACATCCTCCATCTTGAAATCAAAATGATGAAAAGTTAATGCAGTTATTATTCAAAATATGAAAAAGTCACACTTTCGGACACCAAATTAACTCTTCAAAGGTTTGTTTAGCATGTTTTCTTGTCCTGTTCAAACTTCGTTACTAGACATTTTTGAAAATGAGGAAAACACATTTTTTGTAAATACCTACACAATATTTGTGATGCGCGCGAGTTTTTTCGAAGTATGTAATATTTCAACTATATGCAGAAATATTTTTGGCACAAAGAAATTTTTGCGCAGATATAATAGAATTATTAAATTATTCTATATATACCTTCTATACCTATATATAGGTTATAGGGCAAGGAAGACTAATATACATAATATATCTACACCGTATTAATGGAAAGAGAAAACTGCTTTGTGGTCACATTTAAGTCCAAATATAGACTAAATTACCTAATTTTTACTTCTTCAGTGGTAAATTTGACTAAGACCCATAAATTTATATTATACCTATTTAGGTAAACTATAAGTTAAAAATAACATCCAGTTCAGTCCCCATAGTCTCAAAATTTTTACCTTCCTATAGTTCGGTAGTACAAATGATATAATGTTAATTTTTAAGTTTGTTGGGCAAACTATAAATTCAACGGAAACATATTACATAGGCTTGGCAAATGAAGTCAGAAGTTGATGTGGAGATAAGCATGATATAAGTAAGTATACCTAATAATAAAATTTAAAAAGTACGAAACTGATTGTGTGTGTGCCCTTTGCTTTTCAAGCAAGACATTTCTTCTTGATTATTTTCAATAAGGTAGATATATCTACTTATTACTGCGTAACTTCGGTATAAGCAGATAAAAAGTTTAAATTAAAAGTATAATAATTTGAACACATGGCCGTTGCTTTTAAGAAACTTCCCAAAAGGAAGTCCATTATAGGTTCGACATTGTATCCAAACACGAATAAGCAGTGCGTCCCCGTATAGGTAGGTGAAACAATTCATGTGAATATAAAAAATATCGAGTTGAAATTTCAGTTTCTTGAGTTGCCTTGCTTGTTTTGAAAT
Source organism: Pseudeuparius sepicola (assembly GCA_963920635.1). Taxonomy (NCBI): domain Eukaryota; kingdom Metazoa; phylum Arthropoda; class Insecta; order Coleoptera; family Anthribidae; genus Pseudeuparius; species Pseudeuparius sepicola. The sequence continues at coordinate 41,261,972 of OY987302.1, read as the reverse complement.
TTTATAATTTGTAACGTAACATTAGTTACCTTTGGTTAACTTGACAATAATTCTTTCTGGTCTTTAATAAAGGGGCTTTATGAGAGAGATGAAAAAAAAATGCTGTTTAAAAAATATAGGTATATATTGTATTGTTATGCTTAACACGAAATTGCCCAGATATCGACCAACTTTGATATTTGTGATTTTTTTATATTTTTCGCATCATATTTTTATTTATTCTGAACAAATTTTATTAATAATATGTTATATGATATCTCCTTTTACAAATAACACCTTTGCTATTAGTGCCATAAGTGGATAGGTACTTGATTTTTCCAAACTAAAATTTACAAATTGGTGTCTAACCAAGCAAGGTTCAAACTCAAAAGATTAAATTTTGGTTCAATTTTTTCCATATGGGTAAGTAATTCCCTATAGATATATTTTAAACTGAATATAACTTGTTTTTAAACTATGCAGTACTATACCTAAGCATATTTAAGATCAGAAACCATCAAGTGGTCTGGTCGTCTGGTAAAGTCGCTGAAATATACTTATAGTAGATATGCAGTAAGTAGTAAGTATTTTTTGGGCAGTTTGATTTATTAACCGATATTATATCCTTGTCAGTGACTTTATCAGTTCGTTCAATGCTTTTTAAATTCATCCAGGTAGCTCACTCTCCTCTATTAATATATTAAAAGTCACATATTCGCCCCTAAGCATATCAGCAATCTTTGTGAAAGGCAAAAACTGGAGACATCAACGTTCATAGACGACCAACCCCGGAACTCTCGATGCTGGGTTAGACCACGACCCCGATGTTTCATCGGTACTGGCCTGGCTTCTGGATGCATTTGCACACCCTTGAATATCTCCCAATTAGATATATATTCATTATTTTCCTAATAAAACCATTTATTATATATTTGGATTTTTTAAATCATACATGGAGAGATAGAGGCTATATTGCAACTTTCTCGCAAAATCATATCCCCTGGCACATTTGAATATTTTTGGGAGCCGGGAAAATCTCTGCGGCAATATCTAATTGTTTTTTATTTTAGGCGCGTTTGCGTCGACTACGTTCTGCATACAAACCCCGCATTGTTTTCTAGTTGTCGGTCGCCGATTTTAAGTTTCTTTTGAGACAGTTATTTAAAGCAAATGCCGCACCTCCCTCACAAAAACATATCTACCCCTCAATTATGAGGCAAGAATTGACTTTTTGAAATTATATAATTTGTGGATATTCGTATATTTCTAAATCTAATAAGACAATATTTAAGGGATAATCTTACCTTGACAATTCACAACAAAAAACACCCCGTCGTCACCGACGTCTATTATCACTGGGCACTAATCAGGAAACCATCCGCGCACTCAACGATCAAATCCGTTATCTCAGAACTTCGTCCTCCACATCCGCGCACCACTGCGGCACTCGCCCCCACCCCCCCGGGCGCCTGCAGTCCTTGGAGGGCGCCGGGACCGGCGACGCCGACGGTCGCCCGGTACTGGTCCGTTCCGGGATGCGGTCACGCGGTACGGGCCGGTGGTCGGGAAGCGTCCCACTGACTTCTCGTTGTGGACTGTGCCGGACGAGTGAGTGCCCGCCGCGGTGTTATGCTTCAAGAATCGTGTGCACCTGTCGGAGTGGTGGGGACGGCGGAACGCCGCGCCACCCCTCTCCCGACAGGTAGCGGCGGGCGGGAGGAAGGAAGCTACCGACGGCGAGGGGGTTGGGGTGCGCGGCAAGGGGGGAGCCCGCCCACTTTAACGGACTTAGAAAAAAATATAATATATGCCCATTCGGTGCTCACGTAGAAATACCAGAAGTAAAACAACTCTTTTAAAAGAGCGTTATCATTTTCGATTATTCTGAAAATTAAAACGAAAGTATATGTACAGGATGAGTAATTAACGTGTCATCGGTCTATAACACATAAACGAAACAAGATATAAAAAATCGCCAATTTTGATTCGAAGTGGGATAATCGAAATTTTCTCAAATGGAACACTCTGTATATTATTATATTTTCCGAAACATTAGGCCGCCCGTAATTGAGCGATTCCGACTTTTTTAAATTTGCATGTTGGGTTGCCAAGTGATGTCAACTTTTATGGAAAAAAATAAATAAAAATGCAGAGGTTGCATAGCTCTAGAGAAATGTTCGCTTATCTCAATTTTTAGATAGTTTAGCCAAGGTGTCTCTCAATGAGTTCTATAGCTCTAAGAAAATTTAGTTTCACTGTGGTACAGGTTTCTTGTAGTTGAATAATAAACTGTGCAATTTTCAATAGGTTATAACTGATTTTTTTCATATGTAACACCCGGTATATTGGAACTTTATTACAACGGGAATATTACTGTATACACAGGGTATCCGGTAAACATGGGGCAATCAGGTATAGGGGACGTCACCATTCAAAATGGAAAAGATTGAATTTGAAAAACTGTGAACAACGTAGGTACTTCAACAAAACCATCAATGGTGTTTTGACCAATGTCAATTTGGCATTTTTTCTTAATTTTGAATGTACAGTTGATCTGTAACATTTGAAAGCGGTTAGTCAAAATTTTATGTTTCGAATCTTACAGTTAACGGTTAACATTTTCGATTACCTTTAGTTTTATAAGAGCATTTTAATAGTAATAAAAGTTAAGGTTTCTAAAGTTTTATAATCGTCTTCTAGCTGACCTGTTACTGATAGGTTTATAATAAGGAATAAGGTCACGATCTTTGAGTTATATAATCGTCTTGGAAATTACTTTATAAAACCTGTAGACCTAGGTTTTATAGAGGTAACTCTAAATACCTTTTTGTTCCTTCTGCGAAATTAAGAGACTGCTATATAAGTTTTAAGAGTTATAGTTATATAATGGTCTTTTCCAAATCAATTAAAAAACCTCAAGTAATATTAACCAATTTATGCAACTGAAAAAAAAAATGATTTCGATGGAAAACAATATTGGTGATTAGAGATACCTATAAAGTTATTACTATGTAACGTTCAGCACCTATGGTGAAATCTATTACCAAAGGTTAATGGCTGCCATTTTAAACTTTTTACTATACCTAGGTATATATTAGGTTTAAATTCATCAAATTAAATTAACTAAATACAACGTTATTTTATGATATATTTCGTTACTTTTCTCGACATAAACTTATGAATTAATCACTTTTTATCATATTTATAGCTATTTAATGAAAATAAATAAATATGGAAAAATAATAATTCAATTACAAATTTGTTAACACATCATATTTGCATAGCCCGTGAATTTTTTGTAGGTAGAATTCAATTTCACCCGATGCAGAATAAGTTGCACGTAGATTTACTGCCCTCCTGAGATCGAGTCTTCTTGTACTCTGATCGAGATAGCAAACATGGATTTATCAACCGATAAAGATTAAATTCTTTAATATCACAACGGAAAAAAGAGAGACAAATCATATGTTGAAAAAGAACTAAGGTCGCAGTTATAAATTGGTTGATTTAAGGCATATAAGAGTTTCTTAATAATTGTAACGGGAAAGTTCTCGCAACTTTTTAAGTGACTTCATGCTTTATAATATTAGTAACGGTTGCTTCTCCGTGACACTTTTGGGGCACGTTTTGCCAATTTAAACTCAAGCGGTTAATTTTGTCGTTATAAAACAAGTAGTTATAAAGCAAGTACCTATACACTTTTGTTTGCAAAAGAAAAGAAGCACTAAAATATGAACCTGCAAGACCAGAAAGAGGACCTCAAAAAAGTTACCAGTAAAAGCACGATCCAAGAACAGCCCAAGCTATCGCCTTCTGCGTGAGGTACGTAGAAATTGTCATTTTCGGCTTATTCTCCATCCTCACAATTACAGTTCAACAGTCTAATTATTTTGGGAGATATTGCCATAATTCAATTTCATTAAAAGAAATACAACAACCTGTATCTCGTTAACTATTGAGATGTGACTCGTAGTTGTTAAGCTCAATCGTAATATTTTAACGTCCTCTACTTGCTCCCGCGAGATTGCCCCATACCTACCGGACACCCTGTATAGCTTTAATATTTCAACTAACTTATGGGGTTATTTTCGATAGTTCTTATGAGAAATCAAGAAATAAGAAAATCTGTTTCCGACTATGATATTGTAATTTTTACACAATATTTACAGAGCTGTGGTATTCCGGAAACTAACATTTGCACAATACAGTAACGACGTTGCATCTAATAAAGTTTCATGACATCTACTGCACTGACAGCATCCACCTATGATATTGTTAAAAATTGTAATATCTAGTTATTGAATGAATATCCAATAATTTACAAACCAAAATGTGATATTATGTTTCAAAAATTAGTATCTGAAGAACGTGAAAGAAAGGACAGCATATACCGCGAATTTAATGAATTGCTAATGCGGTCGAAAGTTCGCACATGACCACGCGAATTATTTGAGGGCAGAGATATTACATTAAATTTTGCAGAATTTTAAGAAATTACAAATTTATTACACTACAATAATACAATAAATAATACACTCATAAACGGTTTTTCTTGTAATAGAAATTAACCCGACATAAATTAGTACCTACCTACCATTTTGAAGCTAATACCAGTAATACATAATACATATGTGCATTCTAGTAAAGTTATAATATACAGGGTATTTCGTTTGCACTCTGTACTTAAAAATTTCGTACTTATCATTATCTTTTACGGTAATCTACTGGCTCTGGGGCATTATACCATCCAGTGCCATCTAGCGGATACTCCCTCTCCTGGTCTGGATACCTCCGAAAGACCCACACTAAATTTCCATTAGATATTGAAAACTAGTTTGGTGTTTCCAAGAACCAAAAGATTTTGTCGTATATGCCACGAGCCATTTCTTTTTAATTATTATTGGAGACGTTCAATATTATTTATTTCGTTTGAAACTGATAAAAATGAACATTTCTCTAGAGCTAATCAACGAAATCTCTGAACTCTGATTCAAAATTCAAACAATTTGGTACCGTTGTATTATGGGAGGTAAACTCTTATCAGGGAAGATAATATCATACAGGATGTTCCATTTAATAAAATTTTTCATTTCGAGCCCCTATTAAAAACTTTGAGTTACGCTAAGTGTCCCACTATTCGTATAACTTTTTATATTTTTGTAATAGAAAAAGTTTAGATAAAAGTTGTAGGGAATTTTATGCAGTTCTCTCGGATAGTAAAAAATAATACAGGGTGTTTCGCAAATGCGTGATAAACAAACTTTTGCTTTTTAAACGGAACACCCTATATATTTTTGCATTAAATTTTACACTAAATTTTTCTAAAAGAGTAGGTATTTTTAACAATTCTACCATACCTACCCCAAAAACAAAACAAAATGTATTATTACAAACAAAATGCATCCAAAGTTGTTTATCAATGATTGGTAGATAAATTTTACGTTTGGGTATTTCACTTTTACAGTCTATAATTTTAAGATTAGTTTGGAGACATTTTCCGTTACAACAATATTGGCCCGAGGCACTGAGGATCGTATTTTTTGTTAAATTTTCATTATTGCTCTGCGTAATGTTTCCATTGGTTCTCTAGAAGTGGTCAAGAGTTTTGTGACTTGTAAGTAGACTTATTATTGGCAAGGGATATTCTGGAGCAATTACCAATGCTGCTTTTGAGTATATACCTAAATAGGCCCTGGAAATTGGTCCTAATAGTCATTTAAACGTTACAAAGCGATTTTGCTGCCAATTTTGGAGCTGAGGATTATTCTTAGTGACAGTAGATATCTGACAAGTATATTTTGTGAAGGTTACAATAAAGGTGGTAACCAAGGAAACGAATTTGGACTATTATTATTACAAATCTGATATAGTAGGCAAGTTCGGTTATTTGCTTACCGATGCGAGAAGATTTAAGTCAGCTGATTTCAGATGTGACAGAGCGATAGGTTTTTAATGAAGTGATCTATACTCAGACATTTTCAAGTGTGACAAGTAAATCTCAGGGGAAAGTAAATGTGGACGGCGGAGTAAAGACATAAGATCCCTCGGGTGTTCCACGAAATCTGAAGGCTCCAGGGACCCTTTAAAGTAAAGGGACCCAGCATTATACTTTCCAAAGTGAGAATCTATGAATATAACAGGTACTTTGATTGTTAGTAAAAATTAATAATGGTTTCTAAAAATTAGACTTGACAATGTTCTGTCAACAAACACAGAATATGGCAAGTGTCAAATGAATCAAATTTATTTTATATTTTATTTTGGTTTCCTGCAATTATTTCCAGGAATTTAAGTAATATGAGTATGGTAAGTCAGTGCCGATTTTGCTTATTTGAAAATTTGTCGCTATTACACCTTGTTACCAGGTTCTTTAAACCATTTGTAATATGTAGGTATAATAGGTACGTACCTACTTGAACTTTATTCTCTTGTTAAATGTATCTAACAAAAGAACTTTCACAGATTTCGGGATGGACTAATAAGATTAGGTCTTGTACTTAGTTTTAATCATGTAGTTTTTGTCGGTGCTCATTTTTTTAAATTTTATTTCTCTCCCAAGGTACCTCACAAAAGTAAAATAAACTTATAAGTAGTTGTAGATAAAAATGTTTAAAAAAAGACCTGACTGAAGCTACCTGCTTTATAATTTAAAATTTAGGAAATACCATTTTTGTTTTGAACTACTTACTTATATGTAATGCCCACGTAATGGGAATTGTAGGAATACTAAAGGTGAGACAAGAAAAATCTGGTTTCAATTATTGGGACTACTACAGGCGGCCGCATTACCTTTAATTTAAGTTAGTCTGGAAGTTAGAAAACTTATTAAAAATTGTGAACTATGATGGGAAATATGTTGCCTCCTTTGAAATCTATGGCACTGGCATGTCACATAAAACCTGATGGCAGTTGGACACTGACATATAATATAACCTTGTACCAGCCCACGTATGTGGTCTCCTTGGAGATATACAGACAACACTTCTTCACTTCTCCTATGTGATAGACTGTGACATGCTGGGTCCCCTTATTTTAAAGAGTCCCTAGAAGGCTCTATGGAAAAGGGAGACGTGGAGAAGAACTCGCCAGGAATGCGCAGTGGTTCACCAAATACCAGCTCTGCGACAGATGATCCGATATCCGCCTTCCAAGCGGAGCGCAGGCCGAGAAGAACCAAGGGCAGCGAGTTTGTCCAGGACGGGTCTTCGTGGCACATAATGGCGGTCTTCAAACTGCGATTCCAACGTTCCACTATACCATTGCTTTGTTGAGGGTAATAACTCGTTGTTCCACACAAATTATCAAGTGATTTGAAAAGTTTAGACTCAAACTGTCGTCCTCTGTCAGAAGTGATACGAAGTGGACAACCGAAGCGGGAAATCAGGTAGCCAGAAGAGCCTTAGCCTAGGTCTCGACGGAGATATGTTGCAAAGGTATGGCGTATGGCCAGCGAGTATAATGATCCACGGCTGTGAAGCAGTGCCGAAAATTATTTGAAGAAAGAAATAGGCCTACGAGGTCAATTTGCACATGGGTGAAACGGATGGGAGGAACAGCATAGTCGCCTAGTGGTGTAGAATCATGACAGAATACCTTGGTGCGCTGGCACTGGAGGCAAGAACGAGCCCAATCGCGATAGTCCGCTGCACGGGAGGCATCCTATTGAGGTTAAACAGGAACGTGTCGACAAGTTAGCGTCGAACTATTGGCTGGCCTCAGGATGGAAGGCTTCTCACTCGCTATACAAGATCAGGTTATACCAACTCGCAAATACCTAAAATTCATTGTAGGAGACGCATCGGTAGTGGATGACACATGCAGATACGGGTGAACTTCAGAAACAATCCAGCACATAACAGGAGGATGTAAGATGTTCGCAACAACGGAATATAAAGAACGACACGATTCGGTTGCCAAGATCTTGCGCCAGGAACTGTCCGAAAAAGTACTGCTTGTAAAGGCAGAGAAGGTCCCATATTACAGCTACACACCGGGTCTGATCTTGAAAACAGCAACTACAAGATGTACTGGGATCGTACAGTTCTGACAGATCAACGATTTGCCCATAACAGGCCGAACCTTATAATAGTTGATAAAATTTCTAGGAAGACAATTCTGATTGATGTGGCCATCCCAAATAACAACAACCTGCGTGTGAAGCAGGCCGAGAAGATCGCGAAGTACAGAGACTTAATAGAACGAATTAAAAGGCAATGGGAACTGGGGAACGTTCAGACGGTTTCAATCACCGTGTCAAAAAATTTTGTTCTACCAAAGAGTTTGCTGCGATAGCCCGAACCGTCAGAAAATTCATGGGGAATGCAGGAACGTCCAACAACATCAATGTTACCTAGGGCCCGATAATATGGAAAGGGTCTCGTCCGAGCCAGATCCTTAATGGTGTCCAGGATCTGGAGTACCCAGAAGCAAATGAATGCTTGTTTTATAGTTTTTTTTATTTTGACCCTAGGAATATTCACTTGAATATCGCATGTCAAGAAAACAACCTGTAGACGACTAAATAGTTATCTTGCTTTCATGGCCCTAACCTAAACTTAAAAATTGCTTATACTCGTAGGTATTCCCCTAGATTCCTTTAAGCACAGATTTATTTTAGTTGTATATTGTGCGATGTACAATGCACACTTGACTCCTTGCCGGAAATAAAATTGGCGTTTTATGTCCTGTAAGGTACATTAAATAAGAGGTGAATAAATTAGACAAATTAACATTGAAAAAACCTGTAGACGTTGTATATAGGCACACAAAGATAGTAGAATTTATCGTATACTGACCGAAATCGCCTTTAGTTCGCCAATCATTTGGCAGCTTCCTAAGAACCTAAGAATAATATATGTATAAATGCAACAATGAATATAAGGCACATATTTAATGAAACCCCTCTTTACTTTCTTATATACAGTGTGTTCATTTGAAAACTTACCACCCCCAATAACTGGGAAAACGCAAGAAAAAAATCAAAATTTGCCGAGACCGGTCGATTTTTGTTTGAAAGGAAACTTTTTTAGCAATCATGCCGTCTTGATCTAGTCATCCCCTTTAGCCCTCAGCAACTCTAACTTGAAAATCTTAAATGGTAGTACCCCACTTGCGATACATAATTTTAATGCTCTAGAACCTTGACTGGCGTATTAATAAAGACTGCTCACGGCTGTTATGTGTGGCAGTTCTCTGGCTCACCATGCGCTTCCCGGAGACAAAATACAATGGAAAATACATTTTTGCCCATAGGCGCCATCTACTTTCCAGGACATGAAACTACAGCCTTGAGAAGTCTTATTAATACGTCAGTCAACGCTTTAGACATTGTTCATTTTTACATAATGTCCTTTAGACATCACCTGTAGTAGTTTAAAAATGATTTATTTTACAGAAGAAAGAGTTAAAATTGTTTGAATTTAATAGTAGTTACGTCAGTTATTACCATTTATGTAATTTTCCGTTTTTGCTCATAACTTCTTCAAATCTGAACCAATTTCAAAAGGCGATACCTACACCGTTGTATTCGCAATGACAAGAGCTTTAAAATCATGTATCGCAAGTGGGGCATTTTAATTTAAGATTTTCAAGTTGGGGTTGCTGAGGGCTAAGGGGATGATTGTTAAAAAAGTTTCCCCTTCAAACAAAAATCGACCGGTCTTGGGAAATTCTGATTTTTTCGCGCTTTCCAAGTTATTGCGGGTGGTAAGTTTTCAAATGAGCACTATGTATAGTACCAAAAGGTACCAAAGAGCAATTAGATTTTTGGTAGATACGTCTTTTATATCACTGGAGTTCTCTCAATTTCTTATTTATCACGATAGTTTCCGAGTTACCAGGTGTCACTTGAATACGATAATATGCAAGGATTGAAGATGAGATGTATGTTAGCCGGGTAAAATTTACTTTGGAATTTTTTTCTGAATATTAGTTATTTTTGTTTAAAGAATTAAGTTCGTAACCACAATCGGAGAACAAAACCTCAAAACTGTAAAAAAATAGCTGTGGTTTTACCATAGAAAAATGTAAGACTATTTTTGTGTTGAAAAAGAGAAGGATATACCACAGATTAAATTAAAAAGGAAATATGAAAAACTTTTGTCATGACTTTAGTAGGTACGTGACTTTCTTAATTTAGAAAAAATAATCTTATTTGGTTTATTAGGAACTTGTTACACTAATACCTTTACCAAAAACAAACTGGGAAAATCCCAATTCCATTAAGAGTGACAAAAAATTGCCCATAACGGTATCCTAATAAATATAAAGATACCTACTTTAAACAACAATGCCCGTTTAAGTACAGACTATTGTCAGTTAAGATGATATAGGTGCCACTAATGATTCTCGACCATTGATTCTCAACTTAAACCCGCGATAAAAACCGTTTCCGCATTTTATGTCTACTTTTAAATTAACCAAAAAATAAGCTGGAACTCAGCATTAAGTGCTTCCCTTCATAACAATTCCTCGAGATCCATTTCGAATCGTTTCATTGTAACTGGAATCAGGTTGATGATTCCTCCTTCCTGCATGCTTTATTTATGTAAATTAACCTGCCTGATGGCTGGTATACGCCGTGATCTTCGAAGAACGCGTAGATCTACAGCAGTTTCAACATCTGTGTAATGTGGTGTGGAGTTTCTATAAATGGTAAATGTAACGCCTTAATTTGTAGCTTCAACACTTTATTATTAGATTTTAACGAGACATTTTTTTATGCATTATAAAAAGCACGACTAATGGAATCACTATCTATAACACGTAACGTTATATCACGTTATATTGTATCTATAAGATAATGTCAAAATTGGCTTCTTTGACAACTAGGAGTGCTAATCATCGACTTCATTGTGCTCGATATTACAACGCATCCAAGTTCATTTTATTGGATGAATTGTGGTAACCTCAAACATTTTAGCGAATTTGTTTCAGGTGAAAAACATCGTATGGATATTCTAAGTTTATGTTCAGTATTAGCACAGAATAAATAGCTTCACAACAGAAGCGTCCATAAAGACATGTGTCCAAAATAAGCGAGCCTCCATTTCAATTTACAGAAAAATAACGAATAACTTATAAATAAATTTGGTTGTGAAGCTATTTATTCTGTGGTATTGGCACAGAATAAATAGCTTTGTGAAGCTATTTATTCTGTGGTATAAGTTAACTTAGTGTTAGTAATTTATTGTTCCTCAACGTTGAAGCTAAATAAACCACTGATAGCGCCAGATCTGTCTAGAAGTGGCTTTTTCTAGAAACTTTTAAAAATTTCCCTTTGATAAGTTTGTTTCGAATTCCTGAGTCGAAATACCAAATTATTCACTAAATGGATCAGTTTAAGATATACCAAGAAATAATCCACAATGCCATTCATATTGGTTTGCTTCGAACAATATCTACTAGCAACACCTACTTAATTGAAAAATATTCTGTTGATTAAATTATTTAAACGACCCATTCATGCCACATAGTGCGCTGGGCTGAAACTTTCGACAGCGCGCACAAAGAAAGAGGTGGAATGCGGAGAATTTAATTTGCAGGTATAGCATTGATAGGTTACGCAGCGCCGAGAGATACATCTAACGGCATTAATTACTTAGTTATCAGCAGATGCATATTCTATAATTCTGTTAGCTCTTTAATTAAATAACTAATAAGAATTAACAGGTAGGTGCATTAGGTGCATAACAGTAAGATAGCATGGGTGTTATTTTATTAATAATTCTATCTTATTTCTGCATATTATGTCTAATATTAACACATAATAATTTAAAATAATATTTTACACATAAGAATTTTTAAAACTTATGATTATGAATGATAAAAAACAACAATCTCTCTCAAGACTCGACAATATTGTACCTACCTACACTTCTAAAGTATCACACCCACGACATGTTGATTTACTGATGGCAAGCTATTATTTAAGGCATCGGTGTGTTTTGTTTGAATTCCACTGGGTGGGCAAGAACACACCAGTTTAATTCGTACAGTGTATAATTTGGCTTACGACTAGAGTTCATTTTATTACACTTTAATAATATTTTATTGGCCATAAGGAACTTAAAATTGTTGACATAACTGCACGATGTTCACCTTATACGTATACAGTGGTCTTTTTGTTAATCATTTCACAACCTGAACTCTGAACTACATAATATAAAGCAATGCGTCATCTACTTCGTTGCCCTAATAGTGGATATTTTGATTATTTTGAAATTTAAAAAAAATCATTAATTTATTTATTTGAAAAATGTACCTAATTATTAATTTTCAAGCTTAAGTTTAAATAACCAATAGATTGTGTATCTACTTTCACCGGTTTAGTAGACATAGCGATGGCTGGGCGGCGCGCCGCCGTGTATTCGGCTAGGTTCGTCAGTCGTTGGCGGGGGGCGGGGCGTGTTTTTTGCTCGCAAAATTCGACGGATAAGCGGTGCGGGACTACTGTGTACTCCCCCCGCCAACGACTGACAAGCCTAGCTGGACGCACGGCGACGCGCGGCCTATTCCCCTATGTCTACTAAAACGGTGAAAGTACGGTATATATTGTATATATTCCTATATTTGTCTTAGGTATTTAAAGACATAGTTATTGAGAAAGTTTACTTGTGTCAGGTTTTGAACTTACGAACTTCATTAATTTGCTAGATTATTACTGAGTAGAAGGGGTTTGTTTGGTTATTAAAAATGCGGTTTGTTAATGAACCCTTGAAACTTTTATCTACTGGCCAAAAATAACCACTGGCAATAATTATTGTGCCTTTGTCAGTCGTGTCGTGCCTCAATTCTTAATAGGTCTGTCGCACTCCACGATATTAGGCATAAACAACAATTTTCTTTAGATGCCAATTTATTGGAAAAATTTTGAAAAAAAAGTTTGTTTTTCTAGTTGTCCATAGACTTTATGCCCTCTAGTGGCCGTTTTCGGATCTTGAAAATATTTTCCAGCGAGTTCTCAGAACTATATATTTAATAATTAAAAAAGGGGGAAGTTCTTTTGGTATTCACACACATAATAATTACTAGAGACAGAGTGACCCATTTGGAATTAGGGCATCTCCATAAAACGGATTTTGATCGATTTTGACGAACTGTTTTTAAGTTTTAGCCCCTGAGAAACCGAATGTCGAGGCAAGTTGATAGATTCCTACCTAAACAATTGCTTTGCAATTTGTTTTTGGCGAAAATTCGAGAAATGAGTCAACGACTTTTTTCTATTAAAACACATCTGTGTCAAATTTGGTTGAAAATTTCCGTTAAAATGAAATATTGCCCATGTGTATCTTGCGGATCAAATTAGCTATAAAATAATAAAAACAATTTATTTTATTGGGAAATAATAGGTACACTAAACATTAATACAATTTAATTAAATATTATCAACAACAAACACTCCTTGCTCATGCGAAAGTAAAAATACATAAGTTTCACACAAAATGTTTGCGACATCCTATAAATTATAGCATAAAACATTTTCCCTATAATATTAACTGTTTTTAATGCGTTCGTTTCCTTAAATGCGCCGCAGGCGGAATTCTTTTTTAACCTTTGGTTTAAATGATGAGACATAGAAAATTACAAAAATCGGAGCATCATACTTTACAGTATACCTATTGGGCCTACCTCAACAACACGTCTTTTTTTTTCTCAAAGAACCCCCTCCCCTCTTTATCTACGGCCCTGCTCCAATTTACTTTTTGTTGCATATATGCAACAAATCTAATTAGTTCAATTTTTCGTTCAAAGAAGTCATGCCATAACTTTATAAATAACTAAAATAAAACTTAAAAGTTGCCGTTGTTTGGTTTTTGACGGGACAGTTTCATGTTTTTATTTTTCCATGACTAATCTGACAAATTCAAGCGATTTGTGCAAAAATTATTGCATACTAGATATATACTCTGGGAACTTGCAGTCGAAGAAAGAAGAATTGACTTTTGTTTGTGGGCACAGGGAGTATATTAATTTTTAAGAAAACTTCATTTAGCCACAAATAGTAGGTATACTATTAGGCAACCTAGTAGTAGTACAATATGCGTTCAAGTATCTCGTCTCTTTTCATTTCAGAGATAAAAAAAATTAAAATAATTACTTTTTTCTTACACTTTGTGTCTCGAAAACTAAAGGATACTTGCATGATTTTATTACTGTTTTGTCCTAAAATGTCATTTTATACAAAATGTAAAGTGTTCAAAAACCAGAGATATACTCGTATTAGACAAATCAGTTTTTTATCTCTCTGTAATAATTATAAATATAATTTTGATAGTTTTCGTTAAGGTTGTTTGAAGTGATACAAGTTACAAGTTCGTATTTTCATTAGGTATTTTATCAAACTTTAAACCTCGGTTTGAAACAAAATCCGATCATATACAAGCATTGCCAGCTATAACGACACTGGTCCAAATTCGGACGAGTTTTTAGCATCACAGCTAGACTCCACTCGCACGATTATAGTAAATAAGCGAACGAACAGCACATCCCCGCTGGTCGGCGGGTACTGCCGGTACCACTACTTGCGAGCTCAGGTGCGGCCGTACCCGACCAGGCCACACGTTCACCTTCGAAGGTGCCCGCGCCCCGACTGTGTGGCTTATGCTCCCAGGCACTGTTTTACCTTTTAGCTGAATTGTTCGAAAAGTAAGCGAGGAGGTGTGTAAAATTCTCGGACCAATAGCGACTCGGAATACGGGTATGAGGCGTGACATACCTTGTAAGTCATAATCGTTAAATTTATTCATACAGTACAATGATCCATGAATACAAATGATAGGCGCTGCGCCGCTGTTGCTCTGAGCAATGTGGGCGAATCGATTTTAATACAGGTATCTCGTGATAAGTATTTTCGATGATATGTGGGATTTTCTATATAGTTGACATAATTTGATTGAGCGAGTCCGCGCAGCAAATTAACACTTGCTTATAATAACTTTTCTATTGTATTGGGGCTTGTTGGTAATCTAAAGGGCGGAATATATGCATTTAATTTCAATCGAAATATGCGCATATATATGCATCATTTCTATTCAAAATATGCAATAATATGCATTTATTTGGCCAAATATGCAATAATATATGCATTTATTTTACATGCAAAAATACCTTAAAAAACACACTGATTTTAGAGTAAAAAATTTTTTTTAGAAAAATGAAAGGAAAACAAATACATAAAATGCCTCGTAAAAATGCCTACATTAAAGCAGAATTATAAAAACTTTTCTACTGGGACTGGAATTGGCAACAAAAATCAGATAAAGACTGTTGAATAAAACGGGCTACGGTCACATTGTTAGCTTTGTCTAACTGTTTTGACTGTTTTGAAGCTATTAAGTATGGTTTCCGAACTGACAGTAAAACAAACCGATATAAAATAGTTAGTATGTACCAAGGCATTGAAGTCCAACTTTTTATGCCAGAGGCCTCGGCAACTAAATTCCACATGAGTCATAAAAAGAACTTCAGTGCCGAGGTACATATTATTCTTTTTTGAAATCGGAAAAAAATATGTTTTATTAGGCAAGAAAATAATCGTACGGGATCACCTGTCCATGAACCAAGTATGACAAGACACGGCATCTTCGAACACAAAAACCAAACTACTGCTTGTTGTGCAGCCTCCATAACAAATCTATTGATATTCAAACCTACTAAAATATTTATACTGAAAGATTGCGCTGCTATAGGTAACAATTTCGCAAGGTCTACGAATAGTAGACCTTTATTGGCCAGGTTTTGAGTATTTGGTCACTTTTGACGGGACGATGGCTGCGCGTTTGACGTTTGATGTTTACATCTCGCCAAGGCCTACTTATTGAAAAAATCGTACAATAATGGGTTACTTCGGTGCCGATTTCTGAGCTTTTAATGACGATTTTGAGACACTTCACTGCCGATTTCAAGAAAACATATTTTCTTAGTATTCGGCAGGCAAGTTATATCAAATTACTTAGAAATTTTACTGGAATCGTTTGAATGACCCTATAAAATAAGACATTGTAAGTAGTACCTACTTTTTCGGCACCTAACAATATACCTAGAAATACTCGGCTTACTCTACCTGCAGGTAAACTCATAAATTTGTTTAATAATAATAAAAAAATAAGTTTCCGACTGGGCTCTCATAATCTTGGTTATATCTTATATCTATAAATAAGTATAGGAAAAATATGCAAATATGCACAAAAATACAGTTTTTCCAGAAATATGCAATGTTTGGGAAATTGAAGAAAATATGCAAAAAATGCATATATTATATGCAATTTGCATATATTCCGCCCTTTAGAAATTACACAGTAAAAGAAATTAGTGGAATTTCAAAGTAATATTGTCTCAATTTCTCTCCAACGATTATCGAGTTAGCTCAGTGTAAATGATCGGCTTAGCGAGTACAAATGAAAAACCCATTTTGATTAAAATTACTCTTTTTAACCACTTTCAAGTAATCAGATCAGGGCGAAAGTTTCTTCTAAATTGAGTAAAATCTTGACTAATGTTTTTATACTTTTTTTCGATAACCACTACAAAAATTATTTTTGCAAAAGTGCTTTAAATTCATATTTCTGTTGAAAAATCTCTTATTTTTTATTTACTATTTGTTATCATGTTTATGCGGTATTCGTTGTATATGATTTAAAATAACTAATTTTTTGTTGAAACAATGGAAAGTTCTAGAAATATAATTTTTCGTGAAATCGGTAGTGAAGTGTCTCAAAATCGTCATTAAAGTTCAAAAATCGGCACTGAAGTAGGCCATTATTGTACGAGTTTTTCAATAAGAGGCCTTGACGAGATGTAATCATCAAACGTCAGACGCGGAGCGCTTCGCCCGTCAACATCGACCAAATATTCAAAACCCGGCCAATAAAGGCCCATTAAAATTTTTTTACACATTGCGAAACTGTTACCTAAATGTTTTACCTAGTAGGTTTGAATATCAATCTATTTTTCATGGAGGCTGCACAACAGGCAGCAGTGTGGAGTTTCTGTTGGGAAGCGCCGTACCTCGTCATACTTGACCTGGTAGAGCGATCGTCAAACTCAAGCAACGCCGCGCGCCGTTGGTTCATGGACGGGTGTTTATTTCTTTACCTAATAAAATTTTTTCCGATTTAAAAAAATATACCTCGGCACTGAAGTTATTTTTATGACTCATGTGGTTTATTTGCCTCGGCCAGAGGCCTCGGCAACTAAATTTCACACGAGTCATTAAAAGTTGAACTTCAGTGCCTTGGTACATAAATAAATATTATGTTCCTGAAATTTGGTATAGAGCTATAAAATTGCATTCTAAACAATTGTATATTTTCACGTACATACAGGGTGTCCAACTTTAAAACTGTACAAATCCGTAAAATCTTCATTTTTAGAGATAATTGCCTAAACTTTTGTTTGAAAGGCCTTCAAAAACCGCTTCTTTTGACCTTCCTGCCATTTTCAAAATGCAAATTCAGGGCCGGCTGCGATTTTTTTTATACCCCCGATTTTCACGAAAACCATTTAGCGATTTTTTTATTTAAAATCTGACCCCACAGCGTTAATCATAACACCCAAAAACCCCCATATACCAAATTTGAGCAAAAAATATAAAGGGAGTTCCATTCTGCGGGGTGTCAAAGAGCAAAATAGGAATTTTAAAGGCATCTGCCAAGTCAAGTGTGCCATGGAATCCCCTCAAAACAGTTGAATCGTCAACAGGACCACTCAAGGTGTTGGTGTGTAAAAGTCCAATACAAAATATACAGAGTGTTCTTATCTGTGCCATCTCAAATTACTGAATTTTTGGAACTTTATACGGGTCAAAAATCGAGTATATCAAAACCGCTCCACACACTATAAACGAACTAAATTTAAAAAATACAGAAGGCTGCCAGTCAGTAAGCCCATATCAGTTAAGGTGGCTGGTGTGCCACAACAGGAAACGCACACTGTTAAAAATAGATTTAAAATTACAGGCATTTTCATGTGAAAGTAACGGGTTTTTACACGATTTATCATGTACTATGTGAATATACATTCAAAATCATGAAAAAATACAGACTTATAGTACTTTTTCTCTTTTTTTGTGATTTTACCTTCGTCCAATGTAAAAATACAACTGAACGAGGTAAAGTTTCGTCGGGCTATTTTATTTTTACTCTTTACTGTTGAAAATTACGTTGCGAAAGCGAAAATACATCAACTTTGGTGTATTTGATTGTTTGAAGGTGGGAGTAGCCTCTAGCGTTACAGAATTGCATCATAATTTCTCTAGTAAGCACGTTGGGCGGTCGCCCATTGTCGTCGTCTACCAAGCGCAACACGGGAACCGTTGCGTTTGCGTTATAACTTTTTTTCATCCATCAAAAACAGTTTGTTAGTACCTATGTGTTGTGAAGAGGAAAAATACGGTAAGTACTAGAAAATGTTGTCAATGTCATCTCTTGTTAATCCCAACCGGGAATGCACAAGTGTTTGTTTTTATTTAATTTAATTTTATTTATATATTTTTTTTATAAACATAAATTATTATTCCAAACATAGAGGTTAAAAACCTCTAACTATTTTTTACATAATAGGTCGATTTTGATGTTTAAAAGAGTGCCTTTTTTGATTTATTATAATAAAGATCTTGCCATTAAAAATAAATATTTTATTATATTTTTTTGGGAGCCGCCCTTTACGTCCGAGCGCACCGCAGCCTCGCGGTCTTATTCTGCTTTTCTCTCGTTTTATTTTACTGCAATACAGGTTCCTTGCTGATCTTTTGCATTAGTCTTCTGGTGCCAATCTTGGAGACTGTCTTCTGTGGTCCAGGGCCACATATTCACCGAGCTGTTCCCGATTCCCTATTGCATACCTAGTCTTCATTTAAGATCTCCGTTGTACAGCCCGAATTTGCATAGGGCTATGTGAACCTCTTCAGCTAGTGATTTGTGTGGTCGTTTAATAAATAACAAAACGCCACCTTAATAAGAAGTGCAAAATTGAAGGTAAGTTAATGTAATTTTACCTTGTTGTTTACTGGAAAACAAATTAAAGAAAGTAGAATTGCAGGCAATTAATGTAATTTTACTTCATTTACTTTTTAAAGAGTGTAAATAATTGGCATAAGCATACATAGCAATTGTATGAAATTACTTGTCGTTTACTGTAAATTTAACACGTGGAACGCCCCAGTTACAAATCGGTATGTATGATTCCACGATATTTCTAGTAATTTTAATTCGTAAATCTCCACTATACCGAAATAGGTATTGTAAATATAAGTTATTTTTCAAGAAATATTAATTGCGTATTTAGTGTAAATTTTCGTCGTAATATTACAATATTAAAGTAAATTTACGAACATAGTGAAGTATATTTAAAAGCGCAGTCTGTAAGTTTACCTGCCGGTTTAGGTATATTTACTACTAGATCCAAGTAATAATACCTTAGACATTAAGTAATTTTCAAATGTAATTATACAACGAGTCCTTATTATTACAGTACATTTTGGTTGTTACATGATTACAGCGATTTGTCGTGTAAAATCGCGAGTTCGTTTTTAACAGTGCACAGAAAATGTATCATCTTAGACAATGACTTTGTTGAGAATGAGAAAGGTCCAATAATTTAAATTGTTCTTATTTGTTGGTTGGCATTTTGTAAAGAAATAAATTACTTTTGTGTTTGTGTTTAATAAAAATTCAGAATTTTGAGATGGCTCAGAGAAAAATACCCTGTATATTTTTGTAGTAGGTAAATCTTTTCACACCAACATTTTGAGTGGTCCTGTTGACCATTCAACTTGACTCACCAGATGTCTTTAAAATTCCTATTTTGCTCAACTTTGACACCCTACAGAATGGAACTCCCTGTATATTTTTTGTTCAAATACGGGGGTTTTGGGGTGTTCTCGTTAACGCTGTGGGGTCAGATCTTAAATAAAGAAATCGCTAAATGGTTTTCATGAAAATCGGGGGTATAAAAAATTCGCAGCCGGCCCTGGATTGGCATTTTAAAAATGACAGGAAGGTCAAAAGAAGCGGTTTTTGAAGGTCTTTCAAACAAAAAAAAGTTTAGGCGATTATCTCCAAAAATGAAGATTTTACGGATTTGTACAGTTTTAAAGTGGGACACCCTGTATATTGTATAAATTAAATTGTAAGCCGGCTTTCGCCTTGCGGCATCATCAGGGGCTCATTGTCAAAAATACAGATAAAATACACAAGAATCGTACATACTATTCGATAGCAGACAAACAATAGGACAGACAAATCCAAATAGGATTTGTTTGTCTGCTATTGAATAGTATGTACGATTCTTGTGTATTTTATCTGTATTTTTGACAATGAGCCCCCGATGATGCTGCAAGGCGAAAGCCGGCTCGGAATTTAATTTATACAATATTGTACCAATTGTTTCGTTCTTTCTGTATTAAGACGTACATACAAGCCTTTTCTTTGGACTAGATAATTTATTGGCGATGATTTTTTACAACTTTGCTGACTTTTTCTATAACAACGAGGAGCCTAACACCGAGCCATAGACGCCTTATTTGTTCAATGCCCAAATAAACTGTTGGGGGGAAACACGAGGAGCCCGGAGACCCAACATTGTGGACCACTTGCGCCGAACTAACGTAAAGTGTGTGCAAAGTCAGTCGCATACAACCGACGCGAAATCTAGTGGTAAAAAACACTCTTTTTTGTTTTCATTCCTTGAAATGTATTCAAAGGAGAGAAAATAGTAGTTCGTTGAAGTACTTTTGGAAACAGAATAAATTGTAAGATTGAATAAACTCGATATTGAGCATACTCCCTCTGTATCGATGTTAATTTTATCTAAACTGAGTGATTTATTTAAATCGCCCAATTTTGATTAGCATTTCACTCACAAATTTAACTTATCTGTTCCCTCAGAAAATTTGATCCGCATACACTCTGCGCGATTTTTACTGTTTTTGCATTTTCCCTTCCTTTAGAAATAAAAAAATCGGTACCATAATATTCCAAAAAATATATTTACATCGAAAAAGCGATTCGAAAAGTGGAAGAAAGTAAATGTACCACAAAAATATGCGCAAAAATCAAAAGTTTTTTTGAAAGTTTTTTAATGTTTTCTAAATATAGAAGTGACTAACCCATTCTCCAATTTATCATTTTTCTGAGCAGAAATTCTAATTTGCTTGGCTTTTTCCAAAATCCAATAGTTTCAGAAAAATCTATACAAAGGGACACTTTTTATAAAGAAACGAATGGGAGATCCAAGAATTTTGAAGATGTTCCAAAAGAATCATGGGCGTAAAAAGTATGTTTGATTAGGGGGCATAACCTTCCTTCCCTGCTGAAGGCAACGAAATGCCGTAACTTAATTTTATTGCGCTTTATACCAGAATGCTCAAAATATCAAAAAATATTACTGCAAAAAGTTTTTTAATTTTACGTAACTTACTAAGTTAGTGTTTTTCGATTCTGAGGAATTGCAAAAAAAACGTTCAAGAAAATGAACTTTGACACCCTGTGTCATTTTTATTAAACCCATAATCATGTGAACTTTTTTGCTTACATTAATAGATAACCATCAGTTTTATTTTTGAAACACTTACATCAAGTTTTTCAATCAAACAAACAAAACAGTAAAATTTGGATATTTCACAATACGCAAAAACACGATTGATATTTTTAGTGACGGTTTCAATCTGAGGAAATTCTTAGATCTTAGGACAGATCTTATCAGATCAGTTGAAAGCTTATCGATGATTTTCTGATTGTATTGGTAAAAACAAAAATCATATTACCCATGTTAAAACTTAATACCAAAATCATTGCCACTGCGGTTAATACTTTCTAATGAATTTAGATTTAGATCTTCTTTGTAGCTGTGAAACTTCAATTAGTTCTACCCATAGTATATATACATAATAATTGCCTATACACAGGATCGCTCTCCGCTTGTCTTGGGCCCTACTTTTGTATGGCCTCAACTACTGGACCACCTCACGGTCCAGACCTTTTATCCATTCACAAAGCTCACTCAAGTTTGGCATCATCTCACCTCGTCCTACCGAATAATATTGAGAACTATAGGTCGTAAATTTGACTACAGGGCGGGGCTAAGCATAAATAGGTCGGTTTGTTGATGTTTATCTTTATTTTACAAATATTACACTATCTTTATTGCTTCAATTGAGGTTTCCGTCGACCCAAGACATACGGAAGGGGTCATCCTGTATACGTCACAAAATAATCTTATATCTATACGTACCTTAAAAGTGAATTACTCTGTATATACAGACCTACTTTCTTGTAGTGGGTACACGGCGTGTCGTAACTTTCCTGTGGTATATGCACAGTCTATCCTTGAATTATGTAAGGTAAAATAAATAAAATAAAATAATAGTTAATTTCGTATCGCTGCATCTAAAATAATAAAACAGCCTCACTGGAGAGTTGTAAATACCTTCAGTTTAATAACAATTTCAATGTCTTACTGTTTGTGTCTGCGTTTGCTTGGTGAGTAATGATATACTTACCGGAGGAATGTAGTAAATTGGATTTTTTTATTCGGTGTCTGTTTCTGCAACAGTAATTCCATCTGGTCACTTCCAATACTAGTGGCTTTCCCGGCTGCTAAAAATTAATGTTAAAACTTGCTCCTTCACTTAAAATAGGCAAACGGTGTGTTACTTTTTAATTGACATGCATATAGAAAACTTAAAATGTTTCAAACTAGTGAAAAGGAAGAATTTTTTTATACCTATATATACAGTGTCCTCCGAAAAGTTAGCACAATAAGGAGAAACTTTTTAATTAATTATTTATTTTCAAATTCAACTTTGGAGTTATCTTTCGCTTTTAAAAATATGAAAAATGACTCGCTCAAATGTGGTCACGTGACTTTTGATATCTGTTATAAGTGATGTTTAAAAACTAAAATCGCTATAAATGGGTTTATTTGTTAAAATATCAAAAAGTTTTATATGAAAAAGTTGTTTCTTTTCCAATTTTACTAAGTGTACCAAATTTCAACCTGCCTTAAAAGATTTTGTTCTCGGCATTTTTTAACAATTTTGAACTTTTTGAAAATTTTTAAAACTTGTTACTGCATAAACTATTTTATATCACTAGCTTTATCATTCTATTCACTTGTATACTAAGTTGAAATATTATCAAACAGCAATAATTAGGATGAAAGAAAAATTATCCCGTAAAAAGTTTTGAATTTTGATTGAGGCGTGAAATAGTTTGATTCTGTTTTAATTTACTATTATTTTGGCATGAGTTTTAGACTCGAAAATTTGAGGTGAATAAATTTATATCCTAAACGCTTGACGGTACATCAACTTTGCCATAAACATAATTTTCTTTCTAAAAACAGGCACATTCTTAGCGCTATTTAGCAATAATGTAAATGTAATAATGTGTGTAGAATCATAAAGCTAGTGATATTAAATAGTTGTCATGCAGTTACAAATTTTTTAATAGTGTGTTGAAATGTGGTAAACTTATGTAAAATCGAAAACAAAAAACTTTTCAAGATTTTTTTTTTAATTTTAACAAATAGGCTAATTTCTAGCGATTTTATTTTTTAAATGTCATTTTTGAGAGATAGCGGAAGTCACGTGACCACGTTGTTGAATTTCACTATAAATCATTTATTAAAAATTTTACCCCTATGGTGCGAACTTTTTGGAGGACATATATAGGTACTAATTAATATAATAGTGGCTGTTGTTTACTCTATGATTTATGACAATCGACTACGGCTCGTGTCGTAAACTTCGAAGGCGAGAAGAACAGCCATATTATGCGAGTAGAATAATATACTTTTCCTTTTTCAATTTTAGCTAGAATGAGGATTACAAATTTTTATTTTTACATGAATTTAAAATTAAAAACCGAAGCGCTCCTACTTGACGTTTCATAGCATGTCCTGTTTTTTTTTGTAGAATTAAAAAGATCGTAGTGTAAGTCGAAGGTACCTGAGTCTCAATTAAAGCTTGCGATTTTAGAAATCGGTGAAACCAGTGAATAATGATTTCATTATTCGCTAGCTGAAAACTGAAAACTAAACTATAAGTACTAAGTACTTAATGGCTAAAATCTAAAGAACATAAAATATATCCGAAAAATAATTATAACAAGTATTTTTATGTCCTATGAGAGATTCAAATATTCCGATAAACGATATTGCTTCCTTCCGAGAAAAGTCTACCATTTTGGAATCACAACTTCTGAATAAATTAGAAATTCAACATTTCAATTCAAGATAATTACCAATTTTCGTAAACATGTGGCTGCTCTAGTTCCCAGTTAGTAAATCGATTCAATTGCCTTCCAAAAAAATGTGTAAAAATTCCACACAATTATTATAGGTTCAGTGGCCTGTGAATAACTTTACAGCGCCATCCAGCATCTCATTCATATGCCAGCGGGGCGAAAGACCACATGAATAGTAACAGGGCCGCAATAAGTTTATGCATGAGAAGACGCTAATCGCACGTTTTTGTCGGTTTATTGATTTAATTATTATATATATATTATATTATTAGTATTTATAGCTAGGTGTATAATTATTAAGTTGAGTTGGCACTACTATGCTCAGATATATGAAATTAAGACATTTATAGTTTTGGTTTCATTACTAACAAGGTAGGATGTTTTGTTTAAGAATTTGTTTGGAGGCTATACAGGATTAAGGATATACTTAAAGTAAATTGCCTGCCACTAAAATTCTCAAGGTAAAATTTTTACATTTAAAAATTAACGTATCCTAATTCACACATTTTAAAAAAAGTCACCGATATTTCAAAATGGTTTTGTGGCAACATCAGAGACCCAAATTATTTGTTAATTCAGCAATATCATGTACCTATCAATCGCATTTTCGTAACAACTTGAATTTATGAATAACACGATTTCACGCAAGTATCTTAATACACAGTTAAAAATCGATCAGTAGAATATTAATTTATTTGAATGTAAAAAATGTGAACTTATTCACTGTATGTTAATCCACTTTCGTTAGCCAAAGTATTACATTAAAAAAATTACTGATTTACATGTTAAAAAAAGTAACTGAATATCATCTACAATGTGTTACTGTGATCTTGATTATCTCTTGTGTTACTTTAACATCTTTGTCGTTTAACATATTTGGACATTGTTTGAATTACTTTATTTATATTAATTTACTAATGTCATATGCAGATTTAACATTCTAAATAATTCGTTATCGAAAATAACACAACATTCTTAGTCATTATTTTTGGGAGTGTTTTCGGCTTCTGACAGAGTTAACTAGGTGGCGGTGGTCTGCATCTTTCCAGTTACTGCTGTTTAGAGATTAACTTAAACCATTAATCGTTCCTGAATACTTTGTACTGGATTATGCTAGAATGAGTCGACTGTCTCGTTCTACCCACTTATGAACGATTGGATATTGGATGCTGGTTCCTGGTTCACTCTGTCGGTTACGGAAAATAATTTCTCCGTAAGCCTTTAATGTAGATTTTGTTGATAAACGATGCCAATTGTTTGCAAATTTAATATATTATTATGTTCCAATGTAAAACGAATTTATAAGTAGTGTTAAAATGAACAAATTATAATATGAAAGTAACTTTTTATAGTTCTTGTTAATTTGACTATCAAGAAATTCTAAACAACATAAGAAATATTCAAATAGTACCAGTTGGTAATGTTAATTTAACATTTATTTGGTATCCGGATATGTTAAACATTGATATATTTATAATAATAGTTAAACATTTATATTTTACACTTTTTGATAGCAACATGAAAATATTACTATTAAGGAGACGAATAATTTTTCTAAAAATAATACTTTTTTGTTTTACTCATAAATATTTTGCAGCGATAGTGTCTTCCGGTTTCTAAAATTCCCCACTACGGCCCTATATCTGTCCGCTTTTTTGTGTTGAGGATATTGTAGGATGTAGGTGTATAAATCATTTTATATCATATTATTTCTATTATTATATACTACACCGAAACACAATAAACGCGAGTAAGAAAAAAAATTTATAGCTGCTGTAAAATAAACAGAAAACTAATTCGTTTTGGCTACATTCGAATATTAACTCTCTGCATAGTAACTGTTTTCAACGATATCTTTAAAAATATTTTAGAATTACCTAACATGTTAAAAAATAACAAAGAACAAATTAATAGAACTTCCATTTTATAATACATTGTGAGCTACATCCGTATTTACTGCCTTTAATGCAATGAAGGCAAGCAAAGCTTTCAAAGCTGTGCTGGTAATTGTATTCTAAAAAATAATATCTCTGTTAAATGGATATCAGTCGAGCACCCGAAGTGTAGAACTGGTAAAACAACCTGAGGTTGCTTAACAAAATGTCACAGGTAAAATTGGGGACAAAATATTTCAAAAATTTAGAAATGTGATGGAAAAAAATAGTGGGTTTCAGTTTCTTAGCCAAGTAGCAAATATTTCAAAGGGAGATTCTACCGAATCCATCGATTTGGATCCTATGATAGTGAGCAATTTTAAAAGCGCACCTCTTACATCGGTTGATGGAAAGGAGTTTCTCCATTTATAAATTTTTATATTCTGATAGAAGACAAAATTTTTTAATTGAGAATTTTGAGCAACATTTAGTGGTTTATTGTTTTTACAACTAAATTTCAACCTGATTTTTATAATTTATAATAAATTCATATTTAGATTTAGTTCAATCAATATGTAGAAAATTTAAAATAAAATATTGTTACTTTTACTATGTATAAATGCATTTAGAAATTTGTATGTACATTATATATATGTTAATTTGTAAATGAAACAATAAATTTATATTTTTAAAGTATTTCTTAATTTGCATATTTTGACTTATAGATTTTGTATAAAACAGGAAAATTTAACTCATACTCATGTAAACTTTTCTGCTTAAAATGAGTTTCTTCAATATAGGCTTAGTTATGATATTAAAAAATATCTTTTGGTAATATGTACTTAGACCAGGTTCGCTTAAATAAGATTTTCTATCAGTTTTATCTATTCCATTTACAGCTGGGACACTCTGTGGATGTGTCATATTTTTGAAGATAATTCCCAAAAATAATATGCAGTGAGAAAAGTATTGTTTGGAGTATAATTTCTCCCGAATTCTAAAAAGTTGTGTGCTAAAAATAATATTTTATCTAAAAAGAGAAAAGATATTGCTTTTCGAAAAATTTTTGAGCTCATGCGTTATGTATTAGTTGTATTATAGAGTGAGTAGGCGAAGGTTGGAACAAATTTAATAAAATATCTATCGGGCAAGGGAAAAAATCGCTCAATATATTCAATTCCAACAAGAACAATTAAAAATTAAAGTAAATACGCCAACAAATGGTTGCCAGATTTGAAAATTAGAATTACGGAGAAAATCAGATTGATCACTCCTCAAATGAGGTATATCGTCTTGCTCATAGTCAGCAAATAAATGGTAGGCACATTAATTTACTTTGATTACATTTTCTCATTTGCAACCTATTGTTGGCGTATTTCTTTTAACTGTTCTTGTTAGAATTGAATAAATTGACAAATGCATAAGAAAGTAAATAAATTGTAAAACATAAACGAAATACCATTGTTCTGTATGTAGAAAAATGAGCTCTTTCAAATCGCGCTACCAAAAGTGGGGCTTATGATTTAAAAAATGACGATGACGTCATATCTGTGACACCGAAGACGTCACATGACGAATTTATATGTGAAAATTTGCGCATTACAAAATTAAGGTTGACGTGTCGGAGCGTTTTTTTTTTTCCTCACCCCATAGAGATTTTATTGAATGTGTTCCGACCTTAGACAAAGAGGACGCCTAACAGCGCTCGCGGCCGTGTTACCGACTGCCACATCGCACGACATGGCAGTGGCGTAGTATGAATCGTGTTCTTTGCCAATATCACAAAAATCTTAAAAATGAAAAGGTAGTTAATTTTGACTAACATTTGAAATATTGGTATTTGCAGATAATTTCCCAAGTGTAAAGCTATAGTGTCAAGTGTTGAAATATATTTATTTGCAGCGATTTTGAATCAATGTAATGTAAGTAATGCACACCCTTTTTTTTTCCACCTTTTTTTCCTTTATTTACTTTAAACTACATTTTATGTCTTACCTAACTACAGTTATTATTAAGTGTACAAATACTATCACAGATAAAAAGGAAATTTTCAATTTTTATTTCACTCAAAAACAAAACAAATCTCTGTTACGTTTTTCTTTATTATATTTTATTACTTTTTGCCTTTCTTTTCTTAAAAATCGCGGAAAACCTCTCTCGTCTTCTCCTCCCCTCACTTCTAGGTTCCAAAAAATCATCCCAAATATGATCCACTTGCAAGCGTCATTTTGTACCTTTCTTTTCAAACCTATTTCGATTATTGCGTAAATATTGGTGAACCTATCTAAATCTACATCAAATTTTTTCTTTATAATTTTTTTTGCCCATCCCCAAACTGCCTTTGCTGATCCACATTTCTTCAGTCTGTGCATTAAGGTGTCTGTCCCGTTACATTTTTTACATTTTTGTTGTCTCTACTCATTTTTATTTTTTGCAACTTTTCCGCGGTCGGATATATCTCATTCACAGCTTTATATGTTGCCGCACGCCATTTTACTGGAAACCAGCCCATATTTTATGAAACTATCATAATCAATTAAGAAATTTTCAATTAAGATGTTCCTATTTATAAACAAAATAATGCACTTTATCATACTAAAAGGGAAAGGAATTTGAAGAAATTATATTGAGAAAAGATAAAGTTTTAGGGCATCTTTCAAAGGTAGCTTGTTAAATATTTAGCTGTTAAACGAAATACCGGGCTCTTGCTTTTCACTTCTACTTTTACAACCAAACGCTGAACAATTCACCAACGTAAGAATATATTTTCCCCTTAATCACTTTTACTTTTAATTCACAATTTCCTGAAATTAACTGACAACGTACCTACTCGCTTTGTCTGCCACATATAAAATGGCCGCTGTTCAAAAATCTATACACGGCAGAGAGGCAAGCGCGGTGTCCTCTCTCTTTCCCTGTCTAAGTTTCCAACCTTCGCGTGCTCACTGAACTTGCAGTGGCATTCCCTTATAGACCATTCACTAAGCGAATACCTTATTCAATGCTTAGAAGAAAATGATAAGATTATTGTTTGTTAAAGTATTGTGATCCTATGCTAATGTTGTTTCGAAAAATAATAAATATGGAAATACCAAAGTCCCATGTTTCTTTAATACAAAATTTCAAAAAAAACTGTAAACATATTATTTAAAATTATTTAAAATAACTCGAATATATCTTAAACTTATATCTTAAATACAAGAGTCACCAATGATACAGAGAACACTTCGGTAAGATGCCATTTTTTAAAAGTATTTTTCTCAATATAGGGTTATTGCTACATAGGAGGTACTTTGCAATATTAGAGGGGCAACATTGAGGGGACGATAATACCTGATATGAATTTCTGAGAAACATTTCATTAATATAATACTAAAGTATAGTTCATTGAGTCATACCCATTCTTGCTTGTTGTGGCATTGTATTTATTTTATTTATATACGATTTGCATATACTTATTTAATTACCATGTTAGCGTTCGTCGATCTAAGATTATCTTGATGTTGCAAAATAAGAGTATAGCCCAAAGCAAGCTTAATCGATTTATTGTTATTGTTATTTGTACCTACTTTATAAATAGTTAAGCAAAGCGGATTTTGTATTTATTGTTTATAGATTATTATCGTTAACTGTAACATTATGTAATTATTGCAGTGGAGACTACATATTTAGGTAGGTTACATGTTTAAAATAATTTTGCAAGGTCGTTCGAAATACACAGAGTGAATAAATTTTTTTGTAGCAGAACTATAAAACTGAATAGAAAAAAATATATCTCAAGACAAATAAATATAGGTCGAAAAACTCTTGGTTTTCAAGATCGCACTGTATTGTTTCGAAAAAATATGAAATAGTTTTCGTATTTTGTATCTAGTTTTGATACGAAATAATATGTCCAGGTAGCTAGGAATATAATTCATCAATCTCATTATTTCCATGCTGGGGGTTTCTATGGTATCTGTGTTTTAAAATATATTTTTATATTTATTTTAAAGTCATGCTACAGAACAGTGGCTCGCCCCAGTCACCCCTTATTAGGGGAGTTTTTCTTAGTAATTATTACGGCATTAATTTAATGTAAATGTGTTCCTTATTTTACATTCATATTAGGACTCTTGGTATAAATTAGTTTTAAATACTCGGTTTCCGAAAATTAAAATTTTCAGCTTCTTCTTCGAAGTTCCTTCGAAGTTTGGTAAGTAGTATTCTATTACTATTACATTTCTTTATAAAAGCGTGCGAATGGCAATTTCTGAGAAATATTTAATGAAGCAGCACTATAAGAATTCTCCAATTTTTCAGCCTAATTATTAACGAGCGATTATCGACTTGCTGTAATATTAAAATGCTATTTATCTATAAATAAAACCGACGATGGGAAGAGAATCAAAGTAAAAAAGCGCCGCTCACGTATCCAAATGAATAAATTAGCAATAATCTATCAAATAAAGTTTTCTTGAAGAACTTACTGCTCTACAGAAGTGTTACTTAATTGAATTACATGAAATTATACACCATAAAAATGTTAATATAAAAAAAAACTTGCTCAATAGATTTGAAAAACAAGCCAGGAAGCCACGACTCAACACATTTTATAGGCTATATCATTTTATAGGTTTCGAGAAAAATACCAATTTGTTGTACGTTTTGTTTAAAATCCCTTTAATTTAAATTCCGAGCATTTCACTTAATTATCCCTATAGAATTTTCTATTATAGAAGATGGATATGTTTACTACATAAATATTGAAATACAATAAAATAAATTCAAGATTTAAAAATAATCGCAAGTAGACACAAGACACAAAAGTCAATAAAGCTATGCCTAGATAATCATCATCAATAATCATTGAAGCCGGAATAATTGTTTAAACAAAATAAAGTTCAGAAAAGTCCGAAACTAATGCGTTGCACACTATTAGAAGGTTTTTGTGTTAAAAAAGTCCAGCCGGGATTCGAATCCAAGACTCCTACACTCTATATATTGTTATTATGAGAATTTTGGTTGTGTTTTCTCTTTGTTTTTCCACCCCCTTGCCACAAATTACCTGCTTGATTGCAGGTACAAAAACCTGTCCTTATTTGTTGAAAACTGTTAGAGACGTTATTCGGCGCAAAGAAACGCTTGCACAGGCAGCTTGATATATCTGTCAAGGGTACAATCACCGTCACCACAGCGCTTATACCTATGTGCTTGCTGTCAGTTAGTGATGCTGTTCCAATTTTCTACTTACAAAAACAAAGGATGGAATGCAATGTAACGGAAATTTTACAACTCTCCCTTACTATTTCATTAAAACTTTGGATCGACCGATATTACTTTGGATCATCCAGTATTTTGATATCAAATTTTACCACAAACAAAATTACCGCCACCATTAGGCCGCTATACATACACGAGTTGCTTTGTGTGTTGCCTATCAAGAATTTTATTAATACTCAGGTACGTTGCATCATTTTTTTTAATTCTCTTAAACTATTAGTTACAATAAACTACTTATTAGTTATAACGAGGTACGTATTTGAACAAGAGGTTGAAGCCTGTTGCAAATTGTTTGAAGAAGCAGAACTCCTTGCTGTCACTCGAACGTATCATCTTAACAATTTGTGTTTTGTGGTCAGTTGATTTCGATTCCCGGTTTAATTTTAAATTTTCGTCATTTTTTTTACCACCGGAAATGCACAACGAGACCGAAATGAAAAAAGAGGGCTTGTCAGGAAGTTCGCGGCTTTTTCTTTTGCGATTCATCAACGCGACTGGTGCGGTATTTTGTGAGGTTAAGTGCGTTTGATTTTTCTTTGCAATTCATTAGTATCTATTAGTACCTAATCTCACTGCCTTTCGAGTGGATTTAGTGTTCAAAACATTTCTAATGATCTAATTTAATTTTGGTGCTGATATTTTCTTTGTTTTTTTGCATAAAACCACGACCGAGTAACGTCGTTCGCGTGTTGGTTTTCACGGACCAGGAATGAATTCTGGGGCCTTTTGATACAGCAAGACGAGGGTTGAGAGCTTGAGGACCATCCTACGACAACGCGGGATCTGGAGTGAGTATTTTTTCATATATATTTCCTAGGAATTTGGGCTCTGCCATCTCTTTGAAAAAGCATCTCATTATCCAGATCTACCGTGCCTCTGGGACCTCTAGTTGTCAGCTTTCATTGCCTCGTATTGTTTTGCCTATCATATATATTGGGTTATTTAAGGTTTTCATAACCTTTTGATTTATTAGCACGCGTTTAATTAGGTTTTTTTTTAGTAACGTTGTCGTTACAAATTCACCTTTTCCTTACACTAAATCAACTGCTTTGGAATACCGAGCCACTGTCAGTTGTATGAATATTCTTTGTTTTGTATGATTTTCATAGTGGTTAACTTACGATATATCACTTAAGAAAAGGCCAAATAATTTATTTGTTATATCTATTTAGTTTAAGTAATTCGGATTGTTAATAGTTTTCATAAAGTGTCAGGAAAATCAAGTGGAACTTGATATTTTATATACCTAATTCATATTTTATATATCTATCTTTTTAAGTCAAGAATAATTAACACCAATTGATTCGTCGACATCTTTGACCATTATGAAAGTTATATATGAGCCAAAACAAGGCAATAGTGGTCGGGATTAGGTCAAAGAACTTATAGAGATTTTTACTTTTTTTAATTCATCGACGTTTCGACCTTTATAAGGACATCTTCAGGATGCTACAATAGAAAAATACATAATTAAGGTTGGGATATAAAATTAAACGATATAAACGGGAGACAGTGAATAAATAACACATAAAACTCCAATTTCAATCGGAAAAAAACACAAAATACAGGCAATACTCACATAAAAAATGTCGATCTCAATTGTCAAAAAACTTAAAATATAAAAAGACATTTAGATAAAATACACATAAACAAGACCATTTCCTCGTTTCGGTTGACACATAATTAAAATATAAAATTAGAAGGTAATGTAAAAAACCGTGTACCGAGTTAAAATGTAGATAAGCAGAAGAATGAAAAAGTTCATAGGAATACAGGGAGAGACAGTAAAGAGTAACAGCAGTAATCCTCCCTGTATTCCTATGAACTTTTTCATTCTTCTGCTTATCTACATTTTAACTCGGTACACGGTTTTTTACATTACCTTCTAATTTTATATTTTAATTCTGTGTCAACCTCCGAAACGAGGAAATGGTCTTGTTTATGTGTATTTTATCTAAATGTCCTTTTATAATTTAAGTTTTTTGACAATTGAGATCAACATTTTTTATGTGAGTATTGCCTGTATTTTGTGTTTTTTTCCGATTGAAATTGGAGTTTTATTGCCTTGTTTTGGCTCATATATATCAAATTCAGGTCATCAACATCTACGTAATTATGAAAGTTATTTGAGCTGCCATTTACTGTGCACAGATTTGTCATTACTGCTCGTAAATTTAACATTAATTTTACTTTAATTTAACTTTAATATTTTCACTTTTTAAAAGCACAGAATTTAACTGCTGCGTTTTGCAACGGACACTGTTTTGCTTTTACCTTTTCATGTAACATCGGAAAAGGAAAGGACCACAGGACCACACAGAAGGTTGCGTTTCATAACCATGCAGCCCCACTGGCCGACTTGAATCCGCACACCACTGAACCCCACTCAAGCAGCTTACGACTGGCTTCCGACTAGATCTAGTTCCGGAGGTTATTGCACGATCAAAGGAGTCTGGGTGACGTCTGGCGGACAAGTGACTATTCATCTCGAAACCAAGGTATCACTACAAGTCTTGGTGGTCCGAAATTGTAAGCAAGTTCTCAAAATCAGTGTTCGAAGCTAACCAAGTTTTTTTATATACCAAAAATATTAGTTTAATTAGTTACTCTCATTTTAATTCAAATATTCATTCGTACTTAAACTTTCTAGTTCTTCAACCATATATTTCTATTGTAAACAGCCGAATAATTTTCTGCTGATCTGTAAATTTCAACCACAAAGCTTCTCATTAAACATTGTAATTTTTTATTGTCTTGTTTTATTTGTACGCCATCTTCTGCACTCAGTTTCTTTTCTGTTTTATAAAAAAGAAAGAGTATAATTATCTGGCGACCAACAATCAGAGCCCGTTTTGTTATAGCAATCACCGTTACCGAGCGAAGGAAGCGTTTGCAAGCAGCTTGATATGTCTGTTTTGGTTTTATAACTGTAAAAATAAAGACATTTTCACTAACTGACAGCAAGCGCATGCATGCGTCTGGGTAACAGTGATAGCAGCCATTGTTGCTATGAAAATATCTATTAAATATCTAAAAACTTGTAATTTCGTAAAACTATTTCGTATCACTAGCTTCATCATTCTATTTAATTTTTGTTACTAAATGTCGACAA
This sequence comes from Pseudeuparius sepicola, assembly GCA_963920635.1. Taxonomy (NCBI): domain Eukaryota; kingdom Metazoa; phylum Arthropoda; class Insecta; order Coleoptera; family Anthribidae; genus Pseudeuparius; species Pseudeuparius sepicola. The sequence goes on along the minus strand of OY987302.1, from coordinate 41,227,500 downwards.
GAATATGTTGTTCTCATGTTAGCGTGATGCAAAATTAATAAAAAATCAAAATATCATCAAACTATTTTACTTATCTAACTAAAATTTGCCACTTTTTACGGCTAAAATTAAATAAGTAAGATAAAAGGTAGGTAAATTGTTCCGTAAGACACGTGACATAGTTTGATGATATTTTAATTTACCTATTATTATTTTGGCATCAAGTTAATACAAAAAAATGTTAAAGCATTAATATCATTTCGTTATGAAAAAGACATATTCTTATCGCTATTTATAGTACTAATGTTAATAGAATGATAAAGCTACATGGTGATATGAAATTGTTTTTATGAAGTTGGAAGTTTTTAGGAACTTGGTAAAAACTGGCAAAAACCTAAATGTCTTATGGAGCGTTAAAGTTTGGTGCGCTTAGATAAAATTGGCAACGAAACAACTTTTTCACATAAAACTTTTTGAAATTTTAACAAATAAGCTCATATTCTTGGCCTTTTTGTTTTTAAATGTATTTTTTGACACGTGACTACGCTTGAGAGGGTATTTTTCTTTTTTTTTAAAGAACATGTAACCACAAATTTAAATTTCAAAATATATCATCAATACAAAAATTTCCCCCTATATAATATAATGCGAACTTTTTTGAAGGCACTGTATACTACCCCACTTTGAATTACGTACCCCCTCAAGTTGGGATCCAAATTATTTGACCTTGGCTATTGACGTAAAAAAGTGTGTAACATTTTGTATGTTAATATTACTTTGCTTATTGTCTGTATTTTTTTTTCATTCCTTTATCCACGTCTATTGAAAAATACACTCGCAAACTGATAAACAATTGCACTTATTACCCCTTAAGAGTCAAGAGTGTATATAGTTATGAACTCTTAACCACCTATACCTAGTATATTTTAACTGAAACGAAGTTACTGAATTTTTTCCTAATTTATCCGAATTATATCTCACCGCCAACGTTACCTGTCATTTCCTAAATAATATTTGAAACTGGTCTGCCTATATAGGCAGACGGACTATGTAGTCCGTCCGGTCGTCGCTAGAGGGCATACTATACATCTAACCGGCGGACCTTACTTCTCGGGCCATAAGAGGATGGCCGACCGGGCCGTCTGGGGTCTTCCACCCATCAGGTGGGCAAGACCGAAGACCGACACCGTTAGATATTGACGGGTTATCATCTGAAAAAAAAATAGTAACTGTTAGATATTGACGGGGCTATCTCGCACCGCCGAGTTGATATATGTAGATTAGACGGCTGTTCGGGTAGAGCCGGGAGATGTTGCCGGGCTCCGGACTACCCTCTTAGAGGAATACTCGACCGCTGGCGAGCATCGTTAGATATTGACGGATCATCCTATCCAGTCACCACCAAACTGTTGCTTGCTATAATAGTAGATTTTCTGCTTGTAGCCCCTGTAGCTGCCATACCGGTGCCGTTCCGGTCGAAACCCCTGTACCTAAATAATATATTCTCTGCTTTGCTCTGTTTACTAATCTGGACTGATCTTTACAGAAACCACCGCGCGCCCATCGCCGGAGAAGAAGTGAATTTATTTTGAATTATTTATTTATCTTGTAGGTATATAGTATCTTTTGGGGTCAATAAATGCCGTACTCATTCGGATTATTTGAGTTATATACTATTAAAGTATCTTGAGTGGAGGCCTCACTTGTCACATTTTAGTATTATGTGTATATAAGTATAAGATATATATAATTTTATTAAAATACACGTATATGCGTCATTAAATATGCGGCGATGTCCTTTGCACAATCCGAGTCCTGCGCGTGCACTGCGATATTTGTCTTCGGAATTGCGGAACTGCCGCTGTTGCCGCAATTTCCTTAAATCGCCAATTTTTCTCCTAGGCCTTATTCTGCCTGGGCGCGATTAAATCGAACACGGCGGAACAATTTCATCGACCCACACAGCGACTACTCCGGTAAGCTCGCTTGAGTAGTACGCGAAAGGCCCCGAGGAACCGGTCGTTACGGGCCTGAAAAAACGACAACCCAATCCGCATCCGCCGTTTTGAAATTACGTAACGACACGTGATCATTCCCGGTATGAATATTAACGGCCAATGCGGCCGATTAAAAATAGCACACTAATATGATAATCGCCATGTAATAATATTCAATTACGTAGTTGCTCCGAGATGACTGCTGCCAGTCTCTGATCCATTTGAATAATGCAATGCGGTCTATTTTAGTCCAATGTGGGTTAATCCTTTGATTCGGAGCGTTTTTGAAAAAGTCTAAATTTGGTCAAGAACACGTATAAAGCACACTTGACTGATAAGCGATAAACAAATATTATTTTAATTTTGTTCAGAAGACCTAACATACAGCGTGTTTATTAAATACCTACTTTTACAAATTTTAAAGGCTGAATTTTTAAAATAAAATTCGGCATACCTAATAGGAGTATTGATGATAAGAAACTCAAATATTTACTTAGCTTTGTTTAATGTTAGAGAGGGCCACTTACATTATACCTGGACATAAAAAAGTTATGGTTATTTAAATCCAGGTACAAAACTGTAAGTGGCGCCCTCTAACATTAAAGAAAAACTAAGTAAATATTTCGTCAAATCGCCATTTTATTGAACAAAAATATAATCAACAACCAAATAAAATATTTTTTGGACACATTAGCCGCTTCGGAACAATTCGGGTGCTGCGATCAGAGGCTCGTAAAATGTAGACGCATTAGACTAATACGTCTGCGATTTACCATATTTATCTTGTAAGTACTTCCTTTCGCTGTAATTCGGATTTATTTGACTCGTTTCCACAGATGTGATCTGTTATGTAGTGGTTTAAAATAAATAGGTAGGTATAAATAGCTAAAAAATCTATAAAATGGATTCAAAGACTTTGCCATGTAGTTGGTATAAGCAGATATCCTCTAATATAATTAGGTTGCAAAAAAACGACAAGGGCGAATTTGAGGTATGTTGATTTTTATTATTTTTAGGTTAGGTATGTTTAGGTTATATACGCACCATTTTATATAACGCCTTGTGCGCACATGTGAGCTTGAATGAAATAATAAGTTTTTAGAATAATGGCCGTGTTTAATGTGCCTACAGTTTTTTAAAGCGCTAAGTAGCGCCATAGAAGAATCTATTACGACGAAGCGCTTTTCGTAAACTGTGGGCATTTTGAGTCGTTGATAGACACCATATTGTAACCTAAAAATGGAGAAGTAGAAGGATTGAAAATAAAAAATGGAAAGGCTTTTCTGTTGGAATACATTTAAAAAACTCATATTTGTGCCATATCTCAAAAATGGCAGCTGTTACGGAAAGTAGGACATGATAACCGCATTGGGGACACAATTCCCTTCAACTTTGGTATTTACACTCTAAAATCAGAAACAACGAAGCTAGATGGATTAGAATAAATCGGCAAAATTTCGTTTTTTCAAAATATCTAGTAAGCCATGAATTTTTTCAAACATCCAAAAGGTGCATTAAATTGGGCTCACAAAACTTAAATTCTTTCCCCATTTAACCTTCCCTCTATCTCCGCTAGTTTCCGAGATCCCCTTTTTCACCCTGTATACAAACTTTGCTTGAAAGGCCTTTAGTCCAATAAAGATGTCAGTTTTGAAAAAAAAAATCCAAAAGATCACACTTGAACTCCTGGGTACGAATTGCGCTATAGGGTAGTTTCCTAAACAATATGGCTGGTTTCCTTTTCCTAAACATTTTTTTCGAGCAAAATGACCCTAATAAGAGTTGTAGGGGATCAAAGTGCGGACAACTTTTCCCCATAATTTTTTTGCATGTCTAATAGGTACGCGTGTCCCAAATAGTTTGTCCTACCCCCTGGATCTCACGAACCGTAAGATATACGAAAAAAACTTGAATACAAAAGTTGTAAGGTTGGCAGAGGACGAAACCTCTCTTTTATTTTCACATATGCAGGGCGATTCGTATTTGCGGGACAAAAATAAAATATTTAGATTTTGACAATTGCATTAATCCTTTGGAATATTTGCATTCTCCATGAAATTTTCGACAGAACCGTTTTTTTGTTTTGTACTTTGGATGCAGCGTTGCCAAGATATCGAATTTTTCTTGGAATTTAGGGACTTCGTGGAGGTTATGGAAACTGAATGCTGTATCTTTATTTTAATAGATATCAAAGATATATTTCAGCCGAAGTATAACAGCACAACCGTGTGTGGTGTGGTATGTCGAAATTGGTTTTTGCATATACAGTGTGTTCATAACAGGCTCTCAAAATCAGATAATTTCAAACAGCAATAACTTTTTTTTTTCAAATGGAATGACCCATATTTCTATAGTTTGTTGGATGCCGGCGTCTAAGCCCCACATTTTATGTAAATAACATTATATACCAAAAACTACCCGTTTTCGAGATATTTAGTATTTAAGAAAATTTCTTTGCATTTTTCATTCAGGTGAGAAGGTTTTATCAAGCAAGCCATTACTATTTTTCCAGACAGTGGCAGAAATAATTGTCGATTTAGGTAATACGGGAAATAAAATTCCTATACCCGTATACAGTATGTCCACGGATAGACATCCCAAGAAGACAAATGGACCAAAAATTCCATTTTTCGACAAAAAGTCATTCTTGATAAAAGTTTCTGCTTCTAGAAAAAATATGGTCCACGAAGAGAATTTTCGATTTTTTTATATATTATTTATATATTATATTTTTATGCGCATGCGCGTGGAGGGCTGTCTTTAGAAATTTCTGCGGTCTGGGGTAGGTGCCTCGTCAAGTTCGTAGTAGTGCTAGTAGTAGTAGTAGTAGTAGTAGTAGTAGTAGTAGTATAAAAAAATAAAGATTTGTATGACAAAACTTATTTAATTCCAAATTTTTGTAACTGCTCGTCTATAATTTCCTGAGCATTTGTATTTGCCCAGTCTTTTGTAAAACTCATAATATTTTTTAACAGATGCTGATATGCTTATACTGTAGATATTTATTACTGCTTTACATTTACTGTATAATACATGGCACATCATAATATGATACATATTATGATACAGTACATTACGTCTCAGTTTTACTAATGACACTACGAAAGTCGTATAATAGTTATTTATGTACCAAGGCACTGAAGTTCAACTTTTTATGACTCATGTGGAGTTTAGTTGCTGAGGCCTCTGGCCGAGGCAAATAAACCACATGAGTCATAAAAAGAACTTCAGTGCCGAGGTACATATTATATTTTTCTTGAAATCGGAAAAAAAATGTTTTATTAGGCAAGAAAATAATAATAAGGGATCACCCGTCCACGAACCGACTACGCTTGGCGTTGCTTGACTTTACCGATCGCTCTACCTAGCACAAGCATAATGATGTACGGCACCTTCTGACAGAAAAACCAAACTGCTGCTTTTGTGCAGCTTACACAACAAATCTATTGTTTTTCAAATTTACTAAAATATGTATACTGAAGGATTGCGCTTCTATAGGAAACAATTTCGCAATGTGTACGAAAAGTTAAATGAGCCTTTATCGGCCGGGTTTTGAATATTTGGTCACTTTTGACGGGCGATTTCTCCGCGTCTGACGTTTGATGTTTACATCTCGCCAAGGCCTACTTATTGAAAAAATCGTACAATAATGGGCTACATTATTGTACGATTTCTGTGCTTTTAATGACGATTTTGGGACATTTTAATGCCGATTTCAAGAAAAGGTATTTTATTAAAATTACCACTTACTGGGGTCATATTGAGGTTGAAATTAATATTAATAATAATAATAATAATAATAATAATAATAAGCAGAGAACAGGTCGACGGTTTCTGGAGAAATCAACTTGCCACACCAGGTCCATACAATGTCAGTGCAAGCTGGATCAGCGAAGAACGCGAGATGGGCCGGAACTATAGCCAGATGCAACACGAGCAATTCACAACCGCTGAGGTCTCCGATGTCATCAAGAATTCCCACAACTGGAAGGCACCAGGTCCAGATCATCTCCAAAATTATTGGATTAAGAAGTTGTGGTGCACGCATGAACAAATAACTACCTTAATTAATGAAGTCTTGCTCGATCCTCTGAAAATGCCATTGTTTCTTACACAGGGTGCAACTTACCTGTTACCAAAAGACCAGCGGAATACGGATAACCCTGCCAAGTACCGCCCAATAACCTGCTTGCCTACGCTTTACAAGATAATCACATCTTGCCTTACGCAGCGAATATATGCTCACTGCGAGCGGAACAACATCATTGCAATGCAGCAGAAGGGCTGCTCGAAGGGCGCAATGGGATGCAAAGAGCAACTCATCATAGACTCTGTCATCTGCAACCAGGCTCATTCCAAGCAACGAAACCTCCACATGGCTTATGTGGACTACAAAAAAGCATTTGATTCCGTACCTCACGACTGGCTCACAGGTATCTTAAAGCTGTATAAAATAGATCATCATACAGTTTCCTTTTTAGAACACGTTATGACAACCTGGCGCACTAAGATACAACTCAGAACCGCAGACAGTAACATCGAGACCGACACAATCAACATCCGAAGAGGGATTTTCCAAGGAGATTCACTCAGTCCACTGTGGTTCTGCATGGCGATGAACCCTCTATCACATCGGTTGAACTCTACAAAATATGGCTTCGCTATCAAAAGCAACAACGCAGAAGCGATCAAGTTGAATCACCTATTATATATGGATGATTTAAAACTGATCGCCGCAACCAAAAACCAACTAACGCAAATGCTTAAAATTGTAGAGGAGTTCTCCAGGGACATCGGAATGCTGTTTGGACTGGACAAGTGCCGCACCCTTAATATCATCCGGGGAAAGCTCGAACAAAGCGCACACGAGATGCAGGACGGCCAGGAGATCGAAGCAATGAGCAAGGGAGATACATACAAGTATCTCGGGATGAAACAAGCTCAAAGGATAGACCATCGAACAATGAAGACTGATTTAACGAATGAATTCATCAAGAGAGTAAGACAAGTAGTGCGAACTGATCTTAACAGCAGGAATTTGTTTAAGGCCCTGAACACGTATGCGTGCTCTGTACTCAGCTATTCGTTCGGAATAGTGAATTGGACCAACACGGACATCAACAACCTGCAACGAAAAGTTAGGACACTACTGACAAAAGCTCATAAACATCATCCCCGTAGCGCCGTAGAAAGAACAACTCTGCCACGTCAACTAGCAGGAAGAGGATTGGCAGATCTCAGCAAGCAATTGGACCAACAAATATTAAATCTGCGTAATTATTTCTACAGGCAGGCCAACAGCTCCACACTACATAGGGCTATATGCGGAGCAGACGTCTCAACACCGCTACGTCTGACGGAACACGAGCGTCAAAATCACCACCGAACCGACAACGATAAACTACAGAGGTGGTTGGGGAAGCCGCTGCACGGGAGACATCCTAATGAGGTTAACCAGGAACATGTCGACAAGTTAGCGTCGAACTATTGGCTGACCTCGGGACGAATGTTCCCCGAGACGGAAGGCTTCCTACTGGCCATACAAGATCAGGTTATACCAACTCGCAACTACCTAAAATTCATTGTAGGAGATGCATCGGTAGTGGATGACAGATGCAGATACGGGTGCCCAACTTCAGAAACAATCCAGCACATAACAGGAGGATGTCAGATGTTCGCATCAACGGAATATAAGGAACGACACGATTCGGTTGCCAAGATCTTGCACCGGGAACTGGCGGAAAAGCTGCTGCTTGTGCAGACAGAAAGGGTCCCATATTACAACTACACACCTGAGCCTGTTCTTGAGAACAGCAACTACAAGATGTACTGGGATCGTACAGTTCTGACTGATCAACGAGTTGCCCATAACAGACCGGACCTTATAATAGTTGATAAAATTTCTAGGAAGACAACTCTGATTGATGTGGCCATCCCGAACAACAACAACCTGCGTGTGAAGCAAGTCGAGAAGATCGCGAAGTACAGAGACTTAGAAGAACGAATTAGAAGGCAATGGGAAATGGAGAACGTCCAGACGATTCCAATCATCATGTCAACAACTGGTGTTATACCAAAAAGTTTGCTGAGAAACATCAAGGAGCTGAATCTAACTGATAGTCTTTACAGGTCCATGCAGAAAGCGGTACTACTTGCGACAGCCCGAACCGTCAGGAAATTCATGGGGAATGCAGGATCGTCCAAGAACATCAATGTCACCTAGGGCCCGATAACATGGCAAGGGTCTCGTCCGAGCCAGATCCTTTTGGTATCCGGGATGCCCGGGATCTGAGTGAATGTTCCCCGTAGAGGGAGTGCGAATGCCTTTTGGCTAAGTCGAGATAATAATAGTGTCTTTATTGAATACATCAGTGAAATATAAAACATGAATATTAGAGGATGGCGACGTTCACACTAGGTGCTCTTCCACGTAACGCGCATGTGCACTACTTTCTTACCGTCATGTTCTCATTTCTATGTCGTATTAAGATCTTGCTTAAAACTGTTCTACAACATCTATGATTTCCACTTACTGATGTCTTATATAATATATTTAAATCGTCTTTATACGACTATCGCTCCACAAAGATTTAATGTGGTCAAATTATTTTCTTTACAACCGTCGTACAACTATATTTCTAAAGTCGTAAAAGTTGTTGTATTCTCAACGACGGAGACCTCTTTACAACCTTATAATAACCTTTGAAAGACTATATAATGTTGACGTTAAAGTAACTATGTTATGCCTGTTATAAGGCTTTTATAGAACAATTATTTTCACGATTCGAGTAAATAACATCCTAACAACTACTATAAGACCTATAGTTATTTTGTCTACCCTAAGCGACAATTTTATAACCCTAATACAACTATTAGGACTTAAGATAAATAATTATAACTTAAAATGTTGCTTGGGAGCCTTGTTTCAGATCCTTGTACTTGATTCGCCTTCCCCAAACCATCTACAATCTCTGTGTACCCTCGTTATCTTTTTTGTACATTTTATTTTTGACAGAAAGTTGTGATTCAGGTCGTTAACGAGATGCTTCTTAGGTACATATTGTTGCAAACACATCAAATGAAAAAAGGAAGCCTTGTGACTTTTCTGAAAGAACAATTTTGGCCTTCAAAAACTCCACCTGACTTTTACGACTGAGATGAAAAAAAGCAACTTATTTTTCTATATACAGGGTGGTTCATTGGGAATGGGAAGTATTACGATTATAATGTTGCTCGTTAAGGAGGTAATGTTAATGTTGAAATTATTTTTGACAATAATTTCCTAACAACTTTCAAAGTTTTCATACGACCAACACAAAAATTTGTATGCTTGGATTTTTTGAGATAGAAAAGAGAATTTTTGATTATTTTATGTAGTTCCAAGTTATACCCTATCTATTTTTTACGTGCACATTTGTAGTAAAGTATGAAAGAGCGCACTTGTTAACGTAAACATATGTGTTATTGTTTCATTTCAATATTCTTAGCCGTTTTCTTTGCCCTTAACCGTTTCAATATTCAACATTATTAATAATCTACCTTAAAAATAATTAGTTTAAGTTTTTAAAAATTATTACCAATAAGGGAATACCTACAGGGTTGTCTACTTTTAAGTCTATACAAATCAATAAAAAATGTATTTTGTGAGATATTTTCAAAAACCTTTTTTTGTTCGAAAGGTCTTCAAAAAACGCTTCTTTGACGTTTTTACTTTTGTCAAAGTGCAAATCCAGGGACGGCTACGATTTTTTTATACCCCGATTTTCACAAAAACCATTTCGCGATTTTTTATTTAAAATCTGACACAACAGCGTTAATCAGGACACCTCAAAACCCCCATATACTAAATTTGAACAAAAAATGTAGAGGGTGTTCGGTTCTACACCGTATTAAAGTTGAGCAAAATAGGGACTTCAAAGGCACCTGGCGAGTCAAGCGTGCCATGGAATTAGCTCAAAACAGTGGAAGAATTAACAGGACCACCCAAAGAGTTGATGGAAGAAATTGCAAGAAGAAATATACAGGATATTTTTCTCTACAGCGTCTCAAACTTGACCAGCATAAAATTCGAAAAAAATCGGAAATTTGAGACGCTGTAGCGAAAAACATCCTGTATATTTTTTTGGGTGGTCCTGTTAATTCTTCCACTGTTTTGAAATAATTCCATGGCACGCTTGACTCGCCAGGTGCCTTTGAAGTCCCTATTTTGCTCAACTTTAACACGGTGTAGAACCGAACACCCTCTACATTTTTTGTTCAAATTTGGTATATGGGGGTTTGGGGTGTCCTGATTAACGCTGTTGTGTCATATTTTAAATAAAAAAATCGCTAAATGGTTTTTGTGAAAATCGGGGTATAAAAAAATCGTAGTCGTCCCTGGATTGGCATTTTGACAAAAGTAAAAACGTCAAAGAAGCGTTTTTTGAAGACCTTTCTAACAAAAAAAAGGTTTTTGAAAATATCTCACAAAATACATTTATTATCGGTTTGTATACACTTAAAACTAGACACCCATGTATATTCAGAATATTTTGCCTACTACCTACAACCACATATTTTATTTTAATTCGGAATTTTCAACAGAAAATTGCTTAAATAAAGTAGGTATGTGTAGTGTATACATGGTGATCTCCGTATCGGTAAGTGATCGGTGGGTAATTTAAATTTTACAAAGTTTAGTATTTATGGGTCCAACAATTTGCCGTTGAGAAACCTTTAATTTTATTTCCCGTTAAATTATCGTTTTTATTTTTTAATTTATTTATTTAAACAAACATTTATTAAAAATCTAATACATTCTTGAGGCCTGCTCCATAAGATGGCGGTTACTGATTTTAAATCTGACTGATTTCGTTCTGGATACTTTTCGAAATAGGCGTTAGCAGCATTTCTTGAATTTCGGTTTCGGTTTATGGCCGTATACCTACGAGTATAAGTTAAGTATAAGTTAAGTTTTAAACAATTTAACTGTGTTTCAACTATCACAGCGCCATAATTTAAATTATGACTGATGTAGTAATATTGTCATGGCTTCTTGATTAATATGGTTACTTCGTCAATGCAATGCCATCTTGATGTATCAGTTTCTCTTTTAATTTTTACATTTCTGCAAATTATTAGCACTACTATTTATTGAAAGTTAGTCATTTTTTAAATCAGAAAAAAATCTCAATATAATGACGCAAAAATTCAAAATGGCCGCCAAAAGAAAAACAAAGTTGATGACGGTTAATGTTGGATTTAAAATAATTAAACGTCATCTCGTAGAGCAGACAAAGTTGCCTTTCAGATTTTTAGTCTGTTTAAATAAATTAATTAAAATATAAAAAAGAAAATTTAGATTTTTTTTTTGGGAAATTAAAATGAAAGGTTTCTCAATGGCAAATTGTTGGGCATATAAAAATATATGCAACTTTGCCAAATTTACTCACCTTTCACTTACCGTTACTGGGATCCCCATATGGTGGCCCTCGAATTTGAATCACCCTATATAGTACTTTAGTGTTCTTTAAAAATAAAAAAGTAAATGCGTTAGTACCTATTCTAAATACATTTTTTGTCAGTGTTCCTTTTTAAAACGCAATCCAACGCACTGAAGATAATATTCAGTATCGAAACGGTGAAGGCAGAGACAACAGACTGAGAGACTGTTGAATCCCATGGTAGAACGGGGCCAAAGTTTGACTGTCGCGTCGGTCGAACTAACGTTGTTTTGGAATTGTAGCGGAACATTTGAATCTTTTATTTTATTATTAGAGCTATTCCAGTAAACATAGCTTTGAATTGATTCTGACAGTTTTAATCCACCAAAACCAAATATTTGATAGTTGTTTCTGGTTGGAGTTCTCAGAATCTGTTCAAAACTCTTCGTTGAAATGACTATTTTGCCAATTCAGTCGCCTTATGATATGTATTTCTTAAAATCTATGAGATTTAATATTGATTTAGACATTTACGCGACAATTATTTTTATATTAGTACATTTTCTGGAATTGCAGCACAGTAGTACAATTTCACTTCAGGCAGTTTGTTTCTTGCTTCCAGAGCTAGCAATAATGTTCTTATTAAACTTCTACATTTTTGTCTATTTGAGATACATATACCATTGTAATTGTAGAGTGCGGAGCCACGTTGCAATTTGAGTCACTTTACGCTTTTATCTTACGCAAATTTTTCACAAACATCATCCATTTTCTGAGTTGACTGACAAACATCCTTAAACAACAAACCAATATGGCTAAATCCAGCAAAGACGAAAATTTAGGAAAAGTAAGTCATATCAGTATATTAATAGAAGAAGATGGGAATCTAACCTATATCTGTTCTCTATATTCCGGTGTGCTACGGGGTTGCGCAGTAGTATCGAAAACGATGATACCTATACTTTAAACAGTGTCCTTGACCCTTGTCTCTGGGTTAAGGACAAAAATTACGAAAACGGTTAAGGATATCAAAATTAAACAAGATTTTTTACATTCAAAAGAATGCTGTCATAATTTTATGGTTCGATTTACCAAAGCGATATGGGTATAAATAATAAATAATAAATAAATAAAATATATCACTTATTTTTAGCTGATTTTATTAGTCTTGCCATCGAAATAAAGCTTTTTAAAAATTCCTTCCTATATATGTATAGCAAATTCCAAAATATTCATGACCTTTTCCATATTACAAAAAGTTGTTTGCAAATAAAAAGTAATTGCAGAACACCATAGGTACCTACTATGGCATACACAGTAAAAAAAAATCGGTGTAAATCCTCTTCGTGTAAGTGGTGAAAGAAATTAGGTGAAAAGTTGACACGAAAATTGGTGGATTCCAAATATCTTAACCAAACCTCATTTGGTGAAATTCACACTACAACAAATTCGTTAATTTTAACACTTAGGGGTGTAATTTTTTTATGTTTTTAACACGGCTTCGTGTTTGTTCACACCACGCGGTGTTCTTTAACACCATTCGGTGTTCCTTAACACTAACCGGTGTTAAATTGGACGTATTAACACAAGTTCGTGTTAAATAGAGGAGAGGGAGAAGTCGTTTCACCAGTTATGGGTGTAAAATCTTAGGCAATCGAAGCTATCGCATCAGTAGTTGTTTGTCGAACATGTTGCGCGACGGAGCTTATCAGTTTTAATTTTTAATTGAGTTTTTCGCCACATAGAAACTGTTAAATAAGCTCTGTCATTTTACTTTGACTTGACATTTTCTTTGAGAAAGGAGGAAGATTTATTCTCCGAAAGCTCAGAAAACAAAGTTGTTGAAGTTGAGTTTAGTAAACGTTCACGTTCAAAGTTTCGTTCTTTCAATGTTAAACATTTATCAATTTTCAAAGTTGTAACTGAACTAGGTATAACCTCCGACAAAGCTCCAGAGCTTATTTTTTAACAGTTATTGTGGAGGAAACCCAACTCAAAATTAAATGAAAGTCGTGACCAATTTTGTTTGTTACAAGTGAAATCCGGAACGATCTGTTGAAAACAACTAACGGGGTGTTTCCTAAACATGCGGCACAAATTTAAAGGGATATTCCTATTTCCGAAACACAGGGTGTTAAAGTTTTGTAATTTATTGTTATCTACCTAAGAATTGCTTTTAATAAAGCAACTAAAAATGTCGCTACGTTTTCGAGAGAAAAAAATGAAACTTCAGAGATGCGCAAAGGTCCGGATTTTATTTTTTATTATTATACACAACGCCGTGTTAAATATTCACACCAGCATAGTTCTTATTTACACCAGAACATTTGGTGAAATTAACCAAAAAGAAGGTGTGAAATTAACCAGATATGTGGACTTACCTATACAGGGTGTTCCTTAATAACATGCTAATACTTAAGGGGGGTATTTTTGGGCCCATTTTAAGAAAAAAACTTCATATGAACGTATGTCGTAAACGTCCTAACTTTTGAGGTATAGGGCGTTAAAGTTCATTTTTTTAAATTGAATTTTGGCTACATCTCCCGAAATAATCAAGCTGCGGAACTGAAATTTGGCACTGCTATGTTTTTGGGGATGGAGAATAAGCTGAATATGTCAATTTCACCGTATCTCACAGAGGGCGCCACTTGCGCTGTTTTTTGATCACGCTTTTACGCGTAACTTTTTTGAGGTTATCTTTTTGGTCCTGCAGGTCCATCATTTTAGTGCATCTTTTCATTCTGCAAGAAAAAGGTACTCTTGTTTCATAACGATTAAATCGACCGTTTGCGTTGAAATTACCAAAACGTGCCCCAAAACACCTGTTGATTCCAATATTCGAGACATAAAATGTTCACCTACTGCTTTCAAATGTTACAGATCAACTGTACATTCAAAATGATGAAAAAAATGCCAAATGGGCATTGGTCAAAACACCATTGGTTTTCTTGAAATAGAGTGTCCAAATTTTGTCAAATTCAATCCTTTCCATTTTGAAAGCGAATAATTTTTGGTACATTGTTCATAGGAATTTTTTTCTCAGTTTAAATGGAACAGTTGATCTGTAAAACTTGAAGGTGGTAGGTGAAAATTTTATGTTTCGAATATTGAAGTCAACAGGTGTTTTGGAGAACGTTTTGGCAATTTCAAAGCAAACGGTTGATTTAATCGTTATGAAACAAGAGTACCTTTTTCTTGTAGAATGAAAATATGCACTAAAATGATGGACCTGCAGGACCAAAAAGATAACCTCAAAAAAGTTACGCGTAAAAGCGTGATCAAAAAACAGCGCAAGTGGTGCCCTCTGTGAGATACGGTGAAATTGACATTTTCAGCTTATTCTCCATCCCCAAAAACATAGCAGTGCCAAATTTCAGTTCAGCAGCTTGATTATTTCGGGAGATGTAGTCAAAATTCAATTTAAAAAAATGAACTTTAACGCCCTGTATCTCAAAAGTTGGGACGTTTACGACATACGTTCATATGAAGTTTTTTTCTTAAAATGGGCCCAAAAATAACTCCCTTAAGTATTAGCATGTTATTATGGAACACCCTGTATAGACCACTTTTCGTGTCAAATTTAACACCGGACTTTTTACTGTGTATTATAGTTATAGTCGACCTCACTATATGTTCTGTAACGAAAAATGTACAGTTTTATAATTTTAAGATTAGTTTGGAGGCATTTTCAGTTACAAACTTGTTGGCCTGAGGCCCCAAGGGCTCCATTTGCTCAAAGTTTTCAAGTTTTATTATTTGTCATGCGTATGATTTCATAGATATTCTAGAGATAGGTACTATTTGAACTTTTAAGTCAGTTAAAGATTAGAAACCGATTTTGCTGCAAATTTTGAGCTGAGGAACAAGTACCTGACGGGTATTTGTGATGGCTACAATCAACTTTCATTGTTGATGAACTTTCAGTGTTGGAAAATGCAGTACAGCTGCATTAATCACTTTTACAATTATTATTATTATTTTTGAAAATGCCTAGAATTCAAAAAAATCCAAGCAAAACCAAACTCTGAGAAAGTTGAATTGCGAAAAGTATATGGTATATGTACCGGGAGGACAAGTGTAACTTCTTATTTACCTCGCAGTTCAGTTTTAACAGGTTCGTCGCCTGTGCGATCATTGGTTTCTCCAAGCTCTATGGATTTTATGAAAAAAATCTGTCGATATTGAATAAGCGCGAAATTGAAAAAGTACATTATCCGATTATTATTGTCAAGAGATCTAACGCCAATTGCTTATATTAACGAACAAAAAATGGTTGTATCTTTCTTTGACATTTTTAACCAAGAGCTTTTATAATATCTACTTATATAAAAATAGGCATATGCTTATTTTTTATTCACAAATGACCCATTGTCCTTGACCTGGGTATCTCAACATGACTCCTGCATGAACCATCTATTTTGGGTACTAATTCTATTTTAATTATTAATAATAATTATTTCAATTTATACCAATAAAATATTGCACTAATTTGGACAAAGTAAGTGTAGTAACCATTGTCGGAAATTTGGCGCAAACAGAACCATTTAGTTTTTAATTGAGTTTTTCGCCACATAGAAACTGTTAAATAAGCTCTGTCATTTTACTTTGACTTGACATTTTCTTTGAGAAAGGAGGAAGATTTATTCTCCAAAAGCTCAGAAAACAAAGTTGTTGAAGTTGAGTTTAGTAAACGTTCACGTTCAAAGTTTCGTTCTTGCAATGTTAAACATTTATGAATTTTCAAAGTTGTAACTGAACTAGGTATAACCTCCGACAAAGCTCCAGAGCTTATTTTTTAACAGTTATTGTGGAGGAAACCCAACTAAAAATTAAATGAAAGTCGTGACCAACTTTGTTTGTTACAAGTGAAATCCGGAACGATATGTTGAAAACAACTAACGGGGTGTTTCCTAAACATGCGGCACAAATTTAAAGGGATATTCCTATTTCCGAAACACAGGGTGTTAAAGTTTTGTAATTTATTGTTATCTACTTAAGAATTGCTTTTAATAAAGCAACTAAAAATTTAAAAAATGTCGCTACGTTTTCGAGAGAAAAAATTGAAACTTCAGAGATGCGCAAAGGTCCGGATTTTATTTTTTATTATTGGAAAACAAAGCGCCATACGAAAAAAGTCGAGCAACAAAAAAGTTGTATTTTCAGGCAATTGCTTTATTCAAAACAAATATGAAAATTGCAAAAATCTACTTGGCGTCGAATCCTATATAGTAAGAGACCAAGTTTTCTACAACATTATCACATAAAATAAAATTGGGTCCATTTCACCAATGGTGAGAGTACCTAATGTCCTTTAGCATCACCACCTCCCGTTTTAAGAAGTCCTTTTTACCATTCGATTTTTTTTGTGAGGCTATATGAAACTGTGGGACTATGCAGACAATCCACAAATAGATTGTCACCCTAAAGAACAACATAACTCACATTATTGGCGAAATTGAGCCACTTTTATGAGAGAATGTTACCGAAAACTGGATTTTCAGTTAAACTACCAAGTAACCCCCTGGCCGTCAAACATGTCAAAATATAGGTAGGCTTCGAAATAAAAGTAGTTACCTACATGCCTCGGTCAATCCTTCGTATCCTTCGGACATAATCAAAGGTTTTTCACCTGGGTAAAACGAACATATACATGTTGCAAAATCTCTCCTTTAAAAATTAAGGGCACACACTTAAAGCGTTTATACTTACCCATAAAATTATTGTAAAGAAAAATGCCTCTAAAGTTGTTTATCAGCTTTGAATGAACATGTTTGCACTGTTTTCTAACCTAGTCAAAGATTTAGCAGATAAATTTCAAGTTTCGGTATTCCCCTTACAGTTTTATAATTTAATGATTAGTTTAGAGGCATTTTCTGTCACATCTTTATTGGCCTGAGGCCCCCAGGGCCCCATTTTCTTTTAGTTTTCATTGTTTTTCCCTGTAGAGCTTCCAGAAGTTTCTAGAACTTTATGATTTGTGAGACTAACAAAAATAAAAATGAAGCAACTTTGGACTTATTATGTTTATTTTTTTCTAATTGTGATACAAAAGATATCCTCTTAAATTTGTGCCACACGTGTAGGAAACACCCTGTTTACAAGATTAGACAAACGCACCTATATACAAAATATCTATAACTGATAAAAGCAAATCCTTTTATTACAATGATTATTTCTTGAAACTTAAGAAAATCAACCATGTCTATAGACACATTTTTTATAATCTCAACTTGTCATAGAGTTTGTTTGTTATTTGTTTAGATAATTTCATAGCGATATATTGCTAGTTTTAATGCATTATTGGGGACACATTGACACGATTACAAAAACATTTCCTTTTGGTTGGCCATTTTAATAAACATTTGAGAAATACACAGTCTTCTTCATTCATCTAGTCAAATAAGCCAACGGGGGTAATTTAATGATCAAGAAATTCAAAGTCATATTTTCAACTTTCGACATATCGATCGCTAAATATCTCAGAAATTTCCCAGTCTAGATAACCAAAAACCTGCTCAACTTCCGGTCGTTGATAGCGTCAAATTTCTGTCAAGGGAAATCAGAATTCCCGCGCTGAATGACCAGATTCTGCATGAAAATATGTGGAGTCCCATAATACATGGGCGTAGATGTGGATGAACGAAGGGAAATAATATACACCTATTCAGAATAATTTCTTTATATATCGTACATAGTTACGTATTATATATAGCACGAAGGTAGAGAAAGAGAAATACTTATTTATCCAAGTGTGCAAATTCAATAAGGTCGATATGATAAGTCCTAAAACACAATGTAGACTAATAACTTTAATATAGGCTTGTTCAAACTGATCTCCCATTTTTACAACCTTTAGGCTAATATGTATGGCCCCAAATAAAATGTGAAAATGTTTAAAAAGTTTTTAGAAGAGGTGTAAAGAAAATGTAAAAGTCATTCAAAGAATGTATTGTATGCCATAAATCCAAATGTTATTTTCAGCAGCCCCGTATTACCGAAAACTTTTTTGAAAAAGTTCTATATTTAGTAATTTTTATTACCACAATCAATAATATACTACAATATAGTTTGTTTTCATTAGATTTTATTACATATATGATATTAGTACCTCAGTATTTTATACCTGATCTAGTGGTCTGAGTTACTGGCATATGAGATCAGAAAATGCGTTTTAGTTTTTAAATTTTTGTACGATATCGGATAGAATAATATACGATTGACTTAAAAATGATCTCATTTTCCGTTACATACCATAACTGGATACCTACTGCTCCATCTACTTTATCCAAATTGCAAACGACTAATATAGACCACGGTTCAAAATTAAGTTACCTATATTAGGAAGGCTACCAAAATCTACTTAGCTTCTTCGTGCGCTGTTAACTGACTTGATTTAAATAGCTGATTTGTTGTGATATTGTGACTAACTAATATCTACGTGCACCAACAATGACCAATGTGTTTCGGTTATACATATAGTCCATTTTATTTTTTTAGTGACATTTTCAGTTGTGAATTCAAATTGCGAGTAATGAATACAAAACGGACCTTCACAAACAAAGCTCAGTTGTATTGTGTTTACTCCGGATTGTTAATACAAGATAGAAAAAAATATATAAACCCGCTTGTCTGGCACCTAGCTTAATTCATATGCCCAACAAATACCGTAAAACGGGGTTACTTTGCACCACTTTTTTTCCCTAATTTTTGAAATGCAAAAGTTAAAATATTTTAAATCCAGTATCGGTATTTTTTTGTGGAAGACAATTGTATAGGTTATAAAACAAGTGTACCTCCGTTTAGAACTAGGTTTAACGCGTCACTAAAAGGTGGCACTCATTTTAATTATGGTGCAAAGTATACCCTACAAGAGGGATACTTTGCACCATTTGGAATTTGAATTATTTTTAGCCTGTAAACTGACACTAATGCAAAGAAACCCGACGTAAATATTTACTTTGCACCATAATAGATACGTAGGATTTTTTTTACAACATTGGTGCAAAGTTACCCTGACAGGTGCAAAGTAACCAAGTTTTACGGTACGCAAATTACGCAATATTCTCTTGTAGGTATAGTCAATTTAGTAAGGCTATCGGTCAAGAGGTATTTGAAAAATATGGATAGGTATTTCCATACCGGAGTCCATAATCTGCCGTTATTTGCTTTAAACGCCGTAGGTTTAACCTCTCCAGAAACTGCGAGACCATCTACGCCCATGAGGAGGATATCAAAGGAATGCGTTTGCTACACACCTGCACGTCGCCATCACTTAAGGAGGCATATATGGGAAATAACTTTAATTCACTATTAACAGGGAATGTAATTATGTGGCCGGCAAAATGGAGAACATTACCATTTACGCCTTCAATATATATTAGAAATGACGATAATTGGAGGCACATTAATTCATACCTGCACGTAATTGTAGGATTAGGATTAGTTATATTGAAATAATGCCATCAAAGTGGAGCACGTTCTATTAATATATATGTGCCACTAATAGAACTAAATCCGTTTCTATGGATATACGAATATATCCAATCTATACCTCAATAAATTGAGATATTCTAATCCGTGTTATAAACGAAAGAAAGTAATGCGAATCACATACGGTCAATTAAAAGCAAGCAGGGGCGTGCGGTGACGTTTTAATTAAGGGAAGCAATGTTTAAAAACTTACCAATTTGTAATGTAATTCGATTCTTCGATCACTTTTTGCGAATTCGTCAATGACGTCATCATAAAAACGTCGATGCTCTAACATGTTCTGGAGAATTATATTCTCAATAAACAACAGCGATATCTGTGAAAGTCATTCATTCATTTTTGTGGTTAAATTTTTCGTAGGGGGTTTTGCCCTTCCGTTAGTAATTAATTGAAGCTTATCCGCAAAGTTTAATGTTGAAAATCCCTTTATTATTAAGGTACACACTACACATTCATACACACTCTTACTTAATTGTCCAACTTTAACATTTTCAACATCATTCCCGACAGCCGAAGTTGGCGGTATTTGCATGTCCATGTCAGTATTGTCTTCCATATCGCCCGAGATACGACGCGCGCGACGCACCAAAGCAGATATCAAAACCAACTAAACTAAACAAAGAATCTCCTGCAACGATAGCTTCCACGCACGCTTAAAACACGCGTTCTCATTCGCGTCAGCAGTGGAGGTGGAAAGTTCAATAACCTCTCCACTCTGGAATGCTACAGAAAAGCTAGCAGCCGGCATAGCTTACATTGTACTGTGGCTCGGTAGGATGGGCGCAGTCTGAGTCAACGCCGCATTTTCCATAGGCATAGACCTATTAGCGTCTGTGCTATATGCATAACATATTGTAGGTTTGATATATGAAGATAATTTTTAGCGTTTTTGATATACCTAGATAACTAAACTAATTGCTTCCTGTTTTAAAATTCAAAAATTACAATTTATCATTTTACATTGTCTTGGTTTAGGGGAAGCACTGCTTCCCTTACTTCCATGGACTGCACGCTCCTGAAAGCAAGAGTATTAGAAGCTGGGAGCTTGCTCTCCTGGCTTTACAGTTTAGTGTTTACATTTCATTTGGCTTTAAGCAATTGAAATAGTCGAAAATAGACTTTTTCTATGAGCGTGCCTAAAATTCCATTTAGAGTATTCGGATGCAGGGCGCCGAATAACCTATTAAAAACGCTTTTTAAGTCGTGGCTAAAACCCCTGAAGACGAGAGCTGAAGTTCCCAAAGGATTTTTTTGTTTTCGATATCTAACGATTTGTGCCGCTGTATGTTTTTTTTTCGGTTTGTTTTGTGGGTATAACCTCGGTCAGTGACAATAATATTATTATGAGGTTTTGTAGTGAGAAGTGACAAGTAACAGGTGACAAATGCTAGAAGGTTTGTGTTGATAGGAAAATAGGAATAGGAAAATAGGTAAACATTATTTGTATAACGTTTTTGCAAACTCCTCTTAGACATTCGTTTCGCTACGCTCGTGCCTAATAAAACTCAAAATGACGTTTATGTACTCCAGAACAGCCATCTAGTTGCTTCTGGGATTCTCCTAGCTTGAAGTATTATTT
Source organism: Pseudeuparius sepicola (assembly GCA_963920635.1). Taxonomy (NCBI): domain Eukaryota; kingdom Metazoa; phylum Arthropoda; class Insecta; order Coleoptera; family Anthribidae; genus Pseudeuparius; species Pseudeuparius sepicola. The sequence continues at coordinate 41,206,033 of OY987302.1, read as the reverse complement.
TTATTATTAATATATTTTTTTCTAAATTTATGAAACCTATTACTTTAAAAACTGGTACTCATGGTGAACACTGGTGAACATGGACACCTTTTTACTGTGGACGTTAGAGGGCGCTTCAACTTTTTTCTCAGTGTAATTTTTTACTTTTTGGAAATAATTTACTGAACATGTTTAAGCAAAAAAGGTACTATTGTTAAAATCCGCCAAAGTAAGCCGTTTTCGAGATATTTTGTTTTTTAGTGTTCGATGCCGCACCAGAATATTCACATTGTTTTGAATAAAACATTTTTGTTGTATCTCGGAAACGGAACATTTTCGGACTAAGGTAAGTTGCTTTAAATCGGTTTATTTTGACCTCAGGTATATGTGGTAAAATTTTTTACATATACCTTTTAGAGATGTATTATTAATAGTACCTACAATTTTTATTAACCGACTTTAAAAAAGGAGGAGGTTTATGTTTCTTACCACAGAACTCGGTCATTTAAAAACCGATTTGGACAATTATTTTTTATTTGAAAGGGTATACCTACAGAATGGTCCCATTAAATTTGAAGAAAAAATTCCATCCCTAAGGGTGGACAAATAGGGGATGAAATTTCATATTGAACCGATTTCAATGATTATTTTTTTGTTAGAAAGGGAGTACCTTAGAGGTGGCTCCATTTAAATTTAAAGGAAAAATTCCACCTCAAAGGGTGGAAAAATAGGGGAAGAAATTTCATATTGGACCGATTTCGAAGATTCCCTTTTTATTAGAAAGGGATTAATTTAGGAGTGGCCCCATTTAAATTTGAAGAAAAAATTCCACCCGTAGGGGTGGAAAATAGGGGATGATTCTTTCTTTATTGGAAAGGGGGTACCTTAGGTGTGGTCCCACTAAAATTTAAAGAAAAAATTCCACCCCTAAGGATAGGTAAGGAGGGGATAAAAGTTCATATTGGACCGATTTGGATGATTCTTGTTTTATTAGGGACCACCTTAGGGGTGGTCACGTTTAAATTTAAAGAGAAAAATTTCAATCCTAAGGGTGGACAAATAGGGGATGGAATTTAACATTGGACCGATTTCGATCATTCTTAATAATTCACTAAAAACTAAGAAATAAAAAAATTTTAACAAAAAATAAGTTAAAACCGACTTCAAAAATTTGCCCGTATCGAGGCCCGTGTGCACACTCCACTAAAAATTAAAAAAAAAATAACAAAAAATAACACCGACTTCACAAATTTGCCCGTATGCACATTTCAACTAAAATTTGTGAAATATTTTCCTGTTTCTAAATTGAATTATCTTTGGAGTCGGTGACAGTCAAGGCAAGGAATTGAATATATTTAGATATGAATACATCACATCCTACATACATCATAACTTACTGTCACCGACTCCAAAGATAACTCAATTTAGAAAGAGAAAAATATTTCTAAAATTTTAGTTGAAATGTGCATACGGGCCTCGATACGGGCAAATTTTTGAAGTCGGTTTTAATTTTTTTGTTTTAGTCATGTATGTTAGTGGGCACGAGCGAAACGCAGCTGAGCGTGTGTTGGTACATACTATACTTTTTCTACGAGTGTACCTATACATGAAGATTCACATAACACTAAAGGCAGGTATACAGAAAAGAGGTTATAAATTAGCAGAAACAGCATTACATTACAGCAGTTTTACAGCATAGGTAAGTACAGGTATGAATGTAAGATAGTAATAACAGCTTTTCAGGCAACTACTAGACCTATGATTTATTAGGAAGATACAAATTACCATGTAATATAAATTTTTTACTCGGGTCGGGTTTTGCAAGAACGTCTTTTTATGCACTTAATATGTTAAGAAATATCGTTTTGCCGTCTCAGAAGAATTATTAAAGTTCAGTTAATTTCTTAGCGTTTATTGGCTGCGTAGTAGATATATCATCTCTGAATAATGTTCACCTAATTAAGATACATACCTATATCTCCATCTTCATCATATCAGAATATAGTAAACTACGCATCTTTAACAATTTGCAAAAAAGTTCTTGTGAACATGGGTCCAGAAATGCTTAATAAAGAAGATACAGGGTGATAAAATTAATTTTTTTAAACGATTTATTAATAATATCTCAAAACGGCATATGCCATGCGTATGTATAAAATCTGAATATAGGACCAGCGTTTTATTGTCATAACAAAAAGAGCGATAGTCGACCATATACAGTACAGTTTCGGGACGGTAATCCCTCATCAGTATGGCTCACCCGACTATGAAGTGGTGTAGACAAACGTGCCTAGACGATGGATTTTCTATATAAGGAATCAATGAAGTACCGAAGCAATTAATTGATAGCACACCCGAAGGTGCGGGACAAAGCCACTGGGTCTTGATCGGAAAAGGCTCACGCCACCATTACCGAGACCCGCCATCTACCGTCTCCACGGCGTCGGTTAGACAACCGAAAACTCGATGTAACAAAAATAGCGCTGGTCGACCATATACAGTACTGTCATTGTCATAACCAGTGGCGTACGGGAAGGTAGGATACGCCCCCTTTTCAAAAATAATTTCTACGCCCACAAATCTGTTGTAACTCCGACAGCATTTTTGAATTGCCCATTCATTTTTACATAAAAAAATGTCTCTTGTCAAACAAACAAACCAACAAAAAAATACAAAATACAATTTTGAACATTTGCATTAATATTCATTCATTGATTGTGTCTGGTATATATTTTTTGTGGTCCTGCCTGCTACCTACCCACCGTATAGAATTATTGTTACGATTTTCTGAAACACTCTGTAGAGTCTACAGAACTGAAAGTGAAGATATTTCTATCCAATAAACAATTAATAGGCACATCAGGATATAATTTACCTACTTAAATATTGTATTAATGCCGGAATCAAAATACAAAGCCCTTCCGATGAAGACTTATGTATAGTAGCTTTAATCGTGGAATAGTACCTACATATATTTCATTACGAGTTACAAGTCTGAAAATAAGGATCTTTCCGTGCATGTGTTACAAATTCTCTGAAGTCATGTAAGCACAGAAAAATCTAAACTTCTGGACAAAATTATCGCACCAACATAATAAATCCCCACAAAAATTGCATTTTTGAAAATAAATTAATGGAAACTAAATGAAAAGCAACAAATTGTATTAGTTAATTAGATTAACAGTAGTAAAAGGCCCAAACCTACTATTTATATTATTGGTAGACACGCAAAATAATTTGAAATATAATTTGAAATTTTGTATGTTGGTGCGTTAATTTTGTCCAGGAGTATATTTCTGGAGGAGTAATGAGCAATACTTTTTATCAAATTTCGTTAAAAATGAAAACATAAAACGAAAGAAACAAAAAATGTTTTTATTTTCGAAAATAAACAACGCTGAGAATTCAACACCTGTCAATATGAACCAATGAAATGGCATAATTTTGTTAAAAAAAAATTCAACATGAATTGCTGAAACCTCAAATTTGTAACCCATGTGGATTCTAAATGACATCCTTGATAACATTTTTCGATATTGTCAAAAACAACGGTTCTTTACTCTTGGTGACTAACAAAATGTTTCAAAATTTTTCGAAATACTGAACACCCTGTATAAAAAATCAAAAATATTTTAATAGTTTTGGGCGTTTTGGAGCAAGCATATATAAAGAGTGACTTTTTGTGGTAAACCCACGAATAAAAAACTTTTTCCTCTTCCGGACATCAGAGCGGGACACACTGTATATGTTCATTTGTTATAAAAGTTTAGAACAGAAATTCCATTTTGATAAGAGTTTTTAAGGAAAAAAATCGAAAGAAAAAATAAATAAATTGGCCTTGTTAGGAACGTTAGGCCCAAATATGGCCACTGCTTTTTTTTCTGCTTTAAATAAGACACAACTTCCTAATTATTGAGATATAGGTATATTTTAAATAATTGTAAACAAAGGTGACATCAATACACAATTTCAACTCATAACAAACGAATTTTTGGCCATTTCCCTTTTGTAATATATCGTTAGCAAATGACGCATAGGCGCATGTCCATTGTCCAGTATTCTATCTTCTCCGCACACAAAGCAATACCAACTCTCTTTGGGCGGTTGTTTTCTCATCTTTGGTTGAAAATCTGCTTCTTTTGAGCTCCGGCCACCTCTATATTTTTAAAGTGGCTTTATTAGGAGCACATAACCTCAAAATAAATCTTATCGAAAAAAACCAAAATATATTTATTATCAAGCTAAAACAAATTATGCATTACTTTCTGAACTTGCCAAGTATTAATGTTATGCAGCAAACAACTGCAAAACTTACCCTTTTTCTTAGGAAAACAAAGAATTTTGATTTGTTATACTCGGCTTGTTTCCCGGCAAATTACGCCATTGAATATTTGTGCTAACCTGGTGCCGTCTGTTTTCAAGTAGCGAAATTTATATTTTTGTAGGAATTCTAGGATAATTGAAAGTTGAAAATGCAATATAGATTTCTGTTTATCAAAGCATAGTTTTAATATGGCGGGGTAGTGGCTTTATTAGGGGTATGGCCTTATTGGGTATACAGGTACCTTAGCAGAACTGGACAGTAAGCTATTTATCGAATAGTTAAGCCACCAGCTATGCTAACTTGGCTACTTGCTAAATGGATTATTCACTTTTGCTATTCAATATAAGTAAATTTGAATAATTCTGCCATATTATATACCGGGTGGGTCGAAAAATTTTGGACTTTTTTGTTTTAGTCATTTTTTTGTTTATCAACCAATTTTAAAAAACCAGGCATCGTTGCTTGCAGAAAAGAATAAGCTATCGACAGAAGGCTTTAAAATGGCCGATTTATTTAAAATCCAACATGGCGTCGATGTTTAAACGTAGCCCTTGATTTGGGCTAATTCTTTTTGAAAAAAATGTCGGCATGATGCAACCAATGCAAAAAGTGAGTAAAGTGGTCCTTCCTCTACATTTTGAGATCACTGCTAGGAAAATCAGTCCATCGGGGGTTTATTCTGCAGTAATAAAACTGCCTCCGTTCTTTTTCCCATTTTTTTATTTACCAACCGATTTTAAAAGCGAGGCATAGTTGCTTGCGGGTTAAAAAATAACAAATATTAACAATTTCACGCGCAATATTGTTAATTTTGATATAAATTTCTGACTGCCGTTTGTTCAGTCAAATTCTACAAATTTTCAACAAATGATTGAACAAACGGCAGTCAGACGCTGTAACGTTCAATGGTCCGACGTCCGACCGATTATTCTGTTTGACTAACAAGGGCAATCCTTGAAATGACGCAAAATTTGAGTCAAACAAGGTAATAGTTATTTTATTACATCTTTTGCCGGCAATACGTGTAATGACTAGACATTCCGCGAAATGACGTATTACGCCCGATGCCTACTTCACTTTGACATTTCTCGGCAGTTATTACAATCAGATTTAAGTATTCTCATATTGACGCGGCCTATGATTGGCCGGTTGAAAAGTCCATGGCCAGACTCTAGACGCTTGTGCTTGTACCTGTCTTAGCATTAATTTACACTTGACAGAACATATCCTTTTTTACGCAGAGTGCCCTTAAAACTTCTAAAAGATCATTTTGACTTGATTCTTTTCACTGTTTCGCTTTTCATATTTACGTTGCAGCAGCACTAGCGTTAAGTCCTATGTTAAGTAGTCCCTCATTTTTTATTTTTAATACTTAGTCAACCGATTTGATTCAGGGGCGCTTAAAAAAGAGACAATAAATATATAAATAATAATCTATGTATCTTGAAAAATAAAAGATTTTTAAAAAAATTATTTGAAAAAGCTATTGCTTTTGATGATTTGGATATACGTGGTTCAAATTGTATGGCTTATTTCAGGTTCACTCTGTAGGTACAGTAGATATGTATTTGAGATTTTATGTCCGATTTCGTAAAAGTGCGGCATCACACCTATCTCTTCTGTCTATTAGCCACAGAATATGAATTGCTTGTGGATTTATGTTTACGGCCCGAAAGACAATTTGCGCGCAATGAACGAACGAACGACTACACGTAGGTAATGAGGAGCGCCACGCTGGGATTTTTCCCCTTTCGTCGCTTTTCGTACTCGTGATCTATTTAATTAAAGGGCAATTTAGATCAAAGAGCGCCGCCCGCAATAAACTTCAAATAAATAACCGCCCGTCCAGACCCGGAGCAACTGAGCAACGTACAAAAAGTATTAATGAACTCTAAATCGTAAGCAAATATGGCTTAAGACAGGACCGGAGCCGCGGGCATGCCTGCGGTCCGACCTAGAGAATAAGCGCGCTAATATACCTGCACACGCACCAGAGGAAAACGCATTAAATCATTCTTTGAAAAGATTTAGATATCCTCCTAATTGGAAGGTAACTTTTTCCCTTCTTTTAAGAAAACCAGTCTAGAGTGTCTATTGCTACTTCTGGTGTCCATATTTTCTTGTTTAGTTTTGTATCTTATTTACCCATTACTTTTTAACGTAATAATAGTAATAATAAAGTAATAACGGCAGAATTTTTATATAATTATAAATAACACATTTGTAGCTTCTGAATGATTCAACTGTTTTGAATAAAATTGTGTGTCTTATATAGCTCGTTAAATACAGCCCAACCAAATTTCTTAAAAAATCCGTGGATTTTAATAGAAAAAAAAAAAACAAAACTAACCGTTTTTTCTACAAGATCAATTTTATGTTTCAGTGAAGAGTAATTTGAAAATTTATTTAATTATCCTCAGAAATATTAGGGAAAAGATAATAACAAAGTACACTAATATTTTATTATTAATTACATGACTTTAGTTTGAATCAAGGTCGAGGCAGATGCTTGCATATGTCTTTATAGAAAAACACCGCTGATGGCCGAGAGCGCTGGACAAATTTTAGATTCACGGTATTATCTTTTAATAGCTTTGTCAGTGTTATTTACTGATTGTCCTACACTCACTGGAATTACTACGGTTTTATAGGGTTTTCCGTAGTACTTGAGCGAATGCTATCCTAGTTCTATCGGGAAAAAGTCGGTCCCACCCGCAAATGGCAACGACGACAAAATAATAGCAATAATTGTCCCCCTCCCCCGCCCAAGCATTCAGTTGCTTCTGGGGTACTCCTAGTTTGAAGTATTGTGAGGGTGAGAATTATGAAAATATGAAAGATCCCAATAACCTTTATAACCAGTATAACTATATTTACTTAGATTAAGACGCCTTGGTAATTTTTCACTGTCAATATGCGAGGAACAAAAATGTTTAAAAAGGACTGAGGAGACGAGTGTGGCACAACTCGAGCCCTCTAAAGGCAAGTTCAAAACTGATGCTATATTTGGATTTCACCTCTAAGAAATAAATACACAAGCATCTACTCGTAGATGTAACATAATATTACAATGTTTGTTGCCAACATCTCATACGTTTTGAACTGAAAACTGCAAATTTGAAAAGTAATTCTAAAAATTTTCGACTAGCTATTTATAAATGTTGAAAATCACAGAAATATTTTCCTTATTCGCAGTTTTAGCACATGTAAATAAGACATAACATTCTCTGTGAAGTGTTGTATTTGTTGTGCTCCTCTGCGTTTATTATTTCTCTGTGGGTTGACCTAGTCGTTCCAAAAATAATTCAAAAAATTTAAAATATTTTTGAAAAGGATTGGATTGTCAAAGACATGTTTTGGCAAAACCGACTTATTTTTAAATCAAAAAATGTGAGCTCATCGAGTTCAATAATTTTTCGGACTAATCGACCTAATTTGATTTCTTTTTTTGTGCTTTCAATGTTCCACTATATAGAGTTAATGATAATTGGTACAGTGATGTTAGTTAAACCTTCTGTGGCAAAATCTATAGTGAGAGTGCTGGCGTGACGAAGTGAGGGAAACACAGGAATGCAGATTGGCTGCATCAGTGTATGCCTTTGCTGTCAGTAGTGACGCTGTCTCCGTTCTTCAGCTTATAAAACAAAGAGAGGTATATCAATCTGCTTGCATGCACTTTCTTCGCTTGATCATGGTGATTGCACCTATTGCTCACAGACAATATGGAGTGAAAGTTTTTGGACAAACTTCAAGCGCACAATCTTTTCGCTACATTAATAATTGTCATACTGAGTAAAACAAATTAACAAAGTAGTATTGTTTCTGGTGTTTTCATATAAATGGATAGGGCGAAAATGACCAATTTATTATATTTCGAACTTTTTTACATCATGCAATATCCATTTTCTGAAAATATTCATTCCATTCCATTCGTTAAGAAACCTTATTCTCCTCTGAATGGTTTAAGTGGAGTGGTTTTTACCGAGTTCCTCAGCGATTCAGTGAAAACTAGTTTCATTGCATTTAGACTGTGGTTGGGGAAAAATATATCTTCGAAGTGAAAATCTAGATTAAATTTTATTTTTATAATACAAGATATCTGGAATAGTTTTATGGAACTTTTGGAATTAAAAATGCGTGCTCTGAATAATTTTTTGACAAAAAAATTGTTGGATAGCCTCTATTAAAACGCCAATTTTCATTTCGTAAGGGTCTCTAGCTTCTCCAACTCTATTCCATTGGTGAGCATCGCCCACAAAGGTCCATGGTGAACTTTTCATTCTATTTTACTTTACTTACTTTACTTTTCTTTTGAATAGGATTAAGATAAAATAAAAACGCAATACAGATGAAATATTATTTAAAATGTACACTATACGAGTGTTCTGTATTTCGAAATTGAGTGTTTTGTTGATTTAAGCAGGATTCATTATCAGCTTCACTGGGAGAACATAAAATTTAAATTGAGCTTACTTTTAGTTATAAGTTTAGTTACAACGTAGCTCGTGGGTATACCAAAAATATATGTAACATTCTTGTTCAAATAAAGAGGTTGAAGAGCAATGTTATTGCTACCATTTACGTCGTTTGGAACGTAACAAAACTCGGCCGTAGAATCCTACGAATGGGAATTGGATCGCTGGTGGCAGATCCCTAATGTCTTGATAAGTAAGCGGTAAGTATGTAGATTTTATCGTCACTACCAAGCGCTGTTATTGAAGTTAATGATTCGGAAAAAAAATCCACTTTTCTATAAAAGAAAAAATATGACAGGTAGGAATTTATTACCTTCGCATTAGGTACTATGTTCGGCTGTACATTTAATATAGAGACACGTTTCGTTTATAAATAAGTTGCAAACAGTGGTGTCGCGTGACTTCGGAAGCAGAGAGGGCACCTTAAATTTTTTTCTCAAGACAATGAACAACATTTCAATATTTTTTTATGGCAATTTTAGTTTACCTGAAACAAAAATGGGAAAGGAAAACAATTACTCGTTTATTTTCATATTTTTAATAAACCAGCGAGACAAATAATACATGATATTTTCTAAAATTTATTTGTGGCGCAAATAGATCCATTTAATTTTCAATTGGGTTTTTCGCCACCAAACTGATCGAAAGACAACTTTTTTAAGTTGCCTGGAAAATTCATAAATTCTTAACAGTGAATGAACGAAATTTTAAACGTGCGTAACTCAAAAAATAACTTCAACCAATTCGTTTTCTGAGCTTTCGGAGAATAAATCTTCCTCCTTTCTCAAAGATCTTGCCACGTCAAATTGATGTGACAGATTAATAAATTTCAGGTTAAAATGTCATGACAACAGAAACAATAGCCTATCGACCTGCCTGATATTGTACCCTGTGTTCTATCTAATTATGTACACTAATTTCTCTTTGAATAAGTGGCAATAATATTTTACTGAATTCCACTACTGAACATTCAGCAACACAGTTGTCCGTATTTCCTAGAATAAATGCAGATTCTTTAATTTTTCGTCTATTTCCTACTTCTTCTTTGAGAATTATTGGTTTGGACCTACCCCACAATATCCTATGATTGTTATTAAAAGAATGTTCACATATTTTTGAATTAGAAATTTGATTTTGCCTGATATAATTTTTATGTTCTTTTAAACGAACGTTAAATGGTCTACAAGTCTCCCCAATATAGAACTTTCCACATTCACAAGGAATTTTATAAATGCAAAAATTAATTAATAAAATTCCTTGAAAGTTCTATATTTAACGTTCGTTTAAAAGAACATAAAAATTATATCAGGCAAAATCAAATTTCGAAGTCAAAAATATGTGAACATTCTTTTAATAACAATCATAGGATATTGTGGGATAGGTCCAAACCAATACTCAAAGAAGAAGTAGGAAATAGACGAAAAATTAAAGAATCTGCATTTATTCTAGGAAATAAGGACAACTGTGTTGCTGAATGTTCAGTGGAATTCAGTAAAATATTATCGCCACTTATTCAAAGAGAAACTAGTATAGATAATTAGATAGAACACAGGGTACAATATCAGACAGGTGGCTAGGCTATTGTTTCTGTTGTCATGACATTTTAACCTGAAATTTATTAATCTGTCACTTCACTTTGACGTGGCAAGATCTTTGAGAAAGGAGGAAGATTTATTCTCCGAAAGCTCAGAAAACAAATTTGTTGAAGTTATTTTTTGAGTTACACGTTTAAAGTTTCGTTCATTCACTGTTAAGAATTTATGAATTTTCCAGGCAACTTGAAAAAGTTGTCTTTCTATCAGTTTGGTGGCGAAAAACCCAATTAAAAATTAAATAAATAATACATGAAACAAAAAAAAAATACTTCCGAAATAAAAAAACTTGTACTGTCACTGTCAAAAAAACACTTCCAAAATAAAACAACTTTTATGTACTGTCCTATCATTAATACATAATTAGCCTATCCTATCCTATTATTAATAAATAACATCTAAAAAATATAATGTACTTTTTAAAAACAAGCTTTTATTTAAGCCATGTGCCATGACATGTACTAAAATGAATAATATAAAATAAGTCTAGGTTTTCGCAAGTTTTTATAAATCTAAAAGCTTTTCGCGCGAATTGTAAAGAAAATACATACTTTGGCAAATAGGTACTTGCGCTTATCAACCAATCACTGTCCAATAAAACAAATTGGTACCTACTTTAATGAACATCTCGCGCGACATGCTTTTTGATTTACAAAATCGCAATTTGGCATTGAATTATCTTACCGAAAACCTAGACTTATTTTATATTATTTTATTCGTTTTAGTATATGATTTAAATACAAGCTTGTTTTTACAAAGTTTTTTTACTTATTTGATTCCCATATCATAAGGGGGGTAAAGAAATTTAGTCCACCATCTTGGGACATCCGCTATATTGGATTTAGTATGACGCCACTTACCTTATCACTTCACGTCACTTTTTGACGTGTAAATTCATTTATTTCCGCTTCCGGTTTTACCGTTAGTGACATTGACTTTTGTTTTTTAAATTGAACACCCTGTATATTATTTAAGTTTCGGATTCTCCTCGATGTACTGAAACCAACGATGCCTCACAAGTGACATTTTGGCTGACAGAAAGTGGTTTTTCTTTAACTTATTTGGACTTGTAATAATAAACTAAAGGTGGCTATGAAACAAATGAACTTCGGCAAACTGAACATCTTTAATGAACTGTCAAACCGTCTGTCTACATAAAAGTACTTCTCTTATAATAAACTACGGTATCAATGTGTTGTCGACTAAAAACCAATCGCAACGTCTTATTCTCATTACAACTGTAGGTATACATTAGAAATAAGACAGCTTCCGATCTATGTTTTAAGACAAGTACAGAAGAAATACTTTTGTACTTGTTGAAGAATTATCAATTTTTTTCAGTGGTAGTGGGATCATCTCAAGAAAGGTTTACAAAAATAATTCAAAATAACAGTGCTAGATCAATTTAATATGATACACTGTATAACCCAGCAGCAACTTCTGCAAAGCCGAATACGAAATAAACAAAGGAGATATCACCACAGTGTGCGCAGAATATATGTTAAAAGATAAAGTAAGTAAAAAGCAGTAGGCATTATTCTATGTTATTTATATCATGGAAGCCGACGTTGTTGTTAAACTGTGCACTCAGTATAGATAAGAATCTTAATAACAATTTTAAGGTATTGAAAGGAGACCTTAGATGTTAGACCATAGATTTTAATTCTGAGTTATTGTGAAGCAGATTGGAAAAGCAATTTAGATGATCGCAGATCACATGTACTGGCTGTGTTTATGAAGATGTTGTTATGGAGTTGCAACAAGCGAAGAGCAGTAGTTGCAATTTCTACTACCGAATATGGGACTATAAATAGGCAGAAGCTCAAGAAGCAAAAGACTAACACAGGGTAAAAAATATTCTAAGTAATGTTCTAACTTTGTTAACTATATTCTTACTCCTCTATAATATATCTCATACTTCTTTATGCTATAAATCAAACGAACATCTAATAATAGGTGGGTGTATAATCAGTATTATTCTTACAACAATATTTAAAATTTGTTATTGCCTTTCGATTACGTACAATTGGAATCGTGTTTGATTGGACATTATCTTTTGTGTTCCAATTTGCAATAAATATTAAACTACTGGTCTGCTGCGGTTCTAAATTAGGTATAAGTAAAACCATCGACTATTAGTGGAATAGGTAATATAATTGTGAATCTACATTTTACTCACTTGACTTTCCATAATCACTGCTCTGATGGTGAATCAAATATAAACAGAAAAATTATGAAAATATTTTATGGATACCAACGTTTAGAGACAAAACTTAATTAACATGGTAATTATTCATTATAGAGGCATTTAACTGTTCACTATAACAAAATAAATGATTTTTTATTGAATATTCATGCAGAAAAATGGCAGATATTAAAAACAACAGCGCAGTTATAATACTTTTCTTCTAGACAAGATGACTCAAAAGTGCAAAGTTATACCGGAAATACGCTTGTATATACTGTTAATGAATGAAAAAATCAAGGCCGCCTGTCATTATAAATTATGGCGAGAAGTGATTGGGTTTTTCTATACATTCTCTTTACAGGCTTTACACTTTTAGGTCTTATTCTTAAAAGTTGCACACTTACCTATAGGACCCCCTCATTCACTTTATTCTCAGTAGGATTAAAAATATGCGCTTAATACTTTGGCAAAGTCAAAGAAAGTAAAGTATTGAATATGGTAAAAAAAGTTCACAAACATAACTATCACAATCCGCTCCGAAATTTCGAAACTTGTGTGGAGTGCTTACTGCATGCATATGAACGCAGTCGTCCTAAATATGATTCTGACTCGCAAAAGCACAATACTCAAACAGTGTAAATTATTTCAACTGATTGGTTTGACGTAGGAAACATTAATAATTTGCAGTATTAATTGGTTTTCCCCTGAGCTGCAACAGTTTGATATCGTGGGTAATATCCATTGCAATTTATATATTTGCCATAAATAAACACAAAATTTTCAAAATAATTTACTTAAAAGTTTATAGCAAATTCTTTCGGATATAACCTCTCTAATACACTCAGCTAATGCGGAGAATACTTTCGAACCTAAGAGGTAATGTAGTTCCGCATATCAGCAATACCTCTTCTCTTCGGGATGCTAACGAGAATTGATATTAATTAATCCTTTATAAAACTCCAACTCCTATAATGTATCGCGTTATATGGTTCATTAGGCATTGTCTTTATTAATCAACTGGAATATACTTTAATGCTTAACACGTGGACGAACAAGGATAACCGTAAAGGAAGTTTTTATTCTAATAACTTTTCCACATTTTGCAACAATGTACTCTATAATGGAATCGTTAGTATAAGGATGTATTAGATTAGCAGATAAAACCAATCTTTATGAAGGAAGGATAGGCTAATATAATAAATATGAAATATCCACTCTAATATATTATTATTATATGATTATTCATTATTCTTGAACTAACGGGAGAAAAATGATTCCCCTACTCTCTAGCAATGGCATTCATGATTTTTGACAAAAAAGTAAATACCAGTAGAAATTCAGTAATAACTGGCTTTAAATTTTGGACAATCTAGGTAAACTTTAAAGGCAAAGAATGGAATATATTAGTCTGAAAACGGAAGCTAATTGGAATATATTCTCAACCTGACCAAAATAGAAGCTTTGCACACATCGCATCGAAAATTATCAATAAATCAATAAATCAGTTTTGCATTAAAAATAGGGTACCTACCTATCAACCACAGATTATGAAATGAGAAATTAAAAGATTTGGGCTTTTGGAATCATTGCCTCCCTCCACCTTCTTACTAATGGTCGTCTATCACTTTAAAAGCTGCGAATATCTCAAATTAGGTTAGAAAAATTAACAAATTGCATTTAGATCATATATAGACTCCAAATTTGAACTCGACATTTGAAAAAAAAAACACATTTTTTGAGGTCCAAGCCTAAATGAAACAATAAATCACAATAAATACCTACCCAAATAAGTTGCAGTAGTTAGGTATAGTATAAAGGGGATGGTTGAGTTCAGAGGGGGTGCAATGGAGGAATTAAGTGGGGCCTTAATTTGGACAAAGAAAATTTTTGAGAATGGTGAATGGATAAAAGTTAAAAAAAGTGTATAGTCAACTGGGATGTTGATTCAATTGCTTGATTTACTGTTTTTCTATGAGAGAGTTGGTAGATAAAATAAAAAAGGAACTCCTTTTGGTTTAAAAAATGTTTTTATTGAATGCAAGCACAATATATTGGGAGATATAAAATTTACTGATGAGAAATGAAATACGAAAGTGCAGTAATGACGTGGTCTAGGGCTTTAGCCCGAGGGATAAGAAATTTCTACGGTTGCTACTAATCTGATTATTGATGTTGCTGAGCTTTGCTTCTTGTAAATGGTTGATTAATAGAGAGAATTAAGAATTCTTTTATTGCATGAGACTAGTTTTTGAATTATAAATATACATTGAAAATTACTGAGAAAATGGCGAGTGACACCTACACCTAAGTCTGGTCGCCACCACTGGTGTAAACCTACCTATCTATATTTATGTATTAACAATGTTAATTAATGTTAGTTGTGTTTTGGAAGTTTTGGGGAAGTTGTGATTCAACTGCAGCAGTTTTCCCTTAAGAAAAGTTTTTCAAGATGTTTTGGCGATATCTGCGCATATGTCGACAGACAAAATTGATTCATTTCGTGTTGTGAAGAGACCTAGGTACTCGTAGGTACACATAATTCGATAAACTGAATTTCACATAAAAGGCAGCAGAAAGTATAGTATAACGCCGGGATTGTAAGTATTTCAAGTTTCCTGAAAATTTCTCTAAACCGATACGTGAAGTTTTTAAAGGCCATTGTTCTCAGTATTCCTTTTTATATAACAAGAATCTGAGCAGAGGCGGATCCAGGCAAATCTAAACGGGGGAGGCGGCGTGGTAAAAATTTTTCCTGAGGGGCCGGGTTAAGGGAAATTTTTAGAAAATAATATGTATTTTTGTGAAAAATAAAATAATTTATTTCTTAAGAAAAAAAAACAAAAACAAAAAAATGTTTACAAAAACAAAATAAAAAACAAACTTAAATAATAAACATAACAAAACAAAATCACAAAAAGAAACAATAATTCTTTAGATTTAAAAAATAATGTAGGTATGTAATTATCACAAAATAAAATCATATTTTCTCTTCTTTCGCGCAAACTGATCTTTTCTTCATTTATGGGTACATTGCGGTGTACATATTTAATCGGGCTAAATTACTTAGTCTGTCTTGGACCATATTGGTTAGTAACCAAGTTTTAATTCTTTTAAGTGAAGAAAAATTTATTTCCACCGATGCATTACTTATCGGGAAACTGGCAAGTATGCTCAAAAATTTTCTTGCCGTTGCCGTTGATAACTGATTGAAAGACAACTTTTTCAAGTTGCCTCGAAAATTCATAAATTCTTAACACTGAATGAACGAAACTTTAAAACTCAAAAAATAACTTCAACAAATTTGTTTTCTGAGCTTTCGGAGAATAAATCTTCCTCCTTTCTTTGAGAAAGTTTGCGCCACAAATAAATTTTAGAAAATATCTAAGAAATGTCATTGCGTTTTTATAGATTACCTAATAATACTCCGGTTGTAATAATGGTTCTAGAAAAAGGGGGGGCGGTCTCCCCCCCCCGCCCCCCTCTATCCGCCACTGACTCTTATTATTTACTAAGGGCGAACCTCCCCAACACCAAATTGCATAATTCAGAAAAGAATTAATTTGTCTCAAAGCCGATAAATAATAAAGCATTTTGTAGCTACCCTACGCACAACATTTCAACGTGAACATCCTATCTCAAAAGTATAGTCCAACTGAACCCCTAAGAATGTAGTATTCTTACTTGGTTCTACCTTTAGGTACGTTACTTACAATCAATAATGATTCGCAGTCGGCAGTTTCCATGTGCTATAAGAAATATGTTTTACGCCATCCGCTGAGCACATAGGTTAGCTTGCGAAGACAAGTCGTCAATATTTCCTGCTTTTATTGCAATAGATGTGTCGTCTGCAAAAAGGGTGATGTTAGTACCTTTGACATTTCTAAAATAAGAGTTTATATCATTAACAAAAATAAAAAATATATCGGACCTAGAATGCTTCCTTGGGAAACGCCAATGGACAAGTACTATACTAGACAGAGTAGTTTCATTAAGTTTTCTTACAGCAACTTTCTGAGAACAACCATTACGGTATGATTCAATCCGTGCTAGAGGAATCCCTCCAAAAGAATACTTTTTTTCTAATAGGAAAGTGCAATTCAACACGCCAAAGGCAAGCGAGAGATCAAAATACGTACCAGCAGGTATTTTGTATTTGATAACAAATCTTGAACAGCAGTTGGATTCGGCGGCTTTAATTAGGTGCCACCTGACTACTGACTCTATCCCCATTACGTAAGAAACATATCACAAAAATATGCACTAATAGGCAGCCGATTTCTTGCGTTGCCTCTCTTGCTCGGCGCAGCATCCAATTATTGGATACTTTCGAAGGGGTCGCCTTTTTCTGGGACTCACGCCCGCTTTGACTTATCGCCGGAGATAACTAATTGCGCAGTGCGAGGCGGCTCGGACGCTATTAGAGATAATAATTACACCTTCGGCGAATGGAAATTAGTTCCGCGTCCTCAAGGAGTCCGGCAGGTGCGAGTTGAGAGGCCGCCGACGGACTTTCGTCCGTAAATATTACAAACGTTTCAATTACGTCGTTGAACCCCGCGACCCGGGCGCGTTTTTCCACCACGCCCGGCGACGCGGCCCCACAGCCGCAACACCCGATAAATCATGCGAGCGCGGCCGTCAGAATGCACAGCCGGTCGTTGGCGGTAACCCAGTGGCCTCTCACCTGACGGCCAGCGCTTCGATTTATTTAAATTACGGTTCGAGAGATCACGCTCAAATGAGTAATAAGCATTCGCGGCAGGCAAACAAAACATTGTCAAAAATCCAGACGAGATAGGTACCGTCTTACGGTAAACATCGCCTTCCTGGTTTGCCGCGATTCGCAATCGTACCGAGACTTTCAACTGAAGCTACTGATGGTTGGAAGTTGATAAATCTTCGAAGATATATGTGCAAATTATGTAGGTACAATTATTTCAACTCACGTTGTGAAGGATTGTTTGCAAACAAATTTCTTCTAGGTATATTGTAACGAAAAATGCCTCTAAAGTTGTTATATCAGCTTTCGAGGAACATGTTTGCACTGTTTTTCTATAACCTAGTCAAAGATTTACCAGCAGATAAATTATAAGTTTCGGTATTCTGCTTACAGTTTTACAATTTTTATGATTAGTTTAGAGGCATTTTCCGTCACATCTTCGTTGGCCTGAGGCCCCCAGGTCCCCATTTTCCTTTAGTTTTCATTGTTTTCCTTGTAGAGCTTCCATAACTTTCTAGAAAGTTTGCTAGAACTTTATGATTTGTGAACTATCATTGGCCAGGAATATTCTAGAGTATTCTCCAATCTTCCAATTGAGTATATAATCCCAGGGAATTGGGCCAGGAGGAAAGTGGAAAGTTATAAGGCGATTTTAGTGCGATTTTTGGAGCTGAGAGAATATTCTTGGACAGTGACAGTAATCTGACAAGTTTATTTGTGATTTTTGAAGGTTAAACAATAAAAGTGGTAACCAAGGCAACGAGTATGGACTGTGATTGTTGTAATACAGTACAATATTTTCGAAAATGCAAAAATTGCAAAATCAGAAAGGCTCTTGACATTGAAACGTCGCATACGGAAGTATCATTTGTTTATATATAAACAACTTGTCTTAATAATAACTGTTTTCGTTTACGAAACGAAAAAAAAAACGATGTGACCTACTAGGAATAATATGGAAAATACTAAAAATAGGAATAGATTAAATTAGGCCAATTATTATGAGTATTTGTGACAGGATCATATATAGTTTTTAATTATAAAAGTAAATTCATAGGCATCGTGCACGAAATGTTTGGGGTAACAATTGATCAACATTTGAGATGATTTTTACACGTCAATTATGTCAAAAAACAATAAAATACATACTTTTTATTTTAAATATTTAAGTAATATTCTTAGAATCTTTTATTTCATTGTTTCCTTTATTTAATAACTATTTTTCTTCGTATAAAACTTTTGTTTTTCCAAAAGTAATTTCCTTCTGGAAGTCCCAGTATATGCATGTGCCTCGGGCCCACTCTGAAACAGAGGATTGGTGTATAGTGGGATTTTAGTATATACTGGGACAAGCCTTTCCTTTGGATCTGATATGTAGTTCTAATGTAGTAATAATAATTTAAAGTAGTTTATTTGTAGAATCACATCAAACAGAACAAAAAAAAAAACAAAAGGCATAAGTTGCAATAAGTCTAATACAAACAAACATACAGACAGCCACAAAGACTTGGGTCGCGCGTGACATTGTCTCTCAATTTGTCAACAAATACTTCACATCATAAGGCCCCCTATACAAAATAATATTTACAAACAATGGTACAATATTTGATTATACATTGTTAAAAAAAGAAGGAACTATTTGAACAATAATTAGTTTGACTTTGTATAAATTACGTTTATTATACTTTCTGTTCTTTTTTTTTCGATTTTGCCTTTATAATACTTATAGAATTACATTCGGTTAAAAACAATTTAAAATCTGTTGGTATGCCTTCTTTTACCGACAACACTTTTTGGAACATTTTGTTGTTACATTATGATTTTTTCTTTCTTGTGTCCTAGATATGTTTAATGAATTTTAATTTATTTTTGTGTTTATATGTAACAAGGAATAAGAGCTCGCTTAGATCGAAAATTTGTTTCGCAGTAGGTAGGTATATAGTTGTTCAGTTGGGTAAGTATATTCTTTTTTAAATATTATCTTTAATAATATTTTTTGTAGATTTTTAATTTTGTTTCTAGGGCACTCCCCCGCCGGCTTAATATAATATCATATCGTAATCTGGATTCAATTAAACTGTATATTATAAAATCCTCTTGTGATGCTCCTCTACTAATAAGTATGGAAATTCTAAACACATTATTTCTACTTTAAGTGTTACTTATGGAGCAAATTTTGTAGATATTTTTTCAGAAATACCCCGAAACAATACAAAAAATCAAATTTGCCACGAAACCATGACACATACGAAAAATTACCAAGAGGGCATTTTTGTTTAAAATTACAATCTACATAAGAAGCTGAATACATTTTATTGCTATACAAGGTAGTTCTATTTTTTTTCTAAAAACAATTATACTAATTACCTACTTCTACGCCACTGGTTGTTCAAGGTGTGTGATATTAACAGTATGCTAACCTATGCCGTTATAACGTGTACCAAATATGATTTAAATATCTCAACTAGTTTGGTAAATATTCAATAAAGTCCACATATTTCTTAAAACTTTAACACCCTGTAACTTTTTAATAAGGCCTTAAAATGAAATAATTTATAAAAGAAAGTGCGGTTATTTTTTGGTTTTCTATCACCTGTAGAAGTGTCGCAGAATAAAACTGAATCACCCTGTACAAGAGTGTCCCCTACAATAAAATTGGAAACAAAATGTGACTTCTTTATGGGCTTTATTACACTTTGTTTCATTTAAAAACACAAATTATTTGCCAGTCAGCAAAGAATTTATTTTCTAGTCGTTGGTAATGTATTTACTTCACATAGCACACCTTCAGACATATTAACGCGATAACAATAAATGATAAATTGTCACTGTATTCGGTGAATAGCTACATTTATCAGTTTCTATCTACTACACCTACAATATCGAATCAAACGCAGCCACGAGCTATTCTCTCGGCTCCAGTGCCATTTTTCCATTGCCGATCTGCGCGCGTTTCACTTAACAGGTATATATTAATGAAACGCCGTGATTTACAGAGGCGCGAGACCTAGATATGAGAACGGAGCGGAGCGCCTTAGGATTTTGTGGGAGAGTCTCGCACCCAGAAAATTTATATTTGCAATGACATGTAGAATGGATATATTTATTTAAGGCCTCCGCCCTAGTGAACTCGATTATGCGTAATCCAAGTTTTATGAGACTAAACATTATTTACACCTTTCTCGATAGGAGTAGGTAACGATGAGAGCTTGTGCGCGGGAGAAGGTCAAGAAGTTAATAGCAGCTAATACTTTCCTGAATTCGCGCACTGTGCTTTAATATTGGTTGATGGGTCCTATAGTTAAATTACTTAATGCAGCCACTTTATTTTTTTCATGTACAGGGTGTTCCCGTATATTTTGACCCTCCCCTAGAGCCTTTATGTTACTAGTTAGAAAAAAATTACTTAAATGAAAGTTGTTGGGTAACAAGGTGTATTGTCCCAAAAATAATGGATTGACAGGAATGCTCTTGTCTAAGTTGACATGTTTTTTCCATGGCAACCTTGATTAAGTATAAATATGTTATTTATTTGCAATTTGGAATATCATGCGAATGCTTAAAGCAAACATATAACATATTTATATCGTCATAATCTGAAAAATGCGTGCAATTCAAAAATCCGCAAATATACAGGGTGTTCCATTAAAAAAAGTAAGTTTATATTTTTTCATAAATTTGCGACGCTCATTTGTTTTATCTAGTAACAGATCCTAGCGGTTCAGAAAAAAACCCTACAACTTTCATTTAAGTATTTTTTTTCTAACTCCAAAAATAAAGGCTCTAGGGGTGGGTCAAAATATACGGGAACACCCTGTACTTATTAGAAACATCGCGTATGTCAGAACCGCTTTTTTGCTGTTTGTGCCTTAGCGAATAAAATTTTGTCTTTTTAATATGCGTATTTTCCGCATATCCCATCATTATAGTTGAAACACACGGTTCGCATCTCACCTTTCCTTTTGTCCTTTAGGTATTGAGATGGAAAAACGTCTAAAATCTGAAAAGTATGATCTAACTACCTAAAACATACCTAGGCAAGAATTCGAATGAGGAAGTCGATCCTGGATAGGAAATTTTGTGAGAGAATTGTTTTTAATTTTCAATATTTTTCTTTTGAGATAATTACAGTAAATCCGTGACTTTCCTCATATGAAGAAAATTTCAGGAAATCCGATTTCTCTAAAAACTGTAATTCCGCTATACCAATTTACCCACCTACTAATTCACTAAACACATTTTTTAATGCTTTTTGTTCTAAACTGAAACATTAAAGTACCTAACATTTTTTCGCCGTTCCATTTTTCAGTAATTAAAAATATTTGTAGAAAACAAATAGAAAAAAACGACACCTATAGGAAACCTCATTTTTAAGCCCTTTAAATTAGGGATAGTTTCTACAACCGAGGCCGCATTTCCTCTTTTTGTGTTTTCTACTTACCTTGTAATTAGGATTAGGATATCCAATGAGTTGAAGATGCAAAATGTAAATTTTAATGGTTCAGGAAGCCGTGTATTGTGAGTATTTTATTTAGTTCATTATTCTTGCTTGCTAGCTAAAAGTATTGGAAATTTCTTGACCAGAGATCAGAAAACACTGATATCAAACTAGCCGGAAAATTAGTGTTTTCTGATTAGCCTTTAACATTTATAATTGTCAATAAATGACACTTTGTCAGCAACTTCTTGTTTCTGTTTACTAAATCTTTCATTTTTTCATATCAGTAGGTATAGGTAGCGCAAGTTTCAGAAGCACAAAGATTTTTTTAAGAATAAAAATCTCAACTTTAATAATAAATAATAATTATTGAGTCTATTCATCGATATCGAACGAACAGACCTATTTTACAGAAGGCATAAAAGTATCTTAATAATTATTGTATAAATGCGTACCTATATAAATTAACATTCTTATAAAATGCGTTTATCGCGCTCACATAACAGCCTGAGTAAACAAACGCGGAATAAAATACATAAGAGGTCAACCATGGATAAGGATAAACCCCTGGATCGCATCTACAGGGTGTTTCAAAAACAGTGTACAGGTTTCTAGAGCTGAAAGAACATGGATAAATTAGAAGAAAAGTTCATATAAAGGAGGGTTCAAAAGCGCATACCTAAAACGACACAGGGTGTCGGAATTTATTTATTTTTATATTTTCGATTAACTTTTGAACGAATCGACAGGTTAGCACAACTGTTGTGTTAAGGGATTCAAATATTGGCATAGCTATGATGTGATTTTATAGGGGGCGCCACCTAAGGCACTTTTTTTCTGTCTCAGTGTGTTAATATTTCCTGACGTAAATATGTTTTCCTGTGAAGTTTTTATGCGAAAAGGTGTACTTTGTAGATGGCTCTAGGTGCAACCGTTTTCGGGATATTTGCTCTTTAAAATTTTCATTTAGCATTTGTATCAAAGTTCGCATTCGGTCAGAGTAGGTTTTGATTACGACAAACAATAGCAAAACACTTTTAACTGAATATTGTCTGTTATTTAATACAACAATTTTTCAAGTTTTTATCAGGTTTTGTCAATATAAAATAATTATTAGGAAATTACTCATTTGCGTAAGCTTTCAATAAACCGAATATAATATGTTATTTCACTGCGTTATCTGCAATTTTAGATAAATGTGACTTTCAACCAGAACAAAGACACATCATGAATGAGTCTGAATTAACAACGGTCCAAAAGAAATCACAGAAAGTCTACGCTGATAAAGGTCGCAAACAAGTCGGCGCCCTCAGCAGCGCAGAATGTGGTCAACATGTTACCGTAGTCTGCGCAAAGAATGCCATTGCGACGTTTCTACCCCCTGCTTTAATTTTTCCCCGGCAGAAGATAAAAGAGGAGCTTACAACCTCCTGGTTGCATATCGTTTGATCAGGAAAAATGATGGATAACCATTGATATTTTTTGTAAGTGGTTAAGACACTTCTTAAGATATACAGATGCGTCCAAAGATAACAAGGTTTTATTATTATTGGATGGACATGGCAGTCACAAAGGGTTAGAGACTTTAGAGTTTGCAAAAGAGAACGGTATTATTATATTCTGCTTCCCGGCTCATTGTTCTCACCATGTCCAACCTTTGGATGTTGGATTTTTCCGACAACTTCACACGTATTACGACCAAAAACTTGAACTATGGCTGCGTCAGAATCCAGGAAAAGCTGTAACACAATTTAAAATTGCAAGCCTATTTAAGCGAGCTTATTTAAAAAGTGAACTGCCATTAAACGCTATTAATGCCTTCAAAAAAAAAAACAGGGATACATCCATTTAGCCCATTGAATTTTAATTTGTTTGTTCGCCACTAAACTGGGTAAAACACAACTTTTTCAAGTGTCCTTCAGCTAGTGTTGTTATAAGCCAGAAAAAGGGCAGAAAACAGCACTCAAGGCAGGCAAAGCGGCTCATTTTCAGTCAAAGTTCCAGCGATGAAGATGAGTAAGTTCTTCAAAAATATTTGGGTGCAGATGATGATTCAGACGATCCACCTTGCATTTATTGCAATGAATTATATTCTCAATCAAAAAAATTTAAAATTGCAAGCCTATTTAAGCGAGCTTATTTAAAAAGTGAACTGCCATTAAACGCTATTAATGCCTTCAAAAAAAAAACAGGGATACATCCATTTAGCCCATTGAATTTTAATTTGTTTGTTCGCCACTAAACTGGGTAAAACACAACTTTTTCAAGTGTCCTTCAGCTAGTGTTGTTATAAGCCAGAAAAAGGGCAGAAAACAGCACTCAAGGCAGGCAAAGCGGCTCATTTTCAGTCAAAGTTCCAGCGATGAAGATGAGTAAGTTCTTCAAAAATATTTGGGTGCAGATGATGATTCAGACGATCCACCTTGCATTTATTGCAATGAATTATATTCTCAATCTCGATCTAGAGAGAAATGGATTCGTTGCCAAATTTGTAGGTCCTGGTGTCACAATCACTACGGTGGCGTGGAAAATAAATACTTCTAGAGACATCTATAAAGTACACCTTTTTTTACATAAAAACTTCAGCGGAAACACATTGACATACGTGGGAAAAAGAATACACCTAGACCCAAAAAGTTATGACGTTTAAAATCACATAAAATGCCGTACGTGGCGACCCCTTTAAAATTATATCAAAGCTAGGCCAATATTTGAATTCCTCGATTTAAAATAACGCCATAACCAGATTTTGTGCAAATCTCTCGATTGTTCAAAATTTATTTGGAAAATATAAAATATAAATTAAATTTTGGAACCCTCTACCTTTTTAGGTATGTGTTTTTGACCCCACCTTTATATGGACTTTTCGTCTTATTCTTCCATGTTCATTCAGCCCTATAAACGTATACCTACACTGTTTTTTAAAAAATATAAAGATATTCAAGTTATCATTGTTAGGAGTAAAAAGAGGAATTAAAATATTATGTTACTTAGCTAACGCAGTGTATTTTCTCTTGAAATCTTATTAGTCTCTTGCTTATTTCTTATTTCTGTTCAGCATATTATGCTAAATATTAAGTTTTTTTCACGTACCTACCCTCCCTATAAGCTATACGCTAACATAATGGTAGCAGAAACAATAATTAGCGATATTTCACGATTTGAATCTGCAAGAAGAAATTATTTGCCTGCTAAACAGATTTACCCAGAATACGTAATGTTGGGAAACGGGTATCGATGGTAAGATGCGTGTGTGTCTATATCTCTGCAAAGATTGATGATAAAATCCGGTGGTTTAATTTAGTATTCGACATTTACGTCTAATCCTTGTGGCCTACTGCATAATATCCCCTTAAATATACACATTATACAAATAAATGCTGCCTTAAGTGACAGCCTAGGCATGTTTAAGCACAAATACCGAAGATTTTAATTAAAGATAAGACTGTAGGAACGTACTTCTATACGGTACGGGTAACTAACATGGGAGGAAAAGCGGCAAAGATACATCATGAAATTAGTATGTTTGGCTGTTGCTAAATGCAGAGATGGTATCGAAGATCGAAGATGCGCGATATATTTTAGATACTTGATTTTAAATTGAAACAAAAACAGTCTTAGACCACAGTAGGTACCTATACCTTATTCTTATCAGATTCTATATGCATTATTCTTACCAGACAAAATTTCGGGTTTTTGACATCGATTGCGTCAACGAATGTTCATACCTATGTTACAACTCCCGCCCCTGTCTGACTCGTGAATATCGGACCGATATCCATCGTATATTCATGAGTAAGGCAAGGACGGGAGTTGTGACGCAGGTATGAACATTCGTTGAACAGAGTATAATACAGGACTTACAGGAGCCCTATATAAATTTTCCATACTGGATCCAATAAACTTGAATAGTTCTTGTCAGAAACCTTTACTGTGCGGCCCTATACTTCAGCTACATTACAAGTTGAAAAGTTGTTTTTTATAATATTTTTCTCCAAAATTAAAATTTTATCTCCACCTTTTCAACAGTCACAACTCGAACTAGCTATATGCTAATCATGTATGGTCGAAATATTAATAAGGACTAAGCAAGTTGCGACTAAAACTGTCGCCCGCTACGCAAAACACCCGTCTTTCATATCCAGGGTGTTGATCTTCTCATGAAAGCTGGTACATAACATTCTAATAATATAATGTATAATATATAATGAGCGACAAACAATCACACACCATCCCGACAAAATCATTGGCTTAATAGTTGCTTGGAGCAGACAAACATAAATGTATGCTAGTGATAGTCGTCCGAGCTTTACAATTTATAATACTAATGATTAGTTTAGATGTCAGATGTTATATCTATAGGAAAGAAAATTTAAGGGCAATGCGCGCGCACGGGCACACTTATTAAAGCGTCGCCCAGTGAAAACATCTCCTACAAAATAGAATGTTTAGAAAGTCTACGAAAGATAGCTAGAAGTACCTAGGTACTTAACAACACTGTTTTGGATATCAATACCACCTCGTTAAATTAATTAACGAATGTAGTAGATATAGATACTATAAATGGGGATAACCTAATAAGTATATAGACATTAAAACTATTTAGTTCCTTCCAGATGCACGTGTGCCTCAGCGACTGCTATGGAGATGTACGAGGATGCTCTTTTCGACTTCCTATTCTTATATGACAGTGAGGTATTCTAATTAATTTGGATGCTATAGATAAATTATTTGACAGCCCTCTTCCTGGCACTATAATAATAATTAATATCTAATTGATGTGTTAATTGCGTGCGGATAAAATACACCTGTAACATACACGTACAATAATTGCGCATCGAATAAAAATACCGAATTATAAATAGTGTATTAGGGCCCATTAATCTACCGAGAAACTGATTCAATTCAAAATTAATTTAAGCGTACGCCTTGCCATTAGTGACTAAACAATCGGAAACGGAGCGCATAATAAGATAATAATTTTCTTTAACGTGCGACGCACGGGGCACAAAGACTGCCATAACTTTGGAATTCAATTTACAAATATGGCATCTACGGAATGCAGTAGCCGCATTCTGTATGGAAACGTTCATTACAAAGTAATTATTTTATGTTATGCACTTTATGATTTGGCTTGAACCCATACAATAAATTGTGTTACCCATAGGTATTATCATAGAAATAATTACATAATACTTTATGTAGATAGATAGTTCCGCAGGGAAATCAAAATTTTAACAACGTATTTAACTCATCAAAAGCAAACAATTTTCCCCTGCTGAAAACTCAGTTTTTATCCTATTTTTACTTTTTCCTGTTAAAACAACGCCAACGAGTTGCTTATGGATAAAAACACCGAAGTGTGTCATGGGAATCAATGATTCACTATCTTCATAATTTTTGCTAGCCTCCTGCCGGTCATCCGATAACACATAAGAGGCGCAAATTAATAGTTGTACAATAATATCGAATTCACCATAGTATCATATTAGCTTACTGTGAAACTGTCTTCGGGCTTGAAGGAAGTATATCGAACCAGGGGCGGCGGGTTTTAATTTTTTATATGGGTGCCCGGTGCCCGATCATTACCAAATCAAATCTGTTATTGCCCCCCCCCCCCCCCCTTAAATATCAGTTTCATTCTAAATTATCGACTTACCGAATTATCTAAAATTTTAATTGCAGATCAAAGTTCCCTCCTTCCCCAACGTAACATCAAAGATATATTGCTATCTTTGTTGGGACAGTCCTGACATTCTGCAGGCACAATGATCCCAGCCAGCCCATTACCGGTTTCATCCTCTTTGGGAATCATCAGATGGACGTTCTATCTTTTGATTGTATCTCTTAAAATTTTAATGTTTTTATTGACCAAAAAAACCCGTCAAAATAAAATAATATTTATTTATGAAGTTCGACGTCAATGCCACTGCGATTATGTACAAGGTCAGTTCAGTTGCGATCAACTGAAACTTATAGAAGTATAGAAGTAGAGAACAAGATCTAATAGTAAATACTTACTGGTTTCGACATAAGTTGCTGACGGTAAGTTATAATAAATCCGCCTTTATCTCATTTGCTGGCAAAAATAGTGGTCTACCAGATTTTAAAAATCTTGAAATCAATGAGGGAATCAGATAATATTAAAAATATTTTTAGATCAAGGGATGTAAAATACCTAGGCATTCACATCGGTCAACATGATCTACGCTAGAACAATAATATAACATCTAGGGCACTAGGGCACAAACATTACGAACACTTATTTATAAATTTAAATATCCTAGAAATACTAGATCATCCTTCAGTACAGTTTCGTCTTCAATACGGTATCATCGCTTGGGCAACTTACCAATATGGAAATATATGTGTCTAACAACTCCGGTAGTCAGTCATCACTACTCCACCAGATTTAAAAAAGAAATAAATTAAAAACAAATATTGTTAAAAAAGAAGTTCGTCAAAAATATTTTATCTTGCTCTACATCTGTATACCAAACTACCAGTTGAAATAAACAAGAGCAAGCTACATCTCGGATTTTTAAGAAAAAGGTAAAAAACGCCTACGCTGGCCCTACCGGCCCTTATAGGTGTTTATAGTAGCCCTCGATTTCAAAAATGTAGTATGTAAATGTGACGCTTCTGTTTGATCTTAGCTAGTGGACGCAGTTTTCGATATTTGAAGTCCAAATTTCGGCTGGGTCCGCAAAAAAACAAATGCCATATCCCTATTGAAGTGCGCCGGAAGCGGGAAAGCCGTTCAGCTCTTTGGACCATTTTCCGATTTGGGTGGCGACGGAAACGGATTCGAATTTGGCGCGCCACGACTATCGGGTAAAGTCCCTACATACCTAGGGTCTCGATATATCGATAGAAGCAGGGAAAACAGGTTAGTTTTGTTTCGTTTGCTTTTCGAGAGTTTCTTATTTTTCTGATGGTTTGAGTTTTACACTTGGGTTTTGAGTTTTAACGCGGCAAAACTGCTTTCGGGATGGGGTCTCTGGTCTCTGTATTACTTTTACTGTATCTAACCTATTTTTATTTTATAGAATCTATGCAGTCCCATATACACCTGCACTTTGTCATAGGAAAGGTGTGTTTACTCTAAGTATTCTTTAGATATTTTTTGTCTTTACATTTAAATTCCCAGGTGCTGTTGTAGATTTTTTGCTATTTTCTAGCCATAATACCTATAGGGGTAAATTTGGTGAAGCCCCGTTTAAATGAAGGCGTGCAGCAAAAGCATATTATCACTTGCCGTTTAAAGCACGTCTATACGAGCCCTGGTTGTCTGCGAAAAGGTGGGTCACAGGTCACAAACTCTAAAGCGGGGTTCTAAAATGTTGCCGATGTAGCCTTAAATTTTGTTCAAGTATTATAGCCCGCTGCAAAAATAGATATTTCAAACAGACTTTTTATCTACCTGGTTAATGCCAATGCCAATGAAATCACTATACTTAAACATCTCTTTTTAAATCTATTATTTCAGAGTAAACTTCAATATTGCACAGAAATCTTGACAGTACATTGCATTAAACATAACAGAATTTTAAAGCACCATCATTTTCTTTCGAGTAAGGTATAATATTATAAAAATATTATAAAAATATTATAAAAATATTATAAAAATATTATAAAAATATTATAAAAATATTATAAAAATATTATAAAAATATTATAAAAATAATAAAGTATTAAAGCTAATGATACAAAATAGTTTTTATGCAGTTACAAGTTTCTAAAATTTCCAGAAATTAAAAAAAAATCAGAAGTTTCGCTGACACAGGATTCATCCGGAAGAAACTCAGATTCATCATATTCTGCCTGTGGAAGTTTCCAATCAAGATTTAGAAAATATAAAAAAATGAGAAAAAATAAAATTTTTCAATAGTTGGTTAAAATTTCTAACAATTTTTTGTACAAAATTTTAACCATCTAAACAAAAATATTTCAATTAAAACTTTTTGGAATTTTAACAAATAAATCCATGTATGGCGATTTTATTTTTTAAGTTTTATTCGTCACTGCTAGCAAAAGTCAAATGACCAAGTTTGAGTGAATTATTTTTCAGTTTTTTATTGCAGGTTGAATTTATAAATAAATCATTAATTAAAAATTTCTTCCTATGGTGCCAAATTTTTCAAGGACTATATACAGGGTGAGTCACATCTAACGGCAGAGCCGAAAACACAAGGTAGAATTACACATATGCTTAATAAACATTAGCTCAAAAACGCTTGGTTCTCCATATACTTACAGAGTGTTGAAAGTTTTCCAAATATTTTTTAATTTTTTTCTAGCCCGTTTAGGAATTATTTTATACATATTATGGGTTGTCATTTTGTGCAATAATTTGGCCCTGTTCAGATGAGCAGCGGCGTAGATACAAATAATTTTATTTTAAATGCCAGCATAATCACCTTGACACTAGTTTAAAAAATCCGAAATTACGAAGAAACTGTACCAGACATAAAAAAAATACCAAGAGGCACTTTTTGTTCCAAATTAAATGGGCTATCCAAAAAAGGCAAAAGTTTTGGTTTTACACAGGGCCGTACTACTTTTTTTCTACAATTATTTACAGTAACTATTTGTACCTACGCCGCTGGTGATCGGAACGGGGTCAAATTATTCCACAAAATGGCAACCGTCCAGTGTATAATGTGTACCAAATTTGGTTGGAATTCCTAAATGGGATCGAAAGAAATTAAAAAAATATATTATTTTTGGAAAATTTTCAACACGCTGTATATGGAGAACCAAGCTTTTTTGGGCTAATGTTTATTAAGCATATGTGCTTATTTTAGCGAGTTCTACCTTGTGTTTTCGGCTCTGCCTTTAGATGTGACTCACCCTGTATATGCAGTCTTCTTTTTGGTTCCAATTATGTTCTTCTCGTTATTGTATTTTTTCATCAAGAATAAATAATGCGCGTTTTTTGGCTTATTATTATAAAAGTGTTTGATGGATTTATATTTTATTTTATTTCCGTTATAAGTGGTACAATATTTTTCTATGCATTTATTAGAAAGTTGATAAAATTTCACGAAATCATTAGATTTTACAAGAAAGAAAAGTAAAAGGCTACACGGAACTAAAAATTTCAGCAAAATCATAAAAAATCATAGCAGCATTCAAGGTCAAATAAATGTACCGGTGTTTCATAATTGAATCGTTCGAGGAAGTAGACTACGACAGCTGTTTCCCCTTAATAGTATAATCTTAAGATACCTACGCCGATTTGCCGTAATCTTTTCTTTTTTGTAAAATGTATTGGGGTCGTGAAACTTTTTAATATTTCTTTGGTTATAAGATGCAAGTTTCACAATGGCTCCCAGCAGATCCTTGTTGATTTCCACAAAGTTGGAAGATACATGAAATGTATGGGGTATATGCTTCCTTGTTGTGAGACTTTAAGTAGCCCTTCTCCCCCTATATAGCCAAACCACTGTCACGGAAACCCCAACTCCCTGTGCATTCCAATTAGCGGTACATTTTCGTTCACGATACAGTTTTCCGCCTATATGTTAAATTTTCTGATAACCCATTGTCACCATTTCGGAGTTGTGCTAGCAGGCTCTCCCTTATGCGTCCATATCTGCTTCCCCCTCCGTGCCTATAGATACTCTCCTCGCACTCCCACATTATGTGTTGTCTCATTTCTTTCCTTTCCCTACAAGTACACCCGCATTCGTCCTTCCTTTTCTGTCTAAATCTTAGTAAATATTCCCCGATAATCCCGTTGCCCGCTAACATCATGATCCCTTTCCTGCTCAAGGGTATCCTCTCCACTTCAGCTCTGTTAAACCATTCATGTATGTTTCTTCCCTTACCACTAATGTCCTGCTACATCCGAAGCTTCCACCCTAATCTCTCTCTCTCTCTCTATCTCTCTCTCTTCATCTGCGCCCTTGCACCAGCTCCCATCTCTATCAGATCACTCTCTATCGCCGGTATTTCCCCACTAGCCACCCCGTGGGCTTCTCTTTGCATATCACTTCCGTCATGCCCGTTACGTTCTCGCTCTTCAATTAACCTTCTTAACTTAACATACTTTTTCGCCGAAACGTACGTTGTACATAAAAAAAAACGATAAAATATATACAAATTGGTAGAAACCCAGGATTTTTATTAAACACAAAAAAACTTCTTAACTGAATTTTCCCTTGCTCTTTTGAGAACCGCCCTAACTGCTATCAGTTCCAAGTTATTTATACTCGTAGTTGGATTGCCTCATACCCTTACTCGGTGTCTATATCTATAACCTTCATCATTCCTGTTTTTTTCCCTCCATCCACCACCAACGCCTTTTTGCGCTCTCCATACTTAGTAGTACTAGGTATGCCTGCTAACATTTCCAGTCCCTCCGTTGGTGCTGTCATATATGCTTTTTTGACTGCCACCAAGACCGGCCTGTATTTCCCCACACCTCTGTAAATCACTGACGGTATGATTAATTCTTCCCAAAAATCATTTACTAATTCCCCTTTCAATTTTCACATGCTCCTCAGAAATTCCCATGACTTCACTCCGTTCTTGTCAACGCTTGCTCTTACTTCAATCTTTTCCTTGTTGTATTCCAACTTTACTTCCTTCGTCCCCCTCTCCTACTCATTCCAAATCCTGTTATATCCTTCCTCCAACTCGTTTGCTGACGGTCCCGCCAACATAACCAATTGGTCATCCGCAAATGGTATAACCTCAATGCTTCTCTTTTTACCCTATTCGAGACATTCTTCCATCAGTATCAACCAGTGTGTCGCTTCCAGGCTGCAAACCTGAGGACACCCTCTGCTCACTGTCCTCTTTTTCCGACCCTCTCTTACAATTCTTTCTCACATGAAACTCAGACACAACTCCCTGGTGGCATCCCGTACCCGCGCTGTCTTCAGCCCCGTGTCTACCGTCGGTCCTCAAGCGAAATTAAGTGCATTCCTCAAGTCGAGAGCCACAAGCAGCAGATGTTGTTTCTCCTTCCTTTGGTCCTCCATCCATTCTCTAACGGTATGCACCGCATCCACCGATCTCTTCCCACTAAAGCCCTACTGTCAATCGCTCGGTTTTTTCTCGTTCTAGCCGTGTTGCAGCCTCACATTAACAAGTATGTCCAGAACCCTCCCTAGTGCCTTTTTCGGCATCCTTACGAATCTTCATATCCTTGAGAATATTCTCTCGCGTCAATATCTTTCGTACATCCCCACCATGACCCTATACCGTTGGTCTGGAGTATCCACCCTGTGAATTCATCCAGAATGCCATCAACCCACACGTCCTATGCTCCGCCTAGTCTTGTGTAGGTTCATCCTTTGGGAAGTGTTTCTTTACTAGGTGTTCGTCCCTTTCCTATTGTGATGTACAGCGTGTCCCAAATAGTTTGTCCTACTCCCTGGATCTCAGGAACCGTAAGAGATACGAAAAAAACTTGAATACAAAAGTTGTAAGGTTGGCAGTGGACGTAACCTCTCTTTTATTTTCACATATACAGGGCGATTCGTATTTGCAGGAGAAAAATAAAATATTTAGATTTTGACAATTGCATTAATCCTTTGGAATATCGAATTTTTCTTGGAATTTAGGGACTTCGTGGAGGTTATGGAAACTGAATGCTGTATCTTTATTTTAATAGATATCAAAGATATGTTTTAGCCGAAGTATGACAGCACAACCGTGTGTGGTGTGGTATGTCGAAATTGGTTTTTGCATATACAGTGTGTTCGTTACATGCTCTCAAAATCAGATAATTTCAAACAGCAATAACTTATTTTTTTCAAATGGAATGACCCATATTTCTATAGTTTGTTGTATGCCGGCGTCCAAGCCCCGCATTTTATGTAAATAACATTATATACCAAAAACTACCCGTTTTCGAGATATTAGTGTTTAAGAAAATTTCTCTGCATTTTTCATTCAGGTGAGAAGGTTTTATCAAGCAAGCCTTAACTATTTTTCCAGACAGTGGCAGAAATAATTGTCATTTTAGATAATACGGGAAATAAAATTCCTATACCCGTATACAGTATGTCCACGGATAGACATCCCAAGAGGACAAATGGACCAAAAATTTAATTTTTCACCAAAAGGTCATTCTTGATAAAAGTTTCTGCTTCTCGAAAAAATATGGTCCACGAAGAGAATTTTCGATTTTTTTATACAGGGTGTCCAAAAAAGACAAAAACATGAAGTGCGATCAAGAATAAACTGCCTTTATTTTTAAAAATATCAAAAACTTTTACTTAAAAAAGTTGTTTAGAATTAAAAGATGTGCCCGATTGTCACTTTCCAAACAAATGAGCCAACTCCGATTTTTTTGATTTCCAAGTGTGAAATTCCTTTGTTTTAAAAATATCAAAAATATTTATTTAGAAACGTTGTTTAGAATTAAAAGACGTGTCAGAGGGTAATTTTTTACCCACTTAAGTCAAAGTCGTCCGATTTGCTTAAAAAGTTACAATCAGACACGTCTTGATATTTTTAAAAATAAAGGCAGTTTATTCTTGATCGCATTTCACGTTTTTGTATTTTTTGGACACCCTGTATAAAAAAATTGAAAATTCTCTTCGTGGACCATATTTTTTCGAGAAGCAGAAACTTATCAAGAATGACTTTTTGTCGAAAAATGAAATTTTTGGTCCATTGTCCTCTTGGGATGTCTATCCGTGGACATACTGTATACGGGTATAGGAATTTTATTTCCCGTATTATCTAAAAATGACAATTATTTCTGCCACTGTCTGGAAAAATAGTTATGGCTTGTTTGATAAAACCTTCTCACCAGAATGAAGAATGCAAAGAAATTTTCTTAAATACTAAATATCTCGAAAACGGGTAGTTTTTGGTATAGAACGTTATTTACATAAAATGTGGGGCTTGGACGCCGGCATCCAAAAAACTGTAGAAATATGGGTCATTCCATTTGAAAAAAATAAGTTATGGCTGTTTGAAATTATCCGATTTTGAGAACCTGTTGCGAACACACTGTATATGCAAAAACTAATTTCGACATACCACACCACACACAGTTGTGCTGTCATACTTCGGCTAAAATATATCTTTGATATCTATTAAAATAAAGATACAGCATTCAGTTTCCATAACCTCCACGAAGTTCCTAAATTCCAAGGAAAATTCGATATCTTGGTTACGCTGCATCCAAAATACGAAACAAAAAAACGGTTCTGTATCAAATTTCATGGAGAATGCAAATATTCCAAAGGATTAATGCGATTGTCAAAATCTAAATATTTTATTTTTGTCTTGCAAATACGAATCGCCCTGTATATGTGAAAATAAAAGAGAGGTTACGTCCACTGCCAACCTTACAACTTTTGTATTCAAGTTTTTTTCGTATCTCTTACGGTTCCTGAGATCCAGGGGGTAGGACAAACTATTTGGGACACGCTGTACGTTCGATCGGCCATCCTTTCATGTAGTATTACCTCCTCTCTTTTGGCTTCCCTAATTTTCTTCCGGATTTCGCTTCAAGGTTCTGTGTCTTTCCGTATTCTCCAATGTTCTTTTACTGCTGCTTTTTTTATTTATTGTCATCTTTCTGTATTCTATAACAAACCGAGGTTTGCTATACTTGGGTCTGTTCAATAAAATCCTGTTACCTTATTACAATATAATTTATTGATCACAATTTTTGAGAGATGTTACAATCTTGATTGGACAACTTTTAAGTGATAACAGTATAAAATGAATCAACTTAGAATAAAGTTAAATTTGAGCAACCATTTAAATAAAATAAACTAGAAAATAGAGTTAAATTTTTAGTTAGAAATTGAAAGTTAAATTTTAGTTAAAAATTGGTTTGAGAACAAATAAAAAGATCAAATGGCTTTACAAATAAACTGACTATTCAGCTTCGATTATGATTCACTCTGAATGTTAAGTTCGAACTGCGTCTTCAGTGGCTTATACTCAAAACGAGGCTTGTGGTAGTGCGGAGAGAGGCTAGGGCTTCCTCCGGTCCTTGTCTGCTCGTGTAGGCGCTGCAGATGTTGTGGCTAGCAAATCTTCTCAGGGGTTTTTCGCCGAAGTAGAGCTGACCAGGAGTCAGCACCTATGCCAACGCAACTCCTCTCGATGCCTACGCAACTCTCGTTACGTTGTTCGTCGTCAGAGGGCTGTGGTTGTAGCGTCCTCAGAGATGGTGTGCAAGCAGCATGAACAAATCAGAGAGAAAATAGCATTAGACAAGGTCTAAGCCTTTTACAAAAATTAATAAACCACTAGGTTACGATTAATATTTAAAATTGAATTTTGATATCAAAGTTATTTAATATTGACAAATAACGATAAAAATTAAATGTTTAGAACTCTACTAAACTATGGAAAACTATGCATAGCTTTAAATTCCCTAAACAATATTAATTAACTGACCGGAATAGCAAAGTGCTTATATTTAATTAAAAGAAAAATTTTGAGAATGCTCCAGCCCGAATTCTTGAAATTTATGAAATTTTAAAACTTATTTAACGCGAAAAGTTTATTTGAGACTTGAACGGTAAAATAGAGAAACTAAGAAAGCTGATAAACTAAAGGCAATACTACGAATTTATTAGGAAACTGAAAATATCGGTGTCAGATTTATTTGAGCGGCCCGGTACCACAGAATCGAGACCTAACCCGAAAAATAAGAAAGTAACGTGTGACTAATGTGACCAAAACTTGAAAATATTCAATAAGATAACAGTCGCAAGATGGTGGGTATTCAAAAAAGGGCAATGCTATGTTTTTGAGTTAAAGATGGCCGGGGCCCTGGACGGAACGAGTCCTTCAAAAAAATAGCACGTCAAAAAAAACGCTACAGATGAGTAGTAAAGTCGCTGAATTAAGCAAAAATCAAAAGAAATTACTCACCTGTAGGGTTTTCCTGGAGAAACAGCCACCACCTGCTCGCTGGGTCCAGCGCTTCATCAGCTACGCAGCCAAAAAGGAAGGGCCTCGCGTGCAAGCGTCGTTGCCTCACGATGCAGTGAACATAGAAAACAGATAAACCCATAAATATTAGTCACACCAAGTCAATCCCGATATTAAAATACAAGACCACTCAAATAAATCACCGATGGCAAAAATTGAACTAGATAAATGCCGAAAATGTCGAAAATTTGGCGGGAAATGGGCAGATGCCTCTGCGACTTGACACAAGCGAAGGCGGGAGCAAACTCTGCCGCTCGATCGGACCCTCCCCGCCGGTCGCCGGCAGGACCTACGTCATCTCCCCGCTCTCGACCAATCCGGTTTTAGCATGAAACGTATTTAATAAACTAAAGAGTGTTTATGTTCAAATTATGCATCAACAGAACCGAAAAATCGAGTAATTCATAATAAAGATTTTAGATACATACCTGCTGATAGGTAAACACACAGTTGAATTTTCGCATTTTGAATATGCCAGGGTTCGAGGCTAGGCGGAAGTACACGGCCATTGACGTATACGGCGCGCGAAAATTTGAATTATTTGAAATTTGAAAAAGTCGTAATAACATCGAATACAATGTTATAAATGAATTGAAACTGTACGAAAAATAAATTAGTTATTAAGTATGAGATATATGTTTGAAAATAATGACTATGTTAATAACAAAATATAAAAACGAGTAACGGATTTTGAAATGAAAAAATCCGTTACAATTCTATATCCTTGTTTCTATATAATTAGCTCTACTCAGATCCCCTTCTTGTATTCTCTCCCTCACTCTCTCTTGCCACTCGCGTCTTTTCTGCGCAAGCCTCTTTTGCATTGCTCCAGTTTTTCTTCCCATCATACCTCCCTTGCCTCGTCTCTCCTCGTTTTATCCTACGCATTTTTGCTAAGCTCAAGCGCAGTAGTCGTCCCAACTTTCGCATTCTCTCTCGATCTCATCTCCTGTCCTCATGTTATAATCTTGGCGGACCCTCGAGACCTGACATACCGGTAGTCGCTGACAGTTTCGTCGCCCCCCACTGGCCACCCGATATCGTCAGGTCCACCCAGCCCTTTCCCATTGCTCCTTTAAACGTCGCCATTCCTTATCCATTAGACGTTCCCCTCTTACATCCATTCTTCGCTCTGCTCATGCTTCGCAGTGTGCATTTAAGTTACCTAACACTATTTTCTTTCCCCTACAGTTATCGAATTATGTCTTCCCATCTTACATTTCTCCTTGCCCCTGGTTTGTCGTATATATTCACGATCAGTGTCTGCTCCTTCTCTTCTCCTATCCAATATCGTATTGTTGCTTTCGAATTGTGGCATCCATTGTACCCTCAACCGCTTTACCACTGTCATTAATTTAGTGTTATTGCCTTTAAATATCCTCCATCCCCCCTGTAGCATCTGCTCTTTTCCTTGCAATTTCTTAAGGTATGACCGAATCTACTACATTGGAAGATTGGAAGATAGAGGTCAATGAGCCTGTTTCCTGTGTCACTTCTTCACATGTATTTCATTTGTGGATTCAACACCAACCTCACTTTGTTGATGTTCACTATGTTTTGTTTACGCACCACTGGTAACTTAAAGAGTTCAAGGGGTAGGATTTTTTCTTGGGACAACCTGTAAAGGGTGTCCCAATAACCCCAGGGTTATTATAGGCAAACAAAAACAGCCAGTAAAAATTTGACTTGTGGGTTTCTTGTAGGATCATTCAAGCTTGCTTTTGGGCCAAAAAGATAGTTTTTAGGAAGTTGGGAAATATAGGTTATGACGTCATCAAATATATTTTTCCCAGGACCATACCTGTTTCTCTTTATATTTGGAAAGAACACGTTTTTCTGATGAACTTTCGTAAATAATTTTTTTGATATCTTGTTTTATTGAAAAATATTATGCGTATTATTTGTAAAAATATGAAAAAAATTCCATGGTATTTTCTTAATGAAAATCGATTTAGCCATGACTTATGACGGTATATTTTTGATAGAAACAATTGCTCGGACAGATGTTATATGGAAAATGTGTTAAAATTTTATTATTAGTTATAAAAATATGACTGTATGAACGCCTTTTTAAGAAAAACTGTTATTGGTGTTATTTTTTCTATTAAATCGTCAATATTCCGGGGTGGAATTTTGTAAACAAAGTTTTCAGAAATTTTCATAAATAGAGACCTAAAAGAGTTAGGTCTGGCGACTTTTTTGGCCATTTTATGAGGCCATTTATCCCAATCCATTTGTTTTCAAACTATTTAGAAAATCTTTTGCAATGTTGGCTATGTGGGGTGGAGCTCCGTCGTGTTGAAACCACATGGTTCTTCTTAAATGCAATGGCACATTTTCCATATGAGAATTGGCAACTGTTATTGCAAAAATTAGGGATTATATTCGTGCCTTGGCTTGAGGTATACATGGAAAACAATTGACAGTTGATAATTTATTATTCTTACCTGTCATAACTGAAATACCTTCTCTTGACATTTAATAATTGTATCCAGTCATTGAACGTATCATAAAACGTTAATAATGAATAAGGAATCAACCAAAAAAATAATAGTGTTAAAGTTTTGGAAACGTCAATATATATATTTTTTATTTTTTTTGGTTGCTTGTTGCTCACACGTGTTGCAATCTATTTAAGATCGTCATCATCAGAGCATTCCTAATAATTTTTGTGTTGTTAAAATGAAACCATATAAACATTTAAATGATTACAAAAGGTGCTAAAAATAAAAAATAAGATTGTATACTTTATACCACAGAAAATATAATAATAATAACTTTATTTACTTAATCCGTAGAGTACAATGGCTATAAAAACAGAAATTCCTACAAGATTAAGCAAAGAGGCGAAGTCTAGATGTGCTCTACTAAAAGTCAGCAAAGCACCCTGTTCTACTTAACCTCGAAAAAAAAAAATAGAACAGATAAACAATCTCAACACGTACACAGATAGAATATAATACTCCAATGTGTAATTAAAAAATAATGCTAATAATAATAAATAATAATAAAACTTATATTAAAAATATAATACTTTAATACTATATAATACAACGATATTACACAATCGCAACTGCCATGGAAGAAAAAAAAATCAGTTAGACCTGTTGGAGAATAGGTGACTAAAGTATTTCTTTGAAAAAGCCTTTAGAGATAGATTTTTAAAGTCGGGATGCAAATTGTTATAAAACTTTGCTATGTTATACGAAAATGATTTTTTGAAAAATACTGTGCGATGCCTGGGTATTGTCAAACTATTGGTGTTTCTCAGAGTTCTGCGATGGATCGAGGTCCTGAAAACAAGTTGATTATATAAATACTTCGGGGCTCTTTTATTAATAATGCTAAAATAGAGTATAGCCATGTGATAAGCTCGCCTTCCTTCCATACCACCCAGCCTCTTGCAACTTATGTGATACGTGTTGCCTAGCTCGAATACCATATACGAAGCGCAGGCACGACTTCTGGACTTTTTGAATTTTTCGCCTGTCTACAGAATCAATGCATGGACAGTAAATTACACCTCCAAAATTAAATTGAGACAACACCAGTGCATCGCACAACATTATTTTTACTTTTTTTGACAAAATGTGACGAAGACCATACAAGGACCTAAGTGCGCCATAAGCTTTCTGAGTACAATTAGATATTATTATGTGTTTTTTAAATTTTAATTCTTCA
The DNA here is from genome assembly GCA_963920635.1 of Pseudeuparius sepicola. Lineage (NCBI taxonomy): Eukaryota > Metazoa > Arthropoda > Insecta > Coleoptera > Anthribidae > Pseudeuparius > Pseudeuparius sepicola. Next base: position 41,165,714 of record OY987302.1, on the reverse strand, counting down.
TCAACTATCAAGCCTCAGTTTCTGTGTTCTTTTTGGATCACAAATTTATCATGTCCAATTTGAATATTTATTTGACTCAAAGCATATTCTCTAAGTTTCTTGGGACCAAAAATCATGAGAGTAAATTTTTTTGGATTGAGAACCAGCGAATGCTCCAACGACAGTTCTCGAAGCCTCTGTAAGTCATCACCCATCCTACGACAGGCATCATTTATGTTATTTTTATCGAAGGATAGATATACCTAGAAGTGAACTTTACTACGGACCAAGCAGTTTTGCAATTGTGAAGTGTATATAATATAAAGAAGAGGTCCTAAGATAGATCCTTGTGGGACACCAGAGTGCACGGTTAAGTCGTTAGAAACAATATACGTCCGCGTAGCTATATTTGCTGTGCTTTATACATTAAAAGTCAACAGTACTTACGTTCATTTAAAAACAAATTGAAGTTTACATTTTGGCAATAAAAATGAAACAGTTTAAAAATTGTTATGTATGAATAGTTTTTTGTTGTTGGTATTATAATGAAAAGAAAATTATAAGGAATGCTCCAAATAAATGAAAACAAAAAATAAAAATAAATATTGACGTTCCCAAAACTTAAAAACTATTAGTTTTAGGGTCATAGAATATTTTATTTAAAAAAAATACATTGGCACGACAAGGAAGCAGAGAGGAAGAAAAAGAGAATTAAATTTAACACAACTAAATACGCTTGACTGTTTGTCATAAAGCACTTTTGGTTGAGCCTGGGATAATTTAAATTGTTTGACAGTTTTTGTTATGTTATTTTGGCACACCTTTGTTCAAAAGTAGAGTAAAATTTATCAAATTCTGAAGCCGGCGCTATAGTCGGAGAGCCAGCGACAAAAAAGTGCAAGAGTTTTGGAAAGGCTGATACTTTCAGATAAGACAGTATTTTGGTCATGGACAGCGACGGTACAGTCAGCAAGCCAGGTAGCGGGACACCTGGCGCTGGTGCGCTTGGAAAGGTGTAATTTTAATTATTACCTCCAAAGTGTTTTGGAAAAGCTAAATAGACGGGCGATACAATACAAAAACCGAGACAAATGGTCAGACAGCTGTCGAACGCGTGAAGTCAGCATTGTTCGAAACGTGTCGAAAAAGTAATGTTCCTGCAAATGATTTGGAAAAGCTGAAATTCGGGTATATATTAATACAGTTAGTCCTATACATGAAACAAATAGTCAGACATCGATTTGATAGAACCAGATCAGTCAGCAGCCAATAGAAGGCAAGAGAACGACCGCGTGAGCGGTTCATGGGTGATGAAATGCACTTTTATTTACTTATTTTAGAGCTGAATGAAATCTCGACAATTTTGCAGCTCCATACCGTAAAAAATAAAAAAAAACATTTATTTATTAATGAACAGTAAATTTCACATTTTGTGAAATTGGCGCCAAGAATGCTGAAGAAGCCTAGCAATAAATTAATATATTTAAAATTTTTAAGATGTCTGCTATCGTATATATAAAGCCAGATTTCCCTTTTAGCCTTGGGAACGAGCGTTCATGCGCCGTCTACTATATTCCCTTAGATTTGGGAAAACAAAGCGGCAGATGCGTCATGCTTGCCGCCAGAAGCGTGTATACCGGCATCAATAGGCAAAAATCACTTGTGGAAATACGTTCGTCCGTGCCACGTGGCGAAAAGACCATGGAGAAATCGAGTGCTATCTGTGCTTTTTGTCTGAAGAAGGGGGTTACTATATTGAAATATACAGAAAATACGCAAGTGCCAATCAGTTTTGAAAATTCGTAAAGACAATAATTTATCGTTTAACAATGTTGTTTTGCCGTTGATTCCGAACAATGATAACCTTGAATATTGTTCGTTCCATGGTCTTTTCGCCACGTGGCACGGACGAACGTATTTCCACAAGTGATTCAAGGTCATCATTGTTCGAAGGATAAAACTCTAACAAGTATGTTAAAACAAACATGAAAATTAATGGAACTTACCTTATTTCAACAGCAATGCTCTATATAACTGCAGTTATTTTCAAAACACCTTCTTACTTCCTTTTTTGACACTCTTTTCGCCACCTCACCACTTGTTTTAATACATTTTTCACATTATTCTGCTTTTAGATACTAAAATGGTAGACCATAAAAATTCAAATCTTGTTTCCTGCTTGTCTTCGATCTGTCACTTGTCTTCGAGCATTCGCTGTCAGTTGCTTGTCTTAGAGCTATCAGTAACAGTACAAATATAAAGTCTATCCTATAGTGTGTGGAGAGACTAGGGAAATTTCTTTCGCGTAAAATAGTCTATGAAGAAAGATACCCTGAACGCACTCTTATAGATAATAAAATAATTTCTAGTTTAGAAAATAACTTACTACAATAGCACCCGCAAGGGACTAACCGACAGCTCAAAGTCAAGCAGGAAACAGTCATAGATAAAGGATTTATATATAGGGATAGATAGGCAACTCTCTATATTTTTTGGATGCGATACGCCCACTGGTGACCTAAGTACAAACTAGATTATTTAAGCGGGAAATTTGAAATCTTTTATAGTCATTATACTTAAAATTTTTAAGACACGTTTTAATTTTATAACTCCACATAGACATATGATAAATATCTGTCTATGACGAGTTATAAAATAAAACGTGATAAGTGACAATATTAGGATAGGTCTAATTCAAACAAAAACTATATGGGAATAATTTTATATATTACAAACAGTTTGTAAAATATGTTCACCACAATAATAATTCTAAACGTCACAGATATATTATAACACTTTAGTCTTCTTAAGGTTATTTACATGTAAATTAAGAAAAAAATGTATTGTTTAAATAGGTAAAATCTTAAATCTACATACTTTTTTGTTTTTCCGGTGAGGAAATGTTTCCAAGTTTGGTAGTTCAGCTGCAGGGGACTCCCAACTAGTAGGTTCCTACCTACTAGCTATTAGTGAAATTTTATTGGGTAAATCCTCGAATGAATTTCTCGGTGAATCTGTAGAAAATAATAAATAATAATTATTATTAGTGTTTCATGGTGCACTGGGTATAATACTAGCAGAACACTAGATACCTATAATTTTAGTAATTTATTAAAAAGGTATAAAAAGGTACAAAAATTACTAATACGATTTCTAGGATTTTGGGAGTATACAAAAATTCACAGTAGGCAAGTTATAGCAAATAGAATTTAAGTTTTAGAAATCAAAATTAAGGCACTGCCGAATGCAGCAAGAAGGTATACTTATTTGATTTTTTTAATTACCTAGATGTAAGTACTATATATATATTTTCTCGAAAAATATATCATTAATTTTGTCCTGCCTGTGTGGTAAACATAGCGGCACATACACGTGCCCCGAGTCACAACGTTTGAAGAAATAAACACCATTTGTAATACTTCTTACCAATGTAAATTGTGGGCAAAAATAAAGATGGCACAGCATCCCTCTTAATCCTAGAGTTTGACTATTTGCCTCCTGGGTATGAACATGTACAATCTGGCGTAAAATGCATGCCACAAACCTGGTAGCATCTTCTTAAAATGATTTAAGGGGAAGATCATTTAATTTTTTGTTCCCATTTTCTTTCAGACCATAAATTTACAAAGCTGTAAAAATAGCAGAGTTTGTTTTATCACAAAAAAATCGAGATATTTTACTTACCGTTTCGTCTTTGGGAAGAATATGCATTTCCATCTTCCAACTCGACCGTCGCGTCGCGTCGTCCTTCACAACCAGATAGGTACACAAACAAACCAAAACTATTTTAAAACACCAATCCAAATAATATATGAAAATAACGATACATATATACTTAAATGAACAAAACAAACACTAAAAAACGCAGAAAATATGAAACAATACACGAAAAACTATAAATAAAACGAACCGAGAATGACAAGCAAAACATGTCAAACGCAAGGACACAAATTAAAATAATGGCCGCCGGCCGCCGCCTACCAATTTTTGATAATAATTTGCAGAAATATGCCATAAGCGCCCTCAAGCCACCTAAGTACAAACTATTGGGAAGGCTTTGCTAAGTACAAGGGGGAGTTTCCAGGCCCGGGGAAACAGTATTGTGAATTTTCATGTCGCGTCATTTTTTTTATATTTAAACACAGAAAATGTATGAAAAATGTGATAAAATAAGTGATGAGGTGGCGAAAAAAGTGACAAAAAGAAGTAAGAAGGTGTTTTTCTATTAATTTTCATGTTTGTTTTAACATTCTTGTTGAATTTTTAGGATTTTTTAAAGTATAATTTTAGAAGTTTATAATTATTATTGATGCTGGTTATTGCGCTTTGTTTTTCGGTTTCACAGAAACAATGGAACAACTAACAACCTACTTTATGGTGCACGGGCGTAGCCAAGGAGGGGGTTTCGGGGGTTTAACCCCCCCCCCCCCCGAAATAAGCAAAATATTACCTAATATTATACCGAAAAAATACGAGGAGTGAAGAGTTAAATTATTATTACGTTTGAATATATGTAGTAATAGTAGCGCCTAGCGCCATCTTTTGACGAGAGGCATCAGACGCAGTTGCATCCGAACTATTTTGTATTGTAGGGACACTTTGCGTTGTTTCTCGATTATTCGCCACGCCCCTCGGTTGAAATGAGCGGAACTTTGTGGAAGTTCGTGCATGCTGATAAGAAGACTGCCTACCCCGAAATCTAGTTTGGAATGCCTAGATATGTGCGATCAAAACCTTTATCCTAATATTTACACATTACTACAAATCTTGGCTACCATTCCTGTATCCACTGCTACCCCAGAAAGGTCTTTCTCGAGCCTAAGGAGACTGAAAAACTATTTACAAAACACTACAAGTGAAAACAGACTTAATGGTTTGGCTCTAATGAACATTCACTATGGAACAGAAATTCATGCAGATGAAGTAGTGGATATATTTAAAAGAAAAAGCCGAAGATTTCTTCTTTAATGGTTTTGGATTTAGCGCAGAGGAACGAAATTAATTTATCCATTTCATTTAAAGTTAAGAACTTTATAAATATGTCGTAGTTTTTCGGATGAATATATAGATATTAAATTTCATGAAAGTATATTTTTGTTGTTTTATTTACTTCTCAAACTAAACCCCCCCCAAAACTAAATCCTGGCTACGCCCGTGTTATGGTGGGTAAAAATAATTTGTAAAATTAGCTTATAACATTTTAACAGTTAGGAATAGAAAAAAATATTTAAGAATAAATACTTACTTAGAATTTAGCAGCCTTTTAAGATATGCAATAAAAAAAGTTAGGTATATGGTTATGAAAAAAATTTTCGGGGCCTTGCGACGCCTAGCGTCGGCTTTATCTTTGAGTGAAGTTGCGTGCCAAAATAACATACTATAATACTTTTAACACAACGAATTTTCCTCCAGTCGATTCCAATAAATTATAGGGTGAGTATTAGCAGTAGGAAAAGAAGGATATAGGTACAACATTTTGGGGCGTTTTTTGTTTGTACCAAGTTTGGGTGACAGCGTCCGCTATCTTGAATTTTATAAATCGTAAAATTCACCCTTGAGTCATAAAGACTCATTTTGTTGCTTTCCAACTAGAGACTATAGCAAATATATAGCAAATCTTTTCTAAAGAAACAAGAATTATTTAGAAAATATATTCGTCGAAATTATTTTCTTGGATATTTTTTTATTAAGTGTAAAAATTAGAAAGGTTGCTAAATTGCTTATTTTGCCTTGTGTTGCTGATATTTAAAATAGGCTTAGCGTCAACTATAAACTTGGCGCACATGATATACATCACTTCCACTTTTCATTATATCTCACGGGTATAACCTCCACTTTTCAGTGTCCGTATGCTTATAAAAGGACAAGAGACACGAAGTGACTTAATCGTTGATTAATAAGCGCCAAGATTAAGCGAGTTGCAATTAAAGGTGTGCACAGTTTGTAGATAAACAGGATTTCATGATTTGTTAGTTAGGTTTATAGATACTTTATCTGCGGGTATTACTTAGGTTATGCGTAAAAATCACTCTTGTTTTTCCGTTTAAAAATCGAGAAAGTGGAGCAAACTCCTACAACGCGGAGCACCAACTATTTCACACAGCCGACACACATATTTCTAGCCAGTGTTGATTTTGTATTTCTTATTGTCCTTTAAATGTTTATGGTGCTCCCGTTAGGCAATTTACTGGCGCTATTAAAATTTAATAATATAATAAACCATGGTGTTTCTTTATTTTAATGTATGTATAAATATAGGTAGGCATTCGTATAGTGGCTTTTATTTTGTACCTAAATATATCGTTTATAGATTGACCTACTACCAACAAATCATTTTGTATCTAATGGAAGTAGGTATATACCTATAGATTGGAGATATTCATAATTTTGGATTTCCATTGGTTTTAAAAACCGTACTTATAATTTATTTTCCTATTTTTATTACAAGCAAAGACGATTCCAACCGAAAAATAACCGAAACAACAGGCAACTCTTTAATTAAAGAGCAGCAGGTAATTATTGTTCTGTATACAAAAAAAAAAGTATCTAGCCAAAGTATTTCGCAGTAAGAAAGTGAAAAAAGGGAAATCGTTATTGTGAACCGTCGTCTTATAATCTCAACAACAAGCGGGTGAAGAGAAAATGTCAACATCCATACACAGTCTTATCCCAGAACTTTTCATCTATGAGATGATATGAACAGAGCCCTCTGAGAGCTGAGAGCAAGCCGAGTCGAAGTTAGTCGAATGGCGAGAGTCTGAAAATATTTGAAGGAATATAGGCCTTCGGCTACCTCTTCGCAAAGCCTTTCACGAAGAATGTTTGGGACGGTCACAGAGGCAGAACAAATGCCTAAAAATGCTAATCGAAAATTTCCTTCGGACGCCATTTTAATACATCCTACCCGAGAAGAGCATGTCGTAGGAAACAATTTGTTATTTCTATTAAACAGCGTATTAACATTATTAGACGCTTTAATAAACGTTTATGCCACAGTTTCCTTATTGAGTGGATAAGATAAAGTGTGTCAGGTGTAGCATAAAAGTAAATATTCCCCACATCATATCGTATCTTATTAGGTAGGTATGTACGTAGGTATGCAGTAATCCAATAAACACTAACAACAATAATTTTACATTGCACTGGCCCAAAAATCTAATACTGGTTACATTTAATTCTTCATTAATTTGTGTATGAAATATGTCTGTGATACCTACCTATACAGCAATTATAAAATAATTTGTCAACTCTAATGAAACAAGAAAAACACTAAACGTTTAGCATCTTATTTTGACTCGGTTTTGCCTCAGATAAATAACGAAGAATAGAGGGCGCAAAAACATCAAAATGCGCACGTTTGTAGTCAGCCAACATATAACGGAAATTTATCAAAGTAAACAAACATTACGCCAGTGTGTTTTTTTACGTTTACCTGTGACAGATTATTTCCCGAGAAATATCAATTTGGCCACACACCACGCATTTTCGCGTCCCATTTTATATACAAGATTAGTCACTATATTATACCTAAATACTAATAAATAGTTAGAAATGAACAAAAAACACTTGAAAACACGAAAAATGCATACGTAAACAATCACAGAAAATGACACGCTGGAGTAAACAACACAATAGAGAGATTAAATGCCGCGGCGGACAGCGGCGTTGCCATGTTGGACGATTTGAAGTGTCTGTTGACGATTTTATTAATGTGATAATTAGCATACTATAATTACAGAGCAATTAAGATTTAGTTTAAAATTGTCACATACAAGCAATTAACAGCTACATTTTTTAGTTTAATGTTATGGGGGTGTGCCTTCATTTAATCCCATTATTATTGTTCTTACTCCCTCTAGCCTTGGTTATTTCTCTGAGTATTTTGCTTACGATTCCCCCAGGGAAAGTATTCCGTAATATTCATTTCAGCAATTTTAATATCTATAAAGTTCTGGGACAGCAGAAAATAATCATTGCTGTTGAATTCGGTTGTTCGCACAGCAGGAACGCGGCAATTTATTGCAACCGTTAAAATATTTACTATGTTTTAATTACCTATTGAGTTGGCCACGGGCACTCGTAATTTCAGCATATATACTTCCAATACTCAAACGTATGTGTGGCGCAATGTTTCAGGACTAATTATTTACTCTCAAAAAATAGATAGGTAGTTGAAATATGAACATACACAATGAAATAATATATATCAAAACAGCAATTATTGTAGAAAGATGGATGTATAATAGTTAAGCACTTGTTGAATTACAAAATATCTAGATACTAGGTAGGTATCTATAAGAAAACGTAGATTTCTCGATAATAGTCATAAAAGGTCGTCTTATATTTTGAGTTTTATTATCAACCCGTGGTTATGTTTCATTTAATAATATTGAATAAGTTATAAACGGAAATTCAAAACATTAATTTTATAAGGCTTGTAAAAGCCACTGGTCGTTCCAGAAATCGACCTTCATGTAGCCCAGTAAATGCTGTCTACAGTATTAAATTAAAACGAATTTTAAATGGAAATACTGGGAGGCGAACAAAAATAACCATTACACGCAAAAAATCCATCAGATGATGCCGCTTAGCGCTTCTATGTAAATTTAATAGCAACCAGTGATGACAAGCCTGCATTATAATGAATTAAGCACAAAAAAGTGATTGATAAAAATATAAAACAATAACCAGGCGAAGTATAGCCCCACTTGTTTAATTGTAATACATTTGAAGAAAAACTACTTCAAATATTTCACACTCTCTCACAAAATGGACCCGATTCGTTCGGCCTGATTTATATTAAACCAACAAGAATAGATTTCGTTGGGCCAGCGGAATTTTGCCTGCCTCATCTCCCGTAGTGTCGGCGACGACAGATGCTGGTCCTGCAGACCAGCTCTGTTTGTCGGCCTTTTGTGATGCCATGACACAGGTAATTGGATTTTTTGACAAATTTTCTATTATTTTTAAATTAACGTATTATTTCGGTAACGGCAAACAAGAAGCTGGTTCTTCTTCACTCAAACTGATACAGTTACCGAAACTGGGCGTTGCTGAATGGATTATTACCAAAACTAGTAATTTGGTGTCCGAATTGTTGGAATTGTACCGTTGTTTGTAAGAAAAGAACACAGACGTTAGTTAGTTTACAGAAACTATAATTCCAGCTATAATTTTTTGTAGCGGAATATTTTGGTTTAACATACATATTGAAACTAAACCGGTTAAGATTGAAAGGTTTTACAATTAATTTGCACCAAATGGGAAAAATGTTATTATTAGATTTTTTCAAAATCGGATTTATGGCCGTGCTGGTCCATGCTTTGGGTCAAGGCCTACTATAAAGACAGGCCCTGGCGCACAAAAATCACGTGACCATCTTAGTCAGACGTTACATGTCATTTGTCACATAACTGAAAGCGGCAGCTTGGGTTTTGAGAAGTTTTCAATGTTTAAAGTGTTTTTAAACGTCTTAGTTTATATTTTAGAAACAAGTTTGTGTCTAGTGCGCGTGTGTCCTGGCGGAGGGGAACCGCCCAGATGTTATTATGGCCTCTGGGTGTCTGGGTGGAAGTCGTGCCGTCCAAGAGTATTGGTGCCGCTCGCACCGAGGCGACGCGACGCGTGAGCGCTGTAAGGGGAATTCTCCCCCGAACCACAGAATAGGGAACCCGGAATGGACTATTATAGACATGGGACAGTATTGGACAGTGGAGCCTGAGACACAGAGGGGTGAACTGCTTACGGGAGATCCGCGAGTTCAGACGGTCCGGGTGGCTGGAAGCCGTTCCCGTTGACCACGTTCGGGTTTGCGTATTTATTGTATTCACCATTCACCTTGTGCGAAATAAATCAGTGTTGTAACGTACTCGAGGATTTTCGTTGTCGACCCACACCCTGATATGGTTTCTATTCGGTCTTTCACGCTGCCGATCAACTGAGACCTCGTCAATATTTACAGTATACCTACTGAGGTTAGTTTTCATTTTTATTTCGTAAAAAATAACCTAAATATCAAATATTGGGTCTGTTTATATTATATTTATACATATTACAAAAGCCAGGAAGAAAGTATCGCCATAACAAACATTTGTTTTGCCTCGGGATGGGATGGCTAACACATTTTCAAGAAAGTGAAACAATAATTAAAGTGGACAAATGTGTTGTGGGAGGAAAATACCTATAGAGAATATCACCTAAGCTAAAGGAAGGTGCTGTCCCGACAATTCTTGAAAATGTGCCAAAATATTTGAGTGCAGTGCCGTTTAACTCTCAGCCCAAAACAGCTGAGGCAGGTTGAAAATTTTGAAAAAACGATTAGAGAAAGCCTGGATGCACAAAACCAATAATGTAATAGATGAAAGAGAACTCGCCAAATTGTTACTAAATTTGTTTTTTCTACTTATCTCCAAAAATGCCTTTCATTATATAGAACTAAGTTGGTCACGTGACTACGCGATTATGCGTTAGCGCCGTGGCCTGTCTTTATCGTTGGCCTCGGCTTTGGGTATACTATTGGGCCTATAGAGAGTCGTAACGTCTTCTATTCCTGTTAAATATGACATTTAAAATAAAAATTTGAGAAAAATCGGGTTTGCCTAGGAAACACCTGAAAAAGATATTATTGTGAATCTATGTCATTGTTTAAAAAATATTAAAAGATTTTCTTACTGCATGGATATATTCCTGGAATTGAAACTATAAAATTCAATACAAAACTGTAAAATATTCCAACCCTGCCCCAGGAAATGAACTTGCAATTAAAAAGGGTCAAAGACTTTGTACCAATATTGCGTTGTTACACAACAACCATTTTATACAATCTTATTTTTTCCCTTTATTTATTTGTATCTATTGTTTTATATGATTTAGTGAGAGAGCAACCAACAAGTGTCTTAAGTTATTTGTGGGGAAAAATATCGAGTACCGATTTGATGAGAAATAATTAAGGAAAACGAACATCCTGATACCTTTCTGTAAATCATACAATGCGAACATATTTTCTTAATAACTTTTCCTCACCCTCAAAATAAAAAAAACTTAAGAATTTTCTACTTGATCGGTTGAACACTGTACTTTTTTAATATAAAAATAAGTCAAATTTTATAATTTTTGTAAGAAATGTTGGAGAAATTTTTACCACTTGTTGGAAAGTAGGTACAAATATGTGAGATATTTTGTCTCTAATTGTTATTTGGCCTCTTTTATGTCAGTTTGCTCGGGCGCCAGGAGTGGTTTTTATCGGTCCAGAGGTTATTGAGCCAGGGAGATTCGCAGGGGAGTGAAATCAAACTCTAATTGCCAAATTACTCCGTGTATTAATCCCCAATGCTATGTACAAATGATAACTAACTTAAAGATTAGTTACACAAATGAAATGAATTTTTCCTCCGGCCAGCAAAGTCCAGCGGCTTCTGAAAGATTACAGACAGGATTAGTAATTCAGAAACACTAGGAATACTAATCTAGCAAAAGTGCGCTGCAGAATATACAAGCGGTAGGATACAAACGTGACACGTGAACGGCACCAGTGGCAGCTACACGGTTGGCGGCAAGAAGTCTTAGATTAAGTCCACGGTTCGGTTTTCCGGTTCAGGATAGCCCTAGCTATGTTCCTCGCACTATCTTCACTACCGTGTCTACGGAAACAGTGATAATTCTAATTATTGCACGAGTCTACGTCTACGGTTCGGTTTTCGGTTCAGCAGCCCCAGCATGCGCTCCTAGCACTATCCAGATAACAAAGAACGGAAACAGCAGTAGCAAACGCAAAATAAAAATATCGGTCTAGTCTTCTTACTCGACAAGTAGAAGACACCAGACGGACCGGGCAGCCGACCTCTTACCGCCCGAGAACTAGGCTCCGACGGTTAGATGTATACCTACGTGCGGTGGCACCTATCGGCGGTCTGGCGGACTAGGCGGACCACTTTCGAATCGGAGTAGGCGGTGCCGACATGGACTTGGCGGTGAGATATAAGACGAATACAAATTGCAAATTCATTAGAATTCTGATTATTTTAAATTCGTCAACTAGGTACCTATGTTCAGGGCATCGTACATATGTAATTATAAAAAACCTATAGTCCAGCACTCTACCTGTTGCATAATGATCTCTATGGATGAGGCGCAGGTTGTACCGCACGCACACGAAACTGTGTCTCAATGTACGCCTTTTCAAATGCTGGTGGTATGGTCCAACTTTTGATTCGGTACGCTGATTGGTCAGCATCAGCAGCACGGCGCAGGAAGGTGGAAGGTCGTAAGCAACGTGTGTGTGGCGGACCGCTCTGTGCCTCCGTTGAGTGAATTGTCTCACTCAACGGTGTCTCCAAGAAAATTGTGCGACACCTCGGGATGCCCTGCAATATTCGGCACCTCTGGCTGTTTTGCGTCTATATCTCATAATTATACGCCACTCTACGCACGGCTCATTTTCGGCCGTTTTCACATGGATGCATTTATGGACAGGTAGCTTCCTGAGACTGCAGCTACTAAGACAGTTAATAAATTCCCATTGGATTTTACCTCGGATTTTACTGACAATTAAATGAAATTAAATGGCCCCCAAGAAGAAACTGTCAGTAAAGTCTAACAACTAACCACCTTGGATACTGCCAGGCTCAGGAAAGAATCTAGTTTGAATGCTCAGAAAATTTCTTTATGTAGCGAGTCAAAAATATTAACGTATTGAATGCTGACAAATAATATGCTCTATCAATTGGCATGCTCAAAAATATAGGTAGCTGCTTGAAAAAAATTGTCGATGACGTCATACCCGGAATAGTGATGATGACACAAATGCTTTCACAACAAAAATTACGCGATAGCTGGGCCTTGTTGTACATAGTGTTTTCATTCACAATAACAAGCAATAAATTACAGTTACACAAACTTGACGAAACCTCTGCTTGTTTTTGTTACCGTAGAAAATCCGGCATTCCGTAGGGGGCAGTTTAAAAAATACCAAAATAAATGAACGGGAGCTAGCGGCAGCCGACCACTTACTTTCCACGTTTAGCTGGTAGGAATTATTAATGACACTAGATCGGATCCACGATACGCGGTTATGAATAGTGTGTCCGTGGCTTTACAAGCCCGACTTGTAAATATTTTTTAGCAAAAAAGATCTATGAAACAGTAAGCACATACCCATTACACGCGAGTAATTGTTATTTTGATTAATTATTAGCGGTTTGAATAATTTTGCAACCTCGGTCTCCCGTTTGAGAGAAACTGTTTAATTCAGTTGCGCCAAGGAAAAATTTACATTTTGTCGTCTGTAATTCACCCGTTCATAAAGTGTCTCCAAAAGTGTTCTCAATATTGCCAAAACATGGATAAACCCAGAAAAAAGGAATCCATTGCTAAAACAGGTTGACTCTCTATCATTATATTATAATCATCTCGTCTTTCAATGATAATATTCTACAAAGTATTCTGTAAATTGTGCTGCTATGGAACCATACTCGTATACCGTGACGACGACCGAAAGTCTTGCAAAGACAGAAATGCAGCTGATAATATTTTAAAAATAATTAATAAGGTGTACATTATTGTTTTACAAATTACTCAATTCGGCATTTTATAATTCGCCTGCGCCCTATAAAAATAGGAAAATACTGCAGTAGTGTATTCTTTCGACGTATGCAATTTAGGTACAGGGAATCCCAGTTGACATGATAAACAAGATTTTCTCAGTACCTAGATAATTTTAAAGATAAATTGATGGTTCCAAAACTAAACTTGTGTAGAATTTTCCGAGGAATTGGAATATGATGCAAAAATAGTTATTTATGCAACAAGTGCATAAAGTAGTACTTTTTTTCATGAATGGGAAAGTTGCGCGCACGAACCGCAGGTGAGTGCGCGCAATCCCATGAATGAAAAAAAGACACTTTATGCATGAGTTTCATACATTATTTTTTATACGATCGTGCTTAAACATTGAAATATTTGGGATGGGATTTTTGTGTTATATACTAAAGGGCATATAAATGCACTATGGTTTTCAATTACGAGGATTATAATATTTAGATCGCGGTCTCACTACGTTTACACATAGTATTGAAATCGATTTGAATATGTTTCTAGAATTGTTGAAAACCGCATGAAGAAATTTTGAGATTGATTTGAATCTCAAAATAAATTTTCTTATTTTCGGGATTTAACGCCACATTTACCATTTATGAAAACACCAAACTGCATTACACTGAATTCGATTCCAAACTCCATGTAAACGTAGTAAGGAAGTTTAGAGTGAAAAAAAGTTAACTTTTTTTTCACTCTAAACTGCTCAGAGTGAAAAAAAGTAAGTTTTTTTAACTTGTTAAAAGTGTAAAGTTTTTATAACGATCGTATAAAAAAGTTACTTAAAAAACACCCTTTTCAAAAATGTGAAGTTGAATTTTAGCACGGAATATAATAGTGATCAACATACAGGGAAGGGAGTGAGAAAAAAATTGTTGGTTTTCATTTCAGACTTCCGGTTTGACCCGAAGTGAGCATCACTTGATCAGATTTTTGAGGCACCTTGTATATTTTAAGTGTTTTAGATTCCTTTTGCTCTCCCAATTCCAACCATAATTATATAGGTAGGTTTAGATAGTCATCTCTAACAATATATTTTTATCTTTCCATGCAAAGATGTAAATTTAGCATAATATTATTTGACAATATTATTTATCAAAAAAGGAAATTCACTGCTTGGTGATATGATAATATGATGACCATTTAAATATCAACTATGTTGGAAAACTAACCGCAATGATTGCGTGAGTAGATTTATGACTTCAGAATCATTTCTTTATACAAACATTGTTTATATTTATTTTATACTCTCGGCCTGATGATGTAACTATTTAGTTACGAAACCGGTTGCCACAAATTAAAGAGAGTCATGAGAGTCTTTTTTCAGCTCGAATCAATGATCTGATACCAGCCTACAGGTAAAAATTGTAAAGCAATTATAAAAAAATGATCATCATGTAAATTATTTATACCAATATGTATTTTAAAAATGACAGCCCAAAGGCCCGCTATTAAAAATTCGTTGTTATAATTATTATATTGTGAAGGTTTTGTGAGGATGTGGATTATTTTTATTATTACAAAAAGATTGTATAAGTAGGTATATAAAATTGTATGAGTACCTATTTGCAAGGTATACTATTCATCCAAAACTATATGCTATATTCCCACTTTATATGCGCACCTTTTACAGATAAGTATACCTATCCTATATATTTTTATAGAAAAGCACTTAAGGTAGTAGATATCTAAGTACTCTAGAATGATTTTTGTGGTTTCTGCTGTTCCAAGTAATATTAAAAAAGGTTCTTTCGAGAAAAACATTTTCAACTAAACGAGCAAGTAAAGCCGCAGACAGATACTTTTTTACTTGATACTCGGGACTTCCTTTAAATTAACTCCGAGAATCGTTCCAAAAAGCTTAGGAAACCTATAAATATTTCTTTCATAACTGTACAACGGTGGATTTACAATGGCCTATATTATAACACAGAATTCACTTAAAAAGGTCTTTTATCAATGTAAAGTATAAGATGTATAGCTTTTGGACATGGGCGCCGTTACACAATTTGCTAGAGGCGGGGGGAGGGGGGGGGGCAATAATTTTGTTAAGTAAGAACTCATATTTATGGTAGGTACCTTAGGTAAAATTAAATTAAATTCAGAGAGAGGTAAAAACTAAGACCATATAGCTAGAATTTATGAAATAATTAAATATGAGCAAAATTATTACATAGGCAAACTCATGCTAATTCAATTATATAGGCCTATAGTCGTTTGTAACCAAGAAGTAAGTGCTCTCTTTTCTTTTATAGAAAATACATAATGTATTCACCCTGCTATAAATTTTAATGTTCTTTCAAAGGGCCACATTATTGTCTAACTTCTGCATACAACACATTTGTCTGACCAGTGTCACCAATAGAAATTTGTTTTGTTTTTTAAAGCGGGTATTCAAAAAAGGAGAGGAGCTACTAAAATGCGAAATGCTTTTGAACTATACAGCATTGGTATATAATGATCATCACAAATAAGTTAAATTTCTACAATCGAATATAAATACCTTGTTTTCTAATAGATGTTCTAATAATAATAATTATCAGCCGGCATTACAATTATTGTAAGGAATAAAAGTGATAAAGTAACATTCAAAGTCAAAAAATAACTTATGTTGAATAAAAAGGTAAAAAGTTTTTGCTGGTAACTAGTTTTGGCCTAAACAGCCATCATCAGACCTAAAAACTAGTTTATACTGAGAAGAAATTATAGATATAAATAGATTAAATTATTACCTTATAAAATCGTGTAGGTTTTAAAAAATTAATGTGAAATATTACATTGACAAATATATTCGACTTAATTCCTACTTTAAAGTCGGAAATAGCCTAATCTAACAGGGTCTATCCATTGACCACAGATTCACTGTGGTGTGCCTTTTCTTTATAGAGTAAGATCCCATAGGGCCCCCAGACGTAACTTATATTCTAAAAGACAAAATGTGAGTAGTGTTCCTATGAACGCATGCGTATCCGCTAAGTTGGGTAGACGGTCAATTTAGAGGTATAGCAGGTGAGAAAGGTAAATAAAAATAGGACTCACTTTACTTAAATACTAATGGCTGATTTTTGTATATGTTTTGAAGAATATTATTAAAAACTAATATTCAGTACTGCCAGACACTCCCCGTCGGCTATAATTTCCGCCAGACGCTTTAAAGCTCCCAAAAAAAGATTGAACTTTACTTATATTCTAAGACTAATTGTAAGGGCCAAACATTTCCCCAAGACACAAAAAAAATCTGCCGTGAGTATGAGCGCGAGGGTACTATATGCATGAGTTTCAGAGCGAGTGTCGCGAGTGAGATATCAATGTGAACATAGGTTTATTAAATTTAAACTGGGATTGATGTAAATGAAAATCTTCAATAAGATCTTAATAATATTTAAATATACAGGGTGAATTTTTTTCAATGTTTAGCATGGGGATCTCGGAAACCAGCGAAGCTAGAAGGAAGGTTAAATGGGAAAATATTTGCAGTTTTATGGGCCCAATTCAATGCGCCTTTTGCAAAGTTCATGACTTTCTAGATATTCCGAAAAAAATGATTTTTCCCTATTCCTTCAACATTATTGTTGCAATATCAGTATCAGAACATCTAATTACAAAATTTGCCTGAGCACCAATATTACAAACATGATAACTAATTTTCATATCAGCTTCCTCATGCTCTGGACATGATAAATTGTCATCTACACTTGATACAACTTTGTTATTATGAACGATGTATGCATGACAATGCCTAAAATTAATAAAAATCCGTTTATTGCCAATGAATGGTACCATTTCATCAGTAGCCCAGTGTTGAATGAAGAAATCGACAAGAGCCTGTTTAAAGCGTATATTTTTCAACTCAGCAAGATGTTACAGGCGAAGTCACTAATCATTCCATTAAAAACAATACTAAGCAGTTGCAAAATATTATCGATACTTTTAATTTGTTCATAAATCCATTTGATGCAGAAGTGCCAAAAGATATTTTAATTAACATTTCATCGGGTAAAGTAAGGTCAGGGCCGGTAGAAAAATGTCTTCTTAACATTGAAAAAAATGGTGATGTGAAACGAAAAACGTTCATCGCAGAATGCGAAGCAGATGTTAGTAGGTTCGAGAAGAGCATAAAAAAACACCGTCAGAAAACTTTACTCTGGAATATAAAAAAAAAAGAAAAACACAAATAGGTGGTAAAGTGCAGGAAGTACGAATCCAAAGAGATTTATTTGGGCGTATGCTCGGCATATCTATTGATCATAAAGTCGATATGGCTAAAATTTTGTAGTATCCTATAACCCCAGTGCCATTATCCATGTGCCATTTCGATGGTGCCATTTGTAAAACTCAAAAGTCCACCTTAATTAAATCTTTAGAAAAAGCCGTTGAACAAAATAATAATAATAATAATAATAATAATCCCGCTGCACGGGAGACATCCTAATGAGGTTAACCAGGAACATGTCGACAAGTTAGCGTCGAACTATTGGCTGACCTCGGGACGAATGTTCCCCGAGACGGAAGGCTTCCTACTGGCCATACAAGATCAGGTTATACCAACTCGCAACTACCTAAAATTCATTGTAGGAGATGCATCGGTAGTGGATGACAGATGCAGATACGGGTGCCCAACTTCAGAAACAATCCAGCACATAACAGGAGGATGTCAGATGTTCGCATCAACGGAATATAAGGAACGACACGATTCGGTTGCCAAGATCTTGCACCGGGAACTGGCGGAAAAGCTGCTGCTTGTGCAGACAGAAAGGGTCCCATATTACAACTACACACCTGAGCCTGTTCTTGAGAACAGCAACTACAAGATGTACTGGGATCGTACAGTTCTGACTGATCAACGAGTTGCCCATAACAGACCGGACCTTATAATAGTTGATAAAATTTCTAGGAAGACAACTCTGATTGATGTGGCCATCCCGAACAACAACAACCTGCGTGTGAAGCAAGTCGAGAAGATCGCGAAGTACAGAGACTTAGAAGAACGAATTAGAAGGCAATGGGAAATGGAGAACGTCCAGACGATTCCAATCATCATGTCAACAACTGGTGTTATACCAAAAAGTTTGCTGAGAAACATCAAGGAGCTGAATCTAACTGATAGTCTTTACAGGTCCATGCAGAAAGCGGTACTACTTGCGACAGCCCGAACCGTCAGGAAATTCATGGGGAATGCAGGATCGTCCAAGAACATCAATGTCACCTAGGGCCCGATAACATGGCAAGGGTCTCGTCCGAGCCAGATCCTTTTGGTATCCGGGATGCCCGGGATCTGAGTGAATGTTCCCCGTAGAGGGAGTGCGAATGCCTTTTGGCTAAGTCGATATAATAATAATAATAATAATAATAATAATAATGTTTATTGCACTATACACACAAAACAATAGTTTACAAAAGTTTCGTAGATATAATAAACATAAAATAACATGATAGGCCCATAGGAACCCGAAGGTTGTACATGGGAACTGATTCCTCATGCAGATTTTTGTTTACATAAAAAAAATAGAAAACCTTCCTGTCTCCATTCTTTCCCCAGTGCACAAGCACACCTACAACACAGTCCCATCCACAAGAATCTACAAAACATTAATTCGTACACATTGCATTGAGGAGTAGAACACAACAAACCGGTCAAGGAGCATAGTTTAGTTCAGTCAATTTTTTAGTTTCGTTTCTTCCTAAGCCAATTATATATTTTTTAAACACATGTTTGACCATACCAATTGAGTTCAAATTATTCAAATTTATTTTATAGATTTCGGGCAATGAGTTGTATATCTTGAGAGACAAAAACACACGAGACCTCAAGCTACAGTTTTTTTTTTGTAAAAGTTCAATTTTTATGTTATCTTGCAATTTATATCTTGAAGGATATGCATGGTTCACTCTGTCAAAAGTTCTCCTGTTGTTAAAAATAAATAACAATCTACCGCAACATTTTTCTAAAATTTTCGAAGTAGTGGCCACCCTGTATAAAAAATAAAAAATATTTTAACAGTTTTGGCCGTTTTGGAACAAACAGGAGTTTTAATGAAGAGTGACTTTTTGTCGAAAACCCGCACGAATAAAAACTTTTCTCTCTTCCGGACACGCTGTATATTTAAATATTATTAAGTTCTTATTGAAGATTTTCATTTACATCAATCCCAGTTTAAATTTAATAAACCTATCTTAACATAGATATCTCACTCGTTCTGAAACTCATGCATATAGTACCCTCGCGCTCATACTCACGGCAGATTTTTTTTTGTGTCTGGGGGAAGTTTGGCCCCTACAATTTGTCTGGCTGATCACATATAGTTTTGAAATAGTCCCCTAAGTAACATATATAAAAATCAAGCGTTAAGAATATAAGTAAACTTCAATCATTTTTTTGGGGGCTTTAAAGCGACTGGCGGAAATTATGGCCGACGGGAAGTGTCTGGCAGTGCTGAATATTAGTTTTTAATAATATTCTTCAAAAGAGATGTAAAAATCAGCCATTAGAATTTAAGTAAAGTGAGTCCTATTTTTACTTACCTTTCTCACCTGCTACCTGTAAATTGGCCGTCTACCCAACTTAGCGGATACGCATGCGTTCAAAGTACATAGGAACACTACTCTATTCCGCACATTTTGTCTTTTAGAAAATAAGTTACGTCTGGACTTACTTGTTTGTAACCCTGCGTATTGTATCTTTCACTTACTCACTTTTCACGAAATTTCGGAAACTACAAAGTTTACAAACCTGAAATTTGGCAGGTAGGTTCCTTATGCGAAGTATAGGCATTTACTAAGAAGTCGATTTTCCAAAATTCAAATCCTACGGGATTGGGGAAGGAGGATGTCCAAAACTATATAAAGTCTAAACAAACTTGACAGGTAGGTTCTTTAACTTAACCTTCAATCCTTAAGGGGTGAAATGAGGAGGGAAGATCTCAGGAACCATAAGTAAGTACCTACTTTATTTATTGTTAAGAGAAATTATAATTTTCTTTCAATTTGTACCCTTTCCCTGCTGTTAAATGCCACGAGCCACCCCTGATGGTAAGAATTATCATTTTGATCACTATACTATTCGCGTCAAGCGAACATTGCACTTCTTCAGCCCCAGAAGACCCGCTACAGCATATAGCTTCATAATGTCATAACTTTGTTGGGTCTATATAGGTGTAGTTTTCTTACGTAAATTAATTTCCTCCGTGATTTTTTATTCGAAAAATGTGTACTTTGTAGATGTCTCTAAGACTGACTGTTTTTGGGATATTTGCACTCTAATATTTTCAAGTAACGAACAATAACATTTCTATCAAATTTCGCATTCACTCAGTGTAGATTTTAACCAATTAAAATGTTTAACTTCATTGTTTGTTTCTTTTAATATACCATTTTTAATTTTTTTATTAGTTCAATCAACAACATAGGTTACAATAATTATTATCGGTGAAGTTTTCATTTTGAATATTGATAAAGCTTTCTACTGTGCTTGTCGTTTGGAAAAAAACTACTTTGAAGGAATGCGAGGTTTGATAGGAATGGTATTATAGTTTTAAATTTTAAAGTGCAAATATCTCCGTTCAACTTTAGGTAGGTATTTATAAGTAACGCATATAATAGGTAAACCACCATACGTACCAAAATTGTGATCAAATAATATGAATCGACCGGTATCTGAGTCCGTCTTAATAACAATAGATTTTTTAGCGTTTGGAAAGTACTCGGGTCTCAGTGAAATATGCCCGTCGTTAGATTTTGTCACTAGCGTTATCTGCAATTTATAACTGACACCTCTTCATTGGGCACGAAGCCGCGATCCTTCCTGGTGATAAACCATTTATTGACTGCGGACTGCTCTAAGGTGGAAAGTGACATGGTTTCAAATAAATCATTTGTAATTGTACTTACATAAACCTTCCTTGCGCTGAAGCGATGGTCTCTGGCTGGTTTCTCCATTCAACGGTACCGGACATAAAAAAAAACAGAATAATGCCTTAATAAGATATACCTATATAGGTACGAACTCAAACTAACTCCATAATGACTACAAAAATCTGCCAAAAGCCCTTTCACATAGAGATGTACCACTGCAATGATTTATTTTGAGAAAAATATTTTAATTTGCACAAACTTATTTTTTTAATCATCGCTTCAAGCATCTCTAATTTGTTTGTGTATGTTTTGCCTCGCATTTTTGTTTATAGAGAGGATCGTATAGCATTCGAAATTATTACAAAGTCGTGGATGAATATTCTTAAACAAACAGAAAAGTAGACAATAAACAAAAGAAACCTATTTTGAATCTAAACTTAACTTCAACGCTTATCTAATGTCGCGATAGAACAATTATTATTTCCACCAATAGGCGACCCGTCACTTCTTCCAGGGGTGTTGTAAATGTGTACAATCCGTAGTAGGTTCTGCCACGGTGTAATGCTCATTATGGCATTTTTTTATTTGTATCCCATTAAGTCCATTTTGAACTACGCAAGACCGGGAAGTAAGTGCACGCACAGCACAGCATATTTTTTCTTGTTTGGTCCTGAGATGTTAGGGATATATGATATTAATTGTATAGAAACAAAATATGGACCCTTTTATTAAGCCAGTCCAACTATTCTCATGAAGCATTTAAAGTCCTCTTAACCAGCGGTCAGGATTGGACCTTGGTCTACTTAATAAGATATAACAATTTGAGTATCCTGTACCTAAAAAAATCGGTGTAAATCCTCTTCGTGTAAGTGGCGAAAGAAATTTGGTGAAAATTTGACACGAAAATTGGTGGATTCCAAATATCTTAACCAAACCTCATTTGGTAAAATTCACACTACAACAAATTTTTCGTGTTTGTTCACACCACGCAGTGTTCCTTAACACCATTCGGTGTCCTTTAGTACCTACTAAGCTGAATCAAATTGAACGTATTAACACAAGTTCGTGTTAGGTAGATGAGAGGGGGAAGTTATTTCACCAATTATGGGTGTAAAATCTTAGGCAATCGAAGCCATGGCATCAGTTGTTAGTCGAACGTGTTGCGCGACGGAGCTTATCAGTTTGTGTGACGTGTCACCAGACCGCGTTGCGCGTATAATAGTTATAAAAGTGATTCTACCGACCGCTAGTGCAAAAATGGAGTTACGTACATAGAAGTTCCTGATACATCAAAAGAAGAAGTGCAAGAACAGCTGCCACATCAGCAAAAACGATTTTATAAAAACTTTGTATAACATTCGCGAGAGACAGATTGAAGCCGTACTCCTTGTAACGCGTTTACCCAAATAAACGATTTTTAAAAAGCCTACTGCTGCGTTGATACATGTAATTGGCGCAGTCGGTAGGACGGGTCGCGGAAATCGCTGACGTTTGTGATACGAAAAAGACTTTCTGTCGCCGAAACTCGCGTTTTCCTTCGGAAAATTCCGTTAAGCGATCGGTCCGAAACAAATCGTCTCCGTAAAAGACGAACGGTCACCGTAGCAGCCAGGCAACACCGACAACGAAGCAGGGCTGAGTTCCAAGAGCTGAAGGGCTAGCGACCAACGCCGAAGAGCAGGGTAAGAGCCATTCCTTTTGTCCGAACTGTCCTGAAAACTTTCTGCCGGAACAAGGAGTATTTAATCTCACTAGTGTAAGTTATTTTTAAGAAAAGAAAATCAAAGAAAACCATTTTCAAAACAAATTTTTATAACTTTACTTTTCTCTCATTTCCATTTAAGTTTTCACTTCACTTTTATTTTGTTTCTAAAAATAAACCAAATTTATGTCTGATAGCGAATCAGAAAACGAAAACGTAGGAGGGCTTGGTATTGACCACGACACAGACCTTGCTATTCTAAGTACTCTTTTTGGACAAGTTAATATTAGACCAAATATGAATCAACAACAGAAACAACAACAACAAAGGCAACAACAACCACAAAATGGACAAATAAATTATCAATTGCTTAGAATGTATATAGAAAGTATTCCCCAATTTTCAGGCGACCAACATACTCTTGAAATTTTTATTGATAGTTGCTCTTATCTTATCGAAACATATTCGAATCGAGGTGTCCTAAATGATCCACTAAATAAATTTTTGTTAAAAGCTGTAATAGGAAAATTAGCAGGTAGGGCTCTAGTTTTAATAGGAACTAGAACTGAACTACAAACATGGGAAGAAATTCGTGACGCTCTCCGTCTAACTTTTGGCGACAACAGGAATATAGACTGCCTTGTGCAAGATTTAATAATTTTAAGACCTTTCAAATATGAACCCCCCGTGCAATTTGGAGCCAGAATCCAAGACGCGCACAGTGTAATAATTTCCAAATTAAATTCCAGTAACTTAACTAGGAATGAGAAAATTTTGCATTTAAATAACTACAAACAGTTAGCTCTAAAAACTTTTGTTAGAGGACTAACGGGACGATTACAAGATATTATTAGAATCCGCAATCCAGATACCTTAGAAAATGCTATAGCGCTGGTAATCGAGGAACAAAATTTCTTTTATGCCCAAAATCGCTTACTTTCTAATATTCCACAACCATCAGGTCCATCCGGTAATTTTCCCAAACTTTTCACAAAATTTTATGCCCAATTTTCAGAGTCCTAGAATGCCAATTCAACAAAACTTCCAAATTCCTACCACATCTTTCCAGTACAACCAACAATTGCCAAATATTCCACCCCAAAGATTCCCAAATTTTCAATCACAACAATTTCCCAGAGGCCCAATAACTAACATCAGACCAAACTTTAAAATGGCACAACAAAAATTCCCCACAAACAAACAAGTCTTTGGCACAAGACCACCCCAGACGAATGTTTTTAAACCGACAGGACGAACTCCTAACGAAGTACCAACACAGATGTCGACAACTTCCAGAGTTCCCACCTTGCCACCCCAAACCTTACCCGAATTCAATAATACCACCCTAAAAGACTTTATAAAATTACACAAAATTAACATCTATTTCACAACACCGAATAATTCCAATAGTAACAGTCTAGTTGAGCGTCTACATTCCACCCTCATAGAGCATATAAGATGCCTAAGATTGTCAGACAAAGAAAGTCGCATAGATAAGCTTATGCTTTATGCCATTTTAGCGTACAATAACACTATTCATTCTGTTACTAAGCAAACCCCTTTTGACGTTGTAAGCGGCCACACAGACAGTGTAAATGCATTCGATACAACTGCCGAAATGTTGATTAATGAATATATAAATGAACACAAAAACAAGACATCCTTACTTTATGACAAAATTCATCAAATTAGTCAAAGTATGAAAGAAAAGGT
The DNA here is from genome assembly GCA_963920635.1 of Pseudeuparius sepicola. Taxonomy (NCBI): domain Eukaryota; kingdom Metazoa; phylum Arthropoda; class Insecta; order Coleoptera; family Anthribidae; genus Pseudeuparius; species Pseudeuparius sepicola. The sequence goes on along the minus strand of OY987302.1, from coordinate 41,140,879 downwards.
CATCCAAAAGCGCAACGAAAAACGCGAAGATCCGATATCCTATAGAGAAAATGCCACCGCCTTTGAAAAGAACCCCCTTCGATCAAAAATCAAACCTCGTTTCAAAAAGGTAACAATTGTTAAAGATCTAGGTATAAAAGCTAAACTACCTAACAAAATAGTACATAAGAAAAACCTCAAACGTCCAAGGAAATTCACAAATCAATCTCTCTTACAGGATGACAAATCGAAAAACGATGACGAACCTCCCGACATTCCTGATAATCCTAACCCTGACATCCCAAGCACTAGTGCTGGAAGTAAAAATTAACGACCTTAAAGATACCCCGGGCATTTTACCCTTTAAATTAGGAAATGCTCAGATAATAACTAAAAAACATACTTTTATCCATTATGTGCAAACTAAACCGCTAAAAAACGAAGTGAAAAATTTAATTTCTAGATATAATAATCTCAATCAATCCATTTTTAATGAGACAGAATATATTTTCACATCTAGCTTAAGAAATAATTACGAAAATTTAAAACCCCTAATTTTAGAAGTAGAGAATAAGATAAAGGGTATAAGCTTTAATAAACGTAGTAAACGCGGCCTTTTTAATATCCTTGGTACCATAAACAAGTGGTTTACAGGGTCTCTCGATGCGAATGATGGAGTAAAATACGATAATGCTATACGCACTCTCGAAAAGAACCAACAGAAAATTTTATCGCAAACTAATAACCAAATTTCACTATTTAAAAAGTTGATTGACCATTACAGCAATTCGATAGAAACAATAATTAATAATCAACAAAAGATTTCAGAGTATATGGAACGCTTCTATGAACGAGTTCAACATGAAACAGATATTTTCTACAAGTATACAGTATACCTCAGTATACTAAATCAAATTTTCATCAATGCAAATGTCATTATTACTTTTATCGATAATTTAGAAAATGCTATAACATTTTCCCATTTGCACACAATTCACCCGGACATTCTAAGTATTGACGATTTAAAAGAAATACTAAAAGAGCTAAATACGCACTATTCTTCTGACGAAATTGTTGACTTAAGTCTATACGACTGGTACTCGGTTATAAAAACAAGCTGTTTTATCTCAAATAATCAAATAATATTCTCCTTAGATGTTCCTTTGGTCCACCCAAATAAATTCGAATATTATCACTTATATCCTATCCCCTCATCGGACAATTCCATAATTTTACCCCTAAAACCCTACTTGGCTCTGAGCAACACCAACTACCAATATATGGATAGCCCCTGCGAAGGAGTCAACGGAACTCACATTTGCCTTCAAGAACGCCTGATTTCCAACCCCAAAGAAGATTGCGTCACTGCTCTGATCACTGGAGAAGAATCAAGCTGCAATATGGTCAAGATACAAATTCACAACCAAATAGTAGAGAAAGTTAACGACGAGTTCATAATCGTGATCCCAAAAGACAACATGAAAATAAAATCAACCTGCAAGGATACTGAATACCACATATTGCAAACTCCGCACCTTATCTGGTTACCAACGAATTGTAAAATTGAAATCAATGGAATTATATATAGCAACGAAAAATCCAACAGCAAGACGCACTCCTTGATACTACCCGCAATTAAAACTAGTATGACAAAGGAAAGCCAAAGTTTTGGAAAACTACATATAAAAAATATATCTCTCAACGAACTGCATACTCTCCGAAAACACATCGATTCAATCAGCCCAGTTGTCATGGAACAATTTCAAGAAACAAATAATAATTGGGTTTTATGGATAATTATAACAACCATAATAATAATATTGATTGGGTATGGAATCTACAAATGCCGAAAGCTTTGGATACGTTCGACGAACTCAAAGAAGAAGAAAGAAGAACAAGAAGAAAAGGTGCCTACTTCAGTCCTTTTCATCCCTGAAGTAGCCTCTTGAGGATGGAGGAGTTACGTACATAGAAGTTCCTGATACATCAAAAGAAGAAGTGCAAGAACAGCTGCCACATCAGCAAAAACGATTTTATAAAAACTTTGTATAACATTCGCGAGAGACAGATTGAAGCCGTACTCCTTGTAACGCGTTTACCCAAATAAACGATTTTTAAAAAGCCTACTGCTGCGTTGATACATGTAATTATGGTGTTGTTATGTAAAGTAAAATTGCATAGTGAGTCAGATGGGTTAAAACGACAGGCGAATCAGAAAATCAGAAACCAGTCGCGAATCTGATTGACGGATTTTAAATTATCTGACTGTTTTGATTCCTGATTGGCTCCGACTTAGTTCGGACCTGCTTCTGCTTGTAAGTAAGCACAGGCCTATCTAACTAAATCGCTGTGTCGCAACGTTTGAAGTTTTTTTTTTGTCTCACACGGACCATTCTGTAAGACAACAGTTACTTAAGTACCTACATTGTATGAGAATTTGTACGAAATAGTTTGGTCGCATCAAAATGTACGAATTTGAAAGAAAATGCTCTTTTGAAGTACAAGTATAAAAAATAACCTCCTAACATAAAGCATTTCATTTGTTTGTGCTTAGGTACACTTTTCTTTTATAACTTTATAAAACTTTTTATAACCAAATATGTTTGGCTGTGAGAATAAATATTTATTTATAGCTCAACTGAAATAAAGTATTTTTTTACTACTAACCTGAGAAAACACCATTATTTACCTCATTCCTCTAATGAGAAGCAATATTTCTCTCCCTAGGTAGATAATAATAATAAAAAAATACCTAGGTAAATAATGAAAAATTTTCTATGGCATTTAAATATTAGTTTCATTTTATCAGCTAGACAACTGAACTCCCAGGCTAAATCTAATCAAATATGTAAAATATGGCAATATTTCACTGTTAGTAGTAAAAAAAATTCTATATACACTTCGGTAGAGAAAGCCATTATTTACCTCGCATAATATTATATCCTTTGGCGCTACGCGCCTCAGGATATAAAAATGCTCAGTAAGTAATGGCTCACTTCTCACCCTAAGTGTATAATATACTATTCTTTACTTATTACCGTTTAATATTTCTTACAAATAATTTAAATTGAAGACCAAGCACATAATATTATGCCTGGTTCATACAGCTTCTTTATCTTTTAGTTTTATTTTATTTTTACAAGAAACACATTTCCTCAATTTGAACTTATCAATGACATTTGAAATTTCTTTAAAGTAAAGTACATGTAAAACTATAAGAGAGAAATAAGAAGAAAAGGGGAATACCAAATAAATTAAATTACACTATTTTGACCAAATTGCGTGTAAAAGTTACACAACACCGTGTTAATCTTAAATACCAAATAAATTAAATTATACCATTTTGACCAAATTGCCTGTAAAAGTTACACAACACGATGTTAATCTTACACAACGCCGTGTTAAATATTCACAACAGCATAGTTCTTATTGACACCAGAACATGTGGTGAAATTGACCAAAACAGAAGTTGTAAAATTTACCAGATATGGTATGGACTTATATAGACCACTTTTCGTGTTAAATTTAACACCGGAATTTTTTACTGTGCATGTTTGGAGGATTTTTTCAAAATCACTTTTCTTGACACTAGGGTATAATAATAAGAAATATAATTTGTGATAGATCTTGTATTACAGGATAACATTTACTCTAATACTGATCGTTCAAAAGACATAATATCCTGGTACAGTTGAAATGAACAATGAAAAATGTATATGAGCGTTGCATATATTTACATTAAAATATAGAATATTTAAAAGCTATATAATATATATAATATAGCTTTTAAATATTCTATATTTTAATGTAAAGATATGTAAAAAGTAGAAAAAAGTAGAAAAGTTACAGCGGCTTAAAAGTTTTTTTTTCGATATTATATATATATATATATATATATATATATATATATATATATATATATAATCGAATTTTTTTTCGATTATATATATATATATAATCGAAAAAAAAAACTTTTAAGCCGCTGTAACTTTTCTACTTTTTGGCATAGGGAAAAATCTAATATGAGAACCGACAGAATAACATTAGTTTTGTCGTATGGTGTTTACCGTACAATTTGGATCCTCTTGGGATCGAAAATTTTATTATTTCTAAAAATGTTTGATGGCATGTGTGTTTCGAAAAGCGAAATGTCGCATTCAATTTGATCTGTCACACTTGCCAGTTTGTTCTGCGTATTTACTACAAAAAGATATTTTGGTAATATTATACTGATTTGCTGTAAGTGTTTTTGGTACCTTTGAAAGAAGTTTATTTATGTATTTATAATATTTATATTTTTCTGGGAGTACCTACCTATACATATTCATGAAACAAAAACATACATCTGCAAAACAAGTGGAATTTTTAGATTTCACGAGTAACACTATCTATACCTACAGTGTGTGGAGGAGTGATCTCCAAAATATCAAGTTTCAACACGAACTTTTTTCTCATACACCTCTTGTAGGTACCTATATAATTTTTTAACTTGCTTTGGAGTGTGTAGATTCTGCTGTATACTAATCTCCTGCATTATTTATTTACCTCTGGTAACTAGTGATTCAATATGTAATAGAGATTGTTTTAAATTAATTCTGCGAGTCTTCCCGCAGCCGTTTAGTAATGAATTGTGAGCAATTTGTTATTCGTTAATTAATATTAGACGCAGCTCCTATTTATTATTGTTCCTCGGCCAAGAATAAATACATCAATCTAGTTCTTTAATGAAATATGGCAGAATTTAATCGAACATGCAAAACAGTCTGCCTGTAAAGGAATATATTGAGAACTTATAGTGAAATTAACCTACCCGCGTCCAATAACTTTATTTACTTCGTTAGGTATGTACTGAAAAAGTGGTGTTCCGTTTGCAATCATTGAATAAAGCTACTATTGTTAAAAAATGGTCTATTTGCATAAAATTGCAATACCTATTTGCGTGAGGTAAAGTCATCTATTTGCTACTTTAATTAAGAAGTCCTACGACATGAATAATGGATGCAGATATTTTTGTAATAGAAATAGCTGCATATAGTCTCTAATTCATTTTTTAGGTACATTGAAAAAACATAAACTAAGTGAAACCTAAAATGGGTAAAAGCTTTCATCTGTAGTGATAGCTGTGGATCTGTGCAGCTAGTGAATTTACTTGTTTTTACGTTTTCACACAAATATAAAAAAATGTCGAAATATTCTGCTTTGACGACAAAAACATCATGGTCTGTGTTAATTTAGTACCTTTTTGACTCGCTTTCTGATTTCCAATGTCAATTCTTTTCTTATTTTGAAAATATCAATGTACCTAATGCACAAAATAATGTTGAGCATCAATTAAAACCCTGCACAAAACATACAAACGCGCACTATCTACACTCTCTCTCTCTCTCTCTCTCTCTCACACACACACCTACACACACACATACACACACACACACACACACACACACACACACACACACACACACCCCACCCTCCCTCACACACACACACACCCTATCTCACATATATACAAACAAGTTATCAGCTTTTAATGAACAGGTTTGCACTCTTTTCTAACCTGTTTAGGTTTCGGTATTCTACGTACAATTTTCTAATTTTTATGATTAGTTTAGAGGCATTTTCCGTCATATTTTTGTTGGCCTGAGGCCCCCAGGGCCCCATTTTCTCTTAGTTCTCATTGTAGAGCTTCCATAAGTTTCTAGAAATTTGCTAGAACTTTATGATTTGTGTCTATCATTGTCCAGGAATATTCCAGAGTACTCTCCAATCTTCCATTTGAGTATATTTATATATAAGCCCTGGTAATTGGGCCTGGAACTAAGTTGAAGGTTAGAACGTTAATTTAGTGCGAATTTTGGAGCTGAAGGAATACTCTTGGACAGCGACAGTATCTGACAAGTTTATTTGTGAAGGGTGAACAATAAAGGTGGTACACAAGGCAACGAGTTTGGACTGTTATTGTTGAGATCTGCTACAATACCAACTCAGGATAAACTTAAGTAGCCTTTGCCCTTGACGATGTAGTCCCATATACCCCTGCACGTGCACTTTGTCGTCCATATGACTGCGAAAAGGTGGATTCACAGACACTAAAAGGGGGTTCTAAAATGCCGGGATGAAGCAGCCACTAAAGCTACACTATTTTTTGTGATTTGTTTCTGCCGCCGGAGCTTATGCTACCTTAAATTGTTACTATAAATGTTTTAATGTTCAAGTCCGACTGCTTAAACTTGACAGACAGGCATCCGTATGATAACATACACGTATGAGAGCAAGCTCATCCTAGTTATATAGTTACCTAATACTTCTCACTAGGCACAGCCGGCTCTAGGAAAGCCCTGAAGCTGAGAAAGCTGGCAACATGGCTTGCGGGTCTGCGCGGCGTGGCCTGTCACTCCCTGTCAGTTGATTTTACAAGAAATTTACCAAAATTAATTTGCGTAGTGCGGGTAGTGCTATCGTCGCCAGATTGTTACGACGAGGCAGTGTGTCTCTGGGTGGAAACAGACATCCCGAAGTGATGATTTTTTATAAATTTGTTTTGTTTGTGAAAAAAATGAAACATTTCTCTAAAAGTTCGAAGTGAAGAATCGTTCCTTTACAATTTCAAGCCTCAAGATGCCTAGAACCGTCGAGGGAAGCTAGAACTTGGTTATACCTATACCTGGCTGTAAGTCAAATCGCAATAATAATTTGAAATACCTAGGTTTTCTTTGCTTGACGGCAAGCGGTCAACTTTTATTCGTTTTGGGCTTTCCAGAGGACGAAAATTTAAGGATAAACTTTTAAGGGCCAATTACATAGACAAACTAAAGTACCCTTTCAAATTAAAGGAGCTTTCCAACAATCCAGCCATTGTTTAGTATTGTTGCAAAAGTTTCTTTAACTAATGTTAAAGTCAAATGATGATTTAGTTTAATGTTTTATGAAATTGACCCTAACTGTCATTTCAATCAGAAGAGATTACTCTCCTTCACAACATGCTGTTCTCTGTTCGCTTGTTGTTTGTATTTTTATGAAAATTTAACCATAAGGGAAGATAGGTAAGTAATCATAATTTGCCTAATGGCGCACTTTGCGAAAAATTCTCACAAAAATTCGACTTACAACGAAATGTAGTCCCCTCTATTTGCCCAAATTTACCATATTATTTGTCGAAAATGTACCTATCCACACCAGAAATCGTACTTATTATAAATACTTAGACTTCTGTGTATATTTTGTTACTTGTTACTGCTTTTATTGTATGTTAATAATAATAATAATAATTTATTTTCCAAAAGAATTTGTACAAGAATACATAGTAACAAACTGCCAAATTTAATATTATTGGAAATAAAGGCCAACCACTAGACCCTAATTTAATAGGGTATATCGTGGACCCCTTCATTTAATAATAAAGAAGAACAAGTAAAGTTTATGCAATTTAAATTCAAAAAATCACCAATATAATATAAATGTAATATAATATAAACTAAAACATAATATAAACTAAAACAAACTAAAACAAAAGAACCAAAACATATCTAATCCTCTGGAGTTTCAAGGTAAGAATCTCTATTTTGCAGGTACATATTTTTATTTTACAGTTTTTTATATTTTACAGGTACAATAATATTCAATAAGTGTGTGCGAGAGAAACACGAGGTAGACAGAATTGACGAAGAGGCAGGCCGCAGGCAAGCAGCCCCAAATAGTTCTAATCTAAGAAAATCCGTATAATATCTTTCGGCACCCCTATAATCCACTTTTTAACAAGTTTTTTAAATATATGCATTTTTTTTTGTATTTTTAATTTCTTGAGGTAGAATACTGAAGAGCCGAGGTGCTATGTAATCGAAGGATCTTTGTCCTAATTTTTTTGTAGCTTTTTGTGTTACAAAACCAGCGTGTTTGCGGTATCTTGTGTCATGAATGTGATCAATATTAACTAAATTGTTTATATTTTTTCGTTGTAGGTTTAATATCTTATAGCAGTATAGCTGCCGCAAGTCAAACAAATGTATCTCCGCTAGAAGCAAATCCGTGGGGTAAGTTTTCCTTTTATTGAGAATGATCTTAAAAAAATATTTTTGTATTTTTTCTAATTTTTTTAGATTTGTTTTATATATTCCTCCCCATCCCGAGATACCATACTGTAGTATAGACTCAACTAGAGAATAGTAGACAGCCTTTAATTGAGAGCTATTTAAGAATTTTTTGAGGCACTTAAACTTGTATACAATTTTCCTTAATTTTTTTACTATTTCTGCAATGTGCTCTTTCCAAGCCAAATGCCTGTCTATTATTACTCCGAGATATTTAATGTGATTTGTCTCCGATATGATGACATTATCTTTTATTTTCAAGTCATGATAATGCGGGATGTTCTTTTTGTTGCAACTGAAGGAAACATAGTACGTTTTTTCAAAATTGACGGTTAGACTCATGTTGTCAAACCAATTTATAATTTTTTTCAGATCATTTTGCGCTAAAAGCTTTACCTCTTTCCAGGTTTTTGCAGAGAACTGAATCACTGTGTCGTCAGCAAACGAAGATATGTTTCCGGATGAAGGTAAAAGCAGCAGGCCATCTATATACAGAGAAAAGAGGATGGGTCCTAATACAGTGCCTTGAGGGACTCCATACTCTATAATGGCGGGTCGGCTCAACTGATCTCCTATTTGTACAGTCTGTGTTCGTCCGCACAGGTAGGTTTTAATTAAATTTAGCGCTACACCTCTGAAGCCCAGGTCCTCCAACACATCAGTCAAAATCGTATGGCTAACTGTGTCGAAGGCCCTAGCTAGATCCAAAAATACACACACAACAGCTTTATTATCGTCAATATCTTTATAAATGTTATTAGTAAGGTACACTATTGCGTCTTCTGTTGACATCTGACTTCTGAATCCGAACTGTTTATTTGATAATAAATTATATCTATCAACGTATGAGGTAATTCTCTGTTTGATAATCTTTTCTAGAATTTTAGCAAAATTTGAGATAAGTGATATTGGTCGATAATTTGAAATCAATTTTGGGTCCCCTTTTTTAAAGACTGGTTTCACTATTGTACTTTTGAAAATGTCAGGAAATATGCCAGTTTTTAAGGTAATATTCGCAATATGACAGAAAGGTTCTTTTACAATGTTTGCTATTCTTTTTATCAACTCTGCAGATATATTATCTTCGCCAGGAGATTTGTTATTTTTAAGATCATTGATATATCTTTGAATTTCTTCTGGATCAGTTGGATAAAAAAATATATTACTGTTTTTAATGTCTCTCTGTAGCACGGATGTCTTTGGTTTCGGAATATTCTGTGCCATTTTTTTACCTAATGTAGTATAATATTCATTAAAGTGACTTGCTATTTTTTTATGGTCTGTTTCTATTTTATTTTCTACACTAATTTCATTGATTTCGGTGGGCAGTTTATTTTTATTTAATATTTTATTAACAGTTTTCCATAAAGACTTACTATCAGTTTTATTCACATCCATGCTATTTAGAAAATATATCTTTTTCGATTTAAGTATAAGTTTTTCGAGCATCTTTTTATATTTACAATAGTTTTTTTTAGCTTGTTCGTTTTGCGGGTTTTCTAGATATTTTTTAAATAATTTTTGTTTTTTTTCTGACGATTTAAGTATCCCATTTGTGATCCAAGGATTTCTCTTGTGATAAAATTTCTTGCATTTTACTCTTTCTTGAGAACTCTCGATTGCTGATTTTAGTTTGTCAATAAACAGATGTGCCGCCAGATTTGAGTTCTCTGTTTTAAATAAATCGGACCAGTTTTCCCGCTCCAAAATATTATCTAATCTTTTATCATTTATTTTAACAAAGTACTTATTTCCAGGTTTTGATGGCGATGAAGGATTGCTCAATTTAAGGACTGCAACTGTCGAAAAATGGTGTGATATGTCTGTCTGGATAATGAATGATTTGTGCTCGTTTTGCCTAGTACTTTTTAAAAATATGTGATCAATAATTGTTTTTGACCCTCGATGAATTCTTGTGTATGTATTTATTAGTGATTTGTAGCCAAACTCACTCATTAAATTTAAATATTCATTAACATAATTTGTGCTTGATTTGAGATTAATGTTTATGTCTCCCATAAAGAAAGATATGTTATTTGGATGTGACGTTTTATTAGACTCAAAATATTGCTTTAAATTAGTATTAAATTCAGTAGGGTTTGTAGCATGTGGCCTGTAAAGAGCATCAACAGTTATATGGCACCTATCGATTTGCAGATTTATGTTAACTATTTTAATTTCTCCTATTTCTTTTACTGCAAAATCACAAACGTTTTTGTATATGCTCTTCACATATGCTACTACTCCGTCATTCTGGTTGTAACTACCATCATTATATAACATATTGTAACCTGGTATGCAAAAAATATTAGTGTCATAAATTTTCCACGTCTCGGTTAAGACAATAACATCAAAACAGTATTTACACTCTGATAAAAAAACAGATAGCTTATCAAAATTTTGTGAAATGCTTCTGATATTACAATGGAAAACCTTAAAGCTGTCTACCTTACAACCAACCTCTCTATAAAATCTACCCCCCGCCTCATAGACCTCTGTCACCACGTCCTTGGCTTGAAAATCACGCACATATGTATTCATTTTTTATTACCCTGTTTTTGATATAGGTGGAACGATACTTGAACGTAAAAAAGACAATACAAAAAAACAATTCCTCAGAAGCAAATTTATAATATAAGGTATAGTTAATAAGTATTTTCTTATAGAACTTACTTTGCCTTAATAGTCTTCGAATTTTGACGGGTAATTTTAGGACTTACTTTAACATTACGCTTTCTCTTTTTGTGTAATTGTTTCGTATTTTCAAGAATGTTTTTAGTGTGTTTATTTACGCTTAGAATTCTTTCTTCTTTTGGATCCTCCACCTCTTCCCCTTCTTCTGAATCCGCGTAGCTGTCACTGTCACCCTCCTCCTGGTCTTCTAACTCTTCTGCTGTGAATAATTGACCATCTATTTCTAACTTTAGTCCTCTCAACTTTGCAGTTCTGTTACCCTGTCTTGCTATTTTCATGTGCTTAAGTAATACCTTCTGTTTCTCCCTGTCGTCCTTACATAAATCATTCACAACACTGATTTTTTTCCCTTTCAGTTTAAACACGTTTTTATATATTAGTTGTTTCTTCAGATAAGTAGTGAACTCTACTAGTATGCCCTTACTATTTTGGTTTCCAAGCTGGTATATATTATTGACGTCAGCTTCAGAGATTTCAATTTCCAACAGTTTGTTTAAGGTATCAATTGTTCCCTTCAACAGATTCTGTCCATCCACCGTGATACCAAATATTGCAATATTATTCTTCCTCTTATGTCTTTCTAAAATCAGATAATGGTCTTGCAGTTTCCGCACTTCTGCTTAAACAAACGTAGGTACTTACTTAATTAGGTACCCAATTATTGAAACAAAGTTCACAAATGTATCCAATTATATTTAAAATGAGGGTTGAACATTTATTAGAAAAGATAAATTAGGCCAAAGTGCAGACTGCTCTATACTTCATAGACCCGTTGAACCGTCCCTCTGCGGCGTTGCCACATGTTTTCACAGGGCTTGAGAAGGTTGTGATATAGGTAACCTCGTTGACCGAAATTCAACGGTATAATTGAATGGAATATTAATATTAAATTAATTACTTGTCAATTGTAGGCTGTAGGTACCTAAAAAGATTCATAACCATGCTCGTTTACTTTGTTTTTGCAAAGTAATGCTAAAATTGTCCCTTATAACACAAAACTGACATATCACTTGCCATTTTTGAATTCACCCCTTTGAAACCCTCTCAACAACCACCTCTACAAAAATATCAAAAATGCTCTCTAGTAATGATTATGTACTAATTTCGTTGACTATTAAAAACCTGGCGTAGAGTGCTTTTGTCCAAAAGCCGAACTCGTTCTATTGTAGGCAAGATTACATATTATATACCTAGTTAAATAAAGATATCAATTTTGCAAAAAAAAATCAAAATAGGATGATTTTTTCAGGGTGCTTGCTTACTGCCTCTTGAGTGTTCAGCCAAAAGATTACACTTGAATTTCTGGTACGAATTTAGCTATAGGGTGGTTTTCTAGACGATAGGGGTGGTTTTCTATAAACATTACTTAGAGCAAAATGACCCTAATAAAAGTTGTAGGGGGACAAAATATGAACAAATTTTCCTGGTAATTATTTTTTGTATCTCTAATACCTGGAGTTACGGCGCACTACATAAGCCGCGTCCTCCTTTTACAGTTTTAAGTGATCTCAAATCGATTCCGAATCACTTTGAGATCACATCAGCTGACATCGAGTGTTCCTTTTACAAATGTTCAGTTGATTATGAAGTGATCAGTTTACGCAGCAAATCGATTTTTATGTACTTAATTTGTGTTGGTTTTTAGTATTTCTGGGGTTAAGGTGGTGAAAAATATTGAAAAATTCATTCACGGGTTAGATTATAGATAACGTGGTCGTACACTGTTCCATGTACCAATAAAATGGTATATATAATATAATTTATATATGGCAAAAATTCCTCGTGCTGCAGGGGTGGTCTTGTAAACATTTTGTTACAAAAAATGACCTTTAGAAAAGTTTTCGAGGATGAACTTCTGGTCAAATTTTTCTTATAATTTATAAAAAGTTTATAAGAAAAAGTTGACCAAAAGTTCGTCCTCTAAAACTTTTATTAATGTCATCTTTAGTGGACTAATAGGATACCAAATTTTAAGCCGATATCTTAATCCGTTCGAACACATACAGGCACAATTTTTTTTGCAGTGACTTTGGGTTTCGTTATTTAAGAATACTTTAAACCGATATGAAAAATATAACAAAATTTATTCAGCCTTATGTCAGTTAGTTACATAGTAGGTTAACAGCAAAGTATAATATGATCAATATTCTTCAAATCGCCTCTGCTTCTTTCCTAGGTGTGTTGCGAATATTTGGAGGTGACCAGATAGGAATAACCCCACGTAGAATAGCATAATCATTAAATAAAAATATGATTAAAGACATATTGGTACCTTTGAGGGCAGAAATTAGTCGGTATCTTCAGCTTCTTTGGCAATTCTACGGTTGCCAATATGGGAGCCCTCGTGTTCAGTTTCCTTTTCTCGAGTTGATGCTACGTTTTAAAGGTTTTGTTTCCAATAGACATTGGCACTGGCACTGGATACGGTGCACAGCCTAGTAGGGCCGCAATAACGCCCAGAGGTAACCGCCAAATGATCGTTCTAATATTCTTTCTGATTCTAGGGCTGCAGGCAGGGTTGTAAATTCAACCTGGCTCGTGTATTGGCCGATCTTCTTCGGTGAAGTGCTTATGCTCCTCAATTGTCGATCACTCGCTGGCTTCGTCGTGAATTCCATTTCCAGCACAGGATATATCGAGTAAATAAACAAACTCACACAACAGAACAAATATGTGGATTGACCCACAAAATATATAGGTTAGGTAGTTTGATAAAGGTTAATTTGACCACGTAACACTGGTTCGTAGGTTTGATAGAGATCATTGTTACATCATACAGATAATCATTTGATCTGTCAGAACTTAGGGGAAAAGCCCCGAAATTTAATATCATACACACAAAAAAATCTAGGATCAGATTTGAAAATAATATTAGTATCGCAATAATAGATTTCATTTAAATCTAAGTAGAAATATTTTAACCTCAGTGATTATTTGGACTGAGCGTTATTTTAAAATCAGAAACTAATATTACTTTGAAAATAGTTATGTACTTTGAGGATATAGCCTAGCAATAAACTAAAATTAACACTTACGGTTTAATATAATCTTATTTTGAAAATACGTTAGACTAATATTCAATTCAGATTTATAGTCAAATGTAAACTCAGTGTAACATCACTGTTCATTGCGGTCAAAATAAATCTAAAAGTTATCTTAAAGCTTCATATTGATATTACGAGATTGCCAGTTTAATTCTGACAAAAATCATAAGTGTCGTTTTGACTATTATACCTTGTACAACCCCTCCACAGTAGACTGCGGTGCCATTTGCGATCGAACAGTGGCCATTACTAGAAGTAGTCGCCTGTTATTAGTTCCTACATTTTGAATACCTATACGTGCCGATACTGTGGACGCTGCAACCGTTGACGTTTATTTTTTAAGTGAAGTGTACGTACAAGATTGAGGATTTGTTACGTGGATGGGGCTTCTCTGAAGAGACATGTCAAAAATTGACAAAATTTATTGGTATGTTGCTATTATATCATTTAAGTACTTATAATAAGTACATGTGTACCTTAATGTACCGTACTCCCCATTGAAAGTCGATTCTTAATGGTTTTAATTGTCGTTAGGAAATTTCCGTTAATACTTAATAATTGTAACAAAATCTAGTTTTCATTCTTGTACAGCACATAATTTATAGTTACCCAAAACCGCTGTCAATAAAACCAAAACCAATATAGATTTCAGATGAGCAAACTTCAGATATTCAAAAAAGATCCGGAACATTTTTTTTTAATTTTTTTGTCACAACTTCTCTAATTATAATAATTTTTTCAGAACGATATGGAGCAAAGAAAACATATCATTAAGTAATTTTATTGAAGTGTCGCTTTACACGCAATAAATGAGCTATGGTTGTAAGAAGAATTGAAGGGGATTTTCATCGTTTCAATTTTTTGAAGCTATGCTGCCTAAGAGGTTGTATATTATAGAATTATTAAATTTGTGGAAAAAGGTGCCTCACTACCAAATGAAACTGGGCCTTTAGGTTTCTCAGAAAAAAATATGTTCCCAGTTAATTGTTATAGGATTTGTTACATTTTCGTTAGGCCACCCTGTACCTACTTGTTTATACATATACTTACAAGCTAGGTCCAGAACTGTTATGTATAAATTTATTCTTTAATAAAATATTATAGCCCTTTAAAATATGATTTTTAATCCACAAACCTGTACTTCGTCTTATACAACTTACTATAAAAAACAGGAATATTTTTTTGAGACTACCATACCATACATTTAGAAAAAAATATATTAAAAACTAATTAACCATTTTATTCAAATAATTTCGCAATCTGTACATATTCAGTATAATGCATCAAAATTTAAAAACGAAGTTAAAAGCGTGTAGCTATATTTTGAATAAAATATAATAACTTCAGATTTAGTGACTTTAACGTACAGGGTGATCCACATAACATTGTACCCCCCTTAACTTCTTTATTTTTCGAGTTAAAGAAAAAATTGAAGAAGAAGTTAAGGGCGGGGGTAAAATGTTATGTGGATCACCCTGCTAGACATTTGATACCATCTTGTAGCCATATTATAGTCAAATTGATTCATGTGTAGCGTCTACGTGTGGTATTTTAGGTTTATTTCAAAATGTGGGAAGTAGGAAGTATTATAATAATATTAAAAATAAATCATTTCATTCTTTTCTATAGACGAAATAAACAAAAATTCAGATTCGTTTGAAATTATCATAGTTTCACACTAACCCCATACATTCTTTAACTGATTACTTCTAAATAGAGTAAAATCAACAATAAGCAATTCCAGAGTTGAAGCTAAATTTGTTTCATTTTGACTAAATTTTATAGTTATTTAGAATGCAAATTGTGTTTTAAACGCCTCTTTGTTAGATTCGCCTTGATAATACTCAAGGATAGAAATGATCCTTAGCAATATACTTTGATGGAATTTAATTTATTTTCGTTTTAATCATATTATTTGATAAACTGTGAACACAAAGTTATTATTTAATTGATATTTAACTGATCATACATATGAATTAAAATAAGTATGCAGTATATTCCAAAATACCTTATATAGTGATACTAATAGTAAAATCGTTCTGTGCCGAAATTCGTGTAGGTTGTATAGGGTGACTAAGATATGGTTAAAACCATATATATTATATTCGCTTTAAACCTAGATTTTTTTGTGTGTAATAAATATGATTATGATTTCAATAGGAACATTTTCTTTTGTTAGGTTGACAGCAATGATTTTGCTGGACACCTTATAAAAATTTTACTTTAATACTAACATTACATGTGTCGAAGAATTCAAATACCTATTAAGATTGGGTATTTTAAAATGAATAAATGTTTTCATCAGCTACAATATTATTAGCATACAAAAACCTCCAAGTACGAATAGTCTTTGAAGAAAATGGTGTCTGAACTTGTTTCCGTATATGAAGGATTTAATTCAACTATTCATTGTAAAAATTTTAGTATTCAGGAAGTACCTACCTAATGTAGAAAATATATTATCAGTAAGGTATATGCACCTGTGTAGATACTTTGTTCTAAAATTAATCGCCACACTTCCTTCTCAGTTCATGAACATGGTTTTGGGATGTTAGTGGGGTAAACTCTAACTCAATTATATATGTTATTTAAATGTTTTCACGTCTTTTTCTTTTCATTCGCTTTTTTAACTTCATTATTAGAGCAGTTTTTCTTTTAATATTAATAATAATTGCAATAATTATCCGTCAAAAGTTTGGCGGATTTGACAAAAAATAATATCAAAAATGTCCATAGAGAAATTATGATAGCAGTTATCCCACAAAAAAGTAGTAATTAGATAAAATCCCGTTCTCACAACCTATTAAAACCGCTGTTAGCATTTATATACAAAAACATAGAGATAATATTCTGAAATAAGTAATCTCAAACCAATATGCGCATGTGCGATTCGAAACTGGTCCATTGTGAATGGGGGAACAATTTCATTCTTTTATATTGTTCCATTCACAATGGACCTAGACAACATCTATATTCCTAGACAACAAGACAACCATCCTTCAAGAAATTCAAGAAAACAAAATAAATACCTAGTAACCGCATATACCTACGTGTTTCATGCTATTTGGCAATCATCAGTACGGTGAGAGATATAGTTATGATTTGGAAAGCACGAACTGAAGTCCAGGCAGAAGCCAACAGCACATTTGCAGCTACTATCATGTTGTTGTATCTTGGGTTATGAACATTTATAGGCAGGTCGCTTTAGCAGCCTCCGTGGCGATGTTAGTAGGTACAAGCCCCAAATCCAGGGGATGTTCTGACTAAAGCTACAAATGTGCTGTTGGATTCTGCCTGGATTTCATTTGTTTCTTCCCAAATCATGCCTATCTCTTTGATTTGGTTATGTCAAACCGTACTAATGTTTGCCAAATGGTTATACGGTTACTAGGTATTTTTTTAATTTGGCTGCTTGCCCATTATCGCTTTTTCTTGTTATAAAGAATCCATAGGAAGATTCAGTAGATACACTGCTTGCATTTTATCCATGTGTATATTCTGATTTCAGCTATAGATGGTAGTAACTCTCTAATTGACTTGTTCTTGCGATTATCAAAAACTAGCCAAAAAATACCCGTTTCCTTTCTAACAAAATCTTCATACCAGAAAATCGGTTTTAGACAATGCGAGCACGTGATGCGGCAATAAACTATAGCGGACTGGCGCGTGCTTTCTGCCACATGGCGTAACTAACTAGTGCAAAGCTTTAGTTTCTTGCCTATTGTATTCTCGTGAAATACCTACTTACATGCCATAATCTAGAATTATTTTCCTCATTTTTTCCGAACAAAGGAACCCTCATTTTGTGTTTCTCTTTTGTTGTTAACTAAGACAAAATGAAGTTTTTACATTTTCAAGCCGCTAATTATGTTCTATGGTGAATTCATTAAGCGCCAATATAAAACTGTTGATTAAGCCTCCGGGCAAAGTCCACTTATTATTAATTGAAATTCTGCAATAAATCGATATTTATCTATTTAATCGGTTTGTGTTAGCGAGCGGTTTGGTGCTGTCTTTTTGCGTGGCGCGCCGTAGATATATATATATCCTGCGTTTTTAAAAGATGAATGGAATGCTAGAAAGCTGTTCTGGCCGATTGTAGGTGGATTTGCGAGGTGAAAGAGTCAAACGAAACTAACACGAAGACTCGTTTGAAGTTTCTTATTTAGAAGTTGATATATACCTAGTGATGTTCGATGTAAAAAATAAAGACAGTTATATTACAGAATGGGAATATCAATTCGCATTAATTACACTTCATAATTAGTATTCATTATTTATTGACATTGTATTTCCTTGTGAAAGAAAGAATAGTATTAATTAGTTAATTACATTTAAATGACTAAGTTGTTAGTTTTGTTTTCTGATTGTGAAAATATCGAGTAACTAATTTAAAAAATCTCTGGCAAGGAACAAACCAGAAGAGTAGTAGGTATGTATAACAAGAGTGGATATGTTGTTGAAATAGCACAATGATTAGGGTTAATCGCTGGAAGGCGATATGGACATTCCACTCGAGTTCTACAGTATATTTTTTCTACGGATATTTGGGTAAACTTTGAACATCATTTGATAGGTTACACTGACGTGTTGGAATAAAATAAATTAAAGGATTGCTTGATTTTCCAACACGTCAACACACACCGCAAAAACTTTTTTCTACTCCTTCTTGGATATTTGCCATTTTCTTCTCATAGTCTGAGAATGGATAAATAGGCAGTTCCAGTTAATTGAATACAAATTTGAATAATACATTTAGTAAAGTATACTATTTCAAGTACCTTATTTCATGTGAACATCATTATACTGGACATTAAATAAGGAAGTCTAGAGCCACTAGGTACTAAATTTTATATTTTGAAAAACTTTCCAGCACTAGTATAAATACAAGGGTCGGTGTTCTTTTATAAAATGGTGTTAAAACCTTATGCCTAGTCATTGGTTAAAGTAAATGCCTACCCTATCAGTTGAGCAATTATATTTCAAATATTTTAATAGAACCATACTTTCATTTATAGTGCACTAACTGGCATAGGTGAAAATGCCAAACGTCAATTCATGTCTAGTGGATTTATCCAATCATATTTTATGTATACGTCCGTCGAGATAAATGAAACTTGACAATTTATTTATTATAAAAGCCCTATTTGCAATTACAAATACAGATTGAAAATGTACCATATCCACAGTAGACTCTCCGTAGAATATTATACACGGTCAGTAATGCATTAACTAAAGTAATCTGCTACAAATTGCGTGTCATTGTCCTGCCTGTCCTAATAAGTAGGTAGAATCAACACAATATCGACTCTCATTGGAGGAATTCTGATGTTAATTAACGATAAGCAAAATATTTTATCTAGTAATTCACAACACGCAACAAGTTGATAATACTGTATTTATTTATTGTCCTATAACATTGCCGCAGAGAGATACAGAAGTAAAAGCCGAGTGTAGGTTAAGTATGCACATTCGGTATGCAACTACTGCATATTTACTGCAAAATAAGAACAACACATTAGAAAATTAAAAGTCTGATCCTTAAATACATGCTCATTTCAAGTAGGTACTTTACTAAAGTAAGAACGACTGAAAACATCCGCAACAAAAATGTTTTGTATGGAGTTGTATACAGGGTATTCCAAAAAACCCTGGCATAAATTCTGGAGCATACAGAATTTCAAAAAATAAAAATAAATTTCTTATTGACCATAGGTGTCTATCGTCTTTAGTTTCTTAGATGCAGGGCGTCCAAGTTTACTTTTTAAAATTGAATATTTACCGTATCTTCTACTTTATACTAGGTACAATATTGAAGTTTGACACTGCTGTGGTTTGGGGGATGGGAAATAAGCTGAAAATTTCAATATCTACAGAGGGCGCCATTTGCGCTACTTTTGGATCGTGCTTTTACTCGTAACTTTTTGAAGTTATGTTTTTGGTCTTGCAGGTCCATAATTTCTAATTCTACAGCCGTCTGGTTTCTCGAAACTTGGAAATCGGGAGTCGGGAAATTTGGTTAAAGTGCATCATTTCATTTTGCAACAAGAGTGTACTCTTAAGATTGAATATGGCAACAACGTTTCTCATAATCCACCTTGGTCGTTTGATTTCAATCACGAGTGTCGAGTTACTCGGGTGCTAAGGTTTATTTGTCCCACATTTTACAGTTCGACACAAACAGTTTTTTATATTTTCCTCTTTATTAGGACTTACCCACTGTGTACTTAAAATTGTTTATAATATAAAGTGTATCTCCAGATTGTATGCAAAATTTTTCTAAGTCCGCGAATTGCAAAAGTTATATCGTTTTGAAAAATTTTATAGAGTTTATACTTACTTATCTCATTCATATATTTGAGTTTTTTTAATAAGTTCATTACCTATAGTGCTTCAGGAGCGCAACACTACCTTTACTGGTGAAATTTTTGTACGGGTCACAGTCTCACTCCGAATGGCATCTACAGATATAACTACAATCCTTAAAAGACTTCTCCGTTTCTGTTTTAGGGGGTACAGCTTTCAGATCCTTATAAAAATTCAAGTCCACTTGTGTGGTTCTGGTACTCATATTTACTACCTAACCATAAGAGATACACTTTTGATATCTCAGGGATGTACGCGGATAACGAAAATACTTATCCCTGTCTCAGTCCCTTTTTTTCATATGACAGTGTTACTAAACTCTAGTATGACTTGTATGAGGTTTGCGGGAACATTCGAAATGAGCTCCATTCTTCATTGCAGGACTATAGTCGGGAAAATCTATATTTTACCTTATATGTTCTGCAGAACGACGCTTAGCAGTGACATTGTCTTCTGAGCTTTTGGAGACTAAAGGTGGATTTATAAACTCGACGTTTGCGTTGGCGCTCGCGGTTGACGGTGACTTTCGTCATTGCCTTCCGTATAGCAGATATTTTATGAACTTTCCGTTTGCGTCCAGAAATGTCAGCTAAACAAAACACCACGTGACCGCTGAACTTATTTTTTATTGGACTACGTCGAATTGAACGGCGGGACGTGAAAGATGAAATTGGTTTATTTCGGACGGCATCCGACGCAGACGGTGACGTTCAAAGACGTTTATAAAAGGTTACACGTAAAATATAGGGAGTGAATTTTCGACGCAAACGGCGACGGCGAGCGCCAACGCAAACGTCGAGTTTATAAAAAATCCACCTTAAATCTTTCTCCTTTCTCAAAGATAATGTCAAGTCAAAGTAAAACGACATTTCACTTTGACTTGACATTACCCTTTGACTTGACATTTTAATCTGACATTAAATAATATGTGAGGAAGGATGGAGATAAATAAAATACACATTCCAAAATAAAAGTTTATTTTAAAATATTAAGGCAACAAAATATCTAGAATAAGGTGTACATTTTCATCTTTAATGCCTTCTCTTAACTGATTTATTAATTTTAAAATTCAATTTAATAGGACATCTAAGACAGCTAGCTTTTACATATTTTTTGACTGATAAGTAATAATAGTATATTACATAGCGAGAGTAGTAAGAAGCTTATTACGTACGAGTGGAAAAGTTGCGCACGAGCTGCTCAGCGGCGAGTGCTGAAATTCCACGAGTATGTAATAAGCTTACTACTCGAGTTTTGTATTATAATTTTTCTTCGACGAAAGAAAAAGTATTATAATAGATAAACTATACTTCTGATTATCTGACAGGCAACAATTAGTATGTTGGTTGGTTGCTATGGTGACGCGGATGACGCGCTAACAAGGCACCCGTGATAATTGCGTTTTAATTAAGAACATATACGTAATTTTTTTTATTACATGCCAGTCATTACGTGTCAGTCATTACGTATCAGTGTTCGTAATAATGGACTTACTTATAACCTAAACCGTCACTTAATAGGTATGTTACTAGCATAGGAGTAGAAAAAAAAATTACGTACCTATCTGTTCCTAATTAAAACGCAATTATCACGGGTGCCTTGTTAGCGTGGCATCCGCGTCACCATAGCAACTAACCAACATACTAATTGTTGCCTGTCAGATAATCAGGAGTATAGTTTATCTATTATAATAGTTTTTCTTTCGTCGAAGAAAAATTATAATACAAGACTCGAGTTGTAAGCTTATTACATACTCGTGGAATTACAGCACTCGCCGCAGCGCGGCTCGTGCGCAACTTTTCCACTCATACGTAATAAGCTGTTTACAACTCTCGCTATGTAATATACTATTATATACAAATGCATTTATAAAGCATGACTTTACAGTACTAGTAAAAAAAAAACTGTAGTGTGCATTATAAAAGGCTCTTTATGAAACCCTTTTTATGATTTGATTTTATATATTTCAAAAGGATTGACGTTCTGCCGAAACATCAGGGTAATATTTAAGTAAAGGAATATTATATAATTTAAAAGACTATTTACTAAATTGAGGTTGTATTAATTTGACTGTTGACTGCATCCTCACTAAAAACATCATATTGTTCTTCTTAACCGAGTCAGTCAAGATATATAGGTACCTATACCTTGCGTCTTTACCGGCAATATTCTATAACAATTTTCTGATACTTTTCTCCTTTTAGATAGGTAATAATAATAATAATATTAATAATAATAATTCTCACCCTCACAATACTACAAACTAGGAGTATATACCCCAGAAGCAACCACATGCTTGTGTGGGGAGCAGGGGGGCAATGACTATTATTTTGTCTTCCTTTCCATTTGCGATCCATTTGCGATGAAGAATGATTACATCATTTAATTTGTTAATTTTTTATATATTCCTTACTCAACACTTTTGGGTACTGAAATTGTTCTATGAATGCTATGTATATGGTGAATTTGATGAATCAAAAATCAAATGCATTTCGAGCACATGTAGAATAAATTTAGTTATCTAGGTAAAATTTTTAATTGTTTAGGCATCTAACAAAAAGAATTGCGAATAAGTAAGTACCATATTAGAGGGACCACAGAACCTAAATTTTCATCTTTGACGACGAAGAGCTAGGTTCATTAGCACAATATTTTGCCAGTTTTCCATTTCTATCACAAGATGACTTGGAAAATAAAAAACTGTGGTAATTGCATCCTTTTTTAGTTTGCGCACAAAAAATATAAGTTAGGACAAACAATAATTTTTTGACGTTTTACCTATTTTGTGTTATATGTGGTTTTTGCCGGAATCAACTGATTTATTTACTATTTCACTTACTCACGTTTGGCTGCTAGTTTGTCTCTCTACGCTCCTTCCATCTACTTGTCAATGCAATGAGAAAAATCCAATAAATAAAAATTAAAGGGATGTGTTTGCGCCACAAAGAAATTTCCGACAATATACCTTAGTATAATATTCACCGAGAGTTGTTCCAAAAATAAATCCGATGTGAGGACAATAGTTATTGAAAACAATTAGATAGGTAGATATGTACCTACCTATACCAACTAATTATAACTTCCCTTACAGATGAGAGGGTAGAGGAATAATATAAGATACTTTTTCATAAACTGTAAGAAAGTACAAGATTTGATAGCATGTATGGAATCTACCTATACTACTGAAGACCTGCCAAAAGCAGGTTAGGTTATTATATTAGCAGTAGCCACTTAATGTTCATCCTTACCATCGAATTAAGTAGTATGGAAGTCGCACAAGGGACAAATTTACAGCGTTTTAGGAAGCCAACTCTAGAAAGGGATAGATTTAAATTTAAATTTGGCAATAAGTAAAACCAAAGGAGCGCAATGAACTTGTCACGTGACGGACAGCAAAGGATTTACTATGAATGTCCCATAATTGACAAATTTGATGGGAACGTTTTCAAACAGGAACTATTAGGTATGTATTTTAAAGAACGAAAAAATTTTACTCGACAAAAAACTGACAACTTATTATATAGGTAATAGGGGGTATTTTGTGTTTATAGATATATCAGTTTCTGTCGTTTATAATGTCCCATATTTTAAACATCCAGCTTTATTACCATTTACGTTCTTTTTACGGTAATGAGTTATCTTTTCGGTCGATATTTCGCAGTTTTGTCATCTTAAAAGAGGTTTTAGAGATAGATTTGTTTGTGATAACATGGCATTTCTATGTTCATGATGAAAATCGTATGCACAGACCATTATGTTAATCGCAGAAGAATAAACACTACTGGATGATCTGTTCAACCAGTTGTAGAAGCGCGAATTTTAGATATTATATTTTGTAATGTATGCAAGAATAAAAATAGAAAAATTTATGTAAAGCCGCAAAGGGAACCAGTGGTCCACTATATAAAGAAGAAACTGAAAATTCTAATGCCTTCTATTCTTAAACTTACTACATCTAGCCATGGACTTCACTTCAAACCAAAAGATACCAAAATACCTACTTTTGCTTGCTTTTTAGGCTCGCTTAAGAGAATCTATGGAAATATGCCATGTTAGATTGTCAAATTAAAGGGACATAACAAACTATCACTAACATTTTATTTTATTTTGGACTAGCGACCTGTCCCGGCTTTGCAGGGGTAAACATTTATTTATATCCCTAATTTAACTTGATTAACAATATAGTCTATGTTACTCAGTGATAATGTAGCATTCTATTAGTTAAATAATTTTTAAAAACAGTTCAGTCGTTTTTGAGTTTATTCATTACAAAAAAAAATACAAATCGTTTCTCTTTATAATATTAGAATAGATATTAAATTTGTTGTAACAGACACATTTACATTTTTTATTTTATAAAAAAATCTGCAACAATAGTGTTTTTAACATTTAACCGCCCTGTCGATTTTTTCGTCATGTAGCGCCAGTGGCGATCGCTTGAAACAGCGCTATGCACGGCCCTTAATACAGTATAGATCCAGTGTGGGTGTGCTGATTTATTTGTTGTTTCACTTATTCAAGTTTGGCTGCGCTAATAATTTCTTTCTCGACTACTTCCATACTAGCATAGAAGAATCTACTACGACGTAGATCCTTCTATGATACTAGTTATCAATTCGTTGGTTCCTACAACAGTCAGGAATCGTCAGTAATAGCCAGGATTTTGCGCAATTGATTACTGAGTGTCAGCGGCGGCTTGTGGAGTAATGAGAACCGAGGTGAGTTCCTACTTCCCGCATGGGATGTTTTATTTTTTGTTTTTGGTAAAACAATAATTCCCGTTTTTTCTCGCTTTTTTAAGAAGTAATAACGCAAACATTTCCATAATGTAAATATCTAAATACTCTTATCATTACCATTTGACAATGATTCGAAACGTCTTGGCGACAAACTTCCAGCTTGCTATTCCAAATTTAATTTTGCACCATTTTTGATGTAGGTACACTTCAATAAGGTAGAACTTTTTAAATTTTCTTTCATAACAGAATCTAACTCGTATGTAAAATCGATTAATTCTAAAAAAATCACGATTTCGTCGTGCCCTCGTAACGCTAATTCTAGTTTGCCACAAAATTTTATGCACTTTATTATTCTTTTTAATTCCTAAAAACGTTTTGCCTGTACGTGGAATTTAACTGAGCAGCAATATGAACAATTCATTATAAAGCAGTAAACAGGGAAAATAAAACAGTGCAGTTAATTTGTCGCATCCACATATCCACTTGTTCTTGTCGTATAAATTTCTAGAAAACTGTCGGGTTAAATCGCGACTTTCATCTTTAATTTATTGAGATAATAATTGTAAATCTGAAGTTGGTCTCCCAACTTTTTCTGTCGATGAAAGACTTAAAATAGGTGCCTTTCAAAATGTCCTGTACACTATTTTAAATTTTGTTTACTTCTTAGAACACGCGAGGCACCGAGAATAATAAATTTGTTATGAGAACGCGACGAGCCGTAACACGCACTTGTTGACGGAATGACTGAGACCGAGACCAAGACCACAGAACATCTTAGGTTAGCCGAGACTGGGACTAGAGACAACAAAGAGGTTGTTAAATCCTAAAGTAAATGACTGGACCACGTCTGACTTGTGGCTCGGGCGCAAGCGGGAACAGGCAGAACTAACACTGTTTTGGGGCTTAAAAACCTAGAGCCTTCGCGTGTGCTACAACCGCATATAAAATGCAGCGGCGGACGGCGGAAGCAGCGGCAATTTAGAGAATAGCGAATAGTATATAGTACAATATCGTCTGAGGGCGTTATTGCGATTTAATAAAGAAGGAAAAAGAAAGTAAAATATAGAATATAACAGACGCGGAATTAAATTATTTTTTCCCATTTTCTATACTGGAGGGCTTTAGTCCCAGAGCCGCCACTGCAGAGTGTTCCAAACAAAGGTGTCTGATAGGTTGTAAAAATAGTGTTTTCTGTATAGTTGTAGCCTGAATGTTCTGTGCCTTTAACGGTTTTCGATGTTTTGTAGAAGAACTGTTTTAAACTCATATTTTGCATATTTGGTGTTATTGAACATATAGAGGGATTATTTTTGTCAGCTGTTCCAAGAGAATGCTTAGGGACTATCGGACTATCCACTTTGGGGACTATCGGAAAAATTAAAAATTTATATGACGCGCGAAGAACACGCAGTTTGCAAACTTCCAGTAACATATTTCTGATTTGTTGTAGGACCGAACCTTGAAATAGTAGACCAAGTGACGGTTGGATCTAAAATGACCCATGTAATCCCGAAATTATCATCGCCAACCGATTGATGAAATTACCAAACATAATTTCTATGGGTAAGTCTAATTCAATGCGAACAAATTATTTATACGTAGGTACGCCAATGAATTTAGGGAATACCTGCATTGAATTAACATGAATTATTAAGTACTCGCGCCTGTCCATTTCAACTGAACTCAATTTTGTGTAAATGGACCAGAAAAAACCTCTACGCATTTTTATAATAATTGTCGAACTTTTGCTGGTCGCTGGGCTGCTCGAACCGGGCGTGATTTCAATAAATTATTAATTTATTGTGCATTTAATTGCGCGACAAAGAGTGTTGCTGTTCACTCCTTAAATTTATGCGCGTTTTTGTGTTGACAGGGAATACGAGCCCATATTTTATGGGAGGACTTTTTTAACGGCTGAACCTTTAGCCCATTAATTATTTTATATATGGGTATAGCAAAGCAAAATGACACGAAAAATCTTTTTTTTAATGCTATGCGCGGCATTTCGCTACCGTGTAGTCGTGAAGAAAGAAGTGTGAAAGGAAAAAAAATGTTGTGAAATTAGCTCCTTGGAGGCCAGACTTTGATTAGGCTTTAATTTGTTTAATATTTTCGATTTTGAAAATCAAGGAAGCCTTATACAGGGACCGGCAGAAAGTTGGACACAAAAATTTAATATTTTTAAACTCTGATTTCGATTAATTTAAATTTCTAGGTGCTAATCGAACAAAATTAAAGTTTAGTAGCAAATTCATGTGTTATCCGATGATAAGTTGTTTTGTTTTTTTGTAATAAACAGGGTGGTCGAAAAAAATACAAAAAAGGGTAAATTTCTTTTTTTTTGTCTAGGTGGCTCTGACTTTAAATCTAACATCCACCTTTGATTCCAAACAACTTTTGTAAGTAACTTTTTACCGTATTTTAAAAAATAAGGGTACTTTACTCTTGAGTTATTTTGACATTTTTGAATCTACCTCGTATCCAAAAAGAGATATTTAAATTTTGAAATGTGCGTTTTGAGTTTGAAATGATGCACCAACTTTTATCAATAATAAAATTTTCTGAGCAATGAATAATAAAAAAGTTTTCCATTTGTGTCCAACTTTCTGCCGGTCACTGTATATTCTCTTTACAGGTAAACTGCTTCTTCTACATAAAAAAGCCATGTTAATGGAAAAACTACAAAACCGCAATTCAGAATCATTTCCGATTTATAATGTGCTCATTTTTACATTATTTGTTCTGTGTTACGAGTAGGTATATCCTAAGATGGAACCAACAGAAACAACTACTCCGAGGGCTAATACCGCTCCGTTGAAACTACACCATTGGTTCTCGATTTTTGTTGGGAATAAACATTGTATAGGTCAAAGTTTTTTCCTTCAGAAAAATAACGTCAAAGATATTGATATCTTTGGTGGGACATGTCCTGACATGCTGCAGGCACAATGATTCCAGATAGCCCATAACCGGTTTCATCCCCTTTGGGAATCAACAGATGGACGTAGGCAAAATCCGGAGTGGATGGATTCCGATAAGGAGTCGGATTTTGGCGTATCGTGACTGGAACTTCCAACGTCAGCTCCGGCCCGTTAAGATTTGAAAGTTAAAGAATACTTATACCCGGAAGCCTTGAAAAAATCCGCCCGAGAAGCCTTCGGCACCACTCATAATATTACGTGCTTTTTTCTCATTTCTCGATTTTTCGGGGGCATGGGAAGCATCTGAACGTCACAATACTTGGCGAGGCGTAGTGACACAGACCCCAGAGCCCCAAGCCGAAATAACAAAAGGGCAATTTTTGACAATTTTGGCGTTAGAGAAAGACACATAAAAACGATCCGATTTCTGCTGTGATTAAAGCTAAATATGTCTCTACATTACCTCTTTGAAAATCCGAAAAGTGTTGAAGCTCTTAATCGTACCCTCCTCTAACTTCCTATTCCAGTTTTCATGCAGGGACCACTGTACCATCCGAAATAGTATATTTCATTACGAGTCTGGAAATAAAGATTTCTCCGTGCGCGCGCGACAAATTCCCGTGTGAGGCGCAGCCGAACGTGTAAGGAACGATATTTTTTATTATACTTCTTTGAAAACGGAAACTTAAAACATTTTATCGGCATATTACAATAAATTTAATTGACAAAAAATAAACAATGCAGACAATATAGTGTTTGGTATGTATGATGCGTTTCCATGGCTACTCTCAAATTAATTAATTAATTTATTAATTATTTAAAGGTGCTTTGTTGTAAATTAGTTATTGTCAGATAAGGTGAATAAAACGTCAAAAATATTACAGAAATGTATCTAAATATTGAAACACTTACGAATTAAAATACAAAATACCTAGGTATATGTTAAATATCAGAGAGCATATAGAGTTTCTTAAATTTAGTTTACTTTGCTATATATTTCTATTTTAAAGCCATATATTCGGTATTTTTATTCAGCGCACGGAAAGTTTTTCCATGCGCTGTTTCCGTGCGCTAGCCCGAAAACCCCATCTTTCATTATTGCTAAAACAGATGAAAATAAGGTGTTTTCAAAGAGGTATAATAAAATAGTTATTTATGTACCAAGGCACTGAAGTTCAACTTTTTATGACTCATGTGGAGTTTAGTTGCTGAGGCCTCTGGCCTCTGGCCGGAAAAAAAATGTTTTATTAGGCAAGAAAATAATAATAAGGGATCACCCGTCCACGAACCGACTACGCGCGGCGTTGCTTGACTTTACCGATCGCTCTACCTAGGACAAGTATAATGATGTACGGCACCTTCTGACAGAAAAACCAAACTGCTGCTTCTTGTGCAGCCTACACAACAAATCTATTGATTTTAAAATTTACTAAAATATGTATACTGAAGGATTGCGCTTCTATAGGAAACAATTTCGCAATGTGTACGAAAAGTTAAATGAGCCTTTATCGGCCGGGTTTTGAATATTTGGTCACCTTTGACGGGCGATTTCTCCGCGTCTGACGTTTGATGTTCACATCTCGCCAAGGCCTACTTATTGAAAAAATCGTACAATAATGGGCTACAATATTGTACGATTTCTGTGCTTTTAATGACGATTTTGGGACATTTTAATGCCGATTTCAAGAAAATATCATTTCGTGAAATCGACAGTGAAGTGTCTCAAAATCGTCATTAAAAGCAAAAGCTCAGAAATCGGCACTAAAGTAGCCCATTATTGTATAATTTTTTCAATAAGTATGACTCATGACTCATGTAGTTTATTTGCTGCGGCCAGAGGCCTCGGCATCTAAATTCCACACGAGTCATAAAAAGTTGAACTTCAGTGCCTTGGTACTCTCCACCGCACATTCGAGGACCCCAACTTACCACCGCTATATTGCGGTCGTATTAAAGTCGGTAAAAGGATGGCGGCTTTGAAAATGCGTTTCTGCACTCCGCCCGTCCCTTCCATACCCCTTCCATACCCCTTCCATACCCCTTCCATACCCCTTCCATACCCCTTCCATACCCCTTCCATACCCCTTCCATACCCCTAACGTAACGGGTAACCGCGGCGGGGAGAGGGGGGGCAGGTAACAGGTAACGTGACGGTCGGTGTTGCCGGATGTCGTCGGGTTTATCTCATTTCCACCTAGAATTTAGACGGTTTTGCAGGTTTAAATTGAACGTAGTTGTACTTATTTATTTTAAAAAAATTAATTGTTAGCCACGAAAAAAAAAACAAATAAATAAAATTAAACTCTAACAAATTGCTAATATTAATATTGTTGTTATGTTTCTAGGGAACAAAAAAAAACAACAAATTAAATTCCATCACAAAAACTAATAATTTGTTTAAAAATTTCTTTAATTTTATTTTTAAAATTTAGTACAGACCCGTTTTGAGTGGTGCTGAATCCAGGGTCGTTTACTCCATAGTAGGCCTTGGACTTTATATGAAAGAGGTCATTATTGCTAAAAAAATGCACTTCAAAAAATTAAAGTAAAATCACACAATTAATTAACAAACTTTTTGCAGGGTGACCCGAAAACCAATTGATCACACTGTATGTACCTATAAATAAATTCGATTTATAAATTTGCCGACTAACAAAAGAGACGAAGCAATGAAAACGATGTATTTTTTCTGAAATATAAATCACTCCAGACATCCCCAGTATTTACTGAGTGCTCTTTGTTATGCTATCAGTTTTTGCATTGTTCCATCAGCGAGCAGGCCAGTCACATTCATTTCGAACTTTTCTAGTATGTCATGTAATATGTATCAGAGGAAGGTTTTTCATCTTAACATCTTCATCGGCTCCGCCGTATCGTGTGAAGAATACGACCTTTTTTCTACGTCTCGGTAAACTCAACCTAAAGCTCGTATTTCTATATTTGTTGATAATTTTTCATGTTCGTATATAAATGGAACCGCCAAAGAGGTTTTTCATCTAGACCTGTACCAAATGATTTATCCTGTTTGAATATATAAAATTCTAAAACATTATTTATGGAAATCAATTTATGGAGGCAAACAAAGAACGATCGGCCCTATATCATAGTATATAAAAATGGATAAAGGTACACGAGGCACCCATACCAAACACATTTAAGTTATGTAAGTATTCTTTTTTTCAAAGCGCAATATAAGTATATTTGGCGTTGCCATTGCGAATATGATTCTCTTACCCGAGTATTTACGGTATTTACCTTTCCTTTCTTCCTTAGAAACTACCTACTTACTTATAGAAATACTACAAAATTAAGAGTTCAAATCTGACATTTATTTGACGATACAGGGCTGAGGAAATATTTACTCTTAAATGTGGGCCTATATGTATAGTATGGTTTTCGATTTAACTATATAGGATTCTTTGTCAGATTATGTTAAAATTTGGTTCATGTTTTTACATTAAAAAATCAATAACCGAAACCGAAAAATCTAATTTGCCATGAAACTGCGGTAGATATACGTTAACATTTTTGATAATTTAAACAATATATATGTAGGAATCTCGGAATCTCACAGAATAAAACTGAACTACACACAAGTCTCATTATTTTATGAAACTAGATGAAGCTTAAAAATAAAAATTGTAACAAACTACACTCGTTCACAGATCTCAACAAATCGTTTGGTTTTCAAATGGAACTCTATATCTACCTACATATCAACCCATACAAAGAATCAAGTGGTTACGAGAAATTTGAAATCAATTTTTAAATACCTCGTTTCACCTATAGGTACATTGATAACTTTTAGAAGATACAGACCTATGCGTAGTATACATATTCATTCAAAAATAACTGATACTTCTCCATTTTTGATTTTCTATTGCTTTAGTGTTCAGTAGTTACGCCAATAATAGTCATTATTGTCAATCAATTTTATAATAATGTCCTCAAATCTCAACCGATTTCTACACGCTAACTGGAGTAATCGCCTGAAGTAATCTTCCTAGGAACTACAATCGACTCATGTTCCTGCAAATTTAGTTTTTTATATGATTATGGTTTATTTACAAACCATTGTTTGTGATATTTTCTTTTCGGCAATTTACGACCTGGGAAGATCCAGGGGAAGTCTGGAAAGAAGTGAAACGATTCTAAGTTACTACCAAACAATGAACGAATGAAGTCGCTTATATCATATAATTATACCGGTGAACATTTCGGCTTTATGGTTATATTAAATAATGCTTAGGCGGCATGCAAGCTCAAAATATTCGGCTCGGATGCTAGTAAGCGACTAAACACGGATTTAACTACTAGCAGAGTTTACGGAGGCCTAACTTAATTTTTATTTCTTTGAAAATGAATGAAAACCTAAGGGGGCCTTGGTAGGCAGGAGATTAGGGCAAAGTTCACACTTTCCCCCCGGTAGAAAGCAGGAAACGAGGATGGGTCAGGCGGGTGGGAACACTCTAAGCGCAAAGTTACTAACCTGGAAGTACCGGGATCGAAAGATAGACGCGAGAGAGCTTCCGCAGTAGTAGTAGTATGTTGTCTTTCTTCAGGTCAGTGCACTTGCGCTTTTTGCTTGCAGTCAAATTTTGTGCTTCTTCAATTTTGTGATACCCAATTAAGGACCAATTCAGTTGTGGGCACCGCACTTAGCTTTACCCTTCATCACCGACTGAAAGTCGATGGATCATTAGGGCTACTAGGCCCTCCGACCACAACGAGGTGAAGGACCCACCGGGGGGAGCCTCCGTGGCTTCCGCAGGCCATCTTATAGCCAGGAACCACGTGACCAAGCGGGGAAGGGCTGTCGATCATTGGTCGGCGTCGCAGACGATTAGCAAGCGATCCCCTCCACATAAGTCTCGCTGCGGTGGCTGACGGCCGGGTGGAGCGGCTAGGGGGTGAAACCAGAGATATGGAGGTGAGGAGAAGGCGCTTAGACGAGTGCGCAGCCTAATTTTGCTCGACTCTGTGTGTCTGCCATTTTCTAGTACTAACGTCAAAAGATTCCTCTCGTTCTCCTTGTTTACGACTGGTTAGAGTGGTTGGTTACGGCATTTTTGTGTAATATTTTAAAGATTTGAGTGTTTTTTGTTAAGTGATAGTATAGTTTAATACGGCGATGCTAACCCATGTTTAAGCATTCCCTTCGGATATACCCTTATTCGGTGTTTCTACTCCTCTCGGTAAATAAATGAATTTAGGTTGGGGTGAATCTTAGCCGGAAATAATACCCAAAGTCAAATAAACGTAAATACACGGACTCGAGAACGCTGCTTTCCTAGGTAGCACAAAATAATGAAAGATTGCGGTGTAACAAAAAAGAGTAATACTCTGAAAAATTTCGTAACTCCGTTACAAGCTTGACTTTGTATCAGGTGTTAATTGTTGTGTTACCACATCCTGTTGAGAAAATGGTGTATCATTGTTACAATATTAGTGGAAAAAAAACGACATTGTAAAATGTTATGTTTCTTGCGAAAAGAATGCGAAGCGTGCAAGACGTGAATACGCACGAATATACCCAGCGAGAGTCCTACCTCATCACACGTATTTCAAATATATTTATAACAAATTGAGAATTACTGTAAGTTTAAAAAATAAAGAAAAAGGAAATAAACCATGACATGTTTTAACTGAGAATATACAGGAAGCAGTCTTATTATACTTCTTATTAAAAAATGATAATAATTATAGAAGCCGAGAATATTGCCGTTTAGTGTTTGAGAGGCAAGCGGAAATGTGAAAAATATATAGTTACGTGTTTTTATTTTGTAAATTATCACTCTAGAGATTACACTATACCTACTACTATTAACTAGCTGCCTACTACTAGACATTATTGTTCTGTTACTACTCCTACGGTTATTACAATTACAGATTCTATATCGTGGACCACACCTAAGGTACCCCCTTTCCAATAAAGAAAGAGTCATCGAAATCCGTTCAATATGAAATTTCATCCCCTATTTTTCCACCCTTAGGGGTGGAATTTTTTCTTCAAATTTAAATGGGGCCACCTCTAAAAAGAATTATCGAAATCGGTTCAATATGAAATTGCATCCCCTATTTGTCCACCTTTAGGGGTGGAATTTTTTCTTCAAATTTAAATGGGACCATTCTGTAGGTATACCATTTCAAATAAAAAAAATTGTCCAAACTGATAAAGACACTTTTACAACTTTGCCAAGGTTATTGAGGTGGCTGTGTATAATCGTCTTTATCACGCTGTCAACAGTCGGCTTTCTCCTTTTAAACATGGATTCATGCAAAATTGTTCAACAGCACAAGGTTCGCCTTTTGTGGGAATTCCATTTGTTCACTTATTTCTTATTGTAGTACCTTCACATTATGTGCTGTAGATATTGTAGTGAATAAATTATTATTATTATTATTATTATTATTATTATTATTATTTCGACTTAGCCAAAAGGCATTCGCACTCCCTCTACGGGGAACATTCACTCAGATCCCGGGCATCCCGGATACCAAAAGGATCTGGCTCGGACGAGACCCTTGCCATGTTATCGGGCCCTAGGTGACATTGATGTTCTTGGACGATCCTGCATTCCCCATGAATTTCCTGACGGTTCGGGCTGTCGCAAGTAGTACCGCTTTCTGCATGGACCTGTAAAGACTATCAGTTAGATTCAGCTCCTTGATGTTTCTCAGCAAACTTTTTGGTATAACACCAGTTGTTGACATGATGATTGGAATCGTCTGGACGTTCTCCATTTCCCATTGCCTTCTAATTCGTTCTTCTAAGTCTCTGTACTTCGCGATCTTCTCGACTTGCTTCACACGCAGGTTGTTGTTGTTCGGGATGGCCACATCAATCAGAGTTGTCTTCCTAGAAATTTTATCAACTATTATAAGGTCCGGTCTGTTATGGGCAACTCGTTGATCAGTCAGAACTGTACGATCCCAGTACATCTTGTAGTTGCTGTTCTCAAGAACAGGCTCAGGTGTGTAGTTGTAATATGGGACCCTTTCTGTCTGCACAAGCAGCAGCTTTTCCGCCAGTTCCCGGTGCAAGATCTTGGCAACCGAATCGTGTCGTTCCTTATATTCCGTTGATGCGAACATCTGACATCCTCCTGTTATGTGCTGGATTGTTTCTGAAGTTGGGCACCCATATCTGCATCTGTCATCCACTACCGATGCATCTCCTACAATCTCCTTATTATTATTATTATTATTATTATCTCGACTTAGCCAAAAGGCATTCGCACTCCCTCTACGGGGAACATTCACTCAGATCCCGGGCATCCCGGATACCAAAAGGATCTGGCTCGGACGAGACCCTTGCCATGTTATCGGGCCCTAGGTGACATTGATGTTCTTGGACGATCCTGCATTCCCCATGAATTTCCTGACGGTTCGGGCTGTCGCAAGTAGTACCGCTTTCTGCATGGACCTGTAAAGACTATCAGTTAGACCCAGCTCCTTGATGTTTCTCAGCAAACTTTTTGGTATAACACCAGTTGTTGACATGATGATTGGAATCGTCTGGACGTTCTCCATTTCCCATTGCCTTCTAATTCGTTCTTCTAAATCTCTGTACTTCGCGATCTTCTCGACTTGCTTCACACGCAGGTTGTTGTTGTTCGGGATGGCCACATCAATCAGAGTTGTCTGCCTAGAAATTTTATCAACTATTATAAGGTCCGGTCTGTTATGAGCAACTCGTTGATCTGTCAGAACTGTACGATCCCAGTACATCTTGTAGTTGCTGTTCTCAAGAACAGGCTCAGGTGTGTAGTTGTAATATGGGACCCTCTCTGCCTGCACAAGCAGCAGCTTTTCCGCCAGTTCCTGGTGCAAGATCTTGGCAACCGAATCGTGTCGTTCCTTATATTCCGTTGATGCGAACATCTGACATCCTCCTGTTATGTGCTGGATTGTTTCTGAAGTTGGGCACCCGTATCTGCATCTGTCATCCACTACCGATGCATCTCCTACAATGAATTTTAGGTAGTTGCGAGTTGGTATAACCTGATCTTGTATGGCCAGTAGGAAGCCTTCCGTCTCGGGGAACATTCGTCCCGAGGTTATTATTATTATTATTATTATTATTATTATTATTATTATTATTATTAACTAATCTGGTTGAAATTACACAGTTAATTTGCGAGACGCTGGATGGCAGGAACCAGGTGGATGTGGTCTACGTGGATTTCTCTAAGGCCTTTGATAGAATCGACCATCACACATTATTTAATAAACTTTCAACGTTTGGGTTCCATGACACGCTTATTTCTTTTTTTCGGTCTTACTTGATGAATCGTTTACAGTTTTTCTGCAATAATGGCTACATTTCTCTCCAATTTGTTGCTACACCTGGTATACCGCATGGATCTAATCTGGGCCCGTCGTTGTTATTTATCTTATTTATCAATGACATCACTAACAGCTTGGAATGCAACAAACTTCTGTTTGCTGATGATTTAAAGATTTATACATTGATTGGTTCATTGGATTACTGCATATCCCTTCAGCGGTAGATTGATGTTTTGTCCAACTGGTGTTGTATCAATCACCTTGATCTTAAACCCGCAAAAGTGCAGCGTTGTACATTACTCTCGTAAAGATAGCAGCATTTTGTTTGGTTACAAAATTGATGACGTTGCCTTAACTTCGAGTGATTATATTGATGACTCGGGTGTCAGATTTGATAGCTCTGTGTTGTTTATTGACCAGTACAATAAAATAGAGTCATCAGCCTACAAATCCTTAGGCTTTCTGATTAGAAACTGTCACAGTTTTACAAACATCAAGGCATTAAAAACATTATTTTTTCGTTGGTTCGATCTAAGCTTGAATACTGCTCCATCGTTTGGCACCCCGTATATGAAACACATAAAAAGCAGATAGAGTCATTTCAGATTGGGTTTCTCAAGTTTCTGTATTTCAAGACTCATGGCAATTACCTATCCTTGTCGGAGCTATGACCATGACATACTTCTCGGAGAATTCGATATGCTATCGTTAGACGCTCGACGTTCAGTATGTATATTGTTTGGCAACAAGACGGTGCTCCAGCTCGTAAATCAAATGCTGTCAAGAGGCATTTAGATGACACATTTGTAGAGTGGATTGGTTCAAATGGAACTATTTGAACCAACTCAGACTTCACTCCACTCGATTTTTTTCTGTGGGATTCTTTGAAGGACCGGGTATAGGTATGCGGAGAGGTCAAATTATATCGACCAAGTTAAAGAAAACATATCTCGGGAGATCAGAGAGATGAACGAGGCAGGTATCGTGGCTAACTGCAATTCATAATAAAGTATCACGTTATATTATTGTATGCACTTATGGCAATACAACAATTAATAGTAAGCTGTCAAATCTCCATTTCATATTCAAAAGATAATTTTGTGCAAACTACTAGAGCAAATATATAACATCATATACGTATATCGTGGAAACCAGAAAAATGCGTAGATTTCGAAAATCGAAAAATATACAATGTGTTCTGTCTAAAAAAAACACAATTTTGGTCTATATCTCTAAAACGCAACAGTTATTTGTATTTCTGAATACCTGGAATCGCAAGAAAATTTTATACAATTTTGATACAATTTACATTTCTTTTCCAAAATTAAAAACAAAAAAGTTAAGGGGGGTAGAATCAGTACCGTAACTAGGGCGGTGCGACCGGTGCCCCCGCACCGGGCGCATCATGGTAGGGGCGCCGAGCCGGGCTGGGCCGGGCCCACAAAATTCAACATGTAACGACTTAATTCAAGTATCGAACATGGAAATTAACCCACAATGTCCAGCCAAGAATATCAACAAAGAAAGATTTTTTAGTAATTAAAAATACTTAATAAATAATGTTTTAGTGGAATACCAGGTAAAATATATCAATTGAAAATGCACTCCAGCCCGGAGTCGAACCCAGCACTCCTACTCTAGGCAGTTACCTTGTATGCCACTAAAATATCTTTTATTATTTATAATTACAGGTACTAAAAAAATATTTCTTTATCACTTATTAATGTCTTGTAATACGGCTATGTTGAGTAATTGTAGAAATGACAATAA
The DNA here is from genome assembly GCA_963920635.1 of Pseudeuparius sepicola. Classification (NCBI taxonomy): domain Eukaryota; kingdom Metazoa; phylum Arthropoda; class Insecta; order Coleoptera; family Anthribidae; genus Pseudeuparius; species Pseudeuparius sepicola. Next base: position 41,102,990 of record OY987302.1, on the reverse strand, counting down.
CGGCCAAAAAATATTTAGTACACTTCTTTCAAATATCCCAGCTTTGGTTCAATGTTTTGAACTTCTTCAAGGCTAAAAAATATGTATATTAAATGTAAAAGATTCAAATAAATTTTTTAAGACACTTACTATTAGATTGAAGTATTAATTTCTAGGTTTATAATATATATAAAATGCAAAATACAATAAATGTATTTTATTATTATTATTTGAATTTTTTACATTGAATACACATTTTTTAGCTCCGAAGAAGTTCAAAACATTGAACGAATGCTTGATTATTTGAAAGAAGTATATTAAATATTTTTTGGCTGCAAACCCGTTATTTTCAATTCTAAAATTTATCATTTCTATGTTGCATAGTCAATAAAGATGTGCTCGGCTTATATAGGGGTCGCAAAAAAATCCAAACAGGATTATTTTTTCAGGGTTGCTTGAGGACTGATGCCTCCTGAGTGCGTTCAACCAAAAGATCACACTCGAACTCCTGGTACGAATTGAGCTATAGTGTGGTTTCCTAAACAATATAGGTGGTTTCCTTAACAACATGGGTGGTTTCCTAAACATTTTTTTATAGCAAAATCACCCTAATAAAAATTGTAGGAAATCAAAGTATGAACAACTTTTCCTCATAATTTTTTTGTATCTCTATAATAGGATAACGAGTTACAGCGCATTACTGCAGTGGTGGTCTTGTAAATATCTTTTTACAAAAAAATGACCTTAATGAAAGTTTTAGAGGATGAACTTCTGGTAAACTTTTTCTTCTAAACTCTGTATCCAATACTTAATGATTTACAGAGCATTATATTGTTTAATTATTTTTGTCATATAATGCCCTGTAAATCATTAAGTATTAGAGACAAAAAAATTATGAGAAAAAGTTAAAACTACCCTATAAAACTTATATTAAGGTCATTTTTTGTAAAAAAATGTTTACAAGACCACCCCTGCAGCGTGAGGAATTTTTGTTAAATAAGCAATGAGCTGTAACTTGTTACGTATTAGAGATAAAAGAAAGAATTATGAGGCAAAGTTGTTCATATTTTGATCCCCTACAACTTTTATTATGGTCATTTTGCTCTAAAAAATGTTTAGGAAACCACCCTATGGCGCAATTCGTACCAGGAGATCGAGTGTGATCTTTTGGTTGGACACTCAGGAGGCAGTCCCCAAGCAACCCTGAAAAAATCATCCTGTTTGTTTTTTTTTGCAAAACTGACATCTTTATTGGACTACAGTTTTGTTATTTAAAGAGGGAGACTTCAACAGGTGATAGAAAACCAAAAAATAACCGCAAGTTTATTTAAAATGTAATATATTTTCAAATGCTTATCATATACAAAGTTTTATAAGATTTCTGAAAATGGGGGGCGCATTTATCAGATTTGGCACCGGGCGCAATCTAGGCAAGTTACGGCTCTGTCTAGAATGTTATGTGAATAACCCTGTGCATGTACTCGTGGCCACTCTAAGAACAAAGAGGGGCAATGTCAATTCTGCAGAGCTGGATATTGTCGAAAATCAATTCAAGTTGCAGTTGTGTCACGGCAGACGGCAGTGTGACAGGATTATGGATGCTTGGGCGCACAGACAAAGCTACATACAGGGTTATTCAAAAACAAATGCCACCCATAACACAGCGGTATTCTACTCCAAAAATAAAGTGATCCGTGTTTTTTCTTTTTGTTCAAAACTCTATATTAAGGGCCCCACGGGCCCTTAAAAGGGGCCCTAAAATTTCGTTTTTTCGCTATATCTTTTAAACGGCTTGATCGATTTTAATGATTTTTTGCACACGTTCATAGATAATTATGTCACATAATTATGTTATAGTGCAGTATAAGCAACCGCCAGAGGGCGCCACTTGTGCTAACCAGTTTCATTTATTATGCTCAGAACTTTTATGCCCACGGCTAACTTGTTAATTAATTAGAACCACTTTGTAAAAAATTCCATTCTCTACAAAAAATGATTATACTGTTTTTTTCATAAATTTTACCGTTTCGGAGATAACGCCCAAAATTCAGCCATCATGCACGTACCACGAACCCACTCATATTAAACATAGTGGCATCATGATCTAGTTATTTTTGGAAACAAACAATGAAACAATCACATTTAACTTTTGACCATGTTTTCTAAAATTCTAATACAGTTTTGTTGTAATTTAATACATTTAGTTAAGTTTCCCTAATAAAATAATGATACAAATACCTAATATTGAAATAACTACAGCAAATGCTCAAAAACTTTCAAATTCTTAGCATTTGCTTGAAACTAAACGCCAAATACTTAATAAGTCCTCTTAAGTGTGATTGTTTCCAAAGGCAATTGTACCTTTTCAACTTCAAATTGGGAATAATCAATTTCAAATTGGGAATAAACAACTTCAAATTGAGAATGGTCAACTTCAAATTGGGATTAATCAATTTCAAATTGGGAATAGAAAACTTCAAATTGGGAATAGTCAATATCAAATTGAGAATAAACAATTTCAAATTGGGAATTGCAATATTAAATTGAAAATCAATAACTTCATGAAATAAAAACACTTATCAACAAGAAAAACTCAATTTGTTAACTAAAGTTTATAATATTAAGCAAAATTTCGACTGCCTGGTAATTCTCAAAAAGGCCAGAAATCTTAGAAGGAAGACAAAGACCAAATCATTTATCGCAAACTAAAGTTAACTTATAGAAATTAGAAAGTATAAGTAGTGCAAAATAACATAAATAACAAATTAACTGTAGCGATTTGCACCAGATTTATCGGAAATATACAGAGATACATATATACCAGAAATATTAAATGATTGACAAGGATTAAATATAAGTGTGCAACATATGGGACTTTTTTTTATTAATTACACAACCAAAATACAGACATTGCCGAAAGTTGATGTTCAATAATCATATTAGGTGCACTTAGAAAGGTTGCAAGTTAAACAGCATACAGGGTAGGTCAAAAAATATAAAAATTGTACGAGTAAAGTACCCTTATTTCAAAAAATTCAGCAAAAGGTTATTAAGAAAAGTGGTTTAGAATTAAAAGCTATGCCTAAATACCAAAACATAGCCACCTAAGAAAAAAAATTTTTCGTCAGTACTTAATTTCCAATTTCTTAATAAACAATTAAAATAAAAATTTTGCACCTTAAATGAGGGTTTTTTAATATGCACATTATCATTACTAATGTTTTACCTTGTTCCCAAAAATTTTTGCGAAATTTTAAAGTTTTGTTTAATATCGTTGCAACAAACATGAAGTTTGTGATTCCCTAAAAAATTAAGAACCTAAGTAAATTTTACAAATATGCTTGAATTTGAACAAAGTTATGCGAAATTGATTTAATTTTGATTGATTTATGAAATTATCTAGGGTGAATATTAAGACAAATTTTTTTTAGAAAATTATGAATGTTTTAAAAAAATATATATTTTTCTTCTTAGGAGGCCATGTTTCGGTATTTAGGCTTTTAACTTTTAATTCTATATAGACAGCTTTTCTCAATAACATTTTGCTAAATTTTCTGAAATAAGGGTACCTACTTTACTCTTATACAATTTTTTATTTTTTGACCTACCCTGTACGCTGTTTGACTTGCAACCATTCTAAGTGCTCGTAGTATAATTATCGAACATGTACCAACTTTCGGGAGTATTTGTATTTTCGTTGTGCTAATTAATAAAAAAAATCCCATATGTTGCACACTTAAATGACCACACTGTATTGCAAAAATATGATATTTTAAATTCGATAAGTAGGCACATATTGTGTGTTTATTTAGATATAAGTAATTAAAATACTGTTTAATATGAAGTTGTTGATTTTCAATTTAGTATTAAAGTCCCGATTTGAAATTGTTTATTCTCAATTTGATATTGACTATTCCCAATTTGAAGTTGTCTATTCCCAATTTGAAATTGATTAATCCCAATTTGAAGTTGACTATTCTCAATTTGAAGTTGTTTATTCCCAATTTGAAATTGATTATTCCCAATTTGAAGTTGAAAAGGTATAGATCATTATGCCACTAATGTTTAATATGCGTGGGTACAAGGTACGTGCATGATGGCTGAATTTTGGGCGTTATCTCCGAAATGGCATAATTTATGGAAAAAGTACTAGAATAATTTTTTGTAGAGAATGGAATTTTTTATAAATTGGTTCGAATTAATTAACAAGTTAACTGTGGGCAAAAATGTTCTGAGCATAATAAATGAAACTGGTTAGCACAAGTGGCGCCCTCTGGCGGTTGCGGATACTGCACTATAACATAATTATGTGACATAATTATCTACGAACGTGTGCAAAAGATCATTAAAATCGATCAAGCCGTTTAAAAGATGTAGCGAAAAACGAAATTTTAGGGCCCCTTTTAAGGGCCCGTGGGGCCCTTAATATAGAATTCTGAACAAAAAGAAAAAACACGGGTCACTTTATTTTTGGAGTAGAATACCGCTGTATTACGGGTGGCATTTGTTTTTGAATAACCCTGTATATAGACTGTAGGTACTTACCTACCATTGTTGAAATTTCCGCAATTTCTTTTTGCTCCAAAATTAAAGTTTGCAAGTTGGTGTAATAGATTTTTTTGCGGATGGTCTCAATACTGCTTTTGACTATCTATGGCTCCTTTAATCTATGCCGGGCGCCACACACAGCTTTCGCTTCATACAGTCTATTGGTGCAGAAGGAACTGCAACATTTCTATCTTTCTAAATAGGACCGACCGCGAACTACAAACTACAATGCTGTCGCTCCGTCGCATAGCGTCGGCGGACGGCCAATCGTCCGTCGGAATACCTGAGCCTCTTCCCCGAACCATATCTGGCGCGTCCATTCAATAATTGTGATTGTTTATTGTCCGGGTTGACGTTAAAGAGGTTGAGGTCGGGAGAGGCGAACCCGCCGCCGAGATTTAAGCGATCGTGGACACAATCTGCGCTGTCAATCTGCGATCGGGCCCATTGAAACGCGATCCGGCACGTGAGCCTCACGACGTCCTCGTGACTGACGCGGGCTTAGAAGACGCCGCCGCTCTGCGCTGCGGCCGGTGCGCCGCTGGCCGTTGTTGAGCGGGTGGTTGTGCCAGCAATGGGGATGCAGCAATTTTGACTTATTTATCAGTTACAATGTCAATTAAATCTGTGGGAAAAGGGGTCAGAGAAAGACTTCGAAATGTTTTTAATTTATTGCCAACGTTTCGACTTATTTAAAGTCGTCTTCAGGGCTCAAATTATACTTTTCTGTCTTTTTAAAAAAATGTTGCCATATGAGTCGATACAAAGGATAAGGTTATTATAATTTTAGTTGTGGTATGTTGGTTAAGATATCAATAAAATTGTATAAATGGGTAGAAATTTTAATTTTTTAAATTTCTACCCATTTATACAAATTGTATAAATGGGTAGAAATTTTAATTTCTTTGAATTTCTACCCATTTATACAAATTGTATAAATGGGTAGAAATTTTAATTTTTTAAATTTATACCCATTTATACAATTTTATTGATATCTTAACCAACATACCACAACTAAAATTATAATAACCTTATCCTTTGTATCGACTCATATGGCAACATTTTTTAAAAAAGACAGAAAAGTATAGTTTGAGCCCTGAAGACGACTTTAAATAAGTCGAAACGTTGGCAATAAATTAAAAACTTTTCGAAGTCTTTCTCTGACCCTTTTTCCCACATATTTAATTGACATTGTAACAAATTTCTGGGTCACTTAACATTAATTTATTATTTATCAGTATTTATTGAATTCTTATTAACTATAAAATCAATTGAGAGACGAAATACTGAATTTTGATGGGAAACAATCAAAATTCTGTAGGTAGGTTCTTTTAATCAGAATTGAGTGATTACCTATTGGGAATTCAAGCTAAGAGCTAAGCGATACGCCACCTGGTGGCCAAATGTAGAACGAGTCTCGATGACATTCGTTTTTTCCTGTCCCATGTGTTTACATTTGTCGGCCGTGAATTTCACCATTTTTATCACATTTTTATTGTTATTTTTTCGTTGAGCTGTGTTACATCTTTGTAGATTATGATTAAATTCAATATCAATGTGATAAGACGTTGGTTTTGCCTGGATAGTTCAAAGAAGACCAAGCTAAGGAACATGGCTTCTAACAAGGGTTATTGTGTGCCCCAGTGCAATTCCTGGGCGAAAAAGAACACCGAGAGAAAGTTAAGCTATATGCGTTTCCTAGGAAAAACGCAGAAAAGTTTATGTTGAGACTTGAGACAATAATGTGAAAAGAGAGTTAACTCAGTTTTTTTCCAAAAACACAAAAGACAACAGCTACAAAACAAACAAGTAGTAGTACCTATTCATTTTTCAATGGACATGGCTCTTGGAAACCTTATACACCTGTGACCTTGTCAATAACAGTATTACAAATTACAAAAGCCGAAATATGCTTGCCCTCCAGCTCCTGCGCCTTGCATAAATAATGCATTTTTTGCTAACTTTTAGCAGTGCGAATCTTTAAGGCGCTAATTATCTCATGGAAATCTGACTGAAAAGCACTTGTTTGCAGGTAATAGGCAAGAGTTTAATAAAAGTAGGTACCTATCCCATTAGTTTATGCCATGAAAAATAATGAGGACTGCAACAAACACTTTGTTCGTCTTTCTCCCTTTCAACCACTGATCTAGAGTTAATATTATTAGGTATTATTGCCACAATCTACAAGGCTAAGGGTTATCCGAGCCATTTTTGTTCTAAAAATTCTCGAAGAGAGGAAGAATTACGAAAATTGAGTACATACCTGCCCTAGAAACAACCTATAACCACTGTTGGATTTATAAACCTATCTAAACAAAATTAACAACAACAAATATATACAATTATAAAATAACAACATATAAACAATAAACACACAAATCAATTACAAAAATACACAGGAAAATTAAATAAATTGTTAAAAATCGTCGACCGAAAATGTGAGGTTATGCAACAATGTCATCGACGTTAGTTCAAGTAATGGCCGCTTGGCTCTGCGATCTTAATTTGAATTCCCAATACCTACTCAGAATTGTGAATATTTTTACGCAGATTACCGAGAAATCACTGATTTTATGTTTAGTGCTTCCTTGCAATAAACAATAATTGATAAGTGCGGGCTGCAATTTCGAGTCTGGACCTATCGGCGACACAGTGATCAGCGAAGTCTGATTGTCTAAACCCGAGTGTCTAGTTTCCTTAGTCGAGTCGGGCACACCGCCCTTTTGTTTGCGAGTGGAATTAATGCATTGGAAAATAAAATATTAAATTTCGTGCCCAAAGTTACACTCTCCCGGACACATTTTATTGCAGAAAGTTGTAGATACTTTTCCGAGATTCGGTGACAAAATGGCGCCCGATAAAAAGAATAGCGCGAGACAAATAATCACGCGACAGAAAAGTGCACGACAAAAAAGAGGAAGTTGGACATAAAAATGTAATACTTAACATTGTAACGTAATTTCTTGTGCAAATCAGAAATAACCCTGTATATGTTGATGCAAAATATCCAGAGTGTCTCAAAAGACTGTGCTGCCCACTTCTGATATTACCTTTTTTGAGACACCCTGTATGTAGATTTTACCACAAAATATATTGGGTAGTAAACAATATGTCACTTGTAGGTATATTTTGCAGCAATATATTGGGTAGTAAACAATATGTCGCATGTATATTTTGCGGCAAAATATACAGGGTGTCTCAAAAGACTGTGCTTCCCACACTTCTGGTATTAACTTTGTTTGAGACACCCTGTATATTTTGAAGCAAAATATACTGGGTAATATCTCCCATAATAAACAACATATCGCATTGAAATTTATAGGTTCCTGAGAGCGACAAATGGCTTCGTTTCATTATTTGTTTTTAAGATACTTGTTTTTCAGTACCTGAGGGGAAGGTGGTGTAATACCGACCACGGGGTAATTGCGATCATTGTATTAATTTTAAACCTAAAACATATTTCTTTTATCACTGCATGGTATTGTATAGCGCCACCTAGACCAAGTTTATAAAATAGTCTAGCTGAGCTATTGGCCGCTAGATGTCGGTAGTATACACTGTGTCCCGGATAAGAATGAACAGCATGGGGATATTGCAAACGGTGAGAGATAGGGCAACGGTTAAATGGGGAAAAAGTTGCGCAATTTTGAGGTCAATAAAATGGCACAAACAGATTTTTAATATCTTTTTTTCGTTTTTGAGTTATTTTGAAAAAAGTAAAATTTTGCGTTTTCGATTTTATTTTTTTCTGAAGTTGTTATCACAGATAGAGAAAAAAGAAAAACACTTTCTTATGGCACTTTTTAACGGGCCTTAAGATGACGTTTTTAGATTTGTTCTACAACGTTTCGTTTTTGAGAAACCATCTTCAACTTTATTTTTTTAAATACGGACCTGGATTTTTTTTGTAGATTTTGAAAGCACTTTTCATTGCAAATACCATGATGTATGACACGAAATATTTTTAAAATGTTTTGAGACAATTATACTGAAAATTCCTTTTTTTCCATTCATTTTTGTCTAATGCGGCCCTGTATTTAATAATAAGGAGTCTAAATATTAATCAGTATTGACAACAATTTAAATTTTTACTTCGAAAACTTAATATTTTTAAATTGTACGGCCCTGCGTTTGGTAAAGTGTTTTCCTCTGTTGTACAGCAACACAGTGTCGCATTGTGTTTTGGAGTAAATTCTTCGCTTTTCCTAATTGCGAGAAGAAAGCTTTAAGCCAACGTAATCAATAACTTTTGCCATTTATTAATTGCAAAAATACATTCGTTCGGCCTCTACACTATTTCTGTGACACAAGATATAACATGCTGACATGTTAAATTTGTCGTCATTTGAAAAAGCACCCTCCATATGTAATGAAATAAATTGTTAACTAAATGATACAGTGGGAGTTATGACAAATGACAAGGGATTGGTTTCGTTGTTTCAAAGCCTTCTAGGTGGAGGATTTTTTTTTTATTAACGTATGTGCCGTCCTTTTTTTAGTTCTCCAATCGAAAGATAAGTTGTAAGTTAAATTGTTGACAATACTGATTAATATTTAGACTTCTTATTATTAAATACAGGGCCGCATTAGAAAAAAAAAATAACGGAAAAAAGGAATTTTCAGTATAATTGTCTCAAAACATTTTAAAAATATTTCTTGTCATACATCATGGTATTTGCAATGAAAAGTGCTTTCAAAATCTGCAAAAAAAATCCAGGTCCGTATTTAAAAAAATTAAGTTGAAGATGGTTTCTCAAAAACGAAACGTTGTGGAACAAATCTAAAAACGCAATCTTAAGGCCCGTTAAAAAGTGACATAAGAAAGTGTTTTTCTTTTTTCTCTATCTGTGATAGCAACTTCAGAAAAAATAAAATCGAAAACGCAAAATTTTACTTTTTTCAAAATAACTCAAAAATGAAAAAAGATATTGGAAATATGTTTGTGCCATTTTATTGACCTCGAAATTGCGCAACTTTTTCCCCATTTAATCGTTGCCCTATCTCTCACCGTTTGCAATATCCCCATGCTGTTCCTTCTTATCCGGGACACAGTGTATAATGTTAAGTGAAATCACGGGTTGCTTTATAAATTTCGCTCATAAAAAAACAGGTATGTAACTAAAACTTAGACTTGTATTTTGTTGGTGAAGGGCTTATTTGAAAGCCTATTTTATGTAGATTTTAGTCAAGTATAAAAAGTTGATATATTTACATTAATTTGAGGTCGTCCAGTTCCAAAACTATTTTTAGGTTATGTGGGGTAATACCGACTAGTCTGATCGGTATTACCCTATTGGACAGAAGCATAGAAACAAGTTGAAAAGATGTTCCGAAAAGATAAAAACCGTAAAAAAATGTTGACAGGTGACATTACAATATCTAAAGTAGATCAAATTGCACAGATCAACCAAATTGATATAAATATGCTCGTTTTGTGGTGAATTTAGCTGAAATAACAAGCTAGGGTGGTATCTGTGCCCACTGGATACATGCGGCCTGTGCCCTGTAGTGACGCTACTTCGCCGGAAGGGTATATATGTGATAATTGTCGTTGAAGAAAGCTGTTTTCCTAGAAAAATCCTTGATCGGTATTACCCAACATGGCGATCGGTATTACCCGACAACGTCGGGTAGTTGCGATATTGTATTAGTGTTTTGTTTTTTGTGTCGACACAAGAACGTTAGAGTTTTATTTATTTTTTATACTTTCTTTTGAAGACGAATGTATTTTGAATATTCTGAAATAAAAAAAAGGGAAATTGTGCTTTATTAAGTTGAGTGATCGTATTTACCCCTATATGCAGGGCGTTTCAGTGGTCTATAGGGATATTTTCAAAATAATTATGACTTTGGATACTTTAACTAACAATTTTCTAAACATTTTCATTTTGACTTTCTTAGTACCGGACTTTGATGCGGTTTTTATTTTTATTAAAAATATAATATTATCCACTGATTGTTTCTGACAAAATTAGTTGAAATATCAGTGGCGGCTTGTTAAATTTTTCTTTAGGTGTGCGCAATATGTTATAAATAAATTGCTCCGTAGGTATAACATATTTTTTCGCATATTTTTCCAATGTACTCGCCATTTCGTAAAATATTTACATACATTACATACACAAGTACCACAGAATATACAGGGTGTCCCCAGTTCGATTGCTATGTTTCAAATAGACCAAAAATAAAATTTTCAATTTTTCAAGAAAGTTATTCTTAAAATAACAAAAAAATGCTTGCGTAGAACCCTTAAAAACGATAATGATTATAAAGCAGCAGTAAAATTTAAATCTGAAAACTCACCTTATTTGTTGATATGTGCATTTAGTCATCAGATGAAATTGAAAAAAACAGCAAAATGTGTTTTGCAACTTGTTTAGAATGAATTCTAAAGGAATCGCGTGTGGCATCTTCTATTTGTGAAAAATCGTTTCTTAAATAAATAACTTCCAATTCTGTTTTTAATCGATCCTTTAAGCATTGGATACATACATTTTTAAAAATTTCACGGGGAAAATTGATGTTAAATGATTTACTTAAGCGCATTATTGGTGAGGAAGTAATTTGCTTCTAAATGTCCTCTATATATGAAAGCCTATCTTTCATTTTCGACAGTATAACCTTGCATTGGGTAAGTCTGGAGAGATGGCCCACCGAGTGAGACGACGCATTCAAATATTTTCGCCAGCATTACATTTGCACACATGCTCAATTAAGTCACTGCGAGTCTAATGTGCAGCTGACAACCTATTTCGTGTTTAGTGATGTTAAAGCAAAATACTGTTATGTTCAATAATAATATTTGGATGGCTTGAAATTATTTTACGCTTATGGCAATGTGTTGTTTTTTATCGTATCAACAGGACCACACAAAGTATAGGTGTGCAAAGATCAAAAAAAAATGTACAGTTTTTTTTTCTCTGTATGCCATCTCAAAGAGATTTTTTGAAAAATCTAAAACTAATAAATTTCATCATATTTTCAGTTATGAACCTTTTTTGGTTAGTAATCGGCTATATAGATTTATGAGAAAAATAACAAGGTGCAATTTTGGACGGTGATTTTCCGATTTCTGAATAACCGTTGCCAACTTTTTTATGTTATATGATCTTATGTATAAAATAATTGTTTTTCTTAACTTTACAAGTCAATCTATGGCACACAGAAAAAATTAAACTTATTAGTTTTGATTGGATTTTTTTTTTCAAAAAATTAAAAATTTATCTTTGTCGGAATTTTGGCCTGAAAAATTGCACATGTGAATAACATCGAAATGTAAGCAACTTTTTAAAATAATAATCTAATTTTTTCAAGAAAATAACAGGTATGCAGGTATGCTAAATGACGTCACGACGTTTAATGGTTTCATTTCGAATCATTTTGGAAGCAGATATGATCGCCCCAGAATAGTTTTTGAAGGGCACTGTATATATTTTTTAATAGCGGAAAATAAGTTTTACCTATTACCCCAATTAATTTAAAGACATCGGTCACCTATCTATGAGCTGACTGCGTCGTTGTTGCTTTTTCATATCGCTTTACCTCCAATGAGCACGATGCGGTACGGAGCAAATGACCTGCAGGCGTCTTGTGGACACTCTGTTAGTGTCTAAATTATAGACATTCTATAATTTATAGTTTGTATCTTTTTCCTGGTTGTCAAATCACTTATAAAATTTTTGTTTCCTGGGTCTCAACCATCGAAATAATATGACAGTGTGTTGTCGTAAAAAGCAATTTTTTTTCCTTCTTTATTATTAAATCTTTTTTTTTTTTTCTTATGTGGGTATCCAGTATTGCTTACATATGTTTCAATCGAAAAACGATCTTCATCAGAGCAAAATTATTTTACAAATTAAAAGGTGCTAGAATGACAAAAAACTAATATTACTACAATTAAACATAAAACATTTTAACATTTAACACTTTCAATTTTCAAAAAATATACTTACATTATGTTGTAAAAAAGGCATGGTTTATTGTTTTAAACATTTATACATTTTTCAAATTATTATCAATACATATTTAGTTTCGAAAAATGAAACATTTTGGTATGAACCAATTGACAGCGGTGGAGTATATGGCGCATTACGTACGTCGATATAAAAAGAAGAACAATTTCTTTTCCTGGGCAAGGTAAAAAGTCAGTATTTATATATAGTGAGGCAAATGAATTTATAGGTTTAAAAATTAGTTTATTAAATTTTTGTACATATTTGAAAAGTTATTTAGATCATTTTTTATGTTAACTGTATTACTATTTCTATGTATGTGATACATCTCAAGATAACTTCTTTTTGTAAAATCACTTTCATAACTCAAAATTTCAGTATTTTCGAAATCAAATGAATGTTTCTCATTAATTGAATGTTGACTGAGTGCAGAAGAGAATTGGTTTCTTTTGTTTATATCATTTTTGTGCTTATATAACCTATTTTTAAGATATTGTTTTGTTTGTCCAATGTATGTTGAAGGGCATTGTTGGCAATTAACTTTATAAATTAAATTTGATTGTAAAGATTTTTCCGTAGTGGGTTTTAATTTAGAAAAATAAGCTTTTGTTTTATTATTAGGTTTGTGACCAATTGATACATTATGTTTTTTAAAAAATTTTGCAATAACTTCAGAGGTACCTTTAGCATACGGGAGTGAAAAATATTTTTTATTAGAATTAATATTATTAGATGACCTTTGTTTCTTTTTTATATAATTTATTCTTCTGTTAGGGGTAGGGTTAAGAAATGAAGGTGGATAATTATTAGTGTGTAGTGTGTAGTGTGATTGAAACATATGTAAGCAATACTGGATACCTACATAAGAAAAAAAATGTTTTAATAATAAAGAAGGAAAAAAATGCTTTTTACGAAAACACACTGTCATATTATTTCGATGGTTGAGACCCAGGAAACAAAAATTTTATATTCTATAATTTAGACATAGGTATAAATAATAGAATACCTACTTTACTATGGTTGTTCAAACCAACTGAACTGTTAATATTGCAAAATTAAAAATCATACAAGAAGGACTTACTTTAGTCCCTTTTAAAGGAAAGTTATTCTCAGGACTCCCATAGACCCGGCTACAAAAAATTTACGTTTTTTTATAACGCGCTTATGTCAAGGTTTTCCCGAGACCATCTCAAAGTTTTTTATCCGCGATTTTATGCTTCCGATTTGTTTCTTATAATTTCGCAGTTTAACGTTGTTTAATTTCCCCGTTCTCACCGCAGACCCATTATTTTAAAATTAAATCGGTCTGCTGTTTCATCCCCAACCTAAAGATTAAGCTCACGCCGAGACAAAGCATTAGTCACAGGTAGGTACTGAAAAAGAACTGTGAAATAGTGAGGACGGACCTGCCTTCTTGGCGGCTTCAACTCAGGCCGACAAGATATCTACATACACGATTTTAGCAACAATAATTATTAGGTAAGAATAATATTGTAATTGTAGACAACCTATAAGTACAATTTATTAGTACCTAGCGAGTTATTAGTAATAATCTTATTTTGTTTATTGCTTGTTATGATCATCGCTAGTAGATGCCATTTTAAAATGTTCTTAAACTGACACGTGCTCTAATTCTGCGAATCTCACCTATGTTAAGTAAATATAACTTTCCTTAGGAAGGAAAGACCAGCAACATGAGTGAAAAAAAAAGTTAAGTTATGGAATTTAAAAATGATTTGTAGGCATTGTAAATATGATGGCACGAATAAAGAAGTCATTGTTAGAAACATAGAACACCCACGATACGCTTGCCGCGATCCAATTGAGGACGCCGGCATTACAACAAAGAAATAATTTGATCGATAAAACTTTATTATTGCTGCCTGTTTTTGTAGCCGACTGTTCCACCTAATTGTACATTTTTATGGAAATGGAAGGGGTTCCTTTTTTTCTTCTCAAGGTTTTTGTTTTCAACACTCCCGGGCGTATCAGTTACTATGCAGGTAAAAAGAAACGACAGGTGTATCAAATTAACCTTTGAAATAAAAATCGCGCAATTGTCAGAAAACAAAAGAGTGTAATTCAACGAAATGCTCGGATTTCAGTTAGATCTTATTTTATTTATATTAGAATTCTTATGAAATAAATATTGTAATGTTAGTTGAAACTGGTGTATTTAAATTGCGTTTTTGGTCTATCAGACTTTCTATCAGTCAATTTACTACTTATTTTATATATTGCTGTTCAGCATTTCACTAAGTTTGTATATATATTAGTTTATATGTGTATTTTAGTAGATAATATCTATATTATACAAATAATTCTGTTCATTTCAAGATGATAGCTAAACGCTCTCATTATAAATGCAAGACAGCGGGAATACAATAACAACAATAGGAAAATAAAATGCATCCCCAAATGTTGAATGTTGAAAATTTTAAAAGCTGAAACTTTTTCTATTATTTAATAATATTTCAATAAGATGCGAAACGACCCCTGCCACTTCTTCCGTAGAACGGTCAACTCCTGCCATAGTCATCTTTATGTGAAAAAAAAAATACAGTGACCGGCAGAAAGTTGGACACAAATGGAAAACTTTTTTTATTATTAATTTCAGCTAATTTGCTACTAAACTTTAATTTTGTTCCACTAACAGCTAGGAATTTAAATTAATCGAAATCGGAGTTGAAAATTATTAAATTTTTTTGTCCAACTTTCTGCCGGTTTTTGTCATATATATATATATGACAAAAAAAATTTCAGCTTTTAGTAAGTATTTGTATCAATTGATATATATATATATGTATGTATGTATATATATATATATATATATATATATATATATATCAATTGATACAAATACTTACTAAAAGCTGAAAATTTTTTTGTCACTTCTTTGATAATTAAAGCTCTTAAAAAACGCATCCTGCCAGCTATTTGATGGGACTATGGGACCCGGCTTCGGCAGGAGCTAGTGAAGTAGTAAGGTAGTATAATATAATAGATAATATAGAGTATGATTTAACGCACAAAATTATTTCATATTTATTGATACATAAAAAATATGTAGCATTGAAAAGTTTAAAGACACGAATCTTCGTCGATATAGTCATGAACGGTTTCCACAAAAATAGTGCTTGTTATTAACTTTTTTGCTATTATTGTTTGTTAAAACAAATTTTTAGAAAATTAAAAAAAATAATCCAGTTGAATAAATTTAAAGGTGCACAATGCACCCTATCATACTCTTAAATAATTTCGAACTAACAATTGTTTCTGTGCCTAGCTAGATTTCGGACAACCGACCCTGTTGCGTCCATGTTTTTTACATATTTGACCCTGTAGATTTTGAACAATAACAGATACATAAAATCTTTTCCTACAAAAGTTGTTGAGAATGAAAAGGACTTTCAATATACAGGGTTAACAAAAATTTTTATGGCATATAAAGAAAAATTAGACTTGCCAAAATAAATGTTCAAAAATTTTCTAACATTTGTCTTAAGCCTAATTTTTTTTTCATCTTGTATAAAACCTCTCTAAAAACGCCGCCTATGGACGCCCACGTGACGTGTCTTAAAATTTTGCCTATGTCAATGGTAGTGACAGGTAGTGAAATAGCGCAGCGTTGCCACGTCCATCAATTTATCAGAGAATTCACCACAAAATTTCGATTTCCTGTTGGAAACGATTACTTTTTAAGGAGTATGTAGAATACCTATGAAACACCTACCTTACTGACATTTCCAGGATTGAATATTCACATTTTCTAAATTTGTTGGGGACCTCTTATTTACCTCCGCCATTCCTTTTGTTTGAAGCGAGGTACTCAGCCCTCCACCAGGAAAACGCCGAAGGGTAACCAAAAAACACAACTGCACTAGCACACATTGCACATGCAGAGAACTACAGTAGCTGTTCAAAGAGTCCGCCTTTAACCTCGATGCACAAATTCACTCGGTCAATTAAATTACAAATGTTTGCATTTTTACTTCAGGATCTTCTCTTCTACTTACTCTGGGCCAGGCCAAATATCTCCAGTGGAAAAATGTTGGTCGCACGCCTAAAAACATGTTTTACTATTTCACACAGGTACCTAATTTCAAAACTAAATTAATTTTAGCCCTTCTAACCTGTAATGTTGGGGTTCTAGTGCACTAGTAAAAAGCCTGGCGTTCAATTAATTGCAAAATAGCTTTAAAACACACCAAAGTGCACGAATACGGGAAAATAGCGCCGAAAATTCAGAGGGACGCAGGGAAACGTCAAGTAAACATCGGCCCACGATTCACAAACAATGTATCGTGCATGGGCCGAACAACGATGATTCACGCATTCGCGTTACCCTGCCTTGTCGTGCAGGTTGCAGGCAACCAGACCAGCAACTAGTCTGAGGCGTAGAGATGCGAGAGATGCGACGTCGAAGAAAACTATGCGTCGATTCAATACACATCGACATTCTTTGTAATGCAAAGCGTTCAGTGCAATAACGCCGGCATTAAGAAATCACAGCATTCTTTTTATTTAGTTTAGATAGATTTTCAATAAGTTTTATTAAAATTATTATTTTTTTGACACGCAATCAACTAATCTTACATTGACATCGATATCGATAATTATTACGCACCACACCAACCTCTACTGTTTTGTGCGTCATCTCTACGAAATGTTCGTGGTTTCGCGAGGCGACAAATGTGTATGTAGTTTTGTAATTCCTTGGTGCTGCTATGTGAAAATGCAAAAACAAAAAACGCCTAGAGATTCCGGATTATACCTATCCTCGGGACCGAGCTCGGGACTCGGGATTCATATCCTGTTTTCTGTTTTCAAATTTCAAACTAAGGTAAGCTGAATCCAGGCGAACCTCGAGTACCTAAATCTAGCAGCGCTGCGGCTGTACAGATTCAGATCAATTGTTATTTAAGTATTTTTTAAATTTGTTTGAGTAAAAAGGTATTTTCATCCTTTCTAAAACAACGGCAACACCGCGGACAATCACTTCCAGCTGATAGTACGTTCCGAAGCCATATTGGTTGACGTAATTAGAGCGGCAAAATTTTTTGTACTAAATGATAGTTGTATATATAGTAAAAATAATTGTATGTTTCTGGGAAAATAATATCACAGCGTCACAGCACAGCGGCCATTTTCCTAAACACCAAAAAAGATAATTATCGGTCATAATGCTATACTGGATGTCACTTGTTGTTAGATTGTTTATTGTTATATATCAACTGTTTTGTTAATGATTTAATTTGCCTGTTATCATGCGGGTAAAGAATAGGATAAGGTAGAATAGTAATAGAATAAGTCAAATGGCAATACAGGCAGTCATGCCTAGGTCATACGACCTTTCGATTATTATTTTGATTTAGTTATTTTCTATGTATATTGATATTGTGATTCCTAATAATATGTGCAAATAAAATTTACTTACTTTACTTAAAAAAAAATAATAATTGGACCGTAGTAGGTCCCATTTAAGAACCCCTTTTCAAAATTTAATTTTGAGTTTTCGTGTTCCCGCTGTAAATTTTTAGCTTTTAGTATGTATCATTTAATTTTTTTCACATAAAGATGACTGGCATGACTCCGTTCTACGGGAGAAGTGGCATGAGGTTATTTTACATTTTATTGAAATATTATTATACAGGGTGTAACTAAACTGATGGTCAAAAATGAAACCACGTATTCTTGGAGTCAAAATAAGGGCACTTCTTCATATATTTTTTTCTCCTACGGGCCGTAGTTTTTTTTATACAGAGCGTAGAACTTTGGAGAAAAATACACATATTTCTTAGTATTTCTAGAAGTATACGAGATATTTTCTTCAAACTTGGCGTGTCACATGAGCAGATGAGCCGTCAAACTTAAGGTTGACATGAAGCTTCTGAGGCTCCCAGTTGCGGAGATACAGGGTGTTAGTAAAATTAATTAGTTCAGAAAAATATGAATACCCTGTATAATCGCATTTTTTTAATTTGTTTTGAGTGGTGAATAGAATGGTTAACAAAAAGTATCTCTTAGTATTTTTTCATATTCGCAGCCGTTTCTTAATTATTTTTCAAGACCGGCAACGCTGCAATGAACAATAGTCACTAAATAACTGAATAAATCTAGCAATCTGTGGTTGTCAATTAAACTTTATTTAACAAAATACAAAAGCAAAAACGATAATAAAAGAAACGTATTGCTATTAGAAAATTAAATTATTAAATGTTCGAAATGACCGCCGCCTCTTTCAATACACGCAACTACGCGTTTCCGCATGTTTATTATTGCCATTGGCAAGTCCATAGCAAAAGTGCATATCAGTCAATTCTTCAAATGAAAATATAATTTTTCAAAATATTGATACTAAAGTGCAAAGTTGGCAGCCAAATGATTCAAATAATGCCAAGTTTAATTGACATCCACAGATTGTTAGATTTATTGTTAAAATGACTTGTTTATTGCAGCATTGCCGTTCTTTGAAAATAATTAAAGAACGGCTGAAAATATGAAAAAATACTAAGAGATACTTTGTGTTAACCATTGAATTTACCAGTCAAAACAAATTTAAAAAATGCGATTATACAGGATATTCATATTTTTCGGAACTAATTAAATATAATAACACCCTGTATCTCCGCAACTGGGGGCCTCACAAGCTTCATATTAACCTTAAATTTGACAACTCATCCGCTCATGTGACACGCCAAGTTTGAAGAAAACATCTCTTATACTTCTAGAGATACTAAGAAATATGTGTATTTTTCTCTAAATTTCTGCGCCCTGTATAAAAAACCACTATGGCCCCTAGGAGAAAAAAATATATGAAGAAGTGCCCTTATTTTGACTAAAAGAATACGTGGTTTCATTTTTGATCATCAGTTTAGTTACACCCTGTATAATAGAAAAAGCTTCAGCTTTAAGAATATTTAACAAGCCGCTGTCAATCGTTGTCCCGCCACCGTGATGGCAGGAGTTTATTTTATTAATGAGTGTCACTAATATTATCAAATAAAAGATGAATTAAGGTTTAGGAAATGTGACAATGAAAAGTGTCGCCAGCTCTCGGTCTATCACGCGGCCAATTTTTCGTTGGCCGCGGTCTATCAGTACTTTTGTATCTTTGTTTATGATAATACTTCATAATATTTGATAATAAGGAAGAAATAAAGTAAGAAGACTTTCCCGGCAGAATTGACAAAACATTAATAAGCGATGGACGTTTGATTCTGTACACTTTCGAACTTATTAAAATCTAACAATCCAAAAAAATAACACAATCGAATGCTAACTACCAACTATATGGAAGTATCTGATTTATTACATCTATAATACTTTCGCAAGTTAACAACATTATTTTATATTTTAAATTGTATTGATTTGCAGGCTAAATGCATATCGAGAACCAGTGGCGTAGCCAGAAAATTTGTCCGGGGGGGGGGGGGGGGGGCACCGACTAAAAATACAAAATAAAAATACAAAAATTTAATGTTTATTTAAAACTTACAATTTAATATTAAGCTTACGTTTTATATTTACTTTAGACAACTAGTTTAGCACCTCATCAGGCGATACAGGAATTTCACTGTGAATATTACTTACGGCTTATCTATTAGCGTTGACTGACGTATTAATAAAGACTGCTCACGGTTGTCAAGTCTGACACATTGTTGGCTCACCATGCGCTTTCCGGACACAAAATACAAAACAAAATACATTGTTAGCTATCAATATGACAAAATACTTTCCAGAATTATAGCTTCTTCAGCTGGTTCAACAGATCACCCCATAAGTCCAGAGTAGGGTTTATTCTTCTGCATAATGGTCTGTGCATACGATTTTCACGGACACGTTTGGCGTAACGTTTAGGGGCTACGCCCCCCCTAGCTACGCCACTGTCGAGAACTATAAAAGATAAATCTATCTAGCAAAGTGGTAAAAACGCTGCATGCAAAATAGATAGGTACGTACAAAATGCACTTACCGTCTTGTAATGTAAACTATTATATTTAAGCTATTTGGAAGGCGGTGAGATTCTATAATAATTTTATTTACTCCATTGAATATTTTTTGTTTGTATTAGTACATATTAATTTAATTAGGTATCATTTTCTTATTCGCTAACATTTTTTTGGTTTGGTAGTTTTTGTAACAAGATAATGGTAGAGTGAATGAAATGTCGAACTGGTTTCTTGTTAATTGGCTTAATTGTTGGGTAACATCCTGAATACCAAATAATTTTTGTAGAAGGGTGTTCTTTCATATAAAATTTTTCGATTTGGGCTTTCCTTGCCAAGTTATTCGGGTCTACAGGGTGACCCAAAAGTATTTTTTATTTATCTCAATAACGGCGCTACTTAAAAACTTGAAATTTGGTATTGTTATCTACTTACTGGGACCCCAAATGGGCAAATTCCAACTAAAAAATGTTTTGTCTTTCACATATCTTGTTTCACTTATCTTGGGACACACTGTGCAGTGTGCATACAGGGTAAAATATCTACATGTTGACTAGAAACACCCGTTATATATAAAAATTTGCCGAAAGTAAACTGAGTTGAAATTAGTTGAAGCGTAGTATTTCAGAAAGTTGGGCTGCTGGTTATACTGTGTTTGAGAATGCTCTCATCTCATAACCACAAACAGAAGAACGTTGACAACAAAGTGATTAGTGAGGACGAGGTCCAGCTGATTATTTTATTTTATTAGACTTTTAAATAAAATACAATTTTTTAATCGTTTAAATAGAAATGAAATTAGGCAGTCACAAAAAAATTTCAATTACCTACTAAAGCCTTTTTTACGTCGAGACGAATACAAAGAATGGTGACAATACATGATCTTTTTATACAAAAATATGTGTGACGTCATACATTTGCCGACAACTGTTGGTTTGGTGGTTGTCAAGCGAGATCGTTGTCACTAACCTGACCTGACCGACTCCATCAATGAAGTCATTGACGAATAATATACCTAATATTTTTAATTATTATGTGTCGTCACTAAGTCGGACTTTTTTTTTAGTATTGACGGTGGTTCGTGGCCGCCACCGTCGCTGCCTTCCCTACTGTCTACAACGATAGAACACAAGAATTTATTGGATTTTCTGAAAATGCCTCCTAAACTGTAATAGTTTTAATTAAGAAATTCGTTTTCCCAACAAAGAGACGAGCTGAAATAATAGGCCCCTGACTTTTTAGAAACTACATGATGTCATATACTTTATCCGTTTTGTCGGACGCGTATTCGTCAACGGAGCCTTCAGCAGTAGCCATCAATGGGTGCCATCAACTACAACAGTTGACGTTAGCGTTCCACAGATCCTGGCAACGAGGGATGCCTAACAGGGGACGCCAGGGAATCAGTTTGACTCCTGTTCTTGTTCTTGAAATAATAGAAATTGGCAGACTCCTGCGGGTTACCTGGTGCAGATACATGGTGCAAGTGTCGTTATCTGGTTCGGATCTCAGTTCCACACCTATCTCGGACAGTCTCGGGTCCGGCTTTGTCAAGTGGGAGTAGAGGAAGTAAAATTGGTTCAAAACGTCCGCGTTTGTCACTATATGGGGAAGTTGAGCCCTTATCTGCATAAATTATTTACCAATCGCCCCGCTCTGCTATTGTGGAGTATTTTGCTGGAACCAGAACGATTGAAAGATTGTATATACGTACCGACCCAATAAAGAAAATAACGACTTATCAATGATTACTACTATAATACGTTCCTTATAAAATTTTAGTGGTGACTCTGCATTTCCATTATTGTTTGGCAAAATGCCATTCGGTTAAATCTGTCTTCGAGAAAACAAAAACCCGTAAGAAAGTATTCTCTGAATCGCAATCTTCAATTTAGCGAATGCTCTGTTACCAGAATACTATTTAATATACCAAAATTACGGCCCAATGACTTTTTTCGGGCCAACTCTTTCTTCTGGTTATAATACAGGGAATTTAGGCTAGACTAGACGCAGATAGTCTAGGAGCCACCGAATCACCGAAGATGTTGCCCATCATCGACCACCAAAACTATCATCAATCCTGATTGGTGGCCGCAGCCCTCCCGCGCTCCACCACCGTTGAAGCGGCGGACCACCAAACACGACTGAATAATGCCGACGGTGTTAGTGTTCATTACGCGGCCTGACTCAGCTACCTCCGCCGCTTTGCCGCGCTTCTAATAACGCTAATGCTGGCCCATCCCTATCGGAGCATCTATTACGGTGGAGACACGCCCATACGGCCACGGAGATATCCCGGTTTTGTGCCACGGGTGGTGCGGTGGCGCCAACAGTGAATGAGACGTTTGGGAGTGTTCCTCATGTTAGAGCACTATGATCTCTGAAATGAAAAGTGGCTTGTTGGCAAAGGGGTAGGTAATAAAACAAACTGTAAGTACCCGGACCACATTTGTGTAAACGCCAACATTTATAATAATAATAAACCGCACACTTACAATACTCCAAACTTAGGCGTACCCCAGAAGCAACCGAATGCTTGTGCGGGAGAGGGAGGCAATTACTATTCATTTGTTGCCATTTGCAGGTAGGGCCGACTTTTCTTGATAGAACTAGAAACCCTAGAAAACTGTAGTGATCCCAGTGAGTGTAGGACAATTACTAAATCACACAGATAAAGCTATTCAGGCGCAAAACCGTGAATCCACATATTTGTCCAGCGCTTCTGGCCATCAGCTGTGTTTTTCTATAAAGACAAGGAAAACATACAGTCTAAATAATTAGCAATGTTCCGGTTCCGAACATCGCCACAGCGGGTGAATCCTGCGTCAGCGAAACTTCTCGCTGACCCAGGATACATCATAAAGCAATTTAGATTCCTTATATTCTGCATGTGGAAATTTCCAATCAAAATTACAAACACTAATAGATTTTGTCTAATTTACAGCCCGACCAACCCCACAAAAGTGGCTGGTATTTACGTCAATGCTTCTGTCTCTGCTATTTTGGTGAATCCGAGGTGAGGGATTGGTGAATTTGTTGCAAGCAGAAGCACAGCAAGTTACGCATTGTGCTGAAAAGAATTATCCAATGTGAAAATTAATTCCTGAATGGGAAAGAAATTTGGTTGACTGCCAAATTTGGATCCTTGACCATTCGTGGACTGTTTTTTTGAAGAGCAAGTGCTTGCATTCAAACCGTAGGTATTTGGTATTTGTATGCCAACAGAGGCGTGCCACTAAAAATTCCATAGTCCGGTAAGTTTTATTATTTGCCTTTAAAACTATTTTAAAGCGGTTAATAAGGTGCCTTATTTGACGCCGGGGAAACTTTGATAAGTATTATTAATTTTTCTTTGGCATAATTCGTGTTGTTTCTGATTAAAACCAGTTTGTAAAACAATCGATGTGAGACCTAGGTATTAACCAAGTTCTGCATTGCTACATATCTTTTATTAATGGTTTTATGGTCCTTGCTGTAAGGGTTGCTAAGAAATACTTTTTGTACCTTCAGCCACTTTCGCATCTAGCAATCAAAATTACAAGACACTTCCAATATTTGACTTTCGCTTTGGGGCATGCTTGCGATTATGTAACTTAAGGTAAAGTGTACTTTATTATATTTATTCTAAAAATATTTTTATTTATAATTACGTTTAGCACATAAGAGCTCTTGGTTAATGGTATCTAATGCTTTGGAGAAATCTAGCAACACCAACACGCCAACCAACCCCTGATGTACTGTTTCAATAGTAGGTTGTGCAGGGTGTTCTGAGTTATTTTTTACCCCCTCCCCTTAACTTTTTTTTATTTTTTGTGCTAGAAAAAAGTTATTTAAAAAAATGTAGAAAGAAATCTGTACTTTTTACAGGGTATTATGCGAAAAAATATACAGGGTATTCCACCTAAGTGTGACAAACTATACATTTGTTGTTCTTTTTAATGGAACACCAAATATATTATACGCTCAACTTGAAGTGTTCAAAAAGGGCTTCTCAGCAATATAGAGGGTGTCCGGTAAGTACGTGGAGTAGGTAGGGGACGTCAAAATATTACGATTAAGCTTAACATTTAAAATCTCAATAATTACTATGAGGTACAGGGCGTATTTCTTTTTTTTTTAATTGAATTATGGCAATATCTCTATTCAAAAGAGACTGCCCTATAACGGATAGTTGGTTTCCCGTGGCGTTTTCTAAAATATTCTACGAGATTTTACATAAAAATACAGCGCGACCGTACCTGAAAAAGTCACCCATGGAATAACAGATGGGCCCCCAAAGTCTCAAATCGCTACGAAATTTGAAAATCCTCCATACCAAAACAAAACTCCAAACGTCAACCGATGTTTCCGAATATCGCGCGTGCCGCTTGGCCACGATGTATACAGTACGATCTCGGGGACCTCGCCAAATCGCGAAAAAAAGCGGCCCAAACAGCCGAACGGCTTTTTCGATCTATAGGGGCCCTTTCGCAGGCAAGAGGCCCATATACCCGTCAGCGGCCCCACGCGAAAATTGAACTCGACCGGCACTCCCCCTTCCAATCCATAGCCATTTTCCCGAAAAAGACGGGAAAAAAATTCGGGAGCCGAACGGCTCTTCCGATTCGGATGCCTTTCAATAGGGTTGTTGCCCATTATCTCGGGCGGTCATACGCCAAATTTGGGCTCGAAATATCGAAAACTGTATTACTACACAGGAGTAAACGCCATAACAAGCCTAGGCCTATGGGTCCGGCAGGGCCGATAGGCGCTTGTTAACAAGACCCCTTTTACCGTCTCCCTTTAATAATTTAGACGGGAAAAAATAATATTGACAGAAAGTATTGGCGATTACCGTTCCATATCAACAATTATTATTATATAGAAAAAGCAAGGCGATATCTAAATCAAACATACACAGGTTGTCCAATTTAGATGGAATAATGTACCTATATAACTTTTTAAATACACCTTGTATAAAAAATGTTTCAGAAAACAGTATTTCAGTTGATCTATCTGCATATTTTGGTGACCTTTAATTTTTTGGGAGTCAGTCATTTTGTTGCTATGGCAACCAACATTCTTTTTTAAATAGCACTATACCGTTGACTGACGTATTAATAAAGACTGCTCACGGCTGTCATGTTTGACAGTTCTTTGGCTCACCATGCGCTTCCCGGAGACAAAATACAATGCAAATTACATTGTTGACCATAGGCGCCATCTACTTTCCATGACATGAAACTAGAGCTGTGAGAAGTCTTATTAATACGTCAGTCAACGACTATACACTTTTCTGTTCAAATTTGGAACCAGCTCCTTTTTGTGCATACGAACATATAAAACTTTATTAGGGTTGCATAAGAAAATTTTCGAGAAAAAGTACAATTTCTGCAAGTACGCCAAAATTTAAATTCGAGAGCGTTGCCTAAAAAGTAGGCCATATCTAATGAAAATTTTGAGATTATTGCATGTAATGATAAGTTACGGACGACAGGTAAATCATGTAAAGCTTGCAAAATGTCTTTATTAATAAATTGATAGGCACCATAAATCAATGGTACAAAAAATCAATGAATCAAATGCTCGAAATGTTCTCCATTTACAGCGAGACAAAGTCTGTGTATATTCCTAAACCATTCTGGAGGAATCAACGCTATTTGGTTTCTTATGCGCTGTTCTAATTTTGGGGACGATTTTTATACACCCTGGATTTTAGGTTTCCCACAAGAAAAAATCACACGGGGTAAGATCGGTAGAAATCGGAGCCTGGAGGCCATTCTATGGCCCCTCTTTTGCAAATCCAAAATTTTGGGAACCAATAATGCGGTGGTCATAATGACATACGTAAATGTCAAAATTTTCATTAGGCTTGGCCTACTTTTTAGGCAAAGCTCTCCAAACAGCCGAACGGCTTTTTCGATCTATAGGGGCCCTTTCGCAGGCAAGAGGCCCATATACCCGTCAGCGGCCCCACGCGAAAATTGAACTCGACCGGCACTCCCCCTTCCAATCCATAGCCATTTTCCCGAAAAAGACGGGAAAAAAATTCGGGAGCCGAACGGCTCTTCCGATTCGGATGCCTTTCAATAGGGTTGTTGCCCATTATCTCGGGCGGTCATACGCCAAATTTGGGCTCGAAATATCGAAAACTGTATTACTACACAGGAGTAAACGCCATAACAAGCCTAGGCCTATGGGTCCGGCAGGGCCGATAGGCGCTTGTTAACAAGACCCCTTTTACCGTCTCCCTTTAATAATTTAGACGGGAAAAAATAATATTGACAGAAAGTATTGGCGATTACCGTTCCATATCAACAATTATTATTATATAGAAAAAGCAAGGCGATATCTAAATCAAACATACACAGGTTGTCCAATTTAGATGGAATAATGTACCTATATAACTTTTTAAATACACCTTGTATAAAAAATGTTTCAGAAAACAGTATTTCAGTTGATCTATCTGCATATTTTGGTGACCTTTAATTTTTTGGGAGTCAGTCATTTTGTTGCTATGGCAACCAACATTCTTTTTTAAATAGCACTATACCGTTGACTGACGTATTAATAAAGACTGCTCACGGCTGTCATGTTTGACAGTTCTTTGGCTCACCATGCGCTTCCCGGAGACAAAATACAATGCAAATTACATTGTTGACCATAGGCGCCATCTACTTTCCATGACATGAAACTAGAGCTGTGAGAAGTCTTATTAATACGTCAGTCAACGACTATACACTTTTCTGTTCAAATTTGGAACCAGCTCCTTTTTGTGCATACGAACATATAAAACTTTATTAGGGTTGCATAAGAAAATTTTCGAGAAAAAGTACAATTTCTGCAAGTACGCCAAAATTTAAATTCGAGAGCGTTGCCTAAAAAGTAGGCCATATCTAATGTAAATTTTGAGATTATTGCATGTAATGATAAGTTACGGACGACAGGTAAATCATGTAAAGCTTGCAAAATGTCTTTATTAATAAATTGATAGGCACCATAAATCAATGGTACAAAAAATCAATGAATCAAATGCTCGAAATGTTCTCCATTTACAGCGAGACAAAGTCTGTGTATATTCCTAAACCATTCTGGAGGAATCAACGCTATTTGGTTTCTTATGCGCTGTTCTAATTTTGGGGACGATTTTTATACACCCTGGATTTTAGGTTTCCCACAAGAAAAAATCACACGGGGTAAGATCGGTAGAAATCGGAGCCTGGAGGCCATTCTATGGCCCCTCTTTTGCAAATCCAAAATTTTGGGAACCAATAATGCGGTGGTCATAATGACATACGTAAATGTCAAAATTTTCATTAGGCTTGGCCTACTTTTTAGGCAAAGCTCTCGGATTTAAATTTTGGCGTACTTGCAGAAATTCTACTTTTTCTCAAAAATGTTCATATGCAACCTTAATGAAATTTTATATTTATGTTCGTATGCACAAAAAGGAGCTGATTCCAAATTTGAACAGAAAAGTGTATGGTGCCATTTAAAAAAAGAAAGTTGGTTGCCATAGCAACGAAATGACTGGCTCCCAAAAAATTCAAGGTCACCAAAATATGCAGATAGATCAACTGAAAAATTCTTGTCTGAAACATTTTTTATACAAGGTGTCTTTAAAAAGTTATATCCATTATTCCATCTAAATTGGGCACCCTGTATTTTCTCGCCACATGTTAAGTTAAGATCGCTTCAAGTCAAATGACAAAATATTATAATACAAGCAAGGCGATGTCTTAAGTAAAAATATTATATCCTCCCCAGATATTACATTAATATCTACTGCTTTAGGAAACGTATCCCCACGCTGTAGCAGATGGTAGTTCTAGCTTCAACACCTAATGCTTCCCTCGGTATTATAAAGATCATAATATTGATCTTAGGTATTAGTCATCTAATTCACTGTGCCCACATCGGCCGCATCCAGAGCCGTATTCTATGTAATGGCCGCGGTACTGCGGTACTGCTGTGCGCCTGTATATTTTATTTGATTATTTTTGGTGTTAATATGGATTTGACAACATTAGTTCAGTTTTTGCTTTGCATATACACTATGTCTGTCGATTTTTTAAAGGGGTGCCTTCTTCGAAAAAGCATAGTAGGCATTTTTTATTTAAAATCGGACTCCGTAGCGTTATTCAGGACACACCAAAGCCCCACAAACTAAATTTGAACAAAAAATAATCAAGGAGTTCCATCCTGCAAGGTGTCAAAATTGAGCAAAATAGGCATCTGGCAAGTCAAGTATGCCGTGGAATTACTTCGAAACAATTGGCTCGTCAACAGGACCACTTAAAGTGTTGGTGAGCAAAGATTCAATACAAAAATATTCAGAATATTTTTCTCTCGACCATCTCAAAATGCTGAATTTTTATGAAACTTTCTTTATACGGCTCAAAAGTAATCTGGAATTATCGAAAAATATTAATAAATACAAAAGTAATTTATTGTTTTTACAAAATGGTGACAATGTGGTTGACTGGGTGGATAGAGAAAAAAAATGTATTTTCATTTCATTTCTTTAAAAAATGTTGTACATCTTAAATTAAGTATGTGCTGACTGAAGCTGCAAATGTGCTATTGGCTTCATTTGGCTTCATTTGTTGCTTCCCAAATCATGCCTATCTTTTGATTTGGTTAATGTTACACCGTACTGATGATTGCCAAATATCATGAAACACGTGTATGCGGTTACTAGATTTTTATTTTTTTCAACTTTGAGTGCTTATGCCCATTATCACCTTTCTTGTAAATACATTTACACTCACTAATCTTACATCCTTATTCTTAAATTATAGCACAGAATAAAATTACTCGTTAGTCTGTGATTATAGTTAAATATATTTTTTCAGAATGTTTGGAGCCTCTGGTAGTAGATAGATATTATATTTATTTTAAGATCAGATAAAATTTGAGGAGATGGGACGGAGATTCCCTACAGCTTTTTCTCATATTTTTGTCAAATATATATACAGGGTGTTCCTTTAATAATGGTCCATAGAGCAACTGTACATATTTGGGGCCAAAATATGACGATTGAGGCTAATATGCCTTATAGAAATGTGGTTTTGTTTAAGAGATACAGGGCGTTGAAGTTCATTTTTTGAAATTGAATTATGGCTACATCTCCCAAAATAATGAAGCTACTGAACTGAAATTTGTCTCTGCTGTATCTCACAGAGGGCGCCACTTGCGTTGTTTTTGGATCGTGTTTTTACTCCTAACTTTTTTGAGGTTATCTTTTTGATGTTGCAGGTCCATCATTTTAAGGCATCTTTTCATTCTGCAACAAAAAGATACTCTCGTTTCATAACGATAAAATCAACCGTTTGCCTTGCAATTGCCAAAACGTGCCCCAAAACACCTGTTGACTTCAATATTCGAAACATTAAATTTTCACCTACCGCTTTCAAATGCTACAAATCGACTGTACATTCAAAATGAAGAAAAAAATGCCAGATGGGCATTGGTCGAAACACCATTCGTTTTCTTGAAATAGAGTGTCCAAATTTTGCCAAGTTTCAATCCGTTCCATTTTGAAAACAAAACATTTTTGGTACATTGTTCATAGCAATTTTTTTCTCACTTTAAATGGTACAGTGAATCTGTAACATTTGAAAGTAGCAGGTAAAAATTTTATTTTTCGAATGTTGAAGTTAACAGGTGTTTCGGGGCACATTTTGCCAATTTCAACGCAAACGGTTGAATTTATCGTTATGAAACAAGAGTACCTTTTTGTTACAGAATGAAAAGTTGCTCTAAAATGATGGCCCTGAAAGACCAAAAAGATAAACTCAAAAAAGTTAGGAGTAAAAACACGATCCAAAAACAGCGCAAGTGGCGCCCTCTGTGAAATACAGCAAAATTGATATTTTTAGCTTATTCTCCATCCCCAAAAACACAGCAGTGCCAAATTTCAGTTCAGCAGCTTCATTATTTTGGGAGATGTAGCCATAATTCAATTTCAAAAAATGAATTTCAACGCGCTGTATCTCTTAAACAAACAACATTTCTATAAGGCATATTAGCCTCAATCGTCATATTTTGGCCCCAAATATGTGTAGTTGCTCTATGGACCATTATCAACGGGACAGCCTGTATATCTATCTAGATACAATTATGTGCTTTAAAAATATGTTAATAAAAGGTTATAGAGATATTTTATCACAGACTATCACAGATTTCTTAAAATTATAGGTTATAGATGATCTTGTGCAGTTCATCGATATCGGGTCACCGTAAGCCCACAACTGATATTCTTTTGGAAGATGTAACGCGGATAGAATTCATTGCATTTGCTTTGTATCAGTATCGTTATTGTGCAAAACGTAGCATCCTTCCTTATTTTCAAAACAATTGCTTTAGGTACTGCACGAATTGATGTGTAGAAAGCCCACGAGGCACAAATATTAGATATTTTGAAGAGAGGTCTCACTCTTTATACTTTGAAGATAAATTACTAAATCTCATTATATATGGAATAGAGGTAATCTGTCGAATTAGTTTTTTTTTGTATTGTTACCTACATCTCTAAGCAACTCCTGCATAATCAAACTCTAATCCATTTAACAATTCACACGCTCAAATACCCATCCCGAGCGTCCCGAGCAACTAATTTATCTGATCAAACATTGGTCAGGTCTGGACGGCATACCACGATTACATTACAGTTTTCTCGCCGGGCGACCAGGCGGGCGGCCACAAATGCCCGCGCTGTAATCATATACCGACGCATTTTTACCATAGACACCTTTATATGTAGCTGTCAATTTGTGTGTTATCGAACAATTACAAGTGTGATGGCTAGTTAAGTTGTTAAATAGTTGTTAACTTTGAGATGGGCGATAGGATCCGTCCGCCGTCTGCGAACGTGAGTATTTAAGCCGGCCTTTTCATCTGGTGATTTGCATTGTAACTTTGTTATTAGATTATCATTATCAGTTTGTTTTAGCTCTGTCCGGTACAGTTACAAAGTAATCTGTGTTTGATTGGTTGCATAAAGAAAACTAATACATGAATAATAATAGGCTGTGTAAATTATTGAAAGTTGCTTTCTAAGAAATTTGAGGTTCTTGATTCAGGCAGGCATACAAGCGATCAGATAGGTGGGTACATTGACGAAACGTCGACGAAACGTTGACGGAACGTCGACGAAACATCCGCGCGGCCTCATAAATCGTTCCACTAGGCATGAGAATAAGCAAGAAATCAAGAATTTCGGGTAAGTGCGGCAACGTTGCGCCAATTCCACGGTTACTCAAATCAACAACTTCCCCTACATTCCCTCGTACCGACCCGCTCCTCCCCGTAGAAAATAAAAATTGCGATACGTCAGTCAACGAAAATAGGTTAATAAATCGCTGCATTATCATTATAATAAAGTGGATTTAAAGTTTTACACAGTTTCTTGGTGTTTTGACATTCACGTAACGTGAAATTACGCGGATTTCTTTGATTGTCAAAGTGGTATTAGTTAAATAAGGTATAATATATCCAAGTATAATTGTGTTATTATAGAAGAACCTCGTAGTGGTTTTTTACATTGGTTTATTACACTTCTTTATCTTAACCGCGAACCAAAACTTTGGTTTATTTCAATTTTTAAAGCTTCCCTGGAGTCCTCGGGTGAGGTTCCGATGCTTCCCGGGCCCTCGAAAAATCGAGAAATGATAAAAAACAAGCAATTTCCAATAGTGGTTTCAGAGAATTTTCCGTCGGTTTCGTTGATTCTACAGCCGTCCCGTTTCTCGAAAGTGGTTAATCGTGAATCGGGAATTTCTCTTAGATATCGGATTTTCGAGGTTGTTTTTGGTACCGGAGGAAAGCACGACACCCAATCAAGAGATTTACCACCTTCTTCGATTTTTAGAACGGCTCTATTCGAGGTTGTTGAATGACTTTTGCGAAAAAAGCCACCAATGTCCGTGGGCAGGGTTATAAGATTTTCCACTATTATTCAGGCAATCTAAGGCCAACCTAACAGCGCCGAATTTACTGTTTTTTTTTGCACTGTAACTGGCAATGTCACGTAAGGTAATGTCGCGTAATAAGATGTTAGATTTGCCGTCACTTGTGCTTTTAAGGTTATCGTGGGCTTTCAAACCCCGAGAGGGGAGGGGTAATTGCAACGTTGTCAGTTGAACGCCTTTGCGTCCGCACGTAATACCAATTTCAAGGGCCGCGCGTGTACATGCCGTGAATCTAGAAAATAAAATAGAAAAATTAAAGATCTTTTTACAAACAAGCTTTTATTTATAATAAATAAAAATATAAGTTTATGTTTAACCAATTTAATTGGACAGTGACAAGTCAAGCAAGTACTTTATAAGTTATAAGTTTTCACCATTTTGAACGGCATAACTGACGGAGTCAGTAAACCAAGTCATTTTTTGTGTGATCTGCCAAACCCTTAATTCAACCCTTTTTCCACACGCTACACTTATGCCTTTGGGTTTTCGAGGTCGGAATAGTATAAGAAATCATACGGTGAACAAGGCATAAGCAAAGATCATATCATGATCTTTGGCATAAGTGAGAATTAGTACCTTTTTTCTGTTTTGAAAAATCGAATTTTCCATATGTTTTCCCCGGGGGCC
This sequence comes from Pseudeuparius sepicola, assembly GCA_963920635.1. Lineage (NCBI taxonomy): Eukaryota > Metazoa > Arthropoda > Insecta > Coleoptera > Anthribidae > Pseudeuparius > Pseudeuparius sepicola. The sequence continues at coordinate 41,069,984 of OY987302.1, read as the reverse complement.
AAACTTAAAATTACTATTTTTTGACTCAGCATCGATTTACCTTTCAACCCTCTCCATGAGGGAAATGAGAAAATCAGTAAGGAAAATCTGTCACTGTCTGACGGTCTATATCGTCCTTTTTACAACTCCTTTATGACTGAATATGGACGGTTGGAAACAGGTTTTCTTTTGACTTTTCATACAACTTTTATCTGACTTAATTAGATATGAGTTTTATAAGTCCATTAGGTCGTGTAAATTCAAAGATACCTTAACGTCATAAAGAAGTAGCTCTAAAGTTGTGATGATCTCTATGAATACCTTCATATTACCAATTAGTCGTAAATATGGAACGTAGTGTTTTACCAACAATCCAATATGACTAAATACAACGGTCTGATTTAATTTGACATAATGCGAAGTCATATTGTACAGTGTTTGCTTCTAATACGAAGACATTTCATTCTGTCTCGGCCGTAAGTGGTAAAAACGAAATTATACGTGGGTGATATTATGCAATAAAGCATCTCGGTTTTTGACGATTGTACTCGACGGAATCTATTGCGAATTTTTATTTATTGTGAAAATTATAAATATAGCTCTAAAATTTAGAACGCGCCTTTAAAATAAAGGAAATTAAAGGAAATGAAAGAAAAAATGTAAAATATGAACGTGCTTTAAATTAAAATTTAAAATGTTACAGTTGTACAGGATCGTTCGGTATGTCGAAAATACATGTTTTCCACTCAAATTTCTATGATTTGTGCCCACAAATTAAATTCGAAGTTTTTCCACTTTCGTAAGACAAACATGGTTGTCCTATTTAACTGAATTTCTGATGGCAAACATGGCCGACGGTGCTTATATGACTTAGTAATTGTAAAACCTCAATCAAACTACTAAGATTTCATAAATAGTTCTAAAACTGTCAAACGACTATTAAGAGGTTATAAAGGGACTAAGACTAAAATCAAAATTACAGAATGAGTATTTATATGAGCATGCGCGTGGAGGGCTGCCTTTAGAAATTTCTGCAGTCCGGGGTAGGTGCCTCGTCAAGTTCGTAGTAGGTATTGCTAGTAGTAGTAGTATAAAAAATAAAGATTTGTATGACAAAACTGATTTAATTCCAAATTTTTGTAACTGCTCGTCTATAACTTCCTGAGCATTTGTCCCAGTCTTTTGTAAAACTCATAATAATTTTTAACAAATGCTGATATGCTTATACTGTCTTATTACTGCTTTACATTTACTGTATGACATAAAAATATGGCACATCATAATATGATACCTACATATTATGATATACAATAAATTAGGTACGTCTCACTTTTACTAATGACCCTATGAAAGTCGTATAAAGGTATTTTATTAAAATTACCACTTACTGGGGTCATATTGAGGTTGAAATGAATATTAACGCGCATGTGCACTACTTTCTTACCGTCATGTTCTCATTTCTATGTCGAATTAAGATCTTGCTTAAAACTGTTCTACAACATCTATGACTTCCACTTACTGATGTTTTATAATATATTTAAATCTTCTTTATACGACTATCGCTCCACAAAGTTTTAATGTGGTCAAATTATTTTCTTTACAACCTTCGTACAACTATATTTCTAAAGTCGTAAAAGTTGTTGTATTCTCAATGACGGAGACCTCTTTACAACCTTATAATAACCTTTGAAAGACTATACAATGTTCACGTTAAAGTAACCATGTTATGCCTGTTATAAGACTTTTATAGGACAATTATTACTTTCACTATTCGAGTAAATAACATCATAACAACTAGGTACTATAAGACCTATAGTTATTTTGTCTACCCTAAACGACAATTTTATATCTTTAATTCAACTATTTGGACATTAAGATAAATAATTATAACTTAAAATGTTACTTGTGGAAAATAAAAATTCAAAAATTTGTGTTACTTACTATCGGGTGAAACATATTATGGCAACGGTGCTCGTACTCCCGCCGCAGTTAGACCGATGAAGGGACATTTTATGGGCAGGCAGGCATTTACCCCCTGGCCGGCCGTCATTGCCACTACTTAATCCTTTCTCACAATGTAAGTAAAAAAGTGTTTTGAGCATTATTGTACCCGCGGCAACCCCCAGAGAAATGATTTCTTTTTTATGCACTTCGGCGAAATCAATGATTGGCGGCCGTAAAGTCCCAAACAATGTTATAAGGATCGTTTTGATATGACAAACATTTCTCCCATTTATTTTTTGCAATACAGTAGATAAACTAGTTTTTCCCACGTTTAATAACTTCCAACTTCACACTCATGTTTCTGTTTTTTGTTAGTAAACGCACATACTGTGTCGAATTCTACATAAAATGACAACTAGTTATTCTAGCAAGGCTTTACAAATTCGTCTTACATATTTTCACAAAATGCCAGCCAATAGCTTCAAGATGAAACAAAGAATTTACAGTTTGAAATGTTTTCTGTTCATAATAAACCGAGTAATAAACTTTGACACAGCCAGTGATGTAACAGATACATTTTTTTCGGTATCTAGATACAGATACAGATACGTTAAAAAAGTATCTAGATACTTCCAGATACATTCAGATACTATCAGTTAATTAAGAAAATTTCAGACCTCATAAGGCAATCAATATACTTACCTACTTTCATAGAAAGAATTTTTTCTTTTTGGTAAAAGTGCCAAAAGTGAAAATATGTTACCAACTATAACACTCATCATTCCTTTAGTGATTAATTTCATTTTTCGCTGTTTCATAACAAACTGATTAGCACATGCAACTGTTCCAAGTTGCAATAAACCGAGTAATAAACTTTGACACAGCCAGTGATGTAACAGATACATTTTTTTCGGTATCTAGATACAGATACAGATACGTTAAAAAAGTATCTAGATACTTCCAGATACATTCAGATACTATCAGTTAATTAAGAAAATTTCAGACCTCATAAGGCAATCAATATACTTACCTACTTAGATATTTATGAAACAAGTGTGTGTGTAGGTAAAGTAGAATTGTTTAGACGAATGTGAATTTTAGATTGTCACTAATTGAAACAAGTTGTGGGTTAGTAGTTTACCGTGTACGTCGCTCCAAAGTGAGCACTGAGTAGGTGCTTTATGTACGGTATTTTAAAAAAATCACTAAATCACACCCCATTTTATTATTTGTATTGTTTATTTTGTTTAACATTAGCAACATTTCGAAGTTTTCATCGCTGAGCCTGTTACGCCTTGGCGTTAAAATTTGTCCTCCTGTACTAAAGAAGGCGCTCGACTGGCGCAGATGATGGTAAAACCGCGTTATATTTTTTGCCTCATCGATTGCACAAAGCATGTAATCCTATTTGAATTACAATAAACCTAAAATTAATTTTTGCCCATAGGAACGGTTTACAAATTAAATATAGGCACGTGGCACGCCTTGGCATCGTGGCTAAAAAAGTATCTAGTATCTAAGTATCTAGATACTTTCAAAAGGATCTAGATACTAAAGCAGATCCTGATTTTTGTAAGTATCTAGATATGTATCTGGGTACATAAAAAGTATCTAGATACAGTATCTAGATACATGTATCTCGATACATTACATCACTGGACACAGCAGACCTTCTTCAAGCAGCTGGGCCGCGCCGTTACATTACATACCATGGTTCCCAAAAACGACGGCGATTACCGAGCACTCAACGGCAGGACGATCCCAGGTATCCCGTGCGCCACACACATTTCGCAAGATCTCGATGCCCACACTGTCGGCGCAGCACTGTAGCAGAAAGTTAGCTAGCTGTCAAACATTTAAGAAGCTCGCGTGTTTACCACACAAGAATTTTTCTTTAGTGTATTAGTCCATTTTTATTGGTTCACTTAACTTCGGGTCCATAATCATTTGTGCACTTTCTTCTTTCATAGAAAGAATTTTTTCTTTTTGGTAAAAGTGCGAAAAGTGAAAATATGTTACCAACTATAACACTCATCATTCCTTTAGTGATTAATTTCATTTTTCGCTGTCTATAGATTCTGGAGGCAATAAGTTCTATCCCTCTATTTAACGTTTATGGTTTTCTTGGCTTAATAAATTTCAAGAATAAAAAAAATTGACGTTGAGCACTAAAATGCTTAACTAAAACTGAACGTCTGAACTCATTTAAATAGCTTTAAACACAACATTTCGATCAGTATGTTGTCTCCGATCGTTTTCAAGTGAAAATCGCTGGCACTCCGACACAGCTCTTTTTGTCGCCTGCCAGGTAGTTATATCTATCCAATCGGCAAGCCATGAAACCAGCAAATAGTGAGTAGGCACGTATATTTAATGTGCTGTATAAGTTTCAAGTTTTATCAAAAAACTTTTTTATTTGTTTTGAAAGCAACTTTAATTACGCCTGCCATCTATTTAGTATACTGGCGGAGTGGCCTGCCAATGTATTTTTTATACATTATGCAAATTTTCAGGCAAAAATTCTAACAATGAAAAATTTCTGATTTTTATAAAAAAAACAACCAAAAACTAATAAATTTCATTTCTTTCGGTGTGCCATAGATTGATTTGTGAAGTTCATAAAAACTATTGTGTAATAAATAAGATCATCTAAAAAAAAATTGGCAACGGTTGTCCAGAAAGAGAAAAAAAATCGTCCAAAAATAGATTTAAGGGGCACATTCGATTAATAAGAAAATGTCAGTAAAGTCCAACGATAATTTACTGACCGTCTTGAATACTGTCTAAGCAGTGGCGCAACCAGAATTTATCGTCAGGGGGGCTGGTTGACAAAGTTTATTTTTCGCCGCAGGCGAAAATTTTCAAATTTTCAAGGTCAAACATTTTTAGTGAACTAAAAAAAAAGTAATATTAGCAAAAAATATTAGGCAACTGATTGTAGTTTTTCTTTGTTAACTGTGGAACTATAATAATAATAATTTAACTATGCAGTAACTGTAAGAAGTAGGCAGATACTATTTTTTTTTCTTTTACATAAAAGCCCGAGAGAGAATTCCTTGAGTTGTGTGGAAGTAAAAATATAAGTTAGTGCCTATAAATTTATTGCCACATCCTATAAATTAACATGTCCTCTCAAAGAGCCAAATGTTAGAATAGATAGGTAGATATCTTCCCATAGAAATTTATTTCCTTGTGAATTCATAATGATTATTGATTTTTGAAAGCAGGAATTAAAATGAGGTGTTCGCTTATTAAAATGCGCCGCATGCGAAATTTTTTAGAAATTTTAAGGACAGACAAACTAACATTGTAAAGTTACATCACCATGATATGTTTCTTCTTAGCGCATATAATTCAGGTCAGATTAGTTTTAAGTTCGGCGCAGGTTTGGTTCGGTTTTAAGGCCCGCGGCGCGAAGCGCGTGTGCGTGTAACTTGTGTTTCTGTTCTGTGCCGACTGCCGGCCAGACTAATCTTTCATTAAAAAATGTCAACTACTAATGTGTACCACCGATATCCGATATCCTCAATATCGTAAATTTGATAAATCTTAACATAAATTTAATATACCTACAGTTTAAACAAAATACAAATCATTCGTTCTTGTTTTTATCTAGCATTGTTTAGCGCTTTTTCGCTTGGTTGGTACGAGCTCGGGGGGGGGGGGGGCTGTAGCCCGGCAGCCCCCCCCCCTCGTTGCGCCACTGTGTCTAAGCATAGGAAGGATCTCAGTTTGAAATTCAATTAATTAGACTATTTAATTAATTGAGTATACCTTATTTTTAATTATTGTTAATAGTTATTAATTATTGTTAACAGTTATTAATTATTGTTAATAGTTATTAATTATTGATTATTTTGTTTAGAAAATGAAATAAATTAATGGTAAACCCACATCAGTTTCTAGAAAATTTCCTTATGTAAAATTTGATGCTGTCACAAATGCAAGTAGGTACAATATCAAAAGATGCATTTTTTACAAAAAAAAAACGTATTGTCGGGAATTTCTTTGTGACACAAACAGATCCAATTAATTTTTAATTGGGTTTTTCGCCACGGAACCCGAACCAAACGGATCAAAAGACAACTTTTTCGAGTCGCCAGGAAAATTCATAAATGCTTAACAGTAAAAAATAAAACTGAACCTTTAACTGAAAAAATAATTTCCTTCCTTCTGTTCTTAAACATAATCTCACCTCAAAATTAAATGAAAATGTCGAGTTAAAGTGTCATGATAACAAAAACAATAGCCTAGCCACCTGTCTGATATTGTACCTACCTTGTGTTCTATACAATCAGCTTTACTAACTTCTTTTTGAATAACCGAACCGGCAATATTTTAGTGAATTCCACTGAACATTCAGCAACACAGTTGCCCATATTTCCTGGAATAAATGCTGATTCCTCAATTTTCGCCTACTTCCTACTTTTTTTTGAGACCTGTCCCACTAAATTCTATGATTATTATTGGGTACCAGAGGGTTCACATATTTTTGAATTTGAAATTTGATTTTGCCCGATATAATTTTTATGTTATTTTAAACGAACATTAAATGGCCTGCAAGTCTCCCCCATATTGACAAGGAATCTTAAATGCAATTTTTTAAACTTTGTATCCAATTAAATTGGTGCTTTAAGTAGCATCGATCTTAATGTATTTTTGCTTTTAAATACTGTTCTGACATTAAAAAGAATGTTATTATCCTTATTTTATGTAAGAAAATATGGTTTTGACGATATCTCTAAGATGTTCAACGTTCAATTGTTTTTGTTGTCACCATCGCAATCAGCACAAAAAATACAACTCTCTCCCAAAATCAACGTACGGTCTACATTTAAAAATAATTTACGTTTAGTTATAATTTAATTTTAGTTAGCAATAACATTTAATTTGGCACAGCCTGTATACTTACTTACTGAGTAATTACTATATGTAAATTTGCACCTATATATTTCTATGGAGATGGGAGCAATTTTATCTGATGTATTTATTATTAATTAATTAATGTATTAAGTGTTGTATTTTATAATATTGTAACTAATAAAGTTAAATTATATTTTCAGCCCACATTTCGCGTATTTACATAGGTATTGTTACATACAACATACAATAGCGTTACGTATCTTATGAAATTAGTTTAATATTCCCCCATTAAATAATACGGCGAAGCTGTGCTTCAAAACTGTATAATCAATGATACCCATGGGGCAACTTTATATGAATAGTTAGCATTTGAGTTATGGGTGTACTATCATGATGCGAAATTATCGAGTTAATACACGAACGCGACGCCTTTATTTCGCTCATTTACATGGCGATGTACAGTTACGCGCCCCAATTAGCCTGGGTCTTTCCGTCAAAAAAAGCTACCGGGAATATCGATGGATGCGGAGAGCCACTCCAATAAGTTTTGTTTCAGTAAAATCTTGAACCTCACGTCGTTTCTTTTTGTTGCGCGCTGAAGAATGCAAATTGATTATTTTTATATAAGAACTGCGTAAAGGAATTCTCACAATTAGAACACAATCGGCTACTAAATTCTCTGTTTTTGATCCAATCTGTGTGTACCGCGTGATCTATGAAGCGTTAAACAATGACGTTTTCTCGATTGCGCATGTCCCACAGGCGAGAAGAAGAAACCACGAGAGCTGTAACAAATCACCGCTTCCTGTCACACAAAGTTTAATTATCCATTTTTGTTCAATTTCTCATCGCTCAGTTTGCACCGAAAAACATTAATTTTATAGCAAATTACGTGGAACACGTTAATGCCGCCTCTTCTACCGATATTTTTACCGATAATTCGATAATTTGGTCCAATAAAAAATTTGCTCGAGTGTATGTTATTGTCAGGATGACCACACGAAGTCGGGGAAGTGATTTGATATAGATCTATAACAAATTGATTTCCTCAAATTCCAAAATGTTGCGGTGGTTAGATATAGTTGGGTTCTCATTTTGTTTTATTTGTACAGGGTGTCCCCGGTATGCATACTATAGGTACTATTCCTTGGCCAATGCCACATCACGCCTCGATGCCACTTTTAAAAAAAGTGCCACGGTTTTGGTACGAAATAGACCGAATTTTGCTTCATCCTGTATACTTTATTATTTTTTGAGTTAAAAAAAAGTTGTAGGGGCGAAAGTTTTATGATTTCTGGTGATCGTTTTGTTGCAATTGATGCAGGGTGTTTATAAAAGAAGCACAAACAAAAAAATTGGCTGATGCTTCCGGTCCAGGGCAAAATACTGTACTGTATTTCAACAATCATAGTCCAAACTCGTTGCCTTGGTTATCACATTTATTGTTTAACCTTCACAAATCACAAATAAACTATGTCAGATACTATCACTGACCAAGAATATTCTCTCAGCTCCAAAAAGCGCACTAAAATCGCTTTATAACCTTCAACTTCCCGCAGGTCTAATTCCCAGGGCTTATATATTCAAATGGAAGCCTGAAGACTGGCTCTAGAATATTCCTGGCCAATGACAGATGCACATATCAAAGTTATAGCAAATTTCTAGAAACTGATGGAAGATCTTCAGAAAAAAACAATGAAAACTAAAAGAAAATGGGGCCCTGGGGGCCTCAGGCCAACAAAGATGCGACGGAAAATGCCTCTAAATTAATCATAAAAATTTTAAAACTGGTCTCTTGGTTGGGGATTGGATAAACTTCTGGTCATTTGCTGAAATAGTCCATGACGACTAACACACAACGGTTGCCAGATTCGCTGGTTGGAAACGGTCCCGCTACGTCGATGGCGATCCCTTCAAAAGGAGCTCCGACCAGGTATTATATCATTTTACCCCTGTTCCTAGCTTTTGGTATTTTCGCCGAAGCACATTCTTCACACCGGCGGTACTACTCTTAGACATCTTCCCCAGAGTTTACCCAGTAAAACCTCTCTCTAACTTTATTGAAGGTCTTACTAATGCCAAAGTGTCCACCTCCAACCCCTTCATGCACGGCTTTCAGGACCTCCGATACTCTCTTATTGAGAAGTACTGTCAGAAATAGCTTTTCTTTTCCATCTGAACTTTTCCAAACCCTCTTTAGTACACCATCTTTAATTACTAACGAGTCCCATTGCGCCTAGTACGCCTTTAACTCTGGTGATTTGTCCGAAACATCTTTCCATTCAGGTTTGGGTATATGTCTCACTTTTAATTCAAATATTATACCAAATATGGGATCTTAGCTTTGCTCTCTGTCGATGACTTCCGAATCCCAATTTTCTGGTCCGCGGACAGTAGTTCGTTTACATAAAATTAGGTCCGGGATTTCTCTTAATTCCTGGCGACTACAGTGATGACAGTCTTCATTGCAGGGTCTTCTTGACAAAGCATCGGCATTCTTATAGTTATCCCCTTTGCGCTGTTCCACTTTGAAGTCATATTCCTTCAGCCTTTTAAGCCATCTTGCCACTTGTCCTTCTGGGTTCTTGAACTGGAATAGCCATTTTAGTGATGCGTGATCTGTTCTTAATATGAAAGGTTGGCTATATAAATACTTGTGGAAATGTTCAACGGCCTTGGCCACTGCTATCAGTTCCCTTCTTGTCAAGCAGTAGTTTCTCTCTGGCTTTGACAGAGTTTTACTGAAGTAGGCAATAACTTTTTCTTGCCTTTCTTACTCCTGGGACAGCACTGCTCCAACATCAAAGTTGCTGGCATCTGTATCCACGATAAATGTCTTTCCAGGAACGGGAAACGTCAAAATCGGTGAAGAATATAAAGCTTTCTTCAAGGTCTGAAATGCTTCTTCACAATCTGAGGTCCACACATAATATAATAAGTTTAGGACAAATCTCCTGTAATAAGCGCACAGGCCCAGGAATCTCCTCAGTTCATGTTTATCTTTTGGCCGCGGCCATTTTTCAATTGACCCTATCTTTTCGGAGTCTGTTTTAACTCCTTGCTCTGAAATTATATACCCCAAATATCTAACTTCCTTCTTGAAGAAACAGCATTTATTCGAGCTTAGTTTTAGGTTAGCTTCTCGTAACTTCTGGAATACCTCTCGGACATTCTTCAAGTGATTTTCCAATGTTATTCCCAAAATAATGACATCATCTAAATATACTAGACAGGTTTTCCATGTCATTCCTCTTAGCACAGACTCAATGAGCCTCTCAAAGGTTGCTGGCGCATTACAGAGGCCAAATGGCATAACATTAAATTGCCATAAACCTGTACCAGTGGAAAATGCAGTTTTCTCTTTATCTTGAGTGTGCATTTCGACTTGCCAGTACCGACTCTTCAAGTTCGACCTGGAAAATCATTTAGAGCCAGCTATAGTGTATAAAGTGCCATCTATTCTGGGTAGAGGGTAGCTGTCCTTTTTGGTAACATCATTTAACCGTCGATAATCTACACAAAACCTCATAGAACTAGCCTTCTCCTTCACTAGGACAACTGGAGAAGTCCATGGGCCCTGTGACGGTTCAATGATTCTCTGTTGTTCTATTTCTTTCAACCAAATTCGCATTTAGACGTAGCAAACACAACACGATTTTCTTCAATTAGTTTCCGCAGTTGGTACTGCTGCTCCATTGTTAAGCAAGCAGCGGCTTCTTCGACCATCTTCTTCGGACTTTCGGGTAGGGGCTGTGGAACCTACTGTAATGCAACCTGATTTCTCATAATTGCCTGAACTTCGTAGCATAACCCAATCTTTTCGCTTTTGCTCAAATTTTGGTCATAGTTCTTCAGGTAAGCAATCCGTACAAATATTACATGCCCTCTTTTGGTGGTCAGCGTCTTTGCAGGGAATATACCTCTTTTATACAGCCCGCATTCTTCTTCAGGTTCCACAATAATTGTTTCGCCATTCAGTCCATCATAGGTGGCCTTGATAACCTTTTCTGAATTCGACGGAACCGTGGTATCTTGATAAGCGCTCACAGTTCGGGTAGTGTTACCAGCAATGTTAGGATGTGTCATCTTCGGTGTCATCAGAATTTCTTCTGTCTTTGTCCTCAAAGTCTTCTCGTGAACTTCTATCTTGATCCGCCACCCAGCCAGCTTTCGCCCCTCAAAGCTGCTTCTCGCCATTAACAGGATTAGGGCACTGACATTTTAAATTCCCCTCAACTCCGCAGTTCCAACAGCGCAGTGGTGTACTTCTTCGAACACCCATCCCTTCTTTGGAGGCCGAAGCACGTGAAAGGATGTTTTGGATATCCCGTAACATTTGTTCTACGTTGGTATTACTGGTGCTGCCTCTGTTTTTTGGTCACTCTGTCTTAACCTCACTTGTCTACGTGCTGCCTGCGTGTCGGTTTCAAATTCCAAAGCGTGCGCCAAGGCCTCTGAGATGTTTTTGTGGCGGGCTAGCCGAAGTGCTTGGCTAGCCGATGGATAGGCTAGATTTACCAGGCGGGCAATATCGGCTTCAAATTGTTGCAGGGTCTCATCGGTGCGTTGTCGTCTACCTATCAGTTGCGCCTGTTGCATGTTGCAGGTGGGGGCTATAATAATGCTGAGCGTTGGCCGGTATCGTTCGCAACACTTCGATGGCCTCACTTCGTAGACATAACTTCAAATTGCGGGCTTTCTCTTCTCCTATCCAGAAGTTTCCTTCTTCAGCAGCCTCAAACTGGTTAAGGTAAGTGCTCCATGCCACTTTCCCGTCAAACTTTGGAGGCTTCATTTTCATAGAGGGCGTGGTTATGCATGTTTCTAATTTTGGTACACCCTGTAGAGACAGCTGATTCATTCTCGCCTCCAGCCGTTCCATTCTTAATTCACTGTTATCAAATCTTGTCTTGATTTTGTCCAGTTCAGTTTGTACTTCCATCTCAATTTTTGTCTTCATTTGGGTTATATCTTCTTCAACTACCTCTTCTAAGTTGGTAATTTTCTTCTGTAATTCCATTTGAATCTCTTCTAATTTCATGTTGGTTTCGCCTCGTCCAGTTTTAACCTCTACTTTAAAGTCGCTCACCAGTTTTCCTTGCTTCAAGTTTCTTTCTTCTTCGTTCTTTTTTAATTCGTTCTTCATTTCTTCTGCGTTCATCTTTAATTTATTTCTCATTTCTTCTTGAAGATTCTTCATCAGTTCTTCTTGTTTCTTTTCTATTTATTCCTGTTTCTTGTCCGTTTCGTCAAATTTATTTGTAAACATTTCCATCAACTGTTCCATCTCCATTGCGGTTTGTTTTCTGGTTGTGGGCATTCACCTCGGGGTCCTCTTAAAATCGCGCTTCTGCCACCAAATGTACTGAATCTCAACCATCACAGTCCAAACACGTTGCCTTGGTTACCACCTTTATTGTTTAGCCTTCACAAATCACAAATAAACTTGTCAGATATTGACACTGACCAAGAATATTCTATCAGCCCCAAAAATCGCACTAAAATCGCGTTATAACCTTCAACTTTTTCTGCTCAGGCCCAATTTCCAGGGCTTATATATTCAAATGGAAGCCTGTAAACTACTCTAGAATATTCCTGGCCAATGACAGATGCACAAATTATAAAGTTCTAGCCAATTTCTAGAAACTGATGGAAGCTCTACAGAGAAAACAACGAAAACTAAAAGAAAATGAGGGCCTGGGGGCCTCAGGCCAACAAATATGCAACGGAAAATGCCTCTAAATTAATCATAAAAATTATAAAACTATATAAGTAGAATACCTAACCTTAAAATTTATCTGCTAAATCTTTGAGTAGGTTAGAAATCAGTGCAGACGTGTTCATTCAAAGCTGATATAATAACTTTAGAGGCGTTTTTCGTTACAGTATCTACACCCGTATCCACACCTCTCACGTTTGTAGATCTGTATGCGCTATCAGCGGATCAAGCGTTCAAATTTATTGCTGAAATATCTTGAGTAGTTAATTTAAGCAGTATTCATTTTCTCTGTATTTTTTTTAAAATATTTAGTCCCCAAAAAGGTTATATGGAAAACTAACTTTATTTTAAGAATTTCTAGCGATCCTCGAAGCTTGTGGAATTAAAACTAAATCACCCTAATATCACTTTTATGTGACATATGGGGTTTTAATACTAGCTAATGCATGAGCATGCAGTTGCTTTTACTTGCCCTTTTCAATAAAAGAGACAAACATTATCTAAATAAGGATTAAGGAATAAAACTTATGTAACTTCAAAAAATAAAAATTAAAAACTTAAGTATCTTCTCATTATTTATGGGTACTGATATCGATATGCATGAGTCGATATGGGTAATCGATAGGTGTATAACCATGCAGTGAATTTCAAACATTTTTCCATTGTAATACAAGTTTGCAGGCTATTACTTGGAGGCAAAAATCCTTTACACGAACCACGCGTAAAAGTAGTAATAAAATGTCAACTCCCTTCAGGCTCAGACGTAATAACATACAATCTCGTGTTCTGATTGCATTGCCCTAGAGTATCTGTGTCGGCATAAGCAAGATAGGCAACCTATTTTGTAGGTTACCGGTGTAGCGACCATAGAAATCCAATTAATAATATAGACCGGTCGACATTTGGCCGGAGCTAAAGATAAATAAATGGTGTTTTAATAAATGATTGTAATTGGAATTCGTAAGTATATGTTGTTGCAGTTCTAAACAAAACTGCTTTATAGGTTCGGAAGACAGCAGGCATACACAGGGTCTAAAAAGTGAAATAAATATATATACTAATTACCTGTTGGTAATAGATGATTGGTTAATTTTTTTATGAACCAGAACTTGGCAAATTCTTCATTTTAGTAAATATGAAAATTTTGTTTTCACCACCGAGGCACGAGGCACCATACCCACCCAGTGTCGGACTGGCGACCATTTGGCCTACCGGGACCAGGTAAATATAAAAAAGAGCTACTCAAATATAAGTTTTTTTTTTTTGTTCATACCGCTGTAACTTTTTTGTTTACAGAGGTACAGAAAAATGTTAAATATGAAAATTGTTTGCAACAACTGTGAGAATACAACTGTTGTAATAATTTTGATATATTAGATATGACTAACTTGGGATCAAAAATTAAATTAAATGGAAAAAATATATTGACGCATTTTTTATAAGGCAAAATATCCCATTTAATTTGATATGTAACACCTACCAGTTTGTTCTGTATTTAGTACTATAATTTAACAATGCAGTCTCTATATTTAACAACATGAATGTTTCTAGTAGATTTTGTTGTAGAGAGACCTTAATCTTGACTTTATAAATTTTTAATTTTGAAAAAGTTCTAGTGGGGTCAATATGTTAATTATTGTGGTACTGTATATTATTACTGAATATTGTATAAGTTCAGGACCAGGCAAAGGCATAAACGACCCGTATAAATTTTATTACCTATATCTTCCAATTGCCATTTATTTCAATAGAACGATTGTTTTTCTTTTTATTATGGAGGTCTTTTGGCCTACCAGCCCACCAGACATTTGGCCCACCGGGCATTATTTGCCCGGTTGCCAGGTGGGCCAGTCCGACAATGACCATACCTAAAGCCAATAGCCAATAGCAACTCTAGCATTGGCCGATGACGCACATATCGTGTTTACATGTACCTACTGCGCCTTGGAATTATCGTATAGCTGAATTATATATCGTATAGCTGAACCGTTTTTTCTTCCGGGTGTATTCTGCATCCTCCCATATCTAGATATGCTCTGATTCTTCTCGCAAATCCATGGTACCTTTGAACAAAGCTGTTTATAAAAATTGTGTATAGAAAGATTATTGGAAGCGGTACAATTATTAAATATTTACATTACAAACAAGCTATATACCTTTCGCATAGTTCAGTTAGATTTAACGGATATTGACCCCGTCCGAGTTTTACGTTTCTACAACTTACAAAACAAAATCCATAAATGATATATTTATTACAAATGATTAGAATTTATTGCTATCACATTTGCGGGTATGAGAGCCCACGCAACGTAAATTGAAATTTATCATTGTTTTATATGAGAACGCAGAACAATCTGAAGGTAGGTGCATTGTCAACAATATTATTGATACAAATAACTTATGCTCTACCGAAAAATTCAAGTTTACCGTTTGTTGCTCAAACGAAAAAGTATCCTCACCTATTGTACCGCCTATGTTATTAGTTATTAGGTATGTAAACAGTGCGTACCTAAGCTGCATACAATTATATGCTGGATTATAAGTGGATCTCCCAAAATCTCTTATAATAGGCATATATTTGCCAGAAAAAATTATATGATAGGTGGGATCCGCATAAGTAGTATTATGGAAGGCCTTCTTTTGTCACCAAAAAAGTTGCGCTCTTTGGTCACCTGCGAAATGATGGAACACTTATTTGAAACAACTGTCAGAATATTATATAAGTATCAGATTTAGAGGGAGATAGTGGCAGATTTCTGGACGCGATTTTACTCAAGGGCATTATGTTGAACATATTCTCACAATAATAAGGTATAAATCAGAGTCATCCTGGATTCTTCATATGGAAAATTGAGTTTTCATTTATTCGAAAAATAAGCGTTTTGATAGGATTTTAGTCAGGCTGCCATGTGTTTTATAATGAAGTTCAAAATAGAAAATTCGTCGGAAAACCATACACCCAAAGGGCCACTATTGTCACCTGAACTTGTATTTTAATACTTAATTTTTCCACGTTCCTGAACAGGCTGCCAATGATAAGTATGTAAGTTTTTGCCATTAAATTGATTAAGAACAGGTAGCATACCGTTTGCGCATGTCCAAGTACACATTACATCGAATAAATGATTTAAATGATTCAATAACATTCAATTTAAACTGTACCTACTTGGACATACGCAAACGGTATGCCATATTTTTTTCAGCAGTTTCATAACAAGAACTTGCATACTTCTCATTGACAGCCTGTTCAGAAACGTGGAAAAATTAATTATTAAAATACAAGTGCACGTGACAATAATAGCCCTTTGGGCCCACGCTAAGGGTATGCTTATGGTCTTCCCAGGAATTTTCTGTTTTGAACTTCAATATAAAACACATCACAGCCTGACCAAAATCATATCAAAACGCATATTTTTCGAATAAAATGAAAACTCAGTTTTTCATATGAAGAACCCAGAATGTCTCTCTGATTCATATCTTATTATTGTGGGAATATACGCAACATAATGCCCTTTGAAAGACATACAGAGTAAAATCACATCCAAACATCTGTCACTATCTCCCGCTCTACTTTAAAATGTTGAATATGATAAAATTTTCTTGGACTGAAAAATTAACTTAAAAAAATAGTTGGGAATCTTTTCTAAAGCAAAATATCTCATTTGATTTGACTTGTCACACTTGCCAGTGTGTTCGGAGTAGATCTCTCTCATGACAGTACTTGTAGTAGAAAAACACTAGAAAAACAATGCTTGTTAATCTCACACTCGCTTTGTCAAAGATCCATAAAAAAATTCAAAACCCTAAGTTGGGTCTTTACTATTGCATACGATTTAGTTCCATGTAGATCTTGTACCGCACATATGATACCATAGCGGCAATCTAAAAGAAATAAAGTGATCTGTATTTTCCTTTTTGTGCACAGCTACCGATTAAGGGCCATATGGGCCCTAAAAATGTGCCTTAATTTCAGTTTTTCGGTAATAAATTCCTGAAGGATTAACCGATTTTCCTCAGATTTCTCACAGACTGCTAAAAAATGGTTCCATATGACTTGATATATAGGTACCCATGTTTGTATTGACCGCTAGAGGGCGCTCTTTACACATACTGTGATGTTTTATTTTTACAAGAACTTTTTTATGGGTATACATTTTGTCCAAAGTAGGTGGCTTGCCTAGAGAACTTAATTCTCTACGATGAAGCACTCTTGCAATAATTGAAATAATTAATTGCTTAATTGGCTTAATTACAAACTACATACTTTAGTAGTAGTGTATCTTATGGGTACATCAGTTACCTTTTGATTTCGCCTAGGTATTTATCCATAAACTTATTATTTCCCAATTATGGCCAATAAATATTTTGTATACCTAGGTTGGTACCTATGCATTTCAAAATTTTGGAGGCTCCTTTTTCTAACAATAGTTATAATTCTTACACCTAATAGGAGTGGGAGATTAAATATGTACATCTAATTTGCCTTTTCAAACTAATTTTCAAAGTATTTTTTAAAAGTTGCGTATGCCTATGAAACAATGAATAATTTTTTACCTAAATAAATTTTGCACTAAACTTTTATTATTTAGAGATTAATTTTTTTTAATTGACCAGGAGTTTTTTCACCGTGTATATTATATATAGATAGCAGAAGACGCTTTGCGAACCCCTTGACATAGTTGTACTTTACTCTACAACAATAGGTTTTAGGGGTTTGAACAGGGCACTATAGCGTTTTTAAAAATCCCGTTTGACTTCTATTCCTATCCACTTTCAAATTATTGAAGCCCATCACAAGACATTTATACACATTACCGTATTTTGGGGTTATATCTGGTGTGCACGAAATTAAGTGCTTTGTGTTTGGGACACAAACAGAAATAATTATAAATAAGTACAAAAAACGACATCTATCAATCAGTGCAAATATTTATTAAAACTTAAATTTGTCTTTCCAGTTTGCAAATAACATTCAATAAAATAAATAATATATATTTATACTGTATAATTACCGTACAATTGCGTACGGTAGCCGCAGCCAGGTTCGGACCATAGACCGTATTTGGGTTTAAATACCGCACCACTGGCGGGCTGGCAACGACCGATCGTGGCGGTTACCGATTACCCCGCTTGGCCTTTCTCCCCATTTCCCTCTTTGCGCATGCGTATACGTAAAAAAGGCACCGAAATGCACCAAAATATCCCGAAATGCCCCGAAATGCACCGAAATGCCCCGAAATGCACCGAAATGCCCCGAAATGCACCAAACTGCAGCGAAATGCCTCTGACTTGTACACTAAAATGCCCCAATGATTTCCCCCTCGGCAAACGCCGTAGGCATAATATATTTTGTGGTAAACTTGTTAAATGCTGTTTATTAATTTATGTATAATATTTTATGGAGATTAAGCGACAACGCCCCTTAATTCCCACTAGACATATTTCATTGTGACGGGTACCAAACCTGACGCTTCAAGCATTTTCAGGTTTTTACGTGTATTTTTTTCAAAAACGTGATATGAAAACTTCAAAAAATGGTGCGCCGGTGTCAGGTGTGCGGAAAGTTGAACTCTTTTAACTCGGAACCGCCTTTTCACTGGTATGTATTATTTTCGCTATTTTCACCATAATGTTTGGCCCTCTTCAGTAGCGTAGATAAGTAGGTAGTGGTAGTAGGTACTAAGTACTGATAAATATCCAAAGTACTGCCTTTGCTTTATGTTGATTTGGTGCTTTTAGTTCGGCAGTTATTTGAAATAACAATTTGTTAACATTGGGAATATTTTGTAGGTTTCTCATGGATTCTGAAAGGAGAAAGGTGTGGTTTTCCGTTTTCCCTTGTCGGCTTAAATGAGAACCAGCGTTTACCAAAACACCCGGAAAATTGTTCGGATCATTTTCATCCATGCGAAATAGTTATAAAGGGAAATGGTCCCCGGTATGTTAAACCTGGAGCTGATCAAAAATTAACTGATCAACCTAGTATGCATCTTTAAAGTAATAATAATAGTAACTATAATAGAACAATAACAGAGCAATTCTGCAGGTTGCAAAACATTTCATTTGAGGAGTTGCTTACTTCGTCTGGGAGCACATCTGCTTCTAAAGATAGGTAAGTAAGCCACTTAAACACTATATCCATAAATTAATGTAGTTTCATGAACGGAAAAACTATTATCTTCAAGCAAACAAAAACGTTGCTCTTAAAAAATCTACTAATTATTGAAAAGTAATTAAGAAATGAAAATTAATTAATATTTATTTATACAGAGAAAAACAGTAAGTAATGTATTGAACCAGGGTCTTGTAAACTCAGTTTACAAGAAAAAAGCTGTGATGTCTGATAATATTTTTTTATTTAATGTTCAAAAATAGATTAATATAAGTATAAAAATGTTAAATAAAATATAATGCATTTCATTATTTCAACTTTCTTTAAACGCAGCAGGTCAAGCAACTACGTTGCTAAAAAATGCACATCAATAAATAATATAGCTCTTTGAGTGCAAGTGGAAAAAAGAATTTTGAAAATCAGTTAATGAAGTAAAAAAAACGGAATTGACTCGAAAAGAAACACACTGCATATGAAATAGTGTTTTTTTATATATATTTTCTCTGTGATATGTAGGTACTAAGTATATACAAATTTTATTTAATTATAGAGCGCTATTCAAAAAAATGGAAGCACAAGCTGAAGACGGAATACAATCCTCTTCGTCAGCTACTATTGCTGCTTCTTAAACAGAGAAAGAGATGCAGAAGCTATTGCAAATTAGTTATTTATGCAACAAGGATGGAAACCACAACTATATTTTTGTACTAGAAATTGGCAATCCAGTAAAGATATATATTTGACTATATTAGGTTTAAATTTAAACTTTTTATTGCACATAGAACACTGGCAAGTAGCGATTTTTCCACTCCTGCGAGAAGAAGGAGAAATTTAGCAGTAGTACAAGAAACTGTTGGAAAGCAAAGAAAACGAAGTCACACCCTACAAATGACTGTTAGAAGATTGAAGCTCCGAATTACATCCCTGCAATCTCTTCTGCGTTACTTAAAGAAAAAATGTCTCATATCGGAGTCATCAGAATCCACAATAAAGGTAAAAGTGTTTTTGCCCTAGCGTGTTGTCATGTAACTTAATAATTCAAATGTAGGTATCTCTCAACCAATTACACTGTACAGGGTAGCCGAAATTGGAAGCTTTTGTTTTTTTTTTCTCCTATTTGCCGAAAATATAAATATTTTCATTTCATTACAGGTATCAGCTTCGGGACCTGCCGTAGATGTCTTTGAAAGATTATTAAAAGGACCTTCCACGCAAAGCATAATAATTCAAGATTCAAGTTTAAGGTCATTTGCACTGACATTGGCATATAGAAACCTTGTCTAAATGGTACAGATCAATCGATGGCAGTCCAGGATTCACCAACGAAGCTCTTACAGCTTTAACTTTAAAACAAAAAGAGTCATTCAAGTCTTTGCTATGTAATCTTGCCGGATGAGATGTCAGTAAGGCGGCAGGTTGACTGCACAGGACAGAAATTTATCGGATACGTATATATTGGTATACCAATATCGATGAAAATAGGTACTCTTCCCGAGGCCAGGGAAGCATTAGTGTTTATGATCGTGGCTTTAAATGGCTTTATTATCAATTTAATAATAATAATAATTCTCACCCTCAAGTACCTGTACCTCAAAAGCACATTAATGCTAGTGCAGAGGAGGGGAGGAATTGCTATTATTTCGTCTTCATTGCCTTTTGCAAAAACCATAGCAGTTCTAGGGCACTGTAGGCCAATAAGTAAATCTGACAAATATGAATATAATAATTAAAAATCACAAAAAAGATATAAAATCAGAAACATATTAAATTTTATGTTGAAATAATAAATTAGTTTTTAGTTAAGTAAATAATACTGATAATTATAATTAATTACATGATATATTTTCACAACAGATATTTCCTGAGAACAAAATGGCAAAAAGAGACTTGCATCTAAACAATTTTTTTAGATATTATTGGATATTAGATTGATACAGGAATTTGTTTTATTTCCATATCGTAAAATAATTGCTAACTAATTTCCAGTATTTTGCACAATAACATTATAAAACATTGTTATTATGATGCCAGTTAAAAAATCCTTCGTAATATATTGCTTACCTTCGTCACAGAAAAACAGCAAGCGCTTGCTGTTTTTCTGTGTCTTTGTGGAACCAATGATCTGTATAATATGTTATATTATGTTATGTTCGCTGTATTTTATATCCGCAATAGATTTTCTAAATAAACGATTGTAAAGTAACAGTAAGTGTTTCTTATTTCCTATTTTTACTGAAAAAATTGTAAATGTTGTAATATTAAAGTCAAAATATTATCTAAACATTTTTTAATGATAATTCGGTTTATTTTGCGTATATTATAGGTTAATGCCTAGATCCAACCAGTATAACAAAAATCATAAAAATATAATGTTTGTTCCCAACTAATTTTATTATTTTTTAAAAATCTTTCGCCACTGGCGTATTAAATATCTGGTCGGAATTGTGTCAACCACAAAATATTGCTCGGAGTCGGAATTATGAAGTTCTCTCTCTCTTTTTTCTCTCTCGCACTCATAGCAATGTTTGATTCACAACAAAAGCCTATTCAACAATGAATGGTTGAGTCTCCCTTGTTCATAAGTCTATGGTTTGCACTATCAGTTGCTAGAACTGCTCATAATCGTACTAATTTTTTAAAATATTTAAATACGAAATAATTAAGAAAATAGGTTCATTTTTGTGCTTGTCCCTTAGATTCTTTTGATGTGTGTATATTTAACGCGCTTCTGCATTTCTGAAAAGGTCGTTGCCAGAGGTATGATACCTCCTGTCCAATATTGACGGAGATCTTTCCAAAAGGCTGTACATGGTGTAAATCAAAAATGAAAAATAAATGTCTTACACGTATATTGAAAACTTTACTGAAATGACCGACCAGTCCCATAATCATCCGTAACTACCTTTCCAGAGGCCCCTAAAAACACACCCCGGCTAGCCTGTACAGTCGGCGTGTCTGAGAGATAAGCGCATTTTACACGGAACCAAAAAACACATTAACGGCGCATCAGCTAGGGTGTGCCTGATTCTTTTCTAAAAGAAGAGCAGCGGCGGTTTCAATATCGCCGTGGTTCACGTACTCCTGCGGTCTGAAGGCTACCTGATTCCACATCCGGCCTGCCACCTAAGACCACATCCTTTGCCCGATGGACGCCATGGGCGTATCGCTGGCTGGAAATACCAACTTGAATGTGAGAGAAACTTCTCCCAGGGTACAATGTTGGAGCTCCGTTGGCGTTGAGTAGTTTTTCTTTGGGAGGCTGGTCTATGTTAAGATTTTGTAGGGCAGCAAAAAATAACAAACGTATAAAATAAGTTCGGTTTGGGGTTCCGGGTGTGATAATAGGTACGTCTATTATTGGTGTATACAGCAGGACAGTGATCTATATTTTGCTTTTTGCCTAAGCAATATTTCTTCATATACCTATTAGTTTTATTCTTTTGCAATAATTATTTATTATTTTGTCAAACACCTGATGCGGAATCTTGAAGTAAAAAATGCATAATGCTTCTGCCGCCTGCAATGATCTGGGAAGACAGACATTTTAACACAGTTTTGCCAGAAAAAAATTACCGCAAATTTACAAAATTGAGCACTGGCTAGACGACTTATTTATCTGGATAGACCAAAGCAAACTAACTATATTTACTTATTTCATTGAAAACGGAATGTCCCTATTCCTAATAGCATAGCCGCCCAAACAATGCAAAATTCTCTCAGTCAAAACTGTACATGTTTCGAACCGCTAGATGTTCATCTTCAGGAGTAAAATTTTTTTTGTAAGAGAAATATAACAAAGCTAGAAACAAGAAAAAAGGTAAAACCTCATTCACACACACTCCATTACCTTACCTTCCAAGCAACTTTAAGGGCATTTAAAATTGTTATTGTAAACTTCAGAAAAAAACAAAGGTTAAGTGGAATTAAGTGACATCAATAGAAAACCCAAAAAACCCAAAACTAAAAAGCTTTAGTCAAGGACCAATAAAATTCTGAAAAGAAAAGAAAACGTGGTAAACCAAGTTACACTGTTGACACAAGTAGAACATACCTTCAAAACATATACGAATAATATATGTCATATTAGGACCTCATTGTAATCCTCAGGTTAGACCAAAGAAGATCAGTGAGAGAATCGAATAATGCATATTCGAATACCTTAATCAATGGTGAGAGTGACAATTAACAACCAAGACATAAATATTATTTTCTTGAAATCGGCATTAAAATGTCCCAAAATCGTCATTAAAAGCACAGAAATCGTACAATAATGTAGCCCATTATTGTACGATTTTTTCAATAAGTAGGCCTTGGCGAGATGTAAACATCAAACGTCAGACGCGGAGAAATCGCCCGTCAAAAGTGACCAAATATTCAAAACCCGGCCGATAAAGGCTTATTTAATTTTTCGTACACATTGCGAAATTGTTTCCTATAGAAGCGCAATCCTTCAGTATACATATTTTAGAAAAGATCAATAGATTTGTTTTGTAGGCTGCACAAGAAGCAGCAGTTTGGTTTTTCTGTCAGAAGTTGCCGTACGTCATTATACTTGTCCTCGAGGCCAACGATAAAGACAGGCCACTGCACTCACATTATTTTGGCACTTCTCAAAAATTGTTGGGACATCACCTTCCTTTAGCTCAGGTGATATTCTCTATAGGTATTTTCCTCCCACAACACATTTGTCCACTTTAATTATTGTTTCACTTTCTTGAAAATGTGTTAACCACACATACTTAAGGGTTTTTTAGAAATTAAATCTCAGTTGGGATTTGACGAATCCATTTTTGGCGGAAATTTTCATCCCGAGGCAAAACAAATGTTTGTTATGGCGACACTTTCTTAATGGCTTTTGTAATATGTATAAATATAATATAAACAGACCCAATATTTGGTATTTAGGTTATTTTTTACGAAATAAAAATGAAAACTAACCTCAGTAGGTAGGTATACTGTAAATATTGACGAGGTCTCAGTTGATCGGCAGCGTGAAAGACCATATCAGGGCGTAGGTCGACAACGAAAATCCTCGAGTACGTTACAACACTGATTTATTTCGCACAAGGTGAATGGTAAATACAATAAATACACAAACCCGAACGTGGTCAACGGGAACGGCTTCCAGCCACCCGGACCGTCTGAACTCGCGGATCTGCCGTAAGCAGTTCACCCCTCTGTGTGTCAGGCTCCACTGTCCAATACGGTCCATGTCCATAATAGTCCATTCCGGAATTCCGGGCTACCTATTCTGTGGTTCGGGGGAGAATTCCCCTTTACAGCGCTCACGCGTCGGTGCGAGCGGCACCAATACTCTTGGACGGCACGACTCCCACCCAGACACCCAGAGGCCATAATAACACCTGGGCGGTTCCCCTCCGCCAGGACACACGCGCACTAGACACAAACTTGTTTCTAAAATATAAACTAAGACGTTTAAAAACACTTTAAACATTGAAAACTTCTCAAAACCCAAGCTGCCGCTTTCAGTTATGTGAGAAATGACATGTTGTAACGTCTGACTAAGATGGTCACGTGATTTTTGTGCGCCAGGGCCTGTCTTTATAGTAGGCCTTGACTTGTCTTAGGTAGAGCGATCGGTAAAGTCAAGCAACGCCGCGCGTAGTCGGTTCATGGACGGGTGATCCCTTATTATTATTTTCTTACCTAATAAAACTTTTTTTCCGATTTAAAAAAAAATATAATATGTACCTCGGCACTGAAGTTCTTTTTATGAAAAATTTTATGGGCGAAAAGTGGCTTTTTCGTAAATTAATCGAAAATTACTGCATTTAGGTATAGGAAACCTTACACAAAGTTGTCATCATTTTTAGTGATGAATAAGATCGCATTAAAAAAAATTGGGGTTTCCATTTGAAAATTTCGAGATTTAAGCACATTTTGAATGTAATTTTTATTCATATTTTGTGAACACCCTGTACAAAAACGGATTGACTTTAGGTCTGCACCTGTAATTTTTTTCGGAAAAATGCAAATATCTTAAAAACGGTTGGATTTAGACATAGGACATGGCATGTTTTTGTTCCAAAATGATGCCTAGAATTCAAAAATGCAATAATATACGGGGTGTTCCATTTGAAATAAGAAAGTTTATATCGACTTCCGGTATTGCCGGAAGTGCCAGATTCACCAAAATATTTTCCTACTTTTAGTTTTCCATATATAGATCGATGCAGTTCGTGGTGGGCCACCCTGTATAGAATATATGTTTTCAGTTAACACATTGATCTTTAAATATCTATTAGTACAGAAAACATATTCAGAACCGAAAGTTCAATCTAAATGACAGCTAGCTGTCAAACTAACTATTTGCAGTTGTTAAATTATCTTTTTAAATACAACTCGTGGTATGCCTAATAATAGATAATACCTTTCCTTAATTTATCACTCATTATAATCCCAATGCTAAGAAAATACCACTCCTGCTGCGCAGTCGTGGTATTTTCAGCTTTGCCCATTTGATAGCTGTCATTAAAGAGCTTTCTGTTCTGAACATACAGCGTGTTTCACAACTTATCCGCAAAATTTTAACCACCTAACACGAAACATTACATAAGAAGTCGATTTTCCAAAAAAATTTAATAAAATTCCAAGAGAAAATGAGATAAAAAAAATTAAGTTTAAAACAGACCATACGTTTCATGCTACAAAATCCGTAAAAAATTTGAACTAGTGCGTTGAAATTGGATTCGACGAGCCCAAGCTTCCGTTCAAGATAATGAAGAATATTTTGAATAGCTTTTGAAGAAAGAAGTGCATGTTGTGTTACTTTATTATTTTTTATCTTGTTTTCTGTTGGATTTTATAACATTTGTTGACAAATGGACTTATTTGTGTAACACTGTGGTCAAAATTTGGCGAATAAGTTGTGAAACACCCTGTATGTTCTGTGTCTGTATTTAAATACGGAACAAAAATTTAATTTACTTTTTCGATACAAATTATATTAAGTTAATGAAAAAATAACAAGAGTTAACAAAGATTATGAATTAAAAGTTTTTTGAATAAACTATCTTACGAAAAGCAGGTTCTGTAAAAAAACGAAAAGGTATTTCGGGTTTCTAGCCTTAGGATGCATAGGGTACAAAAAGCAATTCCTCCTTAGAGTATATTCCAACAAGCCCCTTTAAAAACCACCTGTCGAACACTTTCTCAAAATAAACTCCTGGACAAAATTAACGCAACAACGTAATAAATCTCCTCAAAAATTAAAATAAATTAATGAAAAAATAAGTTAATGGGAACTAAATGAAAAGCAACAAATTGCATTATAATGTCCAAAGACAGGCAAAATGATTTAGAATATAATTT
Source organism: Pseudeuparius sepicola (assembly GCA_963920635.1). NCBI lineage: Eukaryota > Metazoa > Arthropoda > Insecta > Coleoptera > Anthribidae > Pseudeuparius > Pseudeuparius sepicola. The sequence continues at coordinate 41,044,035 of OY987302.1, read as the reverse complement.
GAAATTTTGTATGTTGGTGCATTAATTTTGTCCAGGAGTATATTTGCACATCGTTACGGAACACCGTGTATATTGATGTATATATAGATCGCAGAAGACGCTTTGCGAACCCTTTGACATAGTTGTACTTTACTCTACAACAATAGGTTTTATGGGTTTGAACAGGGCGTTTTTAAAAATCCAGTTTGACTTCTATTCCAAACCACTTTCAAATTATTGAAGCCCATCACGGGACATTTATGCTATATGGCAAACGAGCTGTGCTGCAATCTTAATAATGAAATCAAGGGAATTATTAAGAATCATTATATACATAATATAATTTGTAAAATAGAGTTAATTTCCCAGAATGGTGGCCTGAAGGTCTGTAGATTTTCATTTTGTTTTTTGTTTCAAGAATGCCACGACGCCCATGGTGCCGTAAGGCCCAGTCGCAAGATCGATCAACTAGACGGTGTCGGTTCTCACAGATTACTTTTACGGTGTTTTTTACGCGACTGAATCTTTACAACACTGTTAAACTGAATGAAACTCTACCGATATTTGGCGCGCCACCGCAAAGAGAATTTTCTTGTTTTCTCTGGGTGGGTTAAATTGCTTAATGAGGTTGTATTTGTAGCGCTTCGGTGTGCGAACGAGGGTACTATAATAAGAGGGATAGTAAGAGGGATTTTGCAATGATCGTAATTTCTTGTTTCCCTGTGGTGGCGACGTGGTGGATGCAATTTACCTAAACGACGCAAATTTTGGACTTTATTCTTTGACTTTGAGCTGCGAAATCGTTTCCGATAAACGCATATTACATTGTTACTGCTTTTAGAGAAATATTTTTATGCATTTGTTATTTGTAAGGTATTCTCACAAACCTCATATTAGTGTACTTTCTTATGCTGTCTTATTCAGCTACTTTTATGCTTGTTGCGGACAGTTTTTTCGCGTTAAAGATTTTTGACAAAGCAAGTAGGTAGATATTTCTAGGAACACTATTCTGGTTTTATCTTATGAAAGCCCTGAGGCCGATACATTCATCAAGTAAGAATTCAATATCTTTTTTGTTGCATAATCGCATGCACACTTTTTTATTTCGATTAATTGCACGGTTCAGCTAACATTTTTCTATATCAATTTCGAAGTGTTGATTATTAATATCCTACTGCCAAGTACGTAACCAGTTAAATTTTCAAATAAAAGTTTTTCCGGAGAAGCGGACAAAGAAGTTAGTATACCTATTACAGACATGGTCTAAAGTGTTAGAAGAAGTTATATGTATATAGTTATTTATACAACTTATTGATTATTTAAACTAAAATAACATAATTCCTTGTACACCATCGCAATCTGGTTTTCGATGCTCTCATAGCACCACATCTGCTCTGTTGGACCTTTTTGGACGATTTGTATAGGGTTGTGATGTCAATAGAAACACATGGGTAGTACTAACTGACTTCATCAAAGCCATTGATATCTTTGATTCCGGCACTCTCTTATTGAAATTTATAACCAAAATGGTCATATTTGAGGGCTGAAGCTTGAACTATTTGGTTGTTTAAATAAAGAAATATATTTTCCTATTTACAATTTATTTACAAGTTGTAATTCGTTACACTAAAGTGACGTAAAAATTTGTTACAATAAAGTGAAGTAAACTAACTAATATTTATTGAAGAAATTGTAACTAGTTAATTTTATTATTTACAATTTAGAATTTGTTCACTCTTGAAAAAAGAACACTGAAAAATGTTTAAACTTTACAATAAAACATCGGAGATGTTCGTGAGCTTAATACGAAAACACTATTAGCACGAAATGTTCACGTGAGCATTTAAAGTTTTGTTTACGAGCACTTAGAAAATTTGGACTAGTGAGTTCAACAGAGTACCTTAAAAGTTCTGGGTCGTTACTGGTATGATTCGCCACCATTGCTCTAAGCTTCTTATAGTTGTAGTAGTTGTAGTTATGACCTCGGCCAGACTCGAGACTCAAAGTTGGGTCGTGAACGATTCAAGCTGGTGCTAGACGATGTGCGACCACTGTCAGACTTGTGTCGTAGGATGGTGTGTAGGTATGTCCGTATTCCGATGGTGCTTCTCTCAAGTACCGGAGTGCATGTAAAAGAAAACACAACGAACAGTCTCCGAAAAACTGCAGTCGAAACGTCGACGCTTTTGCAAGGTATATTTAAATTACTTAAGTGTAAAATATGGTTAACAAGAAATAAATTTATAACCTTATAATGGAAAATAAGAACTGTGTTAGAGTCCCCGCCAATCTCGGGCAACTTAAGGGTTCGTTTTGATAAGTCTGTGCTAGTAAAACAAATTTATAACCAAAATATGGCCACAGCTCGCAGCGGGATGCCCACAGAGAAAAGAGGTGAACAGGCCTAGGTGAGAGTAGCTTCAAAAAGTCATCAGATGACTGTATTTAATAAAAAATTATTAAAATTTAACAGCTAACTTGCCCAGACTGTGCTCCCGGGAATCCTCTCCGTGGTTCACCTCCTGCGCGGGTCCCTGGCGGAATACGAAAAATGCTCTTCCACACCTTATTAAAGCATACGTTCTCGCAGAACACATCTAAAAAAACAGAAAACCTAAATTAACACAGCGATAATAAATGCTCACACTATACAAAACCACTTAAGCCGACCATAAAGTGTAAAACTAGGCTTTGATAGAGATTTTCACATGGAAATTTCCGGGACAGAAATAATCAAAGCCGAATTTCACCTGACGCGACTTTACCACGAGTATTCAATAGGGAAGTGCCACGACTTTTTGTCGCGGGTACTACTTATAGATTTTTCGCACAATATGGGAGACTTCCGTTTCCTGGGCGTTCAATTAGGAAAAAAACTTGAAAACTAGATATAAATGAAAAATTAAGAGAGCAGGCTGGGGTGTCAACTGTCAATTCTGCCAAACTCTTACCAGTGATACTAGACCATAAAGAAACGTCGAAAACACAGACTGATCGTACCTACATGAAGTTAGCACCGTTGCGCTAACCTATCACAAAACTTAATAAAGTGAATATTGTCGGTGATAAAAAACATATATTTTGCATACAATTTTATATAAAAACTAATAACTAAATTAAAATATTTATACCTACCTCCTGAGAATTGTAGGATATTAAAACTTTTCTGTTTTTATTCGTTCTCGCTCCAAAATTAAAGTTTGAAAGTTGGTGTAGTTGCATTTTTGCGGACGGTTTCAACAATGCTTCTGAGTATCTATGGGTCCTTTAATCTTTAATCTATGTTTGGAAGAAACCTTCTTTGCCCGAATGTCCACATGTTATAAGTCCTCATAGCCTGCATATCTCACTCCATAGTGTGCCATAGAAACGTTTAAAACTCTATATCAGAACTCTATATCAGAAAAGGCATGAACTTCAGCCACCCAACACATCGTCGATAGGCAGATTAAAGTTTTTGAATTTTGACTTGCCTTTTAATATCTACGTGACAGGTGTCAATGGCATTTCCCTTTTCTTATGCCTTTTTTAGTGTGATTATGTGAAAGCAATATCAATGTTGAATATCGCCACCCACTTATATTATATTGTCTGTTTTTGTTATATTAATGTAGTTCGGATAGGTTTTGAATGTGCAATTTTGCACCATTCTAGGTATACTATTGTAAACATAACTTATTCCTCTAGTGGCATAGGTAATGCACTAAGAACTACACAAAATATCTGGAGTATATTGCTTTATTGGGAAAAAATAGCATAGAAACTTAACCTATTATTAGGGATATGAAAACTGTAGTTTCAAAGTTGATAAATTGATTTTGTTGTTGTTTTCTTAAATTACACTCGTAGACTAAGTACATAAAATTAGGATATCTATATTAGGTAATTGGGGCGCAGAAATAATCCCTAAATATTCTATAGTAGGTACTCTTCTCGAAAACGGTTTCGTATTATGATCTTTGCTCTTTCCTCAAAATAGATTATGCTTTCACTTAATATCTAACATATTTCATTTATAAAGTTAATTTATTTAATATAGGTCCGAGTCAATATGCTACACACTGCATTTTTTTGTCATATCTTTCTCTAATCCTTTGTGCAAAATGATCGCGGACAAATCTGTAGTTTTTGTAAAAGAATGTCCGAAAATACCGTGTTTCATGCCCGTTTATGCATGTCTAGTGTCTACACTGACGCCACCTAACATTATTTTTGGTAATTTTTACGGTCACTATTGGTCCAGGTTGGGGAAACTTAGTTTTTTATGCCTATCATAGATTAAAGCAGGCATGGATAGTCAGAACCAGGGGCGGATTAGAGCTATGTTGGACCCTAGGCTAAAATTATTTAAGGACCCCTTCACTCGTCACAATAAAAAAATTAGCTAAAATTTAGGTAAAATTTTAAGTTCCGATAGTTTTTTATTAAGAATTTTATTTATTTTAGAAAAGGTCATATTGAAAAAAATATTAATTTAACATTTAACTTTCTGTACTAAGAACAGAGAGTAGATGCATAGGTACCTACTTATTATTAATTAAAACCTTTTTTCCTGGCTTTTATACTTGCAAAGCTTGCCATAATTTTTTTGTTTCTATATTATTAAGGATTCAGATTTTTGTTCTCAACAAATACTTCGAAAACAAAGGAAAAATAATATCGGGAATTATGTATCTACCTAAGGCGAGACCTAAAGAGCAAAAAAATCTGAAAAAGCTAAAAAAATACCTAGAGAACAAAAACCAAAAACAGGAAGCAAGCAAGCCCCTAAGCTTATTTTTTCAAATTTCATCAGAAAAAGTTCAACCTACCTTCAACTTTTCGATAATTTTGACATTCAGAATCAATATCAGTTGTAGGTATTAGTATTAATTAACATCGGTTTAGTATTTTTAATTGCTTTGTTGTTACTGATGTGAGTGGACTAAATCGAGTACCCAACAGCCTAGATGAAAAAATAAGGAGTGATGTTTTCTTTGTCTGAAATTTGGAATTGCAAAATGCAAAATGTAAATAAATAAGAACGGGCACCCTATAAAGCCTTGGGCCCCTAGGCTATTGCCTATTCTGCCTATAGGGTAATCCGCCACTGGTCAGAACAAAGAAAATCCCATCTGTCCGAAGCATTGTTGAAATCGTCAGCAAAAATCCACACTTTAATTTTGGAACGAAATAAAATTAAATCAGATAAATACCAATGGCACTAAGTTGAGATATAAGTATTTTAAATTATGTATTAATTTTTTGCATAAGATTTTGCCCAAACTTTTGGTGCGCCTTTCGGAAATAATTATAGTTCTGGCAGTTTCTATTACGGCCATTTAATAATTTATTCATTATAAGGGCGATTTTGATATGGATATGGACACCATCATGTGTATGTTTATCTAATGTAAATCTAAATTCGCTGCGCCTGTATTTGGTAGGATATCGTCCACTTTCACTATAACAAAGATGTTCGTCCGACGTCCGACGCTCCACCTCCACCGCAGGCAGGTAAATAACAGCGGACATCACGTGTAATTTGGCGACGGTGGTCATCATCCTCTTCCGCCGCGTCCGGCCGTCCGTCCGGCCCACGCAGCCCATGCGAATCACTTGGCCGAGATATTCTCATGTGCTTTACTTTTACTGAAATTACATATTAAATAGCTGTGTCATTAGCTACCAAGGCTAATTTTATTACATCAAATTAACCGTTTGTGGAGTTCGCGTACACGCGGTCAGCTACGTTTAATAACGGAGGCCAGAGCCGGGGTTTTTGCTGCAATGGGAAAATGTATTGAGGTTTTGTGAACTCTGGAAATAGTTACCTACTTGACAGTGCAGTACATGCATTCAGTAAAACTTTTTGAGGAAAACAATTGCCCTCAATAAAAAGTTGTGCCTTTCGCATCTTCAGCAACTGATTCTTTAAAAGTCGTTATATTATGTTCTTCGCTAATATACAGTAACAATATTTTGTTAAATTAAAACACAGATTGACAATTGGACAATTTTCGTTTTGGTACAATTTAAATTTTTGCTCAAACATTTACACCTAAAACTCCCTTCATATATCTGAGCAACGAAATAAGATATTTTTATTTTAGTTCCGTAAAAAAAGGCAGGTATAGGCTTCGTCGAAGATTTTATTCGTAGGTCCGCGTTTGCTTGTGAGCACTCTAGAAACCAATGAAGCGCCGAGTGAAATTTAGCATTATATATATTTTTAGACTGATATAAGGGAAGATATCTCACAGACACTACTATTTCGATCGGTTGATTTTTCCATGGCTCTAATTTTTCTAAATGACCAATTTTCTGAATATCATATTAGGCATTGTTATGGATGGTGCCATCGAATTGGCCATAGCTCAAAACCTTTTGTACAAAATATTAATACTCAAAGTTATACACAAAGTGGGGCCAAAATTTAAAAAAATAATAATTTTCCAGTATAGCCAATCTAACTCATTCAAAGTCACTGCTAACGAAAAATTTCTTTCTACCGCAGCGCCATCTACAATGTGCAATAGAAAAATTAAATTTGAGAATACAAATAGAGTCTTCAACGAGCTCTACCAGCCTTTTTACGGAATTAAAATATCTGATTTCGTTGCTCGGAAGATATGAAGCAGGAGATTTAGGTGAATCACCCTGTATATAGGAAAGCAACTCGTGATTACCTAATTTGGTGAATTTAGATGCCTACTCGTATAATGTTGAATTGATCATTTTCGGTGTACATTATTTAAAGCGACTATACCTTTTCAACTTCAAATTGGGAATAATCAATTTCAAATTGGGAGTAAACAACTTCAAATTGAGAATAGTCAACTTTAAATTGGGATTAATCAATTTCAAATTGGGAATAGACAACTTCAAATTGGGAACAGTCAATATCAAATTGGGAATAAACAATTTCAAATTGGGAATATTCAATATTAAATTGAAAATCAACAACTTCATATTAAACAATATTTTAATTACATATATCTAAATAAACACACAATATGTGCCTACTTATTGAATTTAAAATATCATATTTTTGCAATACAGTGTGGTCATTTAAGTGTGCAACATATGGGACTTTTTTTTATTAATTGGCACAACGAAAATACAAATACTCCCGAAAGTTGGTACATGTTCGATAATTATACTAGGCGCACTTAGAATGGTTGCAAGTCAAACAGCGTACAGGGTAAAAAATACAAAAAAATACAAAAGTTGTACAAGAGTAAAGTACCCTTATTTCATAAAATTTGGCAAAATGTTATTGAGAAAAGTTGTCTATATAGAATTAAAAGATAAAAGCCTAAATACCGAAACATGGCCTCCTAAGAAGAAAAAAATATATATTTTTTAAAAACATCCATAATTTTCTAAAAAAAATTGTCTTAATATTCACCCTAGACAATTTCATAAATCAATCAAAATTAAATCAATTTCGCATAACTTTGTTCAAATTCAAGAATATTTTTAAAATTTACTTAGATTTTTAATTTTTTAGCGAATCACAAACTTCATGTTTGTTGCAACGATATTAGACAAAATTTTAAAATTTCGCAAAGATTCTTCGGAACAAGTTAAAACATCATTAATGATAATGTGCATATTAAAAACTCTCATTTAAGGTGCAAAATTTATATTTTAATTGTTTATTAAGAAACTGGAAATTAATTATTGTCAAAAAAAATTTTTCTTAGGTGGCTATGTTTTGGTATTTAGGCATAGCATTTAATTCTAAACCACTTTTCTTAATAACCTTATTCTGAATTTTTTGAAATAAGGGTACTTTACTCTTGCAAAATTTTTATATTTTTTGACCTACCCTGTATGCTGTTTAACTTGCAACCTTTCTAAGTGCACCTAATATGATTATTTAACATGCATCAACTTTCGGCAATGTCTGTATTTTGGTTGTGCAATTAATAAAAAAAATTCCCATATGTTGCACACTTATATTTAATCCTTGTCTATCATTTAATATTTCTGGTATATGTATCTCTGTATATTTCCTATAAATCTGGTGCAACTCGCTTACAGTTAATTTGTTATTTATGTTATTTTGCACTACTTATACTTTCTAATTTCTATAAGCTAACTTTAGTTTGCGATAAATGGTTTGGTATTTGTCTTCTTTCTAAGATTTCTGGCCAAGTCATTTTGAACCTTACCAGGCAGTCGAATTTTTGCTTAATATTATAAACTTTAGTTGACAATTGTTGATAAGTGTGTTTATTTCATGAAGTTATTGATTTTCAATTTAATATTGGATATTCCCAATTTGAAATTGTTTATTCTCAATTTGATATTGACTATTCCCAACTTGAAGTTGTCTATTCCCAATTTGAAATTGATTAATCCCAATTTGAAGTTGACTATTCTCAATTTGAAGTTGTTTATTCCCAATTTGAAATTGATTATTCCCAATTTGAAGTTGAAAAGGTATAGTGTTTATAATTATTTATAGTTGTTTCTATTTCTATTTAGATAAAAATAGGAACTTGCAGAACTTGTAGATTAGGTATGGTATAAAGTCGTGGAGCAAAGGCCCCAGGAGCTTTTTGGGTTATACAAATTAAAATTATTAACCAATTACCTAGATCAAGGCTGATAAAAATAAGAGCTTGTTAATTTCGTAACTGAGTAAGGTGTTAGTCTACTAAAAGAATGCGTTTTATGCAAAGCTCAAATTTATTATCAATTTTGATATAATCCATTTTCAGACTGAAATTCGAACCATATTTACATCTTATCCAGTCATTCCAGATTGAAACCTGAAGTCTTGGTATAAGACTTCAGGGCAGGCTCGCAGGTAACGAGCCTGAAATAGGGTCGTTTCATGATTTTTTTTATTATTTCATTGAATTAAGCACATCAAAATATTACTATTGTTTATTTTAAAAAATTTTATTCATTCTTATTTATAGAGATAGGCCGATTTAAAAAGTTACTATTTTCTATTCTTTTCTAAGAAACTACGCCCTTAAGCCTTGACGTCACAAGGCGTGCATGCGCATTTCATTTCAGATTTATGTTGGTGGGACTTCTTGTCAGAACAACCTACCTAACCTAACCTTTATACTTTGTGGTCAGAATTCATGGGTTGGCTGCCCTGTGCCCAGCTCTCGTGAAGAAGAAGTCTTTGAAGTTAGGTAATAATTTTCTAAAATAACCTATCTTTAATCTGTGTTTTAAGCAAGGTCTTATTTATTAATTAAATTTTAAAAGTTGTTGTTATTCATTCCAAGGGTCGTTTTCGTTATTTATATTTTCTTTCTGTGTTTTCCTTCATACATTTTCTTGCGTTTTGCCACTTGAGTTTGTGAAAATGAATAGTGGTTTTAGTGAAGCCTCATCCGAAAATTTACCGGACGTGAGCTATGTTATGCTGCAAAACTTTTTTGCCAAAAATGTGGACTATTTAAGTGCTGAAATAAAAGGGGTGAAAACTGAAAGGTATTATAATACTCAAAGTATTTTATGAACTGTTTATTACAATATCAATATTTATTATGTAGGGCAGCGAGAGCCGGTTATGGTGATGATGCTATAGGATATGTACAAATTCGAAGGGACTCGAATAACAAGTGCATTTTAAAAGCACGCATATGCCCTGAGCATAAAGTACGTAATAAAGATTATCGCATTACTGCCACAATAGACGAAATGAATGACGTCATTGAAAATTGCCAGTGTGAGGATTGCGCTGCGGCCCAAGGTAAGTTCTTCTGTTTATTATAAAAATATATATTTACTTATATGAAAGTTTTATCACTGCATGATAAAACCATTCTATTTTCTTTGTAGGTGGATGCAAGCATGCCGTTGCTTTCTTATTTTGGCTTCTGCGTCGAAACGATGAAAAAAGTCCAACGTCTGTTGAATGTTATTGGAAGAAACCAAAACTTTCACAAGTTGGTACTTCTCTAAAATATATAAAAGCCAAGGATTTAGGGTGTGAAAAAAGTGACAGTGAGTCTGACGCAGAAGGTTTTTTGCAAAAAGTTGTAGACTGTGGCAGCAACGTACGAAGTGAATCACTTTTATTGAAATATTTTCTGGACCCGTCAGATGTAAAAAAATTGTCTATTCATTATTTAGTGAATGAATATTTTGCCAGTGCCACAGTGTATAGTGCAGACGATTTTATTACATTTTGCCAAAATAATATGGAAATGGAGGTTTGCCATAAAGTGCCTTTAGAAACAAGCAAACAATCGAAAAGTACGTTATGGTATGAACTAAGGTATGCACGAATAACAGCCTCAAAATTGTTTGAAGTAAGTCGTTGTCAAACCAGCGAAGGTTTGCTTGTGGAGTCAATACTTGGAGCAAGCAACGTACTGACTACAGAGGCAATTCAGAGAGGAATAAGGTTGGAAAGTGCAGTGTTAGATGTGGTGGCGAGCAAAAAAAAAATCAAAATTAAACATATGGGACTATTTTTAAATACAGAATATCCTTTGTTAGGAGCATCACCGGATGGTATTAGTGATGAATACGTTATAGAAATTAAATGCCCTAGTAAGAAAGAAACAGTAAAAAATTACATAAAGGAAAATAGAGACATACAAATTAAATATATGTGTCAAATTCAGTTACAAATGCTGATGTGTAAGCGAAGAAAAGGATTGTTCTGTGTTGCAAGTCCTAGTTTTGAAGAGGACCATGAAGTGACAATATTTGAAGTACAATCAGATATAAAGTCTATAGAGGTTGTTATTAGCGCCGCTGAAGAATTTTGGAAAAAAAATATTTTTCCAAAAATTTTAAATAAAACATTGATTTAAACTACGCTGTTGTTATTTTTATTCGAACTAGGTAATTTTGTGACAACAATTTTAAAAAATACGCAGAGTACCGATAATATCAAATCAGTTTTATTGAAATATCTTGTTATTGTTTTTCATTATAAGCACAAACTATTATACTACTAACAAATTTGCCTTTTATGACGTTAATTTATTACGAGTATTGTTAATATATAAGGTGTCAATTGATTGAGGGCCACTTGAAAATATCTCGACAAATACGCATTTTTCAGAGAACTTTATTTGAAAGAAAAAAATACTTTTCTTAGGCTAGCTTGGTATAAGAACACATTTGAGATCCATGGCCTACTCTCACAGATATTTTTGAAAAACACGAAAACTGCCAAAACTTCGGCTTACTTTTTTGTTTCAAGAGTTACCGAAAAAAAATTCCTAATGAAATTTGTGGGAAAAACTGATTGCTTTATTAGAATTTAGAAATATGCCATGGTTTAGTGGGTGCTCTATTAGCACCCGCCCAAAAAAAGCTCACTATTGTAGTGGCGGTGGCCTCGAATGCTGTACTTTCATGTATTTAATTTTTTTACAACATACTACATTGCAAGTCGTGGAAATTTCTTGCGAGGTATCGGTAAACCGCACATTTTTAAAAATTTTGTGTTAAGAGTGCACAAATTAAACCATGAATTTTTTTTCAAATTCTGATAAAGTAGGCTTAAAACAGTTTTACCCACCGACGTCATTAAGACATTCTTTTGGTAACTCTTGAAATAAAAAAAGCCAAGCTTCGGAAATTTTTTGGTTTTTAAAAAATACCTCGGAAAGTATAAAATGCTGGAATGGGTTTTTCCACAGTCTATAAAGTTGGTCCATCAAAAAGCATTTTTTTCTTTCAAAGATATTCTCGGGTGGCCCTCAATCAATAGGCACATCCTGTATATCTCTAGAAAGGGTAACTTTAACAGAAATAAGGTTATTGATCTGATATAAAATAATAATAAATAAATAAATATACAATTTGATCACAGTGGAATGTAGGGATAAAACTAGTATACTTATACATTAAAAGCAGACAACTCGGGTGACTTCAACTACCTAATAAAAATATGTTTAGTGGATGTTTTCGCCATTGTTGCTTTCTTCAAAAAAGTTATTCACAAGAAAGTTTTTTAAATCATTGTAGCTCGGTGATCGCCAGTTTAAAAAAAATGCATAAAACGAGATTCAAATGCAAACTTTGTTTTATACATTTCTTTCAAAACCAATCAATTAACTACAGAACTAATTTATCATAATGACTAGACGCCCAATGATGTCAAAGAACTTTCTTCTGAACTACTTTATTGAAAAATGGGACAATAACTAAAAAATCTACAAATAACATTTGGATGAAGCCGCCCGAGTTGTCCCCAGGAAAACAGATTGGAATAAACATTATAAATTATAATAAAAGTATTGGCTAGGTAACTAACATTTGAATATTTATTATTAGTAGCTTAGCACATAAAATCCTATTTTTGTTCATCGAGTTTGAGGTAGAAAAAAATGTTTCGTATTGAAGTTGTTATTCCCTAAAGTTAAGAAAATTGAATATGTCAAAAAAGAAAAAGATAATGAAACAAAAATAACATTTTAAATGTTCTGACGAGCAGATTTCCAAATGCAAAAATAAGAGATTATTTTAAATAAAAAAAGCAAAACTTTGGCTTTTAACCATTTTGTGCAACACCCTGCATACAATTTGGTATCACTGTAAAAACATTCTACATTAAGTTAAGCTTATCATCTTTACCGTTTCATGGTCTTACCTAAGAATACACCGAGGCGAGCCTATTCTTTATTAACTAATGGAAAAAAAAACCTTGAGGTTGCAAACCTAGCATGTTATATCTTGGAAAGTGTGAATCTAAGTGGCACAGCATTAGTTTTTAGAACTGCGTAGGGCCCATAAAAACCTCACAAAAAAGGTAGATAAAAAAAGAACGGGAAACCTCTTGAAACGTATTAAAGTCCAATAACCCACCCGTAAACTAGTTGCCTAGCCAGCCCCTGGCCATAGCATCTTTTGGCGAACCCTGTGGGATTCGGTTCCACTTCAATATACGCGTCATAATGCCCCCAGAAAGGCATACTAACTAAAATCACATCCAAAAATCTGTTACAACTTGCGATCTATTAAGAATCTACCTACGACTTTTATACGAAATATTTTTTCCATCTCGAAAAATAAGAAAGGTCGGTGGGACACCCTGTACATATCTATAAAATCATTTAATTAATGGCCCCTGCAAATTTACTATTCCACAAGCAATGGTTATTAGATAATCTACTTTTGGCTGATGGCTGATTAATACAAGAATGTCCTTCAAGGATTGCAAATTCTCTCAGTCTTCGTATTACCCTTTCAATGTGAATTCGTAAACTCGCAATTATTTTGCTTTGTTTTATATGTTCCTTTGAACTAAATGTTCCAGATTCGACTGAAGTGGGACGGATAAGATTGCATCCTTTTTTTTTGCAAAACATTGCCTATTGCCTTAAAACCTCTGTCAGCCATTACATCACAGTTGGTAAAACATTTAAAAAAGTACTTGCTTCGATTATTTCTTTGTCTGTGATTCTGCCACCAAATCCCTCAGATATAAAATTTATTAAACCATCTGGCGTTGAAGAAATTAAATATTTGAGCGTATTGGCTTTTTTATAGTTCGACCATGTCAGGGCTTGATGTAGAGCTTTAGATGGTTTTTCTATTTCTATTTCTAAACAGTCAATAATTGACTGGGCCCTGCTATATCTGTATCTAAATGGAATGGGCAAGTTTTTTCTAATTATGTTAACACCTGGCCAAATTATTAGTTCTTTCATATATGTTATATCCGACCTCAAGCATCACCTTGATCATAACCTTGTTTTTACCCTTGATTCTGTTTACTGTTGGATATTATGTTCTCATTCTCTATTGTTCAAGATGCTTACTACAAAGATATCATTTTCCATTGTATATTGTTCTAGAATGATTACTAGAACATATCATATTCCTTTTGAGTATTGTTAAAACTTGCTTACTGCAAGAATTGCAGAATTTGATCTTCCCTTTGTCTTTATATTCTTTTCCCATGAGAACCACAACACCTCAGCATAACAGATCTGTATAAATAGGACCTAGTAAAGTAAGAGTGTTAATTCTAGTCTTGTCTGTAGTCTAAGCCGAAACTCTGTAACTCGCGTTACTCAAATAAAAGTTTTTTAAAAAGTCTTCGTCTTCACGTCGCCCGTAACAATTTGGTGTCAGAAGTGGGATCCTCGATAAAAGGGTCTTCAACGAGGGAGATCCGGAGGCACTTAGAAGGACAGTCTCCTCGGGGGTCACCACACCACTACGATTGGAGCCAGCTGAAAAGGGTCTTCGACAGGAAGATCCGGAGGCACTAAGAAGGACAGTCTCCTGAGGCCAGCATCCAGCAACAACAGCAGCATCAACGACATCCAGCGAGCATGAAGTTACTTCTATTGTAAGTGAAAAACTTGAAGTGAATTTTATTTGTGATTTTTTTTTGAACTTTCTACGTTGCTATTATTGAACTTTCTACGTTATAACGATATTACCTTTTCATTTCAACATGCCGAATAACGAAGCTATAAACTCTAATGTAAACAATGAAGCAAACGCTTCAAATAACGACGAAGTACCATTTAAATTAAGCGAAATATTTTCTATCATCCCTGAATACGATGGGGATCAAATCAATTTAAATACTTTTATCATTGCATGTGATAGGGCCATGCAAATGACTGTTGGCGACCAAGCCATTTTACTTGTTATTAAAATTAAAAATCAATTAAAGGGACGTGCAGCCCAACTCATTAATTCAAGAGATTTGAGTACCTGGCGCGAAATCAAACAATTACTTAACGTTCATTTCGGAGATCCTCGCGATCTAACTTCATTAATTCAAGATTTACAAAGAATGTGTCAATCCCAAAATGAAAATGGTTTGACTTTTGTAGGCAGAGTTCAAACTCACTGCTCGAAAATGTATGCCGCAATAGGAAAACAAAGCCTTCTCACTAGGGAACAAAAAGAATCGCAAGCTACATTAATCGATAGCATGTGCCTAAATACAGTTTTGACAGGTTTAGAACCAAGAATAGGGCAACTAATTCGTGCTAGCAATCCACCCAACATGATGGATGCTATAGCTTTAATTAAGAGAGAATTGCAACTTTCTTATTTTGAAAATCAAAAATTTCAGAGGCAAAATCGTGTACCAGTCTTCAATAATAATATCAAAAGAACCAGTAATAATTTTCCAAAATTTTGTAATTATTGCAAAAGAAATGGACATACTATCAATGAATGTCGAACTAAAAATCAAAATAATTATTACAGAAATGGTCCAAATCCTTCTAGCTACTCTAACAATTTCCAAAATAACTCCCAAAGGAATAATTTCTCCCAAAATAGGTTCCATCAAAGACCATCTTTTCCTCAGCAAAATAATTTTCAAACTCCTTCTTTCCAACCTAGGAACCACCCTCAAAACTTCCAACCAAGAAATCAACCTCCTAGAAATTTTTCTAATAATATTCCTAGAAACAATTTCCCAAGAACTTTTAATAATAATTCAGGTTTCCAGCCTTCTAATCAAAATTTTACTCCTAGATTCCCAAATTCAAATCCAAATAACCAAAATAGAACTCCCCAACAACATTATCTGGGCCAAAGCGAAAATTTTCAATTAACAGCCTCGGACCAGAATCCTATTCCCAACTTCAAGAATCTTGGTATGACCAATACGGACCAAACGTTTGCATAAATACCGTTGACAATAGCAATCTATATTATATTAAAGATAATACCGATAAGTACAAAATTTTAATTGACACAGGAGCTGGTATTTCAATTTTCAAACCAGAGACGGTTCAGCAATTTTTAAATCGATGTCCAGAAAATTTTCAAATTAAAGGTATTTCTGGCCAATCAATTCCTATTACTGAAGCGGTATTTGTTTCTTTTACGGGTCCTCTTTCTCCCCATAAAGTTTATATTTGCGATCTAGATATAGGATTCGACGGAATTTTAGGCGCTGACTTTTTAGAAAGGTACGGTGCAGTAGTAGATTTTAGGAATAAACAATTAATTACGTACTATAAGGTACACGAATTACTCAAAGACGGAGATGAATTAAACGAGTTAACGAATAATAATGATAATAATAATCGAGTTGTTTATAAAAGACAAGTTAATGTTGACGAAAGATACGATAGCCTTCATATAAACGTTTATGAACGAAATAATAATAATAATAACGATTACACGGAAAATATAAATAATTTTGAAAGCGAAAATACGAGTTATAATATAAATAAGGTTACGATAGAACCGCGTTGCGAAAAAATATGCAAGTTTCATACGAATAGATATACGAATAAAGAAATGATTTTATGCGCACAACGAGTAGAAAAGGTATACGTGCCAAATGCTATAGTAAAAATAAACGAAGACGGTAATTTTTATACGACAATATTAAACGCTAATGCCATAACAAAGGATATTTGTTTCCAAGAATTTGAATTTGAGCCTTACATTAAAGAAACGAACGCTAGTGCTAATATTATTTGTAATTTTAATAAAACGAAAAGCAGAGTAGAAGAAATAAAAGAATCATTAAGGCTAGAACATTTAAACGAAGAAGAAAAAGAATTAATTACTAATTTATGCTTGAATTTTGAAGATATATTTTACTTTGACGGAGATTTCCTAAGTTTCACTAATGAAATAAAACATACTATCGATACAGGCGACGCTAAGCCAATTTTTACTAAATCTTATCGATATCCACAAGTTCACAAGGAAGAAGTAAAAACACAAATTAATAAAATGCTTTCTCAAGGAATAATTAGACCTTCTGTTTCACCATGGTCGTCCCCAGTATGGGTCGTTCCAAAAAAATTAGACGCTTCAGGCAAACAAAAATGGAGAATCGTAATTGATTATCGGAAATTAAATGAATTAACAGTTAATGACAGGTATCCACTGCCTAATATTTCAGATATATTAGATCAGTTGGGTAATTGCCATTATTTTACTACTTTAGATTTGGCTTCTGGTTTTCAACAAATTGAAATGAATCCAGAAGACATTTCGAAAACTGCTTTTTCCGTTGAAAATGGACATTTCGAATATTTACGTATGCCCTTTGGCCTTCGTAATGCGCCCTCAACCTTTCAGAGGGTTATGGATAATATACTAATGGGGATACAAAACGAAAAGTGCTTAGTTTACATGGACGACATTATTATTTATTCTTCCACAATTAATGAACATATCTCTCGTATTACTGAAGTTTTTCAAAGATTAAGAAATTCAAATCTAAAAATACAGCCAGATAAGTGTGAATTCTTACGAAAAGAAGTAATTTATTTAGGACATGTTATTACACCTGAAGGGGTCAAACCAAATCCACAAAAAGTACAAGCTGTTATCGATTTTCCTCAACCTGCCAATACTAAACAAATTAAACAATTTTTGGGTCTTACTGGTTACTACAGGAAGTTTATTCCAAACTTCGCAAAAATGACAAAGCCTTTAACTCGACTTTTAAGAAAAGACGTACCATTCATTTTTGATAAAGATTGTCGTGAATCTTTCGAACAACTTAAAAATGCATTAATAACTTCACCAATTCTAATATATCCTGATTTTGAAAAAGAATTTGTTTTAACTACAGATGCAAGCGCTTTTGCTGTAGGCGCGGTACTTTCGCAAGGACCTGTTGGAAATGATCTTCCCATAGCATACTTTTCAAGAACCTTAAGTCCAGCAGAAATGAAATATAGCGTTATAGAGAAAGAACTTTTGGCAATAATTGCTGCCGTAAAAAACTATAGACCTTATCTTTTCGGACGAAAATTCTTATTGGTTACAGATCATAGACCTTTAACCTGGCTTTTCTCAATAAAAGATCCCGGTAGTCGTTTAGCACGTTGGCGACTTAAATTAGAAGAATATAATTATCAAATAATTTATAAACCTGGAAAAATTAATCGAAATGCCGACGCTTTATCTCGAATCAAAATCAATCATATAAAAGAAGCTGTTTCCTTTCATACTTCCCTAGACGAACCATCTACTTCCCATGATAATCCTCAAGACATTGACCCGCCTATTGACAATAATGAGACTGACGAAATTGCTATAATCTGTAATGAATTTGACAGATTTTTTGATCTATACAAGACGACTTCAATGATCGACTATTCTAAAATCCAATATACAAATAATCAACTTTTAGACAAAACACACAAGGACATTGTACTAATTTTTCAACAAGACAAATTAACAGACCTTCACGAAAAAGTTATTGATGATTTACTTGAGCTAAATCCTGATTTTAACTATAATAAAGCAAATGTTCTTTCCAGTCAAACCGTAGCTAAAAGAAAATATTATATAATTCCTGTTCCTTTTAATTTTGAAACCGCAATACAAGTACTCTTCATATCTCTTTATTACAGTAAAGATATATTCGAAGAAAATAAAACTTATTACATTGAAAACAATCCAGATTTTCCAATTTTAGAAATGTTTAATTTTTTGTTCTCAGATAAAAATTTCCAACTAACAATTTGTCAGAACATTGTGACTATACCAGACGAAGACCAAATACCTATAATAATAGATCAATTTCATTCAGGCAAGACAAACTTACATCGAGGAATAAACGAAACAATTAGACGTATTAAACAAAAATATAACTGGACAGGACTAACTAAAGACGTCGAAACATTTATTCGGCAGTGCGAAATCTGCCAAAAGACAAAAATTTGTAGACAAAACTTGGACAGTCCCTTAGTTATTACCGAAACTCCTAAAACTCCTTTCGAAAGAATAAATATCGACATCCTAGAAATCCCAGTAAAAAATAATATCCTTACCATAAGAGACGAACTAACAAAATTTACCCAAGCTTATGCACTTCCTAATAAAACAGCGAGATCTGTAGTAGACGCTCTTTTACTCTATTTTCAACATTTTGGAACTCCCTTAAGAATCCATTGCGATGTAGGTAAAGAATTTAATAATCAATTAATGAAAGATCTTTGTAAATTATACAATATAAAATTAACTTTCTCTAGTGTTAGTCATCCGCAATCAAATGGCTCCTTAGAAAGATTTCATGCCACCTTAACTGAAATGATACGCGCATGTAGTACAGAAAATCCTAACGAACACCCATTTCAAATGCTTCCTTACGCTTGTATAGCATATAACAATTCTATAAATAAAACACACGGCTTTACTCCTTACGAATTGCTATTTGGTCACAGCTCGTCTCGACCTCCAGAAGTTTTGTATAATCAGCAAGAATTAATCTCTAAGTACGTTCGCGATTTAAACAATAAAATAAAGCATTATTATGAAGTGGCAAGAAAGCGTACGGATATGCGCAAGCAAAAAGCAAAACAGCGATTTGATACACACGTTTCGGAGCAGCGACAATTTCGCGTAGGAGAAAAGGTTTATGTCAAGGAGTCCCAAATAAAAAATAAACTAGCTAACAAATTTAATGGACCCTATAAAATTAAAGAAATTTATACGAATTCAGCTTTGCTACATAACCCAATTACTAACCAAACTACAAAAATGAATTTTGATATGCTAAAGAAATGTCACGAATTACAGGAAGAAGAACTAACGGTTAAAAAATTCTTTTATACTCTAGATCGAAAAATCCCTATTGAAAATAATAACGTTTCCATTGAACTGGGCAATTTATTTGCTGCCCCTGAAAATATTTCATTAGCTCACTGTGTATCTAAGGATTTAGAAATGAATGCAGGAATTGCAAAAGAATTTAAGAATAAATTTGGACACGTAGATGAACTAAAAAATCAAAATAAGTCAATTGGTGAAATAGCAGTACTTCAACTTCCGACAAGAAATATTTATTATTTAATAACTAAAGAATTTTTCTATTATAAACCAACTTATGCTAATTTATTTAATTGCTTGAAGGAATTACGAACAAATTGTCTCGAGAGCACTGATGAAAAAGATAAAATTATAGCTATACCCAAGTTAGCTTGTGGATTAGACAAATTAGATTGGGACACAGTTCTCCCTATGATCAAATATATTTTCAAAAATACTGATATTAAAATAATTTGTTATATCGAACCAAGTTCCTAATTCTGAAACTTCGTTACAGATTTTCTTTGTTCGCTACCGCTATGGCACAATATACACTGCGACCAATTAATAACACCATAGGCGTGTTCTATCAAGAGCAATCCGGACTCAAAATTTCTAATGACAAGTGGAGTTTATTGGTATATAAAGACATTTCATCTCTAAAAACAACATTCGAAAATAATAATAAAATTTTAGAAAATATGCAATTTATAATTCAACCAAAAGACGTACGAATGGCCGCCTTTCTAAGCGAAGTTAAGTCACATCTCACTTTACTAAATCAACTTTCCGAAAACATTGCGCTCAAATTTGAAGAATTAGCTATTGATGTAAGAAGATATAAAAGAGGTTTAATTAATGGTTTAGGGTCAGTTTGGAAATTTATTACCGGAAATTTAGACGCTTCAGACGGACAGTATTATAACGATTGTATCGACAAAATTAACAGAGACGAACACGAATTAGAAAAATTAATGAAAAAACAAATTTTAGTAACTACTTCAGTTATCAAAAATTTTAATGACTCTATCAACAAATTACAAATTGATGAAATTACTTTTAATAATGACATAAAACAAATCGAAAATTACATTTATAACATTTCTGATAATTTTAATTATTACACTGCAAAATTACAAGTTTTAGAGATGGCCGAAAGACTCCTAGAATCCTATACCTTTATCGAAAGCAATTTAAATGACATTCTAAACTCTATTACTTTTGCAAAACTACATATCATTCACACGTCAGTTATAACTCCTGAAGACCTAGTTCATCATTTGCAAATAATCGCTCAAACTTTAAACAAAAATAATTTGCCCTTAACTCCTCAACTTCTAAATGTTGCAACTTATCTTGATTTTATAGAACTAAAGGTTTTTCAAACAGAAAATAGACTTGTTTTTATATTAGACATTCCTTTAGTAGAACCTCAATGGTATACTCTTTATAGAATTTATCCTATTCCAATTTTCGACAATAAAACTGGATTTTATCACATGGTATCCACTGATACTAAATTTGTAGCAAAAAGCGATGACCCAACTCTCTATGTAATTCTCTATGATATAAAAAATTGTAAAGAACTAGCATTTGATTTAATAATGTGCAAAGATTTATATCCTACTCCTATTGACTCACATTCAAGATGTGAAGCTCAATTATTAGAGGTAAAAACCCATTTACCTAATACTTGTGACATAGTCACAATTTCAATTGAAAGTTACAATGTACAATTGATTCAAGAGAATCAATGGTTAATAATTTTAAGTGAAATATTTCCTATAACTATTAAGTGCAAAAATCAAAATCCTTTGACTATAATGCTAGACAAAACTTCAATTTTAACGTTAAAATCTGAATGCATTGCTTATATTGGAAGTACTAAAATTCAAACGAAAAATTTAAATAAATCTAATCAAACCTATAAATTTCACCCAATTAATATACCATTTGAATGTTGCAAAGAAACTCCAAATAAACTAAAATATCCTGACTTAAAACCTTTACAACTAAATAAATTTAATTATGACGATTTAAATGTCGCAAAGCATAAATTAGACGAATATGCAAAGGATCTTGATAATATTATTAACGAACCAACTGTAAATAAGTATACGCCAATATTGACATATCTATCCATTGCTTTAATCATACTTTTAATTATTGTGTACTTTTATTTTAAATGTAAAAAGTCTAGGAACATTAAAATAGGCATTATTACTACTAATAACGGAGACGATCCTCCACAACCTCCTAGAACACGAAATCGCGTTTTTCAAAATTTAAGAAAATTTGTTACTGTCAAAAGAAGACCTTCGTATAGATTGGACGAACCTCGCGAAGAAGAAGAAATTGAACTAAATTCTAATACTAAAACATATGCCTAATTTAATGTCAAAATTTGTTAACACAAATTTTTAATATAAGGGGGAA
Source organism: Pseudeuparius sepicola (assembly GCA_963920635.1). Classification (NCBI taxonomy): domain Eukaryota; kingdom Metazoa; phylum Arthropoda; class Insecta; order Coleoptera; family Anthribidae; genus Pseudeuparius; species Pseudeuparius sepicola. The sequence continues at coordinate 41,022,162 of OY987302.1, read as the reverse complement.
GGTGTTATATCCGACCTCAAGCATCACCTTGATCATAACCTTGTTTTTACCCTTGATTCTGTTTACTGTTGGATATTATGTTCTCATTCTCTATTGTTCAAGATGCTTACTACAAAGATATCATTTTCCATTGTATATTGTTCTAGAATGATTACTAGAACATATCATATTCCTTTTGAGTATTGTTAAAACTTGCTTACTGCAAGAATTGCAGAATTTGATCTTCCCTTTGTCTTTATATTCTTTTCCCATGAGAACCACAACACCTCAGCATAACAGATCTGTATAAATAGGACCTAGTAAAGTAAGAGTGTTAATTCTAGTCTTGTCTGTAGTCTAAGCCGAAACTCTGTAACTCGCGTTACTCAAATAAAAGTTTTTTAAAAAGTCTTCGTCTTCACGTCGCCCGTAACATATATTTAGATAATACAGGCAAACATTTATTCATTATTCGTGATATTTGTGATTCAGATATCGAAAAATCTAGAGCTAACCTAAAGTAGGGGTCGTTTAAGCGTATCTTTTTTAAGATGATAAGTATATTATGATGATGAACTTTTGCTTCCCTTTCCAAAAGTGACACCAAAAAATATTCATCTTGAGGAAGTCCCAAAAAAATCTAGAATTTTCAGAAATAAGTTTGATATGATATTTTACCATAAGCTCCTTCCTGGACTTCATTTGTTGCTTCCCAAATCATGCCTATCTTTTGATTTGGTTAATGTTACACCGTACTGATGATTGCCAAATAGCATGAAACACGTGTATGCGGTTACTAGTTTTTTCTTTTTGTTAACTTTGAGTGTTTGCCCATTATCACCTTTTCTTGTAATTATTACATTTACACTCGCTAATCTTACATCCTTATTGTCATTGTATCTTGGGTTATGAAGATTTCCACGCAGGTCGCTTTAGCAGCCTCCGTGGCGATCTTAGTACAAGCCCCAAAATAGGGGATGTGCTGACTGAAGCTGCAAATGTGCTGTTGGCTCCTGCCTGGACTTCATTTGTTGCTTCCCAAATCATGCCTATCTTTTAATTTGGTTAATGTTACACCGTACTGATGATTGCCAAATAGCATGAAACACGCGTATGCGGTTACTAGTTTTTCTTTTTGTTAACTTTGAGTGTTTGCCCATTATCACCTTTTCTTGTAATTATTACATTTACGCTCGCTAATCTTACATCCTTATTGTCATTACCAATTTTGTTCGGAATGCAATTAAACATTGTTAAACAGCCTGTTGTTTTTTTACCTATTGTCGTAGAATTTTTTTTTATGAAATCTGGTGCCATCTGGTCACGTCATCCGGGTAATTTTCATATACCTCATACCTAAACGTGAACTTTAGTACTCGTTGCTTAAACACCTCTTTAAAAGAATAACCTGTATCAAAGAAAGATTTTTTAGTACCTGTATTTATAAATAATAAATGATGTTTTAGTGGTATATCGGGTAAAGAATATCAATTGAAAAAAATGCACTCCAGTCGGGACTCCTACTGTGGCCGTGTGGGCAATTCCACTTCCAATTTAATATCTTTTTATTACTTAATACTAACTATTTATAAAGGCGGCTTGAATTTACTTGCGTGCTTAACAAATGCATAAGACTAGCCTAATACATTTTATTTTGCGCGGCGCGTATTCGTTGCCGAGGACCTGATGTTCGGGTACCTAACCATCATCCTCTATCCTCTTTTCGATATTTACAGGTACGGGGTGACTTCATCACAACGACTCCATCCCCCCGGTCACTGGCAGCTGCCACGGTGTTTGCTGGATTGATTGTTGATCAGAGAAAATTTTAATTAGGCATGTAAGGGGGAAATGTAGAAAAACCCCTTTTTAACCCAGATAATGCCGAAACTATTTTTTTATAGATTTGGTTTTTTTGTATATGACTGTGTTTTTAGCAACTAAACTAACATACTTTTATTATATATTTTTTTTGTAAACACAATAGTTTTTGAAATATTAGGTGTCCTTTTAAAAGGACAGTGGCAAAATAGGCTGCTGTAGCCTCTAGCACACCAATAGGAATATAACATATGTATACAGTAGGCAATTTGTTGTTTATTGTTATTGTAATAATATGACTATCATTAATATTGGTACTATTTATTGAGTATGATGATTATAAAAACAGTTTTTGGGATGTAACGTACAATTGCACTTGAAGCATTTAAACTGAGCTTCTTTGTGGCATACCACACATCTTGTTTGATTTTCCTGGTATATTATTAGATGATCTAATCTATCAAAGCGGGATTCTTCATGAAGATTAGCACTTGAACGAACAGGTCCTCTTTTGGTTTTTTTCTTGTGGGTTTCAAGAAGTGCTCGAGCTACTGATCGACGAAAAGCTAACTGATCTAGTTTGCCTCCATTCTGTCTTTGTAATTGCCATGAATTCTGTAGGCACATATCCAAGCAATGACATATTAGTGGAAAATACCACTTTTTTCCCCTAATGTTTACACGGTATAAGCTGATATTTTGATCAGCTCTATCAACGCCACCCATATTTTTATTGTAATTTTTAATTAGCAAAGGTTGGGGCACATTTATCTTCTTTTTATCTTTGTTAGAATATCTGGAAACATATGTCACAGGAAGAACGGAGTCACAATTTGTTGCTATAGATACTACGTTGTTGTCGTTCCATTTACAAATCAGTATATTATGTTCCTTTTCAGAAGCGAAATGATAAGATCCACGAGTCTCTTTCTTTAGATTGGAAGAATGAGGTAGAGAAGAATCCGAAGGAATCCTGTTTTTTTTTATTGTGTCTGTTGCTTTGATACCTCTATCTGATAAAATTTTCACTAAATCAAATGATGTGAAGAAATTGTCGAAAAAGAGATGATAAGGCGATTTTCCTTTTGCTAGTAATAATGCATCAGTAAATGTTAAAACCACGCTAGCACCAAGACCAAGATCTTTATAACGGTCTTCCAGGACTGTAGTTGAACCTTGATAGGGTTCGAACCATTCAATGTAACCATCTCTATTTGTTCCCGTCCAAAATTTATAACCCCATCTAATAGGCTTACCCCTTATAAATTGTGTTGCTCCATGTCGACCAAAATATGGAACCATCGATTCATCAATACTATGATTCTTATAACGAGGAGCAAATTTCATAAACGAGTCATTCAAAACGGACATCAATGGTCGAATTTTTGCAAATTTGTCATTCTTGTCCAAATTGGCATTATCATTGCAATGCAAATTTTGCATTATATAATTATACCTATTCCGGGAAATTGCAGATGTTACCAATTGACTACCAGCATCCGTATTTGATTCCCAGTACAAAGATCTTCTAGGGAATTGATGGTATCCACTTAGCAACAGGACTCCAATAAAACATCTCATTTCATCAGTTGTCACATCTAGCTGTCTGTTTTTTTGGCTGGCATACAAATTTGTGTATTCCACAAGAAGTTGCCAGACATTATCATCAAAATACAAGCCAAATATTTGTGAAGCTGAGAGCAGATTTTCAGGGCCATATTCACGTGTGAAATCCGGAACTTTACTTGAAATATCTTCTTTACACCAATTCAGTTGTTTCCGTATTTTCCGATACTTCATATAAGTTGATAGTGGCACATTGTCGTCACTATCATAATCGTCATTTTCCGAATTTGATTTAATTTCAGGGAAAATTAACTCAGCTTCGGCATTCAAGTGTCCAGATGGTAAATTGGCAATTTCTACGGCATTTTCGTCACCAAAATCTTCATCGGTGTCTCCTTCATTGGCGTTTACTGGTGGTAAAAGCACTAGAGAAGTCGGAAATTCATCTTCGTCATCCAAATGTTCTATTATTTCCAGTAATTCGTGCGTTTTCAAAGGTCGTTTGTAATATCTAAAAAAATTAAACGAGTTGTAAAATAGTAGTCGATTATCCCACTGTCCTTTTAAAAGAACACTGAACAATCTCCAAAGTTTTCTAACCCACAATAATTTTATTAGCAGGATGACATTTACAGTCTTATTTAGCAAGTTGTTAATAATTTGTTTTTAAAACACCATTCCAAAAAAGCTACAGTAACAATTTTTAATTACTAGCCATGTTCAAACAGCTTAAAGAATGTTGAATTAAATGCACAGAACTATACCTCAGTTATCCGACAGAACAATTACATAACCTCAAATAAATCTTAGAAGGCTCCATTAGAGACTCTATTGCAACGCCATCTTTCAAAGAATTCATTTACTATGTCAACAAGCCCAAATTTAGATGCGTCCTTTTAAAAGGACGGTGGCATAATCTGGGTTAAAGCTATGTTCGGCAACGACCCAAGAATATATAATGACTATGAATTTAGCTGGTGGGACTCGTTGTCGCCCCCTACCCCAACGAGCCTCATCCCCCAACGGCGACCCCAGACCCGCGAGGGCACAGCCCGACGAGGCCGTACGCATGTGCGCCTGGTCTGAGACCAGGTCTGCTAACCAAAAGATACTTTAAGCTACTAATATTTACATAGTTAGATACTATTTACATCTAAGGTGGTTCAAAGCAGACTGGCAGGCATCTGTGTATCTTGTGCTTTATTTGCTCTCCCGGGACGTGTCTGTTCTCTAATATATAGGCCGTCTCCGGATTTGTGGCTATTTTGTACCTGTACGACACGAGACTGGGGTACGTCTCCGGTGTACATTGTATAAGACGGGGGGGGGGGGGGGGGGGGCAGCACGGTACCCTGGATAACCCCCGCCCTTATTATCTTGGGATTCGAGTTCTCGTCACCACAAATTACTTTTAATTTCCTACCAGAGGTAACTAGCTAGTAATTTCACAAAATATCTTGGGACGCCCCTTTTCAGTGTTTTTCGGATTAATCCGGCGTGCCAGACCCTGTCAAACTCTCTAGCGACGTCAAGGCTGGAGCGAGACCGTATTTTGTCCTTTAGGTCTTATCTAGTAATCTGATAAACCTCTTCCGGGGAAGTAAATAAGTTATCTCTCTCTCTCTCTCTCTCTCTCTCTCTCTCTCTCTCTCTCTCTCTCTCTCTCGGGGTTATACCAATTGTCTGTTCGTTCAATAAGTTCGCGAAAATGTTCTCGGTTTCTATTTCTAATTGTGTCCCCGTTCGTTCTAAGCAGCAAAATATCTGCGGTTTTCTCTGAGTGTAGTGCATATACATGATTGTTAGTTCCTAACGATGGATAGACCAAAGGACCTCTCCGAAGTAACTTGTTCACCTTTCATAGGGAGTTACCTATTCCGTACGAAGAGGCCCCTCAGTATATTCTCCCATTGCAAGTTTATTCGCTGCATTAGCATGAATTTAACCTGCCAGTTTAAGCCTGTATACGCGTTTTTTAGTTCTTCACTGCGCTGTAGAATGTTACTTGCCACGTGTTGCCATTTTCGCCGGGCCACATTTTTTCTCTCTACTAAATCTTTCTCCTGCTCTGAGAGTTTAATTTTCGCGTCTCCTATAGTTATTAGTTTAATTGTTTTATCTCGCGCCCGTTGTATAATCGTCTCTAAATTTGCCAGAGTAGATTCGATTCAGCCCTAAATGTTTGCCAGTCAACATTTTTGTAATCGCAAACCGTTCTCTTGTTGAATGCAACGGGGATGTGATCAGAGTTCATATACATATTATGGTTCGGAAATCGGCTCATCATAACCGGCGACGTTTTTAACAATGACTACGTCTGGATAGGAAAGCGACATGTTATTTACCGTGTATGGGACTACTTGTGTGGAGGAGGTTGACCTCTTCCTCCATAACACGTACTCCCACAATATCCTTCCGTTTGCGTTAGTCTGTTCCGTCGCCCTCCTCATCATATTTCGCGACATAAGGTCGTCGATTACCACCACCCGATTTCCTTGCCCAAACAGGTATTCTAAATCACGTAAACCAAAGATGTTGCGCGGGGAATTGTACACCCCGCATAGGATCAGGCCGTTTTCTAATTTAATAGTTACATATTCAATACTGTTATTAGTCTAGGGCATTTACAAATCACCGCACCCTCAAGGACATGGCCGGGGTCAGCCTGGTCTCGCTTATGAAAATTATATCTGTAGTCATGTTTTGTAAGTATCAATCCAACTATGGACTGCGATCCCGTAGGGTGCTCGCATTCCATCCAACAATTCTTATACATTTACTAGCCACTTGGCACAATTTTGAATTTAGGTAGCTTATTATTATCTACAATTTCTCTTGTTACCTGTATTATCGTCCATTGGTTCTCGCGTTAACAGCCTCCAATGCCCCAGCAAACGCTCCATAGGGGCCACCAGCTCCCAAATGTCGATTAGGGCGCTGATACGGCTCGCCGAAGGCACTTAACCAATTATATAAGCTACCGGAGATACGGATTCCATCGGCTAGGTGTTATTTATTCCACTTGATATTAGTTAGTAGCGGTGAGATGTAGGAGACTTCGGCGTCTTCTACAGCTACTAGAAAGGGTTAGAGGGTGTAGGGTAACATGATTTTTGGTTATGTCAAGCCAAGAATATTGACGGAGAAAAATTTTTTTTAGTACCTGTAATTATAAATAATGAAGGATGTTTTAGTGGCATATCAGGTAAAGGTTCGTTCCTGATTATTATGTACTTCATTATTTTAGAAGTTTATCTTTTTAGATTTCTGCTAGTAGGTGACGACAGTAATAATTACTTATAGGCGGGCATTAATTATTGACTTTTATGTTACCTAATTAAGCCTTTAGCATCTAATATAGTGAACGTCACGACACAGAAATAATTGTACAATTTATTGTAAATTGAAACGTCTCTTCACCAGAGAAAATAATTAGCAACAAATATATGTTTAAATGGCCCTCACATAGGCGTGCGAATTCGCAGGCGAATTATCAATAAATTGGTATTTTTTGTGTACCTTCCTGCCATCTATCGCACGGTGTCAGAAATCTGTAAAAATGCTCCTCACAGAATAATGTATCTACTGTTGGTACTTGTACTTGTACTGTTGTACTATGTTTCAAGTTTTATAACACTCTCTATTAGGAGAATCAAGACTAAGAACACGGATAATGCAGATGAGGGATATATATTTTTTTATTTCTCATAACCTTCAGTAATAAAAACGAACAATGAAATATTTCAACAGCAGTTACACATTGGCAGAATACCGAAAATGGTTCCAGTGAAAAGGCATGGCTTAATATTGTTAGCACATCGACTTAATATTGGGCAATTCTGCTCTCTGTATCTATAAGCACATATACCGCCAAATTTAAATGCTGGGAGGAAGGACTTTGCCGGTTTTAAGGAGCATACCTAGTCCTGTTAATCTCATAAAATATAGGGTTCAATAAGGACATCACGTTTTCCACATGATCCTTCTGCAAACTACACGCAGCACTCGAGGTTTCACTTTTCGAAATCCCGACAATTGCAATTTCCCGCCTATTCCGTGTTGCCAGATTTTGCGGTCATGATAGGCGCTCGTCCGGCCGCGGCCCAGCCTCTCCGGTAAGCCACGGGCAGCGGCGATTTTTTTGACGGCCCGAGCGCGCCTACGCGGAACAGCGTCGCGAGTATGCGCGACAACGCGTCGGCCGGCCCGGGCCCGGTACCGCGTATCTGTCTGTCCGCGGGGCAGTCCGAGGCGGGCGGATTTACGAGCCGCGGATATCGATACGGCACGTCCGCATGATAAATGTCGCCTTAATAACTCCATTTTGCATAATGAGGCGAACGGGCGGCGGTGCGTGGCGGTGACCGCGCAGACAGGCGGCTACAGCAGATGTGCATAACAAACTCCGAAAATTTTATACCGGGTGATTCAGTCAGGATGGAAAAAATGTAACCGGACAGTGGGCGAGGCACACTAAAATGAAAATTGAGGGAAAATGTTCTTTGTCGAAGTTCAAAATGTATGGAGCAAAAGAACCTTAGCCCCGGAGTAACTCGACGCTTTCAGTTGAAAGTGAACGCCCAAGGTGAATACTGGAGAGCACTGTTGCCAATCTTATTGTTGAAGGTGTACAGAATTATTATGAAATACTTACCTCTCATCTGTGTTGTCAGTCTTGATCCTATACAAATGGCAAGCATTATAATACTCGGAACATTTTCAGCACAAGCATTACCTATCTTCACATCACAAGCAGCATAATAGCTTTTTTCGCGATCAATTTACAGGAGAAAACTGCTACCAGTAACACTACCAAAACTAAACGCCTACAACGCTAGGTAGGTATCGGTTTTGCTCGTTTTCTGTTTTTTGTTGGTTTTCTAAGCGAGAAAACAGTCTCACGGTTATGAGCAGGATTGTTTATTGGTCAGTGACCAGTCTGACACTAGCTGACGGCTGTTTATAACTAACGACATATAGCGCAGCAAACTTATGATATTCCTCATTCGACACGCTTTTAAATACAGTCTTATTACAGATTTCTTGTATTCTTGTGAGGCAAGTTCTGACAGGGTCTGATAGATGGTCCCTTACTTCGTTGCGAAACAGGTAGAAGCGACACCATCGCAATATCTAAAGCGGCGGGAAACTGTCATATCGGTACGGCAATGAGGCGTCCTAATGAGGCCGACCTGACAGTTGCCTTCCTGCGTTTGAATGTTCGGCGTTCGGCAATATTTCCTTGTTTTTGTTTACTGCTAAATTGTTTTGCTGTTTTAAAGCTTTTTTGTGTTTGGGTTATTGAGACAGCGCCGGTAGGGGCATTTGGTGATTCACGAAGAAATCGAGGGAGGCCGTGAACTTAAACCATGGGGCATCTTCGAAGAGCTCCTTTAAACAGAGATAAGAAGTGATAGTTCGTGTTGGTTTTGGTATATATGTTTGGGCATTTTGTATGCGTAGTCTTGTGTTTTGTTTGCTACTGCGACAGAAATCTACGTCAGGTTGAGTACACCTCGAGTGATATGATAATAAAAATTGGGTGATTTAAACAAAGCACTCACTTTAAATAAAATTAATATGCTCAATAGTGAGTTAATTTACTCTTACACGATATTCTATTTCCAGAAATACTCAAACGAATTTCTATTTTATCGTATATGTATGTACAGGGTGTTCCCGTATATTTTGACCACCCCTAGAGCCTTTATTTTTCGAGTTAGAAAAAAATTATTTCAATGAAAGTTGTAGGGTTTTTTCTGAACCGCTAGGATCTGTTACTAGATAAAACAAATGAGCGTCGCAAATGTATGGAAAAATATAAACTTACTTTTTTTAATAGAACACCCTGTATATTTGTGGATTTTTGAATTGCACGCATTTTTCCGATTCCAACAATATAAATATGTTATATGTTTGCTCTAAGCATTCGCATGATATTCCAAATTGCAGATAAATATGATCTTTATATTTAATCAAGGTTGCCATGGAAAAACATTTCAACTTAGACAAGAGCATTCCTATCAATCCATTATTTTTGGGATAATACACCTTGTTACCAAATGGTAGGTACCCTACAAGTTTCATTTAAGTAATATTTTTCTAACTCGAAAAATAAAGGCTCTAGGGGTGGGTCAAAATATACGGGAACACCCTGTACAAGGAATACCGCATAAGCAAATAATTATATTAAACCCGACATAAGCGTTTACAGAAACATGAATTCGAAGCAAAAATAAATTTTTAGATGGGTCCGTAGGTACTAATTTATTGAAATAAATAATTATTATTTAAAATATTAGTCAAGAATTTATTAAATTTAGATAGAACTTTCACTCTGACCTTACTTTGAAGTGCCTAAAGAGAATATTTTTTTATTTTCACTCTTTATACCGATCAGCTACTCTGAGCACAACGAGTGAAAATTTTACTCAAAAACAGAAATTAAGACAATTCTGGTAAAATTTTAAACATATAGACCGAAAATCTTGCAACTCTTTACTTAATATGATCCTGTGTTTTGGATAGAACTGTGGTCATTTGTTTTTAGTTAAAACATCCGAAGACACCGAACCTTCGAAGTTTGAATCGTTTATTTCGTTTATAGGGGTCGCAAAAAGAAATCAATTCCATCACAGGGCATTATATTTTTTAATTCATTGTTGCTTAAAAAATGTTTATAAGACCACTCCTGCAACGTGAGGAATTTTTGTCATATACCTATATAGCTAAGTAATGCGCTGTAACTCGTTATGTATTAGAGATACAAAAAAGAATTTTAAGGAAAAGCTGTTCTTACTTTGATCTAAAAAATGTTTAATAATGTGTAATAATTTTTGGATTAAATTTTGAAACTATAACAATATAGAAAGAGCTATATACCATATATGATGGTCAGATATTGTGTCGGTGTTTATAACTCCAGAAGAGACATGATTGGAGCTGTTAAGAATAAAGAAACAGATTAATGGTGAATCCTGCAGCTATGCATCTCTATGGCCCCTGTGTGAGTCATTTCCACGCAAAGTAGGTACTGGAAAGCTCTTCGTGTGCTTTTTGCTTAACGACCATATATCTAAATGATAATAGTAAGTCGTGTTATCATTTCATACACAGAAGGTGCTATCACCGTAACTGAACGATGGAAGCGCTTGCAAATGTCTTGATATATATGTATCCGCCTTTGTTTTATACTTAGAAAAATTGAAACGGCACCACTAACAGCGAGCGCATGCGCATGCGCTTTGATAACTGTGATTACACTCAATTTTACTTTTTGTTCGGTGTCTGGCTGTGAGTCTTCCTCTAAATTCTATAGGTGGTTTTTGGATTATACCGGTTTTCTTGACACTTACTTTGTAACTTTAGTGTGCTATGTACAGATGACCCTGACACGATAACTAAATATATTTTACAATATTATATATTTTACAATATTATGCTATTATGCTAATTGGAATTGAAATACTCGCTTTAGGAGTGTAACGGCATTTAACATAATAGTCCTTACTTAGCATCATGTGAGATTTTTGGTGGGAGGTTGAGTTTTAGTTTAGCTATTTTGAAAAACAAGTAACCCCAAAATAAACTAAAATTGTTGAAGAAATAACAGATTGTTACCTGCGCAGGTAGATCATCCAATATTATCGTGTTGCATATTGTTATGTAAGTCAAGCCTCGATATATGCCATTCGTTTCAGTTCAGTAACCAATCAGGTTAAAGTAGGCGTGTTTGTTTATATGTTATGTATGCAACATTTCACACACAGCCCACGGGAAAAAGACTAAATTAAGTGAAATAACTGGTGCACTCGTGCCCGTGAAAATTTCGTCGCGACAAAATGTGCTTGGAATTAGATTTTTTTTATTTTTGATCGAAATCCTGTAAAACTATGTCAAAAATAAATAAAAAATATGAGAACTGCTTAAGTGATTCATTAAGAATGGCCAATTTGAGAATTGGAGCAACTATGAACCAAGATGACATAATTTAATACATGCCTCATAAAAATGTTGCTGGTTTAATAATAATTTCATCTTCATATGTTTTACTTAACTTTGGAAGAGGCGTTCCCATTATGCTATAATTTGTCCCTTGTTGTCCCTCAATTTGTCCTAAAATTTTACTGATTTATATTTTAGCCGATTTTTAACTAATACAATGTTATATTTCTGTTTGCAGATACTATCACGGGTATTCTTCCTTTATGCATCCTTAAGATGAAGTCTTCTAATAATGACGAGGTTCCGGGTACTATCCTCCGATGGAGCAAAGCGCTCGTTGTCAAGGGGGCAGAGCGCAAAAGTCTATTAACCTCAGGCACCAATAAGTCTAGATGGGCCACTGGGTGGTGCAGTACCGCCGGCCGGCTACGGCCGAGAGCGGCGGCCAGCTCGACTGCCACCCGCCAGTGCCAACGACCGCCTATTCTTGGACGCACAACGCACAGTTCTTCACTAGGAAGGAGTGAAATGATCACCGATCGCTTGTGCTTAAACAAAAAAGAAATGTTCCGCAACGAAAATAGTTTTTTTAAGAGATCGAGAAAGATACCTACCTATCTATATTTATAAACTTTTCTGTTGTGTTGTATAACGTGCAACTGTAAAACCAAACGAACTCTTCTTTAAAAATCGAGCATCATGTATATTTAGGAGTGTCCGTCTACAATATCATGCAAAACGACCAAAATCCATGGCATACATAAAGCAACAAAACTTCATTTTGAATTGCCAAAAACTATAAAACTTATTATCATTAGATCTAAAAAATATAATAAACCAAATCAATTTTAAACACATATTAACGAAATGGCTAACCGAAAACGATGTAATTCTATAGTATGGAAAACATATTCTATTCTATTCTACTGTATCACTTTGTAAATATTGTCACCAAAGTGACATCTGTGGACCAGTATGACCGAATTATTCAAACCAACTTCTACCTAACAAAAACAAAAGTAAAGATAACAATAACAATTTAATGAGTACGAGGGACAGTCAATAATGTAAATACGAGGATGAGTCAATAAGTTAAACAAGAATTAGATTAAAGTCCACCCGCCGATTCAGCAGAATTTGCGGGTATAAGTACAGCTCAGTTGGGCATATCAGTGGATCCAGCTTTTCAGCAGCCACTAAACCACCCCCAAGTGGTCGAATCGGGCACAGGGTCCTGCTTTTCAGCAAATTTGTGTTGTGACTAGACTGTGAGGGTGTTGACGGCGGATTCCTCCGGGGGTCCTGCCAAGGTGATCACCCGGTTGTTGGAGATCGGTCTCCGCGGTCGCGAGCCAGGGAACCTTCGCTCCTAGGTTCCACGCGGTTAGTCACGGTCCCGCTGGTCCACAGCTCCGCTCCGCGTCTCCCAAGCAGCCAAGATGCTGTTACAAACGTCTATGTGAGTTTGGGATAATACAAGTTGTTTTCGTGTATATATACCTGTATTTCTTTGGATTGCGCTTCGTCAGCGGCAGCGACCCCTCCCAGTGATCCCGGCAAGCCGTGAGGGTCAGTCCAACCCTCCGGCACACACGGCTAGTGTGACTCGTGGTGGAGACGCCAGTGTGAAAAGCTAGTAGTGTGACAATATATAAATGTAACTATAAGAAAACACAATATAGTAAGTAATTGGAAGTTAAGAAATGTAATTCGAATTTATATTTATGAGAGTTTATCTGAGCACCTTATTTAGAAATTATGTTTGCTTTTTTCATATAATATATGTGCAAAAGTGTATAACAAAATTTATAACTTAATAATTAGTTTGTAGGTATAGGCGCAGACCTCTATATAGATATAGTAGGCAACTAATATGATTAGGAATTATTTTCCCAGGACAGACAAGTAATTTCGCTACCGACAGGTAGAAATCCAAAAATCCCCTTTTGACAAAATAAGAATCAGCATAATTTCTGATCTGCGATCCGGCTACTCGGCTCAATGAAAGTTGGTATTTTCGCCCCCAACCCGAAAACAACCTAAATGGGAACAGGTAATTAATAATTGAAGAAGATAAGTGCGCCCTGCCTTCATCTTGCTACTATTCAATAAAAAATAAGAAACCTTTCTATAAAACAAGCTTTTATTTATTTAAGCCATGTAGGTACCTACCTACTAAAACGAATAAAATAAGTTTAGGTTTTCGTTAAGATAATTCAATGCCAAATTGCGACAAGTTTTTGTAAATCAAAAAGCTTGTCGTGCGAATTTTAAAGAAAATACAACTTTGGAAAGTAGGTAGTTGCTTATCAACCAATCACTACCCAATAAAATTAACTGGTACTTAAATTTTTTATGAACATTTTGCGCGACAAACTTTTTGATTTATAAAAACTTGTCGCAATTTGGCATTGACTTATCTTAACGAAAAACCTAAACTTATTTTATTCGTTTTAGTATATGGCTTAAATAAAAGCTTGCTTTCAAAAGATTTTTTATTTTGTACTTTTTAGTACCTATTTGATTCCCATCTTGGGACATCCGTCATATTGGATTTGGTATGACGTCACTTACCTTATCATTTTGTACTCTTCAAATGCTTTCATTTGATACCCATGTCAAGTAGGTTGTGAAGAAATAGGTAATCCGCCATCTTGGGGCGACGGCCATATTGGATTAAGTATGACGCCACTTAACTAACTTAACCGTTTTCTACTCGTCAAATCCTTTCATTTGATACCCATGTCGAGGAGGTGTGCCACCTTATTGTGGCGGCCATTTTGAGAAAAAAACGCTGTTTATTTTTGTTTCACAGGTTTAATAGACCAAGAACAACACCTAGTCATCTATTAGGATCATAAAGTTCATTTCAGGTATATGCATCGGGAAGATAGAAAATAGAGAGCTCATCTGGTCAAATAATGTGTGAAATGTAGCTCAGCTATACAATTTTGACACTTCTGATATAGTGTTTCTAGTTTCTACAAACTAGGAAGTACTGCATTCTTGATTTATTATAAGAATAGTTTAATTTAAAACTGTGAAAGAAAATAGATTAATTTATTGCCATTTAATGTTGAGCTCCATTTGACGCATTTGACAAAATGAAATCTCTGTATTCTTCTCTGACATATTTTTCAACGTAACAGAAGTGTCATTCATATGCTATATATGCTATATATTCTATGAAAGTCACATCATCGGCTTGTAAATCTATGACATCGTCTCGTTTGAGTCTGAGAAAAACAAATTTGAATGAATTAACCAGTAGCTCTGGTTCAAAATCTCTATATGAGATAATGACAGGTAGTTTTTAGTGCCACCAAACAAATTTATTGTACTCCAGTGTGACAGAAATTAAATTTTGCAAATACAAATGACGTCAGACGTCATTGGCAAATACCAACAAAAAAATTGCAGCGATGAATTATTGGTGTTCTCTTCATCTATCTTAAAAATTGGTATGTCGCTGAGCCACAGTGCCGCCGCCTCTCATGTTTAATAACCAGTTCGAGAGCGTGATCCTGTAGGTGGCCGTTAGATACATTGTTATTAGTTGTTCCGAATGATTTGCACTCTATCGGCCCCGCCGCGGATTATAATTCATGAATTTCACAATTGCAGCTCCACATAAATTTCCACCGAGCTTGCACCTTAATGGCGGAAAGGCCTTTCCAATTATTTCGAGAGCGGCTCGAAACGGGAAAATTGAAATATAAGACGACTGGAACTAACAGTATGAGGTAGCTATTGTCTAAAGGTGGGTAATATTTTTACCAGACAACTGCTAGGTATATAGCGTTAAGGTAACAGGGATTCAAGTCTATATATTCGGTTAACGCTTCAGCGAGGGAGAGATAATGGGTTTGTTCCAACAGCAGTTCTGAACCGATTCTCGGCGATCTGATTGGTTGAAAACAGTTCTGGAATAACTTTTCTGAAACAAAGCTAATGTGTTCCAGTTCGATCTAATCCTCCTATTTAATTCAATTATAGCCACTCTCTCTCATGAATTGTCATCGATATTAGATTTGAGAGATTTATAACATTATAAAAAAATATAAAAGATATAAATATGTATCTAAGTATTTTCTGTCAAGTTACAGAAGTAGGTGTATAGGTACATTTACCTAATAATACCAACAAGTTAAACATACATTGTCTTTAAAAAAGAAGCGACTTCTTGGTAAGTAGATATGAAATATTTCAAATACGTCTCGTAATCTGATTTGGGGATAATTTAGCTGTCGAGTTATAACTAAAATACTAAAATACCAAACATTTAAAGGATATCCTCAATATTCGGTGTTATAAGTTCTTTATATATTACACCAGCTTGTCTGTTTTCTTGAAACAATGAATGACGAAATGGAAATCCTCGAAAATCTCTCGGAACTTATATAAAAAGCTAAAGTAACTGTAAAAACTTATAGTACATTGTCAAAACAATACAATTATTGTTATAAAGAACAAGCCCAATAATAATTATTTTAATGGTAGTAGGTAACGTTCGGCATTATTCTCGCTCTACCAGTCATTTGTTTCGAACCATGACGCCACGAGCCACAGCCAACTACTATAGTTCACCTGCTATCTTGGAATATCTTAGATGAACCACTTTTATTTGATTTATTATTTGCGTTCGTAGACCTAACGTTATTCCATTGTTTACTTGCAGAAAATAGGTTTTACGTAGTTATTTACTGCAACCATTATTAGTGGGGTGTACTAAATACCTTCAACACTGGTAAAACGAATGGTTCAGTATGGTATGATTTCACTAAACTACATAATAAAATCCACGTTGTTCTATTTAACAGGAAAATATGAATATTTACAGCATTGTGTAAAGAGTGCGTCCAGAGATAAACTTAGATATTTGTAAACTTGTTTCATTTTCTAGGAAAAGGTATTCTCTATAAGAGTTTTTTGTTTCACAGGTAGTTTAAGATTATTTTATTTGTTTTTTTTTTTCAGTTTCCATGGTAACAGTTGAATAAAAAAGAGCCTGATTGGCCAATTGATACTATTACAGTCTCAGCTCCATAAACGTAGTTTATTAAAACTAAAACTGTACATAATTCCAGAAATTTTTTCAAAGATTGTTTATAACTGTAAGTAGACACCAATACAGGGTGAGTCTGAAATAACTGGCATCCTTTTTTGGGTAATAGAGATGGTCATTCTGAACCACTTTTCTTAATATTTTTTTTTTCCTATAGCGCCGAGATTTTTCTATAATTCATCCCCTCTATGAAAACACGGCACTGGCGCCCTGCCAACAACCGAGTAGAAAATGGTAAATCATCAACTAGTATAGTATTTTGAGACCGAGTTTACGCTATTCTATCCGCTGTGTATGAAATAAATGTTGGTAAATTAAAAAAAAATAGAGAAAAATTTCGGCGATAGGAAATTTTAATGTTGTAAGCAATATTTTGTTAATATTTGTGTTAAATTTTTTTTATTTGTTTATGTTCAAAATCCTAATTAAATTATAAAAAACCAGTTTGAACTCAAACACTTTTATATAGGTAATAATAGTTGTAGAAAAACTAATATACTTATAGAACGTCAGATATTGACAGGTTTAGGTGCCCCATTTTCGGGCTAGTGGCAATATACATTTTCAGTAAAAATCTGATGTCGGACTTCCATTGTCTTTATTTATTTCTGAGCACGACGTTTCGATCAGAACAAATCTCAGATCGTTTTCGAGTGAAAATGAGGAGTACAAGAAAGATATTGAGGTTTTATAGACAATATTTGCATAATAATTAATCACTAATCCTAATCCGTGTTGGCGCCAATGGGTTTCCGCGGTTTTCCCCCGCCTTCTTGACAAGTGGGCGCCAAATGTTGGGAAAGTCGACACTGGTCTGGCTGAATGCTTGTTTGTTTTCTATGTGGACTGCTTCTTTAAATTTTCTTCGGTACCAGTGGGGTTCCTTTTCGATGATTTTCGCATCCGACCAATTCATTCGGTGTTGATTGGTCCACACGTGTTCTGTTATTACCGATCGTAAGGTCTCTCCTTTTTGGGTGTGCTTCTTATGTTCGGTCAGTCTTACGTCTAGAGGCCTCTTTGTTTCTCCTATATAGACTTGTCCACACTCGCAGGGGACCTCATATATACACTCTTTGTCACTGAAATGATTGTCACTGAAATGATTCGCTGGTTTTGTTTTCGTCAGTGTGGATCGGAGGGTGGAAGATGACTGGAAGAATGTTCGAACCTTGTATTGGCTGGCAATTCTTTTAATTTTCTCGGAGACACCCTTGATATATGGTATGACCACCTTCTTTTCTTGTCCCTCTTGCTCTTGGTTGCCTTTTGTTTTGGTGCATTTGGCGATAGAGTCTTCAATGGTGTTCAATGAGAATCCGTTGCCTAAGAGGTCAATTTTGATGTTTCCGATTTCTTCTTTCAGTGCTCTTTCTGTGTTACATATTGTAGTTCCTCTTTGATAGAGTGTTTTGATGATTCCTTTCTTTATTGATGTTGAGTGATTCGAATTGTAGTGGAGGTATTGACCAGTGTGCGTTTTCCTTCTATATACGGTGGTTTGGATTTTCTCATGGCAACGGCTAACTAGTACACGCACTTACGAAAACCAAACCAGCGAATCATTTCAGTGACAAAGAGTGTATAGTCCAAGAGCCCGCTAATTTTTTCTACCTTGAAGAGATCCACAGTTCTAATATTACGTAATCGATTCGTCGCAATAAGCCGTATACGAAATGATAACGGTGCCACCCGAAATCTTGACGAAAACATGGTTTTTTTAATTAAAAATAGGGCCGTTTTTCAACAACATATACCTTTTTCATCATCCAAAACATACGGTGCCACGACTCACCTTGCCACAACCCCTGGCACCGTGGCGGTAAATGGGGTTGCTCAACAGAGTTAACTACCTTTTTCATTATCCACGAACAAAGTTATAGTAAAAGTTGTAAAGGAGGACCTAAGGAATAAGAAAAACCAACGGTGCCGAACCTCAGCTTGCCAGAAATTCCTGGCACCGTTGGATGAAGTAGCGCGCGATCGGGCCGACTTTTGGAGTGACTGTACTTTCGGGAAGCCTCGAACGTCAAAACTCTTGAAGTGACTGTACGCCCGAAAACCAGTTTTCGCCACTCGCCACGCTTGCTGCGTTCTCAATCTGTTCTCTAGCTGCTCTAGTAGGCTTTATCTTTATCCCAACAATCGAAAAGTTTTGAAAGTGTTGTGCACCATTTAACATGCTTTGTTTTTTGTGCAAAAATTCGAGTGGAAAATTGATTCCGTGTGACGCGGATCATTTTGCGAAGTTATCGCGAATCTTGCATATTCGAAAATTAAAAAAAATCAAATATTGTGTCGTCGAACTTCACCGAGATAGTGCGTACCACGTTCCGTGTTTTCAAAAAGTTGTTGTCCTGAAGAAGCAATTCAGGGTGAATTAACAGCATTGTTCCCCGAAAAAATTGAGGTAAGCATTTTTTATGTAAAACGTGGAAGCAACGTGGTAATGAAATACATAACCTCACATTTACGCCGGAGCTCAATACCGAAATACATTCAACAATTATTTTTGTACATTGCAACAATTGCAGAAGCAGGTCAATGAAATATTTACTTGAAAATATAAATTATAGAAAAAAGTATGTCCTCAAAGGCATACCATATGTATACAGTGTGGAATAGAGACACCTGTGTAAAATTGTTACTTTTGCTCCGATTTTAAAAAACTTTTTTTTGTTGGATAGGTCTTCGAAAACTGCATCCAATGCATGTGTCAATTGTTTTGAAAATCAAATGCACATCCAACTGCGATAATTTTTAAACCCCAAAAATTGAGAAAAACACATTAGGCATTTTTTTATCAAAAAAATTTACTAAAAGATGTTGTTTAGAATGGTCCAAAACCCCCAAATCCAATGTTTCAACAAAAGTAGGCTTTGATTTTTGTAATAGAAATCTGTATCACAGTAATGCAGTTTTTTGAAACCTACAATCTAAAAAAAAGTTCATCGACATCGGAGCAAAAATAACAATTTTACTCCTCCATTTTTCGAAAATAAATATTTTTTGATTTTGTTGAAACTTTGGATTTGGGGGTTTGTTACCATTCTAAACAACATTTTTTGGTAAATTTTTTTGATAAAAAATGCCTAATGTGTTTTTCTCAATTTTTGGGGTTTAAAAATTATCGCAGTTGGGTGTGCATTTGGTTTTCAAAACAACTGACACATACATTGGATGCAGTTTTCGAAGACCTATCCAACAAAAAAAAGTTTTTTAAAATCGGAGCAAAAATAACAATTTTACACAGGTGTCTCTATTCCACACTGTATACATATGGTATGCCTTTGAGGACATACTTATTTCTATAATTTATATTTTCAAGTAAATATTTCATTGACCTGCTTCTGCAATTGTTGCAATGTACAAAAATAATTGTTGAATTTGTATTTCGGTATTGAGCTCCGGCGTAAATGTGAGGTTATGTATTTCATTACCACGTTGCTTCCACGCTTTACATAATAGTTATTTATGTACCAAGGCACTGAAGTTCAACTTTTTATGACTCATGTGGAGTTTAGTTGCTGAGGCCTCTGGCCGAGGCAAATAAACCACATGAGTCATAAAAAGAACTTCAGTGCCGAGGTACATATTATATTTTTTTTTGAAATCGGAAAAAAAGTTTTATTAGGCAAGAAAATAATAATAAGGGATCACCCGTCCACGAACCGACTACGCGCGGCGTTGCTTGACTTCACCGATCGCTCTACCTGGGACAAGTATAATGACGTACGGCACCTTCCGACAGGAAAACCAAACTGCTGCTTCTTGTGCAGCCTATACAACAAATCTATTGATTTTCAAATTTACTCAAATATGTATACTGAAGGATTGCGCTTCTATAGGAAACAATTTCGCAATGTGTACGAACAGTTAAATGAGCCTTTATCGGCCGGGTTTTGAATATTTGGTCACTTTTGACGGGCGATTTCTCCGCGTCTGACGTTTGATGTTTACATCTCGCCAAGGCCTACTTATTGAAAAAATCGTACAATAATGGGCTACATTATTGTACGATTTCTGTGCTTTTAATGACGATTTTGGGACATTTTAATGCCGATTTCAAGAAAAAAATGCTTACCTCAATTTTTTCGGGGAACAATGCTATTAATTCATCCCTGAATTGCTTCTTCAGGACAACAACTTTTTGAAAGCACGGAACGTGGTACGCACTATCTCGGTGAAGTTCGACGTCACAATATTTGATTTTTTTTAATTTTCGAAAATGCAAGATTCGCGATAACTTCGCAAAATGATCCGCGTCATACGGAATCAATTTTCCACTCGAATTTTTGCACAAAAAACAAAGCATGTTAAATGGTGCACAACACTTTCAAAACTTTTCGATTGTTGGGATAAAGATAAAGCCTACTAGAGCAGCTAGAGAACAGATTGAGAACGCAGCAAGCGTGGCGAGTGGCGAAAACTGGTTTTCGGGCGTACAGTCACTTCAAGAGTTTTGACGTTCGAGGCTTCCCGAAAGTACAGTCACTCCAAAAGTCGGCCCGATCGCGCGCTACTTCATCCAACGGTGCCAGGAATTTCTGGCAAGCTGAGGTTCGGCACCGTTGGTTTTTCTTATTCCTTAGGTCCTCCTTTACAACTTTTACTATAACTTTGTTCGTGGATAATGAAAAAGGTAGTTAACTCTGTTGAGCAACCCCATTTACCGCCACGGTGCCAGGGGTTGTGGCAGGGTGGGTCGTGGCACCGTATGTTTCTTTCATTGTACGCATTACATACAACATTCTAGCGTTGATTTCGTGCGTGGATGATGAAAAACGGCCCTATTTTTAATTAAAAAACCATGTTTTCGTCAAGATTTCGGGTGGCACCGTTATCATTTCGTATACGGCTTATTACGACGAATCGATTACGTAATATTAGAACTGTGGATCTCTTCAAGGTAGAAAAAATTAGCGGGCTCTTGGACTAGTATATATGAGGTCCCCTGCGAGTGTGGACAAGTCTATATAGGAGAAACAAAGAGGCCTCTAGACGTAAGACTGACCGAACATAAGAAGCACAACCAAAAAGGAGAGACCTTACGACCGGGAATAGCAGAACACGTGTGGACCAATCAACACCGAATGAATCGGTCGGATGCGAAAATCATCGAAAAGGAACCCCACTGGTACCGAAGAAAATTTAAAGAAGCGGTCCACATAGAAAACAAACAAGCATTCAGCCAGACCAGTGTCGACATTCCCAACATTTGGCGCCCACTGGTCAAGAAGGCGGGGGAAAACCGCGGAAACCCATTGGCGCCAACACGGATTAGGATTAGTGATTAATTATTGTGCAAATATTGTCTATAAAACCTCAATATCTTTCTTGTACTCCTCATTTTCACTCGAAAACGATAAGCTTAGAAATAAATAAAGGCAATGGAAGTCCGACAACAGATTTTTACTCAACAATCTAACTTGTCTACAAACTTCAAACATCAGGTGAATTTAATTATTGTTGTTCTGATTTGGTTAATGTGTTCTAGGAAATGATGTAACTCCTCGTCGCTTTTGTCCCATACTATGAAGGTGTCGTCAACGTATATCAGCCATGTTTTGGGTTGAAATGTGGCAGTCCTTATTGCTAATTCCTCGAACCATTCCATGTATATGTTTGCAATGACAGGTGAAAGTGAAGATCCCATTGGCAGGCCGTCCTTTTGGATGTAGAAATTATCTTTTAATTGAAAATATGAGTTGTGTAGGCAAAATCTCAGAAGTTCCATAACTCTTTCCACAGGTAAGTTGGTTCTTTCCGGCAGTGTCTGGTCAATCCGTAACTTTTCTTCTACGATGCGAAGTGATTCTTCTAATGGTACGTTGGTGTATAGGCTCTCGACGTCGAAACTTACGAAGCGGTCTTCTGTGCTAAGTTTGATAGAGCTGACAATTTCCACGAAGTGTGCAGAGTTTTTGACGAAAGATGTTGTATTCCCTTGCAGCGGTTCAATGATTCGAAGCAGATATTTAGATAGTTCACTTGTCGGTGAGTCTCTGGAACTTGTTATCGGTGTAAGAGGCATGTTCGGCTTGTGGATCTTGGGCAGACCGCATAGATGCGGGGGCTTGCTATGGTGTGGTGTGAGAGAAGAGCGTGTTCTGTCTGGAATGTAGGCCTGGTATTTCCTTAACGTCTGATAGATCTTGCGTTCGGTTGAGGAGGTAGGATCACCACTTAAGACCTTGTAGTTTCCTTTGGCCATTACGTCATCGATTTTTTGGTCGTATGTTGCGGTGTTCATAACAACTGTGGCTTTTCTTTTGTCTGCGGGAAGAATTTTAATGGACGTGTCATTTTTGAGGTTCTTAATAGTCCAGCAGGCAGGTACTATCTACCGGGAAAGTATTCCGAAGTTAATGATATTTTGACATGTTATGTGTGAGTAGTCTGCGGAGTAAAATCTGAGTTTTCGACCTCGAGGACCCTGTGCTAATTTGGGGAGGACCGAAAAACCTCGACATTTTCGGACTCGTTTCTGTTTTTCGCTTTTAACTTGCAAACCTTACGTTTTTTGCAGAATACACTTATTTACAAAGTTGAAGATCATTAAATTTCCTTTAAAAATCACTCTTCAGAAGTACTTTTTGATTCAGTATTCACCGAGATATAAGGATTCAAAGTTACAAAAAAATTCTCAAATTATCAAAAATTGTTTCCGGCCCGTCCACAAATCAAACCAAGCATGAGATAACGATCTTTTATCTTTGTCTCTTTCACGTCTTCCGTGTCAAACTCATATCTTTCTCTGATAGTGTTACCATAATAGGAGAAGACATCAATCTTTTGGTTTTGCTGACAGCCTTAGGTTCTTCTAAAAGTAACATTTATTTTCTGAAGAGTGGGAGAGGAAACACCCCTGCTGTTTTGTATTCTTCCCATTCCTGCAAAGTGGACACTCAGGATATTCCCTTCCTTCACGCAGTAAGTGGCTCTGACACTACTTCAGCACTCTTCGGAATTGCAAAGAAGAAGGTAATACAAGTATACGAGAAAAACCCTCGGCTCTCAGAAATAGTTGGTGTTTTCAAAGACTCTGACGCATCACCAAACCAAATTCTTGAAGCTGGAGAGAAGTTCCTAGTGAAATTGTTCTGTGGTTCCCTTCAAACAGATAATTTCGAAGATCTGCGGTACCGAGCATACGTTTTTAGCAGGATACACTTATTTACACATTTATACCCCCTCTTTCAATCCCAAAAACATGTAAATTCTAGATGATATACCTAATTCGCATTTTATTCTTAATATAACATTACATTAAAAATCATCACATTGAAAATAAACGTCAGGCATCTGTAGTACGCCTTGACCACTTTGGCGCTGGTAGCATGTCGGCGTCGGCATCGTCTTCTTCCTCCCGAGATATAATTTCGTCGAAGAGGTTAGTCTGTTCTTCGCATTCAGCGTCAGTGTCTTCTTCATTTAAATCCGTTTCTGGTGAATTTTTGCATGCGGTACCAACGCAATTCATGCACATGGAAGAGCACCGAAGTCCTGTTTTATTGCAGCTACAGGCCCCCTGTAGTACATTTGCATCGAATTATTTTTAGAACATGGTTTGGAGCATCATCCTATGTCGTGGTTATGGGGATCACACCTGTAAATAAATAAATAAATATGTTTAATTTGAGAGATTCTAGTATTAATTAACCTCGTTTGGTTAAGCTCCAGCTCGAAGAGGATGGTAACTTTTCCCGGCTTCCTTCCATCCTCATCCATGTTTGTACTTGGAGGTACGTCCTAAAGAAATGATCCTTCGCGGCATATCTTGTAGGTGGCAGTCTGGCAAGTTGGAATTTCGATTTTCCCTCAACGTTGGACGAGAATGCTCGGTACCGCAGATATTACAAATTATCTGTTTCAAGGGAACCACCGTACAATTTCACTAGGAACTTCTCTCCAGCTTCAAGAATTTGGTTTGGTGATGCGTAAGAGTCTTTGAAAACACCAACTATTTCTGAGAGCCGAGGGTTTTTCTCGTATACTTGTATTACATTCTTGTTTGCAATTCCGAAGAGTGTTGAAGTAGTGTCGCACCCACTTACTGCGTGAAGGAAGAGAGTATCCTGAGTGTCCACTTTGCAGGAATGGGAAGAATACAAAACAGCTGGGTGTTTCCTCTCCCACTCTTCAGAAAATAAATGTTACTTTTAGAAGAACCTAAGGCTGTCAGCAAAACCAAAAGATCGATGTCTTCTCCTATTATGGTAACACTATCAGAGAAAGATATGAGTTTGACACGGAAGACGTGAAAGAGACAAAGATAAAAGATCGTTATCTCATGCTTGGTTTGATTTGTGGACGGGCCGGAAACAATTTTTGATAATTTGAGAATTTTTTTGTAACTTTGAATTCTTATATCTCGGTGAATACTGAATCAAAAAGTACTTCTGACCAAGGAAATTTAATGGTCTTCAACTTTGTACATAAGTGTATTCTGCTAAAAACGTATGGTTTACAAGTTATAAGCGAAAAACTGAAACGGGTCCGAAAATGTCGAGGTTTTTCGGTCCTCCCCAAATTAGCACAGGGTCCTCGAGGTCGAAAACTCAGATTTTACTCCGCAGACTACCCACACGTAACATGTTAAAATATCATTAACTTCGGAATACTTTCCAAGTACCCCTCTTTATTTATTACTTGTCGCTTGGCCTATAAGGGCCATTTCTTCGAACTTGGTGACGTTTCTTTTTGGTCTCGGGTTTTTCTCTCAAATTGCTCTGATCTTCCATTTGAACTCATCTGCTTGCGGTTGAGATAGTCTTGTGGATTCGATGGCACTGATTAGGTCTATAGTTGGAATTTGCTTGGGAGCCACTGCGAAGTTTAGGCCTTTGCCAAGTAGATATTTTTCTGTAGAAGTTAGGGTTCGGGTCGAAATGTTGATGACTGTCTTTTGTTGTTTGAGATCTCTTGTTTTTGGAGGCTCTACCGGTTGCAATCTATTTAGCTTGTTGTTGTGGATTCTTTTTAGTTGGTCTCTTGTATGTTCGCAGCTTGCATCTATCTTTCTAAAAATTCGTTCGTAGTCTTCCTCACTGAGTATTTCCTTGATTTCTTCAAAACGTTGTATGGCGTCCTTAATTAAGGTGGTCTTATGATATCTGTGGTAGTTCAGCTGAGCTCTGACTAGAGCTTTGCTTGCGTTGTCGGCGATCTTCTGTGCTCTATTTCCTAAGATTGGAGACTTCAGGCGAAAACCAACGGGTATTATGTTGTTGTCTCTAGCGGCACATAGGAAACGGATGCGTTCTTCCTCTTTGATGATCTTGTTCTTGACTTTCTCGTATCCTCTGATGAGTAGATTGATTCCAGGTCCGTACTGGGCATTCAACTGTTGTTTGAAGTTTTTAGACAAGGTAGATTGTTGAGTAAAAATCTGATGTCGGACTTCCATTGTATTTATTTATTTCTAAGCACGACGTTTCGATCAGAACAAATCACTGATCGGTTTCGAGTGAAAATGAGGAGTACAAGAAAGATATTGAGGTTTTATAGACAATATTTGCATAATAATTAATCACTAATCCTAATCCGTGTTGGCGCCAATGGGTTTCCGCGGTTTTCCCCCGCCTTCTTGACCAGTGTGCGCCAAATGTTGGGAATGTCGACACTGGCCTGGCTGAATGCTTGTTTATTTTCTATGTGGACTGCTTCTTTAAATTTTCTTCGGTACCAGTGGGGTTCCTTTTCGATGATTTTCGCATCCGACCGATTCATTCGGTGTTGATTGGTCCACACGTGTTCTGCTATTCCCGATCGTAAGGTCTCTCCTTTTTGGGTGTGCTTCTTATGTTCGGTTAGTCTTACGTCTAGATGCCTCTTTGTTTCTCCTATATAGACTTGTCCACACTCGCAGTGGACCTCATATATGCACTCTTTGTCACTGAAATGATTCGCTGGTTTTGTTTTCTTAAGTGTGGATCGGAGGGTGGAAGATGACTGAAATAATGTCAGCTCTATCAAACTTAGCACAGAAGACCGCTTCGTAAGTTTCGACGTCGAGAGCCTATACACCAACGTACCATTGGAAGAATCACTTCGCATCGTAGAAGAAAAGATAAGGATTGACCAGACACTGCCGGAAAGAACCAACTTACCTCTGGAAGGAGTTATGGAACTTCTGAGATTTTGCCTACATAACTCATATTTTCAATTAAAAGATAATTTCTACATCTAGAAGGACGGCCTGCCAATGGGATCTTCACTTTCACCTGTAATTGCAAACATCTACATGGAATGGTTCGAGGAATTAGCAATAAGGACTGCCACATTTCAACCCAAAACATGGCTGAGATACGTTGACGACACCTCCATAGTATGGGACAAAAGCGACGAGGAATTACATCATTTCCTAGAACACATTAACTAAATCAGAACAACAATTAAATTCACAATGGAAACAGAAGAAAATAGCAGCTTGCCATTCCTGGACGTACTAGTTAGCCGTTGCCATGACAAAATCCAAACCACCGTATATAGAAAGAAAACGCACACTGGTCAATACCTCTAGTACAATTCGAATCACTCAACATCAATAAAGAAAGGAATCATCAAAACACTCTACCAAAGAGCAACTACAATATGTCACACAGAAAGAGCACTGAAAGAAGAAATCGGAAACATCAAAAGGGACCTCTTAGGCAACGGATTCTCATTGAAAACCATTGAAGACTCAATCGCCAAATGCACCAAAACAAAAGGCAATCAAGAGCAAGAGGGGCAAGAAAAGAAGGTGGTCATACCATACATCAAGGGTGTCTCCGAGAAAATTAAAAGAATTGCCAGCCAATACAAGGTTCGAACATTCTTTCAGTCGTCTTCCACCCTCCGATCCACACTTACGAAAACAAAACCAGCGAATCATTTCAGTGACAAAGAGTGCATATATGAGGTCCCCTGCGAGTGTGGACAAGTCTATATAGGAGAAACAAAGAGGCCTCTAGACGTAAGAATAACCGAACATAAGAAGCACACCCAAAAGGAGAGACCTTATATCTTTCTTGTACTCCTCATTTTCACTCGAAAACGATCAGAAATGTGTTCTGGTCGAAACGTCGTGCTTAGAAATAAATAAAGACAATGGAAGTCCGACATCAGATTTTTACTCAACAATCTACCTTATCTACAAAGTTCAAACAATATACATTTTCATACGTTCGATGGGCTTATGTGAAAAAGTCGGTCAAAATCTCGATTTTTCCTTACAAAATTACGCCCTTATTTCAGCCCTTTAGCCACCTGCAACACTCAAGCCTTTGGTCTTCCGAAGCCAGGTTCTATTAATTAGTCATCTAGTGAATACGGCTTGCATGAAAATATGGGTAGCAACCAACTTTTATTTCTGTTGAGGAAAATTGAATTTCCAACGAATTGTTATTTTTTTAGTTAAAATACAAAACGTGTGCGGACTGTAGGTACTACGGTACTACAGTTTGAATACATTCTCAAAGCAGATCGAAAGTTTAACAGAAATAAAGTTAAAGGAATTTACATCAAAACAAAGCATATACGTATGCTCCCGAAACTTACTATTTTCCCTTTGCTTTAACAACATATTGAAGAACCATTCTAATAATAGGTGTATCTATCATTCTTCTCAAATATTTTTTAAACTTAATATTGATAGAATATAAATAGAACCTCAATTACAAGATTATTTCGTGTGCCGTCATGTTAGGTGTCTTCAGCTCCTTTTACACGAGAAATACTCTTTGTGATGGCCGCCTCGTTGCCCTCCTATATCAGATAAGTTTTAGTGCACACGCGTGATGAACATTCAAACGCCCGGCGAAACCTTTGAACTAGTCCCAAAATGAGATAAGGTTTTCCGGTATGCCACGGAGCACCCCGCTCATAACAGAACAAGAAGAAGAAGTGCATCGAGTAAGTAATTACCTTCTCGTTTGTTCATAACAGAAAAATTATGTTCAATTTGTTGAAATTGTAAATTATTAGCTTTCAAAATGGATAAGATTGAATTTGACAGAATTTAAACACAATATTTCAAGAAAAGGAATAGTGTTCTGTCCAATGTCCATTTGGTATTTTTTTCTTTACTTTGAATGTAAAGTTGATATGTCACATTTGAAAGCGGTAGGAGAAAGTTTTATGTTTCGAATGTTGAAGTTAACACGTGTTTTAGGGCACGTTTTACCAATTTCAACGCAAAAGGTTGTTTTTTTCGTTATGAAACAAGAGTACACTTTTGTTGCAAAATGAAAAGGTGCACTAAAATGATGGGCCTGCAAGACCAAAAACATAACCTCAAAAAAGTTACGAGTAAAAGAACTATCAAAAAACATCACAAGTGGCGCCCTCTGGGAGATACGTAAAAATTGATACCTTCAGCTTATTTCACATCCCCAAAAACACAACAGTGCCAAATTTCAGTTCAGGGGCTTGATTATTTTGGGAGATATGGCCATAATTTAATTTCAAAAAAGAACTTCAACACCCTGCATCTCCGTAGAGAGGCCCTCTGGGAATTTTTTTTATAGGAACTTATCATGTTATTTTGACGTCCCCTGTATAAATCCGGAAGATTGCCCACATATTCTGGGATACCCTGTATACTTGTGTGCCGATTGTGCCATTAACTTTTTTACACAAGTGCGCCTATTTCACTTACGTTTTCATATACTTAATTTGGATATTTGTGCACAATATGCTAATGTTTATAAAAATATGCAAAAAAATAATTATTTACATAAAATATACAAAATATGCTATTTTTACATTTGGCGAAGTCTAGTTATACGCTTTCGCCATTGTTTACAGCACCAACCGCAACCCAAATGATTTTAGCACAAATTAGTTTCTTTGCAAGAAAAACTCACCAAAATTCTGGGCAGTCTTGTCGCAAACAGAGGCGCATTGTCTTATCGTAATATTCGCACAACGATATCAGTTAGCGCAGGTTAACTTGCACGCACTTTTCAAATCAATTGACAAGCCAGGCAACGACGGGACCTCGGTGTGGACTTGCCAGCCTTGTTGCCAGTTTTGTCGGTTGGAGGCTTGGAATTTAAGTCGTTTATGGTTGTGCTAAAGCTTAAAGTATAAGATTACATCATATGATCAAAATTAAACTAACTTTTTGTAACCATCTAATGAAATATAGGCTGGTGGTTAGTATAACCTATATTTCCATATTATTATCTGTCGATATTTAAACAGAAAAGCCAAAAGGCTAAATAGTTCATTTAAAGCCTGCTTCAATATAAGTATAAATAAAGTAGCTAGGTACCTACTTGTCTATCATTATGTTGCAGCGTATTCTTAGTTGAATTTCAATATTTAATTAATTTAATTGCCAGGGAGATATTGCGGACAAGCAAAATTATGTATAGATACTGATCAAAGACCAGACATTAATGACTATCATATTCTATCAGAATATATATAAATTTGATTAATTATTGTATACAGTTACAAAAAAATGTACAATTCCTAATTGAAGCACCTGTTACATATATATGTAATTCAATACGACTGACTACTGTTTATTGCATAATATTAGTTTTTTTTTATTCAACTTCTACAGAACTATCTACAGAAATATTCAATATTTCGTTAATATTAAATAAATATCTTCTGTGAAAAAAATTATGAAAGGTTTTCTTGTAGGTACTAGATACATAAAAAATACAGATAAGTGAAACACACTCTTCAATGAATTTTTGTGTTTTGCAGTGTGCCATGAAAATTAAAGTTGAACATTCCACCTGTCATGGTATATTATTGTGCGGCAAGTTAATCAATGATAGGGGAGAGTCGGGTAATATCGGACACATTTCGAAAAATTTAAATAATTTTTATCAAAAAAATGATGTATTAACATATTTTTGCTTAAAATAAACTATACTCTTTGCAGAATAGAATACATAATAAAATTAAACAAAAAAACTGAAACAAAAACTCCACTCGTTAAAAACAAAAGTGGACCGCTTTTTGTAATTTTCTGAAAACGTCGGGTAGTATCGGACATGACTTAATTCCCCTTACAAATGTCTCATTTATAATAAACCTGATGTTTCTCTGCCCCAGAACAATTTTTATGGGCCCAACCATGGCACTGGATGCATTGTATCCAATTTGCGACGAAGTCTTCACCACAGATGATACACTCGTTGCTTCTTGTTGCTGTTCATAGCATTCATTATCTTTGCTATATTTTTTGTCCTTTAAATTTTTATTTTTTCTAATGTAATCCTCTAGCTCTAGTTGGTCAATTTTTCTTTTTCTTTTTGGATTCTTGGGCATTTTTTAAAGTTAATCTGAAAATAAGAATGTTCAGTTAAAATTTCAGTGTGTCCGATATCACCAGAAATATGTGTGTCCGATACTACCCGAACAGCACCGTTGGAAAAAAGTGGCCAACTTATTTTTTACCACCCTCCGATAATTTCCATAAAACCATTTTTATATTCCAAAATAAACAACAAATATTATATGTATAATATGAACATTTTAAAAGAACTTACCGTTTATATAAAATACAGACTGGTAAATTATTTTATGTCCGGGAAATTTGTTTTGGGCAAAAAAATAAAAATAAAGCACGCGACGTGTACCGTTCAAAGCTCGGCCTCATACTGAACATATGTGTCTAGGGCAATTCTAATAAAGCATTTTCTGACAAATTTGGAACGCCATCTATGAGGGAAATTGAGAAGATGCTGTTGTCCGATACTACCCACTGTCCGATATTACCCGACTCTCCCCTACATAGTATGTATTTTGTTCTAAAACTTTAGAAAAATACATTTTTGTATATATATATATATATATATAAAATAACTGATTATGTAATAATAACAATGACAAACGAAAGTATTTGCAAGAGAAAATGCTATAACTATCAAGAACTCTGGTTTAGTTTTGATCGGTCAATTTCCACTTTTTGAGGCATCGTCAGATGGCATAACTGAATATTTATGAAGTGGAATAAATGCCCTGAGAAAGAGAGGACCATAAATAATAAAATAAAAAACTACGTATTTCCAAATAAAATTTTAAATGTTGTTAGCTGAAAAAGAACGCGTTATTTTGTATAACTTCTCCGAACTTCCAGCAAGATAAACTTGACTAATATTTATACAGAGAATATAAGCAAGTCATGTGTTCAGAATGTTTATGGGAAATTAATGTAGGTACTTCCTAATTTGGATAATTATTATCAATTGAATGCCAGACCAAATAGTTTGTTTAATATTATTTAAATAAATTTACCCAAGAGTTTTGCTTTTGTTGTTAAAACATTTATTTCTTGTAGGTAACTTTCAATATGCAACGGTCTTTGTTGCATGTTTGGAGTAAAATAGTTGCTTCCAAAGCTGAAAGTTATGAGGTTATTTTGGGAAAAATTCATTTTAATTTTTCAACCACTCCATTCCAAAGTATTGAAAGTAATATGACAAAATGATATATTAGCCCAAATTATTGAGAAACTAAACAAATAACACAGGATTGTCACTTAATCCAATAAACAAGGGTTTAGTCGCTCTTCCTCCAGGGTCGCGCAAGCGAAGAAGCGAACATAGTTTTGTGGAATTTTCAACAAGATTTAATACAACATGGTATAACACAACATTTTTTATTTTTCATATTGAAAACTATAAACAAAAATCGTGCAAAAATACCTTGATCCAAACGAGGTTACTTTCCAGCGCACAGCGCAAGATCGATGAGTCTTGTCATTTATTTGACCGTTTGCATTGTCCTAAAAAACAGGGTTGAATTAGTAAGTTTTATACCTGATAATTTGCATTAATATGTTTGTAATAGGGATTCTTATAAAATCTCTAATGTACAACAACAAAGATGTTGACTAAACTAAGTATTCAATAAATTTAAAAATAAATTAAATCCATAATTCAAGTAAATTATTTTACATGTTATTATGTAATATGCCCCGGTATAGCTTCCTGGTGATGTTACCCAGAACCCAAAATTGTAATGTTAATTTTAATTTTTTGCGTAATTAAGAAGAAAAACAAGCTAGCAAACTCCTTGGAATTTTAAAGCCCCTACCTACACAAAAAAGGGAAATATTTTTTTACTGTATTAGTCCGTTGTTATTTACTGACTAATGACACTCTCTATTTGATAGTGCTTTTTCAAATTGAAAAATAAATTGATTTTTTTTTTAAAGAGCGCCACCTCACAAGACCAAACCTGACAAATATACAACTGAGATGAAATCGAGAACTAAAAGAACAAATGAACAGAACGGTGTCTACCCAAGAACACACGCGTTGCTCCAAAATCAAGTAATTTCTATTCTTTGCGAAAGACGAGACCGACATATAAATAAACCGCCATCAGAACGGTATGATTGAAATTGTTAATAGGTAAAAACTCAGATAAATTTTAAATTGCTGTTTCATTCAGTACGACCAGTTTAGGTGGCCGGGAAAAAAGTATACGAGCGGACAATGAAATAACTGTTGTTATATCTTTACTTTTTACTATTGCATCTAGATGACCAACGCGAATTTCACGTCTCCAGTCTAGACTCCTGTACAGTGGTGGCGTTTGCACATTTTTTACTTGACCTGGAAAACAAAAATGATGATGTTCATGTCCATTTATAGTTCCAGTAGGCAAGAAGAAAAAGGGAAAAGAAGAGAAGTTGTTGTACTAGGCACAGTATATTAAAATTAATAAAATCGTGGGCAGAACGCTTTCGGCCGCTAAGTCATCATCAGGGTCACCTACGAGCCGTATTGTATAACCAAATTCATGACTAGCAAAGACACGTGTTACATACAAATACCTTAGATGGACATACACACAAAGTGTTTACACAAAAGCTCCCATTCTATTTACCTATGCCCGCAGTTAAGATCAAAGTCGCCACATGAACGTTATAATATAATGAAAAAACATTGTCAATTATTTTAGTGCAAAATACTCTACCCTGAAATGCAATTCGGAGAGGTTTTGCCATCGTTATTATCGACGTCGTCACCATACCACGCTTCTGCTTCATTTCAATGCACCAATGACAATTATTGTGATAATATATAGTCCTACTAATCCTAATCCTATTAATATTCCTCTAGCAAGTTCATCTTTGGGGTCTTCTTCACAAGCGTTGAGTGAAGGCAACCTCACAAGGCAAATGACCTCTCTACATCGACAATTTCTACTAACAAATTACTTTTTACGAATTCTGTAGGTACTTTTTACGCTTTCTGTAGGTATTATACAAAAAACAAATTGTTTGTTTAAACCTCACTTAGAGGTTCACCAATTTCTTTGTTTGTGGATGGCATGCAGGAAATTGACTCTTCCATTCAGAGGTTATGGGAGTTACAGGAAGTTTGTCAAATCTCCAAATTTTTTATCCTCTGAAGATGAACAATGTATGTGAAAGTTTCTTCATGCAACCACAATTTAGAGATGCTACAGAGCGATTCATTTACTGCTCTGCTTCGTTATTTTTCGGTGAAACATTGTTTATTTTTGTTTTTATTCTAAATTAATTTTAGAACTAAGTCGACTCAGTTTAAAAGCCTATAAGTGATACTCAGATGCAAAAATGTTACTGTACCTACTTCAGAAAGTAAACATCGCTAAGTTAAGGCTTGTACTTGACCCATCAATCAAAAATGAAGAATTTTCTTTATGATGATAATCTAAATGGTCCAAAACTACAAACAATTTGCATACAATTCTTCTTAACAATTTACGGATCCACCCTGTAGTTTTTACTGCCGAACTGCGATATAAAAGGTTATCAACCAAATTATCAAATAAAGATTATCGACGAATTCACTGCATTGATCTTCTCGGAAAAGAAAATGAGCAAAATTTCCTTAACACGCATGTCGCATTTTGAAAATGAAATTGATGTGGATGACATTATATAGTTTTCGGATATTCAACAATGTAACATGCCGTATCTCTAGAAGATAAGTTAATAGCAGTCATTTCCAAATTAATCTTGGCCTCATTTTGAAGAAAGTAACATTGTTTTAATCTCAACTTCAACTCCCGAAACCATTGATATCATTACTATATATGTCTGTGGTAGGGGTTTTAATGAACTTCTGAATTTTATTTTTTTTTTTGGTTGACTTTAGAATTTTTTAATTTCAGATTCTTATTAGTCTATTTTTTTTCACCTGTGGTTACATTTTTTTACATCATGACTGAATCACCCTGTAGAAGTTCATCCAGGTAGTGATGGAATTGTGCGTGTAGCATTTGTGCTCTCCAAAAATGGTATTTAACTGTAACTGTTTGAACTTTACTCTAGTTAAAATTAAATACATACGTTTTTGGTCAAATAAAACTGTGTACCAATATGGCACATGTGGTCCACACAAAAGATTTTTGTTTCTTATAGGAACGTCCTGGATCATGCGTGCCATATTGTGTCACGGACTAAGCGAATTTTTTGTTTACCACAGACCGGACGATTCCATTACACCATAAGCTAGCTGTGCGCCTGAGAGAGCCACACCAACTTAAACACAGCTGGCTACTGTGGCCATATAGGTACACATGGTCTGCGGAGAAACTAAAGTGTGTACATATATGGTACACATGGGGCTTAACGTGTTAATATATTTTTTATGAAGCACTAGCATTTTCAAATCTGGTTCAAAAATTTTGTAAATTATTTTCTTTTCATTTAAACACTTATTATAACTTGCCACGACTTTCGTATGAACCAAAAGCTTGAAGAAAAGTAAAGTGCCAGTAAAAAAAGAAAAAATATATTATATTGGCACGAAGGCACAATAAAATATCATCCAGTTCCTGCAACGGATTCTGTCCGGCAGGCCTGCTAAAAGCCACATCTAATATCTAGAGGTGCAATTTTTATTATCTTTTGGCCAATGAGCGTCTGTCGTGGCCAGGGTTGGGTAACTAGGTGTAGAAAACAGTTTTCGACATTACACGTCGAAAACCTATGTAAATTACATGCAAATGTAGAAAACTATGTAGAATATGTAGAAAACCTCCTATTGGTCAGTTGCCATCACATGGTATAACAGAAACATAACATAACCTAATAATTTTAGCAAGATTTGGCTCTTGCATCTGTTATAAGATTGTTGCTTTGCTGTGATTTTATTATTGAGGATTCCCGACTGCTCAATTAGAACGAGTGTTTTTTAATTGGTGTTTGTCCATTCTTCTCTTCGGAATAAATTAAGTGAAGAACGATCAAAAAAACTTCTTCACTTTTATAACATATTAAAAACGGTAGATAATAATAAATGTGAAGAATATTAAAATTTTTATATTAACAACTATTCTAGTATTCTGTATGTGATTTAAAAAGTAAGTAAAAATAGATTTTTATGTTTATTTTGTAAATTTTAGAGTTTGTTAATTTATTATATACAGTGTGGCCCGTTTGGAATGGAGACAGCGCTGTAAAATTGATATTTTTTCTCCGATTTTAAAAAACTTTTTTTTGTTAGATAGGTCTCTGAAAATACCATTCGACACACCTTCCAATTGTTTTGAAAACGAAACACCTGGCTAACTGCGACATTTTTTATACCCCCAAAATTCAAGAAATCATATTAGGCATTTTTGTATCAAAAAAATTTACTAAAAAAAGTTGTTTAGAATGAACCAAAAATCCCAAATCCAAAGTTTTATCAAAATCAAAAAATTAAAAATTTCCGAAAAAAATAAATTGAATGTCCAAAAATCACAATAATCAATCTTTACGGTTAGCAAAGTTAATTTTTTAACTTCAAATTTCCATGGCACACTTTGCTATCAGTAGAAATTCATTAAAATGTGATTTTTGGACCTTCAATTGATTTTTTCGGAAATTTTTTATTTTTTGATAACACTTTGAATTTGGGATTTTTGGTTCATTCTAAACAACTTTTTTTAGTAAATTTTTTTGATAAAAAAATGCCTAATATGAATTCTTGAATTTTGGGGGTATAAAAAATGTCGCAGTTAGCCAGGTGTTTGGTTTTCAAAACAATTGGAAGGTGTGTCGAATGTTATTTTCAGAGACCTATCTAACAAAAAAAAGTTTTTCTAAATCGGAGCAAAAATAATAATTTTACAGATTTGTCTCCATTCCAAACGGGCCACACTGTATGCTAGAAGTATATGTATTTATTTATTTTGAAATAAAAAAAGAATATAAACATTTTTTCTACTGAGTTTTATACACGTATAATATGTTAAAACCCACGAGGTAAATTACATGGTTTTCTACATGTCGAAAACCCTGTAAAATACCTGACGTATTCTACTTACCCAACCCTGGTCGTGGCATTGATTTCGTTTCACCCTTGTGGATAATTTGTTTTATATTTAAATAGTCTCACCTTTGCTTCCATTCAATTTGCGAAACGAAGGTATGTACCTACCTTATAATTGTAGATTGTGTTATTTAAAAACTATATGAAAAAAATGAAAGGCTACGGGAATCTACTAAACTCCCATTAGTTGCTCTATGCAGTTTTATGAGACGCTAGCGACTAGCCCATTTAGTTTTAATATATAGTTTAAATCTATTTATTCGTTTACAAGTTATAATGACAAAATTATCCGTATAACATTTCTAAAATAAGTAATTAGGTATTTAAGGCGGTATACCTATGCCATTTGCCGGGACGCCACTGAAATTAAACAAGGTTCCAATATACTTGATATCCAATATTGCTTCATTAATGATTGTTTCCAATTATTATACTTCTCCCAATCCCAATAGATTTTAATTTAGATTGCAGAACTATTTCGTTCACTATAACAAGGGGTCTGAAATAGGAATATCTCAATGAAAACTTATGAAGTCATTTTAAATGTCGATTGTTTTATTTAGTCGTTAATTTGGTTTTTCGCCACAGAAACGTAAACTGATTAAAAGACAACTTTTTCAGGTTGCCTGGAAAACTCTTAAATGCATAATATTAAAAAACGAAACTTTGAACGTTAATTCAAAAAATAACTTCTTCTACTTTGTTTTTTGGGCTTTCAGAAAATAAATCTTCCTCCTTTCTCAAAGATATTGTCAAGCCAAAGGGAATTGACAGAATGATAAATGCCAAGTCAAAGTAGGGTTAGGTCACCTAAGAACACGCAGCCCCTAAGAGAACGCACTGGCATTTTTTATTAGTTCCAATGCTATTAGGATAGAGGTCGCTATTCAGTGTAGACGCCTTCAATTGACAACAAGTTTTGATTATAGTCGCGTGGCGCTCCGTAAAAGATTCGACGAATTACAGGCAATTAAAAAATTTTATACATATTTTTTTAATTTTTTGGCATCTTTGCTATAAGGAGTATCTTACCCTGTGAATGCTTAACTATATTGTTCGACTGTGCATCTTAAAAAGGCTTTAGATAGGCATGTTTCGCACAGCTTACGATGTGTAATTATGGTTGCCTGTTTTAATTAAATAGATTATTCAATAATCGCTGTCATGTCCGCAAGAGTACGCATGCAAAGAGTACGCGCGCACAAACAGGTCTATTAAAAAAGGAATTAAAAAGGGGCTGCCACTTGTTGAAAAAAACTAGAAAATCTCAATACGATATCCTTTGTTCTCTCTGCAGGGAACACTAGAGCATTTCAGAATGGATTAAGTGTGGTTCATGAGGTGCATGGTGGCACGAAGACTGTACCCAAAGTCTATAGACTTTGGACTGTACCAACTACCTCGGACATGGCGTCTTTATAATATGTGCAATGACTTATGTCAAGAATAATATATTGTTGTTATTTGAATTTTTTTTTAGCACGTACTCTTAAATCCAGCACTGCGTACTCTTTCGAGCTCTCGTTCCTTAAGAGTACGCAAACTGTTTTTTTATTAAAGATGTAATATCTCTCATGTCGATAATTATAAAATAATATTTATTTGCATTACATATTCTTAAATGTAATAAGGAATTTATACTGTGTCGAATAAATCTGTATTACTTATTGTTGTCGATTTATTTAACTTTAAATATTAAGTGCGTACTCTTGGGTGACCTTACCCTATGATGAGAACAGATCAAATTAGTATCCTAGCCACCTGTCTGATATGTACCCTGTGTTCTCTCTAGGTATCTATACCAACTTCTCTGGTAATATTTTTACTGAATTCGCCTAACAGGGTGTTTCAAAACTATGCAGCACCTTTTCAGGGCCGTACTTTACTCGTTAAAATAAGACGAAAAGTTCATATTAACATGGGTCCAAAACTCTTCGTTTCGAAAATACAGGGAGATTAAACTTTCAAAAAAATATCGATTAACAATCACTTATTTATTTATGCCTTAGCGCCTTACTAGTATCAAAAATTACATACTCCTAGTGCATAACATAATAGTTACATACCTCAACCCGAAAAGGCGTTACTGTCGAAAAAAGACCACAAATCGGAAAACTCAAATTTTCCGCGAAAGGGAGAGAGATATGAAAAAAATTAAAGAGGCATTTTTGTTCCAAATTGTATGTTTATTCAATAACATAATAAATTTTTGTATTGTACAGGGCCATACTAGTTTTTTTTGTTTAATGTATGGTACCGATTACCCTTACCTCCGCCACTGGATACTTTCGAGACCTGTTATCAGCATTTCTTAAGTCACCCTATAATAAATATTATTATTGGTGTGGAAGGTATAGACAAAAATCTATATATTTTTTTCAAAGTTTAATCACCCTGTATCTTCGTAACGAAGAGCTTTTTCACCCATGTTAATATGAACTTTTCGTCTTATTTTAACGAGTACGCCCCTGAAAGGGTGCCGCATAGTTTTGAAACACCCTGTATAAATGCAAGTTTTTAAACTTTGTACCCCATTTTTGGTTTTAAATACTGTTCTGGCATTAAAAAGATTACCTATGCGTGTTAGCTTATCTGTCCAGGACTATAAGGAATAATTAAAATTACTGGTCGGTCCACCAGATTTATTTCTCTAATTCTATTAGCATTGTTGTTTTGTTGGCAATCCTGAAAAACTTGCTCCACAAATTCAATAGGATAACTGTTTTTCTTAAGAACTTGTTCGATATGTTTACCTAATTTCCTCCTCTAATGTTCTTTTATTAGAACAAATCGTCTTAGCCCTATACAGGGTGTAACTAAACTGATGGTCAAAAATGAAACCACGTATTCTTGGAGTCAAAATAAGGGCACTTCTTCATATATTTTTTTCTCCTACGGGCCATAGTTTTTTTTATACAGAGCGTAGAAATTTAGAGAAAAATACACATATTTCTTAGTATCTCTAGAAGTATAAGATATATTTTCTTCAAACATGAGCGGATGAGTTGTCAAATTTAAGGTTAATATGAAGCTTGTGAGGTCCCCAGTTGCGGAGATACAGGGTGTTATTAAAATTAATTAGTTCAGAAAAATGTGAATACCCTGTATAATCGCATTTTTTTAATTTGTTTTGAATGGTAAATTCAATGGTTAACAAAAAGTATCTCTTAGTATTTTTTCATATTCTCAGCCATTTTTTAATCATTTTCAAAGAACGGCAATGCTGCAATAAACAAGTCATTTTAAGAATAAATCTAACAATCTGTGGATGTCAATTAAACTTGGCATTATTTGAATCATTTGGCTGCCAACTTTGCACTTTAGTATCAATATTTTGAAAAATTATATTTTCATTTGAAGAATTGACTGATACGCACTTTTGCTGTGCGGACTTGCCAATGGCAATAATAAACATGCGGAAACGCGTAGTTGCGTGTATTGAAAGAGACGGCGGTCATTTCGAACATTTAATAATTTAATTTTCTAATAGCAATACGTTTCTTTTATTATCGTTTTTGCTTTTGTATTTTGTTAAATAAAGTTTAATTGACAACCACAGATTGCTAGATTTATTCTTAAAGTGACTATTGTTCATTGCAGCGTTGCCGGTCTTGAAAAATAATTAAGAAACGGCTGCGAATATGAAAAAATACTAAGAGATACTTTTTGTTATCCATTCTATTCACCACTCAAAACAAATTAAAAAAATGCGATTATACAGGGTATTCATATTTTTCTGAACTAATTAATTTTACTAACACCCTGTATCCCCGCAACTGGGAGCCTCAGAAGCTTCATGTCCACCTTAAGTTTGACGGCTCATCTGCTCATGTGACACGCCAAGTTTGAAGAAAATATCTCGTATACTTCTAGAAATACTAAGAAATGTGTGTATTTTTCTCCAAACTTCTACGCTCTGTATAAAAAAAACTATGGCCCGTAGGAGAAA
The DNA here is from genome assembly GCA_963920635.1 of Pseudeuparius sepicola. Lineage (NCBI taxonomy): Eukaryota > Metazoa > Arthropoda > Insecta > Coleoptera > Anthribidae > Pseudeuparius > Pseudeuparius sepicola. Next base: position 40,981,571 of record OY987302.1, on the reverse strand, counting down.
AAAATATATGAAGAAGTGCCCCTATTTTGACTTCAGTTTAGTTACACCCTGTATATAAACTTTGAATAATTACTACTCCTTTTTTAACACTAATATGATGATTGGAATTCAAATGGAGATAGTATTAGTATAATTTCCGACAATATCGATTGTTTAATTTCTGTATGTTTACATAGTTCTCTATTCCGAGCACTATACCGAAGAAACAATTTATGATGATCTTCGTAATAAAATATTTGTCCTATAGAAGTATCGAAGTATAGAGACTCCCATCGATGTGGTTGTTGGTTCTATTGATTGTCATATCGTAAAAACCTTGCTACTCTAATATTATCTGGTTAACACCAAATCTACTCTCCAAGTGATAGGGTTGGTTGATGTAAAAAATTGGTTATCGAAACGGCGAGTGCAGTTTTGTGGTTTGTGCTGGTCCCTTTTAGGCAGCTGCCGTGAGGTGAGGTTGTTAAAAACAGAATTAGTCTAATCGCTCCAATAATAGGCGGCCAGTGAACTATGAAATCGTCACGCAAAACTTACTGCAGGTGCACTTGATAAATAATTTGTGATCCCATTCGACTTATTGACTCCATCAGGGGTAAAAAACTTTGAACTACTGTGCGGGCTAACTGAACTTGCTTCTATAGTAGACATTTAATTTATATAAGATTGAAGTATGAAGATACGTCTTCGTTTATTTTAATAAATTACATTTGCATATAATTTCCTAATAAAATATTACAAATCTACCAACGCGGAAATATTTTATTTTTATATTTTCGAAATCTACGCATTTTTTTTATTATTGAATGTCGGATGAAATCAAAATTGCCATGGAAAATTCAAAACAACTATTACGAGAATCAGAGCTTGACGTTGACATTTTGTATCCGATATTAATAATTGTTGTGTTTCCATATCGTGCTGTGAAAATGGTATATTCTTATTATAATATTAATGGAAAAAACGACATTGTTGAATGTTATGTTTCTTGAGAAAAGAATGCGAAGCGGGCAAGGCTTGTATACGCACGAATATACCCAGGGTCCTACCTCATCACACGTATTTCAAATATATTTATAACAAATTGAGAATTACTATGGAAATTTAAAAAATAAAGGAAAGAGAAATAAACCACGACATGTTTTAACTGAGAATATACAGGAGGCAGTATTATTATACTTCCCGGAAAATCCGAGACATTACTCTATTAAAGATGCATCGAGATATTTGCAAATATCATGAAGCTCAGTCCAGAGAGTGTTGAAAATGCATAAGTTTAGACCATATTGTTTTCGCCCAGTTCAAAATCTGTATGAAAATGATAATCATATAAGGCTTATAGTGTTGGAGAGGCAAGCGGACAATGATCAGTTTATAGGTGCGTATTTTTATCACTTGTAAATTATCCCTATAAAGATTACACTATAATACTATTAACTAACTACTACTAGATATTACTAGTCTATTACTACTCCTCCGGTTATTACTATTGTAGATTCTATATTGTGGACTGATGTAAAGCCGCACATTTTACAACATGCGTATTAAGAAGGTATGCTCTCTGTGTTGTACAAAATGGAAGCATTTTACGAAAACGACCCCCCCCAAATTCGAAAACCGAAAAATATTTGAAAATTCGCCGAGACCAGTCGATTTTTGTTCTTGGGGGGGGGGGGAGCTTTTTTGACAGTCAAGCCAACTTGATATGTTCATCCTCCTAATCCCTAGCAACCCGAACTTTAAAATTTCAAATGGAACTACCCCGCTTGTGGCACATAATTTTAAAGCTATTTTCATCAAATGCAGTGTGATGCATCGTTTTTAGAAATCTATTGAGATTTGGCAGAATTATTGGCTAAAAACGAAAAGTTGACAATCTAATGTAGGCGTAGTAATTTCTACACAAATGCCCGCCACTTATAAGTCGCCGGGTCTCGGCGAATTTTCAAATATTTTCGGTTTTCTAATTTGGGGGGTTTCAAGTTTTCGTTGGGAAACCCTGTAGAACATCTTCTATAATTTAATTTAATTCATAATAAAGTAACCCGTTCCATCCAAAAATATGCCTTTTATTAGGACTAAAATGGCAGAAAAAATAAAATATAACTCATGGAATGTTTCCTCAACACTATTGGCTTTGTTGAATTTTCAATACTTATATTATTGTAATACCTACCTAACTGTTTTGAAATTTTCATCGCAATTTAGATTTTGTCCGAGATTCAATAATTCTAAGAATGATTTTGTGCAAACATAGAGCAAACATATTATAACATATCTATATCGCCGAAATCAGAAAAATGAGAAGATTTCGAAAATACAGAAATATACAGGGTATTCCATCAATTTAGAACTGGGAAACGTAATGTAACTAAATTTATACCAAATGCTATACGCTACATCAACTTTGCAACAAACATAACAGAATTTTAAAGCGTAAATATCATTTTCTTTTGAAAAATACCTATTCTTATCGGTAATTAGTAATAAAAAAATAATAGAATGATAAAGCTAGTGATATAAAATAGTTTTTACGAAGTTTAGAGATTTTAAAATTTTCAGAAATTTCATAAATATTAAAAATTGGCAAAAAACTAAATATTTTAGTAGAGCGTTCAAATTTGGCGCACTTATGTAAAATTGAAAAACAAACAACTTTTTTAAGTAAAACTTTTTGATATTTTAACAACTAAACCCATTTTTGGTGATATATTTTTTTAAATGTCATTTTTGACAGATAACGAAAGTCACATGACCACGTTTGAGTGGGTCATTTTTCATCTTTTTTAAAGCAAAAGGTAATCTCAAAAATTAAGAGGGGGTTGCCGACAGCGAAAGTGACGTTAGATTTCGTTTTTTTTTAAGTTGTATAGCTTAAAATCTAATAACATTTCACCTGGCAACAATTTAGTACAAACATATCTGTCTTCATTTTAATCATAAGATAATACAAGCAGTATTTTGTTTTATAGTTTATGAAAACCTTGGGAAAAATAATAATTCCAGTGCATATGCTTTTAAGATCTTATGATTAAAATGAAGACAGAGATGTTTGTACTAAATTTTTGCCAGGTAAAATGTTATTAGATTTTATGCTATACAATTTAAAAAAAACGAAATCTAACGTCACTTTCGCTGTCGGCAACCCCCTCTTAAATTTCAAAATAAAACGTTAATTAAAAATTTCTCCCCTATGGTGCGAACTTTTTGGAGGACACTGTATATCTCCGATACGCGACATTCATGTGTTTTTCTAAATACATACCTACCTGAAATCACAAGAAAATTTTATACAATTTCATATTGACATTTTTGTTTCAAAATTAGAAACAAAGAAGTTAAGGGAGGTAGAATCTTATGCGAATAACCCTGTACATTGAATGGCACATACTCGGAGTTTGAGGGATGAAACATACTAACTTTTGTGAACAAACAAATTGCAAACATTGGAAGAGGCGTATTTATTGGAAAGGTGAGATTCTGCAAATTCCAGTGAGGTAACGTCTTATGCATGCTCTTTTAAAGATGGGAGCAAAAGTATAATGATTTAAAATTTTGTGCTAACAGGAAGCTCTTTCTCTTTAATGAAGACGCCTTCAAAGGCTCTCTATTAACATCACATGTTGAGTGCTTAAGGCATCATATTTTTAGTGCTTAAAGCACTTTCAGATTTTTAGCTATATTGAAGACTGCCATTAGAAGCTAGTGGAAATTAATGTTCGGTGGTTGTTCCAATTAGCGAGTGAACTTTATGTGTTACAAGCCTAATCTATAAGTTGAAATACTTAACTCTTAATGAGGAATATTATTTTGTCAGTGTTTTTTTTTTATAATAAATTTTATAAAGACTTTTGGATTGTCTTATTATATGTCAATATTATAGGAACTTCAAATTACCATCCTTACTTTGTAGAAATTATTAAATCCTACACATATTATCTTGTCTTTTTGGTATCGTATATTTTCAAGATTACTTATATCATTTTTCAGATGAAGTAAGGAACCAATTATTACACCATTCAAGAGGAGCTTCATCTTAGTACCTGCGTTGCTGCTTTGCTTTCTCATTATTTTTTATATCGGCAAGATCGGGTGAAGCATTGTAATTCTGTACATCCGGCAAGCTTTGTGGTCAATTCCGGCGGCTGTAGCGAGATGAAACAATCGCCGCCCGAAGGAACCGAACCAAATGCGGCAGGCGGGCGCATAGCGCATCTCGCACAGTACAGGCCAGACCGCGTGGCATCTCGCCAGCAAGGCGGCCACCCGAAGAATCTGAAAACCATCGCATTACAAACGATAACCAGATAATATACAAACAAAAACAATGAATGTATTAGATACCACACAATCCGAATAAAAGAGCGCGAACAATGGCGAAATAAACAATGTGTTGATGGAAATAAAAAATGGCGAACAGAGGCAGCAGAAAATAATATGTATTTGTCGTGACCGCTGGAAATATTTCAATGTGTAAAAATTCTCGGCTCCATTCTTCGCCGGCATGAAAAATCTCGCTACCGGGCGTCGCTTTCATACACAATACAATGGATGCGATGTTAAATTTTCATGTGCCGTACCTCCGCACAACTTTATTATCGGTGCTTTTCACCCAGCCGCGGGATTTATGGACTTTTTTGAGAACCGGCTGACTCCCAACAGGTTGGCGATCGCGCATCCGCTCCCCAACAGTAGATGTTGGTAATTTATTTACTAGTCAATTAAAACCATATTTCTTTTCCTAATAGTAATATTAATAACAATAAATCTCACCCTCACAATACTTCAAACTAGAAGTACCCCAGAAACAACTGAACGTTTGTGGGGAGAGGGGGACAATTATTACTTGTCTTGTCTTCGCTGCGTGCCAGTTAGGCCTATTTATTTAGTTTTCGCATTTTTTAAATTGATTCTTTTTGGGATGCTTTAATTATTATCAATAATATAAGCACAAAATCGAGGTCCATTTCAATAAGAAGGTATATATATATATACTGCCGTGCTTATTAGAAACGCAGTATCTACGTACCGCGCTAAAATGAGAAATCGGACGTTAAAGTTTTTGGTTAATATCTAATACTTTTTCGCTAACAAAAACTGTGTTTGTGTGAACTAACTAATATCAGAATTATACTGTAGACGTCGTAAAAAACGTATATTTAATTTTTTTGCTAAAAAGTCAGATACCGCGGATTTACTTCGTAAACATACCAATTGAGTTGCGACCTTTTTTAAGCAAAATGCAGTATCTACATACCTACTCATACCTAACAATATATAATAATGGAAACGTTCATGGCATTTTAGGCACAAGGTAGGTGTAATACGAGTAGGTAATACCATAGAAGAATTTACTATGACGTAATACTTAGGCCTACTTGTCACGAACGTTTCCATTATTACAAGTAATAGAGGCGTGATTTATCCTCTATATTTATAACAATAATATATCTTATATTAAATCAATTTTTTCAAGAATGGCATCTAGGCAAATAATAGGAACAAGGTATTCTTTGCAATCTTTATTTATGCATCAAAAGTACAGGGCAGGTTTTCCCAAAATATTTGCTGATTTTGTGGTAGCACACCATTTTATTCTTTCTATGGAGGCACGGAACATTCTTAAGTAGGTCTCTTTTCTTCATTGCTTTTTTCATAAGAAAATCCAATGTTTTTGTTTTATCTTCGAGAAAAGAAGTTCTGTACTCATTCTTTTTACTATCGCCAAAGATATAGTTGTATATATCTTTGCTATCGCTGAACTTAACGAGATGCGTTACATTTTCGATAATTACTATTGTTCTTAGTAGGATACATTTATATCATTGTATATGTACAGGGTGTGGTTGTAAATGCGGGGTATCTCGGTTATTTTTAGAGCCTAATATAGATAATAACTACATAGTGTTATTATTTTTGTAAAGCTTTCGACAATCTGAATATAACTAGTAGAAAATATACAGGTTGTTATTTGTAAAAAATCTAAGTTTGCTCCATATATCGAACACTATCAATTTTAGTAAAAAACTGAATACGGCACTGAATTCTACATGAAAATGTCTATAAGATACAGTTTTTTCCATTTTAATATCATTAACCGTTCCCAAGATACGAGGTATGCCCCAAAAGCGCAAATTTTTAATTTCGCCCTGTATCTTAAAAACGAAGGTGCCTATGAAAAATCTGTTTACGGTATCTTTGGTTTCACAAAAAAGTAGCAACAATTCGCGAAAACCGCAACTCCCTATCTCTACAAATAACCGAGATACCCCGCATTTACAACCAAATCTGGACACCCTGTACATGCGCGGCCCAAATCGGTCCACTAGGCATAAGAAATGAGCACAAAATCAAGAATTTCGAGTAAGTGCGGCAACGTTGCGCCAAATTTTACTCTGCGGTACGGCTTCCCAAATCAACAGCTTCCTCTACATACCCTCGCACCACCCCGCTCTTCCCCGTACCGTTTAGTTGAACTCCTTTTCTACCTTACCCAACGAATCATTTACGACTAATGAGTGTACAATATAGGACGGGAATTAACAGGCAAAGCTAAGACAAAAAGCGGCACGTGCAGTATGCTTAGACAAAATGCGGTAATTGCAAGTGTCTCATATGCAGGTACCGCTTTTTTGCTAAGCAAAATGAATATACGGCATTTTCATTAAGTAAACCTTTGCATTTAGCACATACGGCATATAAAACATTTATTATTTCACTGTTAATATTGCAGATACCGCTTTTATAAGTAGCATGGAAAGAGATAAGTCCAATGTGAACCCAATGATACAGAAAAGACGATTTCAGATATTTTTGCAGATACCCCGTTTCTAATAAGCAGGGCAGTATAGGCACGTAGATTAACTTTGTCATCATATACGGTGCTATTCATAAAGTTTACACCAAATGGGAAAATTTTGCGTTGAAATTTAGTTGAATTAAAAGATGTTTTAGTGGCATATCAGATAAAGGATATCAATTGAAAAAAAAATTAACTCCTGCCGGGACTCCTACTGTGGACGTAGGCACTTAACCAACTAAGCTCCCGGAGATAAGGGTTCCATCAGCTAGGTGTTATTTATACCGATTGATGTTAGTTAGTAGCGGTGAGATGTAGAAGACTTCGACGTCTTCTACAGCTTCTAGAAGGGATTAGAGGGTGTATAGGGTATCCATTAATGATTGTTGGTTATGTGAACTTCGTATTTGTTCATCAACCCACAAAATTCGATAATTAGCGACTTGATGCAAGTATCGAACGGGACAAATAGGTACAGGTAACTAAATAGAAAAAAACCCGAAGTAAAAATGAAATTTCAATTTTTTTCTACTATTCCACCATTTATTTGGATACATTTTTTATAGCTCATAATTTTTACATTAAGGCTTTTGTATTGTATATGGTTTTCCGAGGAATTTTCTAATTTGAACTTCATTATAAAACACATGGCAGCCTGACTACAATCATATCAAAACGCATATTTTTCGAATAAATGAAAACTCAGTTTTCCATTTGAAGAACCCAGGATGACTCTCTGATTCATACCTTATTATTGTGAGAATATACGCATACTTTGGAAGGCATACTGAGCATGGGTCTTAAAAGAGGTCGATTTCGGTATACCTAGCCATGCCAAGAATCCAACCAAAGACAGGAGGGATTGTACAGGCTGTACCTACTTAAGAGTAAAAATGGGATAGAGATAAAGATAAACGTTAACTTCCGCCTCTTCCATAATTGATTGCTAGAGTACAATGTATCCCTCGAACGCTGGTGTTTATAAAGGCCCTGGGTTTTTCTGAACACTTAAGGTTTTTTCAATGTGGCTGTGTGCCATGAAGTACTGTTAATAACTTGTGCAACCTCTCGTAAAAAAAAATATAAAAAAGTTTACCTAGTCGAAAAAATCTACAATTTTGATGGAGCTTGAAAATAATTATAATAGTGCGAGTTTATAGTGAAACTAAATAGTTTTTATCGCAAACTCGTTCAGCAAGAAGTTTTTCAATTTCAAGACATATTATAAAAGAAAAAATATTGCTCCATCCAACTATAAAAGGAACCCTTTCCGGTACATTTCCAGGATACTATTTAATTTATAGGCAGTTGCTTTCCCCAGATAAAAAAATCACTTGCAAACTATGTGATGTATGCAAAATGTTTCTTCCTACCGGTATATTATATACATATTTTTTTATTTAGACATACATCACTGGTATATACAGCGTGCCTCAGTTAAGAGTGAAACAACCTTATAACTTCTTTAATTTTTAATCGACCAGAACGAAATTTGTACCAAAGGTAGATGGCATTGTTGCCTACTTATTTCCAAAAAAATTTGTTGTTTACTTCAAAGTCAAAGCCACCTGCGATGCCACAATCGAAGCTAAAAATCCGAAAGTATAAATTACAAAAAAATTAAATTTGTTTTCTAGCTTTTAATTTTATTTTGAAATTATTACTTTTTGAAAAAACAAAACTTCCATTGCACACTTTTCTAAACGCAGAAAATTCCTAAATTGCTATTTTTAGACATTAATTTTTTTATTTAATATTTTTTCATTTTGACAAAATTTTGGATTTAGGGTCCTGGATCGATTCTGGGCAATTTGTTTTAGTACATTTAAAAAAATTGCATAATATGATGCCATTTACCTTTCGTAAAAATTTCGTTCTGGTCAGTTAAAAATTAAAGAAGTTATAAGGTTGTTTCACTCTCAAGTATGTTTCTGGCATTGTTGCTACTTATCAATATCATCTATCTGTAGATTTTATGAGTATTATCTTTTACTAAACCCAACAAGTTATACCAAAACGATTTTCTAACTTAAAAGGTACCTATTTTCATTTTTAAGATGGTATCATTTTTGTACCTTCGGGTCATTTTCTATTTGTTTCTATAACTTTTTAAGGTTGGTTTTGTTGTTAACTGTTTATGGTGTCTTGTAGTCTTGAAGATATGATTTAAAACAACAGCAAAACTAATATTTAACCTAATATATGGCTTAACGTCCCAGATCTCATATTTTATTTACTCGTCATACTACTTAGAGGTAAACCACTCCCACATCGAAAGTTAAAAAGTAAGACGTAGAACATGTAATTAATGTTATTTACTGATTTAATGTTGCCATAGACACAAGGAAACGTTATCACGAAATAAACGCAAGTTATCAATAATCTTGTTCCAATTTTATTTTTACAGTGAAATCTTGGTTATAACTTTATAATTACAATGTCGCAACCCACGCAATTACAATTTTGTCTACCATAAAAATCCCCCACGAATTTTGTTATTAACATGCTGTGTTGTAATAATTATCTAGAATACATATCTATTAAATTGAATTAAAGTCAAAGTACAAAATATAGGTGGTTAATGTATTCATAAAGTTTACTTATGCACGGCGACCGTCATATGAGTGACATGTTAATATCGCGGCACTTTTTTAATGAAACATGACTCGAGTATGTGTTTCAGCTAAACGAATGCCCCTCAACCGATAAAATCATGTAATAATTAAAGAGCAATAACAAGACTTACCTCAACTAGCCTCTAATTAATAAAAATGTGATTGATTTATGAGACGTAACTCTGATTGAAAATCAATAAATCTTGAACGAGCTGCACTGCTGTAAGGCTTATAGGTATATCTTTACCGAGCAAAAGACTTAATAGTTCGGGAACTAATTGATACACATACATGATGTGTGTTCGGATATTTATTAGGAATTAATTAGCGAGTAATAATTAATATTTCGCAGGATAAATAAATTGTCACGTATAGAAAGTGAACTGTAGGATGTATTATGATTTATGGCTCTTGTAACCCAGGATGATTACTCCTTTGTTTTTTTGTTGCCATTAACATTTGGAATACTGATTAAAGAATTCTCATTAGTATGAATGCCTGGTCCTCACTGAACGTGTTGGTGATTTTTAAGAATTTCCTAAAAAATATAATTAATTACTGTGCATTTATATTTCCGATTTTTGTTTAATATTTATGACGATGTTACCAAGACTAAGAAACCCATAAATTTTGCATTGGCACCAACACTTGGTTTTTAATTTAAACGCTACATTCACGAACGTCCCCTTTCTTTGTAAGAATTAATACATTAGTATAATTAGGTAAATAGATCTCGATTTTCCGGTAGACTGCAATAGTCAAAACTGTGCTATTTGTGCTGTTCTTTTTATTGGAAAATAAACTAGAAGATCCGGCAATAATTTACTGACTAGAGAAGTATTTGCTAATTTACTGACTAGAATTATAGGCTTAGAATTTCACGAACTAGCGGTCGTCGTCACCTAAATGAAGTTGCCAGTCGCACAACATATCGTAAGTTTACTTTTTTCCTACCTTTTCCCAGATATTTCAAAAAATATATGAATATATTACCAAAGTCTAGAGAATACTATAAGTCACTTCTTTTTTCTCTCGGAGAAAACAACAATTTTTTGCGACTGGTCGCAAATCAGCCTCGAACCGCTCTCAGCTACATATAGACCGGGAGATAGTGACAGATTTTTGGACGTGATTTTACTCAGTATGCCTTGCAAAGGGCATTATGTGGCACATATTCTCACAATAATAAGGTTTGAACCAGAGAGTCATCCTGGGTTCTTCATATGAAAAACTGAGTTTTCAATTATTCGAAAAATATGCGTTTTGATATGATTTTAGTCAGGCTGAGATGTGTTTCAAAATAGAAAAATCCTCGGAAAACCATAGGCATACCGTTAGCGTGGGTTCAAAGGGCTATTATTGTCACGTGAACTTGTATTTTAATAGTTAGTTTTTCCACGTTTCTGAACAGGCTGCCAAGGAGAAGTATGCAAGTGCTTGTTATGAAAATGCTGAAAAAAGGATGGCATACCTTTTACGCTTGTCCAAGTTCTGTTTAAATTGAATGTTATTTAATAATTTAAACGATTTATTCGATGTTAAGTGTACTTGGATATGCGCAAACGGTATGCCATCTTTTCTTCAGCAGTTTCATAACAAGAACTTGCATACTTCTCATTGGCAGCCTGTTTAGAAACGTGGAAAAATTAATTATTAAAATACAAGATCACGTGGCAATAATAGCCCTTTGGACCCACCCTAACGGTATGCCTATGGTTTTTCGAGGAATTTTCTATTTGAACTTCTTTGAAACTTGAAACGAATAACGAATAACCAACAAAAACAAACCAACGCAATAAATAGGTCACAGCTGTGATTTGACAGAAAGGTGGGCGGGCTGTTTAAATTTGAACCTGACCGTTTTGCGGCGTTGCCGGACCTACGAAAAGTACCTATACTCACTGCGTGGACATTTTTATTATTTTTTTTTCGGCCAAACGGGCCTTCAAAAAAATTTGAAAAAAAAATCCATAAGTATATTTTAGTCAAAGCTATCACCTGAGCTTATCAGAAAAAAACGTGAGATGTGCCCATTGCAACAGCAAACTGTGAGTTCTTATACTAGTTTAAGTGTAGACGAATCACTGATACCTATATTTGATGCCTCCAATGGATATTGTTCCACAAAGGAATGGATAAAAAAGATAGATGAACGTAGTTCTATTTATAATAAGTGGGACAATAAATTAAATATAAAGCTTGTAACGTCCAGACTAGAGAAAATGCTAGGAAATGGTACGACTCGTCGAATAAACATGCAATGTAAACGATGGGAACAGATGAAAATTTTCTCATTAAAGATATTTCCCTGTAATATAAAGTAAGAAAAATTATTTTTAGAAGCCGCTAATTATGTGCATATACCCAATCAAAAACTGGGCGACTATTGTTTCGAGAAATTAGCGCTACTGCGTAAGTTAACTGTAGATACTGGCGATGCAAATCTGCCAGGGCAGCGAATTTTAAATCAATAGGCATCTTGGCGAATTATTTAGATAATGCTATACCTATACCTACTTAAAAATAATATTTTCATTAATATTGTCCCTGGTCCATCAAAAAGTAGGCATGAAAAATATAAGGTTGAAGAGTCAAAGAATAATTCCAAAGCCTTGATTAACACAGGAAATCAGGAAAGGTTTGTTATAATCGTAAGGGACCACATATTGTGAAGGACTGTCCTAAGTGTATAATTAAATGTGAAATGTGTACCCAATAAGTTAGGTCATAATATCGATCAGTGCTACCGCAGTAAAAACAAAACACAACGTATAAATTCCGTAGATTGTCATTTAAAAAACATTTTTCGCAAAAATATCTTTATCGATGAAGTATTAATCGAGAATTGCTTAGTGGATACGGGCAGTACCGGTAAGCTTATAAAAATATCAGTGGCTGATCGCTTAAAAATATGCACTATTCCACTAAATAATTACGTGTTTAAAAAAAAGTATGGGTAATTATATCATATTGTAACGAAAAATGCCTCTAAAGTTGTTATATCAGCTTTCAGTGACCATGTTTGCACTGTTTTCTAACCTACTCAAAAATTTAGCAGATAAATTTTGATATTCTACTTACAGTTTTATAATTTTTATGTTGGTTTAGAGGCATTTTCTGTCACATCTTTGTTGGCCTGAGGCCCCCAGGATCCCACTTTCTTTCTGTTGCGGAAGCGATAACTGTAGCTAGTGTTCTCTGTATAACCAGAGGGGCGGAGTTACATGGAAAAAAATATCAAGGCAAAGCCGTGAGGGCAATAATAGTGACACTGAAAAGGGTACCACTTACATGAAAGTCCTGGGAGATCTTCTGCAGGGGTATCAGCTCTTCTTGAGGTACCTCACTCTGTTCGGGCCTGATACCTTTTCCTCGTGGGCCACAATCTTATGGCGGCACGGCGCGATATATGATGATCACAACTTTCTAATGCAACATATTTTATTTGTTCATGGGATTATCAGAAGACAGCGATGAAAAGTTATTCGCGGCGGCGCGAGCGAACCTTCTTAGTTGAAAGTATAGTACCGACTCACTTCTTTATTCTGTTTTTTTTTACAGTAAAAAATAGTTTAAAAAAGGGCAGAAAACGCACACCCGGCAAGAGCGGAACCAATCCAGTGTCACATTTTTAACATAAATTCTCTACTGAATCAGACTTTATAAAATTTCCTTTTTCCTAAAAACGAAAACGCAACATTCTCCCCGGCTAAAATGCGCGTTGAAAGCGAGCATTTTAAGAATACTAAAAATAAAATAAAATATCCATTACCCAAAAAAAGAAAAAACAAAAATGTTCTTGATTTTACCTTAATAATTAACAAATTCAGACGCCACATCATCTCGCAAGACCGCTACTTTTAAGCGACCGGCAGCGGGCACAGCTTCACCATCGGTCGGACAAGCGTACCAGTTGAGGTCCTAACAGTGGCAACCCGGGCCACGCCATCCGTCCCATAATTGATGGAGTTTATTCGTCCCAGAGACCATTGCAATGGTGAAACATTCTCGTTTTTAATGGCCACAAGAGTACCAATTTCCGGTGTAACGCCATCTGTTAGCCATTTACCCCTTTGCTGAAGGGTATGCAAGTACTCGGTATGCCAGCGTTTCCAGAAGTCCTGGTGTAAACGCTGCAATAGTTGCCATCGCGACAAGCGTGATAGAGATATGTCAGACATATTTGGTACTGGCAGCGGGGATAACGGTTCCATAGTGAGAAAATGTCCAGGCGTCAGTGCGTTTACATCATCGGGATCCGAACTTAATGGAGAAAGCGGTCTCGAATTTAATATTGATTCAATCAAAGTAAGCAGCGTATAAAACTCCTCATATGTGAAAACTTGGTGGCCTACAACACGGTTTAAATGAGTTTTTATGGATTTAATGCCAGCCTCCCATAAGCCTCCAAAATGGGGGGCCGAAGGGGGGTTGAAATGCCATGAAATATTTTCTTTGCAAGCAGCGGCGTGCATGCATGCTTGAATTTCTCTATACGCACCCACAAAATTTGTGCCGCAATCGCTATAAAATTCTTCACATCTGCCACGGCGGGCTATAAATCTTTGCAGAGCTGCCAAAAAGGTTTCTGATGATAAGTCACTTGCCAATTCCAAGTGGATTGCTTTTGTGGAAAGGCAGACAAATAAACAGATATACGACTTGCATGTTTTAACTCCTCGGTGCCTACTCATAGTGATAAAAAATGGACCCCCATAGTCCACTCCTGTGCGGGCAAATGCTTTCACCTGTGCAACTCGCTCCAAAGGTAGATCCGCCATTGGTGGTTGAAAGGTTTGAGGTCTCGTGCGCCAGCAGGCTATACATCGAGAGATTACTGAGTGAATAGCGCGTTTAGGCGATAATATCCAGAATTTTTGGGAAATTAAAAAATGTAAAGTGCTGCTACCAACGTGTAGGTACTTTTTATGATAAAATTCAATTAACAGCGTAGTTAAGTAACATTTTCTTGGCAGAAGGATCGGGTGTTTTGCGTTATATGAAAGCGAAGCATGTTTTAAGCGGCCTCCGACACGTAAAATGCCCTCCCCATCTACGAAAACATTCAATTGTTTAAGCGGTTTGGAGAAAATTTTGCTGGACAGTTCATGTTTAAAAGATAATTGCTGCGTGCGTTTAACTATTAACAATAGCGAAGAATTTAATTCGGAGGAAGTTAAGGATCCATTAATTCTCTGTGATTTATTTGTTCGATTTTTAACAAAGCGAATAACATAAGCAAAAATCCTTTGACAAGCAACAAAATTAGAATAACGCTTTAATAACCTATCAATAATGTGCTCGTTACTTTCACATGCAAAAAATGAAGATTTGTTCTCCTCCTGTGAAACATCAGGCGATTCAATAAATTTTAAATTTTGCATAGAAGAAAGAGCAGCCGAAAAACTTTCATGGTTCGATAAAAAGGACGGCCCATTAAACCACATAGTATGAAGCAAAATTTCCGAAGGGAATAAACCGCGCGAAGCTATATCAGCTGGGTTGTCCTTAGACGTGACATAAAACCAAGTACAAGGTGAAGTTTTTTCCTGGATATATGCAACTCTGTTTGCTACAAAATTTTTCCACCTGTGGGGTGATGAGCGTATCCATGAAAGAACTACTTGTGAATCCGACCAAGCGAATATATTCTGCAGAGCGAGACGGTCACCTATGGTTCTTGTAATGAAAGATAACAATTTGGATAAAAGAACAGCGGCGCATAATTCAAGTCTAGGTATGGTAAGTTTTTTAACTGGCGAAACCTTGGTTTTAGCGTAAATAAGTCTAGAAGTAATGTCATCATTATGCGATATTACACGCAGATAAGCGCAGGCTGCGTAACCCTTTTCAGAGGAGTCACAAAATCCGTGAAGTTCGAACGAACCAGCAGTATGCGAGAAAAAAAGTTTTCTTTCTATTTTCAACTTACAAAGTGTGGGAAGTTCTAGTTTATAGCGATTCCATAAGTTAACAATTTCGGGCGACGGTGGGTCATCCCAGTTTAATCCTGCAGTCCACAACTTTTGAATTAAAGTCTTGGTCAAAAACGTTATGGGTGCCAAAAAGCCCAGGGGATCAAACACACGCGCAAGTTCTGATAGTATGGTACGCTTAGTACAAGTTCTTTCGATAGGATTTATAGAAAATAAAAAACAATCTGAAAGCTGGTCCCATTGTAACCCTAAAATTTTTAAAGATGTATTTTCGGGATTGCTATCAAATGTAAACGAATTTTTTGATAAATATTCGGAAGGAAATGACGCGAGAAGAGAAGGGTCGTTGGATGACCATTTTCGTAAGTCAAATCCACCTTGATTAAAAATAGCAATTAATTCATTCTTCAGATTGATTGCGTCCTGGCGCGAAGAAGCACCAGTTACTACATCATCAACGTACGTATGATGTAATATTGAATGCGAAGCGAGCGGGTAATCTTTTCCATAATCGGTAACTAACTGTTGAAGTGTTCTAATTGCTAAAAAAGGCGAAGGCGTTAACCCATAAACTAAAGTTAGAAGCCGATAATCTTGCAAAGGTTCATTTTGCGAAACTCGCCATACAATTCGTTGATAATCACATTGTTGGCGTTGTACCCAAATATTGCGGTACATCATTTTAAGATCTGCACACAAAACAAATTCATGTAAGCGAAAGTTTAATAAAATCACAGCGATATCACTCTGTAGTTTCGGACCAGGCAATAGGTATTCATTCAGTGATTTTTCATGTGACAGTTTTGCGGAACCATTAAACACTACGCGAAGTTTAGTTGATATACTTTCGGGGCGTAAAATAGGAAAATGAGGAATATAATAAGATTGCGGCGGAATCACAGCTTCAGAAATAAGCTCCATATGTCCTAGTTCCAAGTATTCGGTCATAAAAGAAATGTATTGTTTCCTTAAACAAGGTTGTTTTGATAGGCGGCGCTCAATAGACAAAAAACGTTGAATTGCAAGGTCGCGACTACCTGGAAATATAGGGCAAATATTGTCGCGGAACGGAAGTGATACAACATATTTTCCGTCTGGACTTCTTGAATGCGTTGACCTAAAGGAATTTTCACAAAATTGATCTTCGGGCGATAAAAAATGTTCTGAAGGTAAACTTTCAATTTCCCAAAATTTGCGGAGCGTAGTATCTAAACTATTAAACATTTGTGTGTTACATAAAAATGTAAAAGGAGGTGCGTAATTTTGTTCAATAAATGAGCCGGTAATAACAAAACCGAAAACAGTATTAAGAGCGTCTGGCTGACCAAGCGCCCCAGAAACCCGTCCGTCAATTAATATTTTCGAAAACACGTCGGCACCTAATAACATGTCTATGTGATTAGGCGTTGAAAATGCGGGATCTGCAAGCGGTAGATCGTTAAAATGATTCCAATTGGCTGTGTCTATTTTTGAAATAGGTAATTGTTCACAAATTTTCGGTAAAACTAGCGCGTCAACCAAAAAAACAATAGTATGCGAGCCAATAGGCCTGATTAACAGAGTGACGCTACTATGAGCAGTAGATTGCATAGAATCAAGGCCACTGACTTCACAATAACATTTTTGTCCCCGTATTTCTAATTTTTTGAGTGCCTTTTCAGTAATAAAGGATGTCATGCTGCCTCCATCGAGTAAACACCTAAGTTTTTCAAAATTTCCTATTTTATTTTTAACCTCAATTAATGCAGTTGCTAATAAAGCCGATTTCTTATTGGGAATAATTCCCGCAGCTGAAAAAACTTGATTATGGTGAGGGTTTGACCTAGTATTTAATGGAACAGGTGTTACAGAGTGAGTTGCATTACTATTTTCGGATCGCGCAGTATCTCGACTGGAATCTTCCGAAAAAGAAACATTTCCTATGTTCTGGTTATTGTTTTGCGGCGGGAAATGCAACAGCGTGTGGTGTCTATGACTACATTTTCGACATGAGACTTCAGATCTACAACTCTGGGTAGAATGAATATTACTAAGACAATTTAAACATAAGCGATTTGTTTTACAATAATTGTATCGTTCTTGAGGTGTTTTCTGTAAGAAAAACTGACAATTATACAGGGAATGGTTCTCTTTTTTGCATAATGAACATTTGTGATAACTTGTGTGCGATTTTTCAGTTGGTCTGTCGACAAAAAATGAAGCGGTACGGTTCGATGATTGAACGCGAAAAGAACTAGATTTTTTGAAAACATTGTGCGGCGCGGAAAAATTTAGCGAATCATAAGCGTTACAACATTTTGTAAGAAATTGAGTTAAATTAGCGTATGTTGGAATGTCACATGACCCATGTTCCAACTCGAATTTGGTAATAGTATTATTATCTAGTTTCTTTAGAATCATATTTACTAGAATAAAGTCCCAATGTTCTGTGGGAAAATCTAAATTTTTTAGAGCGGCGATATTTTCGGAATAAGTGTCCAATAACTTCCTAAGTGCATTTGGATTTTCAGAATTAATTTTGGGGAGATTTTCCAGAGCTTGCCAATGCGCTTGAGCGCGCAATCTCTTATTGGAATATCTGTCAACAAAGTTGTCGTAAGCAACCTGGTAATTTTCGGACGTCATCGGTAATGTGCGGATGAGCGATAAAGGGGGGCCGTCAAGTGAGGCCATTAAATAATTAAATTTTTCAACTGGAGATAAGGAAGGATTCTCGTGAACCAGCGCTTTGAATAAATCTAAAAAAGGTGCAAAATGTTTGTAATCACCATTAAATTTTGGTATTTCAATCTTAGGCAATTTAACTTGAGAAGAATTCGAAAAGTGACCACCACCAGTAGTACTTAAGTTCATTGGGTGAGACATCAAACCTTCCACCTCGGCAAATTCTACATAGAGCGCCTTGACAGCGTAAAAATCATTTAGAAAGCCTTCACGAATTGTGTTCTCAGAGTCTAAGTTAACATCTGGTTCTGTTAATATAGCGGATATTATACTTTGCTGATGCTTCAGAAAGTCTTCTTTTAAATTATCTAATTCGGCACATCGGACTTTAAAAACTCTGCGAACTGCTCTATCTGATTTGGCACGTTCTCCCAGTGTTAATAAGGTGGCTATTTCTGTAAGACATTGAGTTCTTAAATTGGTAATTTTTTTAAGACGAATCTGTTCAGTCATTTTTTAACTAATTACTTAATGACTCACGTGGCGTAATGCGTAATATAAGATGGCTTCAAGCGTGTAATCCAAGCGTAAGTATGTAATCTTGCACCAATCTCACTTTCAATCGAACACAATTAAGTATCTAGCGGCGAGGTACATATACTCAACTGTAGCACCGACGACGTACTCGCGGCGGCGGAATACGGCGAAAAATGATCAATTTTGCGGCGAAGGGTTAACTTCGGAAGGCAGTACTATACTGAGCCTGAAGGAACAAGTCGATGGGATCGATGGCTGGTGGCGCGGGTTGCGGGGGGGTAATAAGTACTGACCTGCGCTCAGCCAGGCACTAGGCGTACCGATTCCAAAAACGGACGGCAAAAAAAATACGGCGTAATTGAATTCGGCGAATATAGCGGCGATGCGGCGACTCAATTTATCAATTAAGGAAAATAATAAATTGCGTGGTCTCACAATGGGAATTAACAATAAAGCCGAATTTGGCGTAGAAAATCCCGATAATACCGGGCGATGCGACTTCCTATAAAAAGGAAAAATAGAAAATGAAAATTTTCTTCCGATCGATCCAGGTTCGAAGGACCAATGTTGCGTAACGATAACTGTAGCTAGTGTTCTCTGTATAACCAGAGGGGCGGAGTTACATGGAAAAAAATATCAAGGCAAAGCCGTGAGGGCAATAATAGTGACACTGAAAAGGGTATCACTTACATGAAAGTCCTGGGAGATCTTCTGCAGGGGTATCAGCTCTTCTTGAGGTACCTCACTCTGTTCGGGCCTGATACCTTTTCCTCGTGGGCCACAATCTTATGGCGGCACGGCGCGATATATGATGATCACAACTTTCTAATGCAACATATTTTATTTGTTCATCGGATTATCAGAAGACAGCGATGAAAAGTTATTCGCGGCGGCGCGAGCGAACCTTCTTAGTTGAAAGTATAGTACCGACTCACTTCTTTATTCTGTTTTTTTTTTTACAGTAAAAAATAGTTTAAAAAAAAGGGCAGAAAACGCACACCCGGCAAGAGCGGAACCAATCCAGTGTCACATTTTTAACATAAATTCTCTACTGAATCAGACTTTATAAAATTTCCTTTTTCCTAAAAACGAAAACGCAACACTTTCAGTTTTCATTGTTTTCCCTGTAGAGCTTCCATAAATTTCTAGAAGTTCGCTGAACTTTATGGTTTGTGCATCTGGCATTGCCTAGGAATATTCTAGAGTAGTGTCCAGTATTCCATTTTAATATAATTATAAGCCCTGGGAATTGGGCGTGAGGGGAGTGGAAGGTTATAACGCGATTTTAGTGCGATTTTTGGAGCTGATAGAATATTCTTGGTCAGTGACAGTATCTGACAAGTTTATTTGTGAAGGCTAAACAATACAGGTGGTAACCAAGCAACGAGTTTGGAGTTTGGTCAGAAGCGCGATTATAAGAGGACCCCGAGCTGAATGCCCACAATCAGAAAACAATCCGCAATATGGAAATGGAAAAGTTGATGGAAATGTTTATGAAGACATTTGATAAAATGGACAAGAAACAAGAAGATTTAATGAAGAATCTTCAAGAAGAAATGAAGAACGAATTCAAAAAGAATGAAGAAGAAAGGCACAATACACAAGATGTATCAAAATTAGAAGCTGGTATGAACACATTATGAAAATGAAGCCTCCCAAGTTTGATGGAAAAGTTACATGGAGCACTTACCTTAACCAATTTGAGGCGGCTGCAGAAGAACTTCTGGACAGGAGAAGATAAAGCCAGGAATTTGGAGTTATGTCTACGAGTTGAAGCCAGCAAAGTGTTGCGAACTATACTGGCCGACGCTCAGCATGATTATAGTTCCCTTGCTAGAGCTCTCGAAATGCGATATGGGGAAGCCCATTTGCAACAGGTATACCAGGCGCAACTGAAAGGTAGACGACAACCACCGATGAGACCCTGCAACCATTTGAAGCTGACATTGCCCGCCTGGTAAATCTGGCTTATCCTGGAATTCCGGAAACAAATTTCAGTAATCGGCTTCATAGATGGCGTGCGTGACAGCCAGACTAGCCAAGCACTTCGTCTGGTCCGCTAGAAAAACATTTCAGAGGCGTCGGCGCATGCTTTGGATTTTGAAGCCGCTACGCAGGCAGCACGTAGAGAAGTGAGGTTGAGACAGGTACGACCACAGAACAGAGACAGTACCAGTAATGCCAACGTAGAACAATTGGTACAGGATATCCGAAACATCCTTTCACGTGCTACGACCTCCAAAGACGGGGTGGGTGTTCAAAGAAGTACACCACTGCGGTGTTGGAACTGCGGAGTTGAGGGGCATTTGAAACGCCAGTGCCCCAATCCTGTTGATGGTGAGAAGCAGGAAAACTCCGAGTAGCCAGGCGAGAGCTGGCTGGGTGCCACCAAGCCTAACCTATTAGGATAAAAGTTAACCGGCTGCCGTCTTCAGGAAACAGTTTCGTAGTACCAGGAAAGATCTGCGGCCAGGAATGTGACATTGTGATGGACACTGGTTCTAGTCATGCCATCGTGAGGCCGAACATTATAACCCACTGCAGGATTGCACCACCACCAAACTACATCGTGGAATTGGCAAATGGTGAAGAAATCCCAGTTATAGGAGAGCACGACACGTCCTAACATGGAGGGAAACACTACCCGAACTGTGACCGCTTATTAAGATACCATGGTTCCGGCTAATTCAGAAGAGGTTATCAAGGCCACCTATGATGAACTGAATAGCGAAACAATTATTGTGTAACCAGAAGAAAAATGCGGGCTGTATAAAAGAAGTATATTCCCTGCAAAGACGCTTACCACCAAAAGGCAGCGTGTAATATTTGTGCGGATTGCTAACCTGAAGAACTATGATCAAAATTTGAGCAAAGGCGAAAATATTGGTTTATGCTATGAAGTTCAGGCAATTATGAGAAATTAGGTTGCACCCCAGCAAGTTCCACAGCCCCTACCAGAGAGTCTGAAGAAGATGGTCGAAGAAGCCGCTGCTTACTTAACAATGAAGCAGCAGTAGATATCAACTGCGAAAACTGATTGAAGAAAATCGTGATGTGTTTGCTACGTCTGAATGCGATTTTGGAAGGACAGGTTTAGTACAGCACAGGGTAAATACTGGTAATAGCCCTCCGATCAAACTAACCCCTTGCTAAACAAGGAAAGGTTTCAGCTATGTTGAAGGGAAAGGAACAACAGAGAGTCATTGAACCGTCACAGAACCCATGGACTCCAGTTGTCCTAGTGAAGGAGAAGGACGGTTCTGTGAGGTTTTCCGTAGACTATCGACGGTTTTATGATGTCAACATGAAGAACAGCTACCCTCTACCCACAATAGATGACACTTTAGACACTCTATCTGGTTCAAAATGGTTTTCTACGTTGGACTTGAAGCAAGTCGAAATGCACACTCACGGTAAAGGGAACACTGCATTTTCTACTGGTACAGGTTTATGGCAATTTAACGTTATGCCATTTGGCCTCTGTAATGCACCAGCAAATTTTGAAAATCTCATGGAGTCTGTGCTAAGAGGTATGACATGGAAAACCTGTCTAGTATATATGGATGATGTCACTATTTTGAGAATTCAACGCCTGCCAATATGAACCAATGAAATGACAGAATTTTTGAAATATTAACCAATCAGGTGATGATTTCAGCGATAATACCATTAGTGGTATGTATTTTCGCTGAAATCCTACTCTCTTAGTTACGTCCTAGTTACGCTAAACTAATATTGTGGCAGCTGAAACTGATAACCAGATAACTTCTTCACGTTACCAAATTTAATATAGGACTAGAATATATGTTTTCAGCTAACACATTGATCTTTAAATATATATTAGCACAAAAAACATATTCAGAATCGAAAGTTCGATCTAAATGGCAGCTAGCTGTCAAACTAACTATTTGCAGTTGTTAAATTCTCTTTTTAAATACTACTCGTGGTATACATAATAATAGATAATATCTTTCCTTAATTTATCACTCATTATAATCCCAATGCTAAGAAAATACCACTCCTGCTGCGCAGTCGTGGTATTTTCAGCTTTGGGATTATAATTCATAAAATTAACGAAAGGTATTATCGATAATAGGCAGACCACTTGTTATATTACCCCTGAGAATATCACTTAAAGAATGTCCGAGAGGTATTCCAGAAGTTACGAGAAGCTAACCTAAAAGTAAGATCGAAGAAATGCCGTTTCTTCAAGAGGAAGTTATATATTTGAGCCATGTAAATAAAGCATATTTGGGCCATGTAATTAAAGCAAGGAGTTAAAATAGACCCAGGAAAGATAGAGTAAATTAAAAAATGGCCGCGAGCAAAAGATAAACATGAACTAAGCAGCTTCCTGGGCCTGTGCACTTATTACAGGAGATTTGTCCTAAACTTTGCACACAATTGGGACTCATTCATCATTCGAACCACCTTTTCTATTTTCCTACCGTCCGGCTGTGCATGAAGCGACAGGAAAGTCTCTAGCCAAGATTATTTTCGGATACGATCATAACCGGCCGACCAGAAAATCCAGAATCTACTGATGAATACATGAGTATGAGTCACCTGAGAGAGCGTCTCCAGCTTGTTCATGAAGACGTTCGCCAGAAGTTGCATCTAGAAAATGACATGATGAAAATCCGCTACGAACTAAAAGCAACCAGTGTTGAATTTAATGAGGATGACAAAGTGTGGTTATACAATCCCAAGCGAATAAAATCTACTGATGAATACATGAGTATGAGTCACCTGAGGGAGCGTCTCCAGCTTGTTCATGAAGACGTTCGCCAGAAGTTGCATCTAGAAAATGACATGATGAAAATCCGCTACGATCTAAAAGCAACCAGTGTTGAATTTAATGAGGATGACAAATTGTGGTTATACAATCCCAAGCGAATAAAAGGTCGGTCTCCGAAACTTGATAGAAGTTGGGAAGGACCATACCATACAAGATTAATGATGTCGTTTATCGAATAAGACGTAGCCGAATAGCAAAGATGAAGATAGTAAATATCGTCACCATGAGAAGATAGATGGAGTTTATATAACTTGATCGGGAGGATCAAATTTTAGAAGGGGGCAGTGTGACGAAAAAGGCCTCTAAAGTTGTTATATCAGCTTTCAATGAACATGTTTACACTGTTTTATAACCTACTCAAATATTTGGTAGATAAATTTTAAGTTTCGATATTCTTCTTATAGTTTTATAATTATTGTTATGACTAGTTTGAAGGCATTTTCCGTTACATCTTTGTTGGACCAAGGCCCCCAGGGCCCCATTTTCTTTTAGTTTTCATTGTTTCCCCTGTAGAGTTTCCATGGGTTTCTAGAAGATTGCGAGAACTTTATGATTTGTGCATCTGTCATTGGCCAGGAATATTCTAGAGTAGTCTCCAGGCTTCAATTTGAATATATAAGCCCTGGGGATTAGGCCTGAGGGGGGTGGAAGTTTATAACGCTATTTAAGTGCAGTTTTTGGAGCTGATAGAATATTCTTGGTCAGTGACAGTATCTGACAAGTTTATTTGTGAAGACTAAACAGTAAAGGTGGTAACCAAGGCATCTAGTTTAGACTTTGATTGTTGAAATACATTATCTTGTATCACGGTGAGTGAGACTAGTATAAGAATTGATGATTTATCGGGAAATGATAGTTCCTTCTTAGTTCATATGACTTATAATGTCATTATCGGTTGCGATTATCTGGATCTGGCTTGCAAATATTACCAGTATTGACACAGACATTGTTTCACAAAGCCAATAAACTAACACTCGATATGGTTAATTTTGGCGACATTAGCGATCAAGACAAAAATCAAGCGTACAAGTTACTGTGAGAATACCCAAATAGAATTTCCTTTCGTTTTAAATATTTAGGTGAAACAGATATTGCTAAAATGAATATAACTTGTAAGTCTAATGTCCCTGTGGTTTATAACCCATATCGCATGTTAATTCATGAAAAGGAGATACTTAATGACTTAATACAAGAACTTTTGAGTAACGGGATTATAAGAGCTGGTCGGCTTACGCTAGCCCAATCCCATTCCGTTGAAGAAAAGTATCCGTTGCCTTTGATTGATGATCAGATAAATATGTCAGGTGGTCATAAATACTTTATAACTATAAATTTGTTTATACTAATTCTTAACACCAGTGGCTCATTATCAATTTCCAACAAATGCACCTGCAGTCTCTCAAAGGACAATTAATGGAATATTTGAACAAAATTGTTGTTGCCTATCTGGACGACCTTATAATACCTGCTCAAAGTGTAGAACAAGCTTTATCTAGGCTAAGAATTGTGTTGAATACGTTAAGGCAAGGAAAACTCACATTTAAATTAGGCAAATGCAGATTCTTTCATTCTAGGTCTAGGACAATGTACTTAGGATATGAAATTAGTGAGTCGGGAGCTTAACCTGGAAAAAATTACACCAGTTAGTGACCTAAAGGAGCCAACCAACGTCAAAGAATTAAGGCGATTCTTGGGTCTTTCCGGACATTTTTCGATATATGTTAGAAATTATGCTACATTAGTGGAACCTCTTTCGAGACTTTTAAAGAAGAACGCCGCATTTGCTTGGTCAAGTGAACACCAATAAACTTTTATAAAAGTGAGGTCCATTCTAGTTACATGCCCAGTATTGGCTATATTTGACCCTGCACTTAAAACATAATTACATACAGACACCAGGCTCGTTGGGTTTTGGAGCCATGCTAATTTAATTTAAAGACAAAAAGCAACAATTTGTTGTGTATTTTAGTAAACAAGCCAGTCCTGAACATCGAATGTACCACTCGTACGAACTGGAAACTCTGGCAGTCGTACTGGCATTACAACATTTTAGAGTGTATCTTTGGGTATCGACTTTGTTATTGTCACCGATTGTAGTGCATTACGTTAGCCATTTGCAAAAAGAGATATGGTACCACGGGTTGGTCGTTGGTGGCTTTAAGTGCAAGATTGTAATTTTACAATTATTCATAGGCCAGGAATAAGAATGGGGCATGTGGACTCCTTGAGCCGCAATCCAGTTACAGCATACTTAGAGTTAACCACAATTGACGTCACTGAAGCCGAGTAGATAGTGGTAGCTCAAATGTAGGACGATCGACTTATTTATAAAAGGGGATATTAATAGAACCACTAAACACTACTTTGAAAAGTATGAATTACGCAACTAAATGCTTTATATGAAGATGTACGATGGAAGGCTGTTGTGATAACGGAGGACATTTTGGAGCTGGAAAAACCCTAAAGAAGATAAGCGAAAATTACTGGTTCTCGAAGGCACGACTGTTTGTCAAGAAATATGTCCAATCTTGCCTTCACTGCCTCTATTATAAGCAAGCTTCTGGTAAAAAGGAGTGTTATCCCCATCCTATACCGTTGCCGACCCATTCCATACCATCCATATCGACCATTTGGGACATTTTATCAAGAGCAAGAAGAATAATAAGTACCTTCTAGCCATTGTTGATGGGTTCACAAAATTCTGTTTTATCGAGGCTGTAAAGAATGTGACTACCCAACCGGTGATCAAAGTCCCTACTCAACCTTATGAACATCTTTGGAGCTCCCACCAGAATTATATCTGACAGAGGAACCGCGTTCGCTTCTACAATCTAAGGTCTTAAACACATATTGAACG
Organism: Pseudeuparius sepicola; assembly: GCA_963920635.1. Classification (NCBI taxonomy): domain Eukaryota; kingdom Metazoa; phylum Arthropoda; class Insecta; order Coleoptera; family Anthribidae; genus Pseudeuparius; species Pseudeuparius sepicola. Next base: position 40,955,365 of record OY987302.1, on the reverse strand, counting down.
CCGTAGCCACGCCACGGGCTAATGGGCAGTGCGAGAGATACAATCGTACGATTTTGAACGCACTCTCATGAACGGCTGCTGGTGCTGAGGAAATTGCTTGGATACTTTTATCAAGAAGGTCCAAAGTTCAATGAACATATAATACGGCAATCGGTACAAGTCCTTTGGAAGCATTAGCTGGGTACAGAGCTGGGAAAGATCGCGCCAAAAAAGATCTAGATCATAGATCAGATCGTTTTTCAAAAAAAGGTCTAAGATCGTTTAAAAATAGATCTTTTCATGCAAAAACGATCTTAGATCAAATATCGTCTAGACATGATATATTTTAAAAAGATCAATCGATCTAAGATCTTTTGAACGATCTAAGATCTTGTAAACGATCTAAGATCTTCTAAACAATCTAAGATCTTCTAAACGATCTAAGATCCTCTAAATGTTCTTTGAACCAAATTCATGATATTATATAGTTAATGGATATAGATGGAATACTTTTCCTAATTTTGACATAGCGTAAAGTGACATCTTTCAAAACCTGAGCAAGTGAGGATACGTTCAGTTTTACGTAACTAGTTATGTAAAGTAACATTTTACGTAACTAGTTACGTAAAGTTACTACTCTAACTGAACTGGTTACGTAATCAATCAGTTGAGATACCTATGGAGAATTAGACTTGTCTTGTAAAAACGTGTTCACCGATTATGTATGCAATTTATAATTTTATAACTTAAGTTATAAAATTCGGAATTTTGAGAAATAGATAATTGAAAATAAAACACAAATTAACATAAAGCATTCATTTAAAGACCTCAAAATAGGTTCTTGTAGTTGTATGTAAAATGTACGTCAGTATTTATATTATTTGTCATTTTTCGCGAATTCTGACAATTTGCACTTTAGCTAAGACCTAGATATCGCCTGAGGAAATGAACGCTCGTTAATAACGTAAGTAATACGTAATACATATATTTTAGAAATAATATGTAGATTATATGTATAAAAAGAAAAATCCTTCTATTCATTCTTCTAAAAAATATATATCTACATTATTTTGTATAAAAAAATCACAGAAACGTTTCAATAACGAACTACTTACAACAACTGAGGTCAAAATGAGAACATATTTTACAAATATGTAGATATAAAAACAAAAACTCTTATTCCTACAACAACCTAGAGCACTATTTTTTATTCCTCAAAAATAAAACATAATTTTTTATAAAAAAAAACACAGAAACGTTTCAAAAATGAACGAAAACAAATGAGGAAAAGATCTTAGATTGTTATAACGATCTTAGATCCTTTTAAAGGTCTTAGATCTTTAAAACGATCTTAGATCTCTAAAACGATCTTAGATCTTTAAAACGATCTTAGATCTTTAAAACGATCTTAGATCTTTTAAACGATCTTAGATCTTTAAAATGATCTAAGATCGTCAAATTAAGATCAAAGATCAGATCTTTTTGAAACGATCCTTTAGAAAAAGATCGTTCCTTATTTAAACAAAAAAGATCTAGATCTAAGATCAAGATCGAGATCTTAGAACTTTAAAACGATCTTTTTTAAATAGATCTGCCCAGCTCTGGCTGGGTACAAAGGGAAAAGCATTACCGAAGGTCCCGGGTCAGGTGCAGTACAACAGTAACTTAACCATTTCGATTTGAAGAAGTTGCGAGAAAATATTTCACGATAATTGACAAAGGATCAACAGAAACAGAAACGGAAATTTGACGAGATCAGTAAACCAGCGAAAATATATAAAGGGGACGTAGTCATGGTCCTGAGCCTTATGCCGGAACGAGCAAGAAGTTCCTGTCTAAGTTTAAGGGGCTGTTCAATGTAACCAAGGTGCTCCTAAACAACAGATATGAGGTCCAAGATGTGAAAGAGAACAACTGTAGAAAGTTAAGGACAGTAATCGCTGCAGATAAGATGAAGCCATATGTTATTCTTCATGGTGAGATTAATAAGTAAAATTATACATAAATAGTGAGTCATACAAACAAGTACATACTAACTACTAACTAGGTTTGTAAGATAGGCACTGGGTTACCAATCTCAGCTGTAGTTTATGTGGGGTAAAAGGAATCAGTACATACTATGAAGTACTATAGGTCCAAGAACCAAGCACACAAGTAATAATGAAGGTTTTGGGTATCTACGGGAACAGGTACCTACATCCCCCTTCGTTCATGCTAGTTTTATTATAATGCAGAGTGCTTGCTGCGGAATTATGCCACACTGGTAGGCCTAATAGACCCGAGTAGTCTGCAATTTTACTAATAAAATTTGAGAAATATTTTTTAAATTTCAGATACACTGTTTGAGGAGTCTGGAGACAGATCAGATTAGGATGGCCGAATGTTACACCCAAGTTATAAATCCAGTAGAAGTAAAGAAACAGAAGCCAAAACAATTATGATGCAGCGTAAATATATCAGGCGAGAGGTACATTTGGTTAATCTTCCGCTAGCTTTCGAACTGTAGAGTATTGTTAATTTAATGTGTTGGTTAAATGTGCCGTATTGGTGAATATAAGTTGTTTGAGTAATAAGACGGTGTTTTTGATTTAACACATATTAATTTATTACCTTTTTAATTTTTCAATATCAATCAACAGTAGTTGTTAGTGGGTGTAGTGGGTGTGTGGGAGTATATGGAGCTCTTAGTTTCCCACAACGGATGCACATTATTGCAGAGACTGCAGTAGCAGACAAACCACAAACCTAAGAACAAAATGTGCAAATATGCATCAAAATTAAAACACTCAATCACTCTTTACTTTCAACTCCAATAGGTAAAACTTCATGGCCATGCAAATCGCGGAACTTTCTACGAGCCACGGTCCACACATCTGCACTCAGGATATTGACAAGACTGAGTCGCCTGTCGCTTAGTCGCCTTAGTCGCTAGAGCAGCGCTACAGTCGGTACCGTTCCTTCCTACCGCATGCTACCGCTACCACCCGACTATTGCTTTTGTTCTGGGAATAGTTATTCAACCTCAGTTAGTTCACATCAACGAAACTAACGTAATAGAGTAAAATGAATTGTGACTACTTTTTTAAGAATACCTATACCTTGAAATAATTTTACTGATATGAATTAGCTGCGGTTAAATAACTATTCACAAAAACAATCCTCCAACTTTCCGAGATGAGTAGAGCCATCGCCACCTATCCGGCGTTGCCTGAACTTGCCGCCCCGTATAAGTAATCTGTAATAATTAAATTACTACTGGTGCATCTGATGCGCCTATATAGTCACTGACAGCCAACGCCGCCAGCGTCTAATGGCCGGCCAGTCAGTAAACTAAACAATCATGTCATAATAACCACTGGCAGGCTATTTTGTTGCTTACAAAACACAACAAAAAAATGAAAACGTGCAAAATATAGATTGCGGTAGGTATTTATAAAAGTTAACTAAGTTGGGAATTTGGAACCTATTGGCGATACGCACTATTCTTATTATAGCGCCTAAATCCACATACCAATAACGTTGTTATTGCACTCGACGCGCGTTTCGCTAACCAAGTTACCATCATCAGGAGATGATTAAAACTAAAAGTTATAATCGTTTCCTGGTGATTAAAGTTTTAATCATCTCCTGATGATTAAAATGAAAATGAAAATGATGATCTCCTGATGAGCATCACCTGATGGTTAGCGAAACGCGCGTCGAGTGCAAAAACAACGTTATTGGTAGGTGTATTTAAGCGTAATAAGAATAATTTATAAAGGTTTTTTATAATTATATTATAAGCTATGCATATTTAATTTTCCGACTAATTGAGCTCTATTGTTTTTCATATTTTTTTCTAATAGTATAATCTTGGCTTTCTTCAAAAAACTTTTCTTTTTAACACTAAAATCTAGCTTCTTAATTCACATTTTTTAGATATAAATCTGAGAACACCGTTTGCCTCTACACGAATTGACTCGACCCTTGTGTATTGTGTTAGTAATACATAACATAAGCAATGATTCAACTCATTTAAAAAAAATACTCCAATTTTCCTCTATCTTTTATGCATCTATGCTTAATAATATTATGTAAGAAAAGCAGTAGGTACTTAACTTCTAAAAGAGATGATTATGTATGAGATTCAGTTTGTAGAAAAGGAGTGGTTTTGCCAAAAAATACCTTAGTATCTTGGTTTCGTTCAGCGAAAAACAGTGAACAGAATACAAAATGTCCCCAGATCAACGCCTGAGTAATAAAAAAAAATCTAGTAGATATTTGAGCTGCTGGGGATCAGCCCTGCTTGACTAGAAACTAATTTGTGATAATTCTAGTCTCGAAAAATCATTTATGCTTTGAAAATGTTGAAAAACTACTTTTCACATCAGTAAAGTGCTTTGTTGTAGGTTTTTCATATGCTTCATATTCTGAATAAAGAACTGAGTAAGTATGCAAAAATTTAAAAAGCTGAGGCTTAATACTTTGAATTTTCAGCTGAAAATTTTAACTGCCAAAAAAATCAAATATTAGGACTGGGCTTTTGAACTTTTGCACGCCTACTTGATTTGTAATTTTAAGAGAGTGTCCTTAATAACCAGTGAAACCAGTTTTTCCAAAATTTCCAAGTACCTGATTCTTTAAGTATAACTTTTTCACAAATGAATTTCAAATCAAGCAAGACTAAGTTCAAATTTTAACTCGACATATTTTTTTGCTTTCACGCCTATTTTTAAGTCGGTACCTATATTATAAAAAACAGTTAAATAGAAAAAAAACACTAGCATACAGTAGGTAGTTATACTTATTTACTTCCGAGGTGAAACTAATATACACATTATTTTGCACTCGGCTTTTACGTGATGCAGCCCGGCGGTTTCGGCTAGGCGGGCCATCGCATACTCAGGCGAAACGCAGCAGTCGAAACTTGTTTCGATGTCATTTTATAAAGTAACACAAAGTATTGACTCGTTTGCAGATGCTTTGTCTAAGCCATACTGCTTGTAAATGATGGGGGACATGTCTCATACACTGATCGCGTATAGGTAGTACGCAGAGCGGTTTGTTTATGTTTATTTCATATCGGGAAAAAATAGGCTATAGACTATTTATTTGTAATTTGAGGCCCGGCAGTACCGGAAGGTATACGTTGCTTTTAACAGCCTCCGAGACCAGTGTTCTCGGCTCTTAATATGGTTTCACCTGCATGTGAAGATATCTTATGGTTGTTTTGGGCAATATTAAACATTAGGTTTTCTGCGTAATTTACAAAAAGAGGTTGCTGCTCCTGTTTTGCTTCTATATCGAATGGTTGTGGTTTTTCGTGGGAATTCTGATGGAATCGGTGGCATACCGGTTTGACGGCGCGACGTACCGCCGACTCCCGCAGACGTAATTTGAGGTGCGATTGTTTTTTGCTTGCGCTCAAAGATGGCGCCCGCCGCTATTGTCTATCACTCGATTGGGTGTCAGTCAAGCAGCAAACCGGCGACGGGCGGCATTTTTGCCGCCGTCATTTGCCGGGCCGACCGGCGATTTCGAAATATGGGAGGGACCCGGGGCCGCGGGCCGCGGACGATTGTTCGAGTGCCGCCCGCGCGCGGTTTTGTTTTTGTTTCGCGGCATTTTCGTCGGCGAATCGTCGCCGGCGACGCAGTAATGGCAGGACCGCGTTTTCTTTTATTTCGGGGAATTATTTAAACTTTACGAGAAACCATGTTGCAACGGGCCCGTTTCAGCCATAGATATTAATAAGATGTTTAAATACAGCAGTAGATATTTAGGTATATACGTTATAGATCAGGTTATAGTGTATTTTAGTTACCTACTGTTGTTATTATCAAGAAATAAAATATAGGAATATATTATGGAACTTAAATCATTAATATCAGTTTTTTTGTTTCAATTATCTTCTTCAATATGGATATTTTAATTCACAATTAATTATTGAAAGGTATGGAAAAACCACATTTGACTGATTTATAATAGGAGTTTTAACTTTAAGGTTTACCTACGGCTGTGACTGTGAGATAGGTTTAAGATATTTTTCAAAACTATTTTATCATTAAAATGTCTTAATAATATTAATTTCTTATTAAATTTCAGCCCTGAGGAAGGTCCTAAAGCTATAGGTATATGAAAAGAAGTTATACTAATAAAAATATGATTGGGTCAAGAAACGTTATGTAATTAAATTTGAATATTTTACAGCCGTGATAGTACCATTTGACATTGATATAGCAAAGTACATATTATGTAGGTATTGTAACACAAAATGCCTCTAAAGTTGTTATATCAGCTTTCAATAAACATGTCTGTTCTGTTTTTTAACCTACTGAAAGATTTAGCAGATAAATTTTAAGTTTGGGTATTCTACTTACAATTTTATAATTTTTATATTAATTTAGAGGCATTTTCCGTCACATCTTTGTTGGTCTGAGGCCCCCACAGGGCCCAACTTCCTTTTAGTTTTCATTGTTTTCTCTGTAGAACTTCCATCAGTTTCTATAAATTCGCTTGAACTTTGATTTGTGCATCTGTCATTAGCCAGGAATATTCTAGAATAGTCTCCAGGCATCCATTTGAATATATATGCCCTGGGAATTGGGCCTGAGGGAAGTTGAAGGTTATAACGAGATTTTAGTGCGATTTTTGGAGCTGAGAGAATACTCTTGGACAGTGACAGTATCTGACTAGTTTATTTGTGATTTTTGAAGGTTAAACAATAAAGGTGGTAACCAAGACAACAAGTTTGGACTGTGATTGTTGAGATTCAGTACAGTATTATACCTTTACTATACATACAGTGTGATCCACTTAAAACCGGAACATCCCCATAACATTTTGTATAATTGTCGTCCGATTCGGATCGGGAATTTTTTTAACGATAGGGCATCAAAAACTGTATTTTCAAAATTTAAATTTGTAATAATGTGAAGTCATCGGACTATGTTTCCCCTAACAAAATCCGCCAATAAAATCAAACGAGGCACGCGATCTGCATGCGATGTTGCCGCTACGTACCTATATAGGGTAAGGTTGCCCATATTGAACCGGCTCCCAATTTGAACCTCCTTCAAAATGGCGCTTTTCGTTGATGTGGCGCCATCTATATTCGGAGGTCAAATAAACTAAGCGACCTAAAGCTTATTGCAGTTAGTGGTCTGCAAAAAGAATTGACTCGGTGGTATTGAGGGAACATCGAGTATTTTAAGGTTATCCAGTGTAACATTTGAGTTTCGTTGCTAAGGAAATCCGGCATTTATTTGCAAGGTAAGGATATTTTAGTGATTTGCATGATTGACTGTGATGTTTTGGTTATCTAATGACAGCATAACTTGATTTAAAATTTTGATGACATAAACAATAATAAATTATATTTTAATTTTAGTGCAAGTTGCCTAAGTTGAACTCTTGATAGTTCCCGAAATTGAACTGAGGTTCAATTTGGGCAACTGTAAATATCTTTAAGCTATAATAATTTTTTATTATTTTAGATGTCTAAACGGGGTAATTATGGAAAGTGGTCTACTGAGGATATGAATATGGCGCTAAAGGCATATGGTAGTGGCGAAAAAGGCTTAAATCAATGTAGCCGCGATTACGGTATTTCAAAGTCGACCCTCCTACGGCATATTCGAAATACAAACAAAATAGCTAAAGGGGCTAAAAAATCGTTAGGAAGGAATCCTACATTTAACGATCAAATCGAAGCATTACTTTGTGAACGCATTGTACAGTTTTCGGAATGTTTCTTTGGATTAACTATTCGAGAAATTAGAAAACTCGCTTTTGATTTAGCGGAAAAAAATGCTTTGCCCCATCAATTTAATATTGAAAAAAAGATAGCAGGCAAAAAATGGTACTATAAGTTCATGAAGAGACATGCAAACTTATCACTTCGGCAACCAGAAGCTTTATCCCTCAATAGGATAAAAGGATTTAATCGTCAAAATGTTTACGATTTTTTTGATATCTTAGAAGGATTGTGTCATAAACACAACATTAACGCCTCTAACATTTTTAACATGGATGAATCCGGATTTTCCACTGTATCTAAAAGATGTCAAAAGATAATTACCACCAAGGGAACTAAAGCTGTCTGTTCAATATCTAGTGGAGAACGAGGTGTCAATACAACGATTGTTTGTTGTGTAAGTGCGGCAGGTTGGTACATACCACCCATGATTATCTTTAAACGAAAAAGGTATACCGCAGAATTAGGTAACGGAGCTCCGCCTGGTAGTAAAATTGAAATTTCGGATTCAGGGTACATTACAAGTGAGTTTTTTGTAAAATGGCTAGAACATTTTATCCAAGTTGTACACCCAACGAAAGATAAAAAGGTGTTACTTCTTCTTGATGGACACACCACCCATTGTAAAAATCTGGAAGCACTTTTGTTGGCACGAGACAATGGAGTCGTAATGGTGCAGCTACCTGGTCACACCACCCACCGCCTACAGCCCCTCGATAGATCTTTCTTTAAACTAATGGAAGTGTACTACAGCGAGGCACTAGAAAGATGGCTAAGGAGTAATGCTGGTCGAACGGTTTCGCAATTTCAAGTTTCGGAACTTCTTAATGAAGCATATGGCAGAGCAGGTACCATCGAAAACGCTACGAATGGTTTCAGAGCATCTGGTGTTTGGCCTATTAATAGGCACGTATTCAAGGATTCAGATTTTGTCGCCTCTGACACCCTTTACTCAAAATCCCACGTTGCAGAGTGGCATGTAACGGCTGAAAATGATAAAAACAATGGTAATGAACTTAGCGAAGATGAAAACATTCCATTGTCAGAGTTGAAAAATCGTGAGTTAATGGCACGAGGCTGCTTAACTCCTACAAGTGAGTTAGAAAGTCGCCCTTCGACATCCAAAACCACATCAACTCCATCAAATGGTCTAGTAAAATCAGACGACTTAATAGTTCCATTAGAAGACGTGACAAATACTAAATCTCTAGAAATGGAAGCATCGCCATTGGAGCAGAAACAGGATTTGCTTTCTGTTAGTTTAGATGAAATTGCTCCATTGCCAACACCAAAAGAAATTGAAACTAAAAAGAGAAGCAGAGGAATCCAGAAAGCTGCTGAAATTACTAGCACTCCTTACAAAGAAAATCTAGAAACCAGTGTTGAGAAGCAAAAGAAAAAGAAACCAAAGGTGCCCCTTAAGGGTTTGGAAGAAATTAAAGATATCAATGTAAACAAGAAGAAACAGAAGGTTAAAGGCTTGGTGAAATCTAACGATATCAATGAAACAAATGGCTGGTACTGCAACGAATGCCAACAAGAGGATTATTGCGATATGATACAATGTATGAAATGTAGGATTTGGTTTCATTGCAAATGTGTGGGTGTAGACGCAAGAAGAAAAAAATTTTTTTGTGCATCGTGCATTGAAAAATGAAAACTTACTTCAATATTTTTTATTTTTTATGCATTTTTATTAAAAAATATTCAAAGTAAACAAATTGTTTTGTTTTCACGTCGCAGGTTCAATTTAGGATTCACGTGGTTCAATTTTGGATACTAGTTTCCTAAGTTGAACCATTTGCAAGCTTTTATATATATGTTAATATATATGTGTCAATACTCCATACATGCCTTTTAGTTATAGTAATGTGTTCTCAAATGTTTAGTTCACTATCTAATCATATTGAATTTGGATTTTTTAATTCTACCATAGAATTTATGGGATTTATTTGAACAATGGTTCAATATGGGTGACCTTATAGAGATGCTTGCGAATTATATTATTGGTTCACATGGCTAATCTAAGTTATTGTTTACAAACCTACATATAAGTATTATATTGGAAAAAAGTGCACAAGGTTTCAGTTGTCAGTGGTTCAAAAATTGAAAATTTCTCTTTTCTATTAACATTTCGTAATAAATTTGGTAATAATTAGGGGAGAGGTAGGATAATAATTATTATTAATATTGTGCTGGACATGCAGTTATTAAGAGAATGCCGCTTTTCTGCAAGCCGCTTCTAACAACTTGCCCAAAAGTTCAGACAATATGCAGTTTTTTTGTACCTACTGAGATGAGAAATTTAAAACTGAAAGTGTATATATCTAAATTTTGTAAATATAGGAATATGTGAAGTTTAAATTAGGTATTTTAAGTACCGTCTTATTATTATCTTTAATCATTGATTAAGGAGGAAAAGCAAAAGAGCTTTAAAAAGGCTCTGATAAATGCAACATTGTGCAGAAATCGAACGATTTCATTAGATATCCATACCTCTTTATATTAATTATTAAGATTATACTCGTAATAAAACCCCAAAAATATAACAAACACCAAATATATCCAGGTCAACAACAAAGCAAGAAGAAATAACGCTTTAAGGTTAAGTAAATCGAATCGATACTGATTCTAGGAAATAACAGTAACAGCTGGCAACGACTATGGCAGAAAGTATTGTTTCTTATATGTTGTGCTCAAAATAATTGTTACCAAAATATATTAACTATCGATAATAATTACTCTATACTATATCATCTTTAACCATGAACAGCAAAAAAATCATATCTATACAAATTTTCTCTAGACAAAACTTGTAGTTAGTATAGATATGTTGATTTTTTTCACTCAAAACCTTCAATGAACACCGAAATGTAATATCGAAAAATATTATTACGAAAACGGACTAATATACTTGAAAGTAATATACAGGGTGGACCCAGATGGACTATACGATAGGTGTAAAAGACAGAAAAATTTCGAGTTGAAACTTTAGCTTTGGGGGATCAGCTCTGCTTGACTAAAAACTAATTTGCATCGTATTTTGATATTTTAAAAATCAAGCAGGCCTTGACAAGGGCACAATTTATTTTTTTTCAGTTCAGGTATAGTCCCTTTTCCTTAAGAGATATCGAAAAATTTTATTAGAAAAAGTTACTCAGAATGCAAATCCAAGTCCCCGTATCAAATTTTGAAACAATCGGCACACTTTGATTTTTTCATTTCATCAAAAATTTTTTCAGGGTGCAAATTAGGGGCCCTGTACTAAATTTTAAAATAATCGGCATACTTTGATTTTTTTAAAAAAATCTAGTTGAAATTTGAAAAAAAAAATCTGTCTGCCGATTGTTTTAAAATTTGGTACGAAGATTTGCATTCTAGACAACTTTTTTTAGTAAAATTTTTCGATATCTCTTAAGGAAAAGGTATTTTACCTGAACTGAAAATGAATAAATATTGACCCTTTCAAGGCCTGCTTAATTTCTAAAATATAAAAATATGGTGCAAATTAGCTTCTAATCAAGCAAGGCTGATTCCCCAAAGTTCAAGTTCCAACTCGAAATTTTTTTGTCTTTTACACCTATATCGTATAGTCGATCTGGGTCCACCCTGTATATGCATACATAATGTAGAACATTTAGATATTAAACTCATATTATATTATTAGCTGCGCAAGATATGCGTTTCTCGCCACAAAGCTAAGGAGCAATATTATTCAGCGGCAAAACTCCTTGCAGCTTTTTATAAAGTCAATAAAATGTTGGCCATATAATCTGATAAATTTTCAGATTTTATGGCCAGCTGATTAGTCGATTAATCTATGCAGTAAATAATCAATGAATATCGAGCTAGCTATATAAGTAAGAATTGGGGAAGCAATAAACTATATAAGGCCTATAATGGCTAAAAAATCTCTTTGCTAAATAAGTAAGCTTTCGTTAGTTTTACTCGAGGGGAAAATCGGTACCCAAATCTTGTACACTAAAATGCACCTTTGAGCAAAAAATGCCCAAAATGCACCGAAATGCGTCGACCTGCCCCAAAATGCACTGAAATGCCTCGATATGCCCCGAAATGCCTCGAATTGCACCGAAATGCCTCGAAATTCACCGAAATGCCGCGAAATGCACCGAAATGCACCGAAATGCCCCCTATTTGTACACCGAAATGCTCCATGAATTTCTCCATCGGGACACTCTATTTGCTATTTTTTGGCAATGCAAAAGTTCAATCTTTGGCAAAAGAGGTTGAAAGGTGTCTATATAACTACCGAGTACCTACCAACTAAGACAAAATCACAAGAGCAATTTAAGTACCATTTATTGTAAAAATAAAAATCGTCTTTTAAAAATAAATAGATATACACTTTAAAACCATGAAAAAATAAATATGCCAAAATAAAAATACCCTCTGTTATAAAAAATAATACCTAAATAAAATATTTGAAAGATAATAATCGAGATAATAATATATCTCTTGCCTATGAGAAAATGCCTATCTCTGTTTAACTCGTACCTTTTCGGCCTGTCCTTTTCAAAAGGCCCACTATTAATCAAATTGAGTAGCAATCTTGCAGAAATGTCCTTGAAAGGATGTCTTCTCTTTGGATACCGCTCGTAGTATAAATTGCTCGTTGCATCTGCATTTTCCCCGGATTATTATAAACAGACTATCATATCCCATTTTTCATAACTTTGAAATTTTTGTATAAAGTTTATAAATTACACACTTATTTACACTGCCTTAACAGCCTAACTGAAAATTTGACAGGTAGCAGTAAACATTTTTCCACGGTTGTTTCATTGTCTCACCGTCCAAAGCCTACTTGTTGAAAGGGCGTGCTTCCAATTTTATACATGAAATCATAAAAGTTATTAGTAATTGAAAACTACTTATGTAAACCATTAAGTGTTATATATTTTTGGAATAGTAATTTTTTGCTCTATTAAAAAATGCAAAAATATATAGGGCGTTCCATTTAAAAAATATTTTTTTTCATCGGTAACTCTTAAACCATTGATAATCCATTTTTAGTACATTTTGCTTCATCTGTCCAAATAATATTATTCAAAAAATGATTCATCCTCTTGAAACTTCGTCAGAATAAATTCTGCAAAATCCACTCGTTTAGGGAAGTCGATGGGTTTCAACTGTTGAACCATTGAAAATTATAAAACGGGTGAAACTTATGTTTTTGCAATACTCTGTTAATTGATATTCCTGACTCTACAGAACACTGTCTTGTAGATCTATTTGGATGTGCCTCGAAGAATCCCAAAACGGAAATTTCATTATCTGTGTTGTTTACAATTGGCTTATTCTTTTGTTGCCTTGACGGCACCGAAATTTTTAAAGTTTTGCATTATTCGCTTTCTGTCTTTCCGGATATCGAGCAGCAAATGTATTACAAGTTCTTAATATATCTCTGTTGCATTCTCCATAAATAATAAATAAATTGAGATAGTCTTTGTTTGTGTAATTTAACCGTGCCGGCATTGTTTACAATAATTTTAAACTAAATGACATTTCTTCATTCTCTGACAATTGTATAATCAGCCATGGCCAACTAGATTTATCAAACTTAAAAAAACGACCCCTTGATGAAGAAGTGGAAAATTAGTTTTTTGTAAATAAATCGAAAATGGTAACATTTAGGTATAGGGAACCAAGCACAAACTTACCCGAATTGTTTGTGCTGAATATGGCCACTATAAAAAAATGGGGGTTTCCATTTGAAAATTTTTAATTTTTGGCATTTTTTAAATTAATATTTGAATAATTTTTGTGAGCACCCTGTACAAGATTGGAAACTTTCTGTATGGTATTTCTCTGCACCAAGGCTTTGACTACAAAATGCCAAGAGCACGTTAAGAAATATGTAGCCGTTATGAAGAAACTGTCAATTAAGTACGGGTCTGCATCTGCCATTTTTTCTCTAAAATGGCAAATATCTCAAAGACGGTTGAATTTAGGACGTGATACATGAAATGTACCTAGAATTTTCAGTACAATCCAAAAATGCAATAAAATATAGGGTGTTCCATTGAAAATAACGAAGTTGTCATCCGGTATAACCCGAAGTGCCGCCATTTTCAAAATATTTTAGATGAATAGTACTCATTAACATTGGTCAGCTGCCAAATTTTCAAAAAAATTCTATGTTTACTTTTTGAGATATCGATCGATGCAGTTCGTGGTGAGACACCCTGTATATGTACGCTCGTAGGTACGTATGTTACTCGGTATATTACATACGCAGCACAAAAGGCAGTCAAGATTTTACGCGTTCGACCAGGGCGACTGCGAGTGCAGGTCTGCGGGCTGCAGCGCTGCCAACCTTGAAAAGTTACACATTACCGTATTTTTGGGGTTATATCTGGTTTGCACGAGTGCCATCTTGTATTTAAGAGCGAAATTAAGTGCTTTGTGTTTGGGACACAAACATAAATAATTATAAATAAGTTAAAAAAAATCGACATCTACCAATCAGTGCAAATATTTATTAAAACTTAAATTTGTCTTTCCAGTTTGCAAATAACATTCAATAAAATAAATAATATTTAAAAAATATATATATTTATACTGTATAATTACCATACAATTGCGTACGGTAGCGGTAGCCACGTTCGGACCATAGACCGTATTTGGGTTTAACTAGCGCACCACTGGCGCTGGCGGGCTGGGAACGACCGAACGTGGCGGTTACGGGTTACCCCGCTTGACTTTTCTCCCCCACTTCCCTCTTTGCGCATGCGTATACGTAAGAAAAGCACCGAAATATACCTAAATGCCCCGAAATACACCGAAATGCCCCGAAATGCTCCGAAATGCACCGAAATGCACCGAAATGCACCGAAATGCACCGAAATGCCTCTGACTTGTACACTAAAATGCCCCAATGATTTCCCCCTCGGTTTTACTGTACCTATAAATATTAGGTTGGTACAATTCCTAGGAAGGCACCAGTACTTATATATACATGAGCTTGATCCGTCAAAACTGCCTTAAAAGCAGCCATATTTGGTTAGGTATTCATTTTTTAGAAACTCTTAGTGCCCTTTTCGAATGTAGACAGCGTCCTTCATTTTTTATTTTGTGAAAATGGTGAAATTTTCACTTGATCCTCCATCGGAAAAATACATATTCTCTATTCGGTTTTTCCGGTCCAATAAATCATATTCGCACCTAAGTGAAACAACACTTATGTCAATCCAAATATCAAACAGTCAAAAAACATTTAATTATATACTTATAAAGGTATTTGGTTAAGATTTAACCATGTGCCCGCAAGAGAAACTCTGTAAAAGTTTTTTTTTTACTTTTTGCATTTGTGCGAAGGAAGCGCTTCCTAAAGCAGATTGATAGGTATATATATCTGCCTTTATTTTATAGGCAGATAATGTATATACATGTTACTTTAACTGACAACTGGCGCGCTCTAGTGGCGGTATATGCAGCCTTTTTTTCTCTTACTTTATAGTATTTTTATTTAATAATTTTGGAACCGACTGTACTTACAGATACAAATTTTCTCAAGTACGTTCCATAAGGCAAATTAACTAACTTATGGGACCGGGGTGGCGCGATGTTCGGAGCATTGCTAACTATTTGGTGGGAATCGAGGTCGAAGCAGGCTGTGCATGTATGTACATGTCTTTATAGAAAAAGAAAAACACCGCTGCGATGGTCAAGAGCGCTGGACAAAAATGTGAAGCTTTATCTGTGTGATTTACTAATTTTCCTACTGGGATTACTACGGTTTTCTAGGGTTTTCCATAGAACTTGAGCGAATGCTATCCTAGGTCTATCGGGAAAGTCAGCCCGAGCCGCAAATGGCAACGAAATAATAGTAATTGCCCCCTCCCCCGCACAAGCATTCAAATGCTTCTGGGGTATCTACTCCTATAGTTTAAGTTTGAAGTATTGTTACTGTTGCGTGCGTGATAGATAACCAAATAAATGTAATAAATTGGGTCTCAGTTGGAGAGAAAAAAATGGACTGTATTCTAATATTAAGTTTCAAATAAATGAAATTGAGGAATGCGGGAAGGAAAAAACGTCTGACCTTTGAATCTGCGATCTTTCGTGGATTTCTTCTTCACTCTGGCCAGAGATTTACCTGTAGACGGCTTCTTTGATCCTTGTAGTACAATGGACCCGTAATCTGCCGTTGATGCGGAATAATCACGTCGCGAAGTCGCGAAATCAAAATCTGCGTGCGTACGATTTACAAGAGAGTCAAGAACTGCACTGTCACACGCGGCATAGGAAATTTTGGGAGAGGTGCGGGGTAAGGAAATGCACGTGTGGTGCGGGGTGCGCAAAATAATCAAGATAAGCAATAACAATAATGACTGAAATTAAATTAACGTAAATTAGACAACACAAAACTATGGGGACGTAACATTACCGCCCACCTAAAATACGAGGTATTTTACGAATCCTCGAGAGGCAAAGGACACAGTTTTGACACTGGTCTCTTCAGGATATGCGAAGCCGTTTTAACAGACACAACTCTCACCTGACCGTCGGCACCAGGATGGATTTTAATAACACGGCCCATAGCCCATTTTAAAGGGGGCAAATTATCTGATTTTATTAAAACCAACGTGTTTTCTTTAATTTCACAACCAGAATTAAACCATTTGGTTTTTTGATGTAAAGTATGAAGATATTCTTTAGACCATCGGTCCCAGAAATCCTGATGCATTCGGTCAAGTAATTGCCAGCGTGTTAGACGATTGATAGGCGTTTCTAGTAAGCTAGGTTCAGGCGGTGCTATGAGGGGCTCGAATGTAAGAAAGTGACCAGGAGTTAAAGCACAGAAATCATTTGGGTCACTACTCAGAGGTACCAACGGACGCGAATTCAAAATTGCCTCGATCTGAGTAAAAACGGTATACAATTCTTCGTATGTAAGAACCTGTGAACCAATGACTCTCGTAAGGTGAACTTTAACTGATTTTACTGCCGCCTCCCACAAACCCCCAAAGTGGGGGGAAGACGGGGGGTTGAAATGCCATGTAATAGATTCGGAGCTAGCGGCTTGAGAGAACATGACATTAAGTTGACGATGGGCCGATACAAAATTAGTGCTGCAATCACTATACATGTGTTCACAGCGACCCCTCCGAGCAATGAATCTCTTTAATGCGGCTAAAAAGGCATTCGCAGATAGATCAGATGCCAGCTCAAGGTGTACTGCTTTTGTTGCAAAGCAAACAAATAGGCATAAATAACCTTTCGTTGATTTTACACCTCGGAATCTCCCCATGGTGACACAGAAAGGACCGGCATAATCCACCCCGGTATGCAGGAAGGGTTTTGCGCGAGAAATTCTAGCAGGGGGGAGATCACCCATGGGAACAGGCACTGATGGAATTGGGTTGCATTTGAAACAACGAATGCACTTGGAAAGAACTCTGCGAATTGAGCGCTTAAATGACATGATCCAAAATCTTTGAGCAATCAAGCACTGAACCGTTTGTATGCCGGCATGAAAGTACTTGACATGAAAACTCTGAATGATGAGGTCTGTCAGTCGACTACGGCTTGGTAACAACAAAGGAAATTTGCGAGTAAAAGAAATAGGAGCATGTCGGATTCTGCCTCCTACTCTTAAAAGGCCCTTGTCATCGATAAAGGGTGAAAGTTTGAGAAAACTCTTGGGGAGTTTTGCATGGTTACAAAGTTTTTCAATTTCTTCTGAAAAATATGAATTTTGTGTATGCCTAACGAGGTAAAAAGTAGCATCATCAAGCTCCTGAGTACTTAAGGCGCCTATGCAAACTGATGCTTTATTTTTAGAATGTTGAATAAATCGAAGAATATAGCACAAAATCCGTACAATACTATTAAAGGAAGAAAATTTGTTCATAAGTGAATCCAAAACATTTGGTCTGATTTGGTTGGACTGATTAGTTAAAAGAACCACTTTACGTTCTTCTGACAGATTATCAGAACACTCAGACAAATCTGAGGCCTTTCGCCAAAAATGGTTAGTAGATAATAAGAAAGGTGGCCCCGCCCACCATAAGGAACACTGCAATAACTCGCGAGGTAACAAACCTCTGGAACCTACGTCTGCGGGGTTTTGATCTGATTTAATATGAAACCAAAATTCGGGTGAAACTTCCTTTTGAATAAAAGCAACACGGTTTCCTACGAAAGTTTTCCACCGGTGCGGAGGAGACTGAATCCAGTTGAGGGCGACTGTGGAATCTGACCAACAGTAGACATTCCGAATCGACAACTTTTCTTGAAATTGTTGAAAAACTAATGAAGCTAACCGTGCAGCCAACACAGCTGCGCATAGTTCTAGCCTGGGCAAAGTTATCTTTTTTAAAGGTGCTACTTTTGATTTAGCTGTGATGAAACGAAGCTTTGCCCCGTTAGAATTTAGAACGAAGCGTAGATAAACTACGGCACAGTAACCTTTTTCGCTAGCATCTCCAAATGAATGAATTTCACAGGCCTGAAAACTCAAAGGTAGGACGAAACGAGGAATTTCCAATCCGGACAGGCAAGGAAGATCCTTAAGGTATCGTTCCCACATGCGGAGAACTTCCGAAGGAGGGTGATCATCCCAATTTAATTTCAAGGCCCAAAGCCTTTGGATGAGATGTTTCATAAAAAAGGTAAGGGGAGACATAAATCCCAGAGGGTCGAAAATGCGCGCCAAATTTGAAAGAATGTTCCTTTTGGTGCAATCTTCATCCACAGATTGGACATGAAATCTGAAGCAATCTGATACTGGATTCCACTGCAACCCTAGAACCTTAAGCGAATTTTCAAAATCTGATGAAAAGGAGAGGGGGTCAACACAAAGGTCATTTGTAGGGAAATGAGCCAACAATAACGGATCGTTACTCGACCATTTGCGTAGAACAAATCTGCCCTGCGACATTAACCCAATGAGTTCTTGCTGCAATAGTTTGGCTTCCTCTAAAGATGATGCTCCTGTCACAATGTCATCGACATAGGTGTCATTTTTGACAGCTTGAGCAGCCAGAGGAAACTTTTGACCATCGTCATCAGCCAATTGCAATAATGTGCGGATAGCAAGAAAAGGTGCACTTGACATACCGTAAGTAACTGTCAAAAGACGATAATCCTGTATCTCGTCTTGCGGAGAGAATCTCCAGAGGATTTTCTGATATTCACAGTGCTCTGGAATAATGCGAATTTGTCTATACATCATTTTGATGTCTGCGGTAAACACGAAAGCGTGTAGACGAAAATTTAGCAAAATAGAGAAAATATCTCTTTGTAATTTGGCTCCAACGAGGAGGTGATCATTCAAGGACGACTGATTTGACAGTTTTGCTGAGGCATTGAACACAACCCTGAGTTTGGTGGAAGTGGCTTCAGGGCGGACCACACAAAGGTGGGGAATATAATAAGATAAATCTGAGGAAGATTTTTCAGCAACTTCCATGTGACCTAACTCGAAATATTCTTCCATGAATAAAGAATATTGTTCATACAAGGGCGGATTTTTTAAAAGGCGATTTTCAAGAGAATGAAATCTGCGAAGAGCAAGAGAACGACTGTCATGAAAAGAAGGCAAAGTGTCGTCTTTAAAGGGCAGTTTTAGAACAAATCGACCCTCAGTATCACGCTGATATGTTTTAAGAAAGATTTCTTCACATCTAATGTCTTCCTTGGACATAGATCTGACTTCAGGAACTTCCTCAATTTCCCATAATTTTTTAACACTTTCTTCCAGCGATGAAATCTCTAGGGAATGACAGAATAAAGTTTTTAAAGAAGGTGATGTGAAGGAGTTTACCTTGCCGCTTAAGACATAACCAAAAATTGTATTAAGTGCGTCCGGTTGCCCTATCTCGCCGCAAATAATTTGCCCTCCTAAAAGAAGCTTTGTATAAATATCAGCCCCTAACAGGATATCTATAGAACCGGGAATGTGAAAAGTAGGATCGGCCAATGACAAATTTGAAATATGAGACCACTGAGCATAGGACATCTCAGTAGTTGGCAAATTGTTACAGATTTTGTTTAAGATTAGCGTATCTATATTTATAATAATTTCTCTTGAGTTGCAAGGCTTTATTGTCAAAGAAATATATCCTTGGTAAGCTACGGATTGCATGGAGTCGAGACCTGATAGATTGACACGGCAGTCTTTGGCTTTGAAACCCAATGATTGAAGACACTTCTTTGAAATAAAGGACGCCATGCTACCTGGATCTAGCAGGGCGCGGACAGTGTGATATTTGCCAAAGTTGTCTAAAACTCGAACTTTTGCTGTTGAGAGCAGTACGCTTGATTTTTCCGACAAAAAACCTGCATTGGTCGATACTGAACTTTGAGCGATAAGTTGTTGCTCTCGATTCTCAGAAGATGATTGTGGTGCATTATTATTGTAATTTGAAGATTCAGAAAAATGCAAAAGTGTGTGATGCTTCTGTCCGCATTTATGACATAAAGAAGCTGAGTTACAACTTATGGTTGCATGTGGGTTCAAACAATTTACGCAAAGCTTGCATTTTCTTATAAGGTTGTAACGATTTCGAGGTAATTGGTTCAAAAGTTCCGGACATTTATAGACAAGATGATCGAGTTTGCATATGAAGCATGGCGAATTATTATTGGAGTTATCAGCATTTACCATGAATGAAGTTGTACTGCGTAAAGATTTCTTATTTTGTTCAAATTTCCTTGTGTATTTGACAGTTTGATTTTTTGACGTATTTAAATTTTGTAACGCACAACAATGTTCGTGGAAAAAATCAAAAACTTTTGAAAATGATGGAAATTCGCTTGATTTGTGATATAATTCAAAACTTTCACCAAATGAAATGTGCACTCTGTTCAACAACATTTGAACTAATATGAAATCCCAGCTATTGACTGGCAGATTCATATTTTTTAGCGCTTGCAAATTCGTGGAAAAAATGTCTAATAAATTTAAGAGTTCTGTGGGATCATTTGATTTAATTTTTTGACACTCATCTATATTTGACCAATACGCAAGAGCAAGTTTACGCCGATTTGTGTATCTTTTCGTTAAAGCACTATAGGCAATTGCATAATTTGCAGCTGTCATTTTGACATTTTGGATAACAGTATATGCGGAACCTTTTAAAGATGAACTCAAGTGATTAAACTTTTCAACAGCACTTAACTTTGCATTATTGTGAACAAGAGCATCATACATGTCGATCCATGTTGGAAATTGGGTAATATCCCCAGAAAAAGGTTTTAAATCAATATGACGTAATTTTATATTTGCGATATCTTCATCAACCGAAATATTTTGATTTGTAGGAGTTGCAATATTTAACTGTACAAAAATAGCTTTAATTTGATAATACATTTTGTCAAAATTTTGTCTATGTGCATCTTCACCCTCAAATGAATCTTCATCTGAAGCTGAAAGGCCAATGGCACTATTATGATATTGAAAAAATTCGGTTTTTATGTTTTCTATTGATTCATAATAACACTCAAAAAGGGGGATCAAATTACTATCATCCTTCGCTTTAGTTGCCACTTCATAAATCTCTTTAATTCGATTAATTTGCGTGAGACGTAATGCTTGTTGTTTTTTCAATTTTTCCGACATAATTTATAAAGTTAATGCGTTATACAAATATAGGCGAAAGTCTGAAAGGAAATAAGGCAGGAGATAATATAATAATTTGTGGTCAAATCAATTTTTTCGCGTATCAATCTCCGTGGTCACTTCGAGCCACCCTGCACCTCACCTGCGCCCATCGCCGTCTTCGTCGAACCACCGGCCGTGCGAGAGTGGTGTTCCGCGATTAGCTACGACGTGCGTCTTTACCTCTCGCGCCTTCGGTTCCACGCTCTGCAGCGGGCGAAACGTATGTCCCTGTTTTGTTCGGATTTCCACCGACTTTGAAGCAAAAAACGTTTGAATTTAAAATCGAAAATAATTTTTAACGGATGGATTATTTTTTATGCAATCTACTTGCTCCCTAAATTGGCCTAAATATGCAGGTAATTACCTATTGAAAGATAGAAAATGATAATGATAGATGTAAAATAGGTGAAAATTGAAATTAGAATAACTGATTTACCCAATATTAGAAAATCCGGGTTCGAAGAACCATAATATGTTGCGTGCGTGATAGATAACCAAATAAATGTAATAAATTGGGTCTCAGTTGGAGAGAAAAAAATGGACTGTATTCTAATATTAAGTTTCAAATAAATGAAATTGAGGAATGCGGGAAGGAAAAAACGTCTGACCTTTGAATCTGCGATCTTTCGTGGATTTCTTCTTCACTCTGGCCAGAGATTTACCTGTAGACGGCTTCTTTGATCCTTGTAGTACAATGGACCCGTAATCTGCCGTTGATGCGGAATAATCACGTCGCGAAGTCGCGAAATCAAAATCTGCGTGCGTACGATTTACAAGAGAGTCAAGAACTGCACTGTCACACGCGGCATAGGAAATTTTGGGAGAGGTGCGGGGTAAGGAAATGCAAGTGTGGTGCGGGGTGCGCAAAATAATCAAGATAAGCAATAACAATAATGACTGAAATTAAATTAACGTAAATTAGACAACACAAAACTATGGGGACGTAACAGTTACTGAGAAACTAATAAAAATCCACTTACATAGAGTATTATTAATGCCTGTTTTACATTGACAATTTCTTCATGAATTAATTCATGAATTTCTTCATGAAGTTATTTTACGAATTAGAGCATGTTCTAGTTTTCGTCAAGTTTTGCGTGAACTTCAGGAGTACTAACATTTAAAATTTTAATGCAAGGAAGGTTATATTTTGAGACTGGTTTTTCTTTGATGCATTAGACGAAGAAGAGGAGAATACATAATTTTAAAGAGAAATATACTTAGATAAAAAGTGTGTGAAATCTTAGAATGTTTTATTTATGTAGGTATTCCCCTGCCAAGGCACAGCTCCCTGATTCACGAAATAATCACAAAACTCCTCTCGGGCAGCAACGCAAGCATGTCTTGCGGTGAGCATGTTTGGTAAGAAAATCCAAATTGAAATATTACCTATATAGTCTTTATAAAGCTCTTCTATGGTGGAACTAGGACATTCGGGTCTCAAAAATTATGTAATGTGCAACATGCCAATGTTATGGTTTGCACTTTTTCCACATTCATATTAATTGTAGTCAAAAAAACTCTAAATCGTTTGGCTAAAATGTCAAATGCATTTTCAACTACTCTTCTAGCCAGACTTAATCTGTAGTTAAAGATGCTTTGGATGAAGATGGATATGGTTAGAAAATATGTTCCGATAGGGGAAATGCAGCACAAAAAAATAATTTTGTTATTTATTCTTTTGTGTTGGTATTTGCTAGAATCTGACATATGGTGCCAAAAAAATTCATCAATTTCTTCATCAGTGTAAAATATAACTTGTCGTGAATTAATTCATGAATTTATTCATAAACTTATTCATGAATTAATTCATGAAGAAATTGTCAATGTAAAACAGGCTTAACTTAACTTGTAACAAAATTTAACATAATTTGTAGACTTCACTAGCTGCTCAGACGACAAACCCGAAAGATCTCAACGATTAAGTAGACGGCAAACCTGTTATTTCACCGAAAACTACAACCGTTTACACGGCATTTACAGCAATATATGAGATAATAGTATGAGATAATAATTTCATATCTCCAAAAAATACAACAAAAATAGTGTAATGACGCAGTACACAAGGTTTGAATAAAATACTTGGTATACTATTTTAAAGGCGAATTCACGTCAGAAATTGACAGAATATAATTTGATATTGTCATGTGAACGAAAACTCTTCGTTTTCGAAATGTAGGTTCTTAAAAGGTAATTAAAAAATATGGATTATAATAATAATTATTGTTTGATTACCTATAACTATAATAATATTTTTCACTATATGACATGTGCCAATGGTAGCTTTGCAAATAATAATAATATTTTTTGTAACGTGTCTATTCATATTATTATCATCAGTAGTATAAAATTTTTCATTATGCGTAAAATATTTACATAAAGCTTTGAGTAGGTATATACTATACCATATTCATGAGCCAAATTTGATATATCTACGAATTTTAAAATTTTTAAAATCGCTTAAGCCGTTTTACTGCAATTTAAAATAATCCATATTTTTTTCTTTAACTTTAAAATCCTATAGGTATCTGGGAAACGAAGTGTTTTCGGACATAATATTATATTAATATGAACTTTGTTGCCAATTTGTGACTTGTACAATCTGCCATGAGAACATGTGCAAGCATTTTGGCTACAACCTGTATACACGGTAGCCGTACTCTGCTCGCAGAAGCCCCTGAACCGATTGTTGCAACAGCAACCGATGATGATTTAGTTTCAACATGGGACGTACTTTTAACCAATTTTGAAAATTGGGCCATTTTTGAGAAAATCGCACTACAGAATATTCAAGATGGCGTCATTTATTGATAGGATAACTATGTTAAAAGCAATAAATTCAAGTTTTCAGACGAAAAACCTATACATGTGCTAAGTCATCGCTTAAATTGAACAAACTATTTTAATAAAAATTTTTTTTAATAAAAATGAGATAATTCCTCGAATTTTTCACCAGATTCTTAGGGAGCTTAAAACTTACAAAAGTAGGAACTAGCTGGAAAAAATAGATTATGTAGTCTAAAAGTGCTCCACCTCAGTGTCCCCAAAAGGGTTGTTTAAAGATCGCTACTTTGACTTTAAAGGGCCCCACATAGAATGAAACTGACCCGAAAGTTAGGTATTAAATACAATAGCAAAGTAAAAAAGTAGTCCTCATAATTTGACCCGAAAAATACATGCGGTATGCCGAATTATAGGACGCCCTGCATAATTAAATAATACCGATATGTGAATTCTGTCTACCTATATCGTTGGGTTATTAAAACAATCCTATCAATCCATCTGTATGTAATAGGAATAAGCTAATATATATCAATAGTTTTTAATGTTAAATTTGATATTATCGATTAATTTGATTTGGCGCAATAATTATTATTTAATTCTATATATCAAACTTTAGATCGAATCAACAAATCTACCAAGAAATTAAATTTTTTATGGTTACTAGAAACCAGAGAAGGAACTTTTTTACAAATGTAGATAAATTTAAAATCAACTAACTTTTAAGAGAACTTGCCAATACTTATTGACTCCAAGATTTTGAAATTAGTGTAATGACTTTTAAGGTGCCTACAAATTAATTTATTTCAATTTATTTCTTCACGTTTATACGTGATGATTGCATTTTTTTATATTTTCTTGTATATAGCACGCATATAGCTATTGCCCGTATTTTTTCTACTTATTTTTTTTACCAGATATTTATATAAAATTAGAGAGTAGAAAAGGTAGGTAAGTAATTTCGTTTTAATTTCCTGTGTTAATAATTCATTATTATTTTCTATATTATGCAAGTTGTAGGTAATACTGCATTTTCAATGAATATCTATTTATAACTTGATGGATGGTTGCGTTTGACTATAATAACTGAAATATCGTGCGCATAGCTGAGATGCGTGTCTAAGAGTATTTTAAGTTTTTTACCGATGTGTTAAAAATGCACCTTCGAACATAAAGTAAGACTTCGATTTCTAGCAAATAAGAACAAATATGGAGCCTATAGCGGCACGCCGCTAATCTGGCAAATATTCAGTCAATGCAATTAATTATCATGAATCCTGGACCCGGCTGGCAGCTGGATCTTTCATAATTGTTTTTTAAATCCTTCAGAAGATATGCCATGATTCTTAATCAAATAAAATTAAGTAGAGAGACAGAGGCGCTCCGACAATTTTGTCTGCAAAATTATTTCAGAAATATTAAATTTTTTTTTCAAAATTATTTAGGAAATTTAAAAAAATCAGCTCTCACACCTGTTGAACTGAAACTAATTTCCTATATGGATGACTTATTCTTATCTTTGTATAGTCTCTTGATGCTTTTGGATACTTGGATTCTTGTATTTTTCTTCATTTTCTTCAAATTTTAGAAAAGTGAAACAGGTTTCTCTCGCAAGATGATACCCATGGGGACACGTTGAGTGATCTATCGAAAATTCGGTTTCTTATCCTTATACATTTTATAAAATCGAGTATCATGCTTCGTTAAAAGTGAAATTGATATACTAAGTTCAAAATTAACCAGTAGATAATCTATAGCATAGCAAAGCCAGCAAGTGTTTCGTGATTAAAGTTAAAGTTAATAGGTACACTTCGGACACCTTTACCCCAAAAAACAAAAACTTACATACCTACATTTTAATAAGGAAATAATTACTTAATCGATATCCTCTTCACAAAGATTTTCTTTATTTCTGTATCGATGTTGCTGTAGAATTGTTACTTTTCCAAATATATCTACCTATACCGAGAGTTAAACTTTCGGTAAAATTAAATTTATTTTCTTACATCCATAGTCATTTTTTCATGAATTATTTACATTTGTTGCTCTTTTCGGAATTTATTTCTTACCAAATCTAGTTGCTAACTAGATAAACTATAACTATAAATAAACAATGAGCCGCCACTGAGAAGCGCGTTGTAATCTTACCGCTTTTGTATAGTAGATATTAATAACAGAAGTTCGGAGAGCAGCAAAAATCATTAGGCAACTGATTTACTAAGCTGAATCAATAAATCATATTATTTAGTCGGTTTTCTGTTTATGTGTGCCTTTGCTCTGTTTTTAGTAGTTTAAATTCGTGAGCGGGTACCTTACATGAGAATTCAACGCCTGCCAATATGAACCAATGAAATGACATAGTTTTTGAAATATTAACCGATCAGGTGATGATTTCAGCGATTATTTCCCTCATACTGCTTGCATCCAATAAGGTAGCTCCTTCCATAAAAATCCAACCAATGATATGCCTCTGCTAGCGATAATTTGCACTAGTGCAATTACCGGTAATTGCACTTGTGCAAATTATCATTTCGTTGCTTAGCAACCGCGAATCTGTTAGATACAAACAAATACCTACTTCTTAAAGTTTGTGTGTTTCGCACTGTTCTAAATTATGCAGCTTATAAATTATGTTGCGGTATTATTAAGCATTATATCAATGAATTTATATAACTTTTACATTGCTAAATTCTTGTTATTTAGACCTCCGCCTCCGTTTAAATTTATGACACATTCAGAAAATAAACCAACGCCGAGAGGGTGTAGGTATATAATCGCATTTGCCTTGGATACCCAAGCGTCATGTTTGTTTACTCGAACGCTACAGCCGAAGCTCTCAATAAACTCGTTCAAAATGAGTCGTTTTGGAAATGTAAACATAGAAAAAATTAGTACAGAAATTATTAAATCGTATTCGTGAAATAATCTCGACAAATACCACTCGTGCCGGAAATTTTTCTAGATAATTTTATTTTATATATTCTCAAGCTCTATTTTGCCCATTAGCAAAACCACTCGTACAAATTAGGCTTTTATTTTCAGAGATAAAATCCCTCGAGCAGAAAATAAAAGCCCAATTTATACTCGTGATCTTTCTAGGCAAAATAGCGCTTTCGAAAAAATTATCGATAAAATTTCCGGCTCTAGTGATATTACGTACGATAATTTGTACTAGTGCAATTATCGCTAGCAGAGGCATATGATTGGTTGGATTTTTACGGAAGGAGCTACTTTATTGGATGCAAGCAGTATGAGGGAAATAATCGTATGTAATATCACTAGTGCCGGAAATTTTATCGAAAATTTTTTCGAAAGCGCTATTTTGCCTAGAAAGATCAGAGTATAAATTGGGCTTTTATTTTCTGATAAAATCCCGAGAGCGAAGCTCGAGGGATTTTATCTCTGAAAATAAAAGCCCAATTTGTACGAGTGGTTTTGCTAATGAGCAAAATAGGGCTTGAGAATACCATTTAATAACTTCTGTATTAATTTTTTCTATGTTTACATTTCCAAAACGGCTCATTTTGAACGAGTCTATTGACAGCTTCGACTGTAGCGTTCGAGTAAACAAACATGACGCTTGGGTATCCAAGGCAAATGCGATTATACCTACACCCTGTCGGCGTTGGTTTATTTTCTGAATGTGTCATAAATTTAAACGGCGGCGGAGGTCTAAATAACAAGGATTTAGCAATGTAAAAGTTATATAAATTCATTGATAGAATGCTTAATAATACCGCAACATAATTTATAAGCTGCATAATTTAGAACAGTGTGAAACACACAAACTTTAAGAAGTAGCTACGTGTTTGTATCCAACAGATTCGCGGTTGCTAAGCAACGAAGTGATAATTTGCACAAGTGCAATTACCGGTAATTGCACTAGTGCAAATTATCGCTAGCAGAGGCATATCATAGGTTGGATTTTTATGGAAAAAGCTACCTTATTGGATGCAAGCAGTATGAGGGAAATAATCGCTGAAATCCTACTGTCTTAGTTACGTCCTACTTACTCTAAACCAATATTGTGGCAGCTAAAACTGATAACCCGATACCTTATTCACATTACCAAATATTATATAGGACTAGAAGATATGTTTTCAGTTAACACATTGATAGTTAAATATCTATTAGCACAAAAAACATATTCAGAACCGAAAGCTCAACCTAAATTACAGCTGTCAAATGGATTTTACCTTTTAAGCGTGGTAATTAAATTTATATACGGCTAGTTAAGTAAAACATTCATCTTACCTCAATGGGCTAGAGGCATGATTCTCGCTTTGCGTGCGAGAGGTCCTGGGTTCAAATCCCGGTTATGGCTGCTTTTTTTATTTTTATTTTTTAAATTACATTTTCGATGAGGGGAAATATTTATAGTTCTTGTCGTTAGTTTATTCCTAAGAAGTTGGGTTGATAAATTATGGCTATATACACACTATTAAACTATTTGCGTTTGTTAAATTCTCTTTTTAAATACAACTCGTGGTATGCCTAATAATAGATAATACCTTTCGTTAATTTATCACTCATTATAAGCCCAATGCTAAGAAAATACCACTCCTGCTGGGCAGTCGTGGTATTTTCAGCTTTGGGATTATAATTCGTAAAATTAAGGAAAGGTATTATCGATAATAAGCACACCACTTGTTATATTATTTCCCCTGATTATAATCCTCTAGTCGTAATGACATCTCATCGGGTAATGTTATCTTTTAAGGCAAAACTTTACATTAGTGTAAAGTGTAACATATTATAATATGTCTACGTTAGTAAGGTATCATCGGAAAGGCGCATAAGAAGGTAAGAAGGTAATAAAAAAATTCACTTTGACCCCCTGTATCTCAGAAAATTTTGTGTCGAGAGACTAAGTTCATGGACCAACAAGGCTTAATTTTTGCCAGCGAACATGCAGATTTTTTTATGTTTGAATTATATTTTCTTTATACTTAATTTAAATAAAACGTAAAGATTGCAAATGAGATGATAAATCAATGTCCTCTGGGCATCCAGGAAACACACAAATTATGTAAATCCGTCTAATTGTTTATTCCTGATCTAAAATTAAAATTCCAAATTAGATCCCATACTTAATTATTGTGTTATTATTATGTTCCGTACAATAGCCCCGATCCAGGCAACCCATGACATCACGCGATAATCTTTGTGAGCCAAATCATTTTAATTACTTGGTTTCCTGTTGTCCGATGTCAAATATCAGCGCCCCAGCGGAAACGGCTAACAAAGACTTTTCGACTCGGATTCTGTCAGGTGTCGGGTAAATCTGGGCGCTTTAAATCTGTTTCCACCCATTCCAGGGCCGGACTAGTTTGTTCAGGCCCGCGGGGCAAAGCTTGCAATAGGCCCCAACTTCCACCTGCCCTTTATACCATAAGCGTATATTGAAAACATATATTAATATTCCTGTCCTGGGGAGGGAACGAGGGAATTTAAAAAAATGAAATTTAGTGTTTGCGGTCAAAATCGAAGTAACCTAAGTAGCAAGAAATATTACATACCTAAGTCAGTTGCTGATAATTATTTTTTTTCTTTATTGACTATGGGACGATAATCATTTTTCCAGTAATCATGAAGTCCTTTTTTATTGTATAGAAAAACAAAAGTGTTAACAAAGTAATAACTTCGTTAACACTTTTGTTTCAAAGATTTTATGAATATTAATATATTCAATATTTTTACTTCCACATCACCAAGGCCAAGGCCTATTGGTTATGTTAATTTTAAACTAAAAACAGCCTTGGCCTTGGTGATGTGGAAGTAAAAATATTGAATATATTAATATTCATAAAATCTTTGCGACACCCTATAAATTATTATGTCCTTACAAAGGGCCACATTAATCTAGCTTTTGTACATAACACGTTTTTCTGACCAGTGTCACCAATAGATTTTTTTAAAAGTAAGTATTCATAAAAGTGTTTGTCCACTACAATGCAGACCAGGCACACTGAGCGAAATGCGCTTTATTCTTTATAAAAAAAAATTAAATCCATTATAAAACCATTTGATACGATTTGGGACAGCAATTCGTGCTCATTACCTTCACATGATAAGGATTGCTAAGACAATTTATAGTAGCAATACAGCAAAAGTTGCACAGGGCTACTTAGTGTTTCATAACAGGTTTAATAATGCTTTATACCGCTTACTAACTTAGTGTAAAGCCCTCATAAATTAATCATATTGCCCTTATAATTCGTTATATAAGCATTATAAAACGAATCATTAGAAATATAAAACTGCTGCATTGCTGTAATTATCCTTTCCAATAGCCCCTATAATCTTGTCTCATGACGGTTATAAAGTAATTTTCTTGCGGCCCCGGTGTCTACAGCTCGATTTTTGAAAAAAAGTTTTATGCCCGAAAAGGCATTTCGATACCTTGATTAATTTAGCAGAACAGTGTTTCGTTTCTGGCGTTTCTGAAATGTGTCATAATTTTTTGTTAGCAAATATTTTGATAATATTTTTTTTGTTTTTTTTAAGCAACTAACCAAAGAAAATATCTCTCTGTATCAAGGATTATACCTATGTAAAAAAATGAACAAAGAACGTGTTTAGCCGTTATTTACTTAAATCAAAGATCTTCACAAACAAAAACATTATGACACATATGAAACGCGGAAATCGAAAAACGCGCTGTATCTCCTAAATTAATCAAGATGTAGAGATGCAGTTTGCGGTATTCAACTTTTTTCGAAAATCGGCCTTGGGGCACCTCTCTACTTTTTGTCTATCCCTTTGGAAAGTAGGACACACCCCCAAAAGCGTCCAGTTTGGGACACCATGTTCAAGATGGGCGAAAATCAATCTCTAAAGAAAAATATTGAAAATACCTAGGTACATAGGTAGGTATATATTATAATAATTTTCACAACAGCAATATAGGTATTGTTTGAAAAAAGTCTGGACGAGTGTTTTATTTATTATAAGGCTTAAGAATTTAAGTTACTTTTAAAATAAATTTTATGGGTGAAAAAATTCAAATGGGCGTGAACTTCTAGGCCTATACATGTAAACAGTGAAAAAAAGCGTACATTTGGGGCTAAATAAAAGACCTGAATGTATGAAATAAAGAACAGTTTTATTTAAAAAAATACACTGGTGACATGAAACCAGTTATATAAAATCATAGGGGCAAGCTTGCCCATTAGAAACGTGATTATAATATTATCTGTTGTCTGAAGTACTTGAAATTAAAAACAATTAAATCGCCTAAAATTCATGCCAAAGACGCAAAATTGTCCTTGAATAACCTGAAGGTTTTAGCAAACAGTAACAATTTACTTCGGTAAAATAGTCCAATATTTCAGAATAATTTGTTAAATTGCAATATCAATTCGATAGCTTAAGGGTAACAGTCTTACCGATTGAAAATTAATTACCTATATCTACTGCGCTAGTCTGGTGGGGCTGTACCACATCGGTGGCGATCACTGACGAAAACTGGCGACTGGCATCGTGGCGTTGGCGTAGATGATGGGCAACGATAGCGGCACACCAATGTTCCTTCATTTTTCATAAAATATAGCTCCTCTTGATTCGTAAAAAGAGCACAATCAATTAACTGCCTAGGTCCTTCTTAAATGTCCACAGTATCTTTGAACTCTTGCAAAGTTGTCACAGAGAGTTTATAGGCGCACAAGTACCTATGGCTAATCCAAGACGTGGGTGTTGCACTACATCCTCATCGAACTCTACCGGACAACTGGGAACGAGAAAGGGAGACCGGCGCATCCAAGTTCGTAGATTTCCCCCACTCCGCACCATTTTGGATTATGTCTTATAACCACAATGAAACGTTTTGTTGTTGCAACTACACGGAATAGCTGCGGCAACAAAATGCGCTTTTGGGACTATAAACCAATTATGTTATTAAACCGCTTTTATTTGTACTAAAAAAATATATTAGAAATAAGATCTTATAAAATAGGATTATAAAGGTAGAAATTTAAAATAATACCTGTTACGGTGTTCATTTGTTTAGAAAACTAAATTATTAGAGTTGCAACTCTTTTTATACCAGTAACAAAATTTTTAGGAACTGTCATAAGTGAATTCTTAGCAAAACTGTTGTATTAATTGATTTTTCTCTGTGCAGCAGGTGAATAAATATAGTATAAATGAGGCATAGGAAATTACAAAATCTCAACATCATGATGTATTTTTCCTCTTGTTCTCTTAATAGGCCGGACTTTAAAGATCAAATCTTTCTTACAGCCTTGCACATAATCACAGAATAGAATTACAGTGTGTCCACGGATTGAGTGCACGTGGGGTGTAAATGACAAAAAATTTTCGAGTTGAAATTTGACCTTTTGGGGATCAGCTCTGCTTGGTTTGAAACCAATTTGTGACGTAATTTTAGTTTCGAAAAATCACGTATACCTTGGGAATTTTGAAAAAACTAATTTTCCACATGAGTAAAGTGCCCTTTCTGTAGGTTTTACGATAAAATGTTATTAAGGAAACATGTTCAGAATGAAGAACTGAGGTTTGCGAAATTTCGAAAGTCTAATAGGCCTACTTTGATTTTTTGGCATTTTTTCCCACTTTTCTTTAGAAAAGTGCACTTTGTGTAGCTTTCACATTAAAATGTTATTGAGAAAACTTGTTCACAAAGAAAAAAAATCAAACCTTCGGTGTGTAGGTATTTTCTCTAGCAGAATATCAGGGAGCAAAAAAGAAAATTCCTTATTGGCATATCACTGCATATACCACTGATACCAATTATTCATTTTCCCACCAAAGTGGCAAATGGTAAGGTTGGTATTTTCAGAATATCACGTAGGCTTCTAAAATCCCTCCTACTAAGTTTTTTATACCTACTGATTTTTCAGGCCATCCATCCCGTTTTTTTGCTTAATTTGCATCACAAAAAAATGTGGGAAACAAAAATGTGGCAATTTTGGGCAAAACTATTAAGTACCATGGTTATTGTAGGAGAGATAACAACTTTTATATTGAAAATTGATGGCAGTGAGAAGGTTTATGCAAGCGAGTGCTCATAGATAGTTTCAAAAAATTAGTGTCCGAGGGTCTCTTGAGACCATGAAACTTTTTTTGTAGATTTGAGTTTTTTAGTATTGCGGAAAAAGTTGGTCATGGATGCCCACTTTGCTACCATTATTTCGGCGTAAAATAAAAAAATTCCATTTGTTGCTTCCGTTCTGCCGGTCGCCGAATAACCAAAATTTAGGAGACCCCAATGTTAATAAAAAAATAACCACGCTATTCCTAGGCTTACATGATTGTGTTAAAGATAAGTCTTTTGTTTCAACGGAATTACTCAATTTTGCAATTTTGTATTCGTGGAATGAATTTGGCAAAATTGGACAGGTTTAGCCTTGTAAACGCATTCGGCCGGATGTTGTTCGAAAAGTGAGGCAAAGTTCAACATTTTATCTACTGTTATTACACCAACTGACAAATTGTGTGTAAAAATAAAATCAGAAGCAGGTATATAGTCTACTTGCCGATAGACTAGAGGCCGCGGTGGCGTCGCTCGTACCGGCGCTGACTTTTTAGATTGCACGTTTTTCTGCCTTCGATCGACCTTGGTTCGAACCAATGTCGAGGCAGGCGCATGTACATGTCTTTAAAGGAAAACACCGCTATGGCCAAGAGCGCTGATGGACAAATGTGGGTTCACGGTATTGCTTTTAAATAGCTTTGTCCGTGTGATTTACTAATTGTCCTACACTCACTAGGATTACCACGGTTTTCTAGGGTTTTCCGTAGTAGTTGAGCGAATGCTATCCTAGTTCTATCGGGAAAAAAGACGGCCCTAGCCCGCAAGTGGCAACGAAGACAAAATAATAGTAATTGCCCCCCTCCCCCGCACAAGCATGTGGTTGCTTCTGGGGTACTCCTAGTTTGGAGTGTTGTGAAGTTGAGAATTATTATTATTATATAAGGCAGATGCCAGACTTTGGCGTTTCAGAAAAAGTCTTACATCTTTTATACGAAATATTTTTCTTCTCAGACAAAAAACTCGCTAGAAGGGACAGTAAATATAACACCCTGTACATGCGCATATTGGTTCAAATAAATATGAATCGATAGTAATTAGTTATATTATTATATTATTTATTTATTAATAGTTAAAACAATAATTACATGATATATTTACTCAATATAATTAGATTTACTTCAGTAACCCCTCTTGCTAACTACCCTAATTGCACCCTTTTTTTCTCATGGAAACCGGTGAGGTGGCGGACTATAAAAATGGTCTAATCATATGCACCACCACACCCGGGTCTGTTTTACCTGTTGAACACTAACTTGCCGTGACGAATTGGAAACATTAACGAATTTCGTTGACCGAGGGTTGAAATTTTTAAGGACAACGGAATTTACGAGGGCGGCGTGGAAAACATGTCGGGTACACCTATCAGCAACAAGTCTAGTATTTTTCATCCAAATATTACATTATTCCGAAAAAAGGCACATTAAAAAATGGGTCCCGATATCAGAATTCGAAAATGTATTTTCTATTTCGGTTTAAATAATTTCTCAGACCAATTCCACATGAAACGGTAGCAATTGCAATTGCAGAAAAGATTGATACCTGCCTAACTATTTAGTAGGTTCCAAAGTTTCTATAATAGCTTTTTGCCTCAAAAGTTTGGGAACATACTACTGATTATTTCGAAGAAAATATACTTATATTACTTCTCAATAAAAATAGTAAACCTTTGCGTTAAAATAGCCAAAAAGCATTTCGCAACACGGTTTCTTCTCAGTCCTGGGTGTCGAGTATGGATCTAATAACGTACTTAGTAGTGTTTCACAAGACTCTTGCAAATTTCTTGTTCTTGTCTTGTTCTTGCTGCAAGAACAAGACAAGACAGTTTTAAATTTCTTGTCTTGCTTTGCAAGACAAGACAAGAAATCAAATTAATTTATTTTTCATATTTTCTTTAACTCTGTTTTTGCTAAAATACTTAAATGACACTATCTATAGACTAGCTGCTTCTCGGGTCTATTGTACTTCCTAATGCTTTGGTTCGTTATACATATATTAGTGAAATAGTATAGATCAGGGCATTTTGGGAGAGTGGGATTCGCAGTTTTTGTCCACACATATCGAAAGCCACAGACATCAAATTAACCTTAACAGAACGGAAAATCTTGGACTTAAGAGGTATTTCGAATTGAAAATCATGAAAGTATTAAAACAAAATTATTATTAAAATTAAAAATATATATATACAAATAACAGAACAACATCATTGGTGTTATCCACATTAATAAACAAAATTCTCTCAGTCAAAACTCCACAAGTAGTTTTTAATTAAAACTGTACATGTTTCGAACCGCTAGGGGTTTATCCTCAGCAGTAAAAATTTTTTTGCAAGAGTCTTGCTATCAAGAGTCGTGCTAACAAAAGTCTTGGTAGCAAGACCAGACCAGACAGTGCTGCGATGACGTCACTAAACAAAACATGCAAGAACAAGAAGTTGCAAGAAGTCTTGCTTTGCAAGACAAGACAAGAATAGGCCTAGCAAGACAAGAAATCTTGTCTTGTGAAACACTAGACTTAGATATATTTTAGTAACAAATTTGATTGCAAAATCCGAATAACTTGTTATGGAATAATTTTCAAAATCTGTCTGAATCATCAAATAAATATGTTTGAAAAAAAAAGCAGTGCCTGCGCCGAATCATTAAATATCAATTTAATGGGATCCGCTTTTGTACACCTAAGACTTAGCCTAAAAATATAGGCTAATATAAGTACTAACACAGCTATACTAAATACTATACTAAGTATCTTATGTAAAAATATATTGTCTTTATTTGTCGAGTAGTAGGAAATAAGTTAAAGAAGGATGGTTATTCGGTTAAGAACATTCGTAGATTGTTAACTGATGCAAGCTTTCGCATAAAATATATGCTTCATCAGGCTACAATAAAAATGAAAGTAATAATATAGGTACAATTTGATTACTTGAAACTAAATTTGAATCAGAACTTACGAAATTTAGAACAACTATTGTAATATGCATTTATACCGCCTGAAAAAAAAATTTAGTCCTTTTCAAGGACGAATATCTCATAGATATGATTACTTATTATTAGTCCGATCATGTTAATATTTTTTAATCCTCTCAGGTCATCCCTTAAAGATGTGAAGATCTGAACATAACTTCGTATACCTTATAGGTGGTCAGTTAACATCTGCGTGAAGCATGGTGGTGAGTGGTGAGCAAATATTGTATTATACATACCACTTATTATACAGGGACCGGCAGAAAGTTGGACACAAAAATGTAATATTTTTAAACTCTGATTTCGATTAATTTAAATTTCTAGCTGCTAATCGAACAAAATTAAAGTTTAGTAACAAATTCATGAGTTATCCGATGATAAGTTGCGCTTGCGATATTTTGTTCTTTTGTAATACACAGGGTGGTCGAAAAAAATTCAAAAAAAGGTAAATTTCTTTTTTTTTACTAGGTGGCTGTGACTTTAAATCTGACATCCACCTTTGATTCCAAACAACTTTTGTAAGTAACTTTTTACCGTATTTTAAAAAATAAGGGTACTTTACTCTTGAGTTATTTTGACATTTTTTAATCTACCTCGTATCCAAAAAGAGATATTTAAATTTTGATATGTGCGTTTTTAGTTTGAAATGATGCACCAACGTTTATCAAGAATAAAATTTTGTGAGAAATTAATAATAAAAAAGTTTTCCATTTGTGTCCAACTTTCTGCC
Organism: Pseudeuparius sepicola; assembly: GCA_963920635.1. Classification (NCBI taxonomy): domain Eukaryota; kingdom Metazoa; phylum Arthropoda; class Insecta; order Coleoptera; family Anthribidae; genus Pseudeuparius; species Pseudeuparius sepicola. The sequence continues at coordinate 40,918,492 of OY987302.1, read as the reverse complement.
GGTCACTGAATAACAGTGAGTATATTAAAATGTACTCACTGTTATATATACTGTTTTATATGCTCCTATTCTTCTTCTTATGTTTATGCTATGATAAATTACGAAAATTCATCAGGGCACTTTTAAATACATTCGTGGCACTTTGTCTGAATGCGTTTTCTACTAATCTTTTCAAAATTTAGAATCTTTATTTTCGGTCGGTGCCCCTGTCCTACAACAAAATCAATTCCGGAAATGAAATAGAACAAAAAAATCCATTCAAATCAATTGCATCGGTATTAACGCAAATAGCTGATTTCTACAAAATATCTTATTTCCTCTCATTGTCTAAATGGAACAGTCAGAACGATACATCACGCGCTGCACTGGAAAAGGAACGCTGTAAGGGGCAAAACCGAGCGGAAATGACCATAGGGGAAGTGAGGTAATTTTATTGTTAAGTACTACGAGGTGGAGCCTTTCATTCATATATATAGACTGCACGTCACTTAGGGCTAACGTGTTTAAATTGCCCATTGTTCGTAGTGATTATTTTTTAAGATGGTCATTATTTTCGAACAACAATAAACCAGAGCTACCAATTTGAAGAGGAAACTCGTATACGGTCACAATATTATTTTAGGAACACTAGATCGTGACTCATTAATTTGTTAAAGGCTACCGGTTTTTTATGCAGATTAGTTGGTTTAATTAGTTAAGGTATTTCGTTAGTATATCTACTTAGTCGGTGGTTCTAAGCTAAAAAATGAGCACCTTGATTTAGATTCTAATAACCAAGTAAATTTTAATAGTGTAAAATAAAATCGGTTCCGGTTGTTGCAGATGCATCTGGTAATTAACGAAATTAAGAATTAAGAACAAATTCTATTCCCCAGGGTCTCTTGAAAGGAGCAATAATATATTTTAGTGTCTAAATTAACAACCAATTGTTACAATATCAAAATTAATTGGCAATAACTAATAATTTCGACATAAAAATGCAAGCACCTCTATTTATACCTAATCATTTGAAAATTCTCTAAAAACCAAGGTAAATGCATTTTTAATTAAAGTAATGCACTTAAACGGAATAAAGGTAAGGAAGTATTTTGTTGCTAGAAATGTATACGCAAGGTAGCAGTATACATTTTACTCGATCGATGAAAAAATATGTAATATTCTAGTTAAATATGGAAGAAGCGGGTAACTACAAAGACCTAGCATAAATTTATAATAGTTATATGAAGCTATTTACATTACGATATTGCGAATTAGTATTATAGATGAAAAAGGAAAGTTTGGGGAAGCAAGCACATCAGTAATAATGCAATGAGCGAGTTCTATAGAACTATAGAACTCGAAGTAAGGAATGCAATTTCTGGAAGTCAATTTATTGCTGTATGGTAGATTTTAGTGTCACTCTTGTGGACAACATTCCGAAAACCTTATTGCTCGTGATTACCCGAATTGTACATCCAAATTGTTTTTGTTTATAACAAAAGAAGTGACAAGAATATTTGGCAAAAGTTGTGCCACGATAACGATAGGTACTATAACATGGCCCGAACATTTCGAAATACCAAATTGTAGATATTGCCAAAATTATCATGATATAGCACACGATGTACCGATTAATTACACAGTAAATTCACAAAACCCCATAACTTTTACAGTCGGTCGCCTATTATTAGATGCTTTTGCATTGAAGTTACCACGCCCTGGCGTGTAAGGTTTGCCCTTCAACATGTAGATATTTTAAGAAACGGTTGCTGAGGCAATTTTCTGAAGAACGCTTTATATATAAACATGTGGCCTAAAATTATCAGTTCTCGACGTACAGGGTGTTAAAGGCCGGACTTCAAAGATGAGTTTATCTTAATAACTTCGAAAAGTTTAAAGATGCGCAAATGAATTGAAATTGAAATTCAAACAAAACGAAATGTCAAATCAATATCACAGCCTTCTAGATTTAATTAAAATAACTCTTAGATAAAAAATAAATGCAATGCATATTAAAAGACGATTTCACTCAAAAACGGTACAACTCAGTGCCACGACACCACAATCCATTTTTGTGAAGAAAATTTCGAAATTTCAAATTTTGCTATCAAATATTGAAAAAATAGTCACTCGAAAATATGACTATATTTACCACACAGCCCCCCGTTTTAACCCGGCCCTTATCGTTTTTTTTGTCTACCTAACACTAATTTGGCATTGTGCTATACGTCTGCAAAATTTCATTTTCATATATTTAATTGTTTCGAAAATGTTAAAAGAAAATCATTCCTAGAGTTCAACTTTTAACACCCTGGACGTCGAGAACTGCACATTTTAGGTCACATGTTTCTATGAAGTTTTCTTTGTAGAATCGCCCCAGCAACCGCCCCTAAAATATCTACATGTTGATTTGGAACATCCTGTATAACTATGTGTTCAGGCGCTCCTCTGTGTGTTTCTACCACTGTATTCCCAACTCAAAAGTCCTTTTTTACCGACTTATTTAAATAAATCCATGGGGACGATTCCAAATGTTTCCCAAAAAAGTAAACGGAGGAAAAGCAGCGGAAAGGGAACTCTATGGAAACCCTCTATAGATGCATTAATCATATAATTATTAAGGTAAAACTACCACAACCAATTTTTTTTCAGCATAGTCCGCGATAAAAATTACCTGCATACTTTCCTTTTTGCCAACTAATATCTACCTACCATATATGATACTACCACTATTCTAAACTATATAAATTCCGAAAGTTTTATTGACATGATTGTGCAAACAGCGTCAATATACAAGTATGTACTGAAACTATTTAATACACATTGAACAATGGCTAAAGATACAAACTCAGATACAATTAATTAGTTCTAGCGATTGTCAATGAACCGTGAATTTTATCAAGTTTTATCATCGACGTGTATTTTTTTATTTAATTAAGCTGTTTCGTTTACGTTTAAAGTGATACATACTTACAAAAAAAAAACAACACAACACAAAATGCCGTGGCCTATTGGAAAATATTAGATAGGTACACAAGATTCTTTTATAGGGACTCTGGAATGTGGCATTGACTCAATACCCGCAAAGTAAGAAGGTTACCTCTTAGAGAGTGACGCCAGCGTCACAGGAATGTTGTCAGATGATGTGGTTGGCGTTCTCCCGTATATCGCCCTTTCCTACAATAATTGTTATTTTCAGCATTACCATGACGTCATCAGAATGCTTCGCTCTCAACAACCGGCAACCTTCTTACTTTACGGATTTTGACGATGACTATTATATCCATCATAATATTCCATATTTTATTGAAAAATATCTAAATATTATGGAAGCTAGAACGAAGATATTTGACGTGGGATGTTTCAAAATTTTCTGAGGTAGCACTTGTTACACACGGATAGCCATCACTAAGGAGCCCCACAAACACACAGAGGGAAAACTCAACACTTAACTGTACCCCGTGCGGGGTAGGTACAGTCAAAAATGATCGTGTGTGGCCAAATCTTTGGAATGTGCATTCAAGTCCGTCAATCTGATTTTTAGCCTGCCCAACTGAAACCGCGCGGGTATGATTCTGTGTGTGTGGGGCAACAGGTCTTTATTCCCTTCATTATTTTGACATTAGCGTGACAAGAGAGTATACTCCAAAGGGCATGATCCTAAGTATCAGAAAAAATAAACAACACAATATCGAAGTGTCAAAAGTGGTCCTAATATAGGAACCAAATTAAAAAAATGTATAGTGCCCGAATTTGAAACAAATACTTATAATTAAACCAAACAATTTCTATTTACATCGTTGTTTTATGAGTTTACTTTTTATGTGATCCTATTTGTTGGTGTGTTTTGTTCGTATTTATAGTGTGGATCCTAAGTTTTGGGAAGCATGAACCCTTTTACACACAGGACTTCCAAGAAAGAGAATTAAAAGAAATATTATAACGACATTAACATTTAAGTAATCAGCTCAAAATTATACATTTTAATATAAGAAGTCACGACTAGCTATACACAGTCAAAAATAATAAGTACCTATGTTATATCATGTCATGTGCCTGTTCCCGCCTTTGTTCCCATGATATCATTGGGTAAATGTGGTCCATGAGTCCTCAAGAGGGGAAATTTGGACGAGCAGTCATGTGCTTGCCCTCCCCCCACCTCCCTTTGTTCCCATATAGTAATCTATAAACCACTGACAGATGTGTTTACTATACAGGGTGATTCTTAACCTATACGCATAAACTTGCCAAATTAGTATTAAGTATTTTATTAACGTAAAAAAAATCTAATAAAAGTTTTTTAGTTACCGAGATATCCAATGAAATGTCTCAAATTCTAAATAGTCATTTTTTGTTACTTATTAAAAACTAAACGTTAAACAAGGCAGGACAGCCTGTTTGCTGTTTCTGTGAGTAGTGTGTTGTTATTTGCTGTGGTATTCGGGATTTATTTTCACAACTAAATTAAAAATTATGGCGCATAATGTCACAAACGCAGAACTTATTGATATGATTCTGATAAAAATTTTATTAGATTTTTTTCATTATTACTCGTTACTTGGCATAACCTACAATTTCCCAAATTTATGGGTATACGTTAAGAATCACCCTGTACTATAATAGTATTTTAATTTATAATGCTTTAACAAATTATTGGAAAATATATGATAGTTGACAAGTACTAAAAAGTTACTTTTATATTTTGTATTATTGATACTTCACCCCCTACGATTTTTTTATATCATTGTTACACGGGGACACCTAAAATGTCTTGCCAAATGCAAGAGCCGCATTATTTTCTCTTGTATTGTTGGTATATTGTTACCAATATAAAATACTCATTTCCTGAGATTTTTCCTGTAATCCCATCGGTAACTTTTTGAAACTGAATTTTTGTGCAAGAACATTTCTTTTAATCTTCGAACCTTTTATATAGGTATTTGAAAAGTGTATTCCAAAAAATGTCAACAACAAATCTGTGACCCTGAACTCTCTCAGGATCTAGGGTTAACTAGAGGTCACACATGTCACTCATTGAGTGACGTCATGTGACCACGGACGTGACGTAGTCACTTTACACGTTCTTCTGATCTTATGGAGATTAACATGGGGCAAGTGGGACCGTAGTCTCTTTGTATTTCCAGTGTCTGTAAAGATTAATTTACACCAAAAATAAGGTTATTTTTTTGGAATTCCTGCGATGCCACTGTTGCACCCCCCACAGGTTTTTTTATACAAGGTACTACATCCCCGATGCGTCACCCAAAAATAGCTTTGAGATTGATTTACACAAAAAAATAAGATTTTCTTGGATTTTTTGCGACGCCACCACCATTACTCACGGCATCCCTCCAGGTTTATTCTATACCTACCCCTACATCCCCTAGGTGACCCCGAAAATATGTTTGAGACTGAGATTGATTTACACAAAAAATACCATTTTTAGGATTTTTTGAGACGCCACTGTAGTTTGTAACGGCACCCCTTACAGGTTTTTTCTATACCACTACATCTCCTATGCGTCACCCAAAAATATCTTTGAGATTGACTTTCACAAAAAACATAAAAACATTTCTTTCGGATTTTTTTGCGTCGTCACTGTCGTTTGTCACTGCATCCGTTTGGTTTACACAAGAAAATGTTTTTATTTTCTTTTGAATATTGAAAAAAATTGTTTTTTAATATTTTTTTATTTGATTTGATCCTCCATAAAATTCTACATTAAATTTTATTTTTAGCTCAAAATAGCAGCCAGTGCACATTTAAATTGAACTACTGGGTAACTCTGTACCTACGATGTGCCCCTGGTTTCTTTGCCAGCGATTTTGTTTTCATACTTTATAGTTTTTCTAGCGAGAAAATATTTGGCATTTGACAGACATTTTCATTGTCAAATATTTACCTAGATTTCTATGAGAGAGGTATTTTTCTGATTTTTAGATCGTTCTGAACCAAATAAACTACTCAACTCATTCTGCTAACGTTTCGACTTTATTCACTCAAATCTTCTTCAGAGCATCTGCAATAGTCTTACATAGATTTATATTATGTTGTTAAGATATAAAAGAAAAATTAAATGATTTAAAAAATTTATTGTTACATTATGCTCGATACAAAAACAAAACAATTAAAACAGATACACAAGAACAATAATAATAGGAAAAATTGGTCAAGATAAAATGGTAAGAAAGTTGTAACATTCATTCAAATTCACAATATTCGTATAATTAATCTATTAAAATTAGGGTAATAAGACAAGGTTTCCACCTACCCGAGTTTGTCACAGTTTATTTAAGGCCATGGAGAACATTATAGTGAGCCAAAAGTGCTTCATGACACCAAAAAAACAACAGACTTTTCAACAATAATTATTGTACTCGATGGTGTTTATTGGTGCAAGGTTTACTGTACTGACCCATTAAGGGACATGCCCGACAGTTTTTGTATATTCTCCTTATTTTTGTATTTTTTTACGCTGTTGTTATCTGGACTTGTATGTTTTCTACTTAGGGTGTATTTTGTCTATTAGATTAGAATAGGTACAGCTTAAATTAACAATATCTGTTTTAAATTCACAGAATGAGTCCATTTTTATAAAAATCATTTCAGAAAACAGTATTTTTTTAATTGCGGACTCTCTGTCTAAAACTACATTGTTTTTGAAATCAAAATTATGACCAGTTATAAAGTGATGTGATGCCAGAGCAGTTTTGTTGTCTTTATTTATATTTGTTTTCTTGTTTTCTAACCTTACGGGGGGGGGGGGCTACAGGGGCCCCATGGCCCCATGGCCTAATACCGCAAGGTATGCACTTAAAAAATATGTCTGGCATGGCAATACTGCTGATACGGCTCTTGAGTAAGTGGGTGGGCTTGCGCGGAAATAAACTCAATAAGCAATAAGCATGAATAAAAAGAATAAAAAATGTGTTTCCTATTTTATTACAAAATTTCGGAAATAGAAGCCCCTCCCTTGATGCCAGCCTAGATCACTGCTTGGCTGTAACTGTTGCTACAGAGGACACACGAAACAAAGGTTAGAAAGGCGCTTATACAACCACCAATATGACTGCAAGGTAACAAATATAAAATAAAGAGAAGAAAACTGCTCTGGCATCACATCACTTTAATACTGGTCATAATTTTGATTTCAAAAACCCTTCAGTTTTAGACAGAGAGTCAAATTTAAAAAAAGACTGTTTTAATTGAGAGTATGCAGGAATAGGTATGCAGTCTCAATATATAACTAATCCGAGTCATTTAGTAAGGGAAAAACTGACTATTTAGATTGTAGGACAATGTTGGCATTAAACTATGCAAACATTTAGTAAGCCCCCAGACAAAAAATTAGCTAATTATAATAAAGTTTTTTTATCTCGCTATTTCGGCATTTTTTGGGTGGGGGACAAGGTCGGCCAGACTATTTTATTGTAGGACAAACGTTTTTCCGCATTCTTTATTAAATAACCTCTAGATTTAACTAATAAAATAGTAATTGTTATAATACCAAATTTTAAAATCACCCGAATTCTTGAAGAGAGAAAAGTTGTAGGATTCGTCAAAACAACGCTTTTTATAAAAATTCAGCCCATTGTGATACATAATGGAAAAAGGCCCTCGGCTCAAACACTATATAGCTAAAGGACGAATTTTCTTCCAACTGAAGTACTTGGTCCCTATTTCAAAGTGGTAATGGGTTGCCATCGCGAAACCGGTGCTGGACCGGGATTACCAGGTCGAAGTGCTGACTACCATTCGAACTTTATGTGATGATCAAGTTAATATAGGACAAATCGGATATGAAATTAAATATGGTTAAATTTCACACATTGTAGAATGTGGTTGCTATGGCCGATTGTCTATTTTGCACATAAGCTATAATAGATAGATAGATGGATAGGCAGGCAGGCAGGCAGGCAGCCAGCCAGCCAGGTCGCTTTAGCAGCCTCCGTGGCGATGTTAGTACAAGCCCCAAACTAGGGGATGTGCTGACTGAAGCTGCAAATGTGCTGTTGGCTCCTGCCTGGACTTCATTTGTTGCTTCCCAAATCATGCCTATCTTTTGGTTTGGTTAATGTTACACCGTACTGATGATTGCCAAATAGCATGAAACACGTGTATGCTGTTACTAGTTTTTTCTTTTCGTTAACTTTGAGTGTTTGCCCATTATCACTTTTTCTTGTAATTATTACATTTACACCCGCTAATCTTACATCCTTATTGTGATAGATAGATAGATAGCTGTTTATTTGACACCAAAATACAAAAGTATGTGGAGCAAGTCAATTTAACAATTACATCTGTTTATAAAAAATACATAAGTATATAAACTACTACTTACTTACTCTACGTGCTTAATTTCCATTAAAATACATGAAATAAAAAACTTAAAGATTGCAATAATTTAAAAATTCTTGTACATTGTAAAAAATTTTATTTAAAAATACTGGATGTAAACTCATTTTGATCCCGTTGCCTGACTGAGCTCGGCAGATGGTTATATAAATATATATCTAGAGAATATTTCTCGGATTTGGCCAGACTGTATCGTTGAGTCCCATCTTTGTTTCTTGTTCGATATCCATGAATATCGGATTGTTGGCGGTATACCTGCCTTTTGTTATAGATCTCCAACAAGCTACAGTATATAAAGAGCGCAGGTAGTGTCATAATTTGGAGAGCTCTGAAATGGGGTCGACATGACTCTCTAGGACTAAGGTTTAGCAAAACTCTTATAGCGCGTTTTTGCAAGCGAAAAGCCTTAAAACCATGTAGCCAAGAACCTCAACCTAAAAATGATCCTTATCTACTGTGCGGGAATCATGATATATGTCTCCATCTAAAAAGAGAATTGACAGTAGCTGTTATAAATTTCTTTTAATGTTGGGACTCTCAACCAGCTAATTCAGATATGCTAGTTAAGGATTTGGCGATAACTTTGTCATGGTTGTTGGGGATTAAAAACAAATATCAATTTTTAAGAGACAGCCAATAAATAATAAAAAAAGTGTTGTTTGTCTCTACTCATTTGCTAAAAATAATGATTTTAATAAAGTCAACAAGACCACACCGTTACTGTTAGCGCCCCAAAGGACGGCATACAGCCAACAATGGCGCTATTAAAGATGAATGCCGATGGAGCGTATCTGTTACCGTCGCTGCCATTAGGAGCTGGCAATATCTCATCGCATTGTGGAGTAGAATGCATGCCCGCTGGGCCTGCCTTTTGCTCTGTAAATTTGCTGGATCTGGAAGTGGCTGACAAGGAGGTCACCGCTATTGACGGAAACGAAATTGGTGAAACTTCCTTATTTTCAAATTTGTCCAATAATGAAATGACTTTACATTTAATTCAAAGGAGATCATTAATGATAATTCTCGTGCATCCTCACAATATTCCAAAGTAGAAGTACCCCAGAAGCAACCGAAGGCGTGTGCGGGGGAAGGGGCAATTACTATTATTTTGTCTACGTTGCCATTTGCGGTTAGGACTGACTTTTCTCGTTTCTCGAAAGAACTTAGGTTAGCATTCGCTCAAGTACTACGGAAAACCCTATAAAACCGTAGTAATCCCAGTGACTGTAAATTACACAAATAAAGCTATATTAAGGAGCAATATCGTGAATCCATGTTTTGTCCAGACATGTGCACGCCGTCTGCCTCGACCTAGATTCAAACCTAGCTCGATCGAAGGAAAAAAAAACACGTACTCTATAAATAGTTAGCAATGCTCCGAACATCGCCACGGCCCCCAAATAAATTTAGGCTTCGTCTTTTGAGATAATGATAACGAATCTTTGCACACCAATACTTTGAGTGGTCCTGTTCACCATTAAACTGTTTTGAGGGGATTCTTTGGCACACTTCACTTGCTAGATTCGTTTAAAATTTCTATTTTGCTCAAATTTGACACCGTGCAGAACGGAACTCCATGTATATTTTTTGTTCGAATTTGATATGTGGTTTAGGTATGTCCCGATTAACGCTGTTGTGTCAGATAAAAAAAATGCCTAACATGAATATGGTTCTCGAAAAATAAATCCATTAAAAAATCGCAGTAGGTCAGACTTTCGGGGCAATGCCAAATCAATACCTCGAAAATGAGGACCCTTCAGAGACATATCTATAAAAAATTGCCCCGTTCAATTCCCGCAGCCTATTTAGATTTTTAAGGGTATTAACGCTAAAAACGAGACACACTGTGTATCTTGGACGAAAATATTACGACTGCGCTTAACAACTACCGGTCAAATCTCAGCAGTTACTTAAACAATGAACTTTTTTCTTGAAATTGAATTATAGCTATATATTCCAGCGGAAACGTAACAGGCTCTATAAGGGCCGAGATTTTTTTTGGAAAAACGCAAATGAATGTTTTGCATTTTATACGCCGTATCTTTTTGAAAAGTCGATCGATTTTCGAAAATCTGATGCATGTGTATAGAGAATTATTGAGAGACGTTTCCAAAGGTGTGCGACATATGAACCCCCTTCCCATTTAAATTTTTTAAAGGGGTTCAACTTCTGCTCAGGGGGTTGCAGATAGATCTATCAATTTTATGCCAAAAGATGTCCCCCTGCCAAACAAAATTGACCTATCTTTGCGTTTTTCCAAAAAAAAATCCCGGCCGTTATAGAGCCTGTTACGTTTCCTCTGGGTCACCCTGTATAATCTTCCTAAATAATAGTAAATACCAGTCGACAGAAATTTTTAAAGAGTAACGTACAGTAAGATAAACAATTAAGAGGTATATTAGCCCATTAGGTGCCCTGAAATTGCTTTACACATATCGGTAAAGAACAGTCGCGGTGCGTCCATATAGGAGCTCTGGGGCTCGAATTCCCTAATATAAAATGGGAAAAAATATCTAGTTATGTGACTTCTTATATTCTATATTTTTTCTTTCTTGTTTCTTCTTAATTAAATATTAAATTGTTGCAACGCCCGCCGCCGATAATGTACTAATTACTATTTAAGCGCCCGCAACGGTTACCTTACAATAACGCCAAATTGTGGCTTGACGTCTACGAAAATTTGAGCCGCGATTCTGCGAGAATCAGGTGCCATCGGGCAGAGTCGGCTGCTTTCGCTATACGCGATTGTAGCATACAAGAGGGCTCTCGGTTTTCTCTCTCGGTGCCTGTCTCGCGTGTCCTAAGTAAACAAAATGAAAAATAGTGCGCGGGGCATTTTGAAGGGTAACTTTTAAAGACTATTATTTACAGAAAAAGTTGTAATAAAAACTCTTGGGATACCAATAATTGCTTTATGCACTTTTTATATTAATTCCATGCCGGAAGTTGGTATTAGCCTCGGTACGGCACCGTCGCAATAACAAGGCCCGCCAGCCGAAAGCTATGAGTCATCCAAGGGAGTCTAAGGCGCCAAATTCAAATTCCAAGGTGTCAACTTGGTAAATTTGGTAAAAAAACACTTTAAAATGATTGTTTACAAATATATCTCATGGTTTTACAACACGGATAATAATCTACGAGAGAGAAAGTCACATTTTCAAGGGGTTTTGGTGCATCTAGATATCTACTGGTAAAATTTTCGTAAATGCCAATTATTTCTTATTTGCCTGCCTAGATACAATTAAATTCGAATAAATAAGACCATAAAACTTACTGATTTCAAGGTGGTTACGTTTAATCACGTAAAATTGTATTAGGTATAACACTCTCCAACAGTCCAAACCAAAATCCTGGAAAACTGTGTAGGAACAAAATCTCTTTTGATGGCCTTAACCCACTTTTCCCTTAAAATGGGGTCTTTATGGAGGAAAAAGCGGACACATTAGGACTGCCTTTGTAGTTTCCCTTGCAGTTGGGAACGGAACACGTCCACGGCATGATTTAAATTAGTCCAAAACTATAGACACAACCTAAAACCTATAAACTAAAATTGAACTTTAATCACTTTATTCTGAACCACTGCTGTTTTACCACCTTATTAATAAAACTCCACGTCCTATATTACTAAAAAACACAGTCCAACACACAACAAACGTTCTTTAAAACAGAAAAATCGCCAGACAAGTAAACGTAAACAACTTCAAAAAGCAACTTCCTGACATCCCTGTGATGACGTAGTGACGTTTCGCGTCGCCAGCTGGCAGGCCTTTATCATTGCGACAGTGCCGCTCGGTACCCATTTATTTTTTGTAATTGATCATAGAGTGTGTCCTTTTCAAAACGTAGCCACGAGCCGCCATTGGTAAAAAATTAATTAATGTAAATTTTAATACTCTATAGGACCAACATCTGGTATAATAGTACACCAAGAGAAAACTTTAATTGTTACTATTAAAACTTTAATAGTCTCTATTAAAAAGTTGTGTACCATATGGGACAGGTAAACAGTTTAATTGCCGTAGGCAAAAACGTTTTGTTGAACTTCAACTGCATAGTTAGTTACCGCAGGTAGGTAGTAAACTTGTTGTTATTAAACGGGAGTGTAGTGGTAATTAAATTTTTTGTTTACAGCTTATAGTTTCTTAGTAGCAGTTATTAATTATATTTCTTGTAGCAGTTATTCTGTTGAATAGTTACTAAAATAAAATTAATAGTTGTTATTAAACAGGTGAGTAGTGATAATTATATTTTTTGTTTACAGATTATAGTTCCTTAGTAGCCATTATTAATTTTATTTCTTGTAGCAGTTATTCTGTTGAATAGTTACTAAAATAAAATTAATAATGTTAGACAATAGGGAAATACTAATAGCCATAGGCTTTCATTAGTGTTGTGTGACACTTTAATAAAGGTTATGCAACAATATAATAGCTGTTGTATAAATCATTAATAATTAAAGTGTAATAGTTTAATAGCAGTATATACGTACCTTTTTCAACTTCATCCCTTTATCGATTTTTTTCTTATATCATTATTGATTATCCAGCCACTTCTGTTTTTTCTTTATTTATCTAGTTTTTTTTTAATTTAAATTTAGGTATTACCTTAAATTCCATACAATTAAGTTAAGAGGGGGTTGCCGACAGCGAAAGTGAAGTTGGATTTCGTATTTTATTTAAGTTGTATAGCATGAAATCTAATAACATTTTACCTGGCAAAAATTTAGTACAAACATCTCTGCCGTCATTTTAATCATAAGATCTTAAAACCATATTCACTGGAATTATTATTTTTCCCAAGATTTTCATAACCTATAAAACAAAACACTGCTTGTAAGATCTTATATGATTCAAATGAAGACAGAGATGTTTGTACTAAATTTTTGACAGGTAAAATGTTATTAGATTTTATGCTATAGGTAAAACTTAAAAAAAAAAACGAAATCTAGCGTCACTTTCGCTGTCGGCAACCCCCTCTTAATTACTTGAGGTGCATTTTACGTTAAGATGTCGAAATTTCGAAAACCTACTCAGCTTGTCATTCTAAACAAGTTTCCTTAATAATATTTTGTCGTAAAACATACAAAAAGGGCACTTTACTGATGTGGAAAATTACTTTTTTCAAAACTTCCAAGGCATACGTGATATTTTTTTGAAAGAAAAACTATGTCACAAATTAGTTTCAAACCATAACCAGGACTAATCCCCAGAAGCTCAAATTTCAACTCGATTTTTTTTGTTATTTACACCTTATGTGAACTCAATCCATGGACACACTGTATAGAACTATATATCATTAGAATTGGGAAAATGAAAGAAAGCTAAAAACCCAAAATATAGTGTCTCAAAGATTTGACCAAACTTTCGGTCAAATGCGCACAAATACTTTAAGGAGGTGCTCTACGAGACATTTCCAAAAGTTTTGTAGGAAACACCTCCTCTTAAATGGCTCGTAGAACACCCACTTAAAATATTCGTACTCACTTACGGGACAGCCTTTACAGTCTATGGCATAAGTATATTATAAATTCAGACGAATCTATGAATGGTTTGAGAACGGTTTGAGTGTGTAATGTTATAACATTGGTAAGGTAAACTCCAATAAAACAATAGGTCTAGTCCTATATATGGTCTATATTATCGCAACATAATACTGCATATTGCACATATTCCTAAATATCAAAAATACATAAAAGAAAATCAAACAACCTTCATATAGAGATCAAAACCACACACAACATTTTTCATAAAGCATACAGATTTAAACCTATATTACAATAAATACTTTTATAATTATTGAAAAATACATGTACCTAGTTATACAGGGTGTATCTTTGATAGGTACAGAAATTTTAACCACGTAATCGGGGACGTTCATAAAACCGAAAAATGAAAAAAAAAAATTTTTAATCGATGTTTACAAAATGGGGCAAATCAATCTTTATCCGTGCTCAATGCACGCCGCTGGATCGTCACTAGATGCGCTTAGAGGGGAGGTCTAACCTCTCCCTAGGAGATGGAGGGGAATAACGTTAGATTAGGAAGGGGAATACCGCGACGTTGCCGCATGTCAGAGTGGAATAAATCTGCTTGCAGAATTAGGTACCTAGGTACCTTTGAAAGTTACTGCTGGTAGGTATCCACGTTTTTTTTATGATGTCGGTTGCTGTGACGAACTGTTTATTGCTTTCTTCACAGGCGCACACAATAATTTAACAAACACGTCAGTTTTTATCACTTTACTGTTATTTTAAGTCCCTAGGCAGCAGAAATGTATCCGAGCGCCGCTCGGAGAAGTCATTGCTAGAAAACTCATTGCTGATTTCACACTCATAATTTTTTGACAAGTCTTTTGTGGAGTAGGTATCTACCTACCTACCTATTTTACAACTGATTTTCAGGCCGCAATTTTTTTATACTAATAATTAGCCATCTCTTGGGACACCTTGGGATAATAAATTTCTGATCGGCAATCAACTGAATAAAGTATTTGTTTTAAAATACAAATTATCTGTAAAAATTGCAAATTTCCACAACCACCCATAGGGTAGAGCGTAGAGCAGCGGCGCGTTACTTTTTTTTAGCGAGTGTTCGCCTGTAGCCCTATCATCTCGAAAAAAGTGGGGGAAGACTGTAATTTGACGTGAATTTAACGCGCGGCTTGGATTTGTTCATAGTTTTTAATATTTTTCAACCCTTGCCCGATAGTGCGCCACCTTTAAACCCCCTCAGGGATGTGGTCCTGTCTATTGTCTACTTTTAATAGTATATTACACACCGAGGTGTCTCGAGATAAAGTAAACTTTCCACCCGGGCGGGAGGGCGGGAAGTAAAAGTCAAAAAATTGACACTTTCAAACTTCTAAAAAGTCAGAAATGTCGATATTACATACATGGTTGTAAATAAAAAATTATTCGGTTCCGAAAATAGTTGGGGAAGACTGTCAAATTGGCGTGCTTATCATTTCCGCATTTTTTAACCCTTTGCCGTTTCGGAACTCTCTCAAGTTAATTCCTTACCATTCCTCTTACTTTTCGTAAAAACTTGGTGGCGAAATGTCGCGTAATGTCCCCAAAAACCGAAAAACAGCGACTCCTCCTGGTGAATTTAAGCTTCTGCGTGCCCTTGACTACTGCCCGACATTCCTTCGCCGAGATTCGCCAGGCGCGGGCATATGACGTTGGCGTCGGGCGCTGGCGTCCGACGCCAACTTCACACAAAAACGACGCCGCGCCGAATCGCGCAATAATTACAATTACGAATGAATTCACTGGCACTGATTCACTCGATTTTGCTCAATTTCCACGCCGCGCGGCCGGGCCGACCTACTAAATTACAGCTGGGCGAGGAGCGCAAGCGCGGGGCGCCGGATACCCACTTGATCCCCACACTACAGGTGATCCCCACTACTCATAACTTGTGCGCGATATTAGCCAATCGCGGCTCGCGGCCTCTACTTCTCTCGGGGCGGCGCTACTATGTTGCCAAGTGTGCTGAAAATTTACCTGATTTAGTAATTTAATTCCGTATAAATTTAATTGTGTAGTGGATTTTTACATGGATTTACCCGTTTTTGTGCGTAATAATTATACGAGATAGTAGATTAACTTATAACGAATGAAACCCCGTATAAATCCGCGAAAATCAAAAATCGGATTTAAGGGACTTTAAGTCAGTTTGGGGACATGTCGGCATAAACGGCAACACCGAATAGTGGTATTGAATGGTATGGGGGAAAGCTTGTGCGCACGCACGCCGTCTCTGTCACCGTACCGCCGCGCCGTAGCCGACGCGCTAGTCGAAGATCGTCCGTCCGATTTTGGGATTTAACAGCTGATTGATATCGATCCGCGTCCGCCTGTAATTTTTGGGAGCGCCAGCTTCAACAAGCAATTTATTATTATACAGAATGCCTTACGTGTGGCTATTCTGTGGTATAACAATTCTGTTTCAAAAACGTGGACGCGTATGCAAACGTCGCGTCTTGCTAACCGATATTGTTCCGTTACTTTGCTTTGTTTTACGAACTGTCGTCGGAACTGAACCTGCTTCTGTACATTTTTCCAGATCCGTTCGCCATTTTTTTGGACCAGCTGTGATGTCCAAACCTGTTGCAATTGCCGCTACGAATTTGCAGTGAAATAACAAGTGATTTTTTCATATTTCCGTTAAGAAATGCAGTGTTAAACGTTCGCGGCCTTCGTATGAAAACAGTGCTAAATAGGTTCCTACTAGGTACCCCAATTACGCGCGAGGATAAAAGAAGCAGCTTCAAGGGTTCGCAAAAATTCGGGTTTTATTAGACGCATACGGTATGGATCTAATTGTACAATCCACCTAGTCGAGTCCCCGTTGGAATAAATCAGCTGAGGGAAACCGAGACGTCCCTAATATTTGGCATCGCGCCGCTTTAAGTGTGCAGTGAAAAAAAAAAACAAGTGTTTTGTTCGTATTTCTGTAAAAAGAGACTATGAAGTGTTATACCTTCGCGACCATCGTATAAAAACAGTGCCACTAGTTAGGTAGGTACTTAGTGCTTTATGTGATTTTGTGAAGATTTTTGGATAGTATCTAAACACAAGAAAATAGTAAAAATAATCGATGCATCTCAAAGGTAGGCTTTTTCATGCTATTCGTCGAGCTATTCGCTAAAAGAACCTTTAAGGAGTTGTCCAAAAATTATTTATTTATTTATTTAATCTCCACATACACCAAATGATACATGGTTGCGTCAATATTCTTCAAATACTGCGAAAAAGCCTCGGAAAAAGCGATTCGACTGGCAACCAGTTACCTAGTGCTTCTTGTGATTTTCGAGAGGATTTTTGGATAACATAAGAAAGGAGTACGACACCCGCAAGGAAAATCATCCAGGCATCCGAAAGGTAGTTTTTTTGCATGCTATTCGCTAAAAGAACCATTAAAGATTTGTTCAAAAACTAGTTGAAAGACTATTCCTGAAATACTGTGAAAGAGCTATACGTCTGACAACGCTGCACGGCGGAATTGGGGGGGATCCGCCGGAACCGGCCTCAGTTCCAGCTGGTCCCGGCAAGGTCAAGGACCCATGGCCGTAGCGTCGGAAAAAGGGGTTTTAATAGCGTTTTTAAAAAAATTATTTCTGACGTTAATATGCACTTTAGAAAAATTTTAGTTGCATAGGCGTAACAAGTGCATTTTTCCCGACCTGCCCCTAAAATTTCTGTACTTATCAAAGTTACACCCTGTATGTTACTTACCAACAAATGTTTGTCAATACTCGTTAAAATAAGTCCCCAATGCTTCAAAACATCAAGGAAACTCATGCCTTCCATCATTAAAAAAAACGTAAAAAAAATTGAAACATCACGGAGACACCAGACCTACATGCACACATCATAGTACACGCACTCTCGACTGCTCCCTGCTCCCGACAAGTAACGGGCCCAGCCGCAGCCGGTCTGACGGGCGGAAATGCGTAGAGTCGATCTTTGCCGATCTTAGCCGAATGGCTACCCGAATCCGGCGCTATTAAAAACTTTAATAACTGTTAATAGTTAGTTAACTTGCAGTTGCAAATGTTGTTCTTGCCATTATTGTATCAAAGTCAGCAACACCAGGTTAATAGTGACTAGTAACTAGTTTAATTGCCATTGGAAAATTAAATAACATAATGCTAATTGCAATTGATCAGGTTAATTGTGGCAATAATTAAATTTCAGAAACCTTTTACTTGTGGTTATTGTACAAAACTTCATTAGTTTACTTACGACAATTAAATTATTTTTAATTAAACCTGTTTTATAGGGTTATTTTCCTCAGTATAGTTGCAATAATTTTGCTTTACCATTTTTAATAAAGTATATTATCTTTTCTTTTATATATTAAAGGATTCCTATATATTTGATATTATACGTTTCTCATGAATTTTACTATCCTATTTACTAACGTATATAATTTTTTTATGTTAAAATATATTAAACAGTTATTAGACTATTTAATACTGTTTACTAACAATACCATTAATGATTAAAATAAATAATAATAAAAGAGGGATATAGTTATTATTTCTTTTAATATACTTTATTATAATTTCCCGTAACTTTTATTACATTTTCGTGTAGTCTCTATTAGCCAGTATAATAAGAAATATAATTCATTATAATACAGTCTACAAAGTTTAGTTAAAATTTTTGTTGGAATATATGTAGATATTTTATACGGTGTATTACATAAACGATAATAATAGATGTAGATATTTTATATGGTGTATTAGATAAATGATAATAAAAATCAATATTCATGGTATAATAATTTTTTGTCATAAAAATAATTTAAAAAATTCGTTATTGTTACTGAAGGACGATGTAATATTATAAGGTTAGGTATCAACGAGAGTCATTTTTAAGAAAAAATGGTTCATATCATAGACTTATGAATTATAAGTCTATGGTTCATATAAATACTTATGTGTTCAAAGGTTCCCTATCTGAAATGAATTATTCTGGGTCCTATTGCCACATAAGAAAAAATATTTTTGAACTCCTCCAATATACCTTTAATTTTAATTCAGAATGTTGTGGCAAGTAATTTATTTTCAGGCGAGTGATTTCCCAGATTTTTCGTGTTAGTTATCAAAGCAAACCAAACTTATTTCCTATTAGACCTATTACATATTAAGTAAGAAGGTAAATATATCTTGCAAAAGTATCTTGCTTATACTTTTCTTACCTCATTTACGTGGATCGCACATTTTTTTCTGAATTTTGTGTCGCATTTTTGCATTATTTCGTATGCAGGGAACAAGAAACAAAACACAATATTGATTACATACTCCATGTATTAAAACTTACATTTAAAACACAATTGCACGCCATACATAGAAATACAAAACTTTCTGTAGTAAAGCCCAATATCAATTGCCATAAGTTTTTCTTATCACGATCAATGCAACTAATAAAAAAAAATTGCAGATAATACACCAAAATGATGCGCGTCACCTCGCGAAACTGTTGCTAAGAAATCCACCGATAAACTGTATTGTATTCCGTCTTCGCGGAGGGGTTAAGGCAGCGCCGTATTTGATATTATTTCAGGTTGTAAGAAGCAACACGAAAGATAATTAAGTTAAACCGTTGAGTGAACTCAACGGTTAAACACCAGACTTAGTAAAAATGTATATTTTATTAACCAGACATAATAGCACATATAAAGTGCGTATTTTAAAATTGTTTTTAAAAGCAAACATATTTTAAAACATACAATAAAATTATATTATTTAGTGCCCGTACACTATTTTATGTTATTAAATATTACTTTTTTATACTGGCTTCTTGTTTATTAGAATTTTCTTTACGGGTTAAAGTATTGTCAATATATTTCTTTTAGTTTAAAAAAATAATAATTGATACAAGGTTGTGTTAATAAAATTAATAAAATTTATAACATGTGATATTACTTATTTTTTAAAACAAATTCTAATAAATCTATTTTTTCCGTGCATTTTCAATATTTTAAGGATTTTGAAATTTCAAAGGTTTTGGGGGTTTACCTGCCCAGATTATCATCAAATCGATTTTAAAAGTCGCCTCCTTGAAAGTCGCTGCGGCAGCGGGGGCCCTCGTTATTAGACGGCGCGCCACCGGCGCAGGCGGCGGGCGGCGGGCCCGAATTTCATCAAAGGCGGCTGCGGCGGGCGCGAGGGGCTCGTGCCGGGCGCGCGGCCGCCGATGACCTCCGGGCGCAGGCGGCCGGCCGCAGCCACCCGTGCGATATTCGGTCCGGTCCGCATCACCCGTTACCCACCCGGCGGCCGATGACTCCTGCCAGACGATACATTACGCGCGCGCGGGCTCTTCGTGCGCTTACCAATTCCAATAATCAGCGTAATGAGCTATGAACAATTTGTTGTTTCGGTTCGGATCCGGCGTCGGATTTGCATAGAATGGCGGCGTATATTTTAAGGAGACACGACGACGGGACGGTCACTCTCCGCATCGCATAGATCTGATGGCGTGGCCGAAGAAGATGTTTGCTTGCAGTGTATAGTGGTACCTGACGTGAACGGCTAATATACCTGCTGTAACGGAAAATCCATCCAAAATTTATTAGATTTCGACAGTTGGAAAGCATCCACATACCCATAGTTGGTTGTGGGTGACATCATTGTTTTGTTGAATTACTATGATATTTTACTCAGTTCTCGTCAGTTTTGGTCAAATAGAAATATAAAATGACCTATTTTTGTATGAAATAATTTTATTTAAAAAACGATACCAAACTAGCCATAAAATTGTGGTAGATACAAAAAATGCCAATATACAGAATAAAAAAAAGGTATCCAATTGCACAAAATAAATTTCTGATAAAATAACAAATGTAGTGTAGGTACACATATCTCCGCCACTGCATGTCTATTTGGGAACATGTCATTATCAGGGGTAATATAACAAGTGGTGTGCCTATTATCGATAATACCTTTCGTTAATTTTACGAATCATAATCCCAAAGCTGAAAATACCACGACTGCGCAGCAGGAGTGGTATTTTCTTAGCATTGGGATTATAATGAGTGATAAATTAAGGAAAGGTATTATCTATTATTAGGCATACCACGAGTTGTATTTAAAAAGAGAATTTAACAACTGCAAATAGTTAGTTTGACAGCTGCTGTTATTTAGATTAAACTTACCTGATTGGTTAATATTTCAAAAATCATAACATTTCATTGGTTCATATTGGCAGGCGTTGAATTCTCAAATTGTATGACTGTGCATGCTGTGTACCAAATTTCGTTTGAATATTTATATCGGACGGAAAATAGAAAACAGAACGTCAAAATTTTCGAAAATTTAAACATCATGTAGATGTCTCGAAAATGAGGGGGTTGCGGATAAAAAGATATGACTACCACAAGATAGTAATACTTTATGGTTTTCTATCACCTGTTGAAGCAGTGTTGGTTTAGCCAAACTCGGGCCCTGGGCGCTATCGATTTAGGTCCCCTTTTAATAGTCTTCCTTCGGCCTCTTTTTTACAAATAAAACAAAATTTGAAGTTTCAATTTTTATTATAAAATAGAAAATAAAAACATAGATGTGCAGGCAGATTATTTTCGCAAAACTGATTAAATAAATTGCATTGTTTTTATTTTCGTAGTAGATATTTTTATTTTTATTGACATCATTTTTGATATCTAAATTCTACATATTTATATTATAAATGTGCAGACCGGGACCGGGCTCCTGGACGCCCGCCCCGCGCGCCCCGCGCTCCCCGCGGATAAACCAGCACTGTGCTGAAGTGTCTTAGAACAAAAATGTCGAAAAAATTTAAAAAGACACACTTTTAGGTTGTAATAAAACAAACTGACTAAGGGGCAAGTTTTGCAAGTTTTTCAGGCTCTATTTTGATTTCAGGGCATGCCTAATATAGCCCCATAGTAAGTTTTTACTTTGGAGGAAAATAAAACAAAATCCCATGTGTTGCGTCTCTTCTGCCGGTCACTGTATACCGAGTGACTCAGTCATGATGTAAAAACATTTTACCACAGGTGGAGAAAATAGCTTAATAAGAATATGAAATTTAGAAAATTCTAAAGTCAAGAAAAAAAAATGAAAAAAATATTTTCCGAAGTGTTTCCAAACCACTATCTAAAGGCGGTTGCCTCGTCAGCTGGTAAGCTCGCTCGTCAAGGCTGGTGGGCAGTTACCAGTTGCACAACATATTTTAAATGTAGGTTTTTACATTTTCACAGAAATCTCGAAAAATATCGAAATATTCTGCTGTAACGATAAGAACATCATGGTCTAAGTTAATTTATTACCTTTTTGAATCGCTTTTTGATTTCCAATGTCAATATTTTTCTTATTTTGTAAATGTCAATGTACCTTATGCCCAAAATAGTTGAGCATCAATTAAAACTGTGCACAAAACGTACAAACGCACTACCTATATTTCCATAAGATTGTACCGGTAGTAATTTTCACGTGTAGCAAGCCAATTCCACCAAGGAACAAGATATGTACAATAGTAGAGTTCGGTGACAGCGGCTTCTACGGCCCATAGCACGAAACGGCGAGAGAAGTGGCAACATAGCATACCGGAGCGCCGAGTTACTGGTGTAATAAGGTTGATTTGCTCCATGTTTTGACTTTGGCAAAAAAAAAATTCGCTTTTCATTTTTAGTAGGCCTATGCTACTTTTTTATTTCTATATTTTAGTGAGCGGAAAAGTAGGTACCTAGTTATATAGAAGCTAGATGCACATGGGATTTAAGAGAAACGATAGAAACAATGTATGTGTGCTATGTTTTGCGAATTAAAGCGAACAAGCCACAAACATGTTCGGTGTACTCAGGCTATACACCTATACCAACTCCTCGTCAAATTATTCTTCTCTATAAAATTTACCTTAATAGCGTAATTACGGCTTTCTAGAAAATGAGAAACAAAATCCAGTTACAATATCAAAATATAGCGCGGTCAACTAATAGCACTATAACGTTTCGACCACAATTTCGTATTTTTCGTCTGATTAGAAAGGAATCCTCATAGCGAGCTACACCGTAGTAATGAAAGATGGTGCAATAAAAGTACACGCCTTTAATAAGTACAGGCCGCCTTTTTCTGGCTCGTGCGCTCTCTAGTTATAAATACAAAATAATAGATGGTAATATTTTTTAATCATCGTGTTGACCTCAGTCAAGATGATGGAATTTCCGGTAAAGTAATTACATCAAAATGTTTCATTAAAGCTCTATTGTTTAAGAGGAGATGGACGCAGAGATACGTTTCATATTTTTTGCTGTGACTATAAAAATTCGAATCGAGCATAAATAATAACCCTGTCTGGACTATAGAAAAAAGCGGATGTATATTTGAATTTTAAAACTAATCTAAACTAAGCGTTGTTAGTCAGTGTCGACTTTTTTATTCTGACACCTAATACGAGTTGGCTTCGCTTCAGAAAACAGAACACAATATATGCGGCTGGTTTGCAGGCTTTTTGTTTATTTTGCAATGTAAATTAAACTTTTGTGTTAAAAAAGAAGATATACAATTTTTCAAAATCGAGAGAACTTCTAAAAGTCACAGAAAAGTTTGTATCGTGTGGTCCAACTTTAAGGGGCAAAACTTAAGGAATCTACAGAAAAACTCAAAATAAAATCCTAACGGTCTTCGTTATACCTACAGGGCGTCAAGTTTCAATTTTTTTCAAGTTTTATTTTATTTTCCCTATATACGGAAAACATATTTGGTACATTTTAGACACACACTAAATACTACATGATATAAAATGGTACGCCACTGAAAAAATAATTATACGTAATAACATATTATATACAGTATGATTTTTTTAGGACTACCGATTTTCTCGCTTATTTTGCGTCCTACAAAAAAAACATAAGAAACAAAAATGTGGCAATTTTGGAGAGCTAGGTGATGCAATATAAAAAACCCTCAAATTTAGCAAAACCATTAATAGCAGTAGCATGTTTATTTTAAGAGATAGAGGAAAACTTTCATATTGGCATTTGACTAAGAAGCTTTATGCAACTGGGTATTTAGATATTTTCGGGAAATTATACAGGCTCTTCGGCTCTCTTGAGGCTAGGAAAATTTTTTGATTATTTCTTATTAAGCGATTTCCCCGCTTATTTTGCAATATAGCAATTTTGGTCAGCTAGGGAAGTTAAAAAATAAATGAGCGTACATGGCCAACTTTTCGCGCTGTACTAAAAAAACTTCAAATCGAGATTTTTTTATGGCCTCTACTATCTCTTAAAATAAATATGCTATTGCTATTAATAGTTTTGCTCAATTTTAGTTTTTTTTTATATTGTGCGACAAGTTGGCCATGGAAGCCGATTTCTTTTTCAGCGCCACTTAGCTGTCCAAAATTGCCACATTTTTGCTTCTTACGTTTTTTTTTGTAGGACACAAAATAAGCGAGAAAATCGCGGTGGTAGTATAAAAAAGTCATCCTGTATATATTATTAAGGAAAATGGAATTTTCTACTCAGCATCGATGTAGTTTTCAACCCTCTTCGAGGCTTGTATGTGAAAATGGGGCACCTAAATCTGACGGGTAAGACCCTTTTGTCCAGTCTGAACGTCATTTGGGAAAAATTCTGGGACGTCAAGTGATGAGTAACGGCTTTTGATGCATACCCTTTGTATGTATAAATTTTTGACTCTCTGTATAGAATTTTTCGTAATTCTAAGACATTACGTGATGAAACTATTAAGGTCCCTTTGGCTTTCCTACGTTTTAACGCAACCTGTATATAAATTTTCAACCATCTGTATAGTATTCGTTCTCGTTCTCGTTCGTAATTTTATGACGTCAGGTAATGAAGCTAATAAGGCCCACTTGGTTTCGGTTCTGTTATTCCCTGTAAGTATATTAATTCCGTCCCACCCCGTATTCTTAATGCTACGGCATCACTTGATGAAACTAACAAGACCCTTTTGGCATTGTTTTTATCCTACCCTGTAGGTACTGTAAAATATATTTTGGGCGGTGAAGGGGCGGGGCTTAGGGGTGGGGGGAAGGGGCGTGGTCAGTGGGGGTGGGGGTGGGCGGGGATTAAGAGGGGAGGAGGAAGGGGCGGGGCCTAGGAGGGAAGTGGAGTGTTTCCTCCTAGGTGGCGTGTTACCACATACCTGTATATTAGCATATAACGCTTTTTGGCCCTATTGCGCAGGGTAAGGCGCAGGTAACGAAAAGAGATGGAATTCGCCACCATTTTTAATCCTATATTGGCAGTATGAATGGTGGCTTCCTTATTCCTTGCATAAATTTTTATACAGTATGAATAATATTGCATTATCTATACAGGGTGTATCTTTGATAGGTACAGAAATTTTAACCACGTAATCGGGGACGTTCATAAAACCGAAAAATGAAAAAAAAAATTTTTTAATCGATGTTTAGAAAATGGGGCAAATCAATCTTTATCCGTGCTCAATGCACGCCGCTGGATCGTCACTAGAAGCGCTGAGAGGGGAGGTCTAACCTCTCCCTAGGAGATGGAGGGGAATAACGTTAGATTAGGAAGGGGAATACCGCGACGTTGCCGCATGTCAGAGTGGAATAAATCTGCTTGCAGAATTAGGTACCTAGGTACCTTTGAAAATTACTGCTGGTAGGTATCCACGTTTTTTTATGATGTCGGTTGCTGTGACGAACTGTTTATTGCTTTCTTCACAGGCGCAGACAATAATTTAACAAACACGTCAGTTTTTATCACTTTACTGTTATTTTAAGTCCCTAGGCAGCAGAAATGTATCCGAGCGCCGCTCGGAGAAGTCATTGCTAGAAAACTCATTGCTGATTTCACACTCATAATTTTTTGACAAGTCTTTTGTGGAGTAGGTATCTACCTACCTACCTATTTTACAACTGATTTTCAGGCCGCAATTTTTTTATACTA
Organism: Pseudeuparius sepicola; assembly: GCA_963920635.1. NCBI lineage: Eukaryota > Metazoa > Arthropoda > Insecta > Coleoptera > Anthribidae > Pseudeuparius > Pseudeuparius sepicola. The sequence goes on along the minus strand of OY987302.1, from coordinate 40,892,744 downwards.
ATAATTAGCCATCTCTTGGGACACCTTGGGATAATAAATTTCTGATCGGCAATCAACTGAATAAAGTATTTGTTTTAAAATACAAATTATCTGTAAAAATTGCAAATTTCCACAACCACCCATAGGGTAGAGCGTAGAGCAGCGGCGCGTTACTTTTTTTTAGCGAGTGTTCGCCTGTAGCCCTATCATCTCGAAAAAAGTGGGGGAAGACTGTAATTTGACGTGAATGTGAATTTAACGCGCGGCTTCGATTTGTTCATAGTTTTTAATATTTTTCAACCCTTGCCCGATAGTGCGCCACCTTTAAACCCCCTCAGGGTTGTGGTCCTATGTATTATCTACTTTTAAAAAATTATTCGTTTCCGAAAAAAGTGGGGGAAGACTGTCATTTGATGTGAATTTAACGCGCGGCCCCGATTTGTTCATCGTTTTTAATATTTTTCTACCCTTGCCTGATGGTGCGCCACTTTTAAACCCCATCAGGGTTGTTGTCCTGTCTATTGTCTACTTTTAATAGTATATTACACACCGAGGTGTCTCGAGATAAAGTAAACTTTCCACCCGGGCGGGAGGGCGGGAAGTAAAAGTCAAAAAATTGACACTTTCAAACTTCTAAAAAGTCAGAAATGTCGATATTACATACATGGTTGTAAATAAAAAATTATTCGGTTCCGAAAATAGTTGGGGAAGACTGTCAAATTGGCGTGCTTATCATTTCCGCATTTTTTAACCCTTTGCCGTTTCGGAACTCTCTCAAGTTAATTCCTTACCATTCCTCTTACTTTTCGTAAAAACTTGGTGGCGAAATGTCGCGTAATGTCCCCAAAAACCGAAAAACAGCGACTCCTCCTGGTGAATTTAAGCTTCTGCGTGCCCTTGACTACTGCCCGACATTCCTTCGCCGAGATTCGCCAGGCGCGGGCATATGACGTTGGCGTCGGGCGCTGGCGTCCGACGCCAACTTCACACAAAAACGACGCCGCGCCGAATCGCGCAATAATTACAATTACGAATGAATTCACTGGCACTGATTCACTCGATTTTGCTCCATTTCCACGCCGCCCGGCCCGGCCGACCTACTAAATTACAGCTGGGCGAGGAGCGCAAGCGCGGGGCGCCACTTGACATCGACACTACAGGTGATCCCCACTACTCATAACTAGTGCGCGATATTAGCCAATCGCGGCTCGCGGCTCGCGGCCCCTACTTCTCTCGGGGCGGCGCTACTATGTTGCCAAGTGTGCTGAAAATTTACCTGATTTAGTAATTTAATTCCGTATAAATTTAATTGTGTAGTGGATTTTTACATGGATTTACCCGTTTTTGTGCGTAATAATTATACGAGATAGTAGATTAACTTATAACGAAAGAAACCCCGTATAAATCCGCGAAAATCAAAAATCGGATTTAAGGGACTTTAAGTCAGTTTGGGGACATGTCGGCATAAACGGCAACACCGAATAGTGGTATTGAATGGTATGGGGGAAAGCTTGTGCGCCGTCACCGTACCGCCGCGCCGTAGCCGACGCGCTAGTCGAAGATCGTCCGTCCGATTATTATGGGATTTAACAGCTGATTGATATCGATCCGCGTCCGCCTGTAATTTTTGGGAGCGCCAGCTTCAACAAGCAATTTATTATTATACAGAATGCCTTACGTGTGGCTATTCTGTGGTATAACAATTCTGTTTCCAAAACGTGGACGCGTATGCAAACGTCGCGTCTCGCTAACCGATATTGTTCCGTTACTTTGCTTTGTTTTACGAACTGTCGTCGGAACTGAACCTGCTTCTGTACATTTTTCCAGATCCGTTCGCCATTTTTTTGGACCAGCAGTGATGTCCAAACCTGTTGCAATTGCCGCTACGAATTTGCAGTGAAATAACAAGTGATTTTTTCATATTTCCGTTAAGAAATGCAGTGTTAAACTTTCGCGGCCTTCGTATGAAAACAGTGCTAGATAGGTTCCTACTAGGTACCCCAATTACGCGCGAGGATAAAAGAAGCAGCTTCAAGGGTTCGCAAAAATTCGGGTTTTATTAGACGCATACGGTATGGATCTAATTGTACAATCCACCTAGTCGAGTCCCCGTTGGAATAAATCAGCTGAGGGAAACCGAGACGTCCCTAATATTTGGCATCGCGCCGCTTTAAGTGTGCAGTGAAAAAAAAACAAGTGTTTTGTTCGTATTTCCGTAAAAAGAGACTATGAAGTGTTATACCTTCGCGACCATCGTATAAAAACAGTGCCACTAGTTAGGTAGGTACTTAGTGCTTTATGTGATTTTGTGAAGATTTTTGGATAGTATCTAAACACAAGAAAATAGTAAAAATAATCGATGCATCTCAGGCTTTTTCATGCTATTCTTCGAGCTATTCGCTAAAAGAACCTTTAAGGAGTTGTCCAAAAATTATTTATTTATTTATTTAATCTCCACATACACCAAATGATACATGGTTGCGTCAATATTCTTCAAATACTGCGAAAAAGCCTCGGAAAAAGCGATTCGACTGGCAACCAGTTACCTAGTGCTTCTTGTGATTTTCGAGAGGATTTTTGGATAACATAAGAAAGGAGTACGACACCCGCAAGGAAAATCATCCAGGTATCCGAAAGGTAGTTTTTTTGCATGCTATTCGCTAAAAGAACCATTAAAGATTTGTTCAAAAACTAGTTGAAAGACTATTCCTGAAATACTGTGAAAGAGCTATACGTCTGACAACGCTGCACGGCGGAATTGGGGGGGATCCGCCGGAACCGGCCTCAGTTCCAGCTGGTCCGGGCAAGGTCAAGGACCCATGGCCGTAGCGTCGGAAAAAGGGGTTTTAATAGCGTTTTAAAAAAAATTATTTCTGACGTTAATATGCACTTTAGAAAAATTTTAATTGCATAGGCGTAACAAGTGCATTTTTCCCGACCTGCCCTTAAAATTTCTGTACTTATCAAAGTTACACCCTGTATAGATACTTTTTGAAGGCGGCGGTAAAATCACAAAAATCGCCGTGACGTGATTTTTTAAGAGATGCGGCTTTACTTATTTTCTGTATATTTGTACGCTAAATAGCTTTTTGTTTTCATATTTACGAGATCAAAAATGACGTGCTTTGTAAAGTGTTGTAAAAATGCGAAGAGACTTTTACATCTAGATTGTGAAATTACGTTACATAAGTAAGTATCAATAATTTTTGCTTTTGTTTTTTCGTTGATCTTCTCCGATTTCTTGCTGATTTTTAGGTTTAGGTACAACAGAAAAAACTAAATTTGTGTGGCTTAGTACCTAACTCTATATAGGTGTCGTCGACAAGAATATTCTATGAATGGACTCTATGTAGGTATATGTGTTTTCTATTCATTGTATGAATAGAATGTTTTAATGCAACAGGAAAGAACGCGAAAAGTGGCGCTCTACCATCTAGAAACCCAACGGAAGGAGCAGCGGAGGTAATGCCACCATTACCTATAAGTGGCATATGCCCTCTTTTTTCCACTATCGTGCCGAATGCCACAATAAGGGACAAATTGCTCCCATCGTTCTCTACTGGCGATAAGCAATGCATTGGCGGAAATAAATTTTTTATTATACTTCTTTGAAAACACCTTATTTTCATCTGTTTTAGCAATATTGAAAGATGGGGAAACAGCGCATGGAAAAACTTTCCGTGCGCTGAATAAAAATACCGAATATATGGCTTTATAATATAAATATACAGCAAAGTAAACTAAATTTAAGAAACTATGCTCTCTGATATTTAACATATACCTATTTTGTATTTTAATTCGTAAGTGTTTCAATATTTAGATACATTTCTGTAATATTTTTGACGTTTTATTCACCTTATCTGAGAATAACTAATTTACAACAAAGCATCTTTGAAATAATTTGAGAGTAACCATGAAAACGCATCATACATACCAAACAATATATTGTCTGCATTGTTTATTTTTTTTCAATTAAATTTATTACAATATGCCGATAAAATGTTTTAAGTTTCCGTTTTCAAAGAAGTATAATAAAAAATATCGTTCATTACACGTCCAGAAATAGATTTTTCCGTGCTTGCATGACTTCCCGTGTTCGGCTGCGCCTCACACGGGAATTAGTCACGCGCGCACGGAAAAGTCTTTATTTCCAGACTCGTAATGAAATATACTATTTCTTCACTTAAAAGAATTAAAACTTGGTTACGAACCAATATGGTCCAAGACAGACTAAAGTAATTTTGCCCTATTAAATATTCATCGCAATGTACCCATAAATGAAGAAAATATCAGTTTGCGCGAAAGAAGAGAAAATATGATTTTATTTTGAGTTAAGTACATTATTTTTTTAAATCTAAAGAATTATTGTTTCTTTTTGTGATTTTGTTTTGTTATGTTTATTATTTAAGTTTGTTTTTTATTTTGTTTGGGTAAACATTTTTTTGTTTTTGTTTTTCTAGAGAAATAAATTATTTTATTTTTCACAAAAATACATATATTATATTCTAAAAATTTCCCTTACCCCGGCCCCTCAGGAAAAATTTTTACCACGCCGCCCCCCCGTTTAGACTTGCCTGGATCCGCCTCTGGCATCAGCATTCTTATGGTTGTCCCCTTTGCGATGTTCCACTTTGAAGTCATATGAGTCTTAATATGAAAGGTTGGCCATATAAATACTTGTGGAAATGTTCAACGGCCTTGACCACTGCTAGCAGTTCCCTTCATGTCACGCAGTAGTTTCTCTCTGGCTTTGACAGTTTTACTGAAGTATCCACGATGAATGTCTTTCCAGAAATGGGAAACGTCAAAATTGGTGATGAACATAAAGCTTTCTTCAAGGTCTGAAATGCTTCTTCACAATCTGAGGTCCACATATAATCGATCCCATCCTCTGTGAGCCTATGCAACGGCCTGGCTATGTGTGCAAAGTTTGGGACAAATCTCCTGTAATAAGTGCACAGGCCCAGGAAGCTCCTTAGTTCATGTTTATCTTTCGGTCGCGGCCATTTTTCAATTGTCTCTATCTTTTCTGGGTCTGTTTTAACTCCTTGCTCTAAAATTACATGCCCCAAATATCTAACTTCCTTCTTGAAGAAACAGCATTTCTTTGGGCTTAGTTTTAGACTAGCTTCTCGTGATTTCTTGAATACCTGTGATCTTCAAATGTTCTTCCCAAAATAGTGACATCATCCAGATACACTAGACAGGTTTTCCATGTCATACCTCTTAGCACAGACTCCATGAGCCTATGAAAGGTTGTTGGTGCATTGCAGAGGCCAAATGGCATAACATTAAATTGCCATAAACCTGTACCAGTAGAAAATGCAGTTTTCTCTTTATCTTGAGTGTGCATGTCGACTTGCCAGTACCCACTCTTCAAGTCCAACGTGAAAAACCATTTCGAACCAGATAGTGTCTAAAGTGTCATCTATTCTGGGTAGAGGGTAGCTGTCCTTCTTGGTGACGTCATTTAACCGTCGATATTCTACGCAGAATCTCATAGAACCATCCTTCTTCTTCACTAGGACAACTGGAGAAGTCCATGGACTCTGTGACGGTTCAATGATTCTCTGCTGTTCCATTTCCTTCATCATAGCTGAGACCTCTTCTTGCTTAGCAAGGGGTATCCTTCGAGGAGCCTGTTTGATCGGAGGGTTATTACCAGTATTTATCCTGTGCTGTAATAAACCTGTCCTTCCAAAATCGCATTCAGACGTAGGAAACACATCACGATTTTCTTCAATCAGTTTTCGCAGTTGGTACTGCTGCTCCATTGTTAAGTAAGCAGCGGCTTCTTCGACCATCTTCTTCAGGCTCTCTGGTAGGGGCTGTGGAACTTGCTGTGGTGCAACCTGATTACTCATAACTGCCTGAACTTCATGGCATAACACAATCTTTTTTTCCTTTGCTCAAATTTTGATCATAGTTCTTCAGGTTAGCAATCCGCACAAATATTACACGCCCTCTTTTGGTGGTCAGCGTTTTTGCAGGAAATAAACCTCTTTTATACAGTCTGCATTCTTCTTCGGGTTCCACAATAATGGTTTCGCCATTCAGTCCATCGTAGGTGGCCTTGATAACCTTTTCAGAATTAGCCGGAACCGTGGTATCTTCGTAAACGGTCACAGTTCGGATAGTGTTGCCAGCCATGTTAGGACGTGTCATCAGAATCTCTTCTGTCTTAGTCCTCAAAATCCTCTCGTGAACTTCTATCTTGAACCGCTGTCCACGCATGACATCTAGTCCTAATATAACATAGTCGGTTATTTCGGCTACAAGGACTCTGTGCTTAAACTAGTTTGGTGGGGGTGCAATCCTGCAGTGGGCTATGATGTTCGGCCTCACGATGGTATGACTAGAACCAGTGTCCACCACAATGTCACATTCCCGGTCGCAGATCTTTCCTGGTACTACCAAGCTGTCTCCTGAATTCGGCAGCCCGTTGACTTTTATCCTAATAGGTGGGGCTTGGTAGCACCCAGCCAGCTTTCGCCCCTCAAAGCTGGCTACTCGGAGTTTTCCTGCTTCTCACCGTCAACAGGATTGGGGCACTGGCGTTTCAAATGCCCCTCAACTCCGCAATTCCAGCAGCGCAGTGGTGTACTTCTTCGAACACCCATCCCATCTTCGGAGGTCGTAGCACGTGAAAGGATGTTTTGGATATCCCCTACCATTTGTTCTACGTTGGAATTACTGGTACTGCTTCTGTTTTGCAGTCGCACCTGTCTTAACCTCACTTGTCTACGTGCTGCCTGCGCGGCGGCTTCGAATTCCAAACCGTGCGCCAAGGCTGACATCTGAGATGTTTTTGTGGCGGGCTAGCCGAAGCGCTTGGCTAGTCTCGCTGTCACGCACGCCATCTATGAAGCCGCTTACCGAAGTTTGTTCCCGGAATTCTACTGGGGCCGATGGATAGGCCAAATTTACCAGGCGAGCAATGTCGGCTTCAAATTGTTGCAGGGTCTCATCGGTGCGTTGTCGTCGACCTTTCAGTTGCGCCTGGTATATCTGTTGTAGATGGGCTTCTCTATATCGCATTTCAGGTGCTCTAACCAGGGAACTATAATCATGCTGAGCGTCGGCCGGTATCGTTCGCAACACTTCGGTGGCCATAACTTCAAATTCCGAGCTTTCTCTTCTCCTGTGCAGAAGTTTCTTTCTGCAGCAGCCTCAAACTGGTTAAGGTAAGTGCTCCATGCCACTTTTCCATCAAACTTGGGAGACTTCATTTTCATAGAGGATGTGGTCATCCCTGCTTCTAATTTTGATACACCCTGTAGCGACAGCTGATTCATCATCGCCTCCAGCTGTTCCATTCTTCCTTCACTGTTGGCAAATCTCGTTTTTCTTTTATCAAGTTCGGTTTGTACCTCATTTTTCATTTCTCCGATTTCCGTTTGCACTTCCACCTTGATTTCTGTCTTCACTTGGGTTACTTCTTCTTCAACAACCCCTTCGAAGTTGGTAATTTTCTTTTGTAGCTCTACTTGAATCTCTTCTAATTTCTTATTGATTTCGTCTCGTCCAGTTTTATTTATTCTTTAAGATTACTCATCAGTTCTTCTTGCTTCAAATTTCTTTCTTCGTCATTCTTCTTTAATTCGTTCTTCATTTCTTCATGGAGATTCTTCATTAATTCTTCTTGTTCCTTTTCTCTTTCTTCAAGTTTTTTGTCCATTTCATCAAATTTGTTCATAAACATTTCCATCAACTTTTCCATTTCCATTGCGGTCTGTTTTCTGGTTGTGGGCATTCACCTCGGGGTCCTCTTAAAATTCCACTTCTGACACCAAATGTACTGTATTTCAACATTCACAGTCCAAACTCGTTGCCTTGGTTACTACTTTTATTGTTTAGCCTTCAAAAAATCACAAATAAACTTGTCAGCTTACTGTCACTGCCCAAGAATATTCTTTCAGCTCCAAAATTCGCACAAAGTCGCTTTCTAACCTTTCACTTTGTTTAGGCCCAATTCCCAGGGCTTATATACTCAAAAGGAAAACTGGAGAATCCTCTAGAATGGCCAATGATAGTTCAAAAATTATAAAGTTCTAGCAAACTTTCTAGAAAGTTATGGAACCTTTACAGGGAAAACAATGAAAACTAAAGGAAAACGGGGCCCTGGAGGCCTCAGGCCAACAAAGATATGACGGAAAATGCCTCTAAACTAATCATAAAAATTGTAAAACTGTAAGTAGAATACTGAAACTCAAAATTTATCTGCTAAATCTTTGAGTAGGTTAGAAAACAGTGGAAACATGTTCGTTGAAAGCTGATATAACAACTTTAGAGGTATTTTTCGTTACAGTACAATTAGTTTATTTCATGTTAGCTTAACAAAAATCTTTAATACCAGACGCAACTTGGGTGAAAATGTATTGATAACAATAGTTATATATACAGGGTGGACCCAGATGGACTATACGATAGGTGTAAAAGACAAAAAAATTTCGAGTCGAAACTTGAGCCTTGGGGGATCAGCTTTGCTTGATTAGAAACTAATTTGCACCGTATTTTTATATTTTAAAAATTAAGCAGGCCTTGGCAGGGACATTTATTCATTTTCAGTTCAGGTATACTACCTTTTCCTCAAGAGATATCGAAACATTTTATAAACAAAAGTTGTTCCAAATCACCGTACCAAATTATAAAACAATCGACACATTTTGATTTTTTATATTTTTTCAATTTTTGCGGTTTTAGTGCAAATCAAGTACATTTATCGAAAAATTTTATTTCAACTTTATTTTTTTCCAATAAATAAAGTTGAAATTAAAAAAATTCAAAGTCTACCGATTGTTTTAAAATTTGGTACGGGGACTTGAATTTACATTCTGAACAATTTTTTACGATAAACTTTTTCGATGCCTCTTAAGGAAAAGGTAGTATACCTGCTGAACTGAAAATGAATAAATTGCACCTGTCAAGGCCTGCTTGATTTTTAAAATATAATAATATGGTGCAAATTAGTTTCTAATCAAGCAAGGCTGACCCCCCCAAAGGTCAAGTTTCAACTCGAAATTTTTTTGTCTTTTACACCTATCGTATAGTCGATCTGGGTCCACCCTGTATATAAAAATACCGAATAATATAACTTTTTCTAAGTAATCACGCCTAAGGTTAAATAAAGCAGACACCCGGACATTGACCTATCACAACGCAATCTTTCAGTGTACCTAAGTTGCATGGGATGCACCAGCTTGGCGCCAAGATGCGCCTGGCATATCGTGCTAGATCAAGGTAGAACGATCGTTCAAGTCAAGCAACGGCGCGGGGTCGGCTCATGGATGGGCGATTTCCTTTTTTAGTTTTTTTACGTAACACAATACTTCTTCTTTCCGCTTGCAAAAAATTATATGTACCTCGGCACTGTGGTTTCTTTTTATGACACGTGGTTTATTTGCCTCATAAAAAGTTGATCTTCAATGCCTTGGTACATAATTAACTATTTATTATGCAAAAGGTGACACGAAGAGACATAAAAATGACCTATTAAAGGTGTAGAGAGGCCTTCTGGAAGTTGCAGAAGATGAAAATAGTTATTTAGGGTATAGGTATCTACTAATGTGTTGTGTTCAATATGTAAGTCGTGCGACAAAAGGTTAATCCACAAGGCCTCTAAGTAAATAAGAGATTTACAAACGTGGAAGTACTTGAGATTTCGGAAAAATATACCTACAAGTTTTTGGCGGTTGGAAACCTGGGGCATAGAAGAACGTCATTTAAATAATCTAAGATATCGCCGAAAATACTGGTGTAAGTTAGTCATATGAAAAATCAAACTAAAGTTTCAGAAGTAGGTATGTCAGTAACAACGAGGACTGAATTTAAGTTTACTTAGATACTACAGATGAAACTAGTTTTCCTTTTTCCGTCTTGTTTGCTTTTCTTTAATCTTTCAGCCGTGTACAAACGAGCCTAATTTATTAAGGCCTGATGGAGTTTAATAAAATTACTTTCTTATACCGTTCCTTTGCTTTTTCATGTCCATTCATTATCCGGACCAGCTGATCGCATGCCGATTCAGAGGCCAAGTACAAGGGCGTGTGTAAACAAAGGAAGCTGCCCGCTTTGCGTATGGAAGCACACGGGTGGCTCTTGGCGTGAAGCGTCGCGCTTCGGGCAGGTCAGGGTCGAAGGTGGATCGGATCACCGACCATCCGCGAAGAAAGGCGGATCCCGCGCTGTGTTGCCACATATCTACTCAAATATTTGGTTTTTCCTCACATTTTCATACAAACGATTTATCCTAACTTTCGTTTAGGAAGAAAAGAAGAGTCCTTATTAGATAAACAGCATTTTGTAAGTACTTAAGTAAATTGCTGTACCCACACGGTGATAAAATTCAAATAAAAAAAAATATTTCCGGTTTGACGCGAAGTGAGCATTACTCGGCCAGTTTTTCGAAACACCCTATACATATTACAGTTTCTAGATTGCGTTTGTTCTCCTTATTCCAACGATATGCAGGTTTATGTAAATATCTCTAAAAATAACCGAGCTACGAATCTTTATTTTATAGGTAAATTTCGTCAAACAAGCTATTTGCCTGGAATGCTAAAAAATATTAATAAAAAATATATAAAATTATATATGGATGAAATTGGGAGGACAAAATGTAGTCTAAAAACCACAAATATACAGGTTGTCTCAAAAACTGACCAAGTAATTCTGGCTTCCGTTCAAACGGGAAGTCAGCAATAAGGACCAGCATTTTTTGTCTCTGCCTGCAGTATCTAAACTCAATTTCTAATATTCCGTGATAAAATTTGCCCTAAACTTTTTCCAACAAATTGGTTCATATTTTTGACTATTTCCCGTATAAAAAAACTGAAATCATATTCGGATTCCTCTTAAAATTCTTCATAATTATAGTTTTCAGATTTTATTTTTAGCTCAAAAATAACGGAAATAACAGCTAGTGTGTATTTAAATTGCCCCCCCCCCGGTACAATCTGTACCTACGTGTCGGTAAAGCATTGAGGTAAGAGGTTTAATTCTTTTGCTTAAACGAGAATATTATTATAATTTATATGTTACTATAAATCAAATAGGTTGTTTTATTGGGAATGAAGCCAATAATTATTTTAATAGTGAAGACTCTTTCTATTTGTGATTGCATTCGCAGTATTTTTACCGCTTCTTCACTCACTCTAAAATACAAGATCCTTGAATTACAATAATAAATGTAAATATAGTTGCAATAGGTGAGTTCTTAATGGAATTCCTTGTTATTATATATACCTAATATTATATAATTCATAATAATATTATAACATTTATAATATGAATCTATCTATAATAAGGAACTTTAGTTTCAATCTGCAGGGAAGAGAATGAACCGCAGTGATATGCACTCGTCGCGCCAAATTCGCTGTTTCTATATTTGCATTATTTATTTCAGTAAAAATTTTGCTTCAAGCGGTTTAACGATATTTGGATGATATTGTACAGGGTTTTAATCGGGAAAATTTAAAAAGCGATCGAACTCGCAAACATAATTAAATGAAACTTTGTTTGAAACTTCGTTTTCGAGATACAGTATGTCAGGATTTATTATTTGTTTTTAAACTTTGCGATTTGTGGAATAATTGTTTTGATTGTTAAAATTGCTGACCATTGATTATCAAAATTCTAACATGTTACAAGGCTTAATGGAATAAATTATATTTTATTATTTAATTTTAGCTATGGAATTAAATTCATTCCTTTTTTCTCTAGAAAATAAGCAATATTGACAAAAAATGCAAGAGAAAATTTTTCACTATTTAATCCTATAATATTATCAAACTTATAAAAAAGCAGCGAAGTGTGCCCCAGCACCGCCCTTAAAATCTAATTATATCAAACTAAACTCTTTACTTATTAATAAAAACATGGCAAGTTTCATTAAACTCGGATCTTTTGATATACTTATACGTATCTGCAGTGTGGCCCGTTTGGAATAGAGACACCTCTGTAAAATTGTTATTTTTGCTCCGATTTAAAAAAAAATTTTTGTTAGATAGGTCTCTGAAAATACCATTCGACACACCTTCCAATTGTTTTGAAAACCAAACACCTGGCTAACTGCGACATTTTTTATACCCCCAAAATTCAAGAAATCATATTAGGCATTTTGTTATCAAAAAAAATTACAAAAAAAGTTGTTTAGAATGAACCAAAAATCCCAAATCCAAAGTTTTATCAAAATCAAAAAATCAAAAATTTCCGAAAAAAATAAATTGACGGTCCAAAAATCACATTTTAATAAATTTGTACGGTTAGCAAAGTTAATTTTTTAACTTCAAATTTCCCTGGCACACTTTGAAATTAAAAAACTACTTCTTTGATAATTCACAAATAACGTTATAAAAAAAATCCTACATTGTTGTTAAGCAGTTAATTATGTTGCAACAAAAGTAGTTAGTTAATTGCTAATATACCATGGTTAGTCCGAATAGTAAAACTAAAATTGTAGGAAGAAATTTTTAACATTTTTAAAATTTCGTTTTTATTTTTTCTATACTAGAGAGGCTCGCTAACGGCAATGTTCCAAATGAATTTTTGGTAAATTGAAGTTCATATTATATGCCTTGCTAAAGGGAAATGCAAGTACACACATATTATAAATCACTGTAATAAAAAAATTAACCCTTCCAAAATATCTACACATTCTACACGTATATACAATGCAGGGTGTTTCTTATTAATTAATTAATACACAACTTTTGCACAAAACTTTTTTCTATGAGAAATATTAGAGAAATAAGAGGGGGTCGGACTATAGTATCTTTTAATTAGGTAATAGTGCATAATATGTTAAGTTATCATTCTAGGGATGACAAGGCTCTTGGTACATAATATACTTTATATTAATATTTAGAACATTTTATGTGGTAATTTTATTTTAAAACCCTCAGAATACACGACCGGTTATGTCGGGCAACTTAAACAATACTTCCACTCACGTAGTGATAAAATGGAGTATCTAACGCATACCTATTTTGTTTTGTGGTAGCAAAATAATAAGGGCATGTGGACAATATGGCTTCCATGTTGGTAGATACCTATATACTCGCTGAGCCCTAAGCCATTGTAAACAAAATTATCCTATTTAGAAAGCAAGGGAAAATTGTCGATTTTGCTCCTCAACATACCTACGCAAGAGCTACTGAATCAGACATAACAAACCTGGCAACACAGCTGGCCGACGAACTGAGCGGGTACATAACAGTTTAGTGTGTGGTCACTGAAGAGTGATCAAGGGTGGCTGCGTTCGTAATCGCTGTCGATCCCGGCGGTGTGTAAAAATCACCGCTCGAGTGTGCTATTATCTGATTCAGTGACCACTTGCTGGCTGGCTGGTCGATTTCCATTTCGGATTCGTCTGATGCGACCCGCTGGGTTGATGTAACCGGCTGTCGGTTTTAGCGCCTTCACCACGGCACCTGAGAAACGATCGGCTAACTGCAAAACGATGGAAAATTACATCTAATGTTTTTGGAATTCTATTTTTATTGGTATTTCAATACTGTTTGGTAAGACGGTCTTCATCGTCTGTTACCTAGAAGCATCCTAAAAGTGCTAAAATACGCGATATATCTAAGTTCTTGGAGTATTGTAGTGCTATAAGTGGTCGCTACGCGATATCAAAAAACTATAGATATTATGTAAGTTGGAGATAAACTTTGGTCAATTTTTCCTTTCGCGGTAAGACAATATAATTAGATGCACAATACTCACATTGTATATTGGTTATAGCCATCAAATTGATAAGTAGTATGGAAGGAGTACAGAGAGAGAAACTGGCAGCCAAACTTGAGGAAGTGAAACAACAACTAAATCAGGAGAACTAATACATAAAAGGAAACAGGAACAGACAAAATATGTTCAGTGGTTCTCTGGCTTTATCTTTTTTATTTCTATTTATTGTGCATGCGTTATTAGATATTAGTATTCATGGTTTAAAATACCTACTATAGTTTTGTGTCTGTTTTTTATGTCAATGTTTAGTTTAAATATAAGATTGAGAAATTGGACATGATGGTGTTTTTGGAGTTGTTTGGTTTTCCATCGAGCTGCAGTTTTAAGTTTTAGGTTTTAGGTATGTACGTACATAAATTAGCAAACTAACTAGAAAACTGCGTAGTTTCCAAAATGTGTTTATATTTAAAAGGCTGTTGAAAAGGTTTCCATTAAATTCATCCATTATACGACATTCATACCACATCATATGCCGACCGTCACGAGACAAGTTCATTGCGAATCTTTGGCTTAACTATTGCCAATAAGTTGAAACCTGTCCCTCTATAGAGGACATAAACTGTGTTAAACAGAATGCACAAGAAAGCCGGAGCAACAGATTAAAATTAATTATTTGAATAGCGGAAGCGGTAAGGGTAGGTAGGTATAATATTTTAAAATTCTAAAATTGTATAGCTATTTAAGATTTTTACCCGAAGTTCTCAAAATAAAAATGTTAGTTGTGTTAGTTGCGAATTTCAGTAAAATCTCAAATAGCTTATACTTAATACTTTAGAACTCTAGCGAAGTGCAGTGAAAATATTTCTTGTTTGTACATCGATCATCTGTATTTTGTTCGAGATCCACAGATTCAAAGCAAATAACAATAATTTATGTACCGAGGCACTGAGGTTAAACTTTTTATGACTCATGTAGAATTTAGTTGCCGAGGCCTCTGGCCGAGGCAAATAAACAACATGAGTTCCAAAAAAACTTCAGTGCCGAGGTACATAGGTATTATACATTTTATTAGGCAAAAAAAGAATCATAATGGATCACCCATTCGATGAACCAACTGAGCGCGGCCTTGCTTGACTTCGACGATCGCTCTATACCTAGGTCAAGTATGACGGGGCACAGCGCTTCCCAATAGAAACTCCAAGCTGCTGCCTGTTGTGCAGTCTCCATAAAAAATAGATTGATATTCAAATCTACTAAAAATATTTATACTGAAAAATATGTATACTGAAAGATGGCGCTGCTATACAATGTGTCCCAATTTGATACTGGACACCTCAGAACT
Source organism: Pseudeuparius sepicola (assembly GCA_963920635.1). NCBI lineage: Eukaryota > Metazoa > Arthropoda > Insecta > Coleoptera > Anthribidae > Pseudeuparius > Pseudeuparius sepicola. The sequence goes on along the minus strand of OY987302.1, from coordinate 40,877,737 downwards.
ATATGAAGGAAAAGGAAAACAAATGGTCTCTATTTTTTATTGGTAGTTCCAAGGGAGAGTATCTCATAGGCGGTGGTATTTCGATGGATTAATTATTTCATGACCTGCTCTGATTTTTTAAATTAGATAATTTTCAGGAAACCCTATTAGGGATTTTTTACGACAAAATGTTATTAAGGAAACTTGTTCAGAATGAAAAACTGAGTATAATTGCAAAATTTCAAAGTCTAGGCCTACCTTGATTTTTAGCTTTTTCGCCATTTTTCTTAAACTTTTTTCTTAGAAATGTGTTCTTTCTGGACCTTTCACGTCAAAGAGCTTAGATTCCTCAAACAGTAGATTACTTGGATATCGGTGTGACTTTTTGTAAATTTTCTTTATGATAGCTTTCTGAATTTTTTCTAATGGCTCAATATGTGACTGGCTGGCTGCACCCCAAGCTGTAATTCCATAATTTATGTGACTTTGCACAAGACAGATAGATTGATTTCATTTGATCCGTGGTTAGTATATGACTCAGTGCATTTATTTTATTAACAGAAACCTAAGCTTTCTCACGACAAAATTAATATGTATGTTCCATTTTAGGTTGCAGTCTACGTATATACCAAGGTACTTAATGTCGCTTTTTTGTGAGATGGTTACTTGCTTGGATCTATCTTGCATCGATAATGTGTTGTAAGGAGGTAAGTAACATAGCAGGTCTTATCTAGATTGATTGTCAAAATTCTACTATCAAACCACTGGAGGATGCTAGTAAAATCGTCCCCTATTAAACTTTTTAGTTCATTCCATGTACTTCCACTGTATAAAATCGCTGTATCATCGGCAAAACTCACTATGTCTCCTTTTGTTATTGCCAAATACATCTCAGCCAGATACACATTAAAGAGGGTGGGGCCCAATACTGTTCCTTGTGGCACTCCATACTTCACAGTTCGTTTGTCACTCAAAGTGTCATTCACTTTAACCAGTTGAGTTCTATCTCTGAAATAACTTTCAAATAGTTTATGAGATGTTCCTCTAAATCCAAATCTTTCTAACACATTTAATAGCTGTGTGTGTCCACTGTATCAAATGCTTTTGATATGGCTTTTGACATGGCCTTTTTTTGTCTACTAACTCACTAATTTTCCTCATCAGATAATTAATTGAGTCTTTTGTCGATTTTCCCTCGCGAAATCCAAACTGTCTGTCCGATAAGATCTTATATCTATCTAGATATGCCACAATGCTTTTTTTTCAATATTTTTTCGAACACTTTTGTTAGGTTAGATAATAATGAAATTGGTCTATAATTAGATACATTGCTTTTGTCACCAGATTTAAAAATAGGTTTTATAATAGCAATTTTAAAACCTTTAGGAACAATGCCGTTCCTGAAACATCGGTTAATTATCTCACTCAAGGGCGCTGCTATAAATTGAACTCCCAATTTCAGTGATTCCGATTTCAGTGTGTCCATGCCATGCATAAATCTAAAAATCAAAGTAGGCCTAGCCTTTTGAAATTTTGCGAATCTGCTCAGTTTTTCATTCTGAACAAGTTTTATTAATAACATTTTGTCGTAAAAAAATCCCTAATGGGGTTTCTTGAAAAATTGCTATTTTAAAAAATCATAGCAGGCCATGAAATAATTACCCCATCCGAATACCCATCCGAATACCACTCTCCCTTACTACCTTGGCAATACCAATAAAAAAATAGAGACCATTTGTTTTCCTTGCCCTTCATAATATATTTCTGAGGTATCCAGTATCAAATTGGGACACACTGTAGGTAACACTTTTGACTGGCGTCTGACGTTTGATGTTTAATTTCGCCAAGGCCTACTTATTGAAAAAATCGTAAAATAATGGGCTACTTCAGTGCCGATTTCTGAGCTTTTATTGGCGATATTGAGACACTTTACTGCCTATTTCAAGAAAATTCAGTTTAAAATTTGAATATGCAACATTTCAAAAACCATAAAATATACATAATAGTTTAGAGTTTTATATATTTCCAAAAAATATGTTTTTTAATTTTGGCAAAACCCATGAAGGTATCTCTCTGAAATTTGGTATTGAGTATACTACACGTTAAGGGTGAGTTTACCTTAAACGTTAGAAGCTCCTGTATTTTCCTGCTCTCCGCATTGGCATATAGGGGAGGTTGAGGTCAACATTTGATTCGAGAAAAAAAAATGATTCTGGAAAAATTGAACTATCTTTTCGTAATTTTATTTTCTTATTTATGCGTGACCGAAAAGGTCTCTTGATTTACTCGAAATTTAATTTATTTGGTCGCATAAATGGGCATCGAATAAAATTCTGCATTTTGCTAAAGCCTAATTATGTTATACTTGGAAATCAAGTTATTTTCCATTGTCAAATTGTCTATTGGGTTAATTAGTAATTATTATGAATTTTTCGTTGGAAGAATTGACTTATTTTTTGGGACATTTCAATTCCCTGCTATTTCATGACAACCGTATAGACGCAGAAAGAAAACATGATGAAGAAAGGTAGTTATAGTTCACTCTACAGAACAAAGCATATCATGGTCATCATTTTTGTTAGACCCTGTATATGGGACTCATTGCATCTACTCAAATATTGCCCTGTCAAGGAACCAAAGAAATACCTATAGCTTTTATCAAGGAACTTCCTAGTGGATACCTATTTTCAGGCATGGTGAGTGATGATGTTCCCCTGAAACTTTACAAGCTCGTTACCTTTAACCCGCAATTTAGAGGCAACCATTTCCGACGCCCTAAAATTACACCTAACAAGTTTTGCTTCTTAGTTCCAGGCCGATCTGCCGCCGACATCTCCATCTTCTCCAACTTTTAATTGGTGCGATTAGCGGCGCGGGGCCCGCGCGGCCCGCCTTCATTACAAAGCCATAAGCACCGTACGGGCCCCGAGGTCCATAAACTCTTCGCGCTCCCGGAGGTGTGTGTAACCACCGGCACGGGCACACTCCGGAACCGCACACCACGCATTTCCTGCAGCACGTGCCCCGGCGTCGCGCCCATGGAGCTAGCAGGGCAGCGGTGGAGCGCGAGCTGAGGAAAACCGGCGATCGAACGTTTTAGGCGGTTATACCGAATTGTCTCCTGCTTGGTCTCAGTAGGACGTTGAAAAAATGACTCCAATCAATCACGATACATTTTCTCTCTGGGGTCAATTTTAAAGATGTTAGGTGTGGGTACAAACTAACTATAGTATATTTCCTACGCGTCGTTCAGCCAAGAAATCGAGTGTGGAAAAGACACTTTCCGCAGGAGTTAGGAACACTATTTTTTCTACAAGCGTTCGGAAAAGTAAGACACTTTTCCGCACGCATTTTAGTTTAGAAAGTGTCACTTTTCCGCACTAGTGCGGAAAAGTAGTGCGGAAAAGTACTTTTCCGCACTATTGCGGAAAAGTGACACTTTCTAAACTAAAATGCGTGCGGAAAAATATACTTTTCCGCACGCTTGTAGAAAAAGTATATTTCAAGTCTCAAATGTATATAGAAATAAGGTACCTAATTTTAAACAACATAAATTTGATCAGGATGCAATGGCTTGCTAAAGCGACATGCTGAGAACATATTCCCTTAAATAATATAAATCTGAGAATATTGTATAGATAAAGTTTAGATATTGTGCCCAAGGCTACAAAAGATAATACCCTGTTGTCTCTTGTGTTAGACTCAGTTTCTTGTTCGTATCTCGTCCAAACCTTATCTGTTCTTCGACTTGACTGAAGACCAAGTATCTTAAAACACGCATCTTTCTTCTTTCTTTTTCTACATACTATCACCCTATCAGTTATCAGCAACCTCCCTAATGGTAGAAGAAAAATATCGGCCTCTATAGGAACCTTATATAGTTACTTATATTAAACTCGAAATTTAGCAATATTTTATACATAAGTATAATTGATATTTTTAAATGTCTAAGTCTATTTTAATGGCATTATTGTTCAAATAATTGGAGCAACTGTGTCATAATTTCTATATAATTTAAAGGGCAATTTGAAAAAGTTAGTACGTTTTGCACAATCTAATGGAATGAATAAATATCAATAATTATTATTATTATAGAAAGTTAGGGTGTTGAACTGATCCTACTTGTAATGAACAAAAACTCGTCAGTTTATTGCAAAAATTTATTCTTCTACTTTGACACTACTTTCTTAAACAGTTTTAAGGTTGAAAATGTGTAGTTACCAAAAAGTGTTAGAGAAAACCCGCTAAACCGTAGATCCTGCCAATGGCTCGGTATACAAACTTTTCATTCGAGCACACGCCTCTGGCTCCATATTAGCTGTGACAGCATAGCACGAGCCTTCGACCGTAACTCTCACTCCTATTTATTATTATCACTGTCGCTTCACTAAAAGACGGAGACACAAGACGCAAACGCCCTGCAAGCTGAGCGTAAAAACGCAAGTCGGCTGAAACCGCAATCATATTCGTGATAATATTTGACCATTTTCAGCATATTAGTCACTTTTTAAATAATCTTAAACATTTTAAAAATGAGAATTTTCAGAAAATAGTTATTTACATTGCCAGATGCGTAAGTGCACTTTTTTGGCCGAGGAGTAGATTGTGAGTAATAATGATCTTCAAAATAACCTTTGTTCAATTACTAAAAATGATAATCAGTGATAAATATAAGAGGCAGAATGCAGCGATAATAAAAAATAAATAAAAAATGTTGAACTTTGTATGGGATTTGAACCATGGATCTACGAATTATTACTAATCGCGTACTCTTACCCCACCGGTAGCGCGGTGCTTGTCAAATTTGTTCTGTTATGCGGCTCTTATTTGACGCCAGAGAAACACTTAAATTATTAATTTTTATTTGGTATAATTCGTGTTCTTTATGATTAAAACCAGTTTGTAAAACGATTGTTGTGTAGCCTATTGACGCAAGATTAGCGTTTCGACATATATTTTATTAATGGTTTTAAGGTCCGTGCTGCGTAAGGGTTGCTAAGCAAAAAATAACAGGGCACCTCGAACATTTGACTTTCGCTTTCGGGCCTGTTGGCGAGTATGTTAAGTGAACTTACGGGGGAGGGAGCGTTGCCTCGGTCTTTAAACAACTTTCTTGCTGAAAATGCTCAACGTATATATAAACGCGCAAGAATTTTGCACCTCTATGAACTGCTATTTTCTTTGGAAGATTGGCCAAGGACACCTTTCTCTGCTGATAAATAAATAAAAAATAATTCTATCAACCATTCCGAAAACATACGGAATGAAAAATATTGAGTTTATAAGAGCAGATGTAAAGGTGCTGCTCTAAAATCAAATAATTATTATTAGATACTCTAATTTATGTTTTAAATTACGAAATAAACCACTATATATTATATATTATATATAATTAAAATATTTTGCTGCTGACTTACCCATTTCATACTATATTTCGGAACTATTTTTCTAGAATTATTATCTAAGAGAAATTATTTAGTCCTTCCGAAGGTTCATTAGAATTAAGGTTTGCACCGTTGCCAAGCACATGAGAACGCGTGCATGCTGAATTTAACTTATCAACGTTGAACGACACTTTTAAATGCAAACGGCTTGCTACAAATTGAAGGGAAGCACTTTTAAGTTTAAAAAACAGAATTTTTTCAGTTCTCACCTGATTATAAAATATGGAAACATTTTGTTATGTTTATATACATATATACTGAGATATAAACAAGTAAGCATACACTGGGCCGATATTAATGCAACACCCTTGCATTACCCCAATCTACAGGAATACATCTAAAAATGATTAATCTTATACTAAAACATTTGCTCAGAATGGGAGCTTTTCACAAATGTTTTAAAGGTTAGTTGAATCGATATCAGATTCAGAGTTTCAGAGCGAGTGGCTTATCAGCAGCTTTCACTCAGCAATGTACCTAATATGTTTGCTTCTTTATAAAATGTAGGTACATTAGTAACTCTCACAGGGGATTAATTTCTTCCAATCAATGTACTAAAACATCTCTCTAGCAAAAACGTTATATTTTAGGTAGGTACCTACCTGAGTATTTCAAATGCATTTATTATTAGTCTATTGCTTCTAAAATGACTTGTTACCAATTACACCAGTAATTATTGTACAAAGTAGTAATTTACTCCGAAACAAGAACAGCACATACATCATCGTTTGCTGTCAGTTCCAATCACTGTTGTTATGGCCTGGTAAACAAAAAACTTAAAATTCGTTTTAATCACGCTATGAAACCCTCATTGGAAACAATTAATTTTTGATTGATAGGCACATTTACCTAAGTATTGCAAACAAGGTTTATTTAGAGAAAAATTTAAAGGATAACAACGTAAAACATTCGTGCAACTACTTTTTGATTCAAAACTATGATTTCACTTTAAGAAATTTTGCCTTTCACTTTTTCGATTCTTGACATTTTCAAGTTAAGTATCCTCATACCTAAAGCCTAAGTATCCTCATACCTAAAGCCGTATCCTCATACATAAAGCCATATTAAAAGGTTTTCCGAAAATTAGTCCTATTTTAAATGTTTAGGAATTTTTTGCAGGCTAATTATATTTTGAAATAGGTTTGAAACTGTAAGAAGCATGCGCAGTTTCGTGTTTCGAACGTCAAAAAGGCACAGCGCATGCTTCTGATAGTTTCGGAATTCTGCCGAAGCAGACGTATAGTATCTAGATGTGATTCCATCAGTGCGTTGTCAAGTAAATACTATGACATTTTGAAAGAACAATATTACCATAGAAAACATAATATATAGAACAGAAAGCTCCTTAATGACAGCTGTCAAATAGACTCCAACTTTTAAACTTAATATTAGTCCATTGATATTGAGGTCCACTATTGGATGTTGGCTAAGATCATATTTTAGGAAAATATAATTCACAGGAAACTCTATCTGCTTGTTTTTATGATATCGAAAGCTGGAATCCATTTGACAGGTATTGTTAAGGAGCTTTCTCTTGTAGAACTACACTCCTGGACAAAATTAACGCACCATTTTAATTAATCCAAATATTTACAATAAAAACGCAAAATAAAACTAAGTTACATTGAAATATTAATGAACACCTACAAATTAGTCAAACATGACCTTAACATGACATATGACCTTAATTTGCGTTAATGTTACATTAAAAATGTGTTTTTGCTGAAAATGCATAACTAATCTAGCATAACTCCAAATTAAAAAAAAGAAAAATATTAGCAAACCAGAATAAATGAATCTGGGTCAACACTAATCCTGTATGGGCCCTCCTCTACTTAACACTGCATTCATGCGTCGAGGCATGCTTGATATCAAAATGTTCAACAAAAGCTTGCGGAACAATCTCCCATGCTTCAATAGCGACCTCTATATGAGTTGGTTGTGATTAGCAACAGGGAGTCTACGATTTCGAATCTTTTTTTGAGATAGTCGCATAGATGCTCTATAGGATTCATATCAGGACTGTTAGATGGCCACTGTAATAAAGATATATTAACATCATTTAGGTATAGTCAATAACCTGTCTAGCTACATGGGGACGAGCGTTGTCCTGCATGAATAAAAAATTAGGTCCAACAAACGGAGCAATAGGCATAACATGTTCTACAATAATGTTGCCTAAGTAATACTGGGCATTCATAGACCTCGTATATGTATAGGGACCAACTTCGTATGAGCATCGAAACAAATTCCCCACCAAAACATTTTAGAGCCACCACCAAAAGGTACTTTAGGAGAGATATTACACCTGACAAACCTTTCTCCTCGCCTTCGCCAAGCACGCTCACGTTCATCTGGAGCTTTAGGGCGAACTCTAGTTTCATCGGAGAACAGAACTTGTTCACTTGTTCCAATCGTGGATGGTCCAATTCTGATGTAGTCTTGCAAAATTCAATCTCTGAACTTTGTGTTCTCTGGTAAGCAATGGGTTTTGGCAGGTATCAAACGGCACCTATAGGCTCATTTTCCAATAGTAACCAAAAACCATATATCTAAGTCTATAGAAACATTTATCAATCATAAAACCGCTTTAAATAAAATTAATTCTTGCACAATAAATACACAATAGAAACAGCGGATTTTGCGCAGCTATAATACTGCTAGGGAGCATATACGCGCATATTATTATGCAAAACTGCATACAGCCGCTGTTACATGCAGCTTTACGGCGCCTATTGTGGTAACACAGAAAATAATATAGTCTATTTATACTGCGATAGTTAAGCAGTTATTGGGAATATGCACAAAGGAGACGCTCATGCTTCCCAATTAGGTACAGCAGTGGTGCGATTTCACACGAATACATTCACATCTTGCTATTTTTCTGCAAAAATATTGATTGATTTTTTTGTATTTCGCAGATTTAATTAGAGGCTGTTTAGATCCTTTTTATGGCTTTTAAACATAAATTTATTTTATTGTGGATTGGGTACCCTTAATATTTTTTATTTAGATAGGTATAAATAGACAATATATATAATAGTCGTGAAAAACAATTTGTCAGTTATGGTAATTACCCTTTCAGATTTATCATAACCCGCTCGTAGTGTAATATACCATTTTGTTGTCAGTACCAAACAATTATTCTAGTTTATCATATTAACATCAGTGTGCAGCCCAATGTCTCCTCTCTTCTCTTGCCATTTTCTCACTCTTTCATTCGATTCGGCTGTCATTTTCTGTCTTCATCTGGCACGTTCTCATTAATGATAATGTTCCACTATCTCATTAGATGAGCTCATGTAATAATACCAGTTTAAATCATTCATTCTGTCTAGCTTGTGCCGTATGTATAAGAGAATAATGAATTAGTTATTTTTCTGTTTCTTTATCTTGATTCGCCTGTTCTTTACGAGTTCCGGAAGTAGCCGATTATTATGTAATAACTATAAGAACGACTTCTGTTCAAGAGTTTTTGTTTTTTACAATAATTGCTGTATGCCATTATGGTTGTTGTCGAACGCGAATAAACCGGGTTATAATATTTTCTTTTTTTTTAGTATATCAATTTGTTCTCAGAAGTAAAAGAAAGGCAATGTTACTCTATAGTTTGTTAATGTAGGTATCCGAGACCAAAAAGTATAACAATTCATCAACGGTTGTTTTCACTTAAATACAATTCCCTTGGTGATCCGTCCAAAATAAAATAAATTAAGTAGGTATGCTCAAGCCTCCTTTTTCCACAACTACATACTGAGGTAAGACTATGACTAGGAATCTCTGAGGGTTTACCAAAATGTTTTACTGCTGAAGATGAAGGTAGGTTGAAATATATGTAGGGTGTACAAATAAGCGAGGACGACTACTGTATCTCAGGAACCCCTGGCCTGACAACTTTGGGCAAAAAATATTTATAATAAAAGTGATAATGAGATATCGCTGGAAATTATTTTTAAGTTCGTAAGTCGGCCGCTAGTGGGCGTATTCGCGACACCAAGTTAGAAAGATGCGTTTTTTTTTTCGAAAAAAATAACCGATAAAGGCATATGAAAAATAACTAGACTCTTCAGAAAATTCTGAACAATTTTCGTGGAACTGCTTATGGTTGCCGGAAGGCAGGATTAAAATGTTCGGTTCTGTGTTTACACTGTACTGGGACGTCCTGCGAAAACATTCCCGACCTGATTGCGTTAGACGACGACAACACAGAAGATGGCGAAAATGTTTCCGTCAGATACAGGACGATGAGGACCAAAGAGACAACGCCGAGTTTGCCGATTCTGTCTCTGAATTGATGTTCGAGGATGATGACAATGAAGGCGAGTCAGCTTTACAATGTCGCAAGAGACTCAAAGTGAAATAAACTCCGATATCGACCGTGGATTAGGCCTCTTGGGGATACCACATAAAAAAACACACCGATCAACTCTACCTCAAGGGTGGTGTGGAAACGAGTTGATAATGACATTTTCTTGTTTCATGTATGCACAAAATTAATAATATCGGGGTATGTAGTGGCGCGCTTCAAAAAATCATATACTTTATTAAATGTATCAAATCAGGCATCTGCACGCTCGGAAAACATTACTCTTTCAGAAAAAAAAATATTACAGAATTTTTTAATAGCGATATTCGTCTTAATCCGCGATGAAATTCTGATTTTGTTGAAAATTGCAAACCAACCCCCAACTTTGGCACGGCGTAGAGCGGAAACTATTGGTTGCTGACGAAAAATGTAAAGACTTTTTTTCGATAGCCCTTACCACAACGGCCCTATTTCCCGAAAAGCGTCCCGACGCAGAGTTTTCATCCCCTCACCTCTCGAGCGGCAACACCCTGAGGTCGCAAACTCAAGTGTACTATCAGGGGACCTATGTCTATCATCCCACCAAATTTCATTTCTTTCCGACCTTTTGCGAATAGGGACCCTTTTTTTATACCCATTGCCAGGCCTATATCATAAGCTTCCTCGTTTGAAATAGGCATTGCTAACTTCAAACAAATCACAGAGACAAGAGGCAACACTCAACAAAACTATTGACATTACAATAGGTATGTTTTTGTTTTAAAGCCTACTTAGTTTTTTCAACTAAATTGTTTATTTAGGTAAGTTGAAATGAAAACTTCGAGGACTTACGAAATTAAGTATAGGTACCAATACTTAATCGCTCGGAATTTTGTTGTTCGGAACAAAACTTCTTCCTAGCGAAGTCTATTTGATTTTTGCGGTAAGTATTTCTATTTAACTCAAGAGCTACCGCATTTTCAAATTGATTTATTTACATCTTCGGTTCTAAAAAATATATAAACCTGCGGTTTTCGCCATTTTTCTCCAAATTTTCTCCTCTTTCTAACTGCATTTAAAAAACCATACCGTTCTATTTGAATTTTTTAAGATAAACACGAAAATAATGTACAGTTTTCCTGTCAATAAACTGTGTTGGTTGAGCCGAGAATGTAATCATACCCTTATTCATATCATATTCTCTTACTCCGATTCAGATATTTATATGGACTGTTTGTCTTGACGCTTGTACTGCCGCTACCCCCCTTGTCCGCGACGCCGCCTGTCATAACGAAACCGAAAATAGGAAGAGAGTTATGCCCCACCCTGACTACCCTGTACTTAGGTATGATCAAAGTTTGTATACCGGATTAGAGTCATTAAACTGTAAATACAACATGTATAAAACTGAACATAATATGTATATCATTATCATTGGCAACTATATAGCTTATATTTGAAGCTACCTATAGATACTTTGTACTAGATCCTCTGTTGCCAACCTTGGATTTAAACGAAATTATCAAATGTCGTTTCTAGCCGTCGTTTCACAGCCTACAGAAAAGATAAGTAGTCAGTTCAAGTTAACTAAACGGATATAAATTGAAAAAATAGTCCATCTTCTTACAGTGGAGTGAAAAGACAAATCAAAAATTGAAAATCTTAAAGTCAAAACTTCACAAAAATAGTTTTTAATAAAATTAAAAACTGCAAAATCTGTACATGTTTCGAACTACTAGGGATTCATCTTCAGGAGTAAATTAAATGGTAAGAAAATAATATTTTCTACCTAAAGAAAATATTTGTGTAAATAAAATTTTTGTTGAGAAGGTTTAAAGGAATAAAATGTTATTTATTTTATTCCTCTCAATTTTATTTATTTTATTCCACTCAACCTTTTCAACAAAAATTTTATTTACACCTTTAGAAGATATTATTTGATCTCTTGGAAGCTTTGTCAATATTTCTTACCATTTAATTTACTGCTGAAGACGAATCTCTAGTGGTTCGAAACATGTACAGATTTTGCAGTTTTTAATTTTATTAAAAACTATTTGTGGAGTTTTGACTTTAAGATTTTCAATTTTTGATTTAAACGGATATAGTTTCATATCAATCCTAAATAGGATATAAGATCGAAATCAACCAATCACAGTAAAGATTGATTGGGCGCGTGTTGATAATCAAACTACCTTTGGATTGGTGTGGTCTGCCCAATTGTTTTCACATTTTATCCAAATATTTGTAACTATTAGACGTATAAAAAATACACTGGGTTATTCACTGAGAATTGACCCCCCACCTAACTTTTTTGTTTTTTAAGATAAAAGGGTGATTCAAAAAACAAAATCAATGGTTCGGCGAATACTTTTTTATGCCATGACCGTTTAGTGTACTGGGTCTTCCAAAAAGGTCGGACCAATGGCAACTTAATTTTTTTAAATGGAACACCCTGTATATTATTGGATTTTTGAAATCTGCTCATCATGGCAATCAAAATGATATCAAACTTTGTGGCATTATCTTTTTCCGTTTTTGAAAAATTCCGTATTCAAATTTTATACTAAATTTATTTAACTCGAATTTGTGGATCTCATGATAAAGATAGACGATCAATGTAATGACGAAAAATATTTGTTTTAAACAAGAGAGTAATATAGTGAGACTCCAAAATGTTTAGGAGCTTTTACGATTTTCCTGAAATTCTTTATTTCGAGAATGTAATCAGTAAAATTTGAAAAGGCTCCTAATCATTTTGGAGTTTCACTATATTACTCTCTTGTTTAAAACAAATATTTTTCGTTATTACATTGATCGTCTATCTTTATCACGAGATCCACAAATTCCAGTTAAATAAATTTAGTATAAAATTTGAATACGGAATTTTTCAAAAACGGAAAAAGATAATGCCACAAAGTTTAATATCATTTTGATTGCCTTGATGAGCAGATTTCAAAAATCCAATAATATATAGGGTGTTCCATTTAAAAAAATTAAGTTGCCATTGGTCCTACTTTTTTGGAACACCCTGTACACTAAACGGTCATGGCATTAAAAAAGTATTCGCTGAACCATTGATTTTGTTTTTTGAATCACCCGTTTATCTTAAAAAACAAAAAAGTTAGGTGGGGGGTCAATTCTCAGTGAATAAACCTGTACAATGTACAACTCGATTGGAATGTCCATATCGAATGAGGACGTGGGTCGATATGGACCTCAATCGGTTGAGGAACACTCTTGTACAAACTAGTATCTAGTATTTTACTTGCTTGCTGGAATCTCTAGCTACTCACTATATATAACAGTTATTATACCGTAAAGCTTCCACCCTCGACCCTGACCTATAAAGCTAGACGTAACGCTAAGAACCACCCATGTGCTTCCACACAAAAAATGAATGCAACTTCTTGGTCAATACACTTTTGGGTTCGTTGCTTTGTTTATGTGCGTATGGTAATAATGTAAACAACTGAAAATTAGTTTTTATCGTTTTTATAATCAATAATAATTATGATAATAATGAATGAATGCAAGAGTAACTTTTTGAAATAATTTTGTAGTGACTATAGCCGCCCCATTCTACCTAGGTACAATGTGTCCACCTTAAGGACGTGTTGGCCGATTTTGATTTTTGTGGGTGTGGGTATTATTCAAAATGGGCATACTGGCGAGTTTTATTCTTGGCTCCAAATCATGGCTAACGATGATTACTAACTTTCATGAGTTGAAATAATCTGATTGTAGATTCTTCCTTAGGATCACTTAAAACCTATTTGTACCAAATTGCATTGTTCTAAAATAAGAAAAAATATTTTATTTTAAAAAGTGTTGATTAAAAATTTGTTATTTTTAACATTAAAAACTGCAGTCTAATATACAGGGTGTTCTTAAATATCATGTACATACGGAAGGGGGTAATTCTTTGGCTTATTTCATGACTAAAACTTCATATAAACATAGGTCCGCAAACGCTTCGTTACCGATCTACAGGGTGTTGAAATTTCAAGATTTTTTTAGTTTTTTTTCTTTATAGCTCCTACAGTTTATGAGATATTTAGCTCAAATTTGGAATATAGGTTACGCTCTAGGGCCTACATCATTGGGCATGCCAAATGGTTGTGATAATCTACAAACAAAACAGGAAATTTATTTTGTACTTTAGAATCTACCAGCGGCACACCGCAAAAATGTTCAGGGGCAGAAAAGGGGGCATGACCCCTAAAAAAAGATCTCCCTGTAGATTCACACAAATAATTGGCATGCCCAATGATGTAGGCCCTATAGCGTAACCTATATTCAAAATTTGAGTTAAATATCTCATAAACTGTAGGAGATATAAAGAAAAAACTAAAAAAAAAATTGAAATTTCAACACCCTGTAGATCGGTAACGAAGCGTTTACGGAGCTATGTTTATATGAAGTTTTAGTCATGAAATAAGCCAAAGATTACCCCCTTTACTATGTACATGATATTTAGGAACACCCTGTATATAAAATAATTTGCTTCAAGAGACCACATGCTTTCGTTACTATTATACAGGGTGGTCACTTTTTTGTTCACAACTATTATTGGGATTGCGTATAATTCTATTTGGAAATGGACTTTAAAATGACGCTGCCAGGACTACTAAGTTTTGGAAACGGATAACATTTCCAATAATGGTCAATAAAAAAGTGACCACCCTGCATATTATATTTTCGTCGTTGAGTATTCTTGCAACAAGTAAGAACGGCTTTGCAAGCAGTATTTCCATAAACAAAATTTACACGATATACAGGATGATTCACCTAAAACTCCCCAGGTTTATACCTCAGTAACGAAATAAGATATTTTAGTTACGTAAAAAGAGGCTGGTAGTCTAAGACTTTATTCATTGGTTAAAATTGAACTTTTGCAGCCGAAAGAAATTTTTTGTTCGCAGTGACCTTGAAAATTAGTGCATCCGAATTATCCTTCAATTTGAAACAAATCATGTGCTATCAACAGCTCTTTAATTATCGTACTTTGAAGTTGGCAGTGCATGTGAATGTGCAAAGTCTGTAGGTGGTAGATAATCCTAAGCTTATTTCCAAAACTAAAAACAAGGAATTAATTTTCTGAGATGTTCTCACAACTATCCTTTATATCTCACAGAGTTGGTTTATCATTGTAACGCATATTGTTTAAATATATGTGCGAAGTAATTTATGAAATAAACTTTCAACTATTACTTTTGTTTTGGCCTAGCAAAGCCTTATATTAGGAAAAAGAGTTTTTTATTACTAGAGTAACCCAAATATGCAAGTCGAAACCCTAAAAATATGCGCATAAATATGCAAATAATTTACTCAAAATATGCAGGAAAATGTTGAAAATATGCAAATTAAGAAATACTTTAAAAATATAAATTTATTATTTCATTTACAAATAAACATACAAATTTCTAAATGCATTTATACATAGTAAAAGTAACAATATTTAATTTTAAATATTTTACATACAGGGCGATTGGACTAAATCTAAATATGCATTTATTATAAATTATAAAAATCAGGTTGAAATTTAGTTGTAAAAACAATAAACCACTAAATGTTGCTCAAAATTCTCAATTAAAAATTTTTTCTTCTATCAGAAATCAGAATATAAAAATTTATAAATGGAAAAACTCCTTTCCACATCAACCGATGAAAGAGGTGCGCTTTTAAAATTGCTCACTATCACAGGATCCAAAACGAAGGATTCGGTAAAAATCTCCCATTAAAATATTTGCTACTTGGCTAAGAAACTGAAACCCACTATTTTTTCCATCACATTTCTAAATTTTTGAAATATTTTGTCCCCAATTTTACCTGTGACATTTTGAAAAGCAACCTCAGATTGTTTTACCAGTTCTACACTTTGGGTTAATGGCAAATTAGGTTCCTCCATTTGTTTTATTGTTTTAGAAATAACGCTATAATTTGCTTTTAGAAAGGAAAGTTGTTTCTTTATATCCTTGTTTTCGAATAGTTGTTTAACATCTGTAAGGGACTGGAAAGATTCGTTCGAAAATTCTGAAATTAGATCTTTCAGTTGGAAAAAATTCTCGCAATAAAAAAATGCAGCTTCCAACCAAGTGCCCCATCTTGTAATAACAGGTCGAGGTGGAAGAGGAGTGTTTGGTAGTTTTTCTTTGTAGAACTGAACCCTTAAGTCGCTTTAAGGAAGACTTTTTTCATATATTGGAAATTAAACTATTTACAAGCGGAAAATGTTTCCTAATTTCCTCATACCTACTTTATTCGTTTTCAGATCACCAGGATTAATGCCCATAAAATTATAATTTTGCCAAGGTCTGTGCCTATATTATTTTGGGAAACCCATGTACATACCTACCTAGACACCGACCCCTGTTCCCAAAAATGAATGAAAGGCCTGCCAAAGATTTAAATTATCCTAAATTCTTTCAATTATGCACAATATGCCATATTTTAAGGATATATGTAAATATTTAAAAAAATGCATATAATATGCTAAATATACAAAATATGCGTGTTGCATATTTGGGTCACTCTATTTATTACTAGTCGCCTTCGGCCATATCTTTGACCACTGTGCGTTTAAAATGACAAAACAACTCTGTGAGATATTACTTTTGGAAGTAATTTTAGTACAGTCCGGCAAAACGAAAGAAGTCCAATGAAAAACTCAGTCTAAGCGCCATCCGTATGTTATTAGTGTGATGAGCATGGGCGGTTAGACTGAGTTTTTCATTGGACTTCTTTCGTTTGCCGGACTGTAGGTACATAGTTTGCACATGCATACACTGTCATATTCAAAATGCGATATCCAAGAACAATTCGGATGTACTAGATGTATTAGAATATCTCGTGTCGTTGCTGAGATATAAAGCCAGGGAGTTTTAGGTGAATCACGCTGTATACGGGTATAACCAGTTGCACCTACATTCGTGGTATTCACACCACACACCCATTAGACATAAATAGCCAGATGAGTACAATATATGGCGCTAAGAATTCGCCTAGATATCATCCTTTTAGCAATATGTCGAGTCATATAGGCGATTTCCACAAAAATTTAAACATCGTGTTCACCCTAAAGAAGATATATAGTTCATCGCGATTACTGGATATTTAAGTAAATCTTTACAATATCCTCAGAGATCAAAAGGTATACCTACATTACATCTTCGTCTCCTTATCATACAACTATTGAATGGCAAGATGGCAAATCGTGAAACTGGCTAGGAGAGGATCGCATATTTTTCCAGCACCTCCATAAGTACCTACGAGTATTAATGATGGTATGCCCCATGGATATCTATTCTCGGTTCATTATTATTCATCATAAAACGAACAACCTGTATAAGTCAAATAATAACTTTGTCCAAGCAAATAATAACTTTGGGTGTCCGGTAAAGTCGCTCCTTATTAAAACCGGGTCCATCGGCAAAAATGCCCTCAACAAGATCTTTGATAGATGCTATGGCCTTTGCGATATCTGGCGAGCAACAGCATGCAGTACAAACTATAATTGTTTTTACACATGCATGTACTTATATCTACATCATGTATATCACTTCCGTCACGATAACTACATTGAAATAAGTCAGTCAATAAATAAGAACATAAAATAGCCGGAACTGAATAGGTGACTCTAAAATATAGTCGCTACTTTGTGCGTACCTATGCCTTTATGCAGAGACCGGTTCTATAGAGAGAAACTTAGTGAAGTATTCGCTATTTAATGTGGATGATATTAATAATAATAAAAATTTATACTAACGTCTGTCGCACGAGTATAAGGCCACCAATGGCTTCTGAACAGTCATGGTGCGTGAATGATAATATGAGAAAATTAAAATATCCTTTAAAAATACGAAGCTTGTTTAGGAAAAGGGTAGTCATACTCTTACCTATAATAATTATCTGTGTATCAAGGCAATGAAGTCCAACTTTTTT
The DNA here is from genome assembly GCA_963920635.1 of Pseudeuparius sepicola. NCBI lineage: Eukaryota > Metazoa > Arthropoda > Insecta > Coleoptera > Anthribidae > Pseudeuparius > Pseudeuparius sepicola. The sequence continues at coordinate 40,860,088 of OY987302.1, read as the reverse complement.
CAGTATCAATAGGGACCTAGTATATTTTCTAATCGGGAAAAAATAAGTATTATTATGCAAATGCATTATGCACTTTCCATATCATTCTTGGTATCTACATCGAGCCCGATCAGGGCCGGTTTTAGAGGCCATGGGGCCTTAAGGGGATTTTTTTTCGGGCCCCTCTCTGTTCTAGCAAAGATGATTTTAATAAATACCTGTTAGATATATACAGTGTGTCCCCAGATGGGGTACCACACATTTCTTATATTTGGTTTTTCGAGAAAAAGTCATTCTTGATAAAAAGTTTTGCTTGTTCTTAAAATAAGATTGGCATAAAAAATTTAACATTATTTATACTGGGTGACCAGAAAATTGAAAAAACGTAAATTAACATAAGAGTAAACTGCCTCTATTTGTGGAGATACTGAAAAAAGTTATAAAGAAAATTTGTTCAGCGTGTTAAGTTACTTAGGTGTACAAAATTTCAAAGTGTAAGGCCTACTTTGTTTTTTTTATTTTTTCTTGTTTTTCTTGGATTAAATGTTTTTCTATACATAGTATGACAAAACTGTATTAGCCAAAGTTACTCAGAGTAGGAAACTATGTACTATGAAAAAATTTGGACAATCCCTTTGAGTTTCTTCCAATATTTTCCCAAATACAAAGTAGGCCTAGAATCGAGCTAGAATTGTTAAATTTTGTCATCAGGCGCAGTTTTCCATTCTGGGTAACTTTTGTTAATACAGTTTTGTCATACTATTTGCAGAAAACCATTTAATCAAAGAAAAACAAGAAAAAATAAAAAAAAACAAATTTTCTTTATAACTTTTTTCAGTATCTCTACAAATAGAGGCAGTTTACTCTTATATGTGTTAATTTACGTTTTTTCAATTTTCTGGTCACCCAGTATAAATAATGTTAACTTTTTCCATGCCAATTTTATTTTAATAACAAGCAAAACTTTTTATCAAGAAAGACTTTTTCACGAAAAATCAAACATAAGAAGCTTTACAAGAGTGTGGTAGGTACCCCATCTAGGGTATAAATGGCAAATTATTTCAAACTCTTCGTGTAACAATTATTTTTACTATTTCATCGTAAACTCTATCGAATCGGCCAGATATAAATATAAAAATATTTTAAATAATATCAAACATTATACAAAACAAGCAAAACATATTCTTACTGAAATGTACGCAATAATAATAATTAATATCAATGTTTGAAATCTCCAGAGGTGTGCGCGTTTGTTTTATACCTATATTTCAGAGAATAATATTATAATATTGATGAGAATAATGTTGCTTTCCGAATGATTCCTTATTTTATCTGCCTTGTTAAACGTTGACAGCTGTAGGCATTGACATGTACGTGAATATTTCTGTTCATTTGCGATACTTTAAAAGTTCGAAATTCTGATGTTTACATTTTTGTTCAAGTGGCTTTCGTCGAATGGGTTTCTACCTTTTTGATTTGGGATTCTCGCTTGGTGGCTGGACTGTATAGCTGACGAGAAGCATATGCCCGATGAACCAGCAGCAGGTTCAAGCGAGAGTACAACAAATTAGGTATTGCCCCTTTTTAAAGTCTTAATTATAGAAAATCTCCTTTTAGAAAGTGGTTAGAATAAATTATCTTTTTGACATCCAAAGAAATTTATTACATTAATTCCAACCGCTAACCACAATGTGATGTCATCACGTGGAAACAGGAAACCTAAGTAGCCCCTAAAAATAAAATATGAAAATTTTCAGAAAAACAGACAATCTTAGCATCCTGAGGTGACCGTATTACACGCCACTGGATTTAACCTAATTCAAATATGTTACCAATATAAGAATATATTTACACTGCTGTTGATAAGATTTTAAAATAGCGGGAAAACCTACCAATGACATTCCGAGTTACGAATTTAAAAATTTAGGTTGGCAATATTTTCATGCCATTTGGCTTCCACTTGATTTGTCATGAAATTGGATAGGTAGGTCAAAGATCGAATCACCTTCTCCCTCCCTCTGCCTATTTATCGTCCTTTGGGCTCAATTCTTCTAGGACGACCCGGATGCCGAAAGGGGTTCGGACCGAACGGGGCCCGGTCGATCCGGGCCCCTCTCAACATGCGGGCATGGGCCCTAAAGCGGACGCTTACTTCGCTTAATGCATAAACCGACGCTGAGCCCGATGGACTGCTACGCATCTAATCTCCTTTGCGACCTCTGGCCGATCTCTTATAGTCGGAGAGCTGCTGGCGTCAAAAAAGTTCAAGAGTTTTCGGAAGGTTGATATATATTTTCAAATTGAATTGTATTTTAGTGATAGAGAGCCACTGTAGAGTTAGCACTTCCGCGGTCGGGACACCTGGCGCTGGGACGCTCGGAAAGGTGTAAAATTAATTATCATCCCTAAACTGTTTCCAGAAATTTCAAAATTTGTATATAAACTCCTGGACAAAATTAACGCACCACTTTAATTACTCTAAATAGTTACAATAAAATCAAAATAAAACTTATTTACAAACAGATAGAAAGAGATACTTGAAACATTTATTCTATTTAAAAAATTAAGAAAGTTGCGTCAAACAACTGTGGTGGGTTGAATTACCCATTCAGGGTATTCACTCAAATAAAATATTATTTATTTTAAGTAAACCAACCTTTACCTTTATCATTATTCACAAACTTTAGTTTTTGTCAATTCAAATAAAAAAAACAATAGATATACTCAATTCACAAAGATGGAAATTGGATTGGAAAAACACGATAATTTGTAATGCTATAAAAATATGTATTTAAAAAAACAATATTTGGTATAAAAAACTATACAAAACATACCAAGGAAAGCCCCTCATCATCATACAGGTGGTCTATCTGATACACCTATTTCAAGTAGTTCTTTGAGATTTGTTTCTATTATTGTTTATGCGTATACTCACAAAAGAAGTTGAAAACACACAATACACAATACACACGTCACGCACAGTACACCACACTACACGCGGCTACTCGGTGGCTATAAATGATAATAAAACTGCGCGCACAAAACCTCTAGGAAGATTACAGGCGTGTACTTACACGGACACGGAACAGCACTGAACACCGATACTAGAGGGCGCCCTCTGCCTTCCCATATTTTCTCTTTCTTTCTATCTTTCATTACCTGGAGTGAGACAGCTATAAAATGGTACGCAATATTATTTAACTCAAATAAGGTCAAATTTAAACCAAATATCAATGTGGTTGACCCAAACAACCAAAAGCTAATACTATAAATAAAAATTATTCTTGTTTGCACCAAGTAATACCTTATTTCAGAAAAATAATATATGCTTCCAATAAACAATAATGTGTCAAAAAATCAAATACATTAGCCAAAAAGCACTTATTTTTTAATAGAAAAAAATAAATCTTCATTTAAATAACATATAGTTTTTACGGAAATAAATATTATTTCTGGCAAATAATTCGTGATCAAATAACAAATATTGTATTGTATTTCTATCTGTGCATTGAAATGATAATGAACACCTAAAAATTAGTCAAACATGACCTTAACATGACCTTAATTTGCCTGAATGTTTCATTAAAAATGTGTTTTTGCCGAAAATGCATAAATAAGCTAGCATAACCCTTAATTTAAAAAAGAAAAAAAATCGGCAAAACAGAATAAATGCATCTGGATCTGGCCCTCCCCTACTTCTTATCACTGCATTCATGCGTCGAGGCATGCTTGATATAAAATGTTCAACAAAAGTTTGAGGAATATTCTCCCATTCTTCAATAGCGACCTCTATGAGTTGGTTGTGATTAGCTACGATTTCGAATATCTTTTTTTTGAGATAGTCCCATAGTTGCTCTATCTGTCCGGACTGTTAGGTGGCCACTGTAATAAACGGATATTAACATCATTTAGGTAGCCAATAACTTGTCTAGCTACATGCATGAATAAAAAAATAAGGTCCAACAAACAGAGCAAAAGGCATCACATGTTCGACAATAATGTTGTCTAGGTAATATTGGGCATTCATAGACCTCGTACGTATAAGGACCAACTCCGCACGAGCATCGAAGCAAATTACCCCCGAAAACATTTTCATCGGAGAACAGAACTTGTTTCCATTCATTGATGGGCCAATTCTGATGTAGTCTTGCAAAATTCAATCTCTGAAATTTGTGTTCTCTGGTAAGCAATGTTTTTTTTGGCAGGTCTTTTGTTGCTCCATTCTGCTTCATGTAATCGTCTTCTAACTGTTCGAGACGATATAGCGATATTTCGAACATCTGCTAATTCATTTTTTAGCAGATAGAGACTCTGCTGTCTCCGACAGCACGTTGTCTCAAAAACGGAAACGGAAACAAAACAAGCAGATTTTTTTTTGTCAAGAATGACCTTTTCGAAAAATTTAAAATACATTTCGTTAAAAGTACTTATAGTTAAGTCCATCCGTGGACACACTGTACATGTGTTATATGTCCACTCAAATCGTTTGCCAGTTTAGAGCCATAATTTACGATTTTTTGTTTAAAATTAAGATAGCCGCATGAACGGCAAAAGATCAGTTTTTTGCATTTTACGACCTTCTAAAATCCAAATGACACACCGAGAACAAACGTTTTTAATAATTATTAAGGGAAAGTCGCCGAATTTTGGATACTACTTTAAATGTACTAAGTATTTATTATACAGAAGTGCTTTTTATTTATTTTTTTCATATAAGCATAACGTGTTATAATGAAACAAAATTTATTGTCGAAAGAATTTTACTACATTTGTTTTTTTCGAAGAAAACGACGGTATATGAATTCGGTACATTTTGGTGCGACTGAAAAAAGGTTCCTAATTTCGGACACTGTATCCGAAATTAAGAGACTACTTTCTACAAGTGTAAAAACTATATATTTAAACAAAAGGCGCACACATACGTTTTTTCTAGCTTCTTTATTAGTTTGTTTAATGTAATTTCCAATGTTTCTGGACCGAAACAAAATTGGAGACATTAGTATAGGTACCTAGGTATCCCATTTGTTTTCCTCTGGCCTCATTATAATAGCCAGTTTCAATGGATCTGTCACTTTTTCTGAAAATAAACTATTTACTCGCAACCAGCATACTATATTAAGCCAGAATTTTGGGTTTCTGGTATCCGAAATTAGGAACTTCAGACTATTCGAAATTAGGCACCTTTTCACTTTTTAGGTTAGAGTAATGCAGTACTGTTATTTTTGAAATCTGTTTAATTGTAACTAGAATACCGGCTTAATTAATATATTAACTTACCTAGGACGCAAACACAAAATTCTGGAACGATTATTTCAAAGATCGACACAGGCTCAATCCGCGACTGAACATAAAACTGCGCCATGCAATTTAGACGTTTGGAGCTGCCATCTAATGGAGACAGATTGTACCACCTCAATATTGCATAGTGGACTTAATTTGACTTTTTCATTGTATAGGCACCAGGTTTCAATTTAAAACAACAGATGGCTTCTTAGATAAACCACTATCCGAAATTAGGAAACCATCCGAAATTAGGCGACTTTCCTCTATAAGTTATATGATAACATTATGTTTTTATAAGAGATGCTCTATAATACCCCCATTTTGTTCAAGGCACAAGGCGTACCTTTTCAAAAAATTATATATAGGTATGTTTAATGTTTCTCAGTTCGCCACTTTCATGTATGAAACGTATTTCTCGGGATATTTTTTGTTTTAATTCATCAACATTGTGGTTTTTTTCTCGGTATACTCAATCCTTCCATGTTTCCCATAAAAAGAAGTCTAAAGGGGTAAGGTCTGGACTTCGCGCAGGCCATAAGATCGTACCGTTTTGCCCAATCCATTCTTGATAATTATCATCCAAGAAATTTATGAAGACAATGGATTTGTGTGCAGGAGCACCATGTTGCTGCCAAATTATATTTGAAACATTTGAATTACGAATTAAATAAAAAATCTCGCCCTGTATATAGCAAGTCCAATTTTTTTGTTCCATTTAAAGCACGGTCAAAAAATACTGGTCCGAGAATGGTTTCTTGCCACACCAAACATTTACTGAAATTCGGCCCTCCCTTTGAACTGGATAGAACTTTTTGGGATTTTCGGAAGCCAAATAGTGTGTATTGTGCCTAATAAAAATGCCACTGGTAGTAAAACAAGCATCATCAGTCCATAAAATACTATATATCTGTATTAAAATAATAATAACTGAGTCAGTGGCGCACTCAGAAAAATATCTTGGAGGGGGAGGGTTGAAGTCAAATAGTTCTGGAGATATCCAGTGCCGTAGCTAGACTCCAAATTTCTAGACCAACCTTTGATAGAGTATCCTGGGTTTTCTTCGAAATATAAACGGACGTTTTCCCGCACATTTTCATTTAGTTTTCGGAGCATATTTTTTCTTCTCGGAGTAGTTAGTAAACTCCCACTCCCCCTTCCCCCTAAATTTGTTATTGAGATACCTAACGTAGGATTGTTGTGCCTTTCGGGATACCTACGCGCATACCCGCATATTCGCGATAAGCGCGTCGCGAGTTTTTTCCGATATCATATATAGCACTCAATACTCAATAATATCACTTTTTTCTTGGATAGTAGGTATAGTTATAGTAAACCATTTTAAATTACTTATACTGTTCTATTCACTTTTTACTAAATAAAGTACGCAATAAACCCTATAGCTTCGCTAGCTGTGTAGGCCTGTGCATGTATGCATCATCTTCTTTTTTAAGTTATTAATTTTGAGTACTTGCTAATATCGATGTTTTCATGTAATATTATTTATGGTTGCCTCTAACATCGAATAATATGACCATAAGGAAGACTGCTTACAGTTCTTAGATTTTCCAAAAAATATACAATTGTACCAAATTTCATGGAGAATGTAAATATTCCAAAGGATTAATGCAATTGTCAAAATCTAAATATTTCATTTTTGTTCTGCAAACACGAATCGCCCTGTATATGTGAAAATAAAAGATAGGTTACGTCCACTGCCAACCTTACAACTTTTGTATTTAAGTTTTTTTCGTATCTCTTACGGTTCCTGAGATCCAGGGGGTAGGACAAACTATTTGGGACACACTGTACGTCAATAAACCCAGAAGCATTCAGCAGCTGAAGGATAATATTCGGGTTGAGATACAGGGGTTAACCCCGGAAATCTTAACAGCTGTTATGGAACATTCTGTGATTGTAAGCAGGCAAATGGCAGTTACTTACGGGATATAATCTTTCACACATAGATTTAAAAAAACTCCAAACAGCAGTCATTGACATTTTAAAAAGAAAATAATAAAAAGTTAGACATTACAAAAGTTACAGTTACTTTAAACCCCGTCGTGACTTTTGCGCCACCCTGTAGATCGCATTATATTTTTCAGTTTCTAATAGTGGACTGTTGGTTTGGTACTTTAAACAAATTTTTCTTCTTGCATACGTTACAAAATACTCTTCCAAAACATAATATCTCTAGAATTCTTCAACTGGTTGAACAGATCATCCCATAATTCCAAAATAGTGTTTATTCTTCTGCAATTCACATAATGGTCTGCGTATACAATTTTCTTCATGAGCGTGGAAATTTCTGTTTTCACAAACAAATCTACCTATCAAAACTCTGTTAAGATGATAAAAATACGAAATATTGACCGTAAATATAATTCATTACTATATAAAATGTACCTATGTAAATGCTAATAAAGCCGAATATTTAAAATATGCGACATTCTAAAGGTCAGAAACTGACATACCTATAACCACAGAATACTCCCCTATAACCTATGAATAAGTCGCCATTTTTTTCGTCGAGTAGCTCCACTCCAGTCCGCAATCAACAATGAAATATAACGTCATGCTCGGGTCTTTAATATAATGTCGGTCCAATCCCGGTATACGGATACTTGCTGACGTCAGCACTCAGCTACTAATAATGTCAGTATATTACAGCTGCCGTTTAGCCAAGAACTGAAAATATGCGATTGGTATACATATGTTGTGTCGGCAGTTGCGGAATGCGCTATCGCATGTGTGTCGGGTCGGAGGTCGCACTCGAAGAAATCTCACATTCCCTTATTAATCACGCAATTTTTTCGCTACCACTGCCACTTCCACGGCCCAGCGTTGCTGCTGTCCAGTTCCGGACAACGTCCTTGCGCTCCGGTTTCCTCGCAATTAGATTAACGCGTCGCATTCCACATTCCATACTCTAAGACGCTGGTTGACACCGAACGAACAAAGAACACAGAGCAAGAATAATTTAAAATAAAACAAATAAGCTTACCTACATTAAAATAGAAATTGAAAAGAATTGGGATAAATTCTATACATAATTTTTGTGGAAATTGGTGCATATAGTTTTTAAAAAATACTAATTAACATTCTATCAGTGACTATAGAACCTTTCTATAGTCACTGATTCTATGCGGGGCTGACTTTCGGATAAAAACCATAATTTTTATAGGGAGAGCAAAAAGTGTGTAAAGTTGCATAATATATTTATAAATTATAGGTAGGTAATTTATTAAAAACTAATACATCGTAACTCTGCGGGGTGTTCCTTTAGTGTCTGAGTAGAACCTATGGGGTACCAGATATTAAGTTAATTTTTAATAAATTGAGGAGGGAGTGACAGAGGGCATTATATTAGTCATCCCGTGAAGTGCCATGATTTTCTGGATCACTCCATAGAAAATTTTATAAAAGATAAGTATGCACGGAGTGTCCCAGATTGGGCACTTTTAGGGAGTTTCTCCTATATATAGCGCATTATCCTAGAGATATTGGTGGAGGTTTATAGTCAAATGTTAAACTTTCATGCATTGTCAAAGAATAAAGGCACACCTAAAAATCTCTTGTATGATTTAAAATTCTCAATGTCGACAAATTTAATACACTCAATATTAATAATTATTGCTGATCTAACTCTTTGAAGATATCAACATGCAGCTTGAGAAAAAACTCTGCTTACATAAAGGTGATCCAGAAAATAGTTATGGAAGTACCTACCTACCCAATTCATATTTCCAATGGGGAACTTGAATTTTTTTTTATTTCTTTAATATATTTGCCTACTCTCTGTTCAACGAATGTTCATGTTCATACCTACGTCACAACTCCCGTCCTTGTCTTACTCATGAATATACGATGGATATCGGTCGTATATTCACGAGTCAGACAAGGACGGGAGTTGTATTACGCTAATATTTGGTATGGGCTCTTTCTATAGATAAACTCTGTTCAACGAATGTTCACACCTACGTCACAACTCCCGTCCTTGTCTGACTCGTGAATATACGAACGATATCCATCGTATATTCATGAGCATGTGTAAGGCAAGGACGGAAGTTGTGACGTAGGTGTGAACATTCGTTGAACAGAGTTTATCTATAGAAAGAGCACATACCAAATATTAGCTCACAAATGGCAATATTTAATTTGCGATAAATAATTAACGTTGTGACCGCAAGCTAATCATTCGAAACGACACGAAAAGCGCGTGAATGGTCGTGACGACACGCCGCTCGATCGATCGGAAGGCAGTGACAAGAGTGACTGCTACATCAGTGACGTAACCAGAATGTAAAGTTGGAGGGCTAATTATTTCAAAAAAAAAAAAAATCTTCGGAAATATTTACGACAAAACTGTTCTTTTAAAATAAATTTTAATAAGAAATAAATACCACTCGACAGATCTTTGGGGAGGCTAAAGCCCCCAAAGCCCCCTCCCTGGTTACGCCACTGAGCTACCCAGACTTCGGAATTAGAGAAGGGAGATGGAAATTGAAAGTTAAATCATTGATTGTGGTATTTATTCAATGGTTAAATTAAACAGTTCGGCGACTCATCTCCGCAGAGGGCTCTGATATAGTTCTCGGTACGTGGGCATTTGCAAGAGAAAAACGTTCGGGTGTTTTATGTAAGACGCCACCATAAACATATCCACTAATAGTGGTAAATTGTCAGAACGTCCTATAAAAAAAATCGACCCCAATAATTTTGAAAGATTTCTTTTCCTGCTTCCGCCTCCGTAAGCACACTTTAGTTTAGTAGGTACTTGCCAGCACGCCCAAAAGCGTAATTTAAGTGAAATCTTCGAGGTGACCTGCTATTTTGGCTGCTAGCTGCGAAAATGGTTGGCTAGGTACAAAAAGTATTGCCTAGCAACCCTTTCGCGGCAAGGACAACCTACCTATAATCTGTGGCAAAGACCTTAAAACATTAATAAAATATAATATGTACCAACACACAACTTGCGTCAATTTTACAAGTTTTACAAAAAAAAGCCCTAAAAGTCTAAATTTAATATGCATTTCTTTAACTGAATGGTGAGACCACGGGACTAGTAATTTGTAAGTCCCGGGTTCAACCCCACACGAAGCCGAAGTTTTCTTTTATTTTTTTTATTATCACTGCATTCTACCTCTAATATTTATCACTGAATATAATTTTTGGCAATAATTGGGCAATGATTATTATGAAGATTATTATTGACAATCTACTCCATGGTTTATTTAAATTCAAAGTACCTACCTACCTAATATGAAATTGTCGGTAGCAGGAAAAATGTAATATATTGCTAGATGCGTACGCTCTTTTTGGTGTCGCGTTGGATAGTTTTAAGGCCTAAGGCAACGCGGGCGTTAAACAACTTCCTCGGCTAAAAAAATGCGCTTACGCATCTCGCAATGTAAATAACTATTTAATACAGCACACACTTTTCCAACGTTATCAAAAATATCAAAATTGAGATAGACTATAATAAGATGGATAGACAAGGATAGAACGTTCTCGTTGCTCTTTCTAAACAAAGCGGGCGTGGTGCTGTAGTTTTTATACATGTGCCGCCCATATTAGTTTATTCATGGTGCCACGCCGCCCACCAGAGGCGCCACCACCAACGCACTGCTTGACGTCACAACCAAGGTGGGTGCGTTATAAGAATGATTTTAATTTTGCAGTTTTTAATTGCCTAAATTTATTACATAAAAATAAAAAATGAGTTTTATTTGTGTGAGGGTGCGTTACAAAAGAATGATTTGAATTATGCAGTTTTTAATTGCCTAAATATATTACATAAAAATAAAAAATGAGTTTTATTTGTGAACTGCATTTCTTTACCCCGTGGCCTCACCATTTAATGGCAATAAATTAAGTTTGTGAGTAATATTTTTCAAATTTAATTTTTGTGCAAGTTCCCCATTCTGCCGATTCAGTCACAAGGTGCTGGTCGCAACAGTCTATTGAAAAATAATACTATATTGCTTTTTGTGGTACAAAAAACAAATTCGAGCAAAAAATCAGCATAGTAATATATGACTATCTGTTTGAATACTGATCAATACCTTTTACAATTATTTATTTTTATAGTTTAAACATATGTTAATTTACAGAAGTGTTTATTATTATTAAATAATGCCAATATTGTAAATTGACATGCAATCGTATATTAACAAACACTTAATGTTTGTCGTTGAAAAAAGAAAATATTATATAGACACTTATTCTTCGGTTAGTTACGCATATGTAAGTGACATTAGATACGGCGATTTTGTTCACCCATTTTTGCCTTCCATGAATTTATTAAGCAATATACATGGCTTAAGTGTTGCAAAATATCAAGTCAAAGATATGTAAAACCTTTCTATATAAAGCCAGTGTTGAGGATTAAGCATACTAATATGTTTGTATACGCCTACGAATTATATTTCAGTTGATATACTTTATTGAACAAGTGGCCGACGTTTCAATATTTTTACACGTCGATGTCTACATTTCACTCCAGTGCACTGACTACTTGAGAAATTCTATTCGCAGCTTGATACATATATTAATTCGTAACCAAAGGCGATATACACATTTTGCAAGACGTATAAACTAAATTCCCTTGAAGTTAAACTGGCTCCAAGTTCTGCGAGCTGAGAAGTTAAACGGACCACCCAAACAAGCACCGTTCTCAAAATTGTTACATGTGCAAGAAGGTGGGAGAGTAGGTAATAGGCAGAAAATTTATTTTCATATCTAAAACGCAAATTAAAATGGATTCCTTCTTCAAATAACAACTCAATCATTTACAAATGGTTGATTCATTTAAATCGAGTTTACTACAAAGCAATCACGCAATCATTACTTAGGTTCTTATTTTGCATATTCCGAGAATTACGTACTTTAATCGATTGCTATTCAATTTTATAATTTTCTTCAATAAAAGGAAATAATATTATAAACTATTAATAACGAAATCTATCCATCCGCAATAACTTAGGTACTATTCAAATTCCTGTATATTTTTATGTTTAAGAAGTTTTAAAATCGAGTTAGGCATTAAAATTTTGATTTCATTAATAGTTATTTATGTACCAAGGCACTGAAGTTCAACTTTTTATGACTCATGTGGAGTTTAGTTGCTGAGGCCTCTGGCCGAGGCAAATAAACCACATGAGTCATAAAAAGAACTTCAGTGCCGAGGTACATATTATATTTTTCTTGAAATCGGAAAAAAAAAAATGTTTTATTAGGCAAGAAAATAATAATAAGGGATCACCCGTCCACGAACCGACTACACGCGGCGTTGCTTGACTTTACCCGCTCTACCTAGGACAAGTATAATGATGTACGGCACCTTCTGACAGAAAAACCAAACTGCTGCTTCTTGTGCAGCCTACACAACAAATCTGTTGATTTTCAAATTTACTAGAATATGTATACTGAAGGATTGCGCTTCTATAGGAAACAATTTCGCAATGTGTACGAAAAGTTAAATGAGCCTTTATCGGCCGGGTTTTGAATATTTGGTCACTTTTGACGGGCGATTTCTCCGCGTCTGACGTTTGATGTTTGCATCTCGCCAAGGCCTACTTATTGAAAAAATCGTACAATAATGGGCTACATTATTGTACGATTTCTGTGCTTTTAATGACGATTTTGGGACATTTTAATGCCGATTTCAAGAAAAATTATTTAAAAATGTACTTATTATTTTCCTTTTATTTTTTCTTTCTAATAGGTTTCATTTCAAAAATGTTTTTGACTTAAGCGTATTGACGAATGACTTAGTAGACTGTTAGGTAGTCACATAGTGAAAAACCGTCAAGTCAAAACACGGTTAAAAATTTGTTATTTTTAATTTAGTTAAAGTTATGTCAAGGATACTTTTGACTGTCAGAATTTCTTAATTGTGTTCAGGAAAATTGATCAGAAATTATCGAATATGTCCACTTTCCTTCCTTCGTTTACGCACATAAAAAAAAAACTTAGATATAGGTTTGTTTCCCGTTTTCTTTGGCAAGTGTCAGTACACGAGCAGAACCGAGGCACACGGGATAGAAGGCCTGCAGCCATCCCCTTCCCTCCGCTGCAACGTCACACTGTCAGGCCTTGCCAAACGCCTCGTTCACGCTCTCAGTTCTCAGTCGAGGCGCACCGAGGCACGCGGCTTTACGGCACGGTGTTCGTGCATATACAGCTACAAATCCTCATATTCAGTTATCCTTTCTTATATAGTGTTTAGCGCAATTCGGATATCCAGGCCGTATATCATCATTTAATTGAAAAAAAAAACAGGGGCAATACGTAATTACAGATTTGTTAAACTACTGGAAATTTGTCTCAAAGTTATGCAAAATATGTCGTTGTTAACAGAAGGAAATAATTGTTCTCGGGATGTATCCTATCATCAGTTAATTGTAAAATGTTTGGCTACACTGGCATACATAATATGTCTCGATAATTATCGAAAGATACAAAATAATGGAGCAAAAGGCTGAGAGAAAACTAAAGAAATTAGCGAGTAAATGATATTTCTTATTATCATTCATTATATTATATTTATTTGTACGTACTTAATCGCTAAAGCAATTTGTGTGTGTTTTTTTATTTTCATTGAGCTTATTATGTTTGTTTCTACGCATTATCACCTCACTGCCGCTTTATTATCATTAATAAAAATATAAATGTTCATAATGTTGCTTGTTGCACGAGGTTTTATGCAGTTTTCATTTCCTTAAAATTTCATCTATCTCACTAGAAGTTAACCAACTTTTATCTTTGTAATCTACTGTAATCTGCTCTATAAAATGATAATGGAGTGGTAGAGAAGTGATAATGAGTGCTGCATAAAGCCAGCTTTAATAATTGTTGAATTTCATTGAGTTTATTATGTTTATTCCAACGAATTTAATTGTTTAGAATGATTTATTTTCTTTCGTGCGTAACATTTTTTGGTTTCTTATGGTATGTGTTAATAAATAATCTGGAAAATAAAAAAAAATGGCTGTAAAACTTCCCAAAATACCGCAACGCATAGAATATCTTAGTTAGAATCGGCCTGAGTGTGACGTCATCGATCGAGTCTGCACGCCTTCTGTCTCGTGTGCCTCGGCAGAACTAGGAAGGTCTGGGGGGGGGGGCCAGGGGGGGCGAGGCCCCTTGCCCCCCCCCCTGGGCGCGCCACTGAGGTAGGTGTTACTGCCAAATCGTGTTGTATCACGGTTTCATATCACTATTATGCCTTAATAAATACATAGATATCTATCGTTTAATCTAATTTGGCAAAACAAATTTATGATCCATGTTTTCACATACCTATATTTCAAAATACAATAATTAATTTCGTCCTCTTAAATAATTTGTTTCTTTTCCAAATAGTTTTAACAACCATTTACACAATCTTTGGGCCTCGTGACAACTGACGATGAATCATATTTTATACAATTTCACTCACAAAACCCAATTTGCTGTCAATAAGTTCTGTTTTTTGCTTTCTACATCGGTATTAGTATTATTGTGAAATATTTAGGAGTTACAAATTAGATGAAGAAATAGTCTAAATCTAATGTAATTATTTTCGCCAAATTAAAGTTTTTTTGGAGTCTACTATTAGAGGAAAGATTATTTTTGCTATGGTCATGGCAATTATCGGAGATCTTGCAACGTCACTCCGCAACACCGTATCTTTTCGTAAATTGACGATCTTCTGATGTTCTTTAGAAATTAGCTTGTAGACGAGCGAAACACTTTAATCTCAATTTTTATACCTGACTTACTAAGAATGGTCTTTGTTTGTATGTAGTTGATTGCAAAACTATACCTACTCATCGAATTTCCCGAAAACAGGCTTCTGTGATAAAACTTACGAGGACTTTATCATATAATAAAAATGTTATTAATAAACCAATCCTTATATGAACTTATAGGTAAACTGCAAAAATAATAAAATTAATTTATTTTCTAGTGGCTGTCGGCGCGATGTCGCTTATCCATAAATGCCTAAAATTTTTTACAGAAATATAATACCTAACACTAAAGTCAATTAAAAATTTCAAGTGTCATATTTGGAGAAATTTTATAAATTATTTAAGGATGTTTCGTAGCGAATAAATAAAATTGATATTACAGTGTGTCCACGGATAGAGTTCGGATAGGGTGTAAATGACAAAAAAAATTTGAGTTGAAATTTGAGCTTCTGGGGATAAGCCCTGCTTGGTTTGTAACTAATTTGTGACGTAAATTTACTTTCGAAAAATCACGTATGCCTTGGGAATTTTGAAAAAACTAATTTTCCACATGAGTAAAATGCCCTTTTTGTAGGTTTTACGACAAAATGTCATAAAGGAAACTTGTTCAGAATGAAGAACTGAGTAGGTTTGCGAAATTTCGAAAGTGTGATTTTTTGGCATTTTTTTCTACTTTTCTTTAGAAAAGTGCACTTTGTGTAGTTTTCACATCAAAATGTTGTTAAGAAAACTTGTTGACAATAAAAAACTGAAACTATCCGAGCTCTATCCGTGAACAGACTGTATATGCCAAATGTTGTTTTATACTCCTCAATTCATCTCAACACGGTGTTTTGTTTTTACTGTTACTTGTTTTTATTTGCAACTTTTTGATGTTTTCAAGCTAATGTCATATAAATATGCGAATAACGTCACACATTGCTCATCCCAAGCACCTTGAAGGATGCTCTGTGGCCTTCATTTTCTGTAAAAAGATTAAGTATTCTTAGTGTTATAGCCATTTTCTCTTAAAACAGTCAAAATTCCGACACCGGTGATAATAATTATTTTCTCAGTACATATACAAATAATAAAGTTTCTGAACTGAAATGTGACACTGATGTATTTTGGGGATGGGGAATTTCTACGTATCTCCACGGGCACCATCACTTGCCCTGTTTTTGGGTCGTGCTTTTAAGTTATATTTTAAGTCTTTCATAATAACGATAAAATCAACGGTACACCATAAATACTTAGTAGAGTAGTACAAATATTGTTAAATTCGATTAGATACTTACCTAACTAACATTTTAAAATTACTTTGGGATTTCCATATAAAACGTTGTCGTTGCTACTTATAAGTGGAAAATTGTGGCCTAATGAATAAACAAAATTTGTTAATTGAAACGGTCCAGATAATGTATGCACATATAAAGCAAGAACGTGGTCATTTTTATAGCTGCGAGTCACGGTTTCTGCTCTCCAAATGCGATAAAAATTATTCTTCGTTGTTATTTTAATATCTCATTGTCTCCTTCCTCCAAATATGCATAAAAAGGGGTAACTTGTTTTAATTAGGATGGGGTCTCACGTAATGCCACTACAATATACATTTTGCAACACACGAAATAAAATATCCACCAAACTGTTACGTCGATAGCGATTTTTTTCTGTTTTGGAATACATCTAGTTACCTAGATCAAAGAGAAAGTTACCTACTATAATCTGTTTTTTAATGAGGAAGTTCAATATGAACTTCCAAAAAATTGAAATGGATCTTTGGTGTCATTTGTGTGTTACAGTGACCTGGACCAACACTCTATTATTGCTGTTTCAAGCAATTGCCACTGGCGTACATTTCGAAAAAATCGATAGGGTGGTTTAATTGTAAAAGCGCCATTGTTGACCAATCTATTATAAAATAAAAATATGCAAATGTGTATGTTACAGCAAATTTAATATCTAGAAATAAAATTAAATTCTCGTTCGTTATATCGCTTTAATTTTACAAGTTTGCATTGCACAATATTTTCATACAATTTTCTTAAGAAAAGCGAGTCGAAGAAGCAAGCGAGAGTATTTTGGTCTTTTGGTTTAAAATTAAGTCCATATGGTAGCATAGAGCCACAGATATTTTATACTAGTATAATATAGGTCTTTAATAGAACGCAATATATTTTTAAATTTCTTCTTTATACAGTGGACGATTATGGTTCGTTTTGGGGCAGTAAACAAAATTTTCAACTTTCATTCTTGCGTATATTGCAAAATGCTTTATCGATTTATAATATCCACAATCATCGCTTCTTCAGCTGGTGGAACAGATCCTCTCGTAATTCCAAAATAGTGTTTATTCTTCTGCATTTCACGTAATTATCTGAGCACACGACTTTCTTCATAAATGCATGGCGATTATTTCATGTTATCATAAACAAATCTAGCTTTTAAAACTGTTTATATGACAAAACTGAGAAATATTGACCGCAAATAGAACTCGTTAAAAGAACGCAAATCGTAAGAAAACTGGATATTTAAAATATGGGACATTCTAAACGTCAAAAACTAACAAACCTATAACCACAGAATAGGTACCCCCAGGGACTCTTTAAAGTAAGGGGACCCAGCATTATACTTTCCAAAGTGAGGCCTATTCTTTCCTCATTCTAATTGTCTCAGTGATGCCATTTTATTGGAGAATCTATGAATATAACAGGTACTTTTATTAAGAATGGTTTCCATGATTTCTAAAAAATTACAGTTGACAATTTTGTGTATACAACTACAGAATGTGGCAACTGTCAAGTGAAAGAAATTTATTTTCTTGAAATCGGCATTAAAATGTCCCAAAATCGTCATTAAAAGCACAGAAATCGTACAATAATGTGGCCCATTATTGTACGATTTTTTCAATAAGTAGGCCTTGGCGAGATGTAAACATCAAACGTCAGATGCGGAGAAATCGCCCGTCAAAAGTGACCAAATATTCAAAACCCGGCCGATAAAGGCTCATTTAACTTTTCGTACACATTGCGAAATTGTTTCCTATAGAAGCGCAATCCTTCAGTATACATATTTTAGTAAATTTGAAAATCAATAGATTTGTTGTGTAGGCTGCACAAGAAGCAGCAGTTTGGTCTTTCTGTCAGAAGGTGCCGTACATCATTATACTTGTCCTAGGTAGAGCGATCGGTAAAGTCAAGCAACGCAGCGCGTAGTCGGTTCGTGGACGGGTGATCCCTTATTATTATTTTCTTGCCTAATAAAACATTTTTTTTTCCGATTTCAAGAAAAATATAATATGTACCTCGGCACTGAAGTTCTTTTTATGACTCATGTGGTTTATTTGCCTCGGCCAGAGGCCTCAGCAACTAAACTCCACATGAGTCGTAAAAAGTTGAACTTCAGTGCCTTGGTACATAAATAACTATTATAGTTGAAATCGAGCAATTATTTCCACGAATTTAAGTAATAAGTAGGTATGCTAAGTCAGTAGTGCCGATTTTGCTTATTTCAGAATTTGTCGCTATTGCACCTTGTTACCAGGTTCCTCATTCCATTATTTGTAATATATATACTTGAACTTTCTTCCCTTGTTGAATGTATCTACCCAAAGAACTTTCACAGATTTCTGGATGGACTAATAAGATTAGGACTAGTAGTTCTAATGATGTAGTTTTTCTCGGTGTTGATTATAAAATTTTTGTGATTTTATTTCTCTCCCACGGTAGGTACCTCACAAACTTAAAATAAACTTGTAGTCGTAGATAAAAACTCTTAAAAAAAAGACCTGACTGAAGCTATCTGCTTAGTAATTTAAAATTTTCGAAATACGATTTGTTTTGAACTACCTACTTATGCCCACGTAATGGGAATTGTAGGATTACTAAAGGTGATACAGGAAAAATCTGGTTGCAATTATTGGGACTACTACTACAGGCGGCTGCATTACCTTTAATTGACACATCTGGGTATCTGGAAGTTAGAAAACTTAAAAATTGTGAATTATGATGAGAAATCTTTTGCCTCCTTTAGAATGTATGGCAGTGGCATGTCACATAAAACCTGATGACAGTTGGACACTGACATATAACATAACCTTGTATCAGCCCCCTTGTGGTCTCCTTGGAGTCAACTGAAAACTGGGTCCCCTTATTTTAAAGAGTCCCTGGGTACCCCCCTACAACCTATAACAAGTCGCCATTTTTTTCGTAAACTAGCGCCACTCCAGCTCGCAAACGACAATAATATAGCGTCGGTCCAGCTAAGCCCAGCAATGACAAAATTTATAGTTTTCGAACCTGTTCCACATCAAATGAATAATAATTATATGCCAAATTAAAATGCAAGACTTAATACAACTTCCCGACATAGAAAGGTAACTTGACAAGTTAATAAAAAACCAACTCAAAATCCATTTCAGTATAGGATTTGTTAACCTGTAGCCAGAGCTGGGAGGTAATGCATCACATTTGTAATTACTTTGCGAAGGAAGTAATTGTCATTGCATTACATTTGGGGAAAATGTAATGGTAATGGGTAGTGACGAAAGTAACGGGGCATAACTTTGTAATAGTAATCATTACAGGTGTTCCATTCCAAATTACAGTAATTATTACAAGAAAGGAATTATATTATTTAGAAAGTAATCATTCCTTTCTGTAATGATTCCTTTCTCTAGCGATAGGAAATTTGAAGCAAGCTCAAATAACACAAAATGACATTATATTACTCTAACGTAATTACTATATAATTACATTACTGTAATGTAATTCTGTGTAATTACTGTAATGTAATACATGTAATACAATGTATTACATAGTAATTACATTTACCTAATTACATTACTATGTATATTTACTTAATTAAAATAATTTAAAAAATTCATTACATTATATTACATTAAATTATTATAATTATTTTGTAATTGCATTGCAGTACTGTAATTACTCAGTAAGTTATATTTTTTCAAAAGTAATTTGTACTGTAATGATTGCTTTTTTAAAGTAATTTACCCGGCTGTGCTTGTAGGTAATTTTTCATTTGTTACGTTGACAGGCAGAATTCTGTTTGATAGAGCAGAAATAAAGAAAAAAATATCTGTAAATAGAAAATAGAAGGAAGCTATTGTTAAATACTTTTTTTAAACTAACATTTGTACAAAACTCCTAGAGCGATATGTTGCGGTACCACAAGAACAAGGTACCTGACTAGATAAAATCACAATCTCAAATCCTATTGAAACGACTATTATATTTTTGTAAATGAAATTCGTGGATTATTTCAGCAAATAGTATTGAAACTACACTATTTTTTATAAACTTTTTTTTTTCGTCTTGATTATTTAGAACTTCATCAGGGCTACATAACATAATAAGAATTATAATTATATTTTCTAAAAATAAGTTACTTCTTATTACTATATACTATATTATAATTAAGTTTTTATAATTAAAAAAAAATTATTATCCAAAGTTTTTTACAAGCTTTTATTTAACTTGCTCTGCTAGTGTGTGTGGGTGTGTGGGTGTGTGTTTGTGTGTATGGGTGTATGTGTGAATTTTAAATCACTTCCACCCAACCGATTATGCTAAAATTTTGCACACACTTTTGGTTCTGGTGACAATGCAATCTAGTATACTCAGTATTGTGATTCTTTCAAAATGGCCGCCACTTCAATATGGCGGATTATCTATTTCTTCACAACCTCCTCGATATGGGCATCAAATAAAAGGATTTGGCGAGTAGAAAACGATAAGGTGATGGACGTCATACGAAATCTAATATGGCGGCCACCACAAGATTTCTTCATAACCTACTTGACATGAGAATCAACTGAAATGGTTTGACGAGTACAAAACGATAAGGTAAGTTACGTCATACTATATCCAATATGACGGATGCCTCAAAATGGCGGACTAACTTTCTTTACCACCTTCCTGACATGCGGGAATCAAATAGGTAGGTACCTACTAAAAATCACAAAATAAGCTTGTCACACGAAGTAGGTGCCAATTAATTTTATTGGTCTTATTGGTATTGGACATTGTTTGGTTGATAAGCAAGTACCAACTTCCCAAACTTTGTATTTTCTTTACAATGCGCGCGACAAGCTTTTTGATTTACAAAAACTTGTCACAATTTGGCATTGAATTATCTTAACGAAAGCCTACATTTATTTTATTCGTTTTAGTACATGGCTTAACTAAAACCTTGTTTTTAAAAAGTTTTTTTATTTTATTCTAATATACCTTTTATTTTAGTTAAAGTCATTATAACAAAACATTGGGATTCTTATCTCTTCATATTGCACATTAAATTAAAAAAAAATAGAAATTACAGAATTAATTTTTAATTAGCATTTTTTTTTTCATAAACAAGTATAAATATAAACAAATTTTCTCCGATAGGTAGTTTTGTTTCACAAATGATAGCTCAATATGTAATGAATCCAAACTTTCCTTTAATGACTTTTTTTTTAGAAGTATGTAGATGATATTTTTTGCTTTATCCCTTTTGATAGAATTGATGAGATTTTAAATGTTTCCAATAATGAAAAATTAAAATTTTCTGCTAAAAAATAATTATACAATTCCTTACCTTTTTAGGTACTAAAATTATTAAAAGAGCAGGTTCCTTAATAACTGGTGATACATAAAACCAACTAATTCTGAGAGTTTTTGGGATTTTCCTGCTGATAACTTGATCATGTCTTCTGCATTCAAAAACCATTTTTAAACACGATGAACTTCTATTCGACAACTTTATTTTTCTACTTGATATTTTTACAATGATAATAAGGGCGCGCAGGGCCGGATTTGGATTTAATTTACAGAGAAAGGTACACTAATTCTTTCTCTTACAACCAAATTTGATACTGACTTAAACAAATAAACAAATTTTATTTTCGAATGCATGGTTTTCCATTGAAATTTATAAATAAAATTTTATTTACCAAAAGAATTAACACTACAAATTCAAACAATTCTAATATTTCGCGGGATTCTAGTCATACGGGTGATCATATAATTATATTATATCATTATGTTCCATGTTCCTTATACATTCATAAGACTCCTAAAATACTAAATTGTTTTCTTGATGAGAACATAAAAAGTATTGCTCTTAAAAAGTGTCGACCTATTTCTATATTATACACAAAACTAAAAGACATTACACCAATTTATAAAAATTTATAAAAAAAATGGGCCCACACAAACCGCGGCAGGCTTATAAACGCCTACGCGGATTTTTTTTACGATGCCACTGTCGCTTGTCACAGCACCCCTACAACTTTTTCTCTACTCCTACGAGTATATCCCCTACCTGTCCCCCACAAATCATTGAGATTGATTTGCACAACAATTTCAGAATTTTCTTCTTTGTGATTTTTTTGCGAAGCCACTGTCTTTTGTCACGGCACCCATACAGGTTTTTTCTATACTCCTACATCCCCTACGAGTTTCCCACAAATATCTTCAAGATCCAGATTAATTTACACAAAAAAAATCAGAATTTCTTCTTTGGATTTTTTTTGTGACGCCACGGCATTCCTACAGATTTTTTCAATACTTCTACATCTCCTACGCGTCCCCACAAAATATATCTCAAATTGAGATTGATTTGCACAAAAAATCTTTTTTGGAATTTTTTTGCGATGCCACTGTTGTTTGTTACACCACCCTACAGGTTTCTTCTATACCACTATATCACCTATGCGTCGCTGAAAAATATCTTTGAGAATGAGATTGATTTACACAAAAAATCAAAATTTTCGTCCGTTACGACACCTCCTACAGGATTTTTCTATAGCTATTACTATTATTAAGATTACACAAAAATAAGATTTTTGGGATTTTTTGCGAAGCCAATGTCTTTTGTCAAGGCACCTCTTACAGTTTTTTTTCTATATTATCACATACCCTATGCGTCTTCCAAAAATATCGTTGGGATTAGGATTGATTTACACAAAAACATTTTTTTTTCTTGGATTTTTGCGTCACCACTGTACTAACGGCACCCCCTACAGGTTTTTTTCTATATTACCACATCCCCTATGTGTCTCTCAAAAAAATCATTGATATTAAGATTGAATTACAGAAGATTTTTTTCTTGGATTTTTTACGACGCCACTGTCGTTGTCGTTACTCACGTCACCCCTACAGGTTTTTTCTATATTACCACATCCCTATGCATCTCCCAAAAATATCATTGAGATTAAGATTAATTTACACACGCCACCCCTGCAGGTATAATCTATACTAATATACATCCCTTACGGGTTCCTCAAAAAAATATCTTATTGAGATTGATCTACACAAAAAGAATAAGATTTTTTCCTTTTGGGTTTTTTTGCGATGAAATAAAAGTCGAAAAATTTTCGAGAAATTTTCCGTAAAATTTTGGAAATGTCCAGATTTTCAAAAAAAAAAATCACATCATTGTCAAAATAATACTCACTTCCAGTCAAACCGGAAGACAGAAATAAGAACCAACAATTTTTTGCTACTCCCTGTATAGTCATTACTAACATTCCGTGATAAAAGTCGCCATCAATTTTTTAGGAAAAAAATTTTGTTTAATAACTTTTTGACGATCCCCATATAAAAAACCTGAAATAATTTTCAGATTCCTTATAAAATTCTACATTAAATTTTATTTTTAGCTCAAAAATAACAGTCAGTGCACATTTAAATTGGACCACCCTTTACAACTTTTATATTGAACTTTTGTTTCTACGTACGGTGTTCTCCCGGGTTTTTTTCAGGGACTTTGTTTTCACTCTTTATAGTTTTTCTAGCTAGAAAATATAGACTTCGATATTAAAAACCTGTTAGATGGCGCTGTCGCATTCTCCAATAGAATCTCACTTTAAAGTCATTTCGTTTTCTCATTTTGGTCCAAGCCCTTCCAATCTGGTAAAAAAATAGATGTCATTATCTATATAATCATTCCGGTCTGTCCGATAAGAACATACCAGCAGTAGGTAATGGCATCCAATAGTTGTGTTATTTACACAGTGCAAGCGGCAAGCCGCCATTGCCATTGCTCTCTGCGGGAGGAGCCGACAGCAACCGAACGAGAAACCGAACCGTGCCGAATGACGAATTACGATCGGGTCTGTATATACAGCTTGATCTCTGCTTCCGACCTTGCCGATCGCGAAGCCCAGAATCGGAAAAATGGTCCCAAACGGCCGAACGGCTTTTCCGATCGGGGCGCCCTACGGCACGAGTGAAGCCCATATCCGTCCGGGGCCCCGCGCGAAAGTTGAACTCGATCGACGATCTAGGTGCGAAACGCTAGCCCGTCGAAAAAAAAAGAAGCGAAACCGAACATCGGAAAAATGTCCCAAACTGCCGAACCGCTTTTCCGATCGGGGCGTCCTTCGGCACGGGAGAGGCCCGAACGGGTCAGGGGCCCCACGCCAAAGTCGAACTCGATCGACGACCTAGGTTCGAAACGCCGACTCTTTAAAAAAAATCGAAAAAAAAATCCAGGGGCCAATCGACTTTTTCGATTCGTGCGCCTTTCAATAGGTCTGTGGTCGGTACGCATGCGCCGCCCTACGCGAAATTTCGACTCGAAATATCAAAAATTGCGCCCTATAGACGCCGGGGAAGTAGTGGGGAAGTAGTTTTAGGCGTACACACATACACACACCCATACATACGGCCAGCAGCGGGGGCAACTATAAACACCTAGTAGGTCCGACAGGGCCGGACTAGGCGTTTATAACAAGCGTCTACCGGCCCTGCCAGACCATAGGCCTTGTTTTGGCCTCCACTCCTGTGTAGTAATACGTGTACCTATGGTCTCGTCTACAGGACGCAGTTTTCGATATTTCGAACCCAAATTTGGCGTACGGCCGCCAGAGCTCATGGGCAACAACCCTATTGAAGGGCGTCCGAATCGGGAGAGCCGTTCGGCCCCCGGAATTTTTTCCCCGCTTTTGTCGGGAAAAATGGCTAGCGATTGGAAGGGGGAGCTCCGGTCGAGTTCAATTCTCGCGTGGGGCCAACGACGGATAACCCTGTACCAAACTTATATTTTTTTTTAAATGGAAACCATAGTTCATATCTCAAAAACTATTAACGCTACCAAAAAACGAATTATTCCATTTGATTCTACGCCAAAAAATCTATAAAAATAGTTGATTAAATTTGTCGATATACAGTGTGACCCATTTGTTTTGGGGTCAGTCTGTAAAAAGTGTATCAATCGTGCGATTTGGCTGATTTTTTTTTTAAATTGTAGAGCTCGATGAACTGCACATTTTGAACAAAAATTGCCTGGTTCGCATAAAATCCAAAGCCTACTATGACCGTTTTTATGAGCAAAATTTTAAGAAACCATATTAGCGTTTTTTTTTGAAAAAATCTGTGTGCGCCAATGGATTGAGCACCCCTCGAAATGGGTATGTACAAAATTTCATCAAAATATTTCAAGTAATAACGATTTTGTAGAAAAATTAAAAATGCAGCCAAGGTACGTCTTTATTTTCAAAAATTCAAAGTTGGCCATGGAAAATAATTGAATTGTTTACTTTTATTAAGTGTCAAACTGTCTAAATTGAGTTCAGAAATTGTTTGTGCTCAATACAATTAATTATCATAATTATGGAATATTTAAGCATAAGAGACAAAATAGAAATTGTTCGACTCGTGGGCGACAACGAGCGCTCGGCAGCAGAAGCTGCGGCCGAATTTAACAATAGACACCCAGGTAGATCAGTGAGTCGAAGTACTGTACAACGTATAAACAATATTTTTGATGAAACTGGATCGATTTCTAAAAATTTATTAAAAACTAGGCAAAATGGACGCCGTGGACTTGTTGAAAATAACAATCAAATTCTGCAATACTTTAGTGACAATCCTCGAAATAGTGTTCGAACGGCTAGTTTAGACCTTCATATACCCAGAGAGAGTATAAGGAGATGTTTGAGACAAAACAAAATAAAACCGTTTAAGCCAAAATTTTTGCACACCCTGGAACCAGGAGATGAGGAGAGAAGATTAGAATTTTGCTATTGGCTGCAAGGTGAATATCTCCATAATGGCAACTTTTTAAATGAAATTTTATTCACCGACGAAGCCACGTTTACTACAAATGGTGTAGTATCAAGTCAAAACTGCCGTCACTGGTCAGCTGAAAATCCAGAGTTTATAATAAATGCAAGGAGACAATATTCACAAAAAATTAACGTTTGGTGTGGAATACTACGCGACAGAATAATTGGCCCATTTTTCTTTGAAGGGAATTTGAATGCGGCTGGCTTCTTGAATTTTCTAGAAATTGAATTTAGAAATGCTTTAGATGAGTTACCATTAAGATACCGTTTAAATTTAAAGTTACAGTTAGATGGCAGTCCTATTCATAATGCTCGTTTAATCAGAAACTGGCTAGATAATAATTTTGAAAACTGTTGGATAGGGCGAAATAGTAATTTCTGTGAGTGGCCACCGAGATCTCCGGACTTAACTCCTTTAGATTTTTTTCTTTGGGGTACACTTAAGCAAAATGTTTATAAGTCAAGACCCCATAATTTACAAGAACTGCAAGCTAGGATAAACCGTAGTTGTGAGGAAATTACTCCACAGCAAATACGAAATGTAATTTTGAATGTACGCAAGAGGAACGACAAATGCATTGTAGAAAATGGAGGCTTGGTAGAAGTTACAAAAATTTTATAATTTTAATTGTTTTTATGTTTTGTGTTTATAAGCATAAGGTTGTATTATTACAATTCAATTATTTTCCATGGCCAACTTTGAATTTTTGAAAATAAAGACGTACCTTGGCTGCATTTTTAATTTTTCCACAAAATCGTTATTACTTGAAATATTTTGATGAAATTTTGTACATACCCATTTCGAGGGGTGCTCAATCCATTGGCGCACACAGATTTTTTCAAAAAAAAAACGCTAATATGGTTTCTTAAAATTTTGCTCATAAAAACGGTCATAGTAGGCTTTGGATTGTATGCGAACCAGGCAATTTTTGTTCAAAATGTGCAGTTCATCGAGCTCTACAATTTAAAAAAAAAATCAGCCAAATCGCACGATTGATACACTTTTTACAGACTGACCCCAAAACAAATGGGTCACACTGTATACAGTGACCGGCAGAAAGTTGGACACAAATGGAAAACTTTTTTATTTTTAATTTCTCAGAAAATTTTATTCTTGATAAAAGTTGGTGCATCATTTCAAACTCAAAATAGATATCTAAAACTTGAGGATAGTAATATTTGCATTCCATTTTCATGCTCTTTCGAAAGCATTTTATTTCGTCAAAGCCACGTAAAACTTGTGCCACATAACAAATATTACTTGTGCTTCCTGTAATGGGAAATTTTGTTAGAACAATATCTTCAGGGTCTGCATCACGATATATTTCTTCTAAAGAAGGAGATAGAGACTTTCCCCACTCAATATCATCATCAGAATCTGTCTGTTCTTCAGGAACAGCGCACTGTTCTCCATCAATACTGTCCGAAAGCAATGTCTTCTTTGGCTTTTTGTGCCGCTTTCTTTTTTGAGATAACTGTGTCTATTCTTCCTCTTTCTTTTCTTTAATTTTTTTGACGTAGCTAGTAATAACATTTGCTCCGGGGCATATTTTTCTACGTTTCTGCTGAAGGAATAATGGAGTTTGCTTAATATGCCCAAGAAGGATTGTCTCAAAAGAATTTTCAGCTAAAGCCATCATTAATTCTTGATGGAGAGGTACACCCATCTCTTGCTCTTTTTGCTGGGAAGTACCTTCTTATTTCTGTTGGTGCAATGTATCGCCCCCTTCCTGGTGAGCTGTTCCTTCCCGTGGCGAATTACTTTTTTGTGCACCTTCGAGTTCGTTGCCGGTGGCCTCTCTCAAATGTAATTGCGAACCATTTTCAACTACAACAGAAGAATAAATTTGAAAATAAGGTACTCAAAAAACCTTGGGGCAAGTGGAACCTAGTGTCCACTTACCCCTTTATTGTCAGTTCCACTTGCCCCAACTCTAAAAAAAACCCTGGGGCAAGTGGAACCTACCTATTTCTCACTAAGGATTCTGTGTAGGAGTTTATTTCTATTTAAAACAACATTATTGCACTCAGAATTAATACTTACCAACAGTGAAACCATTTTTATATCAGTTTATTGGTCCTTCAGATTGCAATAAAACGCCACGCGTACAATTTGGAGGTTAAGCAAAGACTGATGTCAAAAATTGTAGTGGGGGAAAACCTGTATGGCGGTTGAAATTGGCAGTTTTCTGCAATGCACTATCTCTAACGAACTAGTTTCTTATTGTTTCCCAGTAGGTGGCAGCAACAGTAAGTACTATTTAATCAAACATCAAACTGACCGAAAGACAACTTTTTCAAGTTGCCTGGAAAATTCATAAATTCTTAACAGTGAATGAACGAAACTTTAAACGTGTAACTCAAAAAATAACTTCAACCAATTTGTTTATTCTGAGCTTTCGGAGAATAAATCTTCCTCCTTTCTCTAAGATCATGCCACGTCAAAGTGAAGTGACAGATTCTAATATATAATTATCGGGAAATTGATGTTCCCTAATTTTTTCTAGAAAATGATTACTGTTTCTGATAAATGAATTTGAATTTCCCACTAACGGATTAACAATTTTAAGTAAATATTTTGCTAACGAATGACATGGCCAATTTATTGAACTTACAATGGGGCGAAGAGGAATGTTAGTTTTGTGTGTTTTTGGTAATCCGTATAAGTGTGGAGGTTTTGAATGATGCAGAGTTAAGAGTGCCTTTGTCTCTGTGTCATTTGTTCGCGGTACTTATAACATGTTTTGTATATTTTAGTTTCTATTGAAGTTGTAGGGTCTTTGTTTATCCTCTTGTAAGTTCCTTCATTTAATAAATCATTTAATTTATTATCATACACAGTTTTTCCAAAATAACAGTTGCATTTCCCTTATCTGCTGGTAATATTTTAATTATCCTATCTGATTTAAGTGATCTAATTGCTACTTTTTCTTCCTTTGAAATATTTGGCTTTGGTTTAAAATCCTTTTCCAAGATTATTTTTGACCCGACTCTAAATTCTTGACCTAATTCCTCAGGTAATGCTTGAGCTGTTTCCTCTACCGATGCTACTATGTCAAGCTTAGAAATTTTGTTGTCGACAACAGAAAAATTTAACCCTTTTGCCAAAACTAACTTTTCTGAAATGGTAAGTTCCCTGTTAGATAAATTAATTACTGTTCTGTTGACAAAATCATTGTCTATTTGATTGAATTCCTCGCTATGCTTTTTCTCAACTAATCTTGGGAATTTGTTAATCTGTCTAAGTTTGACTCTATCAAAATGCCTATTATAGCTTATGCTGATACAATTTGATATGTAAATAAAATCATAGAAAGATACCCTTCCCTAACATTCTCCCGTATTTCATTTATATCCTCCCATAATTTGTTTATGTTACTTCTTTGGTTCTGGATTCTTTCTCTTATCAGCATCATACTACATCTGAATAATATTTTGCTACATTTCCTACTAGTTAAAGGTTCTTTTAGGCGTAATCCTTTTGGTATATAATATCAGCTTGTCTACATTTACATGACGTGGCATGATCTTTGAGAAAGGAAGAAGATTTATTCTCCGAAAGCTCAGAAAACAAATTTGTTGAAGTTATTTTTTGAGTTACACGTTTAAAGTTTCGTTCATTCACTGTTAAGAATTTATGAATTTTCCAGGCAACTTGAAAAAGTTGTCTTTCGATCAGTTTGGTGGCGAAAAACCCAATTAAAAATGAAATGGATCTGTTTGCGCCACAAATAAATTTTAGAAAATAACAGTAAGTACTATTCTAAATGATATTACTGGCCTTGGTATCCACTTCCACCATATTTCCACTTCCCCCGGTGTACCTTAAATCTTTGGTCACTGTTCGAGAAACCAGAACCTAGCTATGCCCCACTACTACCTATTAAATAACTAGTTAACGTCTCGACCCAGTTCCACCACCGCGGCGAAGGGCGGCCGCGGGCCCCGGCCCCGCGTCACCTGTCTGGAGGGCCGGAAGCGGCGTCACGGCGCGCGCGCGCCCTCAATGGCCGACTCCAATCTCCACCGGAACTGGCCGGCGGCGGCGGCGCGGCCCGTCCGCAGGAAGGAGTTTTTACTTTGTGTGGGGCGCCGCGCGCTCGGAGAGGAGATTCATTTGAATCACAATGGAGGTGACCCGGCCAGTCCGTGTATAATTCGGCGAAACAGTGTTTTTTTTTTATAGCACGATCGGCTGGAAACTTGTTGATCGGCGAATGTGGCCCCACTCGCGTCACATTTTACCTACCGTCGAAGACAATCCCGTGGTACCGTCGCATATTATATTAGAAACTCCCACATGGCATAACCGCATATAGAACAAAATTCAGGTCAATCTTCATATACGACTATCTATCACTTTTGTATTTGTTAAGGCGAACTTGAAAAAAAAAGTAAAAAAAGCATTACTTAATCAAAAGCAAAGCTACTTTTCTAGGTGCAAGGCACGGGGTCTAAAAGGGAACATTACAACCTCAGGATCCTTCAAAGAATAGTTCATCTCATGGGATCTATATGCCCCTATAGAGGCTTGCCTTTGCAAGTGAGCCGAAAACAATTACCTAATAAGGATAATATTATATTTCTTGAAATCGTCAGTGAAGTGTCTCAAAATCGTCATTAAAAGCTCAGAAATCAGCACTGAACTAGCCCATTACTGTACGATTTTTTTTAATAAGTAGGCCTTGGCGAGATGTAGACATCAAACATCAGACGCGAAGCCATCAAAATCCAGCCAATAAAGGCCCATTTTACTTTTCCTACACATATTGCGAAATTTTACCTTATATGGTTTTTTGAGATTTTGAGAGAACTACAAGGACAGTCCCCGCTCTTCGCTTAATTTAAAGCTAATTCAATTGCCCACAAATCATATTCTACAAGTTCTACTAATAGGATCAATGGTTTCGACGCAATTTCGAGACAAAAAAGGTCTAAAACTAAAATTTTCAAATTTTTTGAAAAACTGGCCTATTTTCTAAGTGCCGCAATTGGGTAACTAATTGACCTACAGAGCTCCGGTTGGGCTTAGTTTGTCACAATTTTAATGATCTTAAAAAACGTATAGAGTAGCTTTCGACAAAAACTGCATTGATTATTATGGAATTTCGCGGCTTTTGGTGTCCAAAAATTTGTCCACAACTTTTTGAGAGTTGCAAACTTGGGTATACTCGTATATAGCCCAAATGGGTCCAAACAACATACTAAAAAATCAGAGATACATCATGTTTTGTTAATTTATTGTCGATTTTGACTGGCCTATATGTTGAATTCCGACACGGTATACAGGGGGATTCACGTAAGTGGTTCATTAGAAGTTTCCGGGGAAAGAGTGCGAATTTTAATTTGAATTTTTTTTTACTTATATAACAGGTTGTAAACTTTCTTTCTAAAATATTTTCAACTTCCGATCACTTCCGGTTATACCGGAAGTCGATAGCAACTTTGTTATTTCAAATAGAACACCATATATATTATTACTCCATTTTTTTCCCTATTAAATTCTAAATCTTTTTTCTGAATATAATGTGTACCCTATTCCTAACCCTTTTCGAATATTCGCAAATTTTTGATTTTTTTGAGTGTTGCAGCCATCGACCATAGTGATCATAACTTTGAAATTTATGAATCTGGAAAACTGAAATTTTGGACTGTCGTAGGCGAAAGTCAACTTTATTAAATGGTCAGTATTCCATTTCAAAATATTGTACAGGGTGTTCGGGAAAAAATTCCCAATATCAACATCGAAAAATTGAAAAATCTCTTTTTTTTTCAAATGGCTGCAACACTCAAAAAAATAAAAAAATTGCGAATATCTCGAAAAGGGTTAGGAATAGAGTACACATTATATTCAGAAAAAAGATTTAGAATTTAATAGGGAACCAAATGGTGTAATAATATATAGGGCGTTCTATTTGAAATAACAAAGTTGCTATCGACTTCTTGTGTAAGCGGAAGTGATCGGAAGTTGAAAATATTTTAGAAAGAAGGTTTACAACCTGTTATATAATTAACCAAAATTTCAAATTAAAATTCGCACTCCTTCTCCGTAAACTTCTAATAAACCACTTATGTGAATCACCCTGTATACCTAGTACGTTTACCAACATAAATGTGAATGTGGAAGTTATTAAACGTAGAAAAACTAAAAGCTTAGCGTTAGTATTGACAAAAACAAATGGTAGAAGTGTTTGTCAAAATAACCCTCCCAATAGAAAAATAGTTTTTTATTTGTTTCGTAGTGTACCTACGCATTCTAACCATTGATTTCACCCAGGGACCCTTTAAAGTAAGGGGACCCAGCATTATACTTTCCAAAGTGAGGCCGTTTCTTTCCCCATTCTAATGGTCTCAATGATGCCAAGTATGCAATTTTATTGGAGAATCTATGGATATAACAGGTACTTTGATTGTTAGTAAAAATTAATATGATTTCTAAAAATTAGACTTGACAATGTTCTGTCACCAAACACAGAATATGGCAAGTGCCAAATGAATCAAATTTATTTTATATTTGAATTTGGTTTCCTGCAATTATTTCCAGGAATTTAAGTAATATAAGTATGGTAAGTCAGTGCGGATTTTGCTTATTTGAGAATTTGTCGCTATTGCACCTTGTTACCAGGTTCCTCAAACCATTTGTAATATTATGTAGGTATAATACCTAGGTACGTACTTGAACTTTCTTCCCTTGTTGAATGTATCTACCCAAAGAACTTTCACAGATTTCGGGATGGACTAATAAGATTAGGTCTTGTACTTAGTTCTAATCATGTAGTTTTTCTCGGTGCTCATTTTTGTAATTTTATTTCTCTCCCAAGGTACCTATCAAACGTAAAGTAAACTTATAGTTGTTGATAACTGACTATCTGGAAGTTAGAAAACTTAAAAATTGTGAATTATGATGGGAAATATTTTGCCTCCTTTGGAATCTATGGCACTGGCATGTCACATAAAACCTGATGGCAGTTCGACACTGACATATAACATAACCTTGTACTAGCCCACTTATGTGGTCTCCTTGGAGATATACAGAAAACAAGGCTTCACTTTTCCTATTTGATAGACTGTGACATGCTGGGTCCCCTTATTTTAAAGAGTCCCTGATTTCACCGAAATGCATATCATGCAAAAATAATTTCTCTGGGTTGCCGCTTGCCGCTGGTATTGATACAACAAAGTACAAACCACTTTTTACTTATCTTGTGGGAAAAGATTGCAATGTAAACTAAAGACTTTTCATAGACTTTGCTTTTGACTTTGACAGCGGCGAGGAAGCAAATGCGGCGAAGGTACGAGCTGCGATCGGAAAATGTTGAATTCTAATATTTTTTCACAAAAATACAAAATTATTACAAGTTTGTTTATGAATACTACAGAAAACCAGCATTGCACAAGAATGCTCCTTCTGTCTGTAGGACCCCGTGTAACCATTTACGCCAGTAATTGAACAAAAGCAACAGTGAGTGTGTTTGTGTTACAAAGTCAAGCTATTTTGAGTACTTGTGATGAGCTTGAATAATTTTAGTCAGCCGGAAGATATGACCGTTGAGAAATGAAGAATACAAGTCATTGCTAATGAAAAGCAACATGCTATTGTTCGACATTAAGAATACCTAATTTATAAAATTCCCCGTGTAAAGAAGTCACAATAGGGTACTTGACGAAATTTTACAAACGTGGTAAAACAATTCCTGGATACTTGCCTAAGACCCTACGATTATTTAAAAAATATAAATTTACGTAATTAGCAAGTTATTAGAGTTTTTTTCGAAATTTGGCGGGAAAGCACTTATGACATCACAAGTGTTTTATAAAGGCAATTTGGCAACATGGCGATACCACTGAAGTGTTCTGAGACATAACCTTATTCTGCGGTGAAAGATGCAAGGAAAGTTGAAATTTCAAAATTCTAAACTCAAACCTCCAGATTTAAAATGCACCGTAAAACCACATTTAGCCAAGAAGTGTTTTTCGTAAATATTCAGTAGCGTCTTTCTGCAATTTCTTTGGCAAGTTTGGGCCTAGGTACCTACGGAATTTAGGCTCAGTATTTCTAAGCACTAAAATGGCGTCTTTATAAACACGCCTTCGACATTTTTTTTAAATACCTACCGAGTGTTCTCTCTCCATACAATCGGATGAACAACTAAAAAAAGTAGTTCATTAGCCCATTACTCGGACAGTTCAAAATTGAGGTTCACAAAATCGAAATTAAAAGCTAGTTTTAATTTTTTAAACCTGTTATTTTTAGTAGATTATTTGGCCCTACAAGGGCGGTACCTACTTGTTTCTGAATCACCATGATGGGTAACGAAATATATAAATTGACTTTTAAGTCCCTGTAGATAACTTTGGCAATTCATGGACAAAAATAAAAAAGTGGTTTATACCGGAGAATACATTTTTCTAAGTGTAAATATATTAGGTGCATGGAGTAGATAATAACAAAAAATTGGTTCTACCATATAAGTATCGGACGAGTGGCACTATATCCGAAGAACTCTTTAGGCATATAGGTATGTATACCTGTCTTTGTTTTATACGCAGAGAAACAAAGCGTCAATCAATCTGCTTGCATGCTCTTCCATCGTTTGTGCATTAGTATCGTGGCGCTTTTAGTAAGCACTTATTCATAACACTACTTTCGGGAGGGAGAATTAAAAACTTTTTTTGGGTTGACGAGAGAAGTACTTTAGTAGTAAGCATTTTGCAAATAATCACACCGAAATTTCTGTTTTTACATGTTTTATAAGTTTCGAAACCTGATGCTTGACTCACTATATATTTTTTGTTATATTTGTGGGAATGTACAATGTGTCCCGGATAAGAATGAACAGCATGGGGATCTTGCAAAAAAATGGTTAAATGGGGGAAAAGTTGCGCAATTTTAAGGTCAATAAATTGGTACAAACAGATTTCTAATATCTTTTTTGTTTTTGAGTTATTTTAAAAAAATAATATTTTGCGTTTTCGATTTTATTTTTTCTGAAGTTGTTATCACAGATATAAAAAAAAGAAAAACACTTTCTTATGGCACTTTTTAACGGGCTTTAAGATGGCGTTTTTAGATTTGTTTTACAACGTTTCGTTTTTGAGAAACCATCTTTCTACTTTATTTTTTTAAATACGGACCTAGATTTTTTTGCAGATTTTGAAAGCACTTTTCATTGCGAATACCATGATGTATGACAGGAAATATTTTTAAAATGTTTTGAGACAATTAGGTATACTGAAAATTACTTTTTTCTATTCATTTTTTTTTCTAATAAAAAAAGGAATTTTGAGTATAATTGTCTAAAAACATTTTAAAATATTTCGTGTCATATATCATAGCACTTGCAATGAAAAGTGCTTTCAAAATCTGCAATAAAAGTCCAGGTCCGTTTAAAAAAAAATAAAGTTGAAGATGGTTTCTCAAAATCGGAATGTTGTAGGACAAATCTAAAAACGCCGCCTTAAAGCCCGTTAATAAGTGCCTTAAGAAAGTGTTTTTCTTTTTTTCTATCTGTGATAACAACTTCAGAAAAAAATAAAATCTAAAACGCAAAATTTTACTTTTTCAAAATAACTCAAAAACGAAAAAAGATATTAGAAACCTGTTAATATCATTTTATTTACCTTAAAATTGCGCAACTTTTTCCCCATTTAACCGTTGTTCTATCTCTCACCGTTTGCAAGATACCCATGCTGTTCATTCTTAGCCGGGACACATTGTATACCTATCATTCTAAAAAAAGTTTGCCAACGAGAGATCCAATAATAGACCGGGAGATAGTGACAGATTTTTGGACGTGATTTTACTCAGTATGCCTTGCAAAGGGCATTATGTGGCACATATTCTCACAATAATAAAGTATGAATCATTATAATGAAGTTCAAATAGAATAGTAGATGGCGCTGAACGCGTGAGCACGCTTTTCAGTAGCTGCAGTAATAATTCGGCTTGATTTAGCTATTAATGCGATAAAAATTGTCAACTTTGAGCCTATCTTTGAGTATATCTCAGTTAGTGCAGTGTGTGACAAGTTTTTTTACGATAAAAGTTAATAGTGTCCATAAAATTTCCATTTCTTAAATAGTGAGGTTATAAAAAAGCGCGCGAAGATGGTGTTATCAAGGAGTGATTTGGAGTGCATAAAAGCAATATTTACTGATCAATTTATGGATACAATGGACTAATACACCACTTTTTTTTATTTGCTCATGGGATAGTATTGGGTGAGATATACTTGCTGTATTTTTTTTAAATTTTTTTTCGCCCCCGTTTTGCCGCAATTAATTTTTAAAGTTCAATATACGTAACTACCTGTTGGATTTTATTTTTCCCTAAATTTACCGCCATGGCACCAGGTTTGGCAACGCCGCCCCTCAATGCCTGCGAAAACATAACATAACCTATTTTGTGGCGTCAAAAATCGCAATATCGGATCTCGGATCCCGCGGCCCCGCGTGTTTTACAAGCTTTTATTTTTTATGATTTGAACTATTTTCACCATTCATTCTAATAATCCATGGCGGAAATGAACCATTCTATTTTGCTGAGGAAAATGCTGGGAACACTAGGTATTGGTATTGATGATTCGGACGTTATGCTGGTTGGTTTACAAAACTTTTTTTTATTGGAAACAAGTCGATTTTATCTATAAAACGACATAATTCGTAAGTACCTAACTGAACTTGCATAAATTAAATATCTAGACTTGCTGATATATTAAAGACAATAAAGAACCAACCAGGTGTAACATTTTAGCTGACGATTTTAGATTAGTGGCTCTGCCAAACGATTTTTTACTTGTTATCAAGTATATTCCACCGACTGCTAGTTGTTTGAAGAAACTGATGATATTTTAGCCTCAATACCTAGTGTCGCAGAATAAATAGCTTCACCTATTTATTCTGTGCTAGTGTTAATCAACAGCATTGATTGGTTATAAACTAAACTGAGAAAAGTTAATCCTATAGACGTCAAGCACTTACCTGGTCCGAATATAAAAAATTTATTACTTTAATTTCATGAGCCCTTACTTACAAGAAGTAGTTAGACCTGCATCGGTTCAAAAATGTAACGCTAGAATATTGGAGAAGGTGCCAGTTCTTGGCGATGTTAGAAATATAACATGTAAAACGCAATAAAGCCAAGTTTTCAGTCGAAAAACTTTATTGTCATAGCTTGAACTATTTTAGACCCATTTAGGTAAATTATATTGTGATTGCCGAAGCATCCTCATAAAAAATGACATAATTCTTTAGAATTTTTTCACTATACATATTATACCTATATTCATTCTGGAAAATAAATTTTCATAAGCATATTTTGTGATTGTGGTTAATAGAAGTTAAAAATAAAAAAATATAATGCAGCAGCCAGCAAAAAATTAAGATTTCTTTAATTTGCAAGAAAAAAAAACATTATTTTGCATTCTATGGCAAAACCTCAAATAAGTTATCTATTAAATTTAGTGAAAATATTCCAAAATCAAATAATACAGTTTTCATGTCGCATGCACAGAGTGTAACAAACTGGATTTTTTTTTGGGGGGTTTCTTCTATTCTGCGAAGAGATGGACAAAGAGTAGGTAGGTGTACTGTGCTCGATTTTTGAGGGCAATGGAAAGCAGTTGAATCTCAAAATCTCGATTCGTTTCGGAGATACAGGGCATTTTTCGTTTTTTAACATGTCAGACAATCCCTCCTTGTAATACGTTTTGATTTTTGCCAAAAATCTTCCTTCATACTACTCCAACGTATAATAATTATTGAGGTATGTCGGTATGTCTTTGTCAACTATCCTGTAAGGTAGACTTTCATATTTTTTTATTGCACTTGTGTTGACTTTTTCCAATATAACAATCTACTGATTTTGTCCATGATTCTTCGCTATTTCCAGGAAGTCAGCCAAGAAAAGCAATACCTTGCTTACATTCATCTAAAATAAGTTTTCCATTAATAGGTACCTACCTGCAAAAATTTTACAAGCGTACTTAGTTCTATTATTAGTTGACAAAGTTAATGTCACTAGTGCAGAAAAGTACAACTTTCCGCATCAAAATGGATGCGACAAAGTGTACTACTACGGACTTAATTACTTAAATACTTCATTAGATCATACAAATACCCGCAAAAACTAGTCATTGACGGTCAAGCACTTGATATCGAATGAAACTCTGCTGTCGAACTTGCACTAGATTATTTAAATTAGTTCTTAATCATGGTTCTCACATGTAGATATCAACGATCGTTTTTACAAACGCATGATTTCTTGTTTTGATAATCGATTTCAACATTGGGGTGTGCGACACCCCCATGCCCCCTCCCCCATATCTTAACTATAGGTATATACACAATAAGTATTTCTTTACTGTACTAGCAACTAAACTAGAAGCACAAAAAGCTGTATCTACGTATGTGCCACGATGTATGATCCTCGTACATCGTGGTATGTGCATAATTTAGGACTAATCTGCTTATGTTGGGTAATTACAACATAATATACCTACTTCCACAACTATTCAGTTGAATTTCTTCATTTTTAACCACAGTGTCATTAACATTTTTCTTATTAATTTTGTGCTCGGGGGTAATTTTTGCCTTATTATTCTCTAGTCTACCTAAAACCAGAATTTAAGCTATATCATCATCATTAAGCAATATTAAAACAATATACAAATCAAATAACAAACATACCTCTTCATTTCTCCATGTTTTGCTCCCCGTTTTTATTGATAAAATTGACACACCATATCAAAATCTATGCAAGGCAAGTTATCAGGACAAGCTTTAACAAATCTTGTCTTCATTATAAACCGAAAAAATAAAGTATTCACAGCAAGATTCTTTTAAAACTGAGAATAGAATTTATGTAGTCTTCACTAAGGTTATTAACCTTGGTTTCCGCGTTCCGCCGGCGAAAGTGAGGTTATATGCAAAGTGCGGCGTTGCCGACGATTTTCTTTAAAGCATTGAGTAATATGTCATCTGTCATATTTTATAGGGGGCATCTAATAAGTTCAGAATGGGATCAGTAAAATCCAAATATTTCATTGAAATGCTACGAAATTTGATTATTTCTCATCAGGCGCATACAAACTGAATCTAATAATTTGCCTGGGAATGCTTGGTTATATAAAAAAAGACGAAATAAGTGCTAAGAAAATAGCAGGTACTTATTGAAATTAGGGATCGTGACGTCACATTCCCTACTTTTGCGACCGTTTTTTTCAATTTTTGAGCAAACTAATGGGAAAAAAATCTGTTGGTTGGGTTTCGTGATTATCTAGACATGTTTTACAAATTCCAAGGCAAAAAATTATTTTTCATTCCTAAGTATACTTGTCCATTGCAGAAAGGGTAGCAAAACTTTTAGAAAACAAATTTAATGAAAAATTGGAAAAACAACAAGAAACCATTGATAATATGCATACGGAAATTATGGACCTAAAAAAGTTAAACCAGAAATGTCAACAAGCACTTGACGATTACGAGCAGTCATCAAGAAGCCTCAATATTAGAGTTTTTGGTGTGCCAAAAACAGAAAAAGAGAACCTCCGCTCCAAAATGATCGATCTGTTTAAAAAAATCGAGGCTCTTGTAGCAGATGCACAAATTTTAAGCTGCTTTAGGGTTGCTTCAAAAGTCACCACTGATAGGCCACCCGCTGTACTGGTAAAATTTGCGGGCGACACTGCGAGGTTAGCCGTACTCAAACATAAAAAAAACCTGAAGACAACAAACATTCAAATCAAGGAAGATTTAACACAGTATCGACGAGCACTTCTTGCGGCCGCGATAAAGAAATATTCCTTCAAAACTGTGTGGTGCTACAATGGTGTAATTTGTGTAAAGAAAGGAAATGTTATTAAATACTTAAAAACATTGGAGGAGTTGGAGCAGTTATGAAGTGGAGAATTGTCGAATTTCAGGTGACTGTTCTTGTTTGTGTTTTTGATGATAACTTGCATGCTAATTTGGATTTATTATTTATTTAATTGTTGGTGATTACCGTAATGTAATTAATAGCTTATTTATTTTTATTCATAAAAAGTCATATGCAGCTGCTAGCGTAGGCTTGCTTGGATAGGTTGCTTTGATTTTTGTTACTTGTACTATAGTAGGCTTTTTTGTCTTTTCTGTTTTTATATATTGTTGGTATTGTATTACAATTTCACCCTTGGGTAAGTGGGCCAAGGATTTAACTCAAACTATAAATTATCATTAAGTTGCATATCTTTTGTTTGGCCTGTTCTTGTTGTTTTAACTAAGTGTATCTATTGTACAAACATATATAAAGATACATGCATACAGTTTAAACTTGGCGATGGATTGGTGTTGGGCATGAATGTTATTTTTCTTGTGGCTTTTAATATTAGATAAAAAATTTATATTATGCAAATAGCGCATATTAACCTACGATCAATTAACACAGGATTTAATAATTTTAAAACTCTAGTTATTGATAATAATGATTTTGATGCTATTTTTTTTGACCGAGACATGGATTAATAATAATCAGGATACTAGCATATTTGAAGTTCCGGGATACAGATTTTTTAATTGTAACAGGGAGTTTAATAGAGGAGGAGGAGTGGGTGCCTATTTCAAAAATAATTTAAATGTTGAAATTTTAGTTTTAACTTTCACATTCCGGATTCGTTGGAGAACTTGTGCTTTAAGCTTAAACTGGGATCTAAAACGGTTGCTATTGCAAATTTTTACAGACCGCCTCATCTGAACATAGGTTTGCACATGCAGGAGTTTGATAATATTTTGTCGGAATTGACAATGCAATATGATACGGTGATTTGTGTTGGCGATCTCAACGTAGATTTTTTAAATGTACATAATCCAGTGCTACACTGTTTTGAGTCATATAACCTATTTCAAATTTTGAATGAACCTACACATATTACGGGTCATAGTAGCAAATTAATAGACCCAATTTTTGTCTCTGACAAACAGATTGTTGTGA
This sequence comes from Pseudeuparius sepicola, assembly GCA_963920635.1. Classification (NCBI taxonomy): domain Eukaryota; kingdom Metazoa; phylum Arthropoda; class Insecta; order Coleoptera; family Anthribidae; genus Pseudeuparius; species Pseudeuparius sepicola. The sequence continues at coordinate 40,819,077 of OY987302.1, read as the reverse complement.
CCTGCGGTACGCAGTCAGCTGATGATTTTTCTGACCATAGATTGGTATACGCAAATTTGAATCTTAAAATAAAAAAAATACAACCAAAACTTGTGTCCTATCGGTGCTATAAAAATTTTCAGCATAATGTTTTTTTGAGAGATTTGCACTCTTTGCCTTGGCATAATATTTTATACGAAAATGATATCGAAAAAAAACTAGATATATTTAAGGAACTCCTATTTACAGTATTTAATGTTCATGCACCGATAAGAACTGTAAGGGTAACTAAGCCAAGGGCTCCTTGGTTAACTCCAAATTTAAAATATCTTATGAAGGAAAGAGATAAGGCCCTGCAAAAATATAAAAATTCAAAATCAATCAATGACTGGTCTCGATATAAGGAGTTGCGTAATTATACACTCTCTATGGCCAGATCTGAAAAAAAAGCTTATATTAATTTTGTCGCAGGTAGAGAGTCACCCAAACGACTGTGGGCTACTTTGAATAATTTAAATGTTTACACTGGTAAACAAAAGAACATGGAGTTGTCGACTAATCTTGCGAATCCTGAATTAATAAATCAACACTTTGCACAATACATTCAGAATATTTCTAATTGCGATAAAAAAATAAACTTTTACAAAAATAATAAATTTAATGCTAGCGAGTTTTCTTTTAATTTGTGCACAATTGCTGATGTAAACACAGCATTCCATAGCATAAAAACTGATGCTTGTGGTACTGACGGTATCACGGCAACCATGCTCAAGCGATGTAGTCCTTTTATTGACCCTTATCTTACTAACATTATAAATTCTTGTATTGAACAGAACTATTTTCCTGATTCTTGGAAGGCCAGTATAGGTAAGCCTTTACCTAAAATTAATACACCTAAGACATTTAATGACCTGCGAATAATATCCATTTTACCAACTATGTCAAAGGTTTTAGAAAAAATATTATATAAACAAATGTACAGTTACCTTAACTCAAACGCAATTATTCCCGATTCTCAAAATGGCTTCCGAAGAGCGCACTCAACAACTAGTGCTTTGACAGTGGTCACAAGTGACATTATTGAAGCATACGACGAGGGCTTAGAGAGCATCCTTATACTCCTGGATTACTCAAAGGCCTTTGATACAATTAACCACGAACTTCTGATATCGAAGCTAAAATATTATGGATTTAAACTGGACTCATTATCATTGGTCACATCATATATTGATAACAGAACACAGCGAGTAAAATTGGGTGAAGAGTATTCGGAGGAGTGTAGGGTGTGCTCTGGGGTTCCCCAGGGGTCGATTTCGGGACCTCTTCTTTTTATTATATACACCGCTGACGTTTTAAAATGCCCTCAATTTTGCAAAGTTCAAGCATTCGCGGACGATACTCAGCTATATTGCCATTTTAGCATTGACGATCATAATGTTGCTTTAAATAACATCAACAGAGACCTTGAAATAATAACAAATATCTCACAAGAAAACTCTTTAAAACTAAACTCTGCTAAATCTAAACTTATGTTTTTTGGTCGCAATAAAAGTAGAAATATATTTTCCATTGTTAATAATATAAATATACAGGGCGAAAAGCTTGAAATTTGCCAATCCGCCCGTAACTTGGGGGTGTTAATGGATAGTGAGCTTAACTTTGAGGGACATGTTAAAAATCTTATACAGAGAGCATATATTTCATTAAAACAACTATATAATAGCCGTCAAATTTTAAATGTTGGTCTGAAAAGGAGGTTGTCGGAGACTCTTGTTTTGTCACATTTTAACTACGCAGACTTCATCTACGGTTCTTGTCTTAGGCAATTTGAGAGCTACAGAATACAAAAAATACAAAATATGTGTTGCCGTTTAATATTTAACTTAAGAAAATATGATAGTGTATCTCATAAGATTAACGAAATTCAATGGTTGAACATGTCAAATAGGAGGCTCCTACATCTTGGTACTTTTTTTAACGAAATTATGAATACACATAAAAATATTTCAACATCATTTAGAGCAAAAATTCTAACATCCACTCTGTAAACACCAGAAATAGGGATAAGCTTGTTATTCCTAAACACAAAACTGCGTTTTTTAAAAAAAGTTTTTTATATAACTCTGTAAAGCTCTACAATTCTTTGCCAGATAATATAAATAGATACACAACAGAGAAATTTAAATCCGTGTTAAAATCAATACTCTCTGACAAACAAATAGAGGAGTATAATCTGACCCACCGCTAATCCTTTTGCCGGCTGCCCAGGGTGTATAATTAGCTTTAAGAGGAGTTAGCATTTATTATTATTATTGCTTTTCTTTTTTCTTTAATCAGAATTCTTAGACTTATTAGTTTGTTTGTTTCGCATGTGTTTATAGCGTGATTCATTTTTTTTTATTAATTTTTTTAAAAATTCTATGGGCGGGTTAAGTTTGAGTACCCATTGGCTAGACTTCGCCAGCTGATAGGATAGAATTGATTATTTATAAATTGTTGTATAAAATTGTAATATTAAAATAAAAGACGTTATTATTATTATTATTATTAAAATTCCTCTTAAAACCATAGGCATACCGTTAGGGAGGGTCCATATTGCCACGTGATCTTGTATTTTAATAATTAATTTTTCCACGTTTCTGAACAGGCTCCCAATGAGAAGTATGCAAGTTCTTATTATGAAAATGCTGAAAAAAGGATGGCATACCTTTCGCGCATGTCCAAGTACTGTTTAAATTGAATGTTATTTAATCATTTAAACGAGTTATTCGATGTAAAGTGTACTTGGACATGCGCGAAAGGAATGCCATCCTTTTTTCAGCATTTTCATAATAAGAACTTGCATACTTCTCATTGGCAGCCTGTTCAGAAACGTGGAAAAAATAATTATTAAAATACAAGATCACGTGGCAATAATAGCCCTTTGGACCCACCCTAACAGTATGCCTATAGTTTTCCCAGGAATTTTCTATTTGAACTTTATTATAAAAAACATGTATAAAATCATATCAAAACGCATATTTTTCGAATAATTGAAAACTCAGTTTTTCACATGAAGAACCCAGGATGACTCACTGATTCATACCTTATTATTGTGAGAATATGTGCCACATAATGCCCTTTGCAAGGCATACTGAGTAAAATCACGTCCAAAAATCTGTCACTATCTCCCGGTCCATAATTAAGGATTGGAACTCAGACGAAAGAAAAGACAAACAGAAGATTCAAGTACAATGAGCGCACCTTGGGTATAAAAAATTGCATAAAGTAAAAGCTGTAAAAGCGAGAAATACCTAATTAGAAAACCTCGATGCAGTAACATCTTGTTTTTATTGAATTTGATGAATACTTGCAGTGTAGTATGTGTTGCAACAAATATATTCTGTTTTTTGCATTATATAAAATGCATGTCCATGTCCATGTAACCACAACTAACAGAAAAAACAAAAATAATTTTATTAGGATCTCGGCAAATTACGCTGCATTAATTACCATATTTTTAATTAATTCGCATGTACAGTATGCCCTGTTTTAATAACGAAAGGTAACTGTAATTTTACACAAACACGGAATTAAAACTTTCGGATTTTTTGCTCTGTTAAATGTGGCAAACGTTATCTAGGAGCAATTAATTCCTTCGGCTAGTTATATAAATCGCCGCTTCATTGTTAAGAGGATTGTTAGTTGTTGGTGGCGATTTAAATGAAAACAATATGCTAGAAACTGTATGTGAAAGTTTATTTAATCCATAGAATTGCTCATTGTTTATGATCAATTCTAATCTTCCACCTTCTCTGTCCATTTGGAATAATAGAAATTAATTTATAAGGCACTACACTGAATTTATACCCGGTTAATTTTACGAATTATAGTCTCAACGCTGGAAATACCACGACTGCCAGTATTTTCTTAGCATCGGGTTTTTATTTTCCCCTTTAAGCAAGATCTTTCTAGGCAAAAGAGGGCTTTCTAAAATTGTATTGAATTCACATGTTTATGAGTTTGAGTCCTGGCCAGGCAAAAACACTATTCCATAATGTTCTACCCCGAGTTCCCAACGAGAAACCGAGAAGCCCAGATTTTGGTTAAAAACCTTTCCCCTATTGGTGATGAAAGCGTTATAATATCTCTCTACGGCATTAGTATGTAGTAGTAGATACACTAAGTAGTATAAACCACAATTCCGCGATCAAGATCTTTTTGATCTACATTTTTGCACCTGAGCTTGATATTTTTTAATTAAGTCACATCCAAAATATTCCCTGTTAAGTAAATTATAAGAAAAAACATTTCGGTGGCCTTTTTACATATCACTGAAAAATTATTTGCGTAGGCAACTTTTCAGATGAGGGCACCGTGAAACTTTAAAAGCATATTATAAGTTGTTAGCGTTTGAGGCTCCATGGTCGATATGTCTATACGTTTTTATTATCGGTAATAGAACGCTACTTATTGCGTCACTCGCATGAGGACACTGATAACGTGATTTCAAAGGACACTGATAACGTGATTTCAAAGTTACAACAGGTCTTGCAAAACATCAACAAAATTTTAACTCTCTAAGCATTCTTGAGAATGGGGAACTTGCACAAAAATTAAATTTGAAAAATTATGCTTTCAAACGTAATTTATTGCCATTAAATGAACCACAGTTCAGAAAAAAACTCATTTTTTTATTTTTATGTAATAAATATAAGCAATTAAAAACTGCATAATTCAAATCATTCTTGTAACGCGCCCTCCTTGGTTGTGACGTCAATTAGCTCGTTGGTGGTGGCGCCTCTGGTGGGCGGCGGCACCATGTATAAACTAATATTTGCGGCATTTGTATAAAAACTACAGCACCACGCAAGCTTTGATTAGAAAGATCAACGAGAACGTCCCATCCTTGTCTATCCGTCTTATTATAATCTATCGCAGTCTTGATATTGTTGATAATGTTTGAGAAGAGTGTGCTGCTGTATTAAATAATTATTTATATTGCGAGATGCGTAGGTAAGCAGACTTTTTTGACCGAGGAGGTTGTTTAATGACCGTGTTGCCCCGTTTCTTCAAACTCTCTTCGAGGCCAAAAAAAGCTTACGCATCGAGCAATGTATTACATTTTCCCTGCTACTGACAATTTCCTATTAGGTAGGTAAGTACCTACTTTGAATTTAAATACACTATGGAGTAGATTGTGAGATAAGCTTCAAAATATCCATTGTCCAATTATTACTAAAAATGATAATCAGTGATAAATATAAGAGGTAAAATGCAGTGATAATTATAAAAAAACTTCTTATGCGTTTGAACCCAAGACCTAAGAATTACTAGTCATGTGGCCTCAGTTAAAGAAGTGCTTGTTAAATTTTGATTTTTAGGTGGTTTTTATTTCTGACCTACATCAGATCCCTCTGTAAATGGGTCGCCGAACTGTTTATTTTTACGTTCAATTTCCATTCTTCCTTTCCTAATTCTGTGTAGCTGTCACTCCTGTCACTGCCTTCTCATCGATCGAGGTATATGACGTCAAAACCATTCCCGCGCTTTTCGTGTCGTTTCAAATGAATAGCTTGCGGTCACAACTTTAATTATTTATTGCAAATTAAATATTGCGATTTGAGGTATGATGTTTGGTACGTGCTCTTTCTATAGATAGGCAAATATATTAAAGAAATAAAAAAAATGTGTTCAAGTTCCCCATTAGCTCTGTATTAACAATATCACCACCAGATTTGTTTATAAACGTTTAGATCGGTTCACATTATACTTAGATACACAAAGAAAGTTTGTTTAGTAATTTTCGATTCGCAAAGTTTTTTATTGCCGCACTGCAAAAGCGCAGTGTTCCTGAAACCACTGGATTGCAAAGTTTAGACCAGTGTACCTACATATGTGAAGGCTGGTGCAAAGAGAAAGGGATTACCTACTATTGTATAGTTGGCAGAGCTCATAATTGGTAATGGTGCTTCCTTATTGCGAAATAATTACTACACCCTTCTTGAAGCCAAACTCAATCGGACGTGTATGGATTGGTTCACTTTTATGTGGTAGGACTTTAACATTAGATAGAAAAAGATAATCTAAAATGAAAATTTTATATCAACATATATCGGGGAAAGCTTAGTTTCCGAGATACAGGGCGTTGAAGTTTTGGAAAAAATATGAAGTATTTTTTACACTGTCCGAACCAGTGGAGATATTTAAACCAAATTTGATGTGTAGTACCACCTTTTTGACTACGATATTTAGTGATAATATGAAGGTCCTGAAATAACCAGTGGTGGAGTTATGGGTTTTCACTATCACTAAATTTAAAAAGTAATTAGTACGGACCTGTCTCACATCAACGTAAATTTTTTTTTCGTAAAGTTCTTTCAATTCTCTACAAAAAGTGTATCTTGACATTTTTTTGTATCTGCCACGGTTGTGTAGTAAATAAATTATTATCATTTTAACATTTTTATCAAATCTGTATTATTTCTTAATAATTTTTATAATTCTAAATTTGTAGAATTCTAAATTATACCACGACGAGTAAAACATGATTCTTCCGCCCATAAAATGTTATTTAAAAATTGTCTTATTTCCTTTGACTACAAAATCCATCGGCAAAATACTAATGTCCTTTCTGCATCGCCGTACTGGTGAAGATAAGTGTGCCATGGAAAAGAAAATCTTATTGACAGTTAATAATACAATAATCTGTCATTCAGTAGATGAACGTAGCAGCGCCGCAGTTTGTCTTTGTTAATAATTAAAATGCCGTTCCAATTTACAAATGAAGAGCAGGCTGACATCCATTTCTGCTATGGAGTTGCAAATGGGAACTCTGCGGAAGCAGCCAGAGAATACCGGAGGCGATTTCCAAATAGGCGCCATCCGCGTCCCTCGGTGTTTGTTAACATGCACCGGCAATTCAGAACTCGCGGTCTGAGAACTAGAATCGTCGAACGAGGAAATGAAAACAATATCCAACAAGTCAGACGCAACAATGAGATTCTTCGTGAATTCGATAGGAATCCTACAACAAGTAGCAGAAGAGTGTCAGTGGCCCTACGTGTTTCAAAGTCTGCAATTTTGCGAGCTTTAAAAAGAGATCACAGGCATGTGTATCATCTACAACCCGTACAAGGTTTAAGGCCCGGCGATGCAGAAAGAAGATTAGTCTTTTGCCGATGGATTTTGGAGTCAATTGAAGGAAATAGACAATTTTTAAATAACATTTTATGGACGGACGAGTCGTGTTTTACTCGTCGTGGAGTAGTAAACTTTCATAATCAGCATATTTGGGCACAAGAAAACCCACATGCAATCCGGCCAAGAAATTTTCAGGTCGAATTTAGTGTCAATGTTTGGATTGGACTGTACAACCATCATCTGTTTGGACCCTTTTTTTTTGCCACAGCGAGTGAATGGTGACAATTTTTTGGAGTTTTTAGTAGCTGAGCATAATAATATGTGGGAAGACATTCCTTTAAACTTATGATTGTTGGCTTGGTTCCAACTTGACGGCTGTCCTGCACATTTTCACCGAAATGTGAGGAACTGGTTAAATAATAACTTTCCAAATAGGTGGATCGGACGAGGGGGACCGGTCGCTTGGCCACCACGTTCTCCAGACATAACACCTCTGGACTTCTTCGTATGGGGATTTTTAAAAGAACAAGTCTATGCGACTCCTGTAGAAACAAGGGAACAACTTATTGATCGTATCAGAAATGCGTGCGATGAATTGAGAAATGGCAATTTAATCGATGCTGTTCAATCCGTTAGGCGTCGAAGTGAATTATGTGTGCAACAGAATGGATCACATTTTGAACAATTGTTGAATGTTGTACAAATTTAGAATTATAAAAATTATTAAGAAATAATACTAGATTTGATAAAAATGTTAAAATGATAATAAAGTAATGTACCTCAAACCAAGTGCCAGTTTATTTTTAAAATTGTTTCCATAAAATTAAAAATAAAATAGCTGAATCCGATAAGTGTTCCATAATTAATTTCTGTTATTTGCGATATTTATCAATAATCTTAGAAAACACATTTTTAGGCAAAAAAGGCTGAGATGGAAACGAAATAATTTATTTACTACACAACCGTGGCAGATACAAAAAAATGTCAAGATACACTTTTTGTAGAGAATTGAAAGAACTTTACGAAAAAAAAAATTACGTTGATGTGAGACAGGTCCGTACTAATTACTTTTTAAATTTAGTGATAGTGAAAACCCATAACTCCACCACTGGTTATTTCAGGACCTTCATATTATCACTAAATATCGTAGTCAAAAAGGTGGTACTACACATCAAATTTGGTTTAAATATCTCCACTGGTTCGGACAGTGTAAAAAATACTTCATATTTTTTCCAACACTTCAACGCCCTGTATCTCGGAAACTAAGCTTTCCCCGATATATGTTGATATAAAATTTTCATTTTAGATTATCTTTTTCTATCTAATGTTAAAGTCCTACCACATAAAAGTGAACCACCCTGTATATGCTTCTAAAACTCATGAGGCACTACTGCCAGTCTAGGCTCATACGTTTCCGGTGCATTGTTAAAAAATCAACTGTGCAAATTTATTTTACACTCGAAACCATCCAGAAAGAGAAAAAAAAGACCATTCAAGATTAGCGGGCACACGACCACGAGCTCAGTAATGATCCCGAGGCTGAGATGAGATGGGCGATTGGCCGGCCAGACTGACGTTCTCATTCATCTCCGTCTAACTCTACCGCGAATGCCAACTATTCATACCACTTACTCGTCGACTATTTGTCACGAAGCTAGGTACGTGTCCGAGATCGGAGCGAGATACGACCTGCCCACACGAATTAGCGCGTATTTGAGCTTTGCCCAAGCGAGGCGCGTCCATCAATTTTTAATTATTGTAGTAGGAACATATAGTTGAGCCAGATGTACAAAGTATAGGTGTAGGGATGAAATCAGATGAAACCGAATGCTGCATAACCATTTCCTTGAGATTTTTTTATTCTGTTCTGAAATTTGGCAACGTCGCGTCCGTCGATCGCTACGTCCCTCTGCCTGAGCTTGGCCCGTTGTTTGTTGAATGGATTTTGGGTAGATATTATTACTCCAAAAGTCTCGACAAAATGGCTCTACATTGCTAGGTTTCATCTTGTTTCAACTACGTATAATACCTATCCCTATCCTATCCGAAAAAACCCTATATATAACTCTCCTTTTTCTCCATACTTCGCATAATCGACAAAGCGCAAGCACTTTAGCTATATAGGTAGCTATATATATATTACTTTATTCAATTGTAGTTCTGTTCATAATATATAGGATTGGCTTAACCCTACAACAATAATTTAAGTGACAAAAGGAAAACTGTGCAAGCAAAAGTACTAAAGGACTCCCACAGGATTACTTGATAGATTTGTTAAGAATTTGACTACGATTTATGTAGTATTTGTAATATTTGCTTCTCTAATGAATGAACGAGCTAGCTTTAGATAGAATATTTTTGTAAATTAAACTGCGCAACATAAATCTGGAAATAATAAATCATTTAATCCTAATTTATTTATTACGTACGTATCTATATTTTCACGAAATTTTCAGTTGATAATTTAAAGATAATTGAAGAATTTCTACGGAATAGGCCAATATGCAAGCCAGTACATCGTCCCTACCTCACAAAACTGAACATACTTGTTTGTATATTTGTGTTTCACGGTAAATATTTTGTATAGAGGCGGTATCAGGTTATATACCTCTCTTATTTCAAGATTTTAAAGTTTCAATCTATTAGAAATTTCAACGAACCACTACACAACTATTGACCATTTTTTCACTAAAATATAAACTGACTTCAGCTCTATACCTATTAACCACAAAGCCAATGCAATGATAATGCAAATAGGAAGAAAGGTGCTGTAATATATTGTACAGGTACAATATAGTAGACTATTTTCTATAGCAAATTTCGTGACCTTGTGACGTTGTCACAAGGCTGATGTAAAATTATTAAGCAAATAACAATGGTATCACCTACCTAGCTTTCACACTAGTATTCTGTCGCTCGCCGTGGAACGGCGACACTTGGTTGCTTCTCGTCACTTAAACTCATATACACTTTTTCACTTTTCACCATCACTATTCACTGTTTATTTGTCATCTGCAGGATTTGGTTGTTGCTGTTGTCCGGCAATACGTTCTACTCGGCTGGAATCAGAATAGCACTATTAGTCGACACTTTCTTAGTTCTTTTTCGTAGGTACTCACTTAAATCGTGGATTGTTGTCTTCAATGGAGGTTCTATGTCTCTCTTGGTATTTCTTTTCGTGGAATAGCATTTTCCCTTCACCAGGCGCGGCGGCCATATCCATTTGGTAAAAGGGGCATACCTGGGTATGTAGGTACTCCTTTAGGCGGTTTTAGGTACCGTAGAATGGGGATACTTTGAGCACCTGGGATACATTGATCAGAACTTCGCATTATTTTTAAAGTACAATATCTAGTAAAATACTCGCACGCCACCCATGACCTTCGTGGGGCTGCCATCTTGTATGTTGAGACTCGTTAGTATGGCTGGTGTTCTCTTAGAGAGAGGACGTGCGTGGGCTATTTTTCGCAGTGTTTTACAACAGTCGTTTTATATAAATATTGTGATCTGCAAAACTTCAACACCACAGAAGTGCCTTTAACATATCACGTGTCTGTGTGTATATAGTTTGATTAGGTATGTATTTGTGTGTATTACTAAAGTTAAAGAATTACAAATTTTTTAGAACTCGATTTTTAAGAGCACTTTAAATGTTATGGTTCAAGATTGATCACCTTGCAGTGTAACATTGATCACTGGATCAATGTTGCCCCCATGATCAATGTTGCCCCATTTGTCTTTTTTTGTTGTGTAAGACTTCCGGATTTGCAGAAACAATAGCTAATCATTGCTCTTTTTTTTTCAGAAGATGCCACGTCATCATAAGCGTTTATTAGGAAGTCGTTCCTACATAAACTACACCCCGGAAAAATTAGAAGAAGCTTTACAGAAAGTTGCAGATGGCACGATGAAAATTAGAGAGGCCTCTAGGAGCTACAAAATACCTTTTGGGACACTGTATAATAAATACAAGGGACTACATGGAAAATCACCCGGTCGCTCCACAGTTTTTAGTCGTAATGAGGAAATCTCAATATTAGAAAGTGCGGCCAAATGTTCTGACTGGGGCTTTCCCCTTAATATTTTAGATATAAGAATGTTTGCAAAATATTATTTAGATCGTCGAGGCAAAAACATTGCAATGTTCAAGAATAATTTGCCAGGAGTAGACTGGGTCTACAGCCTTCTTCAGAGACACAAAGATTCTTTTGGTCAAAGGATAGCAACCAATATTAAGAAATCTCGGGCATCCGTGTCAAAAGAGACCATGGGCGAATTCTTTGATAACTTAGAAAGGGCACTGGAAGGTTTACCAAACACTAACATATTCAATTACGATGAAACGAATGTCAGCGATGATCCGGGCAAGATGCGAGGCATTTACAGGAGGGGTGTGAAGTACCCTGAGAAAATAATGAATCATTCTAAGAGTGCAACGACAATAATGGTGTGTGGTTCAGCCGACGGCACATTATTGCCTCCCTACGTAATATACAAAAGCCTTCATCTGTACGATACTTGGAAGGAGGGGGGTCCACAAGGATCTCCATGCTGCAATAAGCCCTGCTGCAATCTGGGTTCCAGATTTAATAGAACAGCTAGTGGCTGGCTGGATGGGGTTACGTTTCGAGACTGGTTTTCTAGTTGCTTTTTGCCCCATGCAAAACGCTTACCAGGGGCGAAGGCTATAATAGGCGACAATCTCTCAACCCACATGGACAACGATGTCTTAAATATGTGCGCTGAAAACGATATTCGGTTCATATGTTTAGTGCCGAATTCTACCCATCTATGCCAACCTCTTGATGTGGGGTTTTTCCGCGCCATGAAACAGTCCTGGCGGACAGTATTAACTGAGTGGAAAAGCCAAAATCCTCGGTTCGGCACGGTTCCCAAAGTCAGTTTCCCTAGACTTTTAAAGAAATGTCTAGAGAGAATGGATGCAGTTCCCTCAAAAGTTGGAAGTGAGGCAGCCAATGAGACAAGTGCAATTAAACGCAACTTAATAAGTGCTTTTCGATCAGCAGGGATTTTCCCAGTCGATCGTTCTCAGGTTTTTAAACGGTTTCCTCAGGAGGACAATGAAGCAGAAAATGCCGGTGGAGACGCCGAAACTGCTTTAGTTGCACTGTTAAAAGCAAAAAGATTTAATGATGCGACTTCAGAAAAACAAACAAGAAAGAAAAGGCTTGACGTTTTGCCTGGACGCAGTGTCACCACCTCTTCGGCTCCTCAACCTTGTTCCTCAGGATCAGCAGTGTATGCTTCCGCCTCTCCTCAGAGTTCGAGTTCAATAGCAAATATGATAGAGCTTTCGAGAATACCTGAGGAAAAACGCGAAATCCGTGTTAATGTGGGACAGTATATTTTAGCTAAATTTTGTTCGACAAAGGGGAAAAAAAGCTATAAATATGTGTGTAAAGTCATAGAGCTGGCTCCTCAAATAGTGGTAATGGGGATGAAATCCATTCGTAAAAGCAAAAAACAATTTAAATTTATCGTTGATGATATCAGTGAAATCAATCAAGACGATATCCTCGAACTTTTGCCTAACCCTTCGATAGAACGTGACCAAGACGGCAACAGTTTATATATTTTTGAGAGTGAAATCAAAATAGTTGAAGTTTAGATGATGATGTTGATTTATTCCAAAGTATTTTATAAAGTGTTATTTGTAGTTTAAGAGCTTTTGTTAAGTTTTTTCAGAGTTCAAAGATCTATAGAGGCTAATTTTTCATTCCAAATAAAAGATTCCTAAGAAAAAACATGTTTTTGTCCTTATTTATCGTTGAATCGGCGAATAAAAAAGCCTAAAAGTTGCTAAATGGGCATGTCTAATTTTTAAAAAACATTTTTAATCTTTTACGTGGGGATACTTTGTTATTTCACTTAAAAACCAAGGTTGATCAAAGTATCCCCAAAATAGGTTTAACATTGATCAGGTATTTTAATTTTTTTTTAGCTTAAAATAACGCTCAAAGTATACCCATTCTACGGTACCTACTATACACTGTGTCCCGGATAAGAATAAACAGCATGGGGATATTGCAAACGGTGAGAGATAGAGCAACGATTAAATGGGGAAAAAGTTGCGCAATTTTGAGGTCAATAAAATGGCACAAACAGATTTCTAATATATTTTTTCATTTTTGAGTTATTTTGAAAAAAGTAAAATTTTGCGTTTTCGATTTTATTTTTTTCTGAAGTTGTTATCACAGATAGAAAAAAAAGAAAAACACTTTCTGGCACTTTTTAACGGGCTTTATCATTGGGTTTTTAGATTTGTTCTACGTTTCGTTTTTCAGAAACCATCTTAAATTTAATTTTTTAAAATACGGACCTGAATTTTTTTGCAGATTTTGATAGCACTTTTCATTGCAAATACCATGATGTATGACACGAAATGTTTTTAAAATGTTTTGAGACAATTATACTGAAAATTCCTTTTTTTTTTCATTCATTTTTTTCTATTGCGGCCCCGTATTTAATAATAAGAAGTCTAAATATTAATCAGTATTGACAACAATTTAACCTACAGTTTATTTTTACTTCGAAAACTTAAAAGATGATAATTTTATTTTTCGAATTTTGAAGTTAACAGGTGTTTTGAGGCTCATTTTGCCGATTTCAACGCAAACGGCTGATTTTATCGTTATGAAACAAGAGTACCCTTTTATATCAAAATAAAAAGATGCACTAAAATGATGAACGTGCGAGACCAAAACGATAACCTCAAAAAAGTTATAAAAGTATAAAACCCATTGTGCTATCCCGCTCCTCCGCCTCTGGTCCAACAAAAAGGGCACTTTACTTATTATGTGGAAAATTAGTTTCTTCATAATTTCCAAGGTGATTTTTTGAAAGTAAAATTATGTAACAAATTAGTTTCAAACCAAGCAGCACTGACCCCAGAAGCTCGAAATTTTTTTGTTATTTACACCTTATGTGAACTCAATCCGTCGACACTGTATGTTAGATAATATTAGTAATAATATATCTATTTTTTCATTTTATTAGGGCGGCATGGACCCCATGCCCTCCCTAAGACCGCGCCTGTCCTTCACACTGATTTAGTGCAAGGTGTTCTTGAGTAGAGAGAGTAGAAACTGATATTTATTCTTTTAGGAAAGTTTTTTGGTGGCCATTTGTTTTCTATTTTCTTTTCTCGCCTTCCACTTTAGTTATGGTATGTTTAGGATTTGTTGGAAGTATTTTATGCTTTGGTTTTGGAAATTGTTCGAGAAATTATTTCTTTTGTTTTGATTTGGTTTCGTTGACAGGTTGAGGTTATGCTGGTATTTGACAATATTGACATTGTTTGACATTGTTTTGAAAATTCATTTTGACGGCACGCATCCGTTTCCGGCTTCCCGGAAAATTAGCGTCCGGCGCGTGGGCGTCTGATTATTGGTGAACTTCACAAGAAGGGATTTGAATCGCTATATCCACCGAAGCAGCACCCAAAGTTGGAGACATTGGGAATACTGGTAATTGTTGCAGTTTTAGTCTTTGGGGTTCCGCCGTTATATATAGGACTTAGAAGCCACCCACGATTTATTACAGTACCGTTTTATGTTTTTATGAGACCGAATCGTTTTCGTCACAAGGAATCTAATTTCTAGACTGATATTTGACATTATGTCTTTCCTACATCACCGAAAACTATATTAGTGAACTAGAACCAGGTTTTTAAGCGTCCACAGTGATCTCAAGGTCATTTGATTGGGTCATCCTCGAACTTTTGGATAGTATCAGCGTAGGTTAATTGGATTCTACCGCAGTGGTTGATTGTTTTTTTTAAGGGAAACCTTCAGACCACAGGATCTTGGACTTGGTTTTGGAACCATGTGTTTGCTTAGGACCTGTGTTATGTTCTGGAGTGTGGTCACCAACAGCCGAGACCCATGTGTTTACCTATCTTTTTGGGAACGTCGTCTGTTACTAAATTCCCGTGCGTGTACATGTGAAGTTCATACGACGTTCGCAATTATGAATCACAACGTCCGCAAAAAATAAACATAACGCCCGCATAAGGTGAGTGGCTACAGCGTACGCTCTCAATTGTTCATGTATTGAACTTAGCGATCCTAGTTAGGGCACGATAAAAAGTAAAAGTAAAATATAGTATGCCTTAGCTGTCGTTGAACCTTCTAAACCAGGATGTCCTCTAGTAGTGGTCGATGATCCCTCATACGACGTTCCAAAAAAGATAAACACATGTGGGTCTCGGCTGTGGGTGAGCACACTCCAGAAAATAACACAGGTCCTAGGTAACACACGGTTCCAAAAAACAGACCCAACTAGTTCTAAAACACAGGCCCTGTTTCAAAAAGAAAACTAAAACAAAAATGTCCTGTCAAAGAAAACTTACCTCTGGTCTGACGGTTTTCCTTCCAAAAAAGCAACCAATCAACCACCTTGGTTGAATCCAATTAACATTCGTGGTTACTAAGCAGAACATCCAAGATGATCCAACCCGTCTCCACTATCTAAAATCTGGCGGGCGTGTTGTGCTCGTAGATCAAGGTTTATTCTACATTCATTGGTTATTTATTTGGTATTGTCTTTTTTTAACGACATAGCCTATACCGTTATAGTTTTCGTTTTTCTGTACCGATCGCCGTGTTCGTAGCACTTAGGTACGCGGATGTGAATTTCTCTTCCTAACCTTTCTAGATATAACAAAACGAAAAAGCTATAACAGAAATACAAATACCGATTTGATTGAACGTCCTTTTCAGGGGAAATCAGTTAAAAATAAGTTTTCTTATAGGCTGTATTCCCAGAACAACTTATTACCGACGAGGCAGTAATTTTAGAAAAATCTTCCCTTTTCCTGCATATCTAATTAAAGAACCATAATAGCCACCACAAATCACTTCCTACCATAAATATGCTACCGTTATTATTTATTTCCAGAAATCGACACTGGCAGACTTTAGTGACCGGTGATTAATGAACCAAACGAAAGTCTTCGAATTCGCAGTCGCCGGTTTTGTAAATGCAGCTCTCAGACTCATGCTGCGTATTTAATTTCGCAAACTGCGTGAATTTCTAGCGCTATTTTATGTCTTTGTTGCGAGACGCAATTTATGATTGCCTAGTTAACAAATAACTGTTAACAAGTTAACAACATGAGGAATGAGGGGTTTACGTGCAGTCAGTAATTCATTTTTAGATTCCACTAAATACAAATGCACGAGTACATTTCATTTTTTAATATATGGACATTCCGGACAATTTATAGTAGGAAAATGACTCCCTGCTAGTCAATGAATTCCGCACATCAAAATTATAAAAACGTTCATATGAATATATATGAACACTGACGGTATAAACTCGCAAAATAAAAGTCCGCCAACAGAGTTCTACTTAGCTGTCAACCCTGTCTACGACTTTCAAACAAATTATCACGATATCAAGCCTTATTAACTCAAATGAGACTCTTTTGGCACTGCTAGCTTCGTAAGTATAGCTTTATTTGTTCTGTAACCATAAGGTAAGTATTGTCAAATTGAAAATCTATCAAAATAATAAACTTTAATAGAAGCTTTTATTTACCGGAAGCCTACTGATGGATGGGCCGCAGGTTATTTTCGTAAAATACTATTTTTAAGTTATTTGTTAGTAAGTACTAGTTGTTACTCCGTACTCTTTAAGAGGGGGTTGCCGACAGCGAAAGTGACGTTAGATTTCGTATTTTTTTAAGTTGTATAGCATAAAATCTAATAACATTTTACCTGGCAAAAATTTAGAACAAACATCTCTGTCTTCATTTTAATCATAAGATCTTACAAGCAGTGTTTTCTTTTATAGGTTATAAAAATCTTGGGAAAAATAATAATTCCAGTGCATATGCTTTTAAGATCTTATGATCAAAATGAAGACAGAGATGTTTGTACTAAATTTTTACCAGGTAAAATAATATTAGATTTTATGTTATACAACTTAAAAAAATACGAAATCTTACGTCACTTTCGCTGTCGGCAACCCCCTCTTAATTTTTTTTAACTATTTGGTTATTGCGAAAACGCGTTCAGTGTCAACAAATGGTTAGTTTGTCTTCACCTCTACGGTATAATTATGAAAAACTGACACTCCAAAAAAATTTTGACATGCGTAACCTAAAACCTTTTTGATGTTTTTTTTACAAATATCAAAAAATAACACCCCATAACCATCTTTAAACAGCGTAAAGACCTCTGTGGTTCATAGTAGGTACATAATACCTTGTTTATGGATACTCTTAAGGTGGATTTATAAACTCGACGTTTGCGTTGGCGCTCGCCGTTGCCGTTTGCGTCGAAAATTCAATCCCAATATTTTACGTGTAACCGTTTATAAAATGCCGTCTAATGCTGCCGTCTGCGTCCGATGCTGTCCGAGAGAAACTAATTTCATATTTTTCACGTTCCGTCGTTCACATTTCTGGACGCAAACTGCGAAGGTCACCGTCAACTTCGAGCGCCAACGCAAACGTCGAGTTTATAAATCCACCTTTAGTTTAGCCAATGTCTGACATTGACATCAGGACATGACGGAAATAAAGTAGATACAGGGGACAGATTTTGCAAAAAATAAAGTTGGCCAGCTGTTTCACTCATTGGCTAACTAGGGATTCCATAAACAAGGGTACATAGAGGTATTGAATAATGACGTCCTGAAATAGGTTATAAAGGCGTCCCCTCCGTTACCATTCGCCAAAACATCATAATATTTCTTAATATTATTAATATTTTTAATTAAAAGAGCAATATACTCTTAAACATTATTTGCAATAGAAGGGTCAAACTTCAAACTACATCTGAACAATATTTTGCTGCATCTCAATAACAATACAAGAAGAAACAATAATTTTATGCAATGTCATAAGGAATCTAAAAATGCACGAAATTCATTTTTTTTAAGGTGTAATTGATTACAATGATCTGGGAAATGAAATAAAAAAACATACCAAAATGTTGACATTTAAAAATAAATTATTCGAATATATTATTCAATTAAAAATTAATCTACTAGATCATTATAATTAATTATAAATGAAATGAAATAATTGCAAACATTAAGCCCATACATTTGCTCTAAATATTGTCGGAAATTTCTTTGTGGCAAACAGATCCATTTGATTTATAATTGGGTTTTTCGCCACGGAATTCACAGAAACCTGAACCAAACTGATTAAACCTCGGATTGCCACCAACTTAAGGGGTGCCAAGTAGTCGTCACGCTGAAACCGCGCAGGCTTATAAACGCCAACGCGGATTTTTTTTTTGCGATGCCACTGTCGCTTGTCACAGCACTCCTACAAGTTTGTTCTATATACTCCTATATCCCCTACCTGTCCCCCACAAATCTCTGAGATATATTTGCACAACAATTTCAGAATTTTCTTCTTTGAGATTTTTTTGCGAAGCCACCGTCGTTTGTTACGGCACATTTACAGGTTTTTTGGATACACCTACATCCTCTACGAGTTTCCCACAAATATCTTTGAGATTCAGATTGAAAAAAAAAACAGAATTTCTTGACAATTTTTTGTATCGCCACTGTCGTGTATCACGGCATCCCTACAGATTGTTTCAATACTCCTACGCGTCCTCACAAAATATATTTCAAATTGAGATTGATTTACACAAAAAAGTTTTCTTTAGGATTTTTTGCGACGCCACTGTTGTTTGTCACAGCAACCCTACAGTTTTTTTTCTATATTACTGCATCCCCTATGCGTCTTCCAAAAATACCTTTGAGATTAAGATTGATTTACACAAAAATAAGATTTTTGAGATTTTTTTGCTACGCCAATGTCGTTTGTGACGACACCTCCTACAGGTTTTTCTATACCTATTACTACATCCCCTATGCGTCTCTCAAAAATATGTTTGAGACTGAGATTGATTTACACAAAAATAATATTTTTGGGATTTCTTTGCGACGCCACGGTTGTTTGCCAGAGCATACCCGTACAGGTTTTTTCTATATTACAACATCCTCCATGTGTCTTCCAAAAATATTTTTGAGATTAAGAATGGCTTACACATGCTGTAGCTTTAGGGCAATCATGATTTCGATAACAAATTGCAACAATTTCTACCCTTTCCGCGATAGAATAAACCATTTCGAAAATACGTTTCCACTATGTTACATATTTTAAAAAGATATAAGGTTTGAATTCGTATGAACTTTTTTTGTTTTGCTTCAGTTTTTCATTTGTGGCTTTTTTGTAAACTGATCACACGACAATAAAAACTAGGTAGTAATTTGGTCGTGTGTAGTACAGAAAAAAAAACTTATTAGTGGCGGGCATTTGTGTAGAAATTACTACGCGTACAGTGGATTGTCAACTTTCCGTTTTTAGCCAATAATTCTGTCAACTCTCAACAGAATTCTAAAAACAATACATCATTGTATTCGCAATAAAAAGGGCTTTAAAATTATGTGCCACAAGGGGGGTAGTTCCATTTGAAATTTTTAAGTTGTGGTTGCTAGGGATTAAGGGGATGAACATATCGGGTTGGCTTGACTGTCAAAAAAGCTCCCCCCAAGAACAAAAATTGACGGGTCTCGGCGAATTTTTAAATATTTTTCGGTTTTCTAATTTTTGGGGAGGTCAAGTTTTCGTTGGGAAACCCTGTATAGTACTTTCAATGAATTTTGGAAATTTTGGCAACTGGAATTTGCATCTAGTTCGTTGTGACATTATTATCTGATTTTTAGCTACTGTTTACTAATTTAAAACTGTAACCAAAATCTTTAGACCTGAGTCTAGATATAACATGTCTATAACATGTATCAATAATAAAATCGCTATAGCTAAAATTCTTACCGAAATACCTGGATGCAAAATAGACACAGTGAATTTGGCACGGCTATAAAACGACATCCACAGTTTTAGGATGCAGATTGTGGGAACATATAGAATATATTGCCTATTTAAGCTCTTACAGTTTAATTTCTCATCGTGAGGGTTTCTCTCAATTGAGTCACTCACGTCAAGCTAATGAGACAGCGTTCTGTGAATTCAAACGAATGCCTACGAGTACCTACTTTTCGTTATTTTTTCTACAGAAAATATTGTTTAATTTATTTTCAATTTCACAGACTATTAACATCCTTTCTATGCATCATAAAATATCAGACCAGCACTTCTAATATATATGGAGGACATAATATGTCTCTGATTATTTCCGTTATTTATTGATATCTCTGGTCAGTGGCGGAAATGGTTTGCAAATCTGAAAAATCAATGTCGACAGTTACAAAAATCAAGCTGAATGCGCGTTACAATTAGCAAACCTGTCAAAACAATAATCATTGGAACGTAAAAATTACAGTCAATAGACTTCCAAGCGCGTAACTATAATTGTCCAAAATTGATGTCTGCCTATAACCGCTTTGCTTCCCTAACGAGCCACCAGACGCTAGTCGCATGCGCGTTCGGGGTACCGCGCGAAGGGGCCCTGTGAAGAATAACCGAAGCGGGTTCCCGCCGACCTCGCAAGAATAAATTCGTTTCGGTGTCTGCGTTCGCCAGGTGGCACGGCAGTCGTTGCTTCCACGTTTCCTTTCCCATTTTTGGGGTTGGAAACAAGCTAAGTGCACAGAGTGTCCTATAGCTAAAACAAAACATCCTGAGCAGCTCCCACGAACGGCTTATTTTGGAACAACGCGAAACTCGTCGATTTTGTTTCGATATGTACTTTTTAGAGCCAATAGATACCTAAAGATGTAGGTGTCATTGTTATTTTCAAATAGTTTTACTTGTTCCGTCTAATTGAAGGTTTATGATTTGTAATTCCTAGAAACATTTTCTAATACATAATGCAGTTTTGATACCCTCTTACCGGGGAAAAACATAACAAATAACATTGTACAGTAAGATGAAAAAAAACATCTCCAAAAATCGAAGAATATACCGGGTAAAGAGGGAGTTCTAAGTTGAGAAGCCTTGTATGAAAAATAGCTGCTGACCCATCAAATATCTTTCGGGGATAGGGACAAATTTTTTAAAGGATCGAAAAAATCAGTGTCTGGTCACCAAAATGCACCGCAGACGAGACTTTTTAGACATGTTAAGGCAAATACATAAAATTAATCTTGAGAAATCCCAAAATTTTCAGGCGCTACGCGTCTGGATATTTTCCTTTACGTAAGCCTAAGGACGTAGGTACATTAGGCCAGCGAAAATAGAATTTGACCTAGACAAAAATATTAACTGCAATTTTGTTTTACCATATCAAAGTTATAAGTAAATACGTTGGTAGAAACCAAAAGTTAAACATTTCGAGAAAATGGAACCTTGAGTTAACTCAAAAAACACCTATTTTTCGTTAGAAATTTCGGGCAAAAATGTTAACTGGATTTTTTTTAGACTCTTAAGGTAAAAAAACTTCCCTTGCTAACGTATATTAAGAAATTAAACATATTAAGAATATGGAGGTGACTTAGATCGACAAAGAGAGATAAAAATCGGATAATTTTCTATTTCGGCAAAAGCAAAAATATTAACTACGTTTTTATTGCAGATGATCATTCCCTTTTACAAATAGAATGTAACTTATACAAAATTAAACATTTATCTGAGCCGCATGTATATCAGCTGTCACTTCTCATTGGTAAGTATAGAATAGGCAAAAATATTAACTGTTTTTTGTTTGTTTAACTTTTTACAATATAACTATATTGAATCATATATAGCGATATTAAACATTTATTTAGGGCGCATGTAGGTCAACTGTCATTTGTCATTTGTATCGGTAGAGCAAAAATATTACTTAACTATTTTTTAAATTTACAATATACCTAACTGTATTGAATCATATAGGGCACAATTAAACATTTATTTACGGTGCATAATTATACATATACTACCTCACTACGTCAACTGTCACTTGTCATTTGTATAGGAGAAGCAAAAATATTAACTGATTTTTTGTTTAACTTTTTGCAACATAACTTTTTTGTGGGCAAGAAAAAAATAATGTTTTCCCATAAAAAACTAAAGAATATACAGTTTCATTAATTATTATTAATTATTAATTCAATTATTTTGCATCGCTGCGTGTCGCTACTTCCTAATAACCCCGCTCATCCGCGCTCCTACCTCCTCACTACGTTGTGTGGTCGGCCGCCGATGTAGGCTGCCGTCATTTTTCGAGAAATCGATCGATAAATATTTATTTTTAAAGAAAAAAATACTTCCATTACAAATTTTTGTTTAATTTCAAAAAATTTAACGACTTAGTATCCACTTACAAAGTTTAACAAAAATCAGCCAGTTAATAATTTTGCTCTCAAAGACAGCTTCAAATTTCTTTAAAATGCGATTTCCGGCGAAACAAAATATGTTTAATTTCAGAACAACCTGTTAATATTTGATTTTTAAGGTAATTATAAATAATAAAAACGCAGTTAATATTTTTGCCTAACAAAATATTACGCAAAATGTCATTTTTACATCATTCGGATACTTGCGCAAACGTAATCTGTTTAATTTATCAATCTAAAGTTTATATACCTTACTTACTAATAAATGCAGCTTAAAATTCTCAGTTAATATTTATGCCGTCTTTATTACAACAAGAAATAGTTATTTATGTACCAAGGCACTGAAGTTCAACTTTTTATGACTCATGTGGAGTTTAGTTGCTGAGGCCTCTGGCCGAGGCAAATAAACCACATGAGTCATAAAAAGAACTTCAGTGCCGAGGTACATATTATATTTTTTTTGAAATCGTAAAAAAATGTTTTATTAGGGAAGAAAATAATAATAATGGATCACCCGTCCATGAACCGACTACGCGCGGCGTTGCTTGACTTTGACGATCGCTCTACCTAAGACAAGTATGATGAGACACGGCACCTTCTGACAGAAAAACCAAACTGCTGCTTCTTGTGTAGCCTACACAACAAATCTATTGATATTCAAATTTACTAAAATATGTATACTAAAGGATTGCGCTTCTATAGGAAACAATTTCGCAATGTGTACGAAAAGTTAAATGAGCCTTTATCGGCCGGGTTTTGAATATTTGGTCACTTTTGACGGGCGATTTCTCCGCGTCTGACGTTTGATGTTTACATCTCGCCAAGGCCTACTTATTGAAAAAATCATACAATAATGGGCTACATTATTGTACGATTTCTGTGCTTTTAATGACGATTTTGGGACATTTTAATGCCGATTTCAAGAAAATGTATTTTTCTAAAAAAACGCCCACACGTGTATTTGTATAAAAACAATTCTGGCATTCATTTATTACCAATATTTTGTGATAGCATTATAAAAATGCGGTTATGAATTTTCTCTAGGTTTCGCTATTTTTTACCGTAATTTCCCTGGCCTATATAGATCGGCCAGAGATCCTGCATGAGCAAGGGAAAGGAAGCGAATAAAAAATGGGCATTTATTAAGCTCAACTATATCATCACAAAACTGTCACAAAATATACAACTTTATTTGCAATAACACATAGATATAATATCTATAAAAATCAATGATTTCAAACATTGTAAAAATGATTTTATTAGTTATCCTTTTCCAGTTAACTTGTTAAATGTTAAATCGGATTCAAGAGCAGAGATATAGATGGGGGAGAATGAGTGTCCAACTTTCTAATCAAGAATCCTCCATAATCTAACAGATCAGAGGCATGGGCAATAATTTTCCTATAGTGTATCGAGAATTTAAATTAAAAAAATAATCTTAAAATTTTTATTCTGTATTTTGTTTTTTAATAATTATTGAGAATAATGAACGATTCATATTTGCACGGCACTAAGTTAATTTTCTATATAGGTACATTTCTAAATAATTTTTAAATGGTTGTACCTAAATATGTGCACTTTTATTCTAATGGTAAAAATGTATGACAAAAATAACAAAAACATTTCATTCTACATAATACTAATTAATCTATGTAATGTAACAATCAGGCAACATTCGTGTAGAATATGGCTTCCATTTAAATTAGATTGGAAATAGGATGCGCATTATGGGTCAAAACCCGTTCTCCGTCCTCTATTTCTCTGGTCAAGACTTAACTTTTCCGAAGTCAGTAGGTCAGGTACCATTGTAGACTGAGACTGAAAACATGAGTGTATAGGCGACTAGAAAAGCGATGAACAAAAAATAAAATACAGTATGTCCCCGGATGAGGTTTGCACGAGGTACCTATATGTTTAACTGTTCGCAAAAAAGTCACTCTTTGTGAAAGTTTTTGGTTTCCATCAAAATGAAGATGTGCATTGAGAAAATATTAATTGGTTATTCGGTGTTCATAAATTGCAAGATGGCAAGAAATAACGTTTTTATACAGGGTGGTTCACTTTTATGTGGTAGGACTTTAACATTAGATAGAAAAAGATAATCTAAAATGAAAATTTTATATCAACATATATCGGGGAAAGCTTAGTTTCCGAGATACAGGGCGTTGAAGTGTTGGAAAAAATATGAAGTATTTTTTACACTGTCCGAACCAGTGGAGATATTTAAACCAAATTTGATGTGTAGTACCACCTTTTTGACTACGATATTTAGTGATAATATGAAGGTCCTGAAATAACCAGTGGTGGAGTTATGGGTTTTCACTATCACTAAATTTAAAAAGTAATTAGTACGGACCTGTCTCACATCAACGTAAATTTTTTTTTCGTAAAGTTCTTTCAATTCTCTACAAAAAGTGTATCTTGACATTTTTTTGTATCTGCCACGGTTGTGTAGTAAATAAATTATTTCGTTTCCATCTCAGCCTTTTTTGCCTAAAAATGTGTTTTCTAAGATTATTGATAAATATCGCAAATAACAGAAATGAATTATGGAACACTTATCGGATTCAGCTATTTTATTTTTAATTTTATGGAAACAATTTTAAAAATAAACTGGCACTTGGTTTGAGGTACATTACTTTATTATCATTTTAACATTTTTATCAAATCTAGTATTATTTCTTAATAATTTTTATAATTCTAAATTTGTACAACATTCAACAATTATTGTTCAAAATGTGATCCATTCTGTTGCACACATAATTCACTTCGACGCCTAACGGATTGAACAGCATCGATTAAATTGCCATTTCTCAATTCATCGCACGCATTTCTGATACGATCAATAAGTTGTTCCCTTGTTTCTACAGGAGTCGCATAGACTTGTTCTTTTAAAAATCCCCATACGAAGAAGTCCAGAGGTGTTATGTCCGGAGAACGTGGTGGCCAAGCGACCGGTCCCCCTCGTCCGATCCACCTATTTGGAAAGTTATTATTTAACCAGTTCCTCACATTTCGGTGAAAATGTGCAGGACAGCCGTCAAGTTGGAACCAAGCCAACAATCTTAAGTTTAAAGGAATGCCTTCCCACATATTATTTGCTCAGCTACTAAAAACTCCAAAAAATTGTCACCATTCACTCGCTGTGGCAAAAAAAGGGTCCAAACAGATGATGGTTGTACAGTCCAATCCAAACATTGACACTAAATTCGACCTGAAAATTTCTTGGCCGGATTGCATGTGGGTTTTCTTGTGCCCAAATATGCTGATTATGAAAGTTTACTACTCCACGACGAGTAAAACACGACTCGTCCGTCCATAAAATGTTATTTAAAAATTGTCTATTTCCTTCAATTGACTCCAAAATCCATCGGCAAAACACTAATCTTCTTTCTGCATCGCCGGGCCTTAAACCTTGTACGGGTTGTAGATGATACGCATGCCTGTGATCTCTTTTTAAAGCTCGCAAAATTGCAGACTTTGAAACACGTAGGGCCACTGACACTCTTCTGCTACTTGTTGTAGGATTCCTATCGAATTCACGAAGAATCTCATTGTTGCGTCTGACTTGTTGGATATTGTTTTCATTTCCTCGTTCGACGATTCTAGTTCTCAGACCGCGAGTTCTGAATTGCCGGTGCATGTTAACAAACACCGAGGGACGCGGATGGCGCCTATTTGGAAATCTCCTCCGGTATTCTCTGGCTGCTTCCGCAGAGTTCCCATTTGCAACTCCATAGCAGAAATGGATGTCAGCCTGCTCTTCATTTGTAAATTGGAACGGCATTTTAATTATTAACAAAGACAAACTGCGGCGCTGCTACGTTCATCTACTGGATGACAGATTATTGTATTATTAACTGTCAATAAGATTTTCTTTTCCATGGCACACTTATCTTCACCAGTACGGCGATGCAGAAAGGACATTAGTATTTTGCCGATGGATTTTGTAGTCAAAGGAAATAAGACAATTTTTAAATAACATTTTATGGGCGGAAGAATCATGTTTTACTCGTCGTGGTATAATTTAGAATTCTACAAATTTAGAATTATAAAAATTATTAAGAAATAATACAGATTTGATAAAAATGTTAAAATGATAATAAAGTAATGTACCTCAAACCAAGTGCCAGTTTATTTTTAAAATTGTTTCCATAAAATTAAAAATAAAATAGCTGAATCCGATAAGTGTTCCATAATTAATTTCTGTTATTTGCGATATTTATCAATAATCTTAGAAAACACATTTTTAGGCAAAAAAGGCTGAGATGGAAACGAAATAATTTATTTACTACACAACCGTGGCAGATACAAAAAAATGTCAAGATACACTTTTTGTAGAGAATTGAAAGAACTTTACGAAAAAAAAAATTTCGTTGATGTGAGACAGGTCCGTACTAATTACTTTTTAAATTTAGTGATAGTGAAAACCCATAACTCCACCACTGGTTATTTCAGGACCTTCATATTATCACTAAATATCGTAGTCAAAAAGGTGGTACTACACATCAAATTTGGTTTAAATATCTCCACTGGTTCGGACAGTGTAAAAAATACTTCATATTTTTTCCAACACTTCAACGCCCTGTATCTCGGAAACTAAGCTTTCCCCGATATAT
Organism: Pseudeuparius sepicola; assembly: GCA_963920635.1. Lineage (NCBI taxonomy): Eukaryota > Metazoa > Arthropoda > Insecta > Coleoptera > Anthribidae > Pseudeuparius > Pseudeuparius sepicola. The sequence continues at coordinate 40,792,093 of OY987302.1, read as the reverse complement.
GTTGATATAAAATTTTCATTTTAGATTATCTTTTTCTATCTAATGTTAAAGTCCTACCACATAAAAGTGAACCACCCTGTATGCTTGAAGAAAGAATTTTGGAAGCTGTTTAGTCCGTTCCTAAATCAGATGAAATCAGAAGAAGTTGCAATAATTTTGAGAAGAATACGTAGGTAGGTACCAGGTACCTAATTCAGGAAGGAGGCGTTTTTGAATTATTGTAATTTTATTTGTTCATTTTGACGTTTTTTATTAACACTCTAACCAAATAATCATCATAATTAAAATTAAAAAGATAATACAATAGAGAAAACCGAAATCTAAATCTAGTTTAGTATCGTATAATAAATTGATATTTTCTAGACACGAATCTTCATTGCGAAGATAACCAAACTATCGCGAACAATGACTCTTTTCCGAAAAGTTCAAGATTTCGGCCATTCCATCTCTTTTAAACTCCATCAGGGGACATACTGTACGAGTACCTATAATGCTGCTTTTGGGCTCAGTATATAATACCTATATTAGTAGAGAAAACTAATCTAAACTAGTCTGTATGATACCATTGAGTAAAGGAATAATCCTTTACTCAATGATGATACTAAATATTATTTAGAGTGTCAACCAACGATTTATAAGAATAGATGCATTACCAAAGGCAAATTGTTTTGTTTCATGATATAAAAAGATTTTTAGTTATTTTTGGCACATTCAAGGTTTCCAGTTTTTTATACGATTTCTATCAAAAAACTATTTATTATGCATTACAAAATGGGAAAGAGTGAATTTGAAATGCCAATGTAAACAAATTACCTCATCTTCGTCCCCCGGACCCGCTAATGTAGAAGCAAAAAAACAGTGTTATTTGTATTACCGTGAGCCATCTAGGTATTCCTATATATCGTTGGTGTCAAGTCGGTAGCTTTTGTACAATCATAGATTCATATTACCTCACAATATTATTTTCCGATTTATAATCATTGAAGTTATAAAACATAAGAAAACATAAGATAATGAACTCCACTTCGATTCACAGAGAACTCGCCATTTTTTCCCATCCACTATGCCGAGTATCATCGTGAACTCTACCCCATATTTTTTATTTTTCACTATTTCTCTGAATCTCAGAAGAAATGAAGAAATCATAGAGGAACTATAAAGCTTGATAAATTTTAAGGTTTCATTTTATCTAAGACTTAGTAATCTTCACACTTTATAATGTATTGTATCTTTCCAAAGGAAGAAGCTACTATCTATTTAGCCATGAGAAGCTTGACAATGTAGTCACTGCATCGCCTGCATCCCAAATTTAATAATAACTACATGAAACATCAATTTACATCTAACTTTAACTGCACTAATTGTGCTTCTATGGAACACAACTTCACAAGTTTAATTTGGTAATGTCGTAATCTCAGTTATAAGTAGGCCACCAAATAGGCCTGTGGGTACCTATATGTGTAGCCCATTTCGTAACGGGACTATAATTCAGCAGAATATGAGAACGGCCATTAGTGAACATTAGCATGTTATTTCGCATATAAGTATTCATCAGATCTGAAGCCGGGTGCATTCCTGGCGGGTTATCAGAGTCATCTTGTGGTCGTGGCGGCACCCTCGGACAAAATAGTCTTCTTCTTCTATTCCACCGCCAAGTGTGAACGAACCGGAGGAAGATTTATTATGCAGATTTATTATATGCAGCAGTCTCCCGGAAGTCTTAAAAACTTCTTTACAGTGAAGCATGTGCCTTCATTTTATTTTTAAATATGGAGGCACTACCTATATGATTGCACTGATGGGCTGGTTATTATTGATATTAATCAAGCATAATATAGAAGATAATATAATATAGTTTATTTCTTAACGCATAGCGCCGACAGGGATCCCAGTAGATTACCGTTTTTCTTTGATGATTTTTTTTCTGATATATGGTTATATACAGTGTGTTTCACATCAAGTCGAGACAATTCATTATTTTTTTAGGGGTTGACCTATTTTCAAAACTTTTTTTTAAATATAGTGCTCCGAAACATCTACATTTTGACACTAATTTTTTTCAGATTCGTCTTTTCCATGACCTACTTATACAGGGCGTTCACAACAAAAATACAAAATTCGAAAATATTCGTTTTTCCCTTGGAGTTTTTTTTACATTTTTTCTACATTTTGAACTAAAAACACCAAGAGAAAAGTCGATTTTTTTTTCGATTTTTGTATTTTTAATGCGAACGCCCTGTATAAGGCAGGGCCATGAAATCGTGGAAATTGAGGGCTTATGCGAGCCCTAATCAAACTGTAAAGAAATAATTTTAAAATATCTCTGGGTGTTTTCCTAAAAAAATGCCTAATGTAGGTACTTTTGCAGTTTTCGGGGGTAGTGGGTTATGGAGAAGGCGAATCTGAAAAAAAAGTGTCAAAATGTAGATAATGAAATGATGAAATAATGAATTGCCTCGACTTGAAGTGAAACACACTGTATATGAGGGGGTTCTCTTAGAGTGCCTGGAATCAGATTAGACCAGTACACTTGGAATTTATAACCTCAAGTTACTAAAATTGATTTTGCCAACTTTTGGTACAAATTCAAGAATGTAGCAAGAAATATCTAGTCTTGACCATACTTGTAAAAAATCAACCATTGTAGTAATAAACTGGATTTGTATTAGTTAAAAAATAACAATTGATTACTTTTATTATATGTACTGTATGCTACTGACTACTGCGGTAAATAAACCGTAAATCAATTATGAAATTGATTTACGGTTTATTTTGTTTTAGCTAAGGACCTAGTATCTATTTGTTTCTAGTACCAAAGTCTGGCATTAATATAACGTAATTTTCACAGAAATTAATACAACCAAAAGAGAATTAAAAGATACTATAAAAATATTTTTAATAGATATTTATTGAAATATAGTACATATTGTTGGGTCGGACTATAGAAATGGCCCACCCTGTTCACATCAATGAAACCGAAATAACTGGGTATCTATTAATATAAAGGAAAAATAGGAGACGTTCTTAGAGAAAACAATTGGGGTAATAGGATTCCTAAATTATACCTACAACAAACTGATTCAGTTAGTCATAAACGAACAAACTCTTGCAGTAATTGAATAATTAATAATTAGTTGAATATTGCCAGCTTGTTGTATAAACTTTTTTAACTGGCAAATAGACTGTAGTACTTAATAAAAAAATTAAAAAATAGTATGCAGTTATAGAGATTTTACTGAATATTACAAAGTTCTAAGAATATTTTAAAGTTATCTTTTTAGACACACGATATAATACTATGGATTGCCATAAAACGTGCATCATCTACCAGTTTGTCTGGTTTTTCGTGTTAACACTCCTAAAAATCTAAGCGGGCTGAAGAAATTAAACGGGACTATTTTTATACATATTTCCACGAATGGTCAACTTTTGCCAAGTATTGGTTTGGAATTGCCACGAAAGCTTGGCCTCCTGCGAATTTTGCATTTTTCTGAAAATTATATTAGGCATTTTTTAATCTAAAATGTAACACCGTAAGATTGTTTGGCATCCCTCAAAATAGTCATTTTAATGAATAAATATTTATTTGTTATTTTTCTGGGTGGTGACAAACTTTGAAAACTGAATAATTCAAATTTTTTGTACGAATCTAGGGTGCTATCAAATCAAAAACAAATGACGCTCAGAGCATAAGTTGATATCCAGTTAGGCTCGTGAAAGGACTTTATTCCTGTAAGAAAATACCGCCATGCTAAATTACCTAATTAAGAAAAAAAATTTTTTGCTAAAAAACCCATTAGGTACCTACTTGACTTTCGTGGTAATGCCAAACCAATACTTCGCAAACGGTGATCTTCCAGAGACATGTCTACAAAAAAATTACCCCGTTCAATTTCGGCAGCCTACTTATAGGTTTTTAGGGGTGTAGACACGAAAAACCAAACACACTGTATATGTTACAGTTTCGTACGTATAAAATTTGATTTTTCAATTCACTTAGGTAAGTAAATGATTTTACGAAATTTTAATATGTTAATTCTAATTAATAGGCATTTCATTTAAAATATCGGGCTGTAACTTATGTATAATGTATTTTTACATTTTTGAAATCTAACCATTTTTACGCTTCCAAATAGCTCTGTTGGTCAAGCCGTTTGGATAATGCGATATATCTTAAAACTTTCAGATTAACACTATTTTCAAGCAAACAATATTTTGAAAATTGAACAATAATTGTGCGGTATTTGATATAGGAAAAATGATTAATATCATTCGCCCTTAAACATATGGTTGCATTTTCTCATATAGTGAACTTATGGATTTAATATTTAAACATTTAAAACACGCTAAGTGCTCTCAATAGGTAAACGTAAACTTAGAATTAAGCGCATAAAAATTTACGTTTAGGAAACTGAAAAATCGCGTTGAAGTTCGAAATGTCACGTAAACGTTAACGGCAGTGGCGTAACTACGGGGTGTTTAGAGTGTTCGGTGAACATGGGCCCAGAGCTGCTAGGGGCCCACTGCCACCAAGATTCATGCAGGACGACTCTCTAATCTCTAATCGGTTACACGACGCCCCAGGCCCAGGCCTACTGCGCAAATGACAATGAAGACAAAATAATAGTAATTGCCCCCCTCCCCCGCACAAGCATGCATTTGCTTCTGGGGTACTCCTAGTTTCGAGTATTGTGAGGGTGAGAATTATTATTATTAAGTTGGGTGCACAAGACACCCTAACGTACCCTTAAATAATTTCTGACTATCAATTGTTTCCAAACATCAAAAAAGCAAATTTTCTGTCATAATAATTGGACCTTGGTATGTCCCATTTAAAAACCCTTGTTCGAAATTTTATCTTCAGTTTTTGTGTTCTCGCAGTATGCCTGGGACGTCCAGTGAGCAATGCTCATACTTAATTTTTACTGTTGGTCAATACAAAGTTTAAGTTGGATTATTCTCTAGTTACCTACAGGGTGTCCCATTTTCGATACTTTTGCGAGCTATCTCGGTTATTTTTAGAAATAGGGAGTTGCGGTTTTCGGGACACTGACCTACTTATTCATAAAAAGAAAGGCCCGTATACATAATTTTCAGCCGGTCTCCTTACTTTTTGAAATACAAGGTGGTTTTTAAAATTTGCCATTTTCAGGCACCCCCCCCCCCCCTATATGCGTTATACGCTAACTTGTTGAAATGGTAAAAAATCGACCCTTGTAGATTTTTTCACGTAGAATTCAGTGGCGTACACGGTTTTCTTCCAGGAGGTAAGAATTTCAAAATATAAATATAATCTGCAAAAACTATCGAAAATGGGACATCCTGTACAATGTTTGTCATTGTTACAGCACTTTCAAACATAAAAAATCACAGGGGCCCACTTGAAATTTTGAACACGAGCCTACTTTTCCGTAGTTACGCCACTGGTTAACGGGTAACGTAATATGTTTTTACATTGTCCCATTAAGAACTTTAGTTTTGAATAGCGTGCCATGGCTAACTGTCAAGTGTTTAGTCGGTCATATTTAGTACACGTCTTGCAGAAACTTTGACATTTACGAAAATGCCGCGTTACAATAATTAATTTTTATTTCATTGATCTTTATCGTGTGATCCACAAATTCAAGTCAAATAAATTTGGAATAAAATTTGAAAACAGATTATTTAAAAAATGGAAAAGGATAATGATACAAGTTTTATCTCATTTTTATTGCTTTGGCAACCAAGTTTCAAAAATGTAACAAAATATATGGTGTTCCATTTTAAAAAAAACATACATTTGGGCTGCCAGAAAACTGCATAAAATTCCCTACAATTTGTATATAGGTAAACCTTTTTATATATATAACACAAAATAAGAAAAAGATAAGGCAGTTATAGTTTACACGTGAACACCCCGGTACAACAATTAATAAACGTTTCTCAAGAGTGTACAACACGTTATTTTCTTAAATGTCAATGTTTCTATGTAAGACGCGAACCAAATATGGCCGACTAAACATTTGACAGCCAAAGTTCTTAATGAGTAATGAGACACTTTATGGTAGTTACCTAAGCTCATCGCTTATCCCGATCCATATAACCGACTAAGTTTACAAACCAAGCAATCCACCTAACTAGTGCCCCTTCTACGAACTAGATAGATAAAGAACCTAACCTAACAAAACATCCTTACTTACGGATGTAAGATTAACGAGTGTAATAGTGGTTTACAAGCAAAAGCGATAATGGGCAGTCACTAAAAACAAACAAAAGATATATGGGCATGATTTGGGAAACAACAAATGAAGTATGAACACCAAGCTCCTGCAGGAGCCAGCAACATATTTGTAGCTTCAATCAACACATCCCCTGGATTTGGGGCTTGTGTTAACATCACAACGGAGGCTGCTATATCATTCATCATTTCCCATTCCCAAAGATTCACATTGTAGTAGGTATAGGAAATTACTGTAACCCCTTTTTGTTATGTCTCACCTAATGTAATCAAAAACCTCCGAGATTCATCAGAAGTGCTAACATCAAAACACTTCTTTCAAATGTTTTGTGTGCTTCAAATCAAATCTTCTCAAATTAAATGCTTTCATTTTGTAAATATTTCTTATGTCTATAATTATGTTTATTATATCACGAAATTAAAATACTGCTCCGTGGAAATATTGATTACTTACATGTTCTTATATCTTCCTTTTGCTGTGATCCAGAATTAAACTAATAATTTTATGAGCACAAGTAGTGTAAGTCGTTTCGTAAAGCATTTCCTTGCATCCATGCGGTTATACCGTTTGACTGAAATACGCAGCGTTAATCTTATTGGAAAAGAGGGAAGTCAAAGGGTAAATTCTTATATGACTGCCATATAAATTGTAATAAGGTGCTTAGTTTTCCAGTAAAAGGCACTGCGGTGTAATTTATTGCAGTTTAGTAAGTAAGTAGTGTGTAAATATTCAATTTCAGCGGGCAATAACTTAGCGGTATTAAATGTGGATATACTTACGTGTACAATGCTTGCCGATAACTGTGGCGATATTGTAGTACGAAGAAATAGTGTTCTGCATGCGGACAACTGTTGTGTGTATTATTTCGAGTGGAGAATTTATTAAAAACACATAAATAGTTTTGCAAGAGTTCGACGCTTTTCAGGAATGTAGTATTGGTGTTTTCTCTTGGCTTATATTGTATATTATTCGAGAAATGATTTAAATACTTGTACTAGTTCTGACCTGACTGTTGTCTCATGTACTAGTATAGGTATTAAAAGTAGCCCCTGTTAAAAACCATGTGGCATTACCAGGATCTTGAAAATAGTTGATTTTCGATAGAAACGGACAGGTTTAAAGCTTCCGTTGATTCCGAGATTTTTTCATTTCGTTTTCATCCATATAGAGAATATTTTGCTTATCGCCATCAGACTGCAACCTCCTTTCCTAAATCCGTATTAATTTTCAAATAGATTATCACCCTTCTGTCCATCTCTGTTCTAATCTTTGCTCTAGATGTTTTCCTGCTGTGTCCAGTAGGCACAAGAGACGAAAAGATTTAGGAAAGTTTTCCCGCTTGTTTGATTTTCTGAGGAGCACTATAGGTTTGCAAGTTTCAATTCACATTCTAATGAGGATCTTGTATAGGTGCTAGCTCTCTTGAACCATTCCGCGGAGATGACTTGAGCGGGCATATTAGAGATAGTCCTTTATTATACTCTCTCGGTTTGTTTTTGGACCCAGCCTCTGGAGGCAGCACCTTACAGTTAAAAAATAAATCATTTTAGTAGTTGCATTCTTACTTTGCTACATTTTTGCATATATTGGAAATTTTTGTAGCTTTGACAAAGAAAGCCAGAAGATAGCCATTTTATATATATATTTTTTATTTTTTGCAAAAAAAGAACTAAATTCCCAATACTGTATTCAGTTCAGTAGCGTAGCTAGGGCTCTTGGGGCCCCGCTACACAATTCTGCATGGGGGCCCTCCCTCCTGTAGTCCAGTAACGATATAATTTTTCAAATGAAAAAATTGCGGGAAAGTAATTTTTTAAGGATATTCATTGTTTCCTGAGTATCCAACCAAAAAATGACACTTGGACCCTCGTTATAGACCTCGCAATAGGGATGGCTTCTTACTTATTTCTAATAACAAAAAAACACCGATAAAAATTGTGGATAAAAAAGTTGTCTGCAACCTTGCTTTATGAATTTCTTTTATCACTTTATTATTTTACAAGTTATGGGTTCATTAAGCGGCGTTCTCTTCTACAATTCCTAAAATAAAAAAAATACAAATGAATAAGAAAAATTGTAGGGAATCAAATTACCTATAGCTGCGGCTTTTGTCAACATTTTTTTTTGTTAAAAAATAAATACGAAACCATCTCTATTGCATTCCTCATTACGGGATTTTGAGTGTCATCGTTTGGATGGAAGAGAATCCAAGAACAATTCTGGAAAAAATAGCTGGTCCGCAATAGTTTTTATTGAGGATCAATAATAATATATACACGTAACATAATAATAATCGCTACTGAGTGTTGAACAAAACGACTCTGTGACTCTGCTGTGTCTGGGAATGTGAGAATACTCGGCCGGCGAGCGTTTGTCACAAATAAATACTTGAGGCCGATGTAGCAAGGAATATATTTAAAAGAGACGCAATCAGGATTGCCTGCAATTTTAATAAAAATGTTTTCGCCTTTTTGGCGATTAAAAAAAATTCTTATATCGGGAGAGAATTATTGGGAATGTCAAGGATTAAGGGGCCCCTAAACCCGCGGGGCCCCGGGGCGACGCCCCGAATTGCCCTAGCATAGCTACGCCACTGATTCAGTTCAAATACATTTGTTCAAAACCGCATTAATGTAGCACTTTCTGTAAAAGACTTACAGTGGAAGTAATTTTTCAATAGGTATACAAGACCAGTGATTACAGTATTGAGAACACTAAGCTGTAAGCTCCATATGTACTAATTAGAATGTTAGTAATCACCGCTACATGCTACTCTAAGGCAAAGTTCTTGACTCGCTCATACCGCCCTCTACGGATGATAGTCTGAAGTTTAATTTCTCCCGTCATAGTTTCGCTATTGGTCGCTGGATGCCCCCAACGGCGCTGCTTACATGCCTCTGCTGGAGAACCACAGAGAATAATATATCTGTGCGGAGGTCGCAATGCAATCCTGGCGATTCATTACAAGCCGCAAAGACAGATTAATTCATGCTAAACTCTCATCATCAGCCGAATGTCGTTTGCCGCCGCCATCTAACGGACGGATGCTGTACTCCACGATGGAGCACTAAGCTAAGGAAAGTTGCTTTGTCTAGTTTTCGTGCACACCTTGAGTTAATTCCCAAACCTCGTAATAGAATATTATACAATATCATAATCACTGACAAGATCCTTATAAGGCCCCGTTTACGGCTTCCAGCGTTTTCTCCCGGAAGTATGTAGCTACCAAAATGATATCTCGACCGGAATTCCATGCGGCCCATGAGCCTTTTTTTCTCTAATCTATCCCAGTTCTTCCCTAGGTTAGGAAAAGTGCGGCGTTGGCTACCTCCATCTTTTATTCTGGTCAGAGCCTGGTCTTCAGTACAGGGAGGCCCATCCAAGCGGAAAAAGCGTGCTACGTGGAGACACGTTAACATAAAATCGTCATTCAAAAAATGAGATTGTATTAAAAATTAAGGGGAATTCGAGGGTGTACCCTAATTTTGTATACGGGGGTCGGTAAAAAAGTTATAGCGAAAAAATATTTTTTGCAAAATAAAAAAAATATATTTTTTTACCTACACATCCATTAGAGAACCTTTAAGTAGTATTCCCGAATATTCAGTTTTTTAATATAACTTCCGGTTATAGCGGAAATGAAAGTGGTTTTCTCTATTTTACAACTTACACATTTCTCTTAACCATCACAGGATTCCTTTTTTAATTCTGAATCCAACGATATATAATTTGACCTATTTCTCTCCAACCGTTTGCGAGATTTTTATCAGAGAAGCTCCATCAAACTAGATGCATGGTCTCATGGTCGGTGTCTGATGTTCGATATGAGTAGGCCAAACAATAAAACCAAATTTATGACAAATCAAGTCAGCCATGATAATAAAACTGACAAGTGAGTAGGCTGTCAATTCAATATTTCTATTTACGTGTCAGATTAGTCTAAAATTTTGTTGCTGAAGCTGCTAGTAGTTGCAGTTTAAAAAATGTTTTTGAAACAAGAATGCTGTGATATTTTAGAGACCTTCATCAAAAATGATAAAAGATACATAGAAACTTTGAGGGTGTATTCTCGTAAATATCAAAATAGAAATGTTCCGAGTGCTTCATTTATCTGTAAGCTGTATCGAAGATTCAGATCGACAGGAAGTGTGATTAGCAAGAGAAAAAAAGGGTTTAGAATTAGTGAGGACGAGAGAGAACGAATTTTAAATTATTTCAGAAGAAATAACGAAAAATCTCAGAGAGATGCAGCGAGAGACTTACAAATTCCCCGGTCTACAATACAAAGGGTAATGAAATTAAGCAAATTTAAAGCCTTCAAAATATTACCTGTTCAAAGGCTATTCCCTGGAGATGCTGCAAGAAGACTGGAATATTGTCAAACAATGTTAAACTTTTATTTTGCAAGAGGTGGAGCTGGATTTTTTAAACAAATTATTTGGTCCGATGAAGCTACATTTACAACGGCGGGAATATACAACCGGAAAAATAGTATATTTTGGTCTGTTGACAATCCACGGGCATTTCGTGAAGTTGTGAAATCCGGCAGAAATTCCGTGGGTGTTTGGTGCGGAATTGTGGGAAATTTTATAATGGGCCCTCTATTTTATTCAGGAAGTATGACAGGTAGGAAATACCTACATTTAATCCAGAACGAATTGGAACAATACTTTGACCAGTTGCCATTAATTTTTCTTAACCAACTCCAAGAAAGACAATTAATATGGCAGCAAGATGGCGCTTCCTTCGATAACTGTGGGCCCATAACGGAATTTTTAAACAATTCGTTTGAAAATTGGATTGGTAAACATGGAACGATAAGGTGGCCGCCACGTAGTCCAGATTTAACCCCCTTGGATTTTTTCTTGTGGGGGCATTTAAAAAATTAAGTTTATAAGAACCGCCCCGAAAATGTTGAGGAAATTAAAAGACGAGTAAAATTAGAAATTGATAGTTTAAACAATCGTCCCTTAATCTTTGAAAATGTCCAAAAAAATTTCTTATGTGTAAATAATAATGGAAACCATTTTTAACATTTAATGTAAATGAACTTCTAACTCATTTTTAATAACTAATCATATTGTTGTTGTTATAATAAATATGACAGTAGTAAAAATAATAAATGTTTCATAATTTCCACGAGATTTTTAATTAAGTTGAATGCAGTTGAATGGCTATAGCCACTTTAACATTCAGCCTACTCGCTTGTCAGTTTTATTGTCATGGCTGACTTGATTTGTCATAAATTTTGTTTTATTGTTTGGCCTACTCAGATCGAACATCAGACACCGACCAAGAGACCATGTATCTAGTTTGATGGAGCTTCTCTGATAAATATCTCGGAAACGGTTGGAGATAAATAGGTCAAATTATATATCGTTGGATTCAGAATTAAAAAAGGAATCCTGTGATGGTTAAGAGAAATGTGTAAGTTGTAAAATAGAGAAAACCACTTTCATTTCCGCTATAACCGGAAGTTATTTTAAAAAACTGAATACCTATTCGGAAATACTACTTAAAGGTTCTCTAATGGATGTGTAGGTAAAAAAATATATTTTTTTATTTTGCAAAAAATGTTTTTTCGCGATAACTTTTTTACCGACCCCCGTATACAAAATTAGGGTACACCCTCGAATTCCCCTTAATTTTTACTACAACCTCATTTTTTGAATGACGATTTTATGTTAACCTGTCTCCACGTAGCACACTTTTTCCGCTTGGATGGGCCACCCTGTACCATATTCTTCGTCACTATTTTATATGCTTGCACCTTGCACCTACAGTGTGTCCCAATTTAATACTGGACACCTCAGAAATATATGAAGGGCAAGGAACACAAATGATCTCTATTATTTTATTGGTAGTACCAAGGGAGAGTATCTCATAGGCGGTGGTATTTGGATGGGGTAGGTAGTTATTTCGTGGCCTGCTGTGATTTTTTAAAGTAGCAAATTTTCAATAAACCCCATTATGGATTTTTTTACGACAAAATATTATTAAGAAAACTTGTTCAGAATCAAAAACTGAGTACCTAGATTCGCAAAATTTCACAACGCTAGGCCTACTTTGATTTTTAGATTTATCTCCCACTTTTTTCTTAGAAAAGTGTCCTTTCTGGAGATTTCACTTCAAAATTTTATTTTTTCACGACGGTCAAGTTTCCTTAATAGTATTTTGACGTGAAAGCTCCAGAAAAGAACACATTTGTAAGAAAAAAGTGGGAGAAAAGGGCGAAAAAGGTAAAAATCAAAGTAGGCCTAGACTTTTGAAATTGTGCAATTCTACTCAGTTTTTCTTTCTGAACAAGTTTTCCTAATAACATTTTGTCGTAAAAATACCCCTAATAGGGTTTCTTTAAAATTAGCTATTTTAGAAAATCATAGCAGGCCATGAAATAATTACCCCATTTAAATACCACCGCCTACGAGATACTCTCCCTTGGGACTACTCCCGTATCAAAATGGGACACACTGTATATAAAATATCCTCATCTAACTCGTCACACAGCTTTCTCCATTGCGCCTTCTTCGCCCCTTGTATCTTTTTGTTCGGTAATTTTTCGCTTCTTTGTATGCCAGAAGGCCAGCGTCGCTATCTATCCTCCTAGACCTATATTTCCCTTCTATTTTGCCTTCCTCTCACTTTTAAGGACATGACCGTATTGCATGCTCTAGTTATATTTTCCATGAGCTTTTCAGCCGTATTCCCGGTTGTGTTCCTCAGGTCACTCCTGAATTTTCCTACAAGTTTCTCTTCCTTCAGCTTCTTAAGGTCCAAGCCCCTAGTCATTTTTTTTTCTAACCATTATGTTTTCCCTTCAGGAATCTATAAAAAAGTAGATTTTCTCATAAACATATATTATCGAACTCCTAATGGTTTTCGTTATACACGGCGTTAAATTTCAAATGTCTTATGTAGGACGATAGTTTAGGCAAACATATTTTGTACTATGTATGTAGACTGCTATAAATTAAAAATAATTCGCCCCGTCTACTTCCACCAGTGATGAAGACGCAAAGGTCAACGATCATATTTTTTTAATAAAAGTAATCTTGCCTTCACTAAATTTCCCAATCAATTAAAAAATAACTGTTCTCGACTTTTTCGAAAAATGTACGGTTTTTGAAAAATTCATTTTCGTGCGTTTTAATTGTCTTAGCAGAAGAAAATCAAAGTAGGTCTAGGCTATTGCACACCTACTCAGTTTTTAATTCCGGACAACTTTGCTTAATAGCATTTTGTCCTAAAACCTACATAAAGGGTTTCTAGATTCGAAAAATCATGTGTTTGGGAATTTAAAAAAAATCGTACTAGTAAAGTAACCATTATGTAGGTTTTACGGCAAAATATTATTAAGAAAGTTGTTCAAAATTAAAAATTTAATAAGTATGCAAAATTTTAAAAACCTGGACATACTTTGATATTCTTCTGCTAAAAAATTTGAAACAAACGAATTTTTCAAAAACTGTACATTTTTCGAAAAAAGTCAAGAATAGTTTTTCTTAGAATTAATCGGAAAATTTAGTGAAGGATTACTTTTCCAGTGGCGTTCCTTTCTTTTAATAAAAAATATAATGGTTGAACCTCGGGTCTCCGGCACTGGTGAAAGTAGACAGGCCGAATTATTTTTAATTTATAGAACTTAATATGAGTTTATCTGTACGAAATATGCTTGCCTTGCCTTATAATGCTACGGTGTTATTTTTTCGATTGCACCCCTTTAAAAAATCGCAGAAGGCCAGGCTTTCGTGGCAATATTTCGCAAACGATAATATTTTAAGGACATATATATAAAAAAAATTGTTCCGTTCAATTTGCGCAGCCTACTTAAATTTTTAGGGGTGTTAATAGAAAATCCAGACACACCGTATACAATAGCATACAGTAGTTATACCCCAACCACATACGAGAAAGTGGAGGCAATTAATATCCACATTTACATATCACTACCGCTACCAATAAGGAACCAAGCATTCAAGAATAAAAACAAAATATTTGCATATTAGGTATTATATTATTTGACCTCCAGCACTACACAAACAGCAATACACAAACTGTAGGAATGTATTTTTAAAATTTGCTGAACTAATTCAACCGCAACAATTATCATGCGTAAAGAAAACTTTCTTATTCCCCATTTCAACTCATCGCGTTATTTAAATTTTCGTTGACACTAATTAATCGAGTGATGACCGTGTAACAAGCAGTAAAATTTCGAATCTCAAGTGTACCGGTGGTGTTGAAGCATATCTGGTTCCGATAGATTGACTATCCCTTTGTGTTTAGACGTGATAAGTTAATAATAACAATTTCCGCTAGAATGCAAATTTAGCGGACACCAGCGGGAAGCCAACCGTGTACGTCTAGTCTCATGGTTCGCAGCCTGTTTCCCTCACACCTCTCCCATAAAGAACGCTCTAACCGTCTCCCGACGCGCGCTCCTCCAACTTCTGTTTTAAACAATTTGCTGGAACCGTTGCGGATTCTCACGGCTGAACTTGGACCCCGCGCCTGTCTACGGAGGTGTTTACACTTGCTTTACACTATTACCAGCGCTCGTCCGGAATTAATCGCGGAATCTACATAACCTGTAACCGCAACACGAAATTAGTTTCGGTGTTAACGCTCGTGCACCGATATTCACGAAGCCATCAGCACGTCAACGTGATTTTTAGAGGTGTTGGTGAGAGGATAAATAAGTGCGGACAAGTAGTTTGAGGGGATTGTGTTATTTGGGGGATACAGAATTGTATATTGTAAACTCAAATTTTGAATTTAACTTTCTATTTGTTGGTAATGTATACCTATTGCTTGGTAAGAATCTAAGCTGCGTTTATTTTCATGAAGTTGCAATTTCCTAATATTCGAATATGTTGGTATATGTGCCTGTTTAAGATAAACTTTAACTGATTCCTCCTCGTCTGATACAAAGGAGCATTCTTGATTTGTACCTGGTCAGAAACGAAGATTGGTAAACAGAATGTTTGGCAAAGAGAACTTTGAATTAGTGTCGTTAATAATAAAAAATTTCGTTTAAAAGAGCCCAGAAAGATATCAAACTACGTGGTTCAAGTAGTATGAAAGTCGCACAAGGGTCAACTTTGCTTTAGCATTGAGTAAAATATTAAATGTAAATAGGAACAACGGCTGTCAACATTGTATTGTTGCCAAAGTAACATCTTTATTTAACAAAATGTTGACACAACAATGAATTTTGCACTGTATTTTAATTCATTTTTCTCCAATAGATGGCTCTATAGCGGCCGGGATTTATTTTTTTGGAAAAACGCAAAAATAGGTCAATTTTGTTTGACAGGGGGACATCTTTTGGCATAAAATTGATAGATCTATCTGCAACCCCCTGAAGAGGTTGAGCCCCTTCAAAAAATTTATTTGGGAAGAGGGTTCATGTCGCACACCTTTAGAAATGTCTCTCAATTCTTTATACACCGACATCAGATTTTCGAAAATCGACTTTTCAAAAAGACACAGCATGCAACATGAAAAACATTCATTTTCAATTAGTGCCTGGTATTGTTAAGCAATTAAGCCGAAAATGGTGGTGGGGGGCCGTAAGTGATAAAAAGGACAACTTCTTTATAAACTGACTGTTAGATTTTTTGTTAATTTTTTTAACACATTCGATTAAAAAAAGATCCAGATATAATGTTTCTGAACATGCTTTCTATCACTTACGGCCCCCGACCACGGCTTAATTGTTTAACAATGCCAGGCAATAATTTAAAATGAATATTTTGCATTATACACGGTGTATCTTTTTGAAAAGTCGATCGATTTTCGAAAATCTGATGCAGGTGCATAGAGAATTGAGAGACGTTTCCAAAGGTGGGCGACATGAACCCCCTTCGCATTTAAAATTTTTGAAGGGGTTCAACCCCCGCTCAGGAGGTTCCAGGCATTTGTGTCCACGTCGAATGTCTTTCCAGGAACGGGAAACGTCAAATTCGGTGAAGAACATAGAGCTTTCTTCAAGGTCTGAAATGTTTATTTACAATCTAAGGTCCACATATACTCGACCCCATTCTCTGTGAGCTTATGCAGCGGCCTGGCTAAGTGTGCAGAGTTCAGGACAAAATTCCTGTAATAAGTGCACAGGCTCAGGAAGCTCCTTAGTTCATGTTTATTTTTTGGTCGCGTCCATTTTTCAATTGACTCTATCTTTTCTGGGTCTGTTAAAACTCCTTGCTCTGATATTACTTGCCTCAAATATCTAACTTCCTTCTTGAAGAAACAGCATCTCTTCGAGCTTAGTTTTAGGTTTGCTTCTTGTAACTTCTGGAATACCTCTCGGACATTCTTCAAGTGATCTTCAAATATTCTTCCCAAAATAATGACATCGTCCAGATAGCTTTTCCATATCATTCCTCTTAGCAGAGACTCCATGAGCCTCTCAAAGGTTGCTGGTGCATTACAGAGGCCAAATGGCATAAAGTTAAATTATCATAAACCTGTACCAGTAGAAAATGCAGTTTTTCTCTTTATCTTGAGTGTGCATTTCGACTTGCCAGTATGCGCTCTTCAAGTCCAACGTGGAAAACCAAATAAGGTGTCTAAAGTGTCATCTATTCTGGGTTTGGCAGCCGGTTAACTTTTATCCTAATAAGTGGGGCTTGGTAGCACCCAGTCAGCGTTCGCCCCTTAAATCTGGCTACTAGGAGCCTTCCTGCTTATCACCATCACCAGAATTGGGGCATTGGCGTTTAAAGTGCCCCTCAACTCCGCAGTTCCAACACCGCAGTGGTGTATTTCTTCGAACATCCATCCCGTTTAGTAAGAATTACCAGCATACCAGATCAACAAGTCTAATTCACGTGTATGCGGTTTCCATATTGAAACAACTTCTTTGTATTGTCAAAAGCTATTTCCAATGCAGTAACAATCATTTAAAAAACAGTTGATTCAAACAAACATGTTATCTCATTCTGGCAATAACAACATAAACATATTTTGTATGGTCATATTGTTATGTTAAGATGTAGGTATCACGCGTAAGTGTCAGTTGCAGGGGCGGACTGGGCCATCTGGACCTACTTGGGCCGCAATGGGCCGGCCGCCACCGCGCCGTCGCTTATAGGCATATTATGGCAACACCGTTTGTTTTTTATTTCACAAGTATCATGTGAACGATCTTTCTCCAAATTAAAAATAATCTTGAACCGGCTAAGAAGTTCTCTAACCCAAGACCATTTGGAAGCTTTCATGGCTTTAATGGCTTATGAAAAAAATATTTTAATTTCATTAGATAATGAAGATCTATGGAGGGTAAAGGTAAGGAGGACCATCTCTGTGTTATAAAAATTTCCGTCAAAACCATTAAATTAGGATGGGGCTAGTGTTTCCACCGGGTATACCAATTTTTAAAAAAAGCGCCAAAAGTTGGTAGCGACATTAGACAAGGAAAGGTTAGGTAACATTCGCCTTCTACAGGCGCCGCGTTTACAAAGCATCATGTAAATAATATATTTAAATGATAACAAAATTAATACATTTCTGAAAATTAGTTTAATAGATGGTTAGTTATTAAATGAGATATTTTTCCATATATCTCCGAACTATGCTACTTTCCACTCGGCAAACTTCACACTTTGTCTAAAACCGCTAAGTTCGGGTCATACCCGGTGGGAACACGAGCGTCATTCTGGACTATTCTGGAGACTTCCTGAACCCTTTTTAATGCTTTTAGATGACAGTTTTTGAGCCGAACATCCATATAAGATGGTTCTCCTTACCTCTACCACAGACTAACGAGTAATAAACAGACAATTCCTTAGCGACATAATTATGTTAAAAGGAGACTCACTTTTTAGCGAAATATCTTCTAAAGACATGGATAATGTGCATTTTATTTGATTTTACGTTAATCTACATAACGAGGAAATTGCATTAGAACCAAATTTACGCTTAAAAGACTGTCTTCTTCTGTAAATTGAAAAGAAGACTCTTATTTTTGACACATTTCCGTAAGGCGGCTTCTGTTGCAGAGCTATTTATTCTGTGCCTCTATACCCTCCATATGAAGATCTAATTAACTATCTAGTCGGCGACTGCAAAGGCATCGGTAATGTTAATGTGTTATGTTTTGAATTTTTTTAAATGGTTCGCAACAGATGAAGAACGATTTTTATGTTTACATTATTTGTTTTATTTGTTTTTAAGAATTGATTTTTTTTATTTCCGTTAAATTCATTGGAAATAAAAACCTTGACATAAAGTCTCGCATAAACTGATTTCGACAATTTGGTCCTCCCAAAAAGCTAAAAATACATAAAAAAAATTAAAAATCTTGAAACCAACTGTTTCTGGCGTCTCTTGCACTTTGGCTACAAGGAGTGCTATACGGAACCGCACCGTTTCCAGTACCAGTCCATGGGCCGGTCTCATACAAAGTGCCCGGGCCGTTTTTAGGTGCCAGTCCGCCCCTGGTCAGTTGATACTAATAAGGATATATTGGTCAAGACTCTGTGACGTCACCTAAAACGGTATCAAGGCCTACTATAAAGACAGGCCCTGGCGCACAAAAATTACGTGACCATCTTAGTCAGACGTTACATGTCATTTGTCACATAACTGAAAGCGGCAGCTTGTGTTTTGAGAAGTTTTCAATGTTTAAAGTGTTTTTAAACGTCTTAGTTTATATTTTAGAAACAAGTTTGTGTCTAGTGCGCGTGTGTCCTGGCGGAGGGGAACCGCCCAGGTGTTATTATGGCCTCTGGGTGTCTGGGTGGGAGTCGTGCCGTCCAAGAGTATTGGCGCGACGCGACGCGTGAGCGCTGTAAGGGGAATTCTCCCCCGAACCACAGAATAGGGAACCCGGAATGAACTATTATGGACATGGGACAGTATTAGTATAGTATTGGACAGTGGAGCCTGAGACACAGAGGGGTGATCTGCTTACGGGAGATCCGCGAGTTCGGACGGTCCGGGTGGCTGGAAGCCGTTCCCGTTGACCACGTTCGGGTTTGTGTATTTATTGTATTCACCATTCACCTTGTGCGAAATAAATCAGTGTTGTAACGTACTCGAGGATTTTCGTTGTCGACCTACGCCCTGATATGGTCTTTCACGCTGCCGATCAACTAAGACCTCGTCAATATTTACAGTATACCTACTATAAGGTTAGTTTTCATTTGTATTTCGTAAAAAAAATAACCTAAATACCAAGTATTGGGTCTGTTTATATTATATTTATACATATAAAAAAAGCCAGGAAGAAAGTGTCGCCATAACATTTGTTTTGCCTCGGGATGAAAATTTCCGCCAAAAATGGATTCGTCAAATCCCAACTGAGATTTAATTTCTAAAAAACCCTTAAGTATGTGTGGCTAAAACATTTTCAAGAAAGTGAAACAATAATTAAAGTGGACAAATGTGTTGTGGGAGGAAAATACCTATAGAGAATATCACCTAAGCTAAAGGAAGGTGATGTCCCAACAATTTTTGTGAATGTGCCAAAATATTGTAAGTGCGGTGCCGTTTAACTCTCAGCCTAAAACAGCTGAGGCAGGTTGAAAATTTTGAAAAAACAATTAGAGAAAGCTTGGATGCACAAATCCAATAATGTAATAGATGAAAGAAAACTTGCCAAATTGTTACGAAATTTGTTTTTTCTACTTATCTCCAAAAATGCCTTTCATTATATAGACCTAAGTTGGTCACGTGACTACGCGATTATGCGTTAGCGCCGTGGCCTGTCTTTATCGTTGGCCTCGAAACGGTATCAGTTCGAAAATGTTCTGATAACAATCAGCTGTTGTATCGCTGTCTTGCGTTTTTGTAGGATTTAAGTAAGTTTATAAAGGCATGAAGTGATTTTTGCGTACCTATTATGACTGCTTTGTGCACTACTAACGACTAATATAGAATTATTATGGTATAATGCGCGCAAAGTGAATACACCGCTGGAAGTGGTGTGGGCAAAAGAAAAGCAGGAATCACAGATCGCAAGTTTGTACAAAAAAGTCGTCATGCTATAACGTGTGGAACAAAAGTTTTGAAGAAAATCTCAAGCGCAAAATATTTAAATAGGGAATATATTAAGAACGTTGAGGGTAACTGACGATGATAGCCCCCGATCCCTGTTATAAATTGTTGTTCTTGATATTACCAGATAATGTGAAAACAACCAACCATATTAATGCTTCATTAACTTTCTTGTATTTTCCATATACCTAATACCGAGACAGTTTTGCATAAACACAGCACCGATTTTACCATTAGGCGGACTAAGTGGCCGCATATAGGGCCCGAAAGCTCAAACTAAATTAAAAACTGAGAAAAAAATCATTTGCGGCAACCTCATGAACCTTGCGCCGCATAAAGATTGACGTATTTATAAGACTTCTCACGGCTAAAGCTTCATGTTCTGGAAGTTATGACGCTGTGATGGCTAGCAAACAATGTTTGTTGAACAAAAACATTTTGTTGTAGATACTTTCCGAAATTACGGCCGCAGAGATCTCTACCGTATGACCTCCATTGGTTGATACCCACCTTCTTCGTTAATCCAGAAGTTGGCAGTTCCTCTCGTCAATAATTGTAAGAATTGCTCACCTTAAAGATATTTCTTCATTCTATCACGACTCGTCGGCGCGGTACTCACACCGTTCAATGTCCCTTGTCCCTTTTGCCTCTCCCGCTCCAAAATTACGGACGTATTAGCAAGACGTAACGAACTCGTAAATATCGCCTTAACGACACACCTGATAGCATCGAAGATGCTGCCGGTCGAGATCCGATATCGACGCTATATTGTCCATATTGTGTAGTCGGCTCACTCTGAAATCATGAGTCGTATGTAAATCAGCGGTGGCACCCTGCCGGCCGCTATCTTATCTCCAACAATTATTTACACTTTACTACCGCGAGGTGGCATTAGTTACTACCATTCTGTGCAAATGACGCTCGCAGCGGCCCCTCATTAGGATCGGGAGATGATTTTAACTACCTGTGCCAGGTTTATTCTAAAGTAGATAAACAATGCCCACTTTTGGAACAAGCTCAAAGGGATAAGGTTTTTTTTACAAATCAAGCAGTACCACTAAAGAGTAAGAGTAGATAGTATTGTTCATTTTCCAAATCACCTATGCCCGTTTTTAATTGTTTGAGGCTCTGCCGCAAAGCTCTGAGACTGGATCCAAAAACGAGCGTTACGAATGATTAATACTCTGGATATGATAAATCCTTTCCAACCACTTAAGCATAGCCTTATCTTTGTTGTATGGCTTTAATCGGGACGTTTTGATCATCGCACCTCGCATGCACAAGCTTCTCACTCAGGTTCAACTTGGTATGCCTGACACCGAGTGACACTAAGGATTTAATAGAATTATTTTTTTACAAACTTTCTCACCATTCTTTGACCGAATAACAGTACCGCACAATCTGCACCTTTAATACTCAGTTCTAGGATTTCGCAAAATGACATATCTTATATATAAGTTCCAGGAGAGGATACATTTGTTGGTCTCCGATTTCATAAATTTTATATAAAAAATTGAAAAAGAAAAGGTAGGCCGATTAACTTCAAATTTGTCCACATTTTTAATTTTCAACAATGAGTATTGATTAAAACACGAATTGATTTAATTTCAGTTGAACGATCTCCTGTAGGATCAGTATTTGAGACATTTGTGAGGAAGATACGTAACGAAAACATAATATGGGGATTTTACTGAATATTTACTAACTTCTAACTAGTGGAAATATTTAAGAAACATTTTTTATGTAACGCGGTAATTTTCTAGACATTACTGCCTTCCTCGATAATGTATTTGTCAAGCGAAGGTATTTTCAACGATTGAACATTAATTTAATTGTCTTTTTATATTTGTATTTAGGTAAGCACCGGAACAAAATGTGCCCACACCACACCTTAGAAAATTTTGGTAGGAACTGTACATTGGAGCGCAAACTTTTATCTAAACATACCATGCTGCTGGTTAAAATGTGCTTACCAACCGTAAACTTCTTGCAGCTGCAGAAAATTTTTAAGGAAACAGGCCGTCTGAAGTCATCCTTGGATGACCACCCTTCGCCCATAATCATACCCCTAACAACTGTAATGGTTTTGTGTACTGCGGCTTTAAAAAAATACGTTAAAAACAACAAAAATGGAAACATTCAAAGTGAAAATCATTTTCTAATTTTTACTATCCAACTAGTAAAAGTGGGTAATGAATTGATATTTTCAAAAGTTAAAAATTGTCAATTTACCTGTATGTGTTTTCGTCAAATTTGCCACTGAAATAGTAGAAATTAGGTAATAATTAGGTAACTTACTAGTCTATATTTGGACTTAAATCTGACCACAACGAAGAACAGCAGTTTTATCTTTCTACATAATATAATACTATAAATTATATTCTCATATCAAATGTTTTTTAATTAGTGTCCGACATTTAACAGAACGATTCCTCAGGTATTTTTAAAATAAAAAGTTCGTATAAACATCTTTCAGATACAAGGTGTTAAAAATTTGTTTCTATTTTTGATTTTTCTAAATAATTTTTGAATTAATCTCGATATTTGGACAATTGGTTTAAAAAACAAGTATCAATTTTCGTTCAAATATAGACACTAATTAAAAAAAGATTTGGAAAAAACAAAAATAAATCTTTAAATCAAAAATGAAGGCCTTAGGAGTGCGTTTATATGAACTTTTTACATTAAAAACACCTGAGGAATCGGCCACTGAAATGTCGGACATTTATTAAAAAACATTTTGTGCATAACTTATAACTTATGACTAATAATAGCACAGACCAATAATATAGCTTCGCTAAGGTCTGTGTCTGTGATAATATAGATATACCTAATAGGATTATTAAAGTTGTTTGGATTTTCTTGTCTGTGCAAAACTTTCCTTGCGCCTAAAATATTTCTGTACCTGTATATATATGTGCCTTTTTAGATGTTCATGTATCCGCTGTCTGAAATGTACAAAACGGAATCAGGCGGAGCTCTTTGTCGGAAAGATCATAACCGGGGGAACATAATGACCCGTAGCATTAAAGCAACAAACTATGGACACTAGTTGACCTCTTTCTGCCGAAGAAACTTTGTTAACTTTGTTTCCCTTTTGACGTAACTACTTTAGGTATACGATTTAGAACGGTGCTTAGGTATTACACTTTCATCCATATTGTACACTCGACTTGGTTGAAATGAATATACTCGTATGCTATTTGACGCAGAGTTTTTTAGTCAGGCCGTAAAATCTCATCTACCGAGTTGATATGAATAACTCTCCCAATTTTAAGGCGCTTTCTTATAGTAGATTCATCTACTTCAAAATTCTTTGCAATGCGGCGAACAGATTTTCCTTGTTGAATTTTGGTTTTTACTTCCTTTAGCATAGCAGGAGTTCTCTCATTTTTACGCTAGTATATAGTTCCTAAAAAACAGAATCGTTATAATATGAAAAAATAAATACATATTTGGGGTAAAAGTACGCACTCGGGGCTAAAAACCGCACTCTGCGTATTTTTACCCCGATGAAACTAATTTGTTTATTTTAAATTTTGCGGATTTTGGGGACAATTTACAAAGATTAGTAGGCAACCAACCATACTCTACAATTAACAGACGCAACTGATTCTAATTTAAAACGAAAAAGTTTGAGATCATATGAAAACATGATTTAGTTGAATCGTGTAATTGTGCACTTACCCCATTTTTTCATAGAGTTACACTTTTTTCAAAACTCTATTACCGAAACTGTGCAAGACGGGCCACAAGCACAACAATAGGTACTGCATATCATTCTCAGCTGTTGTTAATTGGCGCATGCGTAAACCTTATTCGGACTTTTATCCCAGTGCGGACATTTGCTGTGGTCTACTCTAATCCCTACTCTATTTTCCCTAATACTTACCTATTTATTTTATAAAGAGTGGCACAAATACGTAGGTACTAAAAATATTCATAATATACAGGAAAAGTGATAATGGACAAGCACTCAAAACACGTGTGTACGGTTACTATTCTTGTTCATTTTGAGTGCTTGCCCATTATCGTTTTTCCTGTAAATATCTACTTTTACGCTCATTATTTAGTCTTACATCGTTATTCATGATATAGTTAATATATAAATTAATGCATTGTCTTATAATTCTGAATAAAAAATGTCAGATGTGTGGAAATAAAAAAAAAATACAAAAAATAACAGTTTGTAACCTACCGACAGGACAAGCGCAATTGCTCTCAGCCCAGGGATCTCGAAATTATTATGGTAAGCTTCATACTTGTAACGTGAGGATTGGGTCTGACGATGTACGATGTTTTGTCGGAAAAAATTAAATGGGTCGTACCTGACAACAAGTGTTGCTTTCGTTAATTTTTATGTCATATAGGTACGATTTTTTTTGTACCTCTCAGTTCCTGTTGGTTCCCAACAATTTAATTTAACTAGATAAGTTTCTGTGTATGGAACGAAGATAGGGTGTTTTGTAGATACGATGAAACATAAGCGACCATTTGAACAAAAAAAAGCGGCGATTTGCAAAATTTGTACCTTACGATGTAAGTATTACCAAAAATCAACTTTTTTACTAATCAACATTTACATCCACTATGATTTCTTTGGCTCGATGGTTGCAGTTTCGCAAAAACAACTTTTTCTTGGAGGAAATGAGATAATATTCTGTACATACTATATAATCAAGATGGTATTTACTCTACTTTAGTAGAACCAGTAGGTATCTATCTAGGCCAAATTTTACGAAAGTTTAATTACACGAATTCTCACGGTTGTAACTTCCTCCTTGCAAAATTAATAAGTTGCACAGATGCAGAGCCAGTGACACCTGTGTCTCATGTCCATGTATACGCATGCACTTATTATTTTACACAATGTAGAGGTTACCTGGTGGCAAATAAATAAGGCACATAAATTGTCGGGTTAATTTGCAACGGAAACTTCTCGTCCTGGAATGAATTATCATGAAAATGTTCTTAATTATTTTACCAAAGTAGCCCTATGTATGAGACAGATTAAGTCCTAAACGTGGTGTTTCAGTGAAATAACTACAGTTATATTCTGAGGTTTTTTCTAATAATCGATGTACAGGGTGGTAAAGTTATATATACACGCCATATATATTATTCTATATTTGAAATTCGTGTATTTTTTCGATTCCAAGGATAAACATATCAGATATATATTTTGATAGAGCCATTTGGCATTTGGATGATATACGACTTTGAAACTTTCAATCTGATGCTTTTAAATGACTATTATGCCTTGAAAATCAAACCTTTCCGTATATGCCTTAAAAAGAAGAAAATATCTTAAATGATGATTTAAGGATTTGAAATTGATGGTACTTACTAAATCAATTGTAGGTACTCGTATATCAAATTTGGAATATGGGAAAATGCAGCCATATTTTAAGGGCGAATGCTCATCGTCATTTATGATATTTTTTCTATATATTTTCTTCGATATCCGTTAAGATCAAGCCCCATCGGCTCCTTTTTGTGCTCTCATCTAAGACAATCGATCGAAATTTGCGATCTTTGCAATCAATTAATTATAATAATTATTGAAAGAGCCCGTACTAACATGGTGTTTGGTGTTTGTAGACCATGAAATTGAATTTTCAATATTTTCATACAAACGAATTTAAGGCATGAAATATAGCCACCACGTAAAATTCTTTAAAAAGTTTCTTAAATTGTCTTATCTCTCATTTTGGTGATCTTGTCTCTCGTTCCATTGGTGGCAAGATCACCTGATCTAATTAAACTTATTGTATACCAACTTTCAACTGCAACACTAAAATTCAACGTTCCTTCAGAATATGTACTGACAGAATAACTTCAGAAATATTGAGAATAGTTAGTTAATGATTGTTTGAACCCAAATGCAGATGCGCCACATTTGTATGGCAGACATCATATTCCACACCAATTTTTACTTTCCATCTATGAAAGAAATTAATTAAAGTAATATAGCTTCATTTCAAAAGCTATGCCTTACCTATACCGGGCAACAAAACATTATTTGTGCAGTTTTTAAACAAAAATTCTTCGTATTCGATATACCGTGTGTTAAAATTCTTTAAAAATCGTTTTTCCCCTAACTTATTTATTTGTAAAGTTTTTGTAACCAAATTTGGTGCACATTATACCTGGCCAGAGTCATTTTAAATATTTTCAGGCTCTAGATTGTACCAGTTGTGGTACCAGTCGTAAGATAAATTCAAAGTGTCTCTTGACTTATTTTCGTATCTATCGCCGTTTCGTGCAAAATTAGATTTTTCTAAATTTATTTTAACATACTTGCAAAAAAATCAGGTATTTAACAAATGGGAAAGATCACGATCTTATTATCCATTAAATAAAAAATTTTGGAAGTTTGAAGGCAACACAACTAATTTTAACTCAAAATAAAAATAAAAAGAGTTATGGGGAAAATACGTTTTTTTATTTTAACACCGAGTATCACGACTCTGAAATATTTTAACATACTTAAGATACACCCTGTATAAAAGAAAACTTAATTTTTTTTATTCAATATGTATGAAATTGACCATGAACTAAAATTATTACAAAACAGATTTGCGGTTGTGTAGGTATATGAAATAAAACGTGGACACTAAAAATATATGTAAACTGAAAATTTAAATGGAGGAGTAGCTTGTTTGTTCTGTTAAAAATACCAGCCTAAAAGAAAGCCATTATCAGAAAATATAGGCACTTCAATTGCCCTATGAATTGCAATGGTAAAGTTAAGTTTGTTAGGTATTGTTGGTACCGTTTCCATCAAACTCCCTTGCATTCAGTAGACTTCACTATATATATCACTAGTATCATCAAACTAGGAAAAAATACCAAAAAAAAATCAAAATATATCGATATATTTTATTTTATTTTTTACAAACTTGATTAAACTAAAACATGTATGAACGTAAATCCATAATATTTTTTTTGGTATAGGAAAAATTCATTAAGCTTTAACCAACAGCATAGACAGAGCTACACATAAACCGTCAGAACCATTGGTGAAATTTCCGCACGCTGCACCAAATATTTTGCATAATTTTTTTAATAAAAACTGATAACTAAATTAAAATACCTATACCTCAGCTTAGTATCAAGTCCTAAGAATTGTAAGACATTACTATTTATATGTTTAATTTGTTTTCGCTCTAAAATTAAAATATGAAACATATAGTTGTGATGGAAAATGCCTCCAAACTAATCCTAAAAATTATAAAAGTAAGTATAATACCGAACGTAAAATGCATCTGCCAAATGTTTGAGCAGGTAGAGTAAAAACAAACTTATTCAGTAAAAGCTCTATCCACGTATTTATCAATCCAATCGGCACGTGTGCATTTGTAAATTCCATAGTGTTTCTTCTAACCTGAACATTTTGTGTTGGTTTGGTTTTAGTTGTCACCAGCACCGGTTTTAGGGGAGTTCTATGGCGCTAATAGCACCCAGCGGTTAATTTTAGGAGGCGGTATAAGCTGGTCTAATAACTAAAAATAAATCATAATTTGTTGCTATGTCGCTCACGACGCGACACCTTCATTTTGATCGTCGACTGCAAACATATCATCTGAAACGTTCTCCTTCCAATTCATCATTCAAAATTGTCATGTAATAACGTGTAAATTGAAAAATATACTTACTTACTATTATCAAGTAGCTGACTACCGATTCCACGAGACCTGCGGCTTTTCCCATACATAAGCCCAGGGCTGTATATGGTTTGGGGGTTCAAGCCCCTTACATCGAGAAAAGACGAAAAATACATTGTACCGTTATTAAACACTAAAACAAATTTCGAAATTTCTATTGGTCACAGTTGTTCTATAAGAGAAGACTGAGTAGGACTTCTTGGCTACAAAAGTTATGAGCCATAGTAAAAAAAATACCACCAGTTAACAAGAATATGTTTTACATGGAATTTCTTTTCGACCTTGAATATTTGAAAAAATCTCGCCTGCGGGGCAATTTTGCACCACAAAGATTCAATTTTTTTTTTAATTTCTGACTCTACCTCCTAACTAAAAAGTTTAGCTTTTTGGGCAAAAGTAAAAAATTGAGAGGAAAGATAACGCGTTTTTTAAACTTAGCACCGGGCGGTAGTCAAGTTAAAACCGGCGCTGGTTGTCACGTTTTGAATCTTATTAAAAGCACAGTACACCATTAAAAAAATTATTTTAAATGACAGGTGCCATATAGTGAACAAAAAGGCGCTTAACGACTATAAGCTCATACTAAAAGCAACTCCAAGCAAAGCGCTTTTTCGCTCTCCCTATATACAGAGGAAATCGACTATCCAAGAGAATTTGATGAAAAAAGCAAAACTCTGTAAAATCTTTTAATGAGATTACTTTTCTCCCATAAAAGATTGTTTCCTCTTCCTCCATATAAGGTATATACAATAGAATTTTTGTCGAGGAAATTTATTTCCTTATTAAAAGTGTAGTCTATTGTCTATTTTATGTGAGTTTTTAAAAAAGTATATTCCTGTAAAATTTGAATCTTGGTGGTTACGATGTTTTGTCATTCTAAAAATTTTGTCCAATAAAAAACTAGGTATCTTGCATACTATTTAAAAAAAATGCAACCTCTTCAATTCTGTTGTAATGCCTGTTCTTATGCCTGAATCCTGTATAAATTAATCAAAGATGGTGAATGAAATTTTATACACTTTCCATTTTCCAACCGAGCTGAAATTTCCTGTTTCTAGGTAAGTACTTTGGACGGCATAACATGCTAGAAACAGTCAACTGTCTCGAAATACCCGCCTTTTAACGATTCGGCTTGTAACCATGCAATCCGTTAGATAT
Source organism: Pseudeuparius sepicola (assembly GCA_963920635.1). NCBI lineage: Eukaryota > Metazoa > Arthropoda > Insecta > Coleoptera > Anthribidae > Pseudeuparius > Pseudeuparius sepicola. Next base: position 40,763,049 of record OY987302.1, on the reverse strand, counting down.
TGGATGCTGGTTCACTCTGACAGTTACCGAAAATAATTTGTCGCATAAGCAGTTAAACTAGATTTTATTGTGTACTTGGGGACGTTAAATCATCTCATTGATTATTTTCTTGGCTAAAACATTTTTAAGCTTCGTGTGGATATAACTCGGGGCCAAAAGAGTTGGTTCCCGATGTACGCTCAGTCTTTTATTTGTTTTGTAATCGGTTTTCGGCCGAATTCTGAATCTTCAGCGTTGACTGATATATTATTAAAGACTGCTCGCGGCTGTCACGTCTGACACATTTTTGGCTCACCATGCGCTTTCCGGAGATAAAATACAATGCAGAATACATTGTTAGCCATCAGAGCCATCTGTTTTCCAGGACATAAAGCTATAGCCGTGAGAAGTCTTTATAAATACGTCAGTCGACGCTTTCAGTGTTTTCGGTTTCTGACAGAGTTAGAGTTATGTAGATGGCGTTGGTATACATCTTACCGAATGCTGCTGGTTAAAGATTAACTTAAGCCAAGAATATTTCCTAGGTATTTTCTGATAAAATTATGACGTCATAACCCTGTATAAAATGTATACAGGTTTATGACGTCATAACATGTAACCCCATAAAATGATGACGTCATAACCCTGTATAAAATTAATACAGGGTTATGACGTCATCATAAGCTAGAAACAGTCGACTGTCTCGGTCCAGCCAAATTTGAACGATTCGCCATGTACCTAACTATGCAATAAACTAGATATTGGATGCTGGTTCACTCTATCAGTTACCGAAAATAGTTTGTCCCATAAGCAATTAATAGTTATTTACATTGCCAGATGCGTAAGTGCACTTTTTTGGCCGAGGAGGTTGTTTAAAGACCGAAGCAACGCGAGCAGTCAGAAAATTAATTTAAAATTAATACACCAGTCAACGCAATTTTTATTTTCTACCTACACGGTACGGGGAGGAGCGGAGTGGTGCGAGGAAATGAAGGGGAAGTGGGAAGTTGTTGATTTGAGAAGCCGTAGAATTGGCGTAGAAAATGCCGTACTTGCCCGAAATTCTTGATTTCTTGCTCATTTCTCAAGCCTAGTGGAAACATGTAGGTATGAAGGCGCGCTTGTCCTATGTTTATAAATTTTCGAAAAATAGGTATAACACATGTTATTATTGCTACACACACAAGATGAGAGCTCACAGATAACGATAATCTCGCAATCTCGTTTTTTTAAAGGCATATTCAAATTAGGTCACTTAATAATAGTTTTCGTCAGGATATATCGCATCAAAATTTCGATATATTTATATCGATATAGATATATAGATATATCGATATATTTCAAGAAATATATCGATATATCGTTACGTGGCATCATTCTAAACCCAATATGATGAATGCATTAAGATGGCAGATAATGAAAGCGTTTGACGAGTAGAATAGATAAGCTATATTTGACGTCATTCTAAACCCAATGTGTCGGAGGCCCCGAGGTATGGGTTTAAAATAATTACCTAATTAAGACTAAAAATTAAAAAAAATAAAAAATGAATTGAATTTAAAAAAACACAATGGTTTCCTTTTTACACAAAAGCACTAAAAGTAGAAAATAATTGTTTTCGGTGATTATAAGCTGATCAGAATAATTTTAAACAATTATTGTAAAAAGAAAACCACTGGGCGCTCATAAAATATTACTTATTGCTGTTGTGTTTCTATATCCAAATTATATTTTATAACAACACTGATACTAATGCTCCATAGAAGGACTATGTGAGGCTTAGGTAATAGGTAAAAATGCAAAGGCAAATCAAAACAAATGTTGAAAATCATTCTGATCAGATCACTAAAGAAAAATTACATTTTAGTACAATTTGGATTTAAAGGAAACCCATTGTTTTTAAGAAGTGTTTTTAAGTATCTTCCTCTTTCATTTAATATCAATGTAGTCGAGCACTTTGGATGACTAGGTTGATACCTTCTTGGAATCTTCTAGGAGAAATATAGTTTAGACCAAACAAAGTTTGTAGTATACATTTACTTCTTCGGTTTTTACTACCTATATTTTGAAGCAGGTATACTAAAAGTTGAAGTATTAATTATTTCAAGCTTTTATTTAACTTTAACTGTTAGTATAGGTCGAATCTTGCAAGCTGAATTAGAACCACTTCCTGACATCCGATAGAGCTGAAATTTTGCATACACCTTTAGTTCCGGTGTCAATACAATATGCAATATTTTTGTCGACCCCCTTAATATAGATATCAAATGAAAGGGCTTGAAGAGTAGAAAGGTAGTGACATCACACTAAATTCAATATGGCCGCCGCTCCAAGATGGCGGTTTACCTATTTGATACCCAACATGGGTATTAAATGAAAGGGCTCGACGGGTAGAAAACAATAAGGTGAATAACTTCGTACGAAATCCAATATGGCGGCCGCCCCAACATGGCGGACTAAATTTCTTTACCACCCTCCTGACATGGGAATCAAACAGGTACTAAAAAGCACAAAATAAAATTGAAAATAAAACCTTTTTAAAAAGAAGCTTTTATATAAGCCATGTACCATGTACTAAAACGAATAAAATAAAAAATAAAATAAGTCTAGGTTTTCGAAGATAATTCAATGCCAAATTACGACAAGTTTTTGTAAATCAAAAAGCTTGTCGCGCGAATTCTAAAAAAAATACATACTTTGGCAATTAGGTACTTGCTTATCAACCAATCACTGTCCGATAAAATTAGTTGGTACCTACTTTTATGAACATTTCGCACGACAATCTTTTTGATTAACAAAAACTTGTCGCAATTTGGCATTGAATTATCTTAACGAAAACCTAGACTTATTTTATTTTTTATTTTATGGCTAATATAAAAGCTTGTTTTTAAAAAGGTTTTTTTTATTTTCAATTTAATTATATCTCCAGAAGAAACTATCAAATGCTGTTGAAACAAGTTTTAAAACAAGCTAACGGAAAAAGACAACAAGATGACGTCACTATGACGGTGAGTGCCGCACTTAAACTGTCACCGTTTCAGGCTAGAATTTATGCGTTCATTTGCAGAGATAGCGATCCAAGTTCATGAATGGCCCGATAATATTAATTTCCGAGACCAATCATAAGTTCATTTCCTCGGGAGGGCGAGGAGGCATTGTGGGCTCCACGCTCTGTCAGCCAACAGTGACTCGGCCGCTTCCGGTCGGGCACGTGCTTTTCTTCAACATCCTACTTAAGATCTTCCTCCGTGCCGTACGGTACACCAGAAAAAATTGGTGCGTGTTGTACAGTCGTTTAGATGCAAAAGTTAGAACAATGGCCTGGTAAATAATAGCTGACGACGTTTCGTTCTCAATAGCGACGTAAATTTGTCCAAAATTTTCCCACTTTGGTTGTACAAATCTTATATATTACTTATAAAGACAAAAAACACATCACACACCCTTGAGACGGCATTGATACTTACTGCAAGGTACTAGCCAGGCATCGAGTAGTGTGTACTTGCACTTGCAGAAGTATACAGGATAACTTTTTTAGGACTACCATCGCGATTTTCTCGCTTATATCTTGCGCCCCACAAAAATAATTAATTCGTTTTATATTAAAGCCATTTTTCTCGCTTATTTTTCGCCCCACAAAAAAAGCTAGATAACAAAATATGGCATCTATGGCCAACTTTTCGCGCAATAAAAAACTCACATCGTCAAAAATTTTTCATGACCTCAAGCGAGCCGAACACTGTAATTTTCTGAAACTATCTGAGCACCTGGTTGCTACTAGCTACCGCAAAACTGTCATGTTTTTATTTGTTACTTTTTTTGTGGGGCGCACAATAAGCGAGAAAATCGCGGTAGTAGTCGTAAAAAATCATCCTACTCGCTAAAACTTACAAATCAAGTGATATGGCAAGTATGGTCAACTGGTAATTTCAACGTTTTAAGTTGGCATCAATGCAGAAAAAATGCAATTAGCAATACACAAAAATTGGTTAAAGTAAAAATAATAAATCAATAATATTTTTAAATGGTTGCATACTATAATTGAAATAAATGTATACTTTAGGCACAGCTCAGATCTTTGATAATTTTAATTTAGAAATTATTAACCTTAACATCGACTATTGTGAACACTAAGCATATTATACCTAACTTAACTAAATATTTCATTGGAAAGATATATAAAATCTATTCAAAAATATCTAATAATGAAGATAAAACAAAGTAATTTTAAGTTTTAATTGTCTACACATTAAATTTTAACTAAATGGACACCCAAATTATTCAAAACTGTTACTAAACCACTTCTTGGATGCCAAGTTTTATATAAAGAGTGAGAGGAACTAGCATTCCTGAGGGATCAAATATCTGATTCTGAGAGAGTAGTTGTTCTTTTCTTGCAGGCTTTTGGAGAATATTTATATCAAAAGAAAAGTCATCACTATAGAGGGATTCCACCGAAGACCAAGAATTCTCCCAATCAAGACAAAGCTTCAAGTGAATGAGGAAGACGAGATAAAAAATTGGATCTGTTACTTGTCCACTGCGTAGTTCGAATCCTGCTTGATAGGGAATAAAATTAAGACCTTTGGATTTTGGATTTTTAGAGCTGTAGACAAAGTGAGATTACGTCATCCACGTATTTTTTTATTAGAAAAGAGACATTCAAGAAAGCTAAGTTACATTCAGGACTTACTCGCGAAAAATTCTCTCCCGATGAAATAGAGGGACAGAAATTTGATTCTTGAGAATTACCGAAAACCCCATTGTTTTCAAGTTTACTTCTAAATCACCCTGTATGTTCTTCATACGAAAACATGGGGAACTCGTGAACTTTGTTATGTGCAGCGTGTTTTTCTTAAAACTTGTTGTAAGTCTCTGCATTTTTTTGGCCCTATAATAACTAACTAGTCGAATTAGTGCTCCCAAGATTTTCACATACTACATACTTTTGGGCCCTATATTGCGAAAATGGCAGAAATATTTGGCGGAAATGAGTAGTTTTCGAGATATTCCTTTGCAAATCTATGTTCTCGGGGTATACTTGAATTACAAACCGCCTGTATTGTTTTCAGCTGTTATATGATTTTTGACGCATGTCAGTGTCATCACAAAACACATCTACCTCCAATCGTTGACTGACGTATTATTAAAGACTGCTCATGGCTGTCAGGTTTGGCACGTTTTTGGTTCACCATGCGTTTTCCAGAGACACAATACTAGGCAAAATACATTGTTTTCCATCAGCGCTATCTGTTTTCCAGGATATGAAGCTATAGATGTGAGAAGTCTTTATAAATACGCATTCACCAATAAGTTAAGTTAGATTTGGGCCTGATTTTTGTTTAATTTAAAAAAAATTAATGGAGTTCGCGTGCAATCCACTACCTTATACTGTTACAGCTCTATGGATCTATGCTTCACACTGTATACGACACCCCTGCGGAGTTGAACAATAATTACGAAAAAACTGGTGCATCTATGCAGGAATCAACAAATACAGCCTGTGAAAATTTCTAATCAAGGAAAAAAACATTTTACATTGCAATGGAGCTTCTAGCAATATTTTTAGTTTTTTTTTATGTCGTTCTTCTTTATGAAAGTAGGTAATAGTCACAAACCTAAGATTTTTATTGTGTTCTTATGAAGTTTACCAAGATCTTTTTATTATAATGTTGTTAAAATTTTCCCTTGCAGTTTGCACTGACCAGTTTTTCTTTTAAATTTTTGGCTGCATACGAAAATCTTTCTACCATCGACAGCGCCCATCGTCCCGAGTAGGCTACAAGGGCTGCTATGTAATGTGCACCCGAGGCTGTACCTTCATTTGCTAGGAGGCAGTGCCCATCAACTCAAGTTGGCCACAATAAGTGGCATACTTATGTCCCCTTTTTTCCACTATGCTGCCGAATGCCACAATAAGGAACAAATCTCCGTCATCTTGAAAATTGTAGGTACTTATTGTTAGTTAAGATTTCTTGATTATCTTTTACTATTTTAAGAATTGTCAATTTCTTTGAGGATTGATTCCCACTGAGAATTTTGAAATGTAAAAGAACATTATTTTTAACTGTGAAATTTTTTTGGTAAACGCTCGAGTTTTTTAGCATCTTTTTTAGCTCAAAGGCATTATAGATCCTCAAGCCCTCATCTTCAATCAGGTTTAAATCTGTTATTAAACATTGCAATTTTAATAAGCTTTTATTTAACTTTCTCTGTTAGTAAGTATGTATGTGTGGGTCGAATCTTGCAAGCTGAATTAGAACCACTTCCTGACATCCGATTGAGCTGAAATTTTGCGTACTCCTTTAGTTCCGGTGACAATACAATATGCAATACCTACTCAATATTGTAATACTTTCAAAATGGCCGCCGCTCCAAGATGTCGGATGATGTATTTTTGTCAACTCCCTTAATATAGGTATCAAATGAAAGGGCTTGAAGAGTAGAAAACAAAAAGTTAGTGACATCACACTAAATTCAATATGGCCGCCGCTCCAAGATGGCGGATTTCATTTTCTTTTCAACCCCCTTAATATGGCTAACAAATGAAAGGGCTTGAAGAGTAGAAAACGATAAAGTTAGTGAGATCACACTAAATGTAATAAGGCCGCCGCTCAAAGATGGCGGATTACATTTTCTTTCCGATCCCCTTAATACACGGAGAAAAAAGTTTACTTCTGGCAATTAAAATTTTAAATGCCACAATTAAAATGGCAAGCTAAATAGAGGAGAAATGAACCATGTATTTGTTCTTAGTAAAATGAGTAACTTGGAACCGAACACTTGGAATAAGTAAATTTCCTTCCTAAATTGTGGTAGTTGGCCCAAATACCAAAGTGTAATTTCCAGTAGTACACCAGTTATTTATACTAAATGTGCCCAGTATTTAACAAAAACACCACCTTTCTGATTCCTGTAAGTGCCATTTTATTGATGACAGTTGACTTGGTTAATTGGGTCTATTGAACCAGTTAATCATAACAAATGATAGTAACTTGTACCAAGTGTTCAGGTTTTTTATATTAATATGAATTTTGTTTTCCTCTATCAATGGAAACTTTTATGACAAAAGGTGGGTTTAACTGCTATGATTAAATATACCATTTGTAACAATTCTCACAGTATTAGTTGTTACAATTAAATGCATTACATGAAACAGGGTATTGAAATTCTGTAAGAAACTTTGACATGGTGGTAAAACTATCTAAAAATTTAAAAAGTTCCTAAACATACCTCTAAAATGCTTTCCAAGAAAGATACAGGGCGTTGAATGATTGGCAAAAATAAAGTTATTATAAATAGTATTTCTGATATAGGTACCTAATAATGAAAGTATAGGGTCACATATGTGTAGTTTTTTGCTGCCTTATTTTGCGAACAATTCAACGCTCTTTATCTTTCTTGGAAAGCATTTTAAGAAGTATGTTTATATAGAAACTTAAAAAAAATTGGCAGTTCTACCACTTGTCAAAGTTTGTTACAGTATTAACAGTATTTCAATAACACCCTGCATTCCATGACTTCACACACCTTCACGCTTCGGCATTAACTACGGGACTGTGACGACGCGTCCCCTGCGCGGGTATACGTCTGCGCCTTTCGACAACCTTCGGCCTAACTCTGATTTCTTCGCAAGTACTCTAGCATTTAGAGTAAGTGACTTATTAATAGTGACAACTTAATACCATATTTGTATTTATTAGCTTGTTACTATTTTTTTTTGCACTGTTCTGCACAAATATAACGACACCAACAGTTAATATTTTTATTATTTGCTATTAATGCTACATAGTTTTTTAGGATATTTTTATTTATAGCAAGTCAATCCGTTACTGACATATGAAACTACGTTCCAAGTAAAAGCTTTTATTAACAACAAGCCGCATCACCATATGGCAGTAAATAAAACCTTACCTGTTGTAATTAAAATAGTGTCAAGTACAATGTGCACTTGGACTTCTTTTTTTAGTGTATGGGTATCAAATGAAAGGGCTTGAAGAGTAGAAAACGAAAAAGTTAGTGACATCACACTAAATTCAATATGGCCGCCGCTCCAAGATGGCGGATTTGGTAAATTTTCTTTTCAATCCCCTTAATATGGGTATCAAATGAAAGGGCTTGAAGAGTAGAAAACGATAATGTTAGTGACATCACACTAAATTCAATATGGCCGCCGCTCCAAGAGGGCGGATTACCTATTTGATACCCAACATGGGTATCAAATTAAAGTGCTCAACGGGTAGAAAACAATAAGGTGAATGACTTCATACGAAATCCAATATGGCGGACTAAATTTCTTTACCACCCTCCTGACATGGAAATCAAATAGGTAGCTTTTATTTAAGCCATGTACTAAAACGAATAAAATAAGTTTGGGTTTTCCTTAAGATAATTCAATTCCAAATTGCGACGAGTTTTGGCAAATTGGAAAGCTTGTCGCGCGAATTGTAAAGAAAAAATGTATACTTTGGCAAATAGGTACTTGCTTATCAACCAATCACTGTCCAATAAAATTAATTGGTACCTACTTTCATCAACATTTCGCCCGACAAGTTTTTCAATTTGCAAAAACTTGTCGCCATTTGGAATCGAATTACCTATCTTAACGAAAACCTAAAGTCATTTTATTCGTTTTAGTACATGGCTTAAATAAAGCTTGTTTTTAAAAAGTTTCGTAAGAGGTCCTTTTGCTCTATGTGAGCAAGTAACCAATGCGCGGTTCGCCGTACCTACGCTGCCACCATGTAATAAATTCTATATTTTATTAGAAAGAGAACAATATTTTATTAGTCCTTCAAAATACAAAATTGTGTCATTTCTTACAACATAGGCATTGCTTTAATCTATGCTGACAAATATTTATTATTGTACCGAATTTCAACAATAACATTTAAAACTCATTGCCTCTGTTACAACCTTTATTGTAGACTTCAAACAAATACCGTTGTCATGTTTGACAGTTCTCTGGCTCACCATGCGCTTCCCGGAGACAAAATACAATGCAAAATACATTGTTGACCATAGGCGCCATCTACTTTTCAGAATATGAAGCTATAGCCGTGAGAAGTCTTATTAATACGTCAGTCAACGCAAATACTCTTCAGCGCGTTCTACACAAGAATATTCCTGGCCAATGATAGGTAGATAGATGTGTAGAAACCTATGGAATATCTAAAGGGTTAACAGTAGAAACTAAAGAACCCTGGGGGTCTCAGGCCAACAAAGCTGTAATGGAAAATGCCTCGAAACTAATCGTAAAAATTGTAGTAGAATACCGAAACCTACAATGTATCTGCCAAATTTGAGTAGGTTAGAAAACAGTACAAAGGTGTTGAATGCTGATAAAAACAAATTTAGAGCTATTTTTCGTTACATTAATTATTCCCAGGCGATGGCCAGGCAGAGTCAAGAAGTAATAGTAGGTACAGTACGTACTAAACTAATATCACAGAAATTACTCCATATTTATCCAAAAGTAGTTTAAGTGGTAGATTTTTGTTTATTCTCTAAATTTCTAAATTATATCTAGGTACTTTACTACTGTTGTCAGATATTTTTAGATTATTTTGTTTTAGACTTTTCCGGAACCTTTAAAACAGAGTAGGGAAATAAAAATAGATTTAATCATTATTAAGAATTATTATCAGAAGTGCACTTATTCGAAACCGAGGTAAATTCTTCAGCTACGCAATTCCGGGCACCTTTCTGGTCTATGTAGTCAGGTATACTGCTTTAAACATTAATTTCAGTATTTTTCACACAGTCTGCATACACATTTTCCATAATTTTCTTTGGAAAATTGGCTGGAAGAATACGATGATGATCCCTATGTAATATTAATTCTAAAAACAGTTATAGTGTCGGTGCCACATCCGGTAGATTATTTTGAACATGCAATTATGTGGAAGCACCCTTTAATGACACAAGACCGGCTATTTTGTACGTCCTCGGAGGAAATGGGATTGTACGTTTAAAATATTTACAATTAAATACCTATATTTGTGTTAAAGACAGTCGATAATACTGGCAGTCTTGCATGCTTTTTTAAATGGTAGATACCTGCATCTACAAAAAGTTACCTAATATTACAAATTGTGATGTTGCTGTTAAAATAGAGATATTTAGTTACCTACTCTTGGATAGCTTTGTTAAATTTTTTAGTATTTGGTCTATTCATCTAGCTATGGCAGGTAGTTTATATAGGGAAGTAGCCATACTATAACTAGAAAGATTGTACCCTGCCTTATTGGCTTTTCTCCGGTAGGTAGGTATGTGGAAGTCTAGATTATGCGTTGTAATGGCAGTTGTCTAAGAAATGCGCCTCTGTTCCCATAAACATAAAACCTGCTCGCAAATTTATCTCGGGGGTATCTCCCCCAGACAAAAGTAGTTGTTACAGATATCTCCGACATGCCTATCATTCTCCAATATCGCGTCCACCTAGGGAGATATCATTTTGCCTAATTACAATCGCGGTGTTCAATCAAAGCCGATTTAATGATAACACCGGAGAAATAATCTTAAAATAACAGCGCGGACGCACAAAGAATATCAATATCGCGGCAAGCACACCTGCTCGAGATCGAAAGTTTTTCTGGATTCCTGAAATGCCGGTAGTTAATACAGTCTTCACCGCCAACTACTGTTAGTAATTTGAGCGCAGCTTTAGTATCTCGCATTCGGGCAATTTAATATTGATTGGCTCGTCGGAAACTCTTCTGAACAGTCGTTCGGGCCGATCGAGCGCGCACGGACTTTTGTCCGAACAGGTCGCGGGGTTAAGCAGTCTTCGGAGGCTCGTTATAGCAGCGCGAACGACGTGCCGTGGCGTGCCGTGGCATCCCGATTGCTGATTCTTATTAAAAACCATCCGGAGATACGAGCGATATATATATAATTTCAGCTGGCACTTGGAAAGCGAGTGACCGACAGAAGTGATGCGGTTCCTTATTGAGTCGTCAATCTCTTCAGCCCTCACTTTGAGACTACATTCGATAAGAACCTTTTGATTCCCTCTGAAAGGCCCTTTACAAAAGGGATTTTATAATAACGCTGAGGATGCGAACTTTGGGTGTTTTTATTTTCTAAAGAATTATACCTAAAATAGGTACTATTTAAGATTATATTACATAATTTAGGAGGGTAGTAATAGTTGATTCACTGTGCTCTAAAGTTATTCGGCATCCGACATCCCAGTACACCGGGACCCCTACTTACCAGGGCAAACACATTGCTAACAGCATCTTCATACCCCAGATAAACGAGGGTGAGCTAATGGCGATAATAAAATCATTAAAGGCGGATAATTCACGCGGGTGGACGAGATCCCTGGATTTCTCCTAAAAAAAAGCATCGACAGAATAAGAATTCCTCTACTTTATCTAATAAATCTTTCACTCGAGACGGGTGTATTCCCGGAATCTTTAAAGCAATCAAAAATAGTCCCCATCTATAAAAAAAAAGGGCGATATGCATTCCATGGGGAACTACCGACCCGTAGCAGTGCAAAATCAATTTGCAAACATTTTTGAGAAAACATTTTGTAATATTTTAGTTCCATTTCTTGTGAAACAAAAGGTTATAAATACATGGCTTTGTATCTCAAAAAGGAACAGAAACAGCGCTGTATGAAACAGTAAAATACATTCATGAATCTCTTGAAAGGAAAGAAGAAATCGTTGGGGCCTTCTTCGACTACAGCTCGGCTTTCGATCTGGTAGAACACGAGGTATTGTTAGAACGAGTCGGTATTAGGGGAACAGCCATAAACTGGATTAAATCTTTTCTTGGAGGCAGACAGCAACTAGTGAGACTCCCAGATGGGACAAAATCATGTCTGGCTATCGACTCCTGGTCCGAACAAAATCACCTGAAGTTAAATTTCGCAAAATCAAAGATAATGCCTTTTGTTGCAAAAAACAAAACCATAAACTCGAGTATGCTGGTAAAATTTAGGAGCGGCAAATCTATATCGCAAGAAAATCAATTGAATTTCCTGGGAGTTGTGCTCGATCCTCGACTCAGCTGGGAGGCCCACATTGCAAATATGTGTCATAAACTTAATTCAGTGTCCTTCCTTCTCCGCGAGTTAAGACCTGTAGTGAGTGATGATACGATGTTCATGATATACTACGGACAAGTATTCTCAAAACTAACCTATGGTGTAATATGCTGGGGCAACGCCCCAAATATCAAAACACTCTTTATTTGTCAGAAAGCTATCCTACGAATAATAGCCAAGGTCCCAAGACGATACTCTTGCCGAGAACTTTTCAAGAGATACAAAATGTTGACATGTTACTCCATATATGTCTATTGTTGCGCTCTCTATGTCAAAAAACGCATGGAGGATTATTCAACTCATGAATCCACTCACCCATATCACACAAAGAAAAAGTCTGACCTATGCACACCCTTCTATAAAACTAGAAACGCTTCCAACGGGCCTCACCTGATGTCCATCCGAATTTACAATAAACTCCCAAAACATATTCGAGAGATTAGATCAATTGATAAATTTAATATCGAGATGAAAAATTATCTTATACCCATGGCTCTTTACTCACTAAGTGAATTTTTTATTGTGTAATTTTGTTGTACATTCTGCTGTTGTCCCTCTGTCTATAATGAATTTTTTCTGTTAACATATTGTTAGTGATAAGTCATTTCGAAATTGTTATTTTGTGAATGTATGTGTTTATTATAAGCTTCTTTCTGACGTATGCTATACCATGTGCAGGGTGCCCACTTTGTACTATCCTGGTCTTCGCAAATAAATGTTTTTACTTTTACTTTTACTTTTTACTTTTACTTCAACTTCCTTGAATTTAACGTAGGTACTGTTGTGTTCTCCATATTTTACTCTTATTAATATTTTGTCTAATTCTACGTAAGATATATGTAAACATCTTTAAACAAGTTATTTTGACCTCTCATGGTTGTCTCACTAAGTAAGGTTGTTTTCCTGTCTTATAGTTTATTTAAGTATTACCTAATGTTTTATTCGTACATATCGATTTGTGAAGTAATTTGCTCAATCTTATTGTAGCCCTGAAGATGATATAAAATTAAATCAAAACGTCGGCTTTTTGTAAAAAACACCAGTGTTGTTGTTTTCTTAGTTTATTAATACCATGCACATCTTATCTAAGATTTTTATATGGCAATCTCATTTTCTCGACAAGCAGATTTTTTTTATAAACAATGACTATTGGTCTAAAAAGCAATAAAAAAATGTTCTCCTCATGTCAACTCCATCTGTGAATACACTGTAGACATAATACAGACCCCCACTAGGTACACCTAACAATTTTATGCTTTATGCTTTGCGACCGGCACTACCGTTTAAACTTAAACTTTAAAATTTCTTAGATTATTGACTTTGTTTTGAAGTCTCGTTTTTTGTTGAAAAATATAAAAGTTAAAAAAAGTTAAATGAGAGGAACTACTTTTTTGAGGCTACCGTAACACACTCATATGTGGTTACTTCCTGCTGTACCTCAAATTGTAAAAGGCCATGAAAAGAAAGAAAGTAACAAAGGCGATTGAAAGAAGGATAATAATTATTATTGTATTAAAAAAATATATAATACGTTCAGGGGTGGCTCGTGCAGTGGGGCCACGGTGCCATGGTCCTACCAGCGACCATGCCCCGTCATCGACCCTAGTTCACACAAATTCATATTAACAATAACAATTTTGCACTCTTAAAATAAACTTCCTGATATTTACTTACCGTGCAAACTGGCAACGCCGCGCCCAACTCGCGACGGCGCGGCGCAGGCGGCGCGCAGGCAAGAGCCGGCCGGGAGCTCTGACAAATATAACCCGAGCCACCTTCCATTTGGACAGCATTGTAGAGAGAGACCGAAAGCGGTCCGGCGAATGTGGAAGTGAGATCAATAATAATAATTGGGAATGTACATTGGGTTAAATGCCCATAAGCAGCGATTCTCCGCTCCAGGCTCCGATCATATGTTTTGTTGTATATTTGGCTTTCGCGCGGACAAAACGTGGTGCTTATTTTGCGTAGTTGATTGTGTAGTTAAGTTGTTTGTTTATAACGTTTAGAGTACAGAGTACGTTTTTTATTAAGAAATTTGTTCGTCAATGGAATTTGAGCAAAAACTGCAAATTAAAGAGTTGGGCAAGCCGTTACCCGATTTAACTATAGAGAAAAATCAAACGGAAGGACAAAAAACGCGATGACGTAAATTCAACAAAAGTCTCTACTTAAAAAATAATAAAAATTAAAAAAAAATGATAACGATGATTTGGGATAAAATGAAGACACACGAAAAATCGAAAGGTAGAATACACATGAATAACATTTTTAATTTTAGTATGCTGGGTAAAATAAATATAAAAGTTCAGCTAAATTCAGCATATTATCCCGATACACTGCTTCAACATAATGAGCAGAAAAATCGTTACGTTTTAAATCAAATAATTAACTGTGTTCGTTTTTGTGGGGCTTTCGAATTGGCACTAAGAGGACACAATGAGGCAGAGGCTTCCGAAAATAAGGGCATTTTTCGAGAATTGGTGAACTTTAGTGCGAATATACTTTTTTAATAACATTTACTCAAACATTTATGACAACCGAGGTGAACTTTTAAAATTGTTTCTCAGTTTGTGTTATTTCTCTGGTTATTTACTCAAAAGCAAATTGGTTCAATTCAAAAACTCATTTAAATCTAACTTTAATAGTCTAAATTTTTTGATGGTGTCTGATGTTCATTTTTTTCTGAGACGTCAGATGCCTATGGAAATAAATGCTACTGGAAAACGTAACGTGGTACCACTTGTTGTGTCTCAAATTGTAAAAAAAAACGACCGTGAAGAGGGAAAAGTGGTGTATTATACCACCCCTAAGAAAAAGTGCAATATGCACTATTTGCTGCCCCCAATTTTATGCCAGGAAATAGTTTACGTAACAACATTAACATAACCTTTGTACCTCATATATATTTGCTACTAGAAATACCTAGGTAATACTAAATTTACTAAACAAGTACCGGCCATAAGTAAAGAAACTTTGGATATATCATTCTGTTAATTTTATTTAAATTTTAAATTTTTATTAAACTTTGGAAAGCAATTTTATATGTTATAGTATAATTTTAATAATAAAAAGCAACACCTTTAGCGTTTGTATTTTTTTTATTAATATTTGGGCGGACATAAGTAAAGAAACAATTTTTAAAAGTTAATTATGACAAGGGATATTTTAATAACGAGTCGCATATCCATTATTTTTTATAACTTCTGCGCATCTTCTAGATATAGAGGATATTAATTTATTAATATATTCTTGCGAAACATTATTCCATGCTCTCATGACAGCTTCTAATAGTTCTTCATTAGATTCATATTTGCCATCGTTTTCTTCTCTTATTTTCCTATCAATATCACCCCAATAGGGTTAAGATCAGGAGACTTTGAGCAAGCCACTGCATTACATTTATTTTTCAGTTGTAAACCTTTCCTTTACACTCTTGGCGGTATGCTTCGGATTGCTGTCGTGCTGAAAAACCCACCATAAGGACAAGTTCTCTTGAGCAAATGGAAGCTTTTGTTCCTTTAATAAGATGTCTAGATAAACAAATCTGTCCATGATGCCACCGATATGAAATAAGAGGTCCTCTCCGTGTCCAGAAAAATAACCCCACAACATCACAGTTCCACCGTTATATTGAATTGTACTCTTACTGTAGTCAGGGTTAAACCTTTCATTCTTCGGACGTCTTACCCACTGTATTCCATCAGAACTAAACAAGTTAAGCTTTGTTTGATCAAAAAATATAGCGTATTTCCACCGACGAACTTTCCCCGTTAAGACTAAATGTACCTACAGCACGTATGTGGTGATTCAACATTTTGACCCATAAAATGGCTTTTTTCGATCTGTAGCTAGCAACACGCATAATTTTGAACTTTTGGTCAATACAAATTTTAATCTAAATAATTACTCACATTTTGAGACAAAATTTATTTAAAAGTATTTATCACAATGGCCGTTATTAGCATTTACGCAAAAAGCCTAATAGCGGCCACAGTGATAAATATTTTTAATTAATTTTTGTCTCAAAATGTGAGCAATTACTTAGATTAAAATTTGTATTGACCAAAAGTTTAAAATGATGCGTGTTACTCGCTACAGATCGAAAAAAGCCATTTTATGGGTCAAAATGTTGAATCACCACATACGTGCTGTACATTGAGCCTTAATATGATTCCTTGCAAATTCTAAGCTGGTTCATATGTTTTTAGCAGAAACAAAAGGATTCTTCGCTGGTCTTCGCCCATAAAGGTCGAATTCATTCAACCAACGCCTACTAGATCCTACAGATAAACTCACTTGTCGAATTTCCTTTTTTATTCCCCCTGCATGCCAAAATGGATTTCTTGAAGAAATCAGTTTTATACTGCGATAGGAAGCTTTACCTGTTTTACGCTTCTTTTCTGATTTTGGAGTCACGCGGAATTGTGACGGCGTTTTTGCCACGTTGGGAGATTTTTAGAGGAAATGAGTTTTCACTCGATGTTTTCATTTTTTAGGCGGAAACATTCACACCGGTGTGCTCATTTTTACAAAAATTTTCTTGCAGATTTCGATTTTTCGTTATGTCAAAAGCTTTAATTTTATACCAATTACGGAAAAATAATAGGGTACTTGACAACATTTTTAATTGGTATACATATTCAGTTTACGCAGTGACTATAGAAAATATCACTGGTTTACGGCTTTTAACTCTTATTTATTTATGGCAATTAAAGACGAAAGACGAAATTGTACAATTTTCTTCAGGCTGAAATCTGCAGTTTCGTGGTTTTATTGTGTAAAA
This sequence comes from Pseudeuparius sepicola, assembly GCA_963920635.1. NCBI lineage: Eukaryota > Metazoa > Arthropoda > Insecta > Coleoptera > Anthribidae > Pseudeuparius > Pseudeuparius sepicola. The sequence goes on along the minus strand of OY987302.1, from coordinate 40,746,223 downwards.
CGCCCTCTGTGCCCGTCAGGAGAAACTGCATTGCAATGTTGCCGGTGCCCGTTTGCAATAAATCTTGGAACAAAGGTATATTTTACTTTTCTATTAAAATGTCTCCAGCCTGCCTATGAATATCTATTATTTAATGTATTGCAACCTTCGATTTTTAACTAATGCAATTGCACACAAAAATGTTGTCACATAAAGACTTTTTATTACGAATGTGTTCCGTGTATTGACTCCTCTATAGCAATATGGTGTATGTTTATGCTGCATACTCTGCAACATATACGATAAATATTCAGACTTCAATAATGCGGAAATATTCGCGTATATGGCAACGCCACCCGCCCACTGAAGCCGCGGCACTTGACTTCCCGTCATGCTGTCATTCCCTTTCCGTATGCCGCTCAATCAAAGCATTGATAGACATCTGCGCGATTTTTTATAATAGTTATAGCGTGTTGTTTTATGTTTGTTTAAGTCGGATTTTCCCTTATTTTGGAAAGAGAAAATCGGACTTCTGGCGAAACGGATGCTCAAGCGGATAAACACTTTGGAAAAACCCATGGGTACAAATAAATAAATCCCTTTTCACATAATAACACCCAAAATTAGTACCTATAGCTACAGTGTGTATATATCCATTGATTCTAAAAGGCATGCAGTAGGTAATAATGATAATTCTCACCATCACAGCTCTCTAGAAATACCCCAGAAGCAACCACATGTTTGTGCCGGGGAGGGTGTATTACTATTATTCAGGCTTTATTGCCATTTGCGGCTAGGGCCGACCTTTTCCCACTAGAACTAGAACAGCATTCGATCAAGTAGATACTAACGAAAAACCCTAGAAAACCACACAGATATAGAGCTTTTGAGGAGCATAGTACCGTGAATGTACATTTTACCCAGCGCTTTTGGCCATCAGCGGTGTTTTTCTATAAAGGCATGTTGCACACGCTCTGTCTAGTCCTCAAATCAAACTAAGGTCGATCGAAGGCAGAAAAACGTGCAGTCTACAGTGATTGCAACGCTACGAACGTCCCACTACGGTCCTACCAATTATTATGATAAATAAATTAACGATTTCGGAAATACATTTTTCTTCGAATGTATCAAAAATATTGACGTGTCTCTGACTGAACCTATTATCGAAAAGGAAGAATTTTATATGGTGTGTTCCGATTGGTCCGTAAGCGGCCCCAAAAGTATAATTCCGTCGTGATTAGTCCTTGACCGGCCGCAAAAGTACTCTCCAGGCTTAATATTTTATTAGTAATTTTAAGTTTATTATCAAGTGACTCATCCGCATGGCCCTCTGCTACAGAAGAAGATCTCCATCCCCCATAAATATTTGCCCTGATTGACAAAAGCTCATTGGCAAATCAATAGTTTTCTGTTCCACGGCCGACTAGAATTAATCGCAAACTGTACACGGCCGAAATAGTTATTTATGTACCAAGTCAGTAAAGCGATTCTTTATCGAACGAGTCTGAGATTATGAGCCGAGCGAGCGAAGCTAGCGAGAAGCGAGGCGAGTACAGGCGAGTTCGATAAAGACACTTTACCGTCATGGTGCATACAAAATTTTATCGCTGACCCTTAAAAAATTAAAATTAAAAAATAAAAAAATGCGGCAGGTAAAATTCGTGATTTCACTGCAAAATAAAGTGTTTGTTTACCTCCGGAAATCTGTATAATGTATAGTTTTACAGACGATCGGCGATAAAGTATTGTACTGTATTTCAACAATCGCAGTCCAAACTCGTTGCCTTGGTTACCACTTTTATTTTTTAGACTTCACAAATCACAAATGAACTTGTCACATACTGTCACTGACCAAGAATATTCTATCAGCTCCAAAAAACGCACTAAAATCGCGTTATAACCTTCAGCTTCCCTTAGGCCCAATTCTCAGGGCTTATATAGAGTGCGGGCATGTTCATTGAAAGCCGTGATAAAAACTGCGGTTCGTCAGCCTCGACTGCACCTCTGCCGGAGAACTCCGCAGTCGTCTGAAAAACTAAACTTTTCGGCCTTGTACCATAAACTACTATTTTGTCGACAAAAGTTGATGGTGTGGTGTCGTTAGGTTCAGACGAAAAATTAATTAAACAGGGTGGTTGGTGATTCACTTTTAAGGGATCAAACTGTAAAATGTGATAGACTATCAAAAATAACCCCACTTTTTCGTATAAACTTTTTTTAAGGCCTTATAAAAGATTACCGGGTGTTTTAAAAAGTATGTGGACTTTATTGAAGACTTAATAAAGTCCATAGTTGATATATTTAAGTTAAATTTGGTACACGTTTTCACGGCATGTGTTAGCATAAAACCTGTTCATATCAAACACCTTGAACAACCAGTGGCGTAGACGTGGGCAATTAGTGCAATTGTATTTAGAGAAAAAAAAAGGAATCAACTATAATACAAGTTGATTCATTCATAAAATGTATTAAATTTTTATGTAATTTTAATTGTAAACAAAAATTTCTCTTGACAATGTTTCGTGTGTATCATGGTTTCATGGCAAATTTGCCTTTTTTGTATTATTTCAGGGTATTACTGAAAAATTAACTAAAAAATTTGCTCGATAGGTAAGATTCAAAGAAGAAAAAAAATGTTTTTTTTTACTTTAAATAAAGTAACTCTTCAATAAATTTACCTATTTAAAGCTATATTTTTGAACATGCAGGGCCTAAAACCTTTAAGGAAGATAAAATTAATGTTATGCGGTCTGTATCTAGAAAAGTTAAATCTTGAATGGGTAAGTTTATTGGAAAAAGTTACTTTATTTAAAGTAAGAAATACATTTTCTCTACTTTGAGCCTTATCTATCGAGCAAATTGTTTTGTTAATTTTTCAGAAATATCCAAAAAATCAAACTTGCCATGATCTCTTGACACATGCGAAAAATTGACAAGAGGACATTATTGTTTACAATTGAAATCTGCATCAAAATTCAATAAATTTTATACTATAAAAAAATTTGGTACATATTCATGTTTTCTTCTAAAAATAATTTTACTAATTATCCATTTCTCCGCCACTGGTTGTTTAATGTGTTTGATATTAACAGGTTTTATGCTAACCTATGCCATTATAACGTGTACCAAATTTAACTTAAATATCTTAACTAGTTTGATAAATATTTAATAAAGTCCGCTTACTATAACACCCTATTTTTATAAAGTCTTAAAAGATACAGTTTATACGAAAACGTGCGGTTTTTTCTTGAAGATATATCGCCTGTTGTAGTTTAATTCCTCAAAAGAGAACCACCCTGTATAAATTAATAGGTATCACCTCTGTCGACTGTTTCCATGGCATGCTTAGTTTTTTAATGCAAGTTTAGGTTCTAGAACCGTTAACGGATAACTAAGTTGGGCATCAGGAACCTTTGGCACTTCTTTTGCTTAACTCCACACACCAAAACTTTCTTTTTTGCACTAGACGCGCTTTTCGCTAACCATGTTAGCATCATCAGGAGATGATTAACTCTAATGATTAGACTTAATCATCTAATGATGACATTGTTAGCGAAACACGATTCTAGTGCGCAAAAAACAAAGTTTGTTTGGAGTTAAGCTAAAGACAGATAGTTTTTCTCTTAAAAATGGTTGTCATTTATTTGAAGCTACGACACGACCGAATGTAAGATTAATACAAAAAAAAATTAAAGGTACCTAGTGATGTTCCCGATAGTGGTATTAGACCTAATAGTGATGGGAGGAATCAGCAGAAGTAGAGTACATTATGGGAAATATCCCGGTGGAAGTTTATACTCGGGTATTATTATAGGCATAGCCACTTAGGCTGCACACACTACATTATACCTATAACAATCGCGCGATAGTGCGAATCCTTTTCCGGACAAACCGATTGGAACCGAAGGCGGGAGGCATAAGTTTCCGCGCCAAATGCACCGGGACGTATTTTCAAATAATTTCGACGCGAGGCAGGCACGTACGTATTAGGGCATAAACAATAATCCTCGTTAGGATCGCGGGGCCCGCCAAGTTAGGCGAACGCTGCCATGGGAACCGGCTTTGCCGCTGCGGCGACGGCGATCGCGCCAATTGGATGTGTTTTACGATTGTGTTTTATCTGATTGCGAGCGGTATCGCGCGCCCGTCGAACTCCTAGGTGGTGGGATAGTGGGATGGCTTGGAAAGAAATTATACGCGTTGGATTCTACGCCATCGTACAAATGGGGATGTTCTTCGCAAAAAGACAATTCCTGCCCGTAATAGAATTCAATCGGAAATACAAAATAAATCAAACAATATTTCGTTTTAATTCGCGAAATGCTGTTGGGAATTGAGAAGAACGAGCGTCCCTCGAGCTTCTGGCCTTTGTGCATATTACTACAGTAGTAACTTATCTATCGTATATACAGGGTGTTTCATAATGGACTTCTGATCCGAAGGGACGATAATTATATGAAATGGGTCCGCAACCGCATTATTTCTGAGATACAAAGTGTTGAAATTTAATAAAAAAAAACAGTTTTATAATATTTATTTTTATCTTTGCTTTCGTCTCGTTTTAATATTGTCGTTAAAAGCGATTCTTACTATATATTCACCGGTTCAAATGTGTCAGTAACGACAATATTCTAACTTCTGCCGTGAAAACTCCGATCACAAGGACTACACGTCGATTTTCTGTCTTTCTAATACACCTGGGTAGCATTAGTTATAAAACTCATTATTATACTGGAAAAAGCACTTTAATTTCTATGGTAATAACATCCGCAGCAGAAGGTCATTCCGTTGGGGTTGTACTTCATTAAAGGTACTGCTTTGCGCGTAAAATAACGTATGGAACAGCTGATCGCACGGGGAAGGTCTTAACGCTAGTTCTAAGGCAAAGAACCCCGCCAAGAAATGCCACCGTTGCATGCGCCATATGCCCTTTCGGTCGTTATCCTTTGATATGTTAGGGGACTACAACGATATGCTCTAAACTTTTTTGAGATTCGGTTAAAAAACTCGGTGGTAGGTACCAACGTAGTTTTTTTTGTTTAGGTGTAGAAAATTATAAACTTTAAATTTATATTGCTTCTGCCCCCGCATATACAATGTGTTCACGTTAAGGTTAAAACGCCTGTAAAATTTTTATTTGTTGACGGATTTTAATAAACTTTTTTGTTAGTTAGGTATTCAAAATGTGCATTCAACAGGTGGGAAACTTTAATCTTGGTCCATAATCGTAGCCAACTACAACCACTTTTATGGGCTCAACTTTCAGAAAGTAGGTACTTTCTATTAAAAAAAACTGACTGTACATTCTTGTTTAGGATCTCTTAAAGGATTAACACCAAAATTTCTCAAATTCAAAGGTAAACATTATTGTTTTAAAAACCGTAAATTCCGCACTAGTGCGGAAAAGTGACACTTTCTAAACTAAAATGCGTGCGGAAAAGTAAATGCGTGCGAAAAAGTGTATACTTTTCCGCACGCTTGTAGAAAAAAATTGTGTTCTTAAGTGTCTTTTCCACACTCGATTTCTTGCTATGATTTTTTAAAATAGCAAATTTTCAAGAAACCCTATTAGGGATTTTTTTATGACAAAATGTTATTAAGAAAACTTGTTCAGAATGAAAAACTGAGTAGATTCACAAAATTTCAAAAGGCTAAGCCTACTATGATTTTTAGATTTATCTCCCACTTTTTTCTTAAAAAAGTGTCCTTTCTGGAGCTTTCACGTCAAAATTTTATTTTTCACGATAATCAAGTTTCCTTAATAATATTTTGACGTGAAAGCTCCAGAAAGGACACATTTCTAAGAAAAAAGTGGGAGAAGAAGACGAAAAAGCTAAAAATCAAAGTAGGCCTAGACTTTTGAAATTTTGCAATTCCACTCAGTTTTTCATTCTGAACAAGTTTTCTTAATAACATTTTGTCGTAAAAAAATCCCTAATAGGTTTCTTGTACCACCTCCTACGAGATACTCTCCCTTGGGACTACCAATAAAAAAATAGTAACCATTTGTTTTCCTTGTCCTTAATATATTTCTGAGGTGTCCAATATCAAATTGGGGCACACTGTATACACCGATAAATTAAAAAAAAAGCCGACTGCCTTTTTTGGTAAGTTTCCTTAATAATTATTTTTTTCTAAGAATTTTATATAAGGGTATTCTTTTGTATCCTTATTTTGTACAATTACATTTTTCAATATACTTTTAATAACTACCTTACACTCAATTTTTCCTTTTAGTTTTTGAAAAAGAAAAAAATTTAATATGTTCTGTACCTATATGAAAAAATCTTTTTACAAGACCTGATGATGACAACTAGGTTGTCGAAACGTCTAAACAATTTTAATAATAAATGTTTTGGACCGAAAACGCACGATTTTTAATCGAAAAATACTTTAAGATATGTGTTTTTAGAAACACACACTGTGTATTTTCAACACCCGCTCGTGTATTTTTTACAAAAAAAATAATAGATTTACCAAAAGTAGGATGGTAAAAATAATCCATTTTAACGAAATTTTGTGTATTTTACACCAGAAAGTTTACCAGCAATTGTTTATGCTTTACACGGGCAAATTTTTTACTGTGTAAAAAGCCACACGTTATAAATTCAGTAAAATTCATAACATTTGGCGTCCTATCAAGGATCTTCACAGGACACAGGAGAACATACTTCAAATACAGGATGATTGGCAACCCTGTTCCTGTTGTTATTATTCATTGACACAAAATATTATGGAATAATTATAATGGTATTCTTCGTCGCCTGTGGCCATTAGGAACCATTATACGCCTTTAGGCGGGAGTTCCCCGCGTGTTGTAACGACATTTAAAAAGCACGTGCGCTCGCCGACACCTGTCATGTGACGTGCGCCGTACACCTGATACTCGGATCAAACTGGGCCGTTATTAAACGCGACTCAACCCCACTAATGCACTTCCTAGTTCATCGCCTCGTATATCGCGAGCAAAACATGTGGATGAAATAAAATTCTACGCTCACCAGGGGCGTAGGTGATAGATATCTAAGGTATTATCGACACGTTACATTAGGTTAGGTATTAGCGTCATATTTTTCTCATGTAGGTAGGTACTTACATACAAACAAAGGTATCTCTTTAAAATGCTCATATCAACCAAGGTCTGTATTTTTATTTTGTTTTTGTTTCCTACCATTTTAATAATCAATATAAGAAGTGGCTAGTGGCATATGGGACAAAATTTTTTGGTTCTCGGTACCACTAAACTAGTTTCCAATATCTAATGGAAATTTAATATGGGTCACTCGGAGATGTGCAGAGCACGACAGGCACCTTTTTCGGACTTTTTAGATTGTTGTCAAATTTTGAATACATATCACTAGTGTTCCTTTGTATTTACCATAATAATTTGACGCAAATCGTCAATGCCTAAGGGCCCAAACTGTCCTTCACCTTAGAAAACGACTTCGAACTTTTCTGGTCATCAAAGGTCCATCTTATTGCATCACGTTAAAATGAACAGTTTCCGAGAAAAACCACTTTAAACATAAATAATTAGTAATTCTTGGAAACAACATAACAACAAGAACATGACGTTATGTTATAAATTTTGAGATGTCAAAATGTTAAAAAATTAACAAAAAATGTCTTTTCATGTCCTGTATCCCCGTCAATTTTGAGATTTCGAAAAACTGGTAGGTGTAGGACTTTGTGGCATTAATTTTTCGTGTAGAATCGCCTTCCGAAATCCTGACGCATAATTTCTGGACACCCTGTATATTCAAATGTTAATATCTCACTCCATCGTTTATTATAGTTAAACATGAATAACAGCGTGATGGTTAAAAAAATAGCGGAAAAAGTTTCTTTTATAGGTATTTACCTAACACACTTATCGACACAACCTTACAAAATTGCCGAAACATATTTCTATCACTTGTGGACGAGAGAATAAGTAGCATTTTTGTAGTAGGTACATTCCAACATATGAAACGAAACTTCGATACAAATGAATACAAAAACGTTAAAGGCCCGTTAAGTTATTTGTTACCGGTCGATGAATGGTATGGTAAAGATCGAAGAATGTCGGTAACAATGTTTTGGCACGAACATGTTTTGCCGAAACATTGTTGCCAACATCCTTTGATCTTTACCGCTCAGCACCGTCCGGTAACAAAAAATAACTTCTTGAAATAACAAGTAACTTGTTGCTTTTCAAAGCAATTTCTAAAACACGTTGAGTATCATTGATGATAACAATATTAATTAGCAAATGTGAACGGGCCTTAGCAGGAGTTGTAACTAGCAATATTAAGCACGCAGCCGCGAAACGGCGAGTTCTAATTTCCCGGTAGCGCACGTAATTCTTTTACACTCTGCGAGTAGTTATACGTAGTTTTATACGTAATAAGAGCAGCTATAGCATTATGCAGAAGGTAGGTACCATCAAAGTAGGACAACAACGAAAAATTATAAAGCTGCTAGTAAATAAAGTAGGTAGGTGCTACGAAAATTTTCAAAAATATAGAGAAATTTAATCAATAAAGATATATTTATTTTGATCTCTATATACTTAGTACCACCAGTCTCAAGAATTATTCTCATTGGTAATGAATCGCCAGTACTAATACCTAGTGGATGGAACGATGATGATGACAGGTTTCAAAGCACCATAGGTTTGAGAGGTTTGAGCTTTAAAATCTAAGAGAAATGGCACTTTCTCTCAGTATTAACGATTTTTTTACATGTTTTGAAAATAATACAAAAATTAAATGTAATTAATATTACTGTCACTATTTAATGAAAATCAACAATCAAAACCGTGTCATGCTCTGCTGCTAAAAATGTCAAAAAATTATTTCATAATATGAAAGTAAAGGTGGATTTATAAACTCGACGTTTGCGTTGGCGCTCGCCGTTGCCATTTGCGTCGAAAATTCAATCCCACTATTTTTACGTGTAACCGTTTATAAACGCCGTCGAACGTTGCCGTCTGCGTCCGATGCCGTCCGAGATAAACTAATTTCATCTTTCACGTTCCGTCGTTCACATTTCTGGACGCAAACTGCGAAGGTCACCGTCAACATCGGAGCGCCAACGCAAACGTCGAGTTTATAAATCCACCTTAACTTTTACAGTTATACAATGTATGTCTGCCTTTATTTATGTACACATCCCTGAAATCTTTATTTTCCTGGAAAATCGACTAAACTTATTTTGTTTCAGATGTAGTTGAAAACCGCTTCTTCTGGCTTCATTGTCACTTTTAAGTTGCAGATCATACCTTACCTCTAGCAATTTTTTGCAGATACCTACTATCTATAATGTACCTACCTGGGAAGTAAGTTGTTAAATGTTTGTCTCCCGCCACTGACATGTTAAGTAGCCTCGACCAACGACCCTATCGGAAGCTCTTTGCACGGGTAGAAAGGACGGGTAGCGCTTTAATTTTTAAATACCGCAGGTAGTAGATAGGTAGATATACAAATTTAAATTAATGGTTATTTCAAACATACGGCATCCTTGCCGCCAAATATTTCGCGCCTCTGTCTTGTTAAGTAAGCGATAACGGAAATTGCTTGGGTTGACTTATGAACCTTTTGGCGGAAATTTATTATGCAGCCCCGCATGAGATATTCTTCAACATCGCCCGGTTGAAAATTAGCTGTTTTAATTTCCTAAAGCTTTGTCCAATTTATACATTATGTTATAAACCCATGTACCTACAAATGGTGTAGGGAAGGAGCTTAGAGCATAGGTATCCAAAATTCCTCGAATTTGACAGTGATCTTTTCTTTACGATTGTTCCGCTACCATATTATATCCTCCTCTGGAATGGTGGCTCAAAAACTTTACGGGTTCGTGTTATATGTAACTGTTTCTATCTCCAAGTTGGTTAAAGTACAATATAAACCGTAAAAAAGTACAAATACCTTTTGGAGGGTCTCTGGTCCCCATTGTATTATATCTTTCTATACCAATGAATTCTACCTAAAAAAATAATAAGTATAGATATCTATATGTTTTTACCAAAATTGAAAATATTCACAAACAGTTTTAAGGAATTCGAAATGTCTTCTAAAATAATCAAGATATCGAGATGCGGTTTGCGGTATCCAATTCATCTCAAAATCAAACTCTAGACACCCCGTAGCTACTTTTTGTCTATCTCTTTGGGAACAAGAAGAGCCCCCCATCTCTGGAACACTCTGTACTTTTTCGGTTAGGGAAGAACATTTCAAAATTTGTTATAATAATTAGCGCTGTGTTGTAACTATCATAACCCCTTCAAGTTTATCTACTCAATTTCAGTTAACTCATTTTTTCAGCTTCGCATGCACTCTTTAATATTAATGGCCATTTAACAAAATTTTACGGTATATACATTTAGTTTTTTGGTGTAGATTAACCATTCTTCAAGTTAGCTTTCAGCTATAATGTTCCCGTTGATAGGACAACCGAACTTTCTACACCCTTGCTTTGAATTCGAATCTTGATTTTTATTGCATATTGTGGTACTCTTATCAAAAATAAAAATTTCATACCTGGAATAGATGTAAATCAAACATATATATTTGGTCAGATAGCTGTGACACATATATATAGGTACCTCAACTTAGTATCAAGTCTTAAGAATTTGAAGACGTTAAAATTTATCTATACCTATAATTTTTGTTTTCGTTCCAAAATTAATGTCTGAAGTAGGTGTAACAAGGATAGGTGATTTTTTAAAAAAATAAACAAAAACTATCATATTATAGGCCTTCAAACGTCAAACCTGAAAGGTTTATTTTTTTGTTTAAAATGTTAAAATATTTAAAAGAATTTGGTTTTTGGAACGGAAATTCGTCTTACAACTTGATTAAGCAATGATAAGAAAAGTTGTTTAATAACTTTGCTGTACTAGCTATATTTAGAAATAGAAATGTTAGTTCCATTATTTATCGTTGAAAACCACACACTCCTGTTCTAAAATATTGGAAACTGAGCGTCGAATTACTGAACCTTAATGAGAGGACACGACTACCTTGTTCTTTTTTAATTAATTACTTGTAAAAGCCTCCCGGACTTTAATGACAGCGGTAAGGCTTTATTAGCCATAGATATTTCTGTTAAAAATAGTGGGCATAAAGCCCAATTAACGTAACGTTTAAAATAAAAGTGTATTTACTGAGTGATTGGTGAAAGCAACCGGCTAAATGATATGATTTTTAAATATTGGTAAAAGGATTAACCACTAGTAAACGCCATAATTAAACTGCCTGGCTTTAAACAGTTTCTGTCGTAAAGATTTTCAAAGGAAGTTAAGAGGTTTTTATGTGTAGGTAAGAAGGTAAGTATGATCTACAGTCAAGTTACCTATGTCCTATGTCATTTTGTTATATACAGGGTGGCTTATATAAGTGGTTCATTCAAAATATCTCGGCTATTTTTTGACAGAAAACATTAGTGGCGGTGCCATCGATAGCTCATCCGGGTGGTCTTCTTCTGTCATATTGAAAGTTGCTATAAATTTTTTATAAAGCGGAAATATTCTTTTTAATTTGATGTGTCACCACAGAAAATAGTAGTATATTTTCTGTGGTGTCACACTTGCAAGTTTGTTCTGCATTTACTGTAACAATTTGAGACAAATGATTGGTGTATAATATTTGTGATTGGCATCATACTTTATCTTGTAGACATAGCAGGCTTTCAACATTTGAAAATAAAGTTTCTTTGCAAGCACTTAGGTAATCGAGTATTGAATATAGATAATCTAGAATAGTTATTTTAAATAATCAAAAAAATGTAAAATTCGAAGACATTATATACTTACTGTTATGAATATAAATTAAAAGTACTTAATAATTTCATTTTAACGTAGGTATCACTTAGCCTTTTATTATGTGGACCCTCGAAAACCGGGGGTATTGGATTTTTTTGGTCCTTAATTAAGTAAAATATGAAAACAGAAATTTAAATTTCTGTACCACATATAATAATTATTACATGTAGGTAATCTCGGAAATTTCCTCTTATGGACCGGAACCGTGGCGTCACTGCTACCGAAATTTAAATTTCATTTTTGGCTTAATTAAGGCCCAAATAAATCGAATAACTGCGGTTTCCTATATATCTAGAGGCTCTTTATAAAATCCAGGTGAAAAAAAAACAAATTTTTTTCTTTGGTGTATTAGCCTATATGACAATAACAAAATATTGTGTGTATGTTATGTAGGTACGATTACACAGAATGCTAAGTAAAAACCTATTATTAAAACCTACTTTTCACAACAAACAGCACCACACTCTTCAACACTTCATCTTTTCAGCTTCAGCATTTCAGCTGCTGCATACTTCAAGTAGGTATTCTTATTTTTTAGTACCTATTAGATAGGTACCTACACATTTTGCGGAGCCCTTGAGTAATAAAACTTTCCTTGCTTAGGTTAGCCTATATGAAAAATAGGAAATGTCATTATTAACGCCATAACGCTATCATTGCACATTTATTTCCATGGGATCTTATGACAACCACAAATATTACCAATATTTTTTCTTAAATTATTATCATATAAGTACAGAACATACAGGCAAGTGCACTTATGGTTGTTGTTTTGTGATGCGCGTATTAGTTGTATTTCGTTTTCCCTCAAACGTATACACTCATAAAATTCAATACCAGCATTGAGTAAAAGATATATTATTCTTTTACTCAATGGTACCAGCCACAAATTAATGTAAGAATTAAAGTGAAAACATACCAATACCATTGAGTAAAAGAATAATATATAATATTCTTTTACTCAATGCCAATACGTACCATAACATTTAGGCGAATATGGGCCACCCAATACGGGGTAAAACGGGCAGTAGGTATTTCCCCTACTGGAACGATTTGTTTCTGAACTAAGTGCCTGACAAATATATGAATAAAACATGGGAGAGGGCTTCGTAAACTTCCGAAGCACTGAGGACAGTCAGAAACTATAAGAAAATAAATTTGGCTACGTTATTTAATCTGTGGCACTGGGCTCGTAAAGCCTGCTCTGTTACTGTCTAAAAAAATTATATGTGACTTTTGGGTTTAATAATCGTTCTTTTCGTGTTTGTAAATATTTTAAGTCATATGAATGCAAGGTTTGAAAAAAAGTGTAGTTTGCTTATGTTGTTTAATAAATTTTATTAGAATATACCTATTCCTTAGGCATCGTCGGTATGACTTCTTGAATTTTCCTCTTTTGATACCTTAAAAAAATAAAGATTTAGTAACAAATTTTGCTCACGGAGCCCGTGTTCCCCCGGTCTCCCCTACGTAGGTACGGCATTTTACCATTTTACCGTTGACTGACGTATTTATAAAGACTTCTCACGGCTATAGCTTTATGTCCTGGAAAACAGATGGCTCTGATGACTAACAATGTATTCTGCATTGTATTTTATATCTGGAAAGCGCATGGTGAGCCAAAAATGTGTCAGACGTGACAGCCGTGAGCAGTCTTTAATAATATATCAGTCAACGATTTTACCCTTTAAATTGCTTTATTTTTTTAATTAAACACAAAAACTGTTAGTACCTCAGAATGTTCCTAGGAATTTACGGGGAGTATCAAAAACTCAAATATACAGGGTGTTTTCTTTTTAAATGGGAATACCCTGTATATTTTCGGTTTTCTGATATCTACACAAAAAAGTTATTGCCAAATAACCGATTTTTTTGCATTTTCCATTAGATTAGTAAATTAAATAAAAAAAATCCTTACCCCATTTTCATGGCGAATTCTTGAATGACATTCGTTAATTGTTAAACATATGTACATATATCGTTTCTGGCGATTAACGAAAAATTCCTAAATAAATTGTTCACACAATTACACCGAGAAAACCGGCCAGTACAACAGTTGTACTGCCAAAAATTCAACAGAGTCAGAACACTGCTTGTTATAATCTAGATAAACATGTTAACTTGGTGTGGAATAAAAAAGATTTCTGTTTAATAATTTCTAGATCAGTTTTACACAGTAGCTAGAAGTTTTACACTGCAGACCTAAAACAGGTGTAGTGCTTGTACAGCTTAATGTTGTTCTGAATCTGTAGTACCGAACTTGGTGTTAGATTACCTTGGTATAGCAAAACAGATCAACTGTATTCTGTTCTGGTTAAGGTCTTTTTAAAAAATGGTACGACATATGTCGAATGCCTTCCGAATAGATACGAACGTACGGACGAAGACAACCTTCGGGATGCGGGTATCCATTTTGCTTGTTTGCGCCTTTGGGATCGGACCGTGCGGTATTGTGTACCTGTTGTGTTATAATCCGGCCAGTGCAACAGTTGTACTGCCAAAAATTCAACAGAGTCAGAACACTGCTTGTTATAATCTAGATAAACATGTTAACTTGGTGTGGAATGAAAAAGATTTCTGTTTAATAATTTCTAGATCAGTTTAAAACAGGTGTAGTGCTTGTACAGCTTAATGTTGTTCTGAATCTGTAGTACAGAACTTGGTGTTAGATTACCTTGGTGTAGTAAAACAGATCAACTGTATTCTGTTTTGATTAAGGTGTTTTTAAAAAATGGTACGAAATATGCCGAATGCCTTCCGAATAGATACGAACGTACGGACGAAGACAACCTTCGGGATGCCGGTATCCATTTTGCTTGTTTGCGCCTTTGGGATCGGACCATGCGATAATGGTGTACCTACCTATTGTGTTTGCCGACCTGTCATGCACAGAATGTCGGAATATTAACAACTGCTTGAGGACTGGTGCCTTGGTGAATCGATAGAAAGATTGGTAATTATGGAACGTAGGTACTGTATGCACCGCCCGATTTTCTTGAAATTTTGGCTACCTCTCTATTTTCGAGGTCCCTGAACACGAATCTGACCTCAGTTTTTTGAGGTCACTTTTTTGTTTGTGTGGGAGTTGTTTAGGAGTTTTTGACCCCACTTTTCACGGCGATATTTGTGGTTATAATCCGCGCGAATGTCGGGAGAAAACAGCGGCCGGGCCGGAAGTAAAAACTATTGCATAAATCTTTCAAAATTTCGGTTTTTCCGCGGGTTTTCGCTAAGTTTCGATGTTGCAGAAGGGGCAAAATAGGGTAGTTATCAGTTTGAGATGCGTACAGTAAAAATGTATCCGGATTATAACCACAAATATCGCCGTGAAAAGTGGGGTCAAAACGAAATTTGAAAATTCATTTCGATTCATTTTCTCGGAAACTACGGCCGACCTCAAAAAACCGAGGTCAGATTCGTGTTCAGGGGCCTCGAAAATAGGGGGGTAGCCAAAATTTCAAGAAAATCAGGCGATGCATACAGTACGTTCCATAATTACCCAATCTTTTTTTCAGAAACACAAATCAAGTTAATCTGCTTTAGTATATTTTTTATGTAAACTTAGCAATAATGTTATACTGATTTAAATTTACATTAATACATACAACAGAATGATTTTTATCCTATTCTAGTACAACTTGTTGATATAAAACAAACCCAAATTAATGTACCCTCAGATTCTTATAAATCAGTTGTAGTACAATTTTTTTTTTCAGAAACGGAGATACAGTTTATCTGCTTTAATGCATATTTTTAAGTAAATTTACGAACACTGTTGTACTGTTTTATATGTACTTATTGACTGATTTAAAAATAGATAATAAGTTGTACTGATTCTGATTATTCTGAATATCATATTAGAATAATGGTTTATGCTGAAACAGTATAACCGTTTTCCTGTCCCATATAGAGTACAACTTTTAACTCAAAGTAATACAATTTTTAACTTAAGAGGGGGTTGCCGACAGCGAAAGTGACGTTAGATTTCGTATTTTTTAAAGTTTTATAGCATAAAATCTAATAACATTTTACCGGGCAAAAATTTAGTACAAACATCTCTGTCTTCATTTTAATCATAAGATCTTACAAGCAGAGTTTGTTTTATAGGTTATGAAAACCTTGGGAAAAATAATAATTCCAGTGAATATGCTTATATGGAAATAGCTGCCAAATTTAAATTCTCAAAACATAAATCGAGCAGGTAGGTACCTATACATACTATCGTGTGGTCCTTTTTGAGCTTTATTGTCAACAAGAGCCTTTCATAGCCAACTACTGCGTAAAATATTGTTATGACCTTTCTCGGCCACAAACGTTCTGGTATCCAATAATAAAGAAGAGAAAAAGACCATTGGACAGGGACTATAGAAGGGGGGGTTGTACAAATAATACCAGACCATCTGGTTATCTCCCCCTCCCTTCTATCTGGTCCAGACACGTGCTTATCTACAGGCCCCCTAAATATTGTTACACGCCACTGAAACATCGTTACAGTCTGTCAAAGATATTGAGACCAAACACAGAGAGTCGGAGATTTAGAGCCAGAGGTATTAATAAAGTAGAAGAGCACCCTGAAACTATCTCGAGACGAACAATACCTCCAAGAGGTGGTAAAAAAAATTATTACTATTGGCTATGAATACCTAATATATTTTTAAATGTTGATGATGGCTATATAAAGTCGAAACGTGCGTTATGTTACGAATTTGTATTGATAAAGAACAATATATTTGGTAGAAACCCCAGGAAAGTTTCTTATTTTTTTGAAATAAATCTACCAGGAAGCAAATCGAAAGTTAAAAAATAGAAATATTGCGATATTTATTAAGTTTGGCAACTTCCAGACTAGGTACTTACCTTAGGTAGGTATATAAAAAATGTTTCGCTTCAAATATATTCAGGCAAACTCGCAACTGAAATTTGAATATCGTAGGTATTTTTTGTGAAGTTTATATTTTATTTTTTTATGTCCGATTCGATCACATCATTCCAAATCATTGATGTAAGCTGTAAGTGATTGAAAATCGCGCCATTTCATTCCTGAGATAAATATCGTTTTCCGGAATGACGTACCTAAGGGTATTTCCGTGTATTTTGAGGTACTCCTACATCCTTTATCCTGTATACAGGGTGTCCGCTAAGTATGGGGCAATCCCACGGGAGCAAGTAGGGAGACGTCAAAATATTTCCATTGAGCTTAACAAAACTACGGGTCAAATCTTAATAGTTACTGAGATACCTACAGGGTTGTAGTTACTTTTTTTAATTGAGTTATGTCAATATCCTACTTCCGCGAGATTGCCTCATACTTACCGGACACCCTGTATTTAGAGGAAGAAATATAATAAATATGCAAAGGTAGATTTTCTTCCTGAATCATCAGAATCTGCTACCAGGTAAAGCAAAGGAGCAATAATGAACATGGAAAAATTGAAGGAAATCATAAACCATAAAATTCTTAAAATATTCTATCCCTTTCTGCTGAAAACAAAATAAACAAGAACAACTTTGCCCGTACCTATGCATGGGGTCCTAAAATCCTCCTTGGGGAAGATACAGAGTGATTTTTCGACTTTAAAAATATTATTCGAAGTATTAACCACTTTGTATCGTCCCTATAAGGATTTTCGTCATAAAAACTTTTCTTGTCTTGCGGAATAGTGCACTTACTGTGTAGCTTTCTTATCTCCTCTAACATATAAATAACATATTTAAAATTCATAAATGACAGTCCACGTATTGAAATGGACAAGCAAGAATTTTCATTTGAGTTCTAACAGCATGTTTGATTTTACCAAAGAAGAGAGATTATTCTATTATTCTATGATTTCAGAACGGGTTTATCATAGAAATTGCTAAACCAGCGCATTCGGCGAAATTTCAATTTACATTCGATAAATAAAATTGTGATAATCTTATCAATGTGTAAAGAAATAATATTCCTCAACATGCTAGTAAATGAATAATAGGGGATCTTATTCGATGAATAAATTGCACTCTGCTAATCTCTGATTCGTTTTTTAAACTTAAAAAGATATACAGGGTGAGTCGAAGTTAAACCGCATACTCAAAATTTGAGTAGTATTTTTAAAAATAAATGGGGTTCTTCATATAACATTTTGTCCAAAAACGCTTCGTTTTCGACATACAGGGCGTCAAAGTTTTCTTTTAAAAACAGAAAAAATTAGTATTTTCGGTTCCATTTATGCTATCGAGTTGAAAATTGGTACTTTTATGTTTTCTGGGACGGCGATTATGAATTTTCTATCAACTTTCTTCTAGCCGCTAGAGGGCGTTGGCTACGTCGTTACTTTCGAACAAAAGTGTTTTAAACTTTTTTGTCGTTGAAAAATCTGCATTTTATACAGCGGAATATTAAATTACATTCGATTTTGAACAAAAAATGTCTCTTGTAAAAATACGAAAACCTTAACCGTTTTCATGAAAAACGCAATTTTGTGTCGCGGTGCGCGTGAATTCGAAAAAATTAAAATTTCGTAGTAGGCTAAGAAATGGGATTTATTCATTTGGAATTCTTTATTTACAGTAGGTATTGTCCTAAATTAACAATTTTTGTGAAATTAGTAACCCACAATTGTTTTCAGAGCCTACTAAACGTTGAAGCGCTTTTTCTCTGTTTTTGCTAATAATGTTGTCTTGGTTAAAGTTCTTTTTATTACTAATTTCACAAAAAGTTTAAAACACTTTTGTTCGAAAGTAACGACGTAGCCAACGCCCTCTAGCGGCTAGAAGAAAGTTCATAGAAAATTCATAATCGCCGTCCCAGAAAACATAAAAGTACCAATTTTCAACTTGATAGCATAAATGGAACCGAAAATACTAATTTTTTTCTGTTTTTAAAAGAAAATATTGACGCTCTGTATGTCGAAAACGAAGCGTTTTTGGACAAAATGTTATATAAAGAACCCCATTTATTTTTAAAAATACTACTCAAATTTTGAGTATGGCGGTTTAACTTCGACTCACCCTGTATTTGCAGAAGATATATATTTGCAGAAGATACATATTTGCAGAAGCTAATCCTAATCAACACTTCTATAGTGGACAAGGACAATAATATCTCATATATAATATATATGGCAATAGTTTTATTTCAAAATATCAACGGGAAAAGACCTTGTGTCATTAGTCAATTTTAATCTAAATGTGCGTAAAGATGGAAAATTATGTGATAGCTAAATAATCTCGATCTGTCCTTGTTATCTCGAAATTCTCAATGATATTGTTTAATATTTTTCTTGGCAAAAATATTTTAGCATAATATATCTTGAGTAATAAAAATCTAGCATATCTTGAAATTCAAAAATGAGCCAGCAACAAAAAAGTTTTGTGGTTAGGAACATCGCAAGGGTTCAACTTGTCCCCTGGGGACACCCTGTGGCTATAGAGCTATATCTATAGCTAATATAACAACATAGAATAACAACAAATAAAATCATACCTACCTTTTTCAACATAAAGTTCCAAGACACGAGATATGCGTGATGTTGATGCGTGAATATAATTCAACTTGTAAAATAATTCCCAGTTAGGTAATGGCTGGTAAACACTTTTTAAACCTAGTGACAAAATAAATAAGAAAGAAAAAAACGATCGATTTTGAAAATTTTATCATTATATCATTACCACTGCCTTACCGTTTGTGAAAGACCTTCCGTTCAGAAACAGTTAAGTATGTACCAAAATTGAAAACAAGTAGGTAAGTTAAATTTGTTGTCCCTTTTCGGGAAATTGAGAACAAATATCATTTTGGAAACTTGTTGTGGAGAAAAAATTAAAAGTAAAAAAATATTTTTAAAAAAAGCTTTTATTTAAATGCGCTAAAAAGAATAAAATAATCTTTTCTTTTAAAACTTTTACTATCAACTTATAACGTCATTCCACAATTTATATGATATAAAAGCTTGTCGCGAGATTTAAGTAGTGGTATTTACTTAGTTTGAAAACTTAAATCTCGCGACAAGCTTTTATATCATATAAATTGTGGAATGACGTTATAAGTTGATAGTACAAGTTTTAAAAGAAAAGATTATTTTATTCTTTTTAGCGCATTTAAATAAAAGCTTTTTTTAAAAATATTTTTTTACTTTTAATTTATTTTGTAATTTTTAGTTTGGCCAGGTGTCTGAGTCTATTCATCTCAGTTAACGCATCATTGTTGCAAGGTCGTTTGCCGGTTAGTTTAGAACAGTCTAGCTCTTCAATGAGGAGACCTTCTAATGATCTAACCCTACTTAAGGCCACGTATGCTTGACCAGGCGCGAAGAGCTTGGAGCCTAAATATACAACGAGACAGGTTGCAGACCAATGCTGTTGACGCCTATCTCACCAAACTACACAAGTCAAAGTTAACTAGTCCGCCATCTTGGGTGTTCCGCCATGTTGGATTTAGAATGACGTCACACATATAATCATGCATTGTCATCCAAATTAAACGTGTGTACAAAATTTCAGCTCGATCGGTTGAAATTTAACTAGTCCGCCATCTTGAGTGTTCCGCCATGTTGGATTTAGAATGACGTCACACATATAATCATGCATTGTCATCCAAATTAAACGTGTGTACAAAATTTCAGCTCGATCGGTTGAAATTTAACTAGTCCGCCATCTTGAGTGTTCCGCCATGTTGGATTTAGAATGACGTCACACATATAATCATGCATTGTCATCCAAATTAAACGTGTGTACAAAATTTCAGCTCGATCTGTTGAAATTTAACTAGTCCGCCATCTTGGGTGATCCGCCATGTTGGATTTAGAATGACGTCACACATATAATCATGCATTGTCATCCAAATTAAACGTGTGTA
Source organism: Pseudeuparius sepicola (assembly GCA_963920635.1). Classification (NCBI taxonomy): domain Eukaryota; kingdom Metazoa; phylum Arthropoda; class Insecta; order Coleoptera; family Anthribidae; genus Pseudeuparius; species Pseudeuparius sepicola. The sequence goes on along the minus strand of OY987302.1, from coordinate 40,725,608 downwards.
CAAAATTTCAGCTCGATCGGTTGAAGATATCTGCTTCAAAATTGAGTTGCAAGATTCCACCCGAACAAATTACATACATACATACATACATACATACATACATTGCAAGTTAAATAAAAGCTTTTAAAAAAACGCTCAGACAGGTCGATCTTGGTTTCGGGGAGAACCCATTTTTTAGATACCTACCTATTATAATAATAATTATTGTGATTTGTCTCTGGAAAAGATTTTTCGATCGGATCAAGATACTACATAGCGTCTTACTTCCGATAATAATTATTTCCTACAAAAAATCGACCTATAATATATTTTTTTCAGAACTGGTGAATGCGCACATGATACAGTAATATTAACTAATAAGATAGGATCACTTGGGGAACGAATTATGAACCGATTCGCGCATGCCGTCATTTGGTGACAGAATGTATGTCGATAATCAAACTTCCCAACGCTTTTCGCGGGCGCGCGGGGCCGGCTGATAGTCGATATGAGGCGATAATGAAAAATATGTGCCTTTTCTATAATGTGTAACTGAGCAATCTGCAAATACTCAACAAACCATATCAAAAATTATTTGTTTTGATTCCAAAACCCACAAACACCGGCTTTGAATGTAATTTAAACTAATTTGAATGATTTTTGTCGCCCGATAAATTATATTCGAAAAGTCAAAATAATATGCTCGTGAACTTATCTTATTATGTCATAGTATCTTGGTATGCGCATAAGTAATGAAAACGCAAAAATCTAGTCACCTCATCAAATTTCAAATTGTTCCGATTTATTTGACCACAGATAGTGCTACACAGCACATCAGGACTTTGGTCTTGCAATTATTATTACGCCACAAATTGTTCATTCTTTTTAGCGAAATATTTGTATTTCAAGTTCCTTTTGCGGTTTTCATAAGATATAAATAGGTGATAGAAAATATTGCTCCAGTACAAAAATTAACAAATTTGTGTATTGCATAACAAATCTTGTGGTGAATTAAAAAAATTTGGGTTTTTAGGTGAAACTAGGATTTTTAATAGCGATTATGTTAAAACAAATAAAACTCACTAATTTCAAAAGATTTATTGTACAAAAAATCCACCTAGATTGCATAAATTGTAAAAACTCCCCAATGAAAATTAATTTGTTTTATACCTGAACATACTTAATTAATATTAAGTTAAAAAAATTAGTGTAACTCTTGGAAGTAAACGATCGAAATTAATATGATGTTGTCCCTTGCCACTTTTAACCAAAAACATTAAAAATTAAATATAGTACATACTCAAGACCATTTAAAAGGAAATAGAACTAGGAAAAAACTAAAAATATACCTGCCTAATGGGATTGAATAAAATAATGAGATAAAGGAACAATGATTCTCAAAACTAAGATCATTATGAACATGAATGGCCCAAAAGATAATAGAAATAATGTTATTGTCATTGTTGGAGATGACTTTTATGAAAACCCATCTTGACTGGCATTGTTCTTTATTTCATTTCTTCATTCAAAGCTAATACTTTTGCTTAAATATGGACGGTTTCAATGTTTGCCAGTAAGTTTAAAAAAAATAGTCATAAACTAGAGAAAAAGGAGAGCGAAACGCAAATATAGAATTATATACTAAACTAAAAAAAATATATAAATTGCCTTAAATGTTTTGATCAACAGTAATGAATTGCAATCAATTTTATACAACCTTTTGACAAACAGCATTGAACAATCAAACTACATTTTTCGTGCATTTTGTGAATTATCTCCATTTTGTTGTCGATTGCCAATGCTTCATAAAATATTGTATATTGTCAATGTTTCCCCTTCATTTACACTGCCGATTCGGCTATATTTTGTCTGAATTCAGTCGCCGTTAAAGCCAAAACTTCTTCGCATACTCTTTTGTAGCACCAGGAATCGCCCTTTAGTCGTTTCCTCCTGATACCAACAAAAGAAACACAGTCAAGTTTGACTGCATTGGAACTAACGCCGGTTTCTTGAGGGTTAGTGCCCGACACATTCTCGTTGGGGGTTTTTAGAATGCCTTTTTTTAGAATTGATTTCGTTGGAGTTGTCTGAACGGGTCCCAGGTTTGGAAGGTAGCAGATCTCGAGTTCGAAGGAACAACCGCCTAGCCGTACGGTTGAGTTTGGTTCGAAACTCCCCTTTAACCGGAATCTGGAACAAACGTAAAACAAACCCCTCAATATAAAAAAAACGTTTACTTCAATTTAATACTAGATGAAAATAAGAATAATGCACACCCTCAAAATACTCTAAATCTAACTAGGAGAACCACACAAGCAACCACATACTTGTGCGGGTAGCAATTACTATAATTTCGGCTTTATTGTTAGTTTAGGGTGGAGCCGACTTTTTCCCTAGAGAGCAACGATAGCAGTTGCTTAAGTAGTTACAGAAAATACAGTAGTAATCCCAGTGAGTGTGAGAGAATAATTTGTCTTTAAATAATGAACCTTATACAAGCTCATCCATTCCCCTTTTTTTACGTTTTGACCGATCTGATTGATTCCTTTACTCAATGGTGCAATGGAGTTTATAAATTCTATAAATTTCAGATTTCGAACAAAATTACAGTTGTTTAAAACTAAAAACATTGTAAAACATTGTACCAAACATTTTTACAAAACAACATTTTCAACAAGCTGAAAATTTCTGGAAATGTTCAGAACAACTCCCTAATTGATATCCGAAAGTTACCAAAAAAGGGCAGAGTTGGGGAAAAGTCGCCACCGTGGAAAAAACTCCGTCATCTTAAATCTTTCAGATTTTGGCTATATTTTTGAACTAATCGTCCTATCGAGGTCATTCAAGTGTCAAATTAACCGGTTTCGGCTTCGGAATTAAGGAAATATAAATTAAATTAGTTATGATTATTAAGTGAGTCATGAATATTTTCGGATATTTATTTGTGGCGTAAACTCAGATCCAATTAATTTTTAATTGAATTTTGAGTTATGAGTTACGAATCAGAAGACGACACTGATACGTTGATTGTATCAATAGTAGCCAAAACACTGCTGTGATTGTAGGTGGAGACACGGATCTGCTCAACGGGGTAACTACAACATTTGGAAGTATTATCCACTATTAGGTATCCAAATAACCAAGTATTTCCAAAATATCTACTTATATCCACACATATCCAAATATTTCCACACATATATCTAAATATTTCCAATATTTCCAGATATTTTCATACATTTCCACAGAAATCCTTTATTAAATTGTCAGCTACTAATGTAATATACTCGGAAAAATACTTGTGTCTATTGTGATAAAAGGCAAAATGCCATATTGCATTCCAACGCGCATGCTCACTACAAATTATTATCCAAGTATTATCCAAATTTTATCCAAATATATCCAAACATATCCACATAATATATCAAAATATTTCCAATATTTCCAAATACTAGCCACGCACATTTCCATATTTCCAGGCATTTCCACGCATTTCCAAGGTAGTGTACAACAATTTCCACTCGTGGTTACCCCCTCGGATCTGCTCGTCCATATGGCTTCTATTCTTGACGTTCACGGCGATACTGGCATGTTTATTTCTGAAAAAAAGGTCGGAACGAGCAAGATATTCCGTTCTTTTCTTCCATGCTGCCAGTGGTTGTGACACCCCAACCGCCCCCTATCGAAAAGGGAAAAGCAGATCTTTGAAGAAACTTCAAGAAAACGAAGAATTGCGAGATAAAGTTGCATGTGTGTAATAAGCCAGATACCTCACGTGAAGAAATTGCTGTGGCAGGGGAAGCTGTTCTTCTTTCATTGTATGGTTGCCCTATCAGTAGCACATTAGACACTGAAACGTATAGATTGTATACAGGGTGTTCGAAAAATAGACGGAGATATTTTAGAGGGTGATTCCCTGTTAAGAAATATGAAAAAAAGTTTCTATAAACATGGGTCCGGAAATGCAGAGTTTTCAAGATACAGGATGTTAAATAAAAAAAAATAAAACATGAAATTATTAATGTCTTAAAAATTATTTACTCGATTCTGTTGAAATTTGGCAATGTTATTTGTTGTATTAAGAGGCTAATTTCGCCCTAACTAGATTAAATTTATTAAGTCCAGTGGCGTCCCGGGGGGCACCTTAGCGAATATTATTATCAAAAAAATTTACACCACTACCTTTTTTGTAACTTTAATATTTTTTGTTTGATTAAGCATCTAAAAATACAACTTCTTTCCCTCTTGCATTGTTTTCCTATCTCACTTCGTTTTCGAGAAAAAAAAATAAAAACCGTTTTATTGCATGTCACTGGACAAAATTGGTTGTAGTGTACTTTATGTTATGATATTGGAAAAGTTGCAATAACACTCTTTCCTAGAAATGCTTTTGATTATTTGTTTTCCAAGGCACTTGTGATTTTTTTTGCAAAAATTGATAAACCAATTTTGTCCAGTGACATGCAATATATTTAACATCCTGTATCTTGAAAACTCTGCATTTCCGGCCCCATGTTTATAGAAACTTTTTTCATATTTCTTAACAGGGAATCACCCTCTAAAATATCTCCGTCTATTTTTCGAACACCCTGTATAGGTACATGCGGAGAACGTAGCCAAGCAGTTACTTAAATCGCAGTTTGATTTGGCAAGTCTTCCACCAACATCATCCGCAGCGGATCAACAATCATTTAGAGTCTATCGCCAGGTAGATGTCAGTTAGATTTTTAGTGTCTCTTTTTGACAAATGCGAAATTTACTAGACGTGCTCTGTAATTTAATCCAATCCGAAATGTACATGCGACAATTACCTACAACATGGATAGTGTCTCACTGTTGCTTTTTTCCAGATTTGAGGGAGCAGCCTCAAAACCAAAGCCGTCGAAAAGATTTGAACTTTCTCACACTTCTACATAATTTTACGTGCCTGCACATAAATCGTACGTTTTCCGTTGTGAAATTTATCTTTAATGGCGTTATTTACAATTACTATAGCTTTAAATTAATGATATTTTCAGTAAAAATCGTCATTAACCTTTTTTGAGATAATATTTTAACTAAGGGTATTAATATCGATATTTATTTAACCTCTTGTTTTCCATATTGGCGATAATAAAATGAAATAACATTTCTGTAAAAACGCCCATAAGTAATTTAATTTAGATTTCCTTAATTCCGCAGTCGAAACCGGTTAATTTGACACTTAAATGACCTCGCTATGATAATTAGATCAAAAGATGTAACCAAACCCCGAAAGATTCAAGATGGCGGCGATTTTTTCACAATGGCGTTTTCCACAACTCGGACTTTTTCGTTGATTGACGTATTAATAAAGATTGCTCACGGCTGTCACGCCTGACACTTTTTCAACTCACCATGCGCTTTCCGGAGACAAAATACAATGCAAAACACATTGTTAGCCACAGCAATCTGTTTTCCAGGACATAAAGATATAGCCGTGAGAAGTCTTATTAATACGTCAGTCAACGGTTTTTGGGAATTTTCGGATATCAACAAGGACATCAACATTTTCAGAAATATTCAGCTTGTTAAAAATTCTGTCCGGGTCAAAACCTGATTGCACTGGCCTATTATTGCCATTATTAAAAATTAAAAGTAAAACTTTCCATAAGTCGAATTACAATAAAATTTTGATTGCATGAGGACACCTTTAATGCTAACATATAACATATCGACTACTATATTAATGTATTTGGTTACATGCATTTATTGTGTAATGGCTTGCTAAAATGTGTTGCTTTCGGAAAAGTAACTTTATCGCACTAGTGCGGAAAAATACAACTTTCGACATTAAAATGAGTGCGGGAAAGTGTAACTTCCACTTCGCGACAGGCATCAAAATCCAAAATCCCTCGTAGAACCCTTTCCGCCAGTGTAATATTATGCCTACATGAGTTTTTCCGCGTCACTTTTTGAAATAATATCGAAACTAAATGACAAAAAATACACTCTAATAAAAATCAACAACAGGGAGGAAAATACGCACTTTCGGATAGGATGGCGAGGGTCGAAAACGCTATTTTCGAAAGGGGTCAGAGATTGGCAAACTACTTTTAAAAAGTAGTTGAGTAAAACTACTAACTACTTCAACAAAAAAGTAGTTTAACTACATGATAATCTAACTATCGGGCCTAAAAAGTAGTTTAACTACTAACTATTAAGTAGTTAGTAGTTAATATGGTAGGTAACTACTTTTTTTACTACTTTGAAAAAACTTTGTAGGATAAGTAACTTTATTGATTACTGACTATTAATAAAAAAAACCAAAAAAACGAGAAGAAAATGTTCCAATAAATTAACCACTACATTTTTGATTCAGTGATGAGTACAGCGATATACAGGGTGTCCCGAAATTCGCCTGCCATAACTTAACAGCGCATTCTGCGACCCCAAAAAATTAAAAAAGTTCCTATAAACCTGGCCCTTGACATGGCCTCAAAAATGACCCCCAAGGGGGCTATAGAACCCAAAATGAACACTTTTGGCAAACGGTTTTTTTTATAAATATTTGCAGAACGAACAAAGATAAAATTGTGAAATTTAGTATGTGATGTACACGTGACATTTACCGAGATAGATATAGTTTGACATTCTTTTTATCATAGAGGTCCAAAATGGATAGGTCAAAGGGTTAAAATACCCCAAATTTTATGTGTGTGCTCTTTCTCTAGATTTCTTACGAAATTATGAAAATTCGGGGTATTCTACGAAAAAAAGGTGCTCTCATTGAACTTCGATAGCACGCACCGTTTTCGAGTAAAATCGTTTTGAAAATATTTTGCAGTGTACCATAAAAATAGGTACCTATTAGAAATTAGCCTGCCACCTGCCATAATCCGTTCGTTCTTTCGGAGACCCAAAAAAAATGAAAAAAGTTCTTATAAACATGGCCTCAAAAATGCTTTCTAAGGGGACGTTTTTTTTCTAAATATTCCCAGAACGAGCACAGATAAAATTCTGAAATTTGGTATGTGATATACATGTGTGATTTGATATTCGCACAGGTCGAGATAGTTTGGCATTTTCTTAGACAAGGGAGGGGAGAGAGGACGCATAATGCTGCCAAATTTAGTGTGCCCAGTTAGGCACCACCAGTGGCAAATCGCGTGGGACTGGTAAAGAATAAAAAATTTTAGTTGTTTGAGGCGGTATACAAATAATACAATGTCTTTTTTCCTTGAAGCTATTTTTCCAACGATATAAATATTTACTATGAAAGGTTATTCCTGATACTTTCTGTTCACCTCGACTTTTGCAATCAAAAGCTGAACAAAACACCATTATGATGCCACAAAAATAACAATGTCTTCAGTCCGTATGAACACAAAATCACAAAAACTAAACCTGCTGTCACTCACGATGTTTGGCACCAAATTATGGCGTCGCATTGATATTTGGGCACACTCTCTGCTATGGTCCGTATATACACGTTACGCGTCCTCTCCCCTCCCTTGTCTAAGGGCATTTTTCATCATAGGGGGTCCAAAATGGGAGGTCAAGGGGTTCAAAATACCCTGAATTTTTTTGTTTGCCTTTTTCATGACTTCTTCTCACAGGTATATCATATACCAAATTTCAGACTTTCACCTTTCGCCTTTAAGTTAGGTAGCTAATTAGATTACTGGAAAGTAGTTAGATTACTGAAAAGTAGTCAACTACTTTTCCTGAAAAAGTATCTAACTACATAGTTAACTACAAAAGTAGTTAACTACTGCCCAGCTCCGAAAGGGGTTATAGAAAAAAAATATTTTTCTTAAGTATTATATCCTGCGTGCGTAGTCAAGAAAAGTAGGTACATATTAAAAGAATTTATTTTCTTGTTGTCACTGGGGGTATTATAAAGAAGAAGGTCAATCGATTGAACACAGATTCTTTGGGCTTTAAATGTGGCTTTTCTTATGCCACATTGTATTTAGACTAATTCAAAACATAGGGTTTTAATGTTGAATTTTGAAAATAGTAATTTATGCAACTAAAGTGTGCAAAGCACTACTTTAGCGCACAAGAATAAGAGTATTTTGACGAGGCCAAAGAGCGAGATCATTCATGATCTCATTTTTTATTACGAAAAATTCGAGACTCGAAATAATAATTTACTTAAATGGGTTTAAAATTGTTCATTAAAATAATTGAATGATGACCTAGTATAAAATATTGCAAATATCTTAATAATATTTGCAATCAACGAGTGCAATAAAATAAAATTCTCAACTAAATCCAAGCAAAGGCAAAACCATTAGAGGTCAGATTATTCGTTAGTTTCCCAGGAGTAAAACCAATCAGCCCTTACGTTTCATGTAGGGATTTATAAGACAATTAATAAAAGCCTTTGCACGCGAAATCATGGCGATTAGCGCATGCCATCACGCCCCGTTGTACTCGTATCGCTCTACGTATCAATGTCGTGAGAAGCTGGGGCTAATGTGGCGTGCTAAAAGGTCGTCATTTTATATCTAAAGGGTTGATGAATTCTTTGCTTAATAATTGTAGAAACAATTTTGTACTAAAGTGTGCCAAATTGACTAGCATTTGCTTACCTGTACATGTATGCAACAAAATTGTTCTCTAAAACCCACTGCTAATAAAACAGACCTTACCATAATATTTAAATTATGGATAAGTGATATATTATTAATTATATTTATAATAGCAATATAATATACGGGTGATTCAAATTCGAGGGCCACCATGGAGATCCCCGTAACAGTAAGTAATAGATGGGTAGTGTAGGTAAATTTAGCAAACTTGCGTATTTATGGCCCCAACAATTTATCGTCGAAAAACCTTCAATTTTATTTTTCGTTTTTTATATTTTCGATAAAAAAATTGTTTAAACAGATATTAAAAATCTGAAAGTACATTCTTAAGGCAACTTTTTCTGCTCTACAAGATGGTGGTTACGGATTTCAAATCCGACGTTTCGTCTCATAAAACAAAGTTGAACCATATAGCAGCCTTTCATAGAATGAAAATTACAAAAAATATATATATTACAATCAATGGCAAAATAAAAAAGTTATTAGATGATAACCGTTATTAGATTACTTTGGAGGCATTTCCATCCCACTGGTTCTTCAATATATTTTCCAGAATAAGGTTCCCTATATGTGATTTGTCGATCTATCATTGGCCAGAAATATTCTGGTACTGTTCATTTTTTACTATATGATGCTTGGGTGCATGGACAAAGCTACACCTAGACTGTCAGAGCAATTGTTGAGGCACACAAAATATTTTATATACCTGTAATTTTATATAAAATCTAATAAATAAGTTAAAATACACATGCCTCATAGTCCGGCAGCCACGGGGGTAAACCCAAAAATATGGGACGAAGTTTTTTTCAAAACGGATTTGACATCTCTAGGACTCCTAGTTTTGATATCCAAGTGATGACAAACTGTCATCCTTGAGCAATTTGAGATACAGGGTATCCTTTTAATACGTAGCATGTGATCACGTATATTTTTACACCCCTTATTTTATATATTTTGGAGGTTAGGAAAAAAGTTTCAGATACAAGTTGTAGAAGCCAAAGCAAGCTTTTTTCAACGTTTATTTCTTTTTATACAGGGTGTTCAAAAAAGCTGTGCCAAACCAAACTTTTGTTTCTTTAAATCGAATACCCTTTATATTTTTAGATATTTGAAATCTGCTCATTGTCACAATTTCAATGATGTATACACATGTAATAATATGTTTGTTTCAAGCGTTTGTAAAGTATTCGACCTTGAAACTTTCAATTTTGCACTTTTGATGTTTATTTTTCGAAAATGAACCTGGCGGGTATCGATTTTATTTTGTAATTAATTTCTTAAAACAGTTATAAAAAAACGAAAGACAACTTTTTCTGCTCTACATGCTTTTTATAGGCATTTTAATATACAGGGTGCGATGACAGATTCCTCTCGAGAAGTTATGAAGATTTAGTGAAGCGACCCCATGTGGAGATGCGATCCCTCAAAGGGGCTCCACGAAGGAAAAGTGTCTGTATTTTCGGTGACTCATTACTATTCATTGTAACACCAACCCATCCGTAATTGAACACCAGCAGCCCAGGTATCATTCTGTTCCCCCCATGTTTGTAAAATAGGTAGCTTCCTTCATTGATTTTTCGTATTCTTGTCTTCCACGGCTCTGAACGATCGCCATCGTTGAAGATTTTTTATTTTTTCTAAATCGCACTTTTGTTTGTCCACAGTACAAACCTGCTTGATCTCTAAAATTAAAGTCTGTCACTTCTGAACGCCGCGCCACTACATTTTTACAGTTCGAGTTCCAGTATTGGTAACAATATTTTCCGGAGATAAGCATCTTTTAAGTGGCTTTTGGAAATATATGTGGATACGCAACTTCTATGACAAAATTTAAAAAATCCTTACTAGCAGTGAGTGGTCGTTTCTTCCAAATCTCTAAACATGTTGTCCTCGTAAACTTTACTACAATTTAAATTGTTTTTATACGCTGAATACCATAGCAACTGAAAGACTCATTTTTTTCACAACCATATTTTCACTCAAAAAAGCACTTCTTATCACTCATGTCTAATAACTTTTTATTAGAATTTTAAATCTGAGAAACAAAACACTATTATTGTTGTGCCACAAGACACGACAAGGCTGTTTTAGTACGTTTTTGAGAACTGATGAAATTCCAAATCAGTTATAAGTACGTTAATTCCCAAATAAACAATTAGACGCGAACTGTTTTCCCAAGGCCTCCAACTACTTATCTTAAATCTGCATTGCACAATGACACTCCCGCACAGTTTGCTGTGGCAACCCGTGCACAATAACATTCCCGCACTGGTTGCTAAAATGATATTGTACACAATGACTTACAAATTTCTCAATTAAAAACGAACATACAATGCTATGAGGCAATTTCTTTAGAGTCTTAGAAAAAGCGCGTTTTTTGTTTCTTAATATAAATATAATAAATTAAAAAAGCATTCTTCTTAAGCACTAAAATTAAAATATAGTAAACGCAAACTAAGAAGGTGAGTTCTGAAAAGGGGATAAGGGACTAGTAATATAATACAGGAAATAAATGTTTAACAACCAATAAAAGGGTTTTATGCATAGGCCTAATTGCTATTAGTCCTTCCCCATAATTTTCATCTCATTTCTCTATATTATAATATACCGAGTAGAGAATGCCATTAAATTAAGTACATTAAATTACATTAAAGTAAAAAATCGTAGTTTTTTTTATTGTAGTAATGCCCATATTGGTGGCGAAGTGTACCTATAATTACACACAATTAGGAAAAATTACGTAATTTAATGTACAACTTTGAGTTTAGACAAAATGCTCATTTGGCTGTAGAGTGGACAGAGCATCAAATTGAAGACGCCCTGTACCTGTCATGTAGCTTTATCTCTAAACATATCCATTTTTATAATTTTATTAGTTTTTTAACTTAGATACGAAATGTTCTAATACAGAGGAATTCATGAATATTTTAAATTCATAACACATGTTTTTAAAACACCTTGTATATCAATGATAACTGTAACGTAAATAATTTATACAATATAATAATAACAACAATTGTACAGATAAATAGTAAGATTTAGAGAAGAAATTCCATATATTATCTAATATTTACTGTCTAATATTTGAGATACCCTGTATATCAAATTGCTCAATGACGCCAGCATGTCATCAGTCGGATATGGTAAATAGACATACAAATCTGCAAGAAAAAGAACTTCATCCCAAATTTCGCACTTCAGGCAAAAAAAAACAGTTCCGCTGCCGGACTATCAGTTTAGTAACGAGTCCTAAGAAGGCATTACAATTTATCTGTTTCAATTTGGTTTCGTTCCAAAATCAAAGTTTGAATGTTGGTTATTTTGCGGACAGTTTGAATAATGCCTCTATCTAGGTATGTCTATTTTAATCTATGCTGGGAGTTAGTAAAAGGTTTAGAACGCGATTTCATTGCACCTAAATAATATTGTTGGTCAATGATAGTGTCTAGCAAGTGTATTTTTGAAGAATACAATTAAGTTTTGGTAACCAAGGAACGAGTTTGAACTGTGGTTGAACTGTTGTGAAAGAAAATCCAGTAATATATTAAATTCTTCTAAATCTTTTTAAAAATAAGATGAGAATTAAATAAAAAAATACTTGCTACAATAAAAATCAACAATCAAAACCGTGTCTTGCAGTGTTGTAACCACAAATCCAAAATGTAAAAAAATTTTTTACGACTATCAAAGTAGCTTATAGCTAGGTACACCAGGGAGGAAAGTATTTTCCTCTCTAGGGAGAAAAGTACATTCTTTTGTATACGATGCCCTATCATTTTCAAAGGGGATCGTAGAGAAAATATTATATCTACACACCTCGGCGGATGTTTCATTACATCCTGGGAATATAGTAATAGCGGACCGAGGCGCGTAGACTATCATACAAACTTATATTAAAAGTCAAGTAGGTAAGCTCCATTGTTTCTATGGAATCAAGGAATTTGGTTGCGAACTGTCAGTTAATATAAGAAAGAGTTGTAAAAAAAGTTACGTCACATGCCCGGCTCATGCTGGAATCGCTCCGCTTCTTCAAAAACGACATGCTTTCCGGTAATACAAATACATATTACGGAGGGTGCGTAGTAACTATCCAGCATAGCCAGAAATGAAAAAGTTATATGCTGTGTGACCCATTTGTTTTCGAGTCATCCTGTAAAAAAAATGAGCAAAATTTACATATTTCGTACAAAAACCAAGGCCTACTGTGCGAGTTTATAGGAGCAGGACATTAATATATCACATTAGCGTTTTTTTAACAAATCGGTGAAAGTTAAATTTAAAAAATTAGGTACTCACTAGTTTTTCTGATGGAATTTTATATTTTTTGCTGAATCCCGCGGCGTGCACAGATTTTTTCTAAAAAAAATCGCTAATGATATTATTTATAAAAATTTTGCCCCTAGAATCTGCGACATAGTAGGCCTTGGATTTTGTATCAAAAAGGTCATTTTCGTTCAAAATATGCAGTTTATCAAGCTCTGCAACAGACAACAGACAGATAGACTGTTTGAAATATAGGGAAAACAGGGACCATCGGTTCTAGCAGTTACTACTTTAGTCACTGGTTCTAGTGCGAAACCCCGTAGCACACAGGAATAGACAACTCACACATGTTAGAAAAGTTCCTAATAGATTTAATGATTATGAATTGTATTAGGCTGTAGTATCAAAGTCTAGAGATAGTATTCTCTAGACTTTGGTAGTATTGCCTCATTGTTTATATTGTTTTCTTAAGGGGGAGATGTAATATTAGGCAGCTCAGTATAGCTAATAAATAGACAATAGACATGTTGTAATGTTTTACCATGGTAACCATATTGTATAGGAAAAGCAAGAAAGAAGAATGTCAAAAAGATTCCAATGTGCATTACTGCTTTTCCAGCTACGACTATAAAAATTAATTATATTCGAGATTATATTACTATATTAATATATTATTAATAATAATATTCATTTTATTTATATTTTTTTTATGTTCTTCTATTATTATACCAATCTGGGGTAGTTTTCCTAAACTTTCGTCTTTGCTTAATTTTGCCATTTGCCATATTAGTTGTTCGCGGCCGTTTGTCAGTGGACTCAAAAAATGTATGAAGTTTGTGAAAGATCACGTGAGAGGTAAAAGCGTTGACTGATATATTATTAAAGACTGCTCACGGCTGTCATGTCCGACACATTTTTGGCTCACCATGCGCCTTCCGGAGATAAAATACAATGCAGAATACATTGTTAGCCATTAGAGCCATCTGTTTTCCAGGACATAAAGCTATAGCCGTGAGAAATCTTTATAAATACATCAGTCAACGGTAAAAGCGAAAAGTGACAAGTGAGAAGTGAACGTAAGTTCACTCTACAATTTCGATGTTATACATGCTCTCATATTATATCCGTAAATGTAGAACTGTAATAAGAACATCATTGCTAGCTCTGGAAGCAAGTAAACTGGGTGAAGTCAACTTCGTAGCGTGACGGCTAACTTTTATGATTGATTTAAAGCCTGGTTCATGCAGCTTCTTTATCTTTTAATTTTACTTTATCTTTAAGAAATAACGAATGGCATTTGTCCCTTGATTTGAACTGACCAATGAAATTTAATATTTCTTAAAGATAAAGAAAAATTAAAAGATAAAGAAGCTGTATGAACCAGGCCTTAGTCAGTAAAATCAGTTAAAATGGTGATTTATGGCAGGGGCTTTCCTAGGAAAGAGGGTGGAAAATTGTAGATATGTTACAAAAGTTTTATTTAAAAAAATACCTTTATTTCCTTTTATTTAAAATTTAATTGTCCTGGTTAAAAATAGTACAGCAAAAAACCGCGTAAAAAACTCGAAGTAACCTATTATGAGCAAATAAATTACTTATATCAAAAAGTCTTAATTTTTTTCGATCTTTATCTTCATTTTTGCTATTTTACTTTGAAAAAACAAAGATGCAATTTCCTTTACGCGACATCCAAGTTTTCAAACAGAACTCTGTTTGTTAACCTAACAAAACAAAAATTATTTACAAGTTAGAAAATCCTATTGCAACAAGTCCCACAAATTGCCGATAATATTGAAGAGGCTAGTTTAAATTATTAAACACAAAGTTAACTCCAGAAATTTCTGGGAGGGCTGTAGATTTCTCGGCCCACCCGACGCTACGGCTGTAGGTGAAGTTTAAGTGAAAACCAAAAAATGACCGCCTATTAGATATTAGCCTTGTTTATGTCTCTGTTATAAACAAGGATATTAGGTATGGTATAAATAAATTCAGTTGGAACAGCATAAAAATGCTTGGGCGGCGTTTGCTTCGTAAAACAAGACCTAGCCATAGGCGGCGCGCGGCTATTAATAATATCATACGAATTTTATTTAAATGCTCTAAAAAATATTAAAATAATTCAAACCAAAGCAAACCAATAATTTTGTTACACACAAAACAACACCACACAAAAATCTATACACAAAACGAAAATCCGTAAAATAAAGCGCAATCCTTATTTCCGTGCACGGCACTGGTTATACTGGCCTATCTGGCCCACGTCGACACCTGGTCCATGCGGATCTCCGAAATGCCGATCAATCAAATCGCTACGCTCGCTTTCTTATTGGCTGCCTCCTTGACTAGGTCGACGTCGGCCGCACAAAAAAACCTTTGAATTTTATTTTATACGGGCGATTTCTGCTGATAAGTCTGGTAGCAGAGCATGGTAAATGTTATGAAATAGATCGCGCCCCTTTTATCACTGTGTTGTTCAGTGAGTTCATTTATACTGTACTAATGTGCAGTGATTCCAGGAAATGTGATGTTAATATAATATAAATATAATGGTTAAAGTCAAAGCCGGTCTAGCGATAGGCAACCAGGAATACAATGGGAGAGGGAGATGGCGAACGGTTGTCGTGAGAAGGAGAGGCTTGCGTTCTCTCTGCGGGTTTCATTTGTGTGCTAATTTAAAAACTTCTATAATTGGAGTTTTTTTATTGTTTATTTTATTTATTTTATTGTTTCTATTTGCACGAATATATGGAAGTAGTTAAACTGAGTGTGCTTAATTTTGCTAACCCGGTGCCAGATCCTCACAACATCGAATTAAGACCAAGTCGGATCATTACATAATTATTGTCTAAATGAATATTAAAAAGTTGAATTTCGGAGATTTCAAGAAATACATAATCATAAGGCAAAACAGTTTCACCAAACCGTTTTGAATAGATTCTGACACTTCCAATCATCTCTCAATTCTTTGGTTTTGGGTGGATTCAAACTGTCAGAATCAGTTCAAAACTGTTTATTGGAATAGCTTTAATATAAAAATAACAAATTTAAATATGCCGCCAAAATTACGCCAGTTCCCACGACCGGCGCCATAAGTCAAACGTGGTCCCGTTCTTTACTATGGAATTCAACAGTTCCTCTATCTGTTGTCTCTACTCTACAATTTAAAAAAAGCAAGTCAAATCGCACAGTTAGTAAACTTTTTACTGGGTGACCCGAAAACAAATGGATCACACTGTAGGCCCATCGGCGTTTCTTTTAGCTTTTTCGTAACGCTGGCTTTTCATTAATAAGACCACTTTACTCTTGGGGTAAGTTTCAACGCAAGATTTCTTTTATAAAGAATGGCTTTTTGTGATTTCGTACCAAAATTACTACCAATCTAACTGGTCTTCATTTTCCTATCCTTTTCACACCTCCTTGCCTGAAAAGTCGCTTTATGTCCAAAAGTTATCTTTTCAGTAACATTGGATCAATCTATAAAATAATTTCTCACGATTGAAACATGTCATAATACAGGCAATTTCATCTAAAGAGCAGATACCTATTTCATTCTAGATTTGGACAAAGAGCAAATTGTAAGAAATTATACAAACAAAAGAGCGGTTTTCGCTTTGAAGCTGTTCAAAAATAATCTGTTCTGTTTCTGTGGTTCATAATATGGTTCTAATATGGTATAAAGAATGTTTAAAGATGCCGTTTAGAACAAATCGTGTGAAATCGATACAAGGAAAAATGTAAACCGACATGGACATGTAATTTATGCATGAGAAAATAAGTATTCGAACAAGTTGTATTGTAACTATGGGGCATGTCAGCCAAGGTGCGAAATTTATTAACTTATTTTGCCATTTGTCTCCTTTCAGCGAAGATATTTGTTCTCTGTCAACACTTAATTATCTGATTAACATGAGAGGAGGTTTGGGTAAATACATTCCCGGTATAGAGATCAAAACATATTATTTGTCCAAAAAATTATTCTGCCAAATTCATAATAATAACTACTATAATATTAGTTATAAAATTAATAACAATGACTATAACAGAACTTTAGAAAATTCAATCAAAAATACTGTTTTTATAACATTTAACGTAACGATTGCACTTTAATATCCATTCATTAGAAAGGTTTTCATATTTTGGAAATCTAAAACAACCCCACTCAGAAATTGCTTGTAAGTTCAAATGTATCTCACCGTACCACAATGCTCTATATTAAAAATTATGTGGTTTTAACTAAAACAATCCCTTTGCTTTGCCTTTGCCAGCAGATGAAGCTGAACCGAAACGACAAAGGTGCGCGTGCTAGTAGCTGCGCTCTCCCGCACACGTATTTTTCAGCCAATAGAAAGACAATAAAAAAATTCATTTTGCATTATGTTTTTGAAAATATAGTCGCATTTAAAACGGCAGCCACTAACAAGAGAAACTGTCTTCAGCTGGGCGCATGTTATTGAAGTGAACTAATTACGTTTGTTGACGTGGCCGATTAGCGAATGAATTGTGGCCACGCCAAGCGTTTAAAAAATCCACTTGGCCCCTGGTGGTTTGTTGACATCAGCATTATTGCGAACCATAAATTACATATTTATACATCCAGGTGTACCATATCAGCACTTATACGGTTAAGAGGAAAGTGGAGATACCTATACTTTTAAATTGGCCGCCTGAGAGTCACACCAAGAATGGATTTGGTAAATTGTGGGCGAACAAAAGTGACAACCGTCTTCCTCATTACTCGGCACCAATGACATTGGTTCAGAAAGGATTTTGATTCTGAGCACCCTCGGCCCACCGACCACTTCGTTCGAACTATCTTACTGTTACTTGGAGGGTTCAGAAGCCATTGAGTGTAAGTAAAAATTTTCTGATATGATGACTTATGTATTGCAAGTGCCTCTTTATTGTCAAAACTTTCAGTATCCAATGCATTTAAGTCAGTATTTTTATTCCATAGAAAAATATACTTTCCTTAATAGTGTATTTTGCAGAATTTCCAGCAACGAGGATGGCTTGGTAAATGTTTTTTTATAATATTCATCGGGCAATGTTTTACTGGATGTTCGATGTTCTGATACTAAAATTTTGAATTTATTTTGATAAAATATGTATTTAAGCATATAAAAAATGATATTGATGAAAAGCTATAATAATCAATTTCTGTAATCGGAATTAAAGTGTCTCAGAACCGTCATTAAAATCTCAGAAATCGGCACTGAAGTAAGCTATTTTTGTACGATTTATTCTGAGTTGGCCGTGGCTAGATGTGAGAACCAAACGTCAGACGGGCCTATCGCCCGTCTAACCTAACCAGATATTCAAAACCCAGGCAATAAAGTTGTCACGTTCTAAAATTCAAAAGTATCCAATTTCTTTCCTTTAGTGTTGTTATCTTGTAATTAATATAATAAACATATCCACCTTAAGTATTATTGTCCACTATAGAAATATATGAATGGGAATATATCTGTATGTATGCATATAAATAATATAATGGGTACATACATTTATTTATATCTCTCTGATTATTTTAAATAGGTATATTTTTTTCCTCTCATACAAATTAAATTAAAATAGTTCTTAGTAATTAAAAGTGGAATATTGATTTATTACCAAATTGGTATGCTCTTAATTTAATATTCGCATAGTTGCTTTAATGTATTATCTCCCTCCTAATTAGTTTAATATTCTTCTATCAGTTATCAAGGTATATTGCTGGTTGCCTTCGTTAAGTAGAATTTCATATATTTTACCCACGGTTATGTCACCTTAGGTAGCGTGGTTTATGAATTTATTTTACAAGGTACTTGTCCTGTAGAACTTATTTTTCCCGTTGCATTTTCTATTACAGAAGATTCCTTGATCTATATCTTCTACTTATTTGCCTTGCTATTTGTTGAGTCTAAGACTCTGGTGCGGCGCATTTGTGTGCAATTTATTTCTGGTCATTCGAAGTCAAACCGCTCCGCCCGCCAGTCTACCTGCACGTTATTCGCCGTGGTTTTTTTTATCAACTAGAATCGGCAGTTAATTCGGTTCTTTTCGTCGTATATTTTTAAATATTATACTTTCCCCCAATTTAGCAATTTTCTGTTTTGTTCATGAATACCTTATTCTTCAGATCGTCACTAGATATTTCTACTAGCTAACTTTTGTTAACTTCGAGAAGTTTCGAGAACGACATTAAGCAGTCGATTGATTGGGTATTCCGAAAGGGAGCCTCAATTACATTAAGGCCGCTCTAGATCTACAGTAAGTGAGACCTATATTTGTTAACTCCAACTAATTTCCCTATTTTAGGGCCTTCTCTTCCCCCCCCCCCCCCCCTCTGACTAAGATTATCTGCCGAAGCAACAGTAGTGGACTACCTGGCTTTGCTCTGTATATTTTCCCGTCCATAGAGTCAGTTATCCTGCTACTGATCTGTTATTTATGATCTGTTGTTGGTCGCTGGTGTGAACCTTGCCAACACGCCATCCGTCGGCTAGAGGAGAGGCACCGTCTGTCATTGGTTGGGAGGATCCAGCGCGGAAGAAATTCGAGATAAGTTTGTTCCGTGTTTGTGCCGTCTATTTGTGTAAACTAACCTTTTAATTTGTGTGTTCGCGAACCATTTATTTTATTTTGTTCTTCCTATAAGGGACAGCTCTATCCCCTGTCATTTTATACACGTTTGTGGTTGGTAGTTTTTTTTTAAATTGTATATTGGGCCCGTAAGGCTACACCTGTATGGGCATTATGTTTAACTAAATCGCAATTATTGTACTATTATACTATACAAAATATATTACATCTCGTGTAAACCGATTTGTGATCACAAGGGGGTATAATATCGCTCACATAGTGTATATTCTAGTGAAGCTTTCTTTAATTAATAATAATTATAATCAGTATAATAATAGTTTTGGGCCTACGACTGACCCGTTTCCATTGTTTACTTGATGTGTACATCACACCCTAATTTATAATCTGCTAAATACAGAGTGTTATGGATTGAACAGTCCCTTTTTTTGCGTTACATAATATATATGGTTTATGTTTTTTTTTTTGTTCCTTCGGCGAGTGGTTGTAGTTGATTGCCGGTAGTGGTTTACTTAACAGCGGTAGATCTTCTGACTTAGATCGCTTGAGTCAGTGGCGCTAATATTTAAAGAATCTGTAACTTTCATCGACTCCACGACCCGAGTCTAGCTAGGGCACCTTTGCAACGCTCCCGCAACCACTACGGGCAGTTTTCTCAAATCTACCATCATTCTAAACCACAGGGAATGGAGTAAGTAACAATAATTATTATCAATTATATTATCTTCTTTTTTTTTAAGAAAAAAAATCTACCCAAAAAAATTTAGCGTGCCAAATTGGCACCCTAAACGTGGGGCCTCCCTCCTTTTTTTTGATAGTTTTTATACTAACTTGTGTTTTGTTTTTTTTTGTTTGTGTGTTGTCCTCTATAACTTATGATTTGTTGAATTTTTCCTGCATTTTCAAAAAAATTATTTGCTGGTTTTTTATTTATTTTACATTCGATTTGAGGTGTTTGTGAATTTAATAGGTATTTATCTCTCTCTCTTTCTTGGCGGTGAAATATTTAGTATTTGTATTTTCCATAACTATTATTTGGTATATATAATATCGTTCTTTTGCCGTTTTTAAGTTTAATATCTAATTAATTATGGATTATAATATGGTTGTCAATCATCTTATTAAGGATGAATTGCTATACGAGCTTAAGGTTCGTGGAGTAGAGGTTTCCTCCGAGAGTACCGTGGATGCGTTGCGATCATGCCTGCGTCCCTTGCTAAAGATGGAAAAAAGCGGTAATATTTCTGTTCAGATGCCTGAATATATTTTTGAATTTGATGGGGAATATAAAATAGTTTGTGAAAAACTTGATGAGTTAAAGGGACTTATTTTTCATTTGGCAACTGTTGGAACTAAACGTAAATTAAAATCTGCGCGTATTCAATCAAGATTAGTTCATTTGCTTAGAAGAATTGACAGAATTCCTTCGAGCAGAATTTTACCTGATAATGTAAAAAATCGCTCTGATCTTATTTCTAAAATTTTGTGTTCGATGGATGAATTGGAGAGGATTGATAGGACCGATCCGGCTGTAAGTATTCTTCTCTGCGATAAGAAGGATGCCGACGTAAATTCTTCTTCTTCCGATAGTGAAGTTGAGAACCCGGGACCAAATCTTGAAAATAATGTTCATAATTCAACAGTCGCGCCTATCGCTCGTGCTGACTTTCACTCTGGATTTTCCTCGACACGTTCGGAACCAGTATATAAATGGAACTTGAAATTTTCGGGTAGCGTGAAGGATATGTCGGTACACAACTTTTTGGAACGGGTTTCTGAGCTGTGCATTTCGAGACGGGTTTCTGAAGTTGAACTATTCGACTCCGCGATAGATTTGTTTACTGGAAAGGCTTTAAACTGGTTTCGCGCAAATAGGTCTAGATTTACGGATTGGAAAACGCTCTCTGAACTTTTGATATGTCATTTTGAGCCACCCGATTATAAGTCTCGGCTTTTACGTGAAATAATGGATCGCACGCAAGATTCATCAGAAAATATTGTCGACTATATTGCTTGTATGCAGGCAATGTTTCGTAGGTATGGTAGTATCCCTGAGGATGTCCAGGTGGACATTATATCGAAAAATTTGGCTCCATTTTATTCCATGCAATTACCCGCTGTGCGCACTCTTCGACAACTAGAAGGCGAATGTTTGAGACTGGAAACTCGAAAATATCGAGCAGATTATTATGTGGCTCCATCGAGGAGACGTCCGAGTAACTTTGTCGAACCTGATTTTGCTTTTGCTGCTGTGTCTACTTCAGATCTTGCTTCAGTGTCCGAGGTTAATCCGACCGGTCGCTCTGATACTCACTCGAGTGGACGGGTGACTTGTTGGAACTGCAACAAGGTTGGTCATACCAATCGGCAATGTCCTAGTCCGAGGAATTTTCATTGCTTCCGTTGTGGTGCACCTGGTGTTACCGTTCGAACTTGTCAATCTTGTAGTCGTGCGGGAAACGGAGTTCGGAGGGACTCGTAGGTCGACGGGGTACCTCCTTTATCTCTTCAAACTCGGCCAAGTGTCACTATGATAAAACTAAGATTTTACTAGATTATATAATAGCACATGCTCCTGATGACAAAAGACCATATTTGGAGGTGAGTGTGATGGGAGTCAATATTTTGGGACTGCTCGATTCTGGAGCTACTCATACGCTTGTTGGTTCTCCTGGATACAAGATTTTGCAGAGTTTGGGCTTTTCATTGCAAAGTCGCGTTGTTGAGTGTAAGGTTGCTAATGGTCAGACTTGTTCTTCGGTCGGTTATGTGATTGCTCCCGTTACGTTGCAGGGGAGAACGCGTGTTTTGGATATTTTGGTTATACCTGAATTGTCTCATACACTTATTTTGGGAATTGATTTTTGGCTAACTATGGATATCGTACCCACATTGAAGGATGACTTGTGGCATTTTTGTGTTTCTAATCTTGTACCAGAGGTGTGTTGCCTTCAAGGTGGTTCTGAGTTGATTCCTACTCAGAAAGCTGCATTGGATGATATCATTGAGGGAAAATTTGCACAGATGAATTCTGCCTTGGGTTGTTGTCGAACGGCAGAGCATGTAATCGAGGTCTTGCCTGGCACTCGTCCTATAAAACAGAGGTATTACCCTGTATCCCCTTACAAGCAAAAAATAATTGATGATGAAATCGATAATATGCTTCGTCTGGGTGTGATTGAGTCGTCGAAAAGTTCCTGGTCGTGTCCGGTTTGCTTAGTTAAGAAAAAGGACGACTCTTACCGATTTTGTGTTGACTTTCGGCAGCTCAATTCTGTCACAAAGAAAGACGCATATCCCATACCTTATATATCGGCAATTTTGGATCAGTTGAGGGATGCGAAGTACCTCAGTTCGTTGGATATAAAGTCTGCTTTTTGGCAGGTTAAATTGAACGAGGAATCAAAGGAGTTTACTGCATTTACAGTACCAGGTAGAGCCTTATATCAATTCACTCGTATGCCTTTTGGCTTAACTAATGCTCCGGCGACTTGGCAGAGGGTTATTGATAGCGTTTTGGGAGCTGATCTTCAGCCTTCGGTTCTGGTGTACTTGGATGACATAATTGTCGTTTCACGGGATTTTGAGTCGCATCTCAGAACACTTTCTCTTGTCTTTGATCGTCTTTTCAGTGCGGGCTTGGTGGTAAGTCGCGAAAAGTGTAATTTTTGCCGTCCTCAGCTTCGTTATCTTGGATATCTTGTGGATGGGCACGGTTTAAGACCAGATCCTCAAAAGATCGATGCAATTCTTAGCATTCCTTCCCCTAGAAACGTTAATGAAATTCGCAGATTTCTTGGGACTTTGAGCTACTACAGAAGATTTGTCCAACATTTTTCTACTGTAGCTGCTCCTCTGACCAATCTTACTAAAAAGACTGTTAAGTGGTGCTGGAGTGAGGAATGCGAGAAATCTTTTAAGAATTTAAAAGAACAGCTTATATCGTCCCCTATTGTATCTTCTCCGGATTATGGTCGTACATTTATTTTACAAACGGATGCATCCGCCTATGGAATTGGCGCCGTTTTGAGTCAGAATTTTGAGGACGGGGAAAGGGTAATTTGTTTTCTTTCGAGGTCGCTTACTCGTCAGGAACGTAACTACAGTACCACTGAACGTGAGTGTCTTGCCGTCATCTGGGCTGTCGAGAAGCTTCGCCATTACTTAGAATGTACTCATTTTAAGGTTATCACAGATCACCACTCTTTATTGTGGTTGCAACGATTGAGGGACCCACAAGGGCGTCTAGCTCGTTGGGCTCTGCGTTTGCAACCATATGATTTCGAGTTGATACATAGGAAGGGCAAGTTTTTGGTTGTGCCAGATTGTCTTTCACGTAGCGTTCCTGTGGCTGCTGATGTAGTTGCAGCGGGTGTCGTTTCTGAGTTGGATCATACGTTATTTTCTTCTACTCGAGATAGATGGTATATCGACTTGAGGGGTAAGATTGAGGGTGATCCCGAGAGGTTTCCTGGTTGGCGTGTCGAGAGCAATGTTATTTATAAATATGTTAAGTGTAAAGTTCCCGAATTGGCACATCCTAGTGATTACTGGAAGGTTGTGGTTCCGAAGGATATGCGATCCAGTGTTCTACGTCGATGCCATGACGGCGTGACATCTGGTCACGTAGGGGTGTTCAAGACCTTTTGGAGAATAAAATCTCTATATTACTGGCCTCAATTACAGGCTGACGTAAAAAGGTACGTGCGATCCTGTAGGGTATGCGCTCAGTACAAACCTGAACAGAAAGCTCCAGCTGGACATATGGGAGAGCGGCCGGAGGTGCATCAGCCTTGGCAGGTGATTTCTTTAGATTTTGTCGGACCCCTACCTCGTTCTTCTCGCGGTAACTCTTATATATTAGTCGTAACTGACTTTTTCAGCAAGTATGTTGTCACTTTTCCATTGCGTGCGGCGAATGCCAGATCTCTAGTTAAATGTGTCGAAGAAGGCATTTTCTTAGTTTATGGGGCGCCACAATATCTTATGTGCGATAATGGCGTACAAATGAAATCTAAAGAGTTTAGCGCATTGTGTATTAAGTATAAGGTAAAAATTTTCTTCACTGCCAATTACTATCCTCGCGCCGATCCAACCGAACGAACAAACCGAATAATTAAAACTATGCTCAGTTCATACTTGAGAGATGGAAACCACCGGAAATGGGATGAACATCTGTCAGCTATATCTTGCGCCATTCGAACTTCCAAACATGAAACTACGGGTTATTCTCCTTATTTTATTAATCACGGTCGTGATTTTAAGTTATATGGACAAGATTTTCTTCTTTCTCCCGAATGCGAGCGGTCAGATCTGGATTCGGATAATGCTATTCAAAAACGCGTAATTGGTTTCCAAAAATTGTATGCAAATATTAAACATCGTATAAAAAAGGGGCAAGATCAAAACCGAAAAGTATACAATTTGCGTAGACGCCCTGTACAATACACAGTTGGTCAAAAAGTATGGCGCAAAAATAAAGTGTTATCGGATGGCGCTAACTATTTTACCGCTAAATTTGCTCCAAAATACATAGGCCCTTTTATTATCAAGAAGAAAGTCGGTTCTTGTACTTACGAACTCCAGGACGAATTGGGTAGCGCCAAGGGACTCTGGCATGTTCAGGACTTGAAGGAGGATAATACCAACACTGATGGCCCGCTCGGACCTGATATTGAATGAGCAACTTTGAATTCCTAGGCTGCTTCGTGATTGCCTTGATAACATGTGTTTTTTTATACCGTATTTTAGTTATTTCTTATTTCGTCGCAAAATTTTTCTAGAAAATTTTCCTCCTCCCCGAGCAGAGGGAGAGTTGTCACGTTCTAAAATTCAAAAGTATCCAATTTCTTTCCTTTAGTGTTGTTATCTTGTAATTAATATAATAAACATATCCACCTTAAGTATTATTGTCCACTATAGCAATATATGAATGGGAATATATCTGTATGTATGCATATAAATAATATAATGGGTACATACATTTATTTATATCTCTCTGATTATTTTAAATAGGTATATTTTTTTCCTCTCATACAAATTAAAT
Organism: Pseudeuparius sepicola; assembly: GCA_963920635.1. Lineage (NCBI taxonomy): Eukaryota > Metazoa > Arthropoda > Insecta > Coleoptera > Anthribidae > Pseudeuparius > Pseudeuparius sepicola. The sequence continues at coordinate 40,700,186 of OY987302.1, read as the reverse complement.
TAAAATAGTTCTTAGTAATTAAAAGTGGAATATTGATTTATTACCAAATTGGTATGCTCTTAATTTAATATTCGCATAGTTGCTTTAATGTATTATCTCCCTCCTAATTAGTTTAATATTCTTCTATCAGTTATCAAGGTATATTGCTGGTTGCCTTCGTTAAGTAGAATTTCATATATTTTACCCACGGTTATGTCACCTTAGGTAGCGTGGTTTATGAATTTATTTTACAAGGTACTTGTCCTGTAGAACTTATTTTTCCCGTTGCATTTTCTATTACAGAAGATTCCTTGATCTATATCTTCTACTTATTTGCCTTGCTATTTGTTGAGTCTAAGACTCTGGTGCGGCGCATTTGTGTGCAATTTATTTCTGGTCATTCGAAGTCAAACCGCTCCGCCCGCCAGTCTACCTGCACGTTATTCGCCGTGGTTTTTTTTATCAACTAGAATCGGCAGTTAATTCGGTTCTTTTCGTCGTATATTTTTAAATATTATACTTTCCCCCAATTTAGCAATTTTCTGTTTTGTTCATGAATACCTTATTCTTCAGATCGTCACTAGATATTTCTACTAGCTAACTTTTGTTGTTAACGTTATTTCGATTGGAGTTGCATTGAGAAAAATTATTTAAATAATATTTATTTGGTCTCAGTATTTTCGCGCTAATTTCTGTCGTATCTTCGGCACCCACTCGAACCTGGCCATTTTTGTAAAGTCAGGTTCCGAACGGTAGTTGTCGTATATGTGCTCTCCACGTATTTTTCCTTTTCATGGAAATCCGTTATGGGATATAGTGGAAACATATAACTAAAGTTGCTGCTTGCTGTTACTTGTACGTTGGTTGCGTTTTTGGTTGATTTTGGAAGCAACTTACGGCTTATGCCGGATTTTTGACCACCACCTTCGCAGAAGAACTTCGAGAAGTTTCGAGAACGACATTAAGCAGTCGATTGATTGGGTATTCCGAAAGGGAGCCTCAATTACATTAAGGCCGCTCTAGATCTACAGTAAGTGAGACCTATATTTGTTAACTCCAACTAATTTCCCTATTTTAGGGCCTTCTCTTCCCCCCCCCCCCCCTCTGACTAAGATTATCTGCCGAAGCAACAGTAGTGGACTACCTGGCTTTGCTCTGTATATTTTCCCGTCCATAGAGTCAGTTATCCTGCTACTGATCTGTTATTTATGATCTGTTGTTGGTCGCTGGTGTGAACCTTGCCAACACGCCATCCGTCGGCTAGAGGAGAGGCACAGTCTGTCATTGGTTGGGAGGATCCAGCGCGGAAGAAATTCGAAATAAGTTTGTTCCGTGTTTGTGCCGTCTATTTGTGTAAACTAACCTTTTAATTTGTGTGTTCGCGAACCATTTATTTTATTTTGTTCTTCCTATAAGGGACAGCTCTATCCCCTGTCATTTTATACACGTTTGTGGTTGGTAGTTTTTTTTTTAATTGTATATTGGGCCCGTAAGGCTACACCTGTATGGGCATTATGTTTAACTAAATCGCAATTATTGTACTATTATACTATACAAAATATATTACATCTCGTGTAAACCGATTTGTGATCACAAGGGGGTATAATATCGCTCACATAGTGTATATTCTAGTGAAGCTTTCTTTAATTAATAATAATTATAATCAGTATAATAATAGTTTTGGGCCTACGACTGACCCGTTTCCATTGTTTACTTGATGTGTACATCACACCCTAATTTATAATCTGCTAAATACAGAGTGTTATGGATTGAACAGTCCCTTTTTTTGCGTTACATAATATATATGGTTTATGTTTTTTTTTTTGTTCCTTCGGCGAGTGGTTGTAGTTGATTGCCGGTAGTGGTTTACTTAACAGCGGTAGATCTTCTGACTTAGATCGCTTGAGTCAGTAGCGCTAATATTTAAAGAATCTGTAACTTTCATCGACTCCACGACCCGAGTCTAGCTAGGGCACCTTTGCAACGCTCCCGCAACCACTACGGGCAGTTTTCTCAAATCTACCATCATTCTAAACCACAGGGAACGGATTAAGTAACAATAATTATTATCAATTATATTATCTTCTTTTTTTAAGGAAAAAAATCTACCCAAAAAAATTTAGCGTGGCAAAGTATCATTTAACTTTTCAGCCTCATTGCGGAATTGTCACTTATAACAACGCAATCTTTCAGTAGTATTTTGGTCTGTTTCAACATCAATAATATTTTCTATGTAGACTGCAAGAGAGCTTGGGAATTTCTCTGAGGTTGCTCCGTACGGCATCGTGCACGATCTAGGTAGAGCCGTTGACTGACATTTTAAATATTTCAGTCAACTGTAGAGCGTTATAAGAAGGAAAGCAACGGTCGGCTCATGGATGGGTGATCACTTTTTATTATTTTGCATACTACTAAAACTTCCGACTTAAAAAATATAATGTGTCCCTCGGCACTGAAGTTAAACTTTTTATAACGAATGTGGAACTTAGTTGCCGAGGCCTATAAGGCCTATAAAATACACAGGTAACTACTAGGTAATGAGTATTTTAATAAATATATATTCTTGATAAAAGTTTCTCTTTCTTCTTAAACTCAAAATGTACTTATAAAAATTTGAAAATCATCTTTCCTGAAAATGTATAACTTGCTCTAGAGTAAAGTGCCTTTATTTTTCAAAATAGGGGCAAAATTTAGAAAGTTGTTTACAATTTAAACATAATTTCAAATACCAAGTTAGCCTCATCCATTTAATTTTTAATTGGGTTTTTCACCACCAAACTGATTGAAAGACAACTTTTTCAAGTTGCCTCGAAAATTCATAAATTCTTAACACTAAATGAACGAAACTTTAAACGTGTAACTCAAAAAATAACTTCAACAAATTTGTTTTCTGAGCTTTCGGAGGATAAATCTCAATCTGTCACTTCACTTTGACGTGACATGATCTTTGAGAAAGGAGGAAGATTTATCCTCCGAAAGCTTAGAAAACAAATTGTTGAAGTTATTTTTTGAGTTACACGTTTAAAGTTTCGTTCATTTAGTGTTAAGAATTTATGAATTTTCGAGGCAACTTGAAAAAGTTGTCTTTCAATCAGTTTGGTGGCGAAAAACCCAATTATAAATTAAATGGATCTGTTTGCGCAACAAATAAATTTTAGAAAATACCAAGTTAGCCTATCATGATTTTTTTTAATTTTTGGGTTTTTCGCGAATACGATGTATTTTTATTATTTCATCTATTTTTAACTTAAAATGGTTGTTGCTAGCCTTTTAAATGTTTAGCATTACAATCTGTTTGAGAAACTGTTGTCTCCTTTTGATGGCACAAAAATAGATTTTTGACAATAATTCCTATTGAAGAAAATTTTCCAGTAATGAATTAACTTATTTCAAGTTAGCCCGTAAATTATTATGTTCGCCAACCTTAAGTTGCCTCTGCATTATTAATTGTTTTGCAACGTAATGAAAAACACAAAAAAAAATCACGGTAGGCTACTGTGACTTAAAATTAAAAATACATTTTTTCTATTTGTAGCAATATTTCTGGTGGACACGTATATTTATCAAAATAAATTCAGTTTTAGCATCGGAACACTTTTTGATGGAATTGTGCCATGAATTATTTTAGAAAATCACTTACCAATGCATTTTCGCTGCTGAACATTCTGGAAAAATGCACTATTCAAGATATTTAGGCAAGTCAACAACCTCTAATAGTACATCTCTACAATATAAATACTTCATGTATAGTTCTTATTAATTTGACACTACTTAATTTTCTCTAAAAAATCATAACACAACGTGCGCATTCCAACGACACAATTTTTTAAACGGCCAATGTAAACTCAGCAACTGGGCTGGCAAATCTAAGTGTCTGGTCTATAATGAGTAAGAATACAGCCGTAATAAGAAATCAAATAACTATAAAGATACAATGTGTAAGAATATAGCCGCAATAAGGAAGCGAATAGGTAAGTACAAGAGAAACCTTATACTTACCAGTATGACATTTAGCCAATATCTCAGAAACCAATCATACAAATTACTTAAAAATTTCAGGATATATAATTTAACTAAATTTGACTGGGACCTTTTGTTACTCTTGCTTCGCTACCATATCCTTTGACAAGTAAGAATTTTAAGTTCCCTGATAAAAAAAATCCCTTCACGGTGCAGACTTTATTGGACATACTGTATGAAAAAATACGTTAGTATTTGTGTGTAATCGTTTTCTGATTCATAGTTTTTCTCACCTTTGTTATTAAACAATGAACTGTAATTGAAGCTTTTTTCACAACGAGTATTTTAATTCAATTTTACTATTATTATTCATGACTGAATCATTCAATTTACTACACGTGCGAATCGACAAATTTTAAAATGTGAACTAACTAGGCATGGCAATATCACTTACCCTTTCCTAGAGCACTGGATTCCTTTCTTCTCCAGAGCTTTAGATAGCTCATTAATGACAAATTCTGGATCTTTGCATTGGGTAGTCGATACGTTACACAGGTCCTATAAAAATAACAGATATTGGGTTTTAACAAAAAAAAAACAAGTAAATTTATAAATTATTGTTTACTTTATTAGTAAGTGCCACCGGTTGAGTCGTCGTCGTCTCAGCTGTCTTTCTTGGTGTCAGCACATGTCGTACCCTGTTCAAAGAACGTTCGATGCTTCCCAAAACTCTCCTTGCCGATCCTGGCGTACTAGTAGAGTTATCGCCAATTCGTTTCCTGCATGGAGCAATAAGAATTTCGAATTAGTACTCGATTCCAAAAGAAGCAATAAGGCAGCATCCTGACTAAAGTTCGGAAGAGACACCACCCACTGAATGAACAAAGTATCGTAATTGTAAAAATGTTGCTATATTATTCGCCCATTGCAATTAATGCTTTCCGAAAAATCTAAAAACTGAGATTTGTTTCGATTTCCAGACTGAAACCAGCAATCCACTAGACCAGAACTCTGCCAAAACTAAAATTATTCCGTATTTTTTCTGCTTCTAAAAATGTAGAAGCGGTGTAGATAGGAGAGCCGGAAGAAAGCACCAAGGTTCAAAGTCCATAAACATCGTAATGTGCGGAATAATTATGAACACATATATAATGATATTACGCTTGTAACAATTGAGCCAAGGGGGAAATTTTGGAGGAAGCAGGAAATAACTTCTACAAAAATCCAATTATTCATTGCGCGGGTTTTCCCATTTTCTAGGTGAATTTTTGGGAAAACACACCAGTTACAGGAATCCAAAATGAAAACAATAACAAATGCATTCTCTGGAATTGTAATTACTATAACAGTTCGCCGATTTAAAATATGAAAATAATAATCCCAAATTATAGAGGATGAATTAGCTTACATTATTCTCGAAAAACAAGAGGTAATGTGGGATTTTTTAAGTTTATTTTTTATGTAGTAAAAACCCATAGAGGTGCGCAAAATTTGATAACGCGGGCGTCTTAATAATAATATGTTTGCTCTACTTGCGAAGTATCAAGCAGGCTTTTGTTTGGCTATTGTAGAAAGCAAAGAACTATTTTTATTACCTGCCCACTAAAAGATAAGCAAAATTACTATAGGGCGAGGGGAGTAATACAAAGTAGTAATGATCATACATAATGGCGATTTCCTTTTTCCACAACTATTAGATATAAGTACATTTTTTTATATTTTTTCGTTTATCTTGTTAACACAAATTAAGTTGTACACAATGAAGAAGACTTGCATTAGTTACTTGATAATTCTTCAAAATAAGCCAGAATTATGACCCGAGGATATCAACTCACATTAATTCCACCCCACCACCCCAAGCCAATAATTACAAAGTTAAAGCAAAGCCAAATACGTAGAGCAGGCGTAGAAAATGACAGCTAAGCATGTTCGTTAAATTACAAATTGACAGGTAGTTTTGTTTGTATTGCATCGAGCATCGCAACCACAGCCTATAGTCCACTTTTCGTAACGAAAATTCAGGTTGAACTGTTGAGTTGTGAAGTCGTAACTAAACTCTTTAGGTTTCTAACCGGTAATAGGTGCAATTGTTTATCAATTTGCGAATGTACAAAAAGTGCATTTATCAATAGTCGTAGGAAAATAATATTTTTATGTTTGTTCCAATTTTTTCCAATAAGAATGATATGATTTTGAAATGAAATGTCAACCATGGTTAAAATGTTAAAAATGCCACTAGTTCATTCGTGTTTTAGCATACTCTGACAATTCATCATATTTAAATACACGCTTAAGAACGTTTGGTTATCGTAATTATATTTTATGAAAATACACTTCGACCTATTCAATGTATTCGAGGTATTGGAAGTTCGTATTTTCGCATCATTAAGATAAAAATCTCTTACAAATTTCTTTCTCTTATTTTTACTGTATATCATCAATAGGACGATAATGTTCTTAAGAATCACGTGGAGTATCTTTGGTATTTCCAGGAATTATTTTTTGGGGCACTAAAAGTTACCTATGCCTCAGCCTTATAATAATAAATTATTAGTTTGGTCTCACTAACACAGAGTTAACCAGAGTTTCCATATAGTATACAGGGTGTCCGGAAATTACGTGCACATACGGAAGGGGGTAATTCTTTGGCCCATTTTAAGAAAAAAACTTCATATGAACGTATGTCGTAAACGTCCTAACTTTTGAGATACAGGGCGTTGAAGTTGAAGTATAAGTTATATAAATCTGTTACAACTAGTAGGCCTGAATCAAATTTGTTTACTTTTTGTTTGTGAACTGTCGCCATTGGCATTGTGCTACGTCCAGTTCCTAACTAGTAATCGTCAATGTGATTGGCTTAAAGAAATTAAGAAATTCAAACTCACCAATAACGTTGACTGTTACCAGTTTGGAACTGATTCGGAATTGCTACGCAGGCATATAGTAAAATTATTTTAAGAAATCCTAACTGGGACTGTCAAATGGTAATTTCGCCATCCTAAGTTGGCATTAATGCAGCAAAAAAAGCAACCGGGTCATAAGCCCAGGTCAGTAACGAGCCCATTTGCACAATGAATAACTACTAATTATTGCACGAACAAGAACAACATAGATAACGGTAAAACTCATGAAACGTATAATACCCGCGAATATTTTCACTGCCCAAAGTTTGAACCCTTTTGAACGATCCGGAAAACCTTCACTGTCACTTTCACAACACCTAAACAAAATTTGCCTGAGGCCGCCCCATAGACGCTGGCGCAAGTGGCTGATTTTAACAAAATACCAAAATGAAAGTGTTTCCATGACGTTTGAAAATATTATTAAAATGAGTTGTAGTCATAGTTATTTTTATTTGTAGCGGTATAATCGTGATTGGCAATAGGGTTTTTATTTTATTATGTTCTTTTTTCGTATCACTTGGGTAACTTTTCACATCATAAATCAATGAGTGACGTCATTAACTGGTTGCGACGCATATTCCAATGATATACCCATGGTTAACAGAAAATTCCTAGGGATTTTGTGGAGACTGTCATCTGACAAAATCGGGACTTCTTACAGTAATCGGGGTATAGCTATTATTTAATAGCATGTTTCAGTTGGCAAAGGATTGGAGCAATTGGAGACTTTTTAACTAAGGCAAGAAGATACAAGCTTCAAAGCGGATTTTATGTACGAGTACTTTTCAAAAGTTAGCTGTGAGTTACTATTGTCCAAATAGTTCTCTTTTGTTACAAGCAGCACGCCACTGTACACAGATAATTATAGTGTGCAACAAAATTATGGTATATACGTATTAACCGCAATGTGAAAAACATACATGTATATAAATCACTACTGTCTACGATTTATTCGCTAGTTGATTTTTTCGCTAACTGACAATCAAGTCACTAAAAGGCTCAACTCCCAAAATGTGGCCGATAAAATATGTAAGTTTTTTTTTAATTTTTATAAATTGCCCGCCACGCACAAAATTCCATATTTTCCTAAGATTTTGTTTTAAAAATCATACACCGATTTGTTCTGCATTCCCAATAATCCGAATGACAAAATAAACGTCAAATTTTTGCGAACTGGCATATTGGAGATAATTAAATAGTTATTTATGTACCAAGGCACTGAAGTTCAACTTTTTATGACTCATGTGGAATTTAGTTGCCGAAGCCTCTGGCCGAAGCAAATAAACCACATGAGTCATAGAAAGAACTTCAGTGCCGAGGTACATATTATATATATTTTTTGAAATCTGAAAAAAATATGTTTTCTTAGGCGAAAAAATAATCGTAAGGGATCACCCGTCCATCAACCGACTACGCGCGGCATTGCTTGACTTTGACGATCTCTCTACCTAGGTCAAGTATGAGGAGACACGGCACTTTCTGACAGAAAATCCAAACTGCTGCCTATGTGCTGCCTCCATAACAAATCTATTGATATTCAAACCTACTAAAATATTTATACTGAAAGATTGCGGTGCTATAGGTAACAATTTCGCAATGTGTACGAAAAGTTAAATGGGCCTTTATTGTCCGGGTTTTGAATATTTAGTCACTTTTGACGGGCGATGGCTCCGCGTCTGACGACGTTTGATGTTTACATCTCGCCAAGGCCTAGGTACTTATTGAAAAAATCGTACTTCAGTGCCGATTTCTGAGCTTTTGTGACGATTTTGGGACACTTCACTGCCGATTTCAAGAAAAATATATTATGCTCCGATATGGGAGTATTGTGAGGGTGAGAATTATTATTATTATATTAGATTGAAAACGTCTTTGAGGAGAAGCCAGAACTCAGAACATCTAATAATTGGCTTGACATTGTAGGTTAGAAACACACAATGAAATTCGAAATGTTCGTGATTTTTTAAAATGAAAGCCGAGAAGCATTTGTTATGTTTTGTTGTCATTAAAATTTTAATACTATGTTATGTAAACCATGCAAAAGTAAGATTTTTAGGGAGGGTCATCTAAGCGGAAACAGTGGCCTGTGGTAGAACCAAGATAAAAGTGTGTTTCTGAAAACTAAAATGTCTACAAATTTATTATAATTTAAAATTTATATACGGGCATGGTCAAAAAATTATTTCAAAAATCATTTTACTAAAAATTCGAAATACGAGTTAATATGGCAATACGTTGAGTATACAGGGTTACCCATTAATAATGGTACATAGAGCCCCTGCATCTATTTTGTGCCAAAATATTTCGATTGAACTTAACAACTACCGGTTAAACCTCGATAGTTAGTGATACACAGGACATGTTGAACCAAAACTCGACTGAAATGTAACACTGCTGTATTTTTGGGAGCGAAGAATAAGCTGAAGATATCTGTTTCTACGTATCTTACAGAGGGCTTGTCCTGTTTTTGGATCGTGCTTTTACTCGTAACTTTTTCAGGTAACAGGTTCAATATTTTTGTGCGCCTTTTCATTTTGTAATAAAAGTGTATAATTTCATAACGATAAAGTGAATTGTTTGCCTTAAAATTGGCAAAATGTGCTTCAAAATTCGAAAAATAAAATTTTCTCCTGTTACAGATGAGTTGTATATTCACAATGAACAAAAAAAATGAAGTAGTTTGTCAAAATTTTGTCGAGCTCAATCCGTTCTATTTTGAAAGCGACTAATTTTTTTGTACATTGTTCATAAGGATTTTTTCGCACTTTAAATGGTACAATTTACAAGAGATTTAAGAAAAATTATCTTGATTATTTGAAAACATAAAGTTACAAAAAGTAACTAAATCGTTAAATTTGGAATAACATTTTTAATTGTAGGTTTTCTGCTTATGGGGACAATGGACAAATGATCAATTAAACTACGCAAATCATTAGCTGACGTTTCGACTATATTGGCTTTAGTCTTCTTCAGAGCACTGATTCTAACATTTGGAATAACTAAAGAAATCTAGAAAACACAAAATTTACATAATGCCATCGTAAACTCCAATTTTCATTTCTTTATCGTTGAAAATTGTTTTTTTTTTAATAACTTTTTGACCAAATATCTTCAAATCCACAGGAATTAAGCACAATTACCAACATTGTTGCAGTTTATGTTTTGCCAGGATCAATTATTATCAAAGTTTACTAAACAGGAATAACATCTAGTATTATAATTTTTTATAAATAACTTTTTTTGTATCTCTCAAAATTTCAATCCACTTGAGATGTTATATTGGGCCTACCAAGTTTTAGGACTAGAAATTTTTTCATAGCGAAAAAACGAAATATACAAATGTTTGCAAATTTAGGTAACCCAATCCGGGAACACACTCCAATAATTATTGAAAATCAATCTTTATAAATTATAATAGCATTTACTCAAGTGAGCTCAGGCGTGGTTTTCTATTTCTCCTTAATAATAATATAATAATAATAATTCTCATCCTCACAATACTCCAAATAGAAGAAGAAACTCCATAATAGAACTAACATTCTATGTTTAATTGATATTTCATAATAATATTAATAGTTTAGGTTAGAAATAATTATTAAGTGTTTTAATAATCTTATTTTCATTTCAGTTAATCCTGGTGTTCACCGTCTTTATAATGATAAGCTACTCTGCAGCCCTGCCCAAGCCAAATACCGACAATGTTGGCGAACCAATTGTTGAGAGACGCTTCCTAAGATCCGTGAAAACCGGAGCAAGCTTCAAGAAAGGAGGAGGTGGTGGTGGCGGTGGCGGTGGAGGCAAGAAATGCGGATAACATTGTTACATCATATAGTTATTTGTTTCTAATAAATATTATTGTTAAATAGATTAAAGTCAACAATGCTGCTACTCGTATTTATTACTAGTTTACGTCTACTTATTCCATCGTATTTTCCAAACAAGTTTTAGACACTCATGCATCGAAGTTTTTATAGAATCCCGATTGACTTTAACCACAGAACTAACTATAGAGTGAAATTACCGATTTTTCAAAATTGGTGTCTCTTGTAGCTAAGTCAGCGGAGTTAAGACTTGTTGGTACCCATCTCCACTCTTCTTGTTCGGTCAATTCTTGTATCTCGCGGATTCTGTGAGCAACAAACTGCTGAAATTTTCGCCCATCTCCTTTTATTCAGTTGAGCACACATCTTGAGTCTGTCCAATAATATACCTGGTAAATTTCTACCTCCAACTCCTCCAGTATGGTTGATGCGAGGCGACTGGCCATAACTGCAGCTTGCAGTTCAAGTCGAGGAATTGACAAAGGTTTCAAAGGAGACACTCTTGACCTAGATGCTACTAAGGACAGATCAATGTTATTTTCAAGAACACTTCTCATATAAGTAGCAGCAGCGAAGGCTTTCTCACTACTGTCGCTGAACGTGTGTAATTCCCTCTTTTTTATTTCTTTTCCATGTAAGGAATAACATGGGGGAATTCGAACTTTTGATACCTCTACATCTAGAATCCATTTCTTCCATCGAAGTATTAGTACAGGAGCATAAAGTATTCCGTGGGACCTTTTGTGAAGGGATGTTGAGACTATGTGGAATCTTTTTATTGTATGCTACATAATGGCGTAGTACCGGGTGCTTACCTTCGAGTTGCGCTGTTTGGTTTTTATGACGTCATATATACAAGATGGCCACCATACAAGAAGGCTCATACGCAAAATGTGCATAGAACATTTTCTATTCTGAATGAGCAGACGAATAAATTTAGTAATTATTAATTTTTTTATATCTTATACCGTTTACGAGCTATGATCCATTATATGTCATCATCGGTTTATAGAACCATGGGTTATTTATTAAGGGTGAAAAAATAATGATTGTGCCGCTATTTACTCACAATAACTTTAATATTACACTTATATGCAACAAACATCACAAATAGAGTCATTACAATGGTATGAAACACACTTTAATAATACATACAGGGTGTCCGGTTAATAATTGTCCAAATAGCAACTATATATTTCGGGCCAAAATATAACGATTGAGGCTAACATCCCTTAATAGTTAATAATTGTTTAAGAGATACAGGACGTTGAAGTTCATTTTTTAAAATTGAATTATGGCTAGATCTCCCAAAATAATGAAGCTGCTGAACTGAAATTTGGCACTGCTGTATTTTTGGGGACGAAAAATAAGTTGAAGATGTCAATTTCTATGTATCTCACAGAAGACGTCACTTGCACTTTGAATCGTGCTTTTACTTGCAACTTTTTTGAGGTTATCGTTTTGGTCTTACAGGTCAATCATTTTAATGCATCTGTTCATCCTGTAACAAAAAGGTAGGTACTCTTGTTTCATAACGATAAAATCAACCCTTTGCGTTGAAATTGGCAAAATGTGCATCAAAACACCTGTCGACTCCAACATTCGAAAAATAAAATTTTGACCTGCCACTTTTAAATGTTATAGATCAACTGTACCATTTAACGGATTGAAACTCGGCAAAATTTGAACACTACTTCAAGGAAACAAATTGTGTTTTGACCAATGCCTATTTCGCATTTTTTTGTTTATTTTGAATGTACAGTTGATCTGAAACATTTAAAAGCGGTAGCTGAAAACTTTATGTTTCGAATGTTGAAGTTAACATAGGTGTTTTGGGGCATATTTTGCCAATTTCAACGCAAACAGATGAATTTATCGTTATGAAACAAGAGTACCTTTTTGCAGATTGAAAAGATGCACTAAAATGATGAATCTGCAACAACAAAAAGGAAAACACAAAAAAGTTACGAGTAAAAGCTCCATTCAAAAACAGCGCAAGTGACGCCCTCTGTAAGATACATAGAAATTGGCATCTTAAGCTTAGCCGCAAATGGCAACGAAGACAAAATAATAGTAATTGCCACCCTCCCCCGCACAAGCATGTGGTTGCTTCTGGGGTACTCCTAGTTTGGAGTATTGTGAGGGTGATAATTATTATTATCATTATTATTCTTCGTCCCCAAAAATACAACAGTGTCAAATTTCAGTTCAGCAGCTTGATTATTTTGGGAGATGTGACCATAATTCAATTTCAAAAAATGAACTTCAACGCCCTGTATCTCTTAAACAAACAACATTTCTATTTGTCTCAATCGTTATATTTAGGTCCGAAATATGTGTAGTGTAGTTACTATATGGACAATTATTAACCGAACACCCTGTATGTATTATTAAAGTGTGTTTCATACCATTGTAATGACTCTACTTGTAATGATTGTTACATATAAGTGTAATATTAAAGCTATTGTGAGTAAATAGCAGCATAATCATTATTTTTTACCCTTAATAAATAACCGATGCTTCTAAGCCGATGGTGACATATATAATGGATCATAACTCTTAAACGGTAGAAGATATGAAAAAATTGATAAGATGTAAATTTGTTCATCTGCTCACGCAGAATAGAAAATATTTTTTTATTATACTTCTTTGAAAACACCTTATTTTCATCTGTTTTAGCAATAATGAATGATGGGGTTTTTCGGGCTAGCGCACGGAAACAGCGCACGGAAAAACTTTCCGTGCGCTGAATAAAAATACCGAATATATGGCTTTAAAATAGAAATATACAGCAAAAGCAAAGTAAACTAAATTTAAGAAACTCTATATGCTCTCTGATATTTAACATAACTATACCTATTTTGTATTTTAATTCCTAAGTGTTTCAATATTTAGATACATTTCTGTAATATTTTTGACGTTTTATTCACCTTATCTGACAATAACTAATTTACAACAAAGCACCTTTGAAATAATTTGAGAGTAACCATGGAAACGCATCATACATACCAAACACTATATTGTCTGCATGTTTATTTTTTGTCAATTAAATTTATTATAATATGCCGATAAAATGTTTTTAAGTTTCCGTTTTCAAAGAAGTATAATAAAAAATATCGTTCATTACACGTCCAGAAATAGATTTTTCCGTGCTTGCATGACTTCCCGTGTTCGGCTGCGCCTCACACGGGAATTTGTCACGCGCGCACGGAAAAATCTTTATTTCCAGACTCGTAATGAAATATACTATAAATATGCACATTTTGTGTATGAGCCCTCTGGAAGGAGTCATTCTTGATGGAAGGAATAACTCGAAGGTAAACACCCGGTACTACGCCATTACGTAGCATACAATAAAGAGATTCCCTATTCAACTTCCCCTCAAAAAAAAAACATCGGAAGGTAAATGTGCATTATGCTTCTCAACTATATCAAATGGTTTGGTATTGTCTCATCCTAGTTGCATCCTGAACGCCATATATCTTGCATTAAAATCCTCGCTCGTACAATAAAACAAGTAATAAGCCCAAGTGGATCATATAACGACATCAAAGATCTTAAAACCTCCCGTTCTGTCGGATACTTATCAGTTAACTCTCCGTAATTATTCAGTTTAAACAGAAAATGATCATTTTCTGAATCCCCCCACATTCCTAAAACTCTACATATGTAGGTTATCTTCATAGATATTCTGTGTCTTCATCTAAATTTTTTGACGTAGGTAGTTAATTCTGTAGATAGCACCTTTTCCAGACTTTTGCATTTTTGTACATTTGGGGACACTTTACGTCAGTCTTATTTATTTTGCAAGCAATAGTTTTTACCAAGAATAAATTTTTCTTGAAATCGGCAGTAAAGTGTCCCAAAATCGTCATTAAAAGCTCAGAAATCGGCACTGAAGTAACCGATTATTGTACGATTTTTCAATAAGTAGGCCTTGGCGAGATGTCAACATCAAACGTCAGACGCGGAGCCATCGCCCGTCAAAAGTGACAAAATATTCAAAACCCGGACAATAAAGGCCCATTTAACTATTCGTACACATTGCGAAATTGTTACCTATAACAGCGCAATCTATCAGTATACATATTTTAGTAGGTTTGAATATCAATAGATTTATTATGGAGGCTGCACAACAAGCAGCAGTTTTGTTTTTCTGCTCGAAGCCGCCATGTCTTTGTCATACTTGACCTAGGTAGAGCGATCGTCAAAGTCAAGCAACGCCGCGCATAGTCGGTTCATGGACGGGTGATCCCTTATTATTTTTTTGCCTAATAAACCATTTTTTTCCGATTTCAAAAAAATATATATATGTACCTCGGCACTGAAGTTCTTTTTATAACTCATGTGGTTTATTTGCCTCGGCCAGAGCCCTCGGCAACTAAATTCCACATGAGTCATAAAAAGTTGAACTTCAGTGCCTTGGTACATAAATAACTATTTCGCAAAAAGGTGAAAATAAAAAAGTATTTTCTCTTATCGTTACCTCCGCGGACATACTGTATACCTACGATTAAATTAGAAATATGCAGGGTCTGCAGGGAATACAAAACGAATTAAAATCGATATTTCAAATAAAGCTTAACTTCTTAAAATCCAGGATGTAAAACACATTTCGAAGAAACGAAATTTAATATGTTCTGAATCTTGAAAATGGCTTAGTTTATTTAAAAAAGTTGGGGTCTCTATTAAGAAACACACATTTCTCTACATTTGAGCCTTAACTAATTATGTAGCAAATATTTCAGTTGATTCCTCATAAAAAAATTAAATTCCCCATGGTGAATACCTAAATATGACAACAGTTCAAATCAATATTTTCTTCGCAGTAAAAATGCACATCTAAAAATGAAATAATTGTATTACAACACTTTTATATAAGGTGGTATAATTTTTCTCACTCACTTGAATAGGATTATAATATATCTTATACCTCTGTCACTGGTTGATTTACTATTTGCTTATTGTGTAGTACACAATAACCAACCAGATTTGGTTGGTTGAAATCGGTGTAATAATAACTACCTACCAAATTTAATGGCTTAAATATCTTCATTCATCTGGAATTTAGACACATATCTTCGAAACGAAGGGTTTTCGGACCTACGGTTAATATGAACTTTATTCGTCTTATTTTCACAAGAATACCTACGCCCCTGAAAGGATAGTTTCATATCCTTCTGTATAAGTACAGAGTATCTCCGAATTGCTTCAATCCGAGCTGTTGTAAAAATAGAGAAAATGAAAATAGATTACTATTTTTGGTTTTTGGAGTTAGTGTTTAAAAAACTGTCAACCGCAAACTATCCGAACTTTCTAAGATATGAAAAACCGCTGCTGGTGGAATCACTAACAAATCTTTATAAAACCATTATTTAATAATAAATTCCAATATTGAACAGAAATCCTAAAATACACCACAATTTTTTTCATTTACTTTCAATCCCTCGTAATCGTTCTTAATAACTTTTCTGCAAAATAATACCAAAATTAAATTCATTGCCCCAAAACATAGAAAACGACATGTCACTCGGTATATTCAATTTCAACCTTTTAAACCCCCCTCAACCACCCTCTTTTATCATATTCTCAAAAATCCTAGCTAGTAACAATTCTAGTAACAATTATGTCCTAATTTTGTTGGGTACAAACTATTGCATTGCAAAAATTAAATAATATATATTTTCAACCGTCCCTGTCCACCCTTCGCCTAGCACGATTTTGCTCAAAAGCAATCCGAAACCGTCCCATTGTAAGCAAGATTAGGTACGTATACCAGAAGCCGATATTTTAATCCGTTCGAAAGTTATCTTGGGATCACTCACGCAGTCAGTCACACCTACGGCATTTTTTTGGTTAGAATAAACCGATAAACCGATTTAGCGATTTTTTTCTGGCGAAACAAAACCTAAATAAAATCCCATAAAAAAGATGTTTGTTGTTGTATAGAATCAATAGTTCCTATCGACCAAAATACTTTGATTTTTTTATACTTTTTGGGGATAACTTATTTTTGCAACACGGCTAACATTCCTTAGGTACATACCTTCCAAAATGAGGGTGGAATCCAAAAAAAAAAGAAATAGAAAAATTAAAGCATAGGTACCAAAAAATTGAGGTTCCAATATTGCCTTTAACTATAACAGGGACACAGTGTATACATAGGAGGCAAAAAAATAGAATTTCGCCCCATTATTGTGCTATCAATTATTATTTGGAGAGGAATATGAGAATTGTATAGTGTTGAGTATTGCTGGTTGTATAAATTCTAGTTATAACCGTAACGATTGGAATGGATATTCGATGCAATTTGCGTTTGTCTAAGTTCATTTCAAAGTTGAGATTCGTTATAATATTTTATTGACATTGTCCACAATAATAGAATATTTCGCAAATGGTACTTTTTACATTTACTACGCTGTAATTCTCCAATAACCGCGCGGCCGTCGAAAACGAGAATGAAGCGAACCCCGACTAAGCATAGTTCTGTCGACTGGGAGCGTGGCGTCTCCTGTAATCCAGCTACTTGGAGGTCGGGTTCAGTGGATGGTTTGAGGTCGGGAGTCCTGCCGCAGGGCGTCCTACGTCGACCGGGCGTCCG
The DNA here is from genome assembly GCA_963920635.1 of Pseudeuparius sepicola. Classification (NCBI taxonomy): domain Eukaryota; kingdom Metazoa; phylum Arthropoda; class Insecta; order Coleoptera; family Anthribidae; genus Pseudeuparius; species Pseudeuparius sepicola. The sequence continues at coordinate 40,682,922 of OY987302.1, read as the reverse complement.
CACTAAGCTCGGCGTCAATATGGACGCCCCGGGGGAGCCTGGGGCGGCCAGGTTGGCTAAGGAGACGCGCACCGGGCCAGGGGGGAAACCCAGCAGCCAAAAGCGTCCGCGTCGTGCAGTAGTGGGATCGCGCCTGGGAGTGGGAACTCTGCGACAGCCCGACCGATACAGCTAGACCTGGACCTTTTTGCCGATTTTTTTTGCGATTTTTCGACTTTTTGCAGTCGTTGGAGTCGGAATGTCCTCTTAAATAAAAATAAAAAGCAACATTTAGGTATGACGACTTCCGAGGATATCGACCCCGGCGAACGTCCACTTTCTCTTTAAAATCACAGACCTACGGCGTTTGAAAAATCCAATAAGTCCTCGGCCGATGGCGCTGATTTAACGTTGAATAGTAAATGAAATCAAACAGTCCCATATACAGCGTGTTCCAATACAACAAGTGGAAAAATATGTAAAGGACAAATTATTATTTAGTTTAAATTTGACGATTGTGGTTATTGGTAAGAAAGTAATTTTTACCATATTGTTGCGAATATGGGGCATACGGAGACTTCTTTTGATAACAATATTTTAGTTCCAAAAAGTCAACGTGGCGTTAACAGTATCGAATTATTGATTTCCTGTGTAGTTAAAGTGCCTTTTCTCTTTAACATATCTAAAAATGTTATTAGGAAAAGTTGTTACATAATTTATTTTAATTACATTTAATTTGAAATTGACGCGCTACTTTGAGTTTTCCATTTTGTTTCACTGAAAATTACCATTCGCTATGTGATATCTAAAAATATTGTTGGTAAAACTATTTAAAATTAAAAATACCTAATGGTCGCATGATTTTGAATTTTTGGGAAAAACAAAGTAGGCCGATTGACTTAAAATTTGGTACACGAATATTCTGAATGACTTTTCTTAAATAAAATATTTCGGTATCATCTACGAAATGGAGCTTAGATAATATAATTCAGGTAACTTTCTGAAAACTAGAACCACTTCCATTTTTTTTTCTGTAAAAAAATTAAAGCGCAACTCAGTTTTTCATCATGAAAATAAATTAAAGTAATATACCGTATGACCCACTTCAAACCGGAACACCACCATACAATTTGTATTTGTCATCCGATTCTGATCAGAGTTTTTTTAACGATCGGTCTTCAAAAACTGGACCTTAGGGCAAAACGGCACATATTATTTAAAAAAAAACAAGGCCTACTACTAAAAATTCCGACTACGTCACTGGGCATCCCTTAAAACATCTTTCTACCAAATGTTGTTAAAAAATATCTAACAATAAAAATTCTAGAAATAGAAACCTTGGAAAATCGCGATTTAACTACCTACTTATTTTACCTGCCTATAGTCGCTAAAATCAAGTTGCATGGGGATTAGAAAAAATTGAAACTTTTATTACAAATAAATATTATACCTAGGTACCTAAATACAAAAAAGCTAAAGTAAAGATAAAATTTCAATAATTTTTTTAGTACCTAATCCTCCATTTATTTTGATGAATTTTTCATAGGTACCTCATAATATTTACATTAGGATTTTTGTATTTAGGTAGGTATACCTATTGACATTACTATTATTTGTAATAAACTAAGTTACAGTTTTAATTGCTTCGAATCCACATGCAATTTGATTTCAGCAGTAGGCAGGTAAAATAAGCAGTTAAATCGCCATTTTCGTTGATTTCTAGAATTGTTTTGTTAATTTGGTACAAAGACGCTTTAAGGGATGCCCAGTCCAGTGGCGTAGCCGGAATTTTTATAAAAATATGCCTAATATGGCTTGTCCCATTTTGACCCGAAACATGTGTCGCGTAGGCCTTGGTTTTTTATAATAAAATGTGCCTTTTTGCAAACTACGGTTTTTGATGCCCTATCGTTAAAAAAACTAGATCAAAATCGGGTGATAAATACAAATTTTATGGGGTGTTCCGGTTTGAAGCGGGTCACACTGTATACAGTGTGTCTGGTTTTTCATGTTAACACCCCTGACAATCTAAGTAGGCTGGGGGAATTGAACTAAGCATTTTTTTATAGATATGAAAACAACCTGCCCTACTGCGATTTTTTAGGGGCGTGCGTTTTTCGAAAAATCATTAGGCATTTTTTTCTTTAAAATCTGACACCACAGCGTTACTCAGGACACACCAAAACTCACACATACCTACCAAATTTGAGCAAAAAATATACAGGGAGTTCCATTGGTGTAAAAGGTGTAGGTAAAGGTGTAAAAGTTGCGCAAAATAGGAGTTTTAAAGGCATCTGGCTAGTTAAGTGTGTCCTGGAATTACTTCAAAACAGTTGAACAGGTCAACAGGACCATTTAAAATGTTGATGTGCAAAGATTCAATACAAAAATATACAGGGTATTTTTCTCTGGACCCTCCCAAAATGCTGAATTTTTATGAAACTTTATACGGGTCAAAATTGCTCTGTAATTATCACAAAAATATATTAATGAACACAAAAGTAATTTATTTTTCTACAAAATGCCAACCAACAAATAAAAACAATTTAAATTATTGGACCTTTCTTAACAAAGTCACTGTCTAAGACGATACATTTTTGGTGTGTTTCCTGTTGTGGCACACCAGCTACCTTAACTCATACGGACTTACTGACTGACAGGCTTCTGTATTTTTTAGACTTCATTCGTTTATAATGTTTCTGTTTTTCGAAAAACGGAAATATACTTTGCAAATGATGACCTTTCAGGGACATATCTATAAAATAATTGCCCCGTTCAATTCCCCCTGCCTACTTAGATTTTCAGGGGTGTTAACATGAAAAACCAGACACACTGTATATACCAGATTGAGTTCGCATAAGGTGTAAATTACAAAAAAAAATCTAGTTGAAATTTGAGCTTCTGGGGATCAGCCCTCCTTGGTTTGAAACTAATTTGTGACATAATTTTACTTTCGAAAAATCACGTATGCCTTGGAAATTATCAAGAAACTAATTTTCCACCTACTTAGATTTAAAAAGAGTGGCCTGGAAGTAGTGATTCTACTGGCAGAGGCTAAATTCATTATATGAATTATATGAATGTGGCGATTTAATTATGACCAGGTGAGAGTCATGAGAGATCAAAGAGACTATAGTCATCTAATTCATCTTGTAGGTATCTAGGAAGCTATAATTCTATATTTTGGTTTAGTGTGGGAATAAAGGAATCAGTAGACCTTTAACTACATTTTTTTAAAATTTTATTAATGATATACGTATGTATTTTACTGGTGTTTTATATAATATCAAATGTATAATTAACAAAAATCATCACACTGAGTTTCACTGTGATCGTTGCGCCCTGAGGATGTCCCGTGCAATCGAGGAAGAAAGATTGGAACCAGAAGTTTCGCTAACGCAGGACCCATCCGGAAGAAACTCAGATTCATCACACTCTGCATATGTCAGTTTTCAATCAAGATTTTAACGAATGTTTAGATGTACCTATTTTTCGTTTTTTCCAATTTTTATTTTAATAAGCATTTACCGTTAAGTACCAGGAAAAAATAAAACAGAATAAAAATTCACGGGCATGGGTCAATTAAAGTGCAAATTGCAAGGTTGTCAAGTGATAATTATTTAAGGAATCTCTTTTTAAAAAAACTATAAAATACGACAACGCAAATATACTGATTTAACTAAGTGCGAGGCCCACCTTTTATCAAAACAAGATCGTCACAACAGTAATATCTACAGATAGAAGTGTCTTGAATATGGAACATCGTCAATGATTTAAACAATAAAAATATCAAACCAGGGCCGTTCCTATCGGGGGGACAGAACGTGCACTTGCACGGGGCGGCACAATCAGGCAGGGCGGCAAAAAAATAATAAAAAAATGAATATTTGCCGTTTTAAAAAAACCACTGTCTCAGTTTTGCTTCAATGAAAGCGCGGAGGGTGTTGTTTTAATACGTATCATATTTTCTTAATAGTTTGTTAGTTTTGTAAGTATTCCTATATATTTTTGTGTTTCTTTTAGCTAAGGGTAACATGATTAGAACTGAGAATTTTTTTGCCTTTATTGTACTATAATGTATACATTATACATTCCTTGTACCAGTGACTATAAGTTCTATAGTCACTGCTTGTACCTAATTACAAAGTAAGTTTACGTCTTTAATGATACGATATTTTGATTTATTTTCCTATATTTGAACGAACAAACTATTTTTTTATGGGGGGAGGGGGCGGCAAATTTTATTTTGCACGGGGCGCCAAAAGGGTTAGGAACGGCCCGGTATCAAACTTTAGTAGACAATAAAAAAGAATAACGAAATTATTGACAATCCTGATGAGCTCAAAAAAGGGAAGTACCACTTAAAAATAAAAACCACAGTATTTATTTGTTCCCTTTCCTTCAAGATAGATTTCTAGGTCTGATGAATAGAAAACTGAAACCAAAATTGTCGTTTGGGCTGACCCTTACACAATAAAGGCAATAGTCAGCGGTGGTCGTCGTTTTACAGATTTTTTAAAATCGTTACTGGGCGAGGATTCTGGTTCTGGGTTTTCTGGAGCATACGCCATTTTGACACCAAGTCTATTGAAAATCGATAGTTTGGGTTTTGAGGTATGAAAAAACCAAGTGCACTGTCCATTTTTTTACATAAATGCCTTAATATACTTTCGTCATTATTGGGGGTCTTATTTTACTCGTAATAGTAGCAGGCCATAGAAAATGCAGATTTATAAAATTAGGATACTAGAGATACTAAGAGAGCACCAGACCAGACTTGTCGAAACCTGTCTGGTCTGGTACTCTCCTAGGTTTTGACCGTCTCCCCACTCTCTGCCCACTCCTATTAAAACAGCTAAATAGGAGAGGTTCAACTAAGATCTCATCAGACACGCAGATCATTTACAACATGTCCTTCTTAAACAGTTTAAACAATTTGCTGGTGAAAAATCTGGTGAATGTTCGAGATTTGGAAGTAAATAAAAAATTTGAGATCCAGTGTTTTAAGAGAATAAATACCAAGTTTGGGGAAAAGGTAGTGGCGGAATTTGCCGACTTCAAGACTATCCTGCCTCAGCGTTTTACGGAGCAATTAACTCGAGAGCGAATTGACGAATTGAATGGTGACGACAAAAGGTATTTTTTAACAAGCTTGGGGCCCGTCGGCAAGACTACAAATATTATATTTTCTGAAGCATGAGCGAGAGACTGCGGCGATATATGGAGGCACTCGAAGAGCTGAGACGCTTGATTATTATGTATGAACTAACTAAAAAGTTTAGAAATGTAAAATTGTAAAAATAAAAAATATTATTTGTTTGTGTGTTTTTTATTTCTCTAAGAGGGTGTGATTGAATAAACTTGTGTCAATCCAATGCCGGTTGTTAGGCAATTTTGCTTCAATTATGTCCGGACACAAATATTCTGACAATTTAAACAGCAAAACATAAAAAATTGACTAGTGAATTATCCAGTGCGAAAATATTCTACATAATATCCAATTGGGCAATTGCTCAAGTCGGTCCTCCAAATTTCTCGAATATGCGTTTTCCTGTGTTTTTTACTTCGGATTTGAGGGGTATATCGATTGGTTTGATGCTGAGGGGTGAGAGGTTCGACCAACAGAGAAGTAAAAAATTCGAGAGTTTTAAGAGGATAAATATGAACACGTTGACTGCCATGTGTATATAATATTATGCATAGATTCGTCTGCTGCTGCGGTTCGATTAACAGAGAAGTAAAAAATTCGAGATTTTTAAGAGGATAAATATTAACACGCCTTGTGTATATATATTATGCACAGATTGGTCTGCTGCTGCGGTTCGATCAACAGAGGAGTAAAAAATTCGAGAGTTTTAAGAGGATAAATATGAACACGTTGACTGCCATGTGTATACAGGGTGATTCAGGAGGAAATGTCAATATTTTAGGTACGTATTCGGGGACCCAAAATAAACATAAAAGTTCCTATAAACATGGGTCCTATTCCCGGCCGTTACCGAAATACAGGGGTAAACAACATTCAATTTAAGGTTTTTATTACATTATTTATAACAGGTAGGCTAGGTTTTATAGTTTTCAAAAATGCCACCGTTTACTTCTAAACATAAGTCAGCTCTCTGGTGAATAGCTCGGGTCGCTCTATGAATGGATACGAGCCTGTTTCTTATAGTTGCTGCTGCATTTATTATTCGATCGAGTAATGCATCTCTAGTGTTTACTTTACTTGAATATACCAATGATTTAAACCACCCCCAAAGACAATAATCCAGAGGATTAAGGTCTACTATTGCTAAGCAACAGGAATTTCCGCCTGAATCACCCAAAACCTAGCCTACCTGTTATAAATAATGTAATAAAAACCTTAAATTGAATGTTGTTTACCCCTGTATTTCGGTAACGGCCGGGAATAGGACCCATGTTTATAGGAACTTTTATGTTTATTTTGGGTCCCCGAATACGTACCTAAAATATTGACATTTCCTCCTGAATCACCCTGTATAATATTATGCATAGATTCGTCTGCTGCTGCGGTTCGATTAACAGAGAAGTAAAAAATTCGAGATTTTTAAGAGGATAAATATTAACACGCCTTGTGTATATATATTATGCACAGATTGGTCTGCTGCTGCGGTTCGATCAACAGAGGAGTAAAAAATTTCTAGAGTTTTAAGAGGATAAATATTAACACGTTGACTGCCATGTGTATATATATTATGCACAGATTGGTCTGGTGCTGCGGGTCGATCAACAGCGAAGTAAAAAATTCTAGTGTTTTAAGAGGATAACTATTAACACGCCTTGTGTATATTATGCACGGGTCTGGTTCTGCGGTTCGATCAGGTAAAAAATTCGAGAGTCTTAAGAGGATAGTGGTTGACGAATTTGCATGAATGGCTTTCAGGCTGCGGCCATGGAGGCAATGTCTGAGAAGCATGATTATGAGCGAAATAAAAAGTTTAAATTATGAAAATATTTGTTAATAATAGTTAAAATAGTCCTCAAGTTGTGTGAATTTCAGATGATAGAACTTGTCAGGAAAAAATCAATACTACGGCAGAGCGCCCATAATCGGCCGCCGTAGGGCTCCGCATCATAAACCCTCTAAAGGGGCCATTTACCGCAAAGGATTGCTTCAAGAATTTTGTCTGAAGTTTTAAACGTGGGAATATGTCGCGTATTTAGTTTTTCTACATAGATGATTTTAATTTGGTCTGTAGTACCATGATTGTTTAAATCTAAAAAATAACTTATTATTTGTTACATGAGTAGTACCATGATGGTTTAAATCTAAAAATAACTTGTTTATTATTAATGAGTAGCACCGTGATTAAATCTAAAAAATAACTTTATATAGCTAACGCCCTCTGGGTGCCAGCATCTGCTTTACTGGTCGAGAAATTTTAACCGTTACTAATGGCTGGGTGAATTTCTATTGAAACAGCTTGGAGACTATTCGAGCGCCGGTATTTTGTATTCTTTTTCTTCCTCGGTCCGCCAGATGGGTCTAGTGTGCAACTTCCCGACACGAGCTTGTTTGAAATAGATAAGTTCTTGTCCTAGACCTCTCAACGGTCGAGCTGGGGTTCAAAAGGTACAGCACTATTAGATATTAGTCAGTTATCAAGGAACCCCAATCAGCTCCCCGCCCCTTCTCCGTCACAATTCCGTCCGATCTGTACAGTTCCGGAAGGAATGGTCTGTCGGTTGGGGAACCGCCACCCTTTTTTTGGGTGGCGGGGGGGGATTTATAAAACCTCGAACCCCCCGCGCGAGGCTCGGCAATAATGTATCTGCTAGATCCAGCTCTATGTTAAAAATGTTCGATCTAATGAAGTAAACATTTTTGCAGTCCTATTGGACTCTAAGTATATCCTTACTCGAAATATAACAGTCACATTCAAACAGAATAATGCAATAACTTTTTTGAATATCCATGTTTATCATCCGGTATATTGTCCGGATGCGGCACGTGCCAAGCAGAGGATATTACCTAGACCCATAGACCTTACTCTCCCTTCAAGATTTATGACTTGGCAATTATAGCTTCTTCGGTACAATAAGGTACGTAATAAATATTCTTGGCGATAAAAACCTTAACACGTTGAGTGTCGAACTTGCCCAACGCGCCATGTGCATATTCAGGCAGCGCTTTATGTCAGGCTGCGTAATGTGCATATGTACCGTGCAGGAATCTGATGGTGCGGCATGGAATTAACACCATCTTAGTTGGTGATATCTTACTATTTTGATTTTTGTTAGATATTAGCTGTGGTAATATAAATAACTAAATACAGGGAAATAAATGAACTGCGGTGGTGGTTAAAAAAGCACGAACCCCTCGCGCGAGGCTCGGCAATAATGTATCTGCTAGATCCAGCTCTATGTTAAAAATGTTCGATCTTATTATTTTGTCAGTTTAGAAATCCTACTCTCCATTCAATATTAAAAACTTGATTTTCAAACAAATTATAAAAGGAGCATGCACGCTTAGATTCCCTGACTTAGAATAAAATTTAAAAGATTTGTTATACAATTTCGAATCTGACGTTGAACTTAATCTACTTGAAGTATTTTTTCAAAATATGAAGATAGTCAAATTCTAAACACATTTGCAAGTGATCATCGCATGTTTGAATACACAATGTATTATTTCAAATGTTGGATCTAATATAATAAAGTAAAAATTTTGACAGTTTACCTAATAGCACAGAATAAATAGCTTTGCAACAGAAGCCTCCTTACGGACATGTATCAAAAATAAGCGAGTCTCCATTTCAATTTACAGAAAGACAAACAGTATATTAATCATAAATTTGGTTCTAATACAATATCTTTGCTATGTAGATTAACGTAAAATCGAATAAAATGCAAATTATTCATGACTTTAGAAGATATTTCGCTAAAAAGCGAGTCTCCTTTTGACACATGTCGCTAAGAAATTGTCTGTATTACTCGTTAGTCTGTGCTAATAGGACCTCCCAACTCGATAATCCAGCTATAAAAGTCGCATTCAGGATTATGCTTTTTCAATATCCAGGTATATCATCGCGGCACGTGCCGCAGAGGGTATTAGACCTATAGACCTGTAATTATTATTCTCACTTCAAGATTTATGACTTAGCAATTATAGCTTCTTCGGTACAATAAGGTATAATAACGTATTCGAAGTTCTCGGATTGTAGCACCGTGTATGTTTAACATTAATAGGAAACTTAGCATAATAAAATACAGTAAAATTTTTTAATTATTTATTAATGAAAAATATTCTTATTCTAATTTTGTCTCATATACAAGAGGATTGAAGCAAACTTTAATTTTAGAATCTATGCAATTTGAGTTCGATGTTGTCGATATTTATAATGGAATTTAAATAATTACAACCTATTAAGTCTCACGCATCACAAGTTTTACACAATTTGTATGCAAAACCTTGTATGAATGTATGCAAAACCTTGAAAGTCGCAAAAATTGGACGCAACTCGCAAGCAACGCAAGATGTATGCAAATCCTTGAGAGACGCAAAAATTGGACTCGCAAGCTGTATATATAGTACGCAATTAAAAGACATTTGACCTACCTTGAAAGCTAATGGACATTTTTTCGACTTTTAAGTGTTAACTACTATAGTTACTTTTCGAAAGAGAGAGTACCTGCGAGCTGTTTCAACAAACTGAGCGGTATAATACATGTAAAAAATTATAAGTTAAAGTTTAAGCTTAGGAATCATTCATAATATAGCAATTTTCCGATTATGAATTCATACTTGCAAAAACATCTTAGTTTGAGGGAAGAGTCGCGTATAAACATAATAAGTACCACATACCCACCAAATATTTCACCAAAATTGTCATATTTTCTCACCTGTTGTGTGGAGAAATAAACAAAACATCATAGCCTCAAGGGAGCCGAAGACCCTGTGTAATTTCTGAAACTAAGTATCCAGTTGTGCCATCAAAGTTTTCTTCTTCTTAAAATAAGCTACGTTTTTGCTAAATTTGTTTTTTATATTGTGCCGATTTGCAGCATCACTTAGCTGTCTACTGACACATCTTTACGTTTTAGGACGCAAAAGCGCGGTACTAAAAAATCATCCTGTATAGAAAAGTTGATCGGTTAAAGTTACAAAAACAGATTCTAAAAACAATAATATGAATGTTACACATCCAGATCCTGACGTTTCAAAACTTAAACAGACGTTAAACAAAAATTGAAATGAGTTTCTATAGTCTACTTGTCTTGGAAATTTGTAAATAATAGTAAAATCTTTTTTCATCCTAGGCGTTTGTAAGGCAAAATACTAACCATACAGTATGCGCAGGGAAAATGTAAGACCTGTGATACCTAGAATATATGTTTTATGGTAGAATTATGGTGTATTGAACTTATTCGTTTCCCAAAGCACCACATGTTTCATACAAGCTGGCGGTACAACTTTTTGATGCAGGTGAAAGCGACGTTAATCTAGAACGATCCAATTGCTATTGTATTATTTTTTGGACAAAATTTATGACGGCTTTACACTATCAGGTGAAGGGTACCCCTTCAGACGTATTGCCCACCATAAAGCATGTCACAAAAGTATATTGTCCGTTTTAGAAAGTCCAAACATCCCCAAAGCGAGCTGTTTAAATATTAAATCATTTAGAATATACAGGCAATTTGTAGATATACATGTATCCTTTTTCCCTTAACTCGAGGTGCTTAGGTATAAACTTCAATAACTCTATGCAAAAAAACATGTATATTTGCTACATATGCAGCATTTCGTACTCTAACTCGAGGTAATTATAAGACATATTTTTATTAAGATAGAAATGAACCCTACAGAAAAATTTAGAACAAAATTCCTAAAATATAAACTAACCTCAGATGCTTTTAACTGAAAAAATCTTTGCTGTGTAGAAGAAGTTGTAACAAACAACATACTTATAAAATATACTCTCAATTCATACAAAACCATCTATTTTTTAACATGTTGACTGTCATGTGCATATATGCACAGACAACTTACACGCCATTTGTATATTCACAGCGCTTTATGTCAGACCGCGTAATGTGCATACCGTGCATTTCTTATGGGGAATCTGTTTCTACTTTGACATTAAACTGTAGCACGTAGGAAAACAATATCAAGAGGACATTTTGCAATTAGAATATGCATAAAAAATCCATTTTGTTACTATTCAATATGTTTCATTTTATTGAACAATTGTACCGATTACTCACTTCACCAATTATTATTCAAGTTGTTTGATATAACAGTTTTATGCTGTTATAACTTGTACATGATTTAAATACCTTAATTAGTAACAATTTAAGTCCACATATTTCCAAAAATTTTAACACCCTGTAGCTTTATAAGACTTTAAAAAGATATAGAAAGAACGATTATTTGAAGATCTGTTAAAACTGATTCACTGTATAAGTAGGAAAAAATCATCGCTAACGTTCAGGAAAAATCTACCAAACTGGCAACACTGTTTCGATATACACAAGATGCGTGGCGCGTTTCTTCTTTAGTTCATCCGTGCTACCCCATCGTGCTCCGAGCCGCCTTTACTCAGTTCACCCGTGTTTCGAGCCGCTTTTACTCAGTTCACCTGTGCTTCGTCGCTTTGAACAGTATGAAATCATCAAAAATTAACATCTTAAGTGATTACCGTTTGGTAGCTGTAAGTTTTTTTAGTTTAATTTCTCATTTGATTCTCATTGAACCCATTTACTTGTAGCCAACTCAGAGTGTCGACGAGACGGCCAACGCTGTGACGTCAATTTGTCTTTAACCTGTAAGTTTGCATTAATCAGTATTTTCACATATAATGTTTCCCTTTCATAGCTGTCCAACCTCAATACAATCTAAAAGTTTATTGTGGATTTGAGAAAACAGATGGCATGTCAGTAGCTAATAATGGCGGTGAATTAACAGAAGTTCCTGCCAGAGAAGGTATCCCAATGAAGGCAACAGCTATTTGTGCCTATAATTCTGCAAAACCATACATAGATGTGGCTTCATATTCTACTTCATTGCATAGGTCGGTAAAATGGTTTCGTAAGATAGCCGTAGAGGTATTGACAGAAATATCGCTGGTAAATGCTTGGCATTTGTACAAAGTTGTTAATAATTCATCTATGCAGATTACAACTTTTAGAGAAATACTTTGCATGCTATTATTGGAGAGTAATAAACAACCGATCCCAGAAGAAAACAATACAGATCATAAAATGCAGACATCGATGTAAGTTTTGTTATAAAAAGCATGCAAAAGACCATGACAGAAAATACGCTATAGCTCACAGTAAGCAAGTTCTCTCTACGTACGTCCAGCTTGTTCAGGAAGTCCAGCGATTTGTGTGGAATGTGTTTTTACTGTTCACAATTCAAAATTAAAATAATCTTTTTGTTTGTATACAGTAGGTATATTTCTATGTCAATCTATGTAGAAAAACATTTTTTGTTACCAGAAAAGCCATTTTTTGTTGCCAACATTATTTACTTTTGCATAAAACTTGTCGACAGAAAATATAACTTGAAAGGGGAATATTGCAGTACATTTATTTTCCTGTATTTAGTTATTTACAAGAATAAATATCTTATAGACTGAAATTAAAAGTTGAAAATTTGTAACAAAAACGTAAATGGTAAGATATCACGAGACCAACTAAGATGGTGTTAATCACATGTCAACAGATTCCCCATAAGAAATGCACGGTATGCACATTACGCGGTCTGACATAAAGCGCTGTGAATATACAAATGGCGTGCAAGTTGTCTGTGCATATATGCACATGACAGTCAACATGTTAAAAAATAGATGGTTTTGTATGAATTGAGAGTATATTTTATAAGTATGTTGTTTGTTACAACTTCTTCTACACAGCAAAGATTTTTTCAGTTAAAAGCATCTGAGGTTAGTTTATATTTTAGGAATTTTGTTCTAAATTTTTCTGTAGGGTTCATTTCTATCTTAATAAAAATATGTCTTATAATTACCTCGAGTTAGAGTACGAAATGCTGCATATGTAGCAAATATACATGTTTTTTTTGCATAGAGTTATTGAAGTTTATACCTAAGCACCTCGAGTTAAGGGAAAAAGGATACATGTATATCTACAAATTGCCTGTATATTCTAAATGATTTAATATTTAAACAGCTCGCTTTGGGGATGTTTGGACTTTCTAAAACGGACAATATACTTTTGTGACATGCTTTATGGTGGGCAATACGTCTGAAGGGGTACCCTTCACCTGATAGTGTAAAGCCGTCATAAATTTTGTCCAAAAAATAATACAATAGCAATTGGATCGTTCTAGATTAACGTCGCTTTCACCTGCATCAAAAAGTTGTACCGCCAGCTTGTATGAAACATGTGGTGCTTTGGGAAACGAATAAGTTCAATACACCATAATTCTACCATAAAACATATATTCTAGGTATCACAGGTCTTACATTTTCCCTGCGCATACTGTATGGTTAGTATTTTGCCTTACAAACGCCTAGGATGAAAAAAGATTTTACTATTATTTACAAATTTCCAAGACAAGTAGACTATAGAAACTCATTTCAATTTTTGTTTAACGTCTGTTTAAGTTTTGAAACGTCAGGATCTGGATGTGTAACATTCATATTATTGTTTTTAGAATCTGTTTTTGTAACTTTAACCGATCAACTTTTCTATACAGGATGATTTTTTAGTACCGCGCTTTTGCGTCCTAAAACGTAAAGATGTGTCAGTAGACAGCTAAGTGATGCTGCAAATCGGCACAATATAAAAAACAAATTTAGCAAAAACGTAGCTTATTTTAAGAAGAAGAAAACTTTGATGGCACAACTGGATACTTAGTTTCAGAAATTACACAGGGTCTTCGGCTCCCTTGAGGCTATGATGTTTTGTTTATTTCTCCACACAACAGGTGAGAAAATATGACAATTTTGGTGAAATATTTGGTGGGTATGTGGTACTTATTATGTTTATACGCGACTCTTCCCTCAAACTAAGATGTTTTTGCAAGTATGAATTCATAATCGGAAAATTGCTATATTATGAATGATTCCTAAGCTTAAACTTTAACTTATAATTTTTTACATGTATTATACCGCTCAGTTTGTTGAAACAGCTCGCAGGTACTCTCTCTTTCGAAAAGTAACTATAGTAGTTAACACTTAAAAGTCGAAAAAATGTCCATTAGCTTTCAAGGTAGGTCAAATGTCTTTTAATTGCGTACTATATATACAGCTTGCGAGTCCAATTTTTGCGTCTCTCAAGGATTTGCATACATCTTGCGTTGCTTGCGAGTTGCGTCCAATTTTTGCGACTTTCAAGGTTTTGCATACATTCATACAAGGTTTTGCATACAAATTGTGTAAAACTTGTGATGTGTGAGACTTAATAGGTTGTAATTATTTAAATTCCATTATAAATATCGACAACATCGAACTCAAATTGCATAGATTCTAAAATTAAAGTTTGCTTCAATCCTCTTGTATATGAGACAAAATTAGAATAAGAATATTTTTCATTAATAAATAATTAAAAAATTTTACTGTATTTTATTATGCTAAGTTTCCTATTAATGTTAAACATACACGGTGCTACAATCCGAGAACTTCGAATACGTTATTATACCTTATTGTACCGAAGAAGCTATAATTCCTAAGTCATAAATCTTGAAGTGAGAATAATAATTACAGGTCTATAGGTCTAATACCCTCTGCGGCACGTGCCGCGATGATATACCTGGATATTGAAAAAGCATAATCCTGAATGCGACTTTTATAGCTGGATTATCGAGTTGGGAGGTCCTATTAGCACAGACTAACGAGTAATACAGACAATTTCTTAGCGACATGTGTCAAAAGGAGACTCGCTTTTTAGCGAAATATCTTCTAAAGTCATGAATAATTTGCATTTTATTCGATTTTACGTTAATCTACATAGCAAAGATATTGTATTAGAACCAAATTTATGATTAATATACTGTTTGTCTTTCTGTAAATTGAAATGGAGACTCGCTTATTTTTGATACATGTCCGTAAGGAGGCTTCTGTTGCAAAGCTATTTATTCTGTGCTATTAGGTAAACTGTCAAAATTTTTACTTTATTATATTAGATCCAACATTTGAAATAATACATTGTGTATTCAAACATGCGATGATCACTTGCAAATGTGTTTAGAATTTGACTATCTTCATATTTTGAAAAAATACTTCAAGTAGATTAAGTTCAACGTCAGATTCGAAATTGTATAACAAATCTTTTAAATTTTATTCTAAGTCAGGGAATCTAAGCGTGCATGCTCCTTTTATAATTTGTTTGAAAATCAAGTTTTTAATATTGAATGGAGAGTAGGATTTCTAAACTGACAAAATAATAAGATCGAACATTTTTAACATAGAGCTGGATCTAGCAGATACATTATTGCCGAGCCTCGCGCGAGGGGTTCGTGCTTTTTTAACCACCACCGCAGTTCATTTATTTCCCTGTATTTAGTTATTTATATTACCACAGCTAATATCTAACAAAAATCAAAATAGTAAGATATCACCAACTAAGATGGTGTTAATTCCATGCCGCACCATCAGATTCCTGCACGGTACATATGCACATTACGCAGCCTGACATAAAGCGCTGCCTGAATATGCACATGGCGCGTTGGGCAAGTTCGACACTCAACGTGTTAAGGTTTTTATCGCCAAGAATATTTATTACGTACCTTATTGTACCGAAGAAGCTATAATTGCCAAGTCATAAATCTTGAAGGGAGAGTAAGGTCTATGGGTCTAGGTAATATCCTCTGCTTGGCACGTGCCGCATCCGGACAATATACCGGATGATAAACATGGATATTCAAAAAAGTTATTGCATTATTCTGTTTGAATGTGACTGTTATATTTCGAGTAAGGATATACTTAGAGTCCAATAGGACTGCAAAAATGTTTACTTCATTAGATCGAACATTTTTAACATAGAGCTGGATCTAGCAGATACATTATTGCCGAGCCTCGCGCGGGGGGTTCGAGGTTTTATTAATCCCCCCCCGCCACCCAAAAAAAGGGTGGCGGTTCCCCAACCGACAGACCATTCCTTCCGGAACTGTACAGATCGGACGGAATTGTGACGGAGAAGGGGCGGGGAGCTGATTGGGGTTCCTTGATAACTGACTAATATCTAATAGTGCTGTACCTTTTGAACCCCAGCTCGACCGTTGAGAGGTCTAGGACAAGAACTTATCTATTTCAAACAAGCTCGTGTCGGGAAGTTGCACACTAGACCCATCTGGCGGACCGAGGAAGAAAAAGAATACAAAATACCGGCGCTCGAATAGTCTCCAAGCTGTTTCAATAGAAATTCACCCAGCCATTAGTAACGGTTAAAATTTCTCGACCAGTAAAGCAGATGCTGGCACCCAGAGGGCGTTAGCTATATAAAGTTATTTTTTAGATTTAATCACGGTGCTACTCATTAATAATAAACAAGTTATTTTTAGATTTAAACCATCATGGTACTACTCATGTAACAAATAATAAGTTATTTTTTAGATTTAAACAATCATGGTACTACAGACCAAATTAAAATCATCTATGTAGAAAAACTAAATACGCGACATATTCCCACGTTTAAAACTTCAGACAAAATTCTTGAAGCAATCCTTTGCGGTAAATGGCCCCTTTAGAGGGTTTATGATGCGGAGCCCTACGGCGGCCGATTATGGGCGCTCTGCCGTAGTATTGATTTTTTCCTGACAAGTTCTATCATCTGAAATTCACACAACTTGAGGACTATTTTAACTATTATTAACAAATATTTTCATAATTTAAACTTTTTATTTCGCTCATAATCATGCTTCTCAGACATTGCCTCCATGGCCGCAGCCTGAAAGCCATTCATGCAAATTCGTCAACCACTATCCTCTTAAGACTCTCGAATTTTTTACCTGATCGAACCGCAGAACCAGACCCGTGCATAATATACACAAGGCGTGTTAATAGTTATCCTCTTAAAACACTAGAATTTTTTACTTCGCTGTTGATCGACCCGCAGCACCAGACCAATCTGTGCATAATATATATACACATGGCAGTCAACGTGTTAATATTTATCCTCTTAAAACTCTAGAAATTTTTTACTCCTCTGTTGATCGAACCGCAGCAGCAGACCAATCTGTGCATAATATATATACACAAGGCGTGTTAATATTTATCCTCTTAAAAATCTCGAATTTTTTACTTCTCTGTTAATCGAACCGCAGCAGCAGACGAATCTGCATAATATTATATACACATGGCAGTCAACGTGTTCATATTTATCCTCTTAAAACTCTCGAATTTTTTACTCCTCTGTTGATCGAACCGCAGCAGCAGACCAATCTGTGCATAATATACAGGGTTAACTATCACTTAGTACAAAAATTTTTATGGCAGATAAAGAAAAATTAGACTTGCTAAAATAAATTTTCAAAAATTTTCTAACATTTGTCTTAAGCCTAAAAAAATTTTTTTTCAAATTGTATTAAACCCCTCAAAAAACGCCGCCTATGGACGCCCGCGCGACATGTCTAAAAATTTCGCATATGTCAATAGCGCGGCGTTGCCACGTCTATCAATTTATCCGAGGATTCACCACAAAATTTCGATTTCCTTTTAAAAACGATTACTTTCTGAGGAACATGTAGAATGCCTATGAAACACCTACCTTACTGACATTTCCAGGATTGTTTGTACCATTTTCTGTTTTCTTGCTTTTTTACATTAAAAGTCACACAACACAACATTCACATTTTTTAAATCTGTTGGGGATCTCTTGGTTTCCCTCTGCTATTCCTTTTGTTTGAAGCGAGGTACTCAGCCTGACGACCACGACGAGGTAGATCCCCTCCGCCAGGAAAACCCCGAAGGGTAACCGAAAAATCACAACTGCACTAGCACACATTGCACAAATGCACATGCAAAGCACTACAGTAGCTGTTCAAAGAGGCCGCCGTTAACTTCGATGCACAAATTCACTCGGTTAACTAAAGAAGTCCGGATACGTGCAAAAAGTCCATGATTATTCCGGATTTGAACAGCTGCACCTTCAATTCGTTCACGTAACTGCTGCTCGTTGTCGATTTCCTGCTCGTACACAATCGCCTTCATGAATCCCCAAATACAAAAATCCATTGGATTCAAGTCTGGTGATCGCGGCGGCCATGCAATGGGCCCTCCTCTTCCGATCCAACGGTTGGGGCATTGGTCGTCTAAAAGTGCACGAACAGGTCTCGCAAAATGGGCTGGTGCACCATCGTGCATAAACCACATGTCATGCAGTACTTGTAGTGGCAAATTATCAAACAAAACATTTGTCAGAAAATACAAGTATCGTTCAGCGTTTAAATTTTCCGGTAGAATGTATGGTCCAATTAATCGATCTCCATAAACTCCAGCCCAAACATTGATGGAAAACCGACGTTGGAAATTAAACCGCCGAACAGCATGTGGGTTCTCATCGGACCAAATATGGCTGTTGTGTCTAAAAAAAAAACAAAAATTAGAAATATTCACAATTTTGGCGAAGGCGTTAGGATTGACATAGCCAATTTTATAATAAATAAAAAAGATAATATGGAGGAGAGAAAGCTATAAGTAAGTAAAAATTTACATACGTGTTTAAAACCCCAGCACGTGTGAAGCAGCATTCGTCTGTCCAAAGAATGTTGAAAACAAAGTTTGGGTCTTGGGCGATTCGATCACGTAGCCAAGTGCAGTAGGTCATTCTCACCGGAAAATCATTTGCTTCTAATGCTTGGACCTTTTGTATGTGATAAGGGTGAAGGCCGTTTTCCCTTAGAATCCTCCATGCCTGTAAATAATTGTATTGTTACATTTTAAATTTTATGTAGGTATTAGGTGCAAGCAAAGACAATCCCATCACATGGGATAGTCTTTGGTAGAAGTCAGTTTTATTGGTTTTATTTTACTTGCCTTGTTCTGAGATATTCCCAATCTCCTTGCAATAGCTGTAGTGCTTATGGAAGGTTGCTCTTCCACCAAATCAAGCACTGACTCAACATCGTCCATGTTCATTTGCCCTCCAGGCCCACCCCTTCGAGCTTGCAAAACACCAGTGTTTCGCATACGTTGTACAATGTTCACGAAAGTACGTGGGTTAGGCATATTTGTCCTGTTAGGAAAACGAATACGGTATTCTGCTGCAGCTCGATGTGCACTTTCATCGCATCTCCCGTACATTATAACCATGTCCGTTAACTCGGCGTTCGAATACTCCGGCATTTTCACAAAGACGCTGAACGATTTGCCGCGAAAATCAAGACAAAACTGGGAAATAACGCCATGTTACATTCGCAAATGCCCTCCGTCGGCTACTAGCCAAACTTGAAAAGGTTTGTTCCAACAGGGCCAATAACCGTGCTCAAGCACGTTCAGCGCATGCGCACTACCCCGCTGGCTGTTCCAACTGCATGTACCTACCGACACGGGACGATACACGCACTGTTCCAGCCGATTTATGGATTATTTGTGTATCGTCCTTGTACGATAAAAACGGTGCCTGGTCTAAAGCAATAACCGCGTGTACTGACATGCGCAATGTAGTCATGTGACAGAGATAAACAATAACCTCATATTTTTGTTTTTACGTAGATGGTTTTAAATCGATGGCTGGGATCGTGTTTTTTATTTCTTGTTGGTTTTTGGCTTGTTGGGTAGGGCGGGGAATCGTTGAACAATAATTTTTTAGAGTGAAGAGTGAGGTTAGCCCACCGAACATTCGGTTAGCCACATATTAAACACGCAGGTTAGGTGCGGTCGCAAAACGTGATTTGGTCGATTTGATTCACAATCCGTTCCATCTGAAATTTTCTTTGGGATCGCACATGAACGGTGCAAAACTAGCGCATGCGTTCTTTAAGGGTTATCATCTAGTTCATGTACAGTTCTGTGACGGTACGTAAATTCGAGTTGGAACAAATGATCCCAAAGAAAATTTCAGATGGAACGGAAAAATTGTTCAACGATTCCCCGCCCTACCCAACAAGCCAAAAACCAACAAGAAATAAAAAACACGATCCCAGCCATCGATTTAAACCTATCTACGTAAAAACAAAAATATGATGTTAATGTTTATCTCTGTCACACGACCATACACTGCGCATGTCAGTACACGCGGTTATTGCTTTAGACCAGGCACCGTTTTTATCGTACAAGGACGATACACAAATGATCCATAAATCGGCTGGAACAGTGCGTGTATCGTCCCGTGTCGGTAGGTACATAATTCAGTTGGAACAGCCAGTGGGGTAGTGCGCATGCGCTGAACGTGCTTGAGCACGGTTATTGGCCCTGTTGGAACAAACCTTGTATGTACAGTTAGTTGCCTAGCTAGGAAGTTATGAAATGACGAACGGGGCAACGCGGAGCAGTCGAAAAAACGTTTCATAGACTCGACCGGGCCGATACGTCGCTTAATTCATACCGCCGAGGCTTCAGAACAATAAATCCTTTATCTATGCTTCAGAAGAGGTTAGATGGTGGACAAGAATTCATCAGAGGAGCTCCGGGGGTATTAAGGGAGACGGCTTGTGGTGTCGCGGTAATGAGCTTTCCGCGAGAGTAGGAACCGGTCCGGATACGAGCTAAGGTAAGGGGAATCTAATAGCGCTGCATCTGTACAGATTCAAATCGATTGTTATTTATGTATTTTTTAAATTTGTTTGAGTAAAAAGGTATTTTCACCGTTCCTAAATCAACGGCAACACCGCGGAAAATCACTTCAGCTGTCAGTACCTTCAGAAGCCAAATTGGATGACGTCATTAAAGGCGGGGATTTACAGGGAAAATAGGGGTCTTTACCCGTTTTTTTAAAGATCGTAAAAAAAATCTAAAAATATTTTTCTATGTTTTCTTAAGCCACCCTGCGCACGTGGTAAAAATTTTTGTACTAAGTCATAGTTAACCCTGTATATACACAAGGCGTGTTAATATTTATCCTCTTAAAAATCTCGAATTTTTTACTTCTCTGTTAATCGAACCGCAGCAGCAGACGAATCTATGCATAATATTATATACACATGGCAGTCAACGTGTTCATATTTATCCTCTTAAAACTCTCGAATTTTTTACTTCTCTGTTGGTCGAACCTCTCACCCCTCAGCATCAAACCAATCGATATACCCCTCAAATCCGAAGTAAAAACACAGACAATATTTTGGAAAAACGCATATTCGAGAAATTTGGAGGACCGACTTGAGCAATTGCCCAATTGGATATTATGTAGAATATTTTCGCACTGGATAATTCACTAGTCAATTTTTTATGTTTTGCTGTTTAAATTGTCAGAATATTTGTGTCCGGACATAATTGAAGCAAAATTGCCTAACAACCGGCATTGGATTGACACAAGTTTATTCAATCACACCCTCTTAGAGAAATAAAAAACACACAAACAAATAATATTTTTTATTTTTACAATTTTACATTTCTAAACTTTTTAGTTAGTTCATACATAATAATCAAGCGTCTCAGCTCTTCGAGTGCCTCCATATATCGCCGCAGTCTCTCGCTCATGCTTCAGAAAATATAATATTTGTAGTCTTGCCGACGGGCCCCAAGCTTGTTAAAAAATACCTTTTGTCGTCACCATTCAATTCGTCAATTCGCTCTCGAGTTAATTGCTCCGTAAAACGCTGAGGCAGGATAGTCTTGAAGTCGGCAAATTCCGCCACTACCTTTTCCCCAAACTTGGTATTTATTCTCTTAAAACACTGGATCTCAAATTTTTTATTTACTTCCAAATCTCGAACATTCACCAGATTTTTCACCAGCAAATTGTTTAAACTATTTAAGAAGGACATGTTGTAAATGATCTGCGTGTCTGATGAGATCTTAGTTGAACCTCTCCTATTTAGCTGTTTTAATAGGAGTGGGCAGAGAGTGGGGAGACGGTCAAAACCTAGGAGAGTACCAGACCAGACAGGTTTCGACAAGTCTGGTCTGGTGCTCTCTTAGTATCTCTACTTAGGATATAGGTCTTTTGGAGTATTATATTATATTATAGAGAAAAAAATTTGAGAATACCACAACCCCGTTAAGAAATAATGAATTGTCTGGAGTATATTTTGTATATTTTGGGCAAAATATACAGGATGTCTTAAAAAACTGTGACGCTCACTTCTGGCCTAAGTGAAGCATTGAATAAAGGATATACAGGGTGTTTCTAAATTATGGTGCCAGCGTAATATGACAGATAAAAAATGCCATTTTGAACAAAAAGTTTCCTATAAACATGGGTCCTAAAATGTCCAATAAGAAAGTTACAGGGTGATGAAAGTATAGTTTGAAAAACATCTTTATCGCAATAACTTCTACAGAAGTTATGCAATTTAAATGAAACTTGTTGCAATTCTTTAGTAATAATTGAAGTGCAACATATTTGTGTAAAAACGATTTATTCCCATCGACCAGAGGCGGAGGGGCGAGGTATCACAATGGGTTTTCTACTCATAACTTTTTTGAGGTTATCTTTTTGGTCTCGTAGGTTCATCATTTTAGTGCATCTTTTTATTTTGCAACAAAAATGTACTCTTGTTTCATAACGATAAAATCAACCGTTTGCGTTGAAATCGGCAAAATATGCTCCAAATCATCTGTTAACTCCAAAATTCGAAAAATAAAATTTTCAACTACCGCTTTCAAATTTTACAAAATAATTCTACCATTTAAAGTGACAAAAAAAATCCCTATAAACTATGTATCAAAAATTTTTCGCTTTAAAAATGGAACTGATAGAAATCGACAAAATTTTGAAATACATATTTCAGCAAAACCAGTGATGTTTTACTCAATATCCACTAGGCATTTTTTCTTAATTTTGAATGTACAATTCATCTGTAAAACATTTAAATGCGGTAGGCGATAATTTTATTTTTCGAATTTTCGAGTTAACAGGTTTTTTGGGGCACATGTTGCCGATTTCAACGTACACGGTTGATTTTATCGTTATGAAACAAGAGTACATTTTTGTTGCATAATAAAAAGATGCACTAAAATGATGAACCGACGAGACCAAAAAGATAACCTCAGAAAAGTTATGAGTAGAAAACCCATTGTACTACCCCGCCCCTCCGCCTCTGGTCGATGAGAATAAATCGTTTTTATACAGAATTGTTGCACTTCAGTTAATAAAGAATTGCACCAAGTCTCATTTAAATTGCATAACTTCTGTAGAAGTTATTGCGGTAAAGATATTTTTCAAACTATACTTTCATCACCCTGTAACTTTCTTGTTATGCATTTTAGGATTCATGTTTATATGAGATTTTTTGTTCAAAATGACATTTTATATTTGTCATATTACGTTGGCACCATAATTTAGAAAAACCCTGTATATTCTGAATGTAATGGGTACCTACTGACAATAATTTTCGTTTATACGAAATAAGCTTTTGTGTTTCGACCTTTTATTTTCGACCTTTGGATTTTCCCTGTCTTCATTTTAATCATAAGATCTTACAAGCAGTGTTTTATTTTATAGGTTATGAAAACCTTGAAAATAATAATTCCAGTGCATATGCTTTTAAGATCTTATGATTAAAATGAGAGATGTTTGTACTAAATTTTAATGTTATTAGATTTTATGCTATACAACTTAAAAAATACGAAATCTGACGTCACTTTCGCTGTCGGCAACCCCCTCTTAACGTATACTAAAAAAACAATAATATATAGGGCAATCCATTAAATAAATATGTTTTGTTTATAACTGAAAAATGTTAAATTTAATTGTTTTTTTTATCAGTGCGTCGAGATCGCCAGGAAATTTCCTACAACTTTCATATTAAACATTTTTTTCTAGGTACACAATTTAAAAAGTTAAGGGGGTTAGGTAATCTTCAAATAACACCCCTGTATACTGTAGTGCTGACGCCATGCGCCCTTTTATTTCGCTATCTGACTGTTGGATTCGTGTTCTATATTAGGTACACTCACTAAATATATACGAATTTTGAACTTTCTGAAAAAAGTTTTTTTCTTGAAATCGGCATTAAAATGTCCCAAAATCGTCATTAAAAGCACAGAAATCGTACAATAATGTAGCCCATTATTGTACGATTTTTTCAATAAGTAGGCCTTGGCGAGATGTAAACATCAAACGTCAGACGCGGAGAAATCGCCCGTCAAAAGTGACCAAATATTCAAAACCCGACCGATAAAGGCTCATTTAACTTTTCGTACACATTGCGAAATTGTTTCCTATAGAAGCGCAATCCTTCTGTATACATATTTTAGTAAATTTGAATATCAATAGATTTGTTGTGTAGGCTACACAAGAAGCAGCAGTTTGGTTTTTCTGTCAGAAGGTGCCGTGTCTCATCATACTTGTCTTAGGTAGAGCAATTTACAATTGTAATTGTAATTATTGTAATTAGGTAGAGCGATCGTCAAAGTCAAGCAACGCCGCGCGTAGTCGGTTCATGGACGGGTGATCCCTTAATATTATTTTCTTGCCTAATAAAACATTTTTTTCCGATTTAAAAAAAATATAATATGTATGTACCTCGGCACTGAAAGTTCTTTTTATGACTCATGTGGTTTATTTGCCTCGGCCAGAGGCCTCAGCAACTAAACAACACATGAGTCATAAAAAGTTGAACTTCAGTGCCTTGGTACATAAATAACTATTTTTTACTACTAACCTGAGAAATCCCCATTATTTACCTCATTCCTCTAATGAGAAGTAATATTTCTCTACCTAGGTAAATAATGATAATAAAAAAATACCTAGGTAAATAATGAAAAATTATCTATGTGACATTTAAAAATTAGTGTCGTTTTATCAGCTTGACAACTGAACTCCCAGGCTACTTGATATTTTGAAGTATTTGAAAAAAGCGAGAAATGACTAAAATATGGCAATATTTCAATGTTAGTAGTAAAAAAAAATCTATATACACTTCGGTTGAGAAGGCCATTATTTACCTCGCATATTATATCCTTCGGCGCTTCGCGCCTCAGGATATAAAAATGCTTGGTAAATAGTGGCTCACTTCTCAACCTAGGTGTATAATATACTATTTTTTACTACTAACCTGAGAAATCACCATTATTTACCTCATTCCTCCAATGAGAAGTAATATTTCTCTACCTAGGTAAATAATGATAATAAAAAAATACCTAGGTAAATAATGAAAAATTTTCTTTGTGACATTTAAAAATTAGTGTCATTTTATCAGGTTGACAACTGAACTCCCAGGCTACTTGATATTTTGAAGTATTTGAAAAAAGCGAGAAATGACTAAAATATGGCAATATTTCAATGTTTTTTTTAAACTCTCTACATTCGACAAGTTTAATCAACTATTTTTATAGATTTTTTGGCGTAGAATCGAATAGAATAATTAGTTTTTTGGTAGCGTTAATAGTTTTTGAGATATGAACCAAAGTTATATATTTTTTTAATGGAAACCATAGTTCATATCTCAAGAACTATTACCGCTACCAAAAAATTAATTATTCCATTCGATTCTACGCCAAAAAATCTATAAAAATAGTTGATTAAATTTGTCGATATATATAAGTTGTAGCCAGGAGAGAGGTTTCCAAAAAATCGAAAATTTCAGTCCTGCGCCACTGCGCGGAAACTATAAAACTTATCTAAAATCTGATTGGTCCATCAAATTCCTCTCAAAAAAGTAGTACAGTGACGTGAAAACCGCAACACTCTAGCTTTAATAATAACCGAGATTTTTGAGAAAAACACCCAAAAACACCCAAAATGGGACACCCTGTACATTAAAACTAAAAGAAATACTGAAACATTTTTTGTGAACTAGGTACTGCTCTTCCTATTTACAGGGCGTCAGGGTGATAATTTAGTTTAGCCATTTCTAAACTCGCAGGCTTTCAAACACCCTGTAAGTCAGAAGGCCAGTATTTTAGAAAAAAGTTTAATAAAGTTTTTTAGCTTTAGTTAAAAACAATAACTTTTTCCTTTAAAAGGCCTCGCTACCTTAAAAAAAAAGTCAAATCGATACGAAGTCAAAGTCAAGATACAAAAAAGTTGTACTTTTAATTGTTTAATCTGTTAAACGTATCAAACTAAAAAACAGTAGCGTACAGTGATAAGCAAAATACCTGCTTGTTATAAATGCCTATTAAATACTTATTCTAAATAGAAATAAACCAAAAAAGCAAAACAACTCGAGAGAAACGAGACAAAACGAGACGAGACGAGACAACGTTGTCTCGTCTCGTCTCGTCTCGAAAACGTTTATCTCAAAATTTCAAAACGAAACGCGACAAGGCCTTATCTGGTCTCATCTCGTGACAACTCTATTGGTTAGAAAAGTCAACATCCAAATTGATGCATCCCCATCCATCCACGTTTCTCCGCCATCTTGAAGAATTTTAAAATCGATTTATCTCGTTTTCTATTGGTCGGAGGAAAAAAGTATGAGGGCAAAAATTATACTTAGGCCATTAACGAAAAATTCCGAAATAAATTATTTACAGTAGTAATAAAAGTCAATCGAAGCAGTGACTATAGAAAGATAGTCACTGATCGAAGTCGAATTTTTTGTTATATATTAGAAGATACTCGGTGATGAATCAAACGAGTTTCTTGGCCCCCGTATGTATGCTTCTTCTGGTTTTTTTCCACCGCGCCGCTTTGCCGAGTTCTTTTTATATGTCGATCGACCGGTCGATATATACACACTCACATTGCTTTGGTTTTGGCAGTACCAGCTAGATGGCGTTGGATGGTAAATGCTCACCGCATTATACTAGTTCCTTTTCCACTAAGCCAACGTGTTTGGGTCTTTTCGGCTGAGGTGCGCTACGTCTGCCTGATGAGGGCCAACAAGCCCGAAACAGGTACCTGTCGTGGTCTGCACACCTCCGAAAGACCCATACAAAATTTCCATTAGATATTGGAAACTAGTTTGGTGTTGCCAATTACCAAAGCATTTTGTCCCATATGCCACAAGCCATTTCTTTTAAAATTATAATGGGAACACTAAATATTCATTCTGTTTAATCATCGTTTGGCTATAGACGTAAGCACACGAGGATTGAAACTCACGATTCGATCCTTGTTGATTTCTATATATTAGAAGATACTCGGTGATGAATCAAACGAGTTTCTTGGCCCCCGTATGTATGCTTCTTCTGGTTTTTTTCCACCGCGCCGCGCCGCTTTGCCGAGTTCTTTTTATATGTCGATCGACCGGTCGATATATACACACTCACATTGCTTTGGTTTTGGCAGTACCAGCTAGATGGCGTTGGATGGTAAATGCTCACCGCATTATACTAGTTCCTTTTCCACTAAGCCAACGTGTTTGGGTCTTTTCGGCTGAGGTGCGCTACGTCTGCCTGATGAGGGCCAACAAGCCCGAAACAGGTACCTGTCGTGGTCTGCACACCTCCGAAAGACCCATACACAATTTCCATTAGATATTGGAAACTAGTTTGGTGTTGCCAATTACCAAAGCATTTTGTCCCATATGCCACAAGCCATTTCTTTTAAAATTATTATTATTATTATATCGACTTAGCCAAAAGGCATTCGCACTCCCTCTCTGGGGAACATTCACTCAGATCCCGGGTATCCCGGATACCATAAGGATCTGGCTCGGACGAGACCCTTGCCATGTTATCGGGCCTTAGGTGACATTGATGTTGTTGGACGTTCCTGCACTCCCCATGAATTTCCTGACGGTTCGGGCTGTCGCAAGTAGTACCGCTTTCTGCAGGGACCTGTAAAGATTATCAGTTAGACCCAGCTCTTTGATGTTTCTCAGCAAACTTTTTGGTATGACACCAGTTGTTGACACGATGATTGGAATCATCTGAACGTTGTCCATTTCCCTTCGCGATCTTCTCGACTTGCTTCACACGCAGGTTGTTGTTGTTCGGGATGGCCACTTCAATCAGAGTTGTCTTCCTAGAAATTTTATCAACTATTATAAGGTCCGGTCTGTTATGGATAACTCGTTGATCTGTCAGAACTGTACGATCCCAGTACATCTTGTAGTTGCTGTTCTCAAGAACAGGCTCCGGTGTGTAGCTGTAATATGGGACCCTCTCTGCCTGCACAAGCAGCAGTTTTTCCGCCAGTTCCTGGTGCAAGATCTTGGCAACCGAATCGTGTCGTTCCTTATATTCCGTTGATGCGAACATCTGACATCCTCCTGTTATGTGCTGGATTGTTTCTGAAGTTGGGCACCCGTATCTGCATCTGTCATCCACTACCGATGCATCTCCTACAATGAATTTTAGGTAGTTGCGAGTTGGTATAACCTGATCTTGTATGGCCAGTAAGAAGCCTTCCGTCTCGGGGAACATTCTTCCCGAGGTCAGCCAGTAGTTCGACGCTAACTTGTCGACATGTTCCTGGTTAACCTCATTAGGATGCCTCCCGTGCAGCGGCTTCTCCAACCACCTCTGTAGTGTATCGTTGTCGGTTCGGTGGTGATTTTGATGCTCGTGTTCCGTCAGACGTAGCGGTGTTGAGACGTCTGCTCCGCATATAGCTTTATGTAGTGTGGAGCTGTTGGCCTGTCTGTGGAAATAATTACGCAGATTTATTATTTGTTGGTCCAATTGCTTGCTGAGGTCTGCCAATCCTCTTCCTCCTAGTTGACGTGGCAGAGTTGTTCTTTCTACGGCGCTACGGGGATGATGTTTATGAGCTTTTGTCAGTAGTGTCCTAATTTTTCGTTGCAGGTTGTTGATGTCTGTGTTGGTCCAATTCACTATTCCGAACGAATAGCTGAGTACAGAGCACGCATACGTGTTCAGGGCCTTAAACAAATTCCTGCTGTTAAGATCAGTTCGCACTACTTGTCTTACTCTCTTGATGAATTCATTCGTTAAATCAGTCTTCATTGTTCGATGGTCTATCCTTTGAGCTTGTTTCATCCCGAGGTACTTGTATGTATCTCCCATGCTCATTGCTTCGATCTCCTGGCCGTCCTGCATCTCGTGTGCGCTTTGTTCGAGCTTTCCCCGGATGATATTAAGGGTGCGGCACTTGTCCAGTCCAAACAGCATTCGATGTCCCTGGAGAACTCCTCTACAATTTTAAGCATTTGCGTTAGTTGGTTTTTGGTTGCGGCGATCAGTTTTAAATCATCCATATATAATAGGTGATTTAACTTGATCGCTTCTGCGTTGTTGCTTTTGATAGCGAAGCCATATTTTGTAGAGTTCAACCGATGTGATAGAGGGTTCATCGCCATGCAGAACCACAGTGGGCTGAGTGAATCTCCTTGGAAAATCCCTCTTCGGATGTTGATTGTGTCGGTCTCGATGTTACTGTTTGCGGTTCTGAGTTGTATCTTAGTGCGCCAGGTTGTCATAACGTGTTCTAAAAAGGAAACTGTATGATGATCTATTTTATTCAGCTTTAAGATACCTGTGAGCCAGTCGTGAGGTACGGAATCAAATGCTTTTTTGTAGTCCACATAAGCCATGTGGAGGTTTCGTTGCTTGGAATGAGCCTGGTTGCAGACGACAGAGTCTATGATGAGTTGCTCTTTGCATCCCATTGCGCCCTTCGAGCAGCCCTTCTGCTGCATTGCAATGATGTTGTTCCGCTCGCAGTGAGCATATATTCGCTGCGTAAGGCAAGATGTGATTATCTTGTACAGCGTAGGCAAGCAGGTTATTGGGCCGTACTTGGCAGGGTTATCCGTATTCCGCTGGTCTTTTGGTAACAGGTAGGTTGCCCCCTGTGTAAGAAACAATGGCATTTTCAGAGGATCGAGCAAGACTTCATTAATTAAGGTAGTTATTTGTTCATGTGTGCACCACAACTTCTTAATCCAATAGTTTTGGAGATGATCTGGACCTGGTGCCTTCCAGTTGTGGGAATTCTTGATGACATCGGAGACCTCAGCGGTTGTGAATTGCTCGTGTTGCATCTGGCTATAGTTCCGGCCCATCTCGCGTTCTTCGCTGATCCAGCTTGCAGTGACATTGTATGGACCTGGTGTGGCAAGTTGATTTCTCCAGAAACCGTCGACCTGTTCTCTGCTAGGGTAACTCGCATTTGTGGCATCGGCGCTAGAATTAAAAGCACGGTAGAAGCCCTTTTCTGATCGTTCAAAGAGTTTGTTGTCTCGTTTCCTGTTGTTACTAGCCTTGTATCTCCTCAAACGCCCTGCGAAAACAGAAAGTTTTTGTTTTAATGTGTCAAGACATTGTTGAGCAGTGATGTTCGCGGGGTCATGCCGAGAACGCATTTGGGTGCGGCTCATTATTGCCTGCACCGCCCTCTGGATCCTTCTAGTTCTAACTCCTCTGATATATTCCGTCACTTGTCCTATGTCTTTACGGAGACTCTCGATCTTCCGATTTAGTCGCATTTCCCATTGAGCCATTCGTGGTTCTGGTCTTGCACGATTCAACTCTTGGGCCGTTCGGATCTTGGCACCCATTACGATGGTGACTGCCGTTGCGGCATATAGTAAATTGTAGATATTGAACAGTACAATCGTGTCACATAATCAAATAGTGGTCGTTATATTTGAAAAACAAAAATTATGGCCTCTTCCAAATAACAAAATGGCGATCATAATTGAACACCATGTATATCTAAATTAAACTTTGGCTGCGCCATATACTATAGGGGGCACTAATAATAACTATTAGCTGTGGTGACAGGGTAAAAGTGCTTAAGTCATAAGACTTTGAATTAAAATTATTGGCCGGCATAAAATTAGTTGATTTTCGTCGCCGCAAAAAAATTGCAAAAATAATAATTATTTTAATTTTTTGCTGGGGCTATTTTCTTACATAATAGAGGTCCATTTGTATGTCAGAGGTTATAAAAGTAAAGTAAGGTATTTACCTTATTTTAGTGACTTAAGCAGTTTTGATCAGACGGTTATTTTGGACATAAGTAGTTTTTCTCCAAATAAATAAATTACTAATAATGCTATTTTGCATTTATTTTATACAAAAAATATAAACTGGTAAATTGAACTTAAATAACAAAATGTCGAAAATCAAATTAAATACTTCAAAAAATAACAAATGACTTTATTATCATTCTTGATTTTCATCACTGTCAGCCTCATTTTTCCTTGCATCCGTGAAGTTGGAAGATTTGTATAGTAGTTGTGGAAACCAGGATCTACTAAATGAAAAATGCTGGAAAGGTCTTTCTTTTTTCCTCAGATATAGAAATGAGAGCCGTGTATTGACGCTTGGGTTCTAAACTATATAGGACTTTCTCGGCGTCTTCATAAACAGGAAATACTTTTAAATGATTTGTCCATATCAACTTTTAACCTGACACCACAGAAGTTATCAACATACGGCGTGTCCCGCCTGATGTCCGGAAGAGGGAAAAGTTTTTTATTCGTGGGTTTACGACAAAAAGTCACTCTTTATAAAAACTTCTGCTTGTTCCAAAACGCCCAAAACTATTAAAATATTTTTGATTTTTTATACAGTGTTCAGTATTTCGAAAAATTTAGAAAAAATTTCTTAGTGTAAAGTAGCGTTGTTTTTGACAATATCGAAAAATATTATCAAGGATGTCATTTAGAATCCACAGGGGGTTACAAATTTGAGGTTTTTCAGCAATTTATGTTGAATTTTTTTTAACAAGGCGGGCAGGTAGTTTGTTTGTGCCGCTTTATTTGATATTTGCAGAATTTATACAATAGTCAATTCCTTCATTGCTATTACGACAATTTATTACTAACAATATGGAAAATTTACTTAAACAAGGAATAATGTTATTAAAATTTATAAAAATAAATTTCACTCAAATTTATTGCCTCCAACTTCTGCACAAATGTCAACTCTTCTAATAAATTCTCTATACACATTTTGTATTTCGTGTAAAGGAATATTTGCAAAAATGGTAAACATTATTTGGTTGTAATAGCCATATATAGCCACCCCTGATTTTAGACTGCTCTATTATACACGCACGAATCAGGTGTCCGCCTTGTTAAAAGGAAATCAACATAAATTGGTGAAACCTCAAATTTGTAACCCCCTGTGGATTCTAAATGACATCCTTGATAATATTTGTCAATATTGTCAAAAACAACGGTCCTTTACTCTTGGTGACTAAAACATTTTTTCTAAATTTTTCGAAATACTGAACACCCTGTATAAAAAATCAAAAATATTTTAACAGTTTTTGTCTTTTTGGAACAAGCAGGAGTTTTTATAAAGAATGACTTTTTGTCGTAAACTTACGAATAAAAAACTTTTCTCTCTTCTGGACATCAGAGCGGGACACGCTGTATAACTCAACTTGGAAAAGTATGAAGCAGAAACGGGAATAACATAGATTTTCCAAATGTCTGCAATTATAGGAAATATTTAATAACTTGGCAAAGCCACAACCGATCTTTAAAAACAAAAAACAATCAAATTCTCTCTTAAAGGTAAAAGTAGGAAAATTCTGAAAATTTGGCACCTCACCAATGCCGATGGGCGCTGCTCAACTAAAATATTTTGGTGAATCTGGCACTTCCGGTTATACCGGAAGTCGTTATCAACTTTCTTATTTCAAATGGAACACCCTGTATATTATTGCATTTTTGGATTCTAGGCATCATTTTGGAACAAAAACATGCAACATGTCCTATGACTAAATCCAACCGTTTTTGAAATATTTGCATTTTTCCGAAAAAAATGACAGGTGCAGACCTAAAGTCAATTAGCAATTTATACGAGGAAACCGCGAAATTTCAAAACGAATTTTTGGCATCGTGTAACAGAAGCCCTGACCTAGTGACCTCTGCTGAGAAATAAATTCGTTCTTATACAGGGTGTTCACAAAATATGAATAAAAATTACATTCAAAATGTGCTTAAATCTCGAAATTTTCAAATGGAAACCCCCTTTTTTTTTAATGCGATCTTATTCACCACTAAAAATAATGACAACTTTGTGTAAGGTTTCCTATACCTAAATGCCGTAATTTTCGATTAATTTACGAAAAACCCACTTTTCGTCCATAAAATGCGGGGTTTGTTTAACGCTTGGAAAATCATATTAGCCGTGGACGTTGAAAAGACAATCACGGCTGAGGATATGTCACTTCGTTTATAAATTATTGTCAACAATAATGCCGGCGCGCTTAAATTACACAAACGAAGATTATTTAAATTTGTTTATTATCTACGGAGAATGCAACATAAAGTAATATCAAGAACGTGCGATACATTTGGTGCTCGCTCTGCACAAAAACAAAACCATCGCCAAACACAAGTACAAAATTTTAAACTATATGGACGTGTCAGAGAAAAATCACTTAAAAATAAGCCTATTGTTACTGACTTAAATTACGTTACATTAAAACACTAAGAGACTAATAGTTAAAGAAATAACAAAGTTTTAAACAGTAAGGATGTATCAAAGCAAAAATACAGTGTTAAACGCAAGCAGAGACTAGAGAAGAAACCTTCCTCTTGTTCGTGTTAATTTAATAAATGTTCAAATTGTCTTCCTTGAACGTCTAAACACTTTTCACATCTCCGAAGTAGTTCTTCATGCGTAGCCCTTCTAATAGATAGTGGATTTAAATTGGCAAACGCATATCGCACTCTGTCCATGCAATCTTCCATTGTTATTAATGGAGTACTGTAAACTTGATTCTTTATTGTGCCTCAAATAAAGTAGTCAAGAACTGTGGATAGCGAGCCCCAAATGTATCGCACTTTCTTGATATTACTTTGTTGCATTCTCCGTAGATAATAAATAAATTTAAATAATCTTCGTTTGTGTAATTTAAGCGCGCCGGCATTATTGTTGACAATAATTTATAAACCAAGTGACATTTCCTCAGCCGTGATTGTCTTTTCAACGTCCACGGCTAATATGATTTTCCAAGTGTTAAACAAACCCCGCATTTTATGGACGAAAAGTGGGTTTTTCGTAAATTAATCGAAAATTACGGCATTTAGGTATAGTAAACCTTACACAAAGTTGTCATTATTTTTAGTGGTGAATAAGATCGCATTAAAAAAAAGGGGGTTTTAAGCACATTTTGAATGTAATTTTTATTCATATTTTGTGACCACCCTGTATAAGAACGGATTTATTTCTCAGCAGAGGTCACTAGGTCAGGGCTTGTTACACGATGCCAAAAATTCGTTTTGAAATTTCGCGGTTTCCTCGTATAAATTGCTAATTGACTTTAGGTCTGCAAATTTCCCTCGATTACAAAGAACTTTTGTACGAAACTTTTTTCCATAGCTCCACAAATTCTCGATATAAGGGGATAGGGCATGATATGTGGGCCACCCTGTTTGGGTTTTCAACTTTGTAACCACTGGTAACGACACATCAAAAATTCGGCTTTCTCGGAATTGTTTCGAGCTCTAACGACAGATTGACTCTATACGAAAAAGGCATCCACATGTTCTCGGCCGTACATCCGTTTTACCTTTCTCAATTTGAGTCGCGTTCAATGGCGAGCACCGCCAATAAACAGTCGACCCCGGCCCAGCGCCGCAAATCCCGCTCCGGCAACGAACCGGAAACCGAGCTTTATGACGGCCACGTCCGGTAAACATGTCCGCGGCCGCCGCCCGGGGGGGGGACCTCCGGCTTTACGACACCACCGTACTCGTACACTTCCCCTCTTTACTGCTCCAATTAACCGGGAGCCAAATCTGACCAATACTGCCGATTCATTTGGCTTGATTTACTAGCAGAGGCACTTCCGTGCACATGCGGGGGGATCCGGCTATTAGTAGATTTTTATAAAGGGCGACCCACCCAACGTTAACACCCCTCTTATTACTTTATATAAGGTTCTTTTCTTTCTTGAGTATAACGATGGACGATTTAATGCGCTGGCGCCATTTCTGTACCGTTCTGTACCTGAAATGAGTTGTAACCATAGAATTAGAGGGGAAGAATAGAAAAGACCATGGAGCGGGCGTCCTCAGCAGCATTTGTGTTCCACTTGCGCCTTGTCTGTTCTCTGCTTACACTTCAGCATCAGAATGATGTAGGACCGGACTCAGAATACTCAGAGTCTTTAATATAAGTCGCCATTCAAGCGAATTTCATAATACCTATATCTTTAATAATAATACCTATAAAAATACTACGTATAAATATAAACATTATTTAAGACAATAAACCTAATATCCGTTTTAGAACGTATCGAGTTAGCATATAACTCTTCGAAATTCCTTACTCCTGTCTTGAACAGCAAATTGTAATCTCTCTCAAAGCACAATGAACTGCGCATGTACCATACCCTCCAGTGAGCCCTCTGGAAATGGGTCGCCGAACTATATAATTTACAGTTTAATCTCCATTATCCCCACTCTAATTTAGAGCTGTCGTAGGTTAGGTCGCTGTCCCCTTCAATATCGCGTATTTTCAGATAAAGACAGAACATTCTCATCTCGCAAATACAAATATTGCAAATAATAAACGTTTGTAAATCTCTGATCGTCTGAGATAACCTATCAAACCTCTAAACAACCTCTCTTTTATAGGTTAAGTTCACGTGCACGTGTAAACAATCAACTGCGTTGGCCTGTACATTCCATCCATACTCCAAACCAAGTACTGTTTCAACTGTCATGAAACGATTTCTAAACGGTCAGACATTCTGTTGAAGATGTAAACTGTCCTTGAACGATACGAGATCGAGTTGGAACGGATAGTTAAGTACAGCGCTTGTGCCACATTATACACAGTTTTTTGCTCAGTTGGAACGAACCTATATTCTATTAAATGATGTTTAGTGGCGTATCAGGTAAACGATATCAATTGAAAAAAATGCACTCCAGCCGGGACTCGAACCCGGGACTCCTACTGTGGCCGTAGGCACTTAACCAACGAAGCTACAGGAGGTGCATTTTTTTCAATTGATATCGTTTACCTGATATACCACTAAACATGATTTATTATTTATAATTACAGGTACTAAAAATCTTTCTGCGTGTTTCATTTTCTTGGCTTGAACCTATGAGTATTCTCATTTTTACCCAAAAAAATGTGATCCAATGTAATTTTTTCCTATTTTTTCCAAATCTCATTTCAGAAAACAATTGAATATCAAATAAAAAAATACACGGGTTAGGTGTGTTTTTATTATAACACTCTGAATATCTTTGCTTTTCTAAAAAGCTACGCTGCTTCCCACTTACAACGATATAAATATGTCACCTGCTTGCTGAATTTGGTATATAAGCAACAAGGATAAATGCATTTATTTGCAAGTATAACTAATTCAAGTTTATACACTTTACTTATATTATGGTTGATTTGATTTTTAATGTTTTCAAAGTATCTATTGCTAGCTAGCACAATAACATAATTATTGTATAATGGAGGGAAATTTAATTTTTTTTAAATGACCAGTAATTTTTGATCTGTCAAGATGACTGTGATTATGTCACTGCCAACACTATTATTATTAAGTATACAAAATAAGGGCAGAGGCACTGACGTCATAACCTATAGACAGGTTTGTTTTGATAAACGCTTGACGCCCAGAACTAATCACAATCTAAGCGCTGCGTTAAATTATTCCGAAAATGTCGCGAGATTGTCAGAAACTGCCCCTTTTTGTCGAGCCGTAGCGAACTTATTTCGACTCTGGGCTCGGAGGCTGGCGTCGTTAGACTATCCCCCGAGTATTCAGGTGAGGTTCCGATGCTTCCGGCGCCCCCAAACAAGAAAAAACATGCGATATCTAAGTGTGATTCTGGAGGAACTATAACCAGGAATCACCGGGTGTACAGTTGGTTGATAGTTGACTTTCTGTCTTTGTTTGTAGCATGTTTTTAGAGTAGGATGGATATATTTAATCTTGGAGTCAAAATAAAGGGCATTTTAACAATGGGGCACCACGTCTATAGGTTTTGACGTCATTGGGCAGAGGCTAAAAAGCCTATTATGAACAAAAAAAGACGCTAATCTCTTACAATGTAGGTTTCATTACATAATGATCGCAAAGCGTGTCAATAACAATAAAAAACACAGATATTAGAATTAAAAAAAATTACCTACCACTACGGATTTTGACAAACTTGTTTATTTGTTACGTAGGTATTCAAAATACACATTCATTGAGTGTGTAAATGTATTCATGGCCAAATACGACCACTTTTATGAATCCAAATTTCAAAAAGTGTTATCACAAATCACAATCCACTCCAGTCTTGAAATTGAGAAACAAAGGCTTGCGTGTCCACGTCGCGTGTACTGTCAGTCCCTGACAATAGACTAATAAAGTTTTAATTAAAGTAAATCTCCCAATCTCAAGAAATTATAAATTGAAGCACTATACTGAGATTGTGCCTCTTATTAAACCTGTTCCCGGGGAGAACCAAAACGGCTATATTACTTTTATCGCCTATTATCCA
Source organism: Pseudeuparius sepicola (assembly GCA_963920635.1). Classification (NCBI taxonomy): domain Eukaryota; kingdom Metazoa; phylum Arthropoda; class Insecta; order Coleoptera; family Anthribidae; genus Pseudeuparius; species Pseudeuparius sepicola. Next base: position 40,645,580 of record OY987302.1, on the reverse strand, counting down.
CGGTGGACCCAGATCGACTATACGATAGGTGCAAAAGACAAAAAAAAATTCGAGTTGAAACTTGACCTTTGCGGGATCAGCCTTGGTTGATTATAAACTAATTTGCACCATATTATTATATTTTAAAAATCAAGCAGGCCTTGACAGGGGCAATTTATTCGTTTCCAGTTCAGGTAAACTACATTTTCCTTAAGAGATATAGAAACATTTTATTGGAAAAAGTTGTCAAGAATGAAAATTTAAATCCCCATACCAAATTTTAAAACAATCGGCAGACTATGATTTTTTTTAAATTTCAACTTTATTTTTTGGGAAAAATCAAAGTATGCCGATTGTTTTGAAATTTAGTACAGGGTCTTAAATTTGTATTCTGAAAAAAATTTTCTGATAAATTTTTTCGATAAATGTACTTGATTTGCGCTAAAACCGCAAAAATTGAAAAAATAAAAAATATCAAATTGTGCCGATTGTTTGATAATTTGATACGGTGATTTGGAATTGCATTCTGAACAACTTTTTTTAATAAAATTTTTCGATATCTCTTGAGGAAAAGGTAGTATACCTGAACTGAAAATGAATAAATTGCCCCTGTCAAGGCCTGCTTGATTTTTAAAATATAAAAATACGGTGCAAATCACTTTGTAATCAAGCAAGGCTGATCCCCCAAAGCTCAGGTTTCAACTCGTCGTTTACACCTATCGTATAGTCCATCTGAGTCCACCCTGTACAGGGTGATCCAAACTCGACGCCCTAAGCCTACAGTGGGAACACGAAAACTCAAAATAAAATTTCGAAAAGGGGTTCTTAAATTTGACATACTAAGTTCCAATTTTGACCGAAAATTAGCTTCTTTGATGTTTGGGAAAATGGCCGCTGTGACGTCATCGATATTATTTTGACAGAAACATACTAGTTTTTCTCTATATATTGAAAGTCCTTGTCATTCTCAAGAACTTTTGTAGGGAAAGATTTTCTGTATCTTTTATTGTTCAAAATATACAGGGTCAAATATGTAAAAAAACATGGAATTTTTTCTGATCATTTTTCGAAATCTAGATAACTATGGAAACAATTGATAGTCAAAATTTATTTAAGAGTATGTTAGGGTACCTTGCGCACCTTTAATTTATTCAACTGGAATATTTTTTAAATTTCTGAATAATTGTGCTTGTTACTAACTTGTTTGTTATTATTGTTTGTTACAAAAAAAATTAAAAATATTCAAGTTGAATAAATTTAAGGGTGCGCAAGGCACCCTAACAAACTCTTAAATAATTTCTGACTATCAATTGTTTCCATAGCTATCTAATTTCGAAAAATGATTAGAAAAAATTCCATGTTTTTTTACATATTTGACCCTGTATATTTTGAACAATAAACGATACAGAAAATCTTGCCCTACAAAAATTGTTGAGAATGATAAGGACTTTCAATATATAGAGAAAAACTGGTATGTTTCTGGGAAAATAATATCGATGACGTCACAGCGCCCATTTTCCCAAACATCAAAAAAGCTAATTTTCTGTCAAAATTGGACCTAAGTATGTCCCATTTAAGAACCACTTTTCGAAATTTTATTTTGAGTTTTCGTGTTCCCGCTGTAGGCCTGGGGCGTCGAGTTTGGATCACCCTATACATATCAAAAAGGATTTGTTCTTTTTGAAAATTAAATGTAAACAGCCACTAAACATGCGCCAGAACTAGCAGAACTTTTTCTTAGCAAATTCAAAATAATATGTTTCTTTCAGGTTCCTAAGGCAAAAAAAACAATTCCATAGCTAAATGAGAAATGACTTACCTCTCTGGAGTTCGCGGAGTTACACGACCAGGTGTTGAAGGTTTTTTATTTGGCACTGAAACAAAAGACACATTTTAGTTCTGTCCACCAATGAAACATCGTCGAAGCTATTCGCACAGAATAGTACATTCTAAAAGCGGTTTCAATAGGATCTGAGAACTTGTAGGACATTTTCTTTTTATTAGAGTAACAGCAATGATTTTTAAAGTTTTGTGCGCATAATATGGTTACTTACTTCTTCCATATGATTGATTTCCTATAAAGATTTTAGTGTCGCGTAAGTAATGAGGGAAATATCTCAAGCCGTGCTATCTGTAGTTCTAAAATCGTCGAATTTCACTAGATATGCTTCTCAGTTCAAGAAGATGCTTTGGAGATTTAATATAGGGTGAGTCTTTGACCCGCATACAAATTTTAACCCAGGGTAAAGTTGAACCGCGGACCACGCCTATAAGTTGGAACTTGGAACTTGGCATTATCACATTTTGTGACAGTTGATCAATGCATGCTATGTACCAAATTTCGTTTGAATATCTTTAACGGTTTTTTAAAATAAAAAATAAAACGTTAAAATCTTTGAGAACTTAAACAACATACTTTCTCAGACGTCTGTGGATAAAAAATTATAGCACAAAATAGTCACATCTCATGGTTTATTATCACCTGTTGGGGTCTCCTAGAATAAAACTGGATAACCCTGTAGTTACCTTCACGTAGTGACCTGGAAGCGAGTATGGAAACAGGAGGAAAAAATCGAAAACCTGCGAAAAGGATTGCAGTGTAGGCGTGGTTCCAATTTGTAGAGGGACTTCCTCACTGTGTTGTTCTTTTTCACCATGTATACCTAGTGCGCGGTCTAGTGGTACCTACAGTAAATCCACAGATTTTTACTTTTTTTTACTTGTATTTTTAATACGCCATTAAAAACTCCTATTAATACAAGTTTTTATATAAGCCAATGTGTAGCATTGCCTTCAGCTACCCCCTAAGTTCTTTACGGAAAACTACTTCCAGAGAAGTCCACCTCTTCTTATTATCTCCTTAATATCGAACGCGTTGGCGCCGTTTTATTGTCACGTACGGAGTCCGCAGAGAGCGGGTCCCAAGGCGATATCTCAGCGCGCAGCTGGTGAGCTATTCGCCCCGCGGGGGCACTTGCCGAGCGCGCCCGCCACCTTCTTATTAGTGTTTAGAAGCACTTGCGCCAACTCCGCCCGACTAATTTAAGAGTTCTGGGGCCATAAAGAAAGAGGCAACGGCCCTTGAAAAGGCCGGACAGTGATATACGCTGGGCTGAGCGTCGCCGTTTAAAGTTTTAACTACTTACCTATCGACCTGTTTACGGTATAAATCTCCTGAAGAGGAAGGACTTTAGGGAAATTTACTAACAACACCCGGTTTTGTTCTTTTTTCTTTATTGGCGAATGAAACTGACATACAGGCACAGAAAGTACCTTAATGCTCAATGACAACTGTCGAATGGACATCAACTTTTAAGCTTATTATTTGCGGAACCTATTGAATTCACTATTCTATTGCATCTCAAATATTCTGCAAATTCGTAAGTTCTCCAAAATAATACGATTTAATAGTGCATTGTACTACAATCAGTGTTTAGGTAGGTTTTCGGCTATACAATGCAATTTGTAGCGGTAACTCTTAAACCGTTGATTTGAAAAAAAAAATGCAGTAGCGGTATTGGAGTCTGGGTAAAAAAGTGCTTTAGGAATGTTTTACAAAAACACAAAATTTTCAACTCGAAAAAAGTTACTTTTCGAAAACGCACATTTTCGAAAAACGCCCTGTAACTCAAGAACGGTGACGATATCGATTTGCGGTTTTCGCCATTAAGTTTATCATAAAAAATGAGCCTGAGACACCGATATCAGTTTTCGTCCTTCTCCGTCAAAAATAGGAGTTTCCCTGTAAAGGTGGATTTATAAACTCGACGTTTGCGTTGGCGCTCGAAGTTGACGGTGACCTTCGCAGTTTGCGTCCAGAAATGTGAACGACGGAACGTGAAAAAGATGAAATTAGTTTATCTCGGACGGCATCGGACGCAGACGGCAGCATTCGACGGCATTTTATAAACGGTTACACGTAAAATATTGGGATTGAATTTTCGACGCAAACGGCAACGGCGAGCGCCAACGCAAACGTCGAGTTTATAAATCCACCTTTAAAGTGTCCAATTTGGCCCACCCTGTACAGATGCTTTATCTCAGCCAGATGGCCTGTAAATAATGCGGATGACGTCTGGTAGTCTGATCACGTGGGCACTACGCAGAGCGACTTTATTTCATGTTGGTGATAAATAGACTTTATTATATAAATAGGTATATTATAGTAACAAATGGCATGTTGTAATTATTTGTCTCTTAGAACAATGTAAAAAACGAACATACTGGTCAGCAACATAACATTCTTTCCAGAACGTCGTAAAATAAATTGGTATAACCCTTGTTCATGAGACTAGTTAGCTTTTTCTTATGGCGGAATTCTATATATTAATAGATTTAGTTGCTTGTGTCGGCCTCTAAGGACCAAATTTAAAATTAACGGAGATCTGATTCATAAGGCGCCACCTATTATCAAAATCTAAAACTAACGGAGATATGATTCACAAGGCGCCACCTATTATCAAAATCTAAAACTAACGGAGATATGATTCACAAGGCGCCACCTATTATCAAAATCTAAAACTATCGGAGATCTGATGATCGGATTCACAAGGGCGCCACCTATTATCAAAATCAAAAACCTTAGCGCTTCTTACTCGATGTCGGTCGTTAGAAACCTGCGCTACGCCAAGAACGATGGTGCTACAAAAAATTGTGACGGGCTGGCCGGTCGGACATACAGAGCAAAATTTTTACAAAATAACGAAACGTGTGCCGTAGCCGTGTGTTTTTTAGCCTAAACAAAGAGACGTACTGTTTATTATTGTGTCGGGAAATGTCTGGAAACAAGTGTGTGTTCTGGAAATGTGGGAAAAGCAAGCAAAAATATCCAGAGCTAAAATTTCACCATTTTCCGTCTATTAGCACCCAGCACACAAACACAGAGACAGGGGTAACACCCTTGTTTTAAACAAGGGTGACACAAAAGACCAAGGCCAGATATCATCGATCGCTGAGTCATCACCGGTCGGCCGATTAACTAAGCTGTACCCGAACCAGTGTTTAGGTATTTACTCGTTCGGCTATGCCCGAACCGTCCCGGAACCACAATGCCTCCCAAGGTCATTATATTCTTCCCTGGCTAGGTCGACGCATTATATTACAAAAAATAAATTTTAGGTGTTGAAAATAATTACGGAAACAATAATTATAATAAAGTTTATTCAGATATTTACAATTATACCGGGTCCGTCAAATGTATGGAATAATGGGTGTATCTTTTTTATTTTTGCTTTCGAAAAAAAAGTGTCATACAAAAGTTTCTTCAAAAATATCTAATGGTTGAATAAGAAAATAATCGACAAAAACACTTTCACGAAAAATCAGCGTTAACAGCAAGGTGTGGTTTCATGTTATTGTCCTCTTTTTCTGTTTTCGGTTTTTCGCACTTTTTTATTGTCCTCTTTTTCTGTTTGCGATTTGTTGCACTTTTTTGCATTTCGAGGTACCCGTGGATCTGGGCAACTAGTACCTCCATTGTTGTTAATTGATGAAGTATTTATTTCAAAATGTAAGGTCGTTTGTAGAAAGACTGGAGCTTTGTATAGAGCGTGACGGTGCACACTTTGAACATTATCTTTAAGTTAAGTTTTATTAAGGTTGTAAAAATAAATTAACGCTGATTTTTCGTGAAAGTGATTTTTGTCGATTATATTCTGATGCAACCATTAGATATTTTTGAAGTACCTAATGCAGAAATGAATGCTAATCACAAAATCTAAATAAAAAATAAGGGGTGCCATTTGAAGAAAAAAAAGTTGGTCACCATAGCAACGTAACTATGACGGATGGAAAAAATTCAAGGTCACCAGAAAGTGCCAAAAAATTAGCCAAGAAACTTTTGAATAACACATTTTTTACAAAAACAAAAATAAAAAAGATACACCCATTATTCCATACATTTGACGGACCCTGTACATATACCTAGCTATACCAAAGTTTACAGAATAAAATATCTGTAAACTTTGGTATAGCGAAAGTTTACAGATATTTTATTCTGGTATTGAAAACATTTTAAATAATAAACAGAAATAATCCTCAAGAAAAAATGCTTGTGCATGCTTTCGTTGATTGAGGATTCCTTCCTCCGTCGACGATGATTTTGATGAGGATAAGATCACAGACCTATACAGGATGTCTATTTAAGAGAAGCCAGTCAAGAATATCTTGATAAATATGCATTTTTCGGTTTCGGAGAACTTTCTTTGAAAGGAAAGATTGCTTTTTTGATGGTCTAACTTTATGCAAAAGCATATTCGAGAATTACGGCCTACTTTCCGAGATAGTTTTGAAAAACCTTTGTAAAAACCGCCTTGTTTTAAGAGTTAACCGAAAAAATTCTTAATGACGTTTGTGGGAAAAACTGACTGCTTTCAGCTTACTTTATTAGAATTTGGAAAAAGGCCACCGTTTATAGCACTAAAAAAACTCACCTGGCATGCTAGATAATTTTAAAAATGTCCGAGATACCTTTACCAATAATACCTCCATTACCTAATGAGAAATTTTCAAGATTTGTAAAATAGTAATTATGTTGTGAAATATAGCGTTGATTTCCATTGACGAATATAGGTATACAGTGTCCTCCAAAAAGTTCGCACCATAGGGGGAAATTTTTAATTTAAGTTTTATTTTGAAATTTATTATTATAAATTACAGGGAAGGTTGAAAAATACTTATGAAAATTCCTCAAGAGTAAAGTACCCTTATTTTTAGAACTACAGCACTATGGCACTAAAAAAGTTGTTTGGAATCCCAAGACAATGTCAAATATGAATTCACAGCCACCTACTCAAAAGAAGAAGAAAAATCACACTTTCGCATTCTTTATTTACCTGTATAATAGATAATATTAATATTAGCTATGTACCTATTTTGAGGCACATCTTCGAGCATGACAGTACGATACCAACGATTTTTATTTACGTTCAACTAGCATCTTAAAAACACCTAATAACTGAAAACATCTGCAAAGTTTGTCGTTTTTTTGTGTCCAGGTAAAATACTGCTAGGTACAATCAAACATAACATAGTAACTAATCTGTGGAACAAAAAAATATTTTAATACAGTAACAATTTAAGAGTTATTTAATAAATGATAATTCAACAATAAAAATATCACAACAAAAATATTATGAGAATAAACATTTCAGTGACTACTCTACATGTGCCCTTTCCTTCGTTTCCTTTCGCCTTCAACCAGCGACTATCCCGCTCGGCAATATCGCAAATTTTTGAATACGCTTCCTCAATGTTTGAATACGATTTTGCAGACTTTTAAGCTTCACAACTCTCAACGCTTTCGGCTATGGCTTTTTCAACCTGTCCAAGTTCAATTTTTTGTTTTTTTTATTTGGGACCTTCCCTACGACTCGTGCTCGATTTGGACAAATAACTTGGGCAACTTGCTAACTTACAAAGTATTTCACCTAAAAAGTATATTTTGTAAAAATATAATAAAATTAAATCACCATGAAAATTTAAAACCTTTAGCTTTAGCTAAACGTGGAATTTTTACAGGTGCACGTAGTTTCACCAGTCGATTCTACAACACACGGTTGATTGAGGACCATCGACGAACACAAGTAGTCTCCCTTTCAATGTCTTGTGTTAAAAAAGTGTTGTTCACAGACTTACAATAACCCGAAGCTTTATGAAAAAATATAAAAAATGTAACAAATAACATACCTTAGGTATTTCTTGACTACAAGTAAGCCCTTTTTATGGCTTGCATCCTTGTTTGTACAAATAAGGCTTGCACCCATTTTGCCCTCAAAACTGGATCCTTAAGAAAGGCAAAAACGGACACTTTTGGCTTTGGCCCGGTTAGGTAATTGCCTTTCCAATTTGGGCGTCGATTGATTCCTTCCTCCATCGACGAATTTGGGACACAACACTTCTCCGGCATGGCTACAACCGTTGATTTTCATCGATTCTACAACCACAAGAAAACACTCATTTTGATACAACAAAACACATTTTCATTTCCTAACCTCCGTACCTATTTATCGTTTATCTGATGGCTCAAAACATGAAATGTTTTTTATATGCACACACTAATAAATTATCGGACTAGAACTCCACCGCACACTAGGTACTGTATCCACCAAATACTCGTAACAATAATATGATTGGAAATAAGAAAACGAGAATCACAGCAAATTAATAACCGGCAGGCCGGCAGCAAAAAGCAAAAACAGCTGGACTCGGACGGGGACGGGAAGATGCGTGATGACTAAGCGCTGGGTCGATCGATACCCGCGTAGGCGCGTACGTACATACAGTTTCCTGCCTTGTAAAATTTAACCTTCCATCGACGCTTTGCTCGAACCGTTGTTTGCGGATTCCTTCCTCCATCGACTGCTCGAACCGTGGTTCGGAATTTGGCGCCACCGTACGGACGCGTCTTGGTGAAATGTAAGAGAACGAGACAGAAACATTTAGTAACAAGTGGGAATGTGACAGACAGACCATAAGGACATATTTGCATACCCAATAAACAAGGATAAAACGTATAGAGAAGCGGCCATAAGAAAAAGCTAACTATTTAACGTTATGTTGTGAAGCATGAATCTACAGCCGACCAAGCTTGCTGCGATTGGCCACGTTAGAAGGACGATGGGCTTGTCCGACGTTTGGTAAATATCCTAGAATTGCGTTCATTTGTAACATTTTTTTCGTAAGAAGGGAGGACTGTGTATACTATACGACAATAAAACTCGCTTCTCTTGAGATTTCCGAAATCCTGAATATGAATCCGTTGTTACTTTTTCCTCAAGAAAAAATCCCTAATTTAAATTGAAAAATTTCGACGTTGGCAGTTGGCCACAGATTTAGAGTTCTCAATACATATGATAATAATGCCTTTTTCACAGAATCTATTTTATTCTGTAAACTGTAAAAGGGCGGTGTTGCCGGATGTCGCCAGATCTCCCTCATTTCGGCATAGAGTTCAGACGGTATTGCAAGTTCAAATTGGCCGCAGCTGTACACTTTACATTTAGCCAGCACGCCCGAAAGCGTAAGGCAAATATTCGAGGTGCCCGGTTAGTTTGGTTGCTAGCTGCGAAAGTGGTTGCTAGGTGCAAAAAGTATTGCCTAGCAACACTTATGGAGCAAGGGCATCGAATTGATAAGTACTATGGAAGTCGCACAGGTATGACTTTCATTGTTGTTTGGGGCAGCCAACTCTAGAGAGAAATAGGTTTCAAATGGCAATAAGTAAGTCAAGGACGCTGATTCAGGCAAAGGAGGTATATAGGGTTGTTTCCTATTAATGTCCGTATTTAATGGGCATGTTCCGTAATTCTCTTTATTGTATGATCTGTATTCCGAAATTCGGGGCTTGTTTGTAGGAATGAGAATTTTTCTATACAGGGTGAGTCACATCTAAAGGCAGAGCCGAAAACACAAGGTAGAATTCGCTAAAATAAGCACATATACTTAATAAACATTAGCTCAAAAACGCTTGGTTCTCCTTATACAGCGTGTTTAAACTTTTAACATATATTTTTTAATTTCTTTCGAGCCCCTTTAGGAATTACAACAAAATTTGATACATATTAGATTTTATTTTTTTACTACTAACCTGAGTGTATAATATACTATTTAAATGCCAGCATAATCACCTTGGCACTAGTTTAAAAAATCCGAAATTACGAAGAAACTGTACCAGAAATAAAAAAATACCAAGAGGCATTTTTTGTATAAAATTGAATGGGCTATACAAAAAAGGCAATTTTTTTGCACAGGACCGTATTCCCTTTTTTTACAATTATTTAGAGTAACTATTTGTATCTACGCTGCTGGTAATCTGCATGGGGCCAAATTATTGCATAAAATGGCAACCTACCGATGCATAATGTGTACCAGATTTGGTTGAAATTCTTAAACGGGTTCGAAAAAAATTTAAAAAATATGTTATTTTTGGAAAAATTTCAACACGCTGTATATGGAGAACCAAGCGTTTTTGAGCTAATGTTTATAAAGCATATATGTGCTTATTTTAGCGAGTTTTACCTTGTGTTTTCGGCTCTGCCTTTAGATGTGACTCACCCATAACTACAATTATGTAAATATTGCACAGAAAAAAGTAGTGATTTGATTAAAAAAATTACATGGCAATTTTATGTACCTGGAAGTAAATGGAGACAAATAAAACACAAATTCCAAAATAAAAGTTTATTTTAAAATAAAGGCGACAAAATATCTAGGATAAGGTGTACATTTCCTACTTTAATTACTTATCTTAACTAATTTATTCATTTTAAAATTCAATATATAGGAAAAGCATCTAAGACAGGTAGCTTTTACGTATTTTTATATAATTTTTTAATTGTTTAGGCATCTAACAAAAAGAATTACAAATAAGTAAAAAACAAACTACGGCAAAGTGAACGCATTAAAAACATGCCCTTAATTTCTTATGAAGAGCATGGTATAAATAGTTATTACATAAGTTCACAGTCTATAGTTTGTGATATTCCCAAAACATATCAGGAAACTAAAAACCGTGATTATTGGTTTGAGTGGGAGAAAGCAATACAAGAAGAAATTGATTATCTTTTACAAAACAATACTTGGACATTAGTACCTTGCTCAGTCGACAAAAACATTGACTGTAAATGGGTATTTACCATCAAAAATTATGCTTTTGGAAACCCATCTAAATATAAAGCGAGATTGGTGGCTAGGGGTTTTAGTCATCAATATTTGCTAGATTATTATGAAACCTTTGAGCCTGTCGCACATATTACAACTTTTCGATTATTTATTGCTTTTGCAAATCAATATAATTTATTAATCCACCAAATGGACGTAAAAACAGCCTTTTTAAATGGCTTATTAAGCGAGGAAATATATATGCGGGTACCGGAAGCATAAAAGCAAAAAATGACCATATATGTAAATTAAACAAATCAATTTATGGTTTAAAGCAAACTGCTAGGTGCTGGTTTTAGCATTTTGACCAAGTACTTTCAAAACATGGATTCCAAAATTCCGCAGTAGATCGCTGTTTGTATTTTCTCGATAATGGCCATATTACTAAAAATATTTATGTCATACTGTATGTCGACGATATTGTCATTGCAAAATTATGATGAAGATACAATGAAAAGTTTTAAACAGTATTTAATGAAACAATTTTCAATGGTAGATATAAAAGATTTAAAACTCTTGTTAGGTATACATACAGGGTGTTTCAAAATTCAGTATAAAGATTTTAAGGGCGTATATTGAGGCAAAAAACTTTTTTCCCTATAAACATGTGTCCTAAAATGCACTCCATCGGAGCTACAGCCATGGCAAGTTGCGTCTAACAAAAAGAATTACAAATAAGTACCTTACTAAAGGGACTAGAACTTCAAGATTAATTCCATCTTTGACTACGAAGAACAGGTTCATTAGCACAATATTTTGCCAGTTTTTCCCTTGATAGAGTTTCTATCATGACTTGGAAAATAAAAACCTGTAGTAATTACATACTTTTTTAGTTCGAGCTGCCCAAAATTCTCTATGAAATCGCTCTCAATAAAATGTTGACTACAAATGCAAGTAAATACTTGTAGACAGTAAAAAATGTTTCCTTTTTATTGCTGCAATCCACTTGTCTCTAATATCACCGTATCTCTTGGAAAACTGCAAAGTTATTAGCAAATATTTTTAAGACTTACGAATGAGAAGAAACCCCCAAAGACATATATTGTTTTTTATATGTCTTTGGAAACCCCACTATTCTTATTCTTTCCGCCCCGTTTGGTACATCCAAATACACAACAGGAGTTGACCTTCTTTTTTGTAATTTACAACTACAACATAGAGAATATATTATATAGCCACATAGCTAAATTAAATTTTCTCTCCGATCTAAAAATAATATTAAACCAAATAGCAACTACGACAACTCAACGCCGTTTTATAGAAGGAAACTGACGTTTGACAACGGAACTTGTTTGAGTTTGAAGCACACGACACAAAAATAAAAAGTTAGGACAAACACCTGTTTTGTGTTATGTGGTTTTTGCCGGAATCAGCTGGTTTATTCACTATTTCACTTACTCAAGTTTGGCTGCCAGTTTCTCTCTCTACACTCCTTCCATCTACTTGCCAATTCAATCAGCAAGGGCCTTACATATAATAATAATTATTATTATTATTATAATATAATACTCCAAACTAGGAGTACCCCTGAAGCAACTAAATTCTGATCACGTCTCACTTTTCCGTTTTTTCTGTTTTCTTAAATGCGCTGGCTATCTAAATTCTACAACACTCCCCCCCTCGGAAAAGAATTGCGCTTGCGGAAAACTGCATTAACATGATAACAGGCTAATTGGAAAGTAACAATCATAACATAAGAAATTGCCACACATGGTCTAACATAAAACTCCTTAAACAATTATATTTCTAATCCCCAGCAGCACAACAAGATCTCTTTGGAGGTAGTCGAAATCGGGATTTTTGTCTTCTGGTGCATTTAACGAACACTCTGGTATTGTGTTACTGTCGAACCAGTTTCGGGTGCCTCTGGGGGTGCCGCTTTTTCCAAAAGCGATTCATTTCTCGGGGAGAAAATCCCTGTTGTAATTAGCTCACTTGCTGCTGATACTGAATTCCTGGGGACATCCTGGGCATCATACTCGGAGTCCAAGGATAGACCATCTTCGTTGATAATTCGCCTGGTGTTCGGTAAGTTGATTATTTAGCTCCTGACGTCTCTCGTGAGAGTTATTGTTTCGGGGAAGTTGCAAGATCTCTGGCATCTGCCAGTCCCCAGGACCAGGAAGTTCGTAGCCAAGGAGAGCCACACTTGACGAGAGCTTTGTAGCTGTGTTTTTTCTAGTTCGTAAAATGAGTAGCGCTTTATTCAGATACTTTTGCCACCCTTTCTTGCCAAAAAATTCTCTGGAGTTTTTTCAATTCTTGGTTTCTAAAACAACTCTATGTTATATCTCCCTCCCATAGCTGCGTAGCAGTGACTAATCATTTGGGGACCATTATCAGAAATGATAAGTGAAGGGAACGCCGTAACGTTAGAAAATTTCTTGTTCCAGGAAGTCCACAATCGTCTTAGCGGTAATCTTTTCAAAATACCGGGCTTCAACCCATTTGGTGTATACATCATGGACAGTAAGTACGGGTGATCCAAACTCGACGCCCCAGGCCTACAGCGGGAACACAAAAACTCAAAACAAAATTTCGAAAAGGGGTTTTTAAATGGGACACACTAAGGTCCAATTTTGACCGAAAATTAGCTTTTTTCATGTTTTTGAAAATGGCCGCTGTGACGTCATCGATATTATTTTCCTAGAAGCATACCAGATTTCTCTATATATTGAAAGTCCTTATGATTCTCAGCAACTTTTATAGAAATAAATTTTCTGTATCTTTTGTCATTCCAAATCTACAGGGTCAAATATGTAAAAAAAACATGGAATTTTTTCTAATCATTTTTCGAAATCTAGATAACTATGGAAACAATAATTGTTGATAATTATTGATAGTCAGAAATTATTTAAGAGTAGGTTATGGTGCCTTGCGCACCCTTCAATTTAATCAACTGGATTTTTTTTTAAATTTCTGAATTGTGCTTGTTACTAACTTGTTTGTTATTATTGTTTGTTACAAAAAAAAACAATAAAATACAATACCGTGAACCCACAATTTGTCCAGCGCTATTGGCTCTCAGCGGTGTTTTTCTATACAGACATGTGTACGCAGTCTGCCTCGCCCTCGATTCGAACCAAGGTCGATCGAAGGCAGAAAAACATGCAGTCGAAATAGTTAGAAACCTTAAAACCAATAATAAAACATTATGTAGCAACGTGAAACTTGCATCAATTATAATATGTTCCACAGAGATTGTTTTATAAACTGGTTTCGATCATAAATAACACGAAACAATGGTCATACAGGGTGTAACTTTGATGCTTCGTACAGAAATTTTAGCTGGTGGTAGGTTCCGACACGAAAAGCACGTCCATAAAAGTATATTTGTTTGTTTAGTGTGCAGAAAATAAAAAGTTATGGCCTTTCAAAAATTCTCCCCAATTTTAGAGACAGTTTGAGCGCCCCTGGTAGAAAGGTACCTACATTATTGAAGCGATGGCTTCCTGCTACAGCGTTGCCATACCGGCAGATAGTAGATAGTTCCTTGAAAATCTGTAAAAATTTGCAAATTATAGCAGCGGCGCATAAATAATAATAATAATAATAATAATAATAATAATAATAATAAGCTCGAACAAAGCGCACACGAGATGCAGGACGGCCAGGAGATCGAAGCAATGAGCAAGGGAGATACATACAAGTATCTCGGGATGAAACAAGCTCAAAGGATAGACCATCGAACAATGAAGACTGATTTAACGAATGAATTCATCAAGAGAGTAAGACAAGTAGTGCGAACTGATCTTAACAGCAGGAATTTGTTTAAGGCCCTGAACACGTATGCGTGCTCTGTACTCAGCTATTCGTTCGGAATAGTGAATTGGACCAACACGGACATCAACAACCTGCAACGAAAAGTTAGGACACTACTGACAAAAGCTCATAAACATCATCCCCGTAGCGCCGTAGAAAGAACAACTCTGCCACGTCAACTAGGAGGAAGAGGATTGGCAGATCTCAGCAAGCAATTGGACCAACAAATATTAAATCTGCGTAATTATTTCTACAGGCAGGCCAACAGCTCCACACTACATAGGGCTATATGCGGAGCAGACGTCTCAACACCGCTACGTCTGACGGAACACGAGCGTCAAAATCACCACCGAACCGACAACGATAAACTACAGAGGTGGTTGGGGAAGCCGCTGCACGGGAGACATCCTAATGAGGTTAACCAGGAACATGTCGACAAGTTAGCGTCGAACTATTGGCTGACCTCGGGACGAATGTTCCCCGAGACGGAAGGCTTCCTACTGGCCATACAAGATCAGGTTATACCAACTCGCAACTACCTAAAATTCATTGTAGGAGATGCATCGGTAGTGGATGACAGATGCAGATACGGGTGCCCAACTTCAGAAACAATCCAGCACATAACAGGAGGATGTCAGATGTTCGCATCAACGGAATATAAGGAACGACACGATTCGGTTGCCAAGATCTTGCACCGGGAACTGGCGGAAAAGCTGCTGCTTGTGCAGACAGAAAGGGTCCCATATTACAACTACACACCTGAGCCTGTTCTTGAGAACAGCAACTACAAGATGTACTGGGATCGTACAGTTCTGACTGATCAACGAGTTGCCCATAACAGACCGGACCTTATAATAGTTGATAAAATTTCTAGGAAGACAACTCTGATTGATGTGGCCATCCCGAACAACAACAACCTGCGTGTGAAGCAAGTCGAGAAGATCGCGAAGTACAGAGACTTAGAAGAACGAATTAGAAGGCAATGGGAAATGGAGAACGTCCAGACGATTCCAATCATCATGTCAACAACTGGTGTTATACCAAAAAGTTTGCTGAGAAACATCAAGGAGCTGAATCTAACTGATAGTCTTTACAGGTCCATGCAGAAAGCGGTACTACTTGCGACAGCCCGAACCGTCAGGAAATTCATGGGGAATGCAGGATCGTCCAAGAACATCAATGTCACCTAGGGCCCGATAACATGGCAAGGGTCTCGTCCGAGCCAGATCCTTTTGGTATCCGGGATGCCCGGGATCTGAGTGAATGTTCCCCGTAGAGGGAGTGCGAATGCCTTTTGGCTAAGTCGATATAATAATAATAATAATAAAATAATCTATCTAACTGATAGTCTTTACAGGTCCATGCAGAAAGCGGTACTACTTGCGACAGCCCGAACCGTCAGGAAATTCATGGGGAATGCAGGATCGTCCAAGAACATCAATGTCACCTAGGGCCCGATAACATGGCAAGGGTCTCGTCCGAGCCAGATCCTTTTGGTATCCGGGATGCCCGGGATCTGAGTGAATGTTCCCCGTAGAGGGAGTGCGAATGCCTTTTGGCTAAGTCGATATAATAATAATAATGCAGACAGAGAGGGTCCCATATTACAACTACACACCTGAGCCTTTTCTTGAGAACAGAAACTACAAGATGTACTGGGATCGTACAGTTCTGACTGATCAACGGATTGCCCATAACAGACCGGACCTTATAATAGTTGATAAAATTTCTAGGAAGACAACTCTGATTGATGTGGCCATCCCGAACAACAACAACCTGCGTGTGAAGCAAGTCGAGAAGATCGCGAAGTACAGAGACTTAGAAGAACGAATTAGAAGGCAATGGGAAATGGAGAACGTCCAGACGATTCCAATCATCATGTCAACAACTGGTGTTATACCAAAAAGTTTGCTGAGAAACATCAAGGAGCTGAATCTAACTGATAGTCTTTACAGGTCCATGCAGAAAGCGGTACTACTTGCGACAGCCCGAACCGTCAGGAAATTCATGGGGAATGCAGGATCGTCCAACAACATCAATGTCACCTAAGGCCCGATTACATGGCAAGGGTCTCGTCCGAGCCAGATCCTTTTGGTATCCGGGATGCCCGGGATCTGAGTGAATGTTCCCCGTAGAGGGAGTGCGAATGCCTTTTGGCTAAGTCGAGATAATAATAATTCTCACCCTCACAATACTCAAAACTAGGAGTACCCCAGAAGCAACCACATGCTTGTGCGGGGGAGGGGGGCAATTACTATTATTTTGTCTTCGTTGCCATTTGCGGCTAGGGCCGACTTTTTTCCCCATAGAACTAGGACAGCATTCGCTCAAGTACTACGGAAAACCCTAGAAAACCGTAGTAATCCCAGTGAGTGTAGGACAATTAGTAAATCACACGGATAAAGCCTATTTAGGAGCAATACCGTGAACCCACATTTGTCCAGCGCATTTGGCCATAGCGGTGTTTTTCTTTAAAGACATATGCATGCGCCTGCCTCGAACCAAGGTCGATCGAAGGCAGAAAAACATGCAGTCTAAAAAGTCAGCGCCGGTACGAGCGACGCCACCGCGGCTCAAGAATAATAATAATATCAAAACTCACCTTGTACGGAAGCACTCACCATAACTTAGTATTCACATTTACCACTTCACTAATTAGTTATCACTTTTCACTAGAGTTTCACGACGCGCAACATACCACTTCTTAATAACGCAGCAGTCACCGATAACCTACCAATAATCACATTTAACACTTCAGTAATTTGTTTTCACTTTTCACAATAATATTTTCACGACACAGCTCATCAGTTCTTAGTGACGTAACTTTTTCATACAAGTTGTGCGAAATGTTGTACTCCATTCCTACACTGACTCTGGGACACGTCGTAATACAGGAAGTTACAGTTTCAATTGTTTTCAGAATTTTTATTGTTCTCAATTTTTTAACACGATTTTTAAGAGATGCCCAATCCAGTGGCGTAGTAAACATTTTATAAAAATATGCCTAATATGATTTGTCCAATTTTGTCCCACAAAATATGTCGTAGTAGTCCTTGGTTTTTTAAAATAAAATGTGCCATTTTGCCCTAAAGTACAGTGTTTGATGAACGTATCGTTAAAAAAACTCGATGAACATCGGATGACAAATACCAATTTTATGGGGTATTCCAGTTTGAAGTGGGTTACACTGTTTATACTCCGCATAGTGTATTTAAACTTTAATTAAAAGTGCCTATTATATATTGTCTGTAGCAGGAAAAATTTAATACATTACACGATGCGTAAGCTCTTTTTTGGCGTTGCCTCGGTCCTTGAACAACCTCGTTTGCAAAAAAGTTCACTTCCGCATCAAATCACAGCGCCAAATGCGACGAACTCACTTAGAGCGGTATTTTAAACAGTAAGCTAAATTGCATTTTAAAAAGTAACTTGCGCCAATATCCCACATCACTAATTTAAAAGTTAGAGGGCCATGAGGAGAGAAGCAACAGTCCATGAAAAGGCCGGGCAGTGACATACTCTAGGCACAGCGTCTTGGGGGAAACTTTTAACTACTTGCCTGTCGCCGTTCTTTAACAATAAATTTATACCTAGGTATACTGTAGACCGAAGAGGCAGGACCACGCCTTATGGAAATTTTTAAGGGTAATAATAAAATTGTAGTATTTGGAGTAAGAGTAGCTCTGAGCAAAACTTCGCCTCAAATGTCACATTAACAACAACTACCAACAAAGACGATTATTATTAATATTATTATAATTAATAACATTGACAATTCTGACATTATTCGGCTGCCTCGACTTACTGCTAGACAATCCCGTACTTTAATTTAATAACTATTCCACAGAAATTTTGTTTGATATTTTTTATTGCAACATAATACTAGTTATTTATGTATCAAGGGCATAAATGAGGAGTGCAGCTCTGCCTGGGTGCCCGGCGACATAAAGTGCAGTTTGTAGGGGAATGTGGGGCAATATTTACTTAATTTAATGGTCCCCATATTCCTGGGATGTATACATTAAATAATTATACCTGGCATATTTTCAGGTAGTTAGATAGATTTAGTAACTTTAGAGTTTTCACTTTTTTGGACTTTAATGAAAATTGCGCTTTGCCCCGTTGTGCCCCGTATGCGGGGTACATTGGGTCCCAAGAGGGGTAAAATGGGGTAGTACAATAATGCTTTAAAATAGTGAGTTTTTATTAAAAACAGGAAAATGTCTATTAGATTTACGTTTATATCGTCTCGCCATCTGAAAAAAATAACAAATTAAACATGGTGATTCAGTTTTATTCTGGGACACTGATAGAACATCATAAACTATTATTATTTTGTGGTACAACTTTTTATCTCCAGCCGCTTCGTTTTTGAGATTCAGGATGTATTACATAATTCTCAAAAAAAACAACGTTTTATTTTTATTTTTTCAACCGTTAAACATATTTAAACGAAATTTGGTACACAACATGCATTGATCAAGTGTCACAAAATGTGATAATACCTACCAAGTTCCCAATATACATACTCGTATAGCCAGCGGGGGAGATACACTATACACAACTAATTTTATCGACGATTTGCCATTCGGTTTTAAAAGAAAAAAATAGATAAAACAATAGTTGGCCATGATTGGCATTAATGGTTTGTTGAATTCGGCGGTGGTAAATGTGCCACCAAGAATAATATTGTACCTGCTACGAATTTAGGATTTTAAAATTCCACTGGTATTCGTGCCACCAGAGAAAAGGGTCTCTACCTGATGGGGCATAATTATTCGGGACGTATATGCAATTGGATTATTAAATTTCCGACTCATATTGGGGGTTCGATTGTGTTATATATTAGGTAATCAGTCTCAAATGTTCTTTAGTATACGTCGTGCTATTTTCATAATGGATCTTAAAATTATCAAAAGTATTTACGGAAATGAGCTTTTGCTGGTCAATAATTTTAAATTTAAAAAAGAAAAGACTTTAAAAAGTGGTGAAACATTTTGGCGGTGTATAAAACGAAAAGAAAAGTGTTCTGCAAAAGTGTTTACTGTGCTAGGACCCGATCATGTAATCAACAGAAGAGAAAATGACCACAACCACGAAGCTGATATACAAAAAGTAAACCGCCACATTGTATCCACGAGCTGCAAAAGGAAAGCTGTTGAAGACATCGCAGAAAAACCCTCAAAGATTATACGACATGAGTTGGAAGTCCATTTACCAACCACATTTACGATAAAGGACAGTGAGTACGTAAGAAAGAATGTTTATAACTGCAGACAAAAAGTTTTGCCGGGACCGTTACCAAAAAACATAGATGAAGTAATTCGGGTTCTTAAAAATTACAATCCCAAAACGTGTAGAGGCGAAGACTTTTTGTTTTTAAATAGTGTAGAAGAACATATTTTAGTATTTTCTTGTGAAACAAATATTCGCCAAATGTGTGAAATGTCTCAAGTGTATATGGATGGCACCTTTACCTACTGTACTACATTTTTTTTTTGCAACTTTTCACTATACACGGATTTCAAAATGGGCATTATGTGCCTTACATGTTTTGTTTATTAAAAAATAAACAATCTCAAACTTATAAAGCATTATTTAATCTGTTGAAATCTAAAATTTTAAGGGATTTTGATTTAAATTTTTATCCAAATGAAGTGTTTGTAGACTTTGAGAAGGCCATACACAATGCATTACAATGTATTTGGCCTGAATCAAAAATTAACCGATTTCATCTTCACCAAGCATGGTACAGAAAAATTAAAAGTTTGGGACTAACACCGCATTATAATGATAAGAACTCAGAAATAGGAAAGTGGTTGAAATACACTTTTGGACTCACCTATTTAAACCCAAACGATGATGGAGACTGTTTTGTATTCGACCTATGTTCAATACGGCCAGAAAATGAACAAGTAGTTAAGTATTGCGATTATCTTGTCAAGTCATCTATTGAAGAAGACTCAGATTTCCCACCATATTTATGGGCAGAGTGTAGTCCTTCAGTAACAAGAACTACAAATGCGTGTGAATCATTCCACTCGAAATTTAACGAATCATTCTACTCTACTCACCCATCAATATACATATTTGTGGAAAAATTGAAAGAATTTCAAACTGATACTTATGTCAAAATTCAAAGTCTACAAACGCCTGCAAAAATTAAGGACGCCTCTGTTAGAAGTAAATTAAAAATAGTGACAGAATTATGTGAGAAAGTTGCAATATCAAAAATTTACTTTGTTAAATGTGCTTCCTATTTAACCTTACCGAAATAAAATAAGAGGTTTTTGATTTATCTTATGTACTTTAAATATGTTTTAGATAATAGCCTCAAATTAAAAATTTTGCTAGTTTTTAAGACTTAGTATAAGAGAGTGACTAATTAATCTTAAATGTTAGTTAGTAAATGTTAGTAAAGCATTATTCTTTATTATTACCATAATTTCTATCTATTAGTGTTAGTGGCACAAATACCTGTGTGTTTTTAAAGAACCCTTTTGGTCCGTGGCACGTTTACCGGTACCCTTCTCTGGTCAGGTATATTTGGTGGCACCTTTACCTCCGCCCGTTGAATTCATATGACATTTTAGTCAGTACCTACTGGCCAAAGAGAAATCTAACGGCCCTGTAGAGCTTTTTTTCTTCTAAGCAAAAACCTTCTCTTGGCATTTTTGTATGTGCCATAGTTTCACGGTAAATTTGATTTTTCTGTCATATAACTCCGTTTTGAAATGCCAGAAAAAAATATGTAATTTGAAAAATCCTGCTCTCTATTTGGCCAGAGGATATTAAACAAAGTGTTACAGTTGAGAAAATCAAAACTAGCCTGTTAAAAACCACTTAAAAGAAAAAAATAGATAACAAAACAATAGTTGGCCACGAATGGCATTGTTGGTTTGTTGAATTAATATGACATTTTTAGTCAGTACTGGCCAAAGATAAATCTGAAATGACTTTTTTTTTCAAATTAAATAATTTATTTTTTTCATTCCTAAAAAGCAATAAAAGATAAATTAATTTTCCCGTAGAACTGTGGCAGATACAAAAAAGTTCAAGATAGCTTAGAATAAAGAAAGTTATTCAAGGGTATTGTATGCCCATATCTCCGCCACTGGCTACATTGGGAACTTGGTATTACAGCATTTTTTGATACTGCGTCAAGGCATGCTGTGTACCAAAAAATATATTTAACGGTTGGAAAAATAAAAAAATAAACCATTAAAATTTTTGAGAATTTAAACATCTGTATTTTGAAAAGGAGGCGGCTGTGGATAAAAAGTTATCCACGAAATAGTAATATTTTATGATTTTCTATCACCTGTCGAAGTGTCTAAGAATAAAACTAAATTGCCCTGTAGGTATTTCAATAGGATATCGGGTACCTATCCATTTGGCCCCATCTCAATACCCGAAGCACGTTTTACAATAAAATATAAATAAAATTGACAAACACAATTATTTATCGATAAAATGATTTAGATTAATCATACCAATAATAAGTCTAATTAAGCAATAAAACTCACATCGAAAATCGTATAAAATAGTATATTTCCTAACAAGTGCGGAAAGTGCCACTTTTCCGCACGCGATTGCAGTTGGCTGAAGGACGCGTAGCGGAGATCGAGTGTGGAAAAGACACTTTCCGCAAGAGTTAGGAACACTATTTCTTCTACAAGCGTGCGGAAAAGTAAGACACTTTTCCGCACGCATTTACTTTTCCGCACGCTTGTAGAAAAACTGTATTTACTTTGGCTAAACGTAAACACGAGTTTTAAGACACGGAAGCTGTTGTACTCCCAACAATAGCTATGAACACACTGAATTGACTTGACCGGGGGCATGACATTGCCACAGCTTACTTATTGTACCGAAAAGAGCTGGCAGGGGGGCATGTAGATTTGAAATTTGGCTCCTTCAGTTAGGCTGTAGCGTAGCCGAATGATGGCTGTAGGTATCTACTAAAAATACTCGTACCCCATTATTATACTCCGGTACCCCATATTGCCCCACATTACCCTACATATCCTCTTATAAATTTTTGTGTGGCTTAATTTCGCCTACTCTGCCACCCTTTTCCTCTGCGAAAATTTTTGTAATAGCGGCTTTCCCCCTCCCATTTTTCCGAAAGACGTGCATTTGCTGCTGTACGAAAAATTTATAGATGATATGATATGATATAAATGTAGTCGTAAGAGAACTTGATGAAACGCGCGAGAAAAAATTGCCCGACAAAAATTGCGGAAAGTTAAGGGTGTCTACTACTTTAAACATGTCAAAATAACGACTTTAATAGTTATTTTTGTTACAAGTACCTAAAATGAAGTTTTTCAGGACGAATCCTTGCTGTTTTTGGAAGAGGCGTTAGCCGACCGAAAATGTATTAATAACAGTTTCTTTTTATTTATTTTTTGTTTTTGAATCAAGTATAGAACATAATGAATAAGGTGGCCGACCGTAAAAATAAAAAATAGTAGTTATTTATGTACCAATTGTGGATGGGCATTAATAGATAATAATTAGCATTATTATTGTTTCTATTCTATTCTAATATTGCAGGTATTGTATTAAAAATTTATGTTGTTTTGAATAACATTTCACAATTTAATGTTACATTAACAATAGCTCTCAAAAAAATAAAAAATTATAGTAATAGTTTTAGACAGTAGGGAATGAATGTATTTCAGAATTTTGAGCAAAGTAATACATAATCCACCATTCTTGTTGCTAGTAAAATACTAGTCTATTATGAATAAACTGAAAACTATTATGCGTCATAGGCGTCCTGAGCAGCGGCGTAGGGGAGAGATAATAGCAAAAAATTGCCAGTTCGATGAGAATACGCGAGATCGCAGTGGCGTTCCTTACTCTCATATTTTTGTCTTTGTCATAGTTCAAAGTTTAATGTAAGAGCTATTTAAAAGCATTATTAGTTTCCTCTTCGTAACAAAACCGGTATACCTAACAATTTGAAATAGTTTTGCGCGCATGGATATGCAGTTTTTCTGTAGGTACCTAACTGATAATATTTTATCACCTGGCGCTACGACACTGCGTATAGCCCACAAGACGGTCGCCTGCAGATTATTTTTCCCAATACTGTTTTTAGCTCCAATGGCAGAGTCGGAAAATAAAATATTGCGAGGTAATTTTTATGACTCGAATCTACAGTGTGGCCCCTCTGTAAAATTGTTATTTTTGCTCCGATTTTAAAAAACTTCTTTTTGTTAGATAGGTAGGTCTCTGAAAATACCATTCGACACACCTTCCAATTGTTTTGAAAACTAAACACCTGGCTAACTGCGACATTTTTTATACCCCCAAAATTCAAGAAATCATATTAGGCATTTTTTTATCAAAAAAATTTACTAAAAAAAGTTATTTAGAATGAACCAAAAATCCCAAATCAAAAGTTTTATCAAAATCAAAAAATAAAAAAATTCCGAAAAAAATAAATTGAAGGTCCAAAAATCACATTTTTAACTTCAAACTTTAACTTCAAATTTCCATGGCACACTTTGCTATCAGTTTTTTATATTTTTGTTGCTCTAAATCTGCTGAGCGGTCTATAGTGTTTTGACAGGCTTTGCACACGAGTTACAAATATTTTTTCTACGTTTTAAGTATACAGAGTGTCCGGTTCTGCGAGGTCCAGATTTTTTTATTTTTTTAACAGAACCATTTTCACGCCATTGACAATTCCATTTCTTAAGAGTTTTGCGCGTTGGTGCATTACCCTTATAAATTCTATTTAATTTACTTTGTAATGTCCAAACAGCGCAAAAACATCCATTCCTTATTACATATTATTATAGTGTCGAAAGTTTTCAAAAACACCTCTAAAATGGAAATGGAAAATGGAAAACCCTATATTTCTTAAACAATTCTCTTATAAAACTCTGTTTCATAAAGCACTAAGTAAGGTAACGTTACCAAGCGCATAAAAGATGATTTATATACACCTGCCTTTGCTTTATGTGCAGAAAAACAGAGACATCGTCACTAACTCAAAACAGGCGCGTGCATAGGCTTTGGTGATGGTAGATCCAACCAATGTCAATAATTTAATATCAGATTGGGAAAGTGTTGGCCAATTCCTAGTAGTTGCCTCTCCTCGTCCGCACAAGCACAGAACTGCTTCTGTAGTACCCTTAGATGGTGTATTCTTATCTTATGATCAATAAGCAGCGCAGTGGATAATTCATTTAATTGGTTCAAAACACTTACCTGGAGAATTGTCGTCCTCTAAAGTAGGACTCCTACCCCTTTTCTGCGCCTTTCGAATAGCTGATGGCTTCCTGGGTTCCAAAAACTCACTGTTCGGGCTAAGACAATCATCTATTGTCGGAGTTCTGGGAGAATCGCCCACAGCATGCCTCAAAGGAGTCAGTTCCAATCCATTTTTGTTATTCACTTTTTCTTTGGGTGTGGCTAGTAAATGGATCTCTTTCGATGGAGTCACCCTTGTTGATTTAATATCCTACACAAAGACAGTATCGTTACTTATGAATTTTTATTTCATTAAAATACTAACATTTTTATCAGATGTAAGCCTAATTGGTCCATTGTATAACCTCAGTCTGGATCCTCTCTTTTTCCTCATCAGTAGCAAGTGGTAGGTTGCAGTATGGTAATCGTACTTCCCTTTTTTTAGGTAATTTTGCATCACCTCTCTGTCTACCTGGTAATACTTGGCCATAGATTTAACACAATCTTCGTCTAAAGATTTCAAATCTTCTTTAACACAAACTGGCTCCAGTATGCCCAGCGTTAACCAAGGATGACACAAGAGCTCCTTGACAGTTATTCGTTTCTTAGGATCGACATGTAGCATTGATTTTATGAGCTTACGGCTTTCCTTTGACATGTGAAATGGTTCATCATATTTTCCGCTCTAAAAAGATCGATGAAAAATTTCTGAAGTCAATAAAATCAAGTAAGTATAGTGGATATCAAGGATAATGATGTATTAGGCATTTGTTATTTAAAAATTGTGACTAAAGCAAATTTCAATGTCCGAAAATAGCATTTCAATTAATTTCTGCATTTATTAAAGTGGACCATGGAAATAAGGCCTGAATTTTGTGTTGTGCATTTTTTGAGGGGAAATTCAAAATGTAGATTAAGGAGAATGCCCGCAATTTTAAATGCATCTAATATTAAAATTTCGCGTTGTTTTCGCCGAAATATCTATAATGCATTCAAAACAGTATTCTGACACAAGTGTGTAAGTTTGTAATTAGAAGACCGGGGCGACGAAAAACGATTAGATTATTGTTTTTAGTATCAGGAAGAAATTTTCAATAATGATAACTTTTTCCGGTTCATTTTGTACCCCGATGAAGCTTCTTTTAGGACAAACACAAAAAATCGGTCTGAGAACACTCTTAATTGGGTAATGAATTATTGTAGAGAGCAGTATTCGCGAAAAAATAAATGTATGGTGTGACATTCTTAATGGCATCATAATAGAACCCTGTTTTAAGAAAGTTTCATTTCTTTGCACAATGAGTTTACCAACGGACTTCAACTACAACAACTTGATGGTGCGTCAATCCTTACTGCACAAATAGTGCGAACCTGGTTGAATGATAATTTCCTGGAAAGATAGATTGGGAGAAATAGGCTCCGGCAAATCACTCCTTTCGGTGGGGTAGGAAAAGACGCTTTGCACACGAGTTGCATATCATTTGCGATAAGGAAAACGTATATTTTTTAGTTATACCTATAGTAATTTTTTCAAAAAAGATTATCTTTACAAAACTGAAATATGATTCAAAAAGTGTCCCCCTCCAAATCAAATTGGACGGGTCCTAGCGATTTATTAAAAACCGCGCATGTTAAGAATTGCTAATGCCATAAAAAATGTTGAATGTGTTGCCAGTTATTATCAATGCACAATTTTGGAGTCGCCTTTCAAAAGAATGTATCATATATTATGTTAAGTTGGAGGTAATATCCTTCTTGGACCTCCAGTTCCTCCAAATGGTCTATCTTTGTAGACTACATTCTAGACATTGACATTTCATTTGATTTCCATGGCTAATTTGATAAGAAGTGTATTAACGAGTTATTTTTTCTCAATTTGTTTCTTATAGAACCCCCCTAAAATTTTATATTGATTTATTTTTTCTACAAACACCATTAAAAGTATAATTATTTTTAACGCCTGCTTTCAGTGTCTAAAATGTAATTTTATGACACTGGCGTTAAAAGTAAATCACTTTTATCGCCGACCGTCTGTAAAACTATACAGTACCATTACCGCATTTGCGGCAGGTAAAGTAAAAATGCTTGATTTATGAACTTAAATCTTATATTTTATCAACTTAGCCATGACCGCGTTTGATAATAGACGAAAATCGTTCTCCGCTGACAGCCGCTGTCACGACGCGTCGCCGCACGGTTTAGTTGAAACAGTTTTTCATCACAAAAATAATGAAAGAAGACATTATATTTCACTGCACGCCGCCTGCCACAACCGCCGATATGATATTGTCCTAGCTGTTGTTTCTTTTGTCATGTCATAATAAACGCTCGCTCATAATCTTTCGATAAAGAATCACTTTGCTGACTTGGTACATAACTTTCAACACCAGTGTCATAAAATGACATTTATGTAAGTATGTAGAAAATATAGTGTAAATATAGCTATTTTATTTTGTTCAAAGAGATGTTATATGTTATATTGCGCATATTTGGACAACAAATCAGCAAAATCTGATGTTTGGTTTGTGAAAACAATATACTCTAATATAAAATTACCAGAAACTTTAGGTATATTGTTTTTCCAAACAGTACTTCGGAATTGGCTGATTTTTTAAATAAAGCATGCGCAATATAATGTAGTATTCGGGTTGAGCATTGGTTTTTTGAAAAACATAATGATTTTCAAAATAAACACAAACACTCAATTGGGTTGGTAGTATTTTTATTGGCATGTGTGTTTAGTTTAGGCCACCTTAATAACAAATAATAAAAATAGGTAACACCCTGCAGGTATCTCGAAAACGAATATACTTACAAGTTCATAATGAACTTTTTTTTTTATTTTTACGAGTTCCATCGTCTATTAAATTTTTCTGATTGGGACCTCTGAGACACCATATACATATAACAACCCTAAAATAACATGCAGGCATATAATAGAGAGATTGTAAAGTATTACTCCTTATTCTCTCAAAAGATCGCGTTGAATACCGGGAATGTGTTGAAATGAGGTTGAAACCCAAGATTTTGATCT
This sequence comes from Pseudeuparius sepicola, assembly GCA_963920635.1. Classification (NCBI taxonomy): domain Eukaryota; kingdom Metazoa; phylum Arthropoda; class Insecta; order Coleoptera; family Anthribidae; genus Pseudeuparius; species Pseudeuparius sepicola. Next base: position 40,617,937 of record OY987302.1, on the reverse strand, counting down.
TGATCTTTTATAGATTTTGATTGAAACCCTCCACAAAATTCGAAGCTAACTTACCCAATAATAAAATGTTTTGAAATAAAACCAATAAGTAGGTATACCCCCAGAAAAGGACGAATCAGAAGTGGCACTTGGCTAATTTAAGAGGGCAGAGGGGTATTTTTATGAGGTGGTGGGGACGGAGAGTATTGCTAGGCCGCCAGATCCTTAGAAAGGTTAAAACATGTCAACATTTTTTTTTTCACTATCATTTATTCATTTTGGGTAGGCATACCAATAAAATAAATATGAAAGCAATTAATATTATCTAATGTGTGCCGGTAGTAAAATTATAATGTTTTACGAACCATTTATTCTATTTATCTGAGCCCAGAAAACCCACAACCGGACCCCTGTTTTCTGGGACTTGATTATGAAAGCGGCATGCTTGACAACAGCGCGGCGCGGCGCCACAGATTCCGTTCTTGCGGTACTGCCAGATCGTCCAGTCGGGAGCCGGTAACCAAGGCAACCCACAAAAATATAATGCAAATTAACTTAGTATAAAATGAAATCGATGATAATTTACTTATAAAAATGTTAGTCCTTGATAGTATTTTGGTTGATATTAAATTGAAGGCGATAAAAATAGCTAAATGAATTTAAGGAAATTGTCAGGCATAAAAGCTGACGAAGTCCGGCAACATCGTTCGTGGCCTACAGCTGGCGCGCCACCTACGCCAGACAGCGTCAGCATGTTCAATTTAGGTTAAACAACCCCTAATAAAACGTAAACAATAAAACGATTAACAATTTCTAAGTAAAAAAGCTCAATATTATTATCATGACTGTGATAAAAGTAGCCAAAACAGGGACCAGACAAGGTGTACAATATGTAAAGCTTCCATAACTTTCTAGAACGTTTGCTAGAACCTTATGATCTGTGAACTATCATTGGCCAGGAATATTCTAGAGTATTCTCCAGTCTTCCTTTTGAGTATATAAGCCCTGGGAATTGGGCCTAAAAACACAGCATAAGTATTCCCTCAACTGTGCTAAAAAGGTGAAAAGGTTAGAAACCGATTTTGTGCGAATTTTGGAGCTGAAAGAATATTCTTGGACAGTGACAGTAATCTGACAAGTTTATTTGAGATTTCTGAAGGCTAAACAATGCTTGTGTTGTTACTTCGAATACCTACTTCGTTGCTGTATTTACACTAGTGCATTGTGCCCCAGAAAACCCACTTTGTGCTTAGGTTTTGTGACGAAATGGCCCCGCAATATTGCTGTGTTCGTGGATGTTCTAACAACACGAGGAATAAGTTTTTTCAAAATACCTGCTGATGAAAACAGGTAGGTACCTATGTGTAGTTTGTCCGTACCTTGTTACCACAATATTATATTATAATCGTTATTATAAATTTTATGTCCTACGTACTACCCCTTTTTCTGGGGTATTACCTACCCCAGAAAACCCACAAATGGTTTCCTACTGATAATACCTACCTAACTTTTGTTTTTAATTTTTTCCAGGTGCTATGAATGGGTGAGAAAGTGTGGAAGGCACGATTTGTTAGAAAAAACACCCACACAGCTTTTTATTAATTATAAAGTTTGTTCAATGCACTTTGAAAATAGTATGTTTGCAAACCAGTCGAAGTCTAGGCTAAAGAAAAAAGCAATACCAACTGTGTTCTCATCATGTAAGTAATTGGTAATTTTTTTTTTATAAAACTATGTCCAACCTCAAAACACCGAGCTCAGATTCGTGTTCAGGGACCTCGAAAATAGGGGGATAGCCAAAATGTCAAGAAAATCGGGCGGTACATACACTAATTTCCATAATTACCCCTTCATTATTAGATAATAATATGTATTTTTTGCTGATATTTGTAATTTTGCTGCATTTAATTTTTTTACTAGGTTATATCGATGAGGCTTCTTCACAGAGTCCTTCTGTGTCTGTATGCAGCAATTTGACTTTGTTAGAACCTCAACGAGAACTTGATCAACCAGTCTCGATCGCTCAACCTTTGGATCAACCAAGTACACCCCATCTGTCACACTCACCTATAGGCGATCTCCACAGCATTACTGAATTTTCAGTTGCATCAAAAGGTAATGATCTATATTCACAAACTGTTATTATAGTATACACACCCAAACTTATATGGCATCACGTATTATTTGCGATAATTTTTTTTGTCAAAAAAATTATATGTCCTGGAAAGTCAAAAGTGTTTACTAACAAAAACAGTTAGATGTGAAAAACCCGACAATATAAATTGTAATAAATATTAAGTGATTCCATATTATAAGTTTGGGTGTGTGTATATTGTAATTTTTTGTATTACTTATTTTGTTATTGAATAATTCTATTTTTAGATGCTAGTCAACAAACTCCTCTTAGTTTGAGTGCACATAGTCCGAGAAAGCATTCATTAAAGTTACAAATAAAAAAACTCCAAAGAAAGTTGCATTCAAAGTTGGAGCAAGCTGTCGACAGTGCCGACACTGAAATAAATGACGAACAATTTCTTGCCATTTGTGAGAAAAAACTGTCTGCTTTAATGCTACTACTTGTAAGGCATTATTTAGAAAATTCCAAAAAAGATCCACAGGGATATCGTTACTCGTCAGATATGAAACAATTTTCCTTAACAATTTATTTTCTAAGCCCAAATGCTTATAGATTTTTAATGAAACCACTTTATTTGCCATCTAAAAGCACTCTTCAAAGAATAACTAGCAAATGGCATATAACTGCAGGTCTTAACAGTTTCATTTTTGAGGTTATTAAATCAAAAGCTACAAATTTAGAGGGTTCTTCAAAACAGTGCATTCTTTGTATTGACGAAATGTCATTAAAAATGTTTTTATTTTACAATAGATCTTCCGATACCATTGTTGGCTTTCATAATACATTGAAGGAAAAAAGATATGCTCCTGCTAAATATGTTTTAGCTATTATGGCTAGAGCAATATTTGCTAAGTAAAAGCAACCAGTTGCTTATTTCTTTATTGATACTTGTTCAGGGGAGGAATTAAAATTTATTATTTTTGAAGCAATAAGGAAACTTAAATCTGTAGGATTACTAGTAAGTGCGTTAGTGTCTGATCAAGGATCAAATTTTGTACAATTTTCAAAATCAGTTGGTATCTCTCCAAACGCTTCACATTTTTATGTCGATAGCGAAAAAATATTTTATATTTTTGATGTGCCGCATCTCTTAAAATCAACACGAAATAATTTTTTCAATTACACATTCGAAACCTCTGAAGGATGTACAAATAAAACGTATATTGACCAAATTTATAATAAACAAAAGCATAAGCCTTTGGCTCTTCGGCTGTGTCCAAAATTAACAGATGAACACATTAATCCGAGTCCTTTTAAAAAACTGAAGGTTAGTTTAGCCGTCCAAGTTTTCAGTGCAACGGTAGCTGCGGCACTTAATTCCTTTATTGAATTCGGACAATTCCCCCCTTCGGCAAACGCTACAGTTTCATTTGTAGAAAAAATTGATAAGTTATTTGATATCTTAAATTCCTCAAAAATATCAGGCAGTAAGAAATACAATAGACCTTTTATAGGAGCAGATTACCAAGTCCATTTTTTAAAGGAAATGTTTACATATTTTGAGAATATTAAAATTTTAAAACAAAATATAGAGGTTACCAATAAAGTTAAATTTTTGAAAGGGTGGCAAATCACAATAAATTCATTTTTAGGTCTTTGGGAAAAATTTCATTGTTTAGAGTATAGTTCCTTATACACTCGACGCTTAAATCAAGATTGTCTCGAAAATTTTTTCGGCACTATTAGGCAGCAAGGGGGAAATTGCTTGAATCCAACCCCCATCCAATGCGAAAGGGCTTTCAAAAAATTATTTTGTTTAAATTATTTCCAATTCCAATGGGGGCTAATTGTATTGAGGACTTTGATTCATTATTGTCATATGTAACCACCGAACATACACAAATTTACAACAAAGTTGTTGTGGGAAATGCAAGATCTATTTTTTCTGATTTAAGTGCGGTGGCACCAGATTATATTGATTTCGAACTACATGAATCAAATAGTATATCATATGTTTGTGGATATTTATTAAGAAAGTGCTTGGAACAACATTCATGTGAAGTTTGTATTAAATATTGTAAACGTCATACATTAGGGGATACTGATTTGTTTACTTATTTTAAAGCATACAAATCAAGTGGTAACGAAACCTTTGGACATTTATTTTCACCTCCCGATAATTTCCTCAATTATATTGAAACTCTCGAAGTTAATTTTTGTACCCTCTTTCCAAAGTTTGCTTTAGAAGAAAATGTTGGTGTGAAATTAAAAAATGAGCTGCAAAACATTTCATATCAACATCCATGCCCTAGTTTTAATCATGCCTATTTATTATCCCTTTATGTAAGATTTAGAATCTATTCTTCTTTAAAATTTTTAAATCGTGATGTTGTTTCTAATAAAACTAATAAAAATTATAAACTTCGAAATTTACAACATTTATAAGTGCTGCCAGGGGTCATTATTTTTAAAAATTAGGCTAAGTTGATAATGTATAGTGTGCATGTGCATAATATGTACGTAAGTAGTTTATAATATCTTTTGTATTTATAGGTATTATATTTTATATGTCATATGTGCTATTGTTTTTGAATTTTTTTATAGATTTTAGTAATAAACATTTTTGATAAATAACGTTTTTTACTACCAGTCATACGAAGGTCAACCAATTTTGCAAATAATAATTGTAATGGATCTATATAAAAAACAAATTAATTGCCAAGCTATGAGTTTTGACGCAAGTCGATTGCAATATTGTAATATTTCAACCACCCAAGTCCAATAGTTCACTTGATCCTAAATCATAGTTGTTTCTAATTAATATAGGTAAGTATAAAATAATAAAGAGGAAATATTGTGAAATTTCCATGTACAATAAATAAAATGTATTTTTCTCATTAGTAAAATATTAATATTAATATTTTTTTCATTAGTAAAATACCTACTTAAAATCACTTCTGGAGATCCAAATTTATCTATATCTAATCCCAGAAAAAAACTTTACTATTCTAAAAATTAATTTTGCTATATAAAACACAAAATTTTCTATAGCCCGGACCTGGCCGTGCAATGGGCAAGTTCTACTCTGTCCAAACTACGGTGGGCGTGGCCAATGCGCAGATGTCAACGGCGGAGAGTTCATTTCCTATGCGCGTGAGGGGAAATTGGAACCGCGACATCAAAGGCGCCGAAAGCAAGTGCCACTTCTGATTCGTCCTTTTCTGGGGTATACCTATATACTCAAACACTCCAAGCAAAGAATCATTACCTAGGTATTAAGTACGATTAATTTAGTAGGTAGGTGGTAGGTATTATCCAAAGGCATCGTATCAGCGATGCCTTTGGTATTATGCGTTGTCAGGTAGGTATCTAACCTGTAGGCCTTTATAATAAAGGGATGACCACTTAAAAAAATTAAAACTAAAGCCTGGTTCATACAGCTTCTTTATGTTTTAATTTTTCTTTATCTTTAAGAAATATTAAATACCGTTGGTTATTTCTTAAAGATAAAGTGAAATTAAAAGATAAAGAAGCTGCATGAACCAGGCTTTATACTCAAATACTCCAAGCAAATATCATTTTAGTATTTCTAAAGTCACTTGAAACAGCATAAAAAAACCCTAATTGGCGTCAAAAATATACATATTCTACAAGCATACATAACATTTCATTTTAAGTTTTTTTAAGGTTGTCGCCAAACACAACGTAAAGGTTAATGCACCATATTATAATATTGTCAAAAGGTCTCTATAAAGCCATATCGATTATAACTATTTACGCAAGTATATCCTAAGATCTGTGAAATTATGGCACGCCTATCCACCGCATTTCGCTGCACAAGTAGCCAGCCGTAGAACAGTATTGGTAATATTATATTAGGCGAGCTTGGAGTCACTTGGTTTTACTAAAATATCTGTCTTCTCTGTCTCCTTCATTTCTTTTCATTACTAGTACCAGGTGCGGTTTAATATAGTTAAAAAAGTGTTTTGCCTCGTAGGTATTTTATTGTCGAGGCGCCTGTTCTCGAGCTACCCTAGTAAAATATAAATGAAATTACTTGGAACACAGTGATATGGGGCGCAATCTATTCCATAGCATAGCTACTGGTAAAAATACCAGACTTATAGTCCAAAGCACGAAAGAAAACGTTTCTAAAGAATGCGTGCAGCGTTACGAGATTTCCTATACGAGTAGTCGTTATTTATTGGCGAATACAAGTTTTATCATATTGAAGCCGAATTTCTGAACTCTAAAAAATAAAGCTCGCATCACGGGACCACTTACCCATTTTTGTTCATCATTTATTTTTAACGAGGTGTGAGAAAACACATATTATATTTTTTTCAACATCGTCGCGCCTACCATCGCCTTTGAAATACGGCAAAACAGCACTTCTGCGAAGGAATCGTCTGACAAAATCAGTTAGCCAACGCGTTTTGTGCCTGTTTCTATAGTACGTAAAGTTAACTGAGTATTTGGGCTACCATACAGACGTCATTTTTTAGGCCGCTGGCAAATTTTTTCCGCCGGCTCAGAGAGCTCAGTGGCGTTTCGTATGTTCGGGAGTTAACGTGTGCAAAATGAGTAAACAGGGAAGAACGTTGCATTCTCAAGCATGAGAAATAATTGCCAATGTTAAGGGTTTTCCTTCCTCCATAATTTAAGGCATCACGAATAAGAATAATATTAACAATAAATTAAATAACAATTATATGAAAATTAAGTCAGTGAGTTACACAAAATTGAGCTACGCCCCTGAACTGTGACTAATTCTATAATATTTGCGAGTTCTTCCCCCTTCGCACTCATTCTGCCGTAAGGAGGACTATATCAGCAGGAATCACCCGTATAATATTTAAAGGTTTTTAACTTCATTTATACCATACCTAGGTATTAAGTACGATTAATTTAGTAGGTATAGGTATTATCAGTTGTCAGGTAGGTAACTAACCTCTAGGCCTTTGTAATAAAGGGATGACCTAAAATAGTACAAATTCAAATAATTATTAAGGTAATGATATCGAATCGCAAAGTATAAAGGTTGGGTTAGATTTCTAAGATGCGAGTATTTACCTTGTGCAATGGGCTTATATGAATGTACAGAATTGCAATCATCAAATCAATTTTAAAATTTTAATCCTGCGAGCCCATTAAAACTAACGGGATTTAAATAACAACAAATTGAACCATATACTTAAAGCGTTTTACTTATTTAATCAGGAACATCTAACTTATTATGTTTCAAAAACTCTATCTGCAAGCAATACTCTATCGTTGTTGCAGTTCCGAACGTCTTCTTAATTAATTTCCAGTGCAAACCCAGTTTGTTGTACAACCTTCGATTTTCCTGTTCCAGAATTCTCCTTACCAGATACTTGGTATGCTTGTGAAGTAACAACGAAGGGCCTAAGGACAACCCCGCCGTGCAGCAAAATAAGGAACACCCACAACAAGCCATTTTCATAGCAAACGACAATCGGTCCTTGAGAAACCTATTTATCCTAGACACTGTGTAGGCGAACTCTTCTGGAGCCACACGAGACATCAACTTCTTCGGCATTTCCTTGTTGAACTGGTTGCTCATTCCGAAGAGTATGGCGTTGCCATTGCCTTGGATGATTATCGTGTTATTACTTTGTCTGTGCTCGGAGAACGGATCGCTACTCACGTGGATGATCGGCACTTGGTCAAATGTTTGCATTGCAAACGGGTGCATTTACCGTACATATTATGTGTCACTCACGTCACTTGCATGGCAGTCATTTGTTCCCTTAACCTACGTCAAATATTAATTCTGGAGTGGAGTCATATACCTATGTTAATATACAGGTATGGTGGTATGTGAGTGGAGTAAAGTTCATTTAAGTTTCCTTTATTGGGAGGGTTACTGCAAACAATATAAAAAAAACAGCAAATTTCATCTGATAAGAATAAATATACGCCGTTTCAAGATAAAATAATAGTGCCAAAAAGCGGTTACGAAAACAAAGCGACAAACAGCACAAAATATTCGCGCTGGTAAAATGTGAAAGCTCAACATGTTGCGTTCGCTATATAAAGGCGCCCATTTAGTTACTTTTGTTTTGGCCTAGTAGCAAAGCCAACTAGGAAAAATAATTCTTTTATTAGCATTAACACGCGAAGGGTTTAATCTCTTCGCTTTCGCCCGTATCAACCGTATTGTGCGTTCAAAATGACAAAAGAATTTTGTGATATATTAGGATAGCTGTAAGAACTCTTCAAGAAATTAGGAAAAATAATTCTTTTATTAGCATTAACACGTTTTTAGTTTTGTGTGCTATAACTAAAAAACTGTTGAATTTCAGAATTTATGTAAAGCACATATGATTGCTTAAAATTGAAGGACAATAATTCGGATGCAATACTTTTCAAGGTCACTGAGAGCGAAAAATTTCTCTCGACCGTAGCGCCCTCTTCAATTTTCAATAGAAAAAGTCAATTTGAGCCTACGAACAAGGTCGTCGACTAGCTCTAGCAGCCTCTTTTTAGGTAACTAAAATATCTCGTTTCATTGCAGAAATATAAAGTTGGGGTTTTATATACAGGGTGAGTCACAGCTAAAGGCAGAGCCGAAAACACAAGGTAGAACTCGCTAAAATAAGCACATATTATGCTTAATAAACATTAGCTCAAAAACGCTTGGTTCTCCATATACAGCGTGTTGAAACTTCCAAATATTGTTTTAATTTCTTTTGAGCCCGTTTAGGAATTCCAACAAAATTTGATACAGATTATGGGTTGTCATTTTGTGCAATAAGTTGGCCCTGTTCAGATGAGCAGCGGCGTAGATACAAATAATTTTATTTTAAATGCCAGCATAAACACTTTGGCACTAGTTTAAAAAATCCGAAATTACGAAGAAACTGTACCAGAAATAAAAAAATACCAAGAGGCGCTTTTCGTTCCAAATTGAATAGGCTATCCAAAAAAGGCTAAATTTTTGGTTTTTCACAGGACCGTACTACTTTTTTACTTTTTTTTTTAATTATTTACAGTAACTATTTGTATCTACGCCGCTGGTCATCTGAACGGGGTCAAATTATTGTACAAAATGGCAACCGCTCAATGCATAATGTGTACCAAATTTGGTTGGAATTCCTAAATGGGCTCGAAAGAAATTAAAAAAAAACGTTATTTTTGGAAAAATTTCAACACGCTGTGTAAGGAGAACCAACCGTTTTTGAGCTAATGTTTATTAAGCATATGTGCTTATTTTAGCGAGTTCTACCTTGTGTTTTCGGCTCTGCCTTTAGATGTGACTCACCCTGTATAATTAACTCTAAAACTAACCAAGCAGCAAATTTTAATTTTTTGGGAAATTTTCTCCAATAAGGTAAATTTACATATTTGCATAGAATGCTAAAAATACATTATTAAACATAACTAAAGTCTATCCAAGTTACAGAGGAGGCGGATCAAAACATTGGCCACCACGTGACCTATTCTCTTATTGGTCTGGCCGTCATAAAATGTCAAGTGTTTACGCGGCGAGCAGAATGCAGGGCCGGCTCTTCCCTCAGTCGAGTTTCCTGCATATTTTAGATCGGATCGCGAGCAATATATTCTGTAAATTTATTTTGCTACTTAATTTAAGGGAATTTATAAAGATCCAGGAAAGGTAGAAACACGAATTTTAGAACTTCTAAAAGAATTAGTTCAGAATTACAAGCCACTTGGAATCTCACATTAGTCCGACCCTGGTAATCGATCGCAAGGCGGTCATGTAACTTTGTTTCTATCTAATGCCGCTGTAACTTGGATAGACTTTAGGTATAATATTATATAGTATAGTGTAAGGAAGTTACTACACCTTTTCCATATGTAGTTCAGAATACGTCAACTATAATTCAGAAAGCATCAATTGAAATTCAGAATAGGTCAGATGTATTTCAGAAATATCAGTTGTAATTCAGAAAACATCAAATGTACTTCAGAAAGCATCAGATGTAATTTAGATTCGTTAAATGAAATTCAGAAAAGATCAAATGTAATTCAGATTTGTCAGATGTAATTCAGAAAGCGTCAAATGTAATTCAGAAATGGTCACATGTAATTCAGATTCGTCAATTTAATTTCGGAAAAGATCAAATAATGTAATTCAGGAAGCATCAGTTGTAATTCAGAAAGTGTCATTTGTAATTCAGAACTCTCATTTGTAATTTATTATACAAAGCACTTCATAGAGGGAGTTCTAAAAAATTTCAAATTAGCATAAGGATCAAATTATACATGGTATCTACTTTTTAAACCTATGCAAATCCACAAAATCTCTATTTTTGGAGATAATCGCTTGAACTTTTTTGTTTGAAAAATCCGTTCCTTTTGACCTATTCCTATCATTTTTACATAGCTATTTTTTTTATTTAAAATCTGACGCCAAAAAATATATATAAAGGGAGTTTCATTCTGCAGGGTGCCAAAATTGAGCAAAATAGCAATTATAATAGCATCTGGCGAGTCAAATGTGCCACGGAATAATTTCATAATAGTTGAATGGCCAACAGGACTACTTAATGTGTTGGTGTGCAAAGATATTTTTTTCTGAGCCACTTCAAAATGCTGAATTTGTTGAAACTTTATACCAGTCAAGAAAACTCTGGAATTATTGAAAAAATATTAATAAACCAACGTAAAAGTTATTTTTTTTTTTGCAAAATGCCAACCAACAAATAAAAACAATTTAAGGTAATAATAATAATAATAATAATAATAAATGGACTTTATTAAAGGAAAATAGCTTTTACAACATACAATGCTATATGACACGAAGAAAAGCTGTGATGGCGAAGTCTAGCAAAATTGCTATTCTACTCAACCATCAGAACCCTCCCCGCGCAAGCCAAATAGATATAAATGGCATAGTATTATATTAAACGGAGGGAAATAGGTATTTAAAACAACAGTTAAAAACTGATAGGTATTCTCATTTTAGATATTTGTAACTAAATACTAAATATACAGTAGTGCAAAAGAAAATGTATATAGGTACATATTATCTCTCTGTTAACCAGCTTATCAAGACAGTAGATTAAGTATCATAGGTATTCAATAGGATGCAAGAAACGTTATCCAAATAGTTGTCGTTGAGAAAGGTATTCCTTAAGTTTGTACTTGAATTTATTAATATTAAATATACGAAACTCTTTGGGAAGTATATTGAGAAGTTTTATTGCATTGAAACTGAAAGACCTAGTGTACATGGCTGTACGAAAACGTGATAAAGAAAATTTGTTTTTATGCCTTAAATTTAAACTCGCAACTAGGACGGTACCAGGTGTAACAAATAAGTCTCTTAATAAGTCACAACTTTCGGGTTTACAAACAATTTTATGTACAAAACTTCCAAGTTGCAGAGTCCACCTATTTTCCATATTTAACCATTGAAACTGATTCACTCTACACTCTACAAATATAAAACGACAGCAGGAATTTTGTACTCTTTGGATTCTATTTTTAGAGGTAACATCAAGGCAAGGGGAATAAATAAAATTACAATAATTGAAATGCGATAGTACAAGGGCCTCTGATAGTTTTTTTCGAAGACTAAAATAAAATAAGTATTTGGCGATTAGCATATAGAAGCCTCAAACTTAGAAAAGAACGTTGCAAGAGTTTTGATATGTGTTCCCTAAATCTCAGTTTAGTATCCACAATAAGTCCCAAATTTCGACAAAATCTAATCTATTATCGTTGATTACAATATTAAGGGCAGATTTTACTTCATTCGTTTTGTTCTTATTCCCAAACAGCAATATTGGCGCAGAATCGACAAAATCTAATCAATTATCGTTGATTACAATATTAAGGGCAGATTTTACTTCATTCGTTTTGTTCTTATTCCCAAACAGCAATATTCGAGATTTTTTTAGAGTTCAGTTGTAAATTATGCTCAAGGGATAGATCATTAATTTGATTTAATTCGCGATTTATGATGATATTGGATGAATAGCAGACCTCGGGGTCTACAATAAAAAAAGAGTTGTGTATCATCAGCGTAACCGATAACCCCGCAATTGTTTATAGATTTTATAATATCTGCTGTGTAGATGATAAATAAGAGTGGCCCCTGAACAGAGCCCTGAGGTACCCCCGAAAAGATCTTCAGCTCCGATGACGACACACCATCAGACACGACCAACTGAGCCCTATTCGTTAAATATGGTCTTAATAAATTGAGAGGTGAAGTGTCAAAGCCATAGTACTTTAATTTAGCGCACAAAAGGTCATGGCTAACGGTGTCAAAAGTTATTGGTCCTTTCTCAACAAAATCACTGTTTACCTAATATGATACATTTTCTGTGTGTTTCCTGTCGTAGCACACCAGCCATCTTAACTCGTATGGACTCAGTAACTGGCAGGCTTCTGTATTTTTTTAGACTTTGTTTATAGTGCTTTGATATATTTACTCGATTTTTCATCCCTATAAAGTATGAAAAATTCAGTACTCTGAGATGCCACACCAACGCTTGGAGTGGTCCTGTTGACCCTTCAACAATTTCGAGGGGATTTCATGCCACACTTGACCCGCTACATAGATGCCATTAGAATTAATATTTTGCTCAACTTTGGCACCCTGCATAATGAAACTCCCTTTAAATTTGCTCTATGGGCGCGGTTTTTATGGCTTGTCCTGATTGACTCTGTGGTGTGACAATTTAAATAAAAATAACACTAAGCGGTTTTCGTGGAAATCTGGGGTATAAAACTGAAAATGGTAGGATGGTCAAAAAACAGAGGTGTTGGAAGGCCTTTCAAATAAAAAGCAAGTCCAGGCGGTTATTCCTATATATATGATGTTTATGCTAATTTGAACCTTTTTTGAACTCCCTCTATGAAGTGTTTCGTGAAATAAATTAAGTGGTAGTTCTGAATTACAAATGACACTTTCTGAATTACAACTGATGCTTTCTGAATTACATTTGATCTTTTCCGAAATTGAATCGACGAATCTGAATTACATGTGACCGTTTCTGAATTACATCTGATGCTTTCGGAATTACATCTGACGCTTTCTGCATTACAATGATAAATGTGAATTACATTTGATCTTTTCTGAATTTCATTTAACGAAGCTGAATTACATCTGACCCTTTCTGAATTACAATTGACAAATCTAAATTACATTTGATGTTTTCTGAATTACAATAACTGTTATTTCTGAATTACATCTGACCTATTCTGAAATTCATTTGATTAATCTGAATTTCAATTGATGCTTTCTGAATTACATGTGGAAAAGGTGTAGATTTTCCTAGTGGTCCTGTTGACCCTTCAACAATTTCGATAAGATTTCATGCCACACTTGACTCGCCAGATGCCTAATAATAATATTTTGCTCAACTTTTTCTCTGGTTTAAGTTTGCCATATGTGCGGGGTTTTTGGGGTGTCCTGATTGACTATGTGCTGTGAGAATTTAAATAAAAATATAGCTTTGCCGTTTTCGGAAAAATCTGGAGTAAAAAAAATCGTAGCCGGCCTCGGATTTGCATTTTGAAAATGACAGGAAGGTCAAAAAGAGTTTTTTAAAGCTTTTCAAACAAAAAAAATCAGGCGGTTATCTCCAAAAACAAAGATTTTATGGATTTGTATAGGTTTGAAAGTAGGCTGCTAATTTGCAACTTTTTGGAACTCCCTCTATGAAGTGTTTTATGAAATAAATTTAGCGGGAGTTCTGAATTACAAATGACTCTTTCTGAATTACAACTGATGCTTTCTGAATTACATTTGATCTTTTCCGAAATTGAATTGACGAATCTGAATTACATGTGACCGTTTCTGAATTTACATCTGAATTATATCTGACGCTTTCTGAATTACAATAATTGACAAATCTGAATTACATTTGATGTTTTCTGAATTACAACTGATATTTCTGAATTACATCTGACCCAAGACAAATAAACAAAGGTATGCTCACGCGCATCTCGACGTGACGTCACGTTCGAGCAAAAATACTAGGTGTGTTCAAAAACGTGATAAAGAAAATTTGTTTTTATGCCTTAAATTTAAACTCGCAACTAGGACGGTACCAGGTGTAACAAATAAGTCTCTTAATAAGTCACAACTTTCGGGTTTACAAACAATTTTATGTACAAAACTTCCAAGTTGCAGAGTCCACCTATTTTCCATATTTAACCATTGAAACTGATTCACTCTACACTCTACAAATATAAAACGACAGCAGGAATTTTGTACTCTTTGGATTCTATTTTTAGAGGTAACATCAAGGCAAGGGGAATAAATAAAATTACAATAATTGAAATGCGATAGTACAAGGGCCTCTGATAGTTTTTTTCGAAGACTAAAATAAGTATTTGGCGATTAGCATATAGAAGCCTCAAACTTAGAAAAGAACGTTGCAAGAGTTTTGATATGTGTTCCCTAAATCTCAGTTTAGTATCCACAATAAGTCCCAAATTTCGCGCAGAATCGACAAAATCTAATCTATTATCGTTGATTACAATATTAAGGGCAGATTTTACTTCATTCGTTTTGTTCTTATTCCCAAACAGCAATATTGGCGCAGAATCGACAAAATCTAATCAATTATCGTTGATTACAATATTAAGGGCAGATTTTACTTCATTCGTTTTGTTCTTATTCCCAAACAGCAATATTCGAGATTTTTTTAGAGTTCAGTTGTAAATTATGCTCAAGGGATAGATCATTAATTTGATTTAATTCGCGATTTATGATGATATTGGATGAATAGCAGACCTCGGGGTCTACAATAAAAAAAGAGTTGTGTATCATCAGCGTAACCGATAACCGATAACCCCGTCCGAATTACATCTGACCCAAGACAAATAAACAAAGGTATGCTCACGCGCATCTCGACGTGACGTCACGTTCGAGCAAAAATACTAGGTGTGTTCAAAAAATAACAGGAATTTTGTAATTTCTCAGGTTAGTCTTCCGATTATAGTTTGTACATGAAGCAACTGCACAACTAAAGCACCGCAAACATTTAACTATAAACCGCTCGCGATACACGCAAGGTGAACTATTATAAACAGCACCAAAAAGATCATGATATTTGACTTTGACAGCACCTTGTAAACAGCTCATCTAACGCGTCAAGCAGACATCCTCGCTTGTTCTGCATCGAACGTGACGTAATGCGCGGCGCGGTCGAATTTTCGTTCGCGTCTTGAGCATACCTTTGTTTATTTGTCTTGATCTGACCTATTCTGAAATTCATTCGATTAATCTGAATTTAAATTGATGCTTTTTGAATTACGTGGCATTGACGAGGCATGTTTATTTTCAGTGCCATATACTGGAACGTCTCTTATGACTTAATTTCTGTGGGGTGTACTGTGGACATAACAGAGTCATAATACTTGTGAATTAAATGCATAGTTACAGACAACCACCTGATTAATTTAAAAACAAAATTTCCTACCCCTTCACCCAATTTTTATGACGCCGACATACAATAAGTAAAAACGTTGAAGAAAAGATCCAGTGTAATAATTAGCTTTAATTTGATACATTACTCAACACCCAGGGCACTCACCGTGGTGGGAATCAAACCCACGACATACGATGCCAAAGCGTGGGTCCATCGAAAGACCCACTCGTACACCGCTGCCCCCTGAATTAGAGTTTATTTTCATTAAAATCCACCATTTACTAAATAACTGCGTACAGAAGAAAAATCTTCTAATAAAAGTTGTAACTTTTACAAAAATAACGTTATAACTATAATAATTTTCTACTTTAAGTAGATAATAGTATATATATATATATAATAATAATAGTAATAATAGTTTCAAAGTGTTGCAGGTATCCATAAGAAGTAGTAAATGGTCACCAGTTTGAATCGAAATCACAACGAAAATGTGCGCGGCTTCAAATCAAGAAGATGGTGGAAATATGCAAAGTGGACCAGATATGTGTGTCATTGTTGACTGAAATATCAGTCAACGGCATGATATATGGAGAGAAAGCATCATTCAGCGAAGTGCACCACCCCCCAAAGGACAGGCAATCTTGAACAACGTTATACAATGCTGCATTAATAAGAAATTATAAACCTATTACTAAACGACGTGATATTTCGGACGAACTGTTGTACACTCTAAAATATAACCGCAAATGCCCATTTTACTAATATCAAGGCTTTAAGAAAATTAAGACACAGGATGAGGTTCATCTCCTCGTGTTTCTTCTACGTAAAGCAATCCATTTTCTGTGATAAAGAAAGCAAATATAAGAATTGGATCTGATCTAGGGAACTATCAATTCAGGTTCTCGAGCCCCTTGAGATAAAAAAAATCATTGCAGTAACGCCTAGAAATATTGTAGCTGCAGAGGCGTGATGAACAAGATGAGCCAAACTCTTTGCTAAAAATAAAATATTTGAAAGTTTGAAGTGTCTTATTGTAAAATAGCTGACTAGGTATGTGATAATTAAAAAAAATCAGAAAAATAGACATACCTAGCTCTTTTATTTTTAGTTCAGTCAAATGGTAGTTTAAAGTGGAAAGTTTTGGGGTAATTGTTTTTACTGGTTTTTATGTTTTTTTGGGTGCTGAACACGAATCTGAAGTTGTCCATCATAAAGTTTTCCCGCAAATATGAGAAATCACCGAAGAAACCACTAAAAAATTATGTTTTTAGTGGTTTTCACATTATAACAGCCAAAGCAAGCTACTTAAGCAAAAAGTGGCCCAGTTTTAAAATAAAGATGAGAAATTATCTACAATTTATCTCTCCTAAATAAATTGTACAGAAATTCACGTCTTTTATTAGTCTATAGAATAATATTTACCTACATGAAATAAAAATATACGTGTATGCTGTTTTTTTGCTATATTTGCCAAAAACTACTTATTTCTCCCGATATTTCAACACTCTTTGCATGAAAACCATATGACGTACAAAAAAATGTTAAGATATAAATTGCAGGTAATTTTTTATACAAAAATGCCAATGCTTAGAAGAAATGCCAATGCTTGGAAGAAAAAAAGCTCTACAGGGCCGTGTCAGTATTTTTCTTGATAAAACAAAAATGTAGTGTGCACCCATGTCTCCACCAGTGGATATATTTTGTGAATTTGGTATTATCAAATTTTGTGAAACTTGATCAATGCATGTACCAAATTTCGTTTAAATATCTTTAACGGTTGGAAAATAAAAGAGAATTCAAACATCCTATATCTCAAAAACGAAGCGGCTGTAGATAAAAAGTTGTACCACAAAAAAATAATATTTTCTGATTTTATATCACCCCCGTTGAAGTGTCCCAGAATAAAACTTAATCAACCTGAATATTGTTTAATTTGTTTTTTAATTTGTTTAGATGGCGAAACGATATAAACGAAAAACTAACATTTTCATGTTTTTACGTTTTCATTTTTTTTTTTAAAGATTACTGTTTGCTTAATAAAACATTTTGGAGAAACGTCTCTTTAATTCACCAAAAACTCACTATTTTAAAGCATTATTGTACTACCCCATTTTACCCCTCTTGGTACCCCATTATACCCCGCATACAAAATGCAAAATGGTACAAAGCGCACTTTTCATAAAAGTCCAAAAAAGTGAAAACTCAGTTACTGATTCCGTTATACAAAATGTTGGTAATGTTACTAAATATATCTAAGGTATAGTAAACCACAGAAGAGAACGCTAGAGACGCAGGGGGGAAGTATAATAAAAAAACGCGTGAATAGGCCATAAAATTGCTGCCGCCACAGGCGTCGGTAATAATGGCGGTGAAAATTTTCTTTGTAAAGGTAATTTGAAAGCGTTATTAGTTGCCTCCTCATCGCAAACCCTTATTACGTTTGCGATAATTTCCCTGGCTTGGCTATGTATGGTCTTTCCGCGGACGCTGGTCAATATCCAACCACTACTAACACCGCAAAACTCAAATTGCCTCCCTTCGCGCACGGCTATGAGGCGAAGACTAGTGTATTGGATATTTACGACCGCCATGCCAGTCGCTCTAAGAAATATTCAGCTTGGGGTACTGATTGCAGGTTGAATCTTTACTGGGCTTGCAAGGCGTTGCCGGATCGCAAAAAAACCTGTACAATTGTGGTGCACTAGCGTAATGGCTTTGGTTTATTATATTTCCTAAGGAGGATTATATTTCTGAGTTTGGCAACATTCGAAATTTTTTAATCACATTCTTGAGGCTCGTATTCTCTCGTAAGCTGGAATATATAATTATTTCATTTATATAATATTTTTAGTTATATAACAGTATCTGCAATAACAGTGTACCCCGGTCACATCGATATTCGCTTGCAAGCGGGAGCACGCCCACTGTCACTGCGATCGCAGTCGAGTGCTATGTGAAATCGCCTCCATAGGCGTAAGTAGAGTAGAGATTAATAAAGTAGAGTAGGGAGAGACGAGAGTACGTCGGCGCGTGCCGAATGTCGGGCATGGGCGAAAATAGCGTACGTAAACTCGGCAAAATGTTTCAAAATTTCGGTTTTTCCGCCGGTTTTCGCGAAGTTCCGATGTTGCAAAAGGTGCAAAATAGTGCAGTGATTGGTTTGAGCTGCGTACAATAAAAATTTATCCCGATAACAACCACAAATATCGTCGTGAAATCTGGGAACTACATTCGATGGGAAGGTAGCCAAAATTTCAAGAAAACCGGGGATGGATTATACCCACTGGAAATAGTTACCGTATTTCTAAAAGGTTAGAGATAGGGCTGTTCACAAAATTTTTTTTATTACCTTATCGGAAAATATATGGTCCAATTTGTATGTGTGCAAAATATTACATTTTTTATGAAAGTCCTTCTATTATAAATAAATTATTGTATGTGCGCTATATATATATATCCCGATAGACACAAGGCATGACGCGTCGACCGATGCTTTCGTGCTTTGTTTTACGCTGGTCTGCTACAGCCTATAGTCCAAAGCACGAAAGAAAACGTTTCTAATGAATGCGGGCAGCGTTGCGAGATTTCCTATACGAGTAGTCATTATTTAATTGGCGAATACAAGTTTTATCATATTGAAGCCGAATTTCTGAACTCTATTATACCGAAAAAATAAAGCTCGCATCACGGGACCATTTACCCATTTTTGTTTATCATTTATTTTTAACGCGGTGTGATAAAACACATATTATATTTTTTTCAACATCGTCGCGTCTACCATCGCCTTTGAAATACGGCAACACAGCATTTCTGCGAAGGAGTCGGCTGACAAAATCAGTTAGCCAACGCGTTTTGTGCCTGTTTCTATAGTACGTAAAGTTAACTGCGTATTTGGGCTACCATACAGAGCTCATTTTTTAGGCCGCTGGCAAGTTTTTTCCGCCGGCTCAGAGAGCTCAGTGGCGTTTCGTATGTTCGGGAGTTAACGTGTGCAAAATGAGTAAACAGGGAAGAACGTTGCATTCTCAAGCACGAGAAATAATTGCCAATGTTATAAGGGTTTGCCTTCCTCCATAGTCTAAGGCATCACCGTTAAAAATAATATTAACTATAAATTAAATAACAATTATATGAAAATTAAGTCAGTGAGTTACTCAAAATTGAGCTACGCCCCTGAACTGTGACTAATTCTATAATATTTGCGAGTTCTTCCCCCTTACGTCGCACGCATTCTGCCGTAAGGAGGACTATACAGCTGTTTATATTTTTTGTGTTACTAGTAGTTTGTAAAATTCTTACTCTGTAGGAGATATAACAAAAATGGATCAAGCAGAGAACCAGATATAAATATTACAAATATTTTTTTAGTTCCTGGGTGTACAAGCACTAGTATAAAAAATCCGTACATCGAATTCATTTAACGTACAAGAGATATCGTAATATGTAGATTTAATCTTATGCTCAGGGGTAATTTTTGCCTTTAGGTAACATACATATATGTTGCTCTCTTTTCAACCCCACCGCATTATCTCCATAATCTTGCCTTCCAGACCTGTAATATTTTAACATTTGTACAAAATGATAATATGAAATGGGCAAATATAAACTTTAATCGACCTTGTGCAAAGTCCAACCTACTATTGACGGGCCCGGATCTAGGGGGAACTACATAATATAAAAAAGCACACAGGGAAATCAAAAACTGTATGGCATAGAAAAATGAAATAAATAAAGGCAACCTTTATTTACTTTAGTGAGGGAACTTATAACGGGAACATATCCGCTTGATCCAATTAACGAAACCATACATTTGTTTTTTTTTTTTTAATGGAACAACATATATTTGTTTTGATTTTTCAAATTTACATGCAGTGTGTACTTAGGATAGGTGAAACGACTCTTGTAAAAGAAAAAAAATCGAGTTGCAATTTGCGCACGCTGCTTGGTTTGAAAGTAATTTGTGACATAATTTTAGTTTCGAAATATCAAGTATGCTTTGGATACTTCGTAAAGTGCCTTTCCTATAGGAGTTAGGGCAAAATGTTATCAAGAAGTTGTTCAGAATGAAAAACAGAGCCATTGTACAAAATTTCAAAATTCTACGCCTACTATTTTTTTTTGCTAAAAAAAGTGTGGAAAAGTGCCCTTTTGCTTTTAAATTTTGATGTCTTATTCATTTTTGGGCACTTTTCCCCACTTGTTTCTTGATTATTTTTAACTTCATCGCTATAGCAGTTTTCCCACAACAAATTAATAACTAGATACAATCCAGTTCTCACCTTATTCTGAAACCGCTTTTAATTCCTACCCGTAAAACTAGAGTCATAGCCGAACGAGTAAAACCTAAACACTGCTAGCGTTGACTGAAGGCACAGAATAGCCACTGAAGGTTTTCCAACGCTGCTAGGGTATTCTTCTAGATGCAATAATTTGCAAATTTGGCGAATGCGCTGGGAAAGGCGTATGAAAAGGATTTATATTGTGTGAAGACATTATTCGCATATGTTTTGATGTGTACGGTGAAATTAAAAATTTTAATTTATTTGACAATCATTTTCTTGAATTTACTAACCTTCGAAGAATTTTTGTATATGTTTGTCTAGTTTTTGATGTTTCGTATGAATTCTATACCACATACAGGGTGTTCCAACTAAAAGCTAACAACATTCAGCTTATGCTTTGATAAACACCTGACGCCCGTAACTAATCGTAGTCCAAGGGCTCAATTAAAGAGGAAAATATATTTCGGGTGGTACAGTGGCCCCTTAAAACTGTCTCCGCAGTGACCAAGTCGAAAAAGGTTCTTAAATAGTGTCGTGGGGCGAGGAAAACGAAAACGATGGGAAGTGAGAGGCAGGTCTGCTTAAGAGATTTAACATTTTTTCGGATTTTCAAAAAGGAAATTTCGAGATATTAAGCTTTTTCCCACGAGAAATGGTTCTCTACGTCTCTACCTAAAATTATGCCGAAAATGTCAGGAGATTACCAGAAATTTTCTTTTTTTGAGCCATAGCGAAATTATTTTGGAAGATGGCAGGAGACACAACACAAAATCTCAATTATCCAGTGGCGTCACTACAGGGTGTTCAGAGTGTGCGGTGAACACGGGCCCAGAGCTGCTAGGGGCCCACCGCCACCAAGATTCAAGCAGGGCGCATAAATTTCGGTTTTTCCGATGCGAGCCGCAACAATAAAAATGCAAGGGTAGTACAAAAAATGTAAAATGGCTTGAGAGTAAATGTACCTACAGGATGATCCAAAATCGACGCCCCAGGCCTACTGCAGAAACACGAAAATTGGAAATAAAAATACAGAAATGCAGAAATGTCAAATCATTTGTTTTCCATGGCATCCTACGATCGAGTAAGAACAAATTTCTGAGCAAGTGAAGAAATATGGGTTTTAATGAAATAACTCTAGAACCATCAATTGCAGATAATTTAATAGTATTTACGTTTTAGCACCATTTTTTAAGAGGAATGCAATGAACAATTTTTAATGACCAATATTGGACATCAATTTCTGAACACCCTAAGTACAATATTTTAAAGCTTTATCTTCAGATTCGCGTGACCCTTCATATTGAGTATCAATTTGCAAAATATTAGTTTTTCAATTAATTGTAGTTAAAACATACAGCTAGTTAACTGCGCCAAGTCATCTCTCAAAAAAAATCATAAAAGTGAGAATATCTTCAAAACGGTTAGAGATAATTACACATATGAATTTATGAAGTTGACATAGAATTTTATAAGGACTTAAAAAAATGTAATAATATATAGGGTGTTCCATTTAAAATAACAAAGTTAGTACTAACTTCCGGTTTTTCTGGAAGTGCCACCATCTCGAAAATATTTTAAAAATCGAGCTCCTAACCTCTTATATGAAACCTCAAAATTTGAAATCAAAATTTAATTTCCATCCCAATAATCTTCTAATCAAACATTTATAAAAGTCACCCTGTATATGATGTTTTCATTAAACAGGGCAGTATAGGTATGATGTGACCTAGAATAATTATATTATCAGTTTAGATAGGTCCTTCTGCCATAATGTATTATTATGGTACCTATCCCACGGCTCAAAAATTATTTGAAACCTTGTTAAGTAGGTACAGGGTGGCCCATCTAAGTGGAAAAAGTGCGTTACGAGGAGACAGGTTAACATAAAATCATCATTCCAAAAATGATATTGTAGTAAAAATTAAGGGGAATTCGGTGGTTTACTCGGATTTTGTATACTCGGGTCGATAAAAAAGTTATCGCGAAAAAACATTTTTTGCAAAATAAAAAAAAATTACCTGCACAACCATTATAGAACCTTCAAGTAGTATTCCTGAAGATTTAGTTTTTTGAAATAACTTCTGGTTATAACGGAAATGAAAGCGATTTTCTCTATTTTACAACTTACACATTCCATTTACCCATTATAGGTTTCCTTTTTTAATTCCGAGTCCAACAATACATAATTTAACCTATTTATCTCCAACTGTTTCCGAGATATTTATCAGAATAGCTCCATTAAACTAGATACATTGTCTCATGGTCAGTGTCTGATGTTCTATCCGAGTAGGCCAAACAATAAAACCAAATTTATGACAATCAAGTCAGCAATGATAATAAAACTGACAATCAGGTAGGCTCTATAAGTTAATATTTCTATTTACCTGTCACATTAGTCTTAAAATTTTGTTACTGAAGCTGTTACTAGTTAAAGTTTTAAAAAATGTTTTTGAAAGAAGAATGCTGTGACTTTTTAAAGGTCTTTATCAGACATGTAGAAACTTTGAGGTAGTATTCTCGCAAATATCGAAATAGAAATGTTCCGAGTGCTTCATGTATATGTAAGCTGTATCGAAGATTAAGATCGATAGGCAGTGTGCTTAGCAAGAGAAAAATTGGGTTTAGAATTAGTGAGGACGAGAAAGAACGAATTTTATTTAAGAGGGGGTTGCCGACAGCGAAAGTGACGTTAGATTTCGTATTTTTTTAAGTTGTATATCATAAAATCTAATAACATTTTACCTGGCAAAAATTTAGTACAAACATCTCTATCTTCATTTTAATGATAAGATCTTAAAAGCATATGCACTGGAATTATTATTTTTCCCAAGGTTTTCATAACCTATAAAAGAAAACACTGCTTGTAATATCTTATGAATAAAATGAAGACAGAGATGTTTGTACTAAATTTTTGCCAGGTAAAATGTTATTAGATTTTATGCTATACAACTTAAAAAAATACGAAATCTAACGTCACTTTCGCTGTCGGCAACCCCCTCTTAAACTGACACTAGTAACAGCTTTAGCAACAAAATTTTGGACACTGACCATGAGACTATGTATCTAGTTTAATGCAGCTTCTCTGTTAAATATCTCGGAAACGGTTGGATATAAATAGGTCAAATTTTATATCGTTGGAATCAGAATTAAAAAAGGAATCCTATAATGGAATGTGTAAGTTGTAAAATAGAGAAAATCACTTTCATTTCCGCTATAACCAGAAGTCATTTCAAAAAACTAAATATTCAGGAATACTACTTGAAGAATCTCTAATGGTTGTGTAGCTAAAAAATTTTTTTGCATAAAATGTTTTTTCGCGATAACTTTTTTACCGACCCCCGTATACAAAATCAGAGTACATCATCGAATTTCCCTTAATTTTTACTACAATATCATTTTTTGAATGATGATTTTATGTTAATTACGCTTTCAGTAGGACTGATCTATATACCTGCCAAACAGAAATTTGGCATACAGCTTCCTTACCGATATATAAAGATACAAAATTTCAAATTATATTTTAAATTATTTTGCGTGTCTGCCAAGAATATAAATAGCGGGCTTTAGACATTTACTACTGTTAAACTAATTAATTAATGCAATTTGTTGCTTCCCATTTAGTTTCCATTAATTTTTTTTTTTAAATGCAAATTTTGTGGGGATTTATTATGTTGGCGGGTTAATTTTGTTCGGGAGTTTATATGACAATGCTAAACACGTCCGACGGACCATTGTCATAGTCATAAGTATCAAACAATAAAAATATACTTGCCGTATGGGTGGCAAGTCAAGAATATAGTGACTAGTTATCGTCGATATACCGTACAGACGAGTGTATGATATATCTGTCAGTGGTAGATATTGTATCCGACAGCAGCAGAGTCTGGCTGATTGTCAGCAGTGGCATAGAAGTGCATAGAAGTGAGATTCCCTGTGTTTACGATGACAGCTCATAAGATTTTGTACTGAGGGAGAAATGTTCGAATGCCATATCATGTGACATTTATATATGACACCTGTCTACCTGTCACCCTTGTTTATGGAAACTAGTTAGCCAATGAATGTGTGACAGTGTAGAATGGATGCAAGCAACAGATGGTGTCAACAATAAAAGTGACTCAGTCATTGCCTACTAATATAATCTTATATTAAAATGTACCAAAAAATAGCAGGGCAACTTTAATTTTTACAGAATCTGTCCCCTGTACCTAGGTACTCTATTTCTCTCATAAACTTATGTCAGTGTCGATCTATCTAACTTGGATGGGGGTGGCCGCCTGAGATTGGCCCGGCACATAGGCGACCATGGGCCCATTGTGCCCCAAAAATGTCAGTGTCAGTCATTAGCTAACTACTCCTTTTCAACTTCAAATTGGGAATAATCAATTTCAAATTGGGAATAAACAACTTCAAATTGAGAATAGTCAACTTCAAATTGGGATTAATCAATTTCAAATTGGGAATAATCAATTTCAAATTGGGAATAAACAACTTCAAATTGAGAATAGTCAACTTCAAATTGGGATTAATCAATTTCAAATTGGGAATAGAAAACTTCATGTTAAACAATATTTTAATTACTTATATCATATCTAAGTAAACACACAATATGTACCTAATTATTGAATTTAAAATATCATATTTTTGCCATATATTTAATCCTTGTCTATCATTTAATATTTCTGGTATACGTATCTCTGTATATTTCCTATAAATCTGGTGCAACTCGCTACACTTAATTTATTATTTATGTTATTTTGCACTATTTATACTTTCTAATGTCTATAAGCTGAATTTAGTTGCAATAAATGATTTGGTCTTTGTATTCTTTCTAAGATTTGTGGCAAAGTCTTTTTGAAAATTACCAGGCAGTTGAAATTTTGCTTAATATTATAAACTTTAGTTAACAAATTGAGCTGTTCTTGTTGATAAGTGGTTTTATTTCATGAAGTTATTATTGATTTTCAATTTAATATTGAATATTCCCAATTTGAAATTGTTTATTCTCAATTTGATATTGACTATTCCCAATTTGCAGTTGTCTATTCCCAATTTGAAATTGATTAATCCCAATTTTAAGTTGACTATTCTCAATTTGAAGTTGTTTATTCCCAATTTGAAATTTATTATTCCCAATTTGAGGTTGAAAAGGTATAGAGTATCCATAAACAAGGCCGGCATTAAACAAAGTGCCATCCATCCGACACAGCATGCATAAAATAGTGCCGCCCTGAAAGGGTTAAAAACAAAAACAAATAGAAGCATTAACACTTCAAAAAGAAAACAAACTGTTTTCTGAAAAGATCTTTTTTGGGAACCTTGTCAGGCTTCTCGTGACTTTGAACCTAGTTAATCTTATTTGTTATTTAAGTCATATTTTTGGAAGGTACATTTGAACAAAAATGGGCCCTCACTGCCCAGCTCGCAGACAGATGCCAATCTTTCATGTCATTTTTAGGTGTTCAATTGGTAAATGACATCAAGTGATGAAAAAATCACTTCAATATATACAGGGACCGACAGAAAGTTGGACACATTAATTTAATATTTTTAAACTTTGATTTCGATTAATTTAAATTTATAGCTGCTAATCGAACAAAATTAAAGTTTAGTAGCAAATTCATGTGTTATCCGATGATAAACTGCGCTTGCGGTATTTTGTTTTTTTGTAATACACAGGGTGGTCGAAAAAATACAAAAAAAGTTAAATTTATTTTTTTTTTACTAGGTGGCTGTGGCTTCAAATCTGACATCAACCTTTGATTCCAAACAACTTTTGTAAGTAACTTTTTACTGTATTTTAAAAAATAAGGGTACTTTACTCTTGAGTTATTTTGACATTTTTGAATCTACCTCATATCCAAAAAGATATATTTAAACTTTGATATGTGCGTTTTGAGTTTGAAATGATGCACCAACTTTTATCAAGAAAAAAATTTTCTGAGAATAAAATAATAATAAAAAAGTTTTCCATTTGTGTCCAACTTTCTGCCGGTCACTGTATAATATGATCAATAAGTGACGTCAAAATAAAACATCAAGAAGACATCATTGTATTAGCTATACAGTCTGTTGATGGTGAATGGCATAATCTACTAACATTATGTAAAGTACCTACCTAGTTTGGATAATTTTTTCTTAATTTTTTATATACAGTTTTCACTTTCAGTCATGGCCTTTTCGTATTTTTCGAAATGTTGCCGATGTTCAAAAACTTTTTCTGCTGGAAGAACTCAACATTTTGGGTCATAATTTTTTTAATTAGTCCTATTCCATCGCCTACTCTTATTAAAAGAAGACACCCAAAAATTTCAAAACAATATTAGCGTTGACTGACGTATTAATAAGACTCCTCACGGCTATAGTTTCATGTCCTGGAAAGTAGATGGCGCCTATGGTCAACAATGTATTTTGCATTGTATTTTGTCTCCGGGAAGCGCATGGTGAGCCAGAGAACTGTCAAACATGACAGCCGTGAGCAGTCTTTATTAATATGTCAGTCAACGATATTAGGCCTTTTTTAAGAATAAAATGGATAGTCCCATCGAATTGGCCATACTTCAAAACCTTTGGTGCAAAACGAGGGGCGGTTCTCTGGTCAAAAAACGTACAAAACTTCCCTCTGAAAGGGAAGTTCTGGTGGATTTCCCCAAAACTTCGCTGGCCAATCACAGCTCTCTAACCCATGACACGCGCATCGGCACGTGGTTCTGGCGCCAAATTCAAAATTTCGAAAATAAAAAAAATCGCCAGGGTTCGAACCTGCGACCATCGATTTACAAGGTAGACGCTCTAACCAATTGAGCCATCAAGGCATTTGAAAATATTACCTTAAAATGGTATAAACTAGAATCTCGGTGACGTCACAGAATTAAGAATAAGGAAAATACAGGGTGTCTCAAAAGCAACTTACATGTCAAAAATGTATACAGAGTGAATCAAAAACTTATTAAAGCTGAAAGGACCTAACGGCATAGGTACAGGGTGGACAACAAAATTCATAGGGTGTGACAAAACATAGGAAAGACCTTAATAATTTCATTGTTTTAAGTCACAGATTTTTTTCTCAAATAGCATAGGGTGGACAACAAAAAATTCATATACAGGATTTGACAAAAATCCAAAGCCAAAAAGGCCTAATTTCGTCACATGAACTAAAACACTAAAACATGTAGTACTGAGCTGCTATGTATCTTGTGAACGTTTCTTACTTTTAACTAAATAGTTAAGTTAGAATGCAACGACCTCGTTTTTAGGAAAATGGACTCGTCCAAAGCTATGGACTTCCCCGGACTTCCCTGTGACTTCCTTTGATTTCACCCAACTTCCCCGGATTTCCCGAAACTTCCTCAAACTTTGTTGAACTTCCTGAAACTTCCTTTGGAATTCCCTGCAAGTGTACATGACTTCCCTCTCAGACCCGCACCTCGGTGCAAAATTTCAATAGGTACTCGAAGTTAATACAGGTTGGGTTTTCGGGGTACCCTGTATAAACCACCGGGCATATTTTAGTCATATTTTTTCGGGAATGAATTAAGCTTTGCCTAAGGTATTTTACATAGTACCTATAGCTATATGTAGTGCATGAAAAAGTCCAAATTTTAAGAAAAAATCATTTATTTAAAATATATATACAGCGCATTTTTGTTTTGATATATAAATTTCTGACCTGGCACTGTTATAGAACTCAATGAGTTCTACATTTAGGTATATTCAACTTAAATGTCAGGTGCATCCCCGCAGCCTGCTATGACCTCACGAATAACTCCATATACCGAGTTTTAGTGCTCCCATTACTTATGGAAAATCAGCCGCTAAAAATGCTCTTTTCAATGAAACTGGCAGTGTTATTA
Source organism: Pseudeuparius sepicola (assembly GCA_963920635.1). NCBI lineage: Eukaryota > Metazoa > Arthropoda > Insecta > Coleoptera > Anthribidae > Pseudeuparius > Pseudeuparius sepicola. Next base: position 40,589,370 of record OY987302.1, on the reverse strand, counting down.
AAATTCATCAACCTCGCATCCTGAGGATAATGATATATTGGCGGCCAATCAAGCAAATCCATACATGAGCCTTCGAGATTTATCGTCTCAAGTAAATATTAGCCAGGAACGATATCCTGATATCGTTTGGTTTGGGGTTCGGTCACAGGTGGCAGGGGGTGGATATATTGGTCGCAACAGTAGACAGACGGTCGCGACTCGCGACCGCTGGCCGCTGCATAGCACCTTCGTGGCCGTAAACTCGACAGCGATGCTGCAATGTTTCTAATTGGCAACATCGCTTCGGTCTCAGCCCGCCCGCCGCTCCAGCAGTTGGGCTGCACTTGTACTGTACTTGTATCAAAGTCTAGAGAATACTATAAGTCCGCTCACTTCGCCTGTGTAAACAAATATTTCCCCCTGTCCGATCCCGCTTCCTTCGCCTTAGCCCTCGATCAATATCCCGCTGAGCGGGCGATTCCGAGCGTTGCCAATTTTGAGTAGTGATGGTTTATCACGGTTCTTATTGCAGTGCGGATGGCTGTAAAAGCAATTCAAAAGACTGTGTGTCCTTTTTTCGAATTCCTAAAGACCCTGAAAGGTAAAATTTAGTTTGACGTATACGAAAAATGTCTTATTGCCCACAGAGAAAGTGAGGTTAGATTTAATATTTTTTTAAGTTGTATAGCATAAAATCTAATAACATTTTACCTAGCAAAAATTTAGTACAAACATTTCTGTCTTCATTTTAATCATAAGATCTTAAAAGCATACTGGAATTATTATTTTCCCCTCAGAGAAATAATTATTTCTCTGAGATTTTCCCCAAGGTTTTCATAACCTATAAAACAAAACACTGTTTATAAGATCTTACGGTTCAAATTAAGACAGAAATGTTTGTACTAAAATTTTGCCAGGTAAAATGTTATTAGATTTTATGCTATACAACATAAAAAAATACGAAATCTAACCTCACTTTCTGTTGGCAATGAATTATTTCTATAGTCATCGAAATATTATTATATTATTACATAATACTCGTATTATGCATAATATTATATATGTTGAATAATATAAAGTCAACATCTCACAGGTGTGTTTTTCCTTTGTTGTAAATAAAAATATTACAATTATTGCAAATGTCAGCAAAGTCGCCAAAGACCATAAATTTGTGAATATTGCCCCTGAAGAGGCACATAAACGTATACAAATTTGCAAGGCACATTTTGATGACTAATCATTCATTTCGTCCGGAAAAAAATTATTAACAACTGCTGTTCCATTAAGATTATTACCAGAAGCTTATGGTTAGAGGCATATTCGTATGAGTTTTGGCAGGCAGAGACAAATCAACAATATTTTGCGAACTAAAAGCGTTGACTGACGTATTAATAAGACTTCTCACGGCTATAGTTTCATGTCCTGGAAAGTAGATGGCGCCTATGGTCAACAATGTATTTTGCATTGTGTTTTCAATTTTCAATTTTGCAAAACTTGTAAACTATATAAATGATTTTGTGCTTTGTTTGCTCCTAGGTACACACTTATGTATATTTTTACTTACCCTATGTTTAGTTCGAGAGTCGTGGGTGGTTACGTATTCCAGTAGCAGTAGTGTAGCAAATTGCAAACTACTATAACCGCTATGGGTTAATAACAATACCTTTGCTTACTACGTATAACAAACCAACGAACGTCTTGGTCATACCAAAGATAGGTGTTTTTAGTAGAAAATTATAATTTAATTAACAAGTAAGAAAATGTTTATGTAAATATTTGACCCTAAATCGATAGCCCATACATTGGGGGGGGGCTTTGGACTTTTCTTTAAATACGCCAATACGCCGCAGGCAAGGTCTATAGGTACAGAGGGGCTGGTTGGAAGCCGTGGCCCAGGCCGATCTGATGGTCCAGTCCGGCTCTGGCTACATTCACCACTGATAGGGTTTATCATCTTAAAACTGTAGATACTGGGCCAGAGGTAATCCTCACTGGGTTTTAAATTGTAAGGACCAATATTCCCAGAAATCTGGTGTGGGATTTTAGGAGACCAAATAATAGGTCTTTTTTCCTTAATCAATCATTGAATGCTGATCGTTTAGTTAACTTCTTTGATGGGCAATTTTGGGATGCAATTGAAAATCTTCCTCTTAATGTGCGACATGATATGTATTTGCGAATTGTAGATGGCGAATCATCAACAATTCAAGGATTGTTCGTCAGTGGTTAAACCAAACATTTCCTATGCACTGGGTAGGAAGAAAAAGTCCTTTTGAACTGTGGCCTCCGAGGTCTCCCGATATTACACCTCTTGATTTTTATTTATCGGGAATGGTAAAAAATAAAGTTTATAAATCAAGGTGCAGAAATAGAGATGAACTTTGTGCCAGAATAAGGCAAGTCTGTAAAGAAATCAGCATGCTGAAACGACGAGTAGCTAAACAGAATAGCAAAAGAATCGAAAAATGTATTTGAATAGACGGAGGATTAGTTGAAAGATATCACATTTGATAGTTAATTTTTGCATTATTAAAATTATTGATGTAACTTTTCCTGAGTTTAATCAATTACCAGAAAATGTTTTCCCATAAGAATTAAATAATTATTCATTCGTTAGTGCTACTTTACTGAAATATTTAAAACTTGATATTATTAAATTGCCAATGTGTCACTTTCCATGGCAGTCTTATTATTAAATTAAAAAATGAACTTGTAATAATTTTGTCAAAGACCCAAGGTTAGTTTATAGGAAGGTGAAGATATTCGAGGACTTGGAAGGGAAGGGGGAGGGGAGGTGAGAGAGGCAAAGGGATGAAGGGAGGAATTTAAGTTGGTAGCATTTACATGTGAATTGGCAATTTAGTAACTCTCAAAACATTTAACCGTTGACTGACGTATTAATATAAAGACTACTCACGGCTGTCATATTTAACAGTTCTCTGGCTCACCATGCGCTTCGTGGAGACAAAATACAATGCAAAATACATTGTTGACCATAGGCGCCTGTTTTCCAGGTTATGAAGCTATAGCCGTGATAAGTCTTATTAATACGTCAGTCAACAATTTAACGCTTCCAGCCATAGGCGCACACAGACATTTTTGGTATATTCATTTGAAGTTTGCAGTCAAAGGTGTGTTTTTGTTTACTTTAGTTTGCGCGTACATTTCTTATATTGCTTTGGGTATTTTCCCTCTTAAAAGGTCTCGGTATTTTTTTTGTTTCTGACATTCAGTAACTGCGTTATCCCTTGTGATACGCCACTGGTATCAAGCTGTGAAAAGAAGAGCAGTTGGTGGAGGTGGTTGTTGAATATACCTAAATGTAGAACTCATCGAGTTCTATAACAACAGTGCCAAGTCGGAAATTTATACTAGCAAAAACAAAAAAATATAAAAGGGTGCCTTCATCTTAAATGAGACACACTCTATAAAGAAAAAAAATCAAAGTTTTACATTAGGTGCTAGGCACCTAGGTAACTGTCAGATATATAAATGATACCATTTCTGTTTCATGGAATATTTGATTGATGTTTCAACTTGTTAAATAAAGCAGAGTTAATTAAAGATGAACGATGATCCCTCCAATTGTAAGGAAATGTTAAAATGAAATATATTTTTCCAAGGGAGACTTATAGAATAGAGTGAAATTCCAATTTTTTTCATTTAAATATATCTTATAAAATAAATGATTTCTTTGTCAAATTTGATTTTTTTTTACAAAACACCCTGCACGAGCAGGCTGGCTATACTATATAAAAAAAATACCTACGGTAAAGGTTAATCCATTCTCGAAAAAAATCAGCAAAATATGCCCAGTGTTTTATAGAGAGTATTCTGGAAAACCCTTTTTTTTCGAAATTTGACCCTATTTGGTGAACTTAGAATATTGAAATTTTGTACAACGGGTATTGAACTATGGCCAATTCGATGGCACTATCCACTTCACTTGTAAAAAAAATGCCTTACATGGTTTTGTAATTTTGGACGCCTTCTCTTAATAACAGTAGGTCATGGAATAGGACTATTTTAAAAAATATATATAATCCATAATGTACCTAGAACCCTTCGAGTACTATAAGCAGAGCCGGACTGGACCATCAGATCGCCCCGGGCCAAGGCTTCCAACCAGCCCCTCTGTACCTAGACCTTGCCTGTGGCATATTGGCATATTTAGAGAAAAGTCCAAAGCCCAATGTCTGGAGTGTCGATTCAGGGACAAATATTTACATAAACATTTTATTATTTATTAACCAAAATATAATTTTCTAATAAAAACAATAGAAACTCTAATTCAAATGTAAAAGAAATCCAATAAAAATAAAAAATTACTAAAAACTAAGAGTATATCTGGATTCGCTAGGAATAGGAACATTTTTATTGCATAAGAAAACTAAAAACAAAAAACCTCTATAAAACTTAATGAAGAAAAAATATTTAACAAAAGAAATAATTAAACAAATAACAAACTTTTTAAACCTTCATGATCATTTACTAAATCAAAAATGATCTCGTCGTTGTCAAGGGATATCAAAATATCCTTTTCACAAGACATTATCATGAATGAACATGAACATGAATTTCGAAAAAGATCTTTCACAAGCAACTTGTGAAATTGAAAGAGTTAGTAAATATTTGTATGCCTGTTCTAAATTAGGATAAGCTTCAGCATACAAATCGTATTTCTTTAAGAGGGCATAACAACAAAATATACACTTCTTACAAAACTTATGCTGGTCATCTTCAAGGTTATCCACTTCCTCCATCACTTTGTCTGGCATGTTCAATAAATGTTTCGTTAGTTGTCATATTCTGGCAAAGTCGATGACAAGTTTTATTCCATTAACACGCAATATCTAGTAATTCCGTATATAAATCGTCTTCGTTATACCTAAATCGGGGTAAAATTCATTCAGTTTGTTGCATATTTTCTGCAAAGTATTATGTTGTAGGTTATTTGGTAAAGAAGGAAAACTTAATGGGTGAAATATTTCAAAATCTTATAAAGTTCTTTATGGTTAGTAAATCTAGATTTTAGAACGGCGACAATTTTGTCCATACTAAAATTAAAAATTTCTATTTTAAATTTGTCATACAGATCTTTTGGTGTTTCATCTTTGCACATTTTATCGATACATTTTTTTGTAGCTCTTGGTCTCTTTTTCTTAATTTCATTTTTTATTTTTATAGGGTACTCTGTATTCTAACAATTTTTCATTTGCTCTGGTTGAAAATTCTTCGGTTTCTTCCTTTATTTTTTCAAATTACCTTGAAAAGTCTCTTAGGGATTTTATGGTGCTTTCAACCATTTTGTATCCCTGTAAAAGGTCAATTCCAGATGTTTGTAAGTATTTAGATCATGAACTGAACAAAAAAAATTTCCGTAACATGACTGCCGTTATTATTGTCTCGTATTATAAAAATCCATTTAATATTGTTTGGGATCTGAATCTCACATCTGGATTAAAATTTTGTGAATTTGCTATTTTGTATTTTATTTATTTTTATTATTATTATTTTATTATTTTGCCAAAAATCTTAGTCAGTGCCTTGTCTTGGCCCACCATCTGGTTTCACCGATATCATTGGCGAAGTGAAACGTTGATGTTTCTTTCCATACGTTCATTCTTAGGTAAGATTCCCTGATGAACACAATCACCGTGTTTATTAGTCCAAATAGGGAAATAGCAGGAACTCTCAATTTCGTCACATCAGCAATAACCAAATTTAGAACGTGAGCATAGCACCAAATATGTACTTGACTGGGAGAATTTTGGGTTAACTATGTTATAAAGCCTATATAATGCCCTTGCATGTTCACTGCTCCATCGGTTCAGTTACCAACACAGTTTGATAAATTGAGTGCTAAAGCAACGATACACTTAGACACAAGTTTGTACATGTCTTTCCCCTTGCCAGAGGTACGGTTGATAAGGCTTATCAGACGTTCATTTACCTTTATATTCATTTACATTTATATATTGTGTTGTGTCAACTGGCAACTAAAATATTTTTGCACTTTTTACTTCTGCGCTCATTTTTTTTAATAAGGTTAGATATCGTCAATATAAGTGCGTTTATTGTTGACTTTGAGAGAAAGGTCACCAGATTACATCTCCCTTTAGAGTGACCTACCTTTTCATGGCGTTTTCGGCTTTGTTCTGCAACTTCTTCAATGTGTTTTCGCAATAAAGGGTCAAATTTTGAAATTAGTAAAAGAATTTCCAAGAAATTGCCGTGGTCTATATTTTCGTTTATAAACCGTATGCAGCTTCATTCTGACTTCCACCTCAATAACTCAGACCTCTTTTACCAATTAATTTGATTGTCTCAATAACTCTCTTAAGTACCTGTCTGTTATTTTCAATCTTTGATCTCCTCTTCGCAGCAGCAGTTGAAAACAAGGTACTATTAATATCCCTATTATTCTTGTACTGAGAATATGTGTTTTGATGGACTCATGTTCTTCCAGTCTTGTATATGTATACATATATGTTTTACAGATGCACTAAATGTGCTACAGTCTTTGGAAAATGCCAAGCAGAGCCAACAGAAGAACATTTGCTTAGAGTCATCGAAGCTTATCCACGTTCTTTCTGAGCCCGATTTTCTTATATATATATATTAATTTTATATTGTATTTGTTGTCTAAAATGTCAGTTGGTTGAATTTGATGGGTTTTTACCAGGGCCACTTTAAAATAACTCTTTAAAATAAGGGGACCCAGCATCTCACAGTCTATCACATAGGAAAAGTGAAGCCTTGAGGGGAAGTTTGTTTTCTGTTGACTCCAAGGAGACCACATAAGTGGGCTAGTACAAGGTTATGTTATATGTCAGTGTCCAACTGCCATCAGGTTTTATGTGACATGCCAGTGCCATAGATTCTAAAGGAGGCAAAATATTTCCCATCATAACTCACAATTTTTAACTTTTCTAACTCCCAGAAGATACTCAGATGTGTCAATTAATTTTTATTTATTTATTTATTTACTACAATCAATACATTACGGAATGGTTTTCATTCCAAATAGTACCTAACTATATATATAAAAAAGAAAAAGACAATACAACAATTACCAAGGCCAAGATTCAGGCCTAGGCATCACAATCGGAAAAGAAACGGTTGTAATTATAACACAAGCGGTCAACAACTGCCCTCTGTCCATAGTTTGTTCGATGTCTCCTAACATGAAAAAGGACAGTGTGATGTGTCCTACGCAAAGGAACTAAAAAGTTTATCTGTTCCAAAAGAGCACCGCAGTTCGTTACACCGTTCAACAATTTAAACAAAAAGAAGAAAAGAGCCACTTTTCTTCTGTTCTCGAGGCTCTGTATTCCACGCAATAGCAGTCTTGTCTCGTAGCTTATATCTCGGTAGGGGAAACGAAGCTTAAAGAGGTAATACCTGACAAACTTTCTCTGCACTCTCTCAATTCTTTCGATATGACAAGAGTAGTTAGGCTGCCAAACAATAGAGCAGTATTCAAGAATGCTTCTAACAAGGCAGTTATATAAGGACATTATGGCTCTGCTATCGACAATGTTCTGGGAGTGCCTCATGATGAAACCCAACATTCTAAAGGCCTTGCAAACGATTGAGTCTATGTGTTGTATAAACGTTAAACTACTGTCAAACGTGATGCCAAGGTCATTGACTGATGTGCTGTTTACCAGGGCTGTATTATCGATTAAGTAAGTATTTTGAATAGCACTAGGAGATCTAGAAAAGCTTATTGTTATACATTTAGAGATATTGAGAGAGAGACCATTGGCATGGCACCAATCGGCGAAACAAGTCAGGTCAGTCTGTAGAGCAAGACTGCTATTGGTGTTAGTAGTAAAAAATTTTAAATCGTCCACAAATAAAAGACATTCGCTATTGTGAAAACAAGATACCGCATCATTTATAAATAGTGAAAACAGGATCGGGCCAATATGCGCGCCCTGAGGCACACCAGATGACACCAAAATCTCACAGGACACAGAGTCAAACACAGAGACACGTTGATACCGTCCACACAAGTAGGACTCGATCCACATCAAGAAGTTACCGCGCACACCAGCTTCAGACAGCTTCTTCAACAACAGAGCATGGGGAACACTATCAAAGGCCTTGGGTAAATCAGTATAAACAGCATCGACCTGCAGGCCAGCCTCAATTGAAGAGATTAAGAACTGCTGATAAATGCTGAGGTTAGTCGCCGTAGAACACCCCCTGTAGAAGCCATGTTGATTGGGTGAAATGTAGTGTTTGTAGGTTGCAAAGACTTCGTCAGTTAAGATGGATTCGAACAATTTAGGTATAATTGATGCAATTGAAATACCTCTATAGTTGGTTATGTCGGATCTATCACCTTTCTTGTATACAGGGATAAGTTTAGAGAACTTCCAGACTGACGGAAATCTACCATTGTCAAAGGAACGCTGGAACATCAGACTCAGGGGGAGTGAGAGGGAGTCGCGACACCCCTTCAAAAAGATGGACGGCAGACCATCAGGCCCAGCGTTCTTGGATGGATCCAAAGAATTAATCCTGAGAGCAACATCTTCAGGGGTAAAAGTATGAACTGCCAGCAGTGACGAAAAAGGGATAGGCGGAACATCATCAACGTCAGTCTGAGCTGCAGAGTAGCACCCTTGAAAATGATCAGCAAAAGCATCGGCAATTTCACCGGAATCGCTCATCACATGATCCCTGTATCTCATCGTTTTGGGAAGACCATTGTCTCTGCGCAATTTTGTAACAAATGACCGGAAGTGCTTTACATTTTCAGGGATTAGGTGTTCAGAGTTAGAAATAAAAATTAAATAGCACCAGTCAGTTCAAAACTTTACCTCATGCCTTTTCAAAGAGTAAGATGCATAATCGGACTGAAGTCCAGTTCTCTTAAACTTCCTGTAGAGCTTATTTTTTTCTGTAATAAGTCTGCAAAGGCAGTCATCAAACCACATGGGATATTTATCACCAACAACTCGCTTTCTAGGTACAAATCGAGCCAATCCCTCGTTGATAATTCTGTAGAAATGGTGAACGACCTCATCGACATTGTCAGAAGTGGCTATGAAGGACCAATCACTTTCATTGAAGTATCTTTTTAGTTCGGTCAAATTAGCTTTGTGAAACTGATATTTAAATACAACTCTATTGTCACGCAGGAACCTAGTCTTATTCACAGAAAAAGTTAGTAGTAAGGGAGGATGGAGGGTGTCAATTCTGGACAGAGGGAAGTCGCACTAGACACAGCTAATGGATTCAAATCCATCAACAAACACCAGGTCCAGGATACGTTGGAGAGAATTAAAGACATAATTGATCTGGTTCATTTCAAGAAAGCACATAGTCTCTATAACAGCTTCAGCAGTAGCAGGTTGAACTCTAACAGGAACAACATCATCTTCAAGGTTCCATTGGATATGTGGGAGGTTGAAATCGCCGCATATTATACATTTGTGTTTCGTGTATTTGGACTTCAAATTCTCACATAAGCTGCAAGAGGCCTGGTAGCATTCTAATGGCGATGCGGGAGGAAAGTATATACAACCAATCAACAGTGGAGTGGAGCCAATCCACAACTCGGTCCAAACGTCATCATAGTGAGACGAAGCAGGGGTCACGATTTCCATGGCACGAAAGGCAGCGGAAACCGCCACCAATGCACCACCACCTCGATTACAGTTTAGAGTATCATAGTTTCTGTCTCCCCTGAATACAGTGTAACCAGAGTCAAAAAATTCAGAATTATGGAAAGAATTATTTAGCCATGTTTCAGTCAGCAAAATAATATCGAAGTTGCAACCAGATTTTTCCTGTATCACCTTTAGTAATCCTACAATTCCCATTACGTGGGCATTACGTATAAGTAGGTAGTTCAAAACAAATCGTATTTCAAAAATTTAAAATTATTAAGCAGGAAGCTCCAGTCAGGTCTTTTTTTAAAGAGTTTTTATCTACGACTACAAGTTTATTTTAAGTTTGTATAATGAACACCGAGAAAAACTACATCATTAGAACTACTAGTCCTAATCTTATTAGTCCATCCTGAAATCTGTGAAAGTTCTTTGGGTAGATACATTCAACAAGGGAAGAAAGTTCAAGTACACATATTACAAATAATAGAATGAGGAACCTGGTAACAAGGTGCAATAGCGACAAATTCTTAAATAAGCAAAATCGGCACTACTGACTTACCATACTTATTACTTAAATTCGTGGAAATAATTGCTGGAAATTGATTTGAACTATAAAATAAATTTCTTTCATTTCAAAGTTGCGACATTCTGTTCTTGTATACACAAAATTGTCAAGTCTAATATTTAGAAATCATGGAAACCATTATTAATTTTTACTAACAATCAAAGTACCTCCAATAAAATGGCATACTTGGCATCACTGAGACCATTAGAATGAGGAAAGAATAGGCCTCACTTTGGAAAGTATAATGCTGGGTCCCCTTACTTTAAAGAGTCCCTGGTTTTTACAAATAGTTCTAACTCATTACTATTACAAGGTTCGGTAAAAAAATGCTGGGCTTTCTTAAACTTTTTTGTGTTCCCGTTGGTCTTCGTTGCAATCTTGGTTTTCTTTATTTGCATTATTTTCATTTTCTTCACTGGTGCCCACGACTCTCGACGCGCGGCGTCTACAGTACAAGTACAAGTGCAGCCCAACGACTGGTGTGGTGTGCGGCCGAAGGCTGAAGCGGTGTTGCCAATTAGAAACATCGCACCATCGCTGTTGAGTTTATGGCCATGAAGGTGTTGCACCGGCCCGGGCTCGCGAGTCGCGACCGTCTGTATACCGTTGCGAATAAATACATTCCCCCCCACTGCCACCTGTGACCAAACCCCAACGGAAGGATATCGGGATATCTCTATATTTCTATAATTTATATTACATGACTTGTGATTTGTGGGCTGCAGGGGGCCTGCGGCCCCCATCAGCCCCTGGCCCGGCGGCCCTTCGGGCGCTCGCCCGATCGCTCACCTCCCCTTACAACTCTGTTGAAAAAGAGTTTTTAAACATTGGAGAATATTTCAAATATGGAATTGTCTCGACTCGAAGTGAAACACACTGTAGATAAATTCCGCCCTAAAATTGTTCATTTCAAAGTTGCGACATTCTGTTCTTGTATACACAAAATTGTCAAGTCTAATATTTAGAAATCATGGAAACCATTATTAATTTTTACTAACAATCAAAGTACCTGTTATATTTATAAATTCTCCAATAAAATGGCATACTTGGCATTACTGAGACCATTAGAATGAGGAAAGAATAGGCCTCACTTTGGAAAGTATAATGCTGGGTCCCCTTACTTTAAAGAGTCCCTGGTTTTTACAAATAGTTCTAAGTCATTACTATTGCAAGGTTCGGTAAAAAAATGCTGGGCTTTCTTAAACTTTTTTGTGTTCCCGTTGGTCTTCGTTGCAATCTTGGTTTTCTTTATTTGCATTATTTTCATTTTCTTCACTGGTGCCCACGACTCTCGACGCGCGGCGTCTACAGTACAAGTACAAGTGCAGTCCAACGACTGGTGTGGTGTGCGGCCGAAGGCTGAAGCGGTGTTGCCAATTAGAAACATCGCACCATCGCTGTCGAGTTTATGGCCATGAAGGTGTTGCACCGGCCCGGGCTCGCGAGTCGCGACCGTCTGTATACCGTTGCGAATAAATACATTCCCCCCCACTGCCACCTGTGACCAAACCCCAACGGAAGGATATCGGGATATCTCTATATTTCTATAATTTATATTACATGACTTGTGATTTGTGGGCTGCAGGGGGCCTGCGGCCCCCATCAGCCCCAGACCCGGCGGCCCTTCGGGCGCTCGCCCGATCGCTCACCTCCCCTTACAACTCTGTTGAAAAAGAGTTTTTAAACATTGGAGAATATTTCAAATATGGAATTGTCTCGACTCGAAGTGAAACACACTGTAGATAAATTCCGCCCTAAAATTGTTCATTTCAAAGTTGCGACATTCTGTTCTTGTATACACAAAATTGTCAAGTCTAATATTTAGAAATCATGGAAACCATTATTAATTTTTACTAACGATCAAAGTACCTGTTATATTTATAAATTCTCCAATAAAATGGCATACTTGGCATTACTGAGACCATTAGAATGAGGAAAGAATAGGCCTCACTTTGGAAAGTATAATGCTGGGTCCCCTTACTTTAAAGAGTCCCTGGTTTTTACATATAGTTCTAAGTCATTACTATTGCAAGGTTCGGTAAAAAAATGCTGGGCTTTCTTAAACTTTTTTGTGTTCCCGTTGGTCTTCGTTGCAATCTTGGTTTTCTTTATTTGCATTATTTTCATTTTCTTCACTGGTGCCCACGACTCTCGACACGCGGCGTCTACAGTACAAGTACAAGTGCAGTCCAACGACTGGTGTGGTGTGCGGCCGAAGGCTGAAGCGGTGTTGCCAATTAGAAACATCGCACCATCGCTGTCGAGTTTATGGCCATGAAGGTGTTGCACCAGACCGGGCTCGCGAGTCGCGACCGTCTGTATACCGTTGCAAATAAATACATTCCCCCCCACTGCCACCTGTGACCAAACCCCAACGGAAGGATATCGGGATATCTCTATATTTCTATAATTTATATTACATGACTTGTGATTTGTGGGCTGCAGGGGGCCTGCGGCCCCCATTAGCCCCGGGCCTGGCGGCCCTTCGGGCGCTGCCCCGATCGCTCACCTCCCCTTACAACTCTGTTGAAAAAAAGTTTTTGAACATTGGAGAATATTTCAAATAATATGGAATTGTCTCGACTCGAAGTGAAACACACTGTAGATAAATTCCGCCCTAAAATTGTTTGTCACTTGCAACTTTGTAAAATTTACAAATTATAATGAATAAACTTCTTTCAAGTAGAAGTTTTTACATTTAAGCTGTCAAGATTAAGTTAGTAATATTTAAATTAATATTTGTTTAAACGTAATCTGCGATGCTGCTACCTTTCACTCTTTAAAGCTGTGCTTTTAGGTAACATTATTAAATAGCACGATGGCGCAGAGGTCAGCACCTCGAACTGGGATCGAATCCTGGTGCTGGCGGCATTTTTTAATTACCCCAAGTTTGAAATAGGTTACTTTATGATGTCATTGATGATATCAAGGGGCTGTGACATTATGTGCCATAACGTATAAGGGACATGAGTCCTTTGGTGGTGATATAATGTAAAAATGACCAGAAAGCTACGACATAATGACATCAGTCTGCTAGCTGGGCAGGCCTAAGATGACTACTGGAGCATACCTAGATAGGAAATTGATAAATAAATGAAATATTAGGCCTAGGCAAGTTACACAAAGACTATAACCACAGACCTATATAGCTTCGCTACAGAGTGTGCTTCATTGTGTATTATTAGGCGAACCCAAAATGAAGACAGGTCCCTTGAGTTGGCATCCTTTATGGGAATTCGTACAAACAGTTTGACTACCATGAAATAGAGATCGCCGAGTTATACATCTTTCCGCTCGTCATTGCCAAATGTCGTCTATCTGGCAGATTTTAAAGATAAAAATACAGCTGCCACCATCCGTACAAGAAAATGTATGATATTGATGTATATATAATATAGGTCTGCGATATAAGGAATAAACTAGTTTTTAGTCAAAAAGAGCCAAGGAAGATGGAATAGGTAGGTAGGGATTGTCGAGGTTCATGTGTACTTAAAACTGTCGAAAAAACTACCCCCTGAAAAATAATAACTTCACTGTTCCTGGACCGGTGCTCGTTATTTTAGCAAAATGGTTGAAAGAATTTTGCACAATGGTTGAAAGAATTTTGGTAAGTTTTTGCTCTATTTATCACTTTAGAGCATTCACTATTATTATTCCCTATTTCACAAATCCGTGGCTGAAAAAATTTACAGACCAAAAACTACCACATTTGTACCATTTTAAGAAAAAAAAAATACTTCACTTTCCTTGCTCAGAAGAATATACCCATCCTCTCCGTTTTCAGCAGACATTCAAAATGATTACAGACGCACCAATCCACGGTTGAAGAAATTTGTCCAACAAACCTACCCCCTACATACCTTTAGGCACAATAACTCCATTGTTTCTGTCCAATTTTCGCAATGACATTCAAAATAGTTTCAGAAATAAAAAAATTCTGACAAAAACTACCCCTCTCTATCCCTGAAGAGTTGATTCTGGTCGGATCCATGCCATTTTCAGCACAGGTGCTCAACATGAACCCAATCCGCTGTTGAAAAAATTGCGGAACAAAACTACCCCCTGCATCCCTTTAGTGAAAAAATTGGTAATTCCATTGTTTCTAGTCTGATTTTCACTGTTTTCACAAGAACGTAAAAACTACCCCTCCCCACTCAGGAAGAGAGTTGTTTTTGGTCGGATCCTTGCCATACAAAATGGTCCCAGGTGCACGAATCCGTGGTAGAAAAAGTTTGCCAGACTAAAAGTACCCCCTTCAAACTCGATTGTTTCTCATACGATCATCGTCATTTTCACAAGGAAGTTCAAAAAAGTATCAGAAATAATAAAATTGTATGACAAAAACTATCCCTCCGGACCTCGAGGAGAGTTACTTTTGCTCGGATCCTCATCGACCCAAGGAGTTATTTTTGGTGGGATCCTCGCTATTTTCAACAAATACGTTCCAAATAATCCCAAACGCACCAATCCGCAGTTGAAAAAATGTGCTGGACAAAAAATTACCCCACCCCTTTAGGGGAATAATTAATAACTGCATATTTCTGGTTCGTTTGTCGCCGTTCTCACAAGGAAGTTTAAAAGTCTCAGAATGGGGAACTTGCACAAAAATTAAATTTGAAAAATATTACTTTCAAACTTAATTAATTGCCATTAAATGAACCACAGTTCACAAAAAAACTCATTTTTTTATTTTTATGTAATAAATATAAGCAATTAAAAACTGCATAATTCAAATCATTCTTGTAACGCGCCCTCCTTGGTTGTGACGTCAAGTAGCTCATTCGTGGTGACGCCTCTGGTGGGCGGCGGCACCATGTATAAACTAATATGGGCGGCACATGTATAAAAACTACAGCACCACACAAGCTTTGTTTAGAAAAATCAACGAGAATGTCCCATCCTTGTATATCTGTCTTATTATAGTCTATCTCAGTCTTGATATTGTTGATAATGTCTGCAAAGAGTGTGCTGTATTAATAGTTTTAATTTACATTGTGAGATGCATAAGTGCACTGTTTTGGCCGGGGAGGTTGTTTGACGCCCGTGTTGCATTGGGTCTTAAAACTCTCTCCGAGGCCAAAAAGAGCTTACACATCGAGCAATGTATTACATTTTTCCTGATACTGACAATTTCATATTAGGGAGGTAACTTGGAATTTAAATACACTATGGAGTAGATTGTGAGTAATAATCTTCATAATAACCATTGTCTAATCATTACTAAGAATGATAATCAGTGATAAATATAAGAGGTAGAATGCAGTGATAATTAAAAAAAAATCTTCTGCGATTGAACCCGGGACCTACGAATTACTAGTCCCGTGCCTCACCATTCAGTTAAAGAAGTGCTTGTTAAATTTGGAAATGGGTTGCCGAACTGTTTATTTTAACGTTAAATGTCCATTCTTCCTTTCCTAATTCGGTGTAGCTGTCACTCCTGCTGCCTTCTGATCGATCGAGCAGTGTGATGTCACAACCATTCCCGCGCTTTTCATGTCGTTTCAAATGAATAGCTTACGGTTACAACTTTAATTATTTAATGCAAATTAAATATTGCGATTTGAGGGCTGATATTTGGATGTGATCTTTCTATAGATAGGCAAATATATTAAAGAAAGTAAAAAAATGTTCAAGTTCCCCATTCAAAAAACTAGCCCAACCCACCAACAACGAAAATCATAAAAGTTCAAGTAACTTCTACATCAAACTTTGAATAACCTCATTTACTTTTTATTGTCTATTATCCCCTATGTAACTAGCAACAGCTCGAGAAAAATAAACATGTAGCCCAATCCCACACCGCTTCTGTAGCCACCATGATGGATTTATATGACGCAAATTTACCCAATCACCTTGCATAAAATTTACTACCTAACCCAAAAGCCATTCAAAGCGATTCAATTGTCCATTTTATTTTACAAAATTCAATACTATGTTTTACCATTTTAATTATCCTTATTGTTATCATATCTTAGGTTATGGAGATTTCCACGTAGGTCCTTTTAGCAGCCACTATAGCGACGTTAGTACAAGCCCCAAATCCAGAGGATGTGCTGACTGAAGCTGCCAATGTACTGTTGGCTCTTGCCTGGACTTCATTATTGTTGCCTCCCAAGTCATGCCTAACTGAGTGCCTAACTTTCTGATTTGGTTAATGTTACACCGAGTGTTACACCATAGGTACTGATGATTGCCGAAACACGTGTGTATACAGTTACTACTTTTTTGTTGATTTGCCCATTATCACTTTGTCTTGTATTCTATTTTATTTGTTTTTTTTTAATTTTATATATTTTTTTATGTGGTATGTATATCTATAGAATGTAGAAGAAACGTCTTTCTGCTGGCTGGAAAGAGCTAGAACAAGCGCACCTCTTATTATGGTATAAAAAATGTAACGCCCTTCGAAAAGCCATTAGAGATCTGGATATCATTAAATTTAAAATTACTATAAAGATATATCTATTGGACAATGCCTTTTACTGATTTGGGGAGTACTTCATGTCTACCTTTATATTTTAAATTGTACCTACTATATGAGTTTTAAATTGTATGATGGAATATAGGTATTTTCTATCTATCTATAATATCTATCTAGGTATATTTTTTTCCTAAAAAAAGATGCAGGGGTAGTTTTAGTCTGGCAAATTTTTTAACGTGCACCTATGGGATTATTTAGAATGTCCATGCTGAAAATGGTGAGGACCCGACAAAAAACAAATTCGGGGGTGGGAAGGGGTAATTTTTTGTCCGGCAGTTTTTTATTTCTATAAGACTTTTTGAATGTCCTTGTGAAAGCGGCGAAAATCGGAACAGAAGCAACGGAGTTATCAAGTTTTTTCCCTAAAGGGGTGCAGGGAATAGTTTTGCCCAGCAAATTTTTTCAACCGTGGATTGGTGCATTTTGAACGTCCTTGGTGAAAATGGCGACAATCCGGCTAAAAACAACTGTTTTCGTGGGTGGAGAGGGGTAGTTTTTGTCCCACATTTTTTTTTTTTTAACTTTTTGAACGTCCTCGCTGAAACAGGCAATCATCGATCCAAAAACATTGGAGTTATCCATTTTTCTTTTTAAATGGGTGCAGTGAGGTAATTTTTGTATGAAAAATATTTCAACCCATTTGTTACATAATACATAAATTATATCCTTTTATAGAATGGACAGGAACGGACCAAAAACAATTCTCTGGGAGTGGGTTTATGGCTTTTTTTTTCAAACATGGATTCATGCACCTGGAATCATTTTAAACCTCCCTATTTAATAAATAAGCCAATTATTATTATACAGAATGTTCCTTAATGACATGCTAATACTTAAGGGGGTTATTCTTGGGCCCGTTTTAAGAAAAAAACTTCATATGAATGTATGTCGTAAACGTTCTAACTTTTGAGAAGTACATTTTTTTAAATTGAATTTTGGCTACATCTCCCGAAATAATCAAGCTGCTGAACTGAAATTTGGCACTGCTATGTTTTTGGGGATGGAGAATAAGCTGAAAATGTCAATTTCACCGTATCTCACAGAGGGCGCCACTTGCGCTGTTTTTTGATCACGCTTTTACGCGTAACTTTTTTGAGGTTATCTTTTTGGTCCTGCAGGTCCATCATTTTAGTGCATCTTTTTATTCTGCAACAAAAAGGTACTCTTGTTTCATAACGATTAAATCAACAGTTTGCTTTGAAATTGCCAAAACGTTCTCCAAAACACCTGTCGATTCCAATATTCGAAACATAAAATTTTCACCTACCACCTTCAAGTGTTACAGATCAACTGTACCATTTAAACTGAGAAAAAAATCCCTATGAATAATGTACCAAAAATTATTCGCTTTCATAACGGAAAGGATTGAATTTGACAAAATTTGGACACTCTATTTCAAGAAAACCAATGGTGTTTTGACCAATGCCCATTTGGCATTTTTTTCATCATTTTGAATGTACAGTTGATCTGCAACACTTGAAAGCAGTAGGTGAAAATTTTATGTTTGGAATATTGGAATCAACAGGTGTTTCTGGGCACGTTTTGCCAATTTCAACGTAAACAGTTGATTTTATCATTTGTTGCAGAATGAAAAGATGCACTAAAATGATGGACCCGCAGGACCAAAAAGATAACCTCAAAAAAGTTACGCGTAAAAGCGTGATCAAAAAACAGGGCGCCCTCTGTGAGATACGGTGAAATTGACATTTTCAGCTTATTCTCCATCCCCAAAAACATAGCAGTGCCAAATTTTAGTTCAGCAGCTTGATTATTTCGGGAGATGTAGCCAAAATTCAATTTAAAAAAATGAACTTCAACGCCCTATATCTCAAAAGTTAGGACGTTTACGACATACGTTCATATGAAGTTTTTTTCTTAAAATGGGCCCAAGAATAACCCCCTTAAGTATTAGCATGTCATTAAGGAACACCCTGTATACACTTGTGTAGTTTGTTTTATGTATTTAAAAGTTATTCAACTTTTGATACACTTTGCCAATCCTGGCTACTTTTTACAAGGTGTGGGTCGAATCTTGCAAGCTGAATTAGAACCACTTATCGACATCCGATTGAGCTGAAATTTTACATACAGCTTTAGTTCCGGTGACAATACAATATGCAATATTGTCACTCCAAGATGGCAGGTGATGTATTTTTTGTCAACCCCCTTAATATGGGTATCAAATGAAAGGGCTTGAAAAGTAGAAAACGATAAAGTTAGTGACATCACACTAAATTCAATATGGCCGCAGCTCCAAGATGGTAGATGATGTATTTTTTGTCAACCCCCTTTAATATGGGTATTAAATGAAAGGGCTTGAAGCTCGGCTTGAAGTGTAGAAAACGAAAAAGTTAGTGACATCACACTAAATTCAATATGGCCGCCGCTCCAAGATGGCGGATTACATTTTCTTTTCAACCCCCTTAATATGGGTATCAAATGAAAAGGCTTGAAGAGCAGAAAGAATAAAGTTAGTGACATCACACTAAATTCAATATGGCCACCGCTCCAAAGATGGCGGATTACATTTTCTTTCCAACTCCTTTAATATGGGTATCAAATGAAAGGGCTTGAAGAGTAGAAAACGATAAAGTTAGTGACATCACGCACTAAATTTAATATGGCTGCCGCTCTAAGATGGCGGATTACCTATTTATTGATACCCAACATGGGTATCAAATCATGAAAGGGCTTGACGGGTAGAAAACAATATAAGGTAAAGGACTTTCATACTCATACTAAATCCAATGTGGCGAAGGCCCCAAGATGGCAGACTAAATTTCTTTACCACCCTCCTGACATGGGAATCAAATAGGTACCTACTAAAAAACACAAATAAAAATTGAAAATAAAAAAAAACCTTTTTAAAAACAAGCTTTTATTCAAGCCATGTAGGTACTCTAAAACAAATAAAATAAGTTTAGGTTTTCATTAAGATAGTTCAAATTCCAAATTGCGACAAGTTTTTGCAAATTGAAAAGCTCGTCACGCGAATTGTAAAGAAAAAAATGCATACTTGGGCAAATAGGTACTTGCTTATCAACCAATCACTGACCAATAAATTGGTACCTACTTTCATCAACATTTTCTGGCGTCAAGCTTTTCGATTTGCAAAAACTTGGAATTTGGAATTGAATTAAGTATCTTAACGAAAACTTATTTTATTTGTTTTAGTACATGGCTTAAATAAAAGCTTGTTTTTAGAAAGGTTTTTTTATTTTCAATTTTTTACTTTATCTGTTTGCGACATGACGCAAACAGCTACCATCCGCACACTCTAAGCTGACACACGACAGTCTAAGCGCCACAAAATAAACTGCTTATGGATGGCTGGCACTTAGACTGAGGTTTTCTCGTGTCATAGCTTCAAGTGAGCAAACTTTATAGATCGCAAAAATACGCTTGTCGCTGCCTTATTATTACTATGCCTTCTATCCGCATGTTCTTGCACTAACAACGTTACAGCGTTTTTTTATGGGAGAGGTGCTTTCAAGGCCACTGAATTATTGTCGCCAGGCCAGCCGATTATATTTTTATTCGAATTTCACACATGCGGCGCCCTCTATTGGTGTCAGCTGAAACAATTGAGTCCTCAGGCTCCAGGCACTGTCTGTAGCAAAGCTATATAAGTGTATAGGTCTGTGCTATAACCAACTAAGTATATTATGTAAAATAGAAACTCACCAGAATTTTCTTATACAAGTTATCGATATTAAGGTCATCAAATGGTAAGCTACCAGCTAATAAAGCATATAAGAGCACTCCCATTGCCCAAACGTCAACCTCCGGACCCAAATATTTTTTACCAAGTACTAGTTCCGGGGCAGCATAGGTCGGGGATCCACAAGATGTAAAAAGGGGATTCTGTACACCTCCTTCTGGGCGAGCACACAGTCCAAAATCGATTAGTTTCAGGTGCTGGTGTTTGTCAAGTAAAACATTTTCCTGAAAGGTGTTTAAAATTATATACCTACATCTAATTAAGCAATTATTAACTTACAGGTTTTAAATCACGATGAGCATAACCTTGGCTATGTAGGTATGCAACGGCAGAAACAATTTGCCGGAAAAACATTCGACTATCAGACTCTGTGAGTCTGTTCTTTTCAACAATGTGATCAAACAGTTCTCCTCCAGAACAGTACTCCATGATAATGAAGAAATGAGTGTCAGTCTCAATGACTTGATATAATTTACAAATGTGTTCGTGCGAAAATGACTTTAAGGCATCGAGTTCGAGCTTCACCCTCGGTAAGTCATCTCCTAATAGAATTTTATTCATTATTTTAATTGCAACTTTTTCACCAGTAGCCAAATGAGTAGCAAGCTTAACTTTTGCAAATCCCCCACAGCCGATCGTTTTTTCCACTTCGTATAATCCTCTTAAAATGTTATGTCGCACCATTTTTACGCTACGTTGCTCTAGCCTTGTATAAGTTATTTATGTTTGGAACTTTTTAAGATAAAACACTTTTGTTATATTACTATTTGCATCTTTTGACCGTTTATTTACAAATAATTCAAATTTGAATCCGGCACCCGTCAACTCGTGTCAACCACAGAAATATCGAAATGTGTCAACTGTCAAATTTCAACTTTCTTTGACAATTCACAGCAAGCACAAAAAGCACATGGGAGGTTCAGATTCAAGGTTACTTGTTCAGATTCCGTTGATACGAGAGGCTAAACCCCACTTTGGGTTCCACGATTTCATTGGTCGGCTCAAGGTTACATTAATTTGAACATTGTAGGATTGTGAGGATGTTTCTCAGAGAAATTTCTCTGAGGGTTGTTTAGAATCACATTGCAATAGTTCCTTCCAGCATAATAATAGCTAATGTTAATCACTTATCTGAAGAACATATTATGGTAATTATACACCGCGCGATTTTCTTGAAATCCCCCATTTTCGAGGTCCCTGAACACGAACCTGACCTCTATAATAGAGATGGAATTCAGCTCAAACTGATCACCACCCTATTTTGCACCTTTTGCAACATCGAAACTTCGCGAAACCCGCCGAAAAAACGAAATTTTGAAAGATTTGTGTCGGGCGAAAACATCGGCCGGGCCGGACGTAAACACGGCACAAATCTTTCAAAATTTCGGTTTTTTCGCTGGTATTCGCCAAGTTTCGATGTTGCAAAAGGTGCAAAATAGGGTGGTGATCAGTTTGAGCTAAATTCATCTCTATTATAGAGGTCAGATTCGTGTTCAGGGACCTCGAAAATGGGGGCAGATTGGGATTGGGCAATTTGTAGCTATTTGGGCTATATAAAAGTTTGCTCTGGCTACGAAAAAAGGGGTTGCGGCTACAGGCTCCTACTTTGGGCTACCTTTTGAAGTGTGGAATAGTAAATGGGCTATTTACTGGCTCAAGGTGACGTTTTGTTGCTATAACCGTTGATTGAAGAAGAGGAAGAAATCCTGCCTTAGGGTGGCATGCGAATATGATCCTTATGGTCTGTCTGTCACATTCCCACTTGTTACTAAATGTTTCTGTCTTGTTCTCTTACATTTCACCGACACGCGTCCGTACGGTGGCGCCAAATTCCGAAACCACCATTCGAGTCAGTCGATGGAGAAAGGAATCTTCAATCAACGGTTCGGGCAAAAGGTCACTCCATCGACGACGGAAGAGCGCAGAAAACTACGTGGTCAGAGCACCGCCACCTATGGACAAGGCCATACAACTACTGTCGTCCGACGCGATGACGTCCAGCTGTTTTTGTTTTTGATCTGTATCTGTTCCTCGTTTTCCTCGTTTACTTATTTCCACTTATATTACCGTTACTGGGTAATCTGTGATTGTTATTACGTGTATTTGGTGGACACAGTAGTGTGCAGAGGACCAGTGGTGTTCTAGTCCGATAATTAGTGTGTGCCTATCAAAAACATTTCATGTTTTGAGCCATCAGATAAAGGATACCTAAATACGGAGGTTAGGAAGTGAAAGCCCAGAAAAGGACGAATCAGAAGTGGCACTTGCTTTCGGCGCCTTTGATGTCGCGGTTCCAATTTCCCCTCTGGCGCATAGGAAATGAACTCTCCGCCGTTGACATCTGCGCATTGGCCACGCCCACCGTATTTTGGACAGAGTAGAACTTGCCCATTGCGTTGGCACGATCAGGTCCGGGCTATAGAAAATTTTGTGTTTTATATAGCAAAATTAATTTTTAGAATAGTAAAGGTTTTTTCTGGGATTAGATCTAGTTAAATTTGGATCTCCAGAAGTGATTTTAAGTAGGTATTTTACTGACGAAAAAAATATAAATATTAATATTTTACTAAAGAGAAAAATACATTTTTTTATTGTACATGGAAATTTCACAATATTTCCTCTTTATTATTTTATACTTACCTATATTAATTAGAAACAACTATGATTTAGGTTCAAGTGAACTATTCTACTTGGGTGGTTGAAATATTACAATATTTCAATCGACTTGCGTCCAAACTCATAGCTTGGCAATTAATTTGTTTTTTTATATAGATCCATAACAATTATTATTTGCAAAATTCGTATCACTGGTAGTAAAAAACGTTATTTATCAAAAAGGTTTATTACTAAAATCTATAAAAAAAAATTCAAAAACAATAGCACATATAAAATATAATACCTATAAATACAAAAGATATTATAAACTACTTACGTACATATTATGCACATGCACACTATACATTATCAACTTAGCCTAATTTTTAAAAATAATGACCCCTGGCAGCACTTATAAATGTAAATTTCGAAGTTTATAATTTTTATTAGTTTTATTAGAAACAATATCACGATTTAAAAATTTTAAAGAAGAATAGATTCTAAATCTTATATAAAGGGATAATAAATAGGCATGATTAAATCTAGAGCATGGATGTTGATATGAAATGTTTTGCAGCTTATTTTTTAATTTCACACCAACATTTTCTTCTAAAGCAAACTTTGGAAAGAGGGTACAAAAATTAACTTCGAGAGTTTTAATATAATTTAGGAAATTATCAGGAGGTGAAAATAAATGTCCAAAGGTTTCGTTACCACTTGATTTGTATGCTTTAAAATAAGTAAACAAATCAGTATCCCCTAATGTATGACGTTTACAATATTTAATACAAACTTCACATGAATGTTGTTCCAAGCACTTTCTTAATAAATATCCACAAACATATGATATACTATTTGATTCATGTAGTTCGAAATCAATATAATCTGGTGCCACCGAACTTAAATCAGAAAAAATAGATCTTGCATTTCCCACAACAACTTTTTGTGATGTTCGGTGGTTACGTATGACAATAATGAATCAAAATCCTCAATACAATTAGCCCCATCCGCGTGTTGGAAATAATTTAAACAAAATGATTTTTTGAAAGCCCTTTCGCATTGGATGGGGGTTGGATTCAAGCAATTTCCCCCTTGCTGCCTAATAGTGCCGAAAAAATTTTCGAGACAATATTGATTTAAGCGTCGAGTGTATAAGGAACTAAACTCTAAATAATGACATTTTTCCCAAAGACCTAAAAATGAATTTATTGTGGTTTGCCACCCTTTCAAAAATTTAACTTTATTGGTAACCTCTATATTTTGTTTTAAAATTTTAATATTCTCAAAATATGTAAACATTTCCTTTAAAAAATCGACTTGGTAATCTGCTCCTTTGAAAGGTCTATTGTACTTGTATTACTGTCTGATATTTTTGAGGAATTTAAGATATCAAATAACTTATCAATTTTTTCTACAAATGACACTGTAGCGTTTGCCGAAGGGGGGAATTGTCCGAATTCAATAAAGGAATTAAGTGCCGCAGCTACCATTGCGCTGAAAACTTGGACGGCTAAACAGTTTTTTAAAAGGATTCGAATTAATGTGTTCATCTGTAAATTTTGGACACAGCCGAAGAGCCAAAGGCTTATGTTTTTGTTTATTATAAATTTGGTCAATACCTATACGTTTTATTTGTACATCCTTCAGATGTTTCGAATGTGTAATTGAAAAAATTATTTCGTGTTGATTTTAAGAGATGCGGCACATCAAAAATATAAAATATTTTTTCGCTATCGACATAAAAATGTGAAGCGTTTGGAGAGATACCAACTGATTTTGAAAATTGTACAAAATTTGATCCTTGATCAGACACTAACGCACTTACTAGTAATCCTACAGATTTAAGTTTCCTTATTGCTTCAAAAATAATAAATTTTAATTCCTCCCCTGAACAAGTATCAATAAAGAAATAAGCAACTGGTTGCTTTCACTTAGCAAATATTGCTCTAGCCATAATAGCTAAAACATATTTAGCAGGAGCATATCTTTTTTCCTTCAATGTATTATGAAAGCCAACAATGGTATCGGAAGATCTATTGTAAAATAAAAACATTTTTAATGACATTTCGTCAATACAAAGAATGCACTGTTTTGAAGAACCCTCTAAATTTGTAGCTTTTGATTTAATAACCTCAAAAATGAAACTGTTAAGACCTGCAGTTATATGCCATTTGCTAGTTATTCTTTGAAGAGTGCTTTTAGATGGCAAATAAAGTGGTTTCATTAAAAATCTATAAGCATTTGGGCTTAGAAAATAAATTGTTAAGGAAAATTGTTTCATATCTGAAGAGTAACGATATCCCTGTGGATCTTTTTTGGGATTTTCTAAATAATGCCTTACAAATAGTGGCATTGAAGCAGACAGTTTTTTCTCACAAATGGCAAGAAATTGTTCGTCATTTATTTCAGTGTCGGCACTGTCGACAGCTTGCTCCAACTTCGGATGCAACTTTCTTTGGAGTTTTTTTATTTGTAACTTTAATGAATGCTTTCTCGGACTATGTGCACTCAAACTAAGAGAAGTTTGTTGACTAGCATCTAAAAATAGAATTATTCAATAACCAAATAAGTAATACAAAAAATTACAATATATGTACACACACCCAAACTTATAATATGGAATCACTTAATATTTATTACAATTTATATTGTCGGGATTTTCACATTTAACTGTTTTTGTTAGTAAACACTTTTGACTTTCCATGACATATAATTTTTTTGACAAAAAAAATTATCGCAAATAATGCGTGATGTCATATAAGTTTGGGTGTGTATACTATAATAACAGTTTGTGAATATATATCATTACCTTTTGATGCAACTGAAAATTCGGTAATGCTGTGGAGATCGCCTATAGGTGACTGTGACAGATGGGGTGTACTTGGTTGATCCAAAGGTTGAGCGATCGAGACTGGTTGATCAAGTTCTCGTTGAGGTTCTAACAAAGTCAAATTGCTGCATACAGACACAGAAGGACTCTGTGAAGAAGCCTCATCGATATAACCTAGTAAAAAAAATTAAATGCAACAAAATTACAAGTATCAGCAAAAAATACATATTATTATCTAATAATGAAGGGGTAATTATGGGGTCAAAATGTCAAGAAAATCGGGCGGTGCATACACTAATTTCCATAATTACCAATGAAGGTACTTACATGATGAGAACACAGTTGGTATTGCTGTTTTCTTTAGCCCAGACTTCGACTGGTTTGCAAACATACTATTTTCAAAGTGCATTGAACAAACTTTATAATTAATAAAAAGCTGTGTGGGTGTTTTTTCTAACAAATCCTGCCTTCCACACTTTCTCGTCCATGCATAACACCTTGAAAAAAAATTAAAAACCATAGTTAGGTAGGTATTATCAGTAGGAAACCATTTGTGGGTTTTCTGGGGTAGGTAATACTCCAGTAAAAGGGGTAGTACCTACGTAGGACATAAAATTTATAATACCTAAGGATATAATAATGTGGTAACAAGGTAGGGACAAACTACACATAGGTACCTACCTGTTTTCATCAGCAGGTATTTTGAAAAAACTTATCCCAACATTCCTCGTGTTGTTAGAACATCCACGAACACAGCAATAATTGCGGGGCCATTTCGTCACAAAACCTAAGCACAAAGTGGGTTTTCTGGGGCACAATGCACTAGTGTAAATACAGCAACGAAGTATTCGAAGTAACAATACAAGCAGTCAAGTTAAGCTGAATACATATTGTACACCTTATCTGGTCCCTGTTTTGGATACTTTTATCACAGTCATGATAATAATACTGGGCTTTTTTACTTAGAAATTGGTAATCGTTTTTCGTTTTATTGTTTACGTTTTATAAGGAGTTTAACCTCAATTGAACATACTGACGCTGTCTGGCGTCTGGCGTTAGCTTTTATGCCTGACAATTTCCTTAAATTCATTTAGCTATTTTTATCGCCTTCAATTTAATATCAACCAAAATACTATCAAGGACTAACATTTTTATAAGTAAATTATCATCGATTTCATTTTATACTAAATTAATTTGCATTATATTTTTGTGGGTTGCCTTGGTTACCGGCTCCCGACTGGACGATCTGGCAGTACCGCAAGAACGGAATCTGTGGCGCCGCGCCGCGCTGTTGTCAAGCATTCCGCTTTCATAATCAAGTCCCAGAAAACAGGGGTCAGGTTGTGGGTTTTCTGGGCTCAGATAAATAGAATAAATGGTTCGTAAAACATTATAATTTTACTACCGGCACACATTAGATAATATTAATTGCTTTCATATTAATTTTATTGGTATACCTACCCAAAATGAATAAATGATAGTGAAAAATATGTTGACATATTTTAACCTTTCTAAGGATCTGGCGGCCTAGCAATACTCTCCGTCCCCACCACCTCATAAAAATACCCCTCTGCCCTCTTTTATTAGCCAAGTGCCACTTCTGATTCGTCCTTTTCTGGGGTGAAAGTGTGTTTTGTTGTATACAGAGACTTGCCATCAAGGCAAGTCTTGCCATCAAGGCAAGTCTCTGGTTTTATGTATAATATCAAAATGGGTGTTTTCTTGTGTTTTCTCAGCCATGCCCGAGAAGTGTTGTGTCCCAAATAATTTATGTACCTGTGGCTTTGTGTTAAATTTTATTTTTGTTATATTACTTCATCACAAATTCTTTTTTTTTTTCCTTGGGTGGTATTTATATTGGTTAAAAGCATGAACTAGATCAATTCTAACAAAATCATAATTTGATTAAACTACAAAACTCGACAGTTGCATATTATAGGTAAAAAATAGCTAGGTACAGGGGCGGATGGGCTTTACCTAACCAGCCCGGGCATTTGTCTCTCAAGCGGCCCCTAAACATCTCATTTGGCTTTAGATTTTTCTTTTCTTAATTATTATTATTATAATAACAATTAAAAAAAACAATGTAGATAATGTAATTTTTTAATAAAACAAAATATACATGTTTTATGAAAACATAAATAAAATCATAACTCTCGTAAAACAAATAAAACTTTTTTCTCTAAATATAAAGATATAAAAATAACAAAACATTCAGAAGCGTAGAAGGACCACACCGTTATTTTATTTTTATTGAATTCGAAATTCCGACTTTTAAAGTCGAAGGCCAACTTTGAAGTCAAAATTCCGACTTTATAAAGTCGAAATTCCGACTTTTAACTCGAAATTTCGACTTTGAAATTCGAAATCCGACTTTGAACTCGAAATTCCGACATTGAACTCGAAGTTTCGACTTTATGAACTTCCAACTTTCAAAGCCGAAGTTCAAAGTCAAAATTTGAGTTCAAAATCGGCATTTCGACTTCAAAGTCGGACTGCGACTTTAAAAGTCGAAATTTCGAGTTCAATAAAAATAAAATAATGGTGTGGCCCTTCTACGTTTCCGTAAAATACGTAAAGAAATAATAGAACAAAAAATAACAAAACAAAAATAATTAATTATGGCCAGTTGCACCGTCCTATGTTAAATTAACTACCTACTCACAACAGTTATTGTAACAATGATTGCCTTTTGTTTTGTCAAGTAGTTAAGACTGTCTTAAAATTTAAGATGCGATGGCCGATGAGCCTTCGAGCCTGCGGCCCTCCGGGGCCCTTCGAATGACCGGCCCACCGGACATTTGCCCGGCGTCCCGGTGGTCCCATCCGCCCCTGGCTAGGTACCTAACTACTGTCCCGGTTTTCGTCAGCCAGGAGTTGGTCACCTTGTTGTATATGAATATTATAACCGTCGATGGAGGAAGGAATCAATCAACGTTATAACTCCATTATAAAAAGATTATTTTAAAAAGACTCGAGAAATTTGTCATTAACAATTAATGACGTTACTCGCTACTTTAAAAAAACCGCCTCCATAGGCAAAGAGGGGGGCGGGGCCGCGGCCGGGCGACTCGAATCGAAGGCTGGAATACAAAATCTAAAATATATCTTCCAGCCGACGATCGATGGAGATGACTCATTCGTACCAGCACAAAAAACGCAAACAACCAAGGTCAAATCAACAGATTTGGCAAGCCGCGAAGCGCGCCATCTGCCGAACAAAAGTTCGTCTTGGGAAGCCGCATTACAAGTGCGCAGTGCGCCATCTACCGGACAGAAGCCTCTCTTCCACCTCAACGCCGAGACGTAATCCGAGGATGGTGCAAGTGCGCCATCTACCGAACAACCGTGTCGGACTGGGAAGCCTCGTTTCCCCCACCGCGCCGAGAAGTATTCGACGGTGGCTCCATCTTCTTCCGAAGAGTATTGAGTCAGTCGGTATTTCGCATTAGGAAACTAATCTTTACCTTCCTCCATCGACGCTATAACGTATCTAACCTCTTGTTTATCTTGAGTTGTTGGCCCAACAAAGACCTATAAAAGAAGAAGAAGCAATTGTGTACTTGACATTTATCAATGTTGTTGCCACAGAGATCACATATATGGGTAGAGTGCTGAGCAAGTCCCTTTTATGGCAAATTGTGGATTTGCGCATGTGCCTATCGAACATGCGCATTAGACCTTCAGACCGGGCAATTCGTAACAGTGGTTGTTTTTCTGAATTACTGTCTCCCTACAAACTTGTATATTGATAATAAATTAAGCTCACCTCAACGTGGACTGGTCTCACTGGTCAAGACTTCGATAACTACAACTAGGTTCGTTTATACTTGTAAAACTAGTTTCGTCCAAACTACTATACTGATACTAGAACTTGACTTGTTTTCATCTACCTTTATAACTTTAACACTAAAACAAATAAGCTACTAATAGTTTCTTACACCACAATCATGTTAATATACTTACTTTTAAATGATGGTTTAGGTGGTTTTAACAGAAGAGTTAGTACCGCCAGTGGCGCAACTAAACACCGACTTTTCAGGGGGCTCAAGCCCTAACATGATAAAATTGATTTGAGCATAAAACAGCAATTTTTAAGAAGGCCATAAAAATTTTCACATAAACTCTATCCTACCAATTATTTCGATTATTTTCAAATATCTCGAGATAATTTTTTAGTAGTATTAAAATAGTAGCCTACTAGTGTACTCTGTCGAGATGTTACGAATCGAGAGCGAGACGTTGAGTTGAAACTTGAAACGCCAAATATTACTAAAATCGAAATAGAAGCAGAACGCCGAACTCGAATTCTCGAACCGATGAAAGAGACGGTGAGAAAGTGAGAAGGGCGAGAAGGCTATTAAGTGCAACACAACAGAGATAGATATAGAAAACGCTGGAAACGCAGACCGTTGGCTGTTGTATTTTGTTGGGATTTGCGAGTATACTAGGTCCAATCCCGGTTCACTCGCCAAAAATTAAAAAAAAAATAGTAAGTATAAATAAGAATAATCCCATTTAATAATCAGATGACCGAATACCGAACCGACCGAGACATAAATATAAAAATCGATATACAGGATGATTTTTTAGGTCTACCACCGCCATTTCCTCGTTTATTTTTCGCCCTACAAAAAAAGCGTAAGAAACAAAAATATTGCAATTTTGGACAGCTAAGCGGTGCTGCAAAAGAAATCGGCATCCATGGTCAACTTGTCGCCCAATATTAAAAAAACTTCAAATTGAGCAAAACTATTAATAGCCGTGGAATGTTTATTTTAAGAGACAGAGGAAAACTTTTATATTGAAAATTGATGGCACTGAGAAGCTTTATCCATCTACGTAGTCAGATCTTCCCTGCAAAGGCAAAAAAGTCTAATTTCAAAAAAATAGTTTTGAGTAATTTGACATTGAACAATTTTCAGCTGCATATTCATTTTTGTAATGATATGGACGTTTTTAATAAAATGACTCTATAATATGGTTAACATGACTAATATCACTTGGCCATACTAGGTCTATATTTTGAATATTTAAGAAAAAATAGCTGTTAAACTCTTCTGCCAAAGTATTTTAGAAACGAAAAACAACAAACGAAAATGGAAGAATAGTCTAATGTATATGTATATAAGAATAGTCTAATGTATATTAGACTATTCTGCCTGTGTCAGTGGCATATCCAGGATTAACGTCTGGGAGGGGCAATCACTTATAAATAACAAAACTCTGTCGATAATTTTAGTGAATAAAAACAGAATAAAACATATTTTCTAAAATAAATAAATACAGGGTGCCCGGAAATAAATGCACCAACTTGAAAAATTTGAAAATATGACGAAAAGTTCATATGAACTTTCTGCAGATGTTTAGTTTTCGAGATGCAGGGTGTTGAAATTGAAATTTTGTTTTCAATTTTTTTAAGTAACTTTTTGAGACGACAAAATTTTCTTGCAAAGTTTGGTAGCCGGAGTTTTTTTTTTGGGAAGGGAAGTCATAATTTGGTATTATTTTTGGTGCAATTCGTAGAGGGCTATACGCCATCATTATTTAATTTAATTTGCCCTAACTTTTTTGACAGTAAACTTTTACTACATTTTGTGGATGTATCCTCTTCCCAAACGTTTTCTAAGCAAAAAAGGTACTTGGTGAATAACGCCAAAGGTGACTGTTTTCGAGAAGCTTTCAAATTTCTGTATCGATGCAGGTGCATATCGACACGCGTATGCAATTAAATTCAAAATAATTAAATAAACGAGCACATTTATTTTTCGACAGTTTAATTCTTGTTTTTTTTTTCAAGAAAATTTTGTCGTCTCAAAAAGTTACCACTTAAAAAAATCTAAAATAAAATTTAAATTTCAACACCCTGCATCTCGAAAACCAAACATCTGCGGACTTATTCATATGAACTTTTCGTAATATTTTCCATTTTTTTTTAAATTTTTTAAGTTATTACCGGACACCCTGCATAACATAAAAATAATTTTTCTTCGAACCAGTAAAATCTATATCACAAAATCAAGTATTCTTTTTTGGGTCTTGAGCTCGTCAAATATCTCCTCTGGAGATATGGGTATTTCAGGGTACACATAAAGGAATTAACCCATTCAGTGGGTTTTCGCTAATATTGTTTCTAATATAAATTTTTAAAATTTTCAGTTTTGAAAATGTTCTTTCTGGCGTGGCGGTGCACACTGTAATTGTGCAAAATATATTTAGTAGGTTGTTTTGCCTAATTGACGTTTACCTACCCGCTGCACAGAATATCTAGCTACGCTATACGGCGCGGCGGCGCGTTCTCAAATCTACTGCACAGGTTTTAATTTCGAGAAGACAAGATGAAACAAATAACCAATTGTAGATGTTTGATGTTCACTGCATTTTCAGATTAGGCCAGGAGTATATAATTTTTGGTATTATTAATAATTTTGATATTACCAATCTCGTTTATCTCGACAGGTCTGGGAGGGCAATTGCCCCCTTTGCCCCCCCCCCTCCTGAATACGCCACTGGCCTGTGTATAACTTGAAGTTATTTGTAAAATGGTTCAAATAGTTCTATGGTCTAATGTACATTAGACTATTTTATTATAGTATTTTATAGAAGAAAAAATCTACTTTTTAATGTTAAGAGAAATACAATAAGGATAATTAGGATACTAAAACTACAGCTACTGTAAATTAGGTAGATGTTGCTGCTCCAGCTAGTTGTACAATTTCTGGTGGTGTACAAGTAAAAGACTCTTCATTTTCATCCATCTCAATAGAATTACACAAACACTTGACACTTTTAAGTATTTATTATATTATTGCTTCCATGGGGACTATAAAACCCCCGTCATTATTCCTCATATATATGGCATTATAATG
The DNA here is from genome assembly GCA_963920635.1 of Pseudeuparius sepicola. Lineage (NCBI taxonomy): Eukaryota > Metazoa > Arthropoda > Insecta > Coleoptera > Anthribidae > Pseudeuparius > Pseudeuparius sepicola. Next base: position 40,556,701 of record OY987302.1, on the reverse strand, counting down.
CAAAAACCAACACATTTCAAAGAATACCTAATCGTAGCTCTGTTTCCTAATAGGTATATAGAGTGAAATAATAAAAACTATATTATTTATTTGTCGGCTTACCACAGTATTATTCTTTGACACAATTCTACGTAATTCCGCAATTTTTCTTGCTCTGCCTCTTGCTCACAATATATGCGGTCAATTTTTGAAGATATTCTGTAAATTTTTTAAGATATGCGGTCAATTTTGGAACTAAAGAAAGAGCGCGAATTTAAGATGATAGATTAGTAAATTGCTGTCTAAGTAGTATAGCAAAGGGTACTCCAGGGCGGAAGTGACGTCACAAGATGGCCGCCAAGGCGGGAAATTTGAAAATGGCCTTGACCTGCGGGTTCAATGAACTTTAAGGGGTCACGTTCAGTTAACCTTGACCTGAAGGTTATCTAGAGGTCACCTTGTTAACCTTGACCTGAAGGTCGATGAACTTTAAGGGGTCACCTTGTTAACCTTGACCTGAAGGTCGATGAACTTTAAGAGGTCACCTTGTTAACCTTGACCTAAAGGTCAAAGAACTTTAAGGGGTCACCTTGAGTTAACCTTGACCCGAGGGTCACCTTCACGTAACCTTTAACTAAGGGCTAAAGACCTTTAAGGGGGTCATCTTAGTCTGCATTTTAGAGGTTAGGTGTAATTATGAGATTTGCAATCTTGCAGATATTTTTGTTTAGGTAAACAAAAAACATTGTGATATCAGCATTTAAAAAAAGTTGATTTAAGCATTTCTATTAATATATAAAGCTGTACGTTCGTGAACAAATTCATTCAGTTCAACGATGAGTTATGTCAATACCAGTTCAACAAACATCACTCCTATGGAGTGGGACTACATTGATGAAAAGATGGAGGTCGAAGTATCGAGAGGTCCAGCCCACATCTGGAAACCAAACCACGACTTTGGTCATGACCATGGACGAGACTCCGGAGACAAAGCTCGAAGGCCCGAAGACTCCTGGGATGCTTGGAAGACCGAAGATCAACACCCCTGGGACGCTGGAAGAACCGAAGGCAACTCGGACTCCTGGGAAGCTGGGAAGACTGACTACAGTGACTACCAACACTCCTGGGAAGCTGGGAAGACTGACTACCACTGGGAAGCTGGGAAGACTGACTACCAACACTCCTGGGACGCTGGAAAGGCTGATAACCACTGGGAAGCTGGGAAGACTGACTACCAACACTCCTGGGACGCTAGAAAGGCTGATAACCACTGGAAGACTGATGACCACTGGGAAGCTGGGAAGACTGAAGACGCTGACAACTACTGGGACACCTGGAGTGAAGGCGAGGACTGTTACGAACCCAGACTGGAGGAAAGGAACGTTCTCCGCGAAGTCCCTCCAGGGCTGAGCAAATCGGTCCGGCGGGAATTTCGCAACCAAGAGCGGGCGAGGATGCAGAGAATTAGAGAAAATAAATATTTAGAATATACTTATAAATAAGCTAAATAAAATATTTAATGCATCAAGATTTTTTTTGCACTATAACATTTATGAAATTTATTTAAACAAATCTGATGATTAAGTTTACCCTGCTTTTTTATCAACTCCCACAACATAAGTCACTAATCAGAAAAAAAAAATGTTAAAGATTTAATGAAATATTTGTACAAATACCGGTTGTTTCCGTATATCTCGACTCACCCATACAGCTTTTCTCTAGTTAAAAAAACTTAAATTAAAGTTGTTAGGTTTTTCCGAACCGCTAGGATCTGTTGATGAAAGAAATGAGCATAGCAAAGTTGTGAAAAAATATAAATTTGCTATTTTTAATGGAACACCCTGTATGTTCATGGATTTTTGAAATGTACTAATTTTTACTATTTATCTGATCACAGATCCTAGCGGTTCGGAAAAATCTTACAACTTTAACTTAAGTTTTTTAACTAGACAAAAGCTGTAGGGGTGGATCAAAATATACGGGGAAACCCTGTACATGGTTCAAGAGCTGTCAATGTTATCAATATAAAAATTTCGATCTCTTTTAATATGACAAACTCAAGTAATAAAAGTTGACGCTAAAACATAAAAAAGTTTGACCTCAGTCCAGAGAGTTACGTGGGCGAGCGTAACAAATTTGTTTTTAAAAAGATGTTTATTGGCAAAAGTTACAAGAGAGACTGTCGTAATAGAACATGTTTTAGTATATATAATATTAAAAGTGTCTTCTCAGCATGTAGCGTCTTCTTTCCAGAAACATGGCATATGACGTGTTCATGTAACTCCTCCGGCCCTACTGGGAAGCATATTCTTTAGGATGTGGTTCCCAAAAGTTAAATGATGATTTCTTCTCGGGTTTCCTTTTGTTTTGGGTTAATAGAAAATTTTTGAAAATGTTTTTTAATTAATTTGAGCAAGAGTAGTAATAAAACAATTAATATTATAATGAAAATAAAAATTGTAAAAATGTTAATTTTCTTTGTTTCAAGTGGTGACGACATGTCTTCTAAAATCTTCTTCTGTTCTTCAAGGGTGTCTTGAATACTTCTTGTTTCTTCTAAGTTGATTTTGTTGAGGCTGAGTTCTGGCAGACCTAGCTTCTTCGGGATGCTAGTGAGGTTTTTACTCGAAAAGTTTATAGAGGGTAAAGATACTTTTATAAAGGGTAGTTTGCTAGTTTTATAGCTTTGTAATATTATCGAATTTAATTTTAAAGTGCAATCGGAAAACAGTTCAACTAAGTAACTTCCTTGTAGTGGTGTATTATTTGGTACTGAGTTTTTACAGGAACTAACAGCTATTCGCTTTGACGGAACAGTTATTAGCCATTTATTTTTGACAACTTTGGCTATCTCAACTTTTTGGATAGTAGTCTTGAAGGGAGAACAGTTCGTTAAATTTTTGAATGATATTAATTGCACCTCGCAAGGAGCGTCATCATCAACATGCGTAGGACTAACTTCTTCACAAATGTACTTGGTTTCTTCAATTTTCTTGCAGATTTTGTCCATGGAAACATACTTTTCATTGTTAAGTGCAAGGAATGGTTTATAAGGTAGGCAAAAGTAAAAATCGGGTTCATTATTTTTTGGGATTGGTAATGGTAGGATTTTGTAATATTGGTATAACTCTGATTCAACCAAGGGTATTTCTAAAATAAATGTGATACTGAACTCTTTTGAGTAGCTTTTAATTTCAATAAGTTTTTCGAAATTCAAAATATTATCAATAGTTGGTGAAAGAGGTACTTTGCCTAACTTTAAATATTTTTCAGATTCTTTTATTTCTAATAACAAGTCTATAGGATTTATGATTGAGTTATGTAAAGTATTCAATTTTGCAAAAGAAACTGCTACTTCCATTCTATCAAATATATTGTAGATATTTTGGTATATATTAGTAAGTTGATGAATCAAAATATGAATTTGAAAATAATTGAAGTCATCTAGTTGGGCTTGAGCGAATTTCTCGAGAGCTTCTCGTATTTGATTAATTTTAAATTCTATTTGTTTTTGGTTGTGAGTTATGTTTGTCACTGTTTCCTCAAATTTCTTAATGGTAGATTTTAATAACGTAATTTGACTGAAGGCAACACCCTTTAATTTGTTTTGATTTTCTTGTAAGTTTTTTATCTGCATGTCATATTTTTGGCTATATTCTTGATCTAAATTTCCTGTAATACATTTAATGAGAGATCCCAAAGGATTAAGTAAGCCTCTTTTCTGTCTAGTTACATTTTGAATAGGATTTATTTGATTTATTTGTAAATCGATCTGCTTTTCTAATGCAAACAAATATGAAAATGAATTATTGTATTCGTCACCATAGTGTCCAATTTTACTTTTAATGTCATTATGAAGTTTATACACTTGATTTTTTATTTCTAAATATCTTGAAACTACTGGGGCTAAGTCGTATACTTGAACAAGTGGCCAGTGATTAGATACAATTTGTGTCGTTCCTAACTTGTATGGGAAGAGTCCGGGATAGGAGTTGAGGTTATGGAAGTTTGTGTCGGTTGCGTCGATGGTCCAGGTCCATCTGTAACAACGTGTTTTATTTTAGTCTCGTTTTTGTGTGTAATCTCTGTCTTGTTTGTTTTTGGGTTTTGTATTTCAATTTTTCCGTTTTCGAGAATTTTTGTAACCAAATAGGGGCCTGTAAATTTGGATTTTAATTTCGCTGACCTCGGATCCACTTGTTTAAAAACCTGAGTGCCTACTGTAATTTCAGCGGCTGTCTTACTACTGTTTCGCTTGTTAATTATATTTTCCTTTTTGTCAACACAGTCGGAATGAATTTTATCATAAAGCGCTTTCGTGTTATTCTGATGATTGTTAACATATTCCGTGAAAACTTGAGCGGGTATAAGTGACATCGGATCGCGAGAGTCTGTATGACCTGAGATTATTTCAAAAGGCGTGTGATTAGTATGAGAATGAATTGTGCTATTGTAAGCTATTATTGCGTATGTCATTAAGGTCGGTATATCAGATGTTTTGTCCTTTTCTCTAAGAATTCGAAGGTGCTCAATTAGGGTTGAATGTAGTCTTTCTATTGGGGAGTTTGACTCATGATGACGGGGGGTGGTGAAATGTACTTTTATATTATGAGTTTTCAATAAGTCATCTAAAACGTCGTTTTTAAATTCTGAGCCGTTATCACAAACAATTAGCTTTGGAATTCCGTGGAATGAAAAAAAATGAACTAGTTGTTGGCAGGCCGATATTGCTGTTCCAAAGTATGGTAAAGCTTGAGCAAATTTCGAAAATTTGTCTATTAAAGTTAGAAATTTATATTTTCCTGTAATAAATGTGTCAATATGTAATATTTCGAAAGGCCTAGAAGGGGTTTGAGTCAAAACTAGGGGTTCATTAGGAGGTCTTCTATTGTATTTTGACCGTTGACATATTTCGCATTGATTTATGTACTTAGAAATATCGGATTTTTGAGATTTCCAATAGTAATTTTGTTTTAAAAATTTATAAGTTTCGTCGATTCCACGATGATTTGTCTTGCCTTCGTGTTTGTATTTTATAAGCATCTGTCTCTCTTCCGGTTTAACATTATTAATAAGTTTGGTACATTCGATAAGTTTGCAATTTTGAAAATGTGTATTAAGTGATTCTTGGAAGTAAGGCCGTAATTCTTTAGAATGAAAGTAAATATACATGGTTTTGTTACTTATGTATTCTCTTAAAAATTTTGTTATCTCATTAATATTGGTAGGTAAGGTTGCATAAATGATATGGTGGTCGTCAAAATTTTCTTGTTCAATTTTTGAGTATAACTCGTAGGGTGATTTTTTGATAATCATCTGGTTTGGTCGATTGTTAATAATTTCGTCTAATATTGGGATATTGGTCGTAGTTTCGGGGGCATTGATACTATGCGCAGTGGCATCAGTAGTCGGTGGTCGTATTTGTATATTTTGCAAAATTCTTATTTTTTGTTTGGGGTTTTCAGGTAAGGTAAATTTTTGTAAATCATTCATTATTTCGTTAATTTCTTGCTTGTCAATATCATTCTGTTTTAAAGATTCGTCTAAGTCAGTAGTTAAGTCTGAAGTTGGGGAAGGATTAGGTAAAAATTTTGATTCTTGGCGCAAAAATTCATCTATGTCAAAGTCTATGTCTCCGGCATTATTAAAGGTAGATTGGGTTTCTATTGCATTTAACTGAATTCTAGAAAGGGCATCTGCATTGGAATTTTGTTTTCCTTTTTTATATATAATTTGGTAATCGAACTCTTCAAGTTTGAGGCGCCATCTGACTAATTTGGAGTTAGGTTCTTTCAGATTAAAGAGCCAAACGAGAGGGCGATGATCTGTGTATATAAAGAATTTTCTACCGTATAGATAAGGCCTAAAATACTTGCATGACCATAAAATTCCGAGTAATTCACGCTCAATAGTCGAATATTTTTGTTCCGTATTGTTGAGGGTGCGTGCGTGCGTATGCGATTGGCGAATCGTTAGGCGGGGTTCCTTGTGACAGGACTGCTCCTAATGCTACACTAGAGGCATCTGTTGTTAGAACGAAGGGTTTGTCAAATTCTGGATATTTTAAAATAGGGGCATTTATCAGCAAATCTTTTAAATGATTAAAAGCTTCGATAAATTTCGGAGAGTGATCTACTTTACGGTTTTTCTTGAGGCATTCAGTTAAGGGTTTACTAATTTTGGAAAAATCTTTGATAAACTTACGGTAGTAACCAGCTAAACCTAAAAATGACTTAATTTCTTTTTGCGTACGGGGTATAGGAAAATCTTTAACTGCCTTAATTTTATCCGGGTTGGGCTTAACTCCGTCAGTGGTAATTTGGTGTCCTAAATAAGCTACTTCTTTATGTAAAAATTCCGATTTGTCCAGTTGGACTTTAAAGTTTGATTCTCTAAGGCGTTGGAAAACTGATTTTAGTCTGTCTATATGTTCTTGTAAAGATGTCGAGAAAATTATAATGTCGTCGAGGTACACTAAACATGTTTCGTTTTGTAATCCGCGCAGAACATTATTTATAACCCTTTGGAACGTAGAGGGTGAGTTTTTAAGTCCAAATGGCATTCTTTTGAATTCAAAATGACCGGTGTCTGTAGAAAATGCTGTTTTTGGGATGTCGTCCGGTGACATTTCTATTTGGTGAAAGCCGTTCGCCAAATCGAGTGTCGAGAAGTATTGGGCTTTTCCGAGTTTGTCTAGAATGTCCGAAATGTTTGGTAATGGAAATTTGTCGTCAATTGTCTTGTCATTAAGTTTGCGATAGTCAATCACAATCCTCCATTTTCGTTTTCCTGATGCGTCCATTTTTTTTGGTACTACCCAAATGGGGCTACTCCACGGGGAATTTGAATGTTGGATTATGCCGTTAGATAACATTTTGCTAATTTGCGTTTTGACTTCTTGTCTGTGAATTTCGGGGTATCGATATGTTTTTGTGAAAATGGGAGATTCGTCAGTCAATTTAATTTTGTGTTTTATTTAGTTCGTGAATGTCAAAGGAGTATTTTCTACATAAAAAATATCTCGGTATTCGAAACATAATTTTCGAATTGCGTCATATTCTTCTTGATTACAGTGACTTAAGCGTAAATTTTTTAAATTCTGTTTTTGTAGTTGTTCAATATGGTCGTCTAGATCTTGGCCAGTTTCCATTTTTTCGAAAAAATTTATTTCAGCTTCATTGATTAGTACAACATCAAAGGGCTTAAGAAATTTAATTTTGATTGGATTTTCCGAAATATTAGTAACAAAGGTAGTAGCGAATGAATCTACAATATTGCAAACTGCTTCAGGCATCTCTGCTTTTCCAAAATTTGTGTAAGGTAAGATACAAGTGCCAGAAATTTTATTTACGGGTACTTTTATTTTTTGTACGCTTCGGGGCTGTATAATTATTTCTAATGTCGTGAAATTTGCATTTATGAAATTTGAAACGATATATTCAGTGCTATTTAAGGGAATAGCTACATAAGGCGTAACTAGATAGTCACAACGTAAATCGATATTTGACATAATTTTATGTTTTAAGAAATCGGTGCCAAATAATCCTGCATAATTTTTTGAAAAATCAAATAAATAAAATTTATGGTTTCCATTCATTTGAAATGAGGGAAAAACTGGAATTTCCATCGCTTCGTTATGTATGGATCTAGCGTGGGCTGTTTTTACACAAAAAGGTTCTTCGAAAATAAAATCTGTAAAGTATTGATGAGCTAATTCGGGATTAATAAAACTTCTTGAACTACCTGTGTCTATTAAAAAATTTGCATTTAGTTCGGGGAGATAAACGTAAGGTAAGGTGGTTTCGTCGGTATTATTTAGATAAATTACGTTGTAGGGTTTTGGTTCGGAGTTATCTGAAAATATTCGTTTTCAGTTGTTTTGTCTGAGGGTTGGGAAAACTCGGTATATTCGTCAAAATTCGGGTGTTCTGGGTAATATAAAAATTGGGATAATTCGTCATTTTCGTAGTAGTTTCCGTCAGGAATTTGAGGTTCAATTTGTAGGGTTTCGGTACTCTCTACGGGGTCAATAACCTGGTTATAGCATTCTTCAGAAATAAAATTTTGATGTAAAACTGTATTTCCTGTTGTAGTGTCCATTGGTTCGTTTTTAGTTATTCGAGTAATTTTAGAGAAGGGTTTTGGAAAATTTTGAGGGGATCTTTGAAATTGATTCGGTTGATACTGATTTGATTGGTATTGATTTGGTTGATACTGAGGTCTAAAATTGGGATTTTGAAATCTTTGCATGGTGGATGGTGAATTAAAATTTCTATATTGGTTATTATAAGATGGTGAAGGGATATTTTTTGGTGGAAATTGAGGTTGTACGTTAGGTCGGGGATAATTAGAAAAAGTCGTTGGTTGGTACGTTGGTGGTCTTGGATAAGATTGGGTACTTGTAGAAGGTTGTAATCTCATGTTAGGTCGTGAATTTTGAAAATTAGGAACTATTTTAGTTTGTGGAATTTGTGAACGATTTTTGTAATATAAAAAGTTTTCTTCTTCTCGGACGAAAGCCATAGCTTGCTCCAAGGAATCGGGATTTTTTAATCTTACTATAAGCTGTAAATGATAATTGAGTCCATTGATAAAAGTTTTGAGAATAAGAGCTTCATACTGAGTTATTTTCAAAAGTTTTACGTTTGCTGTATCGTTAGAAGCATTAATTTTAGAGACCAGTAGACTTCTAGCGTCTTGTAATTTTAAGCCAAAATTATGATTGTTTTCATTTTTATCGGGTCTTAAAGATATAATATCTTGTATAATACAGTCCTCTGTTCTTTGATCAGAAAAAGTGACAATTAGGGCATTTTTAATAAGTTCCCAAGAATTAAGTTCTACTCGAGAAGCTATTAAGTCAGCTGCTCTTCCAACTAGCTTACTTATGACAGTATCAAACAGACAAACATTTATCGGTGCGAGAGGGGTTGTAGCATTTTGATGGTTGGTGAGAAAGTTTTCAACGCAACGAATAAATCTGTTAATTTGTTTAGGGTTTCCGTCGAATCGAGGAATGTTGTCGGCTTGGTACCTTATCATTTGATAGTCTGGGTTTGCCATAGTACTTGAAATTGTTGAATTTACTGGGTTAGAAGTAGGAATATTTTCAATTTCCGAAAGTTGGAGAGTGTTAAACAAATTTGCTAAATCTAAAAGTTCGTCCAGATTGGCGAAACAGAAATATAAACAATATATACAAAAAGGGGTTAATATGAATTTTGTTTTAGGATTCACTTACAATGCTAAGATGAAGATGTTTTTCTTCATGGAAATCTTCTTTTTCTTCTTAACCTACGGGTGCAATAGGAAAAACGATGCTGTCTTCTCCCTGCGGTGACCAAAAGGGTTGTAGGACGATGCTGTTCCTGGGGTCCCCTGGTCTGTTGAGCCGTCTTGTAAGAGCCAAGTCCACACCTTTCGGTTTCACACTGTTTTTAACCGAAGATTCGGAACCGATCGCGAGTCGATATCTATCGATAGGTCGAAAAAGGCAACAGTGATCCGCACGACTGCGCCAGTTACGTGGGCGAGCGTAACAAATTTGTTTTTAAAAAGATGTTTATTGGCAAAAGTTACAAGAGAGACTGTCGTAATAGAACATGTTTTAGTATATATAATATTAAAAGTGTCTTCTCAGCATGTAGCGTCTTCTTTCCAGAAACATGGCATATGTGTTCATGTAACTAGAGCATTGATACTAGAAACTTGATACTTCCGTGCATGTACCCAGATTACGTAATAAAATAATAAGATACTTAAATTACGTGATGCATTTCGCACTAGATATTTGCAAACCAGGGAATCGCCCGCGAAACTGAAACGTGCCTATAGCGCGTGTTTGAGACGACTTGGTGAAAGTGCTTTTTTTCTACAGAAATTGGAAAGCAGTACGTGTCTTTTATCAAATTAACGATAAGCTGCTAGTTTTACATCGTTATAGGGATATATTTTTACATTATATACATCTCTTGTTTTCTAGAAAGCTAAAATGCAAATAACAAATGCAAAAATACAAAGAAAGTACCTTTTTCGATGGTATTACGTGGAGATGTACTTTCAGTGTAATACAGACAATTCCTTAGTGACATGTCAAAAAGATGCGCACTTTTAGGTAAAATATCTTCTATTGGGCATTTTATTTTTAGATCTTTACGGGAGCATATTTTTAAATTATATATATCTTTTTTTCTAGAAAGCGAGAATGAAAATATAATAATAACAATAATAATTCTCACCCTCACAAAGTTATGCGGGGGAGGGGGACAATTACTATTATTTTATCTTCGTTGCCATTTGCGGATAGGGCCGACTTTTTTCCCGATAGAACTAAGATAGCATTCGCGTACTACGGAAAACCCTAGAAAACCGTAGTAATCCCAACAAAAAGAACAAAAAATTAGTGCATGAAAATGCAATGTCGCATTAAAGACTAGTCAAACGATTCGATTGTGACTATTTTCGATTTGATATTAGAAAATAGAAACTATACTTACATTATTTCAATCTTATCTGCAACTCGGACGACACTAAACACTTTCACATTTGTAATTTACATGTTTCACTAGGTATTTTCTTTTTGCAGAGTGAAATAAAAGCATAGAACGTTGGTTTCACTAACATATTTATTTGAAAGAAGTAAACCTATATAATAATAAAAATACATAAATCTACTATATACAATAAAAAAGTATAACTTAAAACTACTTTATACAATATATACAATTTACAAAGATAGGGAAATAGAGAAAATTACGCACATTCACACACGCATTTACATAAAAATTCATACTAAGGAAGAAACATGGTCTTAATGATAAAATACGTCAAAACTTAATCTCTAGGTTTTAATTTTAACCTTTGACGTATTTTATCATTAAAATCAAGTTCCTTTTTTAGCTTTGTCTTTTTTTTAAGTATCACTCTCTCCATCTCTCTTATTCTTTCTAACTCTCTATCACAATCATCTAAATTTCGCACAATCTCCTCATCTCTCCTATCACACAATTCATTCATTCTAATCACACTCTCAGTCACAACACTCACCCCCCCATCGCACTGACTCACTTGCGTAAGTGGCTCTATTTCCGTATCCTCGTACGGCCTCAGCACCCTCTCCAGCTGGTCCATATCCTTCATCCCCCTTCCCGTCGAAGTTGAAGCGGCGCTAGCCCCCAAACACCGCTTCTTCGTTTGACGGGCTGGCTCAGGGGAGGCGGGAGGTGAAGAAGCTGCAACCGCTGGAGAAGGGAGCTTGATCCTCAGCTTCAAGGGCCGCTTCTTGCCGCTGGGTATTAGCACAGGAGAGCTGGGTGGTGACGGTATCTCCTGGGCAGCTGGGGGCGGAGGCAGTTTGATGATTAGCTTCGGCACCTTGCGTCCCTTCGACGAAGAAGGGAGCTGTGCCGAAGTCGCTGCCGGCTGCTCCAGGGCGCTCTCCTCCACCTCTTGGCTGCTGCCGCGAATGGTGATAGCCGGGGAGGGTGGCTGAAAAGAAAAACAAATAAGTACAACAGGTACATATAAAAGAAATAATTTATAAAAAAGCAAAAAATTAACACTCACTAAAGTTAGATCCTCTAGCGGCAGTCCCAGGATCTCTGACTGCATCTCCCGGACTACATTTTCCATCTCCCGGCTGTCGAGGTCCTGGCTGCTGTCGATGGTAATGGTCTCCAGCTCGGGAGATGAGGGCTGAAAACCAAAAAAGTGTATAAGTACATGTATAAAAAGCGTACAAAAATGCATATACAAATATTTTGAAATTTTGCTTACGAGATCTACTGGGTCCAGAATTCTAACGAGACTGGGCATGCTCGGTCGGGAGGTCGGGGGTGGAACCCTTGTCGGAGCGGTTGTTGAGGCCTGTAAAAAAATGTATGTGATGAATACACGCAATAATTAAGATACTGACTTTGAATAAAATAGTAAAAAATGTAAAATGTACTTACAGCCTTAACAAGTTGGTTCCCCAAAATTAGCACACGTGGTGTCTTCATTTTCTCGGCGAATGGCAATGGCACTAGGTACACTAATATTACTGGTACAGAGTACTGAGTAGAATGAAAAAATTATAACTAGCGCAGAACTTTATAGTAAACCAAACTGCAAAATCTGTGAAACAATACTCCGATTTTCCGCCTGACATCAGGTCAACAAACCAAACTGCAACACAGCGAAATTATATGCTGATGTTCTGAGGTTAATAATCGACACTCACATTTCAAATTGCAAGTTCAGCGAAATCATATACCGGTTTCCTGACGCAGCAGGTCAACAACCATGCTAAGACATCATATTTGTTTTGCTGAATTGCATGAAATATGAAACCGGAAATAGAAACATGACACCACGGTGTCAGATTAGAAAGGTGTCAAATTTCAAAATCGAGTGATGCCACGCAGAGAAGTAATTTGACACCGGAAGTGTAATTTGAGATGAAATTTGAGACGTAATTTGAGATGAAATTTGACACCGAAAGTGTAATTTGAGATGCAATTTGACCCCGAAAGTGTAATTTGAGATGTAATTTGACACCGAAAGTGTTATTTGAGACGTAATTTGACACCCGAAGTGTAATTTGAGATGTAATCTGACACCCGAAAATGAAATTTGAGATGAAATTTGACACCGGAAGTGAAATTTGAGATGTAATTTGAGATGTAATATGATACCGGAAATGGTGTCAAATTACATGTAATATGACACCTCGAAAAAATTCTCGATCGCCTGGTTGGAGACGCATATATTTTTAAAAAAATGTTTTAATTATAATGCGGGTTTCTTGACTCATCGACTCACATTGCAAACTGCAACATCAGCTAAATATATGTTGACTCGGTAGGTAACCATGCTATGTCATCAGATTGGAGATGTATAAATATCTGAAAATAGTTTAATTTTTATATTAGTCGACGAAGAGCGAATGCAAGTGGTCGCGCAATTGGTCTAAGATTCCAAGAACCTTGTCATCAGTTTTAACAGTAAGGTTAGAATATTTAGTTGCTCATTTAAGTAAAGATGCTTATAATTTCAAATAGTAACGATGAACAAGAAATCACAAAAATTACTAAAGGAATCTGTGAGAATGCTACTAAAGCCTACCAGTTATTACACATAAATCCATTACCGATAAAAATAAATAGGTGGGTTAATTTATCAAACATAAATATTACCCTTTTCAATAAATGTCTTAAGAAACAAAATCTTTCGGTGGGTATTCGTCGAAAATTACAATCTTCTTTAGGGTTGATTAAAGCATTTCGAGCCTCCATCAAGCAGTTATTAAATGAAAACTCTCATACAGGAATGGGTTTAGCTCAGGGGAAATTAGCAAAACGCATAAAGTGGAAAAATATCAACTCGGCTTTCGCGAACAGACTGCAGACGAGCATAATAATCAATTTAAAACACAAAGACGTAAAGGAATTTCTAAACGACTGCTCCACAATTTTTAAATTAAAAATAAAAAAAATATTGAAATCTCATTCCATGATTAAAGTGAATACTTGCTTTTGCGCAGAGTTTATAAAAAAATCTGGAGATGATGAAATTCTATAAAATAAGTATTTTAACACCAAAAACTGTGAGATCGATTTAGGAGTAGATTTAGACTACTGGTTCAGAACGAACGTATATGAAAAAATTTTAAATTCGCTCGAAGAGTTCGAAGAAGGTCAAAGCGGGTATGCTCTTAACAGAATAATATCTCTTGAAGTAAATATTAACAAATATGAATTGGGCAATGGAGCTTCATCTTTCATAAGGTTACCCGAACAAATTTCTAATAGAAATGCTTGCTTAAATATACAAAATCAAGATGAAGCCTGTTTTGTCTGGAGCATAGTAGCTGGTCTATATCCGACAAACAAAAAAACCTGTAGAACTTCTTCGTATCCTCACTATTCCGATGTTTTGAATTTAACCGGAATCCAGTTTCCAATGACTATTCCTCAAATTACAAAATTTGAAAAACTCAACCATGTCTCAATTAATGTTTTTTGTTTAGAGATGGATACAAAATATAATTTCTCTGTTGTACCCAGTCGTCTAACCAAACAGAAAGTAGACAAACACGTTAACCTCTTATTAATTCAAGATAAATATTTCTCAAAACTAAATTATGATACCTGGGACACTAACGATAATGAAAATGTTGAAATAAAATATCACTACGTTTTGATAAAGGATATGTCTAGATTAATATTTAAACAAGTAAATAAGCATCACTCAAAAAAGTTTCTCTGTGACAGATGTTTAAATTACTTTCAAACGCAAAAAAAGTTGGAAGAGCATACCGATGAATGTGAAAAAATGAATGAATGTAAAATAATTTTCCCTACGGAGAAGTATATTGAGTTTAAAAACTACGTTAACAAAGAAAGCGTTCCATTTTTAATGTACTCCGATTTTGAGTCCATCTTAAAACCATATAATGATTCCCAACGAACGCTAAAGACTGAAAAATATCAGAAGCATGAAGCGTTTAGTGCCGGATATTTCTTTAAATGCAGTTATGATGATAGTCTCTCTTGTTACAAAAGTTATCGAAATACAGACTGTATGAGTTGGTTCGCAGATCAGTTGGCTGAAGTTGCCGCTATAGTATCATCAAAATTGAAAAACGTGAAATCAATGAATCAAGTCGTAAGTCTCAAGGACGCTACAAAGTCATGTCATATTTGCAATAAAAATTTCCAGCTTACCGATAAGATAGTGCGAGACCATTGTCACCTGACAGGTAACTTCAGGGGATATGCGCATAATCAATGTAATCTAAATTATACCAATTCTTTTGTAATTCCCGTTATCTTTCACAACCTTTCTGGATACGATAGTCATTTTATAATTAGAGATTTAGCGAAGAGAAATAATGTCTCATTGCTTCCCGTAAACAAAGAATAGTATATTAGTTTCACAATATTTGATAATAATACTAATATTAGATTTCGATTTATAGATTCCTTTAGATTTATGAACTCATCACTGAGCACTCTAGTCTCAAATCTCAATGAAAGGAATTTAATAAATACCAGAAATATGTTTCGCGGTTTACCTAAAGAAAATTTCGAATTGTTAACCCGAAAAGGTATTTTCCCTTATGACTATATAGACACAATTGAAAGACTAAAGGAAACATCTTTACCTAAAATTGATGATTTTTATAGCAAACTAAACAATGTTAATATTGATGAAAATGAGTATATACATGCTCAAAACGTTTGGAAAAAATTTAATATTAAAAATTTAGGTGAATATTCAGATTTGTACCTTAAAACTGATGTGATGCTGTTAGTAGACGTTTTTGAAAATTTTCGTAAAACATGTCACGAGACTTACGGGTTGGATCCTGCACATCATTACACAGTTCCGGGATACACTTGAGATTGTATGCTTAAATATACGGGGTGTAGGCTTGAATCTTTTCAAGATATAGATATGCTAATGTTTTTTGAGAAATCTATAAGAGGAGGTATAAGTCAATGTTGCAATCGCTTTGCAGAGGCAAACAACAAATATATGGAGAATTTTAAATCAAACGAAATTTCAAAGTATCTCCTCTATTTAGATGTAAACAATTTATACGGTTGGGCCATGAGTGAATACCTTCCATACGGAGAATTTAAATGGATCGATTCAAATATCGATGTAACTACCGTTCCCGACGAAGGTCCAATAGGTTATATGCTTGAGGTAGATTTAGACTATCCGGAACGTCTGCATGACTTACACAAAGATCTTCCGTTTTGTGCCGAACATAGTACCCCCAAAAATTCGAAATTATCAAAACTTATGACAACCTTACATCCTAAAGAGAAATATATTTTACATTATAGGAACTTAAAACAAGCTATGAATAATGGGTTAGTGCTTAAAAAAATACATCGTGTTTTAAAATTCAGTCAGGCACCGTGGTTGAAACCATATATAGATGTCAATACACGACTCCGCTCGCAGGCCAAAAACGAATTTGAAAAAAATATTTTCAAGCTAATGAATAACGCGGTCTACGGCAAAACGATGGAGAATATAAGAAAACATCGCGTAGTCAAATTAGTTCGAAAATGGGAGGGTAGATATGGTGCAAAAAATCTAATTTCTAGTCCACACTTTAGAAGTAGAACGATCTTCGACGAATGTTTGATTAGCGTAGAATTAAACAAATCAAAAATAATTTTCAATAAACCCCTCTATATTGGAGCAGCAATTCTAGATATTTCGAAAACTTGTGTTTATGATTTTCATTACGGATATATGCTTCGGAAATTTCAACCGTCTGAATGTAAGCTGCTATATACCGACACGGATTCATTGATTTATGAAATACATTGCCAAGATGTGTACGAAGATGTTATAAAAAGAGATCTACATCGGTTTGATACCAGCGACTATTTAGCTGACAACCCATATAATATACCATCTGCGAATAAAAAAGTGCCGGGCCTTATGAAAGATGAGAATAACGGAAAAATCATGACTCACTTTGTCGGCTTACGTTCTAAACAATACACTTATAAAGTTCAAGGTGGAACATGCGTTAAGAAGGCTAAGGGTGTTAAATATAATGTAGTTAAACAAAAAAATCGGTTTGAAGATTATTTGCATGCCCTTCAAAATTTTAAAATTAATAGTGAAACACAACGCTGTATAAGATCTTATAACCACGATGTCTACAGCGTGGAACAGAAAAAAATCGCCCTTAATCCTTTTGATGATAAACCATTTTTATTAAAGCATTCTCAGGATACGCTTCCTTGGGGTCATTATAGTATAATAGATTAACACCACTTTTTTACTTTCCGAGCAACTATTTAGAAGCAGAATATCTTACTTACCTTTACTATTCTCACGATTTGTATTACTGTTTTAGAAGCAGAATATCTTACTTACCTTTAGTATTCGCACGATTTGTATTACTGTTTGTATGTATCTATGTTTAAGAAATAAAAATCATTTATATTTTTATATTGTTTTATTTCAAAAATACCTTCTGT
Organism: Pseudeuparius sepicola; assembly: GCA_963920635.1. Taxonomy (NCBI): domain Eukaryota; kingdom Metazoa; phylum Arthropoda; class Insecta; order Coleoptera; family Anthribidae; genus Pseudeuparius; species Pseudeuparius sepicola. The sequence goes on along the minus strand of OY987302.1, from coordinate 40,539,728 downwards.
TATACAAGTCAATTAAAAACTTATCTCTACTAAAATTAAAAAATTCAAAAATACAATACATTTCTAAATTGAGCGTTGAACTAAATAATGCTGTAATTAAATCTATAGGATTCAACATGTAATTACATCTAAACAAAAGCATATTTACTGTATCTAAAAAGTTTAAATAATGTTCGCAAATATTTAGTTTTAACATTACATCGATTTTAGAAGAAATTATCTTATCGAGGCTTATTAATTCTAAAATATCTGAATGAGAAAAATAGCAGTCGACGCCCTCCTTTGAAAGCATAGCAACTTTTAATCCATCCACTCTAATCATTGTATTTATTCTAACATTTTCATTGGATACAAATCTCCTCGATATGGCAGACGAATTAGGTTTATTGAAAAAATCTTCGACGCATCCTGTCAAAATTAGAATTAGCTCGTTCCATTCGAGGCGATCTAATAAAATATTAGCGAAACCTTGCGTATCTAGGTGGTTAACAATCTTGATAGCTGGTGTGAAATATCGTGCGGCGCTCAATCCACAGTGAACAGTAAACACATGATTGGGCTTCAACACAAAGCACGTATTTAGAATAAGATCCTCATCGTTGGCAGCATCTACAGATGTTGTATCTTCACTAAATTCAGAAGCGTAAGCACTGTCACTCATTTTTAAAATGTTCGAACTGCTACTGTAGATATTTCTTAAAGGTAACTAGTATTTTTTTATATAACTGTCTCTTATAGTATACTCCCCTCCACTCTATCCCTTCTACTCTACCCCCACTACTCTTACCCCCTCTACTCTACCCCCTCCACTCTACCCCTTCTAACCTATCCTCTCTACATTTTTATAAAACGTTATTGCTATCTATCCAGGAGTCGTGAGATTTGTCAAGACCAAGCCACCGAACTAAAACTTTTTTCCCTTTCTTACGTAACACTTTTTCAACTAGATAGACGTCGGAATTAACCGTTTTCTGTAGTTCTTCAGCGTAGAATCCACCCTTTATGGGACTTCCATTCATATCTTCAAGCAAATATGTTGCTGGATTGGTGATTTGAATCCTCACAATTTTAAACAATTCCGTAGTCCAGTTGGGGGTATAACCTTTGTTAAAAACGTGCTTCATTTTGCTGATCCTAACTATATCACCAACATTAAATTTTCTATTACCACAAGTCTTCAAGTGGCTATAGACGTTTTTTAATAACCGCTTTCCGCAACTTTTGCTTACATCTTTAGGTTTCATTTGTGTAGTGCGATGTTTTTGACTATTATAATCATCTGTCAAGGTAGGCAATACATCGATCCATCTATATTTTCCGCTCAAACTGAAAAATTTAAAAAGCTTTTCCTTCAAAGTACGTATCACTCTTTCAACAATGGCTGCTTTCTTGACGCTAAATGTGCTATAGTGATTAATGTTGTAAGCTCCCATCAACTGTTTGAAATGAGTGTTGTAAAATTCCTTTCCGTGATCAGTTTGAAGGTTTTTCGGACACCGCCGTTCTGAACTTTTAAGGATCTCTGCAAACGCTCTCGTAACCTCTTCTCCAGTTTTCGTTTTCAACGGTTTACACCAAACAAATTTTGAGAAAGCATCAATAACGACAAGTATAAATTTAAAATTTCTATTATAGGATTTATATTGATCAAGTTGTCCAAGATCGGCTTGCCAGAGATCGTCCAGCCCTTTGATGATAGTTCGTCGTCGTGTATAATTTTTGCGTGCAGGCTTATGAAGCTCTTTAACTATTTGAATTTTTTCTTTTGAGTGATTGGAGTTCATGTCGATTTCTTTTGAGACGATCCTTTTGCATCCAGACTATTAAGTATGGTAGTTAGTTTTTTGTAGTCGCTATTTAGCGAATCAAGTTGAATGGATATTGATTTTAAACGATTTTGATATTCTATATTCAAATCAGTGATTTGAGTCTGCAGGGATGTCACTTTCTGGTCAATCACGGAAGTTTTTTTAACGTTTTTATTGAGTAGAGTCGTGTTATCGGTTGACGTCGAAGATGAACACTATCTTATTCAAGCTCGAAATCTTTTTATCGAAATTGCTTGTAAAGATCTTAGAGATATTTTGAAATTTTTCATCGATCGAATTCATTATAGAAGTACAGCTAGCATCGACGTATTTTTTTGTTGCGGCGTCGCCACCTTCAGTCGGTAGTTCAACGTTGCACAATTTACGGTTTTGAAGATCGTAGTCTCCTTCTTTGGTTACCGCAAACAAATTCTGAGTACGAAAAACTTTGACTTCGTTAGGCGCTTTGGAAGAACGTCCGAACTTGTTCAAGCTCATTTTGGTACTAAACACCTTTTGTGCATCTATCTGATTATATTAGCTTCTTTGAGCTCATTTATTATTGCTACAATTTCGTTGTCATTCGATGTATTGCCTGCGTTTTTAGATGCCACGAGCAATTTTAAACGGTCAACTAATTCATTGGCATCATCCCAATAAACGTATTCTATGGGTTTTTTTATTGAAAATCCAATGCATCCCGGAAGTACCCGAGCCAGATATTGTATTCGCACGGGGCCTCGATTTAGATGTTGAAGTCGTAACGAAAGGTTTTATGATGTCAATATACTTTGAACGATTTGTGCCTTTCAGTCTTCCAAGAGTATTTAGGTGAACTTCGGTATTAACTAAAATATGTCTATACCTATCGTTCTCCTCTTTAGTAGTTATACGTGGATCATCGTAGAAAATTAAATCGTAGAGTCCCTCGGTACCTTTATAGCGGTGTCCATCAATCAAAATGTCTCCGCTACTTTTATCGAAGTCCATAACTTTTTTCCTAGCATCCATTGTGACTGTGACGCATTGTAAAGGGGTCCATAAACCGGATCAATTTTTGGAAGTTTTTCATTGTGGTCTAAAATGTACTTCTTAGCTATTTCGGGATAGGCATCCAAGTACTCCTCCAAAACCTCCGGTCGAAATGTACTCATGTTAAATGATTCGTTGAAAACGGTATCGTTATCAGTTGGTACGGTAGCTTCATAATGTGACTCATTGAGGGATTGTTGCTTGTTTCTATTAATGCTTGCTATTAACTTATCGAGTTTCTTGCTGATTCTATCCTCAACGTTTTCTTCCTCCTTTTTCTCGACGCTTCCTTCCTTTTTCTCAACCTTACATAAACCATCATTATCTCTTTTGAGTTCAAACTTCATGTTTTCCGCTCTTTCATTTTTATTTTTTTCAATTTTTGTAAGAGATTTGGTAATAGGTTGAAATACCTTCTCCAAGACCTCATCTTCTTCAAATCTACCTAATTTTAAAGCCGTATACTTTTTCCTGATAGAGCGAGTAAGATCTTTAATTTTTTTTTGAGCGTTGGGCTTCAGCAATTTGCTCTTGAGATGTTAACGGCATATCGTCAGATGCGCTAATGATCCGTAGAAGCTATTGTCCAGACCTTATATATTTGTCGAATCCCTGTCGATAACGTCCCTCGTTTATGCTAAAGTCTTTCACGATTACCAAAGAGCCATAATTATCATTCCAACACTGGCGACATATATCTTTAAGCTGTTCGAAGGTTAGGTCAGGTGACACGTGCTCGTCATACACGTGTCTGAGATTTGTCTTATCCTGCTTAAAAAGTACTATAAAGTTGCAGTTATCTCGAATCAACTGCTTGGGTATCTTGGAGTAAGTCTGGCAAAGATACACCGCGTCAATACCCTTATGTCTGCACATAGAATAATACTCCCTGATTTTATTTTGCTTGTCGCAAGCCACATCGTCGAAAACAATGAGGGAATTTTCTCGAGCATCAGATGGATCTATTACATCATCGCTGGCTTTGAATGGAAAATATCCGATACAATCAATATTTTTTAGAACATCTTGTAGTAGCCGATATTTTTCCTGATAGAGCGATTTGCTATATACATACACGTTTTCAAATTTCAAACCATTTTGGTTAAATATTAAAGTTAAAAGTGCGTTTGTTTTTCCACATCCACTTGGACCACAAAAAATTGCACGAATTGAATTTGGAAATAGTTTACCATGTTTCGACTTAAGCTGCTTCTCAGCCAGAACATCTAAGTTTTCAATAGGGAGCGATGTTTGCTGTTGTTCGATTTGCATTATGAATGAGTCTGACTGATCCGACAAAGATACGTCAGTATTTATAGTTTCGAGTCGCTTCGAGTCGTCTAGTCGTTTTTCGAGTCGTCTAGTCGTTTTTAGAGTCATTTAGTCGTTTTTATAGTCGTTTTTCGAGTCGTTTAGTCCTTTTTAGAGTCGTTTAGTCGTTTTTATAGTCGTTTTTCGAGTCGTTTAGTCGTTTGTACAAGTCGTCTAGTCGTTTTTTGAGTCGCTTAGACGCTTTAAGCTTTTTCTTGGTAGGATAAGGGGCAGTCAAAAATTAACATTGTTGTAATTTTTATTATTGAAAAAAATACAATGTTTTCATGGGAGGTATGCCCTCATTTTATTCCATATAACTTGTCTACACAACGGACATCTATTTATTGATGTTGAACATTCCATACAAAAAACTAAATGCCCGCAAGGAGACATTAATACCTCTATAGGGTTAGAAAAACAAATTTTACATAAATTTTTTTCTTCATCTTTACAAGTTTGCTCAGTTTGAGAATAAGCATCAACTTTTCTAGTCCACACCTCATCTTCGGGAACGGCATTCGGGCGAATTTCCATCGGGCGAATTTCAGGTAATTCCGCATCAGTATCACCACCTTGTAACACAAAGGGACAGCTCGGAGACCAACTTGCGTGATCGAGCATAGGATTATCTTCAGGTTCCCAATGATATCCTTCGATATGACAGTATGGACACTCAACCACATCTTCGTTATTTTTATAGAAAAAACCAGCTTCCGCCAGTTTTTGCCCCGCAATCACACTACTTGATGGCCAAGACTCAAACGATTTGAGTCTGTCATCAATATTTTTATATGACACTAGTTCCATTTTTTAATACACGATTCGAGTACTACTGGCTAGAGATGCCGCAGATCGTTATTTATATATAAGTATTGTTGGAGGGGGGAAGTGCTGAGTTCATTTGTTATCAAATTTCAAGTGTAAGGTGAAATATGAGGAGGGGTAGTGTCGAGTTCATTTGTTATCATATTTCAAGTGTAAGGTGAAATATGAGGAGGGGTAGTGTCGAGTTCATTTGTTTTCAAATTTCAAGTGTAAGGTGAAATATGAAACAACAATTACAAATTGCTTTGCTTTATTTTTAACATTTTTAGATATTACATTCTACACTTAAATATATATTAAAAAACATTTTTTCGTTTACTCCTTCAACCCTTGTGAAGTCGTCGCTTCGATATTCCTTTTAAATAGAAAATTCTTCAACCAGCTGTCCAACTTTTCACAATTTCTCAAACTGCACATATATTTAGAATGTTTTAGGTGATACAAGCAAAGGGGTACATCTTTTTCGAATTTCGGTAAATTTCCAAAATTATTCTCCAGTTTCTCAATATTGATTATTTTCGTAGGATCGATGTCGATAGTCTGCAAGAATTTTTCTTTCTGATATCCTTTGATGTAGATGATGTCGACATCGAAAAGAAACTCTTCTAAAATTTCTCGCACATGATTGCACTCCACATATCCATTGGAATACCATAAACCATGAAAATTGTGTTCCAAATAAGATACTTGCTTTCTATCCACCGCAGTTAGCAAATAATAATCCTTAGGGGGTTTTATCAGCAAGTGTAAAATTTGATTGTTAATTTTGATCGACAATTCTTTGGGGTAGAAAAGTCAGTCAATTATAAACCCTTGAGTGTCTACGACTGCGATCTTCATTCTTCCGAGTCAAACTAGCAACTGGGAGTTTATTGAGGTAAGCGGTCTTACATCAAGTTTCTGACTACTTCGCTTAGCGGCAGATATTCCATAAGACTGTCGTGAATAATTAAGCAATACGCTCGAGTGTCTTTAGGAAAACCGACATCACTTTCTATGTCTAGTTTGACGTCAACAGTGCTGGTCTTAAGGGTCTCATTTCTTCTAGAACAGTCGATAACAAACAGAGTTACGTTATCTTTGTAATCTTTGTAATCTAGCAGTGGACGTTTCTCACGAACGCCCATAAAACTTGAATAAAATTCAATGTAACTATTGTAAGCTTCTAAGTAATCATTATTTTTGAAATCCAGCCTCTGCCTTTCAAATGGGAAATATTCACCGTTTAGAATTAACCTAACGTCTGATATACTTATGTGATCGAATTTTGTGGGATCGCTTTTGCTATTTTCTTTGCGATTAGTTTGAAAACCAACTACAACAAACCTAGGAGATTCCACTGCTGCAGATGTTTTCACTGACCAAATTTCTTTACGAGAGTTTGCCGTAAGAGTTGGCAATTCATGTAATTCCCACTTTCTAAAGGGTATAATAATGGGTTGATCTCGCTTTATGGATTGCAGGAGATCTAATCTAATCATATCGTTTGGCTGTATATGTTTCACTTTTAGTTCTATATTGGTAATCAATAATTCTGCTGTCAACTCTGTAGTGGAGTCGGCAGCTTTCTCTAGTAGCAGGCAATTATTGTCGTTGCGGGCTCGAATTAGTCTTATTGTTTGCTTACCGCAAATGGCATATTGATAATCATTAAAGAGCCCAAATAAATGTTTAAGCGGTATTCTTACGCTGAATGTTCCGTCCTTATTCAAGATTGGCGCATTGTCCTTGGGATAGCTCCAACTTGAAGTTACCAAGTACTTTTCATCGTTAGGAGAATAACATAAATATCCCCTCATGGCACTCACAACTCCAGGATCTCTCACCATTTCCAACTCTTTGCCATTAAGTTCGTATGAGACAGAATCAAAGAAAAACGATGCACCATTGTTTACAAGCTTGCAAGTACCAGTGCCTGATTTCTTGCTTATTTTACCTTTTACGAAAATTGCAGCATCATACATCAACAACCAAGCGTCCCCTTGATTAACGGTTATTTCTACGATGTCATTGTTGACACTTGATGCGTCAATGACATGATAACCGAGATATTTTAGGAACAAGCGATTTTCAGGTGTAAGACTCGTATTACGATCTCTACTCTTGTACAGCTCTGCTGGTTGTGAACTTCTCGACCGACCGACACTCCTTTTATATGGTCGGTACCTACCATCAAAAACTAACACCATTTCTCTTCAGCTCCAATCTGATTATGATTTCTTCCCCGTTGAGATTTACAGATCTTGAATCTTGATCTAAAAGTTGCACTGTAATATTGTCGATGGTTTTCCTACTGACAGGCAAATAAATTAGATTCCTAGGTTCGATATTGATACTGTATCCCGGGTCTACTGTAGGCATAAACTCAAAAAGAGTATGCGAAGGTGCGTTGTTGTAATATGATCCCGAAATTAAATTGCACTCCACTCTTATTGTTACCACTTGCACAATCTCTACTCGGAGGTCTGATTGATGTAACTCTCCGGATTTCAATATTTTATTGGAAAAGCCAAGCAATTTAGCTATAGTATCGGGTTGTTTAAAATTTACGTTATACAGAGATTTAAGTTCACACTTTAAAGTATTATTGTTAGGTTTCAACGAAAAAATTTCGTCTAGTTCTTGCTGATTATCCAGCGAACTTCCTAGTTGTTTCTGAACGTAATTCTCAATATCCCGAATCTCATATGCTCCTGTCGGAATCTCAATTTCTATCTCGCTTCCTCTGTGATCTACGAAATATAGCTTGTTCTGTCCTCCCTCTATATTTGGAATTGAATTCCAAGTAGATAGAGAAATTAACGCTAGCGAATATTCGTACTGAGGATCTAGCTCAAGGGGCGGAAAAAACGATTTGGAGATGTAGCTACCGTTACCCGTCAAAGTAAACGTCTGCGACATGACTGAGCAAAAATATGATAATTTCTTCTGTTTTATAGGGTTTTTCCACGTAAAAATTCCAAACAGAGGTGTCCACAATTTATTTCATCGTATGTTTGATACAAGTTATTGTTGTATACGATATTAGCATGTTTCCCCAAGTATAGGATCAGTTCTTTCGGTGGCTTCAGCGCCCCGAAACTATCGAAATACTCAACGTTGTTACCTCTTTTCTCATATGCTACCCAATGTGTTCCAGCATTACTTTTGACGTCTAAATTCAAAATTGCCGATTCGTTTTTGTTTGGACCAAGTTTTGGAAGCGTGTCTCTCATAAAGACACCTCTAAAATAAGGTATTTTTATCTTTTTAGCGTAAAAAATTAAATCTTTATCCGTTAGAGGTCTATTGGGTAGCATCAATGGGAGTTTTTTTTCTTTAAATATAAACCGAATCCTCCGTGATTATTTTTCTTTAAGTAAAGCCCAGATCCCGTTTTTCCAATAGCTTCCATTGCCCTATTATGACGTATTTGTTCATCCATTTTTTTCTGCGCGTTTTTTGCGTCTATAACGGTTTTCGCAACAGCGCTAGCACCACCAGCTACCGAACCGAGGGCCCCCAAAGCTCCTAAGAGGGGCAGTAGGGGTAAAAAACCCCCTGTTTTCTTTTCAAAGGGAATCACTCTCGGTACTCGAATTTTTCGTTTCCCTCCCACCTTCTTGATGGCTAATCGTGCAGCGCGCAAAGCTGCCGATGAAGTTTTCTTTAAATTCCTGACATCATTAAGCTGATCTCTATCAAATGTTTTTTTCAATGATCTCGAGACTTTTCCCACGATATCTTTTTTAAAAGAAACCGAACCTTTTTTCGGCATTATTCCCATTCCCAATTTTCGTTTAGTTTTCATTGCGGTCGTGACTAGAAGAGCGGCAGCCTTTTCACCAAATTTTGCGTCTTTTGATTTAACACGTCCCCAAGCCCTATTTTCCAATTCTAAATCGGCTGCGTGTCTCTCCTTTAAAGATCTATTTTCTGAATATGCAATATCGTGCTCCTTGCACGCAGCGTCTAACTTATTTATACCAGCGTCACCTCTCGCAATTCTTTTTTGTAATTTTGTGCCAGGACCACAAAACTGATATCCAGGAAGATGTAATTCGACGGGCAACTTATTTATTAGCGTGTTCACCAACCCTTCACCTGTGAAGGATGACATTGAACTGATTCCAGTCAAATGCACTTGGACGTATTTATATGTTCTGCGCTCAGAAGCAATCGGAACTTTCGGATTTGAGTTTCAATTTTGTAGGGGTAAATAAAAGATAGACTAGATTTCATATTTTATTTTTTACAATTTTCTAAATTTATGTTTTTGAACTTTTTATTTATTTCATACATTTGAATTTCATATTTCAAATTTTGAAGAGATCTTAGATAAAATTCCAATCTTCTTTTGTAGTGTTGTCTGCGTCGCCTCTTGTCAGTGGGATTCATTCTTCCTCAAATTTAATATTCGTTGTCCTACCAATGAGGCCCAGACTCGTCAAGAAGATCTTCTTTCCGTTGGTGATTTCCCGGTTTATGTCTTCGGTGCGTTCAGACTTAAATTCTTTTACGAACCGTGCAGGTAGCGCAGTTTGAAAATTTTCAAATTCGACGAACACTTTCTCCCCGTACCTTGTTTCAATTATTCTAAAAGATAAAATTTTATGTTTTTCACCAACCACTAACTCTCTTGCACTCACAATTTCTTTTACGAAGTTATTTTCGTTCAACTGTTTGAGAAAAGACATATTTCAATATTATTCAAGCACTGTTGACTGGGTATAGTGAGCTCTCCCAACGGCATCCTCCTTATAACCCCAATCCCTCCCCCCACCTAAATGCTACGTCAACTGTTTTAGTGCAAACATCAGCATAATTTTTGTTTACGTTTTTTATATCAAGGTCTACGTGCCAAGGTGACAAGATCACTGACCTTCAGGGGTTAACTCAAGGTGATCTCTTAAGGTTCATTGACCTTCAGGTCAAGGTTAACAAGATGACCTCTTAAAGTTCATTGACCTTTAGGTCAAAGTTAACGGTGACCTCGTAAAGTTCATTGACCTTCAGGTCAAGGTTAGCGGTGACTTATTAAAGTTCATTGACCTTTAGGTCAAGGTTAACTGAACGTGATCCCTTCAAGTTCATTGAACCCGCGGGTCAATGACCCATTAAAGGTTATCGATCTGATAACCCCTTGACCTCTAGATAACCTTCAGGTCAAGGTTAACTGAACGTGACCCCTTAAAGTTCATTGAACCCGCAGGTCAAGGCCATTTTCAAATTTCCCGCCTTGGCAGCCATCTTGTGACGTCACTTCCGCCCTGGAGTACCCTTTGCTATACTACTTGTCTAATTCGCGTTATTCTCAGTGCCATTATAAAAGTTCGTAGCATTTACAAAAAAAAAACAACAACTAAAATATGATAAATTAACCTTCACCTTTCCAAACAAACACTGATAAATGGGCCATTTGTAAAAATGTATTGGGTAACCATCACTGCATCATTGGAACGATGATGGAAACTATCATTGGCCCGGGTCCGTAATGTCCCGGTGGCCGGCTGCGTTCCATCAGTCACTTTTCCAGCATGGATAGCCAGTGCAAATTTACTTATGGTCCACCATAGGAGTACCAATAGAGGTTGTGTGTTAATAATTATAGTGGACCATTAAAGGTCTTTTATACTTCAAACATTGCTGGTCATTTAATTTGTACACATCAAATGGTATATTTTCGGGTTTCCGACTTACCTATACGGTGATTTTTAAATCAAAGGCAATTAATAATAAACAATTAATATATTGAAAACAAGAACAAAAATGTAAAATTCTAAAAAAAAACTTAAAATAAATCACTATAAAAATTAAAGACAAGAACAAAAATTCAAAATTGTAATAAAACACCAGATGTTTACCTGAAAAGAGAAAGAACATAAATTATTATTGAAATTATCAAATACCTACATTAATTTTTTATTTTAACTAGAATTTTTTAACTATTAACTTTAAAAACCGACAAATATTTTGGATGTTTGATTAAGAATAAAATTACGTTGGGATCAGTGTGAGACTCAATCTCATAACTTCGATTTAACCTGCAGGTACCTATCAGATATGCATTGCCCCCAGGTTCATATATTAAATTTCCTTATCTTTCACCTATTTACCATAACACAATGCACTAATCCATAATCCCCATCTATAAGTCGCTTCCTCACAACATGCAGATATAGTAGGTATGGCTTATATTTTGACCACATTTTGATGCACTATGGACCGAACGAACTCGGCGTGCACGCACACACGGCAACACACGACCACAATATGGCGCCAGCGCCAGCGACGCCGGCCTCAAGGCAGTAAAATCGATGAACGGTGACACAGCGCAAGCGCGGCAAACTCATCAGGTTTTGCCATTCATGGTAATTTAAATAAAAAGTACAGGTAATAATGTGGACTTTTGCCTATAGTGGACCGCAAGTGGCACATCATTCATATATTTGCACATCCCTTGCTGATGGTTGCATGGCAAAGAACCATTATTGGCCCATTGGTGTTTTCTTCTCATATTTCCATCGGTAGTATTCCAACACTTTACCTGAAATGGGCCATTGAAGGCTAACCAATCCCATCACAAATCCATCAATTACAGCAATGGCCCATTAAAAATCCAGAAGTTGAGTGTTTGTTGGGTTACGTTTCTATAGGCAGAATTGAATTAAATAATGCCTCATTAAATTACGCAAAAACAGTCTAATATTTATTAGAATATAGGAGAGACAAAGAATATTTGTTGACTATCCAATGGCAAAAAAGTCTAATGCATCATTTTTATGTCTATGCCAAGGCAAAGTAGTCTGACAGACATTAGATCACCATGCGTGGAGTTACTCTTGCAATGGCAAAAGAGTCTCATATCCAATAAACTATTTTGTCTTAGTATATATAAGTAGATAGGCTATAAGAGTTCTAGCGCAATTTCCCCATGTATTTCTTATGGGGCCTAAAACGTGGTAAAAACGTGACCAAACTTACCCCCTCCACTCCCACGCCACGCCCCCCGCCAAGACCCCGACCAATCAGAACGCTCCGACTAGGGTCTGTACCCTGCGCTAGTCCGAAGGGTGCCGAAGATGTCCGAGGGGTTGACCCCAGCGCGAGGTCATTGTCAAACCGCCAGCCCGCGGCGACGGTTCGCCCAGTGTCCAACCGCGACCTTCAAGCCGGGGGTAGACAAAAATGGCCGCGATTCCACGCCGACCGGATGCAGACCGCGGACATGTCTCGACATGAAGGGAGACTCTCACCGACGGCCACCCTGAACGTGGATTCCCAAATCTCGCGCCTTAGCAAATTGAAGTTCATGACGTCACACCCCCTTTACTGTCGACTCACCGCGGCCGACAGGATTCTGCCGACTCCACTCACTTTCTTTTTTATTTTACCAGGAATAATCAAAAAATCGGCGGCACATTCTAAGTGGTATAGTCTGCATTCAGTCTTCGCATGTTTTGATACACTGACCTATATACGTTCCAGTAACCTACCAATTAATTTCTAGATACTAACATTGCAAATCTACAGGGCGAAAAATGCATCATTTTATACAAATAAAAATATGTCGGAGCAAACGTTATTATTCGCTTGAAAACATTTTACTTTGCAGCGTGCAGCTGTCCTGATTGAATTTAGTTTCGAAAAAATCAACATACCCACATCCCAAAAAAAATTCAACCTACTGGAAAACATTTTTAACGACTAAAGTATCCAAAATATTTTAAACACCCTTCAAAAATACATTGTGAAATTTTGATGGTATAAAATACTAGACTGTACATTTTTGAAAATAAAAACTAGGTGCCATACCTTCTATTGTTTAGAAAATAATGTCCATGCTACTACAGCCGTTAATAGATTACTAATAAAAAATAAAGCAGACAACGCAGTTTATTTAACGTTCAGTGCCTATAAAAAACGGCTATAAACAAATTGAGAAATTTCTGTATATTAACCAGGTGTTTGTTGATGCCTTAAGGCAAAATACATACGTCTGAAAAGTTCAACCTATTTTGTTGTAGAATTTGGAATCTGATGATAAGTAAAAAAACCATTATGCAATAAAATACAAAAGTAGTATCCAAGCATGTGTATCCGAAACGGCTTGAACCGCCGACGCTCGAGATCTGCTGGCGCAGCTTCCAGTACAATGGGCACATTTTCAGTCGAAACACGCAAATATCTCCAAAAAACCTGAGAAAATGGCCATCACAAACAAAATCATGATTTTGTTTTTACCCAGCAGGAATATTATCGAAGGGATATGTGCCAGGAATAGGGAATTCTATTAAAAGTTCAGCCTACTTTGCCCTGAAAAATCGTATATTTTTAACTACTAATGTATTGAAGATATTCTAAACAGATTTCGAAAATAGTTTAATATCAATAAATCACGAATTTTTGATAATATAAGATGTAAACTATAGACTGAAAAATTGTTGCTTAAACAACATTGAAACTACACTGATAAAAATATGCATACATGGTTGAAACTACACTCTGTTACCTTAAGGTATAAAATCAAACGCAAACACATCTCCCAAAAAGTTGAACCTACTTTGCCCTGAAAAAAATCGAACAACAGAGGACATCGCTCACAAACCCAATACCAATAAGGACAAGAACGCCGAGGAAACTACACATATAAATGTTTAAAAAATGCCCACCGCGATCGCTCGACAAAAAATCGTGCAAAGTGGCTACGGCAAAAGGCTTGACCTTTGTCCCTAGGGACACGTGTGACCCGGTTGAAGTAGAATCTAAAAAAAACCTGTAAACCATACCTACAGTAGAATCTGCTAAAGTAAAATCCAGGTGTCAAAAAATCAATTAGGTACAAATAAGACAGTAAATCCTTCTTGTATTATTAGAAAATACGTCGACGTCACAGCATACCCGTTGATGGCACCGCTAGCGTGTCCGGTCAAAAATGCATTCTGCTAGGCGTGAAAATTTATGATACTATCGACAGGAGTCTATATACGCAAAATAATTGTTCAGTATCCGTATTCAGCAAATAAAAAAGTTATAGGTACCCGTCACCTGATGAAAAAGTATACAAAACAAAACCGATAAAATGTTCGTGACATTTTTGTATATTAAAATATTTAATCACGTATCTAAGTTGTTATTTTATTCATTACCTATCCCACAAATTTGGATTTTTAGCTCTTGTAATCGCTCGATGACGATTGAAACTACACTCATAAAAATGTTTAAAAAATGCCCATCTCACGTGATCGCTCGACAAAAACAAAACGTGCAAAGTGGCTACTGCTCGAGGTTTGACCTTTGTCCTTAGGGACACGTGTGACCCAGTTGATGTAGAATCTAAAAAACCCTGTAAATCATACTTCCATAGCATAGAATCTAAAATCCCCGGTACAGTACGGATGAAAATTTCAAACCAGGCATAATCAACATGGATACACGTTCAAAGTAAAAAAAAACTTGTCGGTCAACTGTTTAACCCCGACATTTTCTTGATTTGTAGGAATAAAAAGAAATACTGCGATTGTAAGTCCAAAGCTATTTACGCTATGAAATTCATTTAAAATGCGAATGATAATTTGCCGCATTAAAACCAGGCGTGAAAATTCAACATACGTCCCTAAGAAGTTCAACCAATTTTACCCTGGAAATAGAACATTTTTTAATGAATAAAATATCGAACATATTTTAAACACCCTTCTAAATATAGTATAAATCATGTTTTTTTTTGATAATGTGGAAAGCTAAACTGAAAATTGTTGCTAGAGGTTCTATTAAAGTAAAAACCGGGGTGCCAAAAAATCAACTATTATTAGAAAATACGCCGATGTCATAATATAGCCGTCGATGACACCGTTAGCGTGTCCTATCAAAAAAAAAATGCGTTCTGCTTAATAAGGTGTAAAAAAATCCATGACGGGGCTTAGATGAATAAATAAAGTTTGATGTATGTGAAAAGTATAGACTAAATTTTCGTATAGCCCGCGTGATCGCTCGAGGTGGCGGTATCCTCTGGACTAGAAAATATCATATCGGCTCAATCTCCAAACATTTTCATTTTGAATTATACTTTTTCATTGATGATAGATATAGCAAGAAAATTGGACTGGACTCCATATGAGAGACATTAATCTAACTTTCACTAAACTGCACATACTACTTAGAGGGTTGTAAGCCGTTTTAATAAAAGCACCAGACTTGCTTAAAATTCATGGCTAAACGTTAACATAATGTCATACAAACATGCGGCATGCAAAATATTTAATAAAGAATAGATATATGAGCTCAAACATGTTGATCAAAAAAATATATTAATTTCTGGCGATTTAGTTTACCAGTTATCATTTAAAAACAAAACCTGGTCCCAATATTCAGTGAAAATAATAATTAAAAACTTTGAACCTTATAAACCACCACTAAATAGCGAGTCGGAAATAAGTAAAAATTATATATACCTAAATATATTATTTTGATATAAATTATGGCCGAAACTGAATTTATTGGGGTGAAGATGCAAGGAAATATTTTTAGCTAGGAAAAAGTAATGCAATTGTCATAGGTACTGGTTGCAGAACCCGTTGTCAGTTTTGCAAGGATTTTTGATACAAATATAATTGCTAACGTTTAATTTGTTTACCCCATTTACGAAAATGATAACAAAATTGGATCAGACAAGATGTTTTTTCGAAGTATAGTTTTTAAACACAGGGTGCCACCACCGGTTTTACGATATAGGTTTCAAAATGCGACGCAAATACATAAAAAAATACCCTAGAGATAAGAAAACAAAATACAACTCACCGAAAGATTCTTGATGATGTATAAAAAGAAATCAGGTTACATCTAATGCCCCAGACAGTAAAATAAACATCCCCGAGCTATCAGATATAACCAAACATCATTTTTCCAACGGCACAGTCATTTTCACGGGAAAAACAACCAGTAACCGTTCAAATTCCATAGATAGGTACTGCCGTAATCCAAAATTTCACTGAACTACGCGTATCTATTATACTGAAGTAGGTACTGATACACTTCCATCTTTCCAAAGAAAAACAAACACGAAACTCAGACTTTTCATATATTTATTACAACGCCTCGATAGAGTCTTTATCTGTGGCCACGACCGAGAATCTACTGAAGCAAGTGCGACGCATAGGACGTGAAAAGTGCCGAGTTGGTTTTATTAAACAATGAAACTTATACCTACGTATATATAAAATAAATGAGAAATATGCCAGAGATGTGAAACCTAATTGTGTTGCAAGTTTGAGGGTCCAAAAAATATTGCCTTTAATTTTTTAAGGTGAGAAACACATCTAACAGCCAGTTTGGAAATATACAAGGCAAAAAAAAAGTAGTGATGTGGCTGTCCCATTTTATGTTTTATACAGGTTGGGTTATTTTAGAATAGTTGTTCAATAGACCGAGACAACATCATAAACGCTTCCCGTTAGAACAGAATCTGATGAAAAGAAAAATTCCATCTGGGTCAAGCTACTACATAACCAAAATAAAAAATGCTGAACGTTATAAAATTTAAAAAAATCATATTTTCAACGGATTTTTATCCTCTGAAAATTGTTCTTGTGTAAAATTCAGTTTCACTGGGTCAAGCTAGGTGGTAACTATATAACCAAAATAAAAAATACTGAACGTTATAAAATTAAAAAAAATCAGATTTTCAAGGGATTTTTGTCCTCTGAAAGTTGGTTTTGTGTAAATTCAGTTTCAATAAGTTACTAATTGGGATAATAGGAAAAAAAATCTTAAGAATCTCTTATAGAATTCTGAGACAACGACCCTGAGAGTAAATATCATACAAAAATCTTTGTGCGTTGACTTTCAACTCAATTTAATAATTAGGTTTAATAATGACAATTTTCTCGATTATCTAGAATCAAAAATATTGCGAGTGGCAATTCACAATTTTCTAGATATCATGTGAAGCCTTATTATTGCGTCGTAAGTTAGAGGATCCAAAAATATTGGCTTAAATTGTTTAGTAAATGCGATTAAAATATGTTTAGTTTATCAACAGTTAATTGTAACAGCTTATAATCTTAGAAGCGTAAACTCTTTAAAAATTTTTTTAGACAAAAGTTGTAGTTTAATAATGGTCAGTTGGATTCCTTTTGAATCATGTTTGCATATTACCTACAAGGAGTTACAACCTCAAAACATAAAAATCGCTCATTTTAAACCGATTTAATAAAAATCTCACCAAAACAATACTTTCACTCATATGATACACTTCTGATTAATAAAAAAGGCACCATAGGTAGTAATAATAAAATATTCAACGGAATTTTTATCGACTGTTTGCCAATTTTGCTAGCTTTTGGGGGTATTCCTTGATATTTTAGACTGATAAAAATGAATAATAAAAATTAAAAATAAAAATTTCACCAAAACAATACTTTCACTCATATAATACACTTCTGATTAATAAAAAGGCACCATAGGTAGTAGTAATAAGATATTCAACGGAATTTTTATCGACTGTTTGCCCATTTTGCTAGCTTTTGGGGGTATTCCTTGATATTTTAGACGGATAAAAATGAATAACATTGAGTACCCTAACTAAAATACAAAACGCACTGTTGACTTTACTTACGTGAATAGTAAGCCTATAATATGTATCGAAAACAGAGAAATATTCAGGTCAAGAAAAATGTGGCCTAATTTACAAGTTTGTAAATCAAAAACTACCTTTTGGCTTTTCATTTTGATGAGAAAATACGTCTAATTAGTAAGTCAAATAAATGGGACATCATGAAAGATATACTAATGCCATCTTAGTTCTATAGGCAGAAAGGTACTATGGGTAGTAATAGTTTTGGGATCAAAATACGACCTGTTAGCTTTTAAATTTGTTAAGAAAATACGTCTAATGAAATTGAAAGTAGTAACTAGGTTTTGGTTAACATTTCGTTAACGCGTTGATGAATAAGAATGCAAGTGAAAAGTAGACCGAATTTCCCAAAAAACGGTGAGTGACCAAACAAGTTATTATAAAAAGTGGCTCGGGAGACCGATGTAACCTAGAAAACGCCTTTCCTTCGAATAGAAAGTAAAAAAAAGTTGCAAAATGGGACTTAGACGAATATTTGATGCATGTGAAAAGTAGGCAGAATTTTCGAAAATCGGGGACGGATCAGAAATTATTAAGTTGATCGGGAGGTTGAGATAACCTATGAAACACCTTTCATTCCAACAGAATCTGACAAAAAATTCCAAGAAAATTTTAGACGACTGTTTGCAAGTGAAAAGTATAGATACATAATTTTTTTGAAAAAACTGCGACTGACCAAAAAAAAAAATAGATATTAGAAAATTTTGCTCGGGAGATCTAGGTAACATAGAAAACGCCTTTCATCCGAATATAATCTGAAATAAATTCCGAGATGGGACTTAGACGAATGTATGATGCAAGTGGAAAGTAGACCGAATTGCCGAAAAACGCGGGAGGTCGAGGTAACCTAGGAAAAACGCCTTTTATTCGAACAGAATCTGACAAAAAAAAAATCCAAGACGAATGTTTGATGCAATTGAAAGGTAGACAGAATTTTAGAAAAACGGCAACTGATCAAAAAATATATATTCGAAAATTTTGGTCGGGAGCCCAAGGTAACCTAGAAAACGCCTTTCGTTCGAACAGAATCCGACAAAAAAAAAATTCCAAGACGGGATGGTAGTGGGACGAATGTTTGGCGCAAGTTAAAAGTAGACAGAATATTAAAAAACGAGAACCGACCAAATAGTTATTAGAAAAAGTGGCTCAGGAGGTCGAGGTAACCTAGGAAATGCCTTTCGTTTGAAAAGAACCTGACAAACAAAAAATCCAAGATGAATATTTGATGCAATTGAAAGGTAGACAGAATTTTAGAAAAACGGCAACTGATCAAAAAAATATATATTCGAAAATTTTGGTCGGGAGGCCGAGGTAACCTAGAAAACGCCTTTCGTTCGAACAGAATCCGACAAAAAAAATTCCAAGACGGGATGGTAGTTGGACGAGTGTTTGACGCAAGTTAAAAGTAGACAGAATATTAAAAAACGAGAACCGACCAAATAGTTATTAGAAGAAGTGGCTCGGGAGGTCGAGGTAACCTAGGAAATGCCTTTCGTTCGAACAGAATCCGACAAAAAAATTCCAAGACATGACTTAGAAAAATATTCATTTGATTCAGATGAAAAACAGACAGCATTTCCAAAAAAAACTTCGACTGACCTAAAAGTTATTAGAAAAAGTTGCTCGGGAGGCCGATGTCTAGCAAAATATAACACCATTGCACCGGAGTTATTTCCATCTACGTAACATTATTGGCGTGGTGGTCGACTAATCGCGTTCACTATTAAATTAATTATGACAGGTCAAATACGTATATAATGCAAATTAAAAAAACGCTTTAACGAAGCGTTTACAATGCGTTAACGAGGATTGACAGCGCGTTAACGAGGCGTTACCAACGCGTTAAACGCGTGAAAGAAGCGTTATCAACGCGTTAAACGCGTGAAAGAAGCGATATACATGCGTTACGCGTTAACGAAGCGTTATCAACGCGTTAACAACGCGTTATCCATGCGTTGACTACTCGTTATCGAGGCGTTAACAACGCGTTGACGAACAACGCATTAACGAACAACGCGTTAACGAAACGTTAACGACGTGTCAGCAAAGCATTAACAAAGCGTTAACGAAGCTTTAACATCGCGTCAATGCGTTAAGACGCGTTAAAACCGCGTTAACGAATCTTTGACGACGCATTAACGAAGCGTTGACGAGTGTGGAAGTGCGTGGACCCTCCAACTCCCAGAATCGCAACTTACACCAGATCAAACTCAACTGTGGAATCTTGTGACGTCACAGAGATGCTACTTTACATTTCTTTTAGGTAGGTAACCTAACCTAACATTATTGTCGCGGTGACCAAGAGGTTATCGACTGGTGAACCGATTGCCATTGGTCAAAACTGACTTAATCCGTCTTTGATACACCTCTCCCAAATCTCCCGGTTTTAACGCGTCTTAACGCATTGACGCGATGTTAAAGCTTCGTTAACGCTTTGTTAATGCTTTGCTGACACGTCGTTAACGTTTCGTTAACGCGTTGTTCGTTAATGCGTTGTTCGTCAACGCGTTGTTAACGCCTCGATAACGAGTAGTCAACGCATGGATAACGCGTTGTTAACGCGTTGATAACGCTTCGTTAACGCGTAACGCATGTATATCGCTTCTTTCACGCGTTTAACGCGTTGATAACGCTTCTTTCACGCGTTTAACGCGTTGGTAACGCCTCGTTAACGCGCTGTCAATCCTCGTTAACGCATTGTAAACGCTTCGTTAAAGCGTTTTTTTAATTTGCATTATATACGTATTTGACCTGTCATAATTAATTTAATAGTGAACGCGATTAGTCGACCACCACGCCAATAATGTTACGTAGATGGAAATAACTCCGGTGCAATGGTGTTATATTTTGCTAGACATCGGCCTCCCGAGCAACTTTTTCTAATAACTTTTAGGTCAGTCGAAGTTTTTTTTGGAAATGCTGTCTGTTTTTCATCTGAATCAAATGAATATTTTTCTAAGTCATGTCTTGGAATTTTTTTGTCGGATTCTGTTCGAACGAAAGGCATTTCCTAGGTTACCTCGACCTCCCGAGCCACTTCTTCTAATAACTATTTGGTCGGTTCTCGTTTTTTAATATACTGTCTACTTTTAACTTGCGTCAAACACTCGTCCAACTACCATCCCGTCTTGGAATTTTTTTTGTCGGATTCTGTTCGAACGAAAGGCGTTTTCTAGGTTACCTCGGCCTCCCGACCAAAATTTTCGAATATATATTTTTTTGATCAGTTGCCGTTTTTCTAAAATTCTGTCTACCTTTCAATTGCATCAAATATTCATCTTGGATTTTTTGTTTGTCAGGTTCTTTTCAAACGAAAGGCATTTCCTAGGTTACCTCGACCTCCTGAGCCACTTTTTCTAATAACTATTTGGTCGGTTCTCGTTTTTTAATATTCTGTCTACTTTTAACTTGCGCCAAACATTCGTCCCACTACCATCCCGTCTTGGAATTTTTTTTTTGTCGGATTCTGTTCGAACGAAAGGCGTTTTCTAGGTTACCTTGGGCTCCCGACCAAAATTTTCGAATATATATTTTTTGATCAGTTGCCGTTTATCTAAAATTCTGTCTACCTTTCAATTGCATCAAACATTCGTCTTGGATTTTTTTTTTGTCAGATTCTGTTCGAATAAAAGGCGTTTTTCCTAGGTTACCTCGACCTCCCGCGTTTTTCGGCAATTCGGTCTACTTTCCACTTGCATCATACATTCGTCTAAGTCCCATCTCGGAATTTATTTCAGATTATATTCGGATGAAAGGCGTTTTCTATGTTACCTAGATCTCCCGAGCAAAATTTTCTAATATCTATTTTTTTTTTGGTCAGTCGCAGTTTTTTCAAAAAAATTATGTATCTATACTTTTCACTTGCAAACAGTCGTCTAAAATTTTCTTGGAATTTTTTGTCAGATTCTGTTGGAATGAAAGGTGTTTCATAGGTTATCTCAACCTCCCGATCAACTTAATAATTTCTGATCCGTCCCCGATTTTCGAAAATTCTGCCTACTTTTCACATGCATCAAATATTCGTCTAAGTCCCATTTTGCAACTTTTTTTTACTTTCTATTCGAAGGAAAGGCGTTTTCTAGGTTACATCGGTCTCCCGAGCCACTTTTTATAATAACTTGTTTGGTCACTCACCGTTTTTTGGGAAATTCGGTCTACTTTTCACTTGCATTCTTATTCATCAACGCGTTAACGAAATGTTAACCAAAACCTAGTTACTACTTTCAATTTCATTAGACGTATTTTCTTAACAAATTTAAAAGCTAACAGGTCGTATTTTGATCCCAAAACTATTACTACCCATAGTACCTTTCTGCCTATAGAACTAAGATGGCATTAGTATATCTTTCATGATGTCCCATTTATTTGACTTACTAATTAGACGTATTTTCTCATCAAAATGAAAAGCCAAAAGGTAGTTTTTGATTTACAAACTTGTAAATTAGGCCACATTTTTCTTGACCTGAATATTTCTCTGTTTTCGATACATATTATAGGCTTACTATTCACGTAAGTAAAGTCAACAGTGCGTTTTGTATTTTAGTTAGGGTACTCAATGTTATTCATTTTTATCCGTCTAAAATATCAAGGAATACCCCCAAAAGCTAGCAAAATGGGCAAACAGTCGATAAAAATTCCGTTGAATATCTTATTACTACTACCTATGGTGCCTTTTTATTAATCAGAAGTGTATTATATGAGTGAAAGTATTGTTTTGGTGAAATTTTTATTTTTAATTTTTATTATTCATTTTTATCAGTCTAAAATATCAAGGAATACCCCCAAAAGCTAGCAAAATTGGCAAACAGTCGATAAAAATTCCGTTGAATATTTTATTATTACTACCTATGGTGCCTTTTTTATTAATCAGAAGTGTATCATATGAGTGAAAGTATTGTTTTGGTGAGATTTTTATTAAATCGGTTTAAAATGAGCGATTTTTATGTTTTGAGGTTGTAACTCCTTGTAGGTAATATGCAAACATGATTCAAAAGGAATCCAACTGACCATTATTAAACTACAACTTTTGTCTAAAAAAATTTTTAAAGAGTTTACGCTTCTAAGATTATAAGCTGTTACAATTAACTGTTGATAAACTAAACATATTTTAATCGCATTTACTAAACAATTTAAGCCAATATTTTTGGATCCTCTAACTTACGACGCAATAATAAGGCTTCACATGATATCTAGAAAATTGTGAATTGCCACTCGCAATATTTTTGATTCTAGATAATCGAGAAAATTGTCATTATTAAACCTAATTATTAAATTGAGTTGAAAGTCAACGCACAAAGATTTTTGTATGATATTTACTCTCAGGGTCGTTGTCTCAGAATTCTATAAGAGATTCTTAAGATTTTTTTTCCTATTATCCCAATTAGTAACTTATTGAAACTGAATTTACACAAAACCAACTTTCAGAGGACAAAAATCCCTTGAAAATCTGATTTTTTTTAATTTTATAACGTTCAGTATTTTTTATTTTGGTTATATAGTTACCACCTAGCTTGACCCAGTGAAACTGAATTTTACACAAGAACAATTTTCAGAGGATAAAAATCCGTTGAAAATATGATTTTTTTAAATTTTATAACGTTCAGCATTTTTTATTTTGGTTATGTAGTAGCTTGACCCAGATGGAATTTTTCTTTTCATCAGATTCTGTTCTAACGGGAAGCGTTTATGATGTTGTCTCGGTCTATTGAACAACTATTCTAAAATAACCCAACCTGTATAAAACATAAAATGGGACAGCCACATCACTACTTTTTTTTTTGCCTTGTATATTTCCAAACTGGCTGTTAGATGTGTTTCTCACCTTAAAAAATTAAAGGCAATATTTTTTGGACCCTCAAACTTGCAACACAATTAGGTTTCACATCTCTGGCATATTTCTCATTTATTTTATATATACGTAGGTATAAGTTTCATTGTTTAATAAAACCAACTCGGCACTTTTCACGTCCTATGCGTCGCACTTGCTTCAGTAGATTCTCGGTCGTGGCCACAGATAAAGACTCTATCGAGGCGTTGTAATAAATATATGAAAAGTCTGAGTTTCGTGTTTGTTTTTCTTTGGAAAGATGGAAGTGTATCAGTACCTACTTCAGTATAATAGATACGCGTAGTTCAGTGAAATTTTGGATTACGGCAGTACCTATCTATGGAATTTGAACGGTTACTGGTTGTTTTTCCCGTGAAAATGACTGTGCCGTTGGAAAAATGATGTTTGGTTATATCTGATAGCTCCGGGATGTTTATTTTACTGTCTGGGGCATTACATGTAACCTGATTTCCTTTTATACATCATCAAGAATCTTTCGGTGAGTTGTATTTTGTTTTCTTATCTCTAGGGTATTTTTTTTATGTATTTGCGTCGCATTTTGAAACCTATATCGTAAAACCGGTGGTGGCACCCTGTGTTTAAAAACTATACTTCGAAAAAACATCTTGTCTGATCCAATTTTGTTATCATTTTCGTAAATGGGGTAAACAAATTAAACGTTAGCAATTATATTTGTATCAAAAATCCTTGCAAAACTGACAACGGGTTCTGCAACCAGTACCTATGACAATTGCATTACTTTTTCCTAGCTAAAAATATTTCCTTGCATCTTCACCCCAATAAATTCAGTTTCGGCCATAATTTATATCAAAATAATATATTTAGGTATATATAATTTTTACTTATTTCCGACTCGCTATTTAGTGGTGGTTTATAAGGTTCAAAGTTTTTAATTATTATTTTCACTGAATATTGGGACCAGGTTTTGTTTTTAAATGATAACTGGTAAACTAAATCGCCAGAAATTAATATATTTTTTTGATCAACATGTTTGAGCTCATATATCTATTCTTTATTAAATATTTTGCATGCCGCATGTTTGTATGACATTATGTTAACGTTTAGCCATGAATTTTAAGCAAGTCTGGTGCTTTTATTAAAACGGCTTACAACCCTCTAAGTAGTATGTGCAGTTTAGTGAAAGTTAGATTAATGTCTCTCATATGGAGTCCAGTCCAATTTTCTTGCTATATCTATCATCAATGAAAAAGTATAATTCAAAATGAAAATGTTTGGAGATTGAGCCGATATGATATTTTCTAGTCCAGAGGATACCGCCACCTCGAGCGATCACGCGGGCTATACGAAAATTTAGTCTATACTTTTCACATACATCAAACTTTATTTATTCATCTAAGCCCCGTCATGGATTTTTTTACACCTTATTAAGCAGAACGCATTTTTTTTTGATAGGACACGCTAACGGTGTCATCGACGGCTATATTATGACATCGGCGTATTTTCTAATAATAGTTGATTTTTTGGCACCCCGGTTTTTACTTTAATAGAACCTCTAGCAACAATTTTCAGTTTAGCTTTCCACATTATCAAAAAAAAACATGATTTATACTATATTTAGAAGGGTGTTTAAAATATGTTCGATATTTTATTCATTAAAAAATGTTCTATTTCCAGGGTAAAATTGGTTGAACTTCTTAGGGACGTATGTTGAATTTTCACGCCTGGTTTTAATGCGGCAAATTATCATTCGCATTTTAAATGAATTTCATAGCGTAAATAGCTTTGGACTTACAATCGCAGTATTTCTTTTTATTCCTAGAAATCAAGAAAATGTCGGGGTTAAACAGTTGACCGACAAGTTTTTTTTTACTTTGAACGTGTATCCATGTTGATTATGCCTGGTTTGAAATTTCCATCCGTACTGTACCGGGGATTTTAGATTCTATGCTATGGAAGTATGATTTACAGGGTTTTTTAGATTCTACATCAACTGGGTCACACGTGTCCCTAAGGACAAAGGTCAAACCTCGAGCAGTAGCCACTTTGCACGTTTTGTTTTTGTCGAGCGATCACGTGAGATGGGCATTTTTTAAACATTTTTATGAGTGTAGTTTCAATCGTCATCGAGCGATTACAAGAGCTAAAAATCCAAATTTGTGGGATAGGTAATGAATAAAATAACAACTTAGATACGTGATTAAATATTTTAATATACAAAAATGTCACGAACATTTTATCGGTTTTGTTTTGTATACTTTTTCATCAGGTGACGGGTACCTATAACTTTTTTATTTGCTGAATACGGATACTGAACAATTATTTTGCGTATATAGACTCCTGTCGATAGTATCATAAATTTTCACGCCTAGCAGAATGCATTTTTGACCGGACACGCTAGCGGTGCCATCAACGGGTATGCTGTGACGTCGACGTATTTTCTAATAATACAAGAAGGATTTACTGTCTTATTTGTACCTAATTGATTTTTTGACACCTGGATTTTACTTTAGCAGATTCTACTGTAGGTATGGTTTACAGGTTTTTTTTAGATTCTACTTCAACCGGGTCACACGTGTCCCTAGGGACAAAGGTCAAGCCTTTTGCCGTAGCCACTTTGCACGATTTTTTGTCGGGCGATCGCGGTGGGCATTTTTTAAACATTTATATGTGTAGTTTCCTCGGCGTTCTTGTCCTTATTGGTATTGGGTTTGTGAGCGATGTCCTCTGTTGTTCGATTTTTTTCAGGGCAAAGTAGGTTGAACTTTTTGGGAGATGTGTTTGCGTTTGATTTTATACCTTAAGGTAACAGAGTGTAGTTTCAACCATGGATGCATATTTTTATCAGTGTAGTTTCAATGTTGTTTAAGCAACAATTTTTCAGTCTATAGTTTACATCTTATATTATCAAAAATTCGTGATTTATTGATATTAAACTATTTTCGAAATCTGTTTAGAATATCTTCAATACATTAGTAGTTAAAAATATACGATTTTTCAGGGCAAAGTAGGCTGAACTTTTAATAGAATTCCCTATTCCTGGCACATATCCCTTCGATAATATTCCTGCTGGGTAAAAACAAAATCATGATTTTGTTTGTGATGGCCATTTTCTCAGGTTTTTTGGAGATATTTGCGTGTTTCGACTGAAAATGTGCCCATTGTACTGGAAGCTGCGCCAGCAGATCTCGAGCGTCGGCGGTTCAAGCCGTTTCGGATACACATGCTTGGATACTACTTTTGTATTTTATTGCATAATGGTTTTTTTACTTATCATCAGATTCCAAATTCTACAACAAAATAGGTTGAACTTTTCAGACGTATGTATTTTGCCTTAAGGCATCAACAAACACCTGGTTAATATACAGAAATTTCTCAATTTGTTTATAGCCGTTTTTTATAGGCACTGAACGTTAAATAAACTGCGTTGTCTGCTTTATTTTTTATTAGTAATCTATTAACGGCTGTAGTAGCATGGACATTATTTTCTAAACAATAGAAGGTATGGCACCTAGTTTTTATTTTCAAAAATGTACAGTCTAGTATTTTATACCATCAAAATTTCACAATGTATTTTTGAAGGGTGTTTAAAATATTTTGGATACTTTAGTCGTTAAAAATGTTTTCCAGTAGGTTGAATTTTTTTTGGGATGTGGGTATGTTGATTTTTTCGAAACTAAATTCAATCAGGACAGCTGCACGCTGCAAAGTAAAATGTTTTCAAGCGAATAATAACGTTTGCTCCGACATATTTTTATTTGTATAAAATGATGCATTTTTCGCCCTGTAGATTTGCAATGTTAGTATCTAGAAATTAATTGGTAGGTTACTGGAACGTATATAGGTCAGTGTATCAAAACATGCGAAGACTGAATGCAGACTGTACCACTTAGAATGTGCCGCCGATTTTTTGATTATTCCTGGTAAAATAAAAAAGAAAGTGAGTGGAGTCGGCAGAATCCTGTCGGCCGCGGTGAGTCGACAGTAAAGGGGGTGTGACGTCATGAACTTCAATTTGCTAAGGCGCGAGATTTGGGAATCCACGTTCAGGGTGGCCGTCGGTGAGAGTCTCCCTTCATGTCGAGACATGTCCGCGGTCTGCATCCGGTCGGCGTGGAATCGCGGCCATTTTTGTCTACCCCCGACTTGAAGGTCGCGGTTGGACACTGGGCGAACCGTCGCCGCGGGCTGGCGGTTTGACAATGACCTCGCGCTGGGGTCAACCCCTCGGACAGACATCTTCGGCACCCTTCGGACTAGCGCAGGGTACAGACCCTAGTCGGAGCGTTCTGATTGGTCGGGGTCTTGGCGGGGGGCGTGGCGTGGGAGTGGAGGGGGTAAGTTTGGTCACGTTTTTACCACGTTTTAGGCCCCATAAGAAATACATGGGGAAATTGCGCTAGAACTCTTATAGCCTATCTACTTATATAGTATTTTAAAGTAGTCTAATGTACGTAAGACTATTTTGCCTTTGTATTTATTCCAAAAATATGTCAGTTAGATTCTTTTGCCTTTGCATTACCAAGTAAAATTAACAATACACTGTTTTTTTGTAACATTTGTTTTTAAAACTATTTACCCTATAGATACCGATAATAGACCACAAGAAAGATACTTTTTTCTTATACCGCTAATGTTAAAATCTAAAAATCGCCAATTTTGCGATTAGACTCTTTTGCCTTTGCAGGGAAGAGATAGTTTCAGCAAATTACACAGGGTCTTCGGCTCTCTTGAGACCATGAAAATTTTTGTCGATTTAAAGTTTTTTTAGTACACCGCGAAAAGTTGGGCATGGAGGCACATTCCTCTTTTAAAGTCGCCTCGCTGACCAAAATTGCCATATTTTGTTTTCTTACGTATTTTCTGTGCGGCCTAAAATAAGGGAGAAAATCGCTTAATAAGAAATAAACAAAAAAAATTTCATAGCCTCAAGAGAGCCGAAGACCCTGTGTAATTTGCTGAAACTATCTGACTATGTGGATGGATAAAGCTTCTCAGTGCCATCAATTTTCAATATAAAAGTTTTTCTCTGTCTCTTAAAATAAACATTCCACGGCTATTAAATAGTTTTGCTCAATTTGAGGTTTTTTTTAATATTGCGCGACAAGTTGGCCATGGATGCCAATTTCTTTTGCAGCACCACTTAGCTGTCCAAAATTGCAACATTTTTGTTTCTTACGCTTTTTTTGTAGGGCGTAAAATAAGCGAGAAAATGGCGGTGGTAGACCTAAAAAAATCATCCTGTATAATTCGATTAATATCTCGAATTATTATTTCGATTATGAAATACCTACTCGATATGTTACTAATATCTCGATTATGAAAATATCCCGATTATTCCCATCACTAACTGCTACCTATCGATACAGTGCCTGGTGCCTCTATAACAACCAATGAACTCTAGTTACTATAGAGTTCACTGATAACAACAGTGTGGCCATGAGCGCGATTTGGACAAAACATGGCGGATAGATTTTATGGCGGGAGATTTCAATGTAACAGTATAATGACTAGGGCGTTTTGAACGCGTCAGACGCGACAATCTAAATTGCCATGATTTTGACTTTGGAGAAAACATGGCTCAACCAATAGAAATCGACATCATTGATGTCCACACTGTTAGTATAGAGGCACTGTACTCTCGATAGCGGTCGCGGTTGTAAACGAGTTGAACGATCGCTGTCAAGCCGTTTTTGTTTTTATTTGTTCAACTCGCTCAGCTTAGTTCGCTACTTCTACCTAGCACAAATAAAAAGCGATCCGAAAAATGGCGTCCGCTCCACAACGTGTTAAGTTTGGAGCGCATCAGCGCATGTGTTACCGGATGTTTGTGGTAGGGTTTCGCAACATCACAACAGTTTCGTCCGCTGAATGCGACTTCACAGAGCAGCCACAGTTCCTATCTACTGAAAGGGTGAGGTCAATTTTCAATGATCTTGGACATATATTCTTTATCTATTCCTAAATTTATTATTTGAGTGCACTGGCTGGAGGATGATTACGTGAAATGTAAGCGCACCGCGGTAAAACAACTAAAACGCGAAGAAACTATTAATAATTAACTGAAAATCAAGAAAATTATGTCACAAAGCATCTATGATGCAAACAACGGTAGGTTATACTTAGTTTGTCGCTGTCAAATGGCTGTTAAAGAGTGTCAAGTTTCACAAAACACTACCTCAAATTGCAAATGCGCATGTCCACTGGGCCTATTTATTACTATTTTTTACTATTTTATGATTTTAAATTCGATTCTCCGCGCATCCCATGTATAGAAAAAAAATCGTCCAGCACTCTACCTATATATATGATCTCTATGATTGTTACACAGAATAGGGTTGGTTGTTATGAAAACCTTGACATTTACCAAGGTTAGTAGAGAGAACACAGGTTGAACGGTAACTCGGGTGAGGCCAGCGGGGAGGGGAAGGCTGTGACGTCACATGTGGATAAAATGAATACATTGCTTTGAGTTCACATGCATTCAGATGGTTTAGCATTCTCTGGGTTTAGCTCATTTAAATAACCTCGATTTTAGCTTGTTTGTTTAAACGTGTGTGGCGATTTTTACACTATCTTTGGACAGTTTTATAGATATTATATTTTTATAGTGTATTACCTTAATTAAAACATAAAAATCATGCAGGTGTATTATAAAACAAATAATTAAATATTAATATCCTGATATTTAGCTTGCAGGCGTACAAGCTACGTACAAGCTAATATTATATGCGCACGATATCCATATGTGACGTCATCGCATGAACCAAAAAGTTATCGTTCAACCTACTCTCCACTAACCTTGGACATTTACACCTTATTGTGGTATTTTGTGCAACCATAAAACATAATATTTTGTAAAGCATCTAACCTTTATATTTTGTCAAAATATCAACCGTTTTATATTTTGTGAAAACATGGCTTAATTCTCAGACTAATGAATAAAGAGAACGAATTTTTGTGAATTGTTGACAGGCATAGTTGTTTATTACCTCAGAGAAATAATCCTTGGTTATTTCTCTGAGTTTATTACTATCCCCATGTTTACAAATATTGGTCTTACTGACCTGCCCCAATCATGTTGTCACATTTAAGAGTAACAATAACTAGGAATATCATAAATAAAACCGGCAATTTCTTTAGTAAAGTGAAAACAACCTTTTCATGTTCAAGAAAGATTATGTAGGTGTTTTATTATTGACAAAATGGTTATAGTTGGGAACACCCATTACTTTTCGCACTAATCGGTAACGTTGCGGTGGTTTGACAGGGACCAAAGTTCGCGCTTGCTCAAATTGTTTCTTTTCCATTTTGTTTGTTTTGATTTGTGCTTCGGTATTTGCTTAGTTTTACCAGAAAACAAACGCTAAAATCGAGTTTTTCGTGCGGTTCCAAGTTTAAAATATTTAAAAAATGGTAAAAAGGTGCATAAAGTGCAAGTGTCTTTCCTCTAAAGTGAAAAAAGAGAATATTTCGTTCCATAGGTAGTATTTGCAAATACATTTATCTCTTTCATAAAGTGAGAAGGTTCAGCTTACTGTTTACATCTGTATAAAGACGCTATAGTGCGGTGTCCCCTTTATTCATTAGTCTGAGGCTTAATTTGAGACTTAACCTCTCTTGTGCGGTTTCCGGAACGTTTCTGTTCCTCTAGTTGGCACGTCACAATCATTTTGCAACAGCGCATGCGCATAATAGTTTCAATCTAGTGCTAAAAAACTAGATATTTTACCACGAAAATCAACAATAAGTACTTACACCTACAATAGGTACTTATACTTGTATGTAGTAAACGAAAATTTGGATAAGGTATTTTATAATAACTGGCAACTGGCTACTTTCGGCTATTTTTAATTAGCGACATGGCTCCACCCGTCTAAAGCAGGTTTTACACGGGAACAAATTTGTGACAAAATTTGTTCATAACAGCAGGCAGCCAACATTAATTTAGTTGTTTTTGCACATTTCACTAGGAAATTATCGAAGGGTGTGTTGGTTACCTGCTATTATGTACAAATTTGAAATTGAGGTAGTATGGGGGGAGGCGCTATAACATTACTTTGTCGCAAATAGCAAACGGGTCCAGGGGGTGTGGCTAAGTCTGTGATCAATAGGGCTGACACGCCAGGGTCTGATTAAACAGTATTCCTAGTAAGATTATAAAAAATTAAAAAAAAAACGAAAACTAACAACGACGAAATCAAAAGCTCGGTTTAGTCAGTCAGTCAAATACATACCTAGAGTAGTTATAAATGTAATATGTTTCTTTTCATAAAGTATAAAAGTGGATATTATAAATTATATTGATACGGCTCTGTCTATTGTTTACATTACCTGTGAAATGTAATTCCTGTAAATTTCTTTTTGTCCACTTTAGAATTGCTACTGCAACAACGTACAGCACATGACATATTTATTTCCAGAGGTCAATAGCTCGCAATAACAAGGAAAACTGCACTTTTAGCCACTTTTAATGCACTTTTAGCACCGAGTCAACAAATTGACGTTGTTCTGATAATCTATGACGTAGGTGATCCCGTTTTGGGTCACGTGACAGCATCTCCCCCCATACCATACTATCTCAAAGAAAATAATTTATACTCTATTTCCATGTAAAATCAGCTTAAGAATATCTGGCAACAGTGGCAACCCTGGTTTAGAGGGGGTTACCGACAGCGAAAGTGACGTTAGATTTCGTATTTCCACAAAACATATAGGTTAGTTATTTTACAAAATGAAATTTTTTTAATATAATATATTATTTGGAATTTGGAAACGATGTAAAAAAGATCTAGCAAGAACAATAGCAAAAAATGTTTAAACTGGTTGAAAAATGTGTTTCTTATAAGTATGCCAGACCTGTTGTTATCACGCAATGTTTATGCAATTATTCAAAAAACCTTGATAAAGAGACCCTCCGGGAAGTGCACAGAAAAAATGAAAATTTACCCTCACCAGAGACCGCTACTACTTCATTAACAGAAGCTAAAAAGGAATCCACAGATGTTGCTAATGAGTCCGATCTTCAGTGGAGAACCCCCTGGCATGAGAAAGAAGGGGAACATTACTCTTACTTGAGGGTTTTCCAAAATGAAGATAGTAAGAGGAACATTCTTCAAATTATGGAGTCACCAATAAACTGGAGTTCGATTCAGAAATGGTTAAGAAATACATATGAAAAAAGAGAAACAATGATGCAGAGCTACCTATCAGAACGACATGATATGTTGGGGAATGAGCTGGCTGCTGCCCATTTTATTGTTTACCGTGGTGAGTATTGAAATTCACATAATTATGTGGCTTTTAGATACTAGATTACACCTCTGTTGCATTACTCGCTATATTCAGGACTAATTACAACGAGGTAATTCTGAAGCATTTGGAAGTTTACCTCCTCTGAGTATAGGGTTACCAGATGAAAACTTGTCTACCCAGGACAAGCCTTTGAGAACATCCGGACCAAATCCGGACATCACAATTTATTTAATATTTAGAGATGGACAATGGAAACTTTCCAAATCGGAAAAGTTTCCTTTTTGGAAACTTTCACCGGGTTCACGGGTTCACCTAGTTTCCTTTTTGGAAACTTTCCAGGAAGAAACTTTGAAGGTATGGGAAGCTTTCCCTGAAAGTTATTTAATTTATGTAGAATTTATGTAGAAATTTTAAATTTGCCGTCATAAATGCCTGGCCAAAATTCATGACATAACTTAAAAAATACAAAAAAGAACAAAGACGAATCATGAACTCTGCTATAGACCACAGATCAAATATATTTTATTATATTTTTTTTATTAGACTGTTTGACTTCTGAAGTTTAATAAGTTTAAAAGACTCAATGTACAGCACATGTGTGGTGATTCAACATTTTGACTCATAAAATGGCTTTTTTCGATCTGTATCGAGTAACACGCATAATTTAAAACTTTTGGTCAATACAAATTTTAATCTAAGTAATTACCCACATTTTGAGGCAAAAACTCGGGCAAAAATTATTTAAAAATATTTATCACAATGGCCGTTATTAGCATTTGCGCAAAAAGCCTAATAACGGCCATTGTGATAAATATTTTTAAATAATTTTTGTCTTAAAATGTAGTAAGTGGCTATTTATACGTCCGATGGATACAAACATCAGTATACGTCTCGGTATACATCTTGCGCTCTCATTGGTCGATTGAGTCACGTGACACATAACCTTACTTCTACCGTCCGATGGATTATGAATCGGCTTGTTTACTAAGTCGATTGGATGATGTCCGAGATTATTCAGACCTATCTTGTCTCATTTTATATTGCGTATGCCCTACTTTTTCCGTGATGGGCGCTGCGGAATGAAAAATGAAGTGGTTATTTTATTATTTACAATGATGTAACCCACCCCCGATTTTCTTGAAATTTTGGCTACCCCCCGACATTCAGCGCGGCGACGAATGTCAGGGGGTAGCCAAAATTTCAAGAAAATCGGGGGTGGGTTACAACGCCGAACGTCGCATCGGGCGAAAATACGGGGTACCTACCTAGCCAAAATTTCAAGAAAATCGGGGGTGGGTTACACCATTGGAAATTATTACCACTTCTTTTTTCATACGGCAGCGTCTATCCCCCAAAAAGGAGCAGTGCATACGCTCCTTATTGCAAAGATGCTTGAGAAAAATGCACTTCTGACGTATCTAAATATTAGTTTACTTCGGCTTCGGACGTGTACGGAGTTAAATGCACGTCCAAAGAAGTCACGCAACTCAGCCCGCCAATGAGAGCGCAAGACGTATACTGACGTTTGTATCCGTCGGACGTATAAATAGCCACTTCCTAAAATGTAAGTACCTAATTACTTAGATTAAAATTTGTATTGACCAAAAGTTTTAAATTATGCGTGTTACTCACTACAGATAGAAAAAAGCCATTTTATGGGTCAAAATGTTGAATCACCACATACGTGCTGTACATTGAGCCTTAAATTAAACTATATACCTAATTAATGATAATATGAACAATATGTAAATTTATTATTCTTTCATATTTGGTTTTATCTTTTATCCTTATATGTTTTATTTTTTACTTTTGTACAGGGTGTTGCAATTAAGATGTTTCGAGCGATTATCTCGGTAATTTTTAAGATACATTGGTGGTTCAAAAACTAAACTTGTGTATTTTTTTCCAAGGAATTGAATGCCGCCAAGAAAAAAACAGTTTAATTTCAAACAAAAAAGTTATCACCAAATAACCGATTTTTTTTAATTAAGATGGCGATTTTATTGCAATTTTTCATTAGACTAGTAAAGTGAATAAAGAAAATCTGCACAACTGTCCCAGCTAAGTCTGAAAAAAAAAATAATAGTATTTTTTTAACAAAAAAGTCACTTTTTTTTGCTAAAGGTAGTAATTAATTAATAATACTAATAATTTAAAATCTGAAAGTGGAATTTTGAATTATGATCATGAAATACGAATTACAAAGCAAAACTTTTACATTTTGTGATATTACCCAGTTAACCACATTTGACGTACCTATAACGTCAATTTAACGTATTTTGATAACATAAAAAATACGTAAAGAAATTACATTTCTAGAGTAGCGTTAAAATAACGTCATTATTTCGGCATCATTAACCACATTTGATGTATAACGTCAATTTAACGTAAAAAAATACGTAAAGAAATTACATTCCTAGAGTACTTAGCGTTAATATTACGTCATTACTACGATACCCAGCTAACCACGAATTACCTATAACGCGTTATTTTAATAACGTAACAAATACGTAGCTCAATTTACGGAAATATAACTTTATAAATACATCAAAAATGACATAATAAGAATAAGTAATAAAACTAGCGTCAATACTGCGTTATTACTACGGTATAGATACTCCCGAATAATAAAACTTGGACCAAGGTTTTTGGGAAATCACAATAGAGTCCTTTCCTGAGACGATTAAGATCCTTTTGGCTTTGTCCCATCCATTACATGGATTTTTAGGCACCCTTTATTTTATTTCTATTTATTTCTGTGACGTCATCGAGATTCTAGCTTACACTGTTTTAGGCAACATTTTTCAAGTGCTTCGATAGCTTAGTGGGAAAGAGCCTCGACATTAATTCCGATGTTCGTAGGTTCGAACCCTGGTGTTGGTATGCGAATTTTATTTTTTATGAGGTTATATCTACGTTAAGTTTATGAGGTTATTTCTACGTCAGGATATTAACGTCACTCTACCGGACTTTTTGTCATAATTATAGCGTTAGTTTGACATGATTTTCCTAACGTTATAAGGTTATTTTATAACGACATTTTGACGTAGTAAAACCGTGGTTTGGTTAGCTGGGTATACCTTTTCTACAATATCTTTAGCAAATTCCACTTAAAATATGACATATTTGGTATTTTTGGAAAGCTCTAAGTGTGACTAATTAAAGTAAACATTAAAAAAAGAAAATTGGAAACTTTCCGAAAGTTTCGGAAATTTTGGTCGGAATCTTTCCGGGAATTTTCGTAAAGAGGGAACTTTCCCATCTCTATTAATATTTTTTGAGTTTTAAAAAAATATAAGTATTTAAGTATCTTTTACTTTTTTAAATATTTTATTATTCTTTTTTTTTATGGCAAAGTAACAATTTTCCCATTATCTACTGATTGACTGATGCTGGTTACCATTTTCTTTTTACCAATAAAACAAGGCCCAAGGGCAAAAAAAAATTATTCGCAAAAACTTAAAAAGTGAAACACGGACATTTTACAGGTAGGTACTTTTCGCTACTTTGTATTTTATTTAAAAAGTTAACTTTTCTGGCAAAAGCACAAAATCGTAAAACTCCGAATAGCTCATATTTTTTAAATTATAAGTAGTTAGAAGTACAAAAGGGTAATTATGGAACATAGTGTATGCACCACCCGATTTTCTTGAAATTTTGGCTACCCCCCTATTTTTGAGGTTCCTGAACACGAATCTGACCTCAGTGTTTTGAGGTCGGACATAGTTTCCAACAAAATGAATTTTCAAATTTCCTTTTGACACCACTTTTCACGACGATATTATTTGTGGTTATAATCCCGATAAATTTTTAGTGTATGCAGCTCAAACTGATCACCACCCTATTTTGCACCTTCCTGCAGCAACAAAACTTCGCGAAAACCCGCGGAAAAACCGAAATTTTAAAAGATTTATGCCGTGTTTAAATAGGGTGGTGATCAGTTTGAGCTAAATTCATCTCGATTATAACCAAATATCACCGTGAAAAAGTGGGGTGTCAAACGGAAATTTGTAAATTCATTTTCTCGGAAACTATGTCCGACCTCAAAACACTGAGGTCAGATTCGTGTTCAGGGACCTCGAAAATAGGGGGGTAGCCAAAATTTCAAGAAAATCAGGCGGTGCATACACTGTTCCATAATTACCCACAAAAGATAAAAGCAGTCTGTTTCTTTATTTGGTCCACTGGGCAGCAATAAGTAAAAATATTCTCTCCACATTGGCATTGTGAGATGGGATTGGAAAAAGAAATTCCGCTGCTTTGAGTAACTGTGGAAAAGTTTATTATTTTGCATTATTTGTTGTTTATAACCACGCCTCGAACCACGCATACTGTAAATTGCGGACGTTTATGAAAAATCCGCCCGGACTCATCCGGACGTAGTAAAAACCCGAACATGTCCGGATTAATCCGGACGTCTGGTAACCCTACCTGAGTAGGTGCTCTGTACAATAATGTAAAGTTCATGTTCATTACCATTCAACATTCGAATAAGGAAGTGCCTACTAAACTGCCGGCGGTAAATTATAATACATCGTTACTGAACCGCCGTGATGGTAAACTAATCAATTATTGTTATTGAGCCGCTGCGGCATAAACAACTAATAAATTGTTATTGAACTGCCGCGGGGCCCAATTTTTAAACTGCTGTTGAATGGTCGCAGCAGAATAATTGTACACCCGCGGACAATGAAATGTTTTACGCAGTGGCTATTTATATGTCCTATATATAAAAAAGTCGGTATACGTCTTGTGCTCTGATTGAAGAGTTGAGTCACATGATTTTGAGCTGCATAGTTAAACTTAAAATCGTGTGTATTATGTTGTAAAATTTCAACAGTTTGATTGAATAATAGGCTCGATAATAAGGTACTTGACAATATTTTTCATTGCTCTAAAATTGTACTTGGTTTACAGTAGATGTACTAACATAACACGTAATTAATGAAACAACGGCTTTTAACCCTTATTTATTTATGATAGTTAAAGCCGAAGTTGCACAATTTTGTTCGGACTGAAATCTACAGTTTCATCGTCCATCGTTCTATTGTCCAGAACGCCCAACGTGGCAACTCTGTGCCTCTTAAGGGAAACAGAACTGCAATGTTGCCGGTGCCCGTTTGCAATAATTCGTAGAAGACGGGCAATTGTACTTTTGAGTTTTGACTAACGCAATTGCACAAAAAAATGTCTTAAGCGAGGTATACGCCTGCTTTAGGCACTTTTTTAAATAAGGTTTAAAACACAAGTCGGAGTCTATCATAAGACCTAATTTCTTCGCGGAGTTCACCTTAAGCCAGGCGACAGGTGGGAAGAAAAGTGTCAATAAGGAAATAATTAGTGGAAAGCTGAAAATTGCTTTAATCGCTTTATTTGGACCAAGATATTACTCTCCCAAGTTTTCACCCTCGAGCGAAATCGGCGTTAGCCCTTCTGGCCCTAAGAAGTTACCATTTTTCGGTTTCTTGCAAATATCTCCCAAACAATCAACTTTATCAACAAATTACCTATTATAAAAAATAATTAGAATAAATTTGCTACAAAAAAGTTTTTTACCGTTTGTCTCTAATGTGAACCGTTACGATGCTATGACCATTCAAAGTGGAGTCTTTTTTGATTCTTGCGGAAAAGTTAGGGAAATCATATGCCGTATCAAAGTTTCTACATGTTATAAATATTTGTCAGCATTCCATGTGCATAAGCTGTTAACTTGTTACAAGTGTAACAGCTTTTCAATGTAAACAGCTGTGGCAAAGTACCTACGATTAGTATTATTAGTGAGTAGTATTGACATAAAATCGCTCTAAAATGGTATCCCAGGACGCCTAATCCACTGTTCAAATGTTAAAGTTAGTCGATTTTCAAGCGTTTTGATAAAGGCTGGCAGTCTTGATCGTCTGCCTCAATTTCTCCGTCATCGCTTTCATCGTCTGCATCGGTACATTTGTCCGACGTCACAGAGCGCTCAAGATTAACATCGATGTCTCCGTCACAATCATCCATAAAATCTTCCTCAGCAGCATTTGTACATGACCCTCCCATACAATTCATGCAGATTCTGGAGCACCGGAGGCCCGTTTTCCTGCAACCACACGCTGCGTTACATCATTTGGAACATTTGCAGGACACTGTGTTTAGAAGCGTTTGTGGCGCCGGATCCCTCGTCGTAGGTATGGGAGCCAAACCACATTGAGAATTTTTCCAGCCCAAAATCCAGTGGATTTGTATCATTTTTGTTTGAACTTGATGGTATGTTCTTAAAGAGTGCTCACGTGCCGCCGCTGATTCGGTGGGAGGTAGGCTTGCGAGATTAAATCGATGTAACTTTGACATTTGAACAGTGGATTAGGCCTCCTGGGGGACACCACTTAAAAAAACGCGCCATTTACTCTACCGCCAGGTGGTATGGAAAAGAGTGATTTTATGTCAATACTACTCACTAATAATACTAATCGTAGGTACTTTGCCACAGCTGTTGTAACAAGTTAACAGCTTGTGCACCGGGAATGCTGACAAATATTTATAACATGTAGAAACTTTGATATGGCCTATGATTTCCATAACTTTTCCGCAAGAATCAAAAAGTACTCCATTTTGAATGGCCGTAGCATCGTAACGGGTCACATTAGAGACAAACGGTAAAAAACTTTTTTGTAGCAAATTTATTGTAGAATATTTTTTATACGAAGTACTCGTATTTTGTTGATAAAGTTGATGGTTTGGAAGATATTTGCAAAATACTGAAAAATGGTAACTTCTTAGGGCCAGAAGGGCCAACGCCGACTTCGCTCAAGGGGGAAAACTTGGGAGAGTAATATCTGGGTCCAAATGAAGCGATTAAAGCAATTTACAGCTTTCCACTAATTATTTCCTTATTGAACTACCTGTCGCCTGGCCTACCTTAGGCAAGATGGTATCACAGAAAATATACTACGAACAGAAGGTCATTCGGAATGGAGCTGGTAAAATTGCTCTATTTCTACGCATATTGTTTCGCTTATCGTTAATAGATGGCGCGCTGATTCAGAATATCTATTATTTTAAAATCACGCTGATTCCCTCTTCCAAGCTGGCGAGTTCGCGCTAGCATTGCGCTAGCGACGTTGCCAAACCGGGCGCCGTCGAGCCGCTCTATCTCTGACTTGTAGCCAACACATAACATGTGTTATGTGGTAGCCAAAAGCCGGGTGGTGGCTAGGCTAGGATTTTTGCCAGGGAATTCATATTACGGAATATGGAGATATGGTTATCGAGTAACGCGGGTCGGCATTCGTCACCCGTCGACGCAGAAAATTGTGTAATTGTGTGTGTGGAAGTAGGATTGTTTCATTTTTTTAACCGACTTCAAAAAAGGAGGAGGTTATCAATTCGGTTGTATTTTTTTTATGTTTGTTACCTCAGAACTCCGTCATTTATACACCGATTTGGACAATTCTTTTTTTCTTTGAAAGGGTATACCTACAGAATGGTCCCATTTAAATTTGAAGAAAAAATTCCACCCCTAAGGGTGTACAAATAGGGGATGAAATTTCATATTGAACCGATTTCGATGATTCTTTTTTTATTAGAAAGGGAGTACCTTAGAGGTGGCCCCATTTAAATTTGAAGAAAAAATTCCACCCCCTAAGGGTGGACAAATAGGGGATGAAATTTCATATTGAACTGAATTCGATGATTCTTTTTATTAGAAAGGGAGTACCTTAGAGGTGGACCCATTTAAATTTGAAAAAAAAATTCCACCCCTAAGGGTGGACAAATAGGGGATGAAATTTCATATTGAACCGATTTCGATGATTCTTTTTTTATTAGAAAGGGAGTACCTTAGAGGTGGGCCCATTTAAATTTGAGGAAAAAATTCCACCCCTAAGGGTGGACAAATAGTGGATAAAATTTCATATTGAACCGATTTCGATGATTCTTTTTTTATTAGAAAAGGAGTACCTTAGAGGTGGGCCCATTTAAATTTGAAGAAAAAATTCCACCCTTAAGGGTGGACAAATAGGGGATGAAGTTTCATATTGAACCGATTTCGATGATTATTTTTTTTATTAGAAAGGGAGTACCTTAGAGATGGCCCCATTTAAATTTGAAGAAAAAAATTCCACCCCTAAGGGTCGGCATTCGTCACCCGTCGACGCAGAAAATTGTGTAATTGTGTGTGTGGAAGTAGGATTGTTTCATTTTTTTAACCGACTTCAAAAAAGGAGGAGGTTATCAATTCGGTTGTATTTTTTTTATGTTTGTTACCTCAGAACTCCGTCATTTATACACCGATTTGGACAATTCTTTTTTTCTTTGAAAGGGTATACCTACAGAATGGTCCCATTTAAATTTGAAGAAAAAATTCCACCCCTAAGGGTGTACAAATAGGGGATGAAATTTCATATTGAACCGATTTCGATGATTCTTTTTTTATTAGAAAGGGAGTACCTTAGAGGTGGCCCCATTTAAATTTGAAGAAAAAATTCCACCCCCTAAGGGTGGACAAATAGGGGATGAAATTTCATATTGAACTGAATTCGATGATTCTTTTTATTAGAAAGGGAGTACCTTAGAGGTGGACCCATTTAAATTTGAAAAAAAAATTCCACCCCTAAGGGTGGACAAATAGGGGATGAAATTTCATATTGAACCGATTTCGATGATTCTTTTTTTATTAGAAAGGGAGTACCTTAGAGGTGGGCCCATTTAAATTTGAGGAAAAAATTCCACCCCTAAGGGTGGACAAATAGTGGATAAAATTTCATATTGAACCGATTTCGATGATTCTTTTTTTATTAGAAAAGGAGTACCTTAGAGGTGGGCCCATTTAAATTTGAAGAAAAAATTCCACCCTTAAGGGTGGACAAATAGGGGATGAAGTTTCATATTGAACCGATTTCGATGATTCTTTTCTTATTAGAAAGGGAGTACCTTAGAGGTGGCCCCATTTAAATTTGAAGAAAAAATTCTGCCACTAAGGGTGGACAAATAGAGGATAAAGTTTCATATTGAACCGATTTCGATGATTATTTTTTTACTAGAAAGGGAGTACCTTAGAGGTGGCCCCATTTAAATTTGAAGAAAAAATTCTACCCCCAAGGGTGGAAAAATAGGGGATGAAATTGTAATTCACTAAAAAATAAGAAATACAAAAAATACAAAAAAAATTAAAACCGTATGCACATTTCAACTAAAATTTTGGAAATATTTTTCTATCTTTGGAGTCGGTGACAGTAACTTATGATGTATGTAGGATATGATATATTCATTTTTAAATAGATTTAAATTCCTTGCCTTGACTGTCACCGAATCCGAAGATTTAGAAAGAGAAAAATATTTCCAAAATTTTAGTTGAAATGTGCATACGGCAAATTTGTGAAGTCGGTGTTATTTTTTTTTAATTTTTAGTGGAGTCTGCATACGGGCAGTGATTATTCTTTCTATAGTCACTGATACAGGCAAATTTTTGTATATGTGTGGGTCGAATCTTGCAAGCTGAATTAGAACCACTTCTTGACACCCGATTGTACCGAAGCGTAGAAGGGCCACATAGTATTTTTTTTTTAAATTCAGACTTTTTCTCCAACTTTTAAAATTCAGACTTTTCTCAAAATTTTGATTTTATTCTCAAAATTTTGACATTTTTCTCAAAATTTTGACTTTTTTCTCCGAATTTTAAAATTCATAGTTTTTTTCTCCGAATTTTAAAATTCATAGTTTTTTTCTCTGAATTTTAAAATTTAAAGAAAAATCAGAGAAAAATCTCAAAATTTGGACTGAATTTAAAAAAAAATTACTACTTGGCCCTTCTACGCTTCCGTATGATTGAGCTGTAATTTTGCATACACCTTTAGTTCTGGTGACAATATGCAATACTCAATGTTGTAATACTTTCAAAATGGCCATCGCCACAAGGTGGCGGATGATGTATTTTTTGCCTACCCTCTTAATATGGGTATCAAATGAAAGGGCTTGAAGAGTAGAAAACGATAAAGTTAGTGACATCACACTGAATTCAATATGGCCGCCGCTCCAAGATGGCGGATTACATTTTCTTGTCAACCCCCTTAATATGGGTATCAAATGAAAGGGCTTGAAGAGTAGAAAACGATAAAGCTAGTGACTTCACACTAAATTCAGTATGGCCGCCGCTCCAAGATGGCGGCCTATATTTTTTATTTTAACCCCCCTTAATATGGGTATCAAATGAAAGGGCTTGAAGAGTAGAAAACGAAAAAGTTGGTGACATTACACTAAATTCAATATGGCCGCCGCTCCAAGATGGCGGATTTTCGTTTCAACCTCCTTATTATGGGTATCAAATGAAAGGGCTTGAAGAGTAGAAAACGATAATGTTAGTGACATCACACTAAATTCAATATAGCGGCCTCCCGAAGATGGCGCCGATGGCGGATTACCTATTTCTGCGCAACCTACTTGACATTGGTCTCAGATGAAAGGGTTTGACAAGTACAAAATAATAAGGTAACTGACTTAACACTAACTCCAATATAGAGGATGCCCCCAAGATGGCGGACCAAATTTCTTTACCACCCTCCCGATGTGGGAATCAAATAGCTACTAAAAGCACAAAATAAAAAATAATAAACTAATTTTATTGTCATGATTTAAACAGCAGCAAAAAATCGATAGTAGAATAGGTTCATCTGAAATGAGAATAGTCATCAAGCCTGTCACAAATGGAGTTTTTTCGCGTTTATTTATTACTTAAGCCTAAGTGATGTATATCAAATTAATTTAGTTTTAATTTAATACTTATGGAACAACCAATTAAAATGCTTCATTATTTCAATTCAAGCAATACCTTTATCATTTCTTAAATGTAACGTCAAAGCTAAATTAATTTGTGATTTATAAACCAGGCATTAATCAAGTGTTGGCTAATAAAACTACTTCATTCCTGATGACAGGGCAAAAAATGGCTCCTCTTGCCCGATGCTGAGCAACGAAAACAAAAAACATAAATTGTCGCACAGGCTTTTCAAACGGACTACCCATATACTTTTGGATTGGTCAAAGATTGCTGCCTTGTACGTAATAAAGATGGTAGTAATCACAGATTTTCATGAAAATAATTTTATTATAATATTCACTAAAACATATTAGTTGACATGAAAACTTTCACTCTCGTTTTTATTAAATAATGCGTCAATTTTAGCCCCGACGAACTTCCAATTCTCTTGGGTCCCTCTTCTACCACCTAGTAAAATATTTGCGTCATTAAGTTCTATGCTGTAATATTCTACAATTTTTCCCGCCATCACTGAAGTTTGTCACCAGACGAACGCCACTGGTATTTAATTCTCTTGAGTCCCTCTATCTCTTAGTAAAACATTTGCCTCATCAAGATCTATCCTGTAATTTTAGAATTTGTCCGGCTGCAACTGACGTTTGTCGCCGCACAAACGTCACTGGTTTTAATTCCTCTTGGTTCCCTCCACCACCTACCAAAAAAT
Organism: Pseudeuparius sepicola; assembly: GCA_963920635.1. NCBI lineage: Eukaryota > Metazoa > Arthropoda > Insecta > Coleoptera > Anthribidae > Pseudeuparius > Pseudeuparius sepicola. The sequence continues at coordinate 40,495,619 of OY987302.1, read as the reverse complement.
CCCTGATTAGGATCCGTCCTGTAATTTTAGAACTTTTTCCGCCACCACTAACGTTTATCACAACACGAACGCCACTGGTCTCTAATTGTCTTGGGCCCCTCTTCTACCACCTAGTAAAATATTTGCGTCATTAAGATCTATCCTGTAATTTTACAATTTTTCCCGCCGTCACTGACGTTTGTCACCGGACGTACGCCACTGGTATTTAATTCTCTTGGGTCCCTCTACCACCTAATAAAATATTTGCCTCATCAAAATCTATCCTGTAATTCAAAATTTTTTTCCCGCTGCCACTGACGTTTGTCAGTGAACGAACGCCACTGGTCACTAAGTCTCTTGGATCCCTCTTCTACCACTTTGTACAAGATTTGCGTCATTAAGATTTATCCTGTAATTTTACAATTCTTCCCGCCGTCACTGACGTTTGTCACCGGACGAACGCCACAGGTATTTAATTCTCTTGGGGCCCTCCACCACCTAGTAAAATGTTTCCTGTAATTTTAGAATTTTTCCCGCTGCCACTGTCGTTTATCACCGGACGAACGCCACTGGTATTTAATAATCTTGGGTCCTTCTACCCCCTAATAAAAAAATTTTCTGATCAAGGTCCATCTTGTAATTTTAGAATTTTTCCCGCCACCACTGACGTTTGCCACCGGACGAACGCCACTCGTCTTTAATCCTCTTAGGGTCCTCTACCACCCACAAAAATTTCCCTGATTAGGATCCATCCGGTAATTTTAGAACTTTTCCCACCGACGCTGACGCCTGTCACGGGACGAACGCCTCTGGTTTTAAAACCCTGGATTTCTTTTAACTCCCATGTACAACAATTTAATAAATAGGCCAAAATGAGGCTTACTTATTGCGTAGGGGGCAGCACCTGCTTCTAGAGCCATGTGATGTCATAGTAAATATAAGTGTATTTATGTCAAAATTTGGGCATTGGTTGACGTGTCCGAGCAATTTTTTTCCTCACCCCATAGAGATTTTATTGAATTTGTTCCAACCTTCGCGTGCTCTCTGTATAATGGTCCCCTTTGAACATTACTTTGAACATTATATGCTTTATTGGCCAATTTTTCTCAATAGGCCATAGGCTTATCTCTATTTCGTGAGATTCGCAAATTCAAGTTACCTCTATAAATTTAGCGTAAAATTTGAAAACGGAATATTTCACAAACTGAAAAGATAATAATACAAAGTTTTACATCATTTTAATCGTCGTGAGGAGCAAGTTTCAAAAATATACCTATAGGGTGTTTTAATTAAAAACAATGAATTTTGTATGTCATGGTTTTGTGAAACACCCTGTATAAAATTTGGTATCACCGTAAAAAATACAATTCGGTATGCACGAGTTTTAATAGAAATATTTTTTCAATCTCAAAAAAGAGGAAAGATGCAATTTTCGGTGGAACGCACGGTACATAGAGATAAAACTGGGAATAACGTTGCATGTAGAAACTATTTTTTCACTCAACACGATTAGATACCTAGCCATCGTCCGTCTATCACGAGAATCACAGATTCAATTTAAATAAGTTTACCCGGTATATATTTAAATATATTCCTAGTAGATTTTCTGTGATTATACTTAGCATGCAGATGAGAATAAACGAACAACGAATTTCGAATCTAAACACTGATCGCCGATGTCGTCGCTCTGGGACTCAAAATCGCCGTATTCCATGCATTTGATTACTTTCGTCCAAATTTAGGGAAACTTGCTAGTATCCGACAACGCCGGCATAGGCTAGCGGCTACGAGTCGTGCGACATCTGTGAGGCAAAAGCGTAACGTTCCACCGAAGTGCTATGATTATGCAGGTTACTATAGGTGGACTCGGTTTCAGAACATTCGGAGTCCTTTTGGGTCTTGAATTTAATACATGTAAGTGTCCTTCTGTTCGTAGCATATTTTCTGTGATGGTATCATTAATTTTAATTTCTAAGAGTTCCCATAGGGATCCACTACAATTTCTATTACTGAATATAATGACGCAGGACTTCTCAGGATTTAATTTAAGATTATGACTGGCAGCAAGATCACTAAGAATGTTAAGATCAGCATTAACTTTTAATGCAGCCTGGCCATAGTTCTCAGACTTAAAGTTGAAAAATAATCATCAGCGTAAGCTTGGCATTTGCAAAATTTAAATGATTTTAATATATCAGCAGTATAAATTAAGAATAATAGAGGACCCAAAATCGACCCTTGAGGGATACCAGAGACCACTTTTATATTGTTCGAGCTTAAGTTGTTGACAGATATTCTCTGAGTGCGGTTGGTGAGGTAAGAGCGAATCAAAGTATGCGCCTCGTTCATAATCCCGTAATGGTTCAGTTTTGTACACATCAAGTCATAATTTATGGTATCAAACGCCTTAGAAAAATCAAGTAAAATGAGCATGCAGCTCTCCCCATTGTCACGAGCACCAATGATATCATCGATTATGTTAGTTAACGCTACAGTTGTACTAAAGTTTTTGCGGAATCCACACTGTAAGTCTGGTATTATGTGGTTCTGGGTGAAAAAATCATAAATTTGAGCATACAATACCTTTTCTAATACTTTTGAGAGCGTTGGTAATATACTTATTATCCGCAGATCATTAAAACTAACAGGAGAATTTGTTTTGGGTAGAGGCTTACCTAAGATGCATTCCAGATATCCAGAAAATAACTTCTCTCAATGCAAGAGTTAATAATATTTACAATATATACAGTCAAGAAAGGAATGCAATACTTTAACATTGTAGCTGAGATATTGTCCACACCACAGGCATTAGTATATTATGCAAAATTTTTTCTACCTCACCCGTTGTTGTCATTCTAAATGTGAAATTCAAATCGTCATTGTACTTACAACTACTGTAATATCTAACTTTTTCACTGCAATTTGACGTTTTTTGTAAAAGTTCCCCAAAAAGGTCGTTAATATCGTCAGGACATGCCAGGTTATCTGGAATACTGACGTTTTTCTTTGTACGAATGTTCATATCGGAAAAAGTAGACCACAACTTCCGGGGGTTGTTCTCCGCATAAACTGATTGAATGTATTTATTTTTTTCTCGTCTCACTAGTGACAATACATAATTTTACGCTCTCTCTTATAGTTAAGCCAATCTGTGTTTAATTTAGTACATCTGAATCTCTGGTAGGTCCTGTCACGTTCCTTCATACGTCTATTTATATCAATTGTTAACCAAGGTGCATTAGGTTTTGTTACCTACTTTTATCTCTTTCATAGGAGCATGAGTGTCAAATAATTCGTGAAGAAATTTATTAAGAATTTCAATTTTTTTATCTATATCACCTTCATACACAATATCCATCCATGGCTTAGAGTATAAATCTCTGTGAAAGTCACCTAAATTGAATTTTTTAAATGAACGATGCAAAATTCTTTTAGAGAATATCCTAAATTTCTCGATATTAAGTTCACAAAATACAGCCCTGTGGTCAGATATGCCTGCAGAACACAAAGTACCAGCTTTAATAATATTTAGATTGTTAGAAACAAAAATCGGATCAATGAGATACAGATACGGATCAATGGCATACGAATCAAGGACATACAGGGCGAGTTTTTTTTAAGATCAAAATAGGATCTCGGAAACTAGCTGAGATAGAAGGAAGGTTAAATGGGGAAAGAATTGCAGTTTCGTGGGCCCAATTTATCGAGCCTTGTGGATTTTTGAAAAAGTCACGGCTTACTAGATATTTCGAAAAAACGAAATTTTGGCGATTTATTTTAATCCATCTAGCTTTGTTGTTTCTGATTTTAGAAGAAAAGTGTAAATACCAAAGTTGGAGCAAATGGTGTGCCCAATACAGTTATCATGTTCTACTTTCCGTGACAGCTGCTATTTTCAAGATATGACACAAACTTGTGTTTTTTAAATGGAAACCATAGTTTGGTATGGTTATTCAGAAAAATAACGGAAATAACTATGGCTTCCATTTTAAAAGAACACAAGTTTGTGTCATATCTCGAAAATGGCAGCTCTCATGGAAAGTAGGACATATGATAACCATATATTGGGCACACAATTTCCTCCAACTTTGGTAAGTATTTACCGAGGTATTTACACTTTTTATCTAAAATCAGAAACAACAAAGCTAGATGGATTAGAATAAATCGCCAACATTTCATATTTTTCTAAATATCTAGTAAGCCATGACTTTTTTCAAAAATCCACGTTAAATTTAAAAAATTGCAGTTTTCTGTGCCCAATTTAACTGGTGTTGTGGATTTTTGAAAAAGTCATGGCTTAGGTACTAGATATTAAGAAAAAACAAATTTTGGCGATTTATTCTAATCCATCTAGCTTCATTGTTTCTGATTTTAGATAAAAATGTGTAAATACCAAAGTTGGAGGAAATCGACGGGGAAGTCACTGTGGTATTTTAGTGTACAATAGCCGGGAAGTTCGTGAAAGTGCATGGTATTTTTTTGAAGTTCGCGGAAGTGTTGGAAGTGCATGGTATTTTGTGGAAGTGCGTGGAAGTTAAAGTTAATGGTACTTGGGGTAAATTTATGGTATATCAGGGAAATGCAGCGAATTTTTGGTTATTTTTTTATATGTCTGGGGATAGAGGTTACTGCATTCTGTGTCTATATTCTCTGTAGTAGTGGTAGTATGTACAATAAATTATCGAAAAAGTTGATAAATCAGAAAAATTCCGTGATAGCCAAATTTTCTATTTAATTTGCCCGAATTGGTGTAGGTAGGTGTCTATTACTTAATATATTTATATACTATACTTATGCATTATAAATATACTTTGTTCAGCAAGATGTTTTTGTCCGAGTTTTTGTCTTAATACCTACCTTATTTTAGAAATTGAACTGAATTGAGAGATTTTATTTTTAAGTTTCCTAAACTTTTTACCAATTTTTTCTATCCAGAATTCCAAATTCAAAAGGCACAATTTACAATTCTAGTGAATAATTGATTAGAATTAGTCAATTGGAAGAACCTTCCACGACATCTCATTTTTCTTAGGTATGTATTTGTGGTAGGTAGGTAGGTAAGTCGAAAATTACCTCGTAAATAAGTAAATTATTTCTTTACCCTCCCCCTCCACTCCTTCCTTTATCGGAGAAGCACATAGAAAAAGTCAATATTGTTTTTATTTTTTGCTTCTTGAATAAAATGCCAAGAAGTGCGGAAGTTCGAATGGTATTTCAAAAAAATACCGGGAAGTGCGGAAGTTTGGATGGTAATTCAAAAAAATACCGGGAAGTGTGGAAGATTGGAGGGTATTTAAAAAAAATACCAGGAAGTGTGGGTAGTGCGGAAGTTTGGATGGTATTTAAAAAAAAAGCCGGGAAGTGTTTGGTATATCGGGTATTTTTAGTGTACAAATTTTTGCTAGTGACTTCCCCCTCGGAGGAAATTGTGTGCGCAATTGAGACAGCTGCCATTTTCGAGATATGACACAAATTTGTGTTTTTTAAATGGAAACCATAGTTATTTCCATTATTTTTCTGAATAGCTTTAAAAATGACTGATTTTTTGAGACCATGGCCAACTATGGTTTCCATTTAAAAAAAAAACAGAAGTTTGGGTCATATCTCGGAAATGGCAGCTGTCATGGAAAGTAGGACATGATAACCGCATTGGGGACACAATTCCCTCCTCCGATCAAATATCTATAGATAAAGCATACAATAAATAAACCGTGGCCAAGATTCTAAGAAATCAACAGGTATCTGTTTACTATTAAGACCCAAGTGCAGATGCGCCGGGTTGTCAAAATTCTGAAGGGAGTAAAATAATCAAGAAGAAATAATGTTAGTTCTTGAATTTGTAAAAAAAACTAAATCGTCAATGCAATGCGCGATGTCCCAGTAGGGGTTATCAAAGGCGGGCATTGCCACACTCGGGTTTTCCAAGGAAGACGTCGCCCCGTTTTGAAATTTCTGAGCCCCGTTCCCCCCATGAAATTGGCGTCCCTACGGGCTCAAGGCCGACCCAAGCAATGCAGGACAGTTTAATGGCTGACGCTGTCATTACGTTTGGCAGCTAAAAGTTTTTCTTGTAAAAACGCGTGTATTTAGTGGTGGTGGAAAGTATTAGTTTTATTTCAACTAAATCCTGCCAGTATGTTCAAAAGTTGTGTCCTATGTGAAAATCTCGCTGATCCGGAGTTGGCACAGGTAAGTAAATCATTACATGAATGTAGACTTTGGGGTTCGTCATATTTCTTGTACTCATCTTTTTTCCATGAAAGCCTCAGGCAAAGAAATAAACGGACAAAGTATTTCGTATATCGGTACCTATTCAGCTGTTATTATTATTTTTATATTTTGATTTTTAGATTTCCAAAAGACACAAATTTAAGAACCCAGTCATATCATAGGAAAGGAAGAAATTGATCCGAACATAGAATACAGAATATAGATATCATTTTCCTAGTGAAGACCTGATAAAAAAACAAGTGGGATTCCATATAGGTATAAGAAAAGGGGCAGTACCACAACTTAATCTGATGTAAGTACCTATTACAAAAACAATATTAAAAAAATTAACAAGTGTGTTAGTTGAGACAAGTCACAAGGATGAATAAAATGTATCAATAGAGTTTTGTAATTTATTGTTATATGTATGGTGTTTCACGACAAAACATGTTATCCAGGCATGCTGATTTGTTTAAAAGTATACCTACCTACATACAATAAAGTTAAAAAATCGCTAAGGGTAAAATAAAACCTATGTGAAGTTGGGAAATATAGTATATAGACTATTCTAGGTGTATTAATTGGGACAAGGGTCAATAAAATATATCAATCATTTTTTAATTAATCTGTATATATTATTAAATTCTAGGCTAACTTTTCTTGACCCTTATCTCAACTAATATTCTTGTTATATTTTATTTCATTTCAAAAGATTAATAACCCTAGTACCTAAGTATTTATATTTTTTCATTTCCAGACGTACATTAAAAAAGCAGAGATATTTTGGGGACATCAAAAGCGATGACATGAGTAGTCCAAGGAGAGCCATACGTGCTTGAGCAATATGCAAGACAACATTTTTAAAAATTAAAAGTAAAAATATAAAATAAGTTTATTCCTAATTATTCAAATCATACATAGAAGTTAATATCCAAAAATTTTAAATATCGATAAGAAATTGATTTAGATAAATTTAGAATATTCTTAACCTAATCCCCCATAAGCCTAGCTTTTTTTATCATCATTTATATAAAATTATGTAAATAAGTACCTAGTTATATTTCTTCTAAGTGTTTTTGTATTGTATGTTTGTAGCCTTAAATGAAAATACAATGTTTTATTAGAATAGTTATTGTTTTAATTTTTGGCCCCTTAGAATATATGCGACCATGTCGTTGGATCTATTGACAGCAATCAACACTGATATTGACATTATGTATTTTGTTATTGTAGGCCACAAACATTTTATAAGTGTAAAAACCAGGTATTATCTAGTCATATTTGATCGGAGATTCCCTCCAACTATGGTATTTACACGTTTTATCTAAAATCAGCTCGAAAATCAGAAACAACGAAGCTAGATGGATTAGACTAAATCGCCAAAATTTCGTTTTTTTTTTTCAAAATTACCAGTAAGCCATGACTTTTTTCAATCATCCATACGTTAAATTGGGCCCACAAAACTGAAATTCTTTCCCCATTTAACTTTCCTTCTATCTCCGCTAATTTCCGAATCCTCATACTGATCATAAAAAAAACTCACCCTATATATCCAGATGTCATCTAACACATACAGGGTGTCCACTTTTAAGTGAACACAAATCAACAAAAAATAGATTTGTTGGGATATTAAAAAAAAAATTTTTGATGCAAAGGTCTTCAAAGTGCGCAACTTTCTACGTGAACACATTTGTCAAATTGCAATTCCAGGGCCTGCTAAGATTTTTTTTAAACCCCGATTTTCACAAAATCTATTTAGGCATTTTTTTATTTAAAATCTGACCATACAGCGTTAATTAGGACCCTCTAAAACCCTTAAGTTCAAAATTTGAACTACAAATATACAGGGAGTTCAGTTTTACAGCGCCTTAAAGTTGCACAAGTAGTGATTTCGAGGGCCCCTGGAGAGTCAAGCGTGCCATGGAATGATTTTAAAACAATTGAAGAATTAACAGGACCACCCAAAGTATTGATGGACGAAACTGCAAGAAAAAATAATACAGGATGTTTTTCTCTACCGCTGCTGAAAGTTTAGACTTTATTCGAATTTTATTCTGATCAAGTTTGCCGTACTTTTTAAAACAAAGTTGCTAATAACAAAATTTGTTTAATCTTAACAATAAAATAACAAACAAAATATTTAGATCTTAAACTATCGGGGTTTTGTCAACATAACCGCCTTCTAACGTAATACATTTTTCAAGACGTTTTTTGTTATTAGAAACAACTCGTCTTAACTCATCTATTGTTACGGAATCGCAAGCTTCAATTATTTTTTGTTGTAGCTCGTTTATGTTCCTATTCCGATTTTTATATACTTTGTCTTTTATGGTGCCCCAAAAATAATGATCCATCGAGGTTATGTCGGGGGAACTCGGGGGCCATTTAGTCAAAGGACTATTTCGACCAATCCATCTGCAAGTGGTAAAATTTATAATTAAATGAATAAAAAAATCTTGCATGTAAAACAACAATACCTGTTCTCAAAATTATCATTTAGCCACTCAACAACAGCGCGAGTTCCATGGATATGCGCACCGTCTAATTGTAGTATTAGATCTCCCTGTATATTTTTAGGCAAAGGGGCTCCTACTTAACAAAGAGAAAACCAAGAAGGTCTTCTTCTCTTTGAGAGACTTGGGAAATTTAAATGGTGCAATAGATGAGGGTGATGTTAAATTTCTGGGGGTCAATCTGGATCCGAGGTTGGTCGTAAACGTACTGAGCAAAAAGCTGAGCAAAAATTTTTTCCTTTTAAGGAACCTCTCAAGGTGTGTGTTCCGGGAAGTCTTGGTTGCAGCTTACTTCTCCTTGTTTCACTCTCACCTTTCATATTCAATTCTTGTATGGGGCCATGCAGCGGATGCCGGACGTATTTTTGCCTTTCAACGTAGGGTAATTAGAATTATAAGTGGTCTCGGTTACAGGGATGACTGTCGACAAGCATATCGTGACCTAAAGGTGCTGACAGTCCCAGCCCAATATATATTTGAAAGTCTGCGATTTATAAAGACAAATATCAACTCTTACCCAACTCATGACGGTATTCACAGCTATGGCACCAGACATAGGGATGGGATAGTCCCTGCTTACTGGAGGCTGAAACGGTGCCAGACAGGCCCAGGGTACTGGGCAATAAAATTCTTTAGCATACTTCCTTATCAGATAAGAAACCTAAATGAAAGTCTTTTTGAAAAAAAAAAAAACATAAAAGCTGTGCTGATCAAAAATCCGTGTTACAGCATGGAAGAATATTTTAACACTAGTTTCAGTTAGACGTCCCCCAATGCTGCAATGCTGTGATGCTTTTGAATTTTAACTTTTAACTTGTTAGCTCTTTGTAACCTGAGAATGATAGTTTTAAAATCTGTGTGACACAGTTTTATTATTTTGATATTTTAATTGCTATACTATGCTGCTGATTCTTTGACGTATGTAATGCATTGTGTGCAAGTAACATGAATAAATGGTATTGGTATTGGTCTGGGGGGAAATAAGCCGGTGTCGGCTTGAGATAATAAACTCATGCCACCAACACGGTTCGGGACAATTTCTAAACCTAATAATGCTCACCAGAAAATATGACGGACATCAGAGAGCCTCCTCGGCAGCCGCAGCGTATTTATTGGTCTGCATGGCGCCCTCTAGAGAGGGCCCATTGGTCGGGGCCGTGGCGGAGATTCAGGTGGTCGTCCCCACTCTTCTGGTACCCAAAATGGCTGCCGGAGGCTAGACTGGCAGTTAGGGGTGGTTGCACCCCTGCAGGTCTCGGACGGTGGTCTCTCTGGATCAGGCATGTCCAATATACCCGGATTCCCAAAAAGAACGGTGGTTCTAGCTGCAAGTTGAGTTAATAACCTGGTTCTACCCCTAGCCGGTATCCCTCATCCCTTATGGTAACATAAACAATTCTTTATAAGCGGCGGAAAGCCCGAAAACAGTCAAAACCAACGTTTAATTAAATGCAATTAAAATATCGACCGCCGGTCTTCTATGTAGAAAAAAAGAATTATTGGAATGAACATAAAATCTCCGGCGGTTGGCCGGCTGCTACAAATAGCACGGCGAGGAATTAAACGAAATAAAAATAAAAATTCACAACTAACGGAAAATTAATGGTAACTTCATTACATAGGTGACATGGACCCTGAAAATGCAATCCGTAATTTGCCAAATTTTTTTTTTTCTAATAATCCGATGTTCGCCTCTGCCGAAATTCATGGGATAAAACTGGTTTGTACCTATGTTGTAGTAATAGTAAAGTATTATGAGTTATTAATAAAGGGAGAACCTCGACTTAGGGACCATCTTGAAGGTGTGTTTATAAAGGCACCATAGTGCTTAGAAATACCGAGCCCGAATTCCGGACTTTAGGCCCAACCTAGCCAAAAAAAATTGCAGAAAAACGATTGAATGTTTATGAAAAAAAAAAAAACACTTCTTGACAAAATGTGGTTTCAGGGGGCATCCTAAGTGTGGGAGTTTGAGGTTAGAATTTAGAAATTTCAACTTTCCGTGCAACTTTCAGCGCAGAATAAGGTTATGTCTCAGTGGTATCGCTATGTTGCCAAATTGCCTTTATAATATGATGTCATAAGTGCTTTCCTGCCAAATTTTGAAGAAAGTCTAATAACTTGCTAGGTAATTACGTAAATATATATTTTTTAAATAATCATAGGGTCTTAGGCAAGTGTCCAGGAATTGTTATATCAAGTTTGTAAAATTTTGTCAAGTAAGTAGGTACCCTATTTGGAAACTTTTGTGAAATTTGAACCACAAGCCTCTATGCCCAATGAAGCCGCCATTTTACATTTAGTGAATAATAAATAGTTGATATATTTTGTTTAAATTAAAACACTTGTTGTTTCTCGGTTTTGCTTTTGTTTCATAATTTACTACATAAGATTGTGCGGCACGCAGCAGCGTCCATCTCAACATAAACATAATCTATTTGACATATTTGGCAGACGATTCACCAACCTAACCTTTCCAGGGTTACCACCAAAACTGGCGCGAATTTTAAATACTAACAGTTTACAATAGTTCGGCCATTCTGACCTGTGATTGTCCTCAAATTGTGATCATTTAACATTACATAATCAAACATAAGGCATAACGATTATAATATTCATAGATCACTACATAAGATAATTCATTTTGACATAACCAGGTTAATATGTATAGTTATCATTTCATATACAAATACAAATATTAGATTCATAAAGAGAATTCCGGAGAATTCAGAATACATCACAAAAGTCTAACATAAGAGATCATAAATTACTTACATAATTTTGTCATAATCGGTAACAACAGTCGAATTTCCGGTGTTAAAGGCATGATTGGGTAATAAGTCACATGTCGGTAACAAGTCACTTTCTTAACCATTAAGCCATGGTTTCATTCAGAAAGGTGCTACAATGCCTTCATATGGATGTTGGGTCACTTGGAAATCCTCAATGTCATTAACCACATAACGATCATTATCCAAAAGTGTTTTGACTACATAAGGTCCACGATACTTTAGAATAAGCTTTTTGTTGACCCCAGGTGTTATATCTGTGTTCATAATCATAACATAATCACCTACACTGTACTGGTGTGAATTCTTATGTTTTCTATTATATTCTACACACAAATTAGGGTAATATAGGTTATGACGCCATCAAATATATTTTTCCCAGGACCATACCTGTTTCTCTTTATATTTGGAAAGAGCACGTTTTTCTGATAATCTTTCGTACATATTTTTTTGATATCTTGTTTCATTAAAAAGTTATATGCGTATGATTTGTTAAAATATGGAAAAGTTGCCATGGTATTTTTTTAATGAAAATCGAGTTAGCTATGACTTATGAAGGTATATTTTTTACAGAAACAATTGACAGATGCTCAGACAGATGTATTATGGAAAAGGTATTAAAATTGTCTCATTAGTTATAAAAATACATATATATATATAGTATAGTATATATATATATATATATATATATATATATATTCCGGGAGTTTTAGTTTTTGTTGGAATGTGTTCGTTTTGATGTCTTAAAACAAAATCCGAAGAGTCCGCATCGCAAAATGGTGTGCGATTTTTTTAATTTAACAATAACTGTCAAAAATATAGTTTTTTTGTTAATAACTTATTTAATAAGCATTTTTATAGAATTTAAGTAAGACCATTCGAAAGAGCAGGCAATTTCTCAAAAAAAATGTATTTACATATTTTTTGTAAAATAATTAAGTAATGAATGAGAATTTTTTTAAGATCTTACGTTTTCATGCTTCCTCGTATTTAAGAGGCAGCCGAAATTGAGAGCGGCGCGTGGAGCGCGAGACAGTTAAACAGTAATAACTTTTTACACACACAATTAATTCATATGCAACAAAGTTTATTGGAAAGTGACATCGTAAAGCAATTAAAAAAATCTTGTAGCATTAATTTCCATGAAGGGATACGCCTGTCATATTATTGTAAAGTTGGCCTTGATCAAAATTTCATGCATTTTCACAATAATTGACGTTACAGGGTCAATTTGTAATATTCTTGATCAATAATACAGAATGTTTCTACTAAATGTATGTACACGCGCGACCTCATAAATCGTTCCACTAGGCACGAGAAATGAGCAAGAAATCAAGAATTTCGGGTAAGTGCGGCAAAGTTGCGCCAATAACTCCCCTACATTCCCTCGTACCACCCCGCTCCTCCCCGTAGAAAATAAAAATTACGTTAACTGACGTATTCACACGCCAGTCAACAAAAATAGGTTAATAAATGGCTGCATTATCATTATAATAATTTCTAAGTGGATTTAAAGTTTTACACAGTTCCTTGGTGTTTTGAGATTCACGTAACGTGAAATTACGCGGATTTCTTTGATTGTCAAAGTGGTATTAGTTAAATAAGGTATAATATCTAAGTATAATAATTGTGTTATTATATAAGAATCTTGTGTGGTTTTTTTACATTGGTTAATTACACTTCTTTTTCTTAACCGCGAACCAAATCTTTGATTTATTTCAATTTTTAAATTTGTTAATAAATGGCTGCATTATCATTATAATAATTTATAAGTGGATTTAAAGTTTTACACAGTTCCTTGGTGTTTTGAGATTCACGTAACATGAAATTACGCGGATTTCTTTGATTGTCAAAGTGGTATTAGTTAAATAAGGTATAATATCTAAGTATAATTGTGTTATTATACTTTTAAAGCTTCCCTGGAGTCTTCAGGTGAGGTTCTGATGCTTCCCGGGCCCCCGAAAAATCGAGAAATAAGAAAAAACAAGCAATTTTCAATAGTGGTTTCAGAGGATTTTCCGTCGGTTTCGTTGATTCTACAGCCATCCCATTTCTCGAAAGTGGTTAATCGTGAATCGTGAATTTCTCTTAGATATCGGATATTCGAGGTTCTTTTTGGTACCGGAGGAAAGTACGACACTTAGTTAAGAGATTTACCACCTCCTTCGATTTTTAGAACTGTTCTATTCGAGGTTGTCGAAAGACTTTTGCGAAAAAAGCCGCCAATATCCGTGGTCAAGGTTGTAAGATTTTCCACTATTATTCACTATTATTCAGGCAATCTAAGGCCAACTTAACAGCGCCGAATTTACTGTTTTTTGCACTGTAACTGGCAATGTCACGTAAGGCAATGTCTCGTACTAAGATGTTAGATTTGCCGTCACTTACGCCTTTGAGGTTAACGCTGGCTAACAAACCGCGAGAGAGGGGAGGGGTAATTGCAACATTGTCATTTGAACGCCTTTGCGTCCGCACGTATTGGAGCGATTTCAAGGGCCGTGCATATACTTTTGAAAGAGCAATATAAGATTACGATATCAAACCTCGTTTGTTTTTTGTTTTTCACTTTGAAGATAGAGATTTTTCATAAATTCTTGCTATTGTATATTCTTCAATATTTATTTCAAATGCTCATAATATTCGCATAAAATTAGATATTGAAACTCAATAGGTGACCTTTTTGAAGCTTAAAACGTGTGCTTTTTGATAGCATAAGTTATTTTAATGTATTTCTCTTTTTTCTCATTTATATTTGCAGTAAGCCGCGTTATAATTAATTTCCCAAAACGCAGAACTCAATTTTTCTTATTTTTAAATCCAAGAATCAAGCTAAAGGAGGTTTCTCACTGGGATGGGACCAATCCTAAGTGAAAGTACACGTTTTAAACTTTCGATTTCCTAGTCAAAAGATTTTTTCTACATAATTTCCGCTCATAATTATCAGCTTTTGGAAAAAAACTCTCTTCATATGTTCTCAGCTTTCATACAATAATACGAATTCTCTAATAAATATAATAATTTCCGCTTTCTTTCTCGTAAATACTTCATACATGTTTACACTGAGCACATGCGTTTGTACAGGGTGATCCATCTAAGAGGAACACCCCCCTTAACTTCTTTATTTTTCAAGTTAAAGAAAAAATTGTAGAGATAAAAGCTTTAAGGTTTTTCGTGAGCCTTACCATGAACTTACTGAAATTGACACAGGGTGTTCCGTAAAAGCTGGACAAACCAAGCTTATGTTTTTTCACAAGAACACCCTGTATTTATTGCATTTTTGGAATCTACACTTCGTCCTGATTCCAACGACATATATATGTCATAGGATTGCTACAGACGGTTTTACAATCAAGGTTCATATTTCCATATTTTTCCCTGGACTAGAAAAATATCAACCTTAACTTTTTTGTGTGGATGATTACAAAATGACTATTATCATTTTAGGGGCATCATTTTCATAATTTTTTCTTATACTCAATTTATCAGCAAACGTTTCGTCTCTGAGATACAGGATGTGAAAACATGAAAATATGAAGTTTGAATGCTTTGTATTGTAAAAACGGCTGGAGAAATCATATAACATATATATGTGGTTGGAATCGGGACGAAGTGTAGATTCCAAAAATGCAATAATATACAGGGTGTTCTGCTAAAAAAAACATAAACTTGGTTTGTCCAGCTTTTACGGAACACCCTGTGTCAATTTCAGTAAGTTCATGGAAAAGCTCACGAAAAACCTTAAAGCTTTTATCTCTACAATTTTTTCTTTAACTTGAAAAATAAAGAAGTTAAGGGGGGTGTTCCTCTTGGATGGATCACCCTGTATGTGTGGGTGTGTGTGCGTGTGTTTGTGAGGCGTGTTAGTCGGATGAGGCAGGTCGTCGGCAGATGTCATGCTGTTCCCTTGGAGCACAGCTTACATTGACGGGGGGACGAATGGCACAGCCTATACAGGGTGATTTTCATAAGTGTTTCATTAGAAGATTATTGGGATGGAAATGAAATTTTGATTTCAAATTTTGAGGGATCATATAAGAGGTTAGGAACAAAATTTTCAAAATATTTTCAAGATGGTGGCACTTCCGGAAAAACCGGAGGTGAGTACTAACTTTGTTATTTTAAATGGAACACCCTATATATTATTACATTTTTGAACTCCTTATAAAATTCTAAGTCATCATAAATACATATGTGTCATTATCTCTAACCGTTTTGAAGATATTCTCACTTTTATGATTTTTTTACTAGCTGTAAGTTTTAACTACGATTAATTAAAAAAATGATATTTTGCACATTGATACTTAGTAGGAAGGGTCACGCGAATCTGAAGATAAAACTTTAAAATATTGTACAGGGTGTTCAGAAATTGATGTCCAATATTGTCATTAAAAATAATATTAGAAAACTCAATTTTTTTCAGATGGAAACCCCCATTTTTTATTTGTTTATTGCATTCCTCTTAAAAAATGGTGCTAAAACGTAAATACTCTTAAATTATCTGCAATTGATGGTTCTTGAGTTATTTCATAAAAACTCATATTTCTTCACATTGCTCAGCAATTTGTTCTTACTCTGTCGTGGGATGCCATGGAAAACAAATGATTTGACATTTCTACATTTATTTATTAGGTCCTATCAAAATAGTTATTTATGTACCAAGGCACTGAAGTTCAACTTTTTATGACTCATGTGGAGTTTAGTTGCTGAGGCCTCTGGCCGAGGCAAATAAACCACATGAGTCATAAAAAGAACTTCAGTGCCTATAAAGCTATAAAGCTGTACAATGAGCACTTGCTCCATCTAGTTGATACCAACAAGTGTACTTGAATGTGCAGAGTCTGCTTGCCCATAAGGATCAACTGATTGAGGAGATTGTGTGTTATAGTCCTAGTGTAATACTCCTGAGTGAAGCTAGAGTGACAGATGATGTTCAAGATTATGAGATACAAATTGGTGGTTATAGATGTGTTAGATGTGATTCTGCAACTCGGCACACTGGAGGAGTTGTAATATAAATATGTTAAGGAAGGGTTGCGTTTTATAGTAACACAAAAAATAATAATTGATAAAACTATTTGGTTTATTGCCATTAAACTAACTCTCGGCAATGAGATTGTTATGGTTGGGTGTTTGTATAGATCGCCGGGTGCTAGTGAGCGATTCATTGAAGATTTTCAAGAATGGGGTGAAGACTTTTTCAATATAAATAAAAAATGTATATTATTTGGTGATTTCAACATAAATTTTTTCCTGGATAATCCGGTTGTTGCAGACTTAAAGAGGTTTTTATGTTCTGTTTCTGTCAAGCAGTTGGTAACGGATACAACTCGGATTTCGTTAACTTCAAAAACATTAATCGATTATGTATTAACTAATAGACCAGGTTTTTTCTGTAGGGTTCATACTTCTCAAGTAGCAATATAATCAAGCCTTTTGTCTTTATTTGCCTCTCCCAAATCTTCTAGGTAATGTAATTTAAAGTCATGATATTTGTTTCGTTTCATAATTTGTTGTATGGACGACTTCTTCAAATTTAATTCTCTACTAGCTTGTCTAATTGAGTTTCTCGGGTAATCTTCAAAATATTGTTACCCTTGGGCTGTTGCATCATTGTTGCGAACTATTCTTCTAATTGATTTGCCTTTGCGGGTAGAAAATGCATTTTGGTTCTCCCTTAAGTTTATTTCTAATCAAATAAACATTTTGTGTTCAGGATATTTCTCCCTATAAATTATAACGGCTCTTCTAGCATTTTTTCAGCTTCTCCATAGACTAATAACATATCAACTTTTTCATTGTGTGTTAACATTATTGAAGTTTCATTATACGTTCAATGACTGGATACAATAATTATTAAATGTCAAGAGAAGGTATTTCAATTATGACAGGTAAGAATAATAAATTATCAACTGTCAGTGGTTTTCCATGGATACCCGATCAAGCCAAGGCTAATTTGATTCAGGGTATATACTTTGTATTACACGAATATAATCTCTAATTTTTGCAACAAAAGCTGCCAGTTCTCATTTAAAACGTGTCATTGCATTTAAGAAGAACCATGTGGTTTCAAGACGATGGAGCTCCACCACACAAAGACAACATTGTAAAAGAATTTCTAAATGATAAGTTTGGAAACAAATGGATTGGAATAAATGGTCCCATAAAATGTCCAGGAAAGTCGCCAGATTTAACACATTTATGTGGATTTCTGAAAAACAGTACAAAACTCCATCTCGGAATATTGATCATTTAATATAAAAAATAGAAGATGCCTGCCAGCAGATAACACCAGATGTATTAAGAAAGGTCACTAAGCCGGAAATTAGATGCCCTCTAGACTTAAGTATGTTTATTAAAAGAAGGTAGTCACATTGAACATTATTTATTATAAGTAATAACCTACCTAGCATTTATTTTCATATTGTTGGATTTTGTTTTCGCTAAAATTGTTAGGTTTTTAAATATAATACATAATAAATGTTATAATAACAGTTTTTCTTAAAAAGGCGTTCATACAGTTATATTTTTATATAATTGTAATACTTTTTCCATAATACATCTATCCGAGCATCTGTCAATGATTGTTTCTGTAAAAAATGGCTTATTTTTCATATTGTTACAAATAATACACATATAACTTTTTAATGAAACAAAAACAAGATACAAAAAAGGATTTACGAAAGTTTATCAGAAAAACGGGCTCTTTCCAAATATAGTCCTCCTTATGGCAGAATGCGTGCAACGTAAGAACTCGCAAATATTATAGAATTAGTCACAGTTGAGGGGCGTAGCTCAATTTTGTGTAACTCACTGACTTAATTTTCATATAATTATTGTTATTAATTTATTGTTAATATTATTCTTAATGGTGATGCCTTAGACTATGGAGGAAGGCAAACCCTTATAACATTGGCAATTATTTCTCATGCTTGAGAATGCACCGTTCTTCCCTGTTTACTCATTTACTCCGAACATACGAAACGCCACGAAACTTGCCAGTGGCCTAAAAAATGAGGTCTGTATGGTAGCCCAAATACGCAGTTAACTTTACGTACTATATTGGGGTTTTCAAGAATAATAAAATACTGACAGTAACAGCAATGTACATACAAGAGTCCCTGCTATTTGTGAGGAAAAACAAAGAATTATTTAGTGCCTATCTTCCACATACTACCTATCCCTCAAGATGGTTCAATTATGTATATCCGAGACATAGACTTACAATGTATGAAAATGGTCCATTGTATAATTGTTTAAAATTATATAATAATTTGCCATCTGATATTAAATCTATTGAGGCACTAAACATATTTAAAAAAGAAGTACATAGCTTTCTATTGGACATAGAACCATATGAGATAAGTGAATATTATAGGAACACAAAGCAATAATTTCAAAAGAAAAAATGTAATTCTAATTGTAATTTGATGACGTGTTTCTGTTTCCTGTACCTGGTGTATTCTGGATTACATAAATAAAGAGCTATGATTATTATTATTATTATTACTATAGAAACAGGCACAAAACGCGTTGGCTAACTGGTTTTGTCAGCCGACTCCTTTGCAGAAGTGCTGTGTTGCCGTATTTCAAAGGCAACGGTAGACGCGACGATGTTGAAAAAAATATAATAGGTGTTTTATCACACCGCGTTAAAAATAAATGATAAACAAAAATGGGTAAGTGGTCCCGTGATGCAAGCTCTATTTTTTCGGTATAAAAAAGTTCAGAAATTCGGCTTTAATATGATAAAACTTGTATTCGCCATTAAATAACGACTACTCATATAGGAAATCTCGCAACGCTGCCCCCATTCTTTAGAAACGTTTTCTTTCATGCTTTGGACTATATGAAGAGAAACAGGAATGGTCCTGGGAAAAATATATTTGATGACGTCATAACCTATATTTCCCGAATACTAAAAACTATCTTTTCGGCCCAAAAGCAAGCTTGAGTGATCCTACAAGAAACTCACAAGTCAAATTTTTATTGGCTGTTTTTGTTTGCCAATAATAACCTTGGGGTGTCGAGTTTGGAACACCCTGTATAGGCGCGGCTTCATAAATGTTTCCACTAGGCATGAGAAATGAGCAAGAAACCAAGAATTTCGGGTAAGTGCGGCAACGTTGCGCCAATTCTACGGCTTCTCAAATCAACAACTTCCCCTACATTCCCTCGCACCACCCCGCTTGTCCCTGTACAGTATAGGTAGAAAATAGCATTGACTGACATTAATATGTCAGTCAACGAAAATAAGTTAAAGGGCATTATTATTATAATAATTTTTAAGTGGATATAAAGTTTTACACTGTTTCGTCGTGTTTTGAGATTCACGTAACGTGATATTACGCGGATTTCTTTGATTGCCAAAGTGGTATTAGTTAAATAAGGTATAATAAGTTTGATTGTGTTAATGTAGAAGAATCGTAGTGGTTTTTTTACATTGATTTATTACACTTCTTTATCTTAACTGCGAACCAAAACTTTGATTTAATTTAATTTTAAAGGATCTCTGGAGTTTTGGGTGAGGTTCTGATGCTTCCCGGGCCCCCAAAAAATCGAGAAATAAGAAAAAAACACGCAATTTCCAAGAGTGGTTTCGGAGGATTTTCCGTCGGTTTCGTTGATTCTACAGCTGTCCCATTTCTCGAAAGTGGTTAATTCTCTTAGATATCGGATTTTCAAGGTTCTATTCAGTACCGGAGGAAAGTAAGGCACCCAATTAAGAGATTTACCACCTCCTTCGATTTTTAAAACGGCTCTTTTCGAGGTTGTCGAAAGACTTTTGCCAAAAAAGCCGCCAATGTTCGTGGGCAGGGTTGTAAGATTTTCCACTGTTATTCAGCCAATCTAAGGCCAAAGTAATAAGATGTTAGATTTACCATCATTTATGCCTTTGAGGTTATGGCTGGCTTTCAAACCGCAAGAGAGGAGATGCGTAATTGCAACGTTGTCAGTTGAACTCATTTGCGACCGCACGTATTGGAACGATTTCAAGGGCTGCGACTGTAGAGGGTTATTCACTGAGAATTGACCCCCACCTAACTTTTTTGTTTTTTAAGATAAAGGGGTGATTCAAAAAACAAAATCAATGGTTCGGCGAATACTTTTTTATGCCATGACCGTTTAGTGTACAGGGTGTTCCAAAAAAGTAGGACCAATGGCAACTAATTTTTTTAAATGGAACACCCTGTACATTATTGGATTTTTGAAATCTGCTCATCAAGGCAATCAAAATAATATTAAACTTTGTGGCATTATCTTTTTCCGTTTTTGAAAACTTCCGTATTCAAATTTTATACTAAATTTATTTAACTCGAATTTGTGGATCTCGTGATAAAGATAGACGATCAATGTAATAACGAAAAATATTTGTTTTAAACAAGAGAGTAATATAGTGAAACTCCAAAATGTTTAGGAGCCTTTTCAAATTTTACTGATTATATTCTCAAAATTTCAGGAAAATCGTAAAAGCTCCTAAACATTTTGGAGCATCACTGTATTACTCTCTTGTGTAAAACAAATATTTTTCGTTATTACATTGATCGTCTATCTTTATCACGAGATCCACAAATTCGAGTTAAATAAATTTAGTATAAAATTTGAATACGGAATTTTTCAAAAACGGAAAAAGATAATGCCACGATTGCCTTGATGAGCAGATTTCAAAAATCCAATAATATACAGGGTGTTCCATTTAAAAAAATTAAGTTGCCATTGGTCCTACTTTTTTGGAACACCCTGTACACTAAACGGTCATTGCATAAAAAAGTATTCGCCGAACCATTGATTTTGCTTTTTGAATCACCCTTTTATCTTAAAAAACAAAAAAGTTAGGTGGGGGTTCAATTCTCAGTGAATAACCTTGTATGTACATAATAATAATAATAATAATAATAATTCTCACCCTCACAATACTCCAAACTAGGAGCACCCCAGAAGCAACCACATGCTTGTGCGGGGGAGGGGGGCAATTACTATTATTTTGTCTTCGTTGCCATTTGCGGCTAGGGCCGACTTTTTTCCGATAGAACTAGGATAGCATTCGCTCAAGTACTACGGAAAACCCTAGAAAACCGTGGTAATCCCAGTGAGTGTAGGACAATTAGTAAATCACACGGATAAAGCTATTTAGGAGCAATACCGTGAACCCACATTTGTCCAGCGCTCTTGGCCATAGCGGTGTTTTTCTTTAAAGACATATGCATGCGCCTGCCTCGAACCAAGGTCGATCGAAGGCAGAGCAACGCCACCGCGGCCCTCCTGATATTCCTCTACATGAATATGAACACTTTTTTTAAGCGTTTGGCATGCTAACAAATATGTTTGTTGAAAACGGGAATGTACTAGCTGCAGGAGGTTTTGATATCCTCAGCTACAGTGCATATGGAGGTACTTCAAAATGAAGTATCGCCTAGTGTGTTAAATAATTTCCTTAATTACACTGGCCTATGCCAATACAACTTTGTGATGAACTTCCTTAATCCCAGTGTTACCTGCAATGGCAATAAAAGAGGATTTACTTAATCCCAGTCTCTTTATAACTAACAGTTTCTGATAAAATTGTTTGATAAATATTCCAACTTTCGAAAGGCAAATTTCCATCTACTGTCATAAACTGGGATTTTCTCGATACATTTGCAAACATCGATGATGCTTGAAAGGAATTCTACCTAACTTAAGACAGCATTTTCAAAATGTGTGTGCACAAGTTTAGTCACCTTATTTCCTGTTTGGTTTACTAGTGGCGTAATTAAGAAAATTCGGCAAAAAGGTATAGTTTATCGTACATTTAAGCGAACATATTATATGTAGGTATATATTTACACCTTGATGACTTCAAAAAACTTCTTGTTGAAATAAGAACTGAGTCTGAGCAAGCTCACAAAGCTTATGCCGCTAAAATTGAGCTAGAGTTATGAGAGAACCCAAATAATTTCTGGTCCTATGTAAACAGCAATAAGTCTACAGGCAGTTTATCCAATCTTCTTAAATGAGATAATATAGAGTATAATACACTAATGGATGTTCTAAGCTGTTTCGCTGATTTCTTTCCTAATTCCTTTAATGCACCACAAGGCCATTTTGCGCCTAACGTGGAACCTGAGTTTGTTAATGCCAGTCTGGTAAACATCTTTAGATTTTCTGAATAAATTTACCACCAGACCCGATGGCATTCTCTATTTTTTTCTCAGGGGCTGTGCAGTAGTACTGTTATGTGTCCTTTTCAACAAATGCCTAAAATGCAGTAGTTATCCGGATTGTTGTGATCGTTGAAACAGTCAAACATTCGCCCACTGTACCACTATAATTTTCAGCTTCAGTAAAGCCTTTGAAATTATTCTTCATAACTGCATCTATCCACAAATATGAAATAGTATTGTCACACTTGTCGTGTGCCCCGGAGGGTTGGACTGACCCTCGCGGCTTGCCGGGATCACTGGGAGGGGTCGCTGCCGCTGGCGGAGCATTATCCAATGAGACACAGGTATACACAAAAATAACTTGTATTGTTCCAAAACTCACACGACCGTTTGTAACAGCATCTTGACTGTTTGGGAGACACGTAACTGTGGACCAGCGGGACCGCGACTGACCGGCGAACAACCCGACGATCACCAACGCTCCAGCAAGACCCCCGGAGGAATCTTCCGTCAGGCCCCCTCGCAGTCGGGCCAGAACACAGGCTTGCTGAACAGCTGCACCTTGTGCCCGATCCGACCCCTCGGGGGTGGTTGGCGATCTAGTGGCTGCTGAAAAGCGGGATCCACTAATGCCCAGCTTAGCAACTGAGCTGTACTTATACCCGCAGATTCTGCCGAGTCGGCGGGTGGACTTTGATCTATTTATTGTTTAAATTATTTATTCATCCTCGTATTTACTTTATTGACTGTCCCTCATACTCATTAAATTTGTTATTGTTATCTTTACTTTTGTTTTGTTTGGTAGAAGTTGGTTTGAATAATTCGGTCACTGGTCCACAGATGTCACTTTGGTGACAGTATTACCAAACAACGGCATGGTTTTATGAAATGCTGATTGACAACAACTAACCTAGTTTGTGCTACACAGTTTACGGCAGAAGCGATTGATGCTCACTCACAGATAGACATAATATACACACACTTCTCAGAAGCATTTTGTCGCTTAAATCATTCAATACTTCTCAATATCACTACTAACACTCAAGAAGCTCTCAAACTTCGGTTTTGTGCCCCACTTTATTACTTTTTCCGATCATATTTTATCAAACTGCTTACATTATGTTTGAGATAATGGCTTTCAAATCAAAGACTTTTATATCCGTTTCAGGATTGCCCCGAGATCTCTACAGGGATCACTTCTGTTCAATATTTTTATCAATGACAAAGGCAGAGATTTAAATGTCTATAGCTTGCTATATGCCGCTGACGGAAAATTGCTCCACAAACTTGAATGATAGCCATACCTTCTGCAACAAAATTTAATCAGAATCTAGAACTGGTACACTGACAACCACCTCGAATTAAACATCTCAAAATGTAGTATAATGTCCTTCACAAATAAGACGGCTACAATAGCGCTGTTCAGCACCAATCTGAAAATGAGTTTTTTTTATGCAAGTCGATAGTATTTTGTGTATATATGATGCTACCAAAGTTTAAATTTTATTGCTTCGGTGAAACTCCCAATATTTCTAAATCAAAACGGCACTGCGCTCGGCGCGTGGATCTGTCTGGTGACGTCATGGGTTCCTACGTTGCTGGGGCAAGAAGCGAACCGTACACGATTGCCGGCCCGCTATCAGTGCGCGATTATTATTAAACAGCAGAGCACAATCTTGGCCGTTGCGAAAAGCTTTTCTAAAGCAGATTCAAGTAATCTACCCCAGGTAGACATAGTCATGGTTATGGATTATTTCATTAATAACAAAGACTTTATAAGTGCCGAGATGCGAGGTGTTAAGCTTAAAAAGTAACTTTGATTTTATTTAATTTACTAGAATACGTCTAAAACTTAGAATAAAAACTAGACATTTATCGCGGAAATCCCGAGACAATCTTTTACTGCGATTTTCTTGTCAAAATATGCGTATCTTGTCTATTTCTACGAAAAATATATCTCGTATTTTATTGAATTTATTAATAATTATTATAGATTCCCATTTCATATTATCATTTTGTACAAATGTTAAAATCTTACAGGTCTAGAAGGCAAGATTATGGAAATAATGCGGTGGAGTATGTGCAGTTGAAAAGAGAGCAACATATACAGGGTGTCCAACTTTAAAACTGTACAAATCCGTAAAATCTTCATTTTTGGAGATAATCGCCTAAACTTTTTTTTGTTTGAGAGAACTTCAAAAACCGCTTCTTTTGACCTTCCTGTCATTTTCAAAATGCAAATCCAGGGCCGGAGGGCCGGCTGCGATTTTTTTATACCCCCGATTTTGACGAAAACCATTTAGCGATTTTTTTATTTAAAATCTGACCTCACAGCGTTAATCAGAATACCCCAAAATCCCCATATACAAAATTTGAACAAAAAATATACAGTTACTTCCATTCTGTAGGGTGTCAAAGTTGAGCAAAATATAAATTTTAAAGACATCTAGTGAGTCAAGAGTGCCATGGAATCCCTTCAAAACAGTCAACAGGACCACTCAAAATGTTGGCGTGAAAAGATTTACAACAAAAATATTCAGGGTATTTTTTTCTGAGCCATCTCAAAATTCTGAATTTTTATTAAACTTTAAACTGGTAGGAGTGCTCTGGAATCATTGGAAAAATATTAATAAACACAAAAGTAATTTATTTCTTTACAAAATGCCAACCAACAAATTAAAACAATTTAAATTATTGGACCTTTCTCAACAAAGTCACCGTCCAAGATGATACATTTTCTGTGTTTCCTGTTGTGGCACACCATCCACATTAACTGATATGGACTTACTGACTCGCAGGCTTCTGTATTTTTTAGATTTAGTTCGTTTATAGTGTGTGAAGCGGTTTTGATATACTCGATTTTTGAGCCGTATAAAGTTCCAAAAATTCAGTAATTTGAGATGGCACAGATAATACGACCGTGTATATTCTGTATTGGACCTTTGCAAACCAACACCTTGAGTGGTCCTGTTAACCATTCAACTGTTTTGAGGGGATTCCATGGCACACTTGACTTGGCAGATGCCTTTAAAATTCCTATTTTGCTCAACTTTGACACCCTGCAGTATGGAACTTACTGTATATTTTTTGTTCAAATTTTGTATAAGGGGGTTTTGGGGTATTCTGATTAACGCTGTGGGGTCAGATTTTAAATAAAAAAACGCTAAATGGTTTTCGTGAAAATCGGGGGTATAAAAAAATCGCAGCCGACCCTGGATTTGCATTTTGAAAATGGCAGGAAGGTCAAAATAAGCGGTTTTTGAAGGCCCTTCAAACAAAAAAAGTTTAGGCAATTATCTAAAAAAATTAAGATTTTACGGATTTGTACAGTTTTACAGTTGGGCACCATGTATGTCACGTAAAGGCAAAAATTACCCCCGAGCATAAGATTAAATCTACATATTACGATATCTCTTGTACATTAAAGGAATTCGATGTACCTCGATTGTGACCTCTTTTTCATGGGTTTTTACTATTGTATAGTGTTTTATGTTCCAATTTCCTGTACACACTTGACAAGTGAGTATGACATGACGTTAAAATTATTTAGTTTTTCCACAGCTAACTATTCTCCAACCCCTATTTTATGTCATACTCTCTTTTTAGGTGGTACTGAGGATGGCTTAACAGCCGAAAGCGCTTTACCATGATTTTTAATTAAATTATTTGCATGGAAATACACTTCGTTCTCTTTTCATCTATACAGGGTGTCCGGAAAGTATGGGGCAATCTTACAGGAGCAGGTAGGGGACGTCAAAATATTACGATTGAGCTTTACCACTACGGGTCAGATCTCAATACTTACTGAGATACAGTGCGTTGTAACTCTTTTTTTCAAATTGAATTATGGCAATATCTCCCAAACTAATCAAGCTGTTGAACTGAAATTTGGCACTGCTGTGTTTTTGGCGATGGAGAATAAGCTGAAAATGTCAATTTCGCCGTATCTCACAGAGGGCGACACTTGCGCTGTTTTTGGATCGTGCTTTTACTCGTAACTTTTTTGAGGTTATGTTTTTGGTCCTGCAGGTCTATCATTTTAGTGCATCTTTTCACTCTGCAAGAAAAAGGTACTCTTGTTTCATAACGATAAAGTCAACCGTTTGCGTTGAAATTGCCAAAACGTGCCCCAAAACACCTGTTGAGTTCAATATTCGAAACATAAAATTTTCACCTACCGCTTTCATGCGATTCAAATTTTACTGATTATATTCTCAAAATTTCAGGAAAATCGTAAAAGCTCCTAAACATTTTGGAGCATCACTGTATTACTCTCTTGTGTAAAACAAATATTTTTCGTTATTACATTGATCGTCTATCTTTATCACGAGATCCACAAATTCGAGTTAAATAAATTTAGTATAAAATTTGAATACGGAATTTTTCAAAAACGGAAAAAGATAATGCCACGATTGCCTTGATGAGCAGATTTCAAAAATCCAATAATATACAGGGTGTTCCATTTAAAAAAATTAAGTTGCCATTGGTCCTACTTTTTTGGAACACCCTGTACACTAAACGGTCATTGCATAAAAAAGTATTCGCCGAACCATTGATTTTGCTTTTTGAATCACCCTTTTATCTTAAAAAACAAAAAAGTTAGGTGGGGGTTCAATTCTCAGTGAATAACCTTGTATGTACATAATAATAATAATAATAATAATAATTCTCACCCTCACAATACTCCAAACTAGGAGCACCCCAGAAGCAACCACATGCTTGTGCGGGGGAGGGGGGCAATTACTATTATTTTGTCTTCGTTGCCATTTGCGGCTAGGGCCGACTTTTTTCCGATAGAACTAGGATAGCATTCGCTCAAGTACTACGGAAAACCCTAGAAAACCGTGGTAATCCCAGTGAGTGTAGGACAATTAGTAAATCACACGGATAAAGCTATTTAGGAGCAATACCGTGAACCCACATTTGTCCAGCGCTCTTGGCCATAGCGGTGTTTTTCTTTAAAGACATATGCATGCGCCTGCCTCGAACCAAGGTCGATCGAAGGCAGAGCAACGCCACCGCGGCCCTCCTGATATTCCTCTACATGAATATGAACACTTTTTTTAAGCGTTTGGCATGCTAACAAATATGTTTGTTGAAAACGGGAATGTACTAGCTGCAGGAGGTTTTGATATCCTCAGCTACAGTGCATATGGAGGTACTTCAAAATGAAGTATCGCCTAGTGTGTTAAATAATTTCCTTAATTACACTGGCCTATGCCAATACAACTTTGTGATGAACTTCCTTAATCCCAGTGTTACCTGCAATGGCAATAAAAGAGGATTTACTTAATCCCAGTCTCTTTATAACTAACAGTTTCTGATAAAATTGTTTGATAAATATTCCAACTTTCGAAAGGCAAATTTCCATCTACTGTCATAAACTGGGATTTTCTCGATACATTTGCAAACATCGATGATGCTTGAAAGGAATTCTACCTAACTTAAGACAGCATTTTCAAAATGTGTGTGCACAAGTTTAGTCACCTTATTTCCTGTTTGGTTTACTAGTGGCGTAATTAAGAAAATTCGGCAAAAAGGTATAGTTTATCGTACATTTAAGCGAACATATTATATGTAGGTATATATTTACACCTTGATGACTTCAAAAAACTTCTTGTTGAAATAAGAACTGAGTCTGAGCAAGCTCACAAAGCTTATGCCGCTAAAATTGAGCTAGAGTTATGAGAGAACCCAAATAATTTCTGGTCCTATGTAAACAGCAATAAGTCTACAGGCAGTTTATCCAATCTTCTTAAATGAGATAATATAGAGTATAATACACTAATGGATGTTCTAAGCTGTTTCGCTGATTTCTTTCCTAATTCCTTTAATGCACCACAAGGCCATTTTGCGCCTAACGTGGAACCTGAGTTTGTTAATGCCAGTCTGGTAAACATCTTTAGATTTTCTGAATAAATTTACCACCAGACCCGATGGCATTCTCTATTTTTTTCTCAGGGGCTGTGCAGTAGTACTGTTATGTGTCCTTTTCAACAAATGCCTAAAATGCAGTAGTTATCCGGATTGTTGTGATCGTTGAAACAGTCAAACATTCGCCCACTGTACCACTATAATTTTCAGCTTCAGTAAAGCCTTTGAAATTATTCTTCATAACTGCATCTATCCACAAATATGAAATAGTATTGTCACACTTGTCGTGTGCCCCGGAGGGTTGGACTGACCCTCGCGGCTTGCCGGGATCACTGGGAGGGGTCGCTGCCGCTGGCGGAGCATTATCCAATGAGACACAGGTATACACAAAAATAACTTGTATTGTTCCAAAACTCACACGACCGTTTGTAACAGCATCTTGACTGTTTGGGAGACACGTAACTGTGGACCAGCGGGACCGCGACTGACCGGCGAACAACCCGACGATCACCAACGCTCCAGCAAGACCCCCGGAGGAATCTTCCGTCAGGCCCCCTCGCAGTCGGGCCAGAACACAGGCTTGCTGAACAGCTGCACCTTGTGCCCGATCCGACCCCTCGGGGGTGGTTGGCGATCTAGTGGCTGCTGAAAAGCGGGATCCACTAATGCCCAGCTTAGCAACTGAGCTGTACTTATACCCGCAGATTCTGCCGAGTCGGCGGGTGGACTTTGATCTATTTATTGTTTAAATTATTTATTCATCCTCGTATTTACTTTATTGACTGTCCCTCATACTCATTAAATTTGTTATTGTTATCTTTACTTTTGTTTTGTTTGGTAGAAGTTGGTTTGAATAATTCGGTCACTGGTCCACAGATGTCACTTTGGTGACAGTATTACCAAACAACGGCATGGTTTTATGAAATGCTGATTGACAACAACTAACCTAGTTTGTGCTACACAGTTTACGGCAGAAGCGATTGATGCTCACTCACAGATAGACATAATATACACACACTTCTCAGAAGCATTTTGTCGCTTAAATCATTCAATACTTCTCAATATCACTACTAACACTCAAGAAGCTCTCAAACTTCGGTTTTGTGCCCCACTTTATTACTTTTTCCGATCATATTTTATCAAACTGCTTACATTATGTTTGAGATAATGGCTTTCAAATCAAAGACTTTTATATCCGTTTCAGGATTGCCCCGAGATCTCTACAGGGATCACTTCTGTTCAATATTTTTATCAATGACAAAGGCAGAGATTTAAATGTCTATAGCTTGCTATATGCCGCTGACGGAAAATTGCTCCACAAACTTGAATGATAGCCATACCTTCTGCAACAAAATTTAATCAGAATCTAGAACTGGTACACTGACAACCACCTCGAATTAAACATCTCAAAATGTAGTATAATGTCCTTCACAAATAAGACGGCTACAATAGCGCTGTTCAGCACCAATCTGAAAATGAGTTTTTTTTATGCAAGTCGATAGTATTTTGTGTATATATGATGCTACCAAAGTTTAAATTTTATTGCTTCGGTGAAACTCCCAATATTTCTAAATCAAAACGGCACTGCGCTCGGCGCGTGGATCTGTCTGGTGACGTCATGGGTTCCTACGTTGCTGGGGCAAGAAGCGAACCGTACACGATTGCCGGCCCGCTATCAGTGCGCGATTATTATTAAACAGCAGAGCACAATCTTGGCCGTTGCGAAAAGCTTTTCTAAAGCAGATTCAAGTAATCTACCCCAGGTAGACATAGTCATGGTTATGGATTATTTCATTAATAACAAAGACTTTATAAGTGCCGAGATGCGAGGTGTTAAGCTTAAAAAGTAACTTTGATTTTATTTAATTTACTAGAATACGTCTAAAACTTAGAATAAAAACTAGACATTTATCGCGGAAATCCCGAGACAATCTTTTACTGCGATTTTCTTGTCAAAATATGCGTATCTTGTCTATTTCTACGAAAAATATATCTCGTATTTTATTGAATTTATTAATAATTATTATAGATTCCCATTTCATATTATCATTTTGTACAAATGTTAAAATCTTACAGGTCTAGAAGGCAAGATTATGGAAATAATGCGGTGGAGTATGTGCAGTTGAAAAGAGAGCAACATATACAGGGTGTCCAACTTTAAAACTGTACAAATCCGTAAAATCTTCATTTTTGGAGATAATCGCCTAAACTTTTTTTTGTTTGAGAGAACTTCAAAAACCGCTTCTTTTGACCTTCCTGTCATTTTCAAAATGCAAATCCAGGGCCGGAGGGCCGGCTGCGATTTTTTTATACCCCCGATTTTGACGAAAACCATTTAGCGATTTTTTTATTTAAAATCTGACCTCACAGCGTTAATCAGAATACCCCAAAATCCCCATATACAAAATTTGAACAAAAAATATACAGTTACTTCCATTCTGTAGGGTGTCAAAGTTGAGCAAAATATAAATTTTAAAGACATCTAGTGAGTCAAGAGTGCCATGGAATCCCTTCAAAACAGTCAACAGGACCACTCAAAATGTTGGCGTGAAAAGATTTACAACAAAAATATTCAGGGTATTTTTTTCTGAGCCATCTCAAAATTCTGAATTTTTATTAAACTTTAAACTGGTAGGAGTGCTCTGGAATCATTGGAAAAATATTAATAAACACAAAAGTAATTTATTTCTTTACAAAATGCCAACCAACAAATTAAAACAATTTAAATTATTGGACCTTTCTCAACAAAGTCACCGTCCAAGATGATACATTTTCTGTGTTTCCTGTTGTGGCACACCATCCACATTAACTGATATGGACTTACTGACTCGCAGGCTTCTGTATTTTTTAGATTTAGTTCGTTTATAGTGTGTGAAGCGGTTTTGATATACTCGATTTTTGAGCCGTATAAAGTTCCAAAAATTCAGTAATTTGAGATGGCACAGATAATACGACCGTGTATATTCTGTATTGGACCTTTGCAAACCAACACCTTGAGTGGTCCTGTTAACCATTCAACTGTTTTGAGGGGATTCCATGGCACACTTGACTTGGCAGATGCCTTTAAAATTCCTATTTTGCTCAACTTTGACACCCTGCAGTATGGAACTTACTGTATATTTTTTGTTCAAATTTTGTATAAGGGGGTTTTGGGGTATTCTGATTAACGCTGTGGGGTCAGATTTTAAATAAAAAAACGCTAAATGGTTTTCGTGAAAATCGGGGGTATAAAAAAATCGCAGCCGACCCTGGATTTGCATTTTGAAAATGGCAGGAAGGTCAAAATAAGCGGTTTTTGAAGGCCCTTCAAACAAAAAAAGTTTAGGCAATTATCTAAAAAAATTAAGATTTTACGGATTTGTACAGTTTTACAGTTGGGCACCATGTATGTCACGTAAAGGCAAAAATTACCCCCGAGCATAAGATTAAATCTACATATTACGATATCTCTTGTACATTAAAGGAATTCGATGTACCTCGATTGTGACCTCTTTTTCATGGGTTTTTACTATTGTATAGTGTTTTATGTTCCAATTTCCTGTACACACTTGACAAGTGAGTATGACATGACGTTAAAATTATTTAGTTTTTCCACAGCTAACTATTCTCCAACCCCTATTTTATGTCATACTCTCTTTTTAGGTGGTACTGAGGATGGCTTAACAGCCGAAAGCGCTTTACCATGATTTTTAATTAAATTATTTGCATGGAAATACACTTCGTTCTCTTTTCATCTATACAGGGTGTCCGGAAAGTATGGGGCAATCTTACAGGAGCAGGTAGGGGACGTCAAAATATTACGATTGAGCTTTACCACTACGGGTCAGATCTCAATACTTACTGAGATACAGTGCGTTGTAACTCTTTTTTTCAAATTGAATTATGGCAATATCTCCCAAACTAATCAAGCTGTTGAACTGAAATTTGGCACTGCTGTGTTTTTGGCGATGGAGAATAAGCTGAAAATGTCAATTTCGCCGTATCTCACAGAGGGCGACACTTGCGCTGTTTTTGGATCGTGCTTTTACTCGTAACTTTTTTGAGGTTATGTTTTTGGTCCTGCAGGTCTATCATTTTAGTGCATCTTTTCACTCTGCAAGAAAAAGGTACTCTTGTTTCATAACGATAAAGTCAACCGTTTGCGTTGAAATTGCCAAAACGTGCCCCAAAACACCTGTTGAGTTCAATATTCGAAACATAAAATTTTCACCTACCGCTTTCAAGTGTTTCATATCAACGGTACCATTTGAAGTGAAAAAAAATCCCTATGAACAAAGTACCAAAAATTATTCGCTTTCAAAATGGAAAGGATTGAATTTGACAAAATTTTG
The DNA here is from genome assembly GCA_963920635.1 of Pseudeuparius sepicola. NCBI lineage: Eukaryota > Metazoa > Arthropoda > Insecta > Coleoptera > Anthribidae > Pseudeuparius > Pseudeuparius sepicola. Next base: position 40,462,782 of record OY987302.1, on the reverse strand, counting down.
ACACGCTGTTTCAAGAAAACCAATGGTGTTTTGACCACTGCTCATTTGGCATTTTTTTCATCATTTTGAATGTACAGTTGATCTGTAATATTTGAAAGTGGTAGGTGAAAATTTTAAGTGTCGAATATTGAACTCAACAGGTGTTTTGGGGCACATTTTGCCGATTTCAACGCAAACGGTTGATTTAATCGTTATGAAACAAGAGTACTTTTTTCTTGCAGAATAAAAAGATGCACTAAAATAATAGACCTGCAGGACCAAAGAGATAACCTCAAAAAAGTTACGAGTAAAAGCACGAGCCAAAAACAGCGCAAGTGGCGCCCTCTGTGAGATACGGCGAAATTGACATTTTCAGCTTATTCTCCATCGCCAAAAACACAGCAGTGCCAAATTTCAGTTCAACAGCTTGATTAGTTTGGGAGATATTGCCATAATTCAATTTGAAAAAAAGAGTTACAACGCCCTGTATTTCAGTAACTATTGAGATCTGATCCGTAGTTGTTGAGCTCAATCGTAATATTTTGACGTCCCCTACTTGCTCCTGTGAGATAGCCCCATACTTACCGGACACCCTGTATACACATGCACACAGCCTCCCACTCCTTTGTATTAATGATAACATGCCGCATATATATAGTCATGAAACTTTTTAATGCCCGATCGATTTGTGCAAAATTTCGTTCGGATGCAGACAATGTTTGGCTGTGGTAGGCCACTGGCACGTCAATCCCTATGTCACTAGGTTGACTTAACACACAACCTACACCATATGGGCTCGCGTCACATGTTAAAACGAGCGGTTTAGTTTCCGTATAATGTCCAAGTATAGGTTCGCGGGCTAGAATGTGTTTTAGTTTTTCAAACGCGCGTTGTTGACTTGCACGCCACTTAAACGGTTCGTTTCTATGTAACAACTTATGTAATGGCTCGGCTAGAGTAGCCTTGTGCTAGGCGCAGGCGCACTACAAATCGCAGAGACTTTATCTTTTGTGGGACTTATTCCCGACGCAGTTATTTGAAACCCTAAAAATGTGATCGTTTCTGCGCGAAAAATGCACTTGTCCTTCCTTAATGAAGGTCATCTACTTGGAAACGACGTAGCACTTCGCGTATCTTCATTTGAAGGTCACTATCGAAATGTCCTACTATCAGAATATCATCGTAATATGGCAGAATACCGAGTATTCCTGTCAAACGCCTGTCGATAAATCTTTGGAAGATTTGTGGTGCAATTGACACACCAAATTGAAGTCTTTTACATCTAAACGCGCCACGATGTGTTATAATCGTTTGAGCATCTGCACTGTCTTCGGTCTACCGAAAGTTGTAAGTAGGCCTGGGCTAGATCCACTTTTGCAAAAACTTTACCCCCTGCTAGAGCGGATAAAATATCTTGAACACACGGCACTGGGTATTTGTCTGCGCGAAGCGCCTTATTCAACGTACTACGGTAGTCACCGCAAATTCGGACCTCATCGTTGTTTTTCGCGGCCACGACAATAGGAGTACACCACCGAGTGTGTGTGACTGGTTCAAGTACCCCTTGCGCAATGAGTCTGTCGAGTTCGCGGTTCACTTTGTCTTTTAAAGCGAAGGGAACCTTCCGTGCTTTCAAAGTTATTGGCTTTACCGAACTGTCCACATCTAGTGACACGGGAGGTCCCCTGTAGGTCCCAAGGTCCTCTCCAAAAACACTGGGAAACTCTAGAACGATATCGACTGCTCGGTCGGAGGAAGAGTTAACGGCACTTACCTCGGCAATGCAGAAACCTAGTTGCGAGAACCAGTTCCTACCTAGTAAGCTCGCTCTATCTTCGGCGGCTACCATCAGGGGCAACCGTGCCTTCCTTTGCTTGTAGATCACCTGCGTGTCCACATATCCCAAGGTTGGGATGACGAGGTCTTGATAGTCGCTTAGGACAGGTCCGTCCTGCCTCAGAAGCTTCATATCTCCGAAAATCTTAAGGAATGTTATTCGACCAATCACCGTGCGGGCTGAACCTGAATCTACCTCCATAACTACCGGCTTATTGTTCATAAGCACCTCCACCATAACTTTGTCACTGGGATCCTTTCCTGTTATTTATTGGCAAGTCATAGTTTTGGCTTACCCTGGTTGACTCTGGATCATTTGCCTCTTGATTGTGTACCTTATTATGCTGGTTTTGCCCTCGATTTTTGTGTTTCTTGGAGAAACATGCCTTTTCAATGTGTTCAATCTTCTTGCAAAAATTGCATTTTGCTTCTTTATAAGAATATGAATCTGGCGAATGTGCCTCCTCGCAGCGGAAACATTTTTGATTTTTCTTTTTACTTTGTGTGGCTTTCCAGGCACCTTCACCTCTTTTCCCGCTACTACGCACTGCCTGTATTTCACCTGGAGCGCTGGTTAATTTAGATGTCGATTCTTTTAGCATCGACAAACTTCGGTTTGCTGTCTTGTGCGCAAAACATATGTCTTGAGCTTTCGCAAATGTAATGTCCTTTTCTGCTAGAAGCCTACGTTGCAAGGCATCGGCGCGAACACCACACACGACTCTGTCTCTGAGCATTACCTCTAGAGTTGTGCCGAAACCACAGTTCTCCGCTAGATGTCTAAGCTCCTTGATAAAAACAGCTATACCCTCGTCAGGTAACTGATCTCGTCTATGAAACTTGAATCTGCAAACCATCTCCGAAGTTCCAGGGGTGAAGTGCCCCGTCAAAATAGCGATGATCTCATCAAAGGTCTTGTCCTTGACTTTAGAAGGTGCCAAAAGCGATCTCAAGATTTCATACGTAGCAGGGCCACATGAACTCAGAAAAACGGCCTTTTTCTTTTCGGCGTCCGTGATACTGTTGGCAGTCAGGTAGAATTCGATTCTTTCGTTGTACGAGTCCCATCCGTCCGGTTCATTCGGGTTGAAGTGTTCAATCGAGCTGATGGCAGCCATTCTGTTGTAGTTTATTTTGTGCCACTGAGTTCTATCAATGTCAATGACACTAGCTTTCACACGCGATTTTCGACCGTTAATACGCGCGCGATCGCGATCCCATCCTCGTCGCCAAACAATCCCAGCCAGCAACGCTATAACCTTGACATCAATACGACGTCGAATATTGGTGACAAGCTGTGTACTAATATTTTTTAAAATATAGGACGTCGAATCGACGTCGATTTTACGTTTTTTACGTATGTTCCATTATTGGAGATTATAAGACGTCGAAATTACATCGAAATAAATTACTTCTATGCCCAGTTTGTATTCTCGTGATAGTTGACGTCGAGAAGACGTGATAATGACGTACTGCAGCCTGCGCTTGCGCAGTGCGCGTCCTGGCCGCGCCGCCGCGCCGTGCACCGTCTTCGTCTCCGCTTTCCGGTCTCGAACGCAGCATGCCACGCCGTTAATTGTCTGGAGCTGTTCCGCGAGCACGTGTCGTTCCCTGTTATTGACCTAGCTATTGTGTGGATCCGGTGTTCCGGTGCTTCGCGTTGTAGTACTTGACTGAGTTTTTATTGTCTATTATCCCCTATGTAAGTAGTAAAAGCTCGAGAAAAAACAAACATGTAGCCTCTATGCCACACCGCTTCTCTAGCCACCATGATGGATTTACATTACGCAAATTTTAACCTAGCATGAAATTCACCCAAATGACATTCAAAGTCAAGGTTCCTTGTTCAAAGTGATTTAATTGTCCATTTTATACTGCAAAATTCTATACTACCTTCTACCATTTTATTTATTTCCATATAGGTTGTTTTAGCTGCCTCCATGGCAAAGTTAACATTAGTACAAGCCCCAAATCCAGAGCATGTGCTGACAGAAGCTGCAAATGTGCTGTTGGGTCCTGCCTGGACTTCATTATTGTGTTGCTTCCCAAATCACGCCTATCTTTCTGATTTGGTTAATGTTATACCGCACTGATGATTGCCGAATAGCATGAATTAGGTACTTTCTCTTGCATTCTATTTTATTTATGTTTTTGTATTGTTTTTTATTTTTTTTGTGTGTGTGTTTGTTGGCACTTAAAATATAATAAACGTATATTGATTAAAAAATGTATTTAATTTCATTTACAAATCACAAACCCTTTTATATATCTTTTGAGTATAAAAAGTTTGTTCAGCGAATGTTCGGCCCTACGTCACAACTCCCGTCCTTGTCTTACTCGTGAATATACGATGGATATCGGTCGTATATTCACGAGTCAGACAAGGACGGGAGTTGTGACGTAAGGCCGAACATTTGCTGAACAAACACTGTGCGTTGCGACGCCATTAAGTAATTTTTCACGTCTTATTAGACGTCACCATTACGTACTTTGCACTTCCTATTACACGTCGTCATTACGTAATTTTGCACGTCTTATTAGACGTCGCTGAGCACGTAAATTCTCTGTGACATATTGCCGTCAATTCTACTTGTTTTCTGCGTCGAACTTTTCGTCGATCGACGTAATGCGGTACGTCTATTCAACGTAGAAGAAACGTCTTTTTGCTGGCTGGGATGTTGTGTCTGGGAGGTGGAAATAACTAACGTATCGGGTACAACGCTTTATTGTTCCTCCAAAATTTCTTAATTTAGGGTCGCGAGCGCCACGTGTCTTGTCGAAGCCGCTATGCTGCTAAAACTAAAAACTAAACTACGTTTCCGTAGTTACGCGCACTTCACTCGCTCGTGTTGCCGGCTGTGGTCCAAGATACCACAATATGTATGTGCACATAAATAAAATTGAGCAAGTCCAGATACATTTTCTGAAATACCTTCATTACAAAACGTATCACTTTTATCTGTGTATCGGTTTTCCAAATCACATTCTTCTGTGGTTACTTTCAGCCCATAGCTTGAGGGATCGGCATACTGAAAACAGTACCAAATTTCTCAAATGCATTTTACGCAATAGGATAGATTGCAGCGAGCTTCTATCTCAAATCCAATTTCATTTACCGAGAGCTGAAGCATGCACGTACTGGTGATATATTTTATTTACCAACACCAAGGACAAATATTCTCAAATTTTCATCTATGTACTGTACGTGTGACAACTGTAATGAGTTACATAAGTCGAGAGACATGTTTGTGTAGTATATTTTTGTGCGGGTACAATAGTTAATTTTATTTTACTTTCTTCAAATTTTGTGGAAAATTTTATTATGAATATATGTATTTTCTTTTTAGCATTCTGCATTTAATATTATTTATCTATTGTGGTTTCCACATCTTGTAATTGATCCTCGGAATGTTAAACGTAGTGTAACATTTGAAAATTCCACTAAGTTAGAAATGATTTTTACTTTTAATTTTGTATTAGTAGCGCCATCTATTAGGGAGGTACTTAGTCTCCAATTCCAAGCACTATATTAAAAGGTTTTTGCGCGCTATCCACATGAAAGGTATGCTTATATCCCTATCCCCTTAGTTCATGGTTTGTGGTACCTGTATATCTATTGTTTTATTTCATTTGGTTAAATTGCATGTGACTGTTATAGTTTCATCTAGTTTTAAGGTTTATTTGAAGAGATTTTACCTGTTGAACATTTCACTTGGTAGTTACTTAGGTAAATTATGAATTTTTCGACTAGCAAACTTACTAGTACCGATGAGGTGAAGCGGCTATGTTCGCCCTTTTTTGCTGCTGGCAGTCATCTGGCCTTGTCGAGAGTTGAAAATTAAGGTTTTGGCTGGGGCAAAATGTTTTGAAAAAGCGGATTTTTAAATGAGATTTGTACAGTGAAGTCAGTATCTCATCATCACGCCATTTTTGTCCTAAGCCTCCCTCGGTGCCGTTTTCCATCAAGTCTCACCGGAATACCTTGCAGCAAGGGTAAACAAGCCTCCATTTTGTCTTTTTCCTTACTCGCCTAAGTCCAAATTTTCTTTCATTTGTTTTTTGAAGGATATTGTTGAGTATTATTTTACCAATAGACAGAAGAAAACTCTGGAAGTTCTTCTGCCATTTTGCTTACCGTACTGTATTTTACCTCTATAGATAAACCCACGGAAGTGGGAAGTTTTTTTTAAGTTTATTGTCACCATTTAGCCTGGTAAGAATAATTTTTTAGGTTTTTTTTTATGGTTGTACCGTTACGTCACCTTCGCCTACGGGGTGGATCAAAAGTGTCTGCGAAGCGGAACGTGACGCTGCGAGTTCTCAACAGTTCTTAAGACTTCTCATTACTTCTCTTCTCTTCTAGATGGGATAGCTGAACAAGCCTGTCCAGAACCAGATAATTTTTTTATATCACCTATTTTTGTTCAGAAGGATTTGAGATGCCTATATTTAGTACCTTTCAAGTTTTATTGATTACGTAATAATTTTACCTATGTAATAAGTTGATTATAATACTGATTTAATTTGGTAAAAATAACATCTTTTACAACTAATAGATTACTTTGGTTACCATACTTAATAATATATCTGTACTGTTTAGATACTATTTACAATTTTTCCATATATATTTTTCTGGGGTTATGTAAACTTAAAGTTCGAAACTTGATAGTAATCACCACCAAAATGTACTAACAGCAGACTAAAATTCAAGGTTTTGCATTTGTCATTGACGTTTTCTTTATCTGTATAGGGTACAGGGTGACCCCCCAAAGAGTACCACCCCCCTTTATTTTCTTAATTTTATGGTATTTTAACCGGATAAAAGGCATTTCTTTACTAATTTTGTCAAAATTTTCAGAATCTGCTGTCAAAAAGACAATTGAGCATCATATTCGGATAGGCAATTGAAATCTCCATACAGAGAGATTAATACAGTGTCTCACTTAAGAGTGAAACAACCTTATAACTTCTTTAATTTTTAACCGACCAGAACGAAATTTTTACCAAAGGTAGATGGCATTGTGGCCTACTTATTTCCAAAAAATTAGTTGCCTACTCGAAAGTTAAAGCCACCTGCTATGTCACAATCGAGGCTAAAAATCCGAAAATCATATTAGGCATTCTTTTTTCAAAAAAATTTACTAAAATTAGTTGTTCAGAATCGATCCAGGACCCCAAATCCAAAGTTTTGTTAAAGTCAAAAAATATTAAATAAAAAAAATTAAAAGTCCGAAAATAGCAATTTAAGAATTTTCTGCGTTGAGAAAAGTGTGCCATGGAAGTTTTGAAGGCTAGTTGTTTTCAAAAAGTAATCATTTCAGAATCAAATTAAAAGCTACAAAACAAATTTTAATTTTCTTGAATTTTTACTTATTTTTTTTTATTTAATATTTTTGATTTTGACAAAATTTTAGATTTAGGGTTCTGGATCGATTCTGGACAACTTTTTTTATTACATTTTTTTGAAAAAAATGCCTAATATGACATTCAGATTTTTAGCTTCGATTGTGGCATAGCAGGTGGCTTTGACTTTGATGTAGACTAATAACTAATTTTGGAAATAAGTAAAAATTTGTTCTGGTCGGTTAAAAATTAAAGAGGTTATAAGGTTGTTTCACTCTTAAGTGAGACACTCTGTATATATTGTCGTATAGAGATTTCAATTGCCTATCCAAATATGGAAAAAAGAGTTGGGCTTCAATTTCAAAAAAAGTGATGTTAGGTCCGTACCTTTTTTGTTTGATGCTCAATTGATTTTTTGACAGCAGATTCTTAAAATTTTGACAAAATTAGTAAAGAAATGCCTTTTCTCCGGTTAAAACACCCTAAAATTAAGAAAATAAAGGGGGGTGGTACTCTGGGGGGGTCAAGGTGTAATTCACGTAATGTGAAATAACGTGGATTTCTTTTATTGTCAAAGTGGTATTAGTTAAATAAGGTATATCTAAGTATGATTGTGTTATTATTGTATAAGAATCTTTTAGTGGTTTTCTTACATTGGTTTAATGCACTTCTTTGTCTTAACCGTAAACCAAAACTTTGATTTAATTGAATTTTTAAAGCTTCCCCGGAGTCTTTGGGTGAGGTCCTAATGCTTCCGGGCCCCCGGAAATAAGAAAAAACACTCAATTTCCAAGAGTTGTTTCAGAGGATTTTCCGTTGGTTTCGTTGATTCTACAGCCGTCCCTTTTCTTGAGAGTGATTAATCGTGAATCGGGAAATTCTCGTAGATATCGGATTTTCAAGATTCCTTTTGGTACCGGAGAAAAGTACGACACCCAAATAAGAGATTTACCACATCCTTCAATTTTTAGAATGGCTCTATTCTATTCTCTATACAAGGAAAGACTTTTGCGAAAAATGCCAGTCCCCTGGATTAAGTTTCATTTCCTTCGCTGTATGATCAACCTTAATTTTGCGATCTCCTTTTGCTTTATCGAGAAATTCTCTAAGTCTTTTTTATACTAAGTGTAATCTGTATCAAATTTCTTGCTTCAATATTGTACAGAGGATTTACTCATGACTCATTCTGCATTTCTAGAAGATTCGCTTGTTTTGTGAAAACGAGGTCAAAAGGTGTGTAATTAGGATACGTATGGGAGGTGGCGTTATAATAAAATGCGGAATATCTCACCCAGTTATCCCAGTCTGAATGTGCTTCGTTGGTGTATATTTGTAAGAATTCGTTAAGGATGTGATGGTTCCGCTCACATCGTCCTATCGTTTGACTGTGATAAGGTGTAGAAATTTTGTGCTTCATATTTATCAATTAAGATTTGTAAAAAGTTCGTTCTTGTATTCCATGCCCATGTCAGTTCTTACTTCTTTCATAGGTCCATATTATAGAAGAATAAAATATTCAAAAATTGCTTTAGCCACTGTTGACACTTCTTTATTGGGTACCGGAGCAACAACCATTATTTAGATAGCTCACACTGTTAGCTACAGCATATACATTTCCTTGATTAGACTTTTGAAGAAGTCCTATTGTATAAATGCAAACAATGTCAAAAGCGTTTTGCGGGGTGGGTGTGGTTCGAGATGCGCGTTGTTTATCTGTAATTTTATGACACTTAATAATGTATTTGGCAACATCAAGTGACAAACAATGACTTAAAGCAGGGTCAGCGTGAAATTTTTCAATTAATTTTGTTTTATCTTCCCTGTAACGAATTTTCGCGGATTACACAGAACAATTGACAACTTTTTAAGAACATTATTTCCCACCTGTATCATCTCGTCAATTCAACACCGAGTAAATACACTGTCATCTAAATTTAATCTCATTTTAGTATAATATTAATTATCAGCCATTTTTTCGAGCTTATATAATATTCTCACTAAGGCAACATTACCATTGACGATTGAGACTGTACTTTGCGTGCTCTTTTTTATTTCGATATATTTTCTTCTAATATCTATTCTCGAAAAGGGTAACTTTATTACCTCGTAGTTATTTATAGTTTCGTATACTCTAGATTATGTAGGCATTTCTGTGAGGTTTACATTTTTTTTATTTGTATTGATTTTGTCGCTGATCTAGTAATTGCAGGTATCTGAGACTGTGTCAACTTGTATATATTTCAAATTGTCAATACTTATTCTGTTCTTATATTATCTTAGTCTTTAATATACTCTATTTCAAAATTAAATTCTTCTAAGTCTAAACGCATTCTTGTTAGTTTAGACAAGGGATCCTTCATTGAAAGAAGATAAAATAGTGGCCTGTGATCTGTTTTTACCAAAAATTGTTGGCCGTATAAATAACAGCGAAAATACTGAATAGCCCAATGAAGGGCAGATAGATCCTTTAGAATAGGGAACTTGCACAAGAATTAAATTTGAAAAAATATTACTTTCAAACTTAATTTATTACCATTAAATGAACCACAGTTCACAAAAAACTATTTATTTTTATTTTTATGTAATAAATACAAGCAATTAAAAACTGCATATTCAAATCATTCTTGGTTGTGACGTCAAGTATTTCGTTGGTGGTGACGCCTCTGGTGGGCGGCCGCACCATGTATAAACTAATATGGGCGGCACATGTATAAAAACTACAGCGCCACGCAAGCTTTGTTTAGAAAGAGCAACGAGAATATCCTATCCTTGTCTATCCGTCTTATTATAGGCTATCTCAGTCTTGATATTGTTGATAACCTTTAAATTATTAAATAAATTAAAACTTTTTTGGCTGAGGAGGTTGTTTAATGCCCGTGTTGCCTTGGGTCTTAAAACCCTCTCCAAGGCCAAAAAGAGCTTACGCATCGAGCAATGTATTACATTGCAATGTATTACATTGCTACCGACAATTTCATATTAGGTAGATAAGTACTTTGAATTTAAATACCCTATGGAGTAGAATTATTGTGAGTAATAATCTTCATAATAACCATTGTCCAATTATTACTTAAAATGATAATTGTAAGTAATATCATAAGGGCAACTAATTTTTCCGAAAAAAATCGAAAAAACACGTTGCTAAGTAATATTTTAACAAGAAGCATGAGTCCTGGTGGCAACAAAAATCCGAGTCGAAGATGAGGATTTTTGCACCTGCACGAATGCATTTTGTTAAAAAAATATTACTTAGCATTGTGTTTTTTGGATTTTTTTCACAGGAAAAGTTAGATGCCCGAATGGTATTTGACAAGACTATTTCATGAGTAACAGATTATTCTGCATACACATAGCTTACAAAAAATACTACCTATTATACAACTCCTGTCATTGCCTTCCGATTGATCGAGCGGTGTGACGTCACAACCATTCCCGCACTTTCCTGTCGTTACAAATGAATAGCTTGCGGTCACAACTTTAATTATTTACTGCAAATTAAATATTGCGATTTAAGGGCTGATATTTGGTATGTGCTCTTTCTATAGATAGGCAAATATATTAAAGAAATAAAACAAAATTGTTCAAGTTCCCCATTGTAGGCTTATGTGATTTTCCTGTTGTGAAAGTACGAGATGCATAGGCAATGGGTACTTCTTGTCCGTTGAAATTTTGTGAAAGTACCACTCCACAAGCATCTTTGGTGATGTCTGTCGTGACATTCCTTCGACCAAACAAAAACAGAATTTTTCCTGACCAACTTATTTAAAGATTGACTGATCGATGCAAAACATGGTATAAACCTGCAATAGAAATTCTAACCTCGTCCGATGTTTGTGGTGTCGGGTATCTGTTAATGATATCATATTTGGAGTCATCTGGAATAATGCCTTTGTCTGTTATTTTATTACCTAAATACGTTACCTCTTTTCTAAAGAAATTACAGTTTCCTGGATTTAATTTTAAATTGTATTTTCGGCATGTTTCAAAAACCTTTCGTAGATTATTAAAGTGGTGTTTTTCTTCACAGCCAATTACAATTAAATCGTCAATGTATAAAAATGTTGTTTAAATCTAAATGATCCAGCGTCGACACTAAAAGATGTTATATTTCGAGACTCTTCATCCAATGCTATTGACACCTAGATATTAAATCAATTACAGAAAACCATTTAGTTCTTCCTGGTTAGGGTAGGATATCATTTATTAATGAAAGAGAAAATTTATCATCAATAAACTTCTTATTTAATTGCCTAAAATCGACAAGCCTCGCCTTTTGGCCGTCGGTACACTTTTTGGCACTAATAACAGTAGGCTATTATAGTCTGTGACTCATGTTTTATAATATCATTAGATAGCAATTTATTTACTTGATTATTTATTTCTTCTTTTTGGGCCATTGGCTTTCTGCAATTTTTCCTATACAGGGTTGTTGTCATTTAGTTTTAATTTTTGAGTATAAAAATTATTTAAATAGTGTTACTTTGTTAATATTTAAAGCAAAAATATCAGAGAATTCCTTACACAACTGTAGTACTTCTCCTTTACCTTTCTTTCACCATTAAGTTTATTTAATATTTGCCAATTGCAATCTTGAGATTCTACTTCAATATTGTAGATATTAAATTGGTTAACTTCGGTCTGGACCGGCACTATATTAAAGACCCGAGCATGACGTCATATTTCATTGTTGTTTACAGACTGGGGCGGCGCTACTCGACGAAAAAAATTGCAACATATTATAGGTTATAGGGGCGTAATCTGTGGTTATTGGTATGTCAGTTTCTGACATTTAAAATCTCTCAAATTTTAAATATCCAGTTTTATAACGATTTACCTTCTTTTTACGGTAATGAATTGTCTTTGCGTCCAGTATTTGGTAGTTTTATCCTATTAGCACAGCTTTTATAGGTAGATTTGTTTGTGATAACATGGAATTTCCATGCACATGAAGAAAATGGTATGCACAGACCATTAGGTTTGTAACGTATACAAGAATGAAAGTTGAAAATTTTGTTTATAGCTCCAAAGCGAACCAATGGTCCACCATATAAAGAAGAAACCGAAAAATGTAATGTGTTCTATGCTTACTTTCACTACAACTAGCCATGGACTTTCAAACCAAAAGGTACCAAATACTCTTTTTTGCTTTTTAGACTCGCTTTTCTTAAGAAAATGTATGGAAATATGCCATGTAAACTTGTCCAATTAGAGGGACATAACAAACAAATATTTTATTTTATTTTCAATATTAAATTCATTGTAACAGATATATTTGCATGTTTTTATTTTATTAAAGATTCTGCAACGATGGTGTTTTTAGCATTAAACCACCCTGTAATTTGTTTCGTCGTGTGGCGCCAGTGGCAATCGCTTGAAACAGCGCTACAGCTCTTTAAAATAGTGTTGGTCGAGGTTTGATTGTCTCGAGATTTAAAATGATTGTTGATGTCACACTTTCAAATGTTGTATTCATTATATTAACTAATGGTTTTTTGTTTAAAACTATTGTTCTACCTAGAAAAACGCCTAGCTGTAGTTCTTTATTTAGTACCAAATAATCCTGAGTTAGTTTTTTAGGCACTCTACTTGTTTAACCACTTCGAATCTAGGAGGGATGTATAACATTTTCCTCGGGCTACTAGCACCAGGTATAATTATGATTTTTACCTTTAGATCTTATAGGCAACGTTCAATGTAAATAATCTAGGGTAATCTTATATTTTATTAAACAATCTCTGCCTAGAATACCATCTCCGGGAATCAAAAAATCTCCGTTAACAATATGAAAAAGATGATTTAGTTTATGTCCATAAATTAAAAGATTTGTTTTCCTAATACCTAGGGAATTAGTAATTAGATGGCCTAGAGAAAAATACCCTGTATATTTTTGTATTGAATCTTTGCACACCAAAACTTTGAGTGGTTCTGTTGACCATTCAACTGTTTTGAGGGAATTGCATGGCAGACTTGACTCACCAGATGCTTTTTCTAGGAATATAAAATAAATCATGACCGGCACTCGGTCTTTCCCTGTGACCATAAAACAATGTAAAATTAAATTTGTCTACTTTTGGAGAGGTTTTGCAAACAAAATGTTGTTTTTTTTTCGATCTAATTTCACTCCATTTCTACACTAACACCATCTGACATTCCAGGTAACCTTTACAAACACTACAGGTTCGGTTTAGGGAAAAGTAGTTCAGTATACTGTTTTATAGAGATGGTGTAGTAAACACTTTGTGAGAGTGCCCTTAAGGGGTGTAACGTAAGATGTAAATTTGTTTTAGTTCACAGTTTAATTCACAAGGTGAAATAATTATTATACTTACCTATTTGTATAGACAAGTTGTATCTTTTTTATTTTTGGATATATGAAAAAATCGAACATCGTGTTTTTGAGATATTGAGATCATCACAGCGACAGATTTAGGTGCCCCATTTTCGCATACTAGCCTCGAAGAGGGTTGAAAAGTACATCGATGCTGAGTAGAATGAAGGTAAATTTACAAGTGGCCCCTGGGGATAACATATGGAAAATTCGATTTTTCATTTTTCATAATTCGATTTCGATATTTTCACGCAAGCCGTGTTCATTAAATGATTAATTAATAGAACCTCGCTTCGGAAAACCAAAGGCTTGAGTGTTGCAGGTGGCTAAAGGGTTGAAATAAGGGTGTAATCTTGTAAAGAAAAATCGAGATTTTGTCCAATTTTTCCACACAAGCCCATCAAAAGTATGAAAACGTACATCGTGACTATCCCGAAAACATACTGGCTTGAGGGGCGCGAATGGATAAGTATATTTTGGGGTCAGAAAATTTAACAGAATTTTTTTTTTCGATTTTCCATATGTTATCTTCAAGGGCCACTCGTAAATTTACCTTCATTCTACTCAGCATCAATGTACTTTTCAACCCTCTTCGAGGCTTGTATGCGAAAATGGTTCACCTAAATCTGTCACTATCTGACGGTCTAATACCAATTTCTGTTAAATATTGGTCATTTTATTATACTCTTGCAAGAATTTTACCCCTTAATAGAATTATTACAGTTGCAAAGGATTAATTTTTTTTAATTTTAGGCGGAGCAATCAAATTTTTTGATGAAGATGTTTGGATAAAAGAAGATGAAAATAAAAAATATACACTACCTTCGTATTATGAACCGAAAAAGACTCTTCAAGGAATAGATTGCAGCTATATGGACCTCAGATATGAAGGATTGGAGAATATAACAGGACTACGAAAACTGGAGTGGTTAAGTTTAAATGGATGTAGATATATAGATGATTGGTGTCTGGATAAAATTAGTAACATTTTCAGCCACAGTCTAATTTATTTAGATTTAAGGGATTGCCCAAATATTACTGAAAGAGGTTTAGGGGCCCTGTACAAAATGGGAAATTTGAAGATATTGTTGTTGGATGATTTGTGGAAAGACACAATTTATGAATTGACTTGTTTATTGTTACAAGAAACTAACCCTAATTTAGACATAAGAAGCAAATAGTGCGAATAAAAACATACTTATAAATTATAATTAGTGTTTGTCATTTTTTCTATAGTATAGTATTGCTAAAGCCACTTGAAACAGCATTAAAAAACTATAATTGGCATCACAAAAAGAATATAGGACATAAACATCCCGCAGTTTTCAAAAATATACATAATCTAACAGGTAACATAATATTTCACTTTTAAGTTTTTTTAAGGTTGTTGTCAAACACAACGTAAAGGTTAATGCACCATATGATATTGTCAAAAGGTTTCTAAAAAGCCATATCGATTATAACTATTTACACAAGTACATCCCAAGATCTGTGAAATTATGGCACGGCTATCCACAGCAATTCACTGCGCAAGTGGCCAGCCGTCGAATAGTGTAACCCATGCAAGTATTGGTGATATTATATTAGGCCAGCATGTGGTCACTTGTTTTTACTACAATATCTATCTTTGTCTCCTTCATCTCTTTTTACTATTACCAGGGTAGGTTTAATATGGTTAAAAAGTGTTTTGTCTCGTATTTTATTGTCGAGGCGCCTGTTCTTGAGCTACCCTGGTAAAATATAAATGAACTCACTTGGAACACAGTGATATATTTCATAGCATTTACCATGCTCTGCTACTGGTAAAAATACCAGACTTATCAGCAGAAATCACCCGTATAAAATTCAAAGGTTTTTATGCGGTCGGTGTCGACCTAGTCAAGGAGGCAGCCATTAAGAAAGCGAGCATAGCAATTTGATTGGTTGGCATTTCGGAGATCCACGGAGCAAGTGTTAGGCCAATATAACCAGCGCCATGCATGGAAATAAGTATTGCGCTTTATTTTACGGATTTTGGTTTTGTGTATAGATTTTTGTGTGGTGTTGTTTTGTGTGAAACAAAATTATTGGTTTGCTTTGGTTTGAATTATTTCAAAGTTTATTTTATTCTTTTTTAGAACATTTAAATAAAAGTTTTAATAATATTATGAAGGGCCACGCGCCGCTTAAGACTCTTGTCTTGCTTACAAAGCAAAGCCGCCCAAGCATTTTTATGCTGTTCCAAGTGACTTCATTTATACCATACCTGCATAGATAACAGTCTTCATGCGAAAACTCCAACCCCCTCCCATTATTTCTTTAATTTTCACAGATAGAGAAAAAAGTTTTATATAAAAGTTGCACAATAACTATCGAGCTTTAGAAAGGTATGCTTGCGAATTATGCATGGTGTATAATAAAAGCAGACCAAATATAGTGTGTCCTCCAAAAAGTTCGCACCATAGGGGGAAAATTTTTAATTAAGGTTTAATTTTGAAATTTAATTTTGGGGTTACCTTTGGCTTTAAAAAAGATGAAAAATGACTCACTCAAACGTGGTCATGCGACTTTCGTTATCTGTCAAAAATGACATTTATAAAAATATATCACCAAAAATGGGTTTATTTGTTAAAATATCAAAAAGTTTTACTTTAAAAAGTTGTTTCTTTTTCAATTTTACGTAAGTGTACCAACTTTAAACGCTCTACTAAAATATTTAGTTTTTTGCCAATTTTTAATATTTATGAAATTTTTGAAAATTTTAAAAACTCGAAACTTCGTAAAAACTATTTTATATCACTAGCTTTATCATTATATTAATTTTTTATTACTAATTACCGATAAGAATAGGTATTTTTCAAAAGAAAATGATATTTACGCTTTAAAATTCTGTTGTTTGTTGCAAAGTTGATGTACCATCTAGCATTTGGGGTATAAATTTAGTTACATTATGTTTCCCAGTTCCAAATTGATGCCAAAATAATAATAAATTAAAATATCATCAAACTATTTTACGTATCTAAGCAAAATTCTTTACTTTTATTGAACAAATAATTATTGCCTTTAAGTTTAATTTCACATTAATCGATATTGATGAGTAGGCCATGGAGAGAATAGAAGCAATTGTTTTTATTTGTCAGTTTGATAACTGCAATTGTTTTTATTTGACAGTTATCAAACTGCAGCGAAAGGGTTAAGTTTAATTTCATATTAATCGATATTGATGAGTAGACCATGGAGAGAATAGAAGCAATTGTTTTTATTTGACAGTTTGCAGTTTGATAACTGTCAAATAAAAACAATTGCTTCTATCATCCATCATTTTAGTGCATCTTTTCATTCTGCAAGAAAAAGGTACTCTTGTTTCATAACGATTAAATCAACCCTTTGCGTTGAAATTACCAAAGTGTGCCCCAAAACACCTGTTGATTCCAATATTCGAAACATAAAATTTTCACCTACTGCTTTCAAATGTTACAGATCAACTGTACATTCAAAATGATGAAAAAAATGCCAAATGGGCATTGGTCAAAACACCATTGGTTTTCTTGAAATAGAGTGTCCAAATTTTGTCAAATTCAATCCTTTCCATTTTGAAAGCGAATAATTTTTGGTACATTGTTCATAGGGATTTTTTCCCCAGTTTAAATGGTACAGTTGATCTTTAACACTTGAAGGTGGTAGGTGAAAATTTTATGTTTCGAATATTGTAAGCAACAGGTGTTTTGGGGCACGTTTTGGTAATTTCAACGCAAACGGTTGACTTAATCGTTATGAAACAAGAGTACCTTTTTCTTGCAGAATGAAAAGATGCACTAAAATGATGGACCTGCAGGACCAAAAAGATAACCTCAAAAAAGTTACGCGTAAAAGCGTGATCAAAAAACAGCGCAAGTGGCGCCCTCTGTGAGATACGGTGAAATTGACATTTTCAGCTTATTCTCCATCCCCAAAAACATAGCAGTGCCAAATTTCAGTTCAGCAGCTTGATTATTTCGGGAGATGTACCCAAAATTCAATTTAAAAAAATGAACTTTAACGCCCTGTATCTCAAAAGTTAGGACGTTTACGACATACGTTCATATGAAGTTTTTTGCTTAAAATGGGCCCAAGAATAACTCCCTTAAGTATTAGCATGTCATTAAGGAACACCCTGTATAGTATTTCAGATTTTCAGTCGTTGAGGACCTCAACTTGAGGCATTGCTTGCGCGACAATACCGGACAGTAGCAAAATATGTCGCGTAACAAAAAGCTAACCGATAAAGAACTGGAAGAAATATTGGCAATTTTGAATTTAGTTTCGAATAGCAATTGTATTTTATTTATTTATTTTTGTTTTATATTGAATTTAGTTTCGAAAAGCAATAGTGTTTTATTTATTTATTTTATTTTGAATTTAGTGTTGAATATAACTATAGTGTTTTATTTAGTAGATAAAATAACGAGTTTTGCAGCCAGAAAGGTATATATTAACTTCTTTTTATAATACCAAGCTTTCGGTCTACTTCATGACCTTCATCAGGGCTAGAAAATTTTTAAGTTATTAGAAAATATTGAGAAAAGGTTGAAATTTTACTCACAATTATGTTGAAGTTTTTTACCAATATTAAAACCAGATAGATTTTAGGTTTAAAAGGGCCAGAAAAAGGTTTTTACATAATTTCGTGTGAAAATTTATACCGTCAATTTTGTTTGTAATTGTTTTTTTTTGTTAATAAGGTAATTTAGTTTCAAAAAACAAAAGATAAATTTATAATAAGAAAAAATGTTTTTTAGGTTATCATCAAAAAGTGCCAGAAAACTTGGTGTGATACAAGGTTAGAAATAACCTTAGTTGATATAAGGTTATGTTACAACATTATGGAAATCCAGATTTTTATATAATTATTATAAGATGTAAGAGTTACAATGAAATATTAATAGATGTATTGTTATTAGAATTATTTAAAGATAAAATAAAACAGTATATGGAACTTAAATCTTTGATGTCTGTTTTTTTATTAATTGACTTGTTATCATTATTAATTTCAACCATTTCAAGAAATAACCTTTTAAGATTTTTTTCCCTATATAATATTGAAACATTGTCAAATTTAAAATGATGACCTGTTATAAAAGCATGTTCACTTAAAGCAGTAGTAGTTTTTTGTAATTTGACATCACTTTTATGTCCTGAAATTCTATTTTTTAAATTTTGTGATGTTTGACCAATATATGAATTATTACAGTTGTTACAAGGTATTGAATAAACAACATTAGATTGGTTAATTATAGGTGTTTTATCTTTTAATTTTGTGTATAAACTTCCAATCGATTTAACATTTTTTAGAGCTATTTTAACATTTTCATTTTTAAACATTTTAGTTATTTTAGGGGTAAGTTCTTTAATATAAGGTAATGACCTATAAAAGAAATGATCAGGAATATTATCAACCTCTTGAATTGCAGTAATATTATCATCATTATAAACATTATTTGAAAATTTCGTGGGGACGTGTATTGAAAAGTAATTTGTTAAGGAATTTTTCGGGGTAAGAATTATCCAAAAATATAGATTTAATTAAATTAAATTTTCAGAAATTTCATACATATTAAAAATTGGCAAAAAACTAAATATTTTAGTAGAGCGTTCAAAGTTGGTACACTTACGTAGAATTGAAAAAGAAACAACTTCTTCAAGTAAAACTTTTTGATATTTTTACAAATAAACCCATTTTTGGCGATATATTTTTTAATGTCATTTTTGACAGATAACGGAAGCCATATGACCACGTTTGAGTGTGTCATTTTTCATCTTTTTTAAAGCAAAAGGTAATCCCAAAATTAAATTTCAAAATAAAACGTTAATTAAAAATTTCCCCCCCCTATGGGGCGAACTTTTTGGAGGACACTGTATATATTTTTGCTTTTAATATTATACCCCTGTATATTTTTGGAGCTAATTTTTCTGATTGCTACGTTATACAGGGTGTTTCTAAATTACTTCGAAATATTTTAAAAGGTGATTAATTCTCCAGCGAAAATTAAGGGGGGTTCAGATCAATTTTTACTCAAAACGTTTAAATGATTAAATAACATTCAATTTAAACAGTACTTGGACATGCGCGAAAGGTATGCCATCCTTTTTTCAGCATTTTCATAATAAGAACTTGCATACTTCTCATTGGCAGCCTGTTCAGAAACGTGGAAAAATTAATTATTAAAATACAAGATCACGTGGCAATAATAGCCCTTTGGACCCACCCTAACGGTATGCCTATGGTTTTCCGAGGAATTTTCTATTTGAACTTCATTATAAAAAACATGGCAGCCTGTATAAAATCATATCAAAACGCATATTTTTCAAAAACTCAGTTTTTCACATGAAGAACCCAGGATGACTCTCTGATTCATACCTTATTAATGTGAGAATATGTGCCACATAATGCCCTTTGCAAGGCATACTGAGTAAAATCACGTCCAAAAATCTGTCACTATCTCCCGGTCTAATATGGCATAAAATGAAACAAGGTAAGAAATGATCCACAGCGAACTGTACCCGAATTAAAAAATAAAATCACTGACATTTGGGATACGTTTACGCCAGAAATGTGTCTGTCATTAGTAAGATCAATGCCTAAACGGATAGAGGCAGTTATTAAGTCGAAAGGAGACGTTACTTCGTACTAATTGTTAGATTTTGTTAAAAAACTCTTAAGTGTCCGAAGATTTATATGTCACCAATTTATTTATTTATCCTAGAAATATATTCACAATGTAACAAGGTTTCCTGAAAATAAATAATTGTTTTTGAAAATATGTTGTTGGTACTATAAATAAACGTAATCGTTAGGGTTCGGTAAAATTTTAAACGGTACTTTGAATTTTAACACTAATTATTAAACTAAGCATCGGTGTCCGAACATTTATGTGTTAGGGCTCGTAGTATATACTTATTTTAAACAATAAACAAATTAATTACAATTTTCTGAAATTGTATGTGTGACTTATAGTAGGCCATGAAATAAAGGAACAATGTCATCATAACCATAATAATATTAGTATAATCCTATATAAATACAGAAACAACAAAAATAGTTCAACTTTTTCTTTAAAACATTCTTGCCGGTCTTTTTTAAAGCCGCGTATCCACTGAGCGAGGCTGCCTCGCGAAGCGGCCGCGCGAGGCAGCCTCGCGCAGTGGATACCTGTGCCTCGCTATATTGCGCGGCAGCCTCGCGAGCATGCGCGGCTGCCTCACCTCGAGCAGATTTCAGTCGGTTTTTGGTCACGATCAAAGCTAGTCGGACGCGCAGTGTGTACGTGTTTTTTTTTTATTTTACCCTGCCTCGCATGGATCAGGACAAGTGCCTTGAGTTAATCGAACTAATCACGTTGGCTAAATATTCAAATTCCGTTGTTGTCATTCTAGTAAAAATTTTTATAGTCTCTTCAACAGATTCATAAGCCATATTGTCTATTACCATATTGAAGCCGTTTACGGAACATTTGTTTTACCCACCAACGGTGCTTTCAGCGTTCTTTATTTTCCCTCTTTATAATTGTCAACGCAATAAAAGAAAAACTTGCAATAGCTTCAGGAGGAAATACCATTTTATTTCAGAGCAAACGATGGAAACTCTATTGCTGCCTCGCACGTACTGAGGGCTCACCTTGCCTCGACGTCTTGTCACCACATGCGCAAACATTGGTGAGGCTGCCTCGCGAGGCCGCTTCGCGAAGCAGCCTCGCTCAGTGGATACGCAGCTTAATAATTACAAATGTTGCTCAAAATGATTACCCTTTTCTCTAACACAAAATTCGCAAATTTTTGTTATTCGCCATAGTACATTTAAAACTGTTATTGATCGTCTCTGAATACTATGTAATGCGAGAGTGGTAGCCTCACATAGTTCTCCTACGTTTCGATGTCGAGTGTTATAAGTTATAAACTATATTTTGTAAATAACACCACAAAAATAAACCAAGAATGGAAAGATCGAATGACCTTGGTGGCCACCTCTATTTTTCATGGAAATAATTTTCCAAAAAAGGACATATTGTCCGTGCATTATGAGCAGGTGCTCCGTCCTGCTGTAAATACATATTTAATTGGCCCAAGGGAATTTTGTCTAGCAAAATATTCAGTTGAAAGATTCCCTTCATATAGTCAATAAGTTGTTTCTCTAAATGAAGCATGCGACGCTGAAGCCAAATCTACCCTGTCATTCTGCTCAAATATATTATGATGGTTTTCTTGATGCCAAGTTCTAGCATTTTGCCTATTGAAAATACCAGCACTTGAGATATAATATAATAATAATAATAATGTTTATTTACATCGCAAATATGAAAATTCAAATACAAAAGAAATACAAATACGACATGGCCAATACGACATGGCAAATAAACTAAAAATTGACCCACGAAACAACTCTAGTTGCTTTTTTGGGGAAGACTAAATCAGGTACCAAAGACTAAATTAGGTAAGAGACTAAAATCAGGTAAAAGACTAAATCCGGTAAAAGACTAAATCCGGTAAAATACACTAAGAAGACTAAATTAGGTAAGAGACTAAAATCAGGTAAAAGACTAAATCCGGTAAAAGACTAAATCCGGTAAAATACACTAAGACAATAAATAGCTAGACAGTGCACAACACAAACTGCCAGGTAGCCAAGTGGATACAATTAACTAAGATTCATGTTAATAATCTGATGTACAGTTTGTCTGTTGATATTCTTCAGAAATACTTTAACTTTTCTGTTTAACATTTTATAGTTTGTAACAGAAGACAATTCTCCGGCCACAAGGGCATAAAGCTTTGGTGCCAAAAAATAGGCGCTTCTCTGGCCAATACTTTTTTCACATTTTGGTGCCAAAAATAATCAGTGCTTGTTTCTAGTGTCCCAAGTAGCAAAATAATTGCCTTATGAGACTGAACTATTTTATAAGTATTTTCTAATGCTGAATTAAGGAGTATTTTATCATTTAATGCGTTTTTCTGCGACATTTTTGTGTTTGTAGAAAAACGTTTTTATAATAATGTCGTATAATCGTTTATACAACTCGCACTATAAAAATAAAACTTGGTTTTGGCTTAAAATATTGTTTAACAGTTTTAAAACGCATTATATGTCCTCTTCAAAATCATTTTAAAAAAGTGTTTTAAGTGCTTTATAGTGTTTATATTGTTTCTGTATAACACATTCAATTTCTGCGTTAAAAACAATTTTGTTAAAGTTATATACAAGCTGTATAAAGGCTTTGTATGATGATTTAAAAAACACCTTTTTAAGACAAAGATAAAAGCTTTATAAAATAAGTATAAAACTGTTTTATTATCTACCTATAAAGGCTTCGCTTACTTTGTTATAAATACAGTTTGTGCGCTATAAATACGAAATAAAATATTTTTATAACTGGTGTATAAATGCCTACGTTTGCACTATTATAGAAAGCTTAAAGAACTAAATTGTCACAAATTTCCGCATTACAAAATTTTCCTTAACCTCATAATAAGTAGTTAATGCATTTTATTATAATATCCTAAGTCATGAATAAATATGGCTTTATCACCCTGGAAAAAAAAACAAAAAGGAGTGGGCATTTCAAAAGAAATGTAAAAAGAAATATCTGTAAATTTTAGAAAATTGTACTTTTGGTGAAGGTATGCTATTAAGATTTATCTAAATATTATTTAGCTGGCCAGAAATAAACATAGAAGAGGACAATAGTGGTCTTGATAATGAAATTCGAGATGAAATAGCTGTAGTTGATGAAAGTCAGATTGATTCTGACAATAATAGTACCAGATACTAAAATTACTCATCAGGACAGAAGTTCTGACCAAGAAAAGACACGGCTCTGATCCTTTATCAGACACAGATGAAGATGTTGATAGTAGATATGGCCAAAGAAGGTATATCTATCGTCATAAATTTTGATTCCGAAGTAATAGGAAAACTAAAATAAAAAAAAAAAACTATTAAGGATATAGGCCACGACTTATAATATAAATCATTCATTTGACGAAACTAAAAATCTCACCCAAGACTAAGCACCTTTAGAATTTGAATACAATTTAGCATACAAATGCAGCACAAAATAAGTGATTAATGGTGCAGCTTCGAGAAACTATGCGACCGTTCTGTTTCTTAAAGATGCTTGCTGCTTCCCTACACGCACGATACTCACCATACTGACAGAAAGCTGATATATATCTACGCGGTTGCCAAATAGGGTTTTTTTACTTCAGCGAGCGATAACCAATAATAACCGAATTGCCTAAACGTGTTTGGTATATTTACTGTTTACTGGTTACTAATGTCATTCGCCTAAAATCGACTTAAATGCCAAATTAAAAATCTTACATGATTATTATTATAAAATTAAATCATTTTATAACGTTTTTATTGACAACTAATTGTCGTATTTCTGAACGCCATGTTTATTTCCCCCCGCCATTGTATGTTTGGTTGCCTGTATCAATGTATTTTTATTTCCAACTAGCTGGAAAAAGTAGCGAATTTCAAAGGATTACAAAAAACGCGGGTATTTTTAAAATATCCATAGATACTAATGACACTAGTTTAAAAGTTATGGGCGAGATTTTTTTTTGAATTTCAAACTTTATGCCGGCAAAAATTCGTCTATTTTGTCTCTTGAGCCGGAATTTTACCTTCGTTAAGATTGGCATAGGTTTCGGAATATGTTCGGAACGAAAACACGGTAATAAACATTGTAATTATCCAGTCTTGTTGTAAATAAAAAACATAGGCAAAATACCCCTTCAATTATGCAGCGGGAATGCAAAAGTGTGGCTATTTTTATCAGATGGCGCGAAAAACAGACGATCGATGAACGGTTGACGCTGTTGTTACAGGTCCAGTTTAATAATTACATATATTATGTTCATATGATCAATTTAACTTTTTGGCGATATAATATTCAATCAACTAAGCTGTCTGATTACTTTTTTATGTTTTTGTATTACTTCCATATTATTATATACTATGAATTGCGAATTTTTAATATTAAAATAATATAAAACTTTAAAAGGTATATTCGGGAGACCCTCGTAGCTCAAAGACTCCGATCTGTGATTTTAACCCCTCTCTTTTTAGCAATGGATCATTGATTTTTAGCTTGAAAGGTACACGGGGGCACTAAAAACTGCTTTAGTTGATTTTGCATTATTTATACATACGTGTGGGTTGGGTACTGTTATGTTCTTATAGTTATGTCGCCGTTATGTAAGTATTTTTCGTGAGGAAAACACAATCGTTAGCATATAAACTGACATGATTAGGGAAGGATTCATGTCTATGTCTCTATATGTATAGGTATGTCGAAAATTATCTATACCGGGTGTTCCATTTTAATAAATGCAGCTATTATAAATATCTCAAAAACGAAAATCACAAAAAAATCACATAAAAGTTGAAGCATATTATGAGGTGCAATGTAAGACGCACGTTTTCACTTGTAGGCAGACGACGTTTTCAAGGTCACTTGAATGTCTACCGTGTTTTTACTGTTAAAGGCATATCTTTAGTTAAAGAATGTGATTCGGCACATTTTCTGTAGGTATAGTATTGCGCTGGTATTGCTGGCTTAAAAGTTCTACAAAATTATGTTTAGCTTTTTCATTGAAATGAAACATGGTCTTTTATGTGTACATAAGGTGTTTCTTCGTTTGCATTAACACTACATTCAAACACACATTTTAAGTAACGCAATAATTAAGATAAATACATATCTCGAAAATAAAAAATGAAAAAGATAACGATATATTGATGCGAAAGAACATCTTCTGTACCCCAGGTTGTTTAAACTCCAACAACCTTGTTCTGTACCTATATGTTAAACATCTACAGTGTGGCCTCCGTTAAGCAGTTACCACCCTGGTAAAATATCTTTATTTGTTTACCGATTTTGATAAACTTTTTTTGTTAGGTTCAAAAAGCACATTAAACAATGTGTGTAACTTTACTTTTGGGCTGTAATCACGGCCATCTGTCAACACGGGCTCAATTTCAAAAAGTACTATTATTTGTTTAATAATATTTTTATTAGGTACAGGGTGTCCGCCTGAAGGTGATAGGAACATTCACTTTAACCATTCCTTATTTTTTTAGACAAATTAATGATTTAAAAACCAGTTTGTTGCAGTTTTTTCCAAACAATGTAATGTCGTTTGGAAAAAAACAATCGAACGTCAAACAAAAGTTATAACCAAAAAACCTTTTTGGAAAAAATGAAGATGGTGCAAAATGTATCTTTTTATTAATTTAAACATATTTTTTTTATTAACGGATAATAATAGAACACATATGCAGTTAACTTTGGGGTTACCTTTCGATTAAAAACGAGGAAAAATAACCGACTCAAACGTGGTCACGTGACTTTCGCTGTCTGTCAAAAATTATATTTAAAAAATAAAATCCCTAAAAATTGGCTTATTTGTTACAATTTCAAAACGTTTAACTTGAAAAGTCGTTTCTATTTTAATGTTACATAAGGGCCTATTTCCTATTTATAAAATTTCTTAAAATTTTAAAAAGTCATTACTTCGTAAAAACTATTTTATATCACTAGCTATACAACATAATATACGAGTATCATTCTATAATTTTATTAACTTTTTATTATTACTAAAAAATATCGATAAGAATATGTCTTTTTCAAAAGAAAATTATATTAACGCTTTAAAATTCTGTTTGACACAAAGTTGATGTACCGGCAAGCATTTAGATAGTACCATAGAAGAATTTACGTAGTAGATTCTTCTATGGTAGTACCTATAAATTTATTTACATTACATTTTCCATTACCTACTCTAAATGTATGCCAAAATAATACATATATTAAGATATCAGCAAATAGTAGGTATTTCACGTATCTAACAAAATTCACAACTTTACGTCAACTTTGGATCAAATACAACAGAATTTTAATTTCTTTCGGTTTATCAATATTAAGCACTTAATGAAAAGTTAATAGAATGATAAAAGATAAAACTATAGTGACATAAATTCTAAATGTCAGTTAGGGTAAGTATTGTGATCATTTATGCGGTTTTGAGGGAGAATTATTATGTCATGACAGTAGATTTGACAGCCGGTAGGGAGTCCTCTTACTTAATATTTTACTCAACAATATTCTTAATAACTATGAAAAAATATAGAAAAATAAAGGAGCGTAAATATTCACATTATTATTTTGTGTTTAACAATTCTCAGTTTCAATCCCAAAATACGCCAGGATGGAAGCGATGTGCTGTTATTTGTATAAAAAAGGGGGTCGGTCCGGCTGCCTCCCCCTAGACCCCTGGTTCCGACCAACGACCTTGCCGGTCAACAAAACAGCTTATAAGGAACGGAAACTTATTTTAGCAAGGCGAAACATTACTTTTTATTCTCGTTCTGTACCAATGGCCGCTCCCCAACTCCAGCGCCATCTCACAGACACTTGCGCAATTTTTGCACTCCAGTACCCAATTTCTGTTTTAGCAACGTTTTATTTCCGTCCCTACATTTTCCAGTGACCGCCATTGTCCACGAAAAATATTTTCGGTGTTAATTGCAATTAACACAATAAATATACTTTTTATAAATATATAAGGTATTATATTTGATTTATAGATCACTAAAAGTTACTTCCGATCAAAAATAATACCTTCGAAAAATATTTATATATTTTAATGTTTTTATCAGATCGGCTAATTAATGGCTAATTTAAGGCGCGTCTATTTTTTAATACAAATATATATATATATATATATTATTAGAAAATTTTGCTGCGTAGGACAATTCCTAGTGCTAGTGCCCAACAAATCGTAAAATTTATTATATATTTTTGCTAACATAAATTTCCTTATGATGGCGATGGTCTGTTTATAAGTTCAGGTTTTCGAATCAGTACCAACGAGTCCTTAGAATTCTTATTTCTCTACCTTATATGAACTTTACCCGATATTTTTGTTGTAAGTTGCGTCACAAAAGAAATGAAATATCGTATAAAATTTTGTACTTGTATATGTAGAGGGAGCTGAACAGACACATTTTATCACTCTTATAAAATAGGTATAGGAGCGCTAAAAAATATATTTATAATGGTTGTAAAGCGCATATTTGGAGAGGTTGTAATAATAGTTTCATAGACACACTTATAAAATAGTTTTTTAACTATTACATAAAGATTCTATTGAGATGATATAACCAGTTATAACAATATGTTAAAAGAACCGAAAGATTTTATAACTTAGGCCTTTTTTGGTTGTATACGTATTGTATTAGACCTGTAAAGGGCACTATAGGATTTTCATTGTTCTATTAGATATGTTGTATAGCATTTCTTAGAACCCTTATAAAACTGATTTTGCTACTTGGGGTGGTATTCATGATCCACTCTGCAAATGTTTATTTTCCCATTAAAAACAAAGAGAACAACTTTAAGGAAAAAGAGCTGTCTAATGTCCAACACTGCCTCTGTAAATAGTAGATCACTTTGGTATGTATTTTGTCTTCGGTATATTATTTTTATTGCCCACTTTTGAGCTACATTTAAACACTCAAGATAAGGTATTACTTACTCCTCCCCATCCTATCAAACCGTAAGTTATTTGGGACTCTATGAGAGCATAATAAAT
This sequence comes from Pseudeuparius sepicola, assembly GCA_963920635.1. Classification (NCBI taxonomy): domain Eukaryota; kingdom Metazoa; phylum Arthropoda; class Insecta; order Coleoptera; family Anthribidae; genus Pseudeuparius; species Pseudeuparius sepicola. The sequence goes on along the minus strand of OY987302.1, from coordinate 40,434,683 downwards.
TATTATCAAGTGATCTAGATCTAAAGATTCTTTCAAAAACTTCAGACGATATAACAGTTTTCGGATTTTAGCAGTTACAGATCTAACATGCAAGTCCCAACGCAGGTGCCCCAAATACTTTATTAATTCGGCTTCTGGAATCTCTATTCCGTTACTGACCAGAGGACCCATATTTGGGAGAAAAGTTGCATAGGAGGTAAAAGGCAAATATTTAGTTTTTCCACGTTTGAGGTCAATTTATTTCGCTGAAACCAATCCTGGACATATTTAAATTCTACCTCTGCTTTAACCTTCACATCTGCCCATGTTTCTGCCGAGTATGTAATTGTTATATCATCTGCAAAGCAAAGGATATGACCATCACATGCTTGCTCCAAGAGACCATTTATATAGATAACAAACAAAAGGGGACCCAGTACAGTTCCCTGTGGGACTCCACAGGAAACAGGCCTGAGGTCACTACCTATACGATCCATCAATGTTCACCATTTGTCGACGGTCTGTCAAATAACTTCTCAGTAAAATATGCCTCATCACTCCATATCACCGATCTGGAAAAACTGATATTTAATTGAATTTGCTGCAAATACCAATAATTAATAAAAACAAAAGACAGACAATTGAGTCGATAATAAAATAATATAATAATTGAATTAACTATGTAGTAGGTGTTAAAATATAGTTCGCCAGCTTCATGAAAGTTTTTATTCTACTAACATATCATATCATTTTTCACAAAAGAAAGCATAATTATATAAAAAAACTTAAAACTAGTTAATTAGAATTAATGCAAGAAGTCTTTACTCGTACAAGCGAGATGACAGGTCACCAGTATCAAAATATAGTATTGTTTTATATGTCAACAGAGCCATGGTCTACTATAAAGTCACGCATACAATTTGAGAAAATTGTAATTAATTCGTTTATTGTTTAAAATAAGTATGTACTATTATATATTTCTGAAAAGCTGAAAACAAGCTGAATTCAAATATATATATACAAGTATAGGATGTTCCATTTAAAAAAACATAAGTTTGCTTCTACGCCACTGAATTCTACAGAAAAAGTTATATAAAACCACGTTTTTACTTTTCCTCTGCGTGAAAAGGTAACTGAGGTAAATGGGATAGCCAAAAACTGTCAATTTCCAATTTCGCCCTGTATATTAAAAACGAAGTTGGCTATGAAAATTGGACAGATTTTAAGATGTAGGTATAATTTTCCTAAATTAATAAATGGAATTTCACGAAAAATGGTAGATACTAAAACTTTAAAATAACTTGTTTTTGCAAGATCTCAGTCAAACAAAATGTAAAAATAGAGTGCGAATGAAATATTTACGAATAAAACTGATACATAATAATTATATATCAGTTAATTATTATAAAAAAAATATCTCTCAAAAATAAACGAAGGACAAAATGACTGTTAAAAAGATATTGTAAATAATATCAATATTGCCAAATGGGTTTTTCAACTTTGACCAACTCCATATAATTTTATTTTCCATGGCCTGCTGTGATTAAAATACCCCCCCCCCCCCCCAAGAACGAAAGTATATTAGTATATTAGGCATTTATTTAAGGGACTAATGAATAGTGCCATTGATTTTGCCATAACTCAAGACCCCAAATACCAATTCTCGACACCATATCTTTTACAGGGTACCCACAAAATGCATGCAAATTTGAAAAAAAAATTCTTTCTCAAGTGCCCTGTAGGAATAGTAGGGAGTATTTCAAAAAAGATTTTTTTGTCGATGCATTAAAATTCATCTAGGGTATTAATCCCTCTAGTCTCCTCGTTGCTCTATCTTATACAGAGTCTTCCTAATAAAATTAGAAATATTGTGTCTAATGTTTTTTTAATGTTTGTCTAATCAGTTTTTTTTTTGTTATTTTACAGGATATGTGTGCTTTTAAATATTTTTTATTTGAAAGGCTTTCAAAAACCGCTTCTTTGCCCTTCCTAACGTTTTCAAAATGCAAATCCAGGGCCGGCTACGATTTTTCTATATCCCACACCCCAAAACTCCCATATACCAAATTTGAACAAAAAATATTATAAGGAGTTCCATACTGCAGACTGCAGGGTGTCAAAGTTGAGCAAAATACAAAATAGGAATTTTAGACATCTGGTGTAAGGTGTGAGCATATACCTATAGCAACCTATACCGCGCAAGAGAGACGTCCGACCGGGGGAATAATTTGGCAGCCATTTTAACCCTAAATGAGGCGGGAAATTTGAAATAATTTATACGGGTGGGTTCCATAAATAAAGTAGGTAATGTCTTTGATGTCGTTTTTTGTAAAATGGAAATTATTTTAGTTCAAAGTACAACATAGGTCCACGATTTTTGTTAGTTTTAATTTTAAATTAATGCATTCGGGAAACGAAGCAGTTAACTAGGTTGAGAAATTGTACAACTTAATCAAAACATTATTTTAATCATAATAAGGAGAACTAATATAATTATTATTACTTATACATTATACCTTATACAATAGCTACATCATAAATAATTACTTATAAAAAATATGAAAATATGTTTAATTACCTACCTAAAATTTTCATACACTATTACTTGCGGTATAATTATTTCTTTGAATACTTTTAATAATAATAACCTATTTCTGAATTTTTGGCAGCAAGTTTTATTATGCTCTGGTTTTATTCCTTACAACTTTTTATTTTTGTTTGTTTAAAAAATACAAGCAAAAGAAAACTTGGTAGGTAACTTCACCTTCTACCACTTTAATTTTTGCTTCAAAAATGAAAGTGAAGTGATTTTTAATTACGCTCTTCTTTGATAAGCTTCAATAATTTTGCTGGTCGTGATCTGCGGTTAACAGGTTTAGTTGCTGCTGCTGTTTGCATTTCTTCGGTTAATTCTATTTGCTCCAGAAATGCGGCTCTCTTCGTCGTATCAAGAATAACAATGTCTCCATTTTCCTCATCTCCACGAGTTATTTCTTGAACTGCTTGAATATTATATTATAGTCGTTAACACCTATAGAGCCACTTTCTAAATTTAGTTTCTTCTCTTGAAAACCTAAAAATCAGCAAGAAATCAGAAAATATCAATGAGAAAACAATTATATTTGGCAAAAAATTATACCTATATTTGCTTACCTATGGAATGCAATTTCACAATCTATATATGTAAAAGTCTCTTTGCATTTGCACCCAGTCATGTTTTGATCTTTTAAATATGAGAACGGAAAGCTATTAACCGTACAAAATATAAAAGAAAAAATCGCAATTAAAAACTAAAAACACATCTCATCAAAAAAGCATGTCACGGTGACTTATGATTTCACCGGCGCCTTCAAAAAGTATAATGCAATTTAATTCGTACAGTATAAAAAAAATTAAACAAGGAATAAAGTAGCCACCGCTCAAACTATCAAAATAGGGTTAAAAATGGCGGCGAATTTAATCTCTTCGTTCCCTGCGCCTTGCCGTACAAAATATAAAAGAAAAAATCGCAATTAAAAACTAAAAACACATCTCATCAAAAAAGCATGTCACGGTGACTTATGATTTCACCGGCGCCTTCAAAAAGTATAATGCAATTTAATTCGTACAGTATAAAAAAAATTAAACAAGGAATAAGGTAGCCACCGCTCAAACTATCAAAATAGGGTTAAAAATGGCGGCGAATTTAATCTCTTCGTTCCCTGCGCCTTGCCGGGCCAAAAGCGGTATATGTTAATATACAGGTATGTGGGTGTGAGTCAAGTCTGCCCTTGAATGTGCCTTATAGAATCCTCTCAAAAGATTTGAATGGTCAACATAATCACTCAAAGTTTCGGTGTGCAAATATCCATATTATGAGTTAAGGTTATACTTTTCGTCATTTTTTAATGATAAAATGATACACACTGTAGGTATGTTATCGCGAAGTGTGAAAGGAAAATAAAATGAGAATAATACCGCGTTGACTGATGTATTCATAAAGACTGCTCACGGTTCTCATGTTTAACAGTTCTATGCCTCGCCATCTCTATACGTGAGAAGTCTTATAAATACATCAGTCAATGATAATACCCTCGAGTAAAGATGAATGCAAAATGAAAATGCTGCAAAAATACAAAGTTTTTATTAAGTTAGGAAAAATAGAGCTTTCCAGAGAAATTTTCTTTACAATTTAATGAATACTCATTTTGTTACGGTATTTTCTTTCCTGGTGAAGGCGTGGGTGCTACTGTGATAAATTTGTACCTACATTGGTCAAACTCGAAAAATTGAAAATTAGTAATTGTTATTTCACTACAATAGAGTTGTAGCACAGACCTTCGCTACAGACTGTGCTTCGCCGTATATTATTAGGCGAACCAAAAAATGTTAGGGTAAGCTACATCGTTGTGGGAGACATGTGGCCAACCTCTCTGTCACCAGTAAGTGGCAACCATAAAAGTTTTTTCAATTGTTTTTTTTTTTCGGGTATTCACCTCTTTTTGTACCTACCTTACTAAATTTAAATAGAATATCGTTATAAAGAAGAAATACTTACCCAGGTTACGTTTTTTGTGGGCCAAATAAAAAAAAAATTAATATCCACCACGTGCTGTCTCGATATATGAACAAAAAACAAAACTTGTTAAAACGCACCCGGAGTGGGAGCTAACTTAGCTGAAAAAGCATTTGGTGCGCTAGGCAGCCTAAAATTTTTCTTCCACACCCAATCACCAACGTGAAATTGTAATGGACGGTTCCTTAAATTATAGTATTTAGCATTTCGATCGTACGCCTTTTTAAGTTTGTTTCTAACTAACATCCTCGTATATTTTTGGGAATTGTTGTAAGTCATTAGTTAACTGATTTTTATTGGGTTATGTCAGGAATTTTATTCTCATTTTCATCTATTTTACCATAATATCTAATCTGATCTCCAGAAATTGGAATATTATGTCCGAACGTTAAGAAGGAAGGGGAATACTCGGTTACGTCATGTCTAGGTTTTAAAAGAAAAAATAGGCATATAAACTAGTTGGCTATGAAGGACATTATTGTTTTGTTGAATTACTATGATATTTTAGTCAGTTCTCATCAGCACTGGCAAAATAGAGATCTAAAATGTCTTTTTCCAAATGAAATAATTTAATTTCTTAAATATGAATCAAAGTTTTTGTTGTTGTTTTCAAAATAAATAGGAATAATGAAGTATTATTATCACCCAATTCTCTATCAATAAAAAACCGCTGCCAATGGAATCACTACATTCATCATGTTTGCTTAATTAATGGTAATTCCCTAATAATTATTCTCAAACAGTTTTTTTTTTCAAAATAAAGCCAAATCAAATTCCTTGACCCGAAAACATTGAAAACGACATATATACTCGCTATTTTCAAATTCATCTAATTGTAACCCTTTTCAATCACCCCCTTTTTATAATAACGTTAAAAATTATCGAAAGAACGCAAATACACATAAACCCACAGACACCATTTTTTTGACCAAATTTTGATTTTAAGTGTAGCGAGTAAAAGTGTGGCTCGTCACTCGAATAGGACATATCAGACATATCAGAGAAACCTTCAAAAATTATAAAAAGCGCCCTTTCAACGAATTTACCGGAAGAATTGATTACCACGGATATAAATGTCATAAGAAGGAATGTGTACAACAGTCTTCGTAAGTTCTTGCCAGCCCTGCCAGAAGATATCTATATTATAGTAATATACATACATAATATACATACTCTAGTTGACATGTATTTTCCTAAAACGACAACAGGTGAACATTTTTTAAGAGTTCAACTGAAAATATTATTGTTTTTTCTTGCCAAACAAATATCACTAGGTACGCTATGTAAAATGAATGTTATATAATATCTATATGGATGCCGCATTTTCTTTTTGTTCGAAGTTTTTTATATTTATTTGCCGTTCGTGCCTGGAAAATTGGCACTAAGTGTATTCCTCTTTTATATTGTCTGTTACTAAATAATAAGACTACTGACACATACATTAAACTTTTTTTATTACTTAAATCGAAAATTTTGGAATTTTTTAATATAGTTTTTGAACCGATGGAGGCATTCGAAGTTTTTTAAATAGCAATACACATATCGCACTAAAAAATGTTTTGCCAAAAACGAAAATGGTTGCAGATTTCACTAACATCAAGCGTGGTACAGAAAAATTCAATCTTTAAGGTTAACTCAAATAAATAGACAAAAACTCTGAAGAAAGTAAATATGGCTTATTCACACTTTTGAGCTTACTTATTTAAAACCATCTTAAGTTGAATATTGTTTTATATTCGATTCAGTGTCATATAAACCGAATAATGAACTGCTGGATACGTAGGTACGCGGACTATTAATTTATTAGGTTATTATATGGCACCTGAATAGTTTCCATCAAATATATGATGGGCGGACTAAAAGCCTATACTACGACAAAACGAACTACAAACGCTTGGGAATCGTTTCATTCAAAATTGAATTCTTCATTTTATTCTAGCCACCATATACTATTTATTTTTATAAAAAAGTTAAAACAGTCTCAGATTGGTGCATATTTAAAAATAAAAAGTTTGAATATTGCTGCCAAAACAAAAGACAAAGCTGTATCACATCAAAGCTTTTAAAAGTGTAACCAAAGTCTAGAAATTAGTATATCGCTGGACGCAGCGCTGGTGTAACTGCATGTATCTTTTTAGCTATAGTTTTTAAGTACTAGTGGATTGTAATTATTATAGGCCTTTAATTTTGGTTTAATAAAGTTGTAGCACTTATAGGACGTTATAAATATTATGTTTTATCGCCGACCGTCTGTAAAACTATACCCCAGCCAGCAACGCTATAACCTTGACGTCAATACGACGTCGAATATTGGTGACAAGCTGTTTACTCATATTTTTTAAAATATAGGACGTCGAATCGACGTCGATTTTGCGTCGTTTATGTATGTTCCATTATTGGAGGTTATAAGACGTCGAAATTACGTCGAAATAAATTACTTCTATGCATAGTTTTTATTCTCATGATAGTTAACGTCGAGAAGACGTGATAATGACTGCAGCCTGCGCTTGCGCAGTGCGCGTCCTAACCGGCAGTCCGCGCCGCCGCACCGTCCACCGTCTCCACCTTCCGGTCTCCAACGCAGCACGCCACGCCGTTGCCGTTATTGTCTGGATCTGTTCTCGCGGGCACGTGTCGTCGTTCCCTGTTATTAACTTAGCTATTGTGTGGATCCGGTGTTCCGGTGCTTCGCGATGTAGTACTTGAGTGAGTTGTTATTGTCTATTATCCCCTATGTAAGTATTAAAAGCTCGAGAAAAAGTAAACATGTAGCCCAATGCCACACCGCTTCTCTAGCCACCATGATGGATTTACATTACGCAAATTTTAACATAATCACCTGGCATAAAATTAATCATCCAAATGACACTCAAATTCAAGGTTCCTTGTTCAAAGTGATTTAATTGTCCATTTTATACTGAAAAATTCAATACTACCTTCTACCATTTTGTTTATCCCTATTGTTATTATAACTTGTGTTGTGGATATTTCCACATAGGTTGTTTTAGCTGCCTCCATGGCAACGGTAGTACAAGCCCCAAATCCAGAGCATGTGCTGACTGAAGCTGCTGTTAGCTCCTGCCTGGACTTCATTATTGTGTTACTTCCCAAATCATGCCTATCTTTCTGATTTCGTTAATGTTATACCGCACTGATGATTGCCGGAATAGCATGAATTAGATACTTTCTCTTGTATTCTATTTTATTTATGTTTTTGTATTGTTTTTTATTTATTTTTTTATTGTTTTTGTTGGTACTTAAAATATAATAAACGTATATTGCTTAAAAAATGTATTTCATTTACAAATAACAAACCCTTTTGAGTATAAAAGTTTGTTCAGCGCATGTTCGGCCCTACGTCACAACTCCCGTCCTTGTCTAACTCGTGAATATACGATCGATATCAATCGTATATTCACGAGTAAGACAAGGACGGGAGTTGTGATGTAGGGCCGAACATTCGCTGAACAAACACTATGCGTTGCGACGCCATTAAGTAATTTTTCACGTCTTATTAGACGTCACCATTACGTAATTTTGCACGCCCTATTACACGTCGTCATTACGTAATTTTGCACGTCTTATTAGACGTCGCTGAGCACGTAAATTCTCTGTGACATATTGCCGTCGATTCTACGTGTTTTCTGCGTCGAACTTTTCGTCGATCGACGTAATGCGGTACGTCTATTCAACGTAGAAGAAACGTCTTTTTGCTGGCTGGCCATACAGATTTCCGGAGGCAAACAAACGCTTTATTTTACAGTGAAATCAAGAAATTTACCTGCCGGATTTGCGGCAGGTAAATTAGTACACTAAAATTGGGCCAAAACCCAAACATAAAAAAAAAGTTCTTTCTAGCGCGAAATAATTCCATACCCTCCTAAGAGTTAGAACTAAAAAGTTACACCACCACCAGCGTCGGGTTTTGGGGGGAGGGGGTGAAAACGGCAGGAAATTCTTATTTTTCACAGTTTTACGTGAATATCTAGTAAACTATGAGGTTTAGGGCAAACGTCATCCTATACGCAAATGATATACATTAAATTCCGAAGAATTGTTATATTACAGAATTATGGTAAAGTGAACGGTTTCCATGATATGGAGGGGTAAAGATTTCTTTGTTTTTATTTCACGTAGTTTTTGTTGAAAAAACTTAAAATGATTACAGTATAAATTAGTAACTGAATAATGTATGTAGAATATATATAGATATATCTATGCATATATAGATACATATTACACCCATAGATTGTTATTTTTTGTCACAACATAACCTCATAAGTATATGACTGTAAATATGTCCAATACAAGTTAGTAGCCTTAGTTAATTTGTACTCACTTTTTGCCCTCATTCATTATAGCGTTCTGATTTCCATTCGTTCTTTTATGTCAAATCATTCCCATATCTAATTTGTCCTTAGCTTGTAAAAATGAGAAAGTCATGAATAGGAAGCTCATGTGAAAAACAAGACAATATATTAAACAATCTGTATTGAAAAATGGGAGGGAAAAGGGAAATCAAAATGATACAAAAGGTTATAAGTTTCAGGTGAATCATTAATTGCGTTATCAGTCAGCACCAAATAGTTCACTCGGGCTGGTGAGAGGAAACAAATCTTCGTGTTCTTCGTCCACTTGAGAATCATCATTTAAATCGTCGTCGATAATTACAGTATCTCTATTGAGACATGCAAGTCCTAAGCAATTGCTGCCTCGATTGCTGCACATACTTGAACAATTGAGACCACTTCTTCGACACTCGCAGTTTTGGACACATCCATCTCTGCAGAAGCATACGATGAGGATTGTTTAATATATATTTTCTTGTTTTTCACATGAGCTTCCTATTTCACGCCTTCCTTTATTTTTACAAGCTAAGGACAAATTAGATATGGGAATGATTTGACATAAAAGAACGAATGGAAATCAGAACGCTATAATGAATGAGGGCAAAAAGTGAGTACAAATTAACTAAGGCTACTAACTTGTATTGGACATATTTACAGTCATATACTTATGAGGTTATATTCAACAAAAACTACGTGAAATAAAAACAAAGAAATCTTTACCCCTCCATATCATGGAAACCGTTCACTTTACCATAATTCTGTATATAACAATTCTTGTTCGGAATTTAATATATATCATTTGCGTATAGGATGACGTTTGCGCTAAACCTCATAGTTTACTAGATATTCACGCAAAACTGTGAAAAATAAGAATTTCCTGCCCTTTTCACCCCCTCCCCCCGAAACCCGACGCTGGTGGTGGTATAACTTTTTAGTACTCACTCTTAGGAGGGTATGGAACTATTTCGCTCTAGAAAGGACTTTTTTTTATGTTTGGGTTTGGCCTAATTTTGTGTTAGTGTTACTGTACTAAATCAAGCATTTTTAATTATTAAAAATGCTTGATTTATGAACTTAAAATCTTATACTTTGTCAACTTAGCCATGAGCGTTTGACAATAGAGGAAAATCGTTCGCCGCTGACAGCCGCTGTCACGACGCGTCGCCGCACGGTTTAGTTGAAATTATTTTTGTCATAATAAACTGTGTTAAATAACACATATCTATCTCCAGTTTTTTAATTTTAATTTTTTACAGTCGGCGATAAAATTTTGCTTGCACCACGTCAGTAAAGTGCCTTTATCGAACTCGCCTGTTAGATACTCGCCTCACTCGCTTCGCTCGCTCGGCTCATAATCTCATACTCGTTCGATAAAGAATCACTTTACTGACATAAATAACAACTATTACCTGCTCCTTTTGGCCGAAAATACTTATAATATAACAAGGAACCCTCAAACTCCTGGCCGAATTTACAGGTCCGTAGTTGTCCTGATTCCGGCTGAAATTTCATCCGCCCAATCCAGGAATAGGCCAGGGCCTAAGCCTTTGAAAATAGCAAAAAGTGAAAAAAATTTAGAACAGTATGAAACCCATTGGAAAAGGAAGAAAATACAGCAAAAATAACAGAAACAATTATTTAAGGGCAATTTGAGGTACGGGGGTTGTAGGGGGTGATCTTTTACGGGTGGAAAACGGTTTATCACGATTTTCGGCAAAACTGCAACCCCTATCGAAAAAAGTTTAATAGCAAAATTGTACGTAATAAAAAGATCTACAACTTTTGTATTTACACTTTTTTCACAAAACCTCAAAATATCCGCGAAAAATTGTAATAAGCGATTTTTTGGTTTTTAATTTTTATCTCCCACAAAAAAAAATCCACGAAATTTGGTGGAAACTTACCTTCTTATGTCCCGAACAAGCTGTCATTTTTTCGAATCAAAATATTTATTTATACCCCTTTTTTGATTTTAAACCGACAAAGTAACCTCATTTCCAATCGAAAATACCCACGTCAAAAAAGCTGCTTTTTAAACAAAGTCGGTTCGCTTTTTGTTCGTTGAAACCTCTACTTCCTGATGGTGTAAAAAATATGTACAACACTATGGAAAATTTTCTCAGAAAATGCAAAAAAACGAAAAAACTCGATTTCGAAAAAAAATTGTTTAATCATTGTTTAAAATTTTGCGCTATTTATTGAAATTTACACTTTAATTACTTGAAAAATGTAAGATTCCATGTTATATTGATAAACGAAGAAATTGCGAATCGATATACAATGTGTCCTGGATAAGAATGAACAGCATGGGGGCATGGGGATCTTGCAAAGGGTGAGAGATAGAACAACGGTTAAATGGGGAAAAAGTTGCGCAATTTTGAGGTCAATAAAGTGGTACAAACAGATTTCTAATATTTCTTTTCGTTTTTGAGTTATTTTGAAAAAAGTTAAATTTTGCATTTTCGATTTTATTTTTTTCTGAAGTTGTTATCATCAAATCGAAAATGCAAAATATAACTTTTTTCAAAATAACTCAAAAACGAACAGAGATTGTTGTTTGTACCATTTTATTGACCTCAAAATTGCGCAACTTTTTCCCCATTTAACCGTTGTTCTATCTCTCACCCTTTGCAAGATCACCATGGCATGTTCATTCTTATCCGGGACACATTGTATATCGATTTGTAATTTCTTGGTTTATCAATATAACATGGAATCTTAAACTTTTCAAGTACCTAATTAAAGTGCAAATTTCAATAAGTAGCGCAAAATTTTAAACAATGTTTAAACAAAATTTTTTAAATCGAGTTTTTTCGTTTTTTTTGCATTTTCTGAGAAAGTTTTCCATATTGATGTATATTTTTTTACACCATCAGAAAGTAGAGGTTTCAACGAACAAGAAGCTAACAGACTTTTTTTAAAAAGTAGCTTTTTTGACGTGGGCATTTTCGATTGAAAATGAGGTTACTTTTTCGGTTTAAAATAAAAAAAAGGGGTAAAAATAAATAGTTTGATTCGAAAAAAATACAGCTCATTCGGGACATAAGAAGGTAAGTTTCCACCAAATTTTGCGGAACATTTTTTTCAATTTTTCGCGGATCTTTTGAGGTTATGTGAAAAAAGTGTAAATACAAAAGTTGTAAACCTTTTTATTGCCTACTTTGCCCTTTAACTTTTTTCGAGAGGGGTTGCAGTTTTGCCGGAAATGGTGACAAACCGTTTTCCACCCCTAAAAGATCACCCCCTACAACCCCCCCTACCTCAAATCGCCCTTAAATTATTTTTTCTGTTATTTTTGATATATTTTCTTCCTTTTCCAATGGGTGTCATGCTAGATTTTTTTGTTCTCAAAAATTATCTACCCTGGCCTAGAACTCTAGACACCCACTTACAAACAAAGAAGCAAGTGCTATTTTTTGCGAGAAGTTCTACGCCACTGGGAACCATGCATTAGTTTTGTGCGTGCATCTAAAAAGCAATCAACTTTCGAAGGACCGGCAAAGTAACCTCCTTCCCTCGTACGAAACGAAATACGAAAACCACGTACCAATAGAGGGCTCGCCCCTTCCGGCTACTGCTGCACGCCACGTCGTTGATAAGCTTGAGAGCTTTTACCTTCACGATTCATGAATTTTAATTCCAAAGCTTATATAGCAATTTAATGCTGGCAAAAGTGTATAAGAAAAGATGTTAGGCCCAGTAAAGGTTTTCTCATGGCACCTATCTAAATTGTGCAGTTTTGATTGTAGAATTTCTGTGTCGAATTGCTAGGTACAATAACCCTCTTGGCTGATGATTGACATGATATTATGTCGAAATGACGAGTAATATAATAGGGTATTCCGTTTAAAAAACCTGGGTTTGTGTCTTTTCTCCCCTTTGCGATGCGCATCATTTCTTTTACTTGAAAACAAGAACTAATACCTTATTATCAAAAATTCCATAGACGGCCATCACACACACTTTTTCCCCATATAATATAAGCTGTCGTGGATTGGCGACAACGAGCCAAGCCTCGCTTGGGATTTACGCTTGCATACAGTTGTGACAAATTTGCTCTGCGAAGAACCTTGATCTAGTACTGTAAATTAGGCACCAACAGTATACGCTTTGGCTAAACACTTTAAATTTTTCTCGATGCACCTCCAACGCACTTCACCACTCTTTAATACATCTTATTTACATAACGAAAATTTATCTACAATGAGCAAGTCACAACCGCCTATGAGTTCTTTACAACGGAAACTGCCATCATGTAGTGATGTTCTATACCTATCTGTTGGTCGCCCACAACACGTTATAATAATCAAAAGTAAATAAAACGAAATAAGTCCTAACTATTTAAATATTATCAGGGTTGTAAGTGGTAATTCCCACCATAAACCTTAACCTCGGCCGAATTTACCTACAGAGTGTAGCGTGTCCCGCTCTTATGTCCGGAAGAGGGAAAAGTTTTTTATTCGTGGGTTTACGACAAAAAGCCACTCTTTATAAAAAACTCCTGCTTGTTCCAAAATGCAAAAAAAAATATTTTTGATTTTTTCAGTATTTTGAAAAATTTTTTAAAATTTTGTTTGTCGCCAAGAATGAAGAACCGTCGTTTTTGACAATATCGAAAAATATTATCAAGGATGTTATTTAGAATCCACAGGGGGTTACAAATTTGACGTTTCAGCAATTTATGTTGAATTTTTTTAACAAGGGCTGAAACAAAAAGTTTATGCTGAAACTTGATAATAATGTGGACACTTAAAAAAAAACAGAATAAGGGAGAGAATTTATTAGAAGAGTTGAAATTTTTGCAGAAGTTGGAGGCAATACATTTGAGTGAAATTTATTTTTGTACATTATTGCTTGCTTAAGTAAATTTTCCATATTGTTAGCAATAAATTGACGCAATAGCATTGAAGAAATTGATTATTGTATAAATTCTGCAAATATCAAATAAAGCGGAACAAACAAATTACCTGCCCGCCTTGTTAAAAAAATTAACATAAATTGCTGAAACCTCAAATTTGTAACTCCCTGTGGATTCTAAATGACATCCTTGACAATATTTTTCCATATTGCCAAAAACAACGGTCCTGTACTCTTTGCGACTAACAAAAATTTTTCTAAATTTTTGACACTGGGACTTGACATAGGTAGAGCTATAGTCAAACAATGCCGCGCGCGTTCATGGACGGGTGATCCTTTATGATTATTTTTTGCCTAGTAAAACATTTTTTCCGATTTCAAAAAATATATTAATATGTACCTCGGCACTAAAGTTCTTTTTATGACTCATGTGGTTTATTTTATTAATAAATTCCACATGAATAATAAAAACTTAAACTTTAATGCCTTGGTACATAAATAACTATTTTATGTTAAAAATTACTTTATTGTTCTAAAGGAACTCCACTTTTACCTACATCACATGACAGCTTGATAGCCTTGACAATCCCCTAAAGTATTCAGAAATTAAAAGCTGCGGAGGCTAAAATGACGTCATTAGTGGCTCACCCGACGCCTACGATAAAGACAGGCCATGGCGCACAAAAATCACGATCTTTTTCCGACGTTACATGTCATTTGTCACATAACTGAAAGCAGCAGCTTGGTTTTTCAGAAGTTTTAAATGTTTAAAGTGTTTTTAAACGTCCTAGTTTATATTTTAGAATCAAGTTTGTGTCTAGTGCGCAAGTGTCCTGGCGGAGCGGAACCGCCCAGGTGTTATTATGGCCTCTGGATGGGAGCCGTGCCGTCCAGGAGTATTGGTGTCGCTCGCGCCGACGCGTGAGCGCTGTAAGGGGAATTCTCCCCCCAGAATGGACAGTGGAGCCTGAGACACAGACGGGTGAACTGCTTACGGGAGATCCGCGAGTTCAGACGGTCCGGGTGGCTGGAAGCCGTTCCCGTTGACCACGTTCGGGTTTGTGTATTTTGTATTCACCATTCAACTTGATACGGTTCCTATTCGGCCTTTCACGCTGCCGATCAACTGGGACCTCGTCAATATTTACAGTATACCTACTGAAGTTAGTTTTCATTTTTATTTCGTAAAAAAATAACCTAAATACCAAATATCGGGTCTGTTTATATTATATTTATACATATTACAAAAGCCAGGAAGAAAATGTCACATTGTCAAGAAAGTGAAACAATTAAAGTGGACAAATGTATTGTGCGAGGAAAATACCTATAGAGAATATCACCTAAGCTAAAGGAAGGTGCTGTCCCAACACTTTTTGAGAAGGTGACAAAACATTTGAGTGCAGTGCCGTTTAACTCTCAGGCCAAAACAGCTGAGACAGGTTGGCAGGTTGAAAATTTTGAAAAAACAATTAGAGAAAGCCTGGATGCACAAAACTAATAATTTAATAGATGAAAGAAAACTCGCCAACTTGTTACGAAATTTATTTTTTCTACTTATCTCCAAAAATGCCTTTTATTATATAGGACTAAGTTGGTCACGTGACTACGCGATTATGCGTTAGCGCCATGGCCTGTCTTTATCGTTAGCCTCGTGGCTCACCTCCTTCAACGTGGTCTCAAGTACCCCAACTTTTAAATACTAAATGCCAATATCAACGTCAATGTCAGTGACAACAATAAAAATTTGTTTTCCTGCTCCCTCCCCCGTAAGTACACTCTACATACTCGCCAACAGGCCCGAAAGCGGAAGTCAAATGTTCGAGGTGCCCTGTTATTTTCGTTGCTAGCTGCGAAAGTGGTTGCTAGGTACAAAAAGTATTGCTTAGCAACCCTTACGCAGCAAGGACCTTAAAACCATTAATAAAATGTATGTAGCAACGCGAATCTTGCGTCAATTTTAATAGGTTTCACAACAATCGTTTTACAAACTGGTTTTGATCATAAAGAACACGAATTATACCAAAGAAAAATTAATAATTTCAATGTTTCTCTGGCGTCAAATAAGAGCCGCATAACAGAACAAATTTGACAGGCACCGCGCTACCGGTAGATTGAGAGTACGCGATTAGTAATTCGTAGATCCAGAGTTCAAATCCCACACAAAGCTCAACATTTTTTATTTATTTTTTATTATCGCTGCATTCTGCCTCTTATATTTATCACTGATTATCAATTTTAGTAATTGAACAAAGGTTATTTTGAAGATCATTGTTACTCATAATCTACTCCATATGTATTTAGAGCTTTATTCAAAGTACCTATAACCTGAAATTGTCAGTAGCAGGAAAAATGTAATATACATTGCACGATGCGTAAGCTCTTTTTTGGCCTCGAAGGTACTTTTAACATATAATTAAAAACATAAAAAAAACATAATTCATATTATAAAACAAACCCCTTTTTATTCTGATTTTTATTATATAAAAATTTAACAACTAAATGACAAAAGGAATATTTAAAAAAAAACTTTTAAATGTTATTTAGAAAAAAAAGTTAAATAAAATATGTTGCCGCGTTGCCCAACCTCCTCGGCCAAAAAAGTGCGCACTTACGCATCTGGCAATGTAAACAACTATTTGGTGCGTGAGCCCATACAAATCATTGTATTTTTCAGAAATATGAAAGACAAATTGGAAGGACAACATTATGTTGAATGTTTTCCTCTTTCTTTCTCAATGTAGGAGGTTTGAACCCCCAAACCATCTACAGCCCTGGGCTCATGTACCTATCGGACATAGGCCAAGTCTCGTTTGCGTTTAGGACATTTTCAATATGAACAATTTTACTGTAGTATTCCTGGTAGATTTTGTTTATTGATCAATTTCCTGGGCTACTACCATATAAACATTGAAACCATTCAATAGTTTTTATTTAATTGCTACGTACGTTTCGGCTGACAATAGCCATCTTCAGGTCATACAAATATTTATAAAAATTACGAACATTTAACATTTTCTGTAAAGAATAGAATACCTACATATTTTATATAATTTTTTTTTCTAAATAACATTTAAAAGTTTTTTTTTTAAATATTCTTTTTGTGATTTAGTTGTTAAATTTTTATATAATAAAAATTATAATAAAAAGGGGCTTGTTTTATAATGTAAATTATGTTTTTTAATGTTTTTTAGTTATATGTTAAATTTTTACAATTGCTTAAAGAATCATTTAGAATTTTTATCACAAGAATACTTACAAAATCAGCTAGCTTGTCTGTTACGTGTCACATTTTAAAAACATCAAATATGTTCATTTCATTTTATAAATAATATAATATCATGAGAGTGATTTTCTTTACAAATTTTTGATGCGAAATGCGGTGGTCTTTCCAAATTTGCTACGCAAAAAGAAGGTTGGCGATTTTTTATATAATATATAAGTACAGCCAAAAGTTTTCAAGGGACAGTTAAAACGTTATATAGTGTGTGACAAAAATAAGGGTATAATTCGTTATTCGTTAAGGGGGCATTATTACACATAGTGCCAACCCAAGGGTGTTTTTGGTGTTTGTTTTTAAAATTACTAGGTATTTCAAAAAACCAATGCTCAACTCAAATACTACATTATATTGCGCATATTTGGACAAAAAATCAGCCAAATCTGATGTTTCGTTTGCGAAAACAATATACCTGAAATGTATTTTCTTCTTCTTCTCTAATAAAAAATTACCAGAAACTTTAAGTACCTATATTGTTTTTCCAAACGAGACATCAGATTTGGCTGATTTTTTGTCAAAATATGTCCAATATAATGCAGTATTTGAGTAGGGCATTGGTTTTTTGAAAAACAAAATGATTTTCAAAATAAACACAAAAACTCACTTGGGTTGGTAGTATTTAATGCCATGTATGTTTATGCGACCTTAATAAGATTAAAGTAGATATGTGAGAGTCCATCAGTGTCGTTTCTAAAGTTTACAGTATTTTTGTGTTTTTTAATTTTTAACATTTCTAAAATATTACGTTTATGAGAATCATTTTCTTTGTATAGTATTTCGGTATTTTTAAAGTCAAAATTGTGACTTATCAATTGCATGTTTACAAAGGGCAGTATTTGCATGTTCATTTTTATTTTTGATATCATATTGGTGTGTGTATAGTCTTTTGTGTAAATATTGTTTAGTTTGGCCAATATAGGTTGAATGACAATTTAGACAATTTACTTTATAAATAAGGTTTGTTTGGAAATCATTTGTAAAATTTGGTCGATCGATCGATATGCGTCAAATAGGGAATTTACTTCTTTTTTCTGAGCCCTAGAAACAGTTGATATTAATAACCTACATATAAAACCACATTTTTACAAAAGGTTTGTTGATGATTGTATACTTTGTATTGACAAAAATGAACTTGATTATACGATTAACGCATTTAATAATTTTCATCCTCGATTAAAGGTCATTTTAGAAAAAGAAAAAAATAATTCATTAAATTTCTTAGATATTTCTATTTCCTATAACCAGAACGGTGAGATTTTTACAAATTGCTTCAACAAAAAAATTTTGTCTGAAATATATTTAAATTTCAACTCAAACGTTCCAATCACTCACAAAAAAAGTGTCATTAACAGTCTTACTGATCGTGCTATCATTCTCTCACATAAACAATTTAGACCTGACAATATAAAAAAAATTCACAATACTCTTGAAAAAAAATGATTATCCTGAAACCTTTTACAAACCTATTATCAAAAAACGAATTCATAAAATTTACAATAGTACTAATAACCTAGGTCCACGCAACCCTGTAAAGTTTTTCTCTTTGCCATACATTAAAAGTGTTTCTGAACCAATTGCTAAGATTTTTAAAGATTTTAACGTCTATGTTGCCTATAAAAATCAAAACAACGGTAATAAATCCTTTTCTAACTTAAAACCAAATTTTGCAAATGATTTCCAAACAAACCTTATCTATAAAGTAAATTATCTAAATTGTCATTCAACCTATATTGGCCAAACTGAACAATATTTACACAAAAGACTATACAAACACCAATATGATATCAAAAATAAAAATGAACATTCTACTCTTTGTAAACATGCAATTGATAACAGTCACAATTTTGACTTTAAAAATACGGAAATACTATGCAAAGAAAATGATTCTCATAAACGTAATATTTTAGAAATGTTAAAAATTAAAAAACTCAAGAATACTGTAAACTTTAGAAACGACACTGATGGACTCTCACATATATACTTTAATCTTATTAACGAATAAAAATTATCATTATAATATAAATATTGTTTTTTTTTATGATTCTTACAACTGAAACCATGTTCTTTATTATACCCTTATTTTTGGCACACACTATATAACGTTTGAACCGTCCCTTGAAAACTTTTGGCTGTACTTATATATTATATAAAAAATCGCCAACCTTCTTTTTGCGTAGCAAATTTGGAAAGACCACCGCATTTCGCATCATGTTTTGGTTTAATACTGGTCGATAAAAATTGTAAAGAAAATCACTCTCATGATATTATATTAATTATTATAAAATGAAATGTATATATTTGATGTTTTTAAAATGTGACACGTAACAGACAACCTAACTGATTTTGTAAGTATTCTTGTGATAAAAATTCTAAATGTTTGTTTAAGCAATTGTAAAAATTTAACATACAGTGTGTTCCCAAATGAGGTACCGCACTCTTGTAAAGTTTCTTATATTTGATTTTTCGAGAAAAAGTCATTCTTGATAAAGAGTTTTGCTTGTTCCTAAAATAAGATTGGCATGGAAAAAGTTAACATTACTTATACCGGGTGACCAGAAAATTGAAAAAACGTTAATTAAAACTGCCTCTATTTGTAGAGAGACTGAAAAAAGTTATACAGAAAATTTGTTGAAATGTTCGAGGTGCCCTGTTGCTAGGTACAAAAAGTGGTTGCTAAGTACAAAAAGTATTGCCCAGCAACGATGCAACGATTATGCAGCAAGGACCTTAAAACCATTAATAAAATATATGTAGCAACTTGAAACTGGTGTCAAATTTAATATTTTCACATCGATTGTTAATTATAAACTGGTTTTGATCAAAAAGAATAGGAATTATGCCAAAGAAAAATTAAGAATTTGGTTATACCTTTTAGTGTCAAATAATGTGGCTAAATAGGAAAGCCAAGCAGCAATGACCGTAGCGATGGGTTAAAAGCGTCAGGATAGTAATCCGTAGGTCACGGGTTCGAGTCCCACACAAAACTCATTTTTTATTTTTTCTTATTATCGCTGAATATTCTACTTCTTATATTTATTTATTTAATTTTTAGTAATTGAGCAATGGTTATTTGAATAATATTACTCTAATCTACTCCATAGCGTTTAATTAAAATTACCTATATCTTTTTTTATAATAGAAACTTGTCGGAAGCAGGAAAAATATAAAACATTGCACGATGCGTAAGCTCTTTTTTGGCCTCGGAGGTTTTTGAGGACCGAGGTAACGCCCGCTGGAGTTGTTTTGAAATTTGGGACCAGGTGGCCATCTTGGCGTTCAAGGACGACGCGTGGGTTTTTTGGAAAACCTGTTGATCTTTGAGCATTTGGAGCAGGACACGGGAAGGTGGACACAAGTACCAGGTGAGTTTCATTTAAAATTATTTTTATAATTTTGGTAATTTTCCTTCTTTAAAAGGAAGAATAACCGTGGCTGCCCCTCAGTCCTGTTTTGCTCAAAGTAAGATTTATTTATATCGGTAAAGTTGCACGTCGCACTCAATACCTGACGGAGATATTTTTTATCTTTTCTAGTAATTTCATTGTTGTCTAACTTATCGTTTACCTCAATTTAGTACCGTTATTTTCTTAATTTGCATCGGAAAGAGTAGCGTTGGTAGCTGTTCAATAGCTAAATGTTTTGTTTTTTTTTTGTAAATTTAATACCTACATTTTCGTGACCTCTTATTGTCTGTTTTGTTTGGGTTCTAAGCTCGGGATATCTTTCTTTAAATTCAGTAATTTTCTTGTCGTCAATTTTAACTCGCAATCCAGTCAATTAAGTGCTATTGTACAGGGTATATTCTGGAATATACATTTGGGGTTTATTACTTAGTATATAAATTTGTAGTGCTTATTATAATTATTAATATTTTTTTTCTCGAACATTTTTTTGTGAATAAACATTTGACGTCACGACTAAGCATATTGGCTGTGTCAAATTGATCTGAATTTTCCACACGCTCAAAACTGCACGAGGACCATCGAACAACAAGTCGACAACCCCGCTGACTATCCGCAAAACAACAAGGGAGACAGGGTTGGCTGAACTAAGGTCAAACCCTGAGCTAGCAAACATCCAAGGCCCGTAA
This sequence comes from Pseudeuparius sepicola, assembly GCA_963920635.1. NCBI lineage: Eukaryota > Metazoa > Arthropoda > Insecta > Coleoptera > Anthribidae > Pseudeuparius > Pseudeuparius sepicola. Next base: position 40,413,576 of record OY987302.1, on the reverse strand, counting down.
CGCAGCTTTCGGCCTGTCGAACCCGGTTTGGGTCAGCTGCGTAGAGTTCAGCGGTGGACCACCTCGGAAGTTCGTAAGGGGCAAACTTTTAAGTAAGGTGCTGTGTCTAAGCGTTCCACGTTTAACCTCAGAACGGTGCAGAACTTTGGTTATGTTAATTTGAGCTTTTTGGAACTTTAAATCCTACTCAGTAGAGTCAGTGCCAGTCAATTTAACTTGAACGTAACTCCACTTTGTCAATTTATCTTTAAGTACTTTTCAATTTAAACCATTGTCAATTTTCATTCAACGACTTTTATAAATTCATATCCCTATTGTAAATAATCGTTTCACAATTTTTAATGTTAACATATTTGTTTAATAAACCACCTTTTAAATAATTTTAAAATGTTTGTTTTATTCCTGGGTTATCAAAGCGAGCCATATAACCAGTTTTCCTTCACCCAAGGAAAATTGTCGTTATATTACATACTCGTGGAATTACAGCACTCGCCGCTGCGCGGCTCGTGCGCAACTTTTCCACTCATACGTAATAAGCTGTTTACAACTCTCTCTATGTAATATACTATTAAATGTTATTTAGAAAAAAAAAATTAAATAAAATATGTAGGTATTCTATTCTCTACAAAAAATGTTAAATGTTCGTAATTTTAATAAATATTTGTATGACCTGAAGATGGCTATTGTCAGCCGAAACGTACGTAGCAATTAAATAAAAACTATTGAATGGTTTCAAGGTTTATATGGTAGTAACCAATGACGTATAATGTCTTTGGTAGTAACCCAGGAAATTGATCAATATGGACAATGAACACTTAGAAATTTTTGTTTTCGTGCAAAAATCCAGGGGGAGGACCGCTTCTCGTTGCCCCTATGTAGCGGCGCCCATGGGCAAAACTAAAGAAAACCACAGTTCCACTGTTGTCATCCTAGCGTTGACTGAAGAGAATAATAATCCTCATCCAACGATACTAGTCTAATGTGGGCTACGGACGGAAAGCAATAATATAATATACAGGGTGTTTCTAAATTATGGTGCCAAAGTAATATGACTGATAGAAAATGTAATTTAGAACAAAAAGTTTCCTATAAACATGGGTCCTAAAATGCACAATAAGAAAGTTATAGGGTGATGAAAGTAGTTTGAAAAACATATTATTTATCGCAATAACTCCTACACAAGTTATGCAATTTAAAAAATGAAACTTGATGCAATTCTTTAGTAACTGAAGTGCAACAATTTGATGATTTATTCCCATCGACCAGAGGCGGAGGGGCGGAGTAGCACAATGGGTTTTCTACTCATAACTTTTTTGAGGTTATCTTTTTGGTCTCGCTGGTTCATCATTTTAGTGCATATTTTTATTTGGTAACAAAGGGTACACTTGTTTCATAACGATAAAATCAACCATTTACGTTGAAATCGGTAAAATGTGCTCCAAAACACCTGTTAACTCCAAAATTCGAAAAATAAAATTTTCAACTACCGCTTTCAAATTTCACAAAATAATTGTACCATTTAAAGTGACAAAAAATTCCCTATGCACTATGTATCAAAAATTTTTCGCTTTCAAAATGGAACTCATTGAACTCGACAAAATTTTGAAATCCATATTTCAGCAAAAGCAGTGATGTTTTAGGCATTTTTTCTAAATTTTGAACGTGCAATTCATCTGTAAAACATTTAAATGCGCTAGGCCATAATTTTATTTTTCAAATTTTTGACTTAACAGGTGTTTTGGGGCACATTTTGTCGATTTCAACGCAAACGATTAACTTTATCGTTATGAAGCAAGAGTACATGTTTGTTGTATAATAAAAATATGCACTAAAATCATGTACCGGCGAGACCAAAAAGATAACCTCAAAAAAGTTATGAGTAGAAAACCCATTGTGCTACCCCGCCCTTCCGCCTCTGGTCGATGGAAATAAATCGTTTTTATACAAAATTGTTGCACTTCAGTTAATAAAGAATTGCAACGAGTTTCATTTAAATTGCATAACTTCTGTAGAAGTTATTGCGATAAAGATGTTTTTTAAACTATACTTTTATCACCCTCTAACTTTCTTATTATGCATTTTAGGACCCATGTTTATAGGAAACTTTTTGTTCAAAATGACATTTTCTATATGTCATATTACGTTCCCACTAAGAAAATATAAGTTTCCACAAAGTTGCAAGAACAATCCAAAGAAAAGTGTAAAGTTGCTTACGGTGGCACTGGGAGCTATTCTAAACATTTCAGCAAAGTTATAATCTCCACCACAAAACATTGCAGTGTAAAGTTGCATTACAACAGGAGCTTTCTAAAATGTTCCAGCGATACGTCTTGTAATGTTCTAGCAACATTGCAATAAAGTTTAGTAGACTCGCCAAGAAATGTCTTGGGTGAGTTCCAGCGAGCTTTATGCAACTTCCTGGCAAATTCGTAAAAATCATGCTTACGAGGTGTATGCAACCTTCTAGGAACTTCCCCAGAAATATACTTACCAAGTTCATGCAACTTTGTGGGGAAATGGTTGAAACTTGCAGAAATAATTACAAGAAACTTTCCAAGAATATCGCTTATCAATGAAGTAAAATAACGGGTATTTCAGACAAAATTATGTGTTATTTATTCTTTACAATGAACCAAGCTTTCAGCCATATTTTTGGCCTTCGTCAGGGCGAAAATAGTGTTTGTTAAAATATATTATTGAGTAAGAGTTATTTATATACTTACTATAAATAAATAAATAAATAGCTCTTACTCAATAATATATCAAACACTATTTTAGCCCTGACGAAGGCCAAAAATATGGCCGAAAGCTTGGTTCATTGTAAAGAATAAAAATAACACATGATTTTGACTGAAATACCCGTTATTTTACTTCATTGATATATAAATACAGCCGTTATTAAAGAAGATCTATTGTAATATCGCTTATACTCGTATTTTCCAAAATATTTGTTAAAAAATAGCTGTGTTCGCGGATCAATTCAGAACCAGTTCGGAACTAGCAACTGCCAATGTGATCGGTTCAAAGGAAGCTAAAATATAAATTTACCAATCACGTTGGCAGTTATTAGTTTCAAACTGATTCTGAATTGACCCTCAAACTGCAACAACAAACACGTCAAATTTTTAGCTCTGGCTAGCGGCCTTAGATTGAGTCACCTTTTTTGCAAGAAATAACACACACAAAAATTTTAACAAGTATATTTAAAAATTTATCACACAATAAGCAGTGGTTGTTAATTGAGTACGAGAAATATAAAAAAAATATATCAATGACCTCAAGTTGATCGTGGGAATTTTAAAACTGTAACATTTTGGAGATTTTTATAATAATAAAAGAGTGTTACCCTTCTTCTTTGGTTTGAGCTGTCAGCAGGCTTAGCAGGATCTTCTTTGCTTGGTTTGCTTCGGTTTTCCTGATGTTTTCCCTCGACCAAAACCAATGTGCAACGTGCAGTGTGCTCTTCACAGGTCTTGTCCTTGCTGTTGTGCTTGCAGCTCGTGAGGTAGGGTACCTATATGGTAAAACAAGAGAGAAAAAATATCACCAAAAATGTGTTATAAAATCGTGGCAAAATTTGATATTTGAAAACTATTTTACTGTGTGAAAATCTTTAGTAAATTTTACCAAACACCAATGAGTGAAATTAATTAATTATTCTTTCAAATATCAAAAATTAAATAGTGACGTAATAAATTGTTTAAGTACTTACTTAATAAATGCAAAACCTATAGACGTGGTGACCCATTGTTAAAATGCCCTTTATTTTGACTCCAAGATTAAATATATCCATACTACTCTAAAAACATGCTACAAACAAAGACAGAAAGTCAACCATCAACCAACTATACACCCGGTGATTTCCGGTTATAGTTCCTCCAGAATCACACTTAAGAAGGGGTTGCCGACAGCGAAAGTGACGTTAGATTTCGTATTTTTTTTTAAGTTGTACCTATAGCATAAAATCTAGTAACATTTTACTTGGCAAAATTTTAGTACAAACATATCTGTCTTCATTTTAATCATAAGATCTTACAAGCAGTGTTTTGTTTTATAGGTTATGAAAATCTTGGGAAAAATAATAATTCCATTGCATATGCTTTTAAGATCTTATGATTAAAATGAAGACAGAGATGTTTGTACTAAATTTTTGCCAGGTAAAATGTTATTAGATTTTATGCTATACCTACAACTTAAAAAAATACGAAATCTAACGTCACTTTCGCTGTCGGCAACCCCCTTTTAAAATCGCATGTTTTTTCTTGTTTGGGAGCACCGGAAGCATCGGAACCTCACCTGAAGACTCGGGACTCGGGGGATGGTCTAACGACGCCAGCCTCCGAGCCCAGAGTCGAAATAAGTTCGCTACGGCTCGACAAAAAGGGGCAATTTCTGACAATCTCGCGACATTTTCGGAATAATTTAATGGAGCGCTTAGATTGTGGTTAGTTCTGGGCATCAAGCGTTTATCAAAACAAACCTGTCTATAGGTTCTGACGTCATTGGAATAAATAAATAAAAATCGAACTATCGAACTGTGCCACCTGAACAATATAAATTATGTTCTCTATACAGGTAGTTCAAGCAGCTTACCTTGTCGTCGGTGATTGCCATTGTGGAAGGGAACACTAAACTATAAACTATTATTCCCACACACAAACGAAACATAACTAATACAAAAATAATGGCGATGGCGTCATGGGATTGGTGTCTCTTCTCTCTTCTCGAACGTTCGAGGATTCGGCGTCGGCGACCGGCGCGACCTCTAGACCGCAACCGCCGAAAACGCGCGCAGGCTGTTGCCAGATTTCTCCAGAAATTACTCTATTTGCAAGTTATCACAAAAAATATAATAAAGTCTTGCTGTTTAAACGTCTTTATTGCCACATACCACTGGTGCCAAATCACTAGAGTCATTTTATTTATATTATTGTATTGTTAGGTTATTTTAGGGAAATTACCTACACCATTTATTACGCGTTTCTATATTATAGGTTAGTATATAGGTATAAATGTCACAATTTAGAAAGAAGGGCTTCGTATAGATATCCTGTATTCTTAATTAAAACCATATTATTAAGTCGTTAAATCAATTATTTTAGTCTTATTTGAATTTGTTATGAAAAATTCGTTGGTCTGACAACCTCGCATTTTGTCCGCATAGACAATAAAGAAGAGAATAAAAATACAGAGGTTTTTTTTGTTTAATGTTAGAGGATGCGTGCTTTTATTTCAAAAAATTACCGAAATGTTTATATGACTTAATATTGTTTCAAAGTACCTACGCATAGATATTAAATTCTCAAAATATTACTATGGAAAGTTGTCTCAAAATTAATTTAATAAAGTTGCCACAACATCGACAGAGCCTAAACAATGTGATATTTCACAGGTAATTGAATGGGAGGCTGAGAGCATTTCACTAAGAAATGTTGTCTCAAAATTAATTTTAAAAAGTTGCCAAAACGTTCATAAGAGCCTAACAACGTAATATCTCACAGGTAAATGAATGGCAGGTTGCCAGAATTTAACTGTGGAATGTTGTCTCAAAATTAATTTAGAAAATTTGCCACAACGTTCATAGAGCCTAACAATGTAATATCTCACAGGTAATTGAATGGGAGGTTGCAGGAACTTTACATTAATAATATGCTACCAAAGTTGTAAAAAGAAGTTTTGGTAATCTTGCAAATGCAAAATTCGCATAGAAATGTTCCTGGAAAATTGGCAAAACTTTAGTACGCAACTTTACATGGTGTAAGTAGATGTAACATTGTGGGAACTTTTTGCAAGGTTCTATTCTTAGTGGGTTGTCACCATAATTTAGAAACACCCTGTACATATATCCCATATTGTTATGAAAATGTCGCTCACCATACAATTGCATAAAGTGCCGCGGAGTGATCTATAATATATACAGGGTGTCCCAGAAGTATTAGGGGTTATTTGAAGGAAAATAAGTCGATTTTTTCATATAAACATTTATCGAATTCCTAACGGTTTTCGTTCTATAGGGCGTCAAATTCCATTTTTTTTATTTCTTCTAAAGGAAGAAACTTGAGGCAAACATATTTGGTGCGGTGTAGACACAGAAAATGTTATTAAAGGAAGTTGTTCAAAATTAAAAACTGAATAAGTATGCAAAATTTTAAAAGCCTAGACGCACAAAAATGAATTTTTCAAAAACAGAATGCAAAAAAGATTACTTTTCCAATAGCGTACCATTTTTTATAAAAAATATGACGGTTGACCCCCGCGTCTCCGGCATTGGTGGAAGTAGACAGGCCGAATTATTTTTAGTTTATACAACTTAATGTGTGTGTAAACTCTACCAAATATGTTTACCTTAACTGAGAAATTAAAGATAACTTGAAAAGAAAATTGAACTATATGAGGAACTGTATAACGAAAACCGCTAGGATTTCGATACATGTTTATATAAAAAAGTCTACTTATTTTGACGTTTTCTATAGATTCCTTAAGTTTTACCCATAAAAGTTTGACCACCCTGTATATCCCTTAAAGCGTTTCACTTTTTCTGCTGCCCACAGGCCTCAGATTTTGTTTTCCTATTTTGTATATTGCTGTATGTTGTATGGATCTACAAAATATTCTATTTCTCTCTTCTATTCTCACAACATACATTTTCTTAAAAATGTATATATCTACTTGGGCTTCTTCCAAAGACAATCGCTTTCATTGAGGATAGATTAGCATCAAATTCCTGCTCAATAAATATACACTGTGGTCCAAACTTTATCAGCAATACTTTAAAAACTGCTAGAAAATTTAAAAAAGTTTTCGTTATACAGGGCGTCAAAGTTCATTTTTTTTCTTTTATTTTTACTAAAGGACGACAGCTATGGAGGACATATTTGGCACAGTTTAGACACAAATTAAATTCTATAAATTAAAAATAATTCGTAGACACTTCCACCAGTGCCGGAGAGGCGGGGGTCAACCATAATATTCTTCAATAAAAAAATGGTACGCCACTGGAAAAGTAATATGTTTCTGCCTTAACTAAATTTTCCAATCAATTCTGAGAAAAAGTACTATTCTTGCCTTTTTTGAAAAATTAATTTTTCTGTTTTAAATTTTTTAGCAGAAGAAAATCAAAGTAGGTGTAGGCTTTTGAAATTTTACACACCTACTCAGTTTTTAATTCCGAACAACTTTCCTTAATAACATTTTATCATAAAACCTACATAAAGGGCACTTTACTGGTGTGAAAAATTAGTTTTTTCAAAATTTCCAAGACAGATGATCAATTTCGAATCTATAGAAACCTTTTTTGTAGATTTTATGACAAAATGTTATTAAGAAAAGTTGTTCAGAATTAACAACTGAGTAGGTGTGGTGTGTGCAAAATTTCAAAAACCTAGACCTGCTTTGATTTTCTTCTGCTAAAAAAATTAAAACGCTCAAAAATGATTTAAAAAACGGTAGGTACATTTTCGGTAGAAAGTCGAGAACACTTTTTTTCATAGAATTGGTTGTGAAATTTAGTGGAAGCAAAAAAAGATTACTTTACCAGCGACGTACCATTTTTTACCATTTTTTTACTAAAAAATGTTATGGTTGACCCCCGCGTCTCCGACACTGGTGGAAGTAGACAGATCAAATTATTTTTAGTTTATAGCACTTAATGTGTGTCTAAACTGTACCAAATATGTCTGCCATAGCTGTCGTCCTTTAGGAAAAATAAGATATCTTGAAAAAAAATTGAACTTTGACGCCCTGTATAACGAAAACCGCTAGGATTTCGATACATGTTTATATGAAAAAATCTCTTTTTTTGAAATTTTCTAGCAGTTTTTAAAGTGTTGCTGATAAAGTTTAGACCACCCTGTATATTATTCTAGCTTATAAAACGATTTTTGTGAATAAATGGATTTAATGGATATGGAGATGAACTCGCATTTTTTCACCAAACCGGTAGTGATATTCAAGTGTGCGGTGGAGATTTTTATCCACGTTAACATTATAATAAATCAATAATTATCTAAAATCGCCATCTTGATTTTCAAAAAATCGGTTATTTTGCGTTAACTTTGTTTGAAATTCAATTGGTTCTTTGTTGGCGGCATTTAGTTCATTGAAAAAAAAAAAACACACACACGCTTAGTTTTTAAACCACTAATTTATCTTAAAAAATGTACTAGAGCATACTAACAGGGTAAATATCTCGGAAAGCTATGGGAAGTTTGATATCGACATAAGTACATTTTTGTCAAGAGGTGACGGCATGCGCGAGTCGGTTCAAAATTGGTTCCGCAAAACTATCATATCTTTATAATTGTATCATGCTTTTCTGGACCTTTAATATTTGCAGCTGATACTCGATCCGTTTAACCCTACTACCCGCGCTATCGCCGCTATCGCTATCACCTGCGCGGCGCGGCGGTGTCTCCGCCGCTTCGTCGACGCGCGCTCCGCCCGGTGCAACAGGTGATTGCCAGTTGGCGGTAAACATTCGCTTTGTCCGGATAGGACGCAGTTCGAGCTACTCGGGTGCGCGCGGTACCGCGTTTGTTTACATTCGGTGTCGCGATCTTTCCGCGACAATAATAAGCGATCGAGGTGAAAGAAACTTGTGTCAGTGCTGTTCCGAGGGTGACAGTCCCAGGTTCCTTTCACTATTATGCCGTTTAGAGGATTAGCAATTTGTTGAAAGGTATAATAATAATATATGCTTATGCTGGTGTTTCTCACTCAGAAAAATATGTAAACAATGTAAACATTGGGCACCTACATACCTGCATGTACTAGTACCTACCGAAGTCTACGGATAGTATTCCGTAGACTTTGCCAGTACCAAGACTTAGTACTAACACTGAACGGAAACAATGTTCAGAGCAGGCTATTCCAATATTTTGTGAATAATATGCTCAAGCGGGAAGATTGCGGATAATTTAGGTACCTAGGTTATTTAATTAAATGGAGAGCGAGAGATGCTATATTCCGTTGTTTTAATTAGTCGCTGATAAACCGAACGCATTTATATCTACAATCTGTTATACCTAATTACGTTCTGATAATTTTTACAATAAAGATAAACATTATAAGTGGAAATGAGTAATAAGCCCAATTAGATGGATAAGGCAAAAAAATACAAAAATTCAACGACACTATTAATCATATATCTCAAAATGTCATATCAAGCTCACACCTAGATTTGATGAAATTTTATGTATACTGGTTCCAAAAATTAAAGGAAATACCTAAACCGACTGAGTGATAGAACTTCGATTTTCTACAGAGTTCTCTATGTCCTATGTTCATAACATACTGCCGTGCTAGGAATAGGGCGATATTACTAATAAAATTAGGTGATTAAGGGCGGGGTTTAACGCCCTTCAAAGTGGCCTGAAATTTCGGTTTTTGGGCTATAATTTTAGGATGACTTAGCCGATTTTTCTCAAATTTGGTACTTACTTGCCACTATACCTAAAATGATTCTACGTAACATCATTAGCTGGATATGACGTTATAAATATAACAATAAAAGTAATAATAAAAATAATCTTTATTCCCTTGATGACATCGAAACATCCAGGGATAAAGAAAAGGGGGGCCCTCGTAAGTCACGCGATTTTAAAATTTACTTATCTTCTTTAAAAAGTCCAGAAGCCTAAAAGTTCTCTGGCGTGGCCTACGCCGCACGTCATTGACTTGTTAGAAAAATAATTACATTAATTGCAGCTGATGCCTGAATAAATTAATTATTATATCTAGGTACCTACTTACCGAGGTACTTACCAAATCAGTTCATCAGTTGTAACCGAGGGGGAAATCACTGGTCAAATTTTGTACACTAAAAATTCCTGTACACAACAGTAATTCCATGTAATTCCACAGTACCTAATTCCATGGAATTTCTCGTAAGTCCATGGAATTCCTCGGAATTACTTGTAATTCAATGTAATTCCAAGTAATCCCACTGTAGTTTCTCGGAATTCCTAGAAATCCAGTGAAATTCCTTGGAATTCCTAGGATTCCATTCTTTCTTTTTTGTCTGAAAACAACGATATCTGCGTTAGTGGACTTTATATATCCACTTTATACCTAGGTTTATATGGACTTTGCAAGTATTAGAGCCAGGCATTTTTTTGTTTTAATTAGGTTAGGTGTACAGGGTGTGCCAGCTAAACTTCAAAATTGTTTGCAAACATTAGCAATAACACCCTGTATATAAGTCTGATGTTAGATTCAGATCATTTTATTTTATCTTATTTTTTGAGTTTTTTTAATTAATAATTATGTTATACAGTGTGTCCCATCCTCGGTCCCTTCTAAACACACACCACCCCCATAAAAATGTTATTTATGGGCCGATTTTGAAAATCTTCTTTTTTATGGATAGGTCTCTGTAAAATGTTATGTTAAATAGGTAAAAAAATAATAGTTGGCCATGGATGACATTATTGTTGTATGTATTGTTATTGTATTTTTGACAATTTAAACACTCTCTATTTCGAAGATGTAGAGACTGTGGTATATTATAAGAGTTAAGAGTGCTCCAATAGAGTCATACCATACAAGGACAAAAGGGGAAAGAAGGCAAAAATAACGTTTGAAATTTATATGGTCTTAATTTCGGTCTTAAGCTATATTCATGAATGCACAACGACAAAACGACAAACAGAATGATAATGGATGAACAAAGTCGCCAATAATAATAATTATTAAGTATCTGAAAAAATTCTGCGGGTTGTTACTTTTGCCAGTGGCGCACCCAAAGAAGGGGGGGGGGGTCTTTCCAATCTGTAAAATTCAGACGGGTACCTACAATAGGGGATGACAAATTATTTGGTACATCCCTCGGTACATCCTATATACACCTATCTGCCCTATTCTCGAATGACGTATATTTATCTCCAAATTCGAAGCGAACAAGAACGCGCTAATTCCGTCCACCTGTCACCAATAATAGCTAAAGTTTAACTACCACTTCGACAGCCACCGAAAAATTCCGACGACTCGACGCTGAACTCTACTGCGCATGCGCATAACAGATTGACATAAGGAATTTCTGTTGTAATTCCACGTAATTCCGAAGAATTTCTCGGAATTCCAAGGAATTCCGAGGAATTCCACTGTATAATTCCTAATTCCTGAAGTGTCTACACTAAAATTCCTCAGTGAATTCCCCCTCGGTTATAACTATTAGGCCAAGAATTAAACTTGATCTCATTAATTACCTATAGCAAGTTATGCGATACCTATTGTTTTATATTTAAAAGATGTAATATTTATATTCCCTATAGCTAGATAGGACAGAGCTAGCTAGAACTTTTCACTTACTGCTTCTAATGTAAAATCGAGTGTAAAATTATATATTACAAGGCAATCCAATCTGGATTTGAACGAAGGTATATGGTATTATACTTATTGGCGAGGTTATTGGTTATAAATAAGTATGTACCTATATATACTTTTGTCCGTTATCTGTTGTAGCTTCGTAATGTCGCAATCATTCATAATAATTATTGTCCCTGGCTTGCAGGGTAATTCTTTTTTATCGATTTCAATCGCTTCTTATTATCTTCATTACTGTATTAGGAAACCTTTGCACCTCGCTTTGCACCTTCTCGTTATAGGAGATACCAATTTTTAATTTGAAGTCGTTTTTTATACAAAACCATTTAGTAGATTTATAGTGCCTAGATAAAAATAGAAACCGAATGTCCCCATGCAAAACCAAATAACAAGAGTGAAAGTGAAACAGAAGAAAAAGGATGCGGCAATCCTCGTTAAAAAGTGAAGTGGGGGATTAAAAACGGTACTGGCAATAAGTAACACTGGCGAAATTGGAGAGAGCACGATGTCGATTTTGTCGTGTCGCATTTTTCATTATCACAATCATAAAGTTGTAAAATTATTGACAAAATTATTGCAACTTTCCCTAATGTAATGTCCAATTTTAATACATAATCGAGTACATAATCTACTAAGCATTTTCACGATTTTGCTGTGAAAGTCCTTACTATTAAAAATTACGTGGTTAGAATTTTTATTATTCTATTTTATTTTTATGGCAAAATTAGAAAAGACAAAAAATAATTACCCGTTTCCTTATTACTTCAGTAATTAAAAATTCACATCTTAACATTTATCATTCTCCTATATAGGTACTTAATTATATATGAAAATTCACGCGGCAACGATGCTCGACTCTTTCTCGACAAAAAGTAAGTACCTACTACCTACTTTAACCGAAAATCTGAAACTGTGATTAAATTAAATTGCTAGAATCGTTTTAAAAACACAAGTTGCTTTTCTGTTCTTTCAAATAACAATTTCGAGACAGTTTTCTAAATACCAATACTAGATTTCTAGGTGACCGTATCATGGAACCAACCAAGTGCTGTCCACTGAATAAAATCTCGGAATAAACTTATAGCTGATACTTTTACACGTTATGTGCGCTCGTGCCTTTGGTGCAGTCACCTCGACGCAGTCTGCATTCGAACCTACGGTCATTGTCTCGAGACCCTATTACGTGTCTGCCATGAAGTTATATTTTTCCTGTTCTGTTCAAGGTGTAATAAGGTTAGGTGTTCGAGTCAGTATCTGCCTTGGTTTAGGTAGTTGACCGATTAGTTGACAGTGTTATAAATCTTGGGTATGCGACTATTTTCAGGACTCTAAATTCTAAGGTGACGAACGATGCGCATATGAACTGTAATACTTAAGTAGGGATGTGATCAAAGATGAATTCGAATATGACTGCTGCGGGACACGAACTTTTTTTGACTAAACTCGGACCCATACTCGGGCATACTCAGGTCAAGGTTAGCGTGGAAGTCTCCCTCCTACTGCTGAGATACTCACTAAAACCTCTCTTCAATCGATTGATTGATTCTTCCATTCGACGAACAAAACAGAAACAAAACTTCACCCTTGTTATTGGATACCCCATAGTTAGTAAGCTAATTAGTGACATTATATAGGTACTATTGGATGGTATGATAGAAATAAAAGATATAGGTACCTACCTAACCTACAGTGCACAGAATCTGCATACAATAGAGTTGCCCACTAAACATAGAATTTCATTCAGCTGATTTTGTTTGTACCTACCTACCATATATTACCTAATATTTTCAAAATAGTTCTAAAGGTAACTTAAAAGTTGCTATACTTAAGTCCATTCGACTTTTGAAAAATCGTTGTAGGGCATTCTGGAAAAAATGTCAGAGATCAATCATATATAACGTTCTTCACTCGGTTCTCTATTTTTAGCTTATGATGGTTTATTGGGCTCCTCAGGAGCTAGAATACAATTTTAAGATACCTTGCTCAAAAAAGCACAAAACTAGACTCTGTCAATGTTCAGAGGTTTTTGCCCTCATTTTTACAAGTTTTCAGTAATATGTAATAGATAATATTATTTTTTGAAAAAGTTTATATGTATAGTAGATTTTCGTTACATGAATAATTTTAAATCGTAAGTTAGACCAAGCTGTATCTTTATACAATTCCTAAAGCATACTGTAGGTACTTTACTGCAGGTACTTAATAGACATGTGGTTTCTATAACTATTAAAAGGTAGGTAATATTCTCGTGGTCTTTTTTAGTTTAACACCGAAAATGAGATTATTAGCACATGATACGGTTCCCATTTTAAATGGTGATAATTGGTAAGGCACTCCAGATCCACTTCTCTGCGTCCGCTTTTGGAAACTTGGGCTTTGCTATTATAACAGAACGCCAGTGGGAGGCGCATTACAAATGAAATATTATTTGTTATGTAATGTTATTAGCGTCTTGGTAAAGCAGTTGAGGAAAGGCGTAGCAGTGGGTTCACTTGATTTAATAATACCCAGATACGGTACTCACATGGCACTCGGAGTACCTAGGTTTCCTTAGTCTGCAGTTTGTTCTTTGGCTACCGAGAAATATATAGGTAATAGCGTGTTTCCCGCGTAAGATTGGAGCGACTTTCGCAACCATGTTTGAGGCACCACAGTTGTTCAGAAACTCGTTATTTGACTTAAAAAATTATAACCTCGTTCTTTAAAATATGAAATAGTTAAATTTGTCAGCAAATTTTAATGCGTACAATACTCCACTCGGCAGAATACCCGCGGGGTAGAGGGGCACAAGGCACAAAAAGCCCATAAATGCCGTTTTAAATAGAGTAGATTTAGGCACAGACACTTAATAGCATTGAATTGTAAAGTACCAACGACTTAGAAAGTTTTCAAATATAAACACTCTCATGTAGTTCTTCCTCGTCGCAGACTCTTATAACACTTCCCACATTCGCCCTTAGCTTGACTGAAGTTCCCGCATACTTGTATAACCCTACGCGAACACCCATTCATTAGGTCTTCAAACTCGTAGTCATCTGATTAGGTACAACCTCGGGTACAACTTTATTTACAGGGTGCCAAACTGAGCTGGACTCCAAGTACATTAAAGTATTCGAGTATATTTTTGCATTTAAAAATGAGTCAAATACAAGTACAAGTACTTTTGAAATGAAGTACTCTGACCTGAATACTGAGTAGGTACGTCAAAATTAATTTAAGTACAAACAACAAGTACCTACATGTACTAGAGCCCAGCTCTGGTGCCAAATATTACTCTGTGATAACAGATTTCTTATACGCGCTAGGGGTGCTAAATTCTGACGCTCACGAACAGAATAGGTAAAGTTGTGTGTGTAGTCTGTGTAGTCAAGTTGTAGGTGGAATTTTCTGCGCAGTTCTAATTGATGCTCAACACATTTTTGGACATTACATTGATACTTACAAAAGAAGAGAAGGACTCACACTGGAAAATAAAATGGCCAATCAAAAAGTTAATAAAATAACTTACACCATTACGTTTTTATCGTGATAACACAAATATGTTTCCCTAAAAATGTAAAAACCACAACAAATTATATACATTTTAGGATTTTTACAGTATTTCTAGGTACATTTTTTGAGATTTCTGTGAAAACGTAAAAACCGGTAAATTTAAGATATTATGTTGTGCAACTGGTATAACTGATAATAATTTATCACGCGCGAGCTTAACAGCTGACTAGGAAAGCGCCGTTAACAAGGGGTTTTAATACTAAATATAATATTATGTATATATATTTTGGTTTTTATTTGGTTGCTATTATAATCATGGGCTCCGAAACCCGCCTTAGGAAAGACACAGAGGCTGTTAAATGTTAAATTTAAAAATCACTATGTGTATTTATTAAGAATGATTTTAGACCCCATGTTTATAACTACTTATTTCCAGTCTTGAGTTGTGTTCGAGGTTGTGTTATTATCTTCCATGATCTTTTTCCTCTTCTCTTTTCCTTTAGAATTGCCCCAATGACGTCACTCATCTAGACATTGAGTATTTTAGTCAAAAAAGCCTGTTTATCTTGAAAACACTGGTTTTAAGGGAAATTTCCAAGGTAAAAATATGAGGGAAATGAAATTCTTCACCATAAAAATCTTTTGTAGGCGTACCTCGGAATAATTTGTATGGGGATAAAAAAAATCCTCGAAAAAATAACATCCTAGCGAATTTTAATTTATTTTTTGGCTTAGCAACAATGAGAACCAAGTGGTCGAATTGGACGTAACTAATAATAAGTTGTATCAAATCTCAACTCGATATCTCTAAAATTGACAAAATGTATGTTATCAAAACCCGGCTATTGAGATTCAACTGTAATTCCAAGCATCTTTTAATGGAAGCATTTTTTACATATTATACGAGTAGGTACGTAGGGCTAAATCGCCATATTTTGACATAAAGAATCTACGGTTATCGGTTTGGCCTTTTTGGGACTCCTAGATTCTTTCTATAGTCACTGCTAATAGTGATTTCTGCAAGTCTTTCAAAAATAATTTAGAGTATTAATTACATAATATATTCATTCTATATTTTTACCAACTCGGTCTATAATAATTAATATCCTTGTTTGCACTGCATGGAACTAACTAAAGGAAGACATGCATCTCTTTGAAATAAGCGCGGTTGTTGAAGCCATTGGTTGGATATTTTTTTGTTTCAAAAATCACATGGCCCTCTAAATATTACCCTGGATTTCACATTCACTTTATCTGCTAAATGTAGCTCTCCTTTGGGATCATCCTCCACCACAGTCACAGGGGTGGCTCAATGGTCACCCATGTCGTAAATTACGAAAAAATTCAATATCGTTCTTACTAATTTACTCAAAACAAGTAGATGCAAACCCACTGTTTTTGGTACTCGATAATATGTTCTGTACATAGCTCGGTAGGTAAGTATATTGTATAACTATTCATTGCACTAGCATCGACAAAACTTTTCTATGATATGATAGGTAGGTAAATAAGTCATAAATAAAATTGTTTAAGCGCAATGAATGTATGAACCTAGAACCTAGGTTTGAATGTCGTAGATTACATATTTAGTGTTTTGCTCGAGGTTTTGCTATTCTTAAACAATGGAGCTTAGACGTCATTTCCACATTATATGACTCATTTCCCATTGTATTTTCGGTACGATGTGCTATCACCATCTGGTTATCATATAAGTCGGGCGCCTACTTCGTGGAGGCGACGGGGCGCATGTCCCCACGCAAGCAGTTTACGTGGGGGCTATGCCCCCACGCAAGATTCGCCGGAGTTTTGGCTTGAATTTTGTGCAGCCAGCCAGCGAGACACTCGACTTTTCGTAAAATATCAGGCATCCGTGTAGGGCACATTTTATTTCCGAGTGCAATAGAAGGTATAAACGATTGGCTGTTCTCAATACCCACCAAGGTTATTATGAAGAAAAAGTTTGGGCATTCTTTGACAGGACGACAGGACATGGAAGGGGGGGAGGGGTGAGAGCAGCAAAGGGACGAACTTGGCCAATTGAGTTGTGCCTTGTGGTACAAATTGTGCAGTAACTAGCTGCGTAAATAATACGAAATAAACATTGAGTTCACCGAGAAAGCAGTAGAAAATAAATCGTACACTCTACACTTTGATACGTGTCAGTGGCGGCGATAAGGATTCGGGCCCTCCTCCTCCACCAAATTTTGCCAGGATGCATACATGTGGTAATAAAATATGGAAATACCGGAATTTTGGCTAAGATGCTAAATTATAAGAAAAAAGCTCGGACATATTATATAAATTTTATTTAAAGTTTTTCTACCTACCTGGGAAATGTTCTGTATTATATAGCGAGTATTATTAAAGCGTATAGCTTAACAAAAACTGGGCAAGTGACTCAGTGATGTAACAGATACATTTTTTTCGGTATCTAGATACAGATACAGATTCTGTCTGGCAGATGTATCTAGATACAGATACCGATACATTTTTTCCAAAGTATCTGGGTACAGATACAGATACGTTAAAAAAGTATCTAGATATTTCCAGATACATTCAGATATTATCAGTTAATTAAGCAAATTTCAGACCTCATAAGGCAATCAATATACCTACTTAGATATTTATGAAACAAGTGTATTTGTGTAGGTAAAGTAGAACTGTTTAGACGAATGTGAAGTTTAGATTGTCACTAATTGAAACAAGTTGTGGGTTAGTAGGTAGTTTACCGTGTACGTCACTCCAAAGTGGGCACTGAGTTCAGGAGCTTTATGTAGGGTATTTTTTTTTTAAATCACTAAATCACACCCCATTTTATTATTTGTATTGTTTATTTTGGCGTTAAAATTTGTCCTCCTGTACTAAAGAGGCGCTCGACTGACGCAGATGATGGTAAAACCGTGTTATATTTTTTGCCTCATCGATTGTACAAAGCATGTAATCCTATCTGAATTACAATAAACTTATAATTAATTTTTGCCCATAGGAACGGTTTAAAAATTAAATATAGGCACGTGGCACGCCTTGGCATCGTGGCTAAAAAAATGTATCTAGTATCTAAGTATCTAGATACTTTCAAAAGGATCTAGATACTAAAGCAGATCCTGATTTTTATAAGTATCTAGATATGTATCTAGGTACATAAAAAGTATCTAGGTACAGTATCTAGATACATGTATCTCGATACATTACATCACTGGGCATGTCTAATGTCTCGCATTTTATTTTATAAATGGGACATGATTTAATATTACATAATAATATATTTATCTTGATATTTGTATTACAAAATATTTTCCAAAGAAAAATATTTATTAAGTATAATAAAAGGGACTCCGCCGCTCCGAATAATACAAATACCCTTATCTACTAATTCCCATATAAAATCTTACCATTGCTAAAATCTGTCTGGTGCTTAGTAAAAAAAAACATCACGTGACGTCGCAGAATTGATGTATTGGTTGTATAAAAATTGAAAATTCCTCTATTTGTCCTAATAATAATAATAATAATTTTTAAGCTAAAACGGAGCCACCAACGCAGGGACGGACGGAATACTAAACCCCCCAATCTCAAAATGGCCCGTAAGTTAAAAGAAAATCGAAAATTTTATTAAAAAAAAATAGCTCTTTTACTAGTGTTGAATTTAAGTATAAATGAATTTCAGAAAAATTTATCTAAATAAAGTTAATTGACGCTAAAAACATACAACCGGCCGGCAAAAGCCGTAAAAATTGGTTAAAATATGCAGGGAAGGTAAAAAATTGGGCAAATAATACGTTAATACAAAAAACAACAAATCTTAATTCGCAGTAAATTTGACAAAAAATTGCATTTTTTTTTCGAGTTTTTCGGGGTGTTTTAATAATTTCCTAACGATCTGCTAATTGTTTCCTGAAATAAAAATCTTCTAAGTCGTTTGGTCGACACCGATTTTCAGCCTAATAGCGTTAATATTTTGCAAAAATTAATATTAGTGGATAGATCAGTTTTTAGGGGCGGATTCTGCGGGCGCCTTATCACCGCCAGTGACGCCTCTGTTTTTGAAATATTGAAATATAATACAAGAAGAAGTAAAAAGTGGTGGGGGGTACCTTTTAAATATAGTGGCAATGCCCAAACCTCTCCTCATCATAATAACCTTGATACTTTGATACCTACAAAGCTAATGCTAAAATGGAAGAAACACATATTATGTGAATTGGGTGCGTTATTCTAGAATTAGTTATTTTAGTATGCATGAAAATTATAATAAAATATTATTCTTCATTTCCACCCTTGTTGGTTTTTGTGTTTTACATTTTACTTGCCCTTGCCCCAATGCAGTTTTTGAAAACCCGGCGTCTATAAAGTCGGGTACTCACTATGGAGCTGCTGCATATACAGGGTGGCCCACCACGAACTGCATCGATCTATATATGGAAAACTAAAAGTAGGACAATTCTGAAAATTTGGCACCTTACCAATGCCGATGGGCGCTGCTCAACTAAAATATTTTGGTGAATCTGGCACTTCCGGTTATACCGGAAGTCGATATCAACTTTCTTATTTCAAATGGAACACCCTGTATATTATTGCATTTTTGGATTCTAGGCATCATTTTGGAACAAAAACATGCAACATGTCCTATGTCTAAATCCAACCGTTTTTGAGATATTTGCATTTTTCCAAAAAAAATGACAGGTGCAGACCTATTAGCAATTTATACGAGGAAACCGCGAAATTTCCAAACGAATTTTTGGCATCGTGTAACAGAAGCCCTGACCTAGTGATCTCTGCTGAGAAATAAATCCGTTCTTATACAGGGTGTTCACAAAATATGAATAAAAATTACATTCAAAATGTGCTTAAATCTCGAAATTTTCAAATGGAAACCCCCATTTTTTTTAATGCGATCTTATTCACCACTAAAAATAATGACAACTTTGTGTAAGGTTTCCTATACCGAAATGCAGTAATTTTAGATTAATTTACGGAAAACCCACTTTTCGTCCATAAAATGCGGGGTTTGTTGAACGCTTGGAAAATCATATTAGCCGTGGACGTTGAAAAGACAATCGCGGCTGAGGAAATGTCACTTGGTTTATAAATTATTGTCAACAATAATGCCGGCGCGCTTAAATTACACAAACAACGATTATTTAAATTTTTTCGTCTCAAAAAGTTACTAAAAAAAATTGAAAACAAAATTTCAATTTCAACACCCCGCATCTCGAAAACCAAACATCTGCAGACCCATGTTCATATGAACTTTTCGTCATTTTCAAATTTTTCAAGTTGGTTCATTTATTTCCGGACACCCTGTATTTATTTATTTTAGAAAATATGTTTTTGTTCTGTTTTCATTCGTTAAAATTATGGACAGAGTTTTGTTATTTATAACCGATTGCCCCTCCCAGACGTTAATCCTGGATACGCCACTGGTTCGCCGCGAGCAGTTCTCATATGAGTGCTCGCAATGCACTTGCGGGCTTGTGCGGAAGGCGTACACATTTTTAAATTTTGTTACAGTAATAACTGTTACGTTATCATACGTTATCATAATACGACAGATAGAAAATATCATTTTGAACAAAAAGTTTCTTATAAACATAGGTCCTAAAATGCATAATAAGAAAGTTACAGGGTGATGAAAGAATAGTTTGAAAAACATCTTTATCGTAATAACTTGATGCAATTCTTTAGTAACTGAAGTGCAACAATTTTGTGAAGTCGGCAAAATGTGCCCAAAAAAAAAACCTGTTAACTCCAAAATTCGAAACATAAAATTTTCAACTACCGCTTTCAAGTTGTACAAAATAATTGTACCATTTAAAGTAACAATGTATCAAAAATTTTTCGCTTTCAAACTGTAACTGATTGAACTGGACAAAATTTTGAAATCCATATTTCAGCAAAACAAGGTAATGTTTTACTCAATACTTATCCATTAGGCATTTTTTCTTAGTTTTGAACGTAATATTCATCTGTATAACATTTAAATGTGGTAGGCAATAATTTTATTTTTCGAATTTTGGAGTTAACGGTTGTTTTTGATCACATTTTGCCGATTTCAACGCAAACGGTTGATTTTATCTTTATGAAACAAGAGTACATTTTTGTTGCAAAATAAAAAGATTCACTAAAATGATGAATCGGCGACACCAAAAAGATAACCTCAAAAAAGTTATGAGTAGAAAACCCATTGTGCTACCCCGCCCCTCCGCCTTTGGTCGATGGGAATAAATCGTTTTTATACAAAATTGTTGCACTTCAGTTAATAAAGAATTGCACCAAGTTTAATTTAGATTGCATAATTTCTGTAGAAGTTATTGCGATAAAGATGTTTTTCAAACTATACTTTTTATCACTCTGTAACTTTCTTATTATGCATTTTAGGACCCATGTTTATAGGGAACTTTTTGTTCAAAATTACATTTTCTATCTGTCATATTACGTTGGCGCCATAATTTAGAAACACCCTGTATATGCAACGTTACATGCAACAGCTAGATAATGGATACCCGGCTTAAGAATATTCATTTTCTGGGTAGTGGGTAGCAAAGATAATACATATCATGATCTTTGGTGGTAGGTACATTATTATTTGAGAAATTATAAAAAAATGGATATTCAGGTAGGATACTCTCCGGCCCATCATGCTTATTTTATGGTTATTTATTTTGTTGGTGTTTTAAAAATTATTATTTATGGATTATAGATTCAGACTCATAGCCATCCTCGTGTCTCCTTAGCTGTCTTATAAGAAAAAAAATAACATTTCGGTTTTATGTGCAGCATTAAACGAGCTTTCAATTTATCGAATAATATACTGGGTGTTCCGTTTAACGAAATAACATTTGGGTTGGATAATGGATATTTGACTATTTTTTATTTTCACTATCGTAATCAGCATGACAAATTATCATTCTTTCCGAAATCAACCTATGGCATAATATCTTACACTTAATTTGGTGCTGCTTGTATGGAATTAGCCCACTGTTGCGATCTCTAGTCAGTTTGCATTATGGCTATATTTCTGTACTGATTCACATTAAAAAATTGCTAATTTGTGTGTGCAGTAGTTTCTACAAACTCGTGAGCGCATAGAGGTAACCTAGGTATTCATAGTGATACAAAAAAAATTAGTGAGAAATAAAAAAACAAATCTATTCTGACCAGATTTGCAACATCTTACCGCAATTAGGTACGGATATGCAATATAATTTTGTTACCTCTAATATCTAAAGCAACAACTTTTTCAAAATTTAAAGGGGTTGAAATGTTATAAAATACTTAAATTCAGGTAATACAAAATTTCTGCCCACATCGTGTGAGGTGGCAGTCAACCCCGGTCAACCCTAATAAACCGTTGCCACGTTGGTCTTTCCCAGCTGCTGCCTTTTCACTAGCACCTGCAATTATTGTAAATTAGAGTGCATTCTCATTTAGTAAATGACTTGTTGTGTTTTGTCACCTGCTCACGGCGAAAATTTAGGCGGGAAACAACTGGAAACAAAGAAGTTAAACATTCTTTATATTATTTAGGTGTGCCACACAGGCAGAGTATTTATCAGAATCATAGTGGTATTTAAAATAAAATTAAGGGGGGGGGGGGTCCGACAGAGAAAGTAAGGTTAGATTTCGTATTTTTTTAAAGTTGTATAGCATAAAATCTAATAACATTTTACCTGGCAAAAATTTATTACAAACATCTCTGTCTTCATTTTAATCATAAGATCTTACAAGACAAGCAGTGTTTTGTTTTATAGGTTATGAAAACCTTGGGAAAAATAATAATTCCAGTGCAATTTCAATTTCAAATTTTGGAAATTAAATAGTTACTTAGGAAATTCTTCTTTCAAAAGCAGCAAAAGTTATAAATACTTACCATTTTAATCAGAGCAACAAGTATCTCCAGGTTGTTTCATTTAAAAAACATAACGGTTTTGAGAGACCTTCTGTACATATATAATTTGATGTCACCGGAAAAAAACTAAATTTAGTATATCTAGCGTATAAAGATATGGAACTAATAATATTCTCATAATATACAGGATGGTCCATTTTTTATTGTTGAAATCTCAAGAATCCATAGAAACCGTCAAAGTAAGTCGATTTTTAAAAGCTTTTATTTAACTTGCAATGTATGTATGTATGTATGTATGTATGTAATTTGTTCGGGTGGAATCTTGCAACTCAATTTTGAAGCAGATATCTTCAACCGATCGAGCTGAAATTTTGTACACACGTTTAATTTGGATGACAATGCATGATTATATGTGTGACGTCATTCTAAATCCAACATGGCGGATCACCCAAGATGGCGGACTAGTTAAATTTCAACCGATCGAGCTGAAATTTTGTACACACGTTTAATTTGGATGACAATGCATGATTATATGTGTGACGTCATTCTAAATCCAACATGGCGGAACACTCAAGATGGCGGACTAGTTAAATTTCAACCGATCGAGCTGAAATTTTGTACACACGTTTAATTTGGATGACAATGCATGATTATATGTGTGACGTCATTCTAAATCCAACATGGCGGAACACCCAAGATGGTCATTAGAAGGTCTCCTCATTGAAGAGCTAGACTGTTCTAAACTAACCGGCAAACGACCTTGCAACAATGATGCGTTAACTGAGATGAATAGACTCAGACACATGGCCAAACTAAAAATTACAAAATAAATTAAAAGTAAAAAAATATTTTTTAAAAAAGCTTTTATTTAAATGCGCTAAAAAGAATAAAATAATCTTTTCTTTTAAAACTTTTACTATCAACTTATAACGTCATTCCACAATTTATATGATATAAAAGCTTGTCGCGAGATTTAAGTTTTCAAACTAAGTAAATACCACTACTTAAATCTCGCGACAAGCTTTTATATCATATAAATTGTGGAATGACGTTATAAGTTGATAGTAAAAGTTTTAAAAGAAAAGATTATTTTATTCTTTTTAGCGCATTTAAATAAAAGCTTTTTTTAAAAATATTTTTTTACTTTTAATTTATTTCATATAACTAGTAAACATGTATCGAAATCCTAACGGATTTCCTTAAACAGGTTCCTTTTACTCCCCAATTCCAAGGATATATAGTTTAATATAGTTGTCTCTAACAATATATTTTTAGCACATATTTGACGAAATTTATCAAAAATAAAAATTATTGTTAAGAGATAACTATATAAAACTTGTATTGGAATTGGGATAACAAAAGGAACCTAACAAAATCCACAATATATAGGGTGTCTAAAAAATCTGACCAAGTCAAACCGGTCAAACCGAAAGTCAGAAATATGAAAACTGATTTTTTTTTACTTTTGGTCAATACAAAGTTTAAGTTGGATTATTCTCTATGTACCTACTTATAACTTATAAATAAATAAGTACCTACTTCAGATTGGCTTCAGACAAATGCTTTGAATTTAAATTCTATATACGGACATTGTGTTAAATATCTCTAAATAATTTTGGTCTTAAAATGTTAGTAATTAAGTAGGCACTTAAATTAAAATTTTATGGGTCAAAATATTGAATCACCACGTAGGTGCCGTACATTTACTCTTTCCAAGGCATACCTACTACATGATTTTCCGAAACTAGAATTTTCTAACAAATTCGTTTCAAAACAAACAAGGCTGAACCCCAGAAGCTTAAATTTCATCCTATCCGGGGATTCATTGTAGCACAGACCTATTAGCGAAGCTATATAGGTCTGTGATTGTAGTTAGGGTCGTTTTCAGCAATATGCAGACTAAATTTTAAAATAAATATTTCAAAATACGGTACATTTATTTAAAAAAGTCAAGTATAGTTTTTTCCTGGAAAAAAATTTGGGGTATCATTTTTTTATTCAAAAATATTATGGTTGAACCCCCCTCTTCGTTACTGGTGGAAGTAGACAGGCCGAATTATTTTTAATTTGTAACATTTAATGTATTTCAAGACATATTTGCCTTACCTGTTTTCTTTTATTTTTCCTAAAGGAATTCAGGAGAAATAAAGGAAAACTTGAAAAAAAACTAATATTGACGCTTTGTACCTACAATATACGAAAACCGTTTATGTAAATACGTTTTTTATAGATTCCTGAAATTTTGCCGTCAAAAGTTTTACCAACGATATATAGGAATAGATGACTCACGGTAATACAAATTACACTGTTTTATTTTGCTTCTACATAAGCGGGTCAGGGGTAAGAAGACGAGGTAATTTGTTTACATTAGCATTTCTTAAATTCAGTCTTTTCTATTTTGTAATGCTTAATAAATAGATTTTTGATAGACTTGTATGTCGTATACTCGTATATGCTTTGAGGTACTTATATTTACAAAATAACCTAAAACATATACAGGGTGAGTGTTTTCCTAGGCCCACTATGGGGATCTCGGAAACTGGCAGAGCTAGAACAAAGGTTAAATGGGGAAAGAATTGCAGTTTTGAATGCTCAATCGAATGCCTCTTTTGGATTTTTAAAAAAGTTCACGGCTCACTAGATATTTTGAAAATAGTGATTTTTTGCTATTTCATCAGATCTCTGTAGCTCCGTTATTTCTGATCATACATAAAAACTGTAGAGACAAAAATTTTAGATAATTTTGGAGTTAATAAGATAATCTAATCCCATTTTTTTTTGTTTGTGATTTTTGAGATATGACATAAATTGTGTTTTTTAAATGTAAATCATAGTTGGGTGTGGCCTTATTAAATCGGCCATTATTTGAGCTTTCCAAAGATATAATACTCGGCATAGTTCTTAAAAAAAATAAAAGAGCTATGGCTAATTTTCTGATTTTTTTTAAATTTTCACATATTCAGCCATGGAATATTTTCGTAATTATGTTCTATTTTATAATAAGACATAGTTACATAATTATTTGCCCGTAAGAAATTACCTAGGATCAGCTCTATCCAAATAGTTGGATAGGGCGAAATAGACCTATTTCCTGGCAGATCCGATCCCCCGATTTGTCTGTTTTGGATTTATTTTTGTGGGGAACAGTACAAAATAAAGTATGACCCAATTGCTGAATTAAGAGCAGCTGTTTTAGAAGCAATTGCCAGTATTGACAGGCGCTGTCTAAGAAAGGCGACAAATTCAGTTTTAAAAAGATGCAATATTTGCATAAACAATAATGGTGGATAGTTTGAACAGCTTTTTTATTTTAAAAGGTGCCCTTTTAAAATTATAATAATTTGAATTTGGGTTTTTTAATTTTTGTTTTATTTTGTTTCATTTTGTTACCAGCTAAAAATAAAATATTAAAAAGTTTGAAGTATGTCTAATTATAAAATGGAACGTAATTATGAAAATGTTCCATGGCTGACTATGTGAACATGTAAAAAAAAAACAGAAAATTAGCCATAGCTCTTTTATTTTTTATAATAACTATGCCGAGTATTATATCTTTGGAAAGCTCAAAAAATGGCCGATTTGATAAGGCCACAGCCAACTATGATTTATATTTAAAAAAAACACAAGTTTATGTCATATCTCAAAAATCACAAACAACATAAAAAATTGCATCAGGATTATCTTATTAAGCCCAAAATTATCTACAATTTTTATCTCTACAGATTTTCTGTATAATCAGAAATAACGGAGCTACAGAGATCTGATGAAATAGCAAAAAATCACTTTTTCAAAATATCTAGTGAGCCATGAACTTTTTTAAAAATCCAAAAGGGGCATTAGATTGAGCATTCAAAACTGCAATTCTTTCCCCATTTAACCTTTGTTCTAGCACTGCTAGTTTCCGAGATCCCCATAGTGGGCACTGAAAAAACTCACCCTGTATATAAACAAAACTGGAAACCTTGAATGTGCCAACAATATCAATCTTTTTAAAATCATGAAACAACACAAGTTGCCTTTGGTAATGTATCTATTCCTATATATCGTGGAGTTGTACCACCCTGAATCATAGTTACCAAAGCCGTTTCAACTTTCGATATAGCCCGCCAATAATGAAAGAGCATGAGAATAGGATAGTCCATTTACGTTACAGGGACAGTAAAGAGCAACATTGGTCCTAGATTACGAAATGTCAAGGTAAGATGGAAGGTGCAGATAAAGATGTGGCTCCATCAACTTGTATTCCTCCACCAGAAAATAAATGGACACCCGCACGCTCTCTTCGTGCTACGTGCTTCCTATTAGTGCGATCCTGTACAATTCTCGGGATTTTTAAATAGACTATTGGTAGATGGTAGATATCGTGTCAATTTAAATTTGTTATATAAGAAGTTAGATTTTTATCGAACTGATGATTATACCTACTTCGTATGATATAGTAGGTATGTATCATCAAAAATCACAATTATGCCTTGCTTTTTATACATATTGGAAATATGTCGAGATGTATATATTTATAAATAAATGGTATTTATTCTTTTAAAATTGCAGGCTGTATAATAGTATTAAATTTTGATCCAGATCAAAATCGTTGGAATTCTTTTGACCTACAAAAAGTCAAGCTAATAAAATGCGAATATATTAATAGGCAGCCCACGAGATTTATGGTGCATATCGAACTAGCAATGTTATATCTGTTAGAACAACTTGTCTTATTAGAGATATAACTCTTAATAATGTAGGTTTAATAACAGCGCTACTGCTTGGCGATTACTATACCACGATAGTGTATAAGTATATACATTTTATTTTAATGCATATGTAAAATAGGGGTAGCTTTCTCAAACTTAAGTACATCTGGTTCTAGAGCCTATTGCCTTACTCTCTGTCACTTGTCTGATCTGAATGGAAGTATAGCTAATTTGCAATTTGGTATTATTATTCCACATAATTTTAAACTTGCTTAGCTGTTACTGTAGAAGTATACCTATAATAGCTAGTTAAGGCTTGACCATACTGCAGCAATATAGAAACAATTTGTCCACACTGCATATCAATATCCCTATTAATAAATACAGGTGCAGTGTGAGATAAAATGGCTGAAAAAGAATTGCTTCTCCTAGAAGCTGCAGTGTTTATTGTCATTTAGTACCTAATAAAAATAAAAACAAAAGTGTGAATTCGAACAAGTCTGAAACTTCGTAATTAATACATTTTGAAGCACCTAAACCATAAACAACTTATGAATGTACTCCAACGTGAGTACATAATATTGGTACATTGGTAGTAATTTTTAACGAGATCCCCACTTAAGAAGTTCACTATATCGATAATAATACGAGGTTATTCTTCCTCTCTGGTCGAAATAAAACTAAAAACAAAAAAATGTACACGCTGCAGGAACATTATTGTCTGTTACCACGTGTTCCCTAATTCTCTTTAAAGTTTGCCTCCCAAAATGGAACAGCATGAAACAAGCAACTCTCGTTGATAATAGGAGCAAAAACAAAGATAAACAACAGGAAACATTTAGTTAAAACCGGCAACATTTTTAGTAAACATGGAACATCAACAAAAAGTTCCTCAGCATCAGTATGGACAAGGCTATACTGCCAATACCTACCTAAGTTAAACCCAAGTACTGTTATCTGTAATGTGGATCGATGGATCAAACACTGGTAGGCAAGTGTAGCGATAACGGTTTGCCTGCAAGGCACGGTGAACGCCAAGGTGCATGAATGGCTCAATTGTCATAATTCTATTTAACAAATAATTTCCTGGAGATGCTTCGTAGCGCCTTCTCATTATACACTTCGGATTAGAACTGATTTCTGACTCCACACTTCCGGTATTGGGTTTCATGAAACTCTATAACACAATAATATGTGCTGACTGCATAATTAAGCAGGGACTCATATCTACAGTGGCGTATCCAGGATTAACGTCTGGGGGGGGGGGGCAATCAGTTATAAATAACAAAACTCTGTCGATAATTTTAACGAATAAAAACAGAACAAAAACATATTTTCTAAAATAAATAAATACAGGGTGTCCGGAAATAAATGCACCAACTTGAAAAATTAAAAAGAAAAATGGAAAATACGACGAAAAGTTCCTATGAACATGGATCCGCAGATGTTTGGTTTTCGAGATGCAGGGACTGCAGGGTGTTGAAATTGAAATTTTATTTTCGATTTTTTAAGTAAGTTTTTGAGGCGACAAAATTTTCTTGCAAAATTTGGTAGCCGGGTTTTTTCTTGGGAAGAGAAGTCATAATTTGGTATTATTTTTGGTGCAATCCGTAGAGGGCGCTGCGTACGCTATCATTATTTAATTTAATTTGCCCTAACTTTTTTGACAGTAAACTTTTACGACATTTTCTGAATGTATCCTCTTCCTGTTCCCACACGTTTTCTAAGCAAAAATGGTAGATATACCTACTTAGTGAATAACGCCAAAGGTGACCGTTTTCGAGAAATTTTCAAATTTCTGCATCGATGCAGGTGCATATCGACACTCGTATGCAATTAAATTCAAAATAAAATTTAAATAAACAAGCACATTTATTTTTTGACAGTTTAATTAACTTGTTGTTGTTGTTTTTTTTGCCAGAAAATTTTGTCGTCTTAAAAAGTTACTACAAAATCGAAAATAAAATATCAATTTTAACACCCTGCATCTCGAAAACCAAACATCTGCGGACCTATGTTCATATGAACTTTTCGTCATATTTTCCATTTAGTTAGTCAAGTTATTACTGGACACCCTGTATAACATGAAAATAATTCTTCTTCGAACTAGTAAAATCTGTATCACAGAATCAAGTATTATTTTTTTGGTCTTGAGCTCGTCAAATATCTCCTTTGGAGATATGGGTATTTCAGGGTACACATAAAGGAGTGTTAACCCATTCAGTCGGTTTTCGCTAATATTGTTTCTAATATAAATTATTAAATTTTCAGTTTTGAAAATGTTCTTTCTGGCACACTGTAATTGTGCAAAATATGTTTAGTACGTTGTTTTGCCTAATTTACGGTTACGCGCTGCGACCGTCGGAGTGTGTGCCTAATATACGACGGCGCGTTCTCAAATCTACCGCACAGGTTTTAATTTCGAGAAGACAAGATGAAACAAATAACAAATTGTAGATGTTTGATGTTCACTGCATTTTCAGATTAGGCCAGGAGTATATAATTTTTGGTAATATTAATTTTGATATTACAAATTTCGTTTATCTCGACAGCTCTGGGGGGGGGGGCAATTGCCCCCTTTGCCCCCCCCCCCTGAATACGCCACTGCATATCTATACCAATATTGATATAAAATATTTTAACGGTATAGTGTTGGATATAATTAAATAATATAGATACAAGTATTATTCTCTTCCAATCATTATGAAGTAGGTATGTATTCATTGATATTTTTATATGTAATAAAATTTACAGTTTTGAAATCGCCATTGAATTAAGATGATACGTAATACCTGTTGTAATCTAAGTGGCATGCAGAATGAGCCTGCAGTATTTCCTACAGTGCAAAAGTTGAACTATTTAAGACATTTCCACACAAATGATTTTTGCTAAAAAGGAAAAACCATGTGCATAATTTAATAATTATTACACCTTAAAATTTATTTTACACTAAGGTGAAAAGGAGCATTTATTATTTTATTGATCAGTGAGGCCTCGGCGCAGGCAACAGGATTTAGTTTTGATGAGTTTCATATTTTTCTGAAACCCAAAGAAATACAAACTTTAAAAATCAACAGTGTGAGAAAGTTTTGGGTTAGAGTGTAAAATACAACTTCATTCATAGTATATACACTCAGTACTCATGTGCATTCAAGATGTTAAAATAAATCACATCGTCTAGGTTTTCTAAGAAACCTTTCGCGCATGTCCAAGTACTGTTTAAATTGAATGTTATTTAATCATTTAAACGAGTTATTCGATGTAAAGTGTACTTGGACATGCGCGAAAGGTATGCCATCCTTTTTTCAGCATTTTCATAATAAGAACTTGCATACTTCTCATTGGCAGCCTGTTCAGAAACATGGAAAAATTAATTATTAAAATACAAGATCACGTGGCAATAATAGCCCTTTGGACCCACCCTAACGGTATGCCTATGGTTTTCCGAGGAATTTTCTATTTGAACTTCATTATAAAAAACATGGCAGCCTGTATAAAATCATATCAAAACGCATATTGTTCGAATCATTGAAAACTCAGTTTTTCACATGAAGAACCCAGGATGACTCTCTGATTCATACCTTATTATTGTGAGAATATGTGCCACATAATGCCCTTTGCAAGGCATACTGAGTAAAATCACGTCCAAAAATCTGTCACTATCGGTCCATTATGTAAAATCAACTGACAGGGAGTGACAGGCCACGCCCCGTAGACCCGCAAGCCATGTTGCCAGTTTTCTCAACTTCAGGTCTTGCCTAAATTCGGCTGTGGTCGTAGCGTAATAATATCCCATTTGATAGGGGGAGCGTTCAAGTCAAACAAAGGCGCGCGTGGACGACTTATGTATGGGCGATTATCTTTTTTAGTGATTTTTACCTAATAAAACTCCTTTTTTTTTCTATTTAAAAAAATATATAATATGTGCCTCGGCATTGAAGTTCAACTTGTTATGGCTCATGTGATTTATTTGCCTCGGCCAGAGACCTCGGTAACTAAATTCCACATGAGTCATAAAAAGCTGAAATCTGTTAACAAAGGCTGTTGCAAATCAGAATCGAAAAACAATCACGAGAAGGTAAAAACATTTTTATGTTTCTTTACTATGCAAGCTATACTTACCTATGATTTCGCAGCCAGAAGCTATCATTGAATAAGATCTGTCAACTGCTTTTTCTTCCTGTCTATTTTCTATTGCCGAAAAAACTTGAAATCCTATAGGATAGGTACCTAAGTAAAAACCAGAGTTATACAAACCCCCGCATAACCATACAGTTGCTTCTGGGGTACTCCTAGTTTGGAGTATTGCGAGGGTGAGAATTATTGTTATTACTATATTTGAAACCTCCACGTCTGCATTTCAAATCGATAAATTGAAATTTTATTATAGCTTGTACTAGCACAAGGGCCGTTATTACTTATTATTAGAGAATTAATAAGGCATTTTGGTGGGTGGTTATTTATAATAAATTCTTAGACATAGTGTTATATAAAGTGAATATAAAAAAACCTGCCATCTTCCTTACCATATAATTTATATTGCCATAGTGAAATAAATTTGCGCCAAGCTTTCTACTCGTATATATATATATATAGCAAATAAGAAGTGTTTGCGATTGAACTATTATAACTATTATATAAAAACTATTATACCTAACTATTATATAAAAAAATTATAAAAAGTTCTACACTGTGTTCATTTGAAAACTAGTCGCCATTAATATTTCGGTAATGAAAATAAATTTTAAAAATTGCCGAGTACCATCGATTTTTATTATTTTTATTCATTCGCACTCCTCTAT
This sequence comes from Pseudeuparius sepicola, assembly GCA_963920635.1. Lineage (NCBI taxonomy): Eukaryota > Metazoa > Arthropoda > Insecta > Coleoptera > Anthribidae > Pseudeuparius > Pseudeuparius sepicola. The sequence goes on along the minus strand of OY987302.1, from coordinate 40,381,420 downwards.
CCCCCACCACTCTCAACTTCAAAATATGAAATGGGAGTACTATGCTTGTGATAGCTCATTTTAAACGTAATTTTGTCAGGAATACTTACAGGACCCTTTGATTTTTCAAAACTGTAGGCATACTGCATACTACTGATAGTGATAGGTACAGATAATGAAAAAATGAAGATTTGTGCTACAAAACGAAACATTTAATATTGTGTACTAGGAAGGACAGGTAAGTAGGTACAGGTACTTTCTTACTGGTCATTCATGTAGTCAAAACACTCATGAGGATTGGTATACTAATAGGGTGGGAATATAGCATAGCTGTAATCAGTCATTATTCTTACTTACTTCAATGTCTTGAGAAGCGGATAAACGAAATTTCGATACTTGATATTCTCCGAATATTACCTATTAACCACACGTCGAAAGGGTTAGCCGCAAATTCACACTTTCGAAAAAGGAAAATACTTTCCGAAGACGTAACTAAGTTAATATTAGACGATCACATTGTACATATGTATGTACTTACATGGATAAATATTTAAACAATTATGAAAATATTGTTTGATAAAATCAAAATTTATGTTGCGTTCGGGTTTGTTTAATACCTATAGCCTTTGAAAGAGCTCGGAATGTCGGCAAGAGTAGACTTTTAGACCATGCGCCTAATAATACTGGGCAAATATTTTATGTAAACTTACACTAGGTTTTTATATTTGAACTGATTGTGATATCTACACTGAGGACTGAGGTATTTAGGTATCTGAGGTACCATAGACCGAGCATAGACAGACCAATATTAACATTAATAGCTAGTGTAGTAGCATGTTTATTATATGCCTATTACCCATAAGACTTGATAAAAAAATGGATTTAATAAAAATGTCAGATTGCTACAGACTGAACCTCAGGCATAGACGTACCTTCATTCTGCAGAATACCTTACAAACTGCAAATAAACCAACTAAGCCAATGTAGCACAAGGGATATTTTTGTTTTTGTTCCAATTGACTATTTAGTGAGTATAGCGGTGGGATGTACGAGACTCCGGAGTCAGTGCGTTTTGTTCAACTGATTATCCTTTAATGCCACAAACACATCCCTATATTTATTTATAATTAAAGGTATAAAAATTCATCCATATATATTACCTATATACTTTATACATTTTCACTTTAATAAGAAAAATATATAGGTACCCTTCAAGAGAAAGAAAAGGAGGGCTTGTACAATTATTATCAAGGCGAAACATGTTACTTACCAAATAATTTATTAAATAGAGAATCATAAATTAGAATAACTGCGTATTCTTACTAGGACTGTTGAGTCAAGGAATAAATTCTTCCCTCAACGCTAGAACCACCACAAAAACTAGAAAGTCGGAATTTGTGATTTTCTTCTTATATATTAACGATCTGAAGATGCGGTAGATGAGAGCTTCGTGTCGATATACTTTCTGTAAATTAAGTGCTTTAGTTTAGATATTATTATAAATTTGGTTTAATTCGCATTATTATTATTAACTTCCGATGATTCAATGGATAAAAATAAAAACGGAACCTATTCATTCATACGTGCGTGTGCTCAAGTAGTGGAACATTATGAATCGTATACCTAATACTCCTGTATTTCCGCTTATTGCCACGGTTCTTGTTCTGCATATTATCTGCCTACCGAACCTATTATACAATAATTGCTATTGGAAATTTGGCTTTCGCCTCATGATAAATATTAAAATGCAGCAATGTCTGCATCTTTGATATTTCGTTGAACATGTTGATGTCCTTGACTGGGCACCTATTGAATACAGGGTGTATATATGAAATAAGAACTAAATTAATAAATTTTACAACCTACTTGGTACTTGGCAATAATACTTGTTTCAGATATGGAATGTCATCCTACATTTTTTCAAATGGCACCCCATTTTGAAGATGTCAAACGAAATAACATAATATTTTTCTACATACGGTTGATGGTGGTGGGTCTCACCACCATTATCGTATGTCACACATTAAAATTGTTGAGAGCATATTTTTTGCCAATAATTACAACTGATAGTGACAATAATAATTTAATAAACTGGTGTAGATCATATCGTATGAGGTGGACAGACTTTATATATTTATATGTTTTTCAAACACCATATAGGAGTCTGAATAGTCATGTTTAGATACAATATACACAACTAATAGTTCTTTATTTAAAATATTCTTGCAAAATATCGTAAACGATTCACACCGACCAAGTTTTTCGGGTAAGTTGTTGAATTATTCATTTCACTCTCTTCGTATCCGCTTTAGCGTTACTTGTTCCTCGAAATTAGTGAACAATAATGTTTTACAACTTAAAAACATTGAAGGCCAAAGCATCTACTCATTATTGCTATCTGCTATAATTATAATTTACTGCTTTACCTAGAGTGTGGTCTATACCTATAGTATCCCAAAGCAACATAAATGAATTAATGTTGCAATAACTACTGTTTTCAACGCAAAGTAGCAGCGCAACCACGTGTTGAAATTGAATAAATAAGAGTAATAATCTCATATGGTAATGAGGAAGCATCAGCTTTTTAACTGACAGAATACTAATTACGAATCCCAGTAACAAACGATCTTACACTCCCGCCTTGAATCGGATGCATCTTCGTTATGAAATACTCCGACCAAGTAACAATGATAGTAGGTAGTACTGTTACTTGAAACAAAGCACCAGCTATCATTAAATAGTTGCGTATAATTATGATATTTTATAAGTGCATTTTCTCAGCGGGCGAGGAGATATAAGTTAATGGCATACCTTACCGTATGGAGTAGAAGTAATCAGGTGAATCTTCATTCTTGCTGATAATTTATAGGCACTCAAATTTATGTTTTAATTAAGTTCATTTTATATAATGCAGGCAGAACCCAATGTTATTTAGAATGGGCTATTTTGTTGTTGAGTTACAGGATCATTATTACGTTTATAAGTAGACGGTAAAAGTTTCACATAAAACGTGCCTATATACCTTCTTTGGAGGTACCTATTATTAGTGGCGGGTTTTTAGCCAATAATTCTGTCAAATCTGAACAGAATTCTAAAACTGTATTCGCAATTAAAAGGGCTTTAAAATGATGCGCCACGAGGGGGGTAGTTCCATTTGAAATTTTAAAGTTGGGGTTGCTAGGGATTAGGAGGATGAACATATCGGGTTGGCTTGACTGTCAAAAAAGCTCCCCCCAAAAAACAAAAATCGACGGGTCTCTGCGAATTTTCAAATATTTTTCGGTTTTCTAATTTTGGGGGGGGGGTCAAGTTTTTGGTTGGAAACCCTGTATAGTATTTACCTAGCTCATGAAAATTTCATTATTTGGTTGTATAGAGTATTTTTTTCATGTGAACGCAATGTAATGTACTTCACGGGGCTTCGCGTAATAGATAGTTTTGAAAATCCGTACTAATTTATTTTTTATAGCGACTTGCGGAGGAAGTTAGGAAACGGAGAGATTATAAGTATCATAATATGCCAAGAGAACACGATTTTGAATTGCAGAAGAATTTGTCGAATGAGCATAATAATTATTATTACCCAATTCAGTACGTGCTCCCAAAATATTTGGTTATTTTTAGAGCCGAGCTGTGTCACATTACGGTTTCTGTTCCTTTTCAGTCGAAGTGACATGGTTTGTAATTGTTATTTTGTTTATTTTTTGTGGAAATTATTTAACAGTCCTTGTTTGTCCACCTTCCAACAGTCAATAAGTCGAAAAAAGAGGGTAGGTACAAAAAATTCCGGAAAAGCCGAATGAAAGGTCAAAACCAAAATTGGCGTACCCCTCTGTTTCACCACCGTACATTGTAAAGGGGCCAAATTTGGTGAAAAAAATTGTTGAGCTTGGAATTTGCAACATTTTTTTGCTTCGGACCGAACTTTCTATTGTCTATTGCTCCGACCAATAGGAAATGAGATAAATCAATTCCAAAATTATTTCTAGATCTCCGAGAAACGAGGAGTGGGGATATTCCGATTTGGGTTTTTATCTTTCTAACCACCAGTAACAACATACCTACCAAAAATTTGGCTTTCCCGCAACTTTTTCGATCTCCAATGACAGATTGACTGGTATTAGATACATTTCTTTTTGTTTTTTGCAGACATATTTAAACCGTTGCGTCAAGCGCAGAAGAATTTGGCAAAAATTATGACGGCGATCATTACACAAAAACCATAATCTGTTGGGAAATTCGAAACTACAAATCGTAATAATAAAGGTGATTATCCAGACGCTTATTTCACCGAATTAATTTTTCGTGTTTTACAACCAAATAATAAATTTAATCAGCGGTTATTTCGACCGGGCAAATGGAATTAAAACTGGAACTAATTGAAGCGAAACGGCAACTTTCTGCCCAGGTCAAACGCTCCATTTTTGTGAAAGTGATTGTGGCAGTGTCCAGCTACTTGATATGCATTTACTTTCAACGGATCCAGTGACTTTGCAACCGAGTGTAATGTTCACTTCCTCGCCCGACAGCAATACGTGGGTTTGCATTAAGTATACAACGCAACAGGAGCAGATCTGAATGGCATCGCACAATTTCAATGAAAAGAAAAAGAAAAAGAAATAATGTCAAAAAATTCAAAAGACGTGTTTTTAATTTTACCTACATCCACACCCCAAAACAAAAGTGTATTATAAGCTAGATATTTTTTAACAGAAAGATGGAAAATGATAATTAGAATAGAGCATGGTGGTTAATAGGGAAATAAATATTATCACAGTTGTAAAAAATTAAGTGGTAAGGTATGTACCTAACCAACGAGAATATATTATTATTTAAAACCAATTTTTAGCCAAAATTCACAACAGAACAACACATTTCTTAGGAATAGCCAAGATGACACTCTGGTTCCCACCCTGTGGCAGAAAAACTCACTTTTTGTAGCGTTCAATGAATAAATTTGAAATAAAAGGCTCAATCGCTGACAAAAACCTCGCCGACATCACGGCTAGTTCGACAACAATCGTATTTTAACTATTGTACTACACAACGTTTGTAATAGCTAATATCAAAGAGGATACCAAATCGGTATCCTCTTTGCTAATATGTAGAACTGTTCTTTCAAACAATGAAATAAATACGTTGTAGTCCCTGCATATTCATCAGATGTTTGTTTTATAGGAAGTTGTGAAATTACTGTTATTCGTCTATCTGTAAATAAATTAGTCCTAAAATGAGATAAAAGAACACCTACCTAATATACCTAATTATATGGGGCAATTATATCAATGTTCCTTGATACCAAGATTTTTTATTTATTTATTATACGTTAAAGAAACAGTAGGTGCGACACGTGTTTCGGCAAAATTGACACGTTAAAAAATTATTTTTCATAAAATGTTTATTAAAATGTTCTTCGACAATGGGGGGGAGGAGAGTTAATTTATTTTATTTATTAGTTTTATAAATAAAAGGGAAAGAATTAGAAAACGCATTACTTACATATTTGGTTGTTATCATTATCAATATACAAATACATATAATCGTATTACTGGGTTGATACATTTTCTGTAATTCAAATTGTTTAGTTGTTTCATCGTGAGAGATATAAGTTGAATGATTTCTTTATTTTAACAAATAAACGGAGGTCCACTGTATACAGGGTGTTAGTAAATAAGTGCGACAAACTTTAAGGGGTGATTCAACATGAAAAAATAATGACAGTTTGCTATATAAACGTAGGTCCGCAAATGCTTCGTTTCCGATATACAGGGAGTCAGGGAGTCAAAGTTAAAAAAAAAGATAATTTATTTATTGTTATAGCTATGCACACCTAACTAAAAATGGTTTATTCGAGATATTTTTATTTTCATTTGTTGTTTTGATTTATTGTTGCTGTATAGGATAGGTTTTTGATATTGTTGTAATAGAAATTAAAAATACGCGTTATGTTGTTTTATTTTTTTGCATAAAAATGGCGGGCCCTGTGAAAAAAAGGTAGGAGAGCTTTTTTGTCTCCAATTAAACGACGATTTTAAAAATAATTTTTATTTTAAATTATCTCAGTGGCGAATCATTTATTTTCTTAACAATATCGAGGCCATTACCCCTATGCACGCCACTGATTAACATAAAATTTTTAATCGGGTGTCAAAAAATGCACTTTCTAGACCTCTTAAAACCCACCAAATTTCATTTGAATAGCTTAATCCGTTTCAACGCAATAAATAAATTATTTTTTTTTTCAAAAACTTTGACTCCCGGTATATCGGAAACGAAGCATTTGCGGACCTACGTTTATATAGCAAACTGGCATTATTTTTTCATGTAGAATCCTCCCTTAATGTTTGTCGCACTTATTTACTAACACCCTGTATATGGAGATGGTAAAAAATATGTATTTCTTCAATATATCTATATTTATAGTATGATTTAGTAAGGTGCAAGAATTTTTACTAGAGTATAACTTTATCAAATATAATGTTTGTTGTCTTTCTAAACTTCAAATGATATAGAAAAGGAGTTGTCAGTTAATATTTTTTAATTTTCAATGGGGGAAATTATGGAGAGGTTAGGGGAGTGGTTTCTTTTTTATTTATTATATTATTATGTGTACTTTATTGGCAATCTCTCAAGCATGAGATATAAGATTATAGTAATGTTGAGAAAGGTTTTCTGTGTCAGTTCTAAAGTTAACACAATTATTATGTTTTTTTTATGTTGATCATTTCTAAAATATTTCTTTTTGTTGGGTCAACCTCTTTACATATAATTTCGGTATTATTAAAGTTAAACTGGTGAAAGTTTTCCAAAGAATGTTTGGTTAAGGCAGTAGAGTTAATATTATTAGTTCTAACGTCATATTCTTTATGTTTATATAAGCGTTTATGGAGGTATTGTTTAGTTTGAACAATATAAATGGAAGAACAATCATTGCAAGGGTCCTCATAGTTGAGATTAGATAGAAAAGAATTTATTGGTGGAATAGTTCGGTTTTTGACCAATATTTATGTTATATTTTTTGAAGACTTTTGCAATTTATTCAGGGACACCTTGTACATATGGCATAGAAAAATATTTAGGTTGATTTATAAGATTATGTGATGATTTATTGTAAATTTAGTGTACACATTTTTTAATTATGGATTCAAAGAAAGTTCTTGGATGTAATGATTTTTTAAAAGCACATTTTTTTAAAAGATTTTTTGGTCTATATTTATGGTATGAAAGTGGAATGGCTTGGTCGGTAAGGCTATTAACAACACTTTTTTATACGTGGTTGGTACTCTTGACTTAAAGTTTAAATATCTTTCTGTCCAAATTTGTTTGTTGGACCAATTTGTGGTAATGTAACCATCAATATTATGGTAAATAATACTCAATTTTTAAAAAGTTAATTGTTTTGTTCTTCTTCCATGGTGAATTGTAAACGAGGGTGAAAGGTGTAAAAAATGTTGTAAGTGTTATTAATTTCATTTTTGTCTCTTTCATGTGTAATAAATAAAGTTTTGATTTCAATGATAAGTATTTTAAACATAAATTTGGTTGTAATACAATCTCTTTGCAAAGTAAATTAACGTGAATTCAAATAAAATTCACTACGCTTATCTCTTTAGAAGATATTTCGCCTAGAAGCGAGTCTCCTTTTGACAAATGTCACTAAGGAATTGTCTGTATTACTCGTTAGTCTGTGCTATTAGACCGGGAGATAGTGACAGATTTTTGGACGTGATTTTACTCAGTATGCCTTGCAAAGGGCATTATGTAGCACATATTCTCACAATAATAAGGTATGAATCAGAGTGTCATCCTGGGTTCTTCATGTGAAAAACTGAGTTTTCAATAATTCGAAAAATATGCGAAAATTCCTCCGAAAACAGAGGCACACCGTTAGGGTGGGTCCAAAGGGCTATTATTGCCACGTGATCTTGTATTTTAATAATTAATTTTTCCACGTTTCTGAACAGGCTGTCAATAAGAAATATGCAAGTTATTGTTATGAAAATGCTGAAAAGAGGATGGCATACCTTTTGCGCATGTCCAAGTACTGTTTAAATTGAATGTTATTTAATCATTTAAACGAGTTATTCGATGTAAAGTGTACTTGGACATGCGCAAACGGTATGCCATCATTTCTTCAGCAGTTTCATAACAAGAACTTGCATACTTCTCATTGGCAGCCTGTTAAGAAACGTGGAAAAATTAATTATTAAAATACAAGTTCACGTGACAATAGTGGCCCTTTGGGCCCACGCTAACGGTATGCCTATAATTTTCCGAGGAATTTTCTATTTTGAAGTTCATTATAAAACACATGGCAGCCTGATTAAAATCATATCAAAACGCATATTTTTCGAATAAATGAAAACTCATTTTTCCATATGAAGAACCCAGGATGACTCTCTGATTCATACCTTATTATTGTGAGAATATACGCAACATAATGCCGTATGAAGGGCATACTGAGTAAAATCACGTCAAAAAATCTGTCACTATCTCCTGGTCTATTTCAGCATAATGATCCATCAGCAAAAATATTAGCGTCGCAGAGGAAATCAACGATTCCTATTCAACGTTCATGGAATAAAACTTCAGTATCTATATCTTGTTAACGGAGTACACAGTACAGTAGGAAAGTTTTGATTTTTTAAATTTCTCCCTGTGAAATTCTGCAAGCAAGCCATCGATTTCAGAAAAAACTGGATATATATTGTTATGTACCTACAAAATTTCTCAAAAATCTTAAATTTCTCACCTAGGTTGAAAGAAAACGACGATAACGTAAGACATGTAATTTCTATTTGTTGGTACAATATATTTTCAACAAATCATTGGTATTCATTACTCTGACCTTCGCGACTGGGTTGCCTGTGGGGACGCATTAGATATATTAGACCGTCAGACAGTGACAGATTTTCCTTACTGATTTTCTCATTTAAGCCTTGAAAGGTAAATCGATGCTGAGTCGGAAAATAGTAATTTTAAGTTTGCCCCCCGTGGAAAACATATGGAAAATTCGATTTTTCAAAACAGAAAAAAAGGTACTAATTCTCACTTACGCCATGTTCACCGTTTGATTTCTTATACTATTCCGACCTCGAAAACCCAAAAGCATAAGTGTAGCGTGTGGAAAAAGGGTTGAATTAAGGGTTTGGCAGATCACACAAAAAATGACTTGGTTTACTGACTCCGTCAGTTATGCCGTTCGAAATGGTGAAAACTTATATCCTCACTAGCCCAAAAATTGATTGGCAGAAGTGACGCGTCGGGAAAAATGCACTTTTGGGTCGGAAAATAAGTATGAAAAAATTTTTTTTTCGTCAACTGATTTCTGCACTTATGCCTCTGAAACTATAGAAAGTTTTATTTAAATTCATTTTATCCCTGACAAAATCAGTTGACGAAAAAAAAATTTCCGATTTATTTTCCGACCCAAAAGTGCATTTTTCCCCACGCGTCACTTCTGTAATCCATTTTACCCACCTTCAGCAGGTCACCTTGTATTACAAGTAGCATGTCACCTGACAAGGTGTCACCTTCTATTACAAGGTGACATGCTGAAGGTGGGTAGACAGAGATAGTCGACAGGGTGAGATTTGACTAAGTTAATGCTCGAGAGAAATATATAAAGCGCGCCATCTACTTTGGTTTAAAATTCTGCCGAAACAAACCTAGGTATGTATTATAGAAATTAACTAGAATCTGAACCCTGAGTTGTAGCCACATGAAGCTTAAATCTTTAGCCCATATTCCACGGTTACATGCTGAATCGTTCAAAGGTGCAGACCGAGACAGTGGATTTTTCCTACGCCTACAATACATATTATGATATGCCTAGGCCTTAATTATTTTACACCTTGTGCGAATGGAACTTAAATTCTTTAGAGGTATAGACCCAAATTTGAGATAGGTGCCTAATTTATTTGAGATAGCTCCTTATATTAAAGGATATGTAACACCATCTAACAGAAATAGCCTAGACTAATTAAAATAAACTGGGGTGTAGTGTTAAAGTGGTAGTTGAGCGCTTCACTTCGTTTGTTTCTGTTCAAAAGCACGTTTGGTGTGATTTGACTGCTAAAATTTTTTTGATAGTGTAAATAAACTGGTATTTACAGTCAAGGTGAAGTGTAAAAAAATTTATGTGTCGTAGTAGTTAGTATAGGAGGTGTTGCTTAATGATAGTTTATTGAAATCTGACACTAACGTAAAATACTGTTGTCAATTTTTTAAACTAAAAGTTCCTAATTTGAGATACCAAATGGATTCTGTTAAATGAGACTATCTCAAATTAGGCACCCAAACAATATTTTCATTTTTTTGATTACAGATGCCAAAAAATACAAGAAATGGGACTCTCATGCTATGGTAGACGATGTAAAGGAAGTGCGTAATTGGGGGATGTCCGTCTGTCTCAAATTAGTCACCTTGCCTCAAATTAGGCAACCTTTTATTTTATGGGGCAATTGACAAAAAAAAGTTTAAGTTGAATAATTTGTCTAGATCGCTATTTTAATGTAGTTTCTTTGCATCACTGTTTTGTCAATACACCAAACAAGTATTCCAATACAATTTTAATTAAAAATAATTAACGGGGAATTTTATTTCGAATTTATAAAAAAAGTGCCAAATTTGGGTCTCTTCCTCTACATTGTTGCGCTGGTATTCATATGAAGCAATTTTCGAATTTCCGTTTGCAGGCCATACCCCATGCCTCCTCGCCGCCTTAACATTACACAAATTTGTATGACATTGAAACCCCTAAGTCACAGTCTGGTTGCATTCATAAATATTTAGAAGGGGGTGGTGAGCCCACCGACCGTTGAGCGATTCGCACGGTCACCTAGGACAGGAAACACGCTCCATTCACGTTGAAAATTTTCAAATTATGTCTATCCTAACGTTCGGCGTCGAAATTTTTTAATGAAACGCTATTATCTACACTTATACTTGGCATTTCCTTTAATAAGCCTTTTACCTTCATCCCACGGACTTCCAAACTTATACCATTTTATTGTGATGCTAATGCAGTCATGAAAGTATTCTATCCAAGTATTACAAACGGCCATAATTCTTACCCAAAATGACATTAAAGAGGTAGGTAGGTAGTAATTAGCTGTAAAATAAATATCTGGGTACGACAATCTGGTGACACTGCATCAAGAAATAGAATAAAACATATATTCAGAAGAAACAACTGTCGGTCATTCTCAGTTGGATAAAGTATACCTACTGTGTATTATAATATACATAGGTATACTCCACTAGGGATAGCGAAATCGTGAAACCTACCTACAGTATCGGTATCGGACAATGAAATAAGATAAAACCGCATAACTACACTTTTGCGATCGAGTACGTCCCTGTTGCCGAGTCGGGTGGAATTTGATAGCCTACCGACCAATCGCGGAACGTCATTGAACACGTGGTTTTATTTACGCCAGGCGTAAGGATTGCTTGATTTTAGCATAGACCACTTTAAAAAATGTAAGGTAGAGAGTTGGCTTGTCGGCGACACTGAAAAAACGATAAAGTCGGTGACATCACACTAAATCCAATATGGCCGCCGCTCCAAGATGGCGTATTACATTTTCTATTCAACCCTCTTAATATGGGTATCAAATGAAAGGACTTGAAGAGTAGAAAACGATAAAGTTAGTGACATTACACTAAATTCAATATGGCCGCCGTTCCAAGATGGCGGATTACCTATTTGATACACAACATGGGTACCAACTGAAAGGGCTCGACGCGTAGAAAACAATAAGGTGAATGACATCATACTAAATCTAATATGGCGGCCGCCCGAAGACGGCGGACTAAATTTCTTTACCACCCTCCTGACATGGGAATCAAAATACCAGGGACTCTTTAAAATATGGGGACCCAGCATGTCACAGTCTATCACATAGGAAAAGTGAAGCCTTGTTTTCTGTATATCTCCAAGGAGACCACATAAGTGGGCTGGTTCAGTGTCCAATTGCCATCAGGTTTTATGTAACATGCCAGTGCCATAGATTCCAAAGGAGGCAAAATATTTCCCTTCATAGTTCACAATTTTTAAGTTTTCTAACTTCCAGATAGTCAATTAAAGGTAATGCGGCCGCCTGTAATAGTCCCAATAATTGCAACCAGATTTTTCTTGTCTCATGTTTAGTAATCCTACATTTCCCATTACGTGGGCATTACGTATAAGTAAGTAGTTCAAAACAAAAATGGTATTTCCTAAATATTAAGTTATTAAGCAGGTAGCTTCAGTCAGGTCTTTTTTTAAACAGTTTTTATCTAAAACTATAAGTTTATTTTACGTTTGTGAGGTACCTTGGGAGAGAAATAAAATTACAAAAATGAGCACCGAGGAAAACTACATGATTAGAACTAAGTACAAGACCTAATCTTATTAGTCAATCCCGCAATCTGTGAAAGTTCTTTGGGTAGATACATTCAACAAGAGAAGAAAGTTCAAGTACGTACCTATTATACCTACATAATATTAGAAATGGTTTGAGGAACCTGGTAACAAGGTGCAATAGCGACAAATTCTCAAATAAGCAAAGTCGGCACTGACTTACCATACTTATATTACCTAAATTCCTGGAAATAATTGCAGGAAACCAAATTCAAATATAAAATAAATTTGATTCATTTGGCACTTGCCATATTCTGTGTTTGTTGACAGAACATTGTAATTTTTAGAAATCATATTAATTTTTACTAACAATCAAAGTACCTGTTATATCCATAGATTCTCCAATAAAATTGCATACTTGGCATCATTGAGACCATTAGAATGGGGAAAGAAACGGCCTCACTTTGGAAAGTATAATGCTCGGTCCCCTTACTTTAAAGGGTCCCTGGTACCTACCAATTAATTTTATCGGACAGTTATTGGTTGACAAGCAACAAGCAACTGACAACGTTGCAATTTCCCCTCCCCTCTCTTGCGGTTTGAAAGCCAGCCATAACCTCAAAGGCGTAAGTGACGGCAAATTTAATATCTTTATACGCGACATTGCCTTACGTGACATTGCCAGTTACTGTGCGAAAAACAGTAAATTCGGCGCTGTTAGGTTGGCCTTAGATTGCCTGAATAATAGTGGAAAATGTTACAACCCTGCCCACCGATATTGGCGGCTTTTGTCGCAAAACTCTTTCGACAACCTAGAATAGAGTCGTTCTAAAAATCGAAGGAGGTGGTAAATCTCTTAATTGGGTGTTTACTTTCCTCCGGTACCAAAAAGAACCTCGAAAATCCGATATCTAAATGAATTTTCCGATTCACGATTAACCACTTTCGAGAAAGGGGACGGCTGTAGAATCAACGAAACCGACGGAGAATCCTCTGAAACCTCTCTTGGAAATTGCGTGTTTTTTCTCGATTTTCGGAGGCCCGGCATCAGCATCAGAACTTCACCCGAAGACTCCAAGGAAGCTTTAAAAATGCAAAAAAATCAAAGTTTTGGTTCGCGTTTAAGACAAAGAAGTGTAATAAACCAATGTAAAAAACCACTACGAGATTCTTCTATAATAACACAATTATACTCAGATATTATACCTTATTCAACTAATACCACTTTGACAATCAAAGAAATCCGCGTAATTTCACTTTAGGTGAATCTCAAAACACCAAGGAACAGTGTAAAACTTTAAATCCACTTATAAATTATTATAATAATTGCAGCGATTTAACTTATTTTCCTTGACTGGCGTATAAAAATGTCAGTCAACGGAATTTTTATTTTCTACGGGGAGGAGCTGGGTGGTAGGAGGGTATGTAGGGGAAGTTGTTGATTTGAGGATTTGAGAAGCCGTGGAATTGGCGCAACGTTGCCACACTTACCCGAAATTCTTGATTTCTTGCTCATTCTCATGCCTAGTGGAACGATTTAAGAGGCCGCGCGGGTACATGCCAAAGAATGTATTTTCTCTACAGTTCGCGAGACTAGCTTTTTGACTTGCAAAAACTTGTCGCAATTTGAAATTGAATTATCTTAACGAAAACCTAAACTTATTTTATTCGTTTTAGCACAGATAACGTAACCTTATCTGTGGTTTTAGTATACTTTAAATATTAATGCATAATGTATTCTACCTATTATTATAACTGCGATGATTATTGTGTTATTTTTACTTTTATTCTTTATAATATGTTTTTCTTGAATTCGGCAGTGAAGTGTCGCAAAATCGTCAGAAATCGGCACTGAAGTAGTCCATTATTGTAGGCCTTGGCGAGATGTAAACATCAAACGTCAGACGAGGAGCCATCGCCCGTCAAAAGTGACCAAATATTCAAAACCCGGCCAATAAAGGCCCATTTCACTTTTCGTACACATATCTTTCAGTATAAATATTTTAGTAGGTTTGAATATCAATCTACTTTTATGGAGGCTGCACAACAGGCAGCCGTTTGGAGTTTCTGTTGGGAAGCGCCGTCATACTTGACCTAGAGCGATCGTCAAGGTCTAGCAACGCCGCGCGCAGTCGGGTCATGGACGGGTGATCCCTTATGATTATTTTTTTGCCTAATAAAACATTTTTTTACGATTTAAAAAAAATATCTATATAATATGTAGGTACCTCGCCACTGAAGTTCTTTTTATGACTCATGTGATTTATTTGCCTCGGCCAGAGGCCTCGGCCACTAAATTCTACATGAGTCATAAAAAGTCGAGCTTCAGTGCCTTGGTACATAAATAACTATTCTTGATCACTGAAAATAAATGAAATCAAATAAAATCAACTTTCTCGCTCAAATTTGTAACCCCCTGTGGATTCTAAATGACATCCTTGATAATATTTTTCGATATTGTCAAAAACAACGGTACTTTACTCGGTGACTAACAAAATTTTTCTAAATGTTTCTAAATACTGAACACCCGGTATAAAAATCAATAATATTTTAATAGTTTTGGGCGTTTCGGAACAAGCAGGAGTTTTTATAAAGAATGACTTTTTGTCGTAAACCCACGAATAAAAAACTTTTCCCTCTTCCGGACATCAGAGCTCTATATGGAAAATTCAATTTTCTTATATAATATGTTAATTATGTATAATATGTTTTTTTTATGTTTTTCGGGCTAGTGACGATGTACATTTGACATACGTTCAATGGGCTTGTGTAGAAAAATCGGTCAAAATCCTGATTTTTTTCCTTACAAGATTATGTCCTTATTTCAACCCTTTAGCCACCTGGAACACTCAAGCCTTTGGTTTTCCGAAGCAAGGTTCTATTAATTAATCATTTAGTGAAAATATGGCCAACAGACACCCTTTTATTAATTTCTGTTAAGAAAAATCGAATTTTCCTTATGTTATCCCCAGGGGCCACACATAAATTTCCCCTTGTTCTACTCAACATCGATGTATACTTTACAACCCTCTTCGACGCCTGTATGCGAAAATGGGGCACCTAAATCTGTCATCATTTGACAATCTAATATTTGAAAAAATTGAAATCATATTTATTGCGGCATTACTTGACACAAGATTATTAGACTGTCAGCTATGTCAAAATAGCCAACATTGTGGGCATCAATTATTCACTTTGATTGTGGGTATTAGGTTGTGCACAAATTTATTTGGCCAAAGTATTCCGAGTTCCAGGGATATTCTTCATTCATTCTTAATCTATGTTCCCCCTTTCAACAGCACAACTAATCACTACAATCTTATCTCAGAAAACCAAAATCACACAGTGCATCTCGTAAACATCTCCTATAAATGAAGTGCTACTATTGCTACTATTGTTCGACAATCTGCGCTGAATACTTGTGAGAAAATTGAATATTACATTGAATTACGTAAATGCAAGTAATTTTAATGAATCTGATGCCATGAAGTGCAAGTTTACTGTTCGCTTAAGAAAGGTGTGGGAGGCTGTTGAACTTAGTGCGGCCTTATAAATCTATCTAGATATTCCCGGTGGGTCGACTATTGTTTTTGCAGCTTGAATGCGAGTGGGTATTGCGGCTTTTGTTATTTTATATCGAATATTATTATTTATAGGATCTTTCAGCTATCTTAGCTGTAGTTTTCAGATTATCTTCAAGGCACGTTATGAACTCTGTTTATTATAGTTACGCCATAAAACCATGGACAATGGAGTCGACATTCAAAAATCAGCTTAGTGCCTGTAGGTATACAAATATCGTTATTTCGGAGAATTGTATACTGTATATTTACCATTTAAATTATTAGTCTTCTGGTATGTTGGGACGCCACAGTAAAAAATATGCCCGTGTAAAGCATAAAAAATTGATGGTAAATTTTTCTCGTGTTATTTCGTTAAAATGGATTATTTCCACCAACTTACTTTCGGTAAATCTTTTTTTTTTTTAACAAAAAATACCTTGTAATGTAAAAAAATACACGAGCGGGTGATGAGAATACACGATGTGTGTTTCTAAAAATACAGATTATTATCTTAAAGTGTAACTTAAGTGATAATCATGCATGCTTTTTAACAAATTTCGTGTTTTTAACACTGCTCGTGTTTTTAAACACCGTCCGTGTTGTAATCAATGTCAAAATAATGGCATGTTTGCAGGTCTGAAAGAAAATTATAGTTCTAGCTAAATTTAAATCAACAACCTTTATTAAATATCCGTTGTAAAATCCTTAAACTATAAGTGATTTTCTGTAACAATCCTACCACACTATTGACTGGTATATTCAAAATTCTGGCTTTGCATCTAGAGTTTAAAAATCCATGGTTCAAGAATTTATGGATATTGATACCAAAGTGTATCTAGCCCAAAAAGCAACTCTACACCACGGTGGGTGTAGTTTTGATTTTTAAATTCAAGGGGTTATGCTCTGGCGTATTTTAAGAATATTGTGTCCTTTGATGATTTTCGGAAAGGCGCTGTTGTTTCGAAGATATGGGCTATAAAGGTTTTTCGACAATAACAATATTTTGAATGTTAGCTACCAACTTTAAACAATTGAATCAATTCATTTCAATGGATTAATAATTTTAAATAAAAAAATTAGTTAAGTAATAATTTAAAATTTAAGAAAAATTGTTTTGTAGAAAACCTTTATCGCCGTGTATCACCGAAACAAAGCTGCTGTCCGAAAATATTTAAGCAGACAAAATATACTTAAAATAATCCAATAAACCCCTTGAATTTTTGCCATATGTTTACTAAATACCCTGTATAAAGGTAAAAACTGTACCTATTAGGAAACACCAGGTGTCGTAAAATATGTACACGGAAAATAGTAAATATTAGGCTAAAGGCGTGTATCATGCTATACACGACCGTGTAAATTTCGTGTCAAAATCCAAAGTATATACAGTGCCCGCCAAAAAGTCTGCACCATATGGGAAAAATTTTTAGTAAATAACTTACGGAAAATTTGTTCGCGGCATCAGGTTTTGCTTGCTCTAGAACCAAAATTAACATAATCAGATGTTCTGACGTAGTCTTTTTTATATGTCAAATTTGACATTAATGAAAAAAAAATGTCCGAAAAATGGGCTTATTTAACCGAATTTCGAAAAAAGTCATCAGAAAAATATGTTTCTTTCGCAATTTTATACCCCTGTGCAAAATTTCAAGATCCTACTACGATTTTCTTATTTTGCCCTTTTTTACCCTTTTCCGTATTTGTTAATCCATAAAAGTCGATCCTATGTAATTTAAAACACTCATTGACTGAATACATACATACATACAAAAAAATTAAAATGAGGGCTTGTTGAAGAAGCACGCTTGGTGCAAAACTGATCTCATTTTTACAGATAAACACATAAATTCGATTTACAAGCTCCTTTCTATCGTAAGTGGTTGTAAAAACACACAAATATTTCTGTCGTGCTGATCTGATCAGAAATATCACAGACATATATATATATATAGCGAAGCTATATATGTCTGTAGAAATATGTAGAAAATTTAAAATATTATGTCCAATAATATCCAACAAAGGGCAAAATATGAACATCGTAGTAGGCTCTTGAAATTTTGCGTAGGGGTATAAAATTGCGAAAGAAACATATTTTTCTTATGACTTTTTCGAAATTCGGTTAAATAAGCCCATTTTTCGGACATTTTTTTATTAATGTCAAATTTGACATATAAAAGAGACTACGTCACAACATTTGATTATGTCAATTTTGGTTCTAGAGCAAGCAAAACCTGATGCCGCAAACAAATTTTCCGTAAGTTATTTATTAAAAATTTTTCCCATATGGTGCAGACTTTTTGGCGGGCACTGTATAAAACGAAAGTGGTTAATTTAACCAGAATTCGTGTAGCCTTTAAGTGTTTTAATTTTACCAAAATTTATTACTGTGAACATGTGAAAGAGCTGTGACTTTTTATACTGGAGAAGAGGAAATCCATTAGGGGCACTGAATGGAAGCTTTTGGAGGCAACGTTTTAGTGTGGGAGTCTTCCTATACATGTGGTCGTACCCACTTGGTGTGGGACTGATGTGGGAGTTTTTTATTATAGCAGATTTAATTCCAAATGCTTTAGTAGCATTATTAATATGATGAAAACAAATAATTTATTAAGATTTAAATCATACTAAGCCATTTAAATCACACACACACACAAAACATTTAAGTCATTTTTTAACAATTTAAGTTTCCCATATTGATTTAAGATATTTTCGAAGTATTTAAATAATTTGTAAATGATTTAAATCTTAATTAAATCAAAAATACACCTATACAAGATCAAAAGTAAAGTAAATTGAAAAAATAGTCAATTTTCTTTCAGTGGAGCAAGAGGATAAAATTAAAACAAAGTAGAATTCTTTCAGTCAAAACTCCACAATCAGTTTTTAATAAAACTGTACATGTTTCGACGCTAAGGGTTCATCATCAGCAGTAAAATTTATTTTTATAAGATAAATTTTCCAAGCAACTTTGAGGATATTAAAAGTTATTGGATTGTAACCAAGATAAATTTTCCAAGCAACTTTGAGGATATTAAAAGTTATTGGGTTGTAACCTTGTCTATCCGAAATGGATAGACAAGGGTTGTAACTATGTACCCTTGACTTTTTGGTATTTTAGCTTTTAAGTATTTTACTGTTGCCGGATTGGGACCTTTTGGTTTTTCATATTTGGGTTTTTGTAGATGTCACTTAACTCCACTTTAACCTCTGGTTTTGATTTCGAAGTTTACTACAATAACTTTTAATATCCTCAAAGTTGCTTGGAAGCTTTGTCTTTTATCTTACAAAAGAAATTTTACTGCTGATGATGAACCCTTAGCGGTTCGAAACATGTACAGTTTTATTAAAAACTGATTGTTTATTTTTGACTGAAAGAATTCTACTTTGTTTTAATTTCAAAAGTAAATTATTTAAATCATTATCATTATCACCACCACAGAAGATACACGTTATATTTTCTGTGAATAATAATATGATTTAAGTTGATTTAAAACGATTTAAATATTTATATTTCATCCATCTCTGCATAGAGTTATATTATTATCAAGATTATTATTGTCCTCGCTCGAATAGTTATTTGCAGTTTTTGAAATATTTCATTTTCAAGATTTATATTAGGTACTTGAATTTTTGGATCTGGTGATGAAGAAAGATGACCAAGTTATACAAAAAAAATCTTTTTTCAATCGGGACTAAAGTGGCTAAAAATCGTCATTAAAGCTTAGAAATGAACACTAAAGTAAAATCAGGCAAATAAAGGATAATTTAACTTCTCGACCTATAGCTCATTGCGGAAATGTTACCTATAGTCGGTTTGAACAACGATGAAAATATATTATTCTATAGGCGGCAATCGAGATTGGCCTAATTACGCTGTAGGATCCGACGCGCAGAATTTATATTGTCGTTGGCTCACTGTAGCAAGACAAAATAAAGATATGGAAAGGGCAGCAAGGGCGGACGCGGTCAGCACATGGATGAGTGTCGAGCTCCTTAAATTATATGTTTTTGAAGGGCCCTTGCATTTTTTTACATATTTTATGACATTAGAATAATCTGTTTTAAAGTGGATTTATAAACTCGATGTTTGCTTTGGCGCTCGCCGTTGCCGTTTGCGTCGAAAATGCAATCCCAATATTTTACGTGTAACCGTTTATAAACGCCGTCGAACGTTGCCGTCTGCGTCCGATGCCGTCCGAGATAAACTAATTTCATCTTTCACGTTCCGTCGTTCATGCATTTCTGGACGTAAACTGCGAAGGTCACCGTCAACTTCGAGCGCCAACGCAAACGTCGAGTTTGTAAATCCACCTTTATTGACTAACATCAAAAAATGAAGTTTCACCTTAAAAAACCCACTAAAAATCGGTATTTCAAAAATTGCAAGAAAACAACAAAAATTCATTTCGAGTTAATGGAAAAATGCTAAAATATTTTCAACTTTCTGCAACTTCCGGTTATACCGGAAGTTGAAGACATTCCTAGTTAAATTTTAATGTCAGTTTGTCTAATGAACTGCATACCTAAACCTCATAGTTTCTGAGATATTCATCAACCTTTTTTGAAATTTTTGACATTTGCGGAGTTTTAAAATTCTCCCTTACTTCGAGACAGTTGCAAAATTTCAAATTTTGTCCACGCTTTATTATAGTTGGAAGGTTGTGCTAATAAGAAGGCAGTCGTTTTTATATATCGATTAAATAGGGTGATCGAAGATTAGTCTCCAACTCTCTTATGAAAAAATACCAAAAACTCATTTTCAATTTTAATAATATTAAAATTGAACTCCCTACTAAATTTTATGTCGAGTTTGTCTAAACAACTACATACCTAAAATCAATAGTTTTGCCTCTGCATGTTTGCCTTTTTTTCAATTATTCTTGGCTGAAGCATACCATCCAGAGTGCTTTGGAAATTATTAAATAACGAATATTTTAGAAAACATATTTTTCTTTATCCGAATATGTAATAATATACAGGGTGTTCTATTTGAAATAAGGAAGTTGCCGTCAACTTCCGGTATAACCGGAAGTTGCAGAAAGTTGAAAATATTTTAGTTCGAGTGGCCGGGTCCGATAATCTAAGTATACAAATTTTCAGATTTTTATTCCGTTCGATTCTCTAGATACTTTCAGGCACGCACCCTGTATTATCGGCAGAAAAGTTTAAGCGTTGAGTAAAATAGAGGTATGTAGGGATAATCAACGACTGTAAAGTAGGTAATTTCCAAAAAACGCATATGACCGAAAAAATTATAATCGACAATGTAATTAAAAAATGTGGGCTAGTGCGTTTTTGAGGAAAAATTGTCTCTTAGATTTGATCTAATCTAATGAAAATAAAAAAACGAGCAAAAAAATTATATTGATTTTTCGGCAGATATAGGATGTAAATTACGAATTTCCAATCAAATCGATTTTAATAATTATAATAATAATTTATAGCAGTTAACGATTGCCCATTAGCCGTGTTTAACAATTTATTACCAGATAATAAACCATTACTTATTCCTAGCCAATTAAAATTTCTCATGATATTATTAGTGTATTGTCTTATCCATTCTGTATGGCGATTAAAACAGGTAGGTAGGTACCTATTCAATAACAATTACCATACAATTATTATCGCCGAACCCGAACCTGTTTGTTTCGGTATAACACGAGATCTATCGTACAACATAATAAATAATAAGAATGCCAAATAAAGGGCCAAAGTCTTAAAATACTATCATATTATGTTATATTATATTATTATGTTACTCTACTCATAAAATTATGGGATTTGTGATCCGCGTTTTATCTGTTCACTGGCAGGCTCACAGCCCCACAGGTCCTTATCATTGGAGATATGGGGCTAAATGAGGGAATGAGGGCCTAAATTTCGCTTTTGGGCTATAATTGTTGTTGGATGGTATGATTGATTTTGCTCAATTTTTGTGCATTCATAACATTGTTAGATATCGGTTCTGCGCAGATAGGTTCTGAAACTTTCTTCCCCGTATCTACATATCTTGCTTAATTTTGTTCTAAATAAAAAAGATCACTTTGTCACGGTTTGGCAGTAGGTGAACTTGATTTTTTACTGGAGAAGCCAGAAGTAGAAAGAATGTGTTCCTTTTTCAAAATAGAAATAGTTTTATTGATATTAAACCCTACACAACATACAGGTGAGATCATACGTGACCTATAATAGCCTTTGACGCCCCTTACAACCATAATAAGTTAGACTTACTCAAAGTTTTATATGCCCATGACAGTGGTAGGTGACATGAGCCTATAGTATTTTTTTTTCATGTTTGGTTTGGCAAAAAATTTAAATATCTACGGAAAAACATTAAATCCATCTGACTTTTTGTTGGATCTGGCACGGCGGCAAACCTGAGTGGTCAATTTAAAATTTAAATACACCGCCAATATGGTTGTGTTCGGTTAGTACTGTTAGTACAGAATTATTCTGGAAGAGATTCCCTAAAAACATACACCAAATATTTCACTATTTCATTATTGCGTTAATATAAATTCAATAATACCTTTATTTCTTTAATTTAAAGGAGATTAGTCGATTATCGTAATTAAAATAAGGAAATAATAAAGATTTGGGAGAAGCCAGGTAAACGGACACCCTCTCTTGGAATATGCTGTCAAAATACATTAATAATTTTTAATCAAACGGTTCTGGAAAATGAATGTAACCTATAATGTTTTGTTTTTTCTTCCAAACCGCTCTTTGAGTACTTATAACTAGTTATGTATTTATGAGGTTTATTACGCGATAAATATAGCGCATTTCAACTATAGAAAACGGCTTTGTCAAAGCTTATTCGGAGAATCTGCCCTATGTTGATTTTGATAATTATGGTGTGGTGAGAACTCTTCGTTTTTTTTAAGCCGTTCAAGTATGAGTACACCTATTGAACTTTCGATGCACCATGCTTTGCACAAATTCAAAAACACGAGCGCAGAATAGAGCACTGAACAGTTTTTGAAATTTATGTCGGTCAACATATCCACTGAAGGTATGCATACGAAACAACCATCAAAATCAATGATGTGGTATCAACTTCTGTATGGTAGTACCTACTAGTCGAGAAAATATTATTATTAGGAGCATCGAAACCGTTCAAATCTAAATATTATTGTGTTCTGTGTAACTAGTTGTAATAGTTTGGAGTGAAATAGTTGCTTCCAAAGTCGAAAATTACTTAAAATATGATGACAACAAAATTGCACGTTTCCAGCACAAAATCGAGGAGTCTTGATATTTATTTGAAACCTTGCAGTTTTGCTAATAATTATTATCGGTTCTGAGGTATTTTCATGTAACTGGATCGAAACTATATTAAAGATAGCGCTGTTTCAAGCGATCGCCCCTGGCGCCACACGACGAAAAAAAAAATAAGCAGGGTGTTTTATAAATGTTAAAAACATCATTGTTGCAAAAACTTTGTAAAATAAAAACATGCAAATGGTTCTGTTACAACTTACAACGAATTTAATATCCAAAATAAAATAAAATGCTCGTTTGTTATGTTCCTTTAACTTGACAAGTTTATACGTGGCATATTTCCATTCAGTTTCCTTAAAAACCAGTTTAAAAAGCAAGGAGGAGTATTTTGTTAGATACCTTTTGGTTTGAAATGGAGTCCATGGCTAGTTTATAGTGTAAGTATAGAACGCATTATTTTTTCAGTTTCCTCTTTATATATTCGACCATTGGTTCGTTTTGGGCTTTAAACAAATTTTTCTGTCTTCATTCTTGCATACGTAAGTGCTCTTCAAAATATAACATCTAGAATTCCCTCTTCTTCAACTGGTTGAACGGATCATACCATAATTTCTTGTTTTCGCAATCAAATTTACCTATCAAAACTATGAAAGAGAATTCGTTACCGTAAAAAGAACGCAAATGACAGTAAAGCTGGATATTTAAAATATGCGACATTCTAAACGTCACAAACTGACATACCTACCATAACCAGACTATAACCACCAATGAATAAGGGGTTCTTTATTCATAGATAAGCACCAATGAATAAAGGGGGTTCTTTATTCATAGATAACCACAGAATACCCCCTATAACCTATAAAAAGTCGCAATTTTTTCGTCGAGTAGCGCAACAGTCCGCAAACAACAATAAATAATGTCGTCATGCTCGGGTCTTTAATATAAGTGTCAGTCCGCAGCATATAATTTGTAAACAGGGTTAAATAATACGTTTTTTAGCTGCTAATTTGCATGTCTTTTAGTATGTTTATAATAGGGATTATCATAAAATCTGTAATGGGCAACAACAAAAATGTAGGCTAAAATTCCATCGAATAAATAATAATAGTTATTTATGTACCAAGGCACTGAAGTTCAACTTTTTATGACTCATGTGGAATTTAGTTGCCGAGGCCTCTGGCCGAGGCAAATAAACCACATGGACATGAGTCATAAAAAACTTCAGTGCCGAGGTATGTACATATATTTTTTTTGAAATCGGAAAAAAAATGTTTTATTAGGCAAGAAAATAATAATAAGGGATCACCCATCCCTGAACCGACTACGCGCGGCGTTGCTTGACTTTGACGATCGCTCTACCTAGGTCAAGTAAGGCAAGACACGGCACCTTCGTACAGAAAAACCAAACTGCTGCCTATGTGCTGCCTCCATAACAAATTTATTGATATTCAAACCTACTAAAATATTTATACTGAAAGATTTCGGTGCTATAGGTAACAATTTCGCAATGTGTATGAAAAGTTAAATGGGCCTTTATTGTCCGGGTTTTGAATATTTAGTCACTTTTGACGGGCGATGGCTCCGCGTCTGACGTTTGATGTTTACATCTCGCCAAGGCCTACTTATTGAAAAAATCGTACAATAATGTAGCCCATTATTGTACAATTTCTGTGCTTTTAATGACGATTTTGGGACACTTTACTGCCGATTTCAAGAAAAATAAATTAAATCCATAATTCAAGTACGCTATTTGACTTGTTTTAATGTATATACAATGGCGACCTCAACAAGAACCCACAATTTGAATTTCAGTGTTAATTTTTAGCGTAATTAAGAGGAAAAGAAACACGCTAGCCATCTTTAAAGCAGCTTCTTATACGTGATGAACACAAAAAAAGGGAAATATTGTTTTTACTGTATTATAGTTTAGGCTGTCGCTCTCCGTTTGTCTTGGGTCGACTAAAACGACAATTGGTGCAGTAAAGTTAACGTAATAGAGTAACCTATGTCATAAAAAGTATCCCTCATGCCTCTTCAATTTCGCCAGAAACAAACCGAAGAGGTGGGGGCTACGCTCGAGTGATCAAGCGGTCCAGTTGACGGGACTGTCTTGCCAGATTAGACAAACGGAACAAACCTATATATTTTCTTTCATTTTACCTGTGTGATTTGCTCACCCTACATTTACTGGTTTTGGGTTTTTCTAGGATTTTCCGTGGTGCTTGAGCAAAATATAACCTAGTTCGATGGCGAAAATTCGGCCCTAGCCATAAGACAGAGATAGTAGAACTTCTTACCATCACTTGCTACGCTAATTGTGCGAATTGCTTCTAATGTATCTATTTGTGATTAATATTATGCTTTAATTTGTAATATAAGAAGTAGAGTATTGGTACTACTTTTGGGATGCACTATCTCTGTAAAATTACGATGACAATAATCGGAACTGATGCAAGAACAAAAAAATAAGATTGCTGGCGCCTCTTGCACATTTTTTACACAACGGTACTATTAAGTTGCCAATGGTTAGTCTTCCTGGGAACGTTTGTTAATTCCTATTAATCATCATCTCAGATGTATTGTTTATATCCCGAGAGTGAAGTACACCTTGATCTAGTTGCGATTGTATCGAAACTGAGTTACCCTGCAACAAGGTTAACCTGTTGATTTCCTTATATGATTTTGCGGACAACATTATGACCTACCCAATTCTTTATGCGCAACTTCATGATTGATGTAGATTTTAATGTTTTTAATGTGGGCACATTTTAAACCAATACCACACATTTTTTTTATAAATGTTCTTACATCAGAGTTTTATTTTTCGTAAAACCGGACGCACTAAATTAATGGTTCATGTATTCTAAAACAGAAATTTCAAATGTCAATTTATTGTACCTACACAAAAAAAATTCTGCTTTGGTTTTGTACCACCTCCTAAGGATCATTTTATTAAGGTCATAGATAAGTATTTGTGAGAACCCAGACTTAATTGTAATTGGTTATTTCGATTTCATATCCGTCTTAGGATGGATATGAAATTATATCCATTCAGTTAACTGCCTATTTATCCATTCGATTGTAGATTGTAAAGAAAATGGCAAATATATGTGGGGGTAGAAAAATTACTTACCTATGTCCTTATAAATCTGAGAAGAAGAAAAAAAAACAAAAGTTACACATGCAAAAATTGTGTGCATGTGTAGGTAAGTTATGTCTCGTGGTTCCCAGTTTAAATTTTCATGTTTAATGAATGCGCTTTTTAGCATAAGGTATTCATAATTTCACTTTCAATAACCAGCACAAGAACTAATTTGGAAGTGAATTTGTTGTATTGTTGCCTAATATGGAG
This sequence comes from Pseudeuparius sepicola, assembly GCA_963920635.1. Lineage (NCBI taxonomy): Eukaryota > Metazoa > Arthropoda > Insecta > Coleoptera > Anthribidae > Pseudeuparius > Pseudeuparius sepicola. The sequence continues at coordinate 40,354,956 of OY987302.1, read as the reverse complement.
GGCATTATAAAACAAGCCTTCTATAATTAAAATGAGGCAATCTAAATCAGAATTGGAGACTTTATCCTAAAATAGAATCTTTTCAAGTAGGCATGTGCCAGCTACTGATTTATTATTGTTGAACAATGCTTGTATCAAATACTGGAAGAAAAAAAAATTGAAATAATAAATTGGGAACTGGGCAAATATTGTTCATTCAATCATTCATATTATTCAACATTGCACGAATCGGTAAGTTTTGTGTTTAGGAATTATGAACATATTGTTATTGGTACATAATATAGTCGTTATAGTTTAACTTCGCGAAGTAAGTATAGTATATTTTAGTTTGCCGTCTCATCTCATCAGGAGATTTCCACCCTATAGGGTCGAGAAGAAGGTGGCGGGTGGCAGGCTCCGATGATCTCTTCTCTTCCTTGAAAAAACTAGAGGATATATTTGAAAAACTTATTTGGATAAATAATTTCGCATAGTAAGGCCAAAAATAGGTATGTACTTTACAACTAACTTTCAAAAAAAAAGTTACTTGGTGAGTCGACACCATAATATGCTATGAAATTGGATATTTTACATAATTATTGTTAATATCTTCGCAAAATTAACGTTCACTGAAACATGAAGCATACAATCTGATTTGATGTCCCACTAATAGACTTTCAAATTAGTATTTTATTGTGCAATAATTATTTTTACGTCCTATACGGCACAAATATACTATTTTATATCCTCTAGACAGGGTTTAAAAGTGTGATTTTAACCAGCAAATGGGGGTAGTGGAGTGGGTATCTAGGTCCATTGAATTTTAATTTGGTTTTTCGCCACCAAACTGGTTAAAAGAGCACTTTTTCAAGTTGCCTGGAAAATTAATAAATTCTTAACAGTAAATGAACTAAACTTTGAACTTGTAACTCAAAAAATATCTTCAACAAATTTGTTTCCCGAGCTTTCGGAGAATATATCTTCCTCCTTTCTCAAAGATCATGTCACGTCAAAGTGAAATGACAGATTAATAAATTTCAGGTTAAAATGTCATGACAACAGAAAAAATAGCCTAGCCACCTGTCTGATATTGTACCCTGTGTTCTACCTAATTATTTATACTAACTTCTCTTTGAATAAGTGGCAATAATATTTTTTTTATTTATTTCAGTTGTCTGTATTTCCTAGAATAAATGCTGATTCTTTAATTTTTCGTCTATTTCCTACTTCTTCTTTGAGAATTGGTTTGGAACTATCCCACAAAATCCTATGATTGTTATTAAAAGAGTGTTCACATATTTTCGACTTCGAAATTTGATTTTGCCTGATATAATCTTTATGTTCTTTTAAACGAACGTTAAATGGCCTACAAGTCTCCCCAACATAGAACTTTCCACATTCGCAAGGAATTTTATAAATGCAATTTTTTGAACTTTGTACCTCATTAAATGGTTTCGTTTTAACCAGCATCGATCTTAATGTATTTTTGGTTTTAAATACTGTTCTGACATTAAAACGATTGCCTATGCGTTTTAGCTTATCTGATAGTCCAGAAATATAAGGAATAATTAAATTTACTGGTCGGTCCACCAGATTTATTTCTCTAATTCTATTAGCATTGCTATTTTGTTGGCAATCCTGAAAAACTTGCTCAATAAATTCAGTAGGATAACTATTCTTCTCAAGAACATGTTTTATATGTTTAATTTTCTCCTCAAATTTTGTGTTATTAGAACAAATCTCTTTAGTCCTGTCATACAAACTTTTAATTACTCCTTTTTTAGCACTAATATGATGATTGGAATTAAAATGGAGATATCTATTAGTATGTGTTGGTTTTCTATGGACACTAGTTTCTATACTATCTGGTTTCAGTATAGAAACATCTAAGAAAGGTAATTGATTATTATTTTCAATTTCTAAGGTAAACTTAATAGAAGGTTCTTGCGAGTTTATAAAATTTAATAATGGATTTAAATCATCTACTCCATGTTCTCAACTCATTTTGCTCAAAATCTTCCATAAATAAATTGCTTATGAATGGTGATAAAGGAGACCGCCATAGCCATTCCAAATTCCTGCTGGTAAAATTCATTTCCTAGTTGAAATAAGTGGTTTTAACACAGAGTGTTGTTAGTTCTAATATTGATAATAAAAGAAACTTCTAGGAGATTCTAAATGAAATTAAGTTCCATAGTATACATTGAAATCTTTGAATAAAGAATCCCAGGAAGGAGTCAAAGGTCTATATGTATTATAAAATACGTGATACGGAAATCGCCCTGAGTAGAACCAAGTTTTGACACAATATATTGATATCTGACACGGTGATAGATGTCAGTATTATGTGGTACTTAGATACCCTTTCGAGCTATTATGCTTAGCTGTGCGGCTTGCGGCTATTCGCTTTTCCCACACAAAACCAAAAAAAATGTTTTTGTATCGCGCTACTAAAAAATATAAAACAGTTTATTTTCAACATGGCAGATTGCGAGTTTTGGGAGGAATTTCTCCGTAGTTACAAACTATATCCGTGTTTATGGAACTCAAAGTGCAAAGACTATTCAAATAGACAACTTAGAGAATCGGCAAAAAAAGTTTTGGTAGAGGAAAGGTATGCTAATAGTGATCGTAATTTTGTCATGAAGAAAATACACAGCTTTCGTTGCGCCTTTAGACGAGAACTTAAAAAAGTTGTTGCACCATTTCTGCATCACATGTGAACTGAACTGATGTTTCATGAGTTCGTCTTAACGTGTATGAACAGAAAACAAATGGAAACAAATCTCAGATACATGTATCGCCGTTTGTCGTGATACACGTATCCATACCGATCTCAACGTGAATGGGGCCCTTTATTTTCTTCTACCAGAAGGTATCGATGGATGAGGGCGGGCCGAGGGAGCGGGAGAGGACAAGGGGACGTTTGTTTACACATGGCCAAGTGCTCAGACTTATTAGTATATCTCTGGACGCTGATATTATGGTGCTATTGCAGAATATGTATATTTTTGAAAACTGCGTGACGCTTATGTCCTATATATTCTTCTTGTGACGCCAATTAAAGTTTTTTTAAGCTGTTTCAAGTGACTTTAGAAATACTATACTACTTACTTTTAATATTGCCGACAAGATTTAATCTAAATCTGCTATAAAAACGTAGTAGCACTTTAAATCTGCCAAGGTAATATGTTCGCGTAGGTTTTCACCTACAACAGAGATATTTGGATAAACGGTGAAAGTAATTTGACAGATCTGACGTTTTCCAACACGGCAATACGCGTCTGATAAACTCGACTGTCTTTGGTTCATTTAGAGGAGACCGGGGGAATGTCGGCACCTTAAGAATAAAACGTCAGAAAATTTTAATGTATTCAGATATTTGGCTAGAACAAGTTTGGAGGTGTGCTTCGAGCAAACGTCAGACGCGGAGCCATCGCCCGTCAAAAATGACCAAATATTCCAAACCCCGCCAATAAAGGCCCATTTAACTTTTAGTGCTAAATTGTTACCTATAATAGCAGCGGAATCCTTCAGTATACATATTTTAGTAGGTTTGAATATCAATAGATTTGTTATGGAGGCTGCACAATAAGCAGCAGTTTGGTTTTTCTGTTCGAAGGCGCCGTGTTTTGTCATACTTGACCTAGGTAGAGCGATCGCCAAAGTCAAGCTACGCCGCGCGCAGTTGGTTCATGGACGGGTGATCCCGTATGATTATTTTCTTGCCTAATAAAACAATTTTTTTTGAGGATTGAAAAAATATATAATAATATGTACCTCGGCATTGAAGTTCTTTTTATGACTCATGTGGTTTATTTGCCTCTGCCAGAGGCCTCGGCAACTAAATTCCACATGAGTCATAAAAAGTTGAACTTCAGTGCCTCGGGACATAAATAACTATTTCTTAGAATTGATTGATAAACTTAGTGAAGGTAAAAATATTTTTTCCAGTGGCGGCTCCTCCTCTCCCGCACTGGAAGTAGACAGGCCGAATTGTTTTTAATTTATAATATTTAATGTGTGTCTAAACTGTACCAAGAACAAAAGAACTTGAAAAAAATAAACTTTAACGCCCTGTAAAATGAAAACCGTTAGGTTAGGTTATGCTACTTAATGCAAAGGAGTTGACAAAAGTACACTCGGCGCTAAGTCTGGTCTACCATTCAGGAAAGGTCACGTTGTAAATCGTTCTGAGATTTAAACCTACATTGTGTGGAATTAAGTGTTTACGCGTTCAACTGTGCAGTTACCTATTCGTCGTGTTATCGCTGCACACATCCCATATTTTATTCACGAATTTTAACTGTTTCGTGATCGTGGCTTGGAATGAACGATCTCGCAGAAATGATTAAGGCCGCAACCAACGAATTTGGAGTATCTAAATCACTGTAATTTGGTTCCAGAAATAGAAGCGGACTCGCATGAGACAAATCGAAATTTAATATCGGTTGACATGCTCTGGGTTTGATGGAAGTAAATTTAATATACAGCAAAAATGTCGCTGTGGTTGTCCTTGAGAGAACTACTTCCACGTTCACCTTACATAGTCGGTTCACAAATGGATTATTTCCTCTGCTGCTATTTCCAAAAAGATTACAGAGTGTTATCGTCCGTCATCCCTTTAACTATAGATTTTTGGAGCAAAGCAAAAATACCACGATGTAATCCTACTTATTACCTAACGACCAAAGACGTATTTTTGTGAAAGTTAGTATCTACAGCATTTTATAGTTTGCCAAACTTATAGGTACGTAGAATTGGAAAATAAACAACTTTTTCTAGTAAAACTTGCCGCACATTTGAACAAATTTTATTACATATTAGAATTATTTCGAGTGGATGAAACAGTGGCGTAACTACATGGTGTTCAGAGTGTGCGGTGAACACGAGCCCAGAGCTGCTAGGGGCCCATCGCCACCAAGATTCATGCAGGGCGCATAAATTTCGGTTTTTCTGATGCGAGCCGATTGATGTGGTGCTGCGTAATAACCTCAGAGAAATAACCAAGGATAGAGGGAGTAAGAACAAAAAGTAAACAAAGCCAACATCTTTTTGAGTGATGCCACGTACTCCATTGTTTACAGCATTTCATTTCAAAATAGAAGGGTTTAATAATGGGATTCAATGAAGGCACACCTCACATAACGCTAAATTAACAAACGTAGTTATTAATTTCTTGTATGTAACAATTTTAAACTAAAACTAAATTGCTCTGTAATTATAGTATCTAATTATCAATTTAATAAAATCGTCACAGATACCTCAAACCGCCCAATATGGCAACGCTGCTGTTGATGCCGCGCCTGCCGCGGGCGCCGCGTCCGTTAACTCAGCGGTATTTGTTTTGTGTATGCCCAGCATGTCAAGTTTTCCGATTGTTTACGTATGCATTTTTCCCGTTTTTAATTGTTTTTCTGTTAATTTATAGGCTATTTATTAGGATTTAGGATATAGTGACTGACTGAGAGTGGGTGGTATGTGGCTAAATTGATATTTCTCAGGATATTACCTATCTCAGGTAAACGTTGTACACACGGGCCTAATGTTTGTTTACTTTGGTAAATTTGCATAAGATGTTGGTTGACTACAAACGTATGTATTTTGAAGCTGTTGCTCCTTCTATCCTTAGTTATTTCTCTGAGGTAATAACCGACGAGTCAGAATCTCTAATCATAGAGGGTGATTGAAATTTCGCAACAATAAAAATGCAAGGGTAGTACAAAAATGTATAATAGCTGTACCTACAGAATGATCCAAACTCGACGCCCCGGGTCTACTGCGGGAACAAGAAAATTGGAAATAAAATTTCGAACAGGGGTTCTTAAATGGACATACTATAAGGGCCAATTATGGCCGAAAATTTGCTTTTTTGTTGTTTGGGGAAATGGCCGCTGTGACGTCATCAATATTTTTCCCCAGAAACATACAATTTTTTCATAAATATTGAAAGTCCTTATCTTCTCAACAACTTTTATCGAAAAAGATTTTCTGTATCTTTTATCGTTCAACATTTATAATTGATAGTTATTTAAGAGAATGTTAGGTTGTCTTGTGCACCCTTAAATTTTTTCAACCGGAATATTAAAAAACATTTTTTGTAACAAACTATAATAGCAAACAAGTCAGTAACAAGTACAATTAAAAAATTTAAGAAATACTCCATTCGAACAAATTTAATGGTGCACAAGGCACCCTAACATACTCGCATACTAATTTCTGACTATCGCAATTGTTTTCATGGCTAGCTAGATTTCGGAAAACCGATACCTAGTGAATAGAAAAAATTCCATGTTTTTCATTCCATTCCATTTAAGAGCCCCTGTTCGAAATTTTATTTTCAGTTTTCGTGTTCCCGTAGTAGGCATGTGGCGTCGAGTTTGGATCACCCTGTACAGAACGTAAATGGTGATTCGACATTTTGATCTATGAAATTGCGTTTTTCGACCTGTAGTGAGCAATGTGCATTATCTACATAAAAAAACAAAAGTCCACCAGAAATTTTGAACACGGGCCTACTCTTCCGTAGTTACGCCACTGGGATGAAATTACAGTAAAACCTTAAGATTCAGCTTAGATCGAATGTCGAATGTCGAATGAATATGAATCAATGAAATGACATAGGTAATGGTATTATCGTATGTAATATCACTAGTGCCGGAAATTTTATCGATAATTTTTTCGAAAGCGCTATTTTGCCTAGAAAGATCACGAGTATAAATTGGGCTTTTATTTTCTGAAAATAAAAGCCCAATTTGTACGAGTGGTTTTGCTGATGGGCAAAATAGGGCTTGAGAATAAAATTATCTAGAAAAATTTCCGGCACGAGTGGTATTTGACGAGATTATTTCTCGAATACGATTTAATAATTTCTGTATTATTTTTTTCTATGTTTACATTTCCAAAACGATTCATTTTGAACGAGTTTATTTACAGCAATAACAAAAATTTAGCAATAACAAAAATTTAGCAATGTAAAAGTTATATAAATTCATTGATACGATGCTTAATAGTACCGCAACATAATTTTTTATAAGTTGCATAATTTAGAACAGTGTGAAACACACAAACTTTAAGAAGTAGGTACGTGTTTGTATCCAACAGATTCGCGGTTGCTAAGCAACGAAGTGATAATTTGCACAAGTTCAATTACCGGTAATTGCACTAGTGCAAATTATCGCTAGCAGAGACATATCATTGGTTGGATTTTTATGGAAGGAGCTACCTTATTGGATGCAAGCAGTATGAGGGAAATAATCGTTGAAATCCTACTCTCTTGGTTACGCTAAACCAATATTGTGGTAGCCATAGGGCCAATCTTAGCCGCCTTTGAGCCCCTGGGCACTGGGCAACATTTTCAACGGAACCTCCTACAATAGCGTTAAAAAATTAAAGATTTTCCTTCAGTTAACGACAGAAGTTAATGTTAATAAATAACAATCAAATGGACCATAAAATTTATATATATTTACCTATATTTCGGTATACAAAAAATACAACGTTCAGGTACAAAAAAAACTGCACATTGCGCTACATAGAAAGCAATTAAAAACTTATTCTTTGGTTACGTACCACGTACAAAATATAACATTTACCTTAAGGCACTACCACTACATATTATAATTCTCCTGATAATTCTCGTGGTTTTCCTAAAATCATTGTCTCCATAGTTGCATACACGTATACATGTCTCTGAAGGATAGCGTACTTGGCGAAATTTTACAAACTTGATAAAACAATTCCTGGATACGCTTGCATAAAACCCTACCATTATTCTTAAAAAAATATTTACGTAATTAGCAAGTTTTCAGACTTTCTTCAAAATTTCGCTCGAAAGCACTTATGACGTCATAAGTGTTTTAAAAAGGCCAATTTTTTTGGCAAAGTTAGGCCTATAAACGGAATTCAGGCTCAGTACTTCTAAGCACTATGACGCCTTCATAAAAGCGTCTTCAAGATGATATGGTCCCTAGCCCCAAGTTCTCCGTTTATTAATAAGTAACTCATAATGTAATATTTTACTATTGCTACAACATACAAACCTTTCCAGTTTTATCCCACTAATTTTGGTAGACGTGAACATCGGATTATTAGATCCACGAGAGCATCCAATTTCGGCAAATTATGCGATTTCCCTATCACGTAATCCTTATCCATGATAATTTCACTGGCGGCGGTAAGGCGCCCGCACTAATATTAATTTTTGCAAAATATTAACGCTATTAGGCTGAAAATCGGTGGCGACCAAACGATTTTTATTTCAGAAAACGATTTTTATTTCAGGAAACAATTAGCAGATTGTGAGTAAATTATTAAAACACCCCGAAAAAACGGGAGCAGCTGGGAATTATATTACCAGATGACGCGCAACATGGCGGCGATTTTGACTTTGAGATTTAAAGAGGCAACTTCCTAATCAATAGACCTGGTTGTAAACAAACAATGCACTGAGATTGAATACGCCAGCGGAAGGCTGCGTTGCCATGTTGGGCTATTTGAAGTGTATGTTGACGATTTTATGAAAGTGATAATTAGCGCAATTTAGTTTTAGTTTAAAATTGTCATATACAAGGAATTAATAGCTACATTTTTTTAATTTAATGATGTGGGCTGTTTGTCTTTATTTATTACCATTATTAAACCCGTCTTTAAATGAAATTCTGTAAACAATGGTGTAGATACGTGGCATCACTCAAAAAGTTTCTATGTTTACTTTTTGTTCTTACTCTCTCTATTCTCTGTTATTTCTTTGAGGTAAAATCTAATCTGTAATATCAGTAAAATCTAAAGCGCTAAGTATCTGTTAGGCCTTCGCTGATCTCACGTACGTTTTCTAGTGGAGTCAACGTAGACGAAAAATGGTGTTAATTAGGAATTAATTAGGGAAGTCATGGATTTGAATAAAACCTTTTGAAACACCTTCAAACATACTTTTATTTAAAAGTCCGCAGGTTGAAACAAAGCGCTTAAAAAAATAAAAAAAAGTAAGAAAATCGATTTTTCACCGAAATTTCTCAAAAATTGTCTACAATTAATTGTAGAATCATTATTTTTCAAGGAAAATGTATACTTTTATGTTTTTTGAGATGCCGATTATGAATATGAAGTAAAAAAAGAAAAACAAAATGACGCCTAGTAAAAATGAAGTCGAATGCAAGAATAATCGAATTTTCTTCATAATCATCATAATCTCATATCAATACGACAGGTAAGGTAAGTAAATTAGAAATACGTTTAACGGAATAAAAAGTGAAAATCTAGCTATTTACGAAAAGCTCAAGCAGATTTTTATTTATTACATGGCATGCTTGACCGCGGAAATCTTTGAAAACAAATACCTACCTTCTTCTTTCAAATAACATGTTTATAATTATTCTTTTGGCGATAACTCCGAAACTAATGAACATATCGAAATACCAAAGTATTTTTTGTTGCAAATGTAATCTACTTTTCGATTATTTTAATAAAATTTTAATAAAAGGGAAATTTTTCGAATTGCGCCCTCTAGCGGTGACCACGAAATTCGAAATGATCTTACTGGACAATCATTTGATAGAAGAAGGAAATTTCTCTTCAACAAGCCCAAATTCAACCAATTCGGTTAAACCAAACCGGAGTTAGCAGCATTTTTTTCAAGTCAAGGTTTATCCGCCCGTCTCACCTCTATTTGAAGAGCAAGCGCAAAAAAATCCTTAACGAAAATTGTTCAGAATTTGCTGAAGACTGCAATAAATTTAAATATTTATTAGTTATTTTTTTGAGAAAACTCATTTTTCAAATAAACTGTTGCGAATACGCCCCCTAGCGGCCGCCCTACTAACTTAAAAATAATTTCCAGCGATTTTTTGTGACCATATTACTTAAGAAGATTTTTTCCCAAAGCTCCAGGACTATTAATTTCTGAGAGATATGGTACCTCTTCACCCTTAATGAAACACCCTGTATATAGCTTGGATTTTCGGGGGATATATATATATAGGCTGTGCCATTCGTTTGTCAATACAAGCTGTGCTCCAATACAAGCTGTGTTTGAAATAAATATTGAATATACGATAGCAAGAATTTATGAAAAAAAAAACAAACGAGGTTTTATATCGTAATCTTATATTACTCTTTCAAAAGTACATACATTTAGTATAAACTTTCTGTAATATTGCTCAACAATATTACAAATTGACCATGTAACGTCAATTATTGTAAAAATACATGATATTTTGATCAAGACCAACTTTACAATAATATGACAGGCGACATCAAAACGAACACATTCCAACAAAATCTAAAACTCCCGGAATTTGTTCGAAGTTATTTTCCTGGTTGACTCCACTATTCATTAACTTCAACTTTGAAAAACTACGTTCCCCAGTTGCCGATTCGGTCACTGGGTTCGGCGGCACCCTACGGCGCTCCGCGCCCTCGGGCCATGCCCCGGTTTATCCCCCCCCCTAGGGCCGGCCCTGGTGGTAGCTAAACCTGATCGTTAACCCGATAACTTTTTTACAGTGCCGAACTGAATATAGGACTAGAAGAATTTTTTTTTTAATTTCGGCCATTTGTGTTTGATTATTTGACCTCTTCTGTTTTCAACATTTTTTAAAATTTCGCCCTTTTTCCCGCCAATCGTAGCACAAAATGCTCTTAGAGAAATTCGGGTAGATCCGCGGCGCCGAAACCTTTGTGTGCGTCGTTTGACAAAGGTAAATACTAACGCCGACAATTTAAAAAGTTGTTCACTTCAGTATAGTGCGATTTTTAATACAAAAATGAAATGAGCAGATAGTTTAAAAAATCATTGATTGAGCTGTGAGATTTAGACCTTCAGATAGTGACAGATTTAGGTGCCCCATTTTCGCATACAAGCCTCGAAGAGGGTTGAAGAGTACATCGATATTCAGTAGAATGCAAGGAAATTTACAAGTGGTCCCTGGGGATAACATAAGGAAAATTCGATTTTCCTTAACAGAAATAAAAGGTGTATGTTGCCCATATTTTCACGCAAGCAGTGTTCACTAAATGATTAATTAATAGAACCTGACTTCATAAAACCAAAGGTTTGAGTGTTTCAGGTGGCTAAAGGGTTGAAATAAGGGCATAATCTTGTAAGAAAAAATCGAGATTTTGACCGATTTTTCTACACAAGCCAATCGAAAGTATGAAAATAATTTTGGTCATTTTTACTATAAAAATAATAGTAGTTAGGCCTTGAAAATTGAGATTAAGATCTGAAATTTTGCACCAAAGTAGAGTTTTATGTGACCGATCTTTAGAAAAAAAAAACTGCTAAAATCGGAATGTCTCCATTCCAAATGGGACACACTGTATATTTTTGACAATTCACCGACATTTTCGGAATAATTTCTAGCATTGAGGGGTTAGAGAATGACACATAAAAGCGATCCGATTTCTGTCTGGAAAAAGGCTCAATATCCTCTCAAAACTACCTCTTTAAAAATACGAAAAAGTGTTAAATCTCTTAATCCGACCTTCCTCTTGCTTCTCATTGCCCGCAGACGCTATTTAAGATTTTTTCCCCTTGGTCTCGACCGAGACAGTTTTCTGGGGACACTGTATACCACCAGAAAATATTTTTGCCCCTCTACCGCAGACTTGAGGACCCTAATTTACCACCGCTTCTTGCGATTTTTTAAGGCCGGGAGTAAACTAATCACTGACTAATTAAATTTGCCTTTTCGGGAGCTTATTGTATTGCCGCCTATGATTTTATTAAAAAAATATATAAGATTTACCACTTATGATGCATGGTTGAAATCGTAATTTTTTGGTCTGTCTCGTGGCAAAAAAATCCATGACGACAAAAAATATTACTTATATGTTATATGATTCATCCTGTAATTCAGAAACTAAAAGAACGGAATTGAACGCCACCTTGTACAATTACCTCTCTCAACCTCAGGTGAGATCAAACCGTCACATCTTTTAGTTTCGGAATTACAGGATGAATCACTTCCGAAATTAGCATAAAGTGGGCTCATCGACGTAATAGTTGTTATATTATTATTTTTATGACTCTATTGCACTGCTTCGATTGTGAATTAGAGTTTCAACTGTTATAAAGGGGCCAAATTAATTCCCAAGTTAAATAATATTTAAATTTAGCAATATTCTAATTTAACCTATTCAGTACTTCTCCAAATTTAGAAGTTTTATATATATATAATATATACTAAAAAATATTGTAACTAAACATAATTACATTTTTAGGAGGCATGGAAATGTTTATTACAATTTTAGAAAAAAATCCATAAAATCGAACTGACCCTTTTCTTTGACATTTCTTAAAATACAAGAGTTGTTTGAGAATCGTGAGATCTGTGGCAAGCCTCCAACTTGCAGAAGTGGTTGCATGGTGTTACTAGAAGCTTTGTGAAGAAACTCGTCACAACTTTCTGAAAAATGGTCAACTCGTTTTAAAGGTTATACCTACCTCGGTATTGCTTCGTTTTGAGTTAAAACCATATATGGTTCGCTAATTATTACCGAATTGTGGTCAGTGGAATTGTTTTGATTAGTAAAATCCAGGAACATCCATACCCTTAATTGTTGATGTTTTTTATGAGCTTTGCATAAGTAGGTATCATATTTTGTTATACATAATCTAAGACCCTCCAAGCTCGAATATATTTCTTTTCACATCAAATTATATGTGTAGGTAGGTATGATCTAAGTGGAACAAGTTCTTCTTGCATTAAGCTAGAATTTCAAATCAAATCCCAATTTACTCGAGCACTAACCGTAAATTCGCGTTAGGTGTTTTCATTATCGAGATGTTATTTAGATGGAGTTTCATAAAATTGCCTACGCGCTAAATTTAATTCGCAGAGCGAACCATAAACGAAGAACAAGTAAATATATACACGTTTTTACCTTTTGATTACTAAAGGATCGCCATAGGAGTACAGCAGGGTGTTATGTAAATAATACAACAAATATTCGAAGTGCAGTCTCAGATGAACACAAAATTATGAGAATGTTACCCATCGAATTGATAAGTAGTATTACAGAATATAATAGCATATGGCAAGCGCGTAACGCTATTTATTCTGTGGTAGTATAGAAAGAGTAGAGTGAGAGAAATTGATGGCAAAATCACATAACACATAAAAAATAGGTAAAAGTTTCCTCCATTCCTCCTGTCATCTATGTCAGTCGCAACGGTTCTATGGCTATTCTGTTTTAATTTCCATTTATTGTGCGTTAATATCAGTTTTCGTTCTTTATAATAAATCGTTCTTATCGATAAAATCGATCTTATCGATAAAATCGTTCTTATCGATAAAATAGATCTTATCGATAAAATCGATCTTATCGATATAATTGATAATATCGATATTATATATCGATCTTATCTTATCTTATCGATAATATCGATTTATTATAAAGAACGAAAACTGATATTAACGCTCAATAAATGGAAATTAAAAAAGAAAAGCCATAGAACCGTTGCGACTGACATAGATGACAGGAGGAATGGAGGAAACTTTTACCTATTTTTTTATGTGTTATGTGATTTTGCCATCAATTTCTCTCACTCTACCCTTTCTATACTACCACAGAATAAATAGCGAAATTTGGGACATTCTAAACGTTAGAAACTCATTTACCCATAACTACAGAATACTCCCCATATAACCTATAATAAGTCGCCATTTTTTTCGTCGAGTAGTCCCACCCCAGTCCGCAAACCACAATGATATATGACGTCATGTTCAGGTCTTTAATATAGTGTCGGTCCAGGTCTGACACTGGCATAAGGATATGACAGAAATACAGTAGTTACAGGGGACAGTTTTTTCAAAAAATAAAGTTGTCCGGTTGTTTTTTGGTAGGTTTTACTAGAAGAAAAATCAGTAGGCAGTGACTGGAACCACTTTAATTTTTAGCGCCATCACACATTGACAAACTAGAGATTCCATAAACAAGGGTATTATTATCCCGATAGCATAAATTTGAGTGTAATATCTCCGCCTCTGGCTACTTGTGGATCTTGGTCACAATTCATCACATTTTGTTACACTTAACCAATGTATTGATTGAATATCTTTAAAAAATTAAAGTTTAAACGTCTTGTACGTATTTATTAAATCGAGCCCGCTGTGATTTATGACACAAAAAGAGTTTTCTGAGTCATTTGTTGCAGTCTCCCCTAATAAAACGGAATGATCATGTATCCTTACAACAAGACATCTTTCGATACCCGATTTTTTTTATTTTCACCGCAAAGCGTCTGGACTTGGTCTGGGTCGCCTACGAGGGCCCAGAAACAAAAGGCATGACTCACCTCATGGTAACTTCCTGAAATTACCCATCTGTCTCCTCCTTTCCGAGTATCCCACAATTACTTCGATACTTATCATGTAATCACCATTAGCCCTTTCGGCCCATTGTGTTCAACTCTTGCTTGCATTGTAATTGAGGGTTATATAAACAATGCAATTGGACGGTGTTAAGTCGACAACACGGTATTGTCAAAGAGAGCGTAGTAATAGTACCATTCTACCTATTAATATAAAGGCGGGAAAAGGTTTGTCGCAGCAGCACCTGAATTTTAAAAATCAAGTATAATTTTTGAATTGAAAGGCTAGAAATGTCTTCCTTTCAGAAATGACATAACGTATCTTCCTTATATCGCTCGAATATGCTGAGGAAACAGGAAAATTTGGCTAAATTAATTCAAAGCAGAATCACATAATATGCTTAGAAAACCTATTGCACCTAACGAGTGTCCCTTAAGTTTCCCCACATACAGTGTGACCCATTTGTTTTGGGGTCAGTCTGTAAAAAGTGTATCAATCGTGCGATTTGGCTGATTTTTTTTTTAAATTGTAGAGCTCGATGAACTGCACATTTTGAACAAAAATTGCCTGGTTCGCATAAAATCCAAAGCCTACTATGACCGTTTTTATGAGCAAAATTTTAAGAAACCATATTAGCGTTTTTTTTTGAAAAAATCTGTGTGCGCCAATGGATTGAGCACCCCTCGAAATGGGTATGTACAAAATTTCATCAAAATATTTCAAGTAATAACGATTTTGTAGAAAAATTAAAAATGCAGCCAAGGTACGTCTTTATTTTCAAAAATTCAAAGTTGGCCATGGAAAATAATTGAATTGTTTACTTTTATTAAGTGTCAAACTGTCTAAATTGAGTTCAGAAATTGTTTGTGCTCAATACAATTAATTATCATAATTATGGAATATTTAAGCATAAGAGACAAAATAGAAATTGTTCGACTCGTGGGCGACAACGAGCGCTCGGCAGCAGAAGCTGCGGCCGAATTTAACAATAGACACCCAGGTAGATCAGTGAGTCGAAGTACTGTACAACGTATAAACAATATTTTTGATGAAACTGGATCGATTTCTAAAAATTTATTAAAAACTAGGTAAAATGGACGCCGTGGACTTGTTGAAAATAACAATCAAATTCTGCAATACTTTAGTGACAATCCTCGAAATAGTGTTCGAACGGCTAGTTTAGACCTTCATATACCCAGAGAGAGTATAAGGAGATGTTTGAGACAAAACAAAATAAAACCGTTTAAGCCAAAATTTTTGCACACCCTGGAACCAGGAGATGAGGAGAGAAGATTAGAATTTTGCTATTGGCTGCAAGGTGAATATCTCCATAATGGCAACTTTTTAAATGAAATTTTATTCATCGACGAAGCCACGTTTACTACAAATGGTGTAGTATCAAGTCAAAACTGCCGTCACTGGTCAGCTGAAAATCCAGAGTTTATAATAAATGCAAGGAGATAATATTCACAAAAAATTAACGTTTTTTTTTCTTTGAAGGGAATTTGAATGCGGCTGGCTTCTTGAATTTTCTAGAAATTGAATTTAGAAATGATTTAGATGAGTTACCATTAAGATACCGTTTAAATTTAAAGTTACAGTTAGATGGCAGTCCTATTCATAATGCTCGTTTAATCAGAAACTGGCTAGATAATAATTTTGAAAACTGTTGGATAGGGCGAAATAGTCCTTTCTGTGAGTGGCCACCGAGATCTCCGGACTTAACTCCTTTAGATTTTTTTCTTTGGGGTACACTTAAGCAAAATGTTTATAAGTCAAGACCCCATAATTTACAAGAACTGCAAGCTAGGATAAACCGTAGTTGTGAGGAAATTACTCCACAGCAAATACGAAATGTAATTTTGAATGTACGCAAGAGGAACGACAAATGCATTGTAGAAAATGGAGGCTTGGTAGAAGTTACAAAAATTTTATAATTTTAATTGTTTTTATGTTTTGTGTTTATAAGCATAAGGTTGTATTATTACAATTCAATTATTTTCCATGGCCAACTTTGAATTTTTGAAAATAAAGACGTACCTTGGCTGCATTTTTAATTTTTCTACAAAATCGTTATTACTTGAAATATTTTGATGAAATTTTGTACATACCCATTTCGAGGGGTGCTCAATCCATTGGCGCACACAGATTTTTTCAAAAAAAAACGCTAATATGGTTTCTTAAAATTTTGCTCATAAAAACGGTCATAGTAGGCTTTGGATTTTATGCGAACCAGGCAATTTTTGTTCAAAATGTGCAGTTCATCGAGCTCTACAATTTAAAAAAAAAATCAGCCAAATCGCACGATTGATACACTTTTTACAGACTGACCCCAGAACAAATGGGTCACACTGTAGATTGTGCGTCGTTTTTTAAATTGGGTTATTACTGATGGCGCGTAACCAGCGATTCTCTATTAAGATGAGATAAATATTGTCACCAAAGTGACATCTGTAGACCAATGACCTAATTATTCAAACCAACTTCTACCTAACAAAACAAAAGTAAAGATAACAGTAACAGTTTATTGAATACGAGCGACAGTCACTAATGTAAATACGAGGATTGATCAATAAGTTAAACGAGAGTTAGATCAAAGTTCACCCGCCGATTCAGCAGAATCTGCGGGTACAGTACAGCTCAGTTTCAAAGCTGCTTTTCAGCAGCCACTAGATCGCCAACCACCCCCGAGTGGTCGAATCAGGCACAGGATACTGCTCTCCAGCAGCAAACTTGTGTTCTGGCTCGGCCGCGAGGGGGCTTGACAGCAGATTCCTCCAGGGGTCCTTCTGGGCTGTTGTTGCTCACCCGGTTGTTGGAGATCGGTATCAGCGGTCGCGAGCCAGGGAACTTTCGCTTCTAGATTCCACGCCCGTCGGTCAGTCACGGTTCCGCTGGTCCACAGCTCCGCTCCGCCTCTCCCAAGCAACCAAGATGCTGTAACATACGTCTTTGTGAGTTCTTTATAATACAGGGGCTCAGTCCAGCCCTCCGGCACATACAACAAGAAGTGTGACAACATTGATAATAATCCGTTTACTGTGCTTGTTAACTACTGTACCCTAGGAATATAACATTTTCCACGAGAGGAAAAATTGCATAGTTTGTGACAGTATAAGTGCCGAGAAAACTGTTAATCTTATGCCTCGCAGGCCAAAGGTGACCTTAAATGAAATGTCAGCGAAACCAGCATCAATTAAAAGACTGTTATTAACTAGGCACTCGTTGATCACGGATAATGTCAAATTTTATTGTTTAAATAAAAAAATAGTCAGATTGCTACATTTTGATTCAGTTTTTATAGACAAACGTATAGAACAATAATGTAATGAATTATTGTAATAAATAATTAAAAAATAAAATTACAAAATGGGGTATTTTACAAACGGCATACCAGAGTTAAATTTATCACTTTTATATAGTGACGAGCAAAATGTACGCAACATATGGAATTTTTGTATTTTGCGCCGCAATTAAAAAAACTTACTATGGGGCTGCATTAGGCATGTCCTGAAACCAAAATATGGCCCCAAAAAACTTCAAGCAGTTATCGCGGTATACGAGGGGGAGTCAAAACTTAAACGCGGCACACGAGTAAAGCACCATTATTTTGCGTCGTAGAGAAAAATTGGTATAAGAGAAAGTGGTTTCAAATGAAAAAGTATACATAAATACAAAATCATGGCCTTCTAATATTTTTTTTTCTTTAATTTAGTTTTAGTTAAACCGAAAAAAACGGGCCTAGGTGATTGATTTAATTTAAAATACCACACCAAACACATTTTGCAAACTTTTATGTGCGAGAAGCCATTTACAAAGTCTTCTGTTGCTGTTATCCTAGAACCATTATCATTCGTTTATAATAATTATTCCTAATTCAGTTTCTAATAGACAAGAAAATCGAATAATAACATTGAAATAACGGTGGCGAAATATATGGAGTATTCCCTATTTACTTTTCGATACTCTAATTTGCCAATGTCTGACACTGACATAAGGTTATGACAGAAATACAGCAGATACCTACAGAGGACATATTTTGCAAAAAATAAAGTCGTCCAGCTATTTTTTGGTAGATTTTAATATATGAAAATCAGTAGGCAAGGTGTGGGTTAATTTTTGGCTCCAACTATTGCTTGCATCTGCGTTTTCCATAAACAAGGGTACTACTACTATTTGGTATCAGCTACTACTAGTAAAGCTTTTTATGCGAGGCGCGAGCTTTCTAACGACGGGGTTAAAACATGAGGGGCTGCCATTTAAGGTTTTGAAATTGGTTTGGGGGATGCGTAGGGAGATGGAGGGGGTTAAATATTAATTATGTCGTTTTGGTTCCCTCTCTGTAATGCTGAAACTGTTTTGGGCATTTTTCGATATCCCTATCCTTTTCTGATGTATAGAGGGTTGTAAATTTTAAAAATGTCACCAATTATAATCTTTCTGTAAAAAATAATGCTTGTGATAACTTTAGTGTAAAATATTTCCACGATGAAAAAGTGAAAACCCCATGTTCATACATCTTGTTCAGAATTAGAATTTTGATGTAACGCTAATCTGAAAGTGGCCACGACAGTTTGTTGCAAAGCATTTCCGTAGTAGGTTTTTAGTGTTTCTCGGAAATATAATAATTGTTAACGATGTCTGCGCTTACGGGACAATATGCTTCTTACATGACAAGATAACTTTACAGGGTAATACTTTGAAAAGTTTTGATGGTCTACTGTATCTGAGATAGAGATATCAAAAATCCCTGGTCTAGTTGGGTAGACCAAAATGGCGTGGTAAGTTATGCCCTCCTGTAACTTCCAATGCCCCACCCACCCCGACTTTATTTTCTGAGAGATGTAGTGTCGCCCTGTATACTGTAGATGAGAAGCGTTAGGAAAGATGGTGTCACAGTAGGCCATTTTTTATAATGATGCATATACAGTTATGGGTATTTTATGTTATTCTTCGTAAGTAGTGAATTCAGGCAAGCTCCTCATAAATAACTTAAGTGTCATGATTCAAGGTATGAACCACTGTGACCCCGCAATATTACTTCACATGCAAGATCGGAACTTGGACGCTATATAGGGATTATTTCTTTTCCTCACTTAGTTGAGGAAATTGTTTTTCTTCTCGTTTTATAAATCTGAATGATTTAGGAATTAACACCCACCTGCACCTACTTTTACTTTAGGTACCTTTAAACCAAAGAATTATGGGCATAAAAACAGTTTAATAAATAACTACCTATATAGTATATAAAATTTTCCGTGAAACTAATTTAAGACAAAATGTACAAGAATCAAACCATGGTTAGGAATAATAAATAAGTGGATTTTATATCTATCTACATCTACTAACGTTTTGATTTCAAGTTGTACTAATATATTTTTGAATTAATGGTATTCTGTACACTTTGGCCTCGACTTTGGCCATACCAAATTTGGTTTGCAAGTCTATCTTCTTTGAGTGAACCCACTCAAGAAGTGAACCCCATATCAATATACAGCAGTTTTATAGGCTTACGGACCACGGTGGCGATGTTTGGAGTATTGCTAACTATTTGGACTGCATGGACTGCATGTTTTTCTGCCTCTGATCGACCTTGGTTCGATTCGAGATCGGAGCAGACTGCATGCACATCTCTTTATAGAAAAACAACGCTGATGGCCAAGAGCGATGAGCAAAATATATATTCACGGTATTGCTCCTTAATAGCTTTCTCTGTGTGATTTACTAATAATGCTATCCTAGTTATAAAGGGAAAAGTCGCCCCTAGTCGCAAATGGCAACGAAGGCGAAATAATAGTAATTGCCATCCCTTCCAGCACAAGCATTTGGTTGCTTTTGGGTTACTCCTAGTTTGGAATATTGAGAGGGTGACAATTATTATTATTAGCTGTTAATATTAAATAACTTACATCTATATAGTTAAATTTTATGTAGGTAGGTTATATATTATGTTTCCGTGCCATCTCCAGCATTGCCATCATGATCATAGGTACATTTCATTCAATATTTACCTGATGTGTTTACTATTAATTATTCAAGGAAGGT
Source organism: Pseudeuparius sepicola (assembly GCA_963920635.1). NCBI lineage: Eukaryota > Metazoa > Arthropoda > Insecta > Coleoptera > Anthribidae > Pseudeuparius > Pseudeuparius sepicola. The sequence continues at coordinate 40,334,617 of OY987302.1, read as the reverse complement.
AGCCTAATGAATTGTTTCTTTCTCGTTGCAGCTACGAACGTATCGGTGTCAAAGAAGAAAATTAGCGGATGCTTTCTCGGATTCCGAACGCAGCATTCCGCAGGAGGCTCATGCGGTAATGAGTGCGGATTTTTAATAAGCCATCAAAAGTCAAGCGAATGCAGAATGTCAATTGCTTAAGGCTAGAATTTTATAAGAGATACACCAATTCAGTTTCTCCGACGCTTAGAAAGCAGACTGAAATTGTAATAAGTTTAAGATGATCCACGAAAATATTTATAAGAATGTCTGTTTCCTCCGTGGTTGTCCACGAAATTAGGCTACTAAAAGGATCCAATATTAAACACAGGGAGGCGATGGCTGCGGTACTGCTATGGTGGAGGTGGTTTCTTGTCAGCTATACTTCGCCCCGAGGGTCGCAGATCCGATGTCACCCCCGTAGGAGCGACGCTACTATTTTTTATTGACGAAATTGAACACCTTTTCGGATAAAAAAAATGCCGCGAAGTTATTAGGCGATGGCTGCGGTACTGCTATGTTGGAGGTGGTCGCCTGTCAACTATACTCCGCCCCGAGGGTCGCAGATCCAATGTCACCCCCATAGGAGCGACGGTACTAATTTTTATTTGCGAAATTGAACAAGTTTTCGAATAAAAAAATTGCCGCGAAGTTATTAGGCGATGACTGCGGTACTGCTATGTTGGAGGTGGTGGCCTGTCAACTATTCTTCGCCCCGAGGGTGGCAGATCCAATGTCACCCCCGTAGGAGCGACGCTACTAATTTTTATTTGGGAAATTGAACAACTTTCCGGATAAAAAAAATTGCCGCGAAGTTATTAGGCGATGGCTGCGGTACTGCTATATTGGAGGTGGTTGCCTGTCAACTATACTTCGCCACGAGGGTCGCAGATCCGATGTCACGTCCGTAGGAGCGACGCTACTAATTTTTATTGACGAAATTGAACACCTTTTCGGATAAAAAAAATGCCGCGAAGTTATTAGGCGATGGCTGCGGTACTGATATGTTGGAGGTGGTGGCCTGTCAACTATTCTTCGCCCCGAGGGTGGCAGATCCAATGTCACCCCCGTAGGAGCGACGCTACTAATTTTTATTTGGGAAATTGACCAACTTTTCGGATAAAAAAATTGCCGCGAAGTTATTAGGCGATGCCTGCGGTACTGCTATGTTGGAGGTGGATGTCTGTCAACTATACTTCGTCGCGAGGGTCGCAGTTGTTCAATTTCGCAAATAAAAATTAGTAGCGCCGTTCCTACGGGGGTGACATTGGGTCTGCATCCCTCGAGGAGGAGTAGACTCTGCTTATTTAAGTGTGAGTATTTAATATTGAGTCCTTTTAGTAGCCAAATTTCGTGGACAACCACGGAGGAAACAGACATTCTTATTAATATTTTCGTGGAGCATCAACGCTTAATCTAGTGCAGTTATTAGCAGAATTTCGTGGCCAGCCACAGTATTGTGCGGTGTTGCCAGTTGCTCGACCGTGGATGGAAAAACCGTGGATGTCTGCACATCAGTCAAGTGGGTTATTTATTTTTCTACCCGTAATATTCGACATATTATAATGATTTAATGCGAATATCGAAAGTGAAAATTCTTATCTACAATGTCAAGCCAATAATTTAAACAAATAAGGGGGTAGGTATAACTTAGTTGGTTTAAAAAGTACTAGGAATCCCAGGTTCGAATCCCCGTTGGACTGCATTTTTTTAACGGATTATGCTTCATCTGCTATCAAATCAAAACAAATTCATTAGAACTAACTGCAATGCAAAAATACATAAAAAAATATTCACCAAAGTTGTACACCTACGCAGTGTGCACTAGTGCTTGTAACAATAATTAGTAGAAATAGAATATATAAAACACAAACTATAACCCGTAAATTACAAATTAAAATGATTTATTTAATACATATTACAATATCTATATTACATTGTAGGAAATAAGATAGATCGGAAAAAGGTATAGTAAAGAAATAAATAAAAAACAAAATGTATACGAAATGAAGATCAATAATGGCTCTGTTAAAGTCGGACAGGAAACTATACACCTATATTACCTGCTTTTCTACTTATTATTATCATTATATTCATTTATATTATTATGTTCATTTTTACTGTTCATATATTTTAAATCTCTGCCTTAGTTATCTTTCTAAATAATAATCGGCTTTCCGATATGAAGTGCCTGCTTTTTTTTGCTGAATATACAAATGTTATTCAAATTTACCTGCGTTCAAATTCTTTATTTCTAATGGCAATATGTTGTAGAATTTGCCAAAATATCTATTTATTTTATGACTAGTATTATTAGGTACATTGGAAATTGGTGATCGTGTTCCTTCATTTATAGATGTAGACCTTGTAAGGATGTGCCAAGAGTGTGCGAACCGAAAATGATGGGTTTATTAGTTTTTCGCTGAGGCTGATAGAGGGATAGAGGGCAAATAAGACTACAAACCTGTACTGTTTTCATCGGAATTGCAATGCGTATACAGCGAGATCCATAATAAAGTTGCATTTCTTTAAATAGAACTCCTTGTATATATTTCGATACCATGACTTTATACAGGGTGATTTAAGGGACACATCTGTAACAGGTGATAGGTCTTGTACAAAAAAAAACGATTTATATATATTTATATAAAATAGTAGCGTTATCTAATATAGATATTTATATAAAATAGTAGAGTTATCTAAACCAAATTTGTAAAAGTTTATGAAGAGATAAAGTGCAATATTACTACACAATATGAGCTTAATCGAGCATACATTGCGGCGTAAATAGAAGATTTTAAATAAAAAAATCGCTAAACAGTTTTCGTGAAAATCGGGGGTATAAAAAAATCGCAGCCGGCCCTGGATTTGCATTGAAAATGGAAGGAATGTCAAAAGAAGCGGTTTTTGAAGGCCTTTCAAGCAAAAAACGTTTTGGCGATTATCTCCAAAAATGAAGATTTTACTTATTTGTACAGTTTTGAAGTTGAAAACCAAAGACATCAAAATAACTTTAATAGAAAGGGAGGTCTTCGACTTGAAGGGTATTTCGAATTCATGATAACATTAAAACAAAATTATTATTAGATTACAAAATATAAATGAATATAATAACAAAAAAATAACTATGTCGATAATTAAAAAAATAAGTCATCAACCCCCCGAACCACGGCTCTGCAGCGCCGTGCTAACAAGAGTCTTAGTAGTAACACTCTTGCTGCGATGACGTCACTAAAAAAAAATTAAAGAACAAGAAGTTGCAAGAAATCTTGTGCAAGACAAGATTTTTTCCAGCAAGAGTCGGGAAAGACACGAATTATTAATTTAATCGATTGTCTTGCTTTGCAAGGCAAGACAAGAATAAGACAAGAAATCTCATCTTTTACAGGTGGGTACCTTAAAAGTGAAACACCCTATATATTGCACAGGTCATGGTCGACATTATTTAAAACGCTTGTCCGGAAAGTCACTTGTCGCTTTTTAAAATAAAGGTAGGTCCTACAGTCTACATGTTTTAAAAAAAGTAAAATAGCAATTCCTGCAAACTTAGAAGGAAGGCCTGTGATTTTGTACCGAAGACTTAAAAGCGATATTTTTGTGTGGTAGCATTGATTAAATTATTCCTTTGCGGTTGTTGGTCTGGTAGAATCTGTCCCGAATACAAAATTTACAATACTCTAAACTAAGAGTGGGTACCCCAGATGCTTGTGCGAGAGGGGTAGCGGTTGTGGATATTTATCCAGGGCCGGACCGGGTGCTTGTTAGGCCGACCGGCACTTTTTTAAGTCTATAAGCCCCCTCCCGGGGCCCACGGTAAGTTTCCGTGGGCCCCGCCCCTCCCCATACTAGGTATCTTTTCAAAAGGCGTATCAAAAATTAAAAAAGATCGTAATTGTAAATAAAAATGGAAGGAACTATTGTTCAATGCGGCTACACAAAAAATATTTGTATTTTCCATAATACCAAATATATTCATTGGCAAAAAATTGAAAGTAAAAAAACCTTTTTAAACACAAGCTTTTATTTAAGCCATGTAGTGAAACAAATAAAATAAGTTTACGTTTTTGTTAAAATAATTCAATTCCAAATTGCGACAAGTTTTTGGAAATTGAAAAGCTTGACGTAAACTTATTTTATTCGTTTTAGTACATGGCTTAAATAAAAGCTTGTTTTTAAAAAGGTTTTTTATTTTCAATTTTATTTTGTGCTTTTTAGTACCTATTTGATTCCCATGTCAGGAGGGTAGTAAAGAAATTTAGTCCGCCATCTTGGGGCGACCGCCATATTGCATTTCGTATGAAGTCATTAATCTTATTGTTTTCTACCCGTCGAGCCCTTTCATTTGATACCCATGTTGGGTATCAAATAGGTAATCCGCCATCTTGGAGCGGCGACCATATTGAATTTAGTGTGATGTCACTAACTGTATCGTTTTCTACTCTTCACGCCCTTTCATTTGATATCCATATTAAGAGGGTTGAAAAGAAAATGTCATCCGCCATCTTTGAGCGGCGGCCATATTGAATTTAGTGCGATGTCACTAACTTTATTTTTTCTACTCTTCAAGCCCTTTCATTTGATACCCATATTATGGGGGTTGAAAAGAAAATATAATCCGCCATCTTGGCGCGGGGGCCATATTGAATTTAGTGTGATGTCACTAACTTTTTCGTTTTCTACTCTTCAAGCCCTTTGATTTGATACCCATATTATGGGGGTTGAAAAGAAAATGTAATCCACCATCCTGGAGCGGGGGCCATATTGATTTTAGTGTGATGTCACTAACTTTTTCGTTTTCTACTCTTCAAGCCCTTTGATATGATACCCATATTAAGGGAGTTAACAAAAAATACATCATCCGCCATCTTGGAGCTGTGGCCATATTGAATTTAGTGTGATGTCACTAACTTTATCGTTTTCTACTTTTCAAGCCCTTTCATTTCATACCCATATTAAGGGGGTTGACAAAAATGCATCATCCGCTATCTTGGAGCGGTGGCCATTTTGAAAGTATTACAATAATGAGTAAATCCATATTGCATTGTCACCGGAACTAAAGGTGTATGCAAAATTTCAGCTCAATCGGATGTCGGGAAGTGGTTCTAATTCAGCTTGCAAGATTCGACCCACACTAACAGGTGAAGTTAAATAAAGTTTGTAAAAGTTTGAAAAAAAGTGAAGAAATCTAGAACAGCATGTAGTTTTGCGGAGATCGTGATAAACCGTTTTCCACTCCTAAAAGTTCACCCCCTTTCACCCCCGTACCTCCAATCGCCAGTAAATTATTTTTCCTGTTATTTTTGCTATACTTTCTTCCTTTTCCAATGAGTGGCATGCATGCATGCTAGATTTTTTTGGTCTCAAAAATTATCTACCCTGGCCTAGTACCTACTACTTACAAAAATTTGTTTCGGTGTGGATCTATTTTTAATAGATTTTTTAACGGAACATAATATAAAAAATATGTAGGTTTTCTTTTCATTTTCTATATTTTAATATACTTGGAACTTTCAACGACGAATTCTTAAAATGAGGTGTAGAAAATCCCAAAATATTTAGGTGCATAAGCTGTAGTGAATATTTTCAAATTCGGAAAATGTTTCGTTGTAGAGACAGTCTCAAACTCGATGCACCAAGGTTACTAGAAGCGAACAAAAAGGGAAAAATATTCTGCTAAATGGGCCGCGATAGCTAGAGAACAACGAATCTTGGCTTGCAACGCTCGGCGTCGAAATGATGTTATCCAGATTACACATACCTACTTGCCACACAAATACTTCAAAAACTTTACTCAATACATTCTGGCATATTATTTTTTATTTAAAAAAAATTATATTTTTTAAAAGTTCGCTATAAATATCCTATAACTCAGGCAATATAAGATTGAAAGCATAAATAAATAATGTCTATGGGCAAAAATCGTTCCATTTTTGCCAGAGAACAGTTTTTCTCAGAGAATGGAAATACTAACTAAAAAATGTTTCATGGCTATCACATTAGGCCATAAGAATTTAGTAATAGGTTCTATGTAGTTTTCTATAGCTTGTGTTTTTCAAACGAAACGAAAAAGCAAAAGTTATAGTAATTAATCTGCCTAAAAATTAAAAATGGGGGTATCTGGTTAAATAATTTCGATGTGCGTCGCAACACCGAGCGTCGCATGCACATTTTCGTTGTTTTTATCAAAAACCTCTGCCATTAAGGCCCATAAGGCAGAATATATTTTGTCTTTTTGTTCGGTCGTAGTAACCTTGAGCTTGAGGCATCCAGTTTGAGAGACACTGTAGGTACACGACATTGATTCATGATTCGTGGAGGAATAAAATATCAAATGAAAATTTTAACTAGATCAAATCCCATCTAAAAACTAACGCATTTCATATCAAAAATTTCCGACTGAAATGATGTTTCAAAAAATTCCGGCCCGTGTTCGGGTAGGCCGCATTGCCTGGGCTCGATTGAAAATATAACTAGACCAAATGAAATTGCAACGTAATCATTCATACATATACAATACCAAATCGGAAAATAAAGTCTAGCTGCACAGGCTGATGCCAGTGGCGGTTTCTCTTATATTATGTTATGCACGTTGCGTGTCCCATTGTTTAAAATTATTACACTAACACACAACCGTAAATTTTTAGGGCTAAATAAACACGTTTGAACTCACTTCGCACTTGTCTCCGCCGTGTTGCTGGATAGTGCGATCGGCTGGGAAAATCAATATTTTACAAATTTCAGCTATTAATTTATATAGATAAAAGTTGGTTTCTACAATTCCGTAATTCCAAAGCAGTGTTTATTTTTCTTAAATTCACGTAATGGCCTGTGCAATGTGCATACGATTTTCTTCATGTACAGGGTGTCCCAGTTAACGTGATAAACCCTATTTTCTTAGCAATTTTGAAGATAAATTGATGGTTCAAACATTAAACTTGTGTAAAATTTTCCGAAAAATCCGAATATGACGTTAAACGTAATATACAGGGTGAAATTAAAAAGTTATTTCAAAAAAATACCTTTTCCAAAAAAATTTGAAGTTACATTTTAACACGGAATGATAGTAATGAGTATACAGGAAGTAACAAAATATCGTCGGTTTTCATTTCTGATTTCCGGTTTGACCGGAAATGAGCATTACTTGGTCAGATTTTGGAGGCACACAGTATACTTTGGAGTTTTTAGGTTCCCGTTGTTCTCCCAATTCCAACATATACAGGGTGACCGTATTTCGAGTCATATACACGAGTTTGATTTTTGAACCATCAATTTATCTTTAAAATTACAGATAAAATCGGATTTATCGTGTTAACTGGAACACCCTGTACCAAATCTACCTATAAAAACTCTGTTAATATGAGCTGGATATTTAAAACAGGGACATTCTAAATGTCAGAAATTGTCTACTAGTGCCATTCCAGATCCCAAACACAATGAAATTATGACGTCATGCGCGGGTCTTTAATATAATGCTGGTCCAGGAATATGCATACAAGTATGATGAATTCTTTTATTTCGCCTTTAACCATAAAAATTAGTTAAGGTGCTAATACGACTATTATTTCTCGTTATATTCTATAACTCTTCAACTAAGGTGTCGTAAAACAGAAATATTGTGAAATAGGAAAATGAAAGCGAGACTGCAAATTTCATGCATGAGCAAAAATTGACAGAAAATCGGTCAAATCTCAGAAAACGGTTGCAGAGAAGTGGAATTCGTCTCGATGGGTACCTACGAATTTACACGGCTAACATCTAAGCAAGTGAAGACTTCGGGGTGTCGCCAACTTGTCGCCTCGCTAAAACGTAGACAGGCTTATAAACGTTTACGCGCCATACATACACCATATATTAAAACTGTTTTACACATAAAAAATATTTTGCCCAATAGATCCACAGACAAATTTAAATATTGACAAGGCGATTTACAATTACAATAAACTGATCAAATTTTTCTAAAATTCCAGAGATGTCAACACTAAGCATTCTGCTGTTATCAGCAACTGGCGGCTAATTTAAAATGTTTATATATTTTCGTGCGTCAAGTGGATTTTTAACGAGTTTTAAGGTTCATCTCTTACATTCCTAAACCAACGAAATTTATATCTTCAATAATAAAAAAACTCACGTCAGTTTCGAAAATGGATTGAGACGTTGACCATTTGGCTTGCGCCAATTGATTTTGTTTTCCCTTTGTATATTACACAATTTTTTCAGAATTTTTGCGCTTGCCATATTCTTCCTTTAGATATTTAGGACTGACAAAAAAAAAACGTTAAGTCTCTAGCTCTAAGAATATAAAAGTTATTCACCTCCAAGAAATCCTGAGTGGCTATGGAAAAATTTGGTTAATTTTCCTTTTGCATTCTCGACACAACGCAAGCGGTTCTAAATTTATATCTTCCCAATTAAAGAAGTTATTTCTCATAGGTTATTTTCATTTCAGTTTCATTTAGGTCGTCTATATTTTCGGTAATTCTGCCATGTCTATCTAAACTACTACTTACCATTTTGTTGTACGTTGTACCTATATACCCATCTACCATAACCTCCGAGAAATAACCAAGGATTATTTCTCTGAGACTGAGACCATAACTTATTATTCTCTGAATAATCTCACTCCTGGTATTTTTTGACAAATTCAATAATAGAAGCATTTGATAATAGATTCTTCAATTTTTATCAATGAAGTTATATCCTACGGAGATGATCAGGGGCGGATTAGAGCTATATTGGGCCCTAGGCTAAATTTATTTAAGGACCCCTTGATCCGTCGCAATAAAAAAATTAGGTAAAATTTAGGGAAAATTTTAAGTTCCGATATTTTGTTATTAACAATTTTATTTATTTTAGAAAAGGACATAATATTGAAAAAAAAATTAACATTTAACTTAATTTATGAACAGAGTAGATAGGTACATAGGTACTTATTATTAATTAAAACTTTTTTTCCTGGCTTTTATTCTTGCAAAGCTTGCCATATTTTTTTTGTTTCTATATTATTAATGATTCAGATTTTTGTTCTCAACAAATACTTCTAAAACAAAGGAAAAAATAACATCGGGAATTATGTATCTACCTAAAGCGAGACCTAAAGAGCAAAAAAAGCTAAAAAAAATGCATATACCTAGAAAACAAAAACCAAAAACCAAAAAAAAAGGAAGCAAGCAAATCCCCTAAGTATGATTTTTCAAATTTCAGCAGAAAAAGTTAAACCTACCTTCAACTTTTCGATAATTCACACGCATTTTGACATTCAGAATCAAAATATCACTTGTAGGTATTAGTATTATCGCCTTTTTTGAAAAAAACATTTATTTTCGGAGCATTTTGCAAAACTTAGGCTTGCCTTGAAGCCTTTAATTTTGCAATTTTTCTTTTTCTTGCTCCACTTGGAACCGAGCTCGTCGGAGGAACACCACTCATCATTTTATTATTTTTAATTGCTTTGTTGTTTTGTTGTTACTGATGTGAGTGGACTACATAGAGTAGGTACCCAACAGCCTAGATGAAAAAATAATTAGTGATGTTTTCTTTGTCTGAAATTTGCAATTGCAAAATGCAAAATGTAAAACCTTTTCCAATTCCGAATTCCGATCAAAACATCGAAATAAGAACAGGCCCCTAAAGCCTTGGGCCCCTAGGCTATAGCCTACTCTGCATATAGGGTAATCCGCCACTGGAGACGATTTAAGCCTAATTTCAGCAAACATAAAACAGCATAGGGGGATGTATGATGCATCAATATGGCGAAATCGCCAGGTTTGGACAATCGCAAAACATTATATAAGTCAACAATTATTCTCATAAAATGGGTTTACAACCATTTTAGGTTTAAGGTATATTGTGAAATTGAAGAGTAGATATACTAACCTCATCAAACCATATTATATTTCCAACTGTGTTTCAATTATGTCCAAAATGCAACATAGCATGATGCGGAGCTTTCATACACAGTGACACACCAGCTGAAAACTGTCATAAAACCGATAAAATATATCTATTAAAAAATCCAAAGCCGAAAAGCTTCGCCGTGAGCCTCCAAATTGGAAAAATAGCCCAAACGGTCGATCTGCTTTTCCCCTTCGGGCGCCTACGATAGGCGTGAGGGCGACCCTACGCGAAATTTGGACTAAAAAATTGAAACGGCGTCCTCTAGCATGTTAAACAAACAAGCGTTACATGCTTACATATAACAGTAGGGCCGGACTAAGTATCAAACCATCGTAACTAAAAAGCAAGAGTCTCGTAACTCTCAATTTCTGTGTACCCCACTGCGAGTGCACCATTGCTGTAAACTTTGCTACCTGGTGCATTTTGCAGCATTTATATTTCGATTAAAAGTCAAAACGTCCCATCCTTAAGAGGCCATCCATCCAAAGTCCAGCGTGTGCAGAATGCTGGCTATTTAAAGACACCCAATTTGTCACAGATGCCTGTGCGTGCTCGCAGCCAGACGGAATATAATGTAGCGAAATTGATGATGATAGAGGAAAATTGAAAGGTATCTAACAATACCATTTTATCAAAGATTTATTGTGAAACGCAATCAATAATAATTGCGGTGCACTGTCGTCCTATTAGGGGTCATAATTCAAGCTAGGTACTTGTATTGCCATTTTGTATGAAAACGTAATTAGCGGGGTTCCAAAATAGATGAAATTAGTACACAACTTTTCAGAGTATGATCTGGTTAAATTAGAAACACGACTAAATTGTCAAAAAATGTAAATGGTCAATAATAATAATTACCTATTATCACAAAATATTTCATTAGAATGCCTGCTCGATATTTGTAAAATAAATTTGAAGAAAATAATAATTATAATATAAATAATAGTTTTTTCTTATAGTATTCCGAGGCTTCCTATTATCTTTTGGATGTGATGGCGTATAGGCAAACCAGAGGCACTTTTAGCTATATACGTATGGTAAATACAAATCTATTACAGTAAATTATTATCACAGCGAGCGGGCTAATAAAGCACTTTGTTATCTCACTGCACACCGTTTAGAATTTAAAACTAAATATGAATATAGTGATTTTTTTAATATTTAAATAAGGTTCCTTACTTAACTGGAAATTGTAACGTGCTTGTAAAATATTTGTGTGTGCGCATGCAGAAAACAAGAACCAGTTCGTGGGATAGCAAACGAAATCATAAATACCTGGATTAAATAATAATGATTTTAAAAGCATTGTTGTTCCACTCTGAAATGTGACAACATCGCGCGGTACTCCCTCTCAAAATATAGCGGTTGGTGTAATCCAGCATATCTTAATAGAAAATAAAATGAAAAAAGAACTGTATAACTACTGTCTTTTTTTTTTTCATTTACTTCGTCCTTGTAGACACACTGTATGCATACTACCTATACATTTAAATCAATGGTTTTGAGTGATCTTTTAATTGATTCCTCATCATATCCGACGGATAAAAGGAAGATGTGTGAATTTGAAAATTTCACTTGCTCTTAATGATTCATGTAAAAATATACACTTTTGCTACCAACTGAAGCTTACAATTGCCAATTGGTTACAGGCGTTGAGTGAGGAATAATTCACTCAACGTTACGGGGAAACAACCATGCTTTTGATAAGGATATGAATTTAAGGAAAGAGGTAAAGGGTAAAGGTGGGGTATTTAGCAAAATTCACTGTTATTTATCTTTCATAAAGAATGGCATATTCTTTGATACTCGTCTAATACAAAGGAATACAGCAAACACCAGGTAATTACCCGGCTAATCCGTAAAATAGTTAGGTACTGATGAGTGATGAGAGATGGATGAAACCTCAATCAACTCAGATCTCCTATTATAATATTGGAATCAATGACTTTAGAAGAATCTAGAAGTATAAAATATGTAGATACTTATTTTTGTATTCGAACGGACAATATGTAGCAAATTTTCAAAACGTCCGTTTCAAATAAGAGTACGCACGTAGGTATTTATGCAGTTACGCGCACGTATTCTTAGATGGTATCTCTACAAAAAGATCGTAACTCTGATGAGGCAGTAGAAAAATGTAAACAATAAACATAAAGATATTGCGACATCATCTCCTGCATGTATATTTGGAAAAAAGTGAAAGCAATAAAGAGAATTGTATTACATTCATTTCTCTTCATGTTATAATGGTAAACCTATTACGTTTTTTAATATGTTTACCTTGACCGTTCTCTGAAGTCGACCTGAATCATTTGAGTTTTGATTATTATTAAATCTGTAAGTAGGTAGTTCTTTTTATATTATTTATATTACAATGCTCCTTTTATTCCATTCGTTTTTTGTTTTCAATTTTGATTATGAAAGATACATCTATCTAGCGGTACGACAATGGTTTCAAAGTAGGTATAATCTGTATGCTTTGTATTCTAGTATTTGGTGTCAATATATTAAAAACAAATCACTGCTAATACTACTAAACAAAGTGCTACTAATACCATACTTACTAATACTACTGTTGGGTGCTCCAGCTTTCCGCGTGTAATATGCACCTAAAGGAAAAATTGAGTTGCTTGACCAAGAAAATCCAAATAGCCCAATTTATTAAAACTATAGTTATCTGACATTAGGATAGAATAGTATATTATTGAAAGATCATGTAGGTAATGATAGTTATCACGAAGATGAAGTTTACGACATGAGCCGAAGGCGAGTGTCGTAAATCATATATACATATAGAAGGGAATACACTTCTTTTAAAAAATGCATTAAAAAATATATACAGGGTTCTTGACAGAAGGCCACTTGGAAATACCTTGCATTTTTTGAAGAACTTTATTAAGCCTTTTTAATGGGTTAGCTTTGTGTAAAAACCTAATCGAGATCCATTATGGCCTACTTTCTGAGATATTTTTGAAAAACCGAAAAAGTTTCTGCGTGAAATCCGTGGGCAAAACTGATTAATTTAAGCCTAAACTCTTTCAGAATTTGAAAAATGCCGCGATTTAGTGGATTCTCTCTTAGCGTTTAAAAAAGTTACTCGATAATTATAGTAGGCCATTTCGTTAAAGTACCTATTTTATGCACTTTTAATCGATATATCTACCTATCGCAAGCGCTACATATCCCGTGGGCTAGCCTAATTGATTTATTTATTTAGAAAAAAAAAAAGTTTTAAGGAGATATAGTATGAAAGTTCGTGTATACGTATAGATTATGGAAATAAATGTTCACAACTAGCTTTATATGTAAAAGATGATAACAGCCGCGATATTTTTTTTAACTAATCAATTAACTTTAGGTAGATCCTCAGTTTAATATAATATATGTCGACGTGCGAAACTATGTAAAGTGCGTTTCTAGAAGCGGTTGGTGAGATACAGTTTGTAACACTTCTTTAGAAAGTCCACGCGATGCGCCTTCGTAAAATATGCGGAATTTGTAGAAGCGACACTACAAATGGCCGTACGTGTTTGCCAACCTTAGATTTAATTAATACTATTTCGAGCGTGCAACCATTAGAAGTTGACCATTTCTAGGTTATTCCCACAATATCTCGACTTATAGATAATGTCTCCGAGTGCGGATCTCTTATCTTGGTGATTGATTGCAGATTTTTAGATATTTTTTGTTATAGCATTATCGATCGTCTGGCTCTCATAAGATTCACAAATTCAAGTATAAAATTTCAAAATCAAAATATTTCAAATTCGGCCAAATATAATGTCCATAAACTTTTATATTTTTTTATCCATCATCAACGAGTGGATTTGAAACATTTAAAAATATTTATGTAATGACTTAGGTATTAAAAAACATAAATTTTGCTTGTCACGGTTTTGTGCAACACCACGGAAGTAGATATAAGTAATTTTTTTATAACCTTAAAAACAAAATCTTTTCTTCAAACATTTTTTTACTAAACAAATAGAAGGTTAAATGATCGAAATGTTTAACTTTACCTTTAAATTTGTAAATTTTTTAAACTTCAAACATATTTTTATCGAAATTTTTTTTATGCAACATAACAAAATTTTTGACAATTTGAAGGCTGTGACGGCCTTTATAATTACGTCATAAAAACGAGGCTTGCCATTTGAAAAAAAATTTGATGACGTCATATCCGGCACAAGGGTGACCTCACAGATTTGAAAGTCACAAAATGACATTTTTTAAAACAAAATCAACGTGTAATGATTGTATGCGTTACTTTACAGACAAAGGGACAAATTATGATATCTACTATACAGGGTGGCCACTTTCTTGAACCGTACATTGGCAACTTTTTTATTTGTAAAGATACAATATCGCTTAAATAGGCAAAATCGGGCAGAATGATGAATGAAATGTACTCACGTTTTCAAAACGTGGATATTATTTGTGGTTCCTGAAATATGCGGAAAAAACTGAATATTGCTGAATTTTTAAATCCTCTTAGTGCAAAAATGATTTTCTAGGGTTAAAAATACTAAGTCTGTCTCATATCTCAAAGACCAAGATAGCCATGGAAATGAGAGTAGGTCTATCGTATTCTACTTAAAAAAAATCTGTCGCACATTTCACTTTTACCCTAGCACTAATCGTATTTGCGCTATGAGGATTTAAAAAAATCAGCAGTATTAAGTTTTTTCGGGATATTTTAGGAATCACAAGTCATATCCACATTTTGAAACGTGAGTACCTACATTTCATTCATATTCTGGGCAATTTTGCCCATTTTAATAGATATTGTATTGTAAAGATATATCTTTACAAATAAAAAAGTTGCCCGCGTATACGATTCACGAAATAGCCACCCTGTATACGCCTCCATATACAAAGCTGTTGTCATTCTTCTCTTCGAAGTTTATGTCGTTTCAACAATTTATGTAATACTATTATTTCGTTCGCTTTTGTTGCTTCTCGATTCTTATTCAGTTTTGCATACGTAGGTGCTTATCGATATAAAAATATTTTGCTGTTTCTCGGTATGCAATTTCCGAGTCGGCGGAAATAATATTTGCCTCTGTGTTGATGTAATTCGATTTTTCATACGAATTGCTGATTTTTTTATAAATAAGCATTATCGAATAAAATATTTCAGGTACGGTTGGGGGCGCAAAACGGCACCGTTGCATGACGGCGACTTCCGTCTGGCGCGAAACCTTGGGCAGGGGCGCACCAACGTTTTTTTCAAGAGAGCTCGAAGAGTGAATTTCTATAAAGTTTCAATTTGTAGACTTCATATGGCGTAATTCATGTCTCCACATGTCTACAAAGTACAAATTTTGCAGTTGGTTTCGCATTTCGGCAGTAGGTACCTACTAAAAAATCTGTTAGGCTTTGTGAAGCTTTAATTAATAAATTCAGTCAATATCTGAGAGAGAAAAAATCAAATCAAATTTTCTCTTGAGGCTGGAATAACTTCGAAGGAGAGGCTTAAACCGAAAAATTATACATGAAAGTTCAGCCGTAGAACACTTCCCCCAAATATTTTCACATTATTACGGAACTCCCTGTATATCTTTAAAGTGATTTCTCGTTCATATATGAAACGAGAAATCGGAAAAATAAAATAAATATTTAACTGCGTGTTCTGTTCTGTATTACACGAATATTTAGGTACTGACTATAATACATGGCATATTACTACTAACTGTAGTTTATAAGTTTCATGGGTATGCGCCTGATGAATTATTAATGCTATAAAAATCATTACCCCACGTATACACGCATATCCGTATAGACCGGCACACTATAATGTAATGATTTTACACCTACACCCCGATATGGGTATACATTCTAATACCTCCAGGACGATCCTAATTCTATTGAGTTTTACATCATCACAAAGAAGCGCGCAATAGATATATTTGAATATCTTCCCAATGAATTGTGGGATATTTGTTTAAGTCGCAAACAGATCCATTTAATGTTTAATTGGATTTTTCAACACAAGAACCTGAAACAAACTGACTAAAGGACAGTTTTTTTCAAGTTGCCAGGAAAAACCACTGCTAAATAAGCTTTGTTAGTGGTTAGTTCAGATTAAACTTTGAAAAGTCATAAATGCCTAACATTAAACGAACGAAACTTTGAATGTTAACTCAAATATAGGTATGTAATACAATAAGATAGATAAAAAAGGCATTTATAAAATTCCTGTGAATGTGGAAAATTGTATGTTAGGGAGACTTATAGGCCATTTAACGTTCGTTTATAAGAGCAAAATTTATATCTCTACTCAAAGAAGAAGTAGGAAATAGGCGAAAAATTGAGGAAAATTAAATGGATCTTCCCAATGTTTTGAAATTCGGAAAAATAAGACCTTCAATTTGTATAGGTTTTTATATGATATTTTTAATCTCAGTTATTCTCTTACGGTTAACCAAACAGTGTTGATTATGCAAAGTTAAAATCTGTGATTATAATATAACAACTGTTTTCAATTCCATGGCAATCTTGATTTTTCAGAAGTAAATTTCGATGTATTTATTTTAAATGCAAATTGTGTGGAAACGGTTGTGCCAAATGTATGATATATTTATATTGTTGGAATCGGAAAAGCGTGTAGTTTATATTTAACAAACATACGTTTAATTAAAAACATGGGTTTAGTATATATCTCGGAAACGCAAAGTTTAGTTTTTTTAAATTTGCCCTGAGATGGCCAGAAAATTTGCTGCAACTTTCGAATACAAATGTTTTTTCTAAGTTGAAAAATAATAAAATTAGAGGGCATTTTTGTTTGGATCACCCGGTACACACTATTTTTAAAAACCCCCACCAAAGATTAAAATTCCAAATTAATGATATCACGTGATTTCAAAGGTGATTTCAATGAACTATTTGTCCCAATCCATCCAGTAAATTTTTATTCAACCAAGTCTGCACTACCTGTGCATAATCGATTGATTTACACACATCAAATCACAATCAAATTTCAGTCCTTCAGAAAATATGGTTTTATTATGTTTTCATAAAAAATGTCACACCAACATTATTTATTTATTTGCGAATATTGGCGTTTACAATTTATCGCCGAATGAGGATCCTTCGCAGACCAATTTCTTGTGTTTTGTGCATAAATCTTATAGTTGCTAAATAGCTATTGTAGCTACAATCCGAGAAATATATATATTGTTTGCAACTTTTTTGTGGACCTCCGCGCACGCCTCTGGTTCCTTGTAATCACGAATCAACGGCACATGCGCCACGGTTGCCAGGCGTTACATGCACTGTTGAAACATTTGAATAATTACGTCAAACCGGCTGCCTTGTTTGTTATTACAGTTTTTATGTGAATTTCGATCGTCTCAGTTCGTGTTCCTTTATTTTAACGCATTTTGAGTTTTCCGTTTGTGTTCCTTTTGGTTTCGTCTGCCACTTTTGGAAGAAGAGGATGTGGATTGACTACTTTCATTTGGAAATTATTTATAGTAGTTTTTGTTTAGTTGTCAAACGTTATCGTACTTTTGTTGTTATCTGCAGGTAAAAACGAATGCACAATTTATTTGCACCTACTACTCTGTAATTACTCACTGTTTCACGTAGAAAAGCCTAATTTAACATTAGTTTGGTTTTGGTTCAAGAACAACTGTTGCCGACGACGTGACTAACCTTTTTGATAAAAAACAAGGTGATAAAAAATAGGTACCTATACATTTTGGAATACCTATGTAAACGTTTTTTAAATGTGTAATTCATATTACGGAATCAATTTGGTAAAATAACTGCAAAATTAATGCCTTTTTAGTTTCTAGTTATTCAGAAAATTTATTCTTCCCAAGCGTGAAATTACTGAATTGAAATGTTAGGTACACATTAATTTTAATTTCAACAAAGTGATTGCTGCGTGCATTTCACAATAGGTAATGAAAACTTAGTCATTTTTTACTTATTTATAAAGAATCCATTGTCCTAAATAAATAAGTCTCATTTGTAGTCATGATTTAATAAAACAAAACGTAGGCAGAAAATTTTAATAGGTACATAGGTATAAGTAGTTATCATTAAATCATGAAATGTCACTCCTTGTTTTTGTTGTGCATTTTATTGGCATTTTGTTATAGTGGTATATTGGGCATTGCATTATTTTACGACATTTTCAATAGGTGGCTGTGATTTATGACATAATTATATTTGCGACTTACTTTTGAATTCGCTACTTGCGATATAATTTAGCATGTCGATAACACATTCAATTAAGATTTTCTGAAAATATTTGTCATACTTATCACTATCTACTAGACACGAATACAGTGTTTCAGTTGGACTAGCTTGTAATTTAAATGTTCATATCCTACCTAATATTTGTGTGGTATTTTTATTTAAAACTGGTTTGGCTAATTCATAACTGGTATATTATCTACAAGGTGTCCCAACGAAAACGTAACAAACCCTGAGCGGCTGGAATTTTTTTTGCAAAAAGACGCAAAACAGGTATAATTTAGAAAATAAACAGGTACACCAGGTTTGCATTAACCCGTTTTTACCTTAATCGTTTAAAAATAATAACCAATACACAATTTAAAAAATATTCTGAACCATGTAATATTTTTGAAAAATTGATGAAATTTCCAAAATGAGCTACGGTTGTATAGAGAATTGAGAGGGCTTTTCAACTATGTGCAACTTGACGCCCGTTCCCATTTAAACTTTTTGAAGGGATGCTTCCCCCGCTTAGGGTGTTGCAGATGGAACTATTAAATGTATGCCAAAAGATGTCTCCCTCCCAAATAAAATCGACCTGTTTTTGCGTTTTTTTTTGCAAAAAAAAATTGTCCAGTCGTTACAGGCTCTGTTACGTTTTCGTTCGGACACCTTGTATAGCCCGCAAGCCGCAAGCAAATACGATCCCAAACCTACATAAGTGCGCGATTCAGTTTGCTACATACTCGTGTATATGTCAACACCACCAGGAATTATTATTTAACAACTTAGAGGATTTATTATGTAGGTCAGTCTGTCAATCACAGATATATTTTGGACTAAATGAATGGGACTTTTCTAATGCAATTTTTCATTAGACGCTTCCTGTTTCAAAGTACAAAGTGTTACAGTTGAATTGAAAAGATAAAATCAATAAAAACCCTTTTTAAAAACAAGCTTTTATTTACGCCTTGCACTAAAACGGGCAAAATAAGTTTTTTATTCAAATATTCAAATTTATGTTCAATTATTTGTTTTCAAAAAGATTGTTGCACGAAATGGTCATAAAAGTAGGTAGGAATTAATTTCATTGGACGCGCGACGCCCATCTAACCGAGCGATGTAGTCATGAAGCGCTTATTTTGACGCCCTTGTCTCGGTAGGTACCTTCACTATACCAGAGTAATCCTATCATATTAAATTCGGAATAGGTAACGTTATTCCGCTCGTCAAACCCTTTCATTTGATATCCATGTCAAAGAGGTTGTGAAGAAATAGGTAATCCGCCATCTTGGGGCGGCCGCCATATTGGATTTAGTATGACGTCCCTCTCCTTATCGTTTTCTACTCGTCAAACTCTTTTATTTCATATCCATATCAAGGGGGTTGTAAAGAAAAAAGGTAATCCGCCACCTTGGAGAGGCGGTCATTTTGAACAAATTACAATACTGAATATACAGTCCGACACACGAGAGAAATCAAATGAAAAACTCTAATCGCCTATGCCCACATTAATAACATACGGATGGCGCTTAGAGTGAGTTTTTCATTGGACTTCTCTCGTGTGTCGGACTGTATGTACCTACTCGATTGTATTGTAAACAGCACCGCAAAAGTGCGTGCAAACTTTTAGCTCAATCGGTTAGTTAGATCAGGTGAAGTTAAATAAAAGCTTGTAAAAATATTTTTATAACTTCCATTTTTAAGATATGTAGTGTAGTTAAAATCCTGAAGGAATTCGAAAGCACAAGGGCCCGGCCCCCATTTTTTGCGTATTTATCCTTAGAACATAAAGCTTAATTTCACATTTTTAAAATCATCTGTGTCAAAATATCTACCTACATACCTAGGATGAATGTATAATGTTATAGGGCAGTGTTTCCAAATTCCTCAAATAATTTATGTTCTTCAAATTAGTTTAGCCATGTTACGAGATTGTGTACAGCTCGATATTTCAAGAGAGTTTTTTTTAGAAATACCTAAAATTAACAAAAAATGCCAACAACAGCTAGTAGTTAGCAGACTAATAACAAAATGATTTTTTTAATTCATCTTTGACATCGTGTATTTTCGAGCTTAAATAAAAAAGGTCATAAGGGAAGAAGGCCCATTATTTTATTCTCAAATATCTGTAGGTATTATTAGTATGGACCTATATTATTATACTATGGTTATAGTAGGTATATTGTATAAGACTTATTTATAAGACAAATAATTCCCTATGCCATGTGTCGCTAGCGTTTGCCCAGTGCCGGTTTAAGGTACTTTTGCGCCAGGTGCTATAATTGTAACCGGCGCCCCTACCTACGTATTAGTAATTTATACGATCAAATTATTGTATTTGTATACCTAAATACTGTTTAACAAAAAAAATACAAAAAAAATCAAAATCCAAAATTAGGTATTTATTGTATTTTATATTTCAAAAATAACAAAAAGCACAGCCTATAATAACGAAATAACGGTTGAAATAGTGATTATAGTATTGAATAATCACTGCTACAATCACAACCTATACTTCTTATACCATGCATAATAATAGGCCTGTTCGTTCCAGTTCCAACCAATGACGTCGGAACCTATAGACGTGGCGCCACATTCACAAAATGCCCTTTGTTTTGTCTCCAAGATTAAATATATCCATACTACTCTAAAAACAAAGAAAGTCAACCATCAACCATGTAGCTATTGACCTTTCCGGGTGATATGCCTCCGGAACCACTCTTGGATATTGCTTGTTTTTCTTATTTAACAATTTCTTTGGGGGCGCCGAAAGCATCGGAACCTCACATGAAAACTCAGAAACTCAGGGAAAGATCTAACGACGCCGACCCCTGTAATGGGGTAGTTTCCGTCCGTTTAGATGGCGGTGGCAAAAAACATTCGGTTGAGACTTATAGTTTGACATAATTTAATTTGTCTCTGGGGTTCTGTAATGAATCATCTATATCGCCCTGTGGCCTCTGCACAGATAATATCTATATATTTTTGTTCAAATTGGGTATATGGGGGTTTTGGGTATACTGATTAACGCTGTGGTGACAGAGTTTAAATAAAAAACTAAATGGTTTTCGTGAAAATCCGGGATATAAAAAAATCGTAGCCGGCCCTTGATTTGCATTTTGAAAACGGGTGAAAAGAAGCAGTTTTCAAAGGCTTTTCAAACAAAAAAAAGTTATAGCGATTATCTTTGAAATTAAAGATTTTATGTATTTGCAAACGTTTAAAGTAAACACCCTGTATATAACGTTATATATAGAATAAGAATATAATTTCCTTTCACTCGACACGGTTTCAGTTTATTTATCTCTTTACTGAGGTTTCATTCTTGTTTCTAATCGAAAAAACTTTATTGCAATTTCGTTTAATTTCTAAAATGGAACGAGGAAAATGTGTTAGGCGCTTCCCTATAATAATCTCCCCCAGCCCACGACGTCGCCCCTGCAATCAATCTGATGACACCCCAAATCCAACGTCATCATTCCGGCCAAGGTGGGGTAGGGACACACCTTGATCGCGTAATATGCAATCACAGTGTTCAATTTTTGCGCCCTTCTCTCCTCTCCCCCACGTCAATGTGGGTGCTCCGCCGTGATGCTTAAAATAGATCACGATAAGTACAGTTTTGGAAATAAAAGTTAGCTATTTCCGTTTCTAGGTAAAATAGACTACTAAGATGACTACTACTAATTTATTATTTATTTGATATTGATAAGAAATTAAAAACTGTAACCAGTTGTCTTTAAAAACCAGTTTGAAGCGATGTTCGATAGTATTTTCCACAGACCAAAGTATTTTCATACCGATTGCAAAATTGACTGTTTGTCGGTAGAATATGTATAATAATAATCGATATAATAATATAAGTTATAATAATAAGGTATAATAATATTATTTAAGTTATAGATAATAATACAGGGTGGCCCATCGAAAACGTACCGCAAGGCATTACAGGGTGGGGAAGAACTTTTCGGCGAAATCCAAAAACACGTCAAATTTGTCAGGGGGACACATTTTTACGCAAAAAGCATAGTAAAACCTTCAACCCCCTAAGTAGGGGTGTCATCCCACAATTTTTTTCAAATGGGAAAGGGGGTCAAGGGTCAAGTGATACCTCATTAGAAGGGGCTTACCATTCCCTATACAGTGCTGCTTAGTTTATCGATCCATTCTTTTAGAAAATATGGAGCGTTGAAACTCCAACAATGTGTGACGAAAAATGCCAAAAATCGATTAAATTTTAATTTAAAACTTCTTATAAATGTCTTCTAATGAATTCGCTGATTTTGCCGATTTGCAGATTTTTTAGGCTCATTTTAGTGAGTAAAAAATTATCGGGTTTCTTTCTTCACGTTTAAATTGAGTGAAGTAGTTGCTAGATACCTGTCGTGGTTAAAGCGTTTAAAAATTGTTGACTTTAAAATTTATCATTATGGTGTATTCAATTGCAGAAAGAGTGGAATTGATTGAGCTTTTTTTCAAAAACGATGAATGTGGAAATCGGGTCGCGGAGTTGTTTAACCAACGGCATCCTGACAAAATTTCGCGAAACAGGTTCGGTTCATAACAAAAAGAGGTAGCTTGAAAATAGAGTACTAAATGAACCTACGGAGATAGCAGTATTGGGGCAAGTTGCAGTGGATAGTACGCTAAGTACAAGACAATTGGTTATTGTGTCTCGTACTATATAGTGTCCAACGGGTATTAAAAGAATACAAATTCCATCATTATAAAGTTCGCTTAGTGCAAGAACTAAATGAAGACGACTTTGATCGTCGCTTGCAATTTTGCCGAAGTTATGAGTGAGCGAGCGTTAAACAATGGTAATTTCCTATTTAATGTGTATTTTTCGGACCAGTGTTCCTTCTTCCTAAATGGTTTAGTAAATCGCCACAATTGCCGTTACTGGGCTGACACCAATTCAAGGATTTTCCACGAGACACACACTCAACGCCCCCAGAAGTTAAATGTGTGGGCTGGTATTTTTGAAAATCCATTGTAGGACCTTTTTCCTTCTTGGAAATTTAACAGGCGATATGTACTTGGATTTACTACAAAATGCCATCGACCCAGCTCTAACAAATATCATTGCGAACGACCCCGCATACATAATGAACAGGAACTGATTTTCCAACAAGACGGAGCTCCTCCGCATTACTCCCAAAATGTGGGCAATTATTTAAATGACACGTTTCCAGGACGATGGATAGGACGACGGGGCCCAATTGAATGGCCACCTCGGTCACCCGACTTAAGTCCTTTAGATTTTTTTTGTGGGGTCACATAAAAAGCCTTGTTTACAAAACACTAGCAGACACATTAGAAGAGTTGCAAAGAAGAATTATTAACGTATGTCGCGAAGTGACACCGCAAATGCTCCAGAATATAAGACAACGTTGGCGGACAGCAATTCGAGCATTTACTTGACTAATAAATAAGTTTTAAAGTAAAATTGAATCGATTTTTGTATTTTTCGTCACACATTATTGTTGGAGTTGCAACGCTCCATATTTTCTAAAAGAATGGATCGATTTTCAAAAACTAAGCAGCACTGCGTAGGGAATGACAAGCCCCTTCTAATGAGGTATCACTTGATCCCCTTTCCCATTTGAAAAAATTTGTGGGATGACACCCCTACTTAGGAGGTTGAAGGTTTTACTATGCTTTTTGCGTCAAAATGTGTCCCCCTGACAAACAAATTTGACGCCCAAATTCGACCAATGTTAGCGGCATTTTTTCAAGTCAAGGTTTATCCGCCCGTTTCACCTCTATTTGAAGAGCTAGAGCAAAAAATCCTCAACGAAAATAGTTTAGAATTTGCTGAAGAGTGTAATAAAATTAGTTTTGATATACCTTTATTAGTAATTTTTTTGAGAAAACTCATTTTTTCAATTTACTGTTTCGAATACGCCCACTAGAGGCCGACTTACTAAATTAAAAATAATTTCCAGCGATTTTTCGTGACCACATTACTTAAAAAGATTTTTTCACAAAGCTCCAGGACTATTAATTCCTGAAATATGGTACCTCTTCACCCTTAATGAAACACCCTGTACAATGGTCAAACCGTGCAACAAACCCTCACATTTCAACTCCGTATTGAAACATGAAACCCACACTTCTTATTATTGAGTTATGGAAGTGATATAGTGTTCAACTGAAAATATAATTTATTATTGAAAAATAACAGGAAATAAAATAGAAATACGAGTAATACAAAAAATTAACATTTTTTTGCCACTATAGATATCGCATTAGCATAAGTTATAAAATAATCACAAATTAAAAACAAACCTCCGTTACAAATAAAAAAATATTAGGCGGGTGCATTTATTTTCAAGAATTCGAAAATACATTTTATTTTTTATCCATACACTCTCTTATTTTTTATGTTTGAAGGATATTTTGAGAGCGTTCTGATGCGGGCACTGCCCGCCCAGCTCCCCTAGCTTCAGCCCTGCCCCCACCCCACCAGGAGGGCACCCGCGGTACATTATGTGGCTAAATAAAAATGTATTTTTTTCTTTCTCCGCTCGATTCCGCCCCGTCCTTTATCTTTGTACCCGACACGATCAAAACATAAGCATACTGTGCCCCTCCCATAAATAAGTCCTGGGTGCGCAACTGGTCGCTCGTATCGGCGCTGACTTTTTAGACTGCATGTTTTTCTGCCTTCGATCAACCTCGGTTCGAGGCAGGCACATGCATATGTCTTTAAAGAAAAACACCGCTATGGCCAAGAGCACTGGACAAATGTGGGTTCACGGTATTGCTCCTAAATAGGCTTTACCCCTGTGATTCACTAATTGTCCTACACTCACTGGGATTACTACGGTTTTCTAGGGTTTTCCGTAGTACCTGAGCGAATGCTATCCTAGTTCTATCAGGAAAAAAAGTCGGCCCTAGCCGCAAATGGCAACGAAGACAAAATAATAGTAATTGGCCCCCTCCCCCGCACAAGCATGTGGTTGCTTCTGGGGTACTCCTAGTTTGGAGTATTGTGAGGGTGAGAATTATTATTATTATTATTATATACTGTCAACAATCGTACAATATGATTTGGAAAGTATGGCAAAAGCCTCGTAGTTCGCAATTCCCTTTAAGGTACAGCAGTGTAAGTTGAATGAAGTGCTCCCAACGATATAAAGTTATACAGTGACCGGCAGAAAGTTGGACACAAAAATTTAATATTTTTAAACTCTGATTTCGATTAATTTAAATTTCTAGCTGCTAATCGAACAAAATTAAAGTTTAGTAGCAAATTCATGTGTTATCCGATGATAAGTTGCGCTCGTGGTATTTTGTTTTTTGTAATACACAGGGTGGTCGAAAAAAATACAAAAAAGTTAAATTTCTTTTTTTCCTTGACTTGGTGGCTGTGACTTTAAATCTGACATCCACCTTTGATTCCAAACTACTTTTGTTAGTAACTTTTTACCGTATTTTAAAAAATAAGGGTATTTTACTCTTGAGTGATTTTGACATTTTTTAAATTTTGAGTGCGTTTTGAGTTTGAAATGATCCACCAACTTTTATCAAGAATAAAATTTTCTGAGAAATTAATAATAAAAAAGTTTTCCATTTGCGTTCAACTTTCTGCCAGGCACTGTATATACCAACCACCGTATATTGATAACCATAGAAGGGTCACTTGGCACGGCACTCCTAGGAAGCGCTCCATTCCCATTGCCTTCGCCATTATCTCCCGTCTACTGGACTCCATAGGTGAACTTGCATTTATTTCAGCGGGGACGATAAGCAAGGGGTAATGACGATAGGACTGCGCAAGTCGTATTCAGTTATATACGTATTTGGTGGTAATACAAGAACGGTGCGCGAGTTGGTAAATGATTAACGCGCCCCTTTCGTAGGATTGGCTGGTGGAAAGAGGCCCACTCCGCACCACCATGCATCGTCTAATCGATACCCCCCAACTACAGCTTGACTGTAATAACCTTTCAAATTGATTTCTAAGGCGGTCTAGGCGTCGGCCGCCCCTTGCGACCTCTGGCCCTCTTAGGGCGGCAGCCGCGCCGCCCTCGCGTGCCCCACGGTGATTTACCTGCCGGCCCGGCCGTGCTGAATTTGAGCCTCATGAAAGTTTGATGGCGGCCATACAGATCATTATGGAAAATAATTCATACGGGGCCGTAGTGAATAATGCGAAGGATTTGCCTGATGGATTGGCTTTTGCGATTGCGTTTGAATCGATGTTTCTTAAATGGACTGGAATATATGTTACCTGTTCCGAAATTCAAAATTTAAGGGTTTGTTGACTTGATAGGTATAGAGGCCAAGATCAGGTTGCCTCTTGTTGAGTACATACCTATTCCAGTGATGTAGTTCTCTCTCGCTCTACGATATTAGGTAACCTTTTTACTTTACGGCACATTTTTTTACTTCATGTTCATGAATTGGGAGATCATCTAACACAAATAATTCGAAATATCACTTTATTTTTTATGTCACATATTAAAAATAATATGCAGTGCTATTATAAATTTTGATTAATATAGGAGCTAAGTTTATGCCACTTTAGAATACATATTTTATTGCTCAAAAAACGATATGTCACCTAGGTACACATGATTCTTCCAACTCTATACCTATTCTGTCCAGTTTATTGGGTTAACATAATAAGATTCCATAATGTTATATAAGCTGTTGTGGATTTTACTGATAGGTATTCTCGAAATAAAATAATAATTTCAGAAAAACATTAACAGCTCCTAACATTTTGGAATGGTATGATGGTTCTCTCTTGATTAAAACAATTTTTTTTCGCCACATTAATCATCTGGCTTAATCAATAAATTCAAAAATTCAAGTTAAATAAATATGGCATATTTTAAAAACGGAAAAAGATAATAATAAAAAATTTCAGATTTCAAAAATGGAAAAATATGTACCTAAGTTGTTTGTTTGTTTAGTTTAATACCGAATTGTGTAATACCCTCTATAAAATTTGGTATCACAGTAAAATCGTGCAAAGGTACAGGCGCGGCCCTTGAAATCGTTCCAATACGTGCGGTCGCAAAGGGGTTCAACTGACAACGTTGCAATTGCCCCTCCCCTCTCTCGCGGTTTGAAAGCCAGCTATAACCTCAAAGGCATAAGTGACGGCTAATCTAACATCTTATTACGCGACATTGCCAGTTACAGTGCGAAAAACAGCAAATTCAGCGTCGTTAGGTAGGCCTTAGATTGCCTGAATAATAGTGAAAAGTCTTGCAACCCTGCCTACGGACACTGGCGGCTTTTTCCGCAAGTCTTTCGACATCCTCGAATAGAGCCGTTCTAAAGGAGGTGGTAATTGGTTGTCGTACTTTCCTCCGGTAGCAAAAAAACTTCGAAAATCCGATATCTAAGAGAATTTCCCGATTCACGATTAACCACTTTCGAGAAACGGAACGGCTGTAGAATCAACGAAACAGACGGAAAATGCTCTCAAACCATTCTTGGAAATTGCGTGTTTTTCAGAACTTCACCTGAAGACTCCGGGGAAGCTTTAAAAATTAAATTAAAGCAATGTTTTGTTTCACGGTTAAGATAAGGAATAAACCAATGTATAAAAAAACACTACGAGATTCTTCTATGTATAATAACTCAATCATACCTATACCTTATTTAACTAATACCACTTGGAAAATCTAAGAAATCCGTGTAATTTTACGTAACGTGAATCTCAAAACACCAAGAAGCAGTGTAAAAGTTTAAATCCAATATAGTATATTTCCTAACAAGAGCGGAAAGTGCCACTTTTCCGCACGCGATTGCCGTTGGCTGAACGACGCATAGCGGAGTTCAGCCAAGAAATCGAGTGTGGAAAAGACACTTCCCGCAAGAGTTAGGAACACTATTTTTTCTACAAGCGTGCGGAAAAGCAAAGAAATTAAAAGTACACTTTTCCGCACGCTTGTAGAAAAAAATATTATAATAATAATGCAGTGATTTAACCTATTTTCGTTGACTGACGTATTTATGTCAGTCAATGCTATTTTCTATACCTATACGGTATGGCGAGCGAATGTAGGGGAAGTTGTTGATTTGAGAAGCTGTACAATTGGTGTAACGTTGCCGCACACACCCTAAATTCTTGATTTCTTGTTCATTTCTCATACTATATCTAGTGGAAAAATTTATGAGGCCGCGCCTGTACCTACAACTTTTTTTCTAGAGTGGAAAATAACAAAGCTAAAAGTTGCATCTTATACCTAAGGTGAATACCCATAAAGGGCCTCTTGTTGAGAGGGAGCGTTCAGAATAACGTCATGAGAATGCCGACAATGGATGCGCAATCAACATTACCAAGCTAAGGAAGCGCTTGCAAAGATATTGCTATTGTTGTTTTATACGTAGAAAAATTGAGACAGCCTCACGAACTGGC
Organism: Pseudeuparius sepicola; assembly: GCA_963920635.1. Lineage (NCBI taxonomy): Eukaryota > Metazoa > Arthropoda > Insecta > Coleoptera > Anthribidae > Pseudeuparius > Pseudeuparius sepicola. The sequence goes on along the minus strand of OY987302.1, from coordinate 40,306,131 downwards.
AGAAACCACATCATCTGACAGCATTCCTGTGACGTTGTCATCGCGCTCTCTCTCTGTCTACGATAGTAACCTTCTCACTTTACGCGTCTTGGGCGTCGGTCATTTATTTCTGCGACTTGCCCCCGTATTTAAAGTTTGATTACCAAAATACTCATAGATTATGAAAAATAAATATTATTCATACATGCAGAGGTGAATAATTCAATGGATTTGTCCTGATGGATGGGTGTTGTTAACTAATGCCGTACAAATCGTTGTGTCCTAAATATTCCATAATACATCTTAGTCGATTCCGACACTAGCGATTTGAATAATTGATGGGTTGTCCCAATTTCGAAAGATTCTTGGACTTTTCGGATCTTTTCCTCATCTGATTGGATTGGAAAATCGTTCTAACTACATATAGACATAACAATATACAAAATGGCAAAGTGTATGATATATCTATGTGGTCCCTTTGAAGCATTGTGGTTTCAAAAATAGACCACGTATTAAAAACTTCTTTGCTACGCAGATAGCGGTTCCACTGTGAAACCGTTAAATATGGCCAAAGCCTGTGGTGCCATCTGTTATCTGTTAGACGGAAACGTGTTTTGAGAGATTTTTTCAAGAAATAGTTAATTTGTGAAGAAAATCAATACAAATATTGGGTTTGTTTGTTCGAAGAGAGTAGCAAGCAGTAAGGGAAGCTGTATATTCTACAGATAGGTTTCACATTCGATAACTTTTTGCAAATTTGATGTGGTTTCCCCAAGAAACCACTGTACTGCTGCGGCCAATTTGAACTTGCAATGTCTTGGGGGTTTCTGAGAGACCATCCGGCTACATCGCTAGCCCCCAGCCGCTGTCGTCTTCCTTCCCTTCACCGTTGGCTCTTTTGAAACGAGATGTGAGGGGGGGAAAGGGCGCTGTTGCCGGATGTCGCCGGATCTCCCTCATTTCGGCAAAGAGTTCAGCCGGTTTTACAAGTTCAGATTGGCCGCAGCTGTACCTGTATTGTGAGAAATAATTTTAAAATTATAGCATGGCTAATCAATTAAAATAATAAAAGTAAAAAAAATAACATCAAGACGCAGCGCCTTGTGCAGCGAAAAAAACTGTTTTTTAGAAATACAATAGGTTGCTTTTTTATAAGTAGGTAGGTAGATACTATTTTTATGATAAATAACAGTTTCTTTGTTTATATGTTTAAAATATTGGTAACTTTCACTTGTACTGTGGTTTTACCATGTGGCCAATTGCAAAATTACCAATAAACAATTATTTTTGCAAATCTTGTAATGAGTAAGTGTTTTTATTCCATCTCAGCTAATTTACATATATTTCACAGCCAGAAAAGCAAACATTGATTTCTGTGCTTCAAAGGGGTTTAAATGTAATAGAGGTAGAATGCTAAAATATACCGGTAAATCCAAAGAGAAGTAAGTATATGTTACAACCATTTTGTTAATATTGTTTGATTTTCTGTATTTTGCGGCTTCAATTTGGAGGCTATTTACGGTCTTTTTATGGCTTTAGACATAAATTTATTTTTGTGGACATCCCTATTTTGGGTAAATGTCAGATAAGGATAATTTGACAGCAACAATCTTGATTTAGGTATTCATACCAAAATAAAATAATGCCAAATTAATTCATTTAATTTAAGAAAAAACCATCTATATATTTAATTTTTAATAAAAAGTATCCTATACCTTTGGAGTAATTATTTTTAAGCAAAAATCTCAGTATAATACAACCGATACAATAAAATCAACAAAACGGGCCTTCTTCTGCATTTTACCACCTATGAGGAAAATCGGTCCATCGGGGGCGGAGCTAGGTATACGCAATATGTAATAGAAAAAGTCATTTCCATCACTGTTATACTGTTAGTACGGTAGGTTCACTATGGGCCATAGTCTATAGCTATACACTATGCTAATCAATATCCCCAACCACAGCTCGACTATAATAACCTTTTACATTGATTTCTTGGGAGGCTTACGCGCCCGCCGCCCCTTACGCCCTTTGGCCTTAAGGGTGGCAGTCGCGCGCCGCCCTTGCGTGGTCCGCGGTGATTTGGCGCGGCCACCCGTGCGTTCAGCCTTATGAAAGTTTGATGGCCGGCACACACATCATTATGGAAAATAATTCATACAGGGCCGACGCGAATTATACGAAGGATTTAGAGGGATTTAACATATTGACAGACGTTCTTAATTATTGCCAAAGAATAATTCAAATCGATGGTTACCAAGTAGGTTAGAATAATTTAGGTATTCGATTTTCAGAATTGGGTTCAGAGAACATTTCAACTTTCAACCACAAGAGATTTAAAGATGCCAATATCTACCAACAGTACGTAAGATACACCAGCACATTATTGCTTCCTCGCACACCCTTTGTCGAATGACAATAATGAGGAAAGTGAAATCTGCAGTGTGTCCGAGAATAAGTGGGCAAATGATGCTCCTACCGAGAGTAATTGTTGTTCTGTAGTTAGTTATTATCACGATAATATTACGAAATTAAAATATAAATGAAAAAAAAAATCAGAAAACAAGGTCAGCCGATAATGCTGAAATTTTTTCGACATCCAACGATGGAATTAAATTTACGGCTTCTGTCAAGGCCAACTCTAAAGGATTTCGATGGTTTTGATCTATAGTATCAACGGATGGACTTGACTATACAGTGTGTCCCAATTTGATACTGGACACCTCAGAACTATATGAAGGACAAGGAAAACAAATGGTCTCTATTTTTTTATTGGTAGTCCCAAGGGAGAGTATCTCATAGGCGGTGGTATTTGAATGGGGTAATTGTTTCATGGCCTTCTATGATTTTTTAAAATAGCTAATTTTCAAGATACCGTATTAGAGATTTTTTTACAACAAAATGTTATTAAAAAAACTTGTTCAGAATGAAAAACTGAGTAGAATTGCAAAATTTCAAAAGTCTAGGCCCACTTTGATTTTTAGCTTTTTCGCCTTTTTCTCCCACTTTTTTCTTAGAAATTTAATTTAATTAAGGAAACTTGATCATGGCGAAATAATAAAATTTTGACGTGAAAACTCCAGAAAGAACACTTTTCTAAGCAAAAAGTGGGAGATAAATCTAAAAATCAAAGTAGGCCTAGCCTTTTGAAATTTTGCGAGTCTACTCAGTTTTTCATTCTGAACAAGTTTTCTCAATAACATTTTGTCGTAAAAAAATCCCTAATGGGTTTTCTTGAAAATTTGCTATTTTAAAAAATCATAGTAGGCCATGAAATAATTACCCCATCCAAATACCACCGCCTATGAGATACTCTTCCTTGGTACTACCAATAAAAAAATAGAGACCATTTGTATTCCTTGCCCTTCATATATTTCTGAGGTGTCCAGTATCAAATTGGGACACACTGTAGATAGATGTAGATAATAATAAAAAAATATGTAATGAGTAGAAATTTGATGTATGGAGATGGCTTTGTGTAAAAGTAAATCGAGTAAAATTTTTATTTTTCTAAAATAAAGTAGACCTGAGCCAAAATCTTATTAGTATAAATAGACCTACTTAGACACTTTATAGAGTGTCATTTCTTTAAAAGATATCGAAAAATTTCTTTACATATATGTAATTAGGTTCCTGTGTGAAATTTTAAAATAATTCGCCTACTTTGATTCTTGCAGTAACATTTTATTGAATTCCTGCTGCCACGGTATTGCCAGATAGTGCGATCGTCTGGAAAAATCAATATTTTACGATTTTCACCTATTAAGTATACCTACCTATAAATGGAAAAGAAGCAAATAAGCCGATACAATAATATTATATGTATATATGGCGTAGGTATAAATGTCGACACATGTACAATCTATATTGTTATTTTTTAAATAACAATGCTACATATATCTCATGAATAGTACGATTTAGGAATTAAAACACCGATATTCCGAATAACTATTCCTATAGAAATTGCTCGATATCTTTTACAAAAAATGCACCTTACTTACTTAGGTAAACCAAATATAAGTTTCCGGCTGCTGCGGAGGCCTACTTGATTTCTGAAAAATTAAAGGAATTCCCGAACATTAAATTTCAACTCTTAATTTTTTTATCCCTTAAGCCCATTCGTAGACACACTCTATATTCCAGATTAAATTTTCAAACCAAGTTTCATCAAAACCCTATATAGGTACTGTTACTGGTCATGGCAAAGTAACAAAGATTTGTGGGGCAGGCACACAAACTCTGACAAACACGCAACATAAGGTAGATCTTAGAGAGTAAGTGAAATTTTTGAATTCGAAGACAAAAAATATTATATACTACAAAATATAATAATTATTGTCCTCAAAATATTATTTTATGCTTGACTTCAAATCTACTTTTGTCGTTTTTTGTTTACAGTACCTACTTCTGGGGCGCCAACCCTGAGACATTCTCTGTAGTCATATAAAATGATCATTTGCAAAAGTTATTACGAAGAGATTTAATTAAGAGTTAGATAACTACAAAAACTCTTGGATTGCAATGCCACTGATTATAAATATTAAAATAAATATTTCAGTCAACGGTTTTAGGTAGAATTTAATAATTTGTTTATTATTTGCAGAGCTTTTTGGTCAAATTTGTTTTTTTTTATTTAAGGATTATTATTTTTAGTTTTCACTTTGTCACATTTTGTGTGCCTACCATTTAAATATTATAGTAGGATAAAAAATATTAGGTATACAACGAAAACCTTGCGTTTGGATCATTTATGTGGTTTAGGCCATTATAGTCTTTCGGAAAATGTCCATCAAATAATCCCCATAAACCACCAAAAGTTCAAAGAGTAATATAATTATGTAATCGCTAAACTTGAAGTCACGGAAATTTCCTGTTTAGTCGGAAGGCGATCAAACCAAAATAGAATATTTTGGTCATGTTCTCGGAGTTATTATAGATTGGGTTATTACAGAGCGACTACCTCTACGCCCCAATACCGCCTGACGTTGCGGTAAAATTATTCTTTTACTATTTGTATCCAATTGGAAATCTCACAGACTGGCGCATTTCCATCCCACTGACGCCTTTGGAACGTCGATATTTGAATTCGGCTGGCTCTTGTTCAATCACGACATCATTTCCGAAACCCCTTGGTAATAAGCCCTTCAGTTAAAAATCGAAAGGTTCCCTAAGTGTAACCAATAAAGTCCGCATCATAGGGAATCTTTTTTTGTGTGCGGAACTATTTAAAATTTGACTTTGTCAGTAGTTTGTGCTTGTTCAAGAAAAAAATGACACTTACAAAACCAACAAAAAGTGTATGTTCAATTTTGTTTTCATAGCCTGCCTGTTTTCAACTTCTTATGAAATTAAAAAGGCAAGTTTTTCATTACCTACTATTGACCTACATGAACAAATCATATTTTGTTTATTAAATTACAGAAATTAAATAAACTTTGCATCAAGCATGATAGAAATGAAATTGTATTCTACACACACCAAAGGAATCTAAGCGACAAGGATAAAAATTATGAAATAAAACACAATTTCCTGCCATATTTTTTTATATTATAGCTGTAGGTACTCTAAATAGACTGATATGTTTCAAAATTCACAAAGAATTGAGAAATTCTTCAAACTTACATATTTTCCAGAAAAAATTAGGAATTTTTGCAACACATAATTAACAATTACAACCATAAAGCAACATTAAATAACAATTTTCTACAGAGGATTATCACCAGTACTGTTAACAACCGCTCCACATATCTACGATAATAGTCCAAGAGCCGCATGATTTCAACTCTCATAAGATTATAGAATAAGAAGTTATGTAAAATGCTCTTATAGAATAAGATGTTATGTAAAATGCTCTGCTTGAAGCAAGTAGGTTGCCTCAGATAATATGGGCCCGATCATTTGTTACTTTAAAGAAGTTGTGGCTAATTTTTAATTTTTTAATATAGGTACAATCCGTCCCACGAACATATTTACTACTTTTTCGCAAAAGTCTTTTGATAAATTTGAAAAGTGCTGTTCTAAAAATCGAAGGAGGTGGTAAATTTCTTAATAGGATCTTTTACTTTCCTCCAGTACCGAAAGAAACCTCTAAATCCGATATTTAACCAAATTTCCCGACTCCCGACTTTCAAGTTTCGAGAAACGGGACGGCTGTAGAATTAGCGAAATTGACGGGAAATCCTGAGGAACCGCTCTTAGAAATTGCGTGTTTTTTCTCATTTTTTAATTTTTCGGGAGCGCACCGGAAAGATCTGCACCTCACCTGAAGACTTGAGGGAAGCTTTAAAAATTCTTTTGACTTTGGCTTTTAGGTGACGGAAAATGCAGACCAATCACGTAAAGAAGATGCGTCCCACCTGGGTTGGTCGTTTTTTTGCCGAAAATCCTTAATTACTCGAAAACAGGAAATAATTTACCTGAAATAGTTTCGTTAAATTTGTTGACCCGTTCTCCGGCCATCTCGCCGTACCGTCAGATTTTCCGAAAAATGCCTTTAAAAAAATTTCCTGGGCATCAAAAAAATATGGCACTGACTGTATAGCGGGACTTCGCACACAACTCGGGTCCCCGAGGTCCAGACTTGCCCCCGTCTTTCGCGCCGTATTTAACAGCTGAGGATTTTCTGGGCCCCGAAAATATGCCTATCGGATTTCTAAAGGACCAAGGGACCCTTTTTTATTGTTGCTCCATGGGCCTTCTTTCCTATTTTGTTCTATAATCATATTTATGATTGCCTAAAAATTAACCACAACTTCTTTAAATAACAATGATCGGGCCCATATTATCTGAGGCAACCTACTCGCTTCAAGTAAAGAAATATACTGTCTACAATTTACATAACATCTTCATCTATAATCTTATGAGAATTCAAATCATGCGGCCGGCTCACATACTACGAGGCATACTCAGAATTAGGTTGTCAATGTCATGTTATTCGATGGAATTCCATTAATTTAAAAGACACTCGAATAGTAGTTGTTAATCAGTTTGAAACACAATATTTTGCTCCAAAAGTCTTCTTCCGAACATATCTCATAAGTGCTCGATGAGACTAAGGTCAGAGAATTGAAAAGGCCAAGGCAAAACATTAATTTCATTGCCCTGTAGAAATTGCATTGTCGTGCATTAGTTAAAATTTTGGTTCAATTCCCTCAGCATATGGAACAACAACAGGCAGAAGAGTAATGTTTTGATAATCATTGGAATTCAGATACCCCTCCAACCAAATGAGGGTAGTTCTTCCGACGAAGTTGATACCGCCCCATATCATGATCGTACCTCCTCGAAAGGTGTGAACCGCTCAAACACCTGCAAGACGTTCTGCATTTCCAGGACAACTCCACACGCCATGCCTCCTTGAATCTGGCCGAAGTCCAAATCGGGGCTCATCAGAAAAGAAAATTGGAGTCCATTCTTGCTGGTGCCAATTTAAATGTTCTTGTACCCACTGTAAACTGGTGGTGCGATTTCCTCGTGATAATGCTGGAACACTTACAGGCCGGTGGCCATTAATGTGATCTTCGTGGAGCCTGTTTCGGATAGTTTGGTCACTAACCCGTACATTGTGCAGCTGAATAACCAATTGCGACGCAGTGATACTGCGCTCTCGCATGGCTAGCAATCTTAGAAATGTATCCTGAATTGGGGTAGTCACCCTTGTGCGGCCTGTATGCCGTTCTCTGACGTCTCCTGTTTTGTGATATCTTATCCATAAACGATTAATAACACTCTTGGATGTGTTAAGAGTATCTGCAACAGACCTTTGTGAAATTCTAAACTCCAACATGCCAATAGTACGTAAGATCGTTTCACGTTCCAAATGATGTCTATGCATCATAAAATGTTTAAAATGAAATCAAACTTGCCCAGCAAACTTGCCACAGGTAGGTGTTAGGTCCAAAATCCAAAACTATATCAATGTATCGAATTTTTAATAAGCAGTTTCTGAACAGTTTTTATCGGTATGGCGAATTTTATTTGACCTTTGTGACTTTAAAACACAACATCTGTTGGCACATCGCTTGAAATGTCAGAAAAGTTCCATAGCCTACATGAAAACATTCAACAATGACTGTGTTGAATAATAAAGTCTATAAAAACATGTTACAATATAAAACAGTGTATCTCCTTTAATAACAGAGATAATGAAGTAAACCAAAAAAGAAAATGTTGAAGAAAGATGGACCTACCGTCTAATGTCAACTGCTATATGTTTCGGTTGCTAGTATACTCCACAGGGTGATACGAATTTTCGGAAAAAACATAACATTTTTGTTACACCTGGTATAAATCGAAAATGAACTTTATATCATAAACAGCGAAAACTATGACATTGTCAAGGAACCAACCTACAATGCAAAAAAAAATCATTCAAATCGGATCATAAATTCAGAAAAAAAATAGCATCAAATAAGTGGCACATTTATGATGTTGCGTTAATTTTGTCCAGGAGTTTATTTGTAAAACTGGAGGCGGGCGACCCCAATTACCGAAATGTTTAGAAAACATCCCCACAAAAACATACCAGAGACAATCGATAATGTAAATAAGAGAGTTAGCCGATAAGTAAAAGAAATACAAACCAAAGTCAAAAGTATAAATTCGGCATCAGCCAAGAGCTGGGCATCTGTGGCATCGGCTTCTTAGTCACCATTCGGTCCTCGACTGCTCCCCTGTGGAAGGCAAGGCATCGGGGTTTTAGTCACCTTGGTCGAAACAGGCGGAGTTCCCCCTAGTTAGCAGCAAGAGCATGGGAGTTTTCGTCACCCTTAGGGCGCTGGGTTGTTGGGGGTTGAAGGTTGAAGTTATAGTACGTACGCATTTATACCGTTGATCTTTTGCCTACCATAAACGGTCACTTATCCCTTTGACCATAAAATGCCTCGAATTTCGTACAGGGTCGGAGTAGGTATATAACTGCAACCGTAATTCATAATATAAATACAATTTTAAGCAGGTGTTTTTTTATACTTATAAATATAGCTAATTGTATCAGCGTTGTATTAGTCTTGTCTTAGTGTTATAGTGTGGCGTTCTGGTGCTTGTGCTTTGTGCTGATAGTGGGTCATCTAGTGTCATGTTTTAATCTAAATGTGTACATTTAAGTAGGTATGTATTTTATTAAATTCTATATCGTACCTGTATAATTTAATATATTTAATAAAATATTATTATTCATTGTTTTGTATTTCCATTTAGTTTAGAGTGTCTACTTATTAAAAAAAAAGAATAATATCTCAATAATGTTTAAGCCGGCCCTGCACCCCAGTAATGTATTATAGGCACCTATATACAATGGGGTATTATCAGGTAGTTGATTTATTTCAAAAAGGACAACGGTATAAATCCGTACACACTATATATACATCCTGAGAAGACCGGTTACGTTCGCGTAAGGCCTGCCTCTTTCGAGCCGTTACCCTAGCCAAAATGCCTACCCCGATACTAGTCGTGTGAGTTATCTGATGAATAAACCCGTGTTTTCTACATATCTGTGTCGTCAGTACTTCTGTTTCTCCTGGGATTACCTACGTCCAGCACCCACAGTCAGCTATTCCCCTCAAAAGGTCCGCGGCGAGTCGCGAGAGGCAACAGGGTTCTCCCGCGGCACACACAGGGCATTCCCAGCCCGGTGTGACAACGTAATATAATAGGTACCCCATTTACCCTACTCAGCGGGCAAAACGGGGTAAAATGAGTTTTTGTAAATTTTATTTTTCCTTTGTTAATACCGCCAATTTTAAAGTTTTATTTTATGCTTATTACAATGTTAACTCAACATGGAAATAGAAAAATTAATAATGTTAGACTGCCTTAGATTGCCTAAATAATAGTGGAGAATCTTACAACCCTGTCTACGGATATTGGCGGCTTTTGTCGCAAAAGTCTTTCGACAACCTCGAATAGAGCCGTTTTAAAAATCGACGTAGGTGGTAAATCTCTTAATTGGGTGTCTTACTTTCCTCCGGTACCGAAAAGAACCGCGAAAATCCGATATCTAAAAGAATTCGATTCACGATTAACCACTTTCGGAAAACGGGACGGCTGTAGAATGAACGAAACCGAGAGGCAATCCTCTGAAAAAACTCTTGGAAATTGCGAGTTTTTTCTTATTTCTCGATTTTTCGGGGGCCCCGGCAAGCATCATAACCTCATCCGAAGACTCCAGGGAAGCTTTAAAAATTCAAAAAAATATATCAAAGTTTTGGTTCGCGGGTAAGATAAAGAAGTGTAATAAACCAATGTAAAAAACCACAACGAGATTCTTCTATAATAACACAATTATACTTAGATATACCGTATTTAACTAATACCACTTTGACAATCAAAGAAATCCGCGTAATTTCACGTTACGTGAATCTCAAGGCACTAAGGAACAGTGTAAAAGATTAAATCCACTTATAAATTATTATAATAATAATTCAGGGATTTAACCTATTTTCGTTGACTGGCGTATTAAAACGTCATCAGTCAACGCAATTTTTATTTTCTACGGGAAGGAACGAGGCGGTACGAGGGAATGTAGGGGAAGTTGTTGATTTGAGAAGCCGTGGAATTGGAGCAAGGTTGCCGCACATACTCGAAATTCTTGATTTCTTGCTCATTTCTCGTGCCTAGTGGAAACATTTATGAGCCCGCGCGTGTACCTACATATTTCCTTACTAGGAAAAATTTATAATATTTTCAAAAAGGCATCATGAGCTGTTGCAACAAATTGAGGCAGAAATCCTTAATCATTTCCGTGAAATCAGTACAATACAGGACAAAATTGTGAGGCATGTTTATGTCTTTATTGATTTCTTTGAGTTTAGGTAGGAATCTTTGATAATTATTATAGCTATTCTAGTTTTAAATTTCCACTTATGAAGAAATATATTACATAGAGGTATACGATGATACGCCTATGCAGTTTGGTGTATGACCTCAAAAGTTAGGATGAGTAAAACCAGAACACAATTTGTATTTAAAAAGTAAATTAAATTATGAAATTAGGTACTTATCATTCAGTTTTGGTAGCCAAGTAGATAAGAGCCAGAAGCCGCTCAGCTTACCAAGATAACACCGAAAACGGTGCATGCTATCGAAGTTCAACATGAGCATTCTTTTTTTCGTCGAATACCTTGAAATTTCATAATTTCGCAATAAATCTGGGTAAAAAGCACACACAAAAAATGTGTGCTATTTTTAACCCCTTGACCTCCTCCCTATGATGAAGAATGCCAAGCTATATCTACCTCTGTAGATGTAAAATATTACATATATAGCACATACCAAATTTGAAAATTTAATATTTTTGTTCGCTCTGGAAATATATTTAGAAAAAGCCGTTTGCCAAAGTGTCCATTTCGGGGGCTATAGCCCCTTGGGGGGGTATTTTAGAGGCCATGTTTATACGAACTTTTTTATTTTTTGGATCCCAGAAAACGCTGGTAAATTATGGCAGGCTATCATCATTTTTTTTTTAATTTTCAGCTAATAAAACGGTTTGGATTGAAGGTACCTACTTATAAAACATTGGGTATAGACTAGGTTATGCACCAAGTATTAGTGGAAATTGTTAAATTCTAAACTTCGTACTTCGGTCATAGATCGAAAATTATTTAAAACGAGCGAATTTTGAATGTTAAATTAAAATTGTTGGAAAAATTTAGCTTGTGTTCTAGCGAGTGAAGTGATTTTATTGTCACATCTGATGTTTGATTAGCCACACGCCGGGGTACTAGTGGTCTTCTCTACTGACAGTTAGGTACGTACAGGGTGTCCCACCGAAAATTCCACCCCCCTTAACTTTTTTATTTTTCGAGATAGGAAAAAAGTTTTTCTTGAAATCGGCAGTAAAGTGTCCCAAAATCGTCATTAAAAGCACAGAAATCGTACAATAATGGGCTACATTATTGTACGATTTTTTCAATAAGTAGGTAGGCCTTGGCGAGATGTAAACATCAAACGTCAGACGCAGAGAAATCGCCCGTCAAAAGACCAAATATTCAAAACCCGGCCGATAAAGGCCCATTTAACTTTTCGTACACATTGCCAAATTGTTTCCTATAGAAGCGCAATCCTTCAGTATACCTACATATTTTAGTAAATTTGAATATCAATATATTTGTTGTGTAGGCTGCACAAGAAGCAGCAGTTTGGTTTTTCTGTACGAAGATACGTGTATTGTCTTACTTGACCTAGGTAGAGCGATCGTCAAAGTCAAGCAACGCCGCGCGTAGTCGGTTCATGGACGGGTGATCCCTTATTATTATTTTCTTGCCTAATAAAACATTTTTTTCCGATTTAAAAAAAAAACATAATATGTACCTCGGCACTGAAGTTCTTTTTATGACTCATGTGGTTTATTTACCTCGGCCAGAGGCCTCGGCAACTAAATTCCACATGAGTCATAAAAAGTTGAACTTCAGTGCCTTGGTACATAAATAACTATTATATGAAAGTTGTAAAGCGTTTTCTTATCTTTTTAATGAGTTTTCAAAAAAACAATCGAAAGTCGCGTTTTCGCGATATAAAAAAAACTTTCGTTTTTTTAAATAGAACGCCCTATATATTTTTACATATTCGAATACTACTTATTTTTCTGATTACAACCATATATATATATATATATATATATATATATATATATATATATATATATATATATATGTTGGCCATTTACTTTTATTTTCTTATTTATAGAGAGTGAATAAAGTGGAAAAATCAATTCTCATGTAGATTTTGAAATTTTGCTTTTATCATAGATATCCCTGGAAACAAAGAATTTAAAATAAACTATAATGACTTGTCAAAAATTTTTCAAAAATAAGTCAACTCGTCTGTAAATAATATGTATAGGTATTCTGACTTAGAAAGATATGATATATTGTCTGTTTATATCAAATATGATAAAAATGCTAAATGAGGTAAATTGTAATTTGAATTGAACTACCTACATGACTGTAAGTATTTTTGTTTTTAGCTAGAAAAGAATATGAATTGTTATATCCCGACAGAATTTTACCCTTTACTTTCAAAAATATAAATAATAATAAATTACAGAAAACGAAATCCTTAAAAAATAAAAAGCGATTAGCGAGAGGGAACGAAAATCGCGAATTGGAAGTTCTTTTGTTTTTTGAAGAAAATAAGAGGTCATCGTTAAAAAATGCCAATCGTATTTTTAGGACATACAAAATCATATATAAGTAGGATATTAAGAAAGCACAATGTCAAACCCTACACAATTATGCCAGTGCAAAAATTAAGTCCCGCTAATAAAGAAGAAAGGCTTAATTTTTGTAGAATAATGTTAAATCGTTTGGACGAAAATCCAAACTTTTTTTGACAAATTTTGTGGACCGACGAAGCATAATTTTCTACAGCACGAATATATAAGCGGCAAAATTCATGTGTTTGGGCAAATGAAAATAATTACGAAATCAAAGAAATTAAATCTCAGGGAAGAAAAACATTGAATGCTTGGTGCGAAACAGAATTTTGGGACCATTTCTTTTTGAAGAAACATTGACTGCCGATTTATATTTTGAATTAATTAGTACTCACATAAGTGACTTCATTGAAACTTTACCGCTACATATAAGAAGTAATATTATCTGGCAGCAAGACGGTGCACCACCCCATAGTAGTTTAGCAATCCGGGAACTCCTTGATGAGATGTATCCTGAATGGATAGGGAGAAATTGGCCTCCTAATAGCCCCGACCTTACTCCGTTGGATACTTTCGTTTGTGGATATTTGAAAAATATTGTTTATAGTGAGCCAAATGAAAATACGTCAGATATGAGAATTAAAATATTAGAAGCAATTCAAAATATCAATGATATGGCGATATGATCGAAAAGAGTTTAACCAATTAAAATAAATTAAAAGTAAAAAAATATTTTTAAAAAAAGCTTTTATTTAAATGCGCTAAAAAGAATAAAATAATCTTTTCTTTTAAAACTTTTACTATCAACTTATAACGTCATTCCACAATTTATATGATATAAAAGCTTGTCGCGAGATTTAAGTAGTGGTATTTACTTAGTTTGAAAACTTAAATCTCGCGACAAGCTTTTATATCATATAAATTGTGGAATGACGTTATAAGTTGATAGTAAAAGTTTTAAAAGAAAAGATTATTTTATTCTTTTTAGCGCATTTAAATAAAAGCTTTTTTTAAAAATATTTTTTTACTTTTAATTTATTTTGTAATTTTTAGTTTGGCCAGGTGTCTGAGTCTATTCATCTCAGTTAACGCATCATTGTTGCAAGGTCGTTTGCCGGTTAGTTTAGAACAGTCTAGCTCTTCAATGAGGAGACCTTCTAATGACCATCTTGGGTGTTCCGCCATGTTGGATTTAGAATGACGTCACACATATAATCATGCATTGTCATCCAAATTAAACGTGTGTACAAAATTTCAGCTCGATCGGTTGAAATTTAACTAGTCCGCCATCTTGAGTGTTCCGCCATGTTGGATTTAGAATGACGTCACACATATAATCATGCATTGTCATCCAAATTAAACGTGTGTACAAAATTTCAGCTCGATCGGTTGAAATTTAACTAGTCCGCCATCTTGGGTGATCCGCCATGTTGGATTTAGAATGACGTCACACATATAATCATGCATTGTCATCCAAATTAAACGTGTGTACAAAATTTCAGCTCGATCGGTTGAAGATATCTGCTTCAAAATTGAGTTGCAAGATTCCACCCGAACAAATTACATACATACATACATACATACATACATTGCAAGTTAAATAAAAGCTTTTAAAAAAAAAACGATATCGGTTATGTGTACCACACGAAGGAGGGCATTTTGAACAATTTTTATAGGGATGTTATTATAGTTATTATAAGAATATGCTCCTGTATTTTGTTGTTTTAGTTAAATATAATAATTTTTTTCGTCTTGGTTGCATTGAATTATTGAAAATCGTCGTTTCCATCGCCTCTTTATTGATTATAGTATTTCAATGATATATTTTTTCAAATACTTCAAAACGGAAAAAGTAAATGACCAACATATATATATGGTTGTAATCAGAAAAATAAGTAGTATTCGAATATGTAAAGATATATAGGGCGTTCTATTTAAAAAAACGAAAGTTTTTTTCTATCGCGAAAACGCGACTTTCTATTGTTTTTTTGAAAACTCAATTAAAAAGATAAGAAAACGCTTTACAACTTTCATATAAAAAACTTTTTTCTATCTCGAAAAATAAAAAAGTTAAGAGGGGGGGTGGAATTTTCGGTGGGACACCCTGTACCTACTAATTTCGGTTGCTAAATAAACTACTAGACCAAGAAATCCTAAATAATAAACCAGATTTGCAGTCAATATTTTAACTCGTTGGAAAATTATCGGTTTCAAAAGACTATTTACAGGGTTTTATTTAGTTTTATTAGGGACCTCCCTTTTAGTGGACTCATCTCACTAGGTATAATTTAAAAAAATCGAAAAGCCCCAATGTAAAACTTCAATTCATTTGTTTAATAATGCGTTAAAGGTCATTGAATATTAACATTGCTAAGCCAATTTTCAATAAGAAGCAGATTGGGCATATTATCTTTTTGCGCGGTAAAACATATTTTCGTCTGGTGATCGGGTTTGCTGCAAATATGGAGACGCCCCAAAAAGACTCGGGCCCCGTTTCGTCAAAACTCTTTTATTATTAGCCCTTCTTTGGCAATAGCACTGGCTGGCGCATAAATTTCATTCCGTATTATTAGCTAACTGCTAGAATCCGTGCCACCTTTCGGCTGTTACTAAGAGGGGGCATATAAAATTGGCTTTGGCTCCGGTTCAATTCCCCATTTACACAGTATCGACCGTAACGATGTCTAATCCTGACACAAAGTCGAATTTCGAAATCCCTTCCATGAAAGGCCACACGTCGTCATGCTAGGTGCCGTCCTTAAACATTTAGGAATACTTAGGTATATCCGTGGCTTGAATTATTATGGACATAATGATTGAATTTTATATAGAAAGGAGTAAAACTGGATTTATAGATTGATGTAACGCAACCGTAACGTAGTGTTAAAAAAATTTCAGTGGCCCTCCCAATGTGTGGTTAAATTTTTATAGTAGTTAATAATGACTGGATTACCCTGTAATATTGACCAATAGTCTACCAATAATAATTATTGCTGATTTATATACCATGAAATTTAAGATACCTTCATTTACCACCTACTTGTTTATTGCTTCATGTTAAACTTTATAAGTCAAAGATTTTCGGACTCCTATAATTTGAATTTCCGGTCTTCGAACACCCGAAGGTATAGGTCAACTAAAACCAGGGGTTCTATTAAAGCTAATTATAGACAAGATTTGCAAGTCGTTAACCGAGTTAATTCAATTCGCTTTCGTTCAAAAGAAACTGAATGCATTTATCTGATACTATTTACATTTTAGTAAAGTAGCATATAGAATTAAACATGGAATATTGTTAGCAGACATTCTGGATTAAATTAAAAAATTAGGTGTATACAGAGTGATTTTTAATATGGTGCAAAATTAATATGATAGATAGAAAATGTCGTTTTGAACACAAAGGGTCCGAAAATGCATAATAACATTGATTAAGGTATTCTTATATAATGATAATAAGTAAGTTACAGAGTGATAAAGGGAGACTTGGTGCAGTTCTTAAGTCGCTGAAGTGCAACAATTTCGTATCAAAATAATGTTATTCTCATCGCCCAGAGGCGTAGGGGCCTGGGTAGCACAATGGGTTTAATACTCATAACTTTTTTAAGGCTATCTGTTTGGTCTTGCAGGTTCATCATTTTAGTGCATCTGTTCATTCTGAAACAAAAAGGTACTCTTGTTTCATAAAGATAAAATCAACCCTTTGTATTCGAAAAATAAAATTTTTGCCTACCCCTTTCATATGTTCCAGATGAACTGTAGCTACTATTTAGAGTTAGGGAAAAACCCTATAAACAATGTTTATTTGTATACTTGTTTCATAACGATAAAATCAACTATTTGTTAACTCAAAAATTCGAATAACAAAATAAACAAACCTATACTGCATTTAAATGTTACAGACGAGTTGTATGTTCAAAATTAAGAGAAAAATGCCAAATAGGCATTAGGTAAAACATCATTGGTTTTCTTGAAATAAGGCATTAACATCAACCTTTAAAAAGTTATAACATTGTTTTTGACACGAAATTTTCTACATCCGCTACTAAAGGACTGCACCAAGTTTAATTTAACTTGCATAACTACCATACAAGTTATTAAGAAAGATGTTTTTTTAAAAACATTTTCTACCTGTTATTAGTTTGGCACCATAATTTTATTTAAGTAATTGTGTAAACAATTTATTACGGAATTTTCAATAATAATTATGACTAACATTCAAGAATTCATCGTGATAACATAAAAATTATTTCTTCTTTAGAATCAGATTTAGCCCGCGGAAGTCTCCAATCATGAATCAAAACCTCTGTGATAATTGCGCAAATTCAACCCAATTTTAATGCGTAACGAACATGCTCACCGCTGTAACGGGCGGGTTGAAAAATTTAATAAACAATAGATACCAATGTTTTTTATACGTTCAAGATCTATAAATTTTGTTAACAGGTTTTTTGGTTTAAATAATTTTTTCTATGTCAAAATGTAAAAAAAAACTTTTTTTTTAAACTTTGGCGCCTTTTATTTTGGGAATGAACTACAGAAAATTCGATCCGCAACAAAAAAATGTTGTAAATTCCAATCTCTACAAATTTTGCTTTTCATTCCTCTCAATAGGAAAGGAGACAAATCGATTCCATTTTTGTTTTCGAAATAGCGGCGAAGCGTTGCGGGGTGGGGCCAAATTGGGTTTTCTTATTTCTAACCACCAGTAACCGCACATATCAAGAAGAAGGCTTTCTCGGAATTTTTCCGATCTCCAATGACAGATTGACTGTACCACAGAGAAGACCAGAATACCAGAGAGTTCATCTTCTCAAATATGTCAAATGGAGCCCAACTTTAAACCGTAATTAATCCATTGTAAGGTCACTGTGGATAGTGTGGATCTTCTTTCTCAGTTTTAAATTAATCTATAATAAATGAAGAACACAGTCTACTTCATAGTTTATCTGAACGATCTTATCGGATATGAAAAATTAGCTCAATTTGACTTATTTGGCAAGATTGACTCCATGTATTCTGGTATTCTCTTTGACTGTCGAAATGTCATTGGGATATCTACATCTGAAAATATATAATTTTTCTGTGTTCAGCGAAACCTTGCAATTATGACGGTTTACTGAATCCTAGGGTAGAACTTTCTTTGTTCGTTTAACTTTTCCTCATAAAATCGACCACACAATTTTTATTTGCGATAAATGCTCTTGAATTATCCCAAAGGTGTAAATCTCAAGGAAATATATTACATCGTTGCTTGGCAACTGCATATTTGCTGAATATAGGTACACACAATATACACCGACTTGCCAAAATTAGACTATTTGGTACTGTTCTAAATTATGCAGCTGAAAATTATGTTGCTTTATTACCACACATTCTATATATACGAATTTAGGTATATCGGTAATTTATACTTTGCTAAACTGTTTATACCTATATTAGACCTCTGTTTAAAGGTATATACAGGGTGTCCCAAAATTAGCCTGCCATAATTTACCAGCGTGTTCTATGACCCAAAAAAATGAAAAAAGTTCCTATAACATGGCCTCAAAAATGCCCCCTTATGGGGCTATAGCCCCCGAAAGGGGCAGTTTCACAAACGGTTTTTTCTAACTATTTCCATAACGAACAAGATAAATTTGGAAATTTGGTATGTGATGTACCTGTGAGATTTGACATTTGCCGAGGTAGCGATAGTTAGACATTCTTAATCTTAGGCATCTTAAATGGGGGGTTAAGGGGTTAAAAATACCCTAAATTTTGTGTGTGTGCTTTTTCCCCAAATTTATTGCGAAATTATAAAATTTCAGGTTATTCTACGAAAAAATGGTGCTCTCGTTGAACTTTAATAGCGTGCACCGTTTTGGAGTAAAATCGTATTGAAATTTTTTTGAATAGGGCCTTGAAAATGCGTATTAGAAATTAGCCTGCCATATTTTACCAGCGTGTTCTGCGATCCAAAAAAATGAAAAAGTTCCTATAAACATGGCCTCAAAAATGCCCCCTAAGAGGGCTATAGCTCCCGAAATGGACACTTTGGCAAACGGTTTTTTCTAAATATTTCCAGAACGAGCCAAGATAAAATTCTGAAATTTGGTATGTGACATACCTGGGAAAATAAATCATGAAAAAAGGGCAGAAAAAAATTGGGATATTTTTAACCCCTTGACCCCCTTGGGACGCCTATGATGAAGAATGTCAAAATATCTCTACCTCGGTAAACGTCAAACCTCACAGGATATCACATACTAAATTTCATAATTTTATCTCTGTTCGTTGCGGAAATATTTAGAAAAAACCGTTTGCCAAAGTGTCCATTTCAGGGGATATAGCCCCCTTGGGGGACTTTTTTGAGGCCATGTTTATAGCAACTTTTTTCATTTTTTTGTACTAGAAAACGTGGCAGACTAATTTCTAATGGGCATTTTCATGGAACTCTGCAAAACATTTTCAGAACGAGTCTACTCGAAAACGATGCATGATAGCAAAGTTCAACAAGAGCACCTTTTCTTTGAGAGAATACCTTAAAATTTCATAATTTTGCAAGAAATCTGGAAAAAAGTACACAAAAAAATTTTGGAGTAATTTTAACTTCTGAAGCCCCCCATTTGGGACGCCTATGATTAAGAATGTTTAACTATCGTTACCTCGGTAAATGTCAAATCTCACAGGTACATCACATACCAAATTTCAGAATTTTATCTTTGTTCGTTCTGGAAATATTTATAGAAACCCGTTTGTGAAACTGCCCCTTTCGGGGGCTATAGCCCCATTAGGGGGAATTTTTGAGGCCATGTTTATAGGAACTTTTTTAATTTTTTTAGGCCGTAAAACACGCTGGTAAATTATGGCAGGCTAATTTCGGGACACCCTGTATAACACATATTCGGAACAGAAAATAAAACTAGTGTTAAAAAGGTGAAAGAATCGCGCTTGCCTTGAACATCAACATTGTAATTACTCGGATACCTGAGTGCCACTTTCGCGATTATTCAAAATAGTAAACTGGTTCAAAATGAATCGTTTTTGGAGATATAAAAAATATACAACAAATTAATAATCGTATTAGTGAAATATATTCTCAACAAAAACACACATACATTTTTTTGATAAGAAAAAAATTAAACGAAAAAGAAATATGAAAACATTAAAAAGAATATCAAAAACGATAATAAATGCACCAAAAACATCAAAAATAATAATGTTTTGTTCATTTTTGTCAACTAGATAATAATTAATTTAGCTTAAATGTTTAGCGCTTGAAATTTTTCCCAAAATTCGTTCCATATATTACAATAGTCCTGCGGGACATCGAATTTGAATGGCCCCATACAAATTCTATATATTTCTGTCTCAAAGCCGAATTGTGGGCAATGAACGGTACATATATATTTACAGGCACGGTATACGGAGACACGGTATGCTATTCCGCATCGTCAGATGACGTCAGTGTGAAGCATCATCTCGTTCGCACGCAATAACCCACTTCTTAAATTTTCTTTGGCTTTTGGAAAGCGACAATATGTTTGTGGCTCGTTGAATTCTAGGAATCGCTAATTAGAGTAGTCAGATTAGTCTAAAACGTAAGATTCGAATGTAGCTTTCAATACAACTTTTCTTTATTTTCGAAGATATGCAAAAATGTGATCAGATATTTTAGTTTACACTTAACATTTTTCACCCTTCGAAAAAGGGCTTTTATATAAATATGAACTTCGTTAATGAATTTTCTAGTGTAGTCCATTTTTCCTACGCCACGCCACTGGCCGCTAAGTGCTACTGCAGTCATATCGTGACACGATGACGTCACACTTGACTGTTGCTCTAGATTAAAGGTAGGAACGTGCGTGCATCTAAACATTGAATAGGGGCGGTCTTTAATATATGACCTGCGCTCTTTTTGACTTGAAAACTTGAACGCAAACAGCTTTAGTTTGATTTCGGTGTGTTGGCGGGCGGTGTTCTCCGGGAGAACTCGTTAAACGGCATTCGACTCCGGGACATCTCCGGGTTTGTTCGGTTTATTCGTTCGGGTCTGGCTTCCGTCTGTTTGGACGTAGTTATACAACACACCATAACCTAAAATTTACATTTTTTTTTGGGAAACTGGTCTTGAGAAAAAATGTTTAGTTGGGTCATAAAATTTAATAAGTTTAGCACACTTCCCAATTCACCGTCTATTCATTATCTCCTAGAATTACAGCGGTTGAATAACTATGTCCGAAGGAGCAGATATAAGTATAAACAAAAGTTCTAGCTTATATTACTTAGTAGGAAAGTGTGCACTGCATGGACTTTGAATGCTGAAGTAAATATATGACTGCTTGAATTAACTTTACACCTTTGTATAACTGTTTGGGAAACTAGTTTTCGATATAACCCAATAAAAACTTTAGTGTTCCAAATATTTGGTAATTTGGATGAAATCAGATGAAATTAGGTACCAAACATTTTGTAATTTGCATGAAATTTTTTTTTTTTTCGTATTTTAGGGATTTCAAAAACTGTAAGTTGTAAGTGAACCTTACAGAATATTTTAAAAGTTATAACGTTTTTAACTTTTTTTGAATTAAGAATCAGTGGCGAATTTTTAGCTATTCAATTTGGGTTTGTTAGTTTATAATATTAATGCTTATATTCTTATCAAATTCAAATTCGTCTTGGAAGATTCGGAGATTCCATTCATTATAACGTTCCTGCTTCTTCCAAGGCTAGATATTTTTAAAAAAAATTGTTTCACTTCCTGACAAAGAAAGAAATTCTTGGTTATTACGCCTATTAGTTCAGGCTGCATGGAATCCTGGATTTTTTGTCATTTTTATACTGAATCGGGTAACCATTTACTACGTAATACCGTATTTGAAATTTCAACAATGTATCATGACTATAGGAAAAATATGTTGTCTGGAAGGCACTGCCCCATCCCATATTGAGTTTTAATTTGAAGCTATTCCTATGTGCCTATGTGCGCAAAAATGGCACATTTCTAGGTAAACACTTTTGCAAAAAAGTTATTTTTAATATTTCTGGAATTTTGTAATTTCCAGCTAAAATGTCAAAAAACCTGTTTGAAATACCTCTAGGTTTATTCGCATTAAAAGGAATAAGTAGAAATTAAATTTTTAGAGGTATAATTTGCCTGGCTGGTGAAATTAAATCAAGGCATTCCCAATCTAGGTTGTAACATAAAATGTTTTATTTTAAAGAAAATCAAAAAATTGGAGATCTAGTTTGGTTAACCGCTCGTCGTGTAGCGGTATTTTCTAGTTATTATTGCCTTGTTCATGGCCGCGCATACAAAGATGCTATTTTGAAATAAGAAAAATTTGCAATCAAATACATTTTAGTATAAAGTACCTACATTCTGAAAAGATAATATTTTCCATGCTAATCTCGAAAACCCAGTTTCTTGTATTTTGTTCCCATATTCTAGAAAAAGGTACCTAAGTTTTATTCGATAATCGAAATTCTTATTTCTAAAACAAGTTTTGTTTAAAATTTTAAAATAAAAAAGCGTCTTACTTCTCATTATTAAAGTAAAATGACCAATTTTATTTGACAGATTTGCCATTTTGTTCTCTATTTACTAAAATTTTTTTAAATTTTTTAAATTAATTACCCAGGGAAATAAGTGATGTTACCTAAATTAAAACGGGGTTAGTAGTAGGCTTTAGACTTTACAGTCAATCGGTCAAACCGGAAGATGGAAGATAAAAGTGGCAGCAGACAAAATTAGGTCACAATATTAAAATTCAACTCAAACATTTATGCAAAAGGTATTCGTCTAGCTAATTTTTTAACATTACCCTCAATAATAAATCTGAAGTCGTTCATATTCGAATTCTCTAGAAAATTCCACATAAGTTTTAATTTTTTATCCAAAAACACACGTGAGGCTCGTATGTGCATATCTACATAATTTTTTGTAAAAACGGTATATTTGAAATCCAAAAGTTGCTGAGTTGATACCTATTACCTATGCTTGGAAATTGGATGTCTGACATTACTATTAATACCTTTAATAAGTTAATATTTTTTGTTTAAACGTTAAGCAAACAGTCGATGGGAGTGTCCACAAATTATAATTTTTGGACAACGGGCTTACGAGTATTTTAAACTTATATTATTTTTGTATTAAAAAGAGTGAATATCCATTGGCTCCAATATCCTTCTAGAGAGAAGAAGATTTATCATTATTATGAAACAAAAATATCCTAGCGATGATAGTGCATCATTTCCAGGAAATTGCACTTTCCTCAAGGTTATCTTCTTCTCCTATAGGTATACCTCTTTTAAATATAATATACAAATTTAATGAAATCAAAATTACTTGTCACTTTAATAAAAGTCAGCAATCAGAGCAATGTCACACTGTTCTGTGGTCACGCCAGGTATCAAGGCAAAAATAAAAAAATCTGAATATCTAACCTGCTGGCAGTTGACGCAGTATGACGTAATATGACGCCTGGGAAGAAGGTACTTTCCTCAGTGGAAGGGAAGAATAAAGTAGGTAGTACAATCAATCTGTCGTTTCACATGAAAAAAATTCCGGCAAGCCGAATTTTTTATGTTGTTACTGATGGTTAGAAAGGTGAAAACGCAAATTGGCGTATCCCCACACCACCCCGTTTTGCCGCATTTCGCATTTTGACCTAGAAAAATTAATTTAAACAAAAAGCTTGTTAACAAAAGTTATGGATCTTGAAAGAAAATTGAAGTAGAATTTTTCTTCCTTCGTTATGGTTCAACAATAATTTTATATGGAAGAAATGGGAAACATTTGAATCATCTGTACACTGTTTGTTTATTTCAGATGCTTTTTGTTTATGTCTTCCTCAAAAAAAAACTATTTTCTCCTTCGGACATGATTCAGTCTTGTGACGAGTTACGTTGTCCGGCTTGGAATTTTCAGCATTTGCACAAAAATATAGAGGGTCACAGTTTTCGAATTTACTTTGGAATTTCTCGTTACATACTATATTCTCAACAATTTATGAATAACATTCAAGAATTTATCGTGAAAACATAAAAAAATTCTGTGATGAATACAGAAATCACACCCAATTGTAATGCGTAAAGAACATACGACTTGTTGGAAGTAGGAAATAGTATATTACACACCGAGGTGGGAAGTGTTTCATTACTGTCGAGAGATTAAATAGTTAACTTTATCTCGAGACAGTAATGAAACACGTCACCGAAGTTGGTATACTATTTTATTTACAACCATCAATATTTTGTAATTTCAAAATTTTATCTCCGTTTACTTCCCGCCCTCCTGGGTGGAAAGTAAACTTTCCACCCGGGCGGGAGGGCGGGAAGTAAAAGTCAAAAAATTGACAATTTCAAACTTCTAAAAAGTCAGAAATGTCAACATTAAATACATGGTTGTAAATAAAATTAATAAACGGTACAAATGTTTTTTTATAGACTTTTCACGATCTGCAACTTTTGTTAACACGTTATTTCGTTTAAATTAATTTTTCTACGTCAAAATGTGGAAAAAATTTTGGAATCGATTTATCTCGTTTCCTAATAGGGAGGAAAAAGTATGAGAACAAAAATTATTGCAATTTGCACTTTTTTTCAACTGATTTTGAATAAAATTGGCTGTACTTTAGTTTTTATGGAATCACGCATTATTTAATTTAATTAATTTATTTAATTCTTACTGTAACAAAATTAGGTTCATGGAATTTCTATAATTTTTCTAATATAAATGGATTAAAGAAACTGTCAGTCCCAGCAATTAATTTTTTACTAAAAAATTCTTCAGCGAAAATAGTAAGTGATTCCATGTAAGTTTGGGCGTGTGTACATGTATGTGTTCATCAGGCCAAAAACAAAAATTATATTCCTAAACTAAAACTTTAGTTATTAAAATTAAATACTTCAAACAAGCAATACAAAACTTATCAAAATTTCCAAAAAACCGTAAAAATCGTATAACTTGTGTAAGAAAAATATAAGTACTTTCGAATAACCGCAGAAAGGGTCAAAAATGCTATTTTAAAAAGATCTCTCCGAAAAAGTAAATTCCGGTCTGTTAAGTAATAATTATTATGTAATAAAGAGGTTTTTTTTTTTGAGGCATAGGTACAAAAATCATACCATAATAAAATAACTGATGGCCTATCATTTTTGTCTCGAGAGGACAGTATTGTAGCTTATAATGTGTGCTTGTGCTTAGAAACTAAACTAAGATCGGCCACATTTAACTTATTTATTTTATTCTAACTATACATACATAAATACAAACAATAAAAAATTAATTAAAATGATACTATATTTAAGCAGATCACGCACTGCAAGTGAACGATATACCTACTTACAACTACATACATCTTTAATAGCCACCTATGGATTTCTTAAAATAATTAAAAATTATAAAAGAGAGATAACCATTTTTTCAAATTTTCTTGAGGATTTAGGGCGACTGGTGTCCTTTTTATTGGTCATTAGACCATTGAAACCTGATTTGTGGTTTAAACGCGGACAACTATAGAATATAATATAGTGATATAGAGACTCGATAGTCAGTAAAGAGTAAACACTGAAATAAAGACACCATGAAAATGGGCATTATTCGCAGAAAAATAAATTGTTTCTATTTTTTTGGGGGTATTAAACCAAGAGATTCTAAATTTTATCCACGAATGCTAACTATTATCTACGTAATGATTCTTTAATTATTTCCGGACAACGCTTTTCGGAGAATTTGCATTTATTTTTAATTTTGAGACAAGTCATTCTCTATCATAAGTTGATGTTTCAAATATTACTACAAGATATAAAACCTTAATATTATTTCTCATTATTCATATAGCTATGAGAATAAAATAGTAATTTTATGGTATATGTTTAATTGCTTTAACCATCCCGTTTCCTTAATGTCAACCCACAATATCAACATTTTGGTTACTTTCCAAAATTGACTAGACTTCCTATAGGTAACGAATAACTGTTTTTTTAAAGAGATATAAATTTATATCTTCATATACAGGGTGTAATAGAGAGTGACATAAGGATTTGACAGAGATACAGTAGATACACAGTAGATACACCGTAGATAGCTATTTTTTGTAGATTTTAATATAATTTAATTATAATTTTTTTGCGTCATCAGATGCTTTCATTAAATATATTGCTGTAATATGCTTATTACACTGTCACACATTGACGAACTAGAGTTTCCATAAACAAGGCCTGTACCTATCATGAAAACCGTAACCCACAGGGGAAATATACACTGCGTTCATTTAAAAACAGTCCACCCTTAATATTTTTAAAACTACGAAAAAAATCAGAAATCGCCGGGACCCGTCAATTTTTGTTCGGAGGGGGAACTTCTTTGACGTACAGGTCATGTTGACAAATTCACCCTTGTAACCCCCACCACCCCTAACTTTAAAATTTCAAATGGGAATACCCCCTTTGTGATACATCATTTTATAGCTGATTTTATTGCGAATACAACTCATTTTTATTTTTTTAAATCCAATGATATTTGGAGAAGTTATGGGTAAAAAACGGTTTTTTCATAGTTTAAAATAAATTACTTTTTACCCTAGATTTTCAACAGCATTCACATGGGGAAATAATACACAATGATTGTATGGCTACTTATTTTATTAAATTTTCAAAATGAGCTCCATTAGTTGCTAGACAGTAGTACAATCTCTGTTCACATTCCGCTCTTACTTTAACAAATGTGTTGCGAGAAATACGTTGACATCCTTCTGTTATTCTGTTCTTCAGATCCTCAACTTTTGTGGGAGGGGTTTTATACACGTTTGTTTTATTTCCCCAAGTCAATGCTGTTGAAAATCTAGGGTAAAAAGTAATTTATTTTGAATTATGAAAAAACCGTTTTTACCCATAACTTCTTCAAACATCATCAGATTTCAAAAAATAAAAATGAGTTGTATTCGCAATAACATCAGCTTTAAAATGATGTATCACAAAGGGGGTATTCCCATTTGAAATTTTAAAGTTAGGGGTGGTGGGGGTTACAGGGGTGAATTTGTCAACATGACCTGTACGTCAAAGAAGTTCCCCCTCTGAACAAAAATTGTCTCTAGTACGCTCGGTATTAATATTGACCATGGTTTCTGTTACACCTGTATATTTATACTTTAATCGGTAAGTTTTGATTTGCACATATTATGCATATAGGTACATACATAATGCTTAAGCGTTTTACCACAGAAAATATACTTCGAATATATTTTCTGTGGTTTTACCGTTGAGTGAAAGAATATAATAAGCGCAACCTCTGGCGAATCTCGCCAAATATGGGGGTTGGTCCTATATCTTCCTATCAAGTGTGCTTTTGTTAGGTAAATGTACAGTATGTCCACTATTTTATGAGAAACAGTTAGGTACTCAGAATTACATTATATCGACCTAGTTTGATTTTCCATTCTCTTCATTGAAATTGAACTGAAAGAAAAAATCAAAATAGCTGGATTGTGTGAAAAGAACACTTAAAAGTCACAAAAAACACAAATTTCTCACAAGGGCATAATTTTATATTCTAAACAAATTTCCTGATTATTTCCTTCATAGCAGGTTTATTAATAAGGCAGCTCTTTTCTTAAAGAAACAACCAATTCATAGGACCTTGCTAGAGATAACTGCTCTTGGAATTTATCGCAAGAGCATTTATCACTTATCAATTTGCCAATATTGGTTTGTTTTGCACTGTCAAATTATGCAGCTGAAAATTATTATCAGGCATACATGAATTTATACCCAGTGATCGATTTTAGTCACATTTATTAACATTTATAGGATTAGATATCCGTTCAGACTTATGACACTTGTTGTGTAGTGAGATTTCGGGGAGAATGGTAGAGTGGGCTTTTTCACTTTTTTTAAGTGTATCATGAAAAATATTCAAAATACATTCTTGTACGCTTTTTTCGACGGAAAAAGTCTCTAAAATTAAATATTAAGGTCAAGTTTTCTAGTGGCCTGACGTCACCCCGCCTGTGTCGGGATATTTAAATTTTGTCACAACTTTTTCTTGTCCAGTAACATAGTGAAAAAGACCCATTATGCTTGCATGATGGTAATTCGGTGTCACGGTAGGTAGGTATCTCGTAGCGCTCTATATGATTAATTATTTTTTGCTGAAGCACTTCCGTGCACAGATAGGCAGTAGAACATTTGCATTTAAATTTGCACCGGCACTGCACACAATAAACATGTATTATCTTCTTACTATTGCAGGCTAGCCAATCTCTGGACTTTCGCAGAATCAAATTCTTACGGATCTTGGCACTGGAAGAATTCACAGATTGTATTTGAATCGTGGTTCTTTTAATGCCATAATTCGTGGGAATTTCAACGTGGGCTACAAGTGGATTTTATATAAAAATTCATAATGTTTATTATGCGTCAATGTTTTCCCATCACGGGCTTGTTATTTTAAAGATCTTCGCATGATAGACACATCTCAAATTTGTTCATAAAATACCTGAACAAATAGATAGAAAACAAATTATATAAATGCTAGGATAATTTTCTAACATTCAATTTTCTCTTTTATATAAAAACTAAAAATAGTATTATGGAGCATAATGTACTTCCATATCCATATAATGTACTCAGTTATTGATTAATAATTATTAATATTAGTGTGACATTAGGCATATTATATACATACGATATCGCAGGGGCTGGGCAGACGGAAATAAAGAGTAGGTATTCTTGTACTTTCCCATACTCGATATACTTGACTATAGAACAAATTTAAATAATAACAACTTAATGTTATCCTAAAAGTTATACTGTCTGATTTTTAGGACTACCACAAATAAAAGGTAGGAAGCAGAAACGTGGCACGTCGACAACTACTTATATTATAGGTGATGCTGAAAAAGAAATCTGCATCTATGGCGAAAAAACTCAAATTTGGCAATACTACATATTTATTTTAAGGGACAGAATAAAACTTTTGAATTGGAAATTGATGGCACTGAGAACCTTAATGCAACTGGGTACTCAGATAATTTTAGAAGATTTCACAGGCCCTTCTGTTCCCTACAAAACAATTAAGAAACAAAAACTAATTTTGGACAGCTAGGTGCCTCTAAACAAGTACCTAATACGCATCCGTGGTCAACTTTTCGAACAATATCAAAAAAGCCTCGAATCCAAGTCAACAAAAATGTGAACCAACAAATTTATTTTTCAGGACTTTTATTTGTTATTTCGACTTCACATTTTAAACAAAAAATGCAACCCTATTTAATTGGAAAACTATTACAAATCATTGTAGAAAAATATTATCAAAGCTTCTTTTTTATATGGGGCGCATTTCGATAGGTACCCCTTTTAACTTTATCATTTCCCTCTTTAATTCTGGATAGCTTTGTAGACGTAACAATTGATGTTAAATTAAAGTTGAACTGGCTAATAAAAAAAATGTTGTATGTATTGAACTATATATTCCTATATATACATATATACTTATATTGTAATTAATTCTATTTTTATCTGAAATGCAATGAATAAAAATCAATTGTAATTTGTACATATTTAATGTAGATTGGGTGGTTTCCTATTGTCAGTCTAAAAATAACAATAATGTAAAATATGTAGGTGCCGCGGTCGCGACGTTCGTAGCGTCGCTGAACTATTTAGACTGCATTTTTTTCCGCCTTCGATCGACCTTGGTTCGAACCGAGGTGTAGGCAAATGCATGCACATGTCTTTATTGAAAAACACCGCTGATGGCCAAGAGCGTTAGACAAATTTTGTATTCACGGTATTCCCTAATAGCCTTATCATTATGATTTACTAACTTTCCTACACTCACTGGAATTACTATGGTTTTTTAGGGTTTTCCGTAGTACTTGAGCGAATGCTATCCTAGTTCTATCGGGAAAAGTCGGCCCTAGCCGCAAATGGCAACGAAGACAAAATAATAGTAATTGCCACCCTCCCCCGCAAAAGCATTCAGTTGCTTCTGGGGTACTCTTAGAGAATTATTATCATCATCATTATTATTATTATTATTATATTATAAAGTTCCCTTTTAATATTTTACAGTATGTTCTTGAAAACTTTGCATTTTCCAAGATATAGAGACCCAAGTAGAACCTGCCGTTATTAGGGTTATCTTATTCTTTTTTATGTAGGTATGACATTCTCTTTAACATTAACCTCTAGTAGTCCCAAAAGTTGTATAAGAGACTAATTTACTTTGCTGATTGATATGCTAGGTACTAATTGTGGCCCGAATGCAGCCGAAAGAATTCGTCAACAAGATACTCCTGGATACACCGAACCAGGATCTAGGTACGACAAAACCAGGACAATTTTTACAAGAAGGGCCACAATTAAATGGGTAAACCAAAATTTTAAATGTAATAGCTTAAAAGGTATAACGTATAGGTATTTGAAACACAATTAGCTACTAAGTGACTTGTTGCTTAGCCACCTTCTATTTTAAGTTACTTGATTACTTAGAGAACGTATAGCTACTTTAATTTCTGGTAGTATTTTTTTATTAGAAAAACCTAGGACAGAATTTATGAAAAATACCTTACAAAGTATCTGAACTATCTAGAGCACTTTTTGAAATGATTACCGTTACGGAAGAAGAAATATTTCTCTACAGGGTGAGTCTTAGACCGTTACAAAGGTTTTAATCAGGGGTAAAGTTAAACCTCTGGAGAACGAATCTCAAAAATAAAATTTTCGATTTCCATGATTTTTAATGTTTTGTGGCCACTGGTCTTGTTCCTTGTTCCATCCACCAGCGTAATTTATTTTTTATTTAAACTATGCCATGTTGCTATGCTTCATTAAAAGCATAATCTTATATCAAATAATTATATTAACTGTAGTATTAATTATTTATAGCAATTATTTAAACGTAATATATTAGATAATATATCTCATTTTTTTTTAATAAATAACTTCATAGGTGCGTGCTCCAAGGGTTCAACTGTATGTACTTCCGGTTAAAAATTTTTTTAAACGGATCAAAGACTGGCCCTATATATGGCAAAATTATATGTACGTTAAAAGTCAAAGAAATCGCACAGTAGATCTATTGTAAATTAAATAATTCTCTCCCATTTGCATTGGTCAGTAATCAATAAAAGACAATTACCTCCTTTATGCTACATAACACGAAGTTTTCGACCTGTAATAAAAATACCATTAATGCTAATTTTTCATACAAGTTGCAGTACAACATTAATTTTCCTTTAGTTGTCGTTTGAAATAATCTATGAATAAATAAACCAGTACAGTAATAGACTGACCGTTATTAAGGAAGTCAGGTGGATACTTCAAAAGATATTACTGGTTCATAGGGGTGAACCAATTTCCTAGCAAATTATAGTTATTTTACAGAACGGACATGACAAGCTCTTTGTATTCGGGCATATACTTAGTATGTGGACGAAGAGGATAGCTCATTAGAATTTTTAAAACATCAACTTTATTTGTTACACGATGGTGTGGACTGCGGGGTGAGAAGAGGCACATTTTAAAAATAGTCTTGATTTCTAGCGATCACCTCTCTGTTGTTTTTTTTTGGACAGAACATAATTTGAAGAAACGCTATAGTTTGAACGCAAAACAAGCTTTAGTTTGATCGTTCGTACGTACTGTATAAAAGAACATATCAAAAAGGTTTCTTTGATATTGTAGTTTTAGCTAGGGTTAGGGAAAGTTGGAACCATCGAATTGATAAGTACTATGTAAGTCGCGCAAGGGTCCTTTTCACTGCGTTTGGGGCAGCCAACTCTAGAGAGATATAGGTTCAAATGGCAATAAGTAAGACAAGTACGCGTAATGAACGTGTCAGCTGATTCAGGCAAAGGATGTATAAAGGGATGTTGCATATTAATGCGAGAATTTGACGGACATGTTCCGTAATTATCTTTCTTGTATGATCTGTGTTCCGTAATACGGGACTTGTTTGTAGGAATGATAATTTTTTTCTAGTTCAACTAAATTTTTCCAACAGCATTTTGAATATAACCACATGTAAAAATTGCACAGAAAGTAGTGAATTAATTACATTTTTTACAACATGGAAATTTTATGTAGCTATAGAAGTAAATGGAGACAAATAAAATACAAATTCCAAAATAAAAGTATATTTTCAAATGAAGACGACATATCTAGAATAGGTTGTACCTACATTTTCATCTTTATTCATCTTAACTGATTTATTTTTAAAATTCAATTTAATAGGAAAAACATCTAAGACTTTTACATATTGCATTTATAAACTGTCACTTTACAGT
Organism: Pseudeuparius sepicola; assembly: GCA_963920635.1. NCBI lineage: Eukaryota > Metazoa > Arthropoda > Insecta > Coleoptera > Anthribidae > Pseudeuparius > Pseudeuparius sepicola. Next base: position 40,273,728 of record OY987302.1, on the reverse strand, counting down.
AGGTACTAGTAAAATAAACTGTAGTGTCCATTATTTTATTATATTTCAAAAGGTTTGACGTTCTGTCGAAATAGAGGTAATATTTAAATAAAGTAAAATTATATTATAAATTAAAAGACTTACTAAATTGAGGTTGTATAAATTTGCCTGTTGACTGCATCCCCACTTAACAGAGTCAGTAAAGACTTATACAGTGTGACCCATTTGTTTTGGGGTCAGTCTGTAAAAAGTGTATCAATCGTGCGATTTGGCTGATTTTTTTTTTAAATTGTAGAGCTCGATGAACTGCACATTTTGAACAAAAATTGCCTGGTTCGCATAAAATCCAAAGCCTACTATGACCGTTTTTATGAGCAAAATTTTAAGAAACCATATTAGCGTTTTTTTTTGAAAAAATCTGTGTGCGCCAATGGATTGAGCACCCCTCGAAATGGGTATGTACAAAATTTCATCAAAATATTTCAAGTAATAACGATTTTGTAGAAAAATTAAAAATGCAGCTAAGGTACGTCTTTATTTTCAAAAATTCAAAGTTGGCCATGGAAAATAATTGAATTGTTTACTTTTATTAAGTGTCAAACTGTCTAAATTGAGTTCAGAAATTGTTTGTGCTCAATACAATTAATTATCATAATTATGGAATATTTAAGCATAAGAGACAAAATAGAAATTGTTCGACTCGTGGGCGACAACGAGCGCTCGGCAGCAGAAGCTGCGGCCGAATTTAACAATAGACACCCAGGTAGATCAGTGAGTCGAAGTACTGTACAACGTATAAACAATATTTTTGATGAAACTGGATCGATTTCTAAAAATTTATTAAAAACTAGGCAAAATGGACGCCGTGGACTTGTTGAAAATAACAATCAAATTCTGCAATACTTTAGTGACAATCCTCGAAATAGTGTTCGAACGGCTAGTTTAGACCTTCATATACCCAGAGAGAGTATAAGGAGATGTTTGAGACAAAACAAAATAAAACCGTTTAAGCCAAAATTTTTGCACACCCTGGAACCAGGAGATGAGGAGAGAAGATTAGAATTTTGCTATTGGCTGCAAGGTGAATATCTCCATAATGGCAACTTTTTAAATGAAATTTTATTCACCGACGAAGCCACGTTTACTACAAATGGTGTAGTATCAAGTCAAAACTGCCGTCACTGGTCAGCTGAAAATCCAGAGTTTATAATAAATGCAAGGAGACAATATTCACAAAAAATTAACGTTTGGTGTGGAATACTACGCGACAGAATAATTGGCCCATTTTTCTTTGAAGGGAATTTGAATGCGGCTGGCTTCTTGAATTTTCTAGAAATTGAATTTAGAAATGCTTTAGATGAGTTACCATTAAGATACCGTTTAAATTTAAAGTTACAGTTAGATGGCAGTCCTATTCATAATGCTCGTTTAATCAGAAACTGGCTAGATAATAATTTTGAAAACTGTTGGATAGGGCGAAATAGTCCTTTCTGTGAGTGGCCACCGAGATCTCCGGACTTAACTCCTTTAGATTTTTTTCTTTGGGGTACACTTAAGCAAAATGTTTATAAGTCAAGACCCCATAATTTACAAGAACTGCAAGCTAGGATAAACCGTAGTTGTGAGGAAATTACTCCACAGCAAATACGAAATGTAATTTTGAATGTACGCAAGAGGAACGACAAATGCATTGTAGAAAATGGAGGCTTGGTAGAAGTTACAAAAATTTTATAATTTTAATTGTTTTTATGTTTTGTGTTTATAAGCATAAGGTTGTATTATTACAATTCAATTATTTTCCATGGCCAACTTTGAATTTTTGAAAATAAAGACGTACCTTGGCTGCATTTTTAATTTTTCTACAAAATCGTTATTACTTGAAATATTTTGATGAAATTTTGTACATACCCATTTCGAGGGGTGCTCAATTCATTGGCGCACACAGATTTTTTCAAAAAAAAACGCTAATATGGTTTCTTAAAATTTTGCTCATAAAAACGGTCATAGTAGGCTTTGGATTTTATGCGAACCAGGCAATTATTGTTCAAAATGTGCAGTTCATCGAGCTCTACAATTTAAAAAAAAAATCAGCCAAATCGCACGATTGATACACTTTTTACAGACTGACCCCAAAACAAATGGGTCACACTGTATATCTTGCGTCTTTACCTACAATATACTATAACAATTTTGTGATACTTCCCTCGATTCTTTTAGATGAATGATTACATCATTTGATTTGTTCATATTTTTTCTCATTTTTTGTTGCTTATTTCTCAGACACTTACTCAATATTTTCTGTTTGTTTTTTTGCCGGTTGGCCACATGCTGCCCGAGAGCTTTAGCTTCTTCAGTTTGCAAGTTTTCATAGCAAAAATCTCCAAAAAATACAGGAGCACGATATTTTCTGAAAATTATGTCTAATTCGGGGTTAAATGCACACAGTCGCCAATTTGTGCAGTAGTTAATAATGGTGAACTAAAATAGTTCATGTTATAATAGGTACATATATATAATATTATGTGGCCATCTCTATTAGGGATGGCCGTGTAATATTATAAAGGTGGATGTTTGCTTTATACAATTTTTATTAGCCGTAACTTTTAATATTGAGCTGGGCAATATTATTTTTTGGAATACACTTGCTTTAGGCGGATACCTTACTCAACACTTTTGGGTACCGACATTGTTCTACTGGTATGTATTTTATCTATGGTGAATTTGATACATCAAATGCCTTTCGATCACTTGATGGACACGGTAGAGTAAATTTAGTTGACTAGGTAATAATTTTTAATGTTTAGGTATCTAACAGAAAGAATTATAAATAAGTAGGTACCTTATACTAAAGGGACCAGTACCTCAATTTCCATCTTTAACAACGAAGAGCACAATATTTTGCCAGTTTTTCCGTTGATGGAAAATAAAAGAACTGTAGGAATTACATCCTTTTTAAATTTGCGCTGCCCAAAATTCTCTATGAAATCAATATCAATCTCAATAAAATGTTAACTACAAGTGCAAGTACTTGTTGACGGTATAAATTTCAGTATTGACCTATGTAAAATATATCCTATATAACACCGAACAAACAAAAGCGGTTCATACTTTTTTCTTTTTGCATGTTGTCAATAAAATGAAGTTGAGCACTATATCTTCGAAGCATTTTTTTTTTGTATATTGAAAATTGACACAACCAGATAGATGCTCGGATATTCAGAACTTTTTTTATTTTATTTTTATTAATACGATTTTCCGGCTTATCTTTCGCCCCACAAAAAAACATAGTATAACCATAGAAGATTCTACTACGACAGTAGGTTCTTCTATGGTATATGTATAATAAAATATGACAATTTTGAACAGCTAGGCGACGCGACGTTAAAAAATAAATGGGTAATGGGTATCCATGACCACCTTTCGCTCAAACAAACAAAACTTACATCGAAGAAAATTTTCATGAGCTCAAGAGAGCCGAAGACCTTGTGTAATTTTCTAAAACTATCTGAACACCCGTTTGTATAAACCTCCACAGTGCCATCAATTTTCAATCTAAAAGTGTTTTTCTATCCCTTACAATAAACATGCTGCGGCTATTAAAATAGTTTTGGCTAATTTGAGACTTTTTTACATTACGCGACAAGTCGGCCAGGAATGTCGATTTCCTTTTTAGAGTCACATAGCTATCCAAATTGCCACGTTTGTATTTCTTACCTTTTTTCTGGGTTGCAAAATAAGTGAGAAAATCCCGGTGGTATACCTAAAAAAATCATCCTGTATATTATAAACCGATAAGTTGTACCTACATTATTAAATATTTTAACTATTTCATTCCAGTTTTCAGGCTAACATTTACCAAAATTTTCCGAATATAATATGGTCAAAGGTTTGTTAATAACACATTGTACTAGATTTTTGACTGTTTTTTTATGTTTATGTGTCACCCGTTTTACCTCATGTTTGTAGGTGATTAGAATAAATTAAGTATAATATTCTCCTGTAGTACCAACCTTGTTACGTCCATGGAATCTATCCCAAATTATTTTTCAACCACACAATTGATATGACTTTTGAAAAATCCAGGAACTCTAGTTTTAGCCTTGTTTGTGGATAGGTACTCTAGTTAGCCTATGACACCGACATAAGGATATGAGAGAAATACAGTAGGTACAGCGAACAGATTTTGAAAAAAAAAAGTGGTTCAGCTATTCTTATAAGAAAATGAGTAGGCAATGACTGGGTCACTTTAATGTTTGGCGCTATCTGTTGCTTGCATCCAATATTGCTCTAATATTCTTAACACTGGCACACATTGGTTTTAGCTCTTTATTGCAGTTGTCGCATTTACCTACATTATGCAGGGTGATGCACATTTGCAAAAAAATAAGTTGATATCTAGGGTCCGTAAACACTAATAGATCTCCTTACAATAGTATTATATAAGATAACATTCTCTTCATTTTAAAACAACTATTCTCAATATAAACAATTAAAAATATTGAAAAATGAAGGGCTTCTCTATGTTGTCATCGTTCATCAGTTGTCATATTTAGTCGACGCCTTTGTGATTATCAATTATTTAGATATAGACTATAAAGAGCTAATACAAGGAAATATTGGACGTCAATTCTAAAAATAAGCGTTCCTATTATAGACATCTAATTTAATCTTTGCTAGTTTATTCTTAGAGAATTCCGACTCACTGTATTATGGTAAATAAATATTAAATTAATTATAGGTTGTTTCATTTCTTAACCTATTAGTCTACAGCACCACATCCACAGCTACAACAATGTATCGAAAATTATTGAGCATACATGTTGTAACCAGGGTAAATTCTGAACCAGAAAATAAACGATTTCTCTGGATTCCGAATAAGGATTATACTTTATACTAAGATGGACGAGAAAGAATTCATAAACAATTTTTGTTTAAAACTTCCTTATTTCTTGTTTCGCCTTGTATAAAACTGTTCTACAACTATTTTCTTTCATTGTAGGTGAGACAACAGTCTCGACGAAGTTGCCAGCTGGCTTTGACTATAATTAGATTCCATAGAGATAATTTGATAACAAAGTGACATATAAAAAATACATATCTATTATTTCACTAATAAAATATTATTCAAATAACATATTATTTACAAATCACATCCTGCCCATCCTCGATTGAACATGGAACAAAATATAAGGTACTACTTTACAGGTAAGTAAAAATTTAATTAAATAAAGTTTGCAGTAAGGAAAATAAATTATATTAGGGCAAAAATTTAGCACTTGACATCTAGATGGCCCCATCACTTTTTCGTTTTGGTTTATATATTTTTTTTGTTTTGGTTTAAATTATTGTCCTAGTTTGAAAACTCGCTCGACATAAACAGCCTCACCTATAATCTTAGTTTATGCACTTGTAACACAAATAGCTGTAATTTCAGTCTGAGTTTGAGCTGTAATTTCAACAATTTCATTATTATTTTATTTCCTAATTAGTTACTCTGCATTTCTGCACTACGACATAGAACAAAGTTTTTCTTTTTTGCCCATTGGCTGTAAGTGACGCTTTCATAACAATCAGAGACGCCAAAGGATACCACTTATTATGAGTACGTAGTTCGAAAATAGCTTTGTGAAAAATAGGTATACCTAAACACAAGGCATTTTCTGATCTTCCCAAATTCTGAATTTTCCTAATTTCGTAATCTAAAGTAGTTGGGCAAACACTTTTATTTCCTATGTTAAAAATCGTTGGTTAAAAATCTAAGAGCAGATTCTGTCGAGTACTTAATTCGAAGTGTATAGTGATGACACGTTTCGAGCTACATTCATGATTCCGTTTTTCGGAGTTAAGGCAATTTATTTTCGGGTTGATAAGAAATGTTGGGGAATACCACCTAACTTTTTTCGAATTTTCTGTTTTAAAGTTTTGTTTCATAGAATTAAATAGTTGTTAATTCGATGTTTTGTTTTACATTTTCATAACTTAAATTTTAGCACGTTAACAATGATGTCCGAAAGAATTTTTTTAAGACGGGAAGCACGGAATAGAAGTGCGTAGTTATAAAGATTTTCTCAATTTTCTCGAAAATGGCAGCTGCCACGGAAAGTAGGACATGAGAACCGTATTGTGCACACACTGAGATCCGGATTTTTGGACAGGGTCTTGAGAAATTTGTCCTTGCCTTGATTGAATAACGCGGACGTAGAGTCGCAACCACTCATTGCGTGGAGGAAGGGAGGAAGAGCAGAGGAGCTGAGGGGCTTTACCTCTTCCTGGCTTGAGAAAATATACATTGGGGGGAGTTTGGTCAACCTCTTTTAATACTTCGAAAGGCTAGAGCCCATCATGAGAGGCAGACAGATGGGAAGGTCGCTTTGCACTTTGAGAATATTGAATGTTAGAGACGTCTCTTGTAGGAAATTTCATGTACTTTCACGTGATATAATGGTTTTTGTTGATAACACCTATATTTTTCGAGTTGAATGGGTTGGGTATGGACGTTTTTGACATTTTGGTAGAAGGGCACAAAATGACTGTTTTTCAGCGCGCTCTAGCGCCGATACTGCTCGTCATAAAATCAAAGTTGAATAGTGCGTTTTGTAGGAAATTTTGTCTAATTTAATTTTGCATAGCACGGTCATTTTCGAAAAACGCAGAGTTTTTAGCGAAAAACTAAAAACAGTGCGAAAATTTTAAGGTTTTTTGCGATTTTCGTTGTGAAGCCGACCTCCTACATGGCAGCAAACTTGAAATTTGGACTCGGGACCCCGCAGAAAAATTTACAGATCCGTTGAGAAAAATACTTCCGCAATTTTGTTTTGAAAACGGCCGTTTTGGGTCTATAATTATTTATCTATAATTTTAGGAAGATACCTATAATTTTAAAAATTAAAATGATTTCGGCTGTGTGCACGTAAATGTTAATAACGAAGAAAAGCTGTATTTTCGTGCAAATTATATTTGTAAAATTAGCATGGTAAAGCGCTTTCGGGTACATAGCCATCATCAGTACCACATGTCAGGTGTGTACAGAAAATTGAAGCTACTGAGTTTAAATATCTCAACTAGTTTGTAAAATATTCAATAAATTCCACATATTTCTTGCAACTTTAACACCCTGTAACTTTTTATAAGGCCTTAAAATGATATAGTTTATAGAAGAAAGTGCGGATATTTTTTGGTTTTCTATCACCTGTTGAAGTGTTGCAGATTAAAACTGAATCACCCTGTATATATTTTTAATTAAATATATTTGTATGTACCCACACCGAATCACGGCTGTATTATTATATACTATACTTTTCGAATTTTATTTACAATTTTCGAAAAAAGTCATTCTTCATAAAAAAAAAGTCTGCTTGTTCTTAAAATAAGATTGGCATGGAAAAAGTTAACATTATCTACTTATACTGGGTGACCAAAAAATAGACGAAATGTTAATCCCCATAAGAGTAAACTGCTTCTAATTGTAGAGATATTGAAGAAAATTTGTTCATCGTGGTAAGTTGCTTTGATTTTTTGTTCTTTTTCTTGTTTTTCTTTGATTAAATAATTTTCTGTAGGTATTAGGACAAAACTGTATAAATAAAAGTTACTCAGAGAAAGAAACTGTGTATGATGAAAAATTTTTTAACAATTCTGGGCCTACTTTGAGTTTCCTCCAATATTTTTCAAAATACAAAGTAGGCCTAGAATCGTTAAATTTTGTCATAGTGCGCAGTTTTACATTCTGAAGAAGTTTTCCTAATACAGTTTTATTGTACCTACTATTTACAGAAAATTATTTAATTGAAGAAAAACAAAAAACATCAAAGTAGGCCTAACACTTTGAAATCTTGTACACCAAAGTGACTTACTACTGAACAAATTTTCTCTCTAACTTTTTCACTCTTTGGACAAATAGAGGTAGTTTACTCTTATGCTAATTAACGTTTCTTCAATTTTCCATGCCATTCTTATTTTAAGGACAAGCAGACTTTTTTGTTAAGAATGACTTTTTTCGAAAAATTTAAAATAAAAATTGTTACAAGTATAAGCGGCAAGTCCATCCGTGGACACACTGTATATTTTAAATATATTTTTATTTGCATTATTTAAATATGGATGTTTTAAATGGATAAAAATGGGTAGGTAGGTACAATAAACTACAAAATAAATAGTGTATCGGAAATACGCCCACTATAATAACTCATCACGATATGTATTTCAGAAAAGTGAGTTTTGGAGAAAAGTTGGATTTACCAAATTTTTGTTTCTAAGGGTGATACCAATGTTATGTAGGGTGCCTCGGAAAATAATGTAATAATTTAGAATTTTAATATGATTTTGCTTGGGTTGTAACTCGGGTCAGGAAAAACATTTTTTTTTTGACAAAGCACCCATTACATATACCTGTCTTTATTAAGAGAGATAGAAAAAGACCACGCAACATTTAAAATCATTTTAATCTTCGTGGCGAGTAGATAAGATATATTCAAAAATATACAGGCGGTTCCGTTAAAAATATAAGTTTGGTTTTGCTGGACACCCTATATGTCGCTCCAAAAATACAGAATTTACATTTACACTTTTACAAATTATACTTATACGACTTCAAGTCACTGTATTAGGAAATTAAACAAAAGACGAACTCCCCGATGACGCTGAGGCCAGATTTTCTATTCTGCGTCATTGTAGCTATAAGGAAATTTTGTAACCAGTGGCGACTCTTAAGAAAAGAAAATATAATTTCTACAATGTCGTATACAATATTAATACACCCATTAATACAGTGCGAGAAAAAAACGTCAAACTCTTTTTTTATTTCTGTGTTCTGTGGCTATCATTGGCACTATGTGACGCAGGTTTCAAAAATTTCCAAAAACGTTCGTGAATTTGCCCATTTCGTTCATATCTTAAAATAATAACAAGTTGCTAGTGGATAAAAAAATCAGTAGTTTCATCACATAGGTACTGAATCGCTACAAACCGTGCTTCTGAAATATGTTTTTATCTCTTCCTGACAAACTGTTAAAATAGCATTTAATATGTCAGTTTGAACCGATTTTGACGTACCCTTAAAAACAGTATTTAATTGCAAATGTTTCATAACCATATCGACTTCTGATACAAAATCAATAAGCCCCCTGTATATTCCTCTCCGATGACTCGTCATGCCCTCACAATTCTAGCTCGAATTCGCCACAAAGTTTTACACAATCAATAAAATAAAACGGGATAAGATGTAACCATTTTTTTACTTGGTCGTTAAAGTCTTTTTGCTCTTCGATAGCCAGAATCTAGTAACTGACAAATATCAACATTGGCAATATTCGAGAGCTGCAATTCATTTCTTGGACGAATTTGAGTGTTTTTTAAGTTTTGTTGATAAATGAGATAAATTCCAAACACCCGCGTTTGTCCATTCTGATGTAGTCTTTTCATTGTTTACAACAAAACAAAGCATGTAGTTTGTCACACCCGCACAAATTTTTTTCGTATTACTCAACCTAGAGACTACGTTTAAACTTTTTCTTATGGCACATCCTTGAACAATGTTTATCTCCGACCGGGGTGATCTATTCTTTTTTATATGCACTCGATTCTCGAAATTATGGAAATTTTCTTTTATATATTCCACCGAACAGGATTACATCCTATTTTACATTTACAAACGGATAAAAACGATTAACTGATGCCAAAACTACGAACACGCAAACACAAAAACACGCCTCACCGGACACGCAAAGACCTCTGTCGTAAGCTAGGTGCACTGCACAAAATGATACTAAAAATTGTTTGTTTGTGTTTGCTCCACGCATTTGATAACCTCTCTTTCTAATCACAGGCATTCGCGGAAACCTCTCGCGTTCAACCTCTCGCGATATCGCCAACAACGACCGGCTAGCCGGTGCACCGGCAAGAGCGTAGTAAAAATAGAAATGTTCAGTGACGCATTAAAAACAATTGAAATTAACACTTACGAAAATAATAAAAAATTATAAAATTAAAAAATTATATTATAAAATTAAAATATTAAAATATAATTTATATTTTTATTGTTATTTATATGATTTTAAAATACTGTGTTTTTGTTTACTGCACAAATGAACTAATGGAGAAACCGACCCTGTTTGTAGATAATCAAAAACCAAACATTCATCTAAATTATTGTACTCAATTATTGTTGGCAATTTTTACTCAATAAATATACCTACTGATATTGGTGGAGCAGAAAATTACGCAAAGAACCAATCTTTTATCGTTTTGTCAACTTACGTAGTATGGTTCTGCTGAAATATTGCGTTCAGTTCATTTCTCATGTAATTGCTTATCTAGTAGAGCGTTATGATCACTCATCCACGAAGACTTAAAATACACCTGCTGCCAACGACGACTTTGTTCTGTTCGTCAAAAGTATACCTACCAAGCAGAAACTATCATTATTAGTATTATTAGGTTGAAATGAATGATTAGCCGTGAAAGTACCTACCACTCAATTTTTGCAAACCTGATCAACTCGACCCCGGCGTTCAGCACCGCAAGGCGAAAGGCAAGGACGGCCGGAACAGGCAGGTCACTTTATTCTCGTACTCCCAGAATGTCGTATTAGCAAGTTGTAAGTATTAGTGTAATGGGTTGTTGTTAAACAGATAAATAAAGAGCATTGTAATGCCAGTGACCCAACTTATTGTTTTTATGAGAGCTTTGTTGTGCATTCAAATTAATTTCATATACCTAAGTATATCTTTTAATCACGAGCATATATTCCATCATACAGATACAGAATGCATCCTTCATACTGGATGAGGTACGGCAAAACTATCAGATAAAAAATTGCATCAATGCAATTGATTGGGGCATCGTAATTTGTTTTCAGAGATATTTCGACTGTTGATCTCCATGCGGACGGTTTAAGCAGCGATCGTTCTTCCAACCAGGGTGTTGTTTTCTGTTAAGCGGATCTACTAAATTGCTTTGCTATTCTAAACAAATCGTATCGTTCGATTTGGCGGCACGGCATTGCACTGAAGATGCACAATATTATATAAAATCAAGTATGCAATTATTCTCTCTCTTAGTATGTCAACACTGCGCTTGTTCTAAGCGAGACTTGCTACTAACCTTCGTAGATTTTCACATAGGTACTTTTAGTTTAGGTATATAAGTTTAACATAAATAAGGATGTATTTTTTTGTACCAGCAAAATTATAAATCGAATTGTTCTTTATCTGTTGCACTATAAAAAGTCGATTTCAAATTGACCTTTGCAAATAGATAAAGTTTTACGTACTTTTATATTGCTGTGTTAAATAAAAACGCTGTAGAGTAGCCAAAATTTTCATGATTTTTCGTTTACGGCAAAATTGGACTATTCTCGTGAATACCGTATATTGTCGAAAGTTTCTGTTTTATGCAAAAAGATCCATTTAATTTTTAATTAGGTTTTTCGGTACAACTACAACAACTTTGTTTTCTGAGCTTTCGGAAAATAAATCTTCCTCCTTCTTCAAAGATAATGTCAAATCAAAGTAAAATGGCAGAATATTAAATGTCAAGTCAAAGTGTTATGATTATGACAACAGAACAAAAAGGTATATGTAAATAAAAAGTTCCAGCGACGGGGGGGGACTATAGGGGCCGAGAATAAATATTTCACGGTTCAGGGTTTCTAATAAGGGTGTCGGTAACGAACGAGTACTTGAGCCACACTTTGGTGAAGAGGGAAGATCCACCAGATTGTTTTGTCTCGATTTTTGAGAAAAAAGTCCTGGGACTAGGGGGCCGAGAATAAAATATTTCGCGGTTCAGGGTTTCTAAGGGTGTAGGTAATGAACGAGTGCAGTTTTCTAAAATCGTCACTGCAATCGTCGCTATGTTCATATTTGCCGCTTGGTTGAAATAGTGGAAATTTGTCTCTGGGATTCGTCGCCTAGTTCACCCCGGTGCCTATTTAGATTTTTAGGGGCCGTTAACACGAAAAACCAGACACATTGTATATATCGTAGATGCTCTACCAGGGAGATATTAAGGAGGTTGGCCAGGTGGTTGACATCTCGGATCGATGTTTACAAGTGTCGGACAGAACACTACTAGAAACGAAAGAGAAAGGAAAACGTTGTCACTTCTCACTTATTTTTCCCAATAAATATGGCACATTCACGACGTGTATTTTCCAAACCATTTAGGTTGGTGTATCATTTCGATTTTATTAACGAACTTCTTGTAGACTGTCAAAAGACAAACATTATTATACCTACTGTACAGGGTGTTCCCGTATATTTTGACCCACCCCTAGAGCCTTTAATTTTCGAGTTAGAAAAAAATTACTTAAATGAAAGTTGTAGGGTTTTTTCTGAACCGCTAGGATCTGTTACTAGATAAAACAAATGAGCGTCGCAAATTTATGAAAAAATACAAACTTACTTTTTTTAATGGAGCACCCTGTATATTTGTTGATTTTTTTAATTGCACGCATTTTTCCGATTCCAAAAATATAAATATGTTATATGTTTGCTCTAAGCATTCGCATGATATTCCAAATTGCAGATAAATACGATCTTTATATTTAATCAAGATTGCCATGAAAAAATATTTCAACTTAGGCAAGAGCATTCCTGTCAATCCATTATTTTTGGGACAATACACCTTGGTACCCTACAACTTTCATTTAAGTAATTTTTTTCTTACTGGAAAAATAAAGGCTCTAGGGGTGGGTCAAAATATACGGGAACACCCTGTACAATGTAAAAAACTCCCTCATTTATCATAGGCAGACAAATTACAGATATGAGCGCAAATTACGGAAATACAGGTACGAATGAATGAACCTCTACAGGGTGAGTTATTGGATAGAAAATGACAGTGTACCACATTTTCCAACAAATGTGGTGTAAACCAAGGAATAATTGATTACTTATTGATATCTATCAATATTAATTATCTTAAGCAGACCCCACAACGCTCAATAACTCTAATTCATTTAAAGAGTACAAGCAATGAAAAGTCCTGCTACAAAAACTGACTCACCCCGTATATGTTTTCCATCTTTTAATAGAGCAAAATAAATTTATTTTATTTTAGATTTTTTTATATCTTTGATACATATAACAAAATTGCTTTATCTCTCTATTACATAGGTGGTTCTTGAAGATACAAGAAACACAATAAAAATAATATTTGTAATATGATAAAAAAACATTTTTTATCTCGAAAAGTCAAAAGTCATGGCTTTGCAATCAACATCAAGACTTCATTGGAACAGATTTTCCAACTTCAGACATGAATGAGAGAGCTTTACCTAAAAAAAAACCATTTATAACCAGGTCAAGTCGAGGTGTCCTGTTATTTTGGTTGCTAGCTGCGAAAGTTGTTGCAAGGTACAAAAAATATTGCTTCGCAACGCTTATGCAGAAACTTGCGTCAATTTTAATAGGTTTCACAAAAATCGTTTTTCAAACTGGTTTTGATCAGAAAGAACACGAATTATATCAAAGAAAAATTAATAAAAAAATTAATAATATCGTTTTTTCTCTGGCGTTAAAAAAGAGCCGCCTAACAGACCAAATTTGACAGGCACCTCGCTAGCCATAGAGTGAGATCACGAGACTAGTAATTCGAATGTCCCGGGTTCAAATCCCACACAAAGCACAACTTGTTTTATTTAATTTTTTATTGTCGCTGCATTCTGCCTCTTATATTTACCACTGATTATCGTTTTTAGTAATTGAACAAAGATTATTATGAAGATTACTACTCACAAAGTACCTTCAATCTGAAATTGTCGGTAGCAGGAAAAATATAATACATTGCACGATGCGTAAGCTCTTTTGTGGCCTCGGAGGTACTTTTAACGACCGAGGCAACGCCCGCGTTGCCTCGATCTTTAAACAACCTCCTTGGGCAAAAAAAACACTTTGGCATCTGCCAATGTAAATAACTATTAATCAAGAGTAACCGAGGGGGAAATCATTGTGGCATTTTAGTGTACAAGTCAGAGGCATTTCGGTGCATTTCGGGGCATTTCGGGGCATTTCGGGACATTTCGGTGCTTTTCTTACGTATACTCATGCGCAAAGAGGGAAGTGGGGAGAAAGGCCAAGCGGGGTAACCGGTAACCGCCACGTTCGGTCGTTCCCAGCCCGCCAGTGGTGCGGTATTTAAACCCAAATACCGTCTATGGTCCCAACGTGGCTGCGGCTACCGTACGCAATTGTGCGGTAATTATACAGTATAAATATATATATATTGCTTAAATATTATTTATTTTATTGAATGTTATTTGCAAACTGGAAAGACAAGTTTAAATTTTAATAAATATTTGCACTGATTGATAGATGTCGTTTTTGTACTTATTTATAATTATTTCTGTTTGTGTCCCAAACACAAAGCACTTAATTTCGCTCTTAAATACAAGATGGCAGTCGTGCAAACCAGATATAACCCCAAAATACGGTAATGTGTAACTTCAAGGTTGGCAGCGCTGCAGCCCGCAGACCTGCACTCGCAGTCGGCCTGGTCGAACGCGTCAAATCTTAACTGCCTTTTGTGCTACCTATGTAATATACCGAGTAATATACGTACCTACGAGCGTACATATACAGGGTGTCCTGGGTGTCTCATCACGAATTGCATCGATCGATATCTCAAAAAGTAAACATATAATTTTTCTGAAAATTTGCCAGCTGACCAATGTCAATGAGTACTATTCATCTAAAATATTTTCAAAATGACGGCACTTCCGGTTATATCGGAAATCGATGACAACTTCGTTATATTAAGAGGAACACCCTATTTTTTATTGCATTTTTGGATTCTACGGAAAATTCTAGGTACATTTCATGTTCATGTCCTATACCTAAATTCAACCGTCTTTGAGATATTTGCCATTTTAGAGAAAAAATGACAGACGCAGACCCGTACTTAATTGACAGTTTCTTCATAACGGCTATATATCTCGTAACGCGCTCTTGGCATTTTGTAGTCAAAGGCTTGGTGCAGAGAAATACCATAAAGAAAGTTTCCGATTTTGTACAGTGTGCTCACAAAAAATTATTCAAATATTAATTTAAAAAATGCCAAAAACTCAAAATTTTCAAATAGAAACCTCCATTTTTTGTAGTAGCCGTATTCAGCAGAAAAAATTAAGGCAAGTTTGTGTTTGGTTCCCTATACCTAAATGTTATCATTTTCGATTTATTTACAAAAAACTAATTTTACACTTCTTCATCAAGGGGGCGTTTTTTTAAGTTTGATAAATCTAGTTGGCCATGGCTGATTATACGATTGTCAGAGAATGAAGAAATGTCATTTAGTTTAAAATTATTGTAAACAATGCCGGCACGGTTAAATTACACAAACCAAGACTATTTAAATTTATTTATTATTTATGGAGAATGCAACAGAGATATATCAAGAACTTGTAATACATTTGCTGTTCGATATACGGAAAAACAGAAACCATTAGCAAACACTGTTACGCGAATAATGCAAAACCGAGTGCAAAACTTTAAAAATTTCGGTGCCGTCAAGGCAACAATACAAAAGAATAAGCTAATTGTAAACAACACAGATAATGAAATTGCCGTTTTGGGATTCTTCGCGGCATATCCAAAGACAGTGTCCTGTAGAGTCAGGAATATCAAGATGTAAAAACATAAGTTTCACCCGTTTTCATTTTCAATGGTTCAACAGTTGAAACCCATCGACTTCCCTAAACGAGTGAATTTTGCAGAATTTATTAAGTTTTAAGAGGTTGAATCATTTTTTGAATAATATTATTTGGACAGATGAAGCAAAATTTACTAAAAATGGATTATCAATGGTTTATGAGTTACCGATGAAAAAAATTATTTTTTAAATGGAACGCCCTATATATTTTATATTTTTGTATTTTTTAATTGAGCAAAAAATTACCATTCCAAAAATATACAACCCTTAATGGTTTACATAAGTAGTTTTCAATTACTAATAACTTTTATGATTTCATGTATAAAATTGGAAGGGCGCCGTTTCAACAAGTAGGCTTTGGACGGTGAGACAATGAAACCGTGGAAAAATGTTTACTGCTACCTGTCAAATCTTCAGTTAAACTGTTAAGGCAGTCTAAAGATTTTTCTATTCTTGTGTAATTTATAAACTTTATACAATTTATACAAAAATTTAAAAATTATGAAAAATGGGATATGATAGTCTGTTTTATAATAATCCGGGGAAAATGCAGATGCAACGAGCAATTTATACTACGAGCGGTATCCAAAAAGAAGACATCCTTTCAAGGACATTTCTGCAAAGATTGCTACTCAATTTGATTAATAGTGGGCATTTTGAAAAAGATAGGCCGAAAAGATACGAGTTAAACAGAGATAGGCATTTTCTCATGCAATAATCTCGATTATTATCTTTCAAATATTTTATTTAGGTATTATTTTTTATAACAGAGGGTATTTTTATTTTGGCATATTGTTGCATGTTTTAAAGTGTATATCTATTTATTCTTAAAAGAGGATTTTTATTTTTACAATAAATGGTATTTAAATTGCTCTTGTGATTTTGTCTTAGTTTGTAGGTACTAGGTAGGTATATATAGACACCTTTCAACCTCTTTTGCCAAAGATTGAACTTTTGCATTGCCAAAAAATAGCAAATAGAGTGTCCCGATGGAGAAATTCATGGAGCATTTCGGTGTACAAATAGGAGGCATTTCGGTGCATTTCGCGGCATTTCGGTGAATTTCGGGCATTTCGGGGCATTTCGAGGCATTTCAGTGCATTTTGGGGCATGTCGACGCATTTCGGGGAATTTAGGTGCATTTTGGGCATTTTTTGCTCAAAGGTGCATTTTAGTGTACAAGATTTGGGTACCGGTTTCCCCCTCGAGAGTAACCTATGCCAAAGATAATCCACGCGCTAATATAAGATCTTCAGACTGGAGAAATTATAACCTAGTGTAGGTATAAAATTTTAGCAATGGTTTTAAACGCGTCTTCCATATCACGAATCAAAATTTATTCCCTTTATTTTTTGAGGTTATTTTCCTGTCACAAGAATGCCGAAAAACACGTTTACGCCAGTGTTTGATACAATATTTTTTCTACGGCAGTCATAACGTGAAAAAATTGTTGTGTAAATTTATAAACTATTCTAAAATAAAAGGGATGTTTTGTCAATAAATCCTGGTCCGACTAAATGTTCCAGACAGAATAAATAAAGAACCAGAGAAAGCAGGTATCCTGCTAGAGAAGTTAAAAATTGTAGTTAAATGTTGCGTTTTCTTTGAGCAGAGCACTTTACGCACCCATGTTTATTTTACGCACTAGTGCGTTAAATAAAAATATTTATTGCTCATTTATAAGATAGTTTTAAGAGAAAAAAATGCAAAAGCAAGAAAATTTCAATGTAGACGAAGAAAATTTATGCCATAGAAATAATAAATGTCGCAAATTAAGCTACGAAGAAATTACTAAGAAAAATCGGTAATAATGAATGTTTATGGAATGACGTCTCCAACAGAAAATTATCCGCGTTATACGTACTAAAAGAGTACCATCACATAATAGCCACATGTAAGCTTATGTGGTATTTTTCAGGTATTTTCAAAAAAAAGCTAATACCTAGTAACTTTTAATCTTTACTTTACAACTTTATTGTCAAGATATTCCTGCTTTAAAATGATTAATGAATAAGTTAAAATTTTGTATAAAAATAATAAATTATATTTGTAGCAAATTTCTTTAACAAAATACAAAGGTAATTTTTAATTTTTGTGGCTCCCTTGTAAACTCATGACAGGTACATGGAAAGTAGTTTTGATTAGTACAAAGATTTTATATGGTTTTCAACAATACGCCTGGTGGCATCTTATTATCGGTTAGCCTATATGGCCGAAATAAAATCGTTGTATCGAAATCTACAAGAATATCTAACAAATACTTTATAGAAATTTAAATGTGTAAACAATATTGAAAACTAAGATATGTTTCAGTTCTTTAATAGGTACCTCAGATAACGTAGGTACCTCACTAAATGGTAGATTTCGGAAACATTATCATGAGTAGTTAAAGAATCAGAGCGTTGAAAACATTTGAGACACATTTATTTCGTTACACCTTTTGTTATTTAACATGATATCCATTATAATCGGCCTAGTTTATATAATAGCAAGTTAATTATTTATTTGCTAAAAACGCAACAATTTACGAATAATTTATTAATTGTTACGTCTACAAAATTAATATTGTGTTGTATTTCGCATTAGTGTACTTTTACTTTTGTCACAAGCTTAAATGCAAATATTATTACAGAATAATAATATAACACTATCGTTGCATATTTGTTTTTTGATTTAATATTCCTAGTAATTTTCCGTCAAAGAAAATATTTCCGCAGAAAGTTATTTAACAGACATAATAGCATGTACTTACATAAATTTCAATCTTGACAATAATGTCAAATTTCGATACATAACTAGTATACGAGTTTGTTCCAAACGTGATTACTGATTACAACTTACTCTCTCTTTCTTCCAAGAAGATCAAGATCACATAATGTCCCGAAAGATGATAAACCGAATAGAAAGTTTTTATTTTATTTACGGCATGATTTTGACACATCTCTTCCCACTCCCTATAGGTTCTTTATTGTTTTTCAGAAAGTATAAAAGTAGTCGGGAGAAAACCAAAAAAGTTGTTGTTAAAATGCTTTAAAATATTCCAAGCGTCAAAAAACCAGGTTTAAGCAAATATTAGTGAAATGAAAAAGTTTATTATTTAGTTTTAATAAACTGGTCTAAATGTTTTAAAATCAAAAAATCAAAGGTTGAGCAAACAGCAAAGTTGGTGCAATTGAGTTAAATTGAAAATAACGAGTGATAATATGTCGTTTTCTGTTATTTTTTGGTGAAATAATTAAGTACATATTCAATTGATGCAATATTTAAGAAACAAATGAAAATTACTACGAGGGACCGTTCAAAAGGTGTAATTATCTTGATTGTTGCAAATTCCAAGCTCGACAGTTCTTATCCTCATACTTTTTTCCTCCGGCCAATAGAGATTAAGATACCTAAATCAATTCCAATTTTTTTCAAGATGGCGGCGAAACGGGGACGTCTGGTTTACATTTTATCATTTCCATTATTTATTTTGTTATAACTCGAAACCGGAAACATATTTAGAAACTTGCCTTATATTTCCCCAAAGTATACATATAGAATAGACTAAATTACATACCTACCTAGAATAGATGGACGATAGACGTTAAAAGACAACGTTCGTTGTGCTATCGACAAACCATGAGCGATTGTTTTGTGTGCGAACAAACGTTCAAGTATACACTGAATTTCTGTTCAGGCATATTTACAGTTCAATAGTTTGTTCTGTTCCATGGCCGACTAGAAAGTTTACAGGTAACTAGGATTTATTGTAATAAAATATAAACAGTATCATTTCTAATTTTATACTTTTTTTTAATTTTATTTTTTATCCGATTTTAGCCGGGTTTTAGATAGGTTACAAAAAACTCTACTTTGGTGCAAAATTTCAGGTCATAATCTCAATTTTCAAGACCTACTAGGTACGAATTTTTTTCCAGTAAAAAATGACGAAAACCATTTGCGATTTTTTTATTTAAAATCTGACACCTCAGTGTTAACCAAACCCCCACATACCAAATTTGAACAAAAAATATACAGGGAGTTCCATCCTGCAGGGTGTTGAGCAAAACTGGAATTTTAAAGGCATATTCGGCAAGTCAAGTGCGCCATGGAATCCCCTCAAAACAGTTGAATAATAATAATAATAATTCTCACCCTCACAATACTCCAAACTAGGAGTACCCCACAAAATGTAACTAAATTTATACCCTAAATGCTAGACGGTACATCAACTTTGCAGCAAACATAACATAATTTTAAAGCGTTAATATCAATTTCTTTTGAAAAATACCTATTCTTATCTGTAATTAGTAATAAAAAGTTAATAGAATGATGAAGCTAGTGATATAAAAAAGATTTTACGAAGTTACAAATTTTTTAAAATTTTCAGAAATTTAATAAATATTAAAAATTGGCAAAAAACTAAATCTTTTATTAGAACGTTCAAATTTGGCACACTTACGTATAATTGAAGAGGAAACAACTTTCAAGTAAAACTTTTTGATATTTTAACAAATAAACCCATTTTTGGTTAAGTACATTTTTAATTTAATGTCATTTTCGACAGATAACGAAAGTCACATGACCACGTTTGAGTAGGTCATTTTTCCTCATTTTTCATGCGAAAGGTATCCCCAAAATTAAATTTCAAAACAAAACATTAATTAAAAATTTTCCCCCTATGATGCGAACTTTTTGGAGGACACTGTATATGCAAAATTCAAGAAAATGTCAAGACAAATTTGCAGAGCACCTTTTTTCCTTGAAAAATGGTGTCGACTATGTTTTTGGTAAAATTAAAAGCGGTTATGGGCGAAAAACTAATTTACCCCTAAATTCAAAATGACGAAAAACCTGCAAGGGGTTGTTGGTCGAAAACTCAAATTTAAGCTTTCTATGTGGTGTACTAGATATCGATGGAAAAATGTTTTTTCTTACCCAATGAATTGCATTATTTCCCATATAAAAATAAAAATATTTATCACAATGGCCGTTATTAGCATTTGCGCAAAAATACTAATGATGATAATGATAATGGTGATAAATATTTTTAATAAATTTTTGTCTCAAAATGTGAGTAATTACTTAGATTACAATTTGTATTGACCAAAAGCTTTAAATTATTCGTGTTACTGACTACATCTAGGAAAAGACCTACACAAAGATATGTTGTCTGTATACAAAAAAAAACGCCGACAGTCCCGTTATACAGGATGTCCCAGCGAAAACGTAACAGGCTCTGTAACGGCCAGGAAAATTTTTTCTTGGAAAAACGCAAAAATAGGTCAATTTTGTTTGGCAGGGGGACATCTTTTGGCATAAAATTGATAGATCTATCTGCAACCCCATGAGCAGGGGTTGAACCCCTTTTGCCTGGAATTGTTATACAATAGAAGATCTGCGTCTCCGTATTATAAACGAATGTCGACAAATCACCCCTGAAATGTTGCACAATGTTCGGCAGCGTTTTGAACAAAATCTTTATTATTGCATGGAAGTGAATGGGCAACATTTTGAGCATTTATTACAATAAAGTTTCAATTTCCTCCCATTTATCAAATTTTCGTCAAAGTAATGTTGCTGAACATGCTTTCTATAACTTACAGCCCCCGACCACCACTTTCGGCTTAATTGTTTAACAATACCAGGCAATAATTGAAAATGAATGTTTTGCATTTTACTCGGTGTATCTTTTTGAAAAGTCGTTCGATTTTCGAAAATCTGATGCAGGTGTAGAGAATTGAGAGACGTTTCCAAAGGTGTGCGACATGAACCCCCTTCCCATTTAAATTTTTTGAAGGGGTTCAACCCCTGCTCAGGGGGTTGCAGATAGATCT
The DNA here is from genome assembly GCA_963920635.1 of Pseudeuparius sepicola. Taxonomy (NCBI): domain Eukaryota; kingdom Metazoa; phylum Arthropoda; class Insecta; order Coleoptera; family Anthribidae; genus Pseudeuparius; species Pseudeuparius sepicola. The sequence continues at coordinate 40,252,285 of OY987302.1, read as the reverse complement.
ATCAATTTTATGCCAAAAGATGTCCCCCTGCCAAACAAAATTGACCTATTTTTGCGTTTTTCCAAGAAAAAATTTTCCTGGCCGTTACAGAGCCTGTTACGTTTCCGCTGGGACACCCTGTATGTGTAAAGAGTGTTCTGCCCCCCTTTGCGTCGCCCCATCCTAACTAGCAAAGTAGAAAGTAGCTGTATTAATTTTTTCTTACCGAACGGAAAAGTTTTATTAACGTTTTATAAGTGCTTAAAAATAGTTCATTTGCAGCGCTATCGTCTTGAGAATTACCATTTTGCTGTGTGCAATTAATTTGCTCTGTAAGATAGTTCTTAGAACGTTCTTTCAGCTAAATTATAGAACGTATTTAAAATAGTTTTTTAATTGTTCTATAAACGTTTATAGTACTACGTATACGACTGCTACACGTCTGTTTAGTGCGTACAACTAAATGGTTCGGTTAGTTTTGCGTATATAACTGTTTTATAAGAACTTAATTAAGCACTCTAATAAATCAGCTTTGTAAAAGTTTGGCAAATCACAGTTCAGTTTCTTCCAATACATTTTTACTCCCAAAGATGCTTTTAAAAAACTATTATATTATATATTATTATTATTAACTATTATAACTAAGTAATTACCTGCATTTCGCAGAAAATTAAAGAAGAATTATCATTTAATTCAGAAAAATATTTATTTGGATAATAAAATAATAGCATTGCCAGTAATGCTAATGATAAAATCACTTCCACCAAAGAAGATTTAAAATCAAATACCGACAACTCTTTTAGCTGTGTTGCATATACTGCTGATGATTGTAATTTTCACCAAAAGTCTTCAACGTTCAATGAAACAGAGAAAATAGAGTTATGTGAACGCCTGAACTATCTTAAACATCCGAAAATAAAATAAAAATATGTTTTCTATAATAGCATAGATAAATTATATTAGGTACATACGTAGAAAATGAAATTGTACACATTAAGATAGTTTCTTGTTTTATAAGCATCGCAAGCCCAACTGAAAGATCATATATAAGTGCTGTGTGTGTGTGACTAAAATGTTTTATAAGAATTTACGCTGGTGTGGTTAGCTTACGTTGGATCAGCGTCTCATTTTCATAAGTAAAAAATGCATTTTATAACAAAAAAATAATACTGCATTAGTTGACGATGTTTATTTTGTATTTAAAATTCCATCCGAAACAATAATAACAGATATTTTTAATTAAAAGAAAAACATTCATTTTAATTTTTAATAAAAAAAATTTACCATGTAAAGAGTATATATTTCACAATAAATCTTAATTGGCACTAAAAATTATGTCACCCCACTATGTCATAAGTACAGGGTGTTCCCGTATATTTTGACCCACCCCTAGAGCCTCTATTTTTCGACTTATAAAAAAAATACTTAAATGAAAGTTGTAGGGTACCAAGGTGTATTGTCCCAAAAATAATGGATTGACAGGAGTGCCCTTGCCTAAGATGAAGTGTTTTTCCATGGCAATCTTGATTAAATATAAAGATCGTATTCATCTGAAATTTGGAATATCATGCGAATGCTTAGAGCAAACATATAACATATTTATATTGTTTAAATCTGAAAAATGTGTGCAATTCAAAAATCCACAAATATACAGGGTGTTCCATTAAAAAAAGGAAGTTTATATTTTTTGTTGTTGTTTTATCTAGTAACAGATCCTAGCGGTTCAGAAAAAAACCTACAAGTTTCATCTAAGTAATTTTTTTCTAACTCGAAAAATATAGGCTCTAGGGGTGGGTCAAAATATACGGGAGCACCCTGGCACAATACTCCGCCATTCTTATTGCCTCTTCCTTATTTCACCAGGAAGCAGCTTGAGGTGCATGTATGGTACTGAATAGTATAAAGAGTCGTTTTATAGTCTTATTAATGTAGTAAAGCACAGCAAAACCGTTTTTTCAAAAACGCTTAACGAGTCGAAGAGATTTCATGAAAATTTACAGAGGTTGTTTGGTACAACATTTATTTCTGCTGTGCAAAGCTTCTGTAAACGTCTGTAAAATGGTTATATAAATGTGTTTGCAGCTTTTATAGAACTGGTTATAGAGCGAAAAAGTTGTATAAATATGTGCCCATTTTAGCCCTTAAGGGCTCTAAGAACGCTGTAAAAACTTTTATCGGACTTCAAATGTTTTATAAGGTTATGCTCTATAAACGTTCTTACAGCTTTTATAAAACAGAAAATTGTTAGTTAGTTGGGATGTTTCGGTATTTACCTTACAAAGAAAAAATTCTACGAGTAGAATATATTGTGTGTCTTTATATAAAATAGTCTACAACAAAAATATTTTTTATTTCAACGGCAGTTTGTTGCAAAATAAATTCTTTTTTTTGTTGCCCCTACTGCTATGGACGATTTATCTCGCATTTGGAACAAATGCCGCAGATTTGGCCACCGTTGATTTTTGTATGTGCCGTAGCGAAAGAGTTAAGAAAAAAATAGCACGTATTTGAAAACAAAGTATTTTAGGACACACGTTGATATGACCTTGTCCAAGCAATCAATAATCTCCTGAGGTTATGTGTATATCTCGCGAACACCCCCTGTATAGTATGTATCATTTTACACTCTGGATAAGGTAATTGTAGCTAGATATATCTACTAAACTCTACCGAAATTTTCATAAGGATTGAAAATATGCGAAGTACTGAAACCTGTGTCAATCTTCCATTACTTTTGGGTAAAAAATTAACATACTACCTACGTCAATTATTATTATTTACAAAACGTATTTCCTTCTGTCCAATTCGAAGCGACTAACTGGCGAAAAGGCATATTAAGCCGCGTAGGTACTCGCACCAAAGTTCAGAATCCATTGCTGTTCATTGTGTTAACAACTAATTTTAATAAAATATTTTACTGTATTTCAACAATCACAGTCCAAACTCGTTGCCTTGGTTATTACCTTTATTGTTTAGCCTTCACAAATCACAAATAAACTTGTCAGATATTGTCACTGACCAAGAATATTCTATCAGCTCCAAAAATCGCACTAAAATCGCGTTATAACCTTCAACTCCACTTTGGCCCAATTCCCAGGGCTTATACATATATTCAAATGGAAGCCTCTAGAACATTTCTGGCCTTTGACAGATGCACAAATCATAAAGTTCTAGCAAATTTCTAGAAACTGATGGAAGCTCTATAGAGAAAACAATGAAAACTAAGAGAAAATGGGGCCCTGGGGCCTCAGGCGACGGAAAATGCCTCTAAATTAATTATAAAAATTATAAAACTGTAAGTAGAGTATGCAAACTTAAAATTTATCTGCTAAATCTTTGAGTAGGTTAGAAAACAGTGCAGACATGTTCATTGAAAGCTGATATAACAACTTTAGAGGTATTTTTCGTTACAATATTGAAATTTGGTGTGTACACTTACACTATCCAGATTTAAAAGCTCCGAGCCGGTTTTGAACTCGAGAGTTCCGAACCGGTTCCGAGCTGGTTTAGAACGCCTGCCTACTGGTACCACAGCTTACCCTAACATGGGTAAGCTGTGTTGAAAATAATTAATCGCACTTTTCCTGAAGAATAACAAGGTAGTCATGAACAAATAATAGATTGGTGAGAACACCTATTACACTTCATGTTATCAGACGCGAACAACCTTTCACTTTCCTATTAATTTCAACGTTCAGTATGTCTGCGGAACAATGAACGTACAAATTCGTTAATAAGATTATAGTACAAGATAATTATTAATTTATTCATACAATTATGCTAAACCAGTATTGTATTGGTTGCAGATGAGCCCGGTAGAGAACGTCCCTCCGAATCTGGTTGAAGTCAGCACTCAGCAGACCCTAGAACGGAGAAACAAGCAAGACCGTTCCAGGGACCTGTTCGGGGTACAACTGGAGGTGAGGAGTGAGGATTTATTGTTAAATATAAATGAAAAGGATCATCACAAATCAACAAATCAGGGTTCAATAATTATCTTGATAAGAAAAGTAATAAAACGTGAGAGGGGATTAGGTACCTAAACAATATCGGTTTAAATCATTCAAGGCGGATCGCGGTAACTTCTATATAATGTTACCATATTATCTACTAAATTTTTAGATATATCTACCATAGGATGTTTAATAATATTGTTGTCTTCAAGAGGAGCATCGTAAGTATCGCGCGTAAACATTATCTAATAAAATAATAGAGAATAGTAGTTATTGTAAAGTGTGAATAATAATATAGTTAATAAGTTTAATTGTTATTTTAATATTAGACCAGCTCAGCCGTTGGTCATCTTTTTATTTCTTAATCCTTATTTTTAACCTTTTTTCCCATCAAAGAATAAAGTAAATTATACCAGGCAGTATAAAATTATTTAATTAATCTCCTGATGGTTAAAAATTGCGGCAATTCAGGAAAATCCAGTTATTATTAATAGGCAATAATGAAGTTGAACACTTCTTAGTGATATGGAAGTAAAAGTTAGTGCTCATAGAATTTTTGCAACACTTCATAAATTTTCATATTCATCCATGTCATAGATATAACGTGGACCTTACATTACCTATATCTATAATTGTTGCAAACATTTTTCTTATCAATACTCGTTTGGTCAATTGAAATTTGTTTCAAGGTGGGATCATAGAAGAGAGAGAATCTAAAAAAAGTAAGAGGTGCCCGCTCACTAAAATGTGCTGCAGGTGAATTTTTTTTAGAAATTTTATGAACAAATTTAGTTAATAATAAATATAAATAAATAAATATAAATAATAAATTACAACATCACCTCATTATTATGTACCAGAGGTTATTCCGGAGCAATTCACGCCGCTATCGGATAGAAGATAGGAACGGTTTTAAAATTATTAATAAAAGAATCTCTAGTCTAAGAGCTGGCTACGTGGAGTAGGGGTCACTAGGTAAAGTGGAAATTTGATCATTTATAGGTTCCGCTGTTACTGACATAGCGAGAGGCGGGCGGGTAGAAGGCACCCTGGAAGACTAAAGTGAGGGTAGGGGGTTAAACATGCATTTTTTTTTGTAAAAAAACTGATAAGGTAAAGTGTTGAAAATTTGCAGGATAATCGGAGATAGTGCAAATAAGCAAAGAAAAAATCGACAGAAGGCTAAAAGGCAAAAAATTTTGCAACAATTAAGTGACTGAGTAAACTTCTGCCAATTTTTACATTTATTTTGTAACTTTATTCTGTAACTCAAAATAACACCAGTTTTAAAACGGAAGAAGGCTAGTTGGAAGAATTAGAGAGATATGGCAAATAGTAAGTGCGTCGGTGGCCCACTCGAATAATTACTTTACCTACCTACCTATATTTTATTTCATCAAGTACACTTCTGGTAATTTGTCAGCATATTTTACGATAATTCGGTATCTACACTATTTGTCAATTGGCAGAAGTCAATTACGAAGAGGTACGTAAACCAATAATTTTATTAATGAAAAAATATTACGACTAATTTTATTTATATTAAAATGATATTTATAATTTTGAATATTTTTCGAAAATCACTATTAAATCATGTTTGAAATCAAATTCAAAATTACCTTCCGAATCGTCACTATCAAGGACAACGTCTTTGACTGATGGTGGTAATTGTGGTCCTTCAAACCACTTGAATTCGTATTCCCATTCAATATCCACCCGCAATTTTCAGCTTCTAATTCGTACGGATCAAATAAATTCGCATTTGTCCATATATTTGTAATATAATGAGTTCTTTCCATGTGTTGGCGTAATTCAGTGTAGCAAGGTGGCAAGCAGGAAGCATCGAAGTTTTTTAATTGTTTTTTTTAAGGCTCGTTTACTTTTTTTAATTTTTTCTTAAATAAAATTATTGATTTACGTATGTCTTCGTAATTTACATCTGGCAATTGACAAATAGTGCACTGAATTATCGTAAAATATGCTGACAAATTGCCAGAAGTGTACTTGATGAAATAAAATACAGTGTCCGTGGATGGACCAAAAATTTCATTTTTCGACAAAAAGTCATTCTTGATAAAAGTTTCTGCTTCTCGAAAAAATATGGTCTACGGAGAGAATTTTTTTTTATACAGGGTGCCCAAAAAATACAAAAACATGAAATACCATCAGGAATAAACTACTTTTATTTTTAAAAATATCAAAAACTTTTACTTAAAAAAGTTGTTTACAAATTAAAGTTGTGTCCGATTGTCACTTTTCAAACAAATCAGCCAACTTCGATTTTTTTGATTGCCAAGTGTGAAACTCCTTTGTTTTTAAAAATATCAAAGTTGTTTAGAATTGAAAGACGTGTCCGACTGTAACTTTTCAAGCAAATCGGCCAACTTTGATTTAAATAGTAAAAAAAAATCAAAGTCAGCCGAATTGCTTGAAGATTTACAATCGGACATGTTTTTTAATTCTAAACAACTTTTTTAAGTAAAAGTTTTTGATATTTTTAAAAATAAAGGTAGTTTATTCTTGATGGTATTTCATGTTTTTGTATTTTTTGGGCACCCTGTATTAAAAAATCCAAAATTCTCTTCGTAGACCATATTTTTTCGAGAAGCAGAAACTTTTATCAAGAATGACTTTTTGTCGAAAAATGAAATTTTTGGTCCATTTGTCCTCTTGGGGACTCCATCCACGGACACACTGTATAATATATCAGGCAAAGTAATTATTCGAGTGGGCCACTTAGTTACTATTTGCCATATCTCCCTAATTCTTCCAGCTAGCCTTCTGCCGTTTTGCAACTAGTGTTATTTTGAGTTACAGAATAAATGTAAAAATTGGCAGAAGTTTACTCAGTCACATAATTGTTGCAAAATTTTTTGCAACATTAGGTCCTTCTGCCGATTCTTTATTTTCCACCTATAGCCTTCTGCCGATTTTTTCTCTACTTATTTGCACTATCTCCGATTATATTGCAAATTTTCAGCACTTTAACTTATCAATTTTTTTACAAAAAAAATTTATGTTTAACCCCCTACCCTCACTTTAGTCTTCCAGGGTGCATTCTGCCCGCCCGCCTCTCGGTATGTCAGTAACAATGGAACCTATAAATGATCAAATTCCCACTTTACCGAGTGACCCCTACTCCACGTAGCCAGCTCTCCTTCTACTCGTCACTCGTCCTCCAGTCTTCCAATAAAATAATAAAGTACGAAATGGCACTACTGCGCTATCATAAACAAAATTTCAAAGTTTGATACGTCAAAGTAGGATATACTGCTTCATTAACTTTAACTAAATTAAAAAAAAATACAGGCGTTTTCTTTTTGGATTCACGAATATTGTTAATTTGACATTTTTGATATTGATATAGGTACGGGTACCTAGGTACTAATTTTTTTTCTTAGTCTTTTAATCCGGAAAACTTTAATTAAATCATAGAATGGGCCTATATCGCTCGGAAATTATCGGTTTTGGTGTGTAGGAGGCCATTATGTAACAGCGTTGGTCAAAAATTACAAAACTCTGAATTGCACCTAGCCGTGCCTGACACAGATTTGCTAACCGCAGAAACCTCAGGTAATAAACTAAAGTGAAATAAAAGATAATACACTATATGAAAAATTAGCTCTTTCAAAATATCCAAAATATACAGGATGTTTATTATTAAAAACAAAAAATATATTTTGTGCCACTTTTACGATACACCCTGTATAAACCACAAGTCTACCTTTCTAAAGACCAATACTTACCTTGCAACTTTTACATAAAAGTTTTTTCTATAAATGCAAAAATTAGGGAAATAATAGGGGGGGTTTGATTTTCCTCTGTACAATAATAATTATTGTTAAGTGAAATATCGAAAACTTGATCTGATTTTTAATTTAATATACTCGCGCATTTTACATTTTAAGTAAATTACAGTCATTGCAGTCAAAAATAGATACAATAAGTTTTTTTCATTACGAACGTATAAAGTAACAAAAAAAAAACTGTTTAGACTAATACGATTTTAATAAGAACAACGAAACTCTGGGAATTAATACTCTAGGTGAATAAGAATCCATCAACAAATAAATCTTTCTAAAATGTTCCCTGCTGTTCATAGAGGGCACCCGAGAAAATCGGATTTGTGCAGCACATAAATATTCTGTGCATAAACTATGGTATTGAAAATTGGTATTTGGAGTTTTGAGGTATGGCAAAAACATTGTCCATTTTTTCCTTCAAAAGTGCCTAGTTAATACACTTTCATCATTTGTGGAGGTCTTGTTTTAATCATAGCAAGAGAATTTAAATTTCTAAAAATTATATAGGTACATCATTATGTAGGTCTTTTGAAGGCACTATATTATAGGAATTTCATAACAACTGTAAACATCCAATCGTTAAGTTAGCTGGCGATCAAGACGAGAATAATTCAATATTTTATAAAATAGTGAATTGTCTCGTGAATATGCACATCTAATGTCTTGAACACACTCAAAAAATGACAAATAGATCACAGGAATTATTAGATATCGGTAAACTTTCTAACCGTAAAATACCTGTAAAGGGCTGTGCGGAAATTACTATCGACTCGCGGTAAAACGTGGTTGGGTGGGTGGTGTTCCCGCGTGTCGTCAGCATAAAAGTTGAAATAAAAGCAGTCATTAGCTCGGTCGTGTAAGTACTCGTACACATAGCCTGGTAATTATATACTTGCACGTGTTCGCCTGGAATACGGAAAAATCCACACGTAAAAACGATAAAAATCAGCTTTCCGATACCACTTTCCAGAAATTGCGGTGCCGCATTATTGGTGAAAAAAGAAAACAACAAAAGGAAAAGCTTCCGCACTGGCTCTGCCGGAGACCACGGAATGGTAGCCAGGCAACCGATACAAACATTTATACCGGCCATCGATTCGAGGAAAACCGGCTAAAACTGGAAAATAATCGATACAGCTAAAATGCTGGAATTTCTGGGGGAAAATCAATATTTTTATTGGCGGTGGGGCGTACGGGCGTGCATATTAATTCCGAGGGATATGAATGAAAGCCCGCTATTTTCGTAAGGCGCTATGGCTGTGGAGGGAGGGCTAACAGTTGTTGTAATTAAGTTGAGGCCAATGTATTTCATGGAAATCGCTCGGTCACCGAACAGTAATCACATTCGATGCCATCGGATTTTTCAGGTTAATTAAACATCCACGTTTGATGTATTATGTAATAATTGGGTGTATCGATAGCGAATGCAGAATTTAAAGACTCAGACTCAGACTGATTTATTATATTGGATGGCGCAAGCAGTATAGATTTTATAGATGATATTATTTGCCATTGAGATATGGACCAATCACATGGCTATAAAATTTGAAAATGTGGGAACAACAGCATTTTAACACTGTATAAAAAGCTATAAGTGTTTACAATTAGGAACATATGGCTCAAATTTGACTTGTCATCTTGTGCCGCAAATAAAATTATTCATAATGTGAGTTTTAAAATGTAAATGAATTTTCTCATATTATGTGAATCAAACACTAGAACATCCTTTATTATTTCTAATTACAGGTTCTAAAAATCTTTCTTTGTTAAAAAGGGGATTTAACTAAAATAACAATCTCTTACAAATTCTAAAATGGTAATAAGTTTATGTAAGCCTTTAATTTTTAATTTTGTTATTATTTTTCTAGATACCTATAATATAAAGAAACTATATATCTATTAGAGAGAGTTGTTAGGGATTAAAAACTACCCCGTTGCCTTACAATCTTTTCGCATTCTTACTCCTTTTATTTTTATCATTTTCGTTCCATTCTCGTTCCGAAATTATGTTTGCCTACGCCAATGGCGGCTCGTGATAATGGGTGTGCGCTGTCTTCAGGTGCAGGCAAATAAATATCCCAGTATAGGTGAAAAATTTCTTCGCAGATTTTTATAATGAATCCATTATTTCGTTACATATATACAGATCGAATTCTCGAACTACGGACATAGGAAAAATAACGTCCGCCCCGCCAGCTTGTTGCGGGCGCTGCCTACTGCGTTGACGACAAATTCATATTTATTTGCTCTGAGCCTTGCACCGCAGTAGCACGAAGCAAGAAACTGAGGTAAATAAAAAGTGTAAAGAGTAAAGAGCTCAATCGCATCGGATTCTTTTTTAAATCGCCATACACAGTACACATCCACCCCTCGTCCGGAGAAGGTTTATTACTAAAATCATGGAATTCCAAGGAAACATCTCAACCCGCCAATCAATAATCGAACTAGGTTTCTCTCATATCCATAGTTCGAGTGTTCGATCTGTATAATAGTTAGGTATATAACGAGCGGTGTTTCACTGGTCAAAAAAAATACAAAACTTCCCTCTGAAAGGGAAGTTCTGGTGGATTTACATAAACTTTCCTAAACTTCCCCGAACTTCCGCGAACTTCCAGTGGACTTCTTCCATATTTCCTTGGACTTCCCTACAAATTTCGGCGAATGTCATATTCAGTGTGTTAAAATTTTTATTTGCGTACCTATTTTGATTTTTTTTTGTTCGATATGTTTCAGTTTTAGATAACGCGGCACTTGAGACGGCCCACTCCACTTTCCTCCTAGGCCCCGCCCCTTACCTCGCTGGCCAATCACATCGCTCTAACCCATGATGCGCGCCTCGGCGCGTGGTTCTGGCGCCAAATTAAAAATTATAAAATAAAAAAATCGCCAGGGTTCGAACCTGCAACCATCGATTTACAATGTCGCCGCTCGAACCAACTGAGCCATCAACGCATTTGAAAATATCAACTAGAATCTCGCTGACGTCGAAGAATTAAGAATAAGGAAAATACAGGGTGTCTCAAAAACAACTGACATGTCAAAGATGTATATTCATTTTTTTTTCTAACAGCATAGGTACAGGAGGGACAAAAAAATTCACAGGGTGCGACAAAAACATAGAAAAGATCTTTAATTAAAATGGAACGGCCTGCTTAACCTTGTTTGTAGGAAAATGGACTCGTCCAAAGCTATGGACTTCCCCGGACTTCCCTGTGACTTCCTTTGATTTCACCCAACTTCCCTGGATTTCCCGAAACTTCCTCGAACTCCCTTGAACTTCCTGAAACTTCCTTTGGAATTCCCTACAAGTGTACAGGATACAGGACTTCCCCCTGTGAAACGCCCCTCGGTATTAAGTACCATAGAACATAATATGTCCTCAGTTCGTGTTGCCTATACATACGTACCTACCACAAATAGGCAGGAATTTTCAATTTTAGAAAAAAAAATCATTCTTCATAAATTCATAACAAATCCTTGCCTTGAAACAATCGAAAAAACATTGAAGATTAAAGTACCAAAAATCTTAACGCCACGTAGAAAAGTAATTAGAAAAAGTAGCTTAAAATTACTTCCGCAATATAAATCTAATATTTAAATTGAAATATACTTTGCTGTTGCTTTATTTAAAAAAAATGGTGATAATAATCTTCACATGGTTCACGCACATGGGATCAAGGCAGAACGATTTGGACGAAAATAACACCAACACCGCCGTGTTCGTGAGTGTGGTGCCGATCGGTTTTATTTATCAATGAAAAAATCAGTTTCAGACAAGCACGGATCACAGTGAAAATAATTATTTTAACTGTGACGATCCCACAAACATCCGCGTGGATCACAGGGAAGCAGAATCGTGTGGAGAATTACTCGCCGCTTAAAAATATAACTAGAGCGTGCCGGCGGCAGCTAAGGGTGTATTTTTGAATTGCAAATAACAAATAAATTTTCCTTAAACCTATCGTATTTTTATCAGTATCCCTCAGGATTATGCAGGTGAAACGAAAGTGGCGCAAAAATCGAATTTCATACTTTTACACTAGAGTGATAAAATAGTAAGAAACTGTCAAAACAAAAATTGTATCGGATTCTTCACGACCAATTTTCATTATCTTTAAAAATAAAGTGTTAGAAATCCAACAACATAACAGCAAGAAGATTTTAATTTATGCGCATTATTACGTTTATCTACATTAACGGGGCAATATGAATGTGATAGGCATGAATAAGAATAATATTAAATGATTTATTAATTATTTTTCGCCAAGGAATCATATACTAAATGACATTATAGGGTAGACTGAACAGGTGGGTTTGAACACTGGTGTTATCTGTTAATGAAGGTCGAGACTAGTATTGCTAGCCAAACGTGTTACCCAATAAGCACTGACTGTAGGTCATATAGGTTTCATTAATATCAACAGCTCATCTGTTGATATTAATGTAGTAAAACCAAAATGGTTTCTATGTTTCTGAAGTAAATTTTGTGCTCGTGGGTATAACTGGACACCTGATGCATGGGGTTAAGTGAACAAGTACATAGTTCCAGTCATATTTTTATGATTGTTTTACAACCATACTTTTTTTAAAGAAATGAAGAAAAAGCCAAGAAAAAAGTCAACGAAACTAATAAACGGGCTGTGAAAAAGCGCGTTTTTGATGACGGTTTTGAAAACCTTAAAAATGTTTCTCAAGATTTGTTAAAAGAAGACTATCAACTTGTCTATGACCAAATAATATGGGCTAAAAATATGAGATTTCAAAAGTAAGTAAAATATTAAATTCTTTCTAGAAACAGTTCAGTTAACCCCACTCTACCCTAGCTTTCTTGTCGACTACAAATTCGTTTGAATTTATTTTAAACAAAAAAGTAACTAAAGAATTATTTGCATTTTTACATTTGATAGAGGTATTGTATTCATACAGGATGTAACATAAATAATGGTCAATATTTATACAACATATTCTAAAGTTAAAAATAATTACACTTATTTTTAATTTTTTCCTTGCGTCTGTTGTTTTCATGATACAGGATGATGCCATTTCCCAAAACAATAGTTTTTTATAAATGTGACAAAACCCGTGGTTATATCTCGCTGATGTAGTATTTCACGTAGGTATAATTTGGTGTCGGTGGCGTAGATAGGGTGCTTAAGATATTGTACTGAATCTCAACAATAACAGTCCAAACTCGTTGCCTTGGTTACCACCTTTATTGTTTAGCCTTCACAAATAAACTTGTCACATTCTGTCACTGACCAAGAATATTCTTTCAGCTCCCAAAATTCGCACTAAAATCGCGTTACAACCTTCAACTTACTTCCAGGCCCAATTCCCAGGGCTTATATACTCAAATGGAAAACTGGAAACCACTCTACAATATTCCTGGCCAATGATAATAGCACAAATCATAAAGTTCTAGGAAATTTCTAGAAAACCTAATGGAAGGTCTACAGAGAAAACAATGAAAACTAAAACAAATATTATTATTATACAAGATGAATCAAAATACCCAAATAAGCAATATTTTGCGAAAGGAATCCCTCAGATTGGAGTTCTTGTCGGATTCTATCTACTCGTATATTAAAATATAGTTTAGAGGCTTTTGGGAGGATATATCGAGACAGTTGACGGAGTCGACTGTTTGTAGTTTGAAATGCAATCTATTAGATATTTGATGCTGGTTTACTGTGTCAGTTACCGAAAATAATTTGTCCCAAAAGCCGCTAAACTATTTTTGTTGTTTATTTGGGGACATTAAGTATCATCTCATGTCTTAGCAAGTATAGCTTGAGGATAACCAAAATCTTTCTACTTGCAAATTCTGAATCGTCCAACGTTTAACTAGGCACACTTATTCAAATCGTTGACTTTATCAACATTTGAACGAAAAGCTTTATCAAAAGGTGTCACAATGAATATTATCAGGAATGATTTTACGAATTTAATGTCCATTGTACACTGCCAAGTGAGATTTTGAACATTGGTATTTAGAAATTTTGTTTTTAAAAATGTTTAATAAGAATAAAAATTTTTTTTTGATATTCAATTGCATTTTCTCGAAAACATTTATACCTTTGTCACGAAAAGATATTTTCATAAAAATTGTCTATACCTACTAAGAGATGCACCAGCGAATGTATGTACCTGGGTAGGTATATAAATGTTACCAAATCGGTACATACCCAGGGTCAGGGTACATAAAAGTTTGCATCGGGTACATATTTATTATAAGTTCCAATTTCACGCCAAAATAGTGGATGAATTGGTTGGGATTTTTACAAACGATTACCACCTAGGACAAAAAATAACGCTAATACGTAGAAGAAGAGATGTTTCTCCTTATCTCTCTTTTTTCTCGTTAATTTTTCATATAAGTAGGTACGTCCACGGACGGAGTTCACAGAAGGGAAAAATGTTATTGATTTGACTACGAAAAGTCCCTATAAAAAATACTCGTCGAAAAAATAAGATTGTCATATAAAAATCTTAGGGCAGATGTACAGGGTGCTAATAGATTAAGAAAACATGAAATTTTTTCAAGAAATAAATACCATTATTAATTTATTATTTATCATTTTAGACTAAAAATATGTATAATAGAAACTTGTATACCTAATCCAAAATAACGCCTCAATACAAAATTTGTTTAGTTTCTGAAAATGTATGGAGAAATGTGTAGATTATGGAGGTTGAAGGAGGATGTGTAGAATATTTTTTTCACAGTCGTACGTAAATAATAGTTATTTCATTTTTATTTTTTGTTCAACAACGAGACTAATGTTCATTTTGAATTTGATTCAAAAATATCAATTATGTAAAATACTTAATTTTGTTCTGGTACCTCTGCTATCCAACAAGAGACAGCATAGAAAAACAGACATTGAAATTTGATACTAACCAGCAGAGCAAGTGCACCAGAACGCGTAAATAATTTACAAGAGAAAAGTTTTCTTGGAAATATCATGAACGCTTCTCGGCATCTACGAGTATTTTAGAAAAGCATATAATACGATGTCTCTTTGTATGAAAGAATATCCTCGAATGTTTAGATAAACGTAAAGTTACAAAGACGCCAATCAAAGCTGTTAAATCTCTAATGAGTTTTTTATTATCTAATATTAGTTATGCTAAACAAACTGCAAATTAGATTAACTTGGTTAATTTAAAAAATTGCGGTATTAATTTATCGGGATGCAGTTGAACGGCCATTATAACGGTATTCTTTTTAAATGCAAGACGGAATCTCCTTCTGTTTTCAAGTAAAATCACGGAACATAATATATAAAATAATTTACGTTGTTGAGATAATTCATCTTGGGAAAATGGAAGATGTCTTCGCCAGCCTTGAAAAACCCAGCCATTTGCCTGCTTGTAGGCTATAGAGTGAAAGATGACACAGAAAACATAAGTACATTATTTTTAACATTTGCCATGATGAGAAATGACGAGAAAAAATTACAAAGTTTTCAATATTCTTGCAGTGTAACAGTAACGGTATAGGTACATATTTTCATTAAGTAAAGGATAGAATTTACTCATGATATTTTAAATTTATGTTTCTTTATATCCGGCGATGATAAATTTTTATAACGTTGTCGATGAAAGTTGAACTGTAGATTTTACGCATTTACTGAACCTATTTAGTGGAACAACAAGGAATATAACCAAAAAGTATCCCTGCTGGGGAAAGGTATGTAGGTATATGAAAGTTAAAACCAGCATATCTTAATCGCAAAAATGTGATACCTAAATAGTATATGAATTTAATACTGTTGAGAAAATGGACCAAAGGTAAAAACATATAATGCAAGGCAAAGTTTGGTTATATTACCATGAGAAGCACGTCACCGTTCCTTCATCAAGTAGACGAAGAAAAGGGTGTAGATCGAAAAAATTCTGGGAGAGCTCAGTTTTGATATGTTGGTTAGAAAAGCCAAAACGCAAATTCGAGTATTCCAAGCCGTCCCTTAATAATTTCGTTTGTTAGTCAGAGGAAAAAAGTAAGAGGACAAAAGTTTTATAGATCTTGGAATTTGCAAAATTTTCTCTCTGGGCCGAACATTCTGTTGTTCATTCTCAAAGTTTCCAAAAAACAGTTTTCGATTTTTTTTATAATTATTGTGTAGACGATTATATTTATTCCAAAATTTTTCGTTAGTCACAATAAAGATATTAGGTAGGTACATTTTCAACAACTTATGAATAACATTCAAGAATTCATCGTGAGATCAAAATTCTGAGAGAAAAGCAGAAATCCCACCTGGTTTTATTTTTATTTATTTTTCTTTATTTCTTTTCGACTACATGACATAGTGTAGAAAACGTCAATATAAAAAACATACAACTAGTTACAACAACATATTAAAATATAAGTATATCCATACAAACAACATCCACGGTACAATAATATAAAGATATACACAATATGAAAACAGGAAGAAAAAAAAAAGAAAAAGAAAACAGAACAAGGCATCTCATGTGACATGTCTAAAAAATTCATCCAGTGAGTAAAACCCCCCCTGGATCGGCAGGGTTTTGAGTTTCGATTTAAAGGAGCTTTTATTATTTGTGGACTTGATATCTTCGGGTAGTTTATTAAATATTCGCAGACCCTCACAGTCAGGAGCGTTCTTGCCAACCCTAAGGCGTCTAAAAGGCACCCTAAAAACCTGTCTTATTGCGAGTGTTGACGTTGTGTACATTTACATTTCCCAAGAAGCTTTGTTTATTCTCGAATACATAAAGGCACATCTCATAAATATATATAGAGTTCATAAATTTTTAAATTTATGAACTCGTGGCGGCATGAATCAGTCGGTTTCAAGCGCAATATTGTTCTGATGACCCGCTTCTGCGCCAGAAAAACACTGCGCACTCCCGTGGAAGCACCCCACAGGTGCATACCATAGTGC
Organism: Pseudeuparius sepicola; assembly: GCA_963920635.1. Lineage (NCBI taxonomy): Eukaryota > Metazoa > Arthropoda > Insecta > Coleoptera > Anthribidae > Pseudeuparius > Pseudeuparius sepicola. The sequence continues at coordinate 40,235,635 of OY987302.1, read as the reverse complement.
AGTCTAGACCCCACTGATGCGTGGTACAGTGACAGCAGCTGCTCTCGCCTGAGAGTGCCTCTCAAACTAAGAAATAGGAAAGTAAGAGAACATAGTTTAGCTCTTAGGTTTGCACAGTGTTGTTTGAAACTCAGATTTTCGTCTAGGTATATCCCAAGGAATTTGGTCTGTGAGGCTCTGCCGATAATAACACCATTTATTGCAATTTCCGGCTGTATAAGTTCTGTATTCTGTATGAGTATGAAAGCAGATATAATTGGTCTTAGTTGGATTGAGGTGAAGTGTATTAGCTTTAAACCGGGTTAAAAGTTTTGAGAGATTTTGGTTACATGTGTCCTTCAGCAAGCCTTCGTCCTTGTTTGATATCAATAAACTTGTATCATCGGTATATAAAGTAGCCTGACACTCCTGGCTCAGGCAGCATGTCATATCGTTAACATACAGCAGAAACAACAATGGTGAGATAACACACCCTTGTGGCACGCCAATATTAACCTGTGCAAAATCAGATCGTGAAGTTTGACCATTGTCATCTATTTTTACAAATTGTTCTCGATTTTCCAAGAATGTTTCTATCCATTTTGCGGCTACTCCTCTGACACCGTACCTCTCCAGTTTGTCTAGGAGTATGCTGTGGTCGACGCAGTCGAAGGCCCTGCTGAGATCGCAAAAGATTCCAACAGGGCATTCCCCGTCTTCCATTGCTTTAATTATTTTTTCGGACATACTCACCACAGCATCTACAGTGCAGCGGTTCTCTCTGAAACCGAATTGGTTGCGGTCTAGAATGTCAAATTGACGTAAGTATGTCAGTAACCGTTCCACGAAGGCATACTCAAAGATCTTGGATAAGCAGGGCGTCAGCGCTACAGGTCTATAATTTTCTGCCAAGTGGGGATCACCTTTTTTATATATTGGCGTAATTTTAGTGATTTTCAAAACGCAGGGAAAGCTTCCTGTCACGAAAGATAAATTGATCAGAAACGTGATTGGTTTCACTATGCACCCGAAAACACTTTTTATCAAAAAAACTTGGGATATTATCGTAACCGCTAAATTTTTTTGGTTTTAGTTTTTTCCCTATTAGGTTGGTAAGTTCATCTTCAAGGTAAGGTTTAAGAAACAATGATGCAAAGTTATCAGAGAAAGGCCACTTGTGATTCTCGGAAGAAATATTTGTCGGTATATTTTTTATTACCTTCAGAGGTGCCTCCTACGAAAGCGTAGAAGGGCCACCTTGTAAATATTTTTTTCCCGAACTAAATTCCGACTTATAAGACGGAATTCTGACTTATAAGTCGGAATTCCGACTTACATCTCGGAATTCCGACTTACATCTCGGAATTCCGACTTATAAGTCGGAATAAGGTCATTCCGACTTACAAGTCGGAATTCGACAGTTAGTACCTAATAGGTTAGGTTAAATTATTCTAGACGCACCAATCCGCGTTTGAAAAACTTTGGCGGACAAAACTACCCCCTGTATCCCTTTAAGGAAAAAAAATTGATAACTCCATTGTTTCTGCTCCGAATTTCGCCGTTTTCACAAGAACGTTCAAAAGAGTCTCAGTGGTGAAAAAATTGCCAGGCAAAAAACTACCCCTTCCCAGCCCCGAAGTTGTTTTTGGTCGAGTCCTGGCCATTTTCAGCAAGGACGTTCAAAATTATCCCAGATGCATCAATCCGCGGTTGAAAAAATTTGCCGGACAAAACTACCCCCTACACCCCTTTAGGGAAACATTTGATAACTCCATAACAAAAAACCTGAAATAATATTCGGATTTGCCAGAAAATTCTCCTTTAAATTTTACTTTTAGCTCAAAAATAACAACCAGTGTAGTGGTCCGCCCTTTACAACTTTTATATTGAACTTTGGTTTCTGAAGTCAAAAATAAAAATATAGGGTGACATAGCAAGATAGCAATTACCTACTACCTAATCTTTGCTACTACCCGTAGCCTAAAGTCGGAGGGTAAAATTATTGTTTACAAGCCCATAAAAACTACTGTTTTATATTTTAACGAAAAATCAGGTTGTCCACAATAAAAAAGTAAAGTTTTTTTTCGCCTTCAAAAGATCTACAAAACTGGACCTCGTCCGTCAACACATATTATTTACAGCAGTGAACGTGCCCTAGGGTTCATTTCGCTAGACAGAGGGTGTGTATTTTGATATTTGGGAACGAAATGCGAACAAACTTTCTAACTTAGAACACAGAACTAATGGAAACAGAGATCTATTTTCTTTTCTTTTTTTGTAATCCAGGGCCATCTTGGCTCAAGGAAGGATAGAAAAAAAAGTGCTAGATTTTAGAGCGGCGTACAAGCGTATTAAATTTTAAAAAATAGTACTAGATTCTAGTACGAACCTACTGACAGTGGTAATACCAAAGTCTAGAGAATACTATAAATCGGCTCACTTCTTTGTTCTCTCGGAAAAAACAACAATTTTTTGCGGCTGGTCGTAAATCAGCCTCGAACCGCTCTCGGCAATACTGTGTAAGCTTATTTTCTTATTAAATAAGATATCGATAGCCGTACTCCGATGACGGCGGGCCGAGGGAGCGGGAGAGGGCAAGGGGGAAACGTTTGTTTACACAAGGCCGAGTGCCCCGACTTATGTTATTCTCTAGACTTTGGTAATACTGCTAAGGAGAGAACCATCGATAAAAATATTATATCATTATTGGATCTAGGTACCTTTTTCTTTTTCCGGAGCAGAATACTGTAGTATCTGCATATTTTGTGGTGGTAGAATACAGTGGCGGCTCTACAAGGGCGGCAGGGTCGGCCGGGCCCGCACCCTGTCTTAAGTATGCCTTATAAAACAAAACGTATGTATAGCCACGCGTTTATGTAATTATACAGGGTGTTTCAAAACCATGCGGCACCCTTTCAGGGGCGTACTTTACTCGTTAAAATAAGACGGAAAGTTCATATTAACATGGGTTTAAAAACTATTCGTTACGAAGATGCAGGGTGATTAAACATTCAAAAAAATAACAATTAACAAGCTTTAATGCTATTATTTTTATGCCTTAGCGCCTTATTAGCAACAAAAATTACATACTCCTACTGCCATTCCATTTGAAAATCATTTCGTTTAGTTAAAATAATCATTGTTACATAATATACCCCGATTACTGTAAGAAGTCCCGATTTTGTCAGATGACATTCTCCACAAAATCCATAGGAATTTCCTGTTAACCACGGGTATAACATAGGTATATGTGTTTCAACCAGTTAATGACGTCACTCATTGATTTATGATCTGAAAAGTTACCCAAGTGATACGAAAAAGGAGCATAATAAAATAAAAACCCTATTGCAATCACGATTATACCGCTACAAATAAAAATAACTATGACTACAACTCATTTCAATAGTAATTTCAAACGTCATTTTGGTATTTTGGTATAATCATCTGCTTGCGGTAGCGTCTATGGTGCGGGCCGGACTCAGGCAAATTTTGTTTCGTTGTGAAAGTGACAATGAAGGTTTTCCGGATCGTTCAAAGTGATTCACACTTTGGGCAGTGAAAATATTAGCGGGTTTTGTACGTTTTGTGAGTTTTAAAGTTATCTGTGTTGTTATTGTTTTGTTACTTTTCGCGCGTGTTATTAGTAGTTATATTCATTGTGCAAATGGGCTCGTTACTGACCTGAACTTATGACCCGGTTGCATTTTTTTGCTCCATTGATGCCAACTTAGGATGTCGAAATTACCAATTGACAGTCCCAGTAAGGACTCTTAACAAAATTTGAGTATAATACTTCAATCCGAAAAAGCGTCCAAAAAGACCGAAAACTCAAATTTTCCGCAAAAGGGAGAGAGATATGAAAAAAATTAAATTCCAAACTGTATTGTTTATTCAACAACATAATTAATAATTGTTGTATTGTACAGGGCCATACTATTTTTTTTGTTTAATTTATGGTACCGATTACCCTTAGCTCAGCCACTGGGTACTTTAGAGACCTGATATTATCATTTCTTATGTCACCCTATGATGGCTTTATTGTGTACCAAATTTGGTTATATAAAGAAAAATCGATATTTTTTGGAAGATTAATCACCCTGTATCTTCGTAACGAAGAGTTTTTGGACCCATGTTAATATGAACTTTTCGTCTTATTTTAATGAGTAAAGTAGACCCTTAAAAGGGTGCCGCATAGTTTTGAAACACCCTGTACAATGTGCCGTGCGTATGCATCACTGTTTCGAAACAATATTTCAGAAATTCAAAATGCATTCGCCATTTTTAGCAGGGACCTTCAAAATTATTCCAGACGCACTCATCAATCCGCGGTTGAAAAAATTTGCCGGACAAAACTACCCCCTGCATCCCTTTAGGAAAAAAAATGATAACTACATTTTTTCTGGTCCGATTTTCGCCGTTTTCACAAGGACGTTGAAAAAGTCTCATAAGTAAAAAACTACCCTTTCCCATCGCCGAAGTTGTTTTTAGTCGGATCTTCGCCATTTTCAGCAAGGACGTTCAAAATTATTACAGATGCGCCAATCCGCGGTTCAAACAATTTGCCAGACAAAACTACCCCTGCATCCCTTTAAGAAAAAAATGATAACTCTATTGTTTCTGGTCCGATTTTCGCCGTTTTCACAAGGAAGTTAAAAAAGTCTCAGAAGTAAAAATATATTGCCGGAAAAAACTACCCCTTCCCACCCCCCAAGTTGTTCGCCATGTTCGCCAGTTACAGCAAGAACGTTCAAAATTATTCCAGACGCACCAATCAGTGGTTGAAAAAATTTGCCGGATAAAAACTACACCTGCATCCCCTAAAAATTTGTTTTTGAATTCTGAGACTTTAGAATCACCTGGTGAAAAGGCGACAATCTGGCCAGAAAAAATACAGTTATCAAATGTTTCCCTAAAGGGGTGTAGGGGGTAGTTTTGTCCGGCAAATTTTTTCAACCGCGGATTGATGCATCTGGGATAATTTTGAACGTCCTTGCTGAAAATGGCCAGGACTCGACCAAAAACAACTTCGGGGCTGGGAAGGGGTAGTTTTTTGCCTGGCAATTTTTTAACTTCTGAGACTCTTTTGAACGTTCTTGTAAAAACGGCGAAATTCGGAGCAGAAACAATGGAGTTATCAATTTTTTTTTCCTTAAAGGGATGCAGGGGGTAGTTTTGTCCGCCAAATTTTTTCAAACGCGGATTGGTGCGTCTAGAATAATTTAACCTAACCTATTAGGTACTAACTGTCGAATTCCGACTTATAAGTCGGAATTCCGACTTGTAAGTCGGAATGACCTTATTCCGACTTATAAGTCGGAATTCCGAGATGTAAGTCGGAATTCCGACTTATAAGTCGGAATTCCGAGATGTAAGTCGGAATTCCGACTTATAAGTCGGAATTCCGAGATGTAAGTCGGAATGACCTTATTCCGACTTATAAGTCGGAATTCCGAGATGTAAGTCGGAATTCCGACTTTAATCAAGGTTGCCATGGAAAAACATGTCAACTTAGACAAGAGCATTCCTGTCAATCCATTATTTTTGGCACAATATACCTTGTTACCCTACAACTTTCATTTAAGTATTTTTTTCTAACTCGAAAAATAAAGGCTCTAGGGGTGGGTCAAAATATACGGGAACACCCTGTACAGTGACAAATACATTTCCAATACATATGCTCTTCCACGAAACCATCTGTACAAGATACTCATAAAAAAAGTCTCATAATAACCATGATATATAAACTAATACCTATACGAACAGAACATACATAATTAAGAAATAATTACAAAATCATATACAAAATTTTTTCCATGTTCAAATGCACACAGGCTAATGGCGATTATTTCTCAAAAACGCTTAAACTTTCATTCTAAACGTGCTCCTAGATTTAAGACTCTGGGGTAAATTATTAAAAAAAAATTAGACATGCCATTTAAACTTGAAATCTCTCGTCCGGGTTTAACCAATGTTATTCTCTGAATTTATCCGATACTCGTATATGGTCATACTTGCGCAGATTATATGAAAATCTTAAACACGCGTTTTGTATTTTCTGAAGGCTTCTCCTTTTGTCTGCGTCAGTGCGGGCCAATAAACAAGACTGCAATAAGAGGGACAGGATACATCAAAGGCATCGCAGAACCTCCAGCTTGATACTAGTGTCTGAATAAAATTTGCTCATTTAAAGTTGCTTAAGCATAATAAAACATTTCTTAACTATATGATTAACATGGCAAGTAAATAGCAAATCGTTATCCAGGAAAAGCCCTAAATTTTTACATGAATCTGTAAATTGTGGGCGGTTACCCTTAATACTGATCATGAAGCTTTGATTGAAATAACATGACTTCCGATTTTGTATCATTCAAAGAGAGATAATGTGCCTTCGTTACTTTTTCCAGAGTATTCAGATCTTCGTTTATTTGTGTTGTGGCACGTTGAATCTCTTCTTCTTTAAATGAAAAATAAATCTGCGAACTGTGAAGGAGAGGTCCTAAGACACTTCCCTGGGGGACTCCTCTGGTTACCGGTGGATACTCAGAATAGCTCTTGCCAATAGCACAGAATAAATAGCTTTGCAACAGAAGCCTCCATGTGTCAGAAATAAGCGAGTCTCCATTTCAATTTACAGAAAGACAGACAGTATTTTAAGCATAAATTTGGTTCTGTTCTAATACAATCTCTTCGCTATGTACAATCAAATAAAATGCACATTATTCATGTATTCAGAAGATATTACGCTAAAAAGCGAATTTCCTTTTGATTTGTCTGTATTACTCGTTAGTCTGTGCCAATAGTAACTCTTTGAAAGCGACCTTGAAGATAACTCATAAAAAACTTTCCAGCCAATCCCCTCACCCCAAAATAAGAAAACTATCTGCAAAGTAACTCGTGATTAAGGGTAGATATCGAAAGCTTTACTGAAATCAAGCATCACAAGACAAGTATGCATACCATTATCATTTGCATAAAATATGTCATCTGTATGTTTCAATAACGCTGTAGTTCCCGACTATGAGGTAGGTATGTACCTAGTATATCATTTTTATTTAGGTACTGGTTTAATTGCTCAGCTACTACCTTTTCCAACACTTTAGATAATGTAGGCAGCACACTAACTGGCCTATAGTGAGACTTCTCAGAAGGAATGCCTACCTTGGGCAAAGGAATTACATTCGAAAATTTTTATGCTTTCGGAAAAACTCCAGACTCAAGACAAAAGTTTATTATAAATGTGATGTACTCGGTAAGTTCGGGGAACAACAGTGATAACATTTTTAAACCATCTGAACCAGAAGCGTGTCTTTTTGCGACGCCAGAATTTTATTCACTTTATCCCCCTTCACATGAATAAAGGTAAATTTTTGCTAATAATCATTATAGAGAGAATCATTGTACCTATCAACAAAGTCACTATTATTATCATCGTAAAATATATTTGGCGCACTATTTATAAAAAAAAAATTAAATTGTTTTTTATACGATTTAGGTTATTTCGTAAATATAATTATCTCAAAGCATATATATACGACATAAAAGTCTATCAAAAAACTATTTATTATGCAATAGGAAAGACTGAATTTAAGAAATGCCAATGTAAACAAATTACCTTGTCTTCTTCCCCCCGACCCCCTAATGTAGAAGCAAAACAAACCGTGTTATTTGTATTTTTATTGTGAGTCATCTATTCCTATATATCTTTGCATGAAACTAATGAATAATCCGAGATGTCATCCATTTTCAGAACATATACCTTGAGAACTGCAACTTTTTTTATGTTATTATAGTAGATCTACAGTGTGGCCCGTTTGGAATGGAGACACCTCTGTAAAATTGTTATTTTTGCTCCGATTTTGAAAAACTTTTTTTTGTTAGATAGGTCTCTGAAAATGCCATTCGACACACCTTCCAATTGTTTTAAAAACCAAACACCTGGCTAACTAAAAGACATTTTTTATACCCCCAAAATTCAAGAAATCATATTATGCATTTTTTATCAAAAAAAATTACTAAAAAAAGTTGTTTAGAATGAATCAAAAATCCCAAATCCAAAGTTTTATCAAAATCAAAAAATAAAAAATTTCCGAAAAAATAAATAAATTGAAGGTCCAAAAATCACATTTTAATCAATTTTTACGGTTAGCAAAGTTAATTTTTTAACTTCAAATTTCCATGGCACACTTTGCTATCCGTAGAAATTCATTAAAATGTGATTTTTGGACCTTCAATTTATTTTTTTCGGAAATTTTTTATTTTTTGATTTTGATAAAACTTTGGATTTGGGATTTTTGGTTCATTCTATACAACGTTTTGTAGTAAATTTTTTTGATAAAAAAATGCCTAATATGATTTCTTGAATTTTTGGAGTATAAAAAATGTCACAGTTAGCCAGGTGTTTGGTTTTCAAAACAATATGAAGGTGTGTCGAATGGTATTTTCAGAGACCTATCTAACAAAAAAAAGTTTTTCAAAATCGGAGCAAAAATAACAATTTTACAGAGGTGCCTCCATTCCAAACGGGCCACACTGTATAAGAGTAGGTACTGGTTTTACCTGATATACGAGTAGGATTATCAACGAGCTGATATAAATTATGACAGACATATCTATATCTATGTTAAATCGCACATTGGCAAAAACGCAATTAACGAGTTTTCAAGCTGATAGATACTATGCAACAAATTGGCATTAGGAGGTCTGTAAACTGTAACAAAGCAAACTTTCTTACCATTGACTATCGCATAAATCCAAAGTTGCTCCAAGCAAGTGTTTTCCTGATCCTAGACCTCCAACCTTTTAAACTTAATTGATCTTTTAATATAAAAAGCCACCCCTCCTCCTCTGGAATCCCTGTCATTTCTCAACAGGTGATAATGAGGAATGCGAAGAGATTGATATAAAAAATTTTTGTTTAGCCACGTCTCTGAGAGCCCCATGACGTCTATCGACTGCTGAAAAGCACATGAAAAATAATTTTGTTGTGTCGTAATAATTACATCTAGCCGTTACTTATGAAGCTGAAGCTCAAAGAACCAAGAACAAAGTACATTATTCAGTATTTTCAGTAGGTATTCAATCATATATTGTTTAGAAAAATTAACTTTTTATTTAAAGGAAATATAAGAAAATCCATAAGAAAAAAAGGCGTAAGTATACCTATCTAACCATAAAGCGAAGGTTTAGTATCGCCAGACGAAAAAGCAACAACACAAAAAAACGCAGTCATGTATCGAGTGCCATATAAGTGTTCCTCGTCGATCAATCTTCAGCATCTGCCGATGCGGATAACAGTACTTTCTTTTGTAAATTAACGTCCCAAGTCCCAAGCGAAAACCTTTCCATTAATAGACCATGCATGATTCTTGCCAAATTTTCTTTTAGCTTCTGTAAGAACTTCATATCGCGATTTGGTAAGATCTTCGTAAATTGTAACGTTTGAATTTTTGAATCTCTTCTTGGCGCCATAGACCTCTTCTTTCTTCAGGAAATTTGACAATTGAACTAGAATAGCACGAGATTTAGCTCTTGAATTTTGCGGCTTGCCAATGCGATAAATATTTGCAATAGGTATCAGCTGGGGTACAGGCCACATTCAATTTATTTCTTATTATAATGATTATCAGCTTAAGTAAATATTCGCTTTAGTTTCCTCGATGCCCACAAATTTAACAGAACAATTTTTCGTTTCTTGTTCCACGGAATCACATCTAAATTCAAGAGATTTAATTCTGGATTCGTTTTCGTCGGCTAAACCTCCAACTGATTTTATATTATCAATTATCTTCTCTAGTTTATGGTCAAGCCGTTCCTCTAGTTCATCGAGTTTACGATCGATCTTCTTTTCAAGTTTTTCAGAAAAATTTGTGCATACCTTATTATTAAGGTCATCCATTGTATCGTCGGACTTGCGCCCTTTTGACATTATTACCGAACTATATCGACGCGGTGCGACTATATTTTTTTCCAGTGAACAGATGAGAAAAAAGCTTGTAAAATAGCACAGATCAGCATCACGGTTCCATATGATTTAGCAGCTCTTATTACTAGTCAGTACACCCGCACTCTACATTAGAACGACTTTTAATATTTAAAACTTGAAATATCTGTCCCAGAAAATGAAAAAAGCGGAGCTCAAAAATAAGCGACTATACAGCACGAAGCATGGCTCTATTTGAGATTGAGATTGATTTACACAAAAAATCAGTTTTTTTTAGATTTCTTGCAATAAATTTTGATTTGATATACAGTTGCGTAGGTATCTCTAAAAATAACCGAGCAACGAATTTTTATTATTACATAAATTTTGTCAAATGTGAGATTTGCCTGGAATGTTAAAAAAATTATTAAAAATACACACAATAATCAAAATTCTAAGGGGTGTCTCAAAAAATTGTCCAACTAGTGCTCACTTCTGGTCAAACCGGAAGTCAAAAATAAGAACCGATAATTTTCTTTTACTCCTTGTATACTATAGTCGTTACTAAAGTGTGCAAAATGTTGAAAGCCTAGACCCTAGACCTACTTTGATGTTCTTCTGGTAAAAGAATTAAAACGCCCAAAAGTGAATTTTTCAAAAACGGTACATTTTTGAAAAAAAGTCAAGAATAGTTTTTTCTTACCTATAATTTGGGTATGATTGTGAACCATTTTTTTTTATTAAAAAATATGGTGTTTGACTTAACTGTATTCATTTAGGAAAAATAAAAGAAAAAATTAACTTTAACAATAGTGTTAATCAGGGCACCAAAATCCCCACATTATTATAAAATAGAACATAATTATGAAAATATTCCATGGCTAGGAATTTTAAAGGCATCTGGCGAGTCAAGTGTGCCTTGGAATTACTTCGAAATAGTTGAAAGATGAAGAGGACCACTCGCAGTGTAGATGCGCAAAGCTCTAATAAAAAATATACAAGGTGTTCTTCTCTGTGCCATCTCAAAATGCTGATTTTTTGAAACTTTATTTGAGAAACATCGAATAAGTATATCAAAACCACCCCAGACATTATAAATGAACTAAGTCTAAAAAATACAGCAGCCTGCCAGTCGGTAAGTCCGTATGAGTTAAGGTGGTTGGTGTGCCCAACAGGAAACTCACAAAAAATCTTAGACAGTGACTTTGTTGAGAAAGGTCCAATAATTTAAATGGTTTTTTATTTGTTGGTTGGCATTTTGTAAAAAAAAAAAAATTATTTTGTGTTTGTAATATCTTTTCGATAATCCCAGAGCATTTTTGACCCGTATAAAATTTCATAAACATTCAGCATTTTTAGGTGGTCCAGAGAAAAAGTCTCAGTATATTTTTGTATTGAATCTTTGCACACCAACACTTTTAGTGGCCCTGTTGACCGGCCAACTGTGTTGAAGTAATTCCATGGCACACATGACTCGCCAGATGCCTTTAAAATTCATATTTTGCTCAACTTTGGCACCCTGCAGAATGGAACTCCCTGTATATTTTTCTTTTTTGTTCAAATTTGGTACGTGGGAATTTTTGGTGTGTTTTGATTAACGCTGTTGGTGAGTAACGAAGCGGGTACTTCCGGCATGGCCTTTTTAATTTTTTTGTTTCTGACAATGTAAGGCTTAAAAAGTTACCTTTCAAAATATCCTGTACACTATTTTCAAGCGAAGATTTGTGGGTAACGGACAGACACAACAGACCACGAGCCGCGCACCGTTGCCAAATGTATCGGAATCGTCTTTATTCGTATGTATGAATTTAAATTAGGTGTCGTATAATTGATAACATTGTCGTCAATAGCGATCGAAGTAGGGATAGAAGGCAGCCAATGGTGCGCCCACTGCGCCGTTATCTCCACGAAGATGCATTCCAAGCGCGACAGAGTGTGTATTTTTCTAATTTTTTGCCCAAAAAAAATATTATTTGATAAGACAATCGGACAGTCAACAATAATATGTTTTTCTTTTTAATCATGCATTATATATTCCTTATCTGGAACCTAGTGGAAGCTGTTTACGGACCCCTTTGAGTGGTGATAATAGTGAGGATGAATAAAAGTTGCTGATTATTTTTCACTATGTTACTATTTGTAATTAGTAATGTTTGGCCCCTACTTTTTCACTATAAATGTCTAAGATACAACTGATAAACCTATAATATTTAAGAATAATCTGCTATCCAGGCAAGGACCCAACCAGTGCCATCAAGTTCTATTGAGGTTTGTTTTATTGTGATCGGTTACACACTTTTTGATGCTCAATAAGGCATTTATGAACCTCCCTAACCTTTCGGCTTTTTTTTTTCAACTTTGCTGAAGGGTCAAGAAGTAGGTAGCAAAGTGTACCTACCATACTCGTATTTCGAGAAAAGTTGAACGATGCAAACCGCATCCTGATATCTCCATTCGTTTGGAAGATACAGGTAGTTTTTCGTTTTGTTGCTGTCCTCAATACACGTGCCATAAAAAAATCCAAATGTCTCAAATTTGAACCACGCCGAGATTTTTTCTTTAGAACCCCTAACCAAAGAAAATATCTCTATTCCAATGAATTCTACGTTCTAAATGTTTGTTACCGAAATGTAAAATATTCACAAACAAAAAAGTTATGGCACGTTTAAGGAACCCGACTGTATTAAATTTTTCTCGGAAATCGAGCGTATAGTCTAGCTACCAGTTTATCTAGGTATTCGAGAAATAGGATCATCCAATCTGGGACACCTTGTACATGGATAGGACTGTTGAAATTTATGGTGGTATGCAGTCTATATCCATAGGATAGGTAATAACTCGTTTCGTTTTTAGGGATTATTTAGTTAATACTGCTTGTCTGTAATTTTGCAACTAACACATTTTATATTATGTACAATTGCCTTGATGCATCTACGATTGCATTAGATAGCCAAATCGTTTTTCGTAACAGAATAAAAGAAATATCGCAGCATGGACGTAACTAGGGGGGGCTAGGGGGGGCTTAGCCCCCCTACATTTCTATTAGCCCTCCCTAAAATGTAAAGGATGTGCGAAAATATGCTTCTCGTAAACAGAATAGATCTAACATTCTGACAACGCAACGTTACGCAACACGGCGAACACCGCACGCGCCTTTTTAAATTCACCAGTTTCGACGAATCGCTTGCTCTTGCGGAATCTTGCGCCTTGTGCCCCCACAAAATCCGACTGAAATTTAAACGCGCAAGCGAGATCGCCTGCTGCCGAGAGAAAGAGAGAGGAGACGGGCGTCGGAGAATGTACTTTTGCTGTGCCAGACTCCAGACCTTTATTTTGTTATTCATCCAGTGTATTGTTGTTTCGTTATAATATGTACTATGTAAATAATCTTGCATCACAAAATAGCAGACATTCCCAACATTTTTTCTCTGGTTTCTACTCGGAAACCTCTACTTTTTCATCATGCTTTTTCTTAAATGAATTAAAGATGATTCAAAATTACCAGCAGATAGACCTATATATTATTTTTTGGAGCCTTAAAATTAACGTTTTTGGGCGTGGCACCTCAAGGGTGGTACAGGGTGATCCAATCAGTAACGTATTTATAAGGGCGGGACCGAACCCATTTCGGAATTTGAAAATATCCACTCCAGCTTCTAAATTTGAAGATATTGGGATTTCCCGAGACTAATTTTATGTAATTTTTCTTCAAATTTTTAAAAAATTTCGCCTGCGGCGCATTTTTTAGAATTATTTTAAATGCCCTTGTTTAAAAAAAAAGACACAAAAATTTTCCCACTCACCACTCGAAATTAATTCCTATATACGTCACAAAAGTGATCCAAACTCGTAGCCCCGGCCTACCATTTTACAGAATGACATGTAAAAAATATACCTTTGTAAGTAGCGTACCGACTTTCAAAAATTTCTTCTTAATGTATTAAATAATTCCTTGTCGGGGCCCCGCATTTTCATGCGGCACCCGGCCCCGCAAAATCTTGAGCCGGTCCTGATCAGCCCCCCCCTAAAAATACGACCTAGTTACGTCTATGTATCGCAGGTAGGTACTAAATTAGGGACGCAGTAAACCGCAAGAAGATACTGACTTCACTACCAGTTACGACATTGATGAAAAGATAGGTTTGGCATTATTTGCCGTAATTATCTGCTCCGAAAGAAGCTCTTACATAATCGAAATCGTAACATTGCGAATTGCTCCGTCCCACAAAATGCAGCACAAAATGCAGTAAGTAGGGTGACTTAATGCTGGAATCGCATTTCACATGCAAACACGCTAAAAAGTTTTACTGCACCTTTGACGATCTCCTGTAATAGAAGACCTTAATGAGTGAGTAACAAATGAGTACTAATAAATGGGTAGGTAGTAATTGCCGTAATTTTTGCACGAAAGCAGGCGGTTTTATTAGTTTCATTAGGCAGCGAACATCTACCAAGCCTCTTGAAATTTAAAAAAGTTCCGATAATAAATGGTATGTCTAATAGTATTGAGTTCCTTATTTACTCAATTGGCAATAGCAAATAATAAATCTTTGCGAAAGATAAGTTTTGGAGGAACCGCAGGAACTGATCCATCCTCTGATATTTCAACCAATGCGTTCTTATATCCTATACAAATAGATACGTCATATTACCTATATGATAGGTCCCAAGAATTCGACAAGGCCTCTTTGAGAGGTTACTAAAGTCAAAATAGAGCCTAACATACTTATATTACTACCTACTAGTATTTACTGGATTTTCCTTTGCAACATTTAAGCTCGTTGCTTCTGTTATGTACCAGATTCATATGCTACCTTGAAGCAAACTCATATTCATTTGAACAGCACTGTCACTGGGCAGAAAAATTAAATTCGGTTCTAACCGAGGTTCTAACCTTTCACCGACTTATATTATATTTTTATTTTTTCTAGGCCACATAAAGGTAATAAAGTCAAAAAAGTACCCACAATTGGTGTTAGCACTTGTCTAAATAAATATACATACAGCAATTAAGTGCCTACATTTGTTGTGTCAACAACCCGTCTATATATAATTATATTAACCTCACTATCAAACATTCCACTGCTGTTAACAGTTTTCTAATGTGTAATTGAACAGCCCATATAATGCACAACGAAGCCATATTAAAAATTATGTGTTTTGATCTCGAAACCCACAAAACCGACTTTGATTGGAATTGCCATTAAATTGGAACGATTTTTGTTACCCGATAACGAGTATATCCGAAACATCAGAAACATCAAATAGATAGGTATGCACCTGAACTTATCTTGTTATAAGTTATAGTACCATCCCTATTCGCTGTCGACGACCATCGATGAATTTATGTTGTTACTAGATTTCTGTGCGTTAGATGGCGCAAGTCAATATTTCTGTCAGATATCCCTGGTGCATTCTGTTGTATACTGCGCAGTGCACTGTTATAAGCCTTTATCTTTACCCTATTTATCAAGATATTCTCGAGTGGCCGCCATCAATAAATATGTGAGAAAATAAGCCTTTATATATTTTCTTCTAATTTGCGAATTTTGTTTTAGGTTACGAGTTTGCTACTCGAGGCTGAAAGGAGAAAACTATCTGTTTTACAAAAAGAGCTCCAAGTTGCATTAGAAGAGGGAGGTTCCATAAAAGCGAAGGAGCATCAAAAGCAAGAGCTTTTGGTTGCTATTGCGTAAGTAGACAAATTCGAGGATTATTAAATATAAGCATCACAGAATAAGTATACCTATGCCTATACCAAGTGCCCAAGGTGGCAATTTCGAGTGTAAAAAAACCGTTGAATTTTATCGTTTTTTTATTTCGCACTTTTGTTACTGTGTATTTCTGAAAAGGAGCTTTTAAAGCGTTCCCCTAAAATAAGAGACAAAATTACTTTTGATGAGAAAAATCGTGTGCAAAATCAGCGTGTATGAGATATTAGGTAGTACCTATTATATAGCGGCGAGTGCGTAATTGCTTTAAAACTCAAGTTATGTAGATAGGTAGGTAGTTACCTATGATCACATTTATTAAGATTGAACTACTCACTTATCCAATAATAATTAGGTATTTAACAAATATAACCGATATCGGGAACGATGATCTTAGTTTTGACAGGTTTAAATGTCCGGTTTCAAATTATTTTTGTTTATTTTTCACTTCTGATTTAGCCCGTTATGATTATAATATATTATTGTTCCCTGCGTTTTGTTTTAACTTACATATTACATACATGGTAAGATAAGTACTGCTGTAGTCAGAGCTGAAGTAAAAGTACTGAATTTTGTCAACCAGTAGATACTTTTTGTACTCCCAGTATTTTATATTAAGTATATTTCAAATATTAGTACTCGTACTTAAATTTCCAGTAGGTACTTTTTTAATGTATTGGTCAAACTTTGAGTCCAGTCCAGTATTATTTGTCACTTTAAGCAAGTACTGATACTTGCTGTTATCTTAACAGTGTTATGGCTGTTATAACTTATAACAGCAGTATTATTGACCCCAAGAATTAAAAGTATATTATGGTTTAAAGCTTTTAAAAATAAAGTGAAATATCTGCTTAAGAAATTCTATCCCGGATACTTCATGCCGATATGAAATTTAAGAAGAGTATAGAAGAGCCCCCAGCCGATTAGTCGTAGCGGATGAGTAATGAAATGAAACTGAAGTTACCCAGATATTGCCGTCACGTCAGACAATTGAAACATAATGTTAATTTGAGCTGCTGAAATATTTAAATGACAAATGAACATATTTTGGAATGCTAAACGACGATGATGGATGCAAAAGTACTGGAAATCAATAATGAGTATTTTACTTAAAACTGATATTGCATTTTTTAAATTTCAAGGAGATAATTTACTGAGAGTAATAAGTACTGTGGAAAAGTATACTGGTACTTGATACCTACTTCCAGTAAATAAAATTATATTTGGTACTGGATACTGGTTTATCCCAGTACTATTCTTCGTTACTGGTGGCAGCTCTGGTTGTAGTGAAGTTCCTAAAAATCGGCAACTTACACCAGTTTTTCCAGTGTCCATATTCTAAAATTAAAATTTTTGTTACCCTACCCTGAATAGCTCTGCTATTTACCACAGATGAAAAAACCAGTAGTGCTGTACCTACCTTTTGAATAAAAGAAATGTTTGTTTGCCCGATTCAGGAATTAATTTTTTTATTAGCTAAATTCTTACTCTTCGTACTGAAAAAAATATCACGCATTTAGGACATAGTTTTTAAAATGGTGTATCGTTTGTTAGAAAAAGTTATTGCTATTTTACTGCAAAAGAAGATCATTTTTCTATTATTTCAATTATTAGGAAATCTAGTGAAAACGTGTTCGGTTGCCTGTACCAATAGAATTTGAATAGGGGTATTTTTAAAATACTCATAGATACTAACGACACTATTTTAAAAGTTATAGCTGATAGAAAATACGAAAAATATAAAACTAATTAAGCAGCTATGACTTTTAAAATACTGTCATTAGGATCTACGTATATTTTAAAAAATAAATTATCCTTCCAAATCCACTAGCTTTTCGAGCTAGTTGTAAATAAAATTCTATTGTTACCGGCAACCGAACATACTACTCATAAAGTTTTAAGTGACAGGCATTTATTTAAACCCAACAAATAATGTGTTAAACGATAGACAAGGGTTAAACCTATGCATGTTTTTAAATAAGATCTTTTTATTCGTCTTCTGTGTTATCTTCTGTGCTGGTGGTGGTCTTGCACTGATGCAATGGATATGGCTGTCCACTAGTGTCCAGGTCATTATGCACGGCGAGTGAGAAAACGATTTCTTTTTCACATATCTATCAGCTCTTTAAGAGATGCCGTTGATTTTTTAGACACTGTATAACCAATAAATTTTTTAGATATTGCCCTTCTATTCTACTTTGTATGTTTTATGCGATATGCCCCTTTTTGTTTCAGTGAAAACTTTCCTGAAATTAGGTAGACCTTCAAAAGTTTAACTGGAAGTAACGTTAGCTTTGTTTATTTTCAATGGGATCAGGCAACCTTAATTCAATTCTTCTTGAAATCAAAGATCAATTTCTTAAGATGAATATTAAATTGCTAAAACATAACAGTAGGTGAATAGTAGTGATTTCACTTTTTTTCAAATGGAAACTTTTTTATTATCTCCATTGAATTCCCCATTAAACTTGCTGTTTATAGTTTTACAATTGTTTACATCAAAATATTTCGGAAAAAAAATTGGCTTAATTAAAATGGCTCAAAACATCGATAAAATTATTTGTGGAATTGTCTAAATAGCTGAAAACAACAAGATAAAATCGCATAACTACACTTTTGCGATCGAGTACGTCCCTGTTGCCTAGCCGGGTGAAATTTTATAGCCTACCGACCAATCGTGGAACGTCATTGAACACGTGGTTTTATTTGCGCCAGGCGTAAGGAGGCCTTTTTTAAACAAATTCTTGATTCGTGATAATGTCACCGGAAATAAAGATCCGATTAGATTAAAAGTGTGTATATCCGCATTAATCAACTACTGGAGATTTTTATTTCCAAAATTGCGAAAAAATTCGGGTGCAACTATTTTTGTTGTCAGAATTTTTACAATTTCAAATATTAAAAAATATATTTTTTTATTTCTTTAGCATGTTTGTTATTTATGAAACCGATAGATATAAAGCAGAGTTTCTATATTTTTTGTTATTAAGAAACTACTGACCCAATAAATAATCACTTGCCTCATTTGGTCAACTTTGTCACTATACGCTAATCTCTGTACGTGTATCCACATGCCGTAATAGGCATTCAAGGTATTATTAACCATCAGCTTTCCTAACAATTATTGCGAGAAATCGGACTAGTCCAGGCTAATAGGTAATAGGTATTACCTGAGTATTAAGTTATTCGTCCTACCTTGCTACTTTTTAGTAGGTAGGTACTATTGTTATAGATGAAACGTATTTATTTATGTTGGTATTAAATGCTTCCTTGTTAAATGCTTAGTTTTAATGAAATATACGGGCTGTACTTACTAATATTGGTCTTAGGTCTTAGAGTTTGAGAGAGAGGCAGTACCTTACAGATAAAAAATACAATATATGATGCATTCTAACGTTGCTAATTTTGCATATATTGAGCCGAAACTAGTTATTAACTTGGGAATTTTTGTATCTTTCCCAAACAAAGCCAGATAGCCATTATATATATTTAATTTTTAGCATCTTTCCTCATAGTTTCGCAACTGTTTAGATTTGGGGAAAATCTGGACAAATTACAATTTATGTTTGCTCTCTAAAAATGTGATCTGAAATATAATTTATTATACCAGCGGTGTAATTTCAGGTTAAAAAATATTTCCTTCTCCCCATATCTATGCTACTTAATCACAAGGATTTCTTAATTTAATACTAAATAATACACGAAGCTCGACAAAACAGTACCTATACAGTATACTGGGTGACAATGTTTTTAAATAAAATTTAAATTTTCACTCTCGCAGAAATACACAAATTTCCCTGTAATTAAATCTGCGAAACTAGCATCCGATTAACTTTCTTCTTAAATGGAATCAGGAAACTTTGATTCAAAATTTAAACTATCATTATTTAAATTATCACATTCTAAAAGTTCAATAATATTGGTCTTGGCTAAAAAAGAAAATCTATCCGTATTGGGATTTTTCTATTAACATTCTGTACTTCTACCGAATTTCTTGCAATCTGTATAAATGTGTTTTTAATTGGGTTTTTCGACACCAAACTTATTAAAAGACTACTTTTTTAAGTTTCCTAGAAAAATCATAAATGAACGAAACTTTGAAGGTTTCACTCAAAAAATAATTTAAACAAATTTGTTTTCTGAGCTTTCAGAGAATAAATCTTCCTCCTTTCTCAAAGATCATGTCACGTCAAAGTGAAATGATAAGTTAAAATGTCATGACAACAGAAACAATAGCCTAGCCACCTGTCTGTAACAATAGTATATTATACACCTAGGTTGAGAAGGGAGCCATTATTTACCGAGCATTTTTATAATATGAAGGATATAATATGCGAGGTAAATAATATCCTTCTCAACCGAAGTGTATATATAATTTTTTTACTACTAACATTAAAATATTGCCATATTTTAGTCATTTCTCGCTTTTTTCAAATACTTCATAATATCAAGTAGCCTGGGAGTTCAGTTGTCAAGCTGATAAAATGTCACTAATTTTTAAATCACATAGAAAATGTTTCATTATTTACCTAGGTATTTTTTTATTATCATTATTTACCTAGGTAGAGAAATATTACTTCTCATTAGAGGAATGTGGTAAATAATGGTGATTTCTCAGGTTAGTAGTAAAAAAAGTTATTTCTTGAGTTAAACATTCAAAGTTTCGTTCATTGACTGTTAAGAATTTATGAATTTTCCAGGCAAGTTCAAAAAGTTGTCTTGTCCCAATGAAAAATTAAATGGATTTTTTTGCGAAACAAATAAATTTCCGAACATATCTAGGTATATAAATGTTTTTCATTTTTTTCATTTTGCCCTGTACGTTGGATAATATTTCTTTACTCAGTGATAATATCCTTTTGATTTTAATAAAGCTAGCGTAAGCTAAAGCACCGATAAGCATTCTTTTAGTATCTTTGTTTTATATCAATCCATATTTTGTACATTTTTGGTCCCGTGGCACCTTATCAACGCGTATATGGTCGATTTTGACAAAGAACGCGGTCAGGTCAAATTTGTATTTTTTGTAAGTTTTTCACCCTTAATTTTTTTGCGATTGTAAAATCTAGAAGCAAAAGGGCCCGCAATGTCTACTGAGTTTTAGGTCGGAAACATTAGGAAACACTTTTCATTAAATTTAAGATAATATTATATGAATGCGGACTTCGATGGACTCTAATGTTTATAGTTCTTAGCTATTTTCGAATTGATTGAAAAATTATAGGCAAATACCTACTATAAACACAGAAACGAGAACTAATCCGCCATCTATCGACCGAAAGCTGAACTGTGTGTGTTTGGTTTCAGGCGTATTCAAGCGCAATACGACCACCTGGAGAAAGAGTACAGGCAGCATGCATTGGGAGCGCTTCTATCCGTGAACACCAGAGGATGCGGCAAGGCAAGTTTTAATAAATTTATAATATTTCAGCATTGAGTAAAGGAATAATTACTCAATGATTTCAGTGAAATTCTTCTTTAAACTGTGACAGGATATATTTGAATATCCATAGAAAAATATTACAGTAGTAGTATCAGATTATAAAAAAAAATTGTTCCGGCACACATTCTATAGCAAATTAAATCCATATTTTGCTCAGATAACTTCAATAAAATTATATTTGTGGATTTGCACGATATTGTGTCTTTTTTTCAAAAAACTAATTGACAAGATAGTTTTTGAGATATCTGGCCCTTAGCATTTTCAAAAAATTAATTCCGTATAGTCAATAGCAAAACTTGTTTTGGAAAAATGAAGACCCAAATCTAAGGGAAGGTTTTTATTAGAGTAGAAAGCAACAATATTATTACTTCATAATCATTTGAGGGGTATTAAATTTAAAAAATTTAAATTTCCACGAAACCGTAGCAGATATGAAAAAATATGAAGAATATTTTTTGTGGAAAATAAAGGGGATCATTCGAAATTAATGCCGCCCTTGACTTTGCAAAGGAGTGAACTACTTTTTTTTATTAAACTAGCCTCACTAATTACACATATCTCCTCCACTGGTTTTTGGATCACATGGATATATCACCATTTTGTTTCAACATATGCCAGTAACTAGTATACAGGGTGACCGTATTTCGAGTCTTTGCATGGGGATCTTGGTTATCTTAAGAGATACGAGGTCGGTTAAATTGGGACAAAGTTGCGGAATTTGATGCCGAGAAACATGGTAAAAAAATTTTGCTGGCCCTTCTCGTTTTGAAAATAATTCGAAAAAACTGAAAATTGTCGTTTTCGTTTTTATTTTTTTAAAAGAAAACGAATGGCGCTGGACATTTCTAAGTTAAATATTATTAAGGCACTTTTTTACAAGGAATCTAAATATGATCTTGCATTTTTTTTCTCGGCTCCCTGGACGATGAACGACGATCACCTTTTATTTTTCTTATGGGAGCCATATTGGATTCTTGCATTTTTGAAAAGAGGATTTTTTTCTGGTTAAAATGATATGTCACACATTATGCTTTACTTTGTTTTTCTTGCCGTAATATCAAATTAATCGTTTTTGCATAGAGTGCCTTGGAAACGTAAGCCCCATAATGTTTGACGTTTTTGCATAGAGTGCCTTCAGAGCCGGACTGGACCATCAGATCGGCCCGGGCCACGGCTTCCAACCAGCCCCTCTGTACCTAGACTTTGCCTCCGGCAAATTGGCGTATTTATAGAAAAGTCCAAAGCCCCCCCAATGTATGGACTATATCTATTTAGGGACAAATATTTACGTAAGCATTTTATTATTTATTAATCAAATTATAATTTTCTACTAAAAACACCTATCTTTGGTATGACCAAGACGTTCGTTGGTTCGTTATACGTAGTAAGCTGGTTGCACCAAGTTATACGGGGGCACCTCTATATTGACTTTCCATTATGCACCGTAAAGCGTTAGTGTATATCGTTAGTTTTTGGTACAATGTTAAAAATTAAAATGGAGTAATATAGATATAGCGGTATAGCAGAAAAATAAGGAGAATAATATGCATAATAAAAATGCAGGTATTTTACTTTTCCGTTTAAATAAAGCAAGATATACCTGACTAAACATAAGGTAAATAAAAATATACATAAGTGTGTACCTAAGAGCAAACAAAATACAAAATCAATTACATAGTTTACAAGTTTTGCAAAATTTTAAGTTTTGGATTTGATTTATTTTGTCTTTGCGTTGTTAATACCCTATTCGCAAATTTAAGTGTGTAGTAATACGAACTCGCGTATATAATGAAACCAAATAGTCATGGGAAAAAATCGCACACGGATATACCTAATGTATTTAACTGATCGGAATTCCTTAAGTAAGCTAGAACCTAAGCCATCCTGGCGCGATAAGTCATTAAATTTTGATAAGAAAATATTTTCTTAATTGATTATATAAATTATATATATTCACTAAATTCTCGTGGAGGTACCTTCAAACTGCCAAATGGTCATGAGCTGCCTTCATAGGCTTTTAGTTCACAAAATATTGTTGACTTGTCTCTGCCTGCCAGATTACGCAGACGAATATACCTCTAACCATAAGCTTCTGGTAATAATCTTAATGGAACAGCAGTTGTTAATAAACTTTTTCCGGACGAAGTGACCGACGAGGTGCAATATTCGCAATATTCGGAAATTTATGGTCTTTGACGAAGCCTAAGGCCTTGCTCCATAGCTGACATCTACAATAATTGCAACATTTTTATTTAAAACAAAGGAAAAAACACACCTGTGAGATGTTGGCTTTAAATTATTCAACATATATACAGGGTGTAACTTTGATAAGTACAGAAATTTTAAGGGCAGGTCGGGAAAAATGCACTTGTTACGCCTATGCAATTAAAATTTTTCTAAAGTGCATATTAACGTCAGAAATAATTTTTTTTAAAACGCTATTAAAACCCCTTTTTCCGACGCTACGGCCATGGGTCCTTGACCTTGCCGGGACCAGCTGGAACTGAGGCCGGTTCCGGCGGATCCCCCCCAATTCCGCCGTGCAGCGTTGTCAGACGTATAGCTCTTTCACAGTATTTCAGGAATAGTCTTTCAACTAGTTTTTGAACAAATCTTTAATGGTTCTTTTAGCGAATAGCATGCAAAAAAACTACCTTTCGGATGCCTGGATGATTTTCCTTGCGGGTGTCGTACTCCTTTCTTATGTTATCCAAAAATCCTCTCGAAAATCACAAGAAGCACTAGGTAACTGGTTGCCAGTCGAATCGCTTTTTCCGAGGCTTTTTCGCAGTATTTGAAGAATATTGACGCAACCATGTATCATTTGGTGTATGTGGAGATTAAATAAATAAATAAATAATTTTTGGACAACTCCTTAAAGGTTCTTTTAGCGAATAGCTCGACGAATAGCATGAAAAAGCCTACCTTTGAGATGCATCGGTTATTTTTACTATTTTCTTGTGTTTAGATACTATCCAAAAATCTTCACAAAATCACATAAAGCACTAAGTACCTACCTAACTAGTGGCACTGTTTTTATACGATGGTCGCGAAGGTATAACACTTCATAGTCTCTTTTTACGGAAATACGAACAAAACACTTGTTTTTTTTTCACTGCACACTTAAAGCGGCGCGATGCCAAATATTAGGGACGTCTCGGTTTCCCTCAGCTGATTTATTCCAACGGGGACTCGACTAGGTGGATTGTACAATAATTAGATCCATACCGTATGCGTCTAATAAAACCCGAATTTTCGCGAACCCTTGAAGCTGCTTCTTTTATCCTCGCGCGTAATTGGGGTACCTAGTAGGAACCTATCTAGCACTGTTTTCATACGAAGGCCGCGAACGTTTAACACTGCATTTCTTAACGGAAATATGAAAAAATCACTTGTTATTTCACTGCAAATTCGTAGCGGCAATTGCAACAGGTTTGGACATCACTGCTTGTCCAAAAAAATGGCGAACGGATCTGGAAAAATGTACAGAAGCAGGTTCAGTTCCGACGACAGTTCGTAAAACAAAGCAAAGTAACGGAACAATATCGGTTAGCGAGACGCGACGTTTGCATACGCGTCCACGTTTTGGAAACAGAATTGTTATACCACAGAATAGCCACACGTAAGGCATTGTGTATAATAATAAATTGCTTGTTGAAGCTGGCGCTCCCAAAAATTACAGGCGGACGCGGATCGATATCAATCAGCTGTTAAATCCCAAAATCGGACGGACGATCTTCGACTAGCGCGTCGGCTACGGCGCGGCGGTACGGTGACGGAGACGGCGTACGTGCGCACAAGCTTTCCCCCATACCATTCAATACCACTATTCGGTGTTGCCGTTTATGCCGACATGTCCCCAAACTGACTTAAAGTCCCTTAAATCCGATTTTTGATTTTCGCGGATTTATACGGGGTTTCATTCGTTATAAGTTAATCTACTATCTCGTATAATTATTACGCACAAAAACGGGTAAATCCATGTAAAAATCCACTACACAATTAAATTTATACGGAATTAAATTACTAAATCAGGTAAATTTTCAGCACACTTGGCAACATAGTAGCGCCGCCCCGAGAGAAGTAGGGGCCGCGAGCCGCGATTGGCTAATATCGCGCACTAGTTATGAGTAGTGGGGATCACCTGTAGTGTCGATGTCAAGTGGCGCCCCGCGCTTGCGCTCCTCGCCCAGCTGTAATTTAGTAGGTCGGCCGGGCCGGGCGGCGTGGAAATGGAGCAAAATCGAGTGAATCAGTGCCAGTGAATTCATTCGTAATTGTAATTATTGCGCGATTCGGCGCGGCGTCGTTTTTGTGTGAAGTTGGCGTCGGACGCCAGCGCCCGACGCCAACGTCATATGCCCGCGCCTGGCAAATCTCGGCGAAGGAATGTCGGGCAGTAGTCAAGGGCACGCAGAAGCTTAAATTCACCAGGAGGAGTCGCTGTTTTTCGGTTTTTGGGGACATTACGCGACATTTCGCCACCAAGTTTTTAAGAAAAGTAAGAGGAATGGTAAGGAATTAACTTGAGAGAGTTCCGAAACGGCAAAGGGTTAAAAAATGCGGAAATGATAAGCACGCCAATTTGACAGTCTTCCCCAACTATTTTCGGAACCGAATAATTTTTTATTTACAACCATGTATGTAATATCGACATTTCTGACTTTTTAGAAGTTTGAAAGTGTCAATTTTTTGACTTTTACTTCCCGCCCTCCCGCCCGGGTGGAAAGTTTACTTTATCTCGAGACACCTCGGTGTGTAATATACTATTAAAAGTAGACAATAGACAGGACAACAACCCTGAGGGGGTTTAAAAGTGGCGCACCATCAGGCAAGGGTAGAAAAATATTAAAAACGATGAACAAATCGGGGCCGCGCGTTAAATTCACATCAAATGACAGTCTTCCCCCACTTTTTTCGGAAACGAATAATTTTTTAAAAGTAGATAATACATAGGACCACAACCCTGAGGGGGTTTAAAGGTGGCGCACTATCGGGCAAGGGTTGAAAAATATTAAAAACTATGAACAAATCGAAGCCGCGCGTTAAATTCACGTCAAATTACAGTCTTCCCCCACTTTTTTCGAGATGATAGGGCTACAGGCGAACACTCGCTAAAAAAAAGTAACGCGCCGCTGCTCTACGCTCTACCCTATGGGTGGTTGTGGAAATTTGCAATTTTTACAGATAATTTGTATTTTAAAACAAATACTTTATTCAGTTGATTGCCGATCAGAAATTTATTATCCCAAGGTGTCCCAAGAGATGGCTAATTATTAGTATAAAAAAATTGCGGCCTGAAAATCAGTTGTAAAATAGGTAGGTAGGTAGATACCTACTCCACAAAAGACTTGTCAAAAAATTATGAGTGTGAAATCAGCAATGAGTTTTCTAGCAATGACTTCTCCGAGCGGCGCTCGGATACATTTCTGCTGCCTAGGGACTTAAAATAACAGTAAAGTGATAAAAACTGACGTGTTTGTTAAATTATTGTGTGCGCCTGTGAAGAAAGCAATAAACAGTTCGTCACAGCAACCGACATAAAAAAAACGTGGATACCTACCAGCAGTAATTTTCAAAGGTACCTAGGTACCTAATTCTGCAAGCAGATTTATTCCACTCTGACATGCGGCAACGTCGCGGTATTCCCCTTCCTAATCTAACGTTATTCCCCTCCATCTCCTAGGGAGAGGTTAGACCTCCCCTCTAAGCGCTTCTAGTGACGATCCAGCGGCGTGCATTGAGCACGGATAAAGATTGATTTGCCCCATTTTCTAAACATCGATTAAAAAAATTTTTTTTTTCATTTTTCGGTTTTATGAACGTCCCCGATTACGTGGTTAAAATTTCTGTACCTATCAAAGATACACCCTGTATAATAATATTTCGATGACTATAAAAATAATTGATTAAGAAATTTTTCTTATACGCCAAACTAAATCCTACCTTTCAATGTCATTAGGAATTGGAAAAAAGACACACAGTCTTTTCAATTGCTTTTACAGCCATCCGCACTGCAATAAGGACCGTGATAAGCCATCACTACTCAAAATTGGCAACGCTCGGAATCGCCCGCTCAGCGGGATATCGATCGAGGGCTAAGGCAGGGAGGAAATATTTGTTTACACAGGCCAAGTGAGCGGACTTATAGTATTCTCTAGACTTTGGTAAAAGTACAAAAGTGCAGCCCAACGGCTGGTGCGGCCTGCGGCCGAAGGCCGAAGCGATGTTGCCAATTAGAAACATCGCAGCATCGCTGTCGAGTTTACGGCCACGAAGGTGCTGCAGCGGCCCGCGGTCGCGAGTCGCGACCGTCTGTCTACCGTTGCGACCAATATATCCTCCCCCCCCCCCCACTACCACCTGTGACCGAACCCCAACCAAACGGTATCGGGATATCTATCTATATTTCTATAATTTATTACATGACTTGTGGGTTGTGGTTGTGGGCTGCAGGGGGCCTGCGGCCCCCATCAGCCCCAAACCCGGCGGCCCTTCGGGCGCTCGCCCGATCGCCCGGCCTCCCAGTCCGGCTCTGAGTGCCTTGGAAACATAAGCCCCATGGCGTTTGATAGTTTAGTACAATTTTAAATGTCACGGATACTTTATTTTACTAACAAAATGTCATTTTCCATGAAGAAGACAATAAATTTAACACTGAACCGTTAAACAATGTTCCAAAGCACACTTCGCAACAATGGGTAACTAGGCTTATGTTTCCGCAAGGTACTCTATCCAAAAACGATTAATTTGATATTACTGCAAGAAAAACAAAGTAAAGCATAATGTGCGACATATCATTTTAACCAAAAAAAGTCCTCTTTTCAAAAATGCAAAAATCCAACCATAAGAAAAATAAAAGTTGATCGTCATATCCTTGTCCAGGGAGGCGAGAAAAAAATGCAAGATCATATTTAGATTCCTTATAAAAAGTACCTTAATAATGTTTAACTTATAAAGATCCAGCGCCATTCGTTTTCGTTTCAAAAATTAAAAACGAAAACGACAATTTTCAGTTTTTTCGCATTATTTTCAAAACGAGAAGGGCCAGCGAAATTTTTTTTTATTATGTTACTCGGCATCAAATTCCGCAACTTTGCCCCAATTTAACCGACCTCGTATCTCTTGAGATAACCAAGATCCCCATGCATAGACTCGAAATACGGTCACCCTGTATACCAAGATTGGTTTGAATAGCTATATTATTTCCAGAGATATTAAAAAATATCTTTACTTTTCTGCAAAATATAACACCCTGTAACTTCCTTACGGAGCAGCAAAGACATTAAGTTTATATTTTTATAGTTTATAAGAAGTGGTATTATTTTTCAAAGTTTTATTGTTTTACAAACTTTGTCAATTTAAAACTGAAACAACCCGTATTTCTTCAGTAAATTGTGACTTTGGTGTTGTTTTGGTCAAATTCGATAATTTATTTGAAACCTGTTGAATGTGTGACAAAAAACAAGTACGTGGCATTCAACACTATGGTATGTAGTTTTATATCCCCGCAATGGATTATCAAAAAATCGTATAAAGGGTGAACTTTTCTTAAGGAAAACAAAAAATTAAACGTGCTAAATCTGACGCTGGAATTTTTGAATTTTTTAAATATTATGAGATTTTAACAAGCCGTCCAATAGTTATTGCCTGCGAAAATGTTGGTCAAAATTGATAAATCACCAAGTATATCTGTAAAAAGGGACAATAAAATTGAGGTTTTTTAATAGCCATTTCTGCCCTATCCGCTGTAGCAGTATGTCCCTTTCCTCACGGAACACCCACATAAAAGTTTATGTGGATTAATCGTTTATGTTAATCGATCTTGAGCATTTTGCAAGATTTATGAGACATAATGCGGGAAGCTTGTTTACAAATTAGGCTACGACAACTGAGAAATGTTGCACACAATTTCAGAAAAAAGTGTCATGGTTGAAGCCCAGATTGAGACTTAGTGACATTTAAATTTAATTTTAAATAAATGGCTATGTAACGCCGAATGTAGATATTTAAACTTTAACTTATTTGAAAATAAATTGTTTTACTACCATGAAAATATTTCGCTTGTCTAATTGGATGTTTATTGATGCTCTGACAGTCATTTTGAAAATAATTTTTGACTTTTAGGGTAGGGTAATTGCAGTGAGTTTTCTGATTTCTTCTGTTAACCGGTAGCTCTGGTAAACGGTAAATACTTTGGTCTTCCTATAAATAATACTACTACAGGATACCATGTCATTTACATGCGGTCTGAGCCATTTAGGCCGTATAGATACGACCTAGACCATATTCATACGGTCTATTTTCATATATTATGGCCAATGATAAGTTTCAGCAGTATAGATATACTCGAACACCCTCCGATCAAATATCTTGATCGGAGCGTACACCATAGATATATACCATGCATCCATGCATGTAGCCATAACAAACCAAATCTTTTTGAAAAATTAATTGGTTAACTTAGATTTAGTGCTGTATAGCACCCAATTGATTTCTAAACGTAAAATCAACTTTTTGACTACCACCAGGATTTTTTAAATTTTCAATGTCAGTCAGTTTAAATGAATGAAAAAAATTCGGAGTAATCTATTATGAGCAAAAAATATGATACGTAAATCTTGATCTTTTTCTAACTTTTATTATTTTACTTTGAAAAAATACAATTGATGCAAAATTTCTTTTGACAAATGCCATTGAAAATAAACTGAATTCTGTCTTGTCAACAAAGCAAACAAAAATTATCTATAAGTTAATAAATCATATCGAAACAAAATGCATAAGTTGCAGACAGAACTGAAGTGGTAGTTTAAATTTTTAATAGAAATAGAAACTTTCTCCCCAAAAATATATACGGGAGGGCTATAGCCCCGTCGCCACCAGCACCCCCACGCTACGCCACTGGTTACAACAGCAAGTTAAATAGACGAATCATTTCGACTTAATTTCCAACTGAACGATTATCCTAAGATTTGGCAGAAAGTATAAAATATAAAATAATAATACGGGGTGTCCCAGTTAAAACGTTACGAGTGATTATCTCTGTAATTTTTAAGATAAATTGGTGCGGTTCAAAAACTTAACTTATGTATTTTTTCCAGCGAATTGAATGCCGCCAAGAAAGAAACAATTTAATTTCAAACAAAAAAGTTATCGCAAAAAAAAACGATTTTTTTTGGAACAATCAAGTTGGCGATTTTGTTTGCAATTTTCATTACACTGTTAAAGTGAGTAAAAAATCTGCACCGTTGAATATCACTTCCGGTTTAGTCGGAATTTACATTTTTTTCTTTCCCTAAGAAGTTACGAGCGATTATCGTATGTAATATCACAGGTGCTGGTAATTTTATCGATAATTTTTTCGAAAGCGCGCTATTTTGCCTAGAAAGATCACGAGTATAAATTATTGGTCTTTTATCTCTGAAAATAAAAGCCCAATTTCTACGGTACGAGTGGTTTTGCTAATGGGCAAAATAGGGCTTGAGAATAAAATTATCCAGAAAAATTTCCGGCACGAGTGGTATTTGTCGAGATTATTTCTCGAATACGATTTAATAATTTCTGTATTAATTTTTTCTATGTTTATTGACTGCTTCGACTGTAGCGTTCGAGTAAACAAACATGACGCTTGGATATCCAAGGCAAATGCGATTATACCTACACCCTGTCAGCGTTGGTTTATTTTCTGAATGTGTCATAAATTTAAAAAAAAGTTAGCAATGTACTTAAAAGTTATATAAATTCATTGATACAATGCTTAATAGTACCGCAACATAATTTATAAGCTGCATAATTTAGAATCGTGTGAAACACAAAAACTTTAAGGAGTAGGTACGTGTTTGTATCCAACAGATTCGCGGTTGCTAAGCAACGAAGTGATAATTTGCACAA
This sequence comes from Pseudeuparius sepicola, assembly GCA_963920635.1. Lineage (NCBI taxonomy): Eukaryota > Metazoa > Arthropoda > Insecta > Coleoptera > Anthribidae > Pseudeuparius > Pseudeuparius sepicola. The sequence goes on along the minus strand of OY987302.1, from coordinate 40,204,692 downwards.
GTCCAATTACCGCGATAATTTGCACAAGTGCAATTATCGCTAGCAGAGGCATATGATTGGTTGGATTTTTATGGAAGGAGCTACCTTATTGAATGCAAGCAGTATGAGGGAAATAATCTTCGTAATTTTTATGGCATTTTTTGAAACACCATAAACTTACGTAGTTTCTTCAAGGAATGCCACTAAGAAAAACGCAGGGGAGTTTCAAACAAGAAAATGATCGACAATAAACGATTATTTTGAAAAAATAAAATGTGGATTTTGTTGCATTTTTTCATTAGACTAGTAAAGTTAATAAAAAATCTGCACCTTACGATTTAATATCATTTCTGGTTTAGTCGGAAGTGACGGTTGTTTTTGTTAAAAAATTATATATTTTTTGTAGACTTAGCTGGGACAAATAACATTACTTCCACTAAACTGAAAGTGACATTCAGCCGTGCTGTACAGATTTTTTAATCACTTCTTTCAAAAAAATTACCGAGATAATCGCTCGTAACGTCTTAGAGGAACCAAAAAACCTCATTTCCGTGTGGAAGTGATATTCAAGTGTCCGGTGCAATTTTTTATGTACTTTATCAGCCTAATAAATCGCCATCGGTTACTTTACGATAATTGGTTTGTTTGAAATTCAATTTTTTTTTCTTGGCGGCAACTACACAAGTATAGTTTTCGAAATACCAATTTCTCTCGAAAATTACCGAGATAATCGTCCGTAATAGGCCTGAGACAAAATATCGATAAAATCGATACTATCAATACTCGATAAATTGAAATATCGATATTATCGATATTTTCGATCTTTTCGATTTTGTCGATCTTCTCGATTTTATCGATCTTCTCGATTTTATCGATTTTATCGATTTTTTCGATTTTATAGATATTTTTGATTTTATCGATCTTTTCGATTTTATCGATCTTTTCGATTTTATCGATCTTTTCGATTTTATCGATCTTTTCGATTTTATCGATCTTTTCGATTTTATCGACCTTTTCGATTTTATCGATCTTTTCGATTTTATCGATCTTTTCGATTTTATCGATATTTTTGATTTTATCGATCTTTCCAATTATATCTTTTGAAATTGTTTGCAAAAATAAAGGAAATTGCTGCACCCATTGCGTCCAGACCGCGCCCGCAGCAAGCCTATCGGCATTTTTTTGTCTAGCTTCTTAAATAAAATTGATTATATCGATTTTATCGATAAGATCAATTATATCGATAAATCGATTTTATCGATAAGATCGATTTTATCGATAAGATCGATTTTATCAAAATGATCGATAAGGTCGATTTTATCGATAAGATCGATTTTAACGATAAGATCGATTTTATAGATAAAACTTGAAAAAAAAACTTAAAAATATTTCAAAACTCTTTGGTAACATAGGCAAAAAATCGCAAAAATTGCAATTATTATTATTTAGGTATTTACATATTATTTATCCCTATTCCTTATTACGTCTTCACTGCATTTAAAATGCTGGCCGACAGATTTGCCTTAATCGCCAGTTCATCTCTATGTGGAAAGCTTAACTTGAGGAAAGTATTCTGCAAACTATTTATTAACAATAATTTAGTTATGTGATTTTTATTGAGATTATTACGCTTATAGGATTAACACATTGTAATGATCCGAAAAATGATTACCTATGTGTGGAAATAAATAAGAAATCGACCTGTGTTAGTTAGAATCAAAGAACTATAGAGAAGGGAGAATACGCTACAAGCTGCACGGACTGGCTAATTTTTATTAGCCAGTCCGTGCAGCTCTTATTTTTATAAAAGCGGCCATATTACCCCCAGGGCAATATGGCCAGATTGGTAGAAAAGTCATGACCTGGAAGCTAAAAATATTACTTTCGTTATTAGGTACTTACCGAAAATGTAAGTAGTGATAAGTAGATACAATATAATTACGTTTATTTTTGCAACAGGAACCACTTGTACATGGCATATCACTGCGCAGATTTACGCAATATCCTTGTAGACAATAATTACTATTAGGACAATATTATGATTTATAATAATCTACTTAGTTAGTGAGTTTCTGCTGATCAGATAATCACACCATCAATGTATAAAGTTACGTTTTAATTCATTTCGTTTTATTCATTACTTTTGCGTTAAAATTGCAGAAAATCTCACTTTGCGCATGCGTAATTTTCTTGCCAACAGTTAAGAAACAAACTCACATCTAGTGAAAACAATAACTCTAAGCAGGAAAACCCTACAAAGCAGCATTCCAAAAACATCAGTTTTTGGGATATAAGAAAATTTACTTGAAGGGGGAATATTTGCATGACGTCAGACTTAAGTCAAACAAAACCTGACCTAAACCCTGTAAAGTTTTTCTCTCCAAAATACGGCTAAAGATAAAGTTACTGCACAAACCAGGCTTTAAATTGCGTTAAAATTAAATTACATTTAATTTTGCTTCGTACTGCACACGACATTTTTACGTATAATACGTCCAAAAACACTGAAAATACAACCACTAGCACATGCTGCAAACTTCAAACGAAGGGACAATATGGCGACGCTTGGCCCTCTGTTGCCTTTCCCGAGAAACGATACGCGCAGTAGGTCCAAGCGCGTTCTCCCCTCTATAGTTCTCTGATTAGAATGTTACATCTGGTGTTGTCAAGAAAGGTACAAAAAACATTTCTTAAAAAAAAGTGGGCAAGGGTATTTTTGATTACATTGGGTGATACTAGATCAAAACCAATTTTTTATCTCACTTCCGGTTTAGCCGGAAATGAATGCTTTAAAAAAACGATATGTTTTGATGCTTTTTAATATGGAAGCAAATTGCCTAAAGGAAGTATGGAAACAATTTGTACGATACCTCTAAACCTCCAACCGTTTCCTTGATATTATAACCGGAAAATTTTAAAGCAACACGTACATGGCTTTCTGAAATTAAATCATATAAAAATCTGATTATCATGAAAACCTTTTATTTTATCGAATCAAATGTGGAGTAATTTTTTTTAGATAAATGAATAAACTAGGACAAAAAGCACATTTTTAGTAATATAGTATTTCTCTTTGATGCATTTACGTCCCTTATAAGAAATTTTGATGACTGATGTGAGCATTTTTGAGTTTTCCAGAACGTATAGAGATGTGCTTTGCAAGAGGCTTGTTATCATCAAAACTTCAGTAGGTATGTACTTACACCTAATCCAGACAAAATCGTTCTGTGAATTTCTATCAAGGCCATGGAAAATAAATACACAGGCTCTCAGAAGTAAACTAATGTTGGATGTTGGTTTATGGTTTATTATTCTAACCTGTGCATGATGTTAGTTTAACCCGAATGCATATTTATTGTGGAGTCGTGATTTTCACCAAAATATTTCTTGCAAGTAATGTGCAAATTGGTGTGAGAAAATATAAACAGTTCAATTAATTATTAGCATATACATGGTGTAACTAAAATGCTTGGCCATAATGTACCCGAAAACGTTTTCTTTTTTTACAGGTTGTTAAAAGGCAGGTAATAAAAAACTCTGCAAATAAATAGGCAATTTTTTATTGTTGAGATATTAAAAAAAGCATTTTGAAGAATCGTCTATGCATGTCCTACAACTTAAAAATCGAAAAACTACCATTAAGTTAAGAAAAGTAATGACGAGGTATCATGGAAAGTTATTTGAAAAAGGTGTTTTAAATGTAATTTTAGACTTTTGTGGAAAATTTAAGATAGTTGAAAATTACAATTTTTCAAAAATATTTGGACCACACTGCCATAGCCGATTTTAGGCAAGCTCTGAAGTTGAGAAAAATGGCAACATGGCTTGCGGGTCTGCCCGGCGGGGCCTGTCACTCCCTGTCAGTTGATTTTACATAAGAAACTTACCAGAATTAGTTTTATTGTGCGGGTGGTGGTATCGTCGTAAGATTTCTACGACGAGGCAGTGTGTCCCTGGGCGGAAACAGACTGCTCGAAGCACTGGCGACAGCTTCTTTATAAATTTGTTTTGTTTGTGCAAAACTGAAACATTTGTAAAATATTAAAGTGAATAAGCGAGAATATTTAGTCGTTCTTTCTACAGTTTGAAGCCTCAAGATGCTAAGAATCGTCGACGGAAGCTAGAACTTAGTTGAATACGTGGCTGTAAGTCAAATCGTAATAATAACTTGAAGTAGCTAGGCTTCTTTTGCTTGACGGCAGGCGGTAGACTTGTATTCGTTTTGGGCTTTCCAAAGGACAAAAATTTAAGTATAAAATGCTTAATAGACAAGCTAAAGTACCCTTAGAATTAAATAAGTTTTGTAATTTTTTGAAACATTGTTTAATATTGTTGCAAAATTTTCTTTACCTAATTAAAGTCACAAGATAATATATGTATTATGAAATTGACCCTAACTGTCATTTCAATCATAAGATATTGCTCCCCTTCACAAAACGCAGTTTTATGTTCGTTTGTTGTTTATATTTTACGAAAATTTAACCATAAGGGAAGATAATCATCATTTGCCTACGACGGGTCATTTTGCGGATTCGACTTATAACTGTAGTCTCCTCTATTTACCCAAATTTGCCATATTATTTGTGGGAAATGTACCTCTCCACACCAGGAATCGTACTTATTTTAAATGCTTATACTTAATGGATATTTTGTTACTGATTTTATTATCGTCTGTTAAACAAACATATTTACTTAACCTATTATAATTATTAAAATTTTAGAAAACTTTATTAGAAATGAAAAACTAAGTCAAAGTGCCGAAAAATTCGTTGTGACACTGCATGTAATTTTATAATTTAAATTATAATAGCATTTTTCTCTATATAACATGCGCCAAAAGGGTCTCCATGCAAATAATAATAATAAACTAAAATGAAATTATTTCGGTGTTATCAATCTGTGGGTGTTATGTCTTTTTTATATTTGTTAGCTTTCTTATTTTAAGAGTATAAAAATGTACATAAGGCGTTATCTAACCTGTTCCTATATATATTGTGCTCGGAATCAATAAAGAATTTGAATTTGTAAAGCTTTGAGTGCTCTATCATAATCATGAACCAAATTTGACATAGCTCTAAAGAAAAGAGGAGGGAGCGAAAATGACCAAGTATGGCATGCGGCCATGCACACCTGTTTGTATAGGTAAAACCAAAATCAAGAGCGTTACCTACATATTATCAAATAAAAAAATACGCTTTGGCCGCTTTACAGCAATTTAAAATAATCCACATTTTTTCATTCCCTTTAGTTTAAAATAAATTTTCCAGCCACACCGTTTTATCGATATTTTTCTTAAGGGCTGTTTTGCGGTTATTTGTGGGGAAAATATTCTGAATCTTATAACGTAAGTTAGGTACCCACCCACAAGGCAGTCCAAAACTGATGAAAATCTCGCGACAAGCTTTTCATATACAATTGTTGTATAATGTAACAAAATTATGGGTTTTCTTTGGTTTCATTCATTTCAAATATTATTTCCTTCTTTTCAGAGCATTTAAATAATGGTTTGTTTTTAATAATATATTTTACTATTAATTGCATAATTAATGCAGCTGTGGCCATATTGAATTTAGTGTGATGTCACTAACTTTATCGTTTTCTACTCTTAATTTATAATTTAATACAAAATATAATTTTATATAGAACTGTGAAAAGTTAACAATAATATAATACGGTTTACGGGTTTTAACAAAAGGTATTGAATTTTTATGTAGATTTTAATTGCAGACAAAAATGTCCTCTTGGTATTTGTTCGCATGTATTATAGTTTAATGGCAAATTTCATTTTTTTTTTGTATTAATTCGGGGTATTTCTGAAAAATTATCTAAAAAATTTGCTCCATAAGTAACACTTAAAGTAGAAAAAACGTGTTTCTTACTTTAAATAAAGTAACTTTTTCCAATAAACTTACTCTTTTAAGGTTTTACTTTTCAAGATACAGATCGTAACCTTAATTGTATATTCCTTAAAAATGTTTTAGACCCTGTTACTTCAAAAGTATAGCCTTAACTAGGTAAGTTTATTGGAGAAAGTTACTTTATTTAATGTAGCAAACACATTAATTCTACTTTAAGTGTTACTTATGGAGCAATATTTTTAGATAATTTTCAGAAATACCCCGAAATAATACAAAAAAATGAAATTTTCCGTTAAACTAGAACACATGCCAACAAATACCAAATACAATACAAGGTGATTCATTTTTTTCTACAAATAATTTTCCAATTACCCACTTCTCCGCCACTGGTTTTGCAAGATATTCGATAATAACAGGTTTTATGCTAACCCGTGCCGTTATAGCGTATACCAAATATGACTTAAATATCTCAACTAGTTTGGTAAATATTCAATAAAGTTTACATATTTCTTACAATTTTAACACCCTGTAACTTTTTTATAAGGCCTTAAAATGATATAGTTTATAGAAGAAAGTGCGGTTATTTTTTGAAGATCTATGACCTGTTAAAGTCCTGCTACAAAAAACTGATCCACCCTGTATATATATATATATATATATATATATACAACTTTAAAACTGTACAAATCCGTAAAATCTTCATTTTTGGAGATAATCGCCTAATCTTTTTTTGTTTGAAAGGCCTTCAAAAACCGCGTCTTTTGACCCTTTTTATACCCCCGATTTTCACGAAAAGCATTTAGCGATTTTTTCATTTAGAATCTGACCCCATAGCGTTAATCAGAACACCCCAAAACCCCCTTATACCAAATTCGAACAAAAAATATACAGGTAGTTCTATTCTGTAGGGTGTCAAAGTTAAACAAAATAGGAATTTTAAAGACATCTGGCGAGTCAAGTGTGCCAGAGAATCCCTTCAAAACAGTTGCATGGTCAACAGGACGACTCAAAATGTTGGTGTAAAAAGATTTACTACAAAAATATACAGGGTATTTTTCTCTGAGCCATCTCAAAATTCTGAATTTTTATTAAACTTTATACTGATCAGGAGTGCTCTGGAATCATTGAAAAAATATTAATAAACACAAAAGTAATTTATTCCTTTACAAAATGCCAACCAACAAGTAAATTATTGGGCCTTTCTCAACAAAGTCACTATCTAAGATGATACATTTTCTGTGCGTTTCCTGTTGTGGCACACCAGCCACCTTAACTGATATGGACTTACTGTCTGACAGGCTTCTGTATTTTTTAGATTTAGTTTGTTTATAGTGTGTGGCTTTGATGTACTCGATTTTTGGCCCGTATAAAGTTTCAAAAATTCAGTAATTTGAGATGATACAGATAAGAATACTCTGTATATTTTGTATTGGACCTTTGCACACCAACATCTTGAGTGGTTCTATTGACCATTCAACTGTTTTGAGGGGAGTCCATGGCACACTTGACTTGGCAGATGCCTTTAAAATTCCTATTTTGCTCAACTTTGACACCCTGCAGAAAGGAACTCCCTGTATATTTTTTATTCAAATTTAGTATATAGGGGTTATGGGGTGTTCTGATTAACGCTGTGGGGTCAGATTTTAAATAAAAAATCTCTAAATGGTTTTCGTTCAAATCGGGGATATAAAAAAATCGGAGCCGGCCCTGGATTTGCATTTTGAAAATGGCAGATAGGTCAAAAGAAGCGGTTTTTAAAGGCCTTTCAAACAAAAAAAGTTTAGGCTTTTGTCTCCAAAAATAAAGATTTTACGGATTTGTACAGTTATAAAGTTGGACACCCTGTATATAACAAGGATGCAAGAGTGTAAATGTATTTACAAAGAAAAAGTGATAATGGGCGAAAGCACTAAAACTTAACAAAAAAAATAGTAAACATACACGTGTTTCATGCTATTTGGCAATCGTCAGTACGGTGTAACGTCAACAAATCAAAAAGATAGGCGTGATTTTGGAAGCAACAAATGAAGTCCAGGCAGGAGCCAACAGCACATTTGCAGCTTCAGTCTGCACATCCTCTGTTGGCTCCTCCCTGGACTATAATGCAAAAAGTTAACAACAAAAACTAGTAACCGCATACACCTTGTTTCATGCTATTTGGCAATCATCAGTACGGTGTAACATAAACAAATAAAAAAGATAGGCGTGATTTGGGAAGCAACAAATGAAGTCCAGGCAGGAGCCAACAGTATATTTGCAGCTTCAGTCAGACATCCCCTGGATTTGGGGCTTGTACTAACATGGCCACGGAGGCTGCTAAAGTGACTTGCGTGGAAATCTTCATAACCCAAGATATAATGACAACAAGGATGCAAGATTGAATATAATATAATAGAGGAAATAAAAATGATGCATCATCTGGAATGTTACAAAAAATCTCCTTTGTTCGCCGGAAGTAGGACTTTCAATCTGCTTCCAATTTCACTAAAAACAATTATTCTATTCACAAATGAATTGAAAAAACATCTAAAAAAACTTTTAAGTTCAAACTCTTTTTATAGTATCCTCGATTTCATAGATTATTGTAGGTCCGGGCTCTTTGAATGGATAGGATTATTTATAGATTGTCACAAAAATCTTATAGGCACTATCTTATACATATTGTTACTTCCACATCAAGAAGAAGATTGTTGTTATTGATAAAATTGAACAATAAACAATAACTTTGTTAGCCCTTTTGTCTTTTCTATAAAAGAAAAAAGTACTTATCGGTCACTGCGTAACGATTATGGGTTGATAGTTAACAGAGAAAAATTACACCAGTTGATACTTTATGGTCATATTAGGTCACAACCGTTTGACCTTGAAAATCAGAAACATTTCCTGTTCCTATAATTTTTGGTTAAAACAAGTATTTTTGTTATTGCACTAATCGTCCCTCTTTATCACGAGATCCATAAACGGAAAAATTTTAAAACATTTTCGATGCGATTTTAAAAATGCAAAAATATATAATACCTAATAATGTTCTCTACAGCTTATATCTAAAACTTTTATTCTATTACCCTGTACACTGTACAGGGGTTCCACTGGTACATACCTGCACACAAAGTACAAAATATTTTAACGTTTCGGTGGAGAAGACATTTCTACGGCACGGGATCATCGTAAAACTATCAACTTCCTCGTTCGTGCCAGGTGTACCTACATGGGCGCCCATAGGGGGGGGGGCAAAGGGGGGCACGTGCCCCCCCACTGGATATTCTCAAAATCCCTTCGCATTATATTTTATATTATTATAGTTAAGGAAAAGATTGTCATATCCTTCCAGGTATACAGGGTGTCTCGAAATTAGCCTGCTATAATTTACCAGCGTGTTCTACGACCTAAAAAAATAAAAAAAGTTCCTATAAACGTGGCCTTAAAAATTCACCCTAATGGAGCTATAGCCCCGAAAAGGGGCAGTTTCACAAACGGTTTTTTTCACAATTTTTCCAGAACGAACAAAGATAACATTCTGAAATTTGGTATGTATCTAATGTACCTGTGAGATTTGACATTTGCCGGGGTAGCGATAGTTAGACATTCTTAATCATAGGCGTCCTAAATAGGGGGTTAAGGGGTTAAAAATACCCTAAATATTTTGTGTGTGCTTTTTCCCCAAATTTATTACGAAACTATAAAATTTCAGGGTATTCTACGAAAAAAATGGTGCTCTTTTTGAACTTTGATAGCGTGCACTGTTTTCGAGTAAAATCGTATTGAAATTTTTTTGCAGAGGGCCATGAAAATGCGTATTAGAAATTAGCCTGCCATATTTTACCAGCGTGTTCTGTGGCCCAAAAAAATGAAAAAGTTTCTATAAACATGGCCTCAAAAGTGCCCCCTATTAAGAGGGCTATAGCTCCCGAAATGGACACTTTGGCATACGGTTTTTCCAAATATTTTGTCACGTTCTAAAATTCAAAAGTATCCAATTTCTTTCCTTTAGTGTTGTTATCTTGTAATTAATATAATAAACATATCCACCTTAAGTATTATTGTCCACTATAGCAATATATGAATGGGAATATATCTGTATGTATGCATATAAATAATATAATGGGTACATACATTTATTTATATCTCTCTGATTATTTTAAATAGGTATATTTTTTTTTCCTCTCATACAAATTAAATTAAAATAGTTCTTAGTAATTAAAAGTGGAATATTGATTTATTACCAAATTGGTATGCTCTTAATTTAATATTCGCATAGTTGCTTTAATGTATTTTCTCCCTCCTAATTAGTTTAATATTCTTCTATCAGTTATCAAGGTATATTGCTGGTTGCTTTCGTTAAGTAGAATTTCATATATTTTACCCACGGTTATGTCACCTTAGGTAGCGTGGTTTATGAATTTATTTTACAAGGTACTTGTCCTGTAGAACTTATTTTTCCCGTTGCATTTTCTATTACAGAAGATTCCTTGATCTGTATCTTCTACTTATTTGCCTTGCTATTTGTTGAGTCTAAGACTCTGGTGCGGCGCATTTGTGTGCAATTTATTTCTGGTCATTCGAAGTCAAACCGCTCCGCCCGCCAGTCTACCTGCACGTTATTCGCCGTGGTTTTTTTTATCAACTAGAATCGGCAGTTAATTCGGTTCTTTTCGTCGTATATTTTTAAATATTATACTTTCCCCCAATTTAGCAATTTTCTGTTTTGTTCATGAATACCTTATTCTTCAGATCGTCACTAGATATTTCTACTAGCTAACTTTTGTTGTTAACGTTATTTCGATTGGAGTTGCATTGAGAAAAATTATTTAAATAATATTTATTTGGTCTCAGTATTTTCGCGCTAATTTCTGTCGTATCTTCGGCACCCACTCGAACCTGGCCATTTTTGTAAAGTCAGGTTCCGAACGGTAGTGGTCGTATATGTGCTCTCCACGTATTTTTCCTTTTCATGGAAATCCGTTATGGGATATAGTGGAAACATATAACTAAAGTTGCTGTTTGCTGTTACTTGTACGTTGGTTGCGTTTTTGGTTGATTTTGGAAGCAACTTACGGCTTATGCCGGATTTTTGACCACCACCTTCGCAGAAGAACTTCGAGAAGTTTCGAGAACGACATTAAGCAGTCGATTGATTGGGTATTCCGAAAGGGAGCCTCAATTACATTAAGGCCGCTCTAGATCTACAGTAAGTGAGACCTATATTTGTTAACTCCAACTAATTTCCCTATTTTAGGGCCTTCTCTTTCCCCCCCCCCCCCTCTGACTAAGATTATCTGCCGAAGCAACAGTAGTGGACTACCTGGCTTTGCTCTGCATATTTTCCCGTCCATAGAGTCAGTTCTCCTGCTACTGATCTGTTATTTATGATCTGTTGTTAGTCGCTGGTGTGAACCTTGCCAACACGCCATCCGTCGGCTAGAGGAGAGGCACCGTCTGTCATTGGTTGGGAGGATCCAGCGCGGAAGAAATTCGAGATAAGTTTGTTCCGTGTTTGTGCCGTCTATTTGTGTAAACTAACCTTTTAATTTGTGTGTTCGCGAACCATTTATTTTATTTTGTTCTTCCTATGAGGGACAGCTCTATCCCCTGTCATTTTATACACGTTTGTGGTTGGTAGTTTTTTTTTTTAAATTGTATATTGGGCCCGTAAGGCTACACCTGTATGCGCATTATGTTTAACTAAATCGCAATTATTATACTATTATACTATACAAAATATATTACATCTCGTGTAAACCGATTTGTGATCACAAGGGGGTATAATATCGCTCACATAGTGTATATTCTAGTGAAGCTTTCTTTAATTAATAATAATTATAATCAGTATAATAATAGTTTTGGGCCTACGACTGACCCGTTTCCATTGTTTACTTGATGTGTACCTCACACCCTAATTTATAATCTGCTAAATACAGAGTGTTATGGATTGAACAGTCCCTTTTTTGCGTTACATAATATACAGGGTTAACTATGACTTAGTACAAAAATTTTTACCACGTGCGCAGGGTGGCTTAAGAAAACATAGAAAAATATTTTTAGATTTTTTTTACGATCTTTAAAAAAACGGGTAAAGACCCCTATTTTCCCTGTAAATCCCCGCCTTTAATGACGTCATCCAATTTGGCTTCTGAAGGTACTGACAGCTGAAGTGATTTTCCGCGGTGTTGCCGTTGATTTAGGAACGGTGAAAATACCTTTTTACTCAAACAAATTTAAAAAATACATAAATAACAATCGATTTGAATCTGTACAGATGCAGCGCTATTAGATTCCCCTTACCTTAGCTCGTATCCGGACCGGTTCCTACTCTCGCGGAAAGCTCATTACCGCGACACCACAAGCCGTCTCCCTTAATACCCCCGGAGCTCCTCTGATGAATTCTTGTCCACCATCTAACCTCTTCTGAAGCATAGATAAAGGATTTATTGTTCTGAAGCCTCGGCGGTATGAATTAAGCGACGTATCGGCCCGGTCGAGTCTATGAAACGTTTTTTCGACTGCTCCGCGTTGCCCCGTTCGTCATTTCATAACTTCCTAGCTAGGCAACTAACTGTACATACAAGGTTTGTTCCAACAGGGTCAATAACCGTGCTCAAGTACGTTCAGCGCATGCGCACTACCCCACTGGCTGTTCCAACTGAATTATGTACCTACCGACACGGGACGATACACGCACTGTTCCAGCCGATTTATGGATCATTTGTGTATCGTCCTTGTACGATAAAAACGGTGCCTGGTCTAAAGCAATAACCGCGTGTACTGACATGCGCAGTGTATGGTCGTGTGACAGAGATAAACATTAACATCATATTTTTGTTTTTACGTAGATAGGTTTAAATCGATGGCTGGGATCGTGTTTTTTATTTCTTGTTGGTTTTTGGCTTGTTGGGTAGGGCGGGGAATCGTTGAACAATTTTTCCGTTCCATCTGAAATTTTCTTTGGGATCATTTGTTCCAACTCGAATTTACGTACCGTCACAGAACTGTACATGAACTAGATGATAACCCTTAAAGAACGCATGCGCTAGTTTTGCACCGTTCATGTGCGATCCCAAAGAAAATTTCAGATGGAACGGATTGTGAATCAAATCGACCAAATCACGTTTTGCGACCGCACCTAACCTGCGTGTTTAATATGTGGCTAACCGAATGTTCGGTGGGCTAACCTCACTCTTCACTCTAAAAAATTATTGTTCAACGATTCCCCGCCCTACCCAACAAGCCAAAAACCAACAAGAAATAAAAAACACGATCCCAGCCATCGATTTAAACCTATCTACGTAAAAACAAAAATATGATGTTAATGTTTATCTCTGTCACACGACCATACACTGCGCATGTCAGTACACGCGGTTATTGCTTTAGACCAGGCACCGTTTTTATCGTACAAGGACGATACACAAATGATCCATAAATCGGCTGGAACAGTGCGTGTATCGTCCCGTGTCGGTAGGTACATAATTCAGTTGGAACAGCCAGTGGGGTAGTGCGCATGCGCTGAACGTACTTGAGCACGGTTATTGACCCTGTTGGAACAAACCTTTTCAAGTTTGGCTAGTAGCCGACGGAGGGCATTTGCGAATGTAACATGGCGTTATTTCCCAGTTTGGTCTTGATTTTCGCGGCAAATCGTTCAGCGTCTTTGTGAAAATGCCGGAGTATTCGAACGCCGAGTTGACGGACATGGTTATAATGTACGGGAGATGCGATGAAAGTGCACATCGAGCTGCAGCAGAATACCGTATTCGTTTTCCTAACAGGGCAAATATGCCTAACCCACGTACTTTCGTGAACATTGTACAACGTATGCGAAACACTGGTGTTTTGCAAGCTCGAAGGGGTGGGCCTGGAGGGCAAATGAACATGGACGATGTTGAGTCAGTGCTTGATTTGGTGGAAGAGCAACCTTCCATAAGCACTACAGCTATTGCAAGGAGATTGGGAATATCTCAGAACAAGGCAAGTAAAATAAAACCAATAAAACTGACTTCTACCAAAGACTATCCCATGTGATGGGATTGTCTTTGCTTGCACCTAATACCTACATAAAATTTAAAATGTAACAATACAATTATTTACAGGCATGGAGGATTCTAAGGGAAAACGGCCTTCACCCTTATCACATACAAAAGGTCCAAGCATTAGAAGCAAATGATTTTCCGGTGAGAATGACCTACTGCACTTGGCTACGTGATCGAATCGCCCAAGACCCAAACTTTGTTTTCAACATTCTTTGGACAGACGAATGCTGCTTCACACGTGCTGGGGTTTTAAACACGTATGTAAATTTTTACTTACTTATAGCTTTCTCTCCTCCATATTATCTTTTTTATTTATTATAAAATTGGCTATGTCAATCCTAACGCCTTCGCCAAAATTGTGAATATTTCTAAATTTTTGTTTTTTTTTTTAGACACAACAGCCATATTTGGTCCGATGAGAACCCACATGCTGTTCGGCGGTTTAATTTCCAACGTCGGTTTTCCATCAATGTTTGGGCTGGAGTTTATGGAGATCGATTAATTGGACCATACATTCTACCGGAAAATTTAAACGCTGAACGATACTTGTATTTTCTGACAAATGTTTTGTTTGATAATTTGCCACTACAAGTACTGCATGACATGTGGTTTATGCACGATGGTGCACCAGCCCATTTTGCGAGACCTGTTCGTGCACTTTTAGACGACCAATGCCCCAACCGTTGGATCGGAAGAGGAGGGCCCATTGCATGGCTGCCGCGATCACCAGACTTGAATCCAATGGATTTTTGTATTTGGGGATTCATGAAGGCGATTGTGTACGAGCAGGAAATCGACAACGAGCAGCAGTTACGTGAACGAATTGAAGGTGCAGCTGTTCAAATCCGGAATAATCATGGACTTTTTGCACGTATCCGGACTTCTTTAGTTAACCGAGTGAATTTGTGCATCGAAGTTAACGGCGGCCTCTTTGAACAGCTACTGTAGTGCTTTGCATGTGCATTTGTGCAATGTGTGCTAGTGCAGTTGTGATTTTTCGGTTACCCTTCGGGGTTTTCCTGGCGGAGGGGATCTACCTCGTCGTGGTCGTCAGGCTGAGTACCTCGCTTCAAACAAAAGGAATAGCAGAGGGAAACCAAGAGATCCCCAACAGATTTAAAAAATGTGAATGTTGTGTTGTGTGACTTTTAATGTAAAAAAGCAAGAAAACAGAAAATGGTGCAAACAATCCTGGAAATGTCAGTAAGGTAGGTGTTTCATAGGCATTCTACATGTTCCTCAGAAAGTAATCGTTTTTAAAAGGAAATCGAAATTTTGTGGTGAATCCTCGGATAAATTGATAGACGTGGCAACGCCGCGCTATTGACATATGCGAAATTTTTAGACATGTCGCGCGGGCGTCCATAGGCGGCGTTTTTTGAGGGGTTTAATACAATTTGAAAAAAAATTTTTTTAGGCTTAAGACAAATGTTAGAAAATTTTTGAAAATTTATTTTAGCAAGTCTAATTTTTCTTTATCTGCCATAAAAATTTTTGTACTAAGTGATAGTTAACCCTGTATATGGTTTATGTTTTTTTTGTTCCTTCGGCGAGTGGTTGTAGTTGATTGCCGGTAGTGGTTTACTTAACAGCGGTAGATCTTCTGACTTAGATCGCTTGAGTCAGTGGCGCTAATATTTAAAGAATCTGTAACTTTCATCGACTCCACGACCCGAGTCTAGCTAGGGCACCTTTGCAACGCTCCCGCAACCACTACGGGCAGTTTTCTCAAATCTACCATCATTCTAAACCACAGGGAACGGAGTAAGTAACAATAATTATTATCAGTTATATTATCTTCTTTTTTTTTAAGGAAAAAAAATCTACCCAAAAAAAATTTAGCGTGGCAATTTCCAGAACGAGCAAAGATAAAATTCTGAAATTTGGTATGTGACATACCTGGGAGAATAAACCATGAAAAAAGCGCAGAAAAAATTTTGGGATATTTTTAACCCCTTGACCCACCTCATTTGGGACGCCTATGATGAAGAATGTCAAACCCTCTCTACCTCGGTAAACGTCAAATCTCACAGATATATCACACACCAAATTTCATAATTTTATCTTTGTTAGTTCTGGAAATATTTAGAAAAAACCGTTTGCCAAAGTGTCCATTTCAGGGGCTATAGCCCTCAGGGGACTTTTTTGAGGCCATGTTTATAGGAACTTTTTTCATTTTTTTGTATCAAAAAACGTGGTGGTAGATTATGGCAGGCTAATGTCTAATAGGCATTTTCATGGCACTCTGCAAAAAATTTTCAAAACGAGTTTACTCGAAAACGATGCATGCTATCGAAGTTCAACAAGAGCACCTTTCCTTCATAGAATAACTTCAACTTTCATAATTTTGCAAGAAATCTGGAAAAAAGTTTACAAAAAAAAATTGGGGTAATTTTAAGTCCTGAACCCCCTCCCCCATTTGGGACGCCTATGATTAAGAATGTCTAACTATCGCTACCTCCGTAAATGTCAAATCTCACAGGAACATCACATACCAAATTTCAGGAATTTTATCTTTGTTCGTTCTGGAAATAGTTATAGAAACTCGTTTGTGAAATTGCCCCTTTCGGGGGCTATAGCCACATTAAGGGGTATTTTTGAGGCCATGTTTATAGGAACTTTTTTCATTTTTTTAGGTCGTAGAACACGCTGGTAAATTATGGCAGGCTAATTTCGGGACACCCTGTATAAAACAAACCCCTGAAATATTTTATACAAAATTTAACTGGGCCACAATCACATAAACCAATTATTTGATTCAGAGCTAGGTAGTTCTAAAAATAACAAGGTTAGATGAGATAATTTTGCCCCCCCCCCCTAAAATATTTTCTATGGGCGCCCTTGTGTACCTAGTGTTCTGGGAAGGTGGATTCCCAGGATTTTCTTCGGATTTTGTAGTAAGGGCTAATAGAAATTTTTATTTTTTGTTTCGTCCCAAATATACCTACGTAATATATTGAAAAATGTTTGATCTCCACTTGTTCTTTACGATGCCGGTGAAAATAAACAACTCTAATTTGTTTCAGATTTGTCAGTATGGTTTGAGGCAATTTGCCTAATTGTTTACATATTATCAATAATCTTCAAGAAGGTCGTCATAAAGACATTTAATTTTATTCGCGATTTATTTGAAATTTAACCTTATCTTTGACTTTTGCTCAAGTATGGAGAAAGGCGTGTTTCCATGACTTTCTATATCTGTCGAAAATGGCATTTTTCTAAATATCACTTAGAATTTGCCCCTTTTTCAATTTTACACAAATTTATTAAATTTGAACGCTTTATTAAAATATTTAATTTTTTCGATATCGATAATAATGTCTTTTCAAAAGAAAATTATATGAACTCTCTCTCACTTTTGAGATTAAAAGGCACTTTAGCCACAAGATGTGGCTTACCCCCAATATTTCTTTTATTTTTTAAGATAAAAATTTGAAATTTGGGGTACAAGTATTTCATGTAAAGGGGTTTTATTTGATAGTAACATTCTTTATATTTTCGGTTTTACCGGAAATAACATTTTGGATTTTTAAATGGAACACACTGTATATTTTCACACATTACATGATCTTGCTAGATATACAATTTTAACAAACAAGAATTTTTGACATTTTATAAGTCATCTTACATGTAGAGATTAAATTTGTGAAAAATACTCACTTTCTTCGAATAGGACCACTGTGGCTCCTAAAGTGTTCATCAAAAAGTATTGTTGTCTCTAATTTGGTAGGTCGATTTCTAAAATGAACCCACAAATAAGGCCCCAGTACTGTTTTTAACCAACTTTTCCTGAAAGTGGCTATTTAAATTTGCACCTTTAAATTAGAAAACTTGAGCCATTTGAGTTGCAGGGGGTGCTGAATAAAGCGTTACCATATGTCCGATAAAAAAATCCCTAATAGCATTTTCCAAAAAATCGGATCGAAAAAAAATAATAGCAGGCAGTGGAATAGTGATACTACCATAACGATATGTCCTTAGATGAGGGAAGAGAGGGGATACGTAAATCCAGCTTTAGACGGCTGCCAAACGTGTGACACAAAATCGATCCGGTAATGTTTTGGCACCGGTCTGCACAAAACCACGTAATTGATAAATTGTAATTAATAAAGGTCGCTGGTACGAAAAATTAATAAGTCACTTACCGGAGATGATACTCTGCTCTTATCCAGATCTCGTTCGGTGTTTAGGTAGTAAGCAGGAAAAGGAAAGAAGGAAATTTACAGGAAAACACCTAATAATTATTGTCCCGATCTGCAACCGTGAACCCGGTAAGATTGTGAAATAAAGAAAATAATTCTAACGCGCCCGCCGCGCCCGTTTTTGTCGACTTCTTCACCGGTACTGATCGATTCCCGAACTGAATATTTTTTAGGTCGCAAAAAAGACTAACCAACGGTTTTCGAAACCTGGCGCGGCGTTGCCAAATATAATACCCCAATTTCCCGAAATTAAGAACGGATTACTTATCCTTAAACTAAAAGATACAACATACCCCCCACCCTGAAAAACGGTTTTCAGCACACACAAAAAAATAATAAACTTATTCTAAAAAAAAATACGTGCTCTGCTTTTATTGGTTGGGTAAAGGACATGTTTTCACGACTGGCCGTGAAAAGGTGCCTTTATTCGTTCTGACTGTGACATTTCGAACGATCCCATCCTTTCCTGGGTGAACCTGGGTAATCACTGCCAATGGCCAATGCAATGGAGGGGTGTTATCCTCCTTTAGGACTATCACAGTGCCGACCGTGATATTAGCAACCTTGGAAGTCCATTTACCTCGAACTTGTAAAGTAGTTAAATATTCCAATCTCCATCTTTTCCACAGATCCTGAACCATCCGATCAATCAATTGAAATCTGTCTAGCCTATTTATCGGAATTGCGGTGACGTCTTCCGCTGGGAGACTCTGGAGAGGTTGTAAGGTCAAAAAATGCGACGGAGTTAGCGCCTCCGGAGCCGAAGGGTCGTTGGAAAGCTTACACAAAGGGCGAGAATTCAGGACCGATTCAACCTGAGTCAAAAGTGAAGCCAGTTCTTCGTACGTTAATAACTGATCTCCCAACACCCGATAAATGTGATTTTTCGCCGATTTAACATTACTCTCCCAGAGACCACCCATATGTGGAGACGCGGGAGTATTAAAACACCACTCGACACCATTCAA
Organism: Pseudeuparius sepicola; assembly: GCA_963920635.1. NCBI lineage: Eukaryota > Metazoa > Arthropoda > Insecta > Coleoptera > Anthribidae > Pseudeuparius > Pseudeuparius sepicola. The sequence goes on along the minus strand of OY987302.1, from coordinate 40,185,661 downwards.
GGTTAACTCGGAAGAAAGGTGATTTTGAAAATCTGCAGAATTAACAAACTTATTAATATCTGCAAGCACCGATTTTGCCCCGACAAAATTAGTGCCCCGATCCGAATATAGAACCTTGCATGGTCCGCGTCGCGCCAAAAATCTTTTAAAAGAAAGTAAAAAATGCGCTGTGGACAAGGAACTGGACAGTTCCAGATGAACTGCTTTCACGTTCATACAAATAAAAAGACACACATACGCCTTATGAACTGCCGCGCCCCTCTTTCTACCCAAAGTTATTCTAATAGGTCCGAAATAATCTACCCCAGTATGCACAAAGGCTTTACTTCCTGACACTCGATGAGCCGGTAAATCGGCCATCAGAGGGGTGGGCGAAAAGGGTTTTAACCGAAAACACGTATTACATGTATGCACTCGTTGCCTAATAAGATTTCTACCGCCGACAATCCAATATTTTTGTCGAAGTATCGCCTCTAATAAATAGGGTCCCGTATGAAGATGCGCTTTGTGATAGAAATCAACTAATCTTTCTACAAAAATATCTTTTGCGGGTAGGATTAAAGGATGCTTCTGCCTTAAACTTAAATTGGTATTTTGCAAACGACCCCCCACCCTTAGTAATCCATCTAATACAAAAGGATGAAGTTTTCTCAATCGAGGGGCACATTCGTTTGAATTTTTTAATGTCAACATATCTACCGCAAAATGCCTCGACTGCACAATCCGCACCAAGGTTTTTTCTGCCCTTTGAATATCTAAAATTCCAATATAGTTTTTCATAGGCAAACGTTTTAGAAACCTGAGAACCCAAACAGTTATTCGCAAAATTTTCATCCAGGAAGAATTTCTCTCCATCATTTGATAAAAAGAATCCGAACTTTCTTTTGTCAACTTCGCCGATCTTGTCATCAAAACACAATTATCTTCGACCAATGTTTTACAAAAGTTTTGAACGACTGTTATAGGCCACTCCGCTTCATTTTTCTGCAACCACGCCGGACCCGAAAACCACAATTCATGTTTCAGTAGCAACGATGCTGTAAGACCTCTCGACAAACAATCCGCCGGATTTTCCTTGCCATCTATATGGCGCCAACTTGTATTTGGAATATTATCCTTTATTTGAGCCACCCGATTGGCCACAAATATGTCTTTTAATTCATAAGACTGAATCCACTGAATGACAGTAGATGAATCCGAGAAAGCGACTACTTGAGAAATAGGAATCCGTTCTTGATAAACTTCTAAAACATGTTTTACTAGGGAGGATAAAAGAACCGCCGCACACAATTCTAATCGAGGAATAGTGGTCATTTTGAACGGGGACACTTTCGATTTAGCGCAAAGCAACGCCACTTTACTATTATTTTCGTCAGAACTTAGAGTTTTTACATAAACAACCGCTCCGTAACCCTCTTGGCTGGCATCTGCAAAGGCTACTAAAATCACTGGACACCCTTTTTTAACCCCTACATGCCGAGGAATTTGCAAAGATTCCAACAACTTCCAGTCATCCCGCAACTGATCCCAAACAATAAGAATCTCCCGAGGTGCTGGCACATCCCATTCCAATTTCAGTTTCCACATCTCTTTGACTAATAACTTTAAACGCAACATGAAAGGAGCAATTAAACCCAATGGATCATAACAACGAGCTACTGCGGATAAAATATTTCGTTTTGTGCATTTGCCACTTGGTGTGATGATGGAAAAACTGAACATGTCCGTGTCCGGGTTCCACTGTATTCCCAAAATTTTAGTGTCTGCCTTAAAAACGACTTTGTCCGAAAGACGTTTGCTTTCCGGAATTTTCTCCAAAAGATTACCAGAGTTTGTGGACCACTTGACCAAATCAAAACCCCCCGCCGCAAATAAATCAATCGCTTCGCTGTAAAGTTTATGCGCCTCAACTTCCGAAGCTACACTACATACAAAATCATCCATATATAACCCATGAGAAACAAATTCTGAGACTAATGGAAAATGTTCCCTTTCTCTAGCTACTAATTCATTAACTGTTCTTAAAGCCAAATATGGAGAAGACTTTATACCGAAAGCTACTACTGTTATTTCATACGTTTTTATATCTTCGTTAGGATCAAATCGAAACAACAATCTCTGAAATTTCCAATGTTCTTCTATTAATTTTATCTGCCTATACATCTGCCGTATATCTGCGGTCATTGCTATGAAAAATAGACGAAAATTAATTAATAGAGTGCAAATATCCGTTTGAAGTTTTGGTCCACAATATAGCAAGTCATTTAGTGATAGACTATTATCCGAAGGGTAACTGGCATCTAATACTACTCGTACGGGAGTACTCGTACTTCCAGCTTTAATCACCGGATGATGCGCAAGGTAATACGAAAACTGTGACTCGGATGAATTTTCTACCAACCTCATGTGACCTTGACTTAAAAAATCCTGCATAGCCGCATTGTAATGAATTCGCAATTTCTCATCTTTACTCAATCTTTTCTCTAAAGATCTGAGTCTCGACAAAGCTCCGTGCTTAGAATCTCCCAAACTTTCAGGAGGAAATTTAAAAGGTAAAGCTACCGAAAACCGACCGCTCAAATCCCTAATCACCGTAGTTTGGTAGATCTTTTCACAAATCTCATCATCTGGATGAGCCAGCTTAATTTTAGGAACTTGTTCCAATTCCCAAAATCTGGCTACCAAGTGTTCAATAGACACTCCCTGCTCCGCCGTAAAAAATGTACGTGCCACGGTACTTAATGGCCCAAATATTTTGCCTGATATCACATAACCGAAAACTGTTTCCAGAGCCGCCGCCGAATCTGCAAACATTTTTTTGGTACCCATCAGAAAAGGATATAATTCCGCTCCTATAATACCATCTACCTCCCCCGGTAAATAATATTTAGGGTCCGCCAAAGGAAGATGTTTAAACTTACTAACTATTTCTTCTCCTAGTTTAGTATCAGGAAACTTACGCGTAATGCTTTTGATTAAAAACGCTTGGAAAACAAATTTTTTGTCGCGATCATAACGTGAGCTGACAACCACATTGACTACCCCTTTAATTGCTTGTTCATTCTCTCCGAGACCTACAATCGACGCGAAAGTTCTCTCAGGCTTCAAACCCAATTTTTTGCAAGCCTTTATCGTTAATAAATTACTTTGACTCCCATTGTCTATAATAATTCTAGCCTTATTATTTTTTAAAGGACTATTCAAAACTACCACTTCCGCCGTAGATAACATCACTACCGGGTGCTCCTTTAAATTATTTTCCGAATCGATAAAAGTACAAAGTGTTACATTATGAGAGGTTTCACCTGCATTGAATTCCTTATGGCTTTCTTGCCTTGAAGATTCAATTCTAGCATTACTGTCTTGCTCCACCTTAGCCCCATGTAACAGTATGTGATGTTTTTTGTCGCATTCTATGCACGTTCTATCCACTGTACAGGACCGTACCCCGTGAGCGCTAGATAAACAATTAAAACACCAATTATTCTTTCTTACAAGCTCATAACGTTCTAAAGGCGCCAAAGATCTAAATTGACTACACCGACTTAAATAATGGCCCACCTTGTTACAGAGAACACATGAAGTGGTCTTCAATTTATAATCTTTTCCTTTTGCTTGCCCAAAAAACGTTCTTGGATTTTTTTGTTTATTACCGACGTTTTGTGAAGAACCAGGCTTGTGTAAATGAAGTAGTTTAGACTGTTCCTTTACAAATTTGATAAGCTTACTATACGAAGGTATCTCTCCCGCTCCACGCTCGCTCATATCAAACCCTTTTACCGTTTCACAGTCCAACTTTCCGATTGCTAAATACAAAAGCATAAAATCCGCCAAATCCGGAATTGTTAGCTTCTTAAGAGCGCTCACTGCCACATCAAATTTTTCCAAGAATATATCTAAATTTCTTCCCGACTCCCCGTGCAGTGGCTTGAAATCAAAAATTTGATCTAAATAACTATTCGCCAAATATCGCTTATCTTGATATTTATCAAGCAATGTTTGCCATACAATTTCATAGTTCTCTCCCGTGAGAGAAACTCCCGCGCAAACACTCCGTGCCGGACCCTTTAAACGACCGACCAAATAATGCATCTTATCCACCGAACTTATGGATTTATTATCGTGAATCCGTGTTTTAAAAATCGAATAAAACGTTTCCCAATCGCGAATATCTCCCGAAAAATCTGGCAATTCGATTTTTGGCAACGACGGTAAACCGCGATACTCCTCTACGTTTACATTTCCGACATTTTGACTAGAACTAGCGGTAGAAGGATTGGTGGACGGCACTAACTCGAGTTTGTTTGCGGCACTCCGAATGTGACAACAAATTTCATTTATTGTGGGCAGAACTTTATAATCCGGGGAAAAATCCTGTTTAACTTCAAATCCCACCGAATTAATTTCATCTATAACCCGCAATAAATCGGTCCGAGTAGTCTCCAGAGAAAAATACAACATTTGGAATTTTTCTAAATTACCTTTAACCTTCAAATTTTTTGACAAATCATACATTGTCTGGAGAATCGAATACAAAGACTCTTTTTTTGCCGTAAGCATCTTAAATTCTCTTTCTGGCGTTGTACCCATTTTCAACCAAGAAAGTAAATTATAACCCAAACACCAACGTTACTAAATGTAAATGTTTATTAAATACTGCTATATAATGTACTGAAACCGTTTTTCAGTACCAACCGTCAACAAATTTTCAACTAACAGCCCCGCGCCGTAGTTCCGAAAACAATCTGACAAAAAAACTCAGACGTTTTTATAAATTGAGCACCGTTGAAAGTGACCGACGTTGAAGCAATTTTAAACTCCAACCAAGTAAATTTTACAATAAAACCCCGATAGTTTACTGCAAAATTTCGACAAATTCGTAATCCGGGTCGATAAGGACCAAATGTTTTGGCACCGGTCTGCACAAAACCACGTAATTGATAAATTGTAATTAATAAAGGTCGCTGGTACGAAAAATTAATAAGTCACTTACCGGAGATGATACTCTGCTCTTATCCAGATCTCGTTCGGTGTTTAGGTAGTAAGCAGGAAAAGGAAAGAAGGAAATTTACAGGAAAACACCTAATAATTATTGTCCCGATCTGCAACCGTGAACCCGGTAAGATTGTGAAATAAAGAAAATAATTCTAACGCGCCCGCCGCGCCCGTTTTTGTCGACTTCTTCACCGGTACTGATCGATTCCCGAACTGAATATTTTTTAGGTCGCAAAAAAGACTAACCAACGGTTTTCGAAACCTGGCGCGGCGTTGCCAAATATAATACCCCAATTTCCCGAAATTAAGAACGGATTACTTATCCTTAAACTAAAAGATACAACAGGTAACATTTTTGGTGCTAGACATTCGAGGTGAAATCTTCCTGAATTTTCGTGATTTTTGTTGTAAAAAGCCATCCGAAGACTTTCCGTTTTCTGGTAGTGCTGTCAGAGCTACGATGGGCGAAAGGAGCCTGGAATTACCTTCCATAGGTAAATATTCTATATCGGCATCTTGCATGATTTTATTATTTTTTGTTATATATCTCCTTGTGAGTGGTCTGTTGAACTTTTCATTCAAGATTCTAATAGACATCTCGTAATTGCTCTTAAAGGCATATCTAAACTTTTTGATATATTCACAAAATATGTAGGCTTATATTTTAGTTTTTTACTCATTAGTGAAAGCATTTAATTATTTTCGAATTTATACCAGTCATATTATGGAGTAACTATATCCGGGGACTCACTGTATATTATTCATTTTTTACAAAACGTACACCAAGTACCTACACATACAACATACATTTCTGAGCAGACCGGATTTCTCAATTCGTTTGCCGCCACTAGTCTTCCACACCTGGATTCGTCCATAAAAGGTACGCTTTTCCACTCTTAGGTCCAATTTACATGTTGCCTATGCCAATCTTGTTTGTCTATCATCTGATGTAAGTGGAATTCAGCACAAAAAAAAACATCTTGAACCGAGATTATCTCATGCAGAGTACAGTCCGTGCTCCGTGCTCTCTAAGTTGACACTCGAGAACCTCAGTCTAAGCACAATAAGCTGCTTATGGATCGCTGGCGCTTAGACTGAGGTTTTGGCGTGTCAGATTAGAGTGCACTAACTGTATCTATGGATACACGCGTGCCAGTAGTAGCGTGAAGGCGATAGCTTAGATACCCACACGTTGATAGCGGCTCTCTTCTGGCAGATATTGTTAGACGACGTTTTCTATTCCTGTTTTTTCTTCGGCACCACTTTTAAATCTCTCTGTAAAACTAGCGATTTAATTTTACAAACGATGTACCAGCCTGCTAATGTCGCTATTGCTCATTTCAAATCTGGGAGCAACTTCTGTCTGAGTTAAACCCCTGTATCATGACACTAGTTCTGTTGGCTTCATCAGAAGTCATTTTACGTCTGGGCATTTTATTCGTGCAGAAAAATGTACGAAATGGTTCATTTTTATCATACTTTTCTATAAAAGGAATACCTAAGTAAATGAAAATACTTGGGACCTTTGATTTTGCAAGCCACTAACATTGAAGTAAATGAAGGAATATAAAGAGGAGCAATGAATAAGAAATGAAAATAAGATTTTTCTGGAATCAAGTCTGATTGTTGGCGGCGAGATTCTATGGAGGTTGCGCAAGTTATTAGGTACTTTCTTTCACTCAACGCATTCAATTATGTGGTTAAGAAATTGATATAATTCTATTACTTAATGGTGTCCCTTAGTCGTCACTGCGTCGATTAAACAATTATTGATATCTGGAAGGGCGAAAATTTAATACTAGAATCACTTTTGTACAGGGAATAAATGGTTTTATGAGTACGTTTTATTCTGTCTTGAGTTCAGTTCAATCAGAGGTTGAATCAATACCAAGTGAATCTGTTTTCTACAGCACCATTAATAGCAACGTGCTTGTGCATAATATTATTCTTCGTTATTGTTTGTGCTTTTGGATCTTGACTGCGTCACATTATGTAGGTGTAACTTTCGAATTTGGCTCACGATTATGCGGGGTACGGAATTCGACGAAATGTTGGTCACGCCATAGTTCCAGAGAATATCTTATGCTATCGTGAAGGAAAGATCGTTGGACCAAACATGTCAGAGCGACATGTTTCGTGTTCAGATAGTTCCGTTATTCGCTAGTATATTCACCGAAAAATCTGAAGAAACGAATCAGTTAAAAGTTGTATCCAAAGATGGAGGGAAACCTTTAAAAGCTTTCACCCTATTTCATAAAATAAAACAAATTTGATCAATCCGTTAACTTGTATAAGAAATAATGAAGCTATTTTATGCGGCGCGCTAATGGAACTAATAGAGAAAGACTAAGTAAACAGAAAACATAATCCCCAACGGAAGGCTTCTTAATAACTTCTACAAAATTAACTTCAACTTATTATTCCAAAAACCAGTAGGTACCAAGGTACCCTACAAATATTTTTAAATAATATTGTTCCGGAATAGGTATAGGTATCTACCAAGTTATAGAATAACAATTAAGATGTAGGTACCATGTACCCATGTATACCAAACATACATTCAGAAAATATTATGCTTAAAAATATTAGTTCATTCGACAGCCGTTAGGAAGCAGCTTTCTGCTGTAAAACTATAGAAGTATATTATATATTTTCCATATCGGTCAAATTCATACAAAACTATAGCATACCAACTCGTATTTAAAATTAGGCAATAGCCTGACCCTATAATGCAACTCTTTATTTTTCTAATTTATACTTTTTTTGTTTGTAAACAGTTCGAAGTCAAATGGCGCGCCCCGAAAAACAAAACGGCAGGTGCGGTAATAGTCCGCATTGCATGTGTGAACTCCGCTCGAAGTTTGATCGTTACTTTGTGCGACGTTGAAAAAGTCATCAAATATTAAATTGGTTTGAACTGCATCAACAGGGTATAGTGCGAGCTGTCGGGCGCAACCGTTGAACTGAAACCGCGTGATCCGAGGTGCTCCCGCCTCCAATTCGGATATCGAACCGCTGCCATGCGCCCCCTCGCGTCGCTTCACCGAAACACACAAGGGAGGGAGTCAACCCCCAACATTGCAACGTGCTCGTGTGGCAATACTGGATCCGTGAAAATACCATTTACAGAGGGTTGGGGCAACCCCACTTGCTTCAAGCCAAAAGTCGAGCTAGTATCTTTGTTTACATTCGTCCGTGTTTCACCGTATCGACGTACAAAGTGACACTGTTTTGAAAATCGGGCGTGACTGCAAAAATATGTTTAAATCGGTTTACTGACCATGCAAGAGTGTAATCGTAGCGGGGAACGACCTAAGATTGCTCCGAAGCCAGCAATACCAACGAAGCCCAAGTATGTGCCACCTGTCAAGATCCAGCAAAGGGGCATCGCCAACGAAAACTCGTCGAGTTCTAACCACCTCCGGAAATCTAATGCCGACAAAGAACACAAATCCATCCAGAAGGAATTGCCGAAGGCTTCAGAAGGCCGCCGTGAATTGCAAATGGAAAAGAGGTGCGACTATAAAGATAACAAAAAAGTGAGTGTTGAAACTAACGTAAAATACGACGACTACAAGTCTACCTACATAAGTGAGAAATGTGATAATTTTCGAGTAAATTATGAAACTTACAAAAAAATAGAAGAAGCTACTCATAAGGCCCCCAACTCCCCTAGTACCGTTTGCTGTAGTATACTGTCAAACGCATCAACAGATTGCTGTGGAATTATTAATGTAAACAAAAAGGAATTAAGTAAGACTATAACTAAAATAGATTCGTTAGATTCCAATTCGTCGGACTCGGGAGGATTTAAAGATTTCATTCAACTCGACCTAACCCGAAAAGTATCTCCGGACAAGAATCCCGCCCAAGTCCATCAGAGAAATGTTTCACAACCTGAATTTTTCGATAAAAGACTTGTAGAAAGCAAACCTGTCGGACACCAAAGGAAATCTTCTCAACCCGATTATACGACTCAAGAAACTAGACAATCCTTTATTCAACCTAAGCAAAACATTATACCGAATGCGCAGGCATTAGCACATTATTTACCGCAAACTGAGCAGAAAATCTTAGAGCACAGTAAACAACAACAGCATTTCGACAGACCTGATGCAGACTACCGGCAACAAATTCACAGATTTAACCCAACACAGATTCAAAAAAACGAAGATATGCGGACAAAGCCTCCTAAGCCAATATTTTCTCAGAGTCAGTTCCAACAGTCAACGAAAAAATTAGAAGAACTGCTCTCACAACGACTGGAAAAGGAAAAGATTTTTAAAAAAGGGCAATCGTGCATAATGGACGGAGAATCAAGCCAACAAGATGTCGAGCAGAAGATGATGATTCAGAAGCAGATGCATCAGAAGTTGCAAGCGGATTTGCAACAGACGGTCAAGCAGATTCAAGAAATACAAAGTATTGAACTGCGGTTGCCCCAAAATCGAAAGTGGAATGAGGTACCTATTGATTAATATTATTATTGCAATATTTACAAATTTATTAACAAAAACTGCTTCTTTTATTGTTCGCCATATTTCCTTTCTTAATCACTGCGAATTTCACTTGCACTAATTATTGGAGTTGAGTTAATCCAGTTTAATCTCTAAAATGCCTCCAGTATAAGTCAATTTAGAAGATGGCTATAATTTTGTTAATTAGAAGAAGTAAAGCACCTGTTTTAAAACTATATAAGCCCATAACAGTTATTACAGTACATACTTATTATTCGTTCCCCTCAGTGGCGCAACCAGAAATTATTGTCAGGGGGGACTGGTTGACAATGTTACTATTATTTTTGTGTATAATTACTTAATAATAATAATAATAATAATAAAAGTGAGCAACCCTGTAAAACCTTAATTTGAAAATTAAGCATTTAGGTATATTCTTTGGCTTTTTTTGAGAGAACAAAGTAATTACCTAGTTTTTCAATATCAATCGGTTTGGAGTGATAAATACAGTACACGTACCTATACCTACAGGGTCGTAGATAGACTTTGCCGAAGTTTATTTATTATTGTCAATTGCGCCGCAGGCGAAAATTTTCAAATTTTCAAGGTCAAATATTTTAAATTAAACATAATTAAGCAACCTAATACTAGCAAAAAATATTATGCAAGTCAACTTATTGTATTTTTTCTTTTTTTAACTGTGTAACTATAATAATAATTTGAGTAAATGTAAGAAGTAGGTACACTTTTTTCTTTTACATAAAAGCCCGAGAGAGAATTCCTTGAGTGAAATATAAGTTAGTGCCTATAAATTTATTGCCACATCCTATTAATTAACATGTCCTCTCAAAGGGCCAAATATAGAATATAGATAGGAATCTACTTATCGAAATTTATTTCCTAGTGGATTTATAAAGATTATTGATTTTTAAAAGCAGGGCATAAAAGGAGGTGTTCGCTTATTAAAATGCGCCGAAGGCGAAATTTTTTAGAAATTTTAAGGACAGATAATTTAACTGAGGCATAGAAAATTGTAAAGTTACCATAGGCGTAGCTAGCCTTTTTTCTCCGAGGGGGCTTAAGCCCCTGAAGGAGATGCGATTCAGTAACCCGCAAAAGCGCCGGAGCGCCGCATATAAACACTTTGGTGTATATGTGTTTACCTAACTCACTATAAAACGACTCAAATTTCCGTTTAAAAATAAAAGTAAGCCATGATTTTGTCGAATAAGCGTCGCCGTTTACGTCACAGCACCTGCGCGCGGGTCAATTGTCAATTAATTATATACGTACTTATTAATTAGGTAGGTACTTATTTGTAAATGAACATACTGAACTAAATGAAGAAAATTAAAGTACTTACGCAAACTATAGTAGAGCTTATTTACTTATTAATCGGCACAACGTTATTAATTTAAATACACACAACTTTACAGGGTGACTTTTTTTCGATGCCCACTATGGGGATCTCGGAAACTAGCAGAGCTAGAACAAAGGTTAAATGAGGAAAGAATTGCAGTTTTGAATGCTAAATCTAAAGCCCCTTTTGGATTTTTAAAAAAGTTCATGGCTCACTAGATACTTTGAAAAGAGTGATTTTTTGCTATTTCATCAGATCTCTGTAGCTCCGTTATTTCTGATTATACAGAAAAACTGTAGAGACAAAAATTGTAGATAATTTTGGGCTTAATAAGACAATGTAATCCAATTTTTTATGTTGTTTGTAATTTTTGAGATATGACATAAACTTGTGTTTTTTTTAAATGTAAATCATAGTTGGCTGTGACTTTATCAAATCGGCCATTTTTTGAGCTTCCCCTCAAGGCTTCACTTTTCCTATGTGATAGACTGTGAAATGCTGGGCCCCCTTATTTTAAAGAGTCCCCGAGTAATGCTAATTCTGTAAGTGTGGCGTGTGGCGGACTGACGGGGTCGGGTGCGGGGTGAGTGCATGACGGCAGTGTTGCCAGTGTTCAGTGTTGCCGCTGTTTAGTTAGTTTTATTTTGTCATTAGTGTTTTAGTCAGTGTCTATTACTATACGCAATAACACAAACACGCAGCAAGATTAAATCAGCTTAGTAAGGTTTTCAATGTAGACCTATAATGTAAAAAAAATATAAATAAACGCTAGAATTGGTCAGGGGGGCTATTTTTATACCAGAGGGGCTTAGCCCCCCCCCCCCCAGCCCCCCCTTAGCTACGCCAATGAAAGTTACCTACATCACCATGATATGTTTCCTCTGTTCGCCTGGTTGGTACGAGCCCGGGGGGGCTGCAGCCGGCAGCCGGCAGCCCCCCCCCCTCGTTGCGCCACTGCCTTCCCTCAACGAGTACATTCATGAGACGTAAAAACTATAACTTGATATTTACATCAATTTCCAGGAAATTTTGTAATAGTCTGTAATACTAGGATGACATTTTGGTTTTTCTTTTCAGAGTAACAGGAGTCAACCTGCTATTGGCCTCAAGCATACACCTAAGTCACGGGTAAGTCTTTTGAATAGTTTATGTTCAAAATGCATATTTTTATGGCAAACATGATTTGTTGTTCGAATTGATAGAAAACAGTGTAGGTAAGATATTTCTTAAAAAATGGCACTTAGGAAAAACAATTCTTTTGAGAAAATACACAAGTATGTAAGTAAGTAAATTATGTTTGTTTATTAAATAAAGGCTCCCTCATTTTTTTCCTGAATTGCCATAAAGTTAAAATTGTTTAATTCATTAAATTCCGATAATCCTTCTTGAAAAACAGATTCATGCGCGAACAAATTTGGGAAACATAATAAATGAAAATCGTGTTTTATCCTTTTTTGATATTGTTGATACAGTACAATTACAGTATAATTTAAAAAATTCATTAATTCTAAAAATATATCAATAATAATTCTCACCCTCACAATACTCTAAATTAGAAGTACCCCAGAAGCAACTGAATGCTTGTGTAAGGGAAATTTATAATAATAAAAATAAATATTAAATAACTGTTAAGAATTTTTGCATTTAACGAGCCTAATTTGTTCAACATGTTATCTATAATTTTTGTATATTTATCTCCGTATAAAATAACCCTCATTGATCGATTTTGTAACACTTGTAATTTATGAAAAAAAATCATCATTTACTGTACAAAATACAAGAAGTGTGGTAAAAATTATTGTACGTATTATACGGGGTATTAATAAAGTAAGTCACAGAATTTCAAGGGAAGATTCTTGGGTCGATTTTAAGAAGAAAAGTTCGCACGAACATAGTTCAGTAATTTATTCTTATGTCGTATGTAGATTAAAGCATCGTCTGTAAAAATTTGGACCTAAGAAATTTTTTTAAATATTTGACAGATCGCTTAAAAACAAAATAAATGATAATAGTCCAAGTTTACTTCCCTGCGGTACCCTGCGGAAGATTTTACATTCATAATAATAAAAAAATATTGCTAACTGGAGTTACACAGGAACATTTTAACAAATTTAAAAATTCACCTTTAGCCTTTAGAATAGAAAGGCAATAACTAAAAGTTTCTTCCATTATTAACTTGAATAGTATATCTCTTGAAAAGTATATCTATTGAAAAGTATAACTCCCGATTTTCAAGGTAAATTACCGTAGTTTAAAACTTAATCTCGTCCAGAATTCTTCAAGAAATTGGAATACGAAGTCAAATTTAATATACACGGTGTTTCACTATGAACTCGAAATATTTCTGAGTCTAACGGTAGTGACAACAAAATCATCATTTCCCATGTCCGACTTCCGGTTTGACCGGGGGCATGAGTTGTTCAGATTTTTAAGACATCCTATATATTTTGCAGGTTTTAGGTTATTTTCGTTATTCCAATTCCAACCAACGGTATAGTTTTATATAGTTATATATAAATTTGTGTTTTGCATGAAATTACATATTTATAATTACCTAAGATAACAATATCTTATACATATTTTAAAATAGACTCTAAATAGAGCAGAGGCGCGAGTTCAAAAACAGCAAAAGTATAAGTTTCTAATTTTTGCATTTTTAAGTTATCGACCATTTTTATATACAGGGTGGACCCAGATGGACTATACGATAGGAGTAAAAGACAAAAAAAATTCGAGTTGAAACTTGAGTTTTGGGGGATCAGCCTTGCTTGATTAGAAACTAATTTGCACCCTATCTTTATATTTTAAAAATCAAGCAGGCCTTGAGTGGGGCAATTTATTCATTTTCAGTTAAGGTATACTACCTTTTCCTTAAGGGATATCGAAAGATTTTATAAGAAAAAGTTTTTCAGAATGCAAAGACACGTCCCAATACCAAATTTTAAAACAATCGGCACACTTTGATTCTCTTTCAAATTTTTCAATTTTTGCGGTTTTAGCGCAAATAAAGTACATTTATCGAAAAATTTTATCACAATAGTATATTTCATTACGAGTCTGGAAATAAAGATTTTTCCGTGCGCGCGTGACAAATTGTGTGAGGCGCAGCCGAACACGGGATGTCATGCAAGCACGGAAAAATCTATTTCTGGACGTGTAATGAACGATATTTTTTATTATACTTCTTTGAAAACGGAAGCTTAAAACGTTTTATGGGCATATTATAATAAATTTAATTGACAACAAATAAACAATGCAGACAATATAGTGTTTGGTATGTATGATGCGTTTCCATGGTTACTCTCAAATTATTTCAAAGGTGCTTTGTTGTAAATTAGTTATTGTCAGATAATGTGAATAAAACGTCAAAAATATTACAGAAATGTATCTAAATATTGAAACACTTAGGAATTAAAATACAAAATAGGTACATGTTAAATATCAGAGAGCATATAGACACAGACCTATATAGCTTCGCTATATAGGTGAAGCTATATAGGTCTGTGATATAGAGTTTCTTAAATTTAGTTTACTTTGCTGTATATTTCTATTTTAAAGCCATATATTCGGTATTTTTATTCAGCGCACGGAAAGTTTTTCCATGCGCTGTTTCCGTGCGCTAGCCCGAAAAACCCCATCTTTCATTATTGCTAAAGCTAAAACAGATGAAAATAAGGTGTTTTCAAAGAAGTATAATAAAAAAAATTTTTCAGAATGCAAATTTAAGACCATGTACTAAATTTTAAAACAATCTGCATACTTTGATTTTTTTCCAAAAAAATCAAGTGGAAATTTGAAAAAAATCAAAGCCTGCAGATTGTTTTAAAATTTGGTACGGGGACTTAGATTTGCATTCTCGAGAACTTTTTCCAATAAAATGAAAAGGTAGTTTTCCTGAACTGAAATTGAATAAATTGCCCCTGTCAAGGCCTGCTTGCTTTTTAAAATATAAAAATACGGTGCAAATTAGTTTCTAATCAAGCAAGGCTGATCCCCCAAAGGTCAAGTTTCAACTCGAAATTGTTTTGTCTTTTACATCTATCGTGTAGTCGATCTGGGTCCACCCTGTATATACAGGGTGTTTCTAAATTATGGTGCCAACGTAATGTGACAGATAGAAAATGTCATTTTGAATAAAAAGTTTCCTATAAACATGGGTCCTAAAATGCACAATAAGAAAGTTACAGGGTGATGAAAATATAGTTTGAAAAACATCTTTATCGCAATAACTTCTACAGAAGTTATGCAATTTAAATGAAACTTGGTGCAATTCTTTAGTAACTGAAGTGCAACAATTTTGTATAAAAACGATTTATTCCCATCGACCAGAGGCGGAGGGGCGGGGTAGCACAATGGGTTTTCTACTCATAACTTTTTTGAGGTTATCTTGTTGGTCTCGCCGGTTCATCATTTTAGTGCATCTTTTTATTTTGCAACAAAAATGTACTCTTGTTTCATAACGGCAAAATCAACCATTTGCGTTGAACTCGGCAAAATGTGCTCCAAAATTCGAAAAATAAAATTTTCAACTACCGCTTTCAAATTTTACAAAATAATTGTACCATTTAAAGTGACAAAAAATTCCTTATGAACTATGTATCAAAAATTTTTCGCTTTCAAAATGGAACTGATTGAAGTCGACAAAATGTTGAAATCCATATTTCAGCAAAACCAGTTATGTTTTATTCAATATCCATTAGGCATTTTTTCTCAATTTTGAACGTACAATTCATCTGTAAAACATTTCAATGCGGTAGGCGATAAATTTATTTTTCGAATTTTAGAGTTAACAGGTGTTTTGGGGCACATTTTGCCGATTTCAACGCAAACTGTTGATTTTATCGTTATAAAACGAGTACATTTTTGTTGCAACATAAAAAGATGCACTAAAATGATGAACCGGCAAGACCAACAAGATAACCTCAAAAAAGTTATGAGAAGAAAACCCATTGTGCTACCCCGCCCCTCCGCCTCTGGTCGATGGGAATAAAAAATCGTTTTTATACAAATTTTTTGCATTTCAGTTACTAAAGAATTGCACCAAGTTTCATTTAAATTGCATAACTTCTGTAGAAGTTATTGCGATAAAGATGTTTTTCAAACTATTCTTTCATCACCCTGTAACTTTCCTGTTATGCATTTTAGGACCCATGTTTATAGGAAATTTTCTGTTCAAAATAACAATTTCTATCTGTCATATTACGTTGGCACCATAATTTAGAAACACCCTGTACATATATAAGAGAAACCTAGCGAACCCAGCACGAGTGACTAGTTTAATTTAAAAACTACAAAATACTGGCCGCAAACTTTCGCGCGTATCCCATAATCCCACACCGCTGTTTGGGTATTTCAGCCGCCTGACCGATGCCGCACGCTGTGACGGCGTTGCCAGACTTTTAGAATATTCTTCCCTGTACCAGTTTCCGTTCAGTAGAATTCGTGGGGATAGATTGTGTAATACCACAAATACGTAAAATCAGGCCGTAGATAGGGGGGGGGGGGCATATAAAATTAAAAATCGGGAAAAATCAGGTTTGCCTTGAAAATATCAGAAAACGTTATTAAGAAAATTTATTCCAATTATTGTATGCCAATTCTAAAAAAGATATCAGATATGTTAATTTTTTTCCCCGTTTTTTCTTACTTTATATTTCTGAAATTGAAATTGAAACCATAAAATTCTATATACATAAAACTGTACCTACCTTATCAATTTGTCTCACTGAATTTCAAAATATGGATGTGTTTTATGTACCTACAAATATTACAACACTGACCCAGGGAATGAACTTAAAATTAAACAGATTTTACACCTACACCATCATTGCCTTCTTACACAGCAACAATTTTAAAAAAATCATTTTCTCCTTAATTTTGCGTTGAAATTTATTTCTATTTGATTTAGTAAGAAAAACCGAACGTCTCGATATAAGTATTTCTGAAAACTGGCAAAAAAGAATAACAATACAATAACTCGAACCCATTTTCTTAATAAGTTTTTCCGATATTTTCAAGAGAGACCCAGTTTTCCACAATTTTTAATTTTAAATGGCTAATTTTACAGGCATCTGCTGTGGCGTCACGACCCATTTTAGGCGCAATAGTGTACCCAAAACATGCACCAACATAGCCAGAAATAAGAATTGCCAACAAAAAATCATATAGAGGTTTTGTTTCCACATTGGTTTTCTACGCAAGAATTTTCAGGCTATATGGCAACCTGGTAACGAATCTCCCTTCCTCCACATAGCGAACCCATTTAAACATTCATTGCCGCGCCGCGTTGCCGCCTTTAAGCTGGAATAAATCCTTAATATTGTCACGAACATAAAGCAGCTGTGAGATTATAGTTTCCTTTGGGGTTTATTGTTTACTATGATTTTTATTCTCTAGATTTTGGTATTACCATAGTCTAGATATTCTCTAGACTTTGGTATTACGGCGTTTCATGTTTAATTTTAATAAGAGTGTGATTTTATTTTCCAATTTCCAAGGATTTCGTCTGTTTTATAAAGTAAAAAACCAAGAAGGTTGTTCGTGTTCCCATTCATTACACCTAGTACCTACCTACGCATAGGTATGTACTTATATATACCTATTTGCAGGTACCTGGTTTTTCGCTTGAAGAAAGACACATTTATGACAAATATTTAAATACAAAATGTCCTCGGACCTGGCTTCCTACCTTGTGTCATTACGATATAAAAAAAATACCTCTATCAAAAACCTAGTTAGGATTTACAACTATTCCATTTAACAAAAATTTGAGTCATATAAATACCTAGACGGTGTTGTGTGTACATAAAACACTGAAAGGATACTAAAGGAAACCTTTTGGCATTTTGACGCTCTAGTACGGAAAAATTTAACTTTCTATTAGCACTTGATAATTCTAAGAGGGAATACCTAAAAAAGGGTTCAAGGAAAACCACTTTATTAAAGTGGGCAGTTATAACAGAATCCCAATTTTCTGTGGCAGTCATACAGCCTTTATAGAATAGAATAGAAGGAAGTGTCTAGAATTATGTTTATTATTTTGCAAATAAACATTATAAAAACAAGGTAAAGACATATTTTGGAGAGTGTTCTTTTTTCTATTGGTAGGTACAGTTCCACTGGTCATTATAATAAAAAGGAACCGATCTAAACAATGTAATAAATTTAATAGTAATTAAAACAGGAACATATTGGGCTGTTTTTGCTTGACACAAACACGCCAACAAAACAACAAAACATCACAAAAGAATAAATTTCAAAACGAAATTTTATGACAATTGACACAAAATTTGAAGCATCAGCAAATTTAAAATTTTATCCTAAACTTATTACCACTGATTATGATATACTATAATCACCTGTTATTACGTTACCTACCTTATTTACTGGCATCAAGATCGAGCATCGGAAACGATAAAGTATCTAGGTTTTTTAAAAACTAAAGCCTGGTTCGTGCAACAACTTTATTTTCATATTAATGTTTTAGCTTTATCTTTTACTTTAAAGAAATGAAGCCATCCGTTCAGGCAGCCTTTTTAAAAGAATTATTTTCACATGCGCAACGAGATCCATACAGACTTTTTTACTACTAAATATTTTTTGCACATGGCGCAGTTCTTGGTAATTGTAGTTAATAATAGCTTTGTTCCAACAATAGTTCTGAACTAGTTCTAGCAAATAAGAATGCAGGAAAGTACCTACCTAATTCAAGAACTGTTTTCAACCAAATGGATCGCTGAGAATCGGTGCAGAACTTTTGTTGGAACAAACTCAATAATAGCTTTTATTTGGCAAAAAATTTTGTATTTTCTAACCTCGAATTGATAATTTGACACGACGCGTGCGCAGTTCTAATTGTTTTCAAAATAATAAAGATTATAAAGAAAAAGTTGAGCCTTCCCAACAATGATATAGAAGTAAAAGTAAAACCTGAAGCAAACATGTTGCCTGAACGCTTCTATCATTTTACAATATGTTAACTTTTAAAAGATAAAGTAAAGGGCATAAAGTTGCTACACGAATCAGGCTTTACTTAGTGATAATTTCTGTAAATTTTACAAGTAATCTTATTTTTTATATATTTTATAATGTTAGTAGTAAAACTTTAGTTTTCAAAGGGCGCAACGTGCTTCCCCGGTTCTTGCGCGTAATGTCCAACAATTTCTAGTAAATCTAAATGCGACGGCTTCAAACCTCCGACCTATGCGACAATGTGGCAACGCGCACGAGCCGCGAAGTGACTCACCGTCATCTCTCCGGTCAGTCAAATGGTGTGCGGAGCGAGTGGCGTTCGTCGATTTAGATCGCAGACGGCGTCTATGTTTGTAAACAACATATGAACAGAGAAAAGTGTTTTTCCGGACTGACAGTCCGAAATTGAAGCCGTTTCCCGTCTCCTCCGTGCTCCTCCCACGTAAACTTTACTCGTGCCGCATTTCTTCTCTCGTTTTTGTTGTGTTCTCTGTTTTCGTTGCATCCAAACTTAACCGGTGATGTCCGAGACGTTATTGTTGTGTTAAAAAATCCTCTTGGCTCGTGCATTCTTCCATTACCTCGACAGCAACCAACTACAGGTATTTCTTGTTTTTATTAATTTCATACAATAATATAGACAGTACGTAGTGTTTATAGTACCTACCTAACTAGTAACATGAAATCCAATTTGTTTTTATATTAATGGCATATCATAGAGCATATCATAGAGTGTAATAAGTACCTAGTTTAAATAAGTTAATACATACCTAAATATGCGTCAACAGGTACGAACCTACCTACAACGCGAGGTAAAATATGCGATGCAATCCTTCTTAAGGAATATAGCGGGAACCTCTGGTCTCAAGCCTGTTATGGGAAAATATTATCTACTTATACCTGTACTAGGTAATGAGAATGCTTCATGTTTCCTCTTATGTCATCCGTGATCCTGTTTATACAACCAATAAGTCCTATATCAACATTCTCTTCACTACCCATTTATATATTTCCTCATCTCAACGTTACCCACCTAATTGCATAATTTTTTTTACCTATTTTTTATTAGAAGCATGCTTAAACGTCAAAAAATTATCCCCAAAATCCTTAGAAATGGATAGGTAGGTATTCGGCCTACATCGAAAGTGTAATAATCCTGGGACCGCCTGGGACCATAGAATTTGTATTTCGATGATGAAGTCTGCCTGTAAAAGTTGGTTCAAATGTGTAGTAAATAGATTATGATTTGAACCTCGATTTGGACACTACCTTGGTGCCCACAACTCAATAATTAACCGTCCAAAGTACCTACCTACTTACTCCGATATTTTAAGAATACATGCATGTAGTGGTAGGTATAGTAGGTATACCGTATACCTACCCTACTATGTAGGGCCTACATATTCTTAATACCTACTAGTACTGCTACATATTCGTAATACCTAGGTATATCATACCTATTATATATATACCTACAGGGTAATTTTTTTTATGATCAGTATGGGGATCTTGGGCCCACAAAACTGTAATTCTTTCCCCATTTAACCTTCCTTCTATCTCCGCTAGTTTCCGAGATCCCCATACTGATCATAAAAAAAACTCACCCTGTATATTGGAAAAAAATTAATTAAAACTTTTTCCCCCGAATTGAACGACCAAAAGGTTCTATCGAGGGTTTTACCAAAGTCTAGAGATAGTATTCTCTAGACCACCTTGCGATAAAATTTATTTTAGTGGAGCTTGCAGCATACAGGTACAGGTATCATAGGCCATCAAAAGTAAATAAAAACATACATCTGGAGGATAGAACGTCACGAACAGATCGATGAAACATAGATAAGAAATAACAACCAAACCACCTCAGCCGCTTATTGCATTTAATCGAAAGTCTGAAGTGAAAGTATTTCATGAAGTTTGTAATCGTTTTCAGCAATCAAACCATGAGATTAAATAATCAATAGTAGGTATAGCGAGAACATTAGGAACTTTAAACGATTAGCCGCCACTGTTCTCGTTTCGTTCTAAAACCTCCTATTAAGAAATTCTAAGACCAATGATTTCCAAAGCTGAAGCAATCTGAAACTCGATTTTAAATACATTATTAAAATTCCCAAACACAAAACTCGATGCCAACTTCAAAATCTGCTACTATAGGAAACAATATACTTGTTGCATATAACTAGATATCTTCTAATAAGGTACCTACGAGGGTACCTATTACTTATAGGTACTAGAAATCGAACTAATAGAAATTCTCAAGAATCTAAAGGAATATAATTCATATACACTATCATCTTTACCATTATCATCATCTTACCTATGAAGATACATGGTGATTCTTATAAATAACTGTTGGTTGTGGTGTGGGGTGTGGGCGGTGTGGTGCTATCTGATTGTAACCTGGGATTAGAAGTTAGTTGAACTCTCGGTTGAACTAAAATCGAGAGTAAAACCTGAGGTAAAACTCGCCAAGATTTGACAATTTTTACGTAATTCATGTAGGTGTGTTGCTAGACGGATTTGTCTCTAGATACCTGCCGAGAAAACATTTTTTATGTTTAGATAGAAGTGGGAGCAGGAGCCGATGAACTTAAGCGTATCGGAACAACCAACCTTGTAGCCTTACGAAACGTGAGTCATGATCCCGACAGTATATAAAAACAACTTGCAATTCTTCTGTACACTTTTTTGTGTCTGACACAAAGTAGGTACAGTCCGACATACGAGAGAAGTCCAATGAAAAACTCAGACTAATCGCCCATGCCCAAATGCCCACATTAATAACATACGGATGGCGTTTAGACTGAGTTTTTCATCGGACTTCTCTCGTGTGTCGGACTGTAACTGTGTTGGAAATTTCAATACAGTAACAAATACCCGAAGTAATATTTACTTGTAACTGTATGAAGTCGCGGAACAAATTATTATTGGTATTATTAGTAACTGCAATGTCAGTCCCCATTTTCGGTTAGGTCTCTATGTGATGGGCCCAGATAGATTCGGATATCTTTGTGTGAAACCAGAGGTGAAACCGCAATAATTATCGGTGCAAAGCAAAGCACCATTGATGATCAGTCTCGTGTACGAATGAATTTGCAGAATTTATGTCTAAGTATTTAGTAGAATTTCTTTTGGTCCCGATCGAGGTCCCAATTCAGAGATCATTTTGAGTCAGAAATATCATGTAACGCACACAACACTTATTTATTTATTCAAGTCTATTAAACTGGATTAAATCGTAAATCGTAAATCCATAACCTTTCGTTACAGCCTCGGTGACATCGGTCTGTTTACTAAATGATAACATTCTCTGAAAGGAGGGAACAGAAAATTACAAAAAAGGTAATACCGCGAGGGTTACCTCGGGTGATATTCTTTGCTTGCTACAGATAACTCGATAGATATATATTTATTAAGATAGGTTAGCTTTATAAAACAAAACAAAGGTAATAGAATAGGACACTTAAACCGTTGAGTGAAATTCCTTCCCTCAACGCTTAAAGTTAAACGTGTGAAGTAAAATTAGGTAACACACAAAAGTCAAGATTGTAATCTTGCTTGTTACATACAGTGTGTTTCACTTCAAGTCGAGACAATTCATTATTTTTTTTACGGGTTGACTGATTTTCAAAAACTTTTTTTTTAAATATAGTGCTCCGAAAGATTTTTTGTTAATTTTTTTTACATTTTTTTTCTACAATTTTAACTTATGCCTATTAAAAAACATAAACAATATTAAATTTTAGAAAGTATTTTCAATAAAAAGCACCCCATTTTTTATTTGAAAAAATTTAAAAATTGATTGGTATCCACGTATCCAGGGTGCCCTTTATTGAAAATACTTTCTAAAATTTAATATTGTTTATGTTCTTTAATAGGCATAAGTTAAAATTGTAGAAAAAAAATGTAAAAAAACACCAAGAGAAAAATCGATTTTTTTCGATTTTTGTATTTTTAATGCGAACGCCCTGTCTAAGGCAGGGCCATGAAATCGTGGGAATTGATAGCTTATGCGAGCCCTAATCAAACTGCAAAGAAATAATTTTAAAATATCTCTCGGTGTTTGTACAGAGTACTCCGAAAAACCGTATTTTTGCTATGTTTGAAGCTATTTTGTGAACGCCCTGTAAAAGTTATGACCGTGAAACTTGGTATGTGGGGTTTTCGGGTATGGCCAATACGACTGTGCTATTCATTTTTTTCCTAAAAGAATGCCTAATGTACTTTTGCAGTTTTTGGGGGTATAATTTTGATCGTAGTAGGTCATGGAAAAGACGAATCTGAAAAAAATTAGTGTCAAAATATAGATCTTTCGGAGCACTATATTTTTTAAAAAAAGTTTTTGAAAATCGGTCAACCGGTAAAAAAATAATGAATTGTCTCGACTTGAAGTGAAACACACTGTAGATAGAACCGAGGATAGAACAGAACATTACTTCGAATAAATTTGGATTCTCACTTATTCGAACCTTTTTTTTTCATCTCGTTATTTAATCAACGAGAGAAACCGAGAACCCAACCAAGAAAAAGAACCAAACACTTGCCTTGAAAATTTCGCAATTCACATAAAGTGTTATTTACCCAGTTTGTTACCAAGAAGAACATATAAAGCCAAAAAGTATCCAACCTACTTACTGGTAAGAACCGAGGTATTAACTGACAATAGGTATACTCAATACCGAATTCTAATATATATCGGACCTAATATCTACTAAGAACTAATTTCTAAACATGGGGCCGAGCAGGTGACATCGAACTCTCGATGGAATATCAATAAGCTGCGAGAAAAGACTAATCTCGAGACTAATAAATGTATTACCGGCAATCGAAGTTACAATGTTGTTGTGGATTCAGAGACTCCCGAGAGACCCTTGAAAAACTTTGAAAGGATCATTAAAATCTGGACAAATATGAACGATTTAAGTAATTTTTACTTATAATCTGCTTATTTATACGATAGTATCAGTATTACTTAGAGAATTACCATCTGCAATTCAGGATAATTTTCAAAATATGCGTGCATTCTGATAATTGTCCAGATACTGAATTAATAACTTCATCACAATGGACCTTTGGAAATTTCAAACATGAATAATCAAGAACATAAAGTATTGGGTGTTATCACCATTACATACCAATCTAAGGAAGCACTTATTTCTTATTAAGCGATTTTCTGGCTTATCTTGTGCCGCACAGAAAATACGTAGGGAAACAAAATATGGCGATTTTGGACAGCTAGGCGACACTGCAAAAGAAATTATCAACTTTTCTTGCAATACTAAAAAACCCTCGGAGACAAAAATTTTCATGGCCTCAAGAGAACCGAAGACCGTGTGTAATTTTCTGAAACTATCTGGGCTAATAATGCGTACTGATAGGTACTGCCAAAAGTAATGTTTTTTATTTATTGTTATCGCCCCAAGTGTACTTAGTCATTCAAGCAGTAAGTACTAACCAAAAAGAATATTGAAGGTTGCTATTAGGGATTACCACCACAAGTAATAAATTAAGAATCAAATTTAATTTACTCTATATTTCCAATTCATTCCCATAATAATTATTCATTCAAAACATTTTGTTGTCATTACCGCCAAAAGTAATTATGGAGGCTGCTATTATTACCACCAAAATTAATAAATAATATCTATGTTGTGAGTTTTTTTTAGTGCCAAATGGAATAAATAAATAAATTACGAGGTAAATTCACCAAGTATACCTACTTACTTATCTTTTCATTACATGTTTTCTATAAAAGTATTCATCGAACGAATGTTGAAATCATTACTGCCAGGAGTAATGATGGAAGTTGATATTATTGCTACCAAAAGCAATAATGTGGTGTATACCTATTTATTAATGCGCCTGAACAAATAATAAATAGTAGGTGTGGTTAGGTTTGGTGCGTCACAGGCGATTATGCGCCGCTAAGGGTGTATATTGCTACCAAAAGCAATAATACAGTGTGTATTTATTACTTCCACAAGTAATAAAAATGTTGGGTCCACCACAGGCCATGCTGCACCGCTTATTGAGGGAGTAATTTGTTCTAGAATGTTGAGGAATGTTGTAATCATTACTATCAAAAGCAATAATATGTTATCTATTTATTACTGCCACAAATATTAAATAAAATGTGAGGTTGGGTCCTGCTCAGTAATGCTTCTCCCGGGGCTTGGCCAGACTAGAATCTCATCTGTATTTATTACTGCCTACTTATTTAATTGGTTTAGGTGATCCAGAAGCTTATTTTTGTGACTACTGTCAAAGTTTACAGAATAAAATATTTTATTCTGTAAACTTTGCTACTGTGAACTTTCCGATGTCGGCGCTTTGGAGAACGGGAGCGGTTTCTGGTCTCTTGACTTTCGAGAGCGTTTCGGTACAAGACCGCGACGTATATTTCTTAAAGCACGAAAAAAAGACTGATCATACCAATGTACAGACCTTCAATACATAGGCCGAGGATAAATAAGCATTATTTGATTTGCTTTGAAATTCGTGGTTTCTTAGTGGGAAAAAAAGGGTTCCTATTACATTATACTGAAGAAGGTATATTTATGAGACGAGGCCGGAATATAATCACGGCAAATTTGTGCATTTTTTGCACAACCATTTTGTAGCTTGCGAACTATGAACTATGTATAATCCAAGCTCGAATCCAAGTTATCTGACTAAGACATGGATTTTCGACTAGCGGTCTTAATATTGGGCTGGACCGACAGTATATTAAAGACGTCATATTTCATTGTTGTTTACGGACTGAGGTGGCGCAACTTATTATAGTTTATAGGGGGTATTTTGTGGTTATTTGTATGTCAGTTTCGACGTTTAAAATGTTCTAAATTTTAAATATCCAGCTTTATTAGGTACGATTTACCTTCTTTTTACGGTAACGAATTATTGTCTTTTCGTCCAGTATTTGGCAGTTTTATCCTATTCACATAGCTTTTATTGGTTGATTTGTTTGTGATAACATGAAATTTCCACGCACATGAAGAAAATGGTATGCACAGACCATCAGATGATTGCACAAGAATAAACACTATTTTCGAATTATGGGATGATCTGATCAACCAGCTGAAGAAACGAAAATTCTAGATATTATTTTGGAAGAGTATTTTGTAACGTATGCAAGATTGAAAATAGAAAATTTTGTTTATAGCTTCAAAGAAGGTATAAAGATGAAACCGAAAAATATAATGCGTTTTATGCTTACTTACACTAGGTACAACTAGCCATGGACTTCATTTCAAACCAAACCAAATACTCTTGCTTGCTTTATAATAGACTCGCTTTTATTACTTGTCAAATGCGTTGTAACAGACCAGGGACCCTTTAAAGTAAGGGGACCCAGCATTATACTTTCCAAAGTGACGCTGTTTCTTTCCTCATTCTAATGGTCTCAATGATGCCAAATATGCCATTTTATTGGAGAATCCAATGACGTCAGAACCTATAGACAGGTTTATTTTGATAAACGCTTGACGCCCAGAACTAATCACAATCTAAGCGCTCCATTAAATTATTCCGAAAATGTCGCGAGATTGTCAGAAATTGCCCCTTTTTCTCGAGCCGTAGCGAACTTATTTCGACTCTGGGCCCGGAGGCTGGCGTCGTTAGACCATCCCCCGAGTCTTCAGGTGAGGTTCCGATGCTTCCGGCGCCCACAAACAAGAAAAAACATGGGATATCTAAGTGTGATTCTGGAGGAACTATAACCGGGAATCACCGGGTGTATAGTTGGTTGGTGGTTGACTTTCTGTCTTTGTTTGTAGCATGTTTTTAGAGTAGTATGGATATATTCATAGACTTATATCATAAGTCTATGGATATATTTAATCTTGGAGTCAAAATAAAGGGCATTTTAACAATGGGGCACCACGTCTATAGGTTTTGACGTTATTGGGAGAATCTATGAATATAACAGGTACTTTGATTGTTAGTAAAAATTAATAATGGTTTCCATGAATTCTAAAAATTAGACTTGACAATGTTCTGTCGACAAACACAGAATATGGCAACTGTCAAATGAAACAAATTTATTTTATATTTGAATTTGGTTTCCTGCAATTATTTCCAGGAATTTAAGTAATATAAGTATGGTAAGTCAGTGCCGATTTTGCTTATTTCAGAATTTGTCGCTATTGCACCTTGTTACCAGGTTCCTCAACCCTTGTTGAATGTATCTAGAACTTTCACAGATTTCGGGATGGACTGATAAGATTAGGTCTTGTACACGCGCGGCCTCATAAATCGTTCCACTAGGCATGAGAAATAAGGAAGAAATCAAGAATTTCGGGTAAGTGCGGCAACGTTGCGCCAATTCCACGGCTTCACAGATCAACAACTTCCCCTACATTCCCTCATACCGACCCGCTCCTCCCCGTAGAAAATAAAAATTGCGATACCTCAGTCAACGAAAATAGGTTAATAAATCGCTGCATTATCATTATAATAAAGTGGATTTAAAGTTTTACACAGTTTCTTGGTGTTTTGTGGTAACGCGAAATTACGCGGATTTCTTTGATTGTCAAAGTGGTATTATAGTTAAATAAGGTATAATATCTAATTATAATTTGGTTATTATAGAAGAATCTCGTAGTGGTTTTTTACATTGGTTTCTTACACTTCTTTATCTTAACAGCGAACCAAATCTTTGGTTTATTTCAATTTTTAAAGCTTCCCTGAAGTCCTCGGGTGAGGTTCTGATGCTTTCCGGGCTCCCGAAAAATCGAGAAATGAGAAAAAACAAGCAATTTCCAAGAGTGGTTTCAGAGAATTTTCCGTTGGTTTCGTTACAGTCATTTGGGGTTACTTTGTACCATACTTAGTAACTTTGAGCCACCTTCAACATTCTAATATAACTAAATATTAGACAATACAGATTTCTTTTGACGTAGTTGCTCTTTAACAAACCAGAAGTTTTCTTCTTTACCCACACTTATTTTCTTAGGTTAGCAACACTGAATGTCAAATTATTTCACAGCAGCCATTATAATTCCCTGTTACGTTTAGCCGCCAAAAACGCTCTTGCATAAAGTGTGTGATTTTCGAGTTATTTCAAACATGTAAGTACGATTTTGTAATTATTTGTTTAGATAATTTGGTTGTTAACTTTAAAAACAAGTTAACTTAGCTTGAATACCTTATGCTTGTAAGAAATTTTGATAAATGTGCATCAGGGTCATTGATGAACTGATTTTGGGGTAACTTTGGCCCGGCTCAAAGTTACCTCAATTATTAAATACCTATTAAATTTTTCTGATTCTTAGAAAAATGTTGGAATTTCTTTCTTTAATGTTATGTTTTCTGTTTAATTACAGAATTAAATACATCATAATGCCTCGAAACGTCAAAGTGAAACCGGGTACCAGACCCTATGGAATTAAAAGTCGGTATAGTGAAGAGAAGCTCGATGAGGTTTTGCGCGAAATTTTAAACGGCCCGATCAGTCAAAGGAAAGCTTCTGAGCAATACAGCATTCCAAGAAGTACATTAAGAAATAAGCTGCGAAAACTTCATGGAAAAAAGTGGGCAGGCCAATGGTTTTTTCTGAAGAAGAGAAACAAGCATTTGTAGATCATACATTCATTTTATGTGATCTTGGTTTACCTATATCAGGTGCATTGCTCAACATTATTTGGATAATAAAAAAATCAAAGTTGAACAATTTAAAAATAATTTTCCAGAATGGGACTGGGGGCAGTATTTCCTTAAAAGGCATAAAACAGACTTGATGCAGAGGTTAGAAGTCAATATAAGTCGCAAGCGAGCACAAGTAAGTGAAAATGAATTAAATTCATTTTTTAACAACCTCGAGCAAGAATTGTTAGACATTCCTCCGTCAAATATATTTAACATGGATGAAACAGGATTTCATGATATTCCCCAAAAGGAAAAATTATTATTTCGAAGAGGCTGTCGAAATCCTGAACGTATCAGAAACGCCACTAAGTCTTGTTACACCACTGTTTTTTGTGGAAGTGCAAATGGTGATTTTATCCCACCCTACGTTATAATGAAAGGATCTCAAAAGTGGTCTGACTGGGTCTATGGAGCCCCAAAAGGCACTCGCTTAAATACTTCTCAATCTGGATGGATTGAAGCTAATGTTTTTGATGATTTTTTTGAATGTCATTTCTTGCCAGTGGCTAAAAAATTGGAAGGAAAAAAAATTTTAATTTGTGACAATATGTCGGCCCATGTTACTATAAAGTCCTTACAGCTTGCCAGAGAGAACAATATTTCTCTAATTTTTTTCCCGCCAAATTCCACGCATTTATTGAAACCATTAGATGTTGGATATTTCGCAAGTTTGAAAAGTTATTGGCGGCAAACTTTAGGCAAATGGAGGGAAACTAAAAGTGGGAGAAAAGCTATAGCATTACCTAAGGCAATTTTTTGCCAGTTACTAAATGTTACCTTGGAATTAGGATCATCGACAGCAGCAACCAATTTAGTAAAGGGGTTTGAAGTTGCAGGAATATACCCAGTTAACAGAATAAAAGTTATGTCTAATCTACCTTCTTATGCAAAAGAGGCACCAGAAGTAAAAGAGAACATCGGTCAAGTATTTAAAGACTATCTAGAAGAAATTCGAAAAAATGATTTGGAAGTTGTACATAGAGCACGAAAGTTTTGCTTGCCAATTGAAGCAGGCAAAAGTGTATCTGTTGAACAAGTTCAAGATTATTACTGGAACAGGGAGAGTACTACTAAACAGACGGTGAGAGGAGGAGCAAGAACGAGAGGGGGGGCGAGGACACGAGGAAGAGCAACGACAAGGGGTGGTAGACTGGGTGCAAGAACAAGGGGTGGTATAAGGAAAACATCAGCAGTACTGATTAGTGAAAGTAGACACAAGGAAATGAATGAAACGACAATTAATGAAGCAAGGAAGGGAATAGTCAGAAGTACAAAAAATGAAATAGAAGGATCAAAAAGGAATGAAGAAAGAGAAGAGCGAAAGTTGGCACATGAAACTGGCATAGATGAAGATTGGGACGACAACTTACAAGAAGAAATACTGGATTATAATGATATAAATGGCATCCACACGCAAGAAAATGAAGAAAACAATGACAACTGGCAATCTATAGATTCGTCAGATGATTTCCAGACATATATCTCAGCTCAAAAGACAAACATTTGTGAAATAGCATCCACATCTAATTCACCTCAAGTGTCTGTTTCTGTTAAAAATATTGAAACATTGAACTTGGCTTCTGAACAAATAAACATCGAAGATTACGTAATAATACAGTATGATAATGTATTTTATCCTGGCCAAGTATTAGGTATTACAGAGAATTCATTTCTAGTCCGCTGTATGGTGATGTCTGGAAAAAATTGGAAATGGCCTGAAGTAAATGACGACTTGTGGTATGAGAGAAAAGACGTCTTGAAAAAAATATCTGGTTCGGCGATTATACCTGTTACAAACCGGGGTATTTTTAAAATAAATGACAATATTCTATCTGCAAAAGTGATTGTCTCAGTCTAAAATGATTATGTACCTAACTATTTTACCTAATTTTAAGATATAACTAAGTATTCCTTTTCGGTTTTAAGGACAATCTGATTGCACTCAATGTTCCTCTTTTAAGTTCCTGGTTTTTTTATTTAACAAATTTTTTTATTTCGTTAAACTGTAACTAATGTTTATAAGTAATACATGTACTTTTTATATAAAAAACTAAATGGTTGTATTTTTTATTTATTCCTACAGGAATTACAGCAAATACATACAGTCGCTTCTATACATACGAATGTAAGTGTGTTTTAGAAGGTCTGTGTAACTTTGGACCATGTCAGACGTATTTCGGGTTGCATTTTTTCCTTTGTAAAGTGGTACAAAGTTACCCCTGCACCATAAATTGATGAATAACATAGTTTTAAATAGAAAATAAAAAAGTGGCGCAAAGTTGCCCTTAACCTGCGGGTAACTTTGAGCCACCCAAAATCAAAGCATTTCACTGAAATATCTTGTAAATTAAAAGCATATTTTGTTATAAACATTTTATAGTGCTTTAGTTGCTCTATTTATGTATGTCAGTAAGCTGAAATGGATCACACTGCATCAACTAAGTTCAAGAAACCATAAAATTTGGTTCAAAGTTACCTCAAATGACTGTAATTCTACAGCCGTCCCGTTTCTCGAAAGTGGTTAATCGGGAATCGGGAAGTTCTCTTAGATATCGGATTTTCGAGGTTCTTGTTGGTACCGGAGGAAAGTATGACACCCAATTAAGAGATTCACCACCTTCTTCGATTTTTAGAACGGCTCTATTCGAGGTTGTCGAAAGACTTTTGCGAAAAAAGCCACCAATGTCCGTGGGCAGGGTTATAAGATTTTCCACTATTATTCAGGCAATCTAAGGCCATCCTAACAGCGCCGAATTTACGGTTTTTTGCACTGTAACTGGCAATGCCACGTAAGGTAATGTCGCGTAATAAGATGTTAGATTTGCCGTCATTTACGCTTTTAAGGTTATCGCTGGCTTTCAAACCGCGAGAGAGGGTAGGGGTAATTGCAACGTTGTCAGTTGAACGCCTTTGCGTCCGCACGTATTGGAACGATTTCAAGGGCCGCGCGTGTACTTAGTTCTAATCATGTAGTTTTTTTCGGTGCTCATTATAAAATTTTTGTAATTTTATTTCTCTCCCAAGGTACCTCACAAACGTAAAATAAACTTATAGTTGTAGATAAAAACTGTTTAAAAAAAGACCTGACTGAAGCTACCTGCTTAATAATTTAAAATTTACGAAATACCATTTGAATGTTTTGAACTACTTACTTATACGTAATGCCCACGTAATGGGAATTGTAGGATTACTAAAGGTGAGACAAGAAGAATCTGGTTGCTATTATTGGGACTACTACAGGCGGCCGCATTACCTTTAATTGACTATCTGGAAGTTAGAAAATATTTTGCCTCCTTTGGAATCTATGGCACTGGCATGTCACATAAAACCTGATGGCAGTTGGACACTGACATATAACATAACCTTGTACCAGCCCACTTATGTGGTCTCCTTGGAGTATACAGAAAACAAACTTCCCCTCAAAGCTTCACTTTTCCTATGTGATAGACTGTGACATGCTGGGTCCCCTTATTTTAAAGAGTCCCTGACAGAAAGCAAACTTCCCCTCAAGGCTTCACTTTTCCTATGTGATAGACTGTGACATGCTGGGTCCCCTTATTTTAAAGAGCATGTTTTTATTTTATAAAAGATTCTGCAACAAGGCTGTTTTAACATTAAACCACCGTGTAAATTATTGTTTCGTCGTGTGGCGCCAGTGGCGATCGCTTGAAACAGCGCTAGGCACAGGTCTTTAATAATAGTGTTGGTCCAGTATTGGGCATGTCTAATGATACATATAAACTCACTAAGCCTAAGCAGTTATTACGCTTACGCACTCACTAACCCTAAATCGAAGCAAGTGAAGTAACTCGCAGAACGGGCGTGGAAAAAATGGACGCTGCTGTTCCAATACGTTAAGACTCGGTTATGTTATGCATGTTCGGCGAAGGGGGGCCTCCATACTCTGGTAACATGGATTGGACGCCACCAAGAAAGCTGCGTTTTTGGCGGTTTATTTGAAATTAAGTGAAAAAGAGGAAGAAGAAGACCTATGCCTAAATGATACCAACGGTAACCCTATACAAAATAACCCATCGTGGCGGCCCAAAAACAATCTTCAGCCGATAGTTCGTTACTACCGAGTTCAGAGGCCCCGCGGGTGAAAAATGCGTTATGTTATAACCAAGGTTATGATCGAGTATTCGTTATATCCAGGTTCGTTATAGCCGCACAAAATATGTGATTCGTAAGGGCTTATTACAAGTATTTCAGATTCGCTCCTTATAACCTTGGTTATATACCTAACCGAGTGTTCGATATATCCCGTGGCCGTTATAGCCGAGTTCCGTAATTTTTTTATTGACGCTCCATATTTATAATATGTGACCGTAAAGTTCTTCTAGTCGTCTTGGAACAATTTTTGCCTTGGTCCAAGTATTGCTGTTTAGCTATAGAAATTCCTAGTTCGCAAAATCTAGTCACGTCTAGATATTTTGTCGTCGCTTTAACGCGGTTTGTAGTGCTTTACAAGTTCACGCATACCAAATACGACATTATAATGCACACACACCTGAAGAATGTCTCATGAGAAAATCCCCTTTGAAATTATTATTTTTGCGTTCATGAACACCTTATTATGTGTATAGCAGTCCAGAAGTCCTTGAGACTTGCTCTCTTGAAATGAATGATTATTCCTCCGTTTATTCTCCCTTAATTTTAAAAATATAAATAATACCTCTCATAGGCTCGAGACGATGTTTCAATATATTCATTAGTTCACGTTTTCACGTTTTCGACAATACCTGTTAAGTGTGTGCGGTCGTCAGAAAGTAGCGTTCCAAAAATATTTGACCTGCTACTTGACCTATTCTTTCTAGAAGCGTTGTCGTTAACCTACATACATTTTATTTTGTTTGTAATAAAACACATTTTGTTTAACCTTAGAGATATAATATATTTCGTGTATTTACTTGCTACACAATTTGGATGTCTAATAAAATAAGACATTTGGAGGAAACTTTATATAGGTTTATTCCGATTGACAAGCATTTTTGGACTCCAAAATTTAAGCAATGTTGGACGGGGATTTTCATTCGTAGAAAACCTCGTAGAGAAGACTCTATGGTATAATGGTGCTAGTTCTGTTTATAATATTGTTGCTTTTATAATCTCAGTACAAATTACTAATAATTAGCATAGATTAAAGAAGCCATAGATAGTCAGAAGCAGTGTTGAAACCGTCCGCAAAAACTCCTGCTACACCAATTTTCAAATTTTAATTTTGGTGCGAAAACAAGTTAAAACAGATCAATTGTAGGGCCCGATACTAAGTTGAGGTATAGGGATTTTAATTTTGTTATTAGTTTTTATATACAATTTTATGCAAAATATTTGGGGCAGCGAGCGCACATTCCAACAATGGTTCTGACAGCCTATGTGTAGCTTTGTAATTACAGAACACATGTGTAATAATTTGATGCGATCGATATTTGGAACAAATAAATAAACAGTGGCCTAATCGGTTTATTGGGATTGGTGCACGCATTCAAAATAAATTGACAGGTTTAATTATGCAAACTCAATCTGCTTAAATGTGAAGCAAGGACAAAGAAATCGTTAAAGTTAGATCAATAATTATTATTACCATAACAATAAATCTTTGTTAGACTATTTAAACTTATTGAGAATAACGTTTGCTTTCCTCTTTATTTAAATAAAAGTTCATGGTATTTTCGCTTCCACCTCTTCTGGAAACGAACTACTAGTACTAAAAAAGTTTAAATCTTACTGCGCCTAAATGTAAATGGCAAAATCAGTGGGTAAGTACAGTCGCGGACAGTTGGTATCGAACGACCTGAAGAGGTTTCTCGTGGCTATCGTTACAGGGCGCGCGGAGACGGCAACAGCGCGCGCCTTCGGCATCGGATGGTTCGAACGGGTGTCTTGTTCCGAGAATTCTTTGCAAGCGATTAAGCCGATGTCACCGAAAGGGTTAAAAAAAATTAAGGAATCAGTATTAAACTATTTATTAAAACAGTTCACAAGTATACAGTATGATTTTTTAAACTACCACCGCGATTTCCTCGCTTATTTTGCGCCCTACAAAAAAAACATGAGAAACAAAAAGGTGACAATTTTGGACAGCTAAGTGGCCCTGAAAAAGTAATCAACATCCATGGTCAACTTGTCGCGCAATATAAAAAAACCTCCAATTGAGCAAAATTATTAAATAGCCGTAACATACCTATTTATTTTAAGATACCGAAGAAAACTTTTATATTGAAAATTGATGGCACTGAGAAGCTTTATGCAACTGGGTGCTCAGATAGTTTCTGAAAATTACACAGGCTCTTCGGCTCTGTTGAGGCCATTGTTTTAGTTATTAAAGGCCATTGTTTTAGTTTATTAAAGTAGTTATTTGGCTCCCTACTGAAAAATCTTAAGAAACAAAAACGTGTAAATTTTAGATAGTTGGTTAATGTTAAAAAAAGAAGTCGGTATCCATGGCCAACTTTTCGCGCAATACCAAAAAAAACTTAAATCAACAAGAATCTGAAAACAATCAATTTATTTTGAAAGTCGAGGGAAAATTTTAATTGGAGATTAGCGGCAATTAGATCACGCAAGAACATTGACAAAAGAAAATTTTCATACAATTTGTACTAGTTTTCCCGCTAATTTGTTTAAAGTGTGAAGTCGAAATAGCAATTAAAAACATCAACAGTTATTCAAATTAAAGACAAATTTTCTCATATTAAAGATCTTGTTTGATCAAAAAAAAATTAAATAAATTGATAGTTTTGTTTTCACATTTTTGTCGACTTGAGTTTTTTTTTGTATTGCGTGAAAAGTTGGTTATGGATGCCGATTTATTTTTTAACATCACCTAGCCGTCTAAAATTGCCATATTTATTATGCTTATATAAGCTTACTTACATAAAAAAAATATATTTAATGCAGTGATAGGGCCAAAGCGAAAAATGTTTTTCAAATAAATCAAAGTGTGCCAATTGTTTCTAAAATTGGTAGTATGGAGTATCCTTTACTTTTGAACAACTTTTCCTAGCAACTTATTTCCACATAAGAAATGTTAGCAAAGTTTTTATCAAGAGTAACTTTTTGCGGTAAAATTAAAGATAAGAAAGTGTTCCTATTCAACACCTCTTCTGTGGACATACTGTATATACATAGTGTATTTGGAAATGAAATTAAGGTTTATGGCTTATTATAAATATAAATGCAAATTCTTTATCAGAGGCTCGAGAGTCCGTCATAAAATACTACATAACTCGCCCGAATATTAATTTGCGTATTTATCCTCATCAGATTTTTAGCAAAAGAGCACGCCACTGAAATGGTCGAATTTTCCTTCTCAATCAATATTTATGGCCTCCTTTCATTTCCAAATACACTAAGTATAGTTGTCAGCGGTTTTAGACATTAAGTTAATAAATATTTTGCGTTGCAACAAAAATGTATTTTTATGTTATAATAAAAAAATATGTAGTAACACTAAAAATATATTTAGCTAATAACCCTAGAATTAAAAAAGTTAATTAAATGGATTTTCATAAATTATTCTTTTCTTTGCAAAATAAGTATTTGTTCCAACATTTAGTTGTTAGGTCTCGTAGTCCTAAACATAAATGATTATAAAATAAAAGGGGTGTCCCTTTTATTTATTTTTTCTTATTTTTGAAGAAATTGGTCAGAAGTTTTAATAAATTGGTTTTCGTGGTGCTGCAATGCTCCATTGTTTCTCATAAAATGCCCTTCAACAGATAAATGAGATTAGGGGGTCACAGACATAAAATTACCCTTGTAACTTAATAGAGAGTTATTGCAGAAACTGTTTTTGGCATTAAGCAGTATTTAAGACGACCTTATTTGAATACTCTCATACGTTATTTATGATTCTGACAATAGTTATTGCAAGTCGTAATTTATGTATCCAAATTAAGGGCTTGTTTACGTTTACTTTATTGTTTTGTATTTCTACACTTTCACTAGAATATTATGTGCTTTTATAATTTTGCTCCGGAAAAAACTGGGAAAACAGCCAAATAACCACGGAACACCAAGGTGAAAGACTAATGAAAACAAACAAGGTGCAAACGCAAACAAGCAACGAACATTTTAGGTTAAGTCCTACTTTCACAGAACACTAGCGTTTTCTGACAAATCAGAATTTATTTTAAGAATTGTGACAAATAAGGTAAAAATAACGTATATTATGGTATACACAATAAACAAAAATAAAGGAAAATAACCTTATTATGGACGACCTTATGTCAAACTACGACTGCGCATGCTCAAATGTCAAAATAACGTCAAAAAAGAGCGCGACGTTATTTATTTCTGCAATAACTCTCTATTATTTAAATTGCATACCTTTATCAATAACATCAGAAGATACACAGCAGGGACACGTGTCAAGCTTTACACACCTCCCTGGACCTCAATGTGATTACCTGGATAAAATAAAATAATTTCAGGTGATTGAGGACTTCCACAAGCTGGATATAATGATTACGAAGTTTTATTAGAACCACCGACACAGGAAGAATCCGAAAAAACTATAAACCCATTAAAATCTTTATGACTATAACATAATTAAATAAAGGCAAGAAATCAAATGCATTTTCCATTATTATATTATATGTATATTAATATTTAGTATACCCACCTTGGGATAGGATGACTTTCTGAACTCTCCTGCTCATCGAATCTATGAGTTGGCAGCAGAGATCATGGGTTACGACTTCATCCCACGTTTGTTGAATCTTCTGCCAAAGTGCCTCCCTATTTTCGGGTACGAAGTTCTCCATTGTCCGCGCCATTCTGCCCCACACATTCTCAATGGGATTCAAGTCAGGACTCTTCGCCGGCCATTGCAACTTTTCTACGTTGTTTTCGGTGAACCATTCGCGAACTATTCTTGCTGTATGCACAGGAGCGTTATCATGCTGGAAAACGAAGCCATCGGGATACATTTCCGTTGCAGTTGGTAACAATCCGCCTTCGAGTATCTCGCAATAGCGAGCTGCTGTGAAGCGGTCGTCGATTCTCCAACAAATGCCAGGTCCACGGTAGCTTATCCAGGCCCATATGTTGACGGAAAAATGCCCACTCCTTTTCCTGGGTGACACAAATCTTTCGTCATATCTTGAACTCACCGAAGGTCTATATACTCGCACTTTGCCATTGTAATGGCTTTGAAAGATCTTTTCGTCGCTAAATATTACCTTCTCCCAATAATGTGGCGGTAAACGCTGAAACTCTCGGCATATCTGCAACCTGACTTCCTTATTAGCCTCGGTCAGCTGAATTTTGTTGCTGGCCGTGCGAGATTTCAGATTGGCTGCATCTAATCTCCTTCGGGCAGTTCTAACACTTGCTGGAAATTGTGTTGCAGATACTGCTTCAACGGCGGATTTAAACGGATTTGCAAGGCAAAAATTAGCTAGTTGCTCATCTTGTTGGTCAGACGTAATTTTCACATTTCCTCCTCTATGTATGTTTTCCACGCTTCCGGTTTCGTCATATTTCTTCTTTATATTGAAAATGGTGCTTTTAGATACACCAAATTCTTCGGCCAGTCGGGAAATAGCCCAACCATTTTCTAGTTTGGCGATGATACGGTGCTTGACGGATTCACTCAAACGAGGCATAACGAACACTGTTAGTTACTCTCTCGAATTAGGATACTGACTAAATAATTTTAGCCCACCCACCTTAGTATTTATACAAAGGGCTAGGAGCAGGTATAATCGATATTTTCAAAATCTACATCCAATTCAATATTACAATTATTAAGTTAATCCCCTAAATTTAGTTATATTAAGTGCAGGTAGGTAAAATTAATAAATACCTATTTAAAAAGATATAAATATCTATGCTAAAATATTTCAACTCAGGTAATCCGATAATCCATTAATTTTGTGCCATACATTTTCTAATTAATATTAAGAGCCCCCATATCTACTTTTAAACATATTATACAAATCCTTGAAATCTTTAATTTTTGAGATAATCGCTTGATCTGTTTTTTGTCCGAAAGGACTTCAAAAGCCGCTTATTTTAGCAATCCTGCCATTTTCAAATTGCAAATCCAGGGCCGGCTACGATTTTTTTATTCCCCCGATTTTCACAAAAACCATTTAGCCATTTTTTTATTTAAAATCTGACACCACAGCGTCAATCAGGACAGTCGAAAACCCTTTATATACCAAATTTGAACAAAAAATATAGAGAGAGTTCTATTCTACAGGATGTCAAAATTGAGCAAAATAGGAAATTTAAAGAAACCTCTTCAGGCATCTCTGGCGAGTCAAGTCATAAAAATTCAGCATTTTCAGATGGGGCAGAGAAAAATACCCTGTATTGAATCTTTGCACACCAACACTTTGAGTGGTTCTGTTGACAATTAAACTATTTTGACGGGATTCCATGGCACACTTGACTCGCCAAATGCCTGTAAATTTCCTATTTTGCTGAACCTTGACATCCTGTAGAATAGATCCCTCTCTAAATTCTTTGTTCAAATTTGGTATATAAAGGGGTTTTAGGGGGATCCTGATTAACGCTGTATTGGTAGATTTTAAATAAAAAAACACTCAAAAATCGTAGCCGGACCTGGATTTGCCTTTTGAAAATGATAGGAAGGCTAAAAGAAGCGATTTTTGAAGGCCTTTCACACAAAGAATGTTCAGGGATTATCTCCAAAAATAAAGATTTTATTAATTTGCATATGTTTAAAAGTAGACACCCTGTATATTAAATTATTGTTTTTGAGAAATTCTTCGGAATTCTATTGTGGCTCAAATTGACTATGGATTTACCTAATTTCATATTCCTAATTAATACAGGGTGCTGGCAGCAAAGGAAGG
The DNA here is from genome assembly GCA_963920635.1 of Pseudeuparius sepicola. Classification (NCBI taxonomy): domain Eukaryota; kingdom Metazoa; phylum Arthropoda; class Insecta; order Coleoptera; family Anthribidae; genus Pseudeuparius; species Pseudeuparius sepicola. Next base: position 40,146,404 of record OY987302.1, on the reverse strand, counting down.
AAACTCGAGAAAAAGCAACTTTTATTGTGGTGTTGATTCTAATCTCAGCCTTGATATTTATTATTTTTTTATTTCATTATCATAAATACTAGACGGTATAGTAACATGATAAAATAGTACGAAATATTAAATACCAACACTGGGGTTGGAATTATTACCAGCACAAAGTTGCATTTGCCTCGAATTTTGTTCCTTTGCTGTGAGAGGCTGGAGGCTGTAATTTGCATTTTATGGTTCTATTTTTAGCAGACCGGCCGGCTGCAGACTCCAGCGCGATGTTGCCGTCTCCGCGCGCCCTGTAACGATAGCCACGAGAAACCTCTTCAGGTCGTTCGATACCAACTGTCCGCGACTGTACCTTGCTATCTGCAGTCGGTGTTCGACGAATATTATTGAATGGGTTGTAAATCTAGATGCAGCATTGTTAAGCTCTAAATTTATTTAAATAATAAAGTTATTGATATACATATAAGTGCAGAGGCGAGTCAAAACAAATATGGTAGCTGGGAAGGAGTTTAAATGTCGCGATACTGTTATTAGAACGCCTCCGTCCGAGCCTCCGTCACATTATATTTTCGTATAGAGGATGAGGTGAATATTATAACCCACTTTCAAATTATCAATGGAATCAAGATAAAACTCAGATTATTTGAAAGATCATGAATGCTAATATAAATGCATGTATCTTAATAAAGATCAGCATAACAATATTTCTCTTGTCTATTGTAAGAAAATTTGTATATGTAAGTAACACTATTAAACCAACAATAGGTGAATCGGGAGGTGAATGGCTCTTTTGGTCTTGTACTATTATACCATTTCAATCGATTTCGATGATTGTTTACAAATTTCTTTGAAAAAACATTTCTGCCTTTCTTGCAGCCAATAATTTTAGCTGCCAAATTCGCGGGAACTTTTTATTGTTATAAACATCCCTTTCGATATACCTTCAAGAGCTGTAAGAAATGAAAAAAAGTCCCTCTTTATACAGGATGATTCAGTTCCGGTGGTCAACATGGGGATCTCGGAAACCGTACCAGATACAAATGGAAGCAAACTTATGCCTAACAATATGCCGTGGAGAATGTTGAAATATTTTCATGGGTTGCTGAGATATTTAAGAAAAACCGAATTTTTGAAAATTTAATTATATTTTTTTCTGGCGCCGTTTGCGATAATATTGAAAAATAAATTATTCTTTTCCATTGCAACTTTTTTCTGTATTACGTCATGGTATTTTTATATTTTCGGGGCGACGTTTCGTTTTTGAAATAGAGGGGTCGGGTCATTTTAATTTTTTTTAAATACGGACCTGGATTTTTTATTCCATATTTCGAAATGAATCGTTATCCTGAGTAAAACGATGTATGACACATACATATTTTTTCTCGTTTAGGCCGCTAAAATCCACATTTACTACGAAAAAAATTAATACTGTCCGGCATTTTTCCCTTCTTTTTAAAGCTATTCCAATTATAACAGATGATCATTATTTTAATTCATACTGGATTCATTAAACTTCATGTTTGTCATATTTTGAAATTCTTTTTTATACTTTAGATGAAATGTATGCCACTATTGTTAATAATTATTATTGTTGTTATTTACCTAAAGTATTTATAAAAAACAATGTTAAAATATGACGAACACGGAGTTTAATTAATCGAGTAGGTATTAAAATAACGATCACCTGTTATAATTGGAATAGCTTTGAAAAAAGAAAGAGAAAAATGCATAGTCCAGGACCGTATTGTGTCATACATCGTTGACAATGATTCATTTCGAAATATGCAATAAAAAATCCCGTCGTATTTAAAAAATGAAGATGATCCCTCCATCTCAAAAACGAAACGTCGCCCCGAAAATCTAAAAATACCATGACGTAGTCCAGAAAAAGTTGCAATGGAAAGGTATACTTAATTTATTTTTCAATATTATCCCAAATGGCGCCAGAAAAAAAAAACAATCTAATTTTCAAAAATTCGGTTTTTCTTAAATATCTCAGCAACCCATCAAAATATTTTAAATTTCTTAACGGCATATTGTTGGGTGCCCAAAGGCGCAACTTTTCTCCTATTTGACCGACTTGGTATCTGTTACTGTTTCCGAGATCCCCATGTTGAGCATCGGAACTCTGTATGGTAACAAATTAAAAACTGCTATCTTCACACGAATCTGATCTCAGGTTTGACCATCACTGGTTTTTCTACTCGACTTCTACCCCACCGTAAACTTTACTAGGTATCTACTTTAAACTTTGCTAGGGGTATCTACTTGCATATTTTTCGCCTAATCCCAGGGATCTCCCTAATCCCCAGGGATTTGGGATCTCCCGTAGTGATAATTTTTGCATTTTCTCGTGGCATTGCACCTATACTCAGTTTTACCATGATTACTGTTAGTTTCAGGAACCAACCCATAATTGTTTCGACTTGTTTGGCTATTCTGTGCTAATAGGTACATTAGTCCTATAAAAATCCTAGTGCTACATATTCAATTCTCTTACATTTGTAGTCTCAGCCCTTGGTTCATCTTAGATCTATCCGAGGATCTATCTATCAGAGATGCGCATTTATTGTGCGTTATTATTAGTAGCTATTCGTTCTTTAAAATACAATATACCTAGTTGTGTTTTTTCGTGTTTAATTTAAATATAATCTATAAAAAAGAAATTTGACTTGATGGTGTTTTGCAGTTGTTTTGGTTTTCCACCGAGCTGCAGTTTAGCCTTTAGATATGTAGGTACATATTGTAAGTACGTACATACAGTAATACACTACACTGCACAGCAAAATTAACGCATAATTGGAAAAACTCCAAACAATTTTATTTTTAGTCCGCCCTGTACATTTCTGCTATCTCTAAATCGTTTTTAAACGATTTGTTTTTAAATATAGCAAAAAATTTTATATGTTTTTCCTAATAAATATATTAAAGGCAAAATGACAAATTTGAGTATAACATTTATTATTTAACAATATTATTTTAATATCGAGTATTCCCACCTCTGGCTCTAATTACGGCTTGACATCTTCTCTGCATGCTCCCGGTAAAATTCCTTATTTAATTTTGATCAATGTTTTGCCAGATATTGATTATGGGAGGTGGATTAAGAGCTCTAACCTGCCTTCCCATATGGTCCCACAGATACCCCTATCGGATTCAAATCCGGGCTTCTTGGTAGCCAGTTCATTGTGACAATTTCCACGTCCCCCAAGTATTGCTTGACAATGCGGGCAATGTGCGGTCGCGCATTATCATGCATCAATATAAACTTATTGCCAATAAATGGCGCAAATGGAACAACGTATTGCTCCAGTACGTCCGACGTCCGTTATATACCGATGTGCTGGTAGCCGCCCTCCATCGACAACCACCAATTATGTACCTACGAGTTCCTGCACAAATGCCTCCCCATACCATGACTGAGCCACCACCATAACTAACGATTCCCACAATATCTCTGTCCCCAGGGAGTCTATACTCGTATACAATCTTCTGCGCCTATCGTGACTATAGAGATAAAATCTGGATTCGTCAGTAAACAAAACTCTGGCCTCCCTTACAATATGATGTCTAGCAAATTCAAGGCGCTGTCTCATCCTGTGGTCTCTAGTGTGTAGTGGGTCCTGTAGCAGCTCTCTAGGGTTGTAAGGTGTTCTCTGCAAGTCGTCTTTTTCTTACCGAATCTTGACTAATGTGTTATCAATATCGAAGTAAGTACTCTTGTTGCAGCGAAGTACTGGCATAGAAGAATCTACTACGTCGTAGTAGATTCTTCCATGGTACTGGTGACAAATCGTTGTCTAAATGCTCTCAGTCTTAAAAATGGGTCCTGAGCTAGGCCAGGTCTTCTTTCATTACTTTCCGTGTCTCTATTATAGCTATCGGGTTATTACTCTGGAGATTGTCGATTGGGACACATCGAAACGATCCGCAAGGTAAGTTTGGGATCTACCTTCTTCATGCAAAACCACTATAATAGCACATTGTTCAGATGAAAGATTTCTTCCTTCCCGGTTTTGATAGGCCATATTTAAGAAACGAAGTAGATAAACGACTTAATAAAGTTTTTAAAACCGAACTAAAACCAACCAGCCGCGAAACAATTCAAAGTAAATTCGTTTTTTTTTTGTTTTTTTTATCCGTAAGCCTAAGTTTTTTCTGACTTGCTATATTTTAAAAAGATGGTTTAAGAACGATTTAGAGATAGCAAAAATGTACAGGATGTACTAAAAATAAAAATGTTTCGATTTTTCCAATTATGGAACTACTGTTCTCCAAGAAATTATCTGGTTACAACTTTTTGTTTGTTTACTAATAACTAATAACTACGGGAAATATGCAAGTCACGGATGTACAGTCGCGGACAGTTGGTATCGAACGACCTGAAGAGGTTTCTCGTGGCTATCGTTACAGGGCGCGCGGAGACGGCAACATCGCGCTGGAGTCTGCAGCCGGCCGGTCTGCTAAAAATAGAACCATAAAATGCAAATTACAGCCTCCAGCCTCTCACAGCAAAGGAACAAAATTCGAGGAAAATGCAACTTTGTGCTGGTAATAATTCCAACCCCAGTGTTGGTATTTAATATTTCGTACTATTTTATCATGTTACTATACCGTCTAGTATTTATGATAATGAAATAAAAAAATAATAAATATCAAGGCTGAGATTAGAATCAACACCACAGTAAAAGCTCAATTTTGACATCCTGTAGAATAGAACTCTCTCTATATTTTTTGTTCAAATTTGGTATATAAAGGGTTTTCGACTGTCCTGATTGACGCTGTGGTGTCAGATTTTAAATAAAAAAATGGCTAAATGGTTTTTGTGAAAATCGGGGGAATAAAAAAATCGTAGCCGGCCCTGGATTTGCAATTTGAAAATGGCAGGATTGCTAAAATAAGCGGCTTTTGAAGTCCTTTCGGACAAAAAACAGATCAAGCGATTATCTCAAAAATTAAAGATTTCAAGGATTTGTATAATATGTTTAAAAGTAGATATGGGGGCTCTTAATATTAATTAGAAAATGTATGGCACAAAATTAATGGATTATCGGATTACCTGAGTTGAAATCTTTTAGCATAGATATTTATATCTTTTTAAATAGGTATTTATTAATTATACCTACCTGCACTTAATATAACTAAATTTAGGGGATTAACTTAATAATTGTAATATTGAATTGGATGTAGATTTTGAAAATATCGATTATACCTGCTCCTAGCCCTTTGTATAAATACTAAGGTGGGTGGGCTAAAATTATTTAGTCAGTATCCTAATTCGAGAGAGTAACTAACAGTGTTCGTTATGCCTCGTTTGAGTGAATCCGTCAAGCACCGTATCATCGCCAAACTAGAAAATGGTTGGGCTATTTCCCGACTGGCCGAAGAATTTGGTGTATCTAAAAGCACCATTTTCAATATAAAGAAGAAATATGACAAAACCGGAAGCGTGGAAAACATACATAGAGGAGGAAATGTGAAAATTACGTCTGACCAACAAGATGAGCAACTAGCTAATTTTTGCCTTGCAAATCCGTTTAAATCCGCCGTTGAAGCAGTATCTGCAACACAATTTCCAGCAAGTGTTAGAACTGCCCGAAGGAGATTAGATGCAGCCAATCTGAAATCTCGCACGGCCAGCAACAAAATTCAGCTGACCGAGGCTAATAAGGAAGTCAGGTTGCAGATATGCCGAGAGTTTCAGCGTTTACCGCCACATTATTGGGAGAAGGTAATATTTAGCGACGAAAAGATCTTTCAAAGCCATTACAATGGCAAAGTGCGAGTATATAGACCTTCGGTGAGTTCAAGATATGACGAAAGATTTGTGTCACCCAGGAAAAGGAGTGGGCATTTTTCCGTCAACATATGGGCCTGGATAAGCTACCGTGGACCTGGCATTTGTTGGAGAATCGACGACCGCTTCACAGCAGCTCGCTATTGCGAGATACTCGAAGGCGGATTGTTACCAACTGCAACGGAAATGTATCCCGATGGCTTCGTTTTCCAGCATGATAACGCTCCTGTGCATACAGCAAGAATAGTTCGCGAATGGTTCACCGAAAACAACGTAGAAAAGTTGCAATGGCCGGCGAAGAGTCCTGACTTGAATCCCATTGAGAATGTGTGGGGCAGAATGGCGCGGACAATGGAGAACTTCGTACCCGAAAATAGGGAGGCACTTTGGCAGAAGATTCAACAAACGTGGGATGAAGTCGTAACCCATGATCTCTGCTGCCAACTCATAGATTCGATGAGCAGGAGAGTTCAGAAAGTCATCCTATCCCAAGGTGGGTATACTAAATATTAATATACATATAATATAATAATGGAAAATGCATTTGATTTCTTGCCTTTATTTAATTATGTTATAGTCATAAAGATTTTAATGGGTTTATAGTTTTTTCGGATTCTTCCTGTGTCGGTGGTTCTAATAAAACTTCGTAATCATTATATCCAGCTTGTGGAAGTCCTCAATCACCTGAAATTATTTTATTTTATCCAGGTAATCACATTGAGGTCCAGGGAGGTGTGTAAAGCTTGACACGTGTCCCTGCTGTGTGTCTTCTGATGTTATTGATAAAGGTATGCAATTTAAATAATAGAGAGTTATTGCAGAAATAAATAACGTCGCGCTCTTTTTTGACGTTATTTTGACATTTGAGCATGCGCAGTCGTAGTTTGACATAAGGTCGTCCATAATAAGGTTATTTTCCTTTATTTTTGTTTATTGTGTATACCATAATATACGTTATTTTTACCTTATTTGTCACAATTCTTAAAATAAATTCTGATTTGTCAGAAAACGCTAGTGTTCTGTGAAAGTAGGACTTAACCTAAAATGTTCGTTGCTTGTTTGCGTTTGCACCTTGTTTGTTTTCATTAGTCTTTCACCTTGGTGTTCCGTGGTTATTTGGCTGTTTTCCCAGTTTTTTCCGGAGCAAAATTATAAAAGCACATAATATTCTAGTGAAAGTGTAGAAATACAAAACAATAAAGTAAACGTAAACAAGCCCTTAATTTGGATACATAAATTACGACTTGCAATAACTATTGTCAGAATCATAAATAACGTATGAGAGTATTCAAATAAGGTCGTCTTAAATACTGCTTAATGCCAAAAACAGTTTCTGCAATAACTCTCTATTAAGTTACAAGGGTAATTTTATGTCTGTGACCCCCTAATCTCATTTATCTGTTGAAGGGCATTTTATGAGAAACAATGGAGCATTGCAGCACCACGAAAACCAATTTATTAAAACTTCTGACCAATTTCTTCAAAAATAAGAAAAAATAAATAAAAGGGACACCCCTTTTATTTTATAATCATTTATGTTTAGGACTACGAGACCTAACAACTAAATGTTGGAACAAATACTTATTTTGCAAAGAAAAGAATAATTTATGAAAATCCATTTAATTAACTTTTTTAATTCTAGGGTTATTAGCTAAATATATTTTTAGTGTTACTACATATTTTTTTATTATAACATAAAAATACATTTTTGTTGCAACGCAAAATATTTATTAACTTAATGTCTAAAACCGCTGACAACTATACTTAGTGTATTTGGAAATGAAAGGAGGCCATAAATATTGATTGAGAAGGAAAATTCGACCATTTCAGTGGCGTGCTCTTTTGCTAAAAATCTGATGAGGATAAATACGCAAATTAATATTCGGGCGAGTTATGTAGTATTTTATGACGGACTCTCGAGCCTCTGATAAAGAATTTGCATTTATATTTATAATAAGCCATAAACCTTAATTTCATTTCCAAATACACTAGAGAGGTGTTGAATAGGAACACTTTCTTATCTTTAATTTTACCGCAAAAAGTTACTCTTGATAAAAACTTTGCTAACATTTCTTATGTGGAAATAAGTTGCTAGGAAAAGTTGTTCAAAAGTAAAGGATACTCCATACTACCAATTTTAGAAACAATTGGCACACTTTGATTTATTTGAAAAACATTTTTCGCTTTGGCCCTATCACTGCATTAAATATATTTTTTTTATGTAAGTAAGCTTATACAGGGTTAACTATGACTTAGTACAAAAAATTTTACCACGTGCGCAGGATGGCTTAAGAAAACATAGAAAAATATTTTTAGATTTTTTTTACGATCTTTAAAAAAACGGGTAAAGACCCCTATTTTCCCTGTAAATCGCCGCCTTTAATGACGTCATCCAATTTGGCTTCTGAAGGTACTGACAGCTGAAGTGATTTTCCGCGGTGTTGCCGTTGATTTAGGAACGGTGAAAATACCTTTTTACTCAAACAAATTTAAAAAATACATAAATAACAATCGATTTGAATCTGTACAGATGCAGCGCTATTAGATTCCCCTTAACCTTAGCTCGTATCCGGACCGGTTCCTACTCTCGCGGAAAGCTCATTACCGCGACACCACAAGCCGTCTCCCTTAATACCCCCGGAGCTCCTCTGATGAATTCTTGTCCACCATCTAACCTCTTCTGAAGCATAGATAAAGGATTTATTGTTCTGAAGCCTCGGCGGTATGAATTAAGCGACGTATCGGCCCGGTCGAGTCTATGAAACGTTTTTTCGACTGCTCCGCGTTGCCCCGTTCGTCATTTCATAACTTCCTAGCTAGGCAACTAACTGTACATACAAGGTTTGTTCCAACAGGGCCAATAACCGTTCTCAAGCACGTTCAGCGCATGCGCACTACCCCACTGGCTGTTCCAACTGAATTATGTACCTACCGACACGGGACGATACACGCACTGTTCCAGCCGATTTATGGATCATTTGTGTATCGTCCTTGTACGATAAAAACGGTGCCTGGTCTAAAGCAATAACCGCGTGTACTGACATGCGCAGTGTATGGTCGTGTGACAGAGATAAACATTAACCTCATATTTTTGTTTTTACGTAGATAGTTTTAAATCGATGGCTGGGATCGTGTTTTTTATTTCTTGTTGAGTAGGGCGGGGAATCGTTGAACAATTTTTTAGAGTGAAGAGTGAGGTTAGCCCACCGAACATTCGGTTAGCCACATATTAAACACGCAGGTTAGGTGCGGTCACAAATATGATTTGGTCGATTTGATTCACAATCCGTTCCATCTGAAATTTTCTTTGGGATCATTTGTTCCAACTCGAATTTACGTACGGTCACAGAACTGTACATGAACTAGATGATAACCCTTAAAGAACGCATGCGCTAGTTTTGCACCGTTCATGTGCGATCCCAAAGAAAATTTCAGATGGAACGGATTGTGAATCAAATCGACCAAATCACGTTTTGTGACCGCACCTAACCTGCGTGTTTAATATGTGGCTAACCGAATGTTCGGTGGGCTAACCTCACTCTTTACTCTAAAAAATTATTGTTCAACGATTCCCCGCCCTACCCAACAAGCCAAAAACCAACAAGAAATAAAAAACACGATCCCAGCCATCGATTTAAAACCATCTACGTAAAAACAAAAATATGAGGTTATTGTTTATCTCTGTCACATGACTATACACTGCGCATGTCAGTACACGCGGTTATTACTTTAGACCAGGGACCGTTTTTATCGTACAAGGACGATACACAAATGATCCATAAATCGGCTGGAACAGTGCGTGTATCGTCCCGTGTCGGTAGGTACATAATTCAGTTGGAACAGCCAGTGGGGTAGTGCGCATGCGCTGAACGTGCTTGAGAACGGTTATTGGTCCTGTTGGAACAAACCTTTTCAAGTTTGGCTAGTAGCCGACGGAGGGCATTTGCGAATGTAACATGGCGTTATTTCCCAGTTTGGTCTTGATTTTCGCGGCAAATCGTTCAGCGTCTTTGTGAAAATGCCGGAGTATTCGAACGCCGAGTTAACGGACATGGTTATAATGTACGGGAGATGCGATGAAAGTGCACATCGAGCTGCAGCAGAATACCGTATTCGTTTTCCTAACAGGGCAAATATGCCTAACCCACGTACTTGTGAACATTGTACAACGTATGCGAAACACTGGTGTTTTGCAAGCTCGAAGGGGTGGGCGAGCAACCTTCCATAAGCACTACAGCTATTGCAAGGAGATTGGGAATATCTCAGAACAAGGCAAGTAAAATAAAACCAATAAAACTGACTTCTACCAAAGACTATCCCATGTGATGGGATTGTCTTTGCTTGCACCTAATACCTACATAAAATTTAAAATGTAACAATACAATTATTTACAGGCATGGAGGATTCTAAGGGAAAACGGCCTTCACCCTTATCACATACAAAAGGTCCAAGCATTAGAAGCAAATGATTTTCCGGTGAGAATGACCTACTGCACTTGGCTACGTGATCGAATCGCCCAAGACCCAAACTTTGTTTTCAACATTCTTTGGACAGACGAATGCTGCTTCACACGTGCTGGGGTTTACACGTATGTAAATTTTTACTTACTTATAGCTTTCTCTCTTCCATATTATCTTTTTTATTTATTATAAAATTGGCTATGTCAATCCTAACGTCTTCGCCAAAATTGTGAATATTTCTAATTTTTGTTGTTTTTTTTTAGACACAACAGCCATATTTGGTCCGATGAGAACCCACATGCTGTTCGGCGGTTTAATTTCCAACGTCGGTTTTCCATCAATGTTTGGGCAGGAGTTTATGGAGATCGATTAATTGGACCATACATTCTACCGGAAAATTTAAACGCTGAACGATACTTGTATTTTCTGACAAATGTTTTGTTTGATAATTTGCCACTACAAGTACTGCATGACATGTGGTTTATGCACGATGGTGCACCAGCCCATTTTGCGAGACCTGTTCGTGCATTTTTAGACGACCAATGCCCCAACCGTTGGATCGGAAGAGGAGGGCCCATTGCATGGCCGCCGCGATCACCAGACTTGAATCCAATGGATTTTTGTATTTGGGGATTCATGAAGGCGATTGTGTACGAGCAGGAAATCGACAACGAGCAGCAGTTACGTGAACGAATTGAAGGTGCAGCTGTTCAAATCCGGAATAATCATGGACTTTTTGCACGTATCCGGACTTCTTTAGTTAACCGAGTGAATTTGTGCATCGAAGTTAACGGCGGCCTCTTTGAACAGCTACTGTAGTGCTTTGCATGTGCAATGTGTGCTAGTGCAGTTGTGATTTTTTGGTTACCCTTCGGGGTTTTCCTGGCGGAGGGGATCTACCTCGTCGTGGTCGTCAGGCTGAGTACCTCGCTTCAAACAAAAGGAATAGCAGAGGGAAACCAAGAGATCCCCAACAGATTTAGAAAATGTGAATGTTGTGTTGTGTGACTTTTAATATAAAAAAGCAAGAAAACAGAAAATGGTGCGATATTCAATCCTGGAAATGTCAGTAAGGTAGGTGTTTCATAGGCATTCTACATGTTCCTTAGAAAGTAATCGTTTTTAAAAGGAAATCGAAATTTTGTGGTGAATCCTCGGATAAATTGATAGACGTGGCAACGCCGCGCTATTGACATACGCGAAATTTTTAGACATGTCGCGCGGGCGTCCATAGGCGGCGTTTTTTGAGGGGTTTAATACAATTTGAAAAAAAATTTTTTTAGGCTTAAGACAAATGTTAGAAAATTTTTGAAAATTTATTTTGGCAAGTCTAATTTTTCTTTATCTGCCATAAAAATTTTTGTACTAAGTGATAGTTAACCCTGTATAAGCATAATAAATATGGCAATTTTAGACGGCTAGGTGATGTTAAAAAATAAATCGGCATCCATAACCAACTTTTCACGCAATACAAAAAAAAACTCAAGTCGACAAAAATGTGAAAACAAAACTATCAATTTATTTAATTTTTTTTTGATCAAACAAGATCTTTAATATGAGAAAATTTGTCTTTAATTTGAATAACTGTTGATGTTTTTAATTGCTATTTCGACTTCACACTTTAAACAAATTAGCGGGAAAACTAGTACAAATTGTATGAAAATTTTCTTTTGTCAATGTTCTTGCGTGATCTAATTGCCGCTAATCTCCAATTAAAATTTTCCCTCGACTTTCAAAATAAATTGATTGTTTTCAGATTCTTGTTGATTTAAGTTTTTTTTGGTATTGCGCGAAAAGTTGGCCATGGATACCGACTTCTTTTTTTAACATTAACCAACTATCTAAAATTTACACGTTTTTGTTTCTTAAGATTTTTCAGTAGGGAGCCAAATAACTACTTTAATAAACTAAAACAATGGCCTTTAATAACTAAAACAATGGCCTCAACAGAGCCGAAGAGCCTGTGTAATTTTCAGAAACTATCTGAGCACCCAGTTGCATAAAGCTTCTCAGTGCCATCAATTTTCAATATAAAAGTTTTCTTCGGTATCTTAAAATAAATAGGTATGTTACGGCTATTTAATAATTTTGCTCAATTGGAGGTTTTTTTATATTGCGCGACAAGTTGACCATGGATGTTGATTACTTTTTCAGGGCCACTTAGCTGTCCAAAATTGTCACCTTTTTGTTTCTCATGTTTTTTTTGTAGGGCGCAAAATAAGCGAGGAAATCGCGGTGGTAGTTTAAAAAATCATACTGTATACTTGTGAACTGTTTTAATAAATAGTTTAATACTGATTCCTTAATTTTTTTTAACCCTTTCGGTGACATCGGCTTAATCGCTTGCAAAGAATTCTCGGAACAAGACACCCGTTCGAACCATCCGATGCCGAAGGCGCGCGCTGTTGCCGTCTCCGCGCGCCCTGTAACGATAGCCACGAGAAACCTCTTCAGGTCGTTCGATACCAACTGTCCGCGACTGTACATTATCCCAGCTTATGTAGAAAAGACGAAGAGTCACTACCATTAATTTATCGAGGGCTCATGCAAATTGTTTTCAGGTCTTGAATACGAATAGCTTGTCCTCAGTGCAAGGCTTAAATCTTATTTTGTTTACTTTCTTTTTAGAATCGAGAAATTAAGGAGGATTTTTAAAATTCCCGACAATACACTTTAATTATCATTTTATTTTGATATATATATACCAATCTGCTCTATAGTCATTTCCCTTTTCATTAATCTCCTGCACATAATTAATAGGACCGAGTTGCTGGAATTGCTTGTGTTCACTTAAGGTCTTTTTATGTATTAAATTAAGGGTCGATTTGAATGGAAGTTTGTTTATTTGAGACACACATGGAATGGTAGATAAAATGTAATACTTTTTGAATTCAATATCCTGTGTGGTTTGGCATTAAACATAAGTAGGTATGCATTATATTGTATTTATTACATATATACATACTACCTTAAAAGTGGGCCTCAATTTTTTTGGGCTATAAAAATAATTGTTGGGTGGCTTGACCAATTTTGCTCAACGGTACATCAGGCTACTGCGAAATGGTTCTACAAGATCAGGTTATGTACAGCCATTTCGTTTTTTAATACCGCCTAAAAATCGTGATCCTATAGGTTAGTCGTCGAACATACACATATAAAAATAATGCCTACACTGAAAAAAGGATTTTGCGATTTTACAATAATTTGACTGCTTTTAGTGCGACCAATAGATATTTTGTAAATTCCCAAAAGTTATGTGAGGCCCAATTAAATTACATTTAGTTTGTAAAATAAATTTACAAAGAATCTGTGAAATTAGTTATGTGTTGTAATTAATATTTACAATTTATTTGTAATTCTCCTGAATAATAATACACCGATTTTGTGAAATTACTTTGTAAAATTAAGTACCTACTTGTGAAAATATCTACTTGTAAAATTACTTTGCAAAATTACTTTTTAAAATTACTTTGTAAAATTACTTTTTAAAGTTACAATATGGTGGGTATAAAAATTATTGAAACGCTTACTTCATTTTAAAAAACTATATTTGTAAATTAAAACATTTATAGTATAAAATATATAGGTATTCCTACTATTAACCAAAGTTATACCTTCGTTATAAACGAAATTATTTATTATTAATTAATATTTATTACATAAAAAAGGTTTACTTATTAATATGAACAGAAGGAAAGAAATATATTTATATCTAACACAAAATATGTACAATCTTATCCAAATACTTCCTTAAAAATCAAATCAATTTATACATTTAAAAACGAAAACATTTACATAAAAAGAGGCATAGGTAGGTACTAAATATGAACAAAAGGCAAGAACTATAATATACCTAACACAAAATATTTACATTCTTAACCAAATATTTCCTTAAAAAAATAAATCGATTTATACATTTATTTAAATAAACGAAAACATTTAGGTACATAAAAAAGGGATAGTTATTAAATATGAACAGGAGGAAAGAACTATATTTATACCTAACACAAAACATTTACATTCTTAATCAAATACTTCCTTAAAAACACAAATCTTTTTAAACAAAATATAGGTACACTATGTTAACTAAAAGGTTATTAAATTTCAGCTTTTAAAAATAGTTTTGCAGGTTTCAGAAAATAGACATTCTAACATAATATCACCTTTTCGCAAATGGTAAACCATATGTTTTTTATTTCAATTTTAGACTTAGATTTAAAATTGCAATTAGATAGATTACAGTACATTGTTTTGGCAATCGTAGCAATATGTTTTTCAGTTAACTGTTTTTTAAATTTAATGTATTTTTTAAAAGATGAAAAACAGTTCACATATTTGCAGGTGAAAATTATTCCAGGGAGATGCCTGTGTTAGCTCAGATGAATATGATATCTACTGATAAACACTTTTTAAATGAACAGAACAAACGTCGCAAATAATCATGTTGTATTTCTTAAGAATCTTACCTTTTAATTGACACTGTTCACTTCAAACACAGCAATACGATTAGTTGTATACCTGTAGGCGTATATGGGTCTTCGTAAACTATTAAACTATAAAGATTACATACCACTTCTGAACTTGCACCTGTCGATCTGTCACCAATGCCGTAAAGAACGCCGACTGCCATCGTGCACAGCAAGGCCACGCATTGCGGCCGGCGTCGCACGTGATCTCGTCTTGCAATACTATTGGCGAACGATTACAGAACTTCTGTGAATTCCCAATCGTCAGTGTGAATATTAGTTTTAACGTTATTGTTACTTTTTTTTATTGCTTCATATCTTTGTGAATTCACATTTTGAACTTACACTTATATGTGAAATTACATAAAGGAAAGGAAATGTACAGATAAATATACATAAGTTAGGTTTTTCCACAAAACAATTTTGTATATTCACCATTTTGGGGCAAATTAACATAAACTTGTATTTAAACATTACAATTCATGTATACTTACCGTAGTTTAATTGTAATAATTTTGTAATTTCACAGCTCCTTTTTTCAGTGTACCTATATAATTTCAATACTTTGCCATCATAATTGACCTTGCTTTTAATAAGAGTTCAATAATAGGATCGTCGCCTGGGACGCCGGGAGATATCGAGGAAGACATTCACAGAATGTAATATCGAAGACATTGTTACTGGAAACACTTTACTAGTATTTCATTATAATACGACAAAATAGCTATTTGTTTATCATAATTAACCCAACAGTGTCTATAGCGCTTATTATTAACGTGCACGATAATAATATATCTGAACTTAACTGCGGTTCCGCCTATTCCGAGATCTGTTCCCGCACAAGCAAAGTTATTTCCTTACTTCCAATTATGCCGGTATGGTCCATTGTCTTGTCAAGGTCGAAAATAATTTGAAGCCACCGCAGTTCATCAGTCGCTAATGTGCGGTGGAAACCAGCACGACTGGGCAACATACAAGAATCCTGAGAATAGTGGTCAGAATGTATGAGTGAAAAGTCATCGCAGTGATCTCCAAGTAAGGTGTTGGGTGAGTTAAGGCATCAAGTTCGATTGTTTTATTTTCTTCTTCAAAAGTTAGTTTGATACGAATCCTTAAACAGGATTATTCCAATTTCCAGACTCGCTCAAACATTAATTCACTAATTTCTAATAGAAACCAAAATCGATAGCCTTAAGTTGATAGAAATATGTATCAGTCAGAGTGGAAGGAAAAATAAAAATCTTTACACTTTGTTTCCGTATTCAGTTCACATTGACGACGCATTAATAAATGTCCTTTTACTTAAATTTAAGGAAATTGTGGTGTCTCTGATCTAGTAAACTCCCGAGTTTCTCAGTGAAGAAAAGGTTAACGTCACTCCTAGATAGTTTACTATCCTCTTTGTCCAGCTTGTAAAACTAGTTCATAAAAATGTCTGTGGCATATTTTACGATGACTTCATATACATATTCACTTCCTGGTCGACCACTACATACCAAACGTTTATTTACACTGCATCCTAAAAGTCCATTTCATTATGCAACTCTGATGTTCTGTGATTGACAAATATTTACTTTCGTTTTATGGATCTGGTTTTACTTTCTGTCAGTGCTTACAGTTCAAAGCCGCATTATACATACACATGCAATTAAATCTATTTTAACACCCGTGCGAAATGTAAATATATATTTTTAGTATTTAGTATTTTTCAGTTTGTATTAGTGCTTGGCCTCCAGTTCGATGATAACTAATATTAATAAAATTATTAATAAATTCTGCTTTAAATTATTTTAATGATAGCATGAGAATATGCATACTCCATATAAAATAATTATCTAAAATTGCTTGGCATTATTTTTTTCCATACTATCTCTGGGTCGAGCTTTGTGTTTTAAGGCTAATAATTGTTTTTTGTGCCTAGTTAAAAAAAATAATTTCTTTTTCTGTTTCAGTAAAATAAAAAAGTTCAATTTAACTTGCCATAAAATGCCCAAAGTTAATAAGGCGTAAAAAAAAAAGTTTAAGAGAAAGAGGATTTGACAAAGCGATCAAGTGAAAAGAAAATAGTATATTTGTTGCATGTTTAAAAAATAAAAGTTTTATTTTGAGAAATTTTTTTTATTTTAGGGAAAATCTTATTTCTTTACTATTATTATACGTAAATAACAATAATACCGTATATAGTAGTCAACTGTTGCCAATAATTGCCTAATTGGGTATGTCAATTACTATCTCAAAATGGCCAATAACTACATTTTCGCCCATGATCATCTAAAATCATTATTTTCAATAAAAAAATGATCTTTTTTAGGTCAAGCAAACCCATTCTATAAAACCTGCACACTTCTGAATGCTCGTAGAATAGGATATTTATAAATTTATAACAATGGTAGGTACTTTTAAGCCAATCATTGTATAGTTACCCTATTGCAAAAAACAATTATTATTATAAGTATTTGATTTTTTTTAGGGTAAATCCCGTCCGAAATTTTACAAAATACCGTGGAGTCTTCTCACCCCATTATAAAATCGGATCAGCAACTAAAAAAAATGGTGAGGCTGCATGCCTTCAATCGACCTTGATTTGAATCGAGGTCGAGGCAGACTGTGCAGGCACATTGCACATGTCTTTATAGAAAAACACCGCTGATGGCAAAGAGCGCTGGACGAAAATTTGCGGATTCAGGGTATTGCTCCTTAATAGCTTTACCTGTGTGATTTACTAATTATCCTACACTGACTGGGATTACTACGTTTTTCTAGGGTTTTCCGTAGTACTTGAGCGAATGCTATCCTAGTTCTAGCTGGAAAAAGTCGGCTCAAGCCGCAAATGGCAACGAAGACCAAATAATAGTAAATGCCCCCCTCCCCCGCGCATAAGCATACAGTTGCTTCTTCGGTACTCCTATAGTTTGGAGTATTGTGAGGGTGAGAATTGTTATTATTACAGCCCATTATTTAAAAATAATGTTTTGGGATTGAATTTGCTAACTGTTATAAGTTTATTTTTGGTGTTTACGACGCAAGCATGGAATCAGATATACGCGTATACCTATATTCGCTTTTATGTCTACCGTAAAATACTCTAACAATGCAATCTTGGCAATCAAAAGTTTATATTATTCTGATTTCCTCGTTATTACAAGATTCTCATGGTCAGACGAATAAAATCACTTCAAAAATTTGAGACGTAAATAACAGTCGGAAAGAGAGAAAAAACCGTGGAATATAATCATTAAATGTATTTATGTATGTAGATTACTTCGTTATTGAGACTGTTTTAATACGTGACTCATATTCAAAAATTCCTACTTAACTAATAATAATTAAATTGCTTAAATGTCCCATAAAAAGATTAAAAAAATTGTTACGGAACATTTTAGATTCAACAAACTTCCTTGAAATAAACAAAATGCAAAATTTATGGACAAAAGCAGTTACCAACGGTGGCAAAGTCCTGTCGTAATATCTTGGTCAGATGTTTAACCAAAAATTAGTTTTAAAAAAATCATTTGATATTTAACAGTATCCACTAATTATACCCTTCGGCTAATTGGCTACTGGCAACTGACTATTGAGTCGCGGTGAGATGTAGGACTCCTGCGTCTAATATCTACTAGAAGGGGTTGGAGGGTGGTGGGCAACCATTCATTATTGTTGGTTATGTGAACTTCCCCATATGCTTCGCGTCGCAGTGGTGAAGGCCCGCCAGCTGGCGACGCGAAACGTCACTACGTCATCACAGCGTGGAAGCTTTTTACTTTTACTTGTCTGGCGATTTTCCTGTTTTAAAGAACGTTTGTTGTGTTTATTGTGTTTTAGACTGTGTTTTTTCGTAATATAGAACATAGGGTTTTATTATTAAGCAGTGATGATTCAGAATAAAGTGAGAAAATTCAATTTTAGTTTAGAGTTTAGGTTGTGTTTATATTTTCGGACTTATTTAAATTATGCCGTGGACGTGTTCCGTTCCCAACTGCAAGGGAAACTATAAAGGCGGTTCTAAAGTGTCCGCTTTTTGCTTCCTTAAAGGCCATATTTTAAGGGAAAAGTGGGTTAAGGCCATCAAAAGAGATTTTGTTCCTACACAGTCTTCCAGGGTAAAAGTGGTTTTGGTTTGGACTGTTTGGGGAGTTTTATACCTAACAATTTGACATGATTAAACGTAAGCACCTTAAAATCTGGAAGTTTATGGTTTTATTTATTCAAATTTAGTTGTATCTAGGCAAGCAAATAAGAAATAATTGGCATTTACCTAAATTTTTATTTATAGCTCGATCTTCATAAACTTTTTTTTGTTGGATAGAGCTTTAAAAATGGCATTAAACGCATGATTCAGGTGCCTCGTACGTTAAATTAATGGCCCACTGAGACGTTGTTTTTGTGCCGAAATTTCGATAAACTATTAGGATTTTTTTAGAGGAAAATTAATGCCAGATTCTTAGTTAGCCTTGTTGGAAACCCAAACGTACCAATTTACATTACAAAATGGAGAACTAATTGAAATGACTGAAATTTGATTTCAATTTCAGTTACACATCAGAATTAACCATATAGGGATTGAAAAGTGTAAATTAGTTTAACAAACAGAATGAAGGAACTTTAAAGATTTATAAAAATTCAGTAGTGAACTCCAGCTGATCATTAACTATGTAACTGCGTGGACAACTCTTGGCTCGACAAATCTCTAAAAATCTCCTCCGCTTAGAATGTATCATGCCAAAATTGAATTCTTTAATCCCAAGCCATAGAAAACAACATATCGTCATATCCCCGCCTCCCAAAAATCTCCGCATCACGAAAAACTAAATAATATACGTTTTCATACCATATATCCATTCACGGCTTTGAATTTTATGTCCAAAGTATTCTTTAAGGTAGAGATTTGAAGCTGTTGCATAGATTCAAGTTTGATAGCGCAAAGCTTAATATGATCTGACAAGCAAGAAACGAATTAACTACCTCAGTTTTGAATGTCCTTTAGAGTAGAAAAATTGAGTTATTAATAACATATATTTAATCATAGTAGAATCAAATAAAACTGCAATGTATACAACCAAGATTCAGTTTCAAAATAATAAGGGTGAGTTATGAAATTGGTGAGCGGTAAACCGAAGAAACCATCTGTGCGTCTAGTTTAATTTGATAAATTAATCTCCGAAAGGACAAATTTATCGACTTTTCTTGACAACTATGCGATTAAAGCCACATCTGTTTTCATTTAAAAACGTGCTACAACAAAGAGTTTTATATGGCTAGATTAAACGCTCCAACAGATATTGAGACACGGGCAGATACGCAACCGACAGAAACAAAAGGAATAAAACGACCCATAGAATGTAACTTTATACTTTCAAGTTGCTAGGTATATATTACGGTCGCAAAGACAGTAAAGCATTCTTAAAGTTTGTGCCAGCAAATCCTTTCGGAAATTCCAGTGTTTGTTTTGTTTGAAAGACACCTATGTATAGCAAACTTGCTGAATCTCCCGGAACATTTCAAGGAAACGTTTTAATGCGAAATCGATTGTATCTTTTTCATTCTTTCCCACAGAAAGTTTCAAACGAGATTTAAACAAGGAATTTTAATATAACGCGGGTATTGTGTAGCAAGCAACTTTATAGTTCAGAGTTTATCTTTGGCAGGATAACGTATTATCTTCTCCCTGTTAAAATCGATGAAGAATGTTGATCTCAACAAAAACTCTGACCGCGGCCGTACATATTTACAAAAATTTCGATGCTGAAAAAAAATTATACAGGAATGCAATAAGGGTTGATGCAGTGCTCTATGGAGTGCTCCATAACTGCTTTTACTCCCATCTTATTTTTGTTACCGCGAAAGAAACGAATGGCCGAAGTGCGGATAAACCGAGCCTAGATTGCAGATAATACTGAAACCCGGAGCAAACAGGCGAGTTTATAATATAGTAAGAACCTTCCCGTGGACAGGCATGTGTAATTTATTTAATTAAGATATGTATCTTCCTGGATTTACATAAACAAATCCTGCTGATGAGAAAACTAAGTGTTTTTTATTTGAACCTATTTTATACGAAATGGAAATGAAGTTGTTCCTAGCTGAGGATTTGTAGTCTGGGAGAATAATGGTAGTGTTAAATATTAAAACATCCGCTGCAAATAGTAATTAGATTAGGAAATACTTTTATTATTGTATTGAACTGAGGAAAAGCACATCTTCGTATCAACGTAGATCATTCCATCAATGTATATCTTCACATCAAGATCATCTCTAAACATCGTCAATTGGAAGTCTCATAATATATTCATGTTTTCAAAAATTCTATACATACAGGGTATCCCAAGATAAGTGAAACAATAACACGAAAAATGTTGAGTTGAAATTTGACCATTTAGAGACCCGCCCCGCTTGATTTCAAAGTAATTTCTGTCACCTTTTAATTTCGAAAAATCAAAGTTGGTCTTATAGTATGACGGAAAAACATTTTACTATGAAATAATAAAAAAAACATGCCAATGTAAGTTTGAGACTAATTGGCCTACTTTCAATTTTTCCATTTTTACAACGCACAAAATCAAATTTATAAGATTGAATGAAAAAATGTATGTTAGGACACACGGAGTGAACACATATTTATAAAATATTTATTTAAGAGTAGATACTGATATTAGAATTTTTATAGTTATTAAAGTGTGCTATTATCTAATAAATCCTTAGGATAATAAATTTGCAAATTGCATTTGTGCATACTGAACTGCAACATTTACATAACCCTTGAATATTAAATTGGTCACTTCAAATGATTGCGGCTTTGCAGCGTCTACTGGTTCGATTCTCTTTGAAAATTAATTGATATGCGGCAAAGAGGAGAATTATAAATTTAAATAGCTTAATGAATAATACGGCGGTAACAGCTTATTGCTATTCAAAAGCAATACATTATTCTAATTATCTTCTATAATGAACATCTAATTATAACGCAGTTAAATGTTGTTCTGGACCTCTTTCAAAATATAGACATTTCTTCGGATATTTTAAGTACCCCAATATTTTCATTAAGGTAATTTCGCATTATGGGAGCTTACAGAGCTCAGATTGCCATTGATATGAATATTTCTTCTTATTTTTCGATGTATAATATAACGTTATTCAGCACCTCTTTTGTACTGAATTCCGTCGGATATTAGATCATGATCTAAATTTTTTTAGTTAATTTTTCAGAAATAACTTGAATTAATACAAAAAAAAATCAAATTAGTCATGAAACCACGGCACATGAAAAAAATGCCGAGGACGTTTTCATTTACAAATAAAATCTACATACAAATTTCAATACATTTTATTAGGTAGGTAGTATACAAGGTGGTTCACAGGGACTCTTTAAAATAAGGGGACCCAGCATTATACTTTCCAAAGTGAGGCCTATTCTTTCCTCATTCTAATAGTATCAGTGATGCCAAGTATGCCATTTTATTGGAGAATCTATGAATATAACAGGTGCTTTGATTGTTAGTAAAAATTAATAACGGTTTCCATGATTTCTAAAAATTAGAGTTGACAATGTTGTGTGTACAATTACAGAATATGGCAACTGTCAAATGAAACAAATTTATTGTATAGTTTAAATTCTTTAATTGTCACATCTGAGTATCTGGAAGTTAGAAAACTTAAAAATTGTGAATTATGATGGGAAATTTTTTGCCTCCTTTAGAATATATATGGCACTATCTATCACATAAAACCTGATGGCAGTTGGACACTGACATAAAACATAACCTTGTACCAGCCCACTTATGTGGTCTCCTTGTAGTTTACAGAAAACAAACTTCCTCTCAAGGCTTCACTTTTCCTATGTGATAGACTGTGAAATGCTGGGTCCCCTTATTTTAAAGAGTCCCTGGTGGTTCATTTCTTTTTCTAATAACAATTATACTAATTACCCACTTCTCCGCCCCTGCTTGTTCAGGGTATTTTATACAGGGTGTCCCGAAATTAGCCTGCCATAATTTACCAGCGTGTTTTGCGATCCGAAAAAATGAAAAAAGTTCCTATTAACATGACCTCAAAAATGCCCCCTAAGCGAGCCCCTAAATGAACACTTTGGGAAACGGTTTTTTCTAAATATTTCCAGAACGAACAAAGATAAACTTCTCAAATTTGGTATGTGATGTACCTGTGAGATTTGACATTTGCCGAGGTAGCGATAGTTAGACATTCTTAATCATAGGCGTCCTAAATAAGGGTTAAGGGTTAAAAATACCACAAATTTTGTGAGTGTGCTTTTTCCCCAAATTTCTTGCGAAATTATAAAATTTCAGGGTATTCTACGAAAAAATTGTGCTCTTGTCGAACTTTGATAGCGTGCACCGTTTTCCAGTAAAATCGTATTGAAATTTTTTTGCAGAGGGTAATGAAAATGCGTATAGGTATTAGAAATTAGCCTGCCATGTTTTACCACCATGTCCAGCGACCCAAAAAAATGAAAAAGTTCCTATAAACACGGCCTCAAAAAAGCCCCCCATGAGGGCTATAACTTCCGAAATGGACAATTTGCCAAACAGTTTTTTTTACCTATTATATACCAGTCAAAACGGAAATTTGACAACTAGTGTTAATAAAAAAAAACAGCATATTATATTGACTTGAAAGAGACCATTCGGGTAGTTTTAAGTTTCTTGCAAGTTGACTTTATTGACAATAGTCCCTGTCGTTCGAAACATAATGGGCCATTGTGTTTTTAGTAAACATATAAATGTTTTTGAAGACACAAACGTTTCTAGTTTGTTGAAGTTTATTCAAGGCATCTTACACCAAACCGTGTCTAGCCGAAGACCGGTAGCAGCATTTAGCGCGCTCTCTCAATCGCCCTTAAGAAGTTCAAACAAAGGCACCAGCCCGCTTCTCCTGTTTTAAGTGCAACTTGCGGAAAACGTTGTTTGTCCGGGCAGATGAGCCATCGATAATGCCATTATCATGCACTCCGTTCTCTCGCACTTTTCGCGCAATCTGCGGCACGCCCGTCGTGCAGTCTTGAAGGCGCCACTGCCGAACGAGGTGACGCCTGCCTGGGAACACAACAACAAACTTCAAAGAAAGCACAGAGCCAAATACAGGGTAAAGAGGTACCATATCTCAGGAATTAATAGTCTTTGAGCTTTGGGAAAAAATATTCTTAAGTAATGTGGTCACGAAAAATCGCTGGAAATTATTTTCAAGTTCGTAGGTCGGCCGCTAGGGGGCGTATTCGAAACAGTAAATTAAAAAAATGAGTTTTCTTAAAAAAATTACTAATATGGGTATATCAAAAATAATTTTATTGCACTCTTCGGCAAATTCTAAACAATTTTCGTTGAGGATTTTTTGCTCTAGCTTTTCAAATAGAGATGAAACGGGCGGATAAACCTTGACTTGAAAAAATGCCTGTAACTCCGGTTTGGTTTAACCGAATTGGTCGAATTTGGGCTTGTTGAAGAGAGCGTTCCTTCTTCTATCAAATGATTGTCCAGTAAGGCCATTTCGAATTTCGTGGTCACCCCTAGAGGGCGCAATTTGAAAAATTTCCCTTTCATTACAATTTTCTCCGAAATTTTAAATGCAATGCCATATTCATTCTGTTATAATCGAAAAGTAGATAAAATTTACAACAAAAAATACCGAAGGTTCAAATCGATATCTTCATTAGTTTCGGAGTTATCGCCAAAAGAATAATTATTAACATATTATTTAAAAGGAGAAGGTAAGTATTTGTTATCAAAGATTTTCGTGGTCAAGTATTTCATGAAATAAATAAAAATCTGCTTGAGTTTTACGTAAATTGCTATTTTTCTCACTCTTTATACCGTTAAACGTATTTCTAACTTACTTATTACCTTACCTGTCGTATTGATATGAAAATTTTTCTAGGGAAGCAAAAAAGTAAATGTTACATGGATCAAGCTTTAATAAGTATTGTGTCAAATCTTGATTTTTGTAAATTTTGAGTAAAAATTGTGTGTTGCATTTATTAAAAATGCCTTATAGGAATGCCGAGGTTTACGATATGCCTGCCGTATATTTTCAATGTTTTGAACATGCTCCACTTGCGGAACGTGAATACGCTGTCAGGTATCAAACGATTTTGTTTCATGGCTTAGGTACTAGATAATTTCCGAGATAATTTCATATCAATACGACAGGTAAGGTAAGTAAATTAGAAATACGTTTAACGGAATAAAAAGTGAGAAAAATAGCAATTTACGAAAAACTCAAGCAGATTTTTATTTATTTCATGGAATACTTGACCACGGAAATCTTTGATAACAAATACTTACCTTCTTATTTCAAATAATATGTTAATAATTATTCTTTTGGCGATAACTCCGAAACTAATGAAGATATAGATTTGAACCTTGGGTATTTTTTTGTTGCAAATTTTATCTACTTTTCGATTATAATAGAATAAATATGGAGAAAATTGTAATAAAAGGGAAATTTTTTAATATGCGCATTCTAGCGGTGACCACGAAATTCGAAATGACCTTACTGGACAATCATTTGATAGAAGAAGGAACGCTCTTTTCAATAAGCCCAAATTCGACCAATTCGGTTAAGCCAAACCGGAGTTACAGGCATTTTTTCCAGTCAAGGTTTATCCGCCCGTTTCACCTCAATTTGAAGAGCTAGAGCAAAAAGTCCTTAACGAAAATTGTTCAGAATTTGCCGAAGAGTGCAATAAAATTATATTTTATATACCTTTATTAGTCATTTTTTTGAGAAAACTCATTTTTCAAATTTACTGTTAGTAATACGCCCCCTAGCGGCTGACCTACGAACTTAAAAATAATTTCCAGCGATTTTTCGTGTCCACATTACTTAAGAAGATTTTTTCCCAAAGCTCCAGGACTATTAATTCATGAGATATGGTACCTCTTCACCCTTAATGAAACACCCTGTATATGCATAGCCTCGGTGATAAAATTATATTTTCAATAAGAAGCTTTTTAAAGAGTTCCTGAGAATAACAATTTAATGTTTTTCTCTTGTGCAAATTTTACAAGTAAAAAAAAACTGCGGACATGAACGATATTGATATTACTGAGAGAATTATCCTTGATTGGGGACCAAATAACCTTGTTCTGTCTCACCTTCGTCTGTCGTTCAAAAAACTAGAACGGCTAGACAGTGGAAGTCGGTACAAAACTAGACAATATTTGTAAGGGACTGTCCAACTATTGTGATCATAATCTTCTCCTTCCAATATTCCCATAGGTTCTCGAAACAACTTAAAAAAGAAATCTGTTCAGTTCGATCCCCCTGAATATTTCTGAGGATTAAGACCATCAATTCCGAAGCAGGAGTGTATCCCAAGAGTCTCCAGAAATACTTCAAAGCTAATAGGAGCTTGATTACATGCTTGATTACAAATAATTAATTATTAAGAGTTTAACACACATCTCAAAATAAAATTGTTTTGTTGAAGCCCCTTTACTACCTTGGCCAGTTAATTGACGTAACCAGACTTATATACCATAAATCTGTGATAATGATGGAAGTTGCTAAGGGTAATCCATTCAATGGTCCCAACCTCGGCCCAAACATCCCCTTTTAACATTTAAATTATTTACTAGCTTCTGGGATACTGACCCACTCTTCTTTCCCAAATAATAGAACAGCAGAAATATGTGAATGTCCGAAACTGTTCTATTATGCATTTCCTTGGCGGATTCTTGTTATTCCTACGAATGTAACGGTGAATTTCACGGTAGGGCTCTTCTCTATGTAAAACGGAACTCATTCGCCCGACAAAACAGGAAGTATATTCAGAACGGAGAAGTGCTCCGCAGTAGTCCGCAGCGTTATAGTCATATCCGAAACGCGAAATGCAAAATAGGACAGGCACTACAGAATATAGCTTTGAACTTTATTCATGTCTGGCCTGAAAAAATGAAAAACTTACCTTGCAGCTCAAGAGAACGTTTTGTTATATTCTTCTCGTAATTGTATTGTGTCTATATTTTTAAATATAGACTGTATACGGCATATAAAACAGCTATACCGTTCTGTGATGTTACTTTTCTTCTTTACTCTGGCAGACTGAGATTGCCTCGACAGTCTTATTATAACAATAGGTGTAAATTGACAGGAGATGTATAATCTAAATTTGGTTATAGTTTTGCATGAGAAAAAATTCGCCTTTAAGTTCGCAATATCAAATTCCATCTTGGGCGCTACCATTGCTGCTTCATCTAAAATTAAATTAGATATAATCCACTGAAAATTGAGCTCACATATTGGCTCATTCTTCTGCTAACACATTTTATAATCATAAGATTAGACAAACTTACCTTAGTGAAGTTCAGTCTTGATTATAATATGAAGGCCTTGTTCTTCGTACTAAGAAGGCCGAATTCAAAGGAAACAAAGAGTTACTATTGACACTCTGCCTGCTACGTCTCTATATGGTGACTGTGTCAGTCTATTCGAAGCCTTCACTAAATTTCCCAATCAATTCTAAGGAAAAAACTACTTAACTTTTTTCGAAAAATGTTCTGTTTTTGAAAAATTCACTTTCGTGCGTTTTAATTTTAACAGACGAAAATCAAAGTAGGTTTAGGCTTTCGACATTTTTCACACCTACTGAGTTTTTAATTCCCAACAACTTTCCTTAATAACATTTGGTCCTAAAACCTACAAAAAGGTTTCTTGATTCGAAAAATCATGTGTCCTGAGAATTTAAAACATAATTTTTCGCACCAGTAAAGTGGCTTTTATGTAGTTTTTACGGCAAAAGAAAGTTGTTCAGAATTAAAAATTGAGTAGGTGTGCAAAATATTGAACGCCTAGGCGTAGGTCTAGACCTAATTTGATTTTCTACTGATAAAAGAATAATTAAAACGCACAAAAGTGAATTTTTCAATATCGGTAAATTTTTCGAAAAAAAAAACAAGAACAGTTTCTTTCTTACAATTAATTTTGAAATTTATCGAAGGCAAAAAGATTTCTTTTCCAGTGGCGTACCTACCTTTTTTTATTAAAAAAAGATGGTTGACTCCGTTAAATTTTTTGGTTAATTTTACAGAAATATCCCGAAATAATAGAAAAAATAACGATGGCACATAATAATATGAAAAAATGTTAAGAGGACATTTTTGTTTACAATTAAAATTTACATAAGAAATCGAATACCTACATTTTAGTGCTATACAAGGTGATTCTTTTTTTCTTCTAGAAACTACTGGTGTTTAATATTAACAGTAGTAGTACCAAATATGACTTAAATATCTCGGCTAGTTTTGTAAATATTCAAAAAAGTCCACATATTTTTGACAACTTTAACCCCCTGTAACTTTTTTATAATGCCTTAAAAAGATATAGTTTATACAAGAAGGTGCGGTTATTTTTTTGGTTTTCTATCGCCTGTTGAAGTGTCGTAGAATAAAACCGAATCACCCAGTATAATCACAGGTGTACTAAGCCCGTAGTGAGGATCACTAAAGTAGAGATGAGCGATATCATATGGATAAATCAAAATATCGATATTTTTTCTTAAAAATGTCGACAATTGAATCGGTATTATAGATATAAGATATACTCAAATATCGATATATTTTTAAAATATTGCCATCGCGATAATATAACAAAAATATGCCTAAAAACGTGTTTTCAATTATTTGATTTTTATGAGCTTTTTTAGAAGTCATAACTAAGTCTGTAATTTAATTAGTCCTATATTATTTTTATTTAGGAAATAATTAAATCATATATTTTCTGGGCTTAAACCCAAACTGTTTTTAGTTCCAATAAACGTCTAAAATATCTCAAAGTGATTTAAAAGAAAAAATAGTATTTTCAGATAACGATATTTTGAATATAAATATTGAACGATATTTCAGTTAAATCACTATATGCATATAAAAAAATCGATACCCAATATCGATGTATTTTATATGTAGGTACTGACATTTTTAATTTTTAACTATTTTCACATTCGTTTCCATGCACTTTTTTATCCCTTAAAGACTGCAGTTAACTAATCACTAATGGCTGAATATAAATTATCTGTTCACAATGCACGCTATTCGATGCAATAAATAGGTAAATAAATAATAGTAGCATGGAATAATAATACCTACACCCTATACATACGTAACAGCAGCGTTATTACGTAATGTTATCAAAGGACAAGGACGGAAATAAAATGTGTAATTTGGAGGCGTACCTACTCACGTAACATGAGAATCTGTATAAAATATATATGCGCATTTAGCCACCCTAACTACCTATTTATTTGTTGTTAGTAAATTTAACGATACCGATTACTTTAATGAAATTATTATAGGTTTTGTTTGAAAAATAAGTGAGGTAATAATTATTTTATTTACATATTGCAGAGGATGGAGGGTATAAATTGATTTTAAAATATCTAATCAAGGCTATTTCAAAAATGTATTTCTAGTTTTATTATTATTTTCTTTCGCGGTAATGAAATTACCATTACGGAATATCATTTAGCGCGTTATTAACATTAAATGTGTGAGAAGTCTATTAATTTAAATTACTGTAAACTCAAATAACAATAACCAAAATTTAAGCTAATTTTGGAATGTTCTCATTTTCAGGGAAATTTAATTTAATTTATTTTGGCTCGTGCACTCTGCAGTGTTTGTTTTGAGGTCGAATGTACTCGTCAAATATTGCGGTTGTTATTCTGTATTATTGTTAAAATTAAATTCTATTTATTTATGTAGTTTTATATATTAAGTATGAATTAGAACTGGATGTTTTTGAACTTTGTGATGCAGTTAGCTATTTTGTAATTTTTCTCCTGAATTGCCTACAGGTTACAAACCTCTATGAATTCTAATAGACCGTCAGATAGTGACCGATTTAGGTTTCGCACACAAGCCTCGAAGAGGGTTGAAAAGTACGTCGATGCTGAGTAGAATGAAGGGAAATTTACGAGTGGCCGACTTTACTGGTCCTTAAAATTAGATTTTTTTAATTCCCAGGACACATGATTTTTCGAATCTATAAACCTTTTTGTAAGTTTTAGGACCAAATGTTATAAAGGAAAGTTGTTCGGAATTGAAAACTCAGTAGGTCTGTAAAATTCCGAGAGCCTAGAACTATGATTTTCTTCTACTAAAAAAAATTAAGACGCACAAAAGATAATTTTTCAAAAAACGGTACATTTTTCGAAACAAAAGTCAAAAATAGTTCTTTTCTTAGAATTTATTGGGAATTTTAGTGAAAGCAAAAATGATTAGGTACTTTTCCAGTGGCGTACCATTTTTTATTAAAAAAATATGATGATTGATTCCCGTCTCTCCGACACTGGTGGAATTAGAGGGGTAAATTATTTTTAGTTTATGGTATTTAATGAGTGTCTAAACTCTACCAAATATGTTTGCCTTACCTGTCTTCATTTAAGAAAAATGAATGAAAAATTGAAAAAAAAAAAGAACTTTGACGCCCTATATATCGAAAACCGTTAAGATTTCAATACATGTTTATAGGAAAAAAATCTTATTTTTTTGACATTTTCCAGCAGTTTTTAATGTATTGCTGATAAAGTTTGGACCACTCTGTAGGTATATTGAAAGAGTACATCGCCAGAGGACGCCTGCAGATCATTGCACCGAACCTGAAATTCCTTGTTTCCCCATTTAAAAAATTATATAACGTGTATATATCAAAGTATATATCAGCACACAAGTTCCTTTTTATAACTCATGTGGTTTATTTGCCTCGGCCTTGGAGGCCTCGGCAACCGAATTCCACTTTCGTTATAAAAAATCGAACTTCAGTATGCCTTGGTACCTACACAAATAATTATTTTATGACAGTCGGCCAAGAAAATTTACTTTTATCAACTGTGGCGTGAAAACTTTGCCAATAAGTACACCATCACCATACATACATACACACTATTCACAAGTAGAGCAGGTAGATTCTGTCGTTAATCTTGCGTTAATCTTGCATTTTACTATAATTATCAGGAAAAAATATTTTATAAACTTTTATTCGAGATCTTCCGTGGTCTCATCCCCAGTTGCTGAGTATCTACACGCATAGCTGCCACCAGATCTCTTAGTGGTCAATGTAACCTCATTTTGGGCAACGCGCCGCAGGATTTCTGGTCCGCTGATCTCGGTTGCGAACAAATTACCAGCGCGTTGCTAGGATAATTACGGTTTGTAATTTGTAACGTGTTTATAATACTATCCCAAGCCTCTTGTGTATGCCTAAATGGATTAACGTTGCCGCATCCCAAGGTGAATTCTTTAGTGGCCTTTTACAAATTGCGGCTCTGTTATATTGTTGCATATCCAGACAGTCCCGCCGGGTTTTGTTGACGGTTAATCTCCGAAGCTACATTGTAAATGTTTATCACATTCATGCGACGGCGAGGATAAAAGGCATCCGGAACGTAAAAGCTTATTTTGAAAAAAGTTGTGGCTTTAAAATATTTAGCTGGATATGTCGCGAATTCAATGGGGAAACAATATTTTGAGAGCTCCAGGAATATTTATGGAAGTCATTTCCCCAGATGCCGGCACCTTTGATGTACATTACAAGCTTTAAACAAATGTTGCTATATGAGTAGATACAAAGGATCAGGTTAATATATAAATTTTAGTTGTAATATGTTGGTCTAGATTTCAATAAAATCACATTATACAATTTTATTGAAATATAGACCAATATATTACAATTAAAATTAATATAATAAACCTGATCCTTTGTACCTACTCATATGACAACATTTTTTTAAGACAGAGAAGTACAATTTGGTAAATCCATTAAATTTTAATTGGATTTTTCGCCACCAAACTGGTTAAAAGACAACTTTTTGAAGTTGCCTGGAAAATTAGTAAATTCTTAACAGTAAATGAACTAAACTTTGAACTTGTAACTCAAAAAATATCTTCAACAAATTTGTTTCCTTAGCTTTCGGAGAATAAATCTTCCTCCTTTCTCAAAGATCATGTCACGTCAAGGTGAAATGACAGATAAATTTTAGAATATACAATTTGGTAAGTTTTATTAAGTTTCTCACATTTTTTACCTGGAATAACTTATAGCAAGTGGATTTATTTATTTTAATATTTACATTGTTTTTTAGAACCTGAAGACGACTTTAAATAAGTCGAAACGTTGACAATAAATTAAACACTTTTCAAAGTCTTTCTTTGACCCTTTTCCCAAATATTTAATTGACATCGTAACAACTTTTTAACATTAATTTAGTAATTTATTTTAACCTCTCTCCTACTTTTGAGAATGAGTGTAGAAATAAAATAAAATAAAAATAGTAATAAGTGTACTAAATCCTACAAGTTGGTTTATATCCCCGGACGTGCACACGCGCAGTTCACACAACGACCGCTATAGTCAGAACGAACGCAAAAAGATCACAACGTCCGCAACAAATCTAGCATAATATACAAAAATAGTCACAACACCAAAATAAATAGTATCTGCGTACATTCTCAAATTATATACGTAAGCAATCTAGTTATAATAATTAAGTCATGATAAAATGTATATAATAGTCATGCAACACTTAGCTGTTGGTGAGCCTACAAATCTCTGGGTAGTCCTCGGATGATGGTAGTTCTAAACACCCATAGACTGATCAAGTTGTAACAAAATGTCGCATCCCTGTGAGTAGCAAGTCCGATTTTAACGGATTCCCAATAATTGTTATGCGAGATGGCGATTCATTCCGATCTCAAACACCACCTACTTGGGCACAATCTCCGTGCTATGTCCACCATATCTTAGTGAATTTGCCTGTTAAAAAATGCGGAGAAATTTAAAATGTCAGCTCTTAATGGAAAACTATAGGATGGCTCGATTTATTAAGCGATAATTGGTTAAAAAATAGGTAGTAGTTTAATAGATAAACAAAAACCGTTGTTCTTATAATTGTGGTAAATCACGTCCCAATAGAAAATGCGGATAGTCTCATCAGTTTCAGCCACGAAAGGCGAGAGGTTGAGCACCTCAACGCCTCAGTCCCTTTCTCAAAGTCAATTCTTTGTCTCTTACCTGCAAAAAAGTAAGTATACAAATGAAATAAATGATTTGGATTCCAAAGTACCACCTGTAAAGACAAAATATCCTTATAACTGGAGCGCCCTCTACTTGAATAGGTTCTTACAAATTGTCGCTGTAGCACGGTATTGTAGCCCTAGTTCCCGCCGCTTTTAGCTGATGCCATCAGCGTACGCTAATCTACAGAGCTGCAATGTAAATGTTTATCGCCTTTATTGCAGGCTAAATACTTTGGCCGCCCATTTCCGAAACGCTCGGGTTTAATTGAGGTTTATGAGCGCTTTAATTGGCCAGTTAATATTAACAGTGGATGCAGATTTTTCACGTTCGCTATAGGCTGCTGGAGCTTGAACAGCCTCATCAGAATAAAGACGAGACAGCCTTCTCCAAAAACAGTTGGCAATATCCTGGACAAATAAAACTGCAGGGAAGATTTCACTTACCCTCCCTGTGAATAATCAGTTTAAACTGGTTTTCGTTGCTGGGCATTCAATGACGAAGTGACGGTGCAGTGCATTCTTCCAACACTTCCAACAGTCGGGCCTAGGAAGTCTGAGAATTTCACCTGGGGAAGACTCTCGTCCTAATATTTCCCTCACTATTATTATATAATTAAACACACACACTATGAAAGCTGCCTTTTCGATTTTACGGCACTAGACTTGCCATTGTGTTGTTGCGTTTATATTATTTCATTTTCATATTAGACCAACTTTATTGATATTGATCCAGACCTATGAAAATATTTAATGTCAGCAATATCATATTAGTAGTATCTGGGTTGGTCTGCATTTTCACAGGATAGATAGGTACCTATCCCTCTTATTATGGATTCGTTCTGGCAAAAATACTGCATTTCATATTGCAAACGTAATTCTCTTTTAATATCAACTTATCCAGTGGTTTTTGGACTTAAAGGAGAGCATAGTATAAAAACCTCCCATTAATAAGAGGTGTAGTTAATAATAATAATTCTCACCCTCCCAATATTCCAAACTAAAAATATGTTAAACGCAACCAAATGCTTGTGTTTTTGCGGGGGAGGGGTGGCAATCACTATTATTTATAAAACTAGGATAGCATTCGCTCAAGTACTAGAAACCCTTAGAAAACCGAAGTAATCCCAGTGAGCATAGGACAATTAGTAAATAACCGAGATAAAGCTGTTAAGGAGCAATACCGTGAATCTGCATTTTGCCCAGCGCCCTGGACCGTCAGCGGTGTTTTCCGATAAAGACATGTTGGTCGATCGAAGGCAGAAAAACATGCAGTCTAAAGTTTCGCGAAGCTCCGTACGTCGCTTCGCCACCGCGGCCACAATTAATTGTTGGAAATTGCAATGCTTGCGTGCTAATTATCGAAATCCGCATTAGAAAATAAATATTAACACTTTGTGCCCTGAAACAGATTGTGAGTAAGCATATAAGATTTCCTCGAAGATAGTTTTATCCATCTCGGATACAAACAATGTGAACATTGTAGTAGTGAATATTGTCATAGCATTGTTGCAGTAGCGCAGTAGAACACGTTGGCTGCATACAAATTTAATTAATTGTGTCAATCTAATAAGTACGAATATCTGGCTGAATAGAGAACGAAGAATCGGCGCCAAACAGTTCTAAAAAGTCGAAGAACACAATACATATTTTTTCTACAAGCGTGCGGAAAAGTACACTTTTCCGCTACGCCTCGTTCAGCCAACTGCAATCGCGTGCGGAAAAGTGGCACTTTGCGCACTCGTTAGGAAATATACTATTAAATCTGCGTTTTACGACTTTCGAACATTTCAAGTCGTTTTAGTGAATTCCTAAATTTGTTTAGAATTATTTCTCTTAACAATACCTACTTACATTGTAGTATCTGAGGAGTAAATAGTAGTAATTTTTATTGCAGTTATTGTTTGTTTTATTATTCGTGTACTGAGTAAATTTGCAGTCAACGACAAATTCATACATAAGTTATGAATTTTTTTCTTAGTGCACAGGGTGATCCAGTAGCGTATTTAGGGGCGGGGAAGAAACCATTTCAGAATTTAAAAATATTCACTACAGCTTGTAAATCTTTAGATCTTTAGATTTACAAGCTGGGGCTAGGGCTTTCCTAAGGCTAATTTTACGTAATTTTTCTTAAAATTTCTAAAGAATTCGCCCGCGTCGCATTTTACTAAATTATTTTAAATGCACTTGTTTAAAAAATATACAAAAATTGTCCCTCCCCACCCGAAATTAATTTCTACATACATCACTGGAGTGACACAAACTCGTCGCCCTGGCCTACTTTTAGAAAGTCGGCAGAACTTTTTTAAAAAATGACATGATGCAAAAAATATACCATTCTAGTGGTGTCCCAATTGAAATCTGATTGAAAGAAAACTATACTGGTGACGTCACACATCTCTTTTTGAACGATTTATTCATAATGGATCAAATAATTCCTTGTCGCACTTTCATGCGGCACCCGGTCCCACAAAAGCTTGAATATGCCCCACATTTCCAGAACTTATAGATTTTTGCTTTATAGTTGTTATGTTGTTTCTTTTATAACGAAGATTTTTATCGGTAGGGTATAAGCAGCAGAATACACTGCACTTTGGCCGACATTCCAAGTATTTGAGAACTTAAAACTACTGTAGGAAAAAGAAATTCTTAAATCCAGAGAAAAACTAATAATTTTCATTTTTTTTCAAAAGTGTGTCCGACCATTTTGATTTGAATTTCAAGGCTTCTGCTCGAAAAGCGCCTAATTTTTTGTTAAATGGTCAGTCACATGTAGTGAAAGATAAATAAATGTCATCGCCAAAAAAAAAACACCAGCGTGTCGGCGGGTCGCAGCACACGATCCCTGAAGGCAATGTTCCCGCAAAACAAAATATTATGTCCCCGCCAACCTCTACTTGAACGAGCTTTCAGAAATTATCGCCGTAACGCTTGCAGCCTTCTATTCCAAGTTTCCGTCTCTTTAGCTGACGGGAGCAGTGCCTGCTGATGTAATGTTTATCGTTTTTATTGCGGGATAAATGCGACGACCATCCGTGGCGGAATACGCCTGGGGTTAATTGAGGTTTATGATCGTTTTAATACGTCTATTAAAATTAATATTGCATTCCGATTTTTCACGTTGGCTCCGCTTCTGGTGATAAGCACTCTAGCGGAGAAGTTGGCTTGACGTTGAGGCAAGCACATTCCTGAAGTTTAAGCTGAACGACTGAACGTCTGTGAATTAATAAGGCTATATGCAGGCGCACGCTTATTCTTTGACTAATTTTGCACATGCAAATAAAAACCACTTCAAATTTAGAATCTAAAAATCTAAACCAATATGGATCACATAAGACGTTTTATATGCTCAGTAATGTTCTGTAGCAAATTTTTCCAAATCTAATAACATGGGATAACAGTTATTTATATTGCAAGATGCGTAGGTGAACTTTTTTTACCGAAGAGATTGTTTAAAGACCTCCGACGTCAAAAAAGAGCTTAGGTACGCATCATTCAATGTATTAAATGTTCCCTTCCGCCGACCATTTCATATTATAGGTACTTTAAATTAAACTTTAAATAAACTATAGTATATATTGAAAATGATAATCAGTGTTAAATGCCGATTATAGAGGAATGCAGCGATAAATAAAAAAAAGTTGGGACTTGTATATGGGGCTTGAACCAGGGACCTAGGATTTACTACCCGTTGCTTTCACCCTGTGCTAAATAAGTGCCTATCAATTTTGGTCTTTTAGGCCATTCTTATTTGAAACTGGGGAAATATTGACATTAATTTTTCTTTCACATAATTCATATTCTTTCTTATCAAAACCAGTTTATAAAACGATCGTTGTCAAACATATTAAAATTGACGCAAGTTTCGCGTTGATACATAATATATTTTTGCAATGGTTTTAAGGTCCTTGTATCGTAAGTGTCGCTAGACAATATTTTTGTACCTAGCAAAGACTTTCGCACCTAGCAACCAAACGAATAGTTCACGTCGAACGTTTATATAACTTACGCTTCAGGGCGTGCTCACGAGTAATACAAATAACACAGGTTTTGTTTTGCTTCTACATTAACGGGTCGGGGGGAAGAAGACGAGGTAATTTGTTTACATTGTGTTTCTCAAATTCAGTCTTTCCTATTTTGTAATGCATAATAAATAGTTTTTTAATAGACTTGTATCTCGTATACAAGGTGTCCCGTATCGTTATGTTCAAATTTTGGCAGCTTAAAGAATACTTCTTTTAAAGTATAAAAAGACGCAAAAATTGTATATCGATTTTTATTTATTTCAAAGTTACACTACATTATTTACATACAATAAATAATCAAAATTCATTCTTAACGTAAATAAAATATGATTTTAGTAAAAAAAATGTCAATTATTAATAATATTTTTGTCAATTAATAATATTTTCAAAATGTCCACCTCCTTGTCGAATGCAGGCTTGTGCCCGTAAGCCAACATGCGTGTTACTTGAAAACAAACAAAAATGGATATACAAGTTTTGCATTTTTTTTTACTTTAAAAGAAGTATTCTTTACGCTGCCAAAATTTGAACATAACGATACGGGACACCTTGTATATGCTTTAAGATACTTATATTATATTTACAAAATAACCTAAATCGTATAAAAAAATGGAAACATTGAATGTGCCAACAATAATATCTTTTTAAAATCATGAAACAAAACAAGTTGCCTTTGGTAATGTATCTGTTACAGTTAAAGTGTTTACTTGGCTAGTTTATAGACTAGCTGGATAGTATACAAACTATCCAAATGTCTGGTTATTTTGATGGAAAATCTTCTTTTCACTAAAATAGCCGGGAATATTGGTTGGTTTGTATACTATCCAGCTAGTTTACAAACTATATAAGATTTGTCGCTTTAGTACTTTAGTGCAAACCACAAGAAAATTACACAAATTAACCGGCGTTTTTGGCTAGTTTACAAACTATCCACAGTAGTTGGATAAGGTGTGAACTTAATATTGCTAGTAATACATAAAAACCAACTCGTTGGTTAGTATGTTAACTAACCTAAACTGACCAATTCCCTTTGGTTAATTTAGTTTTCGATAGTAAAATAATTCTTTGTAAAAAATAAAGTTTATTTAGGTACAACATTACATTGTAATTACTACTTAAAGATAAATAAAAAAAAACATAAAAATACTATTTATTTCGTGTGACAAAATATTGATAATAAAACTCAAAACATTGAAACCACCAAACAAAAAAAATTATTATTATTTATTGGAGCAAGTTGCACTGTTGTGGCACTTGCTATTACACGTATATCCGGACTCAAGACACAGTAAACAATAACAGCACAACGCACCCTTTAACAGAACTCACTTGCCATAAACATAACCTCACTTTTCTAACAAATTAACCAAAGGGAATTGGTTAGTTTACATACTAACCGACGAGTTGGTTATTATGTATTACTAGCCAAAAACCCCGGTTAATTTGTGTAATTTTCTTGTGGTTTGTACTTTAGCGACAAATCTTATTTAGTTTGTAACTAGCTGGATAGTATACAAACCAACCAATA
The DNA here is from genome assembly GCA_963920635.1 of Pseudeuparius sepicola. Taxonomy (NCBI): domain Eukaryota; kingdom Metazoa; phylum Arthropoda; class Insecta; order Coleoptera; family Anthribidae; genus Pseudeuparius; species Pseudeuparius sepicola. The sequence goes on along the minus strand of OY987302.1, from coordinate 40,108,105 downwards.
TTCGTGGCTATTTTAGTGAAAAGATTATTTTCCATCAAAATAACCAGACATTTGGATAGTTTGTATACTATCCAGCTAGTCTATAAACTAGCCAAGTAAACACTTTAACCGTAACATATCTAATCACTGAAAATATAATTCAGAACAGAAGGCTCTTTATTGACAGATATCAAATGGACTCCAACTTTTAAGCTTAATATTTTCCAAATGCATTGATATTGAGGTCCACTATTAGATGTTGGCTAATCTATGAATTGGGAAGATTATATTTTAGGAAAATATCATTTCATAAGAAATGCAATCTGCTTGTTTTTGGAGTCCATTTGACAGATATTGTTAAGGAACGTTCTGTTGTGGAACTATATTTTCTGTGATGTAATCCTATATATATATATATATCGTTGATGTAAAGTGTACCTACGGAGGAGGGAGCAGGAAATAGTTATTTTCTTGAAATCGGCATTAAAATGTCCCAAACTCGTCATTAAAAGCACAGAAATCGTACAATAATGTAGCCCATTATTGGACGATTTTTTCAATAAGTAGGCCTTGGCGAGATGTAAACATCAAACGTCAGACGCGGAGAAATCGCCCGTCAAAAGTGACCAAATATTCAAAACCCGGCCGATAAAGGCTCATTTAACTTTTCGTACACATTGCGAAATTGTTTCCTATAGAAGCGCAATCCTTCAGTACACATATTTTAGTAAATTTGAAAATCAATAGATTTGTTGTGTAGGCTGCACAAGAAGCAGCAGTTTGGTTTTTTTGTCAGAAGGTGCCGTACATCATTATACTTGTCCAAGGTAGAGCGATCGGTAAAGTCAAGCAACGCCGCGCGTAGTCGGTTCGTGGACGGGTGATCCCTTATTATTATTTTCTTGCCTAATAAAACTTTTTTTTTCCGATTTCAAGAAAAATATAATATGTACCTCTGCACTGAAGTTCTTTTTATGACTCATGTGGTTTATTTGCCTCGGCCAGAGGCCTCAGCAACTAAACTCCACATGAGTCATAAAAAGTTGAACTTCAGTGCCTTGGTACATAAATAACTATTATACTACTACTACATAAATAACTATTATGTACCAAGGCACTGAAGTTCAACTTTTTATGACTCATGTGGAGTTTAGTTGCTGAGGCCTCTGGCCGAGGCAAATAAACCACATGAGTCATAAAAAGAACTTCAGTGCCGAGGTACATATTATATTTTTCTTGAAATCGGAAAAAAAAATGTTTTATTAGGCAAGAAAATAATAATAAGGGATCACCCGTCCACGAACCGACTACGCGCGGCGTTGCTTGACTTTACCGATCGCTCTACCTAGAACAAGTATAATGATGTACGGCACCTTCTGACAGAAAAACCAAACTGCTGCTTCTTGTGCAGCCTACACAACAAATCTATTGATTTTAAAATTTACTAAAATATGTATACTGAAGGATTGCGCTTCTATAGGAAACAATTTCGCAATGTGTACGAAAAGTTAAATGAGCCTTTATCGGCCGGGTTTTGAATATTTGGTCACTTTTGACGGGCGATTTCTCCGCGTCTGACGTTTGATGTTTACATCTCGCCAAGGCCTACTTATTGAAAAAATCGTACAATAATGGGCTACATTATTGTACGATTTCTGTGCTTTTAATGACGATTTTGGGACATTTTAATGCCGATTTCAAGAAAAATTATTTAAACTGTTAAGCACGCCTTTATTAGCATACTGATGTGATAAATAATTGACATGTATTTGCATGTTTGCGTGGATTTGATTTCTGTAAACACTATGTTTACATACAGGGTACTCTGTTAGTACCTGGGCGGAGCCTATAATAGCTCTCAGTGTTTTTTTCTTAAGATATCAATTTGATTTTTAGTACCTTGACAGGGGACACATTTTAAAAATATTTTCGAGGGACTTTCTGGTTCGGGGTGGCCAACTAAAATATTCTATTATTTTTAGCGATTGTTTTTGTCGGAATTTTTGGAAGCACGATGCTTTATGCGCAAAAGATAAATGAAGATAGGAGTGTTGTTCAAAAAAAACTAAAAATAAGCGAACTCGAGCTCTGTTTTATACACATGCATGCCTTTTGGTGAAATTCGAGGCGAAATCATTATGAAATCAGTCACCCACCGTGGCAACGCAAGCCTTTTTATTTGCTCCATCGTCAAACACCAAGTATCATTTCATCGACTAAAATAATAAGGGGCTTTTATAAAAGCTGCCGCTGTTATACGTTGGCGGCAGTGTTTCTACTCGTAGATTCCGCCGCTAAACTGATGGCACATCAGCCCTCACTAATCTAGGGAGGTGTAATGTAAATATTTATCGTTTTATTGAGGAACAAATACGGCGGCTGTCCGATGCGGAAAACGCCCGGGTTTAATGGGGTTTATGAGCGATTTAATACGGCTATTAACATTAATAGTGGATGCTCATTTTTCATGTCGACTCTGGTCACAAAGATGGAAGGTGGACCGAAGTTCTGTAATATGAAATTCACCAGTACAATATTATGGACAAATTTAAAACCTGTGAAGGTTTTAAGACAAAACCGAAACATTTAGGTACTAATCGTTTTTTAGTGCTTTTTCAAGTTGCTAGGTACACAATAAAATATTTGATTTTCCGAGCTTTCGATCAATTGCCTGTCCAGTAACATGGCAAAATAATGTAAATGTGACTTATTTTCATTGAGAACGGAGAGAACGGAAAAAAGTTTTTCTCGATGTTTTTCCTGGCAACATTTAAAATTTTTAAAACTTATTTACAATATTACAACCGAAATGTTAGCGTTGGTGATTCGCTTTTATGTGACCAAATCAATATATATTTTTTAAGGCTTTGTACCAAAGTTACAGGGTGTTAAAAAGTTTGAAAAAAATATCTCGACTTTGCTAAATTATAGTTTAAACATTTAAGTCATATTTGATACACGATATAGCGCCATGGGTTGGCATCGCGGCCAACGAAAAATACCGGCCGTGGCGCGGCGCGAACTCACGTGACTCTAGGAGTTCTCATTTAGGTTAGGTTAGGCATTTTGTTGTTAATATTTTTCGAATTGAGTGCCTAAATTTATCCAAATAAAATAATAAAATATTTACAATAATTCCAATGTATTGCATTTTTCCTACATTATTTTACAAGTGGAGCAATGGTAAAAGTATGCAATGCTAGAACTCCTAGAGTCACGTGAGTTCGCGCCGCGCCACGGCCTGTATTTTTCGTTGGCCGCGGTTGGCATAGAGCCTGTTAATATTGTCAAACAGCCAGTGTCGAAGAAGTGGGTAATAATGAGAAGATACATTAATGATTAGAAAAAATTAATCACGTTGTTTAAGTTTTTATATAGATTTTAATTATAAACAAAAATGTCCGTTTGGTATTTTTTCGTTATGTATTATGGTTTCATGGCATGTTATTTTTCTGAATTACTTTAGGCTATTTCTGAAAAATCAACTGAATTTTCTCCATAATTAAGACTCAAAGCAGAAAATATCTGTTTTAAAGAAGATACTTCCTATAAACTGACCCATTAAAGGCCTTACTTTTCAAGACACAGAGCTTCACATAAATAATATTTTCTTTTATAAATTTACTATGTACCCGCGTTTCGCTAACCATGTTAGCATCATCAGGAGATGATTGAGCCTGACTTAATCGTCTCCTAATGATGCTAACATGGTTTAATGTTCTATCAGAAAAAGTCACCTCTCCCTCGCAATGGTATGTGTACAAATAAATAGTTTAAGTAAAATAGTATGATATAAATAAAATAATCTTAATATGCAATTAATATTGATTTATATATGTAGTAACGGCTAGGTACCTGATCAACTGCAATGTGTTTTGTCAGCAATGTCCAAGATAGCCGTCAGTTTGTAAATTATTGTTCATTATTATTAGTAGAATAGATGACATCTTATCTTTGAAAAAAGCTGCATTTGATTCTTAAAATGATGTTCCACGTTAGCAGATTTCTCAAGCCTCGCGTGCATTTCGCATATTGACGCGACGCCCATACATTACTCGAACGTCAGCGACTCCGTCATGCAGATTTACGTTGTATAAACAATTGGGCTGTAAATTTTGCAATTTAAATTCGTATCCGTATATACGAGTGCGCAAAGTGGTCGCTATAAGCCCCGGTCTTGCCAGCAGCAGCCCGTAAAAGCAGATGTGCATATAAGATCTTGCAGCTGCCGCTAAGAATATGAGAAACCGTGGTGTCAGATTTCCCTGTATAGGCAAGAGCGACGAATAGGGGTCGCGAGGAGGCCGAAAAAAGGTGAAATCCAGTGCCGGTTGTTTTGCTCGCCGTTGCTTTGATTTTGGATATTTCCACAGATGTTCCTACAATATGATGAGTCCGCATGTTCGAATTCTGACCGTTGCCTTCATTTTTAGGTTATTAATTTAGCTTATGGATGCAATCAATAATTATATTTATTATCGCGAAGAAAATCTTTTTCGTGTCGTGAAAAGAGAAAACGAAATAGAAAAGTTATAATACTTAATTAAAAATAAATTTACGCGAGTACTGTGAATAGTGGTAATAAGTACCTACTACCGAAGTTATTCACACAAAATAAGTTTCATGAAAATTTAAAATGTATTCGGTAGTTCTTGAATATAGGTACTGTAATTTTAAAGCATTAAAAAACTCAGATTCCGAATTTGGGGCCCATGTCAAATCATTTCAATATATTTTTAGACAACACGGAGAAAATTAAATCAGATCTGAGTAAGTATAAAAAGTCAACACAGAACTGTTCCATTTCACAAGCGTCTAGAGACTAAATAATTTCACACTGTTTAACTTAATAAACGTTTAGGAACTAATAACATCTCTATGATGATAACGAGACTTCCACTTTGAGTTCCACTTAAGATTCACTTAGATAGGTACTGCAAACAGTTTTACTTAGTTATAACTGTGGAGTTTATTTGGTTCCTTCGGTTTTAGTTATTTCATCTATTCACACTACACCAAAATGATCTAAACATGTAAAATAATTAATAACTATAATTAAAAAAATATGTTACTGTATTCACGTAAGTACCTCACAAGTGAATATTTTGAGTAACTTTCAAAATTTATCCATTTAGAAATAAACTGAATACCTATTTTTTACATTAATAAAAGAGATACGGGGTGATCATTGTTCGACGCTTTGCCTTTGTTTGTAGTAATTTAAATAGCTTTTTGTAACCCAGGTATTTTGCTGTCTAACATAGTAGCCAACCGTATTTTGCAATTATGCACATTCTTGAAAATTTGGCATTTCAGATTTGGATGTCACTAATAAATTTTAGATAATGTTAAAGTTCCCTTGAACGCTAAAGAGCAAAATTCGACCTTTCTCCATAATGCATTATGAATTCTTCAGTTCTGCAATTTAATAGTAAAGCAATGTCATAACGCAAAGGTAAGGCAGAACTCTCTAAGTTGTCCCTTATTATATGTCCCATATTCCAACTGATCATTACAACAAGTAGTATTGAAACAGAAGCCTCTGAAACTGCAGAATATGTTTTTACACCTCTATAGCTATTAGTATTGATCATAATAATTTGCGAATTAAATTTTCCCTATCTTATTAAATGTTATTCAACCAACAGTTATGTGAAACTGGTTCCTTCAGCAGCAGTTTTATTGTATTGGTTGGTACAATAATGAACTAATAAATCTCTGTGAAATTTACATTGCTATAAATTCAGAGAATTAGACTAATAGGAGGTGGTGGCTAGTGGGAAATTTCAACTTTAAAAAACCTGCTGTCTGTCCTTGAACAACATCAAAGTCGTATCGATAACTAGCGGCAAAGCTAGAGAGCAATGTACACATCCACTCCGCTAGACACCAAAAGCAAACTAATCCAATTTTCTACCAAAGTAGCGATAGGGTATTGACACCGAGAGAAGTAAATAAATGGTTTATTCGTGGAAAGCAATCTAATTTACATCCGATCTCGTTGGCCTTGTACCTGACATGTTTTTTACCCGTCGTTTAAACTCCTTTAAGTTATTAAGATATCAGAATAAAAATTGTACTTGTTTGACGTTATAGAAGGGCACATATCTTTGTTAACGTTGAATGGTAGATCGAAGAGTTTTTATTTCAACTTTTTAATAAGGCCTTAAAAATATATAGTTTATACAAGAAAGTGCGGTTATTTTTTGGTTTTCTATCACCCGTTGAAGTGTCCAAAAATAAAACTGAATCACCCTGTATACATAGAGTGATTCAGTTTTTATTCTGTATACATAGAATACAGAGTGATTCAGTTTTTATTCGGGAAACTTCAACAGGTGATAGAAAACCAAAAATTATCCGCACTTTATACTATAAACTATATCTTTTTAAGGCTTTATAAAAAAAGTTACAGGTTGTTAAAGTTGTAAAAAATATGTGGACTTTATTGAATATTTACCAAACTAGTTGGAATATTTCAGTCATATTTGGTGCACGTTATAACGGTATGGGTTAGCATAAAACCTGTTAATATCAAACACCTTGAACAACTAGTGCCGGGGAAGTGGGTAATTAGTACAATTGTTTTTAGAAAAAAAAAATGAACACCTTGTATAACCATAAAATTTAATGTATTCACTTTCTTATGTAAATTTCAATTGTAAACAAAAACGTTCTATAACAATAAAATGTATTCTCTTAGCATTTTTTCATGTTTCAAGGTTTCATAGCAAATTTGTATTATTTGTATTATTTCCAGGTATTTCTAAAAAAATATCTAAAAAATTTGCTCCATAAGTAAGACTTAAAGTGAAAATAATGTGTTTAGTACTTTAAATAAAGCAACTTTTTCCAATAAACTGACTTATTTAAGGCTATACATTTGAAGATACATAGGGTCTACAACATTTAAGGAAGATAGAATTAATGTTACGTTCTGTATCTTGAAAAGTAAAAGCTTGAATGGGTAAGTTAAAAGTAAGTAAGAAAAGTTACTGTATTTAAAGTAAGAATTACATTTTTTACATTACATTTTTTCCACTTTGAGTCTTACTTATGGAGCGAATTTTTAAGTTAATTTTTCAGAAATATCTCGAAATAATACTTGAAAGTCAAGTTTGCTATGAAACCATGACACATATGAACAAATGCTAAGAGAACGTTTTTGTTTACAATTAAAATTTACATAAGAAATTGAATACATTTTATTGCTATACAAGGTGATTCATTTTTTTTTCTGAAAACAATTGTACTAATTACCCACTTCTCCGCCACTGGTTGTTCAAGGTGTTTGATATTAAAAGGTTTTATGCCAATCCATGCCGTTATAACGTGAACCAAATATGACTTAAATATCCCAACTATTTTGGTAAATATTCAATAAAGTCCATATGTTTTTTACAACTTTAACACCCTGTAACTTTTTTATAAGGTCTAAAAAAATATAGTTTATACAATAAAGTGCGGTTATTTATTTGGTTTTCTATCACCTGTTGAAGTTTTCCGAATAAAAACTTAATCACCCTGTATATACAATAACTATATAGTACTACGAATCTCATAAAATATTTCCGGTTAAAAAAATTATTTGCGCACCACAATAGTTGAGCTTTTGACAGAATATCAAAGATTTTAAGCTTTCAACGTTGACGGAAATATTTATTCAGTCAACGCTTTCAATCTAAAAATGGTTGCTCAAAAGAACTATGGTGGCGTTTAACGTATGAAAAGCTTTAGGTAGTAATGGATTTTGTTTTATCCATACGAATTTTCAGTAGTTAAGATTATATTTACGATAAAGTTATCAGACTTGTGCTTATGTTTAAGCGGTGATATCACTCAAGAGGAATTTTGTATTATATGATATTTGAACCAAGTAGTATACTCATAGTCCGTAGTTCTGTTATTTTACGTTTATTGCAGACATAAACTTTTTTGTGCATTTATTTTTCAATGCCTCTTTAAGATTATGTATGTCGATATGTTATTTTAAATTATTCTAAAGAACAAACCATTAGGGTTTCATCAAGTCAAGTAGCTTGACATTTTAACAAATTAAATATTTGACTTGACTTGATATTGGAAAATTACAACTTGACTTGAACTTGACTTGATTTCAAGTCAAGTCAAGTAGCTTGAATATCAAGTCAAGCCATGAATCTCTAAAATTGGCAATAAAATAACATTTACTTTTACTTGTGAACATGTTTATTTATTATTAACACACAAAATAAGAACCAAGTTTCCGAGAAAAATGTTTATATATTAAGAAAAAAAGTGCTTTGAACGGTGTTAACATTAAACAAATAGAAGTTTTTGTTGTCTATGTTACACAGACACAGACAAACAAATAGAAGTTTTTGTTGTTACACAGACTATACACATAGTTTTGGTACGGTTATTTTTGTTCTTTCCTAGTTTTGCAAAAAAGTGTACAATGCAAAGGTTTATTATTATTATTTACCTAACTGTCCTAACTGATAATAAAATTTGAAATTGATAAAAAATCAAGTAATCAAGTAGCTTCAAGAAAAACTTGATTTTTCAATTAGTTGAGAAATAAATACTTGACTTGACTTGATATTGGAAAATTACTACTTGACTTGAACTTGACTTGATTTCAAGTGAAGTCAAGTCAAGTAGCTTGAATATCAAGTCAAGCCATGAATCTCTACAAACCATAATCATAGTCACGTTATGAACTCCTATTTGTTTAATTATTTCAATACATACGATGTGTTAGAGAACATGAACGTTGTATACGGTTGCGTCAACCGGGCGATTCTGCACTTGCCGAACGCCGAACATTATCCAAGTCTTGCTTAGTGATACTAAGATCCTGTCAAGATCGGCTCATTCCATCCAAAGAAAAATCCTTGGATCCATTGAAATCCTTAAACATCCTAATAATCTAAACCCTGATCAGGGTTTATTTTTATATAGTTGTTGGCGCGAGTTTTTCACAAATACGCGGCAAAACCAATCACCTTACTATCATATCATTAATTTTCCCGCATTGTCACCTGTTCCTCCATTTCCATTTCCTCTAAATACCATTAGAGGTAATAGAACAGTCTCAGTATGATTTTCGCGCCCTGAGGATGTCGGTTGCAATCGAGGACGAAAGCTTGGAACGAGAAGTTTCGCCGACGCAGGATCCATCCGGAAGAAACTCAGATTCATTAATAATAATAATAGAAATTAAGGAAGGAAAGAAAGATGTTACGTTTTTGAAGCAATTTAACTTGTATAAATTCCTTTGTGTTCTTCCTGGTAGTTATAGATCATTTAAATAAAATATCCTGGGTACTCTACCAAAGTGTATTTAAAACGACAACTAAAAACTTTCCTCTTGTACAACGTACGTTTCGGCGTTTAAGCCATCTTCAGGTACATATTAAAATTGTTAGTCTAAAAATTTTTTTATTAAAATTTATATAAACGTACAATAATGAAAAGAAAAACATAAAATGTCAGTAACAACGACAAAATTACTTACATTTTTGAAGCATAACTATTATATGAACGTTATGTTCTAAATACGGTCTTTTTTATTATCTTCTTCATCAACTTCGAATTGATAACATATTCTTTAAAGTCAAAACAAAATTCTCCATATAATGTCGTGGAGGATGTAATTTTTAGTATTTTTTTTTATTTTAAGAGATGTTTCAAAGGCGGCTACATGTTAGCAAATGGTCCGAAATGTGAGCAGGTATGCTGCGCGTTAAAATATTTTATACAAATAAAAAAGGTGGAACTGATACGTAGTGGTTTTTTTTAAACAGATTTCGGAAATATACAGTGACAATAATAATTTTAATTTTTTTAACAATTTTTAACAACTTGTGTTGGTGAGAACCAAAAAACAGAATACAATAAAGAACAAAACGGAAATAGTTTAAGAAATTAGATTGTTATATATATATATATATATATATATATATATATATATATATGTGAGAGGCCTTCTGTGTCAGTTCTAAAGTTTACGCCGTGTCCAAGGTAAATACGGGTGCGTGCGTTGCGGGTATTGCGATTAACGCACGCATCGCTATAATGTGCGGACAATGCGGAGGTGTCCAAGCACAACACGTTATATCTCTGCGTTTTATTTAAACAGTTCCATTCGTAGTGTATAATAGTGGTGTAGTGAACGTCTGTTAAAAAGAAAAATATATTTTTCAGCACGGTCACTTTTTGTGATGGAAAATAGTCTACTGAAACTGAGAATATTAAGAAAACTCAAAAAGAGGCGCAACAGACGAGGGACTCATGTAATTTATAGAGAAAGATACACAATCCCATTTCCTGTCAACGGTTATTCGGTCTTTGTAGCGAGGATTTCGTTTATTCCACAGCACATTTCTTCGCTGCACCTCAGATATCAGTACTTCCATTGCAAATCGGACCGAGATCGGACGACAACTGCGATAAAAATCAAACCGTTTTAATTTCAAAACACTGCGTGCGATGCGATGCTCGAAAAACGCCCGCATCGCACGGGCCTCGTTTTAGAATTATTTTGGGTTTTATGTGCAACACAAACATTAAATTCTTTGAATATTTTTGCGATTGGTTCAGACACACCCTTTACATATGGCATAGAGAAATAATTTTTGTTGTTAGTCTTGTCAACGGATGTTTTGTTTCCATTATAAATTGTATGGATACGTTTTTTAAATTATAGGGTTGAAAAAAGATCTAGGATAACTATTTTTTGACAGTACTTGTTTGATTTTATTTAAATTTTTAGGTCTATGTTTATTAAATGATCTATAAATTCGGGTAAGCTCTACCTATACTTACCTACGCTCTTCTGTCGTCAAACAATTATTAGCGAGAATGCAATGAATGAAACATATTTCATAATTCTAAAAGCAGACGTATCTATAGCCACAAATGAATTTTATGGGAGTAAAGCGCGACTTTAACTTCGAACTCCTTTTGGTTTTATCGATCTCAATCAAATCATCACCCCAAACTCCAAGTTCATTCCCCCTAAATGCATACGCATCTTTTCCGTACCCTAATATGACTCATCTGTAGGGCGCAGCTCACTCCCCACCCTATTGTTGTTTAGAGTCACCCCAGTTTCCTTAGGGCTAAATGAAAGTGGTTTCCAGAGAGCGGTGGAAAGGAAGTGCCTCCAGTTTTTCGAGCGCTCTAGCGTCGTGTTCCTGTGATAATATTGACTATGTCGAATTATTAGAAGCTCTTCCATTAATAACGCTGTAGAAGAGACGGGAGAAGTCGGAAAAAGTGCTTTAAATATAATATTTTGCCATAGCAAATGACAAATATTGTCAAAGTGGATGGATACAGAAGAAATATAAAGCTATACCTGCTTATAGAGAAATACTGGCGCCAAGATAACAAAAGCAAGCACTGTAAAAATGTTCTCGTTATCTGAATCTGGTGTAATCTGGTCAAATTTCCAATGATTTCTAGGTCAGGTGTCACAAAAATAGGCTAGGTGCTTTAAATTTGTTTTGCTCTGAAATGTATAAAAAAATACACTTTTTCCTTCAGCTATTGCATATAGGTTTGTTTTATGGTTTATAGTTACCCGCAACACCAGGCGATATAAATAATAGTTACCTAGAATTTTAATACAGTAATTAAAATAGATAATCTGCAATTTCTTATTTCAAAACTTTCTATTCTTTCGTTATGAGTGTTGGCTGTAAAAGTTTCCGCCAAATACATACTAGCTTCCCATTTGGCTTTAAGTGTCAGAGTGCAAAATGAGCAACAATACCTCTTAATTTCAGGGATGTTCTTTTGAAGTTGCGGAACTAATGCTCCTCACGCCATGTCGGAATCGGGGAATTTACTGCAAACTTCTCATTTCGCAAACTTACCGAGGAAATACTCAAAGGGACGTTCGTCGCGGAAAAGTGTATTTGCTCATCGTCTGGAGGCATTTGTACGTCTCAAATATAAATTCGAAGAAGTCAGAACCATCTGCGTGTGGCAGTGCAATTACTGGTCATTGTAAACGTGAAATGCATAAGACGGGAGGACAGTCTGCAATTTCCGAGATTTTTATTTAACTTTCCCGCTAAAAGGTTTTAGTTGTCAAATATCATACGTTGGGTTCCGCATGGGAATGTTGTCGGAAAAATGTTCGTTCTACATCTAGTGATGGTAATTTGAGTTTGAACGTACAGGGTGACCCCCCAAAGAGTACCACCCTCCTTAATTTTCTTAATTTTAGGTTATTTTAACCGGAGAAAAGACATTTCTTTACTAATTTTTTTTTGTCAAAAAAACAATTGAGCATCAAACAAAAAAGTTACGGACCTAACCTCACTTTTTTTGAAATTGAAGCCCGACACTTTTTTACATATTTGGATAGGCAATTGAAATCTCTATACGACGATATATATATATATAAATATATATACAGGGTGAGTTTTTTTCGATGACCACTATGGGGATGCCGGAAACTAGCAGAGCCAGAACAAAGATTAAATGAGGAAAGAATTACGGTTTTGAATGCTCAATCTTATGCCCCTTTTGGATTTTTAAAAAAGTTCATGGCTTACTAGATATTTTGAAAAGAGTGATTGTAGAGACAAAAATTGTAGGTAATTTTGGGCTTAATAAGATAATATAATCCAATATTTTATGTTGTTTGTGATTTTTGAGACATAAACTTTGTTTTTTTATGTAAATCATAGTTGGCTGTGGCCTTATCAAATCGGCCATTTTTTGAGCTTTCTAAAGATATAATACTCGGCATAGTCAGCCATGGAATGTTTTCATAATTACGTTCTATTTTAAAATATGATGGATGATGGAGCTCCACCATATAATTATTTGCCCGTAAGAAATTACCTGGATCAGCTCTATCCAAATAGTTGGATAGGGAGAAATAGACCTATTTCCTGGCCGCCCCGATCCCCCGATTTGTCTGTTTTGGATTTTTTTTTGTGGGGAACAGTAAAAAATAAATTATGAGAAAATTGTTGAATTAAGAGCAGCTGTTTTGGAAGCAATTGCCAGTATTGACAGGCGCTCTCTAAAAAAGGCGACAAATTCAGTTTTAAAAAGATGCAATATTTGCATAAATAATAATGGTGGATTGTTTGAACAGCTTTTAAAATAATAATAATTTGAATTTGTTACATTTTGTTACCAGCTAAAAACAAAATATTAGGAAGTTTGAAGTATGTCTAATTATAAAATAGAACGTAATTATGAAAATATTCCATGGCTGACTATGTGAAAATTAAAAAAAAATCAGAAAATTAGCCATAGCTCTTTTATTCTTTATAATAACTATGCCGGGTATTATATCTTTGGAAAGCTCAAAAAATGGTCGATTTGATAAGGCCACAGCCAACTATGATTTACATTTAAAAAAACACAAGTTTATGTCATATCTCAAAAATCACAAACAACATAAAAAATTTGATCAGATTATCTTATTAAGCCCGAAATTATCTACAATTTTCGTCTCTACAGTTTTTCTGTATAATCAGAAACAACGGAGCTACAGAGATCTGATGAAATAGCAAAAATCACTCTTTTCAAAATATCTAGTGAACCATGAACTTTTTTAAAAATCCAAAACGATCATTAGATTGAGCATTCAAAACCGCAATTCTTTCCCCATTTAACCTTTGTTCTAGCTCTGCTAGTTTCCGATATCCCCATAGTGGTCATCGAAAAAAACTCACCCTGTATATATATTTCGTCGTATAGAGATTTCAATTGCCTATCCAAATATGTAAAAAAGAGTTGGGCTTCAGTTTCAAAAAAAGTGAGGTTATGTCCGTAACTTTTTTGTTTGATGCTCAATTGTTTTTTTGACAGCAGATTCTGAAAATTTGGATAAAATTAGTAAAGAAATGCCTTTTCTCCGATAAACATACCCTAATATTAAGAAAATAAAGGGGGGTGGTACCCTTTGAGGGGTCACCCTGTACATACAATAATTATTAAATATATATATTACATATATATATTTTCTCAGAGTCCCTGAAGTGATTTCTTACTCATTTATTTCAGTTAGGTGTATGTTCTAAATTAGGTATTATTTTATTATTTGTTATATTTAAATTTTCATTTAATTTATTAAATACACACTACATTTTCACAATACACACTACATTTTCGGTCGTACGATCTAACTTATTCTGACTTAATACCTATCTAACACATTTTATGTATCCCAAAAATCGAGTCATTTGACAATGAGTCAAAGACACAAATGCTTTGCATTTTTTCTAAAAATGAAATAATGTTAGATTTTGCCTCATATCTTTGTCTATTCCTCTAGGCAAAATAACCGCGGAGAAATTTATAGATTCTGGCAAGAGTAGATATGTCCGAATACGTGTTTTAACGCCCGTTTTCGCGCCGTGTCAATAATGACGCCACGTGACATTTCTGGCAGCCTTTGCTGGTCTAGTTTAGGGAAACGTACCTTATATAAGCGTTTGCTGACGTATTAATAAGACTTCTCACGGCTATAGTTTCATGTCTTGGAAAGTAGATGACGCCTATGGTCAACAACGTATTTTGCATTGTATTTTGTCTCCGGGAAGCGCATGGTGAGCCAGAGAACTGTCAAACATGACAGCCGTGAGCAGTCTTTCTTAATACGTCAGTCAACACTATAAGTTTTTACGATTTTGCGCCAGGATCGGAGATAAAGCGCAAAACGTGAAAATTGCACGTACTTATGTGTGATTTTCCTAATGCCTTCCGCTCGGAATTTAGTGTCGGAAAAATCGATTTTTGACAGCTGTAATTCGAAGAAATCGATTATTCACAGTAGTTGTAACTCGGAAAAATAAAGAAGATGCTGAATGCCCCTCTACGCTTCCATAAGCTTCGAATTTCGATTAGATTTTAGTACACCAGTACCTATAAGACTCTTAAAAATGTTGCAGAATAATACAGGATGAGTTTTTTTGATGATCAGTATGGGGATCTTGGAAGCTAGGGAAGATAGAAGGAAGGTTAAATCCACCTTGTGGATTTTTGAAAAAGTCATGGCTTACTAGATATTTTCAAAAAACGAAATTTTGGGGATTTATTCTAATCCATCTAACTTCCTTGTTTCTGATTTTAGATAAAAAGTGAAAATACAAAAGTTGGAGCGAATTGTGTCCCCAATGCGGTTGCCATGTCCTATTTTCCGTGACAGCTGCTATTTTCGAGATATGACACAAACTTGTGTTTTTTTAAATGGAAACCATAGTTGACCATTGTCTTAAAAAATCAGACATTTTTTAGAGCTTTCCAACGATATAATACTCGATATGGTTATTCGGAAAAATAACGGAAATAGCTATGGTTTCGATTAAAAAAAACACGAGTTTGTGTCACATCTCGAAAATGACAGCTGTCACGGAAAGTAGGACATGATGACCTCATTAGAGACACAATTCCCTCCAGTTTTTGTATTCACACTTTTTATCTAAAATCAGAAACAACGAAGCTAGATGGATTAGATTAAATCGCCAAAATTTCGTTGTTTTTTCAAATTGTCTAGTAAGCCATGACTTTTTCAAAAATCCACAAGGCGCGTTAAATTGGGCACACAAAACTGCAATCCTTTCCTTCTATCTCCGCTAGTTTCCGAGATCCCCATAAAAAACGAAATTTTGGCGATTTATTCTAATCCATCTAGCTCTAGTTTGGTTGTTTCTGATTTTAGATAAAAAGTGTAAATACCAAAGTCGGAGGGAATTGTGCCTCTAATGCGGCTATCATGTCCTTCTTTCCATAACAGCTGTCGTTTTCGAGATATGACACAAACTTTTTTTTTTTAATGGAAACCGTATAGTTATTTCCGTTATTTTTCCCAATAACTATATCGAGATTATACCGTACTTTCACCGTTTTGGTAGACATAGGGGAATAGGCCGCGCGTCGCCGTGAGTCCAGCTAGGTTTGTCACTCGTTGGCGGGGGAGTACACAGTAGTCCTGCACCGCTTATCAGTCGAGTTTTGCGAGCAAAAAACACGCCCCGCCCCCCGCCAACCACTGACGAACCTAGCCGAATACACGGCGGCGCGCCGCCCAGCCCAGTCTACTAAAACGGTGAAAGTACGGTATATCCGTTTCTGTTTTTTGAGTTGATTGAGCGAGGTGGATGCGCGAGCGCCGTTTGCCGCTGTTGTGTGATGCTTTGTAGACTTTGTAGACTTGGAGTTTATAGGGATTTGATTGTTATGATTTGGTGGGCACCGCTCTTGGCTTCGTTCTTCAATCCGACTAAGGTATATCACGAGAACTACTATGTAGTCCCCCCACCTCGCAGAGGTGACGGGTTTTCGTGGGGAGAGGGTATTATATATTGTTGGAAAGCTCTAAAATGCCTGATTTTTCGAGACCATGGCCAACTATGATTTCTATTTAAAAAACACAAGTTTGTGTCATATCTCGAAAATAGCAGCTGTCACGGAAAATAGGACATGACAATGGCATTGGGGACATAATTCCCTCCAACTTTTGTATTTAATTTAGTATTTTTTTCTAAATATCTAGTAAGACATGACTTTTTGGAAAAATCCACAAGGTGCATTAAACTGCGCCTACAAAACTGCAATTCTTTCCCCATTTAACTTTCCTTCTATGTCCGCTACTTTCCGAGATCCCCATACTGATCATAAAAAAACTCACCCTGTATATTATAATAATAAGTAATAGATAAATATTTATATTTATTTTAGGGTATGGTATTCACAAAATGCAATTATTACTAATGGTAATATTACGATCCTCCATAATCAGTTATTTCAGTTTATACTGAGTCGAATAATATACTTTCATAATTCAGTGAACCACATGCAGGAAAACTTGGAAATCATATTATATAAACTGTCTTTTTAGTGGGGATATTTTTAAAAATAGGTGTTCCACCTAAAACTTTATAATAGCTTTATATCTCAGCATCGAGTTGAGATATTTTAGTTCCATAAAAAAGGCTGGTAGAGCTCGTCGAAGACTTTGTTAAAAAACTGTTTTTCTATAGGCTGTGACAGACTAAAACAAAAGTAACTCGATATTGAAATAAAACTGTCAAAATAGTTTTATTAATAATTAATTGTGATTTGGTGCATAAGTTTTTTCTCTTTTAAATTAATTATAGTTCAATACCAGCAATTAAGAAAAATTGTACCTATATATATATATATATATATATATATGTTGCTTGTTTTTGTCAATATGCAATCAAAATAGAGCAGCTGCAAAACTGTATT
This sequence comes from Pseudeuparius sepicola, assembly GCA_963920635.1. Taxonomy (NCBI): domain Eukaryota; kingdom Metazoa; phylum Arthropoda; class Insecta; order Coleoptera; family Anthribidae; genus Pseudeuparius; species Pseudeuparius sepicola. The sequence continues at coordinate 40,090,900 of OY987302.1, read as the reverse complement.
CTCAAGGCTATCCAGAGAAAATGCACCCATATCGGAAAACTCTTGACCTAGTAGCAAAGCCTACTACAAACATTTTTTTATTAACAAACTCATCATACCTTTGACCATTGTACGTTTAAAATGACAAAACCACTCCGTACAATATTAGAAAATTAAGATATCAGAAAATTAGTTTCTCGTTTTTAGGTTTGGAAATAATCTTAGGGTTACCAACTACAAAAATATTTTGCACATGCGCATACACTGCCAAGTTCAAATTACGATAACGAATCCAAAAATATACAGTTTATGAAGAATTTGTCCGATAAAAATTAGCGTTTTACCGGCCAAAAAAGGAAAAGAGCAATAGGGATCGGCCGAAGCTTTTTCCACTCCGACATCTATACTCGCCGTATTCTTTACAACCTACAGAATGTAGATAAGCAGACAATTCCAGTTAACTGAACGGATATAATTTCACAGCCATCATAGCCTAGGATTGCATTGGCGTAACTAGGGGAGGCAGGGGTCCCCCAGAAGAAACATCGAAAATTATCACTATATTTAAAATAAAAATAATATATTTTTGGGAGGTAACATATTATCCATTAAATGTTTCTCGTTACGCCAATAATCCTAGGTACGATTTGAAATCGAAATCAATCAATAGATATTTAAAAAGCACACATTTATTCGGCACGTGTTGATGTGTTCCCAAATCTTACAACCCTTGAATTTAGTGTGATCTGTGAAATTGTTTTACTATAAAATATTCGTCTATGTTATTACACAGAAAAAATATACAGAAACTCCTAGTTTGGAGTATTGTGAGGGTGAGAATTATTATTATTATTTCCGTTGTAGCAGATCTTTTGTAACAGTATCTAGGCTCCCATCTTTGGGCATCATGGTTTCCGTACATACTCAAAGCTCGCTCTGCTATAGTGTTGAAGTGTTGATCGTTCGGCAATTCAGTTCTTCCGTTCTTCCAGTATTAATTATTATTTTCTTGTCTGTCCTGATCTTGGATCTTGGACTTCCCGAGGCAGCCTCTTTCCTGTTTTTGATCCACTCCTGGCTGTAGTTTCGAAGTGTGGACACTACAAAAATCAATGCTGATAGTTATGCTTGTATAGATGAACTTCTCTTGCCATAGACGAATTACCAGGTACACGAACTACCAGTGTACACAGCACCCATATTCGGCAAGCGCCTCCCAGTTAAGATTGCCGTAGGACTCCCGTGACTATGTTGAAATGTTTGTGTGACGAATCGTTTGAATTTCAATTAAAAATGAATGCATCTTATAATAATTGATATGAAATAAATAACATTGACTTTGTGGCTCGGCCAAGCCGCGCTTTATGGCTCTTATCTTTTCATGCCTATCCGCTTATGAATGAAAGTGATCCGACAGAAAATATGATGCCCCCCCGTCGCCATGTGCTCTGCTTTACGTTATGGGCGGTACGGTAGACGACGGTCTGTGACCCTAAACAAGTGGCTATACACACACATATTTCTCGGAATATAATTTTATACGTCACGACTGAACGTGAAACCATGTATTTTCGGAGGAACTGCAGAATAATTCCATAGGTTCGCTGAAATAGGAGGACGCTACGACCGAGGTTTTGACAACATGCAGCGCATGGAATTTTTTTTATGTAGAGTAAAGCGTGGACATTTATTTGCGATAGGTGCATCATTTCAAACGAATAGGCGAGAATATCTACACGCACAAATAATTTGATGGAATTCAATGGCGAATGGTGCAAATGTAATGTAGATTCTATCAAGTTTTTGATACATCATTTTCAGATTCCAAAATGTGTTGCATGTATTTACCAGTTTCTGTATGTAAGATTGATTTCTCAGAGGATTCAAAGGAGCGGGGCATTATGTATCTACTTCATAACCTCTAGACAATCAGTATACGAGTAGGTATTTCGAATTCTCTATCTCTATATCCAATATCGCACTCAACATGTAAGTAATAGCTGTTTCTTTATATACATACAGTGTGCTCCTTCTAAACACACACCACCCCCATAAAAATGATATTTATGGGCCGATTTTCAAAAACTATTTTTTATTTATAGGCTCTGTAAAATTAATGTATCCAAAGCATCATTCATTTGTGTAAAAATCAAACACATCATTTTTAAAGGTTCAAAATTCAAGAAGTATTATTAGCGTTTTTTTTTTAAATCTATTGATTGAATCTTGTTCAGCATCACTGAAAACCTACTTGTACCAATTTTCGTTACACAAATATACAGGGTGTTCGAGAAAAAATATATCAGGATTTATGGTTTTAGCGTTTTAGCCAACGATACATAGGTAATAGATACACATTAGCAAAGGCAACTTGTTTCGTTTCATGATTTTAAAGAGATGTTATTGTTGGCACATTCAAGGTTTCCAGTTTATTGCGACGATTTAGGTTGTTTTGTATATATAAGTATCTCAAAGCCTATATCCGACATACAAATCTATTATTATGCATTACAAAATAGGAAAGACTGAATTTAAGAAATGCCAATGTAAACAAATTACCTCGTCTTCTTCCCCCCGACCCGCTAATGTAGAAGCAAAACAAAACCGTATTATTTGTATTACCGTGAGTCATCTATCCTTATATATATCGTTGGTTTTAGCCCTAAACTTCTTTTTAACAAAGTAATTAAACTGAAATATTCTAAATTATACAAAAAAAATACGTTAATTTTTTTCAAAATCGGCCCTTAAGTAACATTTTTGTGGGGGTGGTGTGTGTTTAGAAGAGACACACTGTATAGGACAAATTCAGGAAAGCACAAAACTCTTAGTTGAAAATATGATATTCGCGATTCGGGATGAAAGGCAGTTACTCCAAATACGAAATCATTTGATCCTTTATGGTCTCAATCTCAACAAATTTCAATAAAAAAATTGTTCTTTCTTCTCTTTTTTTGTCAATGATCTCTATATTTGGAAAAAATAGCCAGATACTGACAAATCCTGGGCTAGCAATATCAATGATAATTGCAAAGAATAATAATTCTCACCATGGAGTGGCAATTATTATTTAGTCTTCCTTGCCATTTGCGGCTAGGGTCGAGTTTTTCCAGATAAAACTAGGATAGCATTCGCTCAAGTACTACGGAAAACCTAGAGCAGTACCGTCAATCTACATTTTAGCCTGCGCTCGTGGCCATCAGCAGTGTTTTTGCAAAGACATGTTGCATACACTCTGCCCTAACCTCGAAGAAAACCAAGTTCGATCGAATGCAGAAAAACATTGAGTAAGAGTTAGCGACGCTACGAACGTTTCCACTGCGGCTCCTTCATTGCCACTTGCTTCTAGCGCCGACTTTTCGTTATACAATGTGTCCACGGCAAAGTTGTATTATAGGTGTATATATGACAATTTTTTTTTGCATTACAAACACAATTTTTTGTATTCTGCTCTTGCTTCACCCAAAAACTATTTTTAGTATCTTGGACTTAAAAGCAGCTTAAAAATAAAAATCGCATCAGGTAAAGTGCCTTTTCTGTGCGAAATATTGAAAATTTGTCTTAGAAAAACTTGCCCAGAATTAAAAAATATGACGTTGTATCAAATTGCAGAACCAATTTTTTTATTTATAATTTTTTTAAATATTATAAATAATGTAATCATAATTTCAATTTATTTATTCTACCCATGTTCCTCCATTTTCAGCACACATCTCAACTCTGTTCTTAAATTCTTTGTACCTATTTTGAATGGCTTGAAGGTCAATTGATTTTATAGCATTTGTAATTTTAATGTTTTAAGAAGAGTATGCCATGGAAACAAAAATAAAAGTGATCCGTCTTTGTGTCAGAATAATTTATTGTTGGAGGAACATGGGTAGAATAAATAAATTTAAATTATGATTACATTTATTTTATAATATTTAAAAAAAATTATAAACAAAAAAATATTTAGTGCTGTAATTTGATACAACGTCATATTTTTTAATTCTGAAGTTTTTATAAAATTTTTCAATATTTCGCACAGAAAAGGCACTTTACATGATGCGATTTTTATTTTTAAGCTGCTACCAGCGCCCTGTATAAATTTCAAAAAAGTCCAAGATACCTACTAAAAATAGTTTTTGGGTGAAGCAAGAGCAGAATACAAAAAATTGTGTTTGTAATGCAAAAAAAATTGTCATATACACCTATAATACCGCTTTACCGTGGACACATTGTAGAACTAGGAACCCTAGAAAACCGTAGTAATCCCAGTGAGGGTTGGACATTAATTAGTAAATCGCAATACGGGGGTTACAAAAGAAGAATGTCAATATGTTAAACAATATTCGTTCTATGCTAGAATAATGGAAGTTTCCTCATGCCTAGATATCTTTCTTAACAATCATTTAGGATGGGTAATTTTAAATTTTATTCAAAAACGGAACAAACATGCCGCTTTTATATACCTACTTTGGTCTCTCCAACTATTTTGTATATAATATGGTTTAAGTTTAAAATTTTGATCTAAAATTTGCGATTTTAGTCGCACAATTCCGAGCCCTTATCTGACCGCAGCTTCTAAATTTCTACTCGTAAATTAAAATAATAAAGGAGACCAAGATCACTCCAGAAACGTTATTATTTTGATGTCTGTTGTCCATTGTATTAGTTCTTAAAGGAATCCCAGTGTAATCCGACTGGCACATATGAAATTATTTGACAATCTGTTTCATCCCGAATTTAAAATTATATAGGGCATCCCCCTGGGGACCCCCTAATTGAGGAAAGTCCTTCCCTATCTCTTTGTCGCCAGCGACGGACCTCAGCACACCCCACAAATCGCTAGGGAGCTACCCCAGTTACCCCATGGGGAGCAACGACATTTTCCCCTCACTTTCCCCGAATTAAATTCTTCGACTACGCGGCCCCATGCTCTGACTGAATTTATGAATGTCGACATTTAGAGGTTGATTGAAATATTATGTCCTAAGATATCTCGATAAGAAAATTCTGATATGACTCAAGAATCTTGATACTGGTGTTTTATTTCCCTAGAAAATTGTTTGTCGATACTTTAACTGCCCACAAGTTCATAAATCACCACATATAATGAGAATTTCCTTATCTACGTCTTCCAAATATATTAGGGAGGCATATGTTGTGTCTCAGCGATGAAGCACAGTCTTGATATGTCCATTTAAACTTAAAGTGATTCGTATTTTGAAAATGATTTTTCTAGATCTATGACTCCTAAAATAACTTGGTTCTCAGAGAAGACAATAATAATCAAATCCTGAAGCAACTGTCGCGAATCTATGCCATCCAGAATAAAAAGTAGATTTTCATTTTTCAAAAAAAAAAAAAAAAACATTCACTCCACTCGCACTTCCGGAGAACACAAGAAAAGTTACAAGCTAGTACCAGAGAACAACCTTGTTCTCTGCTAGTACCAAATGTTGTTTTATCTCACAATCATTTTAAGGGTGTAAAAATAAAATGTATTACTATGTTCATCTCATCCGACAGGAAAAAAATAGCCTTTGAATTCAAAAAACTTTACGATTCCGTATCTCTCAGTAGGCAGATGTATACAGGGTGTTTCTAAATTATGGTGCCAACGCAACGACAATGTAATTTTGAACAAAAAGTTTCCTATAAACATTGGTCCTAAAGTGCATAATAAGAATGTTACAGGGTGATAAAAATATAGTTTGAAAAACATCTTTATCGAAATAACTTCTACAGAAGTTATGCAATCATGAAACTTGGTGCAATTCGTTACTAACTGAAGTGCAACAATTTTGTATAAAATCAATTTATTCCCATCGACCAGGGGCGGAGGGGCGGGGTAGCACAATGGGTTTTCTACTCGTAACTTTTTTGAGGTTATCTTTTCGGTCTTGCAGGTTCATCAATTTAGTGCATCTTTTTATTTTGCAATAAAAGGGTATTCTTGTTTCATAACGATAAAATCAACCGTTTGCGTTGAAATCGGCAAAAGTGCTCCAAATACCTGTTAACTCCAAAATTCGAAAAATAAAATTATCGCCTACCGCATTTAAATGTTTTACAGTTGAATTGTACGTTCAAAATTAAGAAAAAATGCCTAAAGGATATTGAGTAAAACATGTGACTGGTTTTGCTGAAATATGGATATCAAAATTTTGTTGAGTTCAATCCGTTCCGTTTTGAAAGCGAAAAATTTTTGATACATAGTTCATAGGGAATTTTTTGTCAATTTAAATGGTAAAATTTAAAAGCGGTATTTGAAAATTTTATTTTTCGAATTTTAGAGTTAACAGGTGTTTTGGAGCACATTTTACTGATTTCAACGCAAACGGTATTTTATCGTTATGGAACAAGAGTACCCTTTTGTTGAAAAATAAAAAGATGCACTAAAATGATGAACCTGCCAGACCAAAAAGATAAGCTCAAAAAAGTTATGAGTAGAAAACCCATTGTGCTACCCCGCCCCTCCGCCTCTGGTCGATGGAAATAAATTGTTTTTACACAAAATTATTACACGTCAGTTACAAAAGAATTGCACCAAGTTTTATTTAAATTACATAACTTCTGTAGAAGTTATTGCGATAAAGATGTTTTTCAAACTATACTTCTAACCTAAGCTTCTCTACTGGGATATTCCCCAATTCGCTAAAAATGTCTGTGGTAACGCCAGTTCACAAAAGTGGTGATAAACTAATAATGAATAATTACCGACCTATTTCCGTTATAAATAATTTTGCAAAACTCATTGAAATGTGTATGAAAACTAGATTGATTAAGCATCTCCAACATAATAGCATCTTGTCGACAAATCAATTTGGATTTAGGGAGGGAATGAGCACAGACGACGCATTATTTTCCGTAACAAAATTTCTTTATGAAGCCATAGATAATAACTCTAAGCCGATAGCTGTTTTTCTAGATCTGTCAAAGGCGTTTGACACGGTTGATCACAGCATACTAGTGGAAAAAATGAACAACTATGGCATACGAGGAATTCCAAATAAACTTTTTCAAAATTATTTAGAAAACCGAAAGCAGTGTGTTAAAATTAATAACCTACTCAGTGATTTTGACATTTCTAATATTGGTGTCCCGCAGGGTAGTGTGATTGGGCCATTAATGTTCTTAATTTATATAAATGATCTCTTAGCTCAGAAAATAAATGGTAAATTAGTGTCCTATGCCGATGACACTGTTCTTCTGGTGCAAGGAAAAGATTGGAATGAGGTATCCAATATCGCCTCAACAGAATTTGCCCGGATTGGTCAATGGCTAAAACAAAATAAACTTACTTTAAACTTGAATAAGACCTCTGTTATGTATTTTAGTTTGTACGATATGTATCTTCCAACCTCTGATAACCTAAAAGTGCATGATTATAACTGTGTAATAAAAAGTATGGACCAAACAAAATGTAGTTGTTCAAATAAACTTAGAATTGTTACTGACATAAAATATTTGGGCATTTATTTAGATCGAAATCTCAAATGGACTAAACAGCTTGTTGAATTAAATAAAAAATTGCGTAAACTAACTTACAGTTTTTATTACATTAGAAACTTCATGCTGGTGCATACCTTAAAAACACTGTATTACGCTTTTTTTGAATCTATTTTAAGGTACGGGATGCTCGTTTGGGGGGGTGCTTACACTACCAGTGTTGAGGTCTTAAAAGTCACTCAACGAATGATCATTAAGACTATTATTGGCAAAGAAAAAAGGTATCCATCAGAACTTTTATTCTCTGAGTTTGGTGTTTTGGATGTAGCGTTATTGTATGTAAGGACTGTATTGATGTATTGTTATAAAAATAAGGATCAGCTTACCTTGCTGGCAGACGGACACTTGCATCCTACGCGAGGAGTGCTTGCTGGGCGAGTGACTGTCCCTCGAATGCTACATACCTCAACACAAAGATTCGTGTCATACTTTGCACCTAAGTTTTACAATTTACTTCCAGTGACTTTAAAACAATTGTATAGTCCCAGTCTATTCTACAAGAAAGTTTCCCAACATCTACAACTTAACAAACATGAATTTGTAAAAGTACTTTCACCATCCGCCTAAAAACTATCGATATTATTATTATTATTTATTATTATTATTTTATTTTACAATTGCGTTACGTTAATATACTGCCCCCGCCATCATCCACCGCATCCGCTTTTCTTTTCTTAGTTTTTTCCCTTTTAAGAGGGATACCTAGTAAGTAGATACTTTGTCTCATGCCTTATAAATATATTTTTAGATAGTTTAAAAACGGCTACCTCGTGGATATACATGCACAAGCATTATTGCTTAGGTGTATACATAACGATTATCGCTATAAATGTATGTAATTTTCACGAAGTCAATAAATTTATTATTATTATTATTATTATCACCCTGTAACTTTCTTATTATGCATTTTAGAACCCATTTTTATAGGAAACTTTTTGTTCGAAATTACATTTTCTATCTGTCGTATTACGTTAGCACCATAATTTAGAAACATCCTGTATTTGTGTGCTTGTCCATTAAAACTTTGTTATACTTGAGCGTCTAAAACTCGTGAAAATTAACCGGATTTTGATGAAATTTGGTTTGTAGGTTTTTGTTTAGACTTCTTATAATAGTCTCCCCTTAAATAGTTCCGCTTTCATTTTTGAATCTATAGCACCTTGACAAGTTAGTTTAATTCTAATTTATTCGAGTTTTTCTTATTTGTTTCATATAAATGGATAATAATAATATACCTAAATGTTATTTACCGTTTACGACTTTCGGCCCGGCGGTCTCAGGGGTGGAAAGCAGGCCAAGAAAACAAAAAACAGCCTCAAGAAAATCTAATTTCAGTTAAGTATTATAAAGCAGCTTTTGCGGCGAAATCTACCCCAAGTTTAATTTCCACAAATTCATTATTCGGACTTTTGGTACTTTCTCTTACCTTTTATAGGTATTATGTTGGCATTTATGTGGGCGTCTATTATTCCGCTATATTACTCTAAGAAATTGGAATGGAAATGTGGTAAATCGGCGGGAATTTATGTTTTGGGAGTAATGTTTTATTCTTTCTACAATATAAAATATTGTTGGAAAATGGATTTAGTTCGATTAAGATTAACTTTTCTTGTCACTCAAGAAGTGACGGTTTAGTTAACATGCCCTTTCTATCCTCATTTTCTGTCAGCCTCTCTTTTTTGGTAATGTTTCACTATCAGTTGCCTTGATGGGTTTTTTCTCATTTGGTAGTGCCCAATAATTTTATCCGTGTAAACTGGAACTAGTACCTTCGATAATACCGACCTTTGAATAATAATTAGTACAATCATGACATGGATCTATGTTATTATTATAAGAAAATAAGGCGATGACACTACTAGTTTCTTTTGGCAAAATTATCAAAGAAAATTTTAAATAAGTATTCTATAACCTACTATAATAATAATAGTATAGTATAATCCACTAAAATTAGTGGGTACTGACTGCTGTAAATTAGGGACCGGCTACTTACATTTCAGTCCAGCGGAACGATCTACTTTTTTTAGTATTGTCTGAAAATAGAGTAAATTGTTAGACTTTTTTCCTCTCGCAATGTAAAAAGAAATAAATAAATTTATTGGCGTCTTTTTACGCCCTTATGCGGGTAACAATTTATTTCCGACGCCATCGTTATCGAAACTACCAAATAATAATTAAAAACTTGGTTCACGCAACACGCGAGTTATTGCTTTTATTTACGAGGCGGTTATCGTACTACCATCACCCGGCAATAAACTACAGAATTGGCCGAATTTGGGAGCAATGACCGCGCCTACAGGGATACGTATGCTCCTTATGCAAAGCCGCCATAAAATTTGCATGGAAAGGTTAAGTGAAAAACAAGACTAAAGAAAAACAATATGTAAATTTTCATCCTTGGTATGGATGTGAATCTATTTTGGTGATATGTACTCGTCGATACATACTATTAAGTACCTAGCGAACAATAACTTGGAAAAAGTTTCCCGAGGGATTACAAGATTCATGCCTGATAAACTAATTTATTGACTTGCAAGAAATTTAACTCCACCAGAATAGAAGTCCATATCGATTTCCATTTGTTCACGTTTGACTGCTAAATCAATAAAAAATGCTTTTATAAGAAACGATAAGAGTTAAGATAAGTCTAAAATTACGTAGCAAGTATGGTACTGCACAAGATTTCTTCACGTGTGCCTAGTTTACTAGCGTTTTGAATAATTATAGGATGAACAAAATAGTAATTATTTGCCACAAAATTTTAAAAAAATAAACAGAAACGAAGAAACGAATATTTTGGTAGATATATCGGCTGTAACTGATGTAAGACTTTTTGCGTGTTATTTTCAGTGACCCAAACTTGACGCCCAGTCAGGTCTCTGTTATCAGCATCATTTTTTAATGTCATTGTTGTACGAAATAGAAGAATTTGGAGCAATTCGTTAAAAGGAGCAACAACTCACACAATACGAGATGGTTTACAAATTTAGATGAAAAACAATCTCCTCCAAGATGTAATATACCTTAGCATAGAAATTTCATTTGAATTTTCTCTGGCTATTTTTTGCATTGCTGTGTGCATGATAAGTCTTTTGTCTCCAAATTTATTGGTAAGTTAAGTGAGGACACTCAACGGTCATACCTAACTCTAGCAGTTTTTGAGATATTTAAAAATACACAAATATACATGGCGTCCTATTATGGGATTTTTTTGAAGAAGCAATACAATTGAGAATGATTACTAGGCTATGGCCAAAAGTCTGCCAGTTTTGAAATATTTTGTGTGACTAAATTTTGGCTCTCGCGATCAAAAATTAAATTATCTGGAAAAAATGACGAATTTTTTATAAAGCCAAATATCTTATTTCACTTGATGTTTCGTACTTGCCAATTTGCTCTGTATTTACGGCAACAAATGGAGAAAAAATATTGGAAATATTATTTGTGACTCCCATGGAAATAAAAAATGATGGATTAGGTCGAATTAGCTATTAGAGGATAACAAAATATTGAAGTTGAAAAATTACATTGATCATATCATTACTCACTTTATAACGCTATCTTCGCACATGTATTCAACCACAAATATCACCAATATTTTTTCTTAAACTTTTGTAGCAAATACAAAAAAAACAGGCTTGTGTGACACTTTCAGAACACACACAATTAAACATGTTTACAAGTTTAATTTTCAAACCCAAGAGAGACCAAATTATTTTACGGTAATCCATACAACAAAACTTTCACGTTAAAATTTTGTCCGTATGTGAAAAATAAAAATTTAGAGCGGTTTAAAAATTTCGAATTTCTTTGATTTGGCCCGTAGTTTTCGGCCATGGACAGCAACTTCCCTTACGACAAAAGAAGTCCGCCCGGAAAAGGTATATCCATTGCCCCCATAATCGATTTTTACAAGCTTTTATTTTTTAACTTGCCCTGTTAGTATATACCTATGTATGTGCGGGTCGAATCTTGCAGGCTGAATTAGAACCACTTCCTGACATCCGATTGAGCTGAAATTTTGCATACCTACACCTTTAGTTACTTTTAAAATGGCCGCCACTCCAAGATGGCGGATGTATTTTTTGTCAACCCCCTTAATATGGGTATCAAATGAAAGGGCTTGAAGAGTAGAAAACAATAAGGTGAATGACTTCATACGAAATCCAATATGTCGGCCGCCCCAAGATGGCGGACTAAATTTCTTTACCAGCCTACTGACATGGGAATCAAATAGGTAGATACTAAAAAGCCCCTTTTAAAAACAAGCAAGCCATGTACTAAAACGAATAAAATAAGTTTAGGTTTTCGTTAAGATAATTCAATTCCAAATTGCGACAAATTGAATCTTTTGTAGCGCGAGTTGTAAAGAAAAATGCATACTTTGGTAAATAGGTACTTGCCTAACTGTTCCATAAAATTAATTGGTACCTACTTTCATCAACATTTCGCGCGACATGCTTTTCAATTTGCAAAAACTTGTCGCAATTTGGAATTGAATTATTATCTTAACAAAAACCCAAACTTATTTTATCCGTTATAGTAACATGGCTTAAATATAAAAGCTTGTTTTTAAAAAGGGTTTTTTTCTGTCAATAAGTAGCCGCGATATTTTGAATGAGCTACTTATATAAGCCGTAATCCTATGTCGTAGAAAAATCAGATCGTAGAAAAAAAACAGATATTTTACATTCGAGGGGAGTGCCATTTCATCCCTAGTATTATAAATGGTTCTTGTTTAGGTTTTTCAAAAAATATATATATTTAAATATGTTTAACAATCTTATTTTATTCCGCGCTCTTCAGGTAATTACCCGAAGAGCGCACAACCATTCTCCGCATAGTAAGTCGATTATATTCGAAGATTTTGTAGAATATTCCATAGTTTTATTTTATTCCAAGTTCTTTTGTTGATATGTTTTATTTGAATAATTATGTCAAAAACGTTTGTCGCGCACTGTTTATCTTTTGTTTGAATGGAATGAAATTCCTCGGTCTGTGTCATAATGTCATAATATTGTTTCTGGGGCGCTTCCTAACGCGCCTGTCACCCGTCGTGTCTCGAAAGGCAATTTAGCGCAAGCCAGTGGCTCGAGACTCGAGACAAATGGCGGACGCCTCTTTTTTGTCAACCACTTACTGCCCGAGGAAATTGGAAGCAACAATTCCATGCCTCCTACAAGAAAGGCTATCAGCTTGACTTTTATTAGACTATTCTCGGTAATTTAAGGCATAGCGGCGGATTAATAAAGCGATTCGGATCTCGCGGGCCATGCCAATCCGTCGAGATGCGGAGCGCCGCCACTAAATTTAGAAGCCCTTGAAAATCAGAGCGGAAACCCGGGAAGCATCAACTTGATAAACGGAGCGAAACGAGGTTTATGCACAGAGTGATCCCGAAATTTTTATCTGGCTTTAGAAAAACCATAGCTCAACCAAAAGTCTTTCGAGAGCCGAGCTACGTGTTCTTTCATTAGTAAGATCTATCCGATATAGATCGCATTCACGCAGTTTTATCTGGAATACCAAGTAAAACCATGCATTCTACGCAAAGCAGACGATGCTTCATATAGGTACATCACCGAAAACATAGGTAATAGCACAGACCTGTGGTAATAGGTAATAGGTATCAAAAGTTAGAAACATGTCGCATATTTTGCTATGCGATGGAGAGGAAAATTATATGACGAGGCTTTGAAGTTCAAGGGCGAGTTTAACGATTTTAGAGCTGTAATTTTCTTTAACGATTGAAGCCAGTTTTGGAAAATAGATAAGCTAAAAGGTAACTTCGTTTTGTGAGAATGGCTTTGACTTCGACAAAAAACTTATTGAGAATCAAGAGAGTTAGGTACGGATAATTTCCTATCCGTTTCTTGCTCGTTGCCACCTATAAAAAATATTTCTTGAACAATTTCAAATCTAAATTTTAAATCGTTCGTTTTCTAAAGTTTTTCCCCTTTACAAAATTAAATGGCCTCTGCCATCCTGGATTTTGCGAAAAATTCCAATCTCACACTTAAACACAAAAATACCCCACCATTTGGCTTTCCAATGAACTTAAAACGAATAAAAAATCTATATCGTTACAATAATATCTACTACTCTACAATAATTACTTCTTAACGATGATTAACTTTTCAAAGAAGAAAGAGAGTTAGCGGCTTTATCGGACTATAAATTTTGGCAACTGGTAATACCATACCATCATATTTTTATTTTAGCTAATGTATCGCGGTTATTTTTAATTTCATTCGCAGCGGCTTCTACCCGAGCTCGTAGCACTTCTAATGTACCTAGGCATTTGCAGGAGTCGAGTAAACAATTTGTTTAGTGTGACCCCACAAGAAAATAGCACATATAGATTTAAGTCCGGTGACCGACGCGATCGCAACCTTTTATCGATGCACATTAATTGCCACCGGGTCGCCGGCAACAGACGCACTTCAGGCGCACATGAAACAGTGGTACTAAAAAAGTGTCTAAGTATAATAACAATTTTGTAATATGTATGTGGCTTTAAAAAATATAAAAAACCTCATAGGCGTGCTTTTGGGGTCGAAACCTAACGCCAGATCAAATGTCTGTACTAATCAAAGGAACAATCCCTAAGAAACAGGTACTGCTGAAGTGCATGTTTGACTCCGTGCGGTCCAAAAAAATCTTAGCCCCCTCCAAGGTCTAGTTACGCCACTGAAGCACACTACCAGACAAATAAAAACCTGGCCACGTGCGCTCTTAATCACAATATCGATTCCATTGAATGGTTTCACGTTTCACGACAAATGGAGCCTGCGGCGAACTACACTTCCCCGTCTATTTCATTTAAAATTTCGATCCGTCTGGGTCCGGAGGTCTCTTGATGGTGGGCTTTGTCGGTATTTTTTGCAGGACGAGAACGACCGTATGCGGTCGATTTGTCGCTGCGCTTCAGGCATATTATGTTTCTCCGATTGTTCCAGACTAAATATGCTTGATGAACCTCCCTTGTTTGAGTGGCTTTTTTAATACCGATTTTCTGTTATTTCAACATCGCTACCTCTATGTTATTTACTTTTGCTGATATTTTTTATTAAGTTTTTGGCATATCGGAGAGAAGTTGTTCAGAAATATTAGGTATTCCAATTTATATTCGAAGATCTAAAGAAAATGGAAATTTTCCCACAATTTTTTCAGGTATCTTTGTTAAGTTAAGTAAATTTAGAAACATAGGTACTCTGTTTTTGTCTTAAGTGATCGGTGCGAATATTGCCAAATACGAACACACAGCATCTAATCTTCAAGAACAGTAAAACACGCGGAAAGGACAAAGCACAAACTAGGTACCTATATGTAATTTGGATTCCTTGAAACTTCCCTTCATATTTTAATAAATTGTCGCCAGTGGCCTAGAGCAACTTTTTTACCCTTGCAACTACAACAAAGCTCGCAAACTACAAAATGAGTCACAAATACGAGGTCAAAATTAAAAATGTCTCGGTGTTACATACCTATATATATAAGAAGATACAGTTTTAGATACTGGAAATTCTAAGATCAGCAGAATATCAAAAAATGTTGCCAGACTGTTCTAATAATTTGTTAATTAAACTAATTTGCATTAATTTTATTAATTACAAATAAATAAAAGTAGGCCGATTTATACCAAAATTTGAATTATTGACAAAGTTTTAATTCTACACTACATTTCCTAATAACTTTACAAATAAAGCTAATTTTATATTTTTCCTATATTTGTTGACACCCAATATAAGTAATGTTTATTTTTAAACGCCAATCTTATTTTAAAGACCAGCAAAACTCTTTATCAAGAATGACTTTTTCGATAAAATTGAAAATAAAACAATCTCCTCTTGAACACCCTAATCTAAATATATGTCGACAGCAACTTTGTCCAGAAATATATTACCAATTCCTAATTATACGTAACACTGAGACATATTCAATTTTGACCCCTTATTTCTGACTCACCCTATAGTTCGCGAGCTTAGTTGCAATGGTTAAAAAATTGCCTTACGCCACTGGCAACAATATATTAAAATAAAATATGAAGGAAAGTTTCATGGAACCCAAATTAAGTTTCAAAAATTTGTTTTCAAAAAGCTTGTCGCGCGTATTGTAAAAAATACATACTTCGGATAGCGGCGTAGTAAATTCTTCTATGTTATTAACCAATCCTGTCCAATGAGCTTAATTGGTGCCTACTTTTATGAACATTTTGCGCAACAAGCTTTTATTTTAAAACATCTTTTGAAAACCTTTACTTATTTTATTCGTTTTAATACATGGAAAAGCTGGTTTTCAAAAGGTTTATATACATTTAAAGGTTCATATTTATTATTTTATTTTATGCCTTTTCCCTGTGAGTTTTGAGATATGCTAACGTCGCCCATCTCACCGAACCATACACTCATTAACCGCTTGTGACCGGTACCCTCACCTATACTGTAAATATTGACGAGGTCCCAGTTGATCGGCAGCGTGAAAGGCGGAATTGGAACCGTATCAGGGCGTGGGTCGACAACGAAAATCCTCGAGTACGTTACAACACTGATTTATTTCGCACAAGGTGAATGGTGAATACAATAAATACACAAACCCGGACGTGGTCGACGGGAACGGCTTCCAGCCACCCGGACCGTCTGAACTCGCGGATCTCCCGTAAGCAGTTCACCCCTCTGTGTCTCAGGCTCCACTGTCCAATACTGTCCCATGTCCATTCCGGGTTCCATATTTTGTGGTTCGGGGGAGAATTCCCCTTACAGCGCTCACGCGTCGCGTCGCGTCGGTGCGAGCGGCACTAATACTCTTGGACGGCACGACTCCCACCCAGAGGCCATAATAACACCTGGGCGGTTCCCCTCCGCCAGGACACACGCGCACTAGATACAAACTTGTTTCTAAAATATAAATAAAGACGTTTAAAAACACTTTAAACATTGAAAACTTCTCAAAACCCAAGCTGCCGCTTTCAGTTATGTGACAAATGACATCTAACGTCGGACTAAGATGGTCACGTGATTTTTGTGCGCCAGGGCCTGTCTTTATAGTAGGCCTTGATTAAAATTAGAATGACGTCACGTATTCTGCTTGACAAACCCTTTCATTTGATATACATATCAGGCAGGTTGTAAAAAAAAGTAATCGTCCATTTTAAAGCGGCGGCCATTTTGAACAAAGTACAATATCGAGTATATTAGATTGTGTGAAAAGTGTGGAAAATTTCAGCTCAATCTGTTGGATAGAACTGGTTTAAATTTCAGTTGCACACTCACACATACTAACAGGTGAAGTTAAATAAAAGCTTGTAAAATAGTTCTGTTCATACTGCGGTCAGTGCGGTCTAGCCACACAAACATTTAGTGTCAGAGTGCTATATTAAGCACACCAAAGTCAGATTTATGCATAAAGCATTGTCGATAATTGAGTTCTAAATATACCTACACCAAGGAGAGCAAAATATGTTAATTTCTAAATTTTGGGTGTGTGAGCCCGTCAGTTTGTTTGCATAGTGGTACACACTCGTTCCATATGGATAGATTTTTTTATTCTTACCCCTCTAAATACAAAGTATACAGGGTATACCAAGATAATTGAAACAAGAGGAGAGGAAGACAAAACGAAAATTGAGTTGAAATTTTTCACCATTTGCCAAAGTTGCCCTTATAGCTTGAGGAAAAATTCATTTTCTGCATAGGTAAAGTGCCTTTTCTGTGTAAAATACGGAAAAATTATATTAAGAAGAGAACAAGAGAAGAGAGAAATTTAATTTTTCCATTTTTTTTTTTCAAATTTCTAATTTTTTCTGTTCAAGATACGCGAAAATTTTATTAAGGAATGTTTTTCAGAACAAAAATTTTCAAAAATTGTCAAAAAAGGAAAATGAAATTAGGCCGATTAGTCTCAAACTTTGCATAGGGGCATAGTTTTTAATATGAACAACTTTTATTAGTAAAATTTTCGGGTATCCTGTAGATAAAAGGCAGTTTACCTAAAGGCAGAAAATGCCTCTTTCCTCATTAGTTTTGCGAAATTGAAAATATAATAGAAATTACTTTCAAATCAAGCTGGGTGGGACTCCAAAAAATGATCAAAGTTCAACTCATTTTTCAAATATTTTGCAAAATCCAGGTAAGTGACAAATAAATTAAGATTTTTTTATAAAAATCTGTCATCAGTATTTGAGAAAACCTAAAAAAATGAAAAAAAATAGTATATCTCCTAAACTAGTCGACAGATTATATTTAAAATTCAGATAACGTCGGTAATTTGCACGAGAAATATCCACCAGAAAAAATGAAGTTTTTGAAATACAGGGATCTTATTCTGAAAAACATTTATTATATGCTTTAAAATAAATTGTTGTATTTCTGGTAGATTTTGTTTATTGATCAATTTCCTGGGTTACTACCATATCAAACATTTGGAACCATTCAATAGTTTTTATTTATTTCTTCTACGTACGTTTCGGCTGATAATAGCCATCTTCAGGTTATACAATATTTATTAAAATTACAAACATTCACATTTTCTAAAAAGAATAGAACACATATTTTTGTTAGTCTTTTTCTCTATAAAAATTTAAAATAAAGTAAATTCAATAGATAATGGAATATTATATATGTATTGATCATTTAGTAATCAATTTACAACAAATAATCGACATTTTTTTTACAATTTTGAAAATACTAGATAATGATCCCGTTCCCTTTTAGCAGAACGTATCCGTTATGTGCTTACCTCTGCCGTGATCTAGAAAACGTAGGCCAAAGTTTAATTTTCTGCCAATAATAGGGGCGCTGAATTTGATTCTGTGTCACGTGCATTTGTTGCGTTGTTGCCAGCTTATGACTCCGGTATCTTCGAGTACCTACCTAGTTTACCATAGTAGCCTGGATGTAAACATATAAATATTTTATGTCGTTTGATAACTTTTATGGAGGTTTTTGCGGAAAAATAGATGCGCGCACAACCGTAAACAATTTTGGCGGTAAATAAAGGGTCTACCAATAAGAATGATATAACTTCGAATTGCTATAAAATTCAAAAAAATTGATATGTTTCTATGATTTATTTTTTATTTTGTAGTGCATTACATAACATTATGTTTCGAATAAGACGTCATTGAGATATTCACCTCGGCTGCGACGGCAGACGTGTAGACGAGTTAGACGACGAACCCAATTTTCAACAAGTTGGGCTGAATTTCGCGAATAACTCGGGTGATGTTGACTTTAAGTGGTCGCTGGTTTGCGGATTGTTGGTGTACATCAATGACTTCACATATCCCCAGAGAAAAAAGTCCAGGGGCGAAAGATCCCACGACCGTGGTGGCCAATTGATTGGACCATGTCGCGAAATTATTCGCTCCTCAAAACGTTCTCCACAAACCATGGTCGCCAGGCTTGCGTTCTTAAGTTAGACCATCTAATATGGATGTAGGCCCAAATGTATCTTCAAAGGTCCAATTGCCGAGAACGGCACAGACAACAATTCTTCATAGAAAAATATTTGTTGTTTGATCACGAATTATTTGTCAGAGATAATATTTATTTCGGTAGAAAGTATATTATTTAAATGAAGATTTATTTTTTCAATTAAAAAATAAGAGCTTTTTGGTTGAAGTATTTGATTCTTTTGACACATTATTGTTTAGTAGAAGCATTTATTATTTTCCTGAAATAAGGTATTACTTGGTGCAAACAAGAATAATTTTTATTTATAGTGTTAGCTTTCGTTGTTTGGGTCAACCACATTGTTATTTGGTTTAAATGTGACCTTATTTGAGTTAAATAATACTACCTATCATTTTTATTGCTGTCTCGCTCCAGAGAATGAAAGATAGAAAGAGAGAGAAAATATGGGAGAACGAGAGCGCACTCTAGTGTCGGCGTTCAGAGCTATTCCGTGTCCGTGTAAATAGGTACGCGTCTGCAGCCTTCCTAGAGGTTTTGTGCGAGCAGTTTTATTATTATTTATAGCCGCTGATTAGCCGTCTGTAGTGTGGTGTATTGTGTGTATTGCGTGTTTTCAGATTCTTCTGTAAGTAGGATACGCATAAACAATAATGGATACAAATCTCAAAGAACTACTTGAAATGTATCAAATAGGCCACCTGTATGAGGCGCTTTCCTTGGTGGGTTTTGTATAGTTTTTTTTATACCAAATATTGTTTTTTAATTGTATCTAAATAAATATTTTTATAGCATTACAAATTATCGTGTTTTTCATCTTTATGAATTGAACAAACTTATTGTTTTTTATTCGAATCGACAAAACAAGTTTGTGAATAATGATAAACACAAAGGTTGCTTTACTTTAAATAAATAATATTTTATTTGAGTGAATACCCTGAATGGGTAATTCAACCCATCACAGTTGTTTGACGCAACTGTCTTAATTTTTTAAATAGAATAAATGTTTTTAAACATGGTAGATTTGTTCCTTCGAAATATATCATTTATTTAATTCAAATCGTTAGTATTTTCATGGGAATAAAAATTAATTTCTTCCAAATAATATTTAAATTGTCTGAAATTAAATGTTGCTTTTAAATTGAAACAAACCAAATGTTTTATTCAAAGTTAGTCTAGGGTTCGCCATATACAAGAATCAAATTTGTTTGAGTTAAATAAATTTTATTTGATTCAAGTATCTCTTTCTATCTGTGCGGATACATTAGCATTCACGTTTCCGCTTTCCCTTACAGCAGCGATATTTTCAGCACTCCTGGCAGTTCTTTATCTTGTCAGTGGCTTACTATCCAGAAGAGTGTAATTCCGTTCGAACTTGGCAATAGTGCGCCTGATAGCGAGCTCAGAAGGCCGTCCACGTTGGCCAAAATCTTCTCGAAGTGTACGATAACAAGCTCTAACCGATAGCGCATTTTTGTAGTACCTTTGTACAATAACTAGACGTTGCTATCTATAGTTAAACGATTCATGGCGAAAAGTTGGAGTATATTAAGCACAAATGATATTTGATTCGCGTTGAAAGATTTGACATCATGCGCATATGACCTTCTAAACTTCTGTCACTCCTATTGGTAGACCCTTTACAAATGATGGTTTGCGGATGTTGTGATAAAATTTCAGTATTTAATAAAATAAATAAGCCACATTCCAGAGTTATCGACTTTATTTAGAAACACAGGTACATAAAAGTAATAAAATACCATAAATATACACAGAATAATTATATTTTCTTAGTTTTAAAAATAAAATAAATTATAAGATGGGTGTGCTTATTTTCGAGCTTGAGAAATTTAAATGAAGCTGGAAGGGATAGAGTTAAAAACAGTTTTACATAAAAATATATGTGGTAGTCTAAATATTTTCGTATTGGTCCTGGGATACCTAATATTGGAAATGGCGTTTATTGTATTGTTCCCTAAACTATATTATATTGCTTCCTAAACTAAGTATATTTGTAACACTAATTGTCTGGGTATCTGGGTCGACAAATTCAGTAAGATTTCAAAAAGGCATTTGTTCGTTTTTTACTAAGTTTTATTTTATTTACAATTGAGAAAATCGTTGAATATTTTTATTATCTAAGAAAAATGTCAAAAATTAATTATTTTTTTGTTGCTCTGAATACTAAAATCTCAGACTAAATACATACATCAAAAGAAGGGACAAGAATAAAAATTATGAAATAAATCACAATTTCCTTGCATATATTTTTATATTATAGGTGTAGGTGTCTAAATAGACTTATATGTGTCAAAATTCGCAAAAGAATTAAGAATTTCTTCAAATTTATATAGTTTCCAGAAAAAATTACGCATATTTTTGCAACACATAATTAACAACAATAAAGCAACATTAAGCAACCACGACTTGTTAACAACTGTTCTGCATCTACGAGGCATGCTCAGAATTAGGTTGTCAATGTCATGTTGTTTGATGGCGTTCGATTGGATAGGCACTCGAATATTTGTTGGTCAATTTGAAACAAAAAGTCTTCGTCCGATGGGATTAAGGTCAGGGGATTGGAAGGCCAAGGCAAAACATTAATTTCATGGTCCTGCAGAAACTCGCCCACGACTTTTGCCGTCTGGGGACGCGCATTGTCGTGCATTAATAATTGAAATTCCGGCTCAATTCTCTCAGCATATGGAATAACAATAGGCCGAAGAATAATGTTTTGATTATCACTGGCATTTAAACACCTCTCCAACTTAATGAGATTAGTTCTTCCTCCGATGTTGATGACTTTACCAGCAGTTTTTGCATGTACAAGAATTAAAAATGACGTAGATATGCAAAAGCGGCAACTGTCAAATTTGACATTTAACAAAATGAAACTCCAAAAACGCCACTTATTTCTCGAAATATCGAAAAAATTAACTTAAGTACAACGTTCATTTTTTGTCAATTTTTTAAAATTACTTTGTTTCATTTTTTCACAGATTCTATCTACATAAGGTCCTTTATTTTAAAGAAAAAAGAAACTCCTAGCTTAAATACTTTTTCATAACATATATTTTCTAGCACACATATTCTGGCATCTTCAGATGCATGTATGTATAGTGTCTATACTAAATTTGCATTTTTTTATGTAATGTACTTATATCGATGAACGGTATTTGAAGGTATCTACACTTGGGTAAGAATTATTATTCTACAGAGGGATAAAATCTTAATTATACAGATGTTGAATAAACAATAAATAAATAAAAGAGAGAAATTAATTTCGGTTTGGTCATTAAGTAAGAATTCTGATTACTTATGTCTTATGTCTATTGACTTCTAGAATCTTTTTGTTTTTCCACATTTTTGTATAATTAGGTTTTTTCCGCCTTTAGCCTAATTAGAATAATTATTATTTATCTAAGTATAAATAGATACCTTCTATAAATTAATTCCTCTAATTTATTTTACTGCTTTTCAACATTTGCATGACTACATTTTTTTAGCGTAACTAGAATAAATAAATTTAGTGTACATGTACACAACAAAGTGTTTCATTTCATACAGTGGATTTTCATTAAGTAAAAGACCAATCCGTGCAGTACTTGTGTTTGGTTTAAAATATGTATGTACCTACCTCATGTCAAAAAATTAAAATATTATCAAATTTGCATATGTTATTTTTATCCTTACATAAGCACAAATTGCTGTCAAATTTTCAATAACTCTGCAAGCAAACAATTTTCAGTCATTTATGCAGGCTTTATTTTTTACTGTATAAACAGTCAAAAAATACTCCTATACTTTTTTGTTCACGATATTATTGGAATTCTGGTGTTTAACAACTTATTTCAATTATGATACCGATAAAAATTTGGAATTCATATTTCTCATCAGTGGCGTAACTACCGGGACGCAGAGGGGGCAATGGCCTCCGGGCCCCGGACTCTTACGCCAGGTCCTAAGCTTTATCGCATCGCTCGCTCGCGCGATCAAAAATTTTTGCCAATTAGGACCTGGCTTTATTAGGGCCTCCTTTGGCATGAGTAGGTAATAAAAGTTTTAACACGTCAACACCCTCACTATACAGTGATAAGAAATAGCGATCCAGCAATCGCATCGCCAGTCATGCTAAAATACAACATAATAGCTGAACTGTTTAGACCGAAGCCGGTCGGTAAAGTGCAGGGCGTAGCTATCAGAATTACCGACCAAGCAAAAAAAACTTAAAATCTGATACAATAGTTGGGGCATTCGCAAAACAAAGAGCACGACTAAAATTTTTTAAAATATATATATATTAATTTTAAAAAGATATATTTAGGTAAATTATTAGTGCCTTGATACTTCCATATTTAAATAAGTAGTACAATTTACCTAAGTTAAGTTTGTTTTTATTTTATTGATTGTTTCGTTTCAGAATTACAGTTTATTTATGTTTATTTTCCTATAAATCATTCTATTTTAATTTTTTTATGTTTATGTTTATTTTTTTTTATTTCAACCTAAGAAGGGGCCCCAAGAAAATCCTGCCTCCGGACCCGTATTTTGAAGTTACGCCACTGTTTCTCATACAAAATATAGGTAACCACAACTTATTGTGTAGGTAAGTTTGAACAAGAGATAATGTGCTATAATGAAAATTCTCACCTTTTCAATTTTTGAGTGCACTAAACACAAAATAAATCCTCTATATGTGACTCCAGGAAGCATGCTATCATAGTATAGGTATCATAGGAATATAGACCTTCAAATTCTCAGAAACCTGAACTTTCAACATGAAGAGTGAGAAAAAAACTTGAATAAAAACTGCACATATCCACTTATCTCCAGGAACGCATTTTAAAAATACAATTATTATCAATATCACAATGGGCTTGTTCCAACAGTAGTTCTGAACCGGTTTTCAGCGATCTAATTGGCCGAAAACAGTTCTGGAATTACTTTTCTGCATTCTAGTTAGGTATAAAACGGGTTCAGAACTGTGTTGAAAAAAAGCTAATAAAATAGTGTTCAAAAACAGCAACTTACTTTTATCGTTTATCTAATACATATGCATGCTTTTTTATATCTCTAATAATCACTTCCATTGTCTTCAATTAATTCCAACATGAGATAACACTGCAAAACCCATTATTCACATTTTATTGCACTTGCATTTAAATCGTGATAATTCGTTTTATTTCAAAATACAGCTAAAATGCCCCTCAGTCATAACATTTCTATTTCTAAGTATTTGGCATTGCCTTCTGAGATTTAACCGCTATTTTGGCACTGGCAACGCTAAACTTTGCTTTGCAGATTCCAAGCGATAAGCGCGCCTCTAGCGTTTCTTTCAGTTATTTTCAAAAAATAAACTAAACATTTTCTGACACTGTCCAGCAAGCGCCATCTCCTGGACCAGAAACAGAAACCAGATTGTGAGTTTATATGACGAGTTTAAAATTTATCACATCGTATACCGCTATAGTGGATTTAGTTAGTTAAGTTATAAACTCTAGTTCATTAAAACTTTGGATTCACTGCACTATAACAAGATTCGATGCTGACGTAGTTGAAAACGTAAATTTTATTACCCTCATATACCGCATTATTATTGACGAGTCGTTCCTCGTTGGAATTAAATTTCTGTTATTTAAAAATGCAGGCTATATTAACTATTGACGTACAGAACTTGTCAGTATCTAGTACCGCACTAGTATTAAGAAGCTAAACAAACTCCTCGATGCTTAGTGTTTAGTAAGAACGAGATGATGAAGGATAGGATAGGTAATTCATCGCATAATATAAAATGGAGATATAATATAATGCCATAGATAAAAACATAATTAATCCATAATGAATTTAAAAAACAGCCGCAGCACTCAATAAAATAAAAAACATCAAAATATTGACCAATTCAAAATAGCCACCGAGAACACTTACATTTTCTATGCAGCGACCCCAAAAAGCACGCCTATAAAGTTTATTATTGAAATTTTTGAAGTCACCAAAATGATGAAAAGAAGGATGTTTTTGTTGCATATCAGGAAAAGGATAATCAATTGAAAAACTGTAGTCCAGCCGAAATTCGAACCCGGGATTCCTACTGTGGCCGTAGGCACTTAACCACAACTCAGCTACCGGACCATGCGGGTTGCATGGGCTAGGTGCATTTTTTCAATTGATTATCCTTTACCTGATATGCCACAAAAAATCCTTCTTTATTTACTACAGGTTCAAAAATCCACCTTTTTAAAAAATATGACAAAATTGCTTTATACTTAGAAACTTTTTTAGTGCTGCTGGTTCGAACGCCCCCAGCCAGCAGGCCGGGGTCAATGACTGGAACTTTCAACATATCCATAATAGGTTTTTGGCCACTGTTCACTGTTGCCACTCGACGAGATCGTGTAGAAACCGATGCGGATGAAATAAAAAAATAGCCACGATACATTAGCTAAAATAAAATAATCTATGCAGCGTTGAAGCTTGTATTAGGAATGCAGGAAAACATTTCGAAGAACATCGATGAAATCGTTACTTCGTCATCCCATACGCAAATGATATACATTAAATTCCGAACAAGAATTGTTATATACAGAGTTATGGTAAAGTGAACGGTTTCCATGATATGGATGGGTAAAGATTTCTTTGTTTTTATTTCACGTAGTTTTTGTTGAAAAAACTTAAAATGATTACAGTATAAATTAGTAACTGAATAATGTATGTAGAATATATAGATATATCTATGCATATATAGATACATATTACACCCATAGATTGTTATTTTTTGTCACAACATAACCTCATAAGTATATGACTGTAAATATGTCCAATACAAGTTAGTAGCCTCAGTTAATTTGTACTCAATTTTTGCCCTCATTCATTATAGCGTTCTGATTTCCATTCGTTCTTTTATGTCAAATCATTCCCATATCTAATTTGTCCTTAGCTTGTAAAAATGAGAAAGTCATGAATAGGAAGCTCATGTGAAAAACAAGAAAATATATATTAAACAATCCTCATCGTATGCTTCTGCAGAGATGGATGCGTCCAAAACTGCGAGTGTTGAAGAAGTGGTCTCAATTGTTCAAGTATGTGCAGCAATTGCTTAGGACTTGCATGTCTCAATAGAGATACTGTAATCATCGACGATGATTTAAATGATGATTCTCAAGTGGACGAAGAACACGAAGATTTGTTTCCTCTTACCAGCCCGAGTGAACTATTTGGTTCTGACTGATAACGCAATTAATGATTCACCTAAAACTTATAACCTTTTGTATCATTTTGATTTCCCTCCCATTTTTTCAATATAGATTTTTTAATATATTTTCTTGTTTTTCACATGAGCTTCCTATTCATGACTTTCTCATTTTTACAAGCTAAGAACAAATTAGATATGGGAATGATTTGACATAAAAGAACGAATGGAAATCAGAACGCTATAATGAATGAGGGCAAAAAGTGAGTACAAATTAACTACTACTAACTACTACTAGCTACTAACTTGTATTGGACATATTTACAGTCATATACTTATGAGGTTATGTTGTGACAAAAAAATAACAATCTATGGGTGTAATATGTATCTATATAGATAGATATATCTATATATATTCTACATACATTAGTCAGTTACTAATTTATACTGTAATCATTTTAAGTTTTTTCAACAAAAACTATGTGAAATAAAAACAAAGAAATCTTTACCCCTCCATATCATGGAAACCGTTCACTTTACCATAATTCTGCATATAACAATTCTTGTTCGTAATCTAATGTATATCATTTGCGTATAGGATGACGTTTGCGCTAAATCTCATAGTTTACTAGATATTTACGCAAAACTGTAAAAAAAAGAATTTCCTGCCCTTTTCACCCCCTCCCCCCGAAACCCGACGCTGCTGGTGGTGTAACTTTTTAGTATTAACTCTTAGGAGGGTATGGAATTATTTCGCGCCAGAAAGAACTTTTTTTTATGTTTGGGTTTTGGCCCAATTTTACTGTACTATTATGCGGGATTATAGGACGAACACCGGCTTAAAAAATGTAACGCGCCGCTGCTATACCTCATGACAGATGTGGAACTTGTGCAAATTTTTAAAGATTTTCAAGAAATTAACTGACGGTATAGCAAGGCTGATGTAGCAAGCCATCGCTTCAATAATGAAGGAACGCTGCAACCAGTGGCTCTCAAACTGTCTCTAAAATCCAGGAGAATTTTTGAAAGGCCATAACTGTTTTGTTTCTATGCATTAACAAATATTTTCTTAAGCGTGCTTTTGGGGTCGGAACATACCGCCAATTAAAATTTATGTACTAATCAAAGTTACAGTTTGTATAATACGCTTATGAAACAGTGAGGTTCGCTGAGCACTTATTATTGTTAATCCTGTTTAATATTAACAACTTAACAAAAATCCCTTGATATGTCAATGGCTGTTTCTATAATAGTACTTACTTCCCTATATACTAGGGGATCCCTATAGGGAGATCTTATTTAATCTGCGATTAGCTAAATATTTAATTCCACGATAAATTCTTTTATTTTTTTAAAATATCATAAACGAAGTCTATTGTGAATTGTGAATGATTAATAAATGCGATCTTATTTTATATCTTATAGTAGGTATATTAGAAGTGTTTACGAAACGGACGTAGACGTGGCCATTTTCTAGGGGCAACTAATCAAAAAGTAGTGTCGGCACTTTAATGAAAAATAAACAATACTGGCACGTGCCCACCAGAGATAACAAAACAAATGGTTTGTAAATATTTATTCTCTAGCAGGCGTCTCGAACAATGACGTCAATAAATTCAGAGAATACAACCGGGAGCCAGACAGACAAAATCTACCCGAATTCAATTTGACAGTTCATTGTTAAATATGCATAGCTACGTAACACTATTATACCTAGTAAGTTGATTGTTACTGTAATTTATTAAAGAATTAGAGTACACAATAAATTATAAAGCCTCAAAGGGGCGACGTTTAATATAATAATAATAAGTGGGCATTAAGAACTAATGTGTAATTACCATTATTATATATTGTTGTGCTTCAGCAACTAAAGGACTGCATCAAGTTACATTTAGATTGCATAAAATAATAATAAATAATAATAAATAAACATCGTCTGCAGCATATTAAAAACGTTTATAAAAATCACCCGCGAATGTGGCAATTTCCGAGGGGCAACTAATCAAAGACTCGTGTCGGCATATTGTAATGAAAAATAAACAATAACAGCACGTGCCAACCCATAGATAACCAAATGGTTTGTAAACATTTTCTCGTTAGCACGCCCCTCAAACAATGAACATAAATATGTAATAAAGACAAGATAAATGCATCGCAATATTCATAGTAGATCCTATAGAGTCTGCATAGGCACAATAACCTGTTTTGTGGTAAATATCCGAGAGAATCAAAAATACAACACGAGCGCAAAAAACATTCGGATGGACTTAGTCTAGATGAAATGAGTAGTTTTATGTTTGTCAGTTATTGGTACTTAAACGCACGCAAATGTTGCCATTGCCAACCGCAACTAGTCGTGTCGGCGTTTTAACGTAAAATAAACAAAAACGGCACGTGCCTACCAGTAGCAATCACAGAAATAATGCTTCGTCAACATTTTCTCAATTGACTTGGATGAGTTCAGTCAGACATAAGAGACTGCTATATGTATACACGTAGCACATAATGTTTTTCGGAGAAATCCTCGCACACGTCAATTTTTTGTTGTAAAAAAGCGCATCTTTTGATGTTATACTCGCATTATAATATTATATTACCAAATTTCTCCTTTATATTACTAAAAGCATAACCTAGCAGAGCCCATTCTATCCCTTGGTGTACTTGTCGAAAAGCCTTGTCAGCGACGAAATTGCCAGCCGAATTATTGTTAAGAGGCAAAAAATACAAATGTTTTTATTCTCACACCAAGCGCAAATCTTTTGTGCTATTCTATTTAACCTCTCATCCCGCACACTATCCCTTCGATTAATAGTACACATCGCTGAGGTGTTGTCCACCCTACACTGTAGGTATATTACAATCAGACATCTTTCTCGAAAAATATTATAAGCCCAGGTAAACAGCTAATAATTTTAACTCATTAATATGACGCTGTTTTTCCTTTTCCAACCAAAAAAACCATGAATCGTCTTGTTGTTACAATGACAACCCCAGCCAGTCTTTGACGCATCTGTAAATATTTCCATAGAAAATCTGTCATAACGTAACGCATTACCGGAACATTGTAACTTTCTCAGTCACCACTGAAATTCTGGTAGTAAGACTGACGATAAATTCATTATTCTATCGTAGTTTCCCTGAGTTTTTCTTAATGTAAGAAATGTTTGTCGTTCAAATTGAAAAGAATCCTCTTTCACTCAACCATAACATTAGGTACTGGTCTTAAAATCCTGGTAAAAATTAGGAGGGCACACCTCAGCCAACACCTTGTACTCATACAGTGTGTCCACGGATTGAGTGCACGTGGGGTGTAAATGACAAAAATTTTTCGCGTTGAAATTTGAGCTTCTGGGGATAAGCCCTGCTTGGTTTTAAACTAATTTGTGGCGTAATTTTACTTTCGAAAAATCACGTATGCCTTGAGAATAATGAGATAATTTAACGAATTTATTAAAGGACCGAAGGTTTAAAATTAAACGGTAAACGGTAAACGGTAACTACCATCCGTTTTTGAAATTATAAGGATATTAAAGATGAATCGATCTTCCCTTTGAAAATAGATTCTAAATCTAGAATTATATAGATTATAATATTAATCTCCTCCTTGAACCACCTTGGTTCGGGAGGAACAACCGTCTGTATTGGCCTCTTAATAATAGGAATGTTTATTCCCTTTATATAGGAAATAAATCCCCTATCCTTAACCAAGTCACACCAATTCTGAACAAGAAACTTTAATCTACTCCGCAGATACCAACCTCTAAGGGTAGCGACGTCTCTTGTCGCTCTGAGGCTTGTGTTGGGAGCACAGTGAACTTGTCCACTCTGCTGCGCTCTCCTATTTTGCAGAAATGGACGTTTGAAGTTTCTTCACTGCGTTCGAATGTTTAGATTCTTTTGAATCTTTAATTCATCAACTGACTTCTCTAAGTCCTTAACACTCTTGATAGTGCCATCTAAGTTGCTTCCAAATAGTCATTCGGTTATTATGGTATCTTTTGAGGTGTCTTTATTTTGATTTATTATTAACAATTCCCGTCTTTATATAGACTTAGAGTGGAATATATCACTAAGTAATCTGCCAGTATCGATGAGCACCTGCACCTCTATGAATTGCATATTTACTGCCCCCCCCCCCCCCTCCTTTTTTTGTTATTACAATTACGATAGCACTCCTGGTAGCGCACACTTGCTCTTGTAATTGTGATAATCGTAAGTCCCTGCGGACGGTATTCTCAGGAAGCACTACTTTGACTTCCGGATTTATCTTGGGTGGGTATAGCTCTTGACAATTCTCGGGGAGGGGGGTATATTTCTTAATTAATTCTGCCCTTAAGTTCTCTGGCAGTCCGGATTTGAGAATCGCACCCCAACGTGTAGCTAACTCTGGTTGAACCGGATCTGAAAATCTCTTTTCCGGAGAACCGACCTCTCCAAATATGGATAAGATGTCTGGTTCTATCTGAGGCATTGCTTCCGCACGGTTACAGTCAACTTATAGTAAGTCGATCACCCTATACCGCATTCTTATTAGCAGGTAGACATGAGTATAATATTTTCAATATTTTTAATATTGCGACCGTAGGCGCAATATCTACATCTTTTAATAGTATATAACCACCCTAGGTCATAGAGACACGTCTACCACCCTAGGCAGAACGTGGCTGCTAACAGTAACACTCAGTGCCACCCTAGGCACCTTCGAGGTCACTTCCGTGTAATCAAGTAAATTTTTTTAATAGTATATAACCACCCTAGGTCATAGAGACACGTCTACCACCCTAGGCAGAACGTGGCTGCTAACAGTAACACTCAGTGCCACCCTAGGCACCTCCGAGGTCACTTCCCTGTAATCAAGTAAATTTTTTTAATAGTATGACCCTAGGTCATAGAGACACGTCTACCACCCTAGGCAGAACGTGGCTACTAACAGTAACATTTAGTGCCACCCTAGGCACCTTAGAGGTCACTTACCCCTAATCAAATCAACAATCTTCACACCGCGGCTCTTGTGCAGCGAATTCGACCTAATACTTCGTAAATCCTCTGCGATCTACGTTTTATTATCTTAGTGATATACTATATACACTATACGGCGAGGGGCTTCGACGCTTTTTGAAAGGTTTTGGCATATCTGCGCAGCACGATTCTCTAAACACTAGCGGTGCGATGCGGTCAGTACACACAAAAACGAAGACTTAGTGGGCGAGGTAGGGGCAAGCGAATGGCGGGAGAAACCTATTTTCCTTTAAAATTTGTGGTCAGACGGACAGAAGCGAGGGTACTACACTTACTTATTTACGAGACGAGGCCGAATATAATCCGTGAAACAGTACTAAATATAAGGAGGAGTTTGATTTACATGAAAATATTGCAATGTTGTCTATTTCGCTGTAATGTTCTTTGGTATAATGGAGGTCGAAATCTGCGGCGGGCATTATACATACTATGTCGTATATACTCCACATCGATTGATGTCATAGTTGCGGAAATACTATATAATGATCTTCATGTGCTTTTTAGACAAGTCTTCCACGGCTTTCCTTTTGCAGGAAGTACTTAATTAGGTACCTACACATAAATACCTGCCTAGTGGTCAGTGACGAGTTTGCATTACCTATCGTTCCTGTTTAGGGGTTCGGTGACGAAAATGCCTATGTGCCATTTACATTGAATATTTCAAAAAGATATTATATACCTTTTCGGTGACGACTTTGCATGTCCCCGTCTGCATACAGCACGTTAAAATTTTTATGTTACTTACGGAAATTATCGAGAAAATTGCGATGTTATACGGATTTAAAATTAATTTTTACTAAATAAAATTCAGGTATAATAATTGTAAACTCATATAACATTTTTTATTTTCTCCAAAATTTCCTAATGTAACATGACAAAAACTCTAACGTGCTGTAAGCAGACAAATAATATGCTCAAATGGCACTCTCAAAAACATATAGGTTGCCGTTTGAATAAAATTCGAAAAATGCGCTTTTGGCAGGCAACAAAAATGGACATATCCGAGGAGTTCTACGAAAACCTTTCCCTTCAATTATTATTGTATAATATTAGATATACGAGTACACAGTATGTCCACGGTTAGGGTGTTCAATACGAAACACTGCTTTATTTTTCTTATTATTACTCCCGAAAAAATGTTTTGCTTCTTCTTAAAATAAGATTGACATAGAAATAATTAACATTTCTTGTACGGGGTGTTGAAAATACGTAAAATGGTACAAGGTAAACTACTTTTACTTGTCAAGATGTGGAAAAAATATATTAGGAAAGTTGTTCAGAATTAGAAGGCAGTCTATAATACCAATTTTCGAAAAAATCGGCCTTCTTTGATTTATTTTTAATCATTAAAATTGTCTAATACAAATTAAATTATTCCAAATTAACAATGAACACATTTTAAACATATTATTTAATCAAACACACTGCCACCATATTCAGCACACGTTTTCAAACGAAAAATTCTGATAAACTTTTATAATCTCATCTTGCCCTCTAATCAAAGTAGTCCGATTCTTTCGATGGACTAGGTATCATTTAATTTCTAATAACTTTTCCTAATAACTTTTTTCCACATCTTCACAAATAAAGGCAGCTTACTCTTGTACGTACAACTTTACGTTTTTTTTTTCAATTTTTTGAACACTCCGTACAAGAAATATTAATTATTTATGTGCCAATCTTATTTTAAGAACAAGCAAAACTTTTTAAATCCTATTCTAACCGTGGACAAACTGGTACCTATATATTATGATTGTCGCATATTTACTATAGATTTTAATATGTACTCGCACAAGGCCGTCATACTTAGTAATCAGTGGCGGATACAGAGGGGGGCGGGGGGGGGGGGGGGCGACCGCCCCCCCTTTTTCTACGACCATTATTATAACCGGAGTATTATCATAGAAGAATTTAGTAGGTATTATTAGGTAATCTAAAAACGCTCTTTAATTATTGTACACTTGAAATGATATTTCTTAATTTGGTAATACAAGGTTGGCAGCAATGTTTTGGTCGCCTACAGGGACGTATTTAGCATGTCCGGCAGAAATGTCAGAACTTGTCACAGATGCCTAACTTTAACCTTGATATTCGATCTCTGTTTCTGTGGCTCTAACCTGACTTCAAACACAGAAACTATAACTATAGCCTTTTTCTATGCTTCAAAGAACAGAGTTTAATGTTAATTTCTATCTATTTAAATGTAGGATTCGCGTGTGTAAAATGTAAATTCTGTTGATTACGGCCTTGTCCTCCGTCACCTATCAATAATATCAATACGGCCGCCTTTTAGAAAATTCTAGGGATATGAAATATTTACCTGTCACAATCTAGTGTGCAATTAAAGAGCGTTTTTAGTAAATTTTCCTCAGTTTCTCAATAACACCAGTACGATGTCGCATCGCGACAACTGCAAGAAAATTTTTGAGCATACCTACTTGCCAGTTTCCCGAAAGCAATGCATCGGCGGAAATAAATTTTTCTTCACTTAAAAGAATTAAAACTTGGTTACGTACCAATATGGTCCAAGACAGACTAAGTAATTTAGCCCTATTAAATATAGACCGCAATGTACCCATAAATGAAGAAAATATCAGTTTGCGCGAAAGAAGAAAAAATATGATTTTTTTGTACCTACATTAGGTACATTATTTTTTAAATCTAAAGAATCATGTTTCTTTTTGTGATTTTGTTTTGTTATGTTTATTATTTAAGTTTGTTTTTTATTTTGTTTGGGTAAATATTTTTTTGTTTTTGTTTTTTATAGAGAAATAAATTATTTTATTTTTCACAAAAATACATATTATATTCTAAAAATTTTCCTTACCCCGGCCCCTCGGGAAATTTTTTTACCATGCCGCTCCCCCATTTAGATTTGCCTGGATCCGCCTCTGTTAGTAAATTATAGTAAATGTTTAACACAATAATATTTATTGTGGATATTTTTGAGTGAATTATTGGCCAAATTCTGGTCTTATTGCCCTATAATTCCGAGCGTCATCCACATCTCCGATGTTGAGTTTTGAAATACGGTTTATTCGGTATATTCACATTGCAGTTATTTCGGAATTATAGTCGATAAACTGGAACTTATGGCGCAAATAGAAATTTGTTTGCGCTATAAACGCCGTCAGAATACTTATTGGACTGGTGTTGAGCCCATTGGAAAAGCGACCGCCAGATGATTATAAAAAATTCCTGCCCTAGATTCGAACCATATTGCAAACACTTTCCTGCAAAACTTGCCCTTCAAATCAGATTTTGTTCCCAATATGTTGGGTGAGAGAGAAGTATTTTCCAAAATGGATGGCGTACTCATGTTCTAACTCCTAACAATATTGTTCCCTTTTTTCGCAATATAAAACGTTCCAATACAGTTACAAATATCTTTGAAACCAACATTTTGCATTAGATAGTAAGTAGCCTGTCGTCTCTTTGAATAAAATGTAATTTCAAGAAATAGTTTTAAATTCTGTCGCGTATAGCATCGATTTTAGCATAGATATATTTTTTCTGCAAGAGTTGGCGACAGACAGGCTGGCTACCTTGGCAAGAATTAAGAGTTTAGTTATATAAAGGGACTCTAGCATGAATGACCTATCAAGTTTGAGAGCTGTTGGTCCTCTGCTGGTTTTAGTATTATAATATGATTTCAATCTTAAATTTAGATCTGAAATATCACCCTTTGCTTTCGTTTCTCTGAATAGGTACATCGTATATTAGCTTATTAAATATTTTATAAAATATTAGTTTTTAAGTTCCATTGTGTTTCATGAAACGTAAGAATATTGTTGCCTTATTACTCGTTAGTCATTATAGTCGTTAATCGGCACTTTTCTATAATTTCATATCGTGGGCGTATAGTTTATGAATGGGGAAGATGAATTATTATACAAAATAATATTGTTCTTATTCAACAATTTTTTTATAAGATTCTTATTTTTTCTATTCGTTTTCCCCTTACAATAAGTCAGCTTGTATATACCACATCTCAAAAAAACAACTTTACCTTCTGAACCGAGTACTGAACACCCCTTTAAAATACAAATCTCAAAGTTCTGCATTTCAAATATCACGGATGTTCTGGCCATGATCCAAATTAGGTCCGACGCCAGATGTTATTCCTATCGCCAATATGAGTGCCACTTAAATGCAAATATCAAAAAACTAATTTAGTCCCCTCTCGGTTGGTTATGGTTACTCATATATTTCAAATATTATAGATGCATCGAGTTATTATTTAGTCTCGGCACTTGAAGGTTATTTTCGTTCCAGACTAAATCGTGGGTGCAACGATTGATGGTTAGAATAATACAAAAATCGAACAATAAGCTGACCGGCTAATATCGGTTCCTGATTTTAAAAAAGATTTATATTAAAACGATATTTAAGAGATAAATCACTGGAGATGAAAGAACATTTAATTGGAATTTAGCATTGGTTAGAATGCAGCATAGGTCTGAATAAACTACCCCAAAGTTAAAATAATTTCAACACAAAGTTGGGTATGCGACTCTCGGGTTAATTCAGAGTAAAGAAGAGAAAACCTGACTGAGTAATAGTTGTTATTAAATAATAATGGGAAATACCGAATAGCTGCGAACTTGAATGTCAATAAAAGTGGTATCATTGGAGACCAGGTATCAAATAATATTTTCTTGTGTCTTTTGTGTTTTGGTCACTAACCAAAATGCTCGGGCATTTTCAAAAATGATCTGCCCATAAACACTCAAAAATGCTCAAAATGCAAATGCTCCTAATTGGTTTAGCCGTCTATTCTAATTTACGTTTGTTTTTTTATAAAGATATCTATCAATTCAAAATTTGACATTAATCAAGGTGTCTGCGTTTAAGACCATGCACTTACAACATTTGCATGATGCAGCAGTGCTAAAACTCGACTAATATACAAACAATTTTAGTGAATAATTCTCATCAATTAAAATGACAGGTTGAAAGAAAGTAACTTCCATAGAAAGGAGACGGCAAAATTACAGTTGCAATAAAAAAATATAAACGGGCAAACCTCAGAGAAATAACCAAGGATAGAGGGAGCAACAGCTTCAAAATACATACGTTTGTAGTCAACCAACATCTTATGCAAATTTACCGAAGTAAACAAACATTAGGCCCGTGTGTACAACGTTTACCTGAGATAGGTTATATCCTGAGAAATATCAATTTAGCCACATACCACACACTTTCTGCGTCCCATTGTATACAAAATCAGTCACTATATCCTAAATACTAATAAATAACCTATAAATTAACAGAAAAATAATTAAAAACGGGAAAAATGCATATGTAAACAATCGGAAAACTTGACATGCTGGGCATACACAAAACAAATACCGCTGAGTTAACGAACGCGGCGCCAGCGGGAGGCGGGGCATCAACAGCAGCGTTGCCATGTCGGGCGGTTTGAGGTATCTGTAACGATTTTATTAAAGTGATAATTAGATACTATAATTACAGCGCAATTTAGTTTTAGTTTAAAACTGTTACATACAAGAAATTAATAACTACATTTGTTAATTTCGCGTTATGGGAGGTGCGCCTTCATTGAATCCCATTATTAAACCCTTCTATTTTGAAATGAAATGCTGTAAACAATGGAGTACGTGGCATCACTCAAAAAGATGTTGGCTTTGTTTACTTTTTGTCCTTACTCCCTCTATCCTTGGTTATTTCTCTGAGGGGCAAACCAAGCAAAGCAACGCTTGCAAGCTGATTAATATCCCTTCCTTTTTTTACGTATCCTTAAACAGAGACAGATATATTAATCCGCTTGCAAGACTGCTAAATAATCTAGCAACGAAAACTGTCAATATCGCTGAAAGTTGAACCTTCATCTTTGCTGTACCGCTAAAATATTTCAACGCGTACGAATGAAGTAATTTATGCACATCTGTAGCCTGGAAGGAAAGTGGAGTAAGTAACACACGCCAGATGTTAGATGAAGTGGGGCAATTCACATGGAAAAGAGCTTTTGTTTTCAAAAACGGGAAACTCCTCGCAAGTAGTGGACTGCATCATATTTGTGTGCGTTTTTTTTTTTGTTTTTCGGAAAGGACCAGGGAGTGGTGTATTCCTGCAGGGAAAACCCGCCAGTTGTTCTTCCCAACCATTTTTTTATTGTAAATTTCCAGTTGCTGCAACTAAATAATTACGTTAAAGCTCACGTCATACCCAAAACTTACCTACTTGTCTTGCTTTCTCCAGAAACAATTTCTGGATACCTACTTACATAATATAGTAAAACATCAAAACGTCTGCGAGTATATAACCGTAGAAGAACCTACTACAGATTCTTCTATGATATAACTCACAAAAGTATTACGTTGGGTAACTTACCTATGATATAAAAATTGGTACAAAATGCAATATGCGTTGGGTTCAATTTCCATTCTTTCAACTTATAATAGGTAACCTAAATAAATATGATTGATAGTATTTTTCATTGTAGAGAAACCGTCATAATTTATTCCAATGTGCCGATACAATAAATAGTAAAAGTGAAACCACTATTCCGTTGAAACCACTTAGGTCATCAGCTTGTAGCTGTCTGGTTCTATAAATAAAGCCGGCAATAAATTTAACAGTTGTTGTAACGTAAATACAGAACTGTTCTTCGGCGCAGAAAGTTCAATTAAAAGTTATTGTTATACCTATTATAATTTTCAATTTCCAAGGAGGTCACTACTACCACACGATATCTGTGCTACTACCAACGTGGCATGTAGTCAACTTAGTATCAAGGTCAAACAAATAAAATTCAGTTAAAAATTTACTGTAACACGATAATGAATGATTATTGTGTCTCAGTTTGTAGGATTGATGTAACCTACATCTAACCAATAAACATGTCATATTATCTGTCCTAAGCTGCGTCATTTACATCTTACGGCGCATTGTAATTTCAACTTATTTGCACTCACTTCAAATGCAGCTATCGTTTGTAAACACTAAGACCTGGATTTTCACAATAAATTTATTGCTCCTTTGTTGCGAATGTTCCGAACAAACCTGAATAAGACTGAAAGGTTTTTATTTGTTCCTTTTATTATATTTTCTCATGGTAAAACTTCTTTACTGCCAACGACTTACGCCGCATTTTAAAAAGAATCGTGGCAATTAAATTCATATGATTGAATTAAGGCAAAGATTAATGCCGGGCTATGATTTGGTTCTTGACCCGATTCTGGTATATTATGTAATATTGATAATTCACTTTTAAATTGGGATGGCGCCAACATTTTACAGTACATAATACATAATATTGTTAAGTCAACAATATGGGCAAAAGGAAGGGATTTTATAAAATGGGTCATGAAACACAATACCACGTATTATGTTTTAAAAACGAATTGGTTCTGTATCAGGCCAGACCACCCGTTTTGAACGACAATTTCGATTCGATACAAAGTTTAAAAATAATGTTAAATATCTGAAAGGCGCAAAGCTCAGAAACTATAAAATTTTATTGGCCCATATACTTGATGCACAATAAATAATTTATGGTTTTGTGTGAACATTATAAGCGATTTTTATTTTTCTTCGGTTATAAATACCAGTTTAGCCGCGGTTCGTACAACAACGGAAATTTCCTCTACAGTTTTGTATACAAGGGGGTCCAAAAGTGCAAAACGTAAGTTTTGGTAGTCCCTACCAAAACTTACGAAATGAGACGACCGACGAAAACTGCTTTTGCATTGAATGGAGCCACAAAGCTACACCTATAGACTCTCAGAACCATTGTTGATATTTCCTCGAGACACGCCAAATATTTTGCATAAAATTTCATATAAAACTAATAATTAAATTAAAATACCTATACCTGAACTTTGTGTGGATTCCTAATAATTGTAATGCATTACAATTTATGTGTTTTAATTTAACTAGATGGTGCTCAATAAATCACGAATTTTACTGAGTTACAACTTGCTACAATCACGGTTAAATATTGGAAAGCTATTTTTTTTTGTATTTTTCTACATTATATGAAGTATCCATCTGATTCATAACAGTACTATGCATGTTTCGTTAAATCAAAAATTTTGTTCACGGATGAGGCTCATTTCTGGCTTAATGGATACGTGAACAAACAAAATTCCCGCATTTGGGCTGACGAGCAACTCGAAGAGGTTCAAGAGCTGCCATTACATCCGGACAAAACAACTGTTTGGTGTGGTTTATGGGCCGGTGGAATAATCGGTCCATATTTCTTCAAAACAGAGGCCGGCCGGAATGTTACTGTGAATGGCGACCGTTATCGCGCCATGATAACGGATTATTTGGTACCTCAAATTGAAGCCCGTGGTCTCAACGACATTTGGTTCCAACAAGATGGCGCTACTTGCCATACAGCCCGTGAAACGATGGCTTTACTGCGAGAACGATTCGGTAAACAGTTCATTTCACGCTTTGGACCAGTGAATTGGCCGCCTAGATCATGTGACATGTAACATCACACCCGTAGACTTTTTTCTTTGGGGCTACGTAAAGTCTAAAGTCTACATGGATAAACCGGCTACGATTGAGGCATTGGAGGCCAATATTACTCGAGTCATTGGCCAAATACCACTCGAAATGCTAGAACGCGTCATTGAAAATTGGAACTTCAGGATGGACCATGTTAACCGCAGTTACGGCCAACATTTGAAAGGAATTATCTTTAAAAAATAATTGAAAAGAATGGTTCTTTTGTATGATAATAAGGTCAATAAAATAATTTTGTTTTTTCCATTTTTTTTATTTTTTAAAAAAAGTACCTCTAAATGAATCACCCATTACAATTAAAAACTAATCAGATGTATAATTTCTAAGTAAATACGGTATTGCTCTTGGCATTTTTATTACTTAGAAAATTATAATAAATAAAGCAACACCGAGCACCGAGCAACGTTTCTTTTAAATAAGATTCTACTTGAATAAGGTCCTTTATTTTAACGAAACTCATAGTTCAAGTACCTACCTAAATTTTGTTCACTAAATATCGTTTGAAGTACATATTGTACTGAATCTCAACAATCACAGTCCAAACTCGTTGCCTTGGGTACCACCTTTATTGCTTGCGTGGTTTAGCCTTCACAAATAAAATTGTCAGATACTGTCACGGTCCAAGGATATTCCTTCAGCTTCAAAATTCGCACAAAATCGCACCTTTCTTCGAATATTTTGTATCGTCATCTAAAATTTTCTTCCTCCTTCCAGGTGACGGCATTGGCGGTTTTATCGTTGTGTTAGATTTTCTTTCTTGTAAGATTCTGCATATAGTAGTTTTGTCCACTCCTGCCATTCTTGAAGACATTTCAATGCAATTGTCAGCACTTTTTCTCGGATAGTCATGTCTCAGGGCATCGTAAACATTCAATATGATTACCTTTTTGTTGCAAGTTAACGCACTTCTTTTTATTGTCTTTGTCGGAGTGAAAACTGATGCACCAGCCATGTTATCTGCTCACAATAAACAGCACAATTTCAGATCAGGGTAAATACCAAATGAAATAGAGGAAATGTATTTTCTTGAAATCGGCAGTGAAGTGTCTCAAAATCGTCATTAAAAGCCCAGAAATCGGCACTGTACGATTTTTTCACTAAGTAGGCCTTGGCGAGATGTAAACATCAAACGTCAGACGCGGAGCCATCGTCCGTCAAAAGTTACCAAATATTCAAAACCCGGCCAATAAATCCCATTTAACTTTTCGTACGCATTGCGAAATTGCTACCTATATAGCAGCGCAATCATTCATTATAAATATTTTAGTAGGTTTGAATATTAATCTATTTTTACATGGGGGCTGCACAACAGGCAGCAGTTTGGATTTTTTGTCCGAAAGTGCCGTGTCTCGTCATACTTGACCTAGGTAGAGCGATCGTCAAAGTCAAGCAACACCGCGCGCAATTGGTTCATGGACGGGTGATCCCTTTTTATTATTTTTTTCGCCTAATAAAACATTTTTTCCGATATAAAAAAATATAATATGTACCTCGGCATTGAAGTTCTTTTTATGACTCGTTTGGTTTATTTGCCGCGGCCAGAGGCCTCGGCAACTAAATTCCACATGGGTCATAAAAAGTTGAACTTCAGTGCCTTGGTATTTTGGTACATAAATAACTATTATTATATATTATAGGATAAGCCATTTGCAATTACAATAATAATTAGTGTTTTGGTCTTTGCCTGCCCTTTTAAATGCACAGCAATCTTGGTACCCTACCCTATACCTACTTATTTATATGCTGTACACTTTATTTTTTTTTTGGAATTTTGCAGAAGTGGGATGATAAAGAGGTTCGATTTATATATGCGTGAAAATACAATAAATGCGGTCACGTTTTTCCTCTAAATCAATTTTTTTTCTCTAAATCAACTAGCCCCTATCTTTTACATTTTAGGAGATGCCATGTTATAATGCATGATGCTCAGATGCAAAAAAAAACCGGATCACCTATATATTTTCTCGTATCCTCGTTTTAAATGAACAACAATATATTTTCCTTTATGTTATTGTTTATTAAAACAAGAATAGGAAGTCCTTTATATCAATTAAAAATCAGGTTTAAACTGAAAAAAAAAATACAACCGATTTTGAAAATATATTAGGTGCTTTTTTTTGCACCTGAGTGTATAAAAAAGCGAACACGCCGTATACTGGTATTATACGATTACACCCTTTTATAAACTTTTCGTTTGCAATAAATATATCATAAAATATTACACAGCTCACCCGCATATTAATTTGCGTATTTATCCACATCAGATTTGTAGCAAAAGGGCACGCCACTGAAATTGTCAAATTTGTCTTGTTATTCGTAATTTATGGCCTCTCTTCATTCTCAAACAGAGTATAAGTATGTTAGGGTAAGCTGTGGTATAAGTACTGATATTTTTTATAATATAGTGCAAACAATATTTTTTATATTAATATAATATATTTAAAATTGTGAATTAGGTAGTTATTTTATTATTGGTTCAATACGTACAGTCCGGCAAACGAAAGAAGTCCAATGAAAAACTCAGTCTAACCGCCCATGCCCACATTAATAACACACGGAGGGCGCTTAGACTGAGTTTTTCATTGGACTTCTTTCGTTTGCCAGACTGTACTTTTACTGCAGCCTCTCTAATCTGTTGGGAAAAAGTAAAAGTAGGTGCGTATTTTGGA
The DNA here is from genome assembly GCA_963920635.1 of Pseudeuparius sepicola. Classification (NCBI taxonomy): domain Eukaryota; kingdom Metazoa; phylum Arthropoda; class Insecta; order Coleoptera; family Anthribidae; genus Pseudeuparius; species Pseudeuparius sepicola. The sequence goes on along the minus strand of OY987302.1, from coordinate 40,048,643 downwards.
GCTTTTAATGAAAATTATGTTTACTAAACACTTTTTACTTACTAAATACCTACCTAATTCACAATTTTAAATATATATTTTTGTAGTTCAGTATAAATATAGTTTGTTCGATATCACAAAAAATATTAGATATGTATGGTAGATAAGTATAACGTAATAAAAAAGTTTTGATTATTTGAAATCGTTTTGTTAGTTACCAAATATTGTACCTTATTGCAAATGTAAATTCTCTCTTCTTTTCTCATTGACTTTTAAATATTTAAAATATATTTTTATTGCCGGATGTAATTGTGCGAAAATGTACTTACACTTTATTCTCTGCAGAACAGATGGATCAAAATAAATATCTACAATTATTATGTAAAATATGGCAGTTTTGTTCTGACACATAGAAACTGAAAATCATGATTGAATATCTGACATTTGTCAATATGCGAAGTGGCTTAATAGTTACTGGGGTCAATGCCACCAACTTTGGATTAGTAAATCTAAAAAATGACATTTATATAATAAACAATCTAGTGACTAGCTAAAAATAGACTCGAGTATATAAACAAATCTTCCCTTATGATGCACACTTTATTTGCCACGCTATATATATATATATATATAAGGATGTAAGATTAGCGAGTGTAAATGTAATAATTACAAGAAAAGGTGATAATGGACTTCATTTGTTGCTTCCCAAATCATGCCTATCTTTTGATTTGGTTAATGTTACACCGTACTGATGATTGCCAAATAGCATGAAACACGTGTATGCGGTTACTAGTTTTTTCTTTTTGTTAACTTTGAGTGTTTGCCCATTATCACCTTTTCTTGTATATATATATATATATATATATATATATATATATATATATATATATATATATATATATACCTATCCTTGTTTTGCTCTTTCATTTTTTATATTTCTAAATTTATTTATGCATGACGTAAGTGTACCTAGGTCCTAAATATTATCACTTCTTGCACCCATCTCGAATTACACATTTTACGTCACTAAATGCATGTGGCCTCTGCATTTTGATATATCGACCAAACGGACAAAATACTACTCTTGTCATTTCCTTAACTTCCGGAGAAACTCAACACCCACTACTCATATCGCTGGCTAACCAGTGGCGTAACCAACATAAACTTTATGTATTTGGAGAGTAAATCAAAATTATTCCTTATATTATTCATGCAAATATTGTCGATCCTTGATTTTCGATTGGGAGAATCCTCTGTGCCCCTTATCGTTCAGGGAAAGTATGGGAAAAATGAACGATGTCTGTGAAATCCAACGGAATAAGCCTTCGTGCCTAACCCAAAAATAATTTAATATCTAAGTATGGGCATAGCTGTCCAGAATTTGATCTAATTTTTATTACTGAATAGCTTCTATAGTTACATTTCATCTTCGCTGCACTTCCCCACAGTTACGCTACTGCATAAGTTCAGCACATATTTTGAATAGTACAGTTCACATTGTGAAATATGAAGCGGAATATTTCTACAAATAGAAGTCGCGTTTGAGAACTTTTACAAAAATATGCCCTCCCAAATCGACTACTTCCTACATCCATTAATATCGGCCGTCCATTAATATCTGCTTGTCAATTGGTGCTTTTTAACTAAAGATATCAAAACGGGATGACAGATTGCTCATTTGGGTTGGGGGAAACGAGAATTTAGTATGTTTTTTTACTGGAGGAGTAACTAAAATTGATACTGGGACGAAGGGGGCATTGTGCTTTTCATGATCCCATCTCCTGCTTAATGTATTACTCCCATTGGACATAATTCATTGATACTTACTCTCTTGAGCGTGCTCCATTTTATGGAAGTTAATCAAATCCAATGCAGGTATCTAGAAAAAGGATTTCGACTTCATCTTTAGCTATAGCAACTTTAAATAACATCGTTCTCATCATCATAGGGTGATGACAAATATCATAGATAGATTTGCTTGTCAAAATCTGCATAATAAAATATGATAAAAAGACCAAAGCTCGTTTAATTACTTTTCGTGTTGCCTACATTACTCGAAAGCACACTCTTAAGCGTAGTCAATGTATATATATTTTTACTATTTTAAAATGTACTCGTTTTATAAAAAAGTTACCTGAAAAAACGACAAAATAAATAATGAAATGCGACCTGCAATAATCTGACAGTAAGTAAGCTGTTCCTTAATGTTCAGAGGCGTATCCATAAATTTCTAATCAAATCTAATGGCAAATCGTTAATTCTAAAAGTTCATGAATTTGGACTAGTTATTATTCTTTGCGGTAGTTCCGATTTTACTGTCCGGCAGGAGGCAATCGAGCGTGTTCTGTGGGTCGTGGAAACTTGGGGTTGAAAACCAAAATAATCACACCCCACGGAAGCTTCAGCAAACAACTTTTATTATCCAGCAAGAATAAGTAATATTACATTTATTATTCGCATTCAAAATCCGCTAGAACCGGACGATTTCGGCAGTTCGGAGGTGTGAGCTTCTGTGGCACTTTCCGATTGGCTCTCGGTAGCAGACTGGCGCGCTGCGTTTCAGAGAGTGTCACTAAAGATGTTTCAAAGTGTAATAGCAATTTGTCACATTTGTCAAAACCTACCACCAGTTAAAACTTCTCTACTAATCAAAGGTGCACCCTGTATAGAGGGACGCTGGCCTGCCACTGTTTGTGTTGGATTGATAATATTTTAGTAAACAATATAAAAAAATATATTGTTTTGTTTGATATCTTTTGTTGGGGCAAGGATGTAGTGAACTGTGTCCTACGGGGCCAAATAAGGCCAGTCCAACACTGGCTACTACTACATGCTTACATAATGTATAATAATATTTTTACGATGACGTCAGTTCGCTTTGTAATACAATTTTGTAATTGGTTAAAGAAAACTCGATTACTTTCATTCGTTTACCTTCCATAATCAAACTTGAATTTCAAAAAGTATGCAAGCACTATCATTATAAAATTCGCTTTAATCCTATTACGTGACGCCGTTCATAATTGATCCCACTATTGCGCATAAATCTATAATCCGTCCCTCTTCACAATTCCTCTTAGTTCTTTTAATGCATCCTAATTTTTAATCTTTCTCGAACACCGAACGCCTCTCCAACTTTTATTACATCGCCCAATGTTCTACGTATTTTAATTTAACTTACGCCTCCGCCGTTTATTGAAGCCTTACATTATTCCTTTGGAATAATCTCTATGATGTGCCATTAATATCAGCAGTTCGTATATGACTGCCTCCGTTAGAACAGCCCTTTTATTTTCTTCCACAGCTGAAGTAACTATGGACGACCCGGAGATCCAAGAAACTGTTGAGCAGATTCTTGGTAAAGGAGCCAAAGTGGTAGATTGTGAAAAGAAATCTTCAATAAAAGAAGAAGAGGTATTATATATTAACGGTGTACCTGTGACGTTAGAAGGTAGGAATGGAGCAGCCATCAAACAAGCTTTGATTACCGGTCAAGTTCCGCCGTGTGACTTGCTGAATGAATTGTTAATAAAGACTGGAATCTTGAAAGCCCCCGTTAAGCTCGACACCTCGTTAAGTGTGAAGTCTACCACTGTGACAAAAGAAGAAGTGATCGTATCCAGAGACGGAAAGGTGGTGGACGAGCGCAGTCGCGAGACTGAAGAAAGGAATTACTACACGACCGCTATGACCGAGATTTTCGAACCGATCAAAATCATTCCAACGGCGGAGCTGCTCAACGGGAAGAACTACTACGACAACAACGGGTACGAGACGGGCAGCGACAGGGATCACAAGGTCGGGTCTTGTTCGAGCGCTTCGAGTTACGAATCGGAAGAGCCGCAACGCTACCCGCCGAAACCGTGCCTAAGCAAAGATTCGGGCCATCTGAGCAGTTCCATGTCGACCACGAAGGTGGACTTTACGCCCAGTTCGGCGGACTCGATGAGTTCGCTGGACGAGACGGACTACGCCAGTGACCGTTTCGCGAAGTGCACCTTCTTCGGGGGAAGAGAGAACGGCACGCCAAATGGTTACGCAAGCTATCTAGTGAGTATGCGAGATTCTGGTCTGTTTGTTTCTCCAATTACACGTGCCGCGTTAAAAGATGCACTAGCGGGACCCGGTGTATTTTTAGGAAATTCGAAGCGACAAAATCTCGCTACAGCCGCACCTCTATCGTGATTTGAGTGCTAAGGTATTAGGTATATGCACAACTGTTTTATTTGTGAGCGTACGGTGCCATCTTTGAGGTCTGTTGGTTAGTTTATTTTTTAAAAATTATATCCCCGGCATATTATGAGAACATACCACGTATACGGAGTGGAATGCAGTAAAAATATTAGAAATTTATATACAGTGTATCCTCGGATAGGTGAAACGACTCTTGTTAGAGGCAAGAAACTTTCTAGTTGAAACTTCTTGATTAATTTTGTGTCGTTATTTTAGTTTCGAAAAATAACGTTTGCCTTGGAAATTCCAAAAAATCGTTTGTTGCGCCTTAATAAAGTGGCTTCAAGTTACGTCAAAATGGCATTAAGAAAAGTTGTTCAAAAATGTGCTTAAGGTGGGTTTAGACAAGCCAATTTAACGTAATTTAACATTAAAGTAACGTAATAGAGAAGTTAAAATATATGTTATTCAATGGGAGTGTTTATGCAGCATAATTTAACGTAACGTAAGAGTTAACCATCTTTTAAATTTTGCGTTAAAATTAAAGATAATCTCATTTGCGTATGCGTAATTTCATTGCCAACAGCAAAGATATATACAATATATCTTTGCCAACAGTAACAAACAAACTCACAACTAATGAGAACAAAAAGTCCCTAGCACCGGTTGTTTATTATTTATTATTTAGGATGGTTATGGGTTAGGTTTTGAATTTTTGTGTCTACGTCGCCCAGGGGGGCTCCGATGTTGAAATCGAGGACTAATAGATCTCGTGCGAAAATTTGACTATGACATTTCCTCTGTTTTTGCGCTGACTTAAATTTTTAAATAATCCTTGCATAAACGGTATCCTAAATTCTTATTTTACTTTACGTTAATATTAAATTACGTTAAATTGTCTTGCATCAATAAAATATTTCCAACAATTTTGACATTTGTGGCTTTTCGAATACAGTAAGTTAGCTTTAATAATTTTTGTATCCGGGCATATTTTTTAATTCTGAACAACTTTTCTTCGTAATAGTTTGTAGTATAATTTTACAGGGCGTTCGCTTTTCAAAAAGAAAATCAAATAAATCATGAAAGTCGAAAATGACTAAGATCCCTTAGATTTTGCACCAGAGCATACTTTTTGATTCTAGTTCTCGTAATAACATTTTCTGATACGTTATGCAGAAAAGGCTCCTTTAGTAATGTGAAAAATCAGTTAGTTCTAAATTTTCAAGGCTTATACCTACTTGATTTTTCGAAAGTAAAATGATAACACAAATTAATTTCAAAACAAGCAAGGCTGAACCCCAGAGGTTGCAAATTCGTCATTTGTTTTTCTTTTACAAGAGTCGTATTATCTATTCGGCAACACTCTATAGGTATTATGTATTTAAAATTTAAATTGCTCATTTTTTGGGTTTTTCATTCTTTATTTCAAGAAAGTACCTTCCTATAATAGGTACGTAAGTAATAACTAATACTTTTTATATTTCTACTTTTCACTCTTTCAAATGTCGTACTGGAGCTTGTATGCTGCTTAAGTAGGTATACGTAATACCTACAAATACCTACTTGCTGTGCGAGTAACGAGTGATAATATTAATCCCAGAATCCCAAAAATCGGTTTTTGGTTACAAGTTATTACTATTTATTCACATAATTATTGGTTCTCACTGTTGTAACTCAAAAACAAATGAAAATGGCGGGGAGACATGGTCTTTTATCTCCACAATTTTTTCGTCGTTTTACGTCTATGGAATCCGTGAAACATTTTTAAGGTGTAGAATTTAATTTTCCTCATTTTTTTGTATCATATAAATTTTCTTAAAATTCTTTTTTTTTAGATAAACAGTTTTTTTTTAATAAGATATACCTGATTGCCAGATACGTGATGTCATTGGAGTAATTCTAAAAGAAACTTAAAATTGACTATAGACAAATGAAGACTAGAAAATAGTTGTTATAAACATGGATGCCGTGATGGGTCCCAAAATCTTCTTAAGAAAAATATGCTCGTACGAATGTGTGACAATGTGATATTTAACATCCTCTATCTTTTCTAAGATGGATGATGAAACCCTTGCTTATAAAAAACTTTTTTTTTGTCTTGGGTGTTATTACCTTCCATAGGCGTTTTTTTCTATTTTCGTTTCCTTTCAATTTACCCCAATGACGTCACGCTTCTGGAAATCAGGTAGGTTATATTCTTAAAACCCTGGTTTATCTCAAAAACAATGGCCTTTGAAGCAAATTTACAAGATACAAAAAATTGAGAAGGGCACGATTTTCATTTATTTTTGAGTTACCCTACCACAATGAGAACCATGTAAACCAATTATTGGACATAAATAATAGTAATAAGTTATATCAAAAGTGTGGTGGAAATTTTAGTTTAGTTTTATTCATTCCTTTTGATTGTTTTTGGAACTTGCATTGATAGTAATTGGCTCAGTAGCATAATAATTAGTGTATAATTATTATTTATTTATGGGCAGTGATGTCTGCCCCTAGAAAAAAATATTTTTTGGGATTTATAAAAGCATTAGAATAAGTAAATTGGTAAACCTCACTTTATCATTTTTTACATGAGAAGCGTTATTGCTGTGGAAAATGGAATATACCTACTGCATATACCCAGTTCTGGCTCCTAATGTGTAATAGGTATCTACCTCAACAAATATGAAATACTAACTACGCCACAATAATAAAATAAAGGAAATAACAATTAAATTAATGGTGTGCTTCTTCAGCGAGGCATATAAAAACGAAAGGTCAATACTCTTATTTCTCAGATATATTATTATCGAATTTTTGGCGCCATAAAACTGGCGTGACACTAGTAGCCTTTTCATTTCCTTTTTTGTATAAAAACTCTAGTCATGGCATACCTAACAATAAAGCTGAAATTTCGAATAAAGACTCCTTATTATTCGATCGAAATGCAATTTCCTTTTCAGAGATTCTCATTGTTTAACAGTTCAAGTTAACAATCAATGGTTAAAGTCAGAAATGTTTTTTAAGATACGTTTACTGGCTCATTATGGTGTAGCACTTCCAAGAAAATAAATTTAAAAAATTAAAGTCGGTAACTTCCTACATACCTAATATAAGGTTGCTGCACAAGTTACCGACTATACTTGGTGGATGACCAGTGACCACCTTAAGTTTGCAAGTTATGCATAAACTTTCGGAATTAATATTCTCCATCGTCAAAAATTAAGCTGGTCTTGCAGAGTAAACTAATGAATTCACCCGAGCAATAAATATACAGGGTGAGTTTTTTCAATGACCACTGGGGGGATCTCTGAAACTAGCAGAGCTAGAACAAAGGTTAAATGGGGAAAGAATTGCAGTTTTGAATGCTCAATCTAATGCCCCTTTTGGATTTTTAGAAAAGTTCATGGCTCACTAGATATTTTGAAAAGAGTGATTTTTTGCTATTTCATCAGATCTCCGTAGCTCCCTTATTTCTGATTATACAAAAAAACTGTAGAGACAAAAATTGTAGATAATTTTGAGCTTAATAAGATAATCTGATTCAATTTTTTATGTTGTTTGTGATTTTTGAGATATGACATAAACATGTGTTTTTTTAATGTAAATCATAGTTGGCTGTGGCCTTATTAAATCGGCCATTTTTTGAGCTTTCCAAAGTTATAATACTCAATAGTTAATATAAAAAATAAAAGAGCTATGGCTAATTTTCTGATTTTTTTTTAATTTTCACATAGTCAGCCATGGAATATTTTCATAATTACGTTCTATTTTATAATAATAAAAAATAAAAATTATAAAATCCGAAAGGGACATTAGATTGAGCATTCTGCAATTCTTTCGCCATTTAACCTTTGTTCTAGCTCTGCTAGTTTCCGAGATCCCCATAGTGGTCTTCGAAAAAAACTCACCCTGTCTATGATATAATTTCTTATATAATTTCATTTTGTACCAGGAAGGACTGGACATTTTTCTCACTCGGCGAATCTACTGCCTGAAATTTCAACTAAATTTCTTTGTTTGCTAATATATTTTCCTTCTACTTATTTGTTCTTTGGTTATATTATTAGCATGATCTTGATCTTGTTGGTTTTGTTATTTGACTTTTTCCGTTTATTCTTCGTGTTCTCTATCCCAACATTGAATGGCACATTGCAGCATTGAATGGACTGTTAGGTATAAACATATGTATACAGGGAAATTCAATTAACGCTATTATGTCTCAATTTTCAAGTTCAAGTTCAACCCGCGAGCCACACGTGTGCGGGTATTCTGTGGTAATACAGAACATTTTTGAACAGACTTTTATTACAGTACACAACAATGTGTTTTTTCAATACCTAATTAAAAATGTATTTTTCTAAACACTTAAACTAAATTCAGATGAGGTATGATGGACATTGTTCGAAAACAAACTTAAAAAAGTTTTATGAAACCTCACACTATACCTCAGAACAAAAAGAGATATTTTAATTCTGCAAACGCCGTTCGCTAGGACGTGAAGAGGGCTTTATTCGAAACTGCTAAGCGTTCATTTTGATAATGGCGTATAGATGGCGCTGCGGTGCAAAGAAACTTTTCGATCCTAGGAACGTTGGAGCCTAGCGCATTTGAAAGACTGATTAATTTGGAGAAACTTTTGTTCTATGGACAATTTTCCTATTGTTACTAGTTTCTGAGATAACCGCTCTACAATGTAATTTACAAAAAATGAGCTAACTCGCTTAAACTCGCTTAAAATTAACTTTAGATGAAAAAATTATTAAAAATATCTTTATAGTGCACTAAAACGAAGAAAATAGCTGCACGTGTCAGATTATTACACATCCGGTTTGACCGGAAGTACCGGAAGTGACTCATTTAAAAGCTTTTATTTAACTTGCAATGTATGTATGTATGTATGTATGTAATTTGTTCGGGTGGAATCTTGCAACTCAATTTTGAAGCAGATATCTTCAACCGATCGAGCTGAAATTTTGTACACACGTTTAATTTGGATGACAATGCATGATTATATGTGTGACGTCATTCTAAATCCAACATGGCGGATCACCCAAGATGGCGGACTAGTTAAATTTCAACCGATCGAGCTGAAATTTTGTACACACGTTTAATTTGGATGACAATGCATGATTATATGTGTGACGTCATTCTAAATCCAACATGGCGGAACACTCAAGATGGCGGACTAGTTAAATTTCAACCGATCGAGCTGAAATTTTGTACACACGTTTAATTTGTATGACAATGCATGATTATATGTGTGACGTCATTCTAAATCCAACATGGCGGAACACTCAAGATGGCGGACTAGTTAAATTTCAACCGATCGAGCTGAAATTTTGTACACACGTTTAATTTGGATGACAATGCATGATTATATGTGTGACGTCATTCTAAATCCAACATGGCGGAACACCCAAGATGGTCATTAGAAGGTCTCCTCATTGAAGAGCTAGACTGTTCTAAACTAACCGGCAAACGACCTTGCAACAATGATGCGTTAACTGAGATGAATAGACTCAGACACCTGGCCAAACTAAAAATTACCAAATAAATTAAAAGTAAAAAAATATTTTTAAAAAAAGCTTTTATTTAAATGCGCTAAAAAATATAAAATAATCTTTTCTTTTAAAACTTTTACTATCAACTTATAACGTCATTCCACAATTTATATGATATAAAAGCTTGTCGCGAGATTTAAGTTTTCAAACTAACTAAATACCACTACTTAAATCTCGCGACAAGCTTTTATATCATATAAATTGTGGAATGACGTTATAAGTTGATAGTAAAAGTTTTAAAAGAAAAGATTATTTTATTCTTTTTAGCGCATTTAAATAAAAGCTTTTTTTAAAAATATTTTTTTACTTTTAATTTATTTTTCAGTTCAAAATGAACATACTGTACAATTTTCCCTCAAAATTGGAAAAAATATACCTAATAACAATAACACCTTGTAGGTACATGTAGACAACGACAATTTGGCTGAATTTATTTTTATTTTATAGAAATTAACCATGTATGTTTACAATAAATATGTCACTAGTTTCTGAGACAACCGCTCTACAATGTCATTTATAAAAAAATGAGCTAACTCGCTTAACATTAACTTTAGAGGAAAAAGTTGTTAAAAATATCTTTGAAGTTCACTAAGGACGAAGAAAATAGCTACACGTGTCAAATTATTACACATCCGGTTTGACCGAAAGTACCGGAAGTGACCCTTTTTCAGATTAAAATGAACATACTGTATAATTTATCCCGCAAAAGTAATAAAGGTAATTTCCAGTGTCATAATAAAAATAACACCATGTATATACCTACATACATCTAGACAACGACAATTTGGCTGAATTTATTTTTATTAACCGAAGGTGGCTCTGTCTCTTTGATACGTCAGTCAACGGTATTATTTTATGTAGAATGCGGTAAAAACAGTGCTGTAGCCGCTGCACGCTGCTCGTATTTAGGTATGGTTAACTTACCCTTATAGCCATATTTCAGACGAGTACTTTAGAAGCAACCGCGATTGTACCTGGGAGGAGTGACAATTACTATATTACCATTTGCTAAAAGATGTATATATTCTACTAAAAATATAATATATTTATATCCTTTACTCAATAATATTGCTACCACTTCGCATTGTCATTTGCGACTTTGATAGCATTTTTGTATCCACTATGAAAGTACCTACTACGCAATCACCTAGAACACTGTATATAGTAGAAATAATTCAAACGAGTGCAGAAAACAATTAGTAAATCACACAGATAAAGCTTTATCTGTGGTAAATGAAAGTTTGCCCAGCCCGCGTTTTCGCAAGATGTTACTGCATACTCATATTACCTACTCATGTTCATTATTTATTATTTTTTAATTTATAACGATTAAAAAAATATGTTGCCAATCTTTCAATTTGTTTAGCCTAATAGTTAAATGATAACAAATAAATGTTTCTAGAAATGTTCTTTCCGTAGTTTTGGCCTCTAGCAAAGTGGTGATGTTATACTTTGGTTAGTTCGCATCTGAATAATTTATTTTTTCATCGGAAATCTTCCACCCAAGCTTTCCAGTAGGTAGGTATACCCTGTATATTATAATTATCATGTTCGTTTACTAAAAATATATCAATTTCACAACATGCGGAGCACTTGGGTTGTGACAGTTCATACTAGCAGCGGTTTCTCGGGGACGTGCCAAACGGAAAAATAAACAAACCAACCCAAACCGACCGGAATTATCAAACCCACCAACAGTTCCAATAGACAAATAGTAGGTATTTAACGCGGCGTGCAGAACTAATTTATAGAAATCGGCCTGGGTAATTCTTCTACTATATGATTTTTGAGTGCCCGCGGGCGAAGGTTACGTAACGGATATCAGACATTCACTTCATTTCTAAAATACGAACAACAAATCATTTTTGTAGCCGTAATTTACGTCTCCGCGTGTTATTTGTGTAACGTTTGTTTTGTTTTATTTTTAGCCTACGATATTTGGAACCCTCGCTTCAGACCTGACGCCGAAAGACTGTTCGAATAGGAGGGTAAGTAAAAAAATTCTCGGTGTTTGTGTTTACTGTTTTGTTAGCTGGTGTCTAGCTGTGTGTTCCCCTGATTTATATCGTTTAACGCTTAAAGTTATAAATCATTCACGATTGACAATTCATTAATAACGCGCCCATTCTTATCGATGTTCTATAATGAATTATTGTAAATATCTACGGAAAGAATGAATGGCGATAAACTTTTCACCATTCATGGCTAAACGGTTTGCGAGCGCTTTGGAGATCCTGTACGGCCACATTTTATTTTTCACATACCTATTATGTTTTAAAGCAGATTTAATTAATGAATGTGATAATAGCAGCCTACAGACAACAATTTCAATAGCAAAAAATGTTACATAGTTTTACGGATCCATACTTTACGGACTTTACCCTTTCTCTATTTCTTCACATTTTAGTTAAGTAAAACCTGGAGAGATAGGGCTGACCTATAGGGTGAAAACAGTTGAATGGCGCAAACCGCATTCCGATGGCTCGATTCGCTTGAGAAATATTTTTGGATTTTCCGCATTCCTCTTTTTTGTTTGTTAATATTTTCAATTTTGATAAACATAATATAGAAAGGTATTTTCTTTAGCGAGAAAAAAGTGTCGAAGTTGAACTACCCTGTACATACAGAGTGTCTCACTTAAGAGTGAAACAACCTTATAACTTCTTTAATTTCTAACCGACCAGAACGAAATTTTTACCAAAGGTAGATGGCATTGTTGCCTACTAATTTCCAAAAAATTAGTTGCCTACTTCAAAATCAAAGCCACCTGCGATGCCACAATCGAGGCACAAAATCCGAAAATCATATTAGGCATTTTGTTTTTCAAAAAAAAATAGTAAAAGAAGTTGTTCATAATCGATCCAGGACCCTAAATCCAAAATTTTGTCAAAATCAAAAAATATTAAATAAAAAAAGTCCAAAAATAGCTATTTAAGTATTTCCTGCGTTTAGGAAAGTGTGCCATGGAAGTTTTGAAGGCAAGTTGTTTTCAAAAAGTAAGCATTTTGAAGTAAAATTAAAAGCTACAAAACAAATTTTAATTTTTACTTAATTTTTTTATTTAATATTTTTTGATCTTGACAAAATTTTTGATTTAGGGTTTTGGATCGATTCTGAACAACTTTATTAGTACTTTTTTTTGAAAAAAAGCCTAATATTACTTTCGGATTTTTGGCTTCTATTGTCCCCCGCACAAGCATGTGGTTGCTTATGGGGTACTCCTAGTTTGGAGTACTTATTGTGAGGGTGAGAATTATTATTGTGGCATCGCAGGTGGCTTTGACTTTCATGTATATAGGCAACTAATTTTTTGGAAATAAGTAGGCAACAATGCCTCTTCCTTTGGTAAAAATTTCGTTCTGTCGGTTAAAAATTAAAGAAGTTAAAAGGTTGTTTCACTCTTAAGTGAGAGTATACGGAAACGTAACATTATATCCCGATAACTATCCTTACAATCAGTTATAATTTTAGGCGATAATTTTTGAATACTCTGTACATAACGTTCCGTTTACATAGAAACAGATTTCCTTGTCGTCCTGCAATCCGAAACAGCGAAACAATCATAGTTCTTGTCTTTATTTGGGCATTAAACCGTTAAAGTTTCGTTGAAATTCGATACAGAAGCGAAGAACAATGTCCCTCACGGCCCGTATTTTCTCATCACGTCATGACTTCTAACTTTTGGAGGTATATATATATATATATATATATATTTTACATTTTAGAGTTTGCCGCAGACGCCGCAGATCAAAAGTTTCTCATCCATATACAGCGGCGAGGGCAAGCAGGAAAGTTCCGCAGATTACGTCTCCCAGCAAGATAACGTAAGACACAATCCCATATTTTCTGGTTAAGGTACATGAATGTGCGCGCGTGTTTCACAAAGTTGAAATCATTGTTGATTAGTCTAGCCGGCGATAGATAAGAGAAGTTTGCGATTCGGTTGCAACGTTTAGAAAATGTATGGTGTGTGTTGAAATTATTTCGTAGATATTGTGGAAAGCATGCCCTAGATTGTAAGTATTGAATAATAGACTGGTTAACACATACCAGATAGGTACGATCATAGTCTAAGGGAGCTTCCTTCAACTAGATGTGTTTAATGAACTAATCTTAGCCTTGTTATAATATTTTAGGTTGCAATAGCGTCTCTGAAATCTCTCATTCTAAAAGCTTCTCAAGGACCGCTTCTAAACGGGACATCTCAATTTTAAAAGAAAAATCAAAATAATTAGAAATTATAAGTGCATAGACAACTAAACCTTCTGTCAAGCTCCATTATAATATGCCAGGAAGTCATATAACAAATGTGTATCTCACAACTAACAAATTTTGAAATCAAAGATATCTGAATGATTAGGGTATTCCATAACTATGAATTAGAAACTTTAGAGATTTCTATCCAGACAAAAATGCAAATGGTTTTAACGCTAATTTTAATGATGCATCAGAACATTTACTATATTTTAGATAAAATTGAGGTCGCTTTATTTTTGGCAAAATTTAATGATTTCCATAATGCGATAATACATCTTAATGAACTACTAAAACAAATAAAATCTGTTGCTTTTTCTTTAGAAAATGAAAAATTACGATTTGACCCAGTTATGAAAAATATTTTAAAATTTTTAGCTATACTAAATTTGAAGAAATAATTTTTATTATCGAAATACGGTTAGTCGAAAATTATTTTTTCAATATTTTTCACATATTTCCGCTACGATATCCTAACCAAAATGTCTACAAGGTAATATTTACTTACTTTTTTTAATGGAAAACCCTGTATATTTTTGGATTTTTGAATTGCACGCATTTTTCGGATTCCAACAATATAAATATGTTATATGTTTGCTGTAAGCATTCGCATGATATTCCAAATTGCAGATAAATACGATCTTTACATTTAATCAAGGTTGCCATGGAAAAACATTTCCACTTAGACAATCAAGCTAAATTTATTTAAGGACCCCTTGACCCGTCGCAATAAGAAAAGTAGGTAAAATTTAGGTAAAATTTTAAGTTCCGATAGTTTTTATTAACAATTTTATTTATTTTAGAAAAGGGCATATTGAAAAAAATATTAATTTAACATTTAACTTTATGTACTAAGAACAGAGTAGATACATAGGTACTTATTATTAATTAAAACCTTTTTTCCTGGCTTTTATACTTGCAAAGCTTGCCATATTTTTTTTGCTTCTATGTTATTAAGGATTCAGATTTTTGTTCTCAACAAATTCTTCTAAAACAGAGGAAAAATAATATCGGGAATTATGTATCTACCTAAAGGCGAGACCTAAAGAGCAAAAAAATCTGAAAAAGCAAAAAAAAAACAAAAAAATGGATATACCTAGAGAATAAAAACCAAAAACAGGAAGCAAGCAAATCCCCTAAGTTTAATAATTGTTCAAATTTCAGCAGAAAAAGTTCAACCTACCTTCAACTTTTCGATAATTCACACGCATTTTGACATTCAGAATCAATATCAGTTGTAGGTATTAGTATTAATGCGTTTTTTGAAGAAAACATTTATTTTTGGAACATTTTGCAAAACTTCGGCTTGCCTTTAATTTTGCAATTTTTCTTTTGCTCCACTTGAAACCGAGCTCGTCTGAGGAATACCACTCATCGTTTTATTATTTTTAATTGCTTTGTTGTTACTGATGTGAGTGGACTAAATAGAGTACCCAACAGCCTAGTTGAAAAAATAAGGAGTGATGTTTTCTTTGTCTGAAATTTGCAATTGCAAAATGCAAAATGTAAAACCTTTCCAATTCCGAATTCCGATCAAAACATCGAAATAAGAACGGGCCCCCTAATGCTATAGCCTACTCTGCCTATAGGGTAATCCGCCACTGTATGTTTTAGATCTTTATATTTTCCGTCACAAACATGGCTTTTAGTAATATTTGGAACAACCGAAGCCCACGGAAGCTAACCCGTGGGCTCCGGAACAACCAAGTTAACAAAATCAATTTGTGGACAACGACAAATACCTACGCAAATAATGTATATCCTCGTTTTGGGTTTTAACAGTGCGTTGCACTTAAATAAAAATTTGGGTACCTATATTAAAGCAAAGACACGAACCAACAGCAAATTATCAGCTTCGGTTGAATTATTTCAAGATTTGGGTATCGTACAGAAATAATAAAAAAGTAAATAGTTAAGGAGAATGATCTAATAAAGCGGTTGTCATTTGCCTACGATTTCTGTTGTACATTTTCTTAGGTTTACTTCTTGGTTTGCCTGATGTGCTGTTGGGGTCCTGCCTAGGCATTTGTTTCCTCTTTACAACGATTATATTATGTATATGTTACAGACTGTATATGTAAAACAGGCCGAATACAAAAGGACTAGTCCATATGTAAACGGACTGAAGATATTAGTCCATATGTATAAGAAGCTTGTCCGTCAACAAACGGTCTAGTCGGTTTTCAAAAGGACTAGTCCTATTACATACGGTCTATCTGCAACTTGACCGTATATCACAGAGGGATTTAAACAAAGACAGAATGTATGTGCAATGTTTTTCGGGCGGTTTCGACGTCCGCAATTTCTGAATTACCCCTTCTTTTTTATATAGCTGCATCAGAGAAGGATATTACTTCTTGCTGGTACGTAGTATTTTGAAGGAAAAAAGGTAATTATTTAGTATAATGTATAGGTACCCTAGATTTTTTCTGCAAAATACATACTAAAAAGAAGGCATATTCTTCTTTAATGGGCCTATACTCGTATAAGAAAATAAGGGTAATTCACTACGATTTCACATACAGTCTGAATGTCAATAGTCCGTATGTTAACGGCCTAGTCCGTATATGAAATGCCATGTCATTTACATACCAACGGTCTGAGCCATTTAGGCCGTATAGATACAGCCTAGACCGTATACATACGGTCTGTTTTCATATACGGGCTGTAACATATATACATAATTTACAATTTAAATAATTTTCTTATCCTTATATTCAAATTCTTCGTCGTCTCTTTCGAAAAATATTTTTTGATTCTCATGGCTAATCCGATTGCCATTCAACAAATATATTTCGAAAGAGACCTTAAAGTGTAAACTCCAAGAGCTGGCATGTATGATTAAAAGATAGACCATATCCAGTAAGTACTACTTTTTATTGGACAAAATAGTTGTAACCAAATTGAAACGTGCCGCCAAATCTCAGATCAATGAGAGTGCAGACTTGCCTTGTTGTCATAATTATGATTGACATTTCCAATATTTAAGTCATCCATTCAAAGTTTGAAATTTGACAATTTTTAAACTATGAAAAGTGAGAACCATATAGATTAGCAGGACGTTGACAACAAGTATCGACCTCGGAGCGCCACCAACTTGAGGAGTGCCAAGTTGTCGCCACGCTGAAACCGCGGCAGCCTTATAAACGGCTACCCGCCACACTCTATTTATGGCTTTATCTAATGGAACAAAATTTTTAACAATGTCAAATCACATCTGAAATGTCTAAAACAAACAACCTATTACACGTAAAAGTAAAAATACCCTCTTAGTTTTAACAAAATAGTGATCTCTGTGAAAAGTACGAAGTTTGTTAACAAACTTCTATTATTTTTTATTTCCTTTCAGATGATATGCAACCAGACATATTTGTGTATATTGGGTGGCCTACTTATAATAGCTTGGTTTCTGAACAATTTTTAAGTAACAATTAACTATTTTTTAACGTTCATTTTCAGGTGACAAGCAAAGTAATATTTTTTAGTTTTTTTATAAGATAATTTTCTTTAAAAAATATTAACCTTATTTTTAGGTACCTACATATTTGTTCCCACTTAATCATACACGTGCACTGTGAACAATTCATGAGTATGAGATAATTATCGTTGCTAAACATTGCCAAAAACCACTACCAATGGATTCACCACTTCCACAACACTTTTTAAATGCATTATGAAATCAACCTCCTTCAGTAATGCAAAATTGAACTCCTTGACTTTCAAAATAAAGAAAACAATACATCACCCGCATTATTTTAAAATTCACCCCCTTGCACCCCTCTCAACCACCCCTCTTTTGTAGTAAATAAATAAATAGTTGGTTTATTTTAAACAAAGCGCACATTGCATCATTTGATCAGCTGCTAAAAAGTATTATCTATCCGATAGCCCTGCCGCTGCCAACCTATATCTAGAGCTATATTGTCCATATCTCACTATCCTAAAAAGGAAATTATATTTAGCTGATTTATCCACAGGCCAACAACTCACACTAAAACCCGTTGATGACACAGGCATCGTACCTATCTAAGAAAAATTGTAATTAATGAGGCAATAGTTTTCCCAGTCGGTTGGGAACAGTTTCAAATACTAAGATTCGTTCCTTCTTGCTTCGCATTTGCGTCGAATGTTCTCGTAGGTCATTTCACCAGTACAAAATGGAGGTTTGATCGAACTGTTTGGTAAAATCAGTGACTATAGAAATAGTCACTGGTAAAATGGAATCGTATGTTCAGCGCTCACTTAGTTCCCATCATTGTAGGTAGTTTCCATTGGGTAGGGTTACATTGGCAGGATGGCCTAAAACAAAATTTAAGAGATCAGTTCCAATTTTACAACAGCTAACGAATAGAAATTTAATGTACGAAAAGGTGGCCTTTGTTTAAACAAAAAAATAGAGAATCGGATTTTGGTGTGTGGTTTCGCAACACTGTTGAACACCTTTCTTGGGTGTCACAGGCATTGGACCATACATCAATCAAGTTTAAAAGACAAAATAATAAACAGAGTTCTATCAAATCGCATCACAAGATACTAAAGAGCAACAACAATGCAACAGCACCTAAAAATATTAAACTAAGTAAAGACAAATTATATCTTAAAACACTTGAATCTAAAGTACCTACCTACCACTTGAACCTAAAGTATCCAAAGTTAGGGAGCGCCTAACTAATTCTTGTTTGGAAAGCAGAAAAATCCGAATTAATAAATCCAGCGGAATGCGCGTCATTGTTGCCAGATGACTTCGTAAATCACTAGTTGACAGTAACAAAATTAGTATAGTTTCAAAAATAGCAAAAAACAGCGGAGCTAAACATATAAACACGCCAGAAACTCAAATAAAAACTTATTTTTTATAAAATTTGTCGAGAAAACAAATAAAAACCTAATCTATAATTTCTAAAATCGTATTGTTATTAAGATGAAAATTTTAAGAAAAGTCATTTAGTTCGGTTAATCTGGTAACAAATTTTACATGTAGATTCTTAAGGTTGTTTTTCGATAGCTGCTCCTATTTTCCATATCAGTATTGCAAAATTTTAATCGCTATTCTCTTCCAAATGGTTGGAGCAAACATGTTATATGTATATCGTTGTAATCTGGAAGAAGCGTAGATTCCGAAAAGGCATAAACTCGGGCATAAATATTCATTATAATAAAAACGAACCTAACCCTTGTAACTTTTTTATTCTCTGTTCAATTGTTTTGTCTGAATGCAGATTTGGAAAATTTTGGAAAAATGCATAGGAATACATTTTTTGATATAAAAAAAAACATGAAAATATTGGGGTGTCCCTTGGTTGATGACCCTGTATCCACAATGGTTCAATACCGATTTAATAGGAGATAGACTCGTCAAGTAGAACAATATCTAATCCTATTTCGCACTGTGTAACCAGTGCGCTAAAAGGTAGGTAGGGGAGCCTGGGGCAAGACGGGGACGCTAAGCATTTATATTCGTAAAAATGAAAGCAAGCAATAAAAAAATAAAGTTTATTCTAAAAACCCTTGCGTTTACATTCGTAACTCTCTTGGCATAAAAATATTTGGCTTAACTCACAACTAAAACGTTTAAAAACCATATATCTAAAAACAAAGAAATACCCCATCTTGCCCCGGGTAAGGGGCAAGATGGGGTAGCCTATGGGGTAAGATGGGGTTACGGTTTTATTTACAAATATCACATGTGTAGCTGATTTTTGCTTTATCATCTTCGTCTATCCCAGCGCAAGAATTGTGGGACCACTTTTCACATATTTGACAGGCAATCCATCCCTCAGTGGACTCCAAATACTTTTCACCACAGTATAAACATTCTGTGTCATCTTCATCTGTAAATAAAGGAGCAGCATGTTTGACGTTCGTTTTCGTTTGAGAGTTTCCTTTCTTTTCAGTCACTTTCTGTTTCTTTTTTCCTGCGGATGCATTTTTTTTGGAACCTTCAAGTTCTCTTTTATACGGTGTTGAAGTAAGAATTGCAGTCTTGCCCCGGCGGTAATTCTTTCTTCTAGCTTTTACTTCTACATTGGGGATGGGCATTACCTGAGCTGGAGAACAGTGTTCAAAGCTGGTATCCAAATTACGGCAAGCTTTTTTTACAGGAGAAGATAAGCGAACAGTTTCACATGGGGAGTTACATGGCGATGGGGTTTTTTCTAATAATGGTCTTTTATATAACGGGCTATGGCGAGATGTTGCAAATAGGCTCAAAGGAAGATTGTCGTCATCGTCTGAACTTTGGAAACTAGTAGACGGAAGCACATTGCTTACGTTGTGCTGAATATCTGTAGAGGTCTGAAAACTGGTAGATGACAGGATATCTTCATTTACTAAAACCTGTGGCCGAGGAGGATGAGAAAAGCTGGTAGAAGAAATAACATTGTTGATTAAGTTTGGCTGGATGTCTGTTAGGGACTGACGGCTGGTAGATGGAAAAATATCTATATTTACAGGAACCTGTGGTTGGGGAACCTGCTCGTCCTCAATAAGGTTAATATTTGTTGTTTCAGCAGCAAGAAAATCGGCATCTGTGAAATTCTCTGAGTTAAATGGCCATATGCCGCATTTACGAAATCCATTGATTGCCGTGGACATTGTTGCAGCTTGTATAAAAGCTTTTCCAAAAATTTCGCTTATTTGGAACATGCTAATAACTCTACCTGGATGTGATCTAAGCCAAGCTGTTGCGGCTTGGTCGTAGTATACACTTAAAGGCTTCATAAAAGAAACATCCAACGGCTGAAGCCTATGCGTGCAGTGAGGCGGAAAGCATATTATAATCACTCCATTTCCTCTGGCAAGGTCTATAAGCTCGATGTTTTTAGTGTGCGTAGAGTGACCGTCGAGTAACAGTAACACAGGGTTGTCCTTGCTTGCCCCACTAAATTGGATGAAACTTTTGAACCATGACACAAAGATATCTGTTGTCATCCATCCGCTGGCATTGCAATGGGAAGTTGTTCCTGGTGCCGAATTATTTAATAATTCAGCTTTCATTCGTTTTCGAGGAAAGATTATCATCGGTGGCATATAGGTTCCCGCAGCGTTAACACAAATTTCAACAGTAACAGTTTGTCCTCTTTCAGCCGAGGATAACGATCCTACTTGCTTCCTTCCCTTGCGTGAGATAATTTTTGATTTTGTTTTTGAAACCGACGAGACTCCCGTTTCGTCACAGTTGTAAATCTTGTTAGGCGCTAACATGTATTTATCTAATACTTCACCCAGGAGCCCATAAAATTTTGCGACTGAAATCCTATTAAAACCCATAGCTCTGGCAGCTGAGGTTGCTTCTGGCTTTCTTATGGACAAGTCAGTGTGTCGTTTTAAAAATCCTTGGGCCCAGTCAACACCCGCGAGTTTGGTTGTTCTATTAAACCTATGTTTCTTACCATTCTTGACGGCAAGTTGGTAAGCTAGACTTCTGAGTTCTATTAGAGTGAGTCCAAATAATCTTGCTTCCATTTCTTTCAAATATTTGACTAATTCGTTTTCTTCATCTTTACTAAAAACTGTTTCAATCGGCCCTAACGGCAAATCCAAATTCATTTCACCTCTGGTTTTAATTGCTTTAACATGTCTCTCCAAAGTCGTTTGTGGGACTGAGTACTGCAATGCGGCTTTGCGGTAACCCATTTCTTTGTTCAATACTTTTTCAACCGCTTGTTTCATATTTTCTTTTGACCACTCTCCTCTCGTTGATATTCTATTATATTTACGCACCATTATTCTGCAAATAAAAAATATATACTTAAGTAATATACCTACCTACCAAAAGATTTTTCTAAAAGAAAAAGGTTTGGGGCAAGATGGGGTACCCAACAAAGATGATACCCCATCATGCCCCAAACAGGTACCCCATCTTACCCCAAATGACAATTTTTGCAAAGTTGGTTTCTTACCTTTTTCTAATAAATTTAACCAACAAATGTTTTTGCCTAAAGATGCCTATATTCAGGTACACTGCAGAAAATATAGCAGAGTTTCCCTTGGTTTGCTGCGCACTTTTTGAAACACGATGTACTAAGCCACAAAATAAGATCACTCACACGTAAAACTGACAAATCGGTCACAACTGTAGAACGGCGAGCCTCAAACTGATGTTTCGGCTAAACTCGATTATGTTGTTGCCTAGTGGACTCAAGGTCAGCCCTAAAGGTATCCACATACGTTAGTTTTTGGTATAAGAGGGGTACCCCATCTTACCCCATGACCCCGTCTTACCCCAGGCTCCCCTAAGTTAGGAATGTATCAAAAAATTCATGCAAGTATTTGAAACGATTTTTTTTTGTACAAAGGCCTTTCTTAATAACTATTCAAAATCTGGTTAAAATCATATGATAACAGCACTGTCAACACACATTTGTTATAAAACCGTCAGTCCCGACAAAGTTTTTGCACATGAAATAATGACAATGTTTTCACCAATGATCTACATACCTAGATCCATAATCCAATATACAACTTCGTCCTCAACATTTTGGTGTTTATTTACAAAATTTTTCTGCAGAGTTGCAACTTCCCTAATGTGACAAATATTGAAAGCACTTATTTCTTACAATGTAAATATAGCAAAGCCATCAGAGATATTTAATTATGTTAATATTATCCCTTCATTATATATCATATTATAATTGGTAATATTAAAATACACATGTTGAAAATATACTAAGCCTGGTTGCATAGAAGGAAAACTGGGACAAGCGTGAAGCGTAATAGATTTGGCAACGACGCGGCAGGACCGAGTCTGTTTCTTTACAGACGCCTTGTTGTAGTGCACGCCGGGTACTGGCTAAAAACGCTAATAAATTCTTTACATTTGTTTAACTATCAACCTATTATAGAATAGTGATGAGGCGCTTAAAATGCGTCGTGTGTGGTGCTGGATCAAACCGAACTTTATTTACGGATCATATGTGCACCACTACAGGGTCTTTTTTTTGATATTTTATTGTATATCAACGTGGATTACAATGCCATTTGAATGGGTCATCTAGGTATACAGATCATTGGTTTTCACATACTAGAGCGCGAAAAACAATTTCATTTCGCACATTGACATCGATTGTGGCAATCGTTTTTCATCATTTGATAATAATTATTAGCAATTTATATGTTACAAGTACATACTTTGCCTTGCAGGGGCAACTACACTCCATATTCGCTATAAAAAGCATTGATTAAGACGAATTCCTTATTCAATGTAAAAAGTTAAACTCCAGTGCCAAGGTACAAAAATAACTATTATGGGTGATCGGTGAAAATCTTCAAACCGATAATATGGGCTTAATTATCAATCATGAACTCCGCCTGCCAGCGAACGATTAAACCACGATACACTTACCCACGGTATGTCACTAACGAATCCGAAAACAAGGCAACTCGGCGCATCTACGTCAGTTGCGAATAACGAATTCTAAATAATGCAGTGGCTACGGTTGTGTTTTACGATTTTTTATAGTTTACAGTTTAATGTGTCAAGAAAAAAAGTGTAAGCAACTGACTGATCGTCAGTCCAGCTCGACAGTGCTTTGAAATAGGCCAAATGCCGGGATGTGCAGTCAGCGTATGTGCAGTCAGCGTATCAAATTAAATGTGTTTTTTATCAACAGAATATTCATTCATTTATCTAGTAATAAATTCTACATATTTTTAACAACATTTATTTAAAAGAAATAAGCAAAAACCCATAAAAAAAGTAGCTATGCTGTGTAAAACATATGGAACAATTTAAATTCTGATTCGCAACTGACGTCACAAGATGCGCAATGACATACCGTGGGTAAGTTTATCGTGGATTGAACCGCATCACATCGCCTCGCAGTTTCGTTGCCTAGCAACCAATAAACACATTAGACGCTAATCATTGCTTTCGGCTGTCGTGCTATGATACTATAACTAATAAAGTATGATCACTTGTGGAACGTATTTTTTCCGATTCGCGCATGGCGTAAACGAGTGACAAAATGTATGTCGATAATCAAACTAACACCGAACACTCAACACTTCTCGCGTTTTATACGGACTGCCGTACCTGCTCCTTTTTATCCTTCTTCTAATAAGAGTCGCGGGCGCGCGGGGCTGGTTCATGGGTCGATATGATAGGCCATATTTATATGAAAAAGCAAAAATGTGTGCCTTTCTATAATGTGTAATTGAACAGCCAAAAAATATTCAGCAAACCATGTTAAAAATTATGTGTTTTGATCCCAAAACTTACAAAAACCGACTTTGAATAGCATTTCAAGTACATTTGAACGATTTTTATATCCCGCGACGTATATCCGAAACGTCAAAATATGCGCGTGAGATTACCTTGTTATGTCATAGTATCATAATGCTGTCGTGCTATTGTGCTATCAGACATCGACAATGGGTGTTAAAACATTTTAGCGTCCGTTGTACATTCTAGCGCCCTCAAAACTTCGTCATAATAAGTGTGATTTAAGCACTGGTCGGGTATAAAAATACTTTTGAAGAAATTCTCACGTTGATTTACATGGAAAACACCTGCTCGATACTTGATACCCTATAACTTCAATAACAGACAAAAATTTATCTTATCAGTTGTTATTATTGAACGTGAACGTTTACGAAACTCCACGTTGTCAATTCTTAGTCGATTGTAAATTTTTGTCAGATACCTATGTGATACCTACTTCGTCATCTGGTGCAGTTGTGATTAATGTGAGATACAAGTTAAGAATGTGAATTGCTTTTAGACAATCAAAAGGTTAGTGCCTGTACTTAGCAAATTAAATTTAAAAAACAGCTAAGCAAACTAGTCGAATTTGGGTCGTGAACTTTTGACAAATTAAATTCAAGCAGTTCAGCCACGAACTCTATGAATTTTCTCCGCGAAATGTTCACCATATCTCTGTAGTGAATTTTCAATATTTCTATTTCTCAATCGAATACTAGTTATTACTTCACAACAGTAAATAAATAACATCCATAACTTTGACAGTAAAAACATGGCACGAAGCTTAAAATGACACTCTATATAATGATTGTAGAAACCGATTATGCCTGCCGTATGTGTGTAGGTACCTAGATGTGATTCCTTCATAACATTTAAGTACCTAGCCTATAATAAGAATAATGGCATACCTTTAGGAGGCAAACTTCTGAATTCGGTGTAATTCGCGAAGTTTTGCGATTACTTGAGATCCCATTTCATCCTATTTAATAATTAGATAGATATCCAGAGAACGTTACCACGGCATCTCCTGGTATTCATACATTTTGTAGTATCCAGTATGTATACTTGATAATAAAAGTATGTTGATAATTAGTAGAGTAACTAAGGGCGCGACGCTACAAAAATGTCGCTGTTAATTTCTTCTACAAAGGAATATTAATAGTCAATAGTCCTAATAATTATAAGCGTTGACTGAAATATTCTTTCAGTCAACGTTATAAGTCATACTATTATCATAAAACTTGTGTTTTCCAACTTTAGTTGAGTACAAAATGTAGTTAAATATTCGCGTCAATCTTATAATTATGTTTACTGTTAACTAGTTTGCTAATTTGAATAGTTTAATAGCACCCTCCTCGCTTAACACCTGGTCCAGATGCTCGCCGAATAAATGACATTATTAGCTTGCTGCTTGCTCAATATCCATATAACCTTTCTTTACCTGCAGGTAACGCCTGTTTATTTTATTAAGACTTGTGTATTACCAGAAAGTATAATTGATATTTTGGGTGTTCAGCTTTTTAAATAAATAAATTTCCAATTCTGTCAGAACAAAGGAATATAAAAAAAATTTTATTGCTCGATGCTAAAAACTTTTGCCTCGGAGATTTTTCTTTGGGCAGTGTGAATAAAAAATAAGTGTTTACTTTAAGAATAATTAAGTTATAGCATAAGAACATTTTTGTTAGATTCAGCTATAAGTTTAAGTACATTCTGAAAAATTTGTGAATAATATTTTGCTTATACTTATAAGCTTATACTTAAAAATTCATCTGTTTTTATATCATTGAAATAATTCCAAAAAAACTTTGTAAAAAGCTGCCGTATTTCATATTTTTGTTAACAGATTTTTCATTTCATTTAGTAATAACAACCATTAGCAGACACTCGTTTGTAAAATTGTTAAAAATGAGTTACGAGTACGACAGTGAATCTCTTGACTCTGAAGTCGGTGAAGAACAAAGTGGCAATTTGCTCACAAAGTGTTATTTGATAAATCGCAGTTGCCATTAATTAGAAAAAAGAAGGTAATTTCCTTAATTAAAATGCAGGAATCATACCAAACAATTTGTGGCAAAAGTATAACGGTCAAACAATTAAAAAGATTCAAAATATGAAAACCGAATTAAAGAAGAAAACCGATAGGAAGGCAACTGGAAATAAAAAGATTATTTTGAAAGATTGGAGTTCAAATTGGAGTTGGAAAGGATGAAGGCGATCATCGAACAACAGTGAGTAAAATTGTGAAATTTGTATTCGCTAAAATAATTAAAAAATCACAATGTTGAGTGGTTACTCAACATTAATTCTAGAAAATCGATATAGATTATGGTAGTCCTCATTCCGACACTCAGTTCGTTGACAATAATATTTTCGACGTCTAATGTTCAGAAATTGAACCATTTTTAAACGTGTTCCTTGAAGTTCTACACAAGACTAATTTTTAAGCTGCATATTAGCAGGCTTGAAAAATTCATAGTTATTACTTAAAAATTGTAGTAAATGTTGTACTTTATTCACATATAAATAAGCCTTTACTACAAAAAACAGAACATACTTAAATCAAACAGAGTAAACTTATAAATTTAAGCTAAGACTTATTATTATTCACAAAAATGTTAACTTTTGCTACAAAAAAGGTAGTTTAAGTTCATACAATTTTATTTACACTGCCCATAGTCTACTTCATACCTAGATCAATACTGAATACGTGTTCTAGAGTTAAAAATAACAACTACCAGTCAAATCTCAATGGTATTAACTGAGATACGCACCGAAGTTCTTTTTTTAAATAATTGAATTATAGCTACATCTCTCAAAATAATCAAGTTGCTGATCTGAAATTTGGCACTGTTGTGTTTCTGGGAATGGAAAATTAGCTCAAAATTTCAATTTCTACGTTTATCATAGATGTGCTTTTCGATCGTGCATAAAAGCGCAGAAAACTCGTAACTTTTTTGAGTTTATCTTTTTGGTCTTGCAGGTTTATCATTTTAATTCAGTATTTTTTCGAAAAATGTACCGATTTTTCAAAAAAATCGGCGGTTTTTTGACGACTTCAAAGGAGTGATCCGACTTACAGTATTCTCTAGACTTTGGCGTAAGTGACGGCAAATTTAACATCTTATGTGACACTGCCTTACGCGATATTGCCAGTTACAGTGCGAAAACAATAAATTCGGCGTCGTTATGTTGGCCTTAGATTGCCTGAATAATAGTGGAAAATCTTACAACCCTGCCTACGGACATTGGCGGTTTTTTTTTTTCGAAAAAGTCTTTCGACAACCTCGAATAGAGCCGTTCTACAAATCGAAGGAGATGGTAAATCTCTTAATTGGGTGTCGCACTTTCCTCCGATACCAAAAAGAACCTCGAAAATCCGAAATCTAAGAAAATTTCCCGATTCACGATTAACCACTTTCGAGAAACGGGACGGCTGTAGAATCAACGAAACCGACGGAAAATCCTCTGAAATTTAAATTGCTTGTTTTTTCTTATTTCTCGATATTTCGGGGGCCCGGGAAGCATCAGAACCTCACACGAAGATCTCGGGGAAGCTTTAAAAATTGAATTAAATCAAAATGCTACTACGAGTTTCTTCTATAATAACACAATCATACTTGTACCTTATTTAACTAATACCACTTTGACAACCAAAGAAATCAGCGTAATTTCACGTTACGTGAATCTCATTTTCTACCTATATGGTACGGGGAGAAGCGGGGTGGTGCGAAGGAATGTAGGAAAAGTTGTTTATTTGACAAGCCGTAGAATTGGTGCAACGTTGCCGCACTTACCCGAAACTCTTGATTTCTTGCTAATTTCTCATGCCTATAAGTGGAAACATTTATGAGGCCGCGCCTGTACCTACTGTGATTGATCCAAAATGTGGCGGGATTTACATTTGGTTACACATTTTTGCCCTATAAAAAATTATGTGGAACTTAATAAAAAAAATTGTCTCTATTATATGAAAGTACTGATATGTTCTATTTAATCATTCAAATTACCTAATACCTTCACCCTAGTGAAGGACCCGTTGACAAAATGTTCCCCAAAACATCTGTTAACTTCAAAATTCGATAAATGAAATGTTCACCTACCGTTTTAAAATTTTACAAATGTACATTCAAAATGAATAAAAAATGCCAAATGGGCATTGGGCAAAACACCATTGGTTGTTTGAAATAAAGTGTCGGAATTTAGGCAGTTGATAAATAGCAATGTAAATTGTGGCGGCGATCAATTTTGAATCCCTACATGCTACATGGGTACGAAACAGGAAGTATGTAAATTGCGGCGAATCACTCAACTAACCATTTACCCGGAAGGTTATGCACATGTTAATTTTTACAACGCCCGATACTTTTTTCGGGGGCTTCGGGACGCTCTTTCTCATGATCTTTCTTCCTTAAGATATTTTCGGAATTTTTTGCGTTTTCAACTTTTAGGCTTTTGCAACTTGTACCCGTGTTCTACCTCCGAGAAGCTTTCGAGATGGGGGAGCGAACAGGAGGCCTGGGTTGGGGTTGGATTGCTACCTGTTTCCTACCTATTCCCTGCTGCCTCAATTTACTTATTGCTCTAATGGAGTCTAATGATCACCCGCCACAATTTACCAGTACGAGTACATTTTATGACAACCCTTACCCGCCCCCGCAGTTTACATATAGCCATTGAAATATCCATAATAGGTCTGTGATAGTATGCAGACAGAAATGTAATGAAACTTGGATGCCAGTTTAACCTTCAAGTATTTTTCGCTAGTGAAACTAATCGACCTTCTGCACCCGCAGGCGCTGGTGTACCGAGACGGCAATTTGCTGTCCGGCCCTTTGGACGCTCTGATTCAGCACGCGGTGCCGACGGACGCTTACTACCCGGACCGCGCGTACCTGTTCGCGTTCCTGTTGTCCGCCCGGCTGTTCATCCGGCCGCACGAGCTACTGGCGCGCGTGCGCGCGCTCGGCGAGGCGCAGCAGGGCCTGGGCGCAGGCGCGTCCGCGCCACCGGCCCCGGCGCGCGCCCGCTTCGCCGACCACCTGGTCCAGCTTCTGGCCGAGTGGACGGAGACCTTCCCGTACGACTTCAGGTGGGTGATGGCGGGGGGTGGCTTTAAATTTTACAATTTGTTCTAACCTAACCTATATTTTGTGATTTGCGCTAGAACTCGTTTCCGAACAGCTGAATACTTCTGTAATAGTAGGGGAAGTTGGAAGTTGCGCAGTTGGACTTGGGGTGGCCGGAGGCGGGACCAAAATAGGCGTCATGGGTATTATTGTGATTTTTATATATGATTAACAACAATAAACAGATCATAAATTATTGTACCCAGTAGTTACATGAACAGAACTTCCCAACTTGACACAAAATTACTATACTGTAATTAAAATTACTTTTTTGCATTGTAAACATTTTTAGTTTATATAGGTAAGTCTTGCACCGACCATTGAGAGCCATTAAGTACTTGGCAACCGCTATAACCTTTTTGAGAATAAAGCGTTTATTTTTAAAAAGACGTTTGCGTGCGACAGTTATTTAACTCAGTATACTTTGCACAATGTCTGCGTAGAAATAAATATGGAAATCAATTGAAAACAAATACATATTAAACTATTATACAGTGCTATTCATAAAGTTTGCACCAAATGGGAAAAATTTTTATTATTCTATTTTTTGAAAATCTGATTTTGGGATATGTAGGTGCATATTTGGTTTACACTATTACGCCTAAACAGGGTCGTGACGTCACAGCCCATCCCCATGCCTGTCAAATTTGACATTTAAAATAAAAATTGGGAAAAATCAGGTTTGCCTTGAAAATATCGGAAAAAGTTATTAAGAAGATGTGTTTGTATTGCATTATTGTGCCCCTATGCAAATTTTCAGGAGGATATCACGATGTTCGTTTTTTCTTAATTATTTATCTTCAATTCGGTACTCGATATTTTTTCCCGCAAATAACCGAAGAAAGTTATTTAGTGGTTGCTCTCTTACTAAATTATAACAATACAAATCAATTTCAGTGCTAAGTTAAGGAGAAATATGAGATTTTTCAAAATGGCTATTGTGTAAGAACGCATCTTGGTGCAAAGACTTTCATTTTTAGATAAGTTTATTCCCTGGGTCAGTGTTGTAATATTTTTACTTAAAATACATCCATATTTTGAAATTCAGTGAAACAAAATTATGAGCGACAGTTTTATATCGAATTGTATGGGTTCAGTTTCAATTCCAGGAATATCAAGTAAGAAACACGAATATTCTGATATCCTCCTGAAAATTTGCATAGAGGCACAATAATGCAATACAAACACATTTTCTTAATAACTTTTTCCGATATTTTCAAGGCAAACCTGATTTTTCCCAATTTTTTATTTTAAATGTCAAATTTGACAGGCATGGGCTGTGACGTCACGACCCTGTTTAGGTGCAATATTGTAAACAAAACCTGTACAACATATCCCGAAATCAGATTAAAAAAAAATAGAATAATACAAAATTTTCCCATTTGGTGCAAACTTTATGAATAGCACTGTATATTAATTCTAAAACTTCTTTATATTGTTAACTGAAAGCGTATTACTAAAGGGTGCTCACGGCTGTCACGTCTGACATTTTTTTGTACGCCATGCGCTTTCCTAAGACAAAATACATTGTTAGCCATCAGTGCCATCTGTTTTCCAGGACGGATATCTTAACCCTTATAAATAACTCAGTCAACGCTAAAAAGTCTTTCCAATAACACATATCACAAGTACTGTTATGGTCCTATTTTAAAACAAGTCAATTTGGTGTCTATGGGAAAGAGGGGGTAAGCTTTAAAATAATAATACATGATTCAAAATTTCCCCCTCCAAGCAAAAACGATTTTTCAAAAAACCGCGCATGCCTTAAGTAAATGGGGTGGACCGAGGGGTGGACACTGTTACCTGACACTACACTATAAATACAAAAACAACTAGTAATTACAATTACCTACTGCACTTAATAATTGATGTATGCCAGAAAGCGCTCATTGTATCTGATGCACAGTTATAAATTTTTCACCCATAGCTTCCTCCTATCCTGTAGATTATGTTGAGAAAGCAAAATTGAAAGACTCTTTTGACTTATGCATGTTGTAACTTATGTTACAGTTTGATACTTGACAATTCCGTATTTCTCCGCGGATTGGCCGATTCTCCAAATTCTTTATTTTTTAAATATAATAAATAGTAGGTTCAGAGTGGCCCATCCAAGCGGAAAAAGTGCGTTAC
The DNA here is from genome assembly GCA_963920635.1 of Pseudeuparius sepicola. Classification (NCBI taxonomy): domain Eukaryota; kingdom Metazoa; phylum Arthropoda; class Insecta; order Coleoptera; family Anthribidae; genus Pseudeuparius; species Pseudeuparius sepicola. Next base: position 40,017,228 of record OY987302.1, on the reverse strand, counting down.
GAGGAGACAGGTTAATATAAAATCGTCATTCAAAATATGATGTTGTAGCAAAAATTAAGGGGAATTCGGTGGTGTACTTGGATTTTGTATACGGGGGTCGGTAAAAGAGTTATCGCCAAAAAACATTTTTTGCAAAGTAAAAAAAAATAATTTTTTACCTACACAGCCATTAGAGAACCTTCATAGTATTCCTGAGTATTTAGTTTTTTGAAATAACTTCTGGTTATAGCGGAAATGATGAATGAAATGGGATTTCTGAGTTCCAGATATGCCTAAATCGAAAGAGGTATTTGTTTTTTTTTTTTCGTAAACAACTGCCTAATATGCTTTAGGCATATTATTAGGCATAGTAGGCTGTGGAAAAGGCGAATCTTAAAATAATGCATACAACGATGTAGAGCTTTCGGAGTTGGGGAGACCGGGGTTAGTTGATACATTTTCCAGTAATTTACTTTTAATAATTTTGTTGTACACTTTTTGCATCAATATTAATTGTTTACAATAATTATTTCTTACATCCAAATTTTGTTAATTTTTGGATTAACGCGCAATGTATCAAGATGTCCCGATCGGGGGCATCTTGATACATGCTAAGGGTAAGTTGATACAGTTGGCAAAATGAAGGACAAAAATAAAAATTTTGGGCTAAAAATGTAAAATCTAATTCTGATACCTTTACAATCTTTACATGCATCAAAACTCATTCAAAAAGTTACCCAGTTTTTTTTTAAATTATAGGTCTCAAAAACTGTGTTCTGTGACAGGTGAATAGATTTCTACTACAAAAATCAAGGCCTACTTTGACCATTTTTTTAGGCAAAATTTCGATAATTTGTTTAGCAATTTTTTTTGTTAAAACCGATTACACGATTATTGTATTTCTTCAATTTTAAAAAAAGTTTATGAAAACCAATTTTACAGAGGTGTCTCCATTCAAAAATATTGTTTTTTTTTTTTAAATGGCCCATCAGAGAAATATACCCTGTATATTTTTGTATTGGATCTTTGCACACCAACACTTTGAGCCGTCCTGTTGACCATCCAACTATTTTTAGGGGATTCCATGGCACACCTGATTTGCCAGATATGCCTTTGAAATTCCCATTTTGCTCATCTTTGAGAACCTGCGCAATGGAACTCCCTGTATATTTTTTATTCAAATTTAGTATATGGGGGTTTGGGGGTGTCCTGATTAACGCTGTGGTGTAAATAAAAAATCACTAAATAATTTTCGTCTTTTTTTACTAGAAAAAAATTCGTAGTAGGCCTTGAAAATTGAGATTAAGACCTGAAACTTGGCGGCAAAATAGAGTTTTTTGTGACCTACCCTTAGAAATAAACCGGCTAAATTCGGATAAAAAATAAAATTTTTACAGAGGTGTCTCCATTCCAAACGGGCCACACTGTAGATACATACGGGGCATGTTGATACGCGTATCAATGTGCCCCAGCGGTGGCGTATCAATTTGCCCCGAGTGTACATTTATGATTCCAAGGTAATTATTTTTAGGTTAGGAAAGGGAAAACAAATTTCCGTTATTAAAAAAAAGACGACCAAAGTAATAGTTTCATTTGCTGTAAAAATGATTTGGCTACTCGAATTAAGGCCATTAAATTTACTTCCAAGTATAAAATTCACTTATTACGGCAAAACAAGGTTATGGCGCACTTTACATCAACGAAACCACAATCCACAATGGAAACTGGGCAACACCCAATTGAACAGGCTTGCCGTTCGGTGGCGCTGAGAGCTGCGCGGTAAGTTTAAAAATGGAAGTGTATCAACTTGCCCACTGTATCAACTAACCAAGGTCTCCCCAATTAATTCCAATCATCACCACACCACCACCAATTAAAAAATGTCACATCTATTTCAGAGATGAGAGAATGATGGAGCACATTCGCAAAATTACTCAGCAGTGCTGTGCGATCAACAGCAGCCTACGTGCGAACGTGTCTTCATTACTTCACAACCTCCATCCCAAACTGACTGCCTTGGAAGCCTACGAAAAATCGCTCGAAAACGAATCTACAAGCATGGAGGAAAATACTCTGGATATCTCGGAGATCTGTCCGAATCCTGCCATTCTAGCCCAGCAACTGACTCATGTGGAACTAGAGAGGCTATCCTTTATTGGTCCTGAGGAATTCGTAGAGGCTTTCGCCAAGGAAAATCCAAATTTAGAAACTTCGTTCAAAGATATGAAGAAAACGCATAATTTGGAGCAATATGTTCAGTGGTTTAATAGGCTGAGTTACTTCGTAGCCACGCAAGTTTGTAAGGTAAGTGATGGCTACAAAAATAATAATTAAAAAGTTGTTACAGGGCAATTCAGCAAGTATGGAAAATGATGAAACTGGAGGTAGTAGTTTTGAAAAATGGCGATTGAGCTAAACTTGCCTCATATAAAAAGTTGTTAAATTTTAAAATGTATCTTTGTTTGAACTACAATAGCAAATCAAAACAAATATTTGTTGGAATCAAAACCCCTTAAATCCATATCTGGTTGAAAATAAGGTGTATACGCTAACATTTTGTATTTACGATTCCCCTTTGATAAGTAGATATATTCAGATATATGCAAAACCCACCAAATTTGTTATAAAATGTACTTGAAAAAGTGTCTTCAGGTTCAAATCCCACTAAATCCTAAAATAGATATTTTCAAATGCCACTAAATCCACAACAGCCAAACCAGTCACCGAATAAGCATCACGTGATCGGCTGAGCCGATTCGGCTCTGCTGTCTGAATAATTTAGTATTATTAGATAAACCGTTGTTATGAGAGTAGGTGGTTGATATTTCGTATGTTTCTAATAATATTTGAGAGTAACAATCAGAAACAAAAACTAATAAAGACCAATGTTACTAAACAGAATGTATGGACTGTAAAACCCAATAAATCCACTGTTTTCAGATTCAGATACCTATCACCAAATCCAGGGCCGTATCTAGCGAAAATTTTCGGGGGGGGGGGGGGGGGGTCAGGATCGGCTCAAGCTTTTGTGGGGCTGGGTGCCGGATGAAAGTGCGGGGCCCCGGTAAGGAATTATTTAATCCAATAAGAAAAAATTTTTGAAAAGTGATAGCGACTAGAATGGTATATTTTTTGCATGTCACTTTTTAAAAAGTAATTGAGTAATTTCGGGTGGGGAAGGACAATTTTTGTGAATTTTTCTCGAACAAGTGCATAAAATAATTTTGTAAAATGCGTCGCAAGCGAAATTTTTTAAAAATGTAAAATGCGTCGCAGGCGAAATTTTTTAAAAATGTTAAGTAAAATTACTTAAAATTAGTCTTAGGAAATCCCAATATCTTCAGATTCTCAGGCTGCAGGGAATATTTTTAAATTCTGAAATGGTTTCGGCCCCGTCCTTTTAAATACGCTACTGTCTGGATTCTGGATACACGGGACTCGGGAAGCGCGGTGCCAGTCAAAACGCAGGCCGTGAACGCCGCACCGTTCGCACCCGCCTAGAGCCGGCCCTGGAGGGGTTAGACCAGTGGCTGTTGAAGTTGAAATAGCTTCAAAGGTTAAAAAACCTTAAATGGGTTTTAATAAAAAACTGAAACAGGTTTAAGTTGGACAAGTTTAACATTAAAACTTTAAAAATATTAAATATTAATTACCTACAATAATAGTTATACCTATCCCTTTTCTACTTATTTGATTTCTCATTATTACGGATATATTCCTACACATTCTTCGCCTGGCCTGACGCTGACGACACCTTTAGAATTGCCAGTAGGTATGGTAAAAGATTTCTTCACGCCACTTTCCACTTGCCTAACAACCTTTCATAAAAATAATAAATAAATCTTCAAATACAAATTAGTACTGATCTATTCATAAAAGAGGCTCTGGGAATCCCCTATTCTCCTAATCCATGGCGCACGCAGCCGTGCACCACAGTTCACCGTTTACCTGTTGTCCAGTGTTGCCAGTTATGTTTTATTTTATCTGAATCCATATTCTGATGAGAAAACTCAGTACTGCACTGATCCAAAAATTATGTTTTGTTGACAGTTTTCGGGCGGGTTTCCATACTCTACTGGAAAACCAGTTTAATAAATTATTACCCAAGTAGCACAAATTGTTTTTTAAAAGCTGTAACAGTATCTATACCGCTTTTTTATATAGCCTCAAGCTATATAATTAAGAGTTGTAAACCATCTTTCAGCACTAATAAAGTATCAATATACCCAAAAAGGGTCCCCACTTATACAGCTTTTAAGTTCTATAAAGGGTTATAAAACAAGCTGAAATAGTAATTAAATTGCTTCTTTATTACGTCTTTTCGGCCCTTAAAAAATATGTTATACAGCCACTATGCAGTTGCTATATTGCTATATTCTTTTAATTCCTATATTAGAGGTATTTACATGACACAAACAAGATTTATAAAACCTTAAAAAGCATATATTGACGAACAAATCTTTTAAAAAATCATTACATTTACATTATCATTTTGCAATAAAACGGCTATATTAAAGCATACTATTTCTGTGTTCTCACAATCACATACAGAAATATGACGACTTTGTTGAATAACGAAGTAGAATCTGGTACCTATAATAAGAATCCGCCAGAAGACTCTTTTGCCTGTATATTATTAATTATTTTATTGCTCACCCTGGACTCGAAATTCATCTGCCAACAAAGTTGTATGGTAAAACCACTTATTTTAGTGCGAAATAACAACTGCACCTCGAAAATTCCTTGAAATTAATTAAAACAAAAAAAAATATTTTTTTTATTTTTTCCCGTTTTTTCACAACTCCTGTATTTAAATAAATTGCATTACATATTCTGAATGTATTGTAACTAATTATTATAACAATAATGCAAAAATTTCCTTCTAACGTTAAAAAAATTATTGAACATATCAATATGGCCGCCCTATCACCTTCTTTTCCACTAAACAAAATGGCTTCTTTCAAAAGGTCACCATACGATCACTTATAAATCGTTTAGAGCACTTTATTCTGCATAAAGGTGTTATTATTGTTGTATAGCCGCTTATTAAGCAATTATAAATTATTATCAGGAGAATTTAAAGAAGTTATAATAAATAATAATGCTTTATTATCTCACGAATTTACTATTTGTAGTCTTCCTTTTTCATTGAATTTATGTCTCCAGTACCATCTCTCGTTGGACGTTAGATATATTTTCTTTTTTAATTGATTTTTATTAATATCGTTAAACACACATTTTGCAATAAGTTCATTTTGGGAACTGGCCCAACGCCCAAGTAAATAATAATATAACGTGATTTATTAATCTTATTTTATTTTAACTTTTTCTCTAGATTGTGAATAAATTAAACGCTATCCACAAATAATACTTTATGACTATAAATAAATAACAGAAATAGGTATCTACAATAAGGTATTGGTAATAGATAATAATAATTATTTAATAATTATTATTATTTATTTCCAAAAACAGGTAAAGATAAAGACCTTTAACTTGACACTGTCTGTCTCTATGACATAGTTTTACCTACCGTTTTAATTTATTTGAACACCGGAAAAAGTACTTTTTACAGTTAAAACATCTGCTGGTATATAGTTCTAAAAGAGCATTGATTAAACTATATACTTGCTGTAGAAAATATTCTCTTGGTGATAGTTACAAAGCTTTTATACATAATCTATACTAAAGCTATATTAGAAGCTATTTGTCTTAAATAACTATATTGCTGAAAAATTATACTTTAATCACGCTTAAAACTCTATAGTATCAAGCCACAATAAAGCAAAAGTTGGAGTATTAGATTACTTTATAGAAGCTATATGCAAGTTTATATAACTCTTACAAATCTGTTTTACTTATTCTATATAAAGGCTTCTAATACCGCTTTTACGAAGTAAAAATAATGCTATATAAATGGCGCAATGAATCACCTTTATAAAAATACTGTAAAGTTGTTTTAACAGCATTTATAAAGTTTTAAGCAGAATACCGCACCGAATGTGCTACTTGGGTACACTCACTGATGCTCGGGGAGCTCATTCTAGTGGTGGCGCAAAAGCATATAAAATTGTGGCATTTCGGGGGGGGGGGGGTTGAAGCCCCAAAACCTCCCCTCAGATACGGCCCTGACCAACCATTGGATTCAAACGCCACTAAATCCATTTCTGTTATCGATTTTGTAAGACTATTGTTGATGCATTTTATTAACCACTTGGTGTTGACCTTGCATACAAACCCACCTTATTAAAAAAATTGTCAGAAGTTGTAAAAGCAGTTTTGTCTCATTTCTGTAAAAGTCATTAAGCATCTAATGGATTTTAATTCATTTATTATCGTATTTCTCGTGAATGGTATAATTTAGTACCCATAACAATCCCGTCAAATTTACAGTGTAGAAAAATTTGTCTAGTAATATTTTGGCTGGTGGTCTCATTTTTTTCTCTATTTAATCATTCTTCATCATTTTTCACTACTTACTTATTTTACGTTTTTTCAGTACTACTTCGAGTTGACATTGTTTTATTTCTTTTAGTATCAAAAGAAGAAACAGAGAGTGAAAATTGTCGAATACTGGATAGAAACCGGCAGAGAATGTTTCAATATTGGCAACTTCAACAGCTTAATGGCCATCATAGCTGGACTGAACATGTCTCCGATTTCAAGGTTAAAGAAAACTGTAAGTAGTCGAGACATAATGTGTTTAAATTTTCCACTCCTTACCATTTTAATTTACTCATCTTCAGTGGAGCAAAATTCAGTCTGGAAAATTCGCCATCCTTGAACATCAAATGGACCCCAGTAGCAACTTCAGTAGTTATCGCAGCACATTGAAAGCAGCAATGTGGAGAAGTGCTGGAGCAACTGATCAAAGACAAAGGATTGTCATTCCTTTCTTCAGTTTGCTTGTGAAGGATCTGTACTTCCTTAACCAAGGGTGCTCTAATAGGCAAGTTTAAATGTCCCGGTCTCACCATATTTGGGTCATAAAAAATTAGGAGCTATATCAAATTTCGTGCAGCAGTTATCAGAAACTGAAATAATTATTGTGCACCATTTAAGTCAAATATTGTGTATGGTTGAAAAGAAAAATTTTGAATTAACGATTTGTCCTGTTCCAGATTTCGAATATGAACGATTAAAGTGATTGTTTTTATTGTCAAATTTGATAATGTATTTCAATCTTCGAGCGGTGAAAAAATTTTGATTCAAAATGTAAATTTTGCTTTTTTTGATTGCAAAAGTTCATCATCCAGGAAAATCATTTCTGATAGCGCGAGCTTGATTTTTACATATTTTTTGCACTTCTAAAATAAAAGTGTAAAAATATACAATTTATTATTTTCATATAAATCATTTATATACATTTCTTCTTTTCAGACTTCCAAATGGCCATATTAATTTTGAGAAGTTTTGGCAATTGGCTAAGCAAGTGACAGAGTTCATGGCATGGAAGCAGGTGACATGTCCATTTGAAAAAGACATGAAAATAATTACACTGCTGCAGCACGGCCTGGTTTTGAACGAAAACGCTTTGGCATTAGCAAGTTTCGAATGTGAACCACCTGACAACAATCAAGAAAAAGATAGATGCAAGTCTCTGAAGGCTGAGGCTACCTCGAATTAGGAAATTGGGTTTCAAAGTGTACAAATCTTGTTTCCCTTGCTTTTTATGCTGTTCTGAGACTACTTTGTTTTACATTTTATCACACCGGATAATGTATATATTTTTGTAAATATTAAGTTGTTTTATTGAGAAGCGAAAGTATTGTTTTATTCCAGAGAACTTTATTTATGCCAATTGTGATTTTTTTAGAATTTAGTTTTATTATTTGTTTAAAACATGCACAAATTATTACGTACCTTGACTATGTTTATACAAGTTTCTGGTAGTGTGGAACACTATTTTAAGATACTATTTGAAGTACCTAATGCCATTTTATTATTTTAAGTAGTTTTTTTAGTTTGTCTGGCTTAGCTAGGCAACATTTAAATGTGATGTGATTAATTTTTCAGAAAATGTTTAAATTCATCCATGTACAATTTACATTTTTATATTAAAAATACTCGAATTTTAAAATTTTAATAATCCAATTTTGTACCTAGGTATTTGTAATATTTTATACCTCAGTGTTTTTACAAGATATTAAAATGTACTTAATATTATAATTGACCAATGTAACAGTATTTACACTAAAAAGTATTTCTCACCAAAATTTAGCAGTCAAATTTTTGTCGTGTATTTGAAAACCAGCATGTCACGAATATTGGGCAAATCCGCCCAAATTATTTTTTGCACCTAAAATATTAAGTTTGGCAGGTTGATAAATATATAATAAAAATTGTATTATCAAAGTAACAAAATACTTTCACATGGCACCAGCAAATGTGATTGTGAAAGATGTAATACACCAAGCATATTATAATGGTTGTAAAATCTATTAATTGCTTTTGCCTCCTACATTAGATATTACAGAAACTTATGAAAGACTTAAAATTATCAGTATTCTAGTCACTAGATAAGGATTGCATAATGCTAACTAAATACTGCATTTTAGCTATTTATAAATAAGTAATTTGTATTGCCTGGAAATGTTTTGTGTATAAATGGAATTTAAATAGTAATAAAACGCATACTTAATTTTGTGTTTATTTTCCACATTAATAACCCGAATTCCCTGTACCTACTAGAGTCAAATTTTTTTAAGAAGTGCTTACTAGGGCTGTCAATTGGTAATTTAGACACCCTAAGTTGGCATCAATGCAGCAAAAAATGCTACCGGGCCAGAAGTACAGGTGAGTAACGAGCCCATTTGCACAGTTAATAACTACTAATAACACGAAAAGTAACAACACAGATAACGGTAAAACTCATGAAACGTACAAAACTCGCGAATAATTTCACTGCCAAATGTTTGAACCAGTTTGAACGATCCGGAAAACCTTCACTGTGACATTGACACACGGAAGCGAAATTTCGTCCGTAGAGAAAAATTTCGGCGATTGGAAAAGCTGATTAAGAAAAGTTGTTCAGAATGACCATCTCTCTTACCCAAAAAAAGGATGCCAGTTATTTCAGACTCACCTTGTATAAGTATACCCGTATATAATATTGTGAATTTTCCCAGACAGCACAACATGTCTTAAAGATTTCTTTTTTATGGCCATATATTATGCCTGAACGTCTGAGATCTAAAAAAGACATATTAAAGATGTCTTTTACAAGTTGTCTAAACAACAATTGCGGTTGGACATTTTTAAGACGTCTTTTAAATGCCTTCGTTTTAAGATGTATAATTATTATAGCTGATTTGTCCCTATATTATTGCACGTATTTTGGTTTAGTGAAATATTTTAAAAATCCAGACATAAATATTAATTAACCTAAGTATCTCAATTCAAAAAGCCCGCCAAGCTGATGGCTGGAATTTGTCAGTGCAGTCGCAGTTGGCGACCGCCGTCCTCCCTCACAACTCGCAGTCACCGTTCGCCAGTAGAGGGCCAGGCAGGACGCCATCGCCATGTTATATGTTTGTGTTTTTGTGCAGTTGAGTGCCGTGTTGTGGTCGTGTTCAAGCTGTTTTCTTGTAAAATTGTCTTTGAAAACTATAACAAAGAGTAACATTATCCCATCAAATATATAAAAAGGCCGAAATATACAGGGTGTCCGGTAATTATGCGGCAATCTCGCGTGAGCAGGTAGAGGACGTCAAAATATTACGATTGAGTTTACAACTATGGGTCAAATCTTAATAGTTACTGAGATACAGGGCGTTGTATTTCTTTTTTTGAAATTGAATTCTGGCAGTATCTCTCAAAATAATCAAGCTGCTGAACTGAAATTTGGTACTGTTATGTTTTTGGGGATGGGAAATAAGACGAAAATGTCAGTTTCTACGTGGCTCACAGATGGCGCCACTTACGCTGTTTTGGATCGTGCTTTTACTCGTAACTTTTTTGAGGTTATCTTTTTGGTCTTGCAGATCCATCATTTTAGTGCCCCTTTTTATTCTGCAACAAAAAGGTACTCTTGCTTCATACGGATAAAATCAACCGTTTGCGTTGAAATTGGCAAAATGTGCCCCAAAACACCTGTTGACTCCAATGTTCGAAAAATAAAAAAATCCCTACGAGCAATGCACCAAAAATTATTCGCTTTCAAAAGGGAAAGGATTGAATTTGACAAAATTTGAACACCCTATTTCAAGAAAACCAATGGTGTTTTGACCAATATCCATTTAGCATTTTTTCTTCATTTTGAATGTACAGTTGATATGTAGCATTTGAAAGCGGTCGTTAAAAATTTTATGTTTCGAATATTGGAGTCGACAGGTGTTTTGGGGCACATTTTGCCAATTTAAACGTAAACGGTTGATTTTATCCATAGGAAGCAAGAGTACCGTTTTGTTGCAGAATAAAAAGGTGCACTAAAATGATGGATCTGCAAGACCAAAAAGATAACCTGAAAAAAGTTACGAGTAAAAGTACCACCCAAAAATAGCGCAAGTGGCGCCATCTGTGAGATACGTAGAAATTGACATTTTCTTCTTATTTTGCATCGCCAAAAACATAATAGTACTATATTTCAGTTCAGCAGCTTGATTATTATTTTTGGAGATATTGCCATAATTCAATTTCAAAAAAAGAACTACAACGCCCTGTATCTCCGTAACTATTAGGATTTGACCATAGTTGTTGAGCTCAATCGTAATATTATGATGTCCTCTACCTGCTCACGCGAGATTGCCGCATAATTACCGGACACCCTGTATATGGAAGGTAAAAGCAAGATGATAGTTCCAGCCTCAATGCCATAGGGACGCCGTTGTCCGACACCGCTTCCGCAAGTCCCTTCATTAGTGTGAACGTCAACGAAACAGAACCTCTTCTGCTCTTTAGCAGGTAATACAATAATAATTAATAACTCACACATAAGTATAAAAGTCACGTAAGTAATATTTGATATTATTCTCGCGTTATAATGATGAAATTCTATCTAACCTCAAAATTGTACTTATTACTTTTGTACTTTTACTTTAATAAAATTTACTACCTACCCTGCAGAACTATCAGCTGCCTCTTCACTCGCTTGGGCAGCTAATCGCGTGGGCTGCTAATACTTCTATTCTGCCTTTGTGACACAATATACCGTTTTACGTATGGTGTAAAAGAATAACTTACCTTTATAAGCAAGGAAGTGGAAAAGTTTATTGGCACTGCTTTTCCCTGTGATATTCACATATATCTGCGATGAGAGTTCTTCTTGATCACCATATTATACATTTTAATATTATTTTGTTTAAATCCGCCTTTAATGCAGAGCATATTTTTGTTAAAGATTCTCTTCAAGACAGTAAACTACACTTGCCGTTCTTCGGTCAAGTGTAAAAAGTTACAAGTCATTTAAACTAAGTACACCGACATTATGGAATGCAAGCAGTGCGCAAAGTGCAAAAAGTGCGACAGTAAAAAGACGGGTCAGGTCAATGAGTCAGGTGTAGTGCCTAGGCAAGCGCCTAAAGCCAGAATATTTAATTTCACAATATAGAGTATCCCCGTGAGGCCCCGCATTCCAGATTCCTAAGACTTAAAAACTATCCCGCAAACAGAAGCCCAGGTGTTCACGCCCGAGAAGTCGGCTCCAACTTAGGCCCTACCTAAAAATCCTGTGACGCAGCTCAGGCCATCTGCTCCGCGAATACCAGCGAAAACCGACCAAAACCAGATTTCCTAGTGGAGGCCCCCTCTGAGAAATAATATAAAAGGGCTCCAGACCAGGAGCTACCAACAGTAGTAAGCCGACTACCAGCAGTTGCCAGGGGAACCCCTTCCCGAGAGAAGAGGGCAGGCAGCCGCCCCTGCGGCTAGCCAGCCGCAGGCTATCACCCAGTTGCTGTAGAAATCCCTGACAAAACCAAGAAAGAAGCATTCTCCTAAGCACCGAAGTAATTTTCGACTGGCCAAAAGTAAGATATTTTTGTTTTAATTCCTTTGTGTCTGAATTGCCTTTTTATTTTGAATTTTGAAATTATGTTGAAAACTTTTGGAGAAATTGAACTTATTGTGCATTTTAATTAATTAGAAATAATTTCATAACGTTTATAAACCATGAAGGATTTTTGGGAATTTATTTTGAACCATACTATTCTACTGTAGATGCCAGAGTTTTTATTTTATCAAACTAAAATAATTTTGTAACTTTTATTGGGAATTTGAAAGGGTTTTGGAAAACTACTTAGAACCAAATTATTTTGCCGTTGAAATCAGAATTTTATATTTTACTTGAACTATTTTATGTCAGAAGTTTTGAGTAATTTTGAATTACATTTTTATACAAACTTGTACTGGGTAATTAAGCAATGTTATACAGAGTCATCAAGTAATTTTATTCTAATTAGGAAATCATCAAGTAATTTTATTCTATGTGGAAATCTTTTGCAATTTTTGTACTTTTAATCTGAAGGTTTGTTATTTTATGCCATAGTTTTATATTTGTGCCATTTCGACACATTGTCTTGTGTCCTATTTTAAATTCAATTGTTAAACAGTTGTGGTATTCTCAGCCCTTTATGATGGTAGTTGGCGAGCGGTTTTGTAAGGAGTGAGCCACAAGTTATTTTCTTTTAGTGTGGGCCTAAGGGTGAATAACGGATACACAGGGATAGTTTAATATGTGTATTAAGATTAAATACGAAACAGTACATTGAGTTAACAAAATACAGTTTAATAGGAAGTTTAAAAACCGGTGCAATAATCATTAATTAATAATTTAGAAATCTATAATTTCGCACGACGCTACACTCAAGATATCCGAAATATGACCCTTTTCTAAGTAACAAAAATCAAAACGTTTCAAAAGGTACACTGTTTAAGAATTGAATTTAAAATAAGACACAAGACAAAGTGTCAAAAAGGCACAAATATAAAACTATGGCATAAAATAACAAACCTTCTTTTCCCAGTACAAGTTTGTATAAGAATGTAATTCAAAATTTCTCAAAATTTCTGATATAAAATGGTTCAATTAAAAACAAAATTCTAAATTCAACGACAAAATAATTTGACTCCAAATAGTTTCCCAAATCGTTTTCAAATTTCCAATAAAAGTTACAAAATTATTTCTGTTTGAATAAAATAAAAGCTCTGACATCTACAGTAAAATAATATGGTTCAAAATAAATTCCCAAAAATCATAATACGGTTCACAAAAGTTATGAAATTATTTCTAATTAATTAAAAATGCACAATAAATTCAATTTCTCTAAATGTTTTCAAAATAATTAAAAATTCAAAATAAAAAAGGCAATTCAGACACAAAGGAATCAAAACAAAATTATCTTACTTTTGGCCAGTCCAAGATTACTGCGGTGCTTAGGAGAATACTTCTTTCTTGGTTTTGTTCATGAGGGATTTCTACAGCATCTGGGTGATAGCCTGCGGCTGGCTAGCCGCAAGGACGGCTGCCTGCCCTCTTCGGTCGGAGAGGGCTTCCCCTTGCAACTGCTGGTAGTCGGCTTACTACTGTCGGTAGCTCCTGTCTGGAGCCCTTTTATATAATTTCTCATGGGGGCCTTATTAGGAAATCTAGTTTTAGTCGGTTTTCGCTGGTATTCGCGGCGCAGGTGGCCTGAGCTATTTCACAGAAACTTTTAGGTAGGGCCTAAGTTAGAGACTATATCTTTCGAACGTGAACACCTGGCTTTTGACTGCGGGGACCTGAGAGCGAGGCTATATTTCGGCACGTGTGGCCTCCAGGGAGAATATCGGCTTTTCGGCGTTTAACCTTGGTATAGGATTTCGACTATTCTTGATGCGCGTTTCTGGAATATGGGGCCTCATCTAGGATATACCTACTGTAGGAATATTGTGAATTTAAATATTCTGGCTTTAGGCGTTTGCCTGGGCACTACACAGTGTACCTTTTCCTTTTGAAACGTTTGGATTTTGTTACTTAGAAAAGGGTCAAATTTCGGATATCTTTAGCATTGTGCGAATTCATAGATTTTTAAATTATTTATTAATAATTATTGCACAGGTTTTTTAAACTTCCTATTAAACTGTATTTTGTTAACTCAATGTACTGTTTCGTATTTAATCTTAATACACATATTAAACTATCCCTGTGTTTCCGTTATTCACCCTTAGGCTCACACTAAAAGAAAATAACTTGTGGCTCACCCCGTACAATACCGCTCGCCAACTACCACCATAAAAGGGGTGAGTTTACCACACAGGTAAAAATGCTCGAATAGTTGCACTTATCATGCGGACCATTGGATGGACGATCTCCATTTTTTAAATACGGATATGGACTTTTTATTGCATTTATTGAAATATTATTATTGAAATATTCATCTTTCCTCTAAAAAATATTTATTCATAGATTTTAATTTAGAACAAATTGAACTTCTGGATTTTTGAATTCTTTGTTCAAAAATAGAAAATGATTCATTTTTAAATGGTTGCATTATCATGAGATCTTGCACAAGGCAATCTAGGTTTCTTTGATTACGAAATGTAAGACGGAGTAAATTAAGCTGTTAAATCATCCCATTTACGAACTTCGAAGGATTAGGGCGAACCTGCAAGGATTAGGACGGTTCCAACTAATTTACTGATAATTGCGGAGCAGATGAAAACCATTGAAAGTATCATCGGGGTTTTGATTTGCAAAATTAGAATAAAGAGAATCGCAATAATGTTCGATAAAAAATAATATCTCTAAGGTATTTTCGTCGCCATTAAAGTTCGGAATTTTACCAATAAACAGTTTCAATAATTGATAATAATTGACTTGATTTCGTTCTGAATTGGTTGAATCTAAAGCTAAATTATTTAAAATATCAATTAATTTGTCTATTTTGACAGAATTAGTTTTTCTAAATTAAAAACGACTTTCTTAAAAAATAACTTAAATATGTGTCTTGAATACAGAGGAACACGATTTTATACATAAATCCAAACTAAACCTAACTAGGAAAAATCATATGCTCTAAAAATCCTAGGAACTTCACTGCTTAATTTGCCACAGAAAAACACAAGGCAATGATACACGGATTGGCTCTTACCCTTGGTCGATCTGCAAGTTCTGGGTCTTCCGATTTTCCGACGACACGGATGTGACGCAATGCGCAAACCGTGTCTTTCAACTATGCTACCGACTGCACCAGTTAAGAAGAGAGATTGAGCGAAGATCTTTTTAAAAAAGACAGAACTTTATTTGGCAACGTCCAAACAGTGAAAATCGTGTATGACGTGGGAACAAATATTTTTATATAATTAAAAGCTGACAATGCAAAATAAAAGCTGACCGTGAGAACTGTTTGCATTTCTTCGGTTAATTCTATTTGCTCCAGAAATGGGGCTCCATTCGTCGTACCTATCGAGAATTACAATGTCTCCATTTCTTTACTTCTTGAACCGGAATGAATTTCTTTAGTGGTCTTACACTACTGCTTCTTCTTCGGTCAGGTTTCTAGATGGTAGAGCCGGAGCCTACCACTTTTCACGTCCTTTCATGTTGCATAAAAAATCCTGTTCATCGAAATGAATAGAACACGCATAGGTACATTGAGTCCTTCCAGATAATATTATTGTCGATGACACCTAGAGTACTAAGCCACTTTCTAAATTTAGTTTCCTCTCTTCAAAACCTAAAAATCAGCAAGAAATCAGAAATATTTGGGAAACAATTATACCTATTTAATTACCTATGAATTGTAACTTCACAACTTGGATGTAAAAGTCTCTTCGCATTTTCACAATGCTTTACCAAATCGTCAAACGAAAAGTTATTAAGCGTAAAAAATATAAACAAAAAATAGCTATTAAAAACTAAATATAGGCTTAAAAATGGCAGCGAATTTCATCCCTGTACGTTCCCTGCGCCTTGCCCAATAGGGCCAAAAACGGTATATGTTAATATACAGGCATGTGCGTGCGCCAAGGCCTCTGAGATGTTTTTGTGGCGGGCTAGCCGAAGTGCTTGGCTAGTGTCGCTGTCATCAACGCCATCTATGAAGCCGCTTAGCGAGATTGTTCCTGGAATTCGACTGTGGGCGATGGATAGGCTAGGTCAGGTTTACCAGGCGGACAATGTCGGCTTCAAATTGTTGCAGGGTCTCATCAGTGCGTTGTTGTCTACCTGTCAGTTGCGCCTGGTATACCCTGTTGCAGATGGGCTTCCCCATATCGCATTTTGAGGGCTCTAACCGCAGGGAACTATAATCAGGTTGAGCGTCGGCCGGTATCGTTCGCAACACTTCGGTGGCCTCTCCTCGTAGGCATAACTTTAAATTCCGGACTTTCTCTTTTCCTGTCCAGAAGGTTCCTTCTGCAGCAGCCTAAAACTGGTTAAGGTAAGTGCTCCATTCCACTTTTCCATCAAACTTGGTAGGCTTCATTATCATAGAGGATGTGGTCATGGCTGCTTCTAATTTTGATACTCCCGGTAGCTACCGCTGATTCATCCTCGCCTCCAGCTGTTCCATTCTTTCTTCACTGTTGTCCAATTTTGTTTTTATTTTGCCCAGTTCGGTTTGTACTTCCATCTTAATTTCTGTCTTCATTTGGGTTATTTCTTTTTCAACAACTTCTTCAAAGTTAGTAGTTTTCTTCGGTAATTCTATTTGAATCTCTTCTAATTTCATGTTGGTTTCATCTCGTCCAGTTTTAATCTCTACCTTAAGGTCGCCCAGTGGCGGCTCGTGGCAGTAAAATTTGTGAGTTCTGCCAGTGGCAGTGGCGTAACCAGACTTCATAAAGATCGAGGGGTCATTGGCGTGCCAAGCATGACCAGGGGGGTCGGAGGGGGGGGTATGGAATACCCCCCAGAGACAGGGGGGTCCGGAGGCCCGCCTACGGGAAAAAATAATTTAGAGGTGCAAAATTGGGGTTTTTTAAGCGTTTTGCGTAAAGTTTTTGACCCTTTTCAAAGTAACTTTTTTGTTCGAAACTGTGCAAAATTCTTTAGAATATGAATATAAAACATGTAACTTACCAATATTTTTATATATTGCCTTGTATTTTCAGCTTAGGATATTATTTGGACGTTGGGCGGCAATCGTATGAGTTTTTTTATTAAGATTTATTTAAATTTAACTGCACATTTAACTCACTAACATAAACTTTTGTTCATTTCAATTTTAACATCAAATAGTTTCTTTTTGAAGATTAAGTCAATTCTTCGATTTTTTTGCTGCGAATTTGTCTAACTTTCTCGTTAAAGTTTATAGCTTTGGTGAATTTTTTTTCCATCGAAAGCATCGATAGGGTCACCAGACGTTCTTCCACTATAGAATTGCGTAAAAAAGTCTTGATGCGCTTTAAAGTAGAGAAGGAACGTTCGGCTTCGGCTGTTGGCATGGGAATAGTTATCAGTATTTTCAAGAGCTTTTTAGTTTCTTGAAATGAATTAGTTAAATTATTTTAATGAGTAATTTAAAAAAAGGTATTGCTCCCTGTCGGTACCTGCAGTCAGAGTCGCTTTCCGGTATTAGACACTTAGAGCACTCCAGAGCTACTCACGAGTACTCCACTTCCATTTCATTCTTTCGGGTATGCTTGAGCATGATGCTCCATAGTTGCTTTTTTTCCTCCCCCCCCCCTGCCCTCTCGAGCACCAGCCGTTTATTAGGTACGTGACGCTACGAGTTGCGCAGTAGAATCATTGATTGTCAGTTTGATGATTTATGGACCTTCTCTTGATTCTCTTGCGGAGTCAATGCTAATTAACGAAAAATTTAACTTACCATAACTCCACTTTCAACCATTTTTTCCATTTCTATTTGCAAATTATAGAATTTGCGTCGTAAATTTAAGGTTAGTTCATAGGCATAAAACAAAAATAATAACTGGATCTTAAATTAATAGCGTTCGGGTATGAACGGCACACAAGCAAAACGGAGTCTCAAACACACAGAGCTTTCCTAATCAAGGTTAGGGTACGAGTCGAAAGTTTCTTTTAATTTTTCGTCAGGAAAATAATTAATGTAGTTAGCAAACTGGTCGGAATGCAGCAATGAGGCTGCTAACAAATGATTTTTGTATTCAAATCTGCCCTTAGCGGAGTTAATAATTACATCACATACTTCTATCGCAGCAATACGGTGATCAGACTGACTGTCATTATTTCTTTTTCTTTTAAAAGGCATTGCTTCACAATCAAGCGAAGATATTATATGTTCTTGGCTTCGTTGATAATTTCTTCTATTGTCATAAAGCATGCCTTTTGGGGGCATTCACAAATGTCGCAAACGAAAATAGTCTCTCGACTGGTGCTGACGATGGAAGAATACAATTATATTTTAAAAAAACTTTTCTATTATTGTAGACTATGTCAGTGATGACGCATTTATTTTGCATTGCATTTTGTTGGCGAGGTTGGCCCAAACAACGTTGCAACATTTCCAAAATCAATCCAGGTTTCCCCGATTAATCAGCTCGGGCCGTCGCCGGCCGGCACCGCAAGATTGTGTAAGTAATTGTAATTGAAAAAGTAATTGTAATTGAAAAAGTAATTGTAATTGAAAAAGTAATTGTAATTGGAAAAGTAATTGTAATTGAAACAGTAATTGCATTAAAGGAATTTTAAAAAGGAATTGCAATTCTCAGAAGTAATTGATTTTAAATTACAAATACAATTCCTTTTCAAAAAGTACTTGATATTAAATTACAATTACTCTCTCTATTTCAAAAGTAATTCCAACTAAGTACAATTCCATGAAAAGGAATTAATTGATAGTTCAATTACTTTCGCCTAATTACTTGCCCAGCTCTGGTCAATTTCTAGAAAACCCATGGAAGCTCTACAGGCAAAACAATGAAAACTAAAAGAAAATGGGGCCCTGGGGGCTTCAGGCCAACAAAGATGTAACGGAAAATGCATACAAACTAATCATAAAAATTATAAAACTGTAAGTAGCCGTACCGAAACTTAAAATTTATCTGCCAAATCTTTGAGTAGGTTAGAAAACAGTGCAAAAATGTTCATTGAAAGCGGATATAACAACTTTAAAGGCATTTTTTGTTACAATATGTAAAAATAAATTCAAAATCAAAATAAGTTATGTGGTAGAATCTTCTGAGGGACAATTTAAGGGCATTTTTTGTGAGAAGTCAGTAGCGAGAGTTAGAAATCATGTAATTATTAATAGTGCGGTCAATAAAGGAGGTCTAGAGTGCGTGAGCAGAGACCCAAGCGATTCTTTCAGAAACTTGTTCAGGGTCCTTTGCTTAGGGAGTGTACATACTAAAAGTCCTGCCGTCTAGCAAGTGAGCCGCAGAGGGGGGAGCACAAAGAAGGTCCCACTTTTGGGTTTTTCGCTTATATTTCAAAAACGGTGCGTTATAGTGCCGCGTTCAGTATAGTTCATGAAATCAGTGGCAAATATTAAGCTTGGCATCAGCTCGCTCCCACCAACTGAGAAGGCAGCTAAACAGTATTCCCATTCCCGGCGCAAATACCACCAAGTGCAACAGTGGCTCAGGAATGAGCTGCCTCGTCTAGAGGGTGGAAAACAATGCTGAACTGTTCCGCGGCGTGCCTCCACTACCAGGGGAATATTTCCTCAACGGCGTGCCTGTTTACCACGAGGTTGACGATGAAGACGACATAGAGCCCCTTCAGGAAGAACTCCCACCACTGAGGATGAGGATACCATGGACGAAGAACCGTTGCCGGGACCCTCATGGCCAGAAAGGATGAAAACGTGATCCTGTAGAGAGTCTAACATTGAGTTAAGTTATTGAGACTGAAAACAATGAGAATTATTGAACTCGAATAAAATTATTTACTTTACACAGTGTGTCCCTGGATTGAGTTCACGAAGGTATAAATAACAAAAAAAATCGAGTTGAAATTTGAGCATCTGGGAATCAGCTCTGTTTGGTTTTAAACTAATTTGTGTTGTGACATAGGTTTGCACCACCAGCAAACTACATCGTCGAATTGGCAAACGGTGAAGAAATTCCAGTTACAGGAGAGCACGACGCCTTTATAACGATAGGCTCTAATAAGTTCAAGCACAGAGTCCTTGTGGCTGAAATAACCGACGATGCCATATTAGGACTGATGAATGTCATGCGTGAACAGCGGTTCAAGATAGAAGTTCACTAGAGGATTTTGAGGACAAAGACAGAAGAAATTCTGATGCGAAAAGATTTGGTTATACCATGAAGTTCAGGCAATTATGAGAAATCAGGTTGCATCACAACAGGTTCCAGAGCCCCTACCAGAGAGTCGGAAGAATATGGTCGAAGAAGCCGCTGCTTACTTAACAATGGAGCAGCAGTACCAACTGCGAAAACAGATTGAAGAAAATCGTGATGTGTTTGCTACGTCTGAATGTGATTTTGGAAGGACAGGTTTAGTACAGCTGTACAGCACAGAACAAATACTGGCAATAGCCCTCCGATCAAACAGGCTCATCGAAGAATACCCTTTGCTAAGCAAGAAGAGGAGCTATGTTGAAGGAAATTGAACAACAGAGAGTCGTTGAACCGTCACAGAGCCCATATGGACTTCTCCAGTTGTCCTAGTGAAGAAGAAAGATGGTCCTGTGAGGTTTTGCGTAGACTATCGACGGTTAAATGATGTCACCAAGAAGGACACCTACCCTCTACCCAGAATAGATGACACATTACACACTCTATATCTGGTTCAAAATGGTTTTCCACGTTGGACTTGAAGAGTGGGTACTGGCAAGTTGAAAAAAACTGCATTTATTTAACGTTATGCCATTTGGCCTCTGTAATGCACCAGCAACCTTTGAGAGGTTCATGGAGTCTGTGCTAAGAGTTATGACATGAAAATCCTGTCTAGTATATTTGGATGATGTCATTATTTTGAGAAGAAAAGAATGTCCGAGAGGTATTCCAGAAGTTACGAGAAGCTAACCACTAAGCCCGAAGAAATGCTGTTTCTTCAAGAAGGAAGTTAGATATTTGGGGAATTTAATTTCAGAGCAAGGAGTTAAAACATACCCAGAAAAGATAAAGACAATTGAAAAATGGCTTCGACCAAAAGATAAACATGAACTAAGAAGCTTCCTGGGCCTGTGCACTTATTACAGGAGATTCGTCCTAAACATTGCACACATAGCCAGGCCGCTGCGTAAGCTAACAGAGGATGGGATCGATTATATGTGGACCTCAGATTGTGAAGAAGCATTTCAGACCTTGAAGAAAGCTTTATGTTCTTCACCGATTTTGACGTTTCCCGTTCCTGGAAAGACATTCATCGTGGATACAGATGGAGCAACTTTGGTGTTGGAGCAGTGCTGTCCCAGGAGCAAGAAGGGCAAGAAAAAGTTATTGTCTACTTCAGTAAAAACTCTGTCAAAGCCAGAGAAACTACTGCGTGACAAGAAGAGAACTGCTAGCAGTGATCAAGGCCGTTGAACGTTTCCACAAGTATTTATATGGCCAACCTTTCATATTCAGAACAGATCACGCATCACTAAAATGGCTAATCCAGTTCAAGAATCTAGAAGAACAAGTGGCAAGTGGAACACCGCAAAGGAGAAAACCATAAGAATGCTGATGCATTGTCAAGAAGACCCTGTAATGAAGACTGTCATCACTATAATCGACAGGAATTAGGAGGAAACCCGGACCTAATTTTATGTAAACAAACTACTGTCCGCGGACCTGAAAACTGGGATTCGGAAATCATCGCCAGAGAGCAAAGCGAAGATCCCATATTTGGTATAATATTTGACCTAAAAGTGAGTCATATACCCAAACCTGAATGGAAAGATGTTTCGGACAAATCACCAGAGTTAAAGGCGTACTGGGCGCAATGGGACTCGTTAGTAATTAAAGAGAGTTTGGGAAAGTTCAGATGGAAAAGAAAAGCTATTTCTAACAGTACTTACTTCCCAAGAAGAGAGTGTCAGAGGTCCTGAAAGCCGTTCACGAAGGCGTTGGAGGTGGACACTTTGGCATTACCTCGAATAGACCTCGAATAAAGTTAGAGAGAGGTTTTACTGGGTAAACTCTCGGAAAGATGTCGAAGATTGGTGCCGCCGATGTCAAGAATGTGCTTCGGCGAAAGTACCAAACACTCGGAGCTCCTTTTGAAAGGATCGCCATCGACGTAGTAGGACCGTTCCTAACCAGCGAATCTGGCAACCGTTATGTGTTAGTCGTCATGGACTACTTCAGCAAGAAGTCTATTCAATCCCCAACCAAGAGACCACAACAGTCTCAGAGGTCCTGTTACAAAATTGGATACCTATATATGTTGTTTTGGTGTCCCAAGAGAACTACACTCTGATCAGGGTTGCAATTTTGAGTCGAAGATTTTTCATTACAGGATCTGCCGCCTGCTAGGGATTTCCAAGACAAGAACAACACCCCTGCACCCCCAGTCTGTTGGTATGGTGGAGCGGTTCAATAAAACTTTAGAAACGTACCTGAAGATGGTTCTGCTGTGCATGAAGCGACAGGAAAGTCTCCAGCTAAGATTATTTTCGGAGACAATCTAAGGCTTCCTATCGACATCCTAACCGGCCGACCAGAAAATCCAGATTGTACTGATGACTACATGAGTCACCTGAGAGAGCGTCTCCAGTTGGTTCATGAAGATGTTCGCCAGAAGTTGCATCAAGAAAGCGACAAGATAAAGATCCGCTACGATCTGAAAGCAACCAGTGTTTAATTATATATGGGTGACAAAGTGTGGTTATACAATCCCAAGCGAACAAAAGATCGGTCTCGATAGAAGTTGGGAAGAACAATACATCGTCGTGAACAAGATTAATGATGTCGTTTATTGTATAAGACGTAGCCCAACAGGAAAGGTGAAGATAGTAAATGTTGTCAGGTAGGTATTGTCTCCATACCATGAGAAGATAGATTATGGTCATATAACTTGATCGGGACGATCAAATGTTAGAGGGGGGCAGTGTAACGAAAAATGCCTCTAAAATTTTAAGTTTGGGTATTCTACATACAGTTTTATAATTTTTATGATTAATTTAGAGGCATTTTCCGTCAAATCTTTGTTGGCCTAAGGGCCCCAGGGCCCCGTTTTCTTTTAGTTTTCATTGCTTTCCCTGTAGAGCTTCCATCAGTTTCTAGAAATTTGCTAGAACTTTGATTTGTGCATCTGTCATTGGCCAGGAATATTCTAGAGTAGTCTCCAGGCTTCCATTTGAATATAATAATATATAATATATTTAAATATAAACCCTGGGAATTGGGCCTAAGGGAAGTTGAAGGTTATAACGCGATTTTAGTGCGATTTTTAGAGCTGAGAGAATATTTCTTGGTCAGTGACAGTACCTATCCGACAAGTTTATTTGTGATTTGTGAAGGCTAAACCATAAACCCATCAGTATAGCATCTAATATTTTTTGAATATGCAAAATAAGTCCCTAATGAGCAAAAAATATTCCCTCGTATTAAACATTGTTACAATATTTTACGAAATATGTTCAGTAATTGCATATAACCAAGATATTTGTTAATCGCAGATACAAATATAATAGGTTAGATGAATGTCCAAATGATGTATACCTATGTTTATATTTTCTAAAATTTATTTGTGGCGTAAACAGATCCATTGAATTTTAATTGGGTTTTCGCCACCAAACTGGTTAAAAGACAACTTTTTCAAGTTGCCTGGAAAATTAATAAATTCTTAACAGTAAATGAACTAAACTTTTAACTTGTAACTCAAAAAATATCTTCAACAAATTTGTTTCCTGAGCTTTCGGAGAATAAATCTTCCTCCCTTCTCAAAGATCATGTCATGTCAAAGTGAAATGACAGATTACTTTGACGTGACATGATCTTTGAGAAAGGAGGAAGATTTATTCCTCGAAAACCGCAACCCTCTAGCTTTAATAATAACCGAGTTTTTGAGAAAAACACCCAAAGACACCCAAAATGGGTGTTTGTTTTGAATAAGGAGGGATATTTCCACAATATTTAACCTAACCTAACTTAGCGGTTCTATAAATATTTACAAATTGAACATTTAACTTAAGTAGATTATAGGCACGTTCACCCTAGGAATGTGCAATTTTGGAATATTGCTAAATAGTATATTCATACAGCAAATATCTTATGAATGTTCACAAATGGTTGTATACAAGACATTCACGATATACTTATCTTATGAATGTTCACGAGTGGCAATAATTGGAATATCGTGACGTCACCGAGATTCTAGCTTACACTATTTTTAGGTAGTATTTCCAAGTACGTGGGCTCAGTTGGTCAGAGCGTTGAACTTGTAAATTGATGGTCGTAGGTTAGAACCCTGCAACTGGCGTTAGCGTTTTATTTTATTTTATAATATACACGTGAATATTAAATGGATATACATAGAACATACAAAAATGCTTCTGAAGTTTTCAAATAAATCTTCAATGAATATTTGTGGAACATACATTCAAGATATATTTATGAATATTTATGAGTGAAATAGTACCTTCAAAAGGCAAACACCGGAATGTTGCCTGAATGTTCAGATAATGTTTCTACAGTTTTTATGAATATTTCTACAATATGCATGTTCTCTGAAAAAACATTATCAGAATATTCCGGCAATGTAATTTTGATATTAGGGAAGGTGGTAACCAAAGCAACGAATTTGGACTGTGATTGTTGAAATACAGTACAATATAGTAATTATAGTTGGTCCAGATTGAGGCACACCTTAAAATAGCAACCATAATAAGTAAGAAGCCGGATGCGGTCAATATAATATAACCGCATGAAAGATACAATATCGTTTACACGGCCAACGAATCAGAACGCTCCATTTCGTAGTTAATAATAATCCAGTCCTCGAAATTTTGTGCATCTAATAAGCTAGCAAGAGTAACTATATACCTAAACAATAATGTATTTTCTTCTAGATGTCTTAGTGATACTGAATTAAAAAAGAGCTTGAATTATTGCGGTCATACACTTCATTTCAGACTCCTTTTAGCTACCCCCCCATGGCCCGAAAGGTAAAATGAACACGTTCCCCTTTCCCCTCTACCCCCGGTCCCCCGATCTTTGTTTGTTCCGGATTCAGGTCTTCCTTTGTATTTTCACACACAATCAGTGGCGTAGCTATCATATAGCGGGAGTAAGAACGCTTACGGGCCCAAGGCCAGTAAGGGGCCCATACCAAGTTAAATAATAAAACTAAAACCAAAATCTGGCAAAACAAGCTAAGCCCAAAAATGATTGAAATATCTATATTCATGTTCTCATGAATACTAAATAAGAGGGCGCGCCGGCGTCGTCGTCACTGCGCATCATCAAGAACCACAGAGATCATATATATAGGTAGAGTGCTGGACGATGTTTTTTATACATAGGATGCGCGGAAAATCTTTGACGAATTTAAAAATCATAGAATAGTAAAAAATAGTATTTAATAGGCCCAGTGGACATGCGCACTTGCAATTTGAGGTAGTGTTTTGTGAAACTTGACACTCTTTGACAGCCATTTGACAGCGACAACCTACCCTTGTTTGCATCATAGACGCTTTGTGACATAATTTTTTTCGATTTTCAGCTAATTATTCAATAGTCAAAACGCAGCTAATTGAAAATGCGATACCAACTCTTCTATTAAAACCACCTAAACCGTCATTTAAATAGGTAAGTATAATATATATACAATATATTCATATATATATATATATATATAGGTAGAGTGCTGAACAAGTCCCTTTTTATGGCAAATTGTGGATTTGCGCATGGGCCTATGGAACATAAATAAATTAAAATTAAAAAATAAATTAAGCTCACCTCAACGTGGACTGGTCATGACTTCGGTAACTACAACTAAAATAGGTTCGTTTATACAAGTAAAACTAGTATCGTCCAAACTACTAGAATTTGCTTCACTGATGCTAGAACTTGACTTGTTTTCATCTACCTTTATAATATATATATATATATATATATATATATATATATATATATGTATATGATCTCTGTGTCAAGAATGGATTCAAACGGTTCTATTATTTCAGTCTGTGGTTGACAGCACGAGCGGACGTGCGGACGAGTTTCGAGCGGTGTGACGTGTGACCAGTCGCTGGCTATTAGCTATAGTGTGGAAAACTCAACCCCTGTTGGTGGTAGTTGGCGAGCGGTATATACGGGGTGAGCCACAAGTTATTTTCTTTTAGTGTGGGCCTAAGGGTGAATAACGGAGACACAGGGATAGTTTAATATGTGTATTAAGATTAAATACGAAACAGTACGTTGAGTTAACAAAATAGAGTTTAATAGGAAGTTTAAAAACCTGTGCAATAATTATTAATGAATAATAAAAAAATCTATGAACTCGCACAATGCTACACTCAAGATATCCGAAATATGACTCTTTTCTAATTCACAAAATCCAAACGTTTCAAAAGGTACACTGCTTAACAATCGAATTTAAATTAGGGCACAAAACAATATGGCAAAATGGCACAAATACATAAACTATGGCATAAAATGACAAACCTTCAGATTAAAAATACAAAAATTGCAAAAGCTTCCCAAATAGAATAAAATTACTTGACTCTGTATAGCTTTGCTTAATTTCCAGTACAAGTTTGTATAAGAATGTAATTCAAAATTACTCGAAATTTCTGACATAAAATAGTTCCATTAAAAAAAAAATTCTGATTTCAACGGCAAAATAACTTGACTCTAAATAGTTTCCCAAATCCTTTTCAAATTTCCTCTAAAAGTTACAAAATTATTTCTGTTTGAATAAAATAAAAGCTCTGACATCTACAGTAAAATAATATGGTTCAAAATAAATTCCCAAAATTCATTCATGGTTTATAAACGTTCTGAAATTATTTCTAATTAATTAAAAATGCACAATAAATTCAATTTCTCTAAAAGTTATCAACATAATTTCAAAATTCAAAAATAAAAAGGCAATTCAGACACAAAGGAATTAAAACAAAAATATCTTACTTTTGGCCAGTCCAAACTTACTGCGGTGCTTAGGAGAATGCTTCTTTCTTGGTTTTCTTCATCAGCAACTGGGTGATGGCCTGCGGCTGGCTAGCCGCAGGGGCTGCCGCCTGCCCTCAGTGCCCTCTTCTTTCGGGCAGAGCTTTCAGCGGCAACTGCTGGTAGTCGGATTACTACTGCCCTAGCTTCTGGTCGGGAGCCTTTTTATATCATTTCTCCGAGAAGGCCTCCGCTAGGAAATCTGGTTTTCGCTGTCGGCGCAGGTGGCCTGATCTTTTTCCCAGAATTTGGCCTCGCTTTTAACCTTAGCACTTGTGGCCTGGCCAAGCTTCATAGAAGCGGATAGTTTTTTAAGTTTAGGAATCTGGAATGCGGGGCCTCTCTAGGATATACTGTAGGAATATTGTGAATTTAAATTTTCTGGCTGGGTGCTTGCCTGGGCACTACAATAGCTATTATTACTGGTTCATGTGCATGCGTTGTTTATTTCCAGTACAGTTAATAGTTGTCGATTTAATTTTAAATACTCGTATTCCTGCAAAATGGAGAAGAAAACGAGTGGAGCATACAAAAGAAAAATAAGGAAACAAAAGGAAAAGAAAGTAAAAAAATGCAGAAAATTGACAGTTTTTTATTTAACAAATTTGAATCCCTGAATGTAACCAAATTTACCCTGAAATTCCCAAAAATTGTGATTCACCTTCGAGTACAACTTCAGAGTTATCAACAATTACCTTGATAACCTCAGTGGTTGCTGAATCTATAGTAAAATCGAGCAATCCGTACGCCTGGCGTAAATAAAACCACGTGTTCAATGACGATCCGCGATTGGTCGGTTGTTTTCAGGTATTTAGACACTGCTACAAATAATTTTATCGATGTTTTGAACCATTTTAATTAAGCCAATAATTCTTGTCTGAAATATTTTGATGCACCTACACAATTGTAAGACTACAATTAAATAAAGGTCGTACCTCCGTGCGGCTATGGCAGATATTTCAACGCACGTGCTCTTGTTTACGGCAGGCGTAAGAGTTGCTCGATTTTAGTATAGGCCCATTATCGATAGTATTCAAGCCTCAGATGATACAAATAAAATTCAAGATTTTCTTGCTCTTACCGATACTAATAATCTGGATATAGAAAAATCATCTGATACGAATGATTCGTTAAACCCGCTGACTTAGGTGAATGGATTAGGTACTGATAACTTAATTTGTTTTTTTTTCTAATAAACTGATTTTTCAAAATTTGTATTGTTTTTTTTTCACTTTAGAATTTTGTTTGGGATTTGCCGTTTGCAGGGGGGGGGGGCATGGGATTGTTTGCCCAACAAAGTCTTGCTACGCCACTGCGTTGCTACACAATGCGGCTTCTTTCCTTGGTTGTTATTCTAAGGGCTACACCCCTACACGATGGCCATGTTAGGGATTATTAAGTGTTAAGCGCCTCTCAGAAAAATAAAAAACTGGCTTTGAATTGGCAAGTTATTTCCCATAATAAAAAAATAATGTTTACAGTTCGGGTGACAGATCTCGTGCTAATCATTACAAGGCAGTAGCGTACCTCTTATTTTTAAAAATAGTTATAAAAAATAGAAGTACAAATTGAAACAAATTGAAGTAAATAACCCCAGGTACTCGGTATAATAGCTGTGTTGGCAGAGCAATCCCGAAATGGTTCTAACTAGTACGAGTCAATTCTAAAATTCAAACTTATCAATGTTATTGACAGTTTATATTAGTTCAGGATTATTCGGCGAACACAGCTTAAGTATTATTATAATATAAAAAAAATATAAAAAAAAACTTTTTATAGAAACAAGCTTTTATTTAAGCCATGAACTAAAAGGGATAAAATAAGTTTAAGTTTATGTTAAGGTAATTCGATGCCAAGTGCAGTGGCGGCTCTACGGGGGGGGGGGGGCTACAGTGGATATAGCCCCTCCCCCATGGACTAATACCGTAAGGTAGGCACTTAAAAAATATGTCGAAGGAAAGGTTGAATGGTTTATCACTCGCTAGTATAAATTTGTCGCGGGAAATTGACGTCCATGAAGTGGTTAATGTTAATAGTTTTTGCAAAATGAAGCCTCGTCGTATAGAAATGATTAGTATTAATAGTATTGTATTTTAATGAATAAAATGAATAAAAAATGTGTTTCCTATTTTATTACAAAATTTCGGAAATAGAAGCCCCTCCCTTGACTACATCCTAGATTCGCCAAAGTAGGTACCAATTAATTTTATCGGACAGTGATTGGTTGATAAGCAAGTACATGCCAAAGAATATATTTTGTTTAGAGTTCGCGCGACAAGCTTTTTGCGTTGACTGACGTATTTATAAAGACTTCTCCTCACGGCTATAGCTTTATGTCCTGGAAAACAGATGTCTCTGATGGATAACAATGTGTTCTGCATTGTATTTTATCTCCGGAAAGCGCATGGTGAGCCAAAAATGTGTCAGACAGCCGTGAGCAGTCTTTAATAATATCAGTCAACGCTTTTTTATTTAAAAAAGCTTGTCGCAGTTTGGCATTGAATTATCATAACGAAAACCTAAACTTATTTTATCCGTTTTAGTACACGCGCGGCCTCATAAATCGTTCCACTAGGCATGAGAAATAAGCAAGAAATCAAGAATTTCGGGTAAATGCGGCAACGTTGCGCCAATTCCACGGCTTCTCAAATCAACAACTTCCCCTACATTCCCTCTCCCTCGTACCGACGTCAGTTAGGTTAATAAATCGCTGCATTATCATTTATTAAAGTGGATGTAAAGTTTTACACAGTTTCTTGGGGTTTTGAGATTAACGTAACGTGAAATTACGCGGATTTCTTTGATTGTCAAAGTGATATTAGTTAAATAAGGTATAATCGTTGACTGACTTATTAATAAGACTTCTCACGACTATAGTTTCATGTCCTGGAAAGTAGATGGCGCCTATAGTCAAAAATATATTTTGCATTGTATTTTGTCTCCGGGAAGCGCATGGTGAGCCAAATAACTGTCAAACATAACATCCGTGAACAGTCTTTATGAATATTACATCAGTCAACGGTATAATCTTAGTATAATTGTGTTATTATTTATTATAGAAGAATGTCGTAGTGTTTTTTTTTACATTGGTTTATTACACTTCTTTATCTCAACCGAGAACCAAATCTTTGGTTTATTTCATTTTTAAAGCTTCCCTGGAGTTCTCGGGTGAGGTTCTGATGCTTCCCGGGCCCCCGAAAATCCGAGAAATTAGAAAAACAAGCAATTTCCAATAGTGGTTTCAGAGGATTTTCCATCATCGGTTTCGTTGATTCTACAACCGTCCCGTTTCTTGAAAGTGGTTAATCGTGAATCGGGAATTTCTCTTAGATATCGGATTTTCGAGGTTCTTTTTGGTACCAGAGGAAAGTACGACACCCAATAAGAGATTTACCACCTTCTTCGATTTTTAGAACGGCTCTATTCGAGATTGTCGAAAGACTTTTGCGAAAAAAGCCACCAATGTCCGTGGGCGGGGTTATGAGATTTTCCACTATTATTCAGGCAATCTAAGGCAAGGCCAACCTAACAGCGCTGAATTTACTGTTTTTTGCACTGTAACTGGCAATGTCACGTAAGGTAATTAGGTAATGTCGCGTAATAAGATGTTAGATTTGCCGTCACTTTTACGCTTTTAAGGTTATCGCTGGCTTTCAAACCGCGAGAGAGGGGAGGCGTAATTGCAACGTTGTCAGTTGAACGCGCGCCTTTGCGTCCACATGTATTGGAATGATTTCTAGGGCCGCGCGTATACATGGCTTACTTAAATAAAAGCTTGTTTTTGAAAAGGTTTTTTTATTAATTATTTTATTTTGTGCTTCTTTAGTACCTACCTATTTGATTCGCATCTCAGGAGGTTGTAAGTGACCGTAATTTTCTCTTGCAGGGTTCAAGACACTGTTGGGTACTTACCCAGTTATTCCAACGCCATCAAGTCACTGTTTGATACTTGATATCCAGATACCCTTTTCTCCTTTCGTACCTATCCTCAGCCCGCCACTTTTTTCAAATCAAATACCCACCTACCTAGAATCCCTCGTTTCCTTTGAAAGTTTCGGCTTTCTTAGGGAACAGCCCCCCGTCAGCTCAGTCTGGCAAATCCCCATTAATAAACGACCTTTTACTTCAAAGCCAAGGGTTACTTCAAGGTAACTCTTACAAACAATCCAACCGTCAAAGCTTCCTACAAAATAGGGCTGAAATTTCATTACTTCATTACCATACCCTAAAACAAGCGAGGTTTTTAGTGGGTATGCCCCTCTTTGGGGAGAATCCCACACTACCTCACGGTACGGCCGTGTGGTGTCTATAAAAGATTTTCCTCTCCTGTCGCAAAACTACAAAAAAATCTCAGGTGGTTGGTAAAGAAATTTACTCCGTCATCTTGGGTCATCCGCCCTATTGGATTTAGTATGACACGTTAGTCACCTTATCGTTTTCTACTCTTCAAATCCTTTCATTTGATACCCATGTCGAGAATGTTGTGAAGAGTTAGGAAATCCGCCGTCTTGGGGCGGCCGCCATATTAGATTTAGTATGACGTCATTCACCTTATTGTTTTCTACCCGCCGCGCCGAGCCCTTTCGTTTCGTACCCATGTTGAGAATTATTTTCCCTGTAAAAGTATCTTTTACCGTGCCCGTGCCCCAAACTGGGTACGCCTATGTACTTACGGATGATAAGTATGTAATCTCCTTTGGCAAGTTTGTGATGTCCGGGATTCAAAACGACGGTCGTTGCTTACTTGTAAGATTTATTCACTACTGGATACACATCACATTTAACAATATAGGGATGAGACTTACTTTGTAGACATTTACTACTACACTGACTGTTCTTTTCTGAACTTGGAATCAACTAGGAATTAATTATAGACTAACCTTGTGTGATACTTTATATCGGTAGAGTGGAGCGTCATTGGTTCTGATAAGGGTTGTACGTGAGTAAACTTCTAGAGATGAATAATAAGTTTAAACTATGATCGTTTGCTCGCGATAAGTTAATTTGTTGTCGAATTCCGGATTCAATTGATAATTATGTTTATGCAGAAACGATGACTAGCCACGAGAAAGTTAAATAGTAACATTTTAAAATGTACTTAATGTGTTTACATAAATATAACAGAATAAAAATAGAAATAGACGAAAACAACTATACAGGGTGTATAAAGTGTGTTGGTACATTACACCTCCCCCTAAGATTAATTAATATAAAATGGAAAATTTTATTTTAATTTGCTTAGAGTAAAAATATGAAAACATAAAATAATGTAAGGTAATAATACATATAATAATACTAATAATAAGCATAATAATAAAATAAGGAAAATAATAGATATAATAATAATATAAAATTAACCTATACTGCGTAAATTAATAAATTACCATGGTTGTTAATTATCATGATTAAGGTCTGTCTTTATCTTTGCTAATCGACTACTACGTCGCAAAGGAATTTCAACGCCTTTTACACTTGGTTCCTTTTCACAAGAATCGCTGTCTATGTCAATGACACTCATCTCTCTAGACTGTTTTTTGCATATTTTTAGAGTTAAAATATTTGTAATAGCAGGACAAGAGGTAGTACTATTATGATGACGTAAGCTAAGAAAACATGATGGAAAACATCTCTTTTTTAAATAAATAAATAGTGTGTAAATAATATAGAAAAGTAAAACTTTAAGAATAGTCATGATTATATATACCAAGATAGAATTATTAGAAATTTTTGTAAAAATACTTTCTTTTGAAAACTCATCAACTTGTTCCTTTAGATGTTCGAGCTTGTCACTGGCAAATTTAAGTGAATCCGTGTCTAGATTTTTTAAAATAGGATCTAATTGTAAATTATCTAGTGAGTATTTTTTTTCTTTTTATAGCAATCATCGTTACTGTAGTTCAGGAATTATCGGTTGGAAGACAATTTCTTTTATGGTGGTTTCGGCAGTGATAAGAGTACTAGGCGTATAAAGTTTACAATTTTGGTTGATTTTTAGTATGCCTGTTCCATTTAATAAATAAGTTTTTGGATCGGTTGAGTCACAACTTAGAGTTACTTCTGTAGCTTTTGGCAATACAAAAATCCAAGAATTCGGGGTTATTAGTTTATGCCAAATTTCAGATAGCTGATTCAATGTTCTAATGTCACATTCTTTAGGAATTTCAGTTAAGAAGGTTAATAACTCCGTTTCGCAAATTGGGTGCGAATTAATAAAATAAATTGGCCCTTTAGATTACATATGATAGTATTTGAATCAAGTCCTTTACATTTAGATAAGTTTTCTAGAGTAGTATAATGTAGTACGAGTTTCAGATAATATTAGGAATTTTATTGATGATAATATGAAAAGTAACTTATTTAAGTTGTTTAGGTAGACTGGAAGAGGTACCAAGTTATATAAAATGTATCTTGTTTGACTTACTAAAGGCAATTTTATAAGAAATATAATTCTTTCTTGAGAGAAATAATATTTAATTTCAGAAACTTCTAGTAATAGATGAGCATTTTTAACATCTAATGCGTACGGATATGTACAGCAACTTGGTAAATGAGATGTTGTTTTAGACAATTCTTCGATTAATTGTTCAGGTGATATTGTTTTCGGGTGTATAGTGTCCGTTTTGGCAAGTAAAACAGAATTAATGATATTTGATATCTCGATTTGTAAATTGTTAACAAATAAACTAAGATATTTCAAAATGTTGATCTAGATTTTGTTTTAGTTCTAAGTTAAAAAGATTCGTATTGATTTGTTT
Source organism: Pseudeuparius sepicola (assembly GCA_963920635.1). NCBI lineage: Eukaryota > Metazoa > Arthropoda > Insecta > Coleoptera > Anthribidae > Pseudeuparius > Pseudeuparius sepicola. The sequence goes on along the minus strand of OY987302.1, from coordinate 39,983,524 downwards.
GGAAAAGTTATTTAGTTTATTAAAGTTGTCGTTGAAGATTTCTCGATTTTTATCAAGATTTGAGATGGTACTATTGAAATTTGATATAGTGCTAGATATGACCTGAATCTGTTGTTTTAGTAATTCATTCATGTGAACTTCATTTTTCTCTACGTTATTTAAGATATTATTATAGTATTCTCCATCGTTTGCATCTAAGGTGCCGAATACAGTTTTGAAAGCAGTTCCTATTATATCTAGCCAAGCTCTTTTCTGTCGAGAATGTCCCATAAGACCTTTTAGAGATTCGTGATATTGGTAAAGTTGTGGTATACTTTGTTCTAAGTTAAAATAACTTTAGGAATACCGAATTTACATACGAAGTTTTGTACAAATACTGTTGCAATTGTAGCTGCTTCATGGTTAGGAATAGCGTATGCTTGAGAAAATTTTGATATATTTGTTCCGATCTTCTGTTAAGGGTAGAGGACCTACTATATCTAGGAATATCTTATCTAGTGGATTTGTACTAGTAGTGGTAATTACCATTGGTTTTAACGTCTTTTTGCGGACAAGTTTATTTCTTTGACAAGACTCACATTTAAAAAAAAATTATATCTGTCTTCATTTTTGGCCATTTATAAACTTGTTTTATTTTGTTGTATGCTCTATGAAAACCTGAGTGACCTGCAGTTGGATTGGAATAGTATTCTTCAAGAATTGCATTGATTTCGGAGTTTTCTGGAGATTTTAATATGTTATGATAGATGTTAATTTTTATTTTAGTATTTCTAAAAATGTATCTTATCATGATTCTTACTTTATTCCAGCATAATTTATTGAAAGATGAAATTATTCTTGGCATGTTTGCGATTGAAACGTTTTGATCAATTAATTTGTCTTTTAAATGTACAAGCGAGTAGAATATATCTTCGTAAGAAACAGGATCCCAATGATGTTGAGATAAAAATATAAAGAAAGTTTTCTTATTGTTTTCTTCTAGAAATAGTACATCACGAGGTGTAGGATTTAGATCTTGGAGGTATATTTTATTGTTTGATTTATCAAGAAATTCTTGTTGATATGGTTCCTTAATTTCTAAATCGCTGGAGGGAAAAATGCAAATATTATGTAAAGAGTTGGATAGCTTATCGCTAATTTCTTGGACACTGTTATTCGATATGAGAATTCTTTCTGAATTTTCCTTAAAGGTATTGTAAGTATCATTAGGGTAGGTTTGAGTGTGTAGAATTTTAGAAGTTGAAGGTTGATTCAAATTTTCGGAAGTTTCGACTAAATATATTGGCGGTCTATTTAAACAATCGGCATTATTGTTGATTTTCCCTGGTTTGTATTTGATTGTATATTATAAATTTCCTACCGTAGAGATAAGGTCTAAAATGATTAATACTCCAAACTATCGACAATAATTATTCTTTTTCTGTTGTGCTATAATTAGATTCTGCCCTGTTTAAAGTTTGACTTGAGTAAGCGACAGGAAGATCTTTTGAAGGTTCCCCTTGTGATAGAACAGCCCCGATAGCATAATTGCTAGCATCGGTGGTTAGAATGAATTCCTTTTAGAAATCTGGGTATTGTAATATCGGTTCGGAACAAAGATATTGTTTTAGAGTTTCGAAAGAATTTTGTTGTTGATTTGTCCATGAAAATTCGATATTTTTTCTTAAAAGTTTTGCTACATTTTGTGATAGTTTACTAAAATCAGGTATGAATCTGCGATATAATAACCCGCGAGACCTAAAAATGATTTAATTTCTTTTGGATTTCTCGGAACTGGAAATTTTAAAACGGCTTCGACTTTCTTTGGATCTGGTTTTACCCCTTTATCTGTAATTAAGTGACCTAAATACATGACTTCTTTCCTTAAGAATTTACATTTGCCAGGTTGAATTTTCAAATTAAATTCTATTAACCTATTAAATACTTCGATTAATCGTTTATTATGATTTCCTAAGGTGTCGGCATGAATAACAATATCGTCTAAATAAACAAAACATCTATATTTTGAATACCAGATAGAACATTGTCCATTAACCTTTGGAAAGTAGCTGGAGCATTTTTTAAACCAAATGGCATTCGATTAAATTGATAGTGTCCTGCTGGTGTGGTAAAAGCTGTTTTTAGACCATCTCTTTCAGACATTTTAATTTGATGAAATCCTGATGTTAAATCGATCGTAGTAAAATATTTAGAATGTCCTAATTGATCTAGTATATCAGATATATTCGGAAGAGGATAAGAGTCTCCTACTGTTATCTCGTTCAATTTTCGACAATCTATCACAATTCGCCATATCTTTTTACCCGAGGCATCTTGTTTTTTGGGAACTATCGACTTCTTCTTTGTGAATTTGAGGATACCTACAAGTTCGAGTATTAATAGGAGTATCAGGAGTATTAATTTCATGAGTAATTGCATCGGTATGACTTAACTGATCTCCTTCAATATAAAATACTTTATTGAAATCTGTGCATATTTGGATTAAACTAGCTAGTTCTTCTTCGTTAAGATGGTCTGTTCGTAAACAATTAATAATTTTATCGAGTCTATCTTGATTTGGAACTTTTGAATTATTACTGGAAATATGAAAAATATTTGCATCGTTTTGTTTGGGAATTTGATCTAAATGAATTTTTAATTTAGATATTTTGATTTTATTGTCTCTGGTATTTAAAATTGATGTTAGAGCATATTTTTCTTCGAATACTTTTACGAAACTTGGACATAAATGAACACCTTCGAGAATTGTGATATCTGGACAGTAACCTTCGCGAATTTCTGGATTTTCGATTTCCATTTTTATTATAGTTTCGCATTTTGCATTGAGGATTATAGCATCGAATTTGCATGCTTGATCTGGAGTTGGATTGGTAGGATTTTGAATGTAGGCATGCTACATGGGGGTTTCGTTCTCATTGAATTGTAGAATTTGTTTTTCGTAATTGATTAAAGGATTATATTTAATGAATAGATCATTGCCTAATAGGAAATCGAATTGAATAGGAAAATCATCGTGAATTACATGAAATATGTGAGGATCGATTTGATTATTGATTTCAAGATTTAGATATGTATAAGATAAGGTTTTTGTAGGTTGTAGAACGTCTACCTCGATACCTTTTAAAGTAATTATATGGTCATTATATGTTTTCGTTTTCTTTTTTTAATCTGGATAGTTTTATGAGAGATACGTCAGCTCCTGTATCGATAAGGAAGGAATTAGGATTGTTTGTTGTTTCTGATACATGGAGTTTGACATAAGTAGATGCGAGAGTGTTTATTGATGCGATTCGGCTTGTATTGTGTGAATTTCCCTCGTAGTCGCCGAATTCTGACGAGGGGTTGGAGAGTTTAAATTCATTTTTTGAAAGTTATTGGTGATACCGCTAGAACTAGGATTATTTCTGTTGTATGAGAGTTTCTTTGATAATTTTGATTCGGATTATGGTTAATTTTATTTCGGGAATTATTATATTCTCGTTTGCGACATTCATCTATGAGATGACCACCCTTTTTGCAATATCTACAGAATTTTGTGTTGATGTTAGGCCTATTATTTTGTTGAATGTGTCTCACGTTTGATTCGGATCTAAAATTGTTAAAATTTTGGTTTTGCCTTTGATTCCTGTATCTACAATTAAACGTTGAATGCCCTGATTTTGAACAAATATTACAGAATTTTAGATTAGATGTAGAATTATGGTTAATATTTTGAAATTTGTGAATTTCGCGTTTAGATTTTTGATTTTGTTCTTCGTTTACAGCTAATGCTATTGCTCTTTCTAAAGAATCAGGTTTCTGAGATTTTACTAAAATTTCGAAATCTTTATTTAACCCGCTAATAAATACGTCTCTGGCTTCATTTTTTAAAATAGTGACACACGCGTCGCGAGCTTCTTTAGAATATTTAGGATCAAGCCCGTTTATTAATTTTACAAAACAAGTTTTATGCGCGAATGACATTACATTTTCTGAAGTCCCTTGTTTACAAGAATTTAACTCTAACTGCCATTGACTTACTGTACGTTTTTCAGAATATGCGTCTATTAAAAAAATTTTGAGATCTGGCCAAGCGTCAAAGCTTCGATTGCGACAAATAATAGCCCTTGCATGATCAGTTAATTTAGTTTGCATAATAGCGAATAGTGTATTCTTTAGTTCTGGATTAATTAATTTATGAGCTGTATCACAATTATCTAAAAATTCGTATAACCTAGATTTGTTACCATCGAATTTAATAAGCATTCTATCAGCGATTTCGATTGAGATTCCTGACATGTTATTTGATTTATTAATTTTAATAGTTTCTTTGACTTCCAATTTTCTAAGTTAGGGAACTGTTGTCTTCTAGTCCGGGTTACCAGTTACTCCGGAGAGTTAAATCCGCCGTGACCAATCTCGAAAAACTCGTTGCCTGTATTGCAGTTGTTGCGGTGCAATCGTTACAATTTTGGCAATCCCACTTCTGACACCAATTTTGTGATGTCCGGGTTTCAAAACGACGGTCGTTGCTTACTTGTAAGATTTATTCACTACTGGATACACATCTTATTTAACAATATATGGATGAGACTTACTTTATAGACATTTACTACTATACTGACTGATCTTTTCTGAACTTGGAATCAACTTGGAATTAATTATAGACTAACCTTGTGTGATACTTTATATCGGTAGAGTGGCGCATCATTGGTTCTGATAAGGGTTGTACGTGAGTAAACTTCTAGAGATGAATAATAAGTTTAAACTATGATCGTTTGCTCGAGATAAGTTAATTTGTTGTCGAATTCCGGATTCAATTGATAATTATGTTTATGCAGAAACGATGACCAGCTACGAGAAAGTTAAATAGTAACATTTTAAAATGTACTTAATGTGTTTACATAAATGCAACAGAATAAAAATAGAAATAGACGAAAACAACTATACATTGTGTATAAAGTGTGTGGGTACATTACAAGTTACTTGATTTGCAAACAATACACTATATTTGCCCATAACATATAACTTAATTAATTGTCTAATATAAGCACTTTAAACCCAGGAATACTTAAGAAACACTTAAAAACAGAGAAAAAAATTGCTTCTAAAAGACACAGCACGAGTTATGTCAAATACAGGGTCCCTGCTTCCTCAATCAACGGGCACACTCTTGACCGATTTGCGCGTTTGTCAGACTGTGCGATTGGTATTGGTAATTGTAGGTATATTATTGTTTCCTTAGTTGTATCACAGATTAAATTACTACACGTAGTATAGAAATATTGCCTAATAAGTATCGAGATAATTATAAATAATAGATTGACCTATTAGTCAGGCAGACCTTATCTCATCAATACATAAATATCATATTATCTACCATTACTTCAAAGCAAATGTACCTATTTGCAACTGGTTGGGTATGTCCCTAGTCCCTATACATGCAAGGAAACCACTGTTGAAAAACTATTTGCAATTTTATTTTGATTATTTTAATTTATACCAGAGAAATAAGTTTTTCATTATGAATTATTGGCAACGCTGTTAAACTTTAACTAGTAAATAAATAATAGATTATAAAAAGTGCTACCCCCAGAGAAATGGAGTAGGCAGAACGCTCTTTGTCAACTGAGCATCCTATTTCCAGGCCGCCATATTGTCCTCACTTTCACGCTTGCAGTTTGTTCTTAGCGGCAGTTGTTGTGTTTTCAGCAGAGAAATGGTCAGTGTTTTTGGAAAATGTAGTGTGCAGTACCAAGCTGTGGAGACCTCCGGGAGTATCATTTTTTCGGTAAGTTTAGTAAAAACAATCGCCGAAATTTTGGGCACCATAGGCGCGCATCAGTATAATTTTAATATATGTGGTTAAAAAATTCTTAACTTGGGGACTGATTGGACTTTGAGTCCAAATAAATTTGTTTGTTCAAAACATTTTGCTGCTGATGCCTTTACTGTGCATCGTGGCGAACGAGGACGAAGACCTCTAAAGCAGTCTGCAGTGCCAAGTCTGTTAACAATGATACGCCCATGGATCAAGTTGGTTTAATATGGCCGCCACTTTTATTAGGCAGTTCGCGCAGCTTGCAACGTATTCTCCCTATTCCATTTCTCTGGCTACCCCTTACAAAAATTTCAATCTACAGATGCCATTTCTATGTTTTTTTTATTTTTCTGAGAAGTGCCTCTATATTAACCATGACACGGGCCGTATTCGATTTAGAAAAAGAAAAAAAGGGATCAGGTGACCCTGAATCAGTAGAGATAAGAGGCGCTTTTGGGTATGATATGTCAAGCCAGAGAACAAGGAAGGAGAGAATATAAACTCGACGGCGGCGCCTTTGATCTTTGGCCGCCGGTGGTCGCCATGTTCTCTGTTTAGAAGTCAGGGCCGTATTTAGAATTTAGTGAAGGGATAGTGTAGGTCTGTACTCAGATATTTTAAATCATTCATTTATAAACACAAAACATACATACATACTGAAATGATGATTGGAACAGGCAAAAATGTTAATTGGATTTTGAAGGAATATTTTTAATTTAAGGTAGTTAGATAACTGAAATATTTATAGTAGGAGGTATATACAGTGTGTCCACGGATTGAGTGCACGTGGGGTGTAAAATTAGTTTAAAACCAAGCAGGGCTTATCCCCAGAAGCTCAAATTTCAACTCGAAAATTTTTTGTCATTTACACCTCACGTGCACTCAATCCGTGGACACACTGTAGAAAGGCGATTTTTCTTATCTTATTCCAAAAATTTAATATTTTATTGATCTTAAAACTTGATGACTGCCCGAGCAATATTTTTTAAGCAATCATTTTGTAGAATACAAATGAAAAACAAAACATAGGTAAATGTATTAATATATTGTCTTCATCGGATTAATTAAATATATACCTACCCAGTTCTAAAACAGTTTCGTTTTTGTCTCCTTCATTAAAATCAGTAGGTACCTACGAATATGCGAAAAAACTTGGACATTTGTATGGGAATAGATACACTTAGTATCTATAAAATAAACTTTATTGATGTTTCCATATAATAAGCTTATTTTTGTTTGTACATTTTCAATTTCTGTTTATAATTTTTAATGCTATTACGCACTACGTACTATATTACGCGTGTTTGTCGCTATTATGTACTTTAGAAGGGTGCCTAACTTCTTGATAAAAAAAAGCAATTAGTACATAGGTATGAACACAGGTAAACGGAGTAAACCCACACAGGTAACAATAACGTATGGCCTGTTTATACAGACTTAATTTAAAGACAGGATTTATGATTTAATTTAACCCTTTAAATAAAATTATTATGTATTCTATTTATCCACATTTGCTTCATATAAAATTTAGCCCAAAAAACATATTTTTGATTTGAAAGGTTTTTTGTTGTTTTTGTGCCTTTTTGTTTAAATTACATGTAATTTTATTTACGAATGACTTAAGATATTAATTTATTTTTAAGTGAAATCGCGTGAACTACAACATGCATTTTTAGTGTTTTAACTTACGATTTTTAAATTAAATCCTTAAATTAAGTCTGCCTTTAGATATGTAGGTGGAAGGTTATGATAATACAATAAATTGCACCTGAACAGCAACTAATTACCAGAGATTTCACAATTAATTATCTACCAATGCTTTTTTGGAAAGGAGAAGAACGATAACCTGCAGTTGTAACTTTTGTTCACGCACGCAGCCTTTCGCTGCGCACACAACGCCCCCGCTTTTTGTCTTACTCGTGATCCTAAGACAAAACACTGAACAAAACAACACACTCGCAATAAAGAAAACTTCAAATTAACGCCGCCACTGGAGATCTGTTCGCTCGAAACGCTAAACTGAAAGTGACGCCTCTGTCTATACTGAAAACATGGCTGATATAGGCTGCGCCCAAGAACGGTAAACGAGACAGGATACCTCAATCTGAATGGTGTAATGTTCGCGGCGCCCACCGAGGGCGTGACGTCACCGTTAGACGTCGTTGGGTGAAGGTTACATCGTACGCCCGTTGTTTACCTTTGTTTTTCTAGTTTTCTATCGTATTTCTTTCGGTTTTACTTCATTATTGTGAGTTTTTTGAGTTTTACCTGTTATAAAGTGTGTCTGTGTGTTGTTTTTATTTGATTTTTGTGCCGTGTTTATTATTATTCAGAGACACTAAGTGCCTGATACTTGAATTTCTACAGAAGGGAAGGTGAGCATGTCTTGACATATTATTAATAATAAAAGTACGAGGTTGATAATATACTACTTTACAGAATAGTCCTATTCTCGAAAATATGCCGGGGACTAGGCCAGGAGGAACAAGGTGTGCCGTGTATGGGTGTAATAACACTTATGCTACAAAAGCCCAAACTGGACAGAATATCATATTTCATGCTTTTCCAAAACCAAAGGACCTTGTCTCTAAAACTATACAAAGTGAGTGGATATCAAGGTACAAAATATGTTCACAACATTTTGTAGACAATGACTACGAAAGAGATCTTCGAAATGAATTATTAGGTAAGTAAAATTTTCTTTGCTAGCTAGCCATCTAAAAAGTGCAAGAATATAAATATTTATATATATTTTTTAATTTAAGGCTTACCTTTAAAAAAGCATTTAAAAAAACCGCAGTTCCTACATTAAAAATACCTTCCACAAAAACTATTACTGCAACAACCTCGGCAACAACTAATACGTCACGTTCTGATAGACTTACCGAAAGACAAAGAAAGGAAGAAATAGAAAAATTACTTGTTGATTTGTCTGCAATAGAAGGTGGAGAAACTGCAAATTTAGAAGGCAGTTCTTCCCCAGCGACAGTTACCGAAATTGGAATTCCCCGACAAGCAATTATTCAGGAATCAGATGAAGTTTTTAAAAAAAGAACATGCCTTTTGTAGTTATAAAAGATTTTTGTGAATTAAGAACTATTATTAGAATCAATTTTTGAAATTTAAAAGCACGACATAATAATACTTCACAAAGAAATAGTTGTGTGGATCCTCTTCGGAAAAAAAGCGGAAATTAAACAAAATTATAAATTAGAATATTTTTTATTATTTATGAATTATGAATAAATAAATGACTACCTATATGTTTTCAACTGTGTTTTATTAATTTGTCTTGGAGCATTTTATCATTGTTCTATTTTTTTATTATTGATTCACCATTCACATATTATAATATATGAATATCATAATCCAAAAATGCTCTTCAAAATCAAACTAATCAAAGGAGGCCCACAATTAACAGAATAATTCTGTATATATTATAATCTGTGTGCCATAATAAAAACTATTTAAGGCAAAATTCGCACGTTCTGAAAACACATTTGCTGCAATAATGCTCTTTTTTCTCGTATTGGTTGGAGAAATTGTCATAAAAAAATCGTGTTCAAAAAACAAGAGTGAACTTTATTGACTTCCATTTGTTTACAATCCTTAAAAAATAAATCCGAAAAAGCAAAAGCATCTAAAGCTCACTTTTTGTTTTTATGAACTTTTTAAAAAAAGCACAAGAAGTCGCTTTCTGAAGGCGCGCGATTGGATGTTTCGTGGTGCGAGTTTACGCAGTACGTCTAACTGTGACGTCATCATGTCAGGCGGCTCGGCGGACAGATTCGCGCGATTGAGCTATCCTGTGTGGTTTAACGTTCTTGGGCTGCGCCGCCCAGATGTGCAGGCTAGCTCCGCCCCCTCGAGTTTAAATTCTCCTCTTCCTTGTTCTCTGGTCAAGCTCTGTGTGTTTGAGACTACGTTTTGCTTGTGTGCCGTTCATACCCAAACCGTTGATTGAGGATTCCTTCCTCCATCGACGTCCAAACGCTATATGTATAGGATCCAGTTATTATTTTTGTTTTATGTCTATGAACTAACTCTAAATTTACGATGCAAATAATTTGCAAATAGAAATGGAAAAAATGGTTGATAGTGAAGTTATGGTAAGTTATATTTTTCGTTAGTTAGAATTGATACCGCAAGAGAATCAAGCGAAGGTCCATAAAACATCAAACCGTCAATCAACGATTCTACTGCGCAACTCGGAACGTCACGTACCTAATAAACAAAAGAGGCTAAACCCACTTTGTATTCCACGTTTCATTGGTCGACTCAAGGTTACGTGAATATTAAGCCTCTCGTCTCGTCGTCGGAACCTATATATTGTGTGGTCGTCGGTGCACGCCGAATATCGGGCGAAAACTACAGGTACAGGTATATAAAGATGTTCCTTGCCCTAAAATGCCATAATAGAAACCGGCGCGTGCCGAATGTCGGGCGAAAACTACAGGTACAGGCATCTAAAGATATTCCTTGCCCTAAAATGCCATAATAGAAACCTCTACCTGTAGAGCACAAGCTACAGTGTTCATGTAACCTTGATTCGACCAATGAAATGTTGAATACAAAGTGGGTTTTAGCCTCTCGTCTAATAAACGGCTGGTGCTCGAGGCGGCAGGGGGCAAGAACCGGTCTGGTTTACGGTTCTTGGGCAGGGGGGAGGAAACAAGAGCAACTCTGGAACATCAAGCTCAAGCATACCCGAAAGAATTAAATGGAAGTGGAGTACCTACTCCTGAGTAGCTCTGGAGTGCTCTAAGTGTAATACCCGAAAGCGACTCAGCTGAATCGGAAAAATTTTCGTGTGTCAAACGAACGTGATCTCGCGCGCGGGAGTTTCATGTCATATAAGTAAAATTATTATAAGAAGTCCTTACTGGGACTGTCAATTGGTAATTTCGAGATCCTAAGTTGGCATCGATGGAGCAAAAAAATGCAACCGGGTCAAAAGTTCAGGTCAGTAACGAGCCCATTTGCACAATGAATAACTAATAATAACACGAACAAGAACAACACAGATAACGGTAAAACTCACTAAACGGACAAAACCCGCGAATATTTCCACTGCCCAAAGTTTGAACCCATTTGAACCGCAAAATATATATATGTATATAGGTTTTTACTTTCACAACACGGAAAACGGAAAATGAAAGTGTTTCCATGACATTTGACATTATTATTAAAATGCGAGTTCTAGTCATAGTTATTTTTATTTGTAGCAGTATAATCGTGATTGCAATAGGGTTTTTATTTTATTATGTTCTTTTTTTCGTATCACTTGGGTAACTTTTCACATCATAAATCAATGAGTGACGTCATTAACTGGTTGTGACGCATATACCAATGTTATACCCATGGTTAACAGAAAATGCGTAGGGATTTTGTGGAGAATGTCATCTGACAAAATCGGGACTTCTTACAGTAATCGGGGTATAACATACTTATATAACCTTAAAACAAGTTAGATGATATTCTGTTGGTTTATTTTAGTTTTCGTTTTTAACAACACTGGGAAAATTTTGATAGATATGATAAACACTACTAAAACCCCCAAATTAATATTTGTTTTCTAATATGTATGATTCAAACCAAGAAATGGTTTCCCGCCAAAATGCTGATATCACGAAAGAGCAACGATATGATCCGAGATCGCTAAATCCCAACCTTGGCTAAATCCCTCTCAATCGAACGCGTTATACCAGGTTATACTGATCTGAAATCAGTTCGGATCGATCCAGATCACTTATTTATTATGCCAATCGAATACGGCTCGATGGCATCTTCGACCAAGGTCTATTCTTTGTTGGTTGTATCATGGTCTATTCTAAAGACCTTGATCTTCGACCATCTTTGACTGTCGCCGTTATATATGCCAGATTTATATATGCTTTATATTCTTACTCACTTTCTCTTCATTTTTCTTTCACGGCGTAAATGGAAATGATCCATACCTATTTACTTAGCTAGATTTGCTATGGTGTTTTTATTCAGCGCACAGAGTATTCCTCTAGCTTCACTCGGACAATTGAGATAGTATAGGGGGGAAACGCTATAACGGTACTTCGCCCTATGTTAGAAATGGGATCAGGGGGTGTGGCTAAGAGTAGTAACGATGTGGCTGACACGCCAGGGCCTGAATAATGAAAATTTATTCAATTTTCAACAAAAACATGAAAATAAATAAATTTTGGGTTATATCTAAACCTATATAAACAAGGTCTAAACTAAAAAATCTTACAAGTTATTGAGGATTTAATAATGTTTTTCATAAGGTACCAAAGTGTATATTATAATTTATATTAATGCGGCCCCGTCTATTGTTTATGTTACCTGTGAAATGTTATTCCTGTAGATTTCTTATTGTCCACATTATTCCTACTCGTACAACTCCTTACAGCGCACGACACCATTGTTTTAATTACTTTTTTTACACACTTAGTTGAAACGTAACCCTTTGTGGTTACGAGACAGCTTCTCCCCCCTATACTATCTCAATGACTCGAACACATCTCATGTGAGAACAAACCTACAGAAATTTTTGCGAACAAACCTCTAGATCGAGAAGTAGGCATCTGTCGATTTTATCTTTCATCTGTCGACTGTCATTAAGTAAAATCCGAAAATTTTATCAAAAATGTGGACTTTTTCTAGTGGAAGTGAATTATATCGCCTGTAATGAAAACTTTCAATGTAATACACTGAATATAATTAATAGTGAAGTACTTAATTTATTGTCGAAAAACTGAAAAAAAAACAGATTATTAAAAAATGGGAAACGTGCATGCCTATTCCTCTACTCCACCACCGCCACCCCCAGGGTTGTCCTTTCCAAAGAAAAATGAAGGTGAACCTGCTACAGGAACTGAACACAAAGTCGAAAATCCAGGACCATTAGAAGAAATCCACAATAAGTGTAAAGGTATTGTACCTATTTACGAATTTTTATACTTCTCTTATTAGTTAACCTCCACTATCTTGGATTGCAGGAGTTTTTCCAACATGCTTTGAAGGTGGAAGAATTATGCTCACTAGAGGACTAAGCAATCATTTCCAAATATCTCATACGATGAATATGAGCTCTGTGACTCCTAGCGGCTATAGATTTGGAGCCACTTATGTAGGGACAAAACAGGCGAGCCCTACTGAAGCTTTTCCAATCATGGTGGGAGATATTGATCCATCGGGAAATTTAAATGCCACAATAGTTCATCAGTTACAACCTAAGCTTCAAGCAAAATTTGCCGCACAGGTAGGTTATGGTTTAAGTTGGGGCTTAGGTTATGAGTACCTAGTTTTAATAAAATTTTATAGGTAGTGATCAAAGATACTGCAAATGGCAGACATGCCGTTATTACTACATGTACCTACAGTAGCGTGACACAAATATTTTCAAAATCCTGTACTTCAACTCTGCTTATTTTCAGCTCGCGAGGGCTCTGTTGTACCTATCTGCGTTTTCATATTAGAAAGGCGACGTGAACATTAGGGCACGTTGAGCGGACAAAGTCTGTATAAGCAATTTAGTTAACAAAGTGGTGATTTATACGTCCGACATATAAAAAAGTCAGTATACGTCTTGCGCTCTCATTGGCGAGTTGAGTCACGTGACTTCTTTGGACGTACCTACATTTAACTCCATACACGTCCAAAGTAAACTTAGTTAGATACGTCGGAAGTGCATTTTTCTTAAGCATCGTTGCAATAATATAAGGAGCGTATGCCCTCCTTTATTGGCGATGGGCGCTGCAGTTTGAAATAATTACCACTTTTTTCATACGGCAGCACGTCACTGCCGACTGCCACAATATAGTGCGAATGTCCCCTTCTTTTTTATACGGCAGCGCCTATCCCCCAAAAAGGAGGGCATACGCTCTTTATTGCACAGATGATTGAGAAAAATGCACTTCCGACGTTCCTAAATAAGTTTACTTCGGACGTGTATGGAATTAAATGTACGTCCAAAGAAGTCACGTGACTCAACTCACCAATGAGAGCACAAGACGTGTACCGACTTCTATATACGTCGGACGTATAAATAGCCACTGCCTTTAGTTAATTGTAGGTACACAGCTTTTCCTTCGATTTAGTGTCAACAGATAATTTTTTCAATTTTATTTGTGGAAGTGGCTATTTATATGTCTGACGTTCCTATATTGGCGAGTCATGTGACATCTTTGCACGTACATTTAAGGTGCTAAATATTTACCGGACACTGCTTAAGAGTCATGACCGTGCAGACAAGATCTAAAATTAACGGTCGCGACGACCGGCTGCAATCTCAGGAATATTCTCCTCTCGCCACCCCTCACCACGCACTCTCGTACCTTCCCCTCCCACCGGCAGCTCGTTAGCGCGAGGAACGCTGTGTGGGACGACGGACGACGTTTTTTCGGACCCGAGCGGGGCTGACTGCCAGGCAGTGAGAGCCGAATCGGTCGGCCGGGCGCCGGTACGTACAATGTACAGGGTGATCCCGCGAAATTAGGCCACCCCATAACTTTTTTATTTATCAACTAAAGCCTGGTTCATGCAGCTTCTTTAGCTTTTAATTTATCTTTATCTTTAAGGAATATTAAATGTCATTGGTCAGTTCAAATCAAGGGACAAATGCCATTGGTTATTTCTTAAAGATAAAGTAAAATTAAAAGATAAAGAAGCTGCATGAACCAGGCTTTAGAAAAAATCAAATACAAAAGTTGTAAGGCTGCAACCTGTCTACTTCGTGACGTTTTGTTGTTAACTCGGTTTGTGTATTTGTTGTGCTATTGTTGAAACAATATAAATATTAAACACATACCCACCTGGAGTTTGTTGGTGCAGGATAATATAGCACGAACTCCACTTAAAATAATAACTATGTTGTCGATTTGTACGAAATCCGAAAGTATATTTTCGAGTCTTTTTTTTGTTATTTACCTACTAACCCTGTTTTCTTCTTCAAACATATGTTTTGTCTGAGTAGGTATATTTCGATATTTTGTATGCAATAATAATTGTTTTTCTGATAAGTTGGAAAGAAATTTTTTATAACTTTCAATCAAACAGCCAAAGTAGAACAGTGTTTCGATAAATTATTATTTCCACAGTAGGTAGGTAGGTTATGTTAGATCTATGTGGTATTTTGGATTTCTATTATTTTTTTATTTTCCTACTTTGTGCCTCTAAGATGTGTTGTGATCGGATCTACCAATTCCGGGAGCAAACATTTTAAATATAACTTCGTCAATTTTGGCTTCATCTGTTTTTCCCAAAAATCGCGACGTCTATATTTAGGTATAAAATGTTCATTTTAAAAATTTTCCCAGTCCAAATTCCAAAAAAATTGGCTACTCTTAGTTGCCTTTGTACCTACTTGAAAATACCATTTTCTTGAAATCGGCATTAAAGTGTCCCAAAATCGTCATTAAAAGCACAGAAATCGTACAATAATGGGCTACATTATTGTACGATTTTTTCAATAAGTAGGCCTTGGCGAGATGTAAACATCAAACGTCAGACGCAGAGAAATCGCCCGTCAAAAGTGACCAAATATTCAAAACCCGGCCGATAAAGGCCCATTTAACTTTTCGTACACATTGCGAAATTGTTTCCTATAGAAGCGCAATCCTTCAGTCTACATATTTTAGTAAATTTGAATATCAATAGATTTGTTGTGTAGGCTGCACAAAAAGCAGCAGTTTGGTTTTTCTGTTCGAAGGTGCCGTACGTCATTATACTTGTCCTAGGTAGAGCGATCGCCGCGCGTAGTCGGTTCGTGGACGGGTGATCCCTTATTATTATTTTCTTGTCTAATAAAACATTTTTTTTCCGATTTCAAAAAAAATATAATATGTACCTCGGCACTGAAGTTCTTTTTATGACTCATGTGGTTTATTTGCCTCGGCCAAAGGCCTCGGCAACTAAATTCCACATGAGTCATAAAAAGTTGAACTTCAGTGCCTTGGTACATAGATAACTATTAACAAAATTTGAAATGTTTGTTTTTCCTACAAAAAAAGAGTACAGGGTGATAATTTTTAGAGGCCTAGCCTCTCTTCGTGGAAAACTGTCAAAGATATGAGATATTATACAATGTGTCCCGGATAAGAATGAACATTATGGGGATCTTGCAAACGGTGAGAGATAGAACAACGGTAAAATGGGGCTAAATTCCTAAATTCCTAAATGTTGAGATCCTGTAGTAGAATAGAACTATCTCTATATTTTTGGTTCAAACATGGCATAATATGGGGGTTTCTGTGGGGTCCTAATTAACTCTATGGTGATTTTAAACAAAAAAATCGCTAAAAGCATTTAGTCAAAATTGGGGGTATAAAAAATCTTAGCCGGTGCTGGATTTGCATATTGACAACGGTAAGAAGGTCAAAAGGCGCGGTTTGAAGATCTTTTAAACAAATAAAAGGTCAGGGGAATATCTCCAAAAATAAAATCATTGAACTCTACGTCTTCCCTGCTAATGGCGATTAACAAAAAATTAACATTTTAATGCGTTTTTGAAGAGTAACTTTTTAACGGAAGAGAATAAAGAAAAATGGCATTATAGAAAAATGTTCAGCAAAATAAGGGTTTTGAATGATGTAACAAAAGTGGTATGTTGGTGGGAAGAAATATTTCTTAGAGCCGCGACGCAGAGTCGCTAAATGGGGCCAATTTATTCATTTATACACCCTATATCATATCCCATTTATAATATCTCTATATCTTCAACCGTTTTCCACCAACAGAGGCTGGGCGTATAAAAATGATCACCCTGTACATGAAGACGAACTAACACAACCAAAATTTAAAATAATGTATTTATGGAGTTATATACTTGTGAATTCCATCCGGAAGAATTTCAGAAACATCAAATTCAGCCTATAGAAGCGTTCAATCAAGATTAGGCTACATAACTATTGTAGATAATAAAAAAACAAAAGAAAAACGTTTTTAAAAACAAGCTTTTATTTAAACCATGTACTAAAACGAATTGTAAAGAAAATACATTCTATGGCAAGTAGGTACTTGTTTATCAACCAATCACTGCCCAATAAAATTAATTGGTACCTACCTACTTTTATGAACATTTCGTGCCACAAGCTTTTTAATTTACAAAAACTTGTCGCAATTTGGCATTGAATTACCTTAACGAAAACCTAGACTTATTTTATTTTATTTTTTTTATTTGTTTTCGTACATGGCTTTTAAAAAGGTTTTTAAATCTTTATTTTTTTATTTTATTCGTTTTAGTAGGTACATGGTTTAAATAAAAGCTTGCTTTAAAAAGGTTTTTTTTTCCTATTGTTTTATTTTGTGCTTTTTAGTACCTATTTGATTCCCATATCAGGAGGGTGGTAAAGAAATTTAGTCTACCATCTTGGAGCATTCACTATATTGGATTTAGTATGACCTCTCTTACTCGTCAAACCCTTTCATTTGATACTCATGTCAAGTAGGTTGTGCAGAAATAGGCAATCTGCCATGTTCGAGCGGCCGCCAAATTGAATTTAGTGTGATGTCGCTAACTTTATCGTTTTCTACTCTTCAAGCCATTTCATTTGATACCCATATTATGGGGGTGGAAAAGAAAATGTAATCCGCCATCTTGGAGCGGCGGCCATATCGAATTTAGTGTGAAATATTATTTTTAATTTCAGATAGAAACCATGTCACTATCTTTATCATTTTCTACTCTTCAGGCCTTTTCATTTGATACCCATATTAAGGGGGCTGAGAAGAAAAAATGTACATCCGCCATGTTGGAGCGGCGGCCATATTGAATTTAGTGTGATATCACTATCTTTATCGTTTTCTGCTCTTCAAGCCCTTTCATTTGATACCTATATTAAGGGGGTTGACAAATAAAGCCATCATCTGCAATCTTGTGGCGACGGCCATTTTTAAAGAACCTATTACAATATTGAATATTGCATATTGTATTGTCACCAGAACTAAAGATTTATGAAAAATTTTAGCTTCAATCTGATTTCAAGAAGTGGTTCTAATTCACCTTGCAAGATTCGACCCATACATACATTCTTACATTATAAGAGGGCAAGTTAAATGACAGCTTGTAAAATTTTAACAAAAAAATTAAAACAGACACTCCACTAAAAATTAAAAAAAAAATGAAAAAAACACCGACCTCATAATTTACCCGTATTTTCAACTAAAATGTTAGAAATATTTTTCTCTTTCTAAATTGAGTTATCTTTGTATTTGGTGATAGTCAAGGCAAGGATTTTAAATCTATTTAGATATGAATACATCATATCCTACATACATCATAACTTACTGTCACCGACTCCAAAGATAACTCAATTTAGAGAGAGAAAAATATTTCTAAAATTTTAGTTTAAATGTGCATACGGGCAAATTTGTGAAGTCGGTGTTTTTTTATAAATTTCTTTTTAATTTTTAGTGGAGTGTGCATACGGACAAATTTTTTGAAGTCGGTTTATAATTTTTTTGTTATTTTTTTTACTTCTTATTGAATTATTAAGAATTATCGAAATCGGTCCAATATTAAATTCCATTCCCTATTTGTCTACCCTTAGGATTAAAATTTTTATCTTCTAATAAAATAAGAATCATCCAAATCGGTCCAATATGAACTTTCATTCCCTATTTTTCCAACCTTATAGAGGTGCAATTTTTTCTTCAAATTTAAAATGGGGCCACCTCTAAGGTACTCCCTTTCTAATAAAAAAAATCATCGAAATCTGTTCAATATTAAATTTCATCCCCTATTTGTCCACCCTTAGGATTGAAATTTTTCTCTTCAAATTTAAATGTGACCACCCCTAAGGTAACCCCTTTCTAATAAAATAAGAATCATCCAAAGCGGTCCAATATGAACTTTCATCCCCTATTTATCCACCCTTATTGGTGGAATTTTTTCTTGAAATTTAAATTGGACCATACCTAAGGTACTCCCTTTCCAATAAAGAATCATCGAAATTGGTCCTATATGAAATTTCATCCCCTATTTACCACCCTCACGAGTGGATGTTTTTCTTCAAATTTAAATGGGGCCACTCCAAAAGTAGTCCCTTTCTAAGAAAGAGAGAATCATCGAAATCAGTCCAATATGAAATTTCATCCCCTATTTTTCCAACCTTAGAGGTGCAATTTTTTCTTCAAATTTAAATGGTGCCACCTCTAAGGTACTCCCTTTCCAATAAAAAAAAGAATCATCGAAATCCGTTCAATATTAAATTTCATCCCCTATTTGTCCACCCTTAGGGGTGGAATTTTTTCTTCAAATTTAAATGGGACCATTCTGTAGGTATACCCATTCAAATAAAAAAAGAATTGTCCAAATCGGTTTATAAATGACGGAGTTCGGAGGTAACAAAAAAAAAACATACAACCGAATTGCTAACCTCTTCCAAAAGCTTGTAATTTTAAAATACGATAAACAGAAACTGAAACGGCGAACTTACTGTACCTATCTTTGTCTATTTAGTGTCCCCTCTACAGAAACTCGCTTGAGGAGAAGGCAGGAGTGGGGGCACGGGGGAATTGGGTGTATTCATATTGATTTCGGCTTTGCAGTGTTTTTCTAGAAGTCGATCTACTTTTTTATTTTCAGTTCCAAAAATTCAATTTTTTTACCAAAATGTAACTAATAGATGGAGGAACAATTCGTATGAAATTTTTTTTTAAAAAACATTGTTGGTACTTGTAAAATTTACAAAAATGCTACCGTTTTATTTTCTCGGGAGTATCTGAAGCAGTATTTTTGTTACCATTAAAAAACTACAATTAAAAACAAACAAATTGTCCATACGAATCGTAGACCTACATTTTCGCCACAGTTTGAGACAGGTTTGACAGAAATCAGTTTACGTATAACAGAGGAGGTAGATTTTGAAGTTTCAAATTTCGTTTTGCATTTTTGGTGGACGTCCTGGGACTAATTCCATGTAAAGTATACGGTAGAAAGCTAGCGGAATTCCGTGCGTTTATGTTATGTTATGTTCCTGACTTTGTTTAAACATAAATTGAAAATGTAGCTCACAAGAAAGTATTTTGAATGTACTGGGATATGAGAAATACAACGCAAATAAGAAAATATGTTGTGACTACTCCGCAAAATTAATAATAAAACCACCCAAAATAGGCTGGATTTTGATTTTAATTCTGAAGGTTCCAATAGATGGCGCGCATCCACTTCATGGCTAAAAAGCCAGTTATTTATTAGGTATTTACTCTGTTTCAAAAGGTTTTTTTAAAAACTAGCTCACAAGAAAGTTTTCTAAAATCGTACTATGCATATTAGGTGAAAAATTCAGAAGTAATTTGCAGTATCTTAGACAAAAAATTTATAAGAATTCAGGTGGATTTGAAATGGTTAGGAGCTGACTCCGCCTTATGAGAATGGTGCTCTCTCTCTCTCAAAACACTGATCAGTAGCAATATACATTAATTATTATTTGATAATAAAATAAATTGTGGCCCTGCCTTAAGTAGCATAATTATTATAGTATATTCTATTAATTTTGTATTTGATTGAGTCGTGTTCGAACATTGAAGGTGCATTCAGCACCTTCTAGTGGAGCGAAATTGGGGCTAAAAAGTAAAAAAAAAAATTTGAGGGTAGAACTAGATCAGGCCCCATCGAGGGCCCCATAGATGTCATTAAGTACATCACTCTGCATATGAAATGGCGATTTACGACATTTTTTTTTGGTTGAGACCTTTTTTATTTCGAAAAAACTGTCTAAATTGGCAGTTTACGGAAATTGTGTTTTTTACGTTTCCATCGTCATATCTTTGAGAGTAGTGCAGCTATCGACTCGATTTTTTTTAAAATTGAAGCTAACATATGAGCGCTTATAACGAATGCCATCGTTGTTGTCCAATCTTGTTTGTTAACCACTTTAAATAGCAACAAATTTGCAAGGTTACAAAAAGTGTAATGAAATTTTCACTAAGCGAGAAACTTTTTTATTTGTGGGAATTTTTATATATACATGCTGCGAGGGAAATGTGCCCGAAACATGAAAGAAGTTTTTGGTAAAAAAAATTACCTATAGCGCCTATAATTTTTGAACTGTGAATTTTTTTGTGGCGCGTGCTACTCCCGTGAAACGCATATTAATCCCTTGCGTGAGAATATCCACGCATGGCAGGCATGACTCAACAACTAATGCGTAGTTTATAGTTTACATGCGCAAGTGAAACTATCACAAGTATAAATATCTTAGAATACTTCCAAATAGTTTGCCAATGTAAACCCTCTCAGGGAGAACTCTCTGCCATTGTAAACGATCTCTAAAAGAGTATATGTACGTCTCTCGGAGCGTTTACATAAACTATTTGGAAATACTCTCAGATATACGACTTGTGATAGTTTTACCTCTTGTGTAGACTAGTCTATAACAGATCGCTGGTAAAATAAATTAATAATTTTAGACCAAATAATGTGGGTTCAAGCGGACCAATAAAATAAAATAAGAAATAAAATAACCAAATGGTTGATTTTTGGCAATTTTTGAGCAGTAATTACAGTTGCCGCAGATGAACAAACAACCACCTGCTTATTTTATTTATCATACAGATAGGTACAGTTCCAATTTTTCGTATTACAGTTTTTGTCGAAACAAAAACGTTTAAACTTTGGAGTACAATGTGTGGTATGGATTCTTGAGATGAAAATATATGGGAAGCCAGTTGTCGTTTACTGAAGTCCATCCATAAGATCCAGGATCTTCAAGTTGTGACTTCGCAACATTACTTGAATACCATATTTTTAACTGCTACGTGCACCTGCAAATGCCAATATATAATTTCAAACTTGTAATACCTCAAAAAATGTTGATAAAAAGCACAGCCAGTAGAGGGAAGATCGGAAGAAGGTTTATTAGATTTGGTGGCCATTGCGTTTAGTGACTATGGCCACATTTTTATGTTTACAGCTCTTTGTCTTGTATGATTTTAAAAAGTCACGAAACTTATGCACCTTTCTACTACTATGCACGTTAAAATCTATAAAATAAATAAACGTTTCATTTCCATAAACAAAATTGTACAAAAATTAGGGCAGACTTTTTCGTCGATGCATCGTTTAACGGGATGCGATACTACAAGCGCATTTTAGAAAATTGAAAAAAAAAAACGCTTTTCAAGTTCTACGATTTACGCCTAGCAATGGCAACCAAATCTAATAAACCTTCTTACGAACTTCCCCCTACTGACTGTGCTTTTTATCAACATTTTTTGAGGTATTACAAGTTTGAAATTATATATTGGATATTGGATTGTTTCATTATTGGCAGTTGCAGGTGCACGCAGCAGTTAAAAAGATGGTATTCAAGTAACGTTGCGAAGTTGCAACTTGAAGATCCTGGATCATATGGATATAGACTTCAGTAAACGACAACTGGATTCGCATATTTTCATCTCAAGAATCCATACCAAACATTGTACGCCAAAGCTTTTTTGTTCGGACAAAAAGTGTAATACGAAAAAGTGCAACTGTATCAAGGAACGACTGAAATGCTGTGATCAATGTAAATGTGGCAGGTGCAATAATAGTGATAGTAATGTAGTAATGTAGTCACAAGTCGTATATCTGAGAGTACTTCCAAATAGTTTATGTAAACGCTCCCAGAGACGTACCTACTCTTTTAGAGATCATTGAAGGGTATTCAGGTTCTGCAGTAGGTGTACAAATTTTTATGCAGTACTTATGCAGGACTCTGCAGTACATATGCAGGAGGGCTCTGCAGTACTTATGCAGGTCTCTGCAGTACTTATGCAGGACTACGTAATATGTATGCAGGACTATGCAGTACGTATGCAGGACTTCTGCAGTACACACAGTACAAGGAGCATTTTCCTCTTTAACGTTATTAGGGTGTAGACTTTCGAAATTTCGCAAACTTACTCAGCGTTCCATTCGCACCAAGTTTCCTTAACAACCTCGTTAATAACATTTTGTCGCAAAACCTACAAAAAGGGCACTTTACTGATGTCCAAAATTAGTTTTGTCATAATTTCGAAGGCATACGTGATTTTTCTAAAATAAAATTATGTCACAAATTAGTTTCAAACCAAGCAGGGCTGATCCCCCAGAAGCTCAAATTTCAACTCGATTTTTGTTGTTATTTACACCCTATGCGAACTTAATCCGTGGACACACTGTATACAATTTGTTCCGGATAAGAATGGGGATCTTGCAAACGGTGAGAGATAGATCAACGGTTAAATTGGGAAAAAGTTGCGCAATTTTAAGATCAATAAAATGGTACAAACAGGTTTCTAATATCTTTTCATTTTTGAGTTATTTTGAAAAAAGTGAAATTTTGCATTTTCGAACACTTTCTTATGGCACTTTTGAACGGGCTTTAAGATGGCGTTTTTAGATTTTTTCTACAACATTTCGTTTTTGAGAAACCGTCTTCAACTTTATATTTTTAAATACGGACCTGGATTTTTTTTTTTCAGATTTTGAAAGCACTTTTCATTGCAAATACAATGTTGTATGGCACGAAATATTGTCTAAATATTAATCAGTATTGTCAACAATTTAACTTACAACTATCTTTCAATCGGAGAACCAAAAAAGGACGGCAAAGACTAATAACTGTCCCATACGATAATAAAAAATAAATGCTTGCAAAATCGAGGTGGGTGGACAGGTTGACTCTGCCTATTTGGACTTCTCAAAGGCATTCGATCGAGTTAACCACACACTGCTCATGGCTAAGCTTGAAGTGCTGGGTGTCGGTGGTGCATTTGGTAGTTGGATTCAGAGTTTCCTGTCTAGCAGAGTCCAGTTCGTGAAGTGTGGTGGTTCCTTATCGGATCCCATTCAAGTGCCGTCGGGGGTACCGCAGGGTTCGCACTGTGGCCCCATTTTATTTTCGCTCTTCCTACTAGATTTGGTGCCCTGCATCCAGCACTGTTCATTTCTGCTTTTTGCAGATGATTTGAAGGTTTTTAAAGCGATTGGCTCGGCTGATGGGGCTTTAGAGTTTCAGCATGACCTTGACCGGGTTTTTCATTGGTGCGAGGCTAACCGTATGCATGTCAATATATCAAAGTGCTTTAAAGTAATATTCACTCGCTCGCCTGAGCCATTCAGTTTTCAATACAGCCTTGGTGGAAATCAGTTGCCACTTTGCACCAAGATGAAGGATCTTGGAATCATCTTCGATCAGAGGATGACATTCAGGGAACACATTGATGGTGTGGTTACTAGGGCATACAAGGTCCTCGGATTTATACAGCGCATGTCTGCGGACTTTTCAATTATGACATTCAAAAGTCTATATGTTGGAATACTGTTCTGTTGTCTGGTCCCCTGGTTATCGCGTACACATCGAGGCATTAGAGAGGGTACAGAAGAAATTTCTGAGAGTTGTTGCATACCGTTGTGGTTATCAAAGGGGTGAATACCAGTATGACGACATAAGATTGGAGCTGAATCTGCAGACATTACAAAGAAGAAGGAAGATTGCCGATCTGTGTTTTCTTCATAAATTGATTAATAATGAAATAAAGTGTCCTGAGCTGCTTGAGTTGATTCCCTTCAATATTGGTGTTAAAAAAAACGTTAGGACCTTCAATGTTCCATTTCACCCAACTAACTATGGCATGAATGATCCTATCGTGCGTATTCTCAAAGGTGCCAATCAACTGAGTAGTGTTGTGGGTGTTGATCTGTTCGATTCTAGTTTAAATAGGTTTAGGTCTGTTTTAAAATGTTCTCTGTGATTTTACAGTAACTGTAATGTGATTTTAAGCTAGTGAAATTCTATTTATGTACAAAAGATTTTTTAAGGTTTTTTAAATTGTTCAAAAATGGCACTGCCGTCGATAAATAAATAAATAAATAAAAATCCTCCACCAAAAAGGATTTGAAACAACGAAACCAACCCCTTGTCATTTGTCATACCTCCCACTGTATCATTTAGATAATACCTATATTGCATTATTAGAAACACAATGCGACACTATTTGCTGTACATACAACAACAGAGGAATACAATAAAAAGACAGGGCCATATTTAAAAATATTAAGTTTTCGATGTAAAAATAAACTGTAAGTTAAATTGTTGACAATACTGATTAATATTTAGACTTCTTATTATTAAATACAGGGCCGCAATAGAAAAAAATGAATGGAAAAAAGGAATTTTCAGTATAATTGTCTCAAAACATTTTAAAAATATTGTGTGCCATACATCATAGTATTTGCAATGAAAAGTGCTTTCAAAATCTGCAAAAAAATCCAGGTCCGTATTTAAACAAATAAAGTTGAAGATGATTTCTCAAAAACGAAATGTTGTAGAACAAATCTAAAAACGCCATCTAAAAGTCGTTAAAAAAATAAAATCGAAAACGCAAAATTTCACTTTTTTCAAAATAACTCAAAAACGAAAAAAAAATTAGAAACCTGTTTGTACCATTTTATTGATCTTAAAATTGCGCAACTTTTTCCCAATTTAACCGTAGGTCGTAGGTTCAAACCCTGGCGCCGGCCTTGGCGATTTTTTTATTTTCTGAATTTGATTATTAGGATGACCTCAGGCGCGGACCTGTTATTATTAACACCTGACCACAAACTGATAAGAACTTTCTCACGGTCCCACAAATTTTCCTATGCCCGTGTCCTTCAGGCACTCCCAAAGTGAACCAAGTTGATTGAATTGGGATAATTTTAAATACAGGTCAAACAATATATTTTCCAACTTGAAGATCCTGGATCATATGGATATAGACTTCAGTAAACGACAACTGGATTCGCATATTTTCACCTCAAGAATCCATACCAAACATTGTACGCCAAAGCTTAAGCCTTTTTGTTCAGACAAAAAGTGTAATAAGAAAAAGTGCAACTGTATCAAGGAACGACTGAAATGCTGTGATCAATGTAAATGTGGCAGGTGCAATAATAGTGATAGTAATGTAGAAAATACCGAAGATGAGTCTATTCATAACGTGAAAGAGATTTTTTAATATTTATTTTATACCTATAATTTAGGTGCTATGATATAATAGGTGCAGCATGCACAAAGATTTAATTATAAAAAATCAATATAAAAAAATGTTTATTTTGCAGTTCATTAAATAAATGCTGACAGATACATAAAATAAGCAGGTGGTTGTTCATCTGGCAACTGTAATTACTGCTGAAAAATTGTCAAAAATCAACCATTAATTTGGTTATTTTATTTCTTATTTTATTTTATTATTCTGCTTGAACCCATATTATTTGGTCTAAAATTATTAATTTATTTTACCAACGATCTGTTATAGAATAGTCTACACGTCACAAGTCGTATATCTGAAAGTACTTCCAAATAGTTTATGTAAATGCTCCCAGAGACGTACCTATTCTTTTAGAGATCGTCTTGGAGAGTAATAATTATATTTTTATGTACGAGGACTTGGAATTTAACACTTTTCAGATAATCACCCACATACTCTTTTAGAGATCGTTTACAATGGCAGAGAGTTCTCCCTGAGAGGGTTTACATTGGCAAACTATTAGGAAGTACTCGAAGATATTTATATTGTGATAGTTTCACTTGCGCATGTAAACTATGCATTAGTTATTGAGACATGCCTGCCACGCGTGGATATTCTCACGCAAGGGATTAACTATAGGCGCTATAGGTAAATTTTTTTTACCAAAAACTTCTTTCATGTTTTGGGCACATTTCCCTCGCAGCATGTTTATAAAAATTTCCACAAATAAAAAAGTTTCTCGCTTAGTGAAAATTTCATTACACTTTTTATAACCTTGCAAATTTGTTGCTATTTAAAGTGGTTAACAAACAAGATTGGACAACAACGATGGCATTCGTTGTAAGCGCTCTTATGTTAGCTTCAATTTTAAAAAAAATCGAGTCGATAGCTCCACTACTCTCAAAGATATGATGATGGAAACGTAAAAAAACACAATTTCCGTAAATTGCCAATTTCAACAGTTTTTTCGAAATAAAAAAAGGCCCGGACCACAAAAAAATGTCGTAAATTGCCATTTCGTATGCAGAGTGATGTACTTAACGACACCTATGGGGTCTGATCTAGTTCTACCCTTAATTTTTTTTTTTCAAGAACAGAGCGTCTTTTTAGCCCGATTTCGCTCCACTATTCAGAAAAGCCTGGAAATAGTGGCAATACGATTAATTTCATTAAGAGATCGTTGAGTAATAAAATAACCCTTACTTTGTCAGGAACGCCCTCAAGTGTCATCGTATAGTGATATTTAGTTGCAGCCAGACAAAACTATTATTTTTTGGTAATAGGTACACGCGCGGCCCTTCAAATCGTTCCCATACCTGCGGACGCAAAGGCGTTCAACTGACAACATTGCAATTACCCTCCCCTCTCTCGCGGTTTGAAAGCCAGCGATAACCTTAAAAGCGTAAGTGACGGCAAATCTAACATCTTATTACGCGACATTACCTTATGTGACATTGCCAGTTACAGTGCAAAAAACAGTAAATTCGGCGCTGTTAGGTTGGCCTTAGATTGCACGAATATAATAGTGGAAAATCTTATAATCCTGCCCACGGACATTGGTGGCTTTTTTCGCAAAAGTCTTTGAACAACCTCGAATAGAGCCGTTCTAAAAATCGAAGAAGGTGGTAAATCTCTTAATTGGGTGTCGTACTTTCCTCCGGTACCAAAAAGAACCTCGAAAATCCGATATCTAAGAGAAATTCCCGATTCACGATTGACCACTTTCGAGAAACGGGACGGCTGTAGAATCAACGAAACCGACGGAAAATCCTCTGAAACCACTATTGGAAATTGCTTCTTTTTCTCATTTCTCGATTTTTCGGGGGCCCTGGAAGCATCAGAACTTCACCCGAAGACTCCACGGAAGCTTTAAAAATTGAAATAAACCAAAGATTTGGTTCGCGGTTAAGATAAAGAAGTGTAATAAACCAATGTAAAAAACCACTACCAGATTCTTCTATAATAACACGATATTATACCTTATTTAACTGATACCACTTTGTCAATCAAAGAAATCCACGTAATTTCACGTTACGTGAATCTCAAAACACCAAGAAACTGTGTAAAACTTTAAATCCACTTTATTATAATGATAATGCAGCGATTTATTATCTAACCTATTTTCGTTGACTGGCGTGTTAATACGTCAGTTAACGCAATTTTTATTTTCTACGGGGAGGAGCAGGTCGGTAGGAGGGAATGTAGGGGAAGTTGTTGATTTGAGTAGCCGTGGAATTGGCGCAACGTTGCCGCACTTACCCGAAATTCTTGATTTCTTGCTTATTTCTCATGCCTAGTGGAACGATTTCTGAGGCCGCGCGTGTACCTAATTACGATATATTTTAAGATCAGAAAAAAATGCAATAAATGTTGTGGAAAGCAATTTTATATATACGGAAAATTCTGCCACATACTTCACACACAACAGTGTAAACACCTGCAAAAGTAGCTGATATTGACCCTAGCAAGAAAACCATGACAATTTTCAAATTTTCTTCAGTACCAATTATTGTAATTTTAATAATTCTCTACAGGGTGTGTCATAATGTCATAATCCTTTTTTCACTAGTAGATATGGTTGATTTTGATGGTTCAAAATGATTCAGAAAAAATCAAGAATCTAATCGCGGTGAAGTCTTTGATATACAGGATGTTAAAAACACTATCATAAAATGATTATTGACTTTAAATATTATAACAATAATATAAATAATCATAGTTCAAATTATTATAGGTAGCTAATCTTGCCTGGAAAATTGTTTGATATCGTCCGAAAAAGTGTGTGGATGGTCGACACGTTTGGATCTTTTGTATTTTATTGGTATCGAATGAATATTGATTTTGGAAAATTGTTAGATATTATCATCAAAAAATGTGCCGGGATGGTCGATATCGTAATTTTGTAATTTTGATCGATATCGTCCAAAAATGTAATGGGACGGTCGAAATTTCTGGATTTTTAGAATTTTATCGGTGTTGATCGAATATCGTTTTTGCAAAATTTTTCAATATCATCTATCAACTGCCGGAATGATCAATATTCCTCAGTCTTTTGTACTACGTAAGTATATCGCGAATATCGACATATGAAAATTCTTAGATATCATCCAAATATTATGTTTATTTTTTGCATTTTATAGATATCAAATAATGAATAGGTACTTATCGATTTTGCTTTATAGATATCACCCAAAAATGTGCCAGGATGGTGGAAATTTCTGGTATTTTGTCATTGTCGAACGAATATCGATTGCGCCAAATTTTGAAAATTGTTCGAGTTGGTCGAGAAAGGGATCGATATTTCACGATTTTTTTTATTATATTTAATCACAGGGTTGAAACAATTAATAAACTTAAAGCCTAATTTGACATTAGAAGGTTTTTTTTATCATTATTTTTTTGTTAATTTTATTTATCATTACAATCTAATATATTGTTCTTCTAAGGTACTCTCATTTCCATATCTCTATCAGTTCTACTGTCTACTAATTCTGGTAGCAAAAAATTCTTTTCAGGTGAGGAAATATTTTTTCCGATTATCTTCATTCCTTGGAATGTCCAAACACACAGATAACAATATCGCATACCTGTTATGTGTATTGTTAATAATCTTTCTCGACATTTCCAGTAGAAAAATTATTTCTTTCCGAAATGTCAAATTCAACATAATATATGTATATACAGTGTGTCCATGGATGGACTTAACTATACTTGTAAAAAAAATTATTTTCTATTATTCTGCTTGTTATTAAAATAAAAATAAAATTGGCATGGAAAAAGTTGACATTACTTATACTGGGTGACCAGAAAATTAAAGAAACGTTAATTAGCATAAGAGTAAACTACCTCTATTTGTAGAGATAATGAAAAAAGTTATAAAGAAAATTTGCTCAGCATGGTAAGCTACTTAAGTGTACAAAATTTCAAAGCGTTAGGCCTACTTTGATTTTTTGATTGTGTTCTCTTTTTTTTGTCAAATGGTTTTCTGTAAATAGTATGACAAAACTGTATTAAGAAAACTTCCCCAGAATGGAAAACTGCGCATGATGGCAAAATTTTACGATTCTAGGCCTACTTTATATTTTGGAAAATATTGGAGGAAACGCAAAGTGGGCCTAGGATTGTCAAAAAATTTTCCACAACATAATATGTAGATATAATAAGAAAGCAAAACACTATCCATAGAATGAGAAATATACATAATATACAGTGCTATTCATAAAGTTCGCACCAAATTCGAAAAATTTGTTTTATTCTATTTTTTGAAAATCTGATTTTGGGATATGTTGGTGCATGTTTTGTTTACACTTTTGCGCCTAAAGAGGGTCGTGACGTCACAGCCCATGCCTGTCAAATTTGACATTTGAAATCAAAAAATTGGGTAAAATCTGGTTTGCCTTGAAATTATCGGAAAAAGTTATTAAGAAAATGTGTTTGTATTGCATTATTGTGCCCTTATGCAAATTTTCAGAAGGATATCAGAATAGTCGTCTTTCTTACTTGATATTCCTGAAATTGAAACTGAATCCATAAAATTTGATACAAAACTGTACCTTATAATTTTGTTTCACTGAATTTCAAAATATGGATGTATTTTATGTAAAAATATTACAACACGGGCCCAGGGAATAAACTTATCTTAAAATGAAAGAGTCTTTGCACCAAGATTGCGTTCTTTCACAATAGCTATTTTAAAAAATCTCATTTTTCTCCTTAATTTTGCATTGAAATTTATTTGTATTGTTATGATTTGGTAAAAGAGCAACCACTAAATAAGTTTCTTCGGTTATTTGCGGAAAAAAAATATCGAGTACCGAATTGAAGATAAATCATTAAGAAAAAACGAACATCGTGATATCCTTCTGAAAATTTGCATAGGGGCACAATAGTGCAATACAAACACATTTTTTAAATAACTTTTTCCGATATTTTCAAGGCAAACGTGATTTTTCCCACTTTTTTATTTTAAATGTCAAATTTGACAGGCATGGGCTGTGACGTCACGACCCTCTTTAGGCGCAAAAGTGTAAACAAAACATGCACCAACATATCCCAAAATCAGATTTTCGAAAAATAGAATAATACAAATTTTTCCCATTTGGTGCAAACTTTATGAATAGCATTGAATATGTAAAAACTTAGACTTATTTGAAAAAATCTGAAATTTTGGACTGTTTCAGTCCCTGCGTTTTTTGCTTTAATATGCAGTTTTCGTAATGGCTTTCTAAATTTTTTAGTTGATTAAAGGCTGCATAATCATCTCTTGCAAATGTTTTTAATTTGCCTATTGCAACGAGAGCGTCATTGTATGATTTTATTTCACATTCGACTTCCAAAATCATTTCGTCATCTTCATTTTCTTGCACCTGAATGTCAGGCTCGTTATCTTCGCTTGCTTCATCATCATTGATCATGTCTTCGGTAGTAATGAGGTTATCCATGGTAGCAAAGTCCACAGGATTCACCAGTTCAACCTGTGTGTTCTGCATATCTGCAACATTTTTAAAAAAATCTGCCAATGTCGCCAAAGGTACACGCGCGGCCTCATAAAGCGTTCCACTAGGCATGATAAATAAGCAAGAAATCAAGAATTTCGGGTAAGTGCGGCAACGTTGCGCCAATTCCAAGGCTTCTCAAATCAACAACTTCCCCTACATTCCCTCGTACCGACCCGCTCCTCCCCGTAGAAAATAAAAATTGCGATACGTCAGTCAACGAAAATAGGTTAATAAATCGCTGCATTATCATTATAATAAAGTGGATTTAAAGTTTTACACAGTTTCTTGGTGTTTTGAGATTCACGTAACGTGAAATTACGCGGATTTCTTTGATTGTCAAAGTTGTATTAGTTAAATAAGGTATAATATCTAAGTATAATTGTGTTATTATAGAAGAATCTCGTAGTGGTTTTTTACATTGGTTTATTACTCTTCTTTATCTTAACCGCGAACCAAATCTTTGGTTTATTTCAATTTTTAAAGCTTCCCTGGAGTCCTCGGGTGAGGTTCTGATGCTTCCCGGGCCCTTGAAAAATCGAGAAATGAGAAAAAACAAGCAATTTCCAATAGTGGTTTCAGAGAATTTTCCGTCGGTTTCATTGATTCTATAGCCGTCCCCTCGGCCGTCCCGTTTCTCGAAAGTGGTTAATCGTGAATCGGGAATTTCTCTTATATATCGAATTTTCGAGGTTCTTTTTGGTACCGGAGGAAAGTACGACACCCAATTAAGAGATTTACCACCTTCTTTGATTTTTAGAACGGCTCTATTCGAGGTTGTTCAAAGACTTTTGCGAAAAAAGCCACCAATGTCCGTGGGCAGGATTATAAGATTTTCCACTATTATATTCGTGCAATCTAAGGCCAACCTAACAGCGCCGAATTTACTGTTTTTTGCACTGTAACTGGCAATGTCACGTAAGGTAATGTCGCGTAATAAGATGTTAGATTTGCCGTCACTTACGCTTTAAAGGTTATCGCTGGCTTTCAAACCGCGAGAGAGGGGAGGGTAATTGCAATGTTGTCAGTTGAACGCCTTTGCGTCCGCAGGTATGGGAACGATTTCAAGGGCCGCGCGTGTACATCATCTTCCGGTTCCCAGTCTTGAATAAATTGTTGGTTATTTTTCTTGAAACCTGCTTTTTTGAAGCAATTCTGAATTGTTATAGGAATGACGCTACTCCATGCTGTTTTTATAAAATAAATTGCTTCCAAAATATTGATTGATTTTGAGAGTTCAGACGCAGAACTTATGTCATCCATTTTAGACAAAATGTTTTTCAGTCTCTCTTTTGAAAGTTTTCCACCGACACATTTTTCAGACTTGAAGGCCAAACTTTTATCCCGAAGGGCACGAAAAAATAAACCACTTTCATCAGCGTTGTAGATATCTTCTGCGCGGTATCTAAGTAAAATAGCAGGGAGCCTTTCTATGAATTGATCAACATCTTCATAATTTACGTCAGCTGATTCACCTGCAATACACTTGAAACTGATGTTATGTCGTTTCCTCCACTTCTCAAGCCATCCTGTTGATGCATTAAAGTTGCCATAATTCAGTTTTTCGCCTAATTCTTTGGCCTTGGCTTTTACTAATGGACCTGATATGGGTATGTATGACTTCTTGCATGTGAAAACCACTCAAAACATTTCTGATCAATTTGAACACTTTCCTTTCTTAAAAGAGATTTTTTTTTATTAATATTGACGCCCTTCTCCCATTTCTGGCGTATGCTTTCTTTTTCCTTGGCTATTTTGGCTGCTTGTTTTTTCCCTATTTTGAACCTAGAACAAAAACATCTTACATAAAAAATATCTACGTAAAATTTGTAGTTTTTTTATACCCTTAATATTTAATGTAATGTCAGCATTAAACTAAAATGGCGTACCTTTCTGCTATCTTTCGAAACTGTCCCTTTCCAGAGCATTGACCACTTTCATTTTCTCCTTTAATGTTAGTACTTTTCTGGTAGGTGCCATTATGAGCTCTACATCTAATTTGATAAATATGCCGTGCCACTTCCTACTTACGCTATCAAACCAGAACTAAAACACGTGAAAATAGCAAGTTTGGTGTCCTGCTGTTCGAGTACAAAGAATTAAGCCAATCCAATTTGGTGTAGGAGGAGTTGTGAAGTAGTTGCTAGGGCAACTAGGATATCTATTACGCTTATGGGGGTCATGATGAGAGGCCCTCTCTCTCTTCTCCTAACGAGAAGTATTAGCCAGGTGAGATTATGGCCAAACTGTCCCAGGTCCCCATCTTTATCTTTTAATATGAATCATATATTACACCAACTTTATTCCACACACGGGCTGAAAATACAGCTCTGAATATGTTCCCGAATTAAATAAGTCCGTTCATTAGAGTTTCGCGTCCGCATATGAGAGTCTTTAATCTATTTCGGGGAAAATTACACTGTCCGCGTCCGTCCAATAGAGAGTCCGCTCGTGGGAGAACTCTGTACATGCTAAAACATATGTCTGTGTTTGGTTCTAGAAAAAATGTCCGCTCAAGAGAAGTGTCCGCTAGGAGAGGTTTCACTGTATATGTATGTACAGGGTGTCCCGAAATTAGCCTGCCATAATTTACCAGAATGTTCTACGACCTAAAATGAAAAAAGTTCCTATAAACATGGCGTCAAAATTGCCCCCTAATGGGGCTATAGCCCCGGAAAGGGGCAGTTTCACAAACGGTTTTTCTAAATATTTCCAGAATGAACAAAGATAAAATTCTGAAATTTGGTGTGTGATGTATCTGTGAGATTTGACATTTGCCGAGGTAGCGATAGTAGACATTCTTAATCATAGGCGTCCTAAATGGGGGGGTTAAGGGGTTAAAAATACCCTAAATTTTTTATGTATACTTTTCCCCAAATTTATTGAGAAATTATAAAATTTCAGGGTATTCTACGAAAAAATTGTGCTCTTGTTGAACTTTGATAGCATGCACCGTTTTCGAGTAAAATCGTATTGAAAATTTCTTGCAGAGGGCCATGAAAATGCGTATTAGAAATTTGCCGGCCATATTTTACCAGCGTGTTCTGCGACCCAAAAAAAAAATGAAAAAGTTCCTATAAACATGGCCTCAAAAATGCCCCCTAAGAGGGCTATAGCTCCCGAAATGGACACTTTGGCAAACGGTTTTTTTCTAAATATTTCCGGAATGAGCAAAGATAGAATTCTGAAATTTGGTATGTGACATACCTGGGAGAATATATCATGAAAAAAGCACACAAAAAAATTTTGGATATTTTTAACCCCTTGACCCCCCCTTATTTGGGACGCCTATGATGAAGAATGTCAAACTATCTCTACCACGGTAAACATCAAATCTCACAGGTATATCACACACCAAATTTCATAATTTTATCTTTTTTCGTTCTGGAAATATTTAGAAGAAACCTTTTGCCAAAGTTTTCATTTCGGGGGCTATAGCCCCCGTAGGGGACTTTTTTGAGGCCATGTTTATAGGAACTTTTTTCATTTTTTTTTGTATCAAAAAACGTGGTGGTAAATTATGGCAGGCTAATTTCTAATAGGCATTTTCATGGCACTCTGCAAAAAATTTTCAAAACGAGTTTACTCGAAAACGATGCATGCTATTAAAGTTCAACAAGAGCACCTTTTCTTCGTAGAATACCTTCAACTTTCATAATTTCGCAATAAATCTGAAAAAAAATAGAGAAAATTTTGGGGGTAATTTTAACGCCTGAACCCCCCCATTTGGGACGCCTATGATTAAGAATTTCTAACTATCACTACCTCGGTAAATGTCAAATCTCACAGGTATATCACATACCAAATTTCAGAATTTTATCTTTGTTCCTTCTGGAAATATTTATAGAAACCCGTTTGTGAAACTGCCCCTTTCGGGGGGGTTTATAGGAACTTTTAGGTTTTTTAGGTCGTAGAACACGCTGGTAAATTATGGCAGGCTAATTTTGGGACACCCTGTATATTAGTTAATAACAAAATTAGGTGTTGATAAGAAAGATGCTGAGGGAGATTTTATTAAAGAGTTATGTGATTAATTTCATTCTAGTAGTAAGAAATATCGAAATTCGATTGAGTGAACAAGGCCCATTTCCAGTTGGCATTTTTTCTTAATTTTGAATGTGCGTTTCATCTGTAATTGTTGAAATTTTTCGAATTTTAAATAAATTGTTTTTACGCGAAATTGTTGTCTTTCAGTGACTACAGGACTGCACCAAGTTTTATTTAAAATGCATTACTTCTGTAGACGTTTTTGCGAAAAATATTATTTTAAAACTGTACCTTTATCACCCTGTGACTTTCTTATTATATATTTTCGGACTCGTGTTTATAGGAAAATTTTTGCTCAAAATGATGTTTTCTGCCTGTCATATTACGTGAAACGGAACTGGAAAACTTGGAAAATTCTCATTGTATTGGCAAATTACCGCTTGGTTTGTCAAACTTTAATTTTTTTTAAACCCTTAAAACGGACAGACAAAGAAAACTGTGTACTCCCAAAGTCACCCCCAAGTATGCCCTCTCTAGATGCAGTATTATTGGTCTCATGAAACGGAACTGGAAAACATGGAAAATTCTCATTTTATTGGCAAATTAGCGCTTGGTTTGTCAAACTTTAATTTATTCAACCTTTAAAATGGGCAGACAAAAAAAAATGTCTATGCCCAAAGTCACCCCCAAGTATGCCCACTCTAGCTGCAGTATTGGTCTCGTGAAACGGAACTGGAAAACATGGAAAATTCTCATTGTATTGGCAAATTAGCGCTTGGTTTGTCAAACTTTAATTTTTGCAACCTCTAAAACGGGCAGACAAAAAACCTGTCTACTCCCAAAGTCACGTCCAAGTATGCCCACTCTAGCTGCAGTATTGTTCTCGTGAAACGGAACTGGAAAACTTGGAAAATTATCATTGTATTGGCAAATTACCGCTCGGTTTGTCAAACTTTAATTTTCTTTTCAACCCTTAAAGTGGGCAGACAAAGAAAACTGTCTACACACAACGTCACCCCCCCAAGTATGCCCACTCTAGTATTGTTCTCGTGAAACGGAACTGGAAAAGTTGGAAAATTCTCATTGAATTGGCAAATTGCCGCTTGGTTTGTCAAACTTTAATTTTTTCAACCCTTAAAACGGGTAGACAAAGAAACTGTCTACTCCCAAAGTCACCCCCAAGTATGCCCTCTCTAGATGCGGTATTGGTCTCGTGAAACGGAACTGGCAAACTTGGAAAATTATCATTGTATTGGCAAATTAGCGCTCGGTTTTGTCAAACTTTAATTTTTTCAATCCTTAAAACGGGCAGACAAAGAAAACTGTCTACTCCCAAAGTCCCCCGTAAGTATGCCCACTCTAGCTGCAGTATTGTTCTCGTGAACGGAAGTGGAAAACTTGGAAAATTGTCATTGTATTGGCGAATTAGCACTCGGTTTTGTCAAACTTTAATTTTTTCAGTCCTTAAAATGGGCAGACAGAGAAAACTGTCTACTCCCAAAGTCAACCCCAAGTATGCCCACTCTAGCTGCAGTATTGTTCTCGTGAAACGGAAGTGGAAAACTTGGAAAATTCTCATTGTATTGGCAAATTACCGCTTGGTTTGTCAAACTTTAATTTTTTCAACCCTTAAAACGGGCAGACAAAGAAACTGTCTACTCCCAAAGTCACCCCCAAGTATGCCCTCTCTAGATGCAGTATTGGTCTCGTGGAACGGAACTGGCAAACTTGGAAAATTCTTATTGTATTGGCAAATTATCGCTCGGTTTGTCAAACTTTAATTTTTTTCAACCCTTAAAACGGGCAGACAAAGAAAACTGTCTACCCCCAAAGTCACCCCCAAGTATGCCCACTCTAGCTGCAGTATTGTTCTTGTGAAACGGAACGGGAAAACTTGAAAAATTATCATTTTATTGGCATATCACTTTTCAGAGACAGTCGTCAGTGGTAAGTGCTCTAAATGCAAAACTGTTGTTAAGTCTGCGGTTCACGAAGCCCGAGAAATATAATTCCTCTTCAACATTCGCTACGCCAAAAACCGTGGCTGGCAAAAGTGTGGCTAAGTTCACACAAACCTTGAACCTCGCATAATGGTGTGCTTAGGTGGCAAGGATTCTTAGGCAAGAGATATCTATACAGAGACGTGACCAAGCTGGCAGACCTCCAATGAGCCTGTTTCGCAGTTTTTTATTATTATGAATCTTAATAATAAATAAAACACGAAAATATTTTTTCCGATTTTTTTTCGGCCGGGAAATGCCCTAAAAAGTTTTTGAAATTCAAATTCTTTGGGCCCGTGACATCACGATTTATGGCAATATCGATATGTTTCTATTTGAGATTTGTGAAGACTGAAGAAGAAGAAAATTTACCTAACTTATATTTTGTGGCAAAAGCCAAATAGACATAACACATGACCTCAATATATCAGGGGGTGGCGGCGGCGGCTGCGGCGGCGGTGCACGAGTGGGTGAGTCTTTCATGGTACACCACGCTTTGGCACCATAGGTCGATTCATAGTGGCTAGAGTGCTCGAAAAGAGCAGAGGCAATAAAAAGAAATAAAAAAATAACCTCAATATCAATTAATTTAATAATATACCAAAATGGCAATGTTTTTCCCTTTTTTGAGTTAAAAGTTACTGGCAGAATGATCACCAACTTGTAATTTGTCCAAACCTAAATAAATCTGGTATAACAACATTTTGTCAGTCAACTAGACACAATCTTGACAATCAAAATTTAATTTATTAACTTATTATTAACTTAAATATTGTGACATCGTTGGTTTTTGCCGTTGATCTTCATTTTGCAGTATTGTTCTTAAACTAATTCTCGAATGTGTTTTCTATCATCCCCTAAAATGGCTATCAAAAGGTTTTCCGGATGACCAAAATATTCCTTTCTCCTTTCTCTCAACTGCGGGATTTATAACTTTTTTCAGTTTTTCAGGGAGGTAACAATACTGGTAATGCTAAATAAGTGCCTAGCACCATCCTTATTACAGACCAGTTAAATTTGATTTCAAATCAGCATACGGTATACACTTTAACTTTTGTAGTTTTCAAAAAAACATTTAGTTTTATTAGCTCGGTTTACCCACGACCCACAACACAACTACCTGTGTCAGTACGGTCGAGTTCGGACAACCGTTTATACTTCTGTCTTTCTCTAGAGAATCGATTTCGATTCAATGTGCACGTCTGAGATTAGAACGGAGATCGAATTTTTGGGGCTTCGATTACTAGTATAACTGGCAATTTCATTGCTCCAAATTAAGGCGTGCAGTTTAAAATTTTTATATATTTTTTTAGTTACAAAATTTGGTATTGACGATAAAGATGCTGAGGGAGATTTTATTAAAGAGTTATTTGATTAATTTCATTCTAATAGTAAGAAATATCAAAATTCGATTGAGTGAACAAGGCCCATTAATATCACTCCGCAAATCCGCATTTGCAATATTAAATATTGCGAGAAATTAAATATTAGAAGACGATCCACAGTGTATTCGACTTAACGTACTATCGCAAACATCACAGACTTGTCTTGTGTGTGATGTACATAATAGCTTACAGTCTTTGATCTCCATGAAGAAGTACCTGAAAAAAGATAGTGAAAATAACTACATACTATGAGTTTCTGCTTTATCTCCAATAACTAAACAATTTGCGGATTTATTCCCTTTTTGTGATCCGGTACCGGAAGGAGACAGATATCGTAGAATACATAGAAAATATCCTATGTTTATTATGCAAGTTGAGGCAAGATTTGAGCGATGATTTTCTGTGTTATATTCAGATACACTTCCCGGCAAGCTAACAGTCTTGCGATATATACAGTCAGACGTTCTCTAATGACGAAGTTTTTTACTGCTAACACAGGATTGCAGGCAATAACGAGGCAATGCTTTTTAAAATGTTCTCTATAAAAGTCAATGTTTAAGACTG
Source organism: Pseudeuparius sepicola (assembly GCA_963920635.1). Classification (NCBI taxonomy): domain Eukaryota; kingdom Metazoa; phylum Arthropoda; class Insecta; order Coleoptera; family Anthribidae; genus Pseudeuparius; species Pseudeuparius sepicola. The sequence goes on along the minus strand of OY987302.1, from coordinate 39,944,325 downwards.
CACATATTTAGAAATTGAAAAAGTTCTCGTTTCAAAGCTCTGCGTCAAAGCTATTGCCTATAAATATAAGTATCAAAATTTATTAAAGCCGTCTATGCTCGTAGTGCCAGACACTTTTAAATGGATATGTACAGGATGAAGTTGGATTTAAATACGGAATATTAGCAATGAGTATACAAGGAGTAACAAAAAAGTGTTGATTTTTATTTCTGACTTTCGGTTTGACCGGAAGTGAGCATCACTTAGCTAGATTTTTAAGACACTGTATATTTAGGGTTTTTTGGTTCCTTTTATTCTCCCAATTCCAACCATATATAGTTTTATGTAGTTATCTCTAAAAATAACCAAGCAGCAAATTTTTATTGTTTGCTAATTTTCGTCAAATATGATAAATTCACATCTTTGCATGGAATGCTAAAAATATATTGTTAGTGGTAACTATATAAGATTATATATCATTGCAATTGGGAGAAGAAAGGGAACCTAAAAAACTCACAGTGTACAGGGTGTTTCAAAAATCTGACTAAGTGATGATCACTTCCACTCAAACCGGAAGTCATAAATAAAAACCGACACCTTTTTGTTACTCCCCGTATTATCTTTACTAATATTTCTTGTTAATATCCAACCTCCCTTTTTTGAAAAAAAGGAATGTTTTTAGGATAACTTTTTAACAACACCCTGTATATTAAGTTTGACTTCATATTTTAATTCCTCGGAAAAGTCCACACAAGTCTGGTTTTGAACCATCAATTTATCTTTAAAATTATCGAGAAAATCGCGTTTATCACGTTAACTGGGATACCCTGTACCTGGAATGCGACACTTGAGAGGTTGGGCATGAATGTAAAGATGCCACCTCTCTAGTTGCAAAGACGAGGTGGGTCGTAGAAGCTCGTAATGGCCATATGAAAAATATATTCAATATAGAGCAAACAATGACACGAGCATACATGTACACACTTGCACGTGCACCCATGCACACATCCTCACACATGGAACGCTTTTTGCGATAAACCTACTTTTCTCACTTTGACCATCCATATCACGGATTTGGTCAATTTTTTGAGATTGTGCCTATTATTACTTGATCAGCGTGATTAGATCTAACTTTTCTCAAATTTTTAGGAGATTCGACCGAAATGCAATTTTGCCGATGACACAAACTTAGTTATTGGTGCCAGTGATTTTGTTCAGTTAAGAGGGGGTTGTCAACAGAAAAAGTGAGGTTATTTGTCCTAAATCTTTTAAGTTGTATAACATACAATCTAACAACATTTTACCTGGTAAAAATTTACTACAATCATTCCTATTATCATTTTAATCATAAGAGCTTACCGAAATATGCATTGGATTATTATTTTTTTTATTATATATATATATATATATATATATATATATTTATTTTTTTAATTTTTGATAACCTATAAAAGAAACACAATTTTGTACAATCACTAACAAAATCATACAAGTAGGTTAATATAATTACCATCATATGATTAAAGAGATAGTAAGAAAACATATTTAACAAAGCAGATTATGCTAAATAGCCTATTTTTTTCTTTATACAACTTAAACAATTTATAACATTTTGGCGCCAATTTTGAAAGCAAAACTTCATATTTTAGTTCATCCACTTTACGCGAGGGGCACTGTTTTAGCGGTAAATTTAAATTGATATCGTAGTTAAAAATAATATTTTGGAAAATACCTTAGTCCCCATATATACATATAAACAACATTAGAATAGCAGAGTTTGATTCGGTTATGGTGTTTAGTGATTGTTTAAAATTAATTTTATAAAACTTATGAAAAAGTGAAGAAAAAAATGTATCAAGTTTTTTTATGCATGCAAGTGAAATAATAATGGGTCCAGTCGTGCCCTTAGAGGGAGTGCGAAAACACCTTTGGGTGAAAATCGGTCAAAATAATAATAGGAGTACATATTTATAGGTAAAACCATAGCTGTATGGTAAAATATTTCAGACATTTCACCTTTTCATCGACAATTTTACACAATAAAGAAAAAGTAAAATTGATCTAATACCCAAGATTATCTATTTATATCATAATGTATACATAGACAAAAAGTATGAAAAGGGACCATCTTCGATATTTTTTTGTGCGAACTTGATATAAAAAGTACAAATATCTGAATAAAATATTTATTTAATTTTTAATTTACAATACAATTAAAATCCACCTGCTAGTTTCATAAAAATCCAAAGCAGGTGCATTTATGAAAAAACGTGAAACTTATAAATAAAAAGCAAACATTACCGGGTAGTAGGTGGAAAATATTATTTAAAAAAATAATCGTTTCAGAATAATAAAATAAATATATAACAGAATGGAATAAGTTCCTTTGAAATAACTTTTAAAAAATCACAGAACTTTAAAGTCTAAAACATAAATATTTTTCTGCATACAATTAGCAATAAACAGTTCATAGTCACATAAATACACTAGCCGACAAAAATATTGCAAATTTTAGGTTGGATCATCTAAAAAAATATCCATCAACAGTATGTTTTTTTTTGCCAGTGTCTTGCACTTTATACGTAAATTATAGTCAAATAAATTACATTGAAGCTTTGCAACAGATTTGTAGGACAAAATTAAATGAAAATAATTTTGAAAATAATTATTTAAAATAAAATTATGCAATATTTTTGTCAGAGTATTACACTGTTGGAATCACTTGTATAAATGTGAAGAATTTCAAAATGTAGTGTCTGGGCCCCTGTAAAAGCTTATATCTGAAAAAATAATTAAAATGTTCCAATTTATAAGCGCTAGGGAATCAACACAGTTCTGCTTTTTATTCTAAATTTTGATGCCTTTTGGAATTCTTATCATTATAATTTCTGGCAGCAACTTTTTCTTATAAAATTCTATTAATTTTGGCAGCATCTGTTGTTGCCACATGACTGGATCTCTTTGTATTTTTTCGACGAATATATCGGTGCTCTCATCAATATAAACAATAAAATAACAAAAACTTCTTTTAGTAATATTCAGCTGCCCCTGAACCTAAAAAACAAAATAGTAATAATATAACGCTATAAAGGTGATTACGGTTTTGAGTAAGACAACCAAATCCCATGCAAGCGTAAAAGTTTATTTTCGTCATACGCTCCCAAAAATAGCTATTTTACTCATTTAAGTCCGTAAAATGCTTCTTTTTCGGCCTAGTCCCTAAAAGTCGTCATGGCAACCTTTACAGACTATTCCAAAATTCCTTAGAATATTCTTTATGGTAAGACTTCACAGGAAGTAAATCTAACACGATTTCTTTTCGTTATTAGCAATATATTTCTTTGGCCTTATTAGCAATATATTCGGGATTTTGAAACATTTTACAAATTTCGAATGATATGACAAAATTATCAAATAAACAAACTTGTTGCTATGATTTCAAAAATTATGGAAAGCCGTACCTATAACTAAATTTTGGGAGCGTATGACAAAAAAATAGTGTTTGTCACACGTACCTAAATGAAGTTTCTCATCATTTTAGGTACTTGTAACAACGATCTTGGCTGGGTATCTTACACAACGTTGTAATCACTGGCAATTTAATGAAAATAATTTGAAATTGAAATTACAATTTTTTTCAGCCAAAAAAAATTTAAAGCAATCAAAAAATAAGACGAAAACAAAAAATCTACATTTATATAATATACACATCCATGCGTCTACAGGGTGGACCAGTTTTTTGTAGCAGGACTTTAACAGGTGATAGATCTTCAAAAAATAGCGTCACTTTTTCGTATAAACTATATCTTTTTAAGGCTTTAGAAAAAAGTTACAGGGAGTTAAAGTGGGAAAAAATATGCGGACTTTATTGAATATTTACCAAACCAGTTGAGATATTTAAGTCATATTTGGTATACGTTAAAACGACATGGGTTAGCATAAAACCTGTTAATATCGAACCTCTTGAACAACCAGTGGCGGAGAAGTGGGTAATTGATAAAATTATGTTTAGAAAAATAAATGAATCACCTTGTATTTTAACAAAAGGTATTGAATTTTTTATGTAGATTTTAATTGCAGACAAAAATGTCCTCTTGGTATTTGTTCGCATGTGTTATCGTTTAATGGCAAATTTCATTTTGTTGTATTATTTCGGGGTATTTCTGAAAAATTATCTAAAAAATTTGCTGCATAAGTAACACTTAAAGTAGAAAAAACGTGTTTCTTATTTTAAATAAAGTAACTTTTTCCAATAAACTAACCCATTCAAGGTTTTACTTGTCAAGATACAGAGCGTAACCTTAATTGTATCCTGTAGACCCTGTAACTTCAAAAGTATAGCCTTAAATAGGTAAGTTTATTGGAAAAAGTTACTTTATTTAAAGTAGCAAACACATTATTTCTACTTTAAGTGTGACTTATGGAGCAATTTTTTTTGATAATTTTCAGAAATACCCCGAAATAATACAAAAAAATGAAATTTGCCATTAAACTATAACACATGCGAACAAATACCAAGAGGACATTTTTGTCTGCAATTAAAAACTACATAAAAAATGCAATACCTTTTGTTAAAATACAAGGTGATTCATTTATTTTCCTAAACATAATTTTACCAATTACCCACTTCTCCGCCACTGGTTGTTCAAGATGTTCGATATTAACAGGTTTTATGCTAACCCATGTCGTTTTAACGTATACCAAATATGACTTAAATATCTCAACTGGTTTGGTAAATATTCAATAAAGTCCGCATATTTTTTCCCACTTTAACTCCCTGTAACTTTTTTCTAAAGCCTTAAAAAGATATAGTTTATACGAAAAGGTGCCGTTATTTTTTGAAGATCTATCACCTGTTAAAGTCCTGCTACAAAAAACTGGTCCACCCTGTATATGGGTACCTGATAATAATAATTGTGCTTTCGTTTTAATTTATAGTTACTGCCGTCAAATTCTAAACAAATATTTCGAATTTTTTTGACAGCTTCTTTTAATGGCATTCCAGCTTTTGCAGCAGAATATAAACATTTCACTTCAACTGTGGCGTCTATACCAACTAAACCTAATAATATTAAATAAAAATATTTAGTAAATACTATTTTTTGTTATATCTGATTCCGTGGAATGTACTAATTCATATATAATAGTATTTTTTAGCTGTATCATAGAAACCATTTATATTATATTATAAAATGTAAAATGTATATCAATGTTGTTTATTTTTTAATACGATATACCTAAAATTTCTAAAACCACTCTGGAATTTCAGGTTTTACTACGAAGTATGAAGAAAATTTAGAAAAATATTTTTCAGTGTTGATAATATTATTACTATATGTATTTATTTAAATATCTACTGTTTCTTGCATATAGCTAAAAAATAAGACGATTCCGAGGAATTAGTTAGAATGACATGTTATTGCGATAACATCTGACAGATTTGATGAGTATAACCATTGATTAAAAGAATATATTATAAGAAATTTTTTTCGTTTAATGTTTCCTGAAATTACCTCTTATCATCTATTGCTACAAAAATTAATGAATATGCAATGATAAAATAAATTGTCGAGTTGAAATTTTTCCAAATATAGATGGTGGCAGTGTTGCCAGTAAAAATAATATCAAGGTTGACGTCCGTTGTTGGTCTTTTCATACTCTTTTTCTCAATAGTATAACTTCTTTTGATATTATAACTTATAACCAAGTGGTAATAATATTTGCAAATCCTTTTTATCACAGATAAAATAGTTATGAAATTATATTATCTGCTGTGTCTTTACTACAAAATTTGTCAGTTGTTCTTTCGATTCAACATAAATAAAATTATATCTTTAGAAGTGTCATTACGGACCATCAGGGCTAGCACCAAGAAATCCATGATCTAAGTCCACGAATAAACCTGACGGCTCAATTTGGTACCCATACTTGGACGAAAATTTTTGGATTGCATGCTTTTCATTTATTTTCCCATATTCTATAGCGTCATTGGAAAAGTTTGAAGTATAGAGAATGGCTTTGACATCATTATGGCAATTTGTTGTAGTTTTTCTTTTAATAATTTTGTCAAACATAGAAGCTGTTAGCCGATTTCTCCTCTCTTCTTCATACGTGGGGTTGCCAAATTGACCAACTGTATTCCTCTCCAATTGGTCTCTTTCATCTTCGGTAACCTGCATAAAAATTTACACATTTCAAATTTTAAAAATTGTATTAGTCAAACCTGCATCCTTGCTAAGATTCTATCCGATTCTTTCATCATTTCTTGCGCGTCCATTTCTGGTTCTAATGCGTGTATTTCATAATCATTATCTTTCTTTTTATTGTTTTGTTTCAATAAAGATTTTCGGCATGGTGGATTACATCTTTTGTACCTTAATTTTTGTGTCCGTGATTGTACTAGTCTTTTTATTTTTTTTGGGGGGGGGGTGTCTTTTGCTATTTTTTGCCAACTATTTAGATACCAGTTCAGTCCTTGATTATATTGAAGAGTGGCTATGGTGCATCTATTTTGAAAAGACCCCTTCATGACCAAATTCAATAGTTTCCCTTGATTATATTTTGCTACTAAACTCATAAATTATTCAGCTCTATTATTTGTTTCGTCATTGAGAAGCTGGTGTGCTTTTGACAGTAAATGGTCACTGCAAACTAAAATAAAAATATATGTACCTACGTATAAATAATATTATGGTAAAAAATATTTAGTAGACATAGATATTCCGTAGCGGTGGTATTCAAATGATAAATATGGACGGGTGACAAAAAATCAAAATGAAAAAGTGCGTTCCATTACCTTCAAGTTTTTGAAATATTCCATGTGCCTTCATTTCAGTCGTATAATCTCTTGCAATTTGATTATTTGAACAGTAGTATGGTTTACATATATTGTGATTTCCAAAACTGTGTTTATTTATGTTATTAAGATCTACTCTCAGTTCGTCAAGTGTCCCATGCATGTGATTATGCTTTATGTGGTGTTTTGCAAGATCCCCCATTTCTTTTATTTTCGAAACAGTCAAATATTTTTTTACTCCTGCATTTTTCTCATTTCTTATATTATAAAGATATTTTGTGTAATTTTTCAAAATATGATTTGTGCATGCTATTTTCTGAATTTGATGACCATATGGAACCTTAATTTTTAAGTTTGCAAAAACGCTCGAGTCGCCATCTTCAATAAAAAATTTATAACGGAGTCCATGCATAGCTTCGCTTTTACAAAAGCCCTCCACCAATATATCTGTTTCCATAGCAGTTGAAGACCCTTCCCAATTTTTGAAACACGTATGAGCACCAGCAGAAACTTTCTTATTAGCAGCTACAGTACATACATAACAAAATTTGTTACGTACTCCCATAAACAGTGCTTTCCCAGTGTTTTTGCCAATAATGATAGCCTGAAAAAATAACTTTATACATGACTTATACAGGGTGGAACTGAATCATGGTACACCCCACTTTTTTCCCTTGTTTTTTGAGATACAATTTTGAAATTTGGCATGTTGATGTTACTTTAAAAATGTCACTTTTTGATGTGTAAATTCATTTATTTCCGTTTCCGGTTTTACCGGAAGTGACATTCACTTTTGTTTTTTAAATGGAACACCCTGTATAATATTTATGTTTCGGATTCTCCTCGATGTACTGAAACCAACGATGCCTCACAAGTGACATTTTGGCTGACAGAAAGTGGTTTTTCTTTAACTTATTTGGATTTGCAATAATAAACTAAAGGTGGCTATGAAACAAATGAACTTCGACAAACTGAACATCTTTAATGAACTGTCAAACCGTCTGTCTACAGAAAAGTACTTCTCTTATAATAAACTACGGTATCAATGTGTGTTGTCAATTAAAACAACTGCAAAAATAGTGTTTGCAAAATGCTACAAACTTACACAAGATCAGAAAAAGTGGATATGTTGAATCCAAAAATACATTCAAGTGAATGGCGGGCATTTCGAACACTTACTATAAAATCGGTGCAGAGTTGCCATTTGTTTGTATTGACATTGTTTTCAATAAATATTTGATGTTAAAATTTCATAGCCACCTTTATAGTTTATTATTGCAAATCCAAATAAGTTAAAGAAAAACCACTTTCTGTCAGCCAAAATGTCACTTGTGAGGCATCGTTGGTTTCAGTACATCGAGGAGAATCCGAAACTTAAATAATCTACAGGGTGTTCCATTTAAAAAACAAAAGTGAATGTCACTTACGGTAAAACCGGAAGCGGAAATAAATGAATTTACACGTCAAAAAGTGACATTTATAAAGTATCATCGACATGCCAAATTTCAAAATTGTATCTCAAAAAACAAGGGGAAAAAGTGGGGTGTACCATGATTCAGTTCCACCCTGTATGTATATAAAATCAAATATATAAAAAATTACAGTTCCAGATAAAGCATTGTAATTATGGCCATAGCTGCGTTTACTCCAGCCTCCATCAACATAAACAGTTACAAATGGAACCCCATCTTTGTCTACATGCCCTTTCTGCTTTGCTATTTCTGCTTCTTCCCTTCCAGCAGCATCAAACTCCTCAATCAATTGATCATGCCATGCCTAAAAAATTATGGAATGAATTATTATTATTTTGATAGTTAAAAAAATACTTACATCTCCTAAAGTTTGTTCAATTTTTTGGAATTTTTTAAAAGGGAAACAGGGAATTTCTAGGAGACTCATTATTTCTTCCAAGTGACTGAAACTATTTCCAGTAGAAAGAGTACCCCAAACAGCCGCAATGTTAACGAGTTTCTCCTTTTGTGGTTCTGATTGTTGTGGTTGCTTCTGGGTGCTTTTTTTTATTATACGATTGCACATTGTGCACTTAAAAAATAGTTTAGAAACAAAACCGTCTCTTTCCTCCTTCCATAAGTACAATCTGCCACATGTACATATTCTGGAATGATCAACTTGCAAACGCAAGGCCCATTTCAAAACATGATTTAAATCGACAATCCTATTCCCTTCTACAATTATGGGATCTGTACTTTTATCAGGTTCTATAGTAAGTGGGAAGTTCATAATACTAAAAAATAAGATAAAAATTTTAAAAATCCCCTGTTTTCATTATACAAATATACCTGTCATATTCTTCTTGTGATCCCCAAGCGTTATCTAAATCCACAACTTTTTGCTCTAAAACCGTCTGGTCCAGTTCGTTTGGAAACAATTCGATATCATATTCAACACTTTTAATGTCATTAGGGGTTGGAAGCGAGTCACATAGAAAATTATCTGGGCGACTGTTTTCTAGAGAGGCGACTTCGGAGGAGATACACGACCTAAAAAAATGCCAAAAAATATCCAGTTAGTAATTTCATTACTATTTTGTTCCCGATACTAAGACCAGAAATAAAGTGAAAATTGAATTTTTTTCTAAACTTGGTTTAGATGCGTTCGAATTGCTTTGAGTAGAATCCTTATTATTCTTCATTCCGTAAGAATGCTCCGCAAGCCTACAATAAAAATACGGTTTTCTAGGATGTTCATTTCATTATACAGGGTGTTTCTGAATTGCTTCAAAATATTCTACAGAGTGATTCTCCTGTTAAAATTTAGGGGTGTTTTTCATATAATTTTTCCCCTCCACGTTACACTTCTCCGAAAGAATAAAAAATGGTTTTTATTTTCTCCACTCTGGAAATTTGGTGGACGATTTGTAGCAACCCACTAGACAACCCTTAAAATAATTTATATCAATGTAATAATATATTTAAAGGGGTTAAAATTTCATAAGTAAAAGATCCGATAAGGAAATAAACAAATAATGTTTAAAAACACTTTGTTTCTTGTATTTTTTTTTGAAAAATCAATATGTTTCTCACAAAACAAATAAAATGTTGACGTACTGTTACTATTAAACAAAAATAATCCCTAGGTATATGAAGACTTACTTGGAAATAGACGTCAACATTTAATTTCTTTGTGGGACGAAAAAATTTTTTCTGAATCGGATTTTTTCCTTATGAAATTTTAACTATTTTCAGAGTGGAGAAAATAAATAAAAAATTATTTTTCATCAGACACTTTATGGTGGGGTGTAACGTAGAGGGGAAGAGGTTTTAAGAAAAAAATTACCTACCTAGATATATTACAGTATGTCCGGCAATGTGGTAGACAAGAGGACAAGTGGACCAAAAATTTCATTTTTCGACGAAAAGTCATTCTTGATAACAGTTTTTGCTTCTCGAAAAAATATAGTCTAGGAAGAGAATTTTTGATTTTTTTATACAGGGTGCCCCTAAAATACAAAAACATGAAATACCATCAAGAATAAACCACCTTTATTTTTAAAAATATAAGAAACTTTTACTCAGAAATTTTTTTAGAATTAAAATACGTGCCTGATTGTCACTTTTCAAGCAAATCAGTCGACTTTGATTTTTCTTTTTTACCTATTTATATCAAACTCGGCCGATTTGCTTAAAAAGGTAACAGCAGGACACGTCTTTTAATTCTAAAAAAAAAATTTTTAGTAAAAGTTTTTTATATTTTTAAAAATAAAGGTGGTTTATTCTTGATCGAATTTCATTTTTTGTATTTTAGGGGCACCCTGTATAAAAAAAATCAAAAATTCTCTTCGTAGACTATATTTTTCCGAGAAGCAAGAATGACTTTTCGTCGAAAAATTAAATTTTTGGTCCATTTGTCCTCTTGTCTACCACATCGCCAGACATACTGTATATTTCATACCGTTTCAACCCAAAAATATCATATATGTACCTAAATATCACAAAAAAAAAACATTTTGACCGTAACTTGGGCATTTTCAGTCAGATGTTTATGAAAGAAAAAATAAAATGAATAAGTACCTAGTTTTTATAAACTCTTCATAAAATCGTTCAATTCAAAGCATTCAAAATGATTAAATGTTTCGTAAAATATTAAGTATCTTTATAATAAATACACACTTATGACACTTATTATGTACATCTGAGATCTAGCAGTAAAATCTATGGAAGTATATAAGTGATCTGACCCAACATTTGACATACTGTAAAAAATATATATTATTTTATAGGTACCTACAAACCTATATAGAGAATTATTATGGTTAGTGGGGATAAAAGCCACTTATCAACATAATTATCACACCTATTATAGTATAGTGTAAATAAATCATTTCTAATATTATTCAAAATAGGTCATAAGAATAACCAATAGCGCCGTGACAATGTTCATTTTCTGCTATACTATATTGGTTATTCTTATAAAAAAATTAGACTTTTTTAAATCTTCTAATTTGTTTTACTGCCTCGTAGCAACAAATTTCTAAAGTTAGGTATAATTCATCAATTTATACTGTACTCACCTGATAAGTTTCCTTCGCAAATGAGACGCTTTTATAGCTTTGGCTTTTCGCCTCCTTTTTCCACGTTGCTTGGCCCTTTGCTGGTTACCCATAATGGGTGTTTTATAGCACACACAAACCTATAATAATACAACAAACTTATTTACTTACATAACAAACCCCTTTACTCAACAGAGATATAAACAAAGAAGCCAATTATCAAAGTAACAAAAATGTTTCAAAACGTCGTCGATTTTATGAGGCTGAAACTAGCGGCCAGCGGCCGGCCGTTCAACTTTTTAATGGGACTGTACCGCCGCCGGTCCGCTCGATTCGCGTGGACAAATTTGTTTTCATTCTGTTTATTAGTAAAAAAAACATGTTAAAATGCTGCAATGCCTGAAAAAATTGTGGATAATGATTATTACGAATAGCCCAGATTATATTTTTCCTTAAAAATATCAGGGACGCGGGCGGGTAGTGGTCAGTTTTCAAATATTGGAAAATTCGAAAAATGTTCTCAAACATTTTATTACGCTACGAAACTAACTACGGATGGATAGGATGACACCGGGAAGAACATATATTTTTTTCGTTAAAAAATTCAGGGGCGTAGGTGGTAGCGACCAGCTTTGAAATATTCGAAAAGTCTAAAAATGGTCTCAAACATTTTATTACACTACGAAACTAACTATGGGAGGATAGGATGATACCGGGAAGAACATATATTTTTTTCGATAAAAAATTCAGGGCCATACGGGGTAGCGGCCAGCTTTGAAATATTCCAAAAATCTAAAAATGGTCTCAAACATTTTATTACACTACGAAACTAACTACGGGTGGATAGGATGACATCATGAAGAACATATATTTTTTAACGAAAAAAAATATATGTTCTTCCCGGTATCATCCTATCCTCCCGTAGTTAGTTTCGTAGTGTAATAAAATGTTTGAGACCATTTTTAGACTTTTCGAATATTTCAAAGCTGGTCGCTACCAACTACGCCCCTGAATTTTTTAACGAAAAAAATATACGTTCTTCCCGGTGTCATCCTATCCATCCGTAGTTAGTTTCGTAGTGTAATAAAATGTTTGAGGCAGTTTTCGATTTTTGGAATATTTCAAAGCTGGCCGCTACCCCCTACGCCCCTGAATTTTTTATCGAAAAAAATATATGTTCTTCCCGGTATCATCCTATCCTCCCGTAGTTAGTTTCGTAGTGTAATAAAATGTTTGACACCATTTTTAGACTTTTCGAATATTTCAAAGCTGGTCGCTACCACCTACGCCCCTGAATTTTTTAACGAAAAAAATATACGTTCTTCCCGGTGTCATCCTATCCATCCGTAGTTAGTTTCGTAGTGTAATAAAATGTTTGAGGCAGTTTTCGATTTTTGGAATATTTCAAAGCTGGCCGCTACCCCCTACGCCCCTGAATTTTTTATCGAAAAAAATATATGTTCTTCCCGGTATCATCCTATCCTCCCGTAGTTAGTTTCGTAGTGTAATAAAATGTTTGACACCATTTTTAGACTTTTCGAATATTTCAAAGCTGGTCGCTACCACCTACGCCCCTGAATTTTTTAACGAAAAAAATATACGTTCTTCCCGGTGTCATCCTATCCATCCGTAGTTAGCTTCGTAGCGTAATAAAATGTTTGAGACCATTTTTCGAATTTTCCAATATTTGAAAACTGACCGCTACCCGCCCGCGTCCCTGATATTTTTAAGGAAAAATATAATCTGGGCTATTCGTAATAATCATTATCCAACATTTTTTCAGGCATTGCAGCATTTTAACATGTTTTTTTTTTACTAATAAACAGAATGAAAACGAATTTGTCCACGCGAATCGAGCGGACCGGTGGCGGTACAGTCCCATTAAAAAGTTGAACGGCCGGCCGCTGGCCGCTAGTTTCAGCCTCATGTCGATTTTCCCTTTGAAATGCAAGTTACAGTTTTTATTGCCTGTTTTTGTTCGTTTTTGCGGCTACAATAGTCCCTGTCTCCTGTTGAACCATGGTTTTTACAGAATAAATAGCTTTACAACAGAAGCGTCCTTACGGACATGTGTCAAAATTAAGCGAGTCTCCATTTCGATTTACAAAAGACACCGACAGTATTTTAAGCAAAAACTTGATTCTAATACAATCTCTTTGCTATGTAGATTAACGTAAAATCAAATAAAATGCACAATATTCATGTCTTTAGAAGATATTTCGCTAAAAATGAGTCTCCTTTTGACACATGTCGCGAAGGAATAGCGAATAACAAAATTATTAGAAATGTTTGAAATACGTATTTATATATTGTACTTACCACTTATATTTATCACACCGGCACTACTAAAACTAAATATTGTCAAACACTCACGTACACAAACACAAAAAACAAGCGGAAAAACTCGAGAACCCAAAAAAGCTCTTCAGAAAACTCTGACAGAAATGGACAGAAACACGCTGATAAAAGCCGTTACTCCGAGGTCGCCAAGGAGACTTTTGTTTTGTTTGGGATTTTCGGATTGCCAAGCTTCCAGGGAACTAGGTATCCCTCGCAAGTAGAAAACAGCGCTTTTTACCCTAATTACTTAACAATTTTCGGATTTTAGAAAAGTAACTAATAAAATCAAAGGGTGTTGAAACGGAATTATATTTAAAGTATGGAATATATATATATATATATATATATATATATATATATATATATATATATATATATATATATATTACGCTTTTATTGCATTGTATTCTGCTATATTAACGACAAATCTCGAAACCTGGCAACAGTGAAGGCTCTGAGAATTCGGGGCAAAGTCCAGGGGAAATAATCGAAAAATACTTATTTCAGCGCTTGGCGCGCCTCTCGCGGAGGAACAGAGAAACTCTGTCCCTACAGCCCCGCCTTAACCAATAAAGCAGATCAAATTTATTCAAAATCAGGAACTTGGTTTATTCTAAACAAATTAGCTTTAAAATGAAAGAAAACAAAAATAGTAATATTTTACACAGATCGGTCAAGAAAAGAAAAAACTTCATAATATCAACTTGAGTACAAGCTGCATTAAGATTTCTGAATATTAGTCCAGTCACATTAGGGGTTTTACCTCAGAATGAGAGATAATAAGCTGTAAACTTGTAAAAGCCTTTATTTTGGCATTCTAAAAGTTGTCTCAAAAGTCTCATAAAATCTCGTGTCCGCGTCTTAATATATTCAAGGTCAAAGGTCACAAAAAACAGTTTTCCGCAAATGGGTCCTATGGTTTCAATGATATTTCCATCTACAATAAAAATTGTAGAGCATACAATTATCTTCAAATTTTGTTCCAAACATATTTTTATAGGCTTATCCGTTTTTGAGATAGACTGATAGAGCGCAGAGAGTGCGCAGCGCTCAGACATACATGGCATAATGCAAGGTCAACCGTGAGTCCCGGTAAATAATACGTCTCGTAAGACATCGTATAAAGTTAATTACAAAAAAATCCATAATCATAAATAATTTGTACGCATCTTGTTGGCAATATATAATGCTCCAAAATCTAAGGACAATGTTGATCATCATCGCTACACACAATTCGTCAAGTCGACAAAGCTTAATAAACCTGTACAGTTATCCAATCTTCCACCAACAAGTGCAGCGGCTCATCAACATATCAACCGTACACTATCAAATTCAAACTTAGTTAGGGAATAATAAATAAATAGAATTTATAGAAATTATTTCCTACAGGATAAACACCGAGTTAAAGGAAACATACATGCTAGCAAATCATTTTGTTTTGCTCAATTAGAGAAAATAAGCTATAATTAGTACATGCTACATGGTGATTATAAGGGCGTTCCACAAACATTGAACGCCCTGCACAAAAGTAGACAAAAAAGAAAAAAAAGAAATAGCCTTACAATTATCCGCTCAAAATTCTATACTGTTCACAATGTGGGCCAAAGTATCATAAAAAATATCACAGTTACTACATAATGCATTAAAAAGTTTGCACATGTTATAAGCTGGGCACATCAACATAACGTTGGTTCTGATTGCATCATTATAAAAAACTTGCGGATGCCTGACTTCAAGTCGAGGAACTAATAACTTGATCTGCTGCAACAGAAAACTGCAATCTATTGTATAATTTAATAAATTATACAACAATTGAATTGCAATAATTTTTCTCCTGTTATTTAGTGACAATTCGTTAAATCGAGATAACAACAGACTTTGATCGTAGCCTCTTGGCGGATATTGCCGATCTTCCCTATATGATAGGTATTTGAGAAATCGTCTCTGAACCGACTCGACACTTCTTATATGACAGTTATATATAGGCGACCAAACCAGTGCACTTGTTTCCAATTTAGGGCGGACAAAGGTGAAATACAGAAGCGCTTGATTGTTTGGGTGTTCACAAAACTTCTACTGTTCCTTATAACAAAACCCAATGCTCTAGTTGCAGATGAAACAATGTATTCCAGGTGGTGTACAAAAGTTAGCTTTGAGTCAAAGTAAACTCCCAAGAGGAGTCTCCCCAACTTTATATTCAAAAATAATTGGCTCTTTTTTTCTTGTGAAACTCACAACGTTGCATTTACTTGCATTAAGAAACAACCGGTTTCGGTCACACCACTCAACCACGGTATTGACCCTCAGCTGCAATGAAATACAGTCATCAACGGATGTAATGGGGATAAACAGTTTGAGGTCATCAGCATAAACTAATTTTTCACAGTCGATCTCATCTATCAGGTCATTAATAAAGATCAAAAATAGTAGTGGACCTAGATTCGAGCCCTGGGGGACGCCTGATGTAGATGTAAAAAGGTGACCTAAAGCCATCCACCTCGACATACTGTTTTCGGTTGGTAAGGTATGAGGTGAAAAGTGATATATTATTACTCGTTGCCCCGAACACCCCCAGTTTAGCAAGTAACATGAAATGATCTATCTGATCGAAAGCCTTTTGAAAATCGGTATAGGACATCCATCTGGCCCTGGTCATCCAAATTCTCACAAATTTTTTGTGATAGAGAAGCAAGGTTAGTCACGCAAGATCTTTTGGTCACGAAACCATGTTGTTGTGGACTTATTAGGTTCTTAACATCATTGAAGATACAATCATGGATCACAACCTCAAGAATTTTAGAGAAATTACAAAGTATGGACACAGGTCTGTAAACTGTTAACGTGTGCCAGTTCAGCACTATATTCAATTGTGATTGATGGATGGTATGGACCTTCTGTTACGAAAGGGAGAACATTTTTTGTAACGTGACAGGTATGATTGGAGAAAACTAGATCCAAAAGGCGATTATTTATATTAAATACATTGTTATACTGCTGCAAATTATACAATCGAGCGAAATTATTTATAATCATGCATTTTGAGTCAATAATGTTATTATTGTGTTGTGCATAAGTTGGTATGTTGAAATCTCCAAGGATAATGCATTTTTTTTCTTAGAAATTAGATCTAAAGCGCTAAAATGATCAACAAATAACTCGAAATCATCAATCAAAGTTGAGGGCGGTACATAATAATAATAATAATAATTCTCACCCTCACAATACTCCAAACTAGGAGTACCCCAGAAGCAACCACATGCTTGTGCGGGGGAGGGGGGCAATTACTATTATTTTGTCTTCGTTGCCATTTGCGGCTAGGGCCGACTTTTTTCCCGATAGAACTAGGATAGCATTCGCTCAAGTACTACGGAAAACCCTAGAAAACCGTAGTAATCCCAGTGAGTGTAGGACAATTAGTAAATCACACGGATAAAGCTATTTAGGGGCAATACCGTGAACCCACATTTGCCCAGCGCTCTTGGCCATAGCGGTGTTTTTCTTTAAAGACATATGCATGTGCCTGCCTCGAACCAAGGTCGGTCGAAGGCAGAAAAACATGCAGTCTAAAAAGTCAGCGCCGGTACGAGCGACGCCACCGCCACCGCACATAAACTACCACAATGTAAAACACGAGAAAGTCAATTGATAACCTGCATCCCACTACATCTATATAAGGACAAACAGAATGAAGTTGCGAGAAATCTAGGGGCTGAGTAACATACTCGCGATTCACTCCAAGCAGGACACCACCACCCGTAGAAGTACCTGTTAACACAAGGTCTCTATCGCGTCGATACACAGTGTATGAGTCGGGGAGTACCTCAGCGTCGAAGACATCGGCCTGTAGCCAAGTCTCAGAAATTGCAACGATGTCGTAGCATCCATCAGCAACAGCATTGCAGATAGTGTGTGTCTTGGTGTTCAGCCCACGGACGTTTTGATAATAGCATGACAGCACTTTTGGTTTGTAACTAGGTGCACTATTTAGTTTAAATTAACAATCTTTGGGATTCCCCTGATGTATTTAATCTTGATATCCTTCTCACCCTTGTTTACACGCTCCTCAAATCTCCTTCTCACATCGTGATAATATTGAGTCTGCATTGGAGTTCTGTCCGAAGACAAAATAATGTGATTTGATTGTTTTAGGTATTTACACCTTTGCAATATTTCTCTGACATGTTGTTCAGTCCGTAAAATAACTTTAAGCGGTCGAGGGCGTGTGTTATTCACATTGAATTTACCCAAACGGTGAAGAGAAACTATACTGATCTCGTCACCCAACTCGGTGTCAAGGTGTTTGATGATGTTGGTAGTTTGTGTCTTTTCCAATGCCGTTCTCTGATCTTTGGACAACGAAGGGTCCTGCTCGCTCAAACCAAAAACAATAAAATTCTTCTTGCGAGTGTGACGCTCTTCAACCTCACTAACAATTTCCTCAAACGAGCCACTGGACAGGGAAGTTTCAGCGCTGCAGGTACCAATTTGAGATTTGAGCTCATTTATTTCATTTTGCAATAACACAAGGGCAGACTTTAGAGACTTCATATCATTACCAATTTTTTCACAGTTGGCGCAATCCCAAGATATTGATCTCTTTGAGTTAATAACCCGTACCTCTGATGAAGACACTCCCACACAAGAGTTGCTAAACAATTTTTGACAGACCGAGCATGTAAGAAGCAAATGCTTCTCACTCTGATTTAGAACCCCAGGAATGGGGTTGGGTGCTGCAATATGAACTCCAGGAACACAATATTTTGCAACTGTAAAAATGGTTGTGGTTCTCGCTGCGGATGCAGGAAATTGGGGTTGCAATGTTCTTTAGCTTGTGGCCAGTGTAATGGGCAAGCTAGCCTCAATGCTTCATCGTATCAAAACAATCTCCCTATGAACCCTAAATCCTTGACCATTTAGAGACAAATATCCTTGACAATGAAGATGATGATAATGAATTGGAAATTTTTGAGTGACCGGAAGATGATGATGAAGAAGAAGAAGAAAATTGAGACTCATGCCCTCCTAATTATCAAAGTTCACGTAAATCCTCCCCACATTTGAACTTCAATAATTATAGTAAATGCATGATAATAATTATTACTAAATAAAGATATAATTAAAATATATATTCTCTATTCCTTTTCTACTTAAAATATAATTAAGATATATTAGAATATAATTAAAACGTACTTAAAGTATTTTTCTTGAAATCGGCAGTGAAGTGTCCCAAAATCGTCATTAAAAGCTCAGAAATCGGAATTGAAGTAGCCCAGTATTGTACGATTTTTTCAATAAGTAGGCCTTGGCTAGATGTAAACATCAAACGTCAGACGCAGAGCCATCGCCCGTCAAAAGTGACCAAATATTCAAAATCCGGCCGATAAAGGCCCATTTAACTTTTCGTAACATTGCAAAATTGTTATCTATAGCAGCGCAATCTTTCAGAATAAATATTTTAGTAGGTTTGAATATCAATAGATTTTTTATGGAGGCTGCACAACAAGGAGCAGTTTGGTTTTTTTGTGCAAAGGCGCCATGTCTTATCATACTTGACCTAGGTAGAGCGATCGTCAAAGTCAAGCAACGCCTCGCGCAGTTGGCTCCTGGATGGGTGATCCTGTGTGATTATTTTTTTGCTTAATAAAACTTTTTTTTCGATTTCAAAAAATATATAATATGTACCTCGGCACTGAAGTTCTTTTTATAACTCGTGATTTAATTCCACATGAGTCATAAAAAGTTGAACTTCAGTGCCTTGGTACATAAATAACTATTACTTAACAAATTTTTTATTACACTTAGGTAAGTTATTAATCGAATATATTTGCCAAATGAAAAATATTAAAACATATTATAATGTGTTAATTAATAAATAATGCAAATTATTCATAATTATGGATTTTTTAGTATTCAATTAACTTTATAAAACGTATTATTTACCGGGACTTACGGTGACTTTGCATTATGCCATGTATGTCTGAGCGCTGCGCACTCTGCGCTCTATCTCAAAAAAGCTGTTAAGCATATAAAAAAAATTTTGGAACAAAATTTGTAGAGAATTTTATGCTCTACAATTTTTATAAGAAATGCAAATATCATTAAAACCATAGGAAGCAAGATATTTCCGAAAAAACGATTTTTGTGACCTTTGACCTTGAATATATTAAGCCGCGGACACGAGATTTTGAGACTTTTGAAACAACTTTTAGAATGCCGAAACAAAGGTTTATACAGAAATAGAGTCTTACAGTCTGTGATCTTTATTTGATTGAGTCTCTAATATTCCTTTTTAAAAATATTGAAAGTTTGCAACAAATAATCCCAATGTAGCATGTAGCCCAGTAATTACGTAAATTTACCTATAAAATTTTCCGGAAGTTTTGTATATTCTGTCCTTTTTTAATTTTTCATTTTGTCACCTCGTATCTTTGCCGCTGTCGCCGCCATATTGTAAAAAATTGCGAAAAAATAGATTTTTTAAGATATCTCGTTACTGGTTGCTTTTACGGTAAAAACAACTTTATAGTAAATTAAACTACATAATTCTTTCTACAAAATTGGTTCTTATAATTTTTTTTTATAAAACCAGCCGTTTTCGTGTACCAGAATTTCAAAGTTGAGCAAGTATGCAGCATGCTTGGCGCTCGCCCTCCCCACCACTACGATATTCGGCTGTTCTCGGGTAATATAATTCAGTACGGGCGTACCGCAGTTAGTGAAGGGAGAATCGGATTATTTTCAGAATCGAATATCTTGCATTCGTATACTTGTGAGAATCGAATGATTATCCGAATACAAAGAATCGAATTATTTAAGTTTCGAGATCGCAATATCGCAAATTTTGAATTTAACGATTCGATTCAACATTTCCAGCTCGAGTCGAGTCTCGGTCTCGAGTTTTTCAGTCTCGGACGCGGACGTCTCGGTTCTCGGTCTCGGAGGAGGCTCATTTCGAATTCATATTACCATATTAGTTCTCTAACCTCTGGTTCGTTTTATCTTGAAAATCTTCATACACTGGGGAATTTGACGATATAGGACAGTGGTTTGAACTCTTCTGGCATATTTTTAAATGACAGACACCAGGTACATAAATACAAAGGCCGCCATTTTTGTAAAAAAGCAGGGCTCAACTGTTCTATAATTTGCTTAAACTGTGAGAAATGTAACAATATGCTTAAAGTTTTGGAAGATAGTTACGAAGATGAAAACGAAGACAGTGATGCAATCTCAGAACCATTACTTAATGAAACTGATGCAGAAAGTACAGAAAAATCTATTGCGCCATCAGAGATCCCTTACGACTCTGAAACGTTATTGCCTTCACCTAGCAGAAACATAGATGAAGCTGGTCCCTCGGTTATCAAAGCCTCAAAGAATAGTGTAATTTTTACTTAGCAACCAATATGTGGATTAGGCCTACTATGGAAACCACAGAAAAAAAACGCGCCATATACCCTAACTCAAAGTGGTGTATTAAATGGGTATTACTTTTCACTGCACGTTAAATGGTAATTTTTTTAATCTCTTACCCAAAATGGGTCGGTTTTATGGAAAAAATGATAATAACCAATTTTGTAGAGAAAAGTGTGTACTTTAATTTATTATAGAACTATTTTTGCTGTAAAAGCAACGACTAACAAGATATCTTGAAAATATATCTTGTTTCGCAATTTTTTACAATATGGCGGCGACAGTGGCAAAGATACGAGGTGGCAAAATGAAAAACCGAAAAGAACAGTTAAAAATACACAAAATCACCAAATATCAAAACTTCCGCAAATTTTTACAGCTATAGGCAATTTATAGCACGTAATTAGTGGGCTAATGACACAAGAACACTAAACGTAAATTTTACTATTTGTCAACTAACACTAACTAAAAGAAATCTTTCATATTTGTGCATAAGAATTTTGAACAAACTGCCAAATAGTCTCATAGAACTCCAGACATTTCTGAGCTAGTATAAAGAAACCGATTTCTACCTGTATTGTAATCATGTAATATGTCAAACTATTTGAAGAATAAAGTATATTCTATTCTGTCTAGAAAGAGTTTCGGAACTATCATTTTGGAAGAATTACAAAGTTATGTCCATAATGTATATCTAGGCATTTCGAGGCATTTCCAAGGCATTTCGACGCATTTTGTAATATTTCAAAGCATTTCGAGGCGCTTCGTAGATTTTTTGGGCCATTTTTCTTGTAAAAGGCATTTGGGCATACAAAATTTGGGCCACGGATTTTCCTTCGGAAGGAACATAATTTTTTATGGTCCACGTAATTTCTTCTAATTTGAAGTTTATCTGACGTAAAGTTGGAACTTTACGAGTTTTTTCATGCGAAATTCACTAGATTTTCGGCATGCGGACCATACCTTGAATACCACATCTTTTATTTTCAGGGATACCAAAAAATTTTTCTTGTCTAGATTTTTTATTTTAAAATGAAAAATTGATGAAATTGAAATTGGCCTTCGGCCTTCTGATATTTCAGGTTCAGAACTCCAAATTTCAAATTGGCCAACTGACGATGAACTACAAAGGACGAGATTACACTGCTAGTTGCACCATAGCAAATCCAGACATAATTAACGGTTCTGGGGTGGTGGTGCTGCATTACCTGCAATCAGTTACATCACGACTGGCATTAGGTGCAGAAATGGCCTATCAAAAAGGATCAGCAATTCCTGGCGGTGAAATAGCGCTGCTTAGTGCCGCAGGAAAGTACGTATTCCACTATTTAACCTTTGAATAATGGGTGTGGATTAGGTCAGTCAAATATGGGAAAAAATAGTCCATTTTCTTTCAGTGGAGTAAGAGGGTAAAATTAAAACAAAGCAAAATTCTCTCAGTAAAAACTCGACAAACAGTTTTTTTAATTAAAACTGTACATGTTTCGAACCGCTAGGGGTTCATCTTCAGCAGTAAAAAATTCTTTTAGTAACATAAACTAACAAAGCTAGAAGCAGTAAAAAGGGTAAAATTCAGGCAAAATGTGAAAACTAAATTACCTTACCTTCCAAGCAAATTTGAGGATATTAAAATTGTTGTAGTAAACTTCAAAATGAAAACCAAAGGTTAAATGGAGTTAGTGACATCGATAAAAAACCAAATTTGAAAAGCAAAAACCAAAAGGCCTCATTCAAGCACCAGTAAAATTCTGTAAAGAAAAAACAACGTTGTAAACCAAATTGCACTGTTGACAAAAGTAGAACATACCTTCAAAAAATAAACACACATATCAAAAATCGAAGGGTACATGGCCACAATAACATAATATTTGTGTTTATAACGGGAACGTTTTGGGGTTCCGATGAACCAAAAAAAGCATTATTAATAAAGAACAAACAATCAAGTCACCATGGCTTGAAAATTGAAAGCGGAAACTACGTGGCCTACTAGGAATGTAATTATGCCTGTCTAAACGAACAATCAATAAGGTTAAAGAATAAAGGAAGTCAAAATGGGGCGGCAAAACAAGCTAATTTAAAGTTAGTATTTAAAAAATTACCAAAAGGTATCCCGTCGCTTTCATCAAGATTTTAAGTGGGACACTAGTTATCAGCAGAAGTGAGAAACTTCAAAGACTTGTAAAACTGTAAATTAGAAAATTCTAGTTGATCATTTATAATCCGGATATTAGCTCTAAATTATCAAGCAAGTTCAAAATAATACCCTTGTTGCAAAAATGATGAAAATAAATATCTTGACTAGGGTCAAGTCCGCTTTTTCAGAACATATTGTAAATAATAACCATTCTTTTGACCCTTTTTTCTTTTGATTTTAAGGCTAAACATTCAGCTAATCTCCAGATTATAAATAATCAACTAAAATTTTCTAATTTATAGTTTTACAAGTCTTTGAAGTTTCTCACTTCTGCTAATTAGTGTCCCACTTAAAATCTTGATGAAGGTGTCGGAAACCTATTGGTAATTTTTTAAATACTTTAAATTTGCTTGTTTTGCTGCCCCATTTTGACTTCCTTGATTCTTTAACCTTATTGGTTGTTCATTTAGACAGGCACAATTATATTCCTAATAGACCACGCAGTTTCCGCTTTCAATGTTCAAGCCATGGTGACTTGATTGTTCATTCTTTATGAATAATGCTTTTTTGAATCTTCGGAACCCCAAAATGTTCCCGTTGTATGATTTTCCACTATTATTCAGGCAATCTGAGGCCAACCTATCAGCACCGAATTTACTGTTTTTCACACTGTAACTGGCAATGTTGCGTAAAGCAATGTCACGTAATAAGATTTTAGATTTGCCGTCACTTACGCCTTTGAGGTTATGGCTGGCTTTCAAACCGCGAGCTAGGGGAGGGGTAATTGCAACGTTGTCAGTTGAACTCCTTTGCGACCGCTTGTACCCTTGAGTTTTTGATGTGAATTTATTTTTTTAAGGTATGTTCTATTTTTGTCAACAGTGCAATTTTGTTTACCACATTGTTTTTTCTTATCAGAATTTTACTGGTGCTTGATTGAGGCCTTTTGGTTTTTGCTTTTCAAATTTGGTTTTTTATCGATGTCACTAACTCCATTTAACCTTTGGTTTTCAGTTTGAAGTTTACTACAACTATTTTAATATCCTCAAAGTTGCTTGGAAGGTAAGGTAATAGAGTTTTCACATTTTGCCTGTATTTTACCCTTTTTACTGATTCTAGCTTTGTTAGTTTATCTTCCTTAAGGAATTTTTTACTGCAGAAGATCAACCCCAGCGGTTCGAAACATGAACAGTTCTAATTAAAAAAACTGCTTGTGGAGTTTTGACTGAGAGAATTTTGCTTTGTTTTAAATATGGGAAAGGCAAAAATCTGAATAATAATAGAAGAGTTTAGACAACTCTGACATCACTGATTTGGAAATAGGGTACATTTGGCAAGATGGTCAGTCACGTGTTATGTCACTTGACAGATGTCATTCTGCTGAGGGGCAAATCCTGCGTCAGCGAAACTTCCCGTTTGTTAGATATATTAGGAGCGAGAAGTTTCGCTGACGCAGGATCCATCCATCCAATTGGCTTTAACGGATTGGTTAAGACATGTTTCTAACTTTGTTTTGGTCATTTTTCTAAGAATTTTCCAGGAAATGGTCCTTCCGAGGGTTCTACAGAAAAAATACCCATCAATGGCTTAAGCAATATTCACAATTCTGACATAAAAAATGTATAATCTTAGCGATTGCAATAAAAGCTCTTCCGCCTTCTTCAGCTGCACTTGTTGAATAATTTCTGAATACTTATACAGGCTGATCCATTAATGATGGTACATAGAGCAGCTGCATATATTTTGTGCGAAACTATAATGATTGAGCTGTACCAGTCAAATTTCAATAGTCACCATTGTAAAATTATTATTGAATTATGGCTATATCTCCCTAAATAATCAAGCTGTGGGACTGAAATTTGGCACTGGTGTTTATTTTAATCAGCTGAAGATGTCGATTTCTACATATCTCACAGAGGGCGTCACTTGCACTGTTTTTGTATCGTGCTTTTACTTGTAACTCTTTGAGGTTATTTTTTTGGTCTTGCAGTTTCATCATGTTAGTGCATCTTTTCATTTGCCAACAAAAGTGTATACTTTTTCATAATGATAAAATCAGGCATTTGTATTGAAATTGACAAAATATGCCCCAAAACACCTATTTACTCCAATATTTGAAACATAAAATTTTCACCTACGGCTTTCAAGTGTTACAGATCACCTGTACATTCAAATTGAAGAAAAATGCTAAATGGACATTGGTTGTTTAATTGTTTTCAAATTCAGTGCTTTCCATTTTGAAAGTGAATAATTTTTGGCACTGTTCATAAGGATTTTTTCCTCACTTTAAATGGGCACAATTAATTTGTATCATTTGAAAGGGGTAGATGAAAATTTTGTTTCCAATGTTGTAGTTAACAGGTTTTTTGGGGCACGTTTTGCCAATTTCAATGCAGTGACTTAGTATTTAATAATCAAGAACTAGATCCCACAAAATCAGTTAGCATTATTAGCCATAAATTCAGCGACATAAATTTCACCTGCAGCATGTATGGATCTCAGCCAATAATCTTGCTTTCTAGATCCTATCTCATTTTCACATCACTTTTATGATCACCACGGTATGCACTTTTCTCTATTTCTCGAAAAATTCTTAGAAAAACAACCAAATAAAGTTCAAAACACTTCATAACCAATCCACTAAGGCTAGTTTTCCGGGTATTATACATATATAGGCGCCCATGTGCAGTTCACGTTTTGGCGCCTCCCCCCCACTTTTTTTTCTGCTTTGCAAAAAGGTCAAATAGCTACTTAAAATGTATTATTTTGGAAAATGATAACACAAAAGAAATGTTAAACTTAAAACAATGGAACTTAAAAAATATGAAAATAACCTCATTTTCATTGGAAATAATTGAAATTATTCCGAAATGATTTCCCGCTGCCTATGAGTACATATTCTGCTGGACAAAACTAATTTATTATAATTCTAAATAAGTATTGTTAATGCTATAAGGTTTACTGTTCTTTCAAATTCAGCAAAAAACTTTAAAATGATGATTGTGACTTATTTTGTTTGTTTGCCCCTCAGCAGATTTTGAGGTTGTGTCACTTGCTCCAAATGACAGTTAACTTAAGTGGTCTACAAGGATGCCAGGAGTAATATAACCTAAAAATTAGCTTATTTCACAAATTCACAAATAAATAGTCCATCAGTGATGACAGATGGACAATACTTCATTTATTATACAATAGATTATTTGTTCCATGGTATACAGTGTGTTCGCGGATGGAGTCCCCAAGAGGACAAATGGACCAAAAATTTCATTTTTCGACAAAAAGTCATTCTTGATAAAAGTTTCTGTTTCTCGAAAAAATATGGTCTACTGAGAGAATTTTTGATGTTTTTTATACAGGGTGCCCAAAAAATACAAAAACATGAAATACCATCAAGAATAAACTACCTTTATTTTTAAAAATATCAAAAACTTTTACTTAGAAAAGTTGTTTAGAATTAAAAGACATAAAAGATTGTAACATTCCAAGTAAATCGGCCGACTTAGATTTTTTATTTTTTACCTTTTTAAATCAAAGTCGGCCGATTTGCTTGAAAAGTTACAATCGGACACGTCTTTTAAATCTAAACAACTTTTCTAAATATACTCAAATTATTTTAAGAAGTCCTTACTGGGACTGTCAATTGGTAATTTCGATATTCTAAGTTGGCATCAATGCAGCAAAAAAATGCAACCGGGTCATAAGTTCAGGTCAGTAACTAGCCCATTTGCACTATGAACACGAAAAGTAACACGAACAAGAACAACACAGATGATGGTAAAACTCACGAAACGTAGAAAACCCGTGAATATTTTCATTGCCGAATGTTTGAACCAGTTTGAACGATCTGGAAAACCTTCACTGTCACTTTGACACACCGAAGCTAAATTTGCCTGAGTCCGCCCATAGACGCTGCCAAAAGCAGCTGATTATTACAAAATACCAAAATGAAAAGTGTTTCCATGACGTTTGAAGTTATTATTAAAATGAGTTGTAGTCATAGTTATTGTTATTTATAGCGGTATAATCGTGATTGCAATAAAGTTTTTATTTTATTATGCTCTTTTTCTCGTATCACTTGGGTAACTTTTCACATCATAAATCAATGAGTGACGTCATTAACTGGTTGAGACACATATACCAATGTTATATCCATGGTTAACAGAAAATTCCTAGGGATTTTGTGGAGAATGTCATCTGACAAAATCGGGACTTCTTACAGTAATCGGGATATAAATGTTTTTGATATTTTTAAAAACAAAGGAGTTCCACACTTGGCAATAAAAAAAATCGAAGTTGGCTGATTAGTTTGAAAAGTGACAAATGGGCACATTTTTTAATTCTAAACAACTTTTCTAAATAAAAGTTTGATATTTTTAAAAATAAAGGTATTTTATTCTTGATGGTATTTCATGTTTTTGTATTTTTCTACTTTCTATCAAAAATTGAAAGCCCTTATACTAAAATCAAATAACTCTTACGCCTGATGTAAATAAGAACGTGTGCGTTTGAGATTTTCGCCAGAGATGCACTGAGGCACGACCTTTATTTAATTTTACTTTTACAATTGTTTACATCAAAATAGTTGTGGAAATGTAGCGTCCTTACTATTTGAGTTGATGGGCAAAATATCAGGTTGAGGACGAAAACAACAATATATATTTTTTTAGAAAGTGGCGACGTTTCAAAGTATATTTTTCGTCTTCTTCAGGGCTAAAGTAGTTAGCATTATATATATTTTTAGCCCCGAAGAAGACGAAAAATATACGTCGAAACGTCAACACTTTCTAAAAAAATAGATATTGTTGTTTTTGTCCTCAACCTGATATTTTGCCCATCAAGTGGGCTTCATTGAAATGAGTCAAAACTACAATAAAATTATTTGTGGCAGTGTCTAAATAGCTGAAATCAACAAGATAAAACCGCATAAATATGCTTTTGCGATCGAGTACATCCCTGAAATTTTATGGCCTATTGACCAATCGCCTTATTTTGTGGAATGACTTCGAACGCGTGCTTTATTTACGACAGGCGTAAGAGTTATGTCTTCTAATTCTACGCAACTTTTCTAAATAAATGTTTTTGAAATTTTTAAAAACAAAGGAGTTTCACACTTGGCAATAAAAAAAACGAAGTTGGCTGATTTGTTTGAAAAGTGACAATCACACACATCTTTTAATTCTAACAACTTTTCTAAGTAAAAGTTTTTGATATTTTAAAAAATAAAGGTAGTTTATTCTTGATGGTATTTCATGTTTTTGTATTTTTTGGGCACCCTGTATAAAAAATCCAACATTCTCTCGGTAGACCATATTTTTTCGAGAAGCAGAAACTTTTATCAAGAATGAC
Source organism: Pseudeuparius sepicola (assembly GCA_963920635.1). NCBI lineage: Eukaryota > Metazoa > Arthropoda > Insecta > Coleoptera > Anthribidae > Pseudeuparius > Pseudeuparius sepicola. The sequence continues at coordinate 39,915,807 of OY987302.1, read as the reverse complement.
TTTTTGTCGAAAAATGAAATATTTGGTCTATTTGTCCTTTTGGAGACTCCATCCGCGGACACACTGTATAGTTTTGTAAATAAATTGAAACGTCTGTTGTGTATTTGAGAGAATACCTCGATGAAAAACATCTAAAAAGTATCTTTTTCATTGTTTCAGTCGCAAATTACATATGGTAGATTGGGGAGGAGTAACAGATAATTATCTGTATAAACTAAATATCCTACAATGGATATTAAAAAGTATCTATAGAAAATCTATTCAATATAAGTGACCAACTGTTTTCAGAAACGCGAATTTTCGATACGTCAGTTTCATGCCAAAAATTAATATTATTCGTTAAAAAGGGAAAACTAAAAAAGAAATCAGTGGGTTACTCTTATGTCAAAGTGTTATTAAAATCTAGAACTAAAATAAACCAGACTACTACGAGTATCTAACTTGTTTTAAGGTGTTATGTGTGTTTTTATGAGATAATATACCCATGCGCGCGATCACGTTCGTTTTTCACATGAAAATTTCTTCGGTTCAGCTGATCTCTACTGATTCAGGATCGCCTGATCCCGTTTTTTCTATTTGTCAATTGAATACAGCCACTGATAATTTATGTTTTCAAAAAAGATTAAAACAATGGGTACAAAACACAGACAGGCATACTCTTGCTAACTTGATCAGGCCTTTACAGTGACAATGAAACCTCCTTATTATGGACTATTCCTGGATATGACTTACCTAATTGAATGTAATGAAGAATATTTACTTGTATTATGTATTTAGTAGTATTTTGTTATGTACTTTTCTCTACGTTTTAAGACCACTGTGAGGAAAATCGGTCAATCGGGGGCAGAGCTATATGCAATAATAGAAATCGTCATTTTCAACGTTATTATGCTGTAGTACTGAAATTGTCTCCTTCCTTTTCCCCATATGTATTTTGTTATTTATTAACTGATTTTAATGAACGTTGCACCGTTGCTTGACAGAAATGTTCATAATGGCTGACTTTGAATTCCAAGATGGGCGTCCGTACTTGAAAATTGTCTTTTTCTTCGGTTAATTCTTTTCCATGCAAAAATATCAGAATAATGCAACCGATGCAAAAAATCAATAAAACAGGCCTTCCTCTATCACTGAGGAAAATCGGTCCATGGGGAGCGGACATATCAGCATTAACGGTATTACATCATTGTTATTTTGTAGTACCGAAAGTGCCTAACTTCTTTTGTCTATAATTTTTTTTATTTATTAACCGAGTGACTGTTGCACTGTTGCTTGCAGAAATATTTGACACACTATTGACAGAAAACTTCAAATAGCAAATGTCGGAAAAATGCAACAGGTGAAGCAAACATGCCGGAATAATGCAACAGATGCAAAAAACAATAAAATGGACCTTCATCTTTATTTTAAGACCACTGTGAGAAAAATCGGTCCGTCTAGGGAGGAGCTATGAGCATTAATAAAAAACGTCAATAAATAAAAAAAATATCGAAATTACAAAGTAAGGCCCGTTTTATGGATTTAATGGTCATTCCAACATTTTGGCCTAAAAATAAAGTCCAAGGAAAGAACAATATTCAAGTATAGCCTCCATCTTCGAATTCAGAAAATCAGCCATTTTCAACTTTTTTTTGTCATTCTTCAACTAATAGTGCAACATACATCAAAATCGGTTAGCAAATAAAAAAATTATAGACACAAGAATGAAGGCAGTTTTAGTACCACAGCATAGCATTTCCATTACTGCGTATAAGTCCACCCCCAATGGACCGATTTTCCTCATAATGGCCTTAAAATGTAGAGAGCAAGAACTGTTTTATTGATTTTTTTTGTATCTGTTGCATTATTCCTCGCATTATTCCGATATATTTTGGCCTAAAAGAGAATTATCCCAAAATATTGCCGCCATTTTAAAGTTTTCTGTCAATAGTCCGTTCTTTTCTGCAATGGACGATGCCACGGTTTTTAAAATCAGTTAGCAAGTAAAAATATTATGGGCAAACAAAAGAAAGCAGTTTCAGTACTACAGCATAATATAACGATGAAAATGATGCTTTCTATCTGTGTAGGTATAGCTCTAACCCCGATTCACAGAATTTCCTTGCAGTGGTCTTAATATTCTTGAGGATGGCGTATTTTATTTACTTTTTGTATTGGTTACATTAATCCAAAAAATGTTTTACAAAAAGAATTAAGCCAATAAATTCCATAATCCAATTGTTTGGGTAATCTCAAGGGGGTTTACTGTAGTTATTCTTCTTTTTAGCCTGATGCAGGGGTATCTTCTTTTAATAACATAGCTATACCCACAAAATATAAAGGTTAGGTTCTATTCTGTTGTTGTTGTTCTCCCTTTTATGGCCAGTACTCACTTATATATTTTTCGAGAAGGCACCATTAAGTGCTTCTGAGTTTTTACTCATCTTCCCTCTTCAAATTTGCTATCAAAAATTTTTATTGTTACTAAAAATGCCATTTTGCCAAGGAAAATCAAAATAACCTTGCCTATTAAAAAATAAATTGCAACTTTTAAAAACTATTTTTTGAACATCCTGTATTGGAAGAAGATGAAAGTTTGGTCCTAAACAAGAATCCGTCCTCAGTTTAGTCTTAAAAAAATCGCTAAAATCACTTTTCCAAATTTGGACCCTTAAAACTAAGAACAGTTGGCCATGTGTTCGATTTTTAAAAAAATTGAACTGTTATGTTATGTTATGTTCCCATGTGGGTCCCTCTTCTTAATTTTCATAAATTTGTCCAAATGTTCTGCATCTTTACGAAAACTTTCCACACATCTAACCCCCACTACACATTACACGCAACTCCCCGATCCCTTTCTCAACCCTCCTAATCCCGAGACGAATCCCCCCCTTGTGCCCATTGTCCCTCTATATGTGTTGTCTGCGTCATTTTCTGTAGAGAAGTTCTTCTATTCTGCGCATTGTTTGACTGTGTGCTTTAGCCGACATTTACCTAATTATAATTATTAGGTGTTATGTTTTATATTTTAATATTTGTTAATACCTAATATATTGACAATTGTAGATTTCGGTTATGTGATTCATAATAGTAAAGTTAGGATTAGTAAAATTAGAAACTTAAATAATGTTTGCAATGAGTGATGCCCTGATTAAAATCTGGCAACTGGGCTTAACAGACATTCATTCAGGGGACAGCTATTTTAACCTAATGTCAAAAAAGCATGAGAGTTTGCTTATGCTGTCAGTTGGACGATAATTTAACCTTTGTTTATGGAAACCCTAGTTAGCCAATCTGTGACAGTGTAATAAGGATATTACAGCAATATTGGATGTAAGCAACAGATGGCGCCAAAACTTAAAGTGACTGTCATTGTTTACTAATTTTCTTATATTAAAATTACCAAAAAAGAGCTGAACAACTTTATTTTCGGGAAAATCTGTCTCCTGTATTTCTGTCATCCTTACTGTGTCAGACATTGGCTAACTAGAGTATAAATAAACTAGGTAAAGCCATGTATGTAGAATTTCATCTTTATAGTACTTCAAAAGTCAGAATACTAGTTATAGTATTAAATTTGTTCGTATTTCAGATATGCCACAGAAAATGTTCAAGTTACTGGTACTATTGGAGTATCAGGTGTTCATTTATGCTATTACCAAAAAGCTAGCAAGCAATTACAGATAGGTGTTGAATTAGAAGCCAATCACCGAATGCAGGAATCGGTAGCTTCAATTGGTTACCAGATTGATTTACCAAAAACTGAAGTTTGTTTTAGAGGTATGTTTTTTTATTATAGAGATGCTTATAGATTTAGTACATTAATATGTTTTAGGTCACGTTGACTCAAACTGGTCAGTGGGGGCTGTTTTAGAAAAAAAATTACACCCATTGCCATTTACATTGGCAATTAGTGGACTTATGAACCACAGTAAAAACCATTTTAGAGTTGGAGTTGGTCTGCTAATCGGTTAGTTGACATTAAAATGACATTGAATTTCAATCAGATTCGATGTTGGATTTGATAACAAATTAAAATTATTTGACATTTCTCTCATAGTTTTCATTATCATTTTAAGCCTGTTATTTTGTATATAACTTTTATCATTTCACAAAATAGGTTCCTGTTGTTTTCGAATTCAGAAATAGTAAATGTCTAATTTTTCTACTGTTTTATATGTTATACAGTCTAAAAGGATCGACACCCTGCACTAGATTTTATTATATAGAAGTGCATTTATTTCAAATATTTATTATCTTTGAAATGTGTGTTGATCCGTGTGAGTTTTGTTAAGAAGTGTTTGTTACTTTCTTTTTTACAATGTAAATTAAAATATTGTAAAATAGTAAAAAATATATTGTTTCTACAATCCACGGATTTTCGTCAATTTTTTAAATAAAATTAATTACACGTCTGAGGGGTGATGGCTGAGTAGGCAAACGGTGATGATAGGCTCACCATAGACCTACGAGACCAGAATCATATCATTTGGCCCAGCCAATATTTTATTTTTTATTTTATTTTAGACACTATTATTAAAAACAAAAGAAAGCTATTAAATCAAACTATTATTATTGTAATTTGAGACATTTTTATAAACAATTTTTACTAAGATTATAATTAGAAAACTAGATATACAGTGTGTCCCGTTTTTCATGTTAACACCCCTGAAAATCTAAGTAGGCTGAAGGAATTGAACGGGGCAATTTTTTTATAGATATGTCCCTGAAAGGTCCTCATTTGCGAAGTATTGGTTTGGCATTGCCGCGAAAGCCTGGCCTACCGCGATTTTTTAAAGGGGTGCGTTTTTCGGAAAACCATATTAGGCATTTTTTATTTACAATCTGACACCACAGCGTTAATCAGGACACACCGAAACCCCCATATACCAAATTTGAACAAAAAATATACAGGGAGTTCCATTCTGCAGGGTGTCAAAGTTGAGCAAAATAGGAATTTTAAAGGCATCTGGCGAGTCAAGTTTGCTATGGAATTACCTCAAAACAGTTGAATGGTCAATAGGACCACTCAAAGTGTTCCTGTGCAAGGATTCAATACAAAAATATACAGAGTGTTCTTATTCGTGCTATCTCAAAATACTGAATTTTTGGAACTTTATACGGGACAAAAATCGAGTATATCAAAACCGCTCCACACACTATAAATGAACTAAATTTAAAAAGTACAGAAGCCCGCCAGTTAGTAAGTCCATATCAGTTAAGGTGGCTGGTGTGCCACAACAGAAAACACACAGAAAATGTATCATCTTAGACAGTGACTTTGTTGAGTAAGGTCCAATAATTATTATTAAACATTAAACCGGATTATATTTGTTTCTCCAAAACTGTTTGAGATAGACCCATCAAACCTTATATCATTGAAATCAGCATGAAAGGGGCTATCTAATGAGCTAATAATATATAGGGTGTTCCATTTAAAAAAACAAAGTTCTGGCCTTTATTTCGAAATTCAGACCATCTAAAAAAAATCGGTGTACGCCACTGGAATCTATGTAAAAAAAGTGCTTTAAGAAAGTTTTTACAGAAATCAAGTATCTTTCGAAACAAAAAAGTTACGAAGGTTTTAAGATATCGCTCAAAATCGAAAACGGTAAAATATATCGAAATGCGGTTTGCGTCAATGAAGTTTTCACAAAATTTAAGCTCGAGAGTGGGGGGTTCATTTTTTTCTATCTGGCTTAGAAATGGGTGTTTCCTATTAAAAGTGCCCAAATTTGCCCACCCTGTACATTCAAAACTTTAGGTCATAAGGTAAATTAAAGTGAAAAAAGGGTGCAAACATACAAACAACAAATTATTTGTTAACAAACAGGACCAGAGTATAAAATAATAATGAACCAGCAAGTAAGTGCAAAATCCAAAAAAACAGGAAAAAACTACGTAGGAAAGCCAGGAATTCACTGTTGTTAGACTAAACAGCCTTTAAAATTGGTCAACTAGATCACCAGTTATCAGTGGAAAAGATAAGTGAATGTCTTAGATGATTCAAAATCAATTTGAGCATTTAAAACACTATCAAAATTAGTTTTACAATGTCTACACGTTTCTAGTGATTCCAAATTATTCAAAATAAAACCCTTATTAGCAATGTGTAAAATTTGGATATCTGTCTTCTGATTGAAAGAATGTCCAGTGTCAATCAGGTGGTTAGCAAAATGAGATTTTCGTGAACCAGTTTTGAAACAATTGGTATGATTGTTCTTTTATTCTAGTTTTAAAGTTTCTGCCAGTCCTACCTATGTAAAAATTATCGCAATCTCCGCACTGTAACTTATAAACTCCACTCCTATCCAATATATGTATTTGGTCCTTATTTCTAACGAACAAGTCACGCAACGATCCAGAGGCTTTAAAAGAAATTCTAAAGTGTTCCTTAAATACATTAGCTAATCTATAAGAAGTTGGACCAAAGAAAGTTAATGATCTAAATTTCAAATCCGAAGCTGAGTCTATAGAAGAAGGGTTAATGATATAAGAATTGTTTAGTCGATTCTATGTTGTTTTTTAAGCAAAAGTTTATCTATGTCTGTCAGATTATAATTGTTTCTAGCAGCAATCTGTTTTATTGTTGATAATTCTTTGTTAAAGGATTCTTCTGATAAAGATACTTTGAGGAGTCTATCCAAGTAACTATTAAAAGCCGATATTTTGTGTGAAAAGGGATGGTTAGATGAACTATTAATTATTATGCCTGTATTAGTAGGTATTTTTCTAAAAATATCGAAATTGTGTTGTTTTTAATAGAAATACTAAGATCTAAGAAATCTAAATTTCCCTGTTCGTTTTGTACTTCGATAGAAAATTGTATAGAAGGATGCAGTAGCGTGCCCATGGGGGGGGGGGTTCGGGGGTTCAACCCCCCCCCCCAAGCAGGTTAAATTTTCAAACGAAAAGTGAAGAAAAAATGGAAAACCAAAGAAAAACCGAAAAACTACTCTACTAAACTACTATATTAAACAAAAATTGTATCTTTTATGAGTTAAAACAAATGCACACTTTGGATAATGATAATAATTGCACTGTACAGTTCTCCTTCTGCGGCGTAGCTACAGGGGTAGGAGTACAGAATACAGATGATCAAATACATCTGTACCGTCAAATGGGACGAATCGGGACGCTGCGCTGGGGTCAATCGGGACTCGGGGCAAACAGGTTTTCAGGAAAATAACTCGCCGCGGTGTCGCGAGGCTAATCCCATATAGCAAAATTACATTGGCGGAATATTCTGATAATATGTTTTCAGAGAACATGCATATTGTAGGAATATTCATAAAAACTGTAGAAACATCTGAACATTCAGGCAACATTCAGGTGTTTGCCTTTTGAAGGTACGTACTATTTCACGTATTATAAATATCCACAAATATTCATTGAAGATTAATTTGAAACTTCAGAAGCATTTTTGTATGTTCTATGTATATCCGTTTAACATTCACGTGTAAATTATAAAATAAAATAAAAACGCTAACGCCAGGTGCAGGGTTCGAACATACGATCATCGATTTACAAGTTCAACGCTCTGACCAACTGAGCCATCGACGTACTTGGAAATATTAGCTAAAAATAGTGAAAGCTAGAATCTCGGTGACGTCATGATATTCCAGTTATCGCCACTCGTGAACATTGATAAGATAAGTATATCGTGAATGTCTTATATACAACCATTTGTGAACATTCATAAGATATTTGCTGTATGAATATACTATTTAACATGTTCCACCAATATTCCAAAATTGCACATTCCTAAGGTGAACGTGCCTGTAATGTAGGTACTTAAGTTAAATGTTCAATTTGTAAATATTTATAAGAACCACTAAGTTAGGAATATGTTACACAAGATATTGTGGAAATATACATCATTTGGACATTCATCTAATATATTTGTATCTGCGCTTAACAAATATCTTGGTTATATTATGCACTTACTGAACATATTTCGTAAAATATTGTAACAATGTTTGATAAATATGGGGGAATATTTTTTGCACATTAGGAACTTATTTTGTATATTCAAAAGACATTAGATGCTATATGGGATGTTTTCAGGTCGGATAGTAGTCGGAACTCTTAGTCCAAGTCCAAATCCAAAAAACGAAGTTTTTGATTTTGGATTGTAGGTTTATTAAAATCAGTTTTGTTCCTTTTTAAGAATAGTTTTTTTTTAATTTTTACTATATTTTTTAACTACCAGTCTTAGATTTTTCTCCCCCCTCCCATTCTCCCTCCCCTAAACCTGCATTCGCTTAACCCCCGAACCCCCCCCCCCCCAGACACAATTTCTGGGCACGCCACTGGAAGGATCTATTGAATTCATGTAAATAAATATAGCTTCTACTTCGTTACGTGATCCTGAGAAGAGAACAATGATATCATCAACATAACGGGAGTATTATATGGAGTGAGTTTTGATGTGAGTTTTTAACATTCATAATATAACTAGACTCGAAATGATGCATATATATGTCCGCCAAGATTGGTGACAATGGGGAACCCATAGCTAGACCGCCATTCTGACCATAAACCTCATTCTCAAATTGAAAGAAATTTTGATCCAGACACAAATTGAATAATTTTAAAATATAATCCGTGTACTCATCCGAATAATCACTCTCAATTAGTTTTTCTTTTACCAAATCAACAGTCAATTCTTTCGGAATATTAGTAAATAGATTTGAAACATGGAAAGATACTAAGAAACTGTTGGCGGGCACATGTACCTAAGTGTTTAATTTTATTTATGAGATCTATATTATTAATGACTGTGTGACTAAAATGTCCAGAAAATAGACTCTTAAGCACGTTGTTCAACCATTTGGCTAGTTCGTATGTCGGAGAACCACAAAAAGAAACAACTGGTCTTATCGGCATGTCGTTAAAATTATCAGACTTATGAATTTTTAGAGTAGGTACCATACAACCTTGGTATCGACGAATCATTTGCCAAGAAACGGCTGACATTAATCAAATCAAAGAAGAGGGAATTAATTTCTTTTATAGTTCTCTGTTTTTAAAAGAATTAAAGTTAATATTAGATTTAACAAAATTATTTGTCTGGAGAAAATGTAGAACTTTCTTATTATTTTCTTTGTGTTTTCCTGGTAGGTTTTTTATTATCAAGTAGACAAAGACTTCCTGGGCTTCTACCATTTATTACAGATTAAGACACATTTAGGTTCTTTTTAACGACGTACGTTTCGGCCTTTTTTTGTGGCCATCATCAGGTTTTTAAAATTGTTAACAAAAATTTGTTGTTTAACATTAAAATTCCATCTAAAATAATAAATTACAAAACACTCAATAGGACATTCCTCCAAATTCACATTCCAAATGTGAATTTTGACCAAATTCACATTCCAAATGTGAATTTTGACTTGGAGGAATGTCCTATTGAGTGTTTTGTAAATTTATTATTTTAGATGGAATTTTAATGTTAAACAAAAATTTTTTAAACATTTTTGTTAACAATTTTAAAAACCTGATGATGGCCACAAGAAAAAGGCCGAAACGTACGTCGTTAAAAAGAACCTAAATGTGTCTTAATCTGCAATAAATGGTAGAAGCCCAGGAAGTCTTTGTCTACTTTCTTATTATATTCATCACGTTTCATTACGACTAGACAGTTTCCTTTATCGGCCTTAGTGAAAACTAGATTATGGTCAGAAATTTTGGTCTTTATAGATTTTACTATAATATTAGAATTTTGGAAATGTTTCTTGGAAACTAGAGATTTCTTTTCACTTCTAATAGTACTCACTACATCATTCCTTAATACTTAATTGATTTTTAACATTTATGTCATCAACACTCTGAACTAAAGATTCACATTCCACCGCCAACATCTCCAAACTTCTCATACTAGTCTTAAAATTATCATTAGTTGGGTTAAATTTAATACCTTTATTTAGTAAAGCAATCTCAGCCTCAGAAAAATTAACTTGAGTGAAATTCAAAAAAGGATCATGAAATTTATGCTCTTCTTGGTTATTATTAATAGATACATCATTTTGATTTACACAAACTTTTGGAGTTTTATAATTTTAGAGTTCAGACATCGTATCTTTTGTTCCTTCAAGAATTCAACTATCCTATGGATATTATGTAAGTGGTAATTGTCATATAAACGTTTTAAACTAATGTCTACGGAGCACAACTTCTGGTAACACTTTTTGATTTCTTCTCTAATTATTGTCTTCCTTAGATTTCTAAGGCAACGTTGGCTTGAGGTGAAAAAATTCCTTCTATTGACCTTAATAAAAATATACCTTGGTTGTTGAATTCTTGAAGGAACAAAAGATACGATGTCTGAACTCTAAAATTATAAAACTCCAAAAGTTTGTGTAAATCAAAATGATGTATCTATTAATAATAACCAAGAAGAGCATACATTTCATGATCCTTTTTTGAATTTCACTCAAGTTAATTTTTCTGAGGCTGAGATTGCTTTACTAAATAAAGCTATTAAATTTAACCCAACTAATGATAATTATAAGACTATACCTTTTCAACTTCAAATTGGGAATAATCAATTTCAAATTGGGAATAAACAACTTCAAATTGAGAATAGTCAACTTCAAATTGGGATTAATCAATTTCAAATTGGGAATAGACAACTTCAAATTGGGAATAGTCAATATCAAATTGGGAATAAACAATTTCAAATTGGGAATATTCAATATTAAATTGAAAATCAACAACTTCATATTAAACAATATTTTAATTACTTATATCTAAATAAACACACAATATGTGCCTACTTATTGAATTTAAAATATCATATTTTTGCAATACAGTGTGGTCATTTAAGTGTGCAACATATGGGATTTTTTTTTATTAATTGGCACAACGAAAATACAAATACTCCCGAAAGTTGGTACATGTTCGATAATTATACTAGGCGCACTTAGAATGGTTGCAAGTCAAACAGCGTACAGGGTAAAAAATACAAAAAAATACAAAAGTTGTACAAGAGTAAAGTAGCCTTATTTCAGAAAATTTGGCAAAATGTTATTTAGAAAAGTTGTCTATATAGAATTAAAAGATAAAAGCCTAAATACCGAAACATGGCCTCCTAAGAAGAAAAAAATATATATTTTTTTAAAAACATCCATAATTTTCTAAAAAAATTGTCTTAATATTCACCCTAGACAATTTCATAAATCAATCAAAATTAAATCAATTTCGCATAGCTTTGTTCAAATTCAAGAATATTTTTAAAATTTACTTAGATTTTTAATTTTTTAGGGAATCACAAACTTCATGTTTATTATATTATATATTAGACAAAACTTTAAAATTTCGCAAAAATTCTTCGGAACAAGTTAAAACATCATTAATGATAATGTGCATATTAAAAAACTCTCATTTAAGGTGCAAAATTTATATTTTAATTGTTTATTAAGAAACTGGAAATTAATTATTGTCAAAAAAAATTTTTCTTAGGTGGCTATGTTTTGGTATTTAGGCATAGCTTTTAATTCTAAACCACTTTTCTTAATAACCTTTTGCTGAATTTTTTGAAATAAGGGTACTTTACTCTTGCAAAATTTTTATATTGTTTGACCTACCCTGTATGCTGTTTAACTTGCAACCTTTCTAAGTGCACCTAATATGATTATTTAACATGCATCAACTTTCGGCAATGTCTGTATTTTGGTTGTGCAATTAATAAAAAAAAATTCCCATATGTTGCACACTTATACAGGGTGGTTCACTTTTATGTGGTAGGACTTTAACATTAGATAGAAAAAGATAATCTAAAATGAAAATTTTATATCAACATATATCGGAGAAAGCTTAGTTTCCGAGATACAGGGCGTTGAAGTGTTGGAAAAAATATGAAGTATTTTTTACACTGTCCGAACCAGTGGAGATATTTAAACCAAATTTGATGTGTAGTACCACCTTTTTGACTACGATATTTAGTGATAATATGAAGGTCCTGAAATAACCAGTGGTGGAGTTATGGGTTTTCACTATCACTAAATTTAAAAAGTAATTAGTACGGACCTGTCTCACATCAAGGTAAATTTTTTTTCGTAAAGTTCTTTCAATTCTCTACAAAAAGTGTATCTTGACATTTTTTTGTATCTGCCACGGTTGTGTAGTAAATAAATTATTTCGTTTCCATCTCAGCCTTTTTTGCCTAAAAATGTGTTTTCTAAGATTATTGATAAATATCGCAAATAACAGAAATTAATTATGGAACACTTCTCGGATTCAGCTATTTTATTTTTAATTTTATGGAAACAATTTTAAAAATAAACTGGCACTTGGTTTGAGGTACATTACTTTATTATCATTTTAACATTTTTATCAATTCTAGTATTATTTCTTAATAATTTTTATAATTCTAAATTTGTACAACATTCAACAATTGTTCAAAATGTGATCCATTCTGTTGCACACATAATTCACTTCGACGCCTAACGGATTGAACAGCATCGATTAAATTGCCATTTCTCAATTCATCGCACGCATTTCTGATACGATCAATAAGTTGTTCCCTTGTTTCTACAGGAGTCGCATAGACTTGTTCTCTTAAAAATCCCCATACGAAGAAGTCCAGAGGTGTTATGTCCGGAGAACGTGGTGGCCAAGCGACCGGTCCCCCTCGCCCGATCCACCTATTTGGGTTATTATTTAACCAGTTCCTCACATTTCGGTGAAAATGTGCAGGACAGCCGTCAAGTTGGAACCAAGCCAACAATCTTAAATTTAAAGGAATGTCTTCCCACATATTATGCTCAGCTACTAAAAACTCCAAAAAATTGTCACCATTCACTCGCTGTGGCAAAAAAAGGGTCCAAACAGATGATGGTTGTACAGTCCAATCCAAACATTGACACTAAATTCGACCTGAAAATTTCTTGGCCGGATTGCATGTGGGTTTTCTTGTGCCCAAATATGCCGATTATGAAAGTTTACTACTCCACCACGAGTAAAACACGACTCGTCCGTCCATAAAATGTTATTTAAAAATTGTCTATTTCCTTCAATTGACTCCAAAATCCATCGGCAAAACACTAATCTTCTTTCTGCATCGCCGGGCCTTAAACCTTGTACGGGTTGTAGATGATACGCATGCCTGTGATCTCTTTTTAAAGCTCGCAAAATTGCAGACTTTGAAACACGTAGGGCCACTGACACTCTTCTGCTACTTGTGGTAGGATTCCTATCGAATTCACGAAGAATCTCATTGTTGCGTCTGACTTGTTGGATATTGTTTTCATTTCCTCGTTCGACGATTCTAGTTCTCAGACCCCGAGTTCTGAATTGCCGGTGCATGTTAACAAACACCGAGGGACGCGGATGGCGCCTATTTGGAAATCGCCTCCGGTATTCTCTGGCTGCTTCCGCAGAGTTCCCATTTGCAACTCCATAGCAGAAATGGATGTCAGCCTGCTCTTCATTTGTAAATTGGAACGGCATTTTAATTATTAACAAAGACAAACTGCGGCGCTGCTACGTTCATCTACTGGATGACAGATTATTGTATTATTAACTGTCAATAAGATTTTCTTTTCCATGGCACACTTATCTTCACCAGTACGGCGATGCAGAAAGGACATTAGTATTTTGCCGATGGATTTTGTAGTCAAAGGAAATAAGACAATTTTTAAACAACATTTTATGGGCGGAAGAATCATGTTTTACTCGTCGTGGTATAATTTAGAATTCTACAAATTTAGAATTATAAAAATTATTAAGAAATAATACAGATTTGATAAAAATGTTAAAATGATAATAAAGTAATGTACCTCAAACCAAGTGCCAGTTTATTTTTAAAATTGTTTCCATAAAATTAAAAATAAAATAGCTGAATCCGATAAGTGTTCCATAATTAATTTCTGTTATTTGCGATATTTATTAATAATCTTAGAAAACACATTTTTAGGCAAAAAAGGCTGAGATGGAAACGAAATAATTTATTTACTACACAACCGTGGCAGATACAAAAAAATGTCAAGATACACTTTTTGTAGAGAATTGAAAGAACTTTACGAAAAAAAAATTTACGTTGATGTGAGACAGGTCCGTACTAATTACTTTTTAAATTTAGTGATAGTGAAAACCCATAACTCCACCACTGGTTATTTCAGGACCTTCATATTATCACTAAATATCGTAGTCAAAAAGGTGGTACTACACATCAAATTTGGTTTAAATATCTCCACTGGTTCGGACAGTGTAAAAAATACTTCATATTTTTTCCAACACTTCAACGCCCTGTATCTCGGAAACTAAGCTTTCCCCGATATATGTTGATATAAAATTTTCATTTTAGATTATCTTTTTCTATCTAATGTTAAAGTCCTACCACATAAAAGTGAACCACCCTGTATTTAATCCTTGTCTATCATTTAATATTTCTGGTATATGTATCTCTGTATATTTCCTATAAATCTAGTGCAACTCGCTACAGTTAATTTGTTATTTATGTTATTTTGCACTACTTATACTTTCTAATTTCTATAAGCTAACTTTAATTTGCGATAAATGGTTTGGTATTTGTCTTCTTTCTAAGATTTCTGGCCAAGTCTTTTTGAACCTTACCAGGCAGTCGAAATTTTGCTTAATATTATAAACTTTAGTTGACAATTGTTGATAAGTGTGTTTATTTCATGAAGTTATTGATTTTCAATTTAATATTGAATATTCCCAATTTGAAATTGTTTATTCTCAATTTGATATTGACTATTCCCAATTTGAAGTTGTCTATTCCCAATTTGAAATTGATTAATCCCAATTTGAAGTTGACTATTCTCAATTTGAAGTTGTTTATTCCCAATTTGAAATTGATTATTCCCAATTTGAAGTTGAAAAGGTATAGTATGAGAAGTTTGGAGATGTTGGCGGTGGAATGTGAATCTTTAATCTTTAGTTCAGAGTGTTGATGACATAAATGTTAAAAATCAATGAAGTATTAAGGAATGATGAAGTGAGGACTATTAGGAGTGAAAAGAAATCTCTAGTTTCCAAGAAACATTTCCAAAATTCTAATAGTATAGTAAAATCTATAAAGACCAAAATTTCTGACCATAATCTAGTTTTCACTAAGGCCGATAAAGGAAACTGTCTAGTCATAATGAAACGTGATGAATATAATAAGAAAGTTGTACCTTTTCTCCAGACAAATAATTTTGTTAAATCTAATATTAACTTTAATTCTCTTAAAAACAGAACTAATAGAACTATAAAAGAAATTAATTCCCTCTTCTCTGATTTGATTAATGTCAGCCGTTTCTTGGCAAATGATTCGTCGATACCAAGGTTGTATGGTACCTACTCTAAAAATTCATAAGTCTGATAATTTTAACGACATGCCGATAAGACCAGTTGTTTCTTTTTGTGGTTCTCCGACATACGAACTAGCCAAATGGTTGAACAACGTGCTTAAGAGTCTATTTTCTGGACATTTTAGTCACACAGTCATTAATAATATAGATCTCATAAATAAAATTAAACACTTAGGTACATGTGCCCGCCAACAGTTTCTTGGTATCTTTCGATGTTTCAAATCTATTTACTAATATTCCGAAAGAATTGACTGTTGATTTGGTAAAAGAAAAACTAATTGAGAGTGATTATTCGGATGAGTACACGGATGACATTTTAAAATTATTGAATTTGTGTCTGGATCAAAATTTCTTTCAATTTGAGAATGAGGTTTATGGTCAGAATGGCGGTCTAGCTATGGGTTCCCCATTGTCACCAATCTTGGCGGACAGATATATGCATCATTTCGAGTCTTTATTAATACTAATATAATAATAATTCTCACCCTCACAATACTCCAAACTAGGAGTAACCCAGAAGCAACCACATGCTTGTCGCTAGGCTAGGGCCGACTTTTTTCCCGATAGAACTAGGATAGCATTCGCTCAAGTACTACGGAAAACCCTAGAAAACCGTAGTAATCCCAGTGAATGTAGGACAATTAGTAAATCACACGGATAAAGCTATTTAGGAGCAATACCGTGAACCCACATTTATCCAGCGCTCTTGGCCATAGTGGTGTTTTTCTTTAAAGACATGCGCATGCCCTTGCCTCGACATCGGTTCGAACCAAGGTCGATCGAAGGCAGAAAAACATGCAGTCTAAAAAGTCAGCACCGGTACGAGCGACGAAACCGCGGCCCCATATTATGAATGTTAAAAACTCACATCAAAACTCACTCATATACTACTCCCGTTATGTTGATGATATCATTGTCCTCTTCTCAGGATCACGTAACGAACTAGAAGCTTTATTTATTTACATGAATTCATTACATCCTTCTATACCGTTTCTATTGAAGTACAAAACGAACAGGGAAATTTAGATTTCTTAGATCTTAGTATTTCTATTAAAAACAACACAATTTCGATATTTTTAGAAAAATACCTACTAATACAGGCATAATAATTAATAGTTCATCTAACCATCCCTTTTCACACAAAATATCGGCTTTTAATAGTTACTTGGATAGACTCCTCAAAGTATCTTTATCAGAAGAATCCTTTAACAAAGAATTATCAACAATAAAACAGATTGCTGCTAGAAACAATTATAATCCGACAGACATAGATAAACTTTTGCTTAAAAAACAACATAGAATCGACTAAACAATTCTTATATCATTAACCCTTCTTCTATAGACTCAGCTTCGGATTTGAAATTTAGATCATTAACTTTCTTTGGTCCAACTTCTTATAGAGTAGCATGTATTTAAAGAACACTTTAGAATTTCTTTTAAAGCTTCTGGATCGTTGCGTGACTTGTTCGTTAGAAATAAGGACCAAATACATATATTGGATAGGAGTGGAGTTTATAAGTTACAGTGCGGGGATTGCGATAATTTTTACATAGGTAGGACTGGCAGAAACTTTAAAACTAGAATAAAAGAACAATCATACCAATTGTTTAAAAACTGGTTCACGAAAATCTCATTTTGCTAACCACCTGATTGACACTTTTACATATTGATAATAAGGGTTTTATTTTGAATAATTTGGAATCACTAGAAACATGTAGACATTGTAAAACTAATTTTGATAGTGTTTTAAATGCTCAAATTGATTTTGAATCATCTAAGACATTCACTTATCTTTTCCACTGATAACTGGTGATCTAGTTGACCAATTTTAAAGGCTGTTTAGTCTAACAACAGTGAATTCCAGGCTTTCCTACGTAGTTTTTCCTGTTTTTTTGGATTTTGCACTTACTTGCTGGTTCATTATTATTTTATACTCTGGTCCTGTTTGTTAACAAATAATTTGTTGTTTGTATAATGTTTGCACCCTTTTAGAGTAAGATCCCAGGGCCCCCAGACGTAACTTATTTTCTAAAGGACAAAATGTGCGGAATAGAGTAGTGTTCCTATGTACCTACTTTGAACGCATGCGTATCCGCTAAGTTGGGTACACGCCAATTTACAAATAGCAGGTGAGAAAGGTAAGTAAAAATAGGACTCACTTTACTTAAATTCTAATGGCTGATTTTTATATATGTTTTAAAGAATATTATTAAAAACTAATATTCAGCACTGCCAGACACTTCCCGTCGGCCATAGTTTCCGCCAGACGCTTTAAGGCCAAAAAAATGATTGAACTTTACTTATATTCTAACGCTTGATTTTTATACAGGGTGATTCAGTTTTAATCTGCAACACTTCAACAGATGATAGAAAACCAAAAAATAACCGCACTTTCTTCTATAAACTATATCATTTTAAGGCCTTATAAAAAACTTACAGGGTGTTAAATTTGCAAGAAATATGTGGAATTTATTGAATATTTTACAAATTAGTTGAGATATTTAAGTCATATTTGGTACACGTTATAGCGGCATGGGTTAGCATAAAACCTGTTAATATCAAACATCTTGAACAACCAGTGGCGTAGAAATGGGTAATTAGTATAATTTATTTTAGAAAAAAAATAGGACCACCTTGTATAGCAATAAAATGTATTCAAATTCTTATGTAAATTTTTATTGTAAACAAAAACGTTCTCTTAGCATTTTTTCATATGTGTCATGGTTTCATAGCAAATTTGATTTTTTCGTATTATTTCGGGGTACCTACTTTTGAAAAATTTACTTAAAACTTCGCTTCATAAGTAACACTCAAAGCAGAAAAAATGTGTTTTTTACTTTAAATACAGTAACTTTTCCCAATAAACTTACCCATTCAAGGTTTTACTTTTCAAGATACAGAACGTAACATTAATTGTATCTTCCTTAAATGTTTTAGACCCTGTATCTTCAAAAGTATAGCCTTAAATAGGTGAGTTTATTGGAAAAAGTTACTTTATTTCAGGTAGCAAACACATTATTTCTACTTTAAGTGCTACGTATGGAGCAAATTTTTTAGATAATTTTTCAGAAGTACCCCGAAATATTACGAAAAAATCAAATTTGCTATAAAACCATGACACCTATGAAAAAATGCTAAGAGAACGTTTTTGTTTACAATAAAAAATTACATAAGAATTTGAATACATTTTATTGCTATACAAGGTGGTTCTATTTTTTTTCTAAAATAAATTATACTAATTACCCATTTCTACGCCACTGGTTGATCAAGATGTTTGATATTAACAGGTTTTATGCTAACCCATGCCGTTATAATGTGTACCAAATATGACTTAAATATCTCAACTAGTTTGTAAAATACTCAATAAATTCCACATATTTCTTGCAACTTTAACACCCTGTAACTTTTTTATAAGGCCTTAGAATGATATAGTTTA
Source organism: Pseudeuparius sepicola (assembly GCA_963920635.1). Classification (NCBI taxonomy): domain Eukaryota; kingdom Metazoa; phylum Arthropoda; class Insecta; order Coleoptera; family Anthribidae; genus Pseudeuparius; species Pseudeuparius sepicola. The sequence continues at coordinate 39,897,075 of OY987302.1, read as the reverse complement.
TCTATAGTAGTAGTAGTTCTATCACCTGTTGAAGTGTTGCAGATTAAAACTGAATTACCCTTTATACATATGTTACTTAGAGGGGACTATTTCAAAACTATACGTGATCAGCCAGACAAATTGTAGGGGCCAAACTTCCCCCAGACACAAAAAAATTCTGCGGTGAGTATGGATGAGCGCGAGGGTACTATATGCATGAGTTTCAGAGCGAGTGAGATATCTATGTGAACATAGGTTTATTAAATTTAAACTGGGATTGATGTAAATGAAAATCTTCAATAAGAACTTAATAATATTTAAGTATACAGGGTGAGTTTTTTTTCGATGTTTAGCATGAGGATCTCGGAAACCAGCGAAGCTAGAAGGAAGGTTAAATGGGAAAATATTTGCAGTTTTCTGGGCCCAATTCAGTGCGCCTTTTGGATCTTTGACAAAGTTCATGGCTTTCTAGATATTCCCAAAAAAATGATTTTTTCCTATTCCTTCAAATCCCGCTAGCTCCGTTATTTTTGACTTTACAGAAAAAGTGTAAATACAAAAGTTGTAAGGAATCAATCCTATTTGCATTACTTCAGTTTCTTTTAGATGCAAACCATAGTTGGCTATGGTCGCGTAAAATCGAGCATTTTTTAAGCATTTTTTAAGCATTACTCGATATGATTATTTTGAAAAATATCGGAGTTATCGCGCTTTTTCTGTTTAATTCTTATTTTAACCGAGTTAGCCATGGAAACAATGAAATGCTAAATGCTTATTGACCAATGACAGTCCTGAGACAGTCGTATCCTATAACCCCAGTGCCATTATCCATGTGCCATTTCGATAGTGCCATTGGTAAAACTGAAAAGTCCACCTTAACGAAATCTTTAGAAAAAGCCGTCGAACACAATCTACCACAACATTTTTCTAAATTTTTCGAAATAGTGACCTGACCACCCTGTATAAAAAAAAATACAGTTTTGGCCGTTTTGGAACAAGCAAGAGTTTCAGTGACTTTTTGTCGAAAACCCACGAATAAAAACTTTTCTCTCTTCCGGACATCAGAGCGGGACACGCTGTATATTTAAATACTATTAAGTTCTTATTGAAGATTTTCATTTACATCAATCCCAGTTTAAATTTAATAAACCTATCTTAACGTAGATATCTCACTCGCTCTGAAACTCATGCATATTAGTACCCTTGCGCTCATACTCACGGCAGAATTTTGTTTCTGTCTGGGGAAAGTTTGGCCCCTACAATTTGTCTGGCTGATCACATATGGTTTTGAAATAGTCCCCTAAGTAACATATATAAAAATCAAGCGTTAGAATATAAGTAAAGTTCAATCATTTTTTTGGGAGCTTTAAAGCGTCTGGCGGAAATTATGGCCGACGGGAAGTGTCTGGCACTGCTAAATATTAGTTTTTAATAATATTCTTCAAAACATATATAAAAATCAGCCATTAGAATTTAGTAAAGTGAGTCCTATTTTTACTTACCCAGCAAACAAATCGTCCGTGGCCAATGTCTGGGCCAATGTAGGCAATGTCGGCAAAGTGTTGGCCATTGGCACCTAATATTGGCCCAGAAGACATATGACACTGGCCATTAAAATATAGGTTGGCCTATGCCAGTTTTATGCCGGCAAATTGAAGGCAATAGTTACGTATTCAAGACGTAAATATCCAGTATTGGCCCAGACAGTATTTGACATTGGCAGTCAACGGGTGAATCCTACGTTGATTTGATTTTGATACTGGCAAAATACTGGTTTATGGCATCGGGCGGTATTGGCCAAAATTGTCACGTCACAAAAATGCCGCAACGCGATTGGCAAAAACCGTCAGGTGACTTCACGGATCCTGCGCTCTTCTGCGGGAGAGAGTAGGAGACCGGAGAGGACGCGAACCGGTGACGGTGACGGACGTCACAACAAATATAGGAAATAAATGTCAAACCGATAATAACCTCACTTAATTTGCCTGGCGTGTCGGATCATTAACAAAACAAAGGTTTCAGCGATCTCCGTCCGGATAATTCACATTCAGCACCTTTAAAAAAACCATTATACATCCCAAAAATATTCCACAGGTATCAACTGGTGAAATACTGACAATCAAGCCCGGCAACGGAGCAAATTACTGCCAAGTTTACCAGCACTTCCTAGCACCAAGGCCTCGTATACAAGCCAAGACTGGGTCCGCAATGCATGAAACAGTAAGAATTTCAAAGCTTCGACCTATTTGGGTTTTAATAACGACTCGTTTTAGTATTCGATGAACTCCCTATGTCTGCGGTTACAATGGAGCCCGGCGACAGTGATTATTGAAGTGGTCGATGAAAACATATGCAACTCGTGTGAAACAGTTTACCCTATGAAGATGCCAATGGTAAATACAATGATTCAAACTTAATACTGTGTTTGTTCTTACTTTGGAAAAGAAGTCTTTCGAAACCAGTATTTGAACACATTTATCTTAGGAAGTGGCTATTTATACGTCCGACGGATACAAACGTCAGTATACGTCTTGCGCTCTCATTGGCGGGCTGAGTCACGTGACTTCTTTGGACGTGCATTTAACTCCGTACACGTCCGAAGCCGAAGTAAACTAATATTTAGATACGTCGGAAGTGCATTTTTCTCAAGCATCTTTGCAATAAGGAGCGTATGCACTGCTCCTTTTTGGGGGATAGACGCTGCGGTATGAAAAAAGTAGTGGTAATAATTTCCAATGGTGTAACTCACCCCCGATTTTCTTGAAATTTTGGCTAGGTAGGTACCCCGTATTTTCGCCCGATGCGACGTTCGGCGTTGTAACCCACCCCCGATTTTCTTGAAATTTTGGCTATCCCCCGACATTCGCCACCTGCGATGCCCCCGACATTGTCGGGGGGTAGCCAAAATTTCAAGAAAATCGGGGGTGGGTTACATCATTGTAAATAATAAAATAACCACTTCATTTTTCATTCCGCAGCGCCCATCGCGGAAAAAGTAGGGCATACGCAAAATAAAATGAGACGAGATAGGTCTGAATAATCTCGGGCATCATCCAATCGACTTAGTAAACAAGCCGATTCATAATCCATCGGACGGTAGAAGTAAGGTTGTGTCACGTGGCTCAATCGACCAATGAGAGCACAAGACGTATACTGACGTTTGTATCCGTCGGACGTATAAATAGCCACTTCCTATATCTTAACATATTATTATTTATTTTTTATATACAGTGTCTCACTTAAGAGTGAAACAACTCTATAACTTCTTTAATTTTTAACCGACCAGAACGAAATTTTTACCAAAGGTAGATGGCATTGTTGCCTACTTATTTCCAAAAAATTAGTTGCCTACTCCAAAGTCAAAGCCACCTGCGATATTAGGCTTTTTTTTTTCAAAAAAAATTACTAAAAAAAGTTGTTCAGAATCGATTCAGAACCCTAAATCCAAAATTTTGTCAAAATCAAAAAATATTATTTAAAAAAAATTAAATTCGAAAAACAGCAATTTAATAATTTTCTGTGTTTAGAAAAGTGCGCGATGGAAGTTTTCAAGGCAAATTATTTTCATAAAGTAATTATTTTAAAATAAAAGCTACAAAACAAATTTTAAAAAATTAAATTTTAAATTTTTACTTAAATTTTATTTATTTAATATTTTTTGATTTTTCACAAAATTTTGGATTTAGGGTTCTGAATCTATTCTGAAAAACTTTTTTTAGTAAATTTCTTTGAAAAAAAAGTGCCTAATATGACTTTTGGATTTTTAGCCTCGTTTGTGGCATCGCAGGTGGCTTTGACTTTGGAGTAGGCAACTAATTTTTTGAAAATAAGTAGGCAACAATGCCATCTACCTTTGGTAAAAATTTCGTTCTGGTTGGTTAAAAATTAAAGAAGTTATAGGGTTGTTTCACTCTTTAAGTGAGACACTCTGTATGTAAATGTATTTTTTAGGTGCTGCGCAATTAAATCTAAAAAGAAAAAAATGCAGCAAAAAAATGGGTTAGAATAAATAAAAAATCTCAGGTGAGCAAAAGAATGGTTACCTATAGAATATCACAGACCTTGTATATAGGTACTCGTAGGTTTGCGTCTCTATGCTGTAGAAAAATAGAAACTTACCTACCTAAGACTATGATGTATAATAAATTCAAAGAAAATATATTATTTTTTAAGTACATATTAATCTGTTCAGTATAATATTTAAGAGAGGATACACCATTGCCAAATCTGTCAAATCCTATATTAATATGAGAAATTTACGTTCCAATATTTAGTCACTTCTGTAATAATTTAAATAGGAAATTTGTTTTCATCACCAAGGTTTGATGGTTTGACAGCCATTTGGTTGTCTATCCTTGTGTACCCAAAAGGCTGCTGACAACTTGGGCGACTTCACACAAAATGTTATTTTGTGGATTTTAACGCTATTGTACTTTTTTTCAAAAAGTAATTCACAAGAAAGTTTTTTGTTGTCATTGGGCACTTCAAGAAATTAGTGCGGTAGTTGATAGTTTGTTTTATGCATTTTTTTCTCGAAAACTAGGTACCTACGTACTATCGATTAGGTACCAAACTAATTTCTTGTAATGACTAGGTGCCCATTGACGACAAAAAACTTTCTTGTGAATTATTCTTTTGAAAAAAGGAACAATAGGGTTAAAATCAATAAATAACATTTTGGTGAAGTATGTTTAACGGGCCAGCACAAGTATGATACTTAATAAGCAGTTTTACTATATCGTTGGCCACCACTGTAATGGCCACCATACATTGGGCCAGTATAATATCAGTATGTTGAACATCCGGCAAAGTAACAGTGGCCGACCTCTGGCCAGTGTGACCTATTTGCATTGGCCCACTATAGATTGCCACTGATTCGCCGTTACGGCAATTTCTGGCCAGCACCTAATCCGCCACAGATTCGCCGGATGAAAATGTTTGCTGGGTACGTTTCTCACCTGCTACCTGTAAATTGGCCGTCTACCCAACTTAGCGGATACGCATGTGTTCAAAGTACATAGGAACACTACTCTATTCCGCACATTTTGTCTTTTAGAAAATAAGTTACGTCTGGGGGCCCTGGGATCTTGGACTATTTTTTCACTTTACTTTACCTTATGACGTAAAGTTTTGAATGTACAATGCCATTATGGCTGCGTAAGATATTTGTTTATTTATAATTTGTTTAACTTATTTTACTTCTGTGGTGTAGTCGTGGCCTGAAGATGTGATTCTTTTAAAAATCACGAAACCGGTCGCCTGCTTGTATAAAAATAAATTGAGCTGTGAGAATTTTAAGACCTTAATTTTTATTTACCAAAAAATGGACTCACACGGAGTAACAGAAATATTGAATTACAGTTGGTGTTGACGTTTTCTGAATTACAACTGATATTCTTAAATTACGTCAAAACATTCCGTTACAACAATTTACGCAAACCAGTTTTCAACGGTGAAAAAATTATTGGAATTGGACAGATGTAGGTAAATTAAAACCAGAGTGGAGGCACATAGAAGACTTTGGCTTTGCCATTGTTAGGATCTATTTTCTAAATTAAAGAAGAGCTCTTGTAAATTGTTGGAATAATGCGTTACTGCTAAATAAGTGCAATTTTTATGTATATTCTCCTGAAAGAATTTACCAAAGTTACTTACCAAATTATGAAATAAAACTGGTGATTACCTAAGAGGTTCATTTTAGCATTTATTTTGTTTGTTACCGGCACAGGCAAATAAATCATGGTTTAAAATAATAAGTTTAAGTTTTTGTTTAATTTGAAATGTTTTAATCGATATTTTAGACTTTTGGTGAAGGCGCAGGTGTTAATTTTAATATCTAAAACTTGAATACCCACCATTCCCTTCCCACACCTCCAGCCATGTTCAGTTTTTGAAGTATCACGTTGCCAGCTGATGACTTTGACTATTATCTTTATAACCCGAAATAATATGCTCTTGATTTACGTTGCTACAGAAATAATCCAAACCTTTCTTCCCCAAAGGACAGAAGATATATATTTCTTATTCGTAAGTTAGATAAATGTAATTTACGAATAAGATGTATATTCTAATATAGTTTCCCGGTCTTCAATGTAACTTTATATAAACTTTCCCAAAAATAAGACCATATTTTGTAAAGTTTATATTAACAAAATCATGTAATATAACTACGTTTCGCTCCTGGTTTGGAGCTTTTTCAAGAGTAAAGCCTTAACATGACCTCAAATATTTTTAAAAAGATGAATTAGCCAAAATGTTCTTTGTTATAGTTATAAATAATTGTTTCGAGTCTATATAAATTTAAAAATGATGTAAAAAAGGTTGAAAGATATAAAATTATTAAGATATATATCTTTCATCCTTTGAGGAAGAAATGTTTGGATTGTTTTTGTAGCAACGTAAATCAGGAGCATATTGTAAGTTATAAAGATAGTCAAATCATCAGCTGGCATCACGATATATCAAAAAATGAACATGGGTGGTGCTCAAAATATACAGATTAAAATGATACTGGCGCCTTCATCAAAAGTCTAAAATATCGTTTTTTACTATTTTAAATCATGCTTTTTGCTTATGCCCATACGAAATTAAAAGGTAAAATAAACTAAATAGGTAATAGGTACTTCTTTTGCTTAATTCATCCACACACAAAAACTTTGTTTTTGCACTCGACGCGATGATGCTAACATGGTTAGCGAAACGCGCGTCGAGTGCAAAAACAAAGTTTTGGTGTGTAGAATTAAGCAAAAGAAGTATTTTCTAAGTGCCACAGGTTCCTGATTTCCAATTTAGGTAGGTAAGTATAATATAACTTTGCGAAACGTTTTGTGATACTGAAATCATTTTAAATAATAATTCTCAGAGTTACTTTTGCTCAAATGCGGACTGAACCTTGAACCACATATGAGTTTTGCAAAAGGCATTCTTTGGTGAGCTGCAACGGATGCTTGCAAGTTTTTGGGCATATAAGTTTATAACCTTCTTGAATTATTTTGAACATGGCCTCCTACGATTTACGGCTCTCTTCGCGTCCTTTCTGGCCTGCTCATTGGAACCAAAAATCCCGTTCGCGTACATCGAGAGTTGACCGCAAGACGGAGCCACCAACCGTAACCGTACTCCTGTCAAACACAAAATAATAAAGGTTATGTCCAGAAATAAAAAGGCTGTTGTCAAAGGGCGAGTTTCACACATTCCCTACTGGCGTGTTTTTCACGGATAAAAAAATTATTTAGTTTCGCTTGTTCTCTGGTTTTAGTGTTTGTGTTGTTTCTAAAATAAACCTCATTATTGGCCGTTGTTATAGCTATAGCCTACTACCTCAATTCCTATAGCCTACGGCGAAGGCTACATTTTATGTTCTATAACTATTGTAATTCTTAATAAGTGTGAATTTCACAGAATACCGGAGCCGTGTGCCGTTTTTTTGGACTATAGTGAGCGAATGTGAGAGGATGCTGGGTTCTTTTTACAGGAGGTGTCGTTCTTCAGCTTCATTTCATATTGTAAATAATGTCGCGGTTATGTTCCGTGACGAATTGTCGCTTTAAGCAATTGCCTTTATTTGAATTCCCGAGTAATAGCATTCAACTTAAAACTTGGATCGAAGCTATTAGTGCTGGAACAGGTAGACTTTTAAAATTGAGTATCGAGTTGTGTTTAAAATTAGTTTTTGTATGTAGGAACATTTTATCCATCCTATAGAACAAGTGGATGGTTTATCTGTTCTGGACATTTTAAAAAAGAAAGCTTCAGAATATGCAAAGACAACACAAGGAAATTGAAGGCGAATTCAATTCCCACCATTTTTTTTTATAATACTCTTAATTTTTAGTGTAGGTGTCAATGGTCAACGAGAATACAGAGCTGGTTTAGATCCATCAATTTAGTACCTAGTATAAAAATCAGAAGATAATGAGTCGATGCTTAGATCGAAATAGCAACAAGTCCCACATAAACATATCTACACATATAACATACCATTAGTGTAAAGTTCTACTTGAGGTTCTACGATGAGAATTGATCTGCTCGGAAGAAGGACTAGAGTACATTTTGCGAAGAAATATCATGAAATATATGGATGCGATGTGTACATCCTCTGTATGTACTCTCAATGTAGGTACTAGTAACTTTTTTTATACCGTGAAGTAATTCCTCTCTCTTTATATTTCAATATTATCCAACTATTTATCTTTTTACGATAGTTGTACACGTCAATTTCAGAGATGGATTGAGATGCCAGAGGAGAAGGCATTCAGATTTATTTTATTATAATATATTAATATACCGATGGTATTTTGGCAAAAGGGCGAATATGCGTTTTGCGCATTCTAATAGAGGGACGTCTGCCACATTGTATAGCAAACGGGCCAATTTGTAGTTATAAAAACATTAAATCTATTTTTAAAAAACGTGAAAATATTATGGCGAATATTCATTTTTCAGAGCGTCTAAAGGGCAAATTGGTATATTATACAATACAATGGTGGGGAGCAGGCTGTGTTTGTTTTGATATGGTTTGAGCTTGAGTTTTTTAGGTTAATATTTTGATTTAAACGTGCAAGTAAGTAGCTGTGCATGAAATATATGTATAGTTTACTTGTTTTTAGCTGTCATTCTACTAGCGAATAAGTGCGGGAAAATGTTGGCATTTTCGTCCTTCCTTCCATTAAAATAGATACACATTCGCCCTTTCAATGTGTTTTGATTAAAACGTTTATCCTTTTTCTGTTTACAAATTTAACTTAAAACACTTTACATTGCTGGAAACGCCAAATTAATGAAATTTTTGACAGTGCAACCAAGTTGCATGCAACAAATTGCATCGTCAGAACCGAGCATTAAAATTAGTGCTTGGGCCTAGGGACATAACGGGCTGAATTTTTGTGAAAAGCTTCGTTTTGACGAATCCTAGAATTCTTTTAATAGTCGCTAATGCAGCACGCGTGAAACATGTCGATCGGGTGATTTTAAAATTTTGTATCATAACAATTAGTTGTTTAGTTAAATCGAGAAGACATTATTTTATAAAGAATGGAAAAATATATAAAACATATTATTATTAACAATTTTTTGCCAATAAAAAATGTAAAAATATTAAAATGACAACAACAAAATTTAGCACTGCGTCAACTATTCTCGGGGAAATAATTTAAGATTTTTTGTCGCATTCAAAAATATTACTTTTTTTAGAGGTAGTTGTAGATGATATCCATCCAATTATTGTTATTCTAGATACAATATTATGTACAATCGGACAAAAAAAATTATGGAATTGGCACTGAAATGTGGAGAAGACGACATAGACGATTTAGATCCCTTACTTTCCCATGAAGATATAAATAGATATCGACTTATTAGCAGCAGGTTGTCAAAATGAAAGTACTGATCCTCAACTGATCTCTGTAGCTACCGCCTTTGATGAAATTTTGCCAAATAATGTTACTTGTACGGAATCTGCTGATGTGGATGGTGGGTCTTCTGTGGAAAAACAGTTAGCATCCACGTTTGCCATACATAATAATTCTTTTGGGTCTAACACAGATAATTATTTTATATTTTATAAAACATATTTTTTGTTACACATTTTGAAAGTGATGTTTATTATTCCTAATAATAATAATTAAGAGTAGGCCAGATACCCACCTGCTACTTTATTGCCTTACAAAACAGAAACTCAAAATGTCGAATTAGTATCTTAAGTCTAGGCAAAACGGCGAATATATGGGCGAATTTACTAAGGGACGGTAAGAAAGTAGGTACCTCACTTATATACATACTCCCTGAATGGCATCTCGTTGCGATGCTGTGAAGGATCTGGGCATCACATTCGACCACCAGCTTAGCTTTGCAAGCCACATTTTCCTCAAGATTAATGAGGCATCCAAAGCTTATGGCTTCATTGTGCGAAACTGCGGATCCTTTACCAGTATTGATGCTCTCAAAATGTTGTATTTCTGCTATGTAATATCTAAGCTTGAGTATGCATCGGTTATATGGTGCCCTTATTACTATATTTACAAGTTTCGGCGTCAAAGTTTTCTTTTAAAAACAGAAAAAAATTAGTATTTTCGGTTCCATTTATGCTATCGAGTTAAAAATTGGTACTTTTATGTTTTCTGGGACGGCGATTATGAATTTTCTATCAACTTTCTTCTAGCCGCTAAAGGGCGTTGGCTACGTCGTTACTTTCGAACAAAAGTGTTTTAAACTTTTTTGTCGTTGAAAAATCTGCATTTTAGACAGCGAAATATTAAATTACATTCGATTTTGAACAAAAAATATCTCTTGTAAAAATACGAAAGCCTTAACCGTTTTCATGAAAACGCAATTTTGTGTCGCGGTGCGCATGAATTCGAAAAAATTAAAATTTCGTAGTAGGCTGAGAAATGGGATTTATTCATTTGGAATTCTTTATTTACAGTAGGTATTGTCCTAAATTAACAATTTTTGTGAAATTAGACCAAGACAACTTTATTAGCAAAAACATATCGAAAAAATTATAATAAAGTTGTCTTGGTTAAAGTTCTTTTTATTACTAATTAATAATATTACTGTATGTCGAAAACGAAGCGTTTTTGGACAAAATGTTATATGAAGAACCCCATTTATTTTTAAAAATACTACTCAAATTTTGAGTATGGCGGTTTAACTTCGACTCACCCTGTATAAAAGTTTGGCACCTTAAGTATGGGTTTATGCAAGCCAATATAACATAATTTAACATTAACGTAACGTAGGAGAGAAGTTAATATATATGCTATTCAATGGGAGCGTTTATGCAGCATAATTTAATGTAACGTAAAAGTTAACAACTTTTTTATGTTAAAATTTAAAAAAATCTCAGTCTGTACCTACATGTGTAATTTCATTGCCAACGGTAAGAAAAAACTCACAACTAGAGAAAACAAAAACTCACTAGCACTGGTTGTTTATTATTTAGGATGGTTATGGGTTAGGAATCTCAGGGGGCGAAGTTCTACTTCGCCCAAGAGGCCTCCGATGTTGAAATCGAGGACTAATAGATTTCGTGCAAAAATTTGATTTTGTCATTTCCCGTTTTTGCACAGACTTAAAATTAGTAAATAATCCTTGCATAAACAGTATACTAAATTCTTGTTACGTTACGTTGATATTAAATTACGTTAAATTTTCTTATAAACCCACCTTCAGAATATATCAGAATTCGGTAATAATATCCTTGTTTAAACAAGGATAATAGGTACTCATAAAATACTTCATCCTATCAGCAATGAATTCCATATTCCATCATCTATTCTATCGCGGTTGTGTCCCCACACAGAAGCAGTTCTTTGAACAGAACCAAATTGCAAGCTACAAGCTACATAGGTGCCTATACAATCATATTGTATATGTATTTGTTTGCAACTAAGTACATATCTGTTTAGTTTACAGGTAACTGTTTCATAAATTTCGAAGCACTGGTCAACACTGATGAAAATCTAATATAAAAATTGTATTTCTTTTTGGAAAAGCAGAAAGAACACGGCGTCACGCACGCGTTCGTAAACACAGCCGATTTGCCGCTATCCCTTTTATCACAAGATCCTAGTAATCGGCTTGTTTATCTCAGCAGTTTAGAGGTTTTTAATTCATAATAGTAATTATTTGATGGAGGAAGGAATCAATCAACGTCTTTATCCGTAAATTGAACATTGAATTGAACACAGCGCGCAATTTTTAGGTTATGAAAAATTCCAAGTCAAACGCGGTCAATTGACAAATGACCAAAAATGACTTCGGTGGCCATCTTGAAATTGGTACGGTTGGTGGCGCCCCCTACTTCAATGAGCAGGCCAGAAAGGACGCGAAGTGAGCCGTAAATCGTAGGAGGCCATGATTTTGAACATAAAATGACAATGTCGTTCTATAGTGTCAAACTTTCATACTGCATGATTACTCTCTCAAAAATTTACTTGCAACTTGCAAGCCTATGAGGCAACATCTCACAGGGTTTTTTTTCTTTACATCAGAATAACTACTTTTATGCAAAACCAATTGAAATTTGTTGATGACAATTGAGTGCAACAACTCTCCTAATATAGGAACCCTACTCGTAGCTATCAATTTCGCGTCAAGTTAAATCCAAAGATAGAATGTAGGCACCTTGAGACACTTTCGAGTATATGTGGTTGCCTGGCTCACTATAAAACGAGTCAAATTTCCGTTTAAAAATAAAAGTAAGCCATGATTTTGTCGAATCAGCGTCACCGTTGACGTCACAACACCTGCGCGCGGGCATACCGTTTTCTGTGTATCGTGCCCTATAATGTAGTTGGTGTTTGTGATTGAAATGAAACTGTATTTGAAGTTTGTCGAAGGTTATGAGTTATGACATTTGAATTTTGTAAGGAAATTTAAATAAAAAACATGTATTTTGTTACAAGTCATACAATATAAATTCCGGGTTTTTAACTCACGAGTCGCGAATAAAATCAAAAAGTGATGTTTCAAGAGATAGTGCCTGAAATAATATGTAGAAGTTTCATTCCAGTGATAAAATAACTGTCGGTGCTTACATACATTTGTTGTTCTATATGTAGAGGATTCTTCTCCGGATTATGATTAGGAGATACAGGGACAGGGGGAGCAGTAATTACAGGTAATAAATTATTATGGATTATCGGATGCTGCACTCTATTTTAATATAATGTTGGTCTAGAATAGTCTAGATAGAGATTTACTATAGAATAGTTCTTGTCATCCGCAAGGAGGAAGGGCAGAAAATATTACTCGTATAATAAAAAATGAAGATAATAATTTCGAGATCAGCTGATCAGATAACCAAATGTTAACAGGTTATTATTAGATGAATAAATAGGTCCATTTAGGTACTTAGTTATTACTGGATTACTAACTGTCTCGTTGACTGGGTTATTATTGTAAATTATGTTTTTGGAGAAATGTTTTACCAAAGAATGTTCCTGGTGGATGGGAATTTTATGAGAAGCACCCTGTATAGACAGTGCCAGTCATAATTTTGAACACAAAAAAAAGATGATTTTCAGCTTTAATTTCTTAATAACGTGTTTTAACATTTTGGAAAATAAGGGTACTTTACTCTTGGGGTACTTTCATATTTTTGAACCTCCCTCTGACACATACAAAGAGATATAAACTTTGATAATCTCGTTTTATTAAAAACAATAATTATTTCTGAAATAAATCAAATTCACATTTGTGTCGAGCGGGAGCTTAGCGATTATGATGGACATTAGTTATGTGCTTTATTTAATAGGTAACCTACAAAGAAAGTAGCTTCATCTTGTGTGTAACAATGTAACAATACAGCTAAATTAAATTTGTGGATTGAAGTCATATAAAATTCATAAAATACGTCTATGCAAATAATTGGTTAAATTCAAAATTTTCCAAAAAGTGAGGTACCTACCTACCAAAGACAATCCGGATTGTCTTTGTACCTACCTATTAGTTGAGGAGCATAATGCACATTTACCTAACTCCGTGGGTTTTTTTGTGAAGAGAAGTTGCGACTGTGTGCTATATGGACATTGTCCATATAGCAACTAGGTACACATATTTCGGGCCAAAATATAACGATTGAGGCCAGAATGTTTGTTTAAGAGATACAGGGCATTGAAGTTCATTTTTTGAAATCGAATTATGGTTACATCTTTCAAAATAATCAAGCTGCTGAACTGGGGATGAAGAATCCCACAGAGGACATCACTTGCGCTGTTTTTACTCGTAACTTTTTTGAGGTTTCCTTTTTGTTGTTGCAGATCCATCATTTTAGTGCAACAAAAAGGTAGAGCAAGAAAGTATCCTAATATGAGACCACATTACATTTTCTGTATTTTGTCTTATAGTTACAGATCAACTGTACATTCAAAATAAAAAAAATGCAAAATGGGCATTGGACAAAACGCCATTTGTTTTATTGAAGTAGTGTCCAAATTTTGCCGAGTTTCAGTCCCTTCTATTTTGAAAACGAAACATTTTTGGTACATTGTTCATGGGGATTTTTTTCTCACTTTAAATGGTATGTAGTTGATCTGTAACATTTAAAAGTGGTAGGTAAAAATTTTATTTCTCGATTGTTGTAGTCAAAAGGTGTTTTGGTGTACATTTTGCCAATTTAAACGCAAAGAGTTGATTTTATCGTTATAAAACAAGTGTACTTTTTTGCTACAGAATGAACAGGTTCACTAAAATGATTGACCTGCAAGACCAAAAAGATAACCTCAAAATAGTTGTTATTAATAGCACGATTCAAAAACAGCGCAAGTGACGCCTTTTGTGAGATACTGTTGTACAAAAGGGTGATTCTCAGACATTTTTGCATTTCAAGTCCCGGGCGTGCTATTACTTCAAATTAAAGTTATCGTTAAAAATCTTTTACGAATTTAAACTATAATATCACTCCAACTGAGGTTCGACTTGTCGAAATGTCGATTCTTTTGTCACAAATGCTCCTAATATAGAGAAGAATAGGTCAAACGTCATTACCGTCCCCTGTCCCTACCCACTAAATTCATTGTTATTTTCTGCAATATTATAACAATAAACCATTTCCAGACACGTTTGTTGCTTGCTTTTACTTATAAATAGTATGAACACTGTATTAAAAGTCGAAATTTGTTACTTTTTTACAATAGTAATTGACTATTAAATATTGAAAGTGTGTCCAGACTTTTACACGTCATTACCGTCCCGTCTTCTTTTAGTACGATTTACGGCCACCAAATCGCGCCCTGTCTCAATGTAACATGTTTTTAAGACTTGCGTCATCACTCTTTAGTTGATATTTGGCAGCCGAAGTGTGCGTGCGTTGCTGTTGTGCAGTGAGCATCTAAGAAAGGTATGAAAACCGCGATTATTTACATTTTGGTCTAATTAGTCCCTATGCCTAAAGCAAAGCCTACTGGGAGTAAACTGCTTTACAAACCTGCATAAGATGGCAAAAATAGTCCAAATTACTTTGGTGAACCTTATAAATGCCATAACATAACCTCAATTTAATAAGCGCGAAATAACATGTTTAAACGTCATTACCGTCTGCGTCACTACCGTCCCTTTGGAAGATTTTTCTGCCTGGAGACGGTAATGATTTTAAAGGGACGGTCATGATATTGCTTGGTAATATGTATATAACTTTTAGGGCATAATGGATGACTATCAAGTAAACATATTAAAAGCAAAGTTGAAAAATATGAAAGAAGTAGCTCAGAAAAGAAGGGAGTTAACTAAGATAAAAAAATATGAGTTAAAGAAAAAATGCAAAGAGAAAAATATCATAAAAAAAGAAGAGGCCAGAGAGAGAATAGCAAAGGAAGAACCCTCCCAAGAAAATAGTAATAGTAGTGAAGTTCTACCATCAGTTTTGCCAAAGAAAAATACTTTAAAAATAAAACTAGGGCCAAATACTGCCGAAGAAAGCCAATTTACTAGCGCCACGATACGCCCTGATAAGAGCTGTGCAAAAAAAGAACAAGTAAAAAATAAAAAGAAAATTGACAAGATACATAATGAAGAGGAACGGAAAAAAGCACGAGAAAAAAAGAGGAGGCAGAGAGAAAAAAGGAAACAAAGCATAGAAGCTTATAAAAAATACACCGAGAGAGAGAAAGAACGAAATAGAAAAAGGAAAGAAGAAGGAAAGTTAACACCTATAATACAAAAGCATACATGGGAAAAGAAACGACAAAGAAAAAAATGGGCAGAAAATTCCAGGACATACAGATTAAAGAAAAAGCAGCAGATGAAGTTAGACAAATTTATGGATGAAGAAACCCCCCCCCCCCCCCCCGCAAGCCCGTCAACACCACCTCTGCCAGAAGTAGTTAATAACAAGAGAGTAAAGACTAAAAGGATCTCAACTAAGCCTTATAGGGAACACAAAAAAACGATTTTGGACCTAAGAAAATCTTTGAAAACTGCAAAACAATGCGCTGAGCGTTACAAAAAACGGTATAATAGGTTATCGAAGAAAAAATGTGAACAATCAAGTTCCCCTACACCCGATACAAAGGTAAAAACAATTCTAAGACAAGCAACTAAAGAAGTAAAAAAGAAATTACTCTTTAGTGAATGTTTGGTAAGAGAAATCAAGGCAAAGGCAAAACTATCCAATGAAGTGGAAAAAAATATAATAAGGGCTTGTATCTCCTCTCCTATTTATAAAAATATCACGTTCAATCTGAAGCAGCGTCTATTGCATCCCGTCAAATTTTTAAAAAACACTTTCCATCACAAATTAATCATGTTAAAAAAGGCAGCTCCGAACCCAACAAATTATGAGTGTAAAATCATTACCGTCCCACAATAATTGTCATTACCGTCCCTTTCGTCATTACCGTCCTTCTTCACAATTTTTTTTTATTTAATATAGTGTCCACAAAATAGAATTCGATGGATTTATATGAAGTAACTATAAGTGACTAACCGTTCCTAATAAAATTTATAATATCTAACCTAATTAGAAAACTATTTTCTTTTTCTTCCACCCTTCTGAAAATGTAAAAATGCCAGAGAATCACCCAAAAAGTAGTGTTAATAATATTAAGTAACGTCTTTAAAAAATAGACAATATGTTTTCTTGTTATCAATATATATTCCTTTATAAATGAAATAAATTCTGGTTCTAAATTTTTAACAGGTAATGAAACTTTTATTCTAGATTTTTCTTTAAACGGCTTTGATAGAACCACATATTTGTGGGTACGATTATTATTTGTTGAAAACATTATTTGGTTAATATAAGAGTTAGTACATTTTTCTGCAATAGATAGGTATAGTTAATATAGGTTCTTCTATTGACGTGTGGTCTGTCTCGTTTGTGTCGTCTACGAGTAAGTCAGAAACGTGTTCTTGTTATGTTAATTTTTGGTTTTTCTTTTGAAGTTGGTGTCGTCAAAATCGGGAAAATATGACTTCTTTCGATGTTCTTGGTCTATAGGGATTTACAAAGAAAAAGTGATAATGGGCGTAAGCACTCACTTACGCCCAGTATAACTTTTTCTTTGTAAATGCATTTACACTCACAATCGTACATCCTCGTGGCCTATAAGGCATGTTAGGTGCATGAAATAGCGCGTATCAGAAATTATGGGTTTTTTAGGACTTGGTTTAGGATTTCATAGGATAATTATTCAGGGAGAACATCAGTAGTTTGGAGATATTGATCTATATCTTCATTTATAGCTCCGGGATTTGCCGTTACTGCTTCGGTTTAGATTCCATTAATTTCTACGCTGGGTAGGGCGTCAGCGTAGTTTCTTTTTCCTTTTTTATAAAATATTTCATAGCAGTATTCTTTCAGCTTTAGGCGTCATCCCACTAATCTATAACTGGGATCTTTCAAAGAAAATAACCACCGGAGTGGTTTATGATCGGTAACAATTTCTTCAATTTAGTGCGAAAAAGGTACAGCCTCAAATATTTAGTGGCCCATACTATGGCCAACATCTCTTCCTCTATATTGTTGAGTAATTACCGAGGTAATTACATTCGGCTAAGTTGAGCGTCTTAGAAGCGTGTCCTAGGGGATGTATTAGTATAGGGGTGCCGTGGCAAACGACATTGGCGTCACAAAAGAATCCCAAACAAGAAAATTGTCATATTTCATGTAAAAAATTAATGTTAATTTCAAATATATTTTTGGGGACGCATAGGGTGTGTAGGAGTATATAAAAAACTGTAGCGGTGCCGTGACAAACTATAGTGGCTACGCAAAAAATCCCAAATAAAAAAATCATAATTTTTTGTGTAAATCAATATCATTTTCAAATAGATTTGTGGAGGACTAGCAGGAAATGTAGGAGTATAGGAAAAAAACAGTAGGAGTGCCGTGACAAACGACAGTGGCAAAAATCGCAAAAAGAAATCCACGTAGGCATTTATAAGCCTGCCACGGTTTCAGCGAGGCAACAACTTATTAATAATAATAATAATAATAGTTGTAGGCTTTTGTGCCCTGAATGAGACCCTGCGTGCTTAAGTTATCTAGATCATTTAACATTGAGATCTCCTTCAAAAATGACATCATCAGAGCACACGATAAAATTCGTAAGAGAATCTTCTAGTTTTTCCATAAATTGCTGAAAATTACCTTTAGGAGGTCTATATAATGATCCAAATATAAATATTCTCTTGTAGAAATTAACTCTGACCCAGATCTGTTCCAAGCTACAATGACCATGCGTATCGAGTAGTTCAAATTTTAAATTATTTTTCAGATAAAAACCTACTCCACCTCCCCTATGTTCTCTATCCCTCCTCACAAAATTGTATCCAGGTATATTTAAAAAATTATGGGGTATATTTGCGGAAAGCCACGTCTCGGATATCAACGACTACATCAAAATTTTCAAGAGTTATTCGATCTCTAAAATTTGCAAAATTATGTATCAACCATCGAACGTTACAAAATACAACAGACAATTTCTTCATCTTCACACCACGTTCTTATATATAAAAAAAGAGAAAAAATAAAAAATAAAAGTTGATAATTGATTGAGTATATAATAAGTGGTAACAAATAGGCTGCGATAGCGGCTACTTTGAATTACATAAGTCTTATCTTTCTCCCAGTGTCATTCGCAGTGTAAACAACACCATCTCTCGACCACACCTTTGTTTTCCCTATTCATTCCTTAGCCAACAATAGAAGTTCGTATCTTCTGGGAACCAGCTCCTCAGCGATCACCATACTACTATTTTTAAGCTTTTTTTTGTTAAAATATACCATATTTCGTTGTTCCACACCACTAAATTGAACGACAATAGGCCTCGATTTTGAGTTGTTTTTATTTATATTTGGCTTTGGTCCAATTCTAAAGCAGTATTCAATTTTGGTATCACTAACGCCAAGCTTATTTTGAAAGATCTTTTCGACTTTGGATTTCAGTGTACCGTCTTTATCTTCGGGAACACCATATATACGTAACTGATTTAATTTGGATTTCTGTTCAATATCATCAAGTTTATCTCCAAGATCGATGTTATTTCTCTCAATAGTTTGAATCTTGTCCTCTACTGTTGATAACTTTAATTCTATGTTGTGTAAGTGTTCTTCAAGTTTTTTAGAAACTATTTCGGCGACTTTTGTTGCAATTGATTACAAAAATTTTTTGTCGGAAACAATTCCATTGACAATGTCCTGCGATGTATTTTTTACAATGCCAATGAGTTCGGTTTTTTGCCTCTCAGTAAATACCATAGTGGGACGTTTATTTTTAAATCGGTACGAGATTCAACTTGAGGGCAGATTACCAATCAAATAACACTTACTCAGATCTTCTGCACCCACAGATCAATACTACTACTTCACTATTATACCGTGGAAAAATAGATCGGAAATTTCAGTAAACTAGCAATCACTTTTCAACCACTTTTTAGCCGGAGCACAGTAAAAACGTGTGCTACTCCATGTGCAGCGGTGATCATCATGTATTGGCACCCCTGAAGTTGTTGGCGCTCCGATGTCGGTAGTTGTTTATATTTGGATACGTAAGATTTTAACCATTTACAAAATATTTAGGCTTTTTCAGTTTATTTTTGGATACGTAAGATTTTAACCATTTACAAAATATTTAGGCTTTTTTAATGTTTTTTTGTATTCATTTTCGATTTGTTTAAACTCACTGAGCACGGGCGTAATTTGTAATTTTCGCGACACCCTGTGTATTCTATAATGGTCTATGGCAACCCGAAGATTTTATTCCATTGGAAATTCACAAGGTCGAACCTTCCGAATCAGAAACTTTAGTTATCCTTGAAAAGGACGAAATTCGGTCAAGTCCATAGTCCATTTGTATAACTTGTACGTGCTGGAAAGTAAGGAGTGGTCGCGGCCAGTAATTATCAGGGAGGTTTATGGGTTAATGTTGACCCAGTCAGGTTGCTCGATATCATCTGCACGCTAGAATGGTGTTTTATTTATCTTTTTGAATAGCATCCAATCAGTTGTATTCTAGACGTGGAACAAGGCATACCTAATGCCACATCGTGATTTCACCTTACCACATAATATCGACGGATCTACTAAATAACCCATTCATCCTAAAATATTCCTGCTAAAACTGTCCATCTATCCTAATTCGCATACGCTGTTTTTACAAATCGCTCACACCCGTCCACTTTGGACGGAGGGGGGAACTTTTACACCACATTTTATTTTTGTACAACCTATACCTCTACCACTCCAAAGCTATCCGTTTTTTTTTAATGAGAAATGAGACCTCCCTCACGTAACACGTCATTGGACAGCACTTTCACTTAGCAATATGGAGATAAATTAAATTTGGAATTGGATAAAACGCCTAGCAACTTTTGTTTTGTTTTATCATCGTACTGCTAACTGAAAGAGATTTGAAATGAGGTGTCACACGTGGCATCGTGGCATGAGTCCATTGAAAAAATAGAAGGAGGGGAAGGCGCGTGAGCTTATAAAATAGAAATATTATTCAAACCAATATTGTCCAAACCAAAATCAACGGGAGCGACTGATTTTACAAAAACCGCTTTTTTTATTCGATTTCAATCTTTTCACCACATAGTAATACTATACCATCACGTGGTATGGGCCGATATAAAAACGAGATAAATAGTAATATAATATCTACCTATGTGATTCAGAGAGTGCCACCGTCAAAACCAAAATCTACGGGTGCAAGCGATTTAAAAAAATCGGAAATGCACTGAATCAGACCAGTTTTTTTGTTGGAACACACATTTTTAAATGGCCGCCGCTCCAAGTGGCGGATTACCTTTTTTCTTTTATAACAACCTTGATATGGATATCAAGTGAGTGATGTCATACTTAACTCAATATGGCGACCGCCCCAAGATGGCGGATTTCCTATTTCTTCATAACCTCCTTGACATGGGTATGAAATGAATGGTTTCACGAGTAGAAAACGATAAGGTGAAAAAGCCTTTTTAAAAACAAGCTTTTATTTAAACCATGTAGGTACTGCAACGAATAAAATAAGTTTAGGTTTTCATTAAGGTATATAATTCAATGCCAAATTTTCAAATCAAAAAGCTTGTCGCGCAAATTGTAAAGAAACTACATAGGTACCTGGGTGTGTAAGTATTTGCTTATCAACCAATCAATGTCCAATAAAATTAATTGGCACCTATACTTTTATGAAAATTTCGCGCCACAAGCTTTTTGATTTCAATTGCGAAATTTCGCAATTTGGCATTGAATTAGGTACTTACTTACCTAAACCGTCGATGGAGGAGCCTAAACTTATGTTACCCATTTTAGTACATGGCTTAAATAAAAGCGTGTTCTGTAGGTTTTTTATTTTTTATTTTCATTATGCAGAAAGTATCCTGAATGGTAAAAAGTCGCAAAAATAGCTCTTTTGAAAAATCGTCGCCACGCGACATGTCACCATTTCCGGCATCACCGAGTAGTGGACGGTGGAGGAAGGGTGCGCGGACGTGACAGGTGATTAGGTGTTGCGGTTTTGCTGTGTTTGACAATCTGTCGTCGGAAGTGATCCGTTGGGCATTTTTTTGTCTATAGCAATGATGTCCAAACTTGTTGTAACCGCCGCTGCAAGTTTGCAGTGAAATAACCAGTGATTTGTAAAAAGCAATGTTAAACGTTAACTGCTTTCGGGTAAAAACAGTATTTAGGGGACCTGCGGTACTTCTGGGGATCCACTTCGTCGTGGTGGGCTGCGTACCCCGTTGGAATGAAATTATCAGTTGGTGAAAACCACGAGGTCCCTACTGTTTGGGATCGCGCTGCTTCAAGTGTGGGTATAGGGTGAGTGTTTTGTTCGTATTTCCGTAAAAAGAAAACAACATTGTGTAATGGCTACCTACGTGGTCCCGGTCATCGCATTGTGTAAAAACAGTGCAACTAGTTACCTAGTGCTTCTTGTGTTTTTCGAGAAGATTTTTGGATAATAAACACAAGAAAGGAGTACGACACCCGCAAGGAAAATCGTCGAGGAATCTGAAAGGTAGTTTTTTGCATGCTATTCGCTAAAAGAACCGTTAAAGATTTCTCCAAAAATTAGTTTAAAGACTATTCCTAAAATACTGTGAAAGAGCTATACGTCTGACAACGCTGCACAAGGGAATTGGGGGGGAACCGGCATGAGTCTCAGCTGGTTCCGGCAAGGTCAAGGACGCCTGGCTGTGGCGTCTAAAATACGGGTTTTAATAGCGTTTTTAAACAAATTATTTCTGACGTTAATATGCACTTAAGAAAAATTTTAATTGCAGATTCGTAACAAGCGCATTTTTTCCTACTTTCCCTTAAAATTAATGTACTGATACACCCTGTAGATGGTGGCCACTGTGTTGCTGAGTTGAGCGTTTGTACCAAGCGGTCCGAACACCTTTCGGCTAGGATGAGAAATAGACTGAAGGAGAGAGAACTTGCTTCGACCTTTGACCTACCGCACATCCAATTTCTTGGTAAATCAAGTGGAAGCCATACTGCATGGACATATTGCCAACCTAAATTTTTAAATTCGTAACTCGGAATGTCATTGGTAGGGTTTCCCAATATTTTAAAATCTGATCAATAATAGTGTAGATATGTTCTTATCTTGGTAACACCCTGGAATTAGGTCAAATCCAGGGGCGTGTAATAGGGTCCTGTATTTCTGAAAACATTCCATATTTTATTTTTAAGTGGGTAGGTACTTAGGTTTCCAGTTTGCGGTAAGACTTAAAAAGGGGCAATACCTAATTTGATGAACTCTCGGTTGAACCTGTTGCTGCTTCATCGGGGGTATGATCCTCGTCAGCGATACCCCGGCCGCCATTACCAAGACCAGTCCAAGCGAGAAATCTAAGTGCACGGCCACACATAAGGCGGACGGCGGACCGGAGAGTAGAGCGGAGATGGTGCGGAGCGTTCAAAACAATAGGAAGCCTACTGTCGTGTCCACACATACCTCGGAGAGGGGAGCGGAGAGTAGGCGTGTTTGCTCGCTGCTAGCGGAGCGTTCAAGTCAGGTTGACATTGTCTGGCGAGTTATGTTCATCGACCCCATAGTACACCTACCCGACGAAACCATATGGATCAGCACAATCATCATTTATTTTCTGTAACACACCGCACTTCCAAATTATATAAATACCGCGAAATCAATTAACAAAATCAATATAGTTTGTACCTGCGTTCAATAAAGCTTTTTAAAAAAGAAGAATCACCATCTCCATCTATAAGTGGCGCGGCGAACAGGATAGCTGCACGACATCCAAAGGAGGATCATCGGTTCGTCTCAACGATTTGGCAGTTATCAACGACCTGGGAGAAGAAACCTGTGCAGAAATTTGGAGAACCATACGGCGAGGATGTCCAGAGCGATTCTTCTTGTCCAGTAAGTTCACTTCCTTTTTCTCATGAGTTCTGATTATCCCGAAGGTTCATTATTAGAAGATTTTGCTGATTTTTCTATTACTCCAAAAGCTCCTAAACAAAAACCTCGTTTCAAACCATATTCAAAAATTTTATCTGAAATTTTACAACTCTCTCAAAGTATAATTTCTCAACCCTCAACTTCTAAATCTCAAGAAACAGTTCAAAAAAAGGCTTTAACAAATTCTGACATTAATAACTTGTGCAGTACTCTTCCAGAATATAAACCAGGAGACAATCTCTCCACTTTTATAAATTCAGTAGATAATTTAATTGCTTTTTTCACTCAACAAGGTGCTGATGCAACCCAACTCTATATAATTAACACTCATATCGTTTCAAAAATTAAAAATGAAGCCCGTGATTTCTTAAATCTACATAATAAAACTGATTGGGTAGAAGTTAGGCCTTTTTTACTTCAAAAATATGGCGATCGTCGCACCGAAGAAATTTTATTAACACAATTAACAACAACTGTACAAAAACGTTCAGAATCCTATGATGATTATTATAACCGAATAACTTTAGCACTTAATGATCTTTTACAGCACGTTTCCTTGCACGAAAATAACCAGGCAATTGAGTTTAAAGCTTCGTTTTTCCGAAAACAAGCCCTTCGAACCTTTTGCACTGGCATAAATAATCCCTATTGTAGTATCCTACCCTGGTAGATGTTAATTGGCGAGCGGTATTATACAGAGTGGTCTACAAGATCTTCTTTTAGTGTGGGCCTAAGGGTGTATGACGGATGGGTATGAGGGTAGTTTAAAATATGTATATATAATATATACATATAAATATGTATATTAATATTAATTACGGAACAGTACATTACGTTAACAATATACAGAGGAAGTTTAAAAACATGTGCAATAATTAAATAATGAATAATTGTAAAAATCTATGAATTCGCACAACACCACTCAAGATGTCCAAAATATGAACTCTTTTCATGCAACACAATCCAAACGTTTAAAAAGCTACACTGTTAAACAATTGAACTTAATTTAAGGTACAAAACAGTCAAAACAATATGTCAAAAATGGCACGAACACACAAACTATGGCAATAAAATGACAATATTCAGATCAAAAGTACAAAATTGCAAAAGATTTCCCAAATAGCACAAAATTAATTGATTAATCTGCATAACAATGAATAATTACCCAGTACGAAATTGGCATAAACTGTAAATCAATATTACTCAAGTTTGTAGCATAAAATGGTTCAATTAAAAGACAATACTCTTGCAAGCAATACCAAAATAATATGGCTCAAAATTCAGAATAATCGTAAGGCATGAATAGAAGTTCTTAATTAGCATAAAAACTAGATAAAACACTCATTACCTCAACTGACATAACTGCAAATAAGTTTACCCAATCCTCGGTATAAAAAATGAAAATAAAAAGACTCAATTTCTGATATTAACTCTAAAATTCAAATACAAAATTGCACAATAAATTCAGTATATCTCCAAAGTTTCAAAATGATTTCAAAATTTCAAAATAAAAGGCAATTCAACACAAAGGAATCAAAACAAAAATATCTTACTACTTGGCCAGTCCAACTTACTCGGGCGCATAGAAGAATTTTGGGTGGTTTTGTTCAAAGGTTGCTACGACATCTGGGCTGGGGCCGCGGGCCGCGGGCCCCGCCCCGCGACTTCTCTCCTGCTGGATGGATTGATCGTCGAACACTGTTGCTTGAGTACTGAACTGCTACTGGTCTTTGCGAATGGGCCCTCCCGGTATTTATACGTTTTTGGGTACCCCTCTGGTCTCCCCGCGATTTGCCAATTTCAGAGAAGAGGCTCCCGCGAAATCAATTAAGGCAATTATCGTAAATCAGTTAAAGTTAATAACTGCAATTAGCATAAATCGATCACTTTGAGACGTTTATTATATCAATTATCATAAATCAGTCTGGCGGGCCATGTTTTCGGCCACTTTTATGGTTTTTCTTCCTTTGGCGGCACCGCGGCCTAATGCAGTACTCCAATTAAGACTTTGATTTACTGCGATGAGTTTTGAGGCCTACTTGGGGCCCCGAGGAGATTCTGGCGAAAAAACTAACGTAATGTGACCAGTTTGGGAACCGAATATTATATATTTCTGTTAAAAAAATCCCGGGCACCACACTATTGTGATCATTTATCTCATTTTGAATTAAACTCTCTCGATGAAGCACTTCAAAAATGCATAGCTTTAGATAACCACAAACAGCAACAGCAATATATGTCTTATCTTAAATCTACCACTTATCCCCGTGATTATCAAAGAAATAATCAACCAACCAATCGCCCTACTCAACAAAATCCTCAACCACCTTGCAACCCACAACCTAACTATAATATGAATATAAACCCAAATTTTAATCAACCATTTCCTCAACCTTTTAATCAAACACTTTCGGACCTAGAAATTTTAGTAATATGAAACCCATTCCTCAAAGACAGAATCATCCAACCAATCGACAGACCCAACAAACCGATTCCAGTATACTGGATGAATTTAATGCCGCCGAGAAACGCGGATGGTTGCATGTTGCAAAATGTAAACGCGGTTCCACAGGGACTAAAAAAAATTCTTGGGCAGTAAATTACCAAATGAGGAGTTTGATATAGAGATGGTCACCACACATGAGACTGGAAACATATAATTTAAGCTTGGTTTGGAATACAAATTATTAGACAGTGTTGAAGCCAGAGTTTTGGCCATGTGGTATCCAGGTTAAGCCATTTCGTTTCAAAAGGCGACACTACTCCACTAATTCATTCACCTTCGCATAAACTTAAAATAATGTATATCAATATCCAAAGTCTCGGCCAAAATTGACCAACTTGAAGTCATTCTGAAAGAGCAAAAACCTGACATACTTGTCTTAACTGAACACTCGATGTTGGCCGAGGACCTACGGTCTGTTAAGATAAATTCATATAGTATGTTAACATCGTTCTGTCGAACCACAGACCACGGAGGGGTGTGCATTTTCGTTAACAAGATAATATCAGAATTCTCACAGCTTTGAGGCGGGCTCCTTTTCCAAGCAATGCGTTGCGGAGTTTGCCTGTGCAACAACATCTACTGCAGTAATTGGTGTATACCGTACTCCCGATAGTTCGCGAGAAGCTGTGAATAACTTTTTGAATCGGCTTAGTGATCTGCTTGATAGTGTGTGCGACAGATATATGACCATCTCCTATTGGTTGGAGATTTTAACTTTAACCTTTTTAAATACGACGAAGACAGTAATGTGAAAATGTTCTTTGACATGCTGCTGACATTTAATCTAAATCCTGTCATAACGGCAACGCCAACTAGAATAAGTACCAAGTCTGCTACATTGATAGATAATATTATAACGAATCTCAGTAGCATGGATTTTGAATTTTTCTGATCATACGTATCAAGTTGCGGTCTTTAACCTGCAAGGTGAAAACTCCAAAAAAATATCTAAAAAATCTATGTAGCTTTAAAAGTTTATTAAGTAATGAAACCTGGTCAGAAATGCTCGAAACTAATGATTTTAATACATGTTTTGACGTTTTTTATAACAAGATTTTATATATTTTTAACATGTCTTTCAGAGTTAGAAATAGAACCTATAATATGAGTAAAGGGCACGATTGGGTTGATCAGGAAATACGCGCTCTTTCTGCCTATATGAAGGACCTTTGTGTCATGGATAAGCAATTGAATTCACAAGCTTTCCATCGCTTATATCTAGATGAGAAAAAGGCATATAAAAGCATTATAATTGAAAAAAAGAAATTATTCTACTATTACTACTATTACTACTATTATTCTAATTAAGAAATCGCCGAATGCAATGCGGGCAGCTTGGGGTGTAATAAACTCCTACGTTAAAAAATATAAACAAGATGAAAAGAGTAAGACACTACAAATAAAAAATAAGAAAGATGAATTAATTCTTAACCCAACTAAGGTTGCTAATATGTTTAATACTTATTTTACAGGTAAAGCACAACCCTATACAGGCACCCCTAGCACCTACAGAGGCCGATATGTACCAAACTCCATGTTCATTCGTGAAATTACGAGAGATGAGTTACACACTATTTTAATGTCCATGAGAGCTGATCAGTCCCGGGGCATAGAAGAGATATCTGGTACTATTATTAAACTGTGTTTCGAGGAAATCGTGGAGCCTTTGCTTTACCTTATTAACCTATCTTTAACAACAGGAGTCTTTCCTGAAGTCTTGAAAAAATCAAAAGTTATTCCCGTATACAAAAAGGTGACCCTACTTCACTTCTCAACTATAGACCAAAGAAAATGGTACCATTTTCTTTGCTATAGACCCATCGCTGTGCAAAATCAGCTGGGGAAAATCTTTGAAAAAGTGTTTTATAACCAGCTTTATGACTTTCTTGAAAAAAATGATGTTGTAACGCCATATCAACATGGATTTGTCAAGCGCAAAAGTACTCAATCGGCACTGTATGAGTGTGTAAAATATATACAAGAATGTCTCCATAACAAGTGCGATACTTTTGGTGCGTTCTTTGATTTTAGTTCTGCGTTTGACACCGTGGAGCATGACATTTTGTTTGGGTGTTGCCTTGAGCTGGCTCAAGACCTACTTGAGAAACAGGATCCAGTGTGTCTCTCTTCACGATGGAACTAGATCTGATTTTTTGGCCAATGCGTGTGGCGTGCCCCAGGGTAGTCTCCTGGGCCCTATATTATTTGTCATTATGGCTAACGACCTCCCCGGTATCTGTGATGATGCCATGCTGCCGGTGTTGCATGCGGATGATTCAAATTTTATATTCGGATGCAGGGACCAAGAAAGTACCCCCTTAATCCAGGAAGTGGTACACGACATGGTTGAATGGACTCAGGAAAATAAACTCTGTCTAAACTGCAACAAATCGCAATTAATGCAATTCCTTCCAAAAAACAAAAATTTCAATATAAGTCCACTTGTTAGATTCAATAATGGCAAAACAATGCCTGCTGTATATGAGATCAAATTCCTGGGACTAGATTTTGACCCTAAGCTCTCCTGGAACTTACATACTAATAGTGTCTCTAAAAAATTAATTCTTATAGTTTTGTATTCCGACAACTCAGATCCGTGGTCAGCAATGCTACCCTGTTTGCATTATACTATGGTCACGTGTACTCTGTGCTATCGTACGGTGTTGTCTGCTGGGGCAACGCTCCCACATCAAACTCTGTGTTCATCTCACAAAAAAATATCATCCGCCAAATTGCTGGTGTGCCGAGACGTACCTCTTGTAGGCAACTTTTCGTTAAATTCAATTTTCTAACGCTCCCAAGTATACACAGAATGAACACCATGGGGATATTGCAAACGGTGAGAGATAGGGCAACGGTTAAATGGGGAAAAAGTTGCACAATTTTGAGGTCAATAAAATGGCACAAACAGATTTTTAATATCTTTTTTTCGTTTTTGAGTTATTTTGAAAAAAGTAAAATTTTGCGTTTTCGATTTTATTTTTTTCTGAAGTTGTTATAACAGATAGAGAAAAAAGAAAAACACTTTCTTACGACACTTTTTTACGGGCCTTAAGATGGTGTTTTTAATATTTCTTGTCATACATCATGGTATTTGCAATGAAAAGTGCTTTCAGAATCTACAAAAAAAAATCCAGGTCCGTATTTAAAAAAAGATGGTTTCTCAAAAACGAAACGTTGTAGGACAAATAAAAACGCCATCTTAAGGCCCGTTAAAAAGTGCCATAAGAAAGTGCTTTTCTGTTTTCTCTATCTGTGATAGCAACTTCAGAAAAAAATAAAATGTAAAACGCAAAATTCTACTTTTTTCAAAATAATTCAAAAACTAAAAAAGATATTAGAAATCTGTTTGTGCCATTTTATTGACCTCGAAATTGCGTAACTTTTTCCCCATTTAACCGTTGCCCTATCTCTCACCGTTTGCAATATCCCCATGCTGTTCATTCTTATCCGGGACACAGTGTATATATATTCTTTTGCGCATTGCATGTTAGAAATAATCTAAAAGAGCTCCCGAAAAATAAAGATATTCCCTCTCATGACACAAGGCACAAAAGCAACTTACGTATTCCACGGTGTAGGACCAGTTCTAGCCTGAACGGTCCTCATATTCAATCACTTACCGGATTGCCTTAAAAACATTCACTCTGAAGAGCAATTTAAAGTTGAATTAAAAAAATTCCTCCTGCTACGTGCCCTTTACTCATTATATGAATATTTTAACAGTTAATTACCCGACGTGTAACATACTCGTTATTATAATTGTGATAAATTTGTGATACTTGGTGTTTATACTAATTCTTTGTGACGGGTCCTATATTAAGAATCTGTATACAATGTACGTTTCTTGATCTTTGGAAATAAATGACAAATCAAATCAAATCATTATCAAAATCAATATCGCCCAACTCCTATGTCTACAACTTCAAAATTGCCATCGCAACAAACTTATAAACCAACCCCAATGTCCACACGTACTTTTCACAATAATATAGAATGTAATCCCACTTTGGAGACCGAAGAATACTTTTCCGAAAATTTTCAGGAAGCAGCCTCGGAACCTCCACCCGCTCCCGAATTATCGAATTAAATAATCTTTCAAAAGCCAACAAACTTCCATTTTTCTATCTCCCTTATTCTAATCTTAAAGTACTAATAGACTCTGGTGGATCTGATACTGTAATAACTCCTCAAGTTGCCCATAATTTCGATCCCCGATATCAATTTTGTGAACCCTTGACTCTTATTTCAATGAAAACTCCTAAAACTTACTCCGAAAATCTTTATTTCCCCATTTTTGACGAAATTGGTATTAATCAACCTTTCATAGTCAGAATTGCCGATTGGCACGATGATTTTGACCTACTCCTTGGTACAGGTGAACTGGACCAACTAGGTGCAAACATAGATTACGAAACTCATATATTTTCCATTCGTAAATTAGGCGTTTCCGTCCCATTTGAAGTTTTATATCGTAAAAATTATCGACTCCGTATCCCAGTAAGTTTCAATAATGGTGAAGTTGTACTCCCGGAAATTATCCATAACAATCAAACTTTATTCCCAATCTCAATACATCATGCCAATGAGGGATTTGTAGAAATTCCACAACCAGAAAATTTAAACATTGACTTCCCTCAACCAATACCTGTTTATCCACTATCTGATTTTGAAGAATTACCACCTTCCTTCTCTAATAATTCTTTTGATCCCAATTCTATTCGAACACAACACTTAAATTCCGAAGAAAAGCAAAAAATTCTTAATCTTTGTCATCAATTTAAAGATATTTTCTACAATGAATCATCCGATTTGTCATTTACAAGTTCTGTCAAACACGAAATCCGCACAAAAGACGAAGCTCCTATGTTTTCCCGTTCTTTCCGAAATCATAAAGTCATGCAAAGCGAAATTTCTTCCCAAATCGAAAAACTCTTAGATCAAAAAATTATCCGACCTTCAATTTCCCTTTATTCTTCTCCTGTATGGATCGTTCCAAAGTTTCGCATGGTTATAGACTATCGCGAACTTAATGACAATACAGTTGAAGACAAATATCCCCTTCCACGTATTGACGAAATACTCGACAATTTAGGTAAATGCACATATTTCACAACCCTCGACTTAGCCCAAGATTTTCACCAAATTGAAGTTTACCCGAACTCCGTCGAAAAAACCGCCTTCACAGTTCCCAATGGCCACTTCGAATATACAAGATTACCGTTCGGTTTGAAAAACGCGCCCGCTAGTTTTCAGCGAATGATGGACGAAATTTTATGAGAATTCCTTTATAAATCATGTTTTGTCTATATGGATGACGTCATTATATTTTCTAAATCTTTACAAGAACATCTTATTCATATAAAATCAATTTTTCAAAAATTCCGCGAAGTAAATCTAAAAATTCAACTCGAGTCCGAATTTCTAAGAAAAGAAGTAGCTTTCCTTGGCCACGTCATTACCCCAGAAGGCATTAAACCCAATCCAAACAAAATATCTGCAATCCAAAACTTCCCCATTCCGAAAACTACTAAGGAAATTAAAAGTTTTTTAGGACTAATAGGCTATTATCGCCGCTTCATTCCTAATTTCTCAAAAATGACAGCACCCATGTCACGTTGTCTACGAAAAGGCACAAAAATTGAAATTGATCACCCTCAATATATAGATTGTTTTGAAAAATGTAAATCCGCTCTAAGTAACTCCCCAATTCTCCAATACCCTGACTTTTCTCTACCTTTTACACTAACTACTGAAGCCTCTAACGTTGCTATTGGCTCTGTCCTATCCCAAAAAGGAAAACCAATCGCTTACTACTCCCGCACCCTTATTACCGCAGAACGAAATTACTCCACAATCGAGAAAGAACTCCTTGCAATCATAGAATCCTGTAAACATTTCCTTTTTGGTGTAAAATTCACTATAGAAACCGATCACAATCCTTTAGTTTGGCTCTATAAAATTAAAGAACCCCATTCACGTCTTGCCCGATGGAAACTCAAATTAGAAGAATTCAATTTCAAAATTGTTTATCGCAAAGGAAAAGAAAATTTTGTAGCCGACGCCCTTTCCCGCATCGAACTAAATATGCATGAATCCGACTCAATTTGTGTAAATCCTCCCTCACATGACGACGACTTTAATATTGACGATTTTGTTAACGAAGCTTACGAAAAACAAACTGGACTATCCACACAACACTCCACTCATGAAGACCCTATTGCTACTATTCCCTATTCCGAAGAACCTATTAACTATTTCCCTAATCAAATTATTTTAAAGTTTGGAAATAAAAACGACGTCCAATACAAACTTAAATTTAAAAGTAAACATCAATACGCCGTAACTCTTACTGAAAAAGACTGGAAAACTGACATTAAAAATACCTTTCATTCTATAATATCTCCTAACCAACGCTATCATATCCTTACTGAACAAGTTGAAATCCAAAAATTCATATCTGAATATGTCCGCAATACTTTCAATGAATCCGTTCGTATCCCTTTCTGCTCTAAACTCACTCAAGATATAGAAAATCCCGATAAACAACACCAATGTGTAGAGAACTATCACAAACAAAATCATAATGGCATACTGGAAACTTTAAATCACTTAAGACTCCATTATTATTGGCCCAATATGCGCACCACAATTTCCGATTATATTAATAAATGCGATATCTGTTTACGAAATAAATATGAAAGACACCCTTATAAACTTCCCTTCAAAGGCCCACTATTAGGACAAAAACCTTTTGATATTATCCACATAGATACCTTTTCTTGCAATCGTCAAAGTTTCCTAACAATCATAGATTCATTTTCCAAATATGCCCAAGTTTACAATATACAAGATAAAATGAATATTTCCATTTTAAGCAAATTACGTCATTACTTTTCTCATCACAATTATCCGCGCAAAATTGTTTGTGATGAAGGCACTGAATTTTCTAATAATCTCTTTAAAGAATTTTGTAAACTCCACAAAATAGAACTCCACTTTGCCACCGTTAACAATCCTAATTCTAACAGTCCTATCGAACGATTCCATTCCACATTTACAGAAAAACTCCGAGTTATGCAAGATGAACGACCTAAAGAATATTTCCAAGATCTAATCACACATTGTGTCCTTATTTATAATCAATCAATCCACTCAGCCACTGGCTACTCTCCTTTCTCAATCCTCTACGGCCCCTATATCGAAGAAATACAATTCGACGACGACTTACCTATTTATGAAAAATATAATCAACGACATAAAGATGAAATCCGCCCTTTCATTGATTCCCTTTACTCTAAACTTCACGAAAAAGAAACCCGCATTTTAGAAAACCGCAACAAAAATCTACCAGATCCCACTCCTACTCCAGAACAAGGACAAACCGGTAACCTTTCCAAAAACACTCGTAATAAACTGGACCCTATATACCCGCTACTGTTACCTCTACTGACAATACAAAAATTAAAGTCTTAACCACTAAGAATAAACCCACTAACTCTCATCCTAGAAAAATCAAACGCTTACGCAAACCTCCCTTGTTACAGAAACACACTCCTAATATCCAACTGCCTGGCCCTTCAAGTGCACCCGATCCCTAATAATGGATACTATCAAGAATTGGTAGGTCACGCACAGTTATTTGATCACTTTCACCGTCACATACTTACCTTTAATTTAAGCACTATAGACAATAATCTTAAACTTTGCTCAGTTAATCTAGTTCTTTTTAACACTTCAACAAATTCATCTTACTACAAAATGTTTACTCAGTATAAACTTCTTTACCATGAAACTCTCGACAATTTTCATAAATTAATTCGCCCTAGACAGAAACGTGGAATTATGAACTATTTAGGTACATTTATTAAATCTATCACAGGAAATCTCGACGAAAATGATCGCATATTTTTGGAAAAACATATTCAAGCTCTCGAAAACAAACAGTCTGAAATCATTGGTAGACTCAATAACTCCACAACTTATGCCTCACAAACGATAAAACGATATAACATGTTATTTGAAACTATTAATAATAATACAGTTAAAATTGCACAAGATATTAATCTACTCAGTGATGAATTTGACAAATATCTCTCCCTTCACAGCGAAATACTTAATCTCGATCGTCTAAATCAATTTATTCAAAAAATAATTCGAACTATCAATCTAGCTGCATTACAACAGTCAAACATTGAACTATATATTTTCTCTCTCTGAAATTATTCAACTAGAAAATCATCTCAAATCTATCTATAATAAAGCCTGTCTCTTATCAGATAACATGCACCCTTTTGAACTAATTGAAACTGCTCAAAGCACTATAATCTCTACGGAAAATCAGATACTTATTATCCTAAAAATTCCTATCCCTGATGAACTATTATTCCCACTCTACCATATTTACCCAATCCACAACAAAGAAGATATCGTTTTGGTACCCCCTGCCGTTTACTATGGAAATAATCGCTGGTATTCCACATGCACACCTCCACACAAGAAAAAGATGAAATCCCAGTAATCGTTCCTGTCAAAATCAATCCCAAATATCGTCTACAACTAAATCAGCTGCAGTCTCTCCAAGAAACACCACAACTCTCAGCCATTCAACCTATTCATCTAGATCCAGTCGTCATCTCCACAGCAACCTGGTCAACCACACTTCTTATCATCACCCTACTATGTTTCATCATTTACTTTACTATAAGAAAACGAAAAAGACTCCAAACGATGTTCTTCAAACCAAGAATCTCACTTTAAGAACTTCATCAACCCAAAAGGAAGCCCGAGGACGAACTTCCATCCTAAGGGGGGAGGAGTTATGTTCATCGACCCCAGTGTGCACCGACCCGACGAAACCATATGGATCAGCACAATCATCATTTATTTTCTGTAACACACCGCACTTCCAAATTATATAAATACCGCGAAATCAATTAACAGTTCAATATAGTTTGTACCTGCGTTCACTAAAGCTTTTTAAAAAAGAAGAATCACCATCTCCATCTATAAGTGGCGTATTGGCGCGTATTTAACCTCGAAAATAGAGCGTTTTATTCTTATATACCTACTTAATAATAAACAATATGGACGATGAAGTTCGACTTTTCAATATTTCCACTTTACTTCCAACCTCTCTGCGCAATACGCCTTTCAAAGCTGTCACAATCCGCTGACTGTGTGGATACTACCCGCACTACTCTCCGCTTTCCGCCCTGCTCTCCGGTCCGCTGTCCGCGTTATGTGTGGTCGTGCACTAACCCGAAAAGAGACGAGTACATTTGCCGAAAGCCAATTGAAATGTAAACATCAGAATTGCGAACTTAGTCAGTATATTAATAATAAGTAGGTATCGTAAATGGACAGAAATATTTACGTTCAGCTCAGCTCAATTACAATCAATACCTACACCTACAACAGCTGTCAACGTGAATGTCTGTTTTGCGAAGTACGTATTTTTAAGCCGGGAGATAGTGACAGATTTTTGGACCTGATTTTACTCAGTATGCCTTGCAAAGGGCATTATGTGGCACATATTCTCACAATAATAAGGTATGACTCAGAGAGTCATCCTGGGTTCTTCATGTGAAAAACTGAGTTTTCAATTATTTGAAAAATATGCGTTTTGATATGATTTTATACAGGCTGCCATGTTTTTTATAATGAAGTTCAAATAGAAAATTCCTCGGAAAACCATAGGCATACCGTTAGGGTGGGTCCAAAGGGCTATTATTGCCACGCGATCTTGTATTTTAATAATTAATTTTTCCACGTTTCTGAACAGGCTGCCAATGAGAAGTATGCAAGTTCTTATTATGAAAATGCTGAAAAAAGGATGGCAATTTTCAAGTTTATATTATTTCATAGTTTTTCATATTTAAATATATTTAGTTAATTTTCTTGTAACCCTTATCCGAATCAGGAGCAAAACGTCGGGTTGTATCGACAGTTTTGTTAATATAAACTTATCAAAAATGATCTAGTTTTTGGGAATTTTTGTATTATATTACTTAGTTTTACAGTCAACCCATTCAAAACCAAGAAAAATATCTTGAATCGAATCGTAGGATGGAATTTCTTTTGGCTCGTTGCAATATGGAAATAATTTCTTATCGACGGAAAATATTAAGTGGGAATAGGTGTGTTCGCTAATTTGCAATAATTGTTACCAAAATCGATAGAACTAATCCCATGAAAATTTGAATAAAGTTCTTACAAAAAAAAATGAAATAGAGTGAGACAATAATTTACGTCCCCAAATATACAACAAAATAAAGTTTAACGGCAAACTATTTTCGGTAACTGACAGAGTCTTCACCTTTGTGTGCGAAATATTGAACCGAATTTCCCAAAACCAAACTTTGGAATGTACACCTAATCGTGACCATTATAAAAATTAACATGATTGGAGACCATTACTTGATGTAGCGATTTCTGTTTTGATACTATCGCGTTTCATTATCGAGCCTTAGAAAGCAATATATTTTTTCCAGATAAGGGTGTGTTGTCCAAACCTGTGTATTAGCAAAGAAAATGGTATACGTAGTACCATTTTCTTTGGTATTAGATAAATTGGCTAGGTAGTTCACGAATGCTGGAAACCCATATCTCTACGAGTGTTATCCGGTATAAAAATAGATCGTATCCGCAAAACGCAAAGCATTAGAGAATCCTGCTGTAATGCAGCGAAAACTGGTGCAATAAAGCTGCGATTAATTAAAATTTTATTCTGCCCGACATGAAAAATGATATTTAGATATAAGTCAACACGCAATCATTGCTGCGTAGTTAGGAAACTATGCACATGCAAAACGTAAAATAAATTACTTTATATACTTTGTATAATAGCTAATAAGGGCGATAAGTAGGTTTTACCGCAAGCGAGTGAAGTTTGCAAAACGAGTGTCCATTGACCACAGATTCTTTCAAAATATAGTGTTAAAGTTTAACTCTTAAATGGCTGAAACTGTAATATATGAGAAGAAAACCCAAACTTGCAATTTAACTAACACAATTTTGAATAGGTTATTTGTTATTGAAAGCTAATAAAATTTACTTTAGAAGCATTTTTCGTTGCACTGCATTGATCGTCTCTCTCAAGTTACATGTCTTTCATGTACAGGGTGATCCATCCAAGAGGAACATCCCCCCCTTAACTTCTTTATTTTTCAAGTTAAAGAAAAAATTGTAGAGGCAAAAGTTTTAAGGTTTTTGGTGAGCTTTTCCATGAACTTACTGAAATTGACACAGGGTGTTCCGTAAAAGCTGGACAAACCAAGTTTATGTCTTTTTTAGCAGAACACCCTGTATATTATTGCATTTTTGGAATCTACACTTCGTCCCGATTCCAACGACATATATATGTCATATGATTGCTCCAGACGGTTTTACAATACCGGGCGTTCGAACTCCATTTATTTCATGTTTTCACATCCTGTATATCTGAAACGAAAAGTTTGCGGAGAAATTGAGTATAAGAAAAAATGATGAAAATAGTGCCTCTAAAATGCTCATAGTCATTTTAAACCCACTCCGAATCAAGGTTCATATTTCCATATTTTGCCCTGGACTAGAAAAATATCAACCTCAACTTTTTTGTGTGGATGATTACAAAATGACTATTATCGTTTTAGGGGCATCATTTTCATAATTTTTTCTTATACTCAATTTATCAGCAAGCGTTTCGTCTCTGAGATACAGGATGTGAAAACATGAAATAAATGGAGTTCGAACGCCCTGTATTGTAAAAACGGCTGGAGAAATCATATAACATACATATGTCGTTGGAATCGGGACGAAGTGTAGATTCCAAAAATGCAATAATATACAGGGTGTTCTGCTAAAAAAACATAAACTTGGTTTGTCCAGCTTTTACGGAACACCCTGTGTCAATTTCAGTAAGTTCATGGAAAAACTCACCAAAAACCTTAAAACTTTTGTCTCTACAATTTTTACACCGATATCAGTTTTCGTCTATCTCCGTCAAAAATTGGAGTTTACCTTTAAAAGTGTCCAATTTGGCCCACCCTGTACATTTCCGTGATATGAACAAAATCTTTGATATTTACAATCTCCATATTTGCTAAAGGATTTCGCTGAATCCAGTAAACAATTCTATTAATATTTCTTGTCATGAAAATATGATCCTGCCTAACTTTTATCGAGCTTTGTTGAACGACCTTTGGTCTGCTTGAGGTTGTCATTTGGTCACCCAAATTCTCTCACTTTCCAAGTGCAGCTTCTGGGCGACCTCTTCATTAAGTATTTAAAGACGCCCTCTCATATTACTCAGGTAGTAATCAGTGCATTGTTGATGCTCCGGGTGACCCGTTGTGGTGTCAACGGGAAGACGTAGTTCATTTCCGAAGATAATCTTCGATGAAGACTTTCAATTTGTCGAGACTAGCGGAAAACTACCCATTAACCCTTTCTCAACGGTTCGGAAAAATAATGGGGAAAATGCAACGAAATGACGAGATGATTATAACTTTTTGACAACCACTATATTATCTGGCAAAGGACAATAGGAAATAATAAAGGTAGTAATGAGAATCTTTCTATGTCTCCTGCCGTAACAGTTGCTAGGAGTCGGAGGCCACCTTGGCACCTATAGGGTGTTAATAATCAAAAATCTTAACTGCAAAAAGACAACACCGACACCACCGATACTTGGGACTAACGGACTTGTGTTTACTGCTGAGGAGAAGGCGGACGTTTTCGCGAAAGAATACATCTCTCAGTTTTCGCTAAATCAAAATCCTAGGGACGACCCCGAGTGGGAAGCCGAGGTGATGGAAACATTGATAAGAATGCTGGAAGAAGCCCAACCCGGCCAACTTCCCCTCAGTAATCCCCGGAGAAATCAACAAAATTATAAAATTATTACCTACCAAAAAGACCCCCGGCCTAGACGGTATAAACAACAAGGCCATAAAATTATTACCCAAAAAATATCGTATAGCGATTCTAAATCTTAGGAATGGTATACTCAGAACCCAACATTTTCCGGACTTCTGGAAAAAATCAGTTATAGTAACACTCCTTAAAAAAGTGGTTCTAGTATACCAAGTGATTACAGACCAATTAGTCTCCTCTCTTCCATTTCCAAAATTGTAGTGGTGCTCTCTAGACTAGTAGAAGGGGCTGATAACTTAGAAATTATACAGGGCGAGTAATTCGGGTTTCGTTCGATGCACAGTACAGAATTACAAGCCTGTAAGGTATTTTGAGCTTTAGAGATGTTGTTTAGCCTCTTTTGGCGTTCTGCCCGGGCGCCAGGAGTGGTTTTTCTTTTAGGTCCAGAGATGGTTGAGCCAGGGAGGTGTGCAGGGGATGAAATTAAGCACCGAATAACAATTAACCCCGTATATTGATTACCCTATGTACAAAAGAAACTAAAGATTAATTATTTACAAAATAAAAATAACTCTGTCTTCTTCCTCGGCTCCGGCTCCGTCGTTTCTGAAAGAGTACAGAGGATATTAGTGTTTAGAAACCCTAGGTACACTTCTTAGGAGCTAGCAAATGTAGCAAAACAGGCAGGGCAAGCGGTAGAGAACGAGCGTGGCACGTAAGCGAAACGGCACCGGTGGCAGCTACAGAGTTTTATAATGGCATAACGTAACCGCTCCAGTAATTGACTAGTTAAGGGGTTACGTCCACTTTGTATATCTACAACTTCTTTAATTTACAAAGTACAAAATTTTAAAAAAATCCTTAAGTTCTTGAGCTATACTATTTTGCATTAGTGATGTTAAATTTTCCCTAACCAAAACGATAACTTTGGAAAAAAATATTTTTAAAGAAAAGTACCAAATGCTCTAGTTATTGACCATCTGAAAAATTGAATGTCCTAATTATTGACTTACATCTGAACCAGTAATTGACATATTAATATAAATCGAGCTTATTAAGCTTAGGTAACAATTATGTTTAGTTTTATTGTATTAAAATTTCTCATTATGTATATTGTAAATGCAGAGGAAGATTAAAAGCAATGCGATGGTAAGTATTAAGGTAACCAGAAAAAAAGGTAAGTATTGTTAAATTAAGCAATCTTATATTTTAGTAGTATTGGTAGTTATTGCATTAATTATTAGTTATTATTGGGTAATTATTCGTGTACTATTTAAAATAAATGTCAAATTTGTAATTTATTTAAATAAATAAACATTATAAGAAACACAAATTTTCTTTTCGTTTATTTCTAAAAAAATAACACAACCTATTAAAACTGAAGTAAAAATAAAATATCATTCTAAGTCTTAAAATCACAGGTAATAAGTTTACATTATCACAAAATTTCTACGGGTAGATATTTAGACATTTCTTGGACATAATAGGACCCTCTTTTGGTTACTTGCCGGGGAGTAGTAATATATTCAATTATTTCTTCGTTCTTATACCAAAGAATGTCTTCTTTTGCAGGCCATTTCCAATTTAAGCCGCTTCTCTCCATTGCTTTTATTTTAAATTCCTTCCCATTATCTTTTGAATCTAGGATAGCACCGGGGTAAAAATTGTTTTCATATTTAATAATCACAAATTTTTGGCTTTTTATTTCTTCTTTATTCTCTTTACTTTCCTGTTCTGACGGTTCTTTCTGTTCTTTTTTTGCAGTTTTCTTACTTTCAGTTTTTTTTCCTTTGCTTTTAACTCTCTTTGCAATTTTCTTTCCTCCTTTTCATCTTCCTTTTTTTTCTTTTCATTTTCTTTTCTCTTGTGGTATAACTGCCACTCTTCAGAAGTTGCTACGGCTGGTACCTTTTCTCTGGTTTGCTTTTTTAGTGCTGTTGTCTTTTTTCCAGGGCTCCAAAATA
Source organism: Pseudeuparius sepicola (assembly GCA_963920635.1). Lineage (NCBI taxonomy): Eukaryota > Metazoa > Arthropoda > Insecta > Coleoptera > Anthribidae > Pseudeuparius > Pseudeuparius sepicola. Next base: position 39,856,393 of record OY987302.1, on the reverse strand, counting down.
GACATTTTTTGAACGGTGTGGGCAAAGTAGAAATGTTACTTATCTTAATTTCAGGTGTTTCTTCGGACATCTTCTGAATTTTGTTTATTAAAGGACTTTTATCTAAAGGAGGTTTTTTAATGGTTATATCTTGTAGAATGTTGACTTTATCAATGGAGCTTTCAATGTTCGTGTCTGGAGGAACATTTATTAAAATCAAATTAGAGCTCAAATCATTACAAACATTACCTGCATTATCCATATTTACCAAGTCCTCTTTTGTTACATCAATTATCATATCGCATGAGTAGTCCGGCAAGTTTGACAAAAAGCTGGAATTTTCATTTAAAATTTCATTTATTAGAGCGTCAGTGTCGTTTCCCGTTTCGACAACAGGTTCTAAGGTTGGAGACAGAACAGAGGTCTCCTTCAAAACCTCCTTTACACCAGCCTTGTCGCGCATATTTTGCCAAAAGTAAAAAAGACTTGTATATTCTATTCTGCCATTCCAACTTGCTTCACTTTTAAGGAAGTCGTCAATTTTGTTTCCTATTTCTTTTTCAAAAAAATCTAAGAAATTCCTGTAACTACTATAACTATCTTTGGAGAGATTGTAAATGGTTTCATCTGCTCTCTCCGTGTCGTTGCTTTTAAAATATTTTTTGAAATCAATATTGTCTGCTTCAAAGAAGAATAGGCCGCAGCTGCGGAATCCACCTTTTATAGTATTTTCTGTGGATAACGTGTCCAGTGTGCTATTTAAAACCGTCGCAAAATTTTCACGTGTAAGCTTACTTCCTTGATTTGCAATTCTCCACTTGTAAACTGTGTTTTTCCAATGTAACTTAAATGGACGAAAGAAAGCAACGTCAAGAGGTTGCAGGATGTGGGTGGAATTCGGCAGTAATGCAATCAAAATTATTTCGTGTTCACTACAAAATTCGCTAAGGGCAAGCGTAAGGTGGGAAACATGCCCATCCAGAAAGAGCACAACAGGGAAAGTTATATTTTTTTTAACTAACCACGGCCAGAAGATGTTTGTTATATATTCATAAAAGGTCTCCCCTGTCATCCAGCCACTATCCGAATGTCCTATGCCCCATGAGCTTGGAAAATTTGACGCAACTTTATGCGGAATTCTCTTATATTTGTATAAAACCATAGGGGGTGCAAGTATTCCAGAAGCACTACACATGAAAAGTGTTGTAATACATTCTTTTTCGTCATTGTTTATAAAATTGTAAACAGTTTTTTTCACCTTTACGAACCAGCACTTTATTATCTTTAGGGCTCAAAAATATCGCAGTTTCATCGCAATTAAACACGCGGTCTGGTTCCAATAATATTGCTTCAAAACCATTGGCTTTAAAATAATCATTAATTTCGATAAACCATTTTCGAATCCGTTCTTCTGTCACTTTAGATCTCGAAGAAGTTAAATTTTGAGATACACGTTGTGTAAGTTCGGGGTGTCTTCTTAAAAATGATTCGTACCATTTTCGGCCAGGACGACCATTAAGGAAAGGTGTTTTTCTCTTTAAATCTTTTATCAGTAGCTCTACACTATCCAGCAATATTTCTTTATTAACTGGAAAACCCTTCTCTGAGACATGAAAGATCCATTTAAGTAAAATTTCTTCTTCTGTTGGAGTAAGGTAAGTTGCTGGACCCATTTTTCTTTGGATTGGTATTTTACCATTTTTTTATATATAAGAGATGTTTTTGGGATGCCATATATTTGTGACGCTCTATAATAGCTTATTCCATTATTTACATCTTCGATGGCATTTTGTACATCTTTCGAGGTATATGTTGCCTTTTTTGTTGGAGCCATATCTGTTAAAAAGTAGCGCGTATCAGTAATTAACCCAATGTGGTTCTAATTATTGACCGAAATTGTTTTAAAGCTTTTTTGAGGAGAAAAAAACACAAACTGTATGGTCAAATCTTAGATTTTGCTTTACTACATATTGTCAGTAAATTTTTTACTAGAAAAATACATGTTATATATTGTTATTTAACAAAAAAAGAGTATACCAAAGAGAGGATTCTTGGTCTAGTAATTGACTGAATATTGTTCTAGTAATTGTTAGTGTACTCGCACCAATAATTGACCATTAAATTAAATTATTCACAGATATAGTAAATAACAATTTATTGTAGGTCAATTATTGGTCACTTTTTAAAGGAAACATTTTTTTAACATACTACAAAATTATAAGAACATTAAAAAAATATATACCCACTAATTATTTAATAGAAATAGTGACTGGAATGTCCCAATTATTGACCGTATGGTCAATAATTAGAACACTACCTTACAAAAGAAGTACCAGTGATTGACAGCTATTTTTTTCTACTTTAAAGGAAAAAATATTATTAAAAAACATGAAAATCGCAAATAGCAATAGAATTATTATTATCTTGCACTATTTTAAACTATGTTGTAGTAGTGGAGTCGTTATGAAAAAACAAAATCTACCTGGATGGTGACTATCGCGTAGCACAACAAATATGGCGTCTGACCCGCCTTTGGTGAAAACTGGAACTGAACTGAAGTATAAGATGGCCTGTTGGGCCGCCTACCCCCTCCAGCTTAGTTTAATTTTATAAGCAAACCATAGACGTCGCTAGATGTCAGAAATTAAGTGAATACTTATAGCCTTTTCCTTATTTTAAATAAATATAAGTAAAAGTGGTCAATTAGTGGGACATGGACAATTACTGGAGCTGTTACCTTAAGCGGTCAGTCGCCCCGGGATATAATAGGTCCGACTCTACTCCCGGCACTACTCTATTCCACGGTGCGGTCTTTCCGGCCTTAGGATAATTTCCAGCATTATCTCCTGGCAATACCCTACGGTTATAACAGTGAGCCAACTTTGTTAGATACTGTGATTGATGAAGAAAGAAGAACAGCGTGGTAACCTCGTTACAAGATTGGTCGAAAATGTTACCAAAAACCTGCAGAAGCAAAAGAGCGCTGGAATTATTCTATTAGACATAGCTAAGGCCTTTGACAAAGTGTGTCACTGGGGGCTGATATATAAAATGCGCAGGGGGGGGGGGGGGGGCTTCTCGGCTTCCATTGTCCGCTTTGTCAAATACTTTCTTGCTAATAGGAAATTCTGCGTAAGGGTCGACAATAAAAATTCGAGATTCCATAGTATTCAGGCTGGCGTGCCGCAGGGCTCGGTACTGGGACCGGTTCTGTATTCCATATTCATTAGCGACCTAACATCGTACCCACACACTAAAGTTTTCCTATACGCAGATGACACCGCGATTCTTGCGGTAAGCAAATCTCAGAGGTTAATTAAATCTTTCCTGCAGCGAGCGGTGAACTTGGTGGCAGAGTATTTTGTTAGATGGAAAATAAAAATCAATGAACGTAAAACTAAGGCTATTATGATCTCCAAAAAGAGACTTATACCGCGAATTCAACGTATAAATTTAAATCAAACTTCCATAGACTGGAGTGACGAAGTCGTCTATCTAGGTCTCATGTTAGATAAGATATTCACATGGAGTTTACACATAAACTCTCGAACTAAAACAGCCAAAGGAGCAATGTCAAAACTATTTCCTATGTTATCCAGAGATTCGAAGCTTAACGTCCAAAGCAAACTCGTGATTTATACTCAAGTGATTAGACCCGCCTTATTGTATGCTTTCGCCGCTTGGTGTTTCGCAGCAAAATCGCAAATTAACAAAATTCAGGTGATACAAAACAAATGCCTTCGTATGGTGGTATTGACCATAGACCACCACACAGACAACCAAGACACTTTATCGATGCAAATGACGAATAACATTGACGTTAACCCTTAATAACAAAAAATATATATTTAGGATAGATCTTTTTGTTTTTATTTGACTTTTTAATATTTGTATTTAATCTTGTAAAAAGCACATGCAAAATTTTCTCATAAGAGATACTGACTCTCCGCGCACCGCCCACCTATACCTATGTTTTTTCTTTAGTGTTAATTCTTATTTGGGGGAACAGGGCGTTCTTTGCGTCGACCTCTTTAAATTCAAATTCGAAACCGAACCTGGCTAGAATGTAGTTCTCTTCATACACCAAAATGACAGATTCAATTTGAAAACAGGATTTCTGGCCTGATGGTTCGGGATGGCATAAAGTTCTGGCCACCTACTGTAGTAAGTAGAAAGCCCGCGGCAATCAATACATAACGGTCAGAGCCGTAACTTGCCTAGATTGCGCCCGGTGCCAAATGTGATAAATGCGCCCCTCCATTTTCAGAAATCTTATAAAACTTTGTATATGATAAGAATTAGCAAAACATTTGAAATAAACTTGCGGTTATTTTTTGGTTTTCTATCACCTGTTGAAGTGCCCCCTCTTTAAAACAAAACTGTAGTCCAATAAAGATGTCAGTTTTGCAAAAAAAAACAGGATGATTTTTTTCAGGGTTGCTTGGGGACTGCCTCCTGAGTGTCCAATCAAAAGATCACACTCGATCTCCTGGTACAAATTGCGCTATAGGGACGGTTTCCTAACCAATGTGGGTGGTTTTCTAAAAATTTTTTAGAGCAAAATGACCCTAATAAAAGTTGTGATCAAAATATGAACAACTTTGCCTCGTAATTCTTTCTTTTATCTCTAATACGTAACGAGTTACAGCTCATTACTTATTTGAAAAAAATTCCTCACACTGCAGGGGTGGTCTTGTAAAGATTTTTTTTTACAAAAAAATTACCTTAATAAAATTTTTATAGGATGGACTTCTGGTAAACTTTTTCTCATATTTTTTTTGTGTCTCTAATACTTAGTGATTTGCAGGGCATTATATGACAAAAATTGATTAAACAGTATAACGCTCTGTACATCGTTAAGTATTGGATACACAAAAAAAGTTTAGAAGAAAAAGTTTACCAGAAGTTCATCATCTAAAACATTTATTAAGGTCACTTTTTTGTAAAAAAAATTTTACAAAAAAAATTATGAGGAAAAGTTGTTCATACTTTGATTCCCTACAACTTTTATTAGGATCATTTTGCTATAAAAAATGTTTAGGAAACCACCCATATTGTTTAGGAAACCACCCTATAGCTCAATTCGTACCAAGAGTTCGAGTGTGATCTTTTGCTTGAACACTCAGAAGGCAGTCCCCAAGCAACTGTATTCCATATTCATTAGCGACCTAACATCGTACCCACACACTAAAGTTTTCCTATACGCAGATGACACCGCGATTCTTGCGGTAAGCAAATCTCAGAGGTTAATTAAATCTTTCCTGCAGCGAGCGGTGAACTTGGTGGCAGAGTATTTTGTTAGATGGAAAATAAAAATCAATGAACGTAAAACTAAGGCTATTATGATCTCCAAAAAGAGACTTATACCGCGAATTCAACGTATAAATTTAAATCAAACTTCCATAGACTGGAGTGACGAAGTCGTCTATCTAGGTCTCATGTTAGATAAGATATTCACATGGAGTTTACACATAAACTCTCGAACTAAAACAGCCAAAGGAGCAATGTCAAAACTATTTCCTATGTTATCCAGAGATTCGAAGCTTAACGTCCAAAGCAAACTCGTGATTTATACTCAAGTGATTAGACCCGCCTTATTGTATGCTTTCGCCGCTTGGTGTTTCGCAGCAAAATCGCAAATTAACAAAATTCAGGTGATACAAAACAAATGCCTTCGTATGGTGGTATTGACCATAGACCACCACACAGACAACCAAGACACTTTATCGATGCAAATGACGAATAACATTGACGTTAACCCTTAATAACAAAAAATATATATTTAGGATAGATCTTTTTGTTTTTATTTGACTTTTTAATATTTGTATTTAATCTTGTAAAAAGCACATGCAAAATTTTCTCATAAGAGATACTGACTCTCCGCGCACCGCCCACCTATACCTATGTTTTTTCTTTAGTGTTAATTCTTATTTGGGGGAACAGGGCGTTCTTTGCGTCGACCTCTTTAAATTCAAATTCGAAACCGAACCTGGCTAGAATGTAGTTCTCTTCATACACCAAAATGACAGATTCAATTTGAAAACAGGATTTCTGGCCTGATGGTTCGGGATGGCATAAAGTTCTGGCCACCTACTGTAGTAAGTAGAAAGCCCGCGGCAATCAATACATAACGGTCAGAGCCGTAACTTGCCTAGATTGCGCCCGGTGCCAAATGTGATAAATGCGCCCCTCCATTTTCAGAAATCTTATAAAACTTTGTATATGATAAGAATTAGCAAAACATTTGAAATAAACTTGCGGTTATTTTTTGGTTTTCTATCACCTGTTGAAGTGCCCCCTCTTTAAAACAAAACTGTAGTCCAATAAAGATGTCAGTTTTGCAAAAAAAAACAGGATGATTTTTTTCAGGGTTGCTTGGGGACTGCCTCCTGAGTGTCCAATCAAAAGATCACACTCGATCTCCTGGTACAAATTGCGCTATAGGGACGGTTTCCTAACCAATGTGGGTGGTTTTCTAAAAATTTTTTAGAGCAAAATGACCCTAATAAAAGTTGTGATCAAAATATGAACAACTTTGCCTCGTAATTCTTTCTTTTATCTCTAATACGTAACGAGTTACAGCTCATTACTTATTTGAAAAAAATTCCTCACACTGCAGGGGTGGTCTTGTAAAGATTTTTTTTTACAAAAAAATTACCTTAATAAAATTTTTATAGGATGGACTTCTGGTAAACTTTTTCTCATATTTTTTTTGTGTCTCTAATACTTAGTGATTTGCAGGGCATTATATGACAAAAATTGATTAAACAGTATAACGCTCTGTACATCGTTAAGTATTGGATACACAAAAAAAGTTTAGAAGAAAAAGTTTACCAGAAGTTCATCATCTAAAACATTTATTAAGGTCACTTTTTTGTAAAAAAAATTTTACAAAAAAAATTATGAGGAAAAGTTGTTCATACTTTGATTCCCTACAACTTTTATTAGGATCATTTTGCTATAAAAAATGTTTAGGAAACCACCCATATTGTTTAGGAAACCACCCTATAGCTCAATTCGTACCAAGAGTTCGAGTGTGATCTTTTGCTTGAACACTCAGAAGGCAGTCCCCAAGCAACCCTGAAAAAAAAATCCCGTTTGAATTTTTTTGCGACCCCTATAAGCCGAGCACATCTATTATTGGACTATGCAACATATAAATGATAAATTTTAGAATTAAAAATAACGAGTTTGCAGCCAAAAAATATTTAATATACTTCTTTGAAATAATCAAGCTTACTTTCAATGTTTTGAACTTCTTCGGGGCTAAAAAATGTGTACCTATTCAATGTAAAAAATTCAAATAATAATAATAATAAAATAAATTTATATTTTGCAATTTATAAATCTAGAAATTAATACCTACTTCAATCTAATCCTAAGTGTCTTTTAACAATTTTATTTGAATCTTTTACATTTAGTACATCTTTTTTAGCCTTGAAGAAGTTAAAAACATTCAACGAAAGCTGCCTTATTTGAAAGAAGTGTAGTAAATATTTTTTTGCTGCAAACCCGTTATTCTCATTTCTATAATTAGAGTACTCAACACAGCCGTATTACAAGACATTAATAAATGATAAAGAAATATTTTTTAGTACCTGCAAATTATAAATAATAAAGGATATTGCCACTAAAACATTATTTATTATTTTTAATTACTAAAATATCTTTGTTGATATTCTTGACTGAACATTGTAGGTTATAATTTCCATGTTCCTTCGTTAAATGTCGAATTTTGAGAGCCCAGCCCGGCCCGGCCCGGCCCGGCCCGGCGCCCTTACCATGATGCGCCCGGTGCGGGGGCACCGGTCGCACCGCCCTAGTTAGTATAACGGTTGCCAGGTTCTCTTGTTTTGGAAATGGCCCTGCTATGTCGGCACACCTCCTCGACTTATTTTCGACTATTTAACCAGAAAAATCTCTCTGAATGTTTGTTCAAGGATTTACTGATACCGAAGTGTCCGCCCCCAATACGATTGTAGATCATAATGAACGCTTTTGGTTCGCTCTTAGTTTCGCCATCTGCCCTATACTAAAATCGAGCAATCCTTATGCCTGGCGTAAATAAAACCACGTGTTCAATGACGTTCCGCGATTGGTCGGTAGGCTATAAAATTTCACCCCACTCGGCAACAGGGACGTAGGTACTCGATCGCAAAAGTGTAGTTATGCGGTTTTATCTTGTCGTTTTCAGCTATTTACACACTGCTAAAAATAAATTTTATCGATGTTTTGAACCATTTCAATTAAGTCAATAATTTTAAAACTAAAATTAAATAAAGGTCATGCCCCAGTGCGGCCCTGGCGAATATCTCAACGCACATGCTCTTGTTTACGCCAGGCGTAAGAGTTGATCAATTTTAGTATAGTACTAGTCAAACTAATACATGGGTGTACGTTGAGTACCGATACAGATTTGTCCTATTCTGTGGTACCACATTATGCAAACGCACGCAGTATCTATAGTCTATATTCCGATTTTAAAAATGAAAGGTAATTCAGAGTTAGCAGTTAACTGTATGAAGACAATCCCTAGAGAACTTTTGCAAAATTAGGTAGGTACTTAATTAAATATTTCCGTTAAAAAAATAACGTAAATCAGGTAATTAATCGGTTGGTAAACAATGAGCCCCCGGTTACGTTGTCTTGTTGAAAGTACCCGAACCGGACCGAACTGTTCGTCGACTCCAATTACGAAAATCGCGCATGTATGATTCGTGCCGCCGTCACAGATGAATATTTGTCTCATTACAGAACGGAAGGAAGAAACACAAACACAATCGTCATCCCTCCCTAATTGCGATATTTCGGCAATTACTTTCATTAAAAACGGCATAAACACGCGTTGAAAATTGAACTAAAGTGAGTTCTATAGTCATGAGACCGCAGATATTCCTGATAGGGCTTGAAACGAAAAGGCCCGGATTTAGAGGGTTGGGCACGTTTTGTATTTTCTTCTTATTAAATTAGATGTTAAATACATTTCGAAAAAAAAAAAGGAAAAAACATTAGGGGACAGGCGACAACTTGAATATTTGCCCCCCTTCCACAGAAATTTCCCAGATCTGGACGAACGGCTTAAATATGTCGGGTCTTGCTGCGTGATGGGTTGATTAAAACACGCTTCGACCGTTGAGGGAAATAATAATAAGAGGCGCAACTGATGTGGAGATTTCGAGCCCCAATCTCAATGCAAATACAGTCCCGGTCAATTGCTTTAGGACAACCTAATCCACGAGAAACAGCTTCAGGTCGTCCTAAAGCAATTGACCGGGATCGATCGGAGTTGAGATTTCGGGCTCGCTATATTACAATATTCCTTCACTCACGATATTTCTGATTTGACTGAAGTACGTATTTGGAGAATTTGAATGTTTTTTAATATTTAGATATTGTGCCAGGAACAAACTATCAAACAATTCTAATTAACTGTTCTTCTACGTTCTACATAATCCTGCTTGTTTATTTACCAGTTCATCTTCTTTGTTTACAAATACATAAAATTTTTGTTCAGAATGGTATTCTGGAGAATTTAAAAAGGTACTCCATCCTCCAGCTGTTTCCATTTTGGTGACCCATCCTAATGTCAATTTACTTACCATATTGCTTAAAAACTTACTATGGTTTTGGTTGTGCCTTGAAGATGCGCGCATTATTACACTTTAAAGAAAGGTGAGCCACCCCAACTACGCAGGTGAATTCGTGAACTTGTAAATTAAAAATGCAATTCTTATATCTTTGTGGTTACCCGGCAAGACAATTATTTCCCACATTATTTTTTGTTCCAAGCCAGTAACTCAAAGGGACAAGCTTTCGACCGACAAGAATTTCGTAATTATTCCAGATGAGATCGAAACAAATTAAAAAACAATCATACCGAAAAACCACAAAACAAATCAGATGCAGATGTCTTCAAAACAACTGAACCATGTAAACGAGACACCTGTAAAACTCTTCGCACCATAATTTACCTACCTTTAAAACTAGTTCCATATTTTACATAGCAAATATCACCTCACAGTAAAAAAAATGTGGTCGTGAGTATTTCCTATTATTCGAACTGGTGGTCTATTTTGTTAGTTATTTTTTAAATAAGTTAACGTTTTCTGCAACTTTACCAATTATTGCTTTGCTGTCAATCTCATTTAGGGCTTGCTTTTTGACTGTTTAAGTTAATATTTTATTGTGACAACCGGCAGATTTTCTCTTGCGAGTGTATGTAATATTATGGAGCAGTCCACTCAGACTCGTACGATTCAGTCCACCGGGATTTTTCCCTGTGTCCAGATGGGCCAATCCGCCCCTGCCAGCAGGACTCTGTCGTTCTCCCTAAAGGACAAATATATAATATGCGGAACTAAATACATCCAGCAAGACCTAGGCGCCTGTACAAAAGTGCCAAAGGTGCTTCCAGATTCCAGCGGGAAAACTCCTTGTACGTTCTATCATTAAACTATAGCCCAAAATAGGAGAATTTATCAAACTCGTAATCTGTAGAATCAATTCAAAGAAATCAAAAGAACTTCAATCACATCTGAGAACATTGTTTATTGGGCAAATCCCTACACTATCCAAACTTCCTTTCAGTTAAGAGGGAAGTTCACAAAAATAAAATTATCTTTAAAGGCCATGGGAAGACCGTAAATAGGTTCCAAACTAAGCCTTTGAAATTAAAAAAAAATCAAACAATATTTTCCGAGGCAAAAAAAGTATAAATAAACTGTTAAGTGTGATTAATTTCTTGGTTCTGAGATAAAAAGACCAATGAAAAACCAGTGTGATGTAGATTTTTCCGAGGAATGCAAATCTAGCTTCAGATTTGACATAGGTAATTATTTATTAAAAAGCTGACACCACAGTTTAATCAGGACACCCAAAATCCTCATATACTACGTTTATCTCGACGCGTTCGATCCCATTGAGTGAGGTTTGAATTCACTGGAGCGGACTCAAATAGACGGTGTAAACACTACAGATTGAAATTCATTCAGATTTAAAATTTCAAGACTTTGCCGCTATTTCCAAACAGAAGTTGGCCAGAATGTACACTAATCTACTGTGGAATAAGTATAATAAGTTAATGTCCATAGAGAGGATTGAAAACCGTAGGATTCAATACTGATGATGTAAACGTAGAATTATAAAAGATATGACATAACTCAATCGGATCCATTTCAATCCGATCGTGTTGTCACGAGATAAACGTAGTCATATACGCAATGATTAATAATATGTCGGGATGCCGAATTTCCGGTTTCAGAGTGGTGCGCATTTTTCAGTTTGTTCAACAAACTAATCGAGACAGAAATCCTCATCTTTCGTGAAGTTAGTACCTACAATACAGGCCAAAAATTATAAGACTGTTTCGCACATTTATGTCTTTTAGTTTATTAATCTTTGATAATATAGCAATTCTAATTTTAAATTTCTAATATGAAGAAGTAGGTTCCTACACAAACGCCTATGCCACTTTGGTACATAACTTCAAAAGTTAATTTAAATTAAAAATTACTTACCGATGGATTATTATCCTCAAGCGTTTAGGTTTGGCAGTCAGGGAAGAACCACAAGCCGCACAGCTAAGCAAAATAAATCGAAAAAGTATTGAAGAACCACATACTGACACCGATCACTCTTTATTTTCATCTATGCACCTATCACCGTGTCAGATATCAAAATATTGCGACAACACTTGGTTACTACACAGGGCGATTTCCGTCTCACGTATTTTGTAATCTCGGTAGACCTTTGACTTCTTTCTGGGATATACAGGGTGGCCCACCACGAACTGCATCGATCTATATATGGAAAACTAAAAGTAGGAAAATTCTGAAAATTTGGCACCTCACCAATGAAGATGGGCGCTGCTCAACTAAAATATTTTGGCGAATCTGGCACTTCCGGTTATACCGGAAGTCGATATCAACTTTTTTATCTCAAATGGAACACCCTGTATATTATTGCATTTTTGTATTCTGGGCATCATTTTGGAACAAAAACATGCAACATGTCCTATGTCTAAATCCAACCGTTTTTGAGATATTTGCATTTTTCCGAGAAAAATTACAGATGCGGACCTAAAGTCAATTAGCAATTTATACGAGGAAACCGCGAAATTTCACAACGAATTTTTGGCATCGTGTAACAGAAGCCCTGACCTAGTGATCTCTGCTGCACCTGTAATTTTTTTCGGAAAAATGCAAATATCTCAAAAACGGTTGGATTTAGACATAGGACATGTTGCATATTTTTGTTCCAAAATGATGCCTAGAATTCAAAAATGCAATAATAGACAGGGTGTTCCATTTGAAATAAGAAAGTTAATATCGACTTCCGGTATAACCGGAAGTGCCAGATTCACCAAAATATATTAGTTGAGCAGCGCCCACCGGCATTGGTGAGGTGCCAAATTTTCAGAATTTTCCTACTTTTAGTTTTCCATATATAGATCGATGCAGTTCGTGGTGGGCCACCCTGTATACCTTCAAAATTTGAGTAAAATAGGAGTTTTAAAGGCATCTGGCGAGTCAAGTGTGCCATGGAATGAGTTTCAAAATGGTTTACTGATCTACAACACCATTACAAGTTTAAGGCTAAAACATTTTTTTTTTGAAACACATAACGATATAGTACGGGAGCCAGCGACAGATCTTGGTGACAATTTGATGCAAAGTTGAAAACCCATTTATTTCTTAATTTGTACCCCGGAAATGCAAAAAAGAATAAAAAATGTCTAAATCGAGCAAAGCCAAACCCTGTTTAATTTGGTTATGTAGACCGTAAATAGCCATAAAAAACTTTTCTGGCATCATTCCGATGGTGCAAAAGCTTTCTGTTTAACCAACGAACAGTGAACACTGCAGAATGGAATCTAAAATGTCTAAGTCGAGCAAAGGTAAATCTTGTTTTATATGTTTGTTTACACCATAAATAATTAAAAAAAACTTTTCTGGCATACCTAATTCTAATGGGGAAAAAGTTGTCTGGCAAGCGATTAAAAGTAGTGCGCGCGATGCCTGTCGGCCGCGGGCGCGCCTATGGAACTACACGCAAATCCTGGATGGATAACTATTTTCGCATGTTTTTTGCAAACTCTATGTTTCATGCATTTACACTTTCTTGGTTTATCAATGTAACATGGAATCTTATATTTTTCAAGTAATTAAAGTGTAAATTTCAATAAATAGCGCAATGTTTTAAACAATGATTAATTTTTTTTTCGAAATCGAGTTTTTTCGTTTTTTTGCATTTTCAGAGAAAATTTTCCATAGTAACGTATATTTGTTACACAATCAGAGAGTAAAGGTTTCAACGAAGAAAAAGCGCACCGACTTTTTAAAGAGCAGCTTTTTTGGCGTGGGTATTTTCGATTAAAAATGAGGTTACTTTCTCGGTTTAAAATCAAAATAAGGGGTAAAAATAAATATATCGATTCGAAAAAATTACAGCGTATTTGGGACGTAAGACGGTAAATTTCCACCAAATTTCGAGAATTTTTTTTTTGTGAGAGATAAAAATTAAAAACCAAAAAATCGGTTATTTAGATTTTCCGCGGATATTTTGAGGTTATGTGAAAAAAGTGTAAACACAAAAGTTGTAGATCTTTTTATTACCTACAACTTTGCCATGTAACTTTTTTTGATATGAGTTGTAGTTTAGCCGAAAATCGGGATAAACCGTTTTCACACCCTTAAAAGTTCACCCCCTTCCAACCCCGTACCTCAAATCCATCTCTTTGTTATTTGAGAAAACTACAGGTAATACTTTACGTTATAGGCCAGGGTAGATAATTTTTGAGACCAAAATAATCTAGAACAGCATGACACTCATTGGAAAAATAACAGGGAAAATAATTTACGGGGATTTGAGGTACGGGGTTGGAAGGGGGTGAACTTTTATTAGGGGTTGGAAAACGGTTTATCACGATTTTCGGCTAAACTACAACTCATATCAAAAAAAGTTAGATAAAAAAGTTGTAGTTAATAAACAGATCTACAACTTTTATATTTACACTTTTTTCACATAACCTCAAAATATCCGCGGAAAATCTAAATAAACGATTTTTTGGTTTTTAATTTTTCTCTCACAACAAATTTTTTTCTTGAAATCGGCAGTAAAGTGTTCCAAAATCGTTATTAAATATGCTGTAATTTTTTCGAATCAACATATTTATTTTTGCCCCTTATTTTGATTTTAAGGAGGGGTTGCCGACAGCGAAAGTGACGTTAGATTTCGTATTTTTTTAAGTTGTATAGCATAAAATCTAATAACATTTTACCTGGCAAAAATTTAGTACAAACATCACCGTCTTCATTTTAATCATAAAAGCATATGCACTGGAATTATTATTTTTCCAAGGTTTTCATAACCTATAAAACAAAACACTGCTTTTAAGTATTTTTTGGTTTAGTTTAGTTGGGAAAAGGGTCAAACGCTATTAAAAACACTATTTCTTCGCCAACGTTTCGATTAATGTATAATCTTCATCAGGGCTCTAAAATACAATACAATCTAGTATATAAAATGAATATAAACTAAAAATAAAAATTTAAGAAGAAAGGTTTTCTGGCACATGTTATAAATTTATAAATAAAAAGAAGACTTACCAGAAATAAGATTGATGATTTTAAATTGTAAGTATATTAACGTTTTAACTGTCTAGTTTTTACTGCCTAGTTTGTTTCTGTTATGTAAATATTTAGTAAAAAATTTATAATGCCAGAAAACCTTTCTTCTTAAATTCTTATTTTTAGTTTATATTCATTTTATATACTAGATTGTATTGTATTTTAGAGCCCTGATGAAGATTATACATTAATCGAAACGTTGGCGAAGAAATAGTGTTTTTAATAGCGTTTTGACCCTTTTCCCAACTAAACTAAACCAAAAAATATTTAATATTTGGGTCACCAACCTTTACTAATTATATTAACTGCTTTTAAGATCTAAGAGGGGGTTGCCGACAGCGAAAGTGACGTTAGATTTCGTATTTTTTTAAGTTGTATAGCATAAAATCTAATAACATTTTACCTGGCAAAAATTTAGTACAAACATCTTTGTCTTCGTTTTAATCATAAGATCTTAAAACCAGTGTTTTGTTTTATAGGTTATGAAAACCTTGGGAAAAATAATAGTTCGAGTGCATATGCTTTTCAGATCTTATGATTAAAATGAAGACAGAGATGTTTGTACTAAATTTTTGCCAGGTAAAATTTTATTAAATTTTATGCTATACAACTTAAAAAATACGAAATCTAACGTCAATTTCGCTGTAGGCAACCCCCTCTTAAACCGAGAAAGTAACCTAATTTTTAATGGAAAATACCAACGTCAAAAAAAGTTGCTTTTAAAAATGTCGGTGCGCTTTTTGTTCGTTGAAACCTTTACTCTCTGATTGTGTAAAGAAATATCGTTACTATGAACAATTTTCTCAGAAAACGCAAAAAAACTAGATTTCGAAAAAAATTTTAATCATTGTTTAAAATATTGCGCTATTTCTTGAAATTTACACTTTAATAACTTGAAAAATATAAGATTCCATGTTACATTGATAAACCAAGAAAGGGCAAATCCATGAATCATAGAGCTTGCAACAAACATGCTCAAAAAAGTTATGCAGCAAGGATTTGCCTGTAGTTCCATAGGCGCGTCCGCGGCCGACAGGCATCGAGCGCACTACTTTTAATCGCTTGCCAGACAACTTTTTCTCCATTAGAATTATGCCAGAAAAGTTTTTTTAAATTATTTATAGTGTAAATAAACATATAAAACAAGGTTTACCTTTGCTCGACTCAGACATTTTGGATTCCATTCTGCAGTGTTCGTTGGTTAAACAGAAAGCTTTTGCACCATTGGAATGATGCCCGAAAAGTTTCTTATGGCTATTTACGGTCTACATAACCAAATTAAACAAGGTTTAGCTTTGCTCGATTTAGACATTTTTTATTCTTTTCCGCAGTTTTTGAAGCCCTGTAGCGGAACTTTGCACCGCTAAAAGCTAGCCAGAAAAGAAAAATTCGCATTTCCGGGGTACAAATTAAGAAATAAACGGGTTTTCAACTTTGCGCGAATTGTCACCAAAAAGCTGGCTCCCGTACTAATAGATATTTTAATGTACAGAAAATTATAATGTCTAAAGTTATTTATTTACCTTCGATTAAACCATCAGTTTTTTATTTTTGGTCGTTAATATCTAACGATTTTTTTTCGGTATTTCAATTCTGAAATTAGATTCGGATTTCCCGAAAAAAATCCTGCTTTCACTATGGTTTTAGTTAGTCTTTTTATCTCAAAAACTAAGGAAATAATCGGACTTAACACACTATTTGAATAACCCTGTACCTTCATTCTTTGACGAGTACTAGTTTGACGTCGCAATTGGGAAGCGTGCACGTCCCTTGAGCTACTGTCCTTTAAACATATTACCACAGTAGATATTTGCAGTATTCCAACTATAAGAGCCGTAAAACTGCGCATGATAGCTGCTAACCTCAGCGGGTCGTGTGCGGTGCTGACGTGTCGCTCACCCTAGCCGTTTAATAGCACATTCCAAATTCGCTGTTTCTATTTCGCATTTATTTTCAGTAAGAATGTTATTTAAAGCTGTTTCCTGATCGAAACCATAGATAATTAAATGTTTAGCTTTGCCTATATTAATACCTACATGTTTATACGCAGACTTAAATCTATCGATCTATAACAGTTTTTGACGTAGGCAAGAGTGAAGTTGCTAAGTAAAGTACCTATTCTAAATATTGAGCCAGCAAAGAACGCAAGGCATATACTATAAAGCTGTTTTTCTTATTACAAGTGACAGCCAACTTTGAACTCGATTTAAATAAATATACCGATGGGCCCATGAATCACATTTTGAATATAAGTAGAACGATATATAAATTTAGTTTGAATGTTTGTCCATCTGCATATTTATTTATGAGTTAGTATACCTAATTTATATTATAGAATGGCCAAGGAAAATAATGAATGAACCGAAACAGAATTAATAATCATGTATAGTAGGCGCAGCGAAAGAGTGCGTCTGCGGTGAGGAAAGTAAGAGTGGTGTGGAGATCCGCCCTTGGGGAGAACAAGCGTCGAAGGAAGCATAGGCGTGCGGAAAGATTACTTTTTGTCAAAGTAAATAAATTGTTATTTTACCTACACTTTCATATGCGACAATAGTTGATAGAAAAATGTAATATGAGATTGCGCTTGCCTATGTACAAAACTATAAATTTCGAGGCGTACGCCTGAGGATAATCATTCTTCCTCTCAACGCCGCGTGGTTGAAATAATTGCGAATAGGGAAGCGCGCTGCATCGCGTTGTTACCGCTAGCCAATAGCAACAAAGCGTACCTCGTGCTTCCCCACTTCCCTGCGGACGCAGTCTTTCATTTCTTTCTACTTATGTATAACGAATTTTAGAAATTGGTGTTGCGGCATATCTACTATTATTAAAACAAACGTATATATGTATACATACCTAACTATTTGTAGCATTTTTTCTTACATCCTAAACTAAGTAACATATCAGAAACTAAGTGTCATAACTGGCATAAGGCACCTTAGTTTGATATTTAACAATTTTCAGTAAATTAAAAATCTGCTAAAAAACTAGATTTAACCAGATTTAGCAGGTTGAATGTTGTGTTTAACTTTGAGTAGAAACAATTCAGTTTTTTCCGAAAGATTGGCCGATTTTCAAAAACTTTTTTCCTATAGTACCAGAAGGTCTCTACCTTACAACAATCCTAGGATTGCTATACTTGGGTCTGTCCAATAAAATTCTACAATTTTTGAGATGTTACAATTTTGGATTGTACAACTTTTAAGTTATAATGATATAAAATGAATCGACTTTAGTTTAGAATAAAGTTAATATTGAGCAACTATATAATAAACTAGAAAATGAGTTAAATTTTAGTTAGAAATTGAAAGTAAAATTTTTGATAAAAATTGGTTTGAAAACAAATAAAAGATTAAATTGGCTACAATTAAACTGACTGTTCAGCTTCTATTATGATTCACTCTGAATGTTAAGTTTGAACTGCGTCTTCAGTCGCTTACGCTCAAACGAGGCTCGTAGTAATGCGGGGCGTGGCTAGGGCTTCCTCCTGTCCTTGTCTGCTCGTGTAGGCGTTTCAGATGTCGTGGCTAGCAGATTTCTCAGGGGTTGCGCCGAAGTAGAGCTGACCAGGAGTCAACACCTATGCCAACGCAACTCCTCTCGATGCCTACGCAGCTCTCGTTACGTTGTTTGTCGACAGCGGGCTGTGGTTATAGCGTCCTCAACGATGGTGTTGCAAGCGTGAACAGATCAGAAGAAAGTAGCATTAGACAAACCTTAATATCACGATACAAAACCACTCAAAACAATCCACCGATGGCCATAATTAGACCCGATAAAAATCGAAAATATTCATAATTTGAAAGACATTTTGTTTGACTGAGTTTTCTCTACGGAGACCGGGAGCAAACTGAAAACTGCCGTTGGCGCGGGTCCTGGGCGGCACCAAAAATCATCCGATCGCATTCGACCAATCAGGTGTTAGCATGAAACGTACCTAATAAACTAGACAGAGTTTATATGCAAGATATGCATCAAAAGAACCGAAAAAGTCGAGTAATTCATAATACAGATTTTTAACTACATACCTGTTGATAAGGCCAAACACACACTTGAATTTTCGCATTTTGAATATGCCAGGATTAGAGGCTAGGCGGAAGTACACGGCCATTAACGTATACGGCGCGCGAAAATTTGAATTATTTGAAATTTGAAAGAAAGTTTTAAAATTTGAAAAAGTCGTAATAAAACCAAATATAATGTTACAAATGAATTGAAACTGTACGAAAAATAAATTAGTTATATTATGAGATATATGTTTGAAAATAATGACTTCATGTTAATAAAAAAATATATAAAAACAAGTAACGGATTTTGAAATGAAAAATCCGTTACAACCTACATTATGGGTTATAATTTTTTTAAATAGTTTTAAAGAATGAAATGGACAGTGCCAACTAATTGGTCATAGTTCAAAACCACTTGTACAAAATATTCCAAGTTATTCAGGGAGTTCGCCAAATAGGGTCAAAGCTCGGGTCAAAGTTACAAAAAAAGGGTTTCCGGAGTACCCTGTATTATTAACCACAGGGCGTATGTTGGTGATTCTTTTTCGAGAATCGATGAAGCTTTGCCTAATAAGGTATTATTTTACATAGTATAATAGCCATAGATAACGCAACCATCTGTGGTATAGCCAATGTAGCTCATACAGGGTGTTTCTTAAAAAAATTAAAATTTGACGAAAAAATGGTTTACTATTTAAATAAAATAATATTTAATAATATAACTAGGTAATAATGAAAATAATATTTAAATATAAAATTTGGGATTTCACTGTATTTCATTAGTCTCCTTTGAAAAAGTATGTTTCATTTTAACATTTCCTTCCAATTTGACTCATCATACTCCAGCCTTAATTAATTCTGCGTTATTTAACAAGTTGAAACATATCTTATTTAAACCAGGTTTGACATGAATGTCATGAAAACATACAGTTACCATACCTAGCGCCTAATGAAAAAACCCGATTTTTGGCTGTATAGTATATTTAACAAATCGGAAAGTGCCACTTTTCGGAATGCGATTGCAGTCGAGTGTGGAAAAGACACTTTCCGCAAGAGTTAGGAACACTATTTTTTCTACAAGCATGAAGAACAGCAAAGAAATTAAAAGTACACTTTTCCGCACGCATTTTAGTTTAGAAAGTGTCACTTTTCCGCACTAGTGCGGAAAAGTAGTGCGGAAAAGTATTTTTCCGCACTAGTGAGGAAAAGTGTCACTTTCTAAACTAAAATGCGTGCGGAAAAGTGTACTTTTCCGCACGCACTGCTTTTGTAGTAAAAATATTTCTTGTAAGTAAATGATTTTTAATATGCATTAAAGAGCCTCAAAATCTTCATTAAAAGCTCGGCAGTGATGTAAGTCATTATTTTAGGATTTTTTCAGTAAGAAGGCCTTGGCTAGATGCTAGATGTCAGAACCAGACGTCAGACGGGCCCGTACCTCATCAAACTTTGACGATATTTAAAACCTGGCCAATAAAATACCATTTAACTTTTCAGCCTCATTGCGGAATTGTTATCTACAGGGTGTTTCATCGTAAGTGCGAACACCCCCGTAAAATTTGTATGGTATATGTAAAATATACAAGGTGTTCTTCTCTGTAGCAACTCGAAATGCTGAATTGTTTTAACTTTATACTGGTCAAAAATCGAGTATATCAAAACCACCCCAGACATTATAAACGAAGTAAGTCTAAAACATACAGAATTCTGCCAGTCAGTAAGTCCATATGAGTTAAGGTGGCTGGTGTGCCACAACAGGAAACGCACAGAAAATGTATCATCTTAGACAGTGACTTTATTGATAAAAGTCCAACAATTTGAATTGTTTTTATTTGTTGGTTGGATGATGCAAAGAAATAAATTACTTTTGTGTTTATTAATATTTTTTCAATGATTCCAGAGCACTCCGGCAGACTTGAGTCTCCAGATGCCTTTAAAAATCCTATTTTGCTCAACTCTGACACCCTGCAGAATTGAACTCCCTGTATATTTTTTGTTCAAATTTGGTATACGGGGGTTTTAGGGTGTTCTAATTAACGCTGTGGTGTCAGATTTTAAATAAAAAATCGCTAAATGGTTTTCGCCATTTTTTACTAGAAAAAAATTCGTAAATAGAGATTAAGACCTGAAATTTTGCACCAACGTAAAAAAAAGAGTTTTTTGTGGCCTATTTTTAGAAAAAAACGCGTCTAAAATCGGATGAAGAATACAAATTATACGGGGGTGTTCGCACTTAAGATGAAATACCCTGTATAACAACGCAACCTTTCAGTATACGTATTTTGGTCGGTTTGAACAACAACAATATTTTCTACATAGACTGCAAGTGAGCGGCCAGACCCTGGCAGATATGCTCCGTGCCATATCGATGTACCTAATTATATGTTACGGGTAAAGTAAGGTTAACGGTTAAACTTAAGTTTACCCGGGTAAACTGCGAAATACCCAAGAAGCGTGGGTAAAGTACGAAATATAACCGACATTATAGGTATTTCTGGATTTACCCGGGTAAACCGCGTTCTATCCTGTTTTGTTTGGTTAAAGTGGGGTGTAGGAATTATTATTGCGCCGCGCAACAACCAAAGCGGTAGGAATTATTATTGCGCCGGCGCAATAATCATTCCTAACGCTTTGGTCTCTGGCTTGACCCGGGTAAACCACTTTGGTTAAAGTGTCAATTTATGAAACATCTCTTGATCACTCCCTCCTTCTCAATCCAAAGAAATGCGTGGCTATGGTGTTTAGATATAAAAAACAGAGAAAAACGTTGCTAACAGGTTGTGGTATAAAAATCAATATTCATAATATGATTTTGTGAAGAACATAGAAATTAAGTCATAGATTAAAAAATTAATTACATTCTGCGTCTTTGTATCACAAAACTATTATACTTCACAATCACATATAATTACACAGAAAAATCACCTGTAGGACTGATGTGCACATTCTCAACTTGAGACATAAAGGTAACCTAACTTCTCGAATACACAAGAGAGCCATTTTACAAAGATTATTTGTTATCACGTAGTTAAGACATATATACAGTGTGTCCACGTTAAGGAGTTCCCCCCATTGGATTTTTTTATTTGCGAACCGATTTTCAAAAACTTTTTTGCTAGATAGGTCTTCAAAATGCGCATTAGTTAATTTCCAGAAGTCCTATTAGCACTTTTAAAAAAAAAGTGATTACGGATTCTTGTTTAGGACCACTTAAAGACACTTATTTTTTTCCTTTCTCTACAACACACTATAAGATGTTAGTAGGAACTTAAATTGTATTTCTAAAAGTTATATAATATAGAAATGTTGAAAAAAAGGGGAGAAAAACCTTTTTAGCCAAAATTGTTCATACACTTGAAGCCTTTCGATAATGAGATAAGAATGGGATTATGTTTAGAACATCCTAATTAATGTTCCAAAAAAGAAAAAATGTAACCTTGTTTTAATGTTTTCATTATTATAATGTTAAAAAAACAATAAAAAATTTGGTACCTACAATTTAAAAATATGTTTTTCTCCTACATCCTGTACTGGGTGATCATTTTTAGATGCCCAGTCTCTATTGGTGGAACACGGTCAAAGATATGGAAATATTATACAGGGTGTAACTGAACTGATGGTCAAAAATGAAACCACGTATTCTTCATATATTTTTTCTCCTACGGGCCATAGTTTTTTTTATACAGGGCGTAGAAGTTTAGAGAAAAATACACATATTTCTTAGTATCTCTAGAAGTATACTAGATATTTTCTTCAAACTTGTCGTGTCACATGAGCGGATGAGCTGTCAAATTTAAGGTTAATATGAACCTTCTGAGGCCCCCAGTTGCGGAGATACAGGGTGCTATTAAAATTAATTAGTTCAGAAAAATATTATTACTCTATTTAATCGCATTTTTTAAATCTGTGTTGAATGGTAAATTTAATGGTTAACAAAAAGTATCTCTTAGTAGTTTTTCATATTCTCAGCCGTTTCTTAATTATTTTCAAAGAACGGCAATGCTGCAATAAACAAGTCATTTTAAGAATAAATCTAACAATCTGTGGCTGTCAATTAAACATGGCATTATTTAAATCATTTGGCTGCCAACTTTGCACTTTAGTATCATTATTTTCAAAAATTATATTTTCATTCGAAGAATTGACTGATATGCACTTTTGCTATGGACTTGCACATGGCAATAATAAACATGCGGAAACGAATAGTTGCGTGTATTGAAAGAGACGGCGGTCATTTCGAACATTTAATAATTTAATTTTCTAATAGCATTACGTTTCTTTTATTATCGTTTTTGCTTTTGTATTTTGTTGAATAAAGTTTAATTGACATCCACAGATTGCTAGATTTATTCTTAAAGTGACTATTGTTCATTGCAGCGCCGTTCTTTGAAAATAATTAAGAAACGGCTGCGAATATGAAAAAATACTAAGAGATACTTTTTGTTAACCATTCTCTTCACTTTACCCGTAACAAATATATTGTATATAAAATTTGATGTCAGTCAAGACCCCAAGTTGTAAATATTAAAACAAAAATAAATATTGGTATGTTATGTTATGCTCAACGTAAGGCGATCATAGAAGTGAAGCAACGGGGCTTGCTCGTGGGTGGTTTTTAAAAATTGTTTTTTTATAATAAAAATTGTTTTTTTCAAAATTTTAAAAAATATATAATGTGTTCCTCGGCAATGAAGTAACTTTTTATAACTCGTTGTTTATTTTACTAAATTCTATATTTATTATAAAAAGTAAGATTTCAGTGCCTTGGTACACAAATAACTATTTTGTAAAATTTTCATTTTTTTACGAACTCCCTGTATAAGCTACATTTGCTATACTATGTAAAATAGTAGGTTCCTTAGGAAAAGCTTAATCGATTCTCCAAAAAGGATCAGCAAAATATGCTCCGTGGTATATATAGGATACTCAGGAAAATTTTTGGACTATGGCCAATTCGACGGCACTATCCATTTCATTAAAAAAATGCTTAATATGATTTTGTGATTTTTGGGTGTCTTCTTTTAATAACACATATACATATAGCGGGAAAAATATTTGCTTACCTAATATCTACTTTCTTATTTGTAGATTCTACCACAACGCCAGATTTCATGAGAAAAAGGTAAGATTCCGAAGAACTTCTATCCATTCTTTTATCTTTAATTTTTGCACAAAGAAAACGTTCCAATTGCCGGATAATTATTTAAGCCAAAGGTTAAGGTGAAGCCAAAGTACCTACGTAATTTGCTCTAAACGAAATAATTTCGCTTTATTAGGTATTAAATAATAATACGTTATAGGGGAATTTTTCTTTTGTACGCATAGTGGCACTTAATAGATTGTCTTATAAACGCTCGATTGTGTTGAATACAAACAAGAGAAGGTACCTTTCTTTTTCCATAACCAGGTAATTTGATAAGAGCGAAACATTTATTTTTCAAAGTTGTATATGGAAAGATCTGTAAAAAAAAGTTTCTGTAAAAAAATTTACACCTTTTTCTTATCCGGCGCGGCGGAGGTAAAGAAACAATTCGGGTTCAACTATTTATTAATTAGACAAAAATATAGAACTGAAAAGATCAATAACTCTGCTTAGCAAAGAACTCGCAAACAGTTTATTTGTCTACTCGTGGTACTTGAGATTTCACCACCAACTCCCTTGTCAGCGCTTTATAACTGGTGTGAAGAACTTGTCCGGTTGACTGAGGCGAAAATTCATTAAAAAACGCCCCACGGGATCATCTCCATCCAGGACAAGCTCACGTTCTGTTTTTCTGTTCTGGTGCCGATGCCTCGACACTCCAACATATACAGGGTGATTCAGTCATGATGTAAAAAAAGTTAACCACATAGTGGGGGAAGCCTACGTAAAAAGAAAATACGAAAACAAAATTGCAGAACTTTAGAACGTGGGGCAACTCAACCTTAGCATCCATTTAACTCGAAGCCCTTGCTTGAAAGCACACGGTCAAGGTGACGTCTGAATAGCGATGCTGCCACATTACATTAGGTATATTAAGTCTTATTTTGTTACACTCACTGGAATTACTACGATTTTCTAAGGTTTTCCGTAGTACTTGAGCGAATGCTATCCTAGTTCTATCGGGAAAAAAGGCGGCCCTAGCCGCAAATGGCAACGAAGACAAAATAATAGTAATTGCCCCCCTCCCCCGCACAAGCATGTGGTTGCTTCTGGGGTACTCCTAGTTTGGAGTATTGTGAGGGTGAGAATTATATATATATATATATATATATATATATATATATATATATATATATATATATAACTGAATCTGCACCGTGATCCCTTGCACGTCTTGGTCGTGATGTGATTACTGGACAGTGGGCCTCTAACCTCTAATAATTCTAAAATGTTCTAGGCGCTGTCGTCGCTCGTCGCTGTCACAGCTGTCTCAAAAGTCCCTAGATATTCCGCCCCCATCCAATATTGGCCAATAGATGGCGCTGATATCGCACTCCCTAGAACCTAAAGTGACAATCCAATTGTGGCATCGGCATGTCACTAATGTCAGTTGTCATTTTCACAGCTCATACTTTTCCGATTTTACGTTGCGTTTTCGGATATGTTGTGCAACTGGCAACTCCGCGCCCCGGGGTCGGCAGCCTTGACGCGTGAGTTTAATACACTCTAACAATATATGTTTTTATATCTATGTTTTTAAATCTTTTCACTTTTCACTTTTGAGTGGTCCTGTTGACCATGCAACTGTTTTGAAGGGATTCCATGGCACACTTGGCTCGCCAGATGTCTTTAAAATTCCTATTTTGCTCAACTTTAACACGGTGTAGAACCGAACACGCTCTACATTTTTTGTTCAAATTTAGTACCTATATGGGGGTTTTGGGGTGTCCTGATTAACGCTGTTTTGTCAGATTTTAAATAAAAAAATCGCTAAATGGTTTTTGTGAAAATCGGGGTATAAAAAATCGTAGCCGTCCCTGGATTTGCATTTTGACAAAAGTAAAATCGCCAAAAGAAGCGTTTTTTAAGACCTTTCGAACAAAAAAAGGTTTTTGAAAATATCTCAAAAAATACAGTTTTTATCGATTTGTATACACTTAAAAGTAGACACCCTGTATGTCTTCGTTAATCTATGGTATAGATATTTTAATTGACTTATATTAGTTTTTATATAAAATTGTATTGTTGTGTAAATACCTGACGGAAATTTCAACAATAGCTTTGATTCTCTATAGATGTAGCTTTGTCTATGTTAGATCAGTTACTTAAGTAATTATTTTCTTCTTCATCTCTCAACCTGCATAGAACTAAATACTTAAGCGTCTAATAAAATAATTATTTTGGAGGTCTGTCTCAAACCAAGTTCATGATTCCTAAAAAATACTTCTTTTGCTTAACTCCACACACCAGCAAAATAAGTATTTTCTAAGTGCCAAAGATTCCTGGTTCCCAACTTAGTCCTGACTCCTAGTCAATTCCTAGTTATTCCCTGGAGTACCTAATTGGACTGAACACTTTCTTAAAATATCCTATACCTATATACCCAAATGTCACATTTTTGCAACAAACAGCACCATTTTCTACACAAAAAACTCTAAGTATTTATAAGCACTGGTCAGAATTCAATGTCTCAGGTTCCTAATACCAGAGCCGGATTAAGTAATGTTCGGGCCTTGAGGCGCTACACACTTTCGGGCCCTAGGCCCTATTCCTTTTGCAGTTAAAAAACACAATAAGCATGTCTGATAAAACATTTTTAATATACACTATGTCCACGGATAGACATTCCAAGAGGACCAAAAATTTCATTTTACGGCAAAAAGTCATTCTTGATAAAAAAGTATGCTTGTCCTTAAAATAAGATTGGCATGGACAAAAGTTAACATTACTTACAAACCAGCTCTATTTGTAGAGACATTGAAAAAAGTTATAGAGAAAATTTGTTTAGCCTGGTAAGCTACTTAAGTGTGCAAAATTTCAAAGCGTGAGGCCTATTTTGATTTTTTTTTCTTGTTTTTCTTTGATTAAATAATTTTCTGTAGGTAGTACGACAAAACTGTATAAACAAAAGTTACTCGGAATAAGATACTGTGTACGATGAAAATTTGCCAATATTGGGCCAACTGTGAGTTCCCTCCAATATTCTCCAAAATGCAAAGTAGGCCTAGAATCGTTAAATTATGTCATCATGCGCAGTTTCATGAGTAAGTTTTTGTAACACAGTTTTGTCGTACTATTTACAGAAAACCATTTATTTGAAAAAAAAAAGAATAAAATCAAGAAAGTCAAAGTAGGCCTAATGCATTGAAATTTTGCGCACGTAAGTAGCTTACTACGCTGAACAAATTTTCTTTATATATTTTTTTAGTATCTCTACAAATAGAGGTAGTTTAGTCTTATGCTAATTTTAAGGACAAGCAGTCTTTTTTACCAAGAATGACTTTTTGTCGTAAAATGAAATTTTTGGTCCATTTATCCTCTTGGGATATCTATTCGTGGACATACTGTATATATTTTTTTGTATAATGTATAAAAACATAAAAATATTAAAAACAGAAATAAAACTCAAAAACATAGATTAAACGTTTATAATTTTTTTCTGGCCTTCTTTGCAAAGTTATTTATTATGTCATCCGTGTTTAATTTTTCTAAAAAGTGGCTTTCTATTAAAAAAATTTTGTAATTGTCTTGAGAACAGAAAACGACCTCTCTGCTGATCATTCCATACGGGAATGGTGAGGAAAATTTCTAGGATTGTCATAACATTTGAAAACGTAGATCTAACACTATTTGCAGCAGTCAAAGGGCCCAATCCAACCAGGCGTAAAAGAAAATAAACATAAAAAAATATTTTTGACTTTTCAAGTTCTTTTATTTTTTTTTATTCGCCTTTACCTCCCAACGGGTACGGGCCCTGAGGCGCGCGCCTCATGGTTAATCCAGCACTGCCTAATAGGTACATACGTCTTGAATATCGTTCACTGAAATCAAACGAATGCCGCGAACATCTGCTTCACCGTGTAGGTATACCATCTCAATTAAAATAAGCACCCACACAAGTCCTTTAGACGTTTCTATCTTTCGCCCTCAGAAAGGAACTCGAACGCCGGAAGTGGCGTATTCGTATGACAAAAAGGAACAACATCTTTTAAAATCGCCAACAAACACTTCGGTTTCTTAGGGTCACCTAGACGTGCGCATGCGGCACTCGTCTGATTTTAATTTCTAGATTGCCTTCGTCAAAATTTTAAAAAGTTAAAATAGCGATCGAATATTCAAAGTATCCTGCCCCAAATGTTACTGCTACTTTATACTGCATAATAGAGAAATCCATTAACAAAAAATGTGGTCGGTACAGATGAATGGAAAATCCTTGTACGTGATCTCATCCAGTCAAATTTAAATTTGTTATGACCACTACGGTGCAAATTTGATCAATCTTGCAAATAGGTATAAACTAGCTTAATTCTATTTTAAACTGAGGAATCCAGACTTTTTCAGCGCATGTTATAGATCGCTTGGAGGGCTTAAATTTTAAGGTTATTATTATATTTGTTCTTTCTTGTCGTTGTTCTCGAACGTAGTTTTTAGCAAACTAAATTAGTAAGTACATAAGTGTTAGTAGAGTAGAGATCATGTTTGAATTATTATAAAAATGAGTTGTTGAGATTGTTTTATTGCAGAGGTTTTTGTCCAGTAGTAATTTGAAAGTAGATACCTACTTGCCTATAGGTACGTGGCCGGTAATTAATACGCATGTAATCGTTTATATAGATATTGAGAATTAAATCCGGTAAATGCGCACTTAACAAAGCTATAAAATGACTGATTGACAATAACGAATTAATACAACTTTCTTTCACATCTAATTAAATTCGCTTTTGTCTCTGAAATAAAGAAAATTACAATTCAATTTGTCACATCGATACCGGTTTAACCCATTCATAATTTAATAACTGTGTTTCAATATGATTATTGTGCGAATTTCAAAGAATTACGGTCATTAATTAGTATGGCCCTTGTAAAGGGAATTTCCCACTTCTTTGGAAACCGGATGTGTTGCAGGATCTATCACCTGGCAGTGTATTTTATAAAAAATGCTACGACAACATAGACTAAGATAAAATAAGATTTATTTATTGGAAGTGGCTATTTATACGTCCGACGTATATAAAAGTCGGTATACGGCTTGCGCTCTCATTGGTGGATTGAGTAACGTGACACATAACCTTATTTCTACCGTCCGATGGATAATGAATCGGCTTGTTTACTAAAAGGCCTGGTTCATACAGCTTCTTTATCTTTTAATTTTTAACGTCACTGGTCAGTTCAAATCAAGGGACAAATGCCATTGGTTATTTCTTAAAGATAAAGTAAAATTAAAAGATAAAGAAGCTGCATGAACCTAATAAGTCGATTGGATGATGTCCGAGATTATTCAGACCTATCTTGTCTCATATTTTCTAAAATTTATTTGTTCTAGATATTATTATTATCTTGTCTCATATTTTATATTGCGTATGCCCTCCTTTTTCGGCGATGGGCGCTGTGGTTTGAAAAATGAAGTGGTAATTATTTCCAATGGTGTAATAACCCACCCCCGATTTCTTGAAATTTTGGCTACCTCCCCGACATTCAGCGCGGCGCCGAAATTTCAAGAAAATCGGGGGTGGGTTACAACGCCGAACGTCGGGCAAAAATAGGGGGTACCTACCTAGCCAAAATTTCAAGAAAATCAGGGGTGGGTTACACCTTTGGATATGATTACCACTTCTTTTTTCAAAAGGCAGCGCGCATCGCTGCCGACTGCCACAATATGGTGCGAATGCCCCCTTCTTTTTTCATACGGCAACGCCCATCCCCCAAAAAGGAGGGCATACGCTCCTTATTGCAAAGATGCTTGAGAAAAATGCACTTCCGACGCCCCGACGGCTTCCGACGTATCTAAACAAGTTTACTTCGGAGGTGTACGGAGTTAAATGTACGTCCAAAGAAGTCACGTGACTCAACTCGCCAATCAGGGCGCAAGACGTGTACCAACTTTTATATACGTCGGACGTATAAATAGCCACTTCCTTATTTATTTACTCCAGTGATCAAAAAAATTTACAATGGATCCAGTTCGATGACATGATATCATAACTACATCCAGCGTATAGATAAATTAGAGAGACCGGTGTCGAAAATTGCGATTGTTTTTGTCCTGAAGTTGAAACCATGAGAAATAAATTAAATTTAGCCACAAATGAGCGCATGCCTGAAAACAAAGAAAAATAAAAAACTAGCTTCAAATTTTCTGTTCTTGTCTGTTTTGAAATTTGTGACAAAATGTTCATTCAATAATAATTGTTTTAAATTAAACGTAGTTACCTAATTTGTTTACTAGATCAACAAGAAAATTTAGCCATATTTTAAGGAGGATGCTCATCATCATTTGTGATATTTTCTGTTATATAAATTATACCTGAAAAAGTTTCACTTTCGAAACACATGGGCCTCAAAAATTCAAAATAGAAAGTTTCAATATCTTCCAAACTGCTGGACCAAATATATAACATCTATATTTATATGATTGTAATCATAAAAATATGCAAATAGAAATATAGAATAGTTATTTATGTACTAAGGCACTGGAGTTCAACTTTTTATGACTCATATGGAATTTAGTTGCCTAGGTCTACAAACCACATGAGTCATAGTAAGAACTTCAGTGCCGAATATCATATATTTTTTTTAAATCGAAAAAAAAATGTTTTATTGTTCAAAAAAATAAACATAAGGGATCCATGAACCGACTGCGCGCGACGTTGCTTGACTTTGACGATCGTTCTACCTGGGTCAAGTATGACGAAGCACGGCGCTTCCCAACAGAAACTCCAAACTGTTGCCTGTTGTGCAGCCTCCATGAAAAATAAATTGATATCCAAACCTACTAAAATATTTATACTGAAAAGTTGCGCTGCTATAGGCAACAATTTCGCATTGTGTATACGAAAAGTTAAATGGGCCTTTATTGGCTGGGTTTTGAATATTTGGTCACTTTTGACGGTCGACGGCTCCGCGTCTCACGTTTGATGTTTACATCTCGTCAAGGCCTACTTATTGAAAAAATCGTAAAATAATGGGCTATTTCAGTGCCGATTTCTGAGCCTTTAATGACGCCTTTGATACACTTCACTGGCGATTTCAAGAAAATATTTATAGTGTTCTATTAAAAAAAAATAGTTATATCATCTATATCTCTGTTAATCGATCTCCAATTCTTTTTTATGAAAAGAGCTCTATAGTAACTCTACAATAATTTTTCTATTTAACGTTTTTTCTAGATAAAAAAATAAAAAAGTTAAGGAGCGGTGAAAATAACTATGAACACCCTGTATCTGTAGCGAAATGCCAAAATTAGCTGATGGTCCGTTAAAAAGCGTTTTTCAACTTTTTGACAAGCACGCCACTGGTGAATCTAAATGGGCGGTTCTTCCACGTAGGTATCTGTGAAATCATAGCCACCAAGAGAATGTTTTATCCAGCAAAAACTGACCATCCCAAATATGGGGCACAACTTGCTTATTTTTAGTCCAATTTCGATTTGGTTTTAGCACCATATTACTAACTGAAAGGGCTTCCCAATAACGCATCACCAGTGGAATGGTCCCATTTAAAAAATAGTAGTGGTGGCTGGAGAGAGTAACCCTTAGAAAAATGAAATTTGATTGGAAAAGTGTCCCCCTCTAATCCAAAATCGACGGGTACACGCGATTTTAAAAACCGCGCAAGTGCTAACTTAGAGGGGGTGGACACTTAAACTGCGGGAACCAGTGGCGGATCTACGGATGGGGGGGACTACAGGGGCTATAGCCCCCCCCCCCCTTGGCCTAATACCGTAAGGTAGGCACTTAAAAAATATGTCTGGCAATTAGAGATGGTGTGGAACTGCGTTTTCTTGGAACAGGTACAACCTGTTCCAGTTCCAGGCAATACCTGTTCTTAAAAAACCTGTTCCAGTTCCAATATTGTTAACTTCTACGACTTCTAGTCTTCTAAGGCCGTGGTCTGAATCGCGCTGTCAGTGCGTACAGCGCTCAGATCGTTTACAACAGGTACGATTTCGATTTGATTCACTCGCTGACAACTCATTTCGGACCGGTTGTAAATGCACTGACTGGAACATGCCATTTTGACGTTATGTGGGCGTGAAGGCGGCACCGTTGCGTCGCAATGATAAAGGCCTGCCAGTTGGCGACGCGAAACGTCACTACGTCATCACAGGGAGGTCGGGAGGTTGCTTTTTGAAGTTGTTTACGTTTACTTGTCTGGCGATTTTCCTGTTTTAAAGAACGTTTGTTGTGTGTTGGACTGTGTTTTTTTAGTAATATAGGACGTGGAGTTTTATTAATAAGGTGGTAAAACAGCAGTGGTTCAGAATAAAGTGATAAAGTTCCATTTTAGTTTATAGGTTTTAGGTTGTGTCTATAGTTTCGGACTAATTTAAATCATGCCGTGGACGTTTCCGTTCCCAACTGCAAGGGAAACTACAAAGGCGGTCCTACTGTGTCCGCTTTTTCCTCCATAAAGACCCCATTTTAAGGGAAAAGTGGGTTAAGGCCATCAAAAGAGATTTTGTTCCTACACATTTGTCCAGGATTTTGGTTTGGACTGTGTTTGGAGAGTGTTATACCCACGTTATACCTAACAATTTTACGTGATTAAACGTAACCACCTTAAAATCAGTAAGTTTTATGATTTTATTTATTCGAATTTAGTTGTACCTAGGCAGGCAAATAAGAAATAATTGGCATTTACGCAAATTTTACCGGTAGATATCTAAATGCACCAAAACCCCTTGAAAATGTGACTTTCACTCTCGTAGATTATTATCCGTGTTGTAAAACCATGAGCTATATAATATGTAAACAATCATTTTAAAGTGTTTTTTTTTACCAAATTTACAAAGTTGACACCTTGAAATTTGAATTTGGCGCCTTAGGCTCACCTCCCTTGGATGACTCATCGCTTTCAGCTGGCGGGCCTTGTTATTGCGACGGTGCCGGTGAAGGTCGCAAAGTAACTATTATTATTGAATATTAAATCATTGATAAATATTGCTTCCGTTTCTAAAGAGGGTACGCTAAATAATTTTTATAGTACAAATTTAAAAATTTGGTGAAGGCAAAGGGATTGGGGCAGGGCCCGGGGCCCGGCAAAGAAACAGGGGTCCAGTCACCGCCTTCACCGATCGACAGTTCACGTTCACAGTTGTTCTATTCTATTACCGTCGATGGAGGAAGGAATCCTCAATCAACGCTATTACTACGAGTAGAGCGGAACTGGAACAGCGGAACGGAACTGAACGAAACTAAGAATATTAATGTAGGTATTAATAGTATTGTATTTTAATGAATAAATAATGTGTTCCCTATTTTATTACAAAATTTCGGAAATAGAAGCCCCTCCCTTGACTCCAGCCTAGATCCGCCACTGGCGGGAACCACTGTATAGGGTCTGGATACAAACCCCTAGTTGTACCCACAAGAAATCTTTACACAGTCAGATGATTCAAAATCTAAAAAATGCAACCAATTTTATTTTACGACGTACCTATACGACAAAACTTCTCGGTTGATGAACGAATATGAAGCCAGAAACAGCCAACCAAATATTCAACTTTAATTTAAGCAGTTAAAAATCGCATTGGTTCATTTACAGCAAAGTCCAACTCAAGCTATTTTCCGAGTTATTTCCTGTGGGAACTCTGTTCGAACGGTAACTTTGTGCATTAGTGTGAATCACGAAGATTTACGGAGGATGTTTTTATTTTGTTTGTCCTTTTTCGAGAATTAAAGAAAAACATAAAACAGAGTTTTAATGCATTTTTTTCGGATATATCAAAAGGCTCTCTTGTTAATTACTTTTTTGAAAAAAAAAAGAACATTAGCGAAAAATCCGTTCAAATAACATTTTGGCAAAGTCATCTTTTAACACAAATACAAAAGCTATTTTTATTTATAGTCCAATAAAGATATCAGTTTTGCAAAAGAAAATTCCAAACAGGATAATTTTTCAGGGCTGCTTAGGAACTGCGAACTGCGTCCTGAGTGTCCAATCAAAAGATCACACTCGAACTTCTGTTACGAATTGAGCTATAGGGTGGTTTCCTAAACAATATGGGTGGTTTCCTAAACATTTTTAAGAGCAAAATGACCCTAATAAAAGTTGTACTGGCTCAAAGTATGCACAGCTTTTCCTCATTTTTTTTAAATACTTAATAATAATAATAACGAGTTACAGCGCATTAATTATTATTATGACAAAAATTCCTCAGGCTGCAGGGGTGGTCTTGTAAACATTATGTCCCATATGCCACGAGCCATTTCTTAAAAAAAAAGACTTTAATACAAGTTTTCGAGGATTAACTTCTGGTAAACTTTTTTTTTATAAAATTTTTGTGTGTCTAATACTTAATGATTTACAGGGCATTATATGACAAACATTAATTAAAAAATATAATGCCGTGTAAATCGTTAAGTATTAGAAACTTAAAAAAAAAATTGAGCAGAAGTTCATCCTTTTGTGCTATAGGGTGGTTTCGTAAACAATATGGGTGGTTTCCTAAACATTTTATTAGAGCAAAATGACCCTAATAAAAGTTGTACTGGATCAAAGTATGAACAACTTTTCCTCATTTTTTTTTAAATACATAATAATAATAATAATAATAACGAGTTACAGCGCATTAATTATTATTATGACAAAAATTCCTCAGGCTGGAGGGGTGGTCTTGTAAACATTAAAAAATACTTTAATACAAGTTTTCGAGGATTAACTTCTGGTAAACTTTTTTTTATAAAAAATTTTTGTGTCTAATTCTTAAAGATTTACAGGGCATTATATGACAAATATAAATTAAAAAATATAATGCCGTGTAAATCATTAAGTATTCGAGACTTAGAAAAAAAAATGAGCAGAAGTTCATCCTTTTGGTAACTGAAAACATATATCTTCTAGTCCTATACTAAAATTTGGTAACGAGAATAAGTTATCGGGTTTTCTAGTTTTATCTACCACAATAATGGTTTAGCGTGACTAGTTTCGGATTTCGGCGACTATTTCCCTCGAAAATGCCACACGTGTTTTTTCGATTTTTTCGGAAAAATTAGATGCCCTTATGATATTACTTACGAAAATGCCACTAGTGGTATTATCGTATGTAATATCACAAATGCCGGAAATGTTATCGATAATTTTTTCGAAAGCGCTATTTTGCCTAGAAAGGTTACGAGTATAAATTGGTCTTTTATTTTCTGATAAAATCCCGAGAGCGAAGCTCGAGGGATTTTATCTCTGAAAATAAAAGCCCAATTTGTACGAGTGGTTTTGCTAATGGGCAAAATAGCGCTTGAGAATAAAATTATTTAAAAAAATTTCCGGCACGAGTGTTATTTGTGAATGAAAAGACCAGCTTAAAACCAGGATGGTGCAGTTTTCTCTGAAGAATCCGAATCTAGCTTCAGAGTTTATATACAGGGTGTTCTCGAAAAGTTAAGGACAAAAATACAGGGTGTCTATTTAAGAAGGGCCACTCGAGAAAATCTTGACAAATATGCATTTTTCTAAGAACTTTATTTGAAAAAAAAATTGCTTTTCTGATGAGCTAACTTTGCGTAAAAACACACTTGAAATCCATGGCCTACTTTCCGAGATATTTTTGAAAATCCCGAAAATCGCCGAAATATCTTCGGCATGTAACTTTTTTGTTTCAAGAGTTACCGAAAAAAATTCTTAATGAAATTTGTGGGCAAAACTGATTGCTTTAAACCTAGTTTATCAGAATTTGGAAAAAACCATGGTTTGTTGTGTGCTCTCTTAACACTTAAATTTTTTTTATTTATAGCTGTCGCATGCATACTAGAAAATTTTAAAAATGTGAAAAATGTGCAAGAAATTTCAAAGATTTCCAATGTAGTATGTTGGAAAAAATACCTAAAACATGAAGGTACTTACAGGATTCGAGGCCATGGCTCGCTACAATAAAATGGGCACATTTTTTGGTGGGTACTAAGAGAACACCCATTAAACCGTGGCATTGTTTTAAATTCTGATAAAGTAGCAATTAGTTTTGCTCACAAAATTTTTCGGTAACTCTTGAAACAAAACAGTTACAAACCGAAGAAATTTTAGCAGTTTTCGGGTTTTTCAAAAATATCTGAAAGTAGGCCATGGATCTCAAATGTTATACAAAGTTACCCTATCAAAAAATCAATCATTTATTTCAAATAAAGTTCTCAGAGAAATAAATTGTAAGGTTTATTGGGAGATTTGTTGGACGAAAATTGTTATTTGTAAAACAGGCTTTAATAAAT
This sequence comes from Pseudeuparius sepicola, assembly GCA_963920635.1. Taxonomy (NCBI): domain Eukaryota; kingdom Metazoa; phylum Arthropoda; class Insecta; order Coleoptera; family Anthribidae; genus Pseudeuparius; species Pseudeuparius sepicola. The sequence continues at coordinate 39,820,440 of OY987302.1, read as the reverse complement.
GGAATATTGTGTATAGGCGCTTGTAAGCCTGCCGTGGTTTCAGCACGGCCACAACTGGGCACTCCTCATGTTGGTGGCGCTCCGAGGTCTGTACTTGTTAAAATATTACTTAGCAACGTGTTTTTTCGATTTTTTTCGGAAAAATTAGATGCCCTTATGATAGTAGGTACAAACGATAATTTTTTCGAAAGCGCTATTTTGCTTAGAAAGATCACGAGTATAAATTGGTTTTTATCTCTGAAAATAAAAGCCCAATTTGTACGAGTGGTTTTGCTAATGGGCAAAATAGGGCTTGAGAATAAAATTATTTAGAAAGATTTCCGGCACGAGTGGTATTTGTCGAGATTATTTCACGAATACGATTTAATAATTTCTGTATTAGGTAATTTTTTCTATGTTTACATTTCCAAAACGACTCATTTTGAACGAGTTTACTGACAGCTTCGACTGTAGCGTTCGAGTAAACAAACATGACACTTGGATATCCAAGGCAAATGCGAATATATACCTACACCCTGTTAGCGTTGGTTTATTTTCTGAATGTGTGTGGAGCGGTCTAATAACAACAATTTAGCAATGTAAAAGTTATATAGATTCATTGATAAAATATGCTTAATAATACCTAATACCGCAACATAATTTATAAGCTGCATAATTTAGAACAGTGTAAAACACACCAATTTTAAGAAGTACGTATTTGTATCGAACAGATTCGCGGTTGCTAAGCAACGAAGTGATAATTGCACAAGTGGTATTACCGCTTTGGTTTTGCACAAGTGCAATTATTATCGCTAGGAGAGGCATAATATGATTGGTTGGATTTTTATGGAACGAGCTACCTTATTGGACGCAAGCAGTATGAGGGAAATAATCGCTGAAATCATCACCCGATTGGTTAATATTTCAAATATTATGTCATTTCATTGATTCATATTGGCAGGCGTCTAATTCTCAATGTAAACATTTTGCAGCGCCGACTATACGTCATTGTACAATTTCTTTGCACTGAAAGTAACTTGCTTTTTTTTATTAATTTTTATTTGGTTTAGGGGCTTAACATATAGTGTGTCCCCGAATTGCGGAAGCTTACTAAATGTAGTTTACTTTGGCAACAAACAAATTATTATATCCCCACTGTGGACATATCTTAGAAAATTATTATCATTATTACAAATTTTGTTTGATGGAAGCGGTTTTAATAAAATGCAACACTAAGACGGAGCACTGCGCCCTTCGTATGATTTTTAAACGCTAGTCGCTAAAGGTGTTTAACCGCATATAAGTGTGGCATACGTAAAAAAGGGTACCGGTTTAGGGAACGTTCGTCTGTACCCTAACCAAACTTTGTTTGAAAGAAGGGTGCAACATGTGAACTAAAAAAAAATGGTTAACGTATATTTAACGCAGTTTTTACCGTACCGTAAAAGGACAAATAAACTATATTTTCGGGGGAAAAAGTCGCCCCCACATATGATTTCGGGTTATTTATAGAAAAGCACCCCATGTGGTTTCTGATTAAAAAACGACGTATTTTCCAAAGGTATAATTTTAATATTTTATCTGAAATAATAATCGATACCCGTCATATTTTTTCGATGGCTTCTTAAGCCTTTTTATTCTTTTGTTCGGGAATGACGCACCCTGGCAACAAAAAAGAATTTAATGACAGTTCTAACTTCTGTTGCCTCTTTAATTTGATTTGAAACTTTGATAAGTCTATAATAGTTCTAGATAATAATAAACAACATATTGGACCAGGACAGGTATTTTTTTTGACTTTCATTAATTTGAATTGTAGAAATAACTGTACCGGAGACGAGATAATTTGCTTCGTGTGTACAGCCACATTTTATGATATTATTTCTTATTCCATCCATAAAGTCGTGCAACATGCAATTTTGTAAAAATCCTTCATAAAGTATACTAGTTAGAATGCAACAGTGATATTTATGATTAATCTCTTGAGATAGAGCTTCAATTGTATGCGCTAGTCCCTGCACTGCATTTTTTTAATTAGTGGCTTAATTATTATAAAAATAATTATTAGTATGCAAATTATAAATTATGTGGCTGGGCGGTAATGTGAAATTGTAGTTTCCGTTAATAGATTATAAAAATGGTTTCTTTCGTTACATAGTTATAATTTTACTAAATTTTATTCGTATTAACTACTCTTCAAGATCTATAAGTATACAAAGTCTTAGTGCTATTCATAAAGTTTGCACCAAATGGGAAAAATTTGTATTATTCTATTTTTCGAAAATCTGATTTTGGGATATGTTGGTGCATGTTTTGTTTACACTATTGCGCCTAAAGAGGGTCGTGACGTCCCAGCCCATGCTTGTCAAATTTGACATTTAAAATAAAAAATTGGGATATAAATCATATTTTCCTCGAAAATATCGGAAAAAGTTATTAAGGAAATGCGTTTGTATTGCATCATTGTGCCCCTATGCAAATTTTCAGAATTATATCACGATGTTCGTATTTTCTTAATTATTTCTCTTCAAATCGGTACTCGACATTTTTTCCTGCAAATAATCGAAGAAAATTATCTAGTAGTTGCTATTTTACTAAATCATAATAATGCAAATAAATTATTTCAATGCAAAGTTAGAGAGAAGCATGAGATTTTTTAAAATAGCTATTGTGTAAGAACCCAATCTTGGTGCAAAGACTCTTTTATTTTAAGATAAATTTATATATTTTTAGATTCAGTTTCAATTCCAGGAATATCAAGAAAGAAAAACCAATATCCTGGTATCTTTCTAAAAATTTGCATAGGGGCACAATAATGCAATTAAAACACATTTTCTTAATAACTTTTTTCGATATTTTTAAGGCAAACCTGATTTTTCCCAATTTTTGATTTTAAATGTCAAATTTGACAGGCAGGGGCTGTCACGTCACGACTCTCTTTAGGAGCAATAGTGTAAACAAAACATGCACTAACATATCCCAAAATCAGATTTTCAAAATATAGAATAATACAAATTTTTCCCATTTGGTGCAAACTTTATGAATAGCACTGTATATACAATTATCATATGTTTTGGCATTTAGCGAAAAACTCGCAAAGCCAATGGTCCTCAACATTATATCGCGACAAGTCGAGATTCCAGTTCTGTTTTAACAGTTTTTAGTAAAAAATTAGAATTTTTGGTCGTTTTTGTGAGAAAAATGTGCAAGTAAAACAAATGACTAGAGAAGTTGGTGGAGTTAGAGCCCACAAGTAAAATCTAGTAGATATACAGGGTGTCTACTTTTAAGTGTATACAAATCGATAAAAAATGTATTTTGTGAGATATTTTCAAAAACCTTTTTTCGTTCGAAAGGTCTTCAAAAAACGCTTCTTTTGACGTTTTTACTTTTGTCAAAATGCAAATCCAGGGACGGCTACGATATTTTTTACACCCCGATTTTCACAAAAACCATTTGGCGATTTTTTTATTTAAAATCTGACACAACAGCGTTAATCAGAACACCCCAAAACCCTCATAGACTAAATTTTAACAAAAAATGTAGAGGGTGTTCGTTTCTACACCGTGTTAAAGTTGAGCAAAATAGGAATTTTAAAGACATCTTCAACTTGAGTGGTCCTGTTGACCATTCAACTGTTTTGAGGGGACTCCACGGCACACTTGACTTGGCAGATGCCTTTAAAATTCCTATTTTGCTCAACTTTGACCCCCTGCATAATAGAACTCCCTGTATATTTTTTATTCAAATTTGGTATATAGGGGTTTTGGGGTGTTCTGATTAACGCTGTGGGGTCAGATTTTAAATAAAAAAATCGCTAAAAGGTTTTCGCGAAAATCGGGGGTATAAAAAAATCACTGCCGGCCCTGGATTTGCATTTTGACAATGGCAGGAAGGTCAAAATAAGCGGTTTTTGAAGGCCTTTCAAACAAAACAAGGTTTTTGAAAATATTTCTCAAAATACACTTTTTATCGATTTGTATACACTTAAAAGTATACACCCTGTATATAATACTTCACCTACTTTCAAAATTTTTCTGTATTCAATCACACTTATATTCATTTTCTCAGATTGAATATTATTAACATTCAGTAATGCGCTCGGTAATGCGGTATAACAGAATAGCAACAGAAATACCTATTTTATGAGCGCCCAATGTTTTCATACTTACAAACGATGAAAATTACTCTGATCAAGTTTTAATCACTGCTAACATACAGTGTGTCCGTGGATGGAGTCTCCAAGAGGACAAATGGACCAAAAATTTCATTTTTCGACAAAAAGTCATTCATGATAAAAGTTTCTGCTTCTCGAAAAAATATGGTCTACGGAGAATTTTGGATTTTTTTATACAGGGTGCCCAAAAAATAGAAAAACATGAAATACCATCAAGAATAAACTACATTTATTTTTAAAAATATCAAAAACTTTTACTTAGAAAAGTTGTTTAGAATTAAAAGACGTGTCAGATTGTAAATTTTCAAGCAATTCGGATGACTTTTTTTTACCTATTTACCTAAAGTCGGCCGATTTGCTTGAAAAGTTACAATCGGACACGTCTTTTAATTCTAAACAACTTTTCTAAATAAATGATTGTGTTATTTTTAAAAATAAAGGAGTTCCACACTTGGCAATCAAAAAAATCGAAGTTGGCTGAATTGTTTGAAAATCGCACACATCTTTTAATTCTAAACAACTTTTCTAAGTAAAAGTTTTTGATATTTTTAAAAATAAAGATAGTTTATTCTTGATGGTTTTTCATGTTTTTGTATTTTTTGGGCACCCTGTATAAAAAATCAAAAATTCCCTAAGTAGACCATATTTTTTCGAAAAATCAGAAACTTTTATCAAGAATGACTTTTTGTCGAAAAATGAAATTTTTGGTCCATTTGTCCTCTTGGGGACTCCATCCGCGGACGGACTGCATATTTCTTGTTCGAATGAGTCATATATTGACGTTTTCGGACGTAGATATCATCAACACGTGATCGAAAAAATGAAGTCTTTTAGATGGAGTGTTGTGATTGGTCCGTGAGCATCATTCCTGATTTTAATTTTCTACTTTTTTAATTATATCGCAGCACAAGCGAAGAAAAAATATTGTATGATACACGGACGAAAAGTAGTTATTAGTACTCCTGCGGTCGTCCGAAAAATTCAACTTTTCGTACCATAAACTGCTATCCTTGTTTATAGAATGCCTAGTTAACCAATGTGTGACTGAATCATAAGGAAACGAGATGGCGCTAAAAATTAAAGTGGCCCAGTCATTGAGTACCTACTAATTTTCTTCTATTAAAATCTATCAAAAAACAGCTGGGCAACTTTTTTGAAAACTCTGTCCCCTGTATCTACTGTATTTCTGTCATGTCATTATGTTAGTGTCAGACATTGGCTAACTAGAGTATCCATAAGTAAGGCTACTATTCTACGTTGTAGTGCACTTTGGTTTTAAAAGAAAACTGTAACCTTGATGAATTATTTTAATTTCAAACAATTGGAAAAATACAGTAATTTTCAATTTACAAAAAAACATAACGTCAGACTAAGTCCTAATCAATCCTCAGCATTTACTCACCTTGACTTGAGTAGTTGTACGTTAGCGACTCGGCCGTTTTAGATGAAGAATAGTTCATCATTTTTTGGTGGATCAAGTAGCTTATCGTATTCTATTCGTCAAACCCTTTCATTTGCGATACCCGCCATCTTAGGTCGTCCGCCATATTTAGTTTAGAGTGACGTCGCGTAGCTTATCGTATACTACTGACTCGTCAAACCCTTTCGTTTAATATCAATGTCAAGGGGATTGTTAAGAAAAAGGTAAGCCGCATCTTGGCGAACGGCCATATATAGGTAGGTACACCACCGGCAGAAAGTTGGACACAAATGGAAAACTTTTTTATTATTAATTTCTCAGAAAATTTTATTCTTGATAAAAGTTGGTGCATCATTTCAGACTCAAAACGCATCTATTAAAATTTAAATATATCTTTTTGGATACGAGGTAGATTCAAAAATGTCAAAATAACTCAAGAGTAAAGTACCCTTATTTTTTAAAATACGGTAAAAAGGTATTTACAAAAGTTGTTTGAAATCAAAGGTGGATGTCAGATTTAAAGTCACAGCCACCTAGTCAAAAAAATAAATTTAACTTTTTTTGTATTTTTTTCCACATTATTACAAAAAAAAAACAAAATACCGCAAGCGCAACTTATCATCGGATAACACATGAATTTGCTACTAAACTTTAATTTTGTTCGATTAGCAGGTAGAAATTTAAATTAATCGAAATCAGAGTTAAAAAATATTAAATTTTTGTGTACAACTTTCTGCCGGTCCCTGTACTTATATTTTAATTGACCGTTTCAGAGATCAAAGCCTCTCAATTTTTTTTACACTATTGCGCAAGAAAAACTACTAGTGGCGATGCAACTCGGTAGTTTTTAGAGGTATACCGTCTATACCTAATCCAGTATAATGTAGCTATATAAGTTCAATTTATTTTTCTTCGCTTCGACGGTGAATGCTGATTTTTTGTTCCACAACATCAGCGTCCTCACTGTCGCTGTTTTCTCCTGAAGTTCAGGAGCAATTCTGCCGCACATCCAAGCAGCATGCATGTGGTAATTGAAACAAAACCATGTTTTGAGTTTTTACGTCCGCAGTCCTGTAGGCTCTTTAATAAGATTTAAAATATTTGCAAAATCGTTGACAAAATTTCGTTTTACCTTCGCAACCTTGCCTCACCTGTACCTAGTAAACGAGAAAGAACTGAGGCTACATAACCTTTTACCGTTGAAGTAAATGTTTAAATTCTTCAGTCAAGGCTTTTACCTTTTTACTAAGGGGCCTTTCATAGAGCGAAACTAGCTCAAGAATTATTATTATTTTTAAAAAGTTATAACAAAATTGATATTAAGATCGCGCTCTAGGCAAAATTCCTTATTAGCAGGCTATACGAGGCTCTACCTTGCACTATAATCTTTTCCTTCAGTTCCTTTATCCTAAAGCAACTGCGCCACACATCTCAACTTTTTTTCGGCTATAGCGGTAGGTAGACCGGCCACGTCCGCGGCCGGCGGTCCCCACGCCCTCCTCGTCGGGAGGTGTAAAGCGAGCCCCTAATTAAAATTCATTTTCTCTATCGTCGCTGCCATCAGGGACCGAGATGAAAAAAGGTGGCACGTGTTATTTTTTTGTAATCGAACGGGAGGGTTAGCGGTGGTGCGCGACCCAGCCCAACCCCGGGCCACAACGCGCACAAAAACTTAAAGATGTGACGATAAGTATCGGGCACTGCCGGCCTGGGTCGAGCTGAGCTGGTTCCAGACGGGTCGCGGGCGGCTGGGTTGCAGTCTGGTTCTTGCATGCGAGATGTCTGGCGAGATTTGAGGTGGCTGTATAGCGTTATTTCGATTTCAATGAGTGTGACCGATATTTGAATACATGGAGGGTGTAATTGGACGATTGCACGGGTATAAGCCTCACAAAGAACCAATATTGTGTCGTTTCTAGAAATGAAAATGTCACACTAACAGCGCGCCAGCTCCACAGAAGGAGGATGGTCGTATAAAAGTATTGGAAGGAGGGGAGACGCATACAAAACAATTAAAGTGATTATTTAACGCAATTTAAAATGACCTAACTTTATTAGATACAAGAAAACCCTGGTTCGAGAGATCTAGCAATGAACGACACTTAAAACTTTTATAACATGAACAATCTACAAAACCTAGGGCCTTTGCTCGTTTTAAAACTTTTATTCATTGCCTGGCCTTAAAGTTCGCCTTATGATTGAGTTTTGCGGGCGTTATTATTGGCGCTCTAAAGCCCTATGGTACGATAAAGCCCTAGGGCGTTAAAGTGCCACATGACGCCCGCTAAAACTGACTTTGTGATTCCGTTGCTAAGCAACCGACGGGGCAAGCCGCCTCATTCTTACCACGATACACTTACCCACGGTATGTCACTAACGAATCCGAAAATAAGGCAAATCTGCGCATCTACGTCAGTTGCGAATCACGAATTCAAAATAATGGGCGGTTGCGATTGTGTTTCACGATTTTTTATAGTTTACAGTTTAATGTGTCAAAAAAAGTGTAAATAACTGTCAGTCCAGCTCGACAGTGCTTTAAAATAGGCCAGAAATGCCGGGATGTGCAGTCAGCGTTTGTCCAAATAATAACAGAAACAGTAAGGGAACGGAAATTAAGTACTATAGATTTCCCAAGGACAATAATCTTGCAAAAAAATGGATTGATGCATGCCGCAGACAAGACAGTATCAATTTAAAAAATGGCAAGGAAACAGATTGTTTAGAGAACAGAGCATTAAAAATAGGGGACTCAACAGAGTTTATGCCTGGTTTATACAGCAAATAAAATAGAATGTGCAATAAAAAATTAGCCTTGTTATGGTTAAAGGGAATCATTATTTGATCCCTATTTTATTCACTATTTTTTATTATGTTGTTTTGTTTGTTGTTTAACTATAAACTAAGCATTAGTTGTGCAGGTTGTGTTTGTGTCGAGGCTTGTGTGCATTAATAATTGGTAATTAAGGCTTTAATTGACATAAACCGACACAAACACTGGAAGGAAAAAGTTATATTTTGGTAAGGCTTTGAATTTTATTTATCAATATCTTTGCCTATAACAAGTCATCTGTAAAATACATTTTTTCGATAGAGAGTTTGTGACGATAGAAGCCAAAACTTAGTTCAGGATTACCTTAGGTACTTACAATAAATGTATTATTTAGGTACCTATATGATATTTTTGTATTGTCTACCAATATACGGTCTTTTAAAAGAAAAAACCTGTTAATTTAACAAAATATACAACAATTTTATTTGATTGCATACGATTAGCTAAAACGCAAAGGAAACAAATTGTTTGTAAAATTATGATTATCAAATTAAATTTGTTTTTTATCAAAAGAATATTCATTCATTTATCTAGTAATATAATCTACATATTTTTAACAACATTTATTTAAAAGAAAACGTTTAAAATAAGCAAAAACTCATAAAATTTAAATTCTGATTCGCAACTGACGTCACAAGATGCGCAATGACATACCGTGGGTAAGTTTATCGTGATTCTTACTTGACTTAATTTTTGACAGGCAAATTATCCGACTTCGTTTTAGTTCTTTATTTACGCAAATAGAAGATGCATTATATATATTGGGCAAACAAATTTTGAAGTTGAACAGAATACCTACTTAAAATTTGTCGAATGCGAAAATCGTAAGTTGTGCTAAGAGATTTAATTTGATGGTTTTCTGCACGCCAGTAAGGTAGAACAAATTGGAAAAGGCTTACAGGGGGTCCATCTGGTCGGAGTTAGCTCTTCCGAGAGTCATGGGAGTCTCGGAAGTTCATATGCATACGGAACTAGCCGTTTTCAGTAGCCTCACTGCGCCTCCAACAGCTCACTGCTGCACCCTAAGCGTCGCGAAAGACAGCCGCAAAACGTCTCTCAAAAGTAGTAATGGCGAACATAAAAAATCAGTGCAGGTATTTAACAAGTTTTCTTAAGTTCACATGGTTAATTGAATAACCTATATTGCCTGAAAGACACAAGTTGGACTGGTTGGCAATAAAACAAAACTAGGAAAAATTCGTTACCTTATGTGGTTTTAGGCACTTTCATTAACTATCTTATTTGAAGACGGTACCGGAGCGGAGCAACTGACCAGGACGCATTCCCCTACATCGCACGAGGTGTGAGTTACTCATGCGCCAAAATCCCAATAAATCAAACCTAGGTCGAAGGTACGTTAATTTGAGCATTTATTAACTTCCACAAACCGGGACTGCTAGAAAGTATCACCGAAAAATTAGACATAAAGCAAAACAACTATAACGAAATTATATTAGAACTAATTATTGTTAGTATTAGTGAGTATTTAATGGACTAAATATTAAACATGTTAATTTATTACCAGGAAACCAACTATTATAGTGCAGGACCAATATACACGTTTTTTCTCGAGAAAGGAAATAATTTTTAACAAGCTACAAATTTGTTTATAAGTAGTTCATAGTTCATACCATCCTCAATAACATACTAAAAGTCCCAATGTCCCCCATTCCGGGGTTTTTTTTTTAGTTTTTTTGTAAATAACTCGTTAACAGTGAATTTTTTGGGAGATATATGATATACCTTTTTGTAGAGAACTAAAAAACACACATTTTTATTTGATACGAGAGGATAAAAAATATCAAAAAAGTTAGGGCGCTAAAATTTTGGTGTCAAATTTTAAATTTCAGATTTTTCCATTTAAGTCACTAATACTGCTTTTTCAACACTCGCGAACAACATTTTAATATGTTTTACTAGTTTACCTTGTTGAACCAAGACACAAACAGATGGTTACGACGGGATAGAAAAACGATAAAGGAAAGTTGTACCGTATTAAAACAACAAGTGATAGTGATATGGCCCCAAACGAAATTTTAAAACAGATATTTTGCAATTGCCAAACTCGTTGCGATAGAGGGTGCTCATGTAAAAAGCTAGGTTTAAGATGCTCGTCCAAGTGTGCCAATTGTTATGGACTGCAAGAACAATTCGATGGCAGACATGGAAGAGATGGAGGAAATGGAAGAAAGTACCGATATGTGATTTGAAATATGTATAAAGGTAAATGTAGTTAAGAAACATAAATACAAAATACATATTCTAAAATGTTAATATTTTTAGATAAACTCATGATATAATATGTCGGGTAGGACTGTAAAACCCCAATGTGAAAAATCTGAGAAATTAAACTGCGACTAAATTTTATCTGCTGTAACTTTTTTATTATTTATGCTATCGTCACCAATAAAAAATAAAATATTATGTGTTTGTCTGCAACTATGCATTTGTCTAATGGTCATACTTATAAGTAATAGGGAATATTTTAGAAAACAAGGTGACAACAACGTATGATCGTTACAATAGACCTACATTGTATATTGTCGGCAATTTCTTTGTGGCGCAAATAGATCCATTCAATTTTTAATTGAGTTTTCCTCCACAGAGACCTGAAATAAACTGCTTAGAGGACAATTTTTTCGAGTTTCCAGGAAAAACACTGCTAAAAGCTCTGGCGCTTTGTTGGTGGTTACCTACTTCAGATTCTACTTTGAAAATCCATAAATGCCTAACATTAAAAGAACGAAACTTTGGACGTTACCTAATTCAAACAATAACTACAAGAACTTTGTTTTCTGAGCGTTCGGAGAATAAATCACAAAGAAAATGTACTTTTTGAGTTAACGTTCAAAGTTTGGTTCTTTTAATATTAGGCATTTCTGCATTTTCAAAGTTGAACCTGAAGAAACTACTGTCAAAGTGCCAGAAGTTATTTAGCAGCATATTTTCTTAGCAACTTGAATAAATTCTCATTTAATCAGTTAAAGTAAATAAAATACATTGTGGTGCAATTTTAGATTATATTTTTGCCTACAGCTTGGTAACTTCATCAGGAATACTTACATTTGGTAAAACCAAACTGAAAAATCGAGTCTTAATTTTAGTCAGATACATTATACAGGGTGAGTCATTAATAATGGCACATAGTGCAACCGCATATATTTTGGGCCAAAATATTACGATTGAGGCTAATTGCCTTATAGAAATGTTGTTTGTTTAAGAGATACAGGATGTTAAAATTCATTTTTGAAATTGAATTATGGCTACATCTCCCGAAATAATCAAGCTGCTGAACTAAAATTTGGCACTGCTATGTTTTTGGGGATGGAGAATAAGCTGGAAATATCAATTTATATGTATCTCACAGAGGGCGCCACTTGCGCTGTTTTTGGATCCTGCTTTTACTCGTATAACTTTTTTGAGGTTACTTATCTTTTTGGTCCTGCAGGTCCATCATCTTTTCATTCTGCAATAAAGAGGTACTCTTGTTTCATTACGATCAAATCAACCGTTTGCGTCGAAATTGCCAAAACGTGCCTCAAAACACCTGTTGACTTCAATATTCGAAAAATAAAATTTCCACTTACTGCTTTCAAATATTCCACAACGACTGTACCATTTAAAGCGAGAAAAAAACCCATATGAACAATGTCCCAAAATATAAGCGGTTGCACTCTGTGCCATCATTAATGACTCACCCTGTATTTTTCCTAACATTTTTTTTTTCAATTCAATTAGCGAAAAAGAAAAGTGGAGAAATATATTTTTGCCAAATTTTTTTGGCAAGAACAAGGTTTTGTACCAATACGAATATCAACATAACATTGCGTTTTTTCGCGGTCCACTGTGAAAACACAGCTTCAATATTAAATATATTTCTACAAAATCTATATGATTGTGAATAGTAATATCATATAGCAAGGGATTATAATCACTCTATAGGGATTAACAGTTATTTAGGTATATTGCAAGATGTGAAAGTGCACTTTTTTGGCATCGTGCAAAGTTTTAAATTTTTCCTGCTACCGACAATTTCATATTATAATTTTATATTAAGTATAATGCCATGTGTGGCAAACCTTTAACGTATAGATGTGCCATTTCCTCTATGGCCGTGAACATTTGTAGCATAAGATGAAGGCGAGTGCTACAAATCACGCGAGTAGGAAATGGCTATTTCGTGCTAGTTGCACATACTTTCACGACCAACAGCTAAAAAACTGTAAGAAAATAAAATCTTTTTTTGTTTTTGAGATTTTTCCGCACTAAAACTTCACAACTTTATGGGTACCTAATCTGTTTAGTCGCCGTGAAAACTCAAAACGTTGTAGCATTTTATTGGTGGTTCAATATCGTTATGCGACTTCCAATAATACAGGGTGATTCCCTCATGATGTAAACAATTTTAACTACACAATCAGGGTGTCCCTCTAAAAATTAAAATGCGAAAAAAACTTTTTTTGGCGAAGTTTAAAACCTGGAGCAAATCAAGCGTAGCACCCTTTTAACTCGACGCACCTGATTCCAAGGAAATATCTGAAGTGAGCGATGTTGCCGCATTTCGTTGTCAGTGTTTAACCATTACTGAAAGTTGTCAGGTTTAATTCTTCAAACGGTAAACGTTATAGCACTTGAAACACTTTGAGAAATATTTTATTCACAGCACAATCACTTGGATTTACTTGACAAGTTTTCGTGAGTAGAAATTGACATTTTTATAGATGTTTCTTTTCTATGAAGTTAGACTTTTCAATGTTTCTACTTTACAGCCAACCTCTCTGCGCAATACGCTTTTCAAAGCTGTCACAATCCGCTGACTATGTGGACACTACCTGCACTACTCTCAGCTTTCCGCCCTGCTCTCCGCTCCGCCGTCCGCGTTATGTGTGAGAGTGCACTTATATGTGGCCGTGCACTTACGCTCAGAAACAGGAGGTACAATTTTTTGAACTATTTTGATTTTCTTTAATTTTATAAATATATTATATCCTATCAACCTGGCTCCGTACAAAAATAGAACAGCTTTTGTGTCAATCTCAAATACTAGGCACTGGCAATCCGAGATCTCCTCTTAAAATGCCTTTACCTTAGTAGTATTTTCTTTGGTGTTGTGCGCTTCTTTCAAATCTCTAGAATCTTTATTTTCCGGTCCTCAACTTGCTCAAAATGAAAATGACTGTTATATTTTACGCAGCCCGTTATGCTCAGTTTCGCGTCCAGCTCAATAATTGATCTGGTGTGTCCGTTTAGGCTCTGATTAAAACAGTACAATTTATTTTCGGACGTCCTTCTATTCGGCATGCGCCATTTAACGGGAACATGGCCATATCAATTTGTCAAGCCTACCCCCGGGGCGCGTGGGGGCGGCTACACTATACACGGATGAAATGCGGATGTTGTGCCAAGCCGCGCAGCTGCATGTGCGGGATTGCGCGTCGGGCGTCGGGCGGTTTCAGTTCAGGTACGGCAGACAAGCTCTTGTTACACCCCGTAGCCGCGTGCGGAGGGGCTCCAATTTGCCACTCTTCAAATTAAAGCATATATTACGAGTAATAATCTAGCGACAACACTTTGTCGTTGCCATCAGTCCGATTACAGGTATAGGTCTTTTTTACGTAATCGGACTAACAAATTTTCTACAAATAAAAAAAATACACATCCGGCAATTTAAGAAACGATTTGTAACCAATGAGAATAGCCCTTTTTGTCACTACTAACCGCGATTTATCTATCATTCTGCGTAATAATCTGTTGGCCATGCGCAGTAATATTCTTTTAGGGCGGGAACGCTTAATACAAACCAATAATACTATCATTTTTGCGAACATATATAAAATCGTTGGCTCTCCGTTTAAACGTTAAGTCGATATTGTCTCCAAACAGTTTGTAGAAACGAAACACCACCTACATTAAAAAAATTTACAAATGTCATTAAAACGATATATTGTAAATTGTAACCAAAATCGATAGATCTAAGTCTCTATTATACAGGGTGTAACGGAACTGATGGTCAAAAATGAAACCACGTATTCTTGGAGTAAAAATAAGGGCATTTCTTCATATATTTTTTTCTCCTACGGGCCATAGTTTTTTTTTATACAGAGCGTAGAAGTTTAGAGAAAAATACACATTATTTCTTAGTATCTCTAGAAGTACACGAGATATTTTCTTCAATCTTGGGGTGTCACATGAGCGGATGAGCCCTCAAACTTAAGGTTGATATGAAGCTTCTGAGGCCCGCAGTTGCGGAGATTCAGGGTGTTATTAAAATTAATTAGTTAGAAAATATATAAATACCCTGTATAATCGCATTTTTTATTTTTTTTTGAGTGGTGAATTCAATAGTTAACAAAAAGTATTTCTTAGTATATTTTTATATTCTCAGCCGTTTCTTAATTATTTTCAAAGAACCGCAATGCTGCAGTAAACAAGAAAAAAGTCATTTTAAGAATAAATTTTAAAACCCGTGGATGTCAATTAAACTTGGCATTATTTGAATCATTTGGCTGTCAACTTTGCAATTTAGTATCAATATTTTGAAAAATTATATTTTTATTCGAAGGATTGACTGACATGCACTTTTGATGTAGACTTGCCAATGGCAATAATATAGGTACATGCGGAAACGCATAGTTGCGTGTATTGAAAGAAACGGCATTTCAACCATTTAATAATTTTCTAATAGCGGTACGTTTCTTTTATTATCGTTTTTTTATATTTCGTATTTTGTTAAATAAAGTTTAATTGACATCCACAGATTGCTAGATGTATTGACTTGTTTATTGCAGCATTGCCGTTCCTTGAAAATAATTAAGAAACAGCTGAGAATATAAAAATATACTAAGAGATACTTTTTGTTAACCATTGAATCCACCACTCACAACAAATTAAAAAATGCGATTATACAGGGCGTTCATATTTTTATGAACTAATTAATTTTAATAACACCCTGTATCTCCGCAACTGCGGGCCTCAGAAGCTTCATATCAACCTTAACTGGATATGAAGCTCATCCGCTCATGTGACATCCCAAGTTTGAAGAAAATATCTCATATACTTCTAGAGATACTAAGAAATATGTGTATTTTTCTCTAAACTTCTACGCTCTGTATAAAAAAAAAAATGACCCGTAGGAGAAAAAATATATGAAGAAGTGCCCTCATTTTGACTCCAAGAATACATGGTTTCATTTTTGACCATCAGTTCAGTTACACCCGTATAGCTGCTTTAAATAAATTTATAAAGTTCCACCGAGAGTTCCACGAAAGGTAGAAACACAAATTTTAGAACTTCTAAAAGAATTAGTTCAGAATTACAAGCCAATTGGAATCTTATATTAGTCCGGCCCTGGTAATCGATCGCAAGGCGGTCATGTGACTTTGTTTATATCTACTGCCGCTGTAACTTGGATAGACTATAGATGAATTAGATTAAATCGCCAAAATTTAGTTTTTTCTAAATATCTAGTAAGCCACGACTTTTTTCAAAAATCCACCAGGTGCATTAAATTGGGCCTACAAAACTGCAATTCTTTCCCCATTTAACCTTCCTTCTATCTCCTCTAGTTTCCGAGATCCCTATACTGATTATCAAAAAAAAACTCATCCTGTATATATGGAATAATAGGTATATGCGTGAGCCATACTGATAAGGGTATGGTTGACTCTCATCTTTTTCTTGATCAGTGATTTCGGTTATCAAACCGTGGAGTTTGTTGATAGCAAGGTTTTGGTAATTATGACGTGAGTCTTTACCGATCAAGACCGGTGGCTTTGTCCCGCACCTTCGTGTGTGGCTAATTATCTAGTCGATTATTTGATTGCTCAATTTGATATGACATAAAGTCCAGTGGGTAATTCTGGTTGGTTAAAATTTAAAACTCAACACCTGCTAGGACACCTAATCTCAATTTCGAAAAATCAATGTTAAAGCTCGTAATACCAGTGCCCTCCCCCCCTCCCCCGCCGATCCGGCACACCCCCGCTTCCGCCCCGCGCTCACCCGCGGCAGGCGGACACCTTGTGCCACTTCCGAATAATGCGGTGCGGCTCGGGTTCCGTTTACGATGTTTGCACGGTGGCAGATGCTACAATCTCCGAGCGCCGCATGTGCCCCATGCGCTCCATATACCTGTGCTAAGGGCGGGGGAGGCGCTGCTCTGGAACCGCGTAGAAAACGAGCGTAGAATACGGCGGGCCACATTTATCAGGCACGTGGTGTGAACAGTGCCGTGCGCCGTATAGACCGGGCGATGATGACACATTTTGGCTAACGATTAATGCCGGTCTGCCGTTTGGAGAGCATAAAAAATCATTATTTAAACAATTAATGCAATAAAAAAACGCGCTCGCGAGTAGCAAATGCAGAGGGCATTAGGGCGAAAGTGCACAAAAAAATTACCAAAATACCCGATTGATGCCTGTGGTGCCTCAGCACTATTGTGCTATGGCAATGGCTGATATCTAGGTCGTGACATACTGGTAACATGCACCTTACTTGAAAATATCCAATAAACACCCTACCACTACATGCCCGTCTGCCGTTCATGTGGACAATTTTCTGTGATCGGAAGCTTAACGACAGACGATTTTGGGCGGTACGTACGTCAGGACTTCCAGTAGGAAAATGTAAAAGAAACATAATCACAAAAACTATTTGATAACAATGATAACAAAGCTTGTAAGGGTCATTATAATCACGAAAAAACGATCGGCAGTCCGTTTGGATGTATACATAATTTAATTAATTATTTATTTTTTGCAAAACTTGTATGTCATTAAAAAACAATCTATGTCCACAGCAAAGTTTTTTAAAGATGTATTTCACACCGTTAAATATCTTACTTCAGTGACAGACAGTTACCTCAAATATAACAAAAATTAATAGGTACACAAAAATAATGTAAAATTTTTCATATAAAAAAAACGATTGATGCCCGTCTGCTATCTTATTAATGCAATAAATATGTTATTTCAAGACGTTCCCTTTATTGGCAGACACATCAATAATTATTAGCAATAAAAAATAAGGCGAAATTTGTGTAACAAAAAAAAGTTATGATGACTAATGTCTTGAAGCTACGCCGCAGAGATATCTTTAAGGCCGACGGCCACTTGTCATTTTTTTTGTTTTATTTTGCTTTGGAAACATTTATTTTTTATTTAAAAAATTATGTATATTCACATACCTTATAAATAATTATGTACATACTTCAAATTGAGGAAATATTTTTTAGTAATATCCATTTGTCCAAATAATTTACTCTTTATTGTATATGAACTCATGTTGGTTTTAATACATAATTTTTACCCTCTTTTTATCCATTTCAACTTAATTATACACTGGCCATAAATAAATATTACAGATATTTCGTTTCAAACTGTTTTTTACCCCATACCTCTCTGTGCCCATTCTGATAAAACGACCAAAAATTCTTCAGCGAGAATAGCAAGTGATCCATATAAGTTTGGGTGCGTGTAAAGTTCTTACCATTAAGCGTTATCGTTATCAACAATAGTTTTATGTCAGTTTTATGCAGAAGCAAAATATAAACATTAAAATAAGCCCAAAGAAAAAGTTTCTATCGAAACGATTTGTTTGATATATGTACGATTTGTTTATAAATAAATAAATAAAATACTTTAATAATTATTATTATAAGTTTAAATGAGAACAATAATTATTTTGCGTAATAATATTATGCATCGGAAAAATTTTCTTCGAGGACGCATGCTGTATATTTGCAGTCGATTTCATGGCAATTGTAGCACATATAGAACTGCAACGTCCCGTTTCGGAGCAAACACATCTTTTTGGTAGCCATATCGACATTTATAAATAATTATGTACTTTAAATTGAGGAAATATTTTTTAGTAATATCCATTTGTCCAAATAGTTTACTCTTTATTGTATATGGACAAAATCATGTTGGTTTTAAAACATAATTTGTATCCTCTTTTTATCCATTTTAACTTAATTATACACTGGCCATAAATAAATATTACAGATATTTCGTTTTAAACTGTTTCTTACCCCATACCTCTCTGTACCCATACTGATAAAACGAACAAAATCAATTTAGAATTAAGTATTCAGTCTCCACTTTATAGTAACCAATTCCGTATACAGAGTGTTTCTAAATTATGGTGCCAACGTAATATGACAGGGAGAAAATGTCATTTTGAACCAAAAGTTTCCTATAAACATGGGTTCGAAAATGTATAATAAGAAAATTACAGGGTGATAAAAATTCAGTTTGAAAACATAAATATTTTTCCCAATAACTTGTACAGAAGTTATGCAATTTAAATGAAATTTGGCGCAATCATTTAGTCTGTGAAGTGCAACAATTGTCGTGTACCTAATAGTTATTTATGTACCAAGGCACTGAAGTTCAACTTTTTATGACTCATGTGGAATTTATTTACCGAGGCCTCTGGCCGAGGCAAATAAACCACATGAGTCAAAAAAAGAACTTCAGTGCCGAGGTACATATTATATTTTTTTGAAATCGGAAAAAAATGTTTTATTAGGCGAAAAATAATAATAAGGAATCACCCGTCCATGAACCGACTACTCGCGGCGTTGCTTGACTTTGACGATTGCTCTACCCAGGTCAGGTATGACCAGACACGGCTTCCTGTTGAGCAGCCTCCATGTAAAATAGATTAGTATTCAAATCTACTAAAATATTTATACTGAAAGATTGCGTTGTTATAGGTAACAATTTCGCAATGTGTACGAAAAGTTAAATGGGATTTATTGGCCGGGTTTTGAATATTTGGTCGCTTTTGACGGGCGATGGCTCCGCGTTTGACGTTTGATGCTTACATCTCTCCAAGGCCTACTTATTGAAAAAATCGTACAACAATGGGCTACTTCAGTGCCGATTTCTGAGCTTTTAATGACGATTTTGAGACACTTCACTGCCGATTTAAAGAAAAACCAATTTATTGCCATCGCCCAGAGGTGGGGGGCGGGGTGTCACAATTTGTTTTATACTCATAACTTTTTTGAGGTTATCTTTTGGATCTTGCAAGTTCATCATTTCAGTGCATCTTTGCAACAAAATAGTACTCTTGTTCCATGACGATAAAATCAACCATTTGCCTTGAAATTGGCAACATATTATATACCTGTGAGATTTGACATTCACAGAGCTAGAGATGGTTTGACAGGCATTTGAATTATGGCGACGCTCTCTACGGGCTTTGCCTATTAGACCGTCAGCCAGCGACAGATTTTCCTTACTGATTTTCTCATTTATGCCTTGGAGAGGGTTGAAAGGTAAATCGATGCTGAGTCGGAAAATAGTAATTTTAAGTTTGGCCCCCGGGGAAAACATATGGAAAATTCGATTTTTCAAAACAGAAAAAAAAGGTACTAATTCTCACTTATGCCATGTTCACCGTATGATTTCCTATACTATTCAAACCTCGAGAACCCAAAGGCATAAGTGTAGCGTGTGGAAAAAGGGTTGAATTAAGGGTTTGGCAGATCACACAAAAAATTACTTGGTTTACTGACTCCGTCACTTATGTCGTTCGAAATGATGAAAACTTATATCCTCACTGGCCCAAAAATTGATTGGCAGAAGTGACGCGTGGGGAAAAATGCACTTTTGGGTCGGAAAATAAGTCGGAAATTTTTTTTCCGTCAACTGATTTTGTCAGGGATAAAATGAATTGCAATAAAAACTTATTAACATAAAAACCTCAAAACCATGATGGCAGAAGTTTAGAGCGGGGTATTCATATTTTAAGAAAATAAGAAAGTTGCAGGAAATTCGTGGAAATGTTAATTAATAATAGCAGTTATGCCGTTTGGCATATAGTTAGAAAATGCGATTCTAGGGCTACATACCAAGAGGCATAAGTGTAGGATGGGGTTTTCATATTTATTATGACTAATTTAATTAAAAAAAAGATAGCTGACAAATGAAAATATGTTTATACATAGTGTCAGTTATGCCGTTTGGCATATAGTTAGAAAATGCGATTCTAGGACTATTTACCAAGAGGCGTAAGTGTAGGACGGGGTTTTCATATTTATTATGACTAATTTAGTTAAAAATGAGATAAATTGTGTAAAAATATGCTTAGAGGGGGGTTTTATATTATTTTATACTATTAATTTACAAAAAGAGCGTATTTTGCAGCGATTCTGTTTCGCATATTTAGAGAATACTTTTATAGACCAGATAGTGTGTATTTAGATGGAATTGCTATTTTTGTATAAAAAAAGCTTGACTAGGCCGGCTGAATATTTCGCAAAATAAAGAACCGAGGTTCAAATCGACTGAATATTTCCGGAATTATTACCAATTGTTTAAACAAAATTGTCTATGAATTTTATTGAAAATAAATAAGGTCAGAATAATGTAGCTAGAATTACTGTTGATGAGGTAGAGGGGCATTTATTTATAGTACAAGATATATGCACTTAAAATTGTAAAATAAATATTTCTCCTATTTTTCGCACACGCTATGGGCGAAAAGTGGGTTTTTCGTAAATTAATCGAAAATTGCTGCATTTAGGTATAAGAAACCTTACACAAAGTTTTCATCATTTTTAGTGGTGAATAAGATCGCATTAAAAAAATGGGGGTTTCCATTTGAAAATTTCGAGATTTAAGCACATTTTGAATGTAATTTTTATTCATATTTTGTGAACACCCTGTATAAGAACGGATTTATTTCTCAGCAGAGATCACTAGGTCAGGGCTTCTCGATGCCAAAAATTCGTTTTGAAATTTCGCGGTTTCCTCCCAAAATTGCTAGTTTAGGTCTGCACCTGTACTTTTTTTCGGAAAAATGCAAATATCTCAAAAACGGTTGGATTTAGACATAGGACATGTTGCATGTTTTTGTTCCAAAATGATGCCTAGAATCCAAAAATGCAATAATATACAGGGTGTTCCATTTGAGATAAGAAAGTTGATATCGACTTCCGGTATAACCGGAAGTGCCAGATTCACCAAAATATTTTAGTAGAGCAGCGCCCATCGGCATTGGTGAGGTGCCAAATTTTCAGAATTTTCCTACTTTTAGTTTTCCATATATAGATCGATGCAGTTCGTGGTGGGCTACCCTGTATTTTCTTCTAATCGCTTTTTTATATAGAAAACTTGATTTTATAGCGTGTGCGAAAAATAGGAGAAATATTTATTTTACAATTTTAAGTGCATATATCTTGTACTATAAATAAATGCCCCTCTACCGTAAAACGGGGTTACTTTGGCAGGTTTTGACTTATTTTGGCTTTCTAACTCACAAACCGCTTGAAAAAGTAAAATTTTTAAAATTGCACCATGCCTTGTGACTAGTTCACAATTAATCGCCCAATATAATGGTTCAGTTTGTCTACGCATGTCAGAAAAAAAAAATTTTTTGTGGGGTGCCAAAGTAGGCAAATATTTGGGGTTACTTTGGCAGCATATTGAAATTGCATTTGCGCTAATGTAGGCGCGGTCTAAAGCCTTCTTTGGCACAAAAAATGATAAATTTTTTAACCAGCTTCGAGTTTAATTTAAAAATATTTCTGATTTATCTGAGTTATTGAAATTACGAAGCAAATTTCTTAATAATGCATTTATTAAAGTAAACTAAATCACAAAATTATTGCACAAACCTGTAATTAGACATAAGAAATAAAAAAACTGAACATTAACTACAGTTTGTTCAGGGAATATCCAACGCTACGTCACAACTACCGTCCTTGTCTAACAGCGCACGTTTTAACCTCCCACCACAACGAATGTATGCGCGTGACAAAGAGGGAAGCTGTGACGTAGCGTTGGATATTCGCTGAACAAACTGTAAAAATTATCTTTCAAATCATCGTAGATATTGCAGTAGACCCCTGTTATAGGGAGAAATCCATGTCCTGCACCGAGTCGTCGCTGTCAAAATCGTTGTTTGTACAATTGTAACAAACATAGAATGGGTCATCACTCGCTTCGTTGCACACAACACATATCCATTTCTTGCATTCATTACAACAGATCCAATCAGGACCTGTGTAGGTTTTCCATTTTTTAAAACAATTTGCGCACACATCATCTGTGGATTTAACAAGCCGTTTGGCTTGTTTTCTTATCGGTAATATTTTTTTAGGCACTTTAGTTGCAAGTGGAGCTTCGTCGCTATCTTCATCGCTGTTGCTAATGTTTAAGTTCTGGATCCCCGAAGGACCAGCAACTGGCTCTTGGCTAGTAGAAGGTTCTTGATCATTTGATGGTTTTAAGGCATCTTTCGTAAGTCGTTTACCAGGTTCTATTTTCTTGCCACGCTTTTTCGAGACTTTTTCTTTATTTGTACCGCGCAGATCTTGGAGCAGTTCAAGTAAGCTGTCACTCATCTTAACCTGGGCATTTTCGTCTAATGCTGGATTGGTGGGAATTCTTTTAAGAACTTCCTGTGGCTCAAAAGGGCAAAGCCCTGTAGCTCTAAATCCTGATTTTAAATTTGTGCTCACATTTTCACTTATTTGAATCCACAATCGGTTTAAAAGTTTTGGAAAATATTCCTTTGGAATGGCAACACTTGATTTGGTTTCGCTGCGCCACTTGTCAAGAATTTGACGCCACTTCTTTTTCATCGGGGCGAACACTGCAACATCTAATGGCTGCATAATGTGTGTGCTATTTGGGGGCAATGCAGTCATGTAGACGTTATTTTCCTCACAAGCTTCGATTACAGCAGGGGAAAAATGGGAAGCTAGATTATCCCCAACGATAACTTTCTTGCCAGGATTGTTTATTTCTTTAATTTTAGGTAACAAAATTTCGAAAAACCACTTTTCAAATTGGTCCATGTCGAACCAACCACTAGGGGTGTTGCTGTAGACAGTGCCAGCAGGACCTCCTTGTGTCCAGCCGGTGTATAAATTAGCAGCTTTGTACACCACCATAGGGGGCAATAAATCTCCTGCAGCGTTTCCACATGCCATAATACTAATAGAGGCTTTGGAGTGTTGTTGAACTCTTTCTATGCGTTTGGTGCCCCTTGGAACCACGACTTTTTTGGCACCAGGATCGTCTTGAACGTTAGTCTCATCGTAGTTGAAAACTAAACTAGGATCAATATCTTGCAAAACATCTTTAATATTATCAAAAAATTCCTGAATTTGGTGTGGTCCAACCGCTGCACGAGTTCGCTTTATGTTCGCTGCCAAACGGACACTCAGGTTGTTCCGGATAATGAAGTGTTCCAAGAAATCGTACCCAGGAACATTCTCCTTAAATTCCTTAACATTACGACCTTTCTTCTCTAAATATTTGTGGAGCAATTGGCGAATATCGACTTTTGTGAATGGAAACCCTCAGTCGCTCACTGTTAATAAGGTCTTCGTTAGTAATCGTTCTTCATCAGGTGTGAAAACTGTTGGGTGACCTGGCGGACGGTTATGTTGACCCTTCAACTTATTTTGAAGGGTACCACGCGAGATTTTGAATCTTTTGCTTGCTGCTGCCTGACTCATGCCGCCTCTAATGGCTTCCAACGCTCTTTCAAGGTCAGCATCACTAAAGTTCCTGTAAGTTCGGGCTCCAAGTGTTTTTTTGTAATGTCTAGGCATTTTGTATTACTTTAGACCTGTAACAATAGAGAACCACTGAAAAAAACGCAAAATAAAAAAACGGTGTGGGAATAACAATAATATTAGGTAAATAAGACAAACTGCCAAAGTAGGTCGAAGGTGCCAAAGTAACCCCGTTTTACGGTACCTCATCAACATTAATTCTAGCTACATTATTCTGACCTTATTTATTTTCAATAAAATTCATGGACAATTTTGTTTAAACAATTGGTAATAATTCCGGAAATATTCGGTCGATTTGAACCTCGCTATTTTCTTTTTTTTATTTTGCGAAATATTCAGCCGGCCTAGTCAAGCTTTTTTTATACAAAAATAGCGATTCCATCTAAATACACACCATCTGGTCTATAAAAGTATTCTCTAAATATGCGAAACAGAATAGCTGCATAATACGCTTTTTTTGTAAATTAATAGTATAAAATAATATAACACCCCCCTCTAAGCATATTTACACAATTTATCTCATTTTTTAACTAAATTAGTCATTATAAATATGAAAACCCCGTCCTACACTTATGCCTCTTTTTCTAACTACATGCCAAACAGCATAACTGCTATTATTAATTAACATTTCCACGAATTTTCTGCAACTTTCCGACTTCTGCCATCGCCGTTATCCACCTCCCAGACTTAAACCAATGTGCTAAGACTGTCTGATAGACCCATAACTTTCTATAGTTTCAGAGGCATAAGTGCAAAAATCAGTTGACGAAAAAAAAAATTCCGACTTATTTTCCGACCCAAAAGTGCATTTTTCCCCACGCGTCACTTCTGCCAATCAATTTTTGGGCTAGTGAGGATATAAGTTTTCATCATTTCGAACGGCATAACTGACGGAGTCAGTAAACCAAGTAATTTTTTGTGTGATCTGCCAAACCCTTAATTCAACCCTTTTTCCACAGGCTACACTTATGCCTTTGGGTTTTCGAGGTCCGAATAGTATAAGAAATCATACGGTGAACATGGCATAAGTGAGAATTAGTACCTTTTTTTCTGTTTTGAAAAATCGAATTTTCCATATGTTTTCCCCGGGGGCCAAACTTAAAATTACTATTTTCCGACTCAGCATCGATTTACCTTTCAACCCTCTCCAAGGCATAAATGAGAAAATCAGTAAGGAAAATCTGTCGCTGGCTGACGGTCTATATTACAATGCGATAAAACAAGAATAGAACGCTTTCAAAAATCTTGTCTAAGATTCATTTACGGTATAAAAAAAATTCAACCTATATATCACACAAACTTAAGGAAGTGGTTGAATATGGAGCACAGACGGCACTTGCACTCGGCATATCTCTTCCATTCCATAATTTCTTGCATGGCTCCTCAGTACCTATATAACAAAATAACTTTTCGCTCTGATGTCCATAATTTGAATAGTAGGTTTCGTGGCGGGATGCTATCGCCACCTCGCTATTGTACAGAAATCTTTAAACGGTCCTTTTTCTATCAAATTTACGCTACGTATAATGACATCCCGTTCGAAATTAAATGCCTCAGCATTAATGGCTTTAAAAAGATTTACAGACAATATTTGCTTAATAACTAGAAATAAATGTGTCTGTATATATTTGTTTATCTCTGGCCAAACTACCTATCATTTATAGGTATATACACTTACTTATTTGTATCGTTATTGTACTTGATTGGTAGTATTTACACATTTATGTATTTGGTGGTTGTGTTTATTATTACTTTTTGTTTTCTTTTATAAAATGAGTATAAGTATGGCCTCTTTTTCATACAGTAATTCTTATGTCAGTGAAAGTATAGTGTATATAGATCTAAAATTAATTATCAGTTCTTACTGCCTTTTTAGACCTTTTTGGGGGATTCATTCATTCATACCTATTCGTATTTTTTTTTGTATTATGCTAATGTATCACTAAATGGTATTGCCAATAAAAATATTATTACATTACAAATTTTTAAATGGTTTTGTCTAGGAACTCGATTGAACCTACATTTCCATTATAGAGTACCAGCATCGGTAGCATTTACCAGATTTCACAAATTTGTCGAGTTAGGACGGTTTCTCGGTGACACGGTGACCCCGAATATGTCAGTTGCTCCACTTCCGCTATGTTAATAGCAGGAGGCGGGTGTGCGCCTCCCCTGTTTATTTATGTTACACCCGCCGTTACTTTCCTGCTCCTCAGTCAGGGAACATACAGGATTAGTCAAAGGTTGGGAATTTAAAATGTGATAAGGACATAATAACTTATTACTTTAGAGCTCTCTAGATTCAAATATTTTTCTCCATTCTGTTTCTGCTATTTTAGCCCAATCAGCAAGTTGTAATTTACAGATTAGCTGAGAGTTACCAATCACAAACAAACAAATTTTTCGGTGTAGAAAACAAAATTTCAGGTTTCTTCACCGAATTGACCCATTTTGACCAACTTTTTCAAATGTATAGGCATCATATATAATCATCGAAGTAGGATGATGTTTCTGAAATTTTGTATAAATAAATGCATTTCTTCGTTCCAAATAAGTTTTGGTACTAAAATGTTTTCTGTCTTTGTCTTAAATTCTAAAAGAATTGTTTTTCACGCCCATCAATGCCGGACACACAGTATGAAGCTGAAACTAATATTTTAATAGTATATCTATTTTGATAAGGAAAGCTAAGAAAATAGCTAAGTATTGTGTATGATTTTGACCATATACTTAGTCCCAGAAATTATTAACGTGTCCTGTCATTTTTGTTGCAACCTATATCTATGAAGAATTCGATAAATGTGTGTGATTGTGGATTTCTAGGGAGTAGACGGTATTCTAACCACATGTGCTCATTCATCTAAAGTAGGAAACACCCCCGTTTGCGTATACAAGTAGGTAGGTATATATAATAGATACAGGGTGTCCCAGTTAAGACGATACGAGCGATTATCTCCCTAATTTTATTAAAGGCAAATGGGTCTTTTTCACACTATTTTTCTACAAGCGCATCTTGAAGTATGTTGAAAATAAAAGCCAGAAATATTTGTTTTCAGTTTTTTTTGTTGTTGTCATGCCCTAAAATACTGATTGCTTCATATTTAGCGTTGTTGCGTGTAAACGCTCTATATCTTTGTTTTGAGTTCATATTTCAAATTTTGAATGAATGACAAAGATAATTATGGGAAATGTCGATCATATTAATTATGACAACGGGGCAATTCGGGACGCACTCTCATTGATCTAAAATATGATGGGATGTTTAAATTCTGTTACAACTTGTTTGTCCAATAAAAAATTATATGGTACCTTGATGAACAACAACATGAATGTTGTGAATATGGCCTCTCATTTTAATCCTTCAAATTATCTAATTTCGTCCCAGGGGCGGATTTAGGCATGGTCTTTATGGGCTGCAACACAGGGCCCCTTTTATATAAGTATTTGCAAAATAGCAAGATCGAAAGCATCGACTTGGAAAGTGTAGGTAATATTGTTAATTAGGTATTATATTTTCTAAAATTATTTATTTGTGACGCAAACAGATCCATTGAATTCTAATTGGGTTTTTCGTCACCAAACTGGTTAAAAGACTACTTTTTCAAGTTGCCTGGAAAATTAATAAATTCTTAACAGTAAATGAACTAAACTTTGAAACTTGTAACTCAAAAAATATCTTCAACAAATTTGTTTTCTGAGCTTTTGGAGAATAAATCTTCCTCCTTTCTCAAAGATCATGTCACGTCAAAGTGAAATGGCAGATTAATAAATTTCAGGTCAAAATGTCATGACAACAGAAACAATAGCCTAGCCACCTGTCTGATATTGTACCCTGTGTTCTATCTAATTATCTGTATTAACTTCTCTTTGAATAAGTGGCCATAATATTTTACTACATTTTAGAAGGTATAAAGTATCTTAATGGATCATATATACAGGATGATTTTTTTAGGTCTACCACCGCGATTTTCTCGCTCATTTTGCGGCCTACAAAAAAAACGTAAGAAACAAAAATGTGACAATTTTGGGCAGCTAAGTGGCATCCATGGCCAACTTGTCGCGCAATATTAAAAAATCCTCAAATTGAGCAAAACTTTTAATGGCCGTGGAATGTTTATTTTAAGAGACAGGAAAAATTTTATATTGAAAATTGATGGCACTGAGAAGCTTTATCCACCCAGGTGCTCAGATAGTTTCAGCAAATTACACAGGGTCTTCGGCTCTCTTGAGGCTATGATTTTTTTTGTTTATTTCTTTTTAAGCGATTTTCTCGCTTATTTTGGGCCGCACAGAAAATGTGTAAGAAAACAAAATATGGCAATTTTGGTCAGCGAGGCGTCATTAAAAATGAATGGGCCTCCATACCCAACTTTTCGCGGTGTACTAAAAAAACCTAAAATCGACAAAAATTTTCATGGTCTCAAGAGAGCCGAAGACCCTGTGTAATTTGCTGAAACTATCTGAGCACCTGAGTGGATAAAGTCTCTCAGTGCCATCAATTTTCAATATAAAAGTTTTCCTCTGTCTCTTAAAATAAATATTCCACGGCCATGAATAGTTTTGCTCAATTTGAGGTTTTTTTAATATTGCGCGAGAAGTTGGCTATGGATGCCGATTTCTTTTGCAGCACCACTTTGCTGTCAAAAATTGCCACATTTTTGTTTCTTACGTTTTTTTTTGTAAGCCGCAAAATGAGCGAGAAAATCGCGGTGGTAGACCTAAAAAAATCATCCTGTATATCAAATTAAAGCTTTTTTTTCTAAACTCGATGGAATACGGTTGCCTATGTATAGTCAAATTATTTTAAGAAGTCCTTACTGGGACTGTCAATTGGTAATTTCGTCATCCTAAGTTGGCATCAATGCAGCAACAGCAACCGGGTCATAAGTCCAGGTCAGTAACGAGCCCATTTGCACAATGAATAACTACTAATAACACGAACAAGAACAACACAGATAACGGTAAAACTCACGAAACTTACAAAACCCGGGAATATTTTCACTGGCCAAAGTTTGAACCCTTTTGAACGATCCGGAAAACCTTCACTGTCACTTTCACAACACCGAAATAAAATTTGCCTGAGTACGCACCATAGACGCAGCGGCAAGTAGCTGATTATACCAAAATACCAAAATGAAAGTGTCTACATGACGTTTGAAATTATTATTAAAATGAGTTGTAGCCATAGTTATTTTTATTTGTAGCGGTATAATCGTGATTCCAATAGGGTTTTTATTGTATTATGTTCTTTTTTTCGTATCACTTGGGTAACTTTTCACATCATAAATCAATGAGTGACGTCATTAACTGGTTGAGACACAATATACCAATGTTATACCCATGGTTAACAGAAAATTCCTAGGGATTTTGTGGAGAATGTCATCTGACAAAATCGGGACTTCTTACACTAATCGGGGTATAAAAGTGGCCGAAAATAGGGGTTGCCAACTGTTAAAGGTACACAATAGCGAAAGAGAATTAGCGCACCATACCGTCCTTCACAAGGTCACAGTGTACGTCGTTTTACAACCGTCAACTAGACAGCGATATTTGTATTTTAATATACGTTATTTTGAAGCTCATACTGCATCGCGTTGTTTTATTTATAATCAACAATGACGTTTGTTAAAGTAAAATAAAATTTTTAAAAAACGAAGAAATGTTTTTTGTCATGTAGTGAGAAGAAAAATGTGCTTGACTTCAGTGTTACATCATTTAAAAAGTGTTCTTTAATATTACTGTTTCGTCGAAAAAAGAAATTTAAGTACCATGATATTGAAAAAGTCACAAGTCTAAAACAAAAATATAATCAAGAATGTTTGCAAAACTCAAACGGTAAGTAAAATTTTTCATTGAACTTGAGAATTATTTTGCTCATATTATTAGCTATTACATAAATAATATATTAATTTTGCGTAGGCTCTAGTTTTAACGCTAATAAGAGATATGAAACGTATACAGGGTGATTCAGTTCCGGTGCTCAACATGGGGATTTCGGAAACCGTAACAGATACGAAGTCGGTCAAATGGAGGCAAACTTGCGCCTTTGGGCGTCTAACAATATGCCGTTTAGAAGGTTAAAATATTTTCATGAGTTGCTGAGATAGGTATTTAAGAAAAACAGAATTTTTGAAAATTAGATTTTATTTTTTCTGGCGCCATTTGCGATAATATTGAAAAATAAATTATATTTTTTCAATGCAAATTTTTCTGGACTATATCATGGTATTTTTAGATTTTCGGGGCGACGTTTCGTTTTTGAGATAGAGGGATCATCTTCATTTTTTTAAATACGAACCTGGATTTTTTTTGCATATTTCGAAATAAATCGATGTCCTGAGTACAACGATGTTTGACGCATACATATTTTTTTCTTGATTTAGCTGTTAAAATGCACATTTACTAAGAAAAAAATTAATACGGTCCTGGACTATGCATTTTTTTCTTTTTTTTTTCAAACCCATTCCAATTATAACAGGTGATAATTTTTTTTAT
Organism: Pseudeuparius sepicola; assembly: GCA_963920635.1. NCBI lineage: Eukaryota > Metazoa > Arthropoda > Insecta > Coleoptera > Anthribidae > Pseudeuparius > Pseudeuparius sepicola. The sequence goes on along the minus strand of OY987302.1, from coordinate 39,789,998 downwards.
ACCTACTGGATTAATTAAACTCTATGTTTGTCATATTTTTAAATTCTTTTTTTATATTCTAGGTAAAATGTATCCCACTATTGTTAATAATAATTATTAATGCAAAGCCAATGCAAGTTGAGGATGTGCTATGTGATTCCATAAACAGATAGTCTGAAAATGAAGATTATGGTTTTGATATTTGTACCTACGAAAATGAGAGCTTAGATTATTCGGAGGTTCAATAAATGGCACTAAAACGTAATAGATATAGTTTTTATTAATTATTAAACCGTTTTTTTCAATCTTAACTTGTTTAAATAAAGTGTAGTAAATAAAACTAAACTACTAAAAAAATATTTTTTTTGAGTATTTTCAAGTCATTCCTAATATTGCTTGCGCAATAGTTTTAAAACGACATACCTACACAACTGGCACACTGCGACCTTGTCTGATGGACGGTGTAGTGCGCTAATTCTCTTTCGCTATTGTGTACCTTTAACAGTTGGCAACCTCTATTTGCGGCCACTTTTACATAGGCAACCGTATTCCATCGAGTTTAGAAAAAAAATAGCTTTAATTTTATATATGATTCATTAAGATACGTTATGAACGTATAAATTCGACAAAAATATACTTTTTAGACCTGGCTACCAAGAGTTTGCGGCCAAGTGAGCATGGCAATCCAAGATCTTTGCATATTTCTCTTTGAAATGAATTATGTTTTTTTTAAACAAGTGAACGGAATTGTTCAAAAAAAAATTAATTTAATTTTAATTAAAAGTACTTGCGGCCATATTTTGATAGGCAACCCTGCCGAAACATATTCCTCTGTTCATAATTATTGATAAAAACTGTATTTTGCTTAAAAAACAGATGAAAGTAGAAATCTTGCAGTGGGATCTTGGACTAATAAGCGATACCTATTTGTTCTTTATTACACCATGAAATAAATTATTCGGCGTATGGTTTCTCATTAGGTTTCTGCATTTGTCTGGTAGTAAACACATCTGTATTCTTCCACTTTTGGTGGGATTAGTGCAAAATCTTCTTCATCGATACTATTTATTCCAATTACACCGATTTAACAAATTATAATTTTTGCGATGACAGATGTTTTGATGACAGGACCTCTTGATTCGAGTATATGGTTGTACAATAATCGTGCATTATTAGTGAAATCAGAAATCAATGATTTATAGGGGTTATTAATAGACCACTTTGGGTATATTAATGTAAGTTTTAATTATTTACACGCTGAAAAGTTATACCTAAATAAATATCTGTGTTTGTTTGACTATTAACATTTTCGTTATTTACAAAGGGTCGTAATTTAATTGTTAGGTACTTCACTTAATTATAATTCTCAGAAAAAAGTGTAGCTCTTCTATGATACTCTCGTGAAAAATTTCCGTCAACTTTCTTCTTGTCGCCAGCCTCCATATCATAGTTTTTAATCATCTTAATATCGACAAACAAATACAAATTGGAATTATAGAAATGTCCCGCCCAATTTTACAAGGTGTTTGCACATTCTGTCAATACACTCTAATCAGCATTGGACATCTGCAGATACACAGTGCACAAAGGCCAATTCGGTCGAGATTTTGTAACTCGAACCTTGCAATGTGGACCAATTCGCTAGTATAACTGTTGCTATATCTATTATCTCGATCTGCCATCGATGATCACCTGCGAGTATTGCCCTAGTCATCGTCGGCGGACCCAGTTTCCTTCTTTTCTAGGGCGGTATGGGTATGAAATACTTAGTCCCTAAATGGACAGCAACTGCCTCGTACTCTCGACGTACCTATGGATTTTTTCGAAACATTCCAACAGATTTTCAAAATATGCTTATTGGCAGCAAAGATGGGCAAAGATCTTTGCAAAAAAAACTTTAAGATAAGAAAAACGTAATAGATATAGTTTTTATTAATTATTAAACCGTTTTTTTCAATGTTAACTTGTTTAAATAAAGTGTAAATAAAACTAAACTACTAAAAAATATTTTTTTTGAGTATTTTCAAGTCATTCCTAATATTGCTTGCGCTCTTAGTTGAGCATGCGCAATAGTTTTAAAACGACATACACAACTGGCACACTGCGACCTTGTCTGATGGACGGTGTAGTGCGCTAATTCTCTTTCGCTATTGTGTACCTTTAACAGTTGGCAACCTCTATTTGCGGCCACTTTTACATAGGCAACCGTATTCCATCGAGTTTAGAAAAAAAATAGCTTTAATTTGATATATGATTCATTAAGATACGTTATGAACGTATAAATTCGACAAAAATATACTTTTTATACCTGGCTACCAAGAGTTTGCGGCCAAGTGAGCATGGCAATCCAAGATCTTTGCATATTTCTCTTTGAAATGAATTATGTTTTTTTTAAACAAGTGAACGGAATTGTTCGAAAAAAAAATTAATTTAATTTTAATTAAAAATACTTGCGGCCATATTTTGATAGGCAACCCTGCCGAAACATATTCTTCTATTCATAATTATTGATAAAAACTGTATTTTGCTTAAAAAACAGATGACAGTAGAAATCTTGCACTGGGATCTTGGACTACATAGTATAAGCGATACCTATTTGTTCTTTATTACACCATGAAATCCACCATCTGTATTCTTCCACTTTTGGTGGGATTAGTGCAAAATCTTCTTCATCGATACTATTTATTCCAATTACACCGATTTAACGAATTATAATTTTTGCGATGACAGATGTTTTGATGACAGGACCTCTTGATTCGGGTATATGGTTGTACAATAATCGTGCATTATTAGAGAAATCAGAAATCACTGATTTATAGGGGTTATTAATAGACCACTTTGTGTATATTAATGTAGGTTTTAATTATTTACACGCTGAAAAGTTATACCTAAATAAATATCTGTGTTTGTTTGACTATTAACATTTTCGTTATTTACAAACGATCGTAATTTAATTGTTAGGTACCTACTTCACTTAATTATAATTCTCAGAAAAAAGTGTAGCTCTTCTATGATACTCTCGTGAAAAATTCCCGTCAACTTTCTTCTTGTCGCCAGCCTCCATATCATAGTTTTTAATCATCTTAATATCGACAAACAAATACAAATTGGAATTATAGAAATGTCCCGCCCAATTTTACAAGGTTTTACAAAGCTTAAAATATCATAGATCAAAAGCCAAATAAAATAAAAAAGGGCTTCAAATTCCAAACCCAAGAAGGCTTAAGTCCATTCAAGCTACAAACTTTTTATCAACGAAAAGCTTAGAGTGTGCCCTCTGAAATGTTGTTAATAGTTAGTATCAATGTCAATAATAATATTAATAACACAATTCATACAAACAGTCATCCTGATCTCGTTGAACAGACAAATTAGTGGTCTTTGGCCATATTACAAAAATTCAAGATTGTTTTGAGACTGGTGAGAAGCACTGGCTGGAACTTATTTAAACAATTTAATCAACTTTAGGGAAATTCGGCTAAAGGTCCATTTGTTTCCGATTTGATGTCGATAAAAAAATTGATTTGAACACTAAAAAAGTTACAGGTACCCATGTGGTCACGTATATTTTTACACCCCTCTGATCTTCTATATTTTTGAGGTTAGAAAAAAGTTTGAGATAAAAGTTGTAGAAGCGAAAGCAAGCCTTTTTCAGCGTTTATTTAGTTTTATACAGAGCGTTCAGAAAAGCCTAGCCAAACCAAACTTATGTGTTTTTTTAATGGAACACTGTATATTTTTAGATATTTGAAATCTGCTCATTGTCGCAAGTTTAATGATACATTATATAATATGTTTGTTTCAAGCGTTTGGAAAATATTCGACCTTGAAACTTTTAATTTTGCACGTTTGATGTCAATTTTTTTGAAAATGAAACCTTTGCGGGTATAGGAAAAAATTTAATAAAAGATGATGAAATATGGTTGCATTTCGCCATAGTCAAAATTTGAATACAACCTGTTGATTCAGTATTCAGTAAACAAATTACATAGAAGTGCATCCATATTTTTAGGGCGAATAATCACCATCATTTATGACCTTTTTTCCTACATGAGTTATACCGGCAAGGTTTCATTTTCGAAAAAATTGACATCAAAAGTGCAAAATTGGAAGTTTCAAGGTCGAATATTTTCCACGTCATTGAAATTGTGAGAATGAGCAGAGTTCAAATATCTAAAAATGTACAGGGTGTTCCATTTAAAAAAGACAGAATGGTTTTGCACCGCTTTTCTGAACACCCTGTATAAACTAAATAAACGCAGCTATAATATTGTTTAGTATTTAAGGCGTATAGGCCATCAGGTAGCCCATCCAAGCGGAAAAAGTGTGTTAGGTGCAGAGTTTGTGGTAAAAATTAAGTGGAAATTAAGCCTTTAAGTAGGTATATAGTATTTCTTTTAACTAACTTCCGGCCTTAGCGGAAATGAAAGTTATTTTCTGTAGTCTGATGTTCGATTCAAGTAGGCCAAACATTAGAAACAGATTTATGAAAAATAAATCAGCCATGACAAGAAAACTGATACCTAATCTAGTAGGCTGTCAATTCAGCATTTCCACTAACCTGTCAGATTAATTTCAAATTTTGTTGCTGAATCTATAGTTACAGTTACAGTTTAAAAAAATGTTTTTGAAAGAAGAATACTTTTATATTTTAGAGATCTTTTTCAGAAATAATAAAAGTTATTATGAACTTTGAGAGAGTATTCTCGTAAATAACGAAATAGATACCTTCCGAGTGTGTCCCTGATAATAATATGAATATGTAATGTATCTGTTACAGACCGTATACAAAAGAACTAGTCCATATGTAAACGGACTGAAGATATTAGTCCATATGTATAAGAAGCTTGTCCTTCAACAAACGGTCTAGTCGGTTTGCAAAAGGACTAGGTAGTCCTATTATATACGGTCTATCTGCAACTGGACCATATACCATATATCACAGAGAGATTTAAACAAAGACAGAATGTATGTGCAATGTTTTCCGGGCGGTTTCGACGTCCGCCATTTCTGAATTACCCCTATAGGAAGCAAAATTAATCTGACAGATAAGTCAATCTTATTATGTCATGGCTGACTTGATTTGTCATAAATTTGGTTTTAATGTTTGACCTACTTTTGGATCGAACTTTTGTCTCTCGTATTTATAGATGATTTAGATTGACAGGGAGCAGTGGAGTCGCGTCGGGGAGGCCAGGGGGGCACGGCCCCCCCTGACAGTGACAGTACAAGTTGTTTTATTTCGGGAGTATTTTTTGTTTTTGTTTCATATATTATTTTTTAACTCGTTGGTTTATTAAAAATATGAAAATAAAAAGTAATCGTTTTCTTTTTACCATTTTTGTTTAATGTTTAGTGAAATGCTGTTCATTGTCTTGAGAAGAAAAATTGAAGGTGCCCCCTGTTTCTGAAGTCACGCGACGCTACTGACAGGGAGTGAAATTAATCAGACAGGTAAGTAGAAATCTTGAATTGACAGCCTACTTGATTGTCAGTTTTATTATCATGGTCGACTTGATTTTTCATAAATCTGGTTCTAATGTTTGGCCTACTTTTGGATCGAACATCAGACTCTGACACTAAGAGATAGTATGTTTCTGTTACGAATTTTGTCTCTTCTTTATAGAAATTTAGATTGTCAGGAAGTGAAATTAATCTGACAAGTAAGTGGAAATGTTGAATTGAAAGCCTACTTGATCGTCAGTTTTATTGTCATAGCTGACTTGATTTTTCATAAATGGTTAAATGAAATGTGCCAGTTGTAAAATGCAGAAACTCACTTTAATTTCCGCTAAAACCAGTAGTAATTATTAATATTGAGGAATACTACTTAATAAGGTTCTCTAATGGTTGTGTATTACGTAAAACATTAATTTTATTATTTTGCAAAATAATCCTGATAACTTTTTTATTCACCCCCTTATACGAAATCAGAATACGCCCTCGAATTCCCCTTACTCTTTACTAAAAACTAATTTTTTTAATGTTGATTTTATGCTAACCTGTGGAAACGTAACACACTTTTTCCGCTTGGATGGGCCACCCTGATGATGTACCTACGCAGCTGAAGGTTTAAATTAGAATGCCGTTTTTAACAATTTTTAGTGTTTTTAATCGGTCTAGTGGACGTCTAATTTACATAGCCTCGCAGGTAAAACAAACCTCTAATGGAGGCACCAATAGAGGGCGCCGCATGTGGGAAATTCCAATAAAAATATAATCGGCTGTCCTGGCGACAATAATTCGGTGGCCTTGAAAGCACATATCCCATAAAAAACGCTGCAACGTTGTCGATGCAAGAACATGTGAATAGAAGGAATAGCATTTATACGAGTAGTAATAATAAGGCAGCCACAATTCGAAATTATTAGAATTATTCCAGATGCACCAATCCGCGATCCGCGATTGGAGAAAATTTCCTGCCAAAAACTACTCCCTGCATCTCTTTGGCGAAACAACTTCATACCTCCACTAGGGCGTTCAAAAAGTCTCAGAAATAAAAAAAACTGCGGGAAAAAACTACCCCTTCCCATCCCCGAAGTTGTTTTTGGTCAGATCCCTGCCATTTTTAGCAAGGACGTTTAAAATTATTCCGGACCCAGACACACCCAATCCGCGGTTGAAAAAATTTGCCGGACAAAACTACCCCCTGCATCCCTTTAGAAAAAAAAATGATAACTCCATTGTTTATGGTCCGATTTTCGTCGTTTTCAGAAGGATGTTAAAAAAAGTCAGTCTGAGAAATAAAAAAAACTGCCGGAAAAAAACTACCCCTTCCCACCCCCGAAGTTGTTTTTGATCGGAACCTTGCCATTTTTAGCAAGGACGTTTAAAATTATTCCAGAAGCACCAATCCACGGTTGAAAAAAATTGCCGGACAAAACTAACCCCTGCATCCCTTAAGGGAAAAAAATGATAACTCCATTGTTTATGGTCCGATTTTCGTCGTTTTCACAAGGATGTTGAAAAAAGTCAGTCTGAGAAATAAAAAAAACTGCCGGAAGAAAAAACTACCCCTTCCCACCCCCGAAGTTGTTTTTGGTCGGATCCTTGCTATTCTTGGCAATGTCGTTCAGAATGACTCCAGAACCACCAATCCGCGGTTGAAAAAAATTGGCGGACAAAACTAACCCCTGCATCCCTTTAGGGAAAAAAAAAGATAGCTCCATTGTTTATGGTCCGATTTTTGCCGTTTTCACAAGGATGTTAAAAAAAGTCAGTCTCAGAAATAAAAAAAACTGCCGGAAAATAACTACCCCTTCCCACCCCCGAAGTTGTTTTTGGTTGGATCCCCGCCATTCTTAGCAAGTACGTTCAAAATGATTCCAGAAGCACCAATCCACGGTTGAAAAAATTTGCCGGAGAAAAATACCCCCTGCATTTCTTTAGGAAAAAAATTATAACTCCATTGTTTCTGGTTCGATTTTCGCCGTTTTCAAAACTACGTTCAAAAAGTCTCAGAATTAAAAGAACTGCCATTTAGCGTTTTTTTTTCTTATTTAAAATCTGCCACAACTATTGCTTTAATCAGGACAAATCAAAACCCTCATATACCAAATTTGTACAAAAATATACAGGGAGTTCCATGCTACAGGGTGTCAAAGTTAAACAAAATAGGAATTTTAAGCGCAACTGGTGAATCAAGTGCGGGCCAAGGAGCTTAAATTCTCAATATGGCGGACTTCAGAGAAAAATCTGAAAAATGCATAACATACAGGGTGTCACGGAGCCAGTAATTCAAACGAATTCTGTGGAAAGGGGACTCTATTTAGGGATATTCGAAGTTTGACTGTTGAGAAGTTATTACTTTTATGATTTTCGTAAAACGAAACTTCGTTAAGACTCTTGGGGGTGGGGAGGGTTAGTTTTTTTGTCTGAAAATTTGTTTTTGAATTCTGAGACTTTATAATATCCTTGTGAAAAGGCGACAATCGGACCAGAAAAAATGCACTAATGATATTTTTTCGTAAAGGGGTGCAGGGGGTAGTTTTGTCCGACAAATTTTTTCAATCGCAAATTGGTGGGATTACTTATTTGGAACGTCCTTGCTGAAAATGGCGAGGATTCGACCAAAAACAATTTCGGGGGTGGGAAGGGGTAGTTTTTTGTCAGGCAGTTTTTTATGCTTCTGAGACTCTTTTGAACGTTCTTGTGAAAACGGCGAAAATCGGACCAGAAATAATGGAGGTATCAATTTTTTCCCTAAAGGGATGCAGGGGGTAGTTGTGTCAGGAAAATTTTTTCAACCGCGGATTGGTGCGTCTGGATAAATGTTGAACGTTCTGGCTGAAAATGGCGAGGATTCGACCAAAAACAACTTCGGCGGTGGGAAGGGGTAGTTTTTTGTCAGGCAGTTTTTTATGCTTCTGAGACTCTTTTGAACGTCCTTGTGAAAACGGCGAAAATCAGACCAGAAACAATGGAGTTATCAATTTTTTTCCTTAAAGGGATGCGGGGGGTAGTTGTGTCAGGAAAATTTTTTCAACCGCGGATTGGTGCGTCTGGGTAAATTTTGAACGTTCTGGCTGAAAATGGCGAGGATTCGATCAAAAACAACTTCGGGGGTGGGAAGGGGTAGTTTTTTGTCAGGCAGTTTTTTATGCTTCTGAGACTCTTTCGAACGTCCAACAACTTCGGGGGTGAGAAGGGGTAGTTTTTTTTTCGGCAGTTTTTTTATTTCTCAGACCGACTTTTTTTTAACATCCTTGTGAAAACGGCGAAAATCAGACCAGAAACAATGGAGTTATCAATTTTTTTCCTTAAAGGGATGCAGGGGGTAGTTTTGTAGGGCAATTTTTTTCAACCACTGATTGGTGTTTCTGGAGTCATTCTGAACGACCTTGCTAAGAATAGCGAGGATCCGACCAAAAACAACTTCGGGGGTGGGAAGGGGTACTTTTTTTCGGCAGTTTTTTTTATTTCTCATACTGACTTTTTTTAACATCCTTGTGAAAACGACGAAAATCGGACCAGAAGCAATGGAGTTATCATTTTTTTTCCTAAAGGGATGCAGGGGGTAGTTTTGTCCGGCAATTTTTTTCAACCGCGGATTGTTGCTTCTGGAATAATTTTGAAAGTCCTTGCTAAAAATGGCGAGGTTCCGATCAAAAACAACTTCGGGGGTGAGAAGGGGTAGTTTTTTTTTTCGGCAGTTTTTTTATTTCTCAGACCGACTTTTTTTTAACATCCTTGTGAAAACGCCGAAAATCGGACCATAAACAATGGAGTTATCATTTTTTTCCTAACGGGATACAGGGGGTAGTTTTGTCCGGCAATTTTTTTCAACCGCGGATTGGTGCTTCTGGAATAATTTTGAACGCCCTTGCTAAAAATGGCGAGGTTCCGATCAAAAACAACTTCGGGGGTGGGAAGGGGTAGTTTTTTTCCGGCAGTTTTTTTTATTTCTGAGACAGACTTTTTTTAACATCCTTGTGAAAACGGCGAAAATCGGACCATAAACAATGGAGTTATCATTTTTTTTTTCTAACGGGATGCAGGGGTAGTTTTGTCCGGCAATTTTTTTCAACCGCGGATTGGTGTTTCTGGAGTCATTCTGAACGACCTTGCTAAGAATAGCGAGGATCCGACCAAAAACAACTTTTTTCAACCGCGGATTGGTGCTTCTGGAATAATTTTGAATGTCCTTGCTAAAAATGGCAAGGTTCCGATCAAAAACAACTTCGGGGGGTGGGAAGGGGTAGTTTTGTTCCGGCAGTTTTTTTATTTCTGAGACTGACTTTTTTTAACATCCTTGTGAAAACGGCGAAGATCGGACCAGAAACAATGGATTTATATTTTTTTCTTCCTAAAGGGATGCAGGGGGTAGTTTTGTACGGCAATTTTTTTCAACCGCGGATTGGTGTTTCTGGAGTCATTCTGAACGACCTTGCTAAGAATAGCGAGGATCCGACCAAAAACAACTTCGGGGGTGGGAAGGGGTAGTTTTTTTTCCGGCAGTTTTTTTTATTTCTCAGACTTACTTTTTTTTAACATCCTTGTGAAAACGACGAAAATCGGACCATAAACAATGGAGTTATCATTTTTTTCCTTAAAGGGATGCAGGGGGTAGTTGTGCCAGGAAATTTTTTTCAACCGCGGATTGGTGCGTTTGGGTAAATTTTGAACGTTCTGGCTGAAAATGGCGAGGATTCGACCAAAAATACAACTTCGGGGGTGGGAAGGGGTAGTTTTTTGTCAGGCAGTTTTTTATGCTTCTGAGACTCTTTTGAACGTTCTTGTGAAAACGGCGAAAATCGGACCAGAAACAATGGAGTTATCAATTTTTTCCCTAAAGGGATGCAGGGGGTAGTTTTGTCAGGTAAATTTTTTCAACCGCGGATTGGTGCGTCAGTTTTTTGTCAGGCAATTTTAAGTAAGTATATGTACATCAATATGAATCTCAAAAATCCTTACCTACCAATTCCATCTTTTTTGCCTCTTTCTGAGAACATATTATTTATATCACAGATGTATATAGCTTAGCTAAGCTATATAGGTCTGTGTTTATATACTTAATACGTCTGCTTGTATGCAGATGTATTTTTATCCCTAAAATGGGCCGGATAGGCGACATTTGGCAACGACGAGTGGAAAGATGTAGAACTCAGCGACCTCTATGGGACGGTAGTGGAAATATTTGTACGAATTCCCACAAAGGATGCCAACTCCAGGGACTTGGCGTCCTTTTGGGTTCGCCTAGAAATATACGGCGAGGCACAGTCTGTAGCGAAGCTATATAGGTCTGTGGTAATATTTTGCTTATTTCGGGGGGGGGGGGGGGGGGGGTTTGAACCCCCGAACCCCCCCCCCCCCCTTGGCTACGCCCGTGATAGACAAAAATCACTTTCACGAAAAATCAGCGTTAAGAGCAAGGTGTGGTTTCATGTTATTGTCCTCTTTTTCTGTTTTCGGTTTTTTGCACTTTTTTATTGTCCTCTTTTTCTGTTTGCGTTTTTTTGCACTTTTTGCATTTCGAGGTACCCGTGAATCTGGGCAACTAGTACCTCCATTGTTGTTAGTTGATGAAGTATTTATTTCAAAATGTAAGATCGTTTGTAGAAAGACTGGAACTTTGTATAGAGCGTGACGGTGCACACTTTGAACATTATTAAGGTTGTAGAAATAAATTAACGCTGATTTTTCGTGAAAGTGATTTTTGTCGATTATTTTCTGATGCAACTATTAGATATTTTTGAAGTACCTAATGCATAAATGAACGCTAATCACAAAATATAAATAAAAAATAAGGGGTGCCATTTGAAAAAAAAAAAAGTTGGTCACCATAGCAACGTAACTATGACGAATGGAAAAAATTCAACGTCACCAGAAAGTGCCAAAAAATTAGCCAAGAAACTTTTGTATAACATATATTTTTTTCAAAAACAAAAATTAAAAAAAATACACCCATTATTCCATACATTTGACGGACCCTGTACATATACCTAGCTATACCAAACTTTACAGAAATTCTGTAAACTTTGGCTATACCTTAGTATTGAAAACATTTTAAATAATAAACTGAAATAATCCTCAAGAAAAATTTGCTTGTGCATGCTTTCGTTGATTGAGGATTCCTTCCTCCATCGACGATGCTTTTGATGAGGATAAGATCACAGACCTATACAGGATGTCTATTTAAGTGGAGCCAGTCAAGAATATCTTGATAAATATGCATTTTCCGGTTTCGGAGAACTTTCTTTGAAAGAAAAGATTGCTTTTTTGATGGTCGCTAACTTTATGCAAAAGCATATTCAAGAATTACTTTCCTAGATATTTTTGAAAAACCTTTGTAAAAACCGCCTTGTTTTAAGAGTTACTGAAAAAATTCTTAATGACGTTTGTGGGCAAAACTGACTGCTTTCAGCTTACTACTGGCATGCTAGAAAATTTTTAAAATGTCCGAGATACCTTTATCAATACCTCCTGAGAAATTTCCAAGATTTGCAAAATAGTAGTTATATGTTGTGAAATATAGCGTTGATTTCCATCGACGAATATATACAGTGTCTGCCAGAAAGTTGGACACAAATGGGAATTTTCTTTATTTGAAGTTTCTCAAAAAAAGTATTCTTGATAAAAGTTGGTGCTTGTGCTTAAACTCAAAATCTACACGTAAAAATTTTAAAATTTCTATTCATATACAGGGAAGGCTGAAAAATACTTATGAAAATTCCTCAAGAGGAACTACAGCACTATGACACTAAGAAAAGTTGTTTGGAATCCCAAGACAATGTCAAATATGAATTCACAGGCACCTACTCAAAAGAAGAAGAAAAATCACTTTCGCATTTTTTTATTCACCACGCTGTATAATAGAAAATATTAATATTAGCTATGTACCTATTTTGAGGCACATCTTCGAGCATGACAGTACGATACCAACGATTTTTATTTACGTTCAACTAGCATCTTAAAAACACTTAATAACTGAAACTTCTGCAAAGTTTGTCGTTTTTTTGTGTCCAGGTAAAATACTACTAGGTATAATTTCAAACATAACATAGTAAATAATCTTTGGAACACAAAAATATTTTAATACAGCTACAATTTAAGAGTTATTTAATAAATGATAATTCAACAATAAAAATATCACAACAAAAAAATATTATGAGAATAAACATTTCAGTGACTACTCTACATGTGCCCCTTCCTTCGTTTCCTTTCGCCTTCAACCAGCGACTATCCCGCTCGGCAATATCACAAATTTTTGAATACGTTTCCTCAATGTTTGAATGCGATTTTGCTTCACAACTCTCAAAGCTTTCGGCTATGGCTTTTTCAACCTGTCCAAGTTCAATTTTTTGTTTTTTTTTATTTGGGACCTTCCCTACGACTCGTGCTCGATTTGGACAAATAACTTGGGCAACCTGCTAACTTACAAGGTATTGCACCTAAAAAAGTAAGTATATTTTGTAAAAATATAATAAAATTAACTTGCCATGAAAATTTAAAACCTTTAGCTATATAACATACCTTAGAATGTTTCTTGACTACAAAGTAAGCCCTTTTTATGGCTTGCACCCTTGTTTGTATAAATAAGGCTTGCACCCATTTTGTCCTCTTTTTCTGTTTGCGTTTTTTTGCACTTTTTGCATTTCGAGGTACCCGTGAATCTGGGCAACTAGTACCTCCATTGTTGTTAGTTGATGAAGTATTTATTTCAAAATGTAAGATCGTTTGTAGAAAGACTGGAACTTTGTATAGAGCGTGACGGTGCACACTTTGAACATTATTAAGGTTGTAGAAATAAATTAACGCTGATTTTTCGTGAAAGTGATTTTTGTCGATTATTTTCTGATGCAACTATTAGATATTTTTGAAGTACCTAATGCATAAATGAACGCTAATCACAAAATATAAATGAAAAATAAGGGGTGCCATTTGAAAAAAAAAAAAAGTTGGTCACCATAGCAACGTAACTATGACGAATGGAAAAAATTCAACGTCACCAGAAAGTGCCAAAAAATTAGCCAAGAAACTTTTGTATAACATATATTTTTTTCAAAAACAAAAATTAAAAAAAAATACACTCATTATTCCATACATTTGACGGACCCTGTACATATACCTAGCTATACCAAAGTTTACAGAAATTCTGTAAACTTTGGCTATACCTTAGTATTGAAAACATTTTAAATAATAAACTGAAATAATCCTCAAGAAAAATTTGCTTGTGCATGCTTTCGTTGATTGAGGATTCCTTCCTCCATCGACGATGCTTTTGATGAGGATAAGATCACAGACCTATACAGGATGTCTATTTAAGTGGAGCCAGTCAAGAATATCTTGATAAATATGCATTTTCCGGTTTCGGAGAACTTTCTTTGAAAGAAAAGATTGCTTTTTTGATGGTCGCTAACTTTATGCAAAAGCATATTCAAGAATTACTTTCCTAGATATTTTTGAAAAACCTTTGTAAAAACCGCCTTGTTTTAAGAGTTACTGAAAAAATTCTTAATGACGTTTGTGGGCAAAACTGACTGCTTTCAGCTTACTACTGGCATGCTAGAAAATTTTTAAAATGTCCGAGATACCTTTATCAATACCTCCTGAGAAATTTCCAAGATTTGCAAAATAGTAGTTATATGTTGTGAAATATAGCGTTGATTTCCATCGACGAATATATACAGTGTCTGCCAGAAAGTTGGACACAAATGGGAATTTTCTTTATTTGAAGTTTCTCAAAAAAAGTATTCTTGATAAAAGTTGGTGCTTGTGCTTAAACTCAAAATCTACACGTAAAAATTTTAAAATTTCTATTCATATACAGGGAAGGCTGAAAAATACTTATGAAAATTCCTCAAGAGTAAAGTACCCTTATTTTTAGAACTACAGCACTATGACACTAAGAAAAGTTGTTTGGAATCCCAAGACAATGTCAAATATGAATTCACAGGCACCTACTCAAAAGAAGAAGAAAAATCACTTTCGCATTTTTTTATTCACCACGCTGTATAATAGATAATATTAATATTAGCTATGTACCTATTTTGAGGCACATCTTCGAGCATGACAGTACGATACCAACGATTTTTATTTACGTTCAACTAGCATCTTAAAAACACTTAATAACTGAAACTTCTGCAAAGTTTGTCGTTTTTTTGTGTCCAGGTAAAATACTACTAGGTATAATTTCAAACATAACATAGTAAATAATCTGTGGAACACAAAAATATTTTAATACAGCTACAATTTAAGAGTTATTTAATAAATGATAATTCAACAATAAAAATATCACAACAAAAAAATATTATGAGAATAAACATTTCAGTGACTACTCTACATGTGCCCCTTCCTTCGTTTCCTTTCGCCTTCAACCAGCGACTATCCCGCTCGGCAATATCACAAATTTTTGAATACGTTTCCTCAATGTTTGAATGCGATTTTGCTTCACAACTCTCAAAGCTTTCGGCTATGGCTTTTTCAACCTGTCCAAGTTCAATTTTTTGTTTTTTTTTTATTTGGGACCTTCCCTACGACTCGTGCTCGATTTGGACAAATAACTTGGGTAACCTGCTAACTTACAAGGTATTGCACCTAAAAAAGTAAGTATATTTTGTAAAAATATAATAAAATTAACTTGCCATGAAAATTTAAAACCTTTAGCTATATAACATACCTTAGAATGTTTCTTGACTACAAAGTAAGCCCTTTTTATGGCTTGCACCCTTGTTTGTATAAATAAGGCTTGCACCCATTTTGCCCTCAAAACTGGATCCTTAGGAAAGGCAAAAACGGACACTTTTGGCTTTGGCCCGGTTAGGTAATTGCCATCGACGAATTTGGGACACAACACTTCTCGGGCATGGGTACAACCACAGACCTATATTATTATACCGAAAAAATACGAGGAGTGAAGAGTTAAATTGTTATTACGTTTGAATATATTATGTAGTAATAGTAGCGCCTAGCGCCATCTTTTGACGAGAGGCAGACGCAGTTGCAGCCGAACTATTTTGTATTGTAGGGACACTTTGCGTTGTTTCTCGATTATTCGCCACGCCCCTAGGTCGAAATGAGCGGAACTTTGTGGAAGTTCCTGGAAGTTTCTGGACGGCTACTGGGCTGCTATATAAGCGGCGCCGCTGTTATTCGATGACCTTGTTAAGGATAGATACGTGAATCATTATTACTGTCGAAAAATGGAGGGGAAAAAAAGGAAGGGTGATAAACCTAAAGGTATGGACTACTGGAAAAAGTGGTGTAGTCAAGGTCAAGGGGTTTCTAATAAAGAAACAAATTTGGATTTAGCTATCAAAGCTTCAGCTACCTTGCATGCTGATAAGAAGACTGCCTACCCCGAAATCTAGTTTGGAATGCCTAGATATGTGCGATAAAAACCTTTATCCTAATATTTACACATTACTACAAATCTTGGCTACCATTCCTGTATCCACTGCTACCCCAGAAAGGTCTTTCTCGAGCCTAAGGAGACTGAAAAACTATTTACGAAACACTACAAGTGAAAACAGACTTAATGGTTAATGAACATTCACTATGGAACAGAAATTCATGCAGATGAAGTAGTGGATATATTTAAAAGAAAAAGCCGAAGATTTCTTCTTTAATGGTTTTAAATTTAGCGCAGAGGAACGAAATTAATTTATCCATTTCATTTAAAGTTAAGAACTTTATAAATATGTCGTAGTTTTTCGGATGAATATATAGATATTAAATTTCATGTAAGTATATTTTTGTTGTTTTATTTACTTCTCAAACTAAACCCCCCCCAAAACTAAATCCTGGCTACGCCCGTGTTGTCTATTATTTTCTTATGCAACCATTAGATATTTTTGAAGAAACTTTTGTATAACACATTTTTTTTCAAAAGCAAAAATAAAAAAGATACACCCATTATTCCATACATTTGACGGACCCTGTATAATTGTAAATATCTGAATAAACTTTATTATAATAATTATTGTTTCCGTAATTATTTTCAACACCTAAAATTTATTTGCAATACATATAATGCGTCGACCTAGCCAGGGAAGAATATAATGACCTTGGGAGGCATTGTTGTTCCGGGACGGTTCGGGCACACAGAGATGCCACGATAAATCGTGAGATCTCACGATTTCATGCTCAATCTCACGATTCGACCATGAGATCTCAAGAATTTTATATAAAGCCACAATATATTGATTAAACATTGCATTCGTTTTTATTGTGGTGTATTTTTTTCTTTTCCGTGCTCACCACCGATAAATATATTTTAGATTCGCATAGTGCGCCCATGTTTCATGATGTAGATTGTGCAATTAGGCGCATATCGGCGCCACCATCACGCCCGGTTACCAGAATGACGTTTATACCTAGACCTAACCTAGCTGTTTTGTGACATCTTGTGTGTCAAATGTCAAAGCCTCTTTAATCTGTGATGACTGTTAGTGACTGTGATATTTATTATTTCTGAATAATAGTAAGCCCCATATTGTAGTGTGTTCGATAACGGTGTGCACATATACCGCGCAGTCCTAGAACTGTCCTATTATGTTTCGGGAACTATTTTTACAACGGAACTCGAACAAAGCTATAATAACATCGCTCACATCCCGTTGGGTATGTTCTGTGACGCTCACTTTGAAAAGCTAATATTTGAGGACATACAAGTTTTATTTTTTAATTGATTTACATTTTATTTTCATTTTTTTTACAAAAAATATTCAAAAACATATATCTCACGATTTCCTCACGATTTTTTTCGACCGATCTACTGATTTTCTACGACGGCAATCTGGCATCACCAGAGCTTAGTTAATCGGCCGACCGGTAATGACTCAGCGATCGATGATATCTGGCCTTGGTCTTTTGTGTCACCCTTGTCTCTGTATAAATAAGGGTGTCACAGAATAGGGGCATTATTCTGTGTTTGTGTGCTGGGTGCTAATAGACGTAAAATGGTGAAATTTTAGCTCTGGATATTTTTGCTTGCTTTTCCCACATTTCCAGAACACACACTTGTTTCCAGACATTTCCCGACACAATAATAAACAGTACGCCTCTTTGTTTAGGCTAAAAAAAAACACACGGCTACGGGCGCCACGGCACACGTTTCGTTATTTTGTAAAAATTTTGCTCTGTATGTCCGACCGGCCAGCCCGTCACAATTCTTTGTAGCAGCATCGTTCTTGGCGTAGCACAGGTTTCTAACGACCGACATCGAGTAAGAAGCGCTAAGGTTTTTGATTTTGATATTAAGTGGCGCCCTTGTGAATCCAATCATCAGATCTCCGATAGTTTTAGATTTTGATAATAGGTGGCGCCTTGTGAATCATATCTCCGTTAGTTTTAGATTTTGATAATAGGTGGCGCCTTGTGAATCATATCTCCGTTAGTTTTAGATTTGGTCCTTAGAGGCCGACACAAGCAACTAAATCTATTAATATATAGAAATTCCGCCATAAGAAAAAGCTAACTAGTCTTATAAACAAGGGTATAACGTAGGTATAATAAAAATGGCCAAACCCTCTGTACAAGCGTATTGGGATATATGGCTATGGCCAGTGTCGAAATAGCCTCCCAGGTAAATTAGACTCCTTATAGAGATGAAACGGCGGTCCCTGTCCACCCCAAATTATCGAATTAACGGCGGTACACGGATACACAATATGTCATTCGGGCACTACATTGATCCTTGTGCATCGGACTAATGCACCTATTTGTGAAAATAGCCAAAAGCACCGAGGGTTTTACCAGCTTGGTTGGATATACGCTATTTATTATTTGCTGGTTGGTTTATTTGCACACGGGTACCCTAAAATACAATAGAGTTTTATGAATATATCTGTATATACAGCGTGATCAGTTAAGGGCGGCCCTCGGCTATTTCTCGGGAACTATGCAAGCTAGAAAGATGCGGTAAAAAAATTGTTAATAAAAGTGACCCAAATAATTGCAATAAAAATATTTTCAAGTTCCTTCGTTTGTTGTTGTATAAAACTGTATTTTCTCCACAAATCGCCTACCTTATCTGGATCTGAAATAGTATTTTTAAAACGTCTCTCTCTACAATTTTTGTTAAAACAATTTTTTCGTGGTTGCTACGGCAACGGCGCTACGAAGGAAAGCGGTGTTAAAAATTCAAAACGTCATATCTCGAATATGCCTAAACCCAGTTCACCAAACTATAGCTCATATTAAAGAGTGTTTTAAGGAGAATTTACCGCCCTTTTGACATAGACAAATTAATAAGTATGATCAACGCTAGGGGGCGCTATTCAGAAAATGTCCATATTTGTTCGATTTTCTAAAAAAATTCAAATGCAACCCTATAGTAATATTTACCTTATGTGATGCGACAATTCATGACAAAAATAAATATGAAAACCGCAAGTCGATATCTTATTCCGTTTTAATGTTGTAGTAGAAAATGTGCACAAATGACATCATTACATGGTGGGTAGTTTCAAATGTGAGAAAAACGAAAAGAATAAAAATAAGAGTATTTTTATTATACAATTCATTAGAACTAAAAAAACACTTATCTAATATGTTGGAAATGTTTCCCATCATTTAGCCTTCTTGAAATTGATGATGCTGTTAATTGTATTCTGAATTCGTTGACAACGAATTAAAATGTACAACGAATCGTTGTATCATATCATCACGTGTTGTTGGCGCAGCTTTATACACTAATTGCACAGATGACAAAGACCTAGCTGACAGGTTCAGTTTTTTGTTTCATAGTTAAGTAAATATTTTATTATTTTAAAATTTACTAGGGTCATGTGTCATGATGCCTTTTGTGCACATTTTCTACTACAACTTGAAAACGGAATAAGATATCGACTTGCCGTTTTCATATTTATTTTTGCCATGAATTTTCGCATAACATAAGGTAAATATTACTATAGGGTTGCATTTGAAATTTTTGAGAAAATCCAACAAATATGGACAATTTCTGAATGGCGCCGCCTAGCGTTGAACATACTTATTAATTTGTCTATGCCAAAAGGGCGGTAAATTCTCCTTAAAACACTAATATGAGGTATAGTTTGTTGAATTGGGTTTAGGCATATTCGAGATATGACGTTTTGAATTTTTAACACCGCTTTCCTTGGTAGCGCCGTTGCCGTAGCAACCACGAAAAAATTGTTTTAACAAAAATTGCAGAGAATTATAGGGAGGTTCTAAAAATACTATTTCAGATTCAGATAAGGTAGGCGATTTGTGGAGAAAAAGACAGTTTTATTCAACAACATGGTGAATTCGCCCCCTGGCGGCAAACGAACCCAAGTAGCATCGTAGTGATAAAAACTTATATCGCCACTTCTACCGCGTGGCCATTACGTAATCACCACTAAATCTACAACTTTGCAGTAAGATTCACTTTATTTTCTACGGAAATAGTGGTAATCACGTCAATTTCACCGCTAGTAGTCACTTTATAGTTTCATAACTTTTTAGTGGTGCTTAAGGTGTTTGGAACGTCGTGATTACTACCGAAAATCAACTTAAAGTTCTTATGCTTTCAAAGTGGAAAATGGAAGTGGCGGCGACCAAACTGTATCACTAAAATATATCTTAGAAGTGGCGACAACTTTAGCGTGCACGTGATAGTGGCGGCCACGTTTTGGTCACCTATACTAAACCTTGAAAGTGGCGAAACTTGTTGGTGATAACTAGTGGTCATCGCCAAGTTTTTGCCACTTTTAGAAGAGATTTTCACGTTCGCATATGACATCAAAGCCACTACAAAGTTATCATTACCATCAAAATTGACTGTATAGTGACCGTCACTATCAAGTGAGGCTTACTTGCTATTTTGCTGTTGCACGTGCATATTTCTGTTGCACGTGCATATTTCTGTCAATGTGGTGATTGTAGTGCAGTAAGATTTAGTGTCCATTCTTTGAATTAATTATTCGATGTGTGCGGTTTAAATACCTACTAGTATAGTGTTTAAGTCGAGTAGTCAATATGAACAACATGATGATGTGCATATTACACTCTGGGAGAGCAGGACCTGCTTCCAGAATATTGTCGTTTGAGGAGGTGTGACAGCGGTGTAAGCTTCTTAGGGATAAGAATCTTTAACAAGCTACCACAGTGCCTACTCTGAGATGCCACTTCCATAATTTAAAAACTGTTAAGTAATTTTTGCTACTTTGTTCTCAATGCTTTTTACTCGGTGGACGAATTCTTGAATAAAACCTTCGCCTAAGTAAGTGTTTGTTATTGTGGATTTATTATTGTAAATTTATTTCGAGATTTTAACTAAATTTAAAATATGTACTACGTAAGTGCCTGTTTGTCTTATTATGCTTAATGTATGTATCTTAACACGAAATAAAGAATTTGTTTTAATAGTCGTTGCGAATGCTTTGTTCCCTAAATTTTGAGGTTATGGAAATTGGCACTCGCGCGTGTAGAGATGATGGTGGCTGCGATGGTGTCTGTGACTTGGCCGCCACTTTCAAATGGTGAAAGTAACTATAAAGTGGATTAACACAGTTTCCGCCACTATACGGCCACTAAGGTCAAGTAACAAACACATGAAATACGCATATGTGTGTGGAAATCACTTTAAAGTTATATTTTAGACAAGACGCCATATTTAAGAATAAGATTTATGCCGCCATTATGATAAGATGAACACTGAACAAGCTACTGAATAAAAGTTAATTTCTCGTCAATTCATTAAAATATAGTATATTGGTAAGTAATTATTGGTTTTACGTAACCAGGAATAATAAAAAAAATGTTTGCGGTATGTAGGTAGATATGTTTAAAAAGTGTGCTCCTCACTTTTTATTTTATTTTTTGAAAATATTGCATATTTCGGGAGGGAGTGCTCATATTTCGAGCTATAAGGTCTATGTTTGACAGTAAACTTGAAATCGTTTTGTTTTTATCCCCATCTCCTAATTACATTAAAATAAAATAAATACTCATAGTATAGTTATATTCCCGATTGACACCGTCAATCAGTAATTTCGAGTTGGTGTGAGAAAGGCAGCAGGACATAATAGTTATGTACCTAAATAAGTTTAACGAGAGAATTCGAGTGACATGGAAAAGAAAGAGGCAAGTAGCCAAGTTTCACGTAGGTGGCCTCATAGGTACTGCCACTACGCGCCCACGTTTTTGCCACGTAAGTGCCACGTGGCTGGAACGTAACGGCATAAGTTGCAAAAACGTGGTGGCAACGTGGCAGCCACCCAAAAATTGTTCCCCATTTTGGTGGCAGCCACGTTATAGAAAGGTTCCTATAACGTGTCGGCCACTAGTGATAAACACTTTAAAGTTTCTACGGTAGTGGTCGTTACGTGGCGCCCACTAAAAATGCTACTTGGGAAGGAACTTGAAAACATTTTCATTGAAATTATTTGGGTCACTTTTATTAACAATTTTTTTACCGCATCTTTCTAGCTTGCATAGTTCCCGAGAAATGGCCGAGGGCCGCCCTTAACTGATCACGCTGTATAGAGTATCCAACAATCCACCTTTATATACAGTGTGTCTGGTTTTTCACCCCTGAAAATCTAAAGTTGGCGGGGGGAATCGACCGGGTGAGAAAACCATATTAGGCATTTTTTTATTTAAAATCCGACACCACAGCGTTAATCAGGACCACAGGACGGAACTCCCTATATATTTTTTGTTAAAATTTGGTATATGGGGGTTTTGGGGTGTTCTGATAACGCTGTGTAGACAGCTTTTAAATAAAAAAAAAAGATTTTACGGATTTGTACAGTTTTAAAGTTGTACACCCTGCATACCAAATTTGAACAAAAAATATGCAGGGAGTTCCATTCTGCAAGGGGTCAAAGTTGAGCAAAATAGTAATTTTAAAGGCATATGGCGAGTCCAGTGAGCCATGGAATGACTTCGAATAAAAGTCGAATGATGAAGAGGACCACTCACATTGTTGATGCGAAAAGATCCAATAAAAAATATACTGAATAAACTAAGTTGGAAATCAGGAACCTTTGGCACTTTGGAACAAAGTTTTGGTGTGTGGAATTAAGCAAAAGAAGTAGTAGGTATCTTGAATAGTCTGGCAAAAGTTATTGAGACTGTTAAGTATATACAACAACTTGTAGAGTCACTTTACTAATAAAATTACACAGTTTCAGAATGGCTTTGTTGCTGATAAATCTACGACAACAAATATTTGCGTGTATGCCTAAATGTTTTCGAGGCAATAAATAACAAAAACCAACTACACCTTTTCTAATTGTAATTCAGAAAAACACAAATGCATTTCAGAAAATCTCAATTGTAATTCAGATTTTCCATAAGTAATTCAGAAAATCTCATTTGTAATTCAGATTTTTCAAATGTAATTCAGAAAACCCCATTTGTAGTTCAGATTTTTCAAATGTAATTCAGAAAACCTCACTTGTAATTCAGATTTTCCATATGTAATTCAGAAAATTTCATTTGTAATTAAGAAAATCCCACTTGTAAATCAGATAACATCAAATGTAATCCAGATAACAGTTGTAAACCTGATTTTTTGATAATAGGTTTAAATAACAATAACCCTACACACTCGGTATTATAATAATTTTTAATCTCAAATAATTGTCAAAATGTAGATCTTTCGGAACAGTATATTTTTTAAAAAAAGTTTTTGAAAATCGGTCAACACGTAAAAAAATAATGAATTGTCTCGACTTGAAGTGAAACAACTGTATACTAATAAATGGGGCCATACATATTTTGAACTTTCCAGAACATGCCGATACAATATATATTTGAAAGTATGTGATTTAGCTTTAGCAACCTCTGTATTTTCCCGTGGACGTTTACTTGTTATCTACTGGATTACATTATATTAAAGCTTGAAGATACGCACGATCACCTTCAGGTAATTTTTATAAACACTTTAACAATTACGGTTAAAGAACAACCACAACTTACCGACAGTTTTGTCCTTGAGCTCGAGTACTTACTACACTTACTTTGTAGTTTGTATAGGTAAGCTTTACCATTAAACCTTGCTTTTTTTATTATTTCGCACTTTTTTCCCCTTTTTTCGTTGAATTTCGAATGAATTTGAAATATGTACGTCAGATGACACAACCGCCGCTTCAGCTCCATCTAGCAGAATATTTTAGAAACCACACCTCGAACCACAAAACATGTCCAGGAAATGTGCAGGTTCTCAAATAAATGACGATTTTGATTAGGCACTGTAGGCAAAGCAAACAGTGGACATGTGTGGTTTCTCTCTAAAAGATAGATTTATGTAAAACAAGTAGATTGGCGCTTCATTGAAAGACCGAGACACAAGCCTGCTGCAACCTGAGGGTAAGAACGCAAGCCAGCCGAAACCGCCATCATATTCATGATATGGATTCCAGCTTTTTCTGCATTTTGAGCACTTTGGCAACGCGCTCGAGAGTTCTAAAAGAGCTAATCATTGTGCTATAACGAAACACCTCTCTATGCCGTTTATTCCCGATCGTGCTCGTTCGTCCTTGCTGGAAATGCTTAAAATATAAATGCTCGCGCATTTTGCATTTCTAGTTACAGATGTATTCTATTTTTTTTTTAAATAAAACTCTGTATCTTCCAACAAAAGGCCATATCGAAATTAACACTTATTAAAAACAAACTAGACAGATTAGTTTGAAAATAGATTCTTTTAACTAATTTTTCATATCCTATATCATATCATCATATCTTCTTATCGGAAATATGGGTATTAGTTTACTCTTTTCGTTTTTTTAACCAACCCAAGGGGCATCCTGTATATTAACTTTTGATAAATGTCGAATATTTTAAGAGCAAATTACTGGAAAATATTTAAATAATCCACTAGTAGATAGTTCTTGAATATTTTGAACCATTTAAATGAGAATATAAGCTGTTCAAATATACACACAATTTTGCAATTACACCTGTTCCCGTTCCAGAGTCATTAATAAATGAGAGGAAGAAGAAAGACCATATTAGAGTCCTTGCATATACATGTAACTATTTTACAAAGTCCTGGAAAGCTATTACATAAAACTTTAATCTTGAAACTTTGAGTTTTATGTGTCTGAAGCATTGCACTATTCCCATGATACTTGAATTAACATTATAACGTTCCGTAAGCTGAAATTATTGCACGCGGTCTAAATATTTCATGCCTCAATTTACTGCAATAGTTCAATAATAAATGCAGACAGCAAAATTAAATTACTCAATTTAAAAACCTAGAAAATGATAAGTTTCAGTTTGAATGTAGTGACGAAAGAGAAATTTAACAGTGACCATCGAAAATAAAGCAAAGCATAGATATAAGAAAAAGTTGCCGATTTTTAAAATATTATTTATGGCGACCAATAATCAAAATTTTTAGATATTTATAAGAAATTCCCTCCTATATAGAATTTGGTAGACTCTTCAATATGAGGGTTTTTTATTGAACACCAAAAAATATAGGAACTTTTGTAGGTACCCCAAAAAATATGTCACAATGCTGGTGTGTCACCAAAAATCAAAATTTTGGAACTAATTTCACCAGAAAAGGGTCAAAGTTGCAATGCCAATGGGTGACAGTATTGCCAAAAACTAAATGATTTTTTCGTATCTCAAAGCAAGAAAGTCGGTTCTTCAGCGGAAGTCATGAGCTTTTATTTGGTACCCCATATGTGTTGATTTTCCCAATGGTAGTAGTTAAACATCTCTTGATGCTGATCTGACAGGACTGCCTAGCCGCTCGAAGGGTGACAGACTTTAACCGTATTGCAGTTTGCAGCGAAAATCGCCAGATACTACTTGATATTTTTAAAAAAAGTGCGAGGTGATCGAAAAAATTAGGCCATTAATATTTAAATTTGAATAACAACTATCGGATAAATGTGGGGCGACAGACCGAGTACACTCTCCCAACTAATACCCCAGAAAAGACTATTTTCTGGGGTTGATACTTAATAATATATGCATGCATGCATTATTTTTTAATAAGTGTTTGCGTCGCGGGCTCTTATTGGACTATTATAACATTAGGTATAGGATAGGGTTCCTGGATTGGAAGAGTATAAACAGTCAAAAGTTTTACATTATTTAATATTTTAATTGTTTCAATCCAGTTTTCAGGCTAATATTGACCAAAATTTCGACATAGATATGGATATGGTCAAAAGTTTCTCTTGATTCCGTAAATAATTGTAACCAGAAGTTACGCATACACATTTTATATTCAATGCAGTTTCAATTGGCAAATGATCTTTTTCTCTCGATGTAGATTATGAATTTGATTTTCATTAAAGACTTCTTTTAGTTTCTTGGTGATCTCTTACACTATATATATATATGTATACCTGGTCGATTTAGAGCATCGGTTTTTCTAATTCATGTTCCAAAAGTAGATATATTCTTCCCTCAAGTTTGTGATTTTTAAACCTCGCATATTTGGTTTTTCTGCTTTCTTTCCAGCTAAAAAACCTCATTGCATTTTTCTAATTTGTAATTTTTCCACATTTTTGGCAATGAAAAATTGATGGTCTTCGGTTGTGTTCTGGCAAATGAACCATGCTATTTAAATAAATGAGATATTTATTTATGATTTTTTTTACTGACTTTTTACACCTGTACAAGAAGGTATGTATGCAGAAAAAAATGTAGAAAAATTATTTTTCTGTTAAAAAATTACATTATTTTCCTAACTCTCCCAATCCGTTGAACTCTAGTAAGAGCAACTCATTTTCATAATAACGAAACCAAGACAAAGTTTTCTACAAGTTTTGCAACATTTTTTTGCAAACATGGATAGAAACAGCGATCGACGAAAGCATCTGCCGATTGACTGATAAAACGTTAATTTATGGCTGGAAAAAAGGATCGAGAAACTAGATGATTTCTATGGAGAGTGGTAAATATGAATTCTAGATAATTAAATAAATTCTAGATAACAGATAACAGTTATTTAATAATGAAACGGATTCGCCCATTCGACGTCATTCATTTACGTCTATTTTACGCAGAGACCAACGCCTAACTAATCGAATTTACATAACGATCTGTGGATTTCATTAAATGGCATTGTTATTCGCGTGCTGCGTAAAATGCCGTGGTTTGCAGAATTAAATTACATTTTTGGATGTCCGGCATCGAGCAATGGCACGACCACGGGATATGAACTAGGAAGTAATCTAAGGTCGGCCGAATTCCGTTCATATCCGGGTCATCAATTAACCGGTTGCTAACTGAATATATTTGATGAAGCCAAAGTTACGCTCCTATGTTTTTTTTTGTTAGATTGAATTTTAAAAAACCTTAAAATTTAGGATTTGCTATAATTATTAAAATTCATAAACCCTGTTATTTATACATTTATGAGCTAGGCAACTACTTATTTACAATTAGTACTCGTGAGAAGTTAAAAAAATTATCTTAGAAATGTAGTTCAACCTCTTTTCAAGAAATTATCAGAAAACATGTTCAATAGGAATTTTAAAGGAATTTCAAAACAGTTGAATTGTCAACAGGACCACTCAAAATGTTGGTGTGCAAAGATTTAGTACAAAAATATACCGAGTGTCTTTCTCTGTGCCATCTTAAAATACTGAATTTTTGGAACTTTAAATCGAGTAAGTAGGTATACCTATCAAAACCACTATACAGGGTGTTTAAAAAACTCGGCAAAATTTCGTAATTTACAGTTGCAACTGTAAATTCACAAGTACAACTGTAAATTTCGTAATTTACAGTTGCAACAGTAAATTTGCAAGTACAACTGTAAATTTACAGTTGCAACTGTAAATTACGAAACAGAACACTAAACAAAAGCTCACCCTTTCCTCAGTCATCCAAACATTATTTAGTTAGTGGTAGTTATTATAGTGCTTGTTAGTTACATGCCATGGATGAACTGATTAGTGCAAGGAATTACATGATTAGGACTTATTTTTTGCTTGGTCTAAAACATCATGAGATTAGTGCATCTCTTCAAATCAATGATGATAGTACCATTAGTGTACGGCAACTGCAAAGAGTCTTGCGACAGCTGAGATTATTTAGTATCCACTCGGTCACTCGTTTTTTGGAAAACCTATCTACAACTGCGCAGTTACATGGGTATCGATGGATGCATCTA
This sequence comes from Pseudeuparius sepicola, assembly GCA_963920635.1. NCBI lineage: Eukaryota > Metazoa > Arthropoda > Insecta > Coleoptera > Anthribidae > Pseudeuparius > Pseudeuparius sepicola. Next base: position 39,762,481 of record OY987302.1, on the reverse strand, counting down.
AAATGCCTACGAAATGGATTAGTAGATACCCAAGAAGTATTTGGAGTTACTAGGGATACTTGACCCCGAGGGTGTGGAAATGCGTCGAAAAAGAAGATTACAAAGGGGAAGATACTTCAATAAAGGACCTAATTATCTTTGGCATACTGACTGCTATGATAAATTAAAACCATTTGGCATTATGTATTACAGGATATACCGTACTTTCACCATTTTGGTAGACGTAGGGCCAAGGGCGCCCATAGAAAATATTTTAGGGGGGGGGGGGGAATTATCTCATCTAACCTTGTTCTTTTTAGAACTACCTAGCTCTGAATCGATAATTGGTTTATGTGATTGTGGCCCAGTTAAATTTTGTATAAATTATTTCAGGGGTTTGTTTTATACAGGGTGTCCCGAAATTAGCCTGCCATAATTTACCAGCGTGTTCGACGACCTAAAAAAATGAAAAAAGTTCCTATAAACATGGCCTCAAAAATGCCCCCTAATGGGGCTATAGCCCCCGAAAGGGGCAGTTTCACAAACGGGTTTCTATAAATATTTCCAGAACGAACAAAGATAAAATTCTGAAATTTGATATGAGATGTTCCTGTGAGATTTGACATTTACCGAGGTAGCGACAGTTAGACATTCTTAATCATAGCCGTCCCAAATGGGGGGGTTCAGGAGTTAAAATTACCCCAATTTTTTTGTATAGTTTTTTCCAGATTTCTTGCAAAATTATGAAAGTTGAAGGTATTCTACGAAGAAAAGGTGCTCTTGTTGAACTTCGATAGCATGCATCGTTTTCGAGTAAACTCGTTTTGAAATTTTTTTGCAGAGTGCCATGAAAATGCCTATTAGAAATTAGCCTGCCATAATCTACCACCACGTTTTTTGATACAAAAAAATTAAAAAAATTCGCATAAACATGGCCTCAAAAAAGTCCCCTAAGAGGGCTATAGCCCCCGAAATAGACACTTTGGAAATCGGTTTTTTCTAAATATTTCCAGAACGAACAAAGATAAAAGTATGAAATTTGGTGTGTGATATATCTGTGAGATTTGACGTTTACCGAGGTACAGAGAGTTTGACACTTTTCATCATAGGCGTCCCAAATAAGGGGAGGTCAAGGGGTTAAAAGTATCCCAAAATTTTTTCTGCGCTTTTTTCACGGTTTATTCTCCCAGGTATGTCACATACCAAATTTCAGAATTTTATCTTTGCTCGTTCTGGAAATATTTAGAAAAACCGTTGGCCAAAGTGTCCATTTCGGGAGCTATAGCCCTCTTGGGGGAACTTTTGAGGCAATGTCTATAGGAACTTTTTCATTTTTTTGGGTCGCAGAATACGCTGGTAAAATATGGCAGGCTAATTTCTAATACGCATTTTCATGGCCCTCTGCAAAAAAAAATCAATACGATTTTACTCGAAAACGGTGCACGCTTTCAAAGTTCGACAAGAGGCACAATTTTTTCGTAGAATACCCGGAAATTTTATAATTTCGCAATAAATTTGGGGAAAAGCACACACAAAATATTAAGGGTATTTTTAACCCCTTAACCCCCATTTAGGACCCCTATGATAAAGAATGTCTAACTATCGCTACCCCGGCAAATGTCAAATCTCACAGGTACATCACATACCAAATTTCAGAATGTTACCTTTGTTCGTTCTGGAAAAATTTGGAAAAAACCGTTTGTAAAACTGCCCCTTTTCGGGGCTATAGCCCCATTAAGGCGAATTTTTAAGGCCATGTTTATAGGAACTTTTTTCATTTTTTTAGGTCGTAGAACACGCTGGTAAATTATGGCAGGGTAATTTCGGGACACAATGTATACCTGGAAGAATATGAAAATAATCTTTTCCTCAACTATAATAAAATATAACGCGAAGAGATTTTGAGAATCTCCAGGGGGGGGGGCACGTGCCCCCCTTGCCCCCACCCTATGGGCGCCCATGCGTAGGGGACTAGACCGCGCGTCCAGCTAGGTTTGTCAGTCGTTGGCGGGGGGAGTACACAGTAGTCCCGCACCGCTTATCAGTCGAGTTTTGCGAGCAAAAAACGCGCCCCGCCCCCCGCCAACGACTGACGAACCTAGCCGAATACTCCGCCCTATGTATACTAAAACGGTGAAAGTACGGTATAGATGGATATTCTAGATACATATTGTGGTTAAAAGCTGGCACGAATACCAATAATCCGGCTACCATACCATATCATTTTTTGGAAACAGTTTCGTTATTGAATAGTTGTCCGCAAACATTAAGAGCAGATCTAGGAACTGAAAATGTGATAATAGAAACAATTCAGAAGGATTTGAGGAACAACGGCATGAGAATTCAGACTAATCTACCAGCATTTCTATGTGAAAGGAGCACTGCTAATCAAAGAATAGAGTCTTTTTGGTCAATGTTAAGACGACAAACGAGCAATTTTGGATGAATCTGTTTCATGATTTGAAGGACAAAGGTCATTTTCTCAGGCGACTTTTTTGGATAAGGCTTTAATTCAGCTCGTTTTTTTAGGCATCATACAGGTAGGTATAATAATAGCTAAAGGCATCTGGAAAGTTAAGTGTGTCGTGGAATCCCCTCGAAACAGTTGAATGATCAACAAGACTACTCAAAGTGTTGGTGTGCAAAGATTCAATACAAAAACATACAGGGTATTTTTCTCTGGGCCATCTCAAAATGCTGAATTTTTATGAAACTTTAAACTGGTCAAGAGTGCTCTGGAATTATTTAAAAAACATTAATAAACACAAAAGTAGTTTCGTTCTTTACAAAATGCCAACGAACCAATAAAAACAATTTAAATTATTGGACGTTTCTCAATAAAGTCACTGTCTAAGATGATACATTTTCTGTGTGTTTCCTGTTGTGTATTTTTAGACTTAGTTCGGTTATATAGCCCAGATATGTAGGAGGTCGGCTTCACAAGAAATGACCGTTCTAGATCGCGCTGACGAACTGACGAACAGCGATTTTTTGGCCCTTCTATACGAAAACAACAAAAACGCCCACTCCCTCCCCTACAACTCGAAAAATATCCATGTTATCAATATATCACGTGAAAGTACATTTAAATTTTCAAGGAACTTCTCTAACGCTCAATATTCTCACAAGGGGGGAGCGTGCAAAGCGAAAATTACAATAAATGCCTTCTGCGCCCTACAAAAAACAACTACAAAACGACCCCTTCCACGTGTCTATCTCTATACTTTCGCTATGCTTTTGACGTATTACGCTTAAAAGAGGTGGTTTTAAATGAACTGATGGCAAAGCATGTTTGATAAAACCATTAAAAAAATTATATTTACAACATATTTGATACATGACACTGAATTTAAACCTGAATATGAAATTTGTATGTGTAGTAGTAATGTATGTACTAAGTTATGGGATGAGTGAACGTTTAGCCCAGAATTGGGCCATGACTTTAAGTAGGTTCTCCATCTGGAAAAGAAAGAAGGCATTGAGTGTTAGAACATGGTTACAAAAGACAGATAAGATAGTGAACTAGTATGAAGAAATACGTGATATAACGTGTGCAGTTATTTTGGTCGTCTCCGTTTGGTTGTTGGTGGTCCAGGCAATGATTCTTGCCTGATTGGATTGAATGATTAGAGAAAACTTGATTAGTAAAGACGCATAATGCTGCAAAATATTGCATGAATCAATAGCTTCCGTCGCCTCAGCTGCTTCAGACAGTGGTACTGGGGCTCGCCTAGGTCCTTTTCCTCTTCTATATCCAAATTGACGTCGACGTTGGAGCGCGACCCTTCACATTGCTGGCACAATTTCCTGCAAAACAGCCCTGCTCGCCTACACCCACCTCGGCCTTGGCAATATGTCTTGCATTTACAAGATATAAGCTAAAAAAGCCTCTCAGAAGCCGGGGGATTTCAGTGTGGTAATGGGAACCAACCCATTTTTGGTCAACTTCCACCCCCACTGCTCTGAATCCAAGCAGTTTCCGATCCACTGTTGCACCTGATGGAAAAACTCTAAACGCGTGTTGTTGAGCTGCAGCTTCAGTGGGAGGTATGGAAGCATTGTTTGCTGATGCCTTGTACGCGAATGTCACGTATTGCATATATCTCAACTTGTTGAGTGTTGCGGTTGGGTGGTTATCAACATAAAGGGCAGCAGCTGTTATTTCCTTTAGATGTGCTGAAGGATCAGTGAATTGTAATGTACGATTCGAGATCCGGATTTTTCGAGAGGGTCTTGAGAAATTTAACCTTGCCTTGATTGAATAACGCGGACGTAGAGTCGCAACCACTCATTGCGTGGAGGAAGAGCATGTGGTTGGCAAGCTGAGGGGCTTTACTTCTTCCAGGCTTGAGACATAAGATATAGACAAGTGGGCAGGTCATTTTGGCTGTATAGGGCATTTTTAGTAATTTTCGCTTTGCACCGTCCCCCTTATGAGAATATTGAATGTTAGAGACGTTTTTTGAAGGAAATTTAATGTACTTTCACGTGATATAAGGGTTTTTGTTGATAACATGTATATTTTTCAAGTTGTAGGGGGTGGGAATGGGCGTTTTTGACCTTTTCGTAGAAGGGCCCAAAATGGCTGTTTTTCGGCGAACTCTAGCGCCGATACTGCTCCTCAGAAAATCAAAGTTGAATAGTGCGTTTTGTAGGAAATTTGATCTGTTTTAATTTTGCATAGAATGGTCATTTTCGAAAAAAGCAGAGAAGCGAAAAACTGAAAAAAGTGCGAGAGAAATACTTCCGCAATTGTGTTACGAAAACTGCAGTTTTGAACACCGATTGTTACCCAAAAGAAGCCTGTCGTGACGAGCGAAGCGAGGAGCAATGGCCGGCAGAGCCCACGCGCGAGTTACCCAAAAGAAGCCTGTCGCGACGAGCGAAGCGAGGAGCAATGGCCGGCAGAGCCCACGTGCGAGTTACCCAAAAGAAGCCTGTGGCGACGAGCGAAGCGAGGAGCAATGGCCGGCAGAGCCCACGCGCGAATTACCCAAAAGCAGCCTGTCGCGACGAGCGAAGCGAGGAGCCATGGCCGGCAGAGCCCACGCGCGGGTTTCCCAAAAGAAGCCTGTCGCGACGAGCGAAGCGAGGAGCAATGGCCGGCAGAGCCCACGCGCGAGTTAAAAAAATCGTAGTAGGCCTTGGAAATTGAGATTAACACCTGAAATTTTGCACCAAAGTAAAAAGAGTTTTTTGTAACCTATCTTTAGAAAAACCCGGCTTAAATTGGTTGAAAAATAACAAACGGGCCCCACTGTATACGAAGGCGTAGAGAGGCCACCCTCATATTTTTTTTCCAATTCCGACTTTTATCTCGGAATTCTAAAATAAAAGTCGGAATTCCAAGATAAAGTCGGAATTCCGAGATAAAAGTTGGAATTGGAAAAAAATTACGAGGGTGGCCTGTGGTCTCTCTACGCCTTCGTATATCTAAGCACATTCAAACAAAAATCGTGTATGATGCACGGACCAAAGTAGTTTTTCGTACACTTGCGGTTCGCCAGCCTTGACTGCGCCTCGGTCGGCGAACTCCGCAGTCGTCCGAAAAACTTTTCGTCCTTGTACCATAAGCTACTAGGTACACTGTTCGTGCGCTGTGATTGGTCAGTAAGCGCCCGCAAAGTACTTTTGTGGACGCTCACCGCTCACCGCTCACGGACCAATTACAACACATACCATCTCTTATAATATGTGGACGCTCACAACACACCATGTAAATGTCTTTCTTTTCTAAAAAATTAACAAAAAAATATTACCAATTTATTCAAAGTCATACCGCAGTTTCCCTGGTCCTATGGATCGTGGACGGTACTTTTAAAAGAATAGGAAGCAGTCACACTGCAACAAGAACATGAATCTACTACTTAGAAAATTATTTTATTGTAGGTCTACTTTATTATTATTAGTTAAAAAATATTACATAAAGTCAACGGATGATAATTTGGTCATTGTTAATAATTATGGACTTATAATTATTTAAGTATGCAGTAACTAAGAAGTAGGTAATTAGTAGTAAACACCCCTGGAGTGATATGAAAATAAAAATAATCGAAAAACGCACCTCCTTAAAAAATCGCAGTAGGCCAGGCTTTTGTGGCAATGCCAAATTAATACTTCACAAATGATGACCGTTCAGGGACATGCGACACGTCCAACGTAGACTATAGTATCTCAAACATTTGCACTTTTGAGTTACTATCACTAGGGCACAAAGTAAAGGCTAAAGTTTACCGTGCAACAGTATTATAGTATCTCAAAACAGAAGGTAGGCAACACAAAATCCAGTAAACGAAATTATAGTGTCTCATCAAGACTGAGTTGTACAACAAAAATTATAGTAACTTGAATTACTACCGTCGTCAACGGAATTTTGTGCGAAATTTCCTGTTAATGATGAGTTATACTATACAAGATTTGGCGGTTCTGATATTGTAATTAATTTTAAAACAAAGCATAAATGGTCTTCTGTGGTAAACATCTTATAATGAAAATGAACTAATTCTAGAACACAGAAAATATTCAAAATTTTAAAAGAATCAAATAATGCTGTCACAAATGCACAAGAATCGGGTAATGATTTTTTTATTACCTAATTACTATTAATCTCAAAAGTTTTTTGCACTGCCTTAATTTTCCATATTGTTGATTATTGACATATGATTATTTTTAATTTTAAGTTCTGTCTTAGCCTCTCCGTTGACTTTGAGTTTGTGTCTAAATAGTAAATATAAACAGCCCTTCTAACAAGGTTTTACTCAAACCTACTATTCCAGAGTCGCTGAAAAATAACAATGGCAAAATAGGTACGGAAATTCAATTTTATGACTTTGCTTAATTTAAGTAGTATCTAATGGAATATCATTAAAAATAAGCCAAATCAAAGAAACAAAATATTTGCCATAGGAGGAGGATGATGTTTGGTTTAAATATTAGGTATGTGTATTACAAAGAACCATTCAGACTTTGTTTGGAACAGAACACTACTACTCGCTGCAATAAGTCTAATAGCAGTGAAGATATAAAGAAACTTCCACTGCTTTACTCTCAAACATTAGGCATTTATGAAAAAAACGTTAAATGTACTTAAATAACTAGGTAGAAAAATCGTATACCAAAATCGTATCACAATTTCTATGATTCTTGAAAGTTAAGGGAAAAAATGTATCAAAACCTACACAAAGCAGACAGAAAAACAGCCAAATTGAAGAAATCTGTTCAAGTCATGATACAAAAGATGATAAATATATCCCGTATTTTTCTTAAAAACCCTAAAAAATCAGTTTGTTCCAATAAAAAAAGTATTTTAGCACGTGCTACTGCAGCAGACAGCAAGGGATTGGCTACCCGTTCTGAAGCAACTCACGGGGCTCCACGTCCTTTCAAATTTCAAATACTGATCGGTTTCCTGACACGTTTCTCATATCTTAAGAGTGCTATTGGAAATTTCGTGTTAATATGAGCTTCATAAAGTTCCCTGTGATTATGGAATTTCTTCTTTTCCACAACTATTGAAAAATGCACTCTTCATACCTCTCTTTATTCGTACGAAATCAGGTAAATAATTGCACATATTATCCATCAGAGAGCAAAGGCGCATGTATGAACACCTTTTGGGAAATCACGATCCTGCAAATCCTGCATCCTGCATTTATCATAACATTCATTACTCAACATTTCTTATTAAATTTTCGTTACAAGACTATGGTTGCTATATTATGGCCGACGCGACGGCAACTGATGCTCGACAATATGCATACCGACAACAATTTGTCAGTTTGCGATTTAATTATAGATAGAACAAGAGGGTCAGAATATTCGACATGATTTTGAATATTTTGAACTCATCTAAATTCGTGGAAAAAGCATTGTAATCAACTTGCATACAACTGTATGAGTTATGGCATTGGGACACTCGGGATCTGCGGGCTCACATCGCAATTCTCCCGAACGAGTAATGACTATTATAACCCGCTCGTTGAGTAATATATACCCAGACTTGGGTAGTATTCGAATCCTCAGTATTCGGAATCCTTTTCAAGCTACTTTGCCAGTAATCGTATTCATATTCAAATACTCCCGAGAAGCAGGTATTCTTATTCTTATAGCTACTTTTTAAAGCAGGTATTCTGTATTCGGTAATTTAAATACTGATTTTTTGAGGATTCTCTTAGAAAGAATACCGATATTCAAATCTCAGTATTCAGAATGAGAATGCAGGATTCAAAATTTGAATCCTGTATTCAAATGTTGAATACTAATAAGATTACAGAAAAAAACGTGGACAATGATCGGTATTTCTTAGGTATATTTAAATTTTTTGTTTTTGCCTATATAAAGTTTTGATTTTTATTGTATGTATAGATGAAAATTGTCAAATATACAGTGTGTTTGGAAGATGGGCCGCATATCAAAAAACTTTTCAACTTTTCAACGTGCAGTTCTTGAAGAACTCTACATTTTGGATTATACTTTTTTGAAATAATACTATATTATGTGGTCGACTGTTAATAAAAGAAAACCCCCAAAAATTACAAACCATATTAGGCATGTTTATAAGAATAAAATGCATATAGTGTCATCGAATTGGCCCTAGTTCAAAACCTTTGGTTATCCACCAAATGGGGCAAAATTAAAAAAAAAAGAGTTTTCCGGAGTACCTTGTATAATAAACCACAGGTCATATATTGGTGATCCTTTTTCGCGAATCGATTAAGCCTTTCCCACGATATTATTTTACTTAGTATAATCAGCCTAGCTCATACAGGGTGTTTCAATATTCATTATATGAATACATGGATTCGAATACTATTCGGTAATTGAATACCTTTGGTGGTATTCAAATCTCTAGGATTCGAATCCAGTTCAACTTGAGTATTCTGTATTCGTATTCGAATACTGGTTTTTGGTATTCTACCCAAGTCTGTATATAACTACTATCTATGTCATCTATGACCCCTTTGGAAATAGCATTTTCGATCATCTCCATCTCCTCGTTTGATACTTCTGTTAACATAGCATGACATGATTTTTATTAGAGTGACAACTAATTTTAATTCCATTTAAATTAGCATTTTCGATCATCTCCATCTCCTCGTTTGATACTTCTGTTAACATAGCATGACATGATTTTTATTAGAGTGACAACTAGTTTTAATTCCATTTAAATTATATCTTATTTTCTTTGCGTGTTTAAAAAATATATACAGGGTGATTCACTTTTTACGTCTATATTCTAACAGCAACAAGATCTCAATAAAACGAAACTTTTTATACAATGCCTTCGTTTTCAAAATACAGGGCGTCTTTTTTTCAAAAATATTACATTTTACCTCTTTATTTTTGAACCTGTCGGGGTACTTTAACGAAATTTGACAGAAAAAATTCATGCATTTGTTAATGTCTTCCTAACCCGACCAGTGGGGAGGTATGGGTGTTTAGACAAATTATTTGGTAATAAAAATGTTAACACCCTGTATATCATAAACCTGTATATCTCAAAATGTACAGCAATTAATTTTTTACAAAAAACAAATTCGCAAAGACAGACTGCAAGAATTTTAACTAAAAAACTTTTCTAGGTTTATTTCCGTTATTTAATCAGGTTTATAGTAATAACCACAGAAAATATACGCTTTTCGGTGGTAATAACGATAACAAAAAAACTCAAAAAGAAACAAAATTTTATATTTTTAAAAGCATTTGACACGCTGTAGATATCTTGGAAACGAAGGCTGTGTGCAGAAAACTGTATACTGCAAGACAGTTTTATTTTGTCTATTAACATTTGAACCGATTGACTTAGACCGGATTTATAGAAACAGACCAAAGAACCCTGGTAAAAAACTTTTTTCTTTTAAATAAGTTTGCTGCTGTAAAAATCTTTTTTTTCTTAAAAAAAAACTGTTTTTTTTTTTCAAATATGTACACCGATAATTTTGTGGTGAAACACTGATCCCCATTCCAATGATACCTACTAATCTAAATATGTACAAAAGGGTATTTGCAGTTTTTTACATAGTACTTTAATAGTACTTTATGGTACGAAACGAAAAGTTGAATTTTTCCGACGAAGAGTTTGCCAACCTCGACCGATGAACCGCAGTAGTACGAAAAACACATTTTAAGCTTTTCCCACTAATTTTAAGTAGAGAAAATGCAAAGCCCAAAATAAAATTAAGTAAGGTTAATATTTTTACCATATATTATTCAATGACAGCTGTCAGCCCGCAACACAATAAAAACCATCGAAAAAGCACCATTTCAAAAAACTGAACCTGGTTTAAATATGTAAATTTTTCTTTCAACCTTCACGTTCGAAATTCGAATACCCTATAAGAGGTATGGTAAACATTCATAAAGGAAAGTTGCTCAGAATTGTCAAACCTTTAGCCAAATTATTATTGTTGTATGATAGTAAATAGGTAATTATTTCAACAATAATAATTAAAAGTTAAAAAACAGTAACAAGGAAAAATATCCGCAAAAATATATCTACCGTTCCAATGCCGTACCAATTGGGGAGAAATATACACAGCGGCCGAGGCCAACGATAAAGACAGGCCACGGCGCTAACGCATAATCGCGTAGTCACGTGACCAACTTAGTTCTATATAATGAAAGGCATTTTTGGAGATAAGTAGAAAAAACAAATTTCGTAACAATTTGGCAAGTTTTCTTTCATCTATTACATTATTGGATTTGTGCATCCAAGCTTTCTCTAATTGTTTTTTCAAAATTTTCAACCTGCCTCAGCTGTTTTAGGCTGAGAGTTAAACGGCACTGCACTCACAATATTTTGGCACATTCTCACAAATTGTTGGGACATCACCTTCCTTTAGCTTAGGTGATATTCTCTATAGAATATATAATAAAACTATAGATACATTTGTCCACTTTAATTATTGTTTCACTTTCTTGAAAATGTGTTAGCCACACATATTTAAGGGTTTTTTAGAAATTAAATCTCAGTTGGGATTTGGCGAATCAATTTTTGTCGGAAATTTTCATCCCGAGGCAAAACAAATGTTTGTTATGGCGACACTTTCTTCCTGGCTTTTGTAATATGTATAAATATAATATAAACAGACCCAATATTTGGTATTTAGGTTATTTTTTAAGAAATAAAAATGAAAACTAACCTCAGTAGGTATACTGTAAATATTGACGAGGTCTCAGTTGATCGGCAGCGTAAAAGACCGAATAGAAACCATATCAGGGCGTTGGTCGACATCGAAAATCCTCGAGTACGTTACAACACTGATTAAATTAAATTTTAGAAAATATCTACAACACTGATTTATTTCGCACAAGGTGAATGGTGAATACAATAAATACACAAACCCGAACGTGGTCAACGGGAACGGCTTCCAGCCACCCGGACCGTCTGAACTCGCGGATCTCCCGTAAGCAGTTCACCCCTCTGTGTCTCAGGCTCCACTGTCCAATACTAATACTGTCCCATGTCCATAATAGTCCATTCCGGGTTCCCTATTCTGTGGTTCGGGGGAGAATTCCCCTTACAGTGCTCACGCGTCGCGTCGCGTCGGTGCGAGCGGCACCAATAGTCTTGGACGGCACGACTCCCACCCAGACACCCAGAGGCCATAATAACTCCTGGGCGGTTCCCCTCCGCCAGGACACACGCGCACTAGACACAAACTTGTTTCTAAAATATAAACTAAGACGTTAAACATTGACAACTTCTCAAAACCCAAGCTGCCGCTTTCAGTTATGTGACCTATGACATGTAACGTCTGACTAAGATGGTCACGTGATTTTTGTGCGCCAGGGCCTGTCTTTATAGTAGGCCTTGCACAGCGGCGTTGTGATGTCATACGCCGTTTTCAAAATTTTACTTGTATTCCTTAACGACGATGTCACTTTAAAAACAATTCCTCCAATTTCCTAATAATAATAATAATAATTATAATAATTATCACCCCCACAATACTCCAAACTAGGAGTACCCCAGAAGCAAACACATGCTTGTGCGGGGGAGGGGGGCAATTACTATTATTTTGTCTTCGTTGCCATTTGCGGCTAGGGCCGACTTTTTTCCCGATAGAACTAGGATAGCATAAATACATACACTGAGCATGGGCGGCGGGCTTTAATTTTTTATATGGGTGCTCGGTGCCCGGTCATAACCAAAACAAATCTTTTAATGCCCCTCCCCCCCCCTTATAGTCAGTTTCAGTCATTCGAAGTTATCGACTTTTCTATTTCAACTTTTTATGGGTCTGGTGAATAAAAATAAGTAAACGCTTTTACTTTACAATTTTTAAGTTATTACTTGTCCTGACGTTAAGTACACACATAAAATTCGGCGAATAAAATAAAGTAAAGGCTCCTACTTGAGAGTAAAGTTCTCGTTTTTATGTAAGGTTGGTCAGTGCTATACTCATCATAAAATAATATAAAGAATTTTAATGAGAATGTCGGTTTTTATCCATGTACAGGGTGTCTCAGGGAACAATCCCTCCCCCTAAACTCTTTAAGTTTTTGACATAAAAAAAAACTGTTCACATAAAAGTTATAGCGTACTGTGAAAATACAGGGGTTTCTAAAACCAACCTTTCAGATTTTTATGTGAACACCTAAAAATTTTCAACTTCTTGAAATGTAAGAACTCATGATTGCCGTTAAAAAGGTATAATATTTTATACCCTTTTTGAAACTTTAATTTTCGAATTTTGTACTAAATCTATAACTTGAATTTGTGGATCTCGTACAACTGATAAAGATAGACGATCAATGCCTAATAACAAAAAATGTTTGATGTAACCAAAAGAATTTCACATTAAAATGCTAGATATTTCTGAAATTCATATATAAAATATATTTATTTTGAGAATTTCAGTAAAATATCAAATAACTCACAATGTTGTACCTAACATTCTCTTGATTGCTCTGCAAGTTGCTAAGCACTGCCATAATTTAGATATCTTTGAGGAATCTTTACTTTATTTTAGGAAGTCAACAAAGTCTGCTTTAAGGTTGATAACATCACAAGTACCTATTTACTTGAGCCTAGGAAGTGAATAAAGTATTGACTAGTAAACAGTTGCGAGTAATCTATTGGCAAGAAAAGCAAACTGTCACAATTAAAAGCACCCTCTTATTGACATGCTGGGCGATCAAGTACTTTTACTCGGGAGTAAACACTTATAGGTATTTCCTTGTTTTATATTCACCAGACCCATTGCTTTTATTGACAAAAAAAAATACGTCAAAATAAAATAAAATGGTATATTTTCCAAATAGCAAAAAAAAAGAGGATTAGAGGATGGATTCAACAGGCAAATATATAGTGACATAGCGATGTCATATTTAATTTTTTTAAAAGTGTGTGATTTTTGTTACTACTTATTAGTAAGGGTGCAATTCACCCATTCATATGATCTTTATGGGTGCATTGGCCCCGTTGTCCCTGATTAGTCGCCGCCCTTGCACTGAAGGAAAGTGTTAAGAACTTCCTCGGATTTTATATCCTTCCGCTTCACGTCGCGTCGGCCATAAAATAATTCGCGGTAGAGAATAATAACACCAAAGTCTAGAGATTAGTATATCTCTGGACGCTGATAACACTTTCCTCCCTGATAACATAAAGAGCTATTTTGTTTGGCCAATATCGGGGTTCGTGTGCGATATTCCTCAAGTTTTTTCAATGTTCAAGAAGACTACGCCTTGGATTTTGGCAGCGTTTACTGGTCGAACCACCCTTGATCAACAGCAACAGCGTTGATCAACAGCAGAATGTAGGTCCCAGGTCCGAGGCTCCTGTATGCGTACCTACTGGTTGCGACGCGCGATCCGAAGAGGTTATCGCTGTGTCGTCGGCATAAGTATGCGATTGATGAAAAAAGCTCATCACTCCGTGTTCTGTTCTAATCCGGCATGATCAGCCCCGCGCCCAGACCCGCGTATAAAGCCCTCGGAAGCAGCTGGGCATCGCCTTTCGTCGTCAGGGCCCGGTCCGAAGGTCATAGTGCACATGGGCACCGCTCTACCGCCACCACCGTGACTTACCACCGTCTCGGCGCGCACCTGGCGTCTCTCGCCACCGACCAGCCCATGACGAGTACCACGTGCTTCCTCTCGACGTTCGAGACGAATGTCTGGATGTAGGTGCGTGCGAACTTATTATGATGCATACAAAATATTACTTTTCAAAGAAATTGATTTTATTAGTAGGTATTATAGTTTCACTCGGACTATACCTGATTTATAGTCTTTTGCCTATTGCCAAATCCACATTACCTAATAATGTTTAAATAATTATGTATAGTTTAATTATTTAACGTTACTTAATAAACCTAGATCATTTAGTGCGTCATTATTTGTCGCTAGCTTAACCAGATGAACCGTTTCACCCAGCATTTATAATAACCCGTTAAAAGTAAATAGACTGCGATTAATGACTGTTTTTTTCTTTATATCGGTCGATCGTAGCCCATTCTTCTCGTAGGAAATTTCTCTATTTTATTAAATTAATTTAAATTTCTCATTTTATTAGTTATTAATGTGACGGTATTTGCCGATATAGTTTTCAACTCTGCAGTGTTTTATTTCTCTGTTAACGAATCATTTGCTAACGAATCCAATACCTTCCCAATTAAAATATAAAATAATATTGCGTAGGCAAGCACACATCAAAATAGTTTCCTGTTTCCGGTGATAGGTGCTTCAGTACGACTGTCGACTAGTATACCTATACCTGTAATGACAAACTTTTTCCAGAAAATTATTTCGAACTATTTCTAAGTTCTAAATAAGTCGATAAGAAAACCAAATTCTATACAGTGTGAGCCAGTTGTGAAACACAATTCTGAAAAACTTATGGAAAATTATATATGATCCTAAGCAAAAAATTCATGTGAACCCTTGGATAGACAAGGTGTGAACATAAGTTCGTTTTTTTAATAATATCTCAAAAACGACAAACAATATTTTAACTTAACATTTGGTACAAAGTATGCTTTTTTAAAATGCAATAGAATAGGGCTGCCAACGGTATGTTGTCATAACCAGTGGCGTACGGGAAGGTAGGACACGCCCCTTTTCAAAAATAATTTCTACTCCCATGCTTTTTTTTGTCTATAGCATTTTTGAATTACCCATTTATTTCTCCATAAAAATGTGTCGTGGCAATTTTCCCTATAACTTCTAGATATAGATTTCAAGCAAATAGCTGCTCCGAAAAAAATTATAACTTCTGGAATGGGTTTAACTTTGCAGTTAGAAAACAATAAATTTTGGGGCCTACATTTATAAGCATATTTATGATCTTTTGTTCCAAAAAATCAACTGCCAAGGTTTGAAAGGAATAGTTTTTTTTTATTAATTTGGAATCTGGGTGTATAAATACCTATGCATATTTTATTAATTTATTCACTTGTCTATGCCCTTCAAGCCTCGACAGTCGATTGTTTGCATCAAAAGCGCAAAAAAGGTAATAAACGCAGGTCCAAAAATGTGTCGTTTTCTGAGTAGAGAATAATTGAATACATTTCTCAAGTTATCACTTTTTCTGAGCAGCAACTTGAATGTACTTTGTTTGCTCAAAATCCAGTAAACATGAATGGGCAAATCACAATTGCTGTCGACTTTATCAAAAAAACGTCAACGTAGAAATTATTTTTGAAAAGAGGCCATGTCCTACCTTTCCCTACGCCATTGATTATTATATCCACTTACTGGGTAATATCGTTAGTCGTTTCTGAGATACTACCTATTAAACACCCGTGTTTAAAAAAGAAACTTCAACTGGGACACCTTGTATCAACTTGTTTATTGATGAAGGGCCACTGGAAATATCTCGACAAATATGCATTTTTCGAAGAACGTTATTTGAAAGAAAAAGTGCCTTTTTGATTGGCTAGCGTTATGTAAACAACACATTCGGGATCCATGGCCTACTTTCCCACATATTTTTGAAAATCCGAAAATTGCAAGCATCTGTGTTTTTCATGACCTCCTATAATTGAGCAACCTTTCTTAAGTGTTAAAAAAGCACCCACTAAAGCATGGAATTTTTCTAAATTCTGATAAAGCCATTAGTTTTGCCCACAAATTTCATCATGATTTTTTTCAGCAATTCTTAAAACAAAGAAACAAGCCGAAGAAATTTCGGCAATTTTCGGGTTTTCAAAAATATCTCAGAAAGTAGGCCACGGATCTTGCATGTGTTTTTACACAAAGCTAGCCCATCGAAAAGGCATTTTTTTCTTTCAAATAAAGTTCTTAAAAAAATACATATTTGTTAAGATAATATTTCTATTGTCCCTTCACTAATATATTACCTACCTATATTGGATTTGGTTGTCTTGTTGGCTTACTTAGAATTTGAAAATACTTCTTAGTTATTTACGGGAAAAAGTTTATTTGAAAAAGTTGGTTGCATTTGCATTGAAAAATATACTTTCAAGTACATGTCAGTAAAATCGACGAGTGTCCCTTAATTTTTAAAAATGCAAAGATGCAAAATATGATAGTAAATTGTTCTATATTGAAACATCGTACTCGGAAATATTAAAATAAAAATTGTGACGTCCTGAAACTTTTTAAATCCTAGTAACACCAAAATACCTAATAAAAAACATAAATAAAATACTTTGGAATTTTGAATTTATAAATTCGGTTTGAAAGAGTCAAAGATCATTATTTCGATATCAAGATTTATAAAATCGCAAAAAAAAATTAAACGGTATGGACCTGGGGAGTTTTAAATGGCGGCCCTTGTGTATTTTCCGAGTGCGTGTTGACTTATATTTCCGTTAGCATCTAAAAAGACATATACAGTTCACGACTTTACCTATTACTTGTAGTTCTTTTGTATTTGGACAAAACAATGGTTAGTACCAAAAAAATTGGAATAGAAAACATGACTAATTCTAACCTGTTCTCTTGGAATCTTAAAGCGGGTGCACCGGCGACTATTTTCTTTTAGATACCCTTGAAATGTTATCTGTCATAAACACTCTAATGTAAATACATTGTGGACACTTTTCCCCCAGTTTTATTGAATACTTCTCTGTTGACAATTTCATTCTTGTTGCCATAACTTTTTATGATTTTTGATAGACCTACACCTGTACACCTGCATTTTCCAACGAAAGCTGTCGCAAATTACACGAGCACTTTTACGAGTTTGAACAACTTTCCCTCGTTTAACGGTCGTTTTACTGCTTGGAAAATACAATAACTGCGCAAATTTTAGGGACCACAAGTGTGTGCGCCGAGAATAAAGTCGATTAAGGACGAGGGAGACACGAGGACCAGACGCGCCAGGTGCGGGCTTATATGGTACCATTATGGGGTCCCGTCTAGCATAAGCCACCCTTCACATGTGCACACTTCTTACGCTCCGAAAACCGCCTGCTCTTTAGATGTTTAAAGCGGCATTATGCACTTAACAGCCTTATAGTATGTTAATGTGCAACATACGTAAATATTAGGAAAGTTACACGAAGGGCCAAGGGCCGAGGTATACGGAAAAAATTAATATTATATTCTTATATTCGTAAATAGGTAGGTACATCATTATGTGTATGTCACTACTACTATCTCACTCTTTCCGTAGTCCGTAGAGTTGGTATTTTTAGGCGATCCGCGTAAGAATATTCGATTGTAGTAGTAGGTGAATAATTATAAAATCAATTAATTGCTTTATAAAACATTTAAAATTGGCAAATAAGTTCATAATTTGTGAAAAGCCAAATAGTTTTTGATCAATTTTATGAGAGCATGTAGTACTGGACGTGGCACCGGAACAAGAGTAATCCTGGCTTTAAAAAAATGTTAAAGAAGAAACATAATAATATATATCTGCTGGGATTTTTCTGAGAGGTGATCTGAGATCTGATCAAGAATAACAATCCAAAGCGCCAAATATTGTGTCCTAAAAAGTTTACTTCGTTGTCATTTTTAGGTATAATGGGTTTTATGTGTTTAATGTGTAAAATTAAATAGTTTTGAAGTACGGCTGCGGCCAATTTGAGCTTGCAATGTTTTGGGGGTTTCTGAGAGGTCATCCGGCTACATCGCTCTCTGTTGAAATAGAATTGATAGCACGCTACCCTCATTATAACTTCAAGATACTACCTGGGTCCGACAAAAAGCTTTGCCATTTGTTCAATGTATTTATCTGCGTTCTTCCTTGGGCGCACCCCGTAATCTCCAAATAACAATATGCAATAAAATGCTAATAAAGGAAATTATAAGCCATATGCCGAAGGTCGGTTGCAAAATGGTTTGTTTGGATTAAGGTACAGGTAAGGAAAATAAAAAGTTTATTCATTTATTATCGGTTTTACCTGTTCCATTTTGCAAAAATATTAAATTTTGAGACACTACTATCTACTACTAAAACAAACTATTTGATATTTATAATATTGTCGGCAATACAATTTCACATAGAGAATTTTATTTATTATACCTAATATTACAATTCTAAATATAAAGGATCGTCTTCGGAAAATTCGGAAGAGTCGTCATGTTCTAAGGCAATAATAAGAGGCTCGATTTCCAGAGTGTCGCCGATCAATAATTATTCATCAAGATTACATATCTTATTTTCTTCCACAATAACATGTTGTATCGCATTTCGCCAACTTTCTACAGTAATAATGTCCAGTGAATTGATCATCAGCTGCCGTATATCCTTAAGCTCAGTGATGTAATGTATCTAGATACTGTATCTAGATACTTTTTATGTACCTAGATACATATCTAGATACTTACAAAAATTAGGATCTGCTTTAGTATCTAGATCCTATTGAAAGTATCTAGATACTTCGATACTAGATACATTTTCTTAGCCACGATGCCAAAGCGTGCCACGTGCCTATATTTAATTTTTAAACCGTTCCTATGGACAAAAATTAATTTTAAGTTTATTGTAATTCAAATAGGATTACATGTACACGCGCGGCCTCAGAAATCGTTCCACTAGGCATGATAAATAAGCAAGAAATCAAGAATTTTGGGTAAGTGCGGCAACGTTGCGCCAATTCCACGGCTACTCAAATCAACAACTTCCCCTACATTCCCTCGTACCGACCCGCTCCTCCCCGTAGAAAATAAAAATTGCGTTAACTGACGTATTAACACGCCAGTCAACGAAAATAGGTTAGATAATAAATCGCTGCACTATCATTATAATAAAGTGGATTTAAAGTTTTACACAGTTTCTTGGTGTTTTGAGATTCACGTAACGTCAAATTACGCGGATTTATTTTATTTTTTTTACATTGGTTTATTACACTTCTTTAACTTAACCGCGAACCAAATCTTTGGTTTATTTCAATTTTTAAAGCTTCCCTGGAGTCTTCGCGTGAGGTTCTGATGCTTCCCGGGCCCCCGAAAAATCGAGAAATGAGAAAAAACAAGCAATTTCCAATAGTGGTTTCAGAGGATTTTCCGCCGGTTTCGTTGATTCTACAGCCGTGCCGTTTCTCGAAAATGGTTAATCTTGAATCGGGAATTTCTCTTAGATATCGGATTTTCGAGGTTCTTTTTGGTACCGAAGGAAAGTACGACACCCAATTAAGAGATTTACCACCTTCATCGATTTTTAGAACGGCTCTATATTCGAGGTTGTCGAAAGACTTTTGCGAAAAAAGCCGCCAATGTCCGTGGGCAGGGTTATAAGATTTTGCACTATTATTCAGGCATTCTAAGGCCAACCCAAGGCCTACTATAAAGACAGGCCCTGGCGCACAAAAATCACGTGACCATCTTAGTCAGACGTTACATGTCATTTGTCACATAACTGAAAGCGGCAGCTTGGGTTTTGAGAAGTTTTCAATGTTTAAAGTGTTTTTAAACGTCTTAGTTTATATTTTAGAAACAAGTTTGTGTCTAGTGCGCGTGTGTCCTGGCGGAGGGGAACCGCCCAGGTGTTATTATGGCCTCTGGGTGGGAGTCGTGGCGTCCAAGAGTATTTGGTGCCGCTCGCACCGACGCGTGAGCGCTGTAAAGGGGAATTCTCCCCCGAACCACAGAATAGGGAGCCCGGAATAATTCCGGAATGGACTATTATGGACATGGACCGTATTGGACAGTGGAGCCTGATTCACAGAGGGGTGAACTGCTTACGGGAGATCCGCGAGTTCAGACGGTCCGGGTGGCTGGAAGCCGTTCCCTTTGACCACCTTCGGGTTTGTGTATTTATTGTATTCACCATTCACCTTGTGCGAAATAAATTAGTGTTGTAACCGTTGATTTTCGTTGTCGACCCACGCCCCGATACGGTTTATCTATTCGGTCTTTCACGCTGCCGAACAACTGAGACCTCGTCAATATTTGCAGTATACCTACCTACTGAGGTTAGTTTTCATTTTTATTTCGTAAAACATAACCTAAATGTCCTAAATACCAAATATTGAGTCTGTTTATATTATATTTATACATATTACAAAAGCCAGGAAGAAAGTGTCGCCATAACAAACATTTGTTTTGCCACGGGATGAAAATTTCCGCCAAAAATGGATTCGTCAAATTCCAACTGAGATTTAATTTCTAAAAAACCCTTAAGTATGTGTGACTAACAAATTTTCAAGAAAGTGAAACAATAATTAAAGTGGACAAATGTGTTGTGGGAGGAAAATACCTATAGAGAATATCACCTAAGCTAAATGAAGGTGAAGTCCCAACAATTTTTGAGAAGTGTCAAAATATTGTGACTGCAGTGCCGTTTAACTCTCAGCCCAAAACAGCTGAGGCAGGTTGAAAATTTTGAAAAAAACAATTAGAGAAAGCTTGGATGCACAAAACCAATAATGTAATAGATGAAAGAAAACTTGCCAAATTGTTACGAAATTTGTTTTTTCTACTTATCTCCAAAAATGCCTTTCATTAAATAGCACTAAGTTGATCACGTGACTACGCGATTATGCGTTAGCGCCGTGGCCTGTCTTTATCGTTGGCATCGAGGCCAACCTAACAGTGCCGAATTTACTGTTTTTTGCACTGTAACTGGCAATGTCACGTAAGGTAATGTCGCGTAATAACATGTTAGATTTGCCGTCACTTACGCTTTTAAGGTTATCGCTATCTTTCAAACCGCGAGAGTGGGGAGGGGTAATTGCAACGTTGTCAGTTGAACGCCTTTGCGTCCACACGTATTAGAACGATTTCAAAGGCCGCGGGTGTACATGCTTTGTGCAATCGATGAGGCAAAAAATACAACACGGTTTTACCACTATCTGCGCCAGTCGAGCGCCTCTTTAGTACAGGAGGGCAAATTTTAACGCCAAGACGTAACAGTCTCAGCGATGAAAACTTCGAAATGTTGCTAATGTTAAAAAAAATAAACAATACAAATAATAAAATGGGGTGTGATTTAGAGATTTTTTAAAATACCGTACATAAAGCACCTAGGTACTCAGTGCTCACTTTGGAGTGACGTACACGGTAAACTATTAACCCACAACTTGTTTCAATTAGTGACAATCTAAATTGCACATTCGTCTAAACAGTTCTACTTTACCTACACACACACTTGTTTCATAAATAACTAAGTAGGTAAGTATATTGATTGCCTTATGAGGTCTGAAATTTTCTTAATTAACTGATAGTATCTGAATGTATCTGGAAGTATCTAGATACTTTTTTAGCGTATCTGTATCTGTACCCAGATACTTTGGAAAAAATGTATCGGTATCTGTATCTAGATACATCTGCCAGACAGTATCTGGTATCTGTATCTAGATACCGAAAAAAATGTAACTGTTACATTGCTGCTTAAGCTTATAAGTAGTGTTATGTCTTGCAACATGTCCTTTCATATGGGCCCATATAAGCTCCATGGGGTTAAACTCACAATGGTATGGCGGCAGGCGTTGCACAATTATGCCACGTTCTTTTGCCATTTCGTCGACTACATTCTTCTTAAATCCGGACCTATGTTGCCTGGCTATTTTTAAAAGTTTTTTTTGCCATTCCACAAGTACCTATGGAATTATTTGGTATACGCTCTGTCATTTGATGAAAATATTCTTCAAATACATCGGCCGTCATTTCCTCGTGATAATCTCTGGTAGAATTGGATTGAAACTCTAATAAACCGCCATCTAGAAATCCATCTTCGCTTCCAACGTGTGTTATTATTAACCTACGACCTTTTCCAGAGGGATGGTTTATATCTCTTGACCACCCTTTCATAAAAGCTTGCCGAGAACTTTGAATATTTTTGTCCTTCCATACTTTTGAAACAGTGTGTCCCTCGTTCAACCAAGTTTCATCCAAGTAAAAAATGTTTCTTCCCTCAGTTCGAAATCTTCTTATCGCCCGTAGGTATTCCCTTCTCCAACAAATGATTTCGGGTTTGTCTATGAAAATAGACTTTCGGTTTTGTTTCTTCCAGCGATAGTTCATGTCCTTAAGGACTGTCCATAATGTGGTTCTTCTCACTTCGGGCAAGTCGTTGTCTTCATTCTCAGCTTGTAAGATTTTATTTAATGTTGGTAGCTCTTTTTTTAAATAAAACTTGTGAACTATCCTTCTTATGGCATACTTGGCATCACTGTCGATTTGCGTTGGCTTCTTCCCTGGTTTTTTCTTAGCTTCATTAAGTTCACCTGTGGTCGTTCTTTCCTTCAGAAATCTATAAATGGTTGCCTCTCCAACTCCAGTCATATTCGAACATTCCACAACTATGCTGCGAACCGTGTTAGAGGGCTGCTGATGTAGCAGCGCATCGTGAACATTTAAAACTATAGTTTTTTCTCTTGCAGAAAAATGGCTTTTGCAAACATGGTTCGAGCGTCTCGGTATAAAACATGAACTCCAAGCCATATTACTATACTGCCAAACGACAAATGAATATTTCACCTTTATAAGGATTTTAGGCAAATAGGTGTAACCGTTGAGTGAGGGAATAATGGTGTAACTACCTACAATTTTAAGTCTCATAATTAATACAAAAGTAATAAAAGGCACATTATTAGGGTTTTAATAATTGCCTGTATTAAAATTGCATCCTAAATATTATACATAATTGCTTCAAAAGGGGCATTAATATTGTAATCTAATAAAGATAACTTCTTACTTTTATTTTCAATGTATAAATTGAAAAATTATCCATAAAAATATGGTTGTTGTCTAAAAAATATTTTGACAATAAAAAAAACAAAATTCAGCATACGTTACTCATTTGATACAAAACAACCATATTTTTAAAGATAATTTTTCTATTTTACACATTGAATTTACACATTTACATACTGTTTACATACATTTTATATCTCTGTACGTACTGGCATAAATATGACATAAAATGTACGACTTCAAGACGACTAGTGCTGTTTGGGAAGTAGCTGTAAAACAATCAAGTTAGCCGAGGTTCGATCAAGTGATCCATGGAAAACAGTTACGGTTGGAGTTGCGTCAAAGATGATATTTTCTGTATTGAAAGATTAAAAAAATAATACAACCCATCAACTGTCCAAATGAAGGTAATAGATATACCTACCTACTTATTTCAACCAAAACCTTTAAAATGTAACAAAAAAGTTTTGTTGTCAGGATCTGGTATTTTATACAACGGCACAGCTCTTCTTGAATTTTTCTGGGATTCACCATAAACCAACAAACCAACAACATATCTATACATTATCTGCATATGTGACTATATTAGAAATTACTGTGTTCTCATAAATTTAAAACAACTAAGCACGCTTGGTAACTTCAAATGACTGCTACAAATATATAAAACAATTGCAACCGTCACTATTATTATTATCGACTTAGCCAAAAGGCATTCGCACTCCCTCTACGAGGAACATTCACTCAGATCCCGAGTATCCCGGATACCATAAGAATCTGGCTCGGTCGAGACCCTTGTCATGTTATCGGGCCTTAGGTGAAATTGATGTTGTTGGACGTTCCCGCACTCCCCATGAATTTCCTGAGTGTTCGAGCTGTCGCAAGTAGTACCGCTTTCTGTATGGACCTGTAAAGATTATCAGTTAAACCCAGCTCTTTGATGTTTCTTAGCAAACTTTTTGGTATAACACCATTTGTTGACACGATGATTGGAACCGTCTGAACGTTCTCCATTTCCCATTGCCTACTAATTAGTTCTTCTAAGCCTCTGTACTCCGCGATCTTCTCGGCCTTTTTCACACGCAGGTTGTTGTTGTTTGGGATGGCCACATCAATCAGAGTTGTCTTCCAAGAAATTTTATCAACTATTATAAGGTCCGGTCTGTTATGGATAACTCGTTGATCTGCCAGAACTGTACGATCCCAGTACATCCTGTAGTTGCTGTTTTCAAGAACAGGCTCCGGTGTGTAGCTGTAATATGGGATCCTCTCTGCCTGCACAAGCAGCAGTTTCTCCGCCAGTTCCTGGTGCAAGATCTTGGCAACCGAATCGTGTCGTTCCTTATATTTCGTTCCGTTGATGCGAATATCTGACATCCTCCTGTTATGTGCTAGATTGTTTCTAAAGTATGGCACCCGTATCTGCATATGTCGTCCACTACCGATGCATCTCCTACAATGAATTTTAGGTGGTTGCGAGTTGGTATAACCTGATCTTGTATGGCCAGTAGAAAGCCTTCCGTCTCGGGGAACATTCGTCCAATAGTTCGACGCGAACTTGTCGACATGTTCCTGGTTAACCTCATTAGGATGCCTCCCGTGCAACCACATCTGTAGTTTATCATTGTCGGTTTGGTGGCGATTTTGATGCTCGTGTTCCCTCAGACGTAGCGGTGTTGAGACGTCTGCTCCACATATAGCCATATGTAGTGTGGAGCTGTTGGCCTGCCTGTGAAAATAATTGCGCAGATTTAATATTTGTTGGTCCAATTGCTTGTTGAGGTCTGCCAATCCTCTTCCTCCTAGTTGACGTGGCAGAGTTGTTCTTTCTACTGCGCTACGGGGATGATGTTTATGAGCTTTTGTCAGTAGTGTTCTAACTTTTCGCTGCAGGTTGTTGATGTTCATGTTGGTCCAATTCACTATTCCGAACGAATAGCTGAGTACAGAGCACGCATACGTGTTTATGGCCTTAAACAAATTCCTGTTGTTAAGATCAGTTCGCACTACTTGTCTTATTCTCTTGATGAATTCATTCGTTATATCGGTCTTCATTGTTCGATGGTCTATCCTTTGAGCTTGTTTCATCCTGAGATACTTGTATGTATCTCCCATGCTCATTGCTTCGATCTCCTGGCCGTCCTGCATCTCGTGTGCGCCTTGTTCGAGCTTTCCCCTGACGATGTTAAGGGTGCGGCACTTGTCCAGTCCAAACTGCATTCCAATGTCCCTGGAGAACTCCTCTACAATTTTAAGCATTTGCGTTAGTTGGTTTTTGGTTGCGGCCATCAGCTTTAAATCATTCATATACAGGGTGATTAAAAACTATGCGGCACCCTTTCAGGGGCGTAATTTACTCGTTAAAATAAGACGAAAAGTTCATATCAACATGGGTCCAAAAACGCTTCGTTACGAAGATACAGGGTGATTAAGCTTTCAAAAAATATCTATTTTTGTTTATACCTTCTAAACCATTAAGAATATTTAAACCAAACTTGGTACACAATAATACCCTCATAGGGTGACATAACACATATTAATATCAGGTCTCCAAAGTAACCAGTGGCGGAGGTATGGGTAATCAGTACCATTAATTAAAAAAAAAAAGTACTGCCCAGTACAATACAAAAATTTATTATCTTGTTGAATAAATACAATATGGAACAAAAAATGTCTCTTTCATTTTTTTCATATCTCTCTCCCTTTCGCGGAAAATTTGAGTTTTTCCTATTTCTCATCTTTTTTGGACTCTTTACTTTACTTTGAAGTAACTACTATTTTAAGTAAACGAAATGATTTTCAAATGGAATTGCAGTAGGAGTAGGTAATTTTTGATTATTTTTGATGTTTTGCGATATTTTTTGTAGAGTTTCGCCGCGAGCCGTTATCGGAAATTTCGAGTTTCGAACGCTATTCAGTCGCCGGCAACTAAGAAAATTGAATAGGTGAAGTGTGGGTAAAATGGCAGTGCATTTGAATTTGCCTTAAGTTCTTTTGACGGCGAATTCTTAATTGTTGGAAGGGATTACTGCACTGACTACTTATTAGAGTGTCCAGAGCAGAATTTTGTTGAAGTTTTGCTGTTTTCCGGGGCCTCTACCATTATTTGGGAATATTAAGCCGCACTCACCACTTCGAAGTCTCGCCGAATTGTTTTAAGGTCAGACTGGATCGCTTAGACGTAAGTAGTGATTTATTTCACGAAATTTCGATAGTTTTGGCCTAACCTAGCGCGATATTTCCAGAGAATCAAGCAAGTCTGTCGATTTCCTGAAGCCTAAGTACAAGTGTTACCTGATTTTGGATGTCATTTGTGAATTTTCGTCTGAGGAAAAGTCACAAATTTGGTTATTTTTAATGGAAAAAGAGAACCCTCAGACTGACGTAGCTTTGAATATAGTTTAAATATAATTGCTGAGGTGTTCTTCTTTTTCAGGGTTTTTTCTTGGTTTTTTTTTTTGTGGAAGTGTCAGTTACTTGGAGGTTTATTTATTGGCTCGCGTGGCCAACGCCCAACGCAAGCTAAGTTTACTAAAATGTACGTTTTCATTTACTTGTTCTAAAGTCATTCAGAGTTCATTATTGGCGCCTACGTTTAAAACTTATTATCTATACTAGAACTTGTGGTTCAAATGAAAAGCCACTCGTAACCTATATTATTGTGTTTACTACTAGGGAGATAACGTGGTATTAGTTATTATTGAGAAGTCCTACCTTGACTTTTCTGGGTTATGTCATACCATAGTGTATATATGTCATCACGTAAACCAAGTGGCGCCTAAAAATTTACCAACTACTTGACCCATCCCGACTCCACTGTTTAAAAGCTGGCGGCCGTGGTGAACATAAGTATATCTCTACATGTAGGTAGGTACTATCTGGTTGTGTATTCGACTTCCCTAACTAGTTACCCGCAATTTGTTGTCCGTGATCGTCAGATCTGCACCAAGTAGTGAAGTAGCAAGATAAACATAATCACATACAAATTTTCTCTCTTTTTCACTTCCTGCTAGTCTGTTGATTATTATTGACCAATATTGCCATTGCTGGTGTTCTTGTTTTTTTGAAACGCCACATCCTGGTTTATTGGTCAATTGATTGATTGATTCTATTCAATCCTTTTTTTTAAACGCCACATTTTGGCACCCAACGCGTATATTACTCCTCTATTATAGCAAAATTGTGTCTGTTTAGCTGCACACGCTGGAAACTATATCCTTCATCTCTGACACGTGACACTTTAGTTAAAATATCTGTATACGGAACATACTATAAATATTCAGGTATCAATAATGGGGGAAATATTCGCGTTACCCGCCCACCTAGGCATCTAACCATATTCATATATCCACATGTCATCTAACACGTATGGTTATCTGATCGGCAGATGACATCCCGTGATTAGAATTTTGAAATTTAAACTTTCCTTGAAACTTTCACTGCCGAATAAGGTTATGTCTCAGAACACTTAGTGGTATCGCTATGTTGCCAAATGGTGTTTATAAAACACTTGTGACGTCATAAGTGCTTTCCCGCCAAATTTCGAAGAAAACATAAAAACTTGCTTATTACGTAAATATATATTTTTTAAATATTCGTAGGGTCTTAGGCAAGTGTCCAGGAATTGTTTTATCAAGTTTGTAAAATGTAGTCAAGTACCCTATTTAGAGAAGTTAGTATAGATATAGATAATTATATGTTGCATTTGGTTTCCATTATGTAACACTTTGTAGATGTGTGTAGTAGCGATCTAGGAAAAGTGCGAATGTATTAAATGAGGAATGTATACTTTGTTTTTGATTTAATTTTGGCCCAATAATATCCTTTAACAATACATTAACGTGAATTGCGATTACAAATAATACAATATAAGGTATGTATAATCTATACCTAAATATATATAAATATAAATTGTATAAACCTAAGAATACAACTACTATATATGTATATTATGTGAAATAACGTGTAATGATAACAGTAATGCAAAAAAAAAATACTATAGTCTAATAAATAGAACCAAGAGTGAAAGGAATCTAACATTAGATTATATTTTGTTACAGCTTGAGAATTGTTGTTGCAAAATGGGGAGTCTCTATTACCGTTGTTCTGTTATAGAATTTGTTAAAGATTTGCGATTTCTCTGTCCACCCAGCTGCTTTTCTGATGGTGTCAATGTTTAAGCCACTGCGAGCTGCAGCCGAAGTGGATGCATGTCGAGTCGAGTGACTTGTAAATGTTTTGGTGTCGACCCCACTTTGGTTCAAAATGCTTTTTAGCCACCGGCTGATAGTTTGTGTTGTCGCTGGGTGGATAGGTCTTTTGCAGGTCAAAATTAGTTCGAAATTTTTGTCATTTTCCTGTAAAGATTTTGTGATTTCCAAATAGTGGATAATTGTACTGGCAACACAAAGGCTTGGTTTTTCTTTGAAAAAAGGAGAGATGAGTATTGGTTAACCTCTGTTTGGCGCTGAGGTTTTCAGGATGCTTGATATATGTATATCGATCTTGTCATCCCGGTATATCTTGATATCAGAAATTTTTATTTTCGATAAGGTTTTACCCTTTGTGCTGAAGTGAATGCCAATAGGGTACATAATTTTTGCGTTAGTTGTGTAATAGAGAGGCTAGGTAATGGGTACCAGTTTTCGAGGTAGATAAGAACTTTGCTGAGGTCCCATGTAGTGGTGTATTTTGGAAAAGAAGGCTTTATTTTGAATCCTCCTTTTAAGAATCTTCTAATGTTTCTTTCCTCTTCAGTTGAAAGTGTTAATAAAAGATTTAATTCTGATCGATGAGCGTTAATTGTGTTGTATGAAGCACCAATAATCAGCTCTCTCTGTAGAAACTTAATAACCTCTTGCCCTGGTGCCTTATATTATATAATTATATCCAAATCGGTTAATAATTTGTGTGAAAATTTTAGTATTTAGGGAATAGTCAGAAATTTTACATGTGGATCTTGATTCTTTATCGGCTATAAAGGTTGTCTTTTGTGTTTATGTATGAAGCGAAAATGGTAATATTGCGGTTTTCGCACCATGCCCATATTTGTTGAGTGATTTTATTTAAATGTTTATATTTTATACCTCCCATTCTATTGATATAAGATATTGCTGTTGTATTATCAAGCCTAAGTAATATATTGGAGCTTTGTATATTTTTTGTAAAACATTTTAGGCCGTTGTAGGCTGCGAGAATTTCTAAGTAATTTATCTGTTTTGTCTGCTGTTTCCTACTCCAGAATCCGTGTGTGCCTTCATTGTTACAAACCGCCCCCCAAGCCCCCAACCCGTGGTAAACGCGTCCGAAAATATTTATAATTGGTATTGTAGCTGTTTTAAATGCTTTTTTGCTCTATGGATATTTGCAAGCCACCATTCGAATTCGGGTTTTAAGGAAGGTGGTAAAGCCATTTTTGAGCTATAGTCACCATGGCTTACTTTAAGGGCTAAGTATTTAATTCTCTCAAATTTTTTTGTATATAGGATACCGTAAGGTGTGGCAGGGCACACTGATATCAGTGTTCTGATCATTTGTGCGAATGTTCTAATTTTGTAGAAGTTTTTATTTTTTAAGTTATTTAAAACCCCAATTATGCGATCTTCTTTCTCTTTTGGTATTCCTATGGTCATGTCAACAGAATCGAATAAAAAGCCTATAAGTATTTACATTGAACGCTGGCGCCCCACTGCTCTTTTCCGAATTTATTATAAAACCCAAGCTAGTTAAAAGGTTGCTACTTTTTTCCAGATTTCGTTTACAATCCTTGTAATAATTGTGGCCTATTAAAAGGAAATCATCTAAATATCCGACGCATAATATATTTTCTGATCGATTGTAAGATTGGTTTTATGATTTTTGTGAAAACATATGGCGCTGTGCTAAGTCCAAATGGCAAACAGGTAAATTGGTATAATTTACTTTCGAAAGAGAACCTAAAGAATTTTCTTTGATTTTTATGTATTGGAAGTATGTTTTGCACTAGTCTATAGTCTTCAAGTTTGAAATGTTGTGTGATAGTATATTTATTAAGTGTTTTAAGATTTAGCATAAAACGATAAGATCCGTTGGGGAAAAACGTTGATAGATATTCCCCTTTTATATGAGTGCAAATTTTTACCGCACCTTTACGAGCAAGTTCCGCGATTTCCAGTCGAATTTGTAATATTTCTCGTTCGTGAAAAAAACTTTTTGGGATAATTTTTTGTTTTGGTGTTCTTGTAAAGGGAACAAGGTAACTTTTGATACAGTTTAATATATATTTATTTCGGGTAAATTTCTCCCACTCGCCTAAATAGTTTTTTAGTTGCCCTGCTATTATGCTTACATCATTGATTTCTTTTACTCTCGTGGTCTCCGCTTCTGTCGACTCCCGGCTTGTTGGTAGCTGCGCCGCTTGACGAGTTGTTTCGGTTGCTGCTGTAGGTACGCATAATGTTTGCTTTGGTAAGGGTTTTCCCTCGGGTTTTCTCTTTTCCGTTGTTTGTAATTCGTACGCTTGTAGTTTAAAGTACGGCTTGCTGTTCCTGGCGTTTTAAGTTCTCTGCTGCTTTACATTTTTCTTGGAATTCTTTCCCGAAAAGCAGCTCTTCAATTGAGGAGTCTTCTGCGGCTTTTCTTATAATTGGCGCTACAGTCGGTGAGACGAGGAATCTGCGGTGTATGCTTATTTGGTGCACTGTTAATTTTGAAATATCTGCCAGGGCTTTGGTGTGATTTTTCAGGGTGTCGTCTGGGGAATTTATTAGTTCTGTTAAAATTGCTCCCATTCCCCTTAGCGCCCTACATAAATTTGTATGAACCCGACTTAGGTAACTATCAGTCTTCTTCTGTGATTCTGTCAGGAGGTTTTGGACTTTCATATTCATTTTTGGCGTTCTAAGTATTGTGCAATTAGAAGGAGTTTTAAATGACTCCGCAAGCTCTTTCATTTCTTCTTTGGGGGCTCCATTTTGTAAATAGCTCTTCCACCTATTTGCTATTTCTAAATGGAGCGGCGGGCCCTCGGCATCATTTACATTAGGATCGGTGCCCAATACGTTGTTCAAATCGTTAAGTACTTGAGCTTCTTCCCCCTCCCCCCTTTCCATCGGTGTTGTATTCTGGTTTTGGGTCCCAGATGTTCCGGGCTGAGGTGAGTCAGATTGCACGGAAAGTCGTTCAGGTGTGTAAGATGTGCCTCGACGTCTTCGACGGTGCACAGGTTGTTGCGAATCTGAGTCCGATTCGCTGCTTGAGGAGCCTGAGGGAGTGAAATGTACGTGTTACATAATATTATATAAAATGATATGTTTATTAAGCGATGTGGTAACGAGCCACTAACCTTCATTAATAATAATCCAAAATTCCGCTGTATGGTATTTAATAAAATACTGCATTGGACTTTTTTTAGTGTATTCAAGGTAAGAGAGCTTGCACACGACGCGGAACCGCGTGATGCTAAATTTCATCGTTTTAAATGGCATGCTTGTGCACGGACGCGGCGCGGCAGAGGCGGCCGTATGTATGGTGCGGATCTGCGGTCAGAATTTTCGAACTTCTCGTACCGCACGGCACCTGACTCCATCTTCCATCTCTAGCCAGCACCCGACAAGAAATGACAACATTATACCTGAGCAATAGCCACTTAATCGGATAGATCCAGAAAGGCGTAGCACCGTGTGCAAGCTATACGCGGACGCGGCACGGAAAACCGCACGGGACACACCGCGCCGCATCCGCGTCGTGTGAAAGCTCTTTTTTAAGAAATAGCCGCCGGGGCGGCCCGAAAAAAAAAAGGACGGGGCAAGAACCGACAAACCGGGGCTTGTAAGTACAAGAATTTTCTGGGAAACACTTCCGCATAAGCCGGAAGGTTTAATTATATAGGACTATCTTTCCTCACTTTATTCGAAAAAAGAAACCTATACATAAGATGGATTTTTTAGTAGATGGTTTAGCATGATACCTAATTTGGTATAGGTAATGCACGCGCGACTTCTGGTCCACATCAGCTGGACACAGAAGTCTTTTATAAGGTTGGCCACTCTGCATTTTGAACGGCTTTTTTGTTGTTCGTGTTCATATCAGCAAACCGAAGGGAAATTGAACCAAGGTACTTACTGTCTGTGAGGCTGGACATTTGTTCTAGTAATCTTCGCAGTTTTTTGAGTTGCCTTGAGTGGCGTTTGGATTTTCTTTTCAGCATATTATTTTCTTCCGATGTGAGCACTTTCGCACAATCAACAAAACTGGCGGCTGACTCACGATGGCGACACCGGGCGGGCGACGCGCGGGAGGTGCAAAATTTTTTATTTAAGATTGTGGGCATGATTGCATTTCAGCAATATACTACAAAGTGTTATATAATGGAAACCAAATGCGACATATAATTAATGGATTAAACGACTTACCTTAAGGATGTTGAATCCAAATTATATTAGCATTTGGTTTCCATTATATAACCTCCCACCCGCCTCATTATGTTCTAGGAACCACTTTTTTATAGCTCATCCCTCAAAACGATCTAAGCACAACTAAAACTGACGGCTGACTCACGATGGCGACACCGGGCGGGCGAGGCGCGGGCGGTGCAAAAACTTTTATTTAAAATTGTGGGCACGATTGCATTTCAGCAATCTACTACAAAGTGTTACGAGGGGTCGTTTTTATATTCCCGGACTCGGCCATTTTGAATTTTGATGCAATTTTCGATTATGTTGTTTTTTAATCACGTATGCCTTGGTAACTTATGTTTCAATTTACAAAACAATTGCAACATTATTTATTTTATTATCTGTCAGTTTGTTGGTCGCGCATCGAAATGACTAAAATCGAATATCGGGCCGTTATAAAATTCCTAACAAAACAAGGAAAACTCCCAAAAATTATTCATGAAGAGATGTTGGCTGTGTACCGGGATGATTGCCCCGTCCAGGGCGCCCTGTTGACGTGATCACTGCAGATGTTGTTGAAAAAAACAAGCATTTGGTACTGGAGGATGCAAGACTAAAGAAGCGCCAATTAGCAGCTTCACTAGGAGTTTCAGAAACCACAGTTTTCAGAATTTTACACGATTACCTTGGGATGACAAAGGTTAGTGCAAGATGGGTGCCGCGAATGCTTTCGCCATTCCAAATGCGTGTTCGGGTAGAAGCCTGTGAACAATTCTTGGCGCGCTGTGGAGATAAACCAGATTTAATTATCAATCGACTTGTCACTGGAGATGAAACCTGGGTTCATCATTATGATCCTGAAAGTAAGCAAGAGTCGATGCAGTGGCATGTTAAAGGCTCCTTGCCCTCCCAAGAAGTTTAAAGTCACCCGTTCTGCTGGAATTTTGGGACTCTCAGGGAATTTTGTCCGCCTTATAGTATAGTCCAAATTTGACACCGTCTGACTATTTTTTCTTCCCGAATCTCAAAAAGCACTAAGGAGATAAAATTTAGGGACAATGACGAACTTATAGCAGCTGTTGAGAGCCATTTTGCGGAAGAAACAATGAATATTTTTATACTGGATTGAAGATGTTATTGAAACGGTGTTATACCTGTATTCAAAAGCAGGGAAATTATATTGAAAAATAAAAATTAGTTTTTCCTTTAGTCTTTTGTTTTCATGCCTTGTCCGAGAATATAAAAACGACCCCTCGTATATAATGGAAACCAAATGCTAATATAATTTGGATTCAACATCCTTAAGGTAAGTCGTTTAATACATTAATTAGATAGAATACAAGGTAGAATATCAGTCAGGTTGCTATAGGTTATTGTTCTGTTGTCACGATATTTTGATGATATTATCATTCTGTCATTTCACTTTTACTTGACATTATCTTTTAAAAAGAAGATTTATTCTCCGAAAGCTGATGGAGTTATTTTTTTGAGTTAGCGTTCAGAGTTTCGTTCTTTTAATATTAATCATTTATGATTTTTCCCGGAAAATTGAAAAAGTTGTCATTTATTCAGTTTGGTTCGGGTTTCCGTGGGGAAAAACCCGATTAATAATTAAATGGATCTGTTTGCGCCACAAAGAAATTTCCGACAAAGAAAATATAATATTTAGTTTTTTTTTTATTTTAACACCTCAACACCTCCAACTTTTTATTAAACGTTTCCCAGGAAGTATGTTTATTAGCAACTTTTTATGTTAAAATAACCTTTAAAACTATTGAACACAAAAAAAATTTGGTGTAGAAATTTGTATTAGGTGGTGCTGCTTTTTGCCGGCCAAACAAAGGTTTACCCTGTAATAATTAGACAATCGTCTTCATTTTTTCTAGGTTTTTATGTTTATAATTCTTTGTCGATTACCCAATTACTCATCCTACTAGAATTTTATATTGCCCGAAAAATAGAAAAGTCTTACATTATTAATATCACACTACACGCCACATTGTTGTTTAATGGTCACCTTTGTCGATTTTTTTTAACACTCAATACTTATCGGGCTTCGTAACATAATTAGGATAATTTAAATAATTTTCCATTTGCCAAGGTCGCTAGGAAACTTTCTGTTCAGTGTAAATTTCAGACGAATATACAGAGATATTTGTAACTTTTTATAGGTACAAAAGGCAAGACGCAGTTAATGCCTGGTTTACATGTAGAGGGTGGGCCAAATTGGCCACTTTTAAAGGGAAACTCCTATTTTTAACCGAAAGACGAAAACTGCTATCGGTGTCTGAGGCTCATTTTTACCTAGAATCCAATGCTGCTATTACTTTTTTTTTCAAGTCAATATTTTATATTACCGATGTTAAAAATATTTTATATTACCGATGAAAAAATATTTTTTAAATGGAACACCCTGTATATTTTTGCATTCATAAAATATATAAAAAATATATATAACACTTAATGATTTACATAAGTATTTATCAATACTAATAGCTTTTATGATTTCATGTGTATAATTGGAAGGGCGCCCGTTCAACAAATAGGCTTTGGACGGTGAGACAATGGTACAACCGTAGAAATAAATTAAAAGTAAAAAAATATTTTTAAAAAAAGCTTTTATTTAAATGCGCTAAAAAGAATAAAATAATCTTTTCTTTTAAAACTTTTACTATCAACTTATAACGTCATTCCACAATTTATATGATATAAAAGCTTGTCGCGAGATTTAAGTAGTGGTATTTACTTAGTTTGAAAACTTAAATCTCGCGACAAGCTTTTATATCATATAAATTGTGGAATGACGTTATAAGTTGATAGTAAAAGTTTTAAAAGAAAAGATTATTTTATTCTTTTTAGCGCATTTAAATAAAAGCTTTTTTTAAAAATATTTTTTTACTTTTAATTTATTTTGTAATTTTTAGTTTGGCCAGGTGTCTGAGTCTATTCATCTCAGTTAACGCATCATTGTTGCAAGGTCGTTTGCCGGTTAGTTTAGAACAGTCTAGCTCTTCAATGAGGAGACCTTCTAATGATCTAACCCTACTTAAGGCCACGTATGCTTGACCAGGCGCGAAGAGCTTGGAGCCTAAATATACAACGAGACAGGTTGCAGACCAATGCTGTTGACGCCTATCTCACCAAACTACACAAGTCAAAGTTAACTAGTCCGCCATCTTGGGTGTTCCGCCATGTTGGATTTAGAATGACGTCACACATATAACCATGCATTGTCATCCAAATTAAACGTGTGTACAAAATTTCAGCTCGATCGGTTGAAATTTAACTAGTCCGCCATCTTGAGTGTTCCGCCATGTTGGATTTAGAATGACG
Source organism: Pseudeuparius sepicola (assembly GCA_963920635.1). Lineage (NCBI taxonomy): Eukaryota > Metazoa > Arthropoda > Insecta > Coleoptera > Anthribidae > Pseudeuparius > Pseudeuparius sepicola. The sequence continues at coordinate 39,726,746 of OY987302.1, read as the reverse complement.
TCACACATATAATCATGCATTGTCATCCAAATTAAACGTGTGTACAAAATTTCAGCTCGATCGGTTGAAATTTAACTAGTCCGCCATCTTGAGTGTTCCGCCATGTTGGATTTAGAATGACGTCACACATATAATCATGCATTGTCATCCAAATTAAACGTGTGTACAAAATTTCAGCTCGATCGGTTGAAATTTAACTAGTCCGCCATCTTGGGTGATCCGCCATGTTGGATTTAGAATGACGTCACACATATAATCATGCATTGTCATCCAAATTAAACGTGTGTACAAAATTTCAGCTCGATCGGTTGAAGATATCTTCTTCAAAATTGAGTTGCAAGATTCCACCCGAACAAATTACATACATACATACATACATACATTGCAAGTTAAATAAAAGCTTTTAATATCTATTTTCATTAGTAATTGGTAACTACTTAAGTAAATCATTAAGTGTTATATATATTTGTGAAATGCAAATTTTTTGCTCTATTAAAAAATGCAAAAATGTACAGGGTGTTCCGTCCAAAAAAACTTTTTTTATGGTAACTCTTAAAATATTGACTTGAAAAAATGTGGTAGCAGCATTGGATTCTAAGTAAAAAAGTGCTTTAGGAATGTTTTTCAGAAATAAAAAAAAAACTAAAAAAGTTACGGCCACTTTTCCAAAATGCACATTGTCGAATAACGCCCTGTAGCTCAAGAACGGTGGCAGATAATGATTTGCTGTTTTCGCCATTAAGTTTATCATAAAAAATGAGCCTAAGACACCGATATCAGTTTTCGTCTATCTCCGTCAGAGATAGGAGTTTCCCTTTAAAGGTGTCCAATTTTGCTCAATCTGTACATGTTTGCACTATTTTCTAGCCTACTCAAAGATTTGGCAGATAAATTTTAAGTTTCGGTATTCTATTTACATAGTTTTATAATTTTTATGATTAGTTTGGAGGCATTTTCCGTCACATCTTTGTTGGTCTGAGGCTCCCAGGGATCCATTTTCTTTTAGTTTTCATTGTTTTCCATGTAGAGCTTCCACAAGTTTCTATAAATTTGCTAAAACTTTATGATTTGTGCATCTATCATTGACCAGGAATATTCTAGAGTAGTCTCCAGTCTTCCATTTGAGTATACAGCGTGAGTCATTAGTAATGGCACATAGTGCAAGCGCATAAATTTTTGGCCAAAATATTACAATTGAGGCTAATATGCTTTATAGAAATGTTGTTTGTTTAAGAGATACAGGGCGTTAAAGTTAATTTTTTGAAATTGAATTATGGCTACATCTCCCGAAATAATCAAGCTGCTGAACTGAAATTTGGCACTGCTATGTTTTTGGAGAAGGAAAATAAGCTGAAAATGTCTATTTCGCCGTATCTCACAGAGGGCGCCATTTGCGCTGTTTTTGGATCGTGCTTTTACTTGTAACTTTTTTGAGGTTATCTTTTTGGTCCTGCAGGTCCATCATTATAGTGCATCTTTTCATTCTGCAAGAAAAAGGTACTCTTGTTTCATAACGATCAAATCAACCGTTTGCGTTGAAATTGCCAAAACGTACCCCAAAACACCTGGTTGACTTTAAGATTAAAAAAATAAAGTAGGCATCAGAACTTCACCCGAAGACTCCTGGGAAGCTTTAAAATTAAATTAAATCAAAGTTTTGGTTAAGATAAAGAAGTATAATATAAACCAATGTAAAAAACCACTACGAGATTCTTCTATAAAATAACACAATCATGCTTATATCGTTGGGTGAGGATTTAAACCTTCAGTCAACGCTTATACCTTATTTAACTAATACCACTTTGGCAATTAAAGAAATCCGGGTAATTTCACGTTACGTGAATCCCAAAACACCAAGAAAGAGTATAAAACTTTAAATCTACTTATACATTATTAGGTATAATAATAATGCAGCGATTTAACCCATTTTCGTTGATTGACGTATTAATACGTCAGTCAATGCTATTTTCTAATATATACGGTACGGGGAGGAGCGGGGTGGTGCGAGGGAATGTAGGGGAAGTTGTTGATTTGAGTAGCCGTAGAATTGGCGCGACGTTGCCGCACTTACCTGAAATTCTTGATTTCTTGCTCCTTTCTCATGCCTAGTGGAAACATTAATGAGGCCGTTCCTGTACGAGCATAAAATGGTAAATGGTACCTAAATGGGATTTGATAATATTTTATTTTGTTATTTTTCTCTTCAGCAGGTCATGCACGCAGAATTCCCGGGTAGTATCAAAACTTTATTAATTGTTTATGGAAGGTAGAAGGTGAATGGCAACGTCCAAAATAATAATAATTGCCCCCCTCCCCCGCACAAGCATGTGGTTGCTTCTGGGGTACTCCTAGTTTGGAGTATTGTGAGGGTGAGAATTATTATTGTTATTATTGTATTATTATTATTTGGAAGTAATCTTAAGATCTGGTATAAAGTTTAAGAAACATGTAAATTTTGCAAGTAAGAAAATTTTAATAAGTGAAAATTTAAGTAGGTATGTAACTCTTTCTAATTTATTAGGTATACATCCTCGTTTTACTTTTTGTAGCTCTGTTGTGTATTCACAAAATCATAAGCATACACTGAAAGTGCAAGAACAGAACTTATGCTACTAATAATTTTGAGATGTCATAGGTTTACTAGCATCATTTCATCTCTCACATGGGCGCATATTATATTCCCACCAGAAATAAGTGACGCAGTGCTGTTAGTGCGTTGAGGCAAAGTTTACAGAATAAAATAATTCTGTAAACTTTGGTTGAGGGCATCGCCTTCGTTAGCAGTTTGTCATGGTCACGGCACCGCACTGAAATCTGAAAGCAGTCTTCCGATCCGCAACCGTCGCTCGGCTGCGCTACGTCGCGCGTCGGAGGCGGCCGACAGCTGGCCGCCGGTGGCTGAGGCGACGCGACGGTCGCGAGCGCGCCGCGCCCAAATACACCTGCTTAAACACGGGCCGCTACCCTCCAGATTTCAGCGATTCACCGTCGGCCCGCGGCCGCGGCGCTCTTGCCCCATGGGCGCCACCTGGGGGCTAGCTGACAGGCCCCGGCATAGATGAAATATACTGTAAAATGGGGATATCTGGGACACTTCTCGGTTAATATTTTAAATTAAATTGCTCATAGGTTTTTGTTTATAGAGATATGAAACTAATAATTTATGAAAATTTTCTTTGATGTAGTAGAACAAGCCTACAGGGTGTCCAACTTTATTACTGTACAAATCAGTAAAATCTTCATTTTTGGAGATAATCGCCTACACTTTTTTTTGTTTGAAAGGCCTTCAAAAACCGCCTCTTTTGACGTTCCCGCCATTTTCAAAATGCAAATACAGGGCCGGCTGCAATTTTTGTATACCCCCGATTTTCACAAAAACCATTTAGCAATTTTATTATTTAAAATCTAACCCCATAGCGTTAATCATAACACATTGAAAAAATATTAATAAACACAAAAGTAATTTATTTCTTTACAAAATGCCAACCAACAAATACAAATAATTTAAATTATTGGACCTTTCTCAACAAAGTCACTGTCTAAGATGATAGATTTTCTGTGAGTTTCCTATTATGGCACACCAGCTACCTTAACTGATATGGACTTACTGACTGGCAGGCTTCTGTATTTTTTAGATTTAGTTTGTTTATAGTGTGTGGAGCGGTTTTGTTATAAATGATTTTTTACCCCTACAAAGTTCCAAAAATTCAGTAATTTGAAATGGCACAGAACACTCTGTATATTTTGTATTGGACCTTTGCACACCAACACCTTGAGTGGTCCTATTGACCATTCACCTGTTTTGAGGGGATTCCATGGCACACTTGACTTGGCAGATGCCTTTAAATTTCCTAATTTGCTCAACTTTGACTCCCTGCAGAGTGGAACTCCCTGTATATTTTTTATTCAAATTTGGTATAAAAAAAATCGCAGCCGGCCCTGTATTTGCATTTTGAAAATGGCAGAAACATCAAAAGAAGCGGTTTTTGAAGGTCTTTCAAACAAAAAAAAGTTCAGGCGATTATCTCCAAAAATTAAGATTTTACTGATTTGTACAGTAATAAAGTTGGACACCCTGTATATATTATATTCACAGTAAAATAAAAATTAAACCCTTAGGAGAAAAAATTTTTCTTTGATGTTAGTAGAACAAGCCTATATATTATATTCACAGTAAAATAAAAATTAAACCCTTAGGAGAAAAAAATGTTTTTGATTGTCCCAAGTTATTGAGGTAATTTGGAACAGGCCTTGATTTTGAATAGATAATAATTAATGTTTACTCATCCTAGGGCAACATGGGACAAAAATAATTAGAATGAAATTATTTTTATAGTTTCTTTTCTTTAAAACTCCAATTCTAGATTAAAATAAATCCAATACACATAGGAAATGCATTTAGTGTAAAAAATAAAATATATGGTTCGATACCAAATACTTAAACAAAAAATTATTTCTTATATGTATTTTCACAGAAATCTCGAAAATGTCGAAATATTGAGAAAAACCTAAAAGTTCGATAATTTTCCTGCGGTTTTTAAATTTTTGTGGAAACAGTTTTTTGCTGTAACGATAATTATTATAGCATTTAACTTAACTGTAACGAAAACTCTCACAATTGTTAAGGCTCAGTAACATTTTCGCAGTTGCAGCTATTAAAAAATAAACAATAATACCTACTTATTTATTATACTAATAATTCGGAAAATTATTTTGTAGTCATTTTTTAACTGTTTAATATTTTTGTCAAATCAAATTTTAATTATATGTGTATATACCGGTGTGAAGTTAGCAGCCATTTTCTGGCAGCCAATTTTTCAGCAGCCATTTCTCTAAAATGGCTGCTCTAGGTGTGAAGTTAGCAGCCCTTTTTGAACAGTCAATATTTTGGCAGCTAAACAGCTGCCCTTGAAGTAAAGTTAGCAGACAATTACATTAGGTACGGGCAGCTAAAAACAATACCAAAACCGCCATTAAAATTTAATTTAATTCACCCACCCAAAGTGATAAAATTAATTATTTCAAAAGGTAAAAAATTTTGTGCCGCCATCGTTTTCGCGCAACAAATAGCATGTAAGTAAATAGAGATTTACAGGGATCATAGTATGAATCCCTTACGCGCCGTCCTAGAGGGTGAAATCTACCCCACGCGCTAAAAATTAATTATTTCACCCTGTAGGAAATGTTGTGCCACCATCATCTTTGCACCAAAAATAGCTTGTATCTAGAGGTTTACAGAGATCATAGTGAGATTTCCTTACGCGCCGTCCTAGAGGGTGAAATCTACCCCACGCGCTAAAAATTAATTATTTCACCCTGTAGGAAATGTTGTGCCACCATCATCTGCCACTGGCAGGCTTCTGTATTTTTTAGATTTAGTTCGTTTATAGTGTGTGGAGCGGTTTTGTTATAAATGATTTTTTACCCCTACAAAGTTCCAAAAATTCAGTAATTTGAGATGGCACAGAAAAGAACACTCTGTATATTTTGTATTGGACCTTTGCACACCAACACCTTGAGTGGTCCTATTGACCATTCACCTGTTTTGAGGGGATTCCATGGCACACTTGACTTGGCAGATGCCTTTAAAATTCCTAATAAAAAAAATAGCTTGTATCTAGAGGTTTACAGAGATCATAGTGAGATTTCCTTACGCGCCGTCCTACAGGGTGAAATCTACCCCACGCGCTAAAAAATAATTATTTCACCCTGTAGGAAATGTTGTGCCACCATCATCTGCCACTGGCAGGCTTCTGTATTTTTTAGATTTAGTTCGTTTATAGTGTGTGGAGCGGTTTTGTTATAAATGATTTTTTACCCCTACAAAGTTCCAAAAATTCAGTAATTTGAGATGGCACAGAAAAGAACACTCTGTATATTTTGTATTGGACCTTTGCACACCAACACCTTGAGTGGTCCTATTGACCATTCACCTGTTTTGAGGGGATTCCATGGCACACTTGACTTGGCAGATGCCTTTAAAATTCCTAATAAAAAAAATAGCTTGTATCTAGAGGTTTACAGAGATCATAGTGAGATTTCCTTACGCGCCGTCCTACAGGGTGAAATCTACCCCACGCGCTAAAAAATAATTATTTCACCCTGTAGGAAATGTTGTGCCACCATCATCTTTGCACCAAAAATAGCTTGTATCTCGAGGTTTACATATATCATAGTGAGATTTCCTTACCCGCCGTCCTAGAGGGTGAAATCTACCCCACGCACTAAAAATTAACTATTTCACCCTGTAGAAAATGTTGTGCCACCGCCATCTTTGCACCAAAAATAGCTTGTATCCAGAGGTTTACAGAGATCATAGTGAGATTTCCTTACGCGCCGTCCTAGAGGGTGAAATCTACCCCACGCGCTAAAAATTAATTATTTCACCCTGTAGGAAATGTTGTGCCACCATCATCTTTGCACCAAAAATAGCTTGTATCTAGAGGTTTACAGAGATCATAGTGAGATTTCCTTACGAGCCGTCCTAGAGGGTGAAATCTACCCCACGCGCTAAAAATTAATTATTTCACCCTGTAGGAAATGTTGTGCCACCATCATCTTTGCACCAAAAATAGCTTGTATCCAGAGGTCTACAGAGATCATAGTGAGATTTCCTTACGCGCCGTCCTAGAGGGTGAAATCTACCCCACGCGCTAAAAATTAATTATTTCACCCTGTAGAAAATGTTGTGCCACCGCCATCTTTTCACCAAAAATAGCTTGTATCCAGAGGTTTACAGAGATCATAGTGAGATTCCCTTACGCGCCGTCCTAGAGGGTGAAATCTACCCCACGCGCTAAAAATTAATTATTTCACCCTGTAGGAAATGTTGTGCCACCATCATCTTTGCACCAAAAATGGCTTGTACCTAGGGGTTTACAGAGATCATAGTGAGATTTCCTTACGCGCCGTCCTAGAGGGTGAAATCTACCCCACGCGCTAAAAATTAATTATTTCACCCTGTAGGAAATGTTGTGCCACCATCATCTTTGCACCAAAAATGGCTTGTACCTAGGGGTTTACAGAGATCATAGTGAGATTTCCTTACGCGCCGTCCTAGAGGGTGAAATCTACCCCACGCGCTAAAAATTAATTATTTCACCCTGTAGGAAATGTTGTGCCACCATCATCTTTGCACCAAAAATGGCTTGTACCTAGGGGTTTACAGAGATCATAGTGAGATTTCCTTACGCGCCGTCCTAGAGGGTGAAATCTACCCCACGCGCTAAAAATTAATTATTTCACCCTGTAGGAAATGTTGTGCCACCATCATCTTTGCACCAAAAATGGCTTGTACCTAGGGGTTTACAGAGATCATAGTGAGATTTCCTTACGCGCCGTCCTATAGGGTGAAATCTACCCCACGCGCTAAAAATTAATTATTTCACCCTGTAGGAAATGTTGTGCCACCATCATCTTTGCACCAAAAATAGCTTGTATCTAGGGGTTTACAGAGATCATAGTGAGATTTCCTTACGCGCCGTCCTAGAGGGTGAAATCTACCCCACGCGCTAAAAATTAATTATTTCACCCTGTAGAAAATGTTGTGCCACCGCCATCTTTACACCAAAAATAGCTTGTATCCAGAGGTTTACAGAGATCATAGTGAGATTTCCTTACGCGCCGTCCTATAGGGTGAAATCTACCCCACGCGCTAAAAATTAATTATTTCACCCTGTAGGAAATGTTGTGCCACCATCATCTTTGCACCAAAAATAGCTTGTATCTAGGGGTTTACAGAGATCATAGTGAGATTTCCTTACGCGCCGTCCTAGAGGGTGAAATCTACCCCACGCGCTAAAAATTAATTATTTCACCCTGTAGAAAATGTTGTGCCACCGCCATCTTTACACCAAAAATAGCTTGTATCCAGAGGTTTACAGAGATCATAGTGAGATTTCCTTACGCGCCGTCCTAGAGGGTGAAATCTACCCCACGCGCTAAAAATTAATTATTTCACCCTGTAGGAAATGTTGTGCCACCATCATCTTTGCACCAAAAATAGCTTGTATCTAGAGGTTTACAGAGATCATAGTGAGATTTCCTTACGCGCCGTCCTAGAGGGTGAAATCTACCCCACGCGCTAAAAATTAATTATTTCACCCTGTAGGAAATATTGTGCCACCATTATCTTTGCACCAAAAATGGCTTGTATCTAGAGGTTTACAGAGATCATAGTGAGATTTCCTTACGCGCCGTCCTAGAGGGTGAAATCTACCCCACGCGCTAAAAATTAATTATTTCACCCTGTAGAAAATGTTGTGCCACCGCCATCTTTACACCAAAAATAGCTTGTATCCAGAGGTTTACAGAGATCATAGTGAGATTTCCTTACGCGCCGTCCTAGAGGGTGAAATCTACCCCACGCGCTAAAAATTAATTATTTCACCCTGTAGGAAATGTTGTGCCACCATTATCTTTGCACCAAAACCGGCTTGTATCTAGAGGTTTACAGAGATCATAGTGAGATTTCCTTACGCGCCGTCCTAGAGGGTGAAATCTACCCCAAGCGCTAAAAATTAATTATTTCACCCTGTAGGAAATGTTGTGCCACAATCATCTTTGCACCAAAAATAGCTTGTATCTAGAGGTTTACAGAGATCATAGTGAGGTTTCCTTACGCGCCGTCCTAGAGGGTGAAATCTACCGCACGCGCTAAAAATTAATTATTTCACCCTGTAGGAAATGTTGTGCCACCATCATCTTTGCACCAAAAATAGCTTGTATCCAGAGGTCTACAGAGATCATAGTGAGATTTCCTTACGCGCCGTCCTAGAGGGTGAAATCTACCCCACGCGCTAAAAATTAATTATTTCACCCTGTAGAAAATGTTGTGCCACCGCCATCTTTTCACCAAAAATAGCTTGTATCCAGAGGTTTACAGAGATCATAGTGAGATTTCCTTACGCGCCGTCCTAGATGGTGAAATCTACCCCACGCGGTAAAAATTAATTATTTCACCCTGTAGGAAATGTTGTGCCACCATCATCTTTGCACCAAAAATGGCTTGTACCTAGGGGTTTACAGAGATCATAGTGAGATTTCCTTACGCGCCGTCCTATAGGGTGAAATCTACCCCACGCGTTAAAAATTAATTATTTCACCCTGTAGGAAATGTTGTGCCACCATCATCTTTGCACCAAAAATAGCTTGTATCTAGGGGTTTACAGAGATCATAGTGAGATTTCCTTACGCGCCGTCCTAGAGGGTGAAATCTACCCCACGCGCTAAAAATTAATTATTTCACCCTGTAGGAAATGTTGTGCCACCATTATCTTTGCACCAAAAATGGCTTGCATCTAGAGGTTTACAGAGATCATAGTGAGATTTCCTTACGCGCCGTCCTAGAGGGTGAAATCTACCCCACGCGCTAAAAATTAATTATTTCACCCTGTAGGAAATGTTGTGCCACAATCATCTTTGCACCAAAAATAGCTTGTATCTAGAGGTTTACAGAGATCATAGTGAGATTTCCTTACGCGCCGTCCTAGAGGGTGAAATCTACCGCACGCGCTAAAAATTAATTATTTCACCCTGTAGGAAATGTTGTGCCACCATTATCTTTACACCGAAAATAGCTTGTATCCAGAGGTTTACAGAGATTATAGTGAGATTTCCTTACGCGCCGTCCTAGAGGGTGAAATCTACCCCACGCGCTAAAAATTAATTATTTCACCCTGTATGAAATGTTGTGCCACCATCATCTTTGCACCAAAAATAGCTTGTATCTAGAGGTTTACAGAGATCATAGTGAAATTTCCTTACCGGCCGTCCTAGAAGGTGAAATCTACCCCACGCACTAAAAATTAACTATTTCACCTTGTAGAAAATGTTGTGCCACCGCCATCTTTGCACCAAAAATAGCTTGTATCCAGAGGTTTACAGAGATCATAGTGAGATTTCCTTACGCGCAGTCCTAGGGGGTGAAATCTACTCCACGCGCTAAAAATTAATTATTTCACCCTGTAGGAAATGTTGTGCCACCATCATCTTTGCACCAAAAATGGCTTGTATCTACCTCTGGATTTTTGGCGCGTGGGGTTGATTTCACCCTCTAGGACGGCGCGTAAGGGATTCGCACTATGATCTCTGTAAACCTCTGGATACAAGCAATTTTTGGTGTAAAGATGATGGTGGCACAACATTTCCTACAGGGTGAAATAATTAATTTTTGGCGCGTGGGTTTGATTTCACCCTCTAGGACGGCGCGTAAGGGATTCGCACTATGATCTCTGTAAACCTCTGGATACAAGCAATTTTTGGTGTAAAGATGATGGTGGCACAACATTTCCTACAGGGTGAAATAATTAATTTTTGGCGCGTGGGTTTGATTTCACCCTCTAGGACGGCGCGTAAGGGATTCGCACTATGATCTCTGTAAACCTCTGGATACAAGCAATTTTTGGTGTAAAGATGATGGTGGCACAACATTTACTACAGGGTGAAATAATTAATTTTTAGCGCGTGGGGTAGATTTCACCCTCTAGGACGGCGCGTAAGGAAATTTCTCTATGATCTCTGTAAACCTCTGGATACAAGCTATTTTTGGTGCAAAGATGATGGTGGCACAACATTTCCTACAGGGTGAAATAATTAATTTTTAGCGCGTGGGGTAGATTTCACCCTCTAGGACGGCGCGTAAGGAAATCCCACTATGATCTCTGTAAACCTCTAGATACAAGCTATTTTTGGTGCAAAGATGATGGTGGCACAACATTTCCTACAGGGTGAAATAATTAATTTTTAGCGCGTGGGGTAGATTTCACCCTCTAGGACGGCGCGTAAGAGAATCACACTATGTTCTCTGTAAACCTCTGGATACAAGCTATTTTTGGTGCAAAGATGATGATGGCACAACATTTCCTACAGGGTGAAATAATTAATTTTTAGCGCGTGGGGTAGATTTCACCCTCTAGGACGGCGCGTAAGGAAATCTCACTATGATCTCTGTAAACCTCTAGATACGAGCTATTTTTGGTGCAAAGATGATGGTGGCACAACATTTCCTACAGGGTGAAATAATTAATTTTTAGTGCGTGGGGTAGATTTCACCCTCTAGGACGGCGGGTAAGGAAATCTCACTATGATCTCTGTAAACCTCGAGATACAAGCTATTTTTGGTGCAAAGATGATGGTGGCACAACATTTCCTACAGGGTGAAATAATTAATTTTTAGCGCGTGGGGTAGATTTCACCCTCTAGGACGGCGCGTAAGGAAATCTCACTATGATCTCTGTAAACCTCGAGATACAAGCTATTTTTGGTGCAAAGATGGCGGTGGCACAACATTTCCTACAGGGTGAAATAATTAATTTTTAGCGCGTGGGGTAGATTTCACCCTCTAGGACGGCGCGTAAGGAAATCTCACTATGATCTCTGTAAACCTCTAGATACAAGCTATTTTTGGTGCAAAGATGATGGTGGCACAACATTTCCTACAGGGTGAAATAATTAATTTTTAGCGCGTGGGGTAGATTTCACCCTCTAGGACGGCGCGTAAGGAAATCTCACTATGATCTCTGTAAACCTCTAGATACAAGCTATTTTTGGTGCAAAGATGATGGTGGCACAACATTTCCTACAGGGTGAAATAATTAATTTTTAGCGCGTGGGGTAGATTTCACCCTCTAGGACGGCGCGTAAGGGATTCATACTATGATCCCTGTAAATCTCTATTTACTTACATGCTATTTGTTGCGCGAAAACGATGGCGGCACAAAATTTTTTACCTTTTAAAATAATTAATTTTATCGCTTTGGGTGGGTGAATTAAATTAAATTTTAATGGCGGTTTTGGTATTGTTTTTAGCTGCCCATACCTAATGTAATTGTCTGCTAACTTTACATCAAGGGCAGCTGTTTAGCTGCCAAAATATTGACTGTTCAAAAAGGGCTGCTAACTTCACACCTAGAGCAGCCATTTTAGAGAAATGGCTGCTGAAAAATTGGCTGCCAGAAAATGGCTGCTAACTTCACACCGGTTGTGTATATGACATGTGAACGATTTTGTAAGGTTTTAACAGACTTTGACATCTTTCAATTTTTGGAAATAACAAAATTTTATGTTTTGAAACTTACCTACGTGTTAAAAATGGCGAAAGTATGTTCTTCACTTGAAAGCATAACCATTGGCACAAAGACTAAGGGGAATATTTATTATACATTATGTATTAAAATGTCACCACACGTTCTTCAAGGGAAGGTTCCTTAGTGCACAGAATCGTATATCATATCTTGTGGCTCGTTGTTGTTGATCTTGGCATTGTGGATCTGATGTTCTTTGGTTGGTCCAGACATGTTCAGCGATGCCCCACGTGGTGGTTTCTCCTCTTTGTATGTGCTGACGATATTCTTTCAGCCTCACGTTCAGGGGGCGCTTGGTTTCGAGTCTTATTGTTGTTTTTTGTTGTTCTCGTGCTTTAGGCATGTTGCTTTTGGCGATGCATGTTTCTATATTGTTGAAAGGGAGACCATTGCCCCGCGGAGATCTCTTTTAATGTTCTGAACTTCTTCTTCCAGTGCGTCTCTGTTGCAGATTGTTGTGGTAAAGAGTTTTGATTCCTCCGTCTAGGTGTACTGGTGTATTCGTTGTTTAGGAATTGGCCGGTGTGCTTCTGTTTCCTGAATACTGACGTTGAGATAGTAGAGTTTCTTTGTCGGACCATCACTTTCAAGAAGCGGAAGTTGCTGTTCTCTTCTAAACTTGATCATGTTTTCCATGTTGTTTAGATGGTCCAAAAACCTTGTAATTTATCGTCAGCTCTTCTAAATGAGAAAAGTATCATCCTCATAATCTAGATCTAGGCCAGATCTTAGGTTGTGTTTTGGCAGTACTTATTGCTTCTTCCTTGAACCATTTCATGCTTATTGGCCACAACTGGAGAGAGCGATGACCCCATCGACAAGCCATTTTCCGGTGCGCAAAACAGAAACAGAAACTCTCATGAGATGAACTACCTATATGCTCGATCTTCTACTACATTTTTTTTAATAGAACACCCTGTATGTTTCCCCTTCGTCTGAAACGTCACAAAAGGGGTTTTCAACGATATTTTACTACTTATTAATCTATGACTTTTGTTATCTCACTTTTTCATATCTCAAAAGAAATAAAGAAGTTATTGGAGGTTCTAATGTTTGCATGACTTCCCTGTAGCTACATATCAAATATTGACCGTTAAGAGAAATGAAAAATAAACTTCAGTAGGCATTTTCTACGCTTCTGGCATATTTTGTATGCAATTAAGCTATGAATTTTTAACCAACTGCCGCTTAACAGTCTTCAATAAATTGAAAAATCGAATAATGAATAATAATAGGATGGGCAAATAAGAGGGCAATGGAAAATGGAGGGCTCCATTTATTTTGCCATAAACGGGCATTATAACATGAGTTAAAAACCAAAACAATCGCTCTGGCAATACAATAAAACGCAATACAATGATGATGGGATCAAAGAAAATCCATTCAGAGGACTCCTGAAAAAACTTCTCTGTACGACTAAGTAGACATAAAGTCAGCAACGGAAAAAATTACAATATAATAATACAACGGACGAATAGAGTCCCACCCTCCATAAAACAATAGAAATCACAAAATCGGGCGGGATTTCTTTAATCACATGGACGAACCATTATCGGCGGGAAAAATCAAAGATTTCAAATATTTTCATAAAATTTATCAGAAGCAGCGCAGCATATATAATATCTTCATTTATTACTTACACATCACCAAGTGAGTGAAAGAATTATTTTGCCAAAAAAATCAAAACATTTTTATTCGGCAAGTCAGTTTAAAATATTCTAAAATGTCTAAAACCAATGTTTCAATAAAAAAAATGGTGTCTGTGTGTTACCGCGATAACTTTCGAACAGATTAAGATATCGACTTCAAATTTGGTAGGTATACGTAATCTTGCCTTACAAACAGAGAAAATATACGCTACGCGTATTTTCAATTTTATTTTGTTCGTTTTAGTACCTATTTGATTCTTATGAGAGGAGGGTGGTAAATAAATTTAGTCCGCCATCTTGGGGCTGCCGCCATATTGGATTTCATATGGACTCATTCACCTTATTGTTTTCTACCCGTCGAGCCCTTTCATTTGATACCCATGTTGGGTATAAAATAGGTAATGCGCCATCTTGGTACGGCGGCCATATTTAATTTAGTCTGATGTCACTAACTTTATCGTTTTCTACTCTTCAACCCCTTTCATTTGATTAAATACATCATCCGCCATCTTGGAGAGGCGGCCATATTGAATTTAGTGTGATGTCACTAACTTATAATTTTGATTCTTGAACTTATAATTTTTATATTCTTCAAGCCATTTCATTTGATACCCATATTAAAGGGGTTGAAAAGAAACTGTAATCCGCCATCTTGGAGCGGCGGCCATATTGAATTAAGTGTGATGTCACTATTTTTTTCATTTTCTACTCTTCAAGCCCTTTCATTTGGTACCCATATTAAGGGAGTTGAAAAGAAAATGTAATCCGCCATCTTGGAGCGGCGACCATTTTGAAAGTATTACAATATTGAGTATTGCATATTGTATTGTCACCGGAACTAAAGCAGTATGCAAAATTTCAGCTCAATCGAATGTCAGGAAGTGGTTCAAATAATTCAGCTTGCAAGATTCGACCCGCACTGTAATGAAGCGGTCCCTCCGGCAATAAAATTGTATATTATTGTGCTGTATCTGTTTATAATTTGCGCACCACTTATCAATTTATAAGCATTACCAATATTTGTTTGTTTGTGTTTTATTTAGGTGAGGCTGGCTGGAGTAATTCCGTAATATTTTATTTCCTAGTAGATACACGTTCTATTTGCCCGAAATTTGTTCGCTTATTTATTGGCCCAATAACGATGTAACCTCGTAAACTTTGGGAATGTAGGATTTAGTTTTCTGTGGAAGTTAACTTTCCGTTTAAATTATTATTATTATTATCCAGTATTATTTTGAGATATTTTACAATCCTGAGCATCTCGGGATTATTTTATGAAGTCATAGATTATTTTTCTCTAGTTTCACATTGCGAAAACATTTCAACAAAAACAGAAGATGTGGAGCCAGAGAGATGTTTTCTGCAGCTGGACTTGTAGATATTCAACAAATTTCGTTCAGCTGATGAAGATGAAATTATGTTGACAATATAATTGTTTTGCGTAGTTTTTTAAAAAGATTATTGATTCAAAGTCAAAGAAATTTAAAGCAATAGATTGTATTCCTTGTCAGCAGACATCTCTGTTCAAAATCCCTTATTATTTGGATTAATTCTGCTAAAAAATTAAAACGCACAAAAATCAAAGTCGACCTAGGCTTTTGAAATTTTTCACACCTATCCAGTTTTTGATTCTGAACAAGTTTTCTTAATAACATTTTAATGTGAAAGCTACACAAAGTGCACTTTTCTAAAGAAAAGTGGGAAAAGATGCGCCAAAAAATCAAAGTAGGCCTAGACTTTCGAAATTTCATTCTGAACAAGTTTCCTTAATAATATTTTGTCATAAAACCTACAGAAAGGGCACTTTACTGATGTGGAAAATTAGTTTTTGCAAAATTCCCAAGGCATACGTGATTTTTCGAAAGTAAAATTACGTCACAAATTAGTTTCAAACCAAGCAGGGCTTATCCCCAGAAGCTCAAATTTCAACTCGATTTTTTTTTGTCATTTACACCCTATCCGAACTCTATCCGTGGACACACTGTATACAAGTTTATGCTGTTGATGTTCCTTTTTCATTGATAGCCTCTTTTTTTAAGTTTAAGGGAATTAATTATATGTTTCATGTTTTATTTTTCCATAAACGCTTTAGATGCAAAAACTACCCTCTTAGTAATTACTTAAAAAATACAAAAATAATAATTCTATTACGGAAATCCTTAGATTCGATCTCCGGCTTATGGGATTTACAATCATCCTGAAATCCAGGGATGACATTTTTTTTATCGAGATTGGATAGCCCAGTACCTACTTACTTGTCAGTGAAGAAAACTGTTTTTATTGTTATTTGTATCTCAAATTGCATAAAACATAATACAACAATAATTCATTACCTATATATACACTTTGTTTTTGTTAGTATTTTCAGAGACGTGAAGGCATCTAAAACTGTTGTTTCTGGACAAAGATATATTGATTGAACTTTGTCTGTGTGTCAATAGGTACGGAAAGTGGGGCAATGCATAAATAAATGTTATCCTTTAAACAAAGGTTATGCCATCAGAAAGGGTTGGTTGTGGGCAATCTTAACATATGCAAAAGCCATGTGTCCATCGATATATACAGTATTTTATAGGGCCATATTGGTGCCTGTAAAGTTACACCAGCCACGCGCCTACCTGATGATGCGCTATCCAAGAATATTACTTCTTCTTCGTTACTTTACCCCCTCGTGTCTTGTTGTAGACTAATTTAAATTTAACCCTAATAAAAATTGTATGGTTTCGGGGGCCATTAAACACTGTAATTAAGTGGACTGCGGCTGCTTTGAGATCATTCACGCGATAGGATAGCTGGTGGGCCACCTCGTATTTATCTTTTGTCATAAAAATCAGATGAGTTCTGATTTGATCACTGAGAGGTAAATGCGGCAGAATCCTACTGCAACTATATTTTCATATGAGTCAGCATTTTGTAGCAGGATTTTAACATTGGATAGAAAATTACATTTCAAAACGAAAATTACATATCAATATAAGATATAAGTAGGGGGTTAAAATTTTGAAGCACAAGTTATACAGGTCATTTTATTCCTTGAACCTACTTTTCCGATTAGAGTTAGAGTGTTATTAATTTAGCCAAATTATAATTTTTATAAGAAAAACTTATATACTTTTCAAAATTTAGCAAAAACCTCTTAGAATAGATGTGAATACGACTAAAAAAAGTCCCCACCACTTTTTTTGGCGAAGAACCACCTGCAGAATGTAGGTATTTGACGCTTACTTCCACGGGGAAATATAATAGGTTAAAAAATGTTTCCATATAATTTTATGTAATAAAGGTTATATAAGCCATATCCCTAATCCCATACTTTTCTTGCGACCGAAGCTTAAACTTTATGGGAGTATGTCTCTTTAACAAAATTAATATTGACGGATTACATATTCCTTGGTTTACACCGCAGTAAATTTTAAATTTTTCTTTGCAATTAAATAACAATAATTAATCAAAAAATGCAATTACACATGAACAGATATAAACGAAATTAAAAGTCAACTTTGTATTGAAATTTATTTGTATTGTTATGATTTAGTAAGAGAGCAACCACTAAATAAGTTTCTTCGGTTATTTGCGGGAAAAATATCGAGTACCAATTAAGAAAAAACAAACATCGTGATATCCTTCTGATAATTTCCATAGGGGCACAATAATGCAATACAAACAGAGAACTAGTGAACTACTTAATTTTATAATAATATTTAGGTATTCTGTGAAGTTCAAGTGTAAAAATGGACAAAACTGGTACATCTACAGATTTATGCCGGGCCAAAAAAAGCGGCCGGGCCGGGCGTAAACACGACATAAATCTTTCAACATTTCGGTTTTTTCGATGTTGCAAAAGGTGCAAAATAGTGTGGTGATTAGTTTGAGCTGCGTACAGTAAAAAATCGTCCTGATTATATAACCACAAATAACGTAGTTGCCTATTTCACGTAATCGGCAAAGCCGTGTGTGCCCAGTACATGGATTGAGCATTATTTTGCCTATTACATGAAATCGACAAACCCGCTGCTTATTTGATGTAATCGGCAAAAAGTTGCCGATTAGGTACTTGTAATCGGCAATTACGCAGATTCGGCGTAACATATATGTATGTTATATCCGACCTCAAGCATCACCTTGATCATAACCTTGTTTTTACCCTTGATTCTGTTTACTGTTGGATATTATGTTCTCATTCTCTATTGTTCAAGATGCTTACTACACAGATATCATTTTCCATTGTATATTCTTCTAGAATGATTACTAGAACATATCATATTCCTTTTGAGTATTGTTAAAACTTGCTTACTGCAAGAATTGCAGAATTTGATCTTCCCTTTGTCTTTATATTCTTTTCCCATGAGAACCACAACACCTCAGCATAACAGATCTGTATAAATAGGACCTAGTAAAGTAAGAGTGTTAATTCTAGTCTTGTCTGTAGTCTAAGCCGAAACTCTGTAACTCGCGTTACTCAAATAAAAGTTTTTTAAAAAGTCTTCGTCTTCACGTCGCCCGTAACATGTATATTAGATTTGAAATCATCAAACGCATACAAACATATATATACAAGCTGTTTCATCTTAAGTGCGAACACCCCCGTAAAATTTGTATTCTTCATCCGATTTTAGCCGCGTTTTTTTTTTTCTAGTAAAAAATGACGAAAAGCATTTAGCGGTTTTTTTATTTAAAATCTGACACCACAGCGGCAATCAGAATAACCTAAAACCCCCGTATACCGAATTTGAACAAAAAATATACAGGGAGTTCCATTCTGCAGGGTGTCAAAATTGAGCAAAATAGGAATTTTAAAGGCATCAGAGTCAAGTGTGCCATGGAATCCCGTCAAAACAGATGAATGATCAACGGGACTACTCAAAGTATTGGTGTGCAAAGATTCAATACAAAAATGTACAGGGTCTTTTTCTCTGGGCGATGTGAAAATGCTGAATATTTATTAAACTTTATACTGGAATCATTGAAAAAAAAATTAATAAACACAAAAGCAATTTATTTCTTTACAGCATCCAACCAACAAATAAAAACAATTCAAATTGTTGGACCTTTATCAATAAAGTCACTGTCTAAGATGGTACATTTTCTGTGCGTTTCCTGTTGTGGCACACCAGCCACCTTAACTTATACGGACATATTGACTGGCAGGCTTCTGTATTTTTTAGACTTAGTTCGTTTGTAATGTCTGGGGTGGTTTTCATATACCTACTCGATTTTTTTACCTGTATAAAGTTTAAAAAATTCAGCATTTCGAGTTGCTACAGAGAGAACACCTTGTATATTTTTTATTGGACCTTTGCACATCGACACTGTGAGTGGTCCTGTTCATCATCCAACTGTTTCGAAGTAATTCCATGGAACATTTGACACTTGACTCGCCAGATGAGTTTAAAATTCTTATTTTGCTCAACTTTCACACCTTGCAGAATGAAACTCCCTGTATATTTTTTGTTCAAATTTGGAATGTAGTGGTTTTGGTGTGCCCTAATTAACGCTGTAATGTCAGATTTTAAAGAAAAAAATTGCTAAATAATTTTCTCAATTTTTTACTAGAAGAAAATCGTAGTAGGCCTGAAAATTGAGATTAAGAACTGAACTTTTGCACCAACGTAAAAAAAGAGTTTTTTGTGGCCTATTTTTAGAAAAAAAACCGGCTACAATCGAGTGAAGAATAAAAATTTTACGGGGGTGTTCGCACTTAAGATGAAACACCCTATACCTATATAGGCTGTTACATTTAAAAAATTACCCGACGCTACTGAAAAAACCCGACAGCTTATATAACTTTTATCCTTGTTTATGGATACTCTAGTTAGCCATTGTTTGACGTTGACATAAGGACATGACAGAAGTACAGTAGATACAGGGGACAGACTTGGCAAAAACTAAAGTTGTCCAGCTGTTTTGTTAGTAGATTTTAATAGAAGAAAATTAGTAGGCAATGACTGGGCCACTTTAATTTTTAGCGCCATCTGTTGCTTGTATCCAATATTGCTCTCGTATCCTTATGACTTTATCACATATTGACTAACTAAGAGGGATTCCATAAACAAGGCTTTTATGTAAGAAGTTTTTTCTAGGATAATATATGGCGGTTCTAGGGGGAGTTGAAAAATATACGGAAAAACCCTGTACGGGGGGACAGATTTGACTGGTGAATCACTACATGGTACCTACGATCAACATTTTTTACTAGTTTTTCTCAGATAATAGTAACTAGTAGTATTGTTAATAAGGAATGGGTGCTATATTAGTCGCAGTCTATATAATTTATATCAATTAATAACATTTTTAGAAAAGGAAGCGTTCTTTATTTTTAAAATCGGTCACAAATTAAGCGCATGCGCCTCTGGCTATTATCATTAATGAATAAGTTAGTAATGACGAGTCTACCCAACCATGTATTTTGAAAATTAGCAACATAATAAAAAACCTTTTTATAAACAAGCTTTTATTTTACAAGCTTGTATGTACTAAAACGAATAAAATAAGTTTAAGTTTTCAAAATATCTTTTCAAAAATTTTTTTGCGCGAATTGTAAAGAAAACACAAGCTTCGGCAAGTACTTGTTTTACAACCGCACTCAGTGTCCCATGAAATTATTTGGTGCCTATTTTTATAAATATTTCTCGTGCCAAGCTTTTTGAAAACCTAAACTTATTTTGTTCGTTTAAGTACATGGCTTAAATAAAGGTTTTTATTTGTCGTTCCATTTTGTGCTTTTTAGTTTGTAGTGTCCACCATATTAGGCATAGGTCATATTGAAATTAGATTGACGTCACGTATTCTGCTTGACAAACCTTTTCATTTGATACCCATGTCAACGAGATTATGAATATATAGGTAATGCGCCATCTTATGGGGCGGCCGCAATATTGAATTTAGTATGACGTCACACACCTTATCGTTTTCTACTCATCAAACCCTTCCCATATATCAAGGGGGTTGTCAACGCCCACCCATACTAACATACGGACTAAAATGGTATATCCTTTTTTTAAGAGCTGAGTTAAATTACGGTTGCTCTGGATAATTAATTTAAAAATTATAGTTTACTGGTGACATTCCCTAAAGAGGTGCTTCTACAGGGTTAGTCATTAATAATGGCACATAGTGCAATCGCATATATTTTGGGCCAAAATATTTCGATAGAGGCTAATATGCCTTATAGAAGACGCATTCGAGTTGACGGTCAAGTGCTCGGAGCGGTCGTACAACAATATGTTTCTATGGCAACGCTTTGTTGAAATGTTGTTTGTTTAAGAGATACAGGGCGTTAAAGTTTGTTTTTTGAAATTGCGTTTGGGCTACATCTCCTAACATAATCAAGCTGCTGAACTGAAATTTGGCACGGTATGTTTTTGGGGATGGCGAATAAGATGAAAATTTCAATTTCTACGTATCTCACAGAAGGCGCCACTTGCGCTGTTTTTGGATCGTGCTTTTACTCGTAATTTTTTTGAGGTTATATTTTTTATTCTCCAAATTTCAGTTCGGCAGCTTGATTATGTTGGGAGATGTAGCCAAAATGCGATTTCAAAAAACAAACTTCAACGCACTGTATCTTTTAAACACACAACATTTCTATAAGGCATATTAGCCTCAATCGTAATATTTTGGCCCAAAATATGTGCGGTTGCACTATGTGCCATTATTATTGACTCACCCTGTATAAAACAATAAAATCGCACAAATTTTTTTCGAACTATATTTGGGGGGAAGGTCACAATGGGCATAAGTGTATCATAGTTCGGTGATCATGATAAACTTTTACTCCAGCCGTTGCGGAGCACGCAACATATTGTCATGCCGTGGACTGTGTGGTTAATATTGTATCGCTAGTTTAGGTAAACGGGCGTATGGATGTCTTATATTAGCAATCCAACTATCGATTAATGCAAATTGCATTCGTGCTTTGGCAAACCGCAGGAATTGTTTTGACGCTGATTTATTTCCTAAACCAGGACAATATCAGGACATATTTGCAATTATGTTGCAACGAGGAATTGGAATTTGTAAAGGTTCCCCCAAAAAGAGAATATCCAATATTCAGTCGGTACTATTATTAGGGCGCTCAAATTTTGCAAATTTAAAAACCGGAACTCTGTAGCTAAAGAGGAAGTGGTGGGCGTCTATGAAAAAAATCACTCACCTAATAATACGTAATAAGTAATAAACACAAATACCTAGTGATGAATAGGTTCTCAAAAATAGCCAAACCGTTGAGTGAAATACTTGACAACGGTTATCAAATCTGACAGAAAAAAAAAGCGCAACAGTAGCTAATAAAGTCATTTGCATTGTCAATGTATACTTATTTCACAGTCAAAATAATAATTGAAGAAAAAACGAACTCTTTCCGTACGTACTCCTATTAGTATGAGAGCCGGCCGCATGATTTCAACTCTCATAAGGTTATAGAATACGATGTAAAATGTAGAGAGTATATTTATTTCTTTACTTGAAGCGAGTATACAGGGTGGCCCATTTAAAAGAGACCACCTGAAATATTTTCAATGGAAATGGTTTTTCCGGAAAACCCCGAGACAGGTCGATTTTGCTTTCATGGGGGACATCTTTTGACCGTAAATTCATGGCTGTATGGTCATCCCCCTAAACGGGATGGCAACCCCGTCAAGAATCTTAAATGGCACGGGGGGTCAAGCGGCACATCATTGGATAGGTATTTCATTGCTCTTTACAAACATGCTTGCCCCTGGATCTCAGGAACCGTAAGAGATACGAAAAAAACTTGAATACAAAAGTTGTAAGGTTCGCAGTGGACGTAACCTCTCTTTTATTTTCACATATACAGGGCGATTCGTATTTGCAGAACAAAAATAGAATATTTAGATTTTGAAAATTGCATTAATCTTTTGGAATATTTGCATTCTCCATGAAATTTGCTACAGAACCGTTTTTTTGTTTTGCATTTTGGATGCAGCGTTGCCAAGATATCAAATTTTTCTCGGAATTTAGGGACTTAGTGGAGGTTATGGAAACTGAATGCTGTATCTTTATTTTAATAGATATCAAAGATCTATTTTAGCCGTAGTATGATAGCACAACCGTGTGTGGTGTGGTATGTCTAAATTGGTTTTTGCATATACAGTGTGTTGATAACAGGCTCTCAAAATCGGATAATTTCAAACAGCAATAACTTATTTTTTTCAAATGGAATGACCCATATTTCTATAGTTTGTTGGATGCCGGCGTCCAAGCCCCACATTTTATGTAAATAACATTCTATACCAAAAACTACCCGTTTTCGAGATATTTAGTATTTAAGAAAATTTCTTTGCATTTTTCATTTAGGTGAGAAAGTTTTATCAAGCAAGCCATAATTATTTGTCTAGACAGTGGCAGAAATAATTGTCATTTTAGATAATACGGGAAGTAAAATTCGTATACCAGTATACAGCTTGTCACACTATAAAGGTCGCTTTCTTTACATTAGTGATTAGGATATGAAATAAAAAGAAGCAAAAAAAATTTAAAATTGGCTATATTGTATAAAATTATTTCTTGATTTTGAATCAGAGGAAATATAATATCAAATTTTAATTTTTACCTGCAACCGTAATTCATAATATAAATACAATTTTAAGCAGGTGTTTTTTTATATACTTATATATAATATAGCTAATTGTATCAGGGTTCTGGTACTTGTGCTTTGTGCTTATAGTGGGTCATCTACTGTCATGTTCAGAAGAAAGCATTTATCTCTTGATGCTAAAGAAATAATTAAAAATGTGTATCAATCGTTGCTGGCAAGAGGCCTTAATTCCAGAGTTGCTTTAGCGAAGACGTCTGCCTTAACAAATACTCCTCTAACTTCGGTAAGGGACATTGTATAAAAATCTATTATTCCCAAAAAAAGCGCAGTAACTCCGGCACAATAAGAAGTATTGGCGAGTATGATGTGGATTTATTAAGAAGAAAGATTTACCAAATGTATGAAGAACAATCTGCACCCACCTTGGTTTCCCTAAAGAAGAGGCTGATCAACCACGAAACAAACATTTCTTGTGGTATTACGACCCTTAGAAGAATGCTGCTCAAAATGGGATTTAAATATCGCGAAATTAATAAAAGACAAACATTAATGGAATCTCAACGTTTACGAGAATGGCGTCATCAATATCTAACAGCTATTACACAATATAGAGCAGAAAATCGCCCAATTATCTACATTGACGAAACATGGTTTGATACCCATGACACTGCAAAAAAAGGATGGGTTGATTTTTCTCAAAACTGTTCAAATAAAGGCAAAAGAATTACGATAATTCATGCAGGTTCAGAAAATGGGTTTGTTTCGAACCGTATTTTTCTTTCAGCTAAAAACATAGCAGTCTCTTCCTTAGATTACCACCAAGACACTGATGCAAAACTGTTTGAAGATTGGTTTGAACATCGTCTTTTGAAAAATATACGAAAAAATAGCGTTATTGTAATGGACAATGCGCGTTATCATAGCAGGCAATTAAAAACAATCCCGAATTATAGCAGTACTATAAAGCTGAGATTCAACATGTCATGATAGAAAATGATATTTACTTTGAAGAAACATACAAAAAACTGGATCTTTTGAATGTCTTAAAAGCTTTCAAAACTGATAGGGAATAGGTACGTCTGTGACAAACTTGCAGCTGAAAATGGACATGTAGTGTTGCGTCTTCCCCCTTATACTACTGTATTTTTAACCCCATTGAGTTAATTAATATGGCACCAATTAAAATCAAATACCTATTAGAAGAAATAATATTTGTCCCACACTAAATATATCTGTAGTAGAATTAATAAAAAACGTAGTAAGTAACATCTCTGCGGACATTTGGAAAAACTGTATACAACAGTAATTAAGGTGGAAAATTCTTATATATGTATGCGTACAAATGTTTAACCACTGATAATAAGTTTAGGTTTAGATGAGGATAATACTGATAGTGACACAGAACTAATGGAGTAAGGAACAATTGGGTTTCCAAATTTAATTATGTCTTCATACCAACAAGTCAATTTGTAAAACTCCTACATTGTGCTGTGTTTTAATCTAAATGTGTAAATTTAAGTATGTATTTTATTAAATTCTATATCGTATATCTGCATAATTTAATATACAGTGTGTCCCACTTAAGGACTGACCACCCCCGTAAAATTTTTATTTATAGCTCGATTTTCATAAACTTTTTTTTGTTGGATAGAGCTTTAAAAATGGCATCAAACACATAATTCAGGTGCCTCGTGCGTTAAAGTCATGGCCCACTGAGACGGTGTTTTAGTGCTGAAATTTCGAGAAGTACTATTAGGGATTTTTTTTAGAGGAAAATTAATGCCGGTTTCTTGTTCAGCGTTGTTCGAAACCCAAACGTACTAATTTGCATTACCATAGCTCTACAGGGTGTTTCAAAATTTTCAGTGCCCCACTCTATTAGTGACCACCCCTGTAAAATTTTTATTTTTAGCACGATTTCATAAACTTTTTTTGTTGGATAGAGCTTCAATAATGGCATTAAATGCATAATTCAGGTGCCTCATGCATTACATTCATGGCCCACTGAGACGAAGTTTTAGTGCTGGAATTTCGAGAAGTAAGTACTATTAGGGATTTTTTTTTTAGAGAAAAATTAATGCTAGATTTTTATTCAACGTTGTTGGAAACCCAAACGTACCAATTTGCATTACCATAGGCTCCACAGGGTGTTCCAAAAAAATTAAAAGGAAAAGTAAGGCCGGATTCTTATATGCAGTGAGAGGTTCCAAACAAAAACGTACTAATTTGTAATTAATTTTCTTAATTTCTGGTAAGTTGGTCACTAAAATATTCATGAGGAACAACATAACATAAACTCAAATTTCAGTCATTTCAATTAGTCCTCCATTTTCTAATGCAAATTGGTACGTTTGGGTTTCCAACAACGTTGAATAAAAATCTAGCAATAATTGTTCTCTAAAAAAGTCATTAATAGTACTTCTCGAAATTTCAACACTAAAACTTCGTCTCAGTGGGCCATGAATGTAACGCACGAGGCACCTGACTTATGCATTCAACTTGCATGGATTAGCTCTAGAATTACCACAGTTGTCCAAGTAGAGCTTCAATAATGCCATTATTGAAGCTCTATCCAACAAAAAAGAAGTTTATGAAATCGTGCTAAAAATAAAAATTTTACAGGGGTGGTCACTAATTGAGTGGGACACTAAAAATTTTGAAACACTCTCTAGAGCTATGGTAATGCAAATTTGTACGTTTGGGTTTCGAACAACGCCGAATAAGAATCCGGCATTGATTTTCCTCTAAAAAAATCCCTAATAGTACTTTTCGAAATTTCAGCACTATAACACAGTCTCAGTGGGCCATGAATTTAAGGCACGAGGTACCTGAATTATACATTTAATGCCATTTTTGAAGCTCTATCCAACAAAAAAAAAGTTTATGTAAATCGAGCCATAAATAAAAATTTTACAGGGGTGGTCACTCCTTAAGTGGAACACACTGTATTTAATAAAATATTATTATTCATTGTTTTGTATTTTCATTTAGTTTAGAATGTCTACTTATTTTAAAATAAAAATAAATAAATAATATCTCAATAATGTTTAAGCCGACCCAATAATATATTATACCCAATGACGTCAAAACCTATAGACGTTGTGCCCCATTGTTAAAATGCCCTTTATTTTGACTCCAAGATTAAATATATCCATACTACTCTAAAAACATGCTACAAACAAAGACACAAAGTCAACCATCAACCAACTATACACCCGGTGATTCCCGGTTATTAGTTCCTCCAGAATCACACGTAGATATTGCATGTTTTTTCTTGTTTGGGGGCGCCGGAAGCATCGGAACCTCACCTGAGGACTCGGGGGATGGTCTAACGACGCCAGCCTCCGAGCCCAGAGTCGAAATAAGTTCGCTACAGCCCGACAAAAAGGAGCAATTTCTGACAATCTCGCGACATTTTCGGAATAATTTAATGGAGCCCTTAGATTGTGATTAGTTCTGGGCGTCAAGCGTTTATCAAAACAAACCTGTCTATGGGTTCTGACGTCATTGATTATACCATATACAATGGGGTATTATCAGGTAGTTGATTTATTTCAGAAAGGTCATCGGTATAAATCCGTACACACTATACCTACATCTCGGAATCATCCCGGAATTCCGACATATAAGACGGAATAAGGTCATTCCGACTTACATCTCGGAATTCCGACTTAGGTATAAGCCGGAATTTAAGATCTTCCGGTTCATCGCCGTCATTTATATGTATTAGTGAGTTTGTGCGACACATTTGATTTCTTATGGAGGACTCCGAAGTTATCTTGTTATACTTAATCCGCTGCAGGTTGGTGCATAATGCATCCTTCTGGCTAACTTCAGCTTGGAAATTACATATGAAATATAACCTCGCAAACTTGGTGCTTCAATGGTTCTGCGTAGGAAACTAGTTTGTTCAGCCACTTTTTTCTTTTTACTATAGTATTAAACCCATAAAAAAATCTTGATTTTTGAGAAACAGTAATTCGAAGTTAGATTTCGACAACAAAACAGTAGTGAAGTTAGCGAATTTAGTTCAAGTTCAAGTCAAACCTGTTTATGTCTTCAAGAATTAATGTGTGCGATCCGACCGAGTGGATTCCATGCGCTCGAAATAACGGATCGACCTTAAATTTTAGATCCGATTGAATTTCGAGCTGTATGGTTTATGCCGTCTATATGAATCCGATCCAGTGAATTTAAACCTCTCTCAATCAGATCGAACGCGTCGAGATAAACGTAGTCAATGTTACCTCACACAGCAACTTTAACTTCCCCCGATTATGATTTATGCTGATTCAATTACTAGCACATAAATGTAAAAGGACCAAAATTATGTTAACCTCTTGTTAACAAATTACTGTGACAAAGTAATCTGGGATCTAATTATCAGAAAGCGGACATTTTTGTTTCAATCATTAAAGAATTTTTTTTATTTTATTTTGCTTTAAAGTAAAAGAGTTATATTAGCGAATGGAATTGTATTTACTGAATTATGCCCTCATCTACTACAGTTTAAAAATGCACATAATGGCTAAACAATAAATAATGGGAAATGTCGGCGTGTACCTATAGATATAATAGTTGTTTATGTACCAAGGCACTGAAGTTCAACTTTTTATGACTCATGTGGAATTTAGTTGCCGAGGCCTCTGGCCGAGGCAAATAAACTTTGACGATCGCTCTACCTAGGTCAAGTATGACGACGCACGCCGCCTTCGAACGGAAAAACCAAACTGCTGCTTCTTGTGCAGCCTCCACAACAAATCTACCGATATTCAAACCTACTAATATATGTATACTGAAGGATTGCGCTTCTATAGGAAACACTTTCGCAATGTGTACGAAAAGTTAAATGGGCCTTTATCGGCCGGGTTTTGAATATTTGGTCACTTTTGACGGGCGATTTCTCCGCGTCTGACGTTTGATGTTTACATCTCGCCAAGGCCTACTTATTAAAAAAAATCGTACAATAATGTACGATTTTTTAATAATAATAATGTATTGTACGATTTCTGTGCTTTTAATGACGATTTTGGGACACTTCACTGCCGATTTCAAGAAAACTACATCAATATAAATATAAAAAGAAGATTTGTAGTAACTTAGACTGCGTAACTTATATTTTCAAATTTAATGTAAATAAATAAATATGGATATTATTTTTAATGTTTTATTTTTTGTCTGCAAATTACAATAAAGTATATTATTAAATAATAAATAACATAAGACCTAAGTTTTATGTCTTTCAGATTTCTACAATATTTAGGTATATATTGTATATTATTTTATATTTATAGGCAGTTTGCTAAGAAAATATTGTTTGCAGATGAGCCCTTAAATGTATGTGCAAGCCCATTGCATGTTCAGGCTTTTCATTTCCTGGTCTAAGTCCAAGTCGAGGTCCAAGTTCATATATCAGAATTTTGCAAAGGTCATAAAAGTCTTTATCACATGGAGAATGTTTAAACTTATACAATTAGTTGCTTTAGTGCGAATTGTGATACAGGCGTTAATTTTTTTATTGTTATATAAAGAAGGCATTTCTAACACTATAAACAAGATCTCCCACAAGGCACTATGCGATTCCTTGATTTGCTTATTTTATGGGCATTATAATAGGGCATTATAATAGGTAAAAGAATATACCTAACCCTAATACCTTTGTACAAACCTTATGTTTACCACAGTAATAACTATGAAGTGAAGATGGCTTCATGATATGTAGCAAGAAATAGAGCAAAACCCAAAATGTTCAGAGACAGACAATAAACACACCCCTGACCACCGGGTTTTACTAAACATTTTGCAAGTAATTTCCAGCAATCCATCGATTCACTGGCACATTTTCCACCCGATCATATCACA
Source organism: Pseudeuparius sepicola (assembly GCA_963920635.1). Lineage (NCBI taxonomy): Eukaryota > Metazoa > Arthropoda > Insecta > Coleoptera > Anthribidae > Pseudeuparius > Pseudeuparius sepicola. The sequence continues at coordinate 39,697,596 of OY987302.1, read as the reverse complement.
ATTCGTAAACTTGGCCTCCAAATTTGCACTGGATAATAATTTATTCTCAGCAAATTGGCAAATCTAACCGAATAGAAAACCAAAACGAAAATGTCATTCGCGTTCGCACAATTCGCACCTAAAACAACAACACCGTATATTATACATTTCTTATCTATGAACAACACACTTCATAACTGTCCAACTTCTAACAAAAAATGACGCCGAACGCCGAAACCGTCTCAAACTTCACAACTGGTAACATATAAAATTATTTCTATTTTATATGACTATTATCTGACGTCCAGACCGACGTGTAACGAACAGCGTCGATCGACGCAGGTTCGCCAACAGCTGTCGCTAGTGGTATTATGGCTGCCAACACAATAAAAGCACAATATGTAGACATTACGTAATTATGCTGTAAAAAGGATATGTGAACAGGAGGATCTGTGTTTTATATTGACGTAACTAATTTTCTTTCGACGGTGCATAAATATGACGTAAAAAATTATATAAATAAAAGGTACTAGGTTTAAGTCACACTTACGTAAATTTAGCAGAATTTTTTGACATTAGTTTGTCCTTTCAGATTTATATTTTATTTACACAAACTGTAAAGAATTGTTTGATGTAACTAATTTCTTTGAATAGAACATCTCATTAATGTAAAATTTTAGTCACGTAACAAGAATGTTTACTGAGGACCTAGTTCGGGAAAAAATATTTACAAGGTGGCCCTTCTACGCTTTCGTCGAAAGTCAACAACACCACTTTACTGGTGACTGCTTAGGAGATGGCAAGCCCTTTTTTATTGTTGCTCCATGGGTCTCCTTTTAGATAGTACCTATTTTGTTCTATAAGCTTATGAGAGTAGATTTGATTAAGAATTAATCAAAAATGTCTTTAATTTACAATGATCGGACCCATATTAATTGAGGCAACCTACTCGCTTCAAGTAAGGAAATATACTCTCTACATTTTACTCATTTTACATCGTAAAAGCTTATGAGAGTTGAAATCATGCGGTCGGCTCTCATACTAATAGAGGTACGCAAAAAGTGCGTTTCTTTTCAGTTATTTTTACTGGGAAATAAGTATAAATTCAAAATGCAAATGACTTTATTATTACCTACTGTTGCGCCTTTTTTCTGTCAGATTTGATAACCGTTGTCAAATATTTCACTCAATGGTTTGGCTATTTTTGAGAACCTAATAATTATTAGGTGGAGGGCCTCCGCCCACCGCGTCATAAAATTAAAATGCCACATTGGGACCACCTTGTAGCAGGCAACCTAACCTTATTTTGTAGAGAAAAATTCAAGCTTTCATTTGGCATCGAATTTATTTAATAAGCTTAGAGTTGAAAGTTACGGAAGCGTAGAAGGGCCACCTTGCAAATATATTTTCCTGAACTAAATTCCCACTGATAAGTCGGAATTTCGACTTACCTACATCTCGGAATCATCCCGGAATTCCGACTTATAAGTCGGAATATGGTCATTCCGACCATATCGCCGGTTCATCGCCGTCATTTATATTAGTGGGTTTGTGCGACACAATACCTAGTAATTACTAGGTATTTGTTTCTATTACGTATTATTAGGTGAATGATTTTTTCATACACGCCCACCCTCACGCCCACCACTTATTCTTTAGCTACAGCGTTCCGGTTTTTAAATTTGCAAAATTTGCCCGCCCTAATAATAGTACTGAATATTGCATATTCTCTTTTTGGTGGAACCTTTACAAATTCAAATTCCTCGTTGCAACATAATTGCAAATATATGTCCTGACCTTAGACAAGGAAAGAGAGAGGACACTGCGCCTGCCTACCCTGCCGTCTAGAGATTTTGTTACCTAGTTTTGAACGGCGGCCATTTTATATGTGGCAGACAAAGCGAGTACGTTGTGAGTTAATTTCGTGAATGTGTGAATTAAAAATAGCAGTGATTAAGAGGAAAACATACTCTTACGATGGTGCAAAAGTGCAGCAAAAGCAGAAGTGAAAAGCAAGAGCCTGCGATTTCGTTTCACAGGCACAGGTAAATATTCAACAAGCTACCTTTGAAAGATGTCCTAAAACTTTCTTTTTTCTCAATATGTATAGGTAACTTCTTCAAATTGCTTCTACCTTTCAGTATGATAAAGTGTATTGTTTTGTTTGTAAATAGGACCAATACAATAGGTAGGTAATTATTTTTTAACATCGTTTTTATTGAAAATTTCTTAATTGATTATGATAGTTTTATAAAATATGGGCTGGTTTCCATGGGCGCGCATTATTCATTTTATTTTGATCGATTCGAAATCGCCGCAAAGAAATAATATATTTCAGGACTTGACACTAGCTTTACATTTGGGCAATTCTCTGCAAATAAGTACCAATATTTCAAATTACATGTAAGTCAAAATTAACTACCTTTTCATTTTTAACATTATTGTGATATTGGCTAAGAATGCGTTAAAGCAATTCCGGCGGTTTGCCAAAGCACGAATGCAATTTGTATTCGTAAAGTAGCAATACAATATTAACCATTAACCACACAGTCCACTGCATGTTGCGTGCTCCGCAACGGCTGGAATAAAAGTTTATCATGCTTAAGGGGGTTGAAATCATTCGGCCGGCTCTTGGACTATATGGTTAATTAAGTGTATATCTATTGTTTAAATCCAGCCATTGCGTAAAGGAATAATTTTTATTTGCAGAAATCACCAAAAATACTACGAATTTAAAATCCCACGATTAACTTCAGATCATAATTTGTCTTTATTATTTAGTCACATGCTCTCTTCATTTATTGTGTATATGAATTTTGAATAAATTTGTTAATTTTTCTTCTATTTGTGTTATTTCTTGGAAAAGGGTGACTCAATAGAAACTGCTCGCCGGAGCAACTGTTGCAACTGAACCTTCCCTCAATATTTTGCCCATATATTTTTTTAATTACTACCTGATTTTGATGAACTTGGCACCGTTGCTTGAAGAAAGGACGGATTAAGATAGAAAAGTTCAAAATGGCTGATTTTCTGAATTCCAAGTTGGCGGCCATGCTTGAAAATTATTGTCCTTTGCTAGGGCTAATCATTTTTAAAGCAAAAAATTGGAATAATACAACCGATACAAAAAAAATCGATAAAACCTTGCACATACGGAGTAGGTATAGTAATTTTATATACGGCCTGCAGGGGGTCCAACTTTAAAACTGTATCTACAAATCCGTAAAATCTTCATTTTTGGAGATAATCGCCTAAACTTTTGTTTGTTTGAAAGGCCTTCAAAAACTGCTTCTTTTGACCTTTTGACCCCGATTTAGACGAAAACCATTTAGCGATTTTTTATTTAAAATCTGACCCCCACAGCGTTAATCAGAACACCCCAGAATCCCTATATACCAAACTTGAATAAAAATATACAGTTCCATTCTGCAAGGTGCTAAAGTTGAGCAAAATAGGAATTTTAAAGGCATCTGCCAAGTCAAGTGTGCCATGGAATCCCCTCAAAACAGTTGAATGGTCAATAGGTGTTGGTGTGCAAAGGTCCAATACAAAATATACAGATTGTTCTTATCTGTGTCATCTCAAATTACTGAATTTTTGGAAATTTATACGGATCAAAAATCGAGTATATCAAAACCGCTCCACACATTAAACGAACTAAATTTAAAAATACAGAAGCCAAGTCCATATCAGTTAAAGTGGCTGGTGTGCCGCATCAGCAGGAAACGCACAGAAAATGTATCATCTTAGACAGTAACGTTGTTGAGAAATTTAAATTGTTTTTATTTGTTAGTTGGCATTTTGTAAAGAAATACATTACTTTTATGTTTATCAATGATTCCAGAGCACTCTTGATCCGTATAAGTTTCATAAAATTTCAGAAATTTGAGATGGCTCAAAGAAAAATACCCTGTATATTTTTGTAGTAAATCTTTTCACACCAACATTTTGAGTGGTCCTGTCGACCATTCAACTGTTTTGAAGGGATTTCATGGCACACTTGACTTGGCAGATGCCTTTAAAATTCCTATTTTGCATATTATAGTTGCCTTTCTTGTCTCTTGGTCGATAGTCCAACAAGTTTCAGTTATCATATCATATCATATCATATCATATCATATCATATCATATCATATCATATCATATCATATCATATCATATCATATCATATCATATCATATCATATCATATCATATCATATCATATCATATCATATCATATCATATCATATCATATCATATCATATTATATAATTCTCATTATGCATATTATTTGTTATTTACTTTATTTCATGCAGTACTTCTTGTAAATAAACATTATTATTTATTTATTCATTATTTTTTATTATCATTATAGTTACCGTTATCATTATAATTATCGTTACCGTTACCGTTATCTTTAACATTGTCATTGTCATTATGATTACCATCATTAGTATCATTATTATTATTATTATGGAGTAAAATGCTAGAAAAACCGATATATTTTTATATATTTTGTGAACTTTGTCGATTGGATAGAGAATGCCCAAAAAACATCATGCATTTTTATTATTATATTATTCTCATTGACATGTGTTAGGAACGTTTGTTCCTTTTACGGCACGCAGAAAAAGGTGGAGCGAACAACTCCGGCCTTTTGTTCCTTTTGTCCTTTGAATTCATTGACTAAAATAACACAAAACATGTGATTTTATAACAAACAATTCGTTTTTCTAAATTCAACTTTAACACTGTGTATTTTAAAGAAGAAGCGGCTAAATGAAAATTACATAATAAATGTCTATGAATATTTATAATAAATGTTATTATAAGTAAAAACGTTACGCTCTAAAAGAATTTTTTGTTTTAATGTAGCATTCCTTTGGCTAAGCTTGGATAAAGCAGAAATTTTTTATTATAGCATCGATTTTCGAAAAATATGATATTTCAAATATGACAATAGATAATTATAACAGCTACGGCCCTGGGCCCCTTTTGAAGTTTTTAAGTACACTCACTCGCGGCATAAGTGACACCAACTGAAGAGGGGTTTGCAGCCTATCATCATAATCAACGAGAATTGATATCCTTCCGCAGCACGTGTGTGCGCAGTAAAAGACCACCCAGCCTTATACTGAAGATGAGACAACAATAGGAAACTGTGCATAAAAACGATTTCGAAATCGTTAGTGCCTAATAAAGGGTGCATTGTTTTATAGTCATAATATGCAAATATATCACATACTAGTACAGGGTGTTCCCGTATATTTTGTCCCCCCTAGAGCCTTTATTTTTCAAGTTAGAAAAAAATTACTTAAATGAAAGTTGTTGGGTACCAATGTGTATTGTGGCAAAAATAATGGATTGACAGGAATGCTCTTGCCTAAGTTGAAATGTTTTTCCATGGCAACCTTGATTAAAAAATATAAAGATCGTAGTTATCTGCATTTTGGAATATCATGCGAGTGATTAGAGCAAACATATAACATATTTATATTGTTGGAATCGGAAAAATGCGTGCAATTCAAAACTTGTTCACAACGAAAAACTGGATAGGTGTGAAAAATTCCAACAGCCTAGGTCTACTTTAATTTTTGTGCGTTTTAATTTTTTAGCAGAAAAATGAAAGTCGACCCAGGCTTTTGAAATTTTTCACACCTATCCAGTTTTTCATTGTCAACAAGTTTTCTTAATAACATTTTGATGTGAAAACTACACAAAATGCACTTTTCTAAAAAAAAGTGGGAAAATGCCAAAAGATCAAAGTATAGGCCTTGACTTTCGAAACTTAGCAAACCTACTCAGTTTTTCATTCTGAACAAGTTTCCTCAATAACATTTTGCCGTGAAACATACAAAAAGGACACTTTACTGAGGTGGAAAATTAGTTTCTTCATAATTTCCAAGGCATTGATTTTTGGAAAATAAAATTATGTCACAAATTGGTTTCAAACCAAGCAGGGCTGAATCTCAAATTTCAACTCGAAAATTGGTTGTTATTTACAACTTATGTGAACTCAATCTGTGGATACACTGTATACAGGGTGATTCAAAACTATGCGGCACCCTTTCAGGGGCGTAATTTACTCGTTAAAATAAGACGAAAAGTTCATATTAACATGGGTCCAAAAACTCTTCGTTTCGAAGATACAGGGTGATAAACTTTGAAAAAAATATCGATTTTTCTTTATACCTTCCAAACCAATAAGAGTATTTAAACCAAATTTGGTATAATACCATCATAGGGTGACATAAGAAATGCTAATATCAGGTCGCGAAAGTATCCAGTGGCGGAGGTAAGGGTAATCGGTACCATAAATTAAACAAAAAAAAATAGTATGGCCCTATACAATACAACAATTTATTATGTTCTTGAATAAACAATACAATTTGGAACAAAAAATGCCTCTTTCATTTTTTTCATATCTCTCTCCCTTTCCGTTTCGAAGATACAGGGTGATAAACTTTGAAAAAAATATCGATTTTTCTTTATACCTTCCAAACCAATAAGAGTATTTAAACCAAATTTGGTATAATACCATCATAGGGTGACATAAGAAATGCTAATATCAGGTCGCGAAAGTATCCAGTGGCGGAGGTAAGGGTAATCGGTACCATAAATTAAACAAAAAAAAAATAGTATGGCCCTATACAATACAACAATTTATTATGTTCTTGAATAAACAATACAATTTGGAACAAAAAATGCCTCTTTCATTTTTTTCATATCTCTCTCCCTTTCGCGGAAAGTTGGAGTTTTCCGATTTGTCGTCTTTTTTCGACTTTAACGCTTTTTCGGGTTGAGGTATGTAACTATTATTTGAAGTAAACGAAATAATTTTCAAATGGAATGGCAGTAAGAGTATGTAATTTTTGTTACTAGTAAGGCGCTAAGGCATAAAAAAATAATTGATTGTTATTCGATATTTTTTTAAAAGTTTAATCACCCTGTATTTTCGTAATGAAGAGTTTTTGGACCCATGTTAATATGAACTTTTCGTCTTATTTTAACGAGTAAAGTACGCCCTTGAAAGGGTGCCGCATAGTTTTGAATCACCCTGTATAACCAACGCACATGCAAAAAATTTTGTTTTCATAATTTTTATTTAAAATCTTTTTTATTATTATTTTTGTGAGGAATATGATTTTTTTTGTGTTATGTGCTTTTTGAAGTTCTATTGTTATAGTAAGTCCTAAAAAAGTCCAAAAGAGTACATATATACCCCCTTCGCAAATGGATATGCCTGCGCCTTTGGAGGTTATGGCGGGCAGTCAAACCGCGACTTTCTCGTGCAATTTTTTGGTTTCTCGCAATTTTAAGTGGTTTGAAGAAAAATAAACCATCAACATATACAGTGTGTCCACGGATGGACTTAACTATACTTGTAAAATTTTTTATTTTCAATTCTTCGAAAAAAGTCATTCTTCATACAAAAAAAGTCTGCTTGTTCTTAAAATAAAATTGGTATGGAAAAAGTTGACATTACTTATACTGGGTGACCAGAAAATTAAAGAAACGTTAATTAGCATAAGAGTAAATTACCTCTATTTGTAGAGATAATGAAAAAAGTTATAAAGAAAATTTGCTCAGCGTGGTAAGCTACTTAAGTGTACAAAATTTCAAAGCGTTAGGCCTACTTCGATTTTTTGATTTTTTCTTGTTTTTCTTCGATTAAATAATTTTCTGTAGGTAGTAAGACAAAACTTATAAATACAAAGTAGGCCTTGAATCGTAAAAATTTGCCATCATGCGCAGTTTTCCATTCTGGGGAAGTTTTCATAATTCAGTTTTGTCGTACTATTTACAGAAAACCATTTATTTGACAAAAAAAGAGAATGCAATAAAAAAATCAAAGTAGGCCTAATAACGCTTTGAAATTTTATACACTTAAGTAGCTTACCACGCTGAGCAAATTTTCTTTAACTTTTTTCATTATCTCTACAAATAGAGGTAGTTTACTCTTATGCTAATTAACGTTTCTTTAATTTTCTGGTCACCCAGTATAAGTAATGTCAACTTTTTCCATGCCAATTTTATTTAAAGAATAAGCAGACTTTTTTTATGAAGAATGACTTTTTTCGAAGAATTGAAAATAAAAAAGTTTACAAGTATAGTTAAGTCCATCCGTGGACACACTGCATATATAATTTGAAAGTAGACAACACCAATAAAGTTTTCCTATACCTACAACTTTTGTAAAATAGGACATAGGAGTCACATTTCGCTGAAAATCGCAAAAAAGCAGTTTCAACCCCTAAACAGCACCCACATTTCACAATTTCGACAGATGGATGGATAAGAAAAAAATGAAAAGATACTTACTTAGGTACTACTTTGTTCCAAATTTTGTCAGATTTTATTGTGGGTATATTCAGTCATTATGTAAAAATATTAACCGCAACTGGAAAAACAAATAATAGTTTCATTGTACAATGTTAAGCATTGTTGAACGCACGGTTGAAGGTTGAAGGAGAATTAAGAAAAAATACCTCGTATCATCATTTTATACATATATGTTGGCAGCTTAATACAAATCCGAAATTTAAAAAAATTCTAATGTGAACAAAAATATATATAAATACATGTCTATCGAAACCTCCAATAACTACGCTTTCGCTTTGCTGGTCAGCTTGACTGGGCTATTTACGAGTATCTCGGTTTGAGATAAAGCGTCAGAGTTACCTAGGAATCTCCAAAATATTTTGCATTTCAGACTTATTGCTATTGCTATTCTATGTGATGGACGATCACCTCTTCTCTAGATAAACAGTAACGTTAAGTTTGTCTATAATATTTTAAACAATCTTACCCTAACAATTACATCACTTGTTAATCAACCCAACCATAAGCAAAATATTCAAGGATATCGTCATGTCGTTATACCGTTACAAACTGGTAAAAAACTTTCTCGTTAAAAACGTTACTTTAATAGGAATGCTAGAAACACATTGCAGATATACATATACGATAATCGCCATTCGTTCCCTAAAAGGGTCAAAGCTCTTGCGTGTTAACCGAACTTAGCCGTCAAACATTACGTGACAAAAAGATAAGTCAATAGATTTTTTGCGAAAAGCCCGACAGACATCATTATGCGGTTAAAAGTGGATCCAGGTGTAAGCTGTTACTGAGTATTGATAAAATATCCCGATATTATTTTGGGGCAACGCATTGGTATACACTGCCGTCTAATATTGAGGAACATACATAACTGAAAAGAAGGCAAATTCATTAGCCATAGATTCTTGTAAATTCGTCGTTAAAAGTTTTGTTTTTGAAGTATATATTCTTTTTTGGAATAAGATTCCTGATTTTCAGACGCATGACGTCATTGTGGAGTAATTCTAAATGATAAGAAAATAAAAATGCACACCCTAAGACAATAAATAAAATTTGGTTCCAAAATCACTCATTAACCATAAAAACGCTTTTCTTGTCTTGGGTATAATTACCTTCCATAGTTGTTTTTGTTGTTTTATTTTCATTTAGAAATAGGTACTCTAATAACGTCACGCATTTGGAAATCTTATTAAAAAACATTATAGGTATTAACTTCAAAAATAAAGCTTTTAATATGCTTTAAGAGAAGCATTTTGGGCAGTGGTAAGTCTGGTTAACTCAATAACATGAATAATCTATGGTTAAGATTAGTAAGTTGGTCTTCTATTCCGATCAAAGAATTTTAATTTTTTTGGTAAATTTTGTCAGATATGAGATTTGCGTGGAATTTTAAAAATAGATTATTAGCGAACTATAATATAAAACAATATTGTCGTTGGAAGTACTAGTCCAGTTCATATCTTGTGTAAAAAATAACTACACCACCAGGGCCAATACTATTTATAATTCAGGCACTATAATAAGACTTTGAATTACAATGCGCGACTTTTTGCATCGTGTTCGAATACAATATCTCTCAAGAGCACCAGAAAAAGTCAATCGAAATAGTCTATAATTATTATTTATTTCAAATATGCTATTTGCATAGCGACTTGTTTAATTGTATTAGCTGAAATCTCGTCACAGCCGGATGCTGCATTTGTCTTCAGCTTACCTACTAATATTTTTTTAAATTTCCGAACCATTTACAGGAGCGAGAAACATAGTGAATCAGTTTATATTTCGGTCAGGAATTTTATTCGCAGTGTGAGAAATTTTTTCTGCCATCGCCCTACCAACATCCGAGAAATAATCGTTAAATAGTTCAACAATTTTTTTTTCATTTTCAACTAATCCATCGTTTTCGGTTTGCTTTGTATACGCACGCTCAAAACGTTCAAACTTGATATTTTCTTCATAGGGGACAATACTTTGTCTACGACGAAGACGGCGACGTGCCGAGGGTCGAAAATCGGATATGGGACAAGCAGAAGTTTCATTACGATGACGTGGTAATGCCCGTGCTGACATTGTTCGCCGTTCAAACCGGCGAAGGATGGCCACAGGAAGAACAATAATTTTTAAAGACGTTTTCGCGTGTATTTAAAAACTTGTATAAAACAGACTATCATATGCCATTTTTCACAACTTTCAAATTTCATTGTAGGTATGTTATAAAGTTTAAAAATTAGACAAAAATACAAAAATCTTTACACTGCCTAAACAGCTTAACTGAAAATTTGACAGGTAACAGTAAACATTTTTCCACGGTTGTTTCATTGTCTCACCATCCAATGCCTACTTGTTGAAAGGGCGAGCTTCCAATTATACATTCGAAATCATAAAAGCGTTGACTGACGTATTAATAAGACTTCTCACGGCTATAGTTTCTTGTCCTGGAATGTAGATGGCGCCTATGGTCAACAATGTATTTTGCATTGTATTTTGTCTCTGGGAAGCGCATGGTGAGCCAGAGAACTGTCAAAGATGACAGCCGTGAGCAGTCTTTATTAATACGTCAGTCAACGATAAAAGCTATTAGTAATTGATAATTACTTAAGAAATCATTAAGTGTTATATATTTTTGGAATTGTATTTTTTTTGCTCTACTAAAAAATTCAAAAATATACAAGGTGTCCCATTTAAATTTTTTTATCGGTAACTCATAAACCATTAACTTGAAAAAATGTAGTAGCAGCATTGGATTCTACGTAAAAAAGTGCTTTAGGAATGTTTTTACAGAAACACAAAAAGTTACGGCCACTTTTAGGAAACGCACATTTTCGAAAAACGCCCTGTAACTCAAGAACGATGACAGATATCGATTTTCGGTTTTCGTCATTAAGTTTATCATAAAAAATGAGCCTCAGACACCGATATCAGTGTTCGTCTATCTCCGTCAAAAATAGGAGTTTCCCTTTAAAAGCGTCCAATTTGGTCCACCCTGTACAGGGTTTTATAAATACATTTTTTTTTAATGGAACACCCTGTATATTTTTGCATATTTTATTAATTCCAAAAATATATAACAAGAATTTACTTAAGTAGTTATCAATTACTTATTACTATAAACTTTTATGATTTCATGTGTATAATGGGAGCGGGCCCTTTCAACAAGTAGGCTTTGGACTGTGAGACAATGAAACAACCGTGGAAAAATGTTTACTGTTACCTCCCAAATTTTCAGTTAAGCTTTTTAGGCAGTCTAAAGATTTTTCTATTTTTGTGTAATTTATAAACTTTTAACATACAATGGAATTTGAAAGTTATGAAAAATGGGATCTGATAGTAATTAAATGATTGGCCACAGCAGTAGGCTTTTAAAAAACTTTATTCGAAAAGCTTTTGACAAAGATCGGTCTTAATCTGAACGCGCTTTGTGATACAATAAATATATAAGATTTCGGATTGCTGAGTTTGCAGGAGACGAGACGGTTCTGGAGCTTCTACAGTTTTCTTGATGATGCATGAATTTCTGCCTAGATAACTCCTCCATCCTTAAGAGGCTTCTTCGGGAGTGTAGAGGATCGAAGTAGCCGTAGCTTTTTCTTCCTTTTCTTTTCTAGGTTTTCGGAACTTCCAATATTTCCAAATTCCATATCCAATTAATATTAAGAGAACCATTACCATTGTTATCCATAAAATCCAATTTGTTGTGTACGTATTTGCAACTTCTTCGACGACCACAGGACTAATAGAGTTAATATGTTTTCGAAGAGCATGGATATCGTCCAGTGATATGTTCCTGATGTGGAGTTTGCCAAATGTATTGATGTTTTCTTGAACTTCGCCAATTTTAATCGCCGGCAATACCAATGAATGGGTTTTACTGTTTGATTTATTATTTCCATAAGAAATTCCATTAATTTCCATGCTGCATCCGGTAGGTAACCAAATTAAATGCGGTGTCTTTATTATGGCATATTCCATGTTTTTGCATAACAATTTAATTTTCGATTCTTCTTTCGGGACAACAATTATAAATTCGTCGTTGACTCTTTCAATTATTTGATTGTGAGTTTGAACTTCCATAACTTGGTTCTTCGCCAGAAATTAGTGCAGCTATGCAATCTTCTTTTGGAGTTGCTTCTAACCGTTCTTGTAGACAAATATAAGTTCCATTTATTTCTTCGCAGGAATTTTCCATATATTGGTAGCTAGTAGTACTAAGAGCCATGTAGGGTTTGGAAGGAATAATTATGGTATTTTTGGAAGAAGGTAAAGGATATAAATGATAATAATCAAAATTATCTGGATGAACTAAAGGGACATCTAGGGCAAAAACAATTTGATTTTTTGAAATATAACTACTTGTTTTAATTACAGAGTACCAATCATAAAAATTAATATTAATAATTTCGTTTTCTGAATAATGTGTTTTTAAGTCCGTTAATATCTCTTGTAAGTCGTCGATATTCAATATATCAGGGTGAATAGTATGTAAACGTGAAAAGGTTATAGCATTTTCCAAGTTGTCTAGGAAAGTAATTATTACATTAGCATTGATAAAAATTTGATTAAGTATACTTAAATATACAGTATATTTATAGAATATATCAGTTTCTCTTTTTATTAATTCATGGTAACGTTCTAAATATTCAGAAATTTTTCGTTGATTATCAATTATAGTTTCAATTGGGGTTCCGTAGTGATCAATTAATTTTTTGAATAAGGAAATTTGTGTGTTTACTTCTGATACAATTTTCTGTTGATTTTTCTCAAGTATTCTTATAGCGTTGTCGTATCTAATACCGTCATTTGCATCAAGCGATCCAGTAAACCATTTATTTACCGTTCCTATAGCATTAAAAAGTCCGCGTTTACTGCGTTTATTTATATTTTTCTTAAATATTATGTTATTAAATTTACGTTCTATTTCTAAGATTAAAGGTTTAAGACTATCATAGTTATTTCGTAAGCTAGAAGAAAATACAAATTGTGTTTCTTTAAAAATAGAAATGTTTAAATCATTATGAACCGATCTAAGATTTTTTATTTCGTTACTTAAGGCTTTAATTTGAACATAATGTAGAAAAGTGTGTTTTCTAGTTATGATCTTTGCATTTCCTAATCTAAAAGGTAAGACTCCAGGTGAATCTTTCAAATCCGTTATTTTAATTTCCTGTACTTGGACCTGGGATATCAGGATCAGGGATATCAGGATCATCAGGTGGTTTCTCATGTCTGTCTGAATGTCTGTCCTGTAATAAAGATTTCTCTGTCAGTTTTCTTGGTCTTTTTAAATTCTTTTTGTGAATTATTTTGCGTGGTAATTTCGCTTTTATACCTAAGTTTTTCTGAACGATTACCTTTTTAAAACGGGGTTTTATTTTTGAACGGTTTTGAACTCTTTCGTAAGCGTATTCATTTTCATTATATTCTATAGGATCTTTGCGATTTTGGTTTCTTTTTTGAATGATTTTTTCCTTTGTAGATTGATTGATTTCATGAATTTTGTCATAAAGTAGACGTGTTCTATTTTTATGTTCGTTAACATATTCATTTATAATTATTTCAGAAGTAGTATCGAAAGCATCAAAACTATCGGTATGTCCACTAACAATGTTATATGGAGTTTGTTTTGTTACTGAATGAACTGTATTATTATATGCCAAAATTGCGTAGAGCATGAGTTTGTCGATTCGACTGTCTTTGTCAGTTAATCTTAAACATCTTATGTGTTCAATTAATGTAGAGTGTAAACGTTCAACTAAACTGTTGCTATTAGAATTATTAGGAGTAATAAAATGAATATTAATTTTGTGAAGTTTTACAAAATCTTTTACGGTTGTATTATTAAATTCTGATCCATTGTCAGATACAATGGTTCTTGGTAGACCATGATGTGTTGCGAATTGTAAGAAACAATCAATGGTGTTTATAGCTGAAGCTCCACTTATTTTGTATGCTTGTGCATAACGAGAGAATGAATCTATTATTGTTAAAAATTTATTGTTTTCTATTTGGAAAGTGTCAACATGTATGACTTCAAAAGGTTTGGTACTAGTGGGCGTCAAATTAAATTTTATTTCTGCGGGTTTTCTGTCGTATTTAGCTAACTGACAAATTTCACAATTATTTACGTATTTTTCTATATCAGTTTTTTGTTTTGGCCAGTAATATCTTCGTTTTAGGGAATTTTCCATTTCATTGATACCTCTGTGGCAAACTTTACCTTCATGATAATATTTTAGTTTTTCTTGTTGTTCGTCAAAAGTATAAATATCTTCTAAATAGGTTGAACTTTGTATTAGTTTAAAAGAAGAATTTTGGAATGTCTTTTGGATAATGTTGCAAAATTCTGGGATTATATTAGGAGTTTTAAAATATACACAGTAAACCTTTTTATCTTCTACGTATTCTTTTATAAAAGCTATTGTTTCACTTTCGAAATTTTGGAGAGGTAAAGATACCGTTAATCGTTTATTTTCGTTAAATGGTTTGTTTCGAATTACATATTTATGTTGTGTCTTGTTGTTAGAAGAAACAATTATTTGATTTTTGTATGAGTTTACCGATTTTTCTGTTATTGGCATTAGTAAAACAGGATCTTCGACTGCTGTATGGACAGTTTCGTTTATATTATTTCTCGGAGCGTTTTCTTGGCCATTGAATGCCGGTCTAATAAGTATATCGGAAATAATATTAATTTTTGGTTTTTCAACAGGTTTTTCGTTAGGGGTAATTCCTAAAATTTCATTTACATCTTCGCTTGAGATTTCCGGAAGGTTTCCTTCATCTAAATTTTCTAAAAAGGTAATAATTTCGTCATCTGAATCACCTAAATTGGCTATTATTGATTCGTTTTCTAAAGAATTTTCTAGTGCATTTATTTCTACTCGAGAGAGTGCATCCGCGTTGGTATTTGATTTTCCTTTTTTATATACTATTTCGTATTGATATTCCTCAAGTTTGAGTCTCCAACGAACGAGACGTGAACTGGGATCTTTAAGGGAAAATAGCCATTGAAGGGGTTTGTGGTCAGTGATGATTTTAAATTTGTGTCCAAACAGATAAGGTCTAAAGTAATTTGTGGCCCAGACAATTGCTAACAATTCCTTTTCGATAGTTGAATAGTTGCATTCTGCGGGATTAAGTGTACGAGAAGCATATGCCACTGGAAGATCTTGGCCTACAGTACCTTGTGATAATACTGCACCTATAGCGTAGTTTGAGGCGTCTGTCGTCAAGTTAAATGGCTTAGAAAAATCTGGATATTGTAAAATTGGGTCATTCGTGAGTATATTTTTGCACAACTCGAAAGCATTAATAAAAGATTCATTGTGAATGACCTTTTCTCCCTTTTTTAAACATTTGGTGAAAGGTTTTGTGATTTTTGCAAAGTCTTTTATAAATTTTCGATAATAACCTACTAAGCCTAGGAATGATTTTATTTCTTTTGCCGTTTTAGGAATTGGAAACTTTTGAATAGCCTGAATTTTTTTTATGTTTGGTTTGATTCCGCCTGGTGTTATTATATGTCCTAAGAATTCTACTTCCTTGCGGAGGAATTCACACTTATCTAATTGTATCTTAAGATTGTATTCACGTAATTTTTTGAAAACTAGTTTGAGATTGGAAATATGTTCTTCTAATGATGATGAAAATATTATGATGTCATCAATGTAAACTAAACAAACTTTTCCTTGGAGTTCTCTTAGAATGTCGTCCATAACACGCTGAAATGTGGCTGGCGCATTTTTTAGGCCAAATGGCATTCTATTATATTCGTAATGACCGTTGTCTACACTAAAAGCTGTTTTTTCTATACTTTGGGGGTGCATCTCTATTTGGTGAAAGCCGGAAGCTAGATCAAGGGTAGTAAAATAAGTACATCGGCCTAACTTGTCTAAAATTTCATTAATGTTGGGAATTGGATATCGGTCATCAATAGTTTTTTTCATTGATTTTCCTGTAATCGACTACTATACGCCACTTTTTTTGTCCGGAGGCATCCGATTTCTTGGGGACAATCCAGATTGGTGAAGACCATGGACTTGAAGAAGGTCTAATGATTTCGTCATCTAACATTTTTCTTATTTGTCTTTGAACTTCATTTTTTAAGGCATAAGGATACCTATAAGACTTTGTGTGAACAGGGACCTCGTCGGTGGTTTTTATTTCGTGTTTTACTCTGTTCGTAAATGAAAGTTTTTCTCCTGTATTATAAAATAAATCTGAAAATTCTTGACAGATTGTAAAAATTTTTTCTTTCTCTTCAGAATTAAGATGATCGGATCGTATTATATTTTTCACATCATATTTTTGTTTAGATTTGCTTTTTTTGTTATTAAAAATTTGTTCGATATTAAAAAGAGAGTAATCATTATTGATTTCTTGAAAACTAGCTGTAGTGAATGGTTTATTTAGAGATAAGACTTTTGTTTCGTCTGAATGATTTTGAATTTCGACAATAGCATAACCATTCTTAGCAGTGGTTAGAATTTCCGGAATAAAACAATTTCTTGAAATGTCTTTTCTTGGAAAATAGATATCTCCTGAATTTACAGAAACAGGTATTTTCGCTTTACATGTTTCGTGAGGGTTGACTTGTATAGAAAATAAGTTAGATTGTTGATTGTGTCTATAAAAAATATTAATACAGATATTTTCGTTATAGAGAATATTTTTGTCAAAATCGGGTATTAACTTTAGTCTTTTTATATCTTCGAAGCCTAGTAATCCATCAAAAAAATCATGAAATTGAAACAAGTGGAAAGTAATCTGATCGTTTAAACCTAAAAGTTCATTTATTGGTATGTCAGCTTTGAATCTACATTTATTTGTACCGTTACACGTTTTATTTGAAAGTCTTCATGATAGATTGTATTAGGGAAATATTTTTCTGCAAAACAAGGATTTATTATTGATTTTGAAGCTCCCGTATCAATTAAGAATTTAAATTTCGGGTTATAAGTCTCAATATAGGGTAAGATATTAGTATGAATGTTATTAAGATCAATTATTGTCATTTTCTTTCGTCTACGATATTGGTTTCCTGAAAATTTTCATTTGAATTTTCATTTTTTATTTCCTCTAGTTGTTCTGAATTTTCTGGTAAACTAGTATAACTTTCATATTCCGTATTATAGAGGTTTGAATAGTCATGTTCAAAAAGATTTTGATTTGAATTTTGGTTATATTCTTCAGGGATATAATAATATGAATTCTCTTCGTCGACAAATAAATTTTGGGGGTCGTAAATTGGGTTGTCGTCTTCTATATTATATAGTTCTTCCGATATAAAGTTTCTGGGACCTGAACTTTGGAAGTAGTTCGGTACACGTTGCGGTACTTGTTGGCGTAAACTTGGTATTGTCGCGTTTACTGACATAGGGGTTGGTTTGTCATTAGTTGTTCGTCCGGTTGATTTAAATACGTTGGTTTGGGGTTGTTTTGACCCGAAAACTTGTTGGTTTGTAAAATACTTTTGTTGTAGTTGTCTTGGTTGGGGCATGTTTATAGGACCTCTGGGAAATTGGTTATTTTGTGGAAATCTTTGGGGTTGGACATGTTGTGGTAATATTTTTGTCATTTGTTGGTTTTGGAAAAAGTTTGTCCTTGGGGTATTTGGGAATTGCATCTGAGGATTGAAAAAATTAGGTTTTGGGATATTTTGGGGATAGTTTTGCGTCTGAATTGGTCTTTGAATTTTTTGGATATTATTTTGAGGTTGAATTGAGGAGAAAAGGCGATTTTGAGCATAGAGAAAATTTTGTTCTTCAATTACTAACGCGATAGCATTTTCGAGACTATCAGGGTCTTTAATACGCACAATGTCTTGTAGTCTGCCGGTGAGACCTCTTATAAACGTCTTTAAAGCTAGTTGTTTATAATTATTCAATTGTAACTGTTTCATATTTGGTGCTAAGTCGCTAGAATTTAATTTGGAAATAATTAAGCTATGTGCATCTTGGATCCTAGATCCGAAATTTACAGGGGATTCATTTTTTAACGGTCGTAAAACTATCAAATCTTGAACAAGACAGTCGATGTTTCTATTATCTCCAAAAGTTAAGCGTAAAGCATTGCGAATTTCATCCCATGTCTGAAGTTCTGTTCTTGTCCCTATTAATGTTAGTGCCCTACCAGCGAGTTTTCCGATTATTGCACGAATTAAAAATTTGTTTATTGGATCGTTGGGAATCGCTCGGTTTGTATAAGTTTGTACAAGATAATTACAACTGTCAATAAAAATTTCGAGAGTATGTACATCACCAGAAAATTGAGGTATATTTTCAATATACATGCGTAGTAATTGATAATTAACATTTTGATTTTGGTTTTGTTGCTGGTTGTTCATTGTAGAAAGATTTACTTGCCCAAACAAATCAACTAAAATTGCTAGATCTGTATCGTGATCGATACCTAACCTTCCTACGTTTTCGTTCTCCTCTTCACTTTCTGAATTACTCATAAAAATTAAATTTTTGCTACTAAAATTACTTAAAATTAAGTTTTCCTAAAAGAAAATCAAAATTTGAAAATGTGAAAAATCGTTTTTCGAATTTGAATTCTTAACCTAGTGAGATTAAGTCTTTGCCCCAGCAGAGAGTATAGGATAGTTCAACGAAGGGAAATGGCTCTTACCGTTGGTAGCTAGCCCTTTTCTTCTTCGGAACCTCAGTCCTTGCCCTCCTGGTTGAAGCCCAGTTGCTGCTTGGCCCGAGTCGTCTAACGGTGGAGACGATGTTGCAGGACGAACCGCTTAATCGGAACCCGAAGGAAAAACGCGAGTTTCGGCGACTGCAAGGCTTGCCCGAATCGCAAACTTCTGCGATTTTCCGCGATACGTCCTACCGACTGCGCCAATTAAATGATTGGCCACAGCAGTAGGCTTTTAAAAAACTTTATTCGAAAAGCTTTTGACAAAGATCGGTCTTAATCTGAACGCGCTTTGTGATACAATAAATATATAAGATTTCGGATTGCTGAGTTTGCAGGAGACGAGACGGTTCTGGAGCTTCTACAGTTTTCTTGATGATGCATGAATTTCTGCCTAGATAACTTAGTCTGTTTTATATAATCCGGGGAAAATGCAGATGCAACGACCAATTTATACTACGAGCGGTATCCAGAGAGAAGACATCCTTTCAATTCAAGGACATTTTTGCAAGACTGAGCCACAATTTGATTAAAAGTGGGCATTTTGTAAAGGATAGGCCGAAAATGCAAAGTTTTTTGGTGACGCTATTGGACCTTATACAGCGTATTCTAGAAAGCCGTGGTAGACATAACTTATGTTTTTTAATTGGAACACCTTGTATATTTTTGGATTATTGAATTCTACGCATTTTTCTGATTCCAACGAAGGTTATATGTTATATGCTCACTCCAACCGTTCGTTCAGAACTGAGCCTTTTTTGTGAGGGATTACTCCTTGGGTCAAATAATTATTGACAGTTTACAAGTATATTCACGCTTTGGAAAACAAAATGGGATATTTTAAGATTTCAGAAAAAAATGAAGAAGGGAAATTGAGAGAAATGAGAAATTTTAAATAGTAACATAGTTAATAAACTTCGTCAGATTTATTTTTTGAAATTTAATTTTTATTTAAAACGACAATAACATTTAGAAAAGGGATATATTTTTATATAATTTTTTTGGGGTTATTTTAAAAACAAAATTTGTTATCACAGAACAGCAAATGTAGAAACACTGAAAGGTACAATTCTGGAAGAAATCCACATATTAAATACCGAACACGGCAATTTTTTCCTTGACTCAATAAACAGAAAGTTAGTAGTAAATAGCAATAAATGCATTGAGCAAGATGGAGGCTATGTCGAGCATTTGTAACACCTACGTATATCCTTTTTCTAAATGTTATTTTTTTCACAAACAGGAATAGTCGGATTAGGACAAAAAACAAGCAGATAGAAGCTTGCCAACGTTTCGCCTTTTATTAAAAGCCTCTTCAGGGCTACAATGATATTAAAATGACACAAGAACTAAAAATCCAAAAACAAGCAGGCACACACAAATTATCACTCACCTTGTTTCTAATTATCGATGTAATAGTAACATCACAGTCAAAAGCATTATAAGAACAAAACGCAGAACGACAATACAGCTTAAAATACCAGACAAGTGTGAAGATAAACACCTCTCGGTTAATTTTATATAGACTTTTTTATTCCACCAATAAAAACGCATGTAAAAAAAACTACTGGTATACAGACAGATCAATTTGTTAAACTAATACAGGATGTCACTGGCTATTTGTAATTAAATTATTATAGATAACGCTTAATTATTGATATCTGTTTTAAAATTAACTGTCTTGTCTTTGTTCTTATTAATATGTAAAATTTCCAACATCTTACGTTTAAATAAACTCGTTTCTCTGTCATAAATAAGAGGGTTGTTAAAATCAAAATTATGTCCAGTCTCAAAATGATGTTTACTAAGTGTCGTTTTTTCAGGTTTGTCAATATTAATGATTCGACAATCATATTTATGTTGGTAAAGTCTTTACTTTACCAACCTAGGGGTAAAGTCTTTACTTGGACTGTTGCGACATTGTTGCGAACTATTCTTCTAATTATTGATTTGCCTTTGCGGGTAGAAAATGCATTTTGGTTTAAGTTTTTTTCTAATCGAATAAACATTTTGTGATCAAGAACGTGACGTTCAGGATATTTCTCCCTATAAATTCTAACGGCTCTTCTAGCATTTTTTTTTCAGCTTCTCCATAAATAGATAGATAGATAGATTTTATTAAATACCGTTGGTATAAGTTTATACATAATGCACGTCAAATTAAAACAATACACATATAGAAAAAAACAATTTCCCAGTACACAATTAGATACCCAAGAAGTCATTTACACTATTATATACATTATCTAGTAACATATTAGACACTGTTCGCTTAAACACAGCAAAACTTTGTATTAACCTGAATGACAGTGGTAACCCATTATAAATTTTAATGAAAGAATAATTTGGTGATTTTGTATAGAAAGCACTTTTGTGCCGAATTGCGCGCGTCATAACCGTGGTTTTGTTTCAGCTGTCTAAACCTACCCCTGTTTTTATGTACATACAGTAAGCATTTTAAAATAAAAATGGACGGAACAGTTAAGATCCGTTTCTCCTTAAAAGCCCTTTTACACGATTCTCTGGACGGGATGTTAAACTCAATTGAACAAGCCTTTTTTGACAGATGAAAACTCTGGGTGAATGTGCACTGAATCCGTACAAAACTATATTATTAGCTATACAGGGTGAGTCTGAAATAACTGGCATCCTTTTTTTGGGTAAGAGAGATGGTCATTCTGAACAACTTTTCTTAATAATTTTTTTCCTATCGCCGAAATTTTTCTCTAATTTACCCACATAAAATGCCCCCTCTATGAAGACACGGCACTGACGAATAGCGTAAACTCGGTCTCTAAAATACTGTACTAGTTGATAATTTACCATTTTCTACTCGGTTGTTGGCAGGGCGCCAGTGCCGTGTTTTCATAGAGGGGGGATTTTGAGGGGATGAATTATAGAAGTCTCGGCGCTACGAAAACAATTATTAAGAAAAGTGGTTCAGAATGACCATCTCTATTACCCAAAAAAAGGATGCTTTTTTTATTTCAGACTCACCCTGTTTAGCTGTATCCTAAGGCATAATACAGATTCATTATCTCCCTGGTTCCTATTAATGCTTTCATTTTTAATAGGGCAAAGTAAGCGCAGTTTAATTTGGAGCAAACATACTTCACATGCTCAGCCCAATCTAACTTATCATTAATTCTAATACCTAGGAACTTAGAATTTTCTGTTAGTTGTACTGCTACTTGATTCCCATCTGCAATCAGTCGTCTCTGAACATGAAAATTAATATAAACCGTTTTACCTGCGTTCAGCACCAATTGATTTCTCTGACACCAAGATTCTATTCTATCCAGTTTTTTCTAGTAGCACTGCCAGAGCCTCAGGCGACTGTGCAGACAAAGTCACAATAGTGCCATCGGCAAACAAAGTTACTTTAGCGTTTGATACATATGAGGGAAGGTCATTCACCTACAGTGTGAACAAAAGTGGACTCTCATATATGATATTAGCCAGTCTAATACGTGTCCCCGTATGCCAATATTATATAGTTTATCCATGAGGAAGTCAGGATTTACTGTGTCGAAATCACAGGAGAAGTCAAGAAAAATAGCCAGTAGATAGTTCTTTCGATCTATCTCTTCATGGACAAAGTTCCATAGATCATAAGAGGCATCCTCTATAGACCTCCTTCTCCTAAACCCATACTGGCTTTGAGTAATTAAAATGTACTAATCTAAGTAATCTATGATGATACTTGCAACTATTTTCTCAAATACCTTCGATATGATATTTAAGAGTGAGATTTGTCTGTAGTTAGTAACATTATTTCGTGAATCTTTCTTATGTGCAGGCGTCTGGAAAGATTCCGCTCTCTGTCGATCTATTCAAGATAAGCGATAAGGGTTCACACACATAGTCAGCAACCGATTTAAGCAGTTTGGCACATATCTCATCAAGGCCTGGTGATTTTTAATTTTTTAATTTGAATATTTCCTTTTTTATTATATCCGGCTCAATAAATGGCATGTGCATTGTTTGAGCGACCATAGAGGATCTGGTACAAGGTAATGACAGGTTTTGTCCAAAATGGGCGGTTATCTTACTCTCTGTGGCAGTACTAAAATGTTCTAGAAAAGTCGCAGCAACCTCCCTGGGCTCACTTATTTCTACATTGTTTATGGGTCATTTTCCAATTACCAATATTAACACATGCTTAATGAAATTCAGTTATGTGTAATTTTTTCCAATGAAAAATTCTGAACACTGACACCGAAATCTCAGCTCCTTGCCTGTCCCTACTTACATTTTAATATGATTTATTTGTCGTTGTATGTGATTTTTTGCTAATAAGATCATCATTATCCATTACTTATGCTGAGATGGGTACAACTTAGTTACAATGTATTTTAAATATATTATTTATTATATTTTGTCCACATTTTGTGTAATGCAAAGTTTGTCCTCGATAGGATCCCTCAGCTCCGTGGTCAATTATATAAACTTAGGTAAACTGGCTCATAGATGGTCCCAGCTTCGCTACATACAGCAGCTTGCTTTTAGTGCATCAGGTGATGAATATAGAGTGCAGTGCTCTTGTGCAGTTGTGACAGTTTTTTGGTAAAAAGGTATGTTTTTGCAAAAGCCATCATCAACAACCATGTCTTATCAAATCCGTGACCTCCCTAATTAATTATAATGACAGTTATTATTCACTAACATCGTTAGTATTATTTAGTAGTAAAACAAAGCCCAATTCTGTGCTCCAAGTTACAAGAAATATGGTTTAAAAACGGTGGCTAAAAATTGCGGGAAATATAAAAATTCTCAACTCCGTGGTTCTCAGTTCCCGTTACTGTTCATTGCCACGGAGCTGAGAATTGATCACGGAGTTGATATATTTGGCTCAACATGTTAGACCTAAGTGAAAATCACAGTGATTATTTTTCTGTGTGTGAAGCTTAAAAAAACTGACACTAAAAAAATGCATTTCCAGTTCAGCACGGTAAAATCAAATTCTGTTTTTTTTTAATATCAGCTCTGCGATATCTTCTCAGCTCCATGGTATTAAAAAATGAAAAGCCTATAAGAAGCATGCAAACTATTTTTTGTTAGTGTAGTCGAAGTACACAGGGTGTACTTATTTTTGTAGGAACATTTATTTATGTTTTTTTGGAAGTTACACATAGTTATTTTAGGTAAAATGCTAATTTTATCAGCTCCGTGATACAGCTGTCAACTCCGTGGTATTCAGAAATAAAAAAACATGTTTTTTATGACATTACATATCTGGGAGGTGGGAAAATGTTATTTTTCGTTTAATTTTGACATTCTAATAAAAATAATAAAAAAAATAAAGGTTATCATGTAACATTTGTATTTGTCCAATTGTGTCCTCGAAGTATGAACATTTCTGGAGAATGACCCTTATACTCAATTGAATATTATTTCGTCATTTTTATATTGAACTGCAGAAACAGGAGGCAATAATGAAGACGACAGCCTCATATCCATAGAAGATAAATCGGTGACTTTACCAAATATTTTATCTAATATATTTTGTTTATTTTTAATGGAAGATTCAACTTACCCTTTAGCTACATCTATTGTCGCTCCGGAATCAGCTAATAAAGACGCAGATGTAGGTACGTCGGAAACAATGTCCTGTATAAGATGTCGCATTTTCTAATTTTAAGAAAGCTGCTATTTTCTCTACTGGACGCTTACACATTCTCTGTTAATGTATTGAAAAAAAAATTGAATGAGGGGTCTCAACTTTTCGTAATGCGATATATACTTTCGGAATATCTTGACAACATCGATAATATTGTTTTCTACGAAAGCCTGGAAGGGACACTCCCCTTTTTTACAGGCTTTTATTTAACTTCACCTGCTAGTGTGGGTCGAATCTTGCAAGTTGAATTAGAACCTAGAACCACTTCCTGACATCCGATTGAGCTGAAATTTTGCATACGCCTTTAGTTCCGGTGACAATGCAATATGCAATACTCAATATTGTAATACTTTCAAAATGGCCACCGCTCAAAGATCAAAACGGCGGATGATGTATTTTTGTCAACCCCCTTAATATGGGTATCAAATGAAAGGGCTTGAAGAGTAGAAAAAATAAAGTTAGTGACATCACACTAAATTCAATATGGCCGCCGCTCCAAGATGGCGGATGGTGTATTTTCTGTCAACTCCCTTAATATGGGTATCAAACCCAGGAAAAACCCACTCAGGGAAAAACCTAAAGGGAATAAACCCTGCAAAAAACCCTTGACAATTTTCGAAGAAACACAACCCGGTTTTATCCCTTAATAATTGTGAATAAACCGGAAGAGGGTATACCATATACCAAATTTTATAACTTTGTTTGAACAGTTTTTGCTTCAAATTAGAGCAAAACTTGACATTTGTTGCAGAAAGTGTCGGAAAGTGGCATTTCTAAATCGAATTTGAAAAAAAAATCATTTGACAAAGATGTTTCTATATAGGTACTGCGATTCAAAAACTAAAGGTTCTTGGCTAGCAGGTTTTGGTATGAACCAAAGAATATTAAAGTGTGTATTTTGCCCTAGCGTTTGACAACAACAGTGGTGTTAAAGAGTGAAAAAGTTTTCTCAGCTGGTGGTCTACGTAGCTTAAGCTATGTAGAAGAGAAAATAAGAATATTAACCTGATATCACTACGGCCTCACTTTTCAAGGTAAAAAATGTAACAAATTCTATTAAAGTTTTTAAGAATATACCTTTAATAACATTTAATTCGACACCACCACCACCACCACCGTCGGACAACCAAAAGATCATTTAAGGAGTACCTACCACATAATATTATATTTTTTTAACTCTATGTCGAAGAGGTAGTTATATTTTCCGATAGATTTTCCCCAATTTTGCGTTCGTAAAGAACAAAATTTCACCTATAATGTACTGATTCGAACATAATTCTAAACATAAATACTGGCAGTTGTGTAGACAGAAGAGCAATACCTAATAGTTAAATAAGGGCTCGTTTGGCGCACCTTTTCCATTACAATTTACAGGAAAAATCTGAGAAAGCGAACCGCCCGTCTCTCTCACCCTGCTTGGCAAAAATAACTTTTCAAATAAGAAATTCCTTGGGAAAGATGGAATGCGGCGGATTCTCAGATCGGCCAGGTACAACTATTGGTTGCCGGCGGCACTACGCACCCTCAGGCCAATAAACTGGGTGGTTGCGATGACATGAATGTAATATTCTGGTATACAGGCAAAAGTACGAGATCGTGCCTGGGAATAAATGCAGGGTATTAAGAAGATCCGTTTAAGTGATATTTCCCTTCAAGGCACAATTGCGTCGAATGATGAATGGTGTTAGTGCCGTCTAAGCTTTTTAGGAATCCGCTCAATAAAGGTGCGCATTTGTTGGGAAAATGCACGACACTTCACCTTAAGTACGTGTTGGAAGTCTACTTACCATTTTCTTGGAACGTTGTTTACCTACCCGTCCGAGTGGATGAAGAGCTTTGAAGGTCAGTTGGCACATTTACGGTGTTTGGCATTGCAGAATACAATTATTGTGGAACTCCACCAAAATGACTTTAAGGATATAAAAAAATTCAATTGAGACCTTAATATGATACCATAATATTAGAATTAGTTCGTGCAAATGAAGTATAGGGTGTCTCAGACTCGATGCCCCAGTGTTACTATAAGTGAACAAAAAGTACAAAAAATTATATATGGTATGGGACAAATTAAGGTCACTTTTGCGCTGAAAACATTGGTTTTAGAAAGTTTTATGTCATTTTGATTGTCTTGACGAGCAGATTTCAAAAATGCTAAAATATACGGGGTGCTCTATTTTAAAAATCTAAGTTTGGTTTGCCACGCATTTGCGAAACCTCATGTATAAAATTTCTTACTATTCCAGAAAATCCATAAAATGTCCTACAACTTTTATTTAAACTTTTTATCTGTCACAAAACATTAAAAAGATTTAGTTTAGGAGTGGTAGGGGTAGTACACTTCGCGTACAGGGTGTTCTTTTGACGGAGATAGATGAAAACTGATATCGGTGTCTGAGGCTCGTTTTTTATGATAAACTTAGTAGGAAAAACCGCAAATCGATATATGTCACCGTTCTTGAGTTACAGGGCGTTTTTCGAAAATGTGCGTTCGAAAAGTGGCCGTAACTTCTTTTCGTGTTGAAAATTTTGCGTTTCTGTCAATGGTTTAAGAGGTGGCGTTGACAGATATCGATTTGCGGTTTTCGCCATTAAGTTTATCATAAAAAATGAGCCTCAGACACCAATATCAGTTTTCGTCTATCTCCGTTAAAAACAGGAGTTTCCCTTTAAAAGTGTCCATTTTGGCCCACCCTGTACATAGATAACTTCTATAATAGCTAATTACGTTTTGTCGCCTTGTAGTCTTTGGACACATAAAACGTTATTTTTATTCTTTTTCAATCTCGCCGGTCTATATGTCTTTAGAAAACACCATTTCGCATTATAGAAAAAAAATTAAATCTACGGTTTTCCACATTATACAGGGTGTTTACAAACATGAGACACAAATTTAAGGAGGTATTCCTCGGGTCAAAATAAGAAAAAGTTCCTATAAACATAATATATGTTTATATTATAAATATGTTCAGAATCGCTTCATTTCCGAAATAAAAGGTGTTAAAAGTTTTGTAAAAAAAATTCTTTTTATTACTATCTGAAATGTCTATCGCACAATTTACATTTACAAGCTACAGTGAATAATTATCAAATTCGAAAATGGTTTCGGGGGGAGTATACATACCTATGGCAATATACAAAATGTAAGCAAACCATGTTCCTTTGTATAATGTATTATATAACTACATTCGAATAGGGTTTTTCCAATACAAGTAGATTTTCGTGACAAGGTAAATATTTTGTTGATTTTGTTCACCTGTAGGTACGCTCGTATAACTGGGTACCTACCTTTTCTGAAGTGTTTATTTTTAATTCCACCTACAAAATGTCAGTGCAAGTTATCTTTAGTAGTATTCTTTATTCACAGAAAAACTCTTTTGTTCGTATTTTGACTATTACATAAATAGATTGATATGAGTAAACTAAGCAAAGAATTACATTAGGAGAACAGAATAAAATAATGTTCAATATTAACAAAATACCTGCAATTATTTATAGACATTATTTGTACTTATGAGGGAGGTACCTATTCTAATTATGTACAAATATTTGGAGGAAGTATTCTGCAGTTGGTTTTATTTGAAATTTTTCGGTTTAAGCTTCCCTCCAAAGTTATTCCAGTCCAGCCCACAAATTTATTGTCAATTAAAAGCTTGTAGAAGTTGAAAGAGTTAGAAAACGATCATGATTTTACTCACATTCGTGCGAAATAATCACCGTTTACATAAATGGAGGAAATGTTTAATTAAATTAAAGAATATCTTCATACATTTTTTAATATGAAAAACGCTACAGTTTCGCAGGACGCATTAGTTGTGGCAATATTTACGCTTTGAAGCGTCGCTTAATTAAATTTAAAAAACCGTACGCTTAAAGGTTTCCATGCGGTTACTTTACAATTAAAACTTTTAATTGGACATTAGTTACCCTTAACAATAGATTCATGATGGGAGCAGTCACATAAGACTATTGAGCTAATAAAAAATTGGCAGGAATAAAGTATAAGAAATTTCGCGTACTGGATTTCTGAGAAAACATTCAGTTTTTAAAAATTTGTCTTTAGGGTACCCATGCAGGCGAAAAGGCAAGAAGCGCAAGAAGTGTTGCTATAGTTGCCAGCTTCAGCCCTAGCGAATTAATAAATCCCTGCTTAAACCAAAACATAATATCCCTCAAATCTGGTGGTTTTGGTAAGTAAGGTGTTGGTAGAAAGCAGAAATTTTATAAAGGTCTTACTCTGAGAATAAATAACCTTTCTCATTTTGGAAATAAAATGACACCTTACAACAATGTCAATATAAAAGGAAAATGGACAACAGTTTTCTTCATGTTCCAAAGCAGTCTTGATTTTCTCGTTGTGTTGGTCTGCTAAGGTAAAAGATTAAAAACGATAAAAAGATTCATAGCCACCTAGGATTTTTTCAAAGTGTATAAGTTTTTTTGTTAGTGGAGATGACACAGATACCTGGGGATTTTTAAGTACGTCTCAAATGTAAAAACAAACAAAAATTTAACAAAAAAATTAAAATCGACTTAAAAAATTTGCCTGTATCCACACTCCACTAAAAATTAAAAAATAATAACAAAAAATAACACCAACTTCACAAATTTGCCCGTATGCACATTTCAACTAAAATTTTTCTTTCTAAATTGAGTTATCTTTGGATTTGGTGACAGTCAAGGCAAGGAATTTAAATCTATTTAGATATGAATACATCATATGCTACATCATAACTTACTGTCACCGACTCCAAAGATAACTCAATTTAGAAAGAGAAAAATATTTCTAAAATTTTAGTTGAAATGTGCATCCTACGGGCAAATTTGTGAAGTCGGTGTTATTTTTGTGTTTTTCTTAATTTTTAGTCGAGTGTGTGAAGTCGGTTTTAATTTGTTTGTTAAATTTTTTTTATTTCTTAATTTTTAGTGAATTATTAAGAATTATCGAAATCGGTCCAATATTAAATTCCATCCCCTATTTGTCCACCCTTAGGATTGAAATTTTTCTCTTCAAATTTAAATGTGAGCACCCCTAAGGTAACCCCTTTCTAATAAAATAAGAATCATCCAAATCGGTCCAATATGAACTTTCATCCCCTATTTATCTACCCTTAGGGGTGGAATTTTTTCTATAAATTTAAATGGGACCACACCTAAGGTACCCCCTTTCCAATAAAGAAAGAATAATTATTGAAACAGGTCGAATATGAAATTTCATTCCCTATTTTCCACCCTTACGGGTGGAATTTTTTCTTCAAATTTGAATGGGGCCACTCCTAAAGTAATCCCTTTCTAATAAAAAGAGAATCATCAAAATCGGTAAAATATGAAATTTCATCCCCTATTTTTCCACCCTTAGGGGTGGAATTTTTTCCTCAACTTTAAATGAGGCCACCTCTAAAGTACTCCCTTTCTAATAAAAAAGAATCATCCAATATCGGTTCAATATAAAATGTCATCCCCTATTTGTCCTCCCTTAGAGGTGGAATTTTTTCTTCAAATTTAAATGGGACCATTCTGAAGGTGTACCCTTTCAAATAAAAAAATAATTGTCCAAATCGGTTTATAAATGACGGAGTTCTGAGGTAACAAACATAAAAAAAACATACAACCGAATTGATAACCTCCTTTTTTGAAGTCTGTCAAAAATAATAAATGAAATCCGTTGCAGGCTTGGTTTTCTCAAAATAGATACAACTTTTTTGTTAGACGAGATAAAAAAATAGTTTTTTCTTGAAATCGGTGTCCCAAAATCGTCATTAAAAGCTCAGAAATCGGCACTGAAGTAGCCCATTATTGTAGGATTTTTTCAATAAGTATAGGCTTTGGCGAGATGTAAACATCAAACGTCAGACGCAGATCCATCGCGCGTCAAAAGTTACCAAATATTCAAAACCCGGCCACAAAAGGCCCATTTAACTTTTTGTAGGTACACAATGCGAAATTGTTACCTATGCAGCGCAATCTTTCAGTGTAAATATTTTAGTAGGTTTGAATATCAATAGATTTGTTGTGGAGGCTGCATAACAAGCAACTCCGCGCGCAGTTGGTTCATGGACGGGTGATCCCGCATGATTATTTTCTTGCCTAATAAAACTTTTTTTTTCCGATTTAAAAAAAATGTAATATGTACCTGTACGAGGCCAGAGGCCTCGGCAACTAAATTCCACATGAGTCATAAAAAGTTGAGCTTCAGTGCTTTGGTACATAAATAACTACAGGGTTGCTGATTTTTTTTTTAGAAAAAATCAAATTAATTAGATTTTTTTAATCTAAATCGCGGATTTAAATAAAGAAATCGAGTTTTTTTATTTATATATGGAATTTTTTGTTTAAAGTGGTTTTCTTTTTATTATTTTATTAGGAAATTATATTTGACTTTTTTAACGTATAAATAGATAATGAAAACGTTTTACTTATGTTTTTTTATCAGAAAGACAAGTTTTGCAGACTTCTCGGTACCTAGCTTATTTCTTAATTTGCTATGAACCAAATTAAAAGATGAAAAGATACGCTCTGATCCTGCTGAAGATGCTACTGCAGTATGCAGTTGTTTACGTATGCTCATTTCCTCTTCAGTTACACAGCCAGTGGCGTGGTTTTTTACATAATGTAACTACATTTAAATTTTTATTTAAATCAAATGATTTTTTATTTTAATCAAACGATTGAAACCGCGGTTTAAATCATTGATTTTAATCAAAGCAACCCTGGCGATAGTATTTAGATAAATGTCCTCAGCATACTTGTTCGAATGTATCAAATACTGATATTTTCTCGCACGGAACCTATGATCGAAAAGAAGGACATTTACGTATAGTCTTCTGATTGCTCTCAATGTCATTTACGTCTAAATTCCGATATTCCTTGCTGCTTGTGTTATCTCCGGGGGTGTGCCTATACTGACTTGATGCATTCTTCAGGAGAATCTTCATTATTTTTCATTTTTGTTGTATTTCCTTCATTAAAACTAGGTATAATATTTGACCTGATTAACACCAGCAGATTGACAGTCAATAATTTTATGTTCCTAGGCTGACTAGAAGTTCATAGATAACTAAGATTTATTTAATGAAAAAATACAATAAAACAGTATCATTCCTGGTTTTAATTTCTTACTTTTAAAATTTATTTAAGCACATCCGAATAAAAAATACTGTATTCTATTACGATCTCCACCGCACGCTTCCCTCGGTAATAAGCCCCACTCCGGCCAGCCGCTCGCTTTACGGGCCCGCGCCTCGTATCTCGTGTCTATAGCCTCGCCTCGATATTTGATGCAAATTTGAAAGTAACAAATTTGGAATTAATTCTAATATTAAGGTTATACTGTACGCAGATATATTTTTTTATTCTTATCAAAATAATAACGAATAATTGTATTGACTTAACATATATATCTCGGATCCAATCATCGAATTAATTTTCGATGATTGGAAATTTTTTTTTTCGAATTGTTTAAAACCCATCAAAATACGCCGCCTATGGACGCCCGCCGTGACCTGTCTTAATATTTAGCCTATGTCAATGGTAGTGACACGTAGAATTACCATGTAGAATGTCTATGAAACGCCTACCTTACTGATATTTCCAGGATTGAATATCACACCATTTTCTGTTTTCTTGATTTTTTACATTAAAAGTCATACAGCACAGCACTACACAACACAACATTCACCTTTTCTAAATCTGTTGGGACCCTCTTGGTTCCCCTCATCCATTCCTTTTGTTTGAAGCGAGGTACTCAGCCTGGCGACCACGACGAGGTGGATCACCTCCGCCAGGAAAACCCCGAAGGGTAACCAAAAAACACAACATCACAAGCACTACAGTAGCTGTTCACGTAAGTGCTGCTCGTTGTCGATTTCCTGTTCGTACACAATCGCCTTCATGTATCCCCAAATACAAAAATCCATTGGATTCACGTCTGGTGTGCCAGGCCATAACTTTCCCATTTAATTAGTTATTAATTGTATTGTTGTTATTTTCACAGATAACAGATAACGGTATGCCCGCGCGCAGATGCTGTCACGCCAACTGTGACGCTTATTCGACAAAATCATGGCCACCTTTTTTGACTCGTTTATTTTATTTTGTTTATTGTGAGCCAGGCAACCACATATTCACCAAGGTGTCTCAAGGTGCCTACATTCTTGTTTTGGATTTAACTTGACCTGAAATTGATAACTGACGTATGAAAGTGAAACTAATTTCAGAACTATTTTTTATAAGTTGGCCGTGCTTTTGTCGAAGTGACGTAGGTGTGCAGAAGAGTTTAATTTTCGTTCTCCTAGCTGGCATACCGTTATCTGTGTATCGTGTGCTGATGTTGTAATTCAGGTGAAGGCACTGGGAAACCTTTGATTTAATTTAGGCGATAGGCGAAATTCGTGTCGTGACTTGCGCGGGAGAGCCAATAGGGGAGGGTAGTAATGGAGTAACGGCACAGGGCACACGTTGTAGCAGCTAACTTTCGCGGGTCCCGGGGTATTTGGGACTAAAAAGGCGGAGAAAAAGGGAAGCTGGAGTGTAGTGAGCAGCCTCGAGCATCGCCAGAGGCAGGAGAAGGAAAATTGTGGAGAATTTGGAGACGCCCTGTGCCCCGTATACAGGAAATCAAGAAGTGTTGCCACGGCGGACCGACCGGTACTCGAAGCTTTGATAAAAATTCTAACTGTGTTTTGCATTGGGACAGCCGAGCTGTTGCACAATATGGAAGGACATTGGGCGAGCTTTTAATTGAAAATAAACTGTCGTTTCGGATTCTGCACTGCCCGCTAAAAGAACGAACTATCAAAACGGGGTTTACGCCTTTATCTAGGGCTTAAGAGGTCAGGTGAATTTATGTCAGTTAAATTTCAAAGTAAGGTAAGGCTGTACAGATTTAAATCAATTGTTATTTATGTGTTTTTTGACTTGTTTGAGTAAAAAGGTATTTTCATCCTTCCTAAAACAACGGCAACACAGCGAAAATAACTTCGAGCTAACAGTAGTACGTTCCGAAGCCATAATGGATGACGTAATTAGAGGCGGAGATTTACAGGGAAAATAGGGGTTTTTAACCTTTTTTTTTTAAAGATCGTAAAAAAATCTAAAAATATATTTCTATGTTTTCTTAAGCCACCCTGCGTACGTGGTAAAATTTTTTGTACTAAGTGATAGTTAACCCTGTATTGTACTTATCAAAACCGTTTTTGTTTTTAAATTTATGTACTATTGTTCTTCTCGGATTGTAAGCTGTCCGTGGTTTGTCCTTAAGTTTATATCAGAGCTATGTGGTTATATGGCCAAGGCCAAGAGCGCTGGACAAATGTGGGTTCACGGTATTGCTCCTAAATAGGCTTTATCCGTGTGATTTACTAATTGTCCTACACTCACTGCGGGATTACTACGGTTTTCTAGGGTTTTCCGTAGAGCGAATGCTATCCTAGTTCTATCGGGAAAAAGTCGGCCCTAGCTGCAAATGGCAACGAAGACAAAATAATCGTAATTGCCCCCCTCCCCGCACAAGCATGTGGTTGCTTCTGGGTTACTCTTAGTTTGGAGTATTGTGAGGGTGAGAATTATTATTATTATTATTTATTATTATATCGTTGTATAGGTATGTTTATTTTAGGGGGTAGTATTATCGTTGAATGATTCCTCACTCAACGGTATCCTAATGTATATTACCTACATTCACGTAGGCCTCGTACTGTTCCAGCTTCAACATCTGACGCTTATCCAGGCGTATTTTGGAAGAATAGAAAAAAAATTGTCATAATTTTCCAATATCGGATCATCAAATGCAAAATATGAGTCAAACGGCGCCTGTTCAATTAGATGGTCCTCAGCTGCGTTATTATTTGACGCCACAATTTAAGTGGATAATTTGTTTTTGTTATCAGTCATGATAGTCTTCCCGTTGCGCCGCTAACGGATATCTTCAATTTGCATAAAACATTAAACAATCTCCCCCACGAGTAGGTATTAATGATATAATAGCGAATGACACACAGCTAAACTCCATGATACTTTTAAAATATGCGTCAGGTACAGGAATTTTCAGAAAATGTTGTCCACCATAAAAAGTTATTTAATGGCCTATATCAGAAGTTCTTATCATGAATTAATAACAATAACGTGGAGGACACTAATTATATGCCTACTGTAATTTGTTTTTGTAGCCCTGTAACATCAACATCTAATATTTAAGGAGGTCGAATTGCGGTTCGTACGTTACACTGGAAGGTCTATTGATCGAATAAAAAATATCCAAGTATCGAAAAACCTATTTCGCATCGGGAAACAATAATAACTAAGATCAGAAGTTACTAACAACGAGAATTTTGCAGTTCCTCTGCCCCTATAAATTGTCTTGGCAGATTCACTTGCCAATTCACTTTGGTTACCTTATATAACTTTATTAAAATTGAAAATATATATGATACCTAAATGAACTAAGTATAGGTGCATATAAACTTCCTGTTCGACTATCGGGGGTTATCCCATTATTCGTTTGTGGTAAAACCCTCACCCTAATCTTTCTCCAATGACGACTATTTAATGCCATTTAATTGTGAGCAGCTAAAAATTTATGACAAATTAAATACAATTTTATTATAGGAAGTGGGTAGATTGCAGCTACTATACTCTGATGGTGTTTCTTACACAAATTAGAAGCAAACTTCGCCATTTGGCATGATGACGTCTTAACTGATATTGATGTGTTATGACCTAACCACAGAATAACCACATTTCTTGACCTAATGTTGTTGAACGTCGCAGACAAATAATTCGATCGGATTTAATAATTCGGAAATCAACCAAAATATCAAATTCAACTTGAAGCCGTGAAAAGTTGAACGAAGCTGAAATTTTGATTTTAGGGAACTAATAATATAGACATTACGTCCATTCATTTTGAATACCAAGTTTGTTTTGTATGTGCCCACTTTGTTTTCAACATGGCCAGTGACCATAATTTTAAACTGGAAATTCTAGTTATTATGATGAAAACTTATTTGTTAATATCAAAGTTGTGGAACCAGAAATTTAAGAACATACAGGGTGTCCAACTTTAAAATTGTACAAATCCGTAAAATCTTCATTTTTGGAGATAATCACCTAAACATTTTTTTGTTTGAAAGGCCTTCAAAAACCGCTTCCTTTGACCTTCCCGTCATTTTCAAAATGCAAATCCAGAGCCGGCTGCGATTTTTTTATACCCCTGATTTTCACAAAAACCTTTTAGCGATTTTTTTATTTAAAATCTGACCACACAGCGTTAATCAGAACACCCCAAAACCCCCATATACCAAATTTGAACAAAAAGTATACAGGGAGTTCCATTCTGTAGGGTGTCAAAGTAGAGCAAAGTAGGAATTTTAAAGACATCTGGCGAGTCAAGTGTGCCATGGAATCTCTTCAAAACAGTCAAAATGTTGGTATGAACAGATTTACTACAAAAATATACAGGGTATTTTTCTCTGAGCTATCTCAAAATTCTGAATTTTTATTAAATTTTATACTGGTCAGGAGTGCTCTGGAATCATTGAAAAAATATTAATAAACACAAAAGAAATTCATTTCTTTACAAAATGCCAACCAACAAATAAAAACAATTGATGATGATACATTTTCTGTGCGTTTCCTGTTGTGGCACATCATCCACATTAACTGATATGGACTTACTGACTGGCAGGCTTCTGCATTTTTTAGATTTAGTTCGTTTATAGTATGTGGAGCGGTTTTGATATACCTACTCAATTTTTGACCCGTATAAAGTTCAAAAAATTCAGTAATTTGAGATGGCACAGATAAGAACACTCTGTATATTTTGTATTGGACCTTTGCACACCAATACCTTGAGTGGTCCTGTTGAGCATTCAACTGTTTTGAAGGGATTCCATGGCACACTTGACTTGGCAGATGCCTCTAAAATTCCTATTTTGCTCAACTTTGACACCCTGCAGAATGAAACTCCCTGTATATTTTTTATTCAAATTTGGTACATAAGGGTTTTGAGATGTTCTGATTAACTCTATGGGGTCAGATTTTAAATAAAAAAATCGCTAAATGGTTTTCGTGAAAATCGGGGGTATAAAAAAATCGCAGCCGGCCCTGGATTTGCATTTTGAATATGGCAGGAAGTTCAAAAGAAGCGGTTTCTGAAGGCCTTTCAAACAAAAAAAAGTTTAGGCGATTATCTCCAAAAATAAAGATTTTACGGATTTGTACAGTTTTAAAGTTGGACACCCTGTATATAGGTAATAGTGCATGTTATTCAATCCTAAATTAAGGAATAGGTAATGATTAACCATGCTCCCTGTGATGTGTTTTATGCTACATTTTAAATAAATTATCATTATAATAAATAATATATTCAATCCATTCTGATATGAAATAATAACGAGCACAATGTATCAATTAAATGTAAAGTCAATTATTTCAAAGTAAGTAGTAACTATTGCAAGGCTTGAATTAAGTTAAATGTGACTGCTTTCCCACATACACTAAATCAATTTCATATTGCCGCAGTCTTTACAGCTTATTAGATTGCGATGCCTTCTCTTGATTATTGTTAACATTTGCGTGATATTTATGATATTTCTTGTTAACATATTGAAAGTATCTAAGAATAAGAAAATTATTATTTTATTGCAGTTGTGTTCACTTCCAAGCTGGAACTGTACAAAGACTACATAGGTAATAGGTACTTTGGGAAATTTTGGACAGTCTGTGCCGACTGTTGTGGGTGAATAAATGAATATCGGTAGCTTTTATATACCTACAGTATGCAATGAAAACCACAAAGTTATTAATGTCACGCCAACTGCAATAACGAGCCAACAAAGACATTTTTTTGTTCTTCGCTGTTGTTCAACGTTCAACTAAATGAGTGCGGCCACAGAAAATGTTATTACATAGTAGGTATAATTTCCATAGTCCAACTTTTACTACCAACCATACCAATCATTAGCACTCGTATGAAAAAAAAACAGAATTTATTCTGTGAGGTGGAGTTCGTACATCTATTTGCAATTACCAACATGTAAAGTAGGTAAATTCTGATATGAAATTAATTTTTGTGTTTATGAATTATTTCAAGCAATGTCGACCAAACTATAAAGCCTTGGCTGATCATGAACTTATTTTCTGTAACTTGTCAGTGATTTCCATCAATGTTATACTAAATGTCAAGCCATTTCGTTCGTGCAAAAACCGTTGACTGACGTATTAATAAGACTTCTCACGGCTATAGTTTCATGTCCTGGAAAGTAGATGGCGCCTATGGTCAACAATGTATTTTGCATTGTATTTTGTCTCCGGGAAG
Source organism: Pseudeuparius sepicola (assembly GCA_963920635.1). Lineage (NCBI taxonomy): Eukaryota > Metazoa > Arthropoda > Insecta > Coleoptera > Anthribidae > Pseudeuparius > Pseudeuparius sepicola. The sequence goes on along the minus strand of OY987302.1, from coordinate 39,659,720 downwards.
CGCATGGTGAGCCAGAGAACTGTCAAACAAAACAGCAGTGAGCAGTCTTTATTTATGTATGACTCTTATATAAGGCATATATTAAAGGAGCCATAGGTAGTCAAAAGCATTGTTGAAATCGTCCGCAAAAAACCTGCTACACCAAATTTCAAACTTTAATTTTGGAGCGAATACAAATTAAAACAGGTAAATTGTAATGTCTTACAATTCTTAGAACTCGATACTACGTTAAGGAATAGCTATTTTAATTTAGTTATTAGTTTTTATATAAAAATTTTATGCAAAATATTTGGTGTAACGTGCGGAAATTTCAACAATGGTTCTGACAGTCTATGTGTGTCTTTGTCTATGCATAAGGACATGACAGAAATACAGAAGATATAGGGGAGAGATTTTGCAAAAAATAAAGTTGTACAGCTGTTTTTTTGGTAGGTTTTAATAAAAGAAAATTAGTAGACAGTGGCAGTGACTTTAATTTTTAGCGCCATCTGTTGCTTCTATACAATATTGCTCTCGTATACTTATGACTCTGTCACGCATTGGCTAACTAGGGATTCCATATAAGCAAGGCTATAAGCAATTTAGAAATTCTACTACTCTTTCTACAGGTAGGTATTTGCACATTATTTACATGTATGGCCAGGCGATTAATTCTCAGAAGAATTATTCAAAGGTGGGGGGCAACAAATTTGAAAAAGTTGTGTATTCGATGTGAAAGTAAGGGAAATTTTTGCTTGAACCGATGCTCGGTCAAATACCCTTCAAAATGAAAAACTTTTCTTCCAGCTCTTAGATGTCTCCAATTTCGCTCAATATTCTGAGTGTGGACTCCGGTTTCAGTATCTACAAAGTTGTAACTGTGATTAACAGTTTCGTGGCGAAAGCCTTCGTCCGTTAAACAGTCGTAAGCTTTCCAACAGTCTGATATGACTGTCATCCCTGGGAGAATTAACTTCATTATGATACCTAACACCTAACAAAGTTTCCTTTGTACGATTTTCAACAGGGACAAAGAATGTTTTCTTTTAACCCCGTTCAAAACAGCCGAAAACCCACTGACCCTAAATACCCCGAACCCTCTATTATAAACTTTGCGTTTCCCCAATTTAGCTTCATCTGTTTCTACAATCTGACCATACCCACCAAGCTCTTCCGAGCTGTCTGTTAGGCAGACTACGCAAACTTCTCTACAGAAAATAGACCAATTTACGACAGTTTTAGAAGACATTTGAAAAGTTTCCTCTATATAGACTCTCCCTAGGGTGAGGAATATGCGACAAACCTGCAAACTACTTCCATGGGTAAGTTGGAATTTTCAAAAAACGTGACCTTTTTCGCCCCACAATTTGTGTGCATAGTTTGTTATATTTTAGGCATGACATTGACGCAGGAAGAACACCATGCTGCTGAAGAAAAACTGTAAGCTGTTTTAAAGAGGCAGTTATAAGATGAAAGGAAAAAGGGGTGTAGGAGTAAACTCAAACCTATAAGTACACTACCCTTCTCCAAAATACTGCAAGATATTAAGTAGGCTGCTACCACTACAGCGTGAAAGCACCTTTAATGTATCTTATTTAGTTGGTGGGAGCGGTTTAACGATTTAAAGGTTAAATTGGCCGAAAGTAAACAAAAGTGAAGGGAAATTTACATACAACCACAATAATATCCATCAAATATGAAAAACCAAGGCCAGATTCGTGTTTAGGGGCCTCGTAAATAGATAGGGGTAGCCAGAATTTCAAGAAAATCGGGGGTGGGTTACGCCATTGAAAATAATTACCGCACAGCTCAATCTCGACGACCATCTACAGGCTCCATTTTTCGAAGCCTTTGAACTACGCGGACGAATGTTCGCGGATTGATATCCCCGCGCCGATATTCAGGGGCAGCGTTTGCATTCTACAAACACTCCCTAATACCTAATAACTCTGCTAATGACATCTGACAGGTTACACACCACGCCAGACACAGATAACCGAGTGTCACCAGATTGGTGACACGACTCTTGCGAAACATTAAAAAAATTCATCTTCTGATAGGGTTCAGCCATAGACATAAGAAAACAATTAATAGAGTTAAATAGATTTGCTTACAATTTGTTAGCACGCCAACATCACTTCCAAATATTATACTTTTGAATATTACGTACCTATGTAACAATGTTGCCGTTGACATGCAACTAATAATCATGGCCCCTGTTTCTAACCCGGAAGTTTTAATACTGACTACGTCATTGGATTCGGGACCATTTGAAATGGGTTTGTACCAAATTCCGTTAAAAAATAATTATTATTAAAAAGACTGCCACATAATAAATATTGATAATGTTATGAATCTGACTTCCCCCGTAGAAAGTTCATTTGTCGTAGCATTGCCACCAATTTTTAATAAGTTTTTCAAATAAAAAATGGCTAAAATCGGATGAAAAATAAAATTTTACGGGGTGCTTCCATTTCAAATGGGTCACCCTGTATGATCTCCTACATATTGTGTAAAATAGACTTAAATTGTACAGGACGTTTAGCCAACTTCTAAGCTACCAGGCTTGGTTCAAACCAGGGACCCTTTAAAGTAAGGGGACCCAGCATTATACTTTCCAAAGTGAGGCCGTTTCTTTCCCCATTCTAATGGTCTCAATGATGCCGAGTATGCCATTTTATTGGAGAATCTATGAATATAACAGGTACTTTGATTGTTAGTAAAAATTAATAATAATTTCTAAAAATTAGGCTTGACAATGTTCTGTCAACAAACACAGAATATGGCAAGTGCCAAATGAATCAAATTTATTTTATATTTGAATTTGGTTTCCTGCAATTATTTCCAGGAATTTGTAATAATATGTGTACTTGAACTTTCTTCTCTTGTTGAATGTATCTACCCAAAGAACTTTCACAGATTTCGGGATGGACTAATAAGATTAGGTCTTGTACTTAGTTCTAATCATGTAGTTTTTCTCGGTGCTCATTTTTGTAATTTTATTCCTCTTCCAAGGTACCTCACAAACGTAAAATAAACTTATAGTTGTAGATAAAAACTGTTTAAAAAAAGACCTGACTGAAGCTACCTGCTTAATAATTTAAAATTTAGGAAATACCATTTTTGTTTTGAACTACTTACTTATAGGTACGTAATGCCCACGTAATGGGAATTGTAGGATTACTAAAGGTGAGACATGAAAAGTCTGCATAGATCAAAGTTTTCTCCTTTACCAACGTAACGTCAAAGATACTGCTATCTTTATTCCCAACGAAAATCGAGAATAAATGGTGTAGTTCAATTCTGGTAGGGGTATTAGCCCTCGGAGTAGTTGTTTCTGTTGGTTCGATCTTTTGAATCCATCTGCACTCCGGATTTTGCCTACGTCCATCTGATGATTCCCAAAGAGGATGAAACCGGTAATAGGCTGGCTGGGATCATTGTGCCTGCAGCATGTCAGGACATGTCCCAACATCTGGTTGCAATTATTGGGACTACTACAGGCGGCCGCATTACCTTTAATTGACTATCTGGAAGTTAGAAAACTTAAAAATTGTGAACTATGATGGGAAATATTTTGCCTCCTTTGGAATCTATGGCACTGGCATGTCACATAAAACCTGATGGCAGTTGGACACTGACATATAACATAACCTTGTACCAGCCCACTTATGTGATCTCCTTGGAGATATACAGAAAACAAGGCTTCACTTTTTCTATGTGATAGACTGTGACATGCTGGGTCCCCTTATTTTAAAGAGTCCCTGGTTCAAACGCCCAACCCGGCAAACGGTGGCCAGCTTCCACCCACTTCAACCTCTATGTGACGTCTATATTCATTCCTAAATTTGAACGTCACTTCAGCTTTTAAACGTAAAAGGCGTCTTTTACTATTGACGTTTATACAGGGTGTTTCTAAATTGCACAAAAATATTTTACTGGGCGATTTTCCCGTTAAAATTAAGGGGGGGTCTTTCATAACAAAATTTACTCAAAACCCCTCCCTCTCCGAGTTACACCCCTCCAAATATCAGGGTAAAAAGTATTTTTATTTATTTTCTCCACTATGGAAAGAGGTAGAAAGTTGAAATTTGGTGGACGAGTTGCACTCATGGAATGACATTTTGTGACATTTTTTTCAACCCTAAAGTATGAGTGGATGGGGCTGAAAAAACCAACCCCTAAATTATTTTTCGCCAGTATTTTTTAACGTGTCAAAATTTCAAAACAAAAAAAATTGTAATGACAAATGCGTTTAAAAACTTTTGCAACTCTCGTCTTTTTGTCCTAAACTTGACAGATTTTTCAGAAAAAAATAAAACTTGTTGACACCCGCGCGACTTACGCATGGTTAATAAGAGATTAATAATAAATTCTTTTATGAATCAGATAATCTAAATTCATTTTTTAACAGAAAAAAATAACATTAAATATAGCATAGGTAATGTTCATTCTACGTTTTGCAATACTTACCTATATAGTCTATTCCTTCAGATCATAGCACGCCTCTGTGCTATATTATTTAGGATATTCCATGTCTCTTTTGCGTGAGAGAAAAATGTTATTTGAAATTAATTACACATTAGATTTTTCGAAAATCGGCAATCAATTACTGAAAAAGGGTGGAAATTTTCCGAACATTTCCGACAGCATCACGGAGCACTGGGCGAGCACTAAACATTGCCCAAAGGAGTTTGAAAAATACCGGCCTTGTCCGGCTGCCGTGAAGTTGGCCCGAAATTTTTATTTGACATTTACAGAATGAAAAATTTCCGAAAATTTCCCACAGCATCGGGCAGCACTGGGCGAGCAATAAACATCGCACAGTTGGTCCGAAAATTTTATTTGACATTTACAGGAAGAGATTGAAGAGAAGGAAAATTTTTCCGATTATTTCCAACAGCATCTCGCAGCACTAGGCGAGCACTAAATATTCCCCAAAGGATTTTAAAAAATGCCGGCCTTTTCGGGCTGCCGTCAAGTTGGACCGAAAATTATATTTGAAATTTTCATCATTTAACAACTCTTCTGCCTGTCGTCTGTCATAATGAGATTGTGTTTTTGGAGATTGAGAAATGTTTTTTTGCCAGATCTTTTTCGCCCGCTTTTTCTTATTTTTATTACACCATTCGATGTGGGCATTGAATAAAAATAATACAGCTTTGTTATTAGAAATATTGGCTTTAATGTTACTTTGGTTGACTTACCTATGTTTTTCTACTAGTCCAAGAAAATTATACATGGAGAAAAAAATTCTTAACAGGTAGATATTTTCAGGGTTGGTTGTGGGTAGCGACCTGAGTATAACCATAGCTTAAGTAATAGGTAGCTGCGACACTCAAGCCCCCGGCGGGAGTCAAAACAGAGTCTAGCGGAATGAAGCCGGAGTGAAGCGTATCGGGGCCGGACTAAACGTTTTCTCCCAAGGATGGGCAAAGGCAGAGAGGCTTGTGCAGCGGCTGGTTGAACGAGACACGCATAATCATTACACGTATTCCGTTACAACGTATAGATAGTATTTTTTGTCTAATGATTCATTTTTCACTTAATATTTTGAGTTGAAAATTAAACCTGAAATATTTTGCAATACGACCCTGTCCGATTCGTCACGTCCGCAGTCCAACCGGGTCGAATCAACCAGCCGTCTGCCCCACCGCCGCCAAAACTGGCTCCGCCTAAAATGCTCCCACAGAAAGCATGTAAAAAAAAGAGAGTGTCGCAGCTAGTTATTCCTTAAGCTATGGTATAACCATCGATGTCGTGTTACGAACTCCGCAATAAGAGTGGTTTTGCAAACATTTTTTTTTTTCATTTTTTTTTCTTATGTGTACATTTTTTTTTTCTTATGTGTACATTATTACATTCTCTACAACTTTCCCTTATGAATTTTTTTAACTTCAATACTTCACGAGATATAGGTAAAAGAACACCACTAGCCAAAATGCTTTATAAGGGTGAAACAAAATTTGTTTAAAACAAGCTGATTTTTTCAGGGTTAACTCGGGTGCACTCCCTAAGTTAACCCCAGTTAACCCTGAAAAAAATCAGCTTGTTTTAAAGAATTTTTTTTCAACCTTATAACGCACTTTAGCTAGTGGTGATGTTTTACCTATATCTCGTGAAGTATTGAACTTTAACTAAAAACATAATAAAGGAAAGTTGTAGAGAATGTAATAATGTACACATAAGAAAAAATGTACACATAAGAAAAAAATGCAAAAAAAGTTTGCAAAACCACCCCTGTTGCGGGGTTCGTAACACGACTTTGATGGTGATTTTTTGGGGTTATACTCAGGACGCTACCCACAACCAACCCTGAAAATATCTAAGTAGGTACCTGTTAAGAATTTTTTTTTCTACCACTATAAAAAAATGATAATTTTCTTGGACTATACAGCAAGAAGAAGATATCCTTGTGAAAAGGCAAAGAGAGAGGCAAAGAGAGTTGCAGAGAATGTAATAATGTGCACATAAGAAAAAAAAATGCAAAAAAAAGTTTGCAAAACCACCCCTATTGCGGGGTTCGTAACACGACTTCGATGGTGATTTTTTGGGGTTATACTCAGAACGCTACCCACAACCAACCCTGAAAATATCTACCTGTTAAGAATTTTTTTCTACCTCTATAAAAAAAATGACAATTTTCTTGGACTATAAGAAGAAGATACCGTTGTGAAAATTCAAAGAGAGCTGCCTTGTGCATCGAATTCAAAGAAACATTTTAATTTTTAATAAAAAAAGTGGAATAACTATGGTATACCTAAATGAAGTTACTTGGAACAGAAAAAACCTTTGAATTTTATACGGGTGATTTCTGCTGATAAGTCTGGTATTTTTACCAGTAACAGAGAAAGTGAGGTTAGATTTCGTATTTTTTTAAGTTGTATAGCATAAAATCTAATAACATTTTACCTGGCAAAAATTTAGTACAAACATTTCTGTCTAAATTTGAATCATAAGATCTTATAAGCAGTGTTTTGTTTTATAGGTTATGAAAACCTTGGGGAAAATAATAATTCCAGTGCATATGCTTTTAAGATCTTATGATTCAAGACAGAAATGTTTGTACTAAATTTTTGCGAGAGAAAGTGTTATTAGATTTTATTCTATACAACTTAAGAAAATACGAAATCTAACCTCACTTTTTCTGCGGGCAACCCCCCCTTAACCATATTAAACCGCACCTGGTACTAGTAGTGAAAAGAGGAAAAGGAGACAGAGAAGATAGAAGTTGTAGTAAAAACAAGTGACTAGTTACTGCATGCTCGCCTAATATAATGTCACCAATACTTGTATGGGTTACACTACTCGACGGCTGGTCACTTCTGCAGCGAAATGCGGTGGATAGGCGTGCCATAATTTCACAGATCTTACGATATACTTGCGTAAATAGTTATAATCGATATGGCTTTTTAGAGACCTTTTCAGTGGCGTACCCACGGGGGGGGGGGGATACCAATTATCGACAGTCGACAGTGTCCTATTTATCGAGACTTTTAACCGTTTTTTTGAATGAAACAAGATATTCAGGAACATTAGCCCTTATTTCCCTTATGTTTATGGTTCTTTCATTCTTTACCGCTCAAATGAAACAATGTGCAAGCGCATAGTAATTTCGTTATTCGTAAAAACTTCTCAAAAATAATCGGTGGGCGTCAAGTAAATTCGAGTACGTGCCATTGGAAGCAGATTTTTGCACCCTTAATATACTGGAGAACAGTTATGGTGTGTGTTTAGGTTTAAAATTAATTAATATTATGTAAAATGAGATATTTTCTTCATAAAATGACAGCTGTAGTACGTTTTGGCTAGGCCCAATTATTATCGACATAAGTGTCGATAATAGGATCCATAAGGATTAACAAACTTATGTTAGTAAACATTTCATTGATAATTTTGTTTATACCTAGACAAATCTATAGTGAAAACCATATATTTTTACTTACCAATTATCGACATTTTTTATCGGGGAAAAAGATATATTGAGGGGAAAAGTCGTGTCAATAATAATGTTCAGATATCTGTTGGTAATTGCTACACCCTTTTTATTCCAATTGCAGACATGAACAATTCAACTAAAACTAAGATTTAAACCTTTTCAATAGCAAGAAAATATTATGCTAACAAAAAAATATATGATCTAAAATTGGCATGCCATTCTGCCATTCATTTCAAATGTTAGACCAGCTAAATTGCAACTCTATCTTTTGCAAGCTTTCGCAAAATATATTTGCTTCATCAGGCTAAAATAAATTAAAGAAATATACAAAATTGATAAATTAAAACCAAAGAGAGAAAAATATTAGCCTTAATGTAAAAATAATTGTAAAAACGATTGTATGTGGGGTTAAAAATATCAATTTGATTTGATAAAGTCAGAATTAATAAAAAGTCACACAACAATGAAAAAGGTAAAAGGTGTAAAAAAGTAGAGAGGCCAATATATAAATTGAGCAGAGTTGTAAAAATAGTACAATCTATGATGTTAAATTTAATTATAATTTTAATTTTGGGTAGTAATTTTATTAGGAATAGAAGAAATCAAATTAGAATAAATTACGCTTAGATTATTTACATCAGTACGAAAATTTATTGAATTTTGGATCAGAATTTATATAGATTCTTTTATAAGTCTTTATTGATAATTTTGTTCAAGGTTAAGGACTAATGGTTTAGTTAAATCAAAATTGTGATTAGTTAAATTATGATGATTAGCTAAAGCTGTATGGTTATTATTATTATTATTGCAATCTCTACTATGATCATTCATACGATTTTTTAAATAATTTTTAGTTTGTCCAATTCTTTTCGTAATTATTTTTACATTAAGGCTAATATTCTTCTCTCTTTGTTAAGTTCTGATTCTATATTAGTTTTAATTTATCAATTTTGTATATTTCTTTAATTTATTTTAGTCTGATGAAGCAAATATTTTTTGCGAAAGCTTGCAAAAGATAGTGTTGTAATTTTTTAAAGAACTGTCCTAAACCGAAGAACCATCTTTCAATTACATATTTAATAATAGTGGACAAGAAAAGACAATATATTTATAACCAACCAGATGGAAATAGGTTTCTACGAAGATATTTCAAAGGAATATGGATATGATACCACCATATTAATGAAACAATTGGCCAAAGCTTTGAAGAAACTAGCCCTTTTTATTAATAGAAGAAATTTTCTACTACGTTGTCGTTCAAATAATATTTTTCCAAGACATATTCAACAAAAATATATGTACTTTACCATCTGAAATTTATGCACCATCTTTTGGAAGAAGAATAATGACAATATATTTGTAAACAGCAAAGTTCCCCTGTCTTAAATATTTGGCGAAATGTAGAACAATGAATGTTCTGTATTACTAATTATTGTAGATTTCTCATACACCATACACCACGGGAAACAATAATTACCTTTCCCAAAAAATTGTCAACGCCCACAGTGATCAGTTTCAATAACTAAAATTCTTGAATATTTTTTTTCTCCCCCCCCCCCCCCCCTCCAAGGCCAATGTCTGGGTATGCCACTGGAACTTTTGACAATATTATAATAAGGTGCATTAACTTTTACGTCGTGTTCGACGACAACCTTAAAAAACCTTAAATATGAAATATTATGTTGCTTGTAAAATAATATGTATATTTTTGAAAACTGCGTGACGCTTATGTCCTATATTCTTTTTGTAACGCCAACTAGAGTTTTTTTATGCTGACGTAAAAACCGAATTTAGGATTGGTGGGAGCGAGCAGTTTTATTGCATTTTACAGAAGATGTTGATGATTTTATAAGTAATCTTAGGGTTAGTAAGAACACTTTTAATTAATTTTTCTTGAAATCGGCAGTGAAGTGTCCCAAAATCGTCATTAAAAGCACAGAAATCGTACAATAATGGGCTACATTACATTTTCAATAAGTAGGCCTTGGCGAGATGTAAACATCAAACGTCAGACGCGGAGAAATCGCCCGTCAAAAGTGACCAAATATTCAAAACCCGGCCGATAAAGGCCCATTTAACTTTTCGTCTTACACATTGCGAAATTGTTTCCTATAGAAGCGCAATCCTTCAGTATACATATTTTAGTAGGTTTGAATATCAATAGATTATTGTTGGCTGCACAAGAAGCAGCAGTTTGGTTTTTCTGTACGAAGGTGCCGTGTCTTGTCTTACTTGACCTAGATAGAGCGATCGTCAAAGTCAAGCAACGCCGCGTGTAGTCGGTTCATGGACGGGTGATCCCTTATTATTATTTTCTTGCCCAATAAAACTTTGTTTTTCCGATTTCAAAAAAACTATAATATGTACCAAGGCACTGAAGTTCAACTTATTATGACTCACGTGGAATTTAGTTGCCGAGGCCTCTGACCGAGGCAAATAAACCTCAAATAAACTTCAGTGCCTTGGTACATAAATAACCATTTTATGTCTTCGTCTAAATAAAGCTTTGTCAGCTCAACAAAATTTTATTCGAGCACTATTCACGGTGGAGAATAAATAAATGTGCCAAAATTTTTAAAGCCTTCCATTTATTTTTAATTTGAACCACACTTTTTGCACTGATCCTCTTTCCTTCATTTTGCTTTCTACGAAGTTCTAGATTTCGTTGTTTGGATACCTTTTGCCACCCAATAAGGCAAGCACATTTATTTTACTTCCCGCATTGCCAATTGTCAGCATAGCAACTGTTTTTCACGCCAAAAGTTCCGTGTTGAATTAATTGAGGCTGATACCAATTCTAGTCAAAAAGCAAACTAATATTTCATATTTTTTTCCTTATCTTAGTAGTTCAAATAGCAAACAAAAAGGACAACCAAGTGTCAAGATTATTTTTTTATTATTTGCCTTTGTGGCCTCTGCTCTGCTCTTTTCGAGCTATTATGGGGCATTCGCCACCTTCTTTTTAATTGGGGACACTTCCTTAAACCTAAAGACAAACACACAACACCCAAGGCACTGGCGCGGTGGGAATCGAACCCACGACGTATGTTGCCAAAGCGTGGGTGCCAGGAAAGACTCGAGGTTATGTTTTGAAAAACCACAAACCAGAAAGGCTCCCAAATGTGGACATTTGACGTATAATAACAGCGCACAAGTCTCAACTCTATGAGATCACCGTTCATGCATTCGAATCCCGATACGATCCCACAAAAAGCTGGATCGACATGCTGTTGGAAGTGCATACTGTTCGTTTTTCCTGACTGGATCTGTGGAAATACAGGAGACAGCAGAAGGAGAAAATGAAGAAGAAGATAGAAGATGGAAAGGAAAGCATACAGATTGAAACAGATTGATATTAATTACTGAGATAAGTAACTCCTGTTTTGAATAAAAACTTAATTAACAACCAAATTCATAATATACTTTCTAATAAATTTTTCAAACAAAAACAAAAGTAGAGTAGGTCTACCTGGGATACCTGGGATTGCCACTTGCCACCCATCCTGGAATCACCGGGATCATCCCTGATTCAAAAGATGCGTCCTGGTCAAAAGGAAATACCGCGGGACCTGGGATTGTCCCGGAATTCGAAAATACCCGACAACGCTGCAATAATTGGCAAATCGCGGGCATTTTTTCGAATCTATCAGCGAGAGGCGTGTTTAGCTTCGGCCAAATTTGGCGTGGTTAGGAAACTGTGTTGTGCATGCGCACCATATTTTATACTCACATAATAGTAGATTCTGTAATGAGGTTAGAATGAAAAAATTCGATACTCAGTAACAGTAACAGACTGTATTTTCTCCACGACCATTCGTGAATGTAATTTCAGGTGGAGTATTATCAAATTCCATATCAAAATCACTCGATTTTTCACTCATTTTATTTAACTTAAAACAGTTCGAAAATACTTATTATGATGCGCACCCCCACGCCGCTATTGTTGACAGCGAGGTTGACAGCGAGGTTGACAGTCTTGAAATCCATGGCCAAATCTCTAGACTTTGCCATGGCACTCTATGAGGTGTTTAGTTCGATTAGCGTATATTCATTCATTGTCTTGTTATGGAATGAAAATATATAAAATAATGCAATGATTTATTATTATTAGTACGAAATATTAGTATCCCTATTATTATTATATTGCTTATTTATGTGTAATAGATTACAAAAATTATATTAAGATCCTTAACATGCAAAACACTCGAGAAGCAAGTATTTAAGAATAAATCATCTCGCTCTAGAGTGAGAATTTTTAAGTTCTATTATTAAAAATGATTTTAGAATACTTACATCCACGAATGCTCGTGGAGAAAAAATGTACCTATACTGGTGAAGTGATGAAGAGACAGGTCCGACCTGCGGACATTTCCCAACTCGTTTAGACGCCACTTGTAATCACCCATGCTAGATGAAAAGGCGCAAAATTTAATTCCCACAGCTAGTGAACAGAGCAAAAAAGAGGAAAAAATGGTTTAAACTATAGGACTTAAAATGTGCAGTAACCAATGCAAAACATTATGTATAGAATCATGGACTGAAATAGGATTACCTATTTCAGTCAACCATAGAATGTAAATTTATATCCCAGCGAGTTCGCCGGAATAAGAAATATCAGGTAGGCAACTCGACTTCGAGCCTGTTGGCAGGGAAACATTAGGAATGAGTCTTCGAATGGTGAATGGTTTCCATGGCAACCATCCCATAGGTAGTAACAAATGGCCGCGTTTTTCATCTCTTTATTCCGCAGAGCAAATCAGCGCGCAGTAACACCATCAGCAGTATATTTAATATTTTTTATGTATATGAGGCGCACGCACGATTTCAGATTTGTCAGCCACACAGCGTTGCCAGATATACTCGTTTTTCAGTAGATCTTCTGATTTCGGCCTTTGTCTAGGTATCGATCTGATTTGAATATTACATATTATACTAATTTCTTAAATCGTATTTAATTAAAAACAATATGCAATGTAATCCTAAAAGTTATTATCAATTAAAATAAATAGATTAGATCTTGGATGCTGGTATGATATTACCAGATGTCGAAATTTTTAGTGCCAAAAAGCCGTTGCTTTTCTTTTTTGTAAAATATATGGTTAGTTTTTATGTCGATATTGATGCCAAACATTTTCTGTTAGCAATGTAGAATTATTTCTTTGCTAACTTTTCGAAAGATTTAAATAAACTTCATAATTCTAATTTATACAAAAAATAAGGAGGGTCTAATATTAAAAAAGTACCTGTATTTTGGAATGTGTTGCTGTAATTGAGAAATTATAGGTTCAGTTTTCATTTATTTGTTCTATTTCAAAATTTTTAAAAGATGCATTTTATTTGTGTTTCTTACGTGTTTATCTGTCTAGCCCCACTGTTCTCGTTCTCACCATTTTTAAAAGTCCACAAGATTTCGACTCATCTTTCTGACTGTCATCTACTGATCTAAATGTTATTAAAAAAGCTTATTTTGAATTTGATAATCAATGTTTCTTTTGTAAAGGTGGCGGATATGGAGATATCCACGAAAAATTTTTGTGGTGACCTTTGACCCCGCGTAAAATTTATAGCCATTCTCCGACCAATGGAGACTTTAGAACCACAGTATCAAAGTTCATACCAAAATCAAGCTTTCAGGAATTCTTCTGAAGTTGGGAGCTTTTTTTTGTGAAATTTCTCTGGACTATCAAACAGAAAAGTTATGGTTAAGTTAAGAATCTCGACAAAACGAGAAACACCCTGTATCTGCTAAACGAATATGAGAGTGCGATTTGTGGCATTGAACTTTTCTCGAAAATATAATCATGGACACCTAAGCCACTTTTTGTCTATCTCTTCAGAAAATAAGAGTCCACCTTGACTTGGGACCAGTAGGTACAGGGTGCGGAAAAAGTGTGTTACAAGGAGACAGGTGAACATAAAATCGCCATTCAAAAAACGATTTTGTAGTAAAAATTAAGAGGAATTCGATGTTGTACTCGGATTTTGTATACGGGGGTCGGTAACAAAGTTATCGCTAAATTTTTTTTGCAAAATAAAGTTGTAAAATAGAGAAAATCACTTTCACTTCCGCTATAACCAGAAGTTATTTCAAAAAACCAAATATTCAGGAATATTACTTGAATGGTTGTGTAGGTAACAATTTTTTTTCTATTTTGCGAAAAAAAATTTTTGCCATTACTTTAGCCTGGTTCATACAGCTTCTTTATTTTTTAATTTTTCTTTATCTTTAAGAAATATTAAATGTCATTGGTCATTGCTTGTATCTGGGTTTATACGAAAAAGTGCCGTTATTTTTTGAAGATCTATCACCTATTAAAGTCCTGCTACAAAAAAGTGATTCACCCTGTTCAGGAAAATCGAATTTCCATATTATGTTATCCCCAGGGGCCACTGGTATCGATGTAGGTATTACTCTTCAACCCTCTTCGAGGCTTATATGCGAAAATGGGGTACGTAAATCTGTCACTATCTGACGGTCTATAACCTTGCTGATGCGAACAAAATTTTTTCTTACAATGTTACGTCAACAGGACACAGAACATTTATATCTCAAACATCCTTACATTGTAACAAAATTACATGGAGGTTATATTAGAATTACAAGATTTTGTTTATTGGGAGGGACTTTTAAAAACAATAATTATTATTATTATTATATGTATTTTATTTATTTTTAGTGATGCTGCATAGGATAAATCCGATTGCTGTGCTAGGAACAAGTAATTCGAGAAGTATCTAATTTTTTAGAGTAGGTATATTTTTGTATATTTTATTTCGTTTTTAATACAGATTTCTAATAAACGCTTTTTATTTACTTATACCATTGAATAAAGGTCCGAATACCTTAATCAATGCTTATACCTAATACCAAAACCCACAACTTCTTCACATTTTCATTGGAAGAAATTAGTGGGCTATACGCTATACCTAGATAAAGAAGTCAATCAACAATGAATGGAGACCAAATTAATAAAAAATCAGAGGCGGCATATCGACGACAAAAACCAAAACATACCTAATTATTTTAGCCACTGAGCTGCAAGGCTCTCTGCAGCAATTTTTACGAAGAACGCCGAACAATTCATAAGTAAAGCTACTGTTTGTCATTTTGTCAATAGTTTAGTTGTATGGATAAGTAGATAATGAAAGGTCATTTAGTCAGTTAAAAATTGTTAAAATGAGCGATAGTAGACTAAATGACCTTTTATTATTAAAATGTAAAAAAGAGTTTTTGAAAACCTATTGTTTTTTTGGGGAAAACTTAAAAAAAAGAATAATTAAATTTGGAGTTTTTAATTTTAATTTTAAAATGTGTATTTCATTGTTCTCCCCAAAAATGTACAAAAAATATTAGTATTAATCCGAGTATTAATCAAAAACGTAATATGAGTAGGTATTTGTTCTTTCAAAACTTATTAGTTTTTATTGATAAAACGGATATTCCCACTTGCTTAAAATTGCCAAAATTTGGACGTGGTCACTACACCAAAAATATTAACGCCATTGGATTGCCTGTACAACGCTTAGAGGGCGCCGGATCTCAATTCTCCCCCCCTAATGATAACAATTATGTCGCTACGGCCCTACGACTGTTCTTTTTCTTCTCACAGCTTGATGCCAGTGGCGTATCAGAAGGGGTTAACGCAGTTAAAAAAGTCGAAAACAAAAAAATACTGAGACATTTTAAGATGAAGCATAGCAAAAACCGAACCAAAGTAAACGAGAAACATGCCTTCGAGCATGCCTTTGACTGCAAACGTCAAATTAATATGTCAAAAACGTCTGTGTGCGCCTATGGCTGGAAGCGTTAAATGTTTAAGGAGTTACTAAATCACCAATTCACGTGGAAATACTACCAACTTAAATTCAACCTTATGTGTACAATACAATATACAATAGGTACATTTAGGTGTCTAAGGTGTCAGTATGAAGTAGGTAGGTACTTATAGATACTTTTTCGAGTTATTACGCGGCTTCTGGCTCTTTCCTGAAAGCCAAAACTAACTGTTTGAGGATAATAATTATTATATAATAGGTAAGTAATTTTGTAATTTAAATTAACTTTTGAGGTCATGCACTAATGTGGCATAGGCGTTTGTGTAGGTAACTACTTCTTCAAAATTCAAAATTTAAAATTAGAATTGCTGTATTATCAAGGATTCTAAACTTAATACATACTTAAACGTGCCTTATAATGTTTTGCTAGAGGTTTTGCCTGTATTAATATTGTAGGTCATATACTGATTTCACGAAAAATGCGGATTTCTGCTTGGATTACTTACCTATAGTTTGTCGAAACAACTCAAAGGTGCGCTCCAGTGTAAAATCAGAAACGGCATTCCGCCATATGCAGAGACTGTCCCGGTCGAGCGTTAAAAGCCCAAATTTGCTCCTTCCTGGGGTTCTTTATTCAAAGGTCAAAGGGATAAACTGACTGCCTGGAAATCTCACAGTTTTCTCCAGAATCTGGAGGAGTTATCATCTGACAATCCCAAGCGTCAGTGGCCTGCCGGCCGGGACTCCCCGCCCGGACCCGAGCCAAATAGTGTCGGGTGGGTAATTCACATCGCGTTATTATTATTACGGTAAATATACGTCCTCACAGGTAGAGGAGAGGCGGCCCCGGCCTCACGTGAAGCCGCCAAGCCGCTCTCTTCGTCTCTCCCCCGGGCCCCAGCCGCCCGAGACAATCGCACTTTCTTCCTCCAGGGGCCCCGTCGGCGGCGGCGGCGGCCCAGCGGACGAGCCCGACTGGCCGCCTCGGCCGCCTTCGGTTCTCGGTCATGGCACGCCGGCCGCCTCGCCGTCAGTTCATACACACGGTCCGTTGTCGTCGGTCTTCAAAACGGCGACGATTTACACACCGGATTTTCGAAAATCCCGCCCATTACCGCCCCTAACCGAACACGAATTTTACCATTCGACTTCGCTGCATACTCGCATATTACTTACCTAGCGACGGTGCCCCGGTCCAGTTACTTCCAAGTGCTCTGTGTTGTGAAATTTTCATGTGAAAATTCGCATTTCTGACGGCGAGTGGTGGTTTTCAGTAACTCCTCAAATGCCCCATGGATAGTACTCTTATTACGATGTTCGCGATAAACAGACGAAGTGCTACGGAACTTTGGTTTAATGTGAACATTGGACCACCTTCATGTTTCTGAAGTCTTTTCAATGTATGTATTATTCGTGGGTGTTTGGAATACCTTGTGTTTTATTTTCACTGTTAAGTAGGCACCTAAGTACCTACCGACCTAGTTCGTTACTTTTTACTTTAAACTTTAATAGGTAGGTAGGTACCTACCAGAAAATATTTTCCTCGTAATTCGTAGTAAATACCTACCTTTTAGTTTTTAATATTGGGTAGGTACCTACCTAGAACACGAGCTAAAACATGACAAAAATTACATTTAAAAATGTCTTGTGGGAAAAACTGAAGGTAGGTGTCACATCAACTAGGTATACCTAACACCTGTTTAATAGGTTGCCTTCGATGTCCCTTGGTTCCTTTAGCAAAAATAGTTGTATGAACCTGATTGTAGATAACTCGATAAGTAGGTACCACAAAAAACTAATAAGTAAGGTACCTATACCTTCATCTACTACGGATTGAGGTACGTCGCTCGGTCGGCATGGCATTTACTAATATTGCACACAGCTTGCCGAGCAGCTTGCTTTATATTTCATAGGAGGTTTCGTATATTTATACCGTAAGTACCCTGGACCGTACCGTAGCAAAGAGGTAAGTACCTACAGAGATAAGTAGGTGCCAAGCTAAATGCAAATTATACCGAGCACATTACTTACCTACCTACTTGTTTAAATGACTGAGCACGAGGAATAGTTAATTTGCCAAATCTCGTTATTTAGGTACCTATTGTTCCTACTTAGCATCTAACTAGGTATCACATTTTCAATAATTTAAGCTTGACAAGAGCAGTCGCATTGCAGAGCCACTCTCAATTTTGAATAATTAGGCATAGGTACTTATATCCCTACTTAATACTCTACTCGCTCTACTCTTAATATTAGGTAAAATATTTGTTCACAGTAGTAGTACCGAGTAGTACCTAAAAACGTCATTGTTTCTTTAAAATCGACTTCAAACTGCTCTTAAAACTGTATTGCCCTGAATGCGAAACTCTACGTTACCACACAATTAAAAGCGGAATTAAAGCATAGCCGATCATCTAGGTACTGGGTAATCAGAGACTTCCCTGAGCGCTTCTAGTGAAATGCCCGACGATGTTCGGGAAAATATGTTACTAAAGGCGAATTAATGCAGCTTTCTATAAGAATAGGTAGTAATAATAATAAAAGTTAAATATTGATCTAATTGCGCCTATTCATGCAGCAGGAATAAGAATCGTAATAAGAAATAAGAATTGACCTTGAAGTTGGTTAACTTTTAACTTTATTCTTATATCAAGATTGCATGTGCACATGCGCGAACACTCGCGAAAGGCAAGTAAAGACCCAAACTTTGCAAATTATTATAAAAATAGATTTTATAATGGGCATCCTTTAGCTCCGATGATCCCTAAATTCCGTTATCATTATTTTTGTAACATTTAAAATTTTATGGTTATGTTGATAAATTGATAATTTTGGCTTACCTATTACTAGGTATTGTTATTCCGGGTATGTATGAATACCTCTTAAGAGGGGGTTGCCGACAGCGAAAGTGACGTTAGATTTCGTATCTTTTTAAGTTGTATGGCTTAAAATCTAATAACATTTTACCTGGCAAAAGTTTAGTACAAACATCTCTGTCTTCATTTTAATCATAAGATCTTATAAGCAGCGTTTTGTTTTATAGGTTATGAAAAATAATAATTCCAGTGCATATGCTTTTAAGATCTTATGATTAAAATGAAGACAGAGATGTTTGTACTAAATTTTTGCCAGGTAAAATGTTATTAGATTTTAAGCCATACAACTTAAAAAGATACGAAATCTAACGTCACTTTCGCTGTCGGCAACCCCCTCTTCCTATTACTACATATTATTATTCTTATTGCTATTCTTATAGAATGCTGCATGAATCCACCTTAATACTTAGGCGAGTACGAGGGCGAGTACATGCTTAGGTATATGCTCGAATAGGTAGGTGCATGAAAACGCTTGTATAGACATTATTAGGAGCATTAGGTAGGCTATTTTTTTAAATCAAAAATTAGGGAAATGAAAATACTTTGACCTCGGCTGTGAAATTACTTCATAACCGTTCATAACCCACATCTTGGCGTTGTTACAATCAAAATTACAATCGAGATTAATACCTACTTACTTTCGCTGCGCCGAATGTCGGGCGAAAATAGGGGGGTAGCCAAATTTTCAAGAAAATCGGGGGTGGGTTACAGTGCTGAACGTAGGGAGAAAATAGAGGGTACCTGGCCAAAATTTCAAGAAAATCGGGGGTAGGTTACACCCTCGGTTACACCATTGGAAATAATTATTACCTCGATTATTACCACTTCTTTTTTCATACGGCAGCGCGTCAGTGCCGCCTGCCACAATATGGTGCGAATGTCCCCTACTTTTTTATACGGCAGCGCCTATCCCCCAAAAAGGAGGGCATGCGCTCTTTATTGTAACTTGAGAAAAATGCACTTCGGACGTGTATGGAGTTAAATGTACGGCCAAAGAAGTCACGAGACTCAACTCGCCAATGAGAGCACAAGACGTATACCGACTTTTATATACGTCGGACGTATAAATAGCCACTGCCTATTAATTTAGAGCACTTCATGTTTACTACAAATGTGGATTGAGCTATAGGCTTCGAGCGAGGTTTAGCTCACAGTCAAAATAGACAGATACCGTATCCTCCGTAACGGAGGCAAGTAGGTACCTACTTACCTAGTTGAATACATCCGAGCGAGCATCCGAGACATACTTAACTCTATAATTTTGCTACCAAATAGGCGAGCAAGTCGATAGGTAAGTAGGTACTGCCAGTGCTTGGATCCGTAGATTAGGTACCTTCCCTGGTAGGTAGGTATCATAATTTGCAGAACAGAAGGCAGAAGATTCAACCAAGTTGAAGATGTCAGAAATATTAGATGACATGCTCAAACTGATTTTGTTCCATGATGATTTCTATGGAATTGGGAGAAGAAAAAGAACCTAACAAAACCCAAAAATCGACCAAGTGATGCTCAATCCCGGATGTCAGAAATGAGAACCGGCAATTTTTGTTGCTATACCCGAGACTATACCTGTAGGTTTATTCATTAGTTACCTACTCGGTTACCTACTAATATTCCGTAACTTTTTAGCAACATGGTGTTGCTAAAATTATATAGTAGGTACCTACCTCGGTAGGTACCTACCCATATTAAGTTTGAGGTCATATTAAAATTCCTCGGATAAATCTACAAAAGTTTTATTTAACCATCAATTTATCTTGAAAGTTAGGGAGAAAATCAGGTTTATCACGTTGACTGGGACGCCCAGTAGGTACTTACATTTTGCACCAAACAAACCAAAGTTTTAAAGCGTTAATATACCCAATTATTTTCTTTAAAAAAAGACATATACTTAAGTACAGGGTGAGTCAGAATGTATAGTAAATAATTTAAAGGAGTGTTCGGCAATAATTGGTTTTAAGGGGGGGGGGCGAGGGGGGTCTTTCATATAAAAATTTTCGATTTGGGCTTTCCTTGCCAAGTTATTCGTTTGCTTGGTCATGCTCCAGTACTGCCGAGTCCTGCATATATTCTGCAGCGTTCTGGACAGGTACTGCAGAGCCCTGCATGCTTACTGCAGAGGTCTGCACACGTACTGCAAAGTCCTGCATAGGTATTTCCGGGTATTTCAGAGTCCTGCACACGTATACTCACTGTACAGTCCTGCACAAGTACTTACTGCAGATTCCTGCCAAAGTACTGCAGATGTTCTGCATACAAATTTGTAGACCTACTACAGACCCCTCGGACAAGTTGATTGATTATAAAAATGCAATGTTCTGAAGAGATTTTATCTTTTTGACTTCGTGATATAGGTACCTAGGTATACTTCCAAATACCCACTCATGGTTTAAAACTCGGTTTAAAATTACCAATCATTTTTAAGCTCTCCCTCGAGCGCTCCTGATATTACCCTGCAATAGGTATTAGGTAATACTAATTTATTGAATAATGGAAAAATGTTATTCTGAGTGCTAATCCCTCGGTTAATCCCAATGACGTCAGAACAGAGCTCGGAACAGAGTCTATAGACAGGTTTGTTTTGAAAATCGCCTGTCGCCCAGAACTAATCACAGTCTAAGCCTCGGTCTAAGCGCTTCATAGAAGCAAAATATTTTCGGGTTGTACCTCGGATTGTACTGTACAGTGGCCCCTGAAAACTATCTCCGCAGTGACCAAGTCGAGAATGATTCTTAAATAGGGTCGTGGGGCGAGGAAAATCGCGATGGATAATAAGAGATTTAATACTTTTTCGGATTTTCAAAGAGGAAATTTCGAGAGATGTTAAGCTTTTTTCCCGCGATCTCTACGTCTCTACCTAAAAATTATTCCGAAAATGTCTTGAAATTGCGAGCGAAATTGTCAGAAATTGACCTTTTTTTGTCAAGCCGCAGCGAAGTTATTTCGGCTCGGGGATCTGGGGCTGACGTCGTTAGACCTTCCCCCGAGTCTTCTGGCGAGGTTCCGATGCTTCCGGCGCCTCAAAAAATCGCTAAATAAGAAAAAACACGCGCTATCCAAAAACGGTTCCGGATATATGTATTATGTATGGATATATTTAATCTTGGAGACAAAAAAAAGGCATTTTTTGTCTCTAGATTCTGATGTCATTGGTTAATCCTAAGCGAAATAATCGCAAAAACTCGCAAAAAAGTTATTAGATGTACAGGGTGTTCCCGTATATTTTGACCCACCCATAGAACCTCTATTTTTCAAGTTAGAAAAAATTACTTAAATGAAAGTTGTAGGGTACCAAGGTGTATTGTCCCAAAAATAATGGATTGACAGGAATGCCCTTGCCTGAGTTAAAATGTTTTTCCATGGCAACCTTGATTAAATATAAAGATCGTATTTATGT
Organism: Pseudeuparius sepicola; assembly: GCA_963920635.1. Classification (NCBI taxonomy): domain Eukaryota; kingdom Metazoa; phylum Arthropoda; class Insecta; order Coleoptera; family Anthribidae; genus Pseudeuparius; species Pseudeuparius sepicola. The sequence goes on along the minus strand of OY987302.1, from coordinate 39,637,753 downwards.
GCAATTTGGAATACCATGCGAATGCTTAGAGCAAACATATAACATATTTATATTGTTGGAATTGGAAAAATGCATGCAATTCAAAAATCTACAAATATACAGGGTGTTCCAATAAAAAAAAGTAAGTTTATATTTTTTCATAAATTTGCGACGCTCATTTGTTTTATCTAGTAACAGATCCTAGCGGTTCAGAAAAAATCCTACAACTTTCATATAAATAATTTTTTTCTAACTCGAAAAATATAGGCTCTAGGGGTGGGTCAAAATATACGGGAACACCCTGTACATGGAATGTCGACTTTCTCCATGCCAATATTATATTAAACGCAAACAAAACTTTTTATCAAGAATAAAATTTTCCCATAAAATGATAAATAAAAAGTTACTTAACCGTGGACGAATTCAAATTAATGTCAACAGGGTGACATTAATTTGAATTCGTCGTCATTTTAGACATTTTTTTCTTCATGTGATTTATTTAGAACCATTTTATTGCTTAATTCTCGTTTCTTATTGTCTTAAATATTGTCAAGGTCTTTAGACTAGAATTTTTTCGGAATTTTTTGGCATTTTCTGGCATTTTTTGGATTTTTTTTTAAATGTTTTTATTGATTTTCAAGATTTTGGATTTTTTTGCTATTTTTAAAACTAAATTTGGTATTTTTGTCATTTTTTGCCATTTTAGTGTACACAATTATTATTTTGCCAGTAATTTCCCCCTCGGTTGAGACCGAAGTTGAGACTCATCTGTAAGCTCGCCTGAGAAGTTTACGTTTTCACCGAGGTTTTTCACAAAGCTCGACGCCAATGAGGGCGAAAACAGAGCTGGCAGCAAACACGTCCTAAATGCCCAAAAGAAGATCTCCAGACTGCAGGGGTAGCTAGTTTATGTCAGGGGCGTACGGGCTTTACGGACGAGAAAAATGTACCTACTTACTTAGTTAAAAAATATAAAATAAACTATCCACCTCTCGATATCTTCTTTTGAGCATTTAGGGCGTGTTTTTGGCTGCCAGATCAAACGCTGTCACCTTTGAAAACAGCTACGAGTTTTTAACTAAGTACATTTTTGTCGTCCGTAAAGCCCGTAGGTACCTACTCCCCTGACAAAACTAGCTATCCCTGGAGATCTTCTTTTGGGCATTTAGGACGTGTTTTCGGCTGCCCGATCACACGCGGTCACCTTTGAAAGCAGCCACGATTTTTTAACCAAGTACATTTTTCGCGTCCGTGAAGCCCATACCTACGCCCCTGACATAAACTAGACACTTCTGAAGATCTTTTGGGCCGAGTTTTGGGCATTTAGGACGTGTTTTCGCCCTTCAGATCTTTTGCAGTAGCCACGATTTTTTTAAACATACTTTTTGCTTCTACCCGGCACGTACGCCCTTGACATGAACTAGTAACCCTGTATAACTTCTTTTATACTTTTAAGGCATGTTTTCGGCCGCCCGATTCAAGGCCGTCGCTTTTTAAAAATAATCAGTGTCCGGGTTGCGACGTTTCCAAATCAAAAGCGTGACCGAGAAAAGTGTAGCTGTTTTCACACCGATGTACCTATTCATAGTAGGTAATTCATACTAATATAGGCTGGGTTAGGTAATTAAATTCGTTCTAATCTTTCACTTATTTTCCTAAGATATTAAAATCCCACTGTCTGTACTGACACTGCCGTACCACCGACAGTATTGGTACGAATATCTAGTCAAGGCTGTGGGAACGCGATACATTATAAAACATTATGTTTAGTTCAATAACAAATAAAGTTATAGCAAAACAACGGTGTTGCATTTAATTTGCTTAAATTAATTAGGTATGGCTAGATTATGCACTTTCTGCTCCACTATTCCCTCGGCTGTAAGTACTTACCCTTACTTACTCGCCTCGTTGTATCCGGATACTTGTGTGTATTTGTGTATTATGTATTTCTGGTCATACCTATTTCGTCATTATCAAAATTAATTTCATGAATAATTTTCTTGGAAACTTCAATTTTGGCTGGCTAATTGTTAGCCTATACGCCAGCTAGGTTTATTGTCAATACCAATACCAGAGGGAATGCCTAAAGCAATAATTATTTAGTACTTAGGTACCTACCACGGTACCTACTCAAGTAAGCTTTAATTACATTTTTCCCTCGATTTTGCCTGGTGTCAAACTAGGCCAATTTGTGAACGCCAAATGTTAAGTAGTTAATTTACCGAAGAAACATTTTAGAAAGAAAAAAGAAAACACTACCTAGAAGTTTTGACTGCCAAAAATTGACGGCTACGCTCACCTATGACCTTTTTACCTTTTATTCTGCAGGTATTAGGAAGGCAATATGTTATACAAATTAAAATAGCTCAGTTTTCACTTTCAGATGATTGGCATTATTAAATCGAGCACTAAATTAAATCATAATCTATTTCTGCCTCATGTCTGCGTATTAGTAGAATAACAATAGTGTGAAAATTAACAAACGTTAAGCGATCTAAAATTCTCTTTCTTCTCTAAACAGTGTAGGTAAAGTAATAAGTATATGACAACAGTTTATAATGAGTATAATGAAAAAGATGTATTATACACCGAAGTGTACACCTCGATATTGTCCACAATATAGCTCTATTATTGATAGACTATAGGTTATTTTTGGTTATTTCATGTATTTTTTGTAGCGATTGTTATAGCAATAATTGATCTTGGTATTGATAAAGTGCAGGCAGATAATAATATAAGAGCAACAATTCAATGCTCTATTGAATGCGGCTATGCCCAGAAATTTTGATACTGGAACCAAATTAAACTTCCTACAAGTTCCGTTTCCTTATTTTTATTAATTATTTAGGTAGGTACCTCTCTCTGTACCTCATTACCGAGCTCATAACTCATTACATTTATCAGATGCATGTGACGCATGTGGCGAAGTAGGTTCCTAGTTAGTTTGGAAATTTAGATATTAATATTAAATATAAATTGAAGGTTTTCAAATATCTACTTTAAAGCGAGCTTTAAAGCCTCGTTTAAAGCGCCCCTCGAGCTTAACCAATGTATGCAGTTGAGAGTTGACTTTAGTAGGAGCCGAGGTAAGATCGTTAGTAGGTATTTTCTGAGGTATTTTCATAAAAAAAAGGTATTCGTTCATCAGGCAAATTGATTGTTTACTACATCGTGTATAAAATTCTAATCTTGTATTTTTTAAGTGGGCTTCAATTTTGTCGGTGCACATTTTAAGTTTTCTTAAAGATTAAAGTACTGTGGTACTGTGGTATGAGGAAAATTGCAAATAGGTAGGTATGCCATAATATTCGAGTAACGCGTCCATTTGTAACAGTTTTTCCTCCGTTTTCTTCGTAATTCCCGAGGTAGTTCCTAAAAAATCACATTTAATTTTCTTTAAGGGCGCACCCAGAGAAACATAACCTACATACTTTATTGGATATTTAGAATGATCATGCATTTCTGTTAAACTTTTGCTAAAGGAGTTAAGTAAGGAGTTTTTTTATATCTCTTTCAAGTTACAAGCCAGAGCATGTCGGTGAAAATAGAGTTAGCGATGACTTTATTAGGTATCCACGAAAAACAATTGATAGATTGTAAAATATTTTACTTCTCAAAACTGAAGTAACCGACCGTAACCATCTCATTAGTTACTAAGCTTGCCGTTTAGGTTATTAAACGATGATAGATAACACATGGTGAAAAAGTTGATATGTTGTTGGTTATTATGGATAAGCCCAAAATAATTTCAGAAAGGCTGTTCTAATCAAGAGAGACATCCGGGGCGTCGTGTTCCCGATCACAAGTTGTTTCCAAGATTGGAAAGAACCCTGCCCGGAAATCCAGGTGCGTTTTCTTTTCGGAAGAGAAAATGCAATTATAGTCTATCCAAGTTACAGAGGCAGTAGATATAAACAAAGTCACATGACCGCATTGCGATCGATTACCAGGGTCGGACTAATATATGAACGAGTATATGACATTCTGCAACAAGTCTGCGCGCGATCCTACCTATGCAGGAGACTCGAGTGAGGGAAAAGGCCGGCCCTGCATTCCACTCGCGGCCTAAACACTGGAGATTTTACGACTTCCATACCAATAAGAGAATAGGTCACATCGCGACCACGTGGTGTCAAGAAGAGTTCGTAATGAGAATTGAGAATTCAACAAATATTGCAATATTTTGAAGACCATCCGAGAAAAACTCTATTAGAAAACAAGTAGAGAGTTAAATGTGGACAAATCAAGCACTCAAAGTTTTGAATTAAAGCCGCGTCCAGACTTGGCGAACGAACGTCGACGAGCGTGAACGAGCAACGACGAGCACGAACAAGCGTCGACAAGCACGAACGAGCATCGAAGAGCGTGAACGAGCAACGACGAGCACGAACAAGCGTCGACAAGCACGAACGAGCATCGAAGAGCGCGAACGAACGCATTCGTAGAAATTTTTCAAGTTCTCAACATTCGCCCACGTTCCATCTGTCCTGACTGTCTTTTTTGAAAGGAAGATATGAATTCAATCCGAAAGAAAAAATAATTGCAGCAAGTGTTGCATTTTTATTTTTGACGAAACATATTAAGAAGAAACAAAAAACGTCGTCGATGGTGGATTACATCAATATTTAAAGATAGAAAAAACCATAATGTGTCCGAATTATTGCTTACAATGACCCAGGATGATTCGGGTCATTTCACAAACTTTTCCAGGATGACGGCCACTGATTTCGAAAACTTGTTACAATTAATTGGACCATATAGTACCACTTTTTTTCATTTCGTTTATTATAAGCACGTGCCAGGTTTGACCAAGCATCGTTCTTTTTTTACAATTTTGTAGCACGCATTTTTACTATCCCATAAAATGGGTAAATGTTCCACATTATTGGTAAGTATGGGGCAGTCTCACAGAAGCAGGTAGGGGACGTCAAAATATTATGATTGAGCTTAACAAATACGATTCCAATGGCTACTTAACTTTACACAACCAATAGAAGGACCTACATTGTAAGAGGTAGGTAAAAAATTAAGGAAAAATAATATGTAAAAACTGGCTAATATGTTTTTGACGGTTAGTTATAATAATAATAATAATGTTTATTTGCATATTTACCTCGATATTTACATATAGGTATGGTATAATAGTATAAGAAAGCAAAATGTAAATAAACCAAAAGACACCACGAAGCAGCCATGCCGCTGCTTGTATTATTGTACATAATCAGGTAGGTAAGTTCACATCAGGTAAGTTACATAGTAAGTTGGTTCAGAGTCACGTTCAGGAGAGTTAAATTTTTTCGTTCTTATTTATTTTCTTTAAATTACCATAGCTGCTTTATTATATTTCTTTCTAAACCCAGAATATAAATTTTTAGTTTACTTCGAAATTTTTTAGTTAGTAATAATTGTTCTTAGGTTTTCGGGCAAATAGTTATATATTTTTGGAGCTATAAAAATGTTGCTCTTTTGACCAATGGATTTATGGCCATTTTGGTACTTTAAAACAAGTATCTCTAATTCTTGTTGAATATTTATGTTCTATTTTTTGCAGATGTTTTCTCCTTAAATGTCGTTAAATGTGAAAAGTGCAAGCTTATAAAATAAAAGTTAAAATTAGAAAAATTATTTTTTCTAGCCATGATAGGTACTATTTATATGTAGGTACCTAATTCTAAAACAGACAAATCTAAATAAATCGGGTTAATAAAATAAAAATACAAACAGTTTTAAAAACGAGCTTTTATTTAAGCCATTTACTAAAACGAATAAAATAAGTTTAGATTTCGTTAAAGATAATTCAATGCCAAACTGCAACAAGCTTTTTTAAATCAAAAATCTTGTCGCGCGAAATGTTCATAAAAGTTGGTACCAATCAATTTTATTGGACAGTGACTGGTTGATAAGCAAGTACTTGCCAAAGTATGTATTTTTTCTTTACAGTTCGCGCGACAAGCTGGCTTAAATAAACCCTTGTTTTTAAAAGGTTTTTTTTATTTTTTTTGTGTTTTAGTACCTACCTATTTCATTCCCATGTCAAGAGGGTGGTAAAGAAATATAGTCCTTGAGGCATCCGCCATTTTGGCGTTGGTATAACGTCATTCACTTTATTGTTTTCTACTCGTCGAGACCTATCATTTGATACCCCTGTCGAGGAATTTGTGAAGAAATAAGTAATCTGACATATTGGATTTCGTATGACGTCACCTCGGACGTCACTGACCTTATCGTTTTCTACTCGTCAAATTCATTGATTGGATACCAAGAAAATAGGTAATTGAAAAAATCACAATACTAGATTGCATTGTCATGTGTGCAAAATTTCAACTCAATCGGTTAAGTGGAAGTTGTTTAAAATTCAGTTGCAAGATTTCAGTACATACACACATACACACACACTAACAGAGCAAGTTTAATGAAAGTTTGCAAAATGTTTTTGTTATTCATTCTAGTAGTTGTTAAGTATTCACCATAAATCTTTACACTCTAACTCCTCAACTCGTCCAACACAATGTAAACATGTGGAGAAAATTAATCCCTAAATTTGTGGAATTCTGGGATCTTCATGTGACCAGATGCGAGTATAAGGCCATTTTGAGATTGGGGAGTTTAGTGCATTGTCCGTACATGCGTTACGGCAGTCCCGCTTTAACTTAAAAATTATTTCCGATCTTATTATTTATTATTGGGACACATGCCACAGTTCGGAATTTTTGTAAGTGTTTTCTATTATTTACTCTGTACAGCAATTTTTTGATACACCTTGTATTGTTTTTGTCCGGCCCGTACGCCGCCTGAGAAAATTTCTGTGACGTCACTTGATGAGACGAGCCTGTATATGAAATTTTGTTATTTTTATTTTATTAATTTTGTGACGTCACATGATGAGTCGAGTAGAGCCATTTTGGCTTTGTATGTTATCAGTTGTTTTACTCATTCTTAATTCTGTGACGTCACCAAAATTCTAGCTTACACTATTTTTGTCCAGCCCGTACACCGTCTGAGGAAAATTCCTAGCTCTGAGGAATTCTATGTGACATCACGTGATGAGACGGGTAAGGCGTTTTGCCTTTCCTATATTTCTTATGCACTTCATATAGGTATAAATTTTGAGATACCTTGTATTTTATTTATTCTTAATTGTGGACGTAACGTGATGGGAGATTAAGGTCTTTTGGCTTTGCTACGTTTTTGTTCCTCCCTGTATCTATATATGAATTTTGAGATACCCCGTATTTTACCTATTCTTAATTCTGTGACATTTTTGACAGTTTTGAATATCGGGCCACGTTTTACAGGCGGTGGGCCAGTTTGACGTTTGGTTCTGACATCTCGCCAAGGCCAAATGAAGGAAAGAATCGTACGTTCATGGCTTACTTTAGTGCCTCTTTCTGAGCTTTTAATGAATGTTTGAAGGCTTTTTAAAAAATGTAACTTTTTATAATTAACCTATTATACCTACTTACCACCAAGCCTTCAGTTTTGTTAGGTTTGTAGAAACAGGGTAAAAAGTTACTTACCGACTTTGTTTTAATTTCACATTTTTTCTCCATTGGGTAAGCAGAGCACTGATTTATTATTAGGGCAACACCTCGGGCGCCACATATCACCTCGCATAACACATATATTAGCAGTCGTAGTAGTATTAGTAATATGTTTATTTATTTATTTTTAGCGTCCAAGTCATTTCATAATATTGTTAAATTTATGGGCTGTAAAATGTATCACATCCATATTTAGGTCTTCGTTTCGCTTTTTTTAGTTATAGGTACCTATGTAACTCCAGACCAGAAACTGCTTTATTTTAGGTTTTGAACTGCCTTACATAAACATGCTAAAAGAAAATGTTTCATCCTCAGTTTGGTCAGATCGAGGGTCAGATATTAGCGAAAAGTTATGTACAAAACAAAATTTTCTACAGGGACGAATAAGTATTTCTTTATAAAAGTTATTTGGAATATCCACATCTCCGCCACTGACTATTTGAGGAACTTCCAATTGAAGAAGTAGGTACTTACACAAACGCCTATGCCACTTTGGTCCATGACCTCAAAAGTTAATTTAAATTACAAAATTACTTACTGATGGATTATTATCCTCACAAATTTAGTTTTGGCGGCCAGGGAAGAACCACAAGCCGCACAGCTAAGCATAATAACATATACTGTCACCTATCGCCGTGTCAGGTATCAAAATATTATGTCAAAACTTGGCTCCTACACAGGGCGATGTCAGTCTCACATATTTTATAATACCCATATAGCATAGAGCTTTGACTCCTTCCTGGGATGCTTTATTTTCAAAGGGCGTCACTGTAGACGCAGCACGAAATTAGATGGAAAACACGACATTTTGCGAGCCAAACATCTCTAAAAGTCCAGCATTCATATTTTATACAGGCATTGGAAAAGTGTTGCCAAAATCCATTTTATATTCCCAAAAAATCTGTTAGTTAATAACAATTTAACCAAATTAAGATTTTAATGAGACGAAACCTTTATACTTTTTAAAATTTGGCAATAACTTAGGTTGTCAATAGTTCCCTGACATATCGTGCATAGAACATCCCTTTTATGGCGAAGAACCACCCGCAGAATGCATTTGACGGTGTTTCTGTTGATTTACCTCGTAAACGGTTGGGCTCCCACGGGACAATATAATTAGCTTAAAAAAGTTTCTCATAAAATTTTATGTTATAAATGTTGTACATAGTTTTCTTGCAACCGAAGCTTAAACCTAGATATTAGCGAGACATTTACTAGATGTTAAGGCGCCGTCGGTGTATACCTACACGGGAAATACTTAATATGTTTGTTTCTTTTTCTCTAACCCATTGCAGCGCATCGATATTTCAGCCCCTCCATATCTGAATTTGATGATAAACACGGTAACTATCTTCTTTGCAGTTGCAAATGTTGGAGGTAGCCTTGAAGAATTACAGCGTTGTTTAGACTGTCTTACTGCCTTATTAAATGAAGAAAATCTACGAGCGTCAAAACAGCCACCAGTTTCTGGCCACCGCTTTCTCGCGGGCGTCGGCCATCCCGCGCTACGCCGTCGATAAAGTCCTGCTGTCGAGCCTGGTCTCTCATCCACCGCAGGATTTCCCGATTTCCTCACTTCGAGCGCGCAACTGGTGCGAGGACACAAAATAGAATTATTGCAAAAACGAAATAGATTTATTGCAAACGTTTATGACCCCTTTGTCGATGCTTTGCACCAAATCTATTGTTATTCCTTCCCACCAGTTGCACACTAAGAGAGGAAAATCCTGCAGTGGATGGTGGATGAGAGACCAAGACTTTATCAACGGCGTAGCGGGGGACGGCACCGGTGCGTGGTCAGAAATTGGTGGCTGTTTTCACACTCATAGCAAATCTTTGTTTATTCAAAGAAGTTTTCCTCCGAGCACCAGGAATCCTGGCTCATCCTTTCTCCACAGTCGCGATATCTTCTTTAGTTGGCAATTCAATATTAGACACAGTGAGGACATCGTCTAAGTCTCTCCTGTTTCTTAACAAGTTTTTTTTTCAATTGTGCAAAGAAGTCGAATTCTGCAAATTGCGGGAAATGTAACATATGTAAGTCCGGGAGGGACCTAGACAATGGCATTACGTTTAACGGTAAGTATAAGGTACCTCAGAAGGAAACTTATTGAATAAATAATGATTTTATTCATTTAATAAGCCAGTTAGGCAGTCGTAACATTAATATCCAGTAGGTGCAAAATGGGCTGCGTTAAAATTGAAAGGTTGTCTTTTTTTCTTTTGAAGACAAGGAGAAATTATTAAAAATATACCTAGTGGATAAATAAATAAATAAATAAATAAATAAACTGAACTTCAGATGTTTTTAAGGAGAAAATTGCAGGACAAGCATTTTGTACAGAAAATTTTAGTGAGCTCTACAATGTGTTTCCCTATCATTTTTCGCGTAGAACTGACGGGTTTAGAAATATTTGTTGCAGTATCTTTTCGTATTGCGATAAAATTCACCTAGCTCAAGTTTCGGTTGCAAGAAAACGATGGGGTTAGCGACTTATACAGGGGGGTCCAACTTTTATGGATAAAACTTCAGGAATCTATAGAAAACCTCAAAATAAGTAGACTTTTCGATATGAATCCGGTTTTCGGCAAAGTTCAATTTTTTTAAAAGTTTTCTTTAATTTCTCCTAAAGGAATGCAGTTAAGGCACACATATTTGGTGCTATTTAGACACTCATTAAATACTATAAATTAAAAATAATTTAGCCTATCGACTTCCACCAGTACCGGAGAAACGAGCGGAGAAACGGGGGTCAACCATCGTATTTTTTAATAAAAAAATTGTACGTCGCTGATTAAGTAATCCTTTTTTGCCGTTACACTAAATTTCCCAATTAGTTCTAAGAAAAAACTATTCTTGACTTTTTCTCGAAGAATGTACCGTTTTTGAAAAATGATTTTTTTAAATGGTACATTTTTCGAAAAAGTCAAGAATACCTACTTTTTTCTTAGAATTGATTGGTAAATTTAGTTAAGGCAAAAATATTACTTTTCCAATAGCTTACCATTTTTTTTATTAAAAAAACCAAATATGTTTGCCATAACTGTCTTCCTTTAGGAGAAATTAAAGAAATCATGAAAAAATAATTAAACTCTGACACCCTGTATTTCGAAAACCATCAGGATTTCGATACATGATAGGGCGAGAACTTCTTTGGTCCGTGTTGCCAACCTTTCTTGTAAGAGGCTTATACTAAATTTTGAATAGTTTATTTTTTTCTATTCGGCAATTTTTTCTTTAATTTGACTCCACTATATAGAACAAAAATGAAATGAATAAAAATTAGATAGATCTGGAGGAATACCACTTTTCTAATTTAATCCGCCAAAATTTGCGTTGAAAAATAGTTCCATTTTCGAGTGCCTGGCTGAGCCTCGGGTTGAGCATAATATAAAATTTATAGGCCAGGGAAATTACGGTAAAAAATAACGAAACCTAGACAAAATTCATAACCGCATTTTTATAATACCATCACAAAATATTGGTAATAAATGAACGACAGAATTGTTTTTTATACAAAATAAATATACGCGTGTGGGCGTTTTTTAGAAAAATACATTTTCTTGTAATAAATACGGCATAAATATTAACTGCGAATTTTAAGCTGCATTTATTAGTAAGTAAGGTATATAAAGTTGAGATTGATAAATTAAACAGATTACGTTTGCTCAAGTATCCGAATGATGTAAAAATGACATTTTGCGTAATATTTTGTTGGACAAAAATATTAACTGCGTTTTTATTATTTATAATTACCTTAAAAATCAAGTATTAACAGTTTGTTCTGAAATTAAACAAATTGTTTCGCCGGAAATCGCATTTTAAAGAAATTTGAATCTGTCTTTGAGAGCAAAATTATTAAGTCATGCGCCGTAAATAAATGTTTAATTTCGCTATATGTGATTTAATACTTATAGTTATATTGTAAAAAGTTAAACAAAAAAAAACAGTTAATATTTTTGCTTTCCTAAAGAAATGACAAGTAACAGTTGACCTATATGCGCCGTAAATAAATGTTTAATTTCGCTATATATGATTCAATATAGTTATATTGTAAAAAAGTTAAACAAAAAAAACAGTTAATATTTTTGCCTAGTCTATACCAATGAAAAGTGACAGCTGACGTACATGCGGCTCAGATAAATGTTTAATTTTGTATAAGTTACATTCTATTTGTAAATGGGAATGATCATCTGCAATAAAAACGTAGTTAATATTTTTGCTTTTGCCGAAATAGAAAATTATCCGATTTTTATCCCTCTTTGTCGATCTAAGTTACTTCCATATTCTTAAAATGTTTAATTTCTTAATATATGTTAGCAAGGGAAGTTTTTTACCTAAAGAGTCTAAAAAAATCCAGTTAACATTTTTGCTCGAAATTTCTAACGAAAAATAGGTGTTTTTTGAGGTTACTCAAGGTTCCGTTTTTTCAAAATGTTTAATTTTTGGTTTCTACCAACGTATTTACTTATAACTTTGATATGGTAAAACAAAATTGCAGTTAATATTTTTTTCTAGGTCAAATTCTATTTTCCCTGGCCCATTACGGCAGATTTGCGGGTTACCTACTTGTCCTTGCAGTAACCGTGGATATTTGTTGCAGTGGCACACGTGATGCGGCCGGCGCGGCGCCGCTCGCCCCCGCCCACGCTGGCGGCGCTGCTGCAGCGGCGCCTCGCGCTCGCGCAGCCCCGCATCAGCGGCTTCCACCGATTCCTGGCGCGCTTCTCAGGTCAGTATTCTTTTAGTATAATCGGAAATATAACCGTTGATTGAACGAATATAAAGAGGCACAACGGCTGTCAATTCTCAACGCCTACAATGCGAGCTGGTCCAAGAACAATAAAAACAACATTGTTCTTGGATCGTTGAGTGAAAGAATTTAATAACCTCTATCGATCTCGCTGCCAACAATCCGAGTTGTCTAACAACGACGATCTTCTTTTGATTGTTCACGGATTGTTGGCGTCGAGATTTGACAGCCGTTGCCCCTCTTTAATTCCTTCCCTCCAGTGGCGTAGTGAGCCATTTAATAACTTTCGTGGCAGATTCAGTGGTAGTACCTAGTAAATTTCCATTGTATTTAAACTTTAATTGTTGTGCTCAAAAATGGCACCGTAGGGAATTTTTTCAATTTTTTAAGGCCAAACAGTTTAAATTAAATTTAAAGTAACCTATTACGAGCAAAAAATACTATGTAAACCGAGACGTAAACCGACTGATGGTAAGTTTTTTCTTGGTCTTTATTTTTGCTATTTTATTTAGAATAGAGAATTTAGCATACAGAATTCTCTATGCCAACATAAAAACCAAAAAAATCTATAAGTTAAAAATCCTCTTGAAGTTCAAGTGACACAAATTACCATTAGAATTCAAGTGACCACGGGGCTATAGCCCCTCCCAGTGCAATTTTGACTTTCAACCAATAAAGTCGAGTGAAATATTTAGTAAGAGGAGAAAGAGGAATCAGAATACCCCCGAGAATACCCTACGTGCTCAACGCTAATACAGGATTCAACGAGTTGTTAATATTTCGTTGCCCTGTTGGAAATTTTGTACGAGGGTCGGTGGGGTCGGTCTTAAAGGATAGTTCTGCCGTGGGAAATTTAGTCATATATTTGTCAATGTGCTACATTATCTAGCCCATTTCATGAACTGATTTCCTACGAGTAACTACATCTATCATAGGACGAATTTTCTAGTCCTAGCCTATAAGAAATACTTATGGCCATGGCGATAATACCAAAGGTGACAGTTACCAAATCCTGCAAAGAACCCAAAAACGTATTAATAGTGTAAGGTACAAGAACATTAAACTAATTTTCGTCCGTGTATCATACATTATTTTTTGTTCGAATGTGCTTAAATATATTTAAAAATGTAGAAAATTAAAACAAGAAATGAAACTGTTTATTTTTTCATTACAGTAAATCTTAGTTAGGTAGGTACCTACCTATAAACTCATAGTCGGCCATGAAACAGAGAAATCTATTGAAGTCTCAATGTGCTTGTGTCAATCAGGTCAAATAGGTACGTGTCATTTTCTTCTTACTACGGGAGCGCCCAACTGATTTCGCTAAGAGGTTCCTGAGAAATCGCCCCCCGTATCTGTCTCCAGAACATCGCCTGCGTGCCTGCCTACACCTGGCTGTCCCTCCAGAGGAAAAATCAGGCTATATTTAGGTACCAATTTGCCTCTTACTATCCATTTTTTTGCCCTAAATAAATTATTATATTTAATCCGTATTACTTAGAAAGATCACGTGTAATTTATGCTTAAACGCCATAAAAAGGCAGTAAATAGTCGCCAAATCAAATCTCTGAAATGCAAAAATAAAAAAAACGTGGTATACCTAAGGTACAAAAATTCTGTGTAACAGAGGTACACCGTCTGAATAAAAGTTAATCGCAAGCGCAAGACTCGTGGGTGCCTGCATGGGTGCGAGTCTGTCTGAAGCGGATATTATGTAAACTGCATTGAATACGTTAACACATACGTCACATAAGCATTTTTATGTTTGAAATCTCATTCGATATTTCCGAGGATATTTCGCGAGTTATTTCCTATAATTTAATAACGGGTTACGAGAAAAAGGAAGAAGGGATATACAGGGTGTCCCAGAAATGAATGCTCCACAATATACGAGTACCTACTCTCACAATCTATACGCAAAAAATTAAGACACCCGAAAACACGTGTTTTCGCAGTCCGTTCCTCCTGACATGTAGTGTATACGAGTACGTTCGGATCCGTATTAAAGGAAAGGCAGATATCGGCCCTTAAAAGTGGGCCTAGTAGGTTTTGGTCTATAATTATTATCTACCTTTTGATGACTGTAGGACCTTGGCAGATACCAAAAAGTTAAAAGATGACTTATTTATCTAAAATAATTAAATTTTGCGTGAGACATGCGTGAGAAAAACTAAAAAAGTCTCGAGACTGGCACCCCCGAACGGTGGTATAAAATTCGATCGGATTATATGTACACTGTGTCCCGGATAAGAATGAACAGCATGGGGATATTGCAAACGGTGAGAGATAGGGCAACGGTTAAACGGGGAAAAAGTTGCGCAATTTCGAGGTCAATAAAATGGCATAAACAGATTTCTAATATCTTTTTTCGTTTTGAGCTATTTTGAAAAAAGTAAAATTTTGCGTTTTCGATTTTATTTTTTTCTGAAGTTGCTATCACAGATAGAGAAAAAAGAAAAGCACTTTCTTGTGGCACTTTTTAACGGGCCTTAAGATGGCGTTTTTAGATTTGTTCTACAACGTTTCGTTTTTGAGAAACCATCTTCAACTTAATTTTTTTAAATACGGACCTGGATTTTTTTTACAGATTTTGAAAGCACTTTTCATTGCAAATACCATGATGTATGACAAGAAATATTTTTAAAATCTTCAACTTTATTTTTTTAAATACGGACCTGGATTTTTTTTTTGTAGATTTTGAAAGCACTTTTCACGAAATATTTTTAAAATATTTTGAGACAATTATACTGAAAATTCCTTTTTTTTTTCATTCATTTTTGTCTAATGCGGCCCTGTCTTTAATAATGAGTCTAAATATTAATCAGTATTGACAACAATTTAACTTACAGTTTATTTTTACTTCGAAAACTTAATATTTTTAAATTGTACGGCCCTGCGTCTGGTGTTTTCCTCTGTTGTACAGCAAACAGTGTCGAATTGTGTTTTGGAGTAAATTCTTCGCTTTTCCTAATTGCGAGAAGAAAGCTTTAAGCCAACGTAATCAATAACTTTTGCCAATTATTAATTGCAAAAATACATTCGTTCGGCCTCTACACTATTTCTGTGCACAAGATATAACATGCTGACATGTTAAATTTGTCGTCATTTGAAAAAGCACCCTCCATTTGTAATGAAATAAATTGTTAACTAAATGATACAGTGGGAGTTATGACAAATGACAAGGGATTGGTTTCGTTGTTTCAAAGCCTTCTAGGTGGAGGATTTTTATTTATTTTTTATTATCGTATGTACCGTCCTTTATTTAGTTCTCCAATTGAAAAATAAGTTGTAAGTTAAATTGTTGAAAATAGTGCTTAATATTTAGACTTCTTATTATTAAATACAGGGCCGCATTAGAAAAAAAATAATGGAAAAAAGGAATTTTCAGTATAATTGTCTCAAAACATTTTAAAAATATTTCTTGTCATACATCATGGTATTTGCAATGAAAAGTGCTTTCAAAATCTGTAAAAAAAATCCAGGTCCGTATTTAAAAAAATTAATTTGAAGATGGTTTCTCAAAAACGAAACGTTGTAGAACAAATCTAAAAACGCCATCTTAAGGCCCGTTAAAAAGTGCCATAAGAAAGTGTTTTTCTTTTTTCTCTATCTGTGATAACAACTTCAGAAAAAAATAAAATCGAAAACGCAAAATTTTACTTTTTTCAAAATAACTCAAAAACAAAAAAAGGTATTAAAAATCTGTTTCTGCCATTTTATTGACCTCAAAATTGCGCAACTTTTTCCCCATTTAACCGTTGCCCTATCTCTCACCGTTTGCAATATCCCCATGCTGTTCATTCTCATCCGGGACACAGTGTATACAGTGCCCGCCAAAAAGTCTGCACCATATGGGAAAAATTTTTAGTAAATAACTTACGGAAAATTTGTTTGCGGCATCAGGTTTTGCTTGCTCTAGAACCAAAACTGACATAATCAAATGTTGTGACGTAGTCTTTTTTATATGGCAAATTTGACGTTAATGAAAAAATGTCCGAAAAATGGGCTTATTTAACCGAATTTCAAAAAAGTCATAAGAAAAATAGGTTTCTTTCTCAATTTTATACCCCTGTGCAAAATTTCCGTATTTGTTAATCCATAAAAGTCGATCCTATGTAATTTAAAACACTCATTGACTGAATACGTACTGAACAATACTTAGTTTACGGTCTAAATATCCGCCTTTTCCTTTTTTTGGAAAAAAATTAAAATGATTGCTTGTTGAAGAAGCACGCTTGGTGCAAAACTGATCTCATTTTTACAGATAAACATAAATTCGATTTACAAACTTCTTTCTATTGTAAATGGTTGTAAAAACAGACAAATATTTCTGTCATGCTGATCTGATCAGAAATATCTGGAAAATTTAAAATATTATGTCCAATAATATCCAACAAAGGGCAAAATATGAAAATCGTAGTAGGCTCTTGAAATTTAGCATAGTGGTATAAAATTGCGAAAGAAACATATTTTTCTTATGACTTTTTTCGAAATTCGGTTAAATAAGCCCATTTTTCGGACATTTTTTTCATTAATGTCAAATTTGACATATAAAAGAGACTACGTCACAACATTTAATTATCTCAATTTTGGTTGTAGAGCAAGCAAAACCTGATGCCGCAAACAAATTTTACATAAGTTATTTACTAAAAATTTTTCCCATATGGTGCAGACTTTTTGGCGGGCACTGTATAACCTCGTGTAAAAACTTTTCGTAATAGCCTGTACCTCGCCTATAGAATATTTTAGAAAAATCGGCCAAGCCATCCAACAATAATAATATTATAACAGAGATCGTAAATATCTGATTTCATATTAACAGTAAAGTAGTAAGTAGTTCCATTAATTTATTTTTTTGCATTTTTGGACCACGAAATTAAACTTAAGTCTATGACAAATTGACTTTTTGCAAGTAATTAAGCATTGTTAGGAAACACCTGTTTGTTGTAAATCAAAGTCCATCCGTGACATATTTTATATTACTTTAGACGAGTAAATGTCAATAAAAATAGCTCGAAAGCCACCTTTTTTAAAATATTGTTCAGGATGTGAATAACAGCGTATTCAGAAGCCTATTATTCACCTTGGAAAATACGTGGATATAGAACAGGTAACAGTGTCGAAACAGTGAGTTTGTTGCAAATAAAATGTTATATGTAGGTCGTAGGTATTATAATTTTAGTAAATTTCCCTTGGACTTTTTTTATATTATGATAACATATTATTATCGTTTTTAATTGGGAGACCATTGTTAGTAAAAATCTACATACAAAACCAAACTTGCCAAGTCAGATTCATTAAATATTACGTCGATTTTTTAATTTTCTATGATTCTATGAATTTTTTAAATGACGTCGGGCCCGCTATTCGATATTTATGTAATTTTTTGACGTGTTCCGAAAACTCTCGGTCTGACTTTTTGCTATCCTTACTTATATACGTTCCTAGGGATGCCATTCCTTCGAAAACATTTCTTGGCTAAGTCGATTTTCGCCGAGATTTTGACGTTAAACGTTAGTTTTCTGTTCCCCGCGTCTAGCGAGCTCTCTTTGGCGGGAATAACAGTAGCCACTTCTCCTAATCTCTGCTTGCGAAAAATAATTGTCGGGTCCAAGAAACATATTCAATTAAGCATATTTTCGTTATTTACTTTATTTTGTGGAAGATAAATTGGCTAACGGAAACTCGTGACTAGCCTCGACCAAGGTACCTGATAAGCTAAAAAACGCCGATCGAACGAAATTTCAGTCACATCTGATGAACCTCATATCTTAGATTCTCGCAAAGGTGTTTCATATTTCACCTCGTACTTCACATTTCCCGAACCGCTCGAATTTACAGTTTGCATAGAAACCGGTAACATAATATATTATATTCTTAAATAAATAAATATCCAGACCGAGATCCAGACATAAATCTACCACGTCATATCAGATTGAATAAAAGTTAAATTTGTTTATTATTGAACTGATTTTGTATGTTTACTGTTAGCTTTACATAGCTGGGGCAATTTGAACAGTTATTATTTAAATCGCTTTACAATTCAATGCACTAGTAATGCTCGAAATAGCTTTTAAATAACTATAACCATACATTTTTATCATCATTTCGTGTAATTTTCAAAGCGCTTTCGTTATAGGAAATTTTATGTTTCGTTTTATGGCTATAAATATAAGAAATAACAGATTACTAAAGCGTAGGTGAAGTCTCGCTGAGAGTTCAAACGACAAAATAAGTTTAAGTCATACCTATTTTTTTCTGGTAAAGCAATGTGAAAACTTAAGTTTTATTGTTTTCAAGTTATACTGAGTATACAAATGAGTTAAACCAGTCCATGTAGATGATGATGACGTTTGCTTGAAATAGAAACAATCTATGATTTTTTGTCTTCCTGGGAGAACTCCTACCTAAATCTATTGTAAATTTCTAAAATAACTCTTAAATTCGATGTTGTACCTACTGGGTAAAGCGCGTTCAGCAGGTTAATGAAAAAATCGTTGGAACTAATAAGGAAAACCGTGGATTATTTTAAGAGATGCCGTCATATCTACACACACGCGGGCGCGCACAAGTTACCTAAACAAATTACTTCAACTACAATACCTTCGCCCACAATAATAAATTATTGCCTATCTCCCAATACAGGGTGCTGCAACAATAGTAAGACGGTGGCTCCTACTTAAGTTTAAAAAGCGATAAAAGGTTATAAGTAGTTGTTTACAATTTTTTATATGTTGCCAGTTGACGTTTTTTCAAGGTCTTCTTAATTGTAGATAATATCATTAAATCAGTTCTACTTGAAGCGTCAGTAATATCGTTGTTATATGTTTGTGACTTGTGACTTATTAATCATTTAGTTTTGTTAGTTTCGTGGATTTACGCGTTAGGTTAGTTGGTATAGGTATAACATACTTGAAGAGATAGATATTCTTATTCCGATTAAGTTAATAAAATATCAAATGGTGGATTACCGCATTTTTATATGGAATTTTCCTAGAAAGTAATTAGGTACCTCTACCTATGTGTTTATTATCGAATATTATGGAAAATAATTGTGTCGTTCCTGTCAAGTACAACTCCTTGGGATTTCAATAAATTTTCAAGTAACGAACACATAGGTACTGTAGATTTTTTGAATTCGGATGTCAAATATGTATCTCATTTCGGAAATGATCACATAACTTCCTCATATTCTTCGGATATGGTCACAAAATTTGAAGAAACTTAATTTCAAACCCACATTATTGCGGACCTTGTAACGATAGAGTGTCGAAATACTAATAATATGCCAGGAATAAAACTGTAACAGTCGAGTGGGGATGGAACAGCTAAGCGGTCGGCGTTTTGTTTGTCGGGAATTTCGCAACTTTCGCATCTAGATATCTAAGACAATGCACAATGCCAAATGAACGTAAATTATAACGTATCTTGGCGATGCATTTTACTGCCAGCTGGTTAAAAATGCCTAATTAGTAAATGCGGCGGTTATCTCATTATGCAATTTGCAAAGTTATTAGTTGGGGGTAAACTTCGTTCTGGGACAGTAAGGATAATAAAAATGCTCGCTATTTTTACGTGAGAGCACAATAATAGATGTGTTCATTAATTTCCAATTGTAACCAAAATCGATAGAACTGAGTGTATAGAAACATGTGTATCAATCATAAAAATGCTTTAAATAAAATTCTTAACGACATAGATGCCAAATAGAAACAGCGAATTTGGCGTGGCTATAAAATGTTTACGGCGAGTGGCACGTCACTATGGTTTAATTTTTTGTCTTTGACAGGTTTAATATAATTTTTTTAAATAATAGGTGACTTAATCACGAAACTCTTGGAGTGTAGATATTTGGCGAATAAATTGAAGACTCTGATCTATTACTTTTTATTATCTTTCAAAATCATATACAAACTTCAATCAATAATATAACACCTTAAAGGTACATTAACAAGAATTATGTGCTCCCAAACTCTTCATGTTTTTTTTTCATGATTCGGTTTAAACAGCGCTTTCGTAAAAATATCAGCAGTCGTTAGTTCGGTGGATATATATTGGAAATCTATTTCTTTCTTCTTGTATAGTGATAACGGCTATCTATATGTTTCGTTCTTGAATGATGCACAGGGTTCTTGGCAATTTTCTGTGCACTATGATTGTCACAATATATGATTGTCGAGGCTTCTCTTTCCAAATTTCTTGAAGAAATTGTTCAAGATATACTGCCAGTGTAACTTTTCCTACCATACAGTTTCTACTCAGTTTTGTGAAAAATTAGTCCATAATTTTCTGTTTTCTTGAAATACCTGAAGACTCTCTTCGTAAAACATTCATTAAATTGATTTAGGAAGCTGACTGTAAATGCGTTGTCAGGTCTTGTACAAACAGCTAAATACATCAGAGATCCAACTGCTTGTATGTAAGGAAAATTACTATCTACACTTTCATGTTCTGTTGCTTTCTCTAATTTTATATTTGCATCCATTGGTGTATTAACAGGTTTACAGTCTTGCATATTATACCTTCCTAAAATGGTTTTAACTAATATGTTTTCTTTGACATGCAAATATTTTGTTTCGATCTTGCTAAAATTCAATTCCTAAGCAATAATTTGGGTACCCCAATTCCTTTACCTTAAATTTATTTCCAAGTTCTTCTTTAAATCGTTGGTTTCATTATTAGTAGTTATAATTAAATCATCAACATATATGGCAATAATGAGCATACTTTCTGCAACTTTTCTAATATAAACGCATTTGTCAGAGTTGGTAGGTTTTTAGCCCAAAGTTTGTAGGTATGTATCCAGTTTCTCATACTACTGTCTTCCTGATTGCTTCAAACCATATAAGGATTTTTTTAAACTTTAGGACTTTGTTCTCATTACCATAAGCAATGAATGTTTCTGATTGCTCCATGTATGTATTTCTTCATCCAAGTCACCATTTATGTATGCCATTACTATATCCATCCGATATATTTTTAGATTTAGTTCTACAGACATGGTTAAATTACTTTTGCTACTTTGTAACTTTGCCTAGTTACTGGTGAAGTTGTCTCATTGAAGTCTACACCGGGTCTCTGAGTAAAGCCTTTCGGTACAAGACGAGCGTAATGTTTTTCTATTTCTCCATCTTCGTTGTATTTTGCTCGTAGTACTACATCCTACAATTTTACGATTTTCGGATCTTCCTACAATATCCCATGCATTATTTGCTTCCAGTGATTCATATTCGATTTTCATAGCTTTTCTCCATTCTTGAGAGAATTCTCCTGCCAAAGCCTCTTGGACTGAAGGATTGTCATCAGAAATAGCTGTTTGCACTTTTTCACTGCCTTCTGCTACTTCACTTATTATATTGATCTTCTTTCTTGGTCTTCCAAAATTAGCATTTCTTAGGATTTGTGGTCTACCAGGATCTCTTTTTATTGAGTTTTCTTCTTCAATATTGCTGGCATTCTCATTTGAGATAGGATTGTTTTGTTCAGGATTTTGTCTTATGATTTCCACATTATGTTCCTTTTGGTTGTTCAGGATTTTGTATTATGATTCCCGGTTATCTTCTTTTTGTATTCTGTTTTCAATATTTTCTTCCCTTCTGGAACTTTCTTTGAATTCAGCATCAATAATAACATATTTATCATCTGATTTATCATTCAAAAATATTTTTCCTCTGTCAGATTTTTCTAAAAACTTGACATATCTACTTACTTACTACTATTCTTCTAGATTCAATATCCCAAAGACGGTAAGCTTTGGACTCATTGGAATAATCTACAAAAATGCATTCCTATGATTTTATATCGAATTTCCCTCTATTGGATGTTTTGCTTAAAACGTATGCCTTTGTCCAAAAAGTTCTTAAATGGGAAACTTGAGGTTTTCTGTTATACCTACCACATTTCATATGGTGTAATATTTCCTACACTTATTATTCCACATTTGTTGAGGAAATTTGAGAACTCTGCACCACAATATTCTAAACCATAATCTGTTCTTAATGTTTTAAGGGACTCATCTTTTACTTCTGGTTTAGATTTTATAAAATATGTTTCTACAAATCTGGATTTGTATATCATAGTGAATCAAGTCTAGCGAATTTTCAGATACAGGGATTTTATTTGTATGGTCGAAAAAGTTCCTAGTTTATTTCCCTTTTATGCATATTTCATATGGAGGAAGTTTTTGCGAGAGTTTTTCAGATACTTTAAAATGAATACCTTGTATTAAACATTTACTCTTTAATTCCTTTAGATCTTTTTTGTTTAAATGGAAATACCTTTCATGTCACTTCTGCAAACTGCATTATTTTTCTTTGCTTATAGTAGCTTTTTCTACATAATTTTGGATATAATAAAGATAGATGTCCTTTTAAATTAATTCATTTCTTCTATTTCTTCTTTCCGCAGTCTTCGTAAAAATTTGTTACCTTTCCATTTTGTGTTGCTTTTTGAAATTAATATTAAATTGGTCTTAAATCCTATGGAAGCGTAGAAGGACCACCAAAATTTATTCGTCAGAATTAAGCTAATTCCGAGTTTAAAGTGAAATTTGGCAATGCTGTGTTTCTGAGGAGGTATTTTTTTATTTTTTGTACAGAAAATATTGTTTGCTTTTTTATACTTGACAGTTTTGATCTGGGGTCTTTTTATGGCGTTTAAACAGACATTTATTTTTTGTCAAAGTCACAGATAAAAGGCTCATGTTTCATGTTTCAAACCAAACAAGAAATTGCTAGCCAGGCAAGAATTATTGTCTTCATTTAGCCCGTCCCAAAAACACGAACAAAAACAAATAGGTACTGAGTCAGATACCTGCTTCAATTTTAATCAAAAATTGGTTGTCATGTAGGAACTGAAGGTCATAAATATGTGCTTAGTCCAAGTATTTCCTGTCAGATATAAACAAAGTTCCTGCTGGTCCCGTTTCAGTCTCGGCAAACGACGGCGTCCAGCTCATCTAAAAGCAGTGTTTTACCACGCGGGGTCGGGCCGAGTGGTGTCATTTCGCAAATTGCCCTCTTCCACCGGCGGTTAGCTAACAACAACTCACGGCGCTGCTAGGAATAAGAGAGTAATGAGCTGATGCGAACGGACGGGGATACGTGCGGCCAATTCTCAAAAGGAAATATTCAATTGCGGATGTGCCACGCGTGTGGGTGGAGGGGCTCATTAGGCGCGTGCCTTTTTCTATTTAGTGCTGGCCCAAATTCGGGGTCAATTCAGTTACTTTTATGAGACGCGGTCTTCCAGAACACCAAATTACTCATTCAGATCATGTGGACTTGTTTAACATGGTAAAATAAAATAGTAAACAAAAAATATGTTGATACTTAATAATTAAAAAAGAAAACATATTGTGCGTGGGATTTGAACCTACGATGAAATAAATGACGTTTTCATAGGAATATGCCCGAGCAGACGCCTTTAATCATTAGGCTATATTCATTTAATATGACTCAAGTCGCTCATATCTGACGTTGACAGTTGTTACACAAATAAGGGCGAGTTTTTAAAGTCAACACAAATATGTGATGAAATCCATCAAGCCAATCACCAGTGCAGAAATTTTTGAATGGCCCAATGGCCCAATCATTGGTCCATAAATCATTCTAGGGAATTAAATGCAAGAATGCAATTCTTTATTACTATAAAGAATTGCGAATTTTTAAAGTCAACACAAATATATGTGGGGAATCCATCAATCCCATGTGATTATTGGACTGTTCAAACATTTCTGCCCTTGAGATTGGCTCGATGGATTCCATCACATATTTGGGCTGACTTTAAAAACTCGAGCTATATTATATTCTAAACAATACGTCGGAAGTGTGAAAAATTAGTTAAAAGTTTGACTCCATTTGACATAATATTTGACAACATGAGCCTCTGTATTCTATGTTTTTTTACGATACCACCAACGAACATAGCTGGTCCAACAACAATCTTATTTTCATTGCACCAGCTCGGGTTGTTTGTTTAAAGATTTAACAAGCGTTGAATTTTTTTGTATTCCTTCATTCAACGGTTTGAGGCAATATAAATTCTATGTTGAGTATTTCACTTAAATCTGGCGTATCTGAGCAAACTGCTTGAGGGAAGCTACTAGTACTATTTTTATTGACTGATTGTTTACTTCTCCTCAATTAAAATAATAACATATATAGTTAAATCGAGTAATTTGTGAAAAAACTGTTATAACTAGCCAACCTTTACGTTTTCTTGCTTGAATATGGTGTGACCCAGTTAAAAATAAAACTTTCTTGTAAATTATGAACCAATTAAAGCATGCTTGAACCAAAGTTACACGCCTTTCAGAGTGTAGCAAACCCAATTTAATTGAATTTATGAAATTTTAAAGATGAATAGCGAACATGTGCATTTCCTCCCACCCTTGGTTGAAAATTGGCCTCAAAGTCGTTCAGTATTATATTTAAAATTTAAGTATGTATACGTGGCTTATGCAAAAGCAATTATTGCGATTACAATAATAGAAAATTCGTCCGAACAAAATTGGCAACATAGGTTATAGGTTCAATAAGTAATTTTCTCAAATAATTAATCACAAATTACATTGTAACGGTCATAGATGTATATAATTATTTACATTTATTATACAGGGTGAGTCTTTCACCCGTACAAACATTTTAACCATGGGTAAAGTTGAATCCCTGGAGCACGCCTATGAAAAATTATTTTTTTAACTCAAAGATAAATGAGATAAATTTTTAAAAATGGCGGTTTGCAATAAATAATTAATATTTTTTAAATATTTCAAAATAGGATTAGGTACGATTTTTATGAAGTGCCGCAACATTGCAGATTTTAAATAAAGGCGGTGGATGATATAAGGAACAAGGTCAGCGGTAACAAAACTTTTTTAAAAAATTCCATGAAAAAACGGAATTTTATTTTTGAGTTTTTTTTAAATAACTTGCTCCAGGGATTCAAATTTACTCCTGGTTAAAATTTTTGTACGGGTCAAAGACACCCTGTATACGTATTAGTTTGATTACTAGGTAGGTATTGACTTACTTACCTTGGAAATTCGACCTGGGAATATAAAAAAATCCCGTTGGTTTCGCGCAATATAACTACACTAGGGTTGTGCCTGGTCAATTGACCGAGAAATTGACCGATTTTGACCTGACAGATTTTGACTTGGTCAAAATTGGTCAAAATGTTTTAAACTCGTGCCTGCGTGCACTACTGCAATTGGCTACCAAGCAAAGCAATCGCTTGGTATCCAATTGGTATCTCCGTCTTTGTTTTTTATATCATAGAAAAACAGAGACACAGGCAATATTTTGTGTCACTTCAGGCTATAAATATGAGTTTCACAATGAACACCAAACCTAAAAAATCAAAATACCCATGGGAGTGCTTACATGTATAACTTAGTAGTTTGAACATTTCATATAGCCGACATCTTATTTTACAAATTTTACTACTTATTTTTAGTTTTAGTTTTGTTAGTTTCTGAAAATTATTTTTAAAATAGACATACTTTTTCTACAACCATCAACAAAAGTAGACATTAAAGCATAGTTTTCAATGCACAAACTACGCCATTTATTCAAGAGTGCATGAAATAGGTACTTTGTATACTATGATTTCGGGCGTTTGACGCGCAGAAGAAGAAACGTCATTACATTACTTTTTTTACGTTTTCCCACATATTTAAAATAGTTATTTATGCAACAAGTGCATAAAGTAGTACTTTTTTTCATGAATGGGAAAGTTGCGCGCAAGAACCGCAGGTGAGTGCGCGCAATCCCATGAATGAAAAAAAGACACTTTATGCATGAGTTTCATACATTATTTTTTATACGATGGTGCTTAAACATTGAAATATTTGGGATGGGATTTTTGTGTTACATACTAAAGGGCATATAAATGCACTATGGTTTTCAATTACGAGGATTATAATATTTAGATCGCGGTCTCACTACGTTTACACATAGTATTGAAATCGATTTGAATATGTTTCTAGAATTATTGAAAACCGCATGAAAAGATTTTGAGATTGATTTGAATCTCAAAATAAATTTTCTTATTTTCGGGATTTAACGCCACATTTGCCATTTATGAAAACACCAAACTGCATTACACTGAATTCGATTCCAAACTCCATGTAAACGTAGTAAGGAAGTTTAGAGTGAAAAAAAGTTAACTTTTTTTCACTCTAAACTTCTCAGAGTGAAAAAAAGTAAGTTTTTTTAACTTGTTAAAAAAATATATACTTTAGGCATTTAAAAAGGTTAAAAAAAAAGTAAAGTTTTTATAACGATCGTATAAAAAAGTATGAATAGTCTAAGTCAATTATTACCTAACTTTTTAATTTTTTAATGTCGATCAAAAGTAATTGGTGGGTGTGTAGTTAGTAGAATAGGCAGCTCTTAGTTTCCCACAAGGGATGCACGTTGTTTGCAGAGACTGCAGTAGCAGACAAAACACAAAACTAACTAACTCTCTACACGCCACGATCCACACACCTGTACTCAAGATACTGACAAGTTGCCTAATCGCCCCAGTCGCTAGAGCTAGAGCGCTACAGTCTAAGTCGCTGACAGTCAACGCCGCCATCGTCTAGTGGCCGGCCAGTCAGTAAACTAAACAATCATGTCATAATAACCACTGTTTTGTTGCTTAGAAAAAACAATGGAAAAAAACAAAAATTTGCAAAATATGGATCGCCGTAGGCGTGGTTATGCGTTGTCGGTAGCAATATTCTCGTGCAATTATCTATCCGGGAATACATTGTGTGATAAGGTAGATATCATTTACGAAATAATTCTAATTAATTTGGGATGAAACAGTACTTTGCCCACTGCGTGTATCAGATTCTACAACAAGATGTCCCTCTAAAAAATTAAATGGCCTTTTTTAGTGCCTCAAAGCCGAATACATTGAACTACTTTCATAGTACACCTATAATACGGATATTATAAAATAATGTTTTGTTATCGATAAAAGCAAACAGTAAATTTGTTTGATATTAACGTTGATATTACGGCACAATGTCTGTGTAATAAAAGTATAATGGAAAGCGGAAGGTGATAATGTATTCTAAAATGAACGTCTGAAAGGATTTTTATAAGGGAATGCCAATAGATTATTTTGTATTTTTGCCGGTTAACTTTTAACATAAACACATTAAAGGGAAAAATTGTTATGCATTATTCCTACAAAACATCTAGGAACAGCAGTTGGATAATTGCTCTTCTTTCCGTATGTATTAATGTTGAAAGATGAATGAAATTTGCGGTATTTCCGTAATATTTAGTTAACTACGATCTCAGACCAAGCCTGAGACATTTTTTGTGAAATTTTACATTATTTGATTACAAAGTAAGGATTAGACGTCGGTAATGTTCTCATTCGAGCAGTTCAAATTATTACTAGACCGTGAAGAACAGAATAGATCTTAGTGTGAACCAAAACCGAATATTTTTTTATAAAGAAAAAATCAACTACCGTAAAAAATAGAAAACTATTTTTGTCATTGTGACGCATGACGAGGAGAAGTTTATAAGTTCGCTGTAAATCGCAAGAAAACAGCCGCAGTATTTGCTTCCAGCATTTTAAACTATAAGTTTATTTTAGATACCCAAGCTAAATTTCCATTATCTAGAATGAGTAGAAAATTACTAAGTGTGGAGAAAATTTCTAAAGAGACAATAATTAACATGTTTGTTATATACTTTAGAGTCGACGAGTTTTGATAAGAGGATTGCTTAAATGAACGATTCACAGTTCAACAAAACCACACAGTGGGGGAGGCCTACTAACGAGGAAAGTGCAAAAAAAGTCTAAAACATGGGGCAAGTCAAACTTACTACCCGAGTAATTCAGCGCTTCCGTATGCTATGTTGCCGCTTGTGCGCATCGGTCAGTTACGGCGTACCAATAACTTTCCGCCGTCAGCTGTTCGGGCGAACGCCATTCGCCACTCGCCAGTGCGAGAAGGAAGGACACGACGTGCGTCTCCGCTCTCCGAACCGTGGATCCGCGCTGTGGACCGCCGCTACCGCCGGATTCTTCGATACCATACTCACCATACTCGTCCTCGTGTTTCCACATACCTTGGTGTACGACAGCGCAGGTGAATTCTGCCTGCTACACATGAAAATTGCTACCGGTACAATCTTATAGAAATATCTCATTATGGTTTTATTATACGCCAGTGGGCCTATTACTGTATGATATAAATTAACGAACGAAGTTCATGTTCACAATAGTAGCGACAGGTAGTGAGTTTTGGTGCTTTTGTACATTTTGTGTGCAGTTTTAATTGATGCTCACCACACTTTTGGACGTTATTTGATATTTACAAAAGAAGGAAAGGATTTATATTGGAGAATCAAAAAGGTCAAAAATTAACTTAGACCATGATGTTTTTATCGTCACAACAGAACAATGTTTTTCTAAAAGTTTATAAACCACAAAAAATTATCGATCTTTCCGGATTTTGTCAATATTTCTACATTTTTTGAGGTTTGCGTGGAAACGTAAAAAAGACAAGTAAATTTACTATACCTATGTTGTGCAACTGGCAACTGCGCACCAGCCTTGACATGCGACCTTACTAACTGGCTACGAAAGCGTCGTTAAAAAGAGGTTTTAATACACTTCTGGAATTTTTTTATTTGACTTTAGATTTTTTTAAATTTCAGATTCGTATTAAGCTTTTTTTTCATTTGTGTTTAAAATTGTTTACATCATGACTGAATCACCATGTATTATGTGTGCAGCTTGCCTAAATTCATTAATAACAAAGACTTCAGTCATTCCTTGATTTACTTAATGAACGTAAACTACCCAAACTACTAAGAGCCTAAGACACCTGCTTGGAGAAGGGCTACCTATAGGGAACACGAAAACACGAAGAAGCAGTAGTAGCGGCGTTGCTTTGAAATACGACAAAATATAACTAGACCGATAATAACAAATGGCATTGTAATCATTCAACATATACAATAACAAATCACAACAAGTATTATGTGTTCAGGTGCACCGGTTGATTCCGTTTGTGTTACATGCCACGCACGTTTCGTGTCCCATTGTTCGAAATTACACTAGTACACAACTATAAACTTCTTAGAGTTGAAACACCACGTTTGCACTCACTTCGCACTTGCTAAGAAAGAATAATATGTGCATTGGGCACCCAGTTAAACCGAAGCATAATGAAACAGTTGACCGAGCAGTCGCGGCGTTGCCGGATAATCCGGATATTGCAATATTCTGGTAAAATCAATATTTTACGAATTTCAACTATTAATATACAGGGTGAGACGAAGTAAAACCGCCATACTCAAAATTAGAGTAGTATTTTTAAAAATAAATGGGGTTCTTCATATAACATTTTGTCCAAAAACGCTTCGTTTTCGACATACAGGGCGTCAAAGTTTTCTTTTAAAAACAGAAAAAAAATAGTATTTTCGGTTCCATTTATGCTATCGAGTTGAAAATTGGTACTTTTATGTTTTCTGGGACGGCGATTATGAGTTTTCTATCAACTTTCTTCTAGCCGCTAGAGGGCGTTGGCTACGTCGTTACTTTCGAATAAAAGTGTTTTAAACTTTTTTGTCGTTGAAAAATCTGCATTTTAGACAGCGGAATATTAAATTACATTCGATTTTGAACAAAAAATGTCTCTTGTAAAAATACGAAAACCTTAACCGTTTTCATGAAAAACGCAATTTTGTGTCGCGGTGCGCGTGAATTCGAAAAAATTAAAATTTCGTAGTAGGCTGAGAAATGGGATTTATTCATTTGGAATTCTTTATTTACAGTAGGTATTGTCCTAAATTAACAATTTTTGTGAAATTAGTAACCCACAATTGTTTTCAAAGCCTACTAAACGTTGAAGCGCTTTTTCTCTGTTTTTGCTAATAAAGTTGTCTTGGTTAAAGTTCTTTTTTTACTAATTTCACAAAAAGTTTAAAACACTTTTGTTCGAAAGTAACGACGTAGCCAACGCCCTCTAGCGGCTAGAAGAAAGTTGATAGAAAATTCATAATCGCCGTCCCAGAAGACATAAAAGTACCAATTTTCAACTCGATAGCATAAATGGAACCGAAAATACTATTTTTTTCTGTTTTTAAAAGAAAACTTTGACGCCCTGTATGTCGAAAACGAAGCGTTTTTGGACAAAATGTTATATGAAGAACCCCATTTATTTTTAAAAATACTACTCAAATTTTGAGTATGGCGGTTTAACTTCGACTCACCCTGTATAAAGGATAAAGACGCAAATAGGTCAATGCGATGATATTATATGATGTAGGTGTAAATATCGACACATTTACAATCTGGGTATATTTTTATTGTTCAAGTAAAAATGCGGCATAATTATTTACTGAATAGTAGGTATAATTTAGCAAACAGTAAACAGGTTTATGCATTCCACGATGAATTTATTAACAAAAATGTGTCTAGATATATTTTTTCTGAGATTACGCTACTATTTTGTCTTCTTACAATAAGGAAGAGTAGTTGATAAAAATGTTAGAAAAGTTTTAACATGACAGTTTTCCAAATTTATTTGTATTTTAATGAGATGATTTTCATGCGGTTGACTTCAATCAATGTGGTGAACAGCGATCGTTGAGAAGTTTCTTGTTCCAAAACCCAGGTATTGTAGCTTTCGTCAATTTTCTGTGCCTCTTAACAAAGGTGGCCGCCCCCAGGGCCGGCTCCAGGACCCGTGCAACCCGTGCCCCTGCACGGGGCGGCAAGGCAGCGAAAACCGAAGGGCGTTGAAAATTTAAAAATCGCCACGAACCAGAAATTGAAAAATACACACTATAAATTTCAATCTTAATTTCCTGTATATATTATTAATACACATACAATTTATTTTATCAATTATACAATAATTGCATTGCCGCCTCATATCCTATACAAATAGTCTTCTAGCCCTATACGATACTCTAAGCCCACTCGGCCTACTCCAGACTCCCCACTTCAGGTAGTGAATTCGTTTATAGACGACGTGTAAACGTTGTAATTAGTATGTAGGGCCTATCCTGAAAAGTCGCCATTGACTCGCCAACGCCAATTCCCAGTTGCAGGTTAGGTTTTAGGTTGCAGTGAAATTGTAGTTATTATAAGTATTCAAAAGGGATACTCTACAAAATCAGAAGTAAGTTTACAAATTTAAAAGTATCATTATTTAATTGTTTCATATCCCTACGCCCTACGTAACTAGTTACGTAAAGTAAAATTTTACGTAACTAGTTACGTAAAGTTCGTTACCTAACTGGTTTCGTAAATTTCTTTGCCTTAATCAGTAGATATACCATCGAGACTTTTCTTGTAAAAATGTATTCCCGACTATTTATACTAATTTATAATTTAGTTTTTTACATCAAAACGTAATTCAAATTAATGTTTTTGATGGGAACTCACAAGCAGTGACAGGAACATGAAAACCTGCCTTCCTGATACATTTTTCAATTGGCCTGCGTGGCGCAGTGGTAGGGCGTCCGTCTCGCACGCGAGAGGCTCCGTTCGATCCCTATCGAATATATTTTTTTGATAAAATCTGTAAATTGTATATTTATCCCAATATACTGAGTATGTAATTTCAATAAAAATCTTTATTATCAATATTTTCTCAAAATTAGAAAAAAATATTTTTCTACTCATATGCTAGTAACATACCTATTAAGTGACGGTTTAGGTTATAAGTAAGTCGATTGTTACGAACACTGACACGTAATGACTGACATGTAATGACTGACACGTAATAAGAAAATTACGCAATTATCACGGGTGCTTTGTTAGCGCGGCATCCGCGTCACTATAGCAACTAACCAACATACTAATTGTTGCCTGTCAGATAATCAGAAGCATAGTTTATCTATTTTAATAGTTTTTCTTTCGTCGAAGAAAAATTATAATACAAAACTCGAGTTGTAAGCTTATTACATACTCGTGGAATTACAGCACTCGCTGCTGCGCGGCACGTGCGCAACTTTTCCACTCATACGTAATAAGCTGTTTACAACTCTCGCTATGTATTATACTAGTTTATGTTATCCCCCCACCGCTCGTTACGCAAAATCAGACTTTTTCTAACAGGTTACGTAAATAGCTATTACAGACATACGGTACCCACAAGAAATAATGACGGGGTTTAACTATTTTTTATACTTTGTTCGTTTATTGGCATTCACTCGGTACCTTTGTAGCAGCGACAAGTTACAAGTAAAGACGTACAGATCCTGTGCTATGAAATGGAAAAAAATTTCTGTAATTATGGAAGGCATTTAGAGATAGATTACGTTAATACTTGGGTAAATTCCTGACAAAACTTAAACGTGGCACCGAAAATTTGTCGCCTGCAGCGCATTGCACGGGGCGGCAAAATTCCTGGAGCCGGCCCTGGCCGCCCCAGTCTAGATCTCTGTCTTATATTTGTATTCAATTATGGAGCTTTTTTGCAAAATGTTGAATTGTTATTTAAATTTTAAAATGTAGGTGGCACTAGAAACATTTACGGAAATGTGGGCATAAAATAAAAAAGAATAATAATCTTGGGTCAATAAAAAAGCAAGGAAACCATCGATCCGATGCCCAAAAATATATTAAATTAGAATTAATGCCTGGTTTCACAAACTCCCATGCTGATTGCTGGCTTCCAAAAGTGTATCAACTTACAGGTAGCAGGTCATTCTTCAATACGAGTTTAATTTGCTTGTGAACCAGCACATTCGTTTGAGCCATTCAAAGAAAGTCTGCTTACCTCGAGCGAGGTTAATTATTGGCCTTTCAATAATAATTGCGTCCGTTATGAAGTGTACACCCAACTTATGTCATCATCACACGAGCACGTACACGCGTATGCGCCCCAAGTTAATGAGACAATTTTAAAATTGTAACAGTGCGACCGACAATCGACTAGCGAGAGCGCAGAAATTGTAACAGTTAGGTATACTATTACGTCTATGGTGTCACATTTCAAATAAGTATTAATATTTCTTATTAGTAGAAGTACTTTTCAGTCCCACATGTTAATTTTGGTGGCATCTCTGATTCTGCTAACAGTTGTTATACAGTCAAATTATAACCCACCCAGTTTTTTCAATCGACCTTGCGGTTATTTACGTTTCATAACATTTCAAGGTTCGGATAAAAATAGTAGCTTATTTTGAAATATGATATTTTATTACTCGTTTGCAGGTGAAGACATGCAAGAGAATTGTGACGAAATTAAGTAAAGTATTATTTGTCTTATTTTTGCTGCGGTGTGTTCTTTTTACCATCATGATCTGATCCTCCATCTTTCAAAATATGTGTTTCGAACGTACCTATAATCGCAATACTCATAAAGACTTTGGGTATGCAACTGATAAGAATAATGTCTCTTTTTTAATTTTGACATGGGCAAAATAATTTTGTTGGGCACATTTTGATATTTGATATGTGTAGGTACAATGTCTTCTAAAAAGTTCGCACCATATATAAGCAAACTTTCGGTAGGTATAGACTTCAAGACGCAGAAGATACATTCTTAGTGACTGCTAAATTGTGCAGTATAAATTCCTTTAACACAAATGCGGCTGAATAATGATTATCGGCAAAACACCTGTTGTAAATGCAACATAAAGAATAAATAAAACAGAACGTTACCGAGAATTCTGCACGGTATTGCAATCGTGAATGACTGTCGTGCCGGCTATTACTTATTAAAAATAATCTAAATTTAATCGGAGATTTTTAATGTAACCGTCGTTTTGTCCGGGCTGTTAACGGTAAACGTCACGATAGCAACTAATTAGTCGTGGAAAAAGACATCGTTTCTAAAAGGGCCTCCGAATTTGCGTCAATTTAATATGCGCAATTATTTTGCAATTTGTCACATCCAAAAATAAACAAATCAAATTCCATTTGCAGACAGGGTCTGTTTAATATTGTAAAGCGCAAGGTAGGTAGTAAATAAGATTCAAATCTTGACAACATGATTCACCCCATCAGGGGCAAAACATGAGAACTAAAAACTGAAACAGATCCGCATACCGCAAATGCATTTTATTGATAATATCCGTTAGAAACCTCGATTAAAACATTTCTTTGTTTTCGTTGCTTCATCTTAAATAACGACCTACACTTCATCGAGAGTTTGCTCCAGAAGAAAACGCCACTAAAAATAGGTAGTAACATAATATCAATCGATTAGTTACAGTTACAATAATTGGCTATAATAGGCGGTAAGGTAATAAATAGGATAATAATTATTGCAGTAGGTATTCGTTATTAAATCGTATTTTTTGTAACCTGTAAGACAGGTTAGGTTCCTTTTTCCTAACAGTGGCGTTTATTTCTCTCCCCCCCCCCCCCACTGTGAAGTGAATTAATTTTAATAAGTGCAATGATTTTTTAACATCTTTAGGATTTTGCTCGTTTTTTTCTATACATTTTTGATTGGATTGAATGATGATATTTACTTTTAAATCTCTTTAAGCTGTCGTCGGCCATAGGTGAAGGATAAAAAATATAGTTAAAAGCGGTTTCAATGGGATGTGAGAACGGGATTTTATCTAGTCACCATTTAGTTGTGCTTATTGCTTATAATTATTGCAATTATTATTATAATATTTATTAGTAGAAAAAAAAATTATTATGGTTGTTGTGAAGACTGGATAGGAGCTGGCAAGCGAAAGTAAAGAAAAAGTGGAATTAACATTAATAAAAGTTCCGAATCTGGATTTATAATATAAGATTTCTATGTAAGTAAAAGAAATATATCCTTCATATTGAAAAAAATCCAGGCACCATGTTTCTTCAAAATCTATTCAAATTTGAGAGATTGCATAAATATGCTAATAATTGTAGCTGATACAAATATTTCATGATTCTATTTTACCAGTTTTTTTTTATATTATTCTATTACGTTTTAATACACATTCTAAATAAAAAAAATCAAATTTGAATTCCTCAACACAATGTCAGTGTCAAAGTAAAATTTTCAGAAAGAAGATAAGTATTTATTAGATGTCCGTAAAATGAAAAAAGTCATTGCTGTCAACCCAACAAAAACAAAGTATCCTACAAGTTCTCACATCCTATTGAAACCAAGTTTACGTATAGTGGCAAATATTCTTAGAATTATTAAAAAAAATTAAAAATTGAAAATCTTAAAGTCAAAACTCCACAAATAGTTTTTAATAAAATTAAAAACTGCAAAATCTGTACATGTTTCGAACCACTAGGGATTCATCTTCAGCAGTAAATTAAATGGTAAGAAATATTGACAAAGCTTCCAAGAGATCAAATAATATCTTCTAAAGAAAATATTTGTAAATAAAATTTTGTTGAAAAGGTTGGAAGGAATAAAAATAATAATAATATATAATAATAATAATATAATAAAATTATATAATAATATATAATAATAATAATATTATACTTACAATAATAATAATATAATAAAATTTTTATTCCTTTCAACCTTTTCAACAAAATTTTATTTACACAAATATTTTCTTTAGAAGATATTATTTGATCTCTTGGAAGCTTTGTCAATATTTCTTACCATTTAAATACTGCTGAAGATGAATCCCTAGTGGTTCGAAACATGTACAGATTTTGCAGTTTTTAATTTTATTAAAAACTATTTGCGGAGTTTTGACTTTAAGATTTTCAATTTTTAATTTGTCTTTTCACTCCACTGTAAGAAGATGGACTATTTTTTCAATTTACTTAGAATTATTATTAATAGTGTATTGGGCGCAGTTTATTATTGAATTTGCTTTGACAGCTATATTTTCCGGGGTTTAGAGTAAAAGGAGGAGTAATAAACGTATGGCACGTAAAACGTGGTGATTCGACATTTTGGCCCATAAATGGCTTTTTTCGATTTGTACTGACCAACACGCATAGTTTTAAACTTTTGGTCAATACAAATTTTAATCTAAGTAATTATATACGCATTTTAGGACATACATAGAATTTAAATTCAAAGCATAGGTATGTCAGAAGTAGGTGCTTAATTATTTTTAAGTTATAAGTACATAAAGGATAATCTAACTTAAACTTTGTATTGACCAAAATATTAAAATTATGCGTGTTGCTCACCCCCCTCTACAGATCTAAAAATGCCATTTTACGGCTCAGAATGTCGAATCACCACGTACGTACTGTATACGTTTACTCTTAAGATGACAAAATATACAATCGCTTATATTATGGCACGTTTTACTCTGTAATTTACAGTAACTTTATTAGAATGGCAGTGTGCTTTCAAAGCGAAATTTGCGCAGTAGGACTAAAGATTAATAATTAACGAACAATAAACTGTAACTCCAATAGCGTTTTTATTTCGTGTATCGAATCTGTGGGAAAGTGCTAATGCGCGCAAATATTTAATCTCTGAAGTTGATAAGCATATTAACGTTATGTCATTATGTATGCAGGATTTGGCCTGCCTCTCTTGCATTTCTCGTTCATAAACACAACAAAAGCAGACAACAATCATGGGAAATCTGCAAGTATAATATGTTTCAAATTGCGACACAAACACTAAAATCATTCATTTATTTTGCACAAACGCATTAATTAAATTTCCAACACGCATTTTTGCTTAATGGTCGCAAAAAAAATGTTCAGAGGGAAGGATAATAATTGTTTGTTTTTATTCTCATAGTTTCTAGTGCCTATATATTTCATCTCCTAACTCAGCATTTTTTATGCTTACTATGCTTACTACCTGCCTACTTCTTCAGCTAAATTTAAATTCACACTAATTGTGTATATAAAGGTATAATATAAATTGCATAATGTATCTAGGCAGAGTATAGCAGCTATGCGAATTTGTTGCTTGAATTTATGTACCGAGGGAAGGTACTAACGCCAATCTTCCTGTTATGGAGGAAATGCAAAATATTTCTTAAGGAAACGGAACGGAAGATAAAGGGGTCAGGAGTTAATAACAACTGTGGCATCTCTAGATCTAAAGAACTATTTTTAATGTGTGCTTTTATGAAATACACTGCTGCTGATTCGAAAGAAAAACCGCTGCCAATGGAATCGCTACTTGCACATAACTCTTTAAAATCCGTTATGTAAAGTAAACATTAAACATATTTCACACAAATCCTAAAGCAGTAACCTGTGTCAATTGAATCATTACATCTACATCACTCTTTATTATTTAATAGTACATTCCAATATTGCAGGAAAATCCGCTTTAGTCAGAATCATGAAGTTATGAGTGCTTTTTTACCATACTGGTTTGTAAAGAGAAAACTTCGTGAAGTATTTTTATACGGGTGTCTATTTGATTCTACTCGGACTCGGAAGTTTGTAGTAATATCATCACCATCACCACTTGTGACAGTATAGAATGCCTCTTGTATGGAGCAATTGCCCGATTTAGGCATATAACTCTCTATATCTATAATTCCTGTAATAAGCTTAATAAAATTAATATAATTACGATTAACTCTGATATTGATATTGGTAAAAATTGATTTTCACTCATTTTATCCATCTATGCTCCACAGTCAGAACATCGATAGACTTAATTAATATAATACATCTCAAGTGATGTTAATCGAGTCATAAAAAGTTTAAACTGCTATGGAGAAAGGTGCAGTATTGAGTAATGTCGATAATGAGTATTAATGTTTAATAATATCGTGTATTATACTGAGGTGGCCTTAATAAGCTCTCTAAGACCCAATAAAAATAATAGAATATTTTGAGATTTCCCATGGCCACATATTATGAAAACAATGGCTTCATGTGGAAAACCGACGACAATTTCCTTATCTTATCTAAATAACTGGCAGCGCCTTTGAACTGGTGTGAATGTTTAATTAACGGAATTCAAAGAAGATAAAAAGCCCCTCTTTAACTTGACTAATTGCCTTATTACTGCTGCGATTTGAATATGTATTGTGCCACTATGGGCGTTGCACAGTTTGGTTTGTTTGACCTATATAAACGCCGCGAGCGACCTGTTTGTTTTGCAATATAATATATTTTCAAAACAACGCTCTGAAATTCCAGTTTTGCAATTATTTTGCTGCTATTGTAGCCAAATGCCAAACGCATGATTTCATTAGCACATTCATAACAGAGGAACTGCGCCAGCTAATGCACACAATTAATTAATTGGTTACCTATTATGAACTAATTACTTTCTAATGAGAATGGTTTTCAGGAGATTAGATTTTTTTGTAGCTATACCCAAATTGTTATTACGTGAATTAATAATACAGATTTTTGACATTTGAAAATTAGCTTAGTTTCATAACTGGTACGGATTTTTATTTTTTGTCGCATTATAGCCGAAAAATTTGTCTCTGGTTTTTCCTTTTAACACCTCTAGAAACATTAAGTAGTCTACGGAAAATCGAACGGGGCAATTTTTTGTAGATATGTTCCTGAAATTGCATCATTTGGAAAGTCTCGGTTTGGAACTGCCGCGAAAGCCTGGCCTTCTACGATGTCTTAAAGGGGTGCATTTTTCGAAAAACTATATTAGTCATTTTTTAATCAAAAAAATAACACCACAGAATTATTCGACATCCCTCAAAATAGTCATGCTGCAATTTCGATGAAAAAATATCCATTCGTTATTTTTCTGTGTGGTGCCAAACTTTGAATAATTCAAATTTTTGGTATGAAGAGTGCTATAACATAAAAAAAAACATTGTATTCAAAAAGGTAGCTTCTTTCTTAACCAATCATTTGCCTTTGCTAGCGATAAATCCCCTGTGGAACACCAAACCGGTAAGATCCCAAGGGAGTTCATCTCTTGCCAAAATTTGTCGGGAGTAAAATCGGAAATTTTATCGATACATTTTTCGAAACCGCTATTTTGCCTAGAAAGATCAATTTGTAAGACTGATCTTGCTTAGGGGCAAAATAGCACTTGAGATTAAGTATTAGTTCGATAGTGCACGCAAAACCTCATAGAACCATCCTTCTTTTCCACTAGGACAACTGGAGTCTGTGGGCTTTGTGACGACGGTTCAATGACTCTCTGTTGTTCCATTTTCTTTAACATAGCTGAGACCTCTTTTTGCTTAGCAAGGGGTATCCTTCGAGGTGCCTGTTTGACCGGAGGGCTATTGCCAGTATTTTATCCTGTGCTGTACCTACTAAACCTGTCCTTGCAAAATCGGATTGAGACGTAGCAAACACATCACGATTTTCTCCAATCAGTTTTCGCAATTATTGGTACTGCTGCTCCATAGTTAAGTAGGCAGAGGCTTCTTCTACCAACTTCTTCAGACTCTCTGGTAGGGGCTGTGGAACCTGATTTCTCATAATTGCGTGAACTTCGTGGCACAACGCAATCTTTTCGCCTTTGCTCAAATTCTGGTCATAGTTCTTCAGATTAGCAATCCGCACAAATATTATACTCTGATCAGGGCCGCAATTTTGAGTTGGAGGTTTTTCAAAATGTATGCCCACTGCTAGGGATTTCCAAGACAAAAACAACACCCCTTCATCCCCAGTCTGATGGTATGGTGGACGGTTCAGTAAGACTTTAGAAGATGATAGTGAATCGGAAACAAGGTAACTGGGACACATGCATAGCACCTTTTCTATTGTACTACCGTTCCTCTGTGCATGAATCGACGGGAAAGTCTCCAGCCAAGATTATTTTCGGAGACGATCTAAGGCTCCCTATCGACTTAATAACTGGCCGAGCAGAAAATCCAGAATCTACTGATGACTACATGAGTCACCTGAGAGAGCATCTCCAGTTGGTTCATGAAGACGTTCGCCAGAAGTTGCATCGAAAGTGGCAGGATGAAGATCCGATACGATCAGATAGCAACCAGTGTTGAAGTTAATGTAGGTGACAAAGTGTGTCGTTAAACATTTTAAGTTTCGGTATGCTACTTACAGTTTTATAATTTTTATGATTAGTTTAGAGGCATTTTCCGTCAAATCTTTGATGGCCTGAGGCCCCCAGGGCCCTATTTTCTTTTAGTTTTCATTATTTTCCCTGTAGAGCTTCTATAAGTTTCTAGAAATTTGCTGGAACTTTATGATTTGTGCGTCTATCATTGGCCAGGAATATTCTAGAGTAGTCTCCACAGTCTTCCATTTGAGCATATAAGCCCTGGGAATTGGGCCTGGAAGTAAATTGATGGTTATAACGCGATTTTAGTGCGATTTTTGGAGCTGATAGAATATTCTTGGTCAGTGACAGTATCTGATAAGTTTATTTGTGAAGGCTAAACAATAAACGTGGTAACCAAGGCAACGAGTTTGGACTGTTATTGTTGAAATTCAGTACAATATATTCTTGTCTTGAAATTGTAGGTGAAAATTTCCACGTTCGATATTTGTATTAAGTCGCTATAATATGTCGAATTTTGTGGGTAGAAGAACAGATAGGAAGTTCACATAAGCTTTTTTCCAATAATGGTTCTGAACCAGTTCTAGCGAATTAGAATGCAGAAAAGTAATTCCAGAACTTTTTTCAATCTATTAAATCGCGGATAACCGGTTCAGAACTGCTGTTGGAACAACACCCTCTAACCCCTTCTAGTAGTTGTAGAAGACGCCCAATTGATTATTCTTTATCTGATATTCCACAAAAATATCAATAATTTAAATAATTAGATCTTGCTTATGTATGTAGGTATGTGTCAAATAGTGACATTTTCGGAGGGAATCTATAATCGACGAGAAGAATAAAAGACAGTAGTTGTAATCAATAGATGAGCGTTTGCAAAAGTATACACACCCTGTAAATGTCCTTATTCATTTACGTCGAGTTCTAAATACCGATATTTTAGCATTCGTTTAAACTCTCCAAATTTGCTGCCCTTATCTCCGGAGGTGTGTCCATTTTGTAATTCAGGAGAATATTCGTTTCTGTTCATTTTTGTTGTATTTCTTTTGTTAATTAATATTTTTCCTGACTGACATAAGCACATTGACAGTTCAAGAGTTTCTCTGTTTCATAGCCGACTAGTAGTTCATAGGTAACAAAGATTTACTGCAATGAAAAATAAACATTAGGTATCATTCATGATTTTAAGTTTCTACTATTTTAAATATATCTATGCACATTCGAGCATAAAATATTTAATGATACACGGACGAAAAGTAGTTTTTTGTACTTCTGCTTTTCCCCAGCCTCGACTGCCTCTCTGCCGGCGAACACTACTAATCCGTGTTTTTATGTAGATAAGTAAATTGATAAAAATCAGTTAGTTCTAAAGTAGAAAAAATGTTCCTTGTTGGAAATGAAGACACGTTTTTCTAATAAATAAACAATATTAAAATACAATAAAATCTAGACATTTAACTCGATTCCTTGCATTGATAAGACAATAAAGTAGATGAAGATTCATTTATTGCATCTGCATAATAGCCTAATAGCCTACACGTATTATCCATGGAAAGCGTGCGAATTATCGTGGTTATATTTTCCTAGCTCCCCCCCCCCCCCCAAAGAAACCCTCGAGAAGAAAATTATAGATCGGGTAGGTAGGTACATAACATACACAATTCGCGTGCAGCTCTCCCCATAATAACGCGAATGCATAATGTTGTTGTTGTTGTTGTTGTCCCTTTCCCCCTTTGGCTCCAAGATAGACCTCCCGGTCCGCCGTTGGTTGTGGGGTTTCCTTGAGCGCGCCGCAGCCTTCGGATTATTTTCCGTATTTGGGTCAATGAACCTTTTTATATCGAGAGCGGAATCACGGCGCGGCTCGGACCCTTCCAGCCAGCCGCCTTGATGTATTAGAAGTATTCGCAAAGTGCGCTCATAAATTACAGTAAACTGCCGTGGGTTTTTCTCAGTTATCGTTGTTGCATGCGGCCTAAATCGGAAGTTTGAACCCCGATAAAAGGGAGATTTATGGATAGCGCCGCCGCTCTGTTATGTAAGTCATAATAATACTATATAGGCTGCATACGCTGAAGGGTCTGCGTGCATGAGGTACGTCATGCAGTTAAGTTTGAGTACCGAAGCTTAAAGGGGAATCGCTATTAAAAAAAGTAACTTTTCGTCGTGAAACATTTAGGACCTAGCTGTGACTGCTGATTAGAAGGAACACTTATGTTCATTGTGAATGTGTGATTGGTGTTAAGTATAATATACATCCTTCCATTTTAGCTTCTAGTAGAAGAACTGTGATTACCTGCATGGTAATCTCGATTTTGGTTTGTTTTCATTACATACTTGTTAATGTTGTAAATTGTTGGGTATTTTTTACATTAAAAGAAATTATAGTTATTTTTCTACCAAGTCAGTAAAGTGATTCTTTATAGAACGAGTCTGAGACAGGCGAGTTCAATAAAGACACTTTACTGACGTGGTGCATACAAATTTTTTTCGCCGACCGTAAAAAATTAAAATTAATAATAATTAATGTCTTCTTCCATTATTTTTTGAAGAAAAACTTAAAATTGTTTCAACTAAACCGTGCGGCGACGCATCGTGACAGCGGCTGTCAGCGGCGAACGATTTTCGTCTATTGTCAAACGCGGTCATAGCTGAGTTGATAAAATATAAGATTTAAGTTCACAAATCAAGTATTTTTACTTTATCGTCGCAAATGCCGCAGGTAAAGTTCTTGATTTCACTGTAAAATAAAGCGTTTGTTTACCTCCGGAAATCTGTATGGTAATGTATAGTTTTACGGACGGTCGGCGATAATAGTTATTTATGTACCAAGGCACTGAAGTTCAACTTTTTATGACTCATGTGGAGTTTAGTTGCTGAGGCCTCTGGCCGAGGCAAATAAACCACATGAGTCATAAAAAGA
The DNA here is from genome assembly GCA_963920635.1 of Pseudeuparius sepicola. NCBI lineage: Eukaryota > Metazoa > Arthropoda > Insecta > Coleoptera > Anthribidae > Pseudeuparius > Pseudeuparius sepicola. Next base: position 39,594,727 of record OY987302.1, on the reverse strand, counting down.
ACTTCAGTGCCGAGGTACATACTATATTTTTTTTGAAATCGGAAAAAAAAATGTTTTATTAGGCAAGAAAATAATAATAATGGATCACCTGTCCACGAACCGACTACGCGCGGCGTTGCTTGACTTTACCGGCCGCTCTACCTAGGACAAGTATAATGATGTACGGCACCTTCTGACAGAAAAACCAAACTGCTGCTTCTTGTGCAGCCTACACAACAAATCTATTGATATTCAAATTTACTAAAATATGTATACTGAAGGATTGCGCTTCTATAGGAAACAATTTCGCAATGTATACGAAAAGTTAAATGAGCCTTTATCGGCCGGGTTTTGAATATTTGGTCACTTTTGACGGGCGATTTCTCCGCGTCGGACGTTTGATGTTTACATCTCCCAAGGCCTACTTATTGAAAAAATCGTACAATAATGGGCTACATTATTGTACAATTTCTGTGCTTTTAGTGACGATTTTGGGACATTTTAATGCCGATTTCAAGAAAATGTATTATTTTTAGTCCGAATTGGTTTAATCATAATCCATGACAAGCTTGATGATTGCCTTTGTTGTTGTTACTGTGGGAATACCTAAAATTGTTGTAAAAAGAACACCTTTGAGTTAGTTTTTGCCAAATTTGGTATACGGGAGTTGAAAGGTGCTACGTCGCGCTCTAAAGTACCTAGGTAAGATTTTCTGTAAAAAAAGTCGCTAATTGAATTTCTTGAAAATTCGCTATTTTAAAGACCCTAGCGGGCCACGAAAATGCGCGCCTATGAGAAACTCTCCCTTGGTGGGGGTGGGACCAAGTACCACTAAAATATAGAGACCATTTATTTTCATTGCCTTCCATATATTTCTGAGATGTCGCGTATCGCATTGGGATACCACTGTATTTTCTTAAAGAGTGAATTCTAAACTACCTCGACTTCGACCCTGATTCAAATATAACTTCCTATTAAAGCCATTATTACATTTTCTGATTTTTGTTACAGGTCGAAGACGACTCCATATATTCCACCATAAGTTTCCGCCGCCTTGGTCCCTTTTAGCTTTAATATTGTTGTCTTCTTTTATTAGTATAGTAGGTAAGTACCACAATTTTTTTACCTAGTTAGTATCTTGTGTTTATAATGATATATGATATACCTCATTGTTTTGATCTCTATACTTTACGAATATGGTAGCAAAATATAGGGGAACATGGTTAGAGACTATATAGAGATATCCAAGTTTTAGTCGATTATAGAACAATTTATATACTACTGCGCACTGCTAATTCCCCGCACATTACTTGTATTTATTCATTACCTATCGTCTTTTCCACTGTTCCGGCCTTGTCATTTTTTTCCAATTGATGTATTTTTTCAATAATGTATTTAGTAAAAAATATTGGAAAATGAAAGCTTTACTTCATGGAAGAGTATAATTAATGAAGCTGTGTTATAGTTTTTCTAAGTTCACAAGCGTACATAAATAAGTTACTTATATTAAGTATTCCCACTAATAGGTAGTAGGGAATATATCCTGGTGTACCTTCATTATTTGCCTCAATTATTAAAACTCACATTAAAATGATACCCCAGGTCTAATAACATTTTTCTTTGAGAATGCAGAGAATCAACCTTTAAATTACGCTTTCGTATGAATTTGTATTGAAAGTTAAACAGGGGAGGCAGCTTGTCATTAACAACATTAGCCTTATATTCATGTGGATTTCCCACAAATTTTATTAATATGTCTGGGAATTCTTATACAGACATTATATTATACTAAACGATTTTACTAAAAAAATTGAACCATTAATAAATGCAAGAAATATTGCAATATTATATAATATAATATAGGGTTTTCCATAACTTACCTACTGCCTTTTGATAAAGGGCAACATTCTACTCATAAATTATGTTACCCTTGTTTTTTTTTTCAGTTCCAGATTAAAGCAATATGAGTTCTTAATAAAAGTAGACATATAAATATTCGCTTCTTTGATAATAATTATTGGATGGCTTCGCCAATTTTGCTCAATACATATTTTTGGCATAAACTAATTGGGTTTGGATTAAATTTGTTATGCCTGTTAGGGTTTCACGAGACGAGAAATCTCGTCTCGAAAGGAATTTCTCGCCTCGTCTCGATCATCGAGACGAGAAATTAACATACTCTTGTCTCGATGTCTTTCTCGAAAAAAAAAAATTCTCGATCTCGATTCGAGACTCTCGAACTTTTCGAGTCTTGAAACTGTGTTCATAATTTTTTTAAGCTCGTTGACAACGATTGTCTCAATAATGGTTACTTACCAACGGTTACTGCAACATCGTTGTCAACAAGCTTAACAAAACTCAAACTTAAACCTTGATTGTACCATCGGGCCTTAGAAATAAATTGTAGTAGCTGTGAAGTATAAATAACTACACGTATTTTTAAGAAAAATAATAGGTATAAGCAGAGCATATAAAACAACCAGCAGTATAACTTACTCTTGAGAAGTCAGAGGTGTAGTCGGGAAAATCAATTCAGAAATCCCTATAGAGTAGTATTAGTAAAGTATATACCTAGTGAGTGGTAAGCACAATTTACAAAAGGCACAATCCACGGCACTGTAATATCTCTCATACAGCCAAAAAAGAACTGCCCAATCGCCCCGACACTGCATCAATTTGACAGAATCTATTCCCACATGGCGGCTGCGCGAAGAGGTGCGCAGAATTTTCCTGCCGTGGGGAGTGACACTGCTGATTGTTTTATTTGCTCTGGTATAAGGTACCTAAAACTGGTAAATAGATTCAAGGCCATGCTTGTTATCAGGGGCGAGCTGACCCGGCAGCAGAGGTCTGCGTCGCAGACGGGCGGTCAAATCCAGGGGCGGCCATAGGCCGCCCTTCCGTCGCGAAAAAATATTTTTTTCAGAAAAAAGTAGTAAGTCTTGCCTCTACATTACTTGCATTCGCCCTCAAAAAGAATATCGTCAACAATGCACCATTTTTGCTGGCATGTCTATTGTCATTCATTATTTGCCTTCAAAACTTCCATGGCACACTTTTCTAAACGCAGAAAATTATTAAATTGTTATTTTTGGACTTATTTAATTTTTTTTTTATTTTGACAAAATTTTGGATTGAAGGTTCTGGAGCGATTCTGAACAACTTTCGTAGAAAATTTGTTTGAAAGAAAAATGCCTAATATGACTTTCGGATTTTTAGCCTCGATTGTTGCATCGCAGGTGGCTTTGACCTTGGAGTAGGTAACTAATATTTTGAAAATAAGTAGGCAACAATCTACCTTTGGTAAAAATTTCGTTCTGGTCGGTTAAAGATTAAAGAAGTTATAAGGTTGTTACACTCTTAAGTGAGACACTCTGAATATACAGGGTGTAACTTTGATAGGTACAAATTCTAGAAAACAATATTAAACATTAACAATTTTTTTCATAAATTAGGTTTTTTCAAAGAAATATCTCTTTAAATAATAGAATAATTATTCATACACCAAAATTGGATTTATTTCATAAATGGGTTGGATAAAACATTTTTTTTCATTTCGAGATCGAGAAATCTCGAAACCTTTTTCTCGATCTTGTCTCGACAAAAAAAATGCAGTGTTGTCCCGATCTCGTCTCGAATTTCGAGAGTCTCGTGAAACCCTGATGCCTGTTAGAAGGCACTCATGGCAGTAACGTGACTTTCGCCTTTTGATGAAAAATATTTGTTTACCAAAAAACCGAATATACCGAACTTGCCGTGCAAAAGTTTGCACCAAATGGGAAAAATTTCATTATTCGAATCCGATTTCTTGCTATGTTGGTGCATGTTTTGGGTACACTATTATAAAGGGTACATTATTACACAGCTTACCCTATTACTTCTGTAAATGTGTAGAAAAGTTAGCTTCTCCAAAATGTGTCTCAATTATTTACACAAGGCCACAAGTGGAAGCTACAGATATTTAAAAACTAAACATCGGCAACGTTAATTGCAGTTATTCTAGGTATTTTACTCGCTTTAGTGACCATTGACCGTAGTTAACCTCTTGCTCGCAACGCCGGCCGTGCTTAATCTGTGTTTAGTAAATAATATGGAAGATTTCTTAGCGGGAGAGCTTCCTGGACGCGCTGCTGCAGTTTCTGGCACCTCATCCATTTTCCTTGCTAGTCTAAACCGGTGGGAAAAACTCCGCGACCATTATCTATGAAAAATTCCTTTAAATCCGCACTTGCGTGGGCTTCGTATGCGTTGCATGTCGAATTATAACTGGTAAAAAAGAGCCGGTTCTTAGCAGCAAGACGAAGAAATTTTATTTAAAGTAAAAATTAGTGAGTTAGTTACAATTTTATTTAAGATTTTCTGTAGCGGGATACCTGCAACGCAAGTTGACTTCGAGCGGCAAATATATAACCGCGATTTTAAATTTTATTTTAGGTTTTGTGGATCTAATAATCAGTTTTGTCCTTAACAGCATCGCCTCCGCGTCTGTCTCTGATTGGATTACATGGGAAAAATTACAGTTTGTTAGGCTCTTAGACAAGGGAGAGGAGATAGGACGCATAATGCGGCCAAATTGAGTGTACCCAGATCGGCACCACCAGTGGCGTATCGCGTGGGACTGGTAAAGAATGAAAAATGCCTATAAAGCATTACTGTTTATAAGGGGGGGTTTATAAAGGGACTAAATTTCGACAAAGCAAAAAAATGTTAGTTGTTTGAGTCGGTATACAAATAATAAAATGTATTTTTTCCTTGAAGCTATTTTTTTAACTATAAATATTTACCTATGAAAGGTTATTCCTTATACTTTCTGTTCACTTCGACTCTTGCAACCAAAAGCTGAACAAAATACCATTATGATGCTACAAAAACAACAATGTCTTCAGTCCGTATTGTATTAGCGCAAAATCACAAAAAGTAAACCTGCTGGTAACACACGATGTCTGGCACCGAATTATATATAAAATTATATAAGAATTATATTTAAAAATGTTTGCAAAACCACCCCTATTGCGGGGTTCGTAACACGACTTCGATGGTGATTTTTTGGGGTTATACTCAGGACGCTACCCACAACGAACCCTGAAAATATCTACCTGATAAGATTTTTTTTCTACCTCTATAAAAAATTACAATTTTCTTGGACTATCTGCAAGAATGGTCATATATTGTTGTGTTTCTTGTTGTAAGAAAACAAGCAACACTAATATAATTCATATTGTGCCTAAGATAGATTTAAGTGAAACAATGTTTCGATTAAACAAATAAATAGTTATTAATCCAAACATTTAATCTGCAATTTAGAAGCGTTTCTAAGAATGGATTTTCATGAAATAGTTAAAGTTCCGGCCATATTGACGTTATAGTATTTACCTCTACTGCATTTAAGGCGCTGCAGTCAGTCAATTTGGCGGGAGAGGGGGAGTGCCCAATCTTGAACCTCTATAATCTGTGAATGATATCAAAACTGGGGGAATAAATGTCTTTTCATACATCAGAATAAAAGTTCATAAAATGTAACCCTCGATATAGCCTTCATTTATTTTAACTGTTTGGATGGAGTAAGATTCAGTAAATAATATTAAACAAAAATGGAACAGGTTCAGTTTGTATGGCTGTCTATCTATAGGTACAGATTTTGTAATTTTTAATCTTTATGGTATTGATTTTTTGTTAATCTTGTAGTCGGTAAATTTAACTGAAATACTATTCCCACATTCTGTCGAGCAGTATTGAATTGCTATTTTAAGTTGATGTTTGCCTAAAACGCTTGTGTTGAAATTATTAACAGTCCAATAGCATTGCTAAATATTTGTAATAGATAATAACAATAGCGTAGATACAAGATATACATACATATATTATGTATGTTAATACTGTTAATTCCTATAATCTAGGTGGGAATGTGCGGTTAGTACATGCATGCCTAGAATATCGCATATATAATGGGCACTTTTTCATGATTCTTGGAAGATATTTCTCGTTCTGGGTAAGAAGGAAAGTATGAGAACGTATATATATTAGAACCAGAAGTGATCGCATGACTAGACGTTTAAATATGCAAAAGCTTGGTTGATTTGATTTTAGTATTGGCACCTGGACGGCGGAAGTGGTGATTTGAATTCGTTTCAACCTGAAAATTTTGACCGCTTGGTTATAGAGCGCGCTGGGACAATTCCCGACACGAAGGGGCAAAAATAGAGCCCGGCAATATCTCGGTCAACGACATATTACGTGCGCCGCGCCGGCCTTTACCGTGCGTTCCAGATAAAAAAGAACGCATATTTAAGCGGCGCATAAGAAGGCCCGCTTAAGACACGAATCCCTATTCTAATTAGCGAGCACGGGAGGAGAGAAAGGGGATACCACCCATTCAAGAGTTGCCTGTTCACTCTGCGAGACGGCGGCTTGGCCGCCGGCCAACTTTGGTTCTATATACACGCCACCAGACACAATAAGTTGTGCAAAATGTGTCATTTGGCCGTTTAGAGAATTATTTGCACTTGGCTTTAAGTGTTTCAGTCTTAAGAACTCGGAATCTGTCCATTCGCTAAGGACTAACTATTTCACAAGTTAATGAAAAATCGTGCCATACTATACATGAAAGTACTGATATATTATGTTCTTTCCCACTATTTTTTTGTTATCAAAATTAAAAGAGTGTATCTAATTTTTGTAAAGAATGTTCAAGTAACGCTGTTTTGTTTTGGCGTGTATTTGACAAGTTTTAAAAAATAGTGAGAAAGAAACATTCTACAAGTGTTATCAAAAAACAAGACGCAGACAGTCTTAGTACGTCCTACTTTAATTTAATCAAAAAAATAAAAATAAAATAATATAGAATAACAACGAAAAACCAGTTTCAACATTTTAGAATAATTAATTATTTATTTATTAAGGGTACCTCATAATATAATACCAAACACCTTGTAGTCAACCAAAAGAAAATGCGAAGGAATCGTTTTTTGCACCAATAAAAAGGAAAAAAAGGAAGTTTTTCTTTAAACAGACTTACTGATATCGGTTTAATTCTAGAAATGTACAGCCGTCGATGTGTTTGCAGCATTCTTCCTCTCAGAGAAAGTTTCTACTATTTATGTTTTGGAGATTTTCGAATTTTGACACTAAGCTATATCCGAGGCTATATCTAAATCTATCCAGTGAAATTATTTTTGTCGACAAAAGAAATCTACTTTTATATGCAAGTGTACCTGTTTTTCTCTTAATTTTAACATGACAAAATATGTCACTAATATGTATATCCTTGACCACATTTAATTGTTTATTCCCAAATTGCAGTGTCCTGATGAAGACCTAATAAACAGGTCGACACGTCGACAAAGCTGAAATAATAGTTTTCTTACATAACTAAAGACGATAATCCAACTAACAAAAATTGAATCTTATGTAAATATGTTTGTTCTAACGGTTTGGAAGATATATGATCGATTAAATTTTAGAAATTTTCATATTGAAAATAGGAGTAGCCATCGAAAAACAACGCTAAGAAAGTGCTACGTGTAAAATGGGACACCAGCACCCCATTAACACAATATATCGCAAATTGACAAAATAAATAAACCTTTGGCACAGATTAAAGGAGCCATGGATAGTCAGAAGCATTGTTGAAACCGTCCGCTGAAAATTCCGCTACACCAACTTTCAAACTTTAATTTTGGAGCGAAAACAAATTAAAACAGATATATTCTAATACCCTACAATTCTTAGGACTCGATACTAAGTTGAGGTAAAGGTATTTTTCTTGAAATCGGCAGTAAAGTGTCCCAAAATCGTCATTAAAAGCACAGAAATCTTACAATAATGGGCTACATTATTGTACGATTTTTTCAATAAGTAATAATAATTGTTTAATTTAAATAATTAATAAGAAATTGTCATCTATAGCAGCGCAATCCTTCAGTATACATAGGTATTTTAGTAGGTTTGAATATCAGTAGATTTCTTATGGAGGCTGCACAGGAAGCAGCAGTTTGGTTTTTCTGTACGAAGGTGCCGTGTCTTGTCGTACTTGACCTAGGTAGAGCGATCGTCAAAGTCAAGCAATGCCGCGCGTAGTCGGTTCATGGACGGGTGATCCCTTATTATTATTTTCTTGCCTAATAAAACATTCTTTTTTCCGATTTCAAAAAAAATATAATATGTACCTCGGCACTGAAGTTCTTTTTATGACTTCTGTGGTTTATTTGCCTCGGCATTCCACATGAGTCATAAAAAGTTGAACTTCAGTGCCTTGGTACATAAATAACTATTAATTTAGATATTACTTTTTATATCAAATATTTTATGCAAAATATTTGGTTAGCGTGCGGAAATTTCAACAATGGTTCTGACAGTATGTGGAGCTTTGTCTATGCCTTTGGTAAGAAATGTCTAAGAACACCTTTTCTTTGCTGTAGAGAGGAAATAAATGCCTATACAGGGTATTACTATAATATTAATTTTAAAAGTCATGAAGTTAGGTATGTTAATCTGGTAACAAATTTTACACATTGCTTTTTCTTAAGGATTTTTCCATGGCTACTCCTGTTTTCGATATGAAAATTTCCAAAATTGAATCGTCCATACCTTACAAACAGTTTGAGTAAACATATACGATCAAAGTCTAGAGAATACTATAGACTTTGATACGACTATGTATATTGTTGTAATCGGAAAGAAACGTATATATTTCGAAAAAGTAAACACATACAGGGTGTTATTATAATAAAAACATGAGAAACCCTCTAACTTTTTATTTGATGTTCAATTGTTTTTCTCAGTACAGATTTGAAGAATTTTGAAAAAAATTACATAAAAGTAAGGTGGGGCTGTTACTTTCTCACTTTCTCCAAAAGGATTCATATAAACAGCGAATTTACCTGCACATAAAATAAGCAACTCTCATATTCGAAACGCCAAAAGCACTCGAGTTTACTGTCGTCACTTATATTTTGGCACAGACTGTTACAGACTGCATGTACAGGGTGTTCCTGTATATTTTGACCCACCCCTAGAGCCTATATTTTTCGAGTTAGAAAAACATTACTTAAATGAAAGTTGTAGGGTTTTTTCTGAACCGCTAGAATCTGTTATTAGATAAAACAAATGAGCGTCGCAAATTTATGAAAAAAATATAAACTTACTTTTTTCTAATGGAATACCCTGTATATTTGTGGATTTTTGAATTGCACGCATTTTTCCGATTCCAACAATATAAATATGTTATATAAGCATTCGCATGATATTCCAAATTGCAGATAAATGCGATCTTTATATTTAATCAAGGTTGCCATGGAAAAACATTTCAACTTAGGCAAGGGCATTCCTGTCAATCCATTATTTTTTGGACAATACACCTTGGTACCCTACAACTTTAATTTAAGTAATTTTTTTATAACTCCAAACATAGAGGCTCTAGGGGTGAGTCAAAATATACGGGAACACCCTGTACATGTAGGGTTATTCAGGGTTATTCAAAAACAAATGCCACCCGTAACACAGCGGTATTCTACTTTAAAAATAAAGTGACCCGTGTTTTTTCTTTTTGTTCAAAGCTCTATATTAAGGGCCCCACGGGCCCTTAAAAGGGGCCCTAAAATTTCGTTTTTCGCTATATCTTTTAAACGGCTCGATCGATTTTAATGATCTTTTGCACACGTTCATAGATAATTATGTCACATAATTATGTTATAATGCAGTATCCGCAACCGCCAGAGGGCGCCACTTGTGCCAACCAGTTTCATTTATTACGCTCAGAACTTTTTTGCCCACAGTTAACTTGTAAATTAATTTGAACCACTTTGTAAAAAAATCCATTCTCTACAAAAAAATGATTCTACTGTTTTTTTCACAAATTTTACCGTTTCGGAGATAAAGCCCAAAATTCAGCCATCATGCACGTACCACGAACCCACTAATATTAAACATTTGTGGCATAATGATCTAGTTATTTTTGGAAACAAACAATGAAACAATCACATTTACCTTTTGACCAGTTTTGTTGTAATTTAATACATTTAGTTAAGTTTCCCTAATAAAATAATGATACAAATACCTAATATTGAAATAACTACAGCAAATGCTCAAAAACTTTCAAATTCTTAGCATTTGCTTGAAACTAAATGTCAAATACTTAATAAGTCCTCTTAAGTGTGATTGTTTCCAAAGGTAACTAGATCATTATGCCACTAATGTTTAATATGCGTGGGTACAAGGTACGTGCATGATGACTGAATTTTGGGCGTTATCTCCGAAACGGTAAAATTTATGAAAAAAAACAGTAGAATCATTTTTTGTAGAGAATGGAATTTTTACAAAGTGGTTCGAATTAATTTACAAGTTAACTGTGTACAAGTGGCGCCCTCTGGCGATTGCGGATACTGCACTACAACATAATTATGTGACATAATTATCTATGAACGTGTGCAAAATATCATTAAAATCGATCAAGCCGTTTAAAAGATATAGCGAAAAAACGAAATTTTAGGGCCCCTATCTGACTTTATGCATATCCACGTGAATACTTTAAAATGCCAATAACCAAAGTCAAAATAAGAAAATGACACTTAATCTTCCGACCAGTATCTTGGGCGATTTGCATCATTCGATTCAAACTTTACTCTTGCTCATCCTTAACCAAATATAATCGGAGAGAAATATTTTCAGGATTGTTTAAAAATTGCGCCGCTTCCCTGCAGTAGTCATTTAAGTCGGCAATCTGAAAAGGCAGAGTTCGGCGTTGGCGAAACGCACATTGGAAACGTCGGCGCCGACTGTGAAGAGGCCGCGAACCGGCCGGCGCGGCGCCGGCCCAGACGTTGTTAAATTTCGGGTAATTCGCTCTGCTCGCCGATTTTTATCTGCGAAATAACCACCTTAGAAAGCACGCAGGCAGGCCCATCGCGAAAAAGGTTAAAACGAACAAAGTGCCGTTGAACCCACATAAATCTTTTCGGTGCGGGCTTGTCGCCCGGCACGATACGTTAGCCGCATTAGAATGGAAATCCTGGAATAGGGCTGGATTTGGGCCGCCCGATAAGTTTGGTCGATAGCCGCCGCACGGAAACATCTCGTAATCTGAAATTGTCCAGAACCGACGGAATTTGGAAAGCTATTCAAAACCGGAACGCTATTTGGTTCACGAAAGAGCTAGCCGCATGAAAATTTGCCATCGTCTGGTTATCACTCACGCTGTCAGGTTGTCAGGGTTCACCGTCCTACCCTGTATAATTTGTTTCATTTTCGGTGTTTTAACTGTTAAAAAACAATCATCACCGCCGCTGTAATGGAATGTCATCACTAATCATAAAATATGACATAACACAGTGTTGTCAACCGACCGACATGCCCCAAAAGTGTAAATAATATCGATATCATTATCAATAGCTATTTTTCCACTGCTCATTTGTACAGGGTCCGGCATTGAAACTTTCTTTTTTAAAGGTAAAAAATAAAAATATAAATTGTACAGTGTGGGCCAAATTGGACACTTTTAAAGGGAAACTCCTATTTTTGACGGAGATAGATGAAAACTGATACCAGTGTCTGAGGCTCATTTTTTATGATAAACTTAATGGCGAAAACCGCAAATCGATATCTGTCGCCGTTCTTGAGTTACAGGGCGTTTTTCGAAAATGTGCGTTTTCGAAAAGTGGGCGTAACTTTTTTCGGGTTGAAAATTGTGTGTTTCTGTAAAAGAATTCTTAAAGCACTTTTTTTACTTAGAATCCAATGCTGCTACTACTTTTTTTCTAGTCAATGGTGTAAGAGTTACCGATAAAAAATATTATTTTTAAATGGAACACCCTGTATATTTTTGTATTTTTTAATAGAGCAAAAAATTACCATTCCAAAAATATATAACACTTAATGATTTACTTAAGAAGTTATCAATTACTAATAGGTTTTATGATTTCATGTGTATAATTGGAAGCACGCCCTTTCAACAAGTAGGCTTAGGACGGTCAGACAATGAAACAACCGTGGAAAAATGTTTACTGTCACCTACCTGTCAAATTTTCAGTTGGACTGTTTAGGCAGGGTAAAGATTTTTCTATTTTTGTGTAATATATAAAATTTTTAACATACCTACAATGAAATTTGAAAGTTATGAAAAATGGGATATGATGTTTTATACAACCCGGGGAAAAATCAGATGCAACGAGCAATGTATACTACCAGCGGTATCCAGAGAAAAGACATCCTTTCAAGCACATTTTTGCAAGATTCCGACACAATTTGATTAATAGTGTTAGAGTAATAGTTAATAGATTTGATTAACAGTAGGCCGAAAAGGTAGGTACGAGTTAAATAGAGATAGGCATTTTCCCCGAATTGTATAAAACAGACTATCATATCCCATTTTTCATATCTTTCAAATTTCATTGTAGGTATGTTATAAAGTTTATAAATTACGCAAAAATAGAAAAATCTTTACCCTGTCTAAACAGCCTAACTGAAAATTTGACGGGTAGGTAACAGTAAACATTTTTCCAAGGTTGTTTCATTGTCTCACCGTCCAAAGCCTACTGTTGAAAGGGGTGCTTCCAATTATACACATGAAATCATAATTGATAACTACTTAAATAAATCTTTAAGTGTTATATAATTTTGGAATGGTAATTTTTTGCTCTATTAAAAAATGCCAAAAATACAGTGTTCCATTTAAAAAATAATATTTTTTATCGCTAACTCTTAAACCATTGACTAGAGAAAAAATTTAGTAGCAGCATTGGATTCTACGTAAAAAAAGTGCTTTAAGAATGTTTTTACAGAAACACAAAATTTTCAACCCGAAAAAAGTTACGGCCACTTTTCGAAAACGCACATTTTCGAAAAACGCCCTTTAACTCAAGAACGGTGACAGATATCGATTTGCGGTTTCCGTCATTAAGTTTATTATAAAAAATGAGCCTCAGAAACCGATATCAGTTTTTGTCTATCTCCGTCAAAAAAAGGAGTTTCCCTTTAAAAGTGTCCAATTTGGCCCACCCAGTACATTTTATTTTTCATTATTATTAGTATTAAGCAATAACATGGGAAGTTTGAAATTAAGATGTCTTAAAAAGAATATTTCACAAGTGTCTACCGTTGCTGTTGATGCATTGTTGTAGCCGATTTCTGAAGTTGATGTGGACTCTTTCGAGCATTGCAACCGGTATATTGGTACATCTCGTGACGAATATTGTTTTTCAATTTTTCCACAGTTGCGGAACTGTTGATATGGACTTTAGATTTAAGGTAGCCCCATAGGACTTCAGATTTAAGGTAGCCCCATAGAAAAAATCACATGAGGCTAAATCTGGCGAGCGTACGGGCCACGGTATGTCACCCCTGTTGTTGGAGACAAGTCGCCCTGGAAAGATTCGGGGCTACCTTAAATCTAAAGTCCATAACAACGGTCCTCCAACTACAACAATGCGTCGACAGCAACGGTCGACACTTGTCAAATATTCTTTTTAAGACATCTTAATTTCAAACTTCCCATGTTATTGCTTAATACTAATAATAAAAATAAATAAAATGTACAATTTTTTTTTATTTTTTACGTTTAAAAAAGTTTCAATGCCGGACCCTGTATATAAAAGGTTTTTTAGCTCCAAAAATAAAGGCTGTAAGAGAACCTACAAAGGCTGTAAGAGAACCTACCTCAAAAAATAGGGAAAGGCCCTGTTTCCTTTCTCTTTACTTTTATATTCCGTTAATAGATTTTTCTTGAATTCGGCAGTGAAGTGTCTCAAAATCGTCATTAAAAGCTCAGAAATCGGCACTGAACTAGCCCATTATTGTAGGATTTTTTCAATAAGCAGGCCTTGGCGAGATGTAAACATCAAACGTCAGACGCGGAGCCTTTACCCGTCAAAAGTGACCAAATATTCAAAACCCGGCTAATAAAGGCTCATTTTACTTTTCGTACACATTGCGAAATTGTTACCTATAATTTGACCTTTCAGCCTGCTTGGTTTAAAACCTCGTTTAAAACTAATTTGTAACTTTCGAAAAATCAAGTAGGTATGCCTTGGAAATTAAGTAGGTATGAAAGAAAGTGGATCACTAAAGTGCCCTTTGTTGTCCCTAATGTTGCCTAAGTTTGTTATTTACGTCCACATTTCCTCAGGATTCCTCAATACAATTTTAAATTTTTCTTCTATACCTACGTTTTTGGTGTTTTGACTGAACTAATTCTCATAATAATTTTTACCTCGATTTTTACGTACCTATATTAATTTTCCACATTCGCATACTACCATTTGACCACGTCTAGAAAGCTGCACTGCTGAAGATGACCCCCAGGAGGGTTCAAACATAATATGTACAGTTGATCTGTTGATTAAAGAAACTGTGTTTGTGGAGCGGAGACTGTAAGTTTTACCCTTGTTATTGTATTCAAGTTTGTTGTTGTGAATGCTCCTTCAAAAACCATGCAGTCTTAGCGAAATCCGTTGTTTTTAATGCTATCGTGCAGCAAAACCCTTCATAAAGTTACAAATAATGTAGCATGGTCTGTCATAATTATCAACCCTCTCAACATTATTACACTTCCAAACCGGACAAACCTTTGAAACTTTCCAGATTTTGGGGATTTTTTTGATTTTTTTATACTATTTCAGTCGTTCAGCACCAAAACGAAGTGATTCGGTATCTATTTGGGGAAACAAACCTTTAGCAAATATTAGTTAGTGGATTGTCGATTTCAACTCGCATTGATGGACCGGGGTTTTTTAATAAACGCTTAGTGGAAATCGAGTCGTAGAACTAGACGGCCGTTGACGGGAAAGTTGGATTTGCAACTTAGCTACTTAGTAGTTGTTTTTGAGGTTTATGAATTTTTTGAATTTGTCCAAAAATATATATTAAGATCTGATCTTATTTCCTCTGGTTGACAACATGGATCGTTTTGGATGCTGATTTGACTTTGGCAAGTGCCAAAATTACTTTTCTTTGTCGCGAACTATCTTGCCATGTTGACAAATAATTTGGCCAATATCTCTCTTGCGTGCTTTGAATATTTTGTAGCCACTTATGCAAATTACGATTACTAGACGGAAGGAAATAAATAACAATCGACTAGAATTCATAATGAGTAAGAGGGACGACTCATCCATCTGCTTTCCGAATGGGAAAATTCAGTCGAAAATAAAGTCCCAGTAGTTTCTTATGTGAATATTTCATAATCTTATCCGATCAAGCTGGTTCCTATCTTTTTTTTATACAGCAATAGTGCTTCTTTTGTTAAGTGGAAAATGGACTATAAAACTGTCATCGTCGATGGACAAGTGTAAAATGTCTTTGCTTTTAACTATAAATTTTGACACTGTTATAGATAATCTTTTAAGATATGTACTTCTCAGCTGACACCATCTAGATGATTTAAATTATACTCGCACTGAATTTTCAGGCATTATTTGGTCTTAAAATTAATATATTTTGTATAGAGAGAGTGAGTAATTTTTGTATCTGGCAAAACTTTGCTGCTCTATCGGGTGAGTAAGCAATCTAAAATTTGAATTGGTTGTTAGAATTAAGTAACAAAACAAACAACAAACTCTAAATAGCGTATAGTAGACAAATTTTGCATATACTGAAACTTTAAAAAGCCTCTACTTGACAAAGAAAAATCAACATCTACATCTAAATTGCAACTAGCATAGATATCGCCGAGAAAACACTACACTTTTTCACAAACAACCTCCTGCCTGCCTACGGCATTTCGATCGCGTGTACATAACCGAGTGGCCCTGCGGTTGTTTTCTATGGATTCCGCCGCATTGTATTTCCTATACACACGCTCCAAGGAGAACGAACACTCGAGGGGCGGTGTCGCAATCAAATGGGGTTCGCTCTAATACTGGGCTTTCAATTCTTCTCTTGATTTGTATTTACGCTGTTCTCCCTGCACCCTGCACAGGTGGTACGACGTGCGCCATAGCGACAAACGCGTACAGAGTAATCCAGTTTGGTATCAAGTCACGAGAAAGTTATGAGTATAAAACCTATTGTGTTACCCCTCTGGGCGATGGAAATAAATAGTTTTTACGCGAAATTGTTGCACTTCAGAACTGCAAAAAGTTTCATTTAAATTGAATAACTTCTGCAAAAGTTATTGCGAAAAATATGTTTTTAAACTGTGCCTATGTGTAACTTTTTTATTATGCATTTTCGGACCCATGTTTATAAGAATCTTTTTGTTTAAAATAACATTTCCCGTCTGTCATATTACGTTGGCACTATAATTTAGAAAGACCCTGTATATTATGGGTATCTTAGAATATTATTTGAAAGAGGCATGGCATCATCGATGTTTCATTGTATTTACAAAGTGACATAAAAAGATTGAAAAAAATATATTAATTACAACATTAATATAGTTGATATTTGCTATTTTTTCTGTGGTATCTCACTTTTCTACTCTTAAAGGAATTATATTCAATCTTTTATTCTCTATGGCCTATAATACATATTATGCACCTTTTAAATTAACCTTGGGAATAGCCCCACGAAACACTTGTATGGGGTTATATCTGGAGAACAGAGATGCCACTCCACGAGTTCTCTTCAGCATCAATGTTTTTTTTTTTTTGAGAAATTTTTGTGAATTAGCGGCCATCATCATCTCATCCGTTCAAACCAAACAATTAGGTAGGTATGTTGGTTAAATAATTGTATCCTGATCTATAGGTATGGTTATACCGGGGCCCACGGAAACTTATCCGTGGGCCCCGGTTATATCCATTCAGTTATCCCAGAAACAGTCATACTGATAGGGATAATAGCTCGGATAACAGGTACTTATTGTTACAGTATTATTACTTACATTCAGAGGAAAGTAAGTTTTAAATAGGCGCACTTGTCTAATGTAGAGGTAGATGGTTTGTGTCATATTAGTTTTTTGTAACAAAAATATTGAATTGTAGTTCATTGTTATTGTTTTTTTATTTTGTATTCAAGTCTAAGAAACTAACGGATAATATAATATTACAATAATTCAATAATTTATGTCAACAATTATCCTATTTAGTTTTGCTTGCTTTAACGTCTATATTTCGATATGGTCTTTATCAGATTGGTAATTACTTCTTTATCCTTTCTAATTACAGACACTATAAAGATATTGTGCAACAGTTGATTTAATTACATTTCACCATTCAATAGCCAGAAACATACAGCAGATCACTTACTTGCCATGGAGGAATTAAGATATTTTTCAGGATACATTAGTCGGTGACAAAATGTAAAATGAGATGTCGTTAATTTTTTGTACGGATCAGACGAGTGTCTCACCGCTAAAAATGCCAAATGGCATTATATGACAGGACACTGTTTTGTGGCAGGTACTGCTCAGTGTCCTCTCATTTTTTCATATAAAGCCCCTGCTGCCGGTTCAGTCCAGTTGGTGTAGGTACTGTCAGTTTTCCTATTGCCTCTAACCTGCGTAATATTGTCAGCATACTTCCAAACCACTTCCGATTTAACCGGAAGTGAGATTAACTATTTTGTTTTAAATTGAACCCTCCCCCAATTTTGATTCAGTGTTTGAATTCCCTCAATGTTTCTTTCCACCGACGTACCATACATTAGTATTTGTTTAAAAAATTGGCTCTTACATATGTTTTTACATCCGGTTAAAGCAGAAGTAGCTTCTAAGGTCCGATTAGACTAAAATGCGGGTATATTTCCGCTCTATTAAACCACAGCTAATTTCGAATGTTTGCTGAAATTGAGAAATTGCACTCTATATTTCATTTTCGCAGTTATTTTCAAATTATTATGTATTAGTGAGGAGGCACTCTTATTTTAAATTGGTCGTAATTCCATCAAAACCAAAAGCCGTTCGAGGCGAGCTAGGCCAGCCAATGTTTACACTTTCAAAGCTCTACGTCGACGTTCAAGGATAGACGCGCACACTGGATCCGTTAGTTTATGCTAACCATTTTACGAGAAAGCAATAAATTTAAATTTGCCAGATAATTATAATTAATGCATAATTGTACTACGCTTTTCTAATAAAAAAGCCACGTATAGACAGTCCGCGTTACGGTAGACATAGCACTTCGTGTATTATCAGCCCATAGCCTACTCCGATGTATTAAGATGATAATTAATTATGTACGTTTTCGATACGGTCACCGACCACGTACACAAGAGAGTGCCGTATAAAGCTATGCTCCACTCTCAGACCGCTTTTCTTGCCGCCTTGACCATATCTCTACTTTCTTTGCAATTGCGTGCAGACGGACTTGCCATAGAAAAAATCGAGATGGAACTCCTAATATATAAATTAATATTTAGTACCTACTATTTTTAATGTTTACAGAATACTATAGGAAATTTTTAGTGCTCAAAATAACGACGCAATTTCATATTAATTTTTGCCTGCAATCCTTAATTTTGGAGGCATCTGCAAGCTGTTGGAATATTTTATTTATAATAATAATAATAATAAATGCTTTTATTTATTAATTCATAAAAAATTACACAAACAGAATTAACCAAATTGGTAGCGAGATCTAGCTTATAACGCTACTGTTACCTAATCACCAAACTTAACCTAAAGCTATTTCTACCGACTTATTAAAACCCTTAAATATAAAGTCTATACTACTTATTGGAAATAAGAATTAAAATTACTATAAACCGTTTGAATAAAGAACCCCAGGAAAGAGCAAATTTGGGCTTAACGCTCGACGGGGACCGTCTCTGCATATGGCGGTAGATCTGTTTGTGATAACATGAAATTTTCGCGCACATGAAGAAAATGGTAGATATGCACAGAACATTAGGTGAATTGCAGAAGAATAAACACTATTTTGGAATTATGGTATGATCTGATCAACAAGCTGAAGAAGCGAAAATTAAAGATATTATTTTGGAAGACTATTTTTTAACGTATGCAGGAATGAAAATAGAAAATTTTGTTTATAGCTTCAAAGCGAACCAATATAGTCCTCCATATAAAGAAGAAACTGAAAAATCTAATGCGTTTTATGCTTTCACATACTACAACTAGCCACGGACTGCGTTTCAAACCAAAAGGTACCAAATACTCTTGCTTGTTTTTTAGACTCGCTTTTCTTAAGAAAATGTATGGAAATATGCCATGTGAACTTGTCAAATTAGAGGGACATAACAAACAAATATTTTATTTTATTTTGAATATTAACTTCGTTGTAACAGACATATTATTTGCATGTTTTTATTTTATAAAAGATTCTGCAACAATAGTGTTTTAACTAAAACCACCGTGTAAATTTGTTTCGTCGTGTGGCGCCAGTGGCGACCGCTTGAAACAGCGCTATGCACAGGTCTTTACTATAGTGTTGGTCCAGGTTGAAGTATAACATAAAGGTGTATAAAAAAACTAACCTGGATATTTTGTGACATAATAGTTTATTTTTTTTTCAAAATATTTTTTCTCATTTTGAAAGGAAACTTCATAATCATCACATGGTCAAAAGGCGTCGTATAAAGAAAATAAAATTATACAAAAAAGCTAGCCGATTTCTAAGGGAAAACAATTTATAAAATCTGGCTGATTTCTAGCGGTTTGAAAATGGCAATCTGGCGGGACAAATTTCCAGATGGTTGGCAACACTGCATTCGATGGACATTTGGACAAACATTTCTTCAAAAAATACCAGTAATCCATTTATTTTATACATAACATTTTCAGAAGATAGTTCCCTAAGTTATGCGATAATAAAATAATTCCTGGCCAGGACAAATTTCCAACGAGCCGTTTTCAGTGGTTGGAATAAGGTAATTTGTGAAATCAAAAAGACAGAATATATTTAGTACTTACAGGTCGCAGATCCCCTATTTTTATTTAAGGTACCACACCATTTTTATGCGGCAAAAAATTCTAAAAAAATGTAAATAGACCCTTAAATTTTGGATCAATGAAAATGTGTACCGATTTGCTCTGATTAAAAATTTGAAATATTGGCATTTCAGACAATACAAATGTGAAAACAACGTTAAAATCGAAGCAGTTCGCATCTTAAGGGCAAGAGGTCACGCCCCTAGAAAATTTGATCTTGATATTTAATTTTAGCGCTTTTTCGGTTGTATAAAATATGTTTGAGCTTTATTTTCAACATAAAACATGAACAATGCCCATTCAATCATTAGGGACTGCGAAGTTCACTAAACACAGCGAAGTTCTTTAAATATCTGGCACTATGGATAACACAAAACCTTATGAAGCGTTTTCGTAATAAAGAGCTTGACAGGAATAAAAAGTCAAAATTAAATACTTCTTGAGTAGACTACAAAAGGCTTAGGAATCTTGTCTCTGCTATTTTGAAATATGAAAAGAAAGCCTATTTGACTCATAAGTTTTTAAAAGTCATCCGGCGAATTTTTTGCGTATCCTTAAATGGCTCAATGTTAACCCGATGTTGCTTGTGATGCTGGGAGGATTGCGATCCCTGACGATTTTGCCTCTTATTTCTGTTTCCCAGGTGGGTTCTTCCACTACATCGAGCGTTGATCTGCTTAAAAAGTATCGAAATCATTTGGCCTCTTCGGCTCCCTTCCGCTTCAGTGAAATTCCAGTTGGAAAATTTGAAAAACTTGAAAAAAATTAAATCTACCTATAATGCTAAGGGGGATGATTGCTCGGTTCTGAGGATGTTTTCTCTTGTGATATCTGACTTAATTTCCATACTTACCTAATTCTTTAATTAATTTCTGCATTAGACAAAATGTTGGAAAATTGCAAATATAATATCAGTTCCAAAGCGAGGTAACTTATCTGAGGTTTCACATTTTGGACCTATTAGTATCCTTTCTACCTTGTCGAAAATTCTCGAGAGAGTGATATGACTGATATGTGAGCAACTCAGTGACCATCTTGCACTAAATAACGTTATTCCTAACACTTAATCGGGTTTTCGAGTTCGTCATATTAGAACCACAGCCCTTCTCAACATATCTGATGAAATCGTTAGAGCTTCTGACAACTACAAAAACACCTTCCTCGTCCTGCTGGTCTAGCAAGGCTTTTGATACGATCGATCACTCGACACATTCTGCTCTAAACTCAACTATTTTGGACTGAATGCAGATTCGCTCGCCTCTGTTAAGAGTTATCTTGGTAACAGGCAAGAAAGAGTTGTTCTTAATGAATAAATATCTAAACTTTTCCATATTTATAGGGGTGTACCACAAGGAAGCATACGTATACACTGCTGACTTTCACAAATACTTTAATCACGTAAAGTCCCATCAATATGCCGACGATTTTCAACTTTATTAGTGGGTAGGGAAAAATACCTTGAACGTGAATGGCAATTAAAAAAATTCACCCAGAAGCTCTGATATAGTTGTGTTCTGTGGGTTTCCTCTGAAATAAGAACGTCAATATTAGCCAACATCTCTGGGACCTACTTGCTTAAACTTACCGTACTTCCCGCTTAGGTCGTATCCAACACGAACGACACACTTTTCTCATTCCTTTATTTCTCGTTATGTTTTATTGTCATAGTTAGGAACTGGTACTCATTTGCAATAGAATCGTCGCTGTGGGGGTGGTCCTCCCCTGTGACACCAGTTTAGATGTAAGTCCTTGAATCTTTCAAATCTTTTCCTTTCGATCTTTCTATATAGCTTTATGTAGTTTCTCTTCTTGTTTTTAGGTATGTTACCGGGTTATAGCCTGAGTTTACCGAGTTTTAGTATTATTACTGGGCGAGTTAGGGATGATGGGCTGCTTAGTCCCCTGACTTTCTTGTCTATGGCTTGTCGCAACGCTTGTGGATGGCTTGGCTTTGGGCATGCTTTCGCGTTGTGTATCGCACGTATTAGGCACGCTTTTTTGTACTTACGGGAGTATTTGTACGTACGTGGTGCCATATGTTGGAGAGTTTTGCTAGTTATCGTGTCATAGTGAGCGCTGTAAACGTTCGACTTTGAAAGTAGGTACCTGAGAGAAAGCTCTACAGAAATCTTTAATAATTACTTTTGTGTATTACGCTACAGTATTACTACCAGAGACGGCGCCACCCAGAAACCGGCGAAACTTGATTTGGCAAGTTTGTTTTGAGTTTCACAGCATTTGACAGTAATAATAGCTGCGGATGCGATGGGCGCGTGGTTTTTAAAACTGAAATCTCCAAAGTCTATCGAATTTTGGAAACAGTTTCAGTATTTTCCAATCACTGTTTGTTGACAGTTGACACTCTGTGCGTCTAGTGCTTGTGATTGTTTTGCGTGTGTACTCTTGAATTGTTAGAGCTTGTGCTGCGTGAAGTGTAATGACTAAAGAGCGGAATATATGCATTTAATTTCAATCGAAATATGCGCATATATATGCACCATTTTTATTTAAAATATGCAATAATATGCGTTTATTTTATATGTAAAAATACCTTAAAAAACACCAAAACTGATTTTAGAGAAAAGGTTTATTTTAAGAAAAATGAAAGGAAAACAAATACATAAAACACCTCGTAAAATACCTATATTAAAGCAGAATTATAAAAACATTTTAATTTGAAATTGTATAGTAGGAATTTATTATTAAATACTTTCAAAATTTTCCAATAAAAATCTTTGCCTTCTGTCGGTACAAATATGTTTATATATAGAAAAGCTTCTCTCAACATCTACCGATGTAATAGGACAATATTTTTTTGGGTATAGTAAAGTATAAGGCCAAGGTGCAACTTCGTTGGATGATTTACCATCAAAAATTCTCTTTACTGCCATTAAAGATTTGAATCCTTCATCCTTTTCTACAATAGCATCTAATTTGAGCTCTCATAATCTTGGTTATATCTTATATCTATAAATAAGTATAGGAAAAACATGCAAATATGCACAAAAATATAGTTTTTTCATAAATATGCAATGTTTTGAAAAATTTAATGAAGTATGCAAAAAATGCATATATATGCAATTTGCATATATTCCGCTCTTTAGTAATGACGTTCTCTAGGAATATGTGTCAGTTAGATGCTGAACGCGGAAAGTTTAAGGCCTGCTATCACTCTGTTATTGTCCCATGGACCAGGTAAATTAAAAAAATCCATACTTTTCGCATTTAAATTATGAAAACGAAACGGCAACGTCGCGGCCGGCGCCATGTGCTCCACCTGAACGCCTCATTCCCGTGCGGTAAGGTGCGCCCCGTTACGTGGGATTAGGGATAAATTGCCCCATTATTTAAACATGCAGTTTTTTTTGCTCCCAGCATCACAAGCAACATCAATACGCAAAAAATTCGTCGGATCACTTTTAAAAACTTATGACTCAGATAGGCTTTCTTTTCATATTTCAAAATGGCAGAGACATGATTCCTAAGCCTTTTGTAGTGTACTCAAGACGTATTTAACTTGTTATACCTGTCAAGCTCTTTATTATGAAAACGCATCATAAGGTTGTCTGTTATCCATGGTGCCGGAGATTTAGTGAACTTCTCTGTCCCTAATGATCGAATGGGCATTGTTCATGTTTTATGTTGGAAAAAAAAGCTCAAACATATTTTTTACAATCGAGAAAGGCGCTAAAATTAAATATTAAGATCAAATTTTCTAGGGGCGTGACAGCTTGCCCTTAAGATGCGGATTGCATTTTAACGTTGTTTTCGCATTTTTATTGTCTGAAATGCCAATATTTCAAATTTTTCATCAGAGCAAATCGGTAGGTACACATTTTCATTGATCAAAAATTTAACGGTATATTTATTTTTTTTTTGAATTTTTTGTCGCATAGAAATGGCGTGGTACCTTAAATAAAAATCGGGGATCTGCGACCTGTAAGTACTGAATATATTCTCTCTTTTTGATCATACAAATTACCTTATTTCAACGGCTGACAACGGCTTGGCAGAAATTTGTTATTATTATCGCATAACTTAGGGATAACTTCTGATTCTAAACCACAACTATCTTCTGAAAACGTTGTCTGTAAAATAAATGGATTACTGGTATTTTTTGTGGGGAAATGTTTGGCCAAAAAATGTCCATCGAAAGTTTTCTTATCTTCTCTGTTTAGGTTATTTCTTATGTATGTGTTCCAGCAGCCTTAGGGGCACCTCTTCAATAACTATCTCAAGCGGATCTCTGAGTTTGTCTGAAATGATATATTGTTCTTTTCATTATCTCCTTGGTAAGTTGAGTCAATATCCCAGGCCCGTCCAACTAATAGATATGTTTGGTCAACTTATTATTCTTCTTTGTTTTCGCTACCCCTATATCTATGGCTTCTCTGCTGTAAGGTAAAATTGCAATTTCTTTACGAAATACTTATTATAACTACTCGAAGAATGTACATCTTCATCCATGAATAGTTTCAAATTACGAAAATAGTTCCTGATTTGTGTGGCTTCTTGTGTGTAGAAGCAACGTAATTTTAATTGCTTTATTTTATGATCTAATTTTTCCCTTAAAAACTTCCTCTTGCAATGGCAATAAAAATTCTATTATGTGTACTTGGTAATTGGTTTCTTGAATAGAGATACTTATATACAATGAGCAATGTATCTATATTATATAGTTCACATGCAAAGCTAACTGCATTGAAATGGTCTAATTGTTAATAGCATCTGTGCCTTTCTGATTTCGTCTAACATTAAATTAAAAGAGTGTCGCATCCTTACCTTATCTATTGTTATTTCCGTTACAGAGTAATGCCTGCTTAAGGAATATAATTTTATTAATCACATATTAACAAATAAACTTTGGTCGAATACCCAAGTAAAATATCATTTTATTATTACAACTACGACCAGGAAATAAAAACATCTTAATATTTCTAATGTCACATCTCGTTAGATTCTGAAATAATGTTGTCGGTAGAGGAAATAATCGGATGTTATTTTTGTTTCATTTTAAAGAGTACGTATTTATTTATATTATTTTTTACTGTTAACGTAATTATCTGTTCAAAATAATGACTTTCGACGTTTCGACAATCTGGAAGTTAAATTAGTGTAACTTTGAAATGTTTGCATGTTCGTGCAATAATTAAAAGTGAATAAACAGTGCGAGAGCGTCGGGCAAAGTAACAAGTTTATTTTGGGCTTATTGCGGGAATCACGAAAGGAAACAATATTTTTCGGCTTTTTTGTGAAAATACAATAATTAAATCAGATTAATGGGGCGATATAAGTGGCGTATTACATGACTTTTTAATTTGAGATTATGTTGAGCGATAAAAACGTTAAATTTTGAATTCTAAATGTCCTCGATATAATCGTGGGAAATTATTGCCTCGGAGAAAATCACCAGTAAGGGAAATCCCACAAGATATAGTTTATTTTAAATCATTATGAAAATACATAATAACCTCGTTAAATTGACGGCCCGTTATTGGTTATTATAAGTAGGGGGTAAACAGCTGGAGCATTGTGGTGTACAAGGTGTCGCAGATCGGATGGTTTCGTGAGATATCTAGACAAAAAGTAGCTAAAGTGTACGTTGCTCGATTTTAGAAAAAAGTTGAATACCGCAAACCGCATCCTGATATCCCAATTTGTTTGGGAGGTACAGGGCGTTTCTCGTTTTGACGAGTTTCTTAAACGAACCATAATTTTTCTGTTTGTGAATATGTTCGATTTTTTAAAAACATTTTTTTTACTTGGAATTCATTTTAGTTATTAATAAACAGAAAAGCTTGAGAAACTCGACAAACAAAAATCTTTCAAACGAATCAAGATATCAAGATGCGGTTTACGGCATTCGATTTTTTCGAAAATCGAGCGCAGTTAAGTACAGGGTGATGCATATATCATGGGAAATGCGTTTTTCTCAGAAACGATTTTAAGGAAATTCGTTATGTAAAAAGTGTGCTATTTTGGCACACCTTCACTCACAGGTAAAGTAGAAATCTATGAAAATCTGAAATTGACGCTAGACGCCTCTACGCCTCGAATTTTTTCTCAAAATCATACCGTTGACTATCATACCTTTTTTATTGCATATTTTAAAAGACTGCTAAATTCTAAATAGTTATCCTTTAATAATTTGTTTCTGTTCCTAACCGTTAAAAAGTTATAAGCTAGTTCTTACAAATTATTTTTCCTAAATTTTTTACCCACCCTTTTCAAAGTAGACTTTTCTATTGGTCCTGTGAAATCAAGTGACCATTGGAAAAAGAGTGCAATAACTAGCATCAATTAATTCTAAACTAAAAAAAATAAAGTATGTTAAAATAAATATGTACATTATTAAAACACAAAATTATACATAAAATAATTGCGGTTAGCTAGAGCTTCTGTTAAAGTTAAAATAAAGTGCGTTTTATTAATGTTCATGCTTGTTGTAACACACTTATTCGATTTTTTAAATTCTCTAGTCTAATTTAATAAATCTATTATATATAGTTTATACTTGATGCTAGTTATTGCACTTTGTTTTCCTATGGCTAATTGAGTTCACAGAACCATCAGAACAGACAGAAGCGTCGCGACGTCTACAGTTGGATTCGGGTCTACTCTGTCTTTGAGTGAAGAAGTACCTATACCTCGGTACCTACCAAAATAATACACTTTTTACAAAACAATTTTCTTCTAAACGGTTCCGAGAAAATCGCATTTTTTATGACAAATGAGTCAACCTGTACACCGTAGCTACTTTTTGTCTATATATCTTTTGGGGAAATAGGAGAAACTCTCCAAAACCATCCAATCTGGGACACCCTGTACATTTTGTACAATGTATGGGCATTGCGAGAATATTATAGTCTATGTGGGGGCATTGTGGGACAATGCGGTTTAAAATCCTCCTCGCCATATATTATGTACACATTATATGAGAGCAAAACAGAATTTTTAATCAACGGTAGATATCGAAGACACATACTTCAAATTTCTTCATTTGTTTACAATTTGGATTCTAAAGAGTATTAGAACAACGTTGAGTATAATTATTTTATTGTTTTTTTTTGTTTTTACAGTAGTTTTAAATATCATTGCTCTTGCTGCTTTTGTTTCCAAATTATTCCGCTTTTCTGATGTCATTTTTTGAATTGAAGTGGTTGTGTTTTTTTTTAATTTTCAAAGAAAGCAACTGAAAATGGGTGCACATACACCAGGTTAATTTTTGGCAAAGAAACAAAACATGACAACTAGAGTGCACATCAGAGGCATTTAGAAGATTCAAGTACTCTTCTTCAGTTACAGACTATGGCTAATTTCTATTTTCATTTTAAGGTAACCTATGCATATAAAATAACTGTAAATATCCCTCTGTCTCTTGATTAGCTTTCTCTGTGGTGCAAAAAACTTGAGAACGTGCAAGCCCGAAGCCGTCTCAATAAGAAATTGATGTTGAAGAGAATTGTGTGTTTCACTTCCGATATCATGGACACAGAATTGGTCCAAACAAGGGTACAAATACTTATCTACAATAAAAAAATTGTGAATTCACCAACGTTTCGCAGTGCGTGTCGTGTCGCACGTTGTGAACTTTGGCGTGTCCCAGACGTGGAGCGAGCGTAATAATATTAGACTGGCCCCACCGAAAATAAAAGAGTTTCGTTGAGCGATTAACACTCGAGTGAGAGAGGCGGCGGAGACTGCCAACTAATTTCTGACCGTCGACATGCGTCCGGGGATTAATGGACGTCTAATTTTTCTCAATAAAATGCGAATTCGGAATTCCGCGCCGTCTAGAAGCGACGAGGTGCAGTCGGGTTTGTTGGGTGCATCGTACGGTCAGAGAAGTTCTAATTTTGTTTGCCGGAGAATCCAGCTGAAATATTTCGAATCGCCGTTATTGACGAATTTCACGTTCCTTGTCCTATGTAGCGTATTTAGCTTACATAAGCTCAGTTCATATGGGTATATCAATTCTGGTTGCTTGCTTTCATAAACGCAAAAAGAGTCCACTTGATCATTACGATTAGGTTTGGTGCAATGTCTATCGATTGTTGGTCGAGTGTGTAGTGGTTTAAAACCAGCGTTCACTCAAATTTTACCTCACGTTAGGCTGTTAGGCTGAGAAATCTCCTAAAAGTGTCCAATTTGGGACACCCTGTACATATATTGTAAAAAATGGATTGTATCTGTAATTATTACCTATCAATGGAGAAGCCAATATATTTCTTCAACAGATTATCCTTTACATAACATCCCTCTTTATGTAGAAAATCCCATTATGTTGAGAACTTTGATATCGATAATAAACCTGGACCAACACTATAATATACCTATAGTGTCGGTCCAGAATTATGCAATATACAGGGTGTTCATATTTTGCGTAGACAAACTTTAAGGGAATATTCCTTGTCCAATTTTAAGGAAAAAAGTTATTATCAACATATACAGGGTGGATCTAGATGGGCTATGCGATAGGTGTAAAAGACAAAAAAATTTCGAGTTGAAAGATGATCTTTGGGGGATCAGCCTTGCTTGATTAGAAACTAATTTGCACCGTGTTTTTATATTTTAAAAATCAAGCAGGCCTTGACAGGGGCAATTTATTCATTTTCAGTTCAGGTATACTACCTTTTCCTTAAGAGATATCGATTTTATTAGAAATAGTTGTTCAGAATGCGAATCCAAGTCCCCATACCAAATTTTAAAACTATCGGGCACACTTTGATTTTTTATTTTTATTTTTTTCATTTTTGCGGTTTTAGCGAAAATCAAGTACATTTATCGAAAAATTTTATCAGAAATTTTTTTTCAAGATGCAAATTTAAGGCCCTGTACTAAATTTTAAAGCAATCGGCAACTTTGATTTTTTCCAAAAAGTCAAGTTGAAATTTGAAAAAAATTAAAGTCTGCCGATTGTTTTAAAATTTTACATATACATATCGAAAACCCCCCTTTATCCTTAAATTTCAATACCTACAATATGCAATGTGTCCCGGATAAGAATGAACAGCATGGGGATCTTGCAAACGGTGAGAGATAGAACAACGGTTAAATGGGGAAAAGTTGCGCAATTTTAAGGTCAATAAAATAGTACAAACACGTTTCTAATATCTTTTTCGTTTTTGAGTTATTTTGAAAAAAGTAAAATTTTGCGTTTTCGATTTTATTTTTTCTTAAGTTGTTATCACAGATATAAAAAAAGAAAAACACTTTCTTATGGCACTTTTTAACGGGCTTTAAGATGGCGTTTTTCGATTTGTTCTACAACATTTCGTTTTTGAGAAACCATCTTCAACTTTATTTTTTTAAATACGCACCTGAATTTTTTTGCAGATTTTGAAAGCACTTTTCATTACAAATACCATGATGTATGACACGAAATATTTTTAAAATGTTTTGAGACAATTATACTAAAAATTCCTATTTGCCGTCCTTTTTTTGGTTCTCCGATTGAAAGATAAGTTGTAAGTTAAATTGTTGGCAATACTGATTATTATTTTGACTTCTTATTATTAAATACAGGGCCGCATTAGAAAAAAGTGAACGGAAAAAGGGAATTTTCAGTGTTACTGTCTCAAAACATTTTAAAAATATTTCGTGTCAAACATCAGGTATTTGCAATGAAAAGTGCATTTAAAATCTGCAAGAAAAATCCGGGTCCGTAAAGTTGAAGATGGTTTCTCAAAAACGAAATGTTGTAGAACAAATCTAAAAACGCAATCTTAAAGCCCGCTAAAAAGTGCCATAAGAAAATGTTTTTCTTTTTTCCTACCTGTGATAACTTCAGAAAAAAATAAAATCGAAAACGCAAAAATTTTACTTTTTTAACAATAACTCGAAAACGAAAAAAGATAATAGAAATCTGCTTGTACCATTTTATTGACCTTAAAATTGCCCTATTTTTTACCCATTTAACCGTTGTTCTATCTCTCACCGTTTGCAAGATCCCCGTGCTGTTCATCCTTATCCGAGACACATTGTATATCGAAAAGGAAGCCGCTAAGGACATTTTGTCATAAGTTTTTGTCTTAAAATCAGTCAAGAAATCTTCTCTCAACGAATTGAGTTTGGATTGAAAGACAAATGATGCAGCTTTATGATTGGAGTGGGGAGTTCATCATATACAGGGTGTCACGAAATTAGCCTGCCATAATTTACCAGCACGTTCTGCGACCCAATTTTTTTTAAAAGTTCCTATAACATGGCCTCAAAAATGCCCCCTAAGGGAGCTGTAGCCCGCGAAATGGACACTTGGGCAAACGGTTTTTCTAAATATTTCGAACGAGCAAAGATAACATTCTGAATTTTGGTAAGGTATGTGACATACCTGGAAGAAGAAAGAAATCATGAAAAAAGTACACGAAAAAATTTTGGGTTATATGATGGAGAATGTCAAACTATCTCTACTTTGGTATATGTCAAATGTCACATAGCAAATTTCAGAATGGTCGTTCCGTTTTTGTGGCCCGCCCTACATATTTTTTATCGTCAATAAACTTGGGGGCTCGGTCCGCCGCCGTCCAAAATGCAAAGAGAGATATTGAAGAAAAGTCCGCCCACCGAAGCTTGCGTCGTCGGAGCGCCGCAGTCGCGAGCGTCGCGGCGGCCGCCCGGCTAGACGCGGCGCGCCGGCGGCGCGCGGCGCGGCCTTGCCGCCGGCGCCCGAAATAGCCCAGACGCCGGAAGACTTCGGCCTCCATCCGGCATTCCCGGCGGGTTGCGGGCCGCGTCGCTGGACCGCCGCGCCGCTCAACCGAATCGGCGACGAGAAGCGAGCAGGTCGTCGCGACGGGGTAGTAGTATTAAAGACATTCACCCCATCGTCAAAAAATATGAAAATTAATTTATTCCGTTGTTTAAAAACTGAAAAGCGAAGCTCCCTTCCGGTCAAATCCTTAATAACAAGGTGAGAGGTGCTCATGTTTCAATATTCGTTATTTAAAAATATTAATACGGTTTCATAAGAAAAACTTAGAAAAAATAATTTCCTAAAAATCCCCTCCTTTGTTTGAATTTTTAATTAATCCACTACTTCTTATCAAGTTAGTCATCGAAATTAAATGAAATGTCGGTGTCTATGCATACAAAACTTGAATACAAATCAATATAATAATGATGATACATATTATAGTATTCCCTAGAGACTTTGGTAATATACGAAGAACTGTTAATGCGTTAGATAATGGAAATGTTGCCCAATTATTATCATTGCAAAGTTATTGGAGTCGCCTTTCAAATGAATCCATCACATTCATATACCAACTTTCAAACTTTAATTTTGGAGCAAAAACGAATTAAAACCGATAAATTTTAATGATAAATACAATTCTTAGGACTGGATACTAAGTTGCGTTATAGGCATTTTAATTTAGTTATTAGTTTTTATATAAATTTTTTTTGCACTATATTTGGTGTTGCGTGCTGAAATTTCAACAATGTGTAGCTTTGTCTATGTTAAAATATTAAAATAATCTTTTTTAATGAAAGTAAAGTTATAAAGAACTTTAAAGACAAGTACCTACCATACAGCGTCTTTATTATTTATTATCTTTATTGTTATTACAAATTAAATTTTTTTTTAAAAGCTTTTACTTAACTTGCCCCTTTGTTAGTGTGTGCGTGTGTTTGTGTGTGGTCAAATTTTGAAACCGAATTTTAAACCAGTTCAACCCAACCGATTGAGCGGAAATTTTGCATACACTTTTGGTGCTGATGACAATATAAATTTTTAATTCATTCAAAATGACCACTACTCGAAGATGGCGGATTGGGTTTTTTTACAACTCCCCTGAGATGAATATCGCATGAAAGTATTTGACGAGTAGTGAAGAAATAGGCAATCCGGCATCTTGCCTATTTCTTCGCAACCTTTTCGACATGGGTATGAAGTGAAACGGTTTGACGAGTAGAAAACGAAAAATTGAGTGACATCATACTAAATCCAATATGTCGGATGCTCCAAGAAATCAAATAATAAAAAGCACAAAATAAAACAAAAAATAAAAACGAGCTTTTATTGAAGCCATGTACTAAAACGAAAAAAAGCTTGTCGCGCTAATTGCCAAGAAACTACATAAAATACGACAAGTACTTACTTATCAACGAATCACTGTCCAATAAAATTAATTGGTACCTATATTATGAATATTTCGCGCGCAAAAGGCTTGTTGCAATTTGGAATTGAATTACCTTAACGAAAACCTAAACTTATTTTATTCGTTTTAGTATATGGCTTAAATAAAATCTTGTTTTAAAAAAGATTTTTTTATTTTATTTCACTTCTAACAAAAGAGAATTTTGTTATTAGTTGCTTCTGGAACCCGCCGTAAGTGAATCCGAACACTATCTTCTTGCGATTATTTCAGCTAGAATGCAATAATTATATCTTCAGTTACTGTATACCTACCTAGCGTCAATATATATATATATCTTCTGCATATAATATGACAGAAGAAAGCATACGTCAGATTTTTCGTCCTCCCGGCAAACAAACCTGAACTGGATTGTTCTTGTGCAGTGTGGTATGTTGCTCCAACCTTCTGGAATCACATGTAGTCCAGGTCCATACCGACCAATGCCGGATACAGAAACTCTCATGCTGCGCTAACGGTCGTCATTGACTGTAACTACATTGCCTTCTTCCGAGGGGGAAATCGCTGGGGATTTTTAGTGTACACAGAGGAGGATTTTCAGAGGATATGCGAGGATATGCGGGGATATGTGAGGATATGCGGGGATATGCAAGGATATACGGGGATATACGAGGATATACGGGGATATACGAGGATATACGGGGATATACGCGAGGATTTGCGAGGATATGCAAGGATATACGGGGATATACGCGAGGATATGCAAGGATATACGGGGATATACGCGAGGATTTGCGAGGATATGCAAGGATATACGGGGATATACGCGAGGATATGCAAGGATATACGGGGATATACGCGAGGATTTGGGACGATTTTTGTGGAAATTGTGAAGTCATTCTGATCTGCGCACGTGCGGCAGTAATTTTGTTCTACCCAGTGCCGATCTCCCGCGATAAGAATTTAAATTTTTTTATTTCAAATTTGTGTACCCTCTCATATTTATTACCTAACATAATTTTTGATCACTCTGTATTTTCCTATCACGTTGTATCAATCGTTTTGCCAAAAGATCTAACCTATGGGTACAGATGCGCATCCGATTTTTTAACGATAGATGCACATCCGAAACCTATAGGGTACGCACCTAAACCTGTAGGTTACGCACCCAAGCCTTAATAGTGTACACAAACATACAGTGTCCTCCAAAAAGTTCGCACCATAGGGGGGAAATTAACCCCTGCGTGTATTGCCCTTAATACACAAAAAAATATTCTACTCAACCTATGTGTTCATATTTGATACACCAAAAATGAGCACATTCATGCGGTTGTGTATCCTGCACGAACACAGTTTACGCACTTTTAAATCGAGATTAGTCAACATCCAGGTCGTGGCTTCCACTTTTTTTTAATAGTTTGGTGGTGTCATTCAAATTACAGTGGCAACACTGCAATTTCCAGGCACGTGATCTCTGGCGATATTAGCGTCGGTTAGTGCGGTGGTTCTCGTGTTTTTAACTGCAGTTTAGTGAATATTTTGGTGTCTGGGACTAGATACTATGTCGAACGATAGAAAGAGGAGTCTTGCCACAAAAGAACTTGAACGTTTTGCGGACCATCTAAGCGAAATTAGTACTTTTTAACACTTACCATGTGACTATAAAATAATCGTATTGTTTGTAAGTGTTTGAATAAATAATACTCACATAATTATGTGTATTAATGTTGATACATATAGGCCATAAGTCTCCAATAGCATTTTATTTGGCATTTGTGAACTGTGTGTATTAAAATTAAACATGCCATAATGACAGGTGAAATGTCGCAAAAATATCTAAATTTTCTCTCAGTTCTTATAGTAAGAAGTTTTAAAAATAAGTTGTCTTACAAAAAGTTCCAGTTTGCACGTACCTACATCTTTTTTCAAAATAGGTTCAGGGGTCAAAGTGTTAACGTTTTATTTTGAAATTTAATTTTGGGGTTACCTTTTGCTTTAAAAAAGGTGAAAAATGACCCACTCAAACGTGGTCATGTGACTTTCGTTATCTGTCAACAATGACATTTAAAAAAATATATCGCCAAAAATGGGTTTAGTTGTTAAAATATCAAAAAGTTTTACTTGAAAAAATTGTTTGTTTTTCAAGTGTACGCTGTACTAAAATATTTAGTTTTTTTGCCAGGTTTTAATATTTATCTCGATATTTATGAAATTTCTGAAAATTTTAAAAACTCGAAACTTCGTAAAAACTATTTTATATCACTAGCTTTATCGTTCTGTTAATTTTTTATTACTAATTACCGATAAGAATAGGTATTTTTCAAAAGAAAATTATATTTACGCTTTAAAATTCTGTTATGTTTGTTGCACAGTTGATGTACCGTCTAGCATTTGGGGTATAAATTTAGTTACATTACGTTTCCCAGTTCTAAATTGATGCCAAAATAATAATAAATAAAAATATCATCAAACTATTTTACGTATCTAAGCAAAATTCTTGACTTTTATGGAACAAATAATTATTACCTTTAAGTTTAATTTCACATTAATCGATATTGATGAGTAGGCCATGGGGAGAATAGAAGCAATTGTTTTTATTTTACAGTTTGATAACTGTAAAATAAAAACAGTTTGATAACTGTAAAATAAAAACTGTCAAAACTATCATAAACTAGCCCAGGATTCCCAGCAGCCCAGATACAACAAAAAGCGTTGCTGAATGATATAACACCCCATTTCTAATAATCGGAATGTGTGTATTTGACATTTATGATAACTCTTGTTTTTTTATGTCGGGAAATTGACATGTTTGAGCCGTTCTTGGACCATTATTTAAGTATAATATCTACTAAGCTCAGCGCATAACTAAGTTTGTTATACTGGTTGACTGAAATAAAGTAAGGTAGTTCGAAACGTTTCATAATTTTAGTTATTTTTTAAATCGACATCTTTCTAAAATACCTTGGGTTGCATTTTACGTGTTTTGATAAATTCGTTCTTTCTTTCTTCATTTCCTAGTATAGTCGATAATCTCTTTTCATTTACTTAACCTATATAGTACATATTTATTGGTAAAATGGTTTTATTCTTCAAGAGGTATCACATAGCTATCGCGGTTATCGAAATATCTTAGTCATAAATTATTGTTTGCATTGCTTGAAATCACCAAGAATGTATCGTCCTCCAGAACCCAGGTTGTTCTGTGGCAATAATTAAAAGTCGTATATTCTTAGCCCTTTTGTGTTCGATCGCTGTATTTTCCACAAATGTGTTTCAAATGCCTAATGCGTGATCGGTTCCCACGGTGGACGATTCATCGAGTTGTCAGTGTTGACGCTACCTGTGTAGCCATGTTTGTTCCATTGGCGACCTTCAAGTTGTCTAAAAGCCAAGAAGCACCCACGTCCAAAACAAGTGACCGGTCACACACACCGGCACTAATGCCAAATTAAAGACGACTCACCTACCCACCGACTCGATTGTTACCGAAATGAAATGTGGCTGTGGAATTTTGGATTTTTCTGCGATGTAACTCGTAAAATTCGATGATTAGGTATATTATATCATTAGGAATATGTGAGTATATTCAGAACGGCATAGCTGTAATGGATGTCGGAAAGGCCTTTAACTATATTGGGTAATATTGAGCAATTTTCTGCAGTGCTCGACAGTGCCTTGGACAGTGTTCTAGCAAATGTCGGCAATATTAAGAACGTGTGAAGGCTTTAAACCGCGATATTCAAAATTAGGAAGAAAATATAAAGCATATAAAACAAGTTTGGAAGTTCATAGATCTGCCGAAGAATCCGTAACAAAAAGTGGCAAAATGGACTGAATTACAGAGGTACTATGTATGCCACGCCACGCAATCAACAATGCGTGGTTTTATAAAAAATACATTTCTGGAAAATTCGTCACGATTACATATTACTCTAACGTTTCTACGGGAAACAAAATTGAAACCAGTTCGGCAGAATTCTGTCTGTATACAATCAGTAATTATTAAGAATAGATGGATGGTTACAATAAACAATTAATCTTAAAACATCTTAAGAACATGGAAAAATATTGTTTGTGTTCTGTGTATGATCGGTACGGTATGTTTTAATTGAATACATATATAAGCATAGCCGAACGATACCCGTTCGGCTATGATATAAGCCTATATTAAGATTCAAGTGATTGGAATATAATAATATGTATGCCATTATTGAACTGATGGGAATATAACAGGATTTTATATCTGTAATGCCTCAGATGTAACAGATTTAATTCGTCATTTTTTAAATCCAGTCTAAAATTTTAGAAAGTGTTCAGATTTGTTGCATAAATTAGAAACAATATGGTATGCCTCGTTAGATGGCAGAAAGAATTCAGACAATGAACCATACAAAGGAAAGTAGCGTTAAATAATAATTGTTAGAATCGTTGGAAATAATCTCGGAAATAATACTTTTAAAAACGTTCAATTGTATTCTCTTTGCCGTACATTATTACTGCAAGATAAACAGATGCTATCTAATGATAAAAGCACACAACTGAAACTTTCTCTCTCGATCTTTTGAAATCGAGATTATTCTCTGTCTGCATCCGGTCCAAATCCGTGATGTCAGGAATAAGCTAAT
Organism: Pseudeuparius sepicola; assembly: GCA_963920635.1. Classification (NCBI taxonomy): domain Eukaryota; kingdom Metazoa; phylum Arthropoda; class Insecta; order Coleoptera; family Anthribidae; genus Pseudeuparius; species Pseudeuparius sepicola. Next base: position 39,558,212 of record OY987302.1, on the reverse strand, counting down.
GACACTTCATAGTCAGGCTCTCCTAAATTGTCCACCCTATTTTTAGCCTGCCATCACAGTTTGAATTATTCTGGATCATCATGTCCATGTACGCATTTCGATAGAACCTTCGTTATGCAGATTGTTTGCATATTTTAGGTTTTACTCCTGCTGTATTTATATTTTGGTTTATTTCTCTATCTAATGTTGAATTTGAATTTCGGTTTTTCCTACTTTTAGTTACTTCTAATATGCATATTACATTGTCGGAACACGAACCATCAAATGATTGATTTGTACGCAAATGTAACTACTTTTGGTAGGATTGTTTGCATTATGTCGATAATAGGATTACAGTACAGTGTGGGTGAAAAGTTCGGAATAGAATTTCGTATTTTGTTTTAGTAGTATGGGTAAGAAAGTATAGGTATTTTCGATTTAATGAATTTGAACGCGTTTGTTATGCCCACATTATAAAACCATAATGTATATAATATACAACTTTCCATTTCACGTTCGCGTCATGACAGTGTCAACATACCCTCTTGGTTAAACGGATTGATATTAGAACCTCGCAAATTGCGATTCGAAATTAATTTCGAAACATACCTTCTCAATTGTATTTAAATATCTGATACAAAGAATGAAATAATCAACTTGCATCTATTATTATCAGTCGTAACGGTTTGTCCTCACCGTATATTTATATTGAACGCCACGTGCACATTGTTTACGTTTTCTGCACTTGATATCGATACGTTCACCTTTTACTTTCAGTGTTTGCCGGTTGCGTATTTGTACAAAGAAACCTGGTTAACATTGACCATTATTTTCTTTACTGTATCTACTGCTACTTACCTCACTAAACGATTGCTGGAAAATCTATTTCGTATAAACACATTTAGAATTATTTATTATTTTTAAATTAAATAACTGTAAAGATTGAAGCCACTCATAAATAATATTCTTTATAATTTGTATTGTATTGTTATTTTGATTTTATTTACACTTGGCGAATTCAAAAAGTGAAGCGGTTTAAATAGGCGTTATGAGGTTTGCTTTATTTGTGGTGGGAATTCATTATTTATTATAATAGTTTGAATTTAAGCGGCTTCCAAATGCGCATTTTGCTTCGTCTTCGAAGTCTGTGGGCTTCGACACAGACTGTGGATATATATATACTTGCTTAGTTACAAAACAACTAACATAAGTTGACACGTAAATTTTGATTCTTATCACGTTCAGTATTCTACAAGATTCTAGGCTTCCTCTTCAATACTAGTCAAATAGCCAGACTGAACCGTGGTTAAGAACTTTTAGGTCCATTTCGGTGGTCGACAAGTTTATTTAAGCCTTTTTATGTTTAGTTTTGAAAAAGATAATAAACTTGATCGGACTATACATTGCTTATTTTGCATTAAAATAGAAATAAATTGTGTACTATGATTATACAAATTCGGTTTTCTGAACAAAGTTTATATGTTTATACGTATACGAAATTTATACCCCCGACGGGTTGTGGAGATCGCTGTATGATCAGGTCGCACTACACGATATGACATCAAAAATCGAACATAAACGAAGATCATCGCGTTTTTGGGTAACGTATTGTACCCACAATGCAAATTGCAATACAAGGACAACTCGCAGTAGATATTCTAACCTATATTAATATCGGCACGGTTTTTCCGCAGTGTAGATCTACACTCCTTTTGGAAGGTGATGGTAATTAATAATAAGTGAGGTGAAGGAAACCCAAAGACTACGGGAAGAGACGGGAATCAGGCGAACCACTGTCATCAAAACACTACCGAAGATTCATTAGATACGATTAGTTGAACATTGCACAAGATTAAAAATTAGTAACCAAGATATGATATAAAACACCTCTTCGAACTGCTGCAAATATGTCGGCAAAGGTTGCACTGACAATAAATGTTCTTGTAATCAGCGAAAAATTAAGTGCAGTTCAAAATGCCATGGCTCCCTAACATGTAAAAATAAATCCTACGTATAATAGATATCACGAACGATGATCCCTGCATCACAATGGTCGACAATGAAAATTACATTGTCGACCATTGTGACGCAGGGCTCATCGTTCGTAATATCCACTATAGGTACCATTGTGTAAACGTATATTTCTTAGTAAATAAATAACTGAAAATGTACTGTGTGCTTTCTTTGTTAGGAATATTAATATAACATAAATGTGTGTTGTTAAATACTTACTATACGTTACCCACAACGCATATCGCCATATCATATAATCGATTTTGTGAATTTGCCCACAACGCATTGTGAGTATTAGACATTATGACTATACGAGGGATATCGGTCGTATATTAACGTGCCAGACAAGGACGGGAGTTGTGACGTAGGGCCGAACATTCGCTGAACAAACTGTATAGGATTCGCTTAGTGGCAGAAACAACGATGAAAGCTTTTTAGGTACCCACAACGCGACCGGATCATGCAGCTATCTCCACAACGCGTCACGGGTATAAATTTCGACCATTGGGAGAATTCGGCAATTGCGTACAACAGATAGATATTTGGCAAGCTTAGAAATGAATTCTCGAAAAAGAGCTCACAAGTATTGTGGCATAATATCTACTTTGAGAAATGTATGCACTCTAAATTTCCTCAGTGCAATGCTAGACTGTTACTGCTTTAATTTTATCTTTAGCCTTATTAGTCTGTACCCAAATTTATTTATTTTTACTTTTACTTTGTTTTAGTTTAGTTTTAACAAAGTTGTAAACAGTAAACAGCGAACAGTGTAAACAAAACTTCAAGTGGGAAATTTGTTATCTACTTCCACAGATAACTTTCTGCTTTCTTTGTTGTTCTAAATATTTGTTTTTCCCTCGATTTCTTCTTTGATCATAAATATAATTAACTATTGTTTTACCTTATTGAGAAACTTTGGCAGTATATGTTGATTTTGATGCTTCAAGGCACAAAACCTACTCTGTGCATATTTTTTGCCGTGAATATTATACATTCGTTTTTGGATTTGGGAATTCTTTAAGATAAAATATGAAATGAAAAGTTCCTAAAAAATAGCGGCAAATTTAAAATTTTGTCAACGTAGCTTACGAACCTGACCGCCGAACTATGACCTCACCAGTAAATGACCACTCAAGATGACTGAGCAGATGACTGCTAACACTACCTAAATGTTATAAAATATGCGTTTCAGATACGCCAAAAGCGAATATTAAAATCAATCTTAATTGCTTCTGCAATTTGCGCGGTCTTATCGCAGTTCCTCCCTACAAAGATGGTAGCACATTAAACGCGATGTGGAAGTTTCATCAACCGATAAAGGCGTGCGCAAGGTGCATAATCTTGGACACAATTCTTTCATACCCGCATTCCATCACATTTTCACATACAATGGTGTATCAATGTGCATCCAATACCCATTCATTGTTTCATACAGTGAAACTGATGGGATAAGGTGAGTTTTTTTAGAGAAATGCAGAGTATGTAAAAATAATTGATTTGTGATTTATCTTTAATATAAGTATGCTGATTGAAGGAACATATTATTGGATCACATATTAGGATTTTTGATGATTACCATAACTGTCATCCTTATAGTTTATAAATTACATTAGCGAGGGTTTCTCGTTGACGATGTTAAGAGTCTGGTTCATAAATATAACTGAGGCGGGAGAACCTTTTATATTCAAAAACGCCGATGGATGCACATAAGGCTTCGACATGCTTGATTAATACATTACTTTTAAAAACCTGTTGACAGTTAATCAATTTTCTCATCGAGAACTATATACAAACCCGTAAGTAACATCTCAAAATCAAGAAGAACTTGTATTAAGACTATAACTATATTTGCATATACAAGCTCTTGAACTAAATACCGAAAGTGCACAGGATTGACACTTTTCGTCAATAATTATTTCATTGTTTCCATGGCTAACTCCGTTAAAAGTAAAAGTATAAAACATAAAACCGGTAATAACTGCAACATTTTTCAAAATAATTATATCGAGTATTAACTACATCGTCGCAAAGCTTAAAAAATGATAGTTTATGTTATGTCTCGAAAATGATAGCTCACATGCAAAACAGGTTTGTGACCGTCTTGTTAGGAACATAGTTCCCTATAACTTTTTTATTTGTTTTATCTAAACTGAAAAATAGCGGAGCCAGCGGGATTTAGAGAAATAGCAAAAATTCATTTTTTTAAATCTAGTAAGGACATCGACTTGCCTTGCAGCTCTACTGGTTTCTGAGATCCCATGTTAAACATCGAAAAAACTCCGTATAGTTAGTTCTAACGAAGAAGCTAACTTGGCACTTTATGGCACCGCGGAATTTTGAAAAATTGCTTATACAGAGCTTTGCGTAATTTTGGACATTAAAATAAATAACAATCTACTAAATGCATTCATCGACCTAAAGATTAGGTGGAGATCCGACGTTTTAAGGCTTCCCACAATACCTACCTGGGATACTGATTTCAACAAAAACCAGAGGGTATTTAAAAGGATAATCTTGAATAGAGTTTTAGTCTATTGGTATATTTATTGCATTAATTCGTTTTGTCTTTTAATAAATCAAATCAAGAAAGACAAGTAGTTTTTTCTACAACCATAATTTTACACTGAGAAGGAATGAATAATGAATAAAGACACAAATATGAGAGTGGTTAAAAAAATATATAAACGAGCTCGAACCGCATCCACCCGGTTACTAAGTCTACTTGCATTCATTTTTACTATTTACCATTGATACCGCGACTTATACAAGAGTGAATGTGTTGCCCATATCGCACGATGATGAGGGTTGAGGAAATGCTCAATCGTTCGAGGGCGATATTGACATCCCACTCGAGTTGTACAGTATATATTTTCTACGTGTAATAGCTACTAAACGGATATTTGGATAATCGGTGAAAATAATTTGACAGATCATACTGACGTTTTGGAATAAAATACATTTTAATTCGTGAACACGCCCTGGAGAAAGCTTACCTAAGTGCGATTGGTTGATTTCGATTTCATATCCATCCTATAAATTTATACGATACTATGTATATGCGTTCAGCTAACTGGAATTGACTATACCTACTTATCGGCCTCTGTTCGTCGAAAACGGTCGAAGGTAGGTATATGGGGATATTATGTATGGGAATAAAGGAAAAAATTGGCCCATTTGACCTCTTTGCAAATATGATGTTAGGCGTCGCGACGCTAATAAATATTTTTCCCCTCCAACATACATATCACTTTTGTTACAGCACCCGAAAGCCCTAATCTTTCTGAACATTTTTTATTTAAGCCATTTTTCTTTATACTCTTGCTTTAAAAAGTTATTCTTTAAAAACGCATTAAATTAAATGACGCAGAGTTTGAACTTCTCTTTGTTTAAAAGATCTTCAAAAAAGTTTAGCAAAATAAGAATTTTAAAGGAATCTGTCGAGTCAAATATTAATGTGCCCTGGTATTACTTAAAAACAATTGAATGGCTAACAGGGTCTTACGAAGTACCTACTGGTGTGCAAAAATCCAAAAAAAGTATACATGTTATTTTTTCTCCATACCGTCTGAAAGTGCTGAATTATTGAAACTTTATACGGGTAAAGAACGGTAAAAATCGAACACCTATATCAAAACCGCCACAGAAATTATAAGTGAACTACGTCTAAAGTGTGCCAGTCAGTAAGTCCGGATGAGTTAAGGCGGGTAATGTGCCACGTCAGGTAATGCATAGAAAAACGTATCATCTTATTAGACGGTGGATTTGTCGAGAAAAGTCCAATAATTTCAATAGTTTTTTACTTCTTGGTTGATATATTTTGTAAAAATAAGTTACTTTTGCATTTATCAATACTTACTTTTTCAATAACTCCAGGGTGCTCTTGGCCCGTAGGTATAAAGTTTCAAAAAATTAAGTACTTTGAGATGGCACAGAGAAAAATATCGTAATATCGGCAACTACTTTGAGTTACCTATTTACATGACTCGCCAAGTGCCTTTATAATTCTTATTTTGCTCAAGTTTGACTCCCTGTTAGATGAAACATCCTGTAAGTGTTTTGTTGTCAGTTTTTAAATAAAAAAATCGCTAAATGATTTTAGTGAAAACGGGGGTATAAACAATTAACCGGTCCTGGATTTGCATGTTGACAATAGTAGAAAGTTCAAAAAACGAGGTTCTTGAAGATCTTTCATACAAAAAAGTTCAAGCGAATATCTTCAAAAATAAAATCATTGAAAACTCTATAGGTCATCCGTGGCATTATGAATTAACAAACAATAATATTTTAATGCGTTTTGGGAGTATATATTTTTAACGGAAAAAATTAAGAAAAATGTCTTTAATAAAGAATATTCAGAATTTCAAGTGTTGTAAGTTGTAACAAAAGTGGTATCTTTGTGGGAAAATATTTTATGTCGTCGCGACGGCCTATGGCGTCGTATTTGCGAAGAGGCGCTAAAAAACAAGACGCCGGGCGTTTAAAAATGATTACCCTGTACAGTGGCATTAGAAAAAAATTATAAGTGAAGGGGAACGACAGCAACTGTGAACTCGTTGTACAAAATGTTGGCACAATAATGAATTTTGTAAATTTGGCAGCTATACTGTTTTTTATCGAGTGTTTGGGAAATCGATTTGGCGCCCATTGTTGAAAAAAGTTAAAGTTGCTGGTAAAAAAAAATTTAAAATCCTGTATTTAAAGAACAATCAAAGTAGGTCGGAAAAGACAAGTTGTACCCGGAAGTATTTTTATAAAAAATATAGGTAAAGTACTGTGCCGAGAATAAGCTTCGTCGGCAAGTTATTTGAACGTTTGTTTACTATCTAATGTTTAAAAGTGTTCTGATTTTATTACCCACACTACCAGCCGGTGGAATAGATTCTGTTAGGGTCGCGTTATATAGATGCAGATATAATTCAATTGCAATTAGTTGCAGTTGTATTGAGTGCGAACTTGTATTTTGTTATTTCACTTATTACCTAATACAATGGCACTTTGGAGACCTTTTCACGAGCCTTTTCATATCCGTTCTGCTGTTAAATAGTAAAGATTATTCAATCGGATGATTTCACCGTTACTCCGGGCCTGCTTGTCAAATATTTTATGTGTGAAACGGTAGCCGCAAAAATGAACAAAAACAGGCAATAAAACTGTAATTTGGATTTCAAAGGGAAACCCGACGACGCTTATTCTCGGCACAATACCTACCATATCTAGCTTGTAGCAATCTCTATATATATGTATATATATATATATCTCAAAATATGCTGCTACAAGATATGTACGTCCTGGAAAGTCACCTCGCACAAACCTGTAGCTTTACTAAACAACAGCCTCGTTTTTACGACTGCAAAAAAATAATTGAAAATATGACATTTACGTCGGGGCGACTTTGAAACGGCCGAACTTTATTTAAGGAGCCCGCAATCAGATAAAGCCGCCGCGCTGCCATTATTCCGGGAGGATTCCGGCGAAATGGCATTATTAAGCGGCCGGCCGCGCCAACGTCAAAACACGACGAGATCTATCTTAATTAACTAATTAATTAACAAAAGTGCCCGGTTCCGAGGGCAGATAAGCCTGGGCCGATCGGAATGTCGACGTCCGAATGCGTTTGTCGTGTCCGTTCACAGGTATATCTCGCCGCAGCGCGGGAGATGCCATAAATCGGGCCGAAGGGAAAGAGACACCCATGGATCACTCGGATGCCTACCCCTAGAAAATATTATCAGGGGTAATACATATAACTAGTGGTGTGCCTATTATCGATAATACCTTTGGTTAATTTTATGAATTAATCCCATAGCTGAAAAAATATTTTTCTTAGCCTTGGGATTATAATGAGTTAATTAATTAACGAAAGGTATTATCAGATTATTAGGCATACCACAAGTAGTATTTAGGAAGAGAATTTAACATCTCCAAATAATTTAATTGTTTAGTATCTAGACGTAATTGGACAACCAAACTTATTAAATAAAGTAACTAAAAAAATTATAAATATTTTGCCTTCTCGAAAATGTGATTTCAAAAATAAAAAAGTAGCCACAATTAGGATTTAAACCCAGGACCTCTCGCACCCAAGGCGAGAATCATTCCACTCGACCATTGTGCTTCTATACAGGGTGAGTTACGTGCGCCGCGGTGGTCTATATCTTCTACATTGTTAATGCTAGAAAAAAACTATAGACAAAACTTTTAGAGAAACATGAGTACTACATTCCGAAAATATTTTCCAATATACAGGGTGAAGGGTGATCCAATAAGTAGGTAGTGGTATATTATCGCTGAAATCATCACCTGATTGGTTAATAATTCACAAATTATGTCATTTCATTGGTTCATATTGGCAGGTGTTGAATTCTCATTGGAATACTGCCCTGCGAGAGACGCTACCTTAAGTAAGAAGATTACCGTGAGTTACTCCATATTTCCAGGACATCAACCATGCAACAAATTCTCGTCTCTAACTAAAGCCAAAGCAGACAATGCTTCCTCAAAAATATGGAACAATGAGATGATACTATAACGTCTCTAATATTTATTATTCTCATCTCATTGATGTTAGTACAGGGTAACTTACACAAGATGTGGCCTGGCTTTAACTTTTTAAATTTTTGGCCCAGAAAAAATGGTGGGAGATTTCAAGGCACTCGTCAGAAAACCAATTGAGTGTCGCGTTTCCATTCCTGAAATCTGCTCGTCACGGGCGATTAAAATGATATACCTAAAACATTGTCATATAAATCATTATCTTTTTCCGTTTTTCATTCAAGTAGGTAGGTAGTTATTCAATTTTCAAATTTTATACTAAATTTATTTTCGTGGATCTCGCGATAAAGACGATACGATCGATGCATTATCAAAAAAATTGTTTTAACCGGGGATATAGCATAATAAAATTCCAAAATGTTAGGAGCTTTTCATATTTTACCGATATTTTCGAAATAAAATAAGAATTTTAGCTAAATCTTAAAAACTAACAATTTGGAGTAGGTATTATTGTAGAATTGGTTAACACAAAACATTTTTTGTTTTCGCATCGATCGTGTCTGTCTTTCTCACGAATTCCACAAATTCAAGTGAAATAACTTTAGTATAAAATTTGAAAAAGGAATGCAAAAAAACGGAAAAAGATAATATATACATTGTTATACAGGGTGAGTCAGAATGTATAGTAAATACTTTAAAGGGGTGTTCGGCAGGTGGTTTTAAGGGGGGTCTTTTATATAAAATTTTTCGATTTGGGCTTTCCTTGCCAAGTTATTCGGGTCTACAGGGTGACCCAAAAGTATTTTTTTATATTTCAATAACGGCGCTACTTAAAAATTTGAAATTTGGTATGTGTTATGTACTTACTGGAAGACGCCTTAGGGTAGTTTATTAATTTACACAGTGTGCTAAAAAAGGGTAAAAACTAACAACCCCTATTAATTTTTTTGCTCAAACTTTTTTGAGGTTATCTTTTTGGTCTTGCAGGTCCATCATTTCAGTGTATCTTTTCATTTTGCAACAAAAGTGTACTCTTGTTTCATAACGATAAAATCAACCGTTTGCGTTGAAATTGGCAAAACGTGCCCCAAAACACCGGTTAACTTCAACATTCGAAACATAAAATTTTTACCTACCGCTTTCAAACGTTACATAGGGGGGTAAATTCTCTAATGAGCCACCCACGTACAGTCCAAGCACAAAACATAATCTTCAAACAACAGTAGCGCATTTAATTAACTGTGAGTAAATTATAGTAATAATTATAGTCCATACCTGGCTCCTGTGAGCACTATGTACAGGATGCCCCAAATTAGACGCTTTTGGGGTTTCTTCCATTTCCCGAAGTGATAGACAAAAAGTAGGTAGCTAAGGTGTCCAGGGCTCGATTCCGAAAAAAGGTGAATGCCGCAAACCGCATCCTCATATCTATATTTGTTTAAGAAATTTAGAGTGTTTTTCATTTTTTTGTTATTTTTTCTTTAAAACCACTGACAACACAAATATCTCTGCACCAATAAATTCTACGTAAAGAAAAACAAAAAAATATTTTTACCAGTGACGAAAATATTCACGAACAACCAGTGGCAGCTCGTGGAAAAAAAGGTAATTATTTAGTATAGGGTATACCCTAGATTTGTTTTCTTCAAAATACTAAAAATAAGGCATATTAATCTTTAATGGACCTATTTAAAAAAGAGGGGAATTCACTGCGATTAAACATACAGTCTGAATGGCAATAGTCCGTATGTTAACGGTCTAGTCCGTATATGAAATATCATGTTATTTACTTTCAGTATGTTTTCACATATAATAATATGGCGTGTAATATAATATACACAAACTTACACTTCTTGCACGATTGAAAGATAAAATAATTATTGTAGCCATTAGGTATTTGTATATTCGTGAATACCTAAAAATATATCCGATGGTGGATAGTTTTTCCTGCTTGTCTAGAATAATTATACTGACATACATAGGGTCATGTTGAATTATTAGTGTTATTCCGCCGGATTGAGTTACACAAGAAATCTATTTTAGTTTTTACAAAATGTTCCGGGATAAAAAAAAAGAATAAGGTTCCGTGAAAAAAAAACGTAATTTGAGGCATGGGTATTGCAATTGCAGCATAGTCATCATATATAGATATATTAACCACCGAGCTCCAACTAGGTTGATTGCAGTGTATTCACTTAAATGATTTTATCGTCGTTGCATTTTTTATATGCAATCGGAGTTGATTACAAGGCACGTTAGATGAAAACGATCGTAAAAGCAGAGAGGACACACAAAACAAATTTGGAATCTGATTTAAAAATAACAATTGAATTAAATAATCACGCCGCTTATGTCATTTTCAGATAATGGACGCTTTACTCTTATCCCTTTTTAAATCAACTTCATCAATTTAGCTGACTGGACCCTCGAGAAGATTGTATTTTTTCCAAAGGGAGAATTTTCGATACGTAGACTCATAGACTTTAGTTGCTACCAATACAAAACGCCTTTTCTGTCAATTTTTTGAGCAATCGAGTCTTATTATTGAACCAAAAGAGCGATAGTCAACTATATACAGTACTGTTTCGGAACGGTGATCCCTCATCAGTATGGCCCACCCGACTATCAAGTGGTATAGACAAACGTGCCTATAGACGATGAATTTACTAAGGAGACAATTAATTAACGAAGCAATCAATTATTATTGTTTGTGCTTGTCATCTGTCGTACTTCGGCGTACAACAATTAATTATTATTACTTTATAACGACAAAAAGGCAAGTTCTGTTTCTAAGAGCAGCAGGGTCCGGCTCTGGCGACGACACCCCCGTCCCGTCCCCGGCATGTCGGCATGCGCGATCTTATCGGTGGCGATACCGAGGCTACTCGTTTGGGTGTCGCCGCCGATCACCCCTGCTCTAATAATGCGGCTGGATTAAGACGCCTCTTCGGACACATTTGACTTCTAATGGGGTCTCACGGTCTCAACGCTGACTCATAAATTGGAGTAGAGGCGTCTGCCGCCCGTCGCGATGGGTCAGATTATTCTGTTACGATTGGAAAAAGTTTGGAGATCTTATCACAGGCAAGCACGATAACAGAGAGGTCGTGGGTAATACATAGATGTTGAGAAACGTTGATAAATGTCGAAATTCGTCGTTATACTACAAAATCCTGTAAAAATATGGTGTTTGTAAACTACTCGCACCTTATAGGTAACAGACCAGGCGTTTAGTACGATCCTGGACCAACACTATATTAAAGACCGAGCATGACGTCATAATTTCACTGTGCCCAGTCTGGAGTGGCGCTAGTATGCAAGTTTCGACTTATACAGGGTGTTCAGATTTGATCCGAAACACCCCTGCACGATTTAGATGATTTTTCTGAGTGTGTAGGAAGTGTCTACGCACTTGTGGGACATACTGTCATGCTGGCACCACTATTCCAGGGAATTTTTTGTAGAAAATCTGGCAACGTAGCTTTATTCAGCAACGTAGCTTTATTCACCCCGTGAAACCCTAATGTCCCAAGTTTTAATAATTTACTTCACCGACTAACATTTCTACAGGGCCTTAAAGTTGTGAAAATTTAATGTTTTATTTTCAATTAAAAATCAGGAATGCTTTAGAAAATGTATCACTAATAAAAAAAAACAGAAAAAAATACCATCGCAACATTATTTAATAATATCTAAATAATGGCCTATCCTAACCTAACAGAACGCTCAACAAGGCCATACAATTTTAATTTTTTACATAAGAACGAGTGATCCAAAATATAGAAGGCCTAGCTTGGTAAATACCGTCGGTTACCTTGAGCACGACAGTGGTACCAAAGCCAAAGCCAGACCTGAAACCACATTGCATTGGCGGTAAAACTTCGTTTGTGCTACAAAACTGAGTCAACTGTTCGGCAACTACCTTCTCCAATATCTTGGATAAGGTAGGCAAGATACTAATAGGCCTGAAGCTACAATTTACAATATGAGTCAGATACTCTGTCAAAGCTGGAAAAATATAATATATTATTATAATATTTCAGGGTAATCCCATTCGGGCCGACAGCATAGCTTTTTAATGACCATATATAATTTTGTTAATTTCGTCGCTAGTAACATTCGTAAAATCAATGCTCCCATTCAGTCCATTTGATTCATCACATCTTGCCAGTGAACTTCCCGATATTGTCTTGAGTAACTTTCGGAAGACTGTCAATAAAAAAAATTATTATCATCCGCACAAAAATAATCGGTTGCTGGTTGCTCTCTGACTAAATCATAACAATACAAATAAGTTTAAACGCAAAATTAAGCGGAAAAATAATATTTTTGAAATATTGTAATAAACATTTGGTGCAAACTTTATGAATAGCACTTTATACAGTGTCCTGCATAAAGCTCGCATCATAGGGAGAATTTTAGACATGGTCACGTGGCTTCCGCTATCTGTCAAAAATGACATTTAACAGATAAAATCTCCATAAATAGGCTTATTTGTTAAAAATTCAAAAAGTTGTACTTGAAAGCGTTATTTCTTTTTCAACGCAAAATAAATGTAAATTTTAACTCCCACCATTCGCCATTTTTTAATATTTATAAAAATTCTAAAAATTTAAAAATTCGAAAAAGTATATTATTGTAATTATCACTTGCTTTATCATTCTATTAACTTTTTATAATTAAATATCGATAAGAATATGTTATTTTCAAGAGAAAATTATATTACCTAACCTTTTAATATTCTGTTATGTTTGATGCAAAGTTAATTTGCCTTAAATCGTTTAGGATATTATACACTTATTTACATTAAATTTTACTGTACAAAATTGAAGCTGTAATAATAATAAATTAAAATATCATAAAACTATTTAATGTACCTAACCAAAGTTTTTACAGAACAATTTAACTTTAATCTTAATTATTGAATTTTCCCCAAAAAAAGTGGTGTCGGTTTATCAACTTTGAATTAAACAAAACAAAATATTAAAGCGTTAACATTATTGCCTTTTGAAACAGATGATATTTTCTAAAATAAAATCTAAGTTAACAGAATGATAAAACAAGTGATATACGATTGTTTTTACGAAATTGCAAGTTTTTAAAAGGACACTGCACAATATTTATACCTGAAACCTCAAACCTTTCCTAATTTTTTAATATGTTGTTAACCATGGCCTAAGGAGTTTTTTATTGGACCAAAGCTGGAAAACTACAGGGGGAGCCACAAATTACGAGTCTAAAATTAGTAAATTAGTCTCAAAGTTGCTGGGAACGTACAATTTAATATTAGATAATTAATGACTGAAAGTGAACAACTCAATTCGTCACGAGGACAGGGCCGTTGACAAAAAATTGATAATAACAACCATGACTGTTATATTGTCTGATATTAAATTGTACGTTCCCAGCAACTTTGAGACAGAAATACATTGAATTTAAGAGTCCGAAAAATTACTAATTTTAGACTCGTAATTTGTGGCTCGCCTTGTAGGTTCCCAGCTTTGGTCCTATGGTAAAAAAGCATCCTTAGGCCATGGTGAATAACATATTAAAAAAATCAGGGGTGGTTTCAGGGGACCCAAAATATAGGTATAAATTGTGCGATGTCCTTTTCAGAAATTTCATAGATAATAAAAAATGGCAAAAGAAACATATTTATATTTGAATTCTTCATATTTTAATTCAACATACAAGCCCATTTTTATGGATATAACAGTTCATATCGCACGAGGACGAGAATTGAGCAAGCCTCTGCAGGATCTTATGCTTTTCATGGCAATCTTGATTTTTTTTAAAGATATAATATAGTAAATATTGCTGTAAACTGAGCAATCTTTAAATAATACCTCTGTACAAACTACTACATACTCGTATATCCGACCCCTTCATGCTTAATATCCACCGGCTTCTCGCTTCTCTATTTAAGTACCTAATGCTTAGTTGCCTACATCGTTCCGCAACTTGCAAATATCGATTAATCAGTGTTATCGGCGTGACTGCTACGTCATCCTCGTAGTAGTTTGATGAAAATGTAAGAGGCCTGCCATTGCCACTCAAGTATAATTTATTTATCTTATTTTACTCTTGATCTTATATCCGTGTCTCCCCCTCGATGAAACTATCGCTTCGGTTTCGTGTTGTCATCAATCATCGCTATTCTGACCGGTTCGCTGTGGGACGGATTGTTCTCGATATTGTCCCAAGGCTCCCAGACAGGCCAAATAAGGATTAGTTTTGGTTTTGTGTTTAATGCTTTCGAAATTCGCACATACTAATAAGATGACGAGGTTAATAATTATAAAGAGAAAATCGAAAACAGCAGAGCATAAGCATACTAAATGAAGTCTATTTAGCAAATAAAAACAGTTACAAACTGAAGAAATTCAGTACAGTAAATCTGATTTATATTGCTCTATTTTATATAGAGGTATAAACTTAAAATATTACGGATTTTAATGTGATATGGATGGCGGTACAGGCAGTTCTTTTTTGTAGGATAACCTTCTACCATATTCAGTGGGAGATGTTCCTTTTCGCCATTCTTGCGATCTTGCAGGTAGGAGGCCTTCGATATACTACGTAGTAAATACAATAGCAATTATTGTGCAGCCTAAAAAAGGCCACCTTTATGGCTCGCCGTAAATGCACTCCCTGCTTTCCTGTCCATTCATAAAAATCTCCAGCGAGTAATACGACACAGGAAATGAATGAAAAATCTTAAACGATCAGGTGTTGCCAAACATGTTCTTGCGCGTTTGTTGTGGCCCCAGCCGCCGGCCCACAATGACTCATTTCACATTCCGCCACATAATTAATTATGTTGAATAAATTGCACCTCGTTAATTTTTAAGTGATTTAATATGGAACCCGAATATCAGCCATGCAAGATTAAAATATCGGTGCGGCTTACGAATCGAAAAACCTGTTTGCGGCGAGAGTTACACTGTTTTTAGGATACCGTACTGAAAAGTGAAAAACGGAACAATCTCGTCTGCCTACCAGTCTCTCCGGGCACTTCTGAGAAATAAATTAGAACTTTCAAAAAAAGTGGATGTCCTTGGCTTACTTCAGCGGGAGGTATTAGACAAATTATTACATTATTCTTTATCGCATAACAATAGATAGCTACCTATTTCTGTAATCAGTTAGGTTCGGTAGGTACTTTGTCCCGAAATATCCCCTCGTTATACAATAGAACAAGAGAACATTGGGCGAGTACAGTAAAAAATAAAATAAAATACATTATACATATTTTTCTTAAAACTTCATAAACAGATTCTTGGGGTTCCTGAATTTTGGGGGTATAAAAAGAGAAGGATTGTAGGCTCTACAATACAAAACAATAATATCTTTAAACCATAATATACCAAAACATATATCTACTACGTCTGGTATCTAGAAGGAGTACCTAAACAGCTTGAGGGTACATGGGTTGTAAAGTTAACCACGAAGAGTGACTTGAATAAAGTTAAATAAACACGTTCTAATCCTCTAAAAGCCATTTCAGTCGATTTTTATTAGGTTGACAATGCAGAATTGTGTTTGGTAGAAGAATCTACTACTAGATTCTTCTATGTTGGTACTTAAACAAAATGGTAATTAAATAAAATCTCTGTCTCAAAGCCTATTCAAACAGCTTATAACTGCTATTACAAATTGGTAACATTTAGTATCCATCACATTTGACATTGGGCCTAGATGAAAGCCGGAAGGGGATGTGACGTGTACCGCCCAGCGTAACCGAAATAGAGGAAACGAGGTCGTGATTTACCTTGCAGGCTTTATACAAAGCCCACTCGGAAGGTATCTTCTGGTAACGGAAATTATCACTATAAGGAACATAGGATGTCCTATTTTAAGTACACACAGTAATAAAAATAATGAATTGAGAAATAAAAACCATAAGCAAATTATTTATATTTTGCCAAAACAATACCTACTTTCATTCACCTATAGTTATGTGGTAGTAAAATAATGAGTATTAGGTACATATTATTAATTTCTTAGCCACGAAAAATGTCTAAAACTTGCATCCGAATTAATAAATAACTAAATTATTAATTATTGAAAAACTTGGTCAACTTCGTTTAAAAATTTGATTTTAGCTAATGTGCTGCTCGTCAATTATTATGAATGGCACCCTTAAGTTACAATTAAACGTTTCTTACGAAAACATCGAAATGTCATCTTTATAAACTGTACAGAGCCCTAAATATTTAATCAAACAATGTCCGGTATTATTCCAACTTCAATATAATTATATAGCAATTTGCATTACGATTGACGACTTTAACGACTTTTCCTGTTGTTTTATTAAAATTGGATAAACGCACTAGCGTTTCATCTAAGCCTTCTGATTAGCCATCAGGCAAGACAATAAATTATTAAAAATACAATCTTTATGAAATTCTGCTTTATGCAAAAGTTTTTTATCCTATAGCACCGGCTTACGTTTTGATCGTAAATCTGCTTTTTTTTAATTAAATTTTTTTACAAAATAATCCGAATATTTGGAAATCTGGATATTTTATGTGGGCTAATTTTTTCCAAATACCGCAGAGATTTAATAGAATCGATTTCACCCTATAGAATGTGTTTGAATACAACAATATATGTTGTTTTATAAGGATATATAGATCCCTTAGAATGCAAGTTTATTCTAAATCATGTGCCCTCTTGAAGCTATTTTACTTTTGTCCTACTATAGGTATATCTTCCAATATTAGCACTTCAGTGGGCTTCTAATCTTGAGAAATATGGCATTAATCATAGGCAATATATCGAATAGTATTTTATTTATTATTAAAAACAAGAAGTTCTGTAACTATTTCAAATTCAGACGTTATAAAAGGTAAGGGATTTAAATTATAATATTATGTTAATGTTCCTGGTCACTCTGATGTATATTAAACAAATAACTAAATTCTCATGAAGAACTTTAATTTTGAATACCTTACCATGGCTAACTGTCAAATATTTAGTCGGCCATATTTGGTACGCATTTTACAGAAACTTTCACATTCACGAAAATGCCGCGTTACACTCTTTGATGAACGTTTATTAATAATTATTGTACTGGCTGTTCACGTATAAACAACTATAACTGCCGTATAATTTTCTTATTTTGTGTGTATAAAAAAGGTTTAGATAAAAGTTGTAGGGAATTTTATGCAGTTTTCTGGAATAGTAAGAAATTTTATATAGGGTGTTTCGCAAAGGTGTGGCAAACCAAACATACAGTTTTTAAAATGGAACACCCTATATATTGTTGCATTTTTGAAGCTTGTTCGCCAAGGCAATGAAAATGATATAAAACATTGTAATTATTATCTTTTTCCGTTTTTGAAATATCCTGCGTTTTCAAATGTATTACTAAATTTATTTAACTTGAATTTCTGGATGTCACGATAAAGACGATCAATGCAATAAAAATTCATTGTTACCCGGCATTTTTGTAAATGTCAAATTTTCTATAAGACGCGTTCCAGATATGACCAACTTAATAAAGATTCGATAGTTAGCCATGGCACGCTGTTCAAAATTAAAGTTCGTAAGGGACACCCATTATAATAAAGTCACACCTAATTATTTTCATGTAAACGAACACGCTTACCAAGCTTAGTAATATTTAGAATCTGCTTATGAGAAACGTACGAGGGAATTAGCCACCGTATCTTTCATATTAGTTTCGATTGCAAGAAAACAGTACATGAGGATGTACGGTAGATTTTCTCGAAATGTACCTATGTAGAAAGCTCTTTGTATAAGATAAAGAAGTCGCTTAAAGAAATCAAATTCTGCAAAATGCTATAAAAAGTTGGGTCTTAATAATATATTTATTAATTAGAATTCATTAGTGTAGAAAGATATTTCCTTTGGGTAGCGGATTTTAAGAAAATATTCCCAAATTTCCCAAATTTGAACCATAGGGATTTCTTCCTTCAGAACCGCTACGCCACCTATACAAAATATCTTTCTGCGCCAATGTGTTCTACGTAAAAAATAATCGAATACATTCACAAACATAAAAGTTGTGACACGATAAGGAAATGTGAAAAAAGAAAAAACGCCGTGTATAAACTAATCGAGATGCGGTTTACGGTATTTAATTTAGCTCAAAATCAAGCTCTAGACACCCCAGCTAGTTTTAATCTATATCTTGGAGAAATAGAATAAACCCGAAACCCCCCAAATAGAACCCAATTTGGGATATCCTGTAATATTTCAGTCGGGACAGAACATTTGAAAATTTGTTTTAGTAAATAGTGTAATGAATAATACTGTGTTGTTATTTTTTCATAACCCCTCCATATTTATTGACTTTCAGTTAACCGATTTTTTCTCCATCGTGCATTCCCCATTTATTTTTTTTTGTGTAGATTATAATATATTTTCTACGCTAATGTCCAGGTGGAAAAGACAACCCAACTTTATACAATTTTGTTTTGAGTCTCGATTGGACAATAATTACACTTTTGTCAGAAATAAAAATAAAAATTACATATCTGCAATAACTGTAGATAAAAAAATTAAGTTGGGTCAGGTAGCCACGACACCATAGTATGCTAGGACCAAATTTCAACTCAATCCTTTCACTAGTTTTAACAAAATAGTGATATTTGTGTGGATAGCTTTGAAGTTTCTAGAAAATCATAAAATTTCAAATAACCGTTAAACTTAGGATAACCCCATATAGGATTCAAGGTCATCCTAGTGATGTGGTAAGGTACAGGCGAGGGTACATGCGAACCATCTCAAATTTAACACAGCCATTTACAAATACGTCAACACCTTCAGACAAAACGAACCTCTATTCTCTTCCCATCATGCCACCTGCTAAACGTTTGTATCTATTTTGACATGGACAAAACAATGATGAAATTAGCTAGTAACAGGCTCTAGGCTCTACACAGTCTACACCCTTGGAGTTTTATTATTATGCAAGCAGGTCCTGGACCACCCTTACTCGACGAAGCTAGGAACGCTGAATACAAAGGCCGGCGTTTCGTAGAGAGGCGTCCATAATCATGAAAGTTAAATGACGACGTAACGCAGAATCACCGTAAACTACGTAGAAAGGTGATACCGATATTGTCGTTCCGGCTGTGCGGCCGAGACACCGACAGGGAACCTGTCGCCTCGGTCGCATTCCTTCACGTCTCACTCGGTGCACGCTGGTTCGATTCAATTTTTTCAAATGGCCCATTGAAAGCCGCCGCCGCCGACCGACCGGCCGTTCCCGGTTCAGTTATACGGGCGGCCGGTTCTTTTACGAAGGGCACGTACCGCACGCATGTTTTACTGTACGGACGACTCCCGAAAGCGGGGCGCACCCGAAACAAATATTTGTGATGATATCAAATATTCGCCGAAGGCGCCATCAGAAGAACTATACTATATCCAAGTTACAATGGTCGCGATGTGACCTTATTGGTCTGGCCGTCGTAAAATCTCAAGTGTTTAGGCGGCGAGCCGGCTCTTCCCTCAGTCGAGTTTCCTGTATATAGGTCGGATCGCGAGCAAACTTGTTGAAGAATCTCATATTAGTCTTACCATGGTAATCGATCGCAAGGCGTTCATGTGATTTTGTTTATATCTACTGCCGCTGTAACTTGGATAGACTTTAGCTATAGAGGTCAACTGCCAACATCAATCAAAGTGACCTATTTCCGTGATATTCTTTCTTACCAACACTAGACTTCTAATTATATTCACCTTTTTATGGTTACACTTCCGCCGTGCCTCTTATAGCATTCGTGAGCAATGTTATTAGTTCTGAAAATAGTCAAATCAATTATTGTACATTAAACTTATTGGGTATATCTAGCAAATAATTGTTAATTGAGCATTGTTTCTATGCAATATCTACCTTTATTTCCCAACAGTAAATAGTATGGATTTCCAGCGGCGAAGTCAATGAAACATTGAGGATGTCTGACTAATAAGGCATACAGACCGTTTCCCAACTGAGAGTCATTCAAAGAAATTGTTGTTAAAAAATAATAATATTATGTACTGCATATACTTATTTTTGATATAAAAAAGGGTGTTTCGTCACTATTAATCGGGTATGATAATCACTTTATTCAGTTCCATGGTATAAATAATAATAATAATAATAATTCGCACCCTCACAATACACCAAACTATGAGTACCCCAGAAGCAACCACATGCTTGTGCGGGGGAGGAGGGGGGCAATTACTATTATTTTGTCTTCGTTGCCATTTGCGGCTAGGGCCGACTTTTTCCCGATAGAACTAGGATAGCATTCGCTCAAGTACTACGGAAAACCCTAGAAAACCGTAGTAATCCCAGTGAGTCTCTCTCTCGTCCAACACAGAAATAATTCTGACAAACAATGGCTTACACCATACGTGTGTCACTATACAATGTAGATATTGCCAAGGTAAGATTATATCTGTAATAGATGTACTGCTGAACCAAAAACCAAACTACGGAGAAAATCAATTAGTCTAGTACGTATTTCCCGCAGTAATGGAAGTAATCGATTATTCTATTCGTGCAACTTGTATTGTATTTTAAAATGGTGACAAAGTAGTTGCCGTTTCAAATTTAAACAAGTTAAAATCCTATTAACTTATAGCAGTATGCGGATTACATTGGCTATATGGAATTTCTTTAAAGGTACCTCAGTGTTACTTACAATATTATTATTAAAGGCGCTTAGAGGCTCCTCTACTAGAGCCTTCTCTAATTGTAGGAAACGTCTAAATCTTTTACATAAATATATGGATAATTCGAGAAACTAGGTGAATTAAATATACAACAAGCGTCCCACACTAGGTGATTTGCCTGGCGCATTTAACAACCCCTGTGATATCAATTCTTTCTTTCTGGAAATCTTTAATGACATTAATGACCCGATATCGATTTGTTACATTTTTATAACTTCAACTTAATAACTGAGTTTGCATCACCATCACTGTTTAAGTTTGAGCTCGTTGATGAGAGTACAGTAGCAAAATTCATGTATAACATAAAATCAAATTCGTTGGGTGCAGATAAAATTATTATCGAAATGATAACTAGGTGCTGCCCTTATATCCTTCCCTTTTTGGTACAATCACATATTTACTTGAAAATAAATTTCCCCGTGCTTGGATGATCGCTAAAATTGTTCATATATCCAAAAAGGCCGAGGTATCTTCAATTGGCGATCTTTTCCCAATAGCACGGTTGTGAACTCTCTCCAAGATCTTAGAGAAGGTTATGGCTGAACAAATAAAAGAGCATTCAATTAAATACAACATACTTCCCAAAACGTAATCAGGATTTAGAAAAGGTTATAGCTGTCAAAGTGCTTTTTTGGATCTAGAAGCGGATATTTTACAAGAGGATGATAAAGGCAGATTCTTCAATACCGGTTTTGCTTGACTGTTCCAAGGCATTTGATAGAATAAATCGCAATACCATGATAGATGTGCTCAGTTCTTGACCCTACGCTATTCTGTATTTTTACTTGCGGAATATTGGATGACGATACCCGGCTACTCACCAAACTGAAACTGAAACTCTCAGAAGCTACTGTACTATGCCACTTGAATTACTGTGATGTGCTTTATGGACTCTGTTTGAGTGCCTATGATGTAAAACGCGTGGAAGAATTGCAAAAGTCATGCCTCAGATCTGCATATGGCATCCGGAAATATGAACTAGTGTCTTACAAGCTGACCAGCGGTGATTGGTTAAATATGGCGGATAGAAGGAAATTACATTCGCCCTGCTTGTTTCACTCTGTTATTCATTTTAAGACCCCTCCATATTTGTATAAGAAAATAACATTTCGGTCTGACTTTCATACTCTGAACACTAAATTGAGAGGTCAATTGTCACCACCCCAGTTTCATTTTTTTTTTCATTTTTTTAAGTCCTTTTCCTGTAATATTTACAACATCCACAATAACTTTCTCGGCAGTTTAAGTTTATGAGTGATAAAAAATTCGTAATTCAATGTAAAGAAGTCATTATTGGGAGTGTCGGTGACACTTGTTTTAGTTATATTATGTAGAGTATGTTTAATTGTTTGATTAGATATTATTTTTTGTTTGACATTTAGATTGCGGATATGGAATTTAATTTTAAATGGTACTGAGATAATATAAATAATAGTTAATAGGGCTGTAACTATTTATCAGTTATACTGCCGTTTCAGTCCTTTTGTAATTATAGAATTATTGAAATTAGCTAATATTAATACTCTGATTCAATATGTAACTTACATGCTGTAAATAACTTGAATAAAAATTGTTGTTATTTTTCTCCCGGTCGAGGAGGCCTCTACCCCGACCCAAGATTTTACCTGTGTCCCTGCGCGGCGCATCCTCGAAGGATAGGCGTCGCAGGGACGCAGGCATCCCCGACTCACGTGGGTAGCGACGGGACTGACCTGTCGCAAACCATGACTGCTCCACACGTCCGCACGGTTAGCAGTCTTAGAACCCGGAATCATGTGCCCCCCCAAGGGCCCCAATGATCAACACCACTAGCTTCACAGAGTGGTCCTGCGAGGTCAAAGAGCAGATCCTGATTCTACGTCCGTCTTCCGTCCTCCTTGGTGACGATGTTCGTCTCGGCCGGAGCGGAGAACTCGATGACGTACATCGACTTGTTCTCCTAAGGCGGACGATATCGGGCTTGTTCGCCTGAACAGACCTTAAGGTGGGGAAAGGGCAATTCCAATAGATAGTGGCCCTATCGTTCCCCACCATGATCGGTATATCTCCGGGAGCGTAAGGCAGCATGGGGGTGTCATCAATACCGTACGAGTGCCTAATAAGATGATAGTAAAGCACCGCAAGACCGCATTGTGTCGGTGGATGTACGCCTGACGGTTGCCCTGCAGCTGGTATCAGGGACCTGTACACCCATAACACGGCTACGGTATTCCAACGTGTTGATGACATCGTCTTGGCAGGCATTATATATTATATAATTATTATTTCCCAACGCGTATAGTTAGCAACCATGCTCAGTGCACCGAGCCCCGCTCGATTATATTGATTATTTTGGTGAATGTAATAATGGAAATTTCGATGGCTTTGAAGCGCAGTTTGCGGCCACTTTTCAACGAACAATAATACGTAAGCATGGCTGAAACCTTGACGTCGGGAGAGCTGGAAATCGCGGTAGACGGTAAATGTGTAGGTGTAGTAGTGTGCAATTTATTGAAAAAGGTATTTCTTTTAGAAACAAACGTCGAAAAGCCGGCTAATAAATTTATTAGACACTTTAAAACTTTAAAATGGATTTATATATAAACTATGAATGGTTAACGGGGCGCAAAACGCTATCTAAATTATTTTGCTGGTCGTATTTGTTTTTAATTGAAGTAAGGTTTTTCGGAACCTCCACAAATAGTCAATAGACATTTAACAGCAATAATTTAATTTAATAATTAAAGAGAAAACATTTGGAAAAACGCGCATTGAACATTCTGGCAACAAGTGGTTCACTTCAACCTAGTTTTCAACTTTGAATTAAACCCCATCACAAATTTTGTTAGAAATTCCACAGGTACCGAAAGACTTTCCAGTTTGGCAGCGTTATCTATTGAAAAACAGTGTATTCAAAAAATATCTCGAAATCGAAAGTTTTACCATATTATTATAGACGAATTTGGGAAGGTTGATAGAAGGATTGAACCTCATTATAAATAAATAGGTACCAAATAGATTAGGTAATTGATTTTTTGTAATAACCTAGGGGTCCTACCTATACCTACAGAGTATAGAGTATATATTTATATTTGTGTAGGGTCCTCCTTACTTAGCTGATTTTGACGTCTGGAACCGGGTACCCGCTTTTGCAGGAACCCAAAAAAGTATATCCCTATCACTTCCCAACATATTTATGTCCCCGCACGCCATGCCACTGATAAACTTATATGCATAATCCCAACCCCTTGAATTCTGTAATTTTTTCTTTGTATGTGCGCGCGCACCTACCGAGAAAGCATGTTGAACGATTTATATGTGAGTTTGTCAGTTTTTTAGCTTGCATTTTGCGTTCGCGTTATTGCTGTATGTTTAAACCGTGGCTCCTGAACCCAAACTATGTTACAATGACCATTGATTCAGACATGCTTACTTAAACGTTTATTTTATTTTCTTATTTTAATATGTGTAATGTTTATTAAAGTTTAATAAATTATATCTATTTAATTCCATAATCCGAATGTTTGGGTAACTCGAACACATTCATATTATATATAATTTATTATGAATTCCATAATCCGAATATTTTGGTGATCCGAACGCGATTTGCTAACTTTAAGGAGCTCTCTTTTGACAAAGAGACCTCTAATCAAACAGTTTTAAAAGAAAATTATCACAATTTCATTCAACGAAGCTATAACCTTGAAGGTATAAATAGCCGTCATACTATCTACCTCCTTTAGTTATTCAATAAAAAAAGTTTGGCATATCCTCAACAGTTTCAGGTTGCATAATTTAATGTACCTACCTAATCAACAAATGAATAATGAATATCATAATATTATGCTTTTAAACGATGTTTTTGCGTATATATTTCTGCTCTTCCCTGAATACCAAAAAATACATATACATTTTTCCTTATATTATAGTAACCTAAACATCGTGCCCTTCTATTTTTAATTGCACTTTAATTAGATAATCGTAAATAAATTAATATTGATATTTTTCTAGCAATAATTTTCTGTTCATTGTACCTGACAAAAACACAAACTATTTAAACTCTGTTCAACGAATGTTCATACCTACGTCACAACTCCCGTCCTTGTCTGACTCGTGAATATATGAGCGATACCATTGTATATTCATGAGTAAGACAAGAACAGGAGTTGTGACGTAGGTATGAACATTCGTTGAACAGGGTATTAATGCAGTGAGAATACCTATGGTACCTACCCAAGCAGTTTTATTTATAAGATTTTGTGCTCTGGGCACTTGAAATCAAGGCAGGCTCCAAAACACATTACACCGAGAGGGTAATAAAGGAATTACGTTGATGTGCCCGCTCAAGAGAATTGGTCGACTTCGTTTGCACCTATGATGTATAAAACCCTTAAAACCTGAAAATTATCAGTTTGTAATCCACAATAATATGTTAAATTTAACATCAGGTCCACATACAAAAATGTGTAAAATAAGGTTTTTCGTTGTGGGGATAAATTTAACCTTTTCTAATAATATGTTCATGTTACTAGCGAAAAGCGTAAAACTTTTCCACTTTTTTTGCCGAGGAGGTTGTTTAAGGACCGAGGCAACGCCCGCTTTGCCTTGGTCCTTAAAAACCTCCGAGGTAAAAAAACAGCTTACGCATCGTGCAATGTATTATATTTTTCCTGCTACCGACAAGTTCCTATTAGAGGTATAGGGTATAGGTAATTTTAATTAAACGCTATGGAGTAGATTGTGAGTAATAATATTCAAAATAAACATTGCTCAATTACTTAAAATTAAAATCGGTAATAAATATAAGAAGTGGAATGCAGCGATAATAAAAAAAAATAATAAAAAACTTGGGTTTGGTGTGGGACTCGAACCCGTGACCTACGGTTTACTATCCGGACGCTTTTAACCAGTCTATGTTCACTAGCTGCTTGACTTTGAGATTAGCCATATTATTTGATACTGGAAAATATATCCATATTCTTAGTTTTTTTGCCATAATTCCTATTCTTTTTGATCAAAACCAGGTTATAAAACAATCGTTGTGAAACATATTAAATTTGGCGCCAGTTTGAAGTTGCTACATATATTTTATTAATGGTTTTAAGGTCCGTGCTGCATAATTGTCGCATTGTTGCTAGGCAATACTTTTTGTACCTAGCAACCACTTTTTGTACCTAGCAACAGTGCACCTCGAACATTTCACTTTCGCTTTCGGACCTGTTGGCGAGCATGTAAAGTGAACTTACGGCGGAGGGAGCAGCAAAATATAATTTAACAGCTTATGGGACAAATTATTTTCGGTAACTGACAGAGTGAACCAGGAACCAGCATCCAAATATCGAATGGATTGCATGGTTACAAGCTGAATCCTTCTAGGTGGGTAGACAGAAATAGTCGACCGTTTATAGTATATACCCAGTACAAAATACCCCGGAACGATTCGTGGTTTAAGTTAATCTTTAAACAGCAGTAACTGGAAAGATGTATACCAACACCATCTAGCTAACTCTGCCAGAAGCCAAACACTCCCGAAAATAATGACTAAGTATGTTGTGTTATTTTCTATGACGAATTATTTAGAATGTTAGATCTACATATGAAATTATTCAATTAATACAAATAAATTTATTAAAACTATATCTAAATATGTTAAATACATACCTACATGTTAAAATAATAATAAAAGTGACACATTGTAGATATTCGGTTACATTTTTTTAGTGTAACACTTTGGCTTTAGTGGGGTTCTTTATTCAGAGGTAGGTACCAATTGAAATATAGCAATAAACTAGCGATGGTTGTAGCAACGCCTTTGCTGGCGATCTATTCACTCACAAAAAAGAATTAAGAAGCGAATATGGCTAAACATAATGTCCTCTGAAAATGTTGACTTCACAAAAATTAATAATAGAAAAATGCCGCGTAAAGACGCTACCGTCTCAGAAGTCGAGCTTTCGTAAAGTTCGCACGGCGAATTCAAAAAGAGTAGTCGCCGCAGGCGGTGCTCCTCTCAAACGAAACCAACAAGGCAGACGAATAATAAAAATACCTGTTGAACGAAATCGGCCTATCTCTAACGCCGGGAAAACGTGACTGGTAATAAGGCCGTCGAATTTAAGTCCGCACTGGTGGGTGTCTACCGGGCACGCTGTGGGACCTGGGCAATATATTCAGGTGCTATTTTCGTCGGAATTGTGTCACAGAGAGGCTCTTTATTATTATTATGGTATTGGTCATTGTGGATGAGAAAAGTCAGGATTCGACTTCGTCGCCAGGTTAAACCACCGGCGGCGCAACAAAACCAAGGACGAGCCGTTTTAAAGGTTCCGAGTAATTCGGTTTGTTGATTTAGATCGCCTTTTTATGGGACACTATAATTTGAAATTAAAGAGGTAGCGGTCTGACAAAAAACCCAGCGGGGAGCTATAAAAAGGCTAAGAAATGATAGAAACCGGCTGGTTACAAATGGAAAGAAAGATTCACCTGTTATTATTTTTATAAAGCTTATATAATTTATAATTATTATCATGATAAAAAAATATAAACATAACAACGTATTTCACTGGAGGTAACTTATTATATTCTAACAGAAGGTGGTACAGGCACCTTCAGGTATAATATACAGGGTGATTTAGTTATGATGTAAAAATTTAACCACATTGTAGGGGAGGCCCACTGAAAAGTAAAATGAGAAAAAAATGGCAAAGTTTAAAGCGTGGTTCAAGTCAACCTTAGCGCCCGAGTAACTCGAAGCACCTGATTCCAAGGAAACATCTGAGGCGGGCGATGTTGCCCGCATTTCATTGTCAGTGTTCAACTTTATTAATGAAAGTGAATCGGAAAAAATAAGAAACACTTATATTTTATTGGCAGTATCGGGGTTGTCAGACATGATTCTTCAAGTGGCAATGGACAAGTATACTTAGGAATGAAAAATAATTTTTTGCCTTGGAATTTGTAAAACATGTCTAGATAATCACGAAACCCAACCAACAGATTTTTTTTCCCATTAGTTTGCTCAAAAATTGAAAAAAACGGTCGCAAAAGTAGGGAATGTGACGTCACGATCCCTAATTTCAATAAGTACCTGCTATTTTCTTAGTACTTATTTCGTCTTTTTTTATATAACCAAGCATTCCCAGGCAAATTATTAGATTCAGTTTGTATGCGCCTGATGAGAAATAATCAAATTTCGTAGCATTTCAATGAAATATTTGGATTTTACTGATCCCATTCTGAACTTATTAGATGCCCCCTATAAAATATGACAGATGACTTATTACTCAATGCTTTAATGAAAATCGTCGGCAACGCCGCACTTTGCATATAACCTCACTTTCGCCGGCGGAACGCGGAAACCAAGGTTAATAACCTTAGTGAAAACTACATAAATTCTATTCTCAGTTTTAAAAGAATCTTGCTGTGAATACTTTATTTTTTCGGTTTATAATGAAGACAAGATTTGTTAAAGCTTGTCCTGATAACTTGCCTTGCATAGATTTTGATATGGTGTGTCAATTTTATCAATAAAAACGGGGAGCAAAACATGGAGAAATGAAGAGGTATGTTTGTTATTTGATTTGTATATTGTTTTAATATTGCTTAATGATTTAATAGAATTTTTAGGTAGACTAGAGAATAAATATTATGGTAACAATGTTATTGGAGACACGCAGAGGAAAGAACATAGCAATGAATGCATAATGCCCGGTTAAGGCAAAAATTACCCCCGAGCACAAAATTAATAAGAAAAATGTTAATGACACTGTGGTTAAAAATGAAGAAATTCAACTGAATAGTTGCGGAAGTAGGTATATTATGTTGTAATTACCCAACATAAGCAGATTAGTCCTAAATTATGCACATACCACGATGTACGAGGATCATACATCGTGGCACATACGTAGATACAGCTTTTTGTGCTTCTAGTTTAGTTGCTAGTACAGTAAAGAAATACTTATTGTGTATATACCTATAGTTAAGATATGGGGGAGGGGGCATGGGGGTGTCGCACACCCCAATGTTGAAATCGATTATCAAAACAAGAAATCATGCGATCGTTGATATCTACATGTGAGAACCATGATTAAGAACTAATTTAAATAATCTAGTGCAAGTTCGACAGCAGAGTTTCATTCGATATCAAGTGCTTGACCGTCAATGACTAGTTTTTGCGGGTATTTGTATGATCTAATGAAGTATTTAAGTAATTAAGTCCGTAGTAGTACACTTTCTCGCATCCATTTTGATGCGGAAAGTTGTACTTTTCTGCACTAGTGACATTAACTTTGTCAACTAATAATAGAACTAAGTACGCTTGTAAAATTTTTGCAGGTAGGTACATATTAAGGTATTGCTTTTCTTTGCTGACTTCCTGGAAATAGCGAAGAATCATGGACAACATCAGTAGATTGTTATATTGGAAAAAGTCAACACAAGTGCAATAAAAAAATATGAAAGTCTATACCTTACAGGATAGTTGACAAAGACATACCGACATACCTCAATAATTATTATACGTTGGAGTAGTATGAAGGAAGATTTTTGGCAAAAATCAAAACGTATTACAAGGAGGGATTGTCTGACATGTTAAAAAACGAAAAATGCCCTGTATCTCCGAAACGAATCGAGATTTTGAGATTCAACTGCTTTCCATTGCCCTCAAAAATCGAGCACAGTACACCTACCTACTCTTTGTCCATCTCTTCGCAGAATAGAAAAAACCCCCCCAAAAAAATCCAGTTTGTTACACTCTGCATGCGACATGAAAACTGTATTATTTGATTTTGGAATATTTTCACTAAATTTAATAGATAACTTATCTGAGGTTTTGCCATAGAATGCAAAATAATGTTTTTTTTTTCTTGCAAATTAAAGAAATCCTAATTTTTTGCTGGCTGCTGCATTATATTTTTTTATTTTTAACTTCTATTAACCACAATCACAAAATATGCTTATGAAAATTTATTTTCCAGAATGAATATAGGTACAATATGTATAGTGAAAAAATTCTAAAGAATTATGTCATTTTTTATGAGGATGCTTCGGCAATCACAATATAATTTACCTAAATGGGTCTAAAATAGTTCAAGCTATGACAATAGTTTTTCGACTGAAAACTTGGCTTTATTGCGTTTTACATGTTATATTTCTAACATCACCAAGAACTGGCACCTTCTCCAATATTCTAGCGTTACATTTTTGAACCGATGCAGGTCTAACTACTTCTTGTAAGTAAGGGCTCATGAAATTAAAGTAATAATTTTTTTATATTCGGACCAGGTAAGTGCTTGACGTCTATAGGATTAACTTTTCTCAGTTTAGTTTATAACCAATCAATGCTGTTGATTAACACTAGCACAGAATAAATAGGTGAAGCTATTATTTATTCTGCGACACTAGGTATTGAGGCTAAAATATCATCAGTTTCTTCAAACAACTAGCAGTCGGTGGAATATACTTGATAATAAGTAAAAAATCGTTTGGCAGAGCCACTAATCTAAAATCGTCAGCTAAAATGTTACACCTGGTTGGTTCTTTATTGTCTTTAATATATCACCAAGTCTAGATATCTAATTTATGCAAGTTCAGTTAGGTACTTACGAATTGTGTCGTTTTATAGATAAAATCGACTTGTTTCCAATAAAAAAAAGTTTTGTAAACCAACCAGCATAACGTCCGAATCATCAATACCAATACCTAGTGTTCCCAGCATTTTCCTCAGCAAAATAGAATGGTTCATTTCCGTCATGGATTATTAGAATGAATGGTGAAAATAGTTCAAATCATAAAAAATAAAAGCTTGTAAAACACGCGGGGCCGCGGGATCCGAGATCCGATATTCCGATTTGTGACGCCACAAAATAGGTTATGTTTATGTTTTCGCAGGCTGACAGCTTGGCATTGAGGTGCGGCGTTGCCAAACCTGTTGCCATGGCGGTAAATTTAGGGAAAAATAAAATCCAACAGGACGTATATTGAACTTTAAAAATTAATTGCGGCAAAACGGGGGCGAAAAAAAAATTAAAAAAAATACAGCAAGTATATCTCACCCAATACTATCCGATGAGCAAATAAAAAAAAGTGGTGTATTAGTCCATTGTTATAGCACTTGGAACACGTTGAGAGAATGTTATATTCACATCACAATCACTTACATTTACGTGAGAAGTTTTCACGAGTTTCCGTATACACTAATTTGCATAGTATACACTAATTTGCATAGTATACACTAATTTGCATAGTATACACTAATTTGCATAGTTTTTACATATGACTGCTAGCGCCATCTAGTAATAAAAGCAGCAACACCTTACATTCTGTTTTTTTTTAATTGCGGATTTTCGGATGTCGCAAATTTGCATCCACCTGTGGTTAAAATTTTTTACATCCTCACTGAATCACCCAATTGTATTTTTGAAAAATATAGTCTTTTCTAAAAATATTGCGTCTGGTGATTCCTCCATAACCGCGTTGAGAAAAATATTAACTTGTTATACAGGGTGTTCAAAAATTGCAAATTTTGAAATTAAGCCAAGAGTATAGGTACTAACTTTAATTTTAATTTTTGTATGGTGGCGACGCCATTCCATTAGGTGAAATCAGAAGAAGTTACAATAAAAACGAGAAACGATTGGAAGAATGCGTAGTTCAGGGAGAAGGCGTTTCTGAATTTTATTTGTGCACTTTGAAGTTTTTAATTAACAGTGTACCTATCAAAACAATATTCATAATTAAAGATAATCCATTCTACAAAAAATTATTTCCTACGATCTTAGCGAAAATCGAAAATTAAAATTAGTTTACCTGTTTTTGACCTGATTTTAAAATTTGCAATTTTTGAACCTCGTATAGTAGGTAGGTAGTCAATCATGTCCAAAAACATGGGGTAGATCGAAAAAATTCTGGGAAAGCCGAATTTTTGATATGTGTTACTGTTGGTTAGAAAGGTTAGAAAAAATATTATCTAAATGGAATTCTTGTTGCTATATACCTCACACTAAAACTATAGGTACATGGTAGTTATGAGATACGTGACTAATTATTCCGTTAATGCCCACTTTAAAGTCAACGGCTATAGGAAACGGATCGGCAAGGTGGATCCGCGAAAAAGACAAATCGTCGCGTTTAACGAGTTGAAGATAAGTCCCAGGACCACCGCGGCTGTGGCCGTGGCGCGGCGCTGCTCAAACGAAAATGAAATATGGCGCGGGGCAGTCTGGCTGTCCGCCCGACGCGCCCGAACGGCGGGGATGCCCCCGGCGGCGCGAGGTTGGGCGCCACTGCAGTAAAAAGCCGAAATAATCGCCGCGCATTTATAAAAATGTCGGCGTTTTCGGGTGGGGAAGTAACATAAGTGCACGCTGCCACGGTGGCGCGAAGTGTTCGCCGATTTAAATAAAATAAGACCCAAGACCCAATATTGGATCTTGATATAAGTGCGGAACCAATTTTGAACCGAGTCACGCATGTCGTCATCGCGTGATAAAATGTATGGCGACATCAAACTTCCAATCGCTTTTGGCATTATATTTAAGCCGAGAAAGATCGCCGAGCCTTCGGACCGCCGTATACTTGCTCCTTTTTATCTTTCTTCTAGAAGTCTCAGGCTCGCCAGGCTTGCTAATGGTCGACATGAAAAGCAGAATTTTGTGCCTTTTCTATCATGTGTAATTACTGAACAGCCCATAAATGCTCAACAAACCATATTAAAAATTATGTGTTTTTATTTCAAAATCCACAAAAAAACGACTTTAATTGGAATTAAAACTAACCTTCCAACGATTTTTGTCTCCTTATGACGCGTATGTCGTAAACCTCCGAAACGACAAAAATATGCGCGTGAAACTGCGCATGCTCCTGCCAGTTTCAAACTGGTTTCAAATTGTGCTGAAACATACCTATTGCCATTGGACCGACTTTGCCAGAAGAGCTACATAATTTATTATCAACTTAGCCGTGAACAATTCACGCGTTTGCTGTAACATGCCAGTGTATAAGATTGTTATTTAGTAACTCCTCGACATTTCCGAGCACAAAATAGTGAACAGCAACTAGTGTATAGCTTGCAATTCGTTATTGCCAGAAAGGTCTAAAACAAGAGTTTGATATATTTTTGAAGCGGTCACGGTCATCAAACAGGATAAATCTGAAAGTTCACAGTGGAAAGCGTTGATGCTGTGTTCAAACAGGTTTAATTGACCGTCAGAGATAGTGACAGATTTAGGCGCCCCATTTTCGCATACAAGCCACGGAGAGGGTTGAAAAGTACATCAATGTTGAGTAGAATATTAATAAATCCACATACGAATGTGGAATTCAATTGCCGAGATCTACCTATAAGGACAATGCAAACAAACCACCTGAGATGAAAAAAGGAACTGCAGTGACGTACCGACGTGCTTACCATTATGTAATAGGTAGCTGCGACACTCAAGCCCCCGGCGGGAGTCAAAACAGAGTCTGGCGGAATGAAGCCGGAGTGAAGCGTATCGGTGCCGGACTAAACGTTTTCTCCCAAGGATGGGCAAAGGCAGAGAGGCTTGTGCAGCGGCTGGTTGAACGAGCCACGCATAATCATTACACGTATAGATAGTATTTTTTGTCTAATGATTCATTTTTCACTTAATATTTTGAGTTGAAAATTAAACCTGAAATATTTTGCAATACGACCCTGTCCGATTCGTCACGTCCGCAGTCCAACCGGGTCGAATCAACCAGCCGTCTGCCCCACCGCCGCCAAAACTGGCTCCGCCTAAAATGCTCCCACAGAAAGCATGTAAAAAAAAAGAGAGTGTCGCAGCTAGTTATTCCTTAAGCTATGCCATTATGTTACTTGTGTTTTTTTTTTCTATAAACAAGATTATTTATTCTCAATAGTTCATATTTGTATAGGTTACGTTTGGACCGCGGCGTTTGCACTAGTCCTTAAACTTTGATCGAGGCTTTGATCTGATTGTAAGTAAATGGCTCTTTAAGGCGAGTTCCGCGTTAACTGCCATTTACGGAGTTTTCCGTTCAGTCGGACTCTGTTTCAATATTTTATCGGACATGTTCGCAGTATAGGTATCTGTTCCTCCAAACGAAGACCCAGCGAAATAGACGTGTCCAGCGGAATCATTCAGACACTGTGAAGTGTTCTAAATCTCCTTCGGAATCTCCGAATGCATCACCGGGCAGTAGGACATGTAGGAACAAACTTTAGCAAAAATTCAAAACTTGGAAGCATAAATAAGAAATGAAATGAAAACATTTCAGAAGAGCGGACAACGTGGAGCAAACTTACAGTTAGATTTTGATTTTTTAAAGTACAATACCCCTTCCTTACAATATTTTTTAATCGGAAAGATGCATTTCGAGCAGGATTAGTATTGACAAAATTTCGCTCTGCTATGGCAGATGCAACAATAGATAGTATTATTTATTGCGCTATTTGTTTAAAAATCTAGAATGAACTTTTATCAGTTATGTATGAAGTTTACAAACATTTTATGCCGTTTAATAAAAATGTTTAGTTTTGCCTCCAATACAAAGAATATATTTTTGTTTTTAACAAATAACGTTGCTTTAGATAAAATATGCTTTAACTTACTGTTACTATATTCTGACAGTAACATTACCGAGAACATTACTATAATATAACTATTAGAAAAAATATGAAATTTCATTTGAAAATCCCGGGATCCCTAAATCTCAGATTTCTTCGGGATTGGATTCCCTGGTCCAGACCCATTGTTAAAAAAATGTGAAATATTTTATCACAACTACTTTCCATGGAAAACTCACCAGATATCTTAAGTTTAATGACAAGAGAGCCCGCAGAAATTAACCTTTAGTTACCTGTGGGTAATTCTCTGGGACTTTTGGACTTTCAAATAACAAATACGAAAAAAATTAAATTAATCTTTTCTGTTATAAAGTGCTTAAATATAAAACATATTAAACTATTAGGCAGCTAATACTGAGAGGAAGGTGTTTTTTAATTTTATCATTAACGCCCCTCTTCTTATTCCATGTGTTAGATGTTTGTAAATTTTATGCTACAATAGATGCTTTCGTATTGGTTGTATATTTGTGTGTAAGAAATAATATCAAAAACGACGGTTGTTCTTTGTCGTTAGCTTCCTACCCGATAAAGATTGCGTATTTAATTGGACGAACATTCATCCATTGACAACGTCTGTGCTTATCAATCGTTCTGCAAAATAATCCTATCAATGTTCAGAGCTCTTCAGATAAGCGAGTCTTATCTCTTAAAAATGATAGCGTGCCCATATTTCCTTGGAAGCAAAACACACAAACTAACGGCAAAGAAAGCTAACTCCACCAATTAGAGCACGACAGGCGGTTCACGATGATGGGAATGGGCGAGAGTGCTTTGTGATTTGCCCCAATAGGTGGTATCTGCCTTGTAATTAGGAAATATTCGGCAATAATGTAGAAATCTTTATAGGTGGTCCGGCAGATTGTGTCCTAATGGTCGACGATTTGCGAGGATTCGCCACAAGTGATACATTATATATTTTTTATCTTTTATACTTTGTGTCAGCGTCGACGCCAACAAGACTACACGATTACACTGAAAGTTAGTTATGAGATCATATAAAGTGAAAGAGTAAACAAATAATAAGGTTAATCTATATTACCTACTACACGTTACTGTAGACTAAAATTATCACAATAAATTGTGTTTCTACGTGTACAGGGTGTTGTAGTTAACGTGATAAACCCGTTTTCTCGGTAATTTTGAATATAAATTGATGGTTCAAAGAATTTTCCGAGGAATTCGTAAGTATATGATGTCAATCTTAATATAATAAAGACTGGTGTTAAAAAGTTATTTCGAAAAATACCCTTTTCCAAAAAATTGCGAAGTTGGATTTTAACACGGAATATCAGCAATGAGTAAGTAACAAAAAGTGTTGTTTTTTTCGTTCCTTTTCTTCTCTCAATTCAAACCATATATAGTGTTATATAGTTATCTCTAAAAATAACCAAGCAGCGAATTTTTATTTTTTGACAAATTTCGTCAAATCGAATGCTAAAAATATATTGTTAGTGATAACTATGTAAAACTATATATCGTTGGAAGAAAAGGAACATAAAAAACGCATAATATACAAGCTGTCTAAAAAAATCTGGCCAATGAAAACCGACACTTTTTTGCTACTTCCCGTAGGCATTCACTCATTACTAATACACCGTGTTAAAAAAGGGAATTTTTTAAAATAACTTTTTAACAGCACCCTCTATATTAAGTTTGACGTCATATTCGAATTCATCGGAAAATTTTACACAAGTCTGGTTTTCGAACCATCAATTTATCTTTAAAATTACCCAGAAAATCTTGTTTATCACGTTAACTGGGACACCCTGTACCTACCTGCACTATTAAA
This sequence comes from Pseudeuparius sepicola, assembly GCA_963920635.1. NCBI lineage: Eukaryota > Metazoa > Arthropoda > Insecta > Coleoptera > Anthribidae > Pseudeuparius > Pseudeuparius sepicola. The sequence goes on along the minus strand of OY987302.1, from coordinate 39,521,658 downwards.
ATATTGTAAAATATTGCCATTTAACTAAGTGCCTCACCAGTTTTTGGAATAAATGGAAATATCGATTTCTGTCTAGACAGCTTGGGACGGCATTTAAAGTATACCTACTTACGGGGGAATATTGGACATAGGCCAAAAGAATAAATTAAATTGAAGGAAAACGATGGACACTTAAGACAATAATTTAATATTTAGGAAGTCATGCACGTCGGAAGTACGGGGTCATCTGCAGCGCATTTGTCGTTTCATCAGCAAATAGGTATCTAGCTGCGATTTATTGACTGTTTTCAAACAAGTAAATACATGCGATTTGAGAAAGTAGACCGATATTATCTTCTCCAACAAAGCATGTAATACCTAACGAAAATTCAATACAAATTTATGGTAATCAGATTGTAGATATAGTAATTCGCAGAATACCTGGTGTATTCAGTTTAAAAATGAATGGAAGAATTATGGTGACTTACTAAATTTCTGCAAGCGTGACAAGTTACTGACATAGAGCATGGAGCTAGGCCGGCACCGTCGCAATGAAAGGCCCGTCAGCTGGCGACGCGAAACGTCACTACGTCATCACAAGGAGGTAGCTTTTTGTTTACTTGTCTGGCGATTTTCCTGTTTTAAAGAATGTGTGTTGTGTTTTGGACTCTGTTTTTTAGTAATATAGGACGTGGAGTTTTAGGTAAAACAGCAGTGATTCAGAATAAAGAGATTAAAATTCAATTTTAGTTTAAAGGTTTTAGGTTGTGTCTACAGTTTCGGACTTATTCAAATCATGCCGTGGACGTGTTCCGTTCCTATCTGCAAGGAAACTACAAAGGCAGTTCTAATGTGTCAGCTTTTTCCTCCCTAAAGACCCCATTTTAATGGAAAAGTGGGTTAGGGTCATCAAACAAGATTTTGTTCCTATACAGTCTTCCAGGGTAAAAGTGGTTTTGGTTTGGACTGTTTGGAGAGTGTTATACCTAACAATTTTACATGATCAAACGTATCCACCTTAAAATCAGAAAGTTTTGTGGTTTTTTATTCATTCGAATTTAGTTGTATCTTGGCACGGAAATGGGAAATAATAATTGTCATTTACAAAAATTTTACCGATAGATATCTAAATGCACCAAAAGCCCTTGCAAATGTGACTTTCACACTCGTAGATTATTATCCGTGTTGTAAAACCATGAGCAATATATGTAAATAATCATTTCAAAGTGTTTTTTTACCAAATTTACCAAGTTGACATCTTGAAATTTAAATTTGGCTCCTTAGGCCCACCTCCCTTTCGGCGGCCGGCGGCACACTTCACTCTGCATAATTGGTCTCTCGATCTTATTATCTCGTCCTTAGTTGTTGAATTGTTGTTGGCTTGTTGGTAGAGACCTTACTCTTGAGATAGCTTCAAAGGAAGAAGTCCAACGAAGTCAAAGAAGTCAGATTGCACGATCTTGGTGGACAATTGACTTCACTGTTTTGAGAGATGATGCGACCTGGGAACTTCTCATTCAATACAGCCGTTGTTGCATTGGCTGTGTGGCATGCGGAGTCATCCTGTCCAAACCACAAATCGTCGACATCGATAGCATTCAATTCAATAGCTAAAGGACGAGATAAAACGGCATATTGGTGAGATCGGGGAGCAATTAATCAAATATTTGGACCATCGAGTGGAGGTGTGCCGCCGAAGCATTGGCGAACATTTGGCCGATATTATCTTTCACGCATGTACCAAATAACACAATTCAATAAAGACATCATTTTTTTTTAAATCACAATGGAACATATTTTCAATGAAAAACCTCGACCTGTCCGCTGTGTATCTATTTGTTAATGTATTGTTTTTGTTTCTTTGCAAAATATTGAGATTAACATCCATTCGCTTTCTACTCTTCTCTCTTCTTTTGAATGTCTCTTTTTCGCGTTGTTAATGAAGGTCTTGCTATTCTATTCATATGCTAGTCTGGTGTGGCTGTCAACGCTATACGCACGGCATCAAATAACTTGATCCCATCTGAAAGATTGCAGTTGTATTCACCGACGACCCAACTTTGATCCAGAAGCTCGGCGGCTATTGAGTCCTGCCTTTTATTTAGTCTCCTACGCCCCAATTTATTAGGTCGATTTTGCCTGCCGGTGGTCATTCCGTCGACCTTTATTGTCCGAAATTTGATCGATTGTTTGCTGTTTGACAGCTGGCCGGCTTTCGTTTTCAACGAGCTTTTACTACATCAGTTTTTCGGTATTAAGCCTCTTTTTCATTTATTTGTTCCAGTGGACTTTTGTCCTTGATTTAAGAACAGTCATCTCTTGTCGACCCGATTTTGATAGTACATTCGAAGGCCCTTAGGAGTCTATACCGAAAATAAGTAAATATAATCAACTTTCCTTCGTATTTTTTACTGTATTTCTTCGCGTCTTAAGAGGCTACGATACTTATGAAATCCGCCCAAAGTGCCCGACTCAATTCAGGACAAACGTCGCTCGATTAGATATGCCTATCCTTTTCCTTCCTCTAGTCCCCACGACTTCCCACTCCAGCCTGCCCCTTCATAGTGCTACGATTGAGGGGCAGGCCGGCCGTGGGTACTACACTGAGAAAAATCTGTCACTTTGTAAAAAAACCCTGTTTAATTCAATATGAGATATTATTCCTCAAACTCAAGCAGAAGCTTTTTTGTAACTAACAATAATCAATTCAATTACAATTGATATTGAATTCTAATGAATAATTTAAATGTAATATTTTATTTCAATAAATAGCGTGTTCTGGAATTGATTCTATAATACTTCTTTTCTAAGCACATTCTTTTGTCAGAACAACATAACGTTTCATGGTGTTGAATTGAATAGGGATACATTTAACTGTTCATTATACTGAAATTACAACTATTGTCACTGAATTTTTGCTGGATTTGTAATACTTAATTGTGGGTACTAATATCAATTATAGCCATTCACTTGCAGTGTTCATTATGACTACGAACGATATAGAGTGTAGGGTTGATTCAAAACCTTTAATTTGCGATCACTGTGTGCACTCCTAAGTTAACCCCCAGTTAACCCTGAAAAAATCAGCTTGTTTTAAAGAATTTTTTTTTACCCTTATAAAGCACTTTAGATAGTGGTGATCTTTTACCTATATCTCGTGAAGTATTGAAGTTAAAAAAAAACTTCATGAGGGAAAGTTGTAGAGAACGTAATAATGTATACATAAGAAGAAAAAAAATTGTACACATGAGAAGAAAAAAAATTGCAAAAAAATGTTTGCAAAACCACTCCTATTGCGGGGTTCGTAACACGACTTCGACGGTGATTTTTTGGGGTTATACTCAGGACGCTACCCACAACCAACCCTGAAAATATCTACCTGTTAAGAATCATTTTTTTTCTATCTCTATAAAAAAATGACAATTTGCTTGGACTATGATTACTTACATTGATGAATATAAAAGTTGCAATTAAGTTATTTTGTTCATCCAATGAATTATAATGTTTTTTCAGTTGCTTCTGGGGTACTCTTATATAGTTTGGAGTAGTCTGAGGGTGAGAATTATTATTATTCAAATAAAATAAATTTAATTGTTTAAATAAAACATAAGATATTTTAAAACCGAGGTTATGCTTTCATCGTAGTATGCCAATTTTAGTATCGAAGTGACAATACGTCTTCTTAACGGAAATTCAAACTATTTTAAACTTATTGGTTCATCTGCAATTACGTCAAAAGTATAGATTATATTGTTGGGACCACATGGATTTGCTTGTATATTTAAAGTAGGTAATGGGAAAGTGACTATATACACGAACTCACTAAAATCACAACAGTCTTTTTTTCCTGTGTAGACGTGTAGATAATATGAAATAATAACTCGTGCCGGCCGCCGCCGACGGCCGCCGGGGTCACACGAGTCTCGCCGATGCCGACGAAGAAGCGCGAATATATATTTAAAAAACGGCGGTGGCCTGTTTGCTTTATTGCAAAAATGATATTTTTCAGGGCGTTCACTTTTCGTTGGCAACACACTGCATAGCTTTTTGGCGTCGAAGCAATTTTACTATTATTTTTCATATCAGCAAAGGTGCATGCTATGAAGGGTTCGTGTATAAAAAAACTTCTGTAATTGCTCAATTATAAAATCTAAATTAACGATTCGATTACCGAATTCTTCTTGAACCACATTAGGGTCAGTTGAGTCAGTAGAGTCAAAATGTTTTATATAACTAGTAGGTATTCCATATTTACATTTGTGTAATAATAAATAAATCTAACTAAAAACTTTCTACACTGTAAGAGTTCACTTTAGAGGGATTAGAGTGAATAGGCCATATTATATCACAACGGTTTCGTTAATCTATAAAATTACATCCTCAAGGACTAATTTATAGAGTTACGAAACTGGTCTCCCTTTTTAAATAAAGTAATAGTTGTGAGATAATAGGAGCTATTAATTTCTAATCCCTTGTAAATGTTCCATTCAAAGCCCTGTTTTTCCCATAAAGTTTGTTTCCCAAACCCTATGCACCTGCAGTACTACTTATACCTAAATCCGAATAAGTGTGCAAAATGCAATGTAGGTACCCCTCTCTCAAATTCTGGAAACCATATTAGGTACCTACGGGAATAAAAGCACTCAAGCCCACAAATTACTCCTATTGGTTTCACTACATGTGACTGTTGTGACATCATTATCAAACATTATAGGTATTCTTGCCCTGACTGCCCCTTATTCTGACAAATCTGAATTATCGAACATCCTAGAAAATGTATTAAAATGTCATAAATTCGACAGACTGGAACAATAAAATGTACTATTTTTATTTTGCCCGATTTTCAACTCCAATGACTTTCGAACAATCTTCTAACGAAGAAGTTTCTAAAACTGACTGGATGTCAGAATTATTATCGTTCCCTCTGGAAAGTATATAAATTAGCTTTTATCATGCAGCGATTTACATAGGAATTCGTTTTCAAAAAATGCTTCACATGACCCATTTATTTGGCAAAATTATTACTTGTACCTATCACATTTTTAAAGTAAAAATCAAGCGCACAATTTGGTCTAGAATTTAAATTTACTCTTTTTGCACGACCAGGCCATTTCATGCCCTAGGGATTAAACCATTTTACACAAAAGCAAAAAGTAGGTACTTTGTGAATAATAATTATTTATTTTCTAAAATTTATTTGTGGCGCAATGGATTAATAATTATTTATTTATAATTCCTGGAGGAATAATAATAATGAGTATTATTATATGCCAGTCGACATACATAATGTCGCGGTAGAAAATATTTTCTTCGGGTACTCGGAAATATAAATATTTGCTAACATACTAACATTCAAAACAAGCGAAACACAAATAAGGGAGACTGAGACTAATAAAATGAACCATCTGATATCGATTGAAAGTTCCCCTGACGTGGTTTCCGAGCCCGGTGAGGTACGCCGAAGTAGGGGGAAGTAGGGGAACCACGAGTTCCAGCGAACGCCCACCCGCCCGCCTATCTCCGTACGTCTAATTCCTGCTCGAATGGCCAATTCACGGATCATTTTATTGCCGGGCAATGGGTTCGTAGTTTTCAAATCATAGCCAAACGAACAAACGTATCGACTTGAAAGTAGTCTTAAAATAATGTTATAGAATGCCTCAATCGTCGTTGTGTCCTTCGAATTATTTTTGAGCGGTGGAAATACTCGAAATTCTTAACCGAATATAGTCGAATTTCGGGTATGTTTGGCATTTTTTTTCACAGTGTCGCATTAGTCCTGCACAGTTCGTGATACACAACGACGATTCTTCGTAGTTTTATCTAAGCCACAAAAAAAAAATCAAGTGAAAATATTAAGAAATGCAAGTAGGAGATGTAAACTACGAAACCCTTGAAAATGGGGGGTATCGTAGCGCCTTAAACTTCCCCAAAGAGTGACATGGATTTATTGGTCTACAATTCCTTCACGCTCTAAGATAAAGAACCGAAAACTGAATTGCGAATGTAAAAGTTCCATAAATAAAAATTGCATGTACAACAAAATTTCAAAGTTTCTCAAGGTAATTAGACCAGTTTATCACCTCTTTAACCTAGAAAACGGAAAGCAGTTACATTTTACACGAAAATTAAAGCACAGCCAAAATTCCATTTACCGTCTTATATAAAGTAGGTACAGAAGTAGTTTGCCTGAGCACGCGATGCTATAGAAAGAAAGTAATAAACAAATGTCCTGTTTCCATTTTTCTCGCCACATAACTCATTCTATAAAAAGATATATTGCCAACATTATTTGATAACGGTAATGAAAAAGAAAATCTTCAATCGATAAAATATTCCTTTCGTTGCTAGTGACATTTGCAGTATTCTGTAATTCGATAACGGTGTGATAGCATACTAAAGAGAGTGCCTAAAATCCTATATAGTTACTTAATGGTTGTAGAGTAGGTAAATATCTCTAAACTAACGAGGAGGTTTCAATTATGATTCACTTTCATGAAATCTTATTATAGTAGGTACCTATACATTTTAGATATATTGGGTGGCGAAAATTTCGATGCCTAGCATTGGTAGCTCGGAAACGACAAAAGATACAACAGCGGTCAAATTAGACAAAAGTCCCCGATATCTTGACTTTGTAGCTTTAAGTTTTTGGTCATAGCCAACTCTGCAGCCAACTTCGTTTTTTCTTTTATATTGGATTGTTATACCACTGTATAGAGCAAAAAAGTCTCATTTATCCCTGTAACCTTAGACAAGGAAGGAGAGAGGACGCCTAAACAGCGCACGCGGCCGCATTACCGACTGCCACATCGCACGACAGGCCAGTGGCGTAGCACGAAACGCGTTCTTAGCCAATATTACAAAAATGTTACAAATGAAAAGGTAGTTAATTTTGACTTGAATGTAATTTGAAATATTGGTATTTATTTGCATTCCCAAATGTGAAGCTAGTGTCAAGTGCTGAAATATATTTATTTGTGGCGATTTCGAATCAATCAAAATAAAATAAATAATGCTCGCCGATGGAAACCTATGAGGCGCCATTTCGGACTAAATTATTATTTTTGAATATATAAATTTCTCGCGCTAATATATTTTTTTAATATGATATTTATAGAAATTTGCGTGAATAATCTTTTTTTAGTCAAATTTATATATTACGCATCGCCCAAAAGTATACAGTGTGTCCACGGATTGATGTCGGAATAGGTGTAAATGACAAAAAAATTTCGAGTTCAAATTTGACCATTTGGGGTTCAGCCCTGCTTGGATAGAAACTAATTTGTGCCATATTAGTAGTTTCGAAAAATCAAGTAGGCCTTGACAGGAACGATTTATTTATTTTCTGTGTAGGTTAAGTGCCTTTTCTGAACAAGATATCGAAAAATGTTATTAGAAAAAGTTGCTTAGAATTCAAAATTATGTCCCTGTGCAGATTTTCAAAATAATTGGCCTACTTTGATTTTAATCCATTTCATTTAGGTAGTTGAACTTTTATATTGTCGAACACACATTTTCAGTCAAGTTGGCATGTTTTTATTATTTTTTTTAAACTGTTCAGTGCAGTTTGGTAGTTATATCCTGTGGGTTTTAGCGTATTAATAAAAAACTGCCAGTAGGACTGAAATTTACAAGATACCAAAATTGCACTTAATTCCTCCGAAAAAAAAAAACGACCTGTCACCGTCTTGTCAACTAAAACATCTACCTACATTTTCAAAAAAAGCAAAGAAAGTTTTCACCTCGATAAAACAATATGTTAACACTTCAGCAGAAAATTTATGTTATTCAGTGTTATGGAATTGGTAACCGTTCGTTCCCTGAAGTTATTCGAAGATTTAACGAAAAATATCCTGAAATCTCCTTAGTTGACAGAACAGCGTCAAGGATAGTTCATAAGTTTCTCGCGACTGGAAGTGTGCTTAACCAGAAAAAAACGAAAAAACGTTATGATGAGGATGATGCGGCTACCTTGCTTGTTTACAATTCGGTAGAAGAGGACGCAAAGAAACCTTTAAGATCCAGAGCTGACCATTTGGGTATAAGTAAAAAATTTGCAAAATTAATAAAATTCGCGCATATAAACCAACGTTTGTTCACACTTTGGAAGACGGTGATGAAGCCAAACGACTTGAATTTTGTCTCAAACTAGGTGAAAGAATTATGCATGACCAAAGTTTTTACAGAAATATTATCTTCTCGGACGAGTCAACGTTTACGACCAACGGTGTCCCGTCATCACAAAATTGTAGATTTTGGAGTCAAACAAACCCGAATTTTAGAATCGCAAACAAAAGTCAGTACTTTAAAAAAGTGAATGTCTGGTGTGCTCTTTCATATCATTACGGTGTGATTGGCCCATATTTTATTGAGGGTAGGCTCAATCAACATAAGTATTTAGATATCTTAAATTGGTTTATCACACAAATCCCGCAAGGACAGCAACATTTATATTTCCAACAAGACGGATGCCCATCGCACTCTACAATACTTATTTCTAATTGGCTAAACAGGAATTTTGAAAACCGCTGGATTGGGCGCTCTACCCGTGAGCTAGAATTCAATGAGGATGGGCCCATCCTATGGCCACCTAGGTCGCCAGACTTAACGGTAATGGACTTTTACTTCTGGGGTCGCATCAAACAGAGGGTTTATGAGCAACCACTGCAAAACAATGAAGAAGTGCTTAAGAATAAGATTAGAGTGACCATAAATACGATACCTTTAGAAGAAGTTCAGCGCAGCTTCGGCGAATTCCGAAGAAGACTTGAGTTGTGCGCTGACAAAGGCGGTGATTTAATAGAATAACATAGTGTTTATTTTATATTGATTTTTTTTTCATTAGGGGTTAGATAGTGTTTGCTTTGTTTATTGTTTTAATGTCAAATCTTAGCAAATTCTAGCAACGGAGTTTAAAAAAATAATAATAAAAACATGCCAACTTGACTGAAAATGTGTGTTCGGCAATATAAAAGTTCAACTACCTAAATTAAATGGATTAAAATCAAAGTAGGCCAATTATTTTGAAAATCTGCACAGGGACATAATTTTTAATTCTAAGCAACTTTTTCTAATAACATTTTTCGATATCTTGTTCAGAAAAGGCACTTAACCTACACAGAAAATAAATAAATCGTTCCTGTCAAGGCCTCCTTGATTTTTCGAAACTACTAATATGGCACAAATTAGTTTCTATCCAAGCAGGGCTGAACCCCAAATGGTCAAATTTGAACTCGAATTTTTTTTGTCATTTACACCTATTCCGACATCAATCCGTGGACACACTGTATATTACAGTAAACGCAAAAAAATATATCAAAACACGATATATTAATTTGGTGCGCCAATATATATAATAATTTAGGGTACCACCGGTCGTCACCAGAGGTCACGCCGCGCATCCCTAAAGTGCACCGGTAACGCTGCAGCAGAAAGCGCAGAATGGTGTAAAACCAGGGAATCTAAAATAAAAAGGTCCCTGTGTAAAACCCACCCCCGATTTTCTTGAAATTTTGGCTAGATAGGTTCCTATCCCCTATTTTCGCCCGACGTTACACCATTGGAATAGATTACCACTTCTTTTTTCATATACGGCAGCGCGCATTGCTGCCGACTGCCACAATATGATGCGAATGTCCCCTTCTTTTTTCATACGGCAGCGCTTATCCCCCAAAAAGGAGGGAATACGCTCCTTATTGCAAAGATGCTTGAGAAAAATGCACTTCCGACGGCTTCCGACGTAGACGTATCAAATGTTTACTTCGGCTTCGGACGTGTACGGAGTTAAATGTACGTCCAAGGAAGTCACGTGACTCAATCCACCAATGAGAGTGCAAGACGTATACCGACTTTTATATACGTCGGACGTATAAATAGCCACTTCCTGCGACAAAACGAAGGCGAAACGAAAACGATCATGCGGGCGGGAAACTAATATGTAAGATGATTGTGGGGTTATACACCACAAAACATCAAATCCCAAACCTGACACAGAAAAAGAACATCCAGTACGTCGGTAATCATAATCACTTCGACTTCGGGCTTCTGCGCTTTCTGCTGCAGCGTTACCGGTGCACTTTAGGGATGCGCCGCGCTCTCTGGTGACGACCGGTGGTACCCTAAATTATTATATATTGGTGCACCAAATTAATATATCGTGTTTTGATATATTTTTTTGCGTTTACTGTAATATATACTTTTGGGCGATGCGTAATATATATAAATTGATATATTCAAAAATAATAATTTATTCCGAAATGGCGTCTCATAGAAACCAGCCCAAATTTTATGAAACTATCATAATCAATTAAGAAATTTTTAATAAAAACTTAGTTTTGTGTTTTGTTTGCTACTGCACAGTGCTTCGCAGTATTCCCGATTTCCGGTGCGGAAGGTTATCCACTTGGTCGTGGTCGTCGGACTGAGTATCTCGCCGCAAACAACTTGTGTCGGCCGAGGGAAATGCAATGCACTAATTACTGTTCGCGCATTTTTGGGTATCAAAAAAGGAAAAAATGGATTGACATTGGAAAATCAAAAAGGTAATAAATTAAATAAGACCGTGCTGTATTTATCGTCACATCAGAAAACTGTTTCCCCAAAAATTAAAAACCACAGAGAAACTATCGAACTTTTAGGTTCGGCCAGTCCGAAGCGCCAGTCAGAAGCGCCGTTAATTAGGGATTTAAATGCACCTCTGTAAATATTTTTTAATTTTGTTTTGGTTTATTTTAGAATTTTTTAATTTCGGATTCGTATTACGTAGAGTTCCTGGATCCAGGAACCCTAGTATTACGCTAATTTTTATGCACCTGTGGTTAAAATTGTCTACATCATAACTGAATCACCCTGTATATATCGCGTCTTGACAGAGTCGTTTGACAATATTTCACAGTAAATATACATATAAAAGAAGTTATCACAACCCCAAAATATAGAATTCATATTTTGAATTGTTAGGTATGTTGTACATACATTTAATGTCAAACAAAGCCTCTGTCAGGATGCGCTATGTTCTTTCCCTATAATAAAGCTGCCATACATAAGCAAATGTTATCTCGTTTTATTCCAAAGCGCAAAATTGTGCGCGATGTGCTAAACACTGGTATACGTGTATGTATTTTATAAGTATGTGGTATTTATACAAAATGAGAAATATTGGTGTTAAATAAAATAATTATGATTTTTTGTGATATTTTATTGCTTGTACAGTTTTTGTAAATTATCGTAATTGTACACGCTTTTACTTGTTGACGCGACTGATTTTTCATGTTCTAATGTTTCTTCCAGTATTGACTCTATCTTAATTAAGTACCTTCTATATCCGGTAATCGCAAGAGTTTTTTTTTTTTTGGTGGAGTGCTTCTAGCTAATGTAGAACCTAAAAACATGAAGACTTCAAAACATTATTGTAGTGCATATGAGATAACTAATTTGTTTTAATTGTTCGCCATCATAAAATGCTGACAAATACGGTTACCTAATTTGATTAAAAAAATCATACTTTCATTAACCCGTAGAATGTAATTTCAGAGTCTGGAGGTGGAGGTACACTAACAGTTGAACATTAACCCAAGAAACAATTACTAAAAATCGTTAACAATAGAATTACACAAACTTTCCCAAAAATAAGACAATTTTTTATAAGTTTATATTAACAAAATCTTGTAATAAAACTCAACATTTCGCTCCTGATTAGGAGTTTTTTTAAATGTTACATTGAAGGCCGGGAACTATAATATATTAGCATTAACATATTAGCATTAACCTATATTATAGCCCCGCATATACCGTAAAACAAATAACAACAAATTTGGATCTTTTGTTTAAAGTTTTTTGTATTGCGGTATTTCTTGTTGCAATAGTTATGGTTATTGTTAATAATTTTGATTATTAATAACTTGTTAGTCTGGTTAATGTTTAACTGTAGATACCTACAGTTGATGTTTCTTCATATCTACTAAAGTCATTATGTACCATTTCGTTAGTAGAAGTCGATTATTCAAAAATAGCACACCTTGCTAGCACATTTCCAAACTGTCACATGCTGTCACCAAGTCTACGGAATGTATTCCGTAGACTTTGCTCTCACTATCAATAATAATTGTTCGTCCAAGGCTTGATTTATGGGATATTTTAAAAATTATATATTTTCTACCGGACTTGTTTTGTTACAGGAGCAAAAAGTTTTTTTTGCCCTATCCAATGTTGTATAAAGCCAATTGGCGGTTACAGGGAAAAACGAAGTTGCTTGTGGTTAAACAAATCTCATCTTTCATTTTTTTTGGGTTTAATGTGGCAGAAGGTATATGAAAACGCAACTTTTCTCTAATTTGACCGATGTTGTATTTTTCCGTAGTTTCCAATGCCCACCACCGTAGTGGTGCGCATCTAAACTTTTACTTATGTTCCTAGATTTATTTTAAGGTGATAATTTTTGTCGTATAGGTCTGTCTGTACCTACCTATATTTGCTTATTCTTCATAAGTATACGGTTCAAAGGGGAGAAAAATACTATCCTCGGTTAAAATAAATCAAACTTACCGCGTTTGAACAGTTTAATTTTCAATATTTAAAATATTTAAAATACAATTCAGGTAGGTAGGTAAAACTTCCGAGATAATTTCTGGCCAATTCGCCTTATTAAAATATGGACACATGTGGGGTATGGGCCGGCCCGTTCAATTTCATAAACCAAACATATGTTGCCACATAAATTGACTTTTCTAATAAGCGAGGAAAACTTAATTTCGCCAAAACAGTTTTTTGTCCGTCGGATACGCGCCGACGATATTTATATAAAACAAAGGTAACAGATGTCGGCGGTAGAGGTGCATCGTCATTATGTGGAGGATACGGCAATAACTAGATAACTGTCGTGTGCCGGAGCAACATATGCCACTTCCCAAGTGCCTATCGAGAGTAAATCTTGCACCGTAAGCGGACTCTGAGACCGAACCCCGCCTGCCAACGGAACAGACGCCCTGCGTGCGGTTTGGATGAAGTAAATGTTTTTAATCACTTTTGGCGATAGGTTAGTTTTTGTTAGAGTTGAAAGCCTGCCGAAGAAAACCGAATACATTATGCCATATTATGCAAAGTGCAAGTTGTTCTAGAGTTGCTTATTATTATTATTATTTTGTAACAGTCCATTCAAGGTTTGTGGAGAAAGGCAGAAAGATACAGGACGTTGCAATGAATTTATCTCAAATTTTCATTTTCCGACGAATTTCTAACGAGTAAAGTGACCAATGGGTCTGTTCCAACAGAAAGTTCAAAGCCAATTAAATAACAGTCATAGAATTTAAATTTAACCAATGAAATCTTCACTGTCTAATTTGTGATTTCTATTGGAACAGGTCTATTATATGTCAAACTAAACCAGTTTTAGTCAGAATTCAAATTATTCTACATTTCCGTCGTTTTCTAAAAGCACTATAGATTAAAATTTTTTGAACAAATGAATATCTAACTTTAACTTTGGCTTGCGTTATGCGTGAAACACGAAAGTTTTAAGGCTTAGACCATACATATAGCAATCTATACTGCGCAAAAGAGAAGTCATATATGGCGGCCATTTTGAACTCTAAATGAAGCAGGTATTTTGAAATGCTATATACAAGTTTGTTCTATAAATTTAAATGCTTGAGTTTGTATCAAATGCTTAAAATATACATGTATATTCCGTTCAAAAGAGACGTCCGACCTGCGGAATTTACCTTTAGCATCTTGACAGAATCATTTGACAAGATTTTTGATAGTAAATATAAAAGAAATTGTATGTAAGTATGTTGATTAATTGTTCTGTATACATATTTCCTGTCAAACGAAGCCTCTGTCAGAATACGCTATGTTCCTTACATATAAATGACTGCCATACATAAGCAAATTCTATATCTTTTTATTCCAAAGCGCAGAATTGTGTGCGATGGGGCCATGCGAAATAGGCGTTAAATAAAATAACTATGTATGTAGAGGGGCGTTATTTAAATATTGCTCACCTCTTAACTGTTTAAATATTTTACCTAGAAAAAATGATAAACGTGAAAGTTGTAGGAGATTTCAATGAAGTCGAATTTTTCAGATACATACAAAAATATATTTTTTCGTTGGATCACCATGTATATTATTGGATATTCGAAACCTACCTGAAATTGCGAGTGTTATATATCTACTCGAGCTGTTTGCTAGTTTACAGCCATATTATTTACCTTATTTTTTAAAATCAAGATTGCCAAGTTGTTGTCATTCCTCTAAAGAGAAAATGAAACTCTATTTATTATGACAATAAGGATGTAAGATTAGCGAGTGTAAATGTAATAATTACAAGAAAAGGTGATAATGGGCAAACACTCAAAGTTAACAAAAAGAAAAAACTAGTAACCGCATACACGTGTTTCATGCTATTTGGCAATCATCGGTACGGTGTAACATTAACCAAGTCAAAAGATAGGCATGATTTGCAGCTTCAGTCAGCACATCCCCGATTTTGGGGCTTGTGCTAACATCGCCACGGAGGCTGCTAAAGCGACCTGCGTGGAAATCTTCATAACCCAAGATACAATGACAATAAGGATGTAAGATTAGCGAGTGTAAATGTAATAATTACAAGAAAAGGTTATAATGGGCAAACACTCAAAGTTAATATATCTATTTATTATGTGGACGGACCGGAAGAAAAAATATCCAGAGAAAAACGTTTAATAAAAAATAAAAATGGCGAACTAAGAAATATTAAAAACGTATTGTTAGAAAGGTAGACTTTGTTCGTTGAAAAAGAAACGAAGGTAATATTTTCATCTTTTATAAAATAACATCGCAACTACTATCTTATAAGTTATGATAATATTTAAAACTTTTATTGTCTAGACTAGAAATAGTGTTTCATTTATTTTTTGTAGGGATGGAAACTGATAAATGGTAAATATATGGCTGAGTATGGTTCATACGAAATAAAAGCCGATGCCGAAAATTGCTTTAGCAATATTGCAAGCTCTGCCAACAGCTATATTGCCGCGTTTTTGAGAATTCCGTTGACGTTTCGAATTTTGACAATTTGTTGTCCAGTATTCGAGTTCCTGTTGGATTTTATTACTTGTTATTATAAATTACGATCTAATAGGAAAACTGTTATTTTCAGAACATGGTGAGAATAATACTGTGAATAGTGGGCCTTTGAAATGCATTTAAACAGTCGTTGCAAGGAGCTGGTAGCGTCTTTAATACAATTTAGAGAGGTTTATGTCATTTTAAGCAAGAACGGGACAATAAAGAACCTTTGCTACCTGTAACTGCAGTTAGAGAAATTAGTCAGTTACTTAATATTATTTATGAAAATACAAATTGTATACTTAGGGTGTTTCCTAAACATGCGGCAAAAATTTAAGTTCCTATAAGCATATGTCCAGAATTGCGTTATTTCCGAAGTACAGGGTCTTAAAGTTTTGTACAAGAACGTTTTTTATTACAATCTAAGAAATTCTTGGGCAGATTTCATTCCAATATACAAAATAGCCACCAAAGAGTTTCACCACAAAACTGCCAATATAGGTAGGGTTACAAATTCCGGCGAATTCCATCTCTTTTCGTTCCCTGCGCCATGCGCACTAGGGCCAAAAGCGGTACCTATATGTTAATATTAAGGTATGTGGCTTAGAATAATATCTAAGGGGATATTATTAGGTGGTAGGTGCGCAAATGATTGCATCTAATGTTATTTCAATACTCGACTATAGAATCGCCTCGGTCCTTTGTTCACAAATTCGCGAACATTGGGCTTTAGGTGAATGTGGAATCCGGGCACATGCCCCAGTGTTGCTGGAAAAGAGCGGCTTTGGTCAGATCCCTCAATGGTGGCCGCCATTGTCCGAATTTCATGGGGACCAGCCGCGCACAATGCACTCATATTTAATGCCTGGGTTTGAAAAATGTATTTCGCCCTTCTTATTTCTATACCCGTCATTCAAATTGACGGCCTCATTAAATGGTAATCCGCTGCGACTGCAAAAACCTGTCGTGGATATTGGACTCATAATGGAAGCAACTGCCATTTTAACATTTGTGGACCGCGGTTAAGCCTTTCACCTCTTCCACTTTTGTGATCAAATTTTCAAAACATTTTACAAGGGTGATAAGTACTTGTCCTAAGAATTTTAAGATATATTTTTAATTTGTTTTCATTTGTTCAAATTGACCTGAATCCACTGTCATCTCTAATAATTATCTGTCCTATAATATTGCCTAATATTAAACATCGAGGACATGCATTGATGGATCCATAAATAGATTGAAGACATCAAAATTACTAAGTTGATATTTTAACATTGGTTTCATTGAAATCGAAAATAGTGTCCAAACAACTGTTTAGATAAAATTGCACATTGCAGAGTATTTAGTGTATCACATTTATTTATTCCACCGACCTCCATGGGAAACATAACAATCATGTCAAGTGCAATGTCAATGAGAGAAAATTTCTTAAAGAGTGATTGATTGGTTGCCTGAATTATGGCGCATTGATTGAAAAGATTGTTAAATAAACTGATCAGTATTATCGATTATAATTATTATTGCAGAAGTAGTACACAGTATAGAACTGCCAAAAACAATATTGAAACAAAATTGTTTGTACATTAATACTGAGCAATATTTTCGCGCAATGTTATGAATTGCCGACATAGTTGTAAGCAGGGTTAAAGTCCAAATTTTTGACTTGAAAAACATAATAATTTTCAGTATCTAACATGGTATTTCGTTCGGTTTCAGATGCGTGCTCATCGCGCACCACACCGAAGCCGCGGCCGCCGGCGCCGACGGCCCGCCCCAACATCACATTCCTGACCTACGAGTGTCCGCCCAACTACGCCGCCTGGTACTGCCTCAACGGCGCCACCTGCTTCACCGTCAAAATCGGCGACTCGCTCCTCTACAACTGCGAGTAAGTTTCCACCGGCAATGTGTATTTCCCCGCGCGGGCGCTACTTTTTAGAAGAGGCTAGCGGCAGCGTTTCAACTTTGGCCCCCGAATCCTCGCATGCGCAGATCAAGTAAATGTATCGATAGCCGGAGGTTGTTGTTTATGTCCCGATTAACGTATTTTTTGGGCCGGATCACTTTTATTGTCAGTCAAATAATACAGTGTGTCCCAATTTGACACTGGACACCTCAGAAATATATGAAGGGCAAGGAAAACAAATGGTCTCTATTTTTTTATTGGTAGTACCAAGGGAGAGTATCTCATAGGCGGTGCTATTTGGATTATTTCATGGCCTGCTACGATTTTTTAAAATAGCAAATTTTCAGGAAACCCCATTAGGGATTTTTTACAACAAAATGTTATTAAGAAACTTGTTTAGAATGAAAAACTGAGTAGATTCGCAAAATTTCAAAAAGGTAGGCCTACTTTGATTTTTTAGATTTATCTCCCACAAGTTTTCTTAACAATATTTTGACGTGGAAGCTCCAGAAAAGACACATTTCTAAAAAAAAATTGGGAAAAAGGCGAAAAAGATAAAAATCAAAGTAGGCCTAGACTTTTGAAATTTTGCGATTCTACTCAGTTTTTCATTCTGTAACATTTTGTCGTAAAAAATTTCCTAATAGGGTTTCTTGAAAATTAGCTGTTTTAAAAAATCATAGCAGGCCATGAAATAATTACCCCATCCAAATACCACCGACTGTGAGATACTGTCCCTTGGGACTACCAATAAAAAAATAGAGACCATTTGTTTTCCTTGTCCTTCATATTGTTCTGAGGTGTCTAGTATCAAATTGGGACACACTGTATACACCTTTTTCATATATATGTTGCTTCTTTAAAACACGCGTTACGAGGACCCGGCATTTTCGAGAAGAATCATGGATTTATTGTTGTTTACGGTTTCAAGAAGGACCACATTTTCCATGAACTGCTCATGCGTGGGAGCCGGGAGTCAAAGTTGAAGCGCTGCCGCTACCTTTTTGTCAACTTTGTACAGGTACCCTAAAAGTAAGCGGGTCAATCGGCCAGTGCACGAGTTGCTATTGGCTTAACGGCTAGATCGAGCGAGCCGACAAGCATTCTGCACTGGCCGATGACGCGCGTATCAGTCTTTATTGCGCTGGACCCTCAAAATTGAATATAATATGGTGTTTCATAATTGAATGCTGACCCTAAAGGGCAATAATCCTTAGGTGATTTTAACAAAAAATTGTATATGAACATAGGTCGCAACCTCTTTATTTCTGAGATACAAAAATCAGTTTTCCCCCAATATCTTTAAAACCGCTTTGTATTTTTTTGTTTTTTCAGAAGATGCAAAGTATGCATAAAAATGCACTTTTTTTTTAAATGGACACCCTCTTTTTTAATTAAAGTTTGTGATCAGTGTTCATTTCTGCATTATACAGGGTGATTCACGTAAGTAGTTCATTAGAAGTTTACAGGGAAGGAGTGCGAATTTTGATTTGAAATTTTGTTCACTTATACAACAGGTTGTAAACTTTCTTTCAAAAATATTTTCAACTTCCGATCACTTCCGGTTATACCGGAAGTCGATAGCAAGTTTGGTATTTCAAATAGAACACATTATTATTATTACACCATTTGGTTCCCTATTAAATTCCAAATATTTTTTATGAATATAATGTGTACCCTATTCCTAACCCTTTTCGAGATATTCGCAAATTTTTGATTTTTTTTAGTGTTGCAGCCATCGACCATAGTGATGATAACTTAGAAATTTATGAATCTGGAAAACTGAAATTTTGGACTGTCGTAGGCGAAAGTCAACTTTATTAAGTGGTCTGTATGCCATTTCAAAATATTGTACAGGGTGTTAGGGAAAAAATTCCCAATATCAACATCGAAAAATTGAAAAAATCTCATTTTTTTCAAATGGAACCCATATTTTTTTATTGCGCCATTGAAATGCTTGTGAAAAGACAGTTCAAAAAGATATAACACGCTATATGTCTAAATGAAGCGGTTGCTTCGTTATTACGAAAAATACATATTTTTGCTGCTCCATGTCAAGAAACAACGGACCTTTTCTAATAGGCGGCGATGGATTTTTCATTTGTGATTGTCATTTATTGTGTTTCAAACAATAAAATATTAACTGTTGACAAACTAACTATTCTAACGACGATATTTTGAATATGTTTTACACTCTCCATGAGTGTAAAACATATTCAAAATATAATTTTAGAAAGAACAACTAGAGTTTTTAATGAAAGGCATTTACATTTACCACCTTTGACGAAAAGAAAATTCAGAAAGTTCGAACGAAATTTCATAGTCCATGGCAAGGTCCAAACAAAGAGAAGCAAATGTAAATACGTAACAGGTAAATAGCATAATATGAATAAAGTAAAAAAAAAATAAAGCAAACCTTACAGTCGAAACTCCACAAGGTTTGCTTTATTAATTTTTATCACATTACTCCACTGTAAGAAGATGGACTATTTTTTCTATTTATGAATAAAGTGTTTTACTTATATTATGTAGTTTCTTGTTTTTTCTTCTAGTACCTATTATTATGTAATGGTTAGTATTATTTAATTTTGTATTGTTGCTTCTCAGGGAAAAATATTATTAAATAGCCCTTAACCTTGTCATATAATTGCGTTATTTCATTTTCCATGGCCCCTATAATGTGACGCTCCTTGAGAAATGGCATCTTTGTTGATACAGAGCAGAAAAAATACGTATTTTTCGTAATAACGAAGCAACCGCTTCATTTAGACATATAGTGTGTTATATCTTTTTGAACTGTCTTTTCACAAGCACTTCAATGGTGAAATAAAAAAATATAGGTTCCATTTGAAAAAATGAAATTTTTCAATTTTTCGATGTTGATATTGGGAATTTTTTCCTGAACACCCTGTACAATATCTTGAAATGGCATACAAACCATTTAATAAAGTTGACTTTCACCTACGACAGTCCAAAATTTCAGTTTTCCAGATTCATAAATTTCAAAGTTATCATCACTATGGTCGATGGCTGCAACACTCAAAAAAAAAAATTGAGAATATCTGGAAAAGGGTTAGGAATAGGGTACACATTATATTCAGAAAAAAGATTTGGAATGTAATAGGGAACCAAATGGTGTAATAATATATAGGGTGTTCTATTTGAAATACCAAAGTTGCTATCTACTTCCGGTATAACCGGAAGTGATCGGAAGTTGAAAATATTTTAGAAAGAAATTTTACAACCTGTTATATAAGTAACCTAAATTTTAAATCAAAATTCACACTCCTTCCCCGTAAACTTCTAATGAACCACTTACGTGAATCACCCTGTATAATAAGGATGTCAAAAATATCTAATCGTATAATAAAAAAATAGGGGGTTCCATTTGAAAAAAAAGTTGGTCACCATAGCAACATCACTATGCTGGATGAAAAAAAAATTCAAGTAATTCCATGGTAGGCAGATAATAGATGTTTGTAGATTCCCCCTCATTTTTGTCGGTTCCTCTTAGTTTTGATATAAAAAACTCAAAATTTTATAGTATTGCTTCTTATGTTCTCAAAATATGGCGCTGGATACAATTCAATCCACAGTGGTGAAAGCCCGCTGTAGCAGGTTCATACTACCTTCCTAGTTTTCATTTCTAAATTGTCGATTTTTTAGTAATATAACCTACTTATAATAATTTGGGCATTCTACTTCAAATTTGAACGTTTGAGTATTTTTTATTATTATCTAAATTTAAAACCAAAAATGACCTTATCACCTTAGTGATTCATGTTGTGCTTTCGTGCTGTTTGCCGTATGAAAGCCCAACTGTTCTAGTAATGATGCTCGATGCTACTGTTTCTGTTCAGTTGTTTTAAAGGCTTCCGTATTATATACAGTGTGACCCGTTTTTCATGTTAACATCCCTGAAAATCTAAGTAGGCTGGGGGAATTAAACGGGTGAATTTTTTTATAGATATGTCCCTGAAAGGTCGTCATTTGCGAAGTATTGATTTGACTTTGCTGCGTAATCCTGGCCTACTGCGATTTTTTAAAGGGGTGCGTTTTTCGAAAAACCATATTAGGCATTTTTTATTTAAAATATGACACCACAGCGTTAATCAGGACACACTGTAACCCCCATATACCAAGTTTGAACAAAAAATATACAGGGAGTTCCATTCTGCAGGGTGTCAAAGTTGAGCAAAATAGGAATTTTAAAGGCATCTTGCGAGTCATGTGTACCATGGAATTACTTCGAAACAGTTTAACGATCAACAGGACCACTCAAAGTGTTGGTGTGCAAAGATTCAATTCAAAAATATATAGGGTATCTTTCTCTGGACCATCTCAAAATGCTGAATTTTTATGAACCTTTATACGGGTCATGCATACTCGGGAATTTTTGAAAAATCTTAACAAACCGTAATTTATTTTTTTTACAAAATGCCAACCAACAAATAAAAAACAATTTAAATTGTTAGACAAATTTAAATTATTCTCAACAAAGTCATTGTCTAAGATGACACATTTTCTGTGCGTTTCCTGTTGTGGCACACCAGCCACCTTAACTGATATGAAACTTATTGACTGGCAGACTTCTGTATTTTTCAGACTTAGTTTGTTGTTTGGGGTGATTTGGTGTGGTTTTAATATACTCGATTTTTGACCCCTATAGAGAACACCTTGTATATTTTTTTATTGAATCTTTGCACACCAACACTTTGAGTGGTCCTGTTGATCGTTAACTATTTCGAAGTAATTCCATGGCACACATGACTCGCCAGATGCCTTTAAAATTCCTATTTGGGCCAACTTTGACACCCTGCAGAACGGAACCCCCTGAGTATTTTTTGTTCAAATTTGGTATATGAGGGTTTCTGTGTGTCCTGATTAACGCTGTGGTGTTAGATTAAATGCCTAATATGGTTTTTCGAGAAACGCAGCCCTTTAAAAAATCGCAGTAGGCCAGGATTTCGCAGCAAAGTCATTCCAATATTTCGCAAATGGCGACCTTTTAGGGACATATCTATAAAAAAAAATCCACCCGTTCAATTCCCTCAGCGTACTTAGACTTTCAGGAGTGTTAAAATGAAAAACGGGACACACTGTACAGGATCGTTTTTTAGGACTACTTTCTCGCTTATTTTGCGCCCTACAAAAAAAACGTAAGGAAAAAAATGTGGCAATTTTGGGCAGCTAAGCGTTGCTGAAAAATAAATCGGCATCCATGGCCAACTTGTCGCGCAATAATAAAAAAACCTCAAATTGAGCAAGGTTTTCTCATGAGAGTATCGACTTGTACATATTTGTAGAAAAGTGTGGCGTAAAATTGTGACTTGCAACCTTTATCCGATTGAGATAATTGCAAATCTGGAGTGGGCCTCCCAAGAGTTTTTACTTCAACTTTTTCTGACAATGAAAGTCTTAAAAAGTTATCTTTCAAAATGTCCTGCACACTATTTTTCATTTTGTCCACGTCTTAGAACACGCGAGGCAGCGAGAGGAGTTTGACAGAGGCGAGATATGCCGGACGCATATTTACGTTTCCTATACGGTTAACGCTACTCGCTGAGGCAGCCAGCTAGGAACCGTAACGCGCTCTGATCGCTCCGTTTCCTAGACGGTAAGCGCAACGCAATATTAAGAAATGCCGGCTTATGCAAAAAAGGTAGATTGGACTGTCATAACAGCAACAAACCCATCAACACATCAAGCCTATATTATTTGCAAATAACAGGTAAATGGCAAATAATAAAGTGTATCAGCAGATACATTTTAATGATTAGATAGCTGTAAGCTTCTGCTACTGAAACCTTGTGGTCATGTATATAATATACCTTAGAGTATTTAGTATCTAAGAATTAAATTGAATATTAAATGTAGGTTCAGGGTTCAACCTCAGGTTCCACTACTCCTCCTAGAACTTTCTAATTAAATTAGATTAAACTAAATTGTAAACCAGTGCCGGAGAGACGAGGGTCAACCATCATATTTTTTAATACAAAAATGGTACACCACTGGAAAAGTAATTTTTTTTTGACTACACTAAGTTTTCCAATCCATTATAAGAAAAAACTATTCTTGACTTTTTTTTCGAAAAAATCACTTTTGTGCTTTTAATTTTTTTAGAAGAAGAAAATCAAAGTAGGTCTGAGCTTTCGAAATTTTGCACTCCTACTGAGTTTTTAATTCCGAACAATTTTCCATAACATTTTGTCGTAAGACCTACCTAAAGCCCACTGTACTGGTGCGAAAAATTAGATTATTTTTTAAATTTCCAGGACACATCATTTTTCGAATCTAGAAACCTTTTTATAGATTTTAGGACCAAATGTTGCTAAGAAAAGTTGTTCGGAATTGAAAACTCAGTAGGTGTGCAAAATTTCGAGAGCCTAGATCTACTTTGATTTTCTTCTGCTAAAAAAATTAAAACCCACAAAAGTGAATTTTTCAGAAACGGTAGGTACACTACACATTTTGCGAAAAAAGTCAAGAATATTTTTTTGTTTTTTTAGTGGAGGCAAAAAATATTACTTTTCCAGTGGCGTACCATTTTTTTATTAAAAAAATATTATGATTGTCCCCCGTCTCTCCGACACTGGTGGAAGTAGATGGGCTGAATGAATTTTAATTTATAGTATTTAATGAGTGTCTAAACTGTACCAAATATGTTTGAAAAAAAAAGAATTTTGACGTCCTGTATATCGAAAACCGTTAGGATTTCAATACATGTTTATAGCAAAAAATCTTCTTTCTTTGAAATTTTCAGTTTTTAAAGTATTGCTGATAAAGTTTGGACCACCCTGTATACATGACCACAAGGTTTCAGTAGCAGAAGCTTACCTAATCATTAAATTGTATCTGTTGATACACTTATTTATTTACCATTTACCTGTTATTTGCAAATAATATAGGCTTGATGTGTTGATGTGTTTGTTGCTGTTATGACAGTCCAATCTACCTTTTTTGCATAAGCCGGCATTTATTAATATAGCGTTGCGCTTACCGTCTAGGAAACGGAGCGATCAGAGCGCGTTACGTTTCCTAGCTGGCTACCGCAACGAGTAACGTTGACCGTATAGGAAACGTAAATATGCCACCCGCATTGGGGCTCAAAAACCGAGAGCCATCTCGTATGCTACAATCGCGTATAATAGCTGCAGCGGCGGAAGCAGCCGACTCGACCCGATCCGCCCCCTTCCTCTCTGAATCGCGGCTCAAATATTCGTAGCCACCAAGCGATTTTAGGTATCGGTTGCATAGTGCCAGGGGCGGACTGGGCCATCGGGCGATCGGGCGCTAGCCCGATCGGCCGGACCTACTTGGGCCGCTATGGGCCGACCGTAGATAGAGGGGAAGATACCGCATTGCCGTTGTCCATCAGTACCTTTGTATTATGCCAACATAAGCATCCAAACAATGTAAACAAACATTAAAAACACATCAAAAAAGTAAACATGTTTATTTACTTTTGAGTTTTCAGGTTACGTGCCTATATTCATTAGTGGCGCATCTGCTGCACAAAATACGATTATTATCCATTTCGGTAAAACAAAAAGTACTTTGCAATGTATAAAACGCTCTCCACACTTCTAAACACCCCGTCATCGCGCAGGGCTTGGCCCACTCCGTTCACTCCGGGATCTCTGGCTTGGTCACATGACAGTCTCGTAAGTACATCCGCCAATCATATCGGTTTCTCTCTTGGGAAACATAAATACAAAACCGACAAATCAACAACAAAAACACCGATCGTGTTGGCATCATCATATATTTTTGTTTATTCCAGTATCTTCCCCTCCTCTATCTACGGGGCCAACCGCCGCCGCGCCGTCACTTATATAGGCATTATGGAAACACCACAATAATAATATCACGCGACGCACTCGCACTAACTTTGTCTATTTCACAAGTACCATGTGAAAGATCTTTCTCCAAATTAAAAATAATCTTGAACCGGCTAAGAAGTTCTCTAACCCAAGACCATTTGGATTTGGAAGCTTTCATCATGTTAATGGCTTGTGAAAAAGATATTCTATAATTTCATTAGATAATAAAGATCTAATAAACTATCTAGTCGGCGGCGAGTGCAAAGGCATACGTAATGTATTATGTTTTTAATTTTTTTAAATGGTTTGAAACAGATGAAGAGTGATTTGTTATGTTGATATGTGTTTTATTTGTTTTAAAGAATTGTTTTTATTTTATTTTTTATTTTCGTTATATTCTTTTGAAATAAAAACCCTGACATAAACTGATTTCGACAATTTGGTCCTCCACAAAATTTAAAAATACCTACCTAAAAAAATAAAAGAAAAATCTTGAAACCATCTGTTTCTGGCCTCTCTTGCACTTTGGCTACAAGAAACCCTACAGAACCCCCGCTTCCAGTTCCAGTCCATGGGCCGGTCTCATACAAAGCGCCCGGGCGGTTTTTAGGTGCCAGTCCGCCCCTGCATAGTGCATTATTGGCTGTGGGCGTTACAGCAATAATTTAACTAGGAAGGAACAAAGAAGTAATATAAAGAATATATCATTCACGGAACTAAATTATTTTTTCCCATTTTCTACTGAGAGGCTCTAGCCCCAGAGCCCCTATTGACGAGCCGTCACTGAGGCTCATCATTTTAGTGCACCTTTTTACTGTTAACTCAAAAATTCGAAAAATAAACTTTTCACCTAAAATTAAAAAATGCTAAGTAATTGGGCATTGTTGTTAAGAAGCCTTCTGTCGTTGACTGACGTATTAATAAAGACTGCTCACGGCTGTCATGTTTGACAGTACTCTGGCTTACCATGCGCTTCCCGGAGACAAAATACAATGCAAAATACATTGTTGACCATAGGCGCCATCTACTTTTCAGAATATGAGGCTATAGCCGTGAGAAATCTTATTAATACGTCAGTCAACGCTTCTGTTATTGAACTATAATTTGAGATTTAATAGGTTTGTTTGTTTGTTTGTTTCAGGTGTGCGGAAGGTTACATGGGTCCTAGATGTGAATACAAAGATTTAGATGGATCATATTTACGTAAGTATTTAGCAACAAAAATTGTGATAAAAATTAGTTTCCCAGTCATTGCCTACAAGTTTCCTAAAAGATAAATCAATTTAAATCTGTCAAAAAATAGTTGTAAACTTTTTTTCGCAAGATGTGTCCTTTGTGTTCGTTGTATTTCTGTCGTATATTTATGACCATGTCATACATGAATTAAGCTATCCGTAAACAAAGGCCACATGATTACTTATAATTATATTGTTTCGTTCTCTTTACAGCATCTCAAAAGAGGTACATGTTGGAAACGGCAAGTATAGCTGGTGGGGCAACTATAGCAGTGTTTTCGGTAGTTATTTTGTGCGTGGTAGTGTATTTGCACTACAAGAGGCGGGCAAAGGTCTCGCGGACTGGTACCGATTGTGTAGACAGTCGAACAACTTCAATACATACCCCCACATTTGGGACCCGATGGCGAACAAATCTACCCCCTGACCTGCCGATTCGGATACAGCAGGACAGAGGAGACATGAAACAAAGCAGCAAAGTGGAACTTCATCAGGTGACAACGTTGCTGCCTAATAACGAACCATGATGTATGTGTGCATAGCTAGCAATAATCCAGTAAAGACTCTTATGAAATATTGGTGATGTCGGCTTTAATAATTACCTACTGGAAAACTTAGTGAATTATTCAGTGAAATACTAAATTTGTATACCTAAGAAACTATGGAATAAAAGAAGCACTTGTTATATGCAGCTTTGCCATTATTTTATATTTTAATGAATCGAGCAGCTTGTTTTTTTTTTGTGGAAAATTGTCAAAAGTTTGACAGCAAAATAAATATAATGTTAAAAATAATAACATTAAAAGTTTTATTCTCTTTTATTTATATTTGTATCTGTTTTAGTATTTCTAATCAGTTACTGTTACTAATTTTTTTTATAAAACTTTGCAAATATGAATATTTGCATTAACAGTCATTCAGTGCTAGCTAAAATATTCTTGTCAGAATCAAGAACATCATCCAAACAGTGTAATTAGTACAGCAAGTCTGATAAATGTAAGGCTGAACTTTAAGTTATTAAGTTATTAAAATTGTAGATACATACCTCTATGGAGGTATTTTAATGAATACAATCTTTATTGTAAATTACACACTACTTTTCCGAAATGCAGTGCAGATGGTTTTGCAGTTTTAAAAAATCATGTCATTTCACATTCCCGGATGTAATCGATCGAAGCCTCGCTAACTTTTTGTTATTGTTAACTTGTTAATTTTTCTTTAAAGTGTGACTGACATGTATGCTTAAAATAATTAAAGATGTATATTATGAGCTTTTTATCGACATTTTAATGTATATATTATGATTCAAAAATAAAGCCAAAAGAATACCTCAGGATTTAAATAGGGTTTCTAATGATTTTAAGCATATCAACTCGGTCACATATAAATTATTTTTTGTTGTATAAATGTAGATACACAATTTTTATTCCAATAATGAATGTATATGCATTCTAGATTATTGGCAATAATGTAATGTAATTTAGTAGTTAAAATATTTATAAGCACCTGGTTCCTAATTTATTAAGTTACATTTTGTAATTTTTTAGTGAAGAAAATATACCAAAATTGCAAATATCCTTTTACCGTATTTTAATGTTTTTGATTTTCTACATATTCTACTAAATCTTTTTTCTCCCCTGTTTTGATGTTTGCGATTTTGGTATTTTATTTGCCAGTTAAAAATTATATAAAACTTGTGCTCTAAACCAAAGCCCAAAATAATTTTAATGCAGCATAAATAAACACAGTAAATTGTAATTGTAATAATTGTAATTCTTGTTTATGCTGTGAATACTCTAGCAGCTCTGCATCAATCAGTATATAATTAAAATTAAGTCAAAGTATTCCTGCATTGCAAGCCGTAATGCCCTTTTTAACTTGGCATAAATTATTTTTATTTTTGTCTAAATAATTGTAAATAATTTGAAACAGATGTTAGAATACTTATCGTTTATTATTTTCACATGTATGAATTTAAATAAAAGTATTAAACCATATAACAACTTTGTTTTTTATTGTGACCTTTTTATCTAGGACCTCACTTATCAGGGTGAAAAATTCTAGGGTAACCAACAACCTTTTTTTTATGACAAAATACCATTCCATGATGTTAGGAAGATCACGTTAAATTAATGATATAATTATAACCAAAAAGACCGGGGTAGAATGACGTTAATATCCTGACGTAGAAATAACCTCATAAACTTAACGTACACATAACCTTATAAAAAAATAAAAAACGCGCAACATCAGGGTTCGAACCTACGACCATCGGAATTAATGTCGTCGCTCTAACCAACAGCTATTGACACACTTGAAAAATATTGCGTAAAACAGTAAGCTAGAATCCGAGGCCAACGATAAAGACAGGCCATGGCGCTAACGCATAATCGCGTAGTCACAAGCAATTTAACTTAGTTTTGCGAAAACGGGAACAAATTCAATGACCTTGACGCCATATTGGGAGATTAAAAATGAGATGTATTCGGGAAAATCAGTTCAGGAATAGGTAGTAGTATCAGGGTATTTTGCAATTTATGTGATGTTGTAGTATACAGTTCAGTATGTAAAATATGTCAAGCAATATACCATTTTGTTAAATTTGTTCGGTAAAAATAAATAAAAATATTTGTTGAAGCAACAAAAAAAAGGCAACCTTATGGAACGAAGGAATTATTTCTGCTGCTTAACTTCATTTTTGAGGTTTGTAACTAATATCAGCGAAATATTGCTCCCTGTCTTTGAAAGTATAATAATCTTGTTAAATATAAAATATGTATAGGTATAATAATCTTAAAAATATTTCAAACACCTTTACAGATGTTTTATAAGTATAAGCACAGAAAATATTTTTTTCTGTGGTAAAGGTCATTTAATGTTTTTACCTATATACAGACAAATTGAATTTTTTATTCGAAAAAAATCCGTAATACATCCCAAATCACTGTCTAAGGGATGAAAGGAGATTGATAAACGTTTGGGGTTTGTGTTATATGTTACAAAACTGGTTTTCGATCTTTTTAAACCATTTATATCACATTTTTTTCTGCCTATCGAATACTGCTCACATTGAGGGTTTTAGGGAATAGGTAGAAATAAAAAATATTTCTACTGATGATGCCATATCATATGTTTATGTTCGTTTACATTTTACATGAACACAGAGATGTTTGTACTAAATTTTTGCCAGGTAAAATGTTACTAGATTTCAAAACTTCAACAAAAAGCAAAATACCTAAGTATGTAGATTTTTTCATATAAACATGAATCGACATCCTAACGGTATTCATTCAACAGGGCGTCAAAATTAATTTTTGTTCGAAGTTTGTTTTTAAAGCAAGACAGCTAACGCAAATATATTTGGTATTTGGTACCTATAGTTTAGACAGTTTTTAATTCGGAACAACTTTCCTTAATCATATTTTTTTCGCAAAACCGGCCACGACCTACTTTGATTTTCTTCTGCTAAAAAAAAATAAAACGAATAAAAATGAATTTAAAAAAACGGCACATTTTCAAAAAAAAAACAACAATAGTTTTTTCTACAATTGATTGGGAAATTTAGTGAAGGCAAAAAAGATTACCTTTCCAGTGGCGTATCACTTTTTCATTAAAAAATATGACGGCTGACTCCCCCTCTCTGGCATTGGTACAAGCAGGCCGAATTATTTTTAATTTATAGCATTTTATGTGTGTAAAGCTGTACCAAATATAGCTGCCTTCCTTTAGGAAAAATAAAAGAAAATTTTTAAAAAATTTTAACTTTGAGAACAAAAACTGTTAGCATTTCGATACATGTTTATAGGAAAAAAATCTACTTATTTTGACGTTTTATATAGGTTCCTGAATGCACCTCTCTGTTTGCTTTGGGTCCTGCGACGTAGCCTCAACTGAACCACGTCCCTAATTTTGGAACAATGCGATTTTATATCTATACCACACTGAATTAATAGTAAAAAAATATTTTTAAAACAAGCTTTTATTTAAATGCTCTGAAAACAAGTGCCATCGAATTCGTCTTATTTTAAAACTTTTTGTAGAAAATTTCAATATTCTATGTTACTTATACAAAATAGGTTCGAAAAAATTATGTGCAGAAAAAAAAACGGGATTTTATATTAGGCCCGTAGACAATTATTATTGTCAAATAGTAAGAAAATGTTGAAATGAAGGATATTTTTGATCATTTTGATCATTTTTGGACGCCCAACCTCTGTTGGTGGAATACAGTCAAATATATGGAAATGGAGATATTATTGTATACGGGAGATGATGTAGGGTATATAAAGGAATACATTGGCTCATTTAGTGACTCTTTGCAAATACGATGCTAGGCGTCGCGACGCCAAGATATATCGCAACACTAAGAAATATTTTTGTCCCACCAACACGCCACTTTTGTTACATCGTTCGCAAGCCCTAATTTTTCTGAACATTTTTCATTGATGCCATTTTTCTTTATTCTCTTCCGATAAAAAGTTATTCTTCAAAAACGCATTAAAATATTAATTTTTGCTGATGGCTATTACCAGGATTGACATAGCGTTTTCGATGATTTTATTTCTGGATATATTCCCCTGGCCTTTTCTTTGTTTGAAAGATCTTCAAACCGTGTCTTTGACCTTCTTATTGTTGTCAACATGCAAATCCAGGACCGGCTATTTAATACCGTCCAGTGTTAATCAGGACACCACAGAAACCCCATATTATACCATGTTTGGGCAAAAAAATATACAGGGAGTTCTATTCTACAGGGTGACAAAATTTAGCAAAATAAGAATTTTAAAGGCACCTGGCGAGTCAAGAGTCAAGTATGCCATGGAATTAACTCAAAACAGTTGAAGAGTCAACAGGACCCGAGACAGGCCCACACACAATACCGAATATTATACAAGTTGTTTTTCAACTTGTATATTTGTTATTGGATCTTTGCATACCAATACCATGTGGTCCTGTCGGTCATTAACTGTTTTGAGGTAATTCTATGGCATATT
Source organism: Pseudeuparius sepicola (assembly GCA_963920635.1). Taxonomy (NCBI): domain Eukaryota; kingdom Metazoa; phylum Arthropoda; class Insecta; order Coleoptera; family Anthribidae; genus Pseudeuparius; species Pseudeuparius sepicola. Next base: position 39,490,670 of record OY987302.1, on the reverse strand, counting down.
TGACTCTTCACCCGCCAGATTCCTTTAAAATACTTTTTTTGCTATGCAGGTTCTTGTGGTGTCCTGAGTAATGCTGTAGTGTGGATAAATGCAGTTAGTGAAAATTGGAGGTATAAAAAATCGTGGCCGGTCCTGGATTTGCATGTTGTCAATGGTAATGGTAAGAAGGTCAAAAGAGGCGGTTTGAAGATCTTTCAAACAAATAAAAGGTCAGGGGAATATCTTCAAAAATAAAATTAGTGAAAACGCTACGTCATCCCTGGTAGTGGCGATTAACAAAAATTAATATTTTAATGCGTTTTTGAAGAATAACTTTTTAACGGAAGAGAATAAAGAAAAAAGATATTAATGAAAAATGTTCAGAAAAATTAGGGCTTTCGAACAGAAGTTAGTGTTGGTGAGAAAAAAAATTCTTCTTGACGTCGCGACGCGATGCAAAGAGTCGCTAAATGAGCCGATTTATTCCTTTATACCCCCTACCTATATCATCTCCATAATATATAATATCTCCATATTATCTTTGACCGTTTCCCACCAACAGATACTGGGCGTCTAAAAATGATTACCCTGTACTACATATAATTTTTTTCTCATAAGTAGCGTATTTTTATTAATTTATTTGAAGGTGGGGCCATAAAAATTATTTCCATCCCGTTTATAGCTTCCACCTCGTCAGATTTCTCTTTTTGTTCAATTTATGAGTCGTTTATTGCTGTTGAATATTTACGAAACTAAACCAAAAATAACAATAATATATTTATATCATCCAAATACACACGCAAGGTGACCCCTTCCATCCACCACTGCAACTTCCACTATTTTACAAAAGTACTCTTCTGTATTTTGCTCCGACAGGCTCTATATATGAAGGCAGCATATCCAGTGGCGTAGCTATGCTAGGGCAATTCGGGGCGGCGCCCCGAGGCCCCGCGGGTTTAGGGGCCCCCTAATCCTTCACATTCCTTTCGTACTTGACAATATTTCTCTCTCAAAATATATTTATTTAATTGCCAAAATGGCGAAAACATTTTTAATAAAAATGCAGGCAATCCTGATTTCGTCTCTTTTAAATGTATTCCTTGCTACATCGCTACATCAGCCTAACACTCAAGTTTTTTTTGTGACAAACGCGACACCGCTCGCCGGCCGAGTATTCCTACATTCCCAGACACATCAGAGTCACAGAGTCGTTTTGTTCAGCACTCAGTAGCGATTATTATTATGTTATGTTACGTGTGTATATTATTATTAATACTCAATAAAAACTATTGCGGACGAGCTGATTTTTTCCAGAATTATTGTTCTTGGATTGTATTCCAATCAATAATAACAATAGAAGGCTTTTAGATGAGTGGGTATTAACTACTATTATACCTAGTTACTTTTTCTAACAAGAGAGTTTTTCTGCTTTTTTTTGTACTTCCAATTCCAAAAATGTCATCAATTTTACGGTAAAAACATTGCACAGTCCTTTAAAATGTTTTTCCATGGTACAATTTTAAATATGAGAAGTTACAATGTATTTGATTTTAAACAATAACCGTGCAAAAGCATTGTTACACCTTGTGTTACAATGTTTTTGCACCTTGTGTTACAATGTTTTTGCACCTTGTGTTACAACGTTTTTGCACGGTTTTTGTGACTTTCTTAAAACAGACCATATTCGTTTGATTTAACATACAAATGAAAAAATTAAATGGCTGCAGTAAATAATTATTGTAAAACACGTAAAAATGGAAAAATTTACTTCTTTTAGTCTACAGGGTGAGTCGAAGGTAAACCGCCATACTCAAAATTTGAGTAGTATTTTTAAAAATAAATGGGGTTCTTCATATAACATTTTGTCCAAAAACGCTTCGTTTTCTTTTAAAAACAGAAAAAAATAGTATTTTCGGTTCCATTTATGCTATCGAGTTGAAAATTGGTACTTTTACGTTTTCTGGGACGGCGATTATGAATTTTCTATCAACTTTCTTCTAGCCGCTAGAGGGCGTTGGCTACGTCGTTACTTTCGAACAAAAGTGTTTTAAACTTTTTTGTCGTTGAAAAATCTGCATTTTAGACAGCGGAATATTAAATTACATTCGATTTTGAACAAAAAATGTCTCTCTTCGAAATACGAAAACCTTAACCGTTTTCATGAAAAACGCAATTTTGTGTCGCGGTGCGCGTGAATTCGAAAAAATTAAAATTTCGTAGTAGGCTGAGAAATGGGATTTATTCATTTGGAATTCTTTATTTACAATAGGTATTGTCCTAAATTAACAATTTTTGTGAAATTAGTAACCCACAATTGTTTTCAAAGCCTACTAAACGTTGAAGCGCTTTTTCTCTGTTTTTGCTAATAAAGTTGTCTTGGTTAAAGTTCTTTTTATTACTAATTTTACAACAATTGTTAATTTAGGACAATGCCTACCTACTGTAAATAAAGAATTCCAAATGAATAAATCCCATTTCTCAGCCTACCACGAAATTTTAATTTTTTCGAATTCACGCGCACCGCGACACAAAATTGCGTTTTTCATGAAAACGGTTAAGGTTTTCGTATTTTTACGAGAGACATTTTTTGTTCAAAATCGAATGTAATTTAATATTCCGCTGTCTAAAATGCAGATTTTTCAACGACAAAAAAGTTTAAAACACTTTTGTTCGAAAGTAACGACGTAGCCAACGCCCTCTAGCGGCTAGAAGAAAGTTGATAGAAAATTCATAATCGCCGTCCCAGAAAACATAAAAATGATAATTTTCAACTCGATAGCATAAATGGAACCGAAAATACTCATTTTTTTCTGTTTGTGTTATGTGAAGAACCCCATTTATTTTTAAAAATACTACTCAAATTTTCAGTATGGCGGTTTAACTTCGACTCACCCTGTATAATAAGTAGTATTATAATTGTAAACGTATCGTGTCTCAATAAAACTTCGTAAGAACATTGTAAATGCCATTACCTTTAAAAAAACTTGTGGTTTTTCCAGACAAAAATATAGAGTTACAATGTTTTAACAGTCTAACTAATGGAAACCCAAAATTGTAATTGTCTTTACAACGTAAATTATAAAGACTGTTATCATTGGAATTGTAATTACCTTTACTATGTTTTTACCGCCGAAAACGTCCATTTTGTCAGATACAATGGGATGACACATCAAAAATTTTGGGAAAATAATGCAAAATTGAATAGTTTTGTATTTTTATCCAAAATTGTCCGTAACTATACCCGAGAAAAGCGAAAAAGTGAAAATCTCAAAAATGTCACTTGCAATGCTCTTGCATGCGTGTATCCATATGTAGAATTTAGAAATCAAAAATGATATCAATAAAAATAAAAATATCTAAGTACTGGGAAAATAAAAACAATGCAATATATTTGATCAGTTTTGCGAAAATAATGTGCATGCACATTTATGTTTTTAATTTCTATTTTGTAATAAAAAGTGAAACCCAAATTTGGTTTCAATTAATAGAGTGGCCGACGACAGTCTATTAAAAGGGGCCCTATAGTGCCCCTAGAAACTTCAACCGAGGTTCTGGAAACCCATGTCAGAACAGACCATAGAGCTATTATATTGAAAACTAAAATAAACAAAGCGGAAGAAAAGGAGAAAGTCCTGTATCGTCCTCTCTCAAAGATGGGTTTGATGTTATTGTATAGAGATATTTCATTAGTTGATTGGCATTTTCTATCAAGTGTTGATATTGATCTAAATGATAGGGTCGTTTTATTGTTAGAGATTTTGCAGGATAATATAAATAGGTACTTACCTGTAAAGGAGAAAACACAATGCAATGGAAAATATAAATTAAATTGGTATAGTGATGAACTTTGTAAGTTGCGTAATCACTTACATTTTTTGTATGAGGTACAACTTCGGGTTCCCACTCCTAATAATATCAATTTATACAAAAATTTCAAAAAGAAGTATACAAATAAGATCAACGAAAATAAGAAAATAATAATTTTATCGCAAACTCTGACAATAAAAGTAAAGCTTCTTGGAAAATAATTAATAATTATAGATCTGAAATAAAAAATAACTCACCACCCAACTCTTTCAATGCACTTGACTTTAATAAATATTTTATTAATGTATCGGAAAATCTGTTATCTTCTGTTCCGCCTACAAATACCGATCCACTGGTATATGTCAAACCCTCCAAATGCACCTTCGAGTTACCGGAAATAACGTTTGTCGAAATGAGGGATATAATAAACTCAATGAAGTGTAAAAATAGTTTTGACATCTATGACATAAACATTAAAATAATTAAATATTTAAAGGACATACTTATTATCCCTCTTACCAAATTATTTAATATCTGTATTAGATCTGGCATTTTCCCAGACTGTTTGAAGATGTCCAAAGTAATCCCAATTTACAAGAAAGGGGCGAGTGACAATATGTCAAATTACAGACCGATCTCACTGATACCAATATTATCGAAATTTCTTGAGAAGCATATTAAAATTAAATTAAGTAAATATTTAGAGCAGAATAACTTGTTATCTCATGCACAACACGGTTTCAGAAGCAATAGCTCTACAACATCGGCTATCTCAAGATTGATGAAACACGTTGTGGATTGTTTTGAAAATAATGAGTTGGCTGGATGTGCGTTTTGTGATCTGTCCAAGGCATTCGATTGTGTAAGCCATTCGGTTTTGATTAACAAGGTATCTGCTATGGGTGTGATGGATCCTTGTCTTAGCTTGCTAAAATTATATTTACACAATCGGAAACAACTATGTTTTTATAAAAATATGCTGTCGCCAGTTGATACAGTTCACCATGGAGTTCCGCAGGGTTCCATACTGGGTCCTCTTCTGTTCCTAATTTATATAAATGATCTTCCAAACATATTTAGTAATCCGAATAATATAGTGCTATATGCTGACGATACAACTTTAATTAATAGGGCCAGTGATCGGGTATCGCTTACAGAGACATAGCAAAACGAATTTTAAATACAGAAAAAACTGAAAACCTTGTTTTTACCTTAAGGCATAATGTATTGGCGCTCACAAATAACAACGATAGCGTTAAATTTCTGGGCGTTGTTTTGGATCCTAAGTTAGACTGGCATGCGCACATAGAATATATCTCTAGTAGACTAAACTCATCAGCGTACCTATTATATAATCTGAAAAGCATCATCACCTTTCAGTCAGTGTGTCAATATGCAATATTATGCTGGGGTCACAGCCCACATGTGTGTAGAGCTTTTGCAATACGATACATGACTGGTGTAGGTTATAGAGACGATGTTCGACAGAAGTTCTCAGAACTTGGCATAATGACACTACTGTTTATATATTTACGAATGTCTAAAATATATAAAGAATAACGCGGAGGCTTATGACCGACAATCTCAAGTACATGACCATCAAACAAGACATAGAGACAATATCAGATTACCACCATGTCGGATACAAAGAACTAGATCCTATTGGAATTGGTATGCACCACTTTTCTATAACAGGCTACCGTCTAAGTTAAGAAATGCACCGCAGGACGAGTTTTTAAAGGCCATAAAAGGAAAATTAATTAAAAAAGCGTACTACACAATTTCCGAATTTTTAAACGACAATCTGTTATACTAATTTTATCGTACATGTTTATATAGTTTTTTTTTTTATTCTTAGTGCTTTTAATTTGTATTGTATATGCATGGTATATATCAATTTACATGTTTTTGTCCTGACCTGTGTAAATACTCTTGTATTTTAACACCAATAAACGATCTATCTATCTATCTATAGTGCCCAGGGCCCGAAGTTTGGCTAAACCGGCACTGCGATGACACTCAAAATCCCGTAATGAAGAACGCAATAGAGGTGGTTTCGTATTTATATTTACAACATACAAAAAAATATGTTGACAAAAGCCGCAGCTATATAGGTAATTTGATTCCCTACAGTTTTTCTTATTGTTATTTGTAACTTTTTTATTTTACGAATTATAGAAGAAGACGTTGCTTAATGAACCCATAACTTGTAAAATAACAAAGTTATAAAAGAAATGCATAAAGCAAGGTTGCAGACAACTTTTTTATCTACAATTTTTATCAGTGTTTTTATTTTGTTAGAAAAAAGTAATAATCCATTCCTATTGCGAGGTCTATAACGAGGGTCTAAGTGTGATCTTTTTGTTTGGATAGGTACCTACTCAGAAAACAATGAGTAACCTTAAAAAATTACTTTCCCGCAATTTTTTCATTTGAAAATTTATATCGTTACTGGACTACAAAAGGGAGGGCCCCGATGCAGAATTCTGCACCGGGGCCTCAAGACCTCTAGCTACGCTACTGAGCATATCCCTTGTCAAAAAAAACTCAAACTGAAATCGTAGCTATTGTAACAGTGGTACAGGGTGGCCAAGTTAATTTGCAGTAAAAATTAAGGGGAATTCAAGGGTGCTCTTGAATTTTGTGTATGGGGTCGATAAAAATGTTATAGTCAAAATTTCTTTTCAAAATAATAAAATCTTATTCTACACAACATCAAACACTGACACAAGATACCATTTTATGTATTTTAATGGGGCTTCTTTGGCAAAAATCTCGGAAACGGTTGGAGATTAATAGGTTCAATATATATATATATATATATATATCCTTGGACTCAGACTCAAAAAAGACAATACTAGAATGGTTATATGTTACATGAAATGTGTAAGTTGTGAAATACAGAAAATTACTTTTATTGCTAAAACCGGAAGTTATTTAAAAAACTGAATATTCAAGATACGCTTATGGTTGCGTAGGTAAAAATTATATTTTATTATTTTGCAAAATATAATATAATATAATATAATATAATATAATATAATATAATATAATATAATATAATATAATATAATATAATATAATATAATATAATATAATATAATATAATATAATATAATATAATATAATATAATATAATATAATATAATATAATATAATATAATATAATATAATATAATATAATATAATATAATATAATATAATATAATATAATATAATATAATATAATATAATATAATATAATATAATATAATATAATATAATATAATATAATATAATATAATATAATATAGCAATCTTTTTTTTGTCGGCCCCGTAGGTATACAAAATCCTCGACAAAATCCAAGTAGGTGTACGCTCGCATTTCTCCGTGGTTTTTTGTTAGTCTGTCTCCATGTAACACACTTTTTTCCTCTCGGATGGGCCACCCTGTCCCAGAGCCAAAACAGTAGACCATTTAGAACCTCTTCAGAAACAGTCAAAGGGGACAGTAACTTTGTTACATTAAGTAGCACGTTTGAAAATGACATTTTAGCTATGTCAATAAAGTCATAAGTCATTAGTTTCATTGTCATTATTCGCCGATTTTGGGCATTATAGAGATAGCTAGATTATTTTCTATTAGTGACTATATTATTTCTATTGTCACTGTTTCTATCTTCTGTCCCCGTAAAAATTTTAGATATCCATAGAAACTGTAGGTATGTTAAGTTAGGGTTTTTTTGTATTTGGCTATGATTTATGTCAATTACAGAAAAAGGATGGGAACTCGAACTCATAGGCGGAGTGTTTTTTTTAATAGGAAACCGAAACAGTATATACTTGGTTGCACTCGATAAGAAAACTTATATAAGCAGTAAATATGAATAACATTTGGTCTGTGATCGAATAGTTTAAGTTTTGAGTTGGTACAAATAGCAGCAAGAAAATATGACACTCAAATAATGACACTGTCATTTGAACTTTGAAATAATTCCTCGAATAATTCAAAAGAAAAATGACGTCTAACCCGCGATTTTTTAGTCGCGTCGCAACGCACGCCCAAAAGAGATATAAAAGGATTTGTGATTGTAAATGAAATATATTTTTAAACAATATACGTTTATAAACTAAGGAAATAGTCCATGTCTTGAAGTGGAGTAGGAGAATATGACGAAAAAGGTAAAACTTAGATACAGTCTCAGCTACAGTGGCGCAACCAGAACTTAATTATTGTCAGGGGGGGCTGGTTGACAATGTTACTATAATTTTTGTATATAATTACTTAATCTTAATAATAATAAAAGTGAGCAACGCTGTAAAACCTTAATTTGAAAACTAAACAGGACCGTAAATAGACTTCGTCGATGGGAGGGGTTCACAAATAAAAAATAAGTTCATTTTTTATTGTCAAGAATTGCGCCGCAGTCGATAATTTTCAAATTTTCAAGGTCAAACAGTTTAAGTGAACTAAAAAAATTTAAGTAACCTAATATTTCAACCAACCAACTGATTGTATTTTTTTCTTTGTTGACTGTGGAACCAAAATAATAATTTAAGTATGCAGTCACTTTATAAAGGAGGTACTCTTTTTTTTCTTTTACATAAAAGCTCGAGAGAAAACTCTTTGAGTAAAAATATAAATTTTTTGCCACATCCTATAAATTATAACATGTCCTCTTAAAGGGCCAAATGTAGAATCACAGAAAAACGGCAAGCTGACGTTTTTCTATGGTAGAATAGATACCTATAGAAATTTATTTCCTGGTGGGTCCATAAAGATATTGATTTTTAAAAGCAGGAATTAAAAGGAGGTGTTCGCTTACAAAAATGCGCCGCAGCCGAAATTTTTTAGAAATTTTAAGGACAGACAATTTAACTGAGGCATAGAAAATTGTGAAATTACATCACCATGATCTGGTCTCCTCTTCTTTTTTCTCTGCCGTATATGAAGGACACTAGAAAACATAAGGTCAGGCGCATATAATTCAGGTCAGATTAGTTCGGCGCGGGTTTGGTTATCAACGGTTAGATTTTAAGGTCAACGGCGCGAAGCGCGTGCGCGTGGAACTTCTGTTTCTATTCGATACGCGACTGAATTTAAGATGCCAACGCCCCGACGGGCACTATGCGAACTAACTAGGTATATGGGCCATTGTCACCTCTAGCTTTGGGCACACTTTGGGTTTACACTGCGTTGTTATTTGTTCTTGTTCATTGTTCTTGTCGTCTTCTATATATTTTGTGGTCGTCTTCATAAAGTTATTTGGTTATTAGGTAAAAGTTCCCCCTCGACAATCGGCGCCCGCCGATTGTGGGACGAAAACAGCGGCCGGGCCGGACGTAAACACGGCAGAAATCTTTCCAAATTTCGGATTTTCCGCGGGTTTCCGCGAAGTTTCGATGTTGCAAAAGGTGCAAAATAGTGTGGTGATCAGTTTGAGCTGCATACAGGGTGAGTCACATCTAAAGTCAGAGCCGAAAACCCAAGGTAGAGTTCGCTAAAATAAGCACATATGCTTAATAAACATTAGCTCAAAAACGCTTGGTTCCCCATATACAGCGTGTTGAAACTTTTCCAAATATTTTTTAAATTTCTTTCGAGCCTGTTTAGGAATTCCAACAAAATTTGATACATATTATGGGTTGTCATTTGGTGCAATAATTTGGCCCTGTTCAGATGAGCAGCGGCGTAGATACAAATAATTTTATTTTAAATGCCAGCATAATCACCTTGGCACTAGTTTAAAAAAATCCGAAATTACGAAGAAACTGTACCAGAAATAAAAAAATACCAAGAGGCGCTTTTTGTTCCAAATTGAATGGGCTATCCAAAAAAGGCAAAATTTTTTGTTTTGGCACAGGACCGTACTACTTTTTTTACAATTATTTACAGTAACTATTTGTAAGTATCTACGCCGCTGATCATCTGAACGGAGTCAAATTATTGCACAAAATGGCAACCGTCCAATACATAATGTGTACCAAATTTGGTTGGAATTCCTAAATGGGCTCGAAAGAAATTAAAAAAATATGTAATTTTTGGAAAAATTTCAACACGCTGTATATGGAGAACCAAGCGTTTTTGAGCTAATGTTTATTATGAATATATGCTTATTTTAGCCAGTTCTACCTTGTGTTTTAGGCTCTGCCTTTAGATGTGACTCACCCGTATAGTAAAAATTCATCCGGATTATAACCACAAATATCGCCATGAAAAGTGAGGTGTCAAAGGAAATTTGAAAATTCATTTTCTCGGAAACTACGCCCGAGCACCAAAAACTAAGGTCAAATTCGTGTTCAGGGACCCCGAAAATAGAGGGTTAGCCAAAATTTCAAAAAAAAAATCGGGGCAGACATACCTACACCACGTGAAACTGTACTTACCGGTCATTATAAAGTTTAAACATTATTGTTTATGATTTATGTAATTGCAAAGGCAACAGACAACTAAAAATGAACTAAAAGCAGAATTCGAAATAGAGAACTTTGTTGGTTAAATTAAATTGATTCGAAACTTGTTCCATCTCGAAAATGTTTTCAGGAACAAAAAATGTTTAGGTTAGGACCTCGGCGATCGAATCAAGACGGTTTTTCGTCCGAATCTCGCACTAAAACTTCGTAATCACACTGCATAACACTTTTGCATGTTCAAATTTCATTTCTGATAACTGTGGGAGGCCCTTTGGGCGTGGTAATCATAATAAAAATCACATTTTACTTGCTTTATTTCATTTTCTAACAACTCTTCTTTAACTCTTCTCTCTTTTTTGGCACAAGCGTGGCGGGAATATTTAAACATTTGAATTCAACTGTTGTTATTTACCACATTATTATAATAGTCAACTTTAGAAAATAAAGCTTTTTTGACTGATTTTGAACAAAACAGAAAACATAATATACGGATCAACAAAATGGCATGGCACATAGACTTAGTTTAGCATAGTGCCTACAGGGGGCGTATTTCTTATATTCAATCGCGTATGCCGACTGCCGGCCAGACAACTAATCCTTCATTAAATGTCAACTAATGTACCACCTATATCAGATATCCTCAATATCGTAAATTTGATAAATCATAACTTAAAAAATACAGGTTAAACAAAATACAATTCATTCGGTCTTGTAAGAAACGATCCTGTAGCATTGTTTTTATTTAGCACCACCTCGTTGCGCCACTGCTCAACTACATAAACACAGTTTTATTTAACTGTCTAAAATCAGGTAGGAATAAAAATAAAAATAAAATCGAGGAATCTGAAAGAGACGAAGAGAAATGGTAAAAAAACATGCATCTTACCCTGGGAGCAGAAAATTATATCGTCCTATTTTTTCTAAAATAAGGACTTGAGAGAGATTCAGACATTGTATTGTAGATCTCTTGAGGGTTCCGTAGAACCAAAAATTCATATTAGATTTTTAAGATATAGACGTCAAGTAACCATTACCGTTGAACACCAAATATGTCTGCCAATTGTGTGTCAATTCGATGCTGTCGAAATTGAAGAACAGATTAGTCATGCGCGAGAAACGATGAGATAATTCATTTTGCGGTAATTAATAATTATAAAAAGCAAATTAAATAAATTCGAAGTGTGGTCAAACCGACGCATTCACCAAAAATTAAGAAAAAGTTAAATTACTATTTAGAAAATAGAATCTTTAGGGATATATAAAAATTAAAATTCAAAAACTCTAACTGATTATTTACGATGTGATTATGTAGAAAATTTTTAGCTTTAAAAATTTCTAAACTTGTGGCACTTTTCTTTTGAAAATGTAAGTAAGAAATTTTGTCACAAATGTCAGAATTATGTTTATTGTGGAAAACTTTCTACCTGTTTGACCTATATAGATGGTGATGGTATTACAATGGGGAACTTGCACAAAAATTAAATTTAAAAAATATTTCGTTCACAACTTTAATTATGTATTGCAAATTAAATATTGCGATTTGAGGGCTAATATTTGGTATTTTCTGTTTCTATAGATAGGCAAATATATTAAAGAAATAAAAAAATTGTTAAAGTTCCCCATGTCAGAACCACAATTCAAACGATAAACACCGAACCTGACTGAAACGGGATAATATGTATCTTTGTTATTAACTAATTTAAACCTTAAAGAATTTTTTGTTTTGAATGAAATTGTCTAGTTTATTTATTAAATATCTTCCTAATATCTCAGACTAACGAGTAATGTGCTAATATGTAGGTATTTAAACAGAACCTAAGTAAGGTATAAGGTATATAATAACTTTTAGTGTTTTTTTTTAAATGTGTTTAAATGTTTATTGTAAATTTTGTTAACAACGTATTTAGGAAAATGATTATTAGAGGCTATCTGGAATCTGACATTTAATTCTGAGTGGAAATCAGGACGGTCCATAAGTCCAGTAAAAAGTCGGAGGAAGAGAGTTTCCAGAGAAGCAACTTTTTGAGAATAGGGCTGAAATAAATAAAAAGAAATGATATTGTCAGTAGTTGTAGGTTTTCTGAAAATCTTGAACTTTAGACCATTATCCGACCTTGTTACCGTTAAATCAAGAAAGTTAATAGAGTTGTCAACTTCTAACTCTTTGGAAAAATTTATAGAAGGGTCCATTATAATGATCAAAAATAGAAGTTAACTCTGAATATGTGCCCGAGAAAAGAATCAAAATATGAAATGTTTACCCTAAATCTTACTATATAGCTGTAAAATTCTTGTTATTATTATATTCCTGTATAAATTTACGTTAGAGTTATCATTAATATACAAGGTGTTTTAAAAACATGTAGTATAAATTTAAAATATTCATGAATTTCTTGGTATTAGAACATTTCGTATTTAAGTTAAAAAACTAATAAAATTATAAAAATATATACGTTTAGAGATAAAGCTACATGGCAGGTAGAGGGCGTCTTAAATTTGATGCTCTGTCCACTCTGCAGCCAAATGAGCATTTTGGCTAAACTCAAAGTTGTACATTAAATTAAGTTATTTTTCCTAATTGTATGTAATTACAGGGACTTCTTAGGAAAATGGACCAAATAAAGTATTTTGCTAAGAAAAATCTATTTGTTGTTAAAAGATTTCTGTTTACTACAGAAAGTCGAACTTGCTGCGCCAGCAAAAATTATCTTGTTAAGATCATTTTGTTGTCACAATCAGATATCTATTTGAGGCAAATAAAAAAATAAAGAACCTATTGACACTTTCTAAACTAAAATGCGTGCGGAAAAGTAAATGCGTGCGGAAAAGTGTCTTACTTTTCCGGAAAGTGTCTTTTCCACACTCGATTTCTTGGCTGAACTCCGCAACGCGTCGTTCAGCCAACTGCAATCGCGTGCGGAAAAGTGGCACTTTCCGCACTTGTTAGGAAATATACTATATTAGTAGTCACGATGTAATTTGTCTATTAATTGCAAATAAGCTCTTTTTAGCAAAGTGTTTTTATTAATCATAGATAGGTGATCTAATTAATTGAGGCCTATTCAAAGCAGATATTTTGCTGTGTGTGTACCTATACAATTCGTCACCATATTGACATTACTATGATAAAAAAAAATAATTATTTTTTACTTTAATATAATTAATGTACTTTATTTAAATGACATTTGCTACTCGGTATATTATACATATATCCAGAAATGAGATTAGAATATTTGGAAGGACTATAATAGCAATGAGAGCCTACGCTATAAAACCATTTTATTGGTTGTTGGACATTTCTTTCCTATATACTATATTACTAGTTCCTCATCCCCTTTTTTACAACTCAACTTATTAGTTTGCGTTTCCTATTCCTAATTTAAATTTAGTGCTTGAGAGGAATACTTTTTTAATTTATTACTTTTATATTAAGAAATAAGAGCACTTTTCCCAAGGCTGCGTAAAGAAATGGCCTCCTTGCATTGTATGTCCCTTTTTAATTGAGAAATGTACGTCATTGTGTATAATATCATTTTAGCAACCGGTGCAGGAATGTTATTGTGCACGGGTTGCCACAGAAAACTGTGCGGGAATGTCATTGTGCAATGCATATTTAAGTGAAGTAGGTAGTAGGAGGCCATGGAAAACAGCGCGCGTCTAATGGGCCTGTTTCACACTTTTTTATCATTGATTATGAATCTTAATAGTAAACAAAACACGAAAATATTTAGTCCGATTTTTTTCGGCCGGGAATAGCCCTAAAAATGCTTTTGAAATTCAAATTCCTTCGGACCGTGACGTCACGGGCCCAAAACGCTGATTGGCTACTGTTTTGCGACGTTGGCACGATTTACGGCAATATAGTTTGTTTCTATTGGAGATTTGTGAAGACTGAAGAAGAAGAAAATCTACCTAACTTATGATATTTTGTGGCAAAAGCCAAACAGACATAACACATGACCTTAATATCACAATGATTGTTTTCACTTTTGTCAAGATTATGATAAAAGAATTATTGTTCACATAGTGGTGACCCCGAAAGTGAATGCGTAGCGTGCGCTTTACCGCGAACAGTGATCTGCAACCACGACGCAAGAGGTTTTACGACAAAAGCCTCTACCAACATGGAGGATTTTCAACAAAGGTTCGATAGATTACAGGAGCAGAACGAAGCCCTTCAGGTACTCCTTCAACAACAGAACGCCACGCAGACTGGACCATTGGAAGGCGCTGTCCATCGTGTGGTCAGGAAACTGTCCCCATTCTGGGCTGACAGACCAGCCCTCTGGTTCGCACAGATACACATATTAAGGAAGTTCAAAAGAAAATGTAATCCGATATCTGGGAGCAGCGGCCATATTGAACTTAGTGTCATGTCACTAATTTTATCGTTTTCTACTCTTCAATGCCTTTGATTTGATACCCATGTTAAGGGGGTTGAAAAGAAAATGTAATCCGCCACCTTGGAACGGGCGCCATATTGAATTTAGTGTAACACAAAATACATCATCCGCCATCTTGTGGCGACGTGGCGACGGCCATTCTGAAAGTATTACAATATTGAGTATTGCATATTGTATTGTCAATTGTCACCGGAACTAGTGTATGCAAAATTTCAGCTCAATCGGATGTCAAGAAGTAGTTCTAATTCAGCTTGCAAGATTCGACCCACACATAACAAGTGAAGTTAAATAAGAGGCAAATTATAGATGGTTATAGAAATAATGTTCTCTTGATGGACTCTGTTATTATACAGGGTGATTCACGAAAGTAGTTCATTAGCAGTTTACGGGGAAGGAGTGCAAATTTTGATTTGAAATTTTGGTTACTTATACAGGTTGTAAACTTTCTTTCTAAAATATTTCCAACTTCCGATCACTTCCGGTTGTACCGGAAGTCGATAGCAACTTTGTTATTTGAAACACGTTGCACCAGAGGTTTTGCCCTTCTTTGAGAAAAGAGAAGAGTTGTCTTACGAAGAGAAAATTGTATTATGAAAAGGAAGGATCTGTATACCAGATAAATTGCATAAAGATGTTCTCTTGATGCTGCATGATGGACACTCAGGTATTACAGCTATGCAATCTATGGCTCGTATGCACGTTTACTGGCCTGGTATCGACTCAGATATAACAGACTTTCTGAAGTCATGCAATTCTTGCCAAAGTTCAAGACAGGAGAGTACCAAACTTCCATTATTTCCCTGGAGTGCACCTTCTGAACCATGGGCACAACTTCATATTGATTTCGCTGGTCCATTTATGGGAAAGCTGTGGATTTTGATCATTGACGCTTACTCACGTTGGTTGGAAGTATTTCCAATCAAAAATATTACGGCTAATTCAACAATAGACATATTACGCAAGGTGTTTTCACGAATGGGTTATCCCAAGATTATCGTAACAGATAATGGTCCACAACTAGTTTCAGTGGAGTTTGAAGAATATTGCAAAATGCAAGGAATAACTCACATACGCACGACACCTTACCACCCCCAGTCGAATGGTTTAGTAGAGAGGGTGGTTAAAACCTTTAAAGATCGAATGTTGGCAAGTAACCCAGACAAGCCTATAGATGAACGGCTACAGAGTTTCTTATTCAGTTTCCTAAATACGACACAACGGTCTACAGGTAGAGCCCCAAGTGAGTTGATTTTTGGCAAACCGCTTCGATGCATTTTTGACCAGTTGAAACCTGATGTTTCAAGAAGTATGGACAAAGAAAAACTGAAACAAAAGCAACACTGCGATCAGAAGACGAGGGAAAAGTTTTTTGACGAAGATCAGCTTTTGTGGGTTAACAATCCGATAGAAAAGGGTTACAGATCAGGAAGAATAGTTCAGCAAACTGGTTTATTCCTACATAGTTGATGTTGATGGTATTCAACACAGAAAGCATGCAGATCAGATGAAACCTCGCATTGAACCCCAGGCGAGAGTAAATGTAGACCTAGTTCCCGAACCAAGTCAACTTTCCACACCTACCATGTCTCCAAAACCCGAACCTGTCCAAATTATTGATCCTGACGTCCCAGAGACAAGACTCGACGTGACCTTGACAGGACAAGATACTTCTTTTTCAGATCATGCCGTCGCTAACTCCGAACCCGACAGCGTCAACACTCTGTGCAGGAATCCGTCTAGACAAAGAAGGATGCCAGCGCGTTTCCAGATGTAGATGTAGACCTTCTACGTGGGGGAGGAATGTGGTAATATCAAGCCACTCCTTACTCCACCTCTCTCGAGCGGAGCTATTGGCAATGCCGCCTAGCGTAGCTCCCGCCTGCCCCGCTCTAGATGGTTCGAGAAGCAGTAGCGAGGAACGCGGCGAGCGACCAACACGAGGGGTCCAGATCAGATGAAACCTCGCATTGAACCCCAGGCGAGAGTAAATGTAGACCTAGTTCCCGAACCAAGTCAACTTTCCACACCTACCATGTCTCCAAAACCCGAACCTGTCCAAATTATTGATCCTGACGTCCCAGAGACAAGACTCGACGTGACCTTGACAGGACAAGATACTTCTTTTTCAAATCATGCCGTCGCTAACTCCGAACCCGACAGCGTCAACACTCTGCGCAGGAATCCGTCTAGACAAAGAAGGATGCCAGCGCGTTTCCAGATGTAGATGTAGACCTTCTACGTGGGGGAGGAATGTGGTAATATCAAGCCACTCCTTACTCCACCTCTCTCGAGCGGAGCTATTGGCAATGCCGCCTAGCGTAGCTCCCGCCTGCCCCGCTCTAGATGGTTCGAGAAGCAGTAGCGAGGAACGCGGCGAGCGACCAACACGGGGGGTCCACACGCGCGGTCATAACAGTCAATCCTCCTCCGCAAATCGTGAAAATATTATCTTACTGATCGAGTACAAACAGTGTATTTTTCAAGCATTAAAGCTGACGTAGTTAAACGTGGGTTTCATTACGCCACCTCGATACAAAAAGGGTATAACAAATACCCACCATGCAACAGTCGGTAATGAACAAAAAAATCCAAGAACGTTTTTTGTGCAGACCAAAGGAAAAGATTCATTCATTATTTAAATCGTTGTGGTTAGTTTACAGCTTTGACGCCTTTAGAACGTTATGAACTTTTACAAAAGAATAACTGGTGTTTTAATTGTTTATCAAGTGCTCACGGGGTACGGCCTTGTACAGTGGACAGAACGTGCATCGAATGTGACAAAACCCTAGAAAAAATTAAAAAGCTAGACTTATTATAGATAATGGAAGTCAAAGTAATTTATTAACGGTAAGGGCTTGTAAAAGCCTGGTAACACTTTTGTGTCGATTGAAGGCCTTGAAGAAAGTGAACAAGCAGTTAAAGGGGTCTTAAATGTGGTTGTTGGCTCACGTTATAATCAGGATAAAAAAATTGTTTTCCAGGCGTTTTTGCTCGATAGTATTACACGTGAATTTTCCGATATTAGACTCGGAGAAAAAATAATTACTTAATAAGTTTAAACATCTTCCTTTGGCGGACCCTAAATATTATTTAGCAGGGGAGGTAGATGGTATCAGAAAGGAGCGGAATTATACCCTTTTCTGATGGGTACAGAAAAAATATTTGTAGATGCGGCGGCGGCGGCTTTGGAAACTGTTT
Organism: Pseudeuparius sepicola; assembly: GCA_963920635.1. Lineage (NCBI taxonomy): Eukaryota > Metazoa > Arthropoda > Insecta > Coleoptera > Anthribidae > Pseudeuparius > Pseudeuparius sepicola. Next base: position 39,472,890 of record OY987302.1, on the reverse strand, counting down.
TCGGTTATGTGATATATCGCTCATTTGCGAGAAAACCGGCACAACTCAAAAATCGACAATTTTGAGATTATTGCGTAAAAATATTCGGAAAGGTGCCTACTTTTTTCAGGAAGAACGTCATAGTGGTAGTTGGTGTAGTTTTTGCTGGATGGCGCCACTCCCGTTGTCGCAACTCAAGTTTCAACCTGTTCAATTGATCAAAGAGCGGCACATCTCAGTTGTGTCCAGTACGTTGGAGGTAAGTGTTGCGCTTTTTTCATTAAGAGTGGCACATCTCAAAATGAGTCTAATTAATTTAAGTTTTTCTTCACAAGTAATGGCTTATTTTGTGTTAATACGCTTATAAGACTATTTGGTTATCTAAAATAAAGGCACATTTTAAGTTGTGCCGTTATATCGAAAAATATTAGGATACATTTTGTAATGTTATTTTCTAAGATATGGTATTATTTCGACTTATGCCATTTAAGTGGAAAACCTATTGCATTTTTTATTGTTGTGTCATTGTTAATGAAAAGAATTTGAATAATGTTACCCTTTTTTAAATATTATTTTGAAATGTGCCACTTTTTTAGAAACGAAAATGCATTGAATATGTTTGTTTATTTATTGGGCTTTGCTCTTGTGTTTTTTATTTTAGTGCTTTTCCGAGCAATGGCGTTTACATCTAGAACAAAAGCAATAATGGCACTTGTGCTAGCTAATAAAAATGAGGAAAATAAATCAGATGAAAACTCTGTCGAGTACTATTCGAATCTTCAAGTAAGTAGTGTCTGGTTACATTAAACCTAGCTATGCCATGTCTGTTATTAGTAATGAAAAACAATATTTTATTTGTAGGATAATTATTAAAATATATTATATTTTTAGATAATTTGCAAAGCAATGCAGAAAGTCCACATGGATGGGCACAGATGTGCCAAGAACTGCCCGATTTCGATCAAGTCAACGAATATGAATGTCGACAAAATCTTCCTACATCACATGAAATAGAAATTGAAGAGAACAAGCATTTATCTGATTTTGCAGCAGTAAATTCTAAAAATATCAGTAAGTTATTTGAGACTATACGTAGGTATATTTTTAATTTTTAATGCACCTATATTTTTTAGATTATGAAGATAGTCACGTACAGTCAAATGCAAGTTCATCGTCTTCATCAAGCTCTTCTACTTCATCAGGTAGTTCCAGCTCTTCATCATCTTCTTCTGATGAATGCCCAAGCCCAAGTAATAATGCCCCAGCTGACTTCGGTAAAAGTTTACAAATTGTCTGCTTAAGATAGTTTCTAAATTACTAATTATTTTAGATTCTGATGATAGCATTAAAGACCCACCCTATAATCAATCTGGAACAGAATCTGAATCAGAAGATGAAGACAATAGTGACCTCAGACAAAAAAGAAAAGCAAATATTGTGGATGGCAATCCTAAAGAAAAGAAAGGAAGAAAGAGACAAAGAAAAGAAGAAACATGGAGACAAAATTTAAAAAAGAAACTTAGAAACAGCGGCAAAAAATATGAGACAAAAGGAAGAAAAATAAAACCAGCTAGAGAAATGAAAGCTTCATGTACGGAGAAATGTTATCTTAAATGCTATTCTAAATTTACCGAAGATGAACGTAGAAAAGTTTTTGAGTCATATTGGCAAATGGGAGACTTACAAAGACATAGAGATTTTCTAGCTAATAGTGTGGAAGTAGTTATTCCAAGATATAAATATACCAGAGAGGGAAGCACAAGAGCCCCAAATAATGCATTCTATTTAAAACTAAATGACACTCGTGTCCGAGTTTGTAAACTTTTTTTTAAAAACACATTGAGTATTACAGATCGTGCAATTCGCACTGTATTGGAAAAATGAACGGACGTGCCAAATATTCTTGAACCAGAAAAAAGAGGGAAGCAAAAGAATCATAAAAAAGTAAGCGATGAAATCAAGGAGAGCATCAGAAGTTTTATTTCTGCGATACCTGCTGTTGAAAGCCACTACACAAGAGCGAACACTACTCGCCGGTTTATCGATGGAAGTAAGACCGTAGCAGAAATACACAGGGATTATGTTAATATCCAGAAAGGATTAAATCGCCCTTGCGCAAACTATGTTATGTTTTATAGAATGTTTGTGGAAGAATTTAACATCTCGTTTTTTAATCCTAAGAAAGATAGATGCGAAACGTGTGTTGCTTTTGAAAATGCTACCGGCGGCGAAAAAGAAAATTTAAATCCAAAATATGAAAGCCATTTAAGAGAAAAAGAATGGTCAAGAAAGGAAAAAGAAGAGGATAAGGAAAGAGTTTGCAAAAATGTAATAGTAGCCTGCTATGATCTGCAAGCAGTGTTTCAGTGTCCGAAAGGCGAGACCTCTGTATTTTACTACAAGTCGAAACTAAATGTTTTAAATTTAACTTTTTTTGACATGGGAAGCAAAAATGTTAGTTGTTTTATATGGCACGAAGGTGAAGGCGATAGGGGAGTTAATGAAATTGGAACTTGTGTGTATAAATTTATACAAAGAGTAGCTGAAAGCACAAAGGAAGATATGGAAATAATATTTTACACTGACAATTGTGGAGGCCAGCAAAAAAATAAGATAATGATATCAGTATACTTGCACGCTCTTTCAAAATTTCCCAACATTAGGCTTATCCAGCATAAGTTTCTGATAGCTGGGCACACACAAAATGAGGGAGACTCTGTACATTCGATAATTGAAAGGCAAGTTAAAAGAACTTTAAAATCTGGGCCTGTGTATACACCCGATCAATTTATTTCCATTGTCAGAGCCTCTAAAAAAAAGGGCACACCCTATCAAGTAATTGAACTATCACATGAATGCTTCTACGACATGAAGGATTTGTCTAACCAAATGTTGCCCCCAATACTACGAAACTGTGAAAATCAGGATTTTAAAATTACCGAAGTAAAAGTAATAAAAGTTGGGAGGGATTTCAAGAGATCTTTTTTCTATAAAACCAGTTACGCTGATAAGGAATTTCAAGAAGTCAAACTAGACAGACCTAATAAACGACGTAGTAGAGAAAAACTCGAAATTAATTATGAAGGTATTCAGCTTCGTCCAGCTTTCCCAAAAAAACCACGCATAGCAGATAGAAAAAGAGACGATTTAATGGAACTTGTCCAAAAAAAACATATTCCTAAAACGTATAAGCCATTTTTTGAATCACTGTAAGCAAAAGTTAATTTTGTTACTTGTTTTACGTGCAATTTTGTTCCCAATTTTGTGTTTTTTTCAATTCAATTGTACCCTATAATTGTTTGCTTATTGTCTAGTTTGATATAAATATATAAATAATATAAAAAGTTCACCTTGAGACGGTGTGTTTTTGTTTTATATTCCTCACTTGAAACAATTTTGTTTGCTCAAATATCGACACAAATCAAAATAAATAATAAAAACCTGCCTAAAAATAAAGATTTTTTGAAAATAAAGAAAACCAATCTATAAGAATGATAAATTTAATCATATTAGAATGCAAAATAACAAATTTGATCGATGCATCTGTTAAAATGTAACTTTAATTTACAATCTAAAAACTAAAAACTTTTAAACCTAAATATCTCAACTTGTTCTTTTTTGAGTTGTGCCGGTTTTCTCGCAAATGAGCGATATGTCATATGAGGTTGGTAGAAAAACCCTCTGAGGCAGATTTATCGTATTACTTGGCGCATCATCAAGTGATTAAAGTTGGAAGTACTAGTACTCCTGTACGAGTAGTATTAGATGCCAGTGCCCCTACGGATAATGGCCTGGCCCTAAATGATCTGTTGTATTGCGGAACAAAACTTACAACATATATTTTTACTATTTTAATCAACTTTCGTCTATTTGAAATAACGGTGGTAGCTTTCGGTATAAAGTCCTCCCCATTTTTGGCTTTAAGAAAGCTTAATGAATTAGTAGCTGAAGAAAAAAAACATTTTCCATTAGTCTTCGAATTTATTTTTTATGGTTTATATATGGTTGATTTTGTCTGTAGTGTAGCTTCGGAAGCTGAGGCTTGTAAACTTTACACCGAAGCGATTGATTTATTTGCAGCAGGAGGCTTTGATTTAGTCAAATGGTCCACAAACTCTAACAATGTCTTGGAAAAAATTTCGGAAAGCAAACGTCTGTCCGATAAAGTGACTTTTAAGGCAGATACAAAAATTTTGGGAGTAGTGGAGCCCAGACACGGGCATGTTTAGTTTTTCCATAAATACTCCAAGTGGCAAATGCACAAAACGAAATATTTTGTCAACCGTGGCTCGTTGCTAAGACACATTGGGTTTAATTGCCCCTTTCAAATTACATTTAAAATTATTAGTAAAACAAATGTGGAAACTGAGATTAGCGTGGGATGTGGAAGCACCTCAGGAAATTGTTACTGTTTGGCATGTAGGCGTTAAAAAAGGGTGTCCCATATTGCTAATAGCTTTTGCAGACGCCAGCCAAGAAGGCTACGGGGCGGTTGTTTATGTAAAAAATTTAAGTTCTGGCGATAATAATAATAAAGTGCCGTTGCTTTGCGGAAATCTAAAGTGTCTCCCTTCAAAATGAGCACTAGAGGAAAGTGGCCCAAAATGATCCCTGCGGGTAAGATGATCCCCTATGTTATTGGTAAAACTAGTGCTGCCATCTAGGTTCTAAAATCGTTAATATTGACTTAGGTGGCGCTGCTTTCAGTAGTATAACAAATATCGAGATGGCGACAGCGTTATTCGCTTATACCTTTAAAAAAGTGATTTTCTGTGATTTTAATCTAAGGTAAGTTATACAAAACAATTAGTATATCGCGTATAATGGATATTTCTCACAATTTTGCAATTTACCTGTATATTTGGCTATAATTTAGAAGGTTTAATACTTCTGCCGGCGTAGCCATTTTTTTGTAGAATTCCGTTGTTAAATGCTCTGTCGGGTAATGCGATCCCTCAAAATGTTGGGCAAAATTATGATCTCGGGATCGTTTTACCCGAACTTTGGAATAATGAAAACAAATAATAATTTTTTTTTTTGCAGATTCATTGCATGTGTAAAATTGGTGCATAAATACAAGCGCAAGACTGAAAGGCAGAGCTGGATCGTTTCATTTAATTTTCCTGCATATTGTTTTATTAATAAAATGGCGAGATCGTTTTGCCCTACCCTAAGGGATCATTTTACCCAACCCGTTAGAGTAAAATGATCCCTTCGCACAGTTTTGCATTTTTGAAAAAAAAAAAAACGGTACGCATTAGTTTTGAAACAAAAAACTGATATTAATTTACAGGGATAAGCACTAAAGAATGCAGATGGCAGAAAAAACCTTGGTGCAGATAGTACAGGGTGTTCCCGTATATGTTGACCCAACCCTAGAGCCCCTATTTTTGAGTTAGAAAAAAATTACTTAAATAAAAGTTGTAGGGTACCAAGGTGTATTGTCCCAAAAATAATGGATTGACAGGAATGCCCTTGCTTAAGTTGAAATGTTTTTCCATGGCAACCTTGATTAAATATAAAAATCGTATTTATTTGCAATTTGGAATATCATGCGAATGCTTCGAGCAAACATATAACATATTCATATGGTTGGAATCGGAAAAATGTGTGCAATTCAAAAACCCACAAATATACAGGGTGTTCCGTTAAAAAAAATTAAGTTTATATTTTTTCATAAATTTGCGACGCTCATTTGTTTTATCTAGTAACAGATCCTAGCAGTTCAGAAAAAACCCTATAACTTTTATTTAAGTAATTTTTTTCTAACTCGAAAAATATAGGCTCTAGAGGTGGGTCAAAATATACGGGAACACCCTGTACAGGCAAACATTTTGCGGTAGATATTCTGGCATTAAAAAAAATCAAGCGAATGTTCCCCGCAATTGAGAAAACTTCATCCTTAGGTGGGGTGTCGTTTGTCCAACACTAATTTTAGTTGGCGGCAGAAACATCCCTTAATTCTACCCGCAAAAGATGTTTTAGTAGAAAGGTTAGTTGACTTTAATCGCAAAATCCATCTTCATACAGGGCCCTATTTATTAGAGGCCATACTCAGTCAAAAATATTGGATTTTAGGTGGCAGAAATTTTATTAGAAAGCAAATTTATAAATGTAACACCTGTTTTCGGTTAAAACCCTTTTCTCCCACCACTCTGATGGCCGATTTACCGGCTCACAGAGTATCAGTTGGTAAAGCATTTCTGCATACCGGGGTAGGTTATTTCGGACATATTAATATAACTTTGGGTAGGAAGAGGGGAGCAGCAATTCATATGTGAGTATTTTTATTTGTATGAACGTAAAGACAGTTCATCAAGAACTGTCAAGTTCGTTGTCCACAGCGCATTTTTTGCTTTCATTCAAAAGATTTTTGGTCTCGACGCGGACCATGCAAGGTTTTACATTCAGATCTGGGTACTAATTTCATCGGGGCGAAATCTGTGCTGACAGATTAATAAGTTTGGTAATTCCGAAGAATTTCAAAATACCCTTTCTTGCTAGTTGAATGGTGTCGAGCGGCGTTTTAATACTCCCGCGTCTCCGCATATGGGTGGTCTCTGGGAGAGCAATGTTAAATCGGCGAAAAATCACATTTATCGGGTGTTGGGAGATCAATTATTAACGTATGAAGAACTCGTTTCTCTTTTGACTCGGGTTGAATCGGTCTTTGTGTAGGCTTTCTTCGGCTCCGGAGGCATTGACTCCGTAGCATTTTTTGACATTACACCCTCTCCAGAGCCTCCCAGAGGTAGAGGTCATAGATATTCCGATAAATAGGCTAGACAGATTTCAGTTAATTGGTCGGATGGTTCAGGATCTTTCTAAAAGATGGAGTTTGGAACCAGTTTACAAGTTCGAGGTAAATGGACTTCTAATATTATGGTCGGGACCGTAGTAGTTTTAAAGGAGGATAACACCCGTCCATTACATTGGCCCTCGGCAGTTATTACCCAGTGTTCTCGCCTTTCGCTTCTTTGATTTCCTCTTCGACTGATGATGAGTAACTCAACATGGTTACATAAAACTAACGGTTCTGAGGACTAAATGCCGACCAACAAATCGGTGTTTTTTTTAACCTCCCTCAAACGCAACCAAACCGCCACGTACTTCTTTTTGACGCATGCGCACCAGACAGAGCCGGCGATCCAGGGGTGGAAGGGTAACAAGCGGGAAATTCAAATCCTACAACACTCCCCCCTGTTGGAAAGCGTTTACAAAAAAAGTAAATTATACAAGATTGGAGTTACATCTACAAAAGACATATTCTTATACTACTATCTAGAGGCTAACATGAGGGTATATAACCATTTCTTGCACACAAACTCGATCACACGATGGCAGCACTACCACGAACATTGACTCTTCATCTTGCACTTACACTAACAGCTTGTCAGTCTCTCGGGCAACAGGTACAGTGCGGAGGTCGACTCAGTCGGGAGGTTCGTCTTTCAGGCGGATGTCTTCGGAGATGTGAGGTGACGAACACTCTGGTTCGTTGTAGGTCAGATGAAGCGGGCTGGAGAACTGCACGGTGGGGCAGAGGCTCCACCTCATCAGCGGGGGTTTGTAAACTTAGGTGTGGGGAAGGTAGGCCAACTCCTTTGACTCTCGGAGAGTGAGAAGACTCAGACATTGAGGTACTCTCCACTGCTTCCTCTACACTATCGTCACTCATTATGTCCAGCTCAGACACAGCTTGTGTAGTAGCTTGGTCATCACTGTGAAAGGCAGGTTTAAGGTCATCTAAGTGCACACAGATTGGACCGTCTCGAAGGATTTCACAAACGTCAGCACCTTTGCAACTAGTCACTTCCTGGGGTCCAGGTCATGGTGTATCGAAAGGATGTTTCATCTGACGGTTGTCGCGGACCATAACTTGATCTCCAGGGGTGTAATGTATTGGACTCGGTCTACCATTGGGGGCGTATTTTGCTTGATATGCGGACTGGTCTCCGATCAAATTGATCGGAGGGACTGGTGCTCTGTGATTAAGTTATTCAAATGTTGACGTCTGTCCGGAGAATTATAATTTCGCGGGAGTTGTAGGTTCTGAGGTAGCTGCCAGTCTCCAGGACCTGGAAGCTCACAACTTAGGAGAGCCATACTATAATAATAATATATAATAATAATTCTCGCCCTCATAATACTCCAAACTAGGAGTACCCCAGAAGCAGCCACGTCTTTGGGCCGGGGAGGGGGGCAATTACTATTATTTTGTCTTCGTTGCCATTTGCGGCTAGGGCCGACTTTTTTCCGATAGAACTAAGATAGCATTTGCTCAAGTACTACGGAAAACCATAGAAAACCGTAGTAATCCCAGTGAGTGTAGGACAATTAGTAAATCACACGGATAAAGCTATTTGGGAGCAATACCGTGAACCCACATTTGTCCAGCGCTCTTGGCCATAGCGGTGTTTTTCTTTAAAGACATGTGCATGCCCTTGCCTCGACATCGGTTTGAACCAAGGTCGATCGAAGGCAGAAAACATGCAGTCTAAAAAGTCAGTGCCGGTACGAGCAACGCCACCGCGGTCTATACTGGCTGACAGATTTGTAGCTGCATTTCTTCTTGTACGCAACGTGAACAACGCTTTGTTCAACTGCTTCTGCCAGTTTTTATTGGACTGGTTTACCAAAAGAACTCTAAGAATCTTCTTTAGTTCTTGGTTCCTCCGCTCTACTGGATTCGCTTTAGCATGATAGATTGCGGTGTAAGCCGAATCAATATGATGCCTCTCACCCATTGCTGCATATTGATGGCTTATAAATTAAGGGCCATTATCAGATATGATACGAGATGGGACGCCATATCGGGAAAATATCTCTTCTTCGAAGTAATCAACCCATTTTGTGAAGATGTCCTCGATGGCCACGATGTATTGATGACCTCAACCAGAAGGGGGATACGGACCTAGAATATCTACGCTAATAATTTCCCAGGCAGACCGTGCAGTATGTGGATGGAGAGGAGCAGGTTTTTGTTTCGAGGGTTTAACAGATTGACATACCTGAGACAGCCTCATCGTTTCGTCTCGCCCAGGATGTGCAGCTGTTTCTCTATCGTGATGTTGACTTATCACTGCCCGAAGCATCTCTCGAGGGATCACCATTTTGTCTCCTGTAGCTGATTTTCTAAAAAGTAAATCGTTCTTAAGACAATACTGCTTCAGGAATGTTCAGTCTTTGTTGGATGTAGGCCCTTCATCCAATAAGTGTTGCAATTTGTCAATTTTGTGGATAATATCCAGGGACTGAGCCTGGGTAGTAGACATCTCCTGTAATAAATCAAAGCTGTTGCTGATTTGATTGATCACTATGGGAGCCTTAGTAGTAAAGTTATTCGGGGTGGGTTGAGAAGGATTGGGTTCAATAGTTAAGGGTTTCGGCCTGTTTACTGGAACGTATAGTCTGTCTTCTAAATTGTCAGTGAGGCCATGGTCACCTTCTGGATTTCTTGACAACATATCGGGTAATTAATTCATCTTTCCAGGAACATGTTCTATAGTAAAGGAAAACTCTTGCAGTAGAAGTGACCACCGTGTGAGCTTGGCCCGGGTTTCCTTATTTTTGTTCAACCAAACCAAAGATCGGTTATCAGTTCTTAAGATAAATGGCTTGTCTTCCAAATAATGTCGGTACCTCTTAATTGGCCAAACAACGCTTAGGCACTTCTCATTTATGTGATAGTGCCCCTCAGTCCTCGAAAACGTAGCACTGGCATAGGAGATTATGTTCCTAGAGCCATCGGGGCCTTCTTGATACAGGACACTACTCACTGACGTCAGTATGAAGGACAAAAACTTTAGAAAAATCTGGACGTTGTAGATATAATGTACGAAAGCGTAGAAGGGCCACCTTGTAAATATTTTTTTCGCATACTAAATTCCGACTTACATCTCGGAATTCCGACTTACATCTCGGAATTCTGACTTATAAGTCGGAATAAGGTCATTCCGACTTACAACTCGGAATTCCGACTTACAAGTCGGAATTCTGACTTATAAGTCGGAATTCCGACTTACATCTCGGAATTCCGACTTATAAGTCGGAATAAGGTCATTCCGACTTACAAGTCGGAATAAGGTCATTCCGACTTACAAGTCGGAATTCGACAGTTAGTCCCTAATAGGTTAGGTTAAATTGTTCTAGACGCACCAATACGCGTTTGAAAAAATTTGGATTACAAAACTACCCTCTGCATCCCTTTGAGGAAAAAAATTGATAACTCCATTGTTTCTGCTCCGAATTTCGCCGTTTTCACAAGAACGTTCAAAAGAGTCTCAGAAGTGAAAAAATTGCCAGGTAAAAAACTACCCCTTCCCAGCCCCGAAGTTGTTTTTGGTCATTTTCAGCAAGGGTGTTCAAAATTATCCCAGATGCATCAATCCGCGGTTGAAAAAATTTGCCGGACAAAACTACCCCCTACACCCCTTTAGGGAAACATTTGATAACTCCATAACAAAAAACCTGAAATAATATTCGGATTCGCCATAAAATTCTCCTTTAAATTTTACTTTTAGCTCAAAAATAACAACCAGTGCAGTGGACCTCCCTTTACAACTTTTATATTGAACTTTGGTTTCTGAAGTAAAAAATAAAAATATAGGGTGACATAACAAGATAGCAATTACCTACTACCTAATCTTTGCTACTACCCGTAGCCTAAAGTCGGAGGGTAAAATTATTGTTTACAAGTTTTTTTTCGCCTTCAAAAGATCTACAAAACTGGACCTCGTCCGTCAACACATATTATTTACAGCAGTGAACGTGCCCTAGGATTCATTTCGCTAGACAGAGGGTGTGTATTTTGATATTTGGGAACGAAATGCGAACAAACTTTCTAACTTAGAACACAGAACTAATGGAAACAGATCTATTTTATTTTCTTTCTTTGTAATCCAGGGCCATCTTGGCTCAAGGAAGGATAGAAAAAAAAGTGCTAGATTTTAGAGCGGCCTACAAGCGTATTAAATTTTAAAAAATAGTACTAGATTCTAGTACGAACGTACTGACAGTGGTAATACCAAAGTCTAGAGAATACTATAAGTCGGCTCACTTCTTTATTCTCTCGGAAAAAACAACAATTTTTTGCGGCTGGTCGTAAATCAGCCTCGAACCGCCCTCGGCTATACTGTGTAAGCTTATTTTCTTATTAAATAAGATATCGATCGCCGTACTCCGATGACGGCGGGCCGAGGGAACGGGAGAGGGCAAGGGGGAAACGTTTGTTTACACAAGGCCGAGTGCCCCGACTTATAGTATTCTCTAGACTTTGGTAATACTGCTAAGGAGAGAACCATCGATAAAAATATTATATCATTATTGGATCTAGGTACCTTTTTCTTTTTCCGGAGCAGAATACTGTAGTATGTGCATATTTTGTGGTGGTAGAATACAGTGGCGGCTCTACAAGGGCGGCAGGGTCGGCCGGGCCCGCACCCTGTCTTAAGTATGCCTTATAAAACAAAACGTATGTATAGCCACGCGTTTATGTAATTATACAGGGTGTTTCAAAACCATGCCGCACCCTTTCAGGGGCGTACTTTACTCGTTAAAATAAGACGGAAAGTTCATATTAACATGAGTCTAAAAACTATTCGTTACGAAGATGCAGGGTGATTAAACATTCAAAAAAATAACAATTAACAAGCTTCAATGCTATTATTTTTATGCCTTAGCGCCTTATTAGTAACAAAAATTACATACTCCTACTGCCATTCCATTTGAAAATCATTTCGTTTAGTTAAAATAACCATGGTTACATAATATACCCCGATTACTGTAAGAAGTCCCGATTTTGTCAGATGACATTCTCCACAAAATCCATAGGAATTTTCTCTTAACGACGTTTATAACATTGGTATATGTGTTTCAACCAGTTAATGACGTCACTCATTGATTTATGATCTGAGAAATGTTACGCAAGTGATACGAAAAAGGAGCATAATAAAATAAAAACCCTATTGCAATCACGATTATACCGCTACAAATAAAAATAACTATGACTACAACTCATTTCAATGGTAATTTCAAACGTCATTTTGGTATTTTGGTATAATCTGCTTGCGGCAGCGTCTATGGTGCGGGCCGTACTCAGGCAAATTTTGTTTCGTTGTGAAAGTGACAATGAAGGTTTTCCGGATCGTTCAAAGTGATTCACACTTTGGGCAGTGAAAATATTCTCGGGTTTTGTACGTTTCGTGAGTTTTACCGTTATCTGTGTTGTTCTTGTTTTGTTAATTTTCGCGTGTGTTATTAGTAGTTATATTCATTGTGCAAATGGGCTCGTTACTGACCTGAACTTATGACCCGGTTGCATTTTTTTGCTCCATTGATGCCAACTTAGGATGTCGAAATTACCAATTGACAAAATTTGACTATAATACTTCAATCCGAAAAAGCGTCCAAAAAGACCGAAAACTCAAATTTTCCGCAAAAGGGAGAGAGATATGAAAAAAATTAAATTTCAAACTGTATTGTTTATTCAACAACATAATAAATTGTTGTATTGTACAGGGCCATACTATTTTTTTTGTTTAATTTATGGTACCGATTACCCTTAGCTCAGCCACTGGGTACTTTAGAGACCTGATATTATCATTTCTTATGTCACCCTATGATGGTTTTATTGTGTACCAAATTTGGTTATACAAAGAAAAATCGATATTTTTTGGAAGTTTAATCACCCTGTATCTTCGTAACAAAGAGTTTTTGGACCCATGTTAATATGAACTTTTCGTCTTATTTTAATGAGTAAAGTAGACCCTTAAAAGGGTGCCGCATAGTTTTGAAACACCCTGTACAATGTGCCGTGCGTATGCATCACTGTTAGTTTCGAAACAATATTTCAGAAATTCAAAATGCATTCGCCATTTTTAGCAGGGACCTTTAAAATTATTCCAGACGCACTCATCAAACCGCGGTTGAAAAAATTTGCCGGACAAAACTACCCCCTGCATCCCTTTAGGAAAAAAAAATGATAACTAAATTTTTTCTGGTCCGATTTTCGCCGTTTTCACAAGGACGTTAAAAAAGCCTCATAAGTAAAAAACTACCTTTTCCCACCGCCGAAGTTGTTTTTAGTCGGATCTTCGCCATTTTCAGCAAGGACGTTCAAAATTATTACAGATGCGACAATCCGCGGTTGAAAAAATTTGCCGGACAAAACTACCCCTGCATCCCTTTAGGAAAAAAATGATAACTCTATTGTTTCTAGTCCGATTTTCGCCGTTTTCACAAGGAAGTTCAAAAAAGTCTCAGAAGTAAAAATATATTGCCGGATTGATGCATCTGGGATAATTTTGAACGTCCTTGCTGAAAATGGCCAGGACTCGACCAAAAACAACTTCGGGGCTGGGAAGGGGTAGACTTATAAGTCGGAATTCCGACTTGTAAGTCGGAAGGACCTTATTCCGACTTATAAGTCAGAATTCCGACTTGTAAGTCGGAATTCCGAGTTGTAAGTCGGAATGACCTTATTCCGACTTATAAGTCGGAATTCCGAGATGTAAGTTGGAATTCCGAGATGTAAGTCGGAATTTAGTTCGGGAAAAAATATTTACAAGGTGGCACTTCTACGCTTTCGTAATAATGGCCTAGCAACTAATGCCTTCACCTTAAGAAAAGCATGCTCTTGTTCTGAAGTCCATGCGAACTTGTTATTCTTTTGCAGAAGCTTAGAAAATGGTAGAGTTAGTTCTGCAGCATTTGGAATATACTCCCGCAGGTCGATCGAAGGCAGAAAAACATGCAGTCTAAAAAGACAGCGCCGGTACGAGCGACGCCACCACGGCCAGCTATTAAACAAATAATTCACGTTTATTGTCTAAGATTGATAATTAAACAATTATCAATTAATAATTAATATATAATAAATTAATACAAAATAAAATAGTTGAAATTTTAATTGTTAATTATAAGAATTTCCATAAAAATATTAAAAGTATTAATCTAGTTTTTAATAACTTGCACCAACCCACTCATAATATAAAAATATTAAGTTTCTTACGTAAAATCTATTCTGCCACAAATAAAAATTAATTTAATTGAAATATAATAACTTAAGAATCTCAGATAATTTTGTAAATAAAAATATTTCACAAGCCTGTGTATATAAATTAGAATCAGAAGGAATCTTAATTACGTGAACTTTGGGCAACTTGGATAGTTTTATCTATACCATTCTCTCGCTTAATCATTTGTTTAACAATGGTTTTATTGACATTTTGACAGTAAAAGAATTATAGATGGAAATTTATGTAGAAAAGAAAGTAAATCCTGAAATTTGAAAAATAAATTTATTTAATGGATTCCCCCTCCATTTTTTTCAAAATATTCTTTGAATAAACATTCTTACCAAATGTCAGACAACAGACTACGATCATAAATATATTTTGTTTTTAACATATAAATAGAAACACACAATGTAAGTGTATAAACTTATTGCCCCTCCTGATTCACCTAAAACTAGTAGGTATATGTATATTATGTATACGTGTAGATTATTAAGGTTCTTCAACATTATTATATATTTATTTAAAATACATGAAATACTATTATAAATAATGCAAACAATGTGGATTAAATAAATATTATTATTATACATTATTTGTGAGATATTACATAGATTTTTGTTGCTAAATAAGGGTTCCCTTTGTACACGTTCAAAAAATACATAAATTCTACATTTTTAAATTTTCTTAACCAATAAGTTGTCCTAAGCACGCTACACCGTCTACAAAAACATTTTGTTTTAAAACAGGGTTTTCCAAATCAGCACTCATAAAAATTTTCGTTTCCTCTCTTTTGTAAAGTTGTTCAATTTTTAATGTTGATTTTTTCAAACCTATTATAATAATAATAAAACAACCAGATTAATTTAATGAATTCTTTTTCAGGGTTCATATACAAAAAAAGTTCACTTTTCCTGTTCATAATAATTTAAATTATTATTATTATTACTTGAACAAAAAAAAAAACATTTTTCTTTGGATTGTGGAACTCCGTCGAAGTCATCTTCATAACTCGTAGACTTGTGCTTGTGACAGGGTAATTTCTTTTGTAAATTAACATTTTGTTTATATTTTACAGGCAGTTTATCCCAAATGTTTTCTAAACAAATAGGGCTAATACCATTCAGATAATCTATTGGAATCATTTTCAATTACTTACAGTTTACTTTCGTTAGACATATACACAGACCTATATAGCTTCGCTAAAGCTATATAGGTCTGTGATATAATGAAGACATTTCGAGAGTTCTGATTTAAATGAGATACAAAATAAATTGTTATATATTAAATATCTGGGAAGAAAAATTAAAGTTTGTTAAATATGTTTGACTACTCCAAGGAACTTCTTTCGTTCTAGTCTATAGACTAGTGACATTTATTGAAAATACAATAATAAATAGCAAATACCAATGTCCCAATTTGCCTCTAACGTTTTTGTGATGTCTTTATTTCAATCAAACGTATCTTACACCCAATATTATCAGAGTAGCTATTAATTTCTTCTCCAAAAAAACTTGATATCTTATTTCAAGTCTTGATATTTGACACACCCTATATCTAAATGAAAGTTCGCTTTCTACGAGAGTAATTCTCTGACATTGACCTGCTGGAACTCTGGGAAAATGGAATGGATATACGTCTGATTAACCTACTAAGAAACAGTTTTTCTGTTTATATTTTGTAAAGGAATTCAACTTACTTTAACAAAATAGTGGAGTTAACATAGACGAAAAATGGTGTTAATTAAGAATTAATTAGGGAAGTCATGGATTTGAATAAAACCTTTTGAAACACCTTCAAACATACTTTTATTTAAAAGTCCGCAGGTTGAAAAAGTGCGCTTTTTTTTAAATAAAAAAACTCAAAAAATCGAATTTGAAATGATCTTACTGGACAATCATTTGATAGAAGCAGGAAATCTCTCTTTAACAAGCCCAAATTCGGTTAAACCAAACAGGAGTTAGCAGCATTTTGTCAAGTGAAGGTTTATCCGCCCATCTCACCTCTATTTGAAGAGCAAGAGCAAAAAATCCTTAACGAAAATTGTTCAGAATTTGCTGAAGGGTGCAATAATTTCCAGCGATTTTTCGTGACCATAATACTTAAGAAGATTTTTCTCAACGCTCCAGGACTATTAATTCCTGAGATATGGTACCTCTTCACTTCACCCTTAATGAAACACCCTGTATATAGCTTGGATTTTTCGGGGGGATGATATGTATATATATAGGCTGTGCCATTCGTCCCCATGTCAATACAAGCTGTGCTCCAAGGGAACAGAATGACATCTGCCGACTAACACGCCTCACAAACACACGCACACACATATACACATACAAACGCATGTTCTCAGTGGATAAAAAATGGGGACTATAGTAGCATACAAACATGTATGAAATATTTACGAGAAAGAAAGCGGAAATTATTATATTTATTAGAGAATTCGTATTATTGTATGAAAGCTGAGAATACATGAAGAGTTTTTTTTTCCAAAAGCTGATAATCACCAGAGGAATTTATGTAGAAATCTTTTGACTAGGAAATCGGAAGTTTAAAAACGTGTACTTTCACTTAGGATTGGTCTCATCCCAGTGAGAAACCTCCTTCAGCTTGATTCTTGGATTTAAAAACAAGAAAAATGGAGTTTTGCGTTTCGGAAAATTAATTATAACGAGGTTTACTGCAAAAATAAACGATAAAAAAGATAAATACATTAAAATAACTTATGCTATCAAAAAGCACACGTTTTAAGCTTCAAAAAAGTCACCTATTGAGTTTCAATATCTAATTTTATGCGAATATTATGAGCATTTGAAATCAATATTGAATATACAATAGCAAGAATTTATGAAAAGTCTCTATGTTCAAAGTGAAAAAAAAAAACGAGGTTTGATATCGGAATCTAATATTGCTCTTTCAAAAGTACATACATTTAGTAGAAACATTCTGTAATATTGCTCAAAATATTACAAATTGACCATGTAACGTCAATTATGTGAAAATGCATGAAATTTTGATCAAGGCCAACTTTACTGTAATATGACAGGTGTGTCCCGTCATGGAAATTAATGCTACAAGATTTTTTTAATTGCTTTACTATGTCACTTTCCAATAAACTTTGTTGCATATGAATTACTTGTGTGTGTAAAAAGTTATTGTTATTACTGTTTAACTGTCTCGTGCTCCACGCGCCGCATTCAATTTCGGCTGTCTCGTAAATATGAGGAAGCATGAAAACGTATGACCTTAAAAAAATTCTCATTCATTACATAATTATTTTACAAAAAAATGTAAATACATTTTTTTGAGAAATTGCCTGCACTTTCGAATGGTCTTACTTAAATTCTATAAACACGCGTATTAAATAAGTTATTAACAAAAAACCTATATTTTTGACAGTTATTGTTAATTAAAAAAAATCGCAAACTATTTCGCGCTGCGGACTCTTCGGATTTTGTTTTAAGACATCGAAACGAACACATTCCAACAAAATCTAAAACTCACGGAATTTGTTCGAAGTTATTTTCCTGGTTGACTCCACTAATAATTACCAGTTCTTTTCTTGAAGATATACAGGGTGTCCGGAAATAAATGCACCAACTTGAAAAATTAAAAAGAAAAATGGAAAATATGACGAAAAGTTCTTATGAACATGGGTCCGCAGATGTTTGGTTTTCGAGATGCAGGGTGTTGAAATTTAAATTTTATTTTCGATTTTTTTAAATAACTTTTTGAGACGACAAAATTTTCCTGCAAAATTTGGTAGTCGGGGCTTTTTTGGGATGAGAAATCATAATTTGGTATTATTTTTGGTGCAATACGTAGAGGGCGCTGCGTACGCTATCATTATTTAATTTAATTTGTCCTAACTTTTTTGACAGTAAACTTTTACGACATTTTGTGAATGTATCCTCTTCCCACACGTTTTCTAAACAAAAAAGGTATACTTGGTGCATAACGCCAAAGGTGACCGTTTTCGAGAAATTTTCAAATTTCTGCAACGATGCAGGTGCATATCGACACTCGTATGATTGTATGTATGTTGTTAGATTATCTTTTCTACTTTTTTCTGAAAAAATGGTGATATTACCCATGCAAGAAAAGGTTCAAATGCACCTGATGTATGGAGAGGCCCGTGGAAATTCACGTCTCGCGCGGAGACTGTACTCTGACCGATTTCCCCAACGAATACTTCCATATCATTCAATGTTTTCACGTGTGCACCGGCAACTTATGGAAACGGGTTCTGTAAATGTAACAAAATCTAATGCAGGAGGACGTCGTTTGTTAACAGTGCAACAAGATAGATGTTCAGTCAATTGCTGGGCTGGAATCGTCGGAGATTACATCATTGGTCCACATTTCTTGCCCCCTCGGTTAAATGCTGAAACTTACCGGTATCTTTTGGAACATGAACTACCAATTCTTATGGAAGATATTCCCCTTGATATTAGACAAAGTTTATGCATGATGGTGCCCCACCACACCGAGGGCAGATCGTAACCGAGTGGCTGAATGAAAATTATCCAAGACGTTGGATTGGTAACAATTCCCCCAACGCAGCATGGCCTCCCCGTTCTGCGGACTTAAACGCTATGGACTTTTCTTTCTGGGGGGCCATGAAGGATCGCGTCTATGCCGTGCCAATTAGAAATCGCGATCACTTACAACAACGAATCCTTGCCGCGGCTGAAGATATTAAACAGATACCAAACATTCATTGGAAAATACGTCAAAATTTTGTAAAACGTCTGCGGGTTTGTGTTCAACAAAACGGTTCCCACTTTGAACACGTTTTACGAAATTGACTAATTTCACTTACCTAATAAAATTCAATTGTAAGAATCGAACTCTTAATAAAAGTTTCATGAAAATAATTTGTAACATTCATGGTTTCTTGTTTGCAATTTTCTATGAAATGCAGGTAAGTTTCCGAGTTTAGACAGGGGACATGAAACATGGTATGATAATGCCATCTTCCGATGATTCTAACCGAATTAATGTAGCAATTTTTTTTGTTCACCTTTTGGCGTAAGTTTAAATGTGTTTGTTTATTGTGAACGCCAGGCACCTATGATTAACGCCTAGAATTTAATTGCATACGAGTGTCGATATGCACCTGCATCGTTGCAGAAATTTGAAAATTTCTCGAAAACGGTCACCTTTGGCGTTATGCACCAAGTATACCTTTTTTGCTTAGAAAACGTGTGGGAAGAGGATACATTCACAAAATGTCGTAAAAGTTTACTGTCAAAAAAGTTAGGGCAAATTAAATTAAATAATGATAGCGTACGCAGCGCCCTCTACGTATTGCACCAAAAATAATACCAAATTATGATTTCTCATCCCAAAAAAAAACATGACTACCAAATTTTGCACGAAAATTTTGTCGTCTCAAAAAGTTATTTAAAAAAATCGAAAATAAAATTTAAATTTCAACACCCTGCATCTCGAAAACCAAACATCTGCGGATCCATGTTCATATGAACTTTTCGTCATATTTTCCATTTTTCTTTTTAATTTTTCAAGTTGGTGCATTTATTTCCGGACACCCTGTATAAAATTAGTTTTTTTGTACTAATTTGTGTGGTTTTTGCAATGAACCCTTCAATTTATTGTTAAAACTATTTGTTCGCAAAAACTTACGATTGGTATAGGAGTAGGTACCCAAAGTCACTTAGTAGGCAGCACAATTCGAAGTTTAACTGGAAACGTTTGAAACTAATAACAGCTATTTGCCTCAATCCTTTTATACTAGACACAATCATATCTCAAGTTACACTCTAAACAAACAAAAAACTACTTGAAAGGAACAAAGAAAATTACGCTAAACATATTTTCTTTCAAAGATCAAGTATTGTCTCTTTAAATTTTACGTAAACAGCGAACTATTTCCAATTTTATCATAATTTTCATCAGATATTTATGCACAAATAATTTCGAGTCTTCCCGTAGGAACGACTATAATTGAAACGAAAGCTTTAAAGATTGAAGCACACATTTTTTTGTTTAAATACAAATACTGTTTTGGAAACAAACTCAATTAATTGTCACTCTGTTTTTCTTATACGTGTAAATACAATGTAGTGTGAAGTTCTTCTATAGACAATTTTTGGTCAAGATAATTCAAGGTAATCTAAAACAGTCATTACTGTTGAGATTCCATTTTTTAGTCTGTCATCTCGGACATGTCTAACCACAGAATTTAATTTTTAGGTGCTTGAGATAATTCAAACATTTTGATATTTGAAGTGATTATTAAGCACGAGCTGCTATGAATATATAATAAAAATGATTTTGTTTAAATACTGTTTTGGAGCAATATATTGTCACGTTTTTTATACGTATGAGTACCTACAACGTAATGTTACACAACAGAAAAATAATTATTTCTCGCTTAGGTACTTCAAACAAAGAGAAATCAAAATATCAAACATATTTTTTAAATTCAACTTTCCAGTCTAACGGCGCTCGTTATGCTGTAATCAAATTTGACAAAAAAAATTTGATATCTTACCTGCTGCGGAGACAGACCAGGCTAGTGGTGAAAAATTAAATATTAAATCAAGAGGACAAAACAGAAACAAAGAAAAACAATTTTTCATTTTATTCATTTTCTAGACAACTGCCTGTAAATATTTACGACCTTGACATTCACCCCAGCCCCGATCACATTCCAAAACCAGAATTAAATATGTACAGGGTGGAACCAAAGAACCCACATGAGAAGCACATTTGTGTCGCAGAAACAGCAAATGATAACTACTTATGACTTTTTGTTTTGAATAAGTAATTCTGGAGTCTACATTTTGGGTTTTACCTAATAGTTTAGCCACAAATAAACCTTTTACGATGAGTTCGCAGTCGTATTAGGCACCCCCGATTCGCTTGAATTAACGAATAAAAGCGTAATCTTACAGAGGAAGGACAATTAATTTCAAGTGTGGCCACTCTTTTGGATTTCAGAAAATCGGCTATTTTGAAGTTTTCTTTCAATATTACATCCCATCTACAAGCGACGGTGCGATGGACAAATGAACAAAGACCGTTCTAGTCCTGCAGCATGTGAAAGATGAAAATTACGCTTTCTATTATTGCGTATAGCTCTGCCCCTGAAGGGCCGATTTTCCTCGCAGTAGTCTCAAAATGTAGAGGAAGGATCACTTTACTCAATTTTTGCATTGGTTGCATCATGCCGACTATTTTTCTTGAAAAAGGATTAGCCCAAACAAAGGGCTAAGTTTAAACATCGCCGCCAGGTTGAATTTTAAAAAATCGGCCATTTTGAAGCTTTCTGCCAATAGCTCATTATTTTCTGCAAACAACGATGCCTGGCTTTTTAAAATCGGTTGATAAACCAAAAAAATTGTGATTAAAACAAAAAAGTCCACCGGGTATATTTATGTATTTATTACGTTCTTCATATGTTTATAGAATGCCTTTTATTTTATATTTTATTTTTGATTTCTAACCCATTTATTGTGCAAGTAAAATAGACAATATATATTTTTCCAATCTAATTTCTTAGTTTTTTTCTTATAAAAAAGACAACTCCAAATTGGGTACACAAGGGAGGGCTAGAGCGAGCCCTGTGTACAGTGGTGTTTCTTATGCAAATAGTAATCATGCTTGACAAATATGACTTGTTTATGATAATACTATAATAGATCTTTTTAGCCTTTCTCTTTGTTTTCTTGATTTCTCATTTTTCTTTCTCTGTAATGTGGCATCTTTAAATAACTGAACACTATCTCTGTTTTCAATCTCCCTCTGTATCAATTGCATTCCATAAAAATTGAACCCCACTAGGTCCTAAAAGTTAAAGTTTTTATTAATTTATTAAGTCATAAATAAAACACTTACTCTTAATTCTTTCACTTTTTCTTTGGCAGACTGCAGTAATTGTATGGTTGAAAGCAAGGCTTGGTTTGCCACAATAGGAGCATGGTGAAGTTTCAACAAAAATATAATAACTTTACACACAAGCTCAATTTCATCTCCCCTTGATATCAAGGTGGGGAAAGTCGATAGTACTAACTGAACTGCTGAAAATGGCAAAATCAGCAGTGCTTCCTCCA
Organism: Pseudeuparius sepicola; assembly: GCA_963920635.1. Taxonomy (NCBI): domain Eukaryota; kingdom Metazoa; phylum Arthropoda; class Insecta; order Coleoptera; family Anthribidae; genus Pseudeuparius; species Pseudeuparius sepicola. Next base: position 39,450,818 of record OY987302.1, on the reverse strand, counting down.
AATCACTAAAAATAAAAACAAATGCTTAGAATTATCTTAGTTTATAATGAAGACTAAGACTAGGGTTAAAAAATATTCAAATTTTGAAATGGTGACGTCACAGAACTACAAATTATTAGCCAAGCGTGTGAATGGTGTCGCTGCATGTTTACATACCAGGAAAACAATATTAGAGAGGTGCATGTAGGGCCATTATCATCTTGATATTTATCACCTGGTACAAACACAGTAGATACATTTTACATTTTGGTGGATGGCTTAGATTTGATTTGATTATGAGGCTTATGATTTGCGGAAAAAGAAGTTAACCATGTGTCAATATTGTTATAATTAGTTTATAGACATATCTCTAATTTTGGTGACATTTCCGGGCCTTTCTGCCATCGCCAAAAATTAACCTTTATTGATCTCTTATCAAAAATAGTAAAATGTGAGGTTTTTCTACCTGGATTTCCTAGTAAAACACAGAATAAAAATGTATTATTGGTCTGTGTAGCGCATCGGCTTGCATTGTAATAGTTTTTGATTTTGCCGTTCTATCTGTAGTTCACGAAGTTTTTCCCAACAGGATGGATCCAGGATTTGTAAAAGACTATTCAGATAATCTGTCATAATGGATATAGACATGATTAATGTGTTTTGCTCTTTTAGCGCTGAAATGCACAATGTAAAAACCAAAAGGTAAGAACTGAAATTAATCTATAAATAAGAAATAAATAAATAAGTATTGTAAACATACCAATATGCGAATTTTACATTATTTAAAATATCTTGTTTGCAGGGCTACAAAAGAAGCGTATGGCAAATATGACAATGCTGTACCTATACCTAAGCTATGTGCACAAAAAGTGGAATATTTGTGCAATAAAGTGCTAAATGACACCAAAGTATAAAGTATGGCAAGCAAGAGAAGTCCAGCGGAAACAATGCGAACAAAAAATTACTCTTCTGTATCAGAGGTTGGCAGACTTATATTCATATTATTCCTATAACTCACAATGTTATTAAAGTAAGCTTGCAAGGTGTATTATTTGTTCCCTTCTATTTTATTATTGCTCTGCCAGACAACTGTTAACCGATTGATACAATAACTTAATTGTAAATAGCAAATATATTTCTAGTTTAAAGATTGCACCAGTATAATGTGAATGCGAAAAATTCTATTACCTGCAACACCGCGATAGGATCGAGCGAATCCAAGTGGCACTCTCGAATATTGGGAATAATTAGTTACGCTGCGGACATTTAAACTAACTGGTCGAGCAGCCCGTTTACGACCACTGCCAGGTTTTATTGCTTTCAGAAAAAAAAGCCATAACCCATTGGCACATGGGAAGGTATGGATATTTATAAAAGGTATTTCTAAAACAGGAAAACTTTGCATAGCCAAGCAAGATAAATAATTGCAAGAGTGTATAGAGTTTGCGATGAGGAAGCAATAAATAAGAGCATGCAACTTGATTTGAAACAAAAATTTGAAAGAGTCGCCCTTTACACTGGAGTAAGCACCAAAACGGTACAAAGAATAAGTAAGCAAGATGAGAGAATAAAAAATAGACCAACAAGTGTATTAAACTCCCCGGGAAAAAATGTCTCGTCCTTCAATTTGTGAAAAAATTGATGACTTTGACTTCGCAATTATAAGGAGAATGATTGCAAAATTCTATTTAGAAATCAAAGTTGTACCAACTCTCAAAAAACTTTTATTAAAATTAAAAGAGATGGATTTTTCATATTCCAAAGATTCACTAAGGCGCCTTTTAAAATCAAATGGTTTTATTTCAGAAAATGTCAAAATAAAAGAAAGTTTTTGATGGAAAAGCCCAATATTCTCCAGTGGGGATACAGATATATAAATTCGATAACAAAATACAAAGAAGAAGAACATTACATTGTGTTTATAGATGAAACATGGATCGACTTTCAAAAAGTGCTAGCAAAGCATCGATATATTTGGAGTGATGCGTAACATAGGTTATACAGGTAAGTAGCAAAAATCGTAGAAATGGACTGGGAGATAGTGACAGATTTTTAGACGTGATTTTACTCAGTATGCCTTGCAAAGGGCATTATGTGGCACATATTCTCACAATAATAAGGTATGAATCAGAGAGTCATCCTGGGTTCTTCATGTGAAAAACTGAGTTTTCAATTATTCGAAAAATATGTGTTTTGATATGATTTTATACAGGCTGCCATGTGTTTTATAATAAAGTTCAAAATAGAAAATTCTCGGAAAACCATAGGCATACCGTTAGGGTGGGTCCAAAGGGCTATTATTGCCACGTGATCTTGTATTTTAATAATTAATTTTTTACATGTTTCTGAACAGGCTGCCAATGAGAAGTATGCAAGTTCTTGTTATGAAACTGCATATGGCATACCGTTTGTGCATGTCCAAGTACACTTTACATCGAATAACTCGTTTAAATAATTAAATAACATTCAATTTAAACAGTACTTGGACATGCGCGAAAGGTATGCCATCTTTTTTTCAGCATTTTCATAATACCTCGTGCTTACGTCTCTGGATTTCTCTTGCTTGCCACACTGCTTAGAGAATATTATTTTCCTGGTTCTTCACATTGTGGAAAAACACTGGTGATATTTATACGATATATTTCAATTTTGTACAATTAATAATATTTTAGTTTACCAACAATAAAATACACTTTATCTACGTTGTAGTTCACTTTTTGGAATTATGGCAATATCTAATAATCAAGCTGCTGAACTGAAATTTGACACTGCAGTGTTTTGAGGGATGGAGAATAATCTGAAATTGTCAATTTCTACGTATCTCACAGGCGCCACTGTATTCTGTCGGTCCCCCTTGGAAAACATACTTGATTTTAACATTTCCTTACAACATAAGATTTTTTTACAAACTCCCTGTATGATCTAGACTGGCTATACCTTAGGCAAAGTTTAATCAATTTGCAAAAAAGAACACCAACCTGTGCTCCATGGTTTATACTTTGTGTGTAATAACTTAGAGTATTGATATTTTCTACAAAAGGTTTTGAGCTATTGCCAATTCAATGGCACCATCCATTTTATTGTTAAAAGAGTGCCTAATATGATATTCACAAAAAATCATATCATAGTTAGCCGTGGAATAATCACCAAATCGAAATAGTAGTGTCTGAGATATCTTCCCTTAGGTAAATCTAAAATAAATATAATGCTAAATTTTACTCCGCTCTTCATCGATTTCTAGAGTGTTCACAAGCAAACGCGGACACACTGTATACAGTGACCGGCAGAAAGTTGGTGCATCATTTCAAATTCAAAACGCACATATCAAAATTTAAATATCTCCTTTTGGATACCAGGTAGATTCAAAATTGTCAAAATAGCTCAAGATTAAAGTACCCTTATTTTTTTAAATACGGTAGAAACTTACTTCACAGCCACCTAGTCAAAAAAATATTTTTTTTTTGTATTTTTTAGACCACCCTGTGTATTACAAAAAAAAACAAAATACCCCAAGTGCAACTTATCATCGGGATAACACATGAATTTGCTACTAAACTTTAATTTTGTTCGATTAGCAGCTAGAAATTTCAATTAATCGAAATCAGAGTTTAAAATATTAAATTGTTGTGTCCAACTTTCTGCCGGTCACTGTATATAGTTTGGAACCATGTACATTGAACATAATATAATGAACATTTCAATTTCCATATAGTGGGGCATGCTCATTGAAAAAAATGCACTCCAGCTAGGACTCAAACCCGGGATTCCTATGGCCGTAGGCACTTAACCAACTAAACTACCGGAGATACGGGTTCCATTGGCTTTGCGTTATTTATTCAAATTGATATTAGTTAGTAGGGACTACAGGGTGTAGGGTAAATATTCATGATTGTTGGTTATGTGAACTTCCTATTTGTTCACCAACTCACAATTTAGTTATTGTTTACTTACCTGGGCCTGATTCTTTTAATCGTCTCCAAAAGGAAGTCTTCGGTCTTAGAAACACTGAATGCTTGCATAAGAAGTGGCGGAGAAGGTAGTGAAACAGTCTGACCAGAAGATCTATGCAGTGCTTCGTGTTCTTCGAGTTGCAGTTTGTATTGTGAACTAATTTCTAAACATTCCAAAATACTTTCAGCCTAAAAAAATTCAGTCCTATAAGGAACCATTTACTATGCAAATCCATATTGTGGCTATTCTGAGCAATTTTTAGCTAGACCCTTGCTAGACACATGCTTATACAATACCATTCTGTTGGCCACAACGTGTAAACATAGGCACAGTTTGAAGTTTCCAAATCTGTATTTTTATTTCAGTGGCCTAATCAACGGTATAATAAAGTTGCTCAAAGGTACTTTCAAGGAACAACATGCAAACAAAATTTATTATTGTATGGGGTGGACTAACAAAGTAGATTTAAGTATGTATGTATTTATTTGCATTTATTTTTTTATACAATACTTCTTTTGCTTAACTCCACACATCAAAACTTTGTTTTTTGCACTCGACGTGTGCTTCGCTAACCAAGTTAGCATCATCAGGAGATGATTAAATCTAATCTACTTATTCCTAACCTATTCTATTTATACTAGGAACTACGTACTATATTATCTTTAAGTTTCTACCTGTCAGTTTATTAACATGTATAAGGGGCTGTAGGGGATGGATCCCTTATCTTTATTTAAACTAAATTTACATTCTGAAATTTCCAGACTTTCATAAGCGTCTAATAATCTCCTATCAGGTAGACACTTAAGTAATTTTAAAATTTCTCTTGTTATTCTACGATTATTTTCAAACGCATGTTCGACAATGCTAGATTTTTCCATCCATATTTTAAATGCCCGATATATGTTCGTTAAATCTAGTTTATAAAGAACATCGCCCAGGTCAATGGTTCCGACACTAACGCAATAAAGTTAATTAATAAACACAAATATAAGAAAAAACTTCAAGATTCCACTAAGTTTCTAAAAAAGAACCAGATAATACTAAATATGTTTCTATTATCTACAACCCACGGTTCAGGAAAGGTCTAGAAAAAGTGTTTAATCATGATGGACTAAAATTAGTATATAAATCTTCAGATAATATTAAAAACATACTAGGTAACCCCAAGGACAAAATTAATATTTTAGAAAAAAGTGGAATATATGAAGTTAGCTGTTCAGACTGTAATCAAAAGTATGTTGGACAAACTAGACGCTCCATAAAAACTAGATTTAACGCACATATGGGGCATTTAAAATATGGTTTCCAGGAATAAATTCCCCTTTTAAAGGCTGAAGTTTTAAAATAAATTTATTAATGCAAAAATTCACTCAATATAGGCGGATTTTATGTTTTAAAAGTTATATTGCCGAGGTCCCTTCCATTTCAGTCAAATCACTCCTGCAATGCCGTCTTCACGTGGTTAACCCTTTCGCTGCTCCTGACGAGTTTATTCGCCGTCCGATTTACTGCTCCTGACGGCTATATTCGCAAAGGGAAAATAAATAGGAGGGCATTGACCTGGGCGAATGATTTTGAACTGTAGAGTTTCGTGGTACATTACAGTAACGACTATGGACAGTACAATCCTTTGATTCACAATATTTAGTGTAATATATTATATACGCACTGCCCGGTGCCCAGTGCCTGCCGCCGCTGCCTGTTTACTCTCTCCCTTGCCGAGGCCCCCACTCCCCTCTTCGGGCAACACACGCCGTATCGAACCAATAATATATTTCATCATACCAAAAAACAATACTGGAATTAAGATATTTTTAGTTTGTTCGTGATTCATTGAGATTTTAGTTTTGAATAGCAATTGTGTTTTATTTATTTATTTATATTTATTTATTTTGAATTTAGTTTCTAATAGGAATTGTGTCTTATTTATTTATTTTTGTTTTATATTGAATTTAGTTTCGAATAGCAATAGTGTTTTATTTATTTATTTATTTATTTTTGTTTTATTTTGTAATACATAGCATATTTACAGCTATTTGTGTTTTATTTTGAACTGAATTTATTAAAAACATATGTTTATTTTTTTTTACGACATGTTTTCCAAATAAGTTTGGCTAACACTGCTCCTAACGAATATACTCGCAAGCGCCTAATAAATGCCGTTCCTGGCGGTCGGCCCCGGAACGGCTTTGCGCAGCGAAAGGGTTAAAAACTGCTAAACATATTTCGGGTGAAATTCCATTAGTTCGTTCACATATTTTTTGTTTGAATTCTTGCAAAGTCATAGGACCATTAACATAAACTTTACTTTTGAGGTATCCCCACAAAAAATGTCCAATGGAGTAAGATCAGGAGACCTAGATGGCCAGTTTGTGTCTCCAAAGTCAGAGATGACCTTTTCCGGAAATAATTCTCGTACGACATCCATAGATGCTCGGGCTGTATGTGCAGTGGCCCCATCTTGCTGAAACCATGTATCCTGATCAAAGCCATCAAAACTCTTGCAGCTGAGATACCAAAAATTCTCAAAATTCTTTGGCCTATGCCACGTCTGTTCTCAAAAGAGCACGGACCGATAATTCCTAAAGTCGACATCACACACCGCACGGTTACTTTTGGGCTATGTAGAGGCCTTTTGTGTTTTTGCTTTGGATTCTCGGGTGCCCAATAGTGACAAATTTTGCATATTAACTGCGCCTGAAAGATGAAAGTGCGCTTTGTCCCCGAACAGAATATTGTTAATTCGGTCGTTTGTTTATCTCAGCGAAAGAACGACGATTTATAAAGTCATTTGGGTATAATTCTTGCACCATTTGGATTTTGTATGGATGAACCCTCAAATCACTAAATAAAATTGTGTGAAAAGATTATTTGTGCATTCCCACCACTTGTGATGTTTTACAATAAAATCCACTTGGATTTCGAATTATCGTGGCACGTAAAGCCTGATTATTCTCAAGAGTAGTTACAGTCCTTGGACGACCATGGGGTTTCACATTTACAGCTGAGGATGTTTCTCTAAACCTCCTCACTCACGATTTGACCAAATTTTTACTTGGTGCATCCTCCACATGCCTAATATTGAAGTGAGCACAAAACCTTCGCCTTGCAATTGTGTACGAATCGTTGCTCTTGAGGTATGCTTCAATAATGAAAGCACGATACACACCTGACCAACGCTCCATTACTACTAAATAATGCAGATCGATCCACTATCAAACGACGCTAATCCCACCCCACTACGTTACACTGTTGTTTACAGACTGGAGTGCTCCTTGACGAAAAAAATGGCAACTTAATATAGGTTATAGGAGGGTATTCTGTGGTTATAGGTATGTCAGTTTCTGATGTTTAGAATGACTCATATTTTAAAAATCCAGCTTTGTTACCATTTACGTTATTTTTATGGTGACGAATTCCCTTTGCGGTCAATATTTTGTAGTTTTGTCATATTAACAAAGTTTTAATAGGTAGATTTGTTTGTGAAACATGAAATTTTCATGCACATGATGAAAATCGTATTCAGAGACCATTGACCATTATGTGAATTGCAGAAGAATAAACACTATTTTGGAAACATGGGATGATCTGTTCATCCAGTAGAATTGTAGATATTATATTTTGGAAGACTGTAACGTATGCAAGAATGAAAATAGAAAAAATTGATTAAAGTCCCAAAATGAACCAATGGTCCAGTATAAAGAAGAAACTGAAAAATCTAACATGCGTTTTATACTTATTTACGGTACAACCTGCCATGGATATTTCAAACCAAAAGGTACCAAAATACTCTTATTTGCTTTTTAGACTCGCTTTTCTTAAGAAAATGTATGGAAATGTGTCATGTAAAGTTGTCAAGTTAAAAGGAAATAACAAACTAACATTTTATTTTATTTTGAAATTAAATTCGCTGTAACAGACACATTTGCATAATTTTATTTTATAAAAGATTCTACAACAATGTTTTTAACATTGAACCACTCTGTCGATTTTTTCGCCGTGTGGCGCCAGTGGTGATCGCTTGAAACAGAGCTATGTTCAGATTTGATCCGGAACACCCATGTAAAATCGTGATGGGCTACACGATTTTAATAATTACATTATTCCAGGACCTGCTGTGGTTTTTTCTTCAAGGAAATTTTTTGGAAAATGTTGTTAGGGATTTTTTGATCGGAAATCTGGCTACTAGATTTATTCAGCACTGCCTGAAAACTCAATTTTCCAAGTTTTATTAATTTACTTTGCCGCCTAACATTACGAACATCCCAAAAATGCCCCACTAATAAAGAAAACAGAAAAAAAGAACACCATCCTACCATTTTAAAATAGTACCTAAATATGGCATGTTTTTTATGATCTATGAAGAATATGCCATAATTAAGTATTATTTAGTATTATTAGTTTTCTTTATTAGTGGGGCATTTTTGGGAAGTTTCGATTAAGTTTACCCAATTTTCAAATTTCCAAAACATTCATGATCGAAATAAAAAAAAATTCCCAACTTTTAAGGTCCTGTAGAAATGTCAGTCGACAGTGTAAATTAATACAACTTAGGGCATTGAAGTTTCAGGGGGTGCTGAATAAAGCTACATAGCCTACAAGCATACAAAAAATCATCAAAATCGTGCAGCGCATCACAATGGGGAACTTGCACAAAAATTAAATTTAAAAAATATTACTTTCATAATTTATTGCCACTAAATGAACCACAGTTCACAAAAAAAACTCATTTTTTATTTTTATGTAATAAATGTAAGCAATTAAAAACTGCATAATTCAAATCGTTTATTTACATTGTGAGATGTGTAAGTGTGCACTTTTTTGGCCGAGGAGGTTGTTAACGCCCGCATTGCCTCGGGCCTTAAAACTATCTCCGAGGCCAAAAAGAACTTACGCATCGAGCAATGTATTACTTTTGTCCTGCTACTGACAATTTTATATTAGGTGGGTAGGTACTTTGAATCTAAATACACTACAGAGTAGATTGTGAGTAATAATCTTCATAATAACCACTGTCAAATTATTACTAAAAATGATAATCAGTGATAAATATAATAGGTAGAATGCAGTGATAATAAAAATTAAAAAAAAACTAGGGCTTCGTGTGGTGTTGAACCTGGGACCTACGAATTATTAGTCTTGGGGCCTCACCATTCAGTTAAAGAAGTGCTTGTTAAATTTAGACTTTTAGGCGGTTCTTATTTTTGACCAACATCAGAGCCCTCTGGAAGTGGGTCGCCGAACTGTTTATTTTACCCTTCAATTTCCATTCTCCTTTCTCTAATTCTGTGTAGCTGTCACTCCTGTCACTGCCATTTGATCGATAGAGCGGTGTAACGTCATGACCATTCCCGCACTTTTCGTGTCATTTCAAATGAATAGCTTGCAGTCACAACTTTAATTATTTATTGCAAATTAATAAATATATATTAAATATTAATATTGCGATTTGATGGCTGATATTTGGTATGTGCTCTTTCTATAGATAGGCACATATATTAAATAAAAAAAAATTGTTCAAGTTCTCCATTGACAGGGTTGTTCCAGATCAAATCTGAACATCCTGTTTATGCATCTATGAGAATTACAAATAAATAAATAAATATCTTGAAGAATGGATGGATTCTTTAAACTATTTTGTAGGTTGCCCTACAATGTACAGGGTGTTCCAGTTAACGTGATAAACCCGAATTTCTTGGTAATCTTAAAAGATAAATTAATGGTTAAAAAACCAGACTTATGTAGAACTTCTCTAGTAATTTGAGTATGATGTCAAACTTCCGAGGTGGTGTCGCCCGTACCGGCGCTGCCTTTTTATACTGCATGTTTTTCTGCCTTCAATCGGCAATGGTTCGAACCGATGTCGAGGCAGGCGCATGCACATGTCTTTAAAGAAAAACACCGCTATGGCCAAGAGCGCTGGACAAATGTGGATTCACGGTATTGCTCCTAAATAGCTTTATCTGCGTGATTTACTAATTGTCCTACACTCACTGGGATTACTACGGTTTTCTAGGGTTTTCCATAGTACTTGAGCGAATGCTATTCTAGTTCTATCGGGAAAAAGTAGGCCGCAGTCGCAAATGGTAACAAAGACAAAATAATAGTAATTGCCCTCCTCCCCCGCACAAGCATGTGGTTGCCTCTGGGGTACTCCTAGTTTGGAGTATTGTGAGGACGAGGAATTATTATCATTATTATACATGGGGTGTAAAAAAGTTATTTAAAAAATACCCTTTTTATTTTTTTTTAATTTTGCAATTATGAAGTTAACGTTTGTTTTGGTTACTTGTTCTAACGTTTAAATAAATTTTGTTTAATTATTAAAAAAATGTTATTTCAAAAAATTGACCATGTTTTTCAACATAAAAGTTGATTTTTCTCGAAAACGACCGACTTTAGGGCCCAAGACCAGGAGTACCTTTTTGTGTAGAAAGCATTGGCGATTCAAATGGGCATCTCAAAATCGTATTTTTTCCAGTAGCGTAGAAGTTGGGGAGAAAAACACCTACCTCCCCTTCAAAACCTTCACCACATATGACTTAAAAAAATTTTTTTTCGACAAAAAAAACATAGCTTATTATGAGTAGAAAATGCTTACAAAAGCTGTGTTCCGTACGATAAACGGTTCCGAAGATATTCGCAAAAAACGAATTTTTTTTTCAACTTCCACACCCTGTATCTCTAAAATGGTGCATTTTCTTTTTTTCATATTTTGGAACGAGCTATCACATCCTGAAGTCCTGCGCATATATTATGAAACACCCTGTATAAAACTATATATGATTGGAATTGGGAGAACAAAAGGAACCTAAATAAAAAAAAACAAAATGTACAGGGTGTTTCAAAAATCTGGCCAAGAGATTGTCAGACCGGTCAAACCGGAAGTCAGAAACGAAAAACAACACTTTTTTGTTACTCCCACACTCATTACTAAAGCCTGGATTTAAGGGCAGAAAAAAATTTAAAAAATGCCTATAAAGGCAGATATTTTCGGCAAAAAAGCACTCAAAAATTGAAAAGGCAAAAATATAGGCAAAAAGGCAATTTTAATAATTTTTATATAATTAACAATTTACAATTACAAACAAATTATTTATTGTAACGTATAACTAATTGTTTTTCTATTTACAAATTTTCAAAGTTTTGGTTCTGTCACTTAATATGTTTTTGTATGCAGAAAAACTGTGCTCTACATCCACGGATATAATTGGGGCAAACTTTAGGGAAGATAATGAAATAAAGTGAACATTTATTGGTCCAAAGATCGCATACAGGATATATCCTTACCATAGATAATAATTATTACATACTAAAATTAAATAAAAATCTACAATCCAAAAATTCATGTAGTGAATAGAAAGCATTAGTTAATAGAAATGTTTTGATGTAAGCATTAAATTTATTGTTATTTAGATCTCGTGTTTGTTTAGGGTCATTTTCAATAACCCTTAACTTGATGTATACTGCTCATCCACATTTATATTTAAAATTATATAGTTCACATTTTTTTTAGCTATGTTACATTTTAGTTTACCTATCTATTTCCAAATAAAATGTGGCATTAAATGGCTAACTATATCAATTTTTTTCAAGTTAAAGGCGCCATTTTAACATTACCATCACAATACACTTTTTCAATTTGTTATCTTTGACTTAATATTTTTATCACATAATTCCCTCATTTTAAAAAAGTTATTATTTATAACATATCTTCAACATTTCTTCTCCTCAATGTTTATTTAGAAATGCGTAAAAATAGCAGAGCTTAGAAAAAATAATATCTACTAAATTATACCCAAGATCACTAACATTACCATCACGCCAACTTCTCATTCCAATTCCAACCGATAGATGGCACGTATTGACGTGGGTTGTTTAGTTTCGCAGTTTTTTAGAGACTAATGCATGTCGCTTATCCATGTCCGACGATAATAACCAGTTTTGTTTTTGTTCCGCAAATCTTTTCTCTTAACATTGCCGTCCCATAGGACCATTAGCTTACATAATATAGTTTATTATTATATTTTTTTCTAAATTATAAAGCAAACCTATCTTCAGATTTACTAACCTCAAACCTGTTCAGTGGGTTGCCAGAATTCTAAGAATTTTTTACTCTAGTTTCAACCTTACCATCACGTTCGCAGAACATCCAAACCGTGACGGTAATGTTAAGCAAGTGACGGTAATGTTATAGTATTTAAATATTATAGGAATATGAAATATTTTAAACATTTTTATATTTTTTAACTTCAGTTTCGCAATGGATCAGAGTTCTTGTGTGTGTTTCGGTTGCAAGTACTTCGAATAAGGAAGTCACAGTTGTTGTAAGCCCAGAATCACAAAACGACAGTCTAGCTTTACTTAAAAATAAATAAAAAACAATGAAAGAAAAAGCATTAAGGCGTCGAGTAGAAAACAAGGCCTTAAAAATTAAACTTAAAAAGAAGAAAAAGTCACGGCTTCATAAACACAGCAGCATGCGACCCAAAAAACAAAAGCTAATTCTGTACAATCAAAGTCGAAGGAAAATGGCAATATTAAAGTTACTAAAGAGAAAAGCCCAGATTGTAAAAAAAATGGGCAATCTCATCCTACCAACAAAAAAAAATAGCAAAGAAAAAGTTGCACAAGAAAATAACTAAGCTGTCGGATTACTTTTTTATGTCTTTGTATTACTTCCATATTATTATATACTATGAATTGCGAATTTTGAATATTAAAAACAATATATAAAACTTCAAAAGGTATATTCGGGAGATCCTCACAGCTCAAAGGCTCTGATCTGTGATTTTAACCCATCTATTTTTAGCAATTATTTATAGATTTTTAGCTCTTACACTGAAAGGCACATGGCCGCACTAAAAACTGCTTTAGTTGACTTTTAATTTATACATATGTGGGTTGGGTACTGTTATGTTCTTATGTTATGTCACCAGAGTATTTTATTTGTATTTTTCACTAGGAAAACATAATCGTTAGCATATAAACTGACATGAGGGGAGGATTCATATGTCTATGTCTATAATATGTAAAAGTTGTCTATAACGGGTGTTCCATTTTAAGAAATGCAGCTATTATAACCGGATTACTGTAAGAAGTCCCGATTTTGTCAGATGACATTCTCCACAAAATCCCTAGGAGTTTTCTGTTAACCATGGGTATAACATTGGTATATGTTGTGTCTCAACCAGTTAATGACATCACTCATTGATTTATGATGTGAAAAGTTACCCAAGTGAAACGAAAAAAGAATGTAATAAAATAAAAACCCTATTGCAATCACGATTATACCGCTACAAATAAAAATAACTATGACTACAACTCATTTTAATAATAATTTCAAACGTCATGGAAACACTTTCATTTTGATATTTTGGTATAATCAGCTACTTGCGGCTGCGTCTATGGTGCGTACTCAGGCAAATTTTATTTCGGTGTTGTGGAAGTGACAGTGAAGGTTTTCCAGATCGTTGAAATGGGGTTCAAACTTTGGGCAGTGAAAACATTCGCGGGTTTTGTATGTTTCGTGAGTTTTACTGTTATCTGTGTTGTTCTTGTTCGTGTTATTAGTAGTTATCCATTGTGCAAATGGGCTCGTTACTGACCTGGACTTATGACCCGCTTGCATTGCTGCATTGATGCCAAATAATTTGACTATATAAATATCTCAAAAACGAAAAAAAATCAGATAAAAGTGGAAGCATATGGAGGGGGGCGATAACGTTTTCACTCGGAGGTTTTTAAGGACCGAGGCAACACGGGCGTTGCCTTGGTCCTTAAACAACCTCCTCGGCCAAAAAAGTGGACTTATGCATCTTGCAATGTAAATAACTATTATCTCTTTAAAATAGCTGAAATAAAATTACGTCGCTTCAAGCCAAGTACCCCAGCATGTGCTTATGGGTCTAGGAGGGAGAGGTATATCGGGTAGTATAAATATCTCGATAAATTTGTACCCTTAAAGGTGTCTTAATAAATACTTTTCTTTATGCTATTAATTACACAAGTGGAAACTGATTCAGAATTTCTTCCACCACTGTGTTTACTCCGAGAGCCAAGCAAGTTCAACGAATAAAATTGGGATAAACATCGTTAAATCAACTGCAGGTTTCAACATGTATTCCGCGGCATCAGTTAACATTATAATTATATTTATTAAACACTCTTGAATAAATGTGGTAATTGTGACATTATTTGTTTTGTCTAATTCTTCCATGGCAACTAAAAATGCTACACTTGCAACATCTTCAGACAAAATGTCAATTCATAAATTATGAGCAATGTATCGACAGCATATATCCGTTCTTGATTTTTGTCATGTGTGCCATGGTAACATCGTTGAGATCGAGATCGAACGCTTTTATCTGACAGTGTAAAATAATGCCTAAAACTGGGCAAAGATGAATTAAATGAAACGAAAATAAATTATTTTAGACTCCTTCCCATTTTTCCACACTTGCAATAATAGGAGATCTATCTACCTGCCCATAATTTTCCTTCTCTTAGCAAGAATTGTAAATGAAGTTTAAGTAGAAAAATTAAAATTTCATAACATATATGGATTTACCCACCTACCACACTTTCAATAATAGAAAATCTACCTGCCTGTCCCTAATTTCCCTTTCCTTACCAAGACTTGTAAATGAAGTTTAAGTAGAAGAATTAAAATTTTATGACATATGAATTTACTGGAATTTACCTACCTACCTACCATTAAATTTAGAAAATATATGTTGAAATTTAATAATAGGTAGTTTTTCCATAAGTCAGAAAATGGATGGAATAGGCAAAAATGGCAGAAAATGGATGAAGAAGAATGGCAATTTGGTATTAATAATTTTTTTAAATAACTTTCTAACAACACCTTGTATATTAAGTTTGAGATCATATTGGGGTTTATCACTTTAAATGGGACCCTGTACCAAAGGGCTTGTCAGCCACTTTCTGGTCAGTATAAATTCAATACACAGGGTGATTCACTTTTAAATGCCGAAAATTTAAGAATCGATAGAACATGCAAAAATAATGAGACTTTCCTATATAAACTTAGTTTGTAAGGACCTTAGTTTTCAAGATACAGGGAGGTCAAGTTTTGAAAACAAAATGTTTCATTATATCAAAACTAAATTTATTTCACAAGATATGCGAATATAGGACTATAAAAGTACAAAATATCACGTTTTAAAATATACCAGTGGCGGAGATATGGGTAATTTGGGCCATTCAATTCTACCAAAAAATGTCTCTTGGTCGTTTTTCATAGATCATTTCGGCGTAATGGTAATGTTTGCAATTTATTACACTATTGGGGCAAACTGGTAAAAATAATTGATTCAAATCAAACATTTTAAATTAAAGCAAAACTACATCAAGATCTGCCGCTAAATATTAGAGTGAGGCTAAGGTTTCAATTAGATGGGGCACCACTCCACTCTGGGCGACAAGTGAGAAATTGGTTAAACGAGAATTTTCCACAGTGCTGGATTGGTCGCTTTCTGCCTCGACAACCAGAACCTGATGGAATTGGATGGAAAAAATTTATAACACAGTATCCGACACCAGGGATGACCTAAAGCTCAAAATTGAAGAAAATGTGGAAACTCTCAAAACAAACCGAGCTACCATACATTGTGCGGTATCTAATTTTTTATATCGATGCCAAAAATGTTTAGAAATGAGGGGAAGGCACTGGGAACACGTATTATAATGTTAAAAATTGTTAAATTAATGTAGTTTTGCATTAATTAAAAATGTTTGATTTGAACTCATTACTTTTACCAGTTTGCCTCTATGTGTAATAAATCACAAACATTACAATTACGCCGAAACGACCAAATTTATGAAAAAAATGCCAAGACATATTTTTTGCTTATAATTGAATGGTCTATTCAAAAATACGTTTCTTTTTTATTTTATGCAGGGCCATACCATTTTTTTGTCGAATTATTGATTCCAATTACCCACATCTCCGCCACTGGTAAATTTTAAAACGTGATATTTTGTACTTTTATAGTCCTATATTCATGTATCTTGTGTACTAAATTTAATTTTGATATCTCTAATATTTACGAAGAAAAAAATAAAACCATTTTTTTTTCAAATCTTGATCACCCTGTATCTTCAAAACTAAGGCCAAAACGAACTAAGCGTATATAGGAAAGTCGCATTATTTTTTAATGTTTTAGTGACTCTTAAATTTTCGGTATTTAAAAGTGAATCACCCTGTAGATTTATATTCAGGTACTTACTGCCTTCTCACTTCCCACAGTTCTTTTTGAAGGGAGATTCAAACCAGGCTGGCCAGGCACCACACTTTGGTCTACAACAGTTAATGCCTCCTGTTCTTCCCTTTCTTCTTCTTGTTCATCTTCCAAAATTAATGGTTGGTCTGATTTTTCATACAGCCTCAAAACCCTATCTGCTCCACACGTCACAACAAATTGGCCATTTGGACTTACAGAGAGAGATGAGGCTTCACCTTGATGCCCCTACAAAATTGATTATTATGTAGATAATTGAACTCAATGGTAATAAAATAGAAAACTCCCAATCATAGGTAGATCATTATTTTCGCTTTCAGATTTTCATACATACTTGTAACGTGATAATTTTGTCATATGTATCACCATCCCATTCCTTAACTTTTCCATCCTTCCCACATGTAAAGAAATAATGTGTTTTTGGAACAAACTGAACTCCAGTGACTGAATCATCATGGGCAAAAAGACTTTTGTGGCAGTCACCAAAGTCCATACCCCACAATTTCACATTTCTGTCTGATGACCCAGTAACGATAAGCGAAGAATCACTTGAAATGTCCATACATAGTACTGGTAATTTATGCCCATACAATGAGAGATAAAACTGAAAAAGTATATTTCTGAAATCACTTATTTGAAAACAGGCCATAGTCAAGGAAAAAAAGAAGGGTAGTTATAATATATGTTATATATATGTGTTAGCTTTATATAGGAGTAAGCAAACCAAATAGGGATTTCCAGCTCATATCTCAAAGTTCTGTAGATATGGAATTATTAAAACTCGCTTATATGTATTTGTAAATTATTAAGGGCACACTAGAAAAACATATAATAATAACAAAAATATAATACTTATAAAACGAAAACTTTTGACTGTTAGTGAGAATGCACTTTGTATATTTTTTTAAAAAATTGTCTTTAAATCCTAAATTGGCTTTAACTCCAAAAGCTGAATTTTACCTTGAAGGAATCCATGAAAAATATTTTTACAGTAGAATCCATAAGCGCTACAGCAACAAACTTGCTATTTGGGGATATTTTTACACAAAGAACTTGTTCTTCCAGCTTCAAAGTTCTTGTGTGTAACAAAGACAAAACTTTTGCTTTGGACTCGCTAGCCTTATCAACTATCAATTCAAACTGCCAGAACTTTACAGTCTGATCAGCTCCGCCTGTGGCACATCCCCTCTGGAAATAAGACTTAACTAAAATCTTAATATTAAAAGAAATCATTTCAATTACTATTGAGAAAGAAATAGAGGATGGCTTATATAAGTGGCTCACTTAAAAATATCTCGACTGTTATTCCACAGGAAAAATCGGTGGCCGGTGTGATAGATAGCTCTTCTGAGCTGTCATAGTGAAAGTTGATGTCCATGAATATCTATGAAAAATATGGCAAAAAATTTAAAAAATTCGAAATGTTTAAACTGCTGTAACTTTTTTATTTCTAGAGGTACACAAAAAAGTTGAAGATGAAAATTGTTGCAAAAACTGTGAGAAACCAAATATTAGTATATTCAAGTATATTCAAATATTCAGTTTTGAAATATTAGATGTGACTAAGTTTGGGATCAAAACTAGTTATTTTTGTTACAAGTTACTCATCTGCTATTCCGGAAACAGCAATGATATGTCCTGAAAGAATTCATTTGGGTACGGTGTGACAAACACTAAATTGTGTTATACGCTTTTTACAATTCTTCAGAACACTTAAATTTGCAAATTTTCCATAATTTTTGAAATCATAATGTTCGATAAAGTTGTCTTAGAAATTGATATTGTAGCAACAAGTTTGTTTATTTGATAATTATGTCATGTCATTCATTTATGTAGGGACTAGGCCAAAAAAAGAAGCATTTTACGGGCTTAAATGAGTCGGTAGAATATTGAATAGTGTGTCCTGTTTTTCATGAAAGTTTAAGTAGGCTGGCCGAATGGGGAACTTGCACAAAAATTAAATTTGAAAAATATTACTTTCAAACGTAATTTATTGCCATTAAATGAACCACAGTTCTCAAAAAAACTCATTTTTTATTTTTATGTAATAAATATTATAAGCAATTAAAAACTGCATAATTCAAATCATTCTTGAAACGCGTCCTCCTTGGTTGTGACGTTAACTAGCTCGTTGGTGGTGGCGCCTCTGGTGGGAGGCAGCACCGTGCATAAACTAATATGGGCGGCACATGTAAACAAACTACAGCACCACGCAAGCTTTGTTTAGAAAGACCAAACAAGAACGTCCTATCCTTGTCTATCCGTCTTATTAGAGTCTATCTCAGTTGATAACGTTTGAAAAGTGTGTGCAGTATTAAATAGTTATTTACACCGAAGCCAAAAAGAGCTTACGCATCCAGATCAAGCAATGTAGGTATTACATTTTTCCTGTCCACAATGTCATTCGGTAGGTACGTACTTACTTTGAATTTAAATACACTATGGAGTAGATGGTGAGTAATAATCTTCATAAAAAACATTGCCCAATTATTACTAAAAGAGGTAGAATGCAGTAATAATAAAAAAAAATGAAAAAAAAAAAACTTGTGCTTCGTGTGGGATTGAACCCGGGACCTACGAATTACTAGTCACGTGGCCTCACCATTCAGTTAAAGAAGTACTGGTCCAATTTAGACTTTTAGGCGGTTCTTATTTTTGACGTTTTGACGTGGAAACAATAATATATTATTAATTTTTCTTTTGCAAAATTCGTGGTCTTCCTGATCAAAACCAATTTTGTAAAACGATCGTTGTAAAATTGACGCAAATTTCGCGTTGGTACAAATATTTTATTAATGGTTTTAAGGTCCTTTGGTTGTCCTTGCTGCAAGAGGGTTGCTAAGCAATACTTTTTGTACCTGTACTTTCGCAGCAACCAAAATAACGGGGCACCTCGAACATTTCACATAAATTACGCTTTCTACCATGCTGGCAACTGGGAAGTAGCTACAAACCTAAAGTGTGTTTATAAAGGCGGGAGCAGGAAAATAAATATTCTTTCAAAATGATTGACGCCGGTTTTTTTAAAGGACGGTCTGATAATTTACCACTAGTGGATATGTTTATGGTGGCGTCTTACATAAAAAACGGACAGTTTTTCTCTTGCTGAAATTCGCGGTGTTAAAACTAGCAGGTAAGTTAATAGAAAAAATAGTTACTTATCATTATTAGTTTTACTTAGGTAGGTGTATAAATCGATAAGTTCTAAGTTTGGGTTTTTAATGGCTCTAATTCCCTTTTTAAAATTCATATAGTATTGACGAACATGCAGATTGATGATTCAACAAAAAAATAAGAAAGTATTGTTTTCATACTAGTTAAAACTAAACGACATCGCATTAAAATTATAGGTATAGATGTATAGCGTTGACTGAAGAATGTTCTTCACCCAACGGTATATGATTAAATAGAGTATGTCCTTAGTTACCTACTTAGAATAAAAATGTTGGGCACAAAAATATGTAGGTACTAAGTAGAAAAGTAGAAATAGCCGCAAACATTTTGCGGCCTTTTGCGGGCACGGTCTGGGCGCGTCTTTACGAATCTAGAAAACAGGCTTTTCCCATGCGCGCCTGAGCTCCTAGGAATGTCTTGGGATTCGTTTTGACAAAAGCGACACAAAGCGTTGTTTACAATGTTTATGATGATTATGATTTCAAGTATCTAAAAATATACAGGGTGTAACTACACAAACAACATAAGTTTGGTTTGGCAAAGCTTTTCTGAACATCCTGTATAAAACTAAATAAACCCCTTAAAATAAGGTTGATTTTGCTTATAGAACTTTAAACCAAAACTTTTTTTCTAACCTCAAAAGTGTATAAAAGAAGGGGGGTAAAAATATATATGAACACCCTGTACAGGGTGTTCCCGTATATTTTGACCCAGCCCCTAGAGCCTTTATTTTTCGAGTTAGAAAAAAAATACTTAAATGAAAGTTGTAGGGTAACAAGATGTATTGTCCCAAAAACAATGGATTGGCAGGAATGCTCTTGTCTAAGTTGACATGTTTTTCCATGGCAACCTTGATTAAGTATAAAGATGGTATTTATCTGCAACTAGTAACAGATCTTAGCGGTTCAGAAAAAACCCTACAACTCTCATTTAAGTAATTTTTTTCTAACTCGAAAAATGAAGGCTCTAGGGGTGGGTCAAAATATACGGGAACACCCTGTACATATGATAGGCGACTATAATATTGTAAGTTATATTAAACGTTATTTACAGATCCGGAAGGCATTCTTATGGAGATTCTGCAGTAGGATGGGTGCAAGTTCGAAGAGATAAAAATGTGGGGTATGCATAGTTAAAGCCAAAGTGACGCCTGAGCATAATGTTAGCAAAAAACAATATGCTGTAACTTGCAGTATTGATGAGGAATGCGAAAAAGTGTTAGATCTTCAGTGCCATGACTGTGCTGCTTCTTCAGGTAAATAACTATATTTTTAAAGGGTTAATAAAATCTCAGATTATTTTATATCATGACCATACTGAATACCATACATGACCATACATGAAAATGTATCTTTTTACAAGCTTTTCTCTATTACACATTTTTCTGAGATTTTAAGTCTAGTAAAATATCGTTTTACAAACATGTAGGTATAATATGTTGAAACTATTTATTTTAATGTACCTATATTTGTAAAGGATAGCAAGTAATATGTAAAATAGTATGTATTTAGTTTTAATAGGTACCTATAGGTACAGGTGGCCCATCCAAGCAGAAAAAGTGTGCTACGTGGAGACACGTTAACATAAAATCGTCATTCAAAAAATGAGATTGTAGTAAAAATTAAGGGGAATTCGAGGGTGTACCCTAATTTTGTATACGGGGGTCGGTAAAAAAGTTATCGCGAAAAAACATTTTTTGCAAAATAAAAAAAATATATTTTTTTACCTACACATCCATTAGAGAACCTTTAAGTAGTATTCCCGAATATTCAGTTTCTATTCAGACCTATTTATCTCCAACCGTTTCCAAGATATTTATCAGAGAAGCTCCATCAAACTAGATACATGGTCTCATGGTCGGTGTCTGATGTTCTATACGAGTAGGCCAAACAATAAAACCAAATTTATGACAAATCATGTCAGCCATGATAATAAAACTGACAATCGAGTAGGCTGTCAATTCAATATTTCTATTTACGTGTCAGATTAGTCTAAAATTTTGTTGCTGAAGCTGTTAGTAGTTGCAGTTTAAAAAATGTTTTTGAAAGAAGAATGCTGTGATATTTTAGAGATCTTCATCAAAAATGATAAAACATACGTAGAAACTTTGAGGGAGTATTCTCGTAAATATCCGAATAGAAATGTTCCGAGTGCTTCATTTATATGTAAGCTGTATCGAAGATTCAGATCGACAGGAAGTGTGATTAGCAAGAGAAAAAAGGGTTCAGAATTAGTGAGGACGAGAGAGAACGAATTTTAAATTATTTCAGAAGAAATAACGAAAAATCTCAGAGAGATGCAGCGAGAGACTTACAAATTCCCCGGTCTACAATACAAAGGGTAATGAAATTAAGCAA
Source organism: Pseudeuparius sepicola (assembly GCA_963920635.1). NCBI lineage: Eukaryota > Metazoa > Arthropoda > Insecta > Coleoptera > Anthribidae > Pseudeuparius > Pseudeuparius sepicola. The sequence continues at coordinate 39,429,094 of OY987302.1, read as the reverse complement.
ATTTAAAGCCTTCAAAATATTACCTGTTCAAAGGCTATTCCCTGGAGATGCTGCAAGAAGACTGGAATATTGTCAAACAATGTTAAACTTTTATTTTGCAAGAGGTGGAGCTGGATATTTTAAACAAATTATTTGGTCCGATGAAGCTATATTTACAACGGCGGGAATATACAACCGGAAAAATAGTATATTTTGGTCTGTTGACAATCCACGGGCATTTCGTGAAGTTGTGAAATCCGGCAGAAATTCCGTGGGTGTTTGGTGCGGAATTGTGGGAAATTTTATAATGGGCCCTCTATTTTATTCAGGAAGTATGACAGGTAGGAAATACCTACATTTAATCCAGAACGAATTGGAACAATACTTTGACCTGTTGCCATTAACTTTTCTTAACCAACTCCAAGAAAGAAAATTAATATGGCAGCAAGATGGCGCTTCCTTCCATAACTGTGGGCCAATAACGGAATTTTTGAACAATTCGTTTGAAAATTGGATTGGTAAACATGGAATGATAAGGTGGCCGCCACGTAGTCCAGATTTAACCCCTTGGATTTTTTCTTGTGGGGGCATTTAAAAAATAAAGTTTATAAGAACCGCCCCGAAAATGTTGAGGACTTAGGTTATGTGTAAATAATAATGGAAACCATTTTGAACATTTAATGTAAATGAACTTCTAACTAATTTTTAATAACTAATCATATTGTTGTTGTTATAATAAATATGACAGTAGTAAAAATAATAAATGTTTCATAATTTCCACGAGATTTTTAATTAAGTTGAATGCAGTTGAATGGCTATAGCCACTTTAACATTCAGCCTACTCGCTTGTCAGTTTTATTATCATGGCTGACTTGATTTGTCATAAATTTGGTTTTATTGTTTGGCCTAGTCAGATCGAACATCAGACACCGACCATGAGACCATGTATCTAGTTTGACGGAGGTTCTCTGATAAATATCTCAAAAACGGTTGGAGATAAATAGGTCAAATTATATATCGTTGGATTCAGAATTAAAAAAGGAATCCTGTGATGGTTAACAGAAATGTGTAAGTTGTAAAATAGAGAAAACCACTTTCATTTCCGCTATAACCGGAAGTTATATTAAAAAACTGAATATTGGGGAATACTACTTAAAGGTTCTCTAATGGATGTGTAGGTAAAAAAATATATTTTTTTATTTTGCAAAAAATGTTTTTTCGCGATAACTTTTTTACCGACCCCCATATACAAAATTAGGGTACACCCTCGAATTCCCCTTAATTTTTACTACAACCTCATTTTTTGAATGATGATTTTATGTTAACCTGTCTCCACGAAGTACACTTTTTCCGCTTGGATGGGCTACCCTGTACAATAAATTTGTAGTAACAAATAATATCTACTTTGTTCTAGGTGGGTGTAAACATGCTATAGCTTCTTGATGTGGCTTCATAGAAGGAGTGAAGAGCCCTCTCCAACTGAAGTTGCTTGTTATTGGGCGAAAAGTAAACTTTCCAAAGTCGGAACTTCGATTAAATATCTGACATTAAAAGATTTTGGAGCACAAGAAGAATAATTGAGCTCTGACGAAGAAAGTTTACTTTTTTTACAAGAAGTTGTAAACCAAGGTTTAGAAAATAATTCTGAAAGTCAGGTATTAAAACACTTTAAGCCTGATAGAATAAAGGAACATCTTCGCATATATCAATTAATGTTAAAATTTGTTAGCAGTGATGATTTCTCGGAGAGAGCACCAGATTATTCAAAATTCCTAGAATTTTGTTGTCAGGAAATGGATCCCGAGCTATGCTCTGAAGCTGCGGTAATGACAACTGAACAGTCGAACTCTGGTTTGTGGTTTGACCTGAGGTATGGAAGAATAACCGCATCAAAAATATACAAGGCAGCATATTGTAAAAAATCGGATGGTTCCTTTGTAAACCAAATTCTTGGTGTAATCAAACTTTCTGCTACAGAAGCTATGTCCTGAGGGAAAATACTTGAGGACGCAGTTATCAGATGTTTAGAAACAAAATTGAACATCAAACTCAATCGTATAGGGCTACAGTCATCCAATATTTGGGGCTTCTCCAGATGCTATATCTGATGAATTTTTAGTAGAAGTAAAATGTCCTCAATCTGAAAAAACTATCTGCAACTATATAACAAAAAATGAGGAGATTACAGCAAAGTACAAAGCTCAAGTGCAGCTACAGATGTTTTTATTTAACAAAAAAAAACTTTATTTTGTGTTGCAGATCCTCATTTTGAAAATAATTCTAAATTTTCTGTTATATGGGTGCAATACTGTCAAGAATATACAGATATGTTAATGAATGCCGCAGAAAACTTCTGGCGACACAATATATTTCCACATTTATATAATTCAGTTAAAAATATGACCTAAAGTATGCAAAGCGTCCCAAAAAGTTGGAAAATTTTACTCTTGAGAAAAGTTGGTGCTTGTCCTTGAATGAAAAATACATTTAGTACGTCAATGGAAAAATGCGAGGAAAAATGACCCAATCAAAAGTTGTGTAGGATAGATGCCTTAGCTGTCAGTCAGGGTACGAAAAAAAATTACAAAGTGGTTTGAAATTAATAATTATGCGCAAATATAAAATTCTAGGTAGATAGCTCAAATTTTATTATATATTTTTTTATTTTTGATGTTTTAAAAAAAAACGAGACGGCGCTGAATATTTTTCTCTTTGGAGTGTTTAGTCACACCGCGTTTAACTTAGAATCATATTTAAATCCAGGCTGTCTTGAATAGCTTTTAAATATCCCTAAGTACTCCTACATTATCAAAAAAAAATTGTTGAAGGGTGTTGCCAACTTTTTGGGACACACTGTATATAGGTAGTGTATGTATTATTAAAACAACTTAAAATAATTATGATAGAAGTGATTTATTTTTATTAAACTAAAATAGTTGGGATTTTACTATTTGTATTTGACCCTGTATTTGGGATTCTGACTTAATAAAATAAAATGAAATTAATAGTCACATTACTTTTACTTACTATTTGTATTTGGCCCTGTATTTGGGATTCTGACTTAATAAAATAAAATGAAATTAATAGTCACATTACTTTTACACATTTTATTAACGATTTTGCTTCCTTATTCCACAATCGTTACACCATAGTGAAATATTAGTAATAATATGAAATATGTCCCGATTTACTTACAAATTAGGTACAAATTAAAGCATATTTATGTGTTTCCTATTTTTTCTAAAACAATAGAAATTACGATAAAGTATAAAAATACATAAAGTTATCGTCCTGAAATTATTCCTGATTGTAAGTTGATTAAACCACATACTATTTTAATAATTTTATCTGAATAAGGCAACAATTGTGGGGCTAAAAATAAAAAATTCTCTCAATCTACGAATAACTCTTTCCACATGAATTCTCAAACTAGCTATTCTTTTGGTCTCAAATACCTCATCTTTACTAGGTTTTGTGCCTGCAGAGACACTAGGGGGCCTAATTTGGACACAACCTTTAGCCACAAGTAAATGGTCAATATGTTTAAAACCCCTGTCTGCCATGACAGCAACATTTGGAGGTAATATATCTAAGAAGCCACTATATTCTACAATGACTGCGTCAGATGTACGGCCTCCGAATGCTGTTGATATATAATTTATGATACCATCGGGGGTACAAGATATTAAATATTTAAGTGTATTGCATTTTTTATATTCTGACCATGTTAAAGATTGCTTCATTGCATCTGTTGGTTTCTCAATCTCTATTTCTAAACAATCAATAATACAAGACGGAGCTCGGAAAGCTAATGGTAAATTTGATTTCACCGAGGAAACCCGAGGCTGTATTATACATTTTCTTAAATATTTACTAATGACTGGAACAGATTTTGAAAATATTTTGGTAGCATTACTCTCAGTTGTGCCAAAATCATCTGCTAAATTCATAAAGGAAAGTCCGGTCCTGATTTCTTTAGAGTTAGAAATGTATACATAGAGTTTACCTTGCAATATTTTTCGAGTAATTGAAATGTGTAGTATGCGTATTCTGGTAATCCCATATATAGAACCTAGGTCTGTTTTGTAACTTTGTAATTGTACTATGTAATGACAGATTTTTAAATTCCGTTTTCTTTTCTTCATTAAGTTCTTTCACTTCGTTTGGCATTAAAGTATAATCATAATTTCCACTGTCACTTTCACTAAAATTTTCATCACAACAGGGATCACTACTTTCTATGCTTAGTGTACTTCCAGAAACACTTCTCAAAAAACTGGTTGATGGCTTTATTTCTACTTTCATTGGATCCAATTTTATTGGCGATAACGCGACCGTAACTCCACAATGTAGTTTACATTGAACAGCTTTACTCCTAACCCTAGGGTTGCCACCTTTTTGCAAAGTGAAAAAAGGACATTGCCAAAAATTCTCCTAGAAATTTTCTTACAAATAATTAAATTAAGTGTAACAAAACATTTAAAAGTTTAAATTTTGTCAAAATTCTAAGTAATTAAGTCACTAAAGTGGGCGAAAATTGGGTTACATTTTCATTCCCCTCTGTCAAACACATTCTCTGAATATCTAGGTTGGATAGATCTTCAATATATTAAAATGGACTTAGGTATAGCATATGCCGTTTTCCGAACTCGAATTACCGACCCCGTCACCCCTAAGGTTATTAAAAAGGACATTTTAGGGCTAAAAAAAGTGACAAGGACAATTTGTTTGAAAAAAGGACTGTCCTTTTCAAATAAGGACAGGTGGCAACCCTACCTAACCCTAGGATGTGCTTCTGAAAAGACATTCCTTTTCGAAACTGCAATGTCCAATAATGGCGCAGTGCCACTTGTTTCCAACCGAGTTTCCAACTGAATTTCCGTTGGGTTTATGCTGATTGTTAAATTCTGGCACAGAATAACTAAACAGAATTGTAGCGTCCGTATACGCGCATACGGCGACCCGTTAAGGACAGAGTTAGTATCGCCATCTATGTGCTTCCTTAAGTACTGTGTAGATCATAGTCACCCAAGCAAGTAATTGGCACACATATTCGTGAGTATCGGCTTGGTCGACCCGCGGCGCGCCCCACTTTGCAGTCCAGCGGGCGGACGATGGCTGGGCTTATATCGGTCGGCGACGTAGAGGTTCGTGTGGGACGCACGTGCTTCTCCCTCCAGTGTGCTACCGCCTGCTCGTAGTCAGAGCCGGTGTATTACCTACACTTGTATTGGAAGTTTTGTTCCTGGTTCCTGTGTTTCAAAAGCGAATTGTTCTGTTTTGGCGTTAAGTTGTTGTTTTGTTGTGGATTTGTTAAGTACTGTTAAATTGTTGTTGTGGCTGTTATTATTTGCTGTTAAGTTATGTTTTGTGATTTTGTTCTTTTGCCGATCAGAAATGGCCGCAAAGCGGTGCAGTTTTAAAAACTGCACCAGTTCTGGACTGGTCGAAGGAGTAGGACGAACATATTTTTCGACTTTCCCAAAAATGACTTTATCCGTGCAATATGGGTACAGAATTCTGGAAATTTGGACCTAATTAATTTACCCTATTCGGCCCTAAAAAACAAAGTTTTGTGTTCGCGCCAGTTTAAAAACCCGTCGTTTTTGATTCCCGACAAAAAAAAACTATATATAACATTATTCGACTTTATTATTGTTTGTCTATCATCAAAACGTGGTATTTTTTAGTTATGGACCGTTTTTAGGTCGTAATCTGCTAATTTCAAGAAAAAGTCAACTTACAAGGTGCAATTTTTATATTTTTTCAAAAGATCAAAAATTTATCATTGTCAGAATTTTTGGCTGAAAATTTGTACATAGGGGTAAAATAAAATTCCAAGCAACTTTTTCAAATAACATTTTTCGATTTTGGCTATTTATTTAATTAAATGTCATTTTTGACAGATATGTCAAATTACGTCACGACTTTTAATTATCTCATTTCGAATATTTTTGCAAGCAGAGATGATCTCCCCAGAGCAGTTTCATCTTAGCCCAAAAATAAAAAAATTCCCATATGGTTCCAACTTTCTGTGGCACTGTATAACATTACCGATTTATCTCTTACCGCTTTCGAAATGTTCGCCTCTGTTTTCCTGGTTGGTGTAGAAAAAGGAAGCGTATCTTCTAATTGTATGAAACAAATTTTCGGTCCATGACCTACTTATAGCTGTGGTCACAGAATAATATTTTGTGCTGTACGGTTAGTGTTATGTATTAAAAAGCAAAAATGAAGTCAGGTAGTTGTAATATACGCTCCCTTATTCTATTCAAATCAGAAAACCTGGGCGAATATCTCAAAAACGGCAAGAGATGTCCCTATAATTTTGTATAGAAAAATAACAATTTCCTAAAATATTTTTTTACTTCCCGTTAAACCGGGAATGATGTATAAATTACAAATGAGCAGATTTTAATATATTTTGTCCGTAATATTAAAAATGGAAACAAACAGTATTTTTTATTTTTCGAAAAAAATTTTTTTTCGAGGACACCCAGTATGTCAATTGTGACGCTAGATTCAGATTCCCCGGAAAAACTCACCCGGGTTTTAGCAGACCCTTTTTCTTTTGACTAAGGAAATAATCGGACTTTTTAAAACACTTTTCTTGAGAAACCCTGTATACAGGGTGTCCAACTTTAAAACTGTGCAATGCCGTAAAATCTTCATTTTTGGAGATATTCGCCTAAACTTTTTTTGTTTGAAAGGCCTTCAAAAACCGCGTCTTTTGACCTTCCTTCCATTTTCAAAATACAAATCCAGGGCCGGCTGCGATTTTTTTTATACGCCCGATTTTCAAGAAAACCATTTAGCGATTTTTTTTTTATTTAAAATTGACCCCATAGCGTTAATCACAACACCCTAAAACTCCCATATACCAAATTCGAACAAAAAATGTACAGGGAGTTCCATTCTGTAGGGTGTCAAAGTTCAGCAAAATAGGAATTTTAGACATCTGGCGAGTCAAGTGTGCCATGGAATCCCTTCAGAACAGTCCTATGGTTAACAGGACCGCTTAAAATGTTGATGTGAAAAGATTTACTACAAAAATTAACAGGGTATTTTTCTCTGAGCCATCTCAAAATTCTGAAATTTTATCTTATACGGATCAAGAGTAGGTACTCTGGAATCATTGAAAAAATATTGATAAACACAAAAGTAACAGATAAAAACAATTTAAATTATTGTACCTTTCTCAACAAAGTCACTGCCTAAGATGATACATTTTCTGTGTGTTTCCTGTTGTGGCACATCATAGGCACCTTAACTGATATGGACTTACTGACTGACAGGCTTCTGTATTTTTTAGATTTAGTTCGTTTATAGTGTGTGGAGCGGCTTTGATGTGTCTACTTGATTTTTGACCCGTATAAAATCTCAAAAATTTAGTAATTTGAGGTGGCACAGATAAGAATACTCTATATATTTTGTATTGGACTTTTGCACACCAACAGCTTGAGTGGTTCTATTGACCATTCAACTGTTTTGAGGGGATTCCATGGCACACTGGACTTGGCAGACAGATGCCTTTAAAATTCCTATTTTGCTCAACTTGGACACCCTGCAGAATGGAATTCCCTGTATATTTTTTTATTCAAATTTAGTATATACAGGTTTTGGCGTGTTCTGATTAACGCTGTGGGGTCAGATTTTAAATAAAAAAAATCGCTAAAGAGTTTTCGTGAAAATCGGGGGTATAAAAAAATCGGAGTCGGCCCTGGATTTGCATTTTGAAAATAGCAGGAAGGTCAAAAGAAGCGGTTTTTGAAGGCCTTTCAAACAAAAAAAGTTTAGGTTTTTGTCTCCAAAAATGAAGATTTTAATGATTTCTACAGTTATAAAGTTGGACACCCTGTATACATCAAAATTATTGCTTATAAAAACTAAGATTTTCTAAAATTCTGGGCGGTTCCAAGGAAGTTTTTAGAATTTATGTACAGGGTTAGTAATAATTGTTTTCAAACAAATAAAAATTGGAGTATAGGAGTGGCAATTAGGCCAGGGTAGATAATTTTTGAGAACAAAAAAATCTAGAACAGCATGACACCCATTGGAAAAGGAAGAAAATATAGCAAAAATAACAGAAAAAATAATTTAAGGGCGATTTAAGCTACGGGTGTTGTAGGGGGTGATCTTTTAGGGGTGGAAAACGGTTTATCACGATATCCGGCAAAACTGCAACTCCTATCAAAAAAGTTAAATGGCAAAGTTGTAGGTAATAAAAAGATCTACAACTTTTGTATTTACACTTTTTTCACATAACCTGAAAATATCCACGAAAAATCAAAATAACCGATTTTTTGGTTTTTAATTTTTATCTCACAAAAAAAATTCTACGAAATTTGGTGGAAACTTACCTTCTTATGTCTCGAACACGCTGTAATTTTTTCGAATCAAAATATTTATTTTTAAACCTTTTTTGATTTTAAACCGAAAAAGTAACCTCATTTTCAATCGAAAATACCCACGTCAAAAAAGCTGCTTTTTAAAAAAAGTCGGTTCGCTTTTTGTTCGTTGAAACCTCTACTTTCTGATGGTGTAAAAAATATACATCACTTTGAAAATTTTCTCAGAAAATGCAAAAAACGAAAAACTCGATATCGAAAAATTGGTTTTTAATCATTTTTTAAAATTTTGGACTATTTATTGAAATTTACACTTTAATTACTTGAAAATTTTAAGATTGCATGTTGAACAGTATGGGAATCTTGCAAACGGTGAGAGATAGAACAACAACAAACAACAAATGCGGAAAAAGTTGCGCAATTTTGAGGTCAGTAAAATGGTACAAACAGATTTCTAATATATTTTTTCGTTTTTGAGTTATTTTGACAAAAGTGAAATTTTGCATTTTTGATTTTATTTTTTTCTGAAGTTATCAACATTTAAATACAGGGAAACAATGAGTAGAAAAAAAGGAATTTTCAGTATAATTGTCTCAAAACATTTTAAAAATATTGTCCATACATCATGGTATTTGGAATGAAAGTGCTTTCAAAATCTGCAAAAAAATCCAGGTCCGTATTTAAAAAAGTTGAAAATGGTTTCTCAAAAAACGAAATGTTGTAGAACAAATCTAAAAACGCCATCTTAAAGCCCGTTAAAAAGTGCCATAAGAAAGTGTTTTTCTTTTTTCCTATCTGTGATAACAACTTCAGAAAAAAAAAATAAAATCCAAAATGCAAATTTTCACTTTTTTCAAAATAACTCAAAAACGAAAAAAGATATTAGAAATCTGTTTGTACCATTTTAGCTTGTAGCAGTCTCCGTATATTCAATAACGTATTGCTATCCTAAATTTTGTTCCTAAACCTATTTTTTAATACTTTTTAAATAACTTTGAAATATATGTTTTAATATATCAGCAAAAAGTCGCTTCGTTCTCAAAAAAGAAATTTTTTGAGGGTAGAACTAGATCAGACCCCATAGGTGTTGTTAAGTACATCACTGTGCATACGAAATGGCGATTTACGACATTTTTTTGTGGTCGAGACCTTTTTTATTTAGAAAAAACTGTCGAAATTGGCATTTTACGGAAATTGTGTTTTTTTACATTTCCATCGTCATATCTTTGAGAGTAGTGGAGCTATCGACTCGAATTTTCTTTAAAATTGAAGCTAACATATGAGCGCTTACAACGAATGCCATAGTTGTTGTCCAATATTGTTTATTAACCACTTTAAATAGCAACAAAATTGCAAGGTTATAAAAAATGTAATGAAATTTTCACTAAGCGAGAAACTTTTTTATTTGTGGAAATTTTTATACACATGCTGCGAGGGAAATGTGCTCAAAACATGAAGGAAGTTTTTGGTAAAAAAAATTACCTATAGCGCCTATAGTTTTTGGACTGTGCATTTTTTTGTGGCGCGCGCTACTCACGTGGAACGCAAAATTAATAATCCCTTGCGTGATAATATCCACACGTGGCAGGCATGTCTCAACAACTGATGCGTAGTTTACATGCACAAGTGAAACTATCACAAATATGAATATCTTAGAGTATTTCCTAAAAGTTTGCCAATGTAAACCCTCTCAGGAAGAACTCTGGGAGCGTTTACATTAACTCACAAGTCGTACTGAGAGTACTTCCAAATAGTTTATGTAAACGCTCCCAGAGACGTACCTACCTACTCTTTTATGGCAGAGAGTTCTCACTGAGAGGGTTTACATTGGCAAACTATTAGCACAGACCTATGTGCTATTAGGAATTACTCTAAGATATTTATATTTGTGATAGTTTCACTTGCGCATGTAAACTACGCATTAGTTGTTGAGACATGCCCGCCACGCGTGGATATTCTCAGGCAAGGGATTAATTTTGCGTTCCACGTGAGTAGCGCGCGCCACAAAAAAAAATTCACAGTTCAAAAACTATAGGCGCTATAGGTAATTTTTTTTTGCCAAAAACTTTTTTCGTGTTTTGGGCACATTTCCCTCGCAGCATGTATATAAAAATTTCCACAAATAAAAAAGTTTCTCGCTTAGTGAAAATTTCATTACACTTTTTATAACGTTGCAATTTTGTTGCTATTTAAAGTGGTTAATAAACAATATTGGACAACAAAAATGGCATTCGTTGTAAGCGCTCATATGTTAGCTTCAATTTAAAAAAAAATTCGATAGCTCCACTACTCTCAAAGATATGACGATGTTAACGTAAAAAAACACAATTTCCGTAAATTGTCAATTTCGACAGTTTTTTCGAAATAAAAAAGGTCTTGACCACAAAAAAATTTCGTAAATCGCCATTTCGTATGCAGAGTGATGTACTTAACAACACCTATGGGGTCCGATCTAGTTCTACCTTGAAAAATTTTTTGACGACTTTTTAGCCTGATTTCGCTTCACTAAATAGGACGAGGCGGGCCGGGCACCGTTTTCGTTGCGCAAAGAAGCAGGTAAGTAGTTTTGATGAGTCCGCAGGCGGCGATCGTGCTTAACCGAGATTATTGCCGCGGTAAGCGTTGGAATTCTGTTTAGTTATTCTGTGATTCTGGCTACTAGATGCAACTATAAAATCGTCATGATCTTGTGTCATAGACGAAGAGCTAGCGCTAGCAATAGCTTCATCAACAATTCTTATCTTAGCTTTCTTAACAGCTGCTGCGCTGGAAAGATTTGTAAAAGATTTTTTCTGTTTGGCTGGCACTCCAATATATAAGGCACTACATCACCTTTAATATTTTTCATAACACCCATTAACTAGAATTTTACATAGTTATCCATGTCTTCTTCAAGCTAGAATCAATAAACAAATAATTAACATACATAAATATATAGCAGAGAAACAAACATAAAATACAAATTGAAAACACCTATGTTTTATAGAACAGACGCAAATCGAGCCTGTTTTTTATAGGTACTTACATTAAAATGATCTTCACATACGTGGGCCGAAGTCTTCTCAGCAAAAATATTTTTCTCATTTCTTCCACATGCCTCGTAACTATTTTAAGGTGGATTCATGCAGCATTCTATAAGAATAGCAATAAGAATAATAATAGTAATAGGAATAGCAATAGCAATAACATAACCATAAAATTTTTAATGTTACAAAAAGAATGATTACTAAATTTAGGGATCATCGGAGCTAAAGGTTGCCCATTATAAAATCTATTTTCATAGTAATTTGCAATGTTTGGGTCTTTTCTTGCCTTTCGTGAGTGTTCGTGCATGTGCACATGCAATCTTGATATAAGAATAAGAATAAAGTTAAAAGTTAACCAACTTCAAGGTCAATTCTTATTTCTTATTGCTATTACTATTCCGGCAGCATGAATAGGGGCAATTAGATCAATAGTTTTAACTTTTATTATTATTACTATTCTTATTGCTATTCAGAAAGCTGCATGAATTCACCTTTGAACGACGGCTTCTATCTTGTAGTACATGAATAAACAGCTTATCTGGCGTTTTAATAGATGTGCTGGGGCACAGCGGCACGATACAGTATTTGTAATATTGTTTTTGTGATGATTGCATTGTTATTATTAATATTAAAGCACAAATTAAAATACAAATCAACATGAACTCTAAGCAAACACCCTCACCAGCCGAAATAAACATAAATACTTATTGGTTATGGCTGCCGATGCCGACGATGCCATGCCGGCGGTTTTCCCCAGCATTTGACATTTCCCCTTGATATTTGATATTACATCTCTAAAAGTAATATCTATAAAATTATAGTAAATAATAACATTATTCGAGCCAATAAACATAGTATCCATTTTAGAACCTATAGTATCCAGTCATTGTAATTATTATAGAACATAGAAATTCCTTACTCCTGTCCTGAGCAGCAAGTGTCGCGGTTCTGACAGCAAATGAAATGCCCACGTACCGAGACCTACATCAGAGCCCTCTGGAACGAACCGCTTATTTTAACGTTTAGTTTCCAATCTCCCTTCTCTAATTCTATGTAGCTGTCACTCCTGTCACTGCCTTCCGATCGATCGAGCTATTTGATGTCATGACCATTCCCGCGCTTTTCGTGTCGTTTCAAATGAATAGCTTGCGGTCACAACTTTAATTATTTATTGCAAACTAAATATTGAGATTTGAAGGCTGATATTTGGTATCTGCTCTTTCTACAGATAGGCAAATATATTAAAGAAATAAAAAAAAATCAAGTTCCCATTGAATGGGTGAATTTTTTTATAGATATGTCCCTGAAGGGTCTTCATTTGCAAAGTATTGGTTTGACCTTGCTGCGAAATCCTGGCCTACTACGATTTTTTAATGGGGTGCATTTTTCAAAAAAATATATTAGGCATTTTTTATTTAAAATCTGACACCACAGCGTTAATTAGGACACATCGAAACCCCCATATACCAAATTTGAACAAAAAATATACAGGGGGTTCCATTCTGCAGGGAGTCAAAGTTGAGCAAAATAAGGATTTTAAAGGCATCTGGCGAGTCGAGTGTGCCATGGAATTACTTCGAAAAAGTTGAACAGTTTTTCGAGAAACACACCCCTTTAAAAAATCTCAGTAGGCCAGGATTTTGAGGTAAGGTCAAACCAATACTTCGCAAATGATGACCTTTCATCTACATATCTATAAAACAAATCACCCGTTCAATTCCCCCAACCTACTTAGATTTTCAGAGGTGTTAACATGAAAAACGGACACGTAGAAATTGATATTTTCTGATTATTCTCCATTCCCAAAACACTGCAGTGACAAATTTTAGTTCAGCAGCTTGATTATTTTGAGAGATAATGCCATAATTCAATTTCAAAAAGATAATTACAAAGCCCTGTATCTCAGAAATAAACATATATCTAGTTACCCATACCAATAAATAATCTAGTATGACGTTAAATTCAAATAGACATTCTAGGCTTTAAAAATAAAATGGTTTACATGTCTTTATTGGAGTATCGAATAGCTAATCCAAAATTACTTATATTAAATAATAATATGAAGAACAACTCGTAGACATTCTTTTCTGCTATGAAAATAAATTAAAACTATTTAATAGTTTAAATTTAACATAACACTTAACACTTTAGTAATAGTAACCCCAAAACAATAATTATTTTAAAAATGCTCAGTAGGAACACCTACTTTTCATAACAAACAACACCGCATTCTTCAACATTTCATCTTCTCAGCTTCTGCGTACTTCAAGTATTCTTACTTTTCAGTATTACACATTCTGCTCAGCAGTTGAGTAAATTTTCCTGTTTAGGTAACCCCATATAACTAACGGAGCACAATGTGCCCACATTTAAGGCGGCCACCCCCTGCACTAGATAGATAGATAGAACCCCATATAAGAAATCCCCTTATTAATGTCATAACGCTATCATTGCACATTTATTTCCATATGTACACAAATAGGACTAATATTTGTTCTTAAATTTTTGTAAAAAGAAACAGGCAAGTGTGACACATCAAATTGATAATTTACAAAATACCTACAAATAATGGGAAAGTTGAACAATTTTTTTTATTTATTTCATATATTTGCCTATCTATGGAAAGAGCAAATACCAAAATATCAGCCTTCAAATCGCAATATTTAATTTGCAATAATTAATTAAAATTGTGACCGCAAGCTATTCATTTGAAACGACACGAAAAGCGCGGGAATGGTCGTGACATCACACCGCTCGATCGATCGGAAGGCGGTAACAGGAGTGACAGACAGCTACACAGAATTAGAGAAGGGAGAATGAAAATTGAAAGTTAAAATAAAGAGTTCGGCGACCCATTTCCAGAGGGATCTGATGTAGGTCAAAATAAGAACCGCCTAAAAGTCCATATTTAACAAGCATTTCTTTAACTGAATGGTGAGGCCGCGGGAATAGTAATTCATAGGTCCTGGGTTCAATCCCACAAGAAGTTATTTTTTAATATCACTGCATTCTACCTCTTATATTTATCACTGATTATCATTTTTAGTAATAATTGGACGAAGTAATAATTGGATGAAGATTATTACTCACAATCTACTCCATAGTGTATTTAAATTCAAAGTATTTACCTATCTAAAATGTAATACATTGCTCTATGGGTTAGCTCTTTTTGGCTTCGGAGAGCAGTTTTAAGATTCGAGGCAACACGGGAGTTAAACAACCTCCTCGGCCAAAAAAGTGCGCTTACGGATTTCACAATGTAAATAACTATTTAATACAGCACACTCTTTTCAACGATATCAAGACTGAGATAGACTATAATAAGACGGATAGACAAGGATAGGACGTTCTGTTGCTCCTTCTAAACAAAGCGTGCGTGGTGCCCATATTAGTTTATACATGATGATGCCGCCCCCCCCAGAGGCGCCACCACCAACGAGCTACGTGATGTCACAACCAAGGAGGGCGCGTTTCCAGAATGATTTGAATTATGTAGATTTCAATTGCTTACATTTATTAACATAAAAATAAAAAATGAGTTTTTTTGTGAACTGTGGATAATTTAATGGCAATAAATTATGATTGAAAGTAATATTTTTCAAAATTAATTTTTGTGCAAGTGCATAAGCATAAGATAGACTAAATTTAACAGTAAAAAAATATTTCATGTACAACTTTTTACGGTATGTTTCTAAAATATCCTGTGGAGAAAAGAACTGTTTCAATATAAATATTCCCGGTTGATTTTTAAAAAAATTGTATAATTTAAAACTCTATAAAAACAAATACGTAAGATGACAGATGACCTTGTTCTTCGCATGAAACATAGAGCTTGTTTCAATTGCACTTCTAAACCGTTCCAGAACTGGCTTGAAACAGTCACAACACAAGAATTCCAGAATTTGTTTTGAATAAACAGATGATTGATAGCTGGCCCAAGAACCGTTCAAAACTCTGTTGGAACTCTGTATGTATAGTTGCTGAAAAATGCCTCGCAACTTAAGACCCAACATTGTTTTATGAAACTTTAATGCTATAATTTAATAATTTAATAGGTTTTTAAATCAGAATATTATATAGTATACTTTTGTTTTAGTTCATAGGTATGACTAGTCTCTCATTACTAGAAATTTCGTTGACAATTTTTTATTAATGAAAATAGAAGCATTTAAAATTGTTATTTACAATATTTGGTCTTTTTTCTTGATTTTTTTGACAGTCATTCAAACAGAATTCTGTACCAAGTTAGCAAATCCTACAGTGATTACTTTTATCTGTTTTTAAAAGTCATTAAATGAAAGAAATGTTATTATTCTTTAATCTATCTATAAACTTTTCTTGACCCTTTTTAAATTTAATACAACCTTATTATAAGAAACTCACTAATCACTCAGGATTGTACGTTAGGAACATTTCCGACAAAACTAGAATTATCAATTATATTCCAAGAACGAAAGAAGCATACTTAGTTATCACGAAAATTTCAAGCCATTCTGACTTCAGCTTCTCTTGAAATCTTTTATTGTTAATTGGTGGTGTCGATTTGTAGAAAATACATGAAGGTCATTTTAGCAAAAATCAAGTTTGTTTTAAAAGTGGGGAACACGGTGCTTAGTAGTTGTGAAACAGTTTGAATAACAAAGGAAGTTGACGATCATGTCAACTTCGAGACAGTAATCTCAGCGACGATTAGTTTGTACCTCCAGCAAGATGATTAGATGATTATAAAACTTACAAGATCTGGCTGAACACAAATGGATCTCAGCTCTGCTGTATGTGCAGGAATATCTTCTAAAACATCACCAGCCGCAATATCTATTATCTGCAATCTACCATCTTTCAGTCCCGCTAGCACATGCCGGTCCCCAGGAACAAATGCAGTGCATATAACATAACTGAAAGACAATCCATGATTGAGAAAAAAGCTTGTAGCAAAACACGATACTTTATTAAATAATTATGAATTAGATAAATTTAAATATTCACATTTACCCAGATTCTACAGTACGCAGGCAAGCCTGTGACGGTCTGTTCCACATCTTTATACACTCGGCACTACCAGACACAATTGCCAAATTATCACTGCTAAATGACAGAGATCGAACCTCGCTGTGATGGCCTTGATGCAAGATAGAGCGTAAACATTTGGCTTCGGCATCTTTTACTTCTGTTTGTACAGTGTATAGTTCTACGGTATTATTTGCTAAACTGACAGCAACTCGAAGTTCACCTCCATTTCCAAGAACTAAATCTAGAGATTTGGGTTTTGTAGATAGATTTATTGAAGTAAGTCTTTTAACTTCATCTTTTAAACTCAACTTGAGATCAGAATGTACAGACTGCTGATCTGTATCCATTGGTTCCAAAATGCTTTCTGTATGAGAATCATTTTTTCTGAAACAACAAACTTAACCCAAATTCACATAAAATATTGATTTGTATTCTTACTTTTCTTTTCTACGTTCTTTCTTCAGTCTCTTTTTAAGTCTACTGTTTGCTTCATCATCAGAACAAAAATAAAACAACTCTATTTGACTATCAGTTCCATGGCAACCTATCACTTGTCCACTTTCATCACTATACAAAGAAACTACTCTTCCTCGACCCCCTCTTAATAATGATCCAACTTTGTGGCATTGTAACGGATGCTAATAAAATAAAATGTGTTTAGAGAAATTTAGAAATAAGTCTATGATTTTGAAATGAATCAATGTTAACATGTGAAAAATATTACTATTTGAAAGTGTATCTCCTCCCTCGGACAATTCTAAGTAGATGATACTCTCCTCCAGCGTAATATCCAGGGTGTTTAACTTTTTAACGTAACAATATTAACTGCCGCTAGAAATAGCTATTTATGATAATATAAGTGTTACAGTGAAATTTTAATTTTTGAGAAGGGAAGCTTTCAGATTGAGCGCAGCGTGGTTTTTGTATTCAAACGTTGACAATTTGTAAAATAAGTCATTTTCGAACAGAAAGTGCCCATAAACAGTGTATAAACTGTTGGTTTTCGAGATACAGAGCGTTAGGAAAGCAATTATTTTCATATTTTATTTTTTTCCTCTGTAACGAAAAGAGTTATCAACTTCAAACTCGGTATGTAAGGCCCACATAATGTATATTGTAGAACTGCCCAGAACCAGTGCATGAGGGTAACTAACACCCCCTTTTAAACATAATTTCCATGCCAATGGCACTTGAAAAAATTTGCATTAATTTTTTAATTTCTAACACCTATTTTGAATAGAAAGAGTATCTTCTAAAATTCGGAATCACAAAATTAGTCCGATGGTCTGTTTAGAGTGTTTCTACTTTTTGTCACTCACGCCACTGGTGAATCCAAATAGGTGTTTCTTCCACACTTCCACTTACCAGTAGGCCTTGAAGACCTGTCTGTTAATACAAAGCTTGAACTCAATATGTCTTTATATGTGTTTATAAACCTGTTTTTAGGAACCTTTTATTTCAAAATGTCTAGAATAATCGCGGACACCCTGTATATACTACACCATTTTTTACACAAACTTTGCAAACGTTTTTTAAAACAACTAGCATTGATACTACAGTAATAAAATGAATTGTGAAGAAATTGAATTTGAACATATAATAATTAATTAATAAATCAATTACCGCCAAAATTTAAATTTAAAAATATTAGACATTCAACGGGAAAATAAATAAAAGATTATTTAAAAAAGTGGAAACTCAATGTTTTTTAAACAAATATTAAGAAGAGTTGACAGCTTCAGAAGTGAGATTTACCCGAAAATGCCATACCTACCTTTTTTGACCAATCAGAGGCTCGTTTTTTGCTTCGTTGTCATGGCAATTCAAAAAATTTCCGGAAATATTCTCACTTGCTCTAGGCAGCAGGAGGTGATTACAGCGGAAATTTTTTTGACAAATGTCATTATTATAATGTGACATTGTAACAATAAGATACCCGACAAAAATTTTGATAATAATTTCGTTTAATTTACATGTAAGTATGGAATTTTCTTACCGAATCCCCCACGTTCTTGAATTAATATCCGGAAATTTTTCTCTAACACGAATTTTTTAAGAAAATTATCCCTCGTCGCTACGCGACTCATGATAATTTTCAAAAAATTTGTGTACTCAAAAAATTTCCGGCAATAATTCAAGCACTAGGGCTATTACTAGTGAACATATTTTTACAAGTTATTGTTATTAGATTGCGGAATAATTACTGATTGTATGGCTGAGAAGATTATAAAAGGGGGAGAATTTAAACTCAGGGGGTGGCGGAGCTAGCCAGGGCATCTGTGTGACGCAGCCTGTATTAGTATCAGCCATGTTGGCAGTTTAGACATAGACATCACTTTCGGTTTATCAAGTCATCAGTGACGACATCAACATGAAGTTTTTTTTTTATTGCGAGTGTGTTATTTCGTTCCGTGTTTATCTTACGACAATGAATAAGACTAAAGCGGGCGTTCTGTGTGCAGCAAAGGGCTGTGTGAAGAAAAGTTACAATTATAGGTTATCATTCTTCACATTTCCAAAAGAGCATGCAAGAAGTTAATATTGGTAGATAATTAAATGAATGAAATCTCCGGGGATTAGCTGTTTAGGTGAAATTTATTGTATTATTATAGCCTTTCATGGGTTTACTACATGTTCCTGTGGTCATATATACAGTGTATCCACGTTAAAGAGTTCCCACCCTTGTAATTTTTTTATTTTTGAACCGATTTTCAAATAGTTTTTTTTGTTAGATAGGTCTTCAAAATGCGCATTAGAGCGTTAGGCAGTTTTGTCTTTAAGCTGTAACCATGGCCAACTACGACCAATTTTATGGGCCAATATTTTGAGAAGTCCTATTAGCAATTTTTTTTACAAAAAAAGTGATTACGGATTCGTGTTTAGAATCACTTAAACCCACCTTGTACCAATTTTCATTGTCCTAATTTACAGGGTGTCGGAGAAAAAAATATTATTTTTTATATTGAGATACGAATTTATTTTATTGTTTTTAACATTATCTAATGAAAACATTACAACAAGGTTACATTGATTTAAATGAGAAAACGATTTCTTATTCGAAGTAGTCCTCTCGGATTATGTATTTCGTCCAATTCAACGATTAGGAAAATTATAAGCTTCATCAGTGTACAAACATTTTTTTGAAACATTAATTAAGATGTTCTAAGCAGAATTACATTCTTATCTCAATTATTATTTAAAGACTTCAAGTGTATGAACAAATTTTGGCTAAAAAGTTTTTCTCTCTCTCTTTAAACATTTCCATATTATCTAACTTTTAGAAATACAATTTAAGTTCCTACTAGCATCTTGTAGTGTGATGTGACAAAAAAATAATTCTTATTTATCTTAACAGCTGTCAAAGTAAAGTACTTTATTCCCTATTTCCTGCGTTATTCTACCAAAGGAAAAAAATTTTAAATACGAAAGAAATGTCTTACACTTTGCAAGAAAAAGTAGAAATAATAAGATTAGTAGGGGACGGAACCCGTACTTTTCACGAAGCGGCTCAAGAATTTAATAGACGTCATCAATTAGGGATGAAGAAAACACACACCCCAGGAACTTCATTATTGTTAATTTCTCCTAGTAGTACCCAAACAGGCAGCAGTTTATCATACGGAACACCACGTAAAAAGAGACTTTAAAAAACTCTAAAAAAGATGCGTGATGAAAAAGAATAGCCGAAGAAAAAAAATTAAAAATTGCAGCAACATTTAGACGATGCTTTAATAAATGTATTGGATCAGGTCAATTTAGAACAATATTTGGAATTAGAATTTAAAGCCTACGAAGATGGCTACTTGACCAACTTGTTTGATTATGCCAAACACATATTTCATTTTCTATATTTCAAAATTAGAAATTATATTTCAAACCAATTTTGAAAGTTTTGAGTCTACACCCGAATATCATAAAAAAACTTATCGGTCATAGTAAAAATATTGCATACAACCACTCATGTTCTGAATTTCCATACAAATATGTTGTAAATTTGTATTTTAGAATAAGGTTGTTTTAATATTAAAAATTATAAACAGAAATTTAAAATGTACAAACAAAAATAAGCTTATTATATGGAAACATCAATAAAGTTCTTTCATAGAAAAATAGTATATCTGTTCCGATAGAAATTTCCAACTTTTTTCGCATAGTTGTGAGTACCTACTAATTTTAATGGAGGAGACAAGTACAAAACAGTTTTAGAACTGGGTAGGTATATTAATTAATCTGATAAAAACAATATTCTAATACATAAATATTTTATATTTCATTTGTATTTTACAAAATTATTGCTTTATAAATATTGCTCAGGCAAAGCAATCAAATTTTAAGATCAATAATTTTAATTTTTAGAATCTAAATTAATTTTTTTTTAAATTTCCCTTCAAAACTCAATTAACACGTCTGCCTGTTCCAATCGTCATTTCAGTATACAGGGTGTTTCATTAATATGGTAAAAAAATGAAACTGGGAGTAGAGAGGACCAAAATATGACGATTGAGCGCAACATCGCTTATACAAAATGTTGATGGTTAAAAAGATACAGGGTGTTCAAAGTTAAAATTTTATTTGCAAATTTCCTAATAACTTCAACAGTTTTTATGATATGAATTATAAAAGTTGTTGGATATGCCCACCTCCGGCGTCAATATACAGGATGATTTTTTTAGGTCTACCACCGAGATTTTCTCGCTCATTTTGCGGCCTACAACAAAACGTAAGAAACAAAAATGTGGCAATTTTGGATAGCTAAGTGATGCTGCAAAAGAAATCGGCATCCATGGCCAACTTGTCGCGCAATATTAAAAAAACCTCAAATTGAGCAAAACTATTAATGGCCGTGGAATGTTTATTTTAAGAGACAGAGAAAACCTTTTATATTGAAAATTGATGGCACGTTCAAAAATACCAGGTGTATGCCGAATTGTTTCACACGATGCGACAATGCGATTTTTCAATTCGTCGATATCTCCTATAGGAGTGATATAAATCAGAGGCTTCAGATTACCCCAGAGAAAAAGAATCTAATGCATTTAAATCGGGAGAGCGTGCAGGCCAGTGTTGTGGGCCTCTTCGACCAATCCAACGACGTGGGTATGCTGCGTCCAAACATTGACGTGCAAATAAACTAAAATGAGGTGGCGTCCCGTCGTGCATAAAATACATTTGTCGTCTTAGTTAGACTGGGACGTCTTCTAAAAGTATTGGCAATTCTTTCTGAAAATTGTGATGTTTCTCCAGTTAGCCTCCCGAACGGCCCAATCAAGTGGTCTCCAATAATAGCGGCCCACATAGTTACAGAAAATGTATGTTGGTGGCGACTTTCAACTATTTCATGTGGATTTTCTTCTGCCTATATGTGATTATTATGAAAGTTCATTATGGCATCTCTAGAGAAATTAGCCTCATCGGTAAAAAGTATGTTTGCCAAAAACTGAGGGTTTCTTACACTTATTTCTAATACACATTATCAGAAAGCCACTCTTTGGGGATAATCGCATGGGAAAAGTCCTTGAACCCGTTGGATGTGATATGGATACAAATGAAAACTGTTGCGTGGCTAATATTCAGATTTGTAGCAATCTTTCTTGTGCTTGTGGAAGGACATTCGTCAATTTCGTTTAGCACTCCCTCTTCAACCTGTGGAGTTGATACTGTACGGGGGTGCTCGTTCACAGCTGTTTGTTTTTGAAAACTTCCAGTTTCATTGCTCATAAATGCGCTTAGCTGCTAACGCATTACCATTGGCAAGACCATACACAAAATGCATACAGCACATTTCACTATTTGTGTACACCATTTATTGGATGAAACTCAAACAAAAACACACAATGTACACTTAAAATTGTTTAATACAGTACTCTTGTTTGTCTGACTGCAGGCTACTTTTTTTTCTTGAAAAATTTATTTGAATTTATTTTTGACTTCCATAGTTAAAATCGGGCTTATCGTGAAAACGGTAAGGTTTTTCGACTTTTCCAAGAATACTTTTTTGTTCAAAAGGTAACGTAGTTTAATAAATGTTGGATCAAAAATCTCGATTTGATGAATTTTAACTTTGAACGCCCTGTATCTTTTTAACCATCAACATTTGTATAAGCGATGTTGCGCTCAATCGTCATATTTTGGTCCCCTCTACTCCCAGTTTCTTTTTTTTTACCATATTAATGGAACACCCTGTATATTTTTTGTTTTGTGTTGATCTAAAATATCTGAGTACAGACTTGCACTTTATTGCACTAAATTCTATATATGGCTTTGTCTTCTACTCTTTCCACATGGTGACCATTGGTTGACAAAGATCAAAGGTTCCGCCGCCGAGTTTATATTCTCCCCTTACTTGTTTTTTTTTTGTTTGTTTTTTAATTATTTATAAATGTAAGAAATTTATTAAATATTTTAGGCAGATATCAAAATAGTATAATTTAAGGGATTTTTTTTAGTGGAGGGCACCTAAAAAAGCTCGCAGTTGGGGGGGGGGGGGGGGGATTTGACACCCTACTGACCACAGGACACTTTTGGACTTGCCAAACCTGTATACATGGCTGTATTCTATTTTTTCAGGCTGAAACCTGATAATTTAACCAAATCTCAGACATTTTCGTTACATTAGATGACTTAACTTGGTCATTTTTTGGTCACGCGGGACGAGTTTTGGACAAACTAGATACATATGTAGTAGTCCTGGAGCTAGTGTACAAAAGTGCAACGATTATCGGATAGTTTCTTTATATTTTCATTCGATTGCACCCACATTGTGGTAGTTGCTAAGGAACTACTCCAACCGCCACCTAGCCAGCTAACACCCCAAACATAGCTGCACAACGTGGGTACAATCGAATGAAAATATAAAGAAACTGCCCGAAATCTTGCAATTTTTGTACACGGTCTCCAGGACTATAGGGGCTTAGCTACATTGCCACAAGGGCCCAAGATAAGGGGAGGGGCTTCAACAAGCGTTAATAAAGAAATTTTAACAAAAAAATTAAAACCGACTTCAAAAATATGCCCGTATGCACACTCTACTAAAAATAACAAAAAATAACACCGACTTCACAAATTTGCCCATATGCACATTTCAACTAAAGTTTTAGAAATATTTTCTCTTTCTAAATTGAGTTATCTTTGGATTTGGTGACAGTCAAGGCAAGGAATTTAAATCTATTTAGATATGAATACATCATATCCTACATACATCCTAACTTACTGTCACCGACTGCAAAGATAACTCAATTTAGAAAAAGAAAAATAATTCTAAATATTAAATTCCATCCCCTATTTGTCCACCCTTAGGATTGAAATTTTTCTCTTCAAATTTAAATGTGAGCACCCCAAAGGTAACCCCTTTCTAATAAAATAAGAATCAGCCAAATCGGTCCAATATGAACTTTCATCCCCTATTTATCTACCATTAGGGGTGGATTTTTTTTTAATTTAAATGGGGCCACACCTAAGGTACCCCCAGAATGCTTTAAGCGTTGACTGACGCATTTATAAGACTCCTCACAGCTATGGCTTAATATTCTGGAATATAGATGGCGCTGATGGCCAACAATCAAATCAAAATTTGTGGACATAGCAGGTATTGTCCTGGCAATGGCAATATACAGTTTTTTCAACGAATGTTTGGCCCTACGTCACAACTCCCGTCTTTGTCTGACTCGTGAATATAGGACCGATATCCATCATATATTCATGAGTAAGAAACTGTAGCTATTTTACCTGCCCCGATTTGACCAGCAGGCCGAAATAAACCATTTGAAAATTTCAATAATCTACTATTCCTGAGGTAATTTTCTAATCGATATTTGGTCGAACCAACAATCAATCTCGCTTTGGGAGGTGAGTGAAATTTAACCAACATGTGCACTCCAAGACTAGGGTAATTTTGGTTGTATTGAAAAATTGTATCATCTGACAAACCTACCTTCGATGTCATAATATGGAACCTGGACTAACACTATATTAAAGGCCCAAGCTTGCAGTCATAATTTCATTGTTTGCGAGATGAAGTGGCATTGGTTCACGAAAAAAATGGCGATTTATTGCATGGTTATAAGCATGACAGTTTCTGACATTTAGAATGTCCCACATTTTAAATATCCAGCTTTATTAAGATTTGCATTCTTTATACACCATTGTAATGTAATGTATGCAAGAATAAAAATTTATAGTTTATGGTCCACTATATAAAGAAGAAAGTGAAAAAACTAATGTGTTCTATGCTTACTTACACTACAAATAGCCATGGACTTCATTTCAAACTAAAGGGTACCAAAATACTTTTGCTTGCTTTTTAGACTGTTTTTCTTAAGAAAATGTATGGAAATATGCCATGTAAACTTTTCAAATTAAAAGGAAAAGAAAAACAAGTATGTTATCTTACTTGGGATATTAAATGGGTTCTAGGACACATATTTGCATGTTTTTATTTTATAAAAGATTTTGCAACAATGGTGTTTTCAACATTAAACAAACTGTCGATCTTTTTCGCCATGGGGCGCCAGTGGCGATAGCTTAGTGTTGGTCCAGATTGGACGTAATAATTTCCAAACATGCTCATGGTATCTTGTTTTAGCACTTTCATGGCTGTCTTAGTAATTCAATAAAAACTGATCTAGATTTTTTTTTATATTTATATCATGGGAAAGGAAATTTTGAGTAGAGTTAAAATATTGAAACAATTGCAAGATTCTATGCCCAATGAATTTCGAAAGAACCCCAAACTACTTGGACCCATTTTCCAGAATGCCTAATGAATATTTTACATTGTATGCAACCTTTAACACCAAAATGAAAAAGACTTGGCACTCCGTGTGCCGCTACACTTGATAGGAGTTAGGTAAGTTTTGATCTTGGTTTTACTCTGCAAAATTGCTTTTCCAAATTTGATTGCTGTGATTTTTTATATTGACTTGGCCAAATAACGATTTTTGGTAGATTGGATACGGAAATTATTTGTAAAATTTTGATATATCCACTCGTGTTGTACAAACTAGGTACTATTTATAATAATCCAAAGACTACAAGGCTTTTATTCTAATTTCTCAAAAAACTATTCCTGTACTATACAGGGCTGTTCTCTTGGTGTGCATCTACCGACATTAATTGAAGTAAAAACATAAAATATTTAATGATCAATAGCAAATTCTCATTTGGGATAAGTACTTACAGTTGCGTCATCTCCTTCCTCCAGGGTAGCAATTTCAAGGACAGACGACAAATGTTCGTCAGGATTTATATTTTCACTGTCAGGTTCTCTGACAGTTAGCTTCCATACCCTTAATTCAGCATCTCCACATCCTGTGACAAGGTATCTATCATCTTTCAATACTCTCAAAGCCCAAACCTTGACATTAATAGTTAGAATATTAATTGAACAAAAACCAACAAAATTTGTTTACCTCGGTTTGGTGTCCAACCAACGTTTTAAAACAATGTTGTGTTTCTAGATCCCAAAATTTAACAAATGTGTCTTTAGAGGCTGATATAAGAACTGTTTGTTGTGACATAAATGCAACTTGAGTAATTGCTCCTCGATGGCCAGAGAATCGACACAATCCAGATTCAGCAACAGTATCCCACACGATAATATCTGTATCCTGTAACATCATAAAATGCACTGTACATCAACATCAACAGATTGTACAGGGTGTCACAATTCAAATTAATATCTCCCATTATTATCATAATTTTTGGGAAATTTGAAACCATACTACCACGTCATTATTCACACTGTTAAAAATAATGTTTTGCCTTAGGGGCACATAACATATTTTAGTTTGGCCAGTCCACCAGATGGTGAAGATCAGCAAGTTTTATTTTTGACCTATCCTAAGAAATTGTACCACAGATTAGTTTTTGGCAATTTTGTTTAAAATTTGCTGTGTGCTTGGTAATGTAAAAGTGATTATTATTACATTGGATTATATTGTAGCGTTTGAAAATTCCGCTACATCTAGAATCGTTATTTTTATCTTAATTTGAAAGATAGGGTACTCAACACCATCTATGCCTGAGGTACCTAGCCTATGGCCGCGTGTTCTGGAAGCAATAATGTTTCTCTACTTTCGTAGTCCCGTTCATGTGCCGTGTCTAAGGTAGCTAATCCCTATCGCCTAATGCACCAGGTCAGATAGTTTATTTTGGTTTATTATTAGATCGTCATCCCTAGCATTGTAACTCTTTTATTTCTTTTCCATTTGGCTAGTTGTGTATGTCAGTTTTCGTCCAACCAAGTATTTTATTCGAAGAGATTGACACAGAAAATCATTCCAGCTGGTAGTTACCTAGGCAATTTCGATTAGTCATTAATAGAGGCCTTAAGAGAAACATGCGGTCGAGGCAAGGATAGTGTCAAAGCCTCTTTTGACTGTAAATGGTCATATTGGTCACTTGGGAGAATTTTCAAGGGTTTTTCTGAAGCAAAAGGTGAATTAAAACGCGGATATAATGTGAGTGAATCTCGGCGATGAAGCTCTTTTGATATCACCATGCAACTTTTACCTATTAGCCTCCCTCAGTGCCGCCTTTGTCGCATATTTCTTGCCGGTACACTTCGCAGCATGGGTAAGCACCTTCATTTTGTATTTTTTTAATCTCCCAAGTCCAATTTCCAACTTCCAGGCATTTCCTCAACCTAGATACTCCTCATACCTTTGGAATACTGTCGTATACCTGTTTTTCTCTAAACAGAAAAACTCTAGACATATCTTCTTCCGATATTCTACCGATTACCGTTTCTTTCCTATGTGAAAAAACCCACAGGAAGTGGTAAGTTTTTTTGGTAAATATGTGTTTATTATTTTGCACAAATAGGGATAATTTTCAGGTGTTTTTGTGTACCTATCTCGCTTATCTTGGTGGTTGGTGCCTGATCTATTTGGAGGACACCACACACACCTACAGGGTGGACCACAACTACCTGCACGTGAGAAGTGATCATGTCATATGTCTCCCGTCTGCACAGCAAGCACAAACTTCCTCCCCCAGAACCACTGGACAAGTATGCCTAGAAACAGATAAGGCTACCTAAACTATTCGCGCTGTGCCTATGACTAAATAAGTTTTACTTAGACTACCCAACTTGAGCCAATAATCAATTTAGTTTACCTTAACTACCTGAGTTAGGATAGTAACTAGATAACCTTGCCTAGCTGCCTAGATTTGGAATAAAACTCTCTAGTTGTCGAAAATAAGTTACCTTATATGCAGAACTATACTAAAATCAAGCAATCTGTATGCCTGGCGTAAATAAAACCTCGTGTTAAAATTTCACCCGACTCGGCAACAAGGGACGTACTCGATCGCAAAAGTGTAGTTACGTGGTTTACCTTGTTGTTTTCAGCTATTTAGACACTGCCACAAATAATTTTATCGATGTTTTGAACCATTTTAATGAAACCAATAATTCTTTTCTGAAATATTTTGATGTAAACAAATGTAAAACTAAAATTAAATAAAGATCGTGCCTCAGTGCGGCCCTGGCCAACATATCAAGCCACGTGCTATTGTTTACGCCAGGCGTAAGAGTTGCTCGATTTTACTATAGTTTGCTTTAAGGAGCATCATTTTTACATTTAATAGGTTATGTAGGTACTTTCGTTACAAACATTGGAAATTATGATATATCAATTTAACAATAAGGGTTATGTAAACTTAAAGTTTCGAAACTTAATAGGTAAATACCACCTCAATTCATTGACATAATATATACAGTGTGTCCCCCAATTGTTTAGTCGACTCTTGTAAAAGACAAAAAAATTCGAGTTGAGTTTTGAGCTTCTGGGGTTCAGCCCTGCTTGGTTTGAAACTAATTTGTGACATAATTTTCATTTCGAAAAATCAAGGGTCCCTTTGAAATGTTCGAAAAATCTTTTTTGCTCACCAGTAAAGTGCCCTTTAGAGATGAGATATGCAAAAATGTTATTAAGAAAAGTTGTTCAGAATGAAAAAATTAGTAAAAGTGCAAAATTTCAAAGTCCTAGGTCTACTTTGATTTTTTTGAGGTTTTTATTTTTTAACAATTTATTAACACTAATAAAAAATAAAACAAAGCACTTAATTATTAAGTTTGTGTTTGGTTCCCTATACCTAAATGTTATCATTTTCAATTTATTTACAAAAAACGAATTTTCCACTTCTTCATCAAGGGGACGTTTTTTTAAGTTTGATAAATCTAGTTGGCCATGCTGATTATTCGATTGTCAGAGAATGAAGAAATGTCATTTAGTTTAAAATTATTGTAAACAATGCCGGCACGGTTAAATTACACAAACCAAGACTATTTAAATTTATGAAGTGGAAAATTAGTTTTTTGTAAATAAAACGAAAATGATAACATTTAGGTATAGGGAACCAAACACAAGCTTGCCCTAATTTTTTGTGCTGAATACGGATATTACAAAAAAAATGGGGGTTTCCATTTGAAAATTTTGAGTTTTTGGCATTTTTTGATTTAATATTTGAATAATTTTTTGTGAGCACCCTGTACAAGATCGGAAACTTTCTCTGCACCAAGCCTTTGACTACAAAATTCCAAGAACACGTTACGAAATACCTATGTAGCCGTTATGAAGAAACTGTCAATTAAGTACGGGTCTGCATCTGTCATTTTTTTCTCTAAAATGGCAAATATCTCAAAAACGGTTTAATTTAGGTATAGGACATGATACATGAGATGTACCTAGAATTTTCCGTAGAATCCAAAAATGCGAAAAAATAGGGTGTTCCATTTAAAATAACGAAGTTGTCATCGACTTCCGGTATAACCGGAAGTGCCGCCATTTTGAAAATATTTTAGATGAATAGTACTCATTGACAATGGTCAGTTTCCAAATTTTCAAAAAAAAATAAATGTTTACTTTTTGAGATATCGATTGATGCAGTTCATGGTGAGACACCCTGTATAGTGAGACTCCGTCATAGCAAATAGAAGTGAGTGCTAAGTATGTTGAGACCAGAGGTAATTAAATGATATTGATTCGGTATTTTTTATATTATAATTATGCATTTCTCTTCGATCATAAAACATTAAATCCGAATGCCGTTTCTTTTTTACGATTTGATGGATATTTTGTAGTGTTTTAATTGGTTTTAAATATTTTTCTTTTGCTGTGCCCCGTATGGCTACCAGATATTGTAAATGGCTGTGAATAAGAGCAAAATAAATATTTCTGAGTAGATGTTTGGGAACATAGTTACTTAAGCGTTTCAGGACATCAGTTGGGGGAGCAATTTTTTTTACGTAACATTTCTATGTGTTTCTGCCATGACAGTGTCTCATCAATATAGAGGCCTAGGTATTTTACGTTGGAAGCATATTTAAGGGAGCAACCATTGAACTGTATCGGGTCCTCGTTGTATTTTTGGTGCGAGAAATATGTAAAGGAGGATTTATTTAGGTTTAGGCTGAGTGTATGGCTATTCAGCCAGGTTGATAGTATATTCAGATCCAAGATAATTTTTGATTTTATGATCTCTTTGCTTTCACCAAAGTAGTGTTGAGTACAATTTTAATTAGTGAAAACACTGTGTAATAAATTTTAATTGTTGTATAGATATAAAAAATGACAATAGTTGTTATTCACATAAAATAAAAATAAGACATACTTCAAAAGATTATTTTATTTAAAAAAAATAATTTTCACGTAATACTGCGTTTTTAAATACTCTGCTACAACAGGTTATGGGTCCAGTTGACCCAATTGACTCAGAGTATTGCTAAAAATAAAAATAAAAAGTAAAGAAGATCTTAGTGGAATACAACAACAATAACAGAAAAGAAGAGCATGGCTACAGCATCATTGACCCTCAACGATGTACATGGCATAGAAGTTCTTAGAGATTCTGAAACTTATTTGCTATGGAAGTTTCAAGTAAAAATATTTTTCAAAGCAAATGGATTATATAATGTCGTTGATGGTTCACAAGCAAGAAACGACAGCGAAGCATCAATCTGGGATAAAAAAGATGCCCAAGCTCAGAAAATGATAATTCAAACAGTCGAAAGGAAACTAATGACTCAGCTAGTCACATGTAATTCTGCAAAGGAAATGTTCGACAAACTATGTAATATTTACGATGGAACTGAAGCAAGAAATAAGGATCAGCTGTTACAGGAATTTTTCAATTTTCAATATAATAAAGAAACCGATATGCAATCAAACTTGGCCTATCTCGAAAATATGGTCTATCGATTAAAACAGCTTAATAAAATTATCGATAATGATATGATGATGTCAAGAATTTTAAGTTTTTTGCCCAAGAAATATGAGTACTTCACTACTGCCTGGGAGTCGACTTCAACAGAAGAAAGAACCGTTAAAAATCTGATTACCAGAC
This sequence comes from Pseudeuparius sepicola, assembly GCA_963920635.1. Lineage (NCBI taxonomy): Eukaryota > Metazoa > Arthropoda > Insecta > Coleoptera > Anthribidae > Pseudeuparius > Pseudeuparius sepicola. Next base: position 39,398,385 of record OY987302.1, on the reverse strand, counting down.
TGATCAAGGAAGATGAGAAACACACGAAGAGTGATGAAAATTCAGTTATAGCCTTTAAAGCAGACGACAGCAAAACAAACTACAGAGACGACAAGAAAGGACAAAAAGTTAAGTGTTTTCGTTGTAATAAAATAGACCATTATGCTAATGACTGTTCCAAACAGGCAGCAAAAATGTTTTGCACTATATGTAAAAAGTCTAATCATACCGAAAAAAGCTGTTTTTTCAGAAATAAAAACAAAAATGCTAATAATAATAACAAAAACTCTGATAAAGTAGCTTTTTTAACTAATAGTAATGTTAGTGATAAAGACTGTAATCAAAATAATATTATTAATTTTGTAGTTGATTCCGCCTGTACATCTCACATGGTGAACGAAGCTGCATTGCTCGAAAATAAAACATTAAATAAAAGTAACATTGGAATTGCAAAAAAATCGCAATATATGTCATCAGAATGTCAAGGTGAGGTTATAGGACAAACTTGCATTTTGAAAAATACCTTGTGTGTACCTGAACTTGATAAAAATTTACTTTCCGTTCCAGTAATAACAGCACAAGGGGGAGAAGTTTTATTTAAAAATAATACAGTTGAAATACATAAAAACAATACATTGCTTCTTACAGGTAAAAAAGAAATTTCCGGTTTATATATTATTCAACTAAAATTAGAAAATAACAATTGGTCGTCTTTCATGACACACAAAACTTCGACTAAATGGGACATCCAGGTGACAAAGCCTTAACAATGCTGCTTGATGTTGCAGAAGGAATTAACTTCAACAGAAATGAAGACAAACATGGAATTTGTCAAACATGCATGGAGGCTAAGCAAACTAGAATACCTTTTAATACAGAGCGGACACGTGCTAATAGGATATTGGAAATAATACATACGGATATATGTGGTCCTATAGAAGAGCCTACGTTCGATGGAAAACGATATTTCTTAACAACTATGGATGATTACACTCACTTTACAAAGACATATCTATTAAAAAACAAGAGCGAAGCGTTTGACTGTTCAAAACAATATGTTGCAGAAGCAGAAAGAGAGAAAGGTGAAAAAGTATGTACAATAAGATGCGATAATGGAGGTGAATATACTTCAAATAAAATAAAAGAATGCTGTAAAACAAAAGGAATAAAACTAGATTATACTATCGCATATAGTCCTCAATTAAATGGTAAAGCTGAAAGACTCAACAGATCTCTTATAGAAAAGGCACGAGCATTGTTATTTGATGCAAAATTTAAGAAAATGTGGGGCGAAGCAGTTTATTGTGCCACTTATTTATTAACCCTTTCGGGACTGCGGCCGCCTGAGATCTGTGCCCAGTGGACCAGAGCAGGAAGCGCATGCGTGTATGTACGGTTCCGGTCCTTAATTGCAAAACAGTCATTACATAACAACAGAACTTTTCACATTATAAATCATTTTTTGCATGCACTCACATGAAAATGAGCTTGTGTTCGAATTTATTGATGTATATTTAAGTGCACAAGTAAGTTTTTTTTTATGAGAAGGACCACCCAACTAGATTCCATTACTAGAAAATCAGACAATGACATTAATTGGGGGCATGACCAATGTAAAGTAGGCGTTCCAATGTATCCGTAGTCAACGCGTGTCCGTCCGGTTCCAGTCCTTTCTCATGCCTCCCTGCTTGCGTTTATAGTCGGTTCCGGTCCCACTGACCCAACTTTTATATGCGTGTTCGTCCGGGTCCGGTCCCGAAAGGGTTAAACAGGTTACCATCAGCTTCAATAAATAATAAAACACCTTTTGAAATGTGGACGAAAAATAAACCAAATTTATCATACATAAGGAAGTTCGGAGCTCAAGTCTATAGCAAACAAATAAAACTGATACAAAAATTAGATTCGAGGACACAAAAATTAGTAATGGTCGGATATGGTACATGCGGCTATCGTTTATTTGATGAAGCTGAATCTAAAATAGTGTATGCCAGAGATGCGGTATTTGAGACAGAAAAAGATGAAGAAAACTTGAAAATAGAAACTGAAGAAGAACAAAGACAGACATATTTCGAATATAATGATGGATATGATAAAACCTCAGATAAAACTGAAGAAGAAAATGAAGATGATAATAAGAACACTTTTGAAGTTGACGATAGTCCTAGACAAGAAAGAGACAGAAAAGTCCCAACTTATCTTAATGATTATGTTCTACTTACTTTTCAAGTAAGTAATAACTGGACCAGAAAAAGAAAAATGGCAATGTGCTATAAAGAAAGAATTAAAATCTCTAGATGAAAATAAAGTTTGGAATATTGTTGATAAAGAAGAAGCAGTAGGAAGTCTTCTTTATTTATCCACTAAAACTAGACCGGATATATATCATACGCCATCGGAGTAGCAAGTCGCCACATGGAAAATCCCTCGGAGGAAGATGTGACATATTTGAAGAAAATTTTTAAATATCTAGCTGGCAGCTTAGGAGAGGGTATATTTTTCAAAGCATCTGGACTATGCCGGAGATGGTGAAACTAGGCGTAGCACAACCGGATATGTGATTATAATGTCAGAGGGACCTATATCGTGGTGTTCTCGAAGACAACCAATTATTGCATTATCTTCAACTGAAGCAGAATTCATATCTGCAGCAGAAAGTAGTAAGGAAGCAATGTTCATAAAAAATTTTTTTGAATGACTTAAATATTTTTGTAAAAATTTCTTTTAATATCAATAATCAGAGTGCTATTCATCTTATAAAAACTGGTACATTCAATAAACATTCCAAACATATTGATGTAAGATACCATTACATTCATGACTTATATATAAATGAAAATCTTGAAATAAAGTAATGTCCTACAAACCTACAAACAACTGACATTCTGACCAAACCTCTAAACAAATTTAAATTTGAAAAACATAAACAAAGTTTGATAAAATGCTGGATCGAGTAATGTAGGTTAGTTTTTTTCAATGCACCCTTTTAATTTGTATAACGAATTATTTAATTAAAATTTGGAGAGGGTGTTGAGTAAAATTTTAATTAGTGAAAACACTGTGTAATAAATTTTAATTGTTGTATAGATATAAAAAATGACAATAGTTGTTATTTACATAAAATAAAAATAAGACATACTTCAAAAGATTATTTTATTAAAAAAAAAAAAATTTCACGTAATACTGCGTTTTTAAATACTCTGCTACAACAAGTAGAGTAGTAGGGTACCGTCTGAATACAACTTTATTTGTCCCTGAAGCTTTAACTTTGAGATAGAATTAATGTATATAAGGCACAGCACTGGAGATAATAGGGATCCCTGGGGTACTCCCCAAATTAGCTATAGTCATTTGGTTCCTGTCCGAGAGGAAACTCCGAAACCAGTTCAAAGTCACCCCCCTAATGCCGGCCATTTCCAGTTTCCTAATAAGAATGCCCCTATCCAACGAATCAAATGCTTTCTTCAAGTCTTTTAGTTTTAATTTTGTTATTACACCTATAGTTGCGGAGCCAGTGTCACTAGATTCTCTGAAACCATATTGGAGTAAGAACAAGAAACCTGTATGCTCAAGGAAGGAGGTCAAATGGGACCTCATCATACTCTCTAAAATTTTTGAAAAAATCGGAAGTACCGAGATTGGTCTATAGTTGGATGGCAATTCGGTATCCCTTTCCTTGTAAAGTGGAGTGACTCTTGCCGTTTTCATGTCTCTTGGAACAATACCTTGAAATTTTAACTTGCCTTAACTGCAATTAATTATGAAATTTATCTAGAAGTTAGAAACTAACTTATCTTTATCTTTGAAAAGAAAATTTTTTTCCGAAAGTACTTTTTTTGCCTAAAAAATTTTGTAGTATCGAAAACGAATTTGGATTTCTCTCTGAAAATATTTCTGATTTTTTTACCTCGACCTTGAATTTTATTCATTTGGAATACCATCTCTGTCAAAGTTTTTTTATGCTTTTTATACCTAGCTGTATTATGGCAAATTTATCTGCGATTTGGAAGAAACTCTTTGGATATACAGGGCGATGTTTTCTTAGTGGTTAAAGTGGACAGCCTAAAAGATATTACAATAACTTAATTTCAATTTATTTTGGAGATTATTAGTGAGCTTTTCGATCTTCAATATCTTATAACTTCATTCCAAGCACTACTTTATCCCTTGTACTTTCTACCTTTGCGTTCGTTGTTACCCATGCATTCGTTGTGACTTTAGCATATGTCGTGATTTGACAAATTTTGAGTAACAAAAATTTTGCGGTTGTTTTAATCTATCGTAATCAATTTTAGTATGTTTTTTGTTTCAATATGGTCGAGTCATTCCAAATTAGACACCTTGCTAGTGAAGAAGTTGATTATGAATTAGCTATAAAGGGGGTTGTAACAAAAAAGAACCTTACCGATAAACGAAAAATGTTAGGGCATTGGTTGGCTAAAGAATTGACGAGGCCTGATGCTGGAGTGGATCTTACGAAATATAAAAAATCATATGCAGAAGAAGCTGTGCAAATTAACTGTAGTTTAGAAGCGATTACATTTGCTATAGTCGAATTTAAGGGTGATGCAACAGACTCAGCTTTTAAGCGCATTAAATCAAAGATAACCAACCCATAGTAAGGTGTCATTTTTTTAGTTTTATATTTAACTTATTGAATAACCCCTGTATTTATCGATTTCTATGATTACCAGAAAAAACTTAAGTGAAGCTAGGAAAGTTCAGTTCACCTTGAGGAGATGATTTTATTACAAACTCTCAGTATTCAAAAATTATTATTTTTCCTACATGAATTGACTTTGATTGGCTTTAACAACATAAATCTGTTTTGCAATAGAAAATCGATAAGCAAGGTATGTAATATGTGGTTGTGCCCGAGTGGAATATTTTTAAGTTAAATAAAATTAGTTTCTGTACATTTTGGATTTTGGACTGTACTTTTTGTTTCCGTTCTTACTTTTTGCATGGCGGCGGTAGCGATCGATATTCTGTTTTTTATGTAGGTACTGAATTTTGATATAAATCCGGCGGCCGTTTTAGTATGTGTCTTTGTGCCACCTAACATTCCTGACCTGCAACGGGTAAGAATTTGATCATTTATTATTATTATTTGAGATTGTGTTTTTCTTTTTTTTTTTCTTGTGGTGGCAAACCAATATTTTTTATGCTGCACCTAGTGTACTAATTTTGTTAATTTTTGCACTTGATACATTTTGTTTAAACTGTCATCTTAATATCTGGGCTCCCATATTCTACTTTCCAATGTCTGATGAATTTGTTTGAAAATTTATTATTATATTTTTGTCGTGCTTGCCTGCAAGCTTGCCTAGTGCAAAATTTGGACTGGAGTATTTTCGTTTGTTTAAAGAGCAATTAACAGCGGGGAAAATTACTAGGGAAAATAATTACGACAAAATAAGGAAGAATTTTATCCTTTGAAGATAAAAAGTACTTCATGTACAAATTTGTAGTTTCTTATTTTTCTACAGTTATAAAAGAGTTTTGGATTGTATTTATTCTTTCGGAATTTTAACGAGCATCTGTTATTTTCCGTTTAATAATTTTTGATCAAATTCGATGTCCATTGTATGTGGGACGGTGAGAGATCTCTCAAAAATGTGAGTATTTTCATATTTTCTTATAATGTTTGTCTAAAAAATTCAGTTCAATGTTCTTTTTATTATCATCATTATATTTGAGAAAGTAGTAGCTTAGTTTTATCTATTAACAAAATTGGCAAACTTTGTTCGGAATTTTTATATCAGTAAAATATCAAATTTTGATCCGATTACAAGGCACGTTGGGTGCTCCAGCACCAGGGAAAACTGAAGAAAACAAAGCAAAATAGATCCTGCCAAGCCCGCACTCGTACGACGAAACCTCAAGGAGGGTAACATTCTTTTAATTTGTAAAAATCACCAAAAATGGTACGAATTTAAAATCCCACGATTAACCTGAGATCATAATTTTTCTTTATTATTTAGTTACATGCTCTCTTTAACAACATTTATTGTGTATATGAATTTTGAATAAACTCGTTAATTTTTCTTCTATGCGTGTTATTTCTTGGAATAGGGTGACTCAATAGAAACTATTAGCCAGAGCTAAAATTTGCGTGTTTCTTGTTGCAATCTCGGCCAACAATCTTGGTTTAGAGATCATAATCACCTCTTCACACCACTTTCAAGATCACCATATGTAGTATGCACTTTTCTCTATTTCTCAAAGAATTCTTAGAAAAACGACCAAACAAAGATCAAAACACTTCATAACCAATCCGTTAAATCTAGTTTTCCAGGTATTCTTGGGAGATTTTTAAATGTAATTTATATTATAACTCTAGATTATAGTTGTTCATTTTTGTAAGGCGCAAAGCACAAACTACTTGGGTAAGGAAATAAGAGTATCATAAACCATGGGCAGGTGCCTTTTTCGTTTCGGTTAAAATTGTATATATTTTCTATTCTAAGTCAACTTAAAATATTCAATATATTATTACGAATATTATTATACAATTATTGTGTATATTTAAGTGTATAATTTAAGAAGAAAATGATAAAAAGAGTCCATGATTTACTATAGAATAATTAGTTTTGTAATAGTGATCTGCCTACCCTTTGCAATGGTTTATTTAAAAAAGATAATTAAGCAGGTGAAGTATAAATGATATACGGCGCACGATCTATTTCATAGCATTTACCACGCTCTGCTACTGGTAAAAATACCATACTCATCAGCATATAAAATTCAAAGGTTTTTTATGCGGTCGACCTCTACCTAGTCAAGGAGGCAGCCAATAAGAAAGCGAGAGTAGCGATTTGAATGGTCGGCGTTTCGGAGATCCACGGAGCCGGTGGGCCAGTTAACCCATTAGGGACTGAATTTTCAAATTTACCAAAAAATATATAAAATATATTTATTACTACTTAAAATAACACTAAAAACACCACTACATCAAAAGTTATGAGTAACTGCCTGTCATTTTAAAAATGGCGGCCGTTCCATATATGGAAAGCTAGTCCTCTAAGGTGTGGAAAATATGAACAAAATATAAAGTTATTTTTTATGATAAATGTTTTACTATTAGTAGACATGAACACAAAATAAATATTAGTTTGTATGAAAGACAATAAAACAAGCACACCATGATTGGACCTCATATCTGACCAAAATTCATAGCTTTCCATTAAATTTGTATAATACACAATATATACAATATAGCAATGAAAAGTGACCCAAAAGCCTAGTGTTCTCTATATGGAACACAATCAAAATCATCAAATCTAACCAATAAGAAAATATATTTTTCTACGGCCATTTAGTAATTTGTCCTTTATATGGGTTCTTTTAAAAAAGTAATAAGACTAATTGCTCCTCCCGTGAGTAATGACCCGTGAGTAATGGCCATTACTCACAGGCTATGAACCAATCAAATTAAGTAAATCATATTTTTTGCAATCTCAGTAATTTTGTTCCAATAAAATCACCACAATCACCTATGACTTGATTGACAGGGAAGCTGCCATAATAAATTAGTTGAAGTTGTCAAACGGCATTCTTAACTCTTTCCTTTTTAACATGAGTTCTAGTGATGAAGACACCAAAATAAGCACTCCTCCCGAAATACAAAATGCGACGAAAGAAGCTTCACTTAATTTGTTACCCGAAAAATCAAGGAAAAAGTATCTACGAATTGGTATATAAACAATTCATGGAATGGAGAAGCAGAAAACAAACAATCATTTTACGAATATACTTCGAAGAATTGTCGAAAAAATACAAAGCATCGTCCTTATGGTCGCAATTATTCAATGCGAAGAAGTACAATTACGCTAAATCATGCTATCAACATTGAAGAATATTCCAAGCTACGTGCACTTGTAAAGATAAAATCAGAAGAATGTACTCTCAAAAATCCAAAACTTATATAATTGACTGTGATATATTTTGCTAAAAGAGCCAACTACTACCACAGAATATAATATATTCTAAGAGACTATATTTAGCTTCTTAGCCCTATATATTCTGTGCCGCTACCTCTCCCCAAGGTATGCCCCGGAAAATGTTAAGTTGAAAGTGCAAGAACGTCATTAAAATGTTTTCACATATCTTCGAAAATCTAAGATAGAGATGTAATCTTGATATGTGTAGGATAATAGTAGTTAGCCAATTGTGAAAGAGAAAATAGCTGGACAATTTAATTTTTTGTAAAATCTGTCTCCTGTAGGATCTAGGTACTGTATGCTCTAATTTGTACTGTAATTAGAGATGTCAAAAACGGTTCCAGCGTTGGAATCGGCTGGAATGTTATTTTCGTTACTATTCCATAAAAATAGCATTCCAAAATAACGTTATTTGGGAACTAGTTATTTAATACAAGCGCAGTCAGGACCACTGAAAGCAATGGCTCAATTTATAAATGTTGCCGTTACCACTTATATGTGAGAACAGTGTCCCATCCCACGTTCAATTCCTATACTTATAGTTATTTTGCATTATAGGCAAGAATAAAATTAAAAAAGAATCAATTCACTGCATTCACACAATGCAGTTCATTTTCTAAATTAAAATGTGCGATAGTAGGAACGGGGTACGTAAAACGGAACAACTGAAGACGTTTCTGATTTATTAGGAATGAACCGGAACGATAACGGTAATAGAAACAAAACAACGTAGAATGCCCCGTCGGCGACAAGTTGGCGGTCTCTCGGCAATCTCGGCGTTGTCCTTTGTCTAGTCGTTATCTGGTAACTAGTTATTTGAAAACAAGTAACATTTCGGAATGTTAAATAACATTCCAATATAACGTTATTTCAATAATGGCACATCTCTAACTGTAATTACCTTAGAACCAGATGCAACCTTATGTCCAAAGCTATCATATGAGAGTGTGGTAATATCAGATTTGTGACCCGCAAAAATGCTGAGAACTTCTGCCGATTTAAGATCGTGTATCTGCACAGTGCCATCGGAATATCCTGCTGCTACATGCCTTTTATTTGGACTAGCACACAATGCAGTAACTGCAGCTTTTTCCCCAGATAAGACATGTGCCTAAAATTAAGAACCACCACATAGGTACAGGGTGGCCCATCCAAGCAGAAAAAGTGTGCTACGTGGAGACACGTTAACATAAAATCGTCATTCAAAAAATGAGATTGTAGTAAAAATTAAGGGGAATTCGAGTGTGTACCCTAATTTTGTATACGGGGGTTGGTAAAAAAGTTATCTCGAAAAAACATTTTTTGCAAAATAAAAAGAAATATTTTTTTACCTACACATCCATTAGAGAACCTTTAAGTAGTATTCCGGAATATTCAGTTTTTTAATATACCTAACTTCCGGTTATAGCGGAAATGAAAGTGGTTTTCTCTATTTTACAACGTACACATTTCTCTTAACCATCACAGGATTCCTTTTTAATTCTGAATCCAACGATATATAATTTGACCTATTTATCTCCAACCGTTTCCGAGATATTTATCAGAGAAGCTCCGTCAAACTAGATACATGGTCTCGTGGTCAGTGTCTGATGTTCTATCTGAGTAGGCCAAACAATAAAACCAAATTTATGACAAATCAAGTCAGCCTTGATAATAAAACTGACAATCGAGTAGGCTGTCAATTCAATATTTCTATTTACGTGTCAGATTAGTCTAAAATTTTGTTGCTGAAGCTGTTATGTAGTAGTTGCAGTTTAAAAAATGTTTTTGAAAGAAGAATGCTGCGATATTTTAGAGATCTTCATCAAAAATGATAAAAGATACGTAGAAACTTTGAGGGAGTATTCTCGTAAATATCCAAATAGAAATGTTCCGAGTGCTTCATTTATATGTAAGCTGTATCGAAGATTCAGATCGACATGAAGTGTGATTAGCAAGAGAAAAAAAGGGTTTAGAATTAGTGAGGACGAGAGAGAACGAATTTTAAATTATTTCAGAAGAAATAACGAAAAATCTCAGAGAGATGCAGCGAGAGACTTACAAATTCCCCGGTCTACAATACAAAGGGTAATGAAATTAAGCAAATTTAAAGCCTTCAAAATATTACCTGTTCAAAAGCTATTCCCTGGAGATGCTGCAAGAAGACTGGAATATTGTCAAACAATGTTAAACTTTTATTTTGCAAGAGGTGGAGCTGGATTTTTTAAACAAATTATTTGGTCCGATGAAGCTACATTTACAACGGCGGGAATATACAACCGGAAAAATAGTATATTTTGGTCTGTTGACAATCCACGGGCATTTCGTGAAGTTGTGAAATCCGGCAGAAATTTCGTGGGTGTTTGGTGCGGAATTTGGGAAATTTTATAATGGGCCCTCTATTTTATTCAGGAAGTATGACAGGTAGGAAATACCTACATTTAATCCAGAACGAATTGGAACAATACTTTGACCAGTTGCCATTAATTTTTCTTAACCAACTCCAAGAAAGACAATTAATATGGCAGCAAGATGGCGCTTCCTTCCATAACTGTGGGCCCATAACGGAATTTTTGAACAATTCGTTTGAAAATTGGATTGGTAAACATGGAACGATAAGGTGGCCGCCACGTAGTCCAGATTTAACCCCCTTGGATTTTTTCTTGTGGGGGCATTTAAAAAATAAAATTTATAAGAACCGCCCCAAAAATGTTGAGGAGATTAAAACACTAGTAAAATTAGAAATTGATAGTTTAAACAATCGTCCCTTAATCTTTGAAAATGTCCGAAAAATTTTCTTAAAAAGACTTAGGTCATGTGTAAATAATAATGGAAACCATTTTGAACATTTAATGTAAATGAACTTCTAACTAATTTTTAATAACTAATCATATTGTTGTTGTTATAATAAATATGACAGTAGTAAAAATAATAAATGTTTCATAATTTCCACGAGATTTTTAATTAAGTTGAATGCAGTTGAATGGCTATAGCCACTTTAAAATTCAACCTACTCGCTTGTCAGTTTTATTATCGTGGCTGACTTGATTTGTCATAAATTTGGTTTTATTGTTTGGCCTACTCAGATCGAACATCACACACCAACCATGAGAGCATGTATCTAGTTTGATGGAGCTTCTCTGATAAATATCTCGGAAACGGTTAAAGATAAATAGGTCAAATTATATATCGTTGGATTCAGAATTAAAAAAGGAATCCTGTGATGGTTAAGAGAAATGTGTAAGTTGTAAAATAGAAAAAACTACTTTCATTTCCGCTATAACCGGAAGTTATATTAAAAAACTGAATATTCGGGAATACTACTTAAAGGTTCTCTAATGGATGTGTAGGTAAAAAAATATTTTTTTTATGTTGCAAAAAATGTTTTTTCGAGATAACTTTTTTACCGACCCCCGTATACAAAATTAGGGTACACCCTCGAATTCCCCTTAATTTTTACTACAACCTCATTCTTTGAATGACGATTTTATGTTAACCTGTCTCCACGTAGCACACTTTTTCCGTTTGGATGGGCCACCCTGTACCAACAGTTCACATAAATGTAAAGGGCGATTTATAAACTTTTCCGTCGCCGTTCCCGTTTGCAGTTGCCGTTTAGTTGATTTATAAACTGTACCATTGAAGATTTTTGCGCATGCGTAGTTATGTCATTTGTGAGGGGGAAGTCACTAGCAAAAATTTGTACACTAAAAATACCCGAAATACCAAACACTTCCCGGTATTTTTTTGAAATACCGTCCAAACTTCCACACTTCCCAGTATTTTTTTGAAATACCTACCATCCAAACTTCCACACTTCCCGGTATTTTTTTGAAATACCATCCAAACTTCCGCACTTCCCGGTATTTTTTTGAAATACCATTCGAACATCCGCACTTCCTGGCATTTTATCAAAGAAGCCAAAAATAAAAACAATATTGACTTTTTGTATGTGCTTCTCCGATAAAGGAAGGAGCTCGGGAAGGAGTGGAGGGGGAGGGTAAAGAAATAATTTATTTACGAGGTAATTTTCGACTTACCTACCACAAATACATACCAAAGAAAAATGTGATGTGGAAGGTTAATTGACTAATTCTAATCAATTATTCACTAGAATTATTGTAAATTGTGCCTTTCGAATTTGGAATTCTGGATAGAAAAAAATCGGAAAAAAGTTTAGGAAATTTAAAAACAGAATCTCTCAATTCAGTTCAATTTCTAAAATAAGGTAAGTATACTCCAGTCTGAATAAAATAGAAAGAAGGTCAGTCTTGCGCAATGCGGCATTTGGATCGATGATCAAAAACAGAGTTGCCAAACGTGGCATATAAAGCTTTCTTTCCACGTCGAAATATAACCCATAACCCGCGATTTCTGATCACTTGCCTCGTTGACATGGCAATCTCGAATTCCAGGTTCTCGTTCTGTCAGCTCTAGCGCCTCTGATTGGCTTAAAGGCCGAGCGCGCCAAATATCTATTTTTAGAGGGTCCGCAATCCATGGGCGCATCACGTCGCTAATATCTTCTCCCGTGCATACTGAAAACCGCGGTTTTGCATTACGGCAGGGGGCGAGTGCTGTAGATTGTGCCACCTTATTTCGGAGTGTTTATTGTAATAATTATACGTTAAAAATGCAGGAAACACCTTCATTTACGCCATTTAGGGAATTTTAAACAATATGGGGACGCCCATATAGAAATAATCGGCGAATTCTACACACTTTCTATTTTATCCAGACTGAAGTATAGGTATTTAGGCAAAAACATCTTGCTGAACAAAGTAGGTAGGTATATATATAAGACTTATTCTCACGGCTATAGTTTCATGTTCTGGAAAGTAGATGGCGCCTATGGTCAACAATGTATTTTGCATTGTATTTTGTCTCCGGGAAGCGCATGGTGAGCCAGAGAACTGTCAAACATTACAGCCGTGAGCAGTCTTTATTAATACGTCAGTCAATGACATAAGTATAGTATATAAATATATTAAGTAATAGACACCTACCTACGCCAATTCGGGCAAATTAAATAGAAAATTCGGCTTTCCCGGAATTTTTCTGATCTATCAACTTTTTCCGATAATTGATTGTACATACTACTACTAGGTACCGTTGATTGAGGGAGAATATAAACACAGAATGCAGTACCTAACCCCTATCCCCCAGACGTATTATAAAAAAATACCCAAAAATTCGCTGCATTTCCCTGATATAGGTACCATAAATTTACCCGAAATACCATTAACTTCCACGCACTTCCACAAAATACCATGTACTTCCAATACTTCCGCGAACTTCTAAAACATACCAGAAAATACCATGCACTTCCACTAACTTCCCGGCTATTGTACACTAAAATACCACAGTGACTTTCCCGAGGACTTCCCCCTCGGTCATTTGTCACTTGTATTGAGATTTATTAAATTAAAGGTTATGTTATGTTTCTGTGGTTCTGTTTTGTGTGCGTGCGTATCATTACAAATATATTGCCAATTAATCGTGCAATATTAATATAATAAGGCTCTTCTTACTAGTCGGAGCACTAGGCATCATTTTATGTTCTTGTGCAGCATTATTAACAAAAATAAAAAATAATCAAAGGAGGTGTCCCCGAAAGTTAGGCCAATCAACAGAGAAAGAAGAGTTAGCGGTAATTATAAATATAAAAAAATTAAATCCATGGACACGGAACAATTCTTCAAGTAGGTATACAAGAATGACAGAACCTGTGTTTGAAGATCTGTTAAAGAAAATAAAACCAAGCATCGCTAAGGGAACTCGATCTGATGGCATAGATTGCTGAAGAGAGGCTGGTCCTTACTATTGAGTTAGTATTAGTTTGTCTCTATATTATAATACCATAATTGGAATATTTTTTTAGATATATATCTCAAGGCACGAGTATGCAATCTTTAGCATGGAGCTTTAATATGGGACCGAGTATGGGACTAACAACAGTTCACAAAATTATTCATGAAACGAGTAGAGCCATTTGGGACATGAACGACGAACGGAAATAGCAACGGCAGTTTATAAACACATATAGGGTTGTCCAATATTTTAACTTTCAAGGGCAACAGAAAAGTTTATAAATGGACCCTTAATGTTTTATCATCAGTGTATCCTTACCTTTTCTCCTAAGCGTAAATCCCATATTATTACATTTTCACATGCCCCAACTGCAACAAATCTTCCAACTTGTGCCTCTAATGTTACAAAGCATACATTGCAGTTCTGACTGGCAATAATATTAAAATTTCCAGCAGGGATGTATCGCAAATATTGTTTGGTAAGCCCCATTCTACCTTTAAATATTTAAATTTACATAAGTATTTTAATGCCGATAAATGGCAACAAATTAAGAATCACAGAAGATGATTCTTGATTCCCGGGAATTATTCAATTATTATATCTATTCCTAATAACAAAAATACACACAGAAAATCAACATTAAAAACACAAACTAACCAAAACCTAACCTCAATACTTCACGTGTTGCTGACAGACAGACAGCCACAGACAGCTGACAGCACAAAGCGTCGATGGAGGTCATTGAGATAGCATGGGGGGGAGATGCTGGCATGTATCCCAAAACGGGTTCACCTACGTCATAGATTACCAGAACAACGTCAATTTGTTGACTCGGTGCTAAAAATGCATTAAAAGTGGCTAAAAGTGCAGTTTTCCTTGTTATTGCGAGCTATTGACCTCTGGAAATAAATATGTCATGTGCTGTAGGTTGTTGCAGTAGCAATTCTAAAGTGGACAAAAAGAAATTAACAGGAATTACATTTCACAGGTACCTAATGTAAACAATAGACAGAGCCGTATCAATATAATTTATAATATCCACTTTAGTACTTTATGAAAAGAAAAATATTACATTTATAACTACTCTAGGTATGTATTTGACTGACTGACTGAATAAACCCAGCTTTTGATTTCGTCGTTGTTAGTTTTCGTTTTTTTACATTTTTTATAATTTTACTAGGAATACTGTTTAATCAGACCCTGGCGTGTCAGCCCTATTGATCACAGACTTAGCCACACCCCCTGAACCCGTTTGCTATATGCGACCAAACCAAACCAAACCAAAAAATCGAGGACAATGACAAGGAGATCTCAAATCTAACTTTCTATGCCATAATGGCACAACACATTCGATACCTATTGGAGAGATAATTTCACAAAATACTGGATGATTTTTTTTAGGACTAATATCGCGACTTTCTCGCCTATTTTGCGCCCTTCAAAAAAAAAAACGTAAGAAACAAAAATGTGGGAATTTTGGAGAGATAGGTAGCGCTGAAAAAGAAACTGACATTAATGGCTAACTTGTCGCGCAATATAAAAAACTCAAATTGAGCGAAATTATTAATAGCCGTTTATTTTAAGAGATAGAAGAAAACTTTTATATTAAAAATTTATGCCACTAACAATAGCACTGGGTGGGTATTAAATTACACAGGGTCTTCGGCTCTCTTAAAGCCATTTAAATTTTTGTCTCTTTGCGGGTTTCTTAGTATTGCTCCAAAATCGTCATAATATTTTGCTTATTTACGAATTTTCTGGGGGGCGCAAGGTAAGCGAGAAAATCTCTAATAAGAAATAAACAAAAAAAATTCATAGCCTCAAGAGGGCCGAAGACCCTGTGTAATTTTCTGGATCTATCTAAGTACCCTGTTGCATAAAGTTTCTTATTGCCATCAATTTTTAATATGAAAGTTTTCGACTATCTCTTAAAATAAAAACGCTACGGCTATTAATAGCTTTGCTCAATTTGAAGTTTTTTTTTATATTGCGCGACAAGTTGGCCATGGATGCCAATTTATTTTTCAACATCTCCTAGCTATTCAAAATTGTCACATTTTTGTTTCTTACGTTTTTTTGTAGGGCGCAAAATAAGCGAGAAAATCGCAGTGGTAGTCCTAAAAAATCATCCTGTATATTACTTCTTACGTTTTTAATACTAAGTAAGATGTACTAATTTAGTATAAAGATTCAAAAATAGTTTTAAAACTAAAAACAGATTAAATAAAATACACGAAACACACGCCAAAACCCGCACCGCACGATATACAAATTAACCGTTGGTCTAGCGCTGACGTCACACCCGTCTGCCGACTGGCGAACATTACGCTTATGAGATCGAGCAATCCTGTGCGTCTACCGTTCTTGATATGCGACAAAGTAATGTTATAGCGCCTCCCCCCATACTACTTCAATTTACCTTATGGAGGTCAATCAACGATAGAAGGCTGAGAGCAGTTGAGCAGTGACATCACAGAAACCATTACCGAGACCAACGATAAAGACAGGCCATGGCGCTAACTTGTAATCGAGTACGTGACCAACTTAGTCCTATATAATAAAAGGCATTTTTGGAGATAAGTAGAAAAAACAAATTTCGTAACAATTTGGCGAGTTTTCTTTCATCTATTACATTGTTAGTTTTGTGCATCCAGGTTTTCTCTAATTGTTTTCTCAAAATTTTCAACCTGCCTCAACTGTTTTGGGCTGAGAGTCACAAAGGGCAAACGGCACTGCACTAAAATATTTTGGCACATTCTCAAAAATTGTTGGGACAGCACCCTCCTTTAGCTTAGGTGATATGTGATATGATATTCTCTATAGGTATTTTCCTCCCACAACATTTGTCAACTTTAATTGTTTCACTTTCTTGAAAATGTGTGTTAGCCACACATACTCAAGGGTTCTTTAGAAATTAAATCTCAGTTGGAATTTGATCTGGACCGACACTATATTAAAGACCCGAGCATGACGTCATATGTCATTGTTGTTTACGGACTGGGGTGGCGTCACTCGACTTATTACAGGTTATAGGGGGGTATTCTGTGGTTATTGGTATGTCAGTTACTGACGTTTAAAATGTCCCATATTATAAATATCCAGCTTTATTACGATTTACCTTCTTTTTAAGGTAACGAGTTGTCTTTTCGTAAAAATTGTAGTAATCCTACCCCGTTAGATGTTATTTGGCGAGCGGCATTATACAGGGTGGTCTACAAGATTTTCTTTTAGTGTGGGCCTAAGGGTGTATGACGGAGACACAGGGTAGTTTAAATATGTATATTAAGATTAATTACGGAACAGTACATTACGGTAATAAAATTATAGTTTAAGAGGAAGTTAAAAAAAACATGTGCAATAAAATTAAATAATGAATAATTGTAATAAATCTATGATTGGGCACAACGCCACTCAAGATATCCGAAATATGAACTATTTTCATACAACACAAGCCAAACGTTTCAAAAGATACACTGTTAAACAATTGAACTTAATTTAAGGCACAAAACAATATGTCAAAAATGGCACGAATACACAAACTATGGCAATGAAATGACAATATTCAGATCAAAAGTACAAAAATTGCAAAAGATTCCCCAAATAGCACAAAATTAATTCATTAATCTGCATAACAATGAATAATGACCCAGTACAAAATTGGCATAAACTGTAAATCATAATATTACTCAATTTTGTAGCATAAAATGATTCAATTATAGGACAATACCCTTGCAAGCAATACCAAAATAATATGGCTCAAAATTCAGAATAATTGTATAAAACGAATAAAAGTTCTTAAAAGGGGGTTGACGACAGCGAAAATGACGTTAGATTTCGTATTTTTTTAAGTTGTATAGCATAAAATCTAATAACATTTTACCTGGCAAAAATTTAGTACAAACATCTCTGTCTTCATTTTAATCATAAGATATTACAAGCAGTGTTTTGTTTTATAGGTTATGAAAACCTTGGGAAACATAATAATTCCAGTGCATATGCTTTTAAGATCTTATGATTAAAATGAAGACAGATATTTGTACTAAATTTTTGCTTGGTACAATGTTCTTAGATTTTATGCTATACAACCTAAAAAAATACGAAATCTAACCTCACTTTCGCTGTCGGCAACCCTCTCTTAATTAGCATAAAGACTAGATAAAACACCCATTACCTCAATTGACAAAACTCCAAATAAGTTTACCAAATCCTCAGTATAAAAATGAAAATAAAAAGACTCAATTTCTGATATTAACTCTAAAATTCAAATAAAATGCACAATAAATTCAATGTCTCCAAAGTTTTCAAAATGATTTCAAAAATTCAAAATAAAAGGCAATTCAAACACAAAGGAATCAAAACAAAAATATCTTACTTTTGGGTCAGTCCAAACTTACTCAGGTGCTTAGAAGAATTTTGGTGGTTTTGTTCAGTTGTTGCTACGACATCTGGGCTGGGGCCGCGGGCCGCGGGCCCCGTCCCGCGACTTCTCTGCTGCTGGATGGGTTGGTCGTCGACTACTTTTGCTTGACTACTGCCCCCTGGCGAATTTTTCCCTTGTATTTATACGTCTCCGGATGCCCCGCTACTCTCCCCCCGCGGCTTGCCAATTTCAGAGAAGACTGGCTTCCGCGAAATCAATTAAGGCAATTATCGTAAATCAGTCAAAGTTAATTACTGCAATTAGCATAAATCGATCACTTTGAGACGTTTATTATATCAATTATCGTAAATCAGTTTCACTGACCATGTTTTCGGCCAATTTATGGTACTTTTTCCTTTGGCGGCACCGCCGGCTAATGCAGTACCCTAATTAAGACTTTGATTTACTGCGATGAGTTTTGAGACCTACTTGGGGCCCCGAGGAGAATCTGGTGAAAAACTAACGTAAGTGATCAGTTTGGGAACCGAATTTTATATATTTTTTTGTTAAAAAATCCCCGGCACTACATTCCTCCCTTCTTATAAAAAGAAAATTGAAAATAATTTTTTTATTTTTCTGGGATGATCAGAATTTTCTTGCTGTGGTTAATTTACCCTTTGGACTGAACTTACAATTTTCAACTCTTAAACTTCCTCTTTTCTAACTTAGGATAACTTATCTACCTTACTCTCTAGATTATATTTTAGTATTTGCTACTTGTTAATATCTAACATACGTGTCACAACTTATCTCTAAACCTCTTATGCTATGAACTACACGACACACGCGTCTTTCTTTTAGCGTCACTCACTATTTCAGAGTTCTTTTCACTTTTTCCAACTCCTTTTCAAAAAGTCCTGTTGATCCCAGGCTACCTTTTCAAGAAGTCTCGGCGACTCCCGACTCCTTTTTCAAGAGTCCTGACGATTCCCGACTCCTTTTTCAAGAAGTATCGACGACTTCCGACTCCTTTTTCAAGAAGTCTTGACCCATGATAGAGCCGAATGCTGCTCCATTACCATCCGTCACCATTTAGCTGTTGTGGCGGCTCCAATTGTTTGTTGGTGCTGACCATCCATAACCTCTACGGCTATACTGCGGCGTCGCGACGCTGTCGCTACGCTACCTCCAGGCGACAGGCGGCGGTCTCGCTTGCGGTTATTGGCGGCCTGACTTCATTCCATTTCCAATTTTCGAGTACCTATGCCGGCTAGCAAGATACTTTATTGCACGTGTCTCACGCATCCCCTTATCTTTTCGGCACTACTTCGATTAAACTGACCAAATTTTTCTAGCAAAACTTTCTGCTTCAAGACCTTATATACCTGGATTGCCTAATTTGTTCTTAGTATACTTTGATTTTATTGTGGTGTCTGTTTTTATTTTTGACTATGCAATCTTTGGACCTATTTTAGTTTTAATTTCAGCCATAAGTTTCTTTTCGTACCTACTCATCTGTTACCTAGCGTTTGGGGTTGTTTACACTATAAAGGGTATTTATTTTCTGACCTCAAATGTAGCACGTGCGGAATATCCTTCTTAAAATTTGTCTCATTAAATTTTGTTTTGACTTGGGTTTCCTACCGTTATTCTCAGAAGAGGGTGCACTTCATATAATAGCGGTTCACTAAGTGTGACACATCCAGCCTAATAATTGCAGTTTAGTGTTGAAGTTTTTATTTTTTATAAGCGCGGCCTTTTTGATTAGCTTTTCTTTCATGATTGACTTCTTTAATAAAATCTTGGTTTTTAAAATAATAAACGTGTCAACTTCTCCCAGTAAATAGAATTTATTTTATTACTCGGACTGTGAAATAACCCAATAAAATGCACTTATCAGTGTCCCAGTACTATACTTAGAGCCTTTAAAGTACTCCTAAAATTTTCATTACCTGCTTGACTCATCTTGAAGTGTACGTGGACGGCGCTACCTCTTTTACCCAATCTATTGTCTGTTTAGATTTTTCTATAGGCAATTGCCCTACAGCAATAATCGTTAACGTCTGTCTTTCTAACATCTAACTAGTTAATCTAATTTTTACTTAACTTATATTCCTATCTTACTTTCTTACCTATAATGCTTGCCTAATTCTAATTAATTCTAGACACGTATGGATTAAATAATTCAGCTCCCCAAAGTTGTTAAATTCTGAATTCTCGATTAATTTTTTTACTTTCTTGAATTTTCTTATTGTTTGCTTTTTCATTTGCCTATTTTTTATCTTCTTTTCCTACCTCGCATATTTCTCGGGACTTTGGGCGCATGTTGATCTCGCGTTGTGTTTTACCGTCACGCGTGCGTAACCTCTGGTGACTTTAAACTTGACCTACTTTAGTGGGTGCCTCGCTTCGGACTTATTTAAACTAGATAAAAGGAACTGCACGTATTTCTTTGATCTTTGTTGCGCTTCTAAAAATATTCGATTTCTTTCTTAAGTAAGATGACAGTTAGTGGTTTAATCATTATTATTATTATTTATTTAATTACCTTCCGCGTTTTTAAACGTATTAATTTATTTACCGGTCACTTTGATGAAAATATATTTTTATCTTCTCACTTTTTATTAAAATTTTCATTTTTATTTTCACAATTTACTAATTTATTTAGTTACAATTATTTTAATATCTCTTCTGAGTCCTGTATATACTCATCTCCCTTGTCGACTTACCATTTCCTGGGTACCCTTTTTCCTCTGCTTTTTGCTAAAACTTACTTTTTCTGTACCATCAACTTTTGATCTGTGATATTTATTAATGGATACCATCCCTTCTGCCTTATGCCATTTTTCTGTCAACTATTATACCGTGTGTCCTGATTTTGTTCAGTGGCTAAATTTGCTGTTTTGTTTTCCTATTTTTATTTTCTTTGTAGCTGTTATACATGTTTTCTTGATATATTGGGGAATTACTAAGTCCTTTTTGGTTCACTTTCATCCCTTTTTGAGTTAGTGTTCCATCTATTTTCTTAGAAATTCAGGTAGTGTCCGTGTCCAGTGTGTGTGTGGCAGACTATCCTTAAGACGGCGCACTTCGTACCTCTAGGCCTTTTGTAACTTCCTTCTTTTAAGGTACAACTTCCTTCCTGTCGCGTTGAGTGTTCCATCTCTTTTCTTACGAAAATTAAGAGGTATGGACCTTGGCCGAATATAGTCAAAAATGGCGAAAACACTCCTGGAATTGTACTTGTACCTGTCTGGCTTCTGGCTTTCAAACTTTTCTTATTTTCTAGATCTTCTGAATTTTTCCTTGCTCTTTCATTCTTACCTTCCTTTTTATTTGGCTTTCCTACTTTCTGGGAATTTTGAGCTTCCCTGAATGTCGCTAACTTTACCTGTCGTTTCACCTGGTTGTTAATTTTTTTGTGTTCAGAACAATTACAAGTGGTCTGAACACTGGCATTCTTGATTTCTGGGAAAAACCAAGAATGAGTGGTGACTCCTGATAGGCTAACTAACTTCATTCCCAACTTTTTAACTTCATTCCGCAACACTTTACATCTGTAATAAAATATCACCTGGTACTACACTACACTGGCACCGAGCACATCACTAATACTCTTACACACAGGTAGTTACTTATTTTTTCTTTTAATTTCCGACTTTTATTATGTCACTTTTCACTTATAGCACATTTTTATTATTTTACTACTAGAAATTGCGCATTTTTTTTATCCTTCTTAATGATGCTTTTGTTCCATTATTTCAGTAACCCACTAAGCTTTTCTCCTAACATGTAGATAATTCAAAAGCTAGAAACAACAGAAACAATTACTCCGAGGGCAAATACCCTTACCGGCATTGAACAACACTTTCGATTCTCAATTTTCCTTAATCTACCGTGTGGTTAATTCATTTTTCTCCTATCAGATTTTTTGTTAATTTACCATGTAGCTAATTCCTTTTACCCTATCCACTCAACTAAAGTCCTGTATTCGATGTGCAAAATGGTCTGATTTCCTACTATTTTCAGCAAACTCGAATTTTTGAGCAAAATATCCAAATTTTATTAGCTATAACACTTGAAAGCGATTCGCGGCGACGTTCTCTCTTGAGCAATATTGCGTAATGCGTTCGGCTGTCCGCGGTAAAACCAGATAGAGTGAGTCGCGGCATTCCCTATTATTTTGCGGCGGCCTAATCGTATGTTGTTTATGTTGAATTATACAATATCTTAGGCGTAGATAATACTTGAGTAGTATAGCAAAGGGGATTCTGGGGCGGATGTGACGTCACAAGATGGCCGCCAAGGCGGAAAAGTTGAAAATGACCTTGACCTGCGGGTTCAATGAACTTTAAGGGGTCACGTTCAATTAACCTTGACCTGAAGGTTATCTAGAGGTCAAGGGGTTACCAGATCGATAACCTTTAAGGGGTCATTGACCCGCGGGTTCAATGAACTTTAAGGGGTCACCTTGTTAACCTTGACCTAAAGGTCAATGAATTTTAAGAGGTCACCTTGTTAACCTTGACCTGAAGGTCAATGAACTTTAGGAGGTCACCTTGTTAACCTTGACCTGAAGGTCAACGAACTTTAAGAGGTCACCTTGAGTTAACCTTGACCTGAGGGTCACTGAACTTTAAGGGGTCATCTTGTTAACCTTGATCTGAAGGTCAATGAACTTTAAGAGGTCACCTTGTTAACCTGAAGGTCCGTGATCTCATCACCTTGACACGTGGCACCTTGATATAAAAAACTTAAGCAAAAATTATGCAGATGTTTGCACTAAAACAGTTGACGTAGCATTTAGGTGGGGGCAATGGGGTTATAAGGAGGACGCCGTTGGGAGAGCTCACTATACTCAGTCAACAGTGCTTGTATAATATCGAAATATGTCTTTTCTCAAACAGTTGAATGAAAATAACTTCGTAAAAGAAATTGTGAGTGCAAGAGAGTTAGTGGTTGGTGAGAAGCATAAAATTTTATCTTTTAGAAGAATTGAAACAAGGTACGGGGAGAAAGTGTTCGTCGAATTTGAAAATTTTCAAACTGCGCTACCTGCACGGTTCGTAAAAGAATTTACGTCTGGACGCATCGAAGACAAAAACCGGGAAATCACCAACGGAAAGAAGATCTCTTGACGAGTCTGGGCCTCATTGGTAGGTCAACGAATATTAAATTTGAGGAAGAACGAATCCCACTGACAAGAGGCGACGCAAACAACACTACAAAAGAAGATTCGATTTTTATCTAAAATCTCTTCAAAATTTGAAATATGAAATTCAAATGTATGAAATAAATAAAAAGTTCAAAAACATAAATTTAGAATATTGTAAAAAATAAAATATGAAACCTGGTCAATCTTTTATTTACCCCTACAAAATTGAAACTCAAATCTGAATATTCCGATTGCTTCTGAGCGCAGAACATATAAATACGTCCAAGTGCATTTGACTGGAATCACTTCAATGTCATCCTTCACAGGTGAAGGGTTGGTGAACACGCTAATAAATAAGTTGCCCGTCGAATTACATCTTCCTGGATATCAGTTTTGTGGTCCTGGCACAAAATTACAAAAAAGAATTGCGAGAGGTGACGCTGGTATAAATAAGTTAGGCGCTGCGTGCAAGGAGCACGATATTGCATATTCAGAAAATAGATCTTTAAAGGAGAGACCCGCAGCCGATTTAGAATTGGAAAATAGGGCTTGGGGACGTGTTAAATCAAAAGACGAAAAATTTGGTGAAAAGGCTGCCTCTCTTCTAGTCACGATCGCAATGAAAACTAAACGAAAATTGGGAATGAGAATAAAACCCAAAAAAGGTTCGGTTTCGAGATCATTGAAAAAAACATTTGATAGATATCAGCTTAATGATGTCAGGAATTTAAAAAAACTTCATCGGCAGCTTTGCGCGCTGTAAGATTAGCCATCAAGAAGGTGGGAGGGAAACGAAAAATTAGAGTACCGAAAGTAATTCCCTTTGTAAAGAAAACAGGGTTTTTTACCCCTACTGCCCCTGTTAGGAGTTTTGGGGGCCCTCGGTTCGGTAGCTGGTGGTGCTAGCGCTGTTGCAAAAACGGTTATAGACGCAAAAAACGCGCAGAAAAAAATGCATGAACAAATACGTCATAGTAGGGCAATGGAAGCTATTGGAAAAACGGGATCTGGGCTTTACTTAAAGAAAAATAATCACGGAGGATTCGGTTTATATTTAAAGAAAAAAACTCCCATTGATGCTACCCAATAGACCTCTAACGGATAAAGATTTAATTTTTTACGCTAAAAAGATAAAAATACCTTATTTTAGAGGTGTCTTTATGAGAGACACGCTTCCAAAACTTGGTCCAAACAAAAACGAATCGGCAATTTTGAATTTAGATGTTAAAAGTAATGCTGGAACACATTGGGTAGCATATGAGAAAAGAGGTAACAACGTTGAGTATTTCGATAGTTTCGGGGCGCTGAAGCCACCGAAGGAACTGATATTATACTTGGGGAAACATGCTAATATCGTATACAACAATAACTCGTATCAAACATACGATGAAATAAATTGCGGACACCTCTGTTTAGAATTTTTACGTGGACAAACGCTAACAGAAGAACTTATCGTATTTTTACTCAGTCATGTCGCAGACGTTTACTTTGGCGGGTAACGGTAGCTACATCTCCAAATCGTTTTTTCCACCCCTCAGTACGAATATTCGCTAGCGTTAATTTCTCTATCTACTTGGAATTCAATTCCAAATATAGAGAGAGGACAGGACAAGCTATATTTCGTAGATCACAGAGGAAGCGAGGTGGGAATTGAGATATGAGATTCGGGATATTGAGAATTACGTTCAAAAACAACTAGGAAGTTCGCTGGATAATCAGCAAGAACTAGACGAAATTTTTTCGTTGAAACCTAACATTAATACTTTACAGTGTGAACTTAAATCTCTGTACAATGTAAATTTTAAACCGCCCGATACTATAGCTAAATTGCTTGGCTTTTCCAATAAAATATTGAAATCCGGAGATATACATCAATCAGACCTCCGAGTAGAGATTGTGCAAGTGGTAACAATAAGAGTGGAGTGCAATTTAATTTCCGGATCATATTACAACAACGCACCTTCGCATACCCTTTTTGAGTTTATGCCTACAGTAGACCCGGGATACAGTATCAATATCGAACCTATTAATCTAATTTATTTACCTGTCAATAGGAAAACCATCGACAATATTACGGTGCAACTTTTAGATCAAGATTCAAGATCGGTAAATCTCAACGGGGTCGAAATCATCAGATTGGAGGTGAAGAGAAATGGTGTTAGTTTTTGATGGTGGGTACCGACCATATAAAAGGAGTCCCGGTCGGTCGAGAAGTTCACAACCAGCAGAGCTGTACACGAGTAGAGATCGTAATACGAGTCTTACACCTGAAAATCGCTTGTTCTTAAAATATCTCGGTTATCATGTCATTGACACAGCAAGTGTTCGACGTACATCAGAAACCAAAGTTCGATGAATCTATTCAACGTTTAGAAGCACGCTCCTATTATCCGTTCTTAAAGTCCTTCATGAAGAATTACATCGTAGAAATATCCATTAATCAAGATGATGCTTGGTTGTTGATGTATGATGCTGCAATTTTCATAAAAGGTAAAATAAACAAGAAATCAGGCACTGGTACTTGCAAGCTTGTAAACAATGGTGCATCGTTTTTCTTTGATTCTGTCTCATACGAACTTAATGGCAAAGAGTTGGAAATGGTGAGAAATCCTGGAGTTGTGAGTGCCATAAGGGGATATTTATGTTATTCTCCTAACGATGAAAAGTACTTGGTAACTTCAAGTTGGAGCTATCCCAAGGACAATGCGCCAATCTTGAATAAGGACGGAACATTCAGCGTAAGAATACCGCTTAAACATTTGTTTGGGCTCTTTAATGATTATCAATATGCCATTTGCGGTAAGCAAACAATAAGACTAATTCGAGCCCGCAACGACAATAATTGCCTGCTACTAGAGCAAGCTGCCGACGCCACTACAGAGTTGACAGCAGAATTATTGATTACCAATATAGAACTAAAAGTGAAACATATACAGCCAAACGATATGATTAGGTTAGATCTCCTGCAATCCATAAAGCGAGATCAACCCATTATTATACCCTTTAGAAAGTGGGAATTACATGAATTGCCAACTCTTACGGCAAACTCTCGTAAAGAAATTTGGTCAGTGAAAACATCTGCAGCAGTGGAATCTCCTAGGTTTGTTGTAGTTGGTTTTCAAATTAATCGCAAAGAAAATAGCAAAAGCGATCCCACAAAATTCGATCACATAAATATATCAGACGTGAGGTTAATTCTAAACGGTGAATATTTCCCATTTGAAAGGCAGAGGCTGGATTTCGCAAATAATGATTACTTAGAAGCTTACAATAGTTACATTGAATTTTATTCAAGTTTTATGGGCGTTCGTGAGAAACGTCCACTGCTAGATTACAAAGATAACGTAACTCTGTTTGTTATCGACTGTTCTAGAAGAACTGAGACCCTTAAGACCAGCACTGTTGACGTCAAACTAGACATAGAAAGTGATGTCGGTTTTCCTAAAAACACTCGAGCGTATTGCTTAATTATTCACGATAGTCTTATGGAATATCTGCCGCTAAGCGAAGTAGTTAGAAACTTGATGTAAGACCGCTTACATCAATAAACTCCCAGTTGCTAGTTTGACTCGGAAGAATGAAGATCGCAGTGGTAAACACTCAGGGGTTTATAATTGACGGACTTTTCTACCCCAAAGAATTGTCGATCAAAATTAACAATCAAATTTTACACCTGCTGATAAAACCCCCTAAGGATTATTATTTGCTAACTGCGGTGGATAGAAAGCAAGTATCTTATTTGGAACACAATTTTCATGGTTTATGGTATTCCAATAGATATGTGAAGTGCAACCATATGCGAGAAATTTTAGAAGAGTTTCTTTTTGATGTCGACATCATCTACATCAAAGGATATCAGAAAGAAAAATTCTTGCAGATATCGACATCGATCCTACGAAAATAATCAATATTGAGAAACTGGAGAATAATTTTGGAAATTTACCGAAATTCGCTTGCTTATATCACCTAAAACATTCTAAATATATGTGCAGTTTGAGAAATTGAGAAAAGTTGGACAGCTGGTTGAAGAATTTTCTATTTAAAAGGAATATCGAAGCGACGACTTCATAAGGGTGGAAGGAGTAAACGAAAAAATGTTTTTTAGTATATTTAAGTGTAGAATGTAATATCTAAAAAATGTTAAAAATAAAGCAAAGCAATTTTTAATTGTTGTTTCATATTTCACCTTACACTTGAAATTTGATAACAAATGAACTCGACACTACCCCTCCTCATATTTCACCTTACACTTGAAATTTGATAACAAATGAACTCAGCACTTCCCCCTCCAACAATACTTATATATAAATAACGATCTGCGGAATCTCTAGCCAGTAGTACGCGAATCGTGTATTAAAAAATGGAACTAGTGTCATTTAAAAATATTGATGACAGACTCAAATCGTTTGAGTCTTGGCCATCAAGTAGTGTGATTCCGGGGCAAAAACTGGCGGAAGCTGGTTTTTTCTATAAAAATAACGAAGATGTGGTTGAGTGTCCATACTGTCATATCGAAGGATATCATTGGGAACCTGAAGATAATCCTATGCTCGATCACGCAAGATGGTCTCCGAACTGTCCCTTTGTGTTACAAGGTAATACGGAATTACCTGAAATTCGCCCGAATGCCGTTCCCGAAGATGAGGTGTGGACTCAAAAAGTTGATGCTTATTCTCAAACTGAGCAAACTTGTAAAGATGAAGAAAAAATTTTATGTAAAATTTGTTTCTCTAACCCCATAGAGGTATTATTGTCTCCTTGCGGGCATTTAGTTTTTTGTATGGAATGTTCAACATCAATAAATAGGTGCCCGTTGTGTAGACAAGTTATATGGAATAAAATGAGGACATACCTTGCATGAAAACATTGTATTTTTCAATAATAAAAATTACAACAATGTTCAGTTTTGACTGCCCCTTATCCTACCAAGAAAAAGCTTAAAGCGTATAAGCGTCTCAAAAAACGACTAGACGACTTGTACAAACGACTAGACGACTCGGAAAAACGACTAGACGACTGAAAAAACGACTCTAAAAACGACTAAACGACTCGAAAAACGACTCTAAAACGACTAAACGACTCTAAAAACGACTAGACGACTCGAAAAATGACTCTAAAAACGACTAAACGACTCTAAAAACGACTAGACGACTCAAAGCGACTTGAAACTATAAATACTGACGCATCTTTGTCGGATTGTGGAAAAATAAACGCACTTTTAACTTTAATATTTAACCTAAATGGTTAAATGAAATTTGAAAACGTGTAGGTATATAGCAAATCGCTCTATCAGGAAAAATATCGGCTACTACAAGATGTTCTAAAAAATATTGGTTGTATCGGATATTTTCCATTCAAAGCCAGCGATGATGTAATAGATCCATCTGATGCTCGAGAAAATTCCCTCATTGTTTTCGACGATGTGGCTTGCGACAAGCAAAATAAAATCAGGGAGTATTATTCTATGTGCAGACATAAGGGTAATGACGCGGTGTATCTTTGCCAGACTTACTCCAAGATACCCAAGCAGTTGATTCGAGATAACTGCATCTTTATAGTACTTTTTAAGCAGGATGAGACAAATCTCAGACACGTGTATGAAGAGCACGTGTCCCCTGACCTAACCTTCGAACAGCTTAAAGATATACGTCGCCAGTGTTGGAATGATAATTATGGCTCTTTGTTAATCGTGAAAGACTTTAGCATAAACGAGGGACGTTATCGACAGGGATTCGACAAATATATAAGGTCTGGATAATAGCTTCTACGGATCATTAGCGCATATGACGATATGCCGTTAACATCTCACGAGCAAATTGCTGAAGCCCATCGCTCAAAAAAAATAAAGATCTTACTCGCTCTATCAGGAAAAACTATACGGCTTTAAAATTAGTTAGGTTTGAAGAAGATGAGGTCTTGGAGAAGGTATTTCAACCTATTACCAAATCTATTAAAAAAATTGAAAAAAATAAAAATGAAAGAGCGGAAAACATGAAGTTTGAACTCAAAAGAGATAATGATGGTTTATGTAAGGTTGAGAAAAAGGAAGGAAGCGTCGAGAAAAAGGAGGAAGAAAACGTTGAGGATAGAATCAGCAAGAAATTCGATAAGTTAATAGCAAGCATTAATAGAAACAAGCAACAATCCCTCAATGAGTCACATTATGAAGCTACCGTACCAACTGATAACGATACCGTTTTCAACGAATCATTAAACATGAGTACATTTCGACCGGAGGTTTTGGAGGAGTACTTGGATGCCTATCCCGAAATAGCTAAGAAGTACATTTTAGACCACAATGAAAAACTTCCAAAAATTGATCCGGTTTAGGACCCCTTTACAATGCGTCACAGTCACAATGGACGCTAGGAAAAAAAGTTATGGACTTCGATAAAAGTAGCGGAGACATTTTGATTGATGGACACCGCTATAAAGGTACCGAGGGACTCTACGATTTAATTTTCTACGATAATCCACGTATAACTACTAAAGAGGAGAACGATAGGTATAGACATTTTAGTTAATACCGAAGTTCACCTAAATACTCTTGGAAGACTGAAAGGCACAAATCGTTCAAAGTATATTGACATCATAAAACCTTTCGTTACGACTTCAACATCTAAATCGAGGCCCCGTGCAAATACAATATCTGGCTCGGGTACTCGGGATGCATTGGATTTTCAATAAAAAAAAACATAGAATACGTTTATTGGGATGATGCCAATGAATTAGTTGACCATTTAAAATTGCTCGTGGCATCTAAAAACGCAGGCAATACATCGAATGACAACGAAATTGTAGCAATAATAAATGAGCTCAAAGAAGCTAATTAATCAGATAGATGCACAAAACGTGTTTAGTATCAAAATGAGCTTTAACAAGTTCGGACGTTCTTCCAAAGCGCCTAACGAAGTCAAAGTTTTTCGTACTCAGAATTTGTTAGCGGTAACCAAAGGAGACTACGATCTTCAAAACCGTAAATTGTGCAACGTTGAAGTACCGACTGAAGGTGGCGACGCCGCAACAAAAAAATAGTGGATAGCTATACTTCTATAATGAATTCGATCGATGAAAAATTTCAAAATATCTCTAAGATCTTTACAAGCAATTTCGATAAAAAGATTTCGAGCTTGAATAAGATAGTATTGAGTTCACCTTCGACGTCAACCGATAACACGACGCTACTTAATAAAAACGTTGAAAAAACTTCCGTGATTGACCAGAAAGTGACATCCCTGCAGACTCAAATCACTAATTTGAATATAGAATATCAAAATCGTTTAAAATCAATATCCATTCAACTTGATTCGCTAAATAGCGACTACAAAAAACTAACTGCCATACTTAATAGTCTGGATGCAAAAGGATCGTCTCAAAAGAAATCGACATGATCTCCAATCACTCAAAAGAAAAAATTCAAATAGTTCAAGAGCTTCATAAGCCTGCACGCAAAAATTATACTCGACGACGAACTATCATCAAAGGGCTGGACGATCTCTGGCAAGCCGATCTTGGACAACTTGATCAGTATAAATCCTATAATAGAAATTTTAAGTTTATACTTGTCGTTATTGATGCTTTCTCAAAATTTGTTTGGTGTAAACCGTTGAAAACGAAAACTGGAGAAGAGGTTACGAGAGCGTTTGCAGAGATCCTTAAAAGTTCGAAAAACCTTCAAACTGATCACGGAAAGGCATTTTACAACACTCATTTCAAACAGTTGATGGGAGCGTATAACATTAATCACTATAGCACATTTAGCGTCAAGAAAGCTGCCATTGTTGAAAGAGTGATACGTACTTTGAAGGAAAAGCTTTTTAAATTTTTCAGTTTGAGCGGAAAATATAGATGGATCGATGTATTGCCTACCTTGAGAGATGATTATAATAGTCAAAAACATCGCACTACACGAATGAAACCTAAAGATGTAAGCAAAAGTTGCGAAAAGCGGTTATTAAAAAACGTCTATAGTCACTTGAAGACTTGTGGTAATAGAAAATTTAATGTTGGTGATATAGTTAGGATCAACAAAATGAAGCACGTTTTTAACAATGGTTATACCCCCAACTGGACTACTGAATTATTTAAAATTGTGAGGGTTCAAATCACCAATCCCGCAACATATTTGCTTGAAGATATGAACGGAAGTCCCATAAAGGGTGGATTCTACGCTGAAGAACTACAGAAAATGGTTAATCCCGACGTCTATCTAGTTGAAAAAGTGTTACGTAAGAAAGGAAAAAAGTTTTAGTTCGTTGGCTTGGTCTTGACAAATCTCACGACTCGTGGATAGATAGCAATAACGTTTTGTAAAAATTTAGAGGAGGTAGAGTAGAGGGGGTAGATGGGAGGGGGTAGAGTAGAGGGGGTAGAGTGGAGGGGGTAGAGTAGAAGGGATAGAGTGGAGGGGAGTATACTATAAGAGACAGCTACATAAAAAATACTAGTTACCTTCAAGAAATATCTACAGTAGCAGTTCGAATATTTTAAAAATGAGTGACAGTGCTTACGCTTCTGAATTTAGTGAAGATACAACATCTGTAGATGCTGCCAACGATGATGATCTTATTCTAAATATGTGCTTTGTGTTGAAGCCCAATCATGTGTTTACTGTTCATTGTGGATTAAGCGCCGCACGATATTTCACTCCAGCTATCAAGATTGTTAACCACCTAGATACGCAAGGTTTCGCTAATATTTTATTAGATCGCCTCGAATGGAACGAGCTAATTCTAATTTTGACAGGATGCGTCGAAGATTTTTTCAATAAACCTAATTCGTCTGCCATATTGAGGAGATTTGTATCCAATGAAAATGTTAGAATTAATACAATGATTAGAGTCAATGGATTAAAAGTTGCTATGCTTTCAAAGGAGGGCGTCGACTGCTACTTTTCTCATTCAGATATTTTAGAATTAATAAGCCTCGATAAGATAATTTCTTCTAAAATCGATGTAATGTTAAAACTAAATATTTGCGAACAATATTTAAACTTTTTAGATACAGTAAATATGCTTTTGTTTAGATGTAATTACATGTTGAATTGAATTTTTTAATTTTAGTAGAGTTTTTAATTGACTTGTATAACAGAAGGTATTTTTGAAATAAAACAATATAAAAATATAAATGTTTTTTATTTCTTAAACATATATACATACAAACAGTAATAAAAATCGTGCGAATACTAAAGGTAAGTAAGATATTCTGCTTCTAAAACAGTAATACAAATCGTGAGAATAGTAAAGCTAAGTAAGATATTCTGCTTCTAAATAGTTGCTCGGAAAGTAAAAAAGTGGTGTTAATCTATTATACTATAATGACCCCAAGGAAGCGTGTCGTGAGAATGCTTTAATAAAAATCGCTTATCATCAAAAGGATTAAGGGCGATTTTTTTCTGTTCCACGCTGTAGACATCGTGGTTGTAAGATCTTATACAGCGTTGTGTTTCACTATTAATTTTAAAATTTTGAAGGGCGTGCCAATAATCTTCAAACCGAATTTTTTGTTTAACTACATGATATTTAACACCCTTAGCCTTCTTAACGCATGATCCACCTTGAACTTTATAAGTGTATTGTTTAGAACGTAAGCCGACAAAGTGAGTCATGATTTTTCCGTTATTCTCATCTTTCATAAGGCCCGGCACTTTTTTATTCGCAGATGGTATATTATATGGGTTGTCAGCTAAATAGTCGCTGGTATCAAACAGATGTAGATCTCTTTTTATAACGTCTTCGTACACATCTTGGAAATGTATTTCATAAATCAATGAATCCGTGTCGGTATATAGCAGCTTACATTCAGACGGTTGAAATTTCCGAAGCATATATCCATAATGAAAATCATAAACACAAGTTTTCGAAATCTCTAGAATTGCTGCTCCAATATAGAGTGGTTCATTGAAAATTATTTTTGATTTGTTTAATTCTACGCTAATCAAGCATTCGTCGAAGATCGTTCTACTTCTAAAGTGTGGACTAGAAATTAGATTTTTTGCACCATATCTACCCTCCCATTTTCGAACTAATTTGACTACGCGATGTTTTCTTATATTCTCCATCGTTTTGCCGTAGACCGCGTTATTCATTAGCTTGAAAAGATTTTTTTCAAATTCGTTTTTGGCCCGCGAGCGGAGTCGTGTATTGACATCTATATATGGTTTCAACCACGGTGTCTGACTGAATTTTAAAACACGATGTATTTTTTTAAGCACTAATCCATTATTCATAGCTTGTTTTAGGTTCCTATAATGTAAAATATATTTCTCTTTAGGGTGTAAGGTTGTCATAGTTTTTCAATTGTGTCTATATAGTCATAAGGGAAAATACCTTTTCGGGTTAACAATTCGAAATTTTCTTTAGGTAAACCGCGAAACGTATTTCTGGTATTTATTAAATTCCTTTCATTGAGATTTGAGACTAGAGTGCTCATAAATCTAAAGGAATCTATAAATCGAAATCTAATATTAGTATTATTATCAAATATTGTGAAACTAATATACTGTTCTTTGTTTACGGGAAGCAATGAGACATTATTTCTCTTCGCTAAATCTCTAATTATAAAATGACTATCATATCCAGAGAGGTTGTGAAATACAACTGGAATTACAAAAGAATTGGTATAATTTAGATTACATTGATTATGCGCATATCCCCTGAAGTTACCTGTCAGGTGACAATGATCTCGCACTATCTTATCGGTAAGCTGGAAATTTTTATTACAAATATGACATGACTTTGTAGTGTCCTTGAGATTTACAACTTGATTCATTGGTTTCACGTTTTTCAATTTTGATGATACTGCAGCGGCAACTTCAGCCAACTGATCTGCGAACCAACTCATACAGTCTGTATTTCGATAAATTTTGTAATAAGAGAGACTATCATCATAACTGCATTTAAAGAAATATCCTGCACTAAACGCTTCATGCTTCTGATATTTTTCAGTCTTTAGCGTTCGTTGGGAATCATTATATGGTTTTAAGAAGGACTGAAATCGGAGTACATTAAAAATGGAACGCTTTCTTTGTTAACGTAGTTTTTAAATTCAATATATTTTCCGTAGGGAAAATTATTTTACATTCATTCATTTTTTCACATTCATCGGTATGCTCTTCCAACTTTTGTTGCGTTTGAAAGTAATTTAAACATCTGTCACAGAGAAACTTTTTACACCGATGCTTATTTAATTGCTTATATATTAGTCTAGACATATCCTTTATCAAAACGTAGTGATATTTTATTTCAACATTTTCATCGTCGTTGGTGTCCCAGTTATCGTAATTTAGTTTAGGAAAATAGAATAGAATAGAAAATAGAACAAGGCCTGGCTTTCTCGGAATTAAAGAAATTTACTTACCTAGATGGTTATAAACTCAACTAAAAATGGTTAATTTATGCCCCAAATTTAATATCCACTTTCCTTTGAGAAGCAGTCTCTAAATATAGGAAGATAGATTTTTGATACATCCTTAGGTAATGTAGTCAAGAAAATGTATACACTCATATGTATCTCATATCTATTCTTTATTACACTTTTCCTACAAATTTTTTATCGCCAGTACCGATGAGATCAGCGTGCTCGTTTCATAGGCGCTTATTCCGAGAAAGAGAAAGTACTTTTTTCCGAGGAATTACATCACGTACATATTGCAAGCTGGTATTTTTCTATAGGTGTTATAGGTTTTTATTAGTTGCTTGAATTAATAAGAGGTTAACGTGTTTGTCTACTTTCTGTTTGGTTAGACGACTGGGCACAACAGAGAAATTATATTTTGTATTTTAGTTTAGAGATAAACAAAAAAACATTAATTGAGATGTTGTTGAGTTTTTCAAATTTTGCAATTTGAGGAATAGTCATTGGAAACTGGATTCCAGTTAAATTCAAAACATCGGAATAGTGAGGGTACGAAGAAGTTCTACAGGTTTTTTTTGTTTGTCGGATATAGACCAGCTACTATGCTCCAGGGAAAACACGCCATCTTGTTTTTGTATATTTAAGCAAGCCTTTCTATTAGAAATTTGTTTGGGTAACCTTATGAAAGATGAAGCTCAATTGCCCAATTCA
This sequence comes from Pseudeuparius sepicola, assembly GCA_963920635.1. NCBI lineage: Eukaryota > Metazoa > Arthropoda > Insecta > Coleoptera > Anthribidae > Pseudeuparius > Pseudeuparius sepicola. The sequence goes on along the minus strand of OY987302.1, from coordinate 39,363,092 downwards.
TATTTGTTAATATTTACTTCAAGAGATATTATTCTGTTAAGGGCATACCCGCTTTGTCCTTCTTCAAACTCTTCGAGTGAATTTAAAATTTTTTCATATACGTTCGTTCTGAACCAGTAGTCTAAATCTACTCCTAAATCGATCTCACAGTTTTTGGTGTTAAAATACTTATTTTCTAGAATTTTATCATCTCCAGACTTTTTTATAAACTCTGCACAAAAGCAAGTATTCACTTTAATCATGGAGTGAGATTTTATTATTTTTTTAATTTAAAAATTGTGGAGCAGTCGTTTAGAAATTCCTTTACGTCTTTGTGTTTTAAATTGATTATTATGCTCGTATGCAGTCTGTTCGCGAAAGCCGAGGTGATATTTTCCCACTTCATGCGTTTTGCTAATTTCCCCTGAGCTAAACCCATTCCTGTATGAGAGTTTTCATTTAATAACTGCTTGATGGAGGCTCGAAATGCTTTAATCAACCCTAAAGAAGATTGTAATTTTCGACGAATACCCACCGAAAGATTTTGTTTCTTAAGACATTTATTGAAAAGAGTAATATTTTTGTTTGAAAAATTAACCCACCTATTTATTTTTATCGGTAATGGATTTATGTGTAATAACTGATAGGCTTTGGTAGCATTCTCACAAATTCCTTTAGTAATTTTAGTGATTTCTTGTTCATCGTTACTATTTGAAATTATAAGCATCTTTGTTTACTTAAATGAGCAACTAAATATTCTAACCTTACTTCTGAAACTGATGACAAGGTTCTTGGAATCTTAGACCAATTGCGCGACCACTTGCATTCTCTCTTCGCCGACTAATATAAAAATTAAACCATTTTCAAATATTTATACATATCCAATCTGATGACATAGCATGGTTGTTGACCTGCGACGTTAGCATATATTTAGCTGATGTTGCAGTTTGCAATGTGAGTCTATGAGTCAAGAAACCCATGAAATTTGACACCTTTGTAATCTGACACCGTGGTGTCATGTTTCATTTCCGGTTTCAAATTTCATGCTATTCGACAGAAAACAATTTGATGACAGCATGGTTGTTGACCTGCGGCGTTAGCATATACAGGGTTAGGCAGAATGAAGTATCTATTTTCTATGTACTGGTATTTGCTAATGGTTCAACTTTGAGCAAAAACTGAAACAAAATATTCTTGAGTAAACATGGAAATTCTATTTTCTCAATATCACATCAGTCAAATGACCTCTGCCTCGCTGCTGGCACTCCTGAAGTCTAGCACAAACATTTTGCTTCACTCGTTGCAACATTTCAATTGGGATTGCGTTAAATCTCGGTTCGAATATTATGCTTCAGTTGTTCCAAAGTTCGATTAGCTTTTAACTGACGTTTCTCGCACACAGTTTGGCAACTGTCATAAATTGCCATGTATCGGGAACACATGGTGACTTGATTTGAAATTAGATTTTTTTACATTATTGAATAAATGTAGTTCAAAAATTCACAGTCATTTGACTGATGTGATATTCAGAAAACAGAATTGCCATGTTTACTCAAGAACATTTTGTTTCAGTTTTTGATTAAAGTTTAACCATTAATAAATACCAGTATATAGAAAATAGATACTTCATTCTGCCTAACCCTGTATTTAGCTGATGTTGCAGTTTGCAATGTGAATCGATGAGTCAAGAAACCCATGAAATTTGACACCTTTGTAATCTGACACCGTGGTATCATGTTTCATTTCCGGTTTCAAATTTCATGCTATTCGGCAGAAAACAATCTGATGACATAGCATGGTTGTTGACCTGCGGCGTTAGCATATATTTAGCTGATGTTGCAGTTTGCAATGTGAGTCGATTATTGACCTGCTGCGTCAAGAAACCAGCGTATAATTTCGATGTTCGGTAGACTGTTGACCTGACGTGTCAGAAAATGAAATACTTTTATTAATAGATAAGAATAGATTGAAAATGACAAGTCTTTCACGTAAGGTTGAAAACTCATGGGTTTCGTTGTGTTGAAGTTTGTTTTCTGACAACCATATGAATCACATTTAATAAGCTTTTTTTTATATTCTCTTAGAGGTGCTAGTGTAAATAAGATGTTGATTAGGTAAGTATTATCTATCACAATTGGGAACGGTCTTATCAGTACAAAGCTCTTACTGCAAATACGATAAAAACCATAGCTATCCTTTAGACTTATAACTTGATACTTTTTTAACGTTTGTTTTTTGGATTCGTTAAAATTTTCAATCGATTCTACATATTTTTAATAACAGTATATTTTCTTCATTCAATAAATTTTCCATATTTTATTAGAGGAGCAAATAATATGTTGAGTCAGTAAGTATTATCTATCACACTCTCGAAAGATCTTATAAATACAAAGATCTTGCTGCTAATATACTAATAACCAGAGCTATCCTTTAGACTTACAACTTGATAACTTCAACGTTTTTTAGATTTATTAAAAAATTTCAATCGATTCTAGAAATTTTTACTAATAAAAGTATTTCAGTTTTTCCACATTTTATTAGAGGTATAAATAAGATATTGAGTAGGTAAGTATTATCTGTCACAGGTTTCGAACGGTCTTATCAGTACACAGTATTACTGCGATAAAAACCAGAGCTATTCCTTTAGACTTATAACTTTTCAACGTTTTTTAGATTTCTTAACATTAATGCGACTACTTCAGCCAACTTATAAACTTATAAAAAATAAGGAAGAATAATTTTGTAAATAAAATGAACGAAAATGTCCAAAAATATACTAGGAATTAAAGTAACCGCACCCAAAATTGTTATTAATATAATCTATCAAGTGTCAATGAATCCTGTCAAATGCACTTGGACGTATTTATATGTTCTGCGCTCAGAAGCAATCGGAATATTCAGATTTGAGTTTCAATTTTGTAGGGGTAAATAAAAGATTGACCAGGTTTCATATTTTATTTTTTACAATATTCTAAATTTATGTGTTTGAACTTTTTATTTATTTCATACATTTGAATTTCATATTTCAAATTTTGAAGAGATTTTAGATAAAAATCTAATCTTTTTTTGTAGTGTTGTCTGCGTCGCCTCTTGTCAGTGGGATTCATTCTTCCTCAAATTTAATATTCGTTGTCCTACCAATGAGGCCCAGACTCGTCAAGAAGATCTTCTTTCCGTTGGTGATTTCCCGGTTTATGTCTTCGATGCGTTCAGACGTAAATTCTTTTACGAACCGTGCAGGTAGCGCGGTTTGAAAATTTTCAAATTCGACGCACACTTTCTACCCGTACCTTGTTTCAATTCTTCTAAAAGATAAAATTTTATGTTTTTGACCAACCACTAACTCTCTTGCACTCACAATTTCTTTTACGAAGTTATTTTCGTTCAACTGTTTCAGAAAAGATATATTTCAATATTATTCAAGCACTGTTGACTGGGTATAGTGAGCTCTCCCAACGGCCTCCTCCTTATAACCCCAATGCCCACGACCTAAATGCTACGTCAACTGTTTTAGTGCAAACTGCATAATTTTTGCTTACGTTTTTTATATCAAGGTGCCACGTGTCAAGGTGATGAGATCACTGACCTTCAGGTTAACAAGGTGACCTCTTAAAGTTCATTGACCCTCAGGTCAAGGTTAACGGTGAACTCTTAAAGTTCATTGACCTTCAAGTCAAGGTTAACAAGGTGACTCTTAAAGTCCATGGACCTTCAGGTCAAGGTTAACAAGGTGACCTCTTAAAGTTCATTGACCTTTAAGTCAAGGTTAACAAGGTGACCCCTTAAAGTTCATTGAACTCGCGGGTCAATGACCCCTTAAAGGTTATCGATCTGGTAACCCCTTGACCTCTAGATAACCTTCAGGTCAAGGTTAATTGAACGTGACCCCTTAAAGTTCATTGAACCCGCAGGTCAAGGTCATTTTCAAATTTCCCGCCTTGGCGGCCATCTCGTGATGTCACTTCCGTTCCCAGAAAAAGTGCCACGTGTCAAGGTGACCCCTTAAAGTTCATTGACCTTCGGGTCAAGGTTAACAAGGTGACCTCTTAAACTTCATTGAATTTCAGGTCAAGGTTAATAAGGTGACCTCTTAAAGTTCATTGAGCTTTAGGTCAAGGTTAACAAGGTGACCCCTTGACCTCTAGATAACCTTCAGGTCAAGGTTAATTGAACGTGACCCCTTAAAGTTCATTGAACCCGCAGGTCAAGGTCATTTTCAAATTTCCCGCCTTGGCGGCCATCTTGTGATGTCACTTCCGTTCCCAGAAAAAGTGCCACGTGTCAAGGTGACCCCTTAAAGTTCATTGACCTTCAGGTCAAGGTTAACAAGGTGACCTCTTAAAGTTCATTTAATTTCAGGTCAAGGTTAATAAGGCGACCTCTTAGAGTTCATTGAGCTTTAGGTCAAGGTTAACAAGGTGACCCCTTAAAGTTCATTGAACCCGCAGGTCAAGGTCATTTTCAAATTTCCCGCCTTGGCGGCCATCTTGTGACGTCACTTCCGCCCCAGAATCCCCTTTGCTATACTACTTACTTGGTTGCCTAACTATAATTATAGAGATGACCTTTCCATAATATTGTTTTAAGGTTTTATGGAATAGTAGGCTGCGTATAGAAAATATGATGTTATAATAAACGGCGAATACTTTCCGTTTGAACGCTTGCGGCAAGATTTCAATAGGGATTACTTGGAAGTTTACAATAATTACAGAGACTTCTACCCAAGCTTTATGAATACGCGCGATAAGAGCCCACTACTTAATTATGCTGACTTTAAAAACCGGGCGACGCTGTTCGTTATCGACTGCTCACATCGCAATGAAACAGTTAAAATGAGCACTGTTGATGTTAAATTGGATATTGAGAGCTCTCAAGGATTTCCAGATAAGACTCGTGCATGACAGAGTCTTGGAGTATTTACCGTTGAACGAAACTGTAAGAAGCTATATGATGTAAACAGATCCCGGATATAAATGCAAGGACATCAGCATCATACCAACAATTTTATTCGAGAACTAAGTTAAGATGAAGATTGCTGTAATAGATATTCAAGGTTTCTTGGTGGAGAATGAGTTTTATCCCAAGGAATTGACAATTAAAATTAATGGTCAAGTGATGCATATGGTTATAGCTCCCCCAAAAAGTTTTATATCTCTTAACAATTTAAATAAGAGGCATGTGCGAGTTATGGAAGAAAATTTTCTGGGGATAAAATATTCGAGTGGACATTTTGAGTACAATAAATTGGTTGAAATACTGGAAACTACTCTAGTAGACATCCACATAGTTTACGTGAAGGGACATCAAAAAGAACGTTTTCTACGTGAAATAATCAACAATAAAGTGGTTGATGTGGGAAATTTGCAAAACAATTGGATAGAGGTGCCGCTATTTGAAAAAGACATTCCGATGTGCCTCCACCACAATGAAAATAAAAAATGGATGTGTAGCTTTAGGAATTGTGAAAAATTATATTCTTGGTTAGAAAAATACTTAATTGATTACTAAAAGTTGTAAGATTTTACATAAATAAAGGCCTTTATTAGCATTTTGTTGTTTGATTCCTATAAAAAAGAGAGAGAAAACTTAAGTGGGCCACACTTTAGAAAATGATGTTGAGTGCAGAATACCTGTTACTTCATTCTCTGATTATCAATAACATAATATACGTCTATAAACCGTTTGACGTAAACGATGTTGCTATTTGTATGGATGATTCATTAAATTGCATTTCATTAACTCCTACAACTACCACTGATGAAGTTGTAATGACAAAGATACCAAGTAATATCAAACAGTATAAACTTCGAATGATATTTGAAAATGGTACAGTTGCTGACATAGAGTGGGTTACACCAATTTCTAAAACGTTAAATGAGCTGCAGCAAGTTACAACAAGTCAATCCCTAGAAAGCGTGGTTTATTTTATTGCCACATGATCGTCGCGCTTGATTTTAAAATGGATGATTAAATTAATCCATAAGTTGGTAGAAGATCAATGGATTAAAAAACTAACAACAGTTGTGGAGCTACAGTATTTGTATAGTCTTAACACATAATAAAGTTATGAAAATAAAAGTAGTTTCATTTTTTTGTCAGCTCCCCAGTATTCTGACGGTCATTCGTTGAAAATATCCCAGTTGTGTTTTGTAAACATCCAACTTATAAAAACAGGCCGACATGTGAGATCACATCAACATTCTCAGGGTTAGCCATCTGTGTTTTCTAAACATTCAACTGACGAGCTGATGGAAATTTTGTCTCAAAAACATTCTCAGGGTTAGCCATCTGCGTTTTGTAAACATTGAAAACAGCGATTTTGCATGCCTGAGGAGCAGGAATTCTGGTTAGCTCCACCCACTTACACATGCGCAGCAAGCCTTCAAGGAGGCAAAGTCCAACAAGCTATTTCCATAAAGTTAAAGGACACATTCGATTGGGTCTTGGGTGTCCCCTCAGGAATAATGCAAGCTCGGTAAAATTTTACACTATATCTTTGCTATCAACTAAAATTTTCTTCAGTTCTGTGACCAGCATTCGTGAAACTTGACATCATGCAGTGCAGTGGGGCTAATATACTACAAGACATTATCATAACTGTAAGTTCAATGAAAAATATTATTTATCTTTAAACATTTTTTGTCTCATTTAGTGATTTTTTAAATTATTCTCTCATTTAGTTCAAGTGATTTGTTATTGGTTATTTGGAATATGAGATGTGAAAAAACGACTATTCAAGAAAAAAGAAAAGATCGCTACTATTCGTTCATTTGCTCATAATTCAGTATTAATTTGAAAAATCAAACAAAAATATACTCAGATTTTTTCTCTTTGTTACAGCCATTGAACCAAAATAATGGTGATGTTGATTTATTTACCTTACTTGGAGGGCAACAAACCCAACCCGAACCCGCACCTCAACCATCTACTTCAAATAATCCAACACCAGCAAGGAGGGGCAAAGGCAAGGGGAAAAATATGTCCCTGTTGCAATCGGTGAGGGAGGATGACAACATAAGTGTCATCAGTGATGCGATTGTTGGAGGTAACGAAGAGTTCTTCAACACACAGCAAATCCGGGGGCAAAGTCCAACAAGCTATTTCCATAAAGTTAAAGGACACGCAAACGTCTTCTGTAAAAGGAAGATCAGCGACATAAAGGTGCAGAGAAATTCTATCAAAGAGCAGTTAACCAAACTGGAAGCCAGGAAGAAAAATATTCTACAAAATATGGATAGATAAACGCGAGAAGAAACCCAAACCAACAGTCCCATGACAAAATTTCAAGATTTTTTTGATTTTGATATGTAATTATTATATTTCCCTAATAAACATATAATTTACCAATTTTGATTGTCATTTCTTAACCTAAAAACACATTTTGAAACTTTGATATTATCTGAAAGGAAAGAAGTGATAAGAAAAAAAAGGTAAGTATACACTTTCATTTTCTTTATACATGATACAGGTGAAAAAAAAAACCAACAATCACTTTTTAATACTTTTGAATTTAAATTAATATTAACAATTTTCTTATTTATCTCATACATTTCAATCTCATACTTTAACTCATCTAGAGATTTCAAATACATTTGAAGTTTCCTTCGATTGTACAGGGTTTTTCCGTATATTTTTCAACCCACCCTAGAAATAAACTTTTTATATGAAAGTTATAGGATTTTTTACGAGCCATTTGAATCTGTTAACAGATGAAACAAACGAACTTCGGAAAATTGAGAAAAATATATAAACTTTTGTTTTTTAAATGGAACATCCTGTATATTTTTGGATTTTTGAAATCTACTGGTTCTTCTGATTCCAACGATATATATGTTACATATTTGCTCCACCCGCCTGCTCAGTATTTCACGTTGCATAATTTGACTATATAGTGTAAGGATCAAGAGACCCATGGAAAAACAAATTTGTATTTATTCATATATATTTTAATAACTTTATTAGAACTTTATTAACAACAAGAAAAATAAAATTATAAAGGGTTATAATCTCGACGTATCCACCATTACTTCGTAACATCTTGTGATATTGTTTTTCCATTTATTTAAGGCATTTCTAACGAATTGAAAGTCTTCCCTATTTAGCTCAAAAATCTCTACTTCTAATTTATTTCGAAGGATATTGATATTTTCCGGTCTGTCATAATATATTTTATTTTTTAAATATCCCCACATATCCAAGGAAGGCTGGTCCGGGCTGTTTGCCAGCCATCTAATTGAACCATGTCTTCCTATCCATGAATTATATTTGTCATTCAAATAATTTGTTACCGATTTACTAAATAAAATAATTTTTGCGGACGAAGCTACGTTCACAACAGCCGGAATGTGTAACAGGCAAAATAAAAGATACTGGAACACAGAAAATCCACATAAGTACCAAGCTGTTAAAATCCAAGGGCGACAATCACTGAACGTTTGGTGTGGGATATTAGAAAATAGAGTTTTGGGGCCGATTATTTTTGAAGGCAGTTTAACCGGAGAAAGATACAAAAATTACCTTGAGAACGAAATTGAAGTCTTACTGCAACATCTTCCGAACCGCCAACAATTAATTTGACAACAAGATGGGGCACCCCCACATAACATCAGGTCGGTAACAAATTATTTGAATGACAAATATGATTCATGGATAGGAAAACATGGTTCAATTAGATGGCCGGCAAACAGCCCGGACCTGCCTTCCTTGGATATATTTCTGTGGGGATATTTAAAAAACAAAATAGATTATGACAGACCGGAAAATATCAATACCCTTCGAAATAAATTAGAAGAAGAGATTTTTTAACTAAATACGGAAGTCTCAATTCGTTAGAAATGACTTAAATAAATGGAAAAACAATATCACAAGATGTTACGAAGTTAATGGTGGATACGTCGAGATATAACCCTTTATTATTTTATTTTTCTTGTTGTTAGTAAAGTTCTAATAAAGTTATTAAAATATCTATGAATTAATACAAATTTGTTTTTCCATGGGTCTCTTGATCCTTACACTATATAGTCAAATTATGCAACGTGAAATACTGAGCAGGCGGGTGGAGCAAATATGTAACATATATATATATATATATATATATATATATATATATATATATATATATATATATATATATATATATATATATATCGTTGGAATCAGAAGAACCAGTAGATTTAAAAAATCCGAAAATATGCAGGGTGTTCCATTTAAAAAACAAAAGTTTTCTCAATTTTCCGACGTTCGTTTGTTTCATCTGTTAACAGATTCAAATGGCTCGTAAAAAATCCTATAACTTTCATATAAAAAGTTTATTTCTAGGATCAAAAATGGAGGTTCTAGGGTGGGTTGAAAAATATACGGAAAAGCCCTGTACATACTGAACAGTCTAATCTCAACAGAAGTTTTCATTCTTCAAGGGAAAATTCGAAATTCGTGGTTCTACCTTCTGTTGGTCCAAGGCTCATTAAAAACACCTTCTGTCCACGCTCAATTTCCCTATTTAATTCTATAATTCGTTGCGTAGTGAATTTGTCTGTAAATCTTTGCGGTAGCACGGTGTAAAATGTAAAAAATTCCACAGAAATTCTTTCTGTATACTGTGTGCAAACTCTTCTAAACGATAATACTTGAAGCTCCTGTCCAATTTCTCTACGTCGAACCTTCATGAATGGTTTAATCAACGATTTTTTATTTAATCGATTAAAGAACGTCTCCATTTTAAGGTATAAAACTCACTGGAGAAATAAATGAACTCGTTAATGTATTTCAACTTGAAGAAAGGAGTGGGAAGAAAACTCTACTATTTAAGTTATAACCTTCTCGGTTTTGTCTCATTGCTTTTTCATACTCAAACATCTTACGATGTCAGCAGAAATCGGGACGGTAAGTGATGACATTATTAAAACTCTTGAAAAAGTGTTTACGCTTATTAATAATTCTGATGAGGCTACTTTAGTGCATTGGAAAAAAATAATAAATTCAAACATCCGGTTAGTTCATAAGGCATTGAAAAGGGCTGACTGTAATTATGGCACTCGGTAAATTACAAACTAACTTGAGTTATTTGAAACGATTTAAAGTGTACTTAAAAAAATTACAACACGTTGGAACAGGTCAACGTAAGCGGGAAAGTCGAAGCGATAGGGTGAAGTGGGAGGATATAAAATCAATTTTTAATAATCGTATACGCACGGGTGTTATAATTAATTTAAAGCACATAGATATTCTGCAGTTTTTTAAAGATGCGTTTTTTGCTTTTAAAACTCGCATTAATAGAATTTTAAGATCATTCAATATAATTAAAGTAAATGCTGTCTTTTGTGGAGAATTTATTAAAACGTCTGGAGATCAGGAGATACTTGAGAATAAATATTTTAATACAAACAATGAAATAATCGAACAAGGAACACAGTTAAAACAATGGTTTGAGAGCAACATTATTGGAACAATTTTAGCTGCCATTGAGTCCTTCGAACATCAGGAGTCCAGTTGGACTCTTCACAGAATCTTAAGTTTGGAAGTTAATATAAACAAGGTAGAGATGGGAAACGGTGGTAGATCTTACATAAACCTCCCGGAATCAATACAATCTAAAAAAGCGTGTATTAACATTCAAAATGATGATAATCTTTGTTTTGAGTATTGTGTAAGCTCTATATCCACCTGTTGGAAGACCAAATTGCACATCCTCATATCCCCACCCTTCAACCGTTTTAAACCTAGATGGCCTTGAATTTCCTGTAACTCTAAGTCAAATAGCAAAATTTGAAAAAATGAATAATATATCGGTAAATGTGTATGTCCTAGAGTTAGTGTCAAATGAAGATAAATCAAGCACATTTAGAACTTCTCCAGCTCGTCTAACTAAAAACAAAATGGAAAAACATGCAAATTTACTTCTAGTTCAGGACACATATTTTCCAAAAGTCGGTGAACATGAAGCTCTCCCTACCGATGAATCAACAACCGAAATCAATTACCACTACTGTTGGATTAAAAATGTATCAAGATTAATAAAATCCCAAACTACAAAGCATAAATGTAAGATGTTTGTTTGTGATAGATGCTTAAATTATTACTCATCCCAAGAAAAGTTAAACGAACACATTTAATATTGTCGAGATATAAACAACTGCAAAGTCTCATTTCCGAAAAATAAGTATATGGAATTTAAAAATTATATCCATAAGGAAAAAGTACCATTTATTATTTATGCTGATTTCGAATCAATCCTAAAACCTTATGATGAATCTCAATGTTTAAAAATCGCTAGGTATCAAGAACATGAAGCGTTTAGCGCAGGCTACTATTTTAAATGTGATTATGATGATACATTATCTTTCTATAAGAGTTACCGTGGAAGTGATTGCATGTCTTGGTTTGCGAATGAAATGGAAAATATAGCACTCTGTTGCTTCAAAATTAAAAACTAATGAGCCAATGAGTGAATCTATAAGTTTAAAAAATGCAACTGCTACATGTCACATATGTGAAAAACCGTTTAATTCTAACGATATAATAGTAGTGATCGTGATCACATGACATCACGTTTTCACGGATACGCGCACCAAGCGTGTAACTTAAATTACAGAAATTCCTTTGTAGTACCGATAGTATTTCATAATTAGTGGGTACGACAGTCATTTTATTATAAGAGATCTTGCTAAAAAGCATAATGTGACATTGCTTCCAATAAACAAGGAAAAATATATTAGTTTTACAGTTTCTGATACCGATACTGAAGTTAAATTTAGATTCATGGACTCCTTTAAATTGTTAGGCTTCTCTTGGGATACATTAGCATCGTCTCTCGATAAAGGGGACTCTATTAATACCCAAAAGGAATTTAGTGATGTATCTTCCAACAATCTAGATCTGTTAACCAAAAAGGGGGTATTTTGTTATGATTATATCGATGACATAAATAAACTTAATGAGAAGTGTTTACCACTAGTTGAGCAATTCTATAGCAAGTTAAACGATACTCACATTAGCCAAAGCGATTACAGACATGCTCAGTTAGTTTGGGATAAATTTAATATTCAAGTTTAGGTGAATATAGTGACCTATATCTCAAGACTGACATTATGATTCTTACCGATATATTTCAGAACTTTAGGAAAACTTGTATAAAGATTATGGCTTGGATCCGGCTTGGTGCTACACTTTACCTGGATACACTTGGTGTATGCTTAAATATACTGGGTGTCGATTAGAAACCTTTCAAGATATTGTAATAGATATTCTGAAGCAAACAACAAATACTTACTTTATTTGGATGTAAATAATTTATACGGGTGGGCAATGGGGTAATCTCTTCCTTATGGTAACTTCCAATGGGTGAATACAAACATTAACGTGATGAATATTCCGGATAACGGTCCAGAAGGATACGTTTCCGGAAAATTTACATGACCCCCATAAAGACCTACCGTTTTGCGCAGAACATTCTAAACCTCCAAATTCCAAACTCGCCAAACTTATGACAACTCTTAATTCAAAAGAAAAGTATGTTGTACACTACAGGGCTCTTAAACAGGCGTTAAGTCACGGTTTAATTTTAAAAAAGATTCATAGGGTTTTAAAATTTAGTCAGTCTGCCTGGCTAGCTCCTTACATTAAATTTAATACAGACTTGAGGACAAAAGCTAAGTTTAATTTTGAAAAACAAGTAATTAAATTGATGGTTAATGCCGTATACGGTACCATGGAAAATATTCGCAAACATAGAAATGTTAAATTGGTTAGAAAATGGGAAGGTAGGTATGGAGCCAAGAATTTAATTGCTAGCCCGGTTTTTAACAGCCGATTAATTTTTAATACAAATTTAGTTGCAATTGAACTGAATAAAACTGAAGACGTGTGTTTAGAATTTCCATTACGACTACATGTTGCAAAAATATTCAACTGACCAATGCAAACTACTTTATACGGACACTGATAGCTTACTTTATGAATTAAAATGTGATGACGTGTACGATGAAGTTATAAAGCGAGATTTGCATCGTTTTGACACCAGTGATTATTCGGTTGATAATCAATATAATATACCGCTTGTAAATAAAAAAGTGCCAGGTCTTATGAAAGATGAACTTAATGGAAAAATAATGACTCACTTTGTCGGTCTTAGGTCAAAAATGTACACGTTTCTGATTGAAGGCGAGCAATGTATTAAAAAATTAAAGGGGATTAAGTATGGTGTTGTTAAGAATTATTTAACTTTCGATGATTATGTAAATTGTCTACTTAAGAAAAAAGAAAAGACCGCTACCTATTGCACTATTCGTTCATTTGCTCATAATGTTTTCAGTATGAAACAAAACAAAATTGCACTCAGCCCTTTCGATGATAAACGATACTTAGTTAATAATGATGTCACTCTACCTTGGGGACACTACGGTATTCCACAAATTGAGAACTGAAATCTACACCATGCCTGTACCAGTAAAATATAAATGTACAACATGTGGTGCGGCAACAGATACACCCATCAGCTCATGTATTCCATGCAGTACCAAGAATTTATTCAAAGATGTGACAAAACACATTCCTTCTCATTATTTTAGTCCTAAATAAGTGTATTAGGGTAATAAATAAAAGATTTATTAACTTCGTGTGTTTTTTATTTAATAAAACCTCCTCCTATACAAATCAGCTAAACCAAAGTTCTCATTGAATGAGAGAAGTTCAAAAATACAGTATACATTAATATTATCTGACAGAGTACATAGTGATTTTATAATATCTATAGCATTTATATTATAGTTATATTTTAATAACAAATCATTCACTTCATCTAACATGTTATAATAAAAATCCAATAAGTTATATTTTAATATTAAATTAATTTTTGAGGTTATTTTACAATCAATTGTAAACAATTCCATTACATCAGAAGCAGTGAAATAAAAATTAATATCCCCTTTAGAAATCACAATCATCATATAGTTGATACCAGGGTACAATTCTTTTGGTGGTATTGCAACCCAATTTTTCAAGGATTTTGTTTAATTCCACTGTAAACTGGAACCATTCAGAACGGTCCATGGATATAGGATTTGACGGATCCAACAGGTTTATAATTTGCACTGCTGGTTTGAATAATTCGTGGAACAAGGGCAAATTTCAGTTTTCTATTCAAGTATCTCCAGCTTGCCTAAATATCTATTACTTAATGTATTGCAACCTTTGAGCTTTAACGAACGCAATTGCACACACAAATTTTGTCACATAAAGACTTTTTCATTACGAATATGTTCCGTATATTGACTCCTCTATAGCAAAATGGTGTTTATGCTGCACACGCTGGAAACTATATCCTTCATCTCTACCACGACGTATCACTTTAGTTAAAATATATACAATATACAGTGTTTCGCTTAAAGTCGAGACAATTCATTATTTTTTTACGGGTTGACCGATTTTTAAAAACTTTTTTTAAAAAATATAGTGCTCTGAAAGATCTACATTTTGACACTAATTTTTTTCAGATTTGTCTTTTCCATGACCTACTATGATCAAAATTATACCCCCAAAAACTGCAAAAGTACATTAGGCATTTTTTTAGGAAAAAATGAATAGCACAGTCGTATTGACCATACCCGAAAACCCCACATACCTACCAAGTTTCACGGTCTTAACTTATACAGGGCGTTCACAAAATAGCTTCAAACATTGCAAAAATACGGTTTTTCGTAGTACTCTGTACAAACACCGAGAGATATTTTAAAATTATTTCTTTGCAGTTTGATTAGGGCTCACATAAGCCATCAATTCCCACGATTTCATGGCCCTGCCTTATACAGGGCGTTCGCATTAAAAATACAAAAATTTTAAAAAATCAATTTTTCTGTTGGTGTTTTTTTACATTCTTTCTACAATTTTAACTTATGCCTATTAAAAATATAAACAATATTAAATTTTAGAATATATTTTCAATAAAAAGCACCCTTCTCTTAATTTGAAAAAGTTTAAAAATTGATTGGTATCCACGTATCCAGGGTGCTCTTTATTGAAAATACTTTCTAAAATTTAATATTGTTTATGTTTTTTAATAGGCATAAGTTAAAATTGTAGAAAAAAAAGTAAAAAACACCAAGAGAAAAATCAATTTTTTTTCTATTTTTGTATTTTAATGCGAACAGGCAGGGCCATGAAATCGTGGGAATTGATGGCTTATGTGAGCCCTAATCAAACTGCAAAGAAATAATTTTAAAATATCTCTCGATGTTTGTACAGAGTACTCCGTAAAACGTATTTTTGCTATGTTTAAAGCTATTTTGTGAACGCCCTGTATAAGTTATGACCGTGAAATTTGGTATGTGGGGTTTACGGGTATGGTCAATACGACTGTGCTGTTCATTGGCATCTAACCCTATTCATATATCCACATGTCATCTAACACGTATGGTTTTCTGATCGCAGATGACATCCCGTGATGCCAACTGTCATTCCCTATGTTGCTAAATCAAAACATTAGTAGGGGCGGCGGTGTCCGAGTGGGTCTTTGGATTAGACCCACGCTTTGGCACCGTACGTCGTGGGTTCGAGTCCCACCACGGTATGTGTCATGGGTGTTGTGTTTGTATTTATGTTTGTATATGTCCTTAGGTTAAGAATGAATAGTTGACTATTATAAAAGAAGGGGGACGTGTAACCACGTCACGTTGGCATGGTCCCCGAAACTGGGCTAATGATATCCGTAAGGTACAATCGAACCCAATAAGCAGAAAAAAAACATATCTGTGCGATTTATTATAGTTTGTTATTGATATTTACTATTATAATATATTGTTTGCAGACCTAGTTATCGTGTTGTTAGATGTGTAAGGTAAGGTATCATGAACTATGAAAGGACAATCCGTAATTTGCCGAAAATGGATGATTTTTTAGTAGCACAATTTTTTCTAATAATCCGATTTAGCGTCTGCCGAAATTCATGGGATAAAACTGCAAAGGTTTGTACCTACGTTGTAGTAATAGTACAGTATTATGAGTTATTAATAAAGAGAGAACCTCGTCCTAGGAACCATCCTGAAGGCGCTTTTATAAAGGCGCCATAGTGCTTAGAAGTACTGAGCCCCAATTCCGGACTTTAGGCCCAACCTAGCCAAAAAAAATTGCAGAAAAACGATTGAATAGGTATTTACGAAAAAAAAACACTTCTTGACTAAATGTGGTTTCACGGGGCATCATAAGTCTGGGAGTTTGAGGTTAGAATTTTGAAATTCCTTGCAACTTTCACTGTCGAATAAGGTTATGTCTCAGAACACTTCAGTGGTATCGCTATGTTGCCAAATTACCTTTTTAAAACACTTGTGACTTTCCCGCCAAATTTCTAAGAAAGCCTAAAAACTTGATAGTTACGTAAATATATTTTTTTTTAAATAATCGTAGTGTCCAGGAATTGTTTTATCAAGTTTGTCAAATTTCGTCAAGTAGGTACCTACCCTATTATATGGAGTGATGATGCTATATTTGAAGTTTTTGTTGGTGATAGTCGAAGCCGAGTAATTACAACTAAAGGAGAAGTGTATCACACGGACTGCCTTAAGAAGAAAGTTAAGTTTCCGTCTTCTGTGATGATTTGGGGATCCATGTCAGCTAGAGGGGTCAGAAAATTACACTTTGTAGATGGCATCATGAACGCTGATAAATACATTAACGTCCTTCAAAACAATTTGAAACTAAAAATTGAAGAACTGCGTTTGGAAAATATTGAATGTATCTTCCAACAAGATGGCGCCTCTTGTCATACGGCTAAAAAGTGAAAGATTGGATGTTAGAAAACAATATTTCGCTTTTAAAATAAACGGTTAGCAGTCCAGATCTTTCGCCGATCGAAACATTATGGCATATAATGAAGGAGTTGCGATCACAACCCGCAAGAACTGTTCCAGAGTTGCATGCTTGTCTCCAAGAAATTTGGAATAGTTTATTCTCTCCAGATGATTTACAAACATTAGTTAACACTATATTGAGACGTATCGAGGCAGTAATAAGTCAAAAAGGCGATGTAACGCAGTGGTATTTAATTTTTGACGATTTTCTGTTTATTGACAATATTAGGAATTTCTTTTAAAACATTTCTTTGTTAGTTAAAATATAGTTTAATTATATGCCAAAAGTGAATAAACGTTTCCTATATAATTAGAAAAATGAGTTGATTTTAATAAATTTTCTGTCAACACGATAAATTTCTTCAAAAAACATATTGTCCAAACTCGTTGCCTTGGTTACCACCTTTATTTTTAGCCTTCAAAAATCACAAATAAACTTGTCAGATTACTGTCACTGTCCAAGAATATTCTTTCAGCTCTAAAATTCGCACAAAATCGCTTTCTAACCTTTTTACTACTTCAGGCTCAATTCCCAGGGCTTATATATTCAAAAGGAAGACTGGAGAATACTCTAGAATATTCCTGGCCAATGATAGTTCACAAATCATAAAGTTCTAGCAAACTTTCTAGAAAGTTATGGAAGCTCTACAAGGGAAACAATGAAAACTAAAGGAAAATGGGGCCCTGGGGGCCTCAGGCCAACAAAGATGTGACGGAAAATGCCTCTAAATTAATTACAAAAATTATAAAACTGTATGTAGAATACCCAAACTTAAAATTTATCTGCTAAATCTTTGAGTAGGTTAGAAAACCGTGCAGACATATTCATTGAAAGCTGATATAACAACTTTAGAGGCATTTTTCGTTACACTGCCCCCCTCTAATATTTGATCGTCCCGATCAAATTATATAACCTTCATCTATCTTTTCATGGTACGGAGACAACCTGACGATATTTACTATCTTCATCTTTGCTGTTTGGCTACGTCTTATACGATAAACGACATCATTAATCTTGTTCACGACGATGTATGGTCCCTCCCAACATTTGGAATACCTCCGACTCAAAATTGCGGCCCTGATCAGAGTGTAGTTCTCTTGGGACACCAAAACGACATATCCAATTTTGGAACAGGACCTCTGCGACTGTGGTGGCCTCTTGGTTAGGGATTGGATAAACTTCTGGCCATTTGCTGAAGTAGTCCATAACAACTAACACATAACGGTTGCCAGATTCGCTGGTTGGGATCGGTCCTGCTACGTCGATGGTGATTGTTTCAAAAGGAGCTCCGACGAGGTATTGCATCATTTTACCCCTGTTCCTAGTTTTTGGTCCCTTCGCCGAAGCACATTCTTCACACCGGCGGCACCACTCTTCGACATCTTCCCGACAGTTTACCGAGTAAAACCTCTCTCTAACTTTATTCAAGGTCTTACTAATGCCAAAGTGTCCACCTCCAACGCCTTCGTGCACGGCTTTCAGGACCTCCGACACTCTATTCTTGGGCAGTTCTGTCAGAAATAGCTTTTCTTTTCCATCTGGACTTTCCCAAACTCTCTTTAGTACACCATCTTTAATTACTAACGAGTCCCATTGTGCCCAGTATGCCTTCAACTCTGGTGATTTGTCCGAAACATCTTTCCATTCAGGTTTGGGTATATGTCTTAATTTTAGGTCAAATATTATACCGAATATGGGATCTTCGCTTTGCTCTCTGGCGATGACTTCCGAATCCCAATTTTCAGGTCCACGGACAGTAGTTCGTTTACATAAAATTAGGTTTGGGTTTTCTCTTAATTCCTGTCGACTACAGTGATGACAGTCTTCTTGACAATGCATCAGCATTCTTATGGTAGTCCACTTTGCGGTGTTCCACTTTGAAGTCATATTCCTGCAGCCTTTGAAGCCATCTTGCCACTTGTCCTTCTGGGTTCTTGAACTGGAATAGCCATTTTAGTGATGCGTGATCTGTTCTTAATATGAAAGGTTGGCCATATAAATACTTGTGGAAATGTTTAACGGCCTTGACCACTGCTAGCAGTTCCCTTCTTGTCACGCAGTAGTTTCTCTCTGGCTTTGACAGAGTTTTACTGAAGTAGGCAATAACTTTTTCCTGCTCCTGGGACAGCACTTCTCCAACACCAAAGTTGCTGGCATCTGTATCCAGGATGAATGTCTTTCCAGGAACGGGAAACGTCAAAATCGGTGAAGAACATAAAGCTTTCACAAAGGTCTGAAATGCTTCTTCAAAATCTGAGGTCCAATATAATCGATCTCATCCTCTGTGAGCCTATGCAGCGGCCTGGCTATGTGTGCAAAGTTTAGGATGAATCTCCTGTACGAAGTGCACTCACATTTTTCAATTGACTCTATCTTTTCTGGGTCTGTTTTAACTCCTTGCTCTGAAATTACATGCCCAAATATCCAACTTCCTTCTTGAAGAAACAGCATTTATTTGAGCTTAGTTTTAGGTTGTTAGCTAAAATGTCATCTATATTCTGGGTAAAGGTTAGCTCATAGACAAACCCAAATAAAGGTTTGTCTATGGGTTAGCTGTCCTTCTTGGTGACGTCATTTAACCGTCGATAGTCTACGCAGAACCTCATAGAACCATCCTTCTTCTTCATTAGGATAACTGGAGAAGCCCACGGGCTCTGTGACGGTTCAATGATTCACTGTTGTTCCATTTCCTTTATCATAGCTCATAGCTCTTCTTGCTTAGCAAGGGGTATCCTTCGGGGAGCCTATTTGATCGGAGAGCTAATACCAGTATTTATCCTGTGCTGCACTAAACCTGTCCTTCCAAAATCGCATTCAGACGTATCAAACACATCACGATTTTCTTCAATCAGTTTTCGCAGCTGGTACTGCTGCTCCATTGTTAAGTAAGCAGCGGCTTCTTCGACCATATTCTTCAGACTCTCTGGTAGGGGCTGTGGAACTTGCTGTGGTGCAACCTGATTTCTCATAACTGCCTGAACTTCATGGCATAACCCAATCTTTTCACCTTTGCTCAAATTTTTATCATAGTTCTTCAGGTTAGCAATCCGCACAAATATTACACGACCTCTTTTGATGGTCAGCGTCTTTGCAGGGAATATACCTCTTTTATACAGTCCGCGTTCTTCTTCGGGTTCCACAATAATTGTTTCGCCATTCAGTCCATCATAGGTGGCCTTGATAACCTTTTCTGAATTAGCCGGAACCGTGGTATCTTCACAAGCGGTCACAGTTCGGGTAGTGTTGCCAGCCATGTTAGGACATGTCATCAGAATCTCTTCTGTCTTTGTCGTCAAAATTCTCTCGTGAACTTCTATCTTGAACCGCTGTTCACGCATGACATCTAGTCCTAATATGACATCGTCGGTTATTTCTGCCACAAGGATTCTGAACTTGAACTCCTGTAACTGGAATTTCTTCACCATTTGCCAATTCGACAATGTAGGTGGTGGTGCAATCCTGCAGTGGGCTATGATGTTCGGCCTCACGATGGTATGACTAGAACCAGTGTCCACCACGATGTCACATTCCTGGCCGCAGATCTCAACAATCCAAACTCGTTGTTTTGGTTACCACCTTTATTGTCTAGCCTTCAAAAATCACAAATAAACTTGTCAGATTACTGTCACTGTCCAGCTCTAAAATTCGCACAAAATCGCTTTCTAACCTTTTTTACTACTTCAGGCCCAATTCCCAGGGCTTATACAGGGTGAGTTTTTTTCGATGCTCACTATGGGGATCTCGGAAACTAGCAGAGCTAGAACAAAGGTTAAATAGGGAAATAATTGCAGTATTGAATGCTCAATCTAATGCCCTTTTTGGATTTTTAAAAAAGTTCATGGCTCACTAGATATTTTGAAAAGAGTGATTTTTTGCTATTTCATCAGATCTCTGTAGCTCCGTTATTTCTGATTATACAGAAAAACTGTTGAGACAAAAATTGTAGATAATTTTGGGCCTAATAAGATAATCCAATCCAATTGTTTATGTTGTTTGTGATTTTTGAGATATGACATAAACTTGTGTTTTTTTTTAATGTAAATCATAGTTGGCGTGGCCTTATCAAATCGGCCATTTTTTGAGCTTTCCAAAAATATAATACTCGGCATAGTTATTATAAAAAATTATTAAATTTTCACATAGTCAGCCATGGAATATTTTCATAATTACGTTCTATTTTATAATAAGACATACTTCAAACTTTCAAATATTTTATTTTTAGCTGGTAACAACATGTAACAAAATAAAACAAAAATTATCATGATGGAGCTCCACCACATAATTATTTGCCCGTAAGAAATTACCTAGATCAGCTCTATCCAAATAGTTGGATAGGGAGAAACAGACCTATTTCCCGGCAGCCCCGATCCCCCGATTTGTCTGTTTTGGATTTCTTTTTGTGGGGAACCGTACAAAATAAAGTATGAGGCAATAGGGAAGTTGACGGTTTTTCAAATTTAGTGCCAATGTAATTTACCATTTCACAGCTTTGTTAGAGAGAAAATCCACTTTTTCTTTTCCCGCCAATTTCAGCGATTTTTAAAAATTTACGTCACAATAGTTTATCCCCATTTTTCCCTATGTAAATGTACTCTGCGATCTCTTCTTCTTCCAACCTGGCTGTATCGATTATGCCGTAAACCGCTGTGAAGCAAGTCACAAAACGATGCCCAGATTAGAATTTCCACTGTTGTCAGGCTGTACGTTTTCGAGCACCTATTTCATTAGTTATATTTTAATAGCATGTATAATCGATTTTTCATAATATAATTTTATATTTAGAATACCTAGTTACTTTTGTGACATGAAAGTAAAATGATTTAGGACTGGTAAAACTAAAATAAACATAAAGCATCTTTCTAATGTCATACCCCGATTAAATCTGACAACTGAGGAAATAAAGGCTTGACGTTCTTCGACAGTCCACACTGTGGACACAACAGTATATAACACATTATTTTACTATTTCGACGACGAAGAATACTGAGAATCATCGAAAGGAGTTGTATTTGTGTGTATTTCTTCACAATGACGAAAAAGTGCTTTGTTAGCTATTGCACAAATTCGTCCGATAATACTAACACTGCGCCAGATAAAAAGAAACCGTGATTGATTTATTTTATCAGAATCTCTTACTAACACAACGTAGACACAGTGCAAGAATACGTATAATACTAATAAACTTGTACCTGTAAACCATAAATATATACCTAAGCTGTAAACCCAATAATTTAATTACATTAAAGGATAATTTAATCTGGGATTTCCTACCTACCTTTCCCCAAAGTAAATAGAAAAATTAATCCTTTATACTCCTGCCTTCCTCTTATTTATTATTGTTTAGACTAGAAAATAATAATAAATAATATGCTTCTAGCACAAAAGCTATCAATAAAAACAAAACTGTCCAAAGTTCCAAAGTTTGGATTTGCTGGTTATGTTGTCCACTGTCTCGAAATCGATTAGAGGAAACTTCCCTATTGTTGAATTAAGAGCAGCTGTTTTAAAAGCAATTGCCAGTATTGACAGGCGATCTCTAAGAAAGGCGACAAATTCAGTTTTAAAAAGATGCAATATTTGCCTAAATAATAATGGTGGATTGTTTGAACACCTTTTTTATTTTAAAAGGTGACCTTTTAAAATAATAATAATTTGAATTTGAGTTTTTTAATTTTTGTTTTATTTTGTTACATTTTGTTACCAGCTAAAAACAAAATATTAGAAAGTTTGAAGTATGTCTAATTATAAAATAGAACGTAATTATGAAAAAATTCCATGGCTGACTATGTAAAAATTTTAAAAAAATCAGAAAATTAGCCATAGCTCTATAATAACTATGCCAAGTATTATATCTTTGGAAAGCCCAAAAAATTGCCGATTTTATAAGGCCACAGCCAACTATGATTTACATTTAAAAAAACACAAGTTTATGTCATATCTCAAAAATCACAAACAACATAAATAATTGGATAAAATTATCTACAATTTTTGTCTCTACAGTTTTTCTGTATAATCAGAAATAACGGAGCTACAGGGACCTGATGAAATATCAAAAAATTACTCTTTCTAAAATATCTAGTGAGCCATGCACTTTTTTAAAAATCCAAAAGGGGCATTATATTGAGCATTGAAAACTGCAATTCTTTCCCCATTTAATCTTTGTTCTAGCTCTGCTAGTTTCCGAGATCCCCATAGTGGGCATCGAAAAAAACTCACCCTGTATATTCAAAAGGAAGACTGGAGAATACTCTAGAATATTCCTGGCCAATGATAGTTCACAAATCATATAAAGTTATAGCAAACTTTCTAGAAAGTTATGGAAGCTCTACAGGGGAAACAATGAAAACTAAAGGAAAATGGGGCCCTGGGGGCCTCAGGCCAACAAAGATGTGACGGAAAATGCCTCTAAATTAATTACAAAAATTATAAAACTGTATGTAGAATACCCAAACTTAAAATTTATCTGCTAAATCTTTGAGTAGGTTAGAAAACCGTGCAGACATATTCATTGAAAGCTGATATAAAAACTTTAAAGGCATTTTTCGTTACAATATTTTTTTTTTAGTTTGGGCCAACTTCAATGAGGCATGGCTCGTATGTGTTCGCCGTGGATCTCTAGCTCAACTTCCCGTTTGATAGCGTTATAAGTCGCGTTTCTGGAATTCTGTTATTTCTTAGAATAGTTCGATACTGATCTGACACTCTTTGTTCAGACACTTGCATGTGTGGAAACTCCCTGCAGAACTCGGCATGCAGTTGTTGTCGGTAGCCGATCATCTGTTGCCTAAATTTGTCACCCTGTAAAAAATACCCATAATCGCAAATACCGGCTGGTGTGGGAGTGCTTACCTGTTTTTATTTGGAGCGTTTGAAGTGATTTCGATTGATTTTAGCGTTATGTCGTGTTCTGTGGAAGTCTGTAAGAATTTTCAAGAGAAAGACGTGAGGGAATATCTTTTTTTCCGGTAAGAATTTTCCAATATAGGTTTGTTTACTTTTTTCAGTTCTCAGTGCCGTACCTTTCTGTACTAATTATATTTATTTCCAGATATATTAGGTGGATTAAATTTAAGGTTTTTATTAATATAGGTACCTATCAATTGGGCAAAGTGTCTTCAAAATGATGCGAGACAATATTAGTGAGTACGCTCAGCTTCAACTCATTCTCCCCACCTCCATATCTCTCAGAGAGCACCAACTATTATTAGGCAACGGCGAATACACCGATGTTATCGGGGTTGCTTCTTCTCTTCTGTCGCTAGGTTGCGCTATTGGACGGAGGTAGAATATCTGGGGATTATTTTACAAGGGGACCGGCGAACAGACAGCTCGACAGCTCTGAGACAGGGTCTAGTTTAGAACATTTTAGAATTATTACAGGTTAGAGGCCACTAGCCAGTAATCACCACAAAAACGTGCAACGGATCGCGGTGTACTTAGATGCAGTTTTGTTAGGATAGTGCTGTTGCCGTGCCGGTAGCAATTTTTTGGTGCAATTTAAAAATCGTGAGAAAATGTGTGTGCCATCTGTAGTATGTGGAAACTCGCGAAAAGTTCTCAATAAGTGCTGGTGCTTGTTTCAAGTTTTATATCGCCTGCTCTTTGTAGAATCAAGACTGACACTACCTCGGACAACAACATAATGCAGATGAAAGGTAGGTTTTTGTTTTTATTTCTTCAGTTTAACCTTCGACCTTAGAAAATAAGGCCGATTATTTAATGTAGTGCGGCAACATCGCTCTCCAGAAGTCACATTGACCGTGTCCTTTCAAGCAGAGGCGTGAGGCGTCGAGTTACACGGGTACTAGAGTTCAGTTGCGCCAAGTTTTAAACTTCTCCAAAAAAAATTTGCGTATTTTCCTTTTCACTGGGCCTTCCCCGCTATGTTTTAAAAATTTTTACATCATGACTGAATCACCCAGTATATTAAAGTATAAACTATATACAGGGTGTCCCAGGTTTTTGGATTAGGACTTTACCATTTTACAGGTCGTTGTAGTCCTTTTTTTGAAATTGAATTATGGAAATATCTCCCAAAATAATCAAGCTGCCGAACTGAAATTTGGCACTGCTGTATCTTTGGGGATGGTGAATAATCTGCATCTATCAATTTATACGTATCTCACAGAGGTCGCCACTTGCGCTATTTTTGGATCGTGCTTTTACTCGTAACTTTTTTGAGGTTACCTTTTTAGTCTTGCAGGTCCATCATCTAAGTGCATCTTTTCATTTGCAACAAACGTATACTCTTGTTTTATAACGTTAAAATCAACCGTGTGTCCTGAAATGTTTCTCAAAACCTGTTGATTTCAACATTCGGAACATAAAATTTTCATCTACCGGTTTCAAATGTTACACATCAACTGTACCTACCATAAAAAGTAAGAAAAAAAATCCCCATGAACATTGAACCAAAAATTATTCGCTTTCAAAATATAAATTATTAAATTTGACAACATTTGGACACCCTATTTCAAGAAACCCAATGGTGTTTTCACCATTGTCCATTTGGCATTTTTTCTTCATTTGAATGCACAGTTGATCTGTACATTTGAAAGCGGTAAGTAAGTGAAAATTTTATGTTTCGCATGTTGAAGTTAACGGGTGTTTTGGAGCAACTCTGTCTTTGTCTTTATACCGCAGAGACGCCTCTAGTCCGCAGGCCAAAGAGAGACAGAGATTTATGCAAGATTTGTATGGATTTGTATCAATTGTGTGTTTGTATCTTACCTCTTTTTAAATGTTTCCACGCGTTCTGTTTATGCATGGGGAAGGCGCGATATATAGTCTATACAGGTTGTCCTCATAAGGACTCCCCTCGCCGATATCTCCGGAACAAGAAGAGATATTTTAATTCTGCAAACGCCGTTCGCTAGGCCGTGACGAGGGCTTTACTCGCAACTGCTAAGCGTTCATTTTGACAATGGCGTATAGATGGCGCTGGGGTGCAAAGAAACTTTTCGATCCTAGGAACGTTGGAACGTAGCGCATCTGAAAGACTGGGTAATTTGGAGAAACTTTTGTTCTATGGACGATTTTTCTATTGTGAATTGTGACTAGTTTCTGAGATAATCGCTATAAAATTTCATTTACTTAAAATTAACTTTAAAGGAAAAAGTTATTAAAATTATCTTTGTAGTGTACTAGGAAGAAGAAAATAGCGGCACGTGTTAAATTATTACACATCCGGTTTGACCGAAAGTACCGGAAGCGACCCATTTTTCAGTTCAAAATGAACATACTGTACAATTTTCCCTCAAAATTGACAAAAATATACCTAATAACAATAACACGTTGTAGGTACATGTAGACAATGACAATTTGGCTGAATTTATTTTTAATAACCGAAGGTGGCATTATAGAAACTAAAAATATATGTATGTTTTTAATTTTTCGACTATTTTCTACCTCTTATAAGATAGTGTTTACATATTTTTGACTTGAAAATTTGATTTTGCCTGATATATTTTTTATGTACGGCCTACAAATCTCCCCAACATAGAACTTTCCACATTCATAAGGAATTTTATAAATGCAATTTTTTGAAATTTGTACGTCATTAAATGGTTTGGTTTTAGCTAGCATCGATCTTAATGTATTTTTGGTTTTCAATACTGTTCTGACATTAAAACGATTGCCTATGCGTTTCAGCTTATCCAGGAGTATAAGGAATAATTAAATTTACTGGTCGGTCCACCAGATTTATTTCTCTGATTCTAGCACTGTCATTTTGTTGGAAACCTGAAAAACTTGCTTAAAAAATTCAATAGGATAACTATTCTTCTCGTGAACATGGTTATATGTTTAATTTTCCCCTCAAATTTTGCGTTATTATAACAAATCGGTTTAGCCCTGCCATACAAACTTTTTAATTATTCCCTTTCTAACACTAATATGATTATTTGAGTTAAAATAGAGATATCTATTAGTACCTATGTGTTGGTTTTCCATAGACACTAGTTTAGTTTCTATATTATCTGATTTCAGTAGGTATATAGAAATATCTAGGTAAGGTAATTGATTATTATTTTCAATTCCTGGGAAACTTAATAGAAGGTTCTTGAGTTTATAAAATTTAATAATGAATTTAAATCATCCGCTCCATGTTCACATCTAACAAATATGTCATCCACATATCTCCACCAAACATTAGCTTATACTTCTGTTTCTGTTGCAAAAAATAAAATGTAAATTTCAAAAATTCGGTTTTTCTTAAATATCTCAGCAACCCATGAAAATATTTTAACTTTCTCAAAGGCATATGGTTAGGCGCCCAAAGGCGCAAGTTTACCTTCGTTTTATCGACTTCGTATCTGTTACGGTTTCCGAAATCCCCATGTTGAGCACCGGAACTGAATCACCCTGTATACATATATATGGTATAAACAAATTAATTACTGTAAGTAGGTATATATAAAACATCTGGAAAAACGTTGTTTGAAATATTTGTACGACTACTTACCTATTACAAACTTAACAAGATTATAATTATATTTTCAAAGCGAGAGGGAGCAATATTTCGTTGTTATTAGTTACAACCTGAAAATGAAGTTTAAGCAGAAATAATTCCATATTCATTTCATATGCTGGCGTTTTTTCGGTGCTTTAACAAACATTTTTATTTATTCTTACTGAACCAATTTAACAAATTCCTAGCCATACTTACGTGCAAATGTAACTCTTTTTTATCTCATTTTGTGTCACCAACTATTATTATTATGTGTATGAGATTAAGTAGAGTAGCTGTAGCTAGACTTTGCCTCGGTTTTTGTTGTATTGTATATTACGATGCAAATAAAGGCACTTTATTATTATTATTATTATTATATTTACCCTTAACTCCTAAACTTCTAAATGTTGCAACTTATGTTGATTTTATAGAGCTAAAAGTTTTTCAAACAGAAAATAAGCTTGTTTTTATATTAGTCATTCCTTTAGTAGAACCTCAATGGTATACTACCTATTTATCCTATTCAAATTTTCGATAATAAAACTGGATTTTACTATATTATGGTATCTACTGATACTTAATATGTAGCAAAAAGGATTGACCCAGCTCTCTATCATAGAAGAATCTAGTAATAGATTTTTCTATGTCTCTATGTAAATTCTTTGATATAATTTTTTTTAAAGAAGTAGGTAGCGTTCGATTTAATAATGTGTAAAGATTTATATCCTACTCTTATTGACTCATATTCAAGATGTGAAGCTCAATTATTAGAGGTAAAAACCCATTTACCTAATACTTGTGACATAGTCACAATTATTTCTCTCACTCAAAAGAATCAATGGTTAAGTGAAATATTTCCCATAACCATTAAGTGTAAAAATCAAAATCCTTTGACTATAATGCCAGACAAAACTTCAATTCTGACGTGAAAATCTGAATGCATTGCCTATATTGGAAGTACTAACGTTCAAACGAAAAATTTAAATAAATCTAATCAAATCTATAAATTTCACAAAATTAAAATACCATTTGAATGTTGGAAATAAATATGCAAATGATCTTGAAACTGTAAATAAGTATACACCAATATGGGACATATAATATCTCTCTATTGCTTTAATCATGCGTTTAATAAGTTTATTTTTATCATAAATGTTAAAAGTCTAGAAATATTAAAATAGGCATTAGTACGGAGACGATCGTCCACAACCACCTAGACCTCGTAATCACGTTTTTCAAAATTTAAGAAAATTTGTTGCTGTCCAAAGAAGACCTTCTTATAGATTGGATAACCACGAAGAAGAAATGGAATTAAACTGTAATACTAGTACTTGTGCCTAATTTAATGTCAAAAATTTGTTAACACGAATTTTTAATATAAGGGGGAAGGTGTTATATCCGACCTCAAGCATCACCTTGATCTTAACCTTGTTTTCACCCTTGATTCTGTTTACTGTTTTGTTATTATGTTCTCATTCACTATTGTTCAAAATGCTTACTATAAAGATATCATTTTCCATTGAATATTGTTCTAGAATGATTACTAGAACATAATATCATATTCCTTTTGAGTATTGTTAAAACTTACCTAATGCGAGAATTGCAGAATTCGATCTCCTCTTTGTTTTCCCATGAGAACTAAAACAGCTCAGCATAACAGATCAGATCTGTATAAATATACCTAGTAAGTAAGGAGTGTATTCAGTCTAGTCTTGTCTGTAGTCTAAGTAAAAATGCTGTAACACGCGTTATAAAAAAAAGTTTTTTAAAAAGTCTTCGTCTTCACGTCGCCCCGAACATTTATCTGAATCTATTTCATATGGCTTGAGCACAATAAACTCTGACGTTACCCCAAATTATCGCTGAGCAGCAATCACACAGTAATTGTGATTATTTTTGTAGTACGAATGACAACTAAATTTACATAAAGATGCACAACCAATAATTGTGCATAGTTACAAAATAAAAATGTTTTCAAAACTTCTAATTCTACTGGACCACCTATTTATTTTTTTCTTCTAAAGTAAAAAAACACCTTTAAACAGACTGTATTAGTAACAAAAGTGGTGAGAAAAGGCTTATAGCTTGGCGACTATTGTAGAATTGTGTGTGTGCAGACCTCAGAGAAATAACCATTTCTCTGAGGTGCAGATTGTCGCTCTTTGGTAGCTGCGTTTTTTAATTACGATCGTTTTTGTGTAATGGTATAATATCAGTGACTAATTCTTTCTATAGTCACTGATAATATTCTTTCTTGACTTTGATGATAGATTAAACGAATTCCTTATTCAATGCGTTGATGATATGAGAGAATGATAATTTTGACTAAGGACATAGTTATTTTAAGTTCCAGAGATATTTCCCATGGGCTCCTAACTATTTAATTCACTGGCCCAGCAAAATTTAGACTTAAAAATATACTTGGCAGTCTTATAATGACAAGATGGGTCAGCTTGTAGTTTGATCGAGAATCTATTAACTCTGAAAAATATGTTTTACCAAAGATGGGATTGTCTTTGGTTTTATCTATACCACCTATGAACTCGGTTGCAATAACAAAAATGACTGAACCATTATTTTTAA
The DNA here is from genome assembly GCA_963920635.1 of Pseudeuparius sepicola. NCBI lineage: Eukaryota > Metazoa > Arthropoda > Insecta > Coleoptera > Anthribidae > Pseudeuparius > Pseudeuparius sepicola. The sequence goes on along the minus strand of OY987302.1, from coordinate 39,333,241 downwards.
ATTATTCCCCAGCTGCATTTTTTATGTGGTATATTTAGGATTTTAGGGAAATACTTGTTCATTAAGCATCTATTTATATTTTATTGCAAATACAAAATATGTACATTGTACAATGTCTTAATCAGAAGTGAATTTCTGGAAAATATCATGGCAGTAAATGGCCTTAAAATGTAGTGAGATCATAACTTGACCCCTATTAAATAAAATTATGTATAAATAACCACGTAATAATGAACATTGTTACACAAAATCTCTGTTTGAAATGTACAATAAAAAATATCCACAATAGTTAAAGCCCTGCTTTCTACATAAATATTGCAAAAAATATTATTTGAACAATCTATATTAATATCACAATATACAAGTTTTATACAATGTAAAACAAACAATTTAAATGTGCTATAAAGTTCAACAAAATATCTTTCACTTTTATTTCTATACATTTTTATTGAATCATTTGTAAATATCTATTTTCTTCTAACAAGGAACTTAACGAAGAAGTCATATCGTTCACCACCATATTTGGATTTGAGGTATCACTACACTTTGCCAAGGGATGTGTACTACTGCTCACTATTTCTGGATTCGGTGTCCACGTTTGACAACTTTGAACGTATTCCAAAGTTCTTTGATACGTTTCCTGCCTCATGCCTAGCGTCGATGTGTTGTTAACACTGGTCATTTTGGGTTGTCGGTGAAGATTCTGATTCTGCACAATACCAGGTGACATTTGAGATTGGCTTATGTCTTTGCATTGGATTTCGCTATTATCGCAGTGACTGAAGCAGTTACTCTGCAGCTGCTCAAATCTATTTGTCTGGCAATTGGCACAGTTGTTGCAGTTTGTCATAGACTGAGCGCTGAGTTGGTGGATGGGAGAACACTGATTGTTGTAAGGAGGCGTAGGAAAACAATTTTGGACATAGTGGGTGCATGGTCTTGACATTTGTGCTTGGTGTGGTTGGTTTAACATTGTCTGAGGGCCAGGAACTACATTTGCGGGAGATGCCAATGTCTCTCCTACATTTGACATGCAATTGTAACTTGGACTTTTCATGGTGTGATATACATTTTTCTCGCAATTGTAATTATTCATAGACTTACGAGTTGGTTGGCACATCTTATTCACATATCCATTTTGGTTACACATTTGATACGTATTGTGATTTGTGCATTGATTAGGGACTGTCCCTACAGCTGATCCGATGTAACTATTGTTCAATTGCATTTGTGGTTTACAGTTGTTACCATAGTCACCGGGATTTCTATTACATAAATTTGTGTCAGTGTTTTGGTGTTGCATGCTGTTGTTTTGATTTAGGCAAATATTACGGTTATCCCAATTGCTTCCATGCTGCGAATAACAATTGTTATGGCTAACTGGTCTACCGTAACAAGTGTTTTGCTTGATTTGGCTAATTTGTCCATTGTGCATCATATGTGATTGTGACATGATATTGCAACCCGGATTGGGACTTGTCATCGGCATATTGTGGCCTGGCGACATTAGTTGTGAGTTGCATCTTACTGACATAGGAGAGGGAACCATATGGCTTAAGTTTGGTCCGGGAGAAGGCATAACATGGTTCAAATTAGAAGCAGGGGACAATATGGGGTTGAGTGTGTCGCCATATATGGAGGACGGAGATGGCATCACTTGATAGTTTGACGCTGGAGAAGGTAACATATGATTTAAATGTGCCAGATTTGGCGCAGGAGATGGCAACATGTGATTTGGAGTCGGCGGTGACATAACTTGGTTTATGTTCGATGCTGGTGATGGTACCATTTGATTTAAATTAGCTGCCGGAGACGGCAACATTTGGTTCAAATTTGCAGCTGGAGAAGGTAACATTTGATTAACATTTTGCGGTGACATAACTTGGTTTATGTTCGATGCAGGTGATGGCATGATTTGATTCAGATTTGATTCCGGTGAAGACATAGCCTGATTAATGTTTGATCCAGGTGAACGCAAAACGTTACTAACAGTTGGAGAGGGTGGTGGTATACCGCCTTGATTAATGTTTGGTATCGTGGTAATATCCTTTGGTGTTTGAGTCGTGTAGTTAGAAGGGGATTTTAGTATTTCAGTGGATGATCCTAAAGGTTTATCGATCTGGTTAGAACCATTGTTTGTTTCATCTGACCAACTCATCCCAACAAAATCTCCAGTATGGTTATCAGCAACTTGATTCAGATAAATGACCATTTCATCAGGAATAACAAGCTTGTTTTCTACCATCTCGCCTTCTCCAACTTCATCCAGTACGACAGCTTGGTTAGGGTGTAGTTCAGTTGACTGGATTGTTCCTTTCAAAGGAGACAATGTAACAGAGGCTGGTCTTGGTGGTGGACTTTTTCTGTCTGTGATTGTATGACAGGGTTCAGACATTCTTCTTCCGTCTGTACTAATCGTCGTTGTTGACATGTTGCAATTATTACTTGATAACCAAGTTTGTTGAATGGCGGTTTGGTGGAGTGACGCGTTTTGAGTCTGTAACAAGAACACACATATATAATACATTAAACATTATTTTACCAGTTGGATTTCTTTTAATTTTTACCTGTAATACGAGGTTGTTGTTTGTCTGTGCCGGTGCACTCTGCAATTTATGCAGTTGTCCAGCAAGAAGATGTGAAGGCGGTGGAGGAGGAATGCAAGTACCTCCTGTTGTAGCAGTCGAGAGCTGGCTTGATCTCCTTGAGCTACCAGCTGATATTGGGTCATAGAAAGAACCAGCGCCCATGGTAGGTCTCATGCCCACTTGAGACGCTAAACTACTTTTTCTGCTCATGTCAGCACTTCTCATACTGCCGTAGTATGAACTTACGGTTGAATTACTGTCTCTTCGAATTTGTGCTTGTATATTAGTATTGCCTAAGGGTTGCAGTCTTTGTTGTAAGTCTGTTAATTGAATCTTTGGATGCTGAGATGCAACCCCGCTTTCCATTTTGAGATTAGTAATTCTTGTGTTTAGATCAGCTATCTTGTTCCGTTGCACATTGATTGCTGGTCCCGGTGATGGTTTGCCCTTTAGGTGTTTCATCCTTACTCTAGGAATTGCTCTGTCAGCAAGTGCTACTCCTCCACCACCTCTTTCTGTCCCGATGCCCACCATGGCACGAAGGACAACTGGTAAGTCGTCAATCTCTAAGTCTTCAGCGTCGTAAGTCCAAGCATCATCGGCGTCATCTGTTCTTTGGAGATTGTTACTTAAATCTGCCGAAAAGTCATCGCTGAAACCTCCAGCCAAATGCGTTGCACCAAGAGGACTGCCCTGTTGTTGATGGCTAGGAGAGTTAATGTCTGATTCAGACTTGATGCTGGGACTACTGAGGCTTGTAGTTTTCTGACTTTGCATGTCTTCACTTCGAGGACTGGAGTCCAAACCAGCTGGACCATCGTCAGGACTATTGTCAGCGCCTTTGTGCTTTTTGCTGGCATAGAAGTCCGCACCATGTACAGTTTTGACATGTTTGCGTAACGAACTCGGGTCGGTATATCTTTTTGTACATCCTGGCGCTTTGCATACATACGGTTTCTGAAAAACAAATACGCGTAGTTAGAATCTTATTCAAGGGAAAGTCGTTTAAAACAAATTTATTCTACTTACAAATAACACTCCTTTGATAGGCAAAATGACAAAGATGTTAGTTTAATTTTTAATAACGTTTTTAATAAATTTAAACAAAATTTAGAACTCGCTCAACAACAGTTCTTACCTCATTACTGTGCGTTCTGTTTTGGTGCTTGGCTCTATCTGATGCATTACTGAATGCTTTTGAGCAGCCGGGATATTCGCATGTGTATGGCTTTTCACCTGTGTGAGACCGTAGGTGTGTCTTTAAATTTTCTAATCGGGAGTAAGCTTTTACACATCCCTCAAACTAAAACCTCTATAATTAGTACCGAATTAAAAAAAATACAAGATGTATAATAATCTTACAGTGCATTTATGAGGCTTTTCTCCCGTGTGTCTTCTCATGTGGACAACGAGCATATATTGCGCCTTAAATGGTTTTTCAGCCCTTGAACACCCTTCCCATCGGCACACGAATGACTTTTTATTTGCATGGATATGATCATTGTTGATGTGCTGAAATAAACGATAACCTGGTATACAATATACTTTTGAATAAGCCAAGTTTGGGTCTACCTTGTTTTGACCTGAACTACTTAGTATTAAATTAAAGTGCTGCAATTATTTTTAACTTTCTTATACTATGGAAATAAAAGTACAAATCCATATTTATTTCATGATAATGTACCTTAACGAGTTCATCCTGAGTACCAAATTCTGTTCCACAATCCTTCCAATGACAATTGGTTTCAATAAAGTCTCCCGGCTCGTCTTTTGGATCAGATGGATCATTTGGAGCTTCAGCTTGACTGCAAATATTCGCAGATGATTCCTTTTTATTAAATTTAGACTTCCTCGAAGAAGTGGAATCGGCATCTATTTGAGTAATTGTACTATTTTCAGACTTTTTTCTATCGTTTGTCTGTGAAAGATACAAAATAAAGAAATATAGCTTTACTTAGATATACATAATTATTTTGAAGTACTTACATCAGTCTTGGTGATATTGTGTGACGAAACATGTAACGGGTGATGGGATAACGAATATATGGGGTGATGAGGTGGGGCGCTAGGAGGCAGGGGAAGTAGCGGTCCAGAACTCCTCATTAAGTGAGCTTGTAACTGTTGGAGGTGTACCGCAGGGTGTATACTGAGAGCCGGGCTTATGGCCCCGGCAGATAAATGTCCGTAAGAACCACTAGCACTAGACGATCTGGATCCAATAACTATTGACGCCAGCGAATTTGGGGAAAATCGTATCGTTGAATTAATATCAAATGAATCTGAGTACGGTGACGAAGACAGCGCTCGTTTTCTGGAAGCCCGTATGCTGCCTGGTCTTGGACTGTTTAGTCTGGATCCTGGAATACGTTATTGTAAAATTGGTCACTGTTCACTGGTCAATGTGAGTCTTACCATCTAAGCTGAAGGGGAACTCGCTGCTGGCTAGTGTGGAAGATGGGTGAAGATCAGTCAAACCTCGCGAACTTAAGTATTCTGAGCTCAAGCCCAGACCTAAAACAACAATTGCACATTATTTATGTGTTAGTTTTATTCGCCTTTGTTTTTGTATATCGTCGGTTAAGTTTTAGTAATTAACTCCTATCACAGGCTATGTTACTATAAATAAAAGTCGAGAAGTAAACGGTTTGGTGATATCCGGGGGTTTCCTGGCGTCGAAATATTTTTAGAGCTATTTTATGGGTTACATATGTGAAGAGAATAATTATTATATGCCAAATTAAATGAGCTAGAACGTCAAGGCTGCCATCAGGGTTAGTTTTTATTTCTTAATAATTATAATATTTTCGAAAATATTTCATTTAAAAATATATAAATTTACACGAATACATGATGTTGCTGTATTAAGAGCTTTACTAATGAGCTTTGAGTAATACAAAATATGCTCGCGCTTCGGAGAAGTAAGTGAAAGTGAGCATAAACCATTCAGAAATAATGGACCGAAATAGATTACGTACATTGGCATTTACATCAGAACCAGCTGTATGCAACTATAGCTCACGCTTGGAGTATGTTCGAGTGCTAGCATAAAAATAAAATATTCTTATTTTGTAAAGCGCCGGCAGTAGCACGTGAAGATTTATTTAATGTTAGTATAGGTATTCTGATATCAGAACACAACAAAAATATTTATTTTCATATGCAGAAGGGGACTATAACTGGGTACATTATTCCAGATTACTAAACCCGCCTAAAAGAACAGTCTGGGAGTCTTTGTTTTGCTCTAGTTTAAAGTAGATCTATTTAGGATAATTTTAAACGTCTGCAAGTATATCCGTAGGAACGTCGCACATGTGTGGAATCTTACAATGCGTTTTAAGAAAAATCCATCGGGAACTGTCGACAGATTTAGCAAATTAAGGCATCTTTCGCATAATGCCTTTCCTTCTGCTGACATTTAAATAGCAGAAATAAATATGAGCCTGCCTTGAAATACAGTAGAAGCAGAACGTATTATAACTCTAGTAGTCGTTTTTAGTAATCGTTCTGTTTTTGTACGTAATAACAGTGTACTGGAGGCTGTCTATTTAGAACTGTCTGTACGTTGCATGAACGGTAGGAAATGATGAAGTAATTACTGGAGAGATTATTTGAATAACGCTCAGACTATTCCTACTAATTGATGACGTAACACTACCTATTTAACAGTGTACAATGCACATTCCTTACGTGCAATGATAATACAGCTGAAGTTGTGTGGTATTGATCAGAATGATAGGAATCGGTATGTTACAATGTGTCAAACATTTCACATGACACTCCTGTATTTCAGGGATTCTTCAAAGAATTTTTGAAAACTTGGTGGAAGTAATTTAGTTTGGAATTGGATTGCAATTGCTCTTGTATTCCATGTGCATTAGTGATTGTTATTTTTAAAAGTTCTGCGGTTTATACAAACTTCTGATGTCGACAAATACACACTTTTCTGTTTTGAACGTTAACCGTTAGATTCCATTCCTGCGAACCTTTCGTTGATTCGCAGTATGTCCACGGGTAGGGTGAACAAGACGAAAAGCTTTTTTATTTATAATTTTACGAGAAAAAATTATACTTGACAAAAAGTTTTCCTTGTGTTTTGTGTTTAAAACAAAGTTGTCATATAGTAACTTAAAATATCATATGTAGGGCGCTAAAAAATCTGAAAATTATGTAACGTTAATTACGTTAAATACGTTAATTTTTAAGGCTACGATAAAATTTGACTTAAGGAAAGTTGTTTAGAATTAAAGTGTATGACGGAATTCCAATTAAGAAATAAGTCGGGCTACGTCGGTTAGGTACACTGGATTGCATAATTTTTTGACTTTAAACTCAACATTTTATCAATACTTATTTATGAATAAGTAGATATCTATCTAAAAAGATGTTCAATGAAATATGAAATGCCAAAGCAAGGATAAATCTCTGTCAGTGTCGCCCACAAGCCATCTCTAGTTTATATTTTTTAAAATACACAAATTGACATTCTGACATACCTTTTATTTACAAACAACTTTTTTTAGTAACATGTTTTTTGTCCTTAAATATTAGTAAATGTTTTGAACACCCTGTATATGAAATGTGAGCTCATTATAATAATATGCCCACTTTGTTTTAAACACAAGCAAAAGTTTTTATCAAGAATAGGTAATTTTCTCTTGTAAAAGGATAAATAAAAAAGTTTTTCCTCTTGTTCACCCTAATCGTGGACATACCTACCGTAGAGTAGCATTAAACTGTAAACTGTAACAGGTGATAGATCTGAAAAAATAACGTAACTATACCTATATTTTTACGGATTTATAAAAGAGTTACAGGGAGTTAAAATTTTAAAAAATATGTGGTTTATTAAATATTTACCATACTAGTTCAGATATTTAAGTCATAAGATATTTAAGTCGTCCTAAGTATGACGTTTACCTCCGGCATGGGTTCACATCAAATTACTACAATAAAAAAATAAAATGTATTGCATTTTTTTGTAGATTTTAATTAAGTAATTGTAGACAAAAGCGTCCTCTTGGTACTTTAAATAAAGTAACTTACCTATTTAAAGCTATATTTTTGAAGATAGTGTCAAAAACATTTAGGGAAAATAAAATTTTTGTTACGCTCTGCATCTTGAAACGTAAAACCTTCAAGGGGTAAATTTATTGGAAAAAGTTACTTTATTTAAAGTAAGAAACATTTTTTTCTAATTTGAATCTTACTTATGGAGCAAATTTTTTAGTTAATTTTTCAGAAATACCATGAAATAATAAAAAAATCAAATTTGCCATAATACATACAAAAAAATGATACATGATACATACAAAAAAGTGCCACGAGGACCTTTTTGTTTACAGCTAAAATCTACATCAAAAATGCAACACATTCCATTACTATACAAGGTGATTTCTAAGTGATTACTAATTACACACTTCTCCGCCACTGGTTGTCCGAGGTGTTTGATATTAACAAGTTTTATGCTAACCCATGCCGTTATAACATTTATGTACGTGTATGACTAAAAGATCTTAACTAATTTGGTAAATATTCTATAAAGTCAACATATTTTTAAAACTTTAACACCCTGTAAGTTTTTTAAAAGGCCATAAAAGATACAGTTTATACAAGGAAGCGGGGGTATGTTCTGAAGATCTATGTCCTGTTATAGTGTCGCCACTTTTAATACAATATTTGAATACTCTATATTATTAAAATACGCAACTCTATATTTTACTTATTATCTTATAATAAATTTACTTTATTTTATTAAAATATTGACAACTTTATTATAGTGAACTATAAAATGTAGGTAATAAGTAGTAAATCATATGAAATTGAAATAGTATATTTCCTAACAAGTGCGGAAAGTGCCACTTTTCCGCACGCGATTGCAGTTGGCTGAACGACGCGTAGCGGAGAGTTAGGAACACTATTTTTTTCTACAAGCGTGCACGCATTTTAGTTTAGAAAGTGTCACTTTTCCACACTAGTGCGGAAAAGTAGTGCGGAAAAGTATTTTTCCGCACTAGTGCGAAAAAGTGACACTTTCTGGACTAAAATGAGAAAAAAAGAAAAATATTATTTTTTAATAATATATTATATTCTCGCACGGAAGAAATCGTAAAGAAATCGATTGTTGGCCAAACAACTTACTCTACAAGAAATTTTCATTTCAAAGAGAATGAAAATGAAGCACAATCAAGAGGGATTTTGATTTATATTATTTACACGTATAAAAGTCCATCCTTAAGAAACACAACACAGTCCTATTTTCTCGAAACCCGACAAATTTACAACGTTCCCACAATAATTTTTTCATGTAAAATCGACCAGACCGGAGAGATTCAAAAATCAATTTCTATTATCCAAGATAATAAAGTGTTTAGAAGGTTTAAAATGAAAGTTGTGCAAAAAGTTCGATTAAGAGCTTTCACAGCACTAACAGATTTGAAGTAGTAGGACAAATAAGAAATTCGACAGGTACATAAGTACATAGGCACCACCGCATAGGTACTTTTGCTCATTTTAAAAGATATCACAGCTTCATATCTCGACTGAGATGTTAATATCTTAATTTAGATTGGGCTGGGACTAGACTGGGGAACTGAGCGCCTATAGCAAGTATTCTCAGATGCACCTTTCTTGTTCCGTGTATAATAAACGCAACGTAATTGCTCCGAAGCATAAAATTTTATGTTTGGCTTGATATTAACGCCTGCATGCCGGATGTTGGGGTGTTTTTTCTTGGGCCCCTGGTTTGTTTTGCCTCTTTAATGGCACGAACGTATAAAACAATCACATGGCACGGCGTGGCTTAGAGTTTTAACGTTTTCCTCGCCCGTATGCTCGGGTTACTTGCAGTGATTATTCCGACCGGCCGGATATCCCTCTTTAAAATACTTATCGAGTTCATCAAGATATTTCAGTGGTTCATAATCGGGTTTAATTACCCTCTGCATTGCAAATAGAGAGGCGGGCCATGGCGAAGAAATTTGTACCAGACCGATAAATACTTACAGATTAATGTAAAATAAAAAATGACCTAGGTAGGTACATAAAAAATATTTCTTTTATCATTAGTTGCAGTTAAAAATTAAAAAACAGGCCTAAGTGATTAATCAATTTAAAATACCATGCCAAGCCAGGCCAAATCTTTTATATAGCCTCCGCTCTGGTTTGAATTTACATCTGCCCAATTCCAATAATTTTTTCACCATTGAAGACTGGTCTGCAAAGAAATTTTTTGCTTTTTATATACTTATCATCTCGGTGGCTGTGCACTAGGAATTTTGGTTAATTTTTTAATCTAAAAATAATATAATAATTATTAGGTTATTAAATATATAAGTACCTATGTAGTTACTTATAGTGGCTATGTATTTTATATGTATATCATTCCCGCAGATGTTACTCATAGACAAAGCTTCATATAGACTGTCAGAACAATTGTTGAAATTTCCGGACGCTACACTAAATATTTTGCTTAAATTTTTATGTATAAACTAGTAACTAAATTAAGAAACTAAGAATTGTAAGACATTACAATTTATTTGTTTTTAATTCGTTTACCCTCCAAAATTAACGTTTGAAAGTTGGTGTAGCGGGATTTTTTGCGGACGGTTTCAACAATGCTTCTGACTATCTATATACCCCGATTACTGTAAGCAGTCCCGATTTTGTCAGATGACATTCTCCACAAAATCCCTAGGAGTTTTCTGTTAACCATTGGTATAACATTGGTATATGTGTCTCAGCCAGTTACTGACGTCACTCATTGATTTATGATGGGTAAGTTACCCAAGTGATACGAAAAAAAGAACATAATAAAATAAAAACCCTATTGCAATCACGATTATACCGCTATAAATAAAAATAACTATGACTACAACTCATTTTAATAATAATTACAAACGTCATGGAAACACTTTTCATTTTGGTATTTTGGTATAATCAGCTGCTTTTGGCAGCGTCAATGTGCGGACTCGGGTAAATTTAGCTTCGGTGTGTCAAAGTGACAGTGAAGGTTTTCCAGATCGTTCAAACTGGTTCAAACATTCGGCAGTGAAAATATTCGAGGGTTTTCTACGTTTCGTGAGTTTTACCGTTATCTGTGTTGTTCTTGTTCTTGTTACTTTTCGTGTTGTTAGTGCAAATGGGCCCGTTACTGACCTGAACTTATGACCCGGTTGCATTTTTTGCTTCATTGATGCCAACTTAGGATATCGAAATTACCAATTGACAGTCCCAGTAAGGACTTCTTAAAATAATTTGACTATAGCTCCTTTAATCTCTGTGTTACTTCACAAGTTACTTCATCAAGTCCATCGACTTTAATGGAATAAAAATGTACAATTTATTACCAATAGAAATTAAAATAATTAATTGTACTAAATTATTTAAGACAAAATTGTTGGCACATGTAGTGACTAATATCGATAGTTTTCATTTATTCTATGAGTCCTCTTCATTGTTGTTTTCTATAATACTAACTTTGAGGAATATGTTATGATATTGCAATTTTAAATAATTTTTTTTTTTGCAGAGAAAAGAGATTTGGGGACTACCCAAAGACATATAAGTTTTTTATATATCTTTGGGACTACCACTGCCACTCCGTCCATATTCTCTCCTTAGCTAACCCAATATCCATCCGAAGCGGCAACCACTTCGTCCCCGTCAGAGGTTTTGTTTATTCTTGGCCAAATACGCTAAATATTTTTTTGAAGATAAGAAGACAGAGTTGGGAATGTCACTCCATCCATATACTCTCCATAGCTAATCCAATATCCACAGGGAGCGACAACTCCTTCGGCCCGCTCAGAGGGGTAATTTATTCTTGGCATAGTTCTTTTTGCAGAGAAGAAAACAGAGTTGGGGAATGCCACTCAGTCCAGTTTTTAGCTAACCCAATATCCACCCGAAGCGACAAGCCCTTCAGCCCCGTCAGAGGGATATTTTTTCGCAGATAAGACAGAGTTTTGGAATGCAACTCCGTCCATGTACTCTCCTTAGCTTACCCAATATCCACCAGAAGCGGCAACCCCTTTGGCCCCGTAAGAGGGGTACCTACCTAGTTTATTCTTGGTCAAGAAAGACAATTGTTTTTCACCGAAAAGAAAAAAAAGTTGGGAAACGCCACTTGGTTAATATACTTTTCTTAGTCAACCCATTATCCACCCCAAGCGACAACCCCTTCAACCCCGTTTACTCTTGGCCGAAAGGGTTGGAATGGAATGGTATGGATAAGTGGCCGGATAAGAAGAGCATGTGGAACGAATGGCAATCCCAACTCTATTTTCTTCTCGGCAAAAAAAAGTATTTGGCAAAGAGTAAATGGACGAAGCGGTATTTTCCAACTCTTTTTCTTCCGGGTGAATTTTTTTTTAACATGTTTGGTCGACGGAGCCGAAGGGGTAAGGGGTTGCCGTTTTTGTCTAACGTTGGGTTGGCTAAGGATAGTATATGGACGGAATAACATTCCTCAACTCTGTCTTGTTCTCTGCCAAAGGAGTTTTGCTGTTGCTACACGCAACGAGCCTTTTGTGTTCAAATAGAAATTAACTTCCAAAAAACAAGTTTCCAAATTTTGTTTTGTTAGAAAATTATTTTAAAAATATTAATTTTTTGATGATTAATTTTGTCAAAATATATATGATAAATTTACATCTTTGCATGAAATGCTAAAAATATATAATAATAATGATAATCCTCACCCTCACAATACTACAAAATAGGAGTAACCCAGAAGCAACTGAATGCTTGTGCGGGGGAGGGGGGGCAATTATTTTGTCTTCGTTGCCATTTGCGGCTAGGGCCGATAACTAGATATACAGGGTGTAACTAAACTGATGGTCAAAAATGAAACCACGTATTCTTGGAGTCAAAATAAGGACACTTCTTCATATATTTTTTTCTCCTACGGGCCATAGTTTTTTTTATACAGAGCGTGGAAGTTTGGAGAAAAATACACATATTTCTTAGTATTTCTAGAAGTATACGAGATATTTTCTTCAAACTTGGCGTGTCACATGAGCGGATGAGTTGTCAAATTTAAGGTTAATATGAAGCTTGTGAGGCCCCCAGTTGCGGAGATACAGGGTGTTATTAAAATTAATTAGTTCAGAAAAATATGAATTCCCTGTATAATCGCATTTTTTTAATTTGTTCACAAGCTTCATATTAACCTTAAATTTGACAACTCATCCGCTCATGTGACACGCCAAGTTTTAAGAAAATATCTCGTATACTTCTAGAGATATTAAGAAATATGTGTATTTTTCTCCAAACTTTTACGCTCTGTATAAAAAAACTATGGCCCGTAGGAGAAAAAAATATATGAAGAAGTGCCCTTATTTTGACTCCAAGAATACGTGGTTTCATTTTTGACCATCAGTTTAGTTACACCCTGTATACAACTATAAAATTCGAATTATTCGGAAAATTGTTCACAAGTTTAGTTTTTGAACCAACAATTATTTATCTTCAAAATTACCAAGAAAATCGGGTTTGGTTTATCACGTTGTCTAGGACACCCGTACATAATAGTATAGTGTATTTTTGCACATTTTGCTTAATAATATTACCCTAGAGGTTATTTTAGCTGGATGATGTGTCTATGTTCTTTGGTATATAAAAGTGAATTCATGCAGCTTTCTGTAAGAATAGCAATAAGAATAAGAATAATAATAGTAATAGGAATAACAACAGCAATAACTTTGAGTGGCTTTCATGCATACCCGGAATATCAATAGTGATAAAAATATCTGAAAAAAAAAAAACATAACCATAAAATTTTAAATGTTACAGAAACAGTACTGAATTTAGCTATCATCAGAGCTAGAGGTTGCCGGTTATAAAATATATTTCCATAATTTGCAAAATTTGGGTATTTTCCCGCTATTTCGCGTTTGTTCGCGCATGCGCACATTCGATCTTTATATAATAATATTTCTTATTGCTATTACTATTCTTATTCCGGCTGCATCAATAGGCGCAATTAGATCAATAGTTTTACCTTTTATCATTATTACTATTCTTATATAAACTGCATGAATTCACCTTAAAAACTTATTTTGTTTTTAGTGAAACTACGTGGACAGTAAATAGGTAATTTTAAGAATTTTCTTTTGTTTTTTTTTTGTAATTCGGTATAAGTCTATTTTTCATTTCCACATATTTCATATTTTTAGTTTTTACACGAATATCACAGTTTCTTGGGGGGAACTATTGGTAATGTCAGCACTTTTTCTGGAATGACAGCTATAAACACAAGTGTTTGTATTGTGCTTGATTCTTGTAGTTTTACATTCCATATTTGAAAGTGAGCACTTTAATCAGCAATAATAATAATTATTAGTTAAATAAAAAATGGAACCACCTTTTAAGATCGGAGGGAAGAAGCGTATTTTATAAGAGATTCACGGTTCACGAGAGGTAACGAGAAGTTATAGTTATCACTAAACTAAACGCAAAACATCAATCGTTTACTACTAGAGACTGAGGATATAGTAGGAAAGTTAAGCTCCTAAAACCGCCAGTGGATCACCCACGAGACTCGGAGGCGCGGGGCCGGTCAATACGCAGAAGCGCATGCTCCATTCACACGCGCCACGCGCCTAGAGACGGCCCTGCATTTAGTAATACAAAGTTAACAGAATGATAAAGCAAAATAGTTTTTACGAAGCTAGAAGTTTTTAAAATTTTCAGAAATTTCTTAAATATAATATGTATGTACCTACTGACTTAGGTACTTAAAAATGAGGAAAAAGTGTTTTTTTATTAGAACGTTCAAATTTGCTACACTTATGTTAAATTAAAAATAGACAACTTTTTTAAGCATGTTTAAAATTTAACAGATAAAACTATTTCTAGTGATTTATTTTGAAAATGTCATTTTGGACACATAGCGAAAGTCACGTGACCACATTTGAGTGAGACATTTTTCACATTTTTTAAAACAATCCTAAAATTAAATTTCGAAATAAATCATTAAGTAAAAATGTTCGCCTTATGATACGAACGTTTTGGAGGACACTGTATATAAGTACAGTGCCTATGATTGAGGCTAATTTAAAATTCTCACACCTATAGAGTAACATACTAACGGATCTCTGAGCTGATAGAATTGTGCTTGTCTCATATTGTTAGTTTTATTTTGTATTGCCTGATATTTAGTGTATTGGGCACTAATCTTTACTTTATTAGTAAATTTTCGTCCAAGGCGACTTTCAGGGAACCCCATAGACCCGACCCTGACAAAGACTTTCAACAACACGTTCTTCGTGACACAACCTGAAAGCAGATAATAAATTCGATCAGACTTAGTATCAAAAGTTATATTGTACATCCGTCATCGGACCCCATAACAAATGCCCGAAAACAAACACGAGCAATTTATAAATAAACCGAAGTGATTCCAATATGGCAAGATAAGCAAACACATCTCCGCGCAAAAATAAATCATTAAAACATCTATAAATACACATACAGGCAGAGCAGAGCGCGCGAAGCAAGTAGAAGCGTCGGTGATTGAAGATCGGTTTCAATAGTTAGGTATCTCACACAGGTATCTGCTTCAGCAAAGAAAATGGTACTACCATTTTCTTTGGCTTCAGGGAAATATCAAGTAAATATTGCCAATTTGTACTTTATGTTATATAGCTACGAGGAAAACTATTTACTCCGTTTCACTGGTTCATTTCCTGAGTTCCATAACTTATTTCAGTGGGGTGCGGTGCACACTGCACAGTCAAAGAACGTAGACAAAAATAGGTACCGGTTGCGTTCAGAATCTAGTCTGGTCATTTTTAGTCAAGTGAATTGACATAAATGGGTTTTTAGAAATCATCAGCTTATTCTCAAGATTAAAAGCATAGGTATATAACCTTCTTAGATCTTTCAGTAGATTAATTTTCATATATAATATCTACTAAACTACAACGCAATGCAAACATGTCTTAATGGCCAACAGCTAATTATCGTTTTTTGTTCAGCTCAATTTAGAGAGATAATATTGCAACTACCAGGCAGTGAATTACCATTACCTAAAAAGAATACTTCACGCCTGCAAAAGGTTGTGCACTGAAATCTTATTAGAAAGCAATTAGGAAATAAAATATTTTCGTAAATTTCTTGTAAGATAAACAAGCAATAAATTGAAAGCCCAACCATAGCAATCATAAATGTCCAAATATGAACGATAATAATTGATTGCCTAATTTATATCCCAAACATACAAAAATGGAGAGATTCACAGTGATATAGGGACATTAATATTGTCGTGGTAATATTAATATAAATTATGTTGAGTTGAGTTTTATCTATAGAAATTAAAATGTTTGAATCAATAAAGCGTGGAGTTTATAGCATCCTGCCGTATTTGGAATCAAGCTGGTTTTAGCGCTCGACAATTTTATTAGATATTAAAATATTGGACCAAATGACCGCAAAAAGTGACATAATGACATTTACGATCCTCACATTCTGTACTAACGTTTAGTTCGTTTTTTATGAGATTCCAATAATGAAACAGGAATTGTATGGTTTTGTTTATTATGTCACTAGTGAAACAAACCTAACTGAAGCAATCTAAACTTTAATCGCTATATATGCAGATGTCAGTTAGATCAGAGACTTTTCGTAATCCGTAACATTATTATTACCTATTGCTTGATTATAGTGAAATATACTATGTGTCCACAGATGAAGTTGACCCGAGCAGAACATTAAATTTTGCATTATTAATTTTTGGAGCAAAAGTCACTATTTATAAAAGAATACTGCTTCTTAACAATTGTACCTATCATTATTCTACAAATAATGCAGCTCCGACCTTCATTTTCAATTTTCATAAAACATAAAAAACTAAACTAAAAAAATAACATAAAATATTTACAATTTTGGAACGACGCTATATTTTAGATAAAACAAGTTTGATTTCAGGAATTTCCAAGTATTTTTAATTTACTAGAACCCCATGCATTTGATCTAAAATGGGAATACGGAAAACTATTGTTTTTCAGTAAGCAGGATTTATAAAGAACGACTTTCTCGTAAAATCAATAATAAACAATTTTTCCTGTTATATCGCTCCGTCCATGGACACATTGTATATAAGTATATAAACATATATACATTACCATGAATAGGGTTTGCCGTGGAATGCTGCAAGGAATAAAGGTACTCCATGTGGGGTGGAAGACGATAAGCGGGGTGAAGATCCCTTCCAAGAAGAATGCCTCCACCAGGACTAGCCGACACTCTGTAACAAAATAAGATTCCGTTTATTCCAATGTTCAAAAATCTAAACCAAATATTTTCCACAATGCAGAACATATTATTTTCAGCATTTTAGTATCAGCCATTTTTTTAAATAGGAACACATTCTATTATGCTTGACATACATACTGATTCCAATATCAGTCCTTTGGGTGTTCTGCTATAAAAATTATGTTCGTAAACTGAAGATTACATTTATTAATTTACAGGTAATAGTACTTTGTAGTAACTATAAGAAAGAAATAATGAGATAAGACATCAGATTTAATATACGGGGTGATTCAGTTTTATTCTGCGACACTTCAACAGGTGATAGAAAACCAAAAAAATAACCGCACTTTCTTCTATAAACTATATCGTATAAAAAGTTACAGGGTGTTAAAGTTGTAAGAAATATGTGGAATTTATTGAATATTTACCAAACTAGTTGAGATATTTAAGTAATATTTGGTACACGTTATAACGGCATGGGTTAGCATAAAACCTGTTAATATCAAACACCTTGAACAACCAGTGACGTAGGATTATAATTAAAAAACAATTATACTAATTATAATTGTTTTTAGAAAAAAAAATGAACCACCTTGTATAGCAATAAAATGTATTCAATTTCTTATGTAAATTTTAATTATTGTAAACAAAAACCTTCTCGTAGCATTTTTTCATATGTGTCATGGTTTCATAGCAAATTTGATTTTTTCTTATTATTTCGGGGTAGGTACTTCTGAAAAATTAACTTAAAACTTCGCTCCATAAGTAACACTCAAAGCAGAAAAAATGTGTTTCTTACTTTAAATACAGTAACTTTTCCCAATAAACTTACCCATTCGAGGTTTTACTTTTCAAGATACAGAGCGTAACATTAATTGTATCTTCCTTAAATGTATTAGACCCTGTATCTTCAAAAGTGTAGCCTTAAATAGGTAAGTTTATTGGAAAAAGTTACTTTATTTCAAGTAGCAAACACTTTATTTCCACTTTAAGTGATACTTATGAAGCAAATTTTTTAGAAAATTTCATGTCGACAAGGTACAACCAATAAAACACAATCATTTCTTAACGTTGCCATGGCAACTTGTGTATTTTTTCGGAAATCACCCTCCCTAGCCGGCACCGTCGCAATAACAAGGCCCGCCAGCTGAAAGCGATGAGTCATCCAAGGGAGGTGAGCCTAAGGCGCCAAATTCAAATTTCAAGGTGTCAATTTGGTAAATTTGGTAAAAAAAACACTTTAAAATGATTGTTTAGATATATAGCTCATGGTCTTACAACACGGATAATAATCTACAAGAGTGAAAGTCACATTTTCAAGGGTTTTGGCGCATTTGGATATCTATCGGTGAAATTTTCGTAAATGTCAATTATTTCTTATTTGCCTGCCTAGATACAACTAAATTCGAATAAATAAAACCATAAAACTTACTAATTTCAAGGTGGTTACGTTTAATTACGTAAAATTGTTAGGTATAACACTCTCCAACAGTCGAAACCAAAATCCTGGAAAACTGTGTAGGAACAAAATCTCTTTTGATGGCTTTAACCCACTTTTCCCTTAAAATGGAGTCTTTATGGAGGAAAAAACGGACACATTAGGACCGCCTTTGTAGTTTCCCTTGCAGTTGGGAACGGAACACGTCCACGGCATGATTTAAATTAGTCCGAAACTATAGACACAACCTAAAACCTATAAACTAAAATTGAACTTTAATCACTCTATTCTGAACCACTGCTGTTTTACCACCTTATTAATAAAACTCCACGTCCTATATTACTAAAAAAACACAGTCCAACACACAACAAACGTTCTTTAAAACAGGAAAATCGCCAGACAAGTAAACGTAAACAACTTCAAAAAGCAACCTCCTGACCTCCCTGTGATGACGTAGTGACGTTTCGCGTCGCCAGCTGGCAGGCCTTTATCATTGCGATGGTGCCGCCCTAGCTGTAAGATTAATAAGTGGAAATTTCCCTCCTATACAACAATAACACCAGTCACAGTCACCATATGTCACCAATTTAATTGTATTTTCAAATAGTTTTGACATGAAATTTTCGTACCGAATCTCCCGCGAGCATGAATTAAAATTCCGGAATTTTTTTCTCGGTTGCGAATTTTTTAAGAAAAAAAAAAAAAAAAGAAAAATTTTTTAAGAAAATTCGCACCTCGAAAAAAATTTCCGGGAATAATTCATGCTCTAGGGAGATTAGAAGTGAAAATTCCATACCTACCTTTTTTGACCAATCAGAGGCTCGTTTTTTGCTTCTGTCATGGCAATTCAAAAAATTTCCGGAAATATTCTCACTTGCTCTAGGCAGCAGGAGGTGATTACAGTGGAAATTTTTTTGACAAATGTCATTATTATAATGTGACATTGTAACAATTTAGATACCCGACAAAAATTTTGATAATAATTTCGTTTAATTTACGTCTAGGTATGGAATTTTCTTACCGAATCCCCCACGTTCTTGAATTAATATCCGGAAATTTTTCTCTAACACGTTTTTATTAAGAAAATTAACCCTCGTCGCTACGCGACTCAAAAAATTCGTGTACTCGAAAAATTTACGGCAATAATTCAAGCACTAGGGCGATTACTAGTGATAATTTTTCAGAAATACCCCGAAATAATACAAAAAATCAAATTTGCCACGAAACCATAACACATACAAAAAATTACCAAGAGGGCATTTTTGTTTAAAATTAAAATTTACATAAGAAATTGAATACATTTTATTGCTATACAAGGTGTATTTGGTTAATAGGAAGCAGACTTGGTTAAAATAATTTTAGACAATATAGGAATCTAATTCTGCACTTTTTATTAAATTGAGAACCGAACAGTTCAGGCTTAGGCTTATGAATAATATACGTTTTTACATCCAGCATCTTTGGGTGCCCCAGAAACGTGATGTTTATATAAACATTGAATAGGGACAAATCCGAGGACAAATCGATATATATTTTTGCTTATTACAATACTCCCACTCAAAAATAATATATTGAGTTTGTAAATTACAAAATTTAAGAGAGTGCAGTACATTTTTCCTTTTAATTTTACTTCTGGGAATTTAACAAAAGTCTAACATTTGTTACTATGGATTGGGGAAAACCCAGTCAAAAACCCAATCAGACTTTAAAATTGATTAATGAATACATAATAATAATAATTAAAATTATTTCAATTTTGGTCAATGTTATTTGCTTTCTCGTCCAAACCAAGTTCTCTCCGAAGCTTTATAAATTGTCCGGCAGGTAACTGTTTTGTGAAAATGTCTGCTAGTTGTTGACCTGTGGGTACATAAATTAATTTAACTTCTTTCTGTTCAACTTTTTCACGAGAAAAATGATATTTAACGTCGATATGTTTTGATCTTTTATGATCTGTTGGATTATTGGCAATTGCAATGCATCCGTTGTTATCTTCAAATATAGGTATTGGTTTTACCAATTCAAATTTTATGCTTGCTAAAAGAGATTTCAACCAACAAGCTTCTTTTATACCTTCAAAAAGTGCCATATATTCGGCCTCAGTAGATGATGTTGCAACGGAATTTTGCCTTTTGGTATTCCAACAAATCATATTTTGATCAAATAATTTAAAAACATAGCCAGTAGTACTTTTACGATCAAGCTCATTTCCGGCCCAATCAGAATCTACATAACCAACTAAAATTTCTTTATAATCATTTCGTTTATAAATTAATCGAAATTTTAATGTCCCTTTTACATATCTTAGAACTCTTTTCAAATTTTGCCAAAGTTCTTTATTATTTTTATTTTGATATCTACTTAGAAGATTTCTGGCTGTGCATAAATCGGGACGAGTGCATATCATTGCATACATCAAACAACCAATAAGATTTCTACATGGCGCGTCATAATATTCATCAGAGTTTAATGCTGAAAAATCTAATTTAAGAGGCAAAGGTGTACTGACAGCTTTGCAGTCACTCATGTTGAATTTTGTTAAAACGCTTTGCAAGTATGCACTTTAATCTAATGTAATAAAATTGTCTTTTCTTTCGATATGTATACCTAAAAAGAGTTTTAAATCTTTCAGATCTACCATAGAAAATTGTTTCATTAAATACTGTTTAAAATTTTTCATTGTATCTTTGTCATAAGTTGCGATGACAAGATCATCAACATACAGTATTACGTAAATATTTTTAGTAATATGGCCTTTATCGAGAAAATATAAACATCGTTCTACAGCGGAATTTTGGAATCCATGTTTTGTAAGTACTTGATCAAAACGCTGAAACCAGCACCTAGCTGATTGTTTTAAACCATATATTGATTTATTTAACTTACACACACGGTCATTTTTTTCTTTTATTCCTTCCGGTATTCGCATATATATTTCCTCGTTTAATAAGCCATTAAGAAATGCGGTTTTTACGTCCAATTGATGGATTAATAAATTGTGTTGATTTGCAAAAGCAATGAATAATCGAAAAGTAGCAATACGTGCGACCGGCGCAAAGGTTTCGTAATAATCTAATAGATATTTTTGACTGAAACCTCTAGCCACTAATCTCGCTTTATATTTATATGGGTTTCCTAAAGCATCATTCTTGATGGTAAATACCCATTTACAGTCTACAATGTTTTTGTTGACTGGGCGAGGTACTAATGTCCACGTATTGTTTTGTAAAAGAGAATCAATCTCCTCTTTTATTGCTTTCTCCCACTCAAATTTATCATCACGGTTTTTAATTTCCTGATATGATTTGGGAATATCACAAACTATCGACTGTGAACTTAGGTAATAGCTATTTACGAGGCTATTTATATCATGCTCTTCATAAGAAATTTTGGGCATGTTTTTAATTCGTTCACTTTGCCGTCGTTTGTTTACACTTGAAACACGATCCATATTTTCGGGCGTCTCATTATTAACTTTGTCTGTTTTAGGAACAGTTTTGTTAATATTTTCACTGATTTCAATTGTTTCATCAGTTTTCTGTCTTTTTGATTCTGTAGCATTTTCAATTGTTTCACCACTTTCATTTTTTAATTTAACTTCGTAGTCCAATAATCTTGTCTTAACGAATGCAAGGCTTAGATTTTCGTCAGTTAAAGTTTGAATTGCTGTTACTACTGCGTCATATGAAGTTGGTAAAGTTAACAATAACCTGGCAATTTTGCTCATTTCGTTCAGTGTAGCTCCAGCTGCCATTAATTCGACCACCATTTCATCGAAAATAATAAAATGTTGAGCGAGAGGTTTGTCTGTGTTAAATTTCAAACTCAGCAATTTCTTCTCCAAGGCTAGTTGTGAGGCTAAACTTTTTCTTTCATATATTTGATCCATTTTCTTTTGCACTCCTTTCGCATTTTTTCCACACATCGGTTATTTCTGCAGGTGTATCTTCATTTATAACCTTTAGTGCATCTTCTTCTGCAATTAAAGCACGAATTCTAAATTTCCAAATAGAGTATTTATCTCCATTGAATGGTTTGATATTTCTTTTGGTTTTAGTTTCGTTGACTTGCATTTTTTGCTGAAACACTTCACTAACAGTTTATCAACTAACACTGAACACAATACTTAATTTGTGTCTGGGCCCATAACCTATTGGGTTAATAGGAAGCAGACTTGGTTAAAATAATTTTAGACAATATAGGAATCTAATTCTGCACTTTTTATTAAATTGAGAACCGAACAGTTCAGGCTTAGGCTTATGAATAATATACGTTTTTACATCCAGCATCTTTGGGTGCCCCAGAAACGTGATGTTTATATAAACATTGAATAGGGACAAATCCGAGGACAAATCGATATATATTTTTGCTTATTACAATAAGGTGGTTCTTTTTTTTCTAAAAACAATTATAATAATTACCTACTTCTACGCCACTGGTTGTTCAAGGCGTTTGATATTAACTCAACTAGTTTGGTAAATATTCAATAAAGACCACATGTTTCTTAAAACTTTAACCCCCTGTAACTTTTTAATAAGGCCTTAAAATTATATAGTTTATAAAAGAAAGTGCGGTTATTTTTTGGTTTTCTATCACCTGTTGAAGTGTCGCAGAATAAAACTGAATCACCCTGTACACTACATGAAACAAAATAAAACAATATTAAACAATCGCAACAAAAATTAAATTTTATACCATAGAATTGAGGAGATAACGTAGAATACAACTAATTAACTCGCAAGAGAAAATAATTGTTGGGTTAATAATTGTACAACTATTTATAGTTGACTTATTTCGCTACTTTACTATAGCTCTAAAGAAACTGTTCCATGTTTAGTTCCTTCATTATTAGGTTCCTACTAGGCTTTAATAACAACTACCCATAATAATTAATTGATAATATAGAGAAGCAGTCTAATTATTACGTAGTCAGTTTATTTTACGGATTTTATGTGCCTGGCCAGCCATGCCTCATAAATTTTTATTACCAGAGCCATCGATTATGATAGAATTCCACATTTTTCTTTGGTAATAATCAAGAAGCATCTGTACGGCATAAAATCCGAGTGACCACTTCTCATACCTTAAGTTATTTTACCGACGAAAAAATGCCAAAACCGGTATACATAAACATTCACGATGCAGGGTATTTGGTTACAAGTAACAAACTTAAGAAGGTAAATATTTGCTAAAGATGTCCACTGGTGATGTATCCATAAGCTGTTAATGTTCGGGGTTGTAAAAATTATGACTACCCATCCACATGCCCGGTTGTGGCGTGTAAAATAAAATTTCACACGTACGCGCCATCAGATGATGTAGTCGTCGTTTTTAAATTAAAAGAATTTCTGAGAAGACTTGGGAGGCTAAAATAATGTTGCAGACAAAACTCGGCATTATACTATTATATATTTTTTAGTTGACCTAAGGGAATATAAATATCTTACAGTCAATACTAATGCGATTTGGTGATTATTCCATAGCTAGGTAGGTATGTTTTTTAAAATTGTCAATTTTCAGAATACCGTACTACACAGTAAAAAGATCTAGATAACTTTCCCATGTCTGACACTGAAAATAATATACCCGAATTGTATAGGATGATTCACGTAATGTTTTACCCCCTCTCTTAATTTCTTTATTTTTGGAGTTAAAGAAAAAATTATACCTAAAAGTTTTGGGATTTTTGGTGGACGTTCTCTTGATTCTGTTGAAACTGATACAAGGTGTTCCGAAAAAGTGATACAAACCAAACTTATAAACCATTGAAATCGGGATGAACCGTAGATTCCGAAAATTCAATAACATACAGGGCGTTCCTTTAAAAAGCATAAGTTTGGTCTGTACCGCTTTTACGGAACACCCTGTAAAATAAAGAATTGAAGAGGGGGAAATGTTATGTGGGTCACCATGTACAGGCAATATTATTTGTGCTTGATATTTCATAAAATTGCTTGCAAGAACATGTAATAATTTTCCAAACATTTAATTATGCTTGGCTTAGGCGACAGTTTCTGTTGCAATGGAAAGAAAAAAATATGTTTTTTTTTTCATGAAATTTGCAATACAGAGGTTTGAAGTGTAACGCCAAATGACGATATGGGGTCAGATTCTTACTAAAATAATCCTAGTATGGTATTCTGAAAATTGACAATGTTAAAAAATCAATCACGTATACGTGCCATTGAATTTAGGAACACGCTGTAAAAGTGTTGGGCGCACTCAAGTTTAAAAAGTCTGTCTAACTATGAACGTATATATGTCGTGTATCCGCGCTGGCATAAACATTAACAAACTCACTCAAATACTATTTGTATTTAGTGACTTTTTGCAATGACAAATTCCTATTGCATTTTTAGCAAACAAAATAAGAATTACGTAGGTAGGCATTGTCGGAATACAAATAAAATGGTCAATCATTCCGGATTCCAAAGTAATTTATAATTATGTACTATTATGTACTAAGGCACACACAAGAAATTAAGAGTTTCAAGAAATGACTTATATGACATTCCTGAGGATTATGTACGATGTATATTTATTATGAGTCCGGCTTAACAGTAAAAAGTATCTAGCGAGAGTATCGTTAGTATCACACATTTACAACTTGTAGACATCTGTAAAGATATAATTTTCTTACACATACTAACAGACCCACGCAAAGCGTCTACTATTTCAAAGAGATTTTATTATATGCTATTTAAAGATCTGGCGGCCTATGTCGCTGTGCATTCAGAATTGGTCTCATGGAATATGATGTTATAATAAAAATGTCAAATTTATAAGGATTCTAGTGAAAACTTGCTCCCACTTGTACGCCGACGTACCGAAATTCCTGCTCCATTGGACCATAGCGTTTGTGTAACGCCGTTCACACACATACATCAATATGATATTGATGATCCCCATCGAATCTGTATCCAACAGGCAGTCGTTAACGTTGTAGGTATAACTATAGTAATACACCAATTTCACTATCTCATTTTCACTAATTACAGTCCAATTATTTTCACGGTCGCCGCATCCCCTAGGAACGGTGCTGCTTCCAGAGGCGTTGACGTGTTAAATTTACATTAATTAAAACTGGAGGTGATTTCGGCGTACGTAATTTGAATTCATTACAACATGAAGAGTAAACCACATGCCACCTGATGGGGATTCTAAATGGAGTGAGTTCTTGGTGTCGTTGGATATTTGCATCCTAGTCCCATTATTTTGGAGGCTGTAATATACATTTGAGAAAGTGCACATTGGAGTTGGGTAAACACAGTCATAATTTACCATGCCTACTAGTTTCATTGTGGAAAATTGAAGTAAGTAATTCGCTGATCCAATAATTATTTCATGGAAATTCACAGAGTAAAAACTTGATAGGTAGGTACTACTGACCTTTCTCTGGCATTTCTCATAGTCTAACTTTAACCATTGTTGGTCGTCGCTCTCTAATATTACACTTTAACTGCCTTTCTTGAACTGTCAACTGCAGGCAGATAAACAAACTATTTCCACTAATTACTAATTCATTTTTAAGTTCACTGATTACAAACTAAAAATAGAACAGATAAGTTCGTTGTTTTGACGGAAGGGTCAAAGAAACGAGTATTATGCCACAACTATAGAAATATACCTCGAATTGTCAATTCAATAATAACAATAATCAATAATAATAATTGTGAGTGTCTTAAACACCTACGTTCTGTCGTTGCGTTGCCTTTCAACCAAGCATGTCCGTGGGTGTCATTTTGAAGTCTTCATGTTTTGTTTTTGCATGCACCCAAAATGATATATAAGAAACATTAATTGGGACCTTTCCCAAAATTAATAATGAGAATAAGAACCTAAGTATAATCAGATAACGAGAATTCATTCCATAGGCACTATATTCTCGACTATATTACCATCTGGTTTTTATTGTAAAGAACCCCATTACCGCACGACCGTTTATTATACTCTATCAATGCACTAAATCGCCCAACAGAACCTAGGTAATATATTTTTTAAAACATTACCACTAACTTCGTTGAAATTGTTGGTAAACACTGGTGTAAATTCTAGTAAAACAAGTACTGATACTGGTGATCTTTTAATTATTGTGAATAATAATCGTGATTTAATAAATTTCTCGATAATTTTATATTATATAAATATTGCGTTTGTAACCTTATGTGCTTTTTTAGGATGTTAAAAATTGCATTTGACTGTAGCGAAGAAGTAAAAGTGGAGAAAAGTAAAATGCTTGTTTTCATACTCAGTTGCTCGATAGCAACTTGTGGCAACTCTGATGCTCGACCGCCAACTCGGGTGCTCGATCCCAGCACCTAGCAAGCGACCACTGAAGATGCTGGCTGCGCAGCGATGACCAGTAAAACGTTTAGTAATATTCAACACCGGCCACGGGAAGACATCCCGGAAGCCCAATCAAGTCAGCTGGTATCGGAAACATGTATTTATTTCATATGAAAATTTATTGTTTTAATTCTCGCCATTATACTTTTTCTTTATTGATAGGTATATCACAAGTCGATCGTTGTATAAAATTGTGTTTAAAACAGAGGTGAGAAATAAAAAATATATAATAGAAGAAATCCCCAACATACCTGATACTTTTACTTTCGAAAAATCAAGTATGCCTTGGAAATCTTGAAAAAAGTATTTTTCTTGAAATCGGCAGTGAAGTGACCCAAAATCTTCATTAAAAGCTCAGAAATCGGCACTGAAGTAGCCCATTAATGTACGATTTTTTCAATAAGTAGGCCTTGGCGAGATGTAAATATCAAACGTCAGACGCGGAGCCATCGCCCGTCAAAAGTGACCAAATATTCAAAACCCGGCCAATATAGGCCCCTTTAACTTTTCGTACACACTGCGAAATTGTTACCTATAGCACCGCAATCTTTCGGTATAAATATTTTAGTAGGTTTGAATATCAATAGATTTGTTATGGAGGCAGCACAATAGGCATCAGTTTGGATTTTCTGTCAGAAAGTGCCGTGTCTCGTCATACTTGACCTAGGTAGAGCGATCGTCAAAGTCAAGCAACGCCGCGCGTAGTCGGTTCATGGACGCCTAATAAATCATTTTTTTCCGATTTCAAAAAAATATATATAATACGTACCTCGGCACTGAAGTTCTTGTTATGACTCATGTGGTTTATTTGCCTCGGCCAGAGGCCTCGGCAACTAAATCCCACATGAGTCATATAAAGTTGAACTTCAGTGCCTTGGTACATAAATAACTATTTTCACACCAGCAAAGTCTTCTTTTTGTAGGTTTTACGACAGAATGTTATTAAGGAGATGATAAAATTTCACGTCCCCAATAGATTTTTACAAAAAGAAAGTTAGCGGCTTTATGTTAAGTTCTAATGGATGTGCCGGTGCTTTCATATTTGAATCGTTCGGGAAGGTAGACTACGACAGCTGTTTCCCCTTATTAGGTTCATCAAGGTAGCCATAACCTTCCCAAACGACTCAAACCGAAACGGTAGCACTTATAACAGTGTAACTTGCACTTGGAGGTGAGAAGTGGCGCCATCCAAGTGCAAGTTACACTGTTATAAGTGCTACCGTTTCGGTTTGAGTCGTTCGGGAAGGTTATGGCTACCTTGATGAACCTAATAAGGGGAAACAGCTGTCGTAGTCTACCTTCCCGAATGATTCAAATATGAAAGCACCGGCACATCCATTAGAACTTGGATGTTGGTATGATATTACCAGTTGCCAAAATTTATAGTCCCATAAAGCCGCTAACTTTCTTTTTGTAAAAATCTATTGGGGACGTGAAATTTTATCATCTGTTTAATATTTCTACGGCTATAAGATGCAAGTTTCACAAGGATAGGGCTCCCGGCCAGATCCTTGTTGATTTCCACAAATTGGGAAGATACAGTGGTGAATGGCCAATGAGCCTGTTTCCTGTGTCGCTTCTTCTTCACATTATTTTGTAGTTTTCTGGATTCAACACCAACCTAACTTTTTCTTGTCGGTGTTTACTATGTTTTGTGAAATTTCGGCTCTGGTACTATCAGCTTGATATTAGATGGCGCCACTGGTTGGTTTCTCACCACCAAGTGGCAACCGTCTGTTATAAGTGCTACCGTTTAGGTTTGAGTCGTTCGGGAAGGTTATGGCTACCTTGATGAACCTAATAAGGGGAAACAGCTGTCGTAGTATGCCATCCCGAACGATTCAAATATGAAAGCACCGGCACATCCATTAGAACTTGGATGTTGGTATATTACCAGTTGCCAAAATTTATAGTCCCATAAAGCCACTAACTTTCTTTTTGTTATTAAGGAAATTTGTTCAGAATGAAAAACTGAATGGGTTTGCAAAATTTAAAAAGTCTAGGCCTACTTTGTTTTTTTTTTTAATTTTTTCCCACTTTTTTTACAAAAGTGCCCTTTCTGTAGCTTTCACGTCAAAATGTTATTAAGGGAACTTATTAATGATGTAAAACTGGGTATGTTTGCAAAATTTCAAAAGGCTAGGCCTACTTTGATTTTTTTCTGCCATAAAATTGAGCATCTACGTATAAAAATCGAAGTAGGCTTAGGGTATTGAAATTGTTCATATCATACCTACGCAGTTTTTCATCGTGAACAAGTTTTCTTAATAACATTTTGACGTGAAAACTACAAAAAATCAAAGTAGGCGTGAACTTTTGAAATTTTGCAAACCAACTCAGTTTTTCATTCTGAACAAGTTTCATTAATAACATTTTGTCGTAAAACCTACAAAAAGAGCACTTTGCTGGTGTGAAAAAATACTTTGTTCAAAATTTCCAAGGCATACTTCATTTATCGAAAGTAAAATTATGTCACAAATTAGTAGTTTCATACCAAGCAGGGGTTCAGCCCAAAAGGTCAAATTTGAACTCATTTTTTTTGTCTTTTACAAGAGTCGTTTCCCCTATCCAGGGACACACTGTAGGTATATACAGGGTGAGTCTGAAATAACTGGCATCCTTTTTTGGTTAATAGAGATAGTCATTCTGAACCACTTTTCTTAATAATTTTTTTTCCTAGCGCCGAGATTTTTCTATAATTCATCCCCTCAAAATCCCCCCTCTATGGAAACACGGCACTGGCGCCCTGCCAACAACCGAGTAGAAAATAGTAAATCATCAACAAGTATAGTATTTTGAGACCGAGTTTACGCTATTCTATCCGCTGGGTATAAAATAAATGTTGGTAAATTAAAAAAAAAATGAGAACAATTTCGGCGATAGGAAAAAAAATATTAAGAAAAGTTTCAGAATGACCATATCTCTTACCCCCCAAAAAATGCCACTTATTTCAGACTCACCCTGTGTAGGTACAATACATTTTGATTTATTTCTTGAGCGATGTAACCTTGTTCTAACGTTCTGACTAAAACAGAGCCTGGAAACTCCCCCCTGTACTTAGCAAAGCCTTCCCAACAGTTTGTACTTAGCTGGCTTGAGGGCGCTTATGTCGTATTTCTGTCAATTATTATCAAAAATTGGAAGGCGGCGGCCGGCGGCCATTATTTTAATTTGTGGCCTTGCGTTTGACGTGTTTTATTTGTGATTCTCGATTCGTTTTATTTATAGTTTTTCGTGTATTGGTTCATATTTTCTGAGTTTTTTAGTGTTTGTTTTGTTCATTTATCGTTATTTTCATATATTATTTGGTTGGGTTTTTTAAAATGGTTTTTGTTTGTTGTGTCGAAGATGGAAAGGCATATTTTTCCCAAAGACGAAACGGCAAGTAAAATTATATCACGATTTTATTGTGATAAAACAAACTATGCTATTTTTACAGCTTTGTAAACTTGGTCTGAAAAAAATGGGAACATCATTAAGATGCTACCTGGTTTATGTCATGCATTTTACGCCAGATTGCACATGTACATATCCAGGATGCAAATGGTCAAACTCTAGGATTAAGAGGGATGCTGTGCCACCTTTGGTAAGAAGTATTACAAATGATGTTTATTTCTTCAAACGTTGTGACTAGAGCCAAGTGTATGTGCCGCTATGTTTACCACACAGCCAGGCTAAAATTAGTAAAAACCTAGGTAATTAAAAAAATCAAATGTCCCTTCTTGTTGTATGCGGCAGCGCCTTAATGACCTATTTTGATTTTTTCTGAAAAATGTAACAGAAGTACCAGCCGTTATTAATTTTAGCGTTCCTGCAGTGGTAAAATTAACGGCACGTTAACGTACCCCGACTCATGGCCTTCTTTAAATTTTCCGCAGTCAACATTTGCAGCTTCCAAAATATGCCATAGTATCAATTCTATTTTATTGCCTCTGGAACTGTCCACTTTTGTTATAAATAAGTAACTAATTTAATTTTATCGCTTTAAAAATATTCGAAAATAGACAAAGCTACACTGTCACATTCACCAGCGCCCGTGTATTGTCGCGTTTGTTTTACATGGCCTCCTACTACTTAACTCAAATTTGTTCAATGGACCCGGCACAATGATATATCCGCACCGGTTGCTATGGCAACACGTGCACAATGATATTCCTGCACCGATTACAAAAGCCAGTGTACAATGTAGTATATTTCCCAATTAAAATCGGACATACAATGAGGCCATTTATTTACAATCGTAGAAAAAATATATAGAGGGGTAAACGTTCAAAGCACACTATAATTAGCAGGGACTTATTTTTCTGGAATTCATGGCGTTCTTCGTTGCAAAAATTTAATTAGAAAAAAATTCTCAGGGTTGTCAAAATTTTGTGAGGAATTACTTTGAATTGAAATATGCCAACTGCAAATGCTATTTCCGATTAAAGTTGGCAAAGAGTAGGTACTAAGTAATACTAGGTAATAATTATAAATATGCGGTATTAGGTCATTTAAACTTTAATTAGATTTGAATTTTTAATTTATAAAACAAAAAACTTCCTGTGACCACCCGGGATGTACCGAGTGACCAAATCAGAGAGGACGCGAGGACGCCGGCTGTATCGCTGAACTTTTTTGTTTATAGTAAACAACTCCTGAGAAATCGCTGGAATATATTTTCAAGTTGTTAAAACGGCCGATGGGCTAGGTTTGATGCATGACCAACTGCAAAATGAAGTCTTTTTAGAAATTTTAGTAGCACATTAATCTAGAGAAAATTTTAAACTGGTGGGCGGTCTTCAAACATTTAGTTATTAAATGGTAATAAGTTCGGTCAGGATAAACGGAATTTAACCAACTTGGTATCGTTAGGAGGCTTTTTTATTGCAAGGCGACAAGCGGTTTCCGAGATTAGTCGGCGTCCTCTTCTTATTTAGACACCTTATACCACCTTCATCGGTAATCTGAAATTAATATCGTAAATGCATGGATAAACTAGTATTGATGAATTTGGGATAAAATTACAAATCACAACAAACTATCCGGCTATTCTTCAATGTGCCCCTGAGGACTATGGCTAAGAGATTGGTTTCACTGATGGTTCGTTAAGCCCAATACTGAAAAGGCACTCGAAAGCGTCTTTTCATCGCGAGATAGAATCTTTGGCCGGACCATCTATTCAAATTTATAATTTTACCTAGACTCTGGACAATACCTTAAATCTGTTTGGAGAGTTAATAGGCCCTTCAGAAGCAGGTAGAAAAAATAACAGAATTTTTGGAAAGGCGTATTTAGCATTGTCGTTGTTTTTAATGATGTGTCAGGCTGGGAGAAATAAATTTCGCCCGACACATTCGAACAAGATATTTACACTTCGACAATTAAATTGTTAGCGCTCTGAAGGACACGTCGAAAAGGTAGGAAAAACATAACGGGTGACGATTGTCAGAAAGCGGAAGAGTCAAAGAAAACGTACAAACGTACAAGAAGTGTAAAACAGTAAAACAATTGCTAAATCTGGTTGGAGATGTGAAATTTGTGAGAGTGTCGCATGGTACCTATGTTGAGTTGCTGGTAAGCCGTAAACTTACGAAATACGTGAACCGACGAGGACCCTGTAAATCTCAAGATCAACCAACAAAGTACCTCCGCGGAAAATATATGGAAATATCATACATCAAGAAGGTGATAATTGACAAGGACACTTTAATATTGCAACCAAATATGCATCAATCTAGTCCTTGACATCCAAAATTACATTATTGAACAAAATTGTAGTAAAACATATCGAATTAAACAATACGACAAGAGTTCTATCTACGAAAGCCTATGGAGGCAAAATCCACAAAAATTACAACTGCTGCCGACGTGAAAAACAAGGACGAGAGTATGGTCAAAATCCATACTACTTCAGTGGTTACCAATAGTATCCAATCGAAATGGAGTTAACTTCAGTACGAATGCTAATAAAATTAATGAAAACATTGATTCTTCCAGTCGTGAGTGTTTCCAGATAGGTTAGCTGTAGCCTAGCCAGATAAATAAGCTAGATTACCCGCCAAGCAGTATCTATTGCACTTGAGCAGATAAAATCAAAAAATAAATGTGACGGAGACCGCCGGAATGAAAATGACGATGAGTGGACTCAAAGTCCTACAAAAAAAGAAAGTCAAGAAGCAGTAACGTAATAAGGGTGACCTGCGACAATGAGGGAGCAGGATTTCGGCTACCTCCAAGAAAGCGTGGCTGTATGTGGGGAGGGTTTGAGCTGGGACAGACACAGAGAAAATAAAAAAAAAAACATTTATACATAGTTGTGGACAAGTTCAAGTCTCATGAAGATGTACTTAATTGTCAAAAAGTTTGTATTTTTTCAAAGGACAATAAAATTCTTAACGAGAAACATTTTTCAAATCTCCATAGGAATACTACAAAAAAAATCATTAAAAGTAGTTAGCTTAGTGCACGGCCACACATAAGGCGGACGGCGGAGCGGAGAGCAGAGCGCAGATGGTAGCGGAGCATTCAAAACAATAGAAAGCCTACTCTAGTGTCCACACATACCGCGGAGAGGAGAGCGGAGAGTAAAGCGGGTAGCGGAGCGTTCAAGTCAGTTTGACATTTTCCGGCGTATTGGCGCGTATTTACCCTCGAAAATAGAGCTTTGTATTCTTATATACCTATACTTAATAATAAACAATATGGCTCGCGAAATGCTAATTAGTGAAGTTTTTAGTCGCAAACCCCTATGGGACATAACTCATGCACATCACCACCACCAAGGTGTTTTAGACAAACTTTGGGTCGAGATTTCCAAAATTATTTTTGTACAGATGATGGAATTCACCAAGTGATTCCCTGCTTAGGTTTATTTCATGTACCCACACTGCACGTTTATTTTGCAAAATCCGAAATTTGAGTTGTGAATTTTCACATAAAAATAATGTAGAAATCGACATTTTTATAGCTGTTTCTATGAAGTTCAACCTTTCAATGTCTCCACTTTACTACCAACCTCTCTGCGCAATACGCCTTTCAAAGCTGTCACAATGCGCTGGACTGTGTGGACACTACCCGCACTACTCTCCGCTTTCCGCTCTGCTCTCCGCTCCGCCGTCCGCCTTATGTCTGACCGTGCACTTAAACTAAAGTTGTTGGAGTTTACAACAATCTTGCACTTAAACGTCTAAACTAATGGGACCCCCTGGATACTCACTGCCAGAAGGAATCTATGCGAGGGGGTTCGGCAATTTTCATTAAGGCAGATTTAGTGGAGGGCCTGAGACAGAACAGGATATCTTGCTCAGAGTACAGTGTGGAGCGACATCTGGAGATACGCGCAGTGTCAGTGTTGGTGAACGGGTCAAAGATATGTTTCCTGAGTTATATATCGGCCGCCAGCTGTTGATTTGCTCCTTTTTTTAACGGGTTAGAATTGTAGGTACTAATGGGGCAGTATATTGAAAACTAAAATTGATTATATAACTAGACAAATAACAGGGATTCTTATCAGTATAGCACCTATGTGACCTAGCCTATAATAATGTGGGCGATCACCTGGCACCTCGCCTGGCACTTATTCACAAGCTTGACCTCGACGGCCATGTTGATACTTAATCACAGGATCTTGGTTATGCGGGTATATCGAACTTTGATTTTGAAGTATAGAAATCGTTTGTTATACACAATTTGTTAAATTCGATATGGTGGATGATAGTTGAGATGTAGATAGAGAGGAAATTGTCTTCTTCATAAAGTGGGCACTTGAAGTCAATTGTCCTTCTAAAGTAAAAAAATTCCAAACAAAAGACAAAGTGTTGCTTGCAAAAAATGCTGACAGTGTCGAACTACTTAATCTGGATACAATAAAAAATATATAAGACGAATTGCTAAGTGTGCATTACTCGCTTATTTATAGTCACCTCAACTAGGTATAACATGCGTTGGTGGGTATTTCATCGAACTCTAATAATAATAGAATTTCCATAGCACAAAAGCAAATACTGAGGTTAATTTTTGGGGTCGACTAGTTGTAAAACAGTATTTGTGTCAAACCTGGACCGACACTATATTATAGACCCGAGCAAAACATCATATTTCATAATGGGTACACTGTACTGTACACTTAGTCGGTAGATAGGACAAAACAACACTGGTGTTTTTACACAAAGCCGACCTTTCGATTTATATATAAATCATCTTCAGGGCAACGTCGGCTTTGTGTAAAAGCACCAGTGTTGTTATCTTGTCCTATATCTACCGACTAAATCAAACCAGGACACGAAACAATTTCTATAAATCATATTTCATTGTTGTTTGTGGACTGGAGTGGCGCTACTCGACGAAAAAAATGGCGTCTTATTATAGGTTATAGGGGGTATATTTTGTGGTTACAGATATGTCAGTTTTTGACGTTTAGAATGATGCATATTTTAAATATCCAGCTTTATTACGATTAGCGTTCTTTTTACGGTAACGAATCGTCTCTTCGCGGTCAATATTTCGTAGTTTTGTCATATTAACACAGCTTTGATAGATAGATTTGTTTGCGAAAACATGAAATTTCCATGCACATGAAGAAAATCCTATACGCAGACCATTACACGTGAATTGGAGAAGAATAATCACTTTTGGAAATATGGGATGATCTGTTCAACTATACTAAAATCGAGCAACTCTTACGCCTGGCGTAAACAAGAGCACGTGCGTTGAGATATTCGCCAGAGCCGCTCTTAGGCACGACCTTTATTTAAATTTAGTTTTACAATTGTTTACATAAAAATATTCCAGAAAAAATTATTGGCTTAATTAAAATGGTTCAAAACCTAGATAAAATTATTTGCGGCAGTGTCTAAATAGCTGAAAACAACAAGATAAAACCGCATAAATATACTTTTGCGATCGAGTACGTCCCTGTTGCCAGGCGCGCTGATATTCTATGGCCTATTGACCAATTGCCTTGTTTCGCGGAACGTCATTGAACACGTGCTTTTATTTACGCCAGGCGTAAGAATTGCTCGATTTTAGTATAGTTGAAGAAGCGGGAATTCTAGATAATATTATATTTTGGAAGAGTATTTTCTAACGTATGCAAGAATGAATATAGAAAAAATTGTTTACAGCTCCAAAATTAATCAATGGTCCACATATAAAGAAGAAACTGAAAAATCTAATGCGTTATATACTTACACTACAAACTAGCCACGGATTTCATTTCAAACCAAAAGGTACCAAAATACTCTTGCTTGCTTTTTAGACTCGCTTTTCTTAAGAAAATGTATATAAATATGCCATATAAACTTGTCAAATTAAAGGGACATATAACAAACAAGCTTTTTATTTTATTTTGGATATTAAATTCGTTGTAACAGACAAATTTGCATCTTTTTATGTTGTGTGTTTTAAATTGTGACACTTCCATGTACATATATTAATAACATTGTGTCATATTTGACAATATCACTATTGTTTACAACAAAGTCAGTATCTAACTCGTTGATAAAGAAATAATAACTTACTGGTAACTGACCAACACCGCTTGACTCATATGAAAAGTGTTTTTTATTT
The DNA here is from genome assembly GCA_963920635.1 of Pseudeuparius sepicola. Lineage (NCBI taxonomy): Eukaryota > Metazoa > Arthropoda > Insecta > Coleoptera > Anthribidae > Pseudeuparius > Pseudeuparius sepicola. The sequence continues at coordinate 39,297,067 of OY987302.1, read as the reverse complement.
TTTATACATCGATAAAAATGTACCTACCTGCAATAAACTTCCAGTCGTAATAAAGGAGTTGTTATCAAAACAATTCAAATGACCAGTTGAAAAACTGCTTTGTAACAAAGCATTTTATAATGTAGTTCATGAGTTCCCTCGAACGCAATGAGATATTTCTACCATAATAATTTTAAGGCATGCATGTATTGACGTGTATACCTGTTCTTGTAACAATGTTGTCATTTTGATAGACAAATTGGTAATATAGTAGTTAATTTGTTAATAAACATAGATTTTACATTTGTTGTTTTGGTCACTTACTCTAGAAATTAATAACGGGACCTTGTCACTTCGCTTCATTAGAAATCAACAATACAATGGTGCAATTTCCCTAGAAAAAATGACACTGGCTGGCTGCCTTAGTAGCAGACACAACTTTTCTAAATCCCACACTTGACTAGGCGGAACGTGTTTTATGCAAATGGAGTTCTGCTGCTAAGCATAAGAGATTGAATAAATAGTCTATCTAACTACAGACTGTGACAAACACCCCCATTTACGCGGCTAAGGGAAATATAAATATCGTTACATTATTTCCCATAATGTTTCTTAAAGTATCTGAGCTTTGTATAGGGCAGAGTTTTTGGAAATTCATTTGGGCTTTTGGGGAAGGGGGAGGCTGTTCTAACAATTATTAGTATTGAATTTTTGTTTTGATTCGAAAAGTTGACGTTGAACGTTGAGTTTCCGCGATGGATAGAATAGATGCAATTCGTCACTAGTGATTGCTCTAAGGCTCTATACTCTCTACTTTGAGATGTTGATAGTGAATGCGGTGAGTAAAAGGTATAAGTTACCAAGCTCCAAGCCTCTAGGTATCTGGTTTGGGTGTAATGTAATGTAACTTGAAAATATCCACGGAACAATGCAGCCCTGGTGTCAGTATCATTAGGTACTCCTCTAATTGAAACAAAGCCGATCTTAGTTAAGTTCTGTAATATTTTAAAGTCGCAAGGTATTTTTGTAAGGCGTATATATATTCAGCTCCTTAAACGCCTTACTACGACATGTCTGATTAGGGAATGAGGCGGTAAGAGTTTATTTTCGACTACGGAGTATCGGGTTATGGTCTATTTTTCCCAGCGAGGCTTAATGTGTTCGCATTGTGTGCTCAAACTGCGGAGATATATGTAGCAAGTAATTGGCAGTGACCACAACGTATAGTGTCGTGAACGCAGCAATCTTACCTGCAATCTCTGAATTAAATATTCATGAATGGCCGTCCACATGGGTTCTAGTTGTAGCCCGATCTCATTTTCCTTTTTTATTGCGACCGTAAACAGTTCTACACGGGGAATGACTCTTTCCGAAGTGGCATAACTACCTATCATAATATTTCAAACAAGAGTACGTTTGGAACACGGCCAGGTACTTTTTTAAGGCGACCATAGCAGTAGTACTGCAGTGCGGCAGATAAAATGGGCAATATATTAGTACATACATAAGATGTGTTAGTAGTTAATGGTACTATTTCGCACTGATACTTCTAAATTAGGGTGTGATTGTTAATTTTTGAAATCGTGGCGGTTAAGGTGGTTGCAATCGATTTAAAACTAGGACATTGGGCATTATAATGCATCATGAAAAATTTTGAAAATAAAGCTCAAAAATATGTTTTTTGTGATTGAGAAAGGGCGTAAAATTAAATATTATGTTCACATTTTTTAAGGGAGTAACGTCAAGTCCCTAAAATGCCGATTGCTCAGATTCTTGAGTTGATTCCAAGGATTTACTCTATTATATCAGAAAATTGAATATTTAAAATTTTGAATGAACGACAAGCAACTGATTTTAATATTTGAAATGTCGGCCATAATAATAATTATGACAATGTGGCGGGATATTTAAATTTTGTTTGAACTTTTTACCCCATAAAAAATTATGTGCACTGTTTTGACTACCCGCATGTACAGAAACTTCAACCTAGGCCCATGTGTAATAACAATAACGTATAAGAATTATCGGCTGCATGCCTATTTTTCGTAGCTTAATCTTTATATCCTATATCTATGATCAATGATCTAAAAACTTATAACTACATCATCAGTAAGCGAACTGCCTTCTTAGAGTTGTTGGAAAGTACTATAAAAATGATGGCCGGTATAAATCTTGTAATAAGAGAAATATATGCATCAAACATCAGAAGTTCTTGATATTTTTTTGTTATGTTGGCATCGGTCATGACAGCTATAAGCGAGCTTTAGCATATCTCATGACGCTCATGACAGACATCAATCCGCTTGGATGTGCTTTCTTTATTTTTGGTAACGATGATTACAGCCTGATACCTTAAAGGGCAAGTTAGGGACATTGAGTATTTTTTCTTTTTGCTCAAAATTGTATACAGTGTGGTCATTTAAGCAGTGTGCAACATATGGGATTTTTTTTATTAATTGCACAACAAAATACAAATAAGTATTCCCGAAAGTTGGTGCATGTTCGATAATCATATTAGGTGCAATTAGAATGGTTTCTATTATAATGCAATATCCGCAACCACTAAAGGGCGCCACTTAGGCCCACAAATCTATTTTATTACGAGCAGACCGTTTTCGCACATTTTAAATTTAATTTAAAGCACAAAATTAAATTGACTACAAAAAAGTATTCTATTTTTTTCATATTTTATGCGGTTTCGGAGAAAACGTCCAAAATGCACCCAGGTCTCAATAATCTAGTTATGTTTGGAGACAAAATATGCACTTATTAAGATGTGCTATAGTTTTAATCTAAGTTTTCTACCCTTTCGAGCCTTTTCAGTAGAAATTTCAACTAGGTATATAGTTACTCATAGTAAAATAAATTGGTGGGAATATGTGGCACCCTATAGCGGTCGCGGATAATAGAATAATAATAATAGAATTATGCGTGATAATTATCTACGGGCACGTGCCAAATATCATCGTTTAGAATACGTAGCGCAAGGGCAAATTTTTAGGGCGCATGTTTTAGGGGCCCGTCTTAATATACCTATACTGCTTTGAGCAAAGAGAAAAAACACGAGTCGCTTTATCTATCTATGGGTGGCATTTTATTGTGAATGTCCCTGTATACTTAATGAAAAATCTTTTCATATTCACCATTAGAACCACAAGGAAAGAAGTGAGAGCAGTGTCGAGATTCTATATCCGTCTGAAAGATTATGACTGCTTTGGGCGTTTGTCTGGAACACGTTTTGTTTTTTTCTTGAATACTTTGAAATGAACCTATGGCATTTTTAACGAGGTTCCAGAGGTTTCCCACGTTTATCATCTGGTCAACCTGTAATATATTTTCAGGAATATTTATAATGTATTTTTTATAAATAGACGTGTTAAATTTCACGTGCTTAAATTTAACTTTTAATATTATCCATCTGAAACCACAGAAGTTGGCCTTTGGCACCGTTTTCATGTCTAAATGGAGTTAAGATATCTGAACTAAACTTTATACAACATTGGTGAATGTTAAACTAACGTTTATTTTACGGAGTGGAATATGTCGAACAGTAATAACTTCCTAAGGTGTTTTTTCGTGAATGGAGTATGTTACTCTTTTTAGCGTTTTCACTTCGCAAACTTTTTCATCCAATAGTTATAGATATCGATATGTTATGTTTATGAACAAACTTTAAAGATGATGCAACAGTCGGAGATAATTTATCTCATCTTCGGACTCCTGGTTAAGTCCGTACTTTAGAAATGCCTTATAAAATATTCGGATTTATAAATAAACCATTTTTGTTTTAAAAATTTTAGTAAAATCGGATTTTACTTTTGGTCGTAATTTTTTGGAACACTCTGTATACTCTAAGAATAAGCATTATAATAGTGGCTATAGTAAGTTGTTACGATCGTGTCACACCAACAATATAACGAAATAAATGCGTCATTCATATTATATGTCTTGAATTTCACATCATTAAATTTGCGTATGCAACTGTATTATATATATTCTCTATTTAAAGGGGATATAGAGAATACGCGTGGGCGAACAACCAACCACCTACCTATAAAGGCTAGAGATTTACTACACACTCCACCGCACGATAGAATCTACATATTATTATACTATATGCATTGCTTTTCCTTTGTCCCTCTAAACTTTTAATTTGTTGCTTGTTTACATTATAAGTGGTATTTATCATTTATGTTGCATTTGATTGTTATCTGGCTTATTTCCAATTAACTTTAAATGCTTTAAACTATGTTCTCGCATAAAAATCGCATAAGAAATTTCGAGAGGTAGACTGTTGCGCTGCTAATTTTCAAAGGAAATACACGTAGTTCCCCCACTTTATTATTCCTCCACATAAGAGGTTTATTCGTTGACTGGATATAATACGTCAGTCAAAGGCGTTGACTGATGTATTAATAAAGACTGCTCACGGCTGTCATGTTTGACAGTTCTCTGGCTCACCATGCGCTTCCCGGAGACAAAATACAATGCAAAATACATTGTTGGCCATAGGCGCCATCTACTTTTCAGAATATGAAGCTATAGCCGTGAGAAGTCTTATTTATATAATACGTCAGTCAACGGTTTATTGGTTTATAATAGAAAATACCTAGTTCAAGCTTCAGAGAGAAATTCAAGCTGGTGCCTTTTTCGACCGGTGTGAAGATAGCAGCCATTTTCTGGCAGCCAATTTTTCAGCAGCCATTTCTCTAAAGTGGCTGCTCTAGTTGTGAAGTTAGTAGCCCTTTTTGGACAGTCAATATTTTGGCAGCTAAACAGCTGCCCTTGATGTAAAGTTTGCAGCCAATTATTTTAGGCACGGGCAGCTAAAAACAATACCAAAACCGCCATTAAAAAACAATTAATATAATTCACCCAAAGCGATAAAATTATTTCAAAACGTAAAAAATTTTGTGCCACCATCGTTTTCACACCACAAATAGCTTGTAACTAGAGATTTACAGGGATCATAGGAAGATTCCCTTACGCGCCGTCCTAGAGGGTGAAATCTACACCATGCTTCTAAAAATTAATTACTTCGCCCTGTAGGAAATGTTGTGCCACCATCATCTTTACACCAAAAATAGCTTGTATCCAGAGGTTTACAGAGAACATAGTGTGATTCTCTTACGCGCCGTCCTAGAGGGTGAAATCTACCCCACGCGCTAAAAATTAATTATTTCGCCCTGTAGGAAATGTTGTGCCACCTTCATCTTTACACCAAAAATAGCTTGTATCCAGAGGTTTGCAGAGAACATAGTGTGATTCTCTTACGCGCCGTCCTACAGGGTGAAATCTACCCCACGCGCTATAAATTAAATTATTTCACCCCATAGGAAATGTTGTGCCACCGTCATCTTTGCCCCAAAAATAGCTTGTATATAGAGGTTTACAGAGATCATACTGTGATTCCCTTACGCGCCGTCCTGGAGGGTGAAATCTACCCCACGCGCTAAAAATTAATTATTTCACCCTGTAGGAAATGTTGTGCCACCACCATCTTTACACCAAAAATAGCTTGTATCCAGAGGTTTACAGAGAACATAGTGTGATTCCCTTACGCGCAGTCCTAGAGGGTGAAATCTACCCCACGCGCTAAAAATTAATTATTTCGCCCTGTAGGAAATGTTGTGCCACCATCATCTTTACACCAAAAATAGCTTGTATCCAGAAGTTTACAGAGAACATAGTGTGATTATCTTACGCTCCGTCCTAGAGGGTGAAATCTACCCCACGCGCTATAAATTAAATTATTTCACCCCATAGGAAATGTTGTGCCACCGTCATCTTTGCACCAAAAATAACTTGTATATAGAGGTTTACAGAGATCATAGTGAGATTCCCTTACGCGCCGTCCTACAGGGTGAAATCTACCCCACGCGCTATAAATTAAATTATTTCACCCCATAGGAAATGTTGTGCCACCGTCATCTTTACACCAAAAATAGCTTGTATCCAGAGGTTTGCAGAGAACATAGTGTGATTCTCTTACGCGCCGTCCTACAGGGTGAAATCTACCCCACGCGCTATAAATTAAATTATTTCACCCCATAGGAAATGTTGTGCCACCGTCATCTTTGCCCCAAAAATAGCTTGTATATAGAGGTTTACAGAGATCATACTGTGATTCCCTTACGCGCCGTCCTGGAGGGTGAAATCTACCCCACGCGCTAAAAATTAATTATTTCACCCTGTAGGAAATGTTGTGCCACCACCATCTTTACACCAAAAATAGCTTGTATCCAGAGGTTTACAGAGAACATAGTGTGATTCCCTTACGCGCAGTCCTAGAGGGTGAAATCTACCCCACGCGCTAAAAATTAATTATTTCGCCCTGTAGGAAATGTTGTGCCACCATCATCTTTACACCAAAAATAGCTTGTATCCAGAAGTTTACAGAGAACATAGTGTGATTATCTTACGCTCCGTCCTAGAGGGTGAAATCTACCCCACGCGCTATAAATTAAATTATTTCACCCCATAGGAAATGTTGTGCCACCGTCATCTTTGCACCAAAAATAACTTGTATATAGAGGTTTACAGAGATCATAGTGAGATTCCCTTACGCGCCGTCCTACAGGGTGAAATCTACCCCACGCGCTATAAATTAAATTATTTCACCCCATAGGAAATGTTGTGCCACCGTCATCTTTGCACCAAAAATAGCTTGTATATAGAGGTTTACAGAGATCATAGTGTGATTCCCTTACGCGCCTTCCTACAGGGTGAAATCTACCCCACGCGCTATAAATGAAATTATTTCGCCATGTAGGAAATGTGCCACCGTCATCTTTGCACCAAAATAATTAATTTTTAGCGCGTGGGGTAGATTTTACACTCTAGGACGGCGCGTAAGGGAATCACACTTTGATCTCTGTAAACCTCTGGGTACAAGCTATTTTTGGTGCACAGATGGTGGTGGCACAACATTTCCTACAGGGCGAAATAATTAATTTTTAGCGCGTGGGGTAGATTTCATCCTCTAGGACGGCGCGTAAGGGAATCACACTATGTTCTCTGTAAACCTCTGGATACAAGCTATTTTTGGTGTAAAGATGAAGGTGGCACAACATTTCCCACAGGGTGAAATAATTAATTTTTAGCGCGTGGGGTAGATTTCACCCTCTAGGACGGCGCGTAAGGAAATCACACTATGATCTCTGTAAACCTCTGGGTACAAGCTATTTTTGGGGTAAAGATGGTGGTGGCACAACATTTCCTACAAGATGAAATAATTAATTTTTAGCGCGTGGGGTAGATTTCACCCTCTAGGACGGCGCGTAAGGGAATCACACTTTGATCTCTGTAAACCTTTGGGTACAAGCTATTTTTGGTGTAAAGATGGTGGTGGCACAACATTTCCTACAGGGCAAAATAATTAATTTTTAGCGCGTGGGGTAGATTTTACCCTCTAGGACGGCGCTTAAGGGAATCACACTATGATCTCTGTAAACCTCTGGATACAAGCTATTTTTGGTGTAAAGATGAAGGTGGCACAACATTTCCCACAGGGTGAAATAATTAATTTTTAGCGCGTGGGGTAGATTTCACCCCCTAGGACGGCGCGTAAGGGAATCACACTATGATCTCTGTAAACCTCTGGGTACAAGCTATTTTTGGTGTAAAGATGGTGGTGGCACAACGTTTCCTACAAGGTGAAATAATTAATTTTTAGCGCGTGGGGTAGATTTCACCCTCTAGGACGGCGCGTAAGGGTATCACACTTTGATCTCTGTAAACCTCTGGGTACAAGCTATTTTTGGTGTAAAGATTGTGGTGGCACAACATTTCCTAGAGGGCGAAATAATTAATTTTTAGCGCGTGGGGTAGATTTCACCCTCTAGGACGGCGCGTAAGGGAATCACACTATGATATCTGTAAACCTCTGGATACAAGCTATTTTTGGTGTAAAGATTAAGGTGGCACAACATTTCCCACAGGGTGAAATAATTAATTTTTAGCGCGTGGGGTAGATTTCACCCTCTAGGACGGCGCTTAAGGGAATCACACTATGATCTCTGTAAACCTCTGGGTACAAGCTATTTTTGGTGCAAAGATGAAGGTGGCACAACATTTCCTACAGGGTGAAATAATTAATTTTTAGCGCGTGGGGTAGATTTCACCCTCTAGGACGGCGCGTAAGGGAATCACACTATGATATCTGTAAACCTCTGGATACAAGCTATTTTTGGTGTAAATATGAAGGTGGCACAACATTTCCTACAGGGTGAAATAATTAATTTTTAGCGCGTGGGGTAGATTTCACACTCTAGGACGGCGCTTAAGGGAATCACACTATGATCTCTGTAAACCTCTGGGTACAAGCTATTTTTGGTGTAATGATGAAGGTGGCACAACATTTCCTACAGGGTGAAATAATTAATTTTTAGCGCGTGGGGTAGATTTCACCCTCTAGGACGGCGCGTAATGGAATCACACTATGATCTCTGTAAACCTCTGGATACAAGCTATTTTTGGTGTAAAGATGATGATGGCACAACATTTCCTACAGGGCGAAATAATTAATTTTTAGAAGCGTGGGGTAGATTTCACCCTCTAGGACGGCGCGTAAGGGAATCTTACTATGATCCCTGTAAATCTCTAGTTACAAGCTATTTGTGGTGTGAAAACGATGGTGGCACAAAATTTTTTACGTTTTGAAATAATTTTATCGCTTTGGGTGAATTAAATTAATTGTTTTTTAATGGCGGTTTTTGTATTGTTTTTAGCTGCCCGTGCCTAAAATAATTGGCTGCTAACTTTACATCAAGGGCAGTTGTTTAGCTGCCAAAATATTGACTGTTCAAAAAGGGCTGCTAACTTCACACCTAGAGCAGCCATTTTAGAGAAATGGCTGCTGAAAAATTAGCTGCCAGAAAATGGCTGCTAACTTCACACCGGTCCTTTTTCGCCGGAATAGTAATAGCGAACGTATTTTCATAACAGCTAGCTTACTGTTTCGTTCCAAGAACCAAACTCTCTAAGCTAAGCTCAATCCATACTGTTCTGATATTGAGAACGAAAATTATAAGTGAGTTAGCATATCCCTTTCAATAGCTTGAGCCAAGGCTTGATTATTATAGGTAGGTGTCTTGTGTTTTATAAGTTCAAATTCAAATTTTAAATTCAGAAAATATAGAATTAGGCGCGTATACTTCTTCTCCCTACTACAACAGGCTTTTATAAATTACAAAACAAGGTGTATTGTATTATTAAAATTTAAATGACTAATAGAAAAATAAAAATCGGTTGTCAAATAATTTTCTTCAAAAGGCAGGACTCTTATAAAAAGTTGACTATGTGACATGATAACATGAAAGTGAACAATAATAACTAGCACTTTATGTATATCTTTCCGTTTGAGAGGAAAACAAACAACCTGTCGAATGGTTAGACAATTTACGTAAAACAACAAGCAAAGGCGTAAAATAAGATGTGAGATATAGGTACCTAAAGTATTCAAGCTAGAGCACTCGGGCCATTCCAATGAACTGGTTGCTTTACATATACAGAGGTATCGCACCAGAATCAGTGGCGTCCTAAGAGAATTCGAAAAATTCAAAGTCTTGCTATTCTAGATTACAGATCAAAGTTTTCTCTTTCACCAACGTAACAATAAAGATATAGCATACTTTGTTGGGACACGTCTTGACATGCTGCAGGCACAATGATCCCAGCCAGCCCATTAGCATTTTCATTCTTTTTGTGAATCATCAGATAGACATGGGCAACAATCCTAAACGGATAGGTTTGAAAGGATAGAAGAAACAACAGAAACAACTACTCCGAGGGCAAGTACCCCTACCGGCATTTAACTGCACTGTTCGTTCTCGACTTTCGTTGGGAATAACATTGAAGATCAAAGTTTCCTCCTTCACCAACGTAACGACAAAGATATTGTAATCTCGGAGTAGTTGTTGTTGCCTATGTTCATCTGATTATCGCAAAAAGGATGAAACCGGTAATGGGCTGGCTGGGATCACTGTGCCTGCAGCATGTTAAGACGTGTCCCAACAAAGATTGCATTAGGGGTATTTGCCCTCGGAGTTGTTGTTTCTGTTGTTTTATTAATTACTGTTTTTACTAAAACATATTTTCAATGTTGGTTATAACATGTATTTCACCTTTTTACCACCTGCATTCATAAAATAGGTACAGCTGTCTCATTCTCAGGTCTCAATAGTCGGCATGCACTTATCTTGCCTTAAATGTGATCAAGACCATCCTCCAAAACAAGACGAAGCAGTAGAAAGTACCTGTGGGACGGGCTATAGCCGGGCATGCGAAAAGAGCATTTATTAGTTTGTCGGTCTCTTATTCACCGCATGATTTTCTCTCGCAACCAATCAGAGTCGTTCTGCTATTATAGCGGTGATCGGGCGGGTAAACCCAACTTTACGCACTTTCACGGGAACGAATTCTTTGAAAGCATAATAAAGAACACTTTTATTCTAGCCACAGCATTAATGTGTTCAACTGACCTGGCGCTATAACAGACTCGCACGTTTGTCAGTAACTATTAGGCAGATTTCGATAACTTTAAACTTGCAGTGTATTTAGTGTCATTCTAACGCAAAACGTTACTCTGCGAATTATATCCGTGATGTATTTACCATACCTATTGGTAGTGAATTTTCACTATGTTTTTGTATCCCACCATTTTCTTAATTATAGATTTAATTAACAATAGTCAAGAAATCACAGCTACACATTTTTTGGTCGTGAAACAATGCTGAGGCACAATAAAAAAGAAGTTAGAGAAAGCCAGAGACAGATTTTAGATCGCAGTTTAGTGTGTTCTAGTATAATTTTTCCACGACTATATTGAAAATATACATTCGGAGGAAACTGATAAACAGCTGCACTTATTACCCGTCAGGAAACAAAAGTGTGTAGGTAGTTATGAACTCATAACCACACGCTTTTTGGCCAATCACAATCACGAATTTGGATTTTCATAACTCCACCGTTGACGACGGGTGATGCTTGATTCAATACAAACAAAACAATAATTATTCGTCAATTTGTGATTTTCTTATAGAAATATGAATTCAGGATATTCGAAATGATTTTAGATCATAGTGAAAATGAACACGTTTATGTGCCTCCTGAAATATTGGAGGTGGAAAGAGCAAATATATTGCCGGAGTGGTCTAACAAATATATTATGTAAGACTACCCCTAATATTTTTATTTATAAATACGAAGTCTTAAATGGAAATAAAAAAATGTACTTAGGTGATATTCGTTCTTTCTAAGGGTAAGGTATTCCGATTGACATAGTTTAGTAGATAAGATTTTAATCGTTCTCCTAATTTTATTATAAGCTAAAATCTCATAAATATAGCACAGCACAAATTCTTTATAATGGATATATTCCTTACATACTCACGCAAGGTACAGTTCTATTTGAGTATATCTTATAACCTACCTCTCATACGAAATAATGTTTTACGCCGTCCTCAATCAATTAATGATGAAAACCAAGTTCAAGAAGGGACTTGAAAATTCTTACTATTTGCCTAGACACAGTTCCAACCACTAACCAGTACGCTTCTGGTGTATGCGATTATGCTGGAGCTGGTGCCGGGCACGCCGTACCATTGAGGACTTCCATCAGATAGAGGCTACTTGAGTATGCCAATTAAAGTAAGTGACCCACCTTTGTGCGTTAGATTGTTTCTGTTGCAAGTCTTCACATGGCCGAAGGTGATAATAAGGTTTATCTTAGCAGAGAGGGAATTTAGCGTAATAACAAGTAAACTGCAAGACATTATAGACATGTGTACAATCGACGTTTCTTGATATTCTAATTCAAATTTATTTTATTTATATATTTATAGCTGTAGTATTTCATACAACGTTTTTATTGTATCCTCATAACTTATTATAGGTACTTTAATATTGGCAGTATTAGTGCTTAATAAGATGCTTTGTAAACATATTCCAAAAAGTGAAGATATATTATTTTCCATAAATAATATATGTTCCATAAATAATATTACTCTTAAGGTACTTAAAAATTAATTTAATTTTCGCATCCCAAATAGGAATTTTCTGGGCTATTAGACGTCTATTTATGCGATAACAAATTAATGAAGTCGCATTTGTTTTATTTCGCCGACAAAATGATTACAGCAGAAGAAAGAAGGATTTTACGACATTTTTACTATAGCTACGGTCCGAGGAATAAACACATAGTTTTTATTGCGTTTCGCTTATAGCAGAAAATCTTTTACGCTGGGCTGACAAGCATGAAGGAGGCTGTGAGGATAAGTAAGTTTTTAAAAACGTCGACATTTGTGTTTTATAATAATAGCGTAGATAATAATTGGCCATAGTCTATTGTTTTTTCAACCGTTAATTCTGATGATGACATTTTTGCAGAAATTGATTCATCACTGACTTCAGTGACATTTATCAAAAAATTAATGATTTCGGTATCTTAGATTAGATACAGGTTGTCTCTGGAAGATCATCGTTATATTGAAATATTTTAACTATATAGTAGGTATTTTCGAATCGAAAAATACACCACAGGATAATTCGGCATCCCTCAAAACAGTCATGTAGCATTTTTGGCAAAAAAATATCCGTCCGTTATTTTCTGCGTGGTGCCAAATTTTGAAAAAGTAAATACCTAATTCAAATTCGTTGTATGAATCTAGCGTGATAGAAAATCAAAAACAAATGACGCTTCAGAGCATACGTAAATTAATATCTAGTAAGTAAGACTTGTGAAAGGATTTATCTCTCTAAGAAAATAACATGTTTACAACCATCAACATAATTTTTTATATGCTTTAATTAATTTAAATAAAATGTTATTTGCCTCAACTAACTTTACTTTTTAATAAATATCTACATTTTCTAGTCTCCTCTCTTATTATTTCCAACTCATAATAACTCCAAATTTCAATTATTCGTGGATGCTTACATCGTTTCGCACTTATTAAAAAAGTAGGCGTTGGAAAAATAATTACATCCCTTTATGCCATAATTCCTTTCAAAATTCAAGTAGGTGCACAGTTTAAACAAAACATGTCAGAAAAACTTACTTTACAACAGAAGATCTTAATTATTAGACTGGATTGTTAAAATTATAGAAGTTTTAGTTAAAATTTAAAATTTAAATTTTTAATGAGCGACATCCCATATCGAAATTATTTCGCTCATTTGCAATAAATCCTTTTTGGCATATTCGATGATGCTCTAAGCGTCATTTGTTCTTGATTTCATAGCAACCTAGATTTCAAAATTTGGCACCACATAGAAAAATAATTTTCATCAAAATTGATACATATGACTATTTTGAGGAATGCCGAATAATCCTATACCTACGCTGTTATTTTTTCGATTAAAAAATACCTAATATAGTTTTTCGAAAAATGCAGCCTTTCAAAAAATCTCAGAAGGCTAGTCTTTCGTGGCAATGCCAAACCAACACTTCGCAAACGATGACCTTTCAGGGACATATTAATAAAAAAAATTGTTCTGTTAAATTCTATAGCAACCTACTTAGATTTTTAGAAGTGTCAACATGAAAAAACAGACGCACTGTACATATAAAGAGAAGCAACGGTTGTCAAATCATTTCCCGAAAAATTAACACTGAACGAGTAATTTCACTTGTCGGTTAGAACTTTCTGATTTGAAGAAGTTACTTTCATCCTACTACTATTTAAAAATATGCAACTACTTTTAAACATATACGAATCCATTAAACCTTTACTTTTGGAGATAACCGCCTGAACTTTTTTGCTTGAAAGGCCTTCAAAAATCGCTTCTTTTGACCTTCCTACCATTTTCAAAATGCAAATCCAGGGCCGGCTACGATTTTTTTGTATCCCCAATTATCACGAAAACAATTTAGCGTTTTTTTTTTAATTTAAAATCTGACCCTACAGCGTCAACCAGGACACCCCGAGACCCCAATATACCAAATTTCAATAAAATATAGGTATAGGGAGTTCCATTCTGCAGGGGGTCGAAGTTGAGCAAAATAGGAATTTTAAAGGCATATCTGGCGAGACAAGTGTGCCATGGAATCTTCTCAAACAGTTGAATGGTCAACAGGATCACTCAAAGTGTTGGTATGCGCAGACTCAATACTTTTAGATGACACAGAAAAAGATAACCTGTATAGTTTGTATTAGATCTTTGCACACTAATACTTTGAGAGATTCTGTTGACCATTCAACTATTTTGAGGGGATTCTATGGCACACTTGACTTGCTATATGCCTTTAAAATTCCTTATTTTGCTCTATTTGAAATTTGATACATGGAGGTTCTGGGGTGACCTGATTAACGCTGTGGTGTCAGATTTTAAATAAAAAAATCTCTAAATGGTTTCGAGAAAATGCGGGTTATGTTGCGAATGGATGGCCGAACGAGTCCCTAAATGCCAAAATCGCTCAAAGTTCTTAACATAAAAAGTGGAGATAAATTAACGTTAATATTTCCAGTCTGCCCCCCGTTCCCCTATAGAAAAGTAACAATGTTAAAAAATATAAATTTATTTCCGGTTAAACCGGACGTCATAGTCAAATTCTAAAAACAGATTTTATTATCTTTGCTCCTAACAAACGTAAACGTACAAATAACATATTTAAATTGGTAGGTATTGAAAAAATATTCTCTTGGCTTTAATTGTGAATTCAAAATAGAAACTAGATTAGGATTCCGGAAAAACTGTGTCATCTTGGTTTTTAGTTGGTATTTTACCTATCTCATAAACTTGGGAAACAATTCTTGATTTTCCGAAAGATATTCGACAACTTGTCTGTATTTTAGTCATTTTTACATAATTGTGCTTAGCAAAAGAATTTATGAATTGTTTCTATTGGTTTAATCGGTCAGGAAATAGTGAGAAACCGATATTTTCAGTGGTGTTTCTGAGAATAAGTTGCATAATTTACTGGAAACGTCCAATTTAATACCCAAGGAAATTTATTAAGAAGATTATAGCACGAGATCAAGATTAGAATGAAATAATTATAAATTTAAATAAAACTTTATAGGCTAGATCGAGTATCGCAGGGCAGGTTTAGAAGTTACCTACTATGATTAACGACTTTATTATACCTCCAAAAGAAAACCGGATTTTGTAAGTAACTTCATCATCATTTAAACGTGCGGCACTTTACTCCTTTACCTTTTTTATTTTTAGTCACGAAGTCCAGCTAAATTGTTCTTTCGCAACGCAATGAGAACATTTTTCATATTTTGAACGTCTATAGAAATTGTATGCTATTAGCCAGTATTTTAACTGAATCACGGATCAAATGGCTATTTAGTGTCTTGTATTATGTACAAGTGTATGATGATGAAATGAAGGTAAATCGATAAGTTGTATTTTAGAAAATATTTTCTTATTCGAAAACGTTGACATTTAAAAGATATACCTACCTGTTCAATGATTTTCACCTAAATGGGTTAGTGTTCTGGGAAGTATGAAGGTATTTAGAATAGGTAAAATGGCATTTCAGAAGGCAATGGGAATTTATTTATATGGACCTCCTAACAAATATTTTTTTTCTGCGGGATCTATGCCATCGTACCAGTAGAGTAAAACATCTATCCGTATTTATCAAAGAGGTAAAGATCCGCAATTATGTTTAATTACTGTAATTACGGTGAACGGCATGTAACTGATATTAAGTTGTGGTAATTATGTTCCCAGAACAAGTTTAAGGCTTTATCAACAAATTATCCAAGTTTTATAGATTATACTTCGGACTTTTACCGCTTATACGTCCACAAAATATCTAAAATATTTAAAAGGAGACCTTATTATACCGCTGGTTGGAAACGTGCCTACTGGCTCTAATTAAACGAAAATGTTTTCACCTGCCCAGAGTCCGGGGCTTTGAATAAAATTATCGCATTTTATTTTGGCTTCGGAATCAGCATTCTCTCACAAAACCGACAAAGAAATCAGGCAGGTAAAAACTTCCCCGTATTTAAGAAACGTCTTTTAGTCCCAAACAACAAAAAGTTTAGTACCTAGGATTGCCACAAAAAATAAAAAATCTGTACTGGGGACACTAGAATAAATGAGACGCTATATCGCACGTATGTATCACTTCGCAGAAGCCCTCTTAACTTATAAAAATAAAAAATAAACACCTTATACGACTGTCTCATAAATATGACTATTAGCACTAAGAAAGGTTTTTAAAACTTTACTTCGCCTTCGTTAATTTCAGTATATTTTTTCTATTAAAATTTATGGCGTTGGTATGAAAGGAAGGAAATACTTAATGGTTGGTTTTCACTTTAATAATGGATTCTGTTGACTTTATATGTAGCTATACAATATTGTTCTAGTGTTTAAAGCTTCTAAAATTACATAATGTCACAGTAATGATGCAATGTCAATAGCAATATAATTTATTACATCTATTGTTAAGTATTTTACTTGATAATAACATTTAAAGCTGAATCGATTAAAAGTTACAATAAAAATTAATTTTTGGACACTGATATGGGAAGTTATGCAGGTATTTAAGTTTCTTTTAACTTTCTTAAAAATATCTTTTATGGAAACTGCTAAGGTAGTATCACTTAATTAACCAAGGTAACTCATAAAAAAGGTAAGTCTGTATTGTGATACCATAGAAGGCAGTGAAGGCACTATAGCTTACTTTTGGAACTAAAATATCTGATATTTTAGAAGTTGGTACGGTATGATATCGGAACTACACAGCGTTTTTGGGTAACTTGGTACCTATACCTATACTTACCGGTGCTGGTATATTGTAGTTACTACTCGAGGACAGGTTTCAGGTATAGGGGATGTCTAGACTAATAGAAGCCACAGGGGCCAGTTTTTCATGTACCTACCTGTAGTAGTTGCGTTGCATACCTTTAAACCAATTCTTATTTAACCTCTCATAATTATTATTACTTCATTCCAGAATAGAGGAACCCACTTACTATTTTATGTTTGAGGTCAGAAAAAGACTTTAGATAAGATTTGTGGGAAATTTTGCGTTAATACCAAATTATATACAGGATGTTGCACTTTCAAATTTTACACTTAAAACCCGTTAGGTATCTAGAAAACCAAATGTTTCCGGATGATATTTTACTTTATACAAGAACAAAGCCACAAATACGGATTTCCCTCAGGATTTTCTCTTACATTATTGCATTCCCACATTTCTGAAATATATAATAAAGCCTTTATTACATATGGGCGAAGTCTGGCTTGAGAGTCAAATTACCCTACCTATATACCTACTTGGAAGTTGTTGGTTAAAAAAATATTAAGCAAAAAAGAATATTTCTGATTATTTGCAACTGTTTTTCCTATGTATAAAGTACAGATGGAAACATATACCTACCTATTATTTTCGAAATAATAAGCGTTAATTTGAGTCAAACATACTACACCAATACCTTATGTCGTAATCAGAAAAATGGGCAGATTTCAAAAATCCAAAAATGTACAGCCTCGTAAACAGCCATTTCAAAAATACAAGTTTAGTGTTATTGTATTGTATTGCAATTTATACTTCTTTTGCTTAATTCCACACACCAAAACTTTGTTTTTTGCACTATAGGCGTGTTTCGCCAACCATGTTAGTATCATCAGGAGATGATTAAGTCTAATCTACGTATTCCGAATCATCTCCTGATGATATATACTAACATGGTTAGAGAAACTCGCGTCGAGTGCAAAAAAAAAAACAAAGTTTTGGTGTATGGAGTTAAGCAAAAGAAGCATTTTCTAAGTGCTAAAGGTTCCTGATTCCCAACTTTTGTTGACACACTAACAAAAAATTTGTAAATAAAAAATGTATACAGCCTCGTAAACATCAGCCACTTCAAAAACACGAGTTTAGTATTATTGTACTGTATTGCAATTTGTTTGTATTCTCACCAAAAACTTCATCTCATTCCTTACAGCTTGTATCTAACACTTTCTTAATTAACCTCAAAAATAGTTATTACAAGGGTGATTCCATTCTCTGAATGGATGAATCTGTACGCAAGTCTCATGACATGTAGGTATTAGGTAATTTCGATTTTTTTTTATTTGTCTGAATATGTCACTGGAAATTGTGTCAACTTTGTATTTTAAAATGAAACTTTGATTGGGGGCTTCATTCTGGTTATATGGATAGTCTTGCATTTGCAAATGCATTTTATGTATCGTTTTGTCTTTGGAATCTAGAATTTTTATCGCTCAATGTTCTTCAACAGAATTTGGTACAGATCTGTTTTATAAGAGACGCCCAACGCCCAATCCAGAGGCGTAGTCAGAACTTATCCCTAATACTATTTCTCTAATTTTTCCCACCAAAAATATGTCCTAGTAGGTCTTGGTTTTTTAAAGCAGATAAAGTTTGTCGATTTGTTAGGTATAATGCACAGTTTCCAATATATAGTAATGCAAAAAAAACTAATAAAAAATTGATCCTTTTAGATTAGTCACAAGCTAAATAAACCATATATTGATTTAAGAAAATAAAGTTCAGTCTACTAACAACTATTTTAATCTCGCTACTAACTTATCTATAAGTATATTAGGTAGGTATATCTGTCATGTGCAAAATGCTCGGTAAAATATAATGTATGTATAAAATATATAGATAGGTACCTACTCCTTTTTTTATTACCTGTGTATTGTGTATATGTTATAATATTTTCGGGGGATTAACTTGTCACTAAACACAATTATTATTTCAATAATTCGTTTACACATCCAAAACCCTTAAAACGGAATCATTCGTCGCATAAGAGTACTCGCGAAGCCAATGAATAATACTTACAATGTTTAGGTTATATCCACAAAATCCTCGCGTGTCACCGCCCATTAAAGTCTCCTATGGTACGCTAATATTGTACCGAATATATCGCATACATGTTAGGTACTTCTACACTAAGTTGACTAGATTGGAGAAACACTAATAGTTATAGAATGTATCACAATGGTTTAATGAGATAATTACACCGAGACTAGCGCGCGACAGCCTCCGTGGTGGTCGCCGTCCTGGTGGTGGTGGTGCTGGTGGTGCACGTGCTGCGCGCGTTCACCACGTTACCGAGCGCGGTTGCCATCACAAGGTGCCCGCTGCCGTCGGAGCCGCCGCCGCCGTGGAGGAAGGAGAGATAGAAATCGCGCCGAGTAAGATGTAGTGAAGAGGCTCAAGTCAAACTGAAGTTGGGGCTCTCGAGCCGGCCCGGCCGGGAGGAGAGGCGACCACCCATGCCGCTAGACCAATCTGAGCGCAGAATGTCTTATTCCCGGGCCGACAATATAATAAAACACAATCACGACGAAATAAGACCGCGAGGATGATTGAGCCGTGGATTGCGGGCCGCTGGGGGCAGTCAAGATGGCCGCGGACGGTCGGTACGTGCGCCGAGCGTTCGCCCGTCGACGGCCGGAACGGCTAATGATCGCGCGTCGCGATTTAAGGGACGAGCTATTAGCGGGTACGGTGGGGTGCCTGACCCGAGGGATGCCCATTAGTCCGGGGTGTCGCAAAAATGGGACCAAAATGTGGCGATTCCACTTCTTTAGATGAAAACATCCAAGGGTTGCCTATAAGTTGCATTTCGAAAACGTTGTTGTATATTTTCTTCCTGTTGATTCTTTATCCGTTGCATTGAAAGTGGTATCATGCGATAAACATTGACTTTTTGCACTCGTTCCAGCTGCCAATAATATAGAAATTATTTTTGGGTGCCCATAGTGTCTCACGCAAACCTATAAATGGCATGCCAATTAGCAGATCTACGAATCGTTCTTTCCAGCAGATTCTTTTATCCAACCATAACCATTAGGTATAATTATTATTATGTTCTCTTTTAATCTGATACTGAATCTAAGCTACAAGTTTTTCTTATATACTACCTAAATGCTTAATTTTCCGCCTCAAGAAATCTTGTAAATTTGTTGAACTCTGATCTCCATTTGACGTTTTAATAAACAACAAAACTCTTGAGTTTCGACCATATAAAAACGTCATACGCAAATATAAATCAAGTTGTTATAAATTACATAATGCTGGAATTCCTTTACGTCCTATTGTTTCTGCAATAACAATTCTCCAACCTATAACTTTTCTAAATTTTTCTCAAACATCATCGTCAATATATAGTCTTAGAAAAATGACTATTACATAAACGATTCCTAGAATTTCACGAATTCATAATATGTATGAAGACTATAGCAAAAAATTATATCCTCGTATCTTTTGATGTGACTTCCCTATTTACTAACACTTCCTTAGACCTAGCAATAAATTGTATTAAAAATCAATGGAATCTTGTTTCAACTATAATATTGATTTTTTTACATAAATTTTTGACCCTGCTATGGGTTCTATTATATCTTCAACGAATGCAAATTTAGTTATGAAAGAGTTCGAAATACAAGTTATCCATTGATTGATTTGTTAATCTTTCCTTTATAAAAGATACGTAGATGGTTGTCTCATTTGCTTACCCAAGGATGAGGTTAATACAACCCTTACTGCTCTTAATACTTTTCACCCCAGATTACAATTTACTATCGAAGTGGAAAACAATAAAAATATTAATTTTCTGCTATGCTATTAAACTGCTATTAAAATAATATAATAAACGTAGGACATAAACCTAACAAAACAACCAAAACATTTTATACTAAACTTAAACCTATAGCATTAATCCACAAAACCTTATTTACAAAACCAATTGTAACAATTAATTGTCCATAACTATATATATGCCAAACAAAACAATATTTACACAAAAGATTACATAGACATACATATGAAATAAAAACTAAAAACCTAAATTCCACCGCACTTAGTCAACATGCCTTAGAAAACAACCATGGCTTATATGTCTTTCATTTTGATAGTACCCAAATTGTTTGCAGAGAAAAATACTACCCCAAGAGAAACATATTAGAAATGATTAATATAAAGCGACATTCTATCATCGTCAAGTTTAGAACTGATATTATTAATAATCTTATTTATCTCATATTTATTACAACCTAATAAAATAAATGTGTTTCTCCTTTTTAAAGTAAATACCTACTGTATAATTGCATTTTTTTTATATAAATTAAAAACAGAACATTAATATGTAAAAAAAATAATTCTCTATTTTGCTCTATCAAAATGTGATAAAAAAACTAATTCACGCTTCAATAATAGTATAATACTATCATGTTTACTGTTCGTTCTGCATTGTACCTGCTTGTCCTGTATTATTTTGACTAAGACAGTTTAATTGTAAATATGCATTCTATTGTTTAAATTGTAAGTATTTTTACACTGTTTACCATTCGCTTCTTGAATACTTTATTTTTTCATTAATTTTTATGGTAAATATCTACTAACTTTTATTTTTTCTTATAGAAATATGTTATTCTTAATTATTATCGTTAAAATATACGAAATCTTAGTAACCTGATGATAGCCTAGTCCGTAAATACAAGGTGTCCTTCTATACACCTACATGGAGGCTCCGAGGCCCCCCTGTCGAGATTGGACCCCTTAAATAACAACAATAGTTGAACAGTTATCCTCTAATTTTTTTTTTTAAATTTTGCTATTGATTCATAATTTCTGCGTCAGATTCATTATGTGTGAAACCCTTTAGTACAAATGTATCAATTTTTAAATAGACTCTTTTAGAGGGCCCAGGGACTGAGTACTTTTGGACTATATAATATGTATACCTAATTTTTTTTGCCACTAGTTAGGTAGGTACTATTTCAAAATTTTTAATCTACTTAAGCAAGTTGAAGTTAACTTCACCTATCTAAAAAGCAATAAAGTCCAGGTTTTCAATCGAAAAACATACCTACACTAGCTCATCCTTAAAATTGAATTAACCGTTTTAAACCCATTTATATAGGTACGTAAATTATTATTTCGAATACCGAATTTCTCCTAATAAAAATGAGATAAATCCGACAATACGATTTTCTAAGACGGTCGAGCATACCTTTTTGCATACCTTTTTGCTTAGAAAAGGAACTATATTGAAAAACCGATACCTTCATAGTAAAGAGATTCCAAGTAAAATGAAATTGGTGGAAACATTATTAAAAACAATTGCAAAATAAAAAATACATTTTATTTGACGCGAAGAATACTTGGTAGAGCCATGTAATTATTTTAATGTTTAGCATCTTGTTATAAACGCCTAGTCCGGTCCTGCCGGACCTCCTAGGTGTTTATAGTCGCCCTCGCTTCTCAAAAAATGTAGTATGTATGTAACGCTTTCCTTTGATCAAGACTAGCGGGCGCAGTTTTTGATATTTTAAGTCCAAATTTCGCCTGGAGCCGCAAAAAAATAAGTGCCACATCGCTCTTGAAGAGCGCCAGAAGCGGAAAAGCCGTTCCGCCGTTTGAGCCATTTTCCGATTTGGTACGCGCCGGGGAGGGAGTCGAATTTGGCGCGCCGCGCTGAACAAGTAAAAGTAAAGTCCCTATACTAAAATCGAGCAACTCTGTCGTAAACAAGAGCACGTGGGCTGAGATATTCGCCAGTGTCGCACTGAGGCCCGACCTGTATTTAATTTTAGTTTTACAATTGTTTACATAAAAATATTTCGGAAGAAAACTATTGGCTTAATTAAAATGGTTCAAAACATCGATAAAATTATTTGTGGCAGTGTCTAAATAGCTGAAAACAACAAGATAGAACCGCGTACATATACTTTTGCTATCGAGTACGCACGCCCCTGTTGCTATGCTTGCTGAACACGTGGTTTTATTTACGCCACGATTTTAGTTATAGAAATCGATCGAGGTATCCGCAAAAGAAAATTGGTTAGTTTTGTTTTGTTTGCTATTCCGAGAATTTCTTTAATTTTCTGGCAGTTTGGGGTTTTACCTCGGGTTTTACTTAGTGAGTAGGTAGTATTCACGCGGTAATTATTGAGCGATTGCTTTTACTGTACCTAACCTAACTTGATTGTATACGTCTTATATTTCCTTCTTTTATACGGGAAAGCTAGGCCAGAAAAGCTTTAGAATCAGTCAATGAGAAACTTAAGTAGGCTTTTGCACTTGACGATGCAGCCCCTGTGGTGCAGAACATTGTCAAAAGTTAATGCGAAAAGTGCAAACAATTTCAGGTTATTTTAGATTATATGAGCAAACTCATGGGAATAATTTACAGAAGTGGGTATAGCCGCGTGGGTAAAGACGCGTACCTAAGAAAATTCTTTTATTTCATCGTTGTTCAAATCCCATACAATTCTTTTTCTTTTTTTTTAGTTATCAACGAAAATTCAGATTTTATTTTTTATTTTTATTGTATACTATGATCTAATGTCATAATAGTAAACAATACAATCTGCATTTTTGTTGCTAAAAATAATAATCATCGCTTTTTTATGCAAACGGAAAATTGAATTGCACACTCTTCTGCACGCGAGCGGCTCTTCTTTGGCACATTCATGGCATTTATATTATTCTTATATATTATATACATGCATTTGAAAAACGTTTCATCTTCCAAATTGTGCCATTTTTGAGGCACTATTTAATTTGAATAAGGATGTAGAGATTAATTATTGTTTAGGATAGAAGGTAGAAAAAATACAGAAAATTGATCAGCTGTTATTAACATTAATGAAGCTACGATTAAATACGCCTCACCTATATTTAGCACAGAGATTTGCAATCTCACAAGTGTCAGGTTTTTTTATATGGGGATTGTCAAAAAATTATTAAAAAAAAAAACAAAGACTTTTATCACGGAATGTTAGTAATTGGTAATGACTATACAGGGAGTAGCAAAAATGGTCAGTTCTTATTGCCATCTTCCAGTTTGACTGGAAGTGAGTACCTATTACTTTGACAATAATTTTTGACAAACACAATATTTAACTATACAAAAATAGGTCTAACTCATATTTTAAAAAAATGTCACTTAGACCCTTATGATTCTAGCCGCTTCAATTATGTTTTTTTTTTAAATCTGGACATTTCAAAAATTTTCCGAAAAATTTCTTGAACAGTTTTCGATTTTTATTTTGTCGAAAAAAATCCAAAAGGAAAAATCTGATTCTTTTTGTGTAGATCAATCTCAATCAGATATTTTTGAGGGACGCGTAAGAGATGTATAGAGTATAAGTACTGATTTTTTTGTGTAAATCAATGTCAGTCTCAAATGTATTCTTGGAGGACACGTAGGGGATGTAGGAGTAGGTATAGAAAAAACATGTAGGGGTGCCGTGGGTAGTGGGTAACGACCGTGGCGTCCACGGGCGTAGCCAGGATTTAGTTTTGGGGGGGGGGGTTAGTTTGAGAAGTAAATAAAACAACAAAAATATACTTACATGAAATTTAATATCTATATATTCATCCGAAAAACTACGACATATTTATAAAGTTCTTAACTTTAAATGAAATGGATAAATTAACTTCGTTCCTCTGCGCTAAATCTAAAACCTTTAAAGAAGAAATCTTCGGCTTTTTCTTTTAAATATATCCACTACTTCATCTGCATGAATTTCTGTTCCATAGTGAATGTTCATTAGAGCCAAACCATTAAGTCTGTTTTCACTTGTAGTGTTTCGTAAATAGTTTTTCAGTCTCCTTAGGCTCGAGAAAGACCTTTCTGGGGTAGCAGTGGATACAGGAATGGTAGCCAAGATTTGTAGTAATGTGTAAATATTAGGATAAAGGTTTTTATCGCACATATCTTGGCATTCCAAACTAGATTTCGGGGTAGGCAGTCTTCTTATCAGCATGCAAGGTAGCTGAAGCTTTGATAGCTAAATCCAAATTTGTTTCTTTATTAGAAACCCTTTGACCTTGACTACACCACTTTTTCCAGTAGTCCATACCTTTAGGTTTATCACCCTTCCTTTTTTCCCCTCCATTTTTCGACAGTAATAATGATTCACGTATCTATCCTTAACAAGGTCATCGAATAACAGTGCACTAAAATTACTCACTTACACGGTACACTTAATTCTCTTCACTATTCGTTCACCACTTTTCACTTTTATTCGCTTCGAGTTCGCATGGAACAATACTGCCGTAAGCGCGGTCACGCGCCGCTTATATAGCAGCCCAGTAGCCGTCCAGAAACTTCCACGAACTTCCACGAACTTCCAAAGAGTTCCGCCCATTTCGACCGAGGGGCGTGGCGAATAATCGAGAAACAACGCAAAGTGTCCCTACAATACAAAATAGTTCGGCTGCAACTGCGTCTGCCCCTCGTCAAAAGATGGCGCTAGGCGCTACTATTACTACATATATTCAAACGTAATAATAATTTAACTCTTCACTCCTCGTATTTTTTCGGTATAATAGGTATTAGGTAATATTTTGCTTATTTCGGGGGGGGGGGGGGGGTTGAACCCCCGAAACGCCCCCCTTGGCTACGCCCGTGGTGGCGTCGCAAAAATTCAAGAAAAAAATCTTATTTATTGTGTAAATCAATCTCAATCTCAAAGATATTTTTGGGAGACGCATAGGGGATGTAGTCATATAGAAAAAAAACCTGTAGGAGGTGCCGTGACAAACGTCATTGGCGTCGCAAAAAAAATCCAAAGATCTTATTTTTGTGTAAATCAATCTTAATCTCAAAGATATTTTTTTGAAGAAGCATAGGGGATGTAGTAATATAGAAAAAAAACCTGTAGGGGTGAGGCGACAAACAACAGTGGCGCCGCAAAAAATCCTAAAGAAAACTTTTTTGTGTAAATCAATCTCACTTTGAAATATATTTTGTGGCGACGCGTATAGGAGTATTGAAAAAATCTGAGGGATGCGGTGGTAAACGAAAGTGGCGTCACAAAAAAATGTAAAGAAATTCTGTTTTTTTTTGTAAATTAATCTGAACTTCAAAAATATTTGTGGGGAAACTCGTAGGGGATGTAGGAGTATCGAAAAAACCTGTAGGTATGGGTGCCGTAAACCACGATAGCTCAAGTAAGAAAATTCTAAAATTGTTGTGCAATTCTATCTCAAAGATTTGTGGGATACAGGTAGGGGAGTATAAAGAAAACTTTTAGTTGTGCTAGCTGTGACAAGCGACAGTGGCATCGCAAAAAAAAAATCTCGTAGGCGTTTATAAGGCGACAACTTGGCACCCCTCAAGTTGGTGGCGCTCCGAGGTCGGTACTTGTCTCGGTACTTGTTTTTACACGCAATGTAATATATCTAGTATCTATAGTGCGACAATTTAAAAAAGAAATATTTTAGTTATTTATCTCAAAGATCTAAACATATCTCCAACTAATAATTTATTTATTTTCAATTGATCTTATCTCCCAACAACAAAGTTGTATATTACGAAAGTTCATTGTACCTTCAATTTTTAGAAACCACCCAGTGTAACCCTAAAATCAGCGGGTGCTTCATCAATTTATTTCACAATGGGTATCGAACGCCAAGGCCATAGATGGATTTTGTATGCATTAATAATTTAACATAAAAACTGCACAATAATGACAACATCGCAGATCCTACAAGAATACCATAATGTCTTAATAACTTTGAGGCCGCCCTGATGTTTCATCGCTAAACAAAGCCTGTAATTTCATATAATATGCACAATGAGGAGGAACAGCACTTGCATTGTGTTTGTGCTGCGCTCAAAGGAAAGAATCATTGAGAACGAAAAAACGAACAGCATGTATATTACAACAACATGTATATTACAAATTACATACACGCCATTTCTATGGTCTATCTAATATTTCTTAAAAGTTTTTGTGCAAGTGCGTATATAGCTTTTGAGGATAAGTTATTATTAACAATAAGAAATCTTTGCTGCCTCTTTCTCGTTACATGCACCTTATCCAAAGTGATTTAAATAAATCCTGGAATGACAGTGACTGACATCCATTACTTATGGATAGATACTATCACACTCTAGTTTTTATTTGATAATGCAAGAAATTAAATAAATCTATTAGTGTTGACTGACGTATTAATAAGACTTCTCACGGCTATAGTTTCATATCCTGGAAAGTAGATGGCGCCTGTGGTCAACAATGTATTTTGCATTGTATTTTGTCTCCGAGAAGCGCATGGTGAGCCAGAGAACTGTCAAACATGACAGCCGTGAGTAGTCTTTATTAATATACGTCAGTCAACGCTATTAGACTCTTTAGTTGCAGGGGAGTGAGCTAACATTTTTATAATCTACAGAATAATACATACCATGAACTTGAAAAGTACTAATTTACACTAAAAGTAATGCAGGTAAACCTGTGTATCAAAAGAATCTTAATAAATTTCGAAAAGTAACCTAAATACTGCCTACGTTTTTGAATGCCGTAGGTAATCGTTAAAGTGAAATAAATCTATTTCTGTCCAATCAAACATTTCTATACCTTAAATACTAGTTAAAAAATTGTCTGGCACACTGAAATAATTTCTTTGCTTCAGAAACACCTCACCTGTATTTTTCATCCATAGTAAACAAGCTGTCAAATATGTTTTATGAGATTGGGGTCAGTTAAATTTTCGAAGGTGATTTATACAGTTTAAATGAAAAGTATGGACCGGCAAGAGTTGTGGCCAACCATGGAATGGGAATTCAATGAACAACGCTTTTTTATGAGTATTACCTTATTACATTCTTCATCCCACAAGTTTCAAAGAACTTTAAATGTTCACGATTGGACAGTTTGAGTGAATTCATCTTTAAGGTTTAATTACTAAGATCATCGTACAAAATTCCAGCAGTGCATAATTAGAACAAGCCTATAGTGTAAGGAAAGGGAATTTCATTACAAACATCACAAAAAATGACATAGGTTACTTCCGGTATAACCAGAAGGGGCTTATAAGCAGAAATAGTGTCAAAATTTGACGATTAACTTCCCACAGCATCCAATAAATTTTAAATAAATATCCCAAAAGATAATGAAAATATTACCTGTGTCGCTCCTTGCTTTGTAATAAGATACTTACACGTTAATAACGGTGTTACAGAAGAAAATCAAGGTCATGACTTCTGTGTATAAAAGACATAAATGAGGGTGTTACGTGCTCGTCACGGTATCCAAAATAACCAAAGGTCTTTGTGTACATATTTACTCAAGTTTCTAGGTCCACCGGTCTCCTAAATTCCAGTCCACTCTCATTTTCGTCTTATTAACTACTTATTTTTATTTGTACAACAGGTGGATCAGAAACTCGATATTAAAATTGTATCAACATTTTATAATTTATTTTCAGCTTCACCGGCTTTCTTTAACGAGATAAGCTTTTTATTCATATTGATAATATGTGACAGAAAGGGCAAGATAATGACGGTCTATTTTCAAAATCGTCAGGATGATATCAACGACTAATTAATTTTCTCTGAATGCCGAACCAACAATAATGAATCTTTAGGCCACTTGCACCTGCAGGCTTCAGGTCCTTGGTAATTTACATTATACCATGTTGACAACTGCTAAATACACAAGCGCTGATAATAATTAGGTAATAATTTCTCATTATTTCATTATTACCTGGAATGAGCTCCTCATTCTTCTTCTTTCTTCTGGATGAGCAGAACAGAGCAGAGAATAAATTTTTCTTCGATCACTAAGACATAGTTCATCTAAGAGGTTACGAAATGGCAACCTAGCTAATTGGTCATACTCGGGGGATAAGCACGAGAGAAATTTCTCCTCACGGCCTGGTCATCTTTTGTTGCCTATATCTTTCAACGCTTAACAGAGCCTGTCAGTAATTTTTCGATTTACTGTTTTATGTGTAGCTCCATCATGTTCCGAATGAAAAAGAAGGATCCGAACTCAACCAAAGCGGTTTTGCTTTTTATTTCTAACACTTTATCAATAAATAACGCCCAATTATTTAGTTTAAAATGTGCTTCAAACATAATATATTGGTATACTTAAAATGGTGCTGGAAACGCAGAGGATGCTCCTGCAAACATATGACATTGTACGTCAACACATTCAGGTGTACATCGAGCTTCAGCTCTAAGAAATTTGCAATATTTACTGCAAATATTTTTACGTACTTGTTTTCCATTATAATAAAAATGAGATAACGTTAGGTGCGTGAATAATTATTTTCCAACAGGGAGTTTACGTTTATCTAAAAAGAATGATTATAAACACCAACACAATTTGAAAAAAAAATTAGGCTTAAGACAAATGTTATTTTGGCAAAATTTATTTTGGCAAGTCTAATTTTTCTTTATCTACCATAAAATGTTTTGTACTAAGTAATAGTTATCCCTGTATAACTGGCACTTCTTTTTAACCTTATTAGTCAAGAACATAATATTTACTAAAAAGTTGTGACTGTTGTGTAAATGTTGCTTTAAGTTTTAAATACTAGCTAATCGATAGTACATTTAATAGTCCAAAACTTACAATAATAAAATGTTACAATAATTATTTTGGCAGCCTTCATAATCATAAACATCGTACGATTAAACAAGAGAAATTTAAAGAGCTCTTAAAAATGTAATACACTATGAACTTGTTTACGGCAAGCCACCGAGTTTATCATCTTTTGTATAGCTGGAAGGTTATTTGTTTACGTTTCTCCAATGCCGTATAAACAATGCATCTATAGAGATCGTTAACCTTTCGCTTATAGTCACTTATTACAATTATCGACAATTTCCTTATTTGTTGTGGTTTCTTTGGCGCACTGGAACGCCATTTGCTTATTTATGATTAAGTAATTATTGGACGTATCTTCATCACGAACTGGTCTCAGTTTCCAACCCACCGCAAGCGAGTTCTTCGTGAAATGAAATAATTTTGCGATGAAATCAATCAAGGTAGCCTATACCTACAGCGGTAAAATCACTTTATTCACGTTTAAGGTCAGTTCAGCTTACAAGATCTCAGATAAAATCCTACTTATTAATATACTTTAATAACTTATTTAATAGCTATTATTTCGTGCTTTTTTTGTTTCTGAAAGCTTCTTCGCTGTAGTATGCCAAACTAGTTTATTTAGTAGGTAGGTATAACATGCCGGTGCTTGTATAATATTATTCGAGAACGCTGACGATATCGGGTTTGGGAATAATACCTTCATTAAGAAAAATCATCAAATCTAGGAGTTGGGGAAGGAATTTAGCACCAAAAAGCCAGTGAATAACGAATGCAAATATGTTATTTCCACTTTTGTAAAACTTTCTAGAGACAAACTGTATTTAGGGTATTAGACAAGTAACTATTCACTCAAGATAATAAGTACCTAACGATTATCAATTTACTTGCAACATATGATGTTGCATAATGCCATAAATCAATCATATTTGTGGCAAATGTTTTTTTCTTGAAGTGATCATGATCTCTGTTAGCAGCTTGTATAAGCTGTACCATGATAAACACACCCCTTGTTTATTTCGATATTTAAGTACCTAATAATCCACCACGGGCCCATGCCTAAAAATTTTTTTATTACCTCACCGTTGAGGCTTTGTATATGGTATTCTGTATGTCCACTTGGACATAAGGAAATTCTCAGTGACGGGATGTTTTTTGGACCCTTTCAAACTTTTAAGGGCGTCCCACGACGGAATTTTCCGAAAATTTTTGTCGAGCAAAGTTACCACTTGATTTTAAATATTTTTTCTTGAAATCGGCAGGGAAGTGTCTCAAAATCGTCATTAACAGCTCAGAAATCGGCACTGAAGTAGCAAATTATTATTGTACGATTTCGTCAATCAGTAGGCCTTGGCGAGATGTAAACATCAAACGTCAGGCGCGGAGCCATCGCCCGTCAAAAGTGACCAAATATTCAGAACCCGGCCAATTTCGTTCATTTAACTTTTCGTACTAACACATTGCGAAATTGTTACCTATAGCAGCGCAATCTTTCAGTATATAAATATTTTACGAGCAGTACGTTTGAACATCAATCTATTTTTCGTGGAGGCTGCACAACAGGCAGCAGTTTGGAGTGTCTGGAAGAGCCATGCCTCGTCATACCTGACCTATGTAGAGCGATCGTCAAAGTCAAGCAACGCCGCGCGCAATCGCATTATGGACGGGTGATCCATTATGATAATTTTTTGCCTAATAAAACATTTTTTTCCGATTTCAAAAAAATAATAATATTATGTACCTACCTCGGCACTGAAGTTCTTTTTAGACTCGTGTGATTTATTTGTCTCGGCCAGAGGCCTTGGCAACTAAATTCCACAAAGTCATAAAAAGTTGAACTTCAGTGCCTTGCTACATAATAACCCTCGTAATAACCATTAATAAACCATCCTGGAAAGATCAGCTTTGAAAAAATCAGCTGTGAAATTGGATGATGTCAACTTTTCCATTTTAGGGATGCCCGTTGGCGGACGTCTTTAAAAGTTTGAAAGGGTCCCAAAAAAAAAACGTCCCGCCACCGAGAATTTTCTTATGTCAGAAATTGTCCAAGTGGACATAAAGAACAGAATATACAAAGTATCAACGGTGAGATAATACAAAAAAATGTAGGCATGGGCCCAGGGACCCTTTAAAGTAAGGGGACCCAGCATTATACTTTCCAAAGTGAGGCCGTTTCTTTCCCCATTCTAATGTTCTCAATGATGCCAAGTATGCAATTTTATTGGAGAATCTATGGATATAACAGGTACATTGATTGTTAGTAAAAATTAATATGATTTCTAATAAGATTAGGTCTTGCACTTAGTTCTAATCATGTAGTTTTTCTCGGTGCTCATTTTTGTAATTTTATTTCTCTCCCAAGGTACCTCACAAACGTAAAATAAATTTATAGTTGTAGATAAAAACTGTTTAAAAAAAGACCTGACTGAAGCTACCTGCTTAATAATTTAATATTTAGGAAATACCATTTTTGTTTTGAACTACTTACTTATACGTAATGCCCACGTAATGGGAATTGTAGGATTACTTAAGGTGAGACAAGAAAAATCTGGTTGCAATTATTGGGACTACTACAGGCGGCCGCATTACCTTTAACTGACTATCTGGAAGTTAGAAAACTTAAAAATTGTGAATTATGATGGGAAATATGTTGCCTCCTTTGGAATCTATGGCACTGGCATGTCACATAAAACCTGATGGCAGTTGGACACTGACATATAACATAACCTTGTACCAGCCCACTTATGTGGTCTCCTTGGAGATATACAGAAAACAAGGCTTCACTTTTCCTATGTAATAGACTGTGACATGCTGGGTCCCCTTATTTTAAAGAGTCCCTGCATGGGCCCAAGGAATATATGGGAAGTTTAAATTTTATGAAATTTACTCCATATTTGCCTGAAGACGTATTTTCATGTTAAGAAAAATATAAAATTTACCATAAACGAACAAAAAAAAAGTCTATTTGTAGAGGGTTTTAAATGCAAAATGTAAAAAGTACCATCATGTCGGTTTCTATGTTTTAGGATATATCTGAAATATTGGAATTTCCTATTTCCATAATGGATTTAAAAAATGTTATGTGGAAGTAGTGATTCCAAATATTAGCAATTCATATCCTTATTTTATACAGGCATTGTGTTCACTAATAATGTGCAGTACATTTTTTGTTAATGTGTCTTTACTTAGTGTAGATATAGGTAACAAAATCTTCAGAATTCTCTAATTCAGAACCTGACTCTATTATTTGTATTAACCTGGTAGGAGACATCAATTAGGTTACGTCTAACTTCGCTATGTGGCTCAGTAGAACTGTCAACCGACTAATTTGATAGTTTTAATACTACAGATTTCTTGAAATTTTACTAGCAGTCAACTCTGTTTATAATAATGGAATTACTTTTAAAATTTTTAGTCAATTGAAATGTAAAATTGGGATAATGCATCAACAAACTATAATATCAAAACATTTTATAAAACTCTAATGAACAAAACCAGTACCTATAACAAACATTGAAAACAACGTAAGCACACGACGTCGGTTCCGACATAACGTAATTGAGATATGAGAATCAAATAGGCTTTGGTTATGGCATCATCGGGCCTGTGGTTACATGGGCGGTCTTGAGCCACGATCCCGAAACCTATAATTGCGGCAATTTTGTTCTCTCATTCTTTATATCACTTTATTTGCTTGTTTTGTTGGTAAGATGATGACGCCTTTCGGCTTAAATTCGATAGCTTAAAAAAGACCCGCGTGAGCCGTTCCTTAATATTGTTTTAAAGAAGTGTTTTAACTTGCTCGATGCCCAACAGGTTCTAGTAAGTAAGTAATTTTAGACTAAAAGGAATTCCCTTCAGGCTGAAGACTGTTAGCGCATTTTGGTCTAATTCAAGTAGCTTTCGTAATTATGCAATTTGAATAGCGTTTTTCAGTGTTTACAAGATTGTGTGTAGCTTGTTAAAGTTTTAATAATCTTGGAGATGTCACGCGACGTGAAATTATCTTCCGAGAAAGTTGTTAAGTATATAAGGTGGAGGTTATCAGAACATTTTTGTTTCATGGAGTTTCTCTGTGACAACGGTGCGCGTTCTTCTGCTCCAACAAAATATCCTACTTCAAGTCGTCCGCCAGCGTTATTAGATGTTTCTTAGTTTATTAACCTTGAAGATCTTACAAACGGTTTGATTTATGATGGCGATAAATAAATGGTAATGAAAGAGTTGAAGACAATAAGGGCTTATCTTATGCAAGAGATTAAAATATTCACAGATTTATTGTTAACCAAATAAGAATAATGCCTTCAATCAAACTGTTGATGGGTCCTGAGTAGACGACCTGCTGAAAGCATTTATAATTTGGTAGAGAAATACTGACTACCTATCCTTGCCGAGGTATACAGGGTGATTCTGAAATATGCCTTATAAGTAAAAATGCTGTTTGTTTAAGAAATACCTACAGGGCGTTGAATTCTTTTTTCGAAATTGAATTATGGCTATATCTATCAAGCTGCTGAACGGAAATTTGGCCCCGTTGTGTTTTTCGGATGGAAAATCAGCTGAAGATTATGTAACGAAAATTCGGTCTAATTCCGTTACAACGTTTAAGTGCACCATTGTATAATACTGCAGCTGATGTATAATACTCGTACATTGTCTACTCGATGTAGAGCTTGTTACTTCAAAACCAAAATATTGAACAGTATAGAAAGGTATGTTGTATGTTGCAAAAGTATTTGATTTTCACTCATCAATTGAAGGTATGTATTATCGCAACCTTGTTGTTAAAACCGCCCGATGTAAATCACAAAATATTTGCTGCATTCAATATTGTATTCGATTAGCGCAACGGTGCTAACTTCATGCGTGAATTCAGTCTTTGTTTTGATAGCGTTTTCTAAGCTATCCATGGTAAGGCTTTTGCAGAGTACACTTGATAGTATACCTAACCTTTTCGTTGCTTTTCGGGAAGATTTGTATTTCAAGTTTTTTCATATAACTTAATTTTTGAAACCATAACGTTCTAGAATGCGGAAGTCGTCCATATTGCGAAAAAAACTATAAATAGGACCGGCGACAAGAATGGGGGTGCTTCCCAATTTTATCACTCGTTATTAAGGTTGCATCACGTGAGGTTAAGTTCCGAATTTTCATTCGAATTTTTCCGCTGGGAAATCTCTTTTTGGGGCTTCATTCTCGGCTTTAAGAACAGCTTAAGTGGTTTGGTATTTCGTGTGTTTTTGGTTTTGCTGTGCTAATAAGTTTCTGGTTTGTCTTTTACATGTGATCGAGCACGTGTCGGTGGATCCTGTGGACAGGTTGTGGGTGCTTTTTCCCAGGTTCAAGAAATGACCAACAGTGTGAAGACCACGGGATACAGGATAAAGGAGGAGTATTCTGGGTGAGTTAGCTATAGGTACATAGATTATTGATTTTATCTATAACCGACCCTTGTCGACATTGCCGTAAGCCGTAGCCACCTCATTCGGAATCTGTTCACCTTGTTCTATGGGCTTCACGTGGTCGTGACCATAATTTCTTTATTTAAGTTGAAATAAGTGACGTTTTAATTAGCACAAAATCGTTAGATACCCCACACTTAAGTTGTTTGATTTGATGTAGACTTTACGACAAGTTTTCTTGTTTTACCTAGGCTACAGGGCTATTGTTTTTGCGTTTTTGTTTATCTAGAGCTGAAATCTGGAAGTGGCCAATCGTTTTGCATTTATATATATATGTCACTTTTTGTTTTGAAATTTAGTTCAATTTAATGCATTTAATTTGAATAATTAAGTCAAGCCGTCAGGATAATTGCATGATCATCTCGCAGTATTTAATTTTTTTTTAATTGATATTTTCAAGCGGACCCAGTAAGTTTAGGTTTATCAATTCAAATTTCAAAGATCTGTACAGATTTATTTATTTTCAAAAATCTTTTTACTTTTAAGTAATTTAACTAGCCATTGTAAACGCGTCGACATTTCGACTGCAGCAGGTACTTAACAAACACCATTTTGAGTTATTTTATTTACATGTGAGCACCCAAAGCACGTGAGCAAGTCAGCAACGGACTAAGTACCAATACACCAGCCCAGTGGGGGCGATAAGGATTGGCCCCCCCGGCCAATTTTTGCCAGGATGCATACATGTGGTAATAAAATATGGAAATACAGAAATTTTGGCTAAGATGCTAAGTTATAAGAAAAAAGCTCGGATATATAAATTTTATTTTAAGTTTTTCTATAGCGTAGCGGGCATGTCTAATGTCCGGCATTTTATTTTATAAATGGGACATGATTTAATATTACATAATAATATATTTTTCTTGTTATTTATACTACAAAATATTTTCCGAAGAAAAATATTTATTAAGTATAATAAAAGGGATTCCGCCAGTCGCCACTCCAAATAATACAAATACCCTAATCTACTAATTCCCTTAAAAATATGAAATATTACCATTGCTAAAATCTGTCTGGTGCTTAGTATCAAACATCACGTAACGTCGCAGAATTGATGTATTGGCTGTATAAAAATTGAAAATTCGGCTATTTGTCCTAATAATATAATAATAATAATAATGATTTTTAAGCTAAAACGGAGCTATAACAACGCAAGGTGCGGACGCAATATTAAACCCTCTAATCTCAAAATGGACCGTAACTTGGAAGAAAAGATAAATCAAAAATTTAATTTTAAAAATATAGCTCTTTTACTGGTGTTGAATTTTAAGAATAAATTAATTTCAGAAAAATTGATCTAAATAAAGTTAATTGACGCTATCTGTTACAAACACACAACCGGCCGGCAAAAGCCATAAAAATTTGTCAAAATATGCAGGGAAGATAAAAAACATGGCACATAATATAGGTTAATACAAAAACCACAAATCTTAATTCGCAGTAACAGAGTGTACAAAAGTACTCAACAATAGAAGTGAATATTTTTCGTAATAATTACCTCTAAGTATACGAGTTTAAAAGAGAAACTAAAGGCACTTCAAATAAACGCACAAAATTTGACAAAAAAATTTTTCGTGTTTTTCGGGGCGTTTTAATTTCCTAACAATCTGCTAATTGTTTCCTGAAATAAAAATCTTCTAAGTAGTTTGGTCGACGTCGACACTATGATTTTCAGCATAATAGCGTTAATATTTTGCAAAAATTAATATTAGTAGATAGATCAGTTTTTAGGAGCCCGTTCCGGAGCCGCCCCCCCCCCCGCACGGCGGGCTCTGCGGGTGCCTTATCGCCGCCAGTGCACCAGCCCTGCAGTATGGCTCGAAAGTACTTTGCACGCCTTCTAGCACCAGCTTGGAAACCCTACGACCCAACAGGAGTCTCGAGGCTTTAACTTGTGGAGGGTTTCAAGGTACTCTGTAAAGCAGTCCAAATTTTCACAGTGCTCATAAAGTAACTTTAACATCTCGGGTGAACTTTTTAAAACACAGTGCTCTCGTTTTAACGAACGTCTCTCATTTTGTGTTTCTTTTTGATCGAACATTTTATTCACAGTGGTTTCTGAACGAAATAACAAATAAAAC
Source organism: Pseudeuparius sepicola (assembly GCA_963920635.1). NCBI lineage: Eukaryota > Metazoa > Arthropoda > Insecta > Coleoptera > Anthribidae > Pseudeuparius > Pseudeuparius sepicola. Next base: position 39,260,250 of record OY987302.1, on the reverse strand, counting down.
CTTTCAATTGTGAAAAAAAAACAGCGAAAAAACACGAAAATTCGTGCATTTTCATCCCCCCTCCTGAGCGCCAAGCTGTAGCCGACTTTGCGTGTGAAAACTTTTTTGCATTGTCAAAACCTACCTTTTGCACTCAGTCAGGTTACTGTAGTTTTTGCGGTCGGAAAATTTTCCTAATTCCGTTGGACTATTATAAGGACATACATTATTCATGTATGTAGAGTTTTATTTCTCAACAGGATATGCCGGAATCCGGCTAGTAGCATAATTATTACCTAGGAATTTCATTTTTTGAAATCGAAAAAAAGTTTAATAGGTAATATAACTAAAAAAGGAAATCGCCCATCCATGAGCCGCCCGCGCGGGCCGTTGCTTGACTTCCCTCTACGTTGATCAAGCACGATATGCCACGGCGCATCTTGGAGAAACTACCAAGCTGGTGCATCGCATGGTGCCTTACATAGAAATAATATTGATATTCAAACAGACCAAAATACTTACTATACTGAACGATTGCGTTGTTATAGGTAAAAATCCCGCAATGAGGCCGAAAAGTTAAATGATACGTTATTGGCCGGGTTTTGAATATTTCAATATATTATGTCCACGTTTTACGGGCGATGAACGCTTATGACGTTTTGTTTCTTTACATCTCGCCAAGGCCAACTGATAAACAAAAGAGTTCTATAATGGCTTTCAATACTTTGTGCCAACACACACTTGTGAACCAGTTCTAGCAAATCAGAATACAGAAAAGTGATTCCATAACTGTTTTCAACCAACCAGATCGCCGAGAATCGGTTCAGAACTACTGTTGGAACCAACCCTTTAATGCAGCATGTGGAGCTATTCATTACTGGCTTTTTAATACCGATATCAAAAAATTAATATAAATAAAAGAATATATTGTACATAGGTATACACGGTGCGGCGCGAAGACCGTTCATTAGAAGTATCTGGAGAACCAAACGAATAAAAGTCTGAAAATTTGCTCGGACCGGGCCACTTGAACTAAGATATTCTCAACTTCCGGTTATGCCGGAAGTTGACAGTAACTTCCTTATTTCGAATAGAACGCCTTGTATATTATTACATATTCGGATTTGCTGCTAAATTTTAATGTAAGTTTTCCTAAGAAACTGCATACTTAAACCTCATAGTTTCTGAGATATTCAACCTTTTTGAAAATTTTGACATTTGCGGTGTTGTTAAAATTCTTCTTAACTTCAAAACAGTTGCAAAAGTTCAAATTTTGTCCACACTTTATTATAGTTGGAAGGTTGGTTGTTACTAAGAAGGTAGCTATTTTCAAATTTATTATACAGGGTGATCGAAGATTAGTCTCCAACTCTCATGAAAAAATATCAAAAACTCATTTATTTTCAAATGGAACGCCCAATAAATAGTATTAAAATTGAACTTCCTACTAAATTTTATGTCGACTTTGTCTAAACAATTACATACCTAAAATCATTAGTTCTGCCTCTATTTGCATTTTCAGAAAATTATAAGAATGTAACAAATCTTTAAGTTAACGTTTCCCCATAAAATAACCTGTTATTAAACTCACTATAATTAATATAATCATCAGTATGATAATTAGTGTCGTCTTTTGGTCACGTGTGCTTCCAGGAATAGGCCACAAATAAGCTTCGTCGTAGAAGACGTCCGCCGTTGTCAGTTCCTGTGTCCTTTCAGTATACCAGCGCACGTAGCATTCCTAAGTGAGAATTAATTGTTATCGCAGCTCATGGCCTCGAAGACAAAAGATCACACGATAGGAATAGCGATAAGATATGCATCGACAACCACAACATAATAAGTTATAATGTTCTTTGACAGATGGCACCGTCTACCCGGACTGTAGAACCAGAATATTTTGTCGGCGCTCACGTGCCTCCATTATAAACGAATATTGGTCATTCAAATGAAAGAAAACAAATGGCATGTTATTGATGTTATTGCCCTATATGAGTATCAAAGTTATGAGATTATCAACTGTAGACCATATTTATTCATGTCAAGGGTAGTTCTTTTAATCTTGCGATAGCAATTTATCCTCATATTTCTAAAATCTTAACTGAACCGGCATTATTTTGATTTTCGAACATTAATATCGGTATTTGTGATGGTTTATATTACCAAATGTAAATAAACAAAGGATTTAATCATCATCCATTTAGTACAAAAGCATGTTATCCTTTTTGTTATAAATATGGAGATAAGTAATAATATTCAAATGAACGTACTTCGCGTTGAACAAATATTTGTAAACCGTTCTAGTCCAGTTCTCTAAATAATAATCTATGGAAGTAAACCTACAGATACGCATAAATGGTTATGTGCATATTATGTGTTAATGATGTAAGCCAAAGCAAACGATTATTCTGTTAGATAGATCTGAGGCAAGCAAGCAAATCGAGGTGGCTGGCATGAGAAAATGAAGAAAATATGTTCAACTGGATTAGGTACTTGCCCAACACTATAGTCTTATGTTTGGAATGAAAAACTCCGGAAACATTTAGATCGTAGGAAAATTTTAAATAAAGAGTTGTCAAAAATATTTTAAAAAAATGAATTTTGCATAATGCATATAGGATTAAATTTACTCCTTATCCCCTCCCCTATCACATCTCCAAAGGAATGTATCGAATTACCAATAACCCAGTATAATAAACTAGCATTGCTACTTACCTACTTTGTCAGCTAGTAAAACGTATATACATTAATGTATCCATGATGACTTAACAACCGAAAATGCTTTGTCCACGAATGCTGTGCAAAGTGCATAGACACTATTTCTTAATTTTCGTTCTTCCTGAAAATTACGCAGCCTATTCATTTTTATTATTGGCATAAGAAAGACTATTTACACAGGGAAAATAAAGTTTAAACTTAAGGATAATGGCATCGCGATGACTTTGTTTCTATGATGGTTACTAAGTCATTTGCCGAATTATATTAGGATTGAAATAGACGACATACATAGAACTGCGTGCTGAACTTCATGTTTTTTTATTAATTATAGGCTAATTCACTTAATATACAGGGTGTACCATAAATATATCGATGAAGCTCTATGGATGGTTGCTAAATTTAAATAGAAACAGTTTGAATCCGAATCCGTATCTCATATAAATTATTTCAGAAGACTCCTCAACACTATCCTTATATATTTAAAACTCACCAGTGACATGTTCTATAGAGTTATGCAATGTATCATCCAACAAATTAGTATCTTACCTGCAACAGAAAAGTATGTATTAATATGATATTAATAAAAAAACAAAACTAGTAATTAGTATGCCACAGAAAAATGTGCATGGCGATTCTGTAAAATTACTATATAAGTTATGTAGTTAGATGTAGGTACGAGTTTATAAGTAAGATTTGCTACTGTTTTAAGGGGCGCCATTGCAACTGTTTCCAGTCTTACCATGATTAATACTTTGAATCGGGTCTATCAAAAGGTAAATTTTAAAAACGAAGCGATAAAACCAGTCCAACGTTTGTTGTGACACGGCCGCTAAAAGCCTTGCTATACGACGATTTTGTTATAAATGATCGTCTACGCTCGAAACGAACACGTATTAGCACTTTGCGCTGACGGACTTCCTTTATCCGTTTGTCAAATGCAGACGTATCGGCCCAAATAGCCGATGCCGGGCCATCGTAAACGAAAGGCAAAATTTACTCGCAAGCGTATCAGCTACACATATCGCTATAACTGATCCAGGTCAAGAACGGAAAGAAATGTCAATCGTAAATGTTCTTTCTTCTGCTATAAGTTATCAAGAGCGGGATTCCAATTCCCAGAGTTGGACATAACGCTTTGCGTAATGAATAGGATTCCGATATTAGCTCTTTCTTGCGAAAGCATGTCTTACCAAACAATTATTTTACCTATGGGTGAAGGTCAAAGATTTAAAAATTTCGGCGAAGAAACGTAGGTATGGTATTAAATGAAGTTACTTGGAACAGCATAAAAACCTTTGAATTTTATACGGGTGATTTCTGCTGATAAGTCTGGAATTTTTACCAGTAACAGAGCACAGAGCGTGGTAAATGCTTTGAAATAGATCGCACCCCGTATATCACTGTGTTCCAGGTGAGTTATATTTTACCAGGGTAGCTCGAGAACTCGGCAATAAGATACGAGACAAAACACTTTTTGCCCATATTAAACCGCATCTGGTATTAGCAATAAAAAGAGATGAAGGAGACAGAGACGATAGATATTGTAGTAAAAACATGTGACTGCATGCACGCCTAATAATCTAATATAATATCACCGATACTTGCATGGGTTGCACTGTTCGACAGCTGGCCACTTGTGCAACGAAATGCGATGGATAGGCGTGCCGTAATTTCACAGATCTTAGGATATACTTGCGTAAATAGCTATAATCGATATGGCTTTTTAGAGACATTTTGACAATATTATATGGTGCATTAATCTTTACGTTGTGTTAGACGACAACCTTAAAAAGAACTTAAAAGTTAAATATTATTTTGCTTGTAGAATATTTTTGGCAACTGCGTGGCGCTTATGTCCTATATTCTTTTTGGGACGCCAATTAGAGTTTTTTTATGCCGTTTCAAGCGACTTTAGAAATACTACATCTTATTACATTTTCCTTTGCAAAAAAATGGAGCAAGATATGAGTTTGGAAAATAATTTGCAGGTTCAAATTTCCAACTATGTATATGTTATAACACTACTATAAATTGACTGGAACGATCTCAACTGGATATAATATTATTGGATTTAATTTTACTTCTAGTAAAGCTTATCTCATCTCTCATCTGTTCACTTCTAGACAATCTCGTACCAACACAAATATCTATATCTGTTGTGTGATAATGACAGAGGGATAATTGATTCCAGTTGATATACAGGGTGTTAATGAATAAGTGCGAAAAAATTCAAGGGGTTAATCTTTGAGTGATTCTAAGACCAAAAGTCTATATAAACATAGGTCCGCTAATGCTTCGTTTTAAAAATACAGGGTTTCAAACATTTTTTAATAATTATTATAATAAAACAAAAAATTTTTATAGCTAGCATTACCGTTTATAGCATTTTTTAAGGCTAGAATAAACTATTAATATGGAAAAAATATCGGGTATAGCCTAGTTTTTGTTTTGGTAGTTTTAATTTTTTATTATGTTTTCCCGGAGGCATGAAATAAAGTGATTTTTATTTTTTTTTTCTCGAAAACGAAGCGAGATACGAGAATAATTCAAGAGACAAAAAAGTTGTATTTTTAGTTGCTGAATGCGAAAAAAAGTTTTAAAAAAGTCAGTGGCGCATATTTCTTTTACAAAATTATTGGTTAAGGTGCCCTCGGGACGCCACTGTACTTAATAATTTTAATCTAGTAGGGGCTAAATTAGCCTCTTTCTACCATAAATAACACTGCCAAATTTCAACAAAATCGGCTAAAGGATTATTAAGATATTTACGAAAAAGCGATTTTTTTAAGAAGAGTTTGACACCCTGTATCTTGAAAAGGAAGCATTACCGGACCTATGTTTATATAAACTTTTCGTCTTAGAATCACTCAAAGATTCACCACTTGAATTTTTTCGCACTTGTTCATTTACACCCTGTATATATACAGGGTGACCATATTTCGAGTCTATGCATGGGGATCTTGGTTATCTTAAGAGATACGAGGTCGGTTAAATTGGGGCGAAGTTGCGGAATTTGATGCTGAGTAACATGGTAGAAAGAAATTTTGGCTGACAATTTTCGTTTTGAAAATAATGGGAAAAAACTGAAAATTGTCGTTTTCGTTTTTATTTTTTTAAACGAAAACGAATGGCGCTGGACATTTCTAAGTTAAACATTATTAAGGCACTTTTTTACAAGGAATCTAAATAGGGCCTCGCATTTTTTTCTCGCCTCCCTGGACACAGATATGACCATCAACTTTTATTTTTCTTATGGGCGCCATATTGGATTTTTGCATTATTGAAAAGAGGATTTTCTTCTGGTTAAAATGATATGTTACACATTATGCTTTACTTTGTTTTTCTTGCCGTAATATCAAATTAATCGTTTTTGCATAGAGTGCCTTGAAAACGTAAGCCCCATAATGTTTGACGTTTTTCCATAGAGTGCCTTGGAAACATAAGCCCCATAATGTTTGACGTTTTTGCATAGAGTGCCTTGGAAACATAAGCCATTGTTGCAAAGTGTGCTTCGGAATATTGTTTAATGGTTCAGTAAAAATTCAGTTAATGTTAAGTTTATTGATTAAATACACATTAACACTAAAAGAGCCAAACTGGAAACACAAGAACAACAAAAACCTAGACTAGTAGACAATCCTATTTTACAATAAATGTTCAATTTGTCCTCCTTGTTCCTCAAGCCACAATGCAGCACGTTTCTTTAAATTGTTTATGGCTCGTATAATATCACTTCGACGTCATTTATATTTGAGGAATAATACATTTGAATCATGTCACGCTTTTCTTCATGTGAAAATTACATTTTTTCAGTGACACTTAAAATTGTACTGAACAACAAACGTTATATGGGGCTTATGTTTCAAAGGCATTCTACGCAGAAATGTCAAACATTATGGGGCTTACCTCGGGGCTTACGTTTCCAAGACTCTATGCAAAAACGATTAATTTGATATTACGGCAAGAAAAACAAAGTAAAGCATAATGTGTGACATATCACTTTAACCAGAAAAAAAAACTCTTTTTAAAAATGCAAAAATCCAATATGGCGCCCATAAGAAAAATAAAAGTTGATCGTCATATCTTTGTCCAGGGAGGCGAGAAAAAAATAAGAGGCCATATTTAGATTCCTTGTAAAAAAGTGCCTTAATAATGTTTAACTTAGAAATGTCCAGCGCCATTCGTTTTCATTTAAAAAAATATAAACGAAAACGACAAGTTTCAGTTTTTTCGCATTATTTTCAAAGCGAAAAGGGCCAGCCAAAATTTCTTTTTACCATGTTACTCGGCATCAAATTCCGCAACTTTGCCCCGATTTAACCGACCTCGGGATTTCAGTTGTTCACTGGAGTTTTTATTGTTTGATATTTTTTAACAAAATTTGGTACAAACCTGTTTTAAGGGATTTCCAATCTAGTGGCGTAAGGCGTAATCGGAATTTGAGATTATTCTACTTTCAGCAACTTAAGGAGCAATTGATTTTAATATTGAGCGAATTTTCAGATTTCTATGCTAAGCAGCGCCATCCTATCAACGAAGAGACTATGATTTTAGTGTTTCTTGAAATGAAATAATATTAACTATTCTGCAGAATGATGTTTGGATGAAAACAAACGTACTAAATCTCTTACAGGAACAAATCACAGTGCATGCAGGTAGGTACATAGTGATTATAAAAATAAAAACAAGTTCATAACCTACAAATGTCAACTCTGTGGTTCCTTATTTAATATCGGTATGTTCTGAAATGCGGAATTTGGTTCCATTTGAACGTAACTTGGTATTAAATATTTTCGGAAATTTATTTGTGGCGCAAACAGATCCATTCAATTTTTAATTGGATTTTTTGCCACCAAAACTTATCTCTTAAGATAACCAAGATCCCCCCATGCATAGACTCGAAATACGGTCACCCTATATATAGATATTTGTAATAAAGGAATCATTCAAACCACTTCACCGTTTGTTGGTACACCGCTAAAAGCTTTGTTATACAACAATTATTAATGTGTTATAAATAACAACTAGGGTACGAAACGAACACGTATTAGCTCTTTACGTAGACGATTTTCTGTATCAGTTAGCCAAATGGGGCCGTATTGGCCCAGATAGTACCCTATGGCGGACAATCGTAAATAAATGCCCGCTGGCCGCTATGCTCAGGGAGTACTAATTGAACAACGAGGAGACTTGCAGGGACAAAAAGTTGCTTCGGGAGGCGGGTACATGTGTTCTTGCGGCGAGCGCACAAGGCGACGTTTTTAGAGCAGGGCGGCCAAGCTTTGTGAGCCGAGCCGATGATAATTGCGGGCGCATATCGGCGGAGAACGGAATTGAGACGCGGTGCGGTCATGACGATGCCGTCATCGGTCCGACCCGGCAGTCCAGACACTGATGGAAGGCTTTCTATCTCTGTTTCTCGAGGAGACAGCCCGCACCTGGTGGTGGCACCTATGTTCTCGTTACTGCAACGAGCCCGCGGAGTGCTTCACTCTGAAAATGACCATATATCATAAATCAAGTTTATAAGTCTTCCCGAAGCGCCCGAGTCGACAATTAATACTGACTTTCGAAGTATTGCCAGCTTAAGTACCTACCTCAAACCTTGTGTTGTGCTTGCGGATTCAATCAACCATACAACTGCAAGCTAGGAACTATCCCTACGTATTCTTTTATGCGCTTGCTATCTTGTTATTGATAAAAGAGATCTTATTGAAAGAATTATAAACTTTGTCGCCTTTACTCATTAATAATCATGCAGTAAGCGGTAAGAGATATTTGAATATATAATAGGTACGGTATTCAACCATCTCTTATATTGTACCTACTATATCTTAGCGGCGATTATCTACTTTAACGTTTAAAATTGTACATTGATCATAACTGAAAGTAACGTGCTACAATAACATGTTGTTAAGACGATTATGTTTATTAGGATAACCGTGTACGTTCGCATAATTACAGCTAAAGGTGGTTAAACGTTCGCGTTTTAAAATAAAGCAATAACAAATCTGAGCGACCTGAGAAAATGTGCGGTCTATTACGTGGTGCACCGCAGCTTTATCGGCGTTTTGATTCATTCCCCGCTTCCCCATTTAACGACCATTAAGATGCAAGGTGGACTTTTTCCCGGATCCACGGCCCCCAAGAGGCCCACCGCAACCGCAACAAGGTAATAACTTCCATAGAATGCGCTTCGCGAAAAACCATAGCTGCTCGAACACCTGAGGTCTGCCGCGTGTAAATCTAAGTAACGAAATCATACAGCTATATCTGCGGCGGTGATCAAAGAGCGGCGGCTCTGACAGACTAGTTTAGATGCTGACCGCGTAAAAACCGGTCAAAGCGGCCTTATACTCAGTGGACCGAAATTCTGACTAAGTCCGATTTTTTTATTGTGCCGCCTTAATAGGTTTACTATTTTAATCAGATTACAGAACCGAGTCATTTATCAGATTAGTTGGTTACTTTTGCGGCTTAGGCCTAATTATGCCAGTCGAACAGCTTAGTTAATAGCGAAATCATTTTAGTCTCATAACCGCTTTTGCGCAGACGATAATATATGTGTGCGTAGGTATGAAACAGTGTATATCATTTATGCAATCATACTATTAATACGCACCCGCTACTTTAGAATTCAAATGGCCGTTGGCAAATTATTAAAGGTAAGAATTAGGCTGGTTGGTTCGCAAGATATCCTTGATGATTCAGCTATTTGCCCTTTTGTTTTTTGCTGGAAGTCGGGACCAATTTCGATTCGTCGGGCAAGTGGAAGTTTTCGCTTTTGGAGATCATATTGCGCAGAGAAATAGACAAAGGTATGACACAAAACTTAACATATTAGTTTTTTTAAAAAGGCACCATTTGTGACATATTGACTCGGACCCATATGAAACAAATTCACTTTTATTTAAAACCTGTAGCGAATTGGGATAAATAAAATATGTTATATATATATTAAGTCAAAGCATGATCTATTCGGGTGAAAAAGCAGGCATCATAGAAGCCGTTTTCGAGAAGACCCTGGTCAAAAATTTTGTGTTGAATTCTTCACCCCCCCCCTTAAGAAACAGTTTGTTATTTGGCAAGTTAGTTGCAGGTAAAGAGTACCCGAGTACACAGGACACCGAATTCCTCGTACCGAAACTCGACCTAAAAAGCCGGGCGGTTTTAAGTAGACCCATGCCTCACATCCGCACCCATCCCAAAGTCCGTATTAAGTATTCAAAGAAGCGGTTGGAAACAATGTGTTAAGAGCGGGGCTGTGCTCTCCGTCGGTTTGTCTGGTGTCCAGCCGAGCTCCTCTGCGGTATTTGAATAAAGCGGTAGTCAGGCTGCAAGTTATGCCCAAAGGTAACTGATTTAGTTGTCTAGATTCTCGTGGGCGTGTTTTGTTTGTATCTGGAGGTCAGATGTTATCGCCGTCGCCGGGATGTGCACGATTTATGGTCCTCGGCCGTATCCTCGATAATTCCTGTGGCGGCGGGGTTGCCCGCTCTTGGAATTAACACTAACGCGGCCCCGCGGAGTGAGGATGGAACAGAGATTTATTTTTATGGGTGGGCCCACGGCGGGTTGGTGCGACGCTGAATTTCGGCCATTAGAATTCCCGAAATTGAATACTAAATTAGAGAGTGGGTGACACAACGAACCCTCCACACCATTAATCAACATTATCAACGCGAGAAACATTTCTCAAAAGTAATCTAGCAGCATTTCTTGAAATAACATTGAAAAGTGTAATAAGTACAGTTTATTTCCAAGATGATGGCTTTTTGAAGAAGCCTTGGCTTTGAAATTATGGAATTAAGTTAGGTGTGGTCTTTGAGTCGTTTGGAGGTGCTTTGTCTTAACCAGACTCCTTGTACATAAATATACTGATTACGTGGGCACCACGCAGAGCGGCTTGTTTACCTTTATTTCATATTGGGGATAAATAAATTGTATAGTGCGAAGTTAAGCTCTATACAGGACGATTTCTTTTAGAACTACCACCGCGATTTTCTTATTTTGCGCCCTAGAAAAAAACTTAAGAAACAAAAATGTGGCCATTTTGGGCAGCTAAGTGGTGCTGCAAAATAAATGGGCCTCCATGCCCAACTTTTCGCGCTGTGTTAAAAAAACTCGACAAAAATTTTCATGCTCTCAAGAGAGCCGAAGACCCTGTGTAATTTGCTGACACTGTCTGAGCACCTGGATGAATAAAGCTCTCAGTGCTATCAATTTTCAATATAAAAGTTTGCCTATGTCTCTTAAAATAAACATTCCACGGCTATTAATAGTTTTGCTCAATTTCAGTTTTTTTTATATTGAGCGACAAGTTGGCCATGGATGCTGGTTTCTTTTTCAGCACCACTTATCTGTCCAAAATTGCCACATTTATATTCCGTACGTTTTTTTTGTAGGGCGCAAAATAAGCGACAAATTTCCATAAAATCGTGCATGTTTGCTCTATTTAACCAGGTTAGGTGCGCGCGGTCTCCCGAATTGAGGATGGAAATTTACTTAGGTATATTGGTCTGTTCATGACGGGTTGCTGCAATGTTTGTATTTTCACCCCAGAATTAGAACATGTTGGTTTAATATATTGTAATAATAAAAATACTCTTGTTTTACCCAGTATGATCTTCTTTGCGTAATATTACCAGTATAGGACTTGATCACATTATATGAGCACGGCCCCATGTGATAAGGATGGAACAGAGGATTTATAGATGGGTTTCTGGCCCGTTGGTGCGAGTGTATTGGATCATCGAGAGGGGTGACAGAACCATCCCATGAAACCATTCATAAATAATATCAGCCTGATAGTCATTTCCTAAAAGTAAAAATTGAAAACCATACATTCTCAGTCTGAAGTAAGTTTCCCAATAATAAACATTATTTTCTGCATTCCCGGGTTTAGGGTTGCTTTAGCCTCGTTGCACATTTCTATACAGTTTAGACATCCTCATCGATAAGCTTCACTATTCAATTTGTATCTAAAATTCAATGTCAAAACATGAATAAAGTATAAAGAGTAAAGAGCTTGACAAAGTTTCATAAAATCCAATCCGCTTAATTCAACGACTCATAGACTATCGTTGTCAGCCCATGATGTTTCCCTTGAAACCAAAATGTTTTGACACTTCGTACCTTGTTTTCGGCAATAAGGGGAATCCGAAACATATGTTTACTAGTTTCTTATTTCGAATGTAGAAACACATGTGCATAACCAAATCAGGCTCAACGCTTTTTGTCTAGCAATTTGAGACCTTTTAGAAGAAAGCTGAGGCGACAGAAAAGTCCATTTTATTTCTCTAGAATTGACTGACCCATAACAAAACCATTTATTACCCAAAATAATAAATCTTGGCATACAATTTGCCGGGGGCCTCGAATTGTTCACCTCCATGCAAAATAAAAAAACGAACTGCTAAAAAAGTTCCCGTAATCCAATAAGTTCAAATTTAGTTATTATGAACCTTGAAAATTAATCTCAGAAAGAGGTAAAATTAATTACTCTCGTTTTAAGGTTCCTTTTATTGGATGACAATTCTAAATGGCAGAAATGGTCAAATTATGCAAGTTTACCTGCAAGAATAGTAATTTGGTTTATCTGGTTGGTTGGAATATTTGAATAAGAACACAGGATACAGGGCAGTTGTCTTGTTGTCTTATAATACGATTTATTATTTAGAAAAATAAGAAGAATTAATTTAAAAAAGGGTAAATTCTGTGTGGTGAACGGTATATGAAATTAGAAGTCGAAGAAGAGATAATAAAGTAGCTCTGTTGTAAGTGGATGTGTTAATTAGAGCAGGTAAGGAAGAAGGTTCGGGGAAGCTAGTAGTTGATAGATAATATTTTCAATTTTGATGACCGCTCACCTGGATGTGCACACCAAACTTGAATATTTCCCCGCACATTTCAATTATAATAATTACATTTTAATTGAGACAAAACGTAGCGAAAATTATAGTGCGACCGTAATTTAAATTTGTGATTAATGAGAGTATTAATGAAATAATTCCATATTTTTTTGTTGGCGTTCATTATTCGTTTGATGTTAATTCGTAAGAAAAAGGGTTCGGTAATAAATCTGGGAGAGCTATCGGCTTTTACCCAGCGCGTAGTAATTAAGTACGAGTTTTATAATTGGCTTTGTCTTATGTCCATGCTGGCCGCTGGCCGGAGCACATAGTCCCGAACAGAAGCTATTTGGTCCTGATGAGTTTGGGTTGAATTTATGATACCACTAATTGTTGAAATAAATATAACTTCATCCGAATCGCGTCAGCATGTTGGGTTTTTGCAGCGGCCGGCCCAATGGATAACAATGGGCCTTTAAGCGAGCAGGCCATTTTTGTTAACATTCTTTACATGTATTATTCATGGAGAGGAGCAACATTTCTCGAGCTGCTCTATCCGTGAATTCTGTGCTTCATTCTTCATTCTTGAGTTAAACCAAAACGGCTAAATAACTGCGCTGAAAAAGCGGATCCTTAACTTATTGTTATTATCATCGTTATCATCTTCTACTACCTGGGTGACTTCAATTTTGTCGAAGTGAGCAACGTCTCTTCAACTTCTTGGGATAGAAGAATCAAAGACAACTTATAGAACCTAGTGAAAAGAACCGCCCTTATACCCGAGAAAATTTCAACTACTATGTATTTACCGAAAATATTAGCCTTCTGGATGAGGTCATTTAACGTCAAAAAATTGTAGATAATACAGGGTGACTCGATATTTTGTTCGAGACCTCAACAGTTGATAGAAAGATATGAAAATTTTGTGATATTTGTAATTTTGTGAAGATATTCAAACAGTGCACAAAATATATTAATTAAGTATCACAAAATATCTTAATAGCATATTATATGCAATATATTTTTTATGAAATAATTTTGTTTATGCATTTTGAAAAAGAGCAATAAGCAAAAAATTAAATTTGCCATGGAACTGTGGCAGATACAAAAAATGAAACTCTTTTGCTTTAAAATACGAAAAGGTGCTCAACAGTGGAATAATATGGAGGGCTGTACCAGTATCTTTTTGATATTATAAATTTAGTGTACACCATGTACCTATCACGAGGCGCTGTGAAAAAAGGTATAATAATTGTCTTATTTTATAGTTTTCTATCACCTGTTAATGTTTTGCAGAATTCTGAATCGCCCTGTATAGCACCAGATATGTCTGTTTTTGTACTTTTCTCTCTTAACTGTGAGTTATCTAAAAGACGTCAAGTTATAAGTTTCTGGACAACTCTGAGCTCTTCGAGTGTTCGTATAATTTCAATCCTAGCAGGTAAGGGGTCATTCAAACTCGGTGTCCCAGACCAATGGGGAATTTGCACAAAAATTAAATTTAAATCGGTAAATATTACAGGCTCACCTATATAACATTTTTCTGGCGTTCCCATAAATAAATAACATGACCATTCTTTTACATGACTAGCCATTGCACTTAAAAACTTTTGGGTTAATCCTTTTACCACTGGTAATGTCGAACTTCACAGTTTATAATTGCCCTGTTAATTAGGGTGTATTAGTTTGTCCTATAATAAATACTTGTCCTATAATAAATAGTTGTTAGTATATTAGGTATATTGTCTGCTTTACGTCAATATATAGAAAACAAATGACAATCGTCAGTCGCCCACTTCATGTTGGAGTCAAGTCAATTATTTTCTTTAACTTTCTGTATTTTGTTGCTGCCTGTAAATTGCAAACGAAAAAAGTAACAAAACGTTCAATTCGGGCTTCGTAAATATCTTAAAAAATGTTCGTTACAAAAAATATACCTGACGTAGCGGCGCCGAGCGTCGTTTGTCAAAAATGTTAAATTTAGTTGCCATGTAATCTTTACTTGGTTCCATTATCGCCAAGGAAACAGATTTTTTTCCGCTTTTCGTTTGCCCATAATTGGCTTGGGACGCCGAGATTGTATGACCCTGTACATCTTGTAGTAAAGTTGTGTTGCGGAGTGCGGAACAGTATCCACAACGTAATAACAGAACACAGTCTTTCCCTACTACATTTAATCTGCCAAATTGAGACGACCGCATCTTTTTATTCTTTACGACGTGTCGGATTTTCATACTCACTTCTGCACCTTCTTTTCGTTCGATGCGTCTCTGATTTTATGATTCAGGTTGGGATGCCCCTAATTTCATTAGTGTTCTGCTAAGCGGTTAACCTTGCCTTGATTGGATGCCTTCCATGTAAAGGTTTTTTCTTCCACCTCTGCAGCTTCTCATGATGGTGTGGTGTCTAAATTTCGATCTGGTGGTTACTTAAATCGTGGTGTAAAGGGGAAATATTTTCTTAACTATTCTTAACTTTGACTATCGTTGCATGCAAGGCCGAATCTAGAGAAAATTTTGGGGGGGGGGTTTCAGGATCCGCTCAAGCTTTTGTGGGGCTGGGTGCCAGATGAAAGTGCGGGGCCCCGGAAAGGAATTATTTAATCCATTAAGAACAAATTTTTGAAAATTGATACGCCACTAGAATGGTATATTTTTTGTTTGTCACTTTTTAATAAGGAAGGCCGGGGCGAAGAGTTTAGATCACTTCAGTGACGTATATAGAAATTGATTTCGGGTGTGGGGAGGGCCCTTTTAAATACGCTACTGACTGGATAACCCTGTACACGGGACTCGGAGGTGCGGGGCCAGTCAAAGCGCAGGCCGCGTACGCCGCACCCGCCTAGAGCCGGCCCTGGTGTAACATTAAAACTTTAAAAATAATAAATATTAATTACAATAAGAGCTGTAACTTCCTTCTCGCATTTATACCTATCCCTTTTCTACTTATTTGATTTCTCATTATTACGGATATATTCCTGCACATTCTTCGCCTGGCCTGACGACACCTTTAGAATTATTGCCAGTAGGTATGGTAAAAGATTTCTTCGCGCCACTTGCCTAACTGAACCTTAAAAATAATAAATAAATCTTCAAATACAAATTAGTACTAATCTATTCATAAAAGAGACTCTGGGAATCCCCTATTCTCGTAATCCATGGCGCAAGCAGCCCTGCACCACCGTTCACCGTTTACTGTTGTCCAGTGTTGCCGTTGCCAGTTATGTTTTATTTTATTTGAAAGCATATTCTGATGGTATTTCGGGGGGGGGGGGGTTTGAACCCCCAAAACCCCCCCTCAGATACGGCCCTGGTTGCATGGATTAATCGGTAATGTGGTTATTCTTTTCGGCGTTGATGTTGAGAAGGTGTCCTTCGGTCGTCTAGAATCCTGTTATTAATCTTCTCCTGAAGATTCACAATGTTGGTATAGGCGCACTACCTACTTCGATATTCTTTCAAAACACTGTCAGCTTAACCGGGGCCAGAAAAAACGCCGATAAAACCTTGAAATCAAGGTAGTTTTTGTCCAGAATAAAAAATATTTTGATTTTACACCGACTTATACCGTTGAGTGTTATTCCTCACTCAACGCTAATACAAAGGCCTGGACTTATATCACGAAATTTTAAAATTGCGACCTATTGTTAAGTCGACCTGAGGGACACCCTGTATTATACAGGGTGGTAACTTTTTCGATGCTCACCATTGGGATCTCGTAAACAGTAACTCAAAATCTAGCAGCCCTAGAAAAATTTTGAGTCAACTAGTGAAAAGAGCGTGTCTGAAAACATAAGAATACAAAATTTCGTAAAGTTGGGTGTTCTAATAAAAAAGATATGAGCTATTTCCGGAATCGGCGGTTTCCAGTTTTTTCAGAAATTTTCAGAAACGGACTGAGTTATCTTTGATTTCTTTTCAGACAATGAATGAGGACTAAAATGGGCAACTTTTCTCTAAATCAACTAGCTCCAGTGATGTAACAGATACATTTTTTTCGGTATGTAGATACAGATATCCTCTGGCAGATGTATCTAGATACAGATACCGAAACATTTTTTCCAAAGTATATGGGTACAGATACAGATACGTTAAAAAAGTATCTAGATACTTCCAGATGCTTTCAGATACCTACTATCAGTTAATTAAGAAAATTTCAGACCTCATAAGGCAATCAATATACTTATCTACTTAGATATTTATGAAACAAGTGTGTAGTATGCATGACAGCTATAAATAAAAAAAATGTAAGTGTTAAGAGAGCACACAACAAACCATGTTTTTTCCAAATTCTGATAAACTAGGTTTAAAGCAATCAGTTTTGCCCACAAATTTTATTACAATTTTTTTCGGTAAGTAACTCTTGAAACAAAAAAGTTACATGCCGAAGAAATTTCGACGATTTTCGGGATTTTGAAAAATATCTTGGAACGCAAAGTTAGCTTATCAAAAAAGCAATTTTTTTCAAATAAAGTTCTCAGAAAAATACATATTTGTCAAGATTTTCTCGAGTGGCCCTTCATAAATAGACACCCTGTATTTTTTCCTTGACTTTTCGAGAACACCCTGTATATAAATTCTGAAGCTAGATTCGGATTTTCCAGAGAAAACTGCATCATCCTGGTTTTAAGCTGGGCTTTTCATTTCAAAAACTAAGGATATAATCGGACTTTATTTGAGACACCTAATATACCCTGAAAAAGTTTCTCTTTTTGCTATGCGAAAAACACAATTCACTTAGAAAAATAGTTATTTGTGTAACTCAACTCTATTCAAACTAAACGCAAGTGAAAGATAAACAAAAGTTGTTGCATGGCTAGCACGTGATCGGCTTGCTATTGGCCGGCAGGCGGAGTTCAGCGCGTCGTTATTTATTACAGAGGTGTATTGAGTTGCAAGTGGACTTTTAATTTTTCCGATATAATTCTTTCGCTGTTTATTAATTGTTGGAACTACGATTTGTGTTAATAGTAGAAATTTGCAGGTAAGTGAATGACTAGGTGTGTCATAAAAGTTTGTTTTTAAAGTTCTTAATACTGGGGCATATTATTTTAATATTTTATATTATAAAATTCATAGAGATCGTCCTTAATGCGGCCCTGCCCCGTATTAGTCCTCAGGATTGCTCACGTGTTTCCATCGTGTAAATGTTTACGCCCAACTTGCATTTTGATTGAATAGAGTGTAGTGCAAAAAGTGCATATTTGTTGCACGAGGCATGAAGTTTTCAGCTCGAGACGCAGTCGATGGCCAAACTTCATTTCCAGTATTTTTTTGAATTTTGTGTTCTTCATTGCCTGTGAAGGTCTCAGGTTCTTCACATAAAACTCTTTTTCGAATTTTTGTGAAGTTTCCGGTATTGGTACTTGGTTCACCTTCCAGAATTTGAGCAGCTATTTCAGTTTTTTTTAGAAATTGAAATTTTACCGAAAGTATTTATACCGACAGGTTGAACGAAGCATTTTCCGCTATAATATCTTACTTATAACAGTGACTATAGAAAGATAGTCACTGCTTATAAAGAATCTACTGTGACTGGTAGACTTGGGATGAAGGGATGCATTTTTGCGATACATTTCAACAAAATTAAAACTTCTAATTTTACGGCTTATTACAAATAATGATCCAGGTTTGTTTGTCTTGCTATCGGGAATTTTCACAGTTATGATAGAATCCATGTAGTTAATATCATTTAATGGTAATTTCTGTAACTCGTCTCTGCGGCATGTTCCTGCAGTGCCAAATACTGCAACTATCTATTACAATACACAAGTAGGTATAAAGTTAAAAATCGGCCAAGTGCGAGTCGAACTCGTACACGAACGGTTCCGTACCACGGTACAATATTTAACACTAAATAGTTTTTAAAAATACTTTAGTAAAAATAATAAAAAAAGAAATAAAAAAGCTTGCCCCAGAGCGTGGTTTCGAACGCCGGACCTCTGGGTTATGAGCCCAGGACGTTGCCACTGCGCTATACTTCGCTACTTGAAAAATGTTCGATTGTAGTTAGTTAGCCGTGTCATGATTCTACGAGATTTTACATAAAAATACAGCGCACTCGTATCTGAAAAAGTCACATATGGAATAACAGATGGGCCTCTGCGAGCCCCCAAAGTCCGAAATCGGAAATTCTCCACATTAAAACAATACCAATACCAAATGCAAATGTCAATCGTTGGACGAATACGTATCGATCGGGGGGCGGGGCATCGCTTCGGCCACGATGTAAGTATACAGTATGATCCCGCGGACCTCGCCAAATCGCGAAAAAAAGCGGCCCAAAAGGGGCCCAAACGGCCGAACGGCTTTTTCGATCGGGGGGCTCTTTCGCAGGAGGGAGGCCCATATCCCTCCGCGGCCCCACGCAAAAATTGAACTCGACCGGCGCTTTCCGTTCGAATCCCTAGCCATATTTCCCGAAAAAAATCGAAAAAAATGGGAAAAAAGGTTTTCAGGGGCCGAACGGCTCTTCCGATTCGGACGCCCATCAAAAGGCTTCTTGCCCATCAGCTCGGTCGGCCGTACGCCAAATTTGGGCTCAAAAAATCGAAAACTGCGACCTGTAGACAATAAAGTATGCACACCTATTACTACCCAGCACTAGGAGCCAAAACAAGGTACTATGGGTCCGGCGGAGCCGGTAGGCCCTTGTTAACAAGTTGTGGGTTAGTAGTTTACCGTGTACATCACTCCAAAGTGCGCACTGAGTAGGTACTTTATGTACGGTATTTTAAAAAAATCACTAAATCACAACCCATTTTATTATTTGTATTGATTATTTTTTAAAATTAAATATAGGCACACGTGGCCCCTTGGAATCTACTCCTTGGAATCTTGGCTAAAAAATGTAGGTATCTAGTATCTAAGTATCTAGATACTTTCAAAAGGATCTAGATACTAAAGCAGATCCTGATTTTTGTAACACAAAAAGTATCTAGATACAGTATCTAGATACAGTATCTAGATACATGTATCTCGATACATTACATCACTGACTAGCCCTCTATATTTTACCGTTTCCGAAATACCAATGGTGAGCATTGAAAAAGTGACCACCCCGTATAAATACAGGGTGAGTTTTTTTGATGATCAGTATGGGGATCTCGGAAACTAGCGGAGATAGAAGGAAGGTTAAATGGGGAAATAATTGCAGTTTTGTGGGCCCAATTTAACGCGCTTTGTGGATTTTTGAAAAAGTCATGGCTTAGGTACTAGATATTTTCAAAGAACGCAATTTTGGCGATTTATTCTAATCCATCTAGCTTCGTTGTTTCTGATTTTAGATAAAAAAAGTGTAAATACCAATGTTGGGGGGAATTGTGTCCCCAATGCGGTTGTCATGTCCCACTTTCTTGACAGCTGCCATTTTCGAGATATGACACAAACTTCTGTTTTTTTTAATGGAAACCATAGTTGGCCATGTTCTCAAAAAATCTGACATTTTTAGATATTTCCAACGATTTACTACTCGATATAGTTATACAGAATAATATCGAAAATATGGTTTTAATTAAAAAAAAACAGTAGTTTGTGTCATATCTCGAAAATGGCAGCTGTCACGAAAGTAGGACATGATAACCGCATTGGGGACACAATTCCTTCCAACTTTCGTATTTACACTTTTTATCTAAAATAAGAAACAACGAAGCTAGATGGGTTAGAATAAATCGCCAAAATTTCGTTTTTTCAAATATCTAGTAAGACATGCCATTTTCCAAAAATCCACAAGGCGCGTTAAATTGAGGCCACAAAACTGCAATTCTTTCCAAATTAACGTGCCTTGTAAATTTTTGAAAAGTCATGGCTTGCTAGATATTTAGAAAAAAAAACGTTTCTAATTATAGATAAAAAGTGTAAATACCAAAGTTGGGGGAATTGTGTCCCCAATGCGGTTATCATGTCCTAATTTCCGCGACAGCTGCCATTTTCGAGATATGACACAAACTTTTATATTTTTAAATGGAAACCATAGTTATTTCCGTTATTTTCTGAACAATCATATCGAGTATTATATGGTTGGAAAGCTCTAAAAATGCCTGATTTTTTGAGACTATGGCCAACTATAGTTTCCATTAAAAAACACAAATTTCTGTCATATCTCGAAAATGGCAGCTGTCACTTTACATTTTTATCTAAAATCAGAAACAACGAAGCTAAATGGATTAGAATAAGTCGCCAAAATTTCGTTTCTTCAAAATATCTATAAACCATGACTTTTTAAAAAATTCACAAGGAGCGTTAAATTGGGCCCATAAATCTGCAATTCTTTCCCCATTTAACCTTCCTTCTATCTCCGCTAGTTTCCGAGATCCCCATACTGATCATCAAAAAACTCACCCTGTATATATTATACAGGGTGTCCTCAGATCGACTTAACAATAGGAGTGAAAGGCGAAAAATTTTCGAGTTGAAACTTGACCTTTTGGGGGAGCAGCCTTGCTTCATTAGAAACTAATTTGCACCAGATTTTTATATTGTAAAAATCAAGCAGGCCTTGGCAGGGGCAATTTACTCATTTGTAAAATTTCGAGTTATAAGTCGAAATTTTAAAATTTCGTGATTTTAAAATAAAATAATTAAAAACGGCGAGTGTCCCTTCCAGGCCTTCATAGACTTAAGATTTAATTTGACACCCCACAATTTCTTTATAGTTGAAAATGTGTCAATGGCCCTCAACATTGCTTAAGGTGCCACCATTCCCCCACCCTCCCCCAA
The DNA here is from genome assembly GCA_963920635.1 of Pseudeuparius sepicola. Taxonomy (NCBI): domain Eukaryota; kingdom Metazoa; phylum Arthropoda; class Insecta; order Coleoptera; family Anthribidae; genus Pseudeuparius; species Pseudeuparius sepicola. The sequence goes on along the minus strand of OY987302.1, from coordinate 39,238,985 downwards.
GGGAATTGTTGGATGTTATTCCAGGAATCATTTGAACCTGGATAAAGTCAGATCTGGCGATCCGAGCCTAACGTTCGTCGATTCCTGCGACGTAGGTAGTAAAGAAAGGTCGGGGCCCATTTTTTCGGTGGGATTTCGGGTCAGCGCAATTAAAGGCCGGAATGCCGACCCGGGTCGCGCCGCGCTTTTTTTCGGTATTCCGGGTAATTGGCCCTGGGCAGCGAAACGTGAGGCGGCGGCGATTATTCCGAGAGTTTTACGCATAAAATCAATCAATCAACCGGAGGCATGAACAAAAATTAACGAAAGGGTCTGTTTCGGACGTGCCTGCCAAGATTGGCGAAACCGGACAATTTGTACCCAGGCAGCATGTTGCCAATTACGGCCTCCTCCGTCGGGTTGTCGGGCATTCGCCGGCGCTGTTTTTGCCCGGATTGATATTTGGACGTAACAACCGAAGAATGTCGTAACAATGGGTCTATTATATACCTGACGGCATTCGGCTTTAATTATGTCTATGCCGTTTGGTGGAGACCTGCGCGGCCGCGTTGGCCGGCGCACGCAAAGACCCTTCCTGTTCCCGCGACACTGGCACTGGCCGTTGTCCCTCTCGTACCCCCACCACATTGATAGTGATAATGACGACAACTGAGCACCGCACATGATGGCAATTGACCTGCACAGAATGGTCCGATTTAAATGCGCACTGGCTGTTATTTTTGTTGTGTTTGAGGTAAAAATTAAGTGCAAAAATATATATAGAATTTTGTGACGAATCCGAATACAATTTGATGATGTTATTTACGGCAATCACATAACACTACAATATATCTAGATATTTGGATTAAGAAGAAAGGGAGAATCCAAGTCAAATGATACAGGGTGTGTCAAAAAATGTCAAAATGATACTTCACGGAAAAGCGGAAGATGGAGATGAAAATAAAAACTGGTAATTTTAGACAGATTCGACATTATTCTAGTTTTCGAATTCTACTTTCAGCTCCAAAATAACGAAACATTCAGTGCGCATTTCAAATGGACTGTACCTAGGGTGATGATTATGGGTGACCCAAACTCGACGCCGCGCCGGCCCTTCTCGAAATCTGCTGGAAATTTTTTAAAAGTGACTTTCTGTTATGGATAAGAATCAATCATAGAACAATTTATATATTTTTGTACCAACTAACTTTACTTGGTATAGGAAAATTTAGAGTTATAGAGTTGTCCCCTTTTAAGAACCTGTTGCAATATTCAGGTTTTATAAAAATTTGAGGAAGTTTATTTATTGAGAATCCAAATAAATAACTTTCAACAAAATGTTTCGTGTCTAGTCATACTTAAAATACACCTCCTTGAAATATGGACCCAACGCAATTTGCAACATTTTATCGTTTTTCACTGTGGCAAAAACCGCAGGTTTAAAAATGTAGGTATCAATTATTACACAAATTTATCAGAAAATGTAGATATGTCTTTTGAGTGGTGTGTCAGTTGGCATATGGTTAAAAATAGTCACTTATGTACCAAGGGTGTAATTATATACAGGGTGTTCCAATTTAAATGCGCACTGGCTATTGTTTATTGTCGGTTTTCATTTTATACTTCCGATTTGACCGGATGTGAGCATCGTTCTTGGTCAGGTTTTAGAAACGCTCTATACAGGGTGATTCGGTCATGGTGTAACAAATTTTAACACCAGGTTATTTTCAGAAGTGCATTTGAACCTCTAATTAACTACGCGAACTACTAAACATCGCGTGGACACAGATTAACCAAGCAGATGCGTAAGTAAGCGGCAAACAGCAATTCACGGTTGATTTAGCAGACGTATGTTACTCACACCAATGCATTTATAAATTCTGGCTGTTTTATGAAAAAGATTATGCGCATCAATACATTTTACAAATTAATTTGTATGATTTAATGTATTTAATTATTGATTAATACAAAACAATCGAAGCTTAAAAAAATTATCTTATTCTTTTTTAGTGGTTTACAACAATAAAATATTATATAATTGGCTACACAATTATTGTTAAACTACATACTTTTCACTGAATTATTATGAATGTCTGAAACAATTAAAATATTACATCAAGAATTCAAAACGAAAACGTAGGTATACAAAAAAAGTTATAGGCTGATCTTACAAATGGCTTAATATATTTATTTTTCGATTAGTTTTTTCAGTTTTTGTTGAACTCTTTAGATTGCGATTTGCATATTTTAAGGTATAAAATATCCTTAATCTAACAAATAAATTAATTATATATACTTTAGGAAAGTGTGCACATGGATGAATGAAAGTGATTTTGCTCATTTCGTTAAAAAATCTAAATTCCTTCGAAAAAAAAATACAGGGAGTTCCATTCTACAAGGTGTCAAAAATGAGCAAAATAGTCAAGTATGCCATGGAATTACTTCGAAACAGTTGAACGATAAAGAGGATCACTCAGAGTGTTGCTGCTATACAAGGTTTTCCTCTCCGTGCCAACTCAAAATGCTGCATCAAAACCACCCCAGACAATATAAACGAACTAAGTCTAAAAAATACAGAAGCCTGCCAGTCAGTAAGTCCATATGGTGTGCCACAATAGGAAGCGCACAGAAAAGGCATCATCTTAGATAGTGACTTTGTTGAGAAAGGTCCAGTTATTGAAATGGTTTTTTATTTGTTGGTTGGCATTTAGTATAAAAATGAATTACTTTTGTGTTTACTAGATATTATTTTTTAGATAATTCCAGAGCATATTTGACCCGTATAAAGTTTCATAAAAATTCAGGATTTTGAGATGGTCCAGTGAAAAATACCCTGTATGTTTTTGCATCGAATCTTTGCACCCTAACACTTTTAGTGGTTCTGTTGAGCAGCTAACTACTGTTTTGAAGTAATTCCATGGCACACTTGACTCGCCAGATGGCAACAACAACAAGTATTTCAAGGGCTATCACAATCACCATTTGAAGAATCAAGCCTGGCAACCCCGATACTGTTGATAAAAGATAAGTACATATTCTTTATTTCTTCAGATTAACTTTCATTAATAAGGTAGAACACTGGCAATGAAAGGCGGCAACATCGATTACCTCAGACGTTTGCTTGGAATCAGGTGCGTCGAGTTACTCGGGTGCTAAGGTTGATTTGATCCACGTTTTAAACTTCGCCAAAACTTTTTTTTTGCATTTAACTTCTTAGCGACAGTGACTGAACCATCCCGTGTATCTTTCAGTTTCTAGATTAGTAGGTACAGTGGATATCACCAACGATGATCCCTGCATTACAATGGTATAGACAATGGAAATTACATTGTCGACCATTGTGTTATAACTATAGCCGAACATCCTCCCACTACTTTTTAGTCCCATTCACTTCTGCCGCAATTAGGTCACGCCCATTTTATCCCTATCCGATGCGCATGCGCACTGGGCGTATGACCTATGACAAGTCTGGCAAAACAAATTCAACAAACTGTCAGTTGTATTCTTATGTAGTTCTCAGGTGTGTTTCGTGATATGTGTAAAAAATACTGTTCACGTATAGCATACTACGACGTAGATTTTTCTATGCCTAGATATAGTGAAAAATCGGATATGTACAATTAGGTACTGTTACATCAAAAACAACAGGAATACTACAGAGGTAGAAATAGTTTATTATACATACTCTGGGGCAAAAAATTTTCTTATATATTCTCAGCGGCATCTTGTTGTTACCAAGATCCCAAAAGTGAGGGTCGAATTTGGGACAAACTGTTAATTTTTAAACTAAATTTCACCTGCAGACTGATCATTCAGAAAAAAATCTCAAACTATTTTTTGGCAGTCATAGGTATTTTTAGCGCACACTCTCAAACCGTAGTCACCTCCTCGAATTTTTAAAGGTCCTGTAAACGTTTGCTTAAAAAAGCTACCGGCCAAGGCCAGATTTCAACAACGGCGTAGGCCAAAAATTTTTGGTTAGGCGACATTCCATGCCATGCATTTCAAAGAGCTACTGCGTTTCATATAATTAAAGCATTTGCTATTCATTAGAAGAGAAACCTACAGTTACTCTAACATTATTTTTGATTTATGCCATGCGCATCTTAATGCCTGAACTGACATAATTATTCATTATTTTCACATCTTCACTTTCTCAAAATTTTAATATTCTATTAGCCTGACAATATGGGATAGGGACAGAATAAGTATAAAATTCATAAAAGTGTAATTTAAGAAAGATTATATTAAATTTAACACAAAATGTCTGATGTATTGCTTACTTGCTCGAATCCAACAGTATTTTTTTAAATATTTAGGTAGATTGACCTAAATCGTATAGCTTACAAAAATATAATATACGAGTATTTTCTGAATGGTACAAGTCATAGTGGGACGCCACTACCTAGTCAAAACTATTATTTATGTTTAGACCGTAGTATCTCTATGGGTGCCTGTTTATTTAGTTCCATTTCCGCTGGAATGCCAGGAAGTAATTCGATATATTGTCTTCTAGTATGTTTAAATCACGCTTCCTCCTTAAGCCCGTTTTACGGTAAGAATAAGCTGGGTATCCACGTAGAAGTTGATGTCTACGTCACAAGATCTACTATGTTATAATTAATAAATTTGAATATTAATGAATAGCACCTATGGCAATTTTCTAAGGCCTAATGAGCTATAATAGTGCAATCAACACTTCCTATGGAAGTTATATGTTTGACAATAAAGTTTATCATTGGCTTACTTTATACAGAGAATACACATGCACGTCATTATTACCTACATGATATCTAGCTATATAATTAAAGAACGTGATAATAAAGAAAAATTGAGTTTTATGCACGAATGTAAAATTAATTCCATCCATACATTATCCGCAGCTTAACTAAGTGGATATAATGTGAGCTGGTGCGTGTAAATATTTCTTCGCAATGTGCTTTCTGTCAAAGTCAAGTTGAAGTTGCTGTATCCGCTTAGTTCCCTTGAAAGATTAAAACTGACCAGCATTATTCCGAGAAATGGTTTAAGCCTCACGATATATTTTGTTGGCAGGTTAGTTCAGTGAAGAGGTTTTTTTGGTCTCTTTAGGTCTTTAACAGCTTTCTCTAGCTGCAATGGTATTCTTTTATTGTCTACTCTCCGGGAATTCACTGGAATACAAGAATGTTATAATGCGGCAAAAAAGCAAAAGCGCAGAATGGGGTAAAAAATAAATGGCTAATTAAATACTGAGAACAAATAATATGTATATGGTGCAAGAATTACTAATAGAGAAAGTTTGATGACCAACAAAGATTTATTAATAGCATATCGACCCAAGTTGGCAAGTCAATTAGTTCATATGTTATCAGGCTTTCGTGTGGATATGAGAACGATTCTGTGTTTAATTGATAATGTGGTGATTGATGAAGCCGTGTAGCTCATATCACATTCCAATAAATTTCATTATGCCCACATTTTTAAATTGGACGGAATTAACAATGCTAGTGAACTACGATGAAGGTAATTAAGTACCTAACTCTATTAACTTTGTTATGATAGGTAGGTATCTCTTTATTTTTCAAATTATCCATCAACTTGGAATATTATTTTTGACTTTGTACAAAACTAAATATTATGTTTTTCGTTTTTATGACAATTAAATAAACACCTACTTCTAGCAAAGTCAGAATGCAGGGTTTTACATTTTATTATATTATATAAAGACTTCGAAAAGTTTTTAATTTATTACCAACGTTTCGACTTATTTAAAGTCATCTTCAGGGTTCTAAAAACAATGTAAATATTAAAATAAATAAATCCACTTGCCATAAGTTATTATATGGAAAAAACATTAGAAACTTAATAAAACCAAATTATACTTTCGTGTCTTTTAAAAAAATGTTGCCATATTAGTAGATACAATGAATTAGGTTATTATAATTTTAGTTGTGATATGTTGGTCGAGATTTCAATAAAATTGTATAAATAATTGTATTGTATAGTATAAATAATTTTATTAAAATCTCGACCAACATATCACAACTAAAATTATAATAACCTAATCCTTTGTGTCTACTAATATGGCAACATTTTTTTAAAAGACAGGAAAGTATAATTTGGTAAGTTTTATTAAGTTTCTCAATTTTTTTTCCAATAACTTATAGCAAGTGGATTTATTTATTTTAATATTTACATTGTTTTTTAGAACTCTGAAGACGACTTTAAATAAGTCGAAACGTTGGTAATAAATTAAAAACTTTTCGAAGTCTTCCTCTGACCCCTTTTTCCCAAATATTTAATTGACATCGTAACAAATTTTTGGGTCACTTAACATTAATTTAGAAATTATTACATCCGTTTAAAATACGGAAAAATTCTGGCACTTCCAATAATAAGTATTACATTATTTATTGGTATACCCATCATGTGGTATTAAAATGCAATCTAGCGCCATTTGCATTCCTTCAGCATATTTAATCATTTCTCATCTACGTTGTCTGGGTCTGTTCAAGGAACGCGATTTTTATGACTTACTAATGTATATTCAAAACGCTATCTGTTTTATTTACATTGATTTAACAAACACCAATCTGCTTTGTTTATATGTTTTCCCATTTATAATATTTGGCCAGCAACAAATTAAAGCTGTTGTTACAATCTTCATATATATTTATTCAATATCAAATAGATGATAAATTAAAAGTTGAATTAATGCAAAATATAAGGCAAACTCTTGACACAGTATAAAAGTTAGCTCTGTACAGCCAGGGCCGGCTGAAGACGCGTGCGAATGGCGCGGCGCACGCGTGTTGTCCGGCCCCGCGTCTTCGTGTCCCTTTTAGGTACAAGCGCTTATTTTTCTACATACCTACAGAACCATGACTTATATATACAATAACATTTCTTTTTGGGAAAACATTTAGTTTATTTTTCACAATTAACTTACATAATTTATTCAATTATGACAAATTCAGGGATTTGCTTTCTTGGAAATTTATTTAAAAACAGAACAACAAATCGAATAATATGTTCAAATTGTTGCACATTAACTACCTCACAATAGGCAAGTCGATCTTCAAATTCTCGTAACACTTTAGTTAACAAAAAACACACCATGGAATGTGTTGCTCAAGTGATCAGAGTTATTTCTACTATTTGCAACCATTTGTTGGTGTATTTATACTTATACTGTTCTTGTTATAATTGAATAAATTGTCAAGTAAATAAATTGTAAAAAGTAAACGAAATATATTTATCTCAAAAAATATTATGTAACCTACAGGTACCAAAAATCAACATTTTGTATGTAAAAAAATGAACTATTTAAAATGGCGTTATCAAAATTGGCGCTTACAATTAAAAAAATGATGAAATGATTCCCCATATAGATTTTATGAATTTGTTACAACCCAGGCGTCCTCGCTGCATATATTTATAGTCCAATAAAGATGTACTCGGCTGTTGGGGTCACAAAAAATCTAAACAGGATTATTAACAGGATGATTTTTCCAGAGTTGCTTGGAGACTTCTTCCTGAGTGTCCAACAAAAGATCACACTCAAACTCTTGGTACGAATTGAGCTATAGGGTGGTTTCCTAAAGAATATGGGTGGTTTCCTAATTATTTTTTAGAGCGAAATGACTTATAAAAGTTGTATGAACAATTTTTCCTGGTAATTTTTTTTGTATCTCTAATACATAACGAGTTACAGCGCATTTCTTATTAATGACCAAAATTCGGCACGCTCAGAGGTGGACTTATAAACATTTTTTTACAAAAAATGACCTTAATAAAAAAGTTTTAAAGGATGAATTTCTGGTCAACTTTTCTTCTAAACTTTTTTTGTGTCTCCAATACTTAATGATTTAGTTACAATTAATTTTTGGCATATAATGCCCTGTAAATCATTAAGTATTAGAGACACAAAAAAATTATAAGAAAAAGTTGACCACAAGTTTATCCTCGAAAACTTTTATTAAGATAATTTTTTTGTAAAAAAAAAAATTTTTAAGACCACCCCTACAGCGCGATGAATTTTTGTCGTAATAACTAATGCGCTGTAACTCGTTATGTATGAGAGATCCAAATTTTTTTTATGAGGAACAGTTCATACTTTGATCGCCTACAACATTTATTAGGGTCATTTTGCTCTAAAAATGTTTGAGAAACCACCCTATATTAGCGCAATCCGTACCAGGAGTTTGAGTGTGACTTTTTGGTTTGACACTCAGGAGGCGGTCCCCAGCAACCCTGAAAAATCAATGTTTGGATTCTTTTTTGTAAAACTGACATCTGTATTGGACTACTATAGGTCCCCCACTATGAGGTGATCCAAACTCTTCGCCCCGGCCTATTTTTAGGAAACTGGCGGAACTCTTTTAAAAAGAGGCATCGTGCAAAAAATATACCATTCATTCTAGTGTCGTACCAATTAAGGTCTGATTGGAAAAAATATATATACTTATCGGCGAGGTTCCCATTTGAATGATAAAGATGTCGTATGGCGAACGGTCGTCGCCGTTCCACTTGTTTTGCTTGTTTGTTCAAGCTATTGTCATCTTTCAAATGCGGAATGTAGATCATACGGTCCTTTTCACGTTTTTCTCAAAAAACAAATCAAATGGAACGACAATTACAGGTGGAAAGAGCACAAAAGAGCCTTTCTAACGATACCACATTGCAAGAAAAAGTGATAATGGGCATACACACTCAAAGTTAGAAAACAAAAAAAGAATAGTTGATACCACATTGCATGGGTTTATTTATCAGTAGGTATTTTCTCCGGAAAAGCGCAATTCACACAAATTATTTTTAATATATAAAACCGCATATTTTGCACTTTAATAGAGTGTTCCTTTTGATTCCAATGATATACAGTTTTGTATAGTAACATGCATAGGTATCTCTAAAAATAACCGAGCAACTAATTTTTTATTTTTAGATCAATTTCGTCAAACAGGCGATTTGTCTGGAGTGCTAAAAAGATAAATATATAATTATTAAAACTATATTACTGGGAGTGGGAGAACAAACTAAGACTTGTTTTTTCGTTTAAATCAGCTTTTCTCCAAAACCCCCCAACTTTTATATCGTTGGATGATAAGGGCTATCCAAAAAATGAAAAATATTGGGAGTGTTTCATTTAAAAAAAAATACCTTGGTTGATCACCCTCTATCATGTGATCTATGAAGCTCAAAACTGCTTTTAAGATGTGGTACCTCTTGTCGCACCAAAAACAAGTCGATATCTTAAAAGCCCTAGGAACTAGGCTTCGTCCACACAGTAATGGGACACTCTGTACATAATACAAGCTTTTGTGCGTATACGTTCAAATATTTTTACCAGGAGATATCTTATTATTATATTTGAAATAGGACAACAAATTAACAATAAAAAATGCGACGGAGGCTCCCACAAGGTTTACTTCTTAGGCGCAGCGTGGCCGATTTGTCACAGTTCCGCTGTAATTACGAGTGAAGATTAGTTAAATTATGTGTAAACTATGGATGGAGGAATTCGTTAATGATTTCATTTACTGAAACGTCTTACTGCCGAGGCGTACGATTTCTTTATTAAAGTCGAGGTACCAGCTTGCACGCCGAAGATGAGTGCCTAGATTCAAAATGTTCTTACATAATTAATAACAGACCGACCGTCATTTTTCAGGCCGGGAGACGGCTCCTTAAATCTAGCGTGATGATTTTGCTAGCGCTCTTGCATACATTCGGAGAGGAGGTCGGCGGGCTCAACTGCTAACGTGCTTTTTATTTAGGCACAAGGTGACCCAAAAGTGTTACCAGACGCCGACGCTATTTCGTTTCGATGCACGCGAGGTAGCTCGCACTTTAAGCAAATAATTATTTCTAATGAGATTTCGCGCGTCAATAATTTTATTTTACGAGCACCGACAAAAATTATAGAGATGAAAAAACAGCCTTCTGTAATTTATAGCATGTTTGAAATTTACTTTAACTTAAGAATAATATCATATCTTAAAAGGGGAGCAAACCAAACATACTTTTCTTAACGGGAACACATTACGGTTAAAACTTATCTTTTACTGTTTTGATTTCAACAACTAAAAGCCTATGGGATGTTCCCGTTAAAAAAGTATGTTTGGTTTCCTCCGCTTTTAAGAAATGCCCTGTGTATTCAGAGAATGGATCATAAAAAACTGTATATAATAAGTTACAACTTTTGTTTGAAAAGTTTTCATGTAGCTCAAAAACTTAAAGAGGTAAGGGTGGTGGGATTGTTCCCTGCGGGACACCCTGTACATTTAAAGATAAAACAACTGCGTGAGATATTAGGATAGTTGTAAGAAAATTATTTTCTAGTTTTTTGTTTTGGAAATAATGTTAGGATTCTCCACTCCCCTTGCATTTACAGGGTGGACCAAATTGGACACTTTTAAAGGGAAACTCCTATTTTTGACGGAGATAGACGAAAACAGATGTCGGTGTCTGAGGCTCATTTTTTATGATAAACTTAATGGCGAAAATCGCAAATCGATATCTGTCACCGTTCTTGACTTACAGGGCGTTTTTCGAAAATGTGCGTTTTCGAAACGTGGCCTTAATTTTTTTCGGATTGAAAATTTTGTATTTCTGTAAAAACATTCCTAAAGCACTTTTTACGTAGAATTCAATGCTGCTAACTACTACATTTTTTTTTTTCAAGTTAATGGTTTAAGAGTTACCGATGAAAATATTTTTTTAAATGGAACATCCTGTATATTTTTGCATTTTTTAATAGAATAAAAAATTATCATTCCAAAAATATATAACACTTAATGATTTACTTAAGTAGTTATCAATTACTAATAGCTTTTATGATTTCATGTGTATAATTGGAAGCGCGCCCTGTCAACAAGTAGGCTTTGGACGGTGAGATAATGAAACAACCGTGGAAAAATATTTACAGTTACCTGTCAAATTTTCAGTTAAGCTGTTCAGGCAGTGTAAAGGTTTTTCCATTTTTGTGTAATTTATAAACTTTATAACATACCTATCTCCATACCTATAATGAAATTTGAAAATTATGAAAAATGGGATTATACAATCCGGGGAAAATGCCTATCTCTGTTTAACTCGTATATTCTTTTCAAAATGCATTTGCGCAAAAAGCCTAATAACGGCCATTGTGATAAATATTTTTAAATAATTTTTGTCTCAAAATGTGAGTAGGTATTTACTTAGATTAAAATTTGTATTGACCAAAAGTTTAAAATTATGTGTGTTGCTCGGTACAGATCGAAAAAATGTTGAATCACCACGTACGTGCTGTACCTACATTGAGAGAAAGTTAATATTTTAATGAGTTTTTGAAGAATAACTTTGTAACGAAAGAGAGGTATATGTATGTTGGTGGAAAAATATTTCTTGGCGTCGCGACGCCTAGCGTCGTATTTGCAAAGAGTCGCTAAATGGGCCAATTTTTCCTTTATACACTCTATATAATCTCCCATATGGTATAATATCTCCATATCTTTCACCGTTTTCCACCAACAGAGGCTGGGTGTCTAAAAATAATTATACTCGAAAACTATCAGAGTTTTCAAAATTTTTTTAATAGCACTGAATTTGCTTCACTTGCACCACTTTTCAACGTCGCTGCGAACGAAAAATTTCTTTCAACCGCAGCGCCATCTACAATTTGCAATAGAAAAATTCAATTTGAGCCTACGAACACAGATAACGTAACCACGAATAAAGACTTCGACGAGCTCTACCAGCCTTTTATTTTTACGAAACTAAAATATCTAATTTCGAATCACCCGGTATGTAAAGAAGACCAACGACTGTTAACTCGGACAGCTCATTGGTGCCAAAGTAGTCTATTGTCATCTACATATTTGAAACAAAATGTTGGCACAACAGTAAGTTGTACCTGCATTGGGTCTTAAATTATTCTTTTCTCCAATAGATGACGGCAAGCAACTTATGTATCTATATATCATCCATTTTTAATTTCATTTTCAGATAGATCCCTTTCCTGAGAATATTGGCAAATTCCACAACACAACTTACTCCGTCGTGATCTCCAAGTTCTTTATAAAAGCATTAGATGCCCAGACGAGCCAAGTTAATTACGTTTATTGTTGACAAAACACGCCATCAAAAGCCAAAGCAATTATTATAAATCAGTAATCATTATTTTATCAACTAGACAAGTTCATTAACGGGTAAGTGCCGTGAGGTGTATATTCCACATTAAGTATTATTGAACTTTTGATTATAATGTTCGGCCCATAAAAAACTTACTAGCCCGCACCCAGATTCAAGCAGGTATCGAGCGTCTTTGACTTTGGTCTTGAAATTTACATCGAAAAAATTTGAGGGGTCTGTGGTGAATTTCTTTTAATAAAGACATTTTCATTTACCGATTTGTTTCGAGTGCGAGATTACCTTAGCAACCAACTAAAAAATTACCACAAATAAATGTTTCCTTGATATATCTAGACATTTAATATAATATATTATTTAATAATGATAATGATTCAGAGTGAAATAACAATGTCAAAATTCATTTTCTTGGTTTTTACCGAGTAAAAAGAGTAGTATAGTTGTCTAGCTTATCTTTATGTTTTTTTATTATTTTTAAATTAACATCTTTTGATGTTTCCTATTTCACATAATTGAAATTTTTGATACCTATTTTAAGTTGCATCTGCATAATAGTAATGCAAGGGTTTTCCTAAAATTTTGCTCGATTAATGTGTATTTTTGTGTCAGAGGAAAAGTCGTTCGTACATAATTGGTAAGATTGAGTGGTGACCGTTCTACACTCGAACCAAATTAATAATGGTGCGATATAAATAACTTCAAACAAACGCAAAGATATGAGTAAATCATCGGCTGGATTCATATGGTTTATAAATAAAGCACCATCTTTATTGAGGCGTTATTTCCATTTCCTTCTTATTAAATCGCGCACACAAAGAAGTGACTATGTACTCCGACGCTTACGACGGGAAATTGTATTTTAGTTTGAAATTTCAAAACCTTCTACCCCGAAGACAAAATATTTCGGTGGCAAATAAAAGAAAACCACAGCGAAATATATATAAGTTCGCGGTGGCATAAAACTCGAAATGTAAATATTGCAACATGGTTGAGTTTAAAATATGGGGTTCGTGCTCCATGTGCGAGTTTTAATTCTTTACGGCCCGAAGTTTGTTTATGTCGTGTTGTGCTTGTATTGTGTTGCACTTGCATTCGTGTTTTGCTTTTGTTGCCACGGCGTTTCCTTTTCGTCTATTTGCTGGTCCCTAAGAAAGGAATTACTTAATTTTCCGTCGCACGACTAGACAGGTACTTCTTAATTTCATATCCTATTTTTATTTATTTATAAAAGTTTTGATACGGATAAAATGCAAACAAGAAATGCACGATATTCAAGAATAAACAGTGGTATCCTGAAATCCTCGGTATAATCTACATAAGGTGGCTATAGGTATAGGCTATAGGTTTTTAACTCGATCCTATGCTGTGATTATTATCTTATTATGTAGGTATCTTGGCTGGGTTCGCGGATATAAACATGATGTGCATGCAAGCATTCAGCACTAAATTTCTGGCCCTTAAAAGTATATACCTAGTAGTAACTCAAATGCGAAATACAAATGGAACAAATTATAATATAATAAAGAATAATACATAAATTAATAATGTTTTAATAATTGTATAGGTCGCAGGCGAGGTCACCAGCATTTATTGCAGCAATTTGGTGACTTATGAACGAAAATATTTTGCTTTTAGACCCGGCCTAGAGAAAATAACCAGAGAAATAACTTGTAAAGTAAATGAGGACACAGGTAGATAAATTATTTCGAATTAGGATTTGCCCTTTGATTTTAAAATTATCTAGTAACTGTCAGGTGCACGCATATGGGTGTCATTCTCAGCGGATAAGTAGTTGAATGCCCTTAAATACGTTCACGGAAAATGAAATCTGTTTGACGAAGAGTGCAATCAGAGTTATATTGGGCCGCGCATAGCATCCCTCGAGCAAAGTTTATTGTCTTCAGAGGAGCACAACGTCGGTCGTAAAATTTTATTACAGCGTCTGTGACCAAAATGACTGGCTGACACAAAAAATCCAACAAGAAATGTTTAATGTTTATACTGGATGTTTTTATTTTTTCTGACAGGATCCCTCTTAATTATTGATGTGTAAGTTCTTTGGAATGCCGACAATTCAGATTAACCTTTATAGTTGACCAGATTTTATGGAAAAGCAGAGAGGCAAAACGAGACGTACATTTTTCTCCATTATTATCATTTTGCATGAAGGTTTCGTAAGCGCCCAAACAGCCTAATTAAAAATAATGTCCACAACCTCGTATAATTGCATTTACATAATTAGTGGCAATTTAAAAAAAAGCAGTCTCGGCATTTATCTTAGGTTAAATGACTGGCGAATATAATATAGTAAAAAATGAAAAATGAACTATGTAAGCGTTAAAACAAAAACACCATGTTACCACAGTTAAAAACTAATATAGCAAAAATAAAAGGTAGGTAACCTGTGAGGTTATATGATTTGCTATACTACGATATTTATTTCACACTATGCGCTTATGCGATTAATCTGAAAATCTATTGTATGTACCAAACACATTAGTAAGTATATATTTTTTTATGTTGAATCTTTGCGTATTCAGGAAAGTAGCACCATGTTTTTGTGTAAAAGCTACACCTATATTAGCCGTGGAGTTGTAGCTGATGGTAAGTAGTCTACGAGTTCTATGAAGGCACTTTCTATACTTACAATAATATTTGACTTTCATTCCCAATCGGGAAATCGCACGAAACCAACTATATGACTTGCTTCCGCTTTCAATGCCACGTCGGAATCGATAACTCAATTAGGTAATGTGAGTTAAATTTTGCTTCGGGTATTTCGTACATCTTTGTACTTTTGTGTTTTCAGTTAGGCACCAGTATTGTGGCAGGTAGGCACATTTACCTGTGTTCAGGCACGTGAAAACATCTTAGAAGAAGATACCGTTTTTCTACCATTTGAAAATTATAAATTTTTGAACAGTAACGTCATTAACTCGTATTTTAGGTATTCGGGTGCATATGCCTCCCATCAAATAAAAATAGCAGTGGTGAGTTGTTCTTCCGTACGAAATATATAAAACAAACATTTAACACCTAAGAACAAATACCCGTAAGTACCTAATCTTCTGTGTGGATATCTTGTCAGAGTAAATTTAAATACACCGCAAATATAAATATTGATCCAAGCTATGTAAAGTTTACATATCAGGTCATACCATAGGTTCTGCGATTTATTTATTTTACAATACTGGTAGCTCCTGAGATTTCAAAATTTGTTCTACGAATTATGATACACGGGGTACCTACTACAATAATAATTTTATTTATTTAACAAACTCGTTAGAAATGTTTATAATAATGTAGGTGGAATGTTTAGGTATACTTTAAGATTATATTTTTAAATTATGGACTTACCTAGTAAATTCTTCCAAATTAGGCAGTCTGATTATCAGATAATAACAAATATAAATATATATTACGAATTATGGTTACCAATGGCTTATTTAGTATAAAGCAAGATAATGTAACCCTAAAAGGTTTCGAGATGTTCAAAACGAGAGCAGCATGATAATGACGGCCACACAACATGCAAAACAGTGACTCAAAAATTTGCATCTAAATTAAATTATAAGTGAGATATTCAAGTTTATTACTGCGATGAAGATGTAAAATATTTGGCAGTAAAAAATACGTTTAGCCTTCAAGGAATTCTAGTTACTTTTAATAGTGACCAATTTGGATTTAATAGCCTCCAACGAAACCATAATATCGATACAAGAACAATTTTTATTCAGCGTGCGGCTACTATTAATTCTATGACTTCTTCTTATATAAAACTCGAAGTAGTTCAAACGTATAATAAAACGATGATGCCGCAACGAGAGAATCTTTTTCTTTGTTGCGGCAATCAGCGGAAAACGAGAACACGAAAAAATGAAGTTCAGCAGCTTTTTTGCGGATACGTTTAATACATATAAATCGTTATTATGTGCATTGGCCGCATAAAGACATACCGAAGGGAATGTAGTTTTCAAAAATACTCAACCAGCACCACACATCCATCCGTCAATTCGAAATAATATACGACTTGCGTTTTGCAAAACGTGTATGTTGTCGGTACGGTTTGTTCTCGTCCTTACTGGTTGGCAGAGGCGCAGGGCAAAAAATTTCATACTTGCCTGGTTTTTGACAAAGCGAAATACTTGAGGATCACAGAATGGTATATAAATATAAAAGTATTTGAACGATCAGCATCGTACCTACTTGATGGACTCATTTTAATATTCTGTAAAATTCGACTATTTATAATGCAATATTCCTCAATTTTTTTTTGAGATTACAGCTGTGTTTTGTGATCAACCTGTCGAATATAGGAACAGAACAGAACAGACGCTAAAGCTATATAGTCGCTATCTAGTCACCAAGCAATTGTTCGTGCGCGTACGAAAGATCCATATACTTAAACCGCAATTAAAAACTTATATTTTATAGGTGCTTCACAAATATTTAAAAGCGACTAATAATAAAATTTTCAACGAAAAATGTCCTCCGACGCCTATGGGACGAGGACGATCCCCAACTTATGATGTCCGTAGTGTCGGCATAGCCGCGCCAAGACTGGAATCTGAATGTTGTTATTTCGGCCCAAAAAGTAAACTTTTCTTATTACAAGACGGCTTCGCAACGGCTGTCAGCGAAGATCTTCTTCATCTGTCATAGGACGGTATAATACTCCCCTCGGAGATTGAGATTTCAGCACAGCCGAACAATTTTATTTAGATATCATTGTGATAAATGAAATTGCAAACACATATTTTGAATTGACAAACTGCATACTTATAATAAAAAGTATCGAGCTTCAAATCACAATAGTATAATATTAATCAACTAGCGGGTAATGATAGTCATTACCCTTTCGGGAGAACTGGGACCCGAGCCCGAAAGGTGTTCCGGACGAGCAATGACCATAACTCGAGTGTTGATATTCCGATGTGTAAAATAAAAAAGAAGACACACATTACTTCAAAGAGGTTGTCGCAAACGCTTTTGATCTGTCCAGGCTATCTTTAGTGCTGACCATCCCTCGACTGTTCTTTTCGTGTTCGTGACATGACCTATTTGATACCTACCTATTACCCATTGTTCATTATTTTTACTGTTGCTTGACAGAACTATGAGAAATATTAAGACCATACCGGCGTGGTAAAATAAAGACGCAATTTTGAGCCGAAAAAGAAATTTGTTGTATATCTAATGACCATGCACCGTTCTAGTTCAGTTCCATCTGTTGCCCCTAATTGTTGAAGTTGCAGGCTTGAGCACTATTGTTGGAGGACTCGAGAATTGAAGAGACTTCGTGGCAGGAGATTTTACATGTATTAGTTAATGGGTACATACACTGTAATAATTCGTTGTGTTTATCATTCATTCGCGTTGGTGGTCAGTGACTCCACAACAACAAAAAAGCATTTTTCGACTACCGCCGAGAGATTTTTGAACGACCCAATTTATATGTCTCTATATAAAAGTGCCTTCGCGCAATTAAAAATTGCTCTTTAATGATAACATTTAAATGCGGATGGTAGCCGTGGCAATTATTTAGCCGGAGCGGTGGCAAAAACTGCGGTACGCAGACACGACCACGTTAATTGCCTTGGCCTCAACCAATCCGGTGCAAGTCGAGAGATGCGGAGAGCCGGAGACAAAACTTTTTGAACCTAATTGTGGTCATCTGTTTCAGCGCCGATTCCAATGGAGAATAAGAAATTTGCGCATCGGTAATCGACTTGACATAAAAACCAGACGTACTTTGCATTCAATGCAATTTTCCAAATTTGAACACGACCGACCAGTGGTAAATTCAGTTATTTAAACATATGTTAAAACGAGTTTTTTAATCAATCCGTAGGTTTTTCCGAGGATTTTTGGAAATTTTGTTTATAAAATCTAATTCCAACCAAATTTGGTACACATTATGCATTGGAGGGTTGCCATTTTGTGCAATAATTTGACCCCGTTCAGATGACTAGCGGCGTAGATACAAATAGTTACTGTAAATAATTGAAAAAAAAATTAGTACGGTTCTGCGAAAAAACAAAATTTTTGCCTTTTTTGGATAGCCCATTCAATTTGGAATAAAAAGCGCCTCTTGGTATTTGTTTATATCTGGTAGTTTCTTCGTAATTTCGGAACTAGTGCCAAGGCGATTATGCTGGCATTTAAAATAAAATTATTTGTATCTAAGCCGCTGGTCATCTGAACAGGGCCAAATTATTGCAAAAAATGACAACCCACAATATGTACCAAATTTGATTGGAAATCCTAAACGGGCTCGAAAGCAATTAAAAATATATATGTTATTTCTGGAAAAGTTTCAACACGCTGTATATGGAGAACCAAGCGTTTTTGAGCTGCATATGTGCTTATTTTAGCGAATTCTACCTTGTTTTTTCGGCTCTGCCTTTAAATGTGAGTCACCCTGTATACTGACGTAAATAAAACCACTGATTGATAAACTGAAATAAACAGCTACAAGCTTCTACAAATAATATTGACGGGGGTGGCTAAACCTTCGGGAAACCTAATCTACTAGGTATCAACTACAAAACGCTTAACAATTTCCATTTAAATTGGCTTTCGCTTCTTCTTCCTAAAAGAGAAACAAATGTTGGTAGCCTACACTAAACTCTTAAACCATGGTTGTAACCCTTTCACAGGCTGGACTTTCTTATGGGTTCATTGAGGGAATAATCAGTGACTGTACAGGGTGTTCCCGTATATTTTGACCATCCCCTAGGGCCTTTATGTTTCGAGTTAGAAAAAAATTACTTAAATGAAAGTTGTTGGGTAACAAGGTGTATTGTCTAAAAAATAATGGATTGACAGGAATTCTCTTGTCTAAATTGACATGTTTTTTCCATGGCAACCTTGATTAGTATAAATATGGTATTTATTTGGAATTTGGAATATCATGCGAATGCTTATAGCAAACATATAACATATTTATGTCGTTAGAATCTGAAAAATGCGTGCAATTCAAAAATCCACAAATATACAGGGTGTTCCATTAAAAATAAGTAAGTTTATATTTTTTCATAAATTTGTTCGCTCATTTGTTTTATCTAGTAACAGATCCTAGCGGTTCAGAAAAAAACCTACAACTTTCATTTAAGTAATTTTTTTCTAACTCGAAAAATAAAGGCTCTAGGGGTGGGTCAAAATATACGGGAACACCCTGTACATAGCCGTGAACTTTATGTAGAACAATTCTCCCTGTTTTTAAAATCTACCGATATTTTCCTCATAGAGATTATGAGGTTTGATTTTCAGAATTAATTGGTCTCGTACACGTTACACAAACCCTGGAGGAAAAAAAACACTCTTTTGTTGGATCAAAAGTTGGGAATTTTCTTAATTTTGACTAATACTTTATTGCCTGTAATTATAGTTAATAGTTTGGGGCGAAATAGCTTGTTCCACAAGCAAAAATCGGTGAATATGCCTTTTAGGGATCACTTTGCACGCTGATTAAGAATTATTATTATTACGGTAGTGTTTT
Source organism: Pseudeuparius sepicola (assembly GCA_963920635.1). Taxonomy (NCBI): domain Eukaryota; kingdom Metazoa; phylum Arthropoda; class Insecta; order Coleoptera; family Anthribidae; genus Pseudeuparius; species Pseudeuparius sepicola. The sequence goes on along the minus strand of OY987302.1, from coordinate 39,219,394 downwards.
ATATTCCACTAAAAATTACACACAACAAAATATTAATACCTACCTACAGCGAGAAATTAAACAAATAACAGAGGATTCCTACTTAAACTAAGAAAAAAGGCTTTGTTTTAGGTACCTCTCGGTGTCTCTTTTATAGATGCATGATACCGATGCACGGCTCTCCAAAATTATAGCATTAACATCGAGATTAACATTAATGCTATTTCCCAGATCGCGGCCCTAACTTGTTTATTTATGAACATTCAGATGCGTAAATTCGTGGTAACATGCGGTAACATTGTAGTTTGGCAGAGTGCCTGGTCTATTTAGTCATTTTTGAGTTCATTTACCCCATTTTTGAAGGCAGGTCGAGTATTTTCAGGTAATTATGAAGAAATGTATGTGTACGTGACACCTGACCACGTTAAATAATATCTATAAATAGTGGGAAAGTAACTAGTCATTGTACGAAAGTAAATATTGTTAAAAAAGGTAATCCTTTATCAATCGTTATAAGAACAACCAAAAAATAACAACATTATGCGGTTACGGAAACTGATTAATTAGTTAATTTCCACTCACCTATACCTACCATCCTTTCTCCATAAAAAAAAATTAATTTCGGGGGGGGGGGGGGTTTGAACCCCCGAAACCCCCCCCTTGGCTACGCCCGTGTCACCGGTTGTCACAGTGTAGGTATGTCCAGTAATTGCCAGTTGTAACCAAAATCAAAATTGATAGATCTAAGTCTACAGAAACATGTATCAATCATAGAACCACTTTAAATAAAATTAGAATGAAGGTATTTTCCAAAATTTATTTGTGGCGTAAACAGATCCATTGAATTTTAATTACGGTTTTCGCCACCAAACTGGTTAAAAGACAACTTTTTCAAATTGCCTGGAAAAATTAATAAATTCTTAACAGTAAATGAACTAAACTTTGAACTTATAACTCAAAAAATATCTTCAACAAATTTGTTTGCTAGATATTTTTTCTACAGAAAATATTGTTTGATTTTTTGGAAGGTAGGTATTTTTAGATATTTTTCTACAGAAAATTTTGTTTGATTTTTTTATATTTCACATACTCAATTTGGAGGCTACTTAGGTCCCTTGGGTTCCTTTTATGGAATTTAAACAGAAATAATTTTTGTCAGCATATCTATATTTGCAGCACCCCCGATAATACTTTTAAATACTAGCAATCGCACCTAATTATTTTATAACCATTGCATTAATATTATACCTTCTCTCTTATATTCTCTGAAGAATTCTGGCTTACGCTCCAGTAATATTTCACGCGTAGCTTTCTTTTTTTTTTTTAAGAATAGGTGAGTGCATGAAGTTGCTTCATTGTTCGTTGCTCGTAAACTCTCGTCCTAAAAGTTTGTGATTACACGATCGGTCGTAAAACTAAATAAACATACGAATTAATATTGAGATGTAAATTGGTCACCAAGCTTTACTAGTGTTAATGCATATGTTTGTAGAACTTGATTCCATAATAGGGCCGCATTCCAACACTAGAAGGCGAGTCTAGAGGCTAGAGGACTTCGTATATTTAAAATTGTGTGAGGTTGACAAAGAAACGTATCTAATATACATATACGGTTAGGCGGAGGAAACCTCGGAGGAAACACCTTGAGATTGTAATTAAGATACAAAAAGGGTGTGATGACCATAACAAGGCAAAATCTATGGTATTTCCCCTATTGTAAAGTTTTTATATCGGGCGATTCAATTTGGGTATACGAGTAAAAGAATAATTGAGCATTTCATTTTTAAAATTATTGGAACTTCCAACACTTATTTTTTTTTTAAATTTCCACTGCATGTTAAACACGGTAATTATCAAGAAAGAGAAAATTTACTGGTGAATTTAAAGGTGGTAATAAAAAGTAAGTTTTCATTTGAAAACATGGTGGAATCCCTCTATATCTTATGAAATCAAAAATTAAACCAACTGACTTGTTATTATCAAGCAGGCCAAAATAACTATTTAAATATTTCCTTGGCCTATTGTTCACAATGGCTTGTTCTGGCGATTTCATGGCCATGTTAGGAAACTGATAAAAAAATTATCTAGGAGGCCAAAAGGAGAACAAAAATGCTAATACATATATATCAATATATTTATGATACGTCACTGGATAGGAAATTTTGAGCGGAATCCAAATATTAAATCAAAATGGAGGATTTCCATTTAATATAAAAGGTTAGTGTCACTTTCGGTCGAGCTTTCGGTCGACTTCCGATTTAACAAGAAGTAGTTTGAAGGATTAGATTAGACTAAAATGTGGGTGTTTACTTGTTTAGGCACTAGTAAAGCAAAAACAGAAAAAGTGCAACTACTTTCTGTGTCACCGGGTATATCATTGTTAGTAAAATTAAAAACAAATATATTTTTTGTTATTTATGTATTAAGGGCGTTAAGTAGGCGTTTAAAGCCCGTAGCGTAAGCCAGGGGCCTCGGGATATATAAGTAACTTTAACGCCCTAGAGCCTTATTGCGCCTTAGGGCGTTAAAGTGCCCCTTCATGCCAGCAAAACTTAATCATAAAGTGAACTGTAAGGCAATAAATATAATATATTGTTTAACAAACTGGTATCGGAAAGTAAAGTTCACTCCGAGGTTCAGTCTTTATGATGCCATCTCAAAGCATTGTGGCAAGAAAATTTGTTTTTATAACAAACAAATCGGTGCTAAATTTCAACTTAATACCTCTAATTATAAATAAATATAGTTATTATTATTCTTATATTGGAAATTCATGTCTCAGTTTATTAAAAGAAAGTAGTTTTTCCGCACGCTGCTACCCTCAGCACTGCAAGCTACTAAATGGTTTTTGTCTATGTAGTAGGTACCTACAGTATTTTTCCTTCCTTATTTGGCTCAAAAATTATGGAGAAAAGTTTATTGGCGATTTTGTCTTTCTGTTATACCTATTCATTTTCTATTAGGTAGGTATACAAGGTTAGGGTTATTCCGAGGGTTATTCATATTCCCAGTACGGAACGAAGTAGGTACACTGTACAAAGCTAGGTACAAAGTCAAATGGTAAATTTACAGCAATTATGTTTGATTATTTGTGAAATAAGTCCAAGTCTTAAACAATGCTTTTATACTTATTATAGAAAATATAATTTAGCCAAATAAGAAGAAAATATTTTATTTTCTATTATACAGGGACCGGCAGAAACTTAGACACAAAAATTTAATATTTTTAAACTCTGATTTCGATTAATTTAAATTTATAGCTGCTAATTGAACAAAATTAAACTTTAGTAGCAAATTCATGTGTTATCCGATGATAAGTTGCGCTTGCGGTACTTTGTTTTTTGGAATACACAGGGTGGTCGAAAAAATACAAAAAAAGTTAAATTTCTTTTTTTTTACTAGGTGGCTGTGACTTTAAATCTGACGACCACCTTTGATTCCAAACAACTTTTGTAAGTAACTTTTTACCGTATTTTAAAAAATAAGAGTACTTTACTCTTGACTTATTTTGACGTTTTTAAATCTACCTCGTATCCAAAAAGAGATATTTAAATTTTGATATGTGCGTTTTGAAGAATAAAATTTTCTGAGAAATTAATAATAAAAAAGTTATCCATTTGTGTCCAACTTTCTGCCGGTCACTGTACAGGGTGATTCAGTTTTATTCAGCGACACTTTCAACAGGCGATAGAAAACCAAAAAATAACCGCACTTTCTTCTATAAACTATATAATTTTAAGGTCTAAGGTCAGGGTGTTAAAGTTGTAAGAAATATGTGGAATTTATTGAATATTTACCAAACTAATTGAGATAATTAAGTCATATTTGGTACACGTTATAACGGCATGGGTTAGCATAAAACCTGTTAATATCAAACACCTTGAACAACCAGTGGCGTAGAAGTGGGTAATTAGTATAATTGTTTTTATAAAAAAAAAGAACCACCTTGTATAGCAATAAAATGTATTCAATTTCTTATGTAAACTTTAATTGTAAACAAAAACGTTCTCTTAGCATTTTTTCACATGTGTCATGGTTTCATAGCAAATTTCATTTCTTCGTATTATTTCGGGGCAATTCTGAAAAATTAACTTAAACTTCGCTCCATAAGTAACACTCAAAGCAGAAAAAATGTGTTTCTTACTTTAAATATAGTAACTTTTCCCAATAACCTTACCCATTCAAGGTTTTACTTTTCAAGATACAGAGCGTAACATTAATTGTATCTTCCGTAAATGTATTAGTCCCTGTATCTTCAAAAGTATAGCCTTAAATAGGTAAGTTTATTGGACAAAGTTACTTTATTTCAAGTAGCAAACACATTATTTCCACTTTAAGTGATACTTATAGAGCAAATTTTTTAGATAATTTTTCAGAAATACCCCGAAATAATACAAAATATCAAATTTGCCACGAAACCATCACACATACAAAAAATTAACAAGAGGGCAGTTTGGTTTAAAATTAAAATTTACATAAGAAGTTGAATATAAATATTTTATTGCTATACAAGGTGGTTCTTTTTTTTTTCTAAAAACAATTATTATACTAATTACCTACTTCTACGCCACTGGTCGTTCAAGGTGTTTGATATTAACAGGTTTTATGCTAACCCATGCGGTTATAACGTGTACCAAATATGACTTAAATATCTCAACTAGTTTGGTAAATATTCAATAAAAACCACATTGTTTCTTAAAACTTTAACACCCTGTAACTTTTTAAGAAGGCTTTAAAATGATATAGTTTATAAAAGAAAGTGCGGTTATTTTTTGGTTTTCTGTCACCTGTTGAAGTGTCGCAGAATAAAACTTATTCGCCCTGTATTTTTAAAAGCGCGCCTCCCCCACTTTTAAATACCACGAGCCGCCCCTGATGGTCAGAATTATGATTATTTGTATAGAGTACCTCGAAGTATATCGCGAAGGGTCGCTCATAGTGTTCCTCGAGTTATTTCGATTGTAATTGAAATTAGTTTGTGCTTAAAACATTTTTTCTCATTTTATTTACAAAGTAACCTTAAGTACCATTTAACAGAAGAAATCCTAACTTTGCATTAAATCCTCGATTGAATGCATAGTTATGCAATAAGAGTCAATTTAAAAACATCAATGATGATATAAGTGAAGGTATAATAATAATGTCTGTAATAATAGCTGTTGGATGGTTTTTGCCAAAATCATCTAATCTTAACTTGCTATATCTATATAGGTTATAGGTACAAAAATCCACCTTTAAATATATTTATATTTTGCTAGGTGTCGTAAAGTGTCAGCGAGTCTAGGCTTTTCATAACATAAACTCTAACACACAACAGACAGTGGAATAAAATGCTGGAGTGCATTTCTTCAGCTGATTATCCTTTATCGCTGTTTATAAATATATTTTAGTACAGTGCTTCCAAATACTTCCTCCCAGTAAGGTTGTTCCAAGTTCCACCATAACCCATAAAAGTGTATCATGACTAAAGTCAGGATTTAAAGGCAGAAAAAATGTCAAAAAGGCGCCTGTAAATGAAGGTATTTTGGGTAAAACACGCAGTGAAAATTTGAAAAAGGCGGGAATATAGGCAAAAAGATTTTTTTTTACATATTTAACAATTACAATTACAAACAAATCTCTATTGTAACTAACTACTGTTTTCCAAATGTTCAAAGTTTTTCTTTCTCAACGTACTTTCGTCAGGTGCTTGTTTTCTTACACCATTTTTCGATGAACATTTTAAAACTAGAATAATTACCAGTACTTCATTTGCAGAAAAATAGCTAATCGATTCAACCACAAACCGACTAAAATCCGATTTTTTTAATTGACTGAAATTGACTGCCTTATGCTGGGATATGCTAATTGAAGTTATTATTGCACAATTTCTTTGACGAAGTAGAGTTTTGCAGTCTACAAAATACTTTTTGTTGCCGGAAATCTAAGAAAGAAAGTGAAAATAAATAAAAATATTTGATAAATTTTAAGAAATAACTCACTGCTTTGCCACAGAGTTTGCAAAATACACCATCGAGGGAAAGCCTCGGGGAAAGCTCAGGGTGAGGACGTATCCATTCACACATTTTAGAAGACATTTCAAATTAATATCGATATACATATAACACTTTAATCTGACAGTGTAAAAAGATAACTACAACAACTGGGTGCCAAAGACGAATCAAATGAAACAAATATAAATTTTTAGACTCCTTCCCCTTTTCCGACACTTGCAATAATAGGAGATCTACCTACGTGCCCCTAATTGTCCTTCCCTTACCAAGAATTCCAAGTAGAAAAATTTAAAAAATAAAATTTACATACCTATCTACCTACCCATTAAATTTACAAACTATATCTTGAAATTCATTAAAAAGGCAGTTTTTTCCATAGAAGGCAGAAAATGGATGAAAAAGGCAAAATGGCAAAAAAGGCAAGTTGTCTAAAATCCTAGCTTTAATCATGACAAACGAAATGGCCGAAATAATACTAGTTACCTAGCAGCGAGCCTAGCAGCATTGACTAAGGTATTCGGAGCTGCCGAAGTGGACAACAAGGTTTGATTTGGAACAACCAAAACAAGTGTAGTGAATTAAATTGTTTACGATTCTATTTAATTCTGAAAGCAAATTTACATATTAAATCTAAAATAATAATAAAATAATAATCAACACGAATCAACATGAATAGTGGCATACTTGGGTATTTCTCTTCTCCTAACCGAGTAGGCTCGTAGTTCTTTCACAAAATTTGATTAATAATGGTACATATTTTTATGTCATTGTGATCTAGGTCCTCGGCATCGAGTACTGCTACGGTGCTCTACTTGATTAATAACTCTGTGTTCTTCATGACTGAACTGTCAGTCTTGGCCGGCCGATCATTTTTATTATTTTCGTATCTAAAATATCGCAGCGTATCCCACGTAGTCCCACAATGTAACCTATCCATTTACAGATACGCTGGTGAGTTGTTGCCAGTCATACCAACATTTGTGTGTGTCTATTTATCCCGGCGGATTGTGCTGTCAATGCCGCGTTTTCCCTCCGAGTCGTCACGGAGGGGCCGTGATTGGGCGAGTTTTTGTCGCGGGCCCGCTCTTTGTATTGCCAGTCACATTCCTATGGTCGCGGCAATATATCACTCATCCCGATCATAACTTTGAACGGCCAATTCTGTTTGGCCGACGCAGCGTGCGCTCGGACGCAACCACGGTATTTTCTGTAAAACATCTTTAAAAGTTTGCCAAAGTACGACTACAGGAGAGACGAGAATCTATTTACTTGATCCTTGACACCATAATGTAATAAGTGGCATTTTTATAAGCGGTGTGAAAACTGCACAATTTTAATGAACCTAGTTGAAATAAATAGTCAATCTTCTTTTATTAGAGTAAGTGGATCACCAGAACCTACCTTATTTAATTATTGTTCCCTTCCATAATATCTCTAATCAGCGATAAAATTTATATATTTTCTCTGTGGAAAATATATCTTGAACAGATTTACTTTTCCAAACTGCAACATCTAAATATCGTATCAATCCCAAGCTTCTTTGGAAATTACACTCTTTTATATTTTAATTAAGTTCCTCTTGCTGTTTCAGTCTAAAGAACATAAAAAAGTAGATACAATAGGTATGTAGGTACCATACTACAACATTTTATCATGAAAGCTTTGAATTTTCTGGTCTTAATTTACAGATAATAATGACTCGATGGTAGATGAGATAATGATAAATCATAACATTTCGATTACGCCAAAAAAGCAGTAAGTACCTACTGAAACTTGTGAGTTTTATTTTGTGGGCTAAATTCTTAATCTTGTTTTTACTTTTTAAAGCTAGGTGCAAAGTTGCTTTTTGTTCTTGGTGGACAATCTTGTAAAGTAAAATCAAGATTTAAACTTTTTCAAAGTTGTCTCTTGCATGGTTATGGTCAATATGAATACCGGATAAGTTTTATTTATCGCAGCTATGATTTTTTGCCTTCATGAATGATTACTTAGTTAACCTCGCCTTGAATCGGTTATTTGACAAGTGCATAAATATAGCACCCATCCTATGAATTTTGACCGAGATTTTGACCTAGAAAAACTGAAAATGCGTGATGCGTGAAACTTGAAACAAACTCAAGTATATACATAATACCTACTAAGTATGTTTTACGTTTATTTTGGGCAATTCAAAAAATTGTGATAAATGTCTTTGCATCCTTTCAAACTCAAAATGTGCATACTAGTACTGGACATTTAAATTCACTTCACATATACGAGTATATATCTTGCTTGGAAGCTTGCTGTCGAGTTTGCTCTTCAAGAATCTCGACTTTTAACCAATTTATTTCAGTTCTGTCAAATAAACCTTTGATTTCTTCACTGTATCCGGCGAAGATAATTTCCTCACATTTCTGCTCCCATTTCCTTCGTTTTTCTTTAGAAATGTGTACCATAGCCTTACAAACAACAAGTTTCACATGTTAAAGATTGGGTTTTATTCACGTCCACATTATTTATTCTGTGGTGTTTTTTTCATTCTCTAAACCTCTACAAGCTGATCTATTAATTGAATATGCAAACGTAGCTACAGCTTCTGTCTAAAAATTCTTTATTATTGAGAATGTGGACGATTTGTTTTCTGATGTCTGATATCAGAGGGTCTTGAGTAATGTTCAAAAGCGGAATTACCATACTCTACCATTATCAGTAAGTACGCAAAATCTTGAGTCGAGCATTCATTATCTTTTTCAATTCAATAAAAGTAAGTATTTAGCTCCACCCAAGGACACAAAATTTTCCATTAATCTACGTATATAAGTATGAATGGATCAGTTCCAGCATTTTTAAGATCTACTACGAATTCTCGTAAAGGGAAGGCGGCTTTGTCTTCCTTTTAAGCAAATAATTCAGTTTTTTCTGAAACTTTACAAGAATATTGATTCCTTCTACAATATTATCATTTAAAGCTCTGAAATAAATAAATAGTTTGCCATCTTCCGATGGTAACGCCCACGTATATATATTATTAACCAGTGATCTAGTTGCCAGTTGCCCCGACATCTTAGCCACCATAAGTAACTATCAATAGAGAAAACAGCCTGATATTTGTAGCCCTTTTGACCTAGTAATAGTACATACAACAATTTAATATTTGGTTGTGTTATTTACTTAATCCCAGACTTAACCCCTCGCCCGAGATCCCTCTTACCTGTTACGATGCACGAGCAAACGTTACACTGAAGTTACGTAGTTACTTACTATCGAAAGTGAAATCGAAAGTTACTATTGAGAAGTGTTAATTTTATTCAAAGACCAGATATTCAAAAAAAAAAACGTAATAGACTCCAGTATGCAATTCCAATGTTGCAGATCAACACAATGATATAGTATTTTGTTGCAATTCAAATTTCCTGAATAAATAAATAGTGAATATGCTTTGTAGGCGTCTGCAAGCCGGGACCTTTGAATCACAATTATTAATAAATAGTAGGTATATGACATACGGCACTTGATACAAATTTCCTTGTAAATAAACACCGAGATTTTCACTAATACCTATATAGACACATATTTAGCAATTTGCATAATAGGCGAAGGAACCTCGGAAGGAACCTTATGTAGTCAGATCATTGGAATACATTTTAATATGAAGAAAGGTAAGCCCTCTGGTAAGCCCTAAATATTTGACTGGCATTACTGATATCACCTTAGATTTGACAGCGGGTGGATATCTAGTTTTCATTATGTAAAAATATCGATATTTTAGTAGGTATCTTGAGCATTTTGTCAATTATTTGTGCTGGTCACTTAAAATCGTACGTACTGAATGCTTTCCAAGAAGTACCTACTTACCTACCTATATATCCGTACTTTTTATTAGTGGGATTTTGTTATAGACCGGTTTCAATGAGTTTGAAAACAAATGGTGGAATTATGTAAGCGGGCATATCCAAAGCAAATCCCTATACTGGTAGCATTTTATACTTGTCTAAATACCCGAAAGTAATTATTACAAATCCTCTAAAAGCGAAGGTAACCCTCGAGCTAACCTGAAAGCGTTAAGTCGGGCTCGGGTTCGTCAGACGGGGGCGCAATTTCTAACAATGCGCACCGACCGAAGGTAAAACGTGAAATTTCTGTAGGTATTATGTCTTTTCCAGCACAAAAGAGATCATGAGTTTGTTGAAATCCAAAAGATTTCAGGCAGTAGGTACGTCAAAGTTGCGCTGACATTTTCTCCGAATAGAGACCGTGAGCAGTATTTATTTCTTTCCGTCCATTATGTTTTCATTTTTGAATGTATGGATACAGGTTTAACGATGTCGTAAAAGATGTTTGTTATTACGGTTGTTCCGGTTTTAAATCCTTAAATAAATCCAGCAAATAACAGAAACACGTTTATTTACCTTAAATAAATATGGGTAACGCGCTCATCAAACGTCCCTTTAGTAATTAACTTCATGTGACCAAATGTAGCAAACATCAGTGTTTTTTTTTTTAACTTGGTTTAACTTTTCATGGAGGAATTATTTCCTTTGGGTACTATACAAAGTTGGTTTTGCTGATGGTTTTGCTCTGTTTTGCTTACCGGATGTCGAATCCGTGTACAACCGTTGAGTGATTATTCCCCACTCAACGGTACAACTAAGTACTACTGAAAGTTTCTGGAAATAGTGGAAGGGTATACTTAGTTATTTTTGTCTTGTTTCCGTATGAACGCCCAGAGAAAAATCGCTGTTTTCGATGGTTATGTTTGGTTCGAGGTTTGGTTTCGATTTTGATTCGGTATTTGGCCAGGGTTTTGGATTTCTATTGTTCATATAATAAATAATGTTGGGCAGCTTGGTAAAAAGGTGCGGGGAAAGGTAGATATATATATATATATATATATATACCTATAGTATTTTTTAACTATCTGCTCGGGTATCCACTTCAAAATGCAATAATTGTCGATGTTGATATCCCGAAATAATTTTATTGGTATCCTTTTGATGCATTTTAGCCAAAGGTATAATTTTAGTCTTATTAAATTGCCTTAAAGTTTCCCAGTCAGAAAATATGCGATGTTACCCACATCGATCCTCTTCTATCCGAGCTTATGTTGTTATTATTCAATACTTAATATCGGGGGATATAGGTTGCTAGCTTATTATCAATCAATTCCGCAGTTCCAGTATCTTCGTAATTCTCACTAATAAATGATTTCACCTCGATACGAGCTTCGATATATTATATCAGAACAAAATATTTAGATAGGGTAAATTTGTTGGTTGAATCCAAAACGGACCCAAACTGAATAAGCTGGTATGGTACTTTTGTATGTACTTATAGAAATACTTGGGTACCTACATGGACAAGTAAAACACCTTAGGTTACCGGCTCAATGTAATTTTTCCAGTTATTATTAGTCATGTAAAAAACAAGATTTCTTGTCTTGCTAGCAAGACTCTTGCTTACTTCTTGTTCTTGCTTTTTAGGGGATTCCCCAACTCTTTTTCGGGGATTCCCTTTATTTTACGCCTTCTGCGCGCTCGCCGGCGCCGAGCGAGCCACCCTATTTTATCTAAAATGGCCAGGGATATTCTAAGTACTATGGCAACGTTAGTTCCTGCCGAAAGACTTTTTTCGAAGGCATCATTGGTTATAAGAAAACACCGAAATAGGCTAAATTCTGAATCATGCCTTCTCTGTCTAAATTCATGGGGCAGTGTAGGAAATACAGATAACTAGTTACTAGTAATGTCAGTAATGTCATGTTAACGTTTAAGATTTAAATAGGTACCTACCTTGGTACCTATAGTTTGTTCAGCGAATGTTCGGCCCTACAACACAACTCTCGTCTTTGTCTAACACGTGAATATACGACCGATATCCATCGTATATTCATGAGTAAGACAAGGACGGGAGTTGTGACGTAGGGCCAAACATTCGCTGAACAAACTGTAGTTTCAGTTTTTTTTTGTATAAAAGAATTACCTACTTTACTTGCCATCGGTAGAAAGCAAGAAATCTTGTTTCTTGCAAATTTCTTGACAAAAATATTGTCTTCTTGCTGGAGCTACTCTTGTCTTGTCTTGCTTCTTGCTCCACTACTTCTTGTCTTGTTCTTGCAGCAAGAACAAGACAAGAACAAGAAAGAGCAAGACAAGAAAAAGAAATTTTTACATCACTAGTTATTATTAATCAAATATGGCATATTATGTTTCTCTCGAATTCTCATTGTAGGAATAATATTAGGTAGGCAATTATTGTCTGTCTACATTTTTACAACCAATCGAATAGAGTTTTTGTGTGACTATGCACTATGCATCACTCTAGGCATCGGTATTACAATGTAATATTCGATTATAGTGCTGCTGCTCCAATATTTTCGGTACCTAGTTACTAGTTAGTTCTACCAAGGGTTTTACAGTTGGTTCTAGGTATACTAAGTGTATCTACTTATCATTCCTTTGGATGAATTATGGTTTTACTAAACTAATGGCCAAAATCAGAATTCGATAAGACCTTGGATAAGACTTACATGTAACTTGTACATCAATGTACAACGCGATGTACTTACAAATGCAAAGATTATCAATTAGACGATACCTACCTAAATAGACAATAATTAAATAAATCCAAAAACGATTAGGTGTTGGATCGAGTTTTTGACTCATTTAGTATCTAATATTAGATGTAGGTTTTACGCAGAACAACTTCGATAAATGGTATACCTAACTGTTTTGTAAATAGTACCTGGTTCATAATTAATCTCGAGCCTGGACTATCATTCGACAATAGGTACAATGCTCGGTATTCACTGCCACTCTTAGTAGCAAATTTTTTAACCAAAATTCAAATGCATTTTATTTTCTACTTGATTACATTTTCTATGTGTAGCAAGATATCTCTGTACGAGGCTCTGTATGTACCGGTATGTACCAAGGTGGACCGGTGTTAAGTTAGTAGCCAGTATTAACAGCCATTTTTCCAAAATTGCTGCTATCTCTCTAGCAGACAATTCTCTGGCTGTTAATTTTCCGGCAGCCCAAGGTGGTAGGTACCAAGCACGAAACCAAGCTTCTAATTGCCCAAGTTTTTTTAAGTTGGTTTAAGGGCACTTACCCTGGGGGAGCCGGCGGGTGGAAGGGTGCGCCGGGTGGCTGCATGGTTCTGTGGTCCCACACGTACCGTCCCTCGTGGGTCCTCTGGTCGACGGGCAAGGGCGCGTGGAAAGCCGCGAATGCCGACGGGAACTGCATCGGTAACCCGGCGGACATGGCAGTCTGGAAGTCCGCTTCTTTCTCCGGCATCTCACTGGTCACATAACACTCCGTCTCACGAAATAGTAGAGCAGTTAGACGACATGGTCACTGACTAGTTTTTACCTTGACACCGCGATCACTAATTGATGTCTCAATTATTTATCCGTCTTGCACCTGCGGGCGAGTTAAAGATGCGTGGAAGCTCCGCCGCAAGCCCTCCAGTTTGGCACATCGGCACATCGTCTACGCGGGGTACTTTTATCGTTTTATCGACGCAAGTATATAAACGCACTGAATGATCGCAATTATCGGCAATTGCATGCAGATGAATATATTACGCCGTCTAGACATCCGATTGTTCGTCGGCGTTAAAAATCTGTCAACTCGAGCGAGCGCGCGACCCTCGTGTCCCATCCGCACTTGCGCACATGTTTTATTAATTGTTATGACAAAATACAACACCGCCAGACTCTCCGCTACGAACAACTAACTAGAGTAGAGGCAGGCGATCGGTTGACAGGCAGGCTTTACAACTCAACTAACGAGTGTGGGAGAGGGGCTCACGGGGAGGGGCTTATCCCAGGCCGACTTCGAGGGAATGGACTCACATTCTCTCTTATGAACGCAGTGGCGTGACTCGCTGATGGCTGAGAGGATAAGGATGTGTTGGTTTAATGGCGCTCGACGAACGTGGCGGCGCCCAACCTTTGTAATTGGCTTGTCGGTGTCGGTATTGTCCGGCGATGGGCGCATCCTCTACTTATTATCGGCGAAACATACCTATATTATTCGGTGATTCTAAGTATTGCAAAATTGGAATTGTTATAGTATGGCCACTCTTAATTTTTAGAACGCATCGGTGTAAAAAATGGCCTTTATATAGTTTTAAAGAGGATTTCAAGTAGATAAGTATCTACAGGTTGTTTAATTTTAGGAAACTGTTAAGTATAGGTAGGTACTAGCTACAGGTGATCATTTTTAGGCGCCCAGTTTCTGTTGGTGGAAAACGGTCAAAGATATGGAGATGTTATATATGGGAGATGATATAGGGTGAATAAAGAAACAAATTGGCCCATTTAGCGACTCTTTTCAAATACGACGCTAGGCGTCGCGACGCCAAGAAATATTTTTTTTACTTTTGTTACGTTGTTCTAAAACCCTAATATTTCTGAACATTTTTTATTAATGCAATTTTTCTTTATTCTCTTCCGTTAAAAAGTTATTCTTCAAAAACGCATTAAAATATTAATTTTTGTTATCGCAAATGACGTAGCGATTTCAATGATTTTATTTTTGGGAATATTCCCCCGACTCTTTATTTGTTTGAAGGATTTTCAAACCGCGTCTTTTGGCCTTCTTACCGTTGTCAACATACAAATCCAGGACCGGCTACAATTTTTTATACTCTCCAATTTTACTGAATGCCATTTAGCGATTTTTTTGTTTAAAATCTTACACCGCAGCGTTAATCAGGACACCACAGAACCAGCATATTATACCTACCAAATTTGAACAAAAAGTAGATATACAGGGAGTTCTATTCTACAGAATACCAAAATTTAGCAAAATTGGAATTTTAAAGGTATCTGGCGAATCAAGAGTCAAGTATGCGATGGAATTACATCAAAACAGTTGAATGGTCAATACAAGGTCTATCATTGTGTGCAAAGATCCAATAACAATTATTATACAGATTGTTTTTCTCTGTGTACCTAATCTCTAAAAAAATCTAGCACTTTGAGTTGGCACAGAAAAAATACAGGTTTTATATTTGTTATTGGATGTTTGCATACTAATTGTCTGGTCCTGTTGACCATTCAAATGTTTTGAGGTAATTCCATGGCATAGGTACTTGACTCTTGACCCGCCAGATTCCTTTAAAATTTCCAATTTGCTAAATTTTGGCTGCCTGTAGAACAGAACATCCTGTATATTTTGTGTTCAAATTTGGTATAATAGGAGGGTTCTGTGGTGTCCTTATTAACGCTGTGGTGTCGGATTTTAAAAAATCGCTAAATATGCATTTGGTAAAAATTGGGGGTATAAAAAAAGTGTAGCCGGTCCTTGATTTGCATATTGACAACGGTAAGAATGTCAAAACATGTGGTTTGAAGATTCTTCAAACAAATAAAGGGTTGGGGAATATCCATAAAAATAAAATCATTGAAAACGCACGTCATTTGCCATTAACAAAATTAATATTTTAATGTTTTTTAACGGAAGAGAATTAAGAAAAATAGCATTAATATATTCAGAAAAATTAGGGCTTTCGAACGATCTAACAAATATGTTGGTGAGAAAAAATATTTCTTGGCGTCGCGACGCCTAGCTTCGTATTTGCAGAGTTGCTAAATGGGCCAATTTATTCCTTTATACACGCTATATATATAATCTCCCATATACAGTGACCGGCAGAAAGTTGGACACAAATGGAAAACTTTTTTATTATTAATTTCTCAGAAAATTTTATTATTGATAAAAGTTGGTGCATCATTTCAAACTCAAAACGCATATACCAAAATTTAAATATCTCTTTTTGGATACGAGGTAGATTCAAAAATGCCAAATAGCTCAAGAGTAAACTACCCTTATTTTTTAAAATACGGTAAAAAGTTACTTACAAAAGTTGTTTGGAATCAAAAGTGGATGTCATATCTAAAGTCACAGCCACCTAGTCAAAAAAAAAAGAAATTTAACTTTTTTGTATTTTTTTCGTATTACAAAAAAAACAAAATACCGCAAGCGCAACTTATCATCGGATAACACATGAATTTGCTACTTAACTTTAATTTTGTTCGATTAGCACCTAGAAATTTAAATTAATCGAAATCAGAGTTTAAAAATATTAAATTTTTGTGTCCATTGAATAAAATAAGTAGTTTTTTTGGCAAATTTTAATAATAAGTAATTTAAATGAAAACAGTAACTAAAAATAAATTTGCCAAAAAATTTGTTCAACTCTGTTTGCCTTTGGGACAGCAGCATTTTAGGATTCTCAATAACGGAGAGGACATTATCCATTTCATTATCTTCGTTACCTGTTACATTTTTTCTATGTGGTACTTGACATTTATTTTGCACTGAACCGAACTGCTTAAAACTCCTAAGAATTTTTGCCACAGTTGAGTAGTTGATGTTTTTGTCTGGATGTCGTTCATTGAAAATATCTGATGTTTCTCGACAAGTATAATAATAATTATTACCGTGTATTAAAACAATTTCAACTTTATCTTGAACACTAAGTGCAGGCATAGTTGCAGAATGACAATAACGGAGTTTGACATGTAAAATAATTCTTCGCCGACAATTATTGTTTTCAAAGCCAACTTTGCAAGAGTTATTATTGGCCATAGCATGGATTATCCTATTAATCTCGTATTTTGTTCGATAGGTACCTCTAAGCAAATTTATTTTTAGTTACTGTTTTCATTTAAATTACTTATTATTAAAATTTGTCAAAAATACTACTTATTTTATTCAATGGACACAAAAATTTAATATTAATCGAACAAAATTAAAGTTAAGTAACAAATTCATGTGTTATCCCATGATAAGTTGCGCTTGCGGCATTTGTTTTTTTTTTGTAATACACAGGGTGATCGAAAAAAATACAAAAAAGTTTAGTTTCTTTTTTTTTACTAGGTGGCTGTGACTTTAAATCTGACATCCACTTTTGATTACAAACAACTTTTGTAAGTAACTTTTTACCGTATTTTAAAAAATAAGGGTACTTTACTCTTGAGCTATTTTGACATTTTCGAATCTACCACGTATCCAAAAAGAGATATTTAAATTTTGGTATGTACGTCTTGAGTTTGAAATGATGCACCAACTTTTATCAAGAATAAAATTTTCTGAGAAATTAATAATAAAAAAGTTTTCCATTTGTGTCCAACTTTCTGCCGGTCACTGTATAATATCTCCATATCTTTGACCGTTTTCCACCAACAGATGTTGGGCCGTCTAAAAATGATCACCGCCTGTACATACACAGATTAAATTAATTGTTATAAGTTAGTATAGGTTATATGTTTTCGTATATAGTGATTAATATTTTATTGTTAGAAGCTAGATGGTTAGAAGACTGGTAACTACATAATATATGTAAATTTGAATATTTAATAATTTTTATGATTCTTGAAATTCGATTCTCAACTAAAAACAATGAATTTTCTTGTTCTTAAAATGTTTGTGACATACATACATCATCATCAAATTTTAGTACTTAAAGTATCTACCTACGTACCGATTTGCCCTTTTATCTCTTATATTAGTCAGATATTTTTGTTATTCAGTCAAACACGTGAGAAACCGACATAGGTAATAGCAAAAAGTTGACGACATCGCTAAAATCGAAGCAATCAACGATTTACGGGCATTCAAAGGTGGGTAGACCGAGACAGTCGACTGTTTCTAGCTTGTTATGCCGTCATCAGCCGGCCATAACGCCCATAACCCAGTACCCAGTACAAAATACACAGGGAAGATGTATGGTTTAAGTTAATTTTTAACCAGCAGTAGCCGGTAAGATGTATACACTGTTTAATAATTCGGCCGAAAACGAACGAAGTATGAAAATTACAGGTACCTACACAGAAAAAAATTAAAACTATTTCCAAGATATCACTTATTGTTGAAAAAATAGTGTTTAAATAAGCTTATTAAGCATTGAATTAACATTTTTATGTTAAGGCAAGTATAGTCATTAATTATTCCAAAAACCACAGTAAGGTTATTATTTAACATTTCTTTTATGTTGGTCAGAGTACATTGTGTTTAATTTAATATTAAATTACGCATTTGAATCAAATGGAATGTTTTATTTTAATTTGAAACTAAACACTTGTTAAACCAAGTTTATACTAATTTTCTTTTGAATAAATTAAGTTGTCTTCACTATAATAACTATGTCTGCTTTGAAGCAACGTGAAAATCTTATTAAATTAAGACTAATTATTCTTAAAATTTAAATGTCAAGGAATTGTTGCTCCGTTCATATTTTATTCTTAATTTAAGCATACGCTAAGCTTAATGCTAGTTGCTTTAAATTGATTTAAGAATATGCATATCTTAAAGTGAGACCGGTGAAATACTTGTCACGACAGTAGTTATTCTTGTTTTAACGCTATTTCGAATTGCACGAAATGTATGCTCGAGTTAACCGACGCCGGCAACCCTTCTTATTACGGGACGCGTGGGGAGCCGGCGCGGCGGCGTGTAGTGAACGCATTCGGTTCCTGGACCTGATAGCTACCACTACGCACCACCCACCAGCCAATCTGTGCCTCACTTTCACACGTATTTTGCTAGGTATCACGCGGTAATGGAAGATTTGCTGCTGGAATGGGGTCTGCCTGACCTGGTATCAATATTTCAAGGTAGGTACCTAATTTAGATTTGTATTTTGTGATATCAGTTCAGACGTGCGATTAAAATGGCGACTCTAGAAACGGGAAGAAGAAACAGGGCAGGGACAGAGGGATTACGCTCTTGAATTTTTAAAAGTTCTGTTTGTTATTCTGATTGATTTCCTTGCTTTGGATCATATTAACACAAAATAATTATTTACCTAGATACCTAGATGTCTGCCGTTGTCTTTCTGGAGTTGGTTTAATAGATGAGGTGTTGGTTGGTAAAGCCGTATTGGATTATGCCGATGATGATTACAATCAATACAGCAGTGGATCTAATTTTGACCTCTCAGATTATTACGAGGTTTGGTTTAAAAAAAAAATAGAATCAGATATAGACAAAATTATGTTATTTGCTATAAATTACCAACCCCTCCACACTTTTATATTATTAAACATTAAACATATCATTGTTCGGCAATGCAATATGACTGAGTGTTGTCTCCTTTGTGAATGTTTGAGTATACTTGAAGAGAATACTCATTATCGGGCTTACAACGTAACAAAAATTAACGAGTATATTGTTTTGCCTTTGAAAGAACTAAAGTAGGTATATCTTTCCCAGAATACGACATCACATTGAAAATTTAGATCTTGTATCCGTTCCTAATTTTATTGAAATAAATACTTAGGTAAATATTATTATATTATATATTATATTTTATATGTGCCTATATAGGCATCTAACTCATTTTCAATCAACGAAAGTATTTTGTTATTAGGTATTTAGTACTTTAAGTTTATATAGTTACCTATCAAGAAAATATTATATTTTTGTTGATGTACTTATGTATGTATAACGTTTTACTGTAAGTATCTATGTTAAGAATAGATCAATCTGGCTGTTGACAATAATTGTTCCTTATTTTTTTATATACCTGATGTATACCTAAATACGTGCAATATTATAATAATTATAATAATAATAATAATAATAATAATAATTAGAGTTTTCTTGAGGTATCAACCTATCTTACGGTACACAATTAGCTAATTTTGGTTCAATATTTAATCGATTTAATTCGAATCATTAAGCTAAAACCAAAATAGGTTATTATTAATACAACATTATCAGATCTTCGTTTTTTAACACAAACTCATACTTCCAATTAAGAAAAGCTATACTTGCGGATATACAAAACGAATATTGTATTGAGTTAAGACTAATATAATTGAATATAGATTACTTTTATTTCTGTGTAGGTCGATACTACAAATCTAAAACCCTGAGCGCACGTGGGAAACCAACTCGTGCCAAACGTGCACCCGTATATACACAAAAATGGTTCCCAACTAGAGGTTTAAAATTTCCGGAAAAATTAATCGTCGGAAAAAAAAAACGGTTTTTCCCCCGGAAAATTTGAAAAAAAACGGAAAAAAACAATTTTTTTTAATGACTCAAAATAAAAAAGAAACAAAATAAATATTTTTAAATAAAATAATTTATATAATATACAAGGTGGCCCACCACGAACTGCATCGATCTATATATGGAAAACTAAAAGTAGGTTGGATTTAGTTTAGACATAGGACATGTTGCTTGTTTTTGTTCCAGAATGATGCCTAGAATCTAAAAATGCAATAATATACAGGGTGTTCCATTTGAGATAAGAAAGTTGATATCGACTTCCGGTATAACCGGAAGTGCCAGATTCACCAAAATATTTTAGTTGAGCAGCGCCTATCTTCATTAGTGAGGTGCAAAATTTTCAGAATTTTCCTACTTTTAGTTTTCCATATATATATATATGGTATAATATTATAATAAAAAGTTATATAGAATTATGGTTTTTAGTTTTTTATTGTCGATCAATAAGTGTTAGCATTAGGTACTATCAAAATATGTTATTTTCATACTCCTTGAGGTTTTTTTCGAGCAAAATATGTAGGTATACAAAAAATATAATTTGAGTGTTTCTTCAACTTTCTTTGTTTATTTTGTTTATTCCATTTTTTCCAATTTTTGGGCTTCGGAAAAAACGGAAAAAAACTTGCTTTTTTCCAATTTTTCCTGTTTTTTTCCGTGATGTTAAACCTCTATTCCCAACTGAGGAGGAGTGGTGGGGAATAGCTACAATTAAGGACGTTCCTCTAAGCATCCTCTCTTCTCAGGTAGGTACGTATTGGACCCACTAATTTCCCATTGATTTACGAGGAAATATTACAGTTTCGCTTTAATAATTATATTGTTACCGTTAACCGCTGTGAGTTGCTGGGCCTTCTGGAAGCCCATTAAACACGGCCTAGATTGTGACAAAGAAACCCATAAAATGGCTCAGAAAGGCTCAATATTAATATTAGGAACATCCCGTGGAAGCATCTCCAGATTTTTTTTATTATTGATCATATGGTTAAATAATGATGATGCATAATTGGTGAAATCAAAAATCAAAATTTTTGCTGTCGACAAGATTTTATGCGCGACTGGTTTAAATCTTAAAACCGTCGCTATGCGCCTTTTGGTATTATATCAAACGCGATCTAGCTTTACTTGGGAAATTAAAACAGACGCTGTCGTTGCTGTGGCACCGTCTGGCATCTATGGTAGCGGGTTTCAGTAATATACTTTATCACTGTTCATTTTAGCGCCTGCGGACAATAATGCTGTACTTAAAGCTATAGTAAAACTTAACCATAAAATGTGATTTAACCACAGGTCTTAAACAAAACAAAAAGTAGTTTAGTTTGGGTATACAGAACAATAAGTTACTTGAATTAAGAGTGGTTGATAATAATTAAAAACTACTATAGTGTTAGTGCACCTTCTTGAAATCAAACTATACTAACTATACTACTCTCCCGGTCGAGCGTTTTAGACATAAATTTGCTCCTTTCTGGGAACCTTTATTCAAAGGTTACAACGAATTTAATATCCAAAATAAAATAAAATGATTGTTTGTCATGTCCCTTTAATTTGACAAGTTTACATGACAAAATATTTCCTTAGATTTCTTAATAAGAAAAGCGAGTCTAAAAAGCAAGCAATTATATTTTGATACCTTTTGGTTCGAAATGAAGTCTATGGCTAGCTGTAGTCATAGGCGTAGCTAGCCTTTTTTCTCCGGGGGGGCTTAAGCCCCTGAAGGAGATGAGATTCAGTGACCCGCAAAAGCCACAAAAGCGCCGGGGCGCCGCATATAAACACTTTGGTGTATATGTGTTTACCTAACTCACTATAAAACGACTCAAATTCCCGTTTAAAAATAAAAGTAAGCCATGATTTTGTCGAATAAGCGTCACCGTTTACGTCACAGCACCTGCGCGCGGGCATACCGTTTTCTGTGTATCGTGGGTTATTGCTCGGATGAATGAATAGTCAATCGTCAATTAATTAGGTAGGTACTTATTTGTAAATGAACTTACTGAACTAAATGAAGAAAATTAATGTACTTAGGCAAACTATAGTAGAGCTTATTTACTTATTAATCGGCACAAGGTTATTAATTTAAATACACACAACTTTACTACATACAGGGTGAGTTTTTTTCGATGCCCACTATGGGGATCTCGGAAACTAGCAGAGCTAGAACAAAGGTTAAATGAGGAAAGAATTGTAGTTTTGAATGCTTAATCTAATGCCCCTTTTGGATTTTTAAAAAAGTTTATGGCTCACTAGATACTTTGAAAAGAGTGATTTTTTTTGCTATTTCATCAGATCTCTGTAGCTATTATACAGAAAAACTGTTGAGACCAAAATTGTAGATAATTTTGGGCTTAATAAGGTAACCTTATCAAATTTTTTATGTTGTTTGTAACCTTTGAGATATGTCATAAACTTGTGTTTTTTAAATGTAAATCATTGTTGGCTGTGGCCTTATCAAATCGGCCATTTTTTGAACTTTCCAAAGTCAGCCATGGAATATTTTCATAATTACGTTCTATTGTTAATAAGACATACTTTAAACTTTCAAATATTTTATTTTTAGCTGGTAACAAAATGTAACAAAATAAAACAAAAATTATCGTGATGGAGCTCCACCACATAATTATTTCCCCGTAAAAAATTAACTAGACCAGCTCTATCCAAATAGTTGGATAGGGAGAAATAGACCTATTTCCTGGCAGCTCCGATCCCCCGATTGTATGTTTTGGATTTCTTTTTGTAGGGAACAGTACAAAATAAAGTACGAGACAATTGTTGAATTAAGAGCAGCTGTTTTAGAAGCGATTGCCAGCATTTACAGGCGCTCTCTAAGAAAGGCGACAAATTCAATTTTAAAAAGATGCAATATTTGCATAAATAATAATGGTGGATTGTTTGAACACCTTTTTTATTTTAAAAGGTGACCTTTTAAAATAATAATAATTTGAATTTGAGTTTTTTATTTTTTGTTTTATTTGTTACATTTTGTTACCAGCTAAAAACAAAATATTAGAAAATTTGAAGTATGTCTAATTATAAAATAGGACGTAATTATGAAAATATTCTATGGCTGAATATGTGAAAATTAAAAAAAAATCAGAAAATTAGCCATAGCTCTTTTATTTGCCGAGTATTATATCTTTGGAAAGCTCAAAAAATGGCCGATTTTATAAGGCCACAGCCAACTATGATTTACATTTAAAAAACACAAGTTTATGTCATACCTAAAAAATCACAAACAACATAAAAAATTGGATTAGATTATCTTATTAAGCCCAAAATTATCTACAATTTTTGTCTCTACAGTTTTTTTGTATAATCAGAAATAACGGAGCTACAGAGATCTGAAGAAATAGCAAAAAATCACTGTTTTCGAAATATCTAGTGAGCCATGAACTTTTTTAAAAATACAAAAAAGGCATTAGATTGAGCATTCAAAACTGCAATTATTTCCCCATTTGCCCTTTGTTCTAGCTCTGCTAGTTTCCGAGATCCCGATAGTGGGCATCGAAAAAACTCACTCTGTATACTGATACTGCATAAGTATAAATATTGATGTACATTTCTTCGCAGTATTACATATCAATCACAGTAAGCAGTCACGTCCCGCCGTCCAGGTTCGCAGTGATGCCAGGGACTCTTTAAAGTAATTAAGGGGACCCAGCATTATACTTTCCAAAGTGAGGCCTATTCTTTCCACATTCTAATGGTATCAGTGATGCCAAGTATGCCATTTTATTGTAGAATCTATTAATAATACAGGTACTTTGATTGTTAGTAAAAATTAATAATGGTTGGTTTCCATGATTTCTAAAAATTAGAGTTGACAATGTTGTGTCTACAAATACAGAATATGGCAACTGTCAAATGAAACAAATTTATTGCATAGTTGAAATTCTTTAATTGTCACATCTGAGTATCTGGAAGTTAGAAAACTTAAAAAATGTTAATTATGATGGGAATTTTTTTGCCTCCTTTAGAATCTATGGCACTATCTTATCACATAAAATCTGATGGCAGTTGGACACACTGACATATAACATAACCTTGTACCAGCCCACTTATGTGGTCTTCTTGGAGTCTACAGAAAACAAACTTCCCCTAAAGGCTTCACTTTTCCTATGTGATAGACTGTGAAATGCTGGGTCCCCTTATTTTAAGGAGTCCCTGAGTGATGCTAATTCTGTGAGTGTGGCGTGTGGCGGACTGACGGAGTCGGGTGCGGGGTGAGTGCGTGACGGCGGTGTTGCCAGTGTTCAGTGTTGCCGCTGTTTAGTTTGGTTTATTTTGTTATTAGTGTTTTAGTCAGTGTCTATTACTATACGCAATAACACGAACACGCAACACGATTAAATCAGCTTAGTAAGGTGTAACGTCCCAACCCCCGGCCCCTTACGGTGCCGAAGAAAGGAAGCTTTAATTGGCATGATCGTCTAGTTTAATTGGTTAGGACCTTGTTCTACGTTGTGTTTTGTTTATTTGTAACCTAAGTAATTTTTAAAGTATTGATTGCATATTTGTTAATCTAACTGTAGGGTGTAGTCATAAACACTTGTTCACTGGTAATTTTATGATAGTATTAGGTAGACGAGGCTACCGCAATAAAATTTGGTTTGACCTAGTTCGGATAGTCAGCTGTGATGGAAAATAGTAAATAAGACAAAGATTTGTTCGTTGCATAATTAATAAGTCTCGTTTATTAATTAGGTTGCGGTTTAGGACCCGACTTCGTATTACATGGTGTTGGTAGGGCATTAGCCCGGACACGGCGAGGAAAACCTAAATAAAACCCCGCCGGACTCCCAACGAAAACCTATACAAGGCAGCACATACACGACTTATACTCCTTCGCCCTGGGAAGGTTAAGCGTTTGGCTGATTTTGACCACAAAACTCGTGTGGGTAAATACTGGATCGTACGAGGTGTATATCGGCGGGCACACCGCCGATTGGTTCAGGTAACACCCGTAGGTAGATATATAGTTATGTAGGCACCTATAGAATCGTGGCCGTCGTCACCAGGTCACATTGGACCTTCGGCCTCTCTCGGACCAGGATAGCCAGCTGTAGCCACAGGGGTTCTCCTTTCTTCCGGTAACGACGGATCGCAGGGATTCAGGTGCGTGCAGGTAGGGGGAAACGAAACCCGTCCAGTCGGCGGACCGGGTTTGACATCCCTCGGTCGGGGAGTCTCCCCCGGGACCTTAACAGGTCGGGTTACGTTCGGTAACAAAGGTGTTAACTGACAACCAATCGGACAGGGCGTCCTCCAACATAGCACCACGCTTGGTCGAGTGTTTAACTACACGGCTGGTTTACTGAATTAATTAATTCTCACAAGAATAAATCATGTAGTACTGGAACATATTATTTAGGAATGGTGTAGTTCAGAAACAACTCCCTAATTTAAATTTAGGTGGGTGTCCTCTCGGCGAGAGCGACACGTACAGCGGAGAACAGCTAAATTTGAATATATAGTACACATATGTACAGGAGCATCTAAGAATGAAAGGTTATTGTTGTTTAGCCTGTCGCCTATGGTATTTACATTAACATTGTTATTGTATCCATGACCATGGGTCTCCCTGACGTTGGTAAGGCGTGTGTGTGTACAACACGCGGCGCGTGCGCCGTGCTAAACATGTAAATGAAAGGTTGAGTGAGTGATGGCGGAATACAGATCTCGTCGGTATTGAAAAAGTAAGAAAAAGCTTGTCTCGACAATGTTCTGCCATTTAGTTGACAGTTCGCTACTGGGCGAAGTGTTTTTAGTACCATATTGACTTCAGAATAATTAATGTTTTTGGTAAGGATAAACAATACAAAAATACACGTACGCCGACAGCAGCTGTTACTGGAATTAGAGGTAATTTGTAATCCTGATTAAAAATATAATAGAACATATTATAAAAATGGTTTGCATGACAGCTGTATTTCCAGTGGCGCTCGGCGTACAAAGAACAAAATGCAAATAGTTTATTTACTCGACGAGATACATATTCCCGCAATAGATAGAATAAAATATATCTCCCTCCAAGACCCTTTTTATAAGAGACTACTCGTCCATGCTATGCATACATTAAAGGTGACGGAAATGAATTAAAGAAATCGTGAATAAATTAGAGATGCCGTGAATGAATTGGGCAAGCTGTAAACATACCAGAGAAGCCGGGAAAATAAAGGATGTCGTGGAAATTAAAGAAGCTGCATTTAAATTAGAGCTCCGTGGATAAATTAAAGAACGCCGTGAGTATATGAAAGATGCCGTGACCAGAGAACAGGAAAAAAAATGGAAATTCGTGGTTTATACTCACCTGGCACTCGGGTTATGGTCTCGCGGTTTAACTCGCGACTACACCGCGGGTCCGGCCCGACTTTCATTGCGATACACGCACTTACGCGACTGAATACGAGATCCACAAAGGCCAACCGCGGTTAGGAAAAACAATTATGAACGTAGCTGATACGAAAATCTCGCAACGCACTAGTACCTCCGGTCAATCGAGGTAGCGCTTATGCAGGTGGGTGAACACCTTACAACGCACTGGTACCTCTAATTAGTTAGAGGGAGCGCTTATGCGGGTAGGTAAACGTTGCAACGCACTGGTACCTCTGATAGAGGGAGCGCTTATGCAGTGTTGGCCCGTATATGGATCAGTGAAAACTGTTCCTCGAGGACTCCGCGCGGACGCTATTTATGGGAGTTCGAACAAAGCCGAGGAAAGGGCTCGGCGTCACCTGTTTTTAGGTGGTCTCCCAGAAGTGGCGACGGGACTCGCAAGTTCTTAGAAAAGGCTAGATGTGACCGGGCGTTATTCTATAGGCTACATAACAGATGCGGACAAAAAGCAGACTTCATTTCGCTTTCACAAAAAGCGGCGAATTCTGAGGAGTGCCTCGACAATGGCGTAGGTCGAAAACAAAAGGGCTCTGGAGACTAGGTGCGAGTGTCGACCAGATGTAATGTAAACTTATAATGTCAAAAAAATTATAAAAATAAACGCTAGAATTTGTCAGGGGGGGCTATTTCTATACCAGGGGGGGCTTAGCCCCCCCCCCCAGCCCCCCCTTAGCTACGTCAATGTGTAGTGTAAGTAAGTACAAAACGCATACGTTACAAAATACTTTTCCAAAATATATTATATTTTTCCAAAATATATTATACTTTTCCAAAATATATTATCCAGAATTCTCGCCTCTTCAACTGGTTGGACAGATCATCACGTAATTCCAAAATAGTGTTATTCTTCTGCAATTGACGTAATGGCCTTTGCATAGGATTTTCTTCATGAGCATGAAGATTTCATGTTATCACAAACAAATCTACCTATAAAAAAGCTCTGTTAATATAACAAAACTGCGAAATATTGACCGCAAAGGGAATTCGTTACCGTACAACGAACATAAGTGTTACTAAAGCAGGATATTATTTAAAATATGGGACATTCTAAATGTCAGAAAATGACATACTTGTAACCGCACATAATATCCCTCTATAACCTATAAGAAATTTTTTTCGTCGGGTAGCGCCACCCTAGTCGGCAAACAACAATGAAATATGACGTCACGCTCCGGTCTTTAATATAGTGTCGGTCCAGTTTCAACAAACATTTTCCACCTAGTCAGAACCAATCAAATGACCAGAAAGGTGGTAGAAATAGTCAAAGAACTTGAATTCAACCAATTATTGACTGGCATCTTCAGGTAATAAACTTTTAACAAATTAGCGTTACTTTAATTGAGTGCTAGGCCCAACTTTCAGGGTATTTATATATTCGAAAATAATATTAGAGAAATTATCAGAGCGTTAGTTGCTCCCCAATCACAGCTCTGCAAACTATACTGCGGGAAACGCTAAAATAAAAGAAGTACAGTGGCTGAGTGGCTGACGTCAGCTAACTTTAGACGGAAAATGCCGCCAGATTAATCTAAACGTAATAAAACCTAAGTGGAACATTCAAATGTGGCAACACTGCAGTTACCATTGTTACCAATGACCAGATTTGAGAACAGCGCTGACACTTTTACCCAAAAAGCTAGAAAAATAAACCTCTAGGGGCATACAGTGTTATTCACAATCAAATGTCACCCGTAGTAAGTATTCTTCTCGGAAAAATAAGGTGACCTGTGTTTTTTCGTTTTGCCCAAAGCAAAAATTTTATTTTTTCGCTATGCCTTCTAAACGGCTACATCGACTTCGATGGTATTTGGCACGTGCCCATAGATAATTGTCTCACACAATTCGATTATAGTGCAATGTGCACAACCACTAGAGGGCGCCACTTATGCCCACTAATCAATTTTATTATGAGCAGAACTTTTTTCGCACATTTATTTTTAAATTAATCTAAACCCCTTTGTACAGAATTTAATTATCTACAAAAAAATTTATATAAACTAAGTATTTATTTCATAAATTCAGGCGCCATGCACGTAACCACAGATATTAAACAATAATCGCACTAATTCAATCAAATCACATTTAATATGCTTTATAAAACAGAAAATTTATTCAGAACAGAAAGTTCCTTATTAGCTGTCAAATGAACTGCAAATTTTAAGCTTAATATTGATATTGAGGTCCACTATTAGATGTTGATTAATCTACGAATTATAAAGATTATATTTTAGGAAAATATGGGCTCTAACCCAACGATTATAATTTATGAAAAAAAAATCAGTAGAATAGTTTTTGAAGAGAATTATATTTTCTACAAAGTGGATTAAATTAATTTAAAAACAAATGTGACAAAAAGTTCCGCTCATAATAAAACAGATTGGGCATAATTATAATTAGCGCCCTCTAGCGAATACGAAGATTGCACTCTAATATAATTGTTCAAGATAATTATCTATTGACACATGCCAAATATCATCTAAATCGATCAAGTCGTCTAGAAGATACAGCCAAAAACAAAATTTAAGGACCCGTTTTAAGGGCCCGTGAGACCCTTAATATGAGCTTTGAGCAAAAAGAACAAGCACGGGTCACTTAATTTTTCAAATAGAATACCGGTGTACTATGGGTGGCATTTGTTTTTGAATAACCCTGTATATAACCGAACTTTAGCAATATGAATTTTGAAAAAAGTTTAGCGAACAACTAAGGCAAAATTGGCCTGTCCAAGCATTTTCCTCCTCCATGACCTACCTCCAAGATCAACAGTAGGTATATGAGGTGCTAAGTGTTTAAGCTATAGTATACTTGTAGGTACTAGATGCCCGGGGTAGCAGTAGCAAATTACTATATTTTCTATTCCTTGGAACAAAGAAATCACGTTCTTCAAAAGCCAGAGCCCTGCTTTCAGTCAAAGTATATAATTACATAACGAAATTTCCGCAAAACGTTCTCTCTCCGCGGGAACGTGTCGGGCCCACTAATTTAGCCGTGATTTACGAGTAAATACTACAGTTTCGTTCTAATAATTATATTGTCAGCATTAGCTAGCTGTTAACCATCACGGCTGTGGGAGGCTAGGCCTTCTAGGATGCCCACTAAATACCGCCCGGCGCGACGAAGAAACCCACGTCAAATCGCACGCCGTAAGGTGAAAAGAGAGGGCCGCAGACGCCGCCGCCGCTTCCAACACTTGAGCCGAAAGCCGAAGCGCTTATAATTTTACTAAATTAGTATTTGTTGTGTTCGAAATAATAGCGAGGCATCTTTCAAACATCTGGTTAGAAACATAAAATACCTCTCACGTTATAGGAGTGCTCAGGTATGGGCCCGAATGAGATTACGATTTTAATGTGTTAATTTACATTTGGACAAAAAGTTTGTCGTTGGAACTTGCAATAAATTAGAGACTTTATGGTACCTCTTTGAAATACCATAGCCACATAATTTTTGAATAAATAACAGAATAAAGATTAAAATTGTCTATATACCTACTTCTTGTTTCACAAAAACTACCCTTAGTACATTGAAATGTACGAAGGCCTGAAAGGGACACTCGTATTTTTTTCTAGATTCGCTCCTAAAATTTCGACTTATAAGTCGAATCTTTTTCGACTTATAAGTCGAAATGTTGACCCAAAGTTTCGACTTATAACTCGAAGCTTTAAAGTTTCCACTTATAAGTCGAAATTTTAGGAGCGGATTTAGAAAAAAAAAGAGAGTGTCCCTTCCAGGCCTTCGTAGAAATGGAACTCATTATATCAACGTCTGCAGCATTACATCGATAGATGATAGATCGTTACAGTGGCGTAACTACAGGGTGTTCAGAGTGTGCGGTGAACACGGGCCCAGAGCTGCTAGGGGCCCACCGCCACCAAGGTTCATGCAGGGCGCAGAAATTTCGGTTTTTCCGATGCGAGCCGATTGATGTGGTGCTGCCTAATAACCAACGAGCCAGAATTAATCTCTAATCGGTTACATAGAGGGCGTATGAAATTTCGCAACAATAAAAATGCAAGGCTAGTACAAAAAATGTATAATAACTTAAGAGTAAATGTACCTACAGGATGAGCCAAACTCGACGCCCCAAGCCTACTGCGGGAACACGAAAATTGGAAATAAAATTTCGCACAGGGGTTCTTAAATGGGACATAGGTACTATAAGGCCCAATTATGACCGAAAATTTGCTTTTTTGTTGTTTGAGGAAATGGTCGCTGTGACGTCATCAATATTTTCCCCCAGAAACATACAATTTTTTCCTAAATATTGAAAGTCCTTATCATTTATCATCCTCAACAACTTTTATGGGAAAAGATTTTCTGTATCTTTTATTGTTCAAAATTTACAATTTATAGTCAGAAATTATTTAAGAGAATGTTAGGTTGTCTTGTGCACCCTTAAATTTTCTCAACTGGAATATTAAATAAATTTTTTGTAACAAACTATAATAGCAAACAAGTCAGTAACAAGCACAATTCAAAAATTTAAAAAATACTCCAGTCGAACAAATTTAATGGTGCACCCTAACATACTCTTAAATAATTTCTAACTTTCGCAATTGTTTTCACCGATCCTAGTGAATAGAAAAAATTCCATGTTTTTCATTCCATTCCATTTAAGAGTCCCTGTTCGAAATTTTATTTTCAGTTTTCGTGTTCCCGCAGTAGGCCTGGGGCGTCGAGTTTGGATCACCCTGTACAGAACGTACATGGTGATTCAACATTTTGACCTATAAAATGGCGTTTTTTGACCTGTAGTGAGAAATGTGCATCATTTTTAACTGTTGGTCAATACAAAGTATAAGTTGGATTATTCTCTATATGCATCTACAGGGTGTCCCATTTTCGATACATTTGTGAGGTATCTCGGATATTTTTAGAACTAGGGAGTTGCGGTTTTCGGGACACTGACCTCCTTTTTCATAAAAAGAAAGGCTCGAACACAGAATTTTCTTGCGGCCTCCTAAACACAAGGTGATTTTCATTTGCCATTTTCAGGTACCCCCCTATATCCGTTATACGCTAACTTGTTGAAATGGTAAAAATCGACCGTTATAGATTTTTTCATGTAGAATTCAATGTCGTACACGGTTTTTTCTAGGAGGTAAGAATATCAAAATATAAATATAAGTTGCAAAAGTATTGAAAATGGGACATCCTGTACAATGTTTGTCATTTTTACACCATTTTCAAACATAAAAAAACACAGGGGCCCACCTGAAATTTTGAACACTGGCCTACCCTTCCGTAGTTACGCCACTGGATCGTTACATCAAAAGCGCACACGGAAGACGTTGAAAGCTTTGCGAACTGCTTAGACTGAAGACTGAATGTGCCCTTCGAAAAACCTACTCGCAGCTATAGCCTGTAAACAAGTCCTTGCTATACCATAATATTGTTGACTGTCCCGAGCTGCTCTTGTATACCTACTCGTATATCCAATTTGCTGTCCTCAGACAGGGTGTACAAAGTGTACATTCCGTCTTGCGACTCCTTTGATAGAGTTAATACTTACAGGCTGTCCTGAACTATGCTAGCTAATATTTTATATGTTATTTTTTGCTTGTTTGCTTTGTTTTTGTTATCTTTTGCTGTGCCATTTCAAAATTGTTAAATTGAATATTAAATGTAATGCAACAAATTTCATGTAATTGGAGGCTTGCATGTTGGAAATAAACTACTTACTTCCTAACAGAAAGACCCCGCTGACGATTATAAGAGGGCATTTTAAAATCAGCTTCCTGTAAGCTAAAATAGAGCTGGAAGGAAGTTGCGCCTCTATATCGAAAATTTCCGATTGGAAAGGATATTATTGTTTTGTACCAAAACTCTCATCTGGTGAGATATGAGGCAGCTTCAATTCTCAGTTAAGATAGGAGAAATCAAAGGAATGGACCAATCCAGAATCATATTTCTGGTCATCACCGATTTCAACGGTGGGACTATGTTCCTCTTCTGTACCAATTAATGTATTCCATCTCTTATTATTTAGAATATAAAATATGCACCGTTAAAACTATGAAGCATTAACATTTTATAGTGGAGACCTGTAAAAATCGGACGTATTGTGCTGAACGCCAGCGTCAATATCCTAACCTCACATAACCTAAATCTTTGTGGACATGTGCTTTGGCTCTTCGCTTTAACATAATATGTTGGAGTTTGGAGCTTGTGTATCTTAAAAACAGGCACATACATCGTTTATTGATAAGTCATAAGTCTTTGATACTTTGATCAAAACACCAAAACAGTTAATTCCTAAAAAATGGAAAAATGCGCGTGTGGCAAATAAACTCCTGGACAAAATTAACGCAACATCATAAATTTGCCACTTATTTGATGCTATTTTTTTTCTGAAATTATGATCCGATTTGAATGATTTTTTTTTGCATTGTAGGTTGGTTCCTTGACAATGTCATAGTTTTCGCTGTTAACGTAACATATTACGATATAAAACAGTGTATCTCCTTTAATAACAGAGATAATGAAGTAATCCAAAAAAGAAAATGTTGAAGAAAGACGGACCTACCGTCTAATGTCAACTGATATATGTTTCGGTTGCTAGTATACTCCACAGGGTGATACGAATTTTCGGAAAAAAACATAACATTTTTGTTACACCCGGTATAAATCGAAAATGAACTTTTTATCATAAACAGCGAAAACTATGACATTGTCAAGGAACCAACCTACAATGCAAAAAAAATCATTCAAATCGGATCATAAATTCAGAAAAAAAATAGCATCAAATAAGTGGCACATTTATGATGTTGCGTTAATTTTGTCCAGGAGTTTATTTACATTGCGTGCCTTGCCGCCAAGCCCGTAGCGTAAAATAATAGATGGTGCACACCAAGATACCAAGATTATTAGAAGAGAAGGTTGGGGCATTCAGGGACAGGACAGGAAAGAGGAGGGGGTGACAGTGGTATGGGGTCGAAGTGATTTCGAGATTTAGGAAATCCCTAGGCGTTTTTTGTGTTCCGGACAGTGGCTTGCTATACTTGTGTTTCCGTATTTTACATGATTTTTGCTTCATTACTGTTGGAAAACCAGTCTTACTTGATGTCAGTAGCTGAACCAAATTAACACTATTTGCTGTGATAAAATGGATAAATTAGTCGATGGAAGCATCAACTTACCTTATACTGTAAAGGCATATTTACTTTGTAATAAAATTGTATATCGTCTTTCGTACTTCTCAATAATAAAAACCGCCTATTACCTAACCAAGACAAAAACACGGGACACTATATGAAGAATACCTAATGGGTGAGTTGGTGCGCGGACGGTCGATTGTTTGGCTGTTCAGTAAAAGACGAGTGATGTAAATACCTGAGGTGTATTTGTATATTACAATTAATTATTGTAGTTTGAGAATTAAAACCTTCGAGGGCGGCCAGTAAGAGAGAGGCTTACTTAGGACTCGATTGACACGAGGGAATGGTAGAATGACAAGTAACGACATTCCGCTGTCTATTCGTTGGGATACCAACAGTTTAGCGGCTGTTGTGTATCCGGAGAAGCCTTGACTTATTTTAGGTTGCACTATAGCTAACTGAGAAAGGGGGCATAACCCCCCCCCCCGCGGTATGAGTAAATCTAAATCTAATGATTTATGTACAGAACAGTAAATGTTTAATTTTGTTCTATCTAGGTACCTACCTTACTGATCAGCCAAGCTGTTGCACGAATTTGAATGGTCATACTCCAAGATCGATCCGAGACAAGTGGGTGTTTCCTTAAAGCTCTCTAGATTCGCGTAGCAGAAAAAAGGTTATTTTACAATACCTAATCTATTTTTTCAAAACTTTACTGAGAAATTTGAAATTGTAACAACTCCAGAATGGTATGCTACATGGAGGTATAGGTACCTACTTGAATCTAGATTTGAAATTAAGTTTATAGTTTGAAACATATAAACGTTACACAAAAAAGTAGTAAGACAATAATAATTAGATTTTTCTTGAAATCGGCAGTGAAGTGTCCCAAAATCGTCATTAAAAGCTCAGAAATCGGCACTGAAGTAGCCCATTATTGTACGATTTTTTTAATAAGTAGGCCTTGGCGAGATGTAAAACATCAAACGTCAGACGCGGTGCCATCGCCCGTCAAAAGTGACTAAATATTCAAAACCCTCCCAATAAAGGCCCATGGCTTATTAGCCTCGGCTAGAGGCCTCGGCAACTAAATTCCACATAAGTCATAAAAAGTTGAAGTTCAGTGCCTTGGGACATAAATAACTATTATTTGGGTTCCTAGTCGTTTAACTCCTTTACAAAATGGAAATCGTGGGTATGAGACCATACATTTATTTTATTTAAAATTTAGATTAATGCAAAGTAAGTTTCCGGAAAATAATTGTAATGAAAGTACCTGAAGATGGCTAAATTCGCCGAAACGTACAGGGTGATCATTTTTAGACGCCCGGCCTTTCTTGGTGGAAAACGGTCAATGATATGGAGATATTATATATAGGAGATGATATAAAGTGTATAAAGGAATAAATTGGCCCATTTAGCGACTCCTTGCAAATACGACTCTAGGCGTTGCGACGCCGAGAAATATTTAATTCCCACCAACATACCACTTTTGTTACATCCCTAATTTTTCTGAATATTTTCCATTAATGGCATTTTTCTTTATTCTCTTTCGTTAAAAAGTTATTCTTAAAAATGCATTAAAATATTAATTATATTCGGCCTCGTCTCGTAAATAAGTAAGTGTAGTACCCTCGCTTCTGTCCGTCTGACCACAAATTTTAAAGGAAAATAGGTTTCTCCCGCCATTCGCTTACCCCTACCTCGCGCTAACTGCCCACTCAGTCTTCGTTTTTGTGTGTAGATCGAAGAGGATTTACGAAGTATTAGGTCGAAATCGCTGCACAAGAGCCGCGGTGTGAAGATTGTTGATTTGATTACAGGTAAAGTGACCTCGAAGGTGCCTAGGGTGGCACTGAATGTTACTGTTAGTAGCCACGTTCTGCCTAGGGTGGTAGACGTGTCTCTATACACTATTAAAAAAAATTAACTTGATTACACGGAAGTGACCTCGGAGGTGCCTTGGGTAGCACTGAGTGTTACTGTTAGCAGCCACGTTCTGACTAGGGTGGTAGACGTGTCTCTATGACCTAGGGTGGTTATATACTATTAAAAGATGTACTTGATTACGGGGAAGTGACCTCTGAGGTGCCTAGGGTGGCACTGAGTGTTAGTGTTAGCAGCCACGTTCTGCCTAGGGTGGTAGACGTGTCTCTATGACCTAGGGTGGTTATTATATACTACTAAAAGATGTACTTGATTACGGGGAAGTGACCTCTGAGGTGCCTAGGGTGGCACTGAGTGTTAGTGTTAGCAGCCACGTTCTGCCTAGGGTGGTAGACGTGTCTCTATGACCTAGGGTGGTTATATACTATTAAAAGATGTATTGCCTAGGGTCCCAATATATAAAATATTGAAAATATTATATTCATGTCTACCTGCTATATAAGAATGCTGTATAGGGTGATCGACTTACTATAAGTGACTGCATGGAACCATGCGGAAGCAATGCCTCAGATAGAACCAGGCATCTTATCCATATTTGAAGAGGTCGGTTCTCCGACAAATAGGGGTGCGATTCTCAAATCCGGACTGCCAGAGAACTTAAGGGCAGAATTAATTAAGAAATATACCCCCCTCTACGAGAATTGTCAAGAGTTATACCCACCCAAGATAAATCCGGAAGTCGCGCGGAAGTAGCGCTTCCTGAGAAAACCGTTCGCAGGGACTTACGATTATCACAATTACAAGAGCAAGTGTGCTCTACCACGAGTGCTATCGCAATTGTAATAACAAAAAAAGGAGGGGGGCAGTAACTATGCAATTCATAGAGGTGCAGGTGCTCAGCGATACTGGCAGATTACTTAGTGATATATTCCACTCTAAGTCTATATCAAGACGGGAATTGTTAATAATAAACCAAAATAAAAACACCTCAAAAGATACCCTAATAACCGAATGACTATTTGGAAGCAACTTAGATGGCACTATCAAGAGTGTTAAGGACTTAGAGAAGTCAGTTGATCGATTAAAGATTCAAAAGAAGGATCTAAACATTCGAACGCAGTGAAGTTGGGAAACTTCAAGCGTCCATTTCTGCAGAATAGGAGAGCGCAGCAGAGTGGACAAGTTCACCGTACTCCCAACAGCCAACGTCGTAGATACCAATATCAGGAACAGTACCAACTGAAGAGGCAAGATCGACACAAGCCTCAGAGCGACAAGAGACGTCGCTACCCTTAGAGGTTGGTATCTGCGGAGTACATTAAAGCTTCTTGTTTAGAATTGGTGTGACTTGGTTAAGGATAGGAGATTTATTTTATATATAAAGGGAATAAACATTACTTTTATTAAGAGGCCAATACAGACGGTTGTTCCTCCCGAACCAAGATGGTTCAAGGAGGAGATTAATATTATCATCTATATAATTCTAAATTTAGAATCTATTTCTAAAGTTGATCAAAAGGAAGATCGATTCATCTTTAATATCCTTATAATTCCAAAAGCGGATGGTAGAAGTTGAATTTTAAACCTTTGGTTCTTTAATAAATTCGTTAAATTATCTCATGTTAATAAGATAGGGGACTATAGAACTGTTTCGCGTTTGATTACATCAAACACCTTTATGGGAACCATCGAACTATCTTGTACCTATCAAACCGTCTCACAGGAAATTTTTGAGATTTAGATTTAACAATTTATATATGAATACAAGGTGTTGGCTCTTAGGCTGAGTTGTGCCCTCCTAATTTTTACCATGCTTTTAAGACCAGTAATGTCATGGTTGAGTGAAAGAGTATTCTTTTCAGTTATCTATTTGGATGATATATTAGATTTAGGAAGGGACACTTCTCAATGTCAAAAGAATATACAGGAGACAATGGGTTTATTAGAACATTTAGGATATCTCATAAAGTATAAAAGAGTAACCTCTTCCCCAGTCAGCTCGGTAGATATTTAGGGTTTGTATTTAACTCTATAAGGAAATGTCACTTGAGCTACCTCCAGAAAAACGTCGGAGGCTTATAGCACTGGTAAGAGAGTTTCCCTTATTGAAGAAATGCAGGATTAGAAGTTTTTCTATATTTATTGGTAATTTGGTTTCGGTAGCTCTCGCGATTAAATATATTTTTCTACATATTATAGTTAAAGCAATTTGAACGACAAAAATTTCTTACATTAAGAAGAACTCAGGGAAACTACGATAGAATACGGGATGAGAGGTTAAATAGAATAGCACAAAAGATTTGCGCTTGGTGTGAGAATAAAAACATTTATATTTTTTGCCTCTTACAATAATTCGGCTGACAATTTCGTCGCTGACAAGGCTTCTAGACAAGTAGGTACACCAAGAGATAGAATGGGCTCTGGTAGGTTATGCTTTTAGTAAAATAAAGGAGAAATTTGATAATCTAATGCATAGACTGGTTCGCAAATCGTATAATTAAAAAAAATGCGCCATATTTTTTCTTGGTTGAATAACCCAGAAGCTTTCAAGGTAGGCGCGTTCACGCTAGATTGGTTGAAATTGCATTTCTATGCGTTTTCCTCTATTTGCTTTGATCTTGGGATAAAAGTCTCCAAAAGATTATTAAGGACAAAGCAGAACGGATTGTTGTGGCTCCTCTGGGGACCTTTCAACCGTGGTATCAGGTTTTTTATATCTCTCTTGTTGAAAGAACCAATCATCTTTGAACCTAGCGAAGCTTTACTTAGTTTTAGCGGAACAAGTCACCCATTATCAATGAACCTTTCCCTGGTAGCAGGGAGGATATCCAGCGAGATATACTTACTTAGGAATGGTCCCAAAAGATTCACTAGATCTTTGTTTAGCTTCAGTAACAAATTCAACCTTAAAGCAATATAATGTAGGTAAAAAGCTATGGTGGGGAAACATTGTTTTTTTTTTTCATGTAACATAAATCCACTTCACGTTACTGTTTCAAATGTACTGGAATTTTTGACACGTAGATTCAAGGATGGTGCATCCTATGGTAGTCTTAATTCTTATCGATCTGCAATTGCACAATAAGCTGGACCAGAATTAGAGACAGTTTTTAGGTTAAAGAGATTCTTCAAAGGAGTTTTTTTTGCGGACAGGCCACCGATGCCTAGATATGAGAATACCTGGGATCCTAATCTAGTATTACGTTATGTAAGAATGCTTGATACTAAGAATTTTTCACTCCAGGAGAGTACACAGGATTCTAACACTGAGCTCAATTAATATAAACAATATTTTTCTCCAAGAAAAGAAGATCGCAATTTCTTTTTGCAATAAACTTAAAACGTCAGCTCCTTATTGGTCGCAACGCCTTTGCAGTATTACCCTTTTTCAATGCAGAACCGCAGTTGTGCGTAACAAAGACTCTTAAAATATCTTAGGAGAACAAAGGGCTTGCGAGCGTCTTGCAAGTTCTTGTTCATTACCTATAAAAAGCCTTATCCTTGTGCCTCCTCGCAAACAATTGGCAGATGGCTAGGCACCATCCTAGAGAAATGTGGCTTAGATACAAGTCAATATAGACCTCAAAGCATTCGCCACGTGTCGACATCTAAGGCGGAGGAGCCATAGTAAGTTTTGACACCATCAGACTAGCTGCAGGATGGACAAAAAATTCACACATTTGCCGTTTTTTACAATAGGCCAGTTATAGATAATACACAATTCACAACAACAGTGTTAAATTTGAACACAAAAACTGATGTCAGTTACATTTTTGATAAAATAAATACTTACATAAGTATTATATAGGCTATATACTATATAGCCTAGAGAGTGGAATGTGTTGTTGCAAGTTTCTTTAAACATCTACACTTACTTATTTACGAGACGAGGCCGAACATAATCATAAGATCAAACGAACTTACCTAAGTGATGTTCGATCTTGATTATATGAAGCCTCGTCGAAGTAAATAAGTCCCCCAGATCCCACCCATATTTCCATACCTATTCCCCAGGACATTAGTCCTTGCAACAACAGCTTTAAAAATATGATTGAGTGGGCCGACGCCGCCGACTGCAGTTAGCGCGAGGTAGGGGCAAGCGAACAGCGGGAGAAACCTATTTTCCTTTAAAATTTGTGGTCAGACGGACAGAAGCGAGGGTACCACACTTACTTATTTACTACGACGAGGCCTTCATATAATCAAGATCGAACATCACTTAGGTAAGTTCGTTTGATATTATGATTTTTGTTAATCGCCATTACCAGGGATGACGTATAGCGTTTTCAATGATTTTATTTTTGGACATACTCCCCTGACCTTTTATGTGTTTGAAAGATGTTTAAACTGCGTCTTTTGAGCTTCTTACTGTTGTCAACATTTAAATGCAGGATTGGCTACGATATTTTATACCCCCAATTTTCACAAAATGCATTTTACGATTTTTTTTCTTTAAAATCGGGCACCACAGCATTAATCAGGACACCACAGAACCCCCCTATAGAAAATTTGAAGAAACACAACCAAACAGGGTATTGGTATGCAAAGATCCAATAACAAATATGTAGGTTGTTTTTCTCTGTGCCTACTCAAAGAGTTAATTTTTTAAACTTTACCTATACGGATCAAGAGCGATAAAAATCGACTAGGTGGTCTAGGTCACAGAAAACATGTGCGTAGCTAGATATTCTGTGTCTAGGTGTATCAGAAATTATAAACGAACTACGTATAAAATCTACAGAAGCCTGCCAGTCGGTATTTGTTATTGGATATTTGCACAAAAATGGGTATCTTGTGTGGTCCTGTTAACCATTCAACTGTTTTGAGGTTCTTCAATGGCATACTTGACCCTTGACTCGCCTGATACCTTTAGTTTTGTCACCCTGTAGAATAGAACTTCCTGTATATTTTTTGTTAAAACTTGGTATAATATGGGGGTTCTGTGGGCTTCTAATTAACGCTGTGGTGTCAGTTTTTTTTATAAAAAAATCGCTAAATGCATTTAGTGAAAATTGGGGGTATAAAAATCATAGCCGGTCCTGGATTTGCATGTTGAAAACGGTAAGAAGGTCAAAATACGCGGTATGAAGACCTTCCAAACAAATAAAAGGTAAGGGGAATATCTCTAAAAATAAAATCGTTGAGAACGCTACATCGTCCTTTAACAAAAATTAAGTAATATTTTAATGTGTTTCTGAAGAATAACTATTTAATGAAAGAGACTAAAGAAAAATGGAATTAATGAAAAATGTTCAGAAAAATTAGGGCTTTCGAACGATGTAACGAAAGTAGTATGTTGGTGGGAAAAAATATATCTTGGCGTCGCAACTCCTAGCATCGTATTTGCAAAGAATCGCTAAATGGGCCAATTTATTCCTTTATATCCCCTATATATCGTCTCCCATATATAATATCTCCATAGCTTTAACCGTTTTCGTTTTCCACCAAGAGAGGCTGGGCGTCTAAAAATGGTCGCACCCGTACGTTTTTTAAAGTAAAATAACTTTATGGTTATTTACCCAATCATTTTGCTAAGTGAATAATAATGTTTAATTTTCTATAATTTTGATATTAAAATAATACAATAGTCTTTAATATGCCTCTTTTTTTAAATACTACGAGAAGAAGCTAAGAATAAAATATTTGAAAGTTTGAAGTATGTCTTATTATAAAATAGAACGTAATTGTGAGAATATTCCATGGCTGACTATGTGAAAATTAAAAAAAAAATCAGAAAATTAGCCATAGCTCTTTTATTTTTTATAATAACTATGCCGAGTATTATATCTTTGGAAAGCTAAAAAAATGGCCGATTTGATAAGGCCACAGCCAAGTATGATTTACATTTCAAAAAACACAAGTTTATGTCATATCCCAAAAAACACAAACAAGATAAAAAAAATTGGATAAGATTATCTTATTAAGCCCAAAATTATCTACAATTTTATTTTCTAAAGTTTTTCTGTATAATCAGAAATAACGGAGCTACAGAGATCTGATGAAATAGAAAAATCACTCTTTTTAAAATATCTAGTGAGCCATGAACTTTTTTAAAAATACAAAAGGGGTATTAGATTGAGCATTCAAAACCGCAATTCTTTCCCCATTTAACCTTTGGTCTAGCTCTGCTAGTTTCCGAGATCCCCATAGTGGTCATCGAAAAAAATTCACCCTATAATATATCACTTTAATAATATTGGAAATAAGCATAGTCAAGCCATATTTTGTTGAAATTTGTCTTAAATTTAATACCGCGTGTTCATGTTCAAAAGAATTAAATTATAAAAAACTAATAAGAAGCCACAATTTCAACTTATTATATCTAATAATAGTCGTAGGCTTGAATAACCCTTTAAGAAAATAATATTGTTAATGTTGTAAAATAATGTTTTTTAAATGTCTAGATCAGATGTGGTATGAGTTATGAGTTTTCTATAAACACATAATGTCGTAATTTGAATAACCTATACCTAATGAGAAGTTAAATGATTCCGAGGGTTTTTGGAAACATTATTCTCCTAGCTTCTATATGGATTTAAAAACTATGAATTTATAAAACGCGTAAGCAGAAAAAGGTTATGAGTAAAAATGTTCAATATCATCCACACTTTCTTTCGTTCCTTGAATTTTTTTACTAAAATTATAAAAATTGTGTTTTTATAACAAACAAATTTGTACCAAAAGTGAACTTTATATAGGTATATCTAAAAAATAGACGAGTTGATAATAAAATTGTTTTCTTAACAATCAACTTTAACCACTGAAAATTAGTTGGTGAGTAAGATAAAAGTCACATTATTTTAGCCCAAAAAATATTTGATCGTTGTGAGTGAAATTACCTTCTTTCTTGTAACATCCTGTATAATCACAAAATATGACTTTTATTATTTGTATTTATAATTAGCAAATTATAAATTCTCACCCGTATTTATATACAAAGTGGAAAGTAAATCATCATTATTTTGATAACGATGTTTACATATACATATTAATATTATCAGATCAAGTTAATTTCTTAAAACATGATGCATCCGAAAATTCGGCGGCAAAGTAATCATGTCTGCAAAACAAACGCCGAAATTAGCTCTTTTCATAACGTGATTTAGTGCGAAATTTAATATTAACTGCCATTTCGATTGAATTTACACTTTTTAAACAGGAATGTCTTAACTGTGGTGGATCTCAGCTAACAGAAAAACCATAAAAGCCATTTATCTTACAAATTGCTCGAAGACGATTCGGTCCTTAAAATATGCAAATACGCCTTTATATAACGACCACTATTCCGAAAAACATTTTGCGGTTTTAAGTTACTTGCCTTTTATATCTCAATTTAAGCGCTGACGAAGAACCAAATCATTTCCTACAATAGTGTGAGGTATCTACCTAAACTTTAACCGAACGCGGTCATATTGGATTTAGGACGTTGTGGAATGTGTTGCCTATAAAGACGGTTTAGAAGCTAAACACTCTAATAAATACATCAGACAGGTTGCGAGGTAAACCCATAAATTCTAAAATTATTAAGCGATAAGATATCGGAAAAAATTGAAAATAAAGTAAAACCCCAGGGTAGGGAAAACTCTAAACTTTTATTTTATCTACAATCAACAAGGTGTCCCAGAAAAGAAGGCAAATCCATTAAACCTAGATTCTTGACGTCAAAATATGGAGACCTAACCACCCTTACCTATATTCAAAAGTTCTTCCCTTGAAAGATGCATAATGCAAAGATGCAAGATGGTTACAGTTGAATCTCAAAAATCAGTTTTTGGCAAGAAAAAAGTTGTTAGGAGAATGGGTTCCAGCATCCCTCTTATTTATTAAGAACTTTATAACAACTTTTTTCTAACATTATGTTGTGTTGTGTTTTAGTCTTAGGTTGTGCTCCATAGTCGTTTTTCCTATTTTCATTCCCTTCAGAATTACCTCAATGAAGTTACGCCTCTGGAAATCAGATATCTTATTCCAAAAAATCTCGTCTGGAAAACATGGTTTTTAATACAAATTTATGAGATACTTAGAGAAAATATGGAATTTAAATCCTACGCCAAATGTACAGGGTGTCTACTTTTAAACACATGCCAATTCAAAACATATTTTTTGTTTATAAGGTCTTCAAAAACCGCTTCTTTTGACCCTCCTACTATTTTAAATATGCAAATCCAGGGCCGGCTATGATTTTTTATAACCCCGATTTTCACAAGACCCTTTATCGAGTTTTTTTAAATATAAATATATAATATAATATCAAAGTTGAGCAAGATAAGAAATTTAAAGGCATCTGGCGAGTCAAGGGTACCATGGAATCCCATCAAAACCATTGAATGGTCAACAGGACCACTCAAAGTTTTGATGTGCAAAGATTCAATACAAAAAATGTACAGGGTATTTTCTCTGGGCCATCTCAAAGTTCTGAATTTTTATAAAACTTTATACTGATCAAGGGTGCTCTGGAATTATTGATAAAATATTGATAAACACAAAAGTATTTTGTTTTTGTATAAAATGCGAACCAACAAGTAAAAAAC
Source organism: Pseudeuparius sepicola (assembly GCA_963920635.1). Classification (NCBI taxonomy): domain Eukaryota; kingdom Metazoa; phylum Arthropoda; class Insecta; order Coleoptera; family Anthribidae; genus Pseudeuparius; species Pseudeuparius sepicola. The sequence goes on along the minus strand of OY987302.1, from coordinate 39,175,505 downwards.
AATTTAAATTATTGGAACTTTCTTAACAAAGTCACTGTCTAAGAGGATACATTTTCTGTGCTTTTCCTCTTGTGGCACAGCAGCCACCTTAACTCATATCGACTTACTGGCTTGCCGGCTTCTTATTTTTTATACTTGGTTCGTGTATACTCGTAGTATACATTATCTAGGGCGGTTTTGATATACTCGATTTTTTACCCCAAAATATTCAGTACTTTCAGAATGGCACAGAGAAATATACCCTGTATATTTTGTTCCGGGGCTTTACAAATCGACACTTTGAGTGGTCCTATTGGCCATTCAACTATTTTGAGAGGATTCCGTGGCAGATGCCTTTAAAATTCCTATTTTGCTCAAAAATGACGCCCTGTAGAATGGAACTACCTGTATATATTTTGTTGGTAGGTATATGGGGGTTTTGAAGTGTCCCGATTAATGCTGTGGTGTCTGATTTTAAATAAAAATCGCTAAATGGGTTTCGTGAAAATTGTAAAAAAATATAGCCGGCCCTGGAATGGCATTTAGAAAATGGTGGTCAAGATAAGCGGATTTTGAAGGCACCGATTTTTGCATAACCTTCTCAAGCTTACAAGTTTACAAGCCCTGTTCAAACTTGTGGCAACGCCGCAGCGGGACTGTTCAACGGGTCTCTGCAGTATAGAGGAGTCTGCACTTTGGCTTAGTTTATCTTTTCTAATAAATGTTCAACCCTTTTTTAATTATATTTAGATACATTTGTGAACTTTCTTTCAATAATTGAGTACCTAAGTAAGTAGGCACGTTTGTTTAACATACAATAAAAGCAGTAACAAGTACGGCAATATCAAATACCTCAAGCAACCAGTGGCGGAGCAGTAGGTAGTTAGTATATTTATTATTGAAAATATTATAAATTATAATAAAATTTATTGAGTTTTCTGTATAGATTTAAATTGTAAACAAAATTGTCATCTTGGTATTTTTACGTCTGTGTTACGGTTTCATGGCAAATTCGATTTGTTTTTTATTGTTTTAGGGCATTTCTGAAAAATCAACTTAAGTATTTGCCCCATACGTAAGATTCAAAGTAGAAAAACCTGTTTCTTACTTTAAAGAAAGTAACTTGTCCATTTAAGACTTTACTTTTTAAGCCACAGAGCGTAACATAGGTAAATGGTGACTCCCCTAAATATTTAAGATATATTTCGATTTTTTTGTGTGGTTTTAAGAGGGGACAACGTTGTTATTCCTTTCTTGAAAAAGTAATTCACAAGAAAGTCTTTTGAGCTCATTCTGCACATAGTCATTACAAGAAATTAGTTCGATAATCTAGAGGTAAGGCATAAAAATTTAAACGTCAAACGCTGTTTTATTCATTTTTTTTTAAATGAAAGAAAAAAACAACGCTAAAATCCACAAATAATATTTTGGTAGAGTCGTCCTCTTATTAAGGAGACAAATATTTTATTTGCGCTTGCGCGTATCCGGTACAAATGTAGTTACCGTTCTTGAGTAGAATTACGTTTCAGTTATTTCGAAGAGTAAAATTCATCGATACCAGTATACAGGATGATTTTTTTAGGTCTACCACCGCGATCTTCTTGCTTATTTTACGCCCCACGAAAAAAAAAACGTAAGAATCAAAAACGTAACAACTTTGGATAGGTAGGTGACGCTGAAAAGGAATATAAAAAAACTCAAATTGGGCAAAACTGTTAGTAGCTTCTAGCATGTTCATTGTAAGAGATAAAAGAAAACTTTTATATAGAAGATTGATGGCATTGAGACGGTATATGCAACCGGGTAGATATAATAAAAGTTTTCGTTTATTTCTTACAATAAACATGATACTGCTACTAATAGTTTTGCCTAATTTGAAGTTTTTTTTATATTGCGCGACAAATTGGCCGTTGATGCCAATTTTCCTTTTTGCGTCACCTATAGCCATACAAAAGTGCCACGTTTTTGATACTTACGTTTTTTTTTGTGAAGAGTATAATAAGCGAGAAAGTCGCGGAGCTAGAACTAAAAAATCATCTTCTATAATTTCAAACATTTCTGTTAGGCCATCATTTTGTAAATTTATCTAGTTATCCATATAAACCATCGTCTGAAATTACCGATAAACGAACATTGCTCAGGGCACAGCCAAGCATTGCCTACTGGGCAATTTAAATTAAGGACTCGAGCAAAGCTTCTGTAAACAACAACGACGTGATTCTATAATATCGCCGGCTGCGTGATATAGCGATTCGTAGGTACGCACTTGAGAACTACACACAGACGCTATTTATTTTTTTATTTAAGCCAGAACTAGATTTAAAATCGTAGGAGTGTTTCCTGCGCGGTTCTGGCCGGGACGATAAAGTAAATAGAAATATTGTTCGGCCGGACGGTCGGAGCGGGTCCGGTCGCGAGCGGACAAAGCCGAAACTCTCGAAGGCGGAGAGAGATGAGCATATTACAAATGACCCGAAGCCGGTGCGTCGGAGAAGGATACGAACAACACAGCAGGCAGCCGAGTGAAAGAACTTGCATCCAAATTCCAGAGGACCTACTTCGTTCGAGGTTTCTTGGAAACGACCGGCGTGGCGGCCGGCCCACTCTGCGCGGCCGAGATGAACCTGTTAAGTTCACTGGAAATGACTTTATTAACACTGCAAGCGGATGTTCATAAAAAAATTCAAGAAATTGAGATGCGCGTAGGTTTTTTGCCGGATTGTGTTTTGTGTTTTGCCTCGCGTGCACCATACCTACACAGCACCTTTGTGGGATCTCATCTTGTTGAGTTTGATAATAAAATAGTAAATAAATAAAAAAAAAACAAAAAACACTCCAGTAATAGCGTTTTTAAAAGTCGTTTCATTTTTTGTTCTGTTAGGTTGGCAGAGAATTGTTTTTCAAAATAAGCAGCAAAAATGTAGCAATGGACTATTGCTAAATGCTTTTATGCTCGATTGGTTCTTAAAACGCACTTTACGACGATGTTTTGAAGACATTAAAAATACATAACATTATGACCAGCGGGCACTTTAATATAGAACGGGAGCTAAAGTATATAAATAGCCGCTGTTGTTATGGATGCCTGACAAGAGTGATAGCAACGTAATCATAGAATGCGTTTATTGGTTGCTAGGCAACGGAACTGTGAGGAGACGCGATGCAAACTGACGGGAAGGCGGGGCTGCTGATTGATAACTGATCATAGATACTCTCGCCTCGGCATGCGCCTCGTCAGTGATGTAATGTATCGAGATACATGCATCTAGATACTGTATCTAGATACTTTTTATGTACCTAGATACATATCTAGATACTTACAAAAATCAGGATCTGCTTTAGTATCTAGATCCTTTTGATAAGTATCTAGATACTTAGATACTAGATACATTTTTTAGCCAAGATGCCAAGGGGTGCCACGTGCCTATATTTAATTTTAAAAAATAAACAATACAGATAATAAAATGGGGTGTATGATTTAGTGATTTCTAAATAGATAAGTTTATTGATTGCCTTATGGGGTCTGAAATTTTCTTAATTAACTGATAGTATCTGAAAGTATCTGGAAGTATCTAGATACTTTTTTAACGTATCTGTATCTGTACCCAGATACTTTGGAAAAAATGTATCGGTATCTGCATCCAGATACATCTGCCAGACAGTATCTGTATCTAGATACCGAAAAAAATGTATCTGTTACATCACTGCGCCTCGTGATATTATCTTTACGTCGCGGGCCATAAAACTCCTCCTTTACGCCCTTGATACTAACATAAACACTATTATAGGTTAAAAAAATACCAGCATAATGAAACTCTCCATAGAGCAGACTTCAGATTATTGAACCACAACAAAATTGTAACTAGTTAAAATCCCGGGTCCAGAATCTATTGAAACCGCTTTTATACGTATACAGGAATAATCATAGGCGGTTCTAGACCTTTTGTTTTGGGGGGCTTAAGCCCCTGGGCCCTGGCAGATATAGTCTTGTGATTACTATTACAAATTAACCTTTGAGTAGGTTAGAGTAGGTTCATTCATTTTTCTCAATGCTTTATTATATGCCCTATGATACCTACTGTCAGCGCTCCGTAATACTGTCATAGATATTCTAGAAATAGTCTACAACTTTTTGACTTTGTAGACCTCTGATTGGCCGCGGGAACATTCCAGTCTTCCATTTGAGTATTCGAGTTCAAACTCGAAATTTCGAGTTCAAACAGGTAATTTCGAGTTCAAAGACGAAATTTCGAGTTCAAACTTTAAATTTCGTGTTTAGTTTTAAAAACAAGCTGTAATTTAAATGCTCTAACAAGAAGAAAATAAACTTTAAAATAAATCTAACCAAAACAACCCATAATTTTGTTACATTATACAATTAAATAATGATATTAAAGCTGGTTGCGAGAATATGTACTTATATCTTCAAAGTAATTCTAAGTGGAAAATATTTTTTCTATAAAAGAAATTTACAGAAAAAATCTCGCAACAAACTTTTATATTATAAGTATATTATTTTGGTGTCATTATTTCACCTTTTTTCTTCTTTTCAGAGCATTTAAATTAAATAAAAGCTTGCTATTAGAAATATTCTTTACTATTAATTTATTTTCTTCTTTTCCGAGCATTTAAATACAAGCTTGTTTTTAAAACTATTTTTTACCATTAATTAATTTATTATTTTTTAGTTGCCAAAGTATGTATTTTCTTCACAATTCGCTCGATAAGCTTATTGATTTACAAAAACTTATTATTTTGCACATTTATGAAAAAGGTCATTAGCTGTTAATAAGGTCATCACCATTCGTTGCCCATATTAAGGGGGTTGAAAAGAAAATTAATCCGCTATCTTGTAGCTGTGGCCTTACTGTATTTAGTGTGATGTCACTAACTTTATCGTTTTCTACTCTTCAAGCCCTTTCATTTGATACCATACTAAGGAGGTTGAAAAGAAATGTAATCCGCCATCTTGGAGCCGTGGCCACATTGAATTTAGTGTGATGTCAGTGTCACTAACTTTATCATTTTCTACTCTTCAAGCCCCTTCATTTGATACCCTAATTAAGGGGGTTGAAAAGAAAATGTAACCCGCTATCTTGGAGCGGCGACCATATTGAATTTAGTGTGGTATAGTTTTCTACTCTTCAAGCCGTTTCATTTGATACCTATATTAAGGGGGTTGAAAATAAATTTAATCTCTACTTTTCAAGCGCTTTCATTTGATACCCATATTATGGGGGTTGAAAACAAAATGTAATCCGCCATCTTGGATCGGCGGCCATATTGAATTTAGTGTGATGTCACTAACTTTATCACTACTACTCTTCAGGCTCTTTAATTTGATATTCATATTAAGGGGGGGGGGGTGACAAAAATTACATCATCCGCCATCTTGGAGAAGAGGCCATTTTGAAAGTATTACAATATTGAATATTGCATATTGTATTGTCGGCTGTCAAGAAGTGGTTCCAATTCAGCTTGCAAGATTTGACCTAAACAAATAAACTAACATACCTACATACATTGCAAGTTAAATAAAAGCTTGTAAAAATCCTTTGGAAAAGAATAAATTTCAGGAATTTATTAAGTAACCAGTAACTATGAACTGTCAATCTAGAATCAGATATTAACCGATTATTGCCGTGAGCTGCTTTCCTATTAGCTGTATATGATGTTGCATTTATATTGATTAAAAACTTGTTTCGTTCGAACTCGAAATTTCGAGTTTGAACTCGAAATTTCAAGTTTGAACTCGAAATTTCGAGTTTGAACTCGAAATTTCGAGTTTGAACTCGAAATTTTACAGAAATAAAAAAGGAAAAAAACGTGGCCTTTCTACGCCTTCGTATAAGCCTGCATCATTATGATAACCAGAGGTTACGTTTCCTATGCCACAAATCCAACACATTACTCTTACCATCGTTCTTAAAACTACACTAATTCACTAATAATTACTCACTCAACTATGTGTCTTTTGTCCAATAACCCCAAAATCTACCAAAAAAACAAGAATATCGCAAAAGTAAATACTCGAAACACATCAATACAAACCGACGAAATCTCAAAGAACTCTGTATTAGTTGTTGGGGCATAATAAAGCAATTGAGCATCGATCACAAAGAGCTCTTGCAACGTTGCCACGTTGCCAAAATAAGCAATTTATAAAGGATATTATTTATAGACCAAGTAGGATTAGTAAATTCACAAAATCAGTAAAATTTATTGTTAAATGATAACTGTCCGAATTTTTACTATATGTAGATTGTATATATCAACTAAATGTTCCAAATTTATGTTTTTTTTTAACGTTGGTTATACATTTATTTCGTAAGTACAAGATAAATTATCGTGAAATCATTGCATTGTTTTGTTTTAGATTTCGATTACTAACTCAGGAAAATAATGTTACTAAACATTTTTTATCTTGGCAAGGTCTGTATAGTATTGAATTATTAGTCTGTTTATTATTTGTCTGAGCTCTCGACTGTTCAAGTTTTATTGATCCATTGTACCTATACCCCGTCCCAAATGTAAACATTCCAAAGCAAAGCATAAAAAACTAAGTAACAGTACCTAATAACAAAAAAAGCGATAATGGGCAGTCACTCAAAAAAAAATTAGTAACCGCTCCCAGGTGTTTCATGAAGCTAGGAGAAGCTGCACATATTCTGTTGGTTCCTTCTTGGACTTTATTTGTTGCTTCCCAAATCATCCCTATCTTTTTGATTAGGTTAATTTTACACCGTACTGATGATTGTCAAGTAGCAAGAAACACTAGTTTTTTTTGTTTAGAGTGAGAGCCCATTATCTCTTCTTCTTGTAAACACTTTTACACTCGTTATTCTTACATCCTTATTGTTAACAGTAATGACATTAACCGATATTCTCATATTATTTTTAGACAGTTTAGCCCATCTCTTTTGAGCATACATATTATTCCTCGATTTTTGATAAGAGTGAAGTAAAACCAAAAATTGAAATAGATTGGAAAACGCGCAATTGAGTCATAGTAATACCTGGTCCTTGGTTGGATTTCTTAAAAAATATTCAGAGTTGTGAAAAACTTATTTGTTTATTGAACATTTGATACTGGTGACGCTGAGTAATTCCCCTTTTAATAATATTTAATTTCCAATCAACCGGACTGAATGAATACGCGTGAAATGAGCCGTGAAGCTGTGCGGCTACAGAATTAGGCTCAAGTTTCATTTAATGACGGCTTGTATGGAATAAATGAACAAGAAGCCAATATTGAATTTTTGCAAATAGTTTATAATATAAATACCTACATGGAGTATGGCAGACATTATCTATTTTGATTACCTAGTTCATTTACTATAAACCAAAGCTGATGCTTGAAACTACTTATAGGTACACCTACATTTTTATATTTTTTTCCTAGCATAAAAACTAGAGAAAGAAAAGTATGATTCAGTTTACGTGTTTCTAATAAACCTAGTTTTGCCACTTTCTTCTCGTATTTAGTCATATTTATAGCTCTCAGAAAATAGTTACAAAGTTGTTACGATTTGATGGCCAGTAGTTCATAAGCGACTTAAAGCTAACATTAACAACTTGGAAATTTGTAAATAGCGAACAAGTAATACGTACAGCAAAAATTAATAGTTAATATTGTCAATACACGAAAACCCAATTATTTTGGTCAAAACCTCGTAATTATATTTTATTTATCTTTTATCCCAGTTCTGAAATTTGTTGTAGTTGAGGTTTTCTTGCGTCGCCAGCGATATTATGCCTATTATAATTTTTAACGTTTTGAAGGTACAGTCGTAGAGCAAATTGGGATTCCAACATAAATAATTGAAAGGAAACAATGGAAATGGAATTAGCTTATATTTTAGGGAAGTCTGATCCAATGTGATATTTAGAGTCCACGAAATGAAGCCGGCTTCAAAAAGCGGTATTCTTTGCATGTGCGGGAAATTGTTTTTGGAAAAGTTTTTGGTTTACCTATTTATTTACGTTTATGGTACAAACTTATTTTTGGACTAACATTTTTAATAGGGCGACTATTTCTATTGAAAATTAGCTGTTTCCATTAAAACTGAATTTAATTTTAATTTAATTTAAAACACAATTTAAGGCAAAAAATACGGCCACTGAACTAGAGGGCACAATGTGTTATGTATTACAATTTGTATTATTGGGTTTTAGAATACTCAATATCATCGCCAGCGATAAAATGCATATTGTTTTTAACGTTTTGAACTCACAGTCCCAGAGCAAATTGCGATTCCACCATAAAGAATCGAAATGAAACGATGGAAATGGAAATTATCATATATTTTACGAAAGTCTGATCCAATGTGATATTTTAGAGTTCACGAAATGAAGCCGACTTCCAAAAAACGGACTTCTTTCCATGTGGGCAAGAGCATATTCGATTGCAATTACTACTACTCTCTAAGAGGAGGCGCGGCAATTAGATCAAGTGCAGATTCCGACGGGTGAATATGCCCATTCGTGACACATAATTTTAGAGCCTTTGTGTGATTACAACAGTTTGTTGCTTTTAAAAATCGGTTGAGATTTGAGGAAATTATTGAACAAAAACTATAATTGATTGAAAACAACTACTATTAGCCTCCTGAAGCTCTGGAAAATGAAGTAGATACTTATATTTTTACTTGCATGTCATCAGCGAATGTTATTAATAATAACCGGATTGCAGGTGTGTCAGTGAAAAATAAACATTATTTTTTGCCGATAAAAAAGAGCTCTGCATGATTACTGCATAAATGGGTATCTACAAGCCCATTAAAAGCAAAAGATATCTACTAGTTGACTTGGGCAATATTAAATTTGGTTTACACATTACGTCACATAGAATTTTTGCCATTCATGTCTGACCAACGTTGGTCTGACCTAGAAAGAAAAATCTGCACAAAAAAAATCGACCTAGAAAATTTAAAAAAATTCGCTTGGACTAGAATGCACAGAAAATAATTTTAAAAATTTAACTTTCAACTCGACAAAGTCTATACTAAAATCGAGCAATTCCTACCCCTGGCGTAAATAAAACCACGTGTTCAATGACGATCCGCGATTGGTCGGTAGGCTATACAGTTTCATCCGAGTCGGCAACAGGGACGTACTCGATCGCAACAGTGTAATTTCGCGGTTTTACCTTGTTGTTTTCAGCTATTTAGACACTGCCACAAATAATTTGATCGATGTTTTGAACCATTTTAATTAAGCCAATAATTCTTTTCCCAAATATTTTGATGTAAACCATTGTAAAACTAAAATTAAATAAAGGTCATGCCTCAGTGCGGCCCTGGTGAATATTTCAACTCACGTGCTCTTGTTTACGCCCGGCGCAAGAGTTGCTCGATTTTACTTATAGTTACGATCCTGACCAGGCTAATAATTATATTTAATTTGAAGTTGAGTTTTTCATATTTATTTTCCAATAAAAATCGAGCCTATAATTATACCTATTATACATTGATTATTTTGTTATACGTAGATACTCTTCAATAATTTAGGTACATCTGGTTGCAACACTGATCTAGAGAGCACCTTAACAAAATAAACAATGATTTAATATGTTATTTATATTCTTCATTTAGAAACGAGTCTAGGCTGTTGGTTAAATAACGGAGCCATATTTTTGTAGATATGTATTTCTTGAGACAACTTTATGCCGTTCCTATCTATTATTATTTGTACCTTTAATCTTTATGTACCTATATACTTGTATTTACCTACCTACTTAATTCCCGACTTGAGGTATCTCTAGATGGCTCTAATTTCGAAGTAATCATTATTTAGTTTATTGCATAGCATACTGCCAATCCTAAATAAATGGCTACCTTCCATCAAACAGATTCATCATATCGCGTTTCAAAAAAATGCAAAGTAATGAAAATACAGTGTTCGGGCTAATTGATGTTTCTAAAAACCGGTTCAAGAAAGTTAGGATGAGGTGGAAGGCAGATCAAAAAAGAACATCGTTGTAGCTTCAGAGTGTAGAAGATTGGATTGACCTTGAATATATAAATGAAGTTATTAAGACATTAGGCGGTCGTGGCCACACTGGTTTGCCTTGCTTGGCTCGGATTTATATTATTATATCTTTCAACAAAATCGCAGAAGCTCTATCTAATTTGCTCGATATATTAATTATAACAGTCCCCTGTCCCTAGACGTAGTTCTAGATTTAATTTATTTTCTGTTAGGGTGTAAATATAACAAACTAAAGGCAGGTACACAAGAAGGAGGAAGGCCCGTTAGGGGGCACCCTCGGCCGTCACCTGACTTTCGTTTTTTTGATACTTATAAATTTTTCTGCACAAATACAACCTGTGAAATTTGCACAACAGTACCTACCTGTCTTGTGTCCTTCGTTGAGATATAACAGTTTAGCGGCTGTTGTGTATCCGGGGAAGCCTTGATTTAATGTAGGGAGCACTAGCTAATTGTCGAAGAATATAATACCCATTGGAAGTACAGCAAATCCACTGAGGAGGGGGCATAAACCCCTCGATGAGTAAATAATCCTAATGATTTATGTACAAAATAGTAAATGTTTAATATTGTTCTATGTGCCACCTTACTGACCAGCTAAGCTCTTGAATGTATTTGCATTGTCATACCCCAAGATCGATGCGAGACAAGTGAGTGTTCCCTTAGAGCTCTTTAGTTTCGTAGCAGAAAAAAGGTTATTTTACAATTATTTTAATTTAGAATACTCAATATCATCGCCATGGGCCAACTAATTCTCGTCCCAGCAAAAAATATAGTCCGGTTAAAAACACCAAACCACACTTTATTTCTCAATGGTTGAAGTAGCCCGCGCAGGTATATCGAGATAAATACATCATGCGACCACAAAGCCGAAAAATTCTTTTGTACGCTTGAGAAGACATAATGAATAGACATTAGACGCGGCTACCCTTATAGTTAACAAAGTGCAATTGTTCTCCTTTAGGCCACGTTTTTAGGTATAGTAATCCCGGAGCGTGAAAATGGATTACTATACTAATTCGTTTGCTTATTTTACAGGTAATTACTCATTTCCTTGAACCGTGAGTGATAATGATGCATATGTCGTTGGCCTTAATTTACTATAACTTTGCTATAATGTTGATACATACAGGGTGTCTACGAATTGCAGATGATAGAAATAGTTCATGGTTGCCAACGAGACCAGGCCGGGATTACTAAAGCTAAAATCTTCTTAGTTGCAACTCCAATCGGCACACCTATTATGTTGACCTGCACCTGCAAAACAAAGCCGCCTGGATCCTACTTCTTTGGTGTATAAACTTACTCACAACGCATTCTGGTTCATTAATTCAGTGGCCAATTCCGGGTATTAAGGACAATATATTATTTTATTTTATTAGATAGGTATGTGAAATGCCTGAGATCACAACGGAAAAACAGATATATTATGGTAAAACTAGGAAAGCCAGTGCCAGTGTTGGTCATGGACGCTGCGAGTGGCTAATTAAAATATATTAGTGCTTAAGCATTTTTGGAAGACATTTAATCAGACAATCCTCTCTCCCAAAATATTCTATCTATACCTTTAGTGTTCCTATAATGAAAACTCCCCAGAAATATTAATTGTTGAACGTATAAAAAATGTAGATAATATATTCAAAGTCAATGTCAACAATATTATTACTATGATTATTGGACTTTAACCCTTCTCCCAACTAATCAAATATACTTACTGGTTATAACTTGTCGCTGCATATATATAAATGTTTGTTTTTTTATTTTATTTCACTTTCAGAATATTCCTTGTTGAGTTTTATTGATTATTTTATATTATTGTAGTGAATTAATTTTTTTTTATTCTGTCCATCAGTGAAGTAATGAGGAAGGGGGCGGACCCTTCCTGAAACCATTTCGGAATTTGCTGTAAATCCGAAGATTTAGGAATTTGCCAAGACTCATTTGTAATTTCCTTAAAATTTCTGAAAAATTTCGCCTGCGGTTCATTTAAATGATAAAGGTGAGGTCGAAAACACATACCTAAAAAGACACACGGCGTCAAAATTAAAATAGCTCATTGGAGCAGATTTTGGTAAGTGTGCTTGGGATCTCCGTACAGACCGTCTTCCTGAAACTAATTTGTCTGCTTGTGAAGATATTTTGAAAGTACTTTAGCTAGTCTTTTGCCAAAATTGGACTGTGTTATGTTTGGAGGAGGCCTAAATGTCTATTGCTTGTTTAATAATAATACTAATAAAAATATTTTGCTAAAAATATTCGACAAATGAAATAGTTAACTCGCCAACACGTGTCACTAACACCTCCGGAAATTACTCGATGTTATTGTAGTGTTCCACAAAAATTATATTGACAATGTCAATGTTATAAGTATTATCTCGATGATGTCGACGAAATGGTAGCTTTTTAACGAACAATAATTGATAACACTATTTGATATCCGTGACCCCATTAAAACATCTAAATTTACCAAATCACCTGCACCTTGGCTTACCGATAATCTGTCAATGATTAAATTACGAAACAAAGCGATTGCCAAATACAAGAAGTTATTAGTTAGTTAAACTGAAGGTTCGTTAAATGAAAATCGTCAATTGCGTAATTTTGTAACTACGGCTATCAGAAATGAAAAAGAAAGCTTATCTTGCACATAAATCCAAGGAACCGGATACTATTGATGCTAATGGTAACTTTATATCTGATATATATTTGGATAAAATATATCTAATAGTGATATACACTGAGACGGTGTTTAAGTGCTGAAATTTCGAGAAGTACCTACTATTACGGATTTTTTAGAGGAAAATTAATGCCAGATTCTTATTCAGCATTGTTCGAAACCCAAACGTACCAATTTGCTTTGACGTAGCTCTACAGGGAGTTTAAAAATTTTTATTGCCACACTTAAGGGCTGACCACCCTCGTAAAATTTTTATTTATAGCTCGATTTTAATAAACTTTTTTTGTTGAGTAGAGCTTTAAAAATGGCATTAAATGCATAATTCAGGTGCCTCGTGCGTTCCACTGAGACGGTGTTTTAGTGCTGAAATTTCGAGAAGTACCTACTATTACGGATTTTTTAGAGGAAAATTAATGCCAGATTCTTATTCAGCATTGTTCGAAACCCAAACGTACCAATTTGCTTTGCCGTAGCTCTACACAGGGAGTTTCAAAATTTTTATTGCCACACTTAAGGGCTGACCACCCTCGTAAAATTTTTATTTATAGCTTGATTTTCATAAACTTTTTTGTTGGGTAGAGCTTTAAAAATGGCATTAAATGCATAATTCAGGTGCCTCGTGCGTTAAATTCATGGCCCACTGAGACGGTGTTTTAGCGCTGAAATTTCGAGAAGTACCTACTCTACTATTAGGGTTTTTTTAGAGGAAAATTAATGCCAGTTTCTTGTTCAGCGTTGTAGGAAACCCAAACGTACCAATTTGCATTACCGTAGCTCTACAGGGTGTTCCAAAAAAATTAAAAGGAAAAGTAAGGCCGGATTCTTATATGCAGTGAGAGGTTCCAAACAAAAAGGTACTAATTTGTAATTAATTTTCTTAATTTCTGGTAAGTTGGTCACTAAAATATTCATAAGGAACTCATATTCTTTCAAAAATTTATTAGCGAACAAATTTTTTATTTAATTTTATATCATCAAATACATGAATAAACAACACAACATATAACATAAACTCAAATTTCAGTCATTTCAGTTAGTCCTCCATTTTCTAATGAAAATTGGTACGTTTGGGTTTCCAACAACGTTGAATAAAAATCTAGCAAAAGTCTCTAATAGTACTTCTCGTAATTTCAGCACTAAAACTTCGTCTCAGTGGGCCATGAATGTAATGCACGAGAATGCCATTATTGAAGCTCTATCTAACAAAAAAAAAGTTTATGAAATCGAGCTAAAAATAAAAATTTTACAGGGGTGGTCACTAATTAAGTGGGTCACTAAAAATTTTGAAACACCCTGTAGAGCTATGGTAATGCAAATTGGTACGTTTGGGTTTCTAACAACGCTGAATAAGAATCCGGCATTGATTTTCCTCTAAAAAAATCCCTAATAGTATTTTTCGAAATTTCAGCACTAAAACACCGTCTCAGTGGGCCATGAATTTAAGGCACGAGGTACCTGAATTATGCATTTGATGCCATTTTTGAAGCTCTATCCAACAAAAAAAAGTTTATGGAAATTACATAAATAAAACTTTTACAGGGGTGGTCAGTCCTTAAGTGGGACACACTGTATGATCCTTTAACCCGATTGATGAGTTTGGTGTATCTCAAATACTGAATAGACTGTGTTCAAATGTTCTAGGAAGTGATGGAATACTTTTCAGAATGATTTCACTTGTAACACCTTACCTACTTCCCAAGGGCGTATCCAGGATTTCGCCTTGGGAGGGGTAATATAAAATATTTTGTTTGGTGCGTTCGTAAAAGCAATTTCAACTGAATATGGTGGTATTTTATTACCTACATAAAAAATATAAAACATTATAGGTATAAAAATATTTTTAAAAATAAATAAATTTCTTTAAAAGAATATAAAACTCTTAAAACCACATCCATATTACAATGGATTATAGGAATAAGAATATAGTTATCTATTATAATATGAAATCAATTTTTCTTTTTGTTTTTTTAGCATATCGCTCAATAACCCGAGAAACATCTGCATTGATTTCTCTGTGGGTAAATAGCAGTGCCAATCCTACCAATCGCTCTTCGCTGCGTCCATAGTGGAGCGTAACCAGGTTCTCAGTCTTTTCAATGAAGAAAAGCTTCGTTCTGTTGACGCAACACTAATTGGCAGAGCAATTAATATGTGTAGAATTTTTTTTATAGTAGGAAATATGTCTTCATCACAGTCTTTATAAATTGTAAGGATATCACAAATATTATTGTCGACTCTACATTTTTTTGCCATAAATCTAACTCTCCTTGCAATTTAATTTTTATTACTTCGTCAGACTCTTGACTAAATTTACCTAAATATAGAGTTGAGAAATTGGACATATGATGGGCTTGGGGGTAATTACCCCCTGTACCCCCCCCCCCCTTGAATACGCCCTTGCTACTTCTTAACATCATGGACATTAATAAATGCCTCACTACCAGTAAATTCTCTTCAGCATGGAAGAATGCACAAGTAACGCCAATAGCGAAAAAGTAACTCTACGTGTATTTCTCAATTTTAGCCTATTAGTATCTTTCCTACCATTTCTAAGGTACTGGAAATAGTGGTCTACTAGCAGCTTTATGTATATTTTAATAGAAACAAACAATCTGGATTTAGTGCATAGCACAGTACTAGTACAGCTTTGGTAGATTCGAAGTAACTGATAATATTCTCCGAGCATGTGATAAAGGTGAAAATTGTATTGTATTATTAGACTACAGCAAATCTTTTGATACCTCTGATCATTTAATACTTTGTTAAAAACTGCTATTCTTCGGACTGGATATCTCCGCAACTATCTTTAAAACAAGTATCATAAAGTTAAATTTAATAATGGCACCGCTTCAATGCTGAGTTGGTGACTAAAGCCACCAATACGCCGATGATATGCGGGTGTATTTTTTGATTTCATGACACACCGTGCGAATGGGCTGCTATACTTAACAGGGACTTGGATACAATCTAGATATAAGATTTGTCTGTTCCATGGACTACTTCTAAATGAGGCAAAGTCTCAGAATATATAAAATAATGTCCACTCGTGTGGCAAATTAGGAGTGTATTTGGATACTCGACTGAAATTTGAAACACATGTTTCAAAGTTACTCCAGTACAGTGTTCTTATACAAAGGACACCTTGCAACTGACGTCAAATTACAATTATGAGACAGTTTCATACTTTCGCGTCTGGTATACTGTGATACAGTATACTAGCCAGCATTAAATTGTAGGGAAAAAGGTAGCCTACAGAAGCTTCAAAACTGTTGTCTTAATTTAGCTGCGGAGCTCGATATTACGACCATGTCACTCCACTTTTTAAGTTAAAGTTTTTGGTATAACACCAATTGGGTTGACACGATGACCGGAACCGTCTGAACGTTTTCCATATTAAATTGCCTTCTAATTCTTTTTTCTAGGTCACTGTACTTCGCGATCTTCTCGGCCTGCTTCACTCTCAGGTTGTTGTTTGGGCCACATCAATCAGAGTTGTCTTCCTAGAAATTTTATCAACTATTATGAGGTCCGGTCTGTTATGGGCAAGTCATTAATCTGTCAGAACTGCACGATACCAGTACTCTTGTAGTTAATGTTTTCAAGAACAGGCTCCGGTGTGTAGCTGCAATATGGGTCCTTCTCTTCCTGCACAAGCTGCAGTTTTTCCGCCAGTTCCTGGTGCAAGATCTTGGCAACCGAATCGTGTCGTTCCTTATATTCCGTTGATGCGAACATCTGACATCCTCTTGTTATGTGCAGCTAATAGTTCAACGCTAACTTGTCGACATGTTCCTGGTTGATGCCTCCTGTGCAGCTGCTTCTCCAGCCACATCTGTAGGGTCCGGTGGTGATTTTGATGCTCGTCGCTCGTGTTCCCTCAGACGTAGCGGTGTTGATCCAATTGCTTATTGAGGTCTGCCAATTATCTTCCTGCTAGTTGATATGACAATGATGTTCTTTCTACGGCGCTACGGGGATGATGTTTATGAGCTTTTGACAGTAGTGACCTAACTTTTCGCTGCAGGTTGTTGATGTCCGTGATGGTCTAATTCACTATTCTGACCGAATAATGTACAGAGCACGCATACGTGCACGCCCTTCGCCCAGCCCTTCTGCCATGATGTTGTTCCGCGCGCAGTGAGCATATAGGTTGTCCGGTAAGTATGGGGCAATCTCGTAGAAGCGGGTAGGCGACGTCAAAATATTAAGGTTGAGCTATTAACATCTAAGGGTCAAGTCTCAATAGTTACTGAGATACAGGGCGTTCCCTAATAGCACAAGGACATCCGACAGATGTCCGACGGACATCCTCATTCGGATATTTGGACATCCCCTGGACATCCGTATACATCCTATGGACGTCCATCGGATGTCAGCAAGACATCCAAATGTCACAACTTGGGACATCCATAAGACGTCTATTTGGGACATCCACTGGATTACTGATTAGGACATTTTTAGGATATAAATTTTACTTACCTTTTACTTTTACCCCTTTTAATTTACGCCCACGCCCCTTGGGTAAACAAATAAAATTAGTAAATAAAGTACTTATGGGAGGATAGATAACCAAATGGCTGTCAATTCATCAAACCTTGGTGATGAAAACAAATTTCATATAGGTAGGTAGGTATTTCAATTATTACAATTACAACAGCAACTAATATTGGAACTTAAGTTTCTCACGACATTAAATATATAGGACCTGACAGATTTGGCAATCGTTTATCCCCTCTTAAATATTTTACTGAACAGATTAATACTTATAACAATATATTTTTCATTTAATTTATTACACATAAAATAATTTTAGGTACCTATATAGGTACCTATCTATTGTTTTCTGCGGCATATAACCATTATTTTACTCGCCTGAGATTTTTATTGCTTCTTCTACATCTTTTTTCTGCTGCAATTTTCCTTTTTAGATTTAATTACTCAGCACCTAAAACAAAAAGAAATACTTTTATGTATAAAAAATAGTTTATAAGACCTGCAATGTGTTCAAATTAGAGTTGAGAAGGGATATTTTCTAAAATTTATTTGTGGCGCAAACAGATCCATTTAATTTTTATTTGGGTTTTTCGCCACCAAACTGATTGAAAGACAACTTTTTCAAGTTGCCTCGAAAATTCATAAATTATTAACACCGAACGAACGAAGCTTTAAACGTGTAACTCAAAAAATAACTTCAACAAATTTGTTTTCTGAGCTTTCGGAGGATAAATCTTCCTCCTTTCTCAAAGATCATGTCACGTCAAAGTGAAGTGACAGATTAATAAATTTCAGGTCAAAATGTCATGACAACAGAAACAATAGCCTAGCCACCTGCCTGATATTGTACCCTGTGTTTTATCTAATTATCTATACTAACTTCTCTTTGAATAAGTGGCAATAATATTTTACTGAATTCCATTGAACATTCAGCAACACAGTTGCCCGTATTTCCTAGAATAAATGCAGATTCTTTAATTTTTCGTCTATTTCCTACTTCTTTTAGAATTGGTTTGGAACTATCCCACAATATCCTATGATTGTTATTAAAGGAATGTTCACATATAACGTCCCTCGGATGTCTATTGTAAGTACAAACATTTAACGTCCAAATACGGACGTCCCTGGGACGAACAATTGACGTCCAAAAACGGACTTCCTTGGGATGTACATTTTATGTCCTGGACGTTTCGACCAAATATGGACATTATATGGACATCCCTCGGACATTGTGTGCTATTAGGGTTGTGGCTCTTTTTTGAAATTGAATTATAGTAATATTTCCCAAAATAATCAAGCTGCTAAAATTTGGAACTGCTTTGTTTTTGGGGATGGAGAATAAGCTGAAAATGTTAATTTCTATGTATCTCGCAGAGGGCACCACTTGCGCTATTTTTGGTTCTTGCGTGTACTCGTAACTTTTTTGAGGTTATCTTTTTGGTCTTGCAGGTCCATCATTTTAGTGCAACTTTTCATTTGCCAACCAAAGTGTATACTTGTTTCATAACGATAGAATAGACCGTTTGTGTTGAAATTGGCAAAACGTGCCGGAAAACACCTGTTAACATTCGAAACATTAAAATTTCCATCTACCGCTTTTTGAACCATTCCTATTTAAAGAGAGAAAAAAATCCTTATGAACAACGCATCAAAAATTATTCACTTTCAAAATGGAAAGGATTGAATTTGAAAAAATATGGAAATACTATTTCAAAAAACCAATGGTGTTTTCACCAATGTCCATTTAGCATTTTTTTCTTCATTTTCATTGTACAGTTGATCTGTAACATTTGAAAGCGGTAGGTGAAAATTGTATGTTTCAAGTGCTGGAGTTAACAGGTGTTTTCGGGCACGTTTTGCCAATTTCAACGCAAACGGTTGATTTTATAGTTATAAAACAAGTATACACTTTTGTTTGCAAGGGAAAAGGTGGCATTTTCAGAGGATCGAGCAAGGCTTCATTAACTAAGATAGTTAGTAGGTCATGCGTGCAATATAACGTCTTAATCCAAGTATGGTAGGGACCTTTTTCTGATCGTTCAAAGGATTTGGATCTCGTTTCCTGTTGTTATTAACCTTGTATCTCCTCAGGCGCCCTGCGAAAATAGAAAGTTTTTGTTTTAATGTATCAAGACATTGTTGAGCAGTGATGTCCGCGGGGTCATGCTGAGAATGCATTTGGGTGCGGCTCATTGTTGCCTGCACCTCCCTCTGGATCTTTCTAGTTCTAACCCCTCTGATATATTCCGTTACTTGTCCTATGTCTTTACGGAGACTCTCGGTCTTCCGATATTATTCGTACCTCCTATTAAGCTATTCGTGGTTCTGGTCTTACACGATTCAACTCTTGGGCCGTCTGGATCTTGGCTCCCATTACAGTGATAATTGCCGTTGCGGTACAGTAGATTAACTTATGCATATGTTCCAATGTTGGTGTCACTGAAACATAATTAGGTAAAATTCTGGTGTTCATAAGATCGAGCAAGATTGCAAGTTTCTTGAAAGAGTTAGTAACGGTGTCTGTTCAGTGGGTCTGTGCCTTCGTATCGTAATGCTGCCTTTCTCATCTGTGTGTCTGAGCTTTTAAAGTATTCTTCTTTGTCCGATTCCCGATTCCCAATTGTTAGTTCTTTCGTTTCGGCTTCTGGTTGTGTTCCAGGCTCTTGAATTTCCCCGTTGTCGTTCAAGTCCAAGTGTTCGCCATGAATCTCTAGCTCAACTTCTCGTTTGATAGCGTTTCTGGGGTACGATGATTTCTGAGAATAGTTTGATACCTACTGATTTGACATTCTTTGTTCAAATACTTGTATGTGTGGAAACTCCCTACAGACCTCGGAATGTCGTTGTTGATAGCCGATCATCTCTTGTCCTAAGTTTTTCACCCTGTAAAAAATGCGCATAATCGATTCACTCACGGACCCAGTCCATTTCATGCGTCGTCGGTGTAATCTCGTCTGAGTGAACGCTGACTGAAGTTTCCGCGCAGCACCTTCGGTGGGTGGAACCCTAGTTCTCGTTTGGCTCCCCTGTTGTAGGTGTTCGTGTTGTTGTTCTTGTCATTGGGCTGTAGGTGTTTGTGCGACAGGGGCTCGCCTCGTCAGCACCCAGTCACTGACGTCCTGCTTATCCCTGTGTAACTAGAAATCGCGGGATTATCACACCCGTAGGTCTGCCCCTGTCACAGGCCAAGCCTCTCCATGCGTAACTGGGAGCGCGGGATTGTCACACCCATGGATCTGCCTCTCTCACAGGTAAAATTCCCCTGAGGTTCATTATCATTATAATATATATTAATAGCTGATAAGGGTGTTCTTTTCTAAAATCGAGGGAAAAGGTACCTTTTGTATTCGGCTGTTTTCGGCGAGGGGAGGCCGCGAAGCGGCCGACCTTCGTCGTTAGGGGGTAGGGGAGGGACGGGCCCAGTGCGGAGGCGCAATCTCGAGGCCGGTGGATCTTTCTTCGCTTAATTACGGCCGCCAGAAGCGGTGGTACGGTGGGGGTCACGTGGTGTGCGGTAAAGAGGAACATAGGTTTTCGGGTGATACAGTGGCCCGTGAAAACTGTCTCGGTCGGGAGCGAGGCGAAGAAGATGCTTAAATAGGGCGGTAGGGCGAGGGAAATCGCAATGGGAAGGAAGAGGAAGGTTCGATTAAGAGATTTAACACTTTTTCGGATTTTTAAAGAGGTAAATCGAGAGTTATTAAGCTTTTTTTCCGAGAGAAATCGGATCGTTTTTATGTGTCGTGCTGCGCCAAAAAATTAGTCAAAAAAAGTCGCGAAATTGTCAGAAACTGCCCGTTTTCGTCGGGCCGTAGCCACGTTATTTGAGCTCGGGGCCGCGAGGTCGCAATTTTTAAAGCTTCCTCCATGTCTTCAGGTCAGGTTCGGATGCCTCCGGCGCCCCGGAAAAATCGAGAAATGAGAAAAACCACGCAATTTTCAAGGGCGGTTTCGGAGGATTTCCGTCGATTTCGCTGATTGTACAGCCGTCCCATTTCTCGGAAGAATAAAATCGAGATTGCGGAAATTTCTCAGATATCTGATCTTCGAGGTTTCTTTCGGTACCGGAGGAAAGTACGAGACCCAACTAAGAGATCTACCACCTCCTCCGATTTTTAAAACGGCTCTGTCCGAGGTTATAGAAATTCCTTTGCCAAGAAGATGGTCCATGTTCGTGGGACTGATTGTAAGATTAGTCACTAAAAACTCTGGCAACCTAACGGCGCGAGTTTTTCCTGCTGGCTGTGTCGCGCGAGGGGTTAGATTCTCCGTCAGTCGCGCCTTCGAGGTTATGGCGGGAAGCCAAACCGCGACTTGAGGGTGCATACAGGATGTCGACATGTGAATTTTTTTGTCGGCCGAAGAACTAAGCACCTGTTGAATATCTGCGATTCCGAAATGGACGTATACTGGGAGTGAGGATTTCAAGTTACCGAACACCTGTTGAATAATTGCACTTTTTCGAAGCGGTCGAGGCGGAGGGTTGGAATTTTGATTTTTGCCGCCAAAACAACGTCCCTTAGGTTATGGACGACTTTCAGACTGAGAATTTAGTTGTAAATTTACGATACGACATAACCTCGAAATTCTTTAAGCGGCCGTAACTCCTATGCCGTTAGAGATACGGCGTTGCCGTTTGTTTTGATTGTAAGCATATGGGGGGAGGAAAAAAATGGACGACGAAAATTTTTCATGGCCACCTCGATTTTGACAGAACAAATGCAACTTTGCTATCTTTAGAGATAGGAGATCCGGGTTTTCTTTGTTGGGTTGCCAGGGCGAAATGATTGAGAAACGTGAAAAAAAAATTTCCATGGCCTACTCGATTTCGCCGGAAAACACAACTTTTCTATGCGACTAGATAGAAAGACGGGACAAAGTGCGTTAGGTAGAGGATGTAAAATGACGCTGCGCCGAAAATTTTTTTTTCCATGGCCCACTTGGATTTTTCTTAGGTGAATAACTTTCTTATTAATAGAGATAGAGACTTGCGGTTTTCTTTGATAGGCCCCATATGCCAAGGGGAAAATTATCGAAGAAAAAAATTTTCCATGGCACACTCGGTTTTTCCAGAACAGATACAACTTTTTTGTTTGGCGAGATAAAAATTTCGTTCCCGCGGCGATCGAACGGGTGGGGGAAAGGAAGAAAAACGACGACAAAGAAAATTTCCCCGCCTACTTGATTTTAGAGAAAACAACGGAAACTTTTTCATTTTCAGAGATAGAGACTTGGTTCCTGCTGGGATGAAAAGAGCACTAAAAAGCAAAAAAAAAGTTACTCAAAACATTTTTTCTCGGCCGCCTTGATTACTTAGAAAATATCGATTTTAGTAAATCGCGACGAGCGAAGCGAGGAGCAATGGCCGGCAGAGCCCACCGGCGCCGGCCAGAGCCCACCGACGCCGGCCAGAGCCCACCGGCGCCGGCCAGAGCCCATCCTTCTCTCCAGGATTGCCGCGCGAGGCCGAAGGCCGAGTGCGGCAATAGACCAAGGGAGCGACGCACGAGGGCGAAGCCCGAGTGCGGCGCCCAACGCGACGAGCGAAGCGAGGCGCCAAAATTGACGCACGAGGCCGTAGGCCGAGGGCGGCAATAAGCCGAGGGGTATCTGGCGCGGAAGGGACGTGAGGCCGCGAAGCGGCCGAACTCCCATGGTGACGAACCACGAGCGAGCTACCTAAAAGAAGCCTGTCGCGACGAGCGAAGCGAGGAGCAACGGCCGGCAGAGCCCACGCGCGAGTTACCCAAAAGAAGACTGTCGCGACGAGCGAAGCGAGGAGCAATGGCCGGCAGAGCCCACGCGCGAGTTACCTAAAAGAAGGTTGCGGCGGCGAAGCCGCCGCCGGCCGCAGGCCTGGGGAGACGCCCACCCTGCGCGCAAGCGCAGGTGGGCGAATTGCTAGTTAGTATATATTAATAGCTGATAAGGGTGTTCTTTTCTAAAATCGAGGAAAAAAAGTACCTTTTGTATTCGGCTGTTTTCGGCGAGGGGAGGCCGCGAAGCGGCCGACCTTCGTTGTTAGGGGGTAGGGGAGGGACGGGCCCAGTGCGGAGGCGCAATCTCGAGGCCGGTGGATTTTTCTTCGCTTAATTACGGCCGCCAGAAGCGATGGTAAGGTGGGGGTCACGTGGTGTGCGGTAAAGAGGAACATAGGTTTTCGGGTGATACAGTGGCCCGTGAAAACTGTCTCGGCCGTGAGCGGGGCGAAAATGATTCTTAAATAGGGTCGTAGGGTGAGGGAAATCGCAACTGGAAGCAAGAGGATGGTCAGATTAAGAGATTTAACACTTTTTCTAATTTTTAAAGAGGTAAATGCGAGAGTTATTAAGCTTTTTTCCCGAGAGAAATCGGATCGTTTTTATGTGTCGCGCTGCGCCAAAAAATTAGTCAAAAAAAGTCGCGAAATTGTCAGAAATTGCCCGTTTTCGTCGGGCCGTAGCGTCGTTATTTCGGCCCGGGGCCGCCAGGTCGCAATTTTTAAAGCTTCCTCCATGTCTTCGGGTCGTGTTTGGATGCCTCCGGCGCCCCCGAAAAATCGAGAAATGAGAAAAAATACGCAATTTCCAAGAGCGGTTTCGGAGGATTTCCGTCCATTTCGCTGTTTCTACAGCCGTCCCATTTCTCGGAAGAATAAAATCGACATTGCGGAAATTTGCTCAGATATCGGATCTTCGAGGTTTCTTTCGGTACCGGAGGAAAGTACGAGACCCAACTAAGAGATCTACCACCTCCTCCGATTTTTAAAACGGCTCTATTCGAGGTTATAGAAATTCCTTTGCCAAGAAGATGGCCCATGTTCGTGGCACTGATTGTAAGATTAGTCACTAAAAACTCCGGCAACCTAACGGCGCCAGTTTTTCCTGCTGGCGGTGTCGCGCGAGGGGTTAGATTTTCCGTCAGTCGCGCCTTCGAGGTTATGGCGGGAAGCCAAACCGCGCCTTGAGGGTGCATACCGGATGTCGACATGTGGATTTTTTTGCCGGCCGAAGAACTAAGCACCTGTTGAATATCTGCGATTCCGAAATGGACGTATACTGGGGGTGAGGATTTCAAGTTACCGAACACCTGTTGAATATTTGCTCTTTTTCGAAGCGGTCGACGCGGAGGGTTGGAATTTTTGATTTTTGCCGCCAAAACGACGTCCCTTAGGTTATGGACGATTTTCAGACTGAGAATTTAGTTGTAAACTTACGATACGACATAACCTCGAAATTCTTTAAGCGGCCGTAACTCCCGTGCCGTTAGAGATACGGCGTTGCCGTTTGTTTTGATTGTAAGCATATGGGGGGAGGAAAAAAATGGACGACGAAAATTTTTCATGGCCACCTCGATTTTGACAGAACAAATGCAACTTTGCCATCTTTAGAGATAGGAGATCCGGGTTTCCTTTGTTGGATTGCCGGGGCGAAATGATTGAGAAACGTGAAAAAAAATTTTCCATGGCCTACTCGATTTAGCCGGAAAACACAACTTTTCTATGCGACTAGATAGAAAGACGGGACAAAGTGCGTTAGGTAGAGGATGTAAAATGACGCTGCGCCGAAATTTTTTTTTTCCATGGCCCACTTGGATTTTTCTTAGGTGAATAACTTTCTTATTAATAGAGATAGAGACTTGCGGTTTTCTTTGATAGGCCCCGTATGCCGAGGGCAAAATTATCGAAGAAAAAAATTTTCCATGGCTCGCTCGGTTTTCCCAGAACAGATACAACTTTTTTGTTTGGCGAGATAAAAATTTCGTTCCGGCGGCGATCGAACGGGTGGGAGAAAGGAAGAAAAACGACGACAAAGAAAATTTCCCCGCCTACTTGATTTTAGAGAGAACAAAGGAAACTTTTTCATTTTCAGAGATAGAGACTTGGTTCCTGCTGGGATGGAAAGGGCACTGAAAAACAAAAAAAAAGTTACTCGAAACATTTTTTCTCGGCCGCCTTGATTACTTAGAAAATATCGATTTTAGCAAATCGCGACGAGCGAAGCGAGGAGCAATGGC
Source organism: Pseudeuparius sepicola (assembly GCA_963920635.1). Classification (NCBI taxonomy): domain Eukaryota; kingdom Metazoa; phylum Arthropoda; class Insecta; order Coleoptera; family Anthribidae; genus Pseudeuparius; species Pseudeuparius sepicola. The sequence continues at coordinate 39,150,370 of OY987302.1, read as the reverse complement.
CGGCAGAGCCCACCGGCGCCGGCCAGAGCCCATCCTTCTCGCCAGGATTGCCGCGCGAGGCCGAAGGCCGAGTGCGGCAATAGACCAAGGGAGCGACGCACGAGGGCGAAGCCCGAGTGCGGCGCCCAACGCGACGAGCGAAGCGAGGCGCCAATATTGACGCACGAGGCCGTAGGCCGAGGGCGGCGATAAGCCGAGGGGTATCCGGCGCGGAAGGGACGTGAGGCCGCGAAGCGGCCGAATTCCCATCGTGACGAACCACGAGCGAGCTACCTAAAAGAAGCCTGTCGCGACGAGCGAAGCGAGGAGCAACGGCCGGCAGAGCCCACGCGCGAGTTACCCAAAAGAAGACTGTCGCGACGAGCGAAGCGAGGAGCAATGGCCGGCAGAGCCCACGCGCGAGTTACCCAAAAGAAGCCCGTCGCGACGAGCGAAGCGGGGAGCAATGGCCGGCAGAGCCCACGCGCGAGTTACCAAAGGAAGCCTGTCGCGACGAGCGAAGCGAGGAGCAATGGCCGGCAGAGCCCATCCGTCTCGCGCGAGGCCGAAGGCCGAGTGCGGCAATAAGCCAAGGGAGCGCTGCACGAGGCCGAAGGCCGAGTGTGGCGCCCAGTGCAACAAGCGAAGCGAGGCCGAAGCCCGAGAGAGGCAATAATTTGAGGGGTATCCATTGCGAGGGGGATGTGAGGCCGCGAAGCGGCCGAACTTCGGCGGCGGCGAAGCCGCCGCACTGACCAGACATTCAAAGTCCCCGCGCGAGTTACCTAAAAGAAGGTTGCGGCGGCGCAGCCGCCGCCGGCCGCAGGCCTGGGGAGACGCCCACTCTGCGCGCCAGCGCAGGTGGGCGAATTGCTAGTTATACTATATTAATAGCTGACTGCATTTCTATTATCGTTTTGGGCCGGAAAAAGGGTCGATTTGTTAGTCCCGTTTTTCGGCGAGGCGGCCGCGAAGCGGTCGCCGAGCGGTACGCGCGCCTCCGGCCGTCCTCGCTTCATCGAACGCCCATACTCTCGACGGGCGAAAGCGTCTCTTCGCCGAGAAAAGACGCCAGAAGCGGGGGTAAGTTTCGGTCCTCCGGCGCCGGCGATCGGGCCCGGGGGTGGGACAGTTCCGCCGAAAACCGTCTCGGTCGGGAGCGGGGCGAAAATGATTCGTAAGTAGGGTGGTAGGGGGAAGGAAATCGCAAGGGGAAGGAAGAGGAAGGTTCGATTAAGAGATTTAACACTTTTTCTGATTTTTAAAGAGGTAAATGCAGGAGATATTAAGCTTTCTTGGTGAGAGAAATCGGATCGTTTTTATGTAACACGCTGCGCCCAAAAATTTGTCAGAAAAGTCGCGAGATTGTCAGAAATTGCCCTTTTTCGTCGGGCCGTAGCCGCGTTATTTAGGCTCGGGGCCGCGAGGTCGCAATTTTTGAAGCTTCCTCCATGTCTTCGGGTCAGGTTCGGACGGCTCCGGCGCCCCCGAAAAATCGAGAAATAAGAAGAAACACGCGATTTCCGAGAGTGGTTCCGGAGGCTTCTCGGACGGATTTTTTCGAAACCGCCGGGTATGAGATTTCTTCGACTTTCAAATCTTGACGGGCCGGAGGTTGGAATTTCCCGTCAGGTACGCCAAAAATCGTCCTTTTAGGTTACGGCGAGCTTTCAAACCGCGACTCGAAGGTGCATACCGGGCGTCGACATGTGAATTTTCGGGCCGGCCGAAGGCGATTCGGAAAAGTTCGGGTCGTTTCGGCGAAACCCACACCTGTTGAGTATTTGCAATTTCGAACCGGACGATACGGGGGTGAGAATTCGAGGTAACGGAACCGAGAGTAGGCGCACCTGTTGAACGCTGGCGTTTTTTTTCGAAGCGGTCGACGCGGAAGGTTGGAATTCTGGCCGCCAAAAAAAACGTCTTTTAGGTTACAGAGAACTTTCAAACTGCGAATGCGTACCGGGTGTCTCTTTCTGGAAAATGCGATGGGCGAAAATTTTTGATTTTTGCCGCCAAAACCACGTCCCCTAGGTTATGGACGACTTTCAGACTGCGAATTTAACTAATTTCCAAGACACAACATAACCTGGAAATTCCTTAAGCGGCCGTAACTCCTAGGCCGACAGAGATACGGGGTTGCCGTTTGTTTTGATTGTAAGCAGATGGGGAGAGGAAAAAAATGGACGACGAAAATTTTCCATGGCCACCTCGATTTTCACAAAACAAATGCAACTTTGCTATCTTTAGTGATAGGAGATCCGGGTTTCCTTTGTTGGGTTGCCAGGGCGAAGTGATTGAGAAATGTGAAAAAAAATTTCCATGGCCTACTCGATTTCGCCGGAAAACACAACTTTTTTATGCGACTAGATAGAAAGACGGGACAAAGTGCGTTAGGTAGGGGATGTAAAATGACGCTGCGCCGAAAAAAAAAATTTCCATGGCTCACTTGGATTATTCTTAGGTGAATGACTTTCTTATTAATAAAGATAGAGACTTGCGGTTTTCTTTGATCGGCCCCATATGCCGAGGGGAAAATTATCGAAAAAAAAATTTTCCCATGGCACACTCTGTTTTCCCACAACAGATACAACTTTTTTGTTTGGCGAGATAAAAATTTCGTTCCGGCGGCGATCGAACGGGTGGGGGGAAGGGAGAAAAACGACGGTAAAGAAAATTTCCCCGCCTACTTGGTTTTAGAGAAAACAACGAAAACTTCTTTATTCATAGAGTTCGGAAAAATATGAAAAGTGCGTTGTTACTCTCTGAAGAAACCCTGTAAATTTTGTCTGCGAAAAATTTTTCCTACGCCCACTATATTTTCGAGAAAACGCGTGCAACTTTTTCGTTTTCAAAGGTAGAAACTTGGTTTCTTCGGCGATGTAAGGGGCACGCGAAAGTAAATAAAAGTTACTCGAAACGATTTTTTTCCAATCTACTTGATCCTCGAGAAAAACGATAAAACGGATTCCCGGGACTTGGCCGTTTTTTTTGAGCGGTTTTTTTTTCAGAACCCTCAGGTATACAAGACTTTTAGAATTTCAAACGTTAAAAATGATGGCTAACCTATTTTCGGGTTAGGTTAGACGTCACTATGCGACTTGGGAAAGCATATACCTGGCGTCGATATGAACGATTCAATATTCAGTTAGGAGGGAAGAGAATCGACGCGGGTAACTGCCCTTTTTATGGACACCCTGTATATTTGTGACGAAAAAAAAATTCTCCCCCGCGCGCCCCCCCGTCCTCCTGAAAGCCCAACTCCCTTACGGACGCGTATGCCTTCCTTCCAACTGGCTTGGGTAGGAGGGAAGCGAATCGAAGCGGGTAACTGCCCTTTTTTGGACACCCCGTATATTTGTGTCGAAAAAAAAATTGTCCCCCGCGCCACCCCCGTCCTCCTGAAAGCCCAACTCCCTTACGGACGCGAATGCCTTCCTTCCAACTGGCTTGGGTTGGAGGGAAGCGAATCGGCGCGGGTAACTGCCCTTTTTTGGACACCCCGTATATTTGTGTCGAAAAAAAAATTGTCCCCCGCGCCACCCCCGTCCTCCTGAAAGCCCAACTCCCTTACGGACGCGTATGCCTTCCTTCCAACTGGCTTGGGTAGGAGGGAACCGAATCGACGCGGGTAACTGCCCTTTTTTGGAAACCCCGTATATTTGTGTTGAAAAAAATTTTTCCCCCGCGCGCCCCTCCGTCCTCCTGAAAGCCCAACTCCCTTACGGACGCGTATGCCTTCCTTCCAACTGGCTTGGGTAGGAGGGAAGCGAATCGACGCGGGTAACTGCTCTTTTTTTGGACACCCTGTATATTCGTGTCGAAAAAAAAATTCTCCACCGCGCGCCCACCCGTCCTCCTGAAAGCCCAACTCCCTTACGGACGCGTATACCTTCCTTCCAACTGGCTTGGGTAGGAGGGAAGCGAATCGAAGCGGGTAACTGCCCTTTTTTTGGACACCCTGTATATTCGTGTCGAAAAAAAAATTCTCCCCCGCGCGCCCCCCCGTCCTCCTGAAAGCCCAACTCCCTTACGGACGCGTATGCCTTCCTTCCAACTGGCTTGGGTAGGAGGGAAGCGAATCGGCGCGGGTAATTGCCCTTTTTTGGACACCCTGTATAATCGTGTTGAAAAAAATTTGCCTCCGCTACTTGGTTTTCGAGAAAATACGCGCAACTTTTTTATTTTCAGAGATTGGAATAAACGGAGAAGTGCACGATCACTTTCTCGAAACACCCTGTATATTTTAACCGAAAAAAATTTTCCGTCCACATACGGAATTTTCTAGAAAACGCGTGCTACATTTTCGTTTTCAAAGGTAGAAACTTGGTTCCTTCGGGGATGTAAAGGGCACGCGAAACAAAATATAAGTTACTTGAAACAATTTTTTCCAGCCTACTTGATTTTCAAGAAAAACGATAAAACAGATTCCCGGGACTTAGCCATTTTTTCAGAAGATTTTTTCTTTCAGAACCCTCAGGTATACGAGACTTTTATACTTTCAAAATGATGGCTAACCTACATTCAGGTTAAGATTCCTATGACAGGGGTGTATAGCAAAGGAAATGATCTAGGGGTTAGGATCAGACGTCGATATGCGACTTGGTGTACCGGGTGTCTCTTTCTGGAAAATGTGATGGGCGAAACAACGTGGAATTTTACGATGCATTTCGGAGGTTAGATTCGCCGTCAGTCGCGCCTTCGAGGTTATGGCGGGAAGTCAAACCGCCACTTGAGGGTGCATATACTCGGTGTCGACGTGCGGATTTTTTCGACGGCCGAAGAACTCGCACCTGTTAAATATCTGCGACTTCGAAATGGACGTATACGGGTGTGACAATTTCAAGTTACCGAACACCTGTTGAATATTTGCGCTTTTTCGAAGCTGTCGACGCGGAGGGTTGGAATTTTTGATTTTTGCCGCCAAAACAACGTCCCTTAGGTTATGGACGACTTTCAGGCTGCGAATTTAGTTGGAAATTTACGATACAACATAACCTCGAAATTCTTTAAGCGGCCGTAACTCCTATGCCGCTAGAGATACGGGGTTGCCGTTTGTTTTGATTGTAAGCAGATGGGGGAGGAAAAAAATGGACGACGAAAATTTTCCATGGCCACCTCGATTTTGACAGAACAAATGCAACTTTGCTATCTTTAGAGATAGGAGATCCGGGTTTCCTTTGTTGGGATGCCGGGGCGAAATGATTGAGAAATGTGAAAAAAAATTCCATGGCCTACTCGGTTCCGCCGGAAAACACAACTTTTCTATGCGACGAGATAGAAAGACGGGACAAAGTGCGTTAGGTAGAGGATGTAAATGGCCGGCAGAGCCCACGCGCGAATTACCCAAAAGAAGCCCGTCGCAACGAGCGAAGCGAGGAGCAATGGCCAGCAGCGCCCACGCGCGAGTTACCTAAAAGAAGCCTCTCGCGACGAGCGAAGCGAGGAGCAATGGCCGGCAGCGCCCACGCGCGATTTACCCAAAAGAAGCCTGTCGCGACGAGCGAAGCGAGGAGCAAGGGCCGGCAGAGCCCACGCGCGAGTTACCCAAAAGAAGCCTGGCGCGACGAGCGAAGCGAGGAGCAATGGCCGGCAGAGCCCACGCGCGAGTTACACAAAAGAAGCCTGTCGCGACGAGCGAAGCGAGGAGCAATGGCCGGCAGAGCCCACGCGCGAGTTACCCAGAAGAAGCCTGTCGCGACGAGCGAAGCGAGGAGCAATGGCCGGCAGAGCCCACGCGCGAGTTACCCAGAAGAAGCCTGTCGCGACGAGCGAAGCGAGGAGCAATGTAGGGCAGAGCCCACGCGCGAGTCATCCAAAAGAAGCCTGTCGCGACGAGCGAAGCGAGGAGCAATGTACGGCAGAGCCCACGCGCGAGTTACCCAAAAGAAGCCTGTCGCGACGAGCGAAGCGAGGAGCAATGGCCGGCAGAGCCCACGCGCGAGTTACCCAAAAGAAGCCTGTCGCGACGAGCGAAGCGAGGAGCAATGTACGGCAGAGCCCACGCGCGAGTTACCCAAAAAAGCCTGTCGCGACGAGCGAAGCGAGGAGCAATGGCCGGCAGCGCCCACGCGCGAGTTACCCAAAAGAAGCCTGTCGCGACGAGCGAAGCGAGGAGCAATGTACGGCAGAGCCCACGCGCGAGTTACCCAAAAGAAGCCTGTCGCGACGAGCGAAGCGAGGAGCAATGGCCGGCAGAGCCCACGCGCGAGTTACCCAAAAGAAGCCTGTCGCGACGAGCGAAGCGAGGAGCAATGGCCGGCAGCGCCCACGCGCGAGTTACCCAAAAGAAGCCTGTCGCGACGAGCGAAGCGAGGAGCAATGTACGGCAGAGCCCTCGCGCGAGTTACCCAGAAGAAGCCTGTCGCGACGAGCGAAGCGAGGAGCAATGGCCGGCAGAGCCCACGCGCGAGTTACCCAGAAGAAACCTGTCGCGACGAGCGAAGCGAGGAGCAATGGCCGGCAGCGCCCACGTGCGAGTTACCCAAGAGAAGCCTGTGGCGACGAGCGAAGCGAGGAGCAATGGCCGGCAGCGCCCACGCGCGAGTTACCCAAAAGAAGCCTGTCGCGACGAGCGAAGCGAGGAGCAAGGGCCGGCAGAGCCCACGCGCGAGTTACCCAAAAGAAGCCTGGCGCGAAAGTAGTAAAGAAGGTTGCGGCGGCGAAGCCGCCGCCCGCCGCAGGCCTGGGGAGACGCCCAACCTGCGCGCCAGCGCAGGTGGGCGAATTGCTAGTTCTTATCATTATTATTAATATTAATATTATTATTATTACTCCCTTAAGAACAGAATTAATATTTTCCACCCATGAAAAAATATAAAAGTCAATAGATATGTTTCAAAATACATTGAGTAACATCAAGCCAAAATCTTTATAAAAATTTTCGGTCTCTGCAAATTCTACGACTTTGGAGTACAAGGAGTCGGTAAAGGATGGGCACAAATATTTCCTCTGGTGTGGAAGTACTTTATTTTGTTTGGGTATTGAATTTTTCTCCGCTTCTTGCTACCTGGAAAATTAAGAGCACTTTCTTTCACAATTCGCAAAAGATGGTTGATTTGACTGTGGCTTAAAAAGTAATAAAGATCTACAGGAGGTACAAATTAAAGTGATTTGAATAAGCAAGCCTATAATAATAATATAATAAAATCGCAGGGAATTATTATTTTAATTTTCATGGATGGTGTTCATTATTAATATAGATCTAAGTTCCGGTAAAACGTTTACATTTTTGTAAGTAAAACAGTAAATAAAACATAATACATAACTACATGCTATGCTAACATGCTATTTATATACAAAGTTGCCTTTCCTGTAAGTTGAGTTTGCGAAAACAATTTTTTTGGCAAAGTTTAAATCGTGGGGCAAATCAACCATAACACCCGCCAAACTCGATTCAGCTGGTTCTAAGGAAACATCTGAGGTGAGTGATGTTACCGCATTTCCTTGTCAGTGTTCAACGTTCAACCCGAGGTTCAACCTTATTATTGAAAGTTAATCTGAAGAAATAAGAAATACTTATCTTTTATCGGCAGTATAACGGATAACCGCACGCGGCATACCGCTCTCTTACCCACTTGTACTCACTTATAACATTCTTAATCACCTGACAGGTAAAAAGTTTTCCCAAAATGGCATGTCCTTTCAAAAATACTTTTTTTCTGAGTATAAATATTATTATATCTAAATCTCAGCATGCCTCGATGATATTTTTTCCATATTTTTGAAATACAATTGTGAAACCGCCTGACAACATTTGAAACCCCACTAAATAATGTAACTTATTTATTTTTTAGTTCCCTTTCAACGAAGACAAAATAATAGTAATTTTAATAGAAAGTACCTACTAAATTTGGAAGTATTCACATTTTAAAATAACTGAAGGATTTTTTGCAAATAAAATTTCCCAAAGTTAAAGGTCAGAGGTTACAAAAGAAGTGTTACACAAATTTCCACGGTGCCTCAAATACCTACCCTAAAATCTTTAACAACTCTCGAACTCTCCTGCTATTAAGTTTATCATTTCTGTTGTTAATACATTGAAACCGCAGAATTGCGAGCTTGATTAAAATATTGTAACGAAAAATGCCTCTATAGTTGTTATATCAGCTTTCAATGAATATGTCTGCACGGTTTTCTAACCTACTCAAAGATTTAGCAGAGGGTATTCTACTTACAGTTTTATAATTTTTTAAATTAATTTAGAGGCATTTTCTGTCACATCTTTGTTGGCCTGAGGCCCCCAGGGCCTCATTTTCCTTTAGTTTTCATGGTTTTCCCTGTAAAGCTTCCATAACATTCTAGAAAGTTTGCTAGAACTTATGATTTGTGAACTGTCATTGGCCAGGAATATTCTAGAGTATTCTCCAGTCTTCCTTTTATATAAGCCCTGGGAATTGGGCCTGGGGGAGGTGAAAAGGTTAGAAACCGATTTTGTGCGAATTTTGGAGCAGAAAGAATATTCTCGGACAGTGACAGTACTCTGACAAGTATATTTGTGAGTTTTGATTGCTAAACAATAAAAGTGGTAACCAAGGCAACGAGTTTGGACTCTGATTGTTGAGATACAGTACAATATACTTGTATGTTCACAATATATCTACTCGTAGGTACTTGCCGAAATATCAAATAATAATAGTTACCCTTTTAACTTTTTTACTTTTCGCCCTAGGAAAAAAAGTAAATACAAAAAATTATAAAAAAAAATCCTGCGACTCTACAAATCTTATTTAATTGTCGGAAAACTATTTAAATTTGTCCAATTCATTCAGTTTATTTATATGTTGCCATTACAATAGGTAAATATCATATCATCAATGAACGCACATATTAAATCAGACATATCGGGTGGGCCGAAAAATGTTGCACTTTTTTGTTTTGGTTATTAACCGATTTTAAATAACGAGGCATCGCTGTTACCAGATAATAACGGACTATCGACAGAAAACTTTAAAAGGGCCTTTGTCTTGAGTAATCCTTTTTGAAGAAAAAATGTCGGAATAATGCAACCAATACAAAAAGTGAATAAAATGAGCCTTCCTCTGGATTGTAAGACCACTGCCAGGAAAATAGGTCCATCGTTGACAGAGCTATACGCATTAGTTATGCTGAAGTACCGAAACTGCCTTCGTTCTTTTGCCCATATGTTTTTACCCACTATAGCGGATTTTGATGACAGTTGTAGGTACCGTTGATTCATGAAGGGACGGGGTACTGACCGATATATGATAGATATGATATGATATAGCCGATTTTCTGAATTCTGGGTGGTGGGAGAGTAAGGGAAAATCACTCTTTCCCCGATGGACCGATTAGCCTCGCGGTGGCATTAAAATTTAGAGAAGGGCCGATGTATCGGTTTCATTATTCCGATATTCTTGCTTAAAAAAAAAATTAACCGAAGAAAAGGGCAATTTTCAAGTATGGCGACTAACTTGGAATTCAGAAAATAAGCCGTTTTGAACTTTTCTGCCAATAATCCGTTCTTTCTTCAAGCAACGGTGCCACGTTCATCAAAATCGGTTAATAAATAAAAAAATATGGGTAAAAAAAGAAGACAGTTTCAGTTCAGTACTACAGCATAACAACGATGAAAATGACACTTTCTATTATTGCATATAGCTCCGCCCCAGATGGACCGATTTTCCCCGCAGTGGTCTGAAAATTGAGAGAATCTCCATTTTATGTAGGTACTTTTTGTATTGGTTGCATTATTCAGACAATTTTTCTTCAAAATAATTAGCCCAAGAAAAAGTTAAATTTAAACATCGCCTCTATGTTGAATTTTAAAAATTCGGCCATATTAAAGCTTTCTGTAAATAGTCCGTTCTATTCTGTAAGCAATGATGAATGATGCCTCATTTTTAAAATCGATTGATAAACAAAAAATTGTGTACGAAACAAAATGTGCAAAAATTTTCGGTTCACCCGGTAAACAGTCAGAAACAATGTTGAAATCGCCCGCAAAAAATCAAGGCACACCAATAATTATTATCAAACTAATTCTGGAACGAAAACAAATTAAGAGAGATAATTTGTAATATTCTACTATTCTTGAGACTCGATAGCAAGTTGAGGCACAGGTTTTTTAATACTCCAACTTTTAAGCTTAATATTTAACAAATGCATTGATATTGAGATCGACTATTAGATATTGGCTAATGATTACAAATTGGGAAGATTATATTGTAGGAAAATATCATTTCATTAAGAAATGCAATCTGCATGTTTCTGGAGTCTGAAGATGGAGTCCATTTGACAGGGATTGTTAAGGAGCTTTCTGTTGTGGAACTATTTTTTCTGTGTTTTTATATAAAATTTTATAGGAAATATACTCGTAATTATTATTGTTTCATAAACTTCTAAATACTCGATAATTATTATATATTGCTTGGCATCTGTGTGTAGGTAATTCTGGAAGTAATTCTTTGTTATTGATTACCACTACAACTACACCACCACCGTCCACCACCATAGTGCTTTATCATCGGCCTGCTAAAGGTTCACACAAACACCAAAATCCCATTTTAACGAACCCATTTTAAAATGCCCAAAAAACGATCCGACAAAACGACTTTGTTGAACCGCCCGTAATCGATACACTAGAAGAAAAAGTCAAGGTTACGCAGAATTAATTTGTTATGGTATCTGATTGCGGCCCATAAGAAGGAGAGGATGAAGAAAGTAACTAATAACTTCGAGGCAGAAGCACTAGATATTTGTTATGGATTACGGCCTCGAACTTCGTGGAATCCTACACGGATGACTGCTTTATATAAATAATTTTGTCCGACGGTCCAGACTTCTTCTAAATTAATTGAAACATCTCTCAAAACATATACCGCAAATTTAGTCTTAATTGAATGGCATCACGAAACAAATTTCAGAAAAAAACCTGTCTTCAGTTTTCAAATATTGGTAAATAGTTAGTAACTGTACATGAGCTATCCGGAATTATACAAGGTTTTTTTTGGGGCCGCGGTGGCGATGTTTGGAGCATTGCTGACTATTTAGACTGCATGTTTTTCTGACTTTGATTGACCAAAAACACCGCGGTGGCCTAGAACTCTGGACAAATTATTGTGAGTTCACGGTATTGCTCGTTAATAGCTTTCTAACTGTCCTCCACTCACTGGGATTACTACGGTTTTCTAGGGTTTTCCGTAGTATACTTGAGCGAACGCGATCCTAGTTCCATTGGGAAAAGTCCCTAGCCGCAAATGGCAACGAAGACAAAATAACAGCAATTGCTCCCCTCCCCCGCACAAGCTTCCGTTGCTTCTGGTATACTCCTAGTTTACAGTATTGTGAGGGTGATAATTATTATTTTTTTCGATCACATTTTGACGATTCGAAATAAAATGCAGTTCCTTCAATTATCCGGTTTGGGTATTTTGCTTTCATTAATGTGAGATTTGGATAATCATTTTAGGGGAATGTTCCCACAAAATGTTATTGTGATACCTACTTCTGGTATAACTGAGATAAAATTTCTTTAAAAAAGTTACCTTTTTTTTCAAAAACTACATTTTAATATTACTATAGAAAATAGTTAATTTCATCTTTCAGCACCCCCGCGACAATCGTATAATTTAGTATCCTAGCCTTATTGATAAAATAAGATACTTTAACCAAATAAGATCACATTAAACAGTGTGTCCATGTATGGAGTTGACAAGAGGAGACATTTTTTAATTATTGTTTTTTCGGCAAGTCGGAAATATTAAAAAGGTATAACTACTAACTAGATATAAGTAGAGGGTAGAGGTGCGAAGGAGGGAACGTTCCCTTTCGTGCTCGGAGAACGTTCTCACGAGCACAAAAAAGCACGAAAAAGGAAAGTTCCCTTGAAAGTGCCGAATATGCTTGAAAGTGGGAGCACGAAAGGCACATGTGACGACATTTTAAGAATTTGGCCAGCCAGAACTGCCATCATATTACTGTTGTGTACGTAGGTGAACCGAAATTATACCACATGAATTACACTTTTGGATTTATTATATGCACGTTAGTTACAAGTTACAGCCAGATGACCTGACGCACAAAATACGGTTATGCTTAAGTTACGAGACCACCCGTCTACTACTCATGTGTTACTAACTGTGTTACTACCAACCCTATACAAGGTAATCCAAAATACACTACATTTTCCCCTCTACTTAACTGCTCAACTGGCGGTGCCACCCAGGGTTGCCAATTGTACGGTTTTGACCGTATTTGTACGGTAATTTTAACTAAAGTACGGTATACGGTCCAACTTCAGGACCGTACGCGAAAATACGGTCCTCAGGGGGTCTTCTTCTCCACTGATTTGTGAAAGAACGAAAAGAACATTTTGAGTGACCATCTATTTTGTTTGTGGTTTGCGGGGTTGCTCTGAATTGTGAATTTCTCTGATCTAACCCTACCTATCCTACCTAACCTTGTTCTATGGTTCTAACCTCACCTTTATGTTTCATGATCATATACCTACCTGTAGGTTGCTATAGGTATATATTCGTGATAGAACTTTCCGTGATTAGAATGTATACTACTTACTAGATTTATGTTGCATATCCCTAGAATTTATGAAGGCCCCTAGAATGATAGGTGTCGGCAAAGCCGCACTCAGAAAATTTGATGTTTGGTTAGGATATTGGCATTATTTTGTTTTAATATCAGTATACCTTAGATTTTCTGCGATGTACAGTGTCCTTACGCGAAAACTTCGACCCCTTATTATTTCTCTAATTTTTGCAGAGAAAAAAAAGATTTATATAAAATTTGCTAGGTAAGTATTGGGCTTTAGAGAGGTATACTTGTGGTTTATACAGGGTGTATCGTAAGAGTGTGACAAAGACAACTGCCTAAAATAACAACTAGTGCGACAAAGACAACAATTTTCTTGTATGTTATTCAGAAATTGAGAGGTATTCAGAAATGAGCCTCACTTGGGGATATGGCGTTTCCATTTCAGTTAGAATAGAGTTCAGTGCCAGTGAACAACACAAGAAAAGAGTCTAAAACCAAGGCCAAGCCTAAAAATCGAATTTTTGGTAAACTCAACTCTAAACTAAACATTAACATTTCTGTTGTACGGTCCTGGCGGGGAAAATACGGTATTTTAGACCTTCCGGTACGGTATTTTCTGTTCCAAAAGTTGGCAACCCTGGTGCCACCTGATCTCTAGTCATCATACTAATTTGTATGGGAGGGTTGACGACGGCAGACGGTACAGTATTTTAATCATTACTAAAATCACGAATAGGTTCAAACACTCTCGGTGGTGTAGAAACCATAACCTTGTCACTAGTTGGAATTGCAAGCATAGCTTTTCTCAAACTATTGACGTGTTTGTACAACAGATTACCTTCCACATTGATCAAATAGGTAACTGCACTGATTGCCTTCATCACAATACCCTCTTTCCATTTGTCACTACAGTAGGGTCCCAATTTTCCAACAAGAACTTTTTCACCTACTGTGAACCACTCAGGTTTGACAACATCAAACTGTCTTTGTAAGGTGAATACACTTACTTTTCCTTCGGACTCGGGCTTCAGCAAATCAAGATGTGTTCTAGGTTTAACTTTAAAGATCATTTCATTAGGACTAACACCTGTACTGACACTTGGAGTATTTCTATACCTAAATAAAAAGTTAGTGATTTGCTGTTTTACAGTAAGCGTTGATTTTTGCAACAGAAACTTATCCAATGCTCTTTTAACATTCTGAACATGCCTTTCGGCTGCGCCATTTGATTTTGGATGGCATGGCGGTGATTTTAGTACCATTACACTGGCAAAACTTAATAAAATCATTTGCGTTAAATTGGGGACCATTATCGCTTACCAATACTTTGGGTAACCCCGTGATTGCAAATGTAGTTTTTAACTTTTTAATTGTCTGAGCTACATAATTTCCATTAGACATGCAATGAATATCTATCAATTTTGACTTACTATATCTACTATTAACAAAAATGCTACATTATTTCTATAAAAGAAATCAATGTATACTCGTTGGAACACATTTTGTGTTTTAGGCCACGACACAAGGTGCTTTTCAAAATTATTCTGTGTCAACCTACAAATGGCACAGGAATTGACAATTTTTTCTTAATCCTCTTGTAATCCCGGCCACCAAAACACCGAACGTGCTAAAAACTTTGATCTAACAATTCCAACATGGTCGCCATGTAATAGCGCTAAAACCTCTGAACGAAGAGCTCGGGGAATTACCACTCTCGCTCCCACTAAAAGACAATGTTCTTCTACAGAAAGTTCCTTTATTTCTTTAAAATACGGTAATTGCGTTATATTTTGGGATTCAGGCGCGTTCTTAATAGCTTTCAATTTTTCCTAAGTCGGATGAATACCCTCACTATCAATACGATGCCCCAAATATTCAACTTTACGCTTAAAAAGGTTGCATTTTTCTAAATTTACCTTAACATTGTATTTACTTAATCTTTGTAATACTGTTTCCACAAGATCAATACATTCTTCCATAGAACTACCAGAAATTAATATATCGTCAAGATAACATTTGACATTAGGAACACCAGACAATATCTACTGACTGAAATATGGCTGGTGCTGCTGCAATACCGTAAGTCAGCCTTGTATATTGAAACATATCCACATGCGTGTTAATCGTTAATTATATCTGAAAATCGGGGTTTACTTCTAGTTGTTGATAAGCCCCTGACAAATCCAAAACCGAAAAAATACATCCACCCGCCAAACTTGCGAAAATGTCATCTGGTGTCGGTAACGGATCCTGATCAAAACCTTATTAACAGTCACGCGAAAATCCGTACATATTCTGATGTCACCATCTTTTTTTGGTACGACCACTATGGGTGAAGCCCATTCGCTATGACTTACACGCTTCAATATACCTGCACTAACCATTTGGTTAAGTTTCTTTTCTATCTTGGGCTGTAAAGCTATATGGCATAGAATACGCTTTCTTTACAACCGGAGTTACATTTTCTTTTAAGGAAAACCTAACGGGAAATTTTTTGATAGGGTTACATAGATTTTCATCAAATACATTTTCGTATTTACTTCTAAACCCCTCAACTAGCGGATTAGTACCTTGTATGTAGTTAACTTCTACCTTATCGGAAAAATATCCAGGAAAATTATCTCTTCACCCGGATAAAGAACATCTAGCCAATTCCTGCCCATTAGAGGTATGAACTTTTTCTTAGACTCTATTACTGTCAATGGTAATGTGAAGCTTTTACTATTATATTCAACTTTTACTACACATTCACCGAAAGCCTTTACGTCATGGCCGGTAACGGCACTAAGATCATAAGTAACAGGTGGAAGCGACAGATTCTTAAATATTTCCGGGAATGCACTGTATTTAATTACAGTTTTTGCCGCTCCTGTGTCTACTTCGAACGGCATATCCTTTTTTCTATTTTTACACTGACCTTATAAGCTCCCTTAACCTTAACGTCTGGCTTATTTAACCTAAAAAGATCACTATTCACTTCCGGTATGTTGTTTGCACTATCTTCTGGTTGTGTTGCCTCTTCTATCGCTCCTACTGAGACCGAATTTTTGCCTGAACACATTTCCTTTGCATGGCCTATACGGGAACAATTGAAACATTTCCATCTTGCTGCAGGACATTTTCCTTTTTCATGCTTCTTTCCGCAATTTTTACAACTTCCATTCGTCTCCTTTCCAGCTTCTGTCGAACCACCACTGCTACCACCAACCTCTGCAGATGACTTCTTGCTTTTCCAGCACGACTTCTTGTTGGGTTGCTTCCTGAGAAAGTTTACATTAGCACTACCACTATCGGACAAGCTTTTCACACGTTTTTTTGCTAGTTCAGCTGCTTGTGCTAACTGGCATGCACTACTAAAACTTAAATCTTTCTCTGCTAACAGTCTCTTTTGTATATTTTCTGACTGAATGCCACAAACAAATCTGTCACGGAGGGCACTATCTACAAAATTTCCAAAATTACAAGTGCTTGCTAGCTTGCGCAACTCCACAATGTACTCTGCAATACTTTGATTTGACTTCTGGTTGCTTTTATTAAATATAAATCTATCATATATTTCCGAAACTTAAGGAGTATAGTGACTTGAAAGTAGTTTTGTTACTTCTTGGTAGGTCAAGTCATTTGGACTTCTGGGTGCTGCCTGATTTTTCAAAATTTTGACAACTGTTGGCCCGGCTAAGGTAACAAACATGGACAGTTTCATATCTTCCGATACGCAATTAACTTTAAACAAATGATCAATCCGTTCCAAATATGTCTGAAATTCTTCTGCATTTCCACTGAATTGTTCAACGTTACCTATCCTTGTAACCGACAGGATAGTCCGATCCGCGTAAAAGTTCGCCAGCTCTGATCGGTGTAATGACGTCACCGCGGACCTCACGGCTGGGCTGACGCATTATACTCATATAAATGAATGTATTTTGTATATGTAGTTTTAATAGGTACATGTATTCCAATTAACAATTATTGCTTTAAAAAATACCATATTATTATTTGTTATTGATAGTAAAGATAAATAGGAATAATAGTTCTCAGATAGATATACAGAGTGTCTACTTTCAAACATATATACAAATCCATAGAATCTTTATTGTTGGAGATTATCGCCTGAACTCTTTTTTTGTTTGAAAGACCCTCACAAAATCTTCCAAATATATCTTCGACAAAATAACGCAAACATTTTTAAAGATTTTATAAACTTAGATCTGACAAAGATGTATTTTAATTCGTAAAAATCAGTCATTACGAATTTTCCAACTGTTTGACAAATGTAAATTGAAGATCTATATTTTAAATTGTTTTTAACATGTATGATGGCTAGCAAAGCTGAAACGTACGTAGTTACGAAGATGTATTGATAAAAAATATATATTTATTAGAAAAACCCCAAGAAATTCGTTATTAATTTAAAAAATTCAGGATTGTTGGTTATGTGAACTTCCTCGAATCCCGGCTGGAGTGCATTTTTTTCAATTGATATCCTTTACCTGATATGCCACTAAACATCCTTTATTATTTATAATTGCAGGTACTAAAAATCTTTCTGTATTTCATTTTCTTGGCTTGACATTGTGGGTTAGAATTTCCACGTTCGACACTTGCATTAAGTCGCTAAATGTCGACTATTGTGGGTTGATGAACAAATAGGAAGTTCACATATCTTGTTCATAAAATTGGCATTATGGACTGCCCTTTCATCTTAAAAAACTTTTTCTAATAACTTTTTTCCATATCTCTACAAATAAAGGCAGTTTATCTTGTGCCAATTTTAGTTTTTTCAATTTTTTGAACACCCTGTACAAGAAATGTTAATTATTTCTATGCCAATCTTATTTTAAGAACAAGCAAAACTTTTTATCAAGAGTAACTGTTACCAATACTTGCATGGATAAGAGAAGATGTTTTTCCTAGTGGACACTCTAAGCGTGGACCTACTAGGTATATACATAAAAGCTGGCTTTTAGATTTAATTTCACATTTTTAAGGAATTTATTTATTTATGGCCATATTTTGTTTTCGATTATTTAAGAGTGTAGTTTTTGAAACGTTTTGACTGTGTCATATTAAAAGGGTTAATATTTCTGATATCTTGTGTTTAGAGTTGAGTGTAACCGTATTTTTTAATTACTTATTATTAATCATTACATATTTTTAAAATTCCTTTAACTGTATTTTTAAATTTTTATTTGTTCTGTTTTGTATGTTATTCTCGTATTTATTTCTCAATAGACTTATTAAACTGCCCCTGTGTTTCCGTTAAACCCTTAAATTCACACTAAATGTAGTATAACTAAACATGTTTTTGCATAACTATCTGATTATATTAGCTTCTTTTAGCTCATTAATTATTTCTACAATTTCGTTGTTATTTGACGTATTACCTGTGTTTTTAGATGCCACTAGCAATTTTAAATGGTCAACGAATTTATTCGCATCATCCCAATAAACGTAGGGGAAGGGGGGGCAGAACCGGGTACCGGTCTTAAACATTTGAATTTGGCGCGCGATTAACGTACAACACATGCCTACCGGCTCAGCTGATTAAAATCCGATCGCTGTTGCCTGAGAGACTCACGACTGGATAAGGTTTTATTGAGGTACGCGATCTTATTTTACTAAGTATGTTTTAAATGTTTCTACAAATGCTTGTATACATAGTTTATAATTTTTAAAATAATACCATAGGAATAGGTAACGCGACGGTTGGGAGACCCCCCTCCACTTTCCTCCTAGGCCCCGCCCCCTTTCCCCCTCCACCTCTAGGCCCCGCCCACGTAAAACGTCAATCCGTGCGTCAAAACGTCAAAGCTTGTGTGAAAGCGTGCGTCAAAACGTCAAAACGTGCGTCAAAGCGTGCGGGGCGGGGCCTAGAGGTGGAGGGGGAAAGGGGGCTGGGCCTAGGAGGAAAGTGGAGGGGGGTCTCCCAACCGTCGCGTTACCTACTCATAGGAAGCACGATAATGGACTAATACACCACTTTTTTTTTATTTGCTCATCGGATAGTATTGGGTGAGATATACTTGCTGTATTTTTTTTTCGCCCCCGTTTTGTCGCAATTATTTTTTAAAGTTCAATATACGTAACTACCTGTTGGATTTTATTTTTCCCTAAATTTACCGCCATGGCACCAGGTTTGGCAACGCCGCACCTTAATGCCAAGCTGTCAGCCTGCGAGAACATAAACATAACCTATTTTGTGGCGTCACAAATCGGAATATCGGATCTCGCGGCCCCGCGTGTTTTACAAGCTTTTATTTTTTATGATTTGAACTATTTTCACCATTCATTCTAATAATCCATGACGGAAATGAACCATTCTATTTTGCTGAGGAAAATGCTGGGAACACTAGGTATTGGTATTGATGATTCGGACGTTATGCTGGTTGGTTTACAAAACTTTTTTTATTGGAAACAAGTCGATTTTATCTATAAAACGACACAATTCGTAAGTACCTAACTGAACTTGCACAAATTAGATATCTAGACTTGCTGATATATTAAAGGCAATAAAGAACCAACCAGGTGTAACATTTTAGCTGACGATTTTAGATTAGTGGCTCTGCCAAACGATTTTTTTACTTGTTATCAAGTATATTCCACCGACTGCTAGTTGTTTGAAGAAACTGATGAAACTTTAGCCTCAATACCTAGTGTCACAAAATAAATAGCTTCACAACAGAAGCGTCCATAAGGACATGTGTCAAAAGGATGCTCGCTTTGACGCGAAATATCTTCTTAGCACTTACCTGGTCCGAATATAAAAAATTTATTTCTTTAATTTCATGAGCCCTTACTTACAGAATTAAGTTAACAGTTAGAGCTGCATCGGTTCAAAAATGTACTGCTAGAATATTGGAGAAGGTGCCAGTTCTTGGTGATGTTAGAAATATAACATGTAAAACGCAATAAAGCCAAGTTTTCAGTCGAAAAACTTTATTGTCATAGCTTGAACTATTTTAGACCCATTTGGGTAAATTATATTGTGATTGCCGAAGCATCCTCATAAAAAATGATATAATTCTTTAGAATTTTTTCACTATACATATTACTATATATTTTTTCTGGAAAATAAATTTTCATAAGCATATTTTGTGATTGTGGTTAATAGAAGTTAAAAATAAAAAAATATAATGCAGCAGCCGGCCAAAAATTAAGATTTCTTTAATTTGCAAAAAAAACATTATTTTGCATTCTATGGCAAAACCTCAAATAAGTTATCTATTAAATTTAGTGAAAATATTCCAAAATCAAATAATACAGTTTCCATGTCGCATGCACAGAGTGTAACAAACTGGATTTTTTTTGGGGGGTTTCTTCTATTCTGCGAAGAGATAGACAAAGAGTAGGTAGGTGTACTGTGCTCGATTTTTGAGGGCAGTGGAAAGCAGTTGAATCTCAAAATCTCGATTCGTTTTGGAGTTACAGGGCATTTTTCGTTTTTTAACATGTCAGACAGTCCCTCCTTGTAATACGTTTTGATTTTTGCCAAAAATCTTCCTTCATACTACTCCAATGTATAATAATTATTGAGGTATGTCGGTATGTCTTTGTCAACTAAATCCTGTAAGGTAGACTTTCATATTTTTTTATTGCACTTGTGTTGACTTTTTCCAATATAACAATCTACTGATGTTGTCCATGATTCTTCGCTATTTCCAGGAAGTCAGCAAAGAAAAGCAATACCTTGCTTACATTCATCTAAAATAAGTTTTCCATTAATATGTACCTACCTGCAAAAATTTTACAAGCGTACTTAGTTCTATTATTAGTTGACAAAGTTAATGTCACTAGTGCAGAAAAGTACAACTTTCTGCATCAAAATGGATGCGACAAAGTGTACTACTACGGACTTAATTACTTAAATACTTCATTAGATCATACAAGAAAAAAATACCCGCAAAAAGTAGTCATTGGCGGTCAAGCACTTGATATCGAATGAAACTGCTGTCAAACTTGCATTGTCTTTAGATTATTTAAATTAGTTCTGAATCATGGTTTTCACATGTAGATATCAACGATCGTTTTTACAAACGCATGATTTCTTGTTTTGATAATCGATTTCAACATTGGGGTGTGACACCCCCACGCCCCCTCCCCCATATCTTAACTATAGGTATATACACAATAAGTATTTTTTTACTGTACTAGCAACTAAACTAGAAGCACAAGAAGCTGTATCTACGTATGTGCCACGATGTATGATCCTCGTACATCGTGGTATGTTCATAATTTAGGACTAATCTGCTTATGTTGGGTAATTACAACATAATATACCTACTTCCACAGCTATTCAGTTAAATTTCTTCATTTTTAACCACAGTATCATTAACATTTTTCTTATTAATTTTGTGCTCGGGAGTAATTTTTGCCTTAACCGGGCATTATGCATTCATTGCTATGTTCTTTCCTCTGCGTGTCTCCAATAACATTGTTACCATAATATTTATTCTCTAGTCTACCTAAAACCAGAATTTAAGCTATATCATCATCATTAAGCAAT
This sequence comes from Pseudeuparius sepicola, assembly GCA_963920635.1. Lineage (NCBI taxonomy): Eukaryota > Metazoa > Arthropoda > Insecta > Coleoptera > Anthribidae > Pseudeuparius > Pseudeuparius sepicola. Next base: position 39,129,378 of record OY987302.1, on the reverse strand, counting down.
ATTAAAACAATATACAAATCAAATAACAAACATACCTCTTCATTTCTCCAGGTTTCGCTCCCCGTTTTTATTGATAAAATTGACACACCATATCAAAATCTATGCAAGGCAAGTTATCAGGACAAACTTTAACAAATCTTGTCTTCATTATAAACCGAAAAAATAAAGTATTCACAGCAAGATTCTTTTAAAACTGAGAATAGAATTTATTTAGTTTTCACTAAGGTTAAACCTTGGTTTCCGCGTTCCGCGGGCGAAAGTGAGGTTTGAGGTTATGCAAAGTGCGGCGTTGCCGACGATTTTCTTTAAAGAATTGAGTAATATGTCATCTGTCATATTTTATAGGGGGCATCTAATAAGTTCAGAATGGGATCAGTAAAATCCAAATATTTCATTGAAATGCTACGAAATTTGATTATTTCTCATCAGGCGCATACAAACTGAATCTAATAATTTGCCTGGGAATGCTTGGTTTTATAAAAAAGACGAAATAAGTACTAAGAAAATAGCAGGTACTTATTGAAATTAGGGATCGTGACGTCACATTCCCTACTTTTGCGACCGTTTTTTCAATTTTTGAGCAAACTAATGGGGAAAAAAATCTGTTGGTTGGGTTTCGTGATTATCTTGACATGTTTTACAAATTCCAAGGCAAAAAATTATTTTTCATTCCTAAGTATACTTGTCCATTGTAAACTTGTCTATATAAAAACCGCGAATTTGTAGGTTATGTTTTTGTTAGAAATTATCCATAACGGCGTTCCACGTGTTTGGGGAAATACCTGATTTGGGTATTGGGGCATGATCGGGTATTATACTACCCGGTTGTGCCCGGCGGTTGGACAGTAGTGTAGAATGTTGAGAAGTGTATCATACTTTCAATTTATCGGGTCATTTAGAGTCATTTAGAGTATGTAAGTATGTTTATTACAGCTAGACAGCCATAGTACGCACCTGTAAGAGGACGTCTGATCGTCAAAAATGGTCCAAAGAAAGTATGGAAAAAGCGGTTGTGGAGGTGATTTAGGGACCAATGGGCTAGGCATAAGAAAGCTCTCTTTTTCACTCGCTTTTTTTTTCTAAATCCGCTCCTAAAATTTCGACTTATAAGTCGAAACTTTAACATTTCGACTTATAACTCGAAATATTGACCAAAATTTCGACTTATAACTCGAAGCTTTAAAGTTTCGACTTATAAGTCGAAATATTGAACTAATATTCCACGGAACTTAAAGAACGAACAAACGATTTTGCATTCATTCCAACGCTTGAAGTGCCTACTGCAAGCAGTCCATCTTCTGTAGCTGGACCCTCAGGAATACATTTGAAGCCATTCATACTGATGCCATCTCATGTCAAAATCGAACCATTAGAGAGCTATCACCAGAGAGAAGCATTCCAAGTGCAAACTCTTCGGAATTGACATATCCAACAAATATTAAATCTTCCATTTTACGGCAGGACTGGACCATCTTCGTTTGCTTTCTCTCCGAAAGATATATTACCTGTTCCACATGTTCCTCGGAAAGTAGCCACAGTCCGGCGCGCAGGAGGAAAGACAGCAATCTTAACGAAGCCGCCATACAAAAAAGAACTTGAACAAAATATTGCCGCCAAAACCAAGGCGGTGAAAATTAAACAGGTGAAAAGAAAGATCGTGATTAAAAAAGGAAGCAAAAGTAAGAAATCTGTAAAATCTGTAAGGCGTCATATTGCAGAACAGACTAGATCAAATTCAGAAGAGGAGGATGAAGATTCTCAAGACTCCATCTGCATTTATTGCAAAGATACCTACTCAAAAACCAACAGAAATGATGGATGGGTGAAATGCACCAACAATTACAATAATTGGGCACATGATGGGTGCACAGGGTGGCCAGAAGAAGATTTGGACGGCTTCATATGAGAAGAATGAGAGTTGAATAATGGAATGGAACAGGTACCCGATCTTGCCCCGTTTGCCGTAAACTGCAGTCGCTGTTTTGTTTATTTTTTTAAATGGTTTTGTGATACTAGCCAATTCGAATTAAGTAGGTCAAAGCTGGCTACTCGGAGTTTTCCTGCTTGTCACCATCAACAAGATTGGGGCGCTGGCGTTTCAAATGCCCCTCCACTCCGCAGTTCCAACAGCGCAGTGGTGTACTTTTTCTAACACCCATCCCATCTTTAGAGGTCGTAGCACGTGAAAGGATGTTCTGGATATCCCGTACCATTTGTTCTACGTTGGCATTACTAGTACTGCCTCTGTTTTGGGGTTGCACCTGTCTTAACCTCACTTGTCTACGTGCTGCCTGCGTGGCGGCTCAAAATTTCAAAGTCAAGGCCTCTGAGATGTTTTTGTGGCGGGCTAGCCGAAGTGATTGGCTATAGTCTCGCTGTCACGAACGCCACCTATGAAGCCGCTTAACGAAATTTGTTCCCGGAATTCGACTGGGGCCGATGGATAGGCCAGATTTACCAGGCAATGCCGGCTGCAAATTGTTGCAGGGTATAATCGGTGCGTTGTTGTCGAGCTTTAAGTTGCGCCTGGTGTACCTACCTGTTGCAGATGGGCATTTTCAGGGCTCTAACCAAGGAACTATAATCATGCTGAGCGTCGGCCGGTATCGTTCGCAACACTTCGTTGGCCTCACCTCGTAGACATAACTTCAAATTACGAACTTTCTCTTCTCCTGTCCAGAAGTTTCCTTCTGCAGCAGTCTCAAACTGGTTAAGGTAAGTGCTCCATGCCACTTTTCCATCAAACTTGGGAGGCTTCATTTTCATAGAGGATGTGGTTATGCCTTATCATAATTTTGATACACCCTGTAGCGACAGCTGATTCACCCTCGCCTCCAGCTGTTCCATTCTTCCTTCACTGTTGTCAATTCTCGTTTTTATTTTGTCCAGTTCAGTTTGTACCTCCATCTTAATGTCTGTCTTCATTTGGGTTATTTCTTCTTCAACAACTTTTTCAAGGTTGGTAATTTTTTTTCTGTAATTCTATTTGCATCTCTTCTAATTTTATGTTGGTTTAATCGCGTCCAGTTTTAATCTCTACTTTAAGATCGCCCATCAGTTTTTCTTGTTTCGTGTTTGCGCCTTTCTTCTTCTTTTTCTTCTTCCCTTTTGCGCATTTCTTCTTCTTTTTCTCCTTGTTTCTTTTCTCTTTCTTCATATTTCTTATCCATTTCGTCAAATTTCTTCATAAACATTTCCATCAACTTTTCCATCTCCCTTGCGGTTTGTTTTCTGATTGTGAGCATTCACCTACCGGTCCTCTTCAAATCCCGCTTCTGACCAGCACCGTCGCAATGATAAAGGCGCGCCAGCTAGCGACGCGAAACGTCACTACGTCATCACAGGGGGGTGGATTTTTGTAGTTGTTTACATTTGCTTGTCTGTGTCTGGCGATTTTCCTGTTTTAAATAACGTTTGTTGTGTTTATTGTGTGTTGTACTGTGTTTTTTAGTAATATAGGACGTGGAGTTTTATTAATAAGATGGTAAAACAGCAGTGATTCAGAATAAAGTGATTAAAATTCAATTTTAGTTTATAGGTTTTAGCGTTGACTGACGTATTAATAAAGACTGCTCACTTTTTTGGCTCACCATGTGCTTTCCAGAGACAAAATACAATGCAAAATACATTGTTAGCCATCAGCGCCATCTGTTTTCCAGGCAATGAAGCTATAGCCGTGAGAAGTCTTATAAATACCTCAGTCAACGGTTTTAGGTTGTGTCTATAGTTTCTGACTTATTGAAATCATGCCGTGGACGTGCTCCAAACTGCAAGGGAAACTACAAAGGCGGTCCTGAGGTGTCCGCCATTTTAAGGTAAAGTGGGTTAAGGCCATCAAAAGAGATTTTGTTCCTACACAGTCTTCCAGGGTAAAAGTGGCTTTGATTTGGACTGTTTGGAGAGTGTTATATCTAACAATTTTACATGATTAAAGGTAACCACCTTGAAATCAGGAAGTTTTATGATTTTATTCATTCGAATTTAGTTGTATCTAGGCACGCAAATAAGAAATAATTTGCATTTACGAAAATTTTACCGGTACGGTAGATATCTAAATGCACCAAAAGCCCTTGAAAATGTGACTTTCACCCTCGTATATTATTATCCGTGTTGCAAAACTATGATCTATATATGTAAACAATCATTTTAAAGTGTCTTTTTACCAAATTTACCAAGTTGACATTATCTTGAAATTTGAATTTCGCGCCTTAGGCCCACCTCCCTTCGATGACTCATCGCTTTCAGCTGCCGGGCCTTGTTATTGCAACGGTGCCGTTCTAACACCAAATATACTGAATCTCGTTGCCCTGGTTACCACATTTATTGTTTAGCTTTCACAAATAAACTTGTCAGATACTGTCACTCTCCAAGAATATTCTATCAGCTCCAAAAATGGCACTAAAATCGCATTATCGCCTTCAACTTCCCTCTGGCCCAATTCCCAGGGCTTACATTCAAATTGAAGCCTGGAGACTACTCTAGAATATTCTTGCCTGCAAAGGTAAAACAGTATATGTGCACTTATCACGTTTTTCTTTTTTCCCTCCAGCTGACATGCTCAGCTTGCTCTTTCATATACTATTTTTATCTTTGTTCTATCGGTTGTAATTTTGGAGTTATGGCGTTGGAAAAACAGCATATGTGCACAATAAATTGTGAATCTCCGTAGATAAAAGAATATACATAGTCTCTTATCCAGTATTTTTCTAAATCGCGAATAAGAACAACCTATGGCAGAAAATAATATATACGTATATTTCATTTTAACGTGGACTGAAGTTATATTTTTTTACTTTTATCTCACGGCAGTCTGATATATATAGACAGAAAAAATAATAGTATCCTGCCTGGTAATAGTAGTATACCTATGTTGCAAGGTTCAAAAGTTGAGTTTTTCGGACGACTGCGGAGTTCTCCGGCCGAGGCACAGCCGATGCAGGCGAACTGCGGAAGTACGAAAAACTACTTTTCGGTCATGTATCATACACACTTTTTTGTTCGAATGTGCTTAGATATACCTATTTAAAAAAGTAAAAAAATTAATATCAGAAATACCTACTCTTTATTTTTTAATTACAATAAATCTCAGTTACCTATGAACTTATAGTCGGCCATAGAACAGAGGAACTATGGAACTGCCAATCATTTGAAATATCGTAGTTTTAAACGTTTTAATAAAATAAATACGACAAAAATTAAGAAGAAGAATGTATTAGTAAACATATATACCTACTTCTTTGTAGTATTTTTTTATTTTCTTTGAGGAGAAACAACATAAGCTACACATATGCTGATATCCCCTCGAAAAAGTCTAAAATACTCATCACGTACTGCAAAGGTAAAACAGTATAAGCCGTTTCATAAGCAAACAGTTTTTAAAAAATGAGATTCTTATGGACTCAATGATGTCACGCACATTTTACTACTTTCATTCCAAAAATAAACCTCATACCTTAAATAGAAAAAAAATGACAACAAAAAACACAAATACATGTTTTTCTAAAATCATTGTTTTTTCAGATATACTATTTTACCTTTGCAGGCAAGTTATTCCTGGCCAATGATAGATGCACAAATCAGTTCTAGCATATTTCTAGAAAAGTATGGCTCTCTACAACAGCGAACACAATGAAAACTGAAAGAAAATGGGGCCCTAGGTGCCTCAGGCAAACAATGATGTGACGGAAAATCGCCTCTTAACTAATCATAAAAATTATAAAACTGTAAGTAAAATACCGGAACTTAAAATTTATCTGCTAAATATTTGAGTAGGTTAGAAAACAGAGCCAATATGTCCATTGCAAGCTAATATAACGACTTTAGAAACATTTTTCTTTACAATACTTTAAACGGATTTGTCTTCCAAGAGAATTTAGGTGAACCTCGGTGTTAACTAAAATATGTCTATAACTCTCGTTGTCCTCTTTAGTAGTTATACCTGGGTCATCATAGAAAATTAAATCGTAGAGTCCCTCGATACCTTTATAGCGGCGTCCATCGTCCATCAATTAAAATGTCTCCGTTGCTTTTGCCGAAGTCCATAACTTTTTCCCACCATCCATTTTGACTGTGAAAAGTCGTAAAGGGGTCCATAAACCGCATAAATTTTCGGAAGTTTGTCGTTGTGTTCTAAAATATACATACTTCTTAGCAAAACAATACCGCACAAAAATCTATACACAAAATCCAAGTCTGTAAAATAAAGCGCAATCTTTATTTCAGTACACTACGCACTGGTTATACTGGCCTAACTGGCCCACGTCGACACCTGCTTCATGGATCTCCGAAGCACCGACCAATCAAATCACTGCGCTAGCTTTCTTATTGGCTGCCTCCTTAACTAGGTCGACGTCTACCGCATAAAAATCTGATAAGTCTGGTATTTTTACCAGTAGCAGTGCGTAGTAAATGCTGTGAAACAGATCGCGCCCCGTATATTACTGTGTTCCAAGTGAGTTCATTTTTATACTATACCTAATAAGATAACTTTATAAATATTAATACGTTAAATTGTTTTAGCATAATCTACACTCCAAGGAAGTTAAAATCAAAACGAATGCATTGTGCGTTAAGCATATATATCCTTTAAATATACGTATTATGTAGAATTAGTCATAATTAAATATATATTATTCGAAACATGCTTATTTTCATCGCGTAATTAATAGTTTAAGCAATAATTGCTGCTTAGAAGATATTAATATTCAGAAATTATTATTATTAGTCACCTATTTGAATGGTAAAAGCCCTAAGTATGTATTATCTAGGAGCTTCTTGTAAAACGTTATTACGGAGAATGTTCAGGTCTACACTCTATTCAAACTAAATGCAAGTGGCGCGTAAACATTTACACGATGGAAGCACGTGAACAATATGCCCCAGTATTGAGAACTTTAAAAACAAACCTTTTTCACACCTAATCATACACTTACCTGCAAATTGTTACTATTAAAACAAATCGTTGCTCCAACAATTAATAAACAGCGAAAGAATTATATCGGAAAAAATGAAGGTCCACTTGCAACTCATTACACCTCTGTAAGAAACACCGACTCACTGCACTCGCCCGCCGGGCCAGACTTTATTGCCGATTAGCCAATAGCAAGCCGATCATGTGCGTATCACGCTCTAGCCATGCAACAACTTGTGTTTATATTTCACTTGCGTTTAGTTTGAATAGAATTATAAATAAGCAAAAATACAGCTTACAGATTTGTTAGACACCGGAGACGCTAAACTTCTGATATTTTAATTTTAAATAATATTCATTTCAATTTTTAATTTAAATTGTATCTGTGTTATGGTCAGAATTTTCGCCCCAATATTTTACGTATTTTTATTTTCATTTCTTATTTTTACCACAGGCAGTTACAATATTTTCTAGTATCGATTGTTGACGGTTGATTCTCCGTGGTTCGCCTTTTATCATAAAACACACAGATATTGTTGAAAATACACGCATTAAAAAATACTCCCTAATGCCCGTTTGAACCAGTGTTACTTAAGGTTCACTTAACTTTAAGCTCCACTTAAGCTGCAGATTGCACCGCATGAAAATTTTAGTTTAAGTTCCACTTATGTGGCACTCGAATTAAGGGGAAGAAATTCCGCAGCTTAAGGTTGATTTAATGTCATAACCTCAAAAAATAACAAAACAGTGAGCAGATTGATCTGTTGAAGAGAGTACCAAGGTGTTTGGAAAATGAATATTTTGTTAAACAATGCCATTTATGATGATGAAGACGTCGAGGAAGTCATTTTTATTGTTAACAGAATCCCCAGACGAAAAATTTATGTCAGGGAACAGTATTTCAACAGTTTTGACGATTTAACTTTTTATCAAAGATTTCGCATAAGTAAACAAACTGCTCTTGATATTCTACAGGAAATAGAAGACCAAATAGAATACCCATATGATAGGTAATAAGTAGGTATATAAGGTTTTTTATTTCAGTAATAACTGTGTGTCTCCAATGAATCAGTTGTTAATATTTTTAATAGTGTGTGCTACTGGTACCCATTTATCATGTATTGGGGACTTCTCTGGTACTCATTTTTCAACAGTCTCAAGAATTGTAGTAAGAGTTGGAAGGGCTCTTGCCCGCTTATATCATCGACATGTTTCCATGCCTCAAACAAGGGAAGAAATTAATTCTCATCAATTATCATTTTACGAAATAGCGCGATTTCCACGCACAATTGGAGTAACAGATGGTTCTCATATTCGTATACAGTCACCAGGTTTGTATTGCTTTACGATTTATTCTTTATAAATACTGTTGGTTGAGCGAGAAATATATTGCAAGAGGCGCAAGAGCACCAGATATTCCTTCAACAAGTTTATTTTCATTATTGTTGGACTAGCTCTAATAATTATTGTTAATGCTCCGATTTTTGACAACATTGCGACGCTTGTTATTCCGTCACTCTTCAACTGTTTTACCTACTTAATTTCGTATAAGCCTTATCAATAACTTGTGATTTTTTTTAGGAGGCGAGGATGCAGAAGTTTTTCGGAATCGGAAAGGATGTTTTTCAGTTAATATTCAAGCAATAGCTGATGCTAATTTAAAATTTATGGACATTGTAGCCCGCTGGCCTGGATCTACACATGATGCAACTATTTTTAACAATAGTCGAACCAAACGTAATTTTGAAGATAATGTTTATCCCAATTCACTTTTATTAGGTAATTATCAAATTAAAAAAAAATGATGGGCCAAATAAGACCATGAAAATACAATTTTTTTTTAGGAGACCGGTGCTGAACAGCTCTACAATGAATCACATATTCGAACTAGAAATACTATCGAAAGGACATTTGGTGTGTGGAAGCGAAGGTTCCCAGTGTTAGCGTATGGGTGTCGTTTGAAAATCGAAACAACTCTCATTGTTATAATAGCGACAGCAGTGCTTCATAACATTTGTATTGATAAAAAGGAACAGCCACCCCCAGATCCAGATGATATTTTACAGTTTGTAAAGGTGATGGAGGAAGATGAGGTGCCAAATATTCCGGCTGTTGATGAAGCACCAGGTGTGTGCAATGAAGTACGCAGAAATTTAATTGAAAATTATTTTAGAACATTAGATGAATAAATTTGACAAAAGGGGTAAAATTTACAGACTCAGGTCCACAAACACAGTTTATTTAACTGTACCTACATATATTTGAACCCACCTAGGGGGTCATCTTCAGTAGTGTAACATTTGTAATAATTAGCAAAGCTTAATAGACATGGTCAACTTTCAGTATGCGAATGTGGAAAAATAGATTTATGCAAAAGGTTCAAATTCTGGTCGCAACATTAAAAATTTATAAAATGGTGGTAAACTGGGAGAGAAGGTATTACGTCATATTCAAAATGAGAAGTTGAGAAAATTCAGACATTAGTAACGACATCTCTGAGGGTTTCTGTGAAACCAAAGCTTGATATTAATTTTTTTAAAAAACTGAACGTCATGTCGCCATGGTCGTTAAACATTGAATATTATATATATTCAATGTTTAACGATCATGGTTGAGTTTTTTAAAAAAAATAATATAAAATTTTGGTTCCACGGAACCCCTAAGAGATCTTGTTTCAAGTGAATTTTCTCAACTTCTCATTTTGAATATGACGTAATAATTTCTCTCCCAGGGTACCACCATTTTATAAATTTTTAATTTTGCGACCAGAATTTGAACCTTTTGCATAAATCTATTTTTCCACATTCGCATACTGAAAGTTGACAATGTGTAGGAAGCTTTGCTAATTATTACAAATCTTCTACTGCTGAAGGTGACCCCCTAGGTGGGTTTAAATATTATGTACAGTTAAATAAACTGTTTGTGGACTTGAGACTGTAAGTTTTACCCCTTTTGTCATATTCTCCTATCCCACATCAAGACATGAACTATTTCCTCCGTTTAGATCAATAAATTGGTTTTTATACTGAATAACTTATGGTTTTTTTTATATAGCAGCCCCTTTTTAGGCAGGTATATCAGCGGGAAAAAATACTCGAGTACCTATTAAATACAAAATAAAATATATTCAGTCTCAACTCGTACATATATAACATAATATGCATAATATATATAAAAAAAGTATTTCTTCTTGGTGTGATATCAGGTACAAAAAACATAAAATCTATTATCACTCTCGCAAAAATATATAAAATACTGTTTACTAAAACCTATGGAATTATAAAGAAAAGCGTGAGAAGTCTGTTGCTAAAATTATGTCGGCGTTTACGAGCATAGCGACCAAGAAAATTAATCGGCGACATATTGCTTGGGTACTTCTGTACCTGTATGATTGTAGCAGTGTGCCAAAAACTAATTTTTTGAGCCGGTCTAGTGGTAAACATCACGACATTAATTTCAGTAACAGGCCCCGCCCACTTTTCTTTAGTGTCCGATACTATATATAAGACATCGTTAGTTTCGTGCAAACTTTTATCTTATTGTATTAAATTTTGTTGAAGCCTCTTCAGTCTCAATTCCTCAATTTGTATTTCCAGCGTAAGCTTCTGTTTTTGTAAATTGAATAGTTCTTCTTCTTTTATATATATAATAAATCTTGTTTCACTTTGGCCAACGTCGAATACTCCTCTTCTACGTTCAAAACGTTTCCTTTCACAGTGGTTGGTCTTCTTCTTTTCGTCCAAGAATGCTTCAAGTTTTCCGAGGGTACCTCTTTTTAATTGACGTGCTGCCACCTTACTCCAATCGGGCTGTACCTCGGTCTGAAAGATTATAGGTCAGCAACTAGCAATAGGTCAATTTTGTAACATTATCAATATACACAAAATAAACTTGCAACCTACCTGCTTACTTGTAGAAGGTATCTCGTTAGAGATTAATGCTAATGGTGTATCAGGTTTTGACATATTCGGGTATGAGTGGTCATAAAGAAACGTGTTTTCAGGTGATGCCATTGGAGAAGTTGAATCGCATTCCTTCTCGATTCTTTCTGGGCTACTTGCATCTCCATCAAATGGATTATCTAAACCAAAAACAGTCTTCTTATTAATTATACTCAGGCATAAATCTGTTATTGGGTTCTCCCTCTTATTTGGATCTGGGCCTTCACCTGTTTTGTACAATTTTACTTTTTCTTCTGAAACTTCCTTTCTTACTTTTTTTTAATATTATCATAAAAATTTTTGAGCGATTCTTTACTTCTGGCTAAGGTTTCTGGATTCTGCGAGTTAAAAATCTTGCACACTTCATCCCAGGCACTATCTTTTTGTCGCCAGGTTAACGCATCTGTTTGTTTATTTTCGATAATTCCTTTATATTCACTGATTATACTAAGCAGTACCTAATGATTTTTCTTGTAGAGTAAAGTTTGGAGCCCTTTTATTTGCCTGTTCACTCATTTTTATCAATACAAACAAAAATAAAAAGAAATGCACTCCGATTACAACTTTCGCCACGAAAAATAACTATCTTTTGTCTATGATTCCAACAACCCATAAGCTCTTTTTCTGTCAGTTAAATGTCAGAAGTCACAAAACGTACAAAATCTGCTACGTTGCCAAACAATTTCGTTCCTTAGCTAAGTTTTAGGTAAACCTAATTGGTGAAAAGCACTTTATGCTAAGCTAGAGCTTTACTTTGAGGTGGACCTTTGCTAAGTAAAAGACTTGAATAGAACCGGTGCAAACGGGCATAAGTCATTCTAGAGTCATCGTAATTTAGATAGCTGGAAATGCAAACAATTAATTTACTGTTTACAAAATCAAGTATAGATAAAAAATTAATACCACAAAAACTATCATAGCTTCCAAACTTACCTGTTGTTAAATACATGAATTATTTTATTGCAAATCGTGGTTGTATTGTGTATTCGGGACAATAAACAAATGTAACTTAATTTATTACTGGTGGATATTTGACGCAAGTCAATTGTCAGCGATAGGTACTGGCGAATGACAATTTAAGTCGATAGTCTTCTCCTGTGCTACCGGTCAGGCGGCTCACGTCATCGGTGTACCTATTTTATATTTTCGTAACTCTTGTCTGAAGCATACTATAAAATCATTATTAGTTTATTTTGATAAGGGCTTTTTAGTTTCACATTAGATCTTTCATGTTTACATAATTCTCATTATTATTAAGTTTAGTCGAACAGATCATTTCGGTACGGCACTGGTGTTGTCACTTTTCATTTCGGTTGGGACATTTTTAAATGTCAATTGTAGTAGCTGTCTGCCCAGTGTTGGATGCGCAAGTTTCTGTATAGTGATCAAAACCTCGATATATTTGCCATTCTCCTTAGGAAAAGTTGCTTGTTTATTTACTTTTATTTCAGTATACTTTAATCCTAACCCTGATTTCTCAGTTAAGTCCTTGGCCTAAATCGAAAGATACATGAGAACCCACGAGCTCTACCGTCAGAAGTAGAAGACAGGTAGGTACTTCCAACTGAGCAGCTGTGCAACCGTTACACCTGAGAATTAATATACCAGTGGTAAATGTTAAACAATGATTGTTTGCTGTTTTTTTTTGTCGGGACCCAGTGTGAACATTTTGTTTAGTTTTTGCAATTCTCTTATATGAAGTAAATATAGTTTTAAAGTCATTTAAGTCGTTTTGTTTTAAAAGATGTCTCCATCGATCTGGAATCTCCGCGTTGAAAACCTGCAATTTTTGGCTTTTGCGCTGAATTCTCTGCGCCCACTTTTTCCTGCGTGCAATTGTCTTATTCTCTTTTGTCCATGCGCTATTTTGACCCAGGGATATTTTTTCTGGCGCTGTTTTGTCCTGCGTTCTTTCGTCTCGCGTTTACTTGTGTCTGCGCTGAAATATCCCCGTTTTTTTGTCTCTCGCTATTTTGTCTTGCGCTCAAAAGGGGCGGAGCCAATAATTTCAGGGTGCATTTGACCCGTATAAAGTTCAATACCTACTTTGAGATGGCACAAAGAAAAACAACACACCAATAGTATTTTGTGTGGTCCTGTTAACCATTCAACAGTTTTGATAAATTTTGACACCCTCCTTGTAGAATAGAACTTCCTGTATATATTTTTTTCAAACTTGGTATAACATGGGGGTTCTGTGGGTTCCTAATAAATTCTGCGGTGTCAGATTTTAAATAAAAAAATCCCTAAATGCGTTTAGTGAAAATTGGGTGTATAAATCATAGCCGGCCTGGATTTGCATGTTCACAACGGTAAGAAGATCAAACGACGCGGTTTGAAGATGTTTCAAACAAATAAAAGGTAAGGGGAATATCTCCAAAAATAAAATCATTGAGAACGCTACATCATCCCTGCAAATGGCGATTAAGAAAAATTAATATTTTAATGTGTTTCTGTAGGATAACATTTTAATGAAAGAGAGTAAAGAAAAATGGCTTTAACGAAAAATGTTCGGAAAAATTAGGGCTTTCTAACGATGTAACACAAGTGGTATGTTGGTATATATCATCTCTCATATAATCCGTTGTCTACCAAGAGAGGCTGAGCATCTAAAAATGATCACCCTCTACGTGAAAACACATATAGATGGCGTTATGGTATAAGAAATATTGTTGAAAACCACTTTGTCCTCTAAATCATTACGGTTCCACAGTTAACAAAGAACAGTTCACTTACGTAATATTTTTTTGAAAATATTAGGTTACTTTGAATTTTTTTATTCATACTGTGACCTTGAAAATTTGACAAATATTCGCCTGCGGTGCAATTCGTAACAAAAATCCTATATTTTTTAATTTGTGAACGTTTCCTCTCCTCCCATCTACAAAATCTATCTACGGTCTTGTGTGGGAGGGAGTAGGTACTTCACTGTGACGTTGACAGATCCCAGTGCAAGTGGGTCCTTGACATGACAAATACTTTTTATATTTAGATCTGTCAACGTCGCAGTAAAGTACCTACCCCCTCCATATAACCTCCGGTTGGCTAGGTAATACCGCGGTGCGTTTTGCAAAAATCACCACAAGTAATGATCGTAGGTATTGTGAGTAGCACGACGCGTGTACGGGGTCGGCTGTTTTCACACCGATCACTTTTAAATGCATTTGTTGGCTGACCACCGAAAATGGAAACAAGTGGTGCAAAAATGACCTTTAATTATTTTCACAATATATATATATAGTGTGTCTGGTTTTTGGTGTTAATAATAAACAATATAAACATTTAAGTAGACTGTGGGATCTGAACGGGGCAATTTTTTTTTATAGATGTCTCTGAAAGGTTATCGTTTGCGAAGTATTGGTTTGTCAATGCCACGAAAGCCTGGCCGTCTGCAATTTTTTATAGGGGTACGTTTTCGCAACCTCAAACGTTCATAGTCAACATTTTATAGGCATTATTTTTATATTTTTTCGTGAAAAAAATATATAAACAGCTGAAGCAAATATATAACATATATTTGCGTATAACTTTCCTTAATATAATGTTGGCGTAAAACCTACAGGGCACTTTACTAGTTCAAAATTAGTTCTTTTTGTTACAAGTACCTAAAGCCTCGTCCGGAATAGCAGATGAGCCCTGAAAAACGCCATTTAGATACGTGTGACAAATACTATTTTTGTCATACGCTCCCAAAATTTTGTTATACGCTTACAATTCTTCAGAACGCTTAAATTTGCAAATTGTCCATAATTTTTGAAATCGTAATGTTCGAAATGAAAATGTTCGAAAATCGACATGTTAGAAATTGATATCGTAGCAACAAGTTTGTTTATTTGATAATTTTGTCATGCCATTCATTCATTTAGGGACTAGGCCGAAAAAGAAGCATTTTACGGACTGAAATGAGTTCTTAAAATAGCTATTTTGGGGAGCGTATGACAAGAAATATTATTTTTCGAAATTAGATACACTTTTTGTAAGTTCTACGACAAAATGTTATTGAGTTCAAAAACCTACACCTACTTTGATCTTCTTCTTCTAAAAAAAATTGAAACGCACAAAAATTCTTCAGAAACGAAACATTTTTCCAGAAAAAAATAAAGAAAAGTTTTTTCTTATAACTGATTAGTGAAGGCAAAAAGATTACTTTATTTTTAATTTATAGCATTTATTGTGTAATTCACATAGCATTTAATGTGTATATAAATAAATAAAAGCAAACTTGAAATAAAAACTTAACTTTGACGCCCTGTATAAATAAAACCGTTAAGATTTCGATACATGTTAATTGAAAAAATCTACTTATTTTTACGCTTTCTATAGATTCTTTAAGTTTTGCCTATAAAAGTTGGACCACCCTTTATTCTGTATACAATGTGTCCCGGATAAGAATGAACAGCATGGGGATCTTGCAAACGGTGACAGATAGAACAACATTTAAATGGGGAGAAAGTTGCGCAATTTTAAGGTCAATAAAATGGTACCAACAGGTTTATAATATCACAATAGTTATCACAGATATAGGAAAAAAGGAAAACACTTTCTTTCCTATCACACTTTCAGAAATCAGAATACTGATTAATATTTAGACTTATTATTAAATACAGGGCCGCATTAGAAAAAAATGAATGGAAAAAAGGAATTTTCAGTATACTTGCCACAAAACATTTTAAAAATATTTCGTGTCATACATCAAAATCTGCAAAAAAATACTGATCCGTAGATATTAAAAAAAATAAAGTTGAAGATGGTTTCTCAAAAACGAAATGTTGTAGAACAACTAATAACGTCATCTTAAAGTACGGTCAAAAGTGCCACAAGAAAGTGTTTTTCTTTTTTTTTCCTATCTGTGATAACAACTTCATAAAAAATTAAAATCGAAAACGCAAAATTTAACTTTTTTCAAAATAAATCAAAAAAGAAAACAAAAAAGAAATCTGTACCATTTTAACCGTTGTTCTATCTCTCACCGTTTGCAAGATCTCCACTCCATGCTGTTCATTCGTATCCGGGACATATAGTATATACAGGGTGCCTCACCACGAACTGCATCGATCGATATCTCAAAAAGTAAACATAGAATTTTTTTGAAAATTTCGTTATTTTAAACACCCTATATTTTTGGATTCTACGGAAAATTCTAGGTGAATTTTATGTATCATGTCCTATACCTAAATTTAACCGTTTTTGAGATATTTACCATTTTAGAGAAAAAATGACAGATGAAGACCCGTACTTAATTGAGAGTTTCTTCATAACGGCTACATGGTGCAGAGAAATACCTTAAAGAAAGTTTCCGATCTTGTACAGGGTGCGCACAAAAAATTATTCAAATATTAATTAAAAAATGCCAAAAACTCAAAATTTTCAAATGGAAACCCCCATTTTTATAGTAGTAGCCGTATTCAGCACAAAAAATTAGGGCAAGTTTGTGTTTAGTTCCCTATACCTAAATGTTATTTTCGATTTATGTACAAAAAACTAATTTTCCACTTCTTCATCAAGATTGTCAGAGAATGAAGAAATGTCATTTTGTTGAAAATTATTTTAAACAATGCCGGCACGGTTAAATTACCCAACAACTAGATTTATAAAACTTATGAAGAACTGGAAAATTAGTTTTTTGTAAATAAATCGAAAATGATAACATTTAGGTATAGGGAACCAAACACAAACTTGCCCTAATTTTTTGTGCTGCTTGTGCTACTACAAAAAAATGGGGGTTTCCGTTTGAAAATTTTGAGTTTTTGGCATTTTTTAATTAATATTTGAATAATTTTTTGTGAGCACCCTGTACAAGATCGGAAACTTACTTTAAGGCATTTCTCTGCACCAAGCCTTTGACTTCAAAATGCCAAGAGCGCGTTACGAAATATGTAGCCGTTATGAAGAAACTGTCAATTAAGTACGGGTCTGCATCTGTCATTTTATCTCTAAAATGGCAAATATCTCAAAAACGGTTGAATTTAGGTATAGGATATGATACATAAAATGTGCCTAGAATTTTCCGTAGAATCCAAAAATGCAATAAAATATAGGGTATTCCATTTAAAATAACGAAGTTTTCATCGACTTCCGGTATAACCGGAAGTGCCGCCATTTTGAAAATATTTTGGATGAATAGTACTCGTTGACATTGGTCAGCTGCCAAATTTTCAAAAAAATTCTGTATATGGACATTCAGTAGATCGTTGCTATTTTAACCTTTATCCCAGAAGTTGTAAAAACAAACTGCAAATATGCTGGCTTCGTATGGACTATTACAAATTAAAAATAAAAATACTTTTTTCTGTTAAGCAAGCCAGCAAATCAGTTTTTTTCAGAGGGAAATAGATAGTTTTTAGAGTATTAGTAGTTGGTCTTTTCTTCTTCCAACTGAAAAATGTTGTCCAAAATTGTCCATAATTTTTGAAATCGTAATGTTCGAAATGAAAATGTTCGAAAATCGACATGTTAGAAATTGATATCGTAGCAACAAGTTTGTTTATTTGATAATTTTGTCATGCCATTCATTCATTTAGGGACTAGGCCGAAAAAGAAGCATTTTACGGACTGAAATGAGTTCTTAAAATAGCTATTTTGGGGAGCGTATGACAAGAAATATTATTTTTCGAAATTAGATACACTTTTTGTAAGTTCTACGACAAAATGTTATTGAGTTCAAAAACCTACACCTACTTTGATCTTCTTCTTCTAAAAAAAATTGAAACGCACAAAAATTCTTCAGAAACGAAACATTTTTCCAGAAAAAAATAAAGAAAAGTTTTTTCTTATAACTGATTAGTGAAGGCAAAAAGATTACTTTATTTTTAATTTATAGCATTTATTGTGTAATTCACATAGCATTTAATGTGTATACAGGGTGTATCTTTGATAGGTACAGAAATTTTAACCACGTAATCGGGGACGTTCATAAAACCGAAAAATTAAAAAAAAAATTTTTTTAATCGATGTTTAGAAAATGGGGCAAATCAATCTATATCCGTGCTCAATGCACGCCGCTGGATCGTCACTAGAAGCGCTTAGAGGGGAGGTCTAACCTCTCCCTAGGAGATGGAGGGGAATAACGTTAGATTAGGAAGGGGAATACCGCGACGTTGCCGCATGTCAGAGTGGCATAAATCTGCTTGCAGAATTAGGTACCTAGGTACCTTTGAAAATTACTGCTGGTAGGTATCCACGTTTTTTTATGATGTCGGTTGCTGTGACGAACTGTTTATTGCTTTCTTCACAGGCGCACACAATAATTTAACAAACACGTCAGTTTTTATCACTTTACTGTTATTTTAAGTCCCTAGGCAGCAGAAATGTATCCGAGCGCCGCTCGGAGAAGTCATTGCTAGAAAACTCATTGCTGATTTCACACTCATAATTTTTTGACAAGTCTTTTGTGGAGTAGGTATCTACCTACCTACCTATTTTACAACTGATTTTCAGGCCGCAATTTTTTTATACTAATAATTAGCCATCTCTTGGGACACCTTGGGATAATAAATTTCTGATCGGCAATCAACTGAATAAAGTATTTGTTTTAAAATACAAATTATCTGTAAAAATTGCAAATTTCCACAACCACCCATAGGGTAGAGCGTAGAGCAGCGGCGCGTTACTTTTTTTTTAGCGAGTGTTCGCCTGTAGCCCTATCATCTCGAAAAAAGTGGGGGAAGACTGTAATTTGACGTGAATTTAACGCGCGGCTTCGATTTGTTCATAGTTTTTAATATTTTTCAACCCTTGCCCGATAGTGCGCCACCTTTAAACCCCCTCAGGGTTGTGGTCCTATGTATTATCTACAATTAAAAAATTATTCGTTTCCGAAAAAAGTGGGGGAAGACTGTCATTTGATGTGAATTTAACGCGCGGCCCCGATTTGTTCATCGTTTTTAATATTTTTCTACCCTTGCCTGATGGTGCGCCACTTTTAAACCCCCTCAGGGTTGTTGTCCTGTCTATTGTCTACTTTTAATAGTATATTACACACCGAGGTGTCTCGAGATAAAGTAAACTTTCCACCCGGGCGGGAGGGCGGGAAGTAAAAGTCAAAAAATTGACACTTTCAAACTTCTAAAAAGTCAGAAATGTCGATATTACATACATGGTTGTAAATAAAAAATTATTCGGTTCCGAAAATAGTTGGGGAAGACTGTCAAATTGGCGTGCTTATCATTTCCGCATTTTTTAACCCTTTGCAGTTTCGGAACTCTCTCAAGTTAATTCCTTACCATTCCTCTTACTTTTCGTAAAAACTTGGTGGCGAAATGTCGCGTAATGTCCCCAAAAACCGAAAAACAGCGACTCCTCCTGGTGAATTTAAGCTTCTGCGTGCCCTTGACTACTGCCCGACATTCCTTCGCCGAGATTCGCCAGGCGCGGGCATATGACGTTGGCGTCGGGCGCTGGCGTCCGACGCCAACTTCACACAAAAACGACGCCGCGCCGAATCGCGCAATAATTACAATTACGAATGAATTCACTGGCACTGATTCACTCGATTTTGCTCCATTTCCACGCCGCCCGGCCCGGCCGACCTACTAAATTACAGCTGGGCGAGGAACGCAAGCGCGGGGCGCCACTTGACATCGACACTACAGGTGATCCCCACTACTCATAGCTTGTGCGCGATATTAGCCAATCGCGGCTCGCGGCCCCTACTTCTCTCGGGGCGGCGCTACTATGTTGCCAAGTGTGCTGAAAATTTACCTGATTTAGTAATTTAATTCCGTATAAATTTAATTGTGTAGTGGATTTTTACATGGATTTACCCGTTTTTGTGCGTAATAATTATACGAGATAGTAGATTAACTTATAACGAATGAAACCCCGTATAAATCCGCGAAAATCAAAAATCGGATTTAAGGGACTTTAAGTCAGTTTGGGGACATGTCAGCATAAACGGCAACACCGAATAGTGGTATTGAATGGTATGGGGGAAAGCTTGTGCGCACGTACGCCGTCTCCGTCACCGTACCGCCGCGCCGTAGCCGACGCGCTAGTCGAAGATCGTCCGTCCGATTTTGGGATTTAACAGCTGATTGATATCGATCCGCGTCCGCCTGTAATTTTTGGGAGCGCCAGCTTCAACAAGCAATTTATTATTATACAGAATGCCTTACGTGTGGCTATTCTGTGGTATAACAATTCTGTTTCCAAAACGTGGACGCGTATGCAAACGTCGCGTCTTGCTAACCGATATTGTTCCGTTACTTTGCTTTGTTTTACGAACTGTCGTCGGAACTGAACCTGCTTCTGTACATTTTTCCAGATCCGTTCGCCATTTTTTTGGACCAGCAGTGATGTCCAAACCTGTTGCAATTGCCGCTACGAATTTGCAGTGAAATAACAAGTGATTTTTTCATATTTCCGTTAAGAAATGCAGTGTTAAACGTTCGCGGCCTTCGTATGAAAACAGTGCTAGATAGGTTCCTACTAGGTACCCCAATTATGCGCGAGGATAAAAGAAGCAGCTTCAAGGGTTCGCGAAAATTCGGGTTTTATTAGACGCATACGGTATGGATCTAATTGTACAATCCACCTAGTCGAGTCCCCGTTGGAATAAATCAGCTGAGGGAAACCGAGACGTCCCTAATATTTGGCATCGCGCCGCTTTAAGTGTGCAGTGAAAAAAAAACAAGTGTTTTGTTCGTATTTCCGTAAAAAGAGACTATGAAGTGTTATACCTTCGCGACCATCGTATAAAAACAGTGCCACTAGTTAGGTAGGTACTTAGTGCTTTATGTGATTTTGTGAAGATTTTTGGATAGT
This sequence comes from Pseudeuparius sepicola, assembly GCA_963920635.1. Taxonomy (NCBI): domain Eukaryota; kingdom Metazoa; phylum Arthropoda; class Insecta; order Coleoptera; family Anthribidae; genus Pseudeuparius; species Pseudeuparius sepicola. The sequence continues at coordinate 39,108,765 of OY987302.1, read as the reverse complement.
ATCTGTAGTATCTAAACACAAGAAAATAGTAAAAATAATCGATGCATCTCAAAGGTAGGCTTTTTCATGCTATTCGTCGAGCTATTCGCTAAAAGAACCTTTAAGGAGTTGTCCAAAAATTATTTATTTATTTATTTAATCTCCACATACAACAAATGATACATGGTTGCGTCAATATTCTTCAAATACTGCGAAAAAGCTTCGGAAAAAGCCATTCGACTGGCAACCAGTTACCTAGTGCTTCTTGTGATTTTCGAGAGGATTTTTGGATAACATAAGAAAGGAGTACGACACCCGCAAGGAAAATCATCCAGGCATCCGAAAGGTAGTTTTTTTGCATGCTATTCGCTAAAAGAACCATTAAAGATTTGTTCAAAAATTAGTTGAAAGACTATTCCTGAAATACTGTGAAAGAGCTATACGTCTGACAACGCTGCACGGCGGAATTGGGGGGGATCCGCCGGAACCGGCCTCAGTTCCAGCTGGTCCCGGCAAGGTCAAGGACCCATGGCCGTAGCGTCGGAAAAAGGGGTTTTAATAGCGTTTTAAAAAAAATTATTTCTGACGTTAATATGCACTTTAGAAAAATTTTAATTGCATAGGCGTAACAAGTGCATTTTTCCCGACCTGCCCTTAAAATTTCTGTACTTATCAAAGTTACACCCTGTATAAATAAATAAAAGCAAACTTGAAATAAAAACTTAAGTTTGACGCCCTGTATAAATAAAACCGTTAAGATTTCGATACATGTTAATTGAAAAAATCTACTTATTTTTACGCTTTCTATAGATTCTTTAAGTTTTGCCTATAAAAGTTGGACCACCCTTTATTCTGTATACAATGTGTCCCGGATAAGAATGAACAGCATGGGGATCTTGCAAACGGTGACAGATAGAACAACATTTAAATGGGGAGAAAGTTGCGCAATTTTAAGGTCAATAAAATGGTACCAACAGGTTTATAATATCACAATAGTTATCACAGATATAGGAAAAAAGGAAAACACTTTCTTTCCTATCACACTTTCAGAAATCAGAATACTAATTAATATTTAGACTTATTATTAAATACAGGGCCGCATTAGAAAAAAATGAATGGAAAAAAGGAATTTTCAGTATACTTGCCACAAAACATTTTAAAAATATTTCGTGTCATACATCAAAATCTGCAAAAAAATACTGATCCGTAGATATTAAAAAAAATAAAGTTGAAGATGGTTTCTCAAAAACGAAATGTTGTAGAACAACTAATAACGTCATCTTAAAGTACGGTCAAAAGTGCCACAAGAAAGTGTTTTTCTTTTTTTTTCCTATCTGTGATAACAACTTCATAAAAAATTAAAATCGAAAACGCAAAATTTCACTTTTTTCAAAATAAATCAAAAAAGAAAACAAAAAAGAAATCTGTACCATTTTAACCGTTCTTCTATCTCTCACCGTTTGCAAGATCTCCACTCCATGCTGTTCATTCGTATCCGGGACATATAGTATATACAGGGTGCCTCACCACGAACTGCATCGATCGATATCTCAAAAAGTAAACATAGAATTTTTTTGAAAATTTCGTTATTTTAAACACCCTATATTTTTGGATTCTACGGAAAATTCTAGGTGAATTTTATGTATCATGTCCTATACCTAAATTTAACCGTTTTTGAGATATTTACCATTTTAGAGAAAAAATGACAGATGAAGACCCGTACTTAATTGAGAGTTTCTTCATAACGGCTACATGGTGCAGAGAAATACCTTAAAGAAAGTTTCCGATCTTGTACAGGGTGCGCACAAAAAATTATTCAAATATTAATTAAAAAATGCCAAAAACTCAAAATTTTCAAATGGAAACCCCCATTTTTATAGTAGTAGCCGTATTCAGCACAAAAAATTAGGGCAAGTTTGTGTTTAGTTCCCTATACCTAAATGTTATTTTCGATTTATGTACAAAAAACTAATTTTCCACTTCTTCATCAAGATTGTCAGAGAATGAAGAAATGTCATTTTGTTGAAAATTATTTTAAACAATGCCGGCACGGTTAAATTACACAACAACTAGATTTATAAAACTTATGAAGAACTGGAAAATTAGTTTTTTGTAAATAAATCGAAAATGATAACATTTAGGTATAGGGAACCAAACACAAATTTGCCCTAATTTTTTGTGCTGCTTGTGCTACTACAAAAAAATGGGGGTTTCCGTTTGAAAATTTTGAGTTTTTGGCATTTTTTAATTAATATTTGAATAATTTTTTGTGAGCACCCTGTACAAGATCGGAAACTTACTTTAAGGCATTTCTCTGCACCAAGCCTTTGACTTCAAAATGCCAAGAGCGCGTTACGAAATATGTAGCCGTTATGAAGAAACTGTCAATTAAGTACGGGTCTGCATCTGTCATTTTATCTCTAAAATGGCAAATATCTCAAAAACGGTTGAATTTAGGTATAGGACATGATACATAAAATGTGCCTAGAATTTTCCGTAGAATCCAAAAATGCAATAAAATATAGGGTATTCCATTTAAAATAACGAAGTTTTCATCGACTTCCGGTATAACCGGAAGTGCCGCCATTTTGAAAATATTTTAGATGAATAGTACTCGTTGACATTGGTCAGCTGCCAAATTTTCAAAAAAATTCTATGTTTACTTTTTGAGATATCGATCGATGCAGTTTGTGGTGAGACACCCTGTATATGGACATTCAGTAGATCGTTGCTATTTTAACCTTTATCCCAGAAGTTGTAAAAACAAACTGCAAATATGCTGGTTTCGTATGGACTATTACAAATTAAAAATAAAAATACTTTTTTCTGTTAAGCAAGCCAGCAAATCAGTTTTTTTCAGAGGGAAATAGATAGTTTTTTAGAGTATTAGTAGTTGGTCTTTTCTTCTTCCAACTGAAAAATGTTATCATATTTGTATTGGTAACAAATTAAGATGTGTAGTTAAGTCCTAACCAGCGGAGGTCTTTTCGAAAAGTGAATGAATTATACAGGGTATCCCATAACTATTTCGACAAGGCTCTATACAGGGTGTTCCTTAATAACATGCTAATACTTAAGGGGGTTATTTTTGGGCCCATTTTAAGAAAAAAACTTCATATGAACGTATGTCGTAAACGTCCTAACTTTTGAGGTATAGGGCGTTAAAGTTCATTTTTTTAAATTGAATTTTGGCTACATCTCCCGAAATAATCAAGCTGCGGAACTGAAATTTGGCACTGCTATGTTTTTGGGGATGGAGAATAAGCTGAAAATGTCAATTTCACCGTATCTCACAGAGGGCGCCACTTGCGCTGTTTTTTGATCACGCTTTTACGCGTAACGAAACATAAAATGTTCACCTACTGCTTTCAAATGTTACAGATCAACTGTACATTCAAAATGATGAAAAAAATGCCAAATGGGCATTGGTCAAAACACCATTGGTTTTCTTGAAATAGAGTGTCCAAATTTTGTCAAATTCAATCCTTTCCATTTTGAAAGCGAATAATTTTTGGTACATTGTTCATAGGAATTTTTTTCTCAGTTTAAATGGAACAGTTGATCTGTAAAACTTGAAGGTGGTAGGTGAAAATTTTATGTTTCGAATATTGAAGTCAACTGGTGTTTTGGAGAACGTTTTGGCAATTTCAAAGCAAACGGTTGATTTAATCGTTATGAAACAAGAGTACCTTTTTCTTGTAGAATGAAAATATGCACTAAAATGATGGACCTGCAGGACCAAAAAGATAACCTCAAAAAAGTTACGCGTAAAAGCGTGATCAAAAAACAGCGCAAGTGGTGCCCTCTGTGAGATACGGTGAAATTGACATTTTCAGCTTATTCTCCATCCCAAAAAACATAGCAGTGCCAAATTTCAGTTCAGCAGCTTGATTATTTCGGGAGATGTAGCCAAAATTCAATTTAAAAAAATGAACTTTAACGCCCTGTATCTCAAAAGTTGGGACGTTTACGACATACGTTCATATGAAGTTTTTTTCTTAAAATGGGCCCAAAAATAACTCCCTTAAGTATTAGCATGTTATTAAGGAACACCCTGTATGTACCTAAAGCCAAAATAGAGCGATTGAACCAAACATGCCTTACCCGAATGTTGCTCCTTTGAAATATAATTAAATTATAATAAAATTGCAAACTTTATGTTTTTCGAGTCCAAAATTACGTAAGTAGGTATACGCTATTGCCAAACTCTACCAATAAGTATATACTGTTTAATTAAATAACAAAGTTAACGAAAACCGAAACTAGAATTTTTATTATAAAATTAATAAAACAGATTATAATAAATTCTCGAAATTTTCACCGTTTACTTATAATATGCATTTTCTTAATCTTTTATTTAAATTTATACCATTTTGTACGTCAAAATGAATGAGGCCTAATTATCTTTTGTTGAAATTGTCGATATTGGACACAAAAAAATAAAATTTGACATTTTCAATTCAATCGTATCACCCGTTCAGAAATTGAGGCAAAAAAAAATCGAAAATTATTCTCAACTTTAACGCATTTTGTATCGAAAAGGAGCAACATTCGTATATATGGCATGTTGGGTTCAATTAATTGCTCTATATTGGCCTTAGGAACGTGTCCCATAGAACATTGGCGAAATTGTTATGAGACACAATATATACGGCATTATTTCAAATTTTAGAATAAAATTCGGACATTGAATTGAGTATCAGGATCGAGTTATAAGAACAATCAAAAAAATCTTTCTGGTCTTACAACATATTATTATAAATCGGCAGCCGGAGTAAGAAATACTTGGGAAACATAATATTATAGGTACCTACCTAATATAAATTCGAAGGAGATGTACAGCCTTTAAGATGTCTTTAATATGTACCTTTGTGTGAAACCAACAAACGAACCTCTCAAACATTTCGTCGACTAGAAAAACAACTCATTAAGGAGACGGGCCAAAGGGTTTTTATGGGGATAACGCCCCGTAAATAAAATTCGTACACGCTCAATTTCCATGAACAAGCGAGAGGTTAAGTCCGTAATCAGCAACTGATCACTAATGAAGACACAATTTGCATTTTACGTGCACGCTAAGGCAAATGACCGGTCTTTTCGGCCTTCGCAGCCTCCTTTGCGAGTCGGCGGCGCGGCGGTGGCGCTGAGGTGCAAGCCGAGCTGCTCCGCGCTCGGTCCGCGGCGCGCTGAAACACGAAACGCGGTCCCAGACGGGGGACCTCGGGACCTGGCCTGGCCCCGACGCGACGCGACGTAGAGGCCCGCCCGACTCTTTCGGGTTGTTTCATGGCGGAGCGTTGTTCGTTGTTGATTTTTCCAGACAAAACATAACTAGACCAATAGTATAAATAGCATTGTATAATCATTCAACGTAACATATTATTATACAGGGTGATTCAGACGCGATGTAAAAAAATTTAACCACAGGTGGGAAAAAATAGGTTGATACAGATTCGGAATTAAAAAAATTCAAAAGTCAACCAAAGAAAAAAGAAAAAAGAAAAAATATTTTCAGAAGTGTATTAAAACCCCTTGTTAACGGCATTCACCAGATCAGCTGTGAAGCTCACGAGTCGAGGGGCGCGGAGTTGCCAGTTGCACATGCACAACATATCATAAATTTACTTTTTTGGACCTTTTCCAAGATATTTAAAAAAATGTATGCATAGTCTAGTGAATTTATTACCTTTTTGAATTTTCAATGTCAATCAACACTAAATTAGTATAGGAGTATAGGCAGCTATTAGTTTCAACGGATGCACGTTGTTTGCAGAGACTGCAGTAGCAGACAAAACACAAAACTAAGCGCAACATGTGCAAAAATGCATCAAAATTAAAACACTCTATCACGGTTTACTTTCAACTTCAATAGGTACAAGTTCATGGTCTCGCGAATCGCCGAACTTTCCACACGCCACGGTCCACACACCTGTACTCAAGATTGATAAGACTGAGTCCCCTAGTCGCCACAGTCGCTATAGGGCGTTACAGTCGGTACCTACTGTTCCTTCCTACTGCATGCCAGTGGCGTATCCAGGATTAACGTCTGGGGGGGCGGCACTCAGTTATAAATAAAAATAACAAAACTTTGTAGATAATTTTAATGAATAAAAACAGAACAAAAATATATTTTCTAAATAAAAAATAAATGCACCAACTTGAAAAATTAAAAAGAAAAATGGAAAATATGACGAAAAGTTCATAAGAACATGGGTCCGCAGATGTTTGGTTTCCAAGATGCAGGGTGTTGAAATTAAAATTTTATTTTCGATTTTTTTAAGTAACTTTTTAAGACGACAAAATTTTCTTGCAAAATTTGGTTGCCGGGATTTTTTTGGGAAGAGAAGTCATAATTTGGTATTATTTTTGGTGCAATCCGTAGAGGGCGCTGCGTACGCTATCATTATTTAATTTAATTAAATTTACCCTAACCTTTTTGACAGTAAACTTTTACGACATTTTGTGAACACGTTTTTTAAGCAAAATGGTGAATAACGCCAAAGGTGACCGTTTTCGGAAATTTTCAAATTTCTGCATCGATGCAGGTGCATATCGACACTCTTATGCAATTAAATTCAAAGTAAAATTTAAATAAACAAGCACATTTATTTTTTGACAGTTTAATTAACTTGTTGTTGCTGTTGTTTTTTTTTTTAAAGAAAATTTTATCTCAAAAAGTTATTTAAAAAAAATCGAAAATAAAATTTCAATTTCAACACCCTGCATCTCAAAAACCAAACATCTGCGGACCCATAATGTTCATATTATGAACTTTTCGTCATATTTTCCATTTTTCTTTTTAATTTTTTAAGTTATTACCGGACACCTTGTATGACATAAAAAAAATTCTTCTTCGAACCCGTAAAATCTATATCACAAAATCAAGTATTCTTATTTGGTATTGAGCTCAAATATCTCCTCTGGAGGTACGGGTATTTCAGGGTACACATAAAGGTGTGTTAACCCATTCAGTCGGTTTTCGCTAATATTGTTTCTAATATAAATTTTTAAAATTTTCAGTTTTGAAAATGTTCTTTCTGGCACACTGTAATTGTGCAAAATATATTTAGTAGGTTGTTTTGCCTAATTTACGGTTACGCGCTGCGTTAACGGAGTGTGTGCATAATATACGATATACGACGGCGCGTTCTCAAATCTACTGCACAGGTTTTAATTTCGAGAAGACAAGACAAGACAGTAATCATTCTTTTTTGTAACATTTAAAATTTTATGGTTATGTTGATAAATTGATAATTTTGGCTTATTACTATTGTTATTCCAGGTATGCATGAATACCACTTAAAGTTATTGCTATTGCTATTCCTATTACTATTATTATTCTTATTGCTATTCTTATAGAATGCTGCATGAATCCACCATAAAACGAATTGTTAAAAATAACAAATAACTATTCACAAAAACAATCCTCCTACTTACCGAGACAAACGGAGCCATCGCCATCTACCCGGCGCTGTCTGAACTTGACGTCCCGTATATAAGTAATCTGTAAAAGTTTTATTACTGGCGCATCTGATGCACCTAGTCAGTGACAGCCAACGACGCTAGCGTCTAGTGGCCGGCCAGTCAGTAAACTAAACAATCATTAAAAACAATAAAAAAAACGAAAATGTGCACTTTAAAAGTTGTGATACAAATATGTGTGTGCGAAACGACTTCAAGCAAAATACTGGTGGTTATGATGTAAATACAAAATTTTCTTATATGTTTGAAGTGTTATAACTTTTGGCGTTTGTAGAATCAGGACTGAATACACCAAAAATGCAGATGAAAGGTAGGTAATTCTTATTTTTTTAGTTTTATCTTCCACAAAAAAAAGATTGAAATGTGGCAACATAACTCTCCAGTGCCAACCTCGACGGATGACATTGAAGCAGAAGCGTCGAGTTACTCTGGCATTAAAGTTCATTTTCCCCACGTTTTAAACTTCGAGAAAGAAAATTCTTTCGCATTTTCCTTTTTAGTAGACCTCCCCCACTGTGTGGTTAAATTTTTTTACATCGTGACTGAATCACCCTGTAATATTATCAACCTGAATCAAGTGTTCATCTAGGTGCACGGGTTGATTCCGTTGCCAGTGGCTATTTTTCTTCCATCATGCCACGCACGTTACGTGTCCCATTGTTGAAAATTATTACACTAATACAGAACTACGAGTATAAACTTTTTAGAGTTAAATAACACGTTTGTGCTCACTTTGTACTTGCCAGGAAACAATATATGACTTCGAATGTGCAACCAGACAAATCGAAGCATATGAAACAGTTGACAGCGCAGGGGCCGCGGTATTGCCAGATAGTGGGATGGTCTGTAAAAATCAATATTTTTAGGGATTTCAACTATAAGGTACTAAGGTGACTATTGAGGGAGGGTCGCTCGAAAATATGCAGTTCTCAACGAACTTTATTGAATATTTTGCAATACAAGCTTTCCGATTAAAGTTTTTCGCAGTTTGGCATTGAATAATTGCCTTACCGAAAACCTAAACTTATTTTATTCGTTTTCGCACATGGCTTAAAAAGAAACTTGATTATAAAAGGTTTTTTTATATTTTTTTTATTTGTGCTTTTTAGTATTTGATTCCCGTGTCATGTGGTAAAGAAATTTAGTCCGTCATCTTAGGGCATGAGCCATATTGGATTTAGTATGACGTCCCTCACCTTATCGTTTTCTACTCTTCAAGCCCTTTCATTTGATACCCATATGTGAAGTAGGTTGTGAAAAAATAGGCCATCTTGGGGCGGCCGCCATTTTGAAAAAATCACAATACTAGTATACTAGACTGCTTTGTCACCAGCACCAAAAGTGTGTGCAAAATTTCAGCTCAATCGGTTGGGTTGAAGAAAAAATATAAAAAACATTACTAAGAAACCGCCCTATATTGCAAAAATCCCACAAGGGTGTCGAGTGTGATTTTTTAGCCAGACACCAAGACACTACTATTTTGATTATTTTTTGTGAATGCTCTTTATGAGCTAGACTGGCTATACTATGTAAAATAATAACTCAGGCAAAGCTTAATCGATTTGCAAAAAAAGATCACCAACAGTGCACCGTGGTGTATATAGGATAATCTGGAAAATTCAATTATTTGATTTTTTGCGAAATTTGACCCAACTTTGTGAACGCATTATATAGCTTAGAGTATTAATATTTTGTTCAAAAGGTTTTGAGCTATAGCCAATTCGATGACACCATCCATTGTTTTCTTAAAGTGATGCCTAATATGGCATTGTAAAAATTTGTCATTTAAAAAAATCATAGCTAGCCATGAAATAATCACTCAATCGAAATAGTAGTTTCTGTGAGATATCTTCAAAGAGGTCAATCTAGTTCAGTTCAGTTTCTAAGATTATAGAGGTGGACTTTCTTCCTTTACAGAACAGAAAACCACTGCTAATGCAGACTCATTACTTCGTCGTTCCACATAAGTAACTTATCTTAAATCGGTTATGTAATTGTAAATTTCGACTTTACTAAGAGAGCATTGAAAAAGTGGTTGTAAGACAAAAAGTTACCGGGAGTTGAAATAACAAGAGACGGGGCTACTGCAGTTTTCTAGGGTTTGCCGTAGTACCTACTTGAGCGAACGCTATCCTAGTTCTATCGGGAAAAGTCGGTCATAGCCGCAAATGGCAACGAAGACAAAATACTAGTTAATTGCCAGCCCTCCCTCGCACTAGCATTACGTTGCTTTTAAGGTACTCCTAGTTTGAAGTATTGTGAGGTTGCACTCCCTCTACGGAGAATATTCACTGAGACTCAAGGCATCTTGGTTACCATAAGGATCTGGTTCCGACGGAACCTTTGCCATCTTATCGGACCTTAAGTGACATTGATGTTGTTGGGTGTTCCTCCAATCCCCATGAATTTCCCGATGGTTGGGGCTAGCGCAAGTAGTACCGCTTTCTACATGGACCTGTAAAGATTTTCGGTTAGAGCCATCTCTTTGATATTGTTCAGCAAACTTTTTGGGATTACACGGCAGTTGTTGACACGATGATTGGAACCATCTGGACATTCTATATTTCCCATTGCCTTCTAATTCATTCTTCTAAGTCTATGTATTTTGCGATCATCTCGGCATGCTTTACACGCAGCTTGTTCTTATTTGGGATGGCCACATCAATCAGAGTTGTCTTGCTATAAATTTTATTAACTATTATAAGGTTCGGTCGATTATGGACAACTCGTTGATCTGTCAAAACTGTATTATACGGTCCCAGTACATCTTGTAGTTGCGGTTTTCAAGAACAGGCTCCGGCGTGTAGCTGTAATACAGGATTTCCTCTGACTGCACAAGCAGCAGTTTTTCCGCCAGTTCCTGGTGCAAGATCTCGGAAGCCGCATCATGCCATTCCTTATTTTCCGTTGATGGGAACATCTCGCATCTTCCCGTATCTACACTTGTCGGCCGACTATCGATGAATCTTCGACAATAAATATTAGATAATTACGAGTTGGTATAATCTGATCTTGTAGGGCCAGTAGGAAGCCTTCTATTTGGCGGAACATTCATCTCGAGGTTAGCCAATAGTCCGACGCTAACTTGTCGACATGTTGCTGGTTGACCTAGTTAGGATGACTCCCGTGCAGAGGCTGCTCCAACCAACTCTGTAACTTTTCATTGTCGGTTCCGTGGTGATCTTGATGCTCGTGTTTCCTCAAACGGAGTTGAAACCGTTGGCCTGCCTGTGGAAATAATTATGAAGATTTAATATTGGTTTGTTTCACTTTTTGTAAAACCTCTTCCACATAGATGATGCGGCAAAGTTCTTTTTCTACGGCGCTTCTGGATGATATTTGTCACTAGTCATATTTTGTCATATTTTGTCACTAGTGTCCTAATTTTTCGCTGCAGGTTGTTGATGTACTACGTTTTGGTCCAATTCACTATTCCGAACGAATAGTTGAGTATAGTCAGTACAGACCACATATACTTGTTGAGGGCCTTAAAGAAATTCCTGTTGTTTAGATCGATTTGGAACATCTGTCTTATTCTTTTGATGAATTCATTCGTTATATCTATATTATTAATACTTAATTAATAATTAGATTTTTTCTAGAACCATAAAGATATTATGTTTTATTATACTCAGGGCAATAATACGTGATAGTATTATTGAAAATAAATGGGTTTTCTTCCAGACAGGCTCCGTTTTATCGTTACAGGGTGCTAAAGTAAAAAAAAAAGATTCTATTGAACATTCATTTAAATTTAAAATCAAGTTGGCGTTGGAAATGTCTTTATAGGTTTCGATGTTTTCTATCTAAGCTTGTGACAACTGTTTTTTTTTTGACAAATGTCAAACCATCAAGGCAAAAGTCAGCATTGACTGAAATTCAGCATTGACTGAAATTCTCGTGCGTATTCCGTTGTTCGAAAGTGGTTCGAAGCATGGGCTTCAGGATTTTCCAGTTAGTAGTAGTAAGTAGTAACACATACATTTTAATTAGCTCTTTCTATAGGTTACAATATAAAATTATATTAGGTACAATAAGTTTTGTATTTCTTCATTTTTCATTTTTTTTTATGTCTTCTAAATTATTCATATTTAGGCAATTGAAATATAAAAAAAAGATTATTATCAAACCTGTAAGGCAAATAAATGTTTTCGCAATTCACGTTTTTAAACTTTTTTTTTTATTTTAATTTAATTTAAAAAAATCAAATATTCCTTTCTGAAATATTAATTTATAACATAAATTTGTACTAGAATATTGTATATGAAAATCACTTCGAGACTTTGTTACATAATTATGATATTCAAAATTAAAAGTAGGTAGTGTGTTTATTTAAACAAACTGGAAGTAAGTTTTTTTTAATTTTAAAAATAAAAATAAGCAGTAAATAACTTACTAAATTTTTTACATTTAACCATTTTAGTCTGTCAAGCATATAACTAATTTTTGTTTATTTATCAAGATTCAAAATAATTCGCATTGCTTTATTTTGCAGAACTTGTAATTTTTGAAACACATAATCATCAGCTCCATACAAAATTGTAGCACAATATAAGAAATGTGGATATACTGTTGTATTATAGGTATAATATTTTTTATAGTAAATGCTCAAATCAGCACTAACAGGCCTTAAATATCCTATTTTTGCTGATATTTTCCCTATTATATTTTCATAATGCATGTTGAATTTTAATTTAGTACCTATCTATATAAATTCCCAAACACTTAATAGAATCAACAACAATTTTCACATTATCAACCAAAATATTTATACTCCAGTAATAATTTTGTCTTCCATATAATAGATTTTGTTTTTGAAACATTTAATTTCAATTTATTTACCTAAGCCAATTGGATAGGTAATAATTGTAAGTCTTCATTTAAGTCTTGAATAGCGTTATTTAATGATTTATTTTTAATAAAAATAAGGGTGAATTTGTAAAGAAAATTTTTTTAGTAAACTTGGAATTTCATTTATATATAATATGAATAAAATTGGACCTAAAATACTGCCTTGGGCACACCTACAGCCTACATCATTAAGTTATCTACAAGATTTTTTAATTTACCTTTGTTATTTGATACCTTATATTTAAATAATTTTTGAACCGCGTCAAGTAAATAATTTAACATAAATGTGCATTTATTAATAGTTAGGTATTTATTAGGGCACTGACGTATTAGGAGCAGAGTTCTTGGTCGGCTAAGCCGGCCGCCATTAGAATTACTATTCTATGGCAGCAAGAGTTTAATTATATTTTGTCCCGTGCTAATTAGAAGGGTTTTTTCTTTCTACAATAAACATTTGTTTTATACTCTATCTATATATCATGCCTCGTTGTGCAGTATTTTAAGTGTAATACCTAATTACACTATTCTCGCTTTTCAAAAGATGAAGTAATTACCTAATAAGAAATGGGTTATTGCATGCAAACTCAGAAAAATAAAAAACGTAGAACTGGCTTTGTATTGGCAAGTTTGTTCCCATAATAAAAAAAAAATGTTTACAGTTCGGGTGACAGATCTGGTGCTAACGATTACAAGGCAGTGACGTACCTCTTATTTTTTTAAAATAGTTCTAAAAATAGGAAAAATATATTTGCCTTTTTTTATAAAAATTGAAGCGTCAATTATTCTAAAATTGTTATTGACAGTTACTAGTTCGGCGAACACAATATAAAAAAATAAAAACTTTTTAAAAATAAGCTTTATTATTTAAGCCATGAACTAAAACGGTTAAAATAAGTTTAGGTGTTCGTTAAGATAATTCAATGCCACACTTCAAAAAGCTCGTCGCGCGAGATGTTCATAAAAGTAGGTACCAATTAATTTTATCGGAGAGTGATTAGTGGATAAGCAAGTAGGTACATGCCAAAGAATATAATATTTTCTTTACAGTTTGCGCGACAAGCTTTTTGATTTAAAAAAGCTTGTCGCAGTTTGGCATTGAATTATCTTAACGAAAACCTAAACTTATTTTATGCGTTTTAGTAAATGGCCTACTTAAATAAAAGCTTGTTTTTAAAAAGGTTTTTTATTAATTATTTTATTTTGTGCTTTTTCAGTACCTTGATTCCCATCTCAGAAGGGTGGTAAAGAAATTTAATCCGCCATCTTGGGGCATTGGGCATCCGCCCTATTGAATTTGGTATGACGTCAGTCACCTTATCGTTTTCTACTCTTCAAATCCTTTCATTTGATACCCAAGTCGAGGATGTTGTGAAGAATTAGGCAATCCGCCGTCTTGGGGAGGCCGCCATATTAGATTTATTATGACGTCATTCACCTTATTGTTTTCTACCCGTCCAGCCCTTTCGTTTGATATCCATGTTGAGATTTATTTTCCCTCTGGTGGTAAAGGTATCTTTTACCGTGCCCCGAACTAGGTACGCCTATGTACTTACGCATGATATGTAACCTCCTTTGGCGAGTTGCCTGATTTGCAAACAAATACACTTTTTTTGCCCATAACGTATAACTTAATTGTATATATAAGCATTTTAAACCGACGAATACTTAAGAAACACTTAAAAACAGCAAAAAATTGCTTCTAAAAGACACAGCACCAGTTGTGTCAAACACAAGTTGAGACACACTCTTGGCCGATTTGCGCGTTTGTCAGATTGTGCGATTGGTATTGGTAATTGTAGGTACCTCTAAATTATTGTTTTCTTAGTTGTATCATAGAAGAATCTACTTGTATCTTGTATCACAGATTAAAGTACTACACGTAGTATAGAAATACTGCCTAAAAAGTGTCTAGATAATTATAAATACTAGATTAGTCTATTAGTCAGGCAGACTTCATCTCATCAATACATAAATAACACATACCTATTATCTACCATTATTTACTTCAAAGCAAACGTATTTGCAACTGATTGGGTATGTCCCTAGTCCCTACATGCAATGGAAACCACTGTTGAAAAACTATTATTTGCAATTAGATCCTGAAGATTATTTTAATTATTACCAGAGAAATAAGTTTTTCATTATGAATTATTGGCAACGCTGTTAAACTTTAAATAGTAAATAAATAATAGAGTATAAAAAGTGCTACCCCTTACAAACATTTCAATCTACAGATGCCATTTCTATGTTTTTTATTTTTCTGAGCATGCAAACGAGATGCTAAAATTTGAAATGATGGATTATACCTACTCCTAAAAAAAGGACTCTAAAACCTGATTCTGTGCTTACATTTTATACCTACGCCTGGAAAAAAAGTAATAATAATTATATTATTATTATACAATCTATGAGGTAAATTAAAACCCGATGCCAGTGGCATCAGTACTACATCACTCTTTCGAATTCCATCATTTAGTGGTAAATTTCAATATCGTACCTATACAAATCCCACAATATACCAATATATTTTCGTAACCATTCTCATTTACTTTGCTTCTACAAAATAATGCCAAATTGTATTCCTTGACACCAAAAACATATACAACATGTCGCTCACTATTTTAACATTCACCCCTCTGCACTCTCAATCACCACCTTTCATAATAATCTAAAAATGCTCTTTAGAGATAATTTTTGTTAACAATGCTCTATATATATATTTTTTAAACATTTTATTTATCAGATTAATATTACATTTTATATGTAGAATTATTAATCTCTAAACAGTGCATAACAGCTCTGGTATCGAGAACATGTGAAATAGTTTTAGGTATATCATGTATTTTTTATCACATAATGTTATATCTATATATTATAATATTTAAGAATTTAAGAATTCAAGAATTCCCTCACTCCTCTCAGAAACAAGTTAATTGGTGTTATAGCTGTGATTGATCTAGGTAATTGGTTATAAGTTGATATTGCTTTTGACATTGGATTATGAAGTCCTTTATTTGTTCTTACTGAATCTTGAAAAATATTATTTTGATTTCTTGTGTTGTATCCATGCATTTCATTTCTGATTCTGATCATAAGACTGGTATTGCTTTTTTGTAGCTTGTTTGACATTTTGTATATCATTTTACATTGTTCGAGTTTTAAAATTTTTGTTTAATTTATTAGAATTTAATTCCCGGTATATGATTTCAGTACTCGTTAGAAAATCATAATTATATAAAACTTTAAGGATTTTATTTTGCAGGATTTGAATTTTTTTAAAATCTGTAGGATAACATGTGCCCCATATGGGGGTTAGATATCTAAGTTGAGATAAAAAGTATGCATTATAAATATTATCTTTGGCAGTTTTTGTTAAATAATTCCTATATTTATAAAGAGTGGAAATCATTAGCGTCAACCTATTTCCAGTTAAATGCTCGTCTATAATTAGCGCTAAATATTTAATTGTTGCTACTTGTTCCAAGACAGTGTCAGATATTTTTATAGTTATGCTTTCTACCTTTTTGTTTTTCTGTTGAAATACCATGTATTTGGATTTCTCAACGTTTATTTTTAGCCTATTACATAATAACCAATCAGCATATAGCTGCAGATCTTTATTAATTATAATTTGAAGCTCATGCATCTCCTCGCCAGCATATACCAACACTATATCATCGGCGTAACAGAAATATCTAGCTTCCAGATGAGGTGTCTTTAGACTCAGCACGTAGAGCGAATATAAAAGTGGACCCAAGACCGAGCCCTGGGGGACTCCATAATCAATGCCTTCATACCGGCTCAATGCGCCGCCCATCCGGACATATTGTTTTCTATTGCGCAAATATGTTTGAATTAAATGATGAGGCTGCCTCTTATACCCATGTTAAATAGCTTTTCACAAAGTATATTAATGGTAACAACATCAAATGCCTTGCTTAAATCTACGAAAACCGCAACTACCATTTTTTTATTATCTAACGCCACAGATATATAATTCTAGCGTAGCACTAAGAGTACAACTATTTTTTGTAAAGCCATATTGATATTCATCAAGGCACATGTGTGCGGTAAGAAACGTAAGCATTCTTTTTTTTTTATTACTAATTCGATAATTTTTGAGAACACACTTATTACCGAGATTGGTCTATAATTTTGCATGTCCGTTTTTTTCCCTGATTTATAAATTTGAGTTATTTTACTAATTTTTAGAGCGTCTGGTCTGGTAATGTAGATGTTACGGCTAACACGAGAAATTAGCTAATTCGCGATTTAGCCGGCTAATTCGCGAATTAATCAATACAGCCGGTTAAAATGGGAAGAAATAAATATATTTTAAGAATTTTCGCAAATTATCCGGTTAGAACGCGAATTATGCAATATGATCGGTTATATCCGCCAACACTTGGCTCTTTCGCGAATTAGCCGGATAATATGTTAAGCAATCAAGACTCTGACATTCATAAGCGTGCGTAGACATTGAAATGAATTTTAATACATAAATGTATTTTTATTCAACTATTTTCTTATATTCATCATTGCTTAAATAAGCGGTATTGGCACTTTTTGTAAAAACTGCAATTTTCAAAAATTCTCCATTAAAACGCGTTTTAAAGTTGTTTACACTTTCAATACCACCAGCCATGTTGACAGATGATGCTACACTGAATCAATAAAACGTTCTATATGGTTGCTCTTGGATAATTCGCGATGTAACCTGTTTACGCTGGATAATACGCGAAACTAAGACACATTCGGGTTTTATCCTCGGCATCTGGCTAATTCGCGATTTACCCGGCTAAATCTCAAATTAGCTAATTTCTCGTATTAGCCGTAACATATACATTACCGCACTATTTTTTTATTTAGTGAGTCGACTACACGTATCTTCACTATTGGTTGTATAATAGGGGACTTTCTTGCGTCATAATATGATTTGGTTAAAAAACCTTTTATCGTTGACTGACGTATTTATAAAGACTTCTCACGGCTATAGCTTTATGTCCTGGAAAACAGATGGCTCTGATGGCTAACAATGTATTCTGCATTGTATTTTATCTCCGGAAAGCGCATGGTGAGCCAAAAATGTGTCAGACGTGATAGCCGTGAGCTGTCTTTAATAATATATCAGTCAACGCTTTTATTATTTAGAAATGAAATAAAACAATAATTTTTTTAGAAAAACTTTAATGCTTTGTAACGTGAACACGAATTATTTCTGAAGAAAACGACAAACGTTATACCAAGTAGGTACTCTATTCATTTTCAAAAATAGGTACTATCAGATATTGTCGGGTTGGACGATAGAAATTAGAGGTGGGTTGCGATGCACGAACTGCGACTTTGTCACTGCTGCTTATCTTTCGCAGTCACAGTCTGCTCCGCAGTCCCAGGTCCCAACCAAATAACAGTGACATTTTGTCACAGGCATTACTGTCGCCGCCCGATGGCGACGATAGCGTCTCTTCGGTCCGCTCCGAATATTACTCCGACGCACCGACGCAGACAAGTGACGGTCGCAGTGATTTAGCGACAGTGTAGCATAAGCTTGTAGCATGTATCGGCAATAGGCACGGGCATGCCAGGGGATGGATAAAATAAACTTCTAAAAAAAAACACTGCGACATGGCTGGAGCAGTCACATCCTGTCACAGCTCCACTAAAATCGCACGTTGGCTCACTTTTATTAGAAATGGCTCACCCTGTATATTTGACAGCGGCAAATAAATGTGGTGATTATCTACTAACATTTCATTTTCTACTATACCTACACCCTCTGTCATTGGACGACATTAGAATTATCTAATTCTATATAGTAAATTAGTAGAATTATCTAATCCTATACAGTTATCAAAAGTGATAATAGTTGTCAAATTCTTCAAAGAAACTTATAGATTTAGCGTTTCCTCATTTTCTGGCTGAGTTCTTCAATTTTTTCGTGAAAAAAAAAGGGAACTTTTGACAGTACAATAAATTGAGACAGTGATCAATAACATTTCTCTTCTGTCGAGTAATGAGCCATCTCAAAATATTTATTTGACAATAAGAGAGAAAACACATATAGGTACCTCACTAACTCTTGGTAACAGAGATATCACAAATCACCTATTTGTTTTATTTTGTCTTTCATGGCAATTCAACAACTATTTTTCCAAAGAGATTGCGAAGAATTTGCATTTACCTACTTGTAAGAAAATTACCTAAACTGTAAACTATATAATATATAATACCCAGTGTGACCCACTTAAAACCTGAACACATTCCGATAGACATTTTTAAAATGATAGGACATCAAAAACTGTGGTTTATGGCAAAACCGCACAAAAAACCAAGACGTACTACTTGGCGCCAAAATTAGAGATCATATTAGCGATATATGATCAACTTTTTTTTACATTTGCGGCTCTGCTTTTCAAACATTATACACTCACCGGCACGAAAAACGGAGCACTTATAATTTTTATTTAAAAAATGTAAAATTTTAATACTTTGCAATGGTTTATTATTATAATAAGTTAAAAGCAAACAACAACATGTTTTAAGTAATATCTAACATCAATTAAACGTTTATTTGAAAAGCAAGACTAGACTGTTTTGAATAAAAATTTCCAAAAATTAAAAAGTACACAAGTCTTAGTTGGCCATGACTTTTCTTTTGTTTTTATTGTTTTGACAAGTCTGAGTTTAAAGAAGTGAAACAGTTCAAAGCTGTACTGCGTTTATTTAAGGTAAAAATATAGCTGTTAATCCTGAAACAGCGGCTGCTATTGTTGCGTTGCTTCAAGACGGAAGAACTGAGCGATATGTTGCCCAACAATATGCCGTATCCAATAGCACTGTGCACCGTATTTATACACGTTTTTGGAAACTAGAGCTTACACCAGACGACCTGGAACTGGTCCCCAACGAAAAACTAACGCTCATGATGATCGCTTCATCCTCTTGCAAAGTCTACGAGATCGTCGTGCTACAGCTGTAGAAATCAGAAATAGACTTCATCATGTTCGGAATACCAATGTAACCGAACGTACAGTTAGACGAAGACTTGGAGAAGCCAATCTTACCAGTCGTAGACCTGCAACAGGTCCAGAGCTTCTTAGGCGTCATCGTGTTGCGCGACTTCGGTTTGCCAGAAATCATGAGCACTTGGGTGAAAATGATTGGGGGCGAATTTTATTTAGTGATGAGTCCAGGTTTAGCCTGCGATCTCCAGATGGTCGCGAAAGAGTATGGCGAAGACCACAAGAGCGTTTTGCAGAATGTACCTTCAGTCCTAGAGTAGGATACAAAGGAGGTTCAGTAATGGTGTGGGCTGGAATTTCTCTGGAGGCACACACTGAGTTGTACATCGTTCCAAGAGGCTCCTTAACTGCTGCCAGGTACATTGATGAAATTCTCCAAGATTTTGTTGTCCCGTATGTTGATTTTATTGGAAATAACTTTCTTCTGATGCATGATAATGCCAGACCTCATACCGCAAGAATCACTCAACAGTATTTAAATGATGTAAACATACCTGTTTTGGAGTGGCCAGCGTTAAGTCCAGATGCGAACCCGATTGAACATGTTTGGGACATGCTTGGGCGAAGAATGCGAAGTCGTGTTCCTGCTCCTTTAACCATAAATCAGTTGAAACAAGCTCTTTTAGAGGAATGGGACCTTATTCCTCAAGAGGACATTCGCCATTTGATTTTAGGCATGCCACGGAGAATGCATGCAATCATTCGAGCTCGCGGGGGTAATACCCGTTATTAAAAATGCTCCTCATTAGTTTTTGCTCAAAAATCGTTTAAGTTTTGATTCATTCATTTTGATTTTTTAAATTGTAACAAAAGTTTTTATTTAAAAAAAAGCGCCCAATTGTTATTAGAAATTACTTAAAACATGTTGTTGTTTGCGTTTAACTTATTATAATAATAAACCATCGCAAAGTATTAAAATTTCACATTTTTTAAATAAAAATTGTAAGTGCTCCGTTTTTCGTGCCGGTGAGTGTATTAGGTAATTCGAATATTAAAAAGTCGATTATTAGGTACCTACATAAAACTATTTGATATCAAGTAGGGACTTGATATCAAACTATATACCTGTGTATAATATCTATAGCGCTTAGATTTGAAATTGATGATTAGAAGTAATAAAAATGCAGATCTCTTGGAAACGCATAATAATGATTATAAATAATAATTCTCGCACCCTCACAATACTCCAAACTCCAAGCAAACACATGCTTGTGCGGGGGAGGGGGACAATTACTATTATTATTGTCTTCGTTGCCATTTGCGGCTAGGGCCGACTTTTTCCCGATAGAACTAGGATTCCTAGCGTTCGCTCAAGTACTACGGAAAACCCTAGAAACCGTAGTAATCCCAGTAAGCGTAGGACAATTAGTAAATCACAGGGATAAAGCTATTTGGAAGCAATACCGTGAACCCACATTTGTCCAGCGCTCTTGGCGGAGACGTCTGCATGCGCCTGCCTCGACATCGGTTTGAACCAAGGTCGATCGAAGGCAGAAAAACATGCAGTCTAAAAATGCAAAAAATAACATGGTAAATCAAATTTTTGCAGTCCCGCTTGAACTACGTTAACTACATGTATCTAATAATAAAAACGTTTTGAATAAAAGAGTTGATATAGTTTTTCCTCGAAGAAAAGTGTTAATTTGTTTTTTGTATAATGATGTCACTCCCTAACGAGAAACCGTACATCGCACGAAAGACATAAATGAGCGGCGAGAGAAGGCTAATTTTAAAAATCACTTTGTTATTAGATAGTTAATGAATAGGCGTTCTTCCGCCAAACACGCAGGTGATCTCCTTGCGGTAAAATTCGAGGAAGTAATCTCTCACAAAATAGGCGTTGGGCAGGTATAAGATGCCTTGAAATAAGTGAAGAATCGGACACAACAAACCATTGTCGGCAAGTGATTTATTGATGGAGAAAATGGCGAGCAGTGACTTGACAGCAAATTTATACCGATAGTCTAAGTAAACAAAGATGTTAACAGATGGAATTTCGGAGAGGAGTAATAATCGTAAATTCCCCAAATAATGATGTCAAAAAGAAGTGCATTGTCTGGTTTCCGACTGCATTTATCTCTAGGTTGAAGGAAATGCCCCCTGAGTGGCCCATCGGCACAGCTCTAATTAAAAGTGTGTACATATTCTTCGCTTTGGTCCTAGCCCATTTACGGTTGGTTTTAAATGAGTATGTATGAATAAGTAGGTAGGTAATTCTACCCCTCAAACTTTGAGATATTATTTTCCAATACAAGAGTGAAGAGTCATAGAATGGATATTGTCTGATAATAGCATTAAGTATAGTTTATCTAATTTCAGTTGAAACACTTAAATACAATAAATTACTAGACAAAACACGTTGTTTGGCCATTTCAAACTGAACCAGGTATAGGTACGTACTTACGTACATACATAATAATTATAATCAATATGGCTTTTTGGAGACCTTTTGGCAAAATTTATTGTACAAGGTGTCCCATTTCCGACACATTTGCAGGCTATTTCCCTTATTTTTAGAGATAGAGACTTGCGGTTTTCGCGACACTGTGCTACTTTTTATGAAATGAAAGATGCCTCAAACAAAATGTTCATAGCACCTTCGTTCTTAAGATACAGGGCGAAATAGTTTTTGGCTATCCCCTGTACCTCAGTTACCTTTCCACAAATAGGAAAAGTAGAAACGTGGTGGTTGCGCTGCCTCCTCTCAGTGTATTTTTAAAATACCAGAAGTCAGACACAAAAGTCAGAGATGACATAATTTATGTATAATGTCTTAGAAAATAAAAAAGGCAAGAAACTCCAACTGCATGTGCTTTTAATCAAGAACAAATCCCTTTGGAGTCAACAACGATCCAGCAAGAGGTACGCGGTACCACGTGGTTTTGTGTAAGTTTTTCTGTGGAATCCAGTGGCGTAGTCAGATTTTTGATAGCTTTATCCATTTTGGAGATATAAAGCGAACTTATGTTTTTTTTAATAGAACACCCTGTATTTGTATACATATTTGAATTCGGCTTGTTTTCAGCTTTTCAGAAATATAAAATAGTATACAGGGTGTCTACTGACGGAGGGCCACTTGGAAATATCTCGATAAATATGCATTTTTCGGAGAACTTTATTTGAAAAAAAAATTACCTTTTTGATGGCCCAACTTCGTGTAAAAACAAATTCGAGATCCATGGCCTACTAAATTGATTACTTTAAGCCTGCTTTATCATAATTTGGCAAAATGCCGTGGCTTAGGGGGTGCTCTCTTAGCGCTTAAAAAAAGTTACTCAATTATAGCAGGCCATGGCGTCAAAAATCTACCTATTTTATGCACTTTCGATCGATATATCACAAGCGCTACATATCCCTTGCGTTAGCCTGATTTACAATTTTTTTAGAAAAAAAATTAAAATTTAGATGTCTTGGAAAAATGCTTTTAAAGTTCGGTTAAATAAACTACAGCTATCGATTTAATTAATTTCACAACCCATTATATTGCAAATCTTTTGTCGAAATGAAATTTGTTGCGAGAAATCTGCATCTCCCATATTTTTGAAATTTTCTAGTATGCCTTGAAAAACAATAGCAACCAGCTTCTGAAAACAATAGCAACCAGCTTCTGTCAGTCAATCAATTGGATCTTTCAAACATTATTGTTTGATAGAAGTTGAAACAATTGATTTAAGAAATAGGTACTTGTATAAAATTAGCATGGCATTTTCAAACGAAGACACATTCAATTTATTTGTAATGTACGTGGAAAGCAACTTTAATTCAACGCTAGCGTTAACACAATATCAACATAGATATCCAAACGTCCCTAGTCCAAATAGAACCATATTTAAAAAGTTATCAAGTAACTTAAAAAATCATCAAATCGGAGATGTGTGTGAAAACACGCCATGATTTTTTAAGTTACTTGATAACTTTTTAAATATGGTTCTATTTTGACTAGGGGCGTTTGGATATCTATGTTGATACTACTGTCTTAACGCTAGCGTTGAATTAAAGTTGCTTTCCTACATTACAAATAAATTGAATTTGTCTTCGTTTGAAAATGCCATGCTAATTTTATACAAGTACCTATTTCTTGAATCAACACTTTTTCAACTCACCATGCGCTTTCCGGAGACAAAATACAATGCAAAACACATAGTTAGCCATCAGAGTAATATGTTTTCCAGGACATACATAAGCTATAGCCGTGAGAAGTCTTTATAAATACTCAGTCAACGATATTATATTTTGATACTTGTGACCTGTCATCTCGCTTGTAAAGACTTCTTGCATTAATTCTGATTACATAGTTTCAGGTTTGTTATAATACTGTGCTTTCTTCGGTGAAAAAATGGCCTAAATGAGAGTTTATCAACATTTTGAAAAGTATGATATGTTAATTTGCTATATCGAGCCGAATGAAAATTCTGGTGAAGCCGCCGAACAATATTTTAACAGGTGCTACATTGTTAATTCAATTGTTATATCATTTTATTTTCGCCTCAATTGTCTGTCTTCTGTTTTTATACCAAAACTTCTTATTTTAGATATCCGGAGAGAAGACCTTTTCTCGATAGATTTTCTATTTTCTATAATAAAGCATAATTTAATTATTTTGGTTCCTTTACACGGCCGAGTCCAAAATCCTACTATAAAGACATCCGCGCAATTGAGGAGATTAATGTTTCAGACCTTGTAGAGGCAACTCCTTCAACATCAGTTCAACAGAAGTTATACCAGAATTGCTAAGACAACATTCCCTTGGGCCACTTAAATAATATTTTCAGCAGGTCGGAAGCACTTGCCCATATCGTAATGCACGGACCGAGGCACGGGCAATACGTACATACGATAATACCATTAGTGGTATTTTCAGGGGTAATATAACAAAAGTGGTCTGCCTGTTATTGATAATACCTTTCGTTCATTTTACGAATTATAATCCCAAAGCTGAAAATACCACGACTGCGCAGCAGGAGTGGTATTTTCTTAGCATTGGGATTATAATGAGTGATAAATTAAGGAAAGGTATTATCTATTATTAGGCATACCACGAGTTGTATTTAAAAAGAGAATTTAACAACTGCAAATAGTTTGACAGCTAGCTGTCATTTAGATTGAACTTTCGGTTCTGAGGTTCTGAATATGTTTTTGTGCTAATAGATATTTAAAGATCAATGTGTTAATTGAAAACATATATATTCTAGTCCTATATTAAATTTGGTAATGTGAAAAAGTTATCGGGTTATCAGTTTTAAGAGAGTATAATTTCAGCGAAAATACCACTAGTGGTATTATCGCTGAAATCATCACCTAATTGGTTAATATTTCAAAAATCATATCATTTCATTGGTTCATATTGGCAGGCGTTGAATTCTCGTATGTAATATCACAAGTGCCGGAAATTTTATCGATAATTTTTTCGAAAGCGCTATTTTGCCTAGAAAGATCAAGAGTATAAATTGGTCTTTTATTTTCTGATTTTATCTCTGAAAATAAAAGCTCAATTTGTACGAGTGGTTTTGATAATGGGCAAAATAGGGCTTGAGAATAAAATTATCTAGAAAATTTTCCGGCATGAGTGGTATTTGTCGAGATTATTTCTCGAATAGGATTTAATAATTTATGTATTAATTTTTTCTATGTTTACATATCCAAAACGATTAATTTTGAACGAGTTTATTGACAGCTTCGACTGTAGCGTTCGAGTAAACAAACATGACGCTTGGATATCCAAGGCCAATGCGATTATACCTAAACCCTGTCAGCGTTGGTTTATTTTCTGAATGTGTCATAAATTTAAACGGAGACAGAGGTCCAATAACAAAAATTTAGGAATGTAAAAGTTATATAAATTCATTCATACAATGCTTAATAGTACCGCAACATAATTTATAAGCTGCATAATTTAGAACAGTGTGAAACACACAAACTTTAAGAAGTAGGTACGTGTTTGTATCCAACAGATTCGCGGTTGCTAAGCAACGAAGTGATAATTTGCACAAGTGCAATTACCGCGATAATTGGCACAAGTGCAATTATCGCTAGCAGAGGCATACGATTGGTTGGATTTTTATGGAAGGAGCTACCTTATTGGATGCAAGCAGTATGAGGGAAATAATCGCTGAAATCCTACTCTCTTACCTACGTCCTATTTATAAGCTAAACCAATATTGTGGCAGCTAAAACTGATAACTCGATAACTTCTTCACATTACCAAATTTAATATAGGACTAGAATATATGTTTTCAGTTAACACATTGATTTTTAAATGTCTATTAGCACAAAAAACATATTCAGAACCGAAAGCTCAATCTAAATGACAGCTAGCTGTCAAACTAACTATTTGCAGTTGTTAAATTCTCTTTTTAAATACAACTCGTGGTATGCCTAATAATAGATAATACCTTTCCTTAATTTATCACTCATTATAATCCCAATGCTAAGAAAATACCATTCCTGCTGCGCAGTCGTGGTATTTTCAGCTTTGGGATTATAATTCGTAAAATGAACGAAAGGTATTATCGATAATAGGCAGACCACTTGGTAAATATTTCTCGTAGAAAATATGTATGTTCCTCTTTCAGTTTCCAACTGAATTATCCATAAGGGGGATGCAAATTAATGAACACCTTTTTTCAGTTATGCAGACAAATGTATACACTTCTGCAACTCTCTCTCGCTAGAAAAATGTGGAAAGTTATGTCAAAAAAATGATTCAACTCAAAATGTCATTAGTTCTAAACGTATATTTCCCGTGCATTTAATGCCTTCCTGTACAGCCTCTATTTTGCATTATTTGCATTCTACTCATCATTGTGGTTAAAATTATATAAATTTTTTTACGGTTTTGGAAATATTGCATTTGTCAATTTATTTAACTTAAATCTGTGGAAAACCACTAAAATAACAAATAAATATTTATTTTAAAGTCCCAAAGTGTTATGGACCATTTAGATCTGCTGAAGTTTGTAGCTACCCTATTTTAATTTCAGTTAAATCTGAAATAGCTCCTAACATTTTAGAATTTTAACCTTAAGTGAGCGCAGGCTAATTTCCGGACAACCTGTATACGGCAACACCCCGTACAAAATATGTTATTATTCAGAATTCAACATCCGATAAATCTGCATTAGTTATTGGTTGCATTTAATGATATGATTCTTCCAAATTTGTATAAAATTGCGATAGAGTCAATGTAACATTTTATACAGAATTTCTCTACACCAAAAAATAATACCTAACGCATCATTACAGTAAAACTGTTCAAAATCACATTCAAATTTGTAGTTAACTATAAAAAAGGTCTAAAACTAAAAAGAACAAATTGTTTTGAAGTTTTAGAATTGGTTCTAATTCAACTTGCAAGATACGACCCATACATAATAATAATAATAATTCTCACCCTCACAATACACTAAACTAGGAGTACCCCCGAAGCGACCATACGTTTGTGCGGTGGAGGGGGGCAATTACTATTATTTTGTCTTCGTTGCCTACATACATACATACATACATACATACATACATACATACATACATGCATACATACATATATACATACATACATACATACATACATACATACATACATACATACATACATACATACATACATACATACATACATACATACATACATACATACATACATACATACATACATACATACATACATACATACATACATACATACATACATACATACATACATACATACATACATGCATACATACATATTAACAGGGCAAGTTAAATAAAAGCTTGTAAGAAAGGTACCTATACCTAACAAAATGCGTAATTCTAAATATTTTGAAGTAGCCCGTTTGAACAGACCGTCAATTATTTGATAAAATTATTCATCTATCGGTACTTCAGTTGCACCTACTCTGGGTTCAGTGCTTTCAAATTTGTACCATGCGGTAATAAAAACATTTATCACTGAGTACAAAACAAAAAAAAAATAGCTTAAACCAACATGTTTTATAGCGATTACAATCAAAATAGTATAATGAAATTGGCTTTGTAAAGGTATCCGCCGCTCTCAGATCTCAGATCAACAGTGAATAACTCAATTCGAATAAGGCAAGTCTCGCGTGTAGATATGGAAATCACAAGTCAACTGCCAATCCAGAGCCGTTGCCCATTGTACGTGTTGTCTTCATTCCGCCCGTAGCTTAGCTAACTTATAATTTCTGATATTCTGATGCATTTATGTATGCTAATAGAATCATGCCGTGGAGCTAGTAACACGCGCGAATACAACCATTTGACATGAGTTCTGATGTTCTGCCGTACTTTTCATTATTCATTCAAATACAAAATGTAAATCGTGAATAATATCAACTAATGGAACGAGTTAATGGCTGGTGGTGTTATTGAACCGGCTCTAAAATATATTGTAGGTCTGCGCCGTTATTAATCGTGAAATTAAGAGTGACGGCGCAGAGCAATTGACAAGCGTTTCGCATAATACTTATTAGTTTACAGTTCATATAAACCTTGTTTTTCTAGTTAAAATCGAGAATGTGCATGCAATATCTTGACAGTCATTTTACAGAGTGCTTTAAGCCTTATTAAAAGTGGAAAATGTCCGTTTCCGCTATCAACGCTTTCTTTTTCAGCGGACTAAGGATATGTCATTGTGCATAACTAAATTGGAAGACAGAATCGAACGAAAGTATTATAATAATATCATTTGCTTTATTCTTGGCTGATCCTGAATGGCCATGCATTTCCAAAAAATTAAGGTCAAAGGTATTAAAAAACTTATTTTTGAAATCCAAAAATGAATTAGTTTAAGCCAGTTTGAAATACCAATTTAATGACTTAGATACTGTGTGTTCTTACTCTAAACTTTTTTTTATTGTATCTCGTACGAGTAATTATCAAGGACATGACTCGTTTCTAAGTATTGCAAGACTTGTGTCTCAGAACTGGTGGATTTTCTCGAGACCATATTTTCTAAAAATAATAGAATTCTTAAAGTATCATCTGTCTATTTTTATTAATGAATTCCCATGCCTGGAAGTTTGCTGGTTAAAATAATTCAAAATGGAGACTTGGTGCTAGGTTATATTTTCCACTGACAAAAAATAGGCAGGTATCATAATCCAGTCAATCGGTGTTCAAAACTGTTCTACAACTGTTGGAAGTTTTATATGGTTTTTGGGGTGCTGAATCCGAATTTCAAGTTTGCTGCCATGTAGGACGTCCATTTCACAACGAGAAATACAAATAACCTCAAAATTTTCGCACTTTCTTCAGTCTTTCGCTTATATCTCGAAAACTATGCGTTTTACGAAGAAGACCAATTTATACAAAATTAACGTAGATAAAATTTCGTATAAAACGCACTAGTCAGTATTGATTTTCTGATGAGCGGTATTGGCGCTAGAGCGCGCTGAAAACAGCGATTTTTTGGTACTTCTACAACAACGTCAACAACGCCCACCCCCACACCTTACGACAACTGGAAAAATATCCGTTTTATCAACAAAAATCCTTATACCACGTGAAAGCACATTAAATTTCCAACAAGAGGAGTCTATAACGTTCAATTTTCTCACAATGGGGGAGGAAGCACAGCAAAAAGTACGAAAAATGGCTTTTCGACCTCTCCCATCTGTCTATCTCTCATCGGCGCTATACTTTGGATGTATTGCGCTTCAAGGAGGTTGTTTTGAATGAATTGATAGCAGGAACATTTGAAAATATTAACAAATCATATTTAATGTTTGGTCCATGGCAATCAATATGAAGCTGAATATGAAATTTGTATTTATGGTATAACTGAAGTTACTTGCTATTAAATAGATCACGCCCCGTATATCACTGTGTTCCAAGTGAGTTCATTTATATTTTACGAGGGTAGCTCGAGAACAGGCACCTCGGCAATAAAATACGAGACAAAACACTTTTTTAACACCTTGTAATAGTAGTAAAAAGAGATGAAGGAGACAGAGAAGATATATATTGTAGTAAAAACAAGTGACTGCATGCTCGCCTAATATCTATAATATCACCAATACTGGCATGGGTTACACTGTTAGACGACCGGCCACTTGTGTAACGAAATGCGGTGCATAGCCGTGCCATAATTTCACAGATCTTAGAGAATATATACTTGCGTAAATAGTTATAATCGATATGGCTTTTTAGAGACCTTTTGACAATATCATATGGTGCATTAACCTTTGCGTTGTGTTTGACGACAACCTTAAAAAACCTTAAAAGTGAAATATTATGTTGCTTGTAGAATGTAGAATATAATATGTAAACTGCGCGACGCTTATGTCCTATATTCTTTTTGTGGCGCCAATTAGAGCTTTTTATGCTGTTTCAACTGACTGAAATACTATATTTGTATGTATTAGTTTTAATGCATGTACTACCTATGTCATGAAATGAGTGAAAGTCAAAAGACAAATAAGTTGTAAGAAAGTCAAAAGACATACCTATAAGTTGTATAGTGAACTAGTATGAAGTATGTGCGCAGTTATTTTGGTCGTCTCCGTTTGGTTGTTGGTGGCTCAGGCGATGGTTCTTGGGCACTAGAAGGTCCAGGTGGGGGGTCTTGGGCAACGGAAGGTCCCGACAAAGAGTCAGGGGCTTTGGAAGGTCCAGGCTGTTCTCCAACTGGAAAAAAAGTGTAATTGAATGACTAATGTTATTATAGAGAAAAATTGATTAGTAAAGATGCATGTCTTGGCTCAAGAAGCCTCTCGGGAGCCGGAGGTTTCAGTGTGGAAATGGGAACCAACCCATTTTTTTCAACTTCCACCCCCCACTGCTCTGGATCTAAACAGTTTTCGATCCACGACCTCATCTGATGGAAAACTCTGAAGGCGTGTTGCTTTAGTGGGAGGTATGGAAGCAGTGTTTGCTGCTGCCTTGTACGCTAATGTCACGTATTGCTTATACCTACCTCAACTTGTTGAGTAGTTGTGGTTGGGTGGTTTTCATCATAAAGGTCAATCAGAAATTTCTCGCCATAGCAGCTTTTATCACAATCACAATCTGTTTGCACAATACACAGTACTTAATATATTTTATTGAATACTCTGCACGAGACATCTTAATAAATTCGGAAAACTTACGCAGTCGTACTTCTTGAATTTTGAATCGGGAGTTTAGTTCATTTCACATAACTATTATTATTATTTTTATTTAGTAAATTTAGGAAAATACGGGTTTGTAAAGATATAAATGTATTAGTTATAATCTTGAAGACATGCCTTAATATATTTTTAAATCCCACATTATTTCTGAAAAATTTAAATTAAATTATCAAAACAATTGTAAATCGGATTCAGTCAATTCAACAACTAAACCTATAAAATAATAGCTCGTTTAGCAGCATTTTTAAAAACACTGTCGGTGATGATTTAATCGAATTTTAGTGCTCTAACCAGAGCTATACAGTTTAGGTGTTATAGGTGTTAGTCAGTCATAATAGCCAAAATAGACGGAGCAATTCATCCATAAATTACCAAATTTTTACACGCCAATATTATTACGACAAGGGAAGGTGACATTGTTATATTCTAACTATCCAAAGTAGTATTTGGCAGTTATGACAAATCCGTATATTATTTTTATATACCTATGGTCAAATTCCGTTCTTCTGCGTCCAGTTTATAGCAGTGTTCAGTAGGTAGTGACATCATTAATACGTAATACGTCACTGTTTATTACTATATTTGTAACCACTCCTAAACATCTCGCGAGGTATTTACTGGAGATAGAATAGCTGAAACGTCAAAAACTTTAAAAAGCTAGGCGCTAAAATTCATGGTAAGATAAAGAACATAACGAAAATTGTAAAAAAACTTCAAATCGACCAAATAACGAAAATTGTAAAAAAACTTCAAATCGACCAAATAATTTTAAATTGTATTTAAAAAAAAGTCATTGGATCTAAAAATAGGTCGTTTGTCATTTTGAACATGTTCACCATTGGTTAGTAGCAGTAAAACTCGACTTTTCAATAGCCACTAACGAGTTTGTATTTAGTCACCATACAAACATGTCATTAAAATGGATTAATATGGCGGTGGGTTCCATCTCTATCTGTCCCCTTCGCGTTATCAGGCGTATTAGCAGCCCAGAGAAATTACACAAAAAACTATTATTTAATGTTAATTATTATGTGTTGCAAAAACATGCATACCTAATTGTTTTTTCTGGAAACTATGTAAATTTGTATAATTTGTTAATACTTGCGAATTTTGACTATTTAGAGTGCAGCTACAATATAAACAAAAATATGGTAGGAAATAGTGTTTTATTTCATAAATTTTATCCCTGTCCCTTATATTTTTTGGATGTGTGTATTATGTGACAATTCGGATATCTACCTACCTCTTTGGGACCCCATAGTCCGGAAAAATTCCCGGAAAGCTGAATTTTGGTATGAATCATGATATTGTCGTTGTAAATACTCGGATGAATGGGAAATTTTTCCGAAGTACAATGCTCTGGACTATAGGCAGCGTCCAGAGATTCTAGACTTTGCTATAGGGTCCCAAAGCAGTAGGTAGATATCACATAGACCACATTATTTTACATTTTGTTCTGTATTTTGTCCTATAATATTATTATAATGCGCAAACTTACGTCGAATACGTTTAATGTAGTCTCTATTTTCACTGCAGTTTATGTAGGATTGCCAAATATTAACAGTTGTTGCGTAAATAAAAATTATGAAAAAAAGTCAAATCTTCAATTTTTAAAATTGGGTGCCTAAATATGAGACAGTCTCATATCCAGGTTTAACAGAAACACTACTTGCCACAAAATAATTTTTATTTCAAAAACTTTAAGAGAATATCAAATTAACCTAGTATAAAACAATTTAGTTACATACCTAACACTTGACAAACTTGACAGGTTCCTAATATGAGACAGTGTCATATTAAGGATTAACAAAAATACTACTTACCACAAAATAATTTTGATTTTAAAAACATTAAATGAATATCAACTTAACACAGTATACAACTCTTTAATTATATAACACTTGACATTCTATACAAATTATTAGTAATCTAAATTGGATGAAGCGAGTCTCCTTATATGAGATATCTTATATTAGGAACACTGGGGTCCTGGGGTGTCTCATATTAGCAATCCGATGTACATACATATCATATAATTTTTTGCCATCGTTAACAAATGTTATTAAATGCGTTATATAGCTACTCTAATTATAAAATGACTTTTATTCAATACAACAAGCTACAAAAATATATTAAACAGTTACCACGTTATTCAGAATTAGTTCTTAACCTAAAAATTGAGATGAGCTAGACACTGCACTACATGTGGCGACTTATACCATTAGTGATTATTTGAAACATTGCTAGCTAGATGGAGACTCTTACTTTAGGAGTAAGTGTGGGGTCTCATATTGGGAACTGTTTCATATTAGGGTACTTTCCTCTAATACTGAAATTATTTTGTACACATGGGGCTTTAGCCTTTAGCCTTGCATCCAAAATTAGAATTAGTGTTAATTGCGTTGGTTGGATCCAAAAACTATTTTCTGCCGCCTTCCGGCTCAATTCGTCGGTTATTATTTCAAAAGTAAATTTAATTCCCCACTTCTACGCCCATGGAGCCGGCAGCCGGGTCCAGTGGCGCCATCTATGCGGTCGTCTCCGAAGGGGGACCGCGCGCGAGTTGGCGACCCGGCGGCGGCGTCGGCGGCGGCGAGTTTTACAGGTACACGTTCCAAGAATAAAACCAGCTGTGGCGACGCAGATGAAGATCTCGGGCGGTGGGAGGACCGGCCGCTGTTTGCCGAGGACGTTATATATTACACCCTGTCACGGGCGCGACCCCGCCAGCCGCTTACTAACGGGCTCGCGAGAATGCCAGTGGCGGATTCGGATGGGAACACTACCTATAGTCATCTAACAATTAACAATTCAAAAAAATCTGTTTTGAAGTAATGCAGAAATTTTGTGTCAGTATCAACCAGGTCCGTATAAGTACTAACATAAACAAATGCAGTATAGGACAGTTTCCCCACAGGCTATGGCTATAGACAATAATACGCGCGTTACCGGCCAATGCCAGAGCTGCTAATGGCTGGTCGGCTCGAACGAGCGAGACGGGCGAATCGATAAACCAACAGCACAGCTTACCCTTACAGCAGCTTTGGCACTGCTGTGACGCGCATATTAGTGTTTATACCTATGCACTGCATCTTGAAAGGAAATTTGGTTTAGAGTATTTCGGCCCATTCGATTTTCAACCACTCTACAGACGCCACTATTCACTGTGGACTGCTGGTAGAATATGAACTTTTCAATGATATTCATCTTGAATTTTCCAAGAACTCTAGAAGGACATAGCTAATTATTTTTTCTGTCACTGTCTTTTGGCATGAACTTGCAGCAGATAAGTCTCTCAAAAAATGAGGATCGTGTTCGCTCCAAATGCTCCATGCTTTCTTTAGGTTCTTAGAAATTTGGAAGTACCTTACATATTTTTCTTTACCGGCATGTATGAAGCAACTTCGGAGCACCTGAGCGATTTGTGGTCAAAAGCACGAAAATTAGTCTATGGGCGAATTATGTAAAGATATTTTTATTGTGTGCCTGCGAATAATGCTATTATAGCAGCATCTTTTAAATTAAATGTTCAAAAACTGCCCGCAATAATATTGCATAGTTAGGTCTGTGACTTGATAATCAAGATAATCCGCCTTATACAAATTTTGCATTTATTCGCAAAATTCATTTTCTTATCGACTCTTATACTGGAGTAACGGAGCTTCTTTACGAACAGTAGTTTTTCACCAAAATTGCTAGATGACATTTTGAACGACTTTGGAAAATGCAATCTTTTAAAAACCGTAGTATAGAATTAAGGGGAGTGTATACTAGAAAATCGAAAATAAATATAAACATAACGAAGTAACCAGGCAGCTAACAACTTTTATTAAAGAAAATTGAAAGGTTATTGACTTTGTTCGTTACCTTGCCCACGTCTTCGCTCAACAGTAATTTGGTAGGTATAAATGTTGCCACCTATTTCGCATGGAGTGACTTAGGTACGTTGATGTTATCGACGGGTATCAAAATAATAGTTCCTTATTAAAATTTTAATAAAGGATTATTTTCCTGTGAATAGGTAAATTATGATATCTAGTTTAAACTAACATTATTAATATTAGCCATAAGGCATTAAGACTCAAGATCTGTAAAGTAAGAAGGTTGCTTCTTGTTGAGAGAGAGAGCGTTCTGGATGACGTCATGGGAATACTGGCAATAATCGTCGGCAAGGGCAACACACAAGGGAATGCCAATCACATAGCATTCCTGTGACGTCAGCGTTCGCTCTCTCTCTCTACGTTAGTGGGTAACCTTCTTACTTTACGGGTCTTGATTAGGACTCACTCTACTGAAAACATTTATTCAGATCTGGTTCGGATGCGATCCTTGTCAGGTTACCGGTTTCTGGGTGCAGTTGACGTTAGATGTTCCTTGACTCCCCATAAATTTCGGACAGTTTCGGGATATTGCCAGTAGTACCTACCTACCACATTCTGCAAGGTCCTGCAAAGACTTCCAGGTAGACCTAGCTCTTTGATGTTTTTCAACAAACTCTTTGGTATAACGCCAGATGTTGCCAGGATGAGTGGAAACTAATTATTCTTTCTTCCATGTCTCTGTTCTTCTCGGCATGTTTCACACGTATAGGTTGTTCTTGTTTGAGATGGCCACATCAATCAGAGTTGTCTTCCCAGGAATTTTCTCAACTATGATAAGATCAGGACTATTATGGGATGGCTAACTTATTAGTCCGTCAGTACTGTACGATCCCAGTACATCCCAGTTTTTAAGAATAGGTATACTCCGGCGAGTAGTTTTAATGTATTTGACAGCACAGCACAACCAGTAGTTCCTTCGACAGTTTTTGGTTCAATATCTTGACAACCGCATCATGCAGTTCTTCATATTCCATTAATGAGAACATATGGGTACCTTCTGTTAGTATTGGATTGTCTTTGAAGTTTGAGGCCCGAATCTGCACTTATCTTCCTTCTACTATCCATGCATATTGTACAATGAATTTGAGGTAATTACTAGTTGGTCAGGAAGACCAGTAAGAAGCCTTTCAGTTTAGGGACCGTTCATCCCGAAGTGGGCGAATAGTTCGACGCTAACTTGTTAATATGTTCCTAGTATTCCTAGTTTACCTCATTTGGATGCCTTCCTTCCAACTTGCCGTGGAAAAAAATTGCGAATGTTTAGTATTTGTTGGCTCAATTGTTTGGGAGCAATATAGATACCAGATCCGTTGACCGTCCCCAATTTTTTCTGCGTACGCCTCTGGTATAAATGAATTATTCAGGGTTAATTTTCCGTATTTTATACTCTTGTAACAACATTTTTATTTTATATTTGGTTTACGACATATTGCAATATATTGGGTTTTTT
Source organism: Pseudeuparius sepicola (assembly GCA_963920635.1). NCBI lineage: Eukaryota > Metazoa > Arthropoda > Insecta > Coleoptera > Anthribidae > Pseudeuparius > Pseudeuparius sepicola. The sequence goes on along the minus strand of OY987302.1, from coordinate 39,072,995 downwards.
AGGTATTCGGAATTTTTTTGAAAATTTTAGGCTTGGCTACGTTAAAAAATCGTATTCTCTGAAATATCGAGATTAAATTTGGTATGAATTATTGTCTGTCAACACAATACCGTTATTTGCATAACCTAAAACGAGAAATTAAAAGATTTGGGATTTTAGAAACATTATATCACCTTATATTTTGAAGTAAAAGCATTATTTTTGAACAAATATGTTTAGTCGGGATCTTCTGCTTATAGCACATTGTCCTTGGTCTCCCTTTTCTTGTCTTGCCTAGTCTTAGACTACTAGCGCAGGAAGTTAATTTAGGGTATGGTTCGAAATTAACCAACTGGAAACCAAAGTTATCTACCGGCTTGGTTAATAGAATAAATCAGATAACGTCCTGGTCCGCGGTGGCGACGTTCGTAGCGCCGTCGAACTATTTAGACTGCATGTTTTTCTGCCTGCGATCGACCTTGGGTCGAATCGAGGTCGAGGCAAATGCATGCACAGCACATGCTTTTATAGAAAAACACCGCGGATGGCCAAGAGCGCTGGACAAATTGTGGATTCGCGGTATTGCTCCTTAATAATAGCTTTATCAGTGTGATTTACTAAATGTCCTACACTCTAGGGTTTTCCGTAGTACTTGAGTGAATGCTGGTTCTGGTTACTGTCGTAAAAGTTTGGTAATGTCATCTAATTTTGTATTTTGTGATTTTGTATTTTGTGAACAGCCGTGAGTTTCGCGCTTTTCATTTTTTTTTAATTAGGATTAACTTCGGCACCAAAGAAAAAGTTAGAGCAACCAGCATAATAATGAAAAGAACTATATCAGTTCAAAACGGAGAATAAGGCTTCTGTTATAGGTAGGTATTTTGCGAACTTCTATTTAGTTAGGAGGACTCATCGGAGAATATGAACATGAACATTTAATGAAGATGGAAATCAAATAAAACGTCTGGTTGAAAAGCTTGACAGAAACTGTGGACTGCTGTGGAGCTTTTTAGCTTTAGGGTGAGTACTCCTATTTATTATAATCCTTGTTAATTTTATATTATTTTTCTGTAATTTCATAACTCACAAAACCCTTGAATTATATTCACAAAAACCCTTAAATTATATTCACAAAAAATGGCATTTGGAGTCACTGCAACTCCCTCTAAAGTGCTCGCTGGTTGCTTGGTTGACATTTGGTTAACCAAATTTCAGAAATCCGCAGGCCGAAAGTTACCACTCCTTTCAATAACCGGAGCCGTTTGGTTACATTTTGAACACCAAACCAAAATTCTGGTAAAATTCGGAGGAGGCACCTTCGAACACTTTATTTTTTTTTTAATTTACATTGGTTTTGCTAATGCAAGTAGGTATTACTGCTGATAAATATTCATAGTCTGTATTAAGAAATGAGCCCAATGTGTTGATCGTATGTAGACGTCAGCTCAACAAAAATGGAACCGACAATGGAAAAGTGTATATTTTGTTAGTGTTTATTGGTCACGGTGTTATTTTCTCAGGAGGTATTCTACCTATTTTAAGAATCGCCCCCCACTTTGTAGCAATCGCAAATGTGAGATATTATGTTTTCCATTTCATCCAGTCTTCGGCACTGAAGGTCGAGTCGAGATGCCGTAAAACACCTATTGTGCCCACCTCATAGCCCGACACTGCACGGCCGTGGTCGGTGGTCATCTTGTGTTGAAGTTAGGATGGTGAGCATCGTGGATAACGCGTCCGTAGCCGACGACTCCAGCGGCTCCAGATAATAAAATACTCACCTGTGTCGGCGCGCCGCCGCCGCCGCCGCCGCCGCCGCCTCTGCGACCGCAATGACTTCTTTTAATGGCCGCCGAGGTGGCGGCCGGACACAGGTAGACAGCCGGACTATGGTCTGGGCCTAAACGCCCCGGCCGGCTGGTGTTCAAATTGACCAGAATCAGAATAGTTCACAATAACAGTTTTAAGTCTTAACGGTGGATCCGAATCTCCATTCATAGAGAGTATACAGGGTGTTTACTAAGCACGTCGAGAAAATGCAGGAGGCTAATCCTTATCCTTATGCAAAAGGAGGAATTTTTCCTGTATCCTAAAACCCTTTCGGAGATGTTGATATTGAATTTTAATTTATTTTTTCAAAGTTGAGAAAATATGTAAATGTATTAAAATTTGAACTCGCCGTATTGCGCATTCTACCGACAGAAGGGTTTCCTAAAATCATTACATCGATCGTTCCTCGAAAATATGCATTATGAAGCCTAATTTATTTAAAAAAATCCCATCCTTTTTCTTCAAACTTATAATATCTATATAGTTTTGAAAAAAATATATTTGCAATGCGCGTCTCAGTTATCTGGGAAATTAGCTGATCTGATATCAACAAAAATCTAGTAGGTGACTGTCACTGTATTGTTGATTGTATAATATTCAGTTTGTGTGTTACTCTTTCTAATAATAATAATTTTTACTCTCAGTGCCCTAGCTACGGTATAAAGCGCCTGATGCAAGTGTTTATGGTTATGCCAAGACAGAGCTTTTGCATTATTATAACGCACTTTTATCCAGCCTTTTTAATGGCAATGCCAGTTTTTAAAAAATGTTTGCGGTTTCAAAATACGACACACAACTTTTGACTTTCCTATGGACGCCATCTTGGATTTGTAATAATTTGAAATATACATGAAACTAGTTCAAAATAGATCGTTGTGAAGATGTAAATATCCAAGAAATTAATAAAGGAATCATATTCGTGAATATTCTCAACCAAAACGACACGTGCCGGAAATTGTTCTTGATAAATTATTCTTAAGAGCTATCCTTGTTTAAGGATACTCCAGTTAGCCAATGTCTCACACTGACAGAAATACAGTAGATAGAACGGGCAGATTTTGCAAAAAATAAAGTTGTCCAGCTCCTTTTTGGTAAGATTTTAATAGTAGAAAATTAGTAGGCAATGACTGGGCCACTTTAATTTGTAGAGCCGTCTGTTGCTTGTATCCAATATAGCTTTTGTATCCTTATGACTCTGTCACACATCGGCTAACTATAGGGATTCCATAAACAAGAGCGCTATTTTGCCCTTAAGCTAGATAATCTTTATAGGCAAAATAGCGTTTTCGAAAAATTTATCGATAAAATTTCCGGCAGTTCTGATTTTACCCCCGAAAATATCACTAGAGTATTATCGCTGAAGTCAACACCTGATTGGTTAGCATTTTAATTGGTTCACATATTGGCAGGCGTTGAATTTTTAGAGTTATTCCTAGTAACTTTGAATATTTTTGAAGGGTATAACGTAATAATTATTAATATGAAAATTCTTCTTATTTTTGTCCAACTATCAATCTCCTATACAGTTTCTCCACTTACTTAAGAAACACGCTGTATACTGTGTCGAGTACAGGATGTTCCTGAGTTATTGGTACCTAAGTATTGCAAGTGGATATTCTTGGCCAAAAATAAGACGATTTTTCCGTATATGTATACATAATATAATATGTGTATTGAGCTTATTTTCCGAGATATACCTACAGGGGCCAACTGTCATAATATCTTTTCACCATTTGTACAAGAAAATCATGTGCCCCTAACCTAACGTCCATAAGACGTTCGACTTATGTGTAACCAATTTATAGTAGTTTGTAGCAACTTTGAGCAAAATGGGTCAATCCACGTACGCGAAAAGAAAATCGAATTTTATGAGTAAAATATCCCCGTATAATAATATCACAACCCTGTATAGGCTATAGTAATACTACCCTCTTTCGAAAATATTTCATAATATTCTGAAATCATACTGTAAGTCCTGATTTCAAAAGCATATTATAACATACTCGTCGTTTCTTGTGCTTTAGTGATTTTATAAATACGGATTTAAATCTTTATTAGTTTCTAAGTACCAGTTCTCATAATGTAATAACCAATAGGCTTGGCGGTTTTATTTTATACATTATACATTGCAAAGCAATCAAACTCTATTTTAAATCCACCAAGCAAATGTAACGAACCTATTCAAGAGGTCACATAAAACCCCAAATTAGAACACGCTAAGAAAACTCCCCAAGCTATAAAAGCAGTTCTTTAATGTCAAAATAAACGTATGCTGTTTTCATTCTTGTTGTTTTTATTAATCTCATGTCCATGCTGAGGTATAAACAAAAGAACGTGGCTGTTCCAAGATGAGAACCGAGGAAGGTTGGCAATTTAGCAATTTGGATAGCTTCAGCTTTGTTTTACAGCTGTTTTCAATATTGTAATTTTGCTCTCGTAATATTAGAATAGCAAGATATTTCAGGTTACAAAATCATCTGGATCGGGAAGAATAGATTGATAGAAAGGAAACATATTTCAGCTAGGTGTTCTTTCTAATTTCGATTGTAATGTAATTTACAAGCAATTGTGGATAAAAACTTAAATAGAAATATAGTCTGGTCATTTGGGTTTGTGTATATAAATTTGCGTAGTGCCATTAACATAACATCCTTTATCGTTTATCGATATTAATTTCCTAGTTGCAGAAATATGCTTATTTGTGGAAGCTTACAAAGACTATAATAAACTCTTTTCCAATTATGAGCCATGAATTTGAATAGGTATAGACTTATATGAACAACGGTCTTGCGATTTGACGGGTAAAATATATGTTAAAGTTGGCGTGAAATAAGAATCTATAAACTTTTCCGAAGGCAGACAAAACAGTAGAATAAAATAAATTTAGGTACAGGTACATTTAAAAATTTTTGCAACGAAAGATTTTGTTGTATGTATAATGAAGTGGCTTTTATCTTTGGTTTTCATATCGGATTTATGAAGATTTGGGGAACTTAATCCCCAACAAAAAGCGAAAAAGCATAAAGTGCACCGATTCTGTTAATAAGTTTTATGCGCTTAAAACTAGCGACAAAATGTGTAATCGACTTACCATCAAGTAAAACCAGATTGACGGTTGAACTAAATGATGGATATTTGCTGAATTAATTGACGGCTTGAAATTTAATCCTTGAATTATAAAAGATTCGGTTTCCAAAAGAACTTGTAAGCCTTTCCCGACCACCGTTTTAATGTTCCTAAAGGCCTGCGGTTTTTTGGCCAACAAGGTGTAGGTAATCGATCGCCACCAAATTCTTTTGCATAAACTGGTATGGCCATAAATTTGTAGAATATGGGTGGTACGTTGGCGGGTCTTTATGTTTCCAAGGAAATAGTTTAAGTTGAAATTTTAGCCTCTCATGCAAATGTAGTTTGGACAAACATTTTTGCTAATTGAGGCATCTGTATAATAACCCCGTAGAAATGTTAAGGCGCGTCTACATCAATAAATATTTATGTTGTACGTTGAATTTTGAAATTTAAATTTAAAAATATTTGCGGCGAAAATTTGCATCTGGCCACATATTCTGCCATTTGTACCCTACTTGTTATATTGCGGAATCCACTTGTGTGCGTCGTTATTATTTTTTGAAAAAACAAAATTTTGGCGATTTATTCTAATCCATCTATATAGCTTTGATGTTTCTGATTTTAGATAAAAAGTGTAAAAACCAAAGTCGGAGGGAATTGTATCCCTAATGCGGTTATCATGTCCTACTTTCCATAACAGCTGTAATTTTCGAGATATCACACAAACTTGTGTTTTTTTAAATGGAAACCATAGTTATTTCCGTTATTTGCCTGGTTTTTCGAGACCATGGCCAACTATGGTTTCCATTTAAAAAAACACAAGTTTGTGTCATATCTCGAAAATGGCAGCTGTCACAGAAAGTAGGACATGACAACTGCATTGGGGACACAGTTCCCTCCAACTTTTGTAATTACACTTTTTATCTAAAATTTAGTTTTTTCAAAATATCTAGCAAGCCATGACTTTTTCAAAAATCCACAAAGTGCAGTAAATTGGGCCTGCAAAAAAAACCTGCAATTCTTTCCCCATTTTACCATCCTTCTATATCCGCTAGTTTCCGAAATCCCCATACTGATCATAAAAAACTTACCGTGTACAGTGTGTCCCAATATGAGATACACCGCACTCTTGTAAAGTTTCTTATATTTGATTTTTCGAGAATTTCTCTATAAAAAGTTTTGCTGGTTCTTAAAATAAGATTGGCATGGAAAAAGTTAACATTACTTACACTGGGTGACCGGAAAATTGAAAAAACGTTAATTAACTTAAGAGTAAACTGCCTCTATTTGTAAAGGTAGTGAAAAAAGTTATAAAGAAATTTTTTTCAGCGTAGTAAGTTACTTACGTGTACAAAATTTGAAAGAGTTAGGCCTACTTTGATTTTTGTATTTTTTTCTCGTTTTTCTTTGAGTAAATGGTTTTCTGTAAATAGTATGACAAAACTGTATTAACAAAAGTTACCAGAATGGAATCTGCGCCTGATGACAAAATTTAATTTAATTTCTAGGCCTACTTTGTATTTTGGAAAATATTAGAAGAATCTCAAAGTAGGCCAGGATTGTCAAAATTTTTTCATCGTACATAGTTTTCTACTCTGAGTAACTTTTGTTAATACAGTTTTGTCATACTATTTACAGAAAAACATTTAATCGAAGAAAAACAAGAAAAAAGATCAAAAAATCAAAGTAGGCCATACACTTTTAAATTTTGTACACCTAAGTAACTTAACTCGCTGAACAAATTTTCTTTATAACTTTTTTCAGTATCTCTACAAATAGAGGCAGTTTACTCTTATGTTAATTAATATTTTGTTCAATTTTCTGGTCACCCAGTATAAGTAATATTAACTTTTTCCATGCCAATCTTATTTTAAGAACAAGCAAAACTTTTTATCAAGAATAACTTTTTTTTCGAAAAATCAAATATAAGAAACTTTACGAGAGTACGGTACCCCATCTGGGGACACACTGTATATACAATCAGCCAGAAATGACTATTTTGAAACTTTTACACCACAGTTAAACGTAAAATATAATCATAAATCTTCATCATCTTCATTATTTGCGGAGTATGCATATTATAATTTACTTAGCTAATAGAGAAATTTTTTGACTATGGAGGGTAGAGGTAAGGAGGACCATCTTATATGGATGTTCGGCTCAAAAACTGTCGTTTAAAAGCATTAAATAAGGATGGCGCTCGTGTTCTCCCCGGGTATGACCCGAATTTAGCGGTTGTAGTAGAGATGGGTAATTCGTTCATTTTACTACGACCGAATCGATCGGTGACCGATTTGAAAAAAGATCGAATCATTTTGTTCGGTCTTAGTTCCTTCGATCGTTCGATGTGTGGACTATGGAGTATCGGCAATAACCGACTGCTTCATGATTGGATCGTTTCGATATGTTGAGATTCGGTAAATTAAACTTTAAAGTGATCGAATCACAGTGATTCACGATTCACACACATCTCTAGCAGAGTGGAAAGTAGCAAAGTTCGGAGGGTAGATTTGGTACCCTGGGGCAACAGCAGCGCCATCTTAATTTAGTGGTTTTGATTTTTGATGGACAATTTTATAACACAGAGATAGTCCTCCTTACCTCTACTCTCCATATTTTGGACATAGCTTTATTAGAAAATGTCAAGCTCAATCAAATACAAAGAGTGAGTCGAAAATGTGTTGTACCTCCAACCGGCAGTTCTCCTCAGAAAGAACTAGAACGAAATATCCGCGCGCTCTGTGTGATCCTTATTGAGGCCCTGCGAAATTCAGTTTTTGTTAGGGGGTATTCCATTCTTTCGTTCAACTGTCCAACAACAATATTATTTTGATTGGTCTTGGACTAGCTAACATTGATGGCGTTGAGATTTGACAGCCGTTACTCGTTACGTCTCATTATAGTACCTACTTCATACTCAACGCTGAGAGTCAGTCTTAGGCTCACTGTTTTTTACACTACTATTAGTGATAGTGGCAAAAATCTAGATGGTAAAATTAATAATCTAATTATCCTATGTAGGTACCCTGTTTTGAAAAGTTTAGTTTTGCTTAATGCACAAAAAGCAATACAATAAACTATACCTATTTACGTGGCATGCTGAGACAGGAGTAAGTAAATTGCCCTTGAAATTACCTTTAATAAGCAGATTCTTTTAATCCAGGGATGTATTCTATGAAGTATTTAGTTGAATATTTAGCATTTATCGTCATTTTTTACAGGAAAATGTAGGCACAGCCGTGAATCCAAATAAATACTATGTAAGTAATCACGGAAGTAGTTTCTTGAGTTGTGTTTTTGGTCGGAATTATTATTAATAATTATTGTGAGTCACCCTAGTCCAAATCGGATAGGTTACTGACATCGGGAGGAGAGTAGGTACGTCGCGGTAGTAGATAAAAACGGGTGCAGTGTTTCAAGCTCTTAATGTATGAAACACTAATCGGGTTAAGCACAATTTATAATTCCATGGTAATTTTTAATACTATTTTATTTTCTAGAAGCATAGAATAACGAAAGAGTACCTAAGCAAGCAATCAAAACAAAAAAAGACGGCTGGTGCTAGAGGGGACAGGGGGAACGAGGAAGGAGCAGCTATGGAGTTACTCCGGAGTAACTGCTGACTGAGCAGATACAAGTATGGTCCGGTAGTGGTTAGTACGTAGTGGTACTCCAATGGGTATAGTCACCTCCTTTTTTTGGTGAGGTTACATGTAAAGAAAAAATAAACAACAGGGTCCGTTCTAACACGAAGATAATAAGCTTGGTGCTTTTACAAAGATAAGCTATTAAAGTTAAATTTAAATGTTAAAATTTACATTACAATAATACTGTGCACAGTGCACAGGCAACAGCCTAAATAATTTCCAATAAAATATAAAAAAAATATACCTAATAATCAAGTCCTGATATTCTTGACTTGAGAAAAATATTAGACCTTGATTTATTAAACTGTACCTACAATAATATAAGTGCTTGATTCCTTTGACACTTTAAGGAGAAGAAATATAATCAATTTAAATATAAATAAAAAATTGCTTAAATTTATCAGCAGACATTAAGAAAAAGGTTGGGTTTCTTCTCAATTCAAGATGTTAATAAAAATATAAACAAAAACAAAGTAATTAATTAAACCTCACACAAGGCTACGGTACTCAATACGTAGACTTAGATTTAGTGCAAAACAACAACACGAGACGATAACGTACCTACTCAAGACCAATTGATACTTATACCGTGTGCTAATAGTCCAAGAAAATTGACATTTTTTATAAAGGTAGAAAAAAATAATTCTTAACAGATTAACAGGTAGATATTTTCAGGGTTGGTTGTGGGTAGCGTCCTGAGTATAACCTCAAAAAATCACCATCGAAGTTGTGTTACGAATCCCGCAATAGGGGTGGTTTTGCAAACATTTTTTTGCAATTTTTTTTCTCATGTGTACATTATTACATTCTCTACAACTTTCCCTTATGAAGTTTTTTTTAACTTCAATACTTCACGAGATATAGGTAAAAGATCACCACTAGCTAAAGTGCTTTATAAGAGTGAAAAAATTTTTCTTTAAAACAAGCTGATTTTTTTCAGGGTTAACTCGGGGTGCACTCCTAAGTTAACCCCCAGTTAACCCTGAAAAAATCAGCTTGTTTTAAAGAAAATTTTTTCACCCTTATAAAGAACTTTAGCTAGTGGTGATCTTTTACCTATATCTATCTCGTGAGGTACCTACCTACTTGCTTAGCCACCAATCACTATCCAGTAAAATTATCTAATTGGTACCTACACTTTTATGGACATTTTTGGCGGGAAGCTTTTTGATTTACAAAAACTTTTCGCAATTAGCATTGAATTATCCTAACGAAAACTTAGACTTATTTTATTTTATTCGTTTTCGTACTTGGCTTAAAAAGCTTGTTGTTTTATAAAGGGTTTTTAACCTTTTATTTTTTTATTTTATTCCTTTTAGTACATGGCTTAAATAAAAGCTTGTTTTTAAAAAGGTTTTTTTTAACTGCGGCACGCGGCAAACGCACAGTTCGTTATTTTTCAGGTAGGTACAATTCTCGGCCCATTAGTTTCGCTCGTGGTTTCGCCGCCGCCGGTGGAGCAATGAAGTTATTATTTCGGGCCAGCCCGCTCGCCACGAACATGTTGTGATCGGATCAGCCTGGACCCGCTGGATTGAGTGCCGCGACCGCTGACAGAATTAACTGGGAGATATGCGGTGGCACGCCGCGCCGCCACCCGACATGTAAACGTCGGGGATCGGGCAGTCCTCGAACTTCTTAATTTTGTATATGTTACCTACAGGCCATTTATGAAAATAGACCGTATGTATATGGTCTAGGTCGTATCTACACGGCCTAAATGGCTCAGACCGTATATAAATGACATGGTATTTCATATGCGAACTAGACCGTTAACATACAGACTATTGACATTCAGACTGTATGTGCAATCGCAGTGAATTACCCTTCATTTTTATATAGGCCCATTAAAGAAGAATATGCCTTCTTTTTTAGTACGTATTTTGCAAAAAAAATCTCACTATACTAAATAATTACCTTTTTTCCCTCAAAATACTATGTATCAGCAAGAAGTAATATCCTTCTTTGATGGGCCTATATAAAAAAGGAAGGGTAATTCCGAAATGGCGGACGGCGAAACCACCCGGAAAACATTGCACATAAATTCTGTCTTGGTATAAATCTCTCTGTGATATTATGGTTCAGTTGCAGATAGACCGTATGTAAATAGACTAGTCCTTTTGCAAACCGACTAGACCGTTTGTTGAAGGACAAGCTTTATATACATATGGACTAATATCTTCAGTCCGTTTACATAATAATAATAACGGTCTGTAACATACAGGGTGGCCCAACGAAAAGTTTCCACCCGGATTATTTAAAAAAGTATTGTTTTTTTCAAAAAACGCAAAAATATGTCAATGTAGTTTGGAAGGGGGACCTTCATTGCAGAGCAAAGCAGTGCTGTATCTGCAACCCTCTGGCTGGGGTAGCTACCACCTCAAAATTCTTAAATGGGAATAGGGGTCGAGTGACACCTCAAATTAAAGAGAATTTAGTCATCTTTACAATGCTGTATTTATTTTTAATTTTGAGACCATTTTAGGTAAAAATAAATGCAAAAATGAAGATACGTAATTTATTACTAAATTAATTTATTAAATGTTCAAAATGCCCCCTCCGCCTTCCATGCTATTTCATACTAAGTTCTTTGATTTCTTTTTTGAACAGATACACAAAAAATACATATTTTTTGCACTGGCCGATAGATTAAAATCGTGAGTTTTTTAATTTTTAAATTGTATTCTGTTTTATTCTGCTTTCAAATAAATAGGTACAATACCTAAAGTGTTACTTATTTTGCAAACATGGTGTACACTATTGGTGATAGAGTTGAAATGGTATCAATTTATTTTAAAAACAATGATTGTGCAAGGGCAACTTCTAGGATATTTAACGAATTGCATCCCGAAAAAAATGTGTCGCATACGTACGTTTGTAAAGTAATGCAAAAATTTAGAGACACTGGTTCAGTGGCAAATAGAAAACATGAACCAGAGCAGCCTCAAAGGAACGAAGCAATGCAGGTTGCTTTGGGTTGTTTTGGGTCACATTGAAATGGACAATACGATAAGTACTCGTCAACTTGCTGAAACATCTGGAATTTCTAGAAGCACTATCCAGAGGATATTGATATAAAATGCGCTTGGTTCAAGAAATAAATGAGGATGATACTGATAGAAGGCTTGAGTTTTGTGAGACTATGTCTGAAATTACAGCAAGAAACCCACATTTTATTTTCAACACCTGTTTTTCCGATGAATGCTCATTTTTCTTAAACGGCATTGTTAATCGTCACAACTGTCGGTTCTGGTCTGATGAAAACCCAAGAATTTTTCGTGAAGTTCATAGCCAGTACCCCCAAAAGTTAAACGTGTGGGCTGGAATTTATGGAGATAACATTGTTGGGCCATTCTTTCTCCCTCAGACATTGAATGGTGAATTGTATTTGGACTTATTGCGAAATTCCATTGATCCCGCGATAACCCACATTTTGGAAAACAATCAGGAATACCAAGAAGATGAATTGTATTTTCAAGAAGATGGTGCCCCTCCTCACTTTGCGGCACCAGTGAGGCAGTACTTGGATAACACATTTACAAATCGGTGGATCGGTAGGAGAGGGCCTATTGAATGGCCAGCCAGATCACCAGATTTGTCCCCATTAGATTTTTTTCTATGGGGACACTTAAAATGCTAAGGAATGTTCGAAGAAGTTTTGAGCAAAGGCTTTATTACTGCATGGAAGTCGGGGGGGGGGGGGCATTTTGAACATTTAATAAATTAATTTATTAATAAATTACGTATCTTTATTTTTGCATTTATTTTTACCAAAAATGGTCTCAAAATTAAAAATAAGTACAGCATTGTAAAGAGAACTAAATTCTCTTTAATTTGAGGTGTCACTCGACCCCTATTCCCATTTAAGAATTTTGAGGTGGTAGCTACCCCAGCCAGAGGATTGCAGATACAGCACTGCTTTGCTCTGCAATGAAGGTCCCCCTTCCAAACTACATTGACATATTATTGCGTTTTTTGAAAAAAACAATACTTTTTTAAATAATCCGGGTGGAAACTTTTCGTTGGGCCACCCTGTATACATACCCATTTGGTGACAAGGAGCAGAGGGGGCATTTCTGTGCTGTCAGTACGAATTCACCCTTGTAAAGTTCTGGACTGAAATGATTTGAAAGTAAAATTTCATCGAAACCTTAGTTGCTTTAAATTAATGATATTATAGGCATCCTTGTATGTAAATTAGATGATAGAATTCAGAGAATCCCAATTACCAAAGCTCACTGAAGAAATATTGCGAATTATCATACCTTTTCCGCTAGATAGATAATGTAGTGCACTGCGTTCCTTAATTAGCATATAAATCAACGATATGTATTTCTTCATTATCATTAAACCCCCTGCCAAGTGTAACTAAGACCATTGACATTCATTTGCACTATTACGCAATCGTACATTCCGCCTTATATGCAATAACATCTACCTTAAATTAAAAGCTGTGCTTATATGTAAGTGCTTCAACAAGAAGTACCCGATCTGGAATGGCTCACCATTCTGTAATTATTTTTAAATTTTCAGAGTTGATTTACAATGATGCTTTCTCAACTGAGCCAAGTTATAAAACTGTCAGATATGATAAATATTGCGTATAATTATCTATGGGAGAAGTAGAGTGCAACTACTAATTCATTTTGGTGCCGCCGAAATTGGTATATAGTGGAATAACTATCACACAATATTATTTAGGTATACTTAATATCCTTGTTTTTCAAATACGTGGACATCTAAATAATTAAGACGTGGTATCTGTATAAGGCACTTTTTGATTATGATTTATATAAGTAATATTTTCACCATGTTATACCACTAAAGGTTAAATTATTTCCGAAATTTTTTTTCAAGGGCTTTAATGTTTTGAAAATTATCCCGAGCTGCAGGTGTACAGGGTGATCACGCGAAATTAGGCTACCCCATCACTTTTTATTTTTCAACTTAGAAAAAATATCAAATACAAAAGTTGTAGGGCTGCAACCTGTCTACTTCACGACGTTTTCAGAAATTATACAGGTCTTCCCATAAAAGTGATACGACACAAACTTAAATTTTTTAAGTAGTACACCTTGTATATTTTTTAATTTCCAGAATCTACATTCTTTTCTGATTCCAACGATATTTATATGTTGTATATTTGCTTGAATCATTCGGAAAAATATGGCTGCATATTCGTTGACTGAATTAAATGAAATCAGTAATGTCAAGTGTGCTCTGGAAAGCCATGTATGTCACAGCACCCAAGGACATTAGCTCTCAAATATACCTATTTATAACTAGTAAATGCATGTGTTATTGTCGAGTAATAACAAAAACAGTAACAAACAAATTTATAACCTCCAAGAACGTTATGATATAGGTACAGTGGGACCACGGATTGTTGTCGGAATAGATGTAAATGAGAAAAAAATTCGAGTTACGGTTTGACCATTTGGGGTCCAGTCCTGCACGTTTAAGAAATAATTTTCACTATATTTGTAATTTTGAGAAATCAAAGTAGACCTTGACAGGAATGATGTATTTATTTTCTGTGTATAAAGTTAAGTGCCTTTTCCAAACAAGATATCGAAAAATGTTATTAGGAGTAGTTGCTTAGAATTAAACAAATGTGCCCCTCTACTGATTTTCAAAGCAATTAGCTTTCTTAGTAAGTTCGAATTACGACTCAGTAACTCGGAATTCCGACTTAATAAGTCAGAATAATTCAGAGTTAGCAAGTCCGAATAATTCCTATTTGATTTATCAAAATTACAAATATAGTGAAAATTATTTCCTAGACATGAAGGCCTGGACCGCAAATGGCCACATTTTTTTCTCATTTATACATACTTATTCCGACAACAATCCGTGGACACACTGTATATCATAACCTTCTTGGAGGTTAAACATTTTTTTGTTACTGTTTTTTTGTTATTACCTGATAAGAACACAGGCATTTACTAGTTATACATAGATTTGGCAGCTAATTTCCTTGAGTGTGACTTAGGTACATTGTTTTCCATGGCACACTCGACAGTCGACATTACTCATGCAGCCATATCTATCTTCTGAATGGCTGAAGCAAATATACAACATATAAATGTCGTTGGAATTAGAAAAGAATGTAAATTCTGGAAATAAAAAACATACAGGGTGTTCTACTTAAAAAATGCAGGTTTGTGTCGTATCCCTTTTATGGGAAGACCTGTATAATTTCCGAAAACATTATGAAATAGACAGGTTGCAACCCTACGACTTTCGTATTTTATATTTTTTTCTAAGTTGACAAATTGTGTTATGGGGTGGCTTAATTTCGCGTGATCATACTGTACCTATATTGAAATTAATTGAAACCAAAACAACTCGAGACAAAACGAGACGAGACAACGTTTGTCACGTCTCGTCTCGACCCTTATCTCGTCTCGGCTCGTCTCGTGGCAACTCTACTTGGGTTGCCATGGTAACGGTTCAAAATAAAGGCTTCTGATTGGTTAAAATAGGTAAGTGCGAAATTTTCACTTGAAAGTTAGTTGGTACGGCACCGTCGCAATGACAAGGCCCGGCAGCTGAAAGCGATGAGTCATCCAAGGGAGGTGGGCCTAAGGCGCCAAATTCCAATTTCAACATGTCAATTGGTAAATTTTGCAAAAAAAAAACACTTTAAAATGATTGTTTACATATAGCTCATGGTTTTACAACACGAATATTAATCTACGAGAGTGAAAGTCACATTTTCAAGGGCTTTTGGTGGCCTACCGGTAAAATTTCCATAAATGCCAATTATTTCTTATTTGCGTGCCTAGATACAACTAAATTCGAATGAATAAAACCATAAAACTTTCTGATTTTAAGGTGGTTACGTTAAATCATAAGGGACCTTTTTTTATCGTTGCTCCCTGGGCCTTCTTTCCTATTTTGTTCTATAATCACATGAGAGTAGATTTGCCTATAAATTAACCACAACTTCTTTAAATAACAATGATGGGGCCCATATTAATTGAGGCAACCTACTCGCTTCAAGTAAAGAAATATACTGTCTACATTTTACATACCATCTTAATTATAATCTTATGAGAGTTGAAATCATGCGGCCGGCTCTCATACTATTAGTAATCTTGAATACCTACGTCGTATAAGGAACCTAGCTGCCAAATTTCAAGTTAGTAGGCTTTATATTTACGGAGAACTCCCTTCTCGATTTTACCCTGTAGGGGTTACATTTTGGAAAATCCTTCCTTAGCGGATGCGTACGACCTATAAGGGACAAATTTCAAGTTGTAGGCTTCATAGTTTCCGAGACTTGGTGATGATGGTTACTGATTAGATAATAACAGCATTAAATTAGCTGAAAATGGTGATGGATAATACACCCACTTTGCTTTTTTTCTTGCAATAAATGGACACCCCCACCTCCTGATATCGCCTGAGTTAATTTGAATTAAGAGGTTCAAAACAGGGGATAGGTGAAAGTGATGAGTTTTTGAATTTGGCGACCAGATACTTACTCTTCTTCGAAATCACAAAATGTACTAAATTACTCTTAATCCTTTATTTACATTTATTATAACCTTGTATACTTACATTGTTCTTACTGAAATTTTACTCATCTTATTTTGACCATTAGAGCTAAGTAAAAAACATTTGAAAGATTTTCAAGATAGTTTATAGAAAGCCAAATCGACTTTCTGTTAACTACGCAGCTATGTCCCTTACATTGCATGTTTGACTTTGATAAAGGCCGCGGTGGCGTCGCTCGTACCGGCGCTGACTTTTTAGACTGCATGTTTTTCTACCTTCGATCGACCTTGGTTCGAGGCAGGAGCATGCATATGTCTTTAAGGAAAAACACCGCTATGGCCAAGAGCGCTGGGCAAATGTGGGTTCACGGTATTGCTCCTAAATAGCTTTATCCGTGTGATTTACTAATTGTCCTACGCTCACTGAGATTACTACGGTTTTCTAGGGTTTTCCGTAGTACTTGAGCGAATGCTATCCTAGTTCTATCCGGAAAAAAGTCGGCCCTAGCCGCAAATGGCAACGAAGACAAAATAATAGTAACTGCCCCCCTCCCCCGCACAAGCATGTAATTGCTTCTGGGGTACTTCTAGTTTGGAGTATTGTGAGGGTGAGAATTATTATTATTATTATATAAAACCTATGGGCTCATAAATAAAACAAGTAGGTAGGTATGAAACAAATTAAGTTTCATTACCTTTTTCACAGCAGATAAATGTTTTCCAGGAGGAAGTACATAATTAGTATTCCTTAAAAGTATCACCCATGATTTCATATAACGTGCGTCAAGCACTAAAATACCTACTCTCTACGAGATTCCTTTTATATCATTGTTATCCCTGCGGCGTCCATTGGAGGCAGAGATAATACGTCCGATATGAAATCTAAATGAGGGACGGAAGTGTCCTATACCCAACCAACAAAAAAAGATCTAAAACACTCCGCAGTATGAAATTAGGAACGGATTTATGTGAATCGGCGACACACCGTACACATTATCTAGATAATAGTGTTGCTATACAAACACGCCTTTTAGAAGAGCCGCTATGCTCATTATAAAGGAAACTAGAACCGGTCAAGATGACTTGATGTCTCACTCGGCTGGAGCTGCAGGCTGAGACCCGGGATGATTAGGCGGCCGGAGTCTCGGGTCGCAGCATCTAACAGTGGCGGGGACCGACTTTTTGCCGTTCATCTTCTTTGTATGACTCCTTACACTGTGACACCAACACGGTATTACCATAATTACGTATTGCCGCACTGCGTTTCAGAACGCTTCCGTTACGGTACCGAATTTTGTATTCAACTAGGTATTTGAGGTAACATATTTAATGTCCATGATGACGTATGATGAGTAAAAATCTGTTGTTGGACTTCCATTGCCTTGATTTTTTTTTATTAAAAATGAGGAATACAATCAGTGTTGGCGCCAATGTGTTGCCACGTTTTTCTCGTCGCTAGTTGACTAGAGGATATCAAATGTTGGGATGTCAACATAGGGTTGTTTTTCTATGTGAGCTGGTTTTTTGAATTTACTTGTATGTGTGATTTCCATGGCTAATTTGATAAGAACTGGTTTAATAATGTCCAAACGTAGGAGGTGATTTTTGAGCAAATTATTTTTTAATTTTTTATGGATTCCATTAAAAATTTTTACTGACATATCCAGGAAGTGACAATCTTTCAATAAATGCAAAGAATATCATATCATGCCATTAAAAAAAGTTGGTTGTCACAGAAACGAAATTGTTATTCGTCAAGAAAATTAACTATCCTCAGTTTATGGAAAAAAATATATGCCTACAATTTTGTTAATAGCGAATTCAGGAAATATAAGCATCTTTCCATACTATTTACTCACCCTGTTACAGATTAAATTTTATAAGTTTGCAAGCAACTGGAAGTGTTTTTTGCATTTAAATCTGTTCACAATTATAGATACTGCCTACTTAGTGCATTTAAAACTCATGGTTTCATTTAAAATGTATTTTATAGATAGATATAGGTATAATTTGTGATTTTAAAAATCAAAATACTCATTTAAGTTGCATACTTTGTTTCTCTGTGGTCCTCGTTGCAGGTTTTATAATTTCTGAGTAGGGAGAAAATGTTCCACAGTCAGTGCACATATATATGTATTTTGTTGAAATTTGAAATGTTTCGTAGGGGGGACCGGGAGAATATGGGCACCTGGGATAATGTGGGCACTACTCATTTCTCTACCAGTTTAATCTATACAATAACAGTAAATGAGTGGCGCCAACTCATGAGTGCTAACGATACTACAGTTAAAAGATTATTCTGTTAACTGTGATGATGACCTAAAATTTTGGAAACTCAATCTAAGAATTACAATAACTTTGAGAAATCGACTCGATAAAGGTATCAAATATATCCGAAATTCCAGAAGCTTCCAGAAACTTCAAAGTGCCCCCCGATATTTTCTATATTAGATTCGCTAAAACATCGAAAAGTTGATTATCATTATTACCTACACATTCTTTTGGCACAGAAAAATATTAACCTTATTTTTCCTAGAGCCATGAATAAAAATAATTATGCCTGCGGGTGATGCAAAATATGGGACATTCCACCCGAAATTCTGATGAATGTTTTGAGGCAAATATGTTCTATCAATCATTAAGAATTCAATGCGCCAACTTGCATATTTTGCATGTAATAGTTGGGGAATTATTTCCATTGAGTAGGTAGGAAATCTTTTAATCATCATCATCACTCTTTGGCTTTGGTTAACGTGTGGGGACGAAGATTCTACGAAATTAAAATTGGTCACATTTTACCAGAAAGATCATAAGATCTAAACCATAAGGCGTTTTGGGGAATCCCCGCTGTCAAATATCCATTAAAATCACAATAATGAATCCAGATATCTAGAAATATTGTTGGAAAAAATCGTCGGTACACGACCATATGTTTTGTCCACCAACAAAATCAGTGACATCTTAAGGAGAATGTATTCTTCATTTCGAATACATGAGGGCATTAATCACGCTGTTGACTACGTCATAAATATGTCATAGCCAGACGGTTTTTAGTATATTCCGTGAGCCTCCTCGAAAATTTGCGGACATGACAAACGACCCTAAGGTACCGACAAGAAACACATGCCGAATATATCCGAATATTGGTTTTATGGACTGGTTACTTTTATATCATATTCTGATTCCAGTTAATTTCACATTGAAATTAAATAATTAACTGCTTATAGGTATTTCAAATTCTTTTGTTCTTTAATGTGATATAGCTTTGTTTATGGATTCCCAGAGGGTTTTTTCAAACTATAAAGTTAAATATTTATGTTATTGGTTGATCTTAATATAACAAAATTAGTAGGTTATGACTGCAAATTTAAATTTTGGAGCCATCCGTTACTGACATCCATAAGTATTGCTTTCAAATCTTGAGGAAACTTACACACATTGCTGTCCATAAACAAGCATTCTAGGATGGGACCTATACAAGGTTTTTCGCAAAAGGTTAAGGTTTAAGGTTGAAAGCTATAAAATCTTTGATTGGGTTATTTTACTTGTTCGATTAATTTTTTACTTCCTACTTTTCAATTATCAATAACTGTCATAAAAAAATGTCAACGTCAGATATGAGCGACTTCATGAAAGCAATTTTCACCAATTATAGATGTAGCTTAAGACTCAATGTACACCACGTGCGTGATGATTCAACATTTTGACCCATAAAATGGCTTTTTTCGATCTGTAGCGAGCAACACGCATAATTTTAAACTTTTGGTCAATACAAATTTTAATCTAAGTAATTACTCACATTTTGAGACAAAAATTATTTAAAAATATTTATCACAATGGCCGTTATAAGCATTTGCGCAAAAAGCCTAATAACAGCCATTGCGATAAATATTTTTAAATAATTTTTGTCTCAAAATGTGAGTAATTACTTAGATTAAAATTTGTATTGACCAAAAGTTTAAATTTTTTATTATTTTTTAGGGGTCAAAATGTTGAATCACCACGCACGTGGTGTACATTCAGTCTTAACAGTTAAAGGCACGTGCCTATGAAAGCGTCATTTATTTCATCGTAGGTTCAAATCCCACACAATGCATTTTCTTCTTTTTTTAATTATTAACAAAAATACATATTGTATAGTTTACTATGGTAAAATTAAAAAATAAATAAAAGCGTAAACAATAAAATATGTATATTTGTTGGTAATAATTTAAAAAAAGAAAATGCATTGTGTGGATTTTGAACCTGCGGTTAAAAAGGAGGTTAATGCGGACGCGTTTCGGCATTTCATTCCATTGTGCGAAGTGTGGAGTGCGCGTCGTCGTTTTGTTGTTTCCGGTGTGAAAAAAATACTATATGGCAAAATGCCAGCTTCATGTATGATTTGGAATTGCCCCAATAAGAATTCTAGACCCGCAGTTAACTATTTCATGTGTACGCAGCCTTTGCCTTTTACTTGCCGCATCAGCTGTTTCTTACGATCAGTATGTCCTTATATTGTCTTTTTGTATTTCTCTTAAAAATTAAAAATCGCAGTTCTTTCCATTTTCAATATTATGATCTTTGATATCAGGGAAAAAACAACTATATGTCGCTCTTATTTATTTATGAAAAGTTTTTATGAAGAATATTTCCTTTGCTAAAAAGTCAAAAATAAAAAAGTTAATTGTCTCGTTAACTCAATCCGGTTTTTTCAGTTTGACGGCAAGAGTCGAGACATTACTTGGTAAAATTTCGCATGCACCGAGTCATGTGAAAACTTATGTAGCCTTCTCTTAGTCTATCTGTGCCTATTATACTCATTTCATAAAAAACCGATCGGGTCTCTTTTAATAAAAGTTTCAGTATAACAGAAATTGCCACCCAAGACAAGCAGTTTATCGAACAGATGTCAAGTGGGCCTTGAAACATGGACAAAATAAATATAGAAGCGCTGAAAATTTCTCGATTTCATCGATTTAAAACCGTTTGTAACAAAAATTACCGCGGGAAGCATGGAAAATAATTGGAAAAATCAAGGTAGCAATGAAAAGCAACACGAACAAGTTTACGTAAATTTAGTGACAGGTTTGGTATTAAGCGTCAAAAAATGGATAATGAAAAACTGAATGTAGGAGAAAAGGTAGAGATTATGAGATTAGCCGATGAAAACACGCATAGATATAGGGATGTTGCGCAAATATTTAATTTAATAAGGGCATGCAGATCGTCAAAATAATGAAAATTCGTTTTATTGCTTATTTTCTTCATGTTTTAAGGGGATAAACGGTTTGGTAGGTTTGGGCGACAGTTGTAATAAAGCCTTTATGCAAAGAAAACGAATAGGATTTTTTCAGTGAAATTTGGTATACAGAGGTTTGAAGTAATGCTAAATGATACCATGGGGTCAGATTTTTAATGAAAACAATCCCTCATGTGGTATTACGAAAATTGTCCATTTTAAAAATCATAGTTTGCCATTACATAATCACAAAATAGAAATACCTAGTAGTGTCTGTGAGATATTTTCCCTTCATGATTTCTCGAGTGTTCATAAGCAAACAGTGGCGTATTCAGGGGGGGGGGGCAAAGGTTGGAATTGAACCGCCCCAGAGCTGTCGAGATAAACGAGATTTGTAATATCAAAATTAATAATATCTAGGTACCGTAAAACGGGGTTACTTTGCACCTGTCAGGATAACTTTGCACCAATGTTGTAAATGTTATTTATAGACACTTATTTCCTCTAATTTGGATTTTTTCACTTTATAACAGTTTCTACTGATAGATGGAGCCGCAATAAGTAATAGCAACAGGTTAGACTCGCCCTCCAGCTATTGATCAGCTGTTGATCAGCTGTTACCGGTATCTTAACCTCAAAATTTCGTTGTTTTATAGTTCCCCAAAATGGCATTGCCAAGGAATTTCTAGCTGATAAGAAACGGTAAGAATACATTTAATTGCATGTACCCACTATTGTTTATACATATAATAATAAAAAAAAACAAAGTTATTAGAATTTGGAATCGAAGAAAAAATCATTTTTTATTACAATAATGGTTTTCTGGAAAATTGGGGATACTTTGCACCACTTTCAGTGGTGTCTACTCTTCAAGCCCTTTCATTTAATACCAATAATAAAAAGGTTGAAAAGAAAATGTAACCCGCCATCTTGGAGCGGCGGCCATATTGAATTTAGTGTGATGTCACTAACATTATCGTTTTCTACTCTTCAAGCCCTTTCGTTTGATTCATTTGATACCCATATTAAGGGGATTAAAAATAAAATGTGATCCGCCATCTTGGAGCGGCGGCCATATTGAATTTAGTGTGATGTCACTAACTTCATGGTTTTCTACTCTTCAAGCCCTCTCATTATATACCCATATTATGGGGGCTGTTACCCCAATAAAAAATAGCAGCTTTAAATGCCTATTATTGGCCAAATGAAGTAACTAAATATGCAGAGAAAAAAAGTATCTATTGTGGTGCAAAGTAAATATTTACGTCGGGTTTCTTTGCTTTAGTGTCAGTTTACAGGCTAAAAATAATTCAAATTCCAAATGGTGCAAAGTATCCCTCTTGTATGCTATACTTTGCACCATAATTTTAAAATGAGTGCCACCTTTTAGTGACGCGTTAAACCTAGTTCTAAATGTAGGTACACTTATTTTATAACCTATACAATTGTCTTCCACAAAAAAAATACCGATACTGGATTTAAAATATTTTAACTTTTGCATTTCAAAAATTAGGAAAAAAAGTGGTGCAAAGTAACCCTGTTTTACGGTACCAAAAATTATATACTGGCCTAATATGAACTTTTCGCCATATATTTTCCATTTTTCTTTTTAATTTTTCAAGTTGGTGCATTTATTTCCGGACACCCTGTATTTATTTATTTTAGAAAATATGTTTTTGTTGAGTTTTTATTCATTAAAATTATCGATAGAATTTTGTTATTTATAACTGATTGCCCCCCCCCCCCCAGACGTTAATCCTGGATACGCCACTGCAAGCAAACACCTAGTACATAAATACACCGAGATTATGGCATTCACAAGAACTGCCATCAGTTTCAAAACAGCTTCAGGAATAGGACAGTAGACAATGTGTCAAATGTCAAAGTTTTGGGCGGTTGAAAGCAAATGAGCCTATATACCTGAAAGAAGGCCGACGGTTCTACAAAAAAAAAAATAGATCGTAATTTATAAGAATCTCTGTTTTCTTTTTATTTTTTATTTCCGAACTAAAAACAACATGCCTAAATTAAGAATATTACTCGGGCGTGTTGCTGAAGTGTTGCTGAATTCAAAATGTATGCACGGAAAAGTCGATATATCGAATTTAGAGTTCATCATTGAAAACAAGCTTGTATGGACGAATGAGACTAGGCATCAAAAAATCTATGGGGTGTAGTTAAGTATTTTGAAGCCAATTTTATTTTATTTTATTTTTGTTTAACACGTTTTTCGCATTAAAACTACTGGCTAATGAGCAATTGGCAGCCAATCTACTATGATGCTAGTGTTGTGACGAGTACAACACTGTATGGATACTCTAAGTGAAACCGCAAAAGGCTCTAGATCAACAACTTCATACTTTATTCAAGAAGAAACCAGATCAATAGTTTTGCAATAATCCGCGAGTTGTAAAGAAATTTTGGATAGTTTTTAAAAGTACACCTACCTTTTTTGTCGTATTTATAACCCATATCGAGAAATTTCTGTCTACGTTACTGATCTCCTCTCGCCCAACGACCCTCTAATGATCTTCCTAATGATGACCCCATACAGAATCCGTTTCCGGATTATCAGCCGTGCCATTGGTCCCTATTTTGCCGTTTCCCACGTGCTGGCAACACGGCGGATCTCATTACGCCCCTTGCGACATGTGGGCAAAATTATCGGGCCCCGTTTGCCCCACCTATTTGCCGCCACAGATTTTCACTAATCCCATAATAATCGACCGCAAGGGTTGGTCTTTGGTCTGTAATTGATTACAGAGATATGAACACTATAGAGATAGGGGCTTTATGGGTTTGGGTTAAAACTCGCATGGGGTGGTCAGAAGCTTTGATGGTTGAATATTATAACTAGGTATACTCGCGAAGAGAAACAAGTGTTGGCAGACTAAATTAGAAAAACTCGAAGAAACAATATGTAATTATTGCAAGAGTGACGAAAAATGATGCTTTGTTAGAATTAGGGTTTGCACACTAATGAAAAAAAATTAAATCTTCTGTCAGGTCTGGGCGTTACCCCATATCGCCACTTATTTCTAAACATTTGACAGATTGTTTGTGACTACACAGGTGAAGGAAACTGGTGTGCCTTTACGAGGACTTAATTAAATTTTTCAAGTTTGTTTTGTCTTCTATTTAATATATTTTAGTTTTAAAATGTTTCTCAGGGTTAATTTTTTTAAAGTAGTCGTTTTTGTGTAGTCCGTAGAGACCGTAGATATGTCATTTCTTAATTTAGTAAGGCAAGGTTCACGTTGACGACGGTGAGCTCAGGGGGTACTTTGAATTTCTGTGTGAAGAAACTGTCAGGTAAACAGTTTACTGGCAATTTATAAATTTTTATTATTCACTTATCACTATCATTTGACTAAGAAAAATGCTTATAATTAGGTTGAAAACATGCTAATGAAAATGGGCTCATTGTAACAATATTGTAACGAAAAATGCCTCTAAAGTTGAGCTTTCAATGAACATGTTTGCACTGTTTTCTAACCTTCTCAAAGATTTAGCAGATAAATTTTAAGTTTCGATATTCTACATACAATTTTATAATTTTTATGATTAATTTAGAGGCATTTTTCGTCGCATTTTTGATGGCCTGAGGTCCCCGGGGCCCCATATTCTTTTAGTTTTCATTGATTTCTCTGTAGAGCTTCCATAAGTTTCTAGAAGTATGCTAGAACTTTATGATTTGTGCGTCTGTCATTGGCAAGGAATATTCTAAAGTAATCTCCAGGCTTCCATTTGAATATATAGGTAAGCCCTGGGCTATTATTGGATAGTGACATTATCTGACAGGTTTATTTGTGAAGGCTAAACAATAAAGGTGGCAACCAAGGCAACTATAGTAAAATCGAGCAATCCCTACGCCTGGCGTAAATAAAACTACGTGTTCAATGACGATCCGCGATTGGTCGGTAGGCTATAAAATTTCACCCGACTCGGCAACAGGGACGTGCTCGATCGCAAAAATGTAGATATTCGGTTTTATCTTGTTGTTTTCAGCTATTTAGGCACTGCCACAAATAATTTGATCGATGTTTTGAACCATTTTAATTAAGCCAATAATTCTTGTCTGAAATATTTTGATGTACACAATTATTGTAAGACTAAAATTAAATACCTAAAGGTCGTACCTCCGTGCGGCTATGGCAGATATTTCAACGCACGTGCTCTTGTTTACGCCAGGCGTAAGAGTTGCTCGATTTTAGTATAGTTTGGACTGTTATTGTTGAGATTTGGCACATTTTGTATCAGAAGTGGGATTTGAAGAAGACCGCTAGGTGAATGCCCACAACCAGAAAACAAACCGCAATGGAGATGGAAAAGTTGATGGAAATGTTTACAAAGAAATTTGACGAAATGGACAAGAAACACGAAGAAAGAGAAAAGAAACAAGACGAATTGATGAAGAATCTTCAAGAAGAAATTAAGAATGAATTAAAGAAGAACGAAGAATAAATAAAGAATGAATTAAAGAAGAACGAAGAAGAAATGAAGAACGAATTCAAAAAGAATGAAGAAGAAATGAAGAACGAATTCAAAAAGAATGAAGAAGAGATGAAGAACTAATTAAAAAGGAACGAAGAAGAAAGAAGCTTGAAGCAAGAAAAACTGGCGAGCGACCTTAAAGTAGAGATTAAAACTGGACGAGACGAAAGCAACATGAAATTAGAAGAGATTCAAATGGAATTGCAGAAGAAAATTATCAACTTTGAAGAGGTTGTTGAAAAAGAAATAAACCAACTGAAGACAGAAATTAAGATGGTACAAAGTACAAACTGAACTGGACAAAATAGAAACAAGATTTGACAACAGTGAAGGAAGAATGTAACGGCTGGAGGAGAGGATGAATCAGCTGTCGCTACAGGGTGTACCAAAATTAAAAGCAGGCATGACCACATCCTCTATGATCTGGCTGGCATCGTGGATACAGATGCCAGCAACTTTGGTGTTGGAGCAGTGCTGTCCCAGGAGCAGGAAAGGCGAGAAAAAGTTATTGCCTACTTCAGTAAAGCTCTGTCAAAGCCAGAGAGAAACTACTGCGTGACAAGAAGGGAACTGCTAGCAGTGGTCAAGGCCGTTGAACATTTCCACAAGTATTTATATGGTCAACCTTTCGTATTAAGAATATATCACGCATCAGTAAAATGACTATTTCAGTTCAAGGATCCAGAAGGACAAGTCGCAAGATAGCTGCAAAGGCTGCAGGAATATGACTTCAAAGTAGAACACCGCAAAGGGGACAACCATAAGAATGCTGATGCATTGTCAAGAAGACCCTGTATTAAAGACTGTCATCACTGTAGTGGGCAAGAATTAAGAGAAAACCCGGACCTAATTTAATGTAAACGAACTACTATTCGCTGACCTGAAAATTGGGATTCGGAAGTCATCACCAGAAAGCAAAGCGAAGATCCCATGTTATTGGTATAATATTTGACCTAAAAGTGAGACATAAACCGAAACCTGAATGAAAGATGTTTCGGACTAGTCACCAGAGTTAAAGGCATACTGGGCGCAATGGGACTAAAGAGAGTTTGGGAAAGTCCAGATGGAAAAGAAAAGCTATTTCTAACAGTAGTTCCCAAGAAGAGATTGTCAGAGGTCCTGAAAGCCGTGCACGAAGGCGTTGTAGGTGGACACTTTGGCATTAGTAAGACCTCGAATAAAGTTAGAGCGAGGTTTTACTGGGTAAATTCTCGGGAAGATGTCGAAGATTGGTGCCGTCAATGTGAAGAATGTGCTTCGGCGAAAGGACCAAAAACTAGGAACAGGGGTAAAATGATGCAATACCTGGTCTGAGCTCGTTTTTAAAGGATCGCCATCGACGTAGCAGGACCGTTCCCAACCAGCGAATCTGGCAACCGTTATGTGTTAGTTGTCATGGACTACTTCAGCAAATGGCCAGAAGTTTATCCAATCCCCAACCAAGAGGCTACCACAGTCGCAGAGGTCTTGTTCCAAAATTTGATATGTCGTTTTGCTGTCCCAAGAGAACTACACTCTGATCAGGGCCGCAATTTTAAGCCTGAGATTTTTCAAAATGTCTGCCGCCTGGTAGGGATTTCCAAGACAAGAACAACACCCCTGCACCCCAGTCTGATGGTATGGTGGAACGGTTCAATAAGACTTTAGAAATGTCCCCGAAGATGGAAGTGAATCAGGAAAAAAGTAATTGGGACACATGCATACCGCCTTTTCTATTGTCCTACCGTTCCGCTGTGCATGAAACGACAAAAAAGTCTCTAGCTAAGATTATTTTCGGAGAAAATCTAAGGCTCCTTATCGACATCAGAACCAGCCGACCAGAAAATCTAGAATCTACTGATGACTACTTGAGTCACCTCAGAGAGCGTCTCCAGTTGGTTCATGAAGATGTGACAAGAAGTTGCATCAAGAAACTGACAAGATAAAGATCCGCTACTATCTGAAAGCAACCAGTGTTGAATTTAATGTGGGTGACAAAGTGTGGTTATACAATCGCAAGCGAATAAAAGGTCGGTGTCCCAAACTCGACAGAAGTTGGGAAGGACCATACATCGTCGTGAACAAGATTAATGATGTCGTTTATAGTATAAGACAGCAAAGATGAAGATAGTAAATATCGCCAGGTTGTCTCTATATCATGAGAAGATAGATGAAGGTTGAAGGTCATATAACTTGATCGGGACGATTAAATGTTAGAGGGGGGCAGTGTGACGAAAAATGCCTCTAAAGTTGTTATATCAGCTTTCAAAGAATATGTCTGCACTGTTTTCTAACCTACTCAAAGATTTCGCAGATAAATTTTAAGTTTTGGTATTCTACTTAGAGTTTTATAATTTTTATGACTGATTTAGAGGCATTTTCCGTCGCATCTTTGTTGGTCTGAGGCCCCGAGGGCCCCATTTTCTTTTAGTTTCCATTGTAAACTCTGTAGAGCTTCCATCAGTTTCTAGAAATTTGCTAGAACTTTGATTTGTGCATCTGTCATTGGCCAGAAATATTCTAGAGTAGTCTCCAGGCTTCCATTTGAATATATAAGCCCTGGGAATTGGGCCTGATGGAAGTTGAAGGTTATAACGCGATTTTAGTGCGATTTTTGGAGCTGATAGAATATTCTTGGCCAGTGACAGTATCTGATAAGTTTATTTGTGATTTGTGAAGGCTATACAATAAAGGTGGTAATCAAGGCAACGAGTTTTGACTGTGATTAAATACAGTAGGTACAATATATTATTGGTAAGTTACTTGTGCTTCTCAATAAACTACAATTAAAATAAAATATCATAATAGGTGGTACCTAGTACTACTACCACGAGCACTATTACTTTTCTTTTCATAAATAAATATGTTTTTAAACACTTCAAAGTATTTTAAATAATCTGTAGCAACCATAAATACCACATTCGGTATTTAAATACTTAAAATAGGTATATGGTATATAAACAAAGACAGTATTTAAACTGAGTTACTACAATATTTAAATACTTTTAATTTCAAAATAGTATTTAGTATTTAAATACTTTTTTAAATAATCAAGTACGTATTTAGTAGGTACTTATTTAATTTTCAAATACTTTTCAAAAGGATTTCGCATGAGTCTGAACGTGGCAAATATATTTTATATTTTTTGTTGAAACAATACTTTCTCTCATGTATGTAATATTTTTTAAAATACATGAATTTGATTTGATTTCACCTACTGTTTAATATGACTATTCAACTATCACTTTAGGTATTAGGTATGTCCAAATTTAAATTCTGAACTGCCAAAGTCGAACCGCCGATTCAGCAGAATCGACGGATATAAAATTAGCTCCGATCGAGAGCTAGATCAGTGGATACCGCTCGCCTAAGCTCAACCCCTGACCACCTCCGGTGGGTCTGGCCTGACAAAGGACACGCCAGCCTTATCATCCTTGTAAGGGTGTTCCCGTATATTTTGACCCACCCCTAGAGCATTTTTTTTTGAGTTAGAAAAAATTATTTAAATGAAAGTTGTAAGGTACCAAGGTGTATTATCCCAAAAATAATGAATTGATAGGAATGCTCTTGTTTAAGTTGAAATGTTTTTCCATGGCAACCTATCTGCAATTTGGAATATCATGCGAATACTTAGAGCAAACATATAACATATTCATATTGTTCATATTAAATCCACAAATATACAGGGTGTTCCATTAAAAAAGTAAGTTTACATTTTTTCATAAATTTGCGACGCTCATTTGTTTTATCTAGTAACAGATCCTAGCGGATCAGAAAAAACCCTACAACTTTCATTTAAGTAATTTTTTTCTAACTCGAAAAATAAAGGCTCTAGGGGTGGGTCAAAACATACGGGAACACCCTGTACAGGTCAGACCTCTGGAGGATCGACAACAAGGTCCTTCGGGGCACTGATTGTGTCGGAGGGTTGTGGTGATCGTGACGCGCAGCCGCTGCCATCGACGCGACGAACGTTCGCGGTTCTTCTCGGGATAAACGGGCCCGTGATCAAGGTCAAATTGGTCGCGTAGGTCCACAGACAGCCGCTACCCCTGCCAAGGCCCAGATACTGTTAAAGGCATCCTTGTGAGTGGAAGAATAAGCACCCTACTGTATAGCTACTGTCTTCTTCAATCTACGCTTCGAGACTCCCGTACCCAGTGATCCCGGCAAGTCGTGAGGGTCGGTACAACCGTCCGGCACATACGACTAGTGTGATACATGGTGAAGGCGCCAGTGTGAAGAGCTAGGAGTGTTACAATATTCTAAGGGTATGTAATGTAGGGTTCGTGTACTTTGTAGTTCAAGTGGTAGAGCAGAGGGAGGCTATGTTTTAGCCCTCCCAACTGAACTTCGCCGTGATAACGTGTAAATTGTTTTAATAACCTTTAGGTTTTTCAATAAAGGGAGATTAATATTATTATTTTTAAAATATAGATAGGCACCTACAGGGACAGGGTGATTCAGATAACGTGGTAAGCCCGATTTTCTAGGTAATTTTAAAAATAAATTAGTGGTTCAACAATGAAACTTGTGCCCAATTTTCCGAGAAATAATACATTTGAACCATGTCACGCTTTTCTTCATGTGAGAATGACATTTTTTCAGTAAAAGAAAGTATCCGTGACAGTTAAAATTGTATTGAACTGTCAAACGATATGGGGCTTATGTTATTTCCAAGGCATTCAATGCAAAAACGTCAAACATTATGGGGCTTATGTTTCCAAGGCAAAAGAAAAACAAAGTAAAGCATAATGTATGACATCATTTTTTTAACCAGAAAAAAAAATCTTCTTTTCAAAAATGCAAAAAATCTAATATGGCGCCCATAAGAAAAATAAAAGTTAATCGTCATACCTTTGTCCAGGTAGACGGCAAAAAAATTCAAGGTCATATTTAGGTTCCTGTTAAAAATGTGGCTTAATAATATTTAACTTAGACATGTCCAGCTCTTCGTTTAAAAAAATAATAACGAAAACGGCAATTTTCAGTTTTTACGCATTATTTTCAAGACGAAAAGGGCCAGCCAAAATTATAGATAACCAAGATCCCCATGCATAGACTCAAAATAGGGTCACCCTGTATATTTAATATTTTTTAGGTTCCCTTTATTCTTCCAATTACAACCATATAAATTTTTATATAGTTATTTCTAAAAATAACCAAGCAGCGATTTTTCATTTTTTGATAAATTTCGTAAAATAAAAATTCACATCTTTGCATGGAATGCTAAAAAATATTGTTATAGATAACTACATAAAACTATATATGTTGGAATTGAGATAAAAAAAGGAACCTAAAAACCCAAAATATACATAGGGTTGTCTCAAAAATCTGACCAAGTGATGCTCACTTTCGGTCAAACCGGAAATCAGAAATGAAATCGGACAATACTTTGTTACTCCTCCTATACTCATTACTAATATTCCGTGTTAAAATCCAACTTCACAATTTTTGTGAAACTGGTATTTATTAAAATAAATTTTAAAGTGAATCGATCCTGATTATTTTGTACTGGATTATGACTCGCTGATGACGGAATAACAACAGTCGACAGTCGACTGTCTCCATCTGCCCACCTTTGAACAATTCAGCATGTAACGATGAAATCCATTAGATATTGGATGCTGGTTCACTCTGTCAGCTACCGAAAATAATTTGTCCCAAAAGCCCTTAAACTATATTGTGTTGGATATTATTATACATTTATATTATTATTACATACCTATTATTATGATCGATTATATTATACAGTGTGTCCCAAATTCGATGCTCAACATTGGGATCTCGGTAACTACAAGAGATAGGGAGTCGGTTAAATGGGGAAAGTTTTAGACAATTTTATGGTAAATCTGATGCCGCTGAGAAGTCAAGGCTAACTGGGATCGTTTTCGAGTTATTACCAAAAAACCGAATTTTATCATTTTCGTTTTTCTTAAATATCTTAGAAACCGATGGTTTCTCAAAGACAGGACTTTGACATTATTAAGGCACTTTTGTCCAGCCTTTTAAGCGGTAATGTCAGTTTCTTTCTGAAAGTTTTCATTTTTGAGATATGACTCACAACTTTTGATTTTCTTATGGACGCTATCTTGGATTTTTACAAATTCGAAATTTACATGTAATTCTCTTTCCAATGATGTGTCACACTAATGATTTTTTCGTTAGTTGTAACACTTAAAAGCGTTTTTTTGCCTAATACTAAGTAGGCCATGACAAGTCTGTCAAAACAAATGCAACAAACCGAACATTGAATCCAAATTTTTGTTGAGATCTGGATTCCTTAATACCATATGGGTTATTAACAGCCCAGTAATGGTGCCTATGTTTATAAAAAAATGCCATTGTTATGAAATCTTGTTTCATCGGTCCAGCAAATGTTTAATGGAAAGTTATTAATAACTTCACACTGATTGTTAAACCAATGACAGAAATCAAGTCGGCGTTCAGTATTTCCCGGCCTTAACTTTTGCACTATCACGGGTTTATAGGGGTGATATTTTTTGTCAAGTATCTATGAATAGTCGTTTTCGGCAAAAGAGTTCTGCGACTTATCTCTCGAAATGAAATCGTCGGTGCTTCATTAAACTTTGTTCAATGTTTTCAACATCTATTGGCGCAATCGATTGGAACCATATTTCGGTCTGGGCACAACAAAACTCTCATGTTGTTTTAAATTCCTACTCAATCTAAGAAAAATTTAACGGTGAGGCTGCTGCCTTTCAGGGAATAATGTATGATAAACTCTTGTTGCCACTGTACTATTTCTATAGTTTTTTGTGTAACTATAATTGTACATATCCACCTTTTCGCTAGTACTAAACGGCATTTTTACACATATCTCAAAACACTGACGGCTTCATAACAATAACAACAACTGAGAGTTTCATTTGTTTTGACAGACTTGTCATGGCCTACTTAGTATTAGACAAAAAAAAACGCTTTTAAGCGTTACAACTAACGTAAAAATCATTAGTGTGACATATCATTGCAAAGAGAATTTAATGTAGATTTCGAATTTGTAAAAATCCAAGATGGCGTCCATAAGAAAATCAAAAGTTGTGAGTCATATCTCGAAAATGAAAACTTTTTTAAAGAAACTGACATTACCGCTTAAAAGGCTGGACAAAAGTGCCTTAATAATGTCAAAGTCCTGTCTTTGAGAAACCATCGGTTTCTAAGATATTTAAGAAAAACGAAAATGATAAAATTCGGTTTTTTGGTAATAACTCGAAAACGATCCCAGTTAGCCTTGATTTCTCAGCGGCATCAGATTGACCATAAAATTGTCTGAAACTTTCCCCATTTAACCGACTCTCTATCTCTTGTAGTTACCGAGGATCCCAATGGTGAGCATCAAATTTGGGTCACACTGTATATTGACGATATCATATTCGAATTCGTCTGAAAATTATACACAAGTATAATTTTTGAACCATCAATTTATCTTTAAAATTACCGAAAAAATCGAGTGTATCACGTTAACTGGGACACCCTGTACCTACTCACTAATGTTCTAAGTAATTTCCAATATATAAATAATAGGCAGGCTCTGTGGGCAAACCGATAACTACCCCATGTCGCCAATGTTGTATAATTCACCCCTTTGTGTTTTTATACCAAGGAATGCTCAATAGAAAAAACGTTTGCTATTCATGCATTACCCCAACATATTTTTGCCAAAATTTCGCAGATGAGTGGTTTTCTATAAATCATTTGATAAGTCTGTTGTGCTAAAATTTGCATTGTCTTTTTCTAAAACAATGAGGGCATTTAGTAGAGACGCATTATTTGCATTCGTGACTTACAGTGAATTAATTTGTTTTGATGTCAACTGAACAATAACAATAAGTGTGACATGTGCTCCGCCTATTACTTGATTAGTTATGTTTTGTTTGGAGGCTTCGCCTGTAATAAAGGGTTATATACCTTCCGACTTTCTTTAACGTACCACAACTCGGTCGGAGCCCTTTTGTTGTTGGATTTTCGATAAAAGGGTTTTATGTTTTATGCGTCCCTGCATATTATGCGAATTCGCCGATACTAGCAGCGTGATCGGAAATCATTTCTCGCTACGGGTGATCAAACAAATAAAAGGTAGATACGTTAAACTAAAGGTGCCGCCAAAAAATCATTGAAAGTACCTAACTTGAAGCCATAGTTTTTGTCAGGTGAGTACCAAAATCGCTTTGAATTTTTTCCTTTACTTTAAAAGATTTTGGAGTTTTCTTGTTAGCCCCATTTACAAACACCTCTGAATCACTCTAAATTTTATCACTATGTTTTCCAACTCCTTTCAAGCTGAGAAATCTTTTACCAGGTTGACTTACAATGATTATATCCCTCATAGGTACCTACTACTTGTATCCAGTATCCACCAAGGCAGCTCTTTTTGAAAGAAAAAAGCAATATAATCATATGCCCTTCTCGTTCTCTGCTCAATACACACACAGTGGCGTAGCCAGCATTTAGGGGCGAGGGGGGCGAAATTTTCTGAAATGTTTTCTTTGTGAAATATTGCCGTCGACTATGTTTTTAGTTGGATTAAAATAGGTAAACAAAAATTAGAAAAATCCACAGAAAATACAATGCTATTCATAAACTTTGCACCAAATGGGAAAATTTTTTATTATTAGATTTTTGAAAATCTGATTTCGGGCTACGTTGGTGCATGTTTTAAGAGAGTCATGACGTTACAGCGCATATGCTTGTCAAATACAAATTTAAAATAAAAATTAGGAAAAATGTGGTTTTATCGTAAGTAATATCATAAGGGCATCTAATTTTTCCGAAAAAAAAAACCGAAAAAACACGTTGCTAAGTAATATTTTAACAAGAAGCATAAGTGCCGGTGGCAACAAAAATCCGAGTCGAAGACGAGGATTTTCTCACCTGCACGAATGCATTTTGTTAAAAAAATATTACTTAGCATTGTGTTCTTTTGGATTTTTTTTTCACAGGAAAAATTAGACGCCCGAATGGTATTTGACAAGACTATTTCATGAGTAACAGATTATTCTGCATACACATAGCTTACAAAACATACTATACCTAATATACAACAGCTGTCAAGTTTTGCCGCGGGTAAACTCGAAAAACTGCTGACAGGTGCTGTCATACAGTTTTTCCATCTAGAAACCATTTGTAATTCAAAATTGCGCGTTTGTGATTGGTGGAAATAGTCTTGGAAATCGGAAAAGGTTATTAAAAAAAAATTATTCGTATTGTATTATTGAGCGTCTATGTCAATTATTTTTAGAAGGATATTCGTCTTTTTCTTATTTCATATTCTAGGAATTGAAACTGAGACCATAAAATTCAATACCTATTACATTTTGCTTCGCTCAATTTCAAAATATAGATGTGTTTTATGTAAAAATATTACAACACTGACCCAGGGCATGAACTTAGCTTAAAATTAAAGAGTTTGTACCAATATTGTGTTGTTACACAACAATTATTTTAAAATATCTTATTTTCACCCTTTTTTGGTTGAAATGTATTTGTGTTTTTATGGTTTAGTAAGAAAGCAACCAGTTAATACGTGCCTTAAGGTATTTGGCTAGAAAAAATATCGTGTACCAATTTGAAGAGATATAATGAAGAAAAAACAAATATCCTGATATTTTTCTGAAGATTGACATGTATCACATTTTTTCCCCCAAAGGGGAAAATTTTTAGTTTTAAATGCCAAATTTGACAGGCATGGGCTGCGACGTCACAACTCTCTTTAGGTCCAATATGCTCCAAAATATCCTGAAATCATGTAAATATTAAAAAAAAATCGAATAATACAATTTGTTCCCATTTGGTGCAAACTTTATAAATAGCACTTTATATTATTTATTAAAAAATAATGCCTATACAAAAAAATCATGTTATTCTTTGGTTTAAAGTTTAAAATAAAAGTAATACCTGTCACATACAAAAAACAAAAAAATATGTTTTTTAATATAACAGGTTTTAAAGAAACGGACTAAAAAACGTGGGGCGCATGCAATGGATAGTTGGTTCTAAGGTACAAATACAGGGACCGGCAGAAAGTTGGACACAAAAATTTAATATTTTCTGATTTCGATTAATTAAAATTTCCAGCTGCTAATCTTTATTACTTTATTATTTACTAGGTGGCTGTGACTTTAAATCTAACATCCACCTTTGATTCCAAACAACTTTTGTAAGTAACTTTTTACCGTATCTTAAAAAATAAGGATACTTTACTCTTGAGTTATTTTGACATTTTTGAATCTACCTCGAATCCAAAAAGAGATATTTAAATTTTGATATGTGCGTTTTGAGTTTCAAATGATGCACCAACTTTTATCAAGAATAAAATTTTCTGAGAAATTAATAATAAAAAAGTTTTCCATTTGTGTCCAAGTTTCTGCCGGTCACTGTATAAATACAGGATAATGCAAAGTGCAAAGAACGACAAGTTTTTGACCTTGTTCGAAATTTCGCGTGAAAGCTTTCATGAAGTCACAAGTGTTTTAAACAAGTACCGACCTGGGAGCGCCACCAACTTGAGGGGTGCCAAGTTGTCGCCGCGGTGAAACCGCGGCAGGATTATAAACGCCCACGCGTTTTTTTTTGCGATGCCACTGTCGCTTGTCACAGCAGCCCTACAAGTTTTTTTCTACACTCCTATATCCCCTACCTGTGCCCCCACAAATCTTTGAGATAGATTTGCACAAAAATTTCAACATTTTCTTTGGGATTTTTTTTTGCGAAGCCACCGTTGTTTGTTACGGCATCGATACAGTTTTTTTCCATACTTCTACATCCCCTACGAGTTTCCCACAAATATCTTTGAGATTCAGATTAATTTACAGAAAAAAAAACAGAATTTCTTCGTATCATTTTTTTGTGACGCCACTGTCGCTTACCACGGCATTCCTACAGATTTTTCCAATACTCCTACATTTCCTACGCGTCCCCGCAAAATATATTTTAAATTGAGATTGATTTACACAAAAATAAGATTTTTTTGCGATATCAATGTCGTTTGTCACGGCACCTCCTACTACATCCCATATGCGGCTCCCAAAAATATATTTGAGATTGAGATTGATTTACACAAGAAATAAGATTTTTGGGATTTTTGTTTTTCGACGCCACTGTCGTTTGTCACGGCACCCCCTACAGGTTTTTTTCTATATTAATACATTTCCTATGCAGCTCCCAAAATTATCTTTGAGATTAAGATTGATTTACACAAAAATAAGATTTTTGGGATTTTTTGCGACGCCACTGTCGTTTGTCGCGGCACTTCCTACACGTTTTTTCTATATTACTACATCCCCTATGCGTCTCCCAAAAATATTTTTGAGATTGAGATTGATTTACACAAAAAATAAGATTTTTTCCACTGTCGTTACTCACGGCCTCTAGGTTTTTTCTATACCTGCTTACATCCCCTACGTGTCCCCCAAAAATACTGACATTGATTTACACAAAAAAAATCAGATTTTTTTGTGATTTTTTGCGACGCCACTGTCGTTTGTCACGGAACCCCCTACAGATTTTTTCTATACTACTACATCATCTATGCGTCTACAAAAAATATCGTTGAGATTAAGATTGATTTACACTGGATTTCTGCGACCCCACTGTCGTTACTCTCGGCAGTCACGGCACCCCTACACCCTACAGGTTTCTTCCATATTTACTCCTATAATATTCCCTACGTGTCCCCGAAAATATTTTTGAGACTGAGATTGATCTACACAAAAGATTTTTTTGGGATTTTTTGGGATTTTTTGAGACGCCACTGCCGTTTTTACGGCACCCCCACAACAAGGCTTTTTATACCTAGTCCTACATCTCCTAGGTGCCCCCAAAAATATCTTTAATAAGATTGATTAACACAAAGAAAATCAGAATTTTCTATTGTTTTTTTTTTGCGACGCCACTGCCGTTTGTCACGGTACCCCTACCCCTGCAGGTATACTCTATACAGTCTATACTCATACATCCCTTACGTGTCCCCCAAAAATATCTGATTGAGATTTATCTACACAAAAAGAATACGATTTTTCCTTGTGGGATTTTTTGAGAATAAAATTCGAAAAATTTTCAAGAAATTTCCCGTAAAATAACATAATAATTGTCAAAGTAATATTCACTTCCAGTCAAACCGGAAGATAAGAACTTACCATTTTTTGCTACTCACTGTATAGTCATTAGGTACCTCTAACATTCCGTGATAAAAGTCGCCCTCAAATTTTTCCAAAAAATTTGTTTTTTTTAATAACTTTTTGACGATCCCCCATATAAAAAAACCTGAAACTTGTGATACTGCAAATCTCTGTGCTAAATATAGGTGAGGCGAATTTATAATCGTACCTTCATTAATGTTACGAATGTTACATCCTGTTGTTGAGGGTGGCCTAACCAACCGGCGCACCGGCGCACTAACGTCAGACTAATAGCAAAGCGATCTCTGCGGCCGGTCCCGCCAAATTGCGAAACCCAAAATCAAAAAAAGGGCTCAAACGGCCGAACGGATTTTCGATCGGGGCGGCCTTCGGCACAAGTGAAACCCATATGAGTCCGAAGCGCCACAAGAAAGTTGAATCCGATCGACGATCTATAGGTTAGAAAAAATTGAAAAAAAAATTCAAAACCGAAAATCGGAAAAATAGCCCACACGGCCGAACGGTTTTTCCAATCGGGGCGCCCTTCGGCACGCGAGAGACCCATAAAGGCTCGGAGCCTCACGCCAAAGTCCTAATTCTTGTGTTTCTGACATATCACCCATTTATCGATGACTCTTACCTATTGCAATTCACTTGGTTTTTCTTCTGGCGGAGGATGTTGAACAAGTTAGTAAACTTCATTCAACTTCGAAGTAAAATTGTAATTTGATTTTATTAGGACTTCTTCATTAGAACCAACAATCTACGGTAAGAAAATAGCCGCTGTTTTGGAATCGACTACAACAGTTGTCGTCGATTCCATCCATCTTCTACGTTGTCGGACAACCTGGAAGATGATATTTATGCATATATTTATTATACGAAGCTGTAGAAGGATCATTTTATATTTTATTCCTAGATCTCGACTTTAAACTCGAGATCTCGACTTTGAACTCGAGATCTCGATTTGAACTCGAGATCTCGACTTTGAACTCGAGATCTCGACTTTAAACTCGAGATCTCGACTTTGAACTCAAGATCTTGCAATTTATGCTACATAGGCTTTATTTTTACTCGTATACAAATAAATAACACAAATTACAAAATAAATTGGAACAGATAAACTGCTTGCTTACCTACTTAATAATACTTTAACACCACATTTAAATTAGGTGTTGAAATAATTTTAAGGTTTTCCAAGTACAGATAAGATTATTATTATAATTCAAATTACAATTTATTACAGTCAATTACTAACAGTTATCTAAATTAAGGAATCTGACCTGCTAGAAGGCTTAAATTAGCTGGACAATACCTACTTGATAAATAATTTTACTAGCTAGGCCAGTTTACCTGGATCCTTCCATAGTGGATATAAAATAAATTTACTTTGGGACTCGCCTTCATTTTCATAGTAGATTTTGCCAAAGTATCTTCAATATTTTCCTGTTATCATGGTTTACACGGTAGCCTAAAGGGTTGAAATGATTTTTATCTACGGGCAAGAAGCTAAATGTGCATTGAGAACATCTAATACTTTTAATGCAAGATATCCAGAAAAACATGTTAGCCACACGTACATCCGAAAACTGGTCATAAAGTTGAAAATGACTGGATCTGTAGAAAACAAGAAAAGGACAGAGCCCAGGATACTTCAAGAAAACGCCCAGATCGAAGTCCTGGGTCATTTTGCAATGAATCCTACTACCTCCATTCGCCAGACAGCAGCTGCAACTGGACTTTCTTATCATTCAGTGCGAAAAGTTTTAAAATTGCACAAATTTCATCCCTATACAAAATTCAGATCCATCAGGAACTTATGGAAGAGGATCCCGACCGTAGAGTTCAGTTTTGCGAAGAAATGACAAATAACAGATAAAATTACCAATGATTTTGAATTGCTCAAAAATATCTGTTTCAGCGACGAATGTAGTTTATTTCTCAACGGTTTTTGTTAACAAAACCGTTGAGCACAATTGTCGATATTGGAGTGACGAAAATCCGCATGCCTTCACAGAAGGTCATACCCAGTATCCCGAAAAATTTAATGTATCTATATGGGCAGGTATTCTAGGAGACAAGGTCATCGGGCCAATATTTATACCAGGCAATCTAAATGGCGAGTTTTATTTGCATTTATAAGAAACAACTATTAACCCTCTTATTACGGAGGAAATAGAAAACCAAGAAGGCGACCATGTGAACTTAAACCTCGATGAGAACAAAATCCATTTTCAACATGCTGGAGCACCCCCACACTACGTTCTACCAGTTAGGCAGTTCTTAGATCGAGAATTTCCAATGCGTTGGATTGGAAGAAGAGGACCCGTAGAATAGCCTCCACGATCCCCAGATCTAAGTCCCTTAGATTTTTTCTTTGGGGTTATTTAAAAAAGTGTTATTTATAAAACCCAGCCCGAATCTATTGAAGATCTTCGTCAACGAATCAATACAGAATATAATAATCATCTGTAAAAAAGGTAATGGGTGAAGGTCACTTACACTCCTGGGGAAAAACAGTTTGAGCTGATTGTCAGTCAGCTCAAACTTTGTATGCCTCTACCAACAACCTATTTATTGTGTTTCGATCTCACATAAATGTATCTAACAAGTATCTTGTTTTTATTATTATTTGTTGACTCGGGAAAGCGATTTTTCTGAACCCTGAAGAAGATTTTAAATAAATCGAAACGTTGGCTATGGAATAAAAGTTTTTCCCCAGGAGTGTAACTGACCTTCACCCATTACCTTTTTTACATATAATTCAGCTGGGTCATTAGCTACTTTATAACTATAATAATAATCACTGGGGCAATGAAAATCCGCATAAAGTGTACCCCATAGAGAACAAAGGGTATTTTTGTGTTAATGTTTAGTGCGGATTAATCAATGAAACTTTGATTGGTCCGCATTTTTGAAGGCACTCTTAGCAATTAAATATATTTAAATTTTTTAATAGAAGATTTAATAAATTTGTTGGAAGATATGTATCCTCCCTTTGTGCAAATAATGTGGTTTCAACAAGATGGAGCTCCAGTGCAGTGCAAATAAATGGATTGTCACAAATAGTACTATTATAATAGTATAATCCTAAAGCATAATAAAACTACTTAATGCTTTTCTACAGATAGTCTTCCAAGAGTCTCGATGTTTCGCCACTATAGACTATTTCTTATGGGGGGAAATTAAAATATAAGGTCTATAAAACACCTTCAAGGAAAGTCATTTAAAACAAAAAATTATAGGAACTCTTCTATGATAATAATCCGAAACGCGTTAAAAAAAACGCAACGCAACGCAACGCCTGGAGATGTGCTTAGCGAATGATGGAGGACTCGTTGAATTTTTTTGCAAATATGTTACTTATTTCATTTGTTATATTAACCAAAGTTACTTAGAAAGAATAGGGATGCTAAGTTTGAATAACCCTGGACCTCAGAGAAATAACCAAGGATAGAGGGAGTAAGAACAAAAAGTAAACAAAGCCAACATCTTTTTGAGTGATGCCACGTACTCCATTGTTTACAGCATTTCATTTCAAAATAGAAGGGTTTAATAATGGGATTAAATAAAGGCACACCTCCCATAACGCTAAATTAACAAATGCAGTTATTAATTTCTTGTATGTAACAATTTTAAACTAAAACTAAATTGCGCTGTAATTATAGTATCTAATTATCACTTTAATAAAATCGTCAGAGATACCTCAAACCGCCCGACATGGCAACGCTGCTATTGCTGCCGCGGGCGCCGCGTTCGTTATCTCGGCGGTATTTGTTTTGTGTATGCCCAGCAAGTCAAGTTTTCCGATTGTTTACGTATGCATTTTTCCCGTTTTTAATTGTTTTTCTGTTCATTTATAGGCTATTTATTAGTATTTAGGATAATAGTGACTGATTTTGTATACAATGGGACGCAGAAAGTGTGTGGTATGTGGCTAAATTGATATTTCTCAGGATATAACCTATCTCAGGTAAACGTTGTACACGCATGGGCCTAATGTTTGT
The DNA here is from genome assembly GCA_963920635.1 of Pseudeuparius sepicola. Lineage (NCBI taxonomy): Eukaryota > Metazoa > Arthropoda > Insecta > Coleoptera > Anthribidae > Pseudeuparius > Pseudeuparius sepicola. The sequence goes on along the minus strand of OY987302.1, from coordinate 39,031,130 downwards.
TTATTTTGGTAAATTTGCATAAGATGTTGGTTGACTACAAACGTATGTATTTTGATGCTGTTGCTCCCTCTATCCTTGGTTATTTCTCTGAGCCCTGGACCTACCAAAACGAATAAAAATAAGTTTATTTGCTCTAATGGTCATAGATGGTCCCTATAAACTCCGATTAGTGAATTCAGATTTTTTCAGATGACATTCTACACAAAGCTTAAGCATGTTCTGTAATTTATCGGTATAACAATGTGGCATATATCCATCGCAACGAGTTAATGACGTCATTTAATTTGTAAAGATGAAAGTGTTACAAAAACAATTAAGTTGAGAATCCTACCATAATCACTACTATGCTATTCAAATAAAAATAACTCTGAATACGACCCATCTTAATTAATCATATAAAACCTCATCTGAACAATTTTCATTTCGGTATAACCAGCTGCTTGCGGCAGCATTCTGAGCGAATTGAGAAAAATCTTGGTTCGTTATGTCAAAATGAGAAAATTCAGAAGTTTCTTGGTGGTCTAGACTTTCGGCAGTGAGATATTTCCTGTTATGTTTATATTTGTGTCCGTGGGTTTTATCGTTTAGTTCAGTCAACTGGTAGTGGAAAGTTTTGGTGTAATTGTTTTTAATGGTTTATTTTATGTTTTTTGGGGTGCTGAACACGAATCTGAAGTTGTCCAACAAGTTTCCCGGCAAATATCAGAAACCATCAAAATAATTACTAAAAATAATGTTTTTTAGTGGTTTTCATATTATAACTGACAAAGCAAGCTACTTACGCAAAAAGTGGAAATGGAGTAAAATGCAAAAGAGTGTTGAAACATCGAGAACCTTCAGTAATTTTTGGAAAATAGCAAAAAACACCATTAATTTATATATTTTTTTTTATTTCATATAGGTAAATATTATTCTATAGGCTAATAAAAGACGTGAATTTCCATGGTTTCTCCAAGGCAGCCTTCCAATTCTTCTGCACTTGAAACAAATAATCCTTGACTTAATTCCAAATGTTTGCAATTTATTGAATACATATTATGAATACCTATTTACTAACATATTTTGAACACGCAAATAAATAGTAGGTGAAGAAATAAAGGTGGGATAAAATTATCTTTGCATAGTTACCTTCAAGTGATTCAGGGAACTCTGGATCATCCTCTGCTTCTCCTTGAATTTCTGAAACGGGCATGTTATTACAGCTGTTCTTGCAGTTCGGGTACATATTAGAACAGTTAAGGCCTGCTTTTTTGCATCTACATTTGGTCTGACAGGTCTTCACGCATTTGCAAGAAATAAGTTTTAAAACTGCTTCTGGTGCTAGGGGCTGTAGCATTGGTACCTACTCGCTGCAGACCCCATTTGGTTTTCTTCCTCATTGCTCAGGACTTTTATTTTCAAGCCATTGTTTTACTTGAATTTCATTTATTTATTCATTGCTACTTGCCAAAAAAACTACCTCTTTCCCTGATATTTCAACTCTCTTTTGCGTGGAAACCATATGATGTCCAAAAAATGTTAAGAGACTTACTCTATATCGCTCTATATGTTACTAGAGCACCACTTTTGGCGTAAATAGCTTGCTTTGCAAGTTATAAGCTGATTACTCATATTTGCCGCGAAAATTTTTGTTGGACAACTTCAGATTCGTGTTCAGCACCACAAAAACATAAAATAAAACCACTAAAAACAATTACAACAGAACTTTACACTTCGAACCTTCCTTGATTACAATTTGACTGAACTATCGTACCTAGTTGATGTTATAAAAAAGTATTAAAAAATTGTCAATCCCTACGTTTTAAACAAGTAACCTTTGGAAATAAACATGGCAGTCAACTATTTTTTCCTGTCATTTGACACCATCGGAACATTTAAAAGAAAAATATAATAATGCTTGCGATTAACTAACACATTGAAAATTTGTTTTAGCGTTTGTCTTGTATAATTTATTTCTTTCTGTGGTAATAGCAGTAACATATTATTTATATATTTTATTGTTTACTTAATAATTAATTATGATTAATAATAATAATTAATAAAGTTTAATGAATGACAGATGCAACAAATTTACATTCACGGGAAAAAAATTCAATGACGTCATTACTTTATTTTAAAATTATAAAATGGACCTTAATCCCATATAAGAACCTATTTTCAGATTTTTTTCTTATAATATCTAGAGATGAGACATCGAGTTACCCCGCAGATGTTTTGTGGGAAAAAGCAAACATCATAATATGAAATTTAACACAAATGTTGTATACCTAAGTGATTATCGATTTGGGAATTATCGCAGTCATTTTTAGCAATTTTTTTGGTATAATTATTAATCATTATAACTAAACTATTGTTCATCGCCGTGTTTCTATTCCTCCTGCTTTCTATTCCTTCAATATCGTTTGTAGGTACAGATTGACGTGGTGCGTAATGATGCACACGTCTTAACTTCCGTGCCTGGGTTCATCAGCGTTCCATCATTCCGTAAATCAGTGTTATTATTATACTCGTTCGAAATGTTTTGGTAGGTGGGCCGCTCGGACACACGTTGGGCCAGATCTGCAAGTCCAGATAAGGGATATCGATGAGCGGCGAGAAATAATTAGAGGCCCGCCATTTTGCATGTTGATGTAAGGCAGCATGGACACACGCATAAAGGCAATTTCACTGGATAATAACATTATCTGCTGCAGACTCTCGATCTCAATAATTTGGGATAACGATTTAATTCTGGGCGTCTACCGCGCATACAGAGTGCTCTTTAGCCGGCAATGGACCTGCACCGAAGTCAGTAAAAAATACCTACTCTAGAATATTATAGTTGTTTGTGTACTAATAGTATTAATAATAATTTTTCCCTTACACTGCTATAATCGAAATCAGTGCTTAATACTGTACCTAATCATTATCTATCCCTATCATTATCCAGACAACCAAATGCTAAGAATAGGTGCAATCACCAGACCTTTACCGAGAATAAGAGAGCGCATCTATCCAGATTTTTACTTGTGAATGGTGATCGATACTTCTAAATGCATATTAAATTATTACAGGTGTCCTATAATGCGCAAATTGCGCATTATGGGGCAAAAAAATGTTGATTGTGCAGCGCAATCAACATTTTTTTGCAGTTCAACTTATTCATTTTAATAATAATTATTATTATAGTGACATTGTGACGACCACCCTGTTGGAGATGTTAGTTGGCGAGCGGTATGTATAGGGTCATTCACTAGTTACTTACTTTTGGTGTGAGTCATCTGCATCTAAATAATTTTATGACCTTTAGGTACAAGCTTTGTTATCATTGGCAGACGGTTATCAATAGTTTTTGTGGCTATGTTTTTTTTACATTTTCCTGCTGGAAGTCCTGTTTTTTGTGCACTTTCACCCTATTGCCCTAGATTTACTACCCGCGAACGTGTTTTTTTTATTGTATTAATTGGTTTTAAATAATGAATTATTTAGCCGAAATGTGTCATTATCGTCGTCATTATAAAAAGAAGCAAAGAATTGAATATAAATAAAAACTAAAGGCCTTCGAAATCGAAACATATCTTTTAAATAATAGACAAATAATAAGTAGGTACCTATCAATGATTATTGTTTTCATAATTTGCTAGTAGGTGGAAACAATTGAGTAATGTTATAGATGAAGATGAGGAAAACTCGATTTAACAACAAGGTATATTATGAAAGAGAGTTCAGGGTTTTACAAGCACAACCCCTAATAATTCTTACCTAATGCCTTACGTAGGATTACAAAAATTTGTCAAATCGCACATCCGGTGCAACATTGACGCAAGTGTAAATAATGCAATTTTACAGGACAGACGTTTAAAGATATTCTTTTTTTTAATGGAAATAGTTTTTATAATCCATTAGCTATTTTGGGTCAAAACAAAATTTATGAGTCTGATCATCTATATGTTGAGAAAAGGAAACAAAATAGAAAATTGCCCACAATTGTGTCATTGTTCTACTAAATTTTTCAATTTACTTGAAGTTCCGCCATAATTATTATTAGTAGTTGAGGACTAAAATAAAACTAAAAAAATACTGAAAAAGTAATGAAGTTATTTATTACTTAACAAATGTTACTAACTAAAACAGTTTTAAGAGTTTAAACACTTTCCTATTGTAATTATAATTTTTGTTTAAAAGAGGGAACTGTTAAAAGTTTCGTAATACCTATGCAACAAATCGTCTTTCTTACGACCAGTAATACATATTTTTGAATTGTAGGCTCGTTTCAATTTCACCTCACCTAGCTTTTTTGTGCTCATGGATCGTCTAACTTTGTTGTTAATGTTCACCTCGATAAAATCTTCATCGAATCATTGAGTAAAGGAATAAATATTCCTTTACTCAATGATCGAATGAAGTTTTATACGAGTAGGTACTGCTGCCCTTTGTGAATCGTACCATTTTCATTTCAGATAGTTTAATTACTTGCCCATTAACGTCTTTTGCAGTATTCAGTCCTATCTCATCCGCAAGAGCCTTTAAATCGCAGAAGTCCTCATAATTTAACTCGTGGACAATAAACGGATTTCCAGTTTTTTTCGCATTTCAGATTATTTGTTCATATTGATCGGGCACATAAATGGAACCAGATTTCTTTGCTCTTTTAATTGACTTTTCAATTACAGAATGAGCACTACCCAGCTAACCAACAACCGGTTTTTTTTATGTCAAAATACCGTTATAGTTATAACTCCATAACGTTAGGAAAATCACGTTAAACTAACGTTATAATTATGACAAAAAGTCCGGTAGAGTGATGTTAATATCCTGACGTAGAAATAACCTCATAAACTTAAGGTAGATATAACCTCATAAAAATAAAATTCGCACACCAACACCAGGGTTCGAACCTACGAACATCGGAATTAATGTCGACGCTCTTACCAACTAATCTATCGAAGCACATGAAAAATATTGCCTAAAACAGTGTAAGCTAGAATCTCGATGACGTCACAGAAATAAATAGAAATAAAATAAAGGGTGCCTAAAAATTCATCTAATGGAGGGGACAAAGCCAAAAGGATCTTAATCGTCTCAGGAAAGGACTCTATTGTGATTTCCCAAAAACCTTGGTCCAGGTTTTATTATTCGGGAGTATCTGTACCGTAGTAATAACGTAATATTGACGCTAGTTTTATTACTTATTTTTATTATGTCATTTTTGATGTATTTATAAAGTTATATTTCCGTAAATTGAGCTACGTATTTGTTACGTTTTTAAAATAAAGCGTTATAGGTAATTCGTGGTTAGCTGGGTATCGTAGTAATGACGTAATATTAACGCTACGTATTTTTTATGTTATAAAAATACGTTAAATTGACGTTATACATCAAATGTGGTTAACGATGCCGAAATAATGACGTTATTTTAACGCTACTCTAGAAACGTAATTTCTTTACGTATTTTTTATGTTATAAAAATACGTTAAATTGACGTTATACGTCAAATGTGGTTAACTGGGTATCACCCTCATTCTGGGTATTGCCGCGAATCAGAAACTTATGGGTCACAGATTTTATTGCTAATTCCGTAATCGCATAATAATACATGGAGAGAATGAAGCTAAAATAAAATCAGTATGTAAGGTAAAATTAATATACATGCAAATCAATAATTACCGATTTTTTTGTTAACCGCAACAATTGTCTGTATAGAAAACTATGTCAGAATTAGGATGATCTTCGGCAATTTTTTGCAGGAACTTTAGAGTCCCTCGTGCCAAAAGTAACAGGTTGTAGCTTTATTCTTTATATCTGATATCTAAAATTCAGTAAAAGTAAATATCACGAAATCAAAAACAGTAATAAATAATAAATACAGTTTTCACGTCCTTAGTATCTTTAATAGTTGTACTGGATAACAAGGTTAGTATGCATAAACAACAAAAAAACTGGTCTAAATTTTGCCGACGTTTCGTCGTTATATTACGACTTCTTCAAGGCTACAAAATATAAAAAATATATAAAAAATATGGAAACCTTCCAAGTGACAGGTAACATGCAGTGTAAAAGTTTAAGAATTACATTAAAAAACAACAAACACAAGAAAACATAGGTCACTAGATTATTCTGATACAAATAAAAATAAAAAAATAAAAAATAAAAAATACAAACTAGGACAACTTACCTCAATTAAATTCAGTTTAATGCATTTGAATTTCGGCACAAGCATTGTGTTGAAACAGACATCTTATCAAATTATTTAAAAAAATTTGCTACTCGCAACAATTATTAAAAACCCCACAGACGACCAACAGATCAATATAGAATAATAGATAACTTTGTGATATAGGTTATAGGTTTACTCACTGTAAAATTTAAGCAATTAAGTTTTGACTTATAAAAGAAGGCTGATGATTCCCCAATTGGCACAGGCATCACGGCCTGCAAATCGTAAATAGCAACAATGGTGTTACTTTCAGGCTCCATACACATTTGAATATCGGCTGCCTTTTCTTTTCTGCTAAGGTCTTTTTGTTTTTGATGTTCCATGTACTGTTTGTCTATCTTCAATTTTTCCTCTCCAGTAGCGTTTTTATAAGACTCGCATCGGTCACACATGTCCTTTTTAGGCAAAAAAAAAAGAAATATTAAATTGGGTATTAAATATTCGAGAATATGTATCGTATGTAGCAATTTCTTTATTTATTGATTCACGAAGTGATTTGTAATGGCGATGCATTTCTGCGATTGTAAGGCCACCATCTATAAATTCACGGTTTGTGTTAGCCCGGACATAATGGCTCTCAATTCGGGGTATGCTATCTATATGTAAGCGTACACATTCTAATACTTCAGGTTTCATCTTGCGCTGTTGCTGGTGTTTTCCACGGTTGTCAATAGGCGTAAAACCAGTGTCAGTCATTTTTGCTGCAATTACTGTACGAAGGGTTCTCTCAGCTATGCCCAACGTGTTTATTAAGAATGTTTTACACACTCTGATGTTTTTACCCTCACTTGTTAAGGAGAAAGAGCAGTTGGGTTTTCTGACCTTTGTCGTATCAGTTTTTAGGCGCCGATAAGGAACCTCTAAAGGAGAGATACAAGAACTTAAAAAATCTCGTTGTCTTTGCAGCGTTTTTAATGCCCAATAGTCTGTAAATATTCTAAGTCTCTTCTCACTTGTGAATTTGGTTGGACAAGCTAGCCTGCATTTACTGGTGCATGGTGGTTTCATATTTCTGGCCCCAACAGTCTTGCCCGTTCGGGACACATACTCTTTCCCAGAATTTTTCAAAATTTTTGCTTTATTCTTTTTCCACTGATCTTCATTTCTTCGCCTTTTCTTACCCTTTTTCTTTGGAGAGTTCACATCGTTTTGATTAAAAGACTGTACCCTGGTAGAAGGTTCATTTCCTATACATGGTCTACTAGAAGACGCATTACTTGAAGCAGAGCTACTAGAAGACGCATTACTTGAAGTAGAGCTACTTGAAGATGATTCACTAGAAGAGGACCCACTTGAAGACGAAGATAAAGAACGTTTGTATTTATTGACTTTAATTGGTTTATATTCATCAGCACTGTCATCTGCAGAAAAGTAAAGTAAGCTAAAACAGAAGATACATTTAGTATTTAGTAAATTCAAGTAATCATTGCCAAGGAGATACCTTCCTGAAGAACATAAAGAGGTTTCATGCTAGTATCACTTGCAGTTTCATTTAAACCTGCGTTACCGTTAGATACAGGTACCTCAGATATATTTGTTTGCTCATTTTTTTTATCTAAAAATTCAAACTTAATAATTAGTAAATACAAATAATTGTTTTCAAAGAAAGATCTAGTTGTAATCATACGATATTTCATACCTTTTTGAAGAATATCAGGTTTAATGCCAGCATAACATGTAGTTTCATCCAAACCTACATTGTCGCCTGATTCATGTACCTCATTTAAACCTGCGTTACCGTTAGATACAGGTACCTCAGATATATTTCTTTGTTCATTTTTTTGATCTAAAAATTCAAACTTAATAATTAGTAAATACAAATAATTGTTTTCAAAGAAAGATCTAGGTGTAATCATACGATATTTCATACCTTTTTGAAGAATATCAGGTTTAATGCCAGCATAACATGTAGTTTCATCCAAACCTACATTGTCGCCTGATTCATGTACCTCAGAAATATCTTTTTGATTCTGTTGATCTATGAAAAGTCAAAATTAAAAGTAATAATTTCCGAGGAAAATGTGTGAATTATTTAGTACCTCCTTGCGGAACATCAAGTTTCATATCGGTACAATTAGTAGTTTTATCCACACCAGCATTGTCACCAGACTCATGTTTTTCAGATAAATATTGTTGATTCTGTGGCCAACAGCTGTACAGTGGACAAGCTACTTCCTCTCTTCCTAACATCATTATCCGAAACGCACGACCTTCCATGACGATCTGAATGAGTTAATCTCTTCAATATTAAACACGCTAAAATTACGGAAAACAGTTATAACACTGACGCATTCCTAGAGTAATGTTATTATTCCGATAAACTACAGCATTACATTTCCGTAAATATTCTGTTATTAAGATATATAAAATTATTTAAAATTATACTTAGTAATGGCATAAGTGTAAATTTGCATTATTGTTCAGTAATTTCTATCGAAATAGTACGGAATAATACACGATTTTAACATCTAAGTCCTTCCCTCTATACTATTCGCATCAATTTAGATCGGGAAACAATGACATATTTGTATGTTTACGCCCAACATTATCGATAAAATTAGGAAAATATTGACACAATTGTAAATTATTTGGAGGAACAACGCCATAATAGTATTTACGTCGTTGTTTTGTTACAAAATTTCGGAAACAATGACGCAATTGCAACACTTGTGACATTGTTCTACTATGTAGATGAACAAAATTTAAGAAACAATGACTTAATTGTACATTTGCGTCATTGTTCTACCATTAAAATAAAATAATGTAGTCATATTTACCTTTACGTCGATTTAGCACTGACACTCCACGAACGACCGCGCACAACTGACCAATAGGCCGTTATTAAGCCTACGCCTACGAGGCACACATTTCCCGCCAGATCTACAACGACTTTGGCGCCATCTAGGAATAACTATTGTAACTATATCAGCGTCGTTGTTCCACCAAGTGTAGCAATCTTTTTTGAAAGTTTTGACGGTATTAGTATATTTTGTAGGTCGTTGTTGCACCGGATGTGCGAAAAGTGTTTGGGACATAACGGAAATCATATTTTCTAAAATTTATTTGTGGCGCAAACAGATCCATTTAATTTTTAATTGTGTTTTTCGCCACCAAGCTGATCGAAAGACAACTTTTTCAAGTTGCCTGGAAAATGCATAAATCCTTAACAGTGAATGAACGAAACTTTAAACGTGTAACTCAAAAAATAACTTCAACAAATTTAATGTCACTTCACTTTGACGAGGCATGATCTTTGAGAAAGGAGAAAGATTTATTCTCCGAAAGCTCAGAAAACAAATTTGATGAAGTTATTTTTTGAGTTACACGTTTAAAGTTTCGTTCATTCACTGTTAAGGATTTATGAATTTTCCAGGCAAGTTGAAAAAGTTGTCTTTCGCTCAGTTTGGTGGCGAAAAACCCAATTATAAATTAAATGGATAACGGAAATCAATTTGAACAATTTTTGTAAACTGTATTCAAACTTTTCTTAATTGTTCTTGTTCTTATTTATTGTTTTCCAAGTCCTACTTATATAAACATTCTCTGAATTCCTGAAAATTGTAATTTTTAAGCCTAATATAGATAATAACTACATAGCGACAAGCTAAATAGGTATAACTAGTAGAAAATATACAGGGTGTTCCATTTAAAAAACCTAAGTTTGGTCCATATATCAGTAAGAAACTGAATACGGCACTGAATTCCAAGTGAAAATGTCTATAAGATGCAGTTTTTGCCATTTCAATATCATTAACTATTCCCAAGATACGAGGTATGCCCCAAAAGCGCAAATTTTCAATTTCGGCCTGTACCTTAAAAACGAAGGTGGCTATGAAAAATCTGTTTACGGTATCTTTCGTTTCACAAAAAAGTAGCCATGGTTCGCGAAAACCGCAACTCCCTATCTCTACAAATAACCGAGATATCCCTCATTTACAACCAAATCTGGACACCCTGTACATCCAGGTCCAAAAAGAGCTTACGCATCGGTAATCTATTAAATGTTTCCTGATACCAACAATTTCATGTTTTACTTTGAATTAAATCTGTCGGCATAGCGCCTCTCTTAATAAGTTATCAAGTTCATGGAGTGACCACGGACCACATAGATAGGTACTTGTATACTAACAGCCAACTCCGCGATACAAGGCGTAGGCACAAAAAAATATAGGATCTGCTACATTTTTTTTACGGATTATGGCACTTCGACTGGTAGATAAATAAAAACTCGTTGGCTATTTTGTATACTACGTGGCAAGTACAAATATTTTCATGTCAATTTTAAAGCAGGTTTCATATTTCGTTTTTTATTAATTTCTGGACTAAAAACCAATTATTAGTTGATGTTTAGTTGCTGTAGAGGATTCACCGTATCCAGCATGTAGAATATAAAAAAGGCGAAAAAGCTTTTACTTCCAGGATGTAAGATTATAATCTATGGGTTACTAGAAGTATGATTTTTATGAAATGGCCCTATTTTTCCGCATTTTATGAAGTCAGACGATCAGAACCATCGAATTGACAAGTAAGTGAAAGGAGTGTAGAGAGAGAGAAAAACTGGCCAGACATTGTCATTGGGGGGGGGGGGGGGATAAAAAATAATCAAGAATTTTTTTATTGAAACTGATCACTATGGGCGTTGACATTTTTTGGGAAAGGCTTGTATTGCAGCGTACATTATCAATATTTTCTGTGCTAATAGTCCGGCAGCGGAACCGGTTTTTTTGCCTGAAGTGCGAAAAATATCCGACTGATGACATGCTGGCGTCATTGTCATTGAGCAATTTGATATACAGGGTATCTCAAATATTACACAGTAAATATTAGATAATATATGGAATTTCTACTCTATATCTTACTATTTAGCTGTAAAATTGTTGTTATTATTATATTATTGTATAAATTATTTACGTTACAGTTATAATTAATATACAAGGTGTTTTAAAAAAGTATTATGAATTTAAAATATTCATGAATTCCTCTGCATTAGAACATTTCGTATCTAAGTTAAAAACTAATAAAATTATAAAAATGGGTATGTTTAGAGATAAAGCTACATGACAGGTACAGGGCGTTTAAAATTTGATGCTCTGTCCACTCTGCAGCCAAATGAGCATTTTGTCTAAAATCAAAGTTGTACATTAAATTACGTAATTTTTCCTAATTGTGTGTAATTATAGGTACACTTCGCCACCAATATGGGCAATTGGTAACAATAAAAAAAATTACGATTTTTTACTTTAGTGTAATTTAATGTACTTAATTTAATGGCATTCGCTACTCGGTATATTATAATATCCAGAAATGAGATGAGAATTATGGGGAAGGACTAATAGCAATTAGGACTAAGTATAGAACCCTTTTATTGGTTGTTAAACATTTATCTCCTGTATTATATTACTAGTCACTCATCCCCTTTCCAAAACTCACCTTCTCAGTTTGCGTTTACTATATTTAAATGTTAGTGCTTAAGAAGAATGTTTTTTTAATTTATTATATTTATATTAAAAAACAAAAAACGCGCTTTTTCTAAGACTCTAAAGAAATTGCCTCATGCATTGTATGTTCGTTTTTAATTGAGAAATGTAAGTCATTGTGTATAATATCATTTTAGCAACCAGTGCGGGAATGTTATTGTGCACGGGTTGCCGCAGCAAACTGTGCGGGAGTGTCATTGTGCAATGCAGATTTAAGAGAAGTAGTTGGAGGCCTTGGGAAAACAGCTCGCGTCTAGTTGTTTATTTGGGAATTAACGTACTTAACTGATATGGAATTTCATCAATTCTCAAAAACGTACTAAAACAGCCTTATCGTGTCTTGTGGCACAACTATAATAGTGTTTTTTTTCTCAGATTTTAAATTTTAATAAAAGGTTATTAGACATGAGTGATACAAAGTGCTTTTTTGAGTGAAAATATGGTTGTGAAAAAAATTAGTCTTTAAGTTGCTATGGTATTCAGCGTATAAAAACAATTTAAATTGTAGTAAAGTTTACGAGGACAACATGTTTAGAGAATTGGAAGAAACGACCACTCACTGCTAGTAAGGATTTTTTAAATTTTGTCATAGAAGTTGCGTATCCACATATATTTCCAAAGGCCACTTAAAAAGATGCTTATCTCCGGAGAATATTGTTACCAATACTGGAACTCCAAAGTGTAAAAATGCAGCGGCGCGGCGTTCAGAAGTGACAAACTTCTTCTTCTTTTAGAGATTAAGCAGGTTTGTGCTTTGGACAAAAGTGCGATTTAGAAAAAATAAAAAATCTTCAACGATGGCGATCGTTCAGACTCGTGGAAGACAAGAATACGAAAAAGCAATGAAGAAAGCTACCTATTTTACAAACATGTGTGGAACAGAATGATACCTGGGCTGCTGATGTTCAATTACGGATGGGTTGCTGTTATAATGAATAGTAGTAGTGGGTATTATTGAGTGTATAGTGTGTACAAAATTTGAGGGCGATCAGTTAAACGGTTCTGAAGTTAAGAAAAAGTGCCGTTGTGGAGCCCCTTTGAGGGATCGTAGCTCCACATGGGGCCGCTTCACTAAATCTTCATAATTTCTCGAGAGGAATCTGTCATCGCACCCTGTATATTAAAATGCTTATAAAAAGCATGTAGAGCAGAAAAATTTGTCTTTCGTTTTTTATAACTATTTTAATAAATTAATTAAAAAATAAAAACGATACCCGCCAGGTTTATTTTCGAAAGATAAACATCAAAAGTGAGTGCAAAATTGAAAGTTTCAAGGTCGAATACTTTACAAACGCTTGAAACAAACATTATTGAACAAACATTATTGAAATTGTGACAATTTGCAGATTTCAAATATATAAAAATATAAAGGGTATTCGATTTAAAGAAAGAAAAGTTTGGTTTGGCACCGCTTTTCTGAACACCCTGTATAAAAATAAATAAACGCTGAAAAAAGCTTGCTTTGGCTTCTACAACTTGTATCTGAAACCTTTTTCCTAACCTCCAAAATATATAAAATAAGGGGGTGTAAAAATATAATATATGTGATCACATGGTACTTATTAAAAGGACACCCTGTATCTCAAATTGCTCAAGGATGACAGTTTGCCATCATTTGGATATCAAAACTAGGAGTCCTAGAGATGTCAAATCCGTTTTGAAAAAAACTTCGTCCCATATTTTTGGGTTTACCCCCCTACCCCCGTGGCTGCCGGACTATAAAACAATAAAATAAAAATACTCGTAATACCCCACCTCAAGTCACCGCTCAAGCGCTCATTTCTAATTTAATGATTATCTACTAGACAGAGTTCACACAAAGAAATAATTTAATCACAATCACAGCAGTCGAATCTGAGGGAATCACAGCAACACCACATCTACTAAATACTAAAGCCAAACAACAATAGCGCTAGGTCACGCTGACATACATCACTGCTTAGAGGCCACCAGTTATAAGTTGTCAAATAATGTCAGTCGTGCGTTGTGTCGTGCTTCTTGCGATAGAAGTTATTTGTTTATTTATAACATCTCACAGAATCATATTCTTGTATCATTTGTTGCGCTCGGAAAATGGTGAACAAATATTGTGTACCAGGCTGTCCCGGTAACTATAAAAGCATCGATAAAAGCAGTAGTAAAAAGGTAGGTACACACTTTCAAGTTTCATCACACACTGTCGTGAGTATTTTACCTACATAAATCTAAAATTAGAATATTTTGTTGTCTTCACTCTTCAAGAGGCTTAAATATTAAACAATATCTGCTTCTGTACGACTAGATATTCTCATAATACGTTCGATCAAAATAGCTACACCTTCATAGGTATGTATAGTTAGTTGTTCCAGTATTAATTTAAACAGCAAAAAAAAACCGAACAGCGCCGCAGAATGTGTTAAAATGAATGCTGCTGATAATAAAAGAAAACTAAATCGAAAACTTGAAACACTCACCAATGAGCCATCACCAAAATCTATCCAGATCCCTGAGAAACAAGTCATGCTTATCAAACATAAAAAACCACGTACGTAAAACAGAACATATAATACCTACCTAAAATAAGAGGCTCTCTAATGAACTACCTATAATATTATGTACTTATTACCTAGATGGTACGCGACTGCCGGACTTATATTTTCCAATTATTCGAATTAATTTTCTTTCAATTTGTAACTGGTCAAAACTCTGTTTCTTTCACATTTTCTGTATTTTCATAAAACAAACATTATCATAAACATTATACAGGGTTATTGGTAATTCGATACATTCCTTTGGAGATGTGATAGGGGAGGAGGTAAGGAGTAAATTTAATCCTATGCATTATGCAAAAACTCAATTTTTTTAAATATTTTTGACAACTTTTTATTTCAAATTTTCCTATGATCTAAATGTTTCCGGATTTTTTTCATTCCAAACATAACACTATAGTTTTGGGCAAGTAATCCAGCTGAAAAGTTAAAAAATATCTCAAAGACAAATTGAGTTTTGCATAATACATGTTATAGGATTAAATTTATTCCTTATACCTCCTCCCCTATCAGATCTCCAAAGGCATGTATCGAATTACCAATAACCCTGTATAAACATGTATTAAGCATGTTCATTAAAATGTGTGTTTCTATGTCTTTCTCTATATACTTAAAATTTTATATACAAAGGTGACAAAATTGGTACATATTTAATCTATTTTTCAAATCTTCCCTCGGCTTTAAAATATGTGTTTACTCGGCCTCTTAAGCGTGACGTCACTCTGTTGTTGTTTGGCTTTAGTAGAGGTGGTGTTGATCACAGTCGGCATCTCACCGGCGTTCATTGCTTGAAAAGGCAAAAGACCGGCACCAACGGCACCGTCCGCTATCTATACGGCGTCACTTGGCGGTACCTGCAGCTGCACCTGTCTCAATTCAGTAGTGATCTGTGATCCTGGCAATATTACGGCGGAGGATCGCGTCATCGCGTCACTCTGCTCCACATGCGAGGACTGGTCGCAGGTCGCAGTGATCGTCAGCGAAACCGCGGTGACTAACTAGCGCCTTTTTTATCACTGCCTGTCGGTTATTTTGATATTTGGATCACCGGTGTTACCAGTGATATCGGAATCACCGGTTCTAAATTCGAAATTTAGCTCATCTCCATTATCATTATGCCGACTGATATCATAATACTTACATAGCCGTCCGATCACCGATGATAGAGCAGGAAACCTGTTTTTAAACTCTACCGCAAAAATGAAATGTAACTTTTTGTTTATTAACTTACTTGTTACCTACACCTGTATGTAGTTGATTTATAACACAAAAATAGACAATACGTCAAACTGTGTGTCCTGTGCGTCAAACATCATAGATACACAGTTAAAAATCGGATCGAAGTATGTTACTTTTTTTTAATGTTAATATATTTGTGTCAAAAAGTGACATACATTGTTACTTACATTAACGCACGAGCAATATGTCGAATCATCTAGATACGTCAATGTGTAAAACTGTAACATTTTAACTGGCACAAATGTTAAAAATATTACTGAATATGTACAATGTGTTGATGTAACTATCTTCTCTTTTAAGTTTAACATTTATTATTAAACTTATTTCGATATGTTTTGAATAACAGAATACGTGCATTTAATACTTTCATGCATGTAGAGTTAACATATTAAGAGGCTACGATACTTATGAAATCCGCCCAAAGTGCCCGACTCAATTCAGGACAAACGTCGCTCGATTAGATATGCCTATCCTTTTCCTTCCTCTAGTCCCCACGACTCCCCACTCCAGCCTGCCCCTTCATAGTGCTACGATTGAGGGGCAGGCCGGCCGTGGGTACTACACTGAGAAAAATCTGTCACTTTGTAAAAAAAACCCTGTTTAATTCAATATGAGATATTATTCCTCAAACTCAAGCAGAAGCTTTTTTGTAACTGACAATAATCAATTCAATTACAATTGATATTGAATTCTAATGAATAATTTAAATGTAATATTTTATTTCAATAAATAGCGTGTTCTGGAATTGATTCTATAATACTTCTTTTCTAAGCACATTCTTTTGTCAGAACAACATAACGTTTCATGGTGTTGAATTGAATAGGGATACATTTAACTGTTCATTATACTGAAATTACAACTATTGTCACTGAATTTTTGCTGGATTTGTAATACTTAATTGTGGGTACTAATATCAATTATAGCCATTCACTTGCAGTGTTCATTATGACTACGAACGATATAGAGTGTAGGGTTGATTCAAAACCTTTAATTTGCGGTCACTGTGTGCACTCCTAAGTTAACCCCCAGTTAACCCTGAAAAAATCAGCTTGTTTTAAAGAATTTTTTTTTACCCTTATAAAGCACTTTAGATAGTGGTGATCTTTTACCTATATCTCGTGAAGTATTGAAGTTAAAAAAAAACTTCATGAGGGAAAGTTGTAGAGAACGTAATAATGTATACATAAGAAGAAAAAAAATTGTACACATGAGAAGAAAAAAAATTGCAAAAAAATGTTTGCAAAACCACTCCTATTGCGGGGTTCGTAACACGACTTCGACGGTGATTTTTTGGGGTTATACTCAGGACGCTACCCACAACCAACCCTGAAAATATCTACCTGTTAAGAATCATTTTTTTTTCTATCTCTATAAAAAAATGACAATTTGCTTGGACTATGATTACTTACATTGATGAATATAAAAGTTGCAATTAAGTTATTTTGTTCATCCAATGAATTATAATGTTTTTTCAGTTGCTTCTGGGGTACTCTTATACAAATAAAATAAATTTAATTGTTTAAATAAAACATAAGATATTTTAAAACCGAGGTTATGCTTTCATTGTAGTATGCCAATTTTAGTATCGAAGTGACAATACGTCTTCTTAACGGAAATTCAAACTATTTTAAACTTATTGGTTCATCTG
This sequence comes from Pseudeuparius sepicola, assembly GCA_963920635.1. Classification (NCBI taxonomy): domain Eukaryota; kingdom Metazoa; phylum Arthropoda; class Insecta; order Coleoptera; family Anthribidae; genus Pseudeuparius; species Pseudeuparius sepicola. Next base: position 39,014,042 of record OY987302.1, on the reverse strand, counting down.
CAATTACGTCAAAAGTATAGATTATATTGTTGGGACCACATGGATTTGCTTGTATATTTAAAGTAGGTAATGGAAAAGTGACTATATACACGAACTCACTAAAATCACAACAGTCTTTTTTTCCTGTGTAGACGTGTAGATAATATGAAATAATAACTCGTGCCGGCCGCCGCCGACGGCCGCCGGGGTCACACGAGTCTCGCCGATGCCGACGAAGAAGCGCGAATATATATTTAAAAAACGGCGGTGGCCTGTTTGCTTTATTGCAAAAATGATATTTTTCAGGGCGTTCACTTTTCGTTGGCAACACACTGCATAGCTTTTTGGCGTCGAAGCAATTTTACTATTATTTTTCATATCAGCAAAGGTGCATGCTATGAAGGGTTCGTGTATAAAAAAAACTTCTGTAATTGCTCAATTATAAAATCTAAATTAACGATTCGATTACCGAATTCTTCTTGAACCACATTAGGGTCAGTTGAACATCTATTAATGTTTGATTGGATAATTGTTCTGCATAATAGTGTTGCTACGACTAAAAAAGTGCGTCTAAAGTCTACTTCTTCAAAATGTTTTATATAACTAGTAGGTATTCCATATTTACATTTGTGTAATAATAAATAAATCTAACTAAAAACTTTCTACACTGTAAGAGTTCACTTTAGAGGGATTAGAGTGAATAGGCCATATTATATCACAACGGTTTCGTTAATCTATAAAATTACATCCTCAAGGACTAATTTATAGAGTTACGAAACTGGTCTCCCTTTTTAAATAAAGTAATAGTTGTGAGATAATAGGAGCTATTAATTTCTAATCCCTTGTAAATGTTCCATTCAAAGCCCTGTTTTTCCCATAAAGTTTGTTTCCCAAACCCTATGCACCTGCAGTACTACTTATACCTAAATCCGAATAAGTGTGCAAAATGCAAAATATGTAGGTACCCCTCTCTCAAATTCTGGAAACCATATTAGGTACCTACGGGAATAAAAGCACTCAAGCCCACAAATTACTCCTATTGGTTTCACTACATGTGACTGTTGTGACATCATTATCAAACATTATAGGTATTCTTGCCCTGACTGCCCCTTATTCTGACAAATCTGAATTATCGAACATCCTAGAAAATGTATTAAAATGTCATAAATTCGACAGACTGGAACAATAAAATGTACTATTTTTATTTTGCCCGATTTTCAACTCCAATGACTTTCGAACAATCTTCTAACGAAGAAGTTTCTAAAACTGACTGGATGTCAGAATTATTATCGTTCCCTCTGGAAAGTATATAAATTAGCTTTTATCATGCAGCGATTTACATAGGAATTCGTTTTCAAAAAATGCTTCACATGACCCATTTATTTGGCAAAATTATTACTTGTACCTATCACATTTTTAAAGTAAAAATCAAGCGCACAATTTGGTCTAGAATTTAAATTTACTCTTTTTGCACGACCAGGCCATTTCATGCCCTAGGGATTAAACCATTTTACACAAAAGCAAAAAGTAGGTACTTTGTGAATAATAATTATTTATTTTCTAAAATTTATTTGTGGCGCAATGGATTATTAATTATTTATTTATAATTCCTGGAGGAATAATAATAATGAGTATTATTATATGCCAGTCGACATACATAATGTCGCGGTAGAAAATATTTTCTTCGGGTACTCGGAAATATAAATATTTGAATACTAACATTCAAAACAAGCGAAACACAAATAAGGGAGACTGAGACTAATAAAATGAAAAATGAACCATCTGATATCGATTGAAAGTTCCCCTGACGTGGTTTCCGAGCTCGGTGAGGTACGCCGAAGTAGGGGGAAGTAGGGGAACCACGAGTTCCAGCGAACGCCCGCCCGCCCGCCTATCTCCGTACGTCTAATTCCTGCTCGAATGGCCAATTCACGGATCATTTTATTCCCGGGCAATGGGTTCGTAGTTTTCAAATCATAGCCAAACGAACAAACGTATCGACTTGAAAGTAGTCTTAAAATAATGTTATAGAATGCCTCAATCGTCGTTGTGTCCTTCGAATTATTTTTGAGCGGTGGAAATACTCGAAATTCTTAACCGAATATAGTCGAATTTCGGGTATGTTTGGCATTTTTTTTCACAGTGTCGCATTAGTCCTGCACAGTTCGTGATACACAACGACGATTCTTCGTAGTTTTATCTAAGCCACAAAAAAAAATCAAGTGAAAATATTAAGAAATGCAAGTAGGAGATGTAAACTACGAAACCCTTGAAAATGGGGGGTATCGTAGCGCCTTGTTATTCATTTTGCAACGCTACATAAACTTCAGTGTCATTTCGACTCATAAAAATGTAAGTCTCTACGCAGTATTTGTTAAAATCGAATGATTGGACTGTTGTTTTCGCTTCCCTATTTAACTTATTTCGATATGTTTTGAATAACAGAATACGCGCATTTAATACTTTCATGCATGTAGAGATAAGCCCGATTTATAAACTTTGACGTTTGACGTTGCCGTTTGACGTTCGAAAGTTGGACATCCAAGATTTGATGTTAGTATTTATAAACTGAAATTCCGTTGCCGTTTGCCGTTTGACGTTCCGTCGGGGATAACCAACTTTTATCTTTTTCCGTTTGCCGTTGCAGCTCCGGCCAATGAAGTGCCTTTTTAAGGGTCACGTGGGAGGTAACATGGTTTCCCATCGTATCAGCTGATTATCTGTATTGATTTTGTGTAATATTTAAATATTAATTATCCAAATCCAAAATAACGCTACATGGTAGAAAACAGAATGGATTCAGAGTTGCTAAAACAGAATATTATAAAATCGAACGACTTCGCTCCGATGACGATGATTGTTGTTTTATGCTTTATTTTTCTGGCGTTGATAACACGCAGGCGTACAGAAAATCCTAAACGGAACGGAAAAAGTTTATAAACGACTTGGAAACAGCAGCTGCGTCAACGTCAAACGGAAACTTCAAACTGCAAACGGCAACGTCAAACGTCAAAGTTTATAAATCCGGCTTTAACATATTAAGTTATTCATTTTGCAACGCAACATAAACTTCAGTGTCATTTCGACTCATAAAAATGTAAGTCTCTACGCAGTATTTGTTAAAATCGAATGATTGGACTGTTGTTTTCGCTTCCCGGCTATCACACTTGGTCAAGTCGTTTTCATCTCAGTCAGTCCAGAATTGCGTCGCGTGCCAGGTGCCAATTCCTATCGATTAATAGCGTGTGTTGCTGTGTAGTAATAGTACGGTAAGAGTGTGTGTACAAAAAATCCAGGTAAGTGATATTTCAAATTGTCTCTACTCTCTCAGGGGTTTTTATATGTAGGTATTATGTTAACCAGGGGTGGCTCTTTAATTATGAATTTGCCGCACCTAACAAATGCCCTTATTTCCCATTTTTATGCTGTTCCGCCTGGATCTTTAGATTTTATACCTACATTATTTGAATAATTCCTAATTTTACCTGTTATTAAATTGTTTTGAATAAATTTAAAAAGTTGCCTTTTGTATATTGGTATACCTATAGTGATCATAGTTATTAGAAGAAATTTGATATTTATTTTATATAGTATAGATGTATCTTCTATTATTATTATTAATCTGCCTAATCCTAATATGTAACCCTTTTGTTTTAAAATAAAAAAAATCACAAATCAAAATTGTTGTATTAATTTTGCAAGTATCACCCATTTACTTCACATAGTTGCTAGTGGCTAAGAAGATGTTATTGCCCGAGATTTATAAAACAAGTTATAGTCATGCAGTGTTGTTCCAGTCCTTTGCAGTGTAAGAAACAGTAAAAGTATAAAGTTTATTAAAAGGTAAGTACGAGACACTTATTATATATAGACATATATATATAATATAATATATAGTGTCTTCACATTAAGTACCTACTTAAGAGTCATGACCGCGCAGACAAGATGTAAAATTAACGGTCGCGACGACCGGCTCCAATCTCAGGAATATTCTCCTCTCGTCACCTCTCACCACGCACTCTCGTCCCTTCCCCTCTCACTGGCAGCGCGTTTAGCGCGAGGAACGGTGTCGGGCGACGGACGACGTTTTTTTGGACTCGAGCGAGTCCGGAGTCGGACCGCCAGGCAGCCGAGAGCTGAATCGGTCGGAAGGGCGCCGGTGTACAGGGTGATTCCGCGAAATTAGGCCACTTCATAACTTTTTTATTTATCAACTTAGAATAAAAATATCAAATACAAAAGTTGTAGGGCTGCAACCTGACTACTTCATGGCGTTTTGTTGTTGACTCGGTTTGTGTATTTGTTGGGCTATTGTTGAAAAAATATAAATATTAAACACATATGTAAATATTAAACACATACCTAGCCCTATTTGTACGAATTCCGAAAGTATCTTTTCGGGTCTTTTTTGTTATTTACTAACCCTGTTTTTTTTCTTCAGTGCCTTGCGGAAAATTGGGTTAGAGAAATTAATAAAAAAAACATAAGTTTGTCTGTATATTTCGATATTTTCTATGCAATAATAATTGTTTTTCTGATAAGTGCACTGAATAGGAAAGAAATTTTTTTATAACTTTTTACAATTTTTTCTGACATGAAATTATTATTCCTATCAATCAAACAGCCAAAGTAGAACAGTGTTTCAATAAATTATTATTTCCACAGTAGGTAGGTAGGTTATGCTATATCTATGTGGTATTTTGGATTTCTATTACTTTTTTCTTTTACTACTTTGTGCCTCTTTAGATGTGTTGTGGTCGGATCTACCAATTCCGGGAGCAAACGTTTTAAATATAACTTCGTCAATTTTGGCTCCATCTGTTTTTCCAAAAAATCGCGACGTCTATATTTAGGTATAAAATTTTCATTTTAAAATTTTTCCCAGTCCAAATGCCAAAAAGGCACCCCACTTTTATTGGCTACTCTTAGTTGCCCTTGTACAGGGTGGTTCATTATAAATTGACACGCCCCTTAACTTGTTAGTTTTTGAGGTTAGAAAAAAAAGTTTTTGGCAAAAGTTTTAGATAAATACAAAGTTTTTTGTGACGCTATTGGACCGTGTACAGTTCTTTATTTCGAGAATATAATCAGTAAAATTTGAAAAGGCTCCTAAACATTTTGGAGTTTCACTGTATTACTCTCTTGTTTAAAACAAATATTTTCTGTTATTACATCGATCATCTATCTTTATCGCGAGATCCACAAATTCGAGTTAAATAAATTTAGTATAAAATTTGAAAACGGAATTTTTCAAAAACGGAAAAAGATAATGCCACAAAGTTTAATATCATTTTAATTGCCTTGATGAGCAGATTTCAAAAATGCAAAAATATATAGGGTGTTCCATTTAAAAAAACATAAGTTATGTCTGCCACGGCTTTCTAGAATACACTGTACACGGTCCAATAGCGTCACAAAAAACTTTGTATTAGTATCCAAAACTTTTGTAAAAAACTTTTTTTTCTAACTTCAAAAGTCAATTTATAATGAACCATTTATAAAAATTTTAAAAGTTTGATTTTTCCTACAAAAAAAAGTACAGGGTGATCATTTTTAGAGCCTCTCTTGGTGGAACACGGTCAAAGATATGGAGATATTATACAGGGTGAGTCAGAATGTATAGTAAATACTTTAAAGGGGTGTTCGGCAGGTGGTTTTAAGGGGTCTTTCATATAAAATTTTTCGATTTGGGCTTTCCTTGCCAAGTTATTCGGGTCTACAGGGTGACCCAAATATTTTTTATTTTTATCTCAATACCGGCGCTACTTAAAAATTTGAAATTTGGTATGTGTTATCTACTTACGGGAAGACGCCTTAGGGTAGTTTATTGATTTACACACTGCCCTAAAAAGGGTAAAAACTAACAACCCCTATTAATTTTTTTGCTCGAATTTTTTTGTGGGTCATTTTTACGTATAACAAAAATATGATTTGCTTAGCCCTTTTATTTAAGAAACTTTTTTCCCTGTAAATTTTTTCTCGAAAACACAATATTTTTCCTACAAAAAAATTATTTCATGATAAATGCCATTCCCCTGGCTACAGAAAATCAAGTAAAAATTCATAGTAGACGGGCGTCAACAATTTAATTATTTTTTTTACTACTAACCTGAGAAATCAATGAGAAGTAATATTTCTCTCCCTAGGTAAATAATGATAATAAAAAAATACATAGGTAAATAATGAACAATTTTCTATATGACATTTAAAAATTATTTTCATTTTATCAGCTTGACAACTGAACTCCCAGGCTTTCGAAGTATTTGAAAAAAGCGAGAAATGACTAAAATATCAAAATCTAATCAAATATGTAAAATGTGGCAATATTTCAATGTTAGTAGTAAAAAAAAACTATAGACACTTCGGTTGAGAAGGCCATTATTTAATGGCTCACTTCTCAACCTAAGTGTATAATGTACTATTATTGAACATTAAAAAAACAAAAATATAATGTTACAGTAGATGCCCAAAATGATATGTCCATAATAAAAGGGCTACACAAATCATATTTTTGTTATATGTAAAAATGACCCACAAAAAAGTTCGAGGAAAAAAAATAATAGGGGTTGTTAGTTTTTACCCTTTTTTAGGGCAGTGTGTAAATGAATAAACTACCCTAAGGGATTTTGAATGATGTAACAAAAATGGTATGTTGGTGGGAAAAAATATTTCTTGGCGCCGCAACGCGACGCCTAGCATCGTATTAGCAGAGAGTCGCTACATGAGGCCAATTTATTCCTTTATACACCCTATATCATCTCCCATATAATATAATATCTCCATATCTTCGACCGTTTTCCACTAAGAGAGGCTGGGCGTATAAAAATGATCTCCCTGTACATAAAGACGAACTAACACACCCAAAATTTAAAATATTGCATTTATGGTTTTATATACTTGTGAATTCCATTGGGAAGAATTTCAGAAACATCAAATTCAGCCTATAGAGCGCTTCAATCAAGATTAGGCTAGATAACTATTGTAGATAATAAAAAATAAAAGATAAAAAACCTTTTTAAAAACAAACTTTTATTTAAGTCATGTACTAAAACGAATAAAATAAAATACCTACGTCTTGTATCTACTAAAAGGAATAAAATAAAATAAATCTAGGTTTTCGTTAAGATAATTCAATGCCAAATTGCGACAAATTTTTGTAAATCAAAAAGCTAGTCTCGCGAATTCTAAAGAAAATACATACTTTGGCAAGTAGGTACTTGCGTATCAACCAATCACTGTATATTAAAATTAATTGGTACCTACTTTCTATGAACATTTCTTGCGACAAGCTTTTTAAATTACAAAAACGACTTGGCGCAATTTGGCACTGAATTATTCTAACAAAAACCTAGACTTATTTTATTTTATTTTATTCGATGTAGTACATGATTTATTTCATTTTATTCGTTTTAGTACATGGCTTAAATAAAAGCTTGTTTTTAAAAAGGTTTTTATCTTTTATTTTATTTTGTGCTTTTAGTACATATTTGATTCCCATATCAGGAGAGTGGTAAAGAAATTTAGTCCGCCATATTGGATTTAGTATGACGTCACTTATCTTATTATTTTGTACTCGTCGACCCCTTTCATTTGATACCCATATTAAGTATTAGAAAGTAGAAAGTATTACAATATTGAGTATTGCATATTGCATTGTCACCGGAACTAAAGGTGTATGCAAAATTTCAGCTCAATCGGATGTCATCAAGTGGTTCTAATTCAGCTTGCAAGATTCGACCCACACAATAACAGTAGTATTCTCTAGACGCTGCTAACAGGTGAAATTAAATAAAAAAGCTTGTAAAATACGATAAGCGGAAACAAGAGTGCGACGGCTAACGGGCGAACATATTGTACCTATCTTTGTCTATTTAGTGTCCCCTCTACGGAAAGTCGCTTGAGGAGAAGGCAGGAGTGGGGGCACGGTGTATTCATATTGATTTCGGCTTTGCAGTGTTTTTCTAGAAGTCGATCTACTTTTTTATTTTCAGTTCCAGAAATTCGATTTTTTTACCAAAATGTAACTAAAAGATGGAGGAACAATTCGTATGGACAATATTTTTAAAAAACATTGTTGGTACTTCTAAAATTTACAAAAATGCTACCGTTTCATTTTCTCGGGAGTATTTGAAGGAGTATTTTTGTTACCATTAAAAAACTACAATTAAAAACAAAAAAATTGTCCATACGAATCGTAGACCTATATTTTTGCCACAGTTTGAGACAGGTTTGACAGAAATCAGTTTACGTATAACAGAGGAGATAGATTTTGAAGTTTCAAATTTTGTTTTGCATTTTTGGTGGACGTCCTGGGACTAATTCCATGTAAAGTATACGGTAGAAAGCTAGCGGAATTCCGTGCGTTTATCTGTACTATTTGCAGTGCCATTGCTCTTAACACCCCTGTAAAATCTTTATTTGTTGACCGATTTTGATAAACTTTTTTTTTGTTGTATACAGGGTGTAACTAAACTGATGGTCAAAAATGAAACCACGTATTTTTGGAGTCAAAATAAGGGCACTTCTTCATATATTTTTTTCTCCTACGGGCCATCGTTTTTTTTTATACAGAGCCTAGAAGTTTGGAGAAAAATACACATATTTCTTAGTATTTCTAGAAGTAGACGAGATATTTTCTTCAAACTTGGCGTGTCACATGAGCAGATGAGCCGTCAAACTTAAGGTTGACATGATGCTTCTGAGGATCCTAGTTGCGGAGATACAGAGTGTTAGTAAAATTAATTAGTTCAGAAAAATATGAATACTCTGTATAATCGCATTTTTTTAATTTGTTTTGAGTGGTGTATAGAATGGTTAACAAAAAGTATCTCTTAGTATTTTTTCATATTCGCAGCCGTTTCTAAATTATTTTTAAAGAACGGCAACGCTGCAATGAACAATAGTCACTTTAAGAATAAATCTAGCAATCTGTGGATGTCAATTAAACTTTATTTAACAAAATACAAACGCAAAAACAATAATAAAAGAAACGTATTGCTATTAGAAAATTAAATTATTAAATGTTCGTCTCTTTCAATACACGCAACTATGCGTTTCCGCATGTTTATTATCGCCATTCGCAAGTCCATAGCAAAAGTGCATATCAGTCAATTCTTCAAATGAAAATATAATTTTTGAAAATATTGATACTAAGGTGCAAAGCTAGCAGCCAAATGATTCAAATAATGCCAAGTTTAATTGACATCCACACACGGGCGTAGCCAGGATTTAGTTTTGGGGGGGGGGGGGGGTTTTAGTTTGAGAAGTAAATAAAACAACAAAAATGTACTTATATGAAATAATATCTATATATCCATCCGAAAAACTACGACATATATTTATAAAGTTCTTAACTTTAAATGAAATGGATAAATTAATTTCGCTCCTCTGAGCTAAATCTAAAACCATTAAAGAAGAAATCTTCGGCTTTTTCTTTTAAATATATCTACTACTTCATCTGCATGAATTTCTGTTCCATAGTGAATGTTCATTAGAGCCAAACCATTAAGTCTGTTTTCACTTGTAGTGTTTCGTAAATAGTTTTTCAGTCTCCTTAGGCTCGAGAAAGACCTCTCTGGGGTAGCAGTGGATACAGGAATGGTAGCCAAGATTTGTAGTAATGTGTAAATATTAGGATAAAGGTTTTTATCGCACATATCTAGGCATTCCAAACTAGATTTCGGGGTAGGCAGTCTTCTTATCAGCATGCAAGGTAGCTGAAGCTTTGATAGCTAAATCCAAATTTGTTTCTTTATTAGAAACCCCTTGACCTTGACTACACCATTTTTTCCAGTAGTCCATACCTTTAGGTTTACCACCCTTCCTTTTTTTCCCCTCCATTTTTCGACAGTAATAATGATTCACGTCTCTATCCTTAACAAGGATAGATAATATTACCTAATATTATCTATCCTTAACAAGGATAGATAATATTAGGTAATATTTTGCTTATTTCGGGGGGGGTTTGAACCCCCGAAACCCCCCCCTTGGCTACGCCCGTGCATCCACAGATTGTTAGATTTATTCTTAAAATGACTTTTTTATTGCAGCATTGCCGTTCTTTGAAAATAATTAAAAAACGGCTGAGAATATGAAAAAATACTAAGAGATACTTTTTGTTAACCATTGAATTTACCATTCAAAACAAATTAAAAAAATGCGATTATACAGGGTATTCATATTTTTCTGAACTAATTAATTTTAATACCACCCTGTATTTCCGCAACTGGGGGCGTCACAAGCTTCATGTTAACCTTAAATTTGACAACTCATCCGCTCATGTGACACGCCACGTTTGAAGAAAATATCTCGTCTACTTCTAGAAATACTAAGAAATATGTGTATTTTTCTCTAAATTTCTACGCTCTGTATAAAAAAACTATGGCCCGTAGGAGAAAAAAATATATAAATAAGTGCCCTTATTTTGACTCCAAGAATACGTGGTTTCATTTTTGACCATCAGTTTAGTTACACCCTGTATATTAAAAATGCGCATATTAAACATTTGTTCTAATGTTAAAAAACAATAGGTAATATCTAGAAATAAAAAAATACCACTTTTTTCTTATATGATTACAACCCAAGAATAAAGTTACCTACTCATTGAATGCGCATTATAAAAAAACTTTTATCAAAATCGACCATCAAATAAAAATTTTACAAGGGTGGTAAGTCCTTAATGTGGACACACTGTATATAATAATGTAATTATTACGTAATATATTTATTTACTATTAATCTTATGTTAAAAGTACTATTTATATGTGTATTTTTAACTTTAGATCAAATGTTAAAAATCTGTCGTTTTTCCTCTATTTAACATATAATATGCCTAGATGTTACTTCAACTCACGCTTTTGTTAATATAAATAATGACAAATGTCTAATTAACATTACCTGACTTGTTAATTTGAATATGGAAAGTTTCAATATGACACACTACCATCGTAAATACCACAAAACTTTAATGTCAATTTAACTTTTATTTTCACAAATCTGTATGTATAAGTTGACAGACAATAATACTTCAAAATGATATAACACTTTCAGTTATCATTTTCTACACAACGCATAACGTAAAATTTGACAGACACGTACATCAGTCATTTTACATATTTTTGTGTGTGGACCAGATGGAACATCAAAAAAATGTTAAATTTAACATATTATTTTCAACTGTGGTAAGAAATATATATGGTCAACCATCATTTTCCTCCTGTCGGGTAATATTTGTAGATCGCAAAAATGGTAAACTCTTTTTGTGTATTTATATATGCACCTATTGGGGCCCAAATAAGAGCGGGATTTATTTTCATTCGTTTTTGAAATTTGCTGCTTTCCAAAAAATTTAATATACCTACATAAAGTTACAATACAAAATAAAAATAATATTATAATTAAAAAAATTATAAATACCGTCTTTAAGTACTCGCATTTGCAGTAAACATTTCATCGAGAGTAACTTGGGCAGCGTATTCTCAAAAAGGATGGCTAATGTTGGCTAATAAAATAATACTTACTTGTTACAGGTGCATATTCAATAAGGCCTTACTATCAACGAAGATCATGACCATAATGTTTATTGCCGAGTGAGCTTGCTAGCCAGAAAATTATAACTAGTCTAATAAAAGCCTTCATTTATATATTAATATAAATAAAATACTAAAATATTTATACTGATAGATTGCGCTGCTATAGGTAACAATTTCGCAATGTCTACGAATAGTTAAATGGGCCTTTATTGGCCAGGTTTTGAATATTTGGTCACTTTTGACGGGCGATGGCTCCGCGTCTGACGTTTGATGTTTACATCTCGCCAAGGCCTACTTATTGAAAAAATCGTACAATAATGGGTTACTTCAGTGCCGATTTCTGAGCTTGTAATGACTATTTTGGGACACTTTACTGCCGATTTCAAGAAAAAATATTTTTTTCCGAAAATCAATCAGAAATATTGACATTTTTGATAACATTTTTGAAAGAAAAAGTCAATATTTCCTTGCACTTAGTCGTTGCCAGGCAACGGAAAGTAACTGTTAGGAAATATTTATTTTTGTACTGTAAGGAAATATTATTTCCTTACAGTTATTTATAAACTAAAAAAATTATTGAGAACAAGTTTTTCGAAAACAATTTTTACTACAAATGATCTTGATGTATTCGTTTTAGAGTCTGGTATGCCAACTAAAAGCTTAGATTGTAGGTCTTCTACATCTTGTAAGGTCATTTTAACTAACTCGTCCATTCTACAAGCTCCAGAAATACCAAATATTACAGCAACCTACAACAATAAATAAATATGTAAATAATCCGAATAAAAATTGAAGTTTTGTGACCTACCTTAATCATTAAATATTCTTTATGTGAAGCTTCCTGGATAAATTTGTTGATTTGTTCTTTAGTTAAAATCTTGGATTTTTTTGGCCTATAGGCTTCTGCCTGCCGTTTCAATAATGAACGAAGTTTTGGATATTTAGATATATCCACATCATGTCTAATTGCAAGGGTTGCCTTCAACATTGAATAGTTCGCCCACAAAGTAGAAGATTTCATCTTGGAACCAAGCTCCAAGAAGTATGCCATTACAACATTTTCTGAGAATGAACTTGCATTTTTATTCTTACGATATTCCATAAAACGATTGTATGCATAGTTAAATTTTTCTCTGGATTTTGTTGGCAACAAATCCAAGGAGGCAGTATTTACTGCTTCCGTGAGTTCTGGGGGGGTTCCAGAAATGGAACAGTCATCATCACTCATCACTTTATACTTTTACTTTTGCTTTTTAGAACGTTCGAAAACGCGGAAAACACTATGGGAAACGCCAAAAATAAACTTTTCATGCGTCAAGTTTGACAATTCAATATTACTTTGTTTCCATAGTTACAAAACAAATATTTCATGGCATCCTTTATTTGTGAATAAAATTAATAATGCTTATTTCAAAATTTTAGTTGATTGTAATAATTTATGTTCTTTGAGTAATTTTTGATTTTCGGAAAAATAGTATGTATACCTCGTAGGAAAAGCCACATTCCCCGACTCCGTATTGCCAGTCTCGGCTTACGCCTCGACAGGCAATCTTTACGGTCGTCCGGGAATGTTCAGCTTTTCCTACTAGGTACACAATGTACTAATAGTGGATATCTCGAACGATGATCCCTGCGTCACAATGGTTGACAATGGAAATTACATTGTCGACCATTCTGACGCGATGATCATCGTTCGTGATATCTGTTATATATGTAAAAGTTACCTCTCTTAGATGTTTTTCTTATTGGATTGAATTTTAAAATTAAGAAGTCAGTTAAAATAAATAAAAGTTAAAAAGTACACCTTATCACCGTACTTATCAATTCGATGATCAGAACAAATCAGTTAGCTTATATTCGCTATAATGTTTTGAAGTCTTCATGTTTTAGGTTTCCAAAATTTTAGGTGCCCAAAAAAAGACATCTATGAAAATGGTTGACTACTTTAGCTAAAAGCAGTAACCACGCCACCAAAAATCTTGCGGATTCTGGAAATAGAAATATAGAAAGTACTTAGCATATAAATAGATAGTCAATGCTATGGAAGAAATATTAGAACATGAAGAATCGGTCGCAACAACAAGTAGGTTAACGCGAGCGGAATTAGGTATATAATTTAGAAAAAAATCTACAACAAATAAAATATCAAATATAAAATACTTAATTTTCTTTAATTCCTATTTCGCCTTGTGTATAAAATCTCAAGCATTTAATTCTACAGAATGCTTCTGTATACCATTTTAAAATACCTCCTACCTGCTGCATTGATTCAGGGTTCAAAATGACACCCAGATATTCCTCCGGTCGGACCTCTCTTTATCGTTGTATTATAGTAATTAAGCAGATTGTGAGTAATAATCATTGTTCAAGTACTTCAAGTACTACAAATGATAATCGGTTGCTTTGTGTGGGAGTTGAACCCCGATCTAGTGTAGGGTGGTTTAACCCGAGCGCAAAATTATACATGCTATTGTTTTCTATACCCGATAATTAGTGTTTTATTATTCTAATAAAATTTAGTTTATAAAACGATCAATGTGAAATATATTAAAAAAGGTCCTTTCTCACCTTTCTGTACCGAAATAAAGGACACCTGGAATATTTGCGTATGTAAAAGCAGGAAAATGGTTCAATTGTATAAGCATCTGTTCTATATCGATATTATTATTTTGATAACGAATACATTAAGAATTCGTTACACTTTTAAATCATACTTCCTAAAACTTGGATGTGTATATAGGGGACTCAGTAAATAGTTATTTCAATACATCTGCCTAAGAGAAGAAATTCCTTGAAGGTTTTAAACTGCATAAATCGAAAATTGCTTGCAAGCAAACTGGTATCTATATCAGTATTAAACTAAGGGCTTACATGCAAATTTGTTCTACATATACAGATATACATACTTTAACGGTGAACCTGCTAGGAGCGTTCTTAGATAAATACGTTTTCGTTCCTTATAAGAATAGGTATGCAAACGAACACAACTACACTTATCGATCTTATTTCCTTGGGGGACAGGACCTTTGAGTGTAGAAGTTCCCTTTCACACTCAAAGGCAGTAGCTACTAATTTTCGGTGGTACAAAGGTTTTATATTATATTAACAATGGTTTTATACTATATTTGATTTTCCCACAATTAGATCGAACTTTTACTTCCTAATATTCTCTACAGATTTTAAATTAAGGTGAATACAGGGTGATTCAATCATGATGTAAAAAAATTTAACCACACAATGAGGGAGGCTCAACAAAAAGGAAAATGCGATTTTTTTATGGAGAAGTTTAAATCGTGGGACAAATCAAACAACACCCGCCAAACTCGACGCACCTGATTCTAAGGAAACATCTGAGGTGAGCGATGTTGCCGAATTTCATTGTCAGTGTTCAACCTTATTATTGAAAGTTTTAATCTGAAGAAATAATAAATACCTACTTATTTTTTATCGGCAGTATCGGGGTTCTCAAGCTTGATTCGTCAAATGGCAAGCGTTATAGCACTTGAAACACGTTGAGAAAATGTTTTAATCACACCACAATCATTTGCATTTACATGAGAAGTTTCCGCACACAGAATGAATAATCATAGTTTTTAAATTACACAAGAAAATTACCACCAGTAACACTTAAACTCTAACAGTGTTTATCTGTTTTGCATATTGTCCGTTTTTGGTAAACCTTAGCCTGCTGACTAACGTCTTATCTGTGCTAACGTTGTTGACGTCCACGGGTTCACGCCTTCACGCGTTCACTCAGTTGAATGGTTAGTGCAGTGGCCGCTAGTGATACTCTTTTCTAACTCTTGCTGAGCTGCAAAGGTTCTTACAGATTTTTGTATACAGAAATCTGTAACAACTAGGGGAAGTCACGCGTATACAGAAATCTGTAAAACAAGTTTTGTCGGCAACGCCTCATAGATGGCTCTGAAGTATTATACACTGCACATCTAGTGGTTTTTGAAAATGTGTAATTAATCAAAAACTATATAACGTTAGAATGTATCAGTTTGTTAATTTAATACGTTTGCATGAATCAAAATTCAATAAGAAATATATAATACATGGACTGTTAACTTAGCGCCATCTAGTGATAAAAGCAGCAGCAGTGCACTCTGCAGTCATTCGGCACTTTCTTACACACTAGGGTAGTTACAGATTTCTTATACGATAGAGGGGCAAATTTTTATGACACCAGGACCCTAGATGGTGATGGCACCAACCGAAGAGCGCATGATACTAATATGACATGTGGACTGCCACCTGCCACTTGTCTTTCTCCGCGACATGTGGTTCATGCACGATGGGGCCCCAGCACATTTTGCAGGGCCAGTCCGGGGATTTTTGGACCAGCACTGTCCGGGTCGCTGGATTGGTAGAGGAGGGCCTGTACCATGGCCAGCGCGATCCCCGCACTTGAATCCAATGGACTTTTGTGTTTGGGGTACGTGAAATCCATCGTGTGCGAAACTGAAGTTGAGAGTAAGCAAGAGTTACGTGAACTGAAGAAGCTGTCGATCAAATCATCATTAATCCCGGATTATTTGCACGTATTTGTGGATCGCTTACGAACAGAATTATAACTTGTGGTGGTATTTTCGAACCGCTTCTCCAGTGCATTTTGGTGCCTGTTTTACATTTTGTGCTTAGGTTTGTGTTGAATTTGCTACTGCAGTCTTTCGCAGTATTGCCAGCGTGAGGTTTCCACCTGGTCGTGATCGTCGGGCTCGGGCTCAGGGCTCAGTACCACGCCGTAAACAACTTGCCTCGGCTGAGGGAAACCAAGAGGTCCCTACACAATGCACTAATTACTGTAAAACGTATTTTTGGTATTTTTTAAAAAAAGAAACAATGGATTGACATTGGAAAATCAAAAAGGTAATAAATTAACTTAGACGTTACTGTATTTATCGTCACATCAGAAAATTGTTTCCCAAAAATTTAAAAACTCCAGAAAAATTATCGGTTTTCTCAATATTTCGAATTTTTTCAGATTTCTGGGTAAAAGTAAAAACAAGCAAATTTACGATATGTTTATACTACTGGCAACTGCGCACCGGGAGATGCGGACCTCCGCGCGATATCAAATAGCGCGGCCAGTCAGTAGCGCCATTAATTAGGGGTTTCGGCTGAGATCAACATTCCTAAGCCGCGACGTAAACCATTCTTTAAGACTGAATTCTTACATGAACAAGCCATTTTTGAAGAACACTCCTGGTTTTTGTTTTACTTCCATAACTGGTAGGACAGTGGAGAACATCATCTTAAAGTTGAAATCAAATGCCACCGGCCCTGATGGAATTAATGCTAAAATGTTATTGTATCTGGTCCCTTATCTTTCTGATCACATTGCTTACATTGTCAATTTCTGTCTAGAAACCATGGTTGTACCTAAATTGTGGAAACAGGCTAATGTTCACCCAGTACCTAAAAATAAAAACCCTACTCAAATGTCCCACTATCGTCCTATTAGCATTTTGCCCACTATGTCCAAGATACTGGAGAAGGTTGTTTACTTACAACTGAACAATTTTGCCTTGGCCAATAACATCATTCCTCGTACACATTCTGGCTTCCGACATAAGCACAGCACACCTTGCTCGACGTTTTCGATGATTTATATAGGGCTTACGACGCAAAGAAAAACACGTGTCTGGTGGTGCTAGATTTCAGCAAGGCGTTTGATACAGTGGACTACGCCATTATTTTATTATTTTGAAAAAGCTTGAATACTTCGGTCTGGATAGTTCTGCGTTGTTATTATTTAGGAATTACTTAGAAGGTCGTTCCCAGCGGGTCACGCTGAGTAGTGGAAGTTCAGATTTGGTTCATTTGAGTTGCGGTGTCCCACAGGGCAGTATTTTAGGTCCTTTGCTGTTTTCTCTTTATACGGCGGATCTTCCCTTTTCTTTAAAGTATTGCTCCTCGCATCAATATGCAGATGACACACAAATATATCTTTCTTTTGACTAGGTACAATGACCGCTTTTCCGCGATACTCAAACTCAACAGTGATTTAGCTGCACTTAATTCCTATGCGGGTTCTCACCGATTATTGCTGAACGATAGTAAAACCCAGTTTCTCATAATGGGAAAAGACAGACTCTTATTGGAGACTGATGAACACTTTAGCTTAAAACTTAATAACACCCAGTTAGGCAAAACAAAATCATGCAAAAATTTTTGATGCAAAAATTTGAGATGCACACGCGTAAACTTATAGGAAAATGTTTTGGTCTACTCAAATTATTTTACTTGCACAAAGATATTCTTGACCCCAATCAAATTCAGACTGTGTGAGAGTAATATTCTTTCACATTTAAGTTATTGCCTTTTAGTATACTGGCCCACTCTGACTGCCAAGGAAAAACATTCTCTACAAATGGTCCAAAATGCTTGTATAAGATTTTCTTTTGGCATCAGAAAATTTGATCACATCTCCGATGCTTTTAAACGATCTGGATCGTTTAACTAGGAAGAAAGATTTTTCATTCAAATGGCTAAATTCGTGTATTCGCTTAGCGTTACCTCTCAGCCAGATTATTTGTACTTAAAGCTTATCAAAAATTCCGACCGCCATGCCCTCAATACCCGCAATTGCCACACCTTCTCTATTCCTAAACGTCGCTAACAAAGCAATTTGAAAAATCGTTTACTTACAACGCCATAAAAACGTTCAGTGCCCGTCCACGACACTTTAGATCTGCGTCTAACCCGAGCGCCTTTGACAAGTTGATTAAAAAATATGTTGAATCTAACAGATTGCACTAAGTTTATTTTTTTTTGTCTCTTAACGACTGACTTGACAGAGATATTGTATTTACGAGTACTGCTTATTTATTTATTTTCTTATGGTGGTTATATAGAGCAGCTTTTAGTTGGATGTCGCCACCGTCTTTCAATTTATCTTGTAATTTTGGTAAGCAAACAATAAAGGCTATTTATTATTATTATTATTATCGACTTAGCCAAAAGGCATTCGCACTCCCTCTACGGGGAACATTCACTCAGATCCCGGGTATCCCGGATACCAAAAGGATCTGGCTCGGACGAGACCCTTGCCATGTTATCGGGCCCTAGGTGACATTGACGTTGTTGGACGATCCCGCATTCCCCATGAATTTCCTAACGGTTCGGGCTGTCGCAAGTAGTACCGCTTTCTGCATGGACCTGTAAAGACTATCAGTTAGACCCAGCTCCTTGATGTTTCTCAGCAAACTTTTTGGTATAACACCACTTGTTGACATGATGATTGGAATCGTCTGGACGTTCTCCATTTCCCATTGCCTTCTGATTCGTTCTTCTAAATCTCTGTACTTCGCGATCTTCTCGACTTGCTTCACACGCAGGTTGTTGTTGTTCGGGATGGCAACATCAATCAGAGTTGTCTGCCTAGAAATTTTATCAACTATTATAAGGTCCGGTCTGTTATGGGCAACTCGTTGATCTGTCAGAACTGTACGATCCCAGTACATCTTGTAGTTGCTGTTCTCAAGAACAGGCTCCGGTGTGTAGCTGTAATATGGGACCCTCTCTGCCTGCACAAGCAGTAGCTTTTCCGCCAGTTCCTGGTGCAAGATCTTGGCAACCGAATCGTGTCGTTCCTTATATTCCGTTGATGCGAACATCTGACATCCTCCTGTTATGTGCTGGATTGTTTCTGAAGTTGGGCACCCGTATCTGCATCTGTCATCCACTACCGATGCATCTCCTACAATGAATTTTAGGTAGTTGCGAGCTGGTATAACCTGATCTTGTATGGCCAGTAGGAAGCCTTCCGTCTCGGGGAACATTCGTCCCGAGGTCAGCCAATAGTTCGACGCTAACTTGTCGACATGTTCCTGGTTAACCTCGTTAGGATGCCTCCCGTGCAGCGGCTTCCCCAACCACCTCTGTAGTTTATCGTTGTCGGTTCGGTGGTGATTTTGACGCTCGTGTTCCGTCAGACGTAGCGGTGTTGAGACGTCTGCTCCGCATATAGCCCTATGTAGTGTGGAGCTGTTGGCTTGCCTGTAGAAATAATTACGCAGCTTTAATATTTGTTGGTCCAATTGCTTGCTGAGATCTGCCAATCCTCTTCCTCCTAGTTGACGTGGCAGAGTTGTTCTTTCTACGGCGCTACGGGGATGATGTTTATGAGCTTTTGTCAGTAGTGTCCTAACTTTTCGTTGCAGGTTGTTGATGTCCGTGTTGGTCCAATTCACTATTCCGAACGAATAGCTGAGTACAGAGCACGCATACGTGTTCAGGGCCTTAAACAAATTCCTGCTGTTAAGATCAGTTCGCACTACTTGTCTTACTCTCTTGATGAATTCATTCGTTAAATCAGTCTTCATTGTTCGATGGTCTATCCTTTGAGCTTGTTTCATCCCGAGATACTTGTATGTATCTTCCTTGCTCATTGCTTCGATCTCCTGGCCGTCCTGCATCTCGTGTGCGCTTTGTTCGAGCTTTCCCCGGATATTAAGGGTGCGGCACTTGTCCAGTCCAAACAGCATTCCGATGTCCCTGGAGAACTCCTCTACAATTTTAAGCATTTGCGTTAGTTGGTTTTTGGTTGCTGCGATCAGTTTTAAATCATCCATATATAATAGGTGATTCAACTTGATCGCTTCTGCGTTGTTGCTTTTGATAGCGAAGCCATATTTTGTAGAGTTCAACCGATGTGATAGAGGGTTCATCGCCATGCAGAACCACAGTGGACTGAGTGAATCTCCTTGGAAAATCCCTCTTCGGATGTTGATTGTGTCGGTCTCGATGTTACTGTCTGCGGTTCTGAGTTGTATCTTAGTGCGCCAGGTTGTCATAACGTGTTCTAAAAAGGAAACTGTATGATGATCTATTTTATACAGCTTTAAGATACCTGTGAGCCAGTCGTGAGGTACGGAATCAAATGCTTTTCTGTAGTCCACATAAGCCATGTGGAGGTTTCGTTGCTTGGAATGAGCCTGGTTGCAGATGACAGAGTCTATGATGAGTTGCTCTTTGCATCCCATTGCGCCCTTCGAGCAGCCCTTCTGCTGCATTGCAATGATGTTGTTCCGCTCGCAGTGAGCATATATTCGCTGCGTAAGGCAAGATGTGATTATCTTGTACAGCGTAGGCAAGCAGGTTATTGGGCGGTACTTGGCAGGGTTATCCGTATTCCGCTGGTCTTTTGGTAACAGGTAGGTTGCACCCTGTGTAAGAAATAATGGCATTTTCAGAGGATCGAACAAGACTTCATTAATTAAGGTAGTTATCTGTTCATGCGTGCACCACAACTTCTTAATCCAATAATTTTGGAGATGATCTGGACCTGGTGCCTTCCAGTTCTGGGAATTCTTGATGACATCGGAGACCTCAGCGGTTGTGAATTGCTCGTGTTGCATCTGGCTATAGTTCCGGCCCATCTCGCGTTCTTCGCTGATCCAACTTGCACTGACATTGTATGGACCTGGTGTGGCAAGTTGATTTCTCCAGAAACCGTCGACCTGTTCTCTGCTAGGGTAACTCGCATTTGTGGCATCGGCGCTAGAATTAAAAGCACGGTAGAAACCCTATGTGGATCTCTAGCTCAACTTCCCGTTTGATAGCGTTAAGTCGCGTTTCTGGAATTCGGTTATTTCTTAGAATAGTTCGATACTGATCTGACACTCTTTGTTCAGACACTTGCATGTGTGGAAACTCCCTGCAGAACTCGGCATGCAGTTGTTGTCGGTAGCCGATCATCTCTTGTCCTAAGTTTGTCACCCTGTAAAAAATACGCATAATCGATTCATTCATGGACACAGTCCATTTCATGCGTCGTCGTTGTAATCCCGCCTCTGTGAACGCTGGCTGAAGTTCCCGCGCAGCACCTTCGGTGGGTGGAACCCTAGTTCTCGTTTGGCTCCCATGTTGTAGATGTTCGTGTTGTTGTTGGGCTGTAGCTGTTTGTGCAACAGGGGCCCGCCTCATCAGCGCCCTGTCACCCTGTTATTATTATTATTATTAAATGCACTTCTGAAAATATGTTCTTATTTTTTGGTTGATTTTAGATTTTTTTTAAATTTTTGATTCATATTAGATATACGCTAATTTTTCTCCACCTGTGGTTCAAATTTTTTACATCCTGACTGAATTACCCGGTATATTTAATACGGGACCGAGACAATACGCAAATAACGGTGCATTTTTTGAAAAAACCGATTATTACAAGTTTTGCCTAATAACTTTTTCTGTTCATCTTCGCATAATGATTGCGTACAAATTTATAGTTTTTAGTAAGAGTTTGTCAAAAAATAGTGTTTTATTACGATCGTTTTCGCGCTGTGTCAACACTGACGCCACTTGACATTTCTGGTAGCCCTTACTAACACTATTGGTATAGGTTAGGGAAACATAGTTCTGCTGTACATATAGAGATGACACAGTAAAAGCTTTGGGAGTGTCTGTTTGTTTTCTATAAGAAAATTAGCTTGACCTTACTAGCATTCATGATGATAACCTGCTTCAATTAAATTCAGTTAATATTTAAGGTCTAGAGTTATATTGAAAAACGATCTACCTTGAAACATGACTATAGCTGGTATTTCTCTCTAGGTGCAATACGATAAAGGATGTACCTGACTAATCGACTCAACGTTATCATCTACCAACCATATTTTTTTTAGGTATATTGCTATATACCTTCTAGTAGTTGAGTTGAATCCTCTAATCCTCTCAGCCTTTGCTCGCTCTAAATTTTAATATACGTCAATCATACGGTGCCCACTTTCCAATTTATAGATTCCATAAAGTAAAGCATGTCCAGAAGAAGAAATTAAATAATAAAAATTTAACCTTTAAGCAGTATTCCGAAAGGGATGTTAGGAATGGTTTCAGATTCAATCCTTGAATTTACGAAGGAAAAGTTTCTCTAGGTTGTTGCAATAGTCGCAATATATATATATATTTTTTTATTTTATTAACAACATGCAAAAATGAGAGTTATACGATGGCGAGTCAAAAACTTAAAACAGCGCAAGATCAAAGTACCCCTATTTTGTGTCGTAGAGAATATAAGAGAAAGTTGTTTGCAATGACAAATTATACATAAATACAAAATCATGGCCTTATATATATATTTTTTTAATTTTTATAATAATTTTAGTTTCAGTTTTTTCATTTGCCCGTGAAGGAAATTTTCCACCACCAAGTTCTAACAATTTTTCAACTCATTCGCGTTTATACCTACTGACCGTGGCTATTAATAAGGAATATGTAAAAACCCAGAAAATATGTCGAACAAGCAGTTTGTTGTTGCGTTACGCAAAATACTTAGTGTCCATGCTTCACAACAACGGACTTAAGTATTTTTTGTAGAAAACCATGTGTTATGTATATATAATTACATTTTTAAACTCCGCCATAAACTTTACATTATTTTAGGAATGATGATCTAAGTACATCTAAATTAAACTGTTTTCGAAATATTTATTGAAGTTTTTAATTAAGGTTTTAATTATTGGATGAAATATGATAATATGAATATGTTTAATCAAATTTGATAGTTTACGTTTTAATGTTTAGTAAAATGTTTTAAGCCTGGTTCATGCAGCTTCTTTATCTTTTAATTTTACTTTATCTTTAAGAAATAACCAATGGCATTTGTCCCTTGATTTGAACTGACCAATGACATTTAATGTTTCTTAAAGATAAAGAAAAATTAAAAGATAAAGAAGCTGTATGAACCAGGCCTAAATGTTATAATATGTTATGTAATACCTTTTGTTAACATGATATATCATGCTAAACAAAATATATGTAGGTATATGTTTTATTGGTATGATATTTCTATTAAATTAAAAAAATACAAAATTTTCCTGTTTTTCTAGTTGAAAATTCGCCATAAGTGCACTTGCAGCGAATGTGTAAAATTTATTTACTGTAACTATTATTATAAAAATCAGTGTAAAATAAAATTATTTGCTCGATTATTTGTATCTGGTATTTTCTTGCGTAAGATGCGAGGTCTGTGAATGTTTTAATAGAAGGCCATGATTTAGTATTTATCTGTATTAGTATTTATCTGTATTTGTATCTGATATTTTCAATACCCTTAAGGTACTTGCGTAAGATGAGAGGTCTGTGAATTTTTTAATAGAAGGCCATGATTTAGTATTTAGGTATACATAATATGCTTTTTCATTGGAAACAACTTTCTCTTACACATTTTTCTCTACGACGCAAAATACGGGTGCTTTACTCTTGTGTCGAACTTAAGTTTGCCGCGATATCTGCATGACGATTTCAAGACCTTATTTTGGTTTCAGTCAGTTTTTTATTTCGGCGCAAAATAATAGTTTTTTACAGGCCAGATGCGTAAGTAAGAGGAGGTTGTTTAAAGACCGAGGCAACGCGAGCGTTGCCTCGGTCCTTAATAACCTCCGAGGCCAAAAAAGAGCTTACGCATCGTGCAATGTATTACATTTTTCCTGCTACCGACAATTTCAGGTACTTTGAATAAAGCTCTAAAGACATATGGGGTAGATTGTGAGTAATATTGATCTTCAAAATAACCTTTGTTCCAGTCGCGCACCTAGGGGAGCAGGGGGCCTCGCTCCCCCTAGGTGCCCCCTAGACCTCCCATACTTCTCGAGGGTGGTATCGTAGATGTACTGTCCTCTGTGCGACTCTCGGCAATTATTTTCCCAATCCGAGACCTGGCCTGGAAATTGCTTTTAATCATAAAATATTTTGTATGCAATACTTCAAACTTTTTAAGTTGCCCCCCCCCCCCCCCCAATCGTATTTTCTGGGTGCACACTGCTTTGTTCAGTTACTGAAAATGATAATCAGTGATAAATATAAGAGGCAGAATGCAGCGATAATAAAAAATATATAAAATATGTTGAGCTTTGTATGGGATTTGAACGCTGGATCTACGAATTACTAATCGCGTACTCTCACCCTACTGGTAGCAAGGTGCCTGTCAAATTTCTTCTTTTATGCGGCTCTTATTTGACGCAAGAGAAACAGTGATATTATTAATTTTTCTTTGGTATAATTCGTGTTCTTTATGATCAAAACCAGTTTGTAAAACGATTGTTGTGAAACCTATTAAAATTGACGCAAGATTCGCGTTGCCACATATATTTTATTAATGGTTTTAAGGTCCTTGCTGCGTAAGGGTTGCTAAGCAATACTTTTTGACTTTCACTTTCGGACCTGTTGGCGAGTATGTAAAGTGTACTTTCGGGGGAGGGAGCAGGAAAAAAAATATCTATGTGTTGCGTATATTCTGCCGGTCATTGTAATATAATAAAGAGTGATTTTTTGCTGTTTCATCAGATCTCTGTAGCTCCCTTATTTCTGATTATAAAGAAAAATTGTAGATAATTTCGGACTTAATAAGATAATCGAATCCCGTTTTTTTGTTGTTTGTGATTTTTGAAATATGACATAAACTTGTGTTTTTTTAACAGTACCTAAATCATAGTTGGCAGTGGCCTTATCAAATCGGCTATTTTATGAGCTTTCAAAGATATAATACTCGGCATAGTTATTATAAAAAATAAAAGAGCTATGGTCAATTTTGTGATTTTTTTTTTAATTTTCACATAGTCAGCCATGGAATGTTATCATAATTACATTATATTTTATAATAAGACATACTTCAAACTTTCAAATATTTTATTTTTAGCTGGTAACAAAATGTAACAAAATAAAACAAAAATTATCATGATCGAGCTCCACCACATAATTATTTGCCCGTAAGCTCTATCCAAACCACCAACATACCCCACTAGTCAGAAGTGCACCCCCCTAAATAAAGCCATCATCTACCCATCCTAACAAAGAGAGGCCAGCCGCAGCGGGACCGGCCTAATTTTTAAGTGGAGATTAGCGGGAAGACCATGCGTGCATATCCTCCCAGGTGAGGCGCATTGTCGCCGCCAGCTGTCCCGAGGATTAGCCGGGGAAATAACAACCAAGTCGGTCGGGAACACCGCGGATTACGGGATTATGGAGGGGCGGGGGGTACGGAGGGCCTATGGCCTCCCGGCCGACACCCTCTCCCCTCCGATCTGGTAATTTATACCGGAATTTAATGGACGGTGTTGCAGCGGTTCGGCCAACTTGCAATAACTACACGAAATTTCTACAGAGTACTTCGGAGAGTCAAACTTCAGGCACCAAAACAACTTCGGTGCTTATCGCATTATTAAACAGCAAAATCTACTTTTGCTTTTCGCTAAGCGTTTTCTGAGCCACCTTTATATGTGAAACGAACTACCTTCCATAACTGGACCACCACCACTATATTAAAGACATGTGCATAGCGCTGATTCAAGCGATCGCCACTGCGGCGCCACATGACGAGAAAATGCACAGGATGTTTTAATGTTAAAAACTTCAATGTTGCAGAATCTTTTATAAAATAAAAACCTGCAAATGTGTCTGTTACAACGAATTTAATAGCAAGCAAAGGTATTTTGGTATAGTACGTACGCATTTATACCGTTGATCTTTTGCCTACCATAAAACGGTCATTATCCCTTTTACCATAAAATGCCTGGAATTTCCTACAGGGTAGGAACCGTAATTCATAATATAAATACAATTTTAAGCAGGTATTTTTTTTATACTTATAAATATAGCTAATTGTATCAGCGTTGTATTAGTGTTATAGTGTGGCGTTGTGGTGCTTTGTGCTGATAGTGGGTCATCTAGTGTCATGTTCAGAAGAAAGCATTTTGCCCTTGATGCTAAAGAAATAATTAAAAATGTGTATCAATCGTTGTTGGCAAGAGGCCATAATTCCAGAGATGCTTTAGCAAAGACATCTGCCTTAACAAATACTCCTCTAACTTCGGTAAGGGACATAATATTAAAACCTATTATTCCCAAAAAAAGCGCAGTGACTCCGGCACAATAAGAAGTATTGACGAGTATGATGTGGATTTATTAAGAAGAAAGATTTACCAAATGTATGAAGAACAATCTGTACCCACCTTGGTTTCCCTAAAGAAGAGGCTGATCAACGACGAAACAAACATTTCTTGTGGTATTACGACCCTTAGAAAAATGCTGCTCAAAATGGGATTTAATTGGGACAAATTTTAATGGAATCTCAACGTTTACGAGAATGGCGTTATCAATATCTAACAGCTATTACACAATATAGAGCAGAAAATCGCCCAATTATCTACATAGACGAAACTTGGTTTGATACCCATGACACTGCAAAAAAAGGATGGGTTGATTTTTCACAAAACTGTCAAACCAACCAGGGCCCCTTCAAATGAAGGCAAAAGAATTACGATAATTCATGCAGGTTCAGAAAATGGGTTTGTTCCGAACTGTCTTTTGCTTTCAGCTAAAAACATAGCAGTCTCTTCCTTAGATTACCACCAAGACACTGACGCAAAACTGTTTGAAGATTGGTTTGAACATCGTCTTTTGAAAAATATACCAGAAAATAGCGTTATTGTAATGTGACAAACTTGCAGCTGAAATTGGACATGTAGTGTTGCGTCTTCCCCCTTTCTACTGTATTTTTAACCCCATTGAGTTAAAATAGCACCAATTAGAATCAAATATTAGAAGAAATAATATTTCTCCCACATTAAATATATCCGTAATAGAATTAATAAAGAACGTAGTAAGTAACATCTCTGCGGACATTTGGAAAAACTCTACACAACATGTAATTAAGGTGGAAAATTCTTATATGTGTATGCGTACAAATGTTCAACCACTGATAATAAGTTTAGGTTTAGATGAGGATAATAGTGATGGTGACACAGAACTAATGCAGTAAGGAATAAGGAACAATTGAGTTTCCAAATTTAATTATGTCTTCATACCGACAAGTCAATTTGCAAAACTCCGGCTGGCGCTGCATAAAAACGTCTTTCTGATAAGTAAAGGGTGGAATATATGCATTTAATTATTTCAATCGAAATGTGCGCATATACAGGGTGAGTCACATCTAAAGGCAGAGCCGAAAGCACAAGGTAGAACTCGCTACAATAAGCACATACGCTTAATAAACATTAGCTCAAAAACGCTTGGTTCTCCATATACAGCGTGTTGAAAATTTTCCAAAAATAACATATTTTTAAAAAAAATTTCGATCCAGTTTAATAATTTCAACCAAATTTGGTACACATTATGCATCGGTAGGTTGCCATTTTGTGCAATAATTTGGCCTCATTCAGATGACCAGCGGCGTAGATACAAATAGTTACTCTAAATAATTGTAAAAGAATGAATACAGTCCTGTGCAAAACCAAAAATTTTGCCTTTTTTTGGAGAGCCCATTCAATTTGGAACAAAAAGCGCCTCTTGGTATTTTTTATTTCTGGTACAGTTTCTTCGTAACTTTGGATTTTTTAAACTAGTGCCAAGGTGATTAAGCTGGCATTTAAAATAAAATTATTTGTATCCGCCGCTGCTCATCTGAACAGGGCCAAATTATTGCACAAAATGACAACCCATAATATGTAGGTATTAAATTTTGTTGTAATTCCTAAACGGGCTCGAAAGAAATTAAAAAATATATGTTAAAAGTTTCAACACGCTGCATATGGAGAACCAAGCGTTTTTGAGCTAATGTTTATTATGCGTATGTGCTTATTTTAGTGAATTCTACCTTGTGTTTTCGGCTCTGCCTTTAGATGTGACTCACCCTGTATATGCATCATTTTTATTTAAAATATGCAATAATATGCATTTATTTGGCCAAATATGCAATAATATGCATTTCTATTACATGTACAAATACCTTAAAAAACACCAAAACTGATTTTAGAGAAAGGGTTTATTTTAAGAAAAATGAAAGAAAAACAAATACATGAAATACTTCGTAAAATACCTATATTAAAGCAGAATTATGAAAACATTTTAATTTGAAATTGTGTAGTAGGAATTTATGATTAAGTACTTTTCAAAGTTTTCCGATAAAAATCTTTGCCTTCTGTCGGTAAAAATATGTTTATATATAGAAAAGCTTCTCTCAACATCTGCCGATGTAATAGGACAATATATATTTTAATTTGGGTAATAAGGTACAAGGCCAAGGTGCAACTTCGTTGGATGATTTATTACCATCAAAAATACTCTTTACTGACATTAAAGATTTGAACCCTTGATTGTTTTCTACAGTAGAGCATCTAATTTTTTTCTAACTTTAATACCTACATCACCGGGAACCTTTCTACATTTAGCGGAAAATGTTTGAACAAAATCAACCGATTCGCTTAAACCTAAATTTGTACTTTCTAATGAAAGAATTATGATGAAAAACAAGTACGTTTTTTTTTTTTACCTCTAAACTTGATCTTCGGCTTTTCCAGTCTATATTATTATATTTGTGTTTTTTTTTTGTGTTTATCCTGTATACTGGAATAAAGTCCTATTATTATTATTATTATATCTGGGTATAAAACTAAAATTAACTTTAATAAAAACAAGTTGGTTAGCTACATCCGCTTGACTTATTTGCACTATACTGCGAGTTGTCTCTGGGCTCTCATAATCTTGGTTATATCTTGGTTATTTTAGACGTAGTTCGTTTATAATTTCTGCGGCAATTTTGATACACCTAATCGATTTTTATCGCTCTCGTTCCGTATAGGTAAAGTTTTAAAAAATTTAGTACTTTGAGTTGGCACAGAGAAAATACAGGTTGTAAATTTGTTATTGGATCTTTGCATATCAATACCAATACCCTGTGCGGTCCTGTTGACTATTCAACAGTTGAATAGTCAGTTACTATTTTGAGGTAATTCCATGGCATACTTCACACTTGACTCTTGACCAGCCAGAATCCTTTAAAATTTCTATTTTTCTAAATTTTGGGTCCCTGTAGAACATAACATCATGTATATTTTTCTATGGTGTCCTTATTAACGCTGGGGTCTCCGATTTTAAACAAAAAAATCGCTAAATGCCTTTGGTGAAAATTGGAGGTACCTATAAAAAACGTGAAGCCGGTCCCGGATTTGTATGTTGACAACCATAATAAGACCAAAAGACGCGGTTTGAAGATCTTTCAAATAAAGGGTCGGGGGAATATCCCCAAAAATAAAATCATTGAAAACGCTACTTCATTTGCGATTAACAAAAATTAATATTTCAATGTTTTTTGAATAATAACTTTTTAACGAAATATAATAAAGAAAAATGATATTAATGAAAAATGTTCAGAAAAATTAGGGCTTTCGAACGATGTAACAAAAGGGTTATGTTGGTGGGGAAAAATGTTGGCGTCGCGACGCCTAGCGTTGTATTGTCAGAGTCGCTAAATGGGCAAATTTGTTCCTTTGTACAGGGTGTTCCCGTATATTTGGACCCACCCCTAGAGTCTATATTTTTCGAGTTAGAAAAAAATTACTTAAATGAAAGTTATAGGGGTTTTTCTGAACCGCTAGGATCTGTTACTAGATAAAACAAATGAGCGTCGCAAATTTATGAAAAAATATAAACTTACTTTTTTAATGTAACACCCTGTATATTTGTGGATTTTTGAATTGCACGCATTTTTCCGATTCCAACAATATGTTTGCTCTAAGCATTCGCATGATATTCCAAATTGCAGATAAATATGATCTTTCTATTTAATCAAGGTTGCCATGGAAAAACATTTCGATTTAGGCAAGGGCATTCCTGTCAATCCATTATTTTTGGGACAATACACCTTGGTACCCTATAACTTTCATTTAAGTAATTCTTTTCTAACTCGACAAATAGAGGCTGTAGGAATGGGTCAAAATATACGGGAACACCCTGTACACCCTATATAATCTCCCATATATAATATCTCCATATCTTGGACTGTTTTCCACCAAAAGAGGCTGGGCGTCTAAAAATGATCTCCCTGTACATTGTACATATTTTGGTGCTTAAATAATGATTTCATCTTCAAATAATTGATCTCTATATTTGCAGAGTCTACGCGGTTTGTACGGAGCATCCCAAATTGGACGCTTTTGGGGGGTTTCTCGTTTCTCGTAGGGTATCGAAAGGTAAGCAGAAGGAGCTAAGTGCTGGTTTTTCGAGAAAATTTGAATGCCACAAACCGCATCCGGATATATCTCGATGTCTCGATTCGTTTTTGAGATACAGCGCGTTTTTCTTTTTATTGCGTTTCTTAAACGTGTTTGTGAATATTTTCGAGGAAGAATACCTCTCTACATCAATTAATTCTATACAGGGTGAGTCATTAGTAATGGCACATAGTGCAACCGCATATATTTTGGGCCAAAATATTACGATTAAGACTAATATGCCTTATATAAATGTTGTTTGTTTAAGAGAGACAGGGCGTTAAAATTTGTTTTTTGAAATTTGATTTTGGCTACATCCCCCAACATAATCAAGCTGCTACACTTAAATTTGGCACTGATATGTTCTTGGGGATGGAAAATAAGCTAAAAATGTCAATCTCGCCGTATTTCACAGAAGGCGCCACTTGCGCTGTTTTTGGATCTTGCTTTTACTCTAACTTTTTTGAGGTTATCTTTTTGGTCCTGCAGGTCAATCATTTTAGTGCATCTTTTCATTCTGCAACAAAGAGGTACTCTTGTTTCGTAACGATCGAATCAACCGTTTGCTTTGAAATTGCCAAAACGTGCCCCAAAACACCAGTTGACTTTCAATATTCGAAAAATAAAAATTTTCACCTACTGTTTACAAATATTACAGATCAACTGTACATTGTAAATGAAGAAAAAATGCCAAATGAATACTGATCGAAACACATTCTATTTCTTGAAATAGGGTGTCCAAATTTTGCCGGGTTTCAATCCGTTCCATTTTGAAAGTGAACATTTTTTTGACATTCTTCATATAGGTTTTTTTCTCGTTGTGCAATATTTGAAAGCAGTAGGTGAACATTTTATTTTTCGAATATTGAAGTCCACAGTTTTAGGGCACGTTTTGGCAATTTCGACGTAAACGGTTGATTTGATCGTTATAGCACAGAATAAATAGCTTATTACTCGTTAGTCTGTGGTTATAGTTATAAAACAAGGGTACCTTGTTGTTGCAAAATGAAAAGGTGCACTAAAATGATGGATCTGCAAGACCAAAAAGATAACCTCAAAAAAGTTACGAGTCAAAGCACGATCCAAAAACAGCGCAAGTGGCGCCTCTGTGAGATAGGTAAAAATTGATACTTTCAGCTTATTCTCCCTCCCCAAAAACATAGCAGTGCCAAATTTTAGTTCAGCAGTTTGATTATGTTAGGAGATGTAGCGAAATGAAATGCGATTTCAATAAACAATCTTCAATGTATGCCCTGTATCTCTTAAACAAACGACATTTCTATAAAACATATTAGCCTCAATTATAATATTTTGGCTCAAAATATATGCTGTTGCACTATGTGCCATTATTAATGACTCACCCTGTATACGCGCAAAAATATTTTTACCGAAATCGGAAATACCTATTCAAAAACGAAGAAGTTATGGCACGTTTAAGAAACTCAAAAAAAGATTAACGCCCTCTATCTGTCAAACTCTATCAGGATGCGGTGTGCGGCATTCAACTTTTCTCGAAATTGTTTTTTTACATAAATGAAAAAAAAGGAACAAAAAAGTTACTAGACATTATGAGAAACGTCCTATCTTCTAATATAAGATATCAAAGATTGAGATGCTGTTTTGGGCATTCAAAGTCGGCTCAAAAGTCGAGCTCTAGACACCTACCTACATCCGAGGAAAAATGCTCTAGGCCAACCAGTTTTTTGCAAGCAGAAGCCAAAACTAAACAAGCTTCTCCCGTACATTTATTTCATAGATGGCGCCCCGATGACGGAAATAAGGATTGCGCTTTACGGATTTTGGTTTTGTGTAGGTATAGATTTTTGTGTGGAACCAAATTATTGGGTTTGAATTATTTCAAAGTTTATTTTATTATTTTTTAGAACATTTAAATAAAATTTGTATAATATTATTAAGACTCGGTCTTGTTTTACAAAGCAAACGCCGCCCAAACGTTTTTATGCTGTTCCAAGTGACTTCATTTATACCAGAGCTGGGTCAATTACAATTAAAAACTGACCAATTACAATTCCAATTACTTTTGTAGGAATGTAATTAGATACAATTACAATTCCTTTGATATTTTGAAATGTAATTGAATTACAATTACAATTACTTGTATTTGGAATTGGAACTGATATAAACAATTACTTTTTCAATTACTTCTTGTTTGCTTTATTTTCTATTAAATTTGTATTCACCAAAATAAGGTAGGTACTTACCTAGTTACTTAAAAAAGCATAACTGATAACTTAACTATATTAAGCATTATTTGTTCTGCGATGCAAAAATATTCTAGTCTTTGTAAATGGCAAATATTCAAATTAAAATAAATAAAATGTACAGGGTGGGCCAAATTGGACACTTTTAAAGGGAAACTTCTATTTTTAATGGAAATAGGCGAAGGCTGATATCGGTGTATGAGGCTCATTTTTATGATAAAATTAATGGCGAAAATCGCAAATCGATATCTGTCACCGTTCTTGAGTTACAGAGCGTTTTTCGAATATGTGCGTTTTCGAAAAGTGGCCGTAACTTTTTTCAGGATGAAAATTTTGTGTTTCTGTAAAAACATTTCTAAAGTACTTTTTCACGTAGAATCCAACGCTGCTACTACATTTTTTTTCAAGTCAATGGTTTAAGAGTTACTGATGAAAAATGAAAAAATTCTTCATAAAAGCTATTAGTAATTGATAACTACTTAAGTAAATCATTAAGTGTTATATATTTTTGGAATGTTAATTTTTTGCTCTATTAAAAAATGCAAAAATATACAGGGTGTTCCATTTTAAAAAAAAATTTTCATTAGTAACTCTTAAACCATTGACTTGAAAAAAAATGTAGTAGCTACGTGAAAAAGTACTTTAGAAATGTTTTTACAGAAACACAAAATTTTCATCCTGAAAAAAGTTAAGGTCACTTTTCGAAAACGCACATCTTCGAAAAACACCCTGAAGCTCAAGAACGGTGACAAGATAGAGATTTGCGGTTTTCTCCATTAAGTTGATCATACAAAATGAACTTCAGCCACCGATATCAGTTTTCGTCTATCTCCGTTAAAAACAGGAGTTCCTTTTAAAAGTGTTTTAAAAGTGTCCAATTTGGCCCACCCTGTACACTATTTTAATGAACACAACGAATTACATTCAGTAGATAACAGTATAAATATAGTAATACCTATGTCTAAAAACACAATGGCCTCACAGAGTCACAGCTCAGTTTCTATGAAAATAAAACTGAAAATAAACGGCTACATGAATAGAGAAATAAAATAAATCTTTTAAAATGTATACAAAAAAATCTTAAGGCCGTGCCATATATGGGCTTTACAAGAGATATAAGAAAAATAAAAAACAGGCCTCTTTGTTAAGAAATTTTGTTAGCTTTCATTATTACCAACATTTCAAAATTATTATCAGTTAGAGCATACCTTTTGGGGGGCATTCACAATTGTCGCAAACGAAAATAGTCTCTCGACTGGTGCTGACGATGGAAGAATACGATTATATTTAAAAAAAAACTTTTCTAATTATTGCGGACTTTGTCAGTAATGACGCATTTATTTTGCATTGCATTTTGTTGGCCAGGTTGGCCTAAACAACGTTGCAATATTTCCAAAATCAATCCACCGCAAGAGGAGATTGTGTTAGTAATTGTAATTGAAAAAGTAATTGTAATTGGACAAGTAATTGTAATTGGAAAAGTAATTGTAATTGAAACAGTAATTGCATTAAAGGAATTTTAAAAAGGAATTGCAATTCTCAGAAGTAATTGATTTTAAATTACAAGTACAATTCCTTTTCAAAAAGTACTTGATATTAAATTACAATTACTGTCTCTATTTCAAAAGTAATTCCAACTAAGTACAATTCCATGAAAAGGAATTAATTGACAGTTCAATTACTTTTGCCTAATTACTTGCCCAGCTCTGATTTATACCATCAGAGCTTTTTTTGCAACAAATAATACTTAATATAGTTAAGTTATCAGTTATGGTGTTTTAAGTAACTAGGTAAGTACCTACCTTATTTTGGTGTCCACAAATTTAATAGAAAATAAAGCAAACAAGAAGTAATTGAAAAAGTAATTGTATACATCAATTCCAATTCCAAATACAAGTAATTGTAATTCAATTACATTTCAAAATATCAAAGGAATTGTAATTGGATCTAATTACATTCCTACAAAAGTAATTGGAATTGTAATTGGTCAGTTTTTAATTGTAATTGACCCAGCTCTGTATACCATACCATATTTCGTTGGTGTATAGTAGGTACAGTAATATCATAAATATAATATGGTATGTGATGCTTTCCTAAAATTAACAATAACACGTACAAGTTTCTCTACAACGTGGGACTCAAAAAAATCAACTCTGACGACATTATTTTATTTGTTAGCGTATTAAAATCGAGAGAGTTACCAACGCCAGTGATTCGATAATAATGAAGGATGAAATGAAATAAAA
This sequence comes from Pseudeuparius sepicola, assembly GCA_963920635.1. NCBI lineage: Eukaryota > Metazoa > Arthropoda > Insecta > Coleoptera > Anthribidae > Pseudeuparius > Pseudeuparius sepicola. The sequence goes on along the minus strand of OY987302.1, from coordinate 38,979,072 downwards.
CGAGTAAATACCAAACGCAAATATCTCATTAAGTGTGCGCCATAGGCGTGCCTTGATGTAATCTTGGAAAGCAGCATTGGTCAATTAAGTGGCCAGGTGCCTCATGGACTGCCCATCAATGATTTGTTGCCTGTCTTTCAGGTATCAGTGTTAATACTCCGCTGATTTTTATGCGTGCGTCCTCTTTCTCTACGTGCTTCGCACGAATCCCTGTTCTCGCAGTTCCTGAGCGAACCATACTTATAAACTGTGGTTTTAGGTATATCCAGAGCTGAACTTTTGTTTAGTTGGTAATGAAGACAATACATTTTATGTCTTAGAATTGTCTCTGACAGAACTGATTTAGTGGTGCGGTGCAACGAAAAATTGTCCTTATTGGAAGGCTATTGCTGGTTGCGGGTCGTTATTAATTTAATCACTTCAATATGCCTTAATTAGCGGAAACACTATACGCTATTTTTCTACATATTGCAAGTGACAGCTAAATTTAAAGTCTATTTAAATAAGTATTAGTTCAGTCAACCGGTAGTTTAAAGTGGAAAGTTTTGGTGTAGGTAATTGTTTTTAATGTTTTTTTTTTATGTTTTTTTTTTGGGGTACTGAACACGAATCTGAAGTTGTCCAACAAAAAGTTTCCAGGCAAATATCAGAAACCATAAAAAAACTCTAAAAATAATGTTTTTTAGTGGTTTTCATTTTATAACTGGCGGAACAAACTACTTAAACAAAAAGTGCAAATGGAGTAAAATAAAGAGGAAAAATTATCTACAATTTGTCATTCTCAACATTTTTTTCTACATCGTATGTTTTCCTTGCAAAAGAGTGTTGAAACATCAAGAAACTTTTTTTATTTCATGTATGTAAATATTATTCTACTATAGGCTAATTGAGATTTTCTAGTTTTTTCAACAAGTGGCAGCCCCTTTTTAATTCCTTTTTTAATAGACCTGTTTGTGCGCGCGTACTCTTGCGGACATGTCAGCGATGATTGAATAATCTATTTAATTAAAACAGGCAACCATAATTACACATCGTAAGCAGTGCGAAACATGCCTATCTAAAGCCTTTTTAAGATGCACAGTCGAACAATATAGTTAAGCATTCACAGGGTAAGATACTCCTTATAGCGAAGATGCCAAAAAATTATAAAAATATGTATAAAATTGGTTAATTGCCTGTAATTCGTCGAATCTTTTACGGAGCACCACGCCACCACGCGACTATAATCCAAACTTGTTGTCAATTGAAGGCGTCTACACTGAATAGCGACCTCTATCCGAATAGCATTGGAACTGATAAAAAATGCCAGTGCGTACTCTTAGGGGCTGCTCTTAGGTGACCTAACCCTACATTTATGTATATGACCCCCCTTAGACACGGCTTCCATGGTTTCTCCAAGGCAGCCTTCCATAGTTCTTCTGCACCTGAAACAAATAATCCTTGACTTAATTCCAAATGATTGCAATTTATTGAATACATATTATGAATACCTATTTAGTAACATATTTTGAACACACAAATAAATAGTGGGTGAAGAAATAAAGGTGGGATAGAATTATCATTGCATAGTTATAATACCTTCAAGTGATTCTGGGAACTCTTCAATTTCTGCAACGGGTATGTTACAGCTGTTCTTGCATTTCGGACACATATTAGAACAGTTAAGGCGTTGACTGATATATTTTTAAAGATTGTTCACTGCTGTCGGCTGTCACGTCTGACACATTTTTGGCTCACCATGCGCTTTCCGGAGATAAAATACAATGCAGAATACATTGTTAGCCATCAGAGCCATCTGTTTTCCAGGACATAAAACTATAGCCGTGAGAAGTCTTTATAAATACGTCAGTCAACGGTTAAGGCCTGCTTTTTTGCATCCACATTTAGTCTGACAGGTCTTCACGCATTTGCAAGAAATAAGTTTTAAAACTGCTTCAGGTGCTGGGAGCTGGAGCATTGGTACCTACTTGCTGCAGACCCCATTTGGTTTTCTTCCAACCTCATTGCTCAGGACCTTTTTATTTCCAAGCCATTGTTGTACTTGAAAGTATAGTCTCAAAGAATGTTGCTGTGCTGCAACCTTGGTAGGAGTTAGGGACGCCAAATGTGATTTTGTTCTGTAAGGCAAGGAACTACAGGTAAAATAATTCAGTTAAAAAGAAGTTGCGTTTCATTTATTTATTTATTTATTGCTATTTGCCAAAAATGACCTATTTCCCTGATATTTCAACTCTCTTTTGCGTGGAAACCATATGATGTACAAAAAAAAATGTTAAGAGACATTAATTGTAGGCAATTTTCTCCTCTTTATTTTACTGTAGCACGACTTTTGGTGTAAATAGCTTGCTTTGCAAGTTATAAGCCGAAAATCACTAAAAAACATTATTTTTAGTGGTTTTTTAATGACTTTTCATATTTGCCGCGAAAATTGTTGTTGGACAACTTCAGATTCGTGTTCAGCATCACAAAAAACATAAAATAAAGCACTAAAAACAATTACACCAAAACTTTACACTTAGAACCCTCCTTGATTACCATTTATTGACTGAACTATACATATATTGTGCAGATAATTTCGACCAAATTTTGAATAAGTCCAGAGTGATCCACATAATGTAGAGACAAAAGTTTTAGGATTTTTGGTGGGCTTTTCCATGGCCTTATTGAAATTGATACGGAGTGTTCCTCAAAGCTATACAAACCAAACTTTTATGTTTGTTATGCTTTACCCTTCATCTCGATATCAGCGATGTTGGACTATGTACAGGGTGTTCCCGTATATTTTGACCCATCCCTAGACCCTTTATTTTTCGAGTTAGAAAAAAATTACTTAAATGAAAGTTGTAGGGTTTTTTCTGAACCGCTATGATCTGTTACTAGATAAAACAAATGAGCGTCGCAAATTTATGAAAAAATATAAACTTACTTTTTTTAATGGAACGCCCTGTATATTTGTGGATTTTTGAATTGCCCGCATTTTTCCGATTCCAACAATATAAATATGTTATATGTTTGCGCTAAGCATTCGCATGATATTCCAAATTGCAGATAAATACGATCTTTATATTTAATCAAGGTTGCCATGGAAAAACATTTCAACTTAGGCAAGACCATTCCTGTCAATCCATTATTTTTACACCTTGGTACCCTACAACTTTCATTTAAGTAATTTTTTTGTAACTCGAAAAATAAAGGCTCTAGGGCTGGGTCAAAATATACGGGAACACCCTGTACATGCTAACGTGTCTTACAGCTGTTTTTACATTACAGGGCATTCATACGTTTGCGGTTAAAGAGAGTATGAGAAATTAATTTTTGAAAATAGCACCCCCTATAACGTTAACGGTCATTTTATAATCATCCAGACAAAAAAGCTAAGACTTATATTACCGGTCCAGGGCAAAATATGGAAACATGGACCTTGAGTTTGTTCAAAATGATTGTGAACATTTTAAGGATACTATTTTTACATTTTTCCTCATATTCAATTTAACCGCAAATGTTTCGTTTCCGAGATACGCAGTATCAGTAAAAACGGTTGGAGCAAACATAATTAGCATACACTAGTCGCACCGAAAGACTGCGTCCGCGGGGAAGTGGGGCTGCGCGGAGTGCGTTTGTTGCTATTAGCTGGCCGTAACAACGCGACGCAGCGCGTTTCATTATTTATAGTTTTGAAAACTTGGTAGTATTTTCGGGATCATAAGTCGTTCAGCGTATACAATACATAGCCAAGCGCAATATCATATCACATTTTTCCACCAATTATTTCCGCATATGAAAATTTAAGTAAACTAACAATTTATTTACTTCTTGTCAAAAAGTAATCTTTCCGCACGCTTTTGATTCCGTCGGCGTTAGTTCTGCCCACGGGCGGATCTCCACCCCTTTTACTTTCCTCACCGCTGCGCGTACTATAGATATTTCCACCGTTAGAGTGAAAAAGAGGGAAACTTTCTTATTTTACATTTTACAGAAAAAAAAAACGTACACTTACTTGGTAAGTAGTTAAGCTTGTATTTAAAATGAGATTGCCATAGAGAAACTATTACTGTTGTGAATAAGAGGGAATAATGAGGTTGCCATGAAAGATATAGGTTAATTTATTCGCTCTAAATTTTTGTAAATGTAATTGGTTAAAGTGGGCCGATTTTACTACAAATAATGGGAAATAGCAATTCAGTTGTAATTTTTAATTAGTAGTTTAATTAGTTAATTGTTAGTGACTCTGACCCTATTTCGAAAGATTAAAAATAAAGGTACTTAGTTTATTATTATGACATTTTATGTTTTTTATTTTTCTGAACATTCCTTGCAAAACTTTTAATCAAGTGTGCCATTTTTCGTGAAATGTAAAATAAAAAACTTATCCCCTCGGTTATCCCCCTTATTCACTCTACTCGTGTAATACTGTATAGAATATACATGCTAACACCCTGTAACAATTTCAAGAAGGCCTTGGAAAGCCCACCAAAGATCCAAAAACTTGTGTCTCTACATTGTTTCCTTTAACTTGAAAAATAAAGAAGTAAAGAATGTTATGTGGATCACCATAATATACAGGGTTAACTATGACTTAGTACAAAAATTTTTACCACGTGCGCAGGGTGGCTTAAGAAAACCTAGAAAAATATTTTTAGATTTTTTTTACGATCTTTAAAAAAACGGGTAAAGACCCCTATTTTCCCTGTAAATCCCCTCCTTTAATGACGTCATCCAATTTGGCTTCTGAAAGTACTGACAGCTGACGTGATTTTCCGCGGTGTTGCCGTTGATTTAGGAACGGTGAAAATACCTTTTTACTCAAACAAATTTAAAAAATACATAAATAACAATCGATTTGAATCTGTACAGATGCAGCGCTATTAGATTCCCCTTACCTTAGCTCGTATCCGGACCGGTTCCTAGTCTCGCGGAAAGCTGAGTACCGCGACACCACAAGCCGTCTCCCTTAATACCCCCGGAGCTCCTCTGATGAATTCTTGTCCACCATCTAACCTCTTCTGAAGCATAGATAAAGGATTTATTGTTCTGAAGCCTCGGCGGTATGAATTAAGCGACGTATCGGCCCGGTCGAGTCTATGAAACGTTTTTTCGACTGCTCCGCGTCATTTCACAACTTACTAGCTAGGCAACTAACTGTACATACAAGGTTTGTTCCAACAGGGCCAATAACCGTGCTCAAGCACGTTCAGCGCATGCGCACTACCCCACTGGCTGTTCCAACTGAATTATGTACCTACCGACACGGGACGATACACGCACTGTTCCAGCCGATTTATGGATCATTTGTGTATCGTCCTTGTACGATAAAAACGGTGCCTGGTCTAAAGCAATAACCGCGTGTACTGACATGCGCAGTGTATGGTCGTGTGACAGAGATAAACATTAACCTCATATTTTTGTTTTTACGTAGATAGGTTTAAATCGATGGCTGGGATCGTGTTTTTTATTTCTTGTTGGTTTTTGGCTTGTTGGGTAGGGCGGGGAATCGTTGAACAATTTTTCCGTTCCATCTGAAATTTTCTTTGGGATCATTTGTTCCAACTCGAATTTACGTACCGTCACAGAACTGTACATGAACAAGATGATAACCCTTAAAGAACGCATGCGCTAGTTTTGCACCGTTCATGTGCGATCCCAAAGAAAATTTCAGATGGAACGGATTGTGAATCAAATCGACCAAATCACGTTTTGTGACCGCACCTAACCTGCGTGTTTAATATGTGGGTAACCGAATGTTCGGTGGGCTAACCTCACTCTTCACTCTAAAAAATTATTGTTCAACGATTCCCCGCCCTACCCAACAAGCCAAAAACCAACAAGAAATAAAAAACGTTCAAATCCGGAATAATCATGGACTTTTTGCACGTATCCGGACTTCTTTAGTTAACCGAGTGAATTTGTGCATCGAAGTTAACGGCGGCCTCTTTGAACAGCTACTGTAGTGCTTTGCATGTGCATTTGTGCAATGTGTGCTAGTGCAGTTGTGATTTTTCGGTTACCCTTCGGGGTTTTCCTGGCGGAGGGGATCTACCTCGTCGTGGTCGTCAGGCTGAGTACCTCGCTTCAAACAAAAGGAATAGCAGAGGGAAACCAAGAGATCCCCAACAGATTTAAAAAATGTGAATGTTGTGTTGTGTGACTTTTAATGTAAAAAAGCAAGAAAACAGAAAATGGTGCAAAGAATCCTGGAAATGTCAGTAAGGTAGGTGTTTCATAGGCATTCTACATGTTCCTTAGAAAGTAATCGTTTTTAAAAGGAAATCGAAATTTTGTGGTGAATCCTCGGATAAATTGATAGACGTGGCAACGCCGCGCTATTGACATATGCGAAATTTTTAGACATGTCGCGCGGGCGTCCATAGGCGGCGTTTTTTGAGGGGTTTAATACAATTTGAAAAAAAAATTTTTTAGGCTTAAGACAAATGTTAGAAAATTTTTGAAAATTTATTTTAGCAAGTCTAATTTTTCTTTATCTGCCATAAAAATTTTTGTACTAAGTGATAGTTAACCCTGTATAAAAATATAAGTCTCTGTATAAATAAGGATATAATATTCTATGACTCAGAAAAAGAAACAAGGTGGAAACATACTATACAAGTAACATACAGTATACAAGTAACAGTGGCGTAGCTATCATATAGCGGGAGTAAGCAACGCTTACGGGCCCAAGGCCCGTGAGAGGCCCATGCCGTCAAAGTTATTGCAGACGCCAAACTTTAATTTAAGGGAAGCAGTAGCTGCTCTTTCAAAAGCAAAAACAAACTTGAGAAATGTCGCATAATGAAATTAAACACGAAGCTGAAATTTTAGCAAAGAAATGGAATGTCACCACTGAATTCCAGAATAAGCGTCAGGTTCGAATCAAAAAGCATTTTGACGAGTTGGCGGTGGATCATAGTTTTGAAACACGCGAAGATAGTTTTAGGGTCTCTGTAATTTTTTTACACATTGGATGTTGTAAATGAGCAGCTGCTCAACAGATTTAAAACCTTTGATTTTATATAGCAGAACTTTTTGGTTTTCTAATTTCCAAGGCTTTTCTGAACATGACTGAAAACGAGGCAATAAATAGAACGTTCACGAGAACTATCCAGCAAGTATCCAAAATTGCTATCGGAATAATTTACTATGCAGTTTGTAGACATGATCTCAATTGTGAAGAATGATAATAATGAAAATATACTAGTTATAGTTCAACGCATGAAAGAATTCGGGCAGCGTTGCGAGTTTTCCTATACGAGTAGTCGTTATTTATTGGCAAATATAAGTTTTAGCTTATTGAAGCCGAATTTCTGAACTCTGTTATATCGAAAAAATAAAGCTCGCATCACGTGATCACTTACTCATTTTTGTTTATAATTTATTTTTAACGCGGTGTGTTAAAACACCTATTATATTTTTTTCAACATCGTCGCATCTACAAAGCACTTCTGCCAGGGAGCCGCGCGACAAAACCAGTTAGCCAACGCGTTTTGTGACTGTTTCTATAGTAGGTACGTAAAGTTAACTACGTATTTGGGCTACCAAACATCGCTCACTTTTTAATCCGCTGGCAAGTTTGGCCGCGGGCTCAGAGAGCTCAGTGGCGTTTCATATGTTCCGGAGTTAACGTGTGCAAAATGAGTAAACACGGAAGAACGTTGCATTCTCAAGCACAAGAAATAATTGCCAATGTTATAAGGGTTTGCCTTCCTCCATAGTCTAAGGCATCACCGTTAAGAATAATATTAGCTATAAATTAAATAACAATATTATATGAAAATTAAGTCAGTGAGTTACATAAAATTGAGCTACGCCCGTGAACTGTGACTAATTCTATAATATTTACGAGTTCTTCCCCCTTACGTCGCACGCATTCTGCCGTATAGAGGACTATAATGCATTTGTGGAAAAAGTGTTACTAGAGAAATATGCAGTTCTGATATGTTATCTTTTTTTCTTAACATTACCAATTTCAGTGGCTACAGCCGAGGGATCATTTAGTAAGCTTCAAGTGACAAAAACTTACCTCCGAACTACAATGTCACAAACTCTTTTGCATGATCTATTGATTTTAGCCAAAATATATATGCGTTGACTGACATATGTATTAATACGCCAGTCAACCATATAAAATAAGACAAATAAGTAGTCACCCAAATACGACTATTTTTTTTAAACAAGCTGTTCCTTACGTTGACTGAAGCTTTTAGTCTTTTGTTCCTGTAAGTAAAATTAGTTACTTTCAAATAAGCTGTGCTGTTGTTTATGGAATGGATTACTGATTACTTATATTCGTGTTTTTTTAATAAACTGATTTTTCCAAAATTTGAGTTGCCTTTTTTTTTCTCATTAGAATTTTGTTTGGGGTTTGCCGTTTGTGGGGGGCCCATGGGATTATTTGCTTACGGGCCCGACAAAGTCTTGCTACGCCACTGACAAGTAACATACAGGGATATGGATATTTTTAAAATATTTCAGGGGCGTAGCGCGTAGCAATATTATAGGGAAAAATATGGCTTGGCATATCAAATTATTAAAAAATGCGATCGTCCGACGTATTTATTTTTTAGAAGACCTTGTAATGTCAAATCAAAGGAATTTTCGTCAATATTGCTAGAATTTTGTATTATTTTATTGACGTAAAAGAAAAAGGCAGCAATTTAATACAATTAATTATCAAATTAAATGTTACCAACTACGTCATATTGTGCACACGTTTGGGGGTGCATGCGTGGGTGCGTGCGTGGGATGTGTTCGATACTATTACTGATGTAATTTACAACGTCAACGGGCGAAAGAGTTTGAAAGAAAATTGATGTTACTTTTAATAAGTTTTGAAACAACAATAGGTAGAATATTTTTTTATCGTCTACTATTAATGTGATTTTGAAACAACATTATAGGTAGAATATTTTTTTTACTACTAACCTGAGATCACCATTTACCTCACTCCTCTAATGAGAAGTAACGTTCCCACATTTAGCACTAAGGTGATTGTGATTAGCAAGTAATTCGCTACGTATTTGTTGATGTCACTTGTTCAGTTCAGAGCAAATATTTTCTGCGAGTCTGGTCCCACGCCCTATGTGGGAAGCCATCGTGAAATTTTATTTTAACATACGAAGTTTTTGGTTTGCTCTATGATCAGATGGCCAGATGACCTCGACAAATGCGACGTCGTGATTGGCTGTGCTACGTTGTATTTTTTATAATGCCGGAGCTTCAAAACTACGTGCGAGAGCCGTCTCGCCCCTTTTTTCAGATTGCAATCTTTAGCGAGAAGTGTCCCGGCAGGTATTGGTGATAGCAGGAAGGTTGTGTGTCTCGATTTAATTATCTACTTTTATCGTCTTCCGGTTATCTCCATTCGGAGATATTGAGTGCATATATTGTGATTTATAGTTTGGTGCAACGGAATAAAACCGTATTTTTCTGTTTTCATGTGAAATCTGAATTGGCGCGCCTGGAGTTTTTGGAAAATTTTGGAACAAGGTGGCCATCTTGGCGTTCAAGGGCAACGTGACGCCGTGGTTTTTTTGGAAAACCTGTTGATTTTTGAGCAGGGCACAGGAAAGGTGGACACAAGTACAAGTAGGTGAGTTTCATTTAAAATTATTTTTATAATTTTGGTTAATTTTCCTTCTTTGTTGAAACTCACCTGTGGCTTGCCCCAGGCACGTTTATTCTTTTCGGAGATTTCTCCCAGCTTAATTGCAAATATAAAAGGAAGAATAACCGTGGCTGCCTTCCAGTCCTGTTTTGCTCAAAAGTAAGATTTATCATATCCTTGTCTATCCATCGTATCGATAAAGTTGCACTCAATATTACCAAGCCTGACGGAGACCTCTTCTTTTATCTTTTCTAGTAATTTCATCGTTGTCTTAATTATCGTTTACCTCCAAATTATCACCGTCATTTTCTTAATTTACATCGGAAAGAGCAGCGTTTGAGCTGATAGATAGCTAAACGTTTTGTTGTTTTGTAAACTTAATTCCTAAATCATAAATTCATAATTTCATGACCTCTTATTGTCGGTTTTTGTTTGGGTTCTAAGCTCGGGATATCTTTCTTTAAATTAAGTAATTTTTTTGTCGTTGATTTTAAGTCGCCATCCAGTCAATTAAGTGTTATTATACAGGGTATATTCTGGAAGATACATTCGGGGTTTATTAATTAGTGTACTACCTTAAAACTTAAGTCGATTTTTTATACTTATTCAGTAATATATTTTTGGACATTTCTTTGTGCACAAACCTTTTAAATCACTGACTGCCTGAATATATTGGCGCTGTCTAATACGTTCTGAATTTTCCCAACACGCTCAAACTGCACGAGGACCAACGCCTCATCGAACAACACGTCGACAACCCCGCTGACTGTCCACAAACCAGCAAGGGAGACAGGGTCTGCTGAACTAAGGTCAAAACCCTGAGATCAAGCTAGCAAACATCCAAGGCTCGTAACGCAGCTTTCGGCCTGTAGAACCTGGTTTGGGTCAGCCTCGTAGACTTCAGCGGAGGACAATCTCGGAAGTTCGTAAGGAGCAAACTTTCAAGTAAGGTGTTTAACCTCAGAAAGGTGCAGAACTTTGGTTATATTAATTTGAGCTTTTTGGAACCGCTATGATCTGTTACTAGATAAAACAAATGAGCGTCGCAAATTTATGAAAAAATATAAACTTACTTTTTTTAATGGAACGCCCTGTATATTTGTGGATTTTTGAATTGCCCGCATTTTTCCGATTCCAACAATATAAATATGTTATATGTTTGCGCTAAGCATTCGCATGATATTCCAAATTGCAGATAAATACGATCTTTATATTTAATCAAGGTTGCCATGGAAAAACATTTCAACTTAGGCAAGACCATTCCTGTCAATCCATTATTTTTACACCTTGGTACCCTACAACTTTCATTTAAGTAATTTTTTTGTAACTCGAAAAATAAAGGCTCTAGGGCTGGGTCAAAATATACGGGAACACCCTGTACATGCTAACGTGTCTTACAGCTGTTTTTACATTACAGGGCATTCATACGTTTGCGGTTAAAGAGAGTATGAGAAATTAATTTTTGAAAATAGCACCCCCTATAACGTTAACGGTCATTTTATAATCATCCAGACAAAAAAGCTAAGACTTATATTACCGGTCCAGGGCAAAATATGGAAACATGGACCTTGAGTTTGTTCAAAATGATTGTGAACATTTTAAGGATACTATTTTTACATTTTTCCTCATATTCAATTTAACCGCAAATGTTTCGTTTCCGAGATACGCAGTATCAGTAAAAACGGTTGGAGCAAACATAATTAGCATACACTAGTCGCACCGAAAGACTGCGTCCGCGGGGAAGTGGGGCTGCGCGGAGTGCGTTTGTTGCTATTAGCTGGCCGTAACAACGCGACGCGTTGAGCTTTTTGGAACTTTAAATCCTACTCAGTAGAGTCAGTGCCAGTCAATTTAACTTTAACGTAACTTAAACCATTGTCAAGTTTCATTCAACGACTTGTATATAATTCATTTCCCTATTGTAAATCATCATTTCACGATTTTTATTGTTAACAACATTTTCTAGTATCATTATACAATTTTAATATCAAATTCCCTTGGTTACGTCAAACATTGTTTGTTATACATTGATCATCTAGCTTTATCACGAGATCCACAAATGGAAGTTAAATAATTTTTTTAGCAGGTATAAAATTTGAAAATTTAAATATTCCAAAAACGATAAAATATACTGGTATAAAGTTTTATACCTTCTTAAACATAACGACGAGTAGATTTAAAAAAACTGGAAATATACTTACATATAAGGGGTTCCCCATAAAAAAATGTATATTTGGTTTGCTACACTTTTAAAAATGACCCTGCATAATCTTAGAATAGGTAACAAAAAAATTTTGCTTCAAAAGTTGTTTCTATCTAAAAAAATTAAAGAGTTAAGGAGGGGATGGGATTGTTCCTTGGGACACGCTGTACTTGATGTGTGTGATTTTTACAAGAGGAAAATTATTTCAAAATCTTGAGAACCTAATTGCGACTTCGTAACAATGCTTAGGTGTGGGCGTCGTTACATAGGGGCAACGGAGCAAACGCCCCCCTTTGATTTTTGGACAAAATGAAAATTTCTAAGTGTTCCTATTGAAAATGTCGTAAATTAAGAATATACATTAATTCATTGATTGAATATAAAGTGGAAAATCTTCATGTAAAAATGTGTAATTTTCTATGCCTCATTTACACTTGTCCTTCATATTTCTAAAAATTTCGTGCACGCCGCATTTTAATAAAGACACATCTCTGCCTCTTTTGTATACCGGCTTTAAAAAAAAAAACAATGATTTTTATAGGCTTGCACCAAATACACATTTCTACTGGAGACACTGGTTCTTTAAAAGAAAAAATAGGAACTTCTTGGCTACAAAGGATTATGGGCCCATCATAGTTACCAAAGAAAAAATGACCACCAGTTGACAGTAATATTTTTTGCTTCGATTTTTTTTTTCATTAATTTAAACTGTTTGACCTTCAATATTTGAAATAAAATTGTCTGCAGAGCAATTTTTTACCACAAAAATTCAATTTCTTTTTTATATTTGTGACCCTCACCCAAAGATAAAGTTTATCTACGCCCCCCTCCCCTACAGTCCCTCCTCGCAAATCCTGTAACGGCGCTCTAAATTTTAAAAAAATCTGTATTAACTGCTGTAGAGTCGGATGTATTCAGCAGAGCAGATGGCTGTACTTCAAACAATTAAGAAACTTTGTCACCGCTTCCGTAAAGCTCGAAAAAAAAGCATATCAACGAGGAAATAGTACAAGTAGCAATTAGTGGAAAGCTATTCAGCAGCTGGGGATACACGGACACGGTTTAATGTTATTGAAAAAGATTCAGGGATTGATGTTACTGAAGATATAAACTTATTTAATTAATTCATTGCCATCTAATTCTATACAGACAATGAGGTGATTTATGATTAAATAATATAATTAATGCCACCCAAATTCGGAACAACTTTTCTCCATAAAAATGTTTCCATTTCTAATACTTCACGAGTTAGGTACATTGCATTATATGAAAAAAAAAATCCGCATGCTAGAGAGTGGTCTTTTTTACAAAAAAAATACCTTAATAAAAGTTTTATGGAATCAAATTGTGATCAACTCTTCCTTACCAAATTTGTTGTATCTCTAATGATTTACAGGGCATTAATGACAAATAATTCGTTTACCACAGGACTGATTAAATTCTTATCAACTTCTCTAAAAATAAAAAAATAATAAAGGAATAGTAGTATATATTCCATTTTAAATGGGTCGCAAAAAACTCTAAGTTGGTGAAAATTTTCAGAGTTTAATTTTAATCCCAATTTTCAAGGTCTACTTGTAATTTTTTCTACTAAAAATGTCGACAATCATTTAGCGATTTTTTAATTTAAAATCTTATACCCCAAAACCGCCACATTCCTAATTTGGACAAAAAAATATACAAGGAGTTCCATTCTGCAGAGGGCCAAAGTTAAGCAAAATAGGAATTTTAAAGGCATCTGGCAACTGTGCCATGGAATCCGTTCAGAACAGTTGAATGGTCAACAGGACCACTCAAAGTGTTGATGAGCACGGATCCAATACAAAAATGTACAGGGTATTTTTCTCTGGGCCATTCCAAAATACTGAATATTTTGGAACTTTATACGGGTCAAGAGTATCTACTCTGGAATTATTGAAAAAACATTAAGAAACAAGAAAGTAATATTATTTTCAAAATTACACTAACATGATAAATAAAACAATTTTAATAGAAAAACTTTGGTTTCTAAATTGCTGATTTTTCCACAAGACCTCCATCGATCCTCAAACATTTATTCTCTACCCTCTTTCTAGTAATTTCATTGCACGCTCGTATAATTCTCTCCCTTGAGTTCATCCAAATTATTTGGTCGACTGTTGTACACTTTACTCTTAACCATTCCCCAAAAATAAAACTCAACTGGCGACAAATCATTTAAATGCATATTTGAGAATATATATGTATATATGAGAGTATACGGGGTGGCCCATTTAAAACAGTCCACCTGAAATATTTTCAATGGAAATGGTCATCCCTCAAGAATCTTAAATGGCACGGGGGGTCAAGTGGCACATCATTGGATAGGTATTTCATTGCTCTTTACACAAACATGCTGAAATTTTATTTTTTTTGAGTTAACATTAATGCAAAAAAAGCAATGAATGTATCGGTGCAATAAATCGAAAAAACACTTCAAAACAGAATTGAACTGCAAAAACTAAGGCTTATCAGAGAAGTCGTGGCAAGGTGACGGGTTTTATTAGAATTTTAAAGGTAGTCGTCTTCCGATATTTTACTAACCAGAATTGTCTAAGAAGTGAAATCTGTTTATTTGTTATTATCAGCTGTTTTGTTGCGACTACCTTTAAAATTCTAATAAAACCCGTCAGCTTGCCCCGACTTCTCTGATAAGCCTTATTTTTTGCAGTTTAGTTCTGTTTTGAAGTGTTTTTTCGATTTATTGCACCGACATATTCATTGCTTTTTTTACATTAATGTTAACTCAAAAAAATAAAATTTCAGCATGTTTGTAAAGAGCAATGTAAATACCTATCCAATGGCTTGTGGCATATGGGACAAAATGCTTTGGTCATTGGCAACACCAAACTAGTTTCCAATATCTAATGGAAATTGTGTATGGGTCTTTCGGAGGTGTGCAGACCACGACAGGTACCTGTTTCGGGCTTGTTGGCCCTCATCAGGCAGACGTAGCGCACCTCAGCCGAAAAGACCCAAACACGTTGGCTTAGTGGAAAAGGAACTAGTATAATGCGGTGAGCATTTACCATCCAACGCCATCTAGCTGGTACTGCCAAAACCAAAGCAATGTGAGTGTGTATATATCGACCGGTCGATCGACATATAAAAAGAACTCGGCAAAGCGGCGCGGCGCGGTGGAAAAAAAAAACCAGAAGAAGCATACATACTTTGGTTTTGGCAGTACCAGCTAGATGGCGTTGGATGGTAAATGCTCACCGCATTATACTAGTTCCTTTTCCACTAAGCCAACGTGTTTGGGTCTTTTCGGCTGAGGTGCGCTACGTCTGCCTGATGAGGGCCAACAAGCCCGAAACAGGTACCTGTCGTGGTCTGCACACCTCCGAAAGACCCATACACAATTTCCATTAGATATTGGAAACTAGTTTGGTGTTGCCAATTACCAAAGCATTTTGTCCCATATGCCACAAGCCACTTCTTTTAAAATTATAATGGGGACACTAAATATTCATTCTGTTTAATCATCGTTTGGCTATAGACGTAAGCACACGAGGATTGAAACTCACGATTCGATCCTTGTTGATTTCTATATATTAGAAGATACTCGGTGATGAATCAAACGAGTTTCTTGGCCCCCGTATGTATGCTTCTTCTGGTTTTTTTCCACCGCACCGCGCCGCTTTGCCGAGTTCTTTTTATATGTCGATCGACCGGTCGATATATACACACTCACATTGCTTTGGTTTTGGCAGTACCAGCTAGATGGCGTTGGATGGTAAATGCTCACCGCATTATACTAGTTCCTTTTCCACTAAGCCAACGTGTTTGGGTCTTTTCGGCTGAGGTGCGCTACGTCTGCCTGATGAGGGCCAACAAGCCCGAAACAGGTACCTGTCGTGGTCTGCACACCTCCGAAAGACCCATACACAATTTCCATTAGATATTGGAAACTAGTTTGGTGTTGCCAATTACCAAAGCATTTTGTCCCATATGCTACAAGCCATTTCTTTTAAAATTATAATGGGGACACTAAATATTCATTCTGTTTACCTATCCAATGATGTGCCGCTTGACCCCCCGGGCCATTTAAGATTCTTGAAGGGGTTGCCACCCCGTTTAAGGGGATGCCCATACAGCCATGAATTTACGGTCAAAAGATGTCCCCCATGAAAGCAAAATCGACCTGTCTCGGGGTTTTCCGGAAAAACCATTTCCATTGAAAATATTTCAGGTGGACTGTTTTAAATGGGCCACCCGCTATATGCGAGTGAGTGGACAAGAAAATTAATTTATAATTCTGTCATACTGCCTCATTTTACTTATTGTAGTACTGAATAAATCTGATATCAATAGAATGCAGGTATTACAAAATAGGGCTATGAGGATAATTTTAGGATGGGATCGGTATAGCAGAATTATAGATATGATGGATAAATTAAATTGGATGAGTGTTGAAAAATTTTTAGAATACAGAACTTTATTATTTATATATAAAATTAAATCTAATAAGTATGTCTGTCCCTTATTTGAGAAGTTTGGTGGTGGTAATTTATTATAAAAATGTATGTTGTATAGCATCTTGCTAAATAAAGTTATGTTATTATTATTATTATTAGAATACACTAAATAATTTCATTAGTGGAAATAAGAATATTTCCGTGCACATGTGACAAATTCTAGTGTGAGGCAAAGCCGAACACGTGAAGTCGTGCAAAGGTGATATGTTTTAAGTTAGTCTATGCAAAGAAAATACTATGGTAGTAGTATTTTCTTTGGTCTGTGTCAGATAAAACATCAAAAAATAATGCAAAAATCTATCTACATTTTCAAACACTTACGAATTAAAATAGGTCCCTGTTAAATATCAGATAGCATGTTATAGACCTTCCTAACTGTAGTTTGCTTTGTTGTATATTTCAATTTCACATATATTCGGTATTTTTATTCAGTACATGGAAAGAATCGGAGATCGGGAAAGCTTTTTCCGAATGTTGTTTCCTTGCGCTAACCTGAAATAGTATATTTCCTAACAAGTGCGGAAAGTGCCACTTTTCCGCAAGAATTAGGAACACTATTTTTTCTACAAGCGTGCGGAAAAGCAACACTTTCTAAACTAAAATGCGTGCGGAAAAGTGTACCGCACGCGTGTAGAAAAAAGCCTATTTTTCATTATTACTATCACTAATACGAATATGAAAATTAGGTGTTTTGAAAGAAGTATAATAAAAAACTACTCTCTATAAGTAGGTAATAGTATATTATACACTTAGGTTGAGAAGTGAGCCATTATTTACCGAGCATTTTTATATCCTGAGGCGCCAGCGAGGATACGATGGGATCCGTGCCGAAACTCAAACTAATTTCAAATAGCATACTTAATCCTTAATTACAGTTTCGCGAAAGGCTGAAAACTGGAATTATAAAAATAAATTATAAAAATAAAACTGGAATTATTAAACCACTCTTTAAAGCTGGAGACAAATGTGAACCGAATAACTATAGACCAATTTCTCTAATTTCAAATATAGCAAAAATATATGAAAAAATACTGAAGCAAAGATTGACGCATTTCTTAGACTCCCACAAATTACTCTCTGATAATCAATATGGTTTTAGGGAACACAGATCAACAGAAGACACTAAAGTTAATTTCACACATACATTGCCCTTGATAATGTAAAACCAGCAATAAGTGTTTTCATCGATCTAAGCAAAGCGTTTGATACAGTGTGCCATAAAAAGCTTTTAGAGAAGTTAGAACAAATGGGCATTCGGGGAATACCTTATGACCTTTTAAAAGTTACCTGAGTAATAGAACACAAATAGTGAAATTAGAAGATCAAATGAGTCTCCCTCTACAAGTTACGTGCGGAGTACCACAGGGAACAATTGTGCTGGGTCCGTTACTTTTCATTATTTTACATGAACAATTTACTAGAAATAGAAACTAAACATTATAAGCTACGCAGACGACACAGCTATTTTTTATGTAGAAGATTCTTGGAGCGGTCAAATGAAACTTGTAGAGGAGGATTTTGAGAAAATTTCAAATTGGTTTAAACATAATAAATTGTCATTAAACATCAACAAAACTAAATATATTTGCTTCACCTCCTACGCAAGTAACTTGCCAAAGATGGGTCCACTCCATATTGCTAATGACCTCGTAATACAAGAAGATACATCGGTAAAATACCTTGGCATAAAAATTGACCCTCATCTTCGATGGAATCTGCACATACAAGACATTGTTAAAAAAGTTCGCAGTTTTGTTGGACGTTTTCGATATCTAAAGGAATGCCTAAATATAAAATATTTGAATATCCTATATCATGCATTTATACAATCTCAAATAAAATATGGTATCATTGCTTGGGGTGGAGTGAAAAAATGTTATTTGGAAAATCTAAACATCGTTCAAAAATTGACGGAAGAACAATACCCCAGCGAAAATTTGTATATTGAATCGAAAATGTTTGATGCGAGACAACTATATCTCCAAAATATATTAACAGCTAACATTTATGAAAAAAAATATATTACTGAATCCTCTTAAACATGTGCACAACACGCGAGCTAAGTTAGTTGGTGTTAATGTTCCTCGTACCAAGAAAACAATTGGGCAAAGATGTGCCCATTTGGCTCCAAAGTCTACAACTTGCTTCCTGAACAACTAAAAACTATCCATAAAATCGGAACATGGTTATTTGACAAAGGGAGATGTTTCGCTCACAATTTAATAAATTCTGTATAGTTATTGCTAGAGTTATTGTAACTTACTTCTTGGTTTAAAAACAAACAAAAATAATTTAAAAAATTAATCCTACCTTAATATAGTGAATTAACTTATACGAACTACTATATACTATATGCTTGTTGCATAAACCAATTTTTGTCCGAATTTGCGGGAAGTATTGAAATTTGCCCTTACATTATGGATTAGAGCAGCTGTTCTCTTTTTGTTTGGTGCAGAACGATTGTACCGGCGCTTTCACCAAAAATAAAAGTTTAAAGCCTGTGCTCGCTCAAACCACAGAATATAAATATAGCCCACTAGCGAGTAGCGCTATTTATTCTGTGCTCAAACCAAATAAATTATAAATATCCCGAGCAAGATAGTAGTTAAAATTATTATTTACAATGAAATGAAAACATGAAAAAAACCACGGAATATCTACTTAGGAAGTAGATTTTGTCTGTGAAAAGTGTAAAATGCGTTGGGTATCCAGTGAAGATATCTATGAGATGTCCAATTTAAATTTCTCTTCAATAGAAGAACACAGATTCAACCCCAAATTTTCGCCCATTTTGTGAATTTTTTTGTAATGCCAAATTCGAATCTGTTAATTTGATACAAATATTTAAAAACACAGTTCCATTTCGTTTCGGGTCACCCTGTAAAAAGTGTATTAATAATACAATTTTACCCGGTTTTTTTTAATTGAAAAGCTTGACAACCTGCATTTTTAAGCAAAAATGGTCTTTTTCATACAATATCCAAGGCCTACTATGCCAGTTTCTAGGAGGAATATTTTAATAAATCACATTAGCGATTTTTTAGAAAAATCTGTGCACGCCCCTGGGATCAGTACCCCTCAAATTTTACCAAAAAAATTCAAGTATAGTAACGATTTTATAGAAAAACTAAAAGTACACATATTATTATGTAGATATGTATGTATTTATTTTCAAAATTTTATAGTTAGAAATAAGAAAATAAATAAAATTAGAAACTTCAACAACTCAATGATCTTAATATTGGTCTTATGCTAATGCCGAACAAAAGAAAATAAGAAAATATTAAAATTCCATTAATAAAATTACTAAATGTTTAAAAAAATATTTTTAAATTTTAACTTAATTTTTTAAATTTAGTACAGACCGTTTTGAGGTTTGGTGAATCCAGTGGGGCGAACAGATTTTTTCTAAGAAATCGCGAATGATATTTATTAAAATTGGCAAAAGAAGAAGAAGCAAACTGGCAAGGAAGGTCTTGTATTTTGCATCATGAAAGAGGTCATTTTTGCTCAAAAAATGCAGTTTATCAAGCTCTACAAATATAAAAAAAAGCCGGGTCAAATCGCGCAATAATAAATTAATAAACTTTTTACAGAGAGACCAAAAAACAAATACCTATGGATGTTCAACAACTTATCCGCCAAATTTAGCCA
The DNA here is from genome assembly GCA_963920635.1 of Pseudeuparius sepicola. Lineage (NCBI taxonomy): Eukaryota > Metazoa > Arthropoda > Insecta > Coleoptera > Anthribidae > Pseudeuparius > Pseudeuparius sepicola. The sequence continues at coordinate 38,959,121 of OY987302.1, read as the reverse complement.
CATATACAGTGTTACAATAAGAAGTCGATTTGCCAAAAAATGTAACAAAAATCCAACATAAAACGAGATAACAGATAATAAAGTTTCCAACAAGCACATCTTTCTACAAAAGCTGTTCAACATTGTCTCCATTGACTTAAAAACCTTCAGTCAACGCTTAAACCCTCTTAAACGCAAAATTGGACTCGAATCCAATTTCGGCGCACTAGTTCAAAATTTGAACTGCTTTTGTAGAAAGAAGTTCATGGTCTGTTAGAAATTTTATTATTTTTTATCTCGTTTTCTGTTGGACTTTTATTACATTTTTTGACAAATCGACTTCTTATGTAAAACTTCAGGTAAATAAATAAATAAAATTTCTCTTGAAGTGAGACAAATTGCATTTATTCGATCTTCTCTCCACTGCAAGATAATGGACTATTTTCATCATCTACATATGTGGTTAAAATTTGGCGGATTAGTTGTAAAACACCCTGTAAACAAGTACAAGTACATAGTAGGCAAAACCATTCTAGAATAACCTTTTAAATAGTCTTATTAGTGAACATAAATTTGTTTATTTTTGCAAAATTGTGGGTAGAGTTATATCATAGCAGTGACTAACTATCAATGGATTATAGTCACGGATCATAGGTAGATCATCTACCTATGGTTCGTACAAAACAAATTCCGATGCACGTCATCGTATACGGCATTGGAAAAGACTCGTCATAGGGACGCAGCGTTGCCGTATCGTGATAAATAAAGATATAAACAATAACCGTCGCATTCACCATATTTTAAAACCACATTTTACAAGCCCAATATCCTCAAAATTATTACTAACTTTGTTCTTAAAAGAACAGTTGTTTTACTCGGTCGCAAATTAAGTATAGCAAAACCTCGAAAAACGTACACCAAGCCGGTAAACAATGCAAAACGCGTGGATACGTTCACGTGCGCGTCCACGAGGTTATAACTTATAACTCGGGCTCTGGCGGTTGTAAATTCGGCAACGTCGCCCGTAGCGTTAACAGCGGTACCAACATAATACTAGGCCAAATTCAAATATCAAGACACAAAATCACATATGTTTTCATATAAAACGTTGGTAACACAATTTTCGTCATTAATTGTTATTGATGACGTGCAACGGAATTTGTGTTGTACGAACCATATTTATTTATATTTAGAAGTGAAACTAAAGTTTTGCGAATCTTTGTTCTGTTGTTGTTGTTGCTTACCCTTAGTAAAATATTTAACCTTCTGATACCTTACCATTAGATATATTAGCTTATCAACATAAGTAAATAATCATTTTCGGTTTATCAACTTCCTGCTAGTATAATGGTAAAATCGTTGACTCTCACCTAACGCTCAAATATTAAAATATCATTACAATTTCACTCAGCAACTGGAATTGGAATAGGAACCGATAGATGGCATGGCGTATTTCAATTCAATATAGGAATTAAAATTATAAGCTCCGAGTAGATAACTAAACATTTATTGTTTAGTGCTAAATTGTTTGTTCTCATAATTTGAGATTAGTCATGAATGCGCAAGTTCATTATTTGGAGACACCAGTCAATGTCGAACCGTAGTCTAGTTGTTAATAATAAGGTATGTGGTGTAATTTATTTATAAGCTGAACTATAGTTAAGGATATATTGTGAAACCAGCGACGTTAGGTTTACGTTTTTAGAATTATTGCAGGGTAAGTAAGCCGACTAGACGTCAGTGCCTACATAAAAACAAAAAATATTTACGAAACGAAGGTGTTTGTAAAGCTTATTAAATTTAACGATTCGACAATAGCGAAGGATGTGATGACCTAACCTATTTACTATTTACAAAGCCAACAATCTGTCAAAAAATCGGATATTACAACAAAGAAATAACCCTAGTATAATTAATAATAATGCCCAACCTCACAATACTTAAATTTGTGGTACCTACCAATACAATGCTAGAGTCAAATTACACCAATTATTATTATTAAATATTGCGGTCATTTAAATAACAAAACCATATTTTCTGGATCACAACTAAGTAGTTAATTTTGTATAATATTATTGTAGGAGTATAGTAAATCAAGGGTTTATTACAAAATTCAAAGAAATAATAGCAGTTCGCTTTCAAATACAATTAGAATGAATTTAGGTATGGATTTATATTTAATGTGTTCTATTTACCTACACATTTTTACATTATCGTTAATCGTTTTGTTGTTTTTTATGAACATTCTTGGATGCCTTTGTGTTGCGACTTAATTAGGTATTCTGTAATGTTAATGGTTTAATGATGTTGTTAATAATATTATAAAGTTCTTCTCAAAAGTAATGTTCAGTTATGAGTTTATGAGAAATATAACTACAGCAAATAATTACCAAAAAAGATATTTGGGTGCGGGTTTTTGAAAAACGTTATTAAGGAAAGTTGCTTCACACGATATTCTGAATCTAAGTGTAAATTTTCGCCAAAGAATGTTCGGCGTGTAAAATTTTTCAAACTGCAATGTATTAAATTATTCAAAAGAGTAAATTTTACGAACAAAATAATATAATCAAAATTTGCTGTCTCTTTGGAACAATTATGTTCTACTTTACGTATTATTAACAAACACCGAAGGACATCTTTTGTGCAAAATTGATTTATTTCTTACAATTAACAATCCTACAATCCAGAAAAACCTTGTTTACAAAATTCCATCTCGGAATAATGATGATTTAATAGAAAAAATAGCACCAATAACAGTTTTACTTAAAAAGGCGTTCATACAGTTATATTTTTATAACTAATAATAAAATTTTAATACTTTTTCCATCATACATCTGTCAGAGCATCTGTCAATTGTTTCTGTCAAAAACATACCTTCATAAGTCGTGGCCAACTCGATTTTCATTAAAAAATACCATGGCATCTTTTTCATATTTTTACAAATAATACGCATTAACTTTTTAATGAAACAAGGTATCAAAAAAAATATTTACGAAAGTTTAGCAGAAAAACGTGTTCTTTCCAAATATAAAGAGAAACAGTAGGTATGGTCCTGGGAAATTCCTAAAACTTATCTTTTTGGCCCAAAAGCAACCTTGAGTGGTCCTACAAGAAACCCAGAAGTCAAATTTTTAGTGGCTGTTTTTGTTTGCCTATAATAACCCTGGGGCTTCGAGTTTGGGACACCCTGTACATACAGTAGTTTTCACGTCTGCTATAAAACAGATGTGTCGGCAGGTGAACGTTGTTCCACAACACCAACATTATTAAAGAATCGTCTGCAGATTTTCTGTAAAAGAACCTGTGCAAGATGTCAGCTTGCCAATGAAGAACAGCCCAAACGATGTCTACGTCAGTGACATCGTACCTGGGTGTGACTCTTTATCTGAAGGTCCACAAACAAAAAATTAACTTGTTTCGATCTTCAATGAAGAGCAATTTGTTCTTCAAGAATGGTGAAGTAATTTTTCTAAGTTTATGGAAATCATTCCTGAAAATCTCCAGGAAACCTAGTTTTCTTTTGACAAATATGCTAACTTTGTTTTTTAGGCCTTCGTTGGCGTCCCACTCAAGATTAATTTTTCTACAATATCCTACCGTTTCAACCTATACTACAAAAATATGTGAGATGTACAGGGCTGAATTCCTATTACTTTCTTCGCTTAACAAAAAACGTCATATTCTGTGTGAAAAATTCCAAGCATTGGAACTTTACGCTTTTAGTGATACTAGCAAACTTGGATATGCAGCAGTGATCCATTTTTTTTTTTGTAAAGATTTACATGGAAATATGAAAATTTCACTTGTTTGAGCCAAGTCAAAGGTAGTTCCTCTAAAATGGTGTCCTTGCCTCGTTTAGAGTTGTGGGCTGCTGTGTTGGTAGCCCATTTAGAAGAGTTTGTAAGGAGCTCTCTTTTACATCTACAATTCCACAATATTTTCATATCCAAGAAATAATTCTGGCAGAATGCTGGCGCCATGTTACTAGCAAATATAATCCTGGCTGACTGCACTTCAAGAGGTCTTCTTTTCTCGCAATTAATAGATAAGAAAGGCCTCGACTCAAAATCTTGGCCAATCATAAAAATACTTCTTCATTTGGTGAAACAACTCTGATATCCCAAGAACAAGTAACTTGATCTTGCTTGTTGTTCCTGAAGATATGGATAATTTTTTAAATGCCTTGCTTATTTAGTTTTCTTTGTTGTCTAAGATTCAAAAGAATAATCGCTTATTCTCTATAATATAATTTAAAAAATCCTACCCATAAAGTAACTAGAGTTTTCACACATGAACTTCATGCTTGTAAAGCGTGTCCAATTCACTTCATTTGCCGAAGATGTAGGCAGGCGCGGTCATATCCATTTGCGAAGGGGGGGGGGCATACCTGGATATGTACTCTTTTAGGCGGTTTTTAAGTACCTACTATAACAACAAAACTAAAAAATAAAAAGGCGATATCACAAAAAAAATTATATTCCTCACAAAAATAACAAAAACAAAAAATATGTATTTTAAATAAAAAGTATGTAAACAAAATTTTTTTGCATGTGCGTTTGTTATATACAGTGTATCCACAGATTGAGTTCACATAAGGTGTAAATAACAGCAAATTTTCGAGTTGAAATTTGAGCTTCTGGGGATCAACCCTCCTTGGTTTTAGATTAATTTGTTAGATAATTTTATTTTCGGAAAATCACGTATGCCTTGGAAATTATAAAGAAACTAATTTTCCACCTCAGTAGAGTGCCTTTTTTTGTAGGTTTTTTTACGGCGTTGCGAAATTTCGAAAGTCTAGGCCTATTATTTGATCTTTTGGCATTTTTCACACTTTTTTTAAAAAAATTGCATTTTGTGCAATTTTTACATCAAAATGTTTATAAAAAAAACTTGTTGAAAAACTGGATAGGTGTGAAAATTTTCAAAAGCCTAAGTCGACTTTGATTTTTTTCTGCTAAAAAATTAAAACGTACAAAGTAGACCTAGGCTGTTGGCTGTTGGAATTTTTCACACTTATCCAGTTTTTCATTGATAACAAGTTTTCTCAATAACATTTTGATGTGAAAACTACACAAAATAAATTTTTCTAAAAAAAGTCGGAAAATGCCAACAAATCAAAATAAGTAGGTATATAGGAATAGATTTTCGAAATTTCGTAAACCTACTCAGTTTTTCATTTTGAACAAGTTTCCTTAATAACATTTTGCCTTAAAAACTACAAAAAGAGCACTTTACTGATGTGTCAAATTAGTTTCTTCATGATATCCAAAGTGATTTTTCGAAAGTAAAATTATGTCACAAATTAGTTTCAAACCAAGCAGCGCTAATCTCCAGAAGCTAAAATTTCAACTCGAATTTTTTTTTGTTATTTACACTTTATGTGAACTCAATCCGTGGACACTGTAGGTTAGATAATATTACTAATAATATTCGTATCTATTTTTTATTTATTATTATTATTTCATTTTATTAGAGGGGGGGCCATGGCCCCCCATGCCCGCCCACCCGCGCCTGGATGTAGAGAATATTGCCAGAAGCTGACGTTGTTGTAAGACTCTTTGTCCTCTTAGATGAAACTGGTATTTTGAGGTTGAGCGGTCGCCTAGCACAAGCTCATTTGTGCTGTGATCAAAAGTATCCCATTCTTCTTCCAACGGATCATCTTTTAACCCCTTTGATTATCCAACAGTTTTATCAGAAACTCCTTCACCTATAACTGCTTATAGTTTGCATTGTTTAGGTTTTAGTTTTGGATTATTTCCTGTAAACGCGCTATTCGGCCTTATTTCCATGGCTGTTATATAAATATTTCCGCGTAAATCCCCGTCTGGCCTGCACCAAAATGGCCGATCTTCCTGAATATAGAATGTCCCAAATAAAAACTTTTTATTGTGTTGGTGTGGATTTTGGGGGACGTTACCTCATTACCCTAGACAAGACCCGTGGATCGAAACCACCAAAGCTTATTATATTATCTGCCTGTTTGTTTGTTGCAACACTAAAGCCCTTCATTTAGAATTGATATCTGATTTATCGACAGATGTCTTTCTATCTGGTTTTCGGCGCTTTATAGCGAGGAGAGGTCGTTGTCTCGATATTCACTTTGATCATGGTACCAACTTTGTTGATGCTGCCAAATAAATTTCCCAATGCTTTCAACAAGCTGCTCATTTGGAAAACTTAAAGTGACACTTTAACCCGCCTTCCGCACCACACTTTGGCAGATTGTGGGAAGCGGGCATTAAAAGCATCAAGGCCATCAAGGGACATCTTTCTACAGTCCTCGGGGATCAGATACTCACCTACCTTCGAGGAACTATATACAGTTTTGATCCAGATTGAAGCTGTCCTCAATTCGCGGCCCCCAAGTAAAATTAGCAGAGATCCCAATGATCTAACCGCACTTACGCCTTAAATACCTTAAGCTTGCTTTATAAAGTGGATCTTTGTTCGATACACGTCGTTGCTAATCAGAATGCACCAAGATTTTTGGACAAGAGTATCCCCATACTCTTTTCCAGAGATCCAAATGGATGGAGAGATCAGAAAACATCACGGTGGACATATTATTATTCATAAAAAATGAGCATACTGCTCCAATTACTTGGCTTCTCGCTTACTTTGCCTTACTTTGCCTATTGCAAAAATGTGTCCACTCCCTGTGCAGTAGCAAATATCTTTTTTATTTTTTGGGATTAGGGTGATTAATTGTAAGGTAGGTACTTACGTGTTTTTGGTGAGCAGAATATTCAATCTTGAAATCAAAATGCACAGCTTACCCTAACATAGGGCTTTTCGTTTCAATTATACAGTGTGTCTCGTTTCTCGTATTAACACCCCTACAAATCTAAGTAGGCTGCGGGAATTGAAGAGGACAATTTTTTTTTTATAGATCTCTGGAAGTTCGTAGTTTGTGAAGTAAGTATTGGTTCGGCATTGCCAGGAAAGTCTTGTCTTTTGCGATTTTTTAGAGGGATGCATTTCTGGAAAAACATTTTTATGTACAATGTTACAGAGTTATTCGAGGTACACAAATACCCCCACATACCAAATTTAAACAAAAAATATACAGGAAGTTTCATTCTGCAGGGAGTCAAAGTTGATCAAAGTAGAAATTTTAAATGCATCGAACGAGTGTCACAGTGTTGATGTGCAAAGATCCGATAAAAAACATACAAGATATTCTTCTCTGTGCCAACTGAAATTAATTGCTGAATTTTTTGATTTTTTTATTTTATAAGGGTCAAAAATCGATTACCTCTATCAAAACCGCTTGAGACACTATAAACGAATTAAGCGTTGACTTATATAATATTATCACAGATAACGTAATCTGTGATATTATTAAAGACTGCTCACGGCTGTCACGTCTGACACATTTTTGGCTCACCATGCGCTTTCCGGAGATAAAATACAATGCAGAATACATTGTTAGCCATCAGAGCCATCTGTTTTCCAGGACATAAAGCTATAGCCGTGAGAAGTCTTTATAAATACGTCAGTCCACGAATTAAGTCTAAAAAATAGAAAAGCCTTCCAGACAGTAAGTTCATATGAGTTGAGGTGGCTCACAATATTAATTTAAATTGTTTTTATGTGTTAGACTTAGATTTTTAGGAGTGTTAATATGAAAAACCAGACACAGTGTACATATTGTAATGATTTTTGTTTACTTTTTAAAAGCATACTTTCAACTCTTTGAAGGTCAAAGAGACCAGACAATATCCACTGGTTTCTGTCTGGTCTCTGGTGTATTGGTTACTAACCAATACACTTTGAAAACCGCGCACGGCCATGGCCATAATATATACACGTAGGAACCTAAATGTATTTGTCTAAATAAACTGATCATCGAACTTTTCGCGAAATTCGCGACTCTACTGGATTTTGGCAGGCCTGCCGAGCAAGGACTGAAGAAGATACCAGGTGCGCCGCTAGTCGTGGCTTTTGCTATATTTCACATGAATAACTCATTTTTGTTTATCATTTTTGCTCCTAAAATTGGGTAAATTTTCTTAATGCAATTAGTTAAAATTAATATTATATTATAATATTATATTATTAAAATTAATTGATTTAAATTAAAAATATCGTTGGTATTTTCTTTTTATTTTCTCAGGTAACCATGAAGTCTCCAATCATTTGTTCACTGATTTTGTTATGTATGTTGACGGTGAATGCCACTGAACACCATCCACTATCTGACGAATTTATTGAATCCATCAATAAAAAAGCAACTACATGGAAAGCAGGCAGAAATTTTAACGGGAACACATCTCTTTCTTATATAAAACGGCTTATGGGAGTACTACCAGAGCACAGGTGGATATTATAAATTCTAACTTCGATAATGTTATTTATGCCTTAATTTTTTTATTTTACAATAATTATTATGATAACCACATCGATTCTGTTTATTTTTGTATTTTAGGAACTACCTTCCTCCTGTAGAAGAGCATCAACTGGAGGGTATCCAGCTTCCAGAAAATTTTGATTCTCGGCAACAGTGGCCACATTGTCCGACAATACAAGAGATAAGAGATCAAGGATCATGCGGATCATGTTGGGTAAATAAATAATATACGCAAATATTTATCGTTTGGTTTTCATGAAACAGTTCCTATTTATAAATGTTAAACACTACAAAAACAGATAAGAAGGAATTGGTCACATGCTAGTCAGAGGCTGTTATCGTAGTTATGAAATTTCGTGAGTAATAATAGTAATAATTAAAAAGGGATAAAAGATAAAATACATTTTACCCCTGAATTTGAAATTATAATGAAAAATGTCAGCGATCAGCGTCTCTGCAATTCATAATTCTTAATTATTGTAATAAAAATTTCCTCCCTACACCTCAGTCCTATGATAATATTTTATGATAAAGAAAGGATTATTTTAATTATTCTCCAAAATTGCTTTACTTTGTTGTAAATTTTTTATACCTACCTATTGTGTGAAACCCTCAGTGGTAGAGTTTATTGAAGTCAATGATAAGGAAATATTAATAGAATCATAGCAAGCCCTAACCAAAAATCTTTGTTTACTTAGCTAAAATATTCAAAATAATAAAACGAACAGGGCCATAGCTACACTTTGTCGATGGGAAAGAAGGTTATGGCTAAAATTTAAAATAAAATTGGGCCACAAGCGAAAATTTTTGACATTTTCAAGGTCAAACGGTTTAAATTAATGGCAAATTTTATTTTTATTTTCAAAAAATTACGCGGCAAGGACATGGTCGTCAAATTTTCTAGGTTACATAATACCTACTAAAGTTTAAACGAATTGCAAATTCTTCAAATTTTCAATGAAAATATTGTAAATGAATGGCAAAAATTCGTTGTAACAAATTATGAGCATGAAATAATTATGCGGGGCCATAACCTCGCCCATATCTATTGGCAAAATAACCAAAATGTAGCATTTTTCCTTTAATAGAAAATATAAAAAATGGTACAAAATTAGTTTTTGTTACTTTTAACTAAAATGCCTACATTTTAATTATTGACATCAACACTCCTTACTGTCACGTGAAAGTAAAAATACGACATATTTCCTATACATCTTTTGCGACCCTTATGACTACGTGTGTTCCTATCATATTTGGTGTTTATTTACTAAAATGTGCCTTGGGCGAAGTTTTTTAGAAATTTGAATCACAAAAATAGTTTAAATCTGGTATAAAAAATCACAGCATTATAGTTCACAGATCAACATCATATCTTAGTAGGTTAAGAGAGAGAGTGTACTGGCTTGTAGATTGTAGATTGTAGATTTCTTAGGGGTCGTTTTTTTGCCCTTACGGCCTTTCTTCACTGCGACCTAATTAGATCTTTTGTGAATGACCCTGCTCTAATAAATTCCAAGGTCACCTAGGCTTTTGACGAAGCTTAGTATTTTCCTTGGGGCTAAGTTGCCAATTTCATTTGGATTTATATTGATCCTTTCGAAGTATTTAAGTCTGTTTCGAATTAAGAGGGGACACTCACACAGTATGTGCTCGCTAGTCTCATCCCGTTCGTTGCAAAATCTGCATAGTCCATTGTCTGTTTTTCCCATTTTTTTAAGATGATATCTTAAAGGGCAGTGTCCAGTCAGGAGACCTGTGATGAGTCTTAATTCATTCTTGTTTAGAGTGAGAAGCTTTTTGGCGTTCTGAGGCGAATAGGTCAAAAATCTTTTCGCTTGTCTTTATCCCGGAGTGTTACTCCAGTAGGCTTCCTTTTGTTCCTTTTCCCATGTTTTGATCTCTGTCAATAGGTGGCTTTTATTTATGCCACAGAATGATTCAGGACCGTAAAATGGAGCCTTAGCCCCTTCTCTAGCGAGGCTATCAGCAATTTCATTCCCATGAACACCTTCATGCCCTGGCACCCACATTAAGGTCAATCTGTTGCCTATAGCCAGTTGCTTTAGATGTGTTTTACATTCCCAGGCAACCTTAGACTCATAAGTATAAGACTTTAGAGCTTTCAATGCTGCCTGACTGTCTGATAAGATGTATATTCTTGCCCCCTTGATGCGTCTGTTGATACACTCGTGAGCACATACATTTATGGCTTGAAGTTCTGCCTGGAAGATGGATGGTGTCTTGGATGACCACTTCAAACGATAGTTCAAAGTCGTATTTCTTCTGCATGTAGTCCTTTGGCATTGTCAAGGATTGTAGTTGGACAGTGTCCAGTATTTTTAGGTGACCAATAAGGTCCCCTGCTTTCAATTTGTTGTCTTGGTAAAGTTGCGAGGCACTTTTTGTTGCCTCTTCTTGCACAAAAATGTATAGCGGAGTGAGGTCAAGCATTACCTCCATTGCAACTGTGGGGCATGTACTTAAGGCCCCTGTGATACCCAGACAAGCCAGCCGTTGCATTTTCTGCAACTTGCCTTGCGCCCCTTTTTCCTTTGTTTTTGGCCACCATATAAGGGAGGCATATGTGATGATCGGCCTTACGACAGTAAAGTAGGACCATAGGATCATTTTTGGTTTTAATCCCCATGATTTGCCAAATAGCGCGCGGCATGACCATAAAGCCGCTGTCGCTTTGGCAATGGTTTTTTGTAGATGTTGGTTCCAGGAAAGTTTGGAGTCTAGTATGACTCCTAGATATTTCACTTCACTGGAAAATGTAAGTTCTTTGTTGTTTAGCGTGGGTGCTTTCCGGTTGAGCTTCCTTCTTTTTGTAAACGGAACTAGAACCGTCTTGCTTGGATTGACATTAAGCCCCTCTTCATGGCTCCAGTTGCTGATAATGTTAAGGGCATTTTGCATTAGGTTGGAAATGACGCCTTCATGCTTGCCTTTCACTGTAATGACCAGGTCGTCTGCGTAACCTTGGACACCAACGCCAGAGTTTGTCAGTTCCTTCAACAGGTCGTCGACCACCAGTGACCACAGCAGAGGCGATAGAACCCCCCCCCCCCTGGGGACAGCCTTTTACCGTGGTAGCGGTGACCGAGTAATCTCCGATTTCAGTTGTGACAACCCTGCTTGGCAATGTGGATTGTATCCAGTTTATTATGGAAGATTTCATTCCTCTTCTTTCACAGGTGCTTTTTATGGATTCATATGAGGTGTTATCAAAAGCCCCTTCTATGTCTATAAATGCACAGAGAGCGATTTCTTTTGCCATTAGTGTCTTTTCAATGTCCATTGTTAGACAATTCAGAGCGCTGATTGTCGATTTGCCGGGCTGGTAGGCAAATTGGTTCACATGAAGTTTCTTCTCGGATAAGATTTCGCTTCTAATGTGCAGATCAATTAGTTTCTCCATTGTTTTCAGGAGGAAGGATGTGAGGCTAATGGGTCGGTAAGACTTGGGGTCTTCAGATGGACGCCTTCCTGTCTTTGGAATGAACACCACCTTAGCCTCTCTCCACAGACTTGGAATGTATTCAAAGTTAAAGCTAGCTTTGAATATAGCTCCTAACGCTGGTAGGAGCTCATCGATGCTGTTTTGAAGCAGAGCTGGAAAAATTCCATCCTTGCCTGGTGATTTGTAGGGTTTAAAGCTATTTATGGCCCATCTGATTTTGTTAGAGTTAAAAATCTTTTTCGCTAGGCTTTTTTGACTTCTGTTTGGGCGATGTACAGCCTCTTCCAGAGAAGCCTGTGCCTGATTTCCTTCTAAAATTGTGGAGCCAGGAAAGTGAGTTTGTAATAGAACCTCTAGGCTTTCCTGTCTATCTTGAGTGAATTTGTTATCAGGCTTTTTAAGTAGGCCTATACCACTTGAGTGATCTTTTGATAGGACCTTTTGAAGTCGTACTGCTGGGGCTAGTTTATCAATCCCCTCACAGAACTGTCTCCAAGTCCTTCTTTTAGACTTTCTCAATTCTTTGTTGTATTCTGTTAGGGATGTTCTGTACTCATCCCAATTCCCTGAGCTTTTAGCTCTGTTGAATAATTTTCTTGTCTTGGCCTTAAGTCTGCCAAGTTCCCTGTTCCACCCTGTTCCACATCTCTGGATGTAGTCTTTTGTGTTACCGGGCAGTTGTCCTCAAATGACGATATTATTAGGTTATTTAAATTAACAGAGGCTCTTTCCAGTTCCTCTACGCTTTCGATGGAGTAGGTATTTCCCTCGACTTCCGACCTTATGTGTTCCTTGTAAAGGACCCAGTCGGTTAGTCTAGGATTCCTACGTTCTTCGATGCATATGACCGCAGCCTCTATGTCAAATCGTATGTGCATATGATCCGACATTGAGGCCTCCTCAGAAACATGCCATTTTTTGATTGATTCTGTTATAAATGAACTAGCTAGAGTTATGTCTAAAACTTCTTTCCTGATTGCATTCATAAAAGTAGGGGTATTACCTTTGTTGATTATGTCTATGTTATTAGCCGACAAAAATTCAAGTAGGTACTCACATCTGGGGTTGATATTCGAGCTGCCCCACATTGTGTGGTGTGCATTCGCATCGCAGCCCAAAATGTACTGCTTGTTCTTTTTCTTGCACCAGGTGATGAGGCGCTTAACTTCCTCTGGTGGTGCTTGAGACTCGTCACCGGGGAAATAGGCCGAGGCTATAATAATACGCCTCTTGCCCCCCTCAGTTGGGACTTCCGCCTCTATGGCCACCAAGTCTCTTGTTGTAAATTCTGAAATGGAAAAGAAGTTTACATTATTGCAGAGCAGTATTGCTGCTCTTGGTTTATCGTGTACGGTGCTATACAGTAACTTACACGATTTTGATGGGAGTCCACACACTCGTCCTCTACTGATCCAGGGCTCTTGGATTAGCCCAATTCCGAAATTGCCCTTGATAAATCTCCTGCTAAGCACACTCGAGGCGGCTTTTGAGTGCTGGAGATTTATCTGCAGGCATCGAATATTACTCGACATTTTTGGAGGTATCCTTGGGGCTTTCTGGTTGGCCCCTTGGCTTGCCTCCAACAGCCTTCTTTTCATCCTCCTTAGGCTTTTTGCCTTTAGGCGGAATTGGCTGACTAGCTGATTTCTTAGGCTCTTGTTTGCCTTTATCTGCTACTTTTGCTGAGCCACTTGGTTTCTGCGTGCCCTGTCTCTGTTTGATTCCAGAGGGACCTGGTTGTGCCCTTTCCTGGGAACCTTTGCTTGAGGTCTTTGGCTTACTAGCTTTTGGCCTTACTTGAGTTTGGCCAAATCTGTAGTTCACCTTGTTGCCTCTTTTGCTCAGAGCCTCCACCGATTGGTGATCTACTGAGAGGGTCAGTTCTACTGTGGGGCCGCTGGATGATCTCCTAAGCACCCTCCAGTTTGTTGCTGCGATTCCTTCATTTTGGGCCTCTAACAGCTTGAGAATCTTGTCGTTCGAGTAGTCCTCACTTCCTGGGAAATAGGCAACTAGGACTTCTGTATGAGGCAGTTCAGCCTCGGATACCATCCTAAGATTGGCCCACTCCCATGGGCCAATGTTCCCTCGTAGTGTCCCTGAGCCACCCGACGGTGTTCTCATCGGCACAGAGGAGAGCTAGCCATCCTGGCCTGTTGTGGTAGCTGTAGAAGCTCGGCTTTACAGTGGCCCCTTGCTTGTTGGCTAGAATCTTTTCGAGAATCGCTTCTTGTATGGACTTCTGTTGATCCACTGTGAGAAGTTCCTCTGGATATTTTTCCGCTAGTATCCCGACCTTGATACCTCCTGCCATCTGACTGAAGGTAGGTCTTTTGGACTTCACGGAAGTTGAAGGGCCCGCAGTTGGTTGCCCTTCTTTCTTGGTCCGCTTAGGATCTGGTTTTTCTGGGGTGGTCCCATCAGACCGAAGCCTCTTTGGTCCTTTATCCCCCGTTGACAATGGCATTGGTAGGAGAGATTTTCCGATCTCTTCGTCGCTGCTTTTCAGCAGTTCTTCCTCTGCCCTCTGGTCAGGATTTTCTGCCTGTTCCATGGGTTCAGCGAGGTTTCCTATTTTTTTTCTTTTTTTTCTTGTTTTTTTCTTCCTTCTCTTCTTGTTTACTCGATTCCATGTTCGTCCCACGAGTAGCAAGGGAATGTCGGTCGCCTGCAGCAGATCCCCGCTTTCCACAGGAAGACTATTAAAACCGGGAGATCGCCAAAGTACCCGGAGTCCGCATAATAGCGACTAAGCTTCCCCTTAGCCACGCAGTCCTCTGCTTATGCTGTTCCACCTTGACTTGGGGGGAGTTTTATTGTGGCTCCCAACCACTTGGCCGGCTGGTTAAGGCAAGCCTCCATAGCCGACTGGCACTTCCTCTACAACCACCGACCTGTCGACTACGGTATGTATTGGGCAGGCATCCACGAGAGGCGGTCGACCCCAGGATGCCAGGTGACCCCGGACGTGAGTCCGGTTGACCCCCGCCATCCATAGATCTGACGCCCCTCTCAGCGCTGCTGTTCCCAATACCCGGTTTTGGTTCGCCCCAGGGTATTTAATTTCCCTGGTGCCCTCTGCTAGGAGGGCGTTCCCTATCCACCACCTGCGAGGCGCCCGATGGGAGAACCCGAAAACCCCGCACGGGAGTGTACTGGCTTATTCCCCACTACTTTTTGGTCCCCCCACTCCCCAGACGCACTCTTTCGCTGCGCGTAAATTATGAAAACCTATGCTGGCATCTGTTTCGTTTATTTCCAGTAAATGTTGATTTTAACTTTCGCTATATTCATACTTTCAAAGCGATTGTGTGGACATAATCTACATACCTAATACGTTGGCAATAATACGCCGATATAGTCAGATACGTTAAATATTATTCCAAACAAACATTATTTAAAGTCCATTTCTAAATATTCAGAGTATTATTGCAACTTGCAACTCGTCCAGACGTTCATCATATATTTAAAATGGACTCATACGCACAAATTCCAAATTCCCAAATGATAATCACAAAAAACACCGAAATACCAAAATTCTTCGGAAATATATTTTTTTAATTGAACAAACAATCATAGGTACAGGGTGGCCCATACAAGCGGAATAAAATTAAAAATAAAAAAAAAACCTTTTCTTGAAATCGGCATTAAAGTGTCCCAAAATCGTCATTAAAAGCTAAGAAATCGGCATTAAAGTAGCCCATTATCGTACGTTTTTTCAATAAGTAGAAATGTAAACATCAAACGTCAGACGCTGATCCATCGCGAGTCAAAAGTGACCAAATATTCAAAACCCGGCCAAAAAAGGCCCATTTAACTTTTCGTACACATTGCGAAATTGTTACCTATATTAGCGCAATCTTTCAGTATAAATATTTTAGTAGGTTTGAATATCAGAGATTTGCTGCACAACAGGGAGCAATTTGGTTTGACTGTTCGAAGACGACACAATTCCACATGAGTAATAAAAAGTTGAACTTCAGTGCCTTTGTACATAAATAACTATTTCGGGAAATCGGCAGTGAAGTGTCCCAAAATCGTCATTAAAAGCTCAGAAATTGGCACTGAAGTAGTCCATTATTGTACGATTTTTTCAATAAGTAGGCCTTGGCGAGATGTAAACATCAAATGTCAGACGCGGAGCCATCGCCCGTCAAAAAACCCGGCCAATAAAGTAGGTTTGAATATCAAGAGATTTGCTGTGGAGGCTGCACAACAGGCAGCAATTTGGTTTGTCTGTTCGAAGACTTATCTTACTTGACCTAGGTAGAGCGATCGTCAAAGTCAAGCAAAGCCGCGCGCATTTGGTTCATGGACGGGTGATCCCTTATGATTATTTTCTTGCCTAATAAAACAGTTTTTTTTTCCGATTTTAAAAAATAGTTATTTATGTACCAAGGCACTGAAGTTCCACTTTTTATGACTCATGTGGAGTTTAGTTGCTGAGGCCTCTGGCCGAGGCAAATAAACCACATGAGTCATAAAAAGAACTTCAGTGCCGAGGTACATATTATATTTTTCTTGAAATCGGAAAAAAAAATGTTTTATTAGGCAAGAAAATAATAATAAGGGATCACCCGTCCACGAACCGACTACGCGCGGCGTTGCTTGACTTTACTGATCGCTCTACCTAGGACAAGTATAATGATGTACGGCACCTTCTGACAGAAAAACCAAACTGCTGCTTCTTGTGCAGCCTACACAACAAATCTATTGATTTTCAAATTTACTAAAATATGTATACTGAAGGATTGCGCTTCTATAGGAAACAATTTCGCAATGTGTACGAAAAGTTAAATGAGCCTTTATCGGCCGGGTTTTGAATATTTGGTCACTTTTGACGGGCGATTTCTCCGCGTCACCAAGGCCTACTTATTGAAAAAATCGTACAATAATGGGCTACATTATTGTACGATTTCTGTGCTTTTAATGACGCTTTTGGGACATTTTAATGCCGATTTCAAGAAAATATATATAATTTGTACCTCGGCACTGAAGTTCTTTTTATGGCTCATGTGGTATATTTGCCTCGGCCAGAGGCCTTGGCAACTAAATTCCACATGAGTAATAAAAAGTTGAACTTCAGTGCCTTGGTACATAAATAACTATTTTAAAAACAAGCTTTTATTTAAGCCATGTACTAAAACGAATGAAATAAGTTTATGTTTTCGTTAAGATAATTCAATTCCAAATTGCGACAAGTTTTTGCAAATTGAAAAGCTTGTCGCGCGAAATGTTGATGGAAGTAGGAACCAATTAATTTTATTGGGCAGTGATTGGTAGATAAGCAAGTGCCTATTTGCCAAAGTATGCATTTTTTTCTTTACAATTCGCGCGACAAGCTTTTCAATTTGCAAAAACTTGTCGCAATTTGGAATTGAATTTTCTTAACGAAAACCTAAACTTATTTTATTTGTTTTAGTACATGGCTTAAATAAAAGCTTGTTTTTAAAAGCCATTCATCCTATTGTTTTCTACCCGTCGAGCCCTGCTCTCATTTGATACCCATGTTGGGTATCAAATAGGTAGTCCGCCACCTTTGGAGCTGCGGTAATATTGAATTTAGTGTGAGGTCACTAAAGTTATCGTTTTCTACTTTTCAAGCCCTTTCATTTGATACCCATATTAAGGGGGTTGACAAAAAATACATCATCCGCCATTTTGGAGCGGCGGCCATATTGAATTTAGTGTGATGTCACTAACTTTATCGTTTTCTACTTTTCACGCTCTTTCATTTGATACCCATATTAAGGAGGTTGACAAAAATACATCATCCGCCATCTTGGAGCGGCGGCCATATTGAATTTAGTGTGATGTCACTAACTTTATCGTTTTCTACTTTTCACGCTCTTTCATTTGATACCCATATTAAGGAGGTTGACAAAAAATACATCATCCGCCATCTTGGAGCGGCGGCCATTTTGAAAGTAGGGATTACAATATTGAGTATTGTATATTATATTATCACGGCAACTAAAGGTGTACGCAAAATTTCAGCTCAATCGGATGTCAGGAAGTGGTTCTAATTATTCAGCTTGCAAGATTCGACCCACACATAGGTACAGGGTGTTCCCGTATATTTTGACCCACCCCTAGAGCCTTTATTTTTCGAGTTAGAAAAAAATTACTTAAATGAAAGTTGTAGGGTACCAAGGTGTATTGTCCCAAAAATAATGGATTTACAGGAATGCTCTTGTCTAAGATGAAATGACTTTCCATAGCAACCTTGATTAAATATAAAAATTGTATTTATCTACAATTTGGAATATCATGCGAATGCTTAGAGCAAACATATAACATATTTATATTGTTGGAATCGGAAAAATACGTGCAATTCAAAAATCCACAAATATACAGGGTGTTCCGTTAAAAAAAGGAATTTTATATTTTTTCACAAATTTGCGACGCTCATTTGTTTTATCTAGGAACAGATCCTAGCGGTTCAGAAAAAAACCCTACAACTTTAATTTAAGTAATTTTTTTCTAGAAAAATAAAGGCTCTAGGGGTGGGTCAAAATATACGGGAACACCCTGTACATGCATACATACTAACAGGTGAAGTTAAATAAAAGCTTGTAAAAAGTGTGTTACTTGGAGACAGGTTAACAGAAAATGGTCATTCAAAAAAATGAGATTGTAGTAAAAATTAAGGGGAATTCGAAGGTGTACTCGGATTTTGTATACGGGGGTCGGTAAAAAAGTTATCGCAAAGAAACATTTTTTGCAAAATAAAAAAATTACTTACACAACCATTAGAGAACCTTTAAGTAGTATTCCTGAATGTTTAGTTTTTTAAATAACTTCCGGCGTTGAGTCTTCCGGTTATAGCGCAAATGAAAGTGCTTTTCTCTATATTGCAAATTACACATTTCATTCAAACATTAGGTATAGGATTCCTTTTTAATTCTGAATCCAACGATATATGACAATATGACCTATTTATCTCCAACCGTTTCCGAGATATTTATCAGGGAAGCTCCATCATACTAGTACATGGTCTCATTGTCAGTGTCTGATGTTCGATCCGAGAAGGCCAAACAATAAAACCAAATTTATGACAAATAAAGTGAGCCATGATAATAAAACTGACAATCAAGTAGGCTGTATAAGTTCAATATTTCTTTTTACCTGTCAGATTAGTCTAAAATTTTGTTGCTGTAGCTGTCACTGGTTACAGTTTAAAAACATGTTTTTGAAAGAAGAATTCTGTGATGTTTTAGAGTTAGAGATCTTTATCAAAAATGATAAAAGACACGTAGAAACTTTGAGAGAGTATTCTCGCAAATATCCAATAATTAATTGTTTAAAATTTTAATACTCGAATTTCCTCAGATTGGTAACTAATCTTTATTGATTTATAGGCATTTGGAGCAGTAGAAGTCATGTCAGACAGAGTCTGTATTCATTCCAACGGCAAAATCAACTTCAGATTCTCTGCAGACGACTTAGTATCATGTTGTTACACTTGTGGTATGGGATGCAATGGAGGATTTCCAGGAGCAGCTTTCCATTACTGGGTTCGCAAGGGAATCGTGTCTGGAGGTCCATTCGGCTCAGATCAGGTATATGACATATTTATAAAAATTAACTGAGAAATTTGGATGAAAACAAAATTAGTAGATATGTTACATTTACAGGTTTATGATTCTATTTTCATGTTTTGTTTAGATATTTGTTTTAACAACAGAGAATGACATACAATATTTAACTAGAAGTAAAAGGATAATAAATGAGGCCTACTATGACATATTTTTTGTGGCAAAATTGAACAAATCATATTGGTCATATTTTAATAACAATTCTGACTACGCCACTGGATTGGGCATCTCTGAGCGTCAGTTCAAAATTGGATGTGATTTATTTAGTAGAAAGTCTTTATTGCTAATAATCCGCATAGTTACTGTCAAAATTACCACGGAATACGATTCTTCAAAGTCAAAAATTTTATTTTATAGGTTGCAAAATGCCTCTAGACCTATTGACATTTAGCAGGTCATGAATTAATGTCTGTTTATGTGTCGCAGGGCCATATATTGATGAGTAGACATGACTTGAAGTTGTTTCCAGTTCGGAGTTATGTTGGGTGTTGTAGGTATCAATGTCCCCCATATATCAATGTGCCCCTACCCCCCCTACCTACTTTGTTCCTTAGAAATTTGCCCCGAAAAATTTATTTATTTCGAAATATTCCAAGCTAGTAGAAACGCTTTATTATACAAGGTGTTTCGAAAGACAGTGTAGAGGTTTCTAGGGCTGAAAGAATATGGAAAAATAAGACAAAAAGTTCATATAAAGGTGGGGTCAAACGCATACCTAAAAAGATACAGGGTGCCAAAATTTAAATTTTATTTTACATTTTTCCAAATAAATTTTGCACGAATCGAGAGATTTGCAGGAAATCTGTTAGCTGGGATTATTTTGAGGCGAGGAATTCAAATATTGGCATACATTTTATGTGAATTTATAGAGGGTGCCACCTATGGCATTTATCGTGATTTAAAACGTCGTAACTTTTTTGGGTTCAAGTGTATTCTTTTTTCTGATGTAAATGTGTTTTCCTATACCTAAAGTTTTTTTGCGAAAAATGTGTCCTTCATAAAAATAACCCCAGTTACTAGATTTCGTACTAATCGATCAAAAGTTATTTGGAAAAATATAAAATAAAATTTAAATTTCGACATCCTGTATCTTTTTAGGTATGCGTATGACCCCACCTTTATATGAACTTCTCGTCATAATTGTCCATGTTTTTCAACCCTAGAAACCTGTACACTGTTTTTTGAAAAACTCTGTATAATATGGAACATAAAATAATTGCTTATTTTTTGTCAAAACATTAACATAAACCATAAAAATATACTTTCATTGTAATTCAATCAACCGAAATTATATGTTCATGTTGTCATATCATATAAAAATTAAATAATATGGTTGCAGTTGCAATATCTCCACTGGCTTAAAATAGGTAGGTACTCGAAAAAAGTATATTTTTCGGGCAAAGTTTCAACATCCTCTAGATATCTCTAAAACGAAGCGTTTGCTGACTTATGTTAATATTTTCTTAAAATGGCATTAGGTACCCTCAGAAAATGGAAAAATACTGCTTGACTTTACTAGTGTTGTAAAATGTGTTTCCATAATAATGCGCAGTGTAGTGTAGTATCAAAGTCTAGAGAATACTATTATCTAGACTTTGGTAGTATAATACTTAGTACGATAGTACGGTTTAAATCAGATGAAACCGAAAGCTGCAAACCCATTTTCTTGAAATTTTGGATTCTGACATTTGGAAACGTCGCGTTCGTCGGTCGCTTCGTCCCTCGGTCTAAAGTTCAATCCGTTGTTTGTTGAATTAATTTGACATGCGAAGAATGTAAGCGCAATATAGTAGGTAGTAGGTTCTGAATGTTATAAACATACTGCGCTGAGACTCGGGGGTTGGGCTTCAGACAGGAGGGAAAAAACGTGGATGGATGTCAAATTAGTAACGGTTTTTATTTTCTATTTTCGTTTACAGCCTTGCTCACCAGCTCTGAAGTAAGACATACCGATTGCAGGAATTACTTTGATTTTAACTAGTTCTAACTCACCTGATACCAGGCACAGCGATCGTACTTTTAAGAAAAATCTGTCCCTTGACACCCTGAAGGTTATCAGAGCGTGGGTTGCTCGGCCGCCGCAAAACGTCGAATACCTGAACCGCGAAAGGCGAAACCAAAAAATGTAGTTCACGGCAAAAATATATTCGACGCCAATCGACGGTCCAGTGGTACCGCTAGCGCCATCAGGCGGCGAATCACCCAACTTAGACACACAGAGGCTATTCTAAAAACCAAAACTATGTTCTGGTACATCTTGCACCCCTAATCCAACAGGCTCAAGGAACAATCCTGTGGACTATTGGATTAATCGGAGGGTAGTAGTTCTTGAGATGGCAAGCGTGAAAGGAACCGCGCTCTTGTTTGGAAGTGGGATCTTCCAGAATATATGTGGCAAAACTGATAGGTTTTTTTATTCGAAATGGTCCCTCGAATAGAAGGAGAAACTTGTTAGTCTCTGACCTCAACAAAACTAAATCGCCTGGTTGAAATTTGGCAAAGGGCCTACCAGGATGTCGAAGCCGTCGACGCTCCGGACTAGACTGTAGGGTTTCCTGAGCCAGAATCAGTTTACTTGGACTAGAAAGCGGCATCTCTCCGGTAGGAGGTCCTCTAAGCCTTGGAGGCATAAGTCCAGACTTATCTTTCCCCAGTTGCAATTCAGAGGGAGAAAAGCCTGTGGACTCGTGAACTAAAGAGTTTATAAAATTAGCAAAAGTAGCTAATTCGTAGGCCCACCGTTTATGTTGGTCGTGACAGTATGTCCTACATAATCGCCCAATTTCCCGCATAACTCGCTCGCATGGGTTAGCCTGAGGCCTTCTTACTGATGAAAACGAAACCTTAATCCCCAATCCTTCGAGCGTTTGTCGCCAGAGTTTCGCGGTAAATTGTGTCCCATGGTCGGACAAAACTCTCTTTACTTGACCCATTTTTGGCAAATAATCTCTGACTATCCTATTAAGTATAGCTTTCGTAGTAGCCCGCTTCAATGGATAGAAAGTAACATATTTTGAAAACACGTCTACCAATACCAAAATACATGTAACACCCCCGCGACTCGTGGGTAAGGGTCCAAAAATATCGAGCGCGACAATTTCATTCTTAGCGGTTGGAATGATTGAGGCTAATTCGGGATTTGGCAGGGGCGATATCTTTGTTTTTTGACAGATCTGACAGCTACGAATAACGCGCTTGATGTCCCTATACATATTGGTCCACCATAGTTCTGCTTTCAAAGCACACCAAATCTTATAACTGCCAAAATGACCATATGTTTCGTGATATGACTTAATTATGGACTCAACGAGAGTTTTCGGTAAACAGAGCAAATAGAACGAGTGCTGACTTTGGCGAATATACAAAATTCCATTTTTTAACACGAATCTTACTTTTAGTTTATTATCGCAGTCTAGTTTTTCAATAATCTCCCGTAGTTTCGGATCTGCGCGTTGATGGTCAAAAATATCTTTAAGTAGACTCTGGGTTTCTTGAGGCAGCTTAAAAGTAGCTAAAATTTTGAAATATTTATCACTAGGTGACGGCGGCCTTAGAGCAGAATGTCTACTTAATGCATCAGCGATGACATTTTTAGAACCGGGAATATGTTGTATCTCAAAATCGTACTCTTGAATGGCTAATGCATATCGAGAAATTCGCGCGGATAACAATCTACAGGTTTTTAAGTATGACACGGAGCTATTATCGGTAAATATAAAAAACTTCCTACCCAACAAATAAATACGAAACTTCTGTAATGCCCAGACGACGGCAAGCGCCTCCTTTTCATTGGAACTATAACGCGTCTCTCTACTAAGCAGCAACCGCGAAGCCCATGCTACCGGGCGCCTCTCACCCTCAACCAACTGGTACAGCTGACAGCCCAGAGCGACATCGCAAGCATCCGCCTCCAGATAAAATGGTAAATCGTCCCTAGGTCGATATAAAAGTGTGGAATCGGCTAAACCTTTTTTAAGATTTTCGAAAGCTTGTTGTTCGATTTCGGTCCATTTCCAGGCGGTACGTTTTTTCAACAAATTTGTTAGCGGAGCCGCTATAGCCGCGAATTTCTCACAGAATGAACGGTCAAAATTTGCTAAACCTAAAAATCTTTGCACTTCCTTAGCATTTTTAGGTGTTTGATAATCAATTAAAGCTTGTGTGCGACTTGGATCGGGACAAATACCGGTACTATTCAAAATGTAGCCCAAGAAACACATTTCCTCTCTAAAAAAACAACATTTTTTTAGTTTTAGCGTAAATCCAGCTTGACGCAATTTCCTGAAAACGATTTCTAAATGTTGCATATGTTGATCGAAACTTTCAGAAGTAATAAGTATGTCGTCGACGTAGATGGTGAGAAAATCCAAAAATTCAGACCCGAAAACTTTATTCAAACAGCGGGTGAATGAGCTCACAGAGGTAGATAACCCAAACGGCAAAGTCCGAAAACAATAAGTTCTACCATTAAATCTAAACCCCGTATATTTTTGGGAACTTTCGGTTAGAGGAATCTGGTAGTACCCACAAGAAAAATCTAACGACGACATATATTTTACATTTTTTACGGAGCGCATTATTTCCTCGATCGGACGCGGGGTGTCATGTTCTTTCTCCATTACCGAATTCAAAAAACGCGCGTCTAAGCAAACCCGCACCGAATTATCCTTTTTTCGTACTACCATAATTGGAGAAATATACGGCGTAGGCGCCTGTTTTATAACTCCCCACGACTCCATAAGATCCAATTGTTCTTGTACATCGTTTTTAAAAGCTAAAGGAACGGGATATTGTTTACGAAAAAATTCCCTGCTATCATTCAAGCGAATCTCGTGTTGGTAAACATCGGTCTTTCCCGGCCTATCTGAAAAAAGATGTTTATATTCCTCCAACAGCTGACGGAACCTACTTTTTTCCGTTGCATTTATCCTAGCGGTTTTTACTACCGATTCTACATTATTTCCGATAGCGCTCTCGTCCCGAAAAAACACAGTTTTTTTTCCGTTTATTACTTTCACGCTTAAGGAGTCCACACACGAAAACTCCTCGCCTATCTTTATTTCCGGGACTTCAACCCACTGATCGCGAATTTTCAAAATCAATCGGTTAAACTCGAAATCTAATTTAGCCTTATGCATACGCAAAAAATCGACACCAATTAAAATCGGTACAACTAAATCTGGAATTAAAAGAAATTAATAAATTATCTTGCCTTGGCCAAGAGAAAAAGTTACTAGCGACTGTTGCTTTACCTTTCGCTGCCTGAGTTTAAATGCTCTCGTCACCTTTATTCCCGAACAGGAAAATGAGGGAATTAATTGGTGAAATGGTTCTAATTGAGACCATACTTGGTCACTAAAACAACAAACATCACTACCCGAATCTACTAAGGCTGGAAAATTATAATCAAATATCCGAATTTGAATCATTTGAGATCGCGTGCCTGTGGTATTTACTTCTGACTCATCCGGTTCCAGTAAATCTTCCCGATGAGAGAGATTCATGAATTTTACCCCCACTACCTTGTCTGTTCGTGGGGGGCATCCCCGTTTCCCGGATTCGCGTCCTCATCGGAGAACGATTCGTCCACTTGGAGCAGTGCTACCCTCGGATTTCTTGGAGGGAACCTGGTATTCCTATTATTATCCTTAAACTGACCACGTGCACCGTCAAACTCTCTTAACCTTTGTACATTAACTGAGTTTGCCGGTCCCTGGTCCGAGACGTCCGAATGGTCAACATATTCATCTGCTTGTCGAAGTTTGCTCATTACATCAGCAAAACTACTAGTATTTACCAAAATATAACTGACAGATGGGGGGAAAAGTTGCGAAATAATTTTAATCAAACGTCTCTCATTGTATTCTTCGCCCAAATGTTTGGACATAGTCACACAGTTCATAAAGTGTTGTGTATACGACCCCTTAATATATTTGTTGGATCTCAATTTAACCACAGCCTGCCAACGCACCGAACCAGACCAAAAATGCTCTATAAATTCTCTATTAAATGAGACAAAATCTGTAAAATTATTTAAATAAGCTTGGCTCCAAACACGCGCATCACCCCTAAACAAATCAATTATCATCATTTTAAAATGGTCAAAGGAAATGTTATCCGAATTGTAACAAAACTCCAACTGTTGCATAAAATCCATTGGGTGTATGGACCCCTTATTGTCGAAAACCGGAATACGTCTATACGTTTCGCTACTCAAACTATTTGAGTTCCTATTATTTGTACTTGTGCTGGTACCAGGTAAATTCAAATTCTGCATTGTTGCAGTAACCACTTGAGAAATAATTCCTGCTAAATTATTATTATCTAACATAGAATTAAAATTTGTATTAAAATTTGGATAGTTATTACGATTACTATTACACTGAGAATTTAACAAATTTGTTAAATTGGACGACTCTACAGTAAAATTACGAACATTGGAAGTAACATTGTTGTTATCCCTAATAAAATTATTCGACATTTCATAACTCGGAGGTGGAATGTTATCAAACAATACATTATCAGTACACTGACGCCCCAAACTTTCTCTAGTATCTACAGTTATGTAACCCGTAGCTTCTTGGTTGGCACCAGCTTCATCGTTTTGCAAACTACGCCCCAATGCGGGCGATTGAAGATCAGCACACCTAGCTCCTTCGCCTGGTTGGCCCACCAAGGAACTCCTGTTGCGAAATGCACCCCTTCCACGACTTGGGGACATTGGCGCCGACAAAGATTCAGATAATCTAGGCCTACCTTGGATGGGCGGCGTTACCGTAGGTCCTACTGGTGGTTGTGACGATGGTGACGTCACACGTCTTACGGCTCCAGACTCCGGTAGTGGTCCATTGCTCCTCAAACTATATCTCTGACCTTGATCCATCATTTACGACAAAAAACCTCCTGCCACACGTGGGGGCGACAAGTTGCGCTGAGACTCGGGGGTTGGGCTTCAGACAGGAGGGAAAAAACGTGGATGGATGTCAAATTAGTAACGGTTTTTATTTTCTATTTTCGTTTACAGCCTTGCTCACCAGCTCTGAAGTAAGACATACCGATTGCAGGAATTACTTTGATTTTAACTAGTTCTAACTCACCTGATACCAGGCACAGCGATCGTACTTTTAAGAAAAATCTGTCCCTTGACACCCTGAAGGTTATCAGAGCGTGGGTTGCTCGGCCGCCGCAAAACGTCGAATACCTGAACCGCGAAAGGCGAAACCAAAAAATGTAGTTCACGGCAAAAAATATATTCGACGCCAATCCGACGGTCCAGTGGTACCGCTAGCGCCATCAGGCGGCGAATCACCCAACTTAGACACACAGAGGCTATTCTAAAAACCAAAACTATGTTCTGGTACAATACATAACATACAGTGTGCCAACGGATGGACTTAACTATACTTTTATTTTCAATTTTTCGAAAAAAGCGATAAAAAAAAGTTAGGTTGTTCTTAAAATAAGATTGGCATGAAAAAAGTTAACTTTTTTTTACTTTACTTATACTGGATGACCAGAAAATTGAAGAAACGTTAATTCACATAAGAGTAAACTGCTTCTATTTGTAGAGATATTGAAAAAAGTTATAAAGAAATTTTTTCAGAGTGATATTTTAATTGGATGTGCAAAGTTTGAAAGCGTTGGGCCTACTTCGATTTTTTTATTTGTTTTCTTGTTTTTCTTCGACTAAATAATTTTCTGTAGGTAGTGCGACAAAACTCTATGAATAAAAGTTACCCCGAGTAGAAAACTGTGTATGATGAAAATTTTTTGACAATCCTAGGCCTACTTTGAGTATCCTCCGTTATTTTCCAAAATACAAAGTAGGCCTAGAATCGTCAAATTTTGTCAACATGCGAAGTTTTTCATTCTGACGTAGTCTTCCTAATACAGTTTTATCATACGATTTACCAGCCCCGGATTTTTTCTAGCCGAGGCACTGGGGCAGAAACTTTGAGCGTTTGAGAGAAATTGTTAAAAAAATCACAAATATATAATAGGTGGCATTTTTTTGTGACCGGGAGGGAAGAATTATAACCCGTTAATAAATTTGTACTCTTTATTACCTATTAGCTATATAATAACTTTTTCATTTGTGTGACAAGTTTGCTGAAGCTTCGCACACAGCTTGCAGATGTCATAGGTAATGTGCAGTATATTCTTAAAGCTATACTAACATTAGGAAATGCATTTGATTTTTCATTAATTTCAGTTATACTGGCTCTCAATCAACAAAAAAATTTCGAGTTCCCATTTGGCGATTTGGGGTCCAGGCCTGCTTGTCTAGAAAATAATTGTCACCATATTTTTAATTTTGAAAAATCAAGTAGGCCTTGACAGGGACGATTCATTTGTTTTCTGTGTATAGGTTAAGTGCCTTTTCCCGACAAGATATCGAAAAATTGCTTAGAACTGAAAATTATGCCCCTGTGTCAATTTTATAGTTATTTATTTTTCTAATGAAGTTTTTTGTTATCTTAAACGACAAGGATAGTCCACCTACCTATAGGAAATAAAATGGACGACAATCAAAGGCCAATTATTTTGAAAATTGACACGGGCATAATTTTCAATTCTAAGCAACTTTTTCTGACATTTTTTGATATCTTGTTGAAAAAAGAAAATAAGTAAATCGTTCCTGTCAAGTCCTACACTTGATGTTTGAAAATTAAAAATATAGTGAAAATTATTTTCTAAACAACCGGGCTTGGACCTCAAATGGCCAAATTGAAACTCGACAATTTATGGATTTTTACACCTCTTGTTTCACTTATTCCTGTATTTACAAACGAAGAATTTACTGAATAACCCATTAAGTACAATGTAATAATGTTATGTACTTTACACAGAGATTACCCACCTACATAGTACTTTTGCTACAAAATTTTATGTCAAATGTGACATAGCACAACCAGCACTCATAGCAAATAGATAAAAATAAAAGTTCAAATTTGCATCGGCGGAAGTTTCTTTTTGTTAGTTTAGTTAGGAGTTACTAGCACATCGACGATAAAATACCTTTAAATTACAATATAGCATCGGTAAGATAATATAATTGTTTTCTTTCTTATTTGTTATCCTTAAATCATTTATTTCCACTACGGTAGGTAGATTAAATCTATGATTTCGGTGATACACGCACATGCAATCAAGTACATAAACAGTGAACAATGATGTCGCTTGGCGTTCGATCATTCGGGTTTATTTGGCTTGGCTTTGTGTGGATGTGACGGGGATTCCCCGGGCAAAGACATCATGCACACTATGCACGCGTTCAAAAATCGACTAAGGATATACGTTCAGAAATCCACTTAAAGTGCATTCCGAAATGCGCTGCGAGCAGCTGCAGCGCTGCTGATTGTTGACGCCATCTAATCGCCGGAATTTGAATTTAAATAATTTATTTTATGAATAATTAATGTTACCAAATTATTTAAAAAATATATTTTTTTAATAATTTTATCTTTCAACCATTTTACATTTAGTAACATTGTTTCCCCCCCCCCCCACCCTAGATCCGCGGGGCTGCTATTGACAGAAAACCATTTATTAAAAATAGAGAATAAAATCAAAAAATCAAAGTACCTAAGCCTAACGCTTTTAAATTGTGTACACGTAAGTAACTTACCACGCTGAAAAAAATTTCTTTATAACTTTTTTCACTAATTTTACAAATAGAGGTAGTTTACTCTTATGCTAATTAACGTTTCTTCAATTTTGTGGTCACCCAGTATAAGTCATGTTAACTTTTTTCATGCCAATCTTATTTTAAGGACAAGCAGACTTTTTTTGTCAAGAATGACTCTTTTTCGAAAAATTGAAAATAAAATTTTTTACTAGGTAGTAAGTAGGTGTAGGTATTATAGTTAAGTCCATACAATTAATCTAAAAAAACTTCCTATATATTTCATTTTGATACATTTTCAGGCAAGATATCTTCTTGAGAGCCAACATGTTGTTTGCTAAAACATTTTTATTACATTTTCTTCCGTATAAAACACAATGTGATGCATATGCATGCATGTAATTTTAACTACAAAAACTTTTTGTTCCATTTTTGACTTTGTGCTTTCGCTTATCAATCCAGCTGTTCCCTAAATCCTTGACCTTGTACATTTAGTCAGGCAAATGATGTAATGGGCTTTAATAAAGTTGCCCCATACTGTTGAATTTTCAATGTGTACAACTTTTTCAATTTACAGATACATATTAAACATTGCAGGGTTGCAGACCATACGAAATTCCTCCTTGCGAACATCATGTGAATGGATCTAGGCCATCGTGCACCGGTGATGACAATGAAACTCCTAAATGTGTCAAGAATTGCGAGACGGGATATAACATTGAATATGAACAGGATAAGCATTATGGATCGAAAGCTTATTCTGTCTCCAGCAATCCAAACCAAATACAAGCTGAAATATTTAAAAATGGACCAGTGGAAGCAGCGTTCACGGTGTATGAAGATTTACTCAACTACAAAGAAGGTGATATAAGAGAATCGTGTAACTATGAAAATCAGCATTGGTAGAATTAGGATTCCGTATTAGGGAGTTTTTATAGTAAAAGTCCATTACTATAGGTTGATTGGCATTCGACCGTTATCATTTTCAAACTATATTGAGTAAATATTGTCACTGCCATTCACTGTTTTTTTTATGGAAATATTATCAACTATACACTCATTGAATTATAATTTAAAAGGCTACTTTATGCCAAAGACCTTCTATATAACACGAAAATTGACAGACTTAAGTTTTATCTTTCAACCATTAGTAAAGGTCCCAAATAGTCCAAGAGCTCGCGACAAGAGTTTTGGAAAGACTGATATTTTCAGATTGGATTATACTATGGCCATAGACAGCCAATAATAGTCACGTTAGATATAGAAAACCTTGGCGCTGGCCGGCTAGGAAAGCTGTACAATTAGTTAGTATCCCCAAAAGTTATGGGAAGAACTCAAAATTAATATGTGCCTACCTAAATTCGATGGAATGAAGAACTCTAAGCAAATACTTAGACTTAATTGTCAAACAATTAATTTCGAACTATCGAATCAAATCAAAATGAAGGCTGAAAAAGAAACATCATCAAAACCTATGGTATCAATACAATTTTATTTACAACTAGCTGGAAAAGCATTTGAAAGGGTATGTTTAAAATATGCATAGATACCTACTAATGACGCCATTTTGAAAGTCATACAGCTGCTAATATACAGGGCGTCCCAGAATATGTAGGCAATCTCTCGGATTTATACAGGGGACGATAAAATAATATGACAAGTTCCTATAAAAGTTATCCCCGGAGGGCCCACCTTCGGAGATACAAGCCCCTAAAGGACGCCCCTGAAAATCGATTTTTTTAATAACTCTTAAAGCAATTATTGCAATGCGTATCTATTTGGTTCTTGATTGGATGATGATTTGATGATTCCTGTATCGATGTTGCTGATATAATTGCTCATAATTGCAGAAAAACTCCTCTATTTATTTTTATTTTATTTTTTGAAAATCAAACACATAGAACAGGTTAATTAAACAAACGGGCCAAAATCTAAAGTCTACTTATAAATTTTTGGTATATAGATATGTTTTGTTTTCTGGTGACACTTCCATGCGTCAAACATGTTAAAAAATACAGGCGTTTTGTAATACAAGTACCCCAAAAACATCGATTTAAAATGATATCTCAAAAAATACGCATTTCGGTCAAATATTTCTGCCATTTTCATAATCTACGGTCCAAAAATAGGGGGTATACAGAGTCTCGAGAAAATCGGGGTGAAATGCGAGAAGTAAAAAAAATACTCAAACAATATGTACTCGTATGTACTAAAAACCTGGTTTTATGTTTCAAATTATGAAAATAATACTGAAGATTAAGACCACAGATTGCAAACTTAAAATTACTTTATTTATACCTACTGGTATATAATATACCTACCAATAATATAGCTAAACTTACCTCCACAAATTGAAATTTTTGTACAATTTCATACTTTCAAGTTGGGATTTTACATTTATAATTTCTCTCTTGCTTGTTCCTAAATGCAAAATACCTAATATGTGGAGCAGTTTTATGGAATTTTTAATAAAAAAAACTCTATTGTGCAGTATTTTGTATGTCAAATTACTGTCTACTGCCAAGATGACAATATAAGTAACGAAAACAATAAACTCGACCAAAATTTGTTATTTCTTCTTATACAGTGTCTTTATGCGAACTCACAAATAATTCTTTAAAAGGTTATGTCGTTGACTGACGTATTTATAAAGACTTCTCACGGCTATATCTTTATGTCCTGGAAAACAGATGGCTCTGATGGCTAACAATGTATTCTGCATTCTGCCTTGTATTTTATCTCCGGAAAGCGCATGATGAGCCAAAAATGTGTCAGACGTGACAGCCGTGAGCAGTCTTTAATAATATTATTATATGCTATAATGTCAAAATAATTTATAGTTTTAAAACCTAAAAATAGATACGTAAATATACTAATCAATTGTCACAGCTTTGTAGCCGGAGCTGCTTTCGGATTTGAGTTTCAGGCACTGACTAAAATATTCAAAATATCTGTCAAAGTTTCAGGGTGGAGAATTCCTTCCCTCTTTCCGATCGAGCACGAATTGTTTGATGCTCCGAATTGCGGAGTGGAGTCAATCGGCCTTATGAAATTTATTTTATATTCTATATTTTATAAAAATAAAATACCTACTTAGTGCGTATTCAAAATTATAATTGAATTATAAATGAGGATCATTAGAAAATTATCGCCTGAGTAGTATTTCATACACTGGGCGCTTGAAGCACTGCACCAGGAAGAAGCTTCATTATCCAAGCCAAATGAATAATTAAAAAAATAATAGAAAGAAAATTACAATTGTAATAAAAAACTGTTTGCTAATTAGTTATGAAGTAGGAAATGTCATAAAATCTGAAAGTTACCTTTCATTGCCAGCATTTCCAACTATTTAAAAATTCTATACTCATAAATATAAAAGGGTCAAAATGGTCAAAAGTCTAATTATCTAAATTTTCTTTACAACTACATCATAATCTTTTATTAAAATATTTTAGGTGTGTATCAACACGTAACTGGACGAGAACTTGGTGGTCACGCTATTCGAATTATGGGTTGGGGTGTGGAAAAGAACACACCCTACTGGTTGATTGCAAATTCTTGGAATAGCGATTGGGGAGACAATGGGACCTTCAAGATTTTGCGAGGTCAAGATCACGTTGGAATCGAAAGTTCGGTTGTCGCCGGATTGCCAAAAGTATAGATCTAATACATGTTTTTGTTCTTGTATACTAGTTTAGAGCGTATGTATCTACAATAAAATATTGTACACGTAAAATAATAATAGTTATGTTTATCTATTAAATGTAATTCTGTATAGATATATAGGTACATGGATTTAACAGGTGGAACACTTTTGGGAGACTAGCTTTTTCCAAATTGCACTTTTTCGAAATTTTGAATACATTATTATTTCTAATAAAAAAGTACTTTTGAAAAATCAATCGTTTCTGGAAAAAGCTTTGCCATAATAATATTTATCAGGTTTCTGTTTTTTAATTCATATAAATATGCAGGTTCAATCGTAGGTCTTCACTTTGTTCCTTGAAGATGACTTCTGCTTCCCAATTTTCAGGTTCACGAACAGCAATTCGTTTATAAAAAAATAGTATTCCCGAAGTCTCTGCAGCAATCTCGCCACGTATCTCTCTGGGGTCTTAAATTAAACTAGTCATTTCAATGATGTATGATTTGTTGCCAGAACAAGTCTCTTGTAACATTTTCGTGGGTTTTTAATTATTTTTGCCCAATAACAAAATTAACAGATGGTATTTTTAATGCTTTTCTAATTTTTTTGTCCGGTGAAGCTAAGTAGGCGTGTCTTACGCGTACTTGCCCTGTGGACCTTGTAGACCTATTACAACATGCCGATATTAAGTCAATATCTTTTTCTTCCAAATGTCGAAAAATAACTTTTTCTTCAAAAACCGGTGTATACGCTATACATTTTTTATTTAGATCCCTTATAAGAAGGAGTCAGAGCGTTAAAGCGCTGACTGGCTGTCATGTTTGACAGTTCTCTGGCTTACCCTGCGCTTCCCGGAGACAAAATACAATGCAAAATACATTGCTGACCATAGGCGCCATCTACTTTTCAGAATATGAAGCTATAGCCGTGAGAAGTCTTATTAATATGAATACGTCAGTCAACGGTAAAAGGGTTGAATAAAATGTGGACTTTACTGAATATTTAAACAACTAGTGAAGATATATAAGTCATACTTGGTACTCGATAGTATAACATTATAGCGTTATTTATTTATGCCAGTCCGATTTTCTCCTTTTAGTATTTTTCGGTGGGCTTCCTCATAGCCTCTTTTATTTAAAAACGAGAAAATCGGACCTCCGGCGGAGCGGTTGCTCAGGCGCCAGTTTTTTTTAGAGCGGTATACTCCGCTGTGCCCAGGATAGCTTTCGTCAGAGAAAATTAAATCCAGAGGTCTAATAAACTATTGCCACGGCCGGTCCAGAGAGATCCACGTAAGTATCTGGAAAGAAGAAACGTGCAGGTTAAGCCTCTATCGCGAAAATTCTATTTATCATTGACACGGTTTTGTCTACAGGCGGTAAGCAAGCTCAAAACTATTCAAGATAACTAGTAGAAAACACGGCAAACTTAATAAGGCGCGGGAAACTTCTACACGCCCAGTCCGAGCGGTACTGTTCGGCTTTGCTTGGTGCAAACTGTGCTTAAAGAATTTTCCGGTGTTTGTTTGGGATAATAACTCGCGCCACCAACACGGTTCCAAGCCTAGCTTCAGTTAACCTTGGTCTGGGGGTGAAATAAACCAGTGTCGGCATGGGATAATGACTCACGCCACCAACACGGTTCGGGACAGTTTCTAAACCTAATAATGTACACCAGGACTATATCGGTAGAAGAAGAGCCTCCTCGGCAGCCGCAGCCTATTTATCGGGTTCGGGTGGCGCCCTCTCTTGGCGAGTGCGCCGGCCGCCCAATGGTCGGGGCCGTGGCGAAGAATCAGGTGGTCGTCCCCACTCTTCCGGTAGGTACCCAAAACGGCTGCCGGAGGCTACACTGGCAGTTAGGGGTGGTTGCACCCCCTGCAGGTCTCGGGCGGTGGTCTCTCCGGATCGGGCATGTCCAATATACCCGGATTCCCAAAAAGAACGGCGACGCTAGCTGCAATTTGAATTAACATCCCGGTTCTACCCCTTTTCGGTATCCCTCATCCCTCTTGGTAACACAAGAATTTATTATTTAGCGGCGGAAGCCGGAAAGTAATCAAAATCAGGATTTAATTATATGCAATTAAAATCGAACGTCGGCCTCCTATGTAGAAAAAGACTCCTCGGTGTGAATATAAAAACCGATAAAAACTACTACGGCAAATTAGTAACTTCGTTACAACATCGGTTGTTTATGAAACAACATTTTTTGTTATTAAAAAAATTTGAATCACTTTGTATAATAATGACATTTATTGGGTTTTTATGTAATGTTTAATTATTGAAAGTAAAATGTCCTCTTATCAATTTATTATACGAGTTACTGTTTCAATGCAAATTTGATTTTCTTAATAAGTATGTACAGCGTGTCCCAAATAGTTTGTCCTACCCCCTATATCTCAGGAACCGTAAGAGATACGAAAAAAACTTGAATACAAAAGTTGTAAGGTTGGCAGTGGACGTAACCTCTCTTTTATTTTCACATATACAGGGCGATTCGTATTTGCAGGTCAAAAATAAAATATTTAGATTTTGACAATTGCATTAATCCCTTGGAACATTCGCATTCTCCATGAAATTTGCTACAGAACCGTTTATGTTTTGTATTTTGGATGCAGCGTTGCCAAGATATCGAATTTTTCTTGGAATTTAGGGACTTCGTGGAGGTTATGGAAACTGAATGCTGTATCTTTATTTTAATAGATTATCAAAGGTATATTTTAGCCGAAGTATGACAGCACAACTGTGTGTGGTGTGGTATGTCGAAATTGGTTTTTGCATATACCCAAACAGCACACATTCATCCATTGGATATCCATCGTGTGTCCATCCCTGGACGTCTTGGCTCTCCCTAGGATGTCCAGAACCTGTCCTATCGACAGCTTATGGACGTCCGATGGACTATACGAATGACACACTTCTGGACATCCGTTTGGACACTATTGTTGGATCATTATTGGACTCCAGTTTTGGATGGGTTATGGACATATATTTTTGGGGAAAATGAAAATATACAGGGTGTTTGGTAGGTCAATGTAAATATTTTAAGGGGTGATAGAGATAGAGATAAGTTTGGCTAGGGCTAAATAAGTTCTAAATAGCTTACTCTATCACCCCCTAAATTTTTACATCAACTTACCAAACATCCTGTAGAATATGCAGACGATGACAAATTTAATATCATTTGGTTTTACATAAAATATATATATTGCTTTTTATGTAAGAGCCTCTTCTTCGGTCACCATAACCCTCGCCATAACCATAACTTGTCATTTGAGATTTGCGGCATTGAACTTTTTTCAAAAATCGAGCCATGGACACATTAACTATAGGTACTTTTTGTACTCTCTCTTCGGGAGAGAGTAGAAACTTCCCAAAACATAGCACATTTTCCGCTGCTCTCAGGTATTCCATCGCCACGTTTATGCTGTTCTAATCCTAAAAAATAACAACAAATTATATACACATAGTATCAGGTAAATTAAGACGAAACTATTTACTTTCAGACTGATGAAGATGCAGCATTGCTAGGAGTGGAATTTAATTCTCTTACATTACAATCATCTGCTGCATTCAATTTTAATGCAGGTGAAGAATCTAATTACCTAATCAAATATTTTTCCTGAATATTTTCCTTTCTCCATTTATCCCATTGTTGGATTTTAAGTCAATAGTGTCTTCGGCCTTTTTAGTCTCCTTTTATTCTATAGCATATTAGTTATCTATAAAACAAAAATACAATACTATATTTAAGTACATTTAATAATATACCTAATTTATATTATAATAACATATAACATCATACATGGAGATTACATTATAGTGGCAAGTAATTTAATTTGAAGTCCATCGAATTGATTGGCCTATCTTATTACTTTCAAAAGGTGTCACAGAATTTACATATTCTTATTCTTACACTGGGGGAAAAGTGTAATAATTTGGTCCGAGGTTATACCCTTCTTCGGATTTTAATTCTCGCCGCTTCGCATTCGCTTTGGGCGTCATATAAATCCGGGGTAAGGAATGCTATATTCCCCCCTAAACTCTTGTAATAATTCAAATAGCTATTATACATACACATACCTCTGCAAAATTCTGTAAAACCATGCCTGCACCAGTCCGTGCATTCAATAAAAAGTAAAAAAGCAAAACACAACGAATAAACCCTCGCGGCTCAACTAACAACAAACCACAAACCGTTTGACGTTCAATTGGTCACGAAGATGGCGATCGCGACGCGATCGCGGCAAAAGCCGGAACCAGTAGCGCAGTGTTTCCAGAAGCGCAAATTAGGTACATAAATCAAACATTGAGAAACAATCAAAATACTTAATTACCAGAAAACTAACCCAAAAAAGGAACAAACAAAACAAAACTCAACCCCCTTGTTGAAAATTTTGCACGAATGCATTTTTACAACAACAAAAAATCCGATGCGTAATCAAAGAAACAATCTGCTTGAATAAAATATTACGTATTACAATATAATTTATCATAATGTCCCTTAATTATTGCTAAAACGGGTATTAACTACCAGCAAACATTTTAGGGTTTTCAGTTAAATCGTACACAATTGTGGACGTCTGGCAACAGTGCCCCAGAAGCAGGTAGGATTCGGACCATGCTCCCAAGAATTGTAAACCAGATTTACGGTTCTTGCCATGCGCCGACAAAGACGGAATGACATTAGAATGCCCGCGAAATTTTGAACAAATATTTTTATATGATATAGAGAATTTAATCTTATAACCAGTACTTTGAAAAAAAAAGCCTTTAAATCCTGTGGTAATGGAACGTCAAAACTCGACCTGACTTTTTCCTTATCTCAAATGAAATTCAACTCTCTGTAACATATAATATTATAAATAATGATTATTTATTATAGTTTATACAGTGACCGGCAGAAAGTTGGACACAAATGGAAAACTTTTTTATTATTAATTTCTCCGAAAATTTTATTCTTGATAAAAGTTGGTGCATCATTGCAAACTCAAGACGCACATACCAAAATTTAAATATCTCTTTTTGGATACGAGGTAGATTCAAAAATGTCAAAATAGCTTAAGAGTAAAGTACCCTTATTTTTTAAAACACGGTAAAAAGTTACTTACAAAAGTTGTTTGGAATCAAAAGTGGATGTCAGATTTAAAGTCACAGCCACCTAGTAAAAAAGAAAGAAATTTTACTTTTTTGTATTTTTTTCGATCACCCTGTGTATTACAAAAAAAAAAACAAATACCGCAAGCGCAACTTATCATGGGATAACACATGAATTTGTTACTTAACTTTAATTTTGTTCGATTAATATTAAATTTTTGTGTCCATTGAATAAAATAAGTAGTATTTTTGACAAATTTTAATAATAAGTAATTTAAATGAAAACAGTAACTAAAAATAAATTTGCTTAGAGGTACCTATCGAACAAAATACGAGATTAATAGGATAATCCATGCTATGGCCAATAATAACTCTTGCAAAGTTGGCTTTGAAAACAATAATTGTCGGCGAAGAATTATTTTACATGTCAAACTCCGTTATTGTCATTCTGCAACTATGCCTGCACTTAGTGTTCAAGATAAAGTTGAAATTGTTTTAATACACGGTAATAATTATTATTATACTTGTCGAGAAACATCAGATATTTTCAATGAACGACAACCAGACAAAAACATCAACTACTCAACTGTGGCAAAAATTCTTAGGAGTTTTAAGCAGTTCGGTTCAGTGCAAAATAAATGTCAAGTACCACATAGAAAAAATGTAACAGGTAACGAAGATAATGAAATGGATAATGTCCTCTCCGTTATTGAGAATCCTAAAATGCTGCTGTCCCAAAGGCAAACAGAGTTGAACAAATTTTTTGGCAAATTTATTTTTAGTTACTGTTTTCATTTAAATTACTTATTATTAAAATTTGCCAAAAAAACTACTTATTTTATTCAATGGATACAAAAATTTAATATTTTTAAACTCTGATTTCGATTAATTTAAATTTCTAGGTGCTAATCGAACAAAATTAAAGTTAAGTAGCAAATTCATGTGTTATCCGATGATAAGTTGCGCTTGCGATATTTTGTTTTTTTTTTTGTAATACGAAAAAAATACAAAAAAGTTAAATTTCTTTTTTTTTACTAGGTGGCTGTGACTTTAGATATGACATCCACTTTTGATTCCAAACAACTTTTGTAAGTAACTTTTTACCGTATTTTAAAAAATAAGGGTAGTTTACTCTTAAGCTATTTGGCATTTTTGAATCTACCTCGTATCCAAAAAGAGATATTTAAATTTTGGTATATGCGTTTTGAGTTTGAAATGATGCACCAACTTTTATCAATAATAAAATTTTCTGAGAAATTAATAATAAAAAAGTTTTCCATTTATGTCCAACTTTCTGCCGGTCACTGTATATAAGAGTAAAAAATTTTATAAAAAGCATTTATAATATATCTCGACTATGACATTTTTAATAATATGATGCGTCTAATTTTTATAACTATACTTAATATCCAGTCTTGGACATTCCCAGGACGGCTTATGGAAATCCTAAACTGGATGTCCATACATTGTCCATAAAATGGACGTCCTGTGGATATCCATGGATGGACTGGACATTAATTGGACTAATTTCGGACGTCCAATGGATGACTTGTGCTGTCTGGGTACAGTGTGTTCATAACAGGCTCTCA
Organism: Pseudeuparius sepicola; assembly: GCA_963920635.1. NCBI lineage: Eukaryota > Metazoa > Arthropoda > Insecta > Coleoptera > Anthribidae > Pseudeuparius > Pseudeuparius sepicola. The sequence continues at coordinate 38,919,769 of OY987302.1, read as the reverse complement.
AAATCGGATAATTTCAAACAGCAATAACTTATTTTTTTCAAATGGAATGACCCATATTTATATAGTTTGTTGGATGCCGGCGTCCAAGCCCCACATTTTATGTAAATAACATTCTATACCAAAAACTACCCGTTTTCGAGATATTTAGTATTTAAGAAAATTTCTTTGCATTTTTCATTCAGGTGAGAAGGTTTTATCAAGCAAGCCATAACTATTTTTCCAGACAGTGGCAGAAATAATTGTCATTTTAGATAATACGGGAACTACAATTCCTATACCCGTATACAGTATGTCCACGGATAGACATCCCAAGAGGACAAATGGACCAAAAATTTAATCTTTCGACAAAAAGTCATTCTTGGCAAGTTTCTGCTTCTCGAAAAAATATGGTCCACGAAGAGAATTTTCAATTTTTTTATACAGGGCGTCCAAAAAATACAAAAACATGAAATGCGATCAAGAATAAACTGCCTTTATTTTTAAATTATTTTTAAAAATATAAAAAACTATTACTTAGAAAAGTTGTTTAGAATTAAAATATGTGTCCGATTGTCGCTTTTCAAACAAATCAGCCAACTCCGATTTTTTTGATTTCCAAGTGTGAAATTCCTGTCTTTAAAAATATCAAAAATACAAAAATATTTATTTAGAAAAGTTGTTTAGAATTAAAAGACATGTCTGAGGGTAATTTTTTACCCATTTAAGTCAAAGTCGTCCGATTTGCTTAAAAATTTACCATCAGACACGTCTTTTAATTCTAAACAACTTTTCTAATAAAAGTTTTTGATATTTTTAAAAATAAAGGCAGTTTATTCTTGATCGCATTTCAAGTTTTTGTATTTTTTGGACGCCCTGTATAAAAAAATTGAAAATTCTCTTCGTGGACCATATTTTTTCGAGAAGCAGAAACTTGCCAAGAATGACTTTTTGTCGAAAGATGAAATTTTTGGTCCATTTGTCCTCTTGGGATGTCTATCCGTGGACATACTGTATACGGGTATAGGAATTGTAGTTCCCGTATTATCTAAAATGACAATTATTTCTGCCACTGTCTGGAAAAATAGTTATGGCTTGCTTCTCACCTGAATGAAAAATGCAAAGAAATTTTCTTAAATACTAAATATCTCGAAAACGGGTAGTTTTTGGTATAGAATGTTATTTACATAAAATGTGGGGCTTGGACGCCGGCATCCAACAAACTATATAAATATGGGTCATTCCATTTGAAAAAAATAAGTTATTGCTGTTTGAAATTATCCGATTTTGAGAGCCTGTTATGAACACACTGTATACGCAAAAACCAATTTCGACATACCACACCACACACAGTTGTGCTGTCATACTTCGGCTAAAATATATCTTTGATATCTATTAAAATAAAGATACAGCATTCAGTTTCCATAACCTCCACGAAGTCCCTAAATTCCAAGAAAAATTCGATATCTTGGCAACGCTGCATCCAAAATACAAAACAAAAAAACGGTTCTGTAGCAAATTTCATGTAGAATGCAAGTATTCCAAAGGATTAATGCAATTGTCAAAATCCAAATATTTTATTTTTGTCCTGCAAATACGAATCACCCTGTATATGTGAAAATAAAAGAGAGGTTACGTCCACTGCCAACCTTACAACTTTTGTATTCAAGTTTTTTTCGTATCTCTTACGGTTCCTGAGATCCAGAGGGTAGGACAAACTATTTGGGACACGCTGTACCTACATATTTAAATTGGTGTTTCAGAGGGTATTTCTAAAATATATGGTTGCTGGTTGGAAGAGAGGGTGAGAGAGACAAGGCGAAGAAAGGTGCAGTTTATGTTTGGTAGCATTGACACATAAAATGTTCTTTGTTTACGTCGTATATTTATAGAGGGTGTCTTGGGTGTCCCAGATAAGGTCAGCTCATTAATCCTAGATTCTTGAGGTTAAAATATGGCGATTTAAACACACTTACCTATATTTAAAAATGTTTCTCTTAGAAGATACAGGATATTACATTTGAATCACAAAAATATTTTTTTTTGTTACATTTTTGTTAACTTTAGAGATACCGAGTTGAGGTTTGGAGTTTTTACTATTTATGTTCAATTAGACTCAATGTTGTAACCCAAAAAACAATGTAAATCGCGGTGATCTTTTATCCTCTTAACTTTTTCTGAGATATGTATGTAGTGTGCCATTTTTATGGCATATAATTTAATTTGCCTAATTTTTTTCTATATTGTAAACTTGTCCTAAAAGATACCTGATATCTAGATGCGTAACGTTATTGAGGTAATTCAAAAGGAAATTAAAATAGGAGAGGTGACTACGGAAAGTAATGACACAACTCAAGACTAGACTAAACTTGACATTTGACACCCTGTATCTTTTCTGGAACCCATGCTTATAAAAATTTTACAAAAAAATTAAAACCGACTTCAAAAATTTGCCCGTATGCACACTCCACTAAATTTTTTTAAAAAAATTAACAAAAATTAACACCGACTTCACAAATTTGCCCGTATGCACATTTCAACTAAAATTTTAGAAATATTTTTATTTTTCTAAATTGAGTTATCTTTGGATTTGTTGACAGTCAAGGCAAGGAATTTAAATCTATTTAGATATGAATACATCATATCCTACATAATATATCATATAACTTACTGTCACCGACTCCAAAGATAACTCAATTTAGAGAGAGAAAAATATTTCTAAAATTTCAGTTGAAATGTGCATACGGGCAAATTTGTGAAGTCGGTGTTATTTTTTGTTAATTTTGTTAAAAAATGTTAGTGGAGTGTGCATACGGGCAAATTTTTGAAGTCGGTTTTAATTTTTTTGTTAATTTTTTTATTTCTTATTTTTTAGTGAATTATTAAGAATTATTGAAATCGGTCCAATATTAAATTTCATCCCCTATTTGTCCACCCATAGGATTGAAATTTTTCTCTTCAAATTTAATTTCTCTTCAAATTTAAATGTGACCACCCCTAAGGTAACCCCTTTCTAAGAAAATAAGAATCTTCCAAATCGGTCCAATATGAACTTTCATCCCCTATTTATCTTCCCTTAGGGGGTGGCAATATTTCTTTAAGTTTAAATGGGACCTCACCTAAGGTACCCTCTTTCCAATAAAGAAAGAATCATCGAAATCTGTCCAATATAAAATTTCATCCCCTATTTTCTACCCTTACGGATGGAATTTTTCTTCAAATTTAAATGGGGCCACACCTTTCTAATAAAAAGAGAATCATCGAAATCGGTACAATATGAAATTTCATCCCCTATTTTTTTCTTCGAATTTAAATGGGGCCACCTCTAAGGTACTCCCTTTCTAATAAAAAAAGAATCATGGAAATCGGTTCAATATGAAATTTAGGGATGGAATTTTTTCTTCAAATTTAAATGTGACCATTCTGTAGGTATATCCTTTCAAATAAAAAAAGAATTGTCCAAATCGGTTTATAAATGACGGAGTTCTGAGGTAACAAACATAAAAAAAAATACAACCGAATTGATCCTTTTTTTGAAGTCGGTTAAAAACTTTTTTCTTGTCTTGGGTTGCAGTGGCGTGCCCAAAAATTGTGTCTGGGGGGGGGGGGGGGGTTCGGGGGTTAAGCGAATGGAGGTTTAGGGGAGGGAGAATGGGAGGGGCGGGGGAGAAAAATCTAAGACTGGTAGTTAAAAAATATACTAAAAATTAAAAAAAAAACTATTCTTGAAAAGGATTTTATTAAACCTACAATCCAAAATCAAGTTTTCGTTTTTTTGATTTGGACTTGGACTAAGAGATCCGACTACTATCCGACCTGAAAACATCCCATATACCTAGCATCTAATATATGTTTTTACTACTATCCTGAGAAATCACCACTATTTACCTCATTCCTCTAATGAGAAGTAATATTTCTCAACCTAGGTAAATCATGATAATAAAAAAATACCTAGGTAAATAATGAAAAATTTTCTATATGACATTTAAAGATTAGTGTCATTTTATCAGCTTGACAACTGAACTCCCAGGCTACTTGATATTTCGAAGTATTTGAAAAAAGCGATAAATGACTAAAATAAACTGAAATATGGCAATATTTCAATGTTAGTAGTAAAAAATTCTATATACACTTCGGTTGAGAAGGCCATTATTTACCTCGCATATTATATCCTTCGGCGCTACGCGCCTCAGGATATAAAAAAGCTCGGTATACAATGGCTCACTTCTCAACCTAAGTGTATAATATACTATTGAATATACAAAATAAGTTCCTAATGAGCAAAATATATTCCTCCATATTTATAAAACATTGTTACAATATTTTACGAAATATGTTCAGTAAGTGCATAATATAACCAAGATATTTGTTAAGCGCAGATACAAATATATTAGATGAATGTCCAAATGATGTATATTTCCACAATATCTTGTGTAACATATTCCTAACTTAGTGGTTCTTATAAATATTTACAAATTGAACATTTAACTTAAGTACATTACAGGCACGTTCACCTTAGGAATGTGCAATTTTGGAATATTTCTGGAACATGTTAAATAGTATATACATACAGCAAATATCTTATGAATGTTCACAAATGGTTGTTTATAAGACATTCACGATAATGTTCACGAGTGGCGATAACTGGAATATCATGACGTCACCGAGATTGTAGCTTACACTATTTTTAGCTAATATTTCCAAGTACGTCGATGGCTCAGTTGGTCAGAGCGTTGAACTTGTAAATCGATGGTCGTAGGTTCGAACCCTGCACCCGGCTTTAGCGTTTTTTTTTATTATTTTATAATTTACACGTGAATATTAAACGGATGTACATAGAACACACAAAAATGCTTCTGAAGTTTCAATTTAATCTTCAATGAATATTTGTGGATATTTATAATACGTAAAATAGTACCTTCAACAGGCAAACACCTGAATGTTGCCTGAATGTTCAGATAATGTTTCTACAGTTTTTATGAATATTCCTACAATATGCATGTTCTCTGAAAAAATATTATCAGAATAGTCCGCCCATGTAATTTTGCTATATGGGATTAGCCTCGCGACACCGCGGCGAGTTATTTTCCCGAAAACCTGTTTGCCCCGAGTCCCGATTGACCCCAACGCAGCGTCCCGATTCGTCCCATTTGACGGTACAGATGTATTTGATCATCTGTATTCTGTACCCCTACCCCTGTAGCTACGCCGCAGAAGGGAAACTGTACAGTGCAATTATTATCATATCCGAATATCCGTTTTTAGACTACAAAGTGTGCCTTTGTTTTAACTCATAAAAGATAACATTTTTGTTTAATAGAGTAGTTTAGTAGAGTAGTTTTTCGGTTTTTCTTTTGTTTTCCATTTTTTCTTCACTTTTTGTTTGAAAATTTAACCTGCTTGGGGGGGGGGGTTTGAACCCCCGAACCCCCCCCCCCCCATGGGCACGCCACTGTTGGGTTGTGTTGTTATTGTTATTTTCTGGGACACACTGTAAGTATATTTGTCAACAATGTGACATCTGTGGACCGATGACCGAACTATTTAAATTCATTTCTACTCAATCAAAACAAGAATAAACATAACATTATACATATTAATAAATACAGGGGTCAATCAATAATAAAACATACGAGGATTGTTCAACAAGATAAACACTAGAGAGACCAAAGTTCAACCGCCGATTCAGCAGAATCGACGGATATACAATCAGCACCGCTCGAGAGCGAGATCATTGGATACCGCTCGCCTTAGCAACCACCAACCCCGTGTCCACCTCCGGTGAGTTTGGCCTGTTGTACGGGTCGGACCTCTGGAGGGTCGACAACAGGGTCCTTCGGGGCGCTGTTGGAGTGCGTCGGAGGGGCGTGATAATCGCGCAGCACAATCGTAGCCGCAGCCAACGTCGCAACGAGCAATCGAGCTTCTTCATTTGGGGATAAACGTTTCCGTGGTCAAGGTCAAATCAGTCGCGCCGGTCCACAGACAGCCGCTCCCCCTGCCATGGCCCAGATACTGTTAGAGGCATCCTTGTGAGTGGAAGAATAGAAACCGTACTTTATACCTGCTGTCTTCTTCAATCTGAGCTTCGTGACTCCCGCACCCAGTGATCCCGACTAACGGGGGTCCATCAGGCGACCCTTCGTGACAATATTAATGTTATGGCTTTTTTCGGTTATTTCTTTCTAATTTTGTCTTAACCAACAATTAAACGGTAGAAGCCCAGGAAGTATTTTTCTACTTGTAACAAAACCTACCAGGAAAATACTAAGAAGTATCTTTTAATGTTTGTGCATTGAAATAACGGAACTGTGATGAAGCTCGTTAGAGCATCACATTTTTGGTTTTGTCTTTTTTGTTTTGACTTTCTTTTCAGCTTTCATTAACTACGTTACCTTTTATACACCACTTGCATCAAGCCGTGAGTAAAGGAAGAATTAGTAGTGTAGAGTGGAGAAATTTAAACTAAACTAACCTTGGTGCGCAGGACGTTTAAGGATATCTGACGACTGAGGGAACTCTTGAGGAATTTTATGTATGGTAAGTAATTAAAAGAAATGTAAAGATGAAAAATTGGCGAAACCAGTGGAAAACCTCCTGGCACAGAAAATCTACTAAGAAGTTATTTCTGGGCTAGATGGCAACATAATTTTTATCCTAAATCTGAATAGATAAACTATTTTAACCTCTTAGCATAGAAGTAAATTTTTCCAAGCTCTTAGTCTCTTTTGTTCAGCAAAACGTTAATTAAATTTCCATTTAAAAGTAATTTTCCATCCAATGACGTTTTTAAAAAGTCGACAGGTTTTTTTTTCGTCTGGAGTTACCATTGCGCTCGAGATTTGCCTTTTCCTTTTTCCAAAACCTACCCATTTTGCACAGATGATAGTGACAATATTATCAACAGAGAAAAAATTGCTTGGGGTTTTTAGCACACCCGTATGAACAAACTTGAGTACGTGTATAACATAGACATATAAAAAAGAATAGACGAAGCAATTAATTCATAAATTCCCAAATATTTACACGCCAACAAGGGGAGGTAATAATCTAAGCCTATATAATGCCGGCGACGGTGGCAATTTGAACTAATGCGCCCTCTCACGTGGAAACTGCGTGCAAAATGTTTAAAATATTTCATCTTGAAAAAAAATTACGTAATTAAATAATGAAGCATTAATTTATTTCAAGATTTTGCCTTGCGCCTAGAAAATGTACCTATACCAGCGCATTCACCAAACATGTGCAAATCTCCTGAAATGTAAACAATTGGATTGCTTGCTTCCGCCTCAATGTAAGAGATGCGGGCTATTTTTTGTTCTATATTTATGTCATTTTCTCCACGAAATGTCCTCCCCTTCTTATGTCGTGTATGATCAACAGCAATAAGTCTATCTTGGGATCGTTTTTGCCAACAGTTATTCAACTTTTTATGGGATTTTTTTGTAAATCAAACTGCTTTGGTGAATCTGGATCTAATATTATTTTTTATGGCTGATCCCCACACCTGAAACCAGTTCAGTATGGTATATTTCCTAACAAGTGCGGAAAGTGCCACTTTTCCGCAAGAGTTAGGAACAATATTTTTTCTACAAGCGTGAGGAAAAGTAATACACTTTTCCGCACGCATTTACTTTTCCGCACGCATTTTAGTTTAGAAAGTGTCACTAGTGCGGAAAAGTAGTGCGGAAAAGTAGACCATCTTATATGGGTGTTCGGCTCAAAAACTGTCGTCTGAGAGCAATAAATAAGGATGGCGCTCGTGTTCTCCCCGGGTATGTCCCGAACTTAGCGGTTGTAGTAGAGATGGGCAATTCTTTCATTTTACTACGACCGAATCGATCGGTGACAGATTTCAAAACAGATCGAATCATTTCGTTCGGTCTTAGTTCGTTCGATCGTCGATCGTCCAATGTGTGGACTGTGGAGTGTTGGTAATAACCGACTGCTTCATGATTGGATGTTTCGATATGTCGAGATTCGGTATTCTGTCAATTAATACTTCAGAGATTAACGATTGACATATCTCTAGCAGTGTGGAAAGTAGCAAAGTTCAGAGGGTAGATGTGGTACCCGGGGTAACAGCAGCGCCGTCTTAATTTAATGGTTTTGACGAACAATTTTATAACACAGAGATAGTCCTCCTTACCTCTATCCTCCATATATGGAATATAGGCCTTGCAAATTTCCGGTTGGCAGCAGACAATATTAGTGGATATTGTCTAACTAAAATACTGAAGCATTACGTATTTGACTGTGACTACGTTTATCTCGACGCGTGCACCAACCTACTGTGGATTAAGTATAATAAGTTAATGTCCCTATAGAGGATTGAAAACCGTAGGATTCAATACTGATGATGTAAACGTAGAATTTCAATCCGATCGAGTTGGCACGAGATAAACGTAGTCAATGTTAGTCAAATGTGACGATTTTAAAGCAGCTACTCCCGCACTGTTTTAGATAGTCTCCAGAATTCGCTATCGGTTCTTACGCCCGCAGTTTTTGTTTCAAAGGACAGCAATTAATATTTGAAAGTAATATTATTTAATAAATCATGCAATCTATTTTGTAGGAAATTTTCAGTCCCCGCACCTGACACCAACACAATGGAGTCATGGCTTTCTTTAGGTGCATTTTATTAGTAAGCCAAAGATAATACTATTTAAGTGATAATTTTCGAATTCCATAACTGACACTACTAACATTTAATTAGTCTATCTTTGAGTATGGGTGAGCGAAAGAAGTCTCACTAAAGCATCATATTCGTAAAGTAGCAACTGAAGTACCTTCATTATTATAAATATACAAACACAATTTTTGTGAAACTATGTATTCATCAACTGGCTAAAAACAGTATTTACAAATTATTCACAATTAGTATACAGGATAATACATATCTACTTTCTAAGACACATAAAGCAAAGTAGGGCTGTACCTACTTGAAGTTATCTTCTAAGACGCACAGTGGCAATGGTCACAATTAACGAATTAACTACTTACTAATTCCGACCAGAAAGGAGGCATTTTTAGATCAATTTTATATCGGGAACGGACTTTTTATAAGACATCTACTACTTAGTCCAAGATTTTTAGCTGAAGGTATTAGCTGCGTTCATTTCACTCATATTATTTTTATGTCCATTTATGATATTATCGATTCTGGATCAAATAACCCGAACACCACATTCAGAAAGCCGCTTTTCTAGTCGATTTCATCGAAAAAAGTTTTGAGGAGTTGGTATGTACTAACGTAATAACTAGAAGTTGCTACTATGGTCTTATGAAGATGTATTAATATATAATTTTGATCACTAGGAATACAAGTACAATTATTTCTCTATGCTTGAAACGTATTATAATAAGTATAACTAGGAATCTATGACACATTGAATTTGAAATTGTTTAAAGTTGATACAAATGTCTTATTTATTTACAAATTAATATTATTTGTACTCTTTTATATGTCACTATATTCGAAAGTATATAACTACTTTATATTCTTTAAAGAGATACAGCACGCAAAAATATTGTAGATCGAGACCACAATCAGGCAAAAATTATTATGCTCAAGCTGTAACTACTTGTATTAATTATTATAAGCATTTGCCTTGAATTATTATGGGTAATTACACGATATTTATATTTATTTTTTTGGGAATCTTAAATAACAATTTTATGTTTATCGTCTAAATTGAAAGTGCAAATTCCCGATTCTAGTATTTTATAGCTGTATACCATTGTTTAGTGTTTTTTTGTGTTTTAAAAAAATAATATATGGGAAATATTGATATCAAAATAAAGCAAGGAAATTAAAAAAATGTGTTTGCAAATAAAAAAGTTTATTCCAAATTATAAGAAAACCCATGTGTATGTAAATTTGGGAATTATGGAAAATACGAAAAGTAGCTATCAGATTTGCCAGTTGATTGTTCCTGAAGTAGCCTCTAGCCATCTTTTGGGAAAAAATAACACTACGTAATTTATTCACTATTATGCAAACATTTTGCTAAAATATATACCTATGGAGACATATGAGAGGGCACCAATGAATTGTTGCTGTTGTTCGTCTTGACATGTGATATTTTACTCGTTACTAAAACTGATTATTATTTTTTTGAGCGGGGAGCACATTTTATTTTGAAAAACTGCAAAGAAATAACAAATTCATAAGTATTTTGATTTTTCTTATGTGGATACCTTCACTTTTTATTATTAGAACCTTATGTTTAAAACAAATAAATAATTGGAGTACTGGATTTTTGCAAAATTTTGGGCATACTGAAAAATCTTAAGTTCGTAATGGTTTGATTGTATATTTTCAGTATTTCAGTCGAATTAACAACTGTACCTAGTTATTGTTAACTGCTAAATTTTGATTTCATAATCATCCCAACGTTATTGGACATTATTTGATTGTGTTGAACGCTTTCTAATGCTAGAGTTAACTATATAAACTGCGTTTTGTACGCAACCATACAAAACACCCAGTTTGCCAAAAGTTGGAACCATAAGAGATTTTTTTATTTTTAGGCTAAGATGAAACTACTCTGGGGCGTTCACCTTTGCTTCCAAAAAGATTCGAAATTTTCATATAGCAACTTTTTCAAATACCTACATTTTTTCGAGAAAATAATATTTTTTATTCTGACCATTTATTATTTGGATGTAATTTTTGACAGATATGTCAAATTACGTCAAATTGCGACGATTTTCATATAGTGATAAATTCAAATTCCAAGCAACTTTTTCAAATACCTACATTTTTTCGAGAAAATAATATTTTTTCTTGAAATCGGCATTAAAATGTCCCAAAATCGTCATTAAAAGCACAGAAATCGTACAATAATGTAGCCCATTATTGTACGATTTTTTCAATAAGTAGGCCTTGACGAGATGTAAACATCAAACGTCAGACGCGGAGAAATCGCCCGTCAAAAGTGACCAAATATTCAAAACCCGGCCGATAAAGGCTCATTTAACTTTTCGTACACATTGCGAAATTGTTTCCTATAGAAGCGCAATCCTTCATTATACCTACATATTTTAGTAAATTTGAAAATCAATAGATTTGTTGTGTAGGCTGCACAAGAAGCAGCAGTTTGGTTTTTCTGTCAGGAGGTGCTGTACATCATTATACTTGTCCTAGGTAGAGCGATCGGTAAAGTCAAGCAACGCCGCTCGTAGTCGGTTCGTGGACGGGTGATCCCTTATTATTATTTTCTTGCCTAATAAAACATTTTTTTTCCGATTTCAAAAAAAATATAATATGTACCTCGGCACTGAAGTTCTTTTTATGACTCATGTGGTTTATTTGCCTCGGCCAGAGGCCTCAGCAACTAAACTCCACATGAGTCATAAAAAGTTGAACTTCAGTGCCTTGGTACATAAATAACTATTATTCTGACCATTTATTATTTGGATGTAATTTTTGACAGATATGTCAAATTACGTCACGATGCCTAATGGTCTCATTTCGAATCTTTTTGGAAGTAGAGATGATCGTCCCAGAGTAATTACATGATCGCCCAAAAATAAAAAAAAATCTCTTATGGTTCCAACTTTTTGGCGGGCACTGTATAACTCAAAACAAGCTACAAACATGAAATCAGAATGTCAAGCATTCTCAGACTGATTGTTTTTTATGTAGAAACATACAGAGTGTTTCAAAACATATTCCCAACATTTTAGCTAAATATGCACGAAGACGACAGAAAAATTATTAGATAAATAGCGATTAATAGAAATAGACAATAATAAATCATTGCAGTTGGATAACAAATTTGAAGTAATAATATATTTTGTTATATCTGGTTGACCAGTAAAGCCAACCAAAAGTTTTAACGCTCCAGTGGCGAGTAAATTTTTTTAAAAATATTTACCTTAAAAGTCGGAAATATGATCTGAGTAGACCAGTTTTCAATTGACCTTCCATAAAGGTATTTAGTAGTTTATAAAATATTAAATTACCTAACTACTGAAACTGGCTTGTTTATACCTAATCGTTATTGGTCAAGATATTTCCTGCCAGAACTGTTGGCAGGCAGGCTATATCTAAATTACAAGCGATTTATTCAGAAACATAGGACATATGGCAGATTGTTGTGAAGGTATATTATGACAACCATAGGATCTTTTAAAGGGATTATTACAGAAAGTTAACTTTCATGTGAATTACTTTTCACGCTTAAATATAGTGCTGTTTTAGTGTATTTATCTATCATAAAACCAATGCCCTCAATTGATGGTAACTATAGAAGCGTGTTCTAATAACATGTGAGGACGTACTTCTGAAACAGAGTGGGTATACGTGTGTAAAAAGTTTCTATAAACAAATGTCCCAAAACTTAGGCGTAGACCAACGCCACAGCTTACCCTTATGTTAGGGTAAGCTGTGCCAATACTTTCGGCACAGCTTACCCTAACATAGCGTAAGCTGTGCTTTCGGCTCCAAGATGCGCGAGCACTCGATGAAGTAAGGAAAGATGTAAATCCAGATTTAAATTTTATTTAAAATAAAAGGAGGCCGCCGTAGGAAAGAAAAATAAGGGAGCATTCGCCGAATGCCACACTATGGGGCGAATGCCCCCTTCTTTTTTTCATACGGCAGCACCCATCGCTGCAGAGAACCACAACAAAAATAAAATTTAAGTCTGGATTTAAATCTCCCATACTTCATCGAGTGCTTGTGCACCTCGGAGCCGAAAGTATTGGTCTACGTCTAAGATTAAGTCTTAGTTTTCGAAATACGTGTCAAATTTTTCAAACATTAACATTAAATATCATATACATACTTTGGCTTATTTCGTGATTAAAACTTCATATAAACATAGGTCCGCAAACGCTTCGTTACCGATCTACAGGGTGTTGAAATTTCAAGATTTTTTTAGTTTTTTCTTTATAGCTCCTACAGTTTATGAGTTATTTAGCTCAAATTTGGAATATAGGTTACTCTCTAGGGCCTACATCATTGGGCATGCCAAATGGTTGTGAGAATCTACAGGCAGATATTTTTTCAGCTCCCTTTTCTGCCACTGAACTTTTTGCGGTGCACCGCTTTACAACATAAATTTCCTGTTTTGTTTAGAAACTTTTTGGTGTCCTGTAGCTTTTTGTATCTGCGACCGTTATCGAAAAAAAATTAAAAAACATTTTTTTGTAATTCGCTAGATGAAAATGAATGAAATGAAAATCAATATATTATTACAATACAAAAACCTAAATAACAAACTGGCATCTCTTGCATTTCCATTCGCAAGGCCATAGATGAAATGCATCTCAGCTATTTCAGAATTCGTAAAATTTGGCATTGTTACGAGATTATGACGAGTATTTAAAACACTTTTAGACTTTACAGTTTAAAACTGAAACCTTTAATTTATAAACATATGCAGACCCAAGTTACGATTTCAAATGCGAACTATCAGAAATTAATAAGAACAAGAGATTATCCAAATAAAGCCAGAGCCTACTAGACTAATTTTAGAATTTTAATTTCATCTAGGTAATTACAGAAAATAGCTTTTTATTCTTTTTTTTCGATAATGGTCGCAGGTACGAAAAAACTGAAAGAAACCAAAAAGTTTCTAAAACAAAACAGGAAATTTATTTGAACTTTAGAATCTTCCAGCGGCACACCGCAAACATGTTCAGGGGCAGAAAAGGGGCATGACCCTGTAGATTCACACAACCAATTGGCATGCCCAATGATGTAGGCCATATAGCGTGACCTATATTCAAAATTTGAGCTAAATATCTCATAAACTGTGGGAGCTATAAAGAAAAAACTAAAAAAATCTTGAAATTTCAACACCCTGTAGATCGGCAACGAAGCGTTTGCGGACCTATGTTTATATGAAGTTTTATTCATGAAATAAGCCAAAGAATTACCCCCTTCCGTATGTACATGATATTTAGGAACACCCTGTATAATATGAAGCTTCCAATCACCCGGAGGTAGAGGTAATGGTATACAGGGTGAGTTTTTTTTATGATCAGTATGGGGATCTCAGAAACTAGCGGAGATAGAAGGAAGGTTAAATGCGGAGAGAATAATTGCAGTTTTGTAGGCCCAATTTAATGCACCTTGTGGATTTTTGAAAAAGTCATGTCTTACTAGATATTTTGAAAAAACGAAATTTTGACAATTTATTCTAATCCGTCTAGCTTCGTTGTTTCTGATTTTAGACAAAAAGTATAAATACAAAAGTTGGAGGTAATTGTGTCCCCAATGCGGCTATCTTGTCGTACTTTTCGCGACAGCTGCCATTTTCGAGATATGACACAAACTTTTTTTTTTTAGAAACCATAGTTGGCCATGGTCTCAAAAAATCAGGCTTTTTTAGAGCTTTCCAACGATATAATACTCGATATGGTTATTCAGGAAAAATAACGGAAATAACTGATTTCCATTTAAAAAAAAAACAAGTTTGTGTCATATCTGGAAAATGGCAACATTCATAAGACATGATAACCGCATTGGGGACACAATTCCCTCCAACATTTGTATTTACACTTTTTATCTAAAATCAGAAACAACATATTAAATTGGGCCTACAAAACTGCAATTCTTTCCCCATTTAACCTTTCTTCTATCTCCGCTAGTTCCCGAGATCCCCATACTGGTCATCAAAAAAACTCACCCTGCAGAAAGGATGCCAATAATTTAACGGAAAAAATGCGCTTCGACTTTTTCTCTGCCCTCAAACTACCTCCTCGCCCAAAAAAAAGATTGCACTTACGCATCTTGTAAATAAATATAAATTGGGGCGAAAGATCGCAGAAAAATATGGAATCCTGTACAAAGAGTGGTTCATTGCACGCGGGGGGTGTATTCGACTTTCACGCCTCAGGCAATAAAAATTAACGTTTCCAGTTGTTGCTTAAAGTATTACCAAAGATCATAATATTATTATGATCTTTGCTATTACATATTGCTTTTGACTATAAATACCGTTATTACAGAGAATGTTTTATGTTGTTGTCGGTTTATATGCAGTGGATTCCTAGTTTTAGTGGAAAGATTATAATAATATAACAAGAGAAGTACCACGAGATGCAAATATGCCACATTTTAAGACAAGAAGACATCTTGCTTTATAATTAATCAGATGTTAAAAGATTGGAATTACCTACTTATTATGGTATTATTTGTTTATTTATATTATACAGTGTAGTGACTTTAACTGAAATAAATTCAGTAAAAGAGAATACGAATTTGTCCAAAAAACAAGACAGGGCGATTTGTATTTTTTGCCGTACACATATTTTGATACCATGTTGAAGTTATACCGTGCCTAGAGGACGAGAGCCTACCCTAGTCTCGTTTCTTTTTCAAATACAACGGTGTGATATATAATTAATACAGTAATATTTTTATTCTTTTTTAATTCATATATTTTATACCCCGGGAGAGTCTTTAACCTAGTTATTTCCTACCGGCTGATCTTAACAGTCATAACAACGGACCTTCTAAAAAATATATGGACCTTTAATGGGGCTTCCACCTCCACCAATTTCTGTCCGTCCGCCAGAGGGCGCTGAAGGCTGTTTTTTGGGCAGCCAGAATGTGCTGATTTCTAGGATTTCTGTTGTCATCACTTAGATATAAGTCTGCATCTTCATTTTTCACTTCATTTGAAACAAACCGCTAGAAACGCAGCTTTATTATTGGCCTTCAATCTACTGTCAGCACAGCACAACATGGCGGCCAATGGGGGCCCCCTTCGCCGAACATACCCATTATAAGTATACGAATAAGTAGAAGTCCATATTTTTTAGGACGTCCGTTGTCGGAATTCTGTCGGTGATAATAAAGGTAGAGAGGGCGCCGAATTTTTCTTTCAATGAGCTTTCCAACGAGATGCCACAAGTCATATCGTTTTGTTTGAAAAAAAAGTTGGGGCGGGTTTTACCTACCAGGGCGTTAAAATTTCAACAGTGGTACTAAAATGTGTTTGACTCAGAATGCAAATCGACGGGAAATCAGTTTTTCGTCCTTAATCATAAATAATTACTGCTTTTGAACCCTGTCCTACAAAATAATTTCTCTTGGCTTTGTGTTATTCGGGCAGTGGCCGATTTCGTGAATAAACTTTTTTGTTTCTGGTTATATTAGAAAAAATCTTCAAAGAAACTTTCGCTTGGACAAAAATAAGATTGACATCGACAAAATAATCGTAGAGTGATTTCTCCTCGCATGTACAGCGTGTCCCAAAGAACAATGCCACCCCTCCTTACTCTTCAAGTGTTTGAGGTACAAAACACTTTTCAAACAAAAGTTGTAACATATCACAAGCAGTTGTTTGTGACCTATACTATGAATATACAGAGTAATTCCTAAAAGCGGGACAAACCAAACATACGTCTTTTAATGGGAACCCCATATAGTTTTAGTTTTTGAAATCTACTCAAAATTACGATTAAGACAGTGTAAAATTTTATACCATTACCTTTTACCGTTTTTAAAATATTTAATTCTAAAACTTTATACTAAATCTGTTTAACAAAGATGATTTTTTGTACCTACCCAGAACACAATCAATCTAATAGCATTGATTAAGGTATTCCCTTATTCAATGCTAATAGCAAAAATTGTTTGGTGTAAATAACGCAATTTGACATTAAAATTGTAGAATGTTAGGTGTCATTTTAGATAGCTTCCAACGTTGTAGAATTTTAATATGACTTTACCTTGGAATTTTTATTTTGAAAATTTTAGTAAAATCTCAAATAGCTTCCAAAGTTTTGGAATTTTAATGATACTACTTTTTTCTTCTTATTTCAACTAGCCTATCTTTTTCACGTGAGTCACAAACCGAAGTTAAATAATTCTATGTTTGATTTGATTTAGTATAAAATTTTGAAATTCAATATTTCAAAAATTTCAAAAACTGTAAAAGATAACGGTATAAAGTTCTATACGTACTGTTTTAACCGCAATGACGAGTACCTAGATATGCAAAACTTTGAAAAAGTTAAGGGTTAACAGTATATTATACATACAGGGTGTCTCATTTTGATCTGAAACACCCCTGTAAAATTTGAACTGGCTTACGGATTTTAACGAATTTTTTTTGTATATAGTTCCCTCCTAGACGTACTTATCAAACACTTTTTAATGACAATACGATTATTCCAGGGCCGGATTAAAAATTTTTTTTACCCAAATTTTAGAGTTAAAGTATCAGCGATTTTTTATCGGAAATCTGATAACGTGGCTTTAATCAGCGCCTCTGAAAACCCCCAGATTCTAAATTTCAAGAAATTATTCCCACAAATTATACTTTTTACACTGCATCACAATTGCAAAAAATCAAAATTTCAATTTGAGTTCAGCTATTAAGGTGGCTATGGAAACAAGTGAAAATGGTAAAAAGAGGTCCACAGGGGACAATAATAATAAAGCTGATCGGAAACTGTACTCGGTTTATCTTTTCAGTATTGCTGTACAGTACAAATTTTAGCCATTTGGGACGCAAGAGAGTTCGCTGCCGTCGCAGGCAGTCGTGCAAGTGCAAACACTTTGAGCAACGTTAATTTTTACTTTTTTTGTTACAAATAATAAAGTATAAGATTATACACTACAAAGTAGGTACGTATTTGAAGAATGTCATTAAAAACAGCAATATTTTAAACCACAGAAATGTATTAACGAATCGATTAGAAATTACATTTTATACCCACTAAATTATTGCTAACACCTATATTATTTTAGCAACATCAACTCCTGAATAACATTTGTTGTAAATGCATAAACTGACATTTCTGCAAGCCATTGTTTTTCCATGGCTGCCTGCGACGGCAGCGAGCTCTATTGCATCTCAAATGGCATAAAATTTGTACTGTACAGCAATACTGAAAAGGGAAACCGAGTACAGTTTCCGATCATGTTCATTACTATTGTCCCCTGTGGACCTCTTTTTACCATTTTCACTTGTTTCCATAGCCACCTTAATAGCTGAACTCAAATTGAAATTTTGATTTTTTGCAATTGTGATACAGTGTAAAAAGTATAATTTGTGGGAATAACTTCTTGAAATTTGGAATCTGGGGGTTTTCAGGGGCGCTGATTAACGCCACGTTATCAGATTTCCGATAAAAAAATCGCTGATACCTTAACTCGAAAATTTGGGTCAAAATTTTTTTTAATCCGGCCCTGGAATAATCGTATCGTCATTGAAAAGTGTTTGATAAGTACGTCTAGGAGGGCACTATATAAAAGTACAAAGCCAGTTCAAATTTTACAGGGGTGTTCCAGATCAAAATGAGACACCCTGTATACATAACTTGTGATAATCTTTATCTATATAGAATAATCGAAAATTTCATCCATCTCGAGGTTCATAATGTGTAATTGATAACAACGACAGTTCAGTTTTGCAAATTGGTACTCTTAGTTTCAAATGTTTTACTCTTTTCTTATGTTGAGCCCTTGTCTAAATGGATAGACAAGGGTTGAGCTGTTTAAAAGTTTTAATTGCATAGGAACCTAATACTTAATAACAAAAAGTTCTAAATTATTAATATCACTTAGATTCTATAAGATATCATGATAATATTATAATTTATAGGGAATAATAACTATGCACTAAAATCGGCATACCCTTGAGTTTTATAAAATCTGTGCGCAATTGGTCAACGAAAACAAGATTGCACTGTTTACGACTTCGAATAAACAAGGTGCTATTTCAAGGTGCACTGCTATAAACAATGATAGGCGAGTCATCGGCCAGTGTCAGAGCTATTGGCAGCGTCCGAGAAGCACTGGCCGATCACGCGGGTACTATACATCATAATACATATATGTCCTGCACCTCGAAGTTGAATATAGTATGGGCACAGCTTACCCTAACATAAGGGTAAGCTGTGGTATGGGGTATGGGTACTTTACGTTTCCTTTTCCAGATAGGTACGTAAGTCATTTAAATGCATAGGTATGAGAGATCTGTTTCATGTTGGCCAAAAAAGCACAAATTAAATAAAAATAAAGCATATACCAACTCCTGGGACCTAGCTGATTATTTGTTATAATATATATCCCTATTGTTTTCTCAAATTCAAATATTATCTTACTAATTGCAACATTTCATATAATCTAATTTCACCAACAATTGTGTTAATATGTATCCTAGTCTATCTTCTCACTAGCTTCGTATTTTACTAAACTGTAGAAAAATATCATAAGAGAATACACATATTAGTAGATACACTAAAAAAAATATAATCATCGAACAAATCTATCTGGAACAACAATCGAAACAACAAATTGATGAGCTTTCATTAACATAGTAGTTATCCAACAAAATGGGTATTATACAGTGTTCCGGTTTATTTAGGACAAACTTTCATAAAAAAGTCATTTTACAGTGGGTTGCTGGTGTAAACATCGGTAAACAAAATTCTCCATTCCTGAGATTAGAGATTTAGGGTTTAATTCAGATATTCAAACCAAATTTGGCACACAAGATTTATGTATGGAGGGACATAATAATGCGTAATACCAAATTTCTAAATTAACCAGTGGCAGAGATACGGGTAATCGTTACCAATCATCACATAAAAAATTTAATACAGCCCTGAACAGAATAAAAAGAAATATCATTTTTAGACAGGGAATTCAATTTCGAACCAAAAGTACCTGTTGGCATATTTCGTATCTATCACCATGTCGCCGCAATTTTTTGCATCAATTTTTGCGAAAAAATGATTAGTAAAATAATGTTGCCTAAAAGTTTGACCAAAAACGGATAAATATGTTTTTTGCCATGCAATTTACTCTCTTTTTCTAAAAAATAATTATCCATGGGCATAGTCATACGCAAGCGTGGCATTAATTTTATTTAATATAATGTCATTCTCATGTTCTTAACATTTTTACATTTAATGTTCATTAAAAAATATAAAAATATTAAAAGCGCAAGAATGACTCCATAACATTATATGGATTTAAATAAATTAAATCTCAAAATTAATCCCACGTATTCTTACGAAACTAAAAAAGATCAATAATTATTTTTACAAAAGCCAGTAATTTGCATGGCAAAAAACACATCTTTATGTTTTTCATCAAAATCTTTTAGGCAAAATTATTTTACTAATAATTTTGTACTAATATTTTTGTCGCAAGAATTGATGCAAAAAATTGAGGTTAAATGGGGACATAGATACTTATAGGAAAAAATATCAAGAGACAATTTTTGTTCGAAATTGAATTCTCTGTCTAAAATGACATTTTTTATTCTGTTCAGGCCTGTAGTAAGGTTTTTATCTAATGATTGGTACCGATTACCCGTATGTCCGCCACTGGTTAATTTAGAAACCTGGTATTACACAATATTGCTATGTCCCTTCCAAAGTCATGGTCCCTCCATATCTTGTGTTCCCAATTGGTTTGAATATCTTTAACAATTATATCTTAAGAAATTAAAAAATAAAACCTTTTTTCAAAAATTTTTAACACTCTTCATCTCAGAAGAAGAGAACTTTACGATCTATGTTTATAAAACCTTAAAATGGTTTTTTCCATCAACTGTGAAAGTTTGTCCTAAACAAACCGGAACACCCTATATAATGTAAAATACTAAGATCATTTTAAGTGCCGAACCGTTTGCAACGAATGTACTTAATACATAATACATACATAAATCATTTATATACATACTTACGCATTTTAGAAACTTTACATTAAATGCCATCTATTTAACTCTATTTGGTGTTAAGCTTTATTAAAAATAGCTAAAACGATATCCACACACATATACAATGTGATATAAAGTAATGGTTTTTATCATGAAGCCGCATGTTTAACAGATTATTATATTTATATTCATATACTTTTTACATATAAACTTTTTAAAAACTACTCTCTAGAGTAATAATTGACGTTTACAATACATAACAAAATATTACTAATAGTTTATGTCAGTCGGCGTAATATATCTCTAAAATCACAACAATATTAACACATTTTATTGATTCTGATACTGCTCCTGGCTAGGAAATTGGCACCAGTACTTCCTAATCTCACCTACAATATATTCATAATCGCGTATGACTAAACCGGTTATAGGAAATCTGGTTCCAGGAAAACAACCGATCATTAGTCAATCATCCGGTTCCATTCCTATAAGTTCGGCCTGCATTCTACCTTTATACCTGCAGCAAATACTCAAACAAAATACTCTTAAGGCTAACCTGAACTGAGGGCTCAAAGTTAATAAAATAATAAACTTCCAGAATGAATTCAAAAAACCTAGCCACAGAATACCGAAATGCAGGAATGGCACTTGAAATTTCACATCAGTAATGTGCTCATATAATTTTACACCGATATACGGAGTCCAAGAACACCAGAAAGCAATTACTAGCGCAAACGACATTTTATGACTTGGGTTCGAAAGATTCTCTGATAGTGCAGTAGCATATTCCTTGTCGTGAAAAGGGACCCCGCTTTTTAGTTTCCTCCACATAGTAAAAATGTAAGTGTACGTATAAACTATGGTGATCAGGCTAGGTCCCAATACTAGAATGAAGAGTGTAACTGAGTATGCAGTCATACTGCTCCAGTCTAGCATACATATGAATGCTTCTTGATCGAAGCAGTGTTCACATTTTCCGCTAAAACCTAATAGTGGTGGACAGCATAACATAGCGGCCGATATCCACGTGAAAGCCATCCAACACTGGCACCTCGTCTTAGTTTGGAGAGTCTCGTAGCGAAGGGGCTTCCGAACGGCCAAGTATCGGTCAACACTTATCCACATAAACGTGTAAACTGTCACTGCCCACAAGGTTACTTCTAAATACCCCAGAAGGCGACACGTTATATCATCGAACACCCATTGGGTAGCATGTATAGCCGCTGGGTAGATAGATGAAGGAACCACTATGAGTCCGCATAGAAGATCCGCTACTGCCAATGATAACAGGTAACAATTGATAACTTCTGTAGGACCTGAAATGAAAGAACATTTAATAAGAAGATAATTTTAACTCCACCAAAAATACACAAAAACAGTCTAGTGGCTTCTGGGCCAGAGTGATCATATTGCTTATCCAGGAACGGTGAAATTAATCAATCGGCAGTACCTGGGGAAATATGTAGCCATCTAGTTAACTCTAGGAACGAAAAACATTAGAATCTTGAGAAATGAGCCGAGGACAGCTGAGGTATTTGTTTTCGAAAAAGAATTACATCTGCATCCCTACCACTTGCTATACAGAAAATCTTGATGTTGATTGCTACTGCTACCCTAGTATTGATCAAATAATTTTGCTCGTGGTTCAGATCCGCGCTTTGTGGATGGCCAAAAGAGTTGGTTTTCCAAGTAGGCTTCTTTGCTTTGTGATCAATGTCTAGCTGCACCTTTAAGTACATACAGGTTGGCCAAACGAAAAAGAAACAGATCCAATAACAACTAAGGAAATTTTTTCTTAGAAAATCGCAAAAACACGTCGATATTCTTTGGGAGGGGGACATCTTTTGACATGAATTTAACAATTTTATCTGCGACCCCCTAAACGTGGAATTAGTCGAGGCACACGGGATAGAAGGCCTGCAGACTCGATCGATGACGTCACACACTCAGGCAGATTCTAACTAAGATATTCTTTGCGTTGCCGTACTTTGGGGAGTTTTAGAGCCATTTTTTTTATTTTCCAGATTATTTATTAACACATACCTACCATAAGAAACCAAAAAATGTTACGCACAACAGAAAATAAATCATACTAAACAATTAAGTTCGTAGTAATAAACATAATAAACTCAATAAAATGCATGCAGCACGCATTATCGCTTCTCTATCACACCATTATTATTTTATAGAGCAGATTACAGCAGATTACAAAGATAAAAGTGGGATAGTAATGAAATTTTAAGGAAATGAAATCTGCATAAAATCCTCGTGCAACAAGCAACATTAATTTATATTTTTATTAATGATAATTGATAATGAAGCGGCAGTGAAGTCATAATACATAGAAACAAACGTAATAAGCTCAATGAAAAAAAAAACACTTACACGCAAATTGCTTTAGCGATTAAGTACGTAGAAATAAAGATAATATAATGAATGAAATAAGAAATATCATTTTCTATCATTTTGAATCTTTCAATAATTATTATAATTATCGAGATATATGTTTTCCAGTGTAGATTTTACAATTAACTGATGATAGGATACATCGCAAGAACAAGTATTTCCTTCTCTTAATAACGACATATTTTGAGAATTTTGAGAGAAATTTCAAGTAGTTGCCCCTGTTTATTTCAATTAAATGATGATATACGGTCTGAATACCTGAATTGCGCTAAACACTATATAAGAAAGGATAACTGAATATGAGGATTTGTAGCTGTATATGCACGAACACCGTGCCGTAAAGCCGCGTGCCTCGGTGCGCCTCGACTGAGAACTAAGAGCGTGAACGAGGCGTTTGATAGTGTGACGTTGCAGCGGACGGGAGGGAATGGCTGCAGGCCTTCTATCCCGTGTGCCTCGGATTAGTCGAATAAAGATGTGCTGGGCTTCTAGGGGTCGCAAAAAAAAATTCCAAACAGGATGATTTTTTCAGGGTTTCTTGGGGACTGCCTGAGTATTGAAGCAAAAGATCACACTCGAACTACTGGTACGAATGGAGCTATTGGGTGGTTTCCTAAAGAATACGGGTGGTTTCCTAAGCATTTTTTAAAGCAAAGTAGCCTCAATAAAAGTTGTAGGGGATCAAAGTATGAACAACTTTTCCTCATAATTTGTTTGTATCTCTAATATATAACGAGTTACAGCGTATGACAAAAATTCCGCACGCTGCAGGGGTGTACTTGTAAAAATTTTTTTACAAAAAAATGACCTGAATGAAAGTTTTGGAGGACGAACTTCTGGTCAACTTTTTCTTACAAACTTTTTTGTGTCTCCAATACTTGATGATTTACAGGGCACTATATTTTTTAATTATTTTTTGTCATATTTTAATGCCCTGTAAATCATTAAGTATTAGAGACACAACAAAAATTTATAAGAAAAAGTTGACGTTAAAATTCATCCTCAAAAACTTTTATAAGGGTAATTTTTTGTAAAAAATGTCCTGCAGCGTGAGGAATATTTGTCATATAAGTAGTGCGCTGTAACTGCTTATGTATTAGAGATACAATAAATAATTACCAAGAAAAGTTATTCATATTTTGATCCCCTACAACTTTTATTAGGGTTATCTTGCTCTAAAATATGCTTAGGAAACCACCCGTATTGTTTAGGAAACCGCACGCGTGTTATCTTTTGGCTGGACACTCATCAGGAGGCAGTCCCCAAGCAACCCGGAAAAAATCATCCTGTTTGGATTTTTTTTGCAAAACTTACCTCTTTATTGAACTAGGTAGATGTATTCCTTTGAAAATTTTAGGTGGGAAGGGGGGTCGAATTGTACATCTTTGGAAAGTCCTTTCAATTCTCTACACAACGGTGGGTCACATTTGTTGGATTTTTCAAAAAGTTAGGGGCGATCAAACGAAAACGAAACATTAGGCGTCTTCGGGTTTGGAAGTAAAGCTCCCCCCCGCGAAAGGGTTGAAATTTAGGAGTTGCACATTATGCCGGAAGAGCTTTCCCCTCGAAAACAACAATGACGCGTCCGAGCGCTTTTTAAAAAGATCTGGTTGCCCGAATTCCCCTAATGTTTCGTTTTCGTTTGATGGCCGGTAACTTTTTGAAAAATCCATCAAATTTCATAAGTGAAAGGGCTTTCCATCGATGTTCAACTGGACCCCCTTCCCCTTTAAAAATATGCCCCCCTCCCAAACAAAATCGACGTGTCTTTGCGATTTTCTTAAAAAAGATTTCCCTAGTTTTTATGTGGTCTGTTTCGTTTTTGTTTGGCCACCCTATGTACAGTTCGTGCACTCTAATCTGACACGCGAAAACCTCAGTCTAAGCACCAGCGATCCATAACCAGCTTATTGTGCGTCGCTTAGACTGAGGTTCTCGCGTGTCAACTTAGAGTGCACGGACTGTACATCAGTCGTCCTCGGCTGACTTCTCAAGTTTTGGGGTACAGGGTGAGCGAAACTCGACGTCCCAGCCCTACTGCGGGAACACGAAAACTGAAAATAAAATTTCGAAAAGGGGTTCTTAACATACTAAGGTCCAATAATTATAACTGAAAATTTGCTTTTTAGGCGATGTGGGAAAATGGCCGCTGTGACGTCATCGATATTTTTTATCCAGAAACATACCATTTTTCCCTAAATATTGAAAGTTCATTATCAACAACATTTTGTAGGAAAAGATTTTCTGTAGGTATCCGTTATTGTCCAAAATCTACAGTGTCAAATATGTAAAAAACATGGAATCTTTTTCTAATCACCCGGATCGGTTTTCCGAAATTTAGCTAGCCATGGAAACAATAATTATTGACAGTTAGAAATTATTTAAGGGTATGTTAGGGTGCCATGTGAACCCTTAATTTATTCAACTGGAATATTTCTTAATTTTTGAATAATTGTGCTTGTCCGGATCGGTTTTCCGAAATTTAGGTGTTAAGAGAGTACACAACAATCGATGGTATTTTTCCAAATTGTGATAAACTAGGTTTAAAGCAATCAGTTTTGCCTACAAAATTTTTTCGGTAACTCTTGGAACAAAAAAATTACATGCTGAAGAAATTTCGACGATTTTCGGGATTTTGAAAAATATCTCGGAAAGTAGGCTATGGATCTCAAATAATGTGTTTCTACGCAAAGTTAGCTCATCAAAAAAGCATTTTTTTCTTTAAATAAAGTTGCCAGAAAAATGCATATTTGTCAAGATTTTCTCGAGTGGCGCTTCTTAAATAGATACCCTGTTTTTTTTGTCCGTAACTTTTCGAGAACACCCTCTGTATATCCATTCTGAAGCTTCAGACAAACTTTATTTCCAGTATTTTTTTTATATTTTTTTCTTAATTGCCTGTGAAGGTGTCAGGTTCTTCACTAAAAACTCTTCTTCAAATTGTTGTGAAGTTTCCGGTACTGGTACTTGGTTCACCTTCCAGAATTTGAGCAGCTAGTTCAGTTTTTTTACAAATTAACTCCTCAATGTAGCCCTCAGCTATACAATTGGAGATTTCCGTCCTCCATGGAATTTTAATGACCCCAGATTCCACAATCAATGTTGCAGAAGATCTCCGAAAACAGTGTCCTGTGTACTCGTATATTGCATTGGGTTTTCAATCTTTAAGTGTTTTGCAATGTCACTTGGAATTTTACTAAAAGTATTTACACCAACAGGTTGGACGGAGCATTTTCCGTTATAATATCTTATAAAAAATCTAGTGTGACTGGTAGACTGGGAACGAAGGGATGCATATTTGCGATACATTTCAACAAAATTAAAACTTCTAATTTTACCGCTTATTACAAATAATGTCTTGCTATCGGGAATTTTGACAGTTAATGACAGAATCAATGTCGTTAATATCATTCAATGGTAATTTCTGTAACTCGTCTCTGCGACTTGCTCCTGCAATGCCAAATACTGCAACTAACAATACACAAGTAAGTAGGTATAAAGTTACAAGTCGGCCAAGTGCGAGACGAACTCGCACACGAAGGGTTCCCTACCACCGTGCAATATTTAACACTACATATTTTTAAATCTTTTAGTAAAAAATAAAAAAAGAAATAAAAAAGTTTGTCTCAGAGCATGCGGTTGCGAACCCCGGACCTCTGGGTTATGAGCCCAGCACGCTTCCACTGCGCCACTTCGCCGTTTTAGAAATGTTCGATACTAAAATCTATCACCCGGATCGGTTTTCCGAAATTTAGCTAGCCATGGAAACAATAATTATTGATAGTTAGAAATTATTTATGCCATGTGAACCCTTAATTTATTCAACTGGAATATTTCTTAATTTTTGAATAATTGTGCTTGTTAACAAGCGCCTACCGGCCCTGCCGGACAATAGGTGCTTGTTTTGGTCTCCACTTCTGTGTAGTAATACGTGTATCTATGTCTACAGGTCGCAGTTTTCGATATTTCGAGACCAAATATGGCGTACGGCCTCCCGAGCTCACGAACAACAACCCTATCGAAGGACGTCCGAATCGGGAGAGCCGTTCGGCCCGGAATTTTTTTTCCCGTTTTTTTCGGGAAAAATGGCTAGCGATTGGAAGGGAGAGCGCTGGTCGATTTCAATTTTCGCGTGGGGCCGCCGACGGATATGGGCTTCTCGCCTGCGAGAAAGCACCACGATCGAAAAAGCCGTTCGGCCTTTTGGGCCGCTTTTTTTCGCGATTTGGCGAGGTCCCCGGGATCATACTGTATACATGTATACACGATATCTTGTCGAGAAAGGGCACTTAACTTACACAGAAAATAATTAAATCGTCCCTGTCAGGGCCTACTTTATTTTTCAAAATTAAAAATATGGTGAAAATTATTTTCTAGGCAAGCAGGCCTGGACCCCAAATGGCCAAATTCGAACTCGAAAATTTTTGGTACTCTCGTTTCACTTATCCTGGAACACACTGTATTTGACCCTGTAGATTTTGAACAATAAAAGATTATCTTTTCCTACAAAAGTTATTGAGAATGATTAGGACTTTTAACTTATAGGGAAAAAAATTAAATATAAAAAAATATCGATGACGTCACAGTGGCCATATTCTCAAACGTCAAAAAAGCAAATTTTCAGTCATAATAGGACCTTATATGTGTAGCATTTAAGAACCCCTGTTCGAAATTTATTTTCAGTTTTCGTGTTCCTGCAGTAGGCCTGAGCGGGGCCCACGGAAACTTACGTGAGCCCCGGCCTGAGACGTCGAGTTTCGCTCACTCTGTAAATCTTTCCTGCTACTGATGTTTGAAGGTTAAATTGGCCATGTTTCGTTCCTATTTACATTACTCCTACTGTTGAAATTTCCGCACGCTACACCAAATATTTTTGACCACCATAAAATTTGAAATAAAAACTAATAAATTAAAATACCAATAACTCAACTTTTAGTCGAGGAGCTGAGTGACAAAAAATGCAACAGTTTTAGAAAGGCTGGTTTTTTGATACAGTGTAGTATTTCAGGTGTATACCAATAGCCTGCCGTCAGTCAGCCAGTTTGGATAGCGTTTGGCGCAGGGGCGGCTTCAAAGTTGTAAAAAAAAACAAGTATGTCTCTAAAACTTGGTATATTTAGTAAAGTAGGCGCACTGAGAGATTGCGTCCGCGGGGAAGCGGGGAGCGCGGAGAACGATTTGTCGCTATTGGCCGACTGCAACAGTGCAAAAAATGCACCGCGCTTTCGTATTCGAAGTTAAAAATAGAACCAAGGCGAGGTTCAGAGGACTGATTATCACTAGGCGTGCGCGTCGAAATTTATAGTTTTGAAAACTTCTTAGTATTATTAATTATCCGTAATAGTGCTTCTTTAAAATTCAGCACTAAAACACCGTCTCAGTGGGCCACGAATTTAACGCACGAGGAACCTGAATTACGCATTTAATGCCACTTTCGAAGCTCTATTCAACAAAAAAAAGTTTATGAAAATCGAGCTATAAATAAAAATTCTACAGGGGTGGTCAGTCCATAATCGGGGCACTAAAATTTTTGAAACACCCTGTAGAGCTACGGTAATGCAAATTGGCACGTTTGAGTTTCCAACAACGATGAATAAGAATTCAGCGTTAATTTTCCTCTAAAAAAATTCCTAATAGTAGGTACTTCTCGAAATTTCAGCACTAAAACACCGTCTCAGTGGGCTCTGAATTTAACGCACAAGGAACCTGAATTAAGAATTTAATGCCATTTTTATCCAACAAAAAAAAGTTTATGAAAATCGAGCTATAAATAAAAATTTTACAGGGGTGGTCAGTGCTTAAGTGGGACACACTGTAGACATGTTTATATGAAAAATCTCCTTTTTTGAAATTTTCTAGCAGTTTTTAAAGTATTGCTGATAAAGTTTGGACCACCCTGTATATCCTTGCAATCATAAAATTTTTATTAAAAGAAATAAATGTATTAGGTATATTTTTCCGCTTTTACGATTCGCTGTGTATAATCCGCAAGATTACCTTTCCAAAGCCCGATAGTTACCTTGCAACTTGTAAGTATACAAAACTCTATCTGCAAAAATTAGAGAGATAATAGAAGGGTCAGAGTTTTCTCATGAAGACTCTTTACTTGGCACACCCGACGACAATACTGAACCGGATTTCAACAATAACACTCCAAATTCGTTGCCTTGGTTACCACCTTTATTGTAGAATTTACAAAATAACTTGTCAGGCACTGTTACTGACCAGAAATATTATTCTGCTCTCAAACTTAGAGCAAAATCGCTGCCTAACCTTTTACTTATATCTGGGCTCAATTCTCAAAGTTTATATACTCAAATGGGATATACTCTAGAATATTCCTGGCCAACGATAGATGTACAAATCGTAAAGTTCTAGCAAATTTCTAGAAAACCTATGGAAGATCTACAGGGAAAATAATACAAAACTAAAAGAAAATGGGGCCCTCCCAACTACCTACCTAGTATTAAAAATTATAAAACTGAAAGTAGAATAGCGAAATCTTTGAGTAGGATCGAATTATCATAATCTTTGGTAGGATACAAAACAGTGCAAACGTGTTAATTAGAAGCTGATATAACAACTTCAGAAGCATTCTTCGGTAACGTGGATATCACGAATGATGATGTCTGCGTCACAATGGTCGACAATGGAAATTACATTGTTAGCCATTGTGACGCGGGGATCAAGATTCGTGGTATCCACTATACAATATTTTAGTTTCAGAGAGTTTAAAGATCCACGAGTGGCCAGTGTCTGAGACGAGGGCTGAGATATAGAATATGTGTATAGGGTGTAACAAACAAATGCTATAAAATAAAGCTCTCGCTACCTACATCTCCGCCACTGACTACTGCTCATGACCAAATTTGGTTATATCTCAAGTAGTTTGGAATATTTCAAGTATTTTGGAATATATCGGCCTTTATTGAACTAAAAGTATGGCAAATTTTACATAAAAAAATCAAATGGTTTGCCTTACCTTTAAAATTGAGAAATGTTGCAATGATCAAAGCGTTCGTAATAATAATCGCTAAGGCCATAACACAAATGATGCCAGCGTGTGTAAGTGATTCGAGTGTGAACTGAAGCTCGTATATTTCTCTGGAGTCACCCATAGTCGCTATAATTTTTCTTTGTAGCATTACGGAATACCTAAAAACAGAAAAACCACCTATTATCACGCCTACGACATTGCATAGCACCCCTTGATACTATAAGCGGAAATAATGCTCACAGGGCAGCCTGATTCTGGTTCGCTCTCCGCAACACGCCATGCTGTGCACAGGTATGCCGTCTGCATTTTTACCGACCCTATACATGTTCAGCGCGCCATTTTGCCGAAGATGCCCGAACGTAAGGCGTACCGATCGTAAATGGCTTCAGGGCACGGTGCTGGTGCTAAACGTATCTAGTATATAGGTTAGGTTTGTTTACGAACTGCATTGCACGCTACTGGGTTCAAAATGAGTAAAATTAATACGTTTTTTGCGTTTAATACAAGTTGCAAAATAGAAACAAAGAATTTTAAATCCAGTGAATGTTTTATAGTCGATATCCACACAAAAGTTGTTTCAAATGACTACTCCAACCATGTCAAGAAATGGATAACGAATTTTTCTGTGGCCACTAAGACGAACTGGATTGTATTTAGATCATTCCCCGATAATAAAAGACAGCTTTACAACACAATTAAAAATAAAGGAAATAAAAGTTCCGAAAGCCGACAACGGAATCTATCATTTTCAAAATGTAAATCCAGGACCGGCTACGATTTCTTTATTCCCCCTATTTTCACGAAACCATTTAGCGATTAATTTATTTAAAATCGGTCACCACAGTGTTAATCAGGACACAGTAAATAATTTAAATAATTTTTATCTTTATTTTCAAGTTTTTTGTCCGTTCTATGAAATAAGATAATTCGGTTTTATGATTTTACCTGTTGCTTAATTTTTTGGTAATATTGATAACTTAATATTTTGTTTTTAGATACATTTTGAGCACAGCCATGTGATTGATGTTGCCGAAGCATATGGTATCAAACGCAAAAGTCCATTAACATATTATTCTATTTCCTTTTATATTGTGTATTGTGTTATAAGTACCTATATTTGGAGCTTGCTAATAAATCATTGTTTTTGAAAGTAACAACCCTTTAAGCATTGTGTGTAGGTACTTAGGTATTTTTTTAATATATTATCAAGAACAGCTGTAGGTGAATATAAGAAAAGTATTTCTTTAAGTGCAAAACATGGTCATTTTCTGTCTGGGAAAAAACCAAGTAAAATAAAGCTTTGGTTCATTATTTGGTTTATCACACTTTACATATCTTCCATATCGCATTAAAATATAAAATGATTTTGGCATGAAGTGCAAACATAAAATTCCTCAATGCTAACTAAGTATTTCTGCAAAGAAATGCCTAGGTACCTATATGTAGAAACATGGCAAATGCTGCGAGATATTTGGTTACTAATCCTACACATAATCAGCGCGAACTGCTAAAATCAGCTAGGGTAGGTAAAAAGAAGCATCGCATATCTTCGGCAAATTGACGCGCTGAACATGTATAGGGTCGGTAAAAATGCATCCCGTCTCGCTAGAGCCGACTATCATGTGGACAGCGGAATTTTTGTTCTCAGGGTGACGTCACACCCTGCGCGTGACAATATCTTTATAGCTTATAGTATCATGACGCTACCCTATTACGTGATATATCTAAACTACATTTCAGCAATAACAATGTTTTTACTAACCGAAAAAGGTTTGGTAACAAGTAGGTATTATTGCTCTATTTCATCTATATCGCTTATGAAATGAAGATTTGATTGCTTCTTTAATTGATTGCAGTCAAGTGGATGGAAGACCTAGAAAGAAAAGATTCCTTAAACATTACAGATGGTTCCAAACACATTTACAGGGTTGTCCCAGAGAACAAAAATAGGAAAAATATTCTACTTTGTGGATAGTAGAGATGGGATTGTCTTTGATAGTAGGTAAACGAGCCGTGATAAAAAAGAGGTTTTCATGAAAACAACGGGGACTTGGTCGCGATGCGCGATTAATTAGTTTTTAGTCGGGTTAAAAAATACGAACAATGGAAAACCTTGTAACTCCCATTTTACCATTTTGTATATATGTAATTATGGCACAAAGAGTTCTTGTTCTTAAGAGAAAGTTTTATTAATTTCTTAGAGAGAGCACACTTTTTCCAAATTTCGATGTTCCACATACATATACCTATACTAAAATTGAGCAATCCGTACGCCTGGCGTAAATAAAACCACGTGTTCAATGACGATCTGCGATTGGTCGGTAGGCTATAAAATTTCACCCGACTCGGCAACAGGGACGTACTCGATCGCACAAGTGTAGTTATTCGGGTTTATCTTGATGTTTTCAGCTATGTAGACACCGCCACAAATAATTATATCGATGTTTTGAACAATTTTAATTAAGCCAATAATTCTTTTCTGAAATATTTTGATGTAAACAATTTGAAAACTAAAAATAAATAAAGGTCGTGCCTCAGTGCGGCCCTGGCGAATATTTCATCGCACGTGCTCTTGTTTACGCCAGGCGTTAAGAGTTGCTCGATTTTAGTATAGTGAGATCCAATAATAAGTTGGTTTAATTGTTTATTCTTAACACCATCTAGTAAACTAAACTTTTTTTTGTTCAAAAGGCCTTCAAAAACCGCGTCTTTTGACCTTCCTGCCATTTTCAAAATGCAAATCCAGGGTCGGCTGCGATTTTTTTATACCACCGATTTTTACGAAAACAATTTAGCGTTTTTTTTATTTAAAATCTGACCCCACAGCGTTAATCAGAATACCCCAAAACCCCCATATACCAAATTTGAACAAAAAATATTCAGGGAGTTCCATTCTGTAGGGTTTCAAAGTTGAGCAAAATAGGAATTTTAAAGACATCTGGCGAGTCAAGTGTGCAATGTAATCCCTTCAAAACAGTCGAATGGTCAACAGGACCACTCACAATGTTTGTGTGAAAAGGTTTACTACAAAAATATACAGGGTATTTTTCTCTGAGCCATCTTAAAATTCTGAAATTTTATAAAACTTATACGGATCAAGATTACTCTGGAATTATTGAAGAAATATTGATAAACACACAGGTAATGTATTTCTTTACAAAATGCCAACTAACAAATAAAAACAATTTAAATTATTGGACCTTTCTCAACACAGCCACTGTCTAAGAAGATACATTTTCTGTGCGTTTCCTGTTGTGGCACACCAGCCACCTTAACTGATATGGACTTACTGACTGACAGGCTTCTGTATCTTTTAGATTTAGTTCATTTATAGTGTGTGGAGCAGCTTTGATGTACTCGATTTTTGACCCGTATAAAGTTCCAAAAATTCAGTAATTTGAGATGGCACAGATAAGAATACTCTGTATATTTTGTATTGGTCCTTTGCACACCAACACCTTGAGTGGTTCTATTGACCACTCGACTGTTTTGAGGGGATTCCATGGCACACTTGACTTGACAGATGCGTTTAATATTCCTATTTTGTTCAACTTTGACACCCTGAAGAATGGAACTCCCTATATATTTTTTATTCAAACTTAGTGTTCTGATTAACGCTGTGGGGTCAGATTTTAAATAAAAAAGTCGCTAAATGGTTTTCGTGAAAATCGGGGGTATAAAAAAATCGGAGCCGGCTCTGGATTTGCATTTTGAAAATGGCAGGAAGGTCAAAAGAAACGGGTTTTGAAGGCCTTCAAACAAAAAAAGTTTAGGCTTTTGTCTCCAAAAAATGAAGATTTTACAGATTTGTACAGTTATAAAGTTGGACACCCTATATATGGTGTTATCATTTACACGGTCTCCGATGGTTGCAAGGATTTCGAAATCTGTAATATTTTTATCAAAAATTCCTTTCTAACGCGACCCATTTAGTACCATCAAGCAGAATGTTTTTTGTAATTTTGTTTAGATACCCACATAAGTCCGGGCACCAACTCGGATAAGACACACAATAAGACATACAGGTGATTGGTACAGGGTGGCCCATCCAAGCGGAAAAAGTGTGCTACGTGGAGACACGTTAACATAAAATCGTCATTCAAAAAATGAGATTGTATTAAAAATTAAGGGGAATTCGAGGGTGTACCCTAATTTTGTATACGGGGGTCGGTAAAAAAGTTATCGCGGAAAAACATTTTTTGCAAAATAAAAAAAATATATTTTTTTACCTACACATCCATTAGAGAACCTTTAAGTAGTATTCCCGAATATTCAGTTTGTTAATATAACTTCCGGTTATAGCGGAAATGAAAGTGGTTTTCTCTATTTTACAACTTACACATTTCTCTTACAGGATTCCTTTTTTAATTCTGAATCCAACGATATATAATTTGACCTATTTATCTCCAACCGTTTCCGAGATATTTATCAGAGAAGCTCCATCAAACTAGATACATGGTCTCATGGTCGGTGTCTGATGTTCGATCTGAGTAGGCCAAACAATAAAACCAAATTTATGACAAATCAAGTCAGCCATGATAATAAAACTGACAAGCGAGTAGGCTGTCAATTCAATATTTCTATTTACGTGTCAGATTAGTCTAAAATTTTGTTGCTGAAGCTGTTAGTAGTTGCAGTTTAAAAAATGTTTTTGAAAGAACAATGCTGTGATATTTTAGAGATCTTCATCAAAAATGATAAAAGATACGTAGAAACTTTGAGGGAGTATTCTCGTAAATATCCAAATAGAAATGTTCCGAGTGCTTCATTTATATGTAAGCTGTATCGAAGATTCAGATCGACAGGAAGTGTGATTAGCAAGAGAAAAAAAACGGTTTAGAATTAGTGAGGACGAGAGAGAACGAATTTTAAATTATTTCAGAAGAAATAACGAAAAATCTCAGAGAGATGCAGCGAGAGACTTACAAATTCCCCGGTCTACAATACAAAGGGTAATGAAATTAAGCAAATTTAAAGCCTTCAAAATATTACCTGTTCAAAGGCTTTTCCCTGGAGATGCTGCAAGAAGACTGGAATATTGTCAAACAATGTTAAACTTTTATTTTGCAAGAGGTGGAGCTGGATTTTTTAAACAAATTATTTGGTCCGATGAAGCTACATTTACAACGGCGGGAATATACAACCGGAAAAAATAGTATATTTTGGGACAATCCACGGGCATTTCGTGAAGTTGTGAAATCCGGCAGAAATTCCGTGGGTGTTTGGTGCGGAATTGTGGGAAATTTTATAATGGGCCCTCTATTTTATTCAGGAAGTATGACAGGTAGGAAATACCTACATTTAATCCAGAACGAATTGGAACAATACTTTGACCAGTTGCCATTAATTTTTCTTAACCAACTCCAAGAAAGACAATTAATATGGCAGCAAGATGGCGCTTCCTTCCATAACTGTGGGCCCATAACGGAATTTTTGAACAATTCGTTTGAAAATTGGATTGGTAAACATGGAACGATAAGGTGGCCGCCACGTAGTCCAGATTTAACCCCCTTGGATTTTTTCTTGTGGGGGCATTTAAAAAATAAAGTTTATAAGAACCGCCCCGAAAATGTTGAGGAGATTAAAAGACGAGTAAAATTAGAAATTGACAGTTTAAACAATCGTCCCTTAATCTTTGAAAATGTCCGAAAAAAATTCTTAAAAAGACTTAGGTTATGTGTAAATAATAATGCAAACCATTTTGAACATTTAATGTAAATGAACTTCTAACTAATTTTTAATAACTAATCATATTGTTGTTGTTATAATAAATATGACAGTAGTAAAAATAATAAATGATTCGTAATTTCCACGAGATTTTTAATTAAGTTGAATCATTGAGTAAAGGAATAAAATTATTCCTTTACTCAATGGTTGAATGCAGTTGCATGGCTCTAGCCACTTTAACATTCAGCCTTCTCGCTTGTCAGTTTTATTATCATGGCAGACTTGATTTGTCATAAATTTGGTTTTATTGTTTGGCCTACTCAGATCGAACATCAGACACCGACTATGAGACCATGTATCTAGTTTGATGGAGCTTCTCTGATAAATATCTCGGAAACGGTTGGAGATAAATAGGTCAAATAATATATCGTTGGATTCAGAATTAAAAAAGGAATCCTGTGATGGTTAAGAGAAATGTATAAGTTGCAAAATAGAGAAAACCACTTTCATTTCCGCTATAACCGGAAGTTATATTAAAAAACTGAATATTCGGGAATACTACTTAAAGGTTCTCTAATGGATGTGTAGGTAAAATTTTTTTTTTATTTTGCAAAAAATGTTTTTTCGCGATAACTTTTTTACCGACCTCCGTATACAAAATTAGGGTACACCCTCGAATTCCCCTTAATTTTTACTACAGCCTCATTTTTTGAATGACGATTTTATGTTAACCTGTCTCCACGTAGCACACTTTTTCCGCTTGGATGGGCCACCATGTACCTGATTCTAGCCCAGTACTTATGCCATTTTGAAAACAGAATGAGAGTGTAGTACTGTTTAAATTGAATGTTATTTAATCATTTAAACGAGTTATTCGATGTAAAGTGTACTTGGACATGCGCAAACGGTATGCCATCTTTTCTTCAGCAATTTCATAACAAGAACTTGCATACTTCTCATTGGCAGCCTGTTCAGAAACGTGGAAAAATTAATTTATTAAAATACAAGATCACGTGGCAATAATAGCCCTTTGGACCCACCCTAACGGTATGCCTATGGTTTTCCGAGTAATTTTCTATTTTGAACTTCATTATAAAACACATGGCAGCCTGTACAAAATCATGTCAAAACGCATATTTTTCGAATAATTGAAAACTCAGTTTTTCACATGAAGAACCCAGGATAACTCTCCGATTCATACCTTATTATTGTGAGAATATTGCCACATAATGCCCTTTGCAAGGCATACTGAGTAAAATCACGTCCAAAAATCTGTCACTATCTTCCGGTCCAATATCGGAGTAATTTATTTTGGAATAGTTAGGCTTCGGTAAATTATTAGAAAAAATATTATTATAATCGTAGGTACGATTTGTTCAAATGCCGTTACAATATAGGTATTAAGAGAAAGTACTAGTGGAAACAGCCGCTGCCTTCAAAATAACGTACCTTTTCTTGAAATCGGCATTAAAATGTCCCAAAATCGTCATTAAAAGCACAGAAATCGTACAATAATGTAGCCCATAATTGTACGATTTTTTCAATAAGTAGGCCTTGGCGAGATGTAAACATCAAACGTCAGACGCGGAGAAATCGCCCGTCAAAAGTGACCAAATATTCAAAACCCGGCCGATAATGGCTCATTTAACTTTTCATACACATTGCGAAATTGTTTCCTATAGAAGCGCAATCCTTCAGTATACATATTTTAGTAAATTTGAAAATCAATAGATTTGTTGTGTAGGCTGCACAAGAAGCAGCAGTTTGGTTTTTCTGTCAGAAGGTGCCGTACATCATTATACTTGTCCTAGGTAGAGCGATCGGTAAAGTCAAGCAACGCCGCGCGTAGTCGGTTCGTGGACGGGTGATCCCTTATTATTATTTTCTTGCCTATTAAAACTTTTTTTTTCCGATTTCAAGAAAAATATAATATGTACCTCGGCACTGAAGTTCTTTTTATGACTCATGTGGTTTATTTGCCTCGGCCAGAGGCCTCAGCAACTAAACTCCACATGAGTCATAAAAAGTTGAACTTCAGTGCCTTGGTACATAAATAACTATTTCCTATTACGAACATTACTTTTAGTCCCAAAAGCAATTTCGAAATACTGCAGACATCGGTTGCAGTGAGGAATTCCTGCCGGACGCGCCACGAAAAGAAATACGCGTTTCCCCAATATCGGCAATGTAAAAACTGTTTATTAGTTATATTATAAGATTAGACACTATAGACACCGACTCTGTCTGCGACAGGGTAGTGGCAATGCTGCCAGTGCCAGACTGATAAAAAGAAAAGCCGTCTCATACTGGTGTGAATTGCCATTTTGTCGTCATATGACATGGTAGTTGCAATAAGAGCAAGCAACCCATAAAACTTAAATATTTTATGTTGCATATCTAGAATATGATTTTT
The DNA here is from genome assembly GCA_963920635.1 of Pseudeuparius sepicola. Lineage (NCBI taxonomy): Eukaryota > Metazoa > Arthropoda > Insecta > Coleoptera > Anthribidae > Pseudeuparius > Pseudeuparius sepicola. The sequence continues at coordinate 38,881,671 of OY987302.1, read as the reverse complement.
ATGTATCTTCAGATTGAAACTAAAAATAAATGAAACCGGTGGTTTGATTTTAGGCTCCTAAACAATTTAATTAAAAAAATAGGTTTTTCAAAAACAAATTTTAGCGGTAATTTTATACAATATGTATATGTATATTATAATAAAATATCAAAACGTAAAAAATAAACTTTACTTTAATCTGATTTTTTTTGTTTATAAACTTTTATTTAGCTTTACCTATTAGCATGTTAGTATCACAGCCTAACTAAACATCGTTACTACTTATGTGTGGGTCAAATCTTGCAACTGAATTTTACTTCCACCTTCCACCCAACCGATTGAGCTGAAATTTTTGCTATTTTTGGTGCTGGTGACACCACAATCTATTATACTCAATAGCTTTGCTCTGAAGCAGTTTCTTCTGGAACAAACCTAATATTGTAATTTGTTCAAAATGGCCGCCGCTCCAAGATGGCGGATTTCCTATTTCTTCACAAACCTCCTTGACATGGGTATGAAATGAACGATAAGGTGAAAGACGCCATACTAAATCAGATAAGGCGGATAGGAATACAAAATACTAAAAAGCACAATATAAAATAAAAAAGGACTTTTGAAAGCTTTTATTAAAGAGCCATTTAGGTACTAAAACGAATAAAATAAGTTTAGGTTTCGTTTCGTGCAAATTGTATACAAAATACTTCGGCAAATATGTTTGTACTTGCTTATCAACCAATCACTGACCAATAATAAAATTAATTGGTAAATATTTTATGAAAATTTTGTACGAAATTTTTTTTAATTTCAATTACGAAATTTCGCCATTTTGGCATTGAATTAGCTCTTACCTCTTACCTTAACGAAAACCTAAACTTATTTTATTCGTCTTAAAGAAGTGAAGTGAATAAGCTCTCAGTTTGGCAATATGTCGCCATAAACGCATAACTAGGGCGGTGCGACCGGTGCCCCCGCACCGGGCGCATCATGGTAGGGGCGCCGGGCCATTCTCCAGTATAGTCGTAGGACATACCTTTTTCACTTACTTTTCAATTGAGAAGTACTACCATTGGTACTAAACATGTCGGCATATGGCAATGTGTTGATTTGCGCGGAAGTTTGTCTGAGATACGGCAGCGTCGGTACAACAAAATGCCAGTGCGTTTCAACACAGATTTATGGAATCTATGTGCTGTGCTGCACTGGACAATGGCTTTACGCGGCCAGGCCTGGCCGGGCCCACAAAATTCGACATTTAACGACTTAATGCAAGTATCGAACATGGAAATTAACCTACAATGTCCAGCCAAAAATATTAACATTTTTTAGAATTAAAAAAAATAAATATAAAAAGATATCAATTGAAAATGCACTCCAGCCCGGACTTGAACCCAGCACTCCTACTGTAGGCACTTACCTGATATACCTACTACTAAAATATCCTTTATTATTTTTTATAATTACAGGTACCTACTAAAAAAACTTTCTTTATCATTTATTAATGTCTTATAATACGGCTGTGTTGAGTAATTGTAGAAATGACAATAACGTCCAAAAAATATGTATTAAATGTAAAAGATTCAAATAAAATTGTTAAAAGACACTTACTATTAGATTGGAGTATTAATTTCTAGGTTTATAAAATGCAAAATACGAATGTGTTTTATTGTTATTATTATTTGAATTTTTTACATTGAATACACATTTTTTAGCCCCGAAGAGGTTCAAAACATTGAACGAAGGCTTGATTATTTGAAAGAAGTATATTAAATATTTTTTGGCTGCAAACCCTTTATTTTCAATTCTAAAATTTATCATTTATATGTTGCATAGTCCAATAAAGATGTGCTCAGCTTATAGGGGTCGCAAAAAAATCCAAACAGGATTATTTTTTCAGGGTTGCTTGGGGACTGCCTCCTAAGTGTTCAACCAAAAGATCACACTCGAACTCCTGGTACGAATTGAGCTATAGGGTGGTTTCCTAAAAAAACATGGGTGGTGTAAAAGTTGTAGGGAATCAAAGTATGAACAACTTTTCCTCATAATTTTTTTTGTATCTCTAATAGGTAACGAGTTACAGCACATTACTGCAGGGGTGGTCTTGCAAACATTTTTTTTTTTACAAAAAAATGACCGTAATGAAATTTTTAGAGGATGAACTTCTGGTAAACTTTTTCTTCTAAACTTTGTATCCAATACTTTATGATTTACAGGGCATTATATTGTTTAATTAATTTTTGTCATATAATGTCCTGTAAATCATTAAGTATTAGAGACAAAAAAAATATGAGAAAAAGTTTACCAGAAGTCAATCTTATAAAACTATTATTAAGGTCATTTTTTTTTGTAAAAAAAATGTTTACAAGACCACCCCTGCAGCGTGAGGAATTTTTGTCAAATAAGTAATGAGCTGTAACTCGTTACGTATTAGAAATAAAAGAAAGAATTATGAGGCAAAGTTGTTCATATTTTGATCCCCTACAACTTTTATTAGGGTCATTTTGCTTTAAAAAATGTTTGGGAAACCACCCTATAGCGCAATTCGTACCAGGAGATCGAATGTGATCTTTTGGTTGGACATTCAGGAGGCAGTCCCCAAACAACCCTGAAAAAATCATCCTGTTTGGATTTTTTTGCAAAACAGACATTTTCATTGGACTACAGTTTTGTTTTAAAGGGGGACACTTCAACAGGTGATAGAAAACCAAAAAATAACCGCAAGTTTATTTCAAATGTAATATATTTGCAAATTCTTATCATACAAAGTTTTATAAGATTTCTGAAAATGGGGGGGCGCATTTATCAGATTTGGCACCGGGCGCAATCTAGGCAAGTTACGGCTCTAATTAACACGAACGTCATTTTAATTCTAACCGATATTGTTCATTGTTCTGCTGTTTTGCTGTTTTTGACGATCTGTCGTAGGAAGTGGTTTGTAAAATGTGCACGACGGAGCTCTTGCACATTTTCCCACACCCGTTGACCACTTCATGGACTAGCAACTTGTCGGAATCGCCGATGCGAGTTTGCAGTTCGTATTTCCATTAAAAAAGCAATGTTAAACGTTCAATATTTCGGCACCAAATATTTACGAAAAGTAGGGGGAGGATAGAGGATTACCTTTGAGGGAATTCCACAACGTTAAAAAACTGTAAAGGGTTAACAAATCGGGAATATTAAACACGCCAATTTGACAGTCTTTCATAACTTTTTTCGGAACAGGATAATTTTAAAAGGTGGATTTAGTCCTTGAACCCCCACTCTTAACGATCGATCACAAAATAAGCACACTTATGGTTTTAGCAACGATTAGGTAACTACTGGTGGTTGAGACACAAAAAACCTTTCTTTGAATGTTTGTACAGAGTGAAGCAAACTAACATTAATTTGTATTAATCGGATGCCACTGCAGTATAATTCAGCTCACACTTCCTTACAGGTAACTCAGTTGATCTTATAACAATTATAACACAAAGTTACTTTAGATCGTCTCCTATTAACGATCACCATTATTGTTATTGGCAACGGGAGTTCATTTAAGTTGATTTGGTAGGTAATGAAATGACCGAATTCTCTTGCAATCTCATTATTATTCTATAGTTTGTAACCTAGCTCTGAAATTGCAAAGAAAGCTAATATTGTTAAAGCGTTCTCGTTAAAGTATCTACCTACTAATCTCAAGGTTGCCCATTTATTAACGAAGGGAAATTAACTTAGCTCGACTTTAAATAAATTTCCGTTTAAGCTCCCATATATACCTTTGTTAAATTGTTACTACTTTCTACCTTTAATACGAAACTATGTGGATATTTCAATATAGTTGTAAAATGGTAATTAAAGTACATAATACAAAAAACGACTTTTATCTATAGTGGCTAGCTGAAGCCGTCAGGAAGAAATCGAAGGTGATAGGACGAAATAAGCCCGGTCGTCCTCAAATAAATGAATATTTGATGAAATATTTGGAAGTGGCAGTATTTTCATTCTCCGTGATCCTTCTTTACGCCGAAAAAGTATTCGATACGAACAGCGTATTATTGCAGTAACTATAGAAAGAATATAGTTACTGATTATAGCAACCGAACGCGCTAATAGTGCATGGTATTAAAATAATTAATTGCTGGCTTCTTTGTAATCAACACGAAGTCCGAATTTTATGACATGCAATAAACATGAGTATAATCCTTACATTTCTTACATACAAAACTATTCATTCTTCTAAAAATATATATCTACCTGTCTACCTACATTATTTTGTATAAAAAAAATTACAGAAACGTTTCAAAGACGAACTACTTACAACAATTGAGGTCAAAATGAGAACATATTTTACAAATATGTAGATATAAAAAGAAAAACTCTTATTCCTACAACAACCTAGAGCATTATTTATTCTTCAAAAATAATATAGCTGACCATTGGCAAATAAGCCGCGCGGCGCCCTACTACTGTTTCCCCCTCCAATGAATCAAAGCGCGTAGAATAGAAATAGAGGAACGAAAATAGTTTACACAACAATCTCGAATTCTTATTAGAAGATCTTTATGGAAAAGATCTTAGATCTTTTAAACGATCTTAGATCTTTAAAATGATCTAAGATCGTAAAATTAAGATCAAAGATCAGATCTTTTTTAAACGATCTTTTTAAAAAAGATGGAAACAAAAAAGATCTAGATCTAAGGTCAAGATGGCGAACTTAGATCTTAGATCTTTAAGACGATCTTTTCAGCGATCTGCCCAGCTGACTATAATATTCAAAAATTCATGCACTTCTCGAGTTGATTTCGGCAACTTTGGCACTAACTGAAGTCGGGCATGATTAGTATTATTGCGAATATATTTCATATCAGTCACAGGTAATGACTATAAAAAGGATCTTTTTGTACATTCATTTCAGACCGAACTAATTTCGCAGGCTTTGTTGTAACCTCTTCTTCGGCTTTTCTCTTCTCTGAATTATTTACTTTCTGGTGTACTAACAACAATTCATTCGCTTCATGGTTGTGCTCACCACATTTTCTCGAAAAAACTGAATTCAGTGTATACAGTGTGTCCCCGGATAGGTGTAACTATACTTGTAAACTTTTTTATTTTTCATTTTTCGGCAAAAAGTCATTCTTTATAAAAAGTTTTGCTTATTTTGAAACTGGGAAATCCAATACTATATTTTTGAAAAGTTATACAGGGCGTCCGAAAAGTTCAAAATACTAAAATCGTGTCAAGAGTAAAGTGCTCCTTTTTCAAAGCTAGCAGAAAATGTTATTCGAGAAAGTGGTTTCTAATAAAACAAAGGGCCCAAATCTCAGATATTAATAGATTCTAATAAACTTCAAGAAATAGTCGATTTTTTAAAATGTGGTTCAAGATATTAAGAGCAATAATGTGTTATTACGGTTTATCCAGGAGGCATTGGAAAACAAGTAAACATGTAAGCGCTGAAGTGTTTGAGGCGTATACCATAGACAGGTTCATCCGATCTGGGTCTGTTTAGAAAAAAGAAACGTCAACAAGTTAAAAATATAATATTTCTTGAAGTTTATTAGAATCTATTAATATCGGAGATTTGGACCTTTTGTTGTAACCACTTTCTCAAATAACTTTCTCAAATAACATTTCTCGCTAACTTTGAAAAAAATAGCACTTTATTCTTGACACGATTTTAGTATTTTGAACTTTTCGGACGCCCTGTATAACTTTTCGAAAATCTGGTATTGGATTTCCCAGTTTCAAAACAAGCAAAACTTTTGATAAAGAATGACGGTTTCCGAAAAATGAAAAATAAAAAAGTTTACAAGCCTAGTTACACCTATCCGGGGACACACTGTATACACTCGCCTCACAGTTTTTTTAGTACATCTCCACACTATTTCTTCTGTTGTTTTTACAACCCGATATTTTGTAAACTTATAATTATTATCTAAAGTCAACAACTGTTGCCCACGTTCACTTAACATACAAATTCAGTCCTATATTTATAATAAATTATTCTATTATTTTGATATAGAATATATTTTAATGACATACTTCCCTTTCAAGTCTGTGAGCGCAATTTAGTGTAGGATTAAGCTGCTCCTTTTATGACATTATTACCTGTTCCAAATCTGGGCGCAATTCGAGCTCTTGAAGACTATAAGTAGGGTTTTTGGAATATTTTGTAATAAGTGACTCTGAATTTGCCAAAAATTAAGAGAACAAAGGATTTGCTAATCTAGTTTCAGTCATCTGTGTAGATAGATTGTTAAATGTAACAACTCGTGAAACGCAACAGTTTTATAATATTTCTTTTAATATTAAAGGCTACTGACTTGGACAGAAGCAACTACCTACTGAAAAAAAAATAATGAAAAATCAAGTTATCCGCACAATGACCGAATACTATTTTTGCATTATTGAGGTAAAGAGCTTTTTTTCTTTGGGAATAACGAACAAAGTTACTGCAATGAGATTTAAAAATTAGAGATGATGTTTTTTTAACTTTGTATTTCTTTTCGCAAATAAAATTCAAAGAACTTCTTCAAAAATGACAACGTTAAAATTTTGAATCATCTATACGTCGATGTCCTCAGATTTTTCCAAAAACATATAACAAGTTTCTTAAATATAGTTTGTCAGTATCTATATTATGGACATCCTTCATTTGCTATAGTAAAAGCGGCACCTAACAATAATAAAATTTGATAGATATGCCACATATTACAATTTTGAATCACATTAAAAATATGTAGGCTATGGCTTTTTTCTTTAATGTTAAGACACTACTGATTTTTTACAGGCAATTTAAAGAATTTTTTAACCTTTAGTTGGTATTTTTTATTCTAGGGGCAAATAGATGCATTTTGCACCACAATAATATTTATTTCAAAAAAATTTGTTTCTATTAATTCTTAAGTTCAGTATTTCCTATTTTGTAATGCATAATAAATAGTTTTTTGATATACTTGTATATCGTATACATGCTTTGGGACACTTATATTTACAAAATAACCTAAATTGTATCAAAAAGCTGGAGACATTGAATGTGCCAACAATAACATCTTTTTAAAATCATGAAACAAAACAAGTTGCCTTTAGTAATGTATCTATCTATTCCTATATATCTTTGTTGACACAGCAAAGAAAATTTGTGAAAATTCATGAATTCATTCATTATGAAAAGGCTTTGCAAGTGAATGTTTTACTCCGGAAATGGAATTTATTTGTTTTATGTATATTTCCAATTTTTCATGTAGAAGTTAAAGTCTGTGGTTGAATTTAGTGCGGAAATATATAGGACAATTATTGAGCAGGCTTCATAAATATAACATTATGTTAACCATTTGTTATTTCATATTAGAGAACAAAGCGACCAAAAGTTTCGAATTTTCTATACTGCGCATGCGCCAATTGGACAACAAAATAAATTTCTTGTCACCATTGAAAAACGTAAATACTTTAACTTGGTCTACTTACTTCAGTGTGGCATTTTATAATAAGACTTGGACGGAATATTGATGCAACATCATAAATTTAAACTTCAATTTGATTGACTCTGTAAATCAGACACGCAATCTGGAAGTAGATCATTTTCCTTTTGGTAGGTAGTTAGGTGCATGCGGGAAATAATCAAGCAAACAATTTTCGTTGTATAAATAGATTTTTGTTTTACCTGTTCGTTTCTCTAACTTACAATGGACGCGCGGTGAAGGCTTTCTGGTGTACACTAGAAGGCAAATCTTACGTCATAGTAATTATGATTTTTCGTCCAAGAACCAGTTTAGATTGTAAAACAGCCTTAATGGCACAATTATTGGTAAGATAAAAATTCAGCCGTTTACTGTAGCTAGATTCGTTGACCAATAAAAATGCGTTTATTGTGATCTATAATATAGGTAGATATATGGATCATCTTATCGGCCAACGTAGGTATGTTTGCGGTTTATCGGCGCATAGCCAAGTAGATGATTTTAAATAATAGGTGCTTAGCTCCACACACCAAAACTTTGTTTTTTGCACTCGACGTGCGTTTCGCTAACCATGGTTAGCATCATCAGATGGTTAAGTCTGACTTAATCAGCTACTTTTATTAATGTTTGGGTTTGAGCGCGAATTGGGAATATTTTAATATAAGGATCCCCCAGACCAGCGTGACCATCGCCAGCGAATATTTTCCGGTGAAATATTCTTTCACCCCCGAACAATACACACCGGCGCGTCAGGCATGAATTATTAAGGAATTGGGCACAAATCCTTTTTAAGTTAAGTCTCAGATATTGTCTCTGTTCGGAGGAGATAAGTAGGCACCTGAAATAATAACGCATTATAGCCCTATGAATGGATTTAAAATTTATATATTATTATTTTATAATATATTATTTTGGTTATAACTACTTAGACGTCTTCACTCCATATAATATTTTAATTCTAGACATTTCACATATCTTTATAAAGAAAAGTACCTACCTACTTCACTGTGGAACACATATTTTAATTTTTTCCTATTTTCATTGATTAGTTTTAATTTGGTTACAGGTTGCAAGGAGCAAAAACCAAGATCATAATATTCTATGACCTTTGGTGAAAGCGTATGTTAAATTATAATATGTAATAAAGCAAAATTTTTGCATGATTACAAACTGAAAAATTATAAACAAAATGACTACTTGCCGCGCATCAACATTTTAAAATTGATCATGAATATTCTTTGACATTACTTCCTACAATACTAAATCTTTATTCTAAGTATTATAGGTTGTGTACGACATTCGATTCTACAGTGAGCACGCGGACGTTTGAACAAATGACATAAAATCTATATGGGGTAAGGTAAAAAATCGCTTGGACACGTCAACCTTAATTTTGTAATGCACAAATTTTCACATAAAAAAACGCCATGTGACGTTATCGGTGTCGCAGATATGACATCATCGTATTTTTTAATTTTAAGGCCCACTTTTGATAGCGCCATTTAAAAGAGCTCGTTTTTCTATATAGAGAACGAAAAATATTTCGTTTATTTTTTACAATTTATTTACTTTTTTATGTATCTGTCAATTTATTCAATTCTAACAAGAATAGTTAAAGTAAATACCCCAACAAATGGTTGCAAATGAGAAAAAGTAATCGAAATAAATAATGTGTCTACCATTTACTTAGGTATTCATTCAATTCCATTTCTTATCACACAAGACTGACCAGCTTGAGTTCCTACGTAATTATAATAAAAACTGTTTTTGTTAGAATTGAATAAATTGACAAATACTATTGCAAAAAATGAAATATTTTTTCTCAAAAAATGTTATGTAACCTACGCATCTTAGAAGAACCTAAGAAGGTTCTTTTATGTCTATACCAAAAATCATCGTGCTCTTTCAAATGGCGCTATCAAAAGTGGGGCTTACAATTTAAGAAAAATGACGATGACATCATGTCTGTGACACGAGGCCAACGATAAAGACAAGCCACGGCGCTAACGCATAATCGCGTAGTCACGTGACCAACTTAGTTCTATATAATGAAAGGCATTTTTGGAGATAAGTAGAAAAAACAAATTTCGTAACAATTTGGCAAGTTTTCTCTCATCTATTACATTATTGGATTTGTGCATCCAAGCTTTCTCTAATTGTTTATTCAAAATTTTCAACCTGCCTCAGCTGTTTAGACTGAGAGTTAAACGGCACTGCACTCACAATATTTTGGCACATTCTCAAAAATTGTTGGGACATCACCTTCCTTTAGCTTAGGTGATATTCTCTATAGGTATTTTCCTCCCACAACACATTTGTCCACTTTAATTATTGTTTCACTTTCTTGAAAATGTGTTAGCCACCCATACTTATGGGTTTTTTAGAAATTAAATCTCAGTTGGGATTTGACGAATCCATTTTTGGCGGAAATTTTCATCCCGAGGCAAAACAAATGTATGTTATGACGACACTTTCTTCCTGGCTTTTGTAATATGTATAAATATAATATAAACAGACCCAATATTTGGTATTTGGGTTATTTTTTACGAAATAAAAATGAAAACTAACCTCAGTAGGTATACTGTATTATATTGACGAGGTCTCAGTTGATCGACAGCGTGAAAGACCGAATAGAAACCATATCAGGGCGTGGGTCGACAACGAAAATCCTCGAGTACTTTACAACACTGATTTATTTCGCACAAGGTGAATGGTGAATACAATAAATACACAAACCCGAACGTGGTCAACGGGAACGACTTCCAGCCAACCGGACCGTCTGAACTCGCGGATCTCCAGTAAGCAGTTCACCCCTCTGTGTCTCAGGCTCCACTGTCCAATACTAATACTGTCCCATGTCCATAATAGTCCATTCCGGGTTCCCTATTCTGTGGTTCGGGGGAGAATTCCCCTTACAGAGTTCAACGCGTCGCGTCGCGTCGGTGCGAGCGGCACCAATACTCTTGGACGGCACGACTCCCACCCAGATACCCAGAGGCCATAATAACACCTGGGCGGTTCCCCTCCGCCAGGACACACGCGCACTAGACACAAACTTCTTTCTAAAATATAAACTAAGAGGTTTAAAAACACTTTAAACATTGAAAACTTCTCAAAACCCAAGCTGCTGCTTTCAGTTATGTGACAAATGACATGTAACGTCTGACTAAGATGGTCACGTGATTTTTGTGCGCCAGGGCCTGTCTTTATAGTAGGCCTTGTCTGCGACACTGAAATTTGCTCATTACAAAATTAAGGTTGACGTGCCCAAGCGATTTTTTTCGCATACCCCATAGAGATTTTATGGAGGTGTCTCCATAAAATATTAATGGGTGGGTAGGTATCTCGTTGTCAAGAACTTCAAGAAGCCGGAGTTACAATGTAACGATAAATTTTTAAAGACCCGTAAAACCAAAATATTATAATATGATACCAGTTGAGAAGATTATTTTCTTTACGTTAGTAATTACTTATTAATAATACTAATAATTACTAGTAATATAATAGTATCATTTAATTTTTAATTGTTTTTTTCGCCACTGAACCGGAACCAAACTGATTAAAAGACAACTTTTTCAAGTTGCCCGGAAAATTCTTAAATTTGATTTATTTACTGTTAAGCAGTTATGAATATTCCTGGAAACTTGAAAAAGTTTTCTTTTAATCAGTTTGGTTCCGGTTCTGAAGCGAAAAACCCCATTAAAAATTAAATAGTATCATTTAATTTTTTTTGAAAATGTCAAAGTGTAGAGGATGTTTTTTTTAAATAGGAAAAAGTCTCCACCTCCGGTCAAACCGGAAATAGGATATTTATATATATCGCCATTTTATTCGCCTTTGAGAAATACGCAACGATTTTAATGATTGGTCATCGATTCATTGTAAGAAAGTCACATTTTTCAGTTATAAATATCAAAATGGGATGCAAATAGTTATCTCAAAAATAATTATTCTACTTAGTTTTTGTTGTCGTGTATGATGATGAAAATCTGGCCATTTTGACTCTGCTCTTTTCCAGGAATTTAGCCACTCTGGGGTGCAATACTACCTTCGGTCTGACAGGTTTCTTCACAATAACAATAATTTAAAACTTTTTGTTAATCTATTAAAATTTTGTCAGTCACATATTCACAGAAACATACAACATAAACAATAATGTTCACAAAAACACACACTGTAAACGGAACCATTGGTTATTGTGGCTTAATTCCGTTTGCCCACACAAAAATAAACGAAAAATCCATGTCTGTATCCTAGAAGCAAACTATGTTAAGTCCAAAATTGTCAAATTTGAGTTAAATATGCTAAGTTATTTAACTTTTTATGTTATGTCCTTTGATCTTTCTCGTTTTACGATATCTGCACAAATAAAAAAATCGCCTCTTTTAAATCAAATTAAGTCCGAAGTCAGCCAAGAGGTAAACGAGGTTAAGTCCTATACGATCACAGGTTTGGCTCTAGATTCTTAGTTTAGTTTGGTATGTTATGTCCACGCGTGCACATCGACTAAAATTGACTAGTGAGTTTTATAATTTTTTTTGTGTGATGTCTTCTCACTCTACTCCGTGGTCATCCCGAACCAGCAAGCTTGTGAAGGCTGTAGAAAAAGGAGACCAAGATGAAAAATCCTGCTGCAAACAGTATCAGATAAGCATTAACTAATTTATTAACCAAGAGTTATTTATTTTAATTTTTTTAACACAAGTAGCATTTTTTATCTTGGTCCTAATTAACTTTTATGAATAACAATGTATGATATTGTTTTAATTAAATTTCTTCTCACTTTAATACACGCTTAAAGTTATTTTTGAACGACTTGACTTAACATTATTTGAATTTTCTGTTTGAAACCTTGCCTAGATTTTTAACCCATGCAGTATGATGTATGAGCAAAGTCTATAGAGATAGTATTCTATAGACTTTGGTATTAGTTTTTATTCACCTGTTTCTTTCCGCTTATTTTAAGAAAGTTATGGGAGAGCATTTCTTCTAGATTTTCGAAGCTTGTTTGTAGGAAGTCATGCATGCACAAGATAAAACTGATTCTGGTGAAAATGTTCTTATTTCTCAAGTTGGGCGAGATGCACCAGAAATTTATTTTTTAAAACCAAATTCAATTCAATGATGATTTTTCCCTTCATGACTTAAACAAAAACACCCGAAAAACAGAATGTAAGTGGTAAATGTAAATAAGCAATTTCATTTCAGAATATGCCTGAATCTGTCGCAAATCAGAGACGGTTAAAAAAAAATGATGAATTTAAAAACTCGGCCATAGGTTAGTCGAAATAAATTAATTTATCGTAGTAAATTGGTTCTAAAATGCAAGTGACAATACTGTTTTACATTTTTTTGTTAAATGTTTGTTTTTTTCTAGAATAATACATATTTTATTTGGACTTAAATGGTTTTCCGTTATTTATTCTGACCTAAGTAGGGACTTGACATAAGTTAAGTCCTACAACATATTTTTTTCTAATATGCAAACTATGTTAAGTCACTCAGAAAAAAAATCTATCTTATTTAAGAAAAAAATCTTCCACAGTTTATTAAGTCACAAAAAAAGTTGTTCATATGCCAAATATTAAAATCATATGTTTAAAAATAACTCAGTAACTTACAAATAACTTCAAAAAATATCTTTCAATTCGGTTTTCTCGAAACTGTGTTTTGTGACTTAACATAGTTTGCTTCTAGGGTACAGATGTGTGTTCATGGCGCCAATACGTATTTACAGGGTTAAATTAATTATTTATTTATCTTGGGTAATGCGATTTTCTATACTAAAATCGAGCAACTCTTGCGCCTGACGTAAACAAGAGCACGTGCGTTGAAATATTCGCCATAGCCGCACTGAGGTACGACCTTTATTTAATTTTAGTTTTACAATTCTGTACATCAAAATATTTCGGACAAAAATTATTGGCTTAATTAAAATGATTCAAAACATCGTTAAAATTATTTGTGGCGGTGTCTAAATAGCTGAAAGCAACAAGATAAAACCGAATATCTACACTTTTGCGATCGAGTACGTCCCTGTTGCCGAGTCGGGTGAAATTTTATAGCCTACCGACCAATCGCGGATCGTCATTGAACACGTGGTTTTATTTACCCCAGGCGTACGAATTGCTCGATTTTAGTAAAGGAAACGACTAAAGGAAACTTCATTCTGTAAAAATCTGTCACTTCACTTTGACGTGACATGATCTTTGAGAAAGGAGGAAGATTTATCCTCCGAAAGCTCAGAAAACAAATTTGTTGAAGTTATTTTTTGAGTTACACGTTTAAAGTTTCGTTCATTTAGTGTTAAGAATTTATGAATTTTCGAGGCAACTTGAAAAAGTTGTCTTTCAATCAGTTTGGTGGCGAAAAACCCAATTATAAAAATTAAATGGATTCATTCTGTAAAAAGTATGTTATGCCTACATAACACTCCTTCATTCAAAGACAATAGAAATTTAACAGAATCCGAATCCGTTACTAGGCGTCGCGACGCCTCCTATTTTTTCTCAGAAACATACAGGGTGTCCCACTTAAGATGGATACAAGCCAATATCTCTGTTATATTTTGAGCGATTTTTTTCATTTTTGGTAGGATGTTGTATGGTTATGAGGTGCACATTTTCTTCGGAGTAAGAAGTACGATACGTCATTGGCGTACCTTTTAACAGGTTCGATTTTTTTTCGTTCAAGAGTAAACTACCTTTAGGACATAATTTATTTCAAATCTGATAAATTTTCTCGAGTCTTCGTTATCCAAAATATTACTTTCTTTTACAGTATCCACAGTTTTTTTTTTGTAACACAGAACCTTGTATATATAAAATTGTTACCTATTTGTCAATATGATAGTCTGATAAATATTTTTCTAATTTTATGTCTGTCAAAAATTTTTCCATGGTTTTTAAATTTATAAATACCAGAAACAATTCTTTATATCTAACAACATTTTGCAAATTAATCTTTTTAAACATTTTTGAGGTCATGTTAAGGTAGGCTGTTTACAATTTTATTTATTTCATAGATTTTTCTATTTGTATAAAATTTAATTAGTACCTATTTAATGTTATTTTTTTATAGGAATTACTCTTGAAAAAGCTCCGAATCAGGAGCGAAACGTCGAGTTTTTATAACAATATTTGTTAATATAAACTTTGTAAAAAATGGTCTTATTATTTGAAAGTTTTTTGTGATGTTACACTGAAGACCGGGAAACTATATTAGAGTTATCCAAAATACTTAAAGTTCAATTTTGATAAAAATTTATACAGTGTATGTCATTAAAAAATTTCAATTATGGTTTATTCTCAGTCTCATTGTGTAATCTTTTTAACTTTGCTAATAATGAGTATACCCATGTACAATATCCGAAAACTGGATATTAGGCGACTCCAGATTATTAACTTTTTATCGCTGTGATGTGATAATTTGAGAAATAATAAATTTCTATGAATTTCAACTAAAAAATATTCGGTTAAGACCGCATTTACTAAATGGTTTAAAAACTCAGTGGTCCATGAAAACAATATGTCAAGGAGAAAACCGTTTATGTCAAAATTAAATTATAGCAATTAATTTTTGTAGTATACATATAAATAATGATGCGTTTGAGTTTGGCAGAAAAGGTAGAAATAGTGAGATTAGTAGGAGATAGTGTGCGAAATTGTCGAGAAGCTGCGCAAGAATTCAATCGAAGACACCCTAATCATTTAATATCGCACAGCGCAGTTTCTAAAGTCAACAGAGTGTTTAATCAACCTGGTTCACGGTGGTGCGAGAAAAGTAAAAAGGCAATAAATCATCCAAAAGACGAAAGAATTTTAAATCATTTTCGTCTAAATCCAAAATCGGGTTTAAGAAGCTTTGACGTTATTCGGAAAAGTTCTATTTCAAGATGTTTGAAAAGAAATGGTATTAAACCATTTAAACCAAGATTTTTGTAAACGTTACAACCAGGGGATGACGACAGAAGGATGGAGTACTGCCTAACCATGCAGGTCATGTTTTACGAAGACCATAGTATATTTGGCAAAATTTTATTCACTGATTAGGCGACATTTTCATCTCAAAATATTAGATATTGGAATGACGAAAACCCTCACTGGGTAATTAATTGTGAAAGTCAATACTCGGATAAAATAAATGGGTGGTGCGGTATTTTAAAAGATTGCATTATTGGACCCTTCTTTAATACAACCTTAAATGGTGCGAGATTTTTGGAATTCCTGGAAAATGAATTTTGGGATGCTGTTCATGGTTTGCCGTTAGAATATAGAGAGAATTTGTATATTCAACTAGATGGAGCTCCAATCCATAATGCTGCCCCTGCAAGAAGATGGCTTAATGAAAATTTTCCAAATAAATGGATTGGAATTAATAGTCCTTTCCTAGGTCTCCAGACTTAACTCCGCTGGATTTTTATCTGTGGGGTACTATGAAAAATAAAGTGTACAAAACTCGTCCAAGGACATTAGAAGAGCTTAAAAATCGGATACGGCAACCACGTGAAGAAATTTCCCCGCAAGAAATTCATAAAGTCTGCTTAAAAAATTATGAAAAATGCATTATAAATTATGATGCCTTGGTCAAAGATGCTGACTTTTTGTTCATTGTTATTGTTTTTAGTTAAGAGTTTAATTCATATTTTTCAAGTTAATGATTTTTAGTAGTTTCAGCGTTTTGCTTATTTCTCAATAAAACGACAATACATAAAATTTTGTTTTCATAGCCCACTAAAAAGTGAATAATCTGGAGTCGCCTAGAGAATATCCAGTTTTCGAATATTGTACATGGTATGGTATACTCATTATAAGCAAAGTTAAAACAGATTACACACTGAGACTGAGAATAAACCAAATTAGAAATTTTTAATGACACACACTGTATCAATTTTTATTAAAATTAGAACTTAAGTATTTCGGATAACGACGACTCGAGAAAATTTATCAGATTTGAAATAAATTATGTCCTAAAGGTAGTTTACTCTTGATCGAAAAAAATTCGAACCCTATTAAAACGTACGCCAATGATGTATCGTACTTCTTACTTCAAAGAAGAAAGAAAATGTGCACCTCATTACCATACATCATCCTACCAAAAATGAAAAAAACCGCTCAAAAAATAACAGAGATATTGGCTTGTATCCATCTTAAGTGGGACACCCTGTATATTTTTTGTTTCATATTTTAAAGGGCTGCTAAATTCAAACTATTTATTTAAATATATTTTTTTCTATACTTAATGGTTAAAAAAGTTGGAAATTATACTTAATCTAGTTTTTAAATTTTCCCTTATTTTTTACCCAGCCCTATAAGTAGGCCGTTTATATTAGTTTTGTGGAATCAAATAGCGAAATAGCCATAGAAAAGAATTATTGGCTTAATTAAAATGGTTCAAAACATCGATAAAATTATTTGTGGCAGTGTCTAAATAGCTGAAAACAACAAGATAAAACCGAATAACTACAGTTTTGCGATCGAGTACGTCCCTGTTGCCGAGTCGGGTGAAATTTTATAGTCAGCCTACCGACCAATCGCGGATCGTCATTGAACACGTGGTTTTATTTACGCCAGGCGTACGGTTTGCTCGATTTTAGTATAGGTAGTATCGTTGAGTGAGGAATAATCCTCACTCAATGGTAGTATGTATGTGGAACATCGAAATTTTGGAAAAAGTGTGCTCTCTCTAAGAAATTAATAAACTTTCTCTTACGAACAAGAACTCTTTGTGCCATAATTAATAATAAATTCTTCTAGTCGTTCTGGTCGTAGCATTCGTTATTTCGTAATATAATCCTGGGCATCGACCACAATTTAAATAAGTTTATTTTATATATATATATGATGGCATTATGCCGAAACGCGTAAACTACTGTACCTATATGTTTTGAAAAATAAACTTATTTAAATTGTGGTCGATGCCCAGGATTATATTACGAAATAACGAATGCTACGACCAGAACGATTAGAAGAATTTATTATTAATAATTATATATTAATTATTCTCGTAAATATCCAAATAGAAATGTTCCGAGTGCTTCATTTATACGTAGGTAAGACGAGAGGGAACTAATTTTAAATTATTTCAGAAGAAATAAAAAAAATGAAATAATTTAAAATTCGTTCTGTCTCGTCCTCACTAATTGTAAACCAATTTTTTCTCACATTTCCTGTATCTATCTGAATCTTCGATACAGCTTACATATAAATGAAGCACTCGAAACATTTCTACTTGGATATTTACGAGAATACTCCCTCAAAGTTAATACACATTTTTATCATTTTTGATAAAGACCTCTGAAATATGTCAGTATTATTCTTCTTTCAAAAACATTTTTTTAAACTGTAACTTGTAACAGCTTCAGCAACAAAATTTAATAATTAAAAAGTCATTTGTCTCAAAATTATTGTGAGAGTTTTTTTGCGGCAGAGTTTAAAACAGGGTTCCTGGTCTTATCCTCGGTCGGGTATGTAAGTAGGTAGGTACTTACTATGATGTCAGTCGGAATAATGATAATGGGGATGATATTTCGAATTTAGACCCGGTGATTTCGATATCACCGTATAACACCGTTGATCCAAATATCAAAATAACTGACACGCAGTGATCAAAAAGACGCTAGAATAGGCTGGGCTGGCGGTTAGTCACCGCGGTTTCGCTGACGATCAACGGTTATAACTGCGGACTGCCACCAGATTTCCTCGCCTGTGGAGTAGAGTGACGCGACGCTTCGTCGGAGCACAATCAGTAGGATCACGGATCACTACTGAATTATTGTGTAGCGAAACAGCTGCAGCTGCAGTGCCGCCAAGTGATATCGGACGGTGTCGCCGGTGGCGGTCATTTGTCTTTTCAAGTAATAAACACCATCTCCGACTATGATTCCCTCAGCTCCGACTGCTGTGATTATAATTAGATTATTTATTCGTGTGAACTCTGTCGAGTAGATAATTATTAAATTAGAAATGAGCCCTTGAGCGGTGACTTGTGGTGTGGTATTTTTATTTTATTGTTATAACACAGAACATATTGATAATGTATGCTGTAATACAAGCCTTGGTATTTTTTTCCTGTGATGTAGGCATCTCCCGCTTTTTCTGAAATTTTTGTTTATCTCTCTATTTT
This sequence comes from Pseudeuparius sepicola, assembly GCA_963920635.1. Lineage (NCBI taxonomy): Eukaryota > Metazoa > Arthropoda > Insecta > Coleoptera > Anthribidae > Pseudeuparius > Pseudeuparius sepicola. The sequence goes on along the minus strand of OY987302.1, from coordinate 38,863,129 downwards.
CGAGATCCCCGAACACGAATCTGTCCTTAGTTTTTGGCGCTCGGACGTAGTTTCCGAGAAATGGAATTTTAAAATTTCATTTTGACACCTCACTTTTCACGGCGATATTTGTGGTTATAATCCGGATCCGGATGAATTTTTACTGTACGCAGCTCAAATTAATCACCACACTATTTGCACCTTTTGCAACATCGACACTTCGCGAAAACCCGCGAAAAAACAAAATTTTGAAAGATTTATGCCGTGTTTATATAGGTACGCCGTTTATGCGGCCCGTCCGCTTTTTTCACCCGACATTCGGCGTGCGCCGAATGAATAGTGTGGTGATTACTGATTTATTTGAACTAAATTCATCCCGATTATATAAACACAAATATCGCCGTAAAAAGTGAGGTGTCAAAAGGAAATATGAAAATTCATTTGGAGATAAATAGGTCAAATTATATCGTTGGATTCAGAATTGCAAAAGGAATCCTATAATTGTTAAATGAAATGTGTAAATTGTACACTAAAGTAAATTACTTTCATTTCCGCTATAAAGTTATTTCAAAAAACTAAATATTCAGGAATATGTACTACTTAAAAGTTCTCTAATGGTTGTGTAGATAGAAACCTCTTTTTTTTATTTTGCAAAAAATGTTTTTTCGAGATAACCTGTTCACCGACCACCGTATACAACATTCGGGTGCACCATCGAATTCCACTTAATTTTTACTACCTATCTACAAACTGGCGATTTTGTTAACCTGTCTCCTCGTAACGTCGTAACACATTATCTCTGCTTGGATGGACCATCCTGTACCTTAATGGTAAATTATCTAACGCGATCGTAAACTCATTCTCAAAAAAATTTAAAACCCAACTGCATTCAAATTACCGTTAAAGAAAAAAATACCAATTATTGTTCTATCGCTTAGTATTCCATACCAAACGGTAATTTTTGCGAATATTATTTCCTTGCATTTATGATGAATTTTGGATTGGGAGCTGAGCAGTGACGGTAATTTTGACTCGAAACCACCCCATTTGAGGTACCTCAGTGATGTAACAGATACATTTTTTCAGTATCTAGATACAGATACAGATACTGTCTGGCAGATGTATCTAGATACAGATACCAATACATTTTTTCAAAGTATATGGGTACAGATACAGATACGTTAAAAAAGTATCTAGATACTTCCAGATACATTCAGATACTATCAGTTAATTAAGAAAATTTCAGACCTCATAAGGCAATCAATACTTACCTACTTAGATATTTATGAAAGAAGTGTTTGTGTAGGTAAAGTAGAACTGTTTAGACGAATGTGAAGTTTAGATTGTCACTAATTGAAACAAGTTGTGGGTTAGTAGTTTACCGTGTACGTCACTCCAAAGTGAGCACTGAGTAGGTGCTTTATGTACGGTATATTAAAAAAATCACTAAATCACAACCCATTTTATTATTTGTATTGTTTATTTTTTTAACATTAGCAACATTTCGAAGTTTTCATCGCCGAGCCTGTTACGCCTTGGGGTTAAAATTTGTCCCACTGTACTGTAAGAGGCGCTCGACTGGCGCAGATGATGGTAAAACCGTGTTAGATTTTTTACCTCATCGATTACACAAAGCATGTAGGTAATCCTATTTGAATTACAATAAACTTAAAATTAATTTTTGCCCATAGGAACGGTTTAAAAATTAAATACAGGCACGTGGCACGCCTTGGAATCGTGGCTAAAAAATTTATCTAGTATCTAAGTATCTAGATACTTTCAAAAGGATCTAGATACTAAAGTAGATACTGATTTTTGTAAGTATCTAGATATGTATCTAGGTACATAAAAAAGTATCTAGATACAGTATCTAGATGCATGTATCTCGATACATTACATCACTGGGTACCTAAAGGTGGCTTCCTCGCTAAATAATATTTCAATTAAAAAGTTACCTACCGTTGTGTATTAAAGTCTAAATTAACCGTTCTAATCTCCGAGCAAAAATCCGTACATAAAGTAAATAATACCAAAAGTGCTTCCCAACATTATTCCATTTGTTTTGAAAATACTGATCGTTTGTTTATTTGGTAGTGCTCAAGCTCTTCAGCCAATAAAAATTGCCGATTTTAATTCGTTTAACGCATTTTAATGGCGGCTTTTGTTGTGATTTTGTATTTATTAATATAAAAATATGTTAATATAAAAAATGTGCATTAAGCTTTACATGAAATTTATTATTTTCTTATTTTGAAAAGACACGATTAACAAAATGACATTTTTAAAATTTTAAACCAACAAATAAATAGGATATTTTTGGCAAATTTCAATTTAATAATTACTCATTTTACCATTATTTTTATGTTTCCTGCAGACCCAAATTTAAGGCAAAAATGTAGTTGATCCTACTAGCTATAAAGAAAAAAGGATATGTTCAGATTATCTCGCAATAATCGATGTGTGTATATAAAACCAAGTTTCATTATTTATTTGAAGTAACAAGGGGTGCCAATGATTTTTTCAATGTGTTGTGAATACATACTATGAAAATTATCGTTTAATAGTATATTACAAAGCGAGAGTTGTAAACAGCTTAATACGTATGAGTGGAAAAATTGCGCACGAGCCGCGCAGCGGCGACTGCTGTAATTCCACGAGTATGTAATAAGCTTACAACTCGAGTTTTGTACTATAATTTTTCTTCGACGAAAGAAAAACTATATAATAGATAAACTATACTTCTGATTATCTGACAGGCAACAATTAGTATGATGGTTGGTTGCTATGGTGACGCGGATGCCGCGCTAACAAGGCACCCGTGATAATTGTGTTTTAACTAAGATCATAATATTTTTTCTACTCCTATGCTAGTAACATACCTGTTACGGGCGACGTGAAGACGAAGACTTTTTAAAAAAACTTTTATTTGAGTAACGCGAGTTACAGAGTTTCGGCTTAGACTACAGACAAGACTAGAATTGACACTCTTACTTTACTAGGTCCTATTTATACAAATCTGTTATGCTGAGGTGTTGTGGTTCTCATGGGAAAAGAATATAAAGGCAAAGGGAAGATCAAATTCTGCAATTCTTGCAGTAAGCAAGTTTTAACAATACTCAAAAGGAATATGATATGTTCTAGTAATCATTCTAGAACAATATACAATGGAAAATGATATCTTTGAAGTAAGCATCTTGAACAATAGAGAATGAGAACATAATATCCAACAGTAAACAGAATCAAGGGTAAAAACAAGGTTATGATCAAGGTGATGCTTGAGGTCGGATATAACACCTTCCCCCTTATATTAAAAATTTGTGTTAACAAATTTTGACATTAAATTAGGCATATGTTTTAGTATTAGAATTTAGTTCAATTTCTTCTTCTTCGCGAGGTTCGTGCAATCTATACGAAGGTCTTCTTTTGACAGTAACAAATTTTCTTAAATTTTGAAAAACGCGATTTCGAGTTCTAGGAGGTTGTGGAGGATCGTCTCCGTTATTAGTAGTAATAATGCCTATTTTAATGTTCCTAGACTTTTTACATTTAAAATAAAAGTACACAATAATTAAAAGTATGATTAAAGTAATGGATAGATATGTCAATATTGGCGTATATTTATTTACAGTTGGTTCGTTAATAATATTATCAAGATCCTTTGCATATTCGTCTAATTTATGCTTTGCGACATTTAAATCGTCATAATTAAATTTATTTAGTTGTAAAGGTTTTAAGTCAGGATATTTTAGTTTATTTGGAGTTTCTTTGCAACATTCAAATGGTATATTAATTGGGTGAAATTTATAGGTTTGATTAGATTTATTTAAATTTTTCGTTTTAATTTTAGTACTTCCAATATAAGCAATGCATTCAGATTTTAACGTTAAAATTGAAGTTTTGTCTAGCATTATAGTCAAAGGATTTTGATTTTTACACTTAATAGTTATAGGAAATATTTCACTTAAAATTATTAACCATTGATTCTCTTGAATCAATTGTACATTGTAACTTTCAATTGAAATTGTGACTATGTCACAAGTATTAGGTAAATGGGTTTTTACCTCTAATAATTGAGCTTCACATCTTGAATATGAGTCAATAGGAGTAGGATATAAATCTTTGCACATTATTAAATCAAATGCTAGTACTTTACAATTTTTTATATCATAGAGAATTAAATAGAGAGTTGGGTCATCGCTTTTTGCTACAAATTTAGTATCAGTGGATACCATGTGATAAAATCCAGTTTTATTGTCGAAAATTGGAATAGGATAAATTCTATAAAGAGTATACCATTGAGGTTCTACTAAAGGAATGTCTAATATAAAAACAAGCCTATTTTCTGTTTGAAAAACCTTTAGTTCTATAAAATCAAGATAAGTTGCAACATTTAGAAGTTGAGGAGTTAAGGGTAAATTATTTTTGTTTAAAGTTTGAGCGATTATTTGCAAATGATGAACCAGGTCTTCAGGAGTTATAACTGACGTGTGAATGATATGTAGTTTTGCAAAAGTAATAGAGTTTAGAATGTCATTTAAATTGCTTTCGATAAAGGTATAGGATTCTAGGAGTCTTTCGGCCATCTCTAAAACTTGTAATTTTGCAGTGTAATAATTAAAATTATCAGAAATGTTATAAATGTAATTTTCGATTTGTTTTATGTCATTATTAAAAGTAATTTCATCAATTTGTAATTTGTTGATAGAGTCATTAAAATTTTTGATAACTGAAGTAGTTACTAAAATTTGTTTTTTCATTGATTTTTCTAATTCGTGTTCGTCTCTGTTAATTTTGTCGATACAATCGTTATAATACTGTCCGTCTGAAGCGTCTAAATCTCCAGTAATAAATTTCCAAACTGACCCTAAACCATTAATTAAACCTCTTTTATATCTTCTTACATCAATAGCTAATTCTTCAAATTTGAGCGCAATGTTTTCGGAAAGTTGATTTAGTAAAGTGAGATGTGACTTAACTTCGCTTAGAAAGGCGGCCATTCGTACATCTTTTGGTTGAATTATAAATTGCATATTTTCTAAAATTTTATTATTATTTTCGAACGTTGTTTTTAGAGATGAAATGTCTTTATACACCAATAAACTCCACTTGTCATTAGAAATTTTGAGTCCGGATTGCTCTTGATAGAACACGCCTATGGTGTTATTAATTGGTCGCAGTGTATATTGTGCCATAGCGGTAGCGAACAAAGAAAATCTGTAAGTTTCAGAATTAGGAACTTGGTTCGATATAACAAATTATTTTAATATCAGTATTTTTGAAAATATATTTGATCATAGGGAGAACTGTGTCCCAATCTAATTTGTCTAATCCACAAGCTAACTTGGGTATAGCTATAATTTTATCTTTTTCATCAGTGCTCTCGAGACAAATTGTTCGTAATTCCTTTAAGCAATTAAATAAATTAGCATAAGTTGGTTTATAATAGAAAAATTCTTTAGTTATTAAATAATAAATATTTCTTGTCGGAAGTTGAAGTACTGCTATTTCACCAATTGACTTATTTTGATTTTTTAGTTCATCTACGTGTCCAAATTTATTCTTAAATTCTTTTGCAATTCCTGCATTCAATTCTAGGTCTTTAGATACACAGTGGGCTAAGGAAATATTTTCAGGGGCATCAAATAAATTGCCCAGTTCAATGGAAACGTTATTATTTTCAATAGGGATTTTTCGATCTAGAGTATAAAAGAATTCTTTAACCGTTAGTTCTTCTTCCTGTAATTCGTGACATTTCTTTAGCATATCAAAATTCATTTTTGTAGTTTGGTTAGTAATTGGGTTATGTAGCAAAGCTGAATTCGTATAAATTTCTTTAATTTTATAGGGTCCATTAAATTTGTTAGTTAGTTTATTTTTTATTTGGGACTCCTTGACATAAACCTTTTCTCCTACGCGAAATTGTCGCTGCTCCGAAACGTGTGTATCAAATCGCTGTTTCGCCTTTTGTTTGCGCATATCCGTACGCTTTCTTGCCACTTCATAATAATGCTTTATTTTATTGTTTAAATCGCGAACGTACTTAGAGATTAATTCTTGCTGATTATACAAAACCTCTGGAGGTCGAGACGAGGTGTGACCGAATAGCAATTCGTAAGGAGTAAAGCCGTGTGTTTTATTTATAGAATTGTTATATGCTATACAAGCGTAAGGAAGCATTTGAAATGGGTGTTCGTTAGGATTTTCTGTACTACACGCGCGTATCATTTCAGTTAAGGTGGCATGAAATCTTTCTAAGGAGCCATTTGATTGCGGATGACTAACACTAGAGAAAGTTAATTTTATATTGTATAATTTACAAAGATCTTTCATTAATTGATTATTAAATTCTTTACCTACATCGCAATGGATTCTTAAAGGAGTTCCAAAATGTTGAAAATAGAGTAAAAGAGCGTCTACTACAGATCTCGCTGTTTTATTAGGAAGTGCATAAGCCTGGGTAAATTTTGTCATTTCGTCTCTTATGGTAAGGATATTATTTTTCACTGGGATTTCTAGAATGTCAATATTTATTCTTTCGAAAGGAGTTTTAGGAGTTTCGGTAATAACTAAAGGACTGTCCAAGTTTTGTCTACAAATTTTTGTCTTTTGGCAGATTTCGCACTGCCGAATAAATGTTTCAACGTCTTTAGTTAGTCCTGTCCAGTTATATTTTTGTTTAATACGTCTAATTGTTTCGTTTATTCCTCGATGTAAGTTTGTCTTGCCTGAATGAAATTGATCTATTATTATAGGTATTTGGTCTTCGTCTGGTATAGTCACAATGTTCTGACAAATTGTTAAGTGAAAGTTTTTGTCTGAGAACAAAAAATTAAACATTTCTAAAATTGGAAAATCTGGATTGTTTTCAATGTAATAAGTTTTATTTTCTTCGAATATATCTTTACTGTAATGAAGAGATATGAAGAGTACTTGTATTGCGGTTTCAAAATTAAAAGGAACAGGAATTATATAATATTTTCTTTTAGCTACGGTTTGACTGGAAAGAACATTTGCTTTATTATAGTTAAAATCAGGATTTAGCTCAAGTAAATCAATAACTTTTTCGTGAAGGTCTGTTAATTTGTCTTGTTGAAAAATTAGTACAATGTCTTTGTGTGTTTTGTCTAAAAGTTGATTATTTGTGTATTGGATTTTAGAATAGTCGATCATTGAAGTCGTCTTGTATAGATCAAAAAATCTGTCAAATTCATTACAGATTATAGCAATTTCGTCAGTCTCATTATTGTCAATAGGCGGGTCAATGTCTTGAGGATTATCATGGGAAGTAGATGGTTCGTCTAGGGAAGTACGAAAGGAAACAGCTTCTTTTATATGATTGATTTTGAATCGAGATAAAGCATCGGCATTTCGATTAATTTTTCCAGGTTTATAAATTATTTGATAATTATATTCTTCTAATTTAAGTCGCCAACGTGCTAATCGACTACCGGGATCTTTTATTGAGAAAAGCCAGGTTAAAGGTCTATGATCTGTAACCAATAAGAATTTTCGTCCGAAAAGATAAGGTCTATAGTTTTTTACGGCAGCAATTATTGCCAAAAGTTCCTTCTCTATAACGCTATATTTCATTTCTGCTGGACTTAAGGTTCTTGAAAAGTATGCTATCGGAAGATCATTTCCAACAGATCCTTGCGAAAGTACCGCGCCTACAGCAAAAGCGCTTGCATCTGTAGTTAAAACAAATTCTTTTTCAAAATTAGGATATATTAGAATTGGTGAAGTTATTAATGCATTTTTAAGTTGTTCGAAAGATTCACGACAATCTTTATCAAAAATAAATGATACGTCTTTTCTTAAAAGTCGAATTAAAGGCTTTGTCATTTTTGCGAAATTTGGAATAAACTTCCTGTAGTAACCAGTAAGACCCAAAAATTGTTTAATTTGTTTAGTATTGGCAGGTTGAGGAAAATCGATAACAGCTTGTACCTTTTGTGGATTTGGTTTAACCCCTTCAGGTGTAATAACATGTCCTAAATAAATTACTTCTTTTCGTAAGAATTCACACTTATCTGGCTGTATTTTTAGATTCGAATTTCTTAATCTTTGAAAAACTTCAGTAATACGAGAGATATGCTCATTAATTGTGGAAGAATAAATAATAATGTCGTCCATGTAAACTAAGCACTTTTCGTTTTGTATCCCCATTAGTATATTATCCATAACCCTCTGAAAAGTTGAGGGCGCATTACGAAGGCCAAAGGGCATACGTAAATATTCAAAGTGACCATTTTCAACGCAAAAAGCAGTTTTCGAAATGTCTTCTGGATTCATTTCAATTTGTTGAAAACCAGAAGCCAAATCTAAAGTAGTAAAATAATGGCAATTACCCAACTGATCTAATATATCTGAAATATTAGGCAGTGGATACCTGTCATTAACTGTTAATTCATTTAATTTCCGATAATCAATTACGATTCTCCATTTTTGTTTGCCTGAAGCGTCTAATTTTTTTTGGAACGACCCATACTGGGGACGACCTTGGTGAAACAGAAGGTCTAATTATTCCTTGAGAAAGCATTTTATTAATTTGTGTTTTTACTTCTTCCTTGTGAACTTGTGGATATCGATAAGATTTAGTAAAAATTGGCTTAGCGTCGCCTGTATCGATAGTATGTTTTATTTCATTAGTAAAACTTAAGAAATCTCCGTCAAAGTAAAATATATCTTCAAAATTCAAACATAAATTAGTAATTAATTCTTTTTCTTCTTCGTTTAAATGTTCTAGCCTTAATGATCTTTTATTTCTTCTATTCTGCTTTTCGTTTTATTAAAATTACAAATAATAGATACTAGTACTAGCGTTCGCTTCTTTAATGTAAGGCTCAAATTCAAATTCTTCGAAACAAATATCCTTTGTTATGGCATTAGCGTTTAATATTGTCGTATAAAAATTACCGTCTTCGTTTATTTTTACTATAGCATTTGGCACGTATATACCTTTTCTACTCGTTGTGCGCATAAAATCATTTCTTTATTAGTATATCTATTCGTATGAAACTTGCATATTTTTTCGCAACGCGGTTCTATCGTAACTTTATTTATATTATAACTCGTATTTTCGCTTTCAAAATTATTTATACTTTCCGTATTATCATTATTATTATTTCGTTCATAAGCGTTTATATGGAGGCTGTCGTACCTTTCGTCAACATTAACTTGTCTTTTATAAACGACTCGATTATTATTATCATTATTATTCGTTAACTCGTTTAATTCATCTCCGTCTTTAAGTAATTCGTGTACCTTATAGTACGTAATTAATTGTTTATTCCTAAAATCTACTATTGCACCGTACCTTTCTAGAAAGTCAGCGCCTAAAATTCCGTCGAATCCTATATCTAGATCGCAAATATAAACTTTATGGGGAGAAAGAGGACCCGTAAAAGAAACAAACACCGCTTCAGTAATAGGAATTGATTGGCCAGAAATACCTTTAATTTCAAAATTTTCTGGACATCGATTTAAAAATTGCTGAACCGTCTCTGGCTTGAAAATTGAAATACCAGCTCCTGTGTCAATTAAAATTTTGTACTTATCGGTATTATCTTTAATATAGTATAAGTTACTATTGTCAACGGTATTTATGCAAACGTTTGGTCCGTATTGGTCATACCAAGATTCTTGAAATTCGGAATAGGATTCTGGTCCGAGGCTGTTAATTGAAAATTTTCGCTTTGGCCCAGATAATGTTGTTGGGGAGTTCTATTTTGGTTATTTGGATTTGAATTTGGGAATCTAGGAGGAAAATTTTGATTAGAAATTATTATTATTAAAAGTTCTTGGGAAATTGTTCCTGGGGATATTATTAGAAAAATTTCTAGGAGGTTGATTTCTTGGTTGGAAGTTTTGAGGGTGGTTCCTAGGTTGGAAAGAAGAAGATTGAAAATTATTTTGCTGAGGAAAAGATGGTCTTTGATCGAACCTATTTTGGGAGAAATTATTTCTTTGGGAGTTATTTTGGAAATTGTTAGAGAAGCTAGAAGGATTTGGACCATTTCTGTAATAATTATTTTGATTTTTTGTTCGACATTCATTGATAGTATGTCCATTTCTTTTGCAATAATTACAAAATTTTGGAAAATTATTACTGGTTCTTTTGACATTATTATTGAAGACTGGTACACGATTTTGCCTCTGAAATTTTTGATTTTCAAAATAAGAAAGTTGCAATTCTCTCTAAATTAAAGCTATTGCATCCATCATGTTTGGTGGATTGCTAGCACGAATTAGTTGCCCTATTCTTGGTTCTAGACCTGTCAAAACTGTATTTAGACACATGCTATCGATTAATGTAGCTTGCGATTCTTTTTGTTCCCTAGTGAGAAGGCTTTGTTTTCCTATTGCGGCATACATTTTTGAGCAGTGAGTTTGAACTCTGCCTACAAAAGTCAAAGCATTTTCATTTTGGGATTGACACATTCTTTGTAAATCTTGAATTAATGAAGTTAGATCGCGAGGATCTCCGAAATGAACGTTAAGTAATTGTTTTATTTCCCTCCAGGTACTCAAGTCTCTTGAATTAATTAGTTGGGCTGCACGTCCCTTTAATTGATTTTTAATTTTTATAACAAGTAAAATGGCTTGGTCGCCAACAGTCATTTGCATGGCCCTATCACATGCAATGATAAAAGTATTTAAATTGATTTGATCCCCATCGTATTCAGGGATGATAGAAAATATTTCGCTTAATTTAAATGGTACTTCGTCGTTATTTGAAGCGTTTGCTTCATTGTTTACATTAGAGTTTATAGCTTCGTTATCCGGCATGTTGAAATGAAAAGGTAATATCGTTATAACGTAGAAAGTTCAATAATAGCAACGTAGAAAGTTCAAAAAAAATCACAAATAAAATTCACTTCAAGTTTTTCACTTACAATAGAAGTAACTTCATGCTCGCTGGATGTCGTTGATGCTGCTGTTGTTGCTGGATGCTGGCCTCAGGAGACTGTCCTTCTTAGTGCCTCCGGATCTCCCTCGTTGAAGACCCTTTTATCGAGGATCCCACTTCTGACACCAAATTGTTACGGGCGACGTGAAGACGAAGACTTTTTAAAAAAACTTTTATTTGAGTAACGCGAGTTACAGAGTTTTGGCTTAGACTACAGACAAGACTAGAATTGACACTCTTACTTTACTAGGTCCTATTTATACAGATCTGTTATGCTGAGGTGTTGTGGTTCTCATGGGAAAAGAATATAAAGACAAAGGGAAGATCAAATTCTGCAATTCTTGCAGTAAGCAAGTTTTAACAATACTCAAAATGAATATGATATGTTCTAGTAATCATTCTAGAACAATATACAATGGAAAATGATATCTTTGAAGTAAGCATCTCGAACAATAGAGAATGAGAACATAATATCCAACAGTAAAAAGAATCAAGGGTAAAAACAAGGTTATGATCAAGGTGATGCTTGAGGTCGGATATAACATACCTATTAAGTGACGGTTTAGGTTATAAGTAAGTCCATTATTACGAACACTGACACGTAATGACTGACACGTAATAAAAAAAAATTACGTATCTGTTCTTAATTAAAACGCAATTATCACGGGTGCCTTGTTAGCGCGGCATCCGCGTCACCATAGCAACTAACCAACATACTAATTGTTGCCTGTCAGATAATCAGAAGTATAGTTTATCTATTATAATAGTTTTTCTTTCGTCGAAGAAAAATTATAGTACAAAACTTGAGTCGTAAGCTTATTACATACTCGTGGAATTACAGCACTCGCCGCTGCGCGGCTCGTGCGCAACTTTTCCACTTATACGTAATAAGCTGTTTACAACTCTCGCTATGTAATATACTATTATATGTAATTTTTTTATTACGTGCCAGTCATTACGTGTCAGTGTTCGTAACAATGGACTTACTTATAACCTAAACCGTTACTTAATAGCTATGTTACTAGTAGAGGAGTAGAAAAAAGATTTTAATTTTTATTTCCTTTATCTCCTAAAATGCCCACACATATGCATGGCCTTGGGGACTAAAAAACAGAAACGTTGCTGTTTAATAAGAAATTGAGGTTAGGTTTTTTGTTTTTCTTCATAACAACAATTCTACTGTGAGGAGATAGGACATTACCTACTTATCTATGTATTTTTGGTTGGAGGTTCTAATACCAGGTTGAGGATCGACGTCCATTATGTCATTTTGGAAACCGATATCGTTTCATTGAAAATTTGATTTACATGTTGCTCAGTACTTCGTGACTTACTGGTCTGATTATTAAATTCCCTGCCAGCAATTCCAATTTTTTCTCTTAAATTTTAATTTTCCGTGTTTAATAATTAATAAAAAACTAATTAAAATATCGACTTTAATGTGTCCATTTATAATTGTCAGATTTGACAATTAAATATTTCAATTGCTTTTCATGGATGGCTAAATTTTAAAATAAATTTGAGTAAATTAATGGGTTGTGTTTTTGCCTGTTTTGAGGGGTGTTTTGAGGCCCGTCTGAGGGGTGCTGAATCCAGTGGCGTGCACAGATTTTTTCATATGTGATTTATTAAATTATTGCTCCTAGAAACTGACATAGAAAATAAAACATCTTCTTTATTCTATTTTGTCACCCTTTTCACCATCTCACCACTTATGTTTAATATATTTTTTAAATTTTTCTGTGTTTAGGTAGAAAAATGGTTGGCGAGAATTCAAATACTGTTTCCTGATTGTCTTCGAGCTGTCCGTTACTTGTTTTCCAGTTTTGTCAGTTAGTTATTTGCGATTGCTCTTGTGGTTTCTTTATTATTGATGTTGGTACCTATTGCTAGTGTACGGAGAGGCTAGAGGCTAGGAAAAATTCGTTGGCGGCAAGGATACTATGAAAAAAGATACCCTGAACGCAGTCTTCCAGATACTAAAATTATTTCCAGTCTAGGAAATAACTTAATAAATAAGCAACAATAGGACTCGCAAGAAATTAACTGACAGCTGGAAGGCATGCAGAAAACAATATTTGAATTATTACGCCCTACCGTGTTTTTGTTTAAATATGGCAGAAAATTGTGACAGAATAAGTAGTAAGATGGTAAAAAAGGGCGACAAAAGAAGAAGTAAGATGCCATTTTACGTCTTGTTTTGAAAACAATATGGTTACTGATATAGAGCATCATCTGTTAAAATAAGTTGTATTAAGTTTAATTTTTCGTGTTGTTTTAACCAGGCGCGGTCTTAAGGGGGGGCATGGCCAATAAAATGAAAAAATAATAATAAATAAAAAATATTACTACTAATACTAATATTATCTAACCCACAGTGTCCACGGATTGAGTTCACATAAGGTGTAAATAACAAAAAAAAATTCGAGTTGAAATTTGAGCTTCTGGTGATCAGCGCTGCTTGGTTTGAAACTAATTTGTGACATAATTTTACTTTCGACAAATCACCTCGGAAATTATGAAGAAACTAATTTCCACACCAGTAAAGTGCTCTTTTTCTATGTTTTACGGCAAAATGTTATTAGGGAAACTTGTTCAGAATGAAAAAATGAGTAGGTTTGCACAATTTTGAAAGTCTAGGCCTACTTTGATTTTTTGAGATTTTTCCCACTTTTTTTAGAAAAGTGCATTTTGTGTAGTTTTCACATCAAAATATTATTAAGGAAACTTGTTTACAATGAAAAACTGGATAGGTATGAAAAATTCCAACAGCCTAGGTCTACTTTGATTTTTGTGCGTTTTAATTTTTTAGCAGAAAAAATCAAAGTCGACCTACGATTTTGAAATTTTTCACACCTACCCAGTTTTTTATTATCAACAAGTTTTCTTGATGACATTTTTATGTGAAAACTACACAAACTGTACTTTTCTAAAAAACGTGGGAAAAATGTCAAAAATCAAAGAATAGGTAGTGATGCCGCGAGACGAGACAAATTTGCATGTCTCGTCTCGTCTCGTCTCGAGACCATTTGTCTCGAGGTCAAATTCAAGACGAGACGAGATAAAGGGTGTCGAGACGAGACGAGACGACGAGACGTCTCGACTAATAAATAAAAGGTAAAAAGTAAAAAATAAAATAAAATATATTTCCCTAAAAGAAAACAAATAGCACAGAACTGTAAGTAAATATCACGTTTCCTTGCACATATTAATCAAACTAAACACAAACTCTTTAAACACTTTAACAAAAATAAAAAAAATAAACACGAAACTAAAGCAAAATTGAACACATATTAGTAGGGTCAATCGGGGTAAATGAAAACGATTTTTGCATATGTTATTTTAAAATTATCTAGAAAATGTATAAATAAAAATTATAAGTTTTCCTTTGCATGGAGTTTCCTGCTCACCTTGGTTTGCTGGAATATGAAGAGAAAAACATGAAACTTTTTAATAAAGTATAATTAGGGATTTTTTAATGTGTTTCCATTTACCCATACTATTGGGGTAAATGAGAACAACTTAGTTTTCGCAATGAATATCAGTTAAACTCAGCACGGGGTAAATGAAAACATTCTTTATACGTTTTGGAGTAGCGATAATAAAAAAAATGCAATACGAGCAATTTATTTGTGGAAATTACAAAAAAATAACAAAATAAGGAATTCCTTGACTTAAATGTGAATAAAACGAAACTAGCAATTTTAGAACATTTAAAGAGAAAAATATGAAAATAAGTTCCTAACAACAATGGTACCCAGAGATATCGGGGAACAAATATCGACCACGCATAATGTTTGATGGTTTTACGACAGCTAAAATTTGGTCAAAACTGATCACTTGCCTGTCTTCTACCAACGGAAATATGTAGGTATCGTTAGTCTTATTGGACTTCCTATAAAATTTAGCCGATATATTATTATCCATGTCAACTACCTCTGCAAGAAAATTTTTCTCAGTTGTTTTTTAGTACCCAAATTGTAAATAAACTTCACAATTATAAAGTCTCCAACTTTGACTTTTATTTTTTCACGCAGCTCATCTCTGTTTCGTCCAAATTCTCAAAGCTTTCGGCTTCGGCTTTCTTATTGTCTTGTGAAATGTGCTACTTTCTTTCTTCTAAACACATCACTGTTGAATCCTCCTCGGAACTGACAAATTAAGAATCTTCGGATTCATCGTGAAGAGAAATTATTGTGTCACTGGAATTATCGTCGGAAGAACTACTACGTTTTTTCTTTAACTTTTTTTCCACAGTGCTAATTTTGCTAATTTTTGATTTTTGAACTATCTTGGGTCGTTTTATTTTCCTATTCTCAGCTTCCCTAAACCTAGCGGCTACCTCTTCCTTCGTTAGTACCTCTCCATACTGCAGCTGCTTTAAACGGGGTGTTGGTTTTTTTACGACTTGGATTTCACTTGTCACAGATCTTTTTTGACGTATTGCTTCAGCAAAGATCTGAACAATTGCGGAGGGTGGACATAAAATAGAAGAATCAGTAACAGTAGCCGGTAATGATGATCTAAAGGATTCTTTTAAGGCCTAGTCTCTTCCAATTCCGGCACAGATGAACCTGAAGAGCCATGTTCGTCTATTTTCGGAGCAGAACCAACAGATGAATTTGGGTTTCCAGCTTCTTGTACATTGGAAACAGAGGCGACGTTATTTGCCCGTTTTCTCTTCTGATATGCTAGAAGCTGTATGGAATCAAACTCACTTTCTGGAAAACGATTGCGATTTACAGGACAAATTCCTGTGGTGATAAATCCTGTTTGTATATTTGCTTTTGTAATAGCTTCTGCCCAAACTAAGGCCAAGAGTTCAATAAAATCACGTTTTTGCAAACGTCCTGTTCCAATGCCAATATTTATTGCTTTACCAAACTCCACCAGCGCATAATACAAGAAAATGTTTACAACCTCTGCCCTAATCTTCAAATATTATAAAACTGAATATTCAATTTGGGCATTTCTATTTTTACAATAGAATAAAACATCAAAATTTGCTGTTGATAAAAAAGATGCCGGACGCCTTTTAAGAGTTTTATAGTTTCACTCTTCCACCAATTACTTACAAGCAAATAATGTTTTTTCTACATGGAGATATTATAAATATCACTTCTACAGAGGTTCGAACAAAATGGAGACTGACGAATTAACAAAACATTTTTTTTTTCGAGACACTCGAGACACGTCGTGACGAGACGAGACGGATCTTTGTCTCGTCTCGTCCGCATTTTGTCTCGATTTCAAGACGATTCGAGATCACCCCTCAGTCTCGTCTCGTCTCGTCTCGCGGCATCACTAAGAATAGGCCTAGACTTTCGAAATTTCGCAAACCTACTCAGTTTTTCATTCTGTACAAGTTTTCTTAGTAGCATTTTGCCGTCACCCTTACAAAAAGGGCACTTTACTGAGGTGGAAAAATAGATTCTTCATAAAATAAATAAAATAAAATAAAATGGGAAACTGATTTGTAAAAAGTATTTGAACGACCGTATGCAGCGAAATTAGGGGAGAACCGGGTAGCCCCGCCCAGCGGGTAAGACCGCCCACTGCTTTATTATTTAAAAGAATCACCCAATGGTTGCGCCATCTATCACGGGCGTTCCACATTAGGGCTAATGTGTGGCTCAATACGAGTAGCGCGTCGATGGATCCGTTTTTACCCTTTAGTCAGCTGACAAGCTTTAACGTGGCCGTGCGTCTAATATAACCGCCGCTTAAAATCAACGGTAAGTGCAGTAAATAAGTTTTAATTATTATGTTATGCATATCAAAATAAAGGGTATTAATCGTAGTTTATTTTGTAATTTAGTTTTGTTATATCTGTTCCATTTTTTGCAAAAAAATCATATTTGTAAAAAATCACCTGATCGGGTAAGTCTGCTCAGAGTTGGGCGGTGGTACCCGCAAGGGCAACGCTGCTTGTTTTAATACGTTTTCGTAGTAATGGTTTCAGATGCCATATTCGCGAGCAAGATAAACAAATAGAAGTTCATGGACCCAAGAAGCTCTGGAAAGGGCCATCAATGTTGCGAAAGAGGGCAAGGGAGTGCGAAAAACCGCCACGGTTCTAAACCCTATGTTTGTGATTTTTGTGTTTAAAAATGTGTTTAAAACTAAATAATATAAGATAAGCCAACTGTTTTGTTTTATTTTTCCCTAAATTTCCCTTAAATGTTATATTATAATATATGGGCGCCGTTACCCTCCATAACGGGTAACCCCAGCCATTGCATAGTTTTCAAAAATACGCAGTTTTTTGTTAAAAATCTGCTGGTAACGTAAAGTAAAGTAGGTACTAATGAAAACAATATAATTAAGCATTATATACCACATTTAGTGGCAAAACAAGTATCACAGATATTTCAAAATATTGAAATTTGCTTAAGTGAGCGGGGCTACCCGGTTCTCCCCTACGAACAAACACATAAATTTAAATACATTAAAAACTATCGACTTTTAGATAATTGATGCTGTGGTTTAATCGATGGCAAATAAGCTAAAAGTTACTTTAAAACACAACCTCAAAGATTACGTATGGAGCGGTACAGGGTGGCCCATCCAAGCGGAAAAAGTGTGCTACGTGGAGACAGGTTAACATAAAATCGTCATTCAAAAAATGAGGTTGTAGTAAAAATTAAGGTTCAAAATGGTTTCCATTATTATTTACACATAACCTAAGTTTTTTCGGACATTTTCAAACATTAAGGGACGATTGTTTAAACTATCAATTTCTAATTTTACTCGTCTTTTAATCTCCTCAACATTTTCGGGGCGGTTCTTTTAAACTTTATTTTTTAAATGCCCCCACAAGAAAAAATCCAAGAGGGTTAAATCTGGACTACGTGGCGGCCACCTTATCGTTCCATGTTTACCAATCCAATTTTCAAACGAATTGTTCAAAAATTCCGTTATAGGCCCACAGTTATGGAAGGAAGCGCCATCTTGCTGCCATATTAATTGTCTTTCTTGGAGTTGGTTAAGAAAAATTAATGGCAACTGATCAAAGTATTGTTCCAATTCGTTCTGAATTAAATGTAGGTAAGTATTTCCTACCTGGCATACTTCCTGAATAAAATAGAGGGCCCATTATAAAATTTCCCACAATTCCGCACCAAACACCCACGGAATTTCTGCCGGATTTCACAACTTCACGAAATGCCCGTGGATTGTCAACAGACCAAAATATACTATTTTTCCGGTTGTATATTCCCGCCGTTGTAAATGTAGCTTCATCGGAACAAATAATTTGTTTAAAAAATCCAGCTCCACCTCTTGCAAAATAAAAGTTTAACATTGTTTGACAATATTCCAGTCTTCTTGCAGCATCTCCAGGGAATAGCCTTTGAACAGGTAATATTTTGAAGGCTTTAAATTTGCTTAATTTCATTACCCTTTGTATTGTAGACCGGGGAATTTGTAAGTCTCTCGCTGCATCTCTCTGAGATTTTTCGTTATTTCTTCTGAAATAATTTAAAATTCGTTCTCTCTCGTCCTCACTAATTCTAAACCCTTTTTTTCTCTTGCTAATCACACTTCCTGTCGATCTGAATCTTCGATACAGCTTACATATAAATGAAGCACTCGGAACATTTCTATTTGCATATTTACGAGAATACTCCCTCAAAGTTTCTACGTATCTTTTATCATTTTTGATGAAGATCTCTAAAATATCACAGCATTCTTCTTTCAAAAACATTTTTTAAACTGCAACTACTAACAGCATCAGCAACAAAATTTTAGACTAATCTGACACGTAAATAGAAATATTGAATTGACAGCCTACTCGATTGTCAGTTTTATTATCATGGCTGACTTGATTTGTCATAAATTTGGTTTTATTGTTTGGCCTACTCAGATCGAACATCAGACACCAACCATGAGACCATGTATCTAGTTTGATGGAGCTTCTCTGATAAATATCTCGGAAACGGTTGGAGATAAATAGGTCAAATTATATATCGTTGGATCCAGAATTAAGAAAGGAATCCTGTGATGGTTAAGAGAAATGTGTAAGTTGTAAAATAGAGAAAACCACTTTCATTTCCGCTATAACCGGAAGTTATATTAAAAAACTGAATATTCGGGAATAGTACTTAAAGGTTCTCTAATGGATGTGTAGGTAAAAAAATATTTTTTTTTATTTTGCAAAAAATGTTTTTTCGCGATAACTTTTTTACCGACCCCCGTATACAAAATTAGGGTACACCCTCGGATTCCCCTTAATTTTTACTACAATCTCATTTTTTGAATGACGATTTTATGTTAACGTGTCTCCACGTAGCACACTTTTTCCGCTTGGATGGGCCACCGGGTACTGGCTGAAGTCAGGGGCGGTCCTAGCGGGGGGCAAACGCGTGCGCCGCACGCGGGCGCCCCGAAAAGGGTTCGCCAAAAGGGGGCGCTAAATATACAGGCACAAAGTAGAAAAATAATACAAGTGTGTGCGCGACTCGGCCGCTTTCGTTTTTAGGGTTGCCGGGACGCATTTAAGCAAAACGTACATGGCCCGGGCACCTACGCTGTAATGAACAGTTTTCATTGGTCAGTGCCGAATAACAGTACGGATTGCCGATAAGGTGATGACCGCGCGTACGTTTTGCTATCAATTATTTGTAATAATTAAACCAGTTTGCATAAAAAATACTGATGATACTGATAAATTTCAAAGCTAAATCAACGATTTAGCAAACGACGCACACGAAGGATTCGGTGCCGCGGAAATACCAGAATTTCTCAAAGCACATTTCTTGATTGCAAGTTATACGATTGACGGAGAAAAGGTCGAAACACAAGAGGTCGAATTTTTTAAAAATGTGGAAAGCAGAAAAGGTGGAATAATCAAAAGATCGAAAAAGGTCGAACCACAAAAGATCTAACTGATTAAAAAATTAGTTCTAATTTAATTATTTAGCTTTGAAATTTATCGGTATTCACTATTTTTTATGCAAACTGGTTTAATTATTACAAATATATTTTAAAATATGGAGATACGCGGGTTTCAATGCGAGAGCGCATTGAGAGCAAAACGTACACGCGGTCAGCACCTTATACTTTAATTTGTGATTTTCGTAGATATGATATTTTGATGTTTGTGATATTTTTTAATTATTTTTATATTTTTTACTTTTTTTTATTATTTTTTAGAAATATATTTTGGTTTTTATAATTTGCATTTTAAATTTGTATTTCTACAAAATAAAAAGTTACTATTTTTGTACTTACGATTTTTAAGGGATGGGGGGGCGCCAAATTTTATTTTGCACGCGGGCGCCTAAATGGTTAGGACCGCCCCTGGCTGAAGTCACTCCCGCCAATTTGATATGTCACACTTGCACTATTGGTAATAAATATCTAGTTACCCATGGAAATAAATGTGCAATGACAGCGTTATAACGTTAGTAATAACATCCTCAATTGAATTTTTACAGGAATGTTTACTCAACAGTTCCGCAAAATGTGTAATAGGTATTAAAAAATATTGAAGCTGAAAAGAAGAAAATTTTGAAGAACGTTGTGTTTTTTGTTGTGAAAAGTAGGAGTAAATCCTATACTAGGTGTTCCTGAGCATTTATTGTAATAGTACAATATTTTGTTATTGCAATTTTTAAATATACTGCCATGGCATTATTTGTTAAATGCTATATTAAATTGAAAATAGTAGTAAATTAATTTTCATAACAGAAAAGAATGTTTACGAGTTTCAAATTTTTTTGTTATTAGCTATTCGACATTTGATTAAGTGCATGTAATGTAACCTCAGAAAAATAACAAACATATACTAATAATTCAATACAATTCAGACCTTGCCAAGATAAAATAATGTTTAGTAACATAATTTGTCTGAGTTAGTAATATAAATCTAAAAGAAAACATTTCAATGATTGCATCATTGCCAAACTTCTTCATAAATTTATCTTGAACTTACGAAATAACGATAAAAAAAGATCAATTTGGAACAATTAGTGATAATCTATAATCTACATATAGTAAACATTTGGACAGTTATCATTTATCAATTAATTTTACTGATTTTGTGAATTTACTGATCCTACTTGGTCTATAAATAATATCTTTAATAATTGCTTATTCTGGCTAACGTGGCAACGTTGCACGAGCTCTTTGTGATCGTTGCGCGTTTGTTTTATTATGCCCTAACAGCTGATCCAGAGTTCGTTAAGATTTCGCCGCTTTGTGTTGATGTGTTTCGATTGTTTACTTTTGTGTTATTCTTGTTTTTTTTAGAAGATTTTAGGGTTATTGGACAAAACACATATAGTTAAGTTAGTAATTAGTGAATTAGTAGTATAGTTTTAAGAACGATGGGAAGAGTAAAATGTTGGATTGTGGCATAGGAAATGTAACCTCTGGTTATCATATGATGCAGGCTTAAGTGTCAAATTTGTTGTTTTTGTTTTGAGTAGGCATTTTTTATGTTGGCTGATTACAACGCAGCCTTTAGGTCAGTCAATGTTTATTATTTGTTTGAACATGTAGTCCATTTTATTTTCAAATTTTGAATGCCCACTATGTCTACTATAACTTAACGTCATAATCAATCATTTATTTCATGGGTAACTAGCTTTTTATGAGAGTCACACAATACTCCTAATTACATACATGTCTTATGTCTTTAATATAACAGTAAGTACCAACTATCTTATAAAAACTAAAAACTGAAAATAATCACAATATAAATTAAACATATCAAATATCATCCAAACCAGGCCCATCACAAAGACCTAAGGTTCCTAAAATAGAAGCCGCATTACTGATTTGTTATAGTTTTCTCAATTTTTTAGAGTAAATATAGAACAAACTGGTAAGTGTGACACATGAAATTAAATGGGATACCTCACTTTATAAAAAATACTTCATGAAATTTTTTCCAGATAAAATAATATATATGATCCCAAGAGAGCCCAAATGTAGTCATATCGAATATTTCAAAACTGATTTAATAGTTGGATTCTGACAGTTGTTGCAACAGTTGTTACCTCTGGAAATAAAAAAGTTACCTCAATTTAAAATGTTTGAATTTTCTCTGATTTTTGGCAACAGTTTTCCATGACCATGGACAGCAACTTACATTATGACAAAAGAAGGTGGCCTAAAAGAACGATCGATCGCACCCGCATCCTTATTTTTTCTGTCAAAAAATAGCCGCGATATTTTGAGTGAGCCATTTATGTAAGCCACCCTGTATATTGCAAAATGTGTATACACTGGCAGAGTGGAGATAGAGAATCCTGTGAAATTCAAATACCGGTGGAATTTCCAATATTTCGCATTCCATTCTTGTCCTGTTCTGGTCTGTGCGATAAAAATGTTCTACCACTAATGGCCTCAAATTTGTTTATTGAGAATTGTTTATATTCATGCTTGTAATATCTCAAACTATTCCTTGACCAAGGCCACGGTGTCGCTTTTTCAAAAAACTTCCACCGATTTCCTAAAAATAAGCCGGGGAATCAACTTTGGATCACGCTATATCTACAGGGTATCCCAGGGTATCCCAGTATAAGGTGTGAAAGACTTATAGAAAAACACCACTGATGGTCGAGAAGGCTGGGCAAAATATAGATTCATGATATTGCTTTTAATGGCTTTTTTGTGGTTTGTTAATTGTCTTACACTCGCTGGGATTACTAGGGTTTTCTAGGGATTTCCGTAAAGCTTGAGCAAATGCTAAGCTAGTCCTACTGAAAAAGTCGGCCGTAGCCGAAAATGGTAATAAAGCCTAAACAATAGTAATTGCGAATCCTTCCCCCGCACAAACATTGAGTTGTTTTGGGGGTAGGTACTCCTATTGTGGAATATTGTGAGGGTGGGAATTATTATGTGCCCACATCACATAGTTGCAAATCATTTTCTAGAAAGTTCAATATCCGTACTTTGCGGGGCTTATTTATCATTATCAATTTTTATTCTGAACAAGTTTCCTTAATAAAATGTTTGCGTTCCTATACCTATCTTGCACAGGAAATGCAACTTGCCTACTGCAAAATTTTAAATTGGCAAAATAAATTAAAAAATCAAAAAGGTCAAGTTTTTGGAATTGGTATAATTTTTTATCTGAACGACTTTTCTTAATATAATTTTCCAGCATTTCACGCAGAAAAGGCACTTTACCTAAGCAGAAAATGATTTTTTCCTTTTGACAAGACCTACTTTATTTTTTTCGAAACTGATTATTATTTTCAAATCAAGCGGGGCGGAACGAGGCACACGGAATAGAAGGCCTGCAGCCATTCCCTCCCGTCCGCTGCAACGTCACACTATCAAACGCCTCGTTCACGCTCTTAGTTCTCAGTCGAGGCGCACCGAGGCACGCGGCTTTACGGCACGGTATTCGTGCATATGCAGCTACAAATCCTCATATAAAGTTATCCTTTCTTATATAGTGTTTAGCGCAATTCAGGTTTTCAGGCCATTTATCATCATTTAATTGAAGAAAAAAACAGGGGCAGTACGTAATTACAGATGTGTTAAACCTGTACCAACACTATATTGATCACCTGTGCGTAGCGCTGTTTCAAGCGATCGCCACTCGACGAAAGAAATTTACACGGTGGTTTAATGTTAAAACACCATTGTTGCAGAATCTTTTATAAAATAAAAACATGCAAATATGTCTGTTTAAACGAATTTAATATTCAAAATAGAATAAAATATTTGTTTGTTATATCCCTCTAATTTGACAAGTTCACATGGCATATTTCCATACATTTTCTTAAGAAAAGCGAGTCTGAAAACAAGCGAGAGTATTGGGTACCTTTTGGTTTGAAATGAAGTCCATGGCTAGTTGTGCGTAATATTTTTCGGTTTCTTATGGTATGTGTTAATAAATATTCTGTAAAATAAAAAAAATGGCTCTAAAACTCTCCAAAATACCGCAATGCATAGAATATCTTAGTTAGAATCGGCCTGAGTGTGTGATATCATCGATCGAGTCTGCAGGCCTTCTATCCCGTGTCCCTCGGGCGGAAGCCCAAGTGCGATCAAATTTTAAAACTATTTTTTTTCTTTCATACCTCTTGTTTCACTTATACTGGAACACCCTGTATATGTATAATAAGTTACTAAATGCTTTTAATAGAGGGGGTTTAGGAGGTTGCGCTTTCGAAGCATCACACGACTGTATTTAGAGGGATATCACAGAGTAACTTTTGATATTTTTTATAGTAAAGTATATCAAAACTATTTCATTCATTCGATAAATGTAATTTCGTGGCAACTGTTTTTTTATAGTTTCTATTTCTATGGCTAATATGTAATATATAAATGAATTAAAGGCTTAAAGAAGCCATTGCGGGATTACTTTAAACGTGGCAATTTATTAGTTAAATTTCCTAGCTTCAATTTAATTGTTTGTTCACGATTCATAGAAAATACAAAAATACAGAAAAATATGTATAACAAAAATAAATAAGTACTATAGTTTTTATAATCAGAATCAATTTGTGTAGAGTCGAAATCAACGAGATTAGATTGAGACCGCGCTGATGCTAAAGTCAGTAATAAGGCGAGGGGCACTCATGTACCTACCTAAATCGTGAATGCTCAGAGACTGACACTTAAGCCACAGCTTACCCTGCGCTACCAACAATAGTTCAGCAGAAATAAAAGACGGGCTTCAGTTATGGGCGCAATTTAAGTAAGTGTACGATAACTATTAGATAAAAAAAAACACTTCCGGTTCCGGGCAAGCAAAGACAATAGTAGTTATAGTTTCCTACTATAAAGAACCATCCCCTTCGCAACATTATATCCAACCAAAGCAAGCAATAATGTCAAAATATGAACCCTTAAAAACAATCTTCGGTGAAAATTTCCTCGTACATTTTTGTAACAATGAAACATATCTACTAAGTTTGATTTATGTCAGTTTGGCAAGTTGATTGATTCAAAATGCAGCATTTTAGAGAGATTTTATGTTTCTGAATTCGGGAAGCCACCTATTTGCCTGCTTTGGAACAGACTTTTCCATTTTTACTCACTTCTCGATCAAATATTGGAATCAAACACAAAATGCAAATTTATCATAAAACGGTGCCAGATACGAAAAGATATCAATGGAACAGTTTGGTAATAACCTAAATACACTCGTTTCAAATTAACCAGAAAATATTTAAGCACTCGTAATACCCCCGAAAAGAAAAAAAATATATAAAAATTGACTCAGCTGTCCGCCTCCGAAAGTTCTAAAAGACCATAGCCTTTTAGTCCAAGACTCGTAAAGTAAGAAGGTTAGTTTTAGTTATCTGTGGTTTTAGTTAGGTACTATCGAAAAGAGAGAGAGAGAGATCGAAGTCGACTTCAAAAGAATGCTGTCAGATGATGTGGTAGGCATTCCCCTTGACGACAATTTATATTGACAGCAAGGACAACCAAGGACAACCAAGAGGCAACCTTCTTGCTTTACAGATGTTGGCTTATTAATCGAACGGTGGTGTCAGGTGTGGGATAATGAAAAGCAACAAACTTGGAGCACATCGCACATCATTGTCATTTTTAGAATGACAAAAAAAAGGAGTCGAACGACATACAGCTGCGAATCATTACACTCTAAGTACACTTCAAGTATAGCAAATAGTTACTCTTGTGTCGGGTAGTTAAAAAAAAACAATATAAAGCATAAACAATTCCCCCTGAAGAGACTTTAGTCTTCGAATGACGAAGAACAATAATTAATGGTGTCGAAAACAACAATGTCTCTCAAGAAATAATTGTTGTTCCGTCAAACATAACGAGATCACATCGTACAACAGGATGATCCGTCGCCGCGATGTCACAAAAAAAGCGACGGAGAGACACTCAGGTTCATTATTACTATTGTTCTTTGGTAACGATCCGCATCGAAGAGATATTTCTTTTGTTATTAGTCTTTGTTACAATGTTAACAACAAATTTTGTTTCTATTATCATGATTTCACAAACCAAGAAAAATAAGTAAAATTACTATACGGTTTTTATCGGGAAAGTTGGCCCTAGCCGCAAATAGCAACGGAGAAAAATAATAGTAATTACTCCACAAGATTTCCCTTGCTTCTGGGGTCCTCCTAGTTTGGAGTATTATGAGGGTGAGAATTATTATTATTATATTATATTCCTTCAAAAAATAGGTGTGTTCACTAATTTCCAGTTGTAACCAAAATCAATTAATTTAAGCATTCAGAAACATGTGCCAATGATAAAACCTGTTTAAATAAAATTCTTATCGAAATGAATGCAAAATAGAATTTGGCGAGGTTATAAAACGGTTAGTGCTGTCCACGACACAGTGCATAGCTACAGGTAGAGATGCAAAATGCTCGAGCATTTATATTTCGAGCATTTTCTGCAATAACGAACGAGCACGAACTAGAATAAACGAAAATAAACAACATAGATAGGTGTTTCATTATAGCAAAATGATCAGCTCCTTTCAGAGGTTAAGAAAAAAGCAATTAAATGTTTTTTCTAAAAAAAAATCTCGAGCACGTTCCTAAAATGCTCAAGAATATTCACAAAGTGCTCAAAATTCTGAAAATTCTCAAAGATTGATGATGGCGGGATCTGCAAGCTTGCCCGTTTACCTCAGTTCGCAGTGCGCTTGTGTCTCCGTCTTGCCTTTGTCAATACCGAAGAACGGGTCTTACAAAAATAATGCTCGACGATCGTACTCAATGGTATAGAAGATAGAATTTATTACATCTTACAATTCAAGTACGAAGTTCGACGATCGTACTCAATGGTATAGAAGATATAATTTATTATATCTTACAATAATTCAAGTACGAAGTTCGACGATCGTAGCACTCGTAGTCGTAGCGCCTAGCATCATTCACAACAAAATGCATAGATTACTCATCTACAATAAGCGTGCCGCGCGCCACAGTAATAGGTATATTGGTATATAACAACGCGGAAGCGCAGGCGCGTGCTATTGCACTGGCGCGTGCCTCGGACGAGAGGCTAAAACCCAATGATCTGTATACCTAGATGACCCATTCAAATGGCATTGTAATCCACGTTGATATACAATAAAATATCAAAACAAAGACCCTGTAGTGGTGCACAGATGATCCGTAAATATATCGCCCACCAGTGGAAAGTTCGGTTTGATCCAGTATTTCGAGCACCACACATGACGCATTTTAAGCGCCCCATCACTATTCACTATAATAGTAGGTTGATAGTTAAACAAATGTAAAGAGTTTATTAGCGTTTTTAACCTGTACTCGGCGCGCACTACAACAAGAGACAGGCGGTCCGTCCTGCCGCGTCGTTGCCAAATCTATTACGCTTGCCTAGTTTTCCTTCTATGCAACCAGGCTTAGTACATAATTTAATATATTTTCAACATGTGTATTTTAAAATTACCAATAATTATAATATGAAATATTATATAATGAAGAGATAATATGAACATAATTATATATATCTGATGACTTTGCTATATTTACATTGTAAGAAATAAGTGCTTTCATTATTTGTCACATTAGGGAAGTTGCAACTCTGCAGAAAAATTTTGTAAATAAACACCAAAATGTTGAGGACGAAGTTGTATATTGGATTATGGATCTAGGTATATAGATCATTGCTGAAACCCACTTTGCATTTCATTAGTCGACACAATGTTACATGAATTTGAACATTGTACGCTTGTGAGGTTGTTTAGAATCACATTGCAATTGCAATAGTTCCTTCCAGCATAATAATGGCTTAATTAATCACTTATCTGAAGAACAATGGTCATTATGGAATATACCGTATGCACCGCCCGATTTTTTTGAAATTTTGGCTACCCCCCCATTTTCGAGGTCCCTGAACACGAATCTGACCTCTATAATCGAGATGAATTTAGCTCAAACTGATCACCACCCAATGTCGGGCGAAAACAGCGGCAGGGCCGGACGTAAACACGGCACAAATCTTTCAAAATTTCGGTTTTTCCGCGGCTATTCGCGAAGTTTCGATGTTGCAAGAGGTGCAAATAGGGTGGTGATCAGTTTGAGCTGCATACAGTAAAATTTCATCCGGATTTGACGTTATTTCATAATTTATGTCACAACTCACAACGTGCTATTGAATACAAGATGAGAGGCTTAATATTCATGTAACCTTGAGTCGACCAATGAAAACGTGGAATGCAAAGTGGGTTTTAGCCTCTCGTTGCCTCGGTAGCAGCGGTGCCACGTAGATTTCGAAAATTACGATATGCGATATTGTCAAATTTTTCAAATGTCGTCAGTCGTCATACCTTATTCATTTTGTGCTTGAAATTTCGAGCATTTTGAGCGTTTTCAAGTAAACGTTCCTTTTCGTGCTCTTGAGAATATGTGCGCGCACAAGGGTAGGGAACGTTCGCGAACGTTCTCCGAGCACGAACGGGAACGTTCCCTCCTTCGCATCTCTAGCTACAGGCCCTATTATTCGCAGTTTTATGGCGTCTGTTATGGAAATACAGAAAGTATAGTCTATTTATGCGGCGATAGCTAACTTTCTACTGTGGTAATATTATAATATGCACAAACGAGAGGGTCTAGCACGCTTCCAAGTGCATCAGTGACATCAAGCTATAATGAAATCGTTTCACGAATTCAAACGAATTCAAGAATTTCCCGCTATTTTTTCAACGGAAAATATTGTTTGATTTTTATACAGATATAATTTGGCGGCTATTTACGGCCTTCTTATGGCGTTTAAATAGAAATTTATATTTTTGTGAAAATCCCTATTGCACGAACTACGGAAAAATAGTACAAACTGGAGGGAGCTAATTTCTATCAATTTCTATGTGACTAGAATTGCAGGGCCGTAGCTAGGGGTTTTCCATGGGGGGGTTAGGTTTAAGGTCAACTTTTTGAGCATTATCCTCAAATATACAGGGTGAGTTTTTACGATGACCACTATGGGGATCTCGGAAACTAGCAGAACTAGAACAAAGATTAAATGGGGAAAGAATTGCTGTTTTGAATGCTCAATGTAATGCCCCTTTTGGATTTTTAAAAAAGTTCATGGCTCACTAGATATTTTAAAAAGAGTGATTTTTTGCTATTTCGTCATATCTCTGTAGCTCCGTTATTTCTGATTAGGTATACAGAAAAACTGTAGAGACAAAAATTGTAGATAATTTTGGGCTTAATAAGATAATCTAATCCAATTTTTTATGTTGTTTGTGATTTTTGAGATATGACATAAACTTTTTTTTTTTAATGTAAATCATAGTTGGCTGTGGCCTTATCAAATCGGCTATTTTTTGAGCTTTCCAAAGATATAATACTCGGCATAGTTATTATAAAAAATAAAAAGCTGAAAACTTTTCTGATTTTTTTAAATTTTCACAGTCAGCCATGGAATATTTTCATAATTACGTTCTATTTTATAATAAGATGTAGTTCAAACTTTTAAATATTTTATTTTTATCTGGTGACACAGTGTAAAATAAAACAAAAATTAAAAAACTCAAATTCAAATTGAAGACCTCGGTGCAAAAACCGGACAAGTCAATAGTTTACAAGTTTTGGGAAAATGAAAAAGAAACTCCCGGACTTGTCTGGTTCTTGCACCCAAGAATGCGAGCGGCCTAGTCCTAAAGCTATATATCAACGTTATTCTGCTTTGGACTTGGCTGATTCTTGCACCAATCGATCGGCGATATTTTAATACATAAATGTAGTGGAAAAAGTCAATTTTACCCAAAAGTGGACTTGTCCGGTTTTTGCACCGAGGTCTTCAATTATTATTATTTTAAAAGGTCACCTTTTAAAATAAAAAATGTGTTCAAACAATCCACCATTATTTATGCAAATATTGCATCTTGTTAAAACTTAATTTGTCGCCTTTCTTAGAGAGCGCCTGTCAATCTGGCAATTGCTTCTAAAACAGCTGCTCTTAATTCAACAATTGTCTCCTACTTTGTTTTGTACTGTTCCCCACAAAAAGAAATCCAAAACAGACAAATCGGGGGATTGGGGCAGCCAGGAAATAGGTATATTTCTCCCTATCCAAATTTTGATAGAGCTGATCTAAAGTCTATCCAAGTTACAGAGGCAGTGGATCAAAACATTGGCCACCACGTGACCTATTCTCTTATTGGTCTGGCCGTCATAAAATGTCAAGTGTTTACGCGGCGAGCAGAATGCAGGGACAGCTCTTCCCTCAGTCGAGTTTCCTGCATATTTTAGATTGGATCGCGAGCAGTATATATGTAAATTTATTTTGATACTTAATTTAAGGAAATTTATAAAGATTTACCCTGGTAATCGATCGCAATGCAGTCATGTGACTTTGTTTGTATCTACTGCCGTTGTAACTTGGATAGACTATAGGTAATTTCTTACGGGCAAATAATTATGTTGTGGACCTACATCATCATAATTTTTGTTTTATTTTGTTACATGTTGTTACCAGCTAAAAATAAAATATTTGAAAGTTTGAAGTATGTCTAATTATAAAATAGAACGTAATTATGAAAATATTCCATGGCTTTCTATGTGAAAATATAAAAAAAAAATCAGAAAATTAGCCATAGCTCTTTTATTTTTATAATAACTATGCCCAGTATTATATCTTTGGAAAGCTCAAAAAACGTCCGATTTGATAAGGCCACAGCCAACTATGATTTACATTTAAAAAACACAAGTTTATGTCATATCTCAAAAATCACAAACAACATAAAAATTGGATAGGATTATCTTATTAAGCCCAAAATTATCTACAATTTTTGTTTCAACAGTTTTTCTGTATAATCAGAAATAACGGAGTTACAGAGATCTGATGAAATAGCAAAAAAATCACTCTTTTCAAAATATCTAGTGAGCCATGAACTTTTTTAAAAATCCAAAAGGGGCGTTACATTGAGCATTCAAAACCGCAATTCTTTGCCCATTTAACCTTTGTTCTAGCTCTGCTAGTTTCCGAGATCCTCATAGTGGCCATTACATGTTGCAGTCATCCAAGCAGTACAATCGGCCAGCACGATTATTAATTTTTCCATTTTGGCGGGCGCCGGGCGTGTTAATTAATTTTATATATACCATCATGGGGGGGGGGGGGTTTGAACCCCCTAAACCCCCCCCCCTTATATACAGCCCTGAGAGTATGAATATAGGCCTCCATGTAGTACTGTCAGATCGTGTTCTTATTGACAGAGACTTTAGTGGAATGACGCAGAATAATAGATACCTAATTGGTTTCAAGTGTACGGTAGTTGAAATGAAAAAATCCTATTAGGTATCATTGCTCCTTGAGAAATCTGCATCTCCCACATTTTTGAAATTTTCTAGTACGCCTTGAAAAACAATAGCAACCAGCTTCTGTCAGTCAATCAATTGGATCTTTCAAACATTAATTGTTTGATAGAAGTTGAAAGAATCGATTCAAGAAATAGGTACTTGTATAAAATTAGCATGGCATTTTCAAACGAAGACAAATTCAATTTATTTGTAATGTAGGAAAGCAACTTTAATTCAACGCTAGCGTTAAGACAGTATCAACATAGATATCCAAACGCCCTTAGTCCAAATAGAACCATATTTAAAAAGTTATCAAGTAACTTAAAAAATCATGGCGCGTTTTCACACACATCTCCGATTTGATGATTTTTTAAGTTACTTGATAACTTTTTAAATATGGTTCTATTTGGACTAGGGGCGTTTGGATATCTATGTTGATATTGTCTTAACGCCTAGCGTTGAATTAAAGTTGCTTTCCACGTACATTACAAATAAATTGAATTTGTCTTCGTTTGAAAATGCCGCTAATTTTATACAAGTACCTATTTCTTGAATCAATTATTCTTTCAACTTCTATCTTTGAAAGATCCAATTGATTGAGTGACAGAAGCTGGTTGCTATTGTTTTTCAAGGCATACCTACTAGAAAATTTCAAAAATGTGGGCGATGCAGATTTCTCGCAACAAATTTCATTTCGACAAAAGATTTGCAATGTAATGTGTTGTGAAATTAATTAAATCGATAGTTGTAGTTTATTTAACCGAACTTTGAAAGCATTTTTCCAAGACATCTAAATTTTAATTTTTTTTTTCTAAAAAAATTGTAAATCAAGCTAACGCAAGGGATATGTAGCGCTTGTGATATATCGATCGAAAGTGCATAAAATAGGTAGTTTTTTGACGCCATGGCCTGCTATAATTGAATAACTTTTTTTTAAGCTCTAAGAGAGCACCCCCTAAACCGCGGCATTTTTCCAAGTTATGATAAAGCAGGCTTAAAGTAATCAATTTTGCCTACAGATTCTATTCAGAAACATTTTCGATAACTATTGAAATAAAAAAGTTACATGCCAAAGAAGTTTTGGCAATTTTCGGGTTTTTCAAAAATTTCTCGGAAAGTAGGCCATGGATCTCGAATTTGTTTTTACACAAAGTTGGGCCAACAAAAAGGTAATTTTTTTTTTTCAAATAAAGTTCTCCGAAAAATGCATATTTGTCGAGATATTTCCAAGTGGCCCTCCGTCAGTAGACACCCTGTATATGTTTATATTCTCAAAATAATTCAAGTTTTTTTTTTGCACCATTTGTTTCCATTTTTGGTGGTCAGAGCCAACAAATGCATTTAAAAGTAACCTATTTAATCACCGTTTTCGGCAACTTTGGACACCATTTGTCGATCATCCAGTAAACCCATACAGAATTCCTCACATATTATTTACGTTTCTTTTAAGGCCCCAAACAACATATAAAAAATTAGCAAAATCTGCTGAAAGCCAAGATTACTCTACACAGTGATATGTCCTCTCTCAGCCAGCAAAGGGTCGAAGATCATAGGAATTATTGCTTCCAAATGTAGCCTATTGGAAATACGTATAGTGAAAAATCAGTGACGTCGGAAGCGATTCTGGCTCTCACCTGAAAACAAACTGAAGCTTCAAGTTACTTTGCTGATTGGTGTCAGGTTTGGGCTACCTAATTGAAATAAAATAAATCCTAGGAAAATTGCTGCCCTTCCCAGAAAGGCTAAATTAGTAGTCAAATGACATATAGCTGCGAAACATTAACAGATAGTATAGGCACGATTTGTACCTAATTGAAATAAAAAAAATGCAGAACAAGAAAGGCAGAAGAAAGTAGGTATTGGTATCAGTGGCGGGAGAAGTTACCAAATACCTATATATTGTAGAGCAAATGCAAGGCCTTCCATGAGTGAGTTTTTTGGTTGAGCGATGCAGAACAACAGAACAATAATTATTGATGTAAGGCTTGGGCTAGTTAAGAGACTCCCCAAGAGAAAATTCCTGCTATTCCTATACACGCGATGGAAGTCAACGCCATATTAATAGTGTGCTCATAGTAGATTGGAGGCCAATAAGAAATCAGCGTTTTTTTCGGCTGAGAAATGAAAAAGAGGAAGAAGAAGACTTATAACTCAATGATAGCAACAGCAACCCTAGAAGTGAGAACATCGTCGCGGCCCAAAAACACCCTTCAGCGTAGTCTGGCGATCGAACAAAATTTTTTGGAAGGGTAAGCCTAAATTGAGGTCCATCTTATTATCTATATGAGGTCCCTTGTCGAACCTAAATTCAGAACTTTAGTGTCAGGTGTGGGGTAAGTAATAGAAATGTAAATAATTATTGTAAAATGTCCCCCAAAGCAAATCATTGCCCATCATTAACACATTATAGCCACATCAGTCCTGTTAACTGAAAAAAAAAACAGAAATTGAAGAATTTGTTAAGCCAAACCGTACAGAACAATAATTGTTATCAGGCAAGCGGGTACTTGAAATAAAAACCTTTTAGTAAAACACTACCCCTCCATAAAGACAAAAAATAGAATGAACAACACAGCGAGGCCTTAACACATCCTATAGCAATGTTTTATTCCCTATAATAACTGTCAGGTGTGGGGTACTTGAAAAGACAATCTTTGGCAAAAACGTCCTGTTAGTGCATAAGTGCATGATACAAAGACCTAAGAAACCGTCAACAATTTTCGTAGCCAGTTATTGGCAAACCCAAGTGTGCAAGTTACATTTCGCAAAACTTGCAGTTCTTGTGACAAAATGCCGAAGCAGTTACTCATGGCTTGATCTCATGCAACTATAATCTATTTATTGTTTAAAGTCAGTAAATTTAAACAAAACCACGCGAAAGCTAAATTTCACAGGGTCGCACTAAGGAACATGCAGAGCGCGTGGATTGGGTTCTAAAGTAAATCCAGTTTCAAGATGAAAAAAATATATTTTTTTAAATGGATTTAAATGCATTTAAATGCATTTTTTTAATAGAGCAAAAAATTAACATTCCAAAAATATATAACACTTAATGATTTACTTAAGTAGTTAAGAGCTTTTATGAACTCGTAAATCATTGACTTGAAAAAAGTAGAAGCAGCATTGGATTCTTCGTAAAAAAGCGCTTTAGAAAAAATGTTCTTATAGAAACACAAAATTTTCAACCTAAAAAAAGTTACGGCCACTTTTCGAAAACGCACATATTCACATAAATACAAAAGTTATTTGAAATTAAATATAGTGTAATTTTGTGTATTTTTTGTAGGATAGAGGATGCTTCATTTTTCGCGAATTTTTTTTATTTTAATGCGTGAATTCATTAGAAATGATAAGTTTTGGGATATAACATACAGGGTGGACCCAGGTCGACTATACTATAGGTGTAAAAGACAAAAAAAAATCGAGTTGAAACTGGACCTTTGGGGGATCAGCCTTGCTTGATTAGAAACTAATTTGCACCATATTATTATATTTTAAAAATCAAGCAGGCCTTGACAGGGGCAATTTATTCCTTTCCAGTTCAGGTACACTACATTTTCCTTAAGAGATATCGAAAAATTTTATTAGAAAAAGTTGTTCAGAATGCAAATCCAAGTGCTCGTACCAAATTTTAAAACAATCTGCAGACTTTCATTTTTTTTTAAGTTTCAACTTTATTTTTTGAAAAAATCAAAGTATGTCGATTGTTTTGAAATTTAGTACAGGGTCTTAAATTTGCATTCTGAAATTTTTTTTTGAGAAAAATTGTCGATAAATGTACTTGATTTGCGCTAAAACCCCTAAAATTAAAAGCAAAATCAAAATGTGCCGATTGTTTTATAATTTGGTACGGTGATTTGGAATGGCATTCTGAACAACTTTTTTAATAAAATTTTTCGATATCTCTTAAGGAAAATGAATAAATTGCCCCTGTCAAGGCCTGCTTGATTTTTAAAATATAATAATATGGTGCAAATTATTTTCTTATCAAGCAAGGCTGATCCCCCAAAGCTCAAGTTTCAACTCGAAATTTGTTTGTCTTTTACGCCTATCGTATAGTCCATCTGGGTCCACCCTATATATACGAGTATATGATAGTTGCTTAGAATTTTCTATAGAATTCAAATTTCTATAAAAATGTAGAAAAAATCAATTTTTTGTTGGTAAGAGAAAAAATATAGAAAAATACAAAAAAATATACTCTATTTAATTTCAAACCACTTTTTTATTTGAACTTTTTTCCTAACTCTTAAC
Organism: Pseudeuparius sepicola; assembly: GCA_963920635.1. Taxonomy (NCBI): domain Eukaryota; kingdom Metazoa; phylum Arthropoda; class Insecta; order Coleoptera; family Anthribidae; genus Pseudeuparius; species Pseudeuparius sepicola. The sequence goes on along the minus strand of OY987302.1, from coordinate 38,827,759 downwards.
TCTTATTCCTGAAAAGTTATAATGAAACAGAGAATACAACCAATCACCTTGTACTCTTGAATTAATCCACTACACTGGTTTAATTTATTTTTTATAAGTTTGCTTTAACTGTATTTTTGATAAAATACTTAAATGACTACCTATAGATAACCTGTTTCTTGGGTCTATTGGACTTTCTAATGCTTTGTTTCGTTTCATATTCGTGTAGCATAGTGTGGATCGGGTCATTTTAGGAGAGTGGGTTTCCACGTTTTTGTCTACACATTTCGAAAGCCACATACATCAAATAACTTTAAAAGAAAGGAAAGTCTTCTACTTAAGAGGTATTTCGAATTAAAAATCGCGGAAACATTAAAACGAAATTATTAATAAAATACAAAAAAAGTACAAATAATAAAAGAATATATATCTATGTCAATAATTAAAAAAATAATTCATCGACCCGCCGCACCGTGGCTCTACAGGCCTGCGCCAACTTTTCTCTACAAGCTTTGTACGTAATAAATAATACAAGAGTCAATAATAATTCGATTTTTTTGTAGTCCACATTTGTTATTTTTGATCCGTTCAACAATACGGGTTGAGAAAGCGAAGTATAGTTTTTCAGCCGAACTGATCGGGCTATGTATATTATTATGCATTATTGCAAGTCACTTTGTGGCAAATTTGCAAGAAAGTCACTGAGTATTTCGAAGCGTAATGATTTATTTAAAATAACCTCAGGCTCTCGTTGCGTAACTGAAGTAAAACGGACCGATTCTAAAATGAAGATTTTTCTTTTATTTTCAGGAGTTCATCGGGTTCTTATGAGGTTTTATTTGCAAACGAAACTCCTTTTTAGCTATGGTACAACCATCCTTGTATCGATAGTTTTTTTATCGTAATACTGCGAAGCATAAAGGGCAACCTTGACTGACATCCGACATAAACAACGTCGAAGCTGACCTCCCCGCGCGCGGGTAGCTGGCCCTGCTCCGCTACCTGAATTGCACGGGGACCACGGCAAGGGAGCCAGCTGCATGGCACGGCTCGTCCGCTCGCGATCCGGTGGGGCAGGCCGGCGGCGCGGCTGCGGGGGCAGGGCGGCCCGGCGGATGCAGCAAGCTACGCGGGGCTGCGTCGCGGCACGCTGGGCATAGCCGGGGGCGGGCGAGGGACTGGCGCGCCCGGCGCGCGCTGGCCGTCGATGGGCGACGCGGGCGCCCCCGGAGCCGCGGCGTGCGGTTGGGGTAGTAGACGGGTCGGAAGCGAAGCCGTCACGAGGATTACCAAACCAATATTACAAGTACCTACTTCAGAATTTAGAAAGGTGGGACTGGAGCTTTTCCACACATTTTCAATGTGAGGTAGGTACAAGGTGAGGTGTTCCCATATATTTCGTGCCCCCCTCCCTTACAGCTCTTATTTTTGAGTGTGAAAGAAATGCTTCAAACAAAAATACCTAGTAGATATTTTTCTGAACCACCGAAATCTGTCACCAGATGAAACAAAAGACCATCTCAAAGATTTCAAAATTCAAGAGATATATTAGTTGCTCCAACTTTTGCAATGCTCTTTTGATTCATCTGAAGACATATTTTGTCTGCTTAGAAAAAGATCTGCAACTTTTATTTCAAACATTTTTTTCTCACGCAAAAAATAAAGGCTGTAGGGGCACTAAATATAAGGACACACCGTGAACACAAAGCTGAACATATTTTTTCCACGACCCTTTCGAAAAAATTCGAAGCAAGTGTTTTTTTTTAACCAAGCAAATGTGGCGTTTGGCAGTACGGGCCTGAAGAAAATTCCGGCCAGGGACTCTTTAAAATAATTGGACCCAGCATGTCACATTCTATCGCATAGGAAAAGTGAAGCCTTGAGGCGAAGTTTATTTTCTGTCGACTCCAAGGAGACCACAAGGGGGCTTGTACAAGGTTATGTTATATGTCAGTGTCCAACTGCCATTAGGTTTTATGTGACATGCCAGTGCCATATATTCTAAAGGGGGCAAAATATTTCACATCATAATTCACATCAACTTTCAAATTTGAATTGCCTTAAATTACAGTTATGAAATAATGAACTGAGTTATAAACATTAACTAAAAATCTTAGAAAGCTAAGCACCCTTATTATAGTTCTAATAACAACAAATGTTGATAATCTTTGAAAAATGATTTACCTTTTTCTTGTGGACTTCGCAACATATGCATTGAAATCATAAATCATTTTTAAGTTTTCTAATTTCCAGATACTCAGATGTGTCATTTAAAGGTAATGTACCTTTTTTAAAGTGTCTTTAGATTGAAGGTTTATTAAAAAATCGCTGGCATGAAAATAATAGGAGCAAATTAATGTCCTCTTGGATAAAGAGACCTCCAGTAGTCCCAATAATTTCAACCAGGTTTTTCCTGTGTCACCATAAGGAATCTTAGAATTCCCAATACGTGGGCATTACATATACGTAGTTTAAAACAAATGTCATATTTCGTAAATTTTAAAATATTCAATAAGATCTTCAGTTTATTAACTACAGTTTCTACACAGGTTTTTTAAAGGTTTATCTACGAGTCTATTTTAGGTTTGTAAAATATCCTTGAGAGAGAAATAAAATCAGAAAAGTTTGATAAGAACTAATGAACACCGAGAAAAACTACATGATTAGAACTACTAGACCTAATCTTGTTAGCCCATCCTGAAAACTGTGAAAGTTCTTCGGAGATACATACACAAGAGAATAAAGTTCAAGTAGGTATACACATTACAAATTGATTGAGGAACCTGCCCAGACAACACAAAATATTTTAAAAATATTTTTAAATGATTCCAAAGATTCAGAAAATATTACAATATTTATATAATATGACGAAAATGTTTCCCACCGCCATTATATTAATATTCCGACAAAATATTTTATAAATATTTAAAAATAATTCCAAAGTACTTGAAAATTTTGCAACATTTATAAAATATTATAGAAATATTATTAAAACACTCTCTTAAATCTTACGCCTAAGTGACGAAGTATCCTACATCTCACCGCTACTAACTAATATCAATTGGAATAAATAGCACCTACCAGATGGAACCCGTATCCATGATACTATCGTAGTTTTATGCCCGTATACGTCCGGTAGTTGGTAGTTTAGTTGTATAGTGCCTATAGGGCCTACAGCCACAGCAAAGTTTACAGTTATTCTGTAAACTTTGGCCACAGTAAGAAATCCTTCTTTATTTATAATAATGGTAAAAAATTGACAGTTTCAACATTAAGACCCTAATCCCTGATTGCAGCAACTATCATTTTATTATATAGGTACCTAATATAGCTTGATAATGGTGACAATGGATATTAGCAAATAATATTTCAAAAATATTTTTAAAATATTTTATGCAACGTTTTAAAAATATTTTAACAACCTTCTAGTTAGTCCACTCTTATAATTTATAAAACGTTTAAAAAACATTAATTGGGTAATATAGGAATATTTTATTAATATTTTCATATTTCTCTGAAAATGTATAAAATATTCCAGTAATATTATTGTGTTATCTGGGTGGTAACAAGGTGCAAGGTGCAATAGCAACAAATTGTAAATAAGTCTAAAGTTTATTTTATGTCCTGATTAAACTTACTTTCCTGGCGCCACTGAAAATTGTCTAATTGTTAGAAATCATGGAAACCATTATTAATTTTACTAACAATCAAGGTACCTACTATATTCATGGAATCTCTAATAAAATTGCATACTTGTAATCACTGTTGCCATTAGAATGTGGAAAGAATAGGCCTCACTTTGGAAAGTATGATGCTGGGTCCCCTTACTTTAAAGAGTCCCTGATTCCAGCCTATTGTTTAAAGACTTAATCCATGGCACTTCAAATTAGTATAGCTAATAATATCCTTCATTTTCAATATACAAGATGCTCAAATAATAGACACCATTATTTTGCTATTTTGATATAAGGCAGAGAGGTTTTTTAAATTTAATTGTGTTCGTTTTAAGCACTCTACTTGTTTATAAAAAAAGAAAATAATAATAAGTCATTGCCAAAAAAACTACAAATAAAGAATTTGATTTCCTTAAACGATCGAATCCATTCGACCTGATCCTAAATATTATCTTTTCGGTAACTTATTTAACAATTTTTTTGTGAAAAATTTTGGTTTTCGAATATTGGAGTTAACAGGTCACATTTTGCCAATTTCAACGCAAATGGTTAATGGTTGATTTTATCTTTTATTGCGAAGTGAACAGATTCACTAAAGTGACGAACCTGCAAGACCAAAAAGATAACCCCAAACAAGTTACGAGTATAAAACCTATTGGTCACGTTCAGTTAACCTTGACCTAAAGGTTACTTAGAGGTCAAGGTTACTAGATTGATAACCTTTAAGGGGTCACCTCGAGTTAACCTTGACCTGAAGGTTATCTAGAGGTCGAGGAGTCACCAGATCAATAATCTTTAAGGGGTCACCTTGCAACGTGGCACTTGGGTTCTTCCTTGAAAAATTGAACTTTGCTACAGTTCTGGGAACGGAAGTGATGTCACAAGATGGTCGCCAAGGCGGGAAATTTTAAAATGACCTTGACCTGCGGTTGTCAATTAAGTGAGACCGATGATCTTTAAGGGGTCACCTGAAGGTTAATAATCTCGTGATCACCTTGCTCGCAGTTCTGAGACGGAAGTGACGTCACAAGATGGCAAAATGCGGGAAATTTGAAAATGTCTGCGATGGAGTCAGCTTGACATGAAGGTTGATCACATATAGGTTAAAAATATCTAAGGGGTCACCTTGAAAATTGACCTTTAAAAGGTTACCAGATCGATGACATTTAAGGGGATCACCTTAAGTTAACCCTGGTCTGAAGGTTATCTTGAGGTCACCAGATCGATGATCTTTAAGGGGTCACCTGAAGGATAATGATCTCACAGTCACCTTGACACGTGGCACTTGGGTTTTACCTGGAATTGGAAAAATTGAACTTTGCTGGCAGTTCTCAGACGGAAGTGACGTCAATATCACAAAATGCGGGAAATTTGAAAATGCCTGCGATGGGTTTACCTTGACATGAAGGTTAATCACATATAAGTTAAAGATCTCTAAGGGGTCACCTTGGACACCAATGAAATTTAACGACAATGATCTCGTGGTCACCTTGACACGTGGCACCTGGATTCAACCTTAAATTGCAAAAATTGAACTTTGTTCGCAGTTCTGTGACGGAAGTGATGTCAATATGTCAAAATTGCGGGGAATTTAAATAGTTGGTGAATGAGCTGGCGAGTATCTAAAGCTTTGGAAGCCGTAATTGGACGGCATTTGAGAAAAATTTCGTTACGGAGAAAAAATTTTTAGTGAAAGAATTAGTAGAAGTATATCTGGACAAAAATTGCTTGGGTCTGAGAACAACAAATATTGAATTTTGCGAAGAGGCTGCATCTTATAAGAAAAAGTTAAATCTGAACTAAGAATCTTGATAAATAAAATCTAGTCATTGTCAAAAAAATGCAAAACATTCTCCACAGCCGTGTAGTATCCAACTTGACTCTCACTTCTATACGGTATAGGTATGCACAGACCATGGACTCTTTAAAATAAGGGGACCCAGCATTTCACAGTCTATCACATAGGAAAAGTGAAGCCGTGAGGGGAAGTTTGTTTTCTGTAAACTCCAAGGAGACCACATAAGTAGACTGGTACAAGGTTATGTTATATATAGAGTCTAAATGAGGCAAAAAATTTCCCATCATAATTCACAATTTTTAAGTTTTCTAACTTCCAGATACTCAGATGTGACAATTAAAGAATTTCAACTATACAATAAATTAGTTTCATTTGACAGTTGCCATATTCTGTAATTGTAGACACAGCATTGTCAAGTCTAATTTTTAGAAATCATGGAAACCATTATTAATTTTTACTAACAATCAAAGTACCTGTTAACTATTAGAATGTAGAAAGTATAGGCCTCACTTTGGAAAGTATAGGCCTCACTTTGGAAAGTATAATGCTGGGTCCCCTTATTTTAAAGAGTCCCTGGCACAGACAAATTTAACTAGAGATTCTTTGGCCAAAAATAAGACTTTTTTCCTATAAACATAATATGCTTCGTCTACCTTCGTTTTCGACATACAGGGCGTTTAAAATTTAAAAAAATCGATTTTTTTTAGTTTATTTCTAAACAAATTGTCGTATCGCTTTGAAATTTGGTACGTATTAGCAGTTTATGACTAGTCACCATTGCGAATAATATGAGCTCCAAACTTGCATCAGTGGCGTAGATAGGTACGGGGTTTCAACTTTATATTTTTCTTTAAAAAATGTGCTTAGCGGCAAGTACCTACCCATTTCCAAAAAGTAAAATTATATTCTCCAATGCACTACGAACAAAAAATGTCTCTTGGTATTTTTGCGTGTATCACTTGGTTGCTTCACAAAACGCATTTTGGTCAACAAATACATCGGAATTAATTCTTGAGGAGAAAATGAAAATAAAATAACTCGGTTTTCGATTATCATCCAAAAGATTCTGGTGAGTTAGAGCTGCAGATATCCTCAACTCAGATTCATATCAAGGTCTTTTGATTAGGAGGTTGCCTCTTTAAATTTCAAGGTCAAAATCGCCGCGTCATCTGGTATATAATTCCCAGCTGCTCCCGTTTGTTTACCGTGTAGTCCTGTGAATTACTTTCGTTTATTTTTGCTTTATTGTCTTTGGGAGGTATTATTTCACCTTAGAGTGAAGTGAAAATATTCGGCGACAATATTTATATAGATAAATTATTAGTTTGGTTTTACTGGATTCGTCAGAAAAGAACCCTTCAAAAAAGTTCAAAGGTAAGCCATTACACAGAAGTTTCCTGCTTATTAGAAAGGTGAATGTACATTTTATAAAAACATAAATAGAAAAGCATCCTCAGTACCTACCATTTGTGGAAAAGGGATCAATTCGCATAGAAACTATAATACCTCTCCACTATCATTAGTCTCCAAGGTGACCCATTAGAGATCTTTAACTTATACAGGGTAGTACAAAAAATTTTGCCACGTGCGCAGGGTGGCTTAAGAAAACATAGAAAAATATTTTTAGATTTTTTTTTACGATCTTTAAAAAAATTTTCCCTGTAAATCTCCGCCTCTAATTATGTCATCCAATATGGCTTCAGAACGTACTGTCAGCTGGAAGTGATTTCCGCGGTGTTGCCGTTGTTTTAGGAAGGATGAAAATACCTTTTTACTCAAACAAATTTAAAAAATACACAAATAACAATCGATTTGAATCTGTACAGCTGCAGCGCTATTAGATTTACCCGAGGTTCGCCCGGATTACCCTTGCCTTAGTTTGAAATTTGAAAACAGGATAAGAATCCCAAGACTCGTCTCGAGCTCGTATCCGGACCGGTCCTTGCGGTCCTATCACCAATATAGTCTCGCGGAGAGCAGAGTACCGCGTGACACCACACGCCGTCTCCCTTAATACCTCCGCAGCTACTCTGATGAATTCTTGTCCACCATCTAACCTCTCCTGAAGCCTCGGCGCTATGAATTAAGCGACGTATCGGCCGGGTCGAGTCGATGAAAATACTTGGACAACTCGTCGGGCAGTTGTTGTTCTCCTACCAAGGAATATTTGGGCGGCAGCTGACGCGTCAAGTCAACCCGCCTACTTCCTCGTCGGGCACCTCGTTTCGACTGCTCCCCCGCCTGGCGGGCGGACGGCGGACCGCGCGCTCCACCGACACTTCACAACTTACTAGCTAGGCAACTGTACATACAATATGATGGGCAAGGTACAAGTAGAGGTTGGAGTGGTACGTAATAATTATCGACAACGATATCGATGTCAATGTTAGATTAGTTGATTGCGTCTTCAAAAAATAATTTTCATAAGAAAACTTATTGAAAATATATCTAAACTAAACAAAAATAATTCTGTGATTTCTTAATGCCGGCGTTATTGGAATGAACGCTTTGCTGAACGTCGATGTGTATCGAATCGATTTTGTTCGACGTCGCATCTCTACGCCTCACTTCACACTTGCGCTGGTCTGGTTGCCTGCAAGACATGACCATACAACGCGCGGGTGAATCATGGTATTTCGGCCGATTTTACTCGACGTTTTCCTGCGTTCCTCTGAATTTTCGGCGATATTTTCCTGTATTTGTGTATTTTGGTGTGTTTTAAAGATATTAGCTATTTTGCAATTAATTGAACGCCAGGCTTTTTACTAGTGCACTAGGACCGCAACATTAGAGGTTAGAAGCGCTAAAATTAATTTAGTTTTGAAAGTAGGTATGTGAGTAGTAAGTGGGCCACTTCAGTACACTTTGACCTTTGACCTTGACAGCTGATCCTTATCAAGGTCAAGGTCATGACCTTGAGATATCAAGGTCATATGATCAAGGTCATTGAGGGTCAAGGTCATATGATCTAGGTCAAGGTCAACCCCTTGACCTGGGAAGTATGTGGCTGATGTCAGCATTTTCATTTCCGGAAAATACGGTATAATTTTCAAAATCACGTTCCGGCAGGGTCAGCATTTTCCTGAGAAATACGGTATAATTTTCAAAAGCACGTTCCGGGAAAAAACCCTGATGATTCAACATCCGGTCATTTACACCGAAAATTCTAAAAAAAGTGTTGCAATCATGTTCTCGACCCACTGAAAAAAGATTGCAATTCTAATTATTTGTCCTATATTATTTAACTAGAAGTCGTCGATCGTATTAACACCAAAGTCATACGTGTTATTTTTCATGCTCTCGGCTTTGATATTCGCCCGCAAAAAGAAAGTACTTTTATTTTAGTGTAAATATTATTGGAATGAACACGAAACATGTATTTATTATTTTTCCTTAGCCGATGGCTGTTAAAAGTTCTTCTGAATGGAGGTAGCATTTCGGATTTCAGCAGAAAATTTGTTTACATATTTGAACATGACCTCTATGGGAAAGTTTAGCATAATGAGTATGTGGGTAGAAGTTTTTGGCATATAGGTTTATGAAACTGTTTTTTTTATAAGAGTAGCCGCAAGCAGTCGTTAAAAGTTTTTGTAAAAATAATAATAATAATCCTCACACTCACAATACTCTAAACTAAGAGTACCCCCCAGAAGCAACCAAATGCTTGTGCCGGGGAGGGGTGGCAATTACTATTATTTTGTCTCAAGTAATATGGAAAACCTTATAAAACCATAGTAATTACAGTGAGTGTAGGACAATTAGTAAATCACACAGATAAAGCTATTAAAGAGCAATACCGTGAATCTACATTTTGTCCAGCGTTCTTGATCATAAGCGGCAAGTAGCAAAGTAGCTGTATTAATTTTTTCTTACCGAACGGAAAAGTTTTATTAACGTTTTATAAGTGCTTAAAAATAGTTAATTTGCTGTGTTATCGTCTCGAGTATTACCATTTTGCTGTGTGCAACTAATTTGTTCTGTAATATAGTTCTTTCAGCTAAATTATAGAACATTTATAAAATAGTTTTTTAATTGTTCTATAAACGTTTATAGTACTACGTATACGACTGCTACACGTCTGTTTAGTGGTTACAACTAAATGGTTCGGTCAGTTTTGCGTATATAACTGTTTTATAAGAACATAATTAAGCACTCTATAAATCAGCTTTGTAAGAGTTTGGCAAATCACAGTTCAGTTCCTTAAAATATATTTTTACTTCCAAAGATGCTTTTAAAAAACTATTTTATAGAAGTACTTACCAAGTGTTTAAATTAACAGCATTGAAGCAAGCATAAATACCAAAAAGCGCGCATTGCAATCATTACAGAACGGTTTAGGTGTGCTCTCAACACCTAACCTAAAAACTTAGGTACATTAAAGCGTGTGTATGATGTCGTTTTCAAGGGAAAATGGGTGCATTTCGTAGAAAATTAAAGAAGAATTATCATTTAATTCAGCAAAATAATTATTCGGATAATAAATACCTATAATAGCATTGCCAGTAATGCTAATGATAAAATCACTTCCACCAAAGAAGATTTAAAATCAAATACCGACAACTCTTTCAGCTGTGTTGTATATGCTGCTGATGATTGTAATTTTCACCAAAAGTCTTCAACGTTCAATGAAACAGAGAAAATAGAGTTACGTGCACATCTGAACTATCTTATACATCCTAAAATAAAATAAAAATATGTTGTCTATATAGCATAGATAAATTATAGGTACATACGTAGAAAATGAAATTTTATCATGTAAAAGTTTTTTCATTGGGCGCAAGATTAAAAAAAAAAACTTATTATCACGCTCAATGTTAAATTAAATGTTTAAAATACGTCTAGTTGCCTGTTTTATATAAGCATCGCAAGACCAACTGAAAGATCATATAAGTGCTGTGTGTGTGACTAAACTGTTTTATAAGAATTTACGCCATGTTTGGTGTGGTTAGCGTACGTTGGATCAGCGTCTCCTTTTCATAAAATGTAAAAAATGCATTTTATAAAAAAAAATAATACTGTATTAGTTGACGATGTTTATTTTGTATTTAAAATTACATCCGAAGCAATAATAACAGATATTTTTAATTAAAAGAAAAAAAAATGTAAATAGTATACATTTCACAATAAATCTTAATTTGCACTAAAAATTATGTCACCCCACTATGCCATAAGTAAAATTAATTATTCGTTGTACTTTGGCACAATACTCCGCCATTCTTATTGCGTCGTCCTTATTTCATCAACATTACAAAAAGCAGCTTAAGAGGTGCATGTATGGTATTGAATAGTCTAATAGTCTTTTTAACGTATTAAAGCACAGCAAAACCGTTTTTTCAAAAACGCTTAAAGAGTCAAAGAGCTTTCATGATAATTTACACAGGTTGTTTGGTACAACATTTATTTCTGTTGTGTAAAGCCTCTGTAAACGTCTATAAAATGGTTATATAAATGTGTTTGTAGCTTTTATAGAACTGGTTATAGAGCGAAAACGTTGTATAAATTTGTGCCCATTTTAGCTCTATAAGGGCTCTAAGAACGCTGTAAAAACGTTTATCGGACTTCAGATGTTTTATAAGGTTATGCTCTATAAACGTTCTTACAGCTTTTATAAAACAGAAAATTGTTACTTCGGTGCTTTTCTATAAAGACATAAATACACATGTGCTTCACCATCGAACCAAGATCGACGACAGAAAAACATGCAGTCCAAAATAATTATACCAAATTTTCCAGTCTATTTTTTGTTGTTTGTGTCATACAGGGTGTAACTAAACGGATGGTCAAAAATGAAACCATAGCTTTTTTACACAGAGCGTAGAAGTTTAGAGAAAATTACACATATTTCTTAGTATCTCTAGAAATATAAGAGATATTTTCTTCAAACTTGGCATGGCACACGTTCGGATGAGTCGTCAAACTTAAGGTTGATATGAAGCTTCTGAGGCCCCCAATTGCGGAGATACTGGTTGTTATTAAAATTAATTAGTTCAGAAAAATATGAGTAACCCGTATAATCCCATTTTTTTACATTTGTTTTGAGTGGTAACTTCAATGGTTAACAAAAAGTATCTCTTAGTATTTTTTCATATTCGCAACCGTTTCTTAATTCTGAGAATATTACAAAATAGCAGAATAGATGTCATATCTCCTTAGTCAGCAGTTTTTACATTCACATTTCCTATAATTTTCTAGAAAGTAAAAAGAAATATTCTTGTATTAACCTTGGAATAAGCTTTTTATAAATCTTAAAGGGAACCTCTAATTAAAAATAGCTTAGTAAAGACTTTTTCGAGAGATCATTTTTTCACTCTAATTTTTAATGTTTTGGGTAGGAATAATAGAAAAACAATTTTAATTTTTTACAATTTATTAATATTCATATAAGTAGTAATAATTTCCTTTAATATATAATAATAAATAATATCTCCTCATCTACGGTTCATTTTCATCTGAATCTACAACAATCAATTCTTCTTCTGAATCTATAGCAATAACTTCATGTTCTGGATCTGTAACAATTCCTTCATCTTCCTCAAACACATCTGTAACAAGAAAAAATAATAACTATATATCCCTCTATTTCCCATTTGTTTATCTATGCATCTATTTGTCTAACTAGCACTTCTATTAATAAGAAAATATAAAAAAATGTCATAAATTTTTTAAATATTATTTTCCTGTAGCAAACACGAAAAATGTTTAACTACCTATTTAGCTATCACTTCTATGATAATAAGAAGAATGAAAAAAATCAAGAATTTAACAATTTAGGTTATAAAATATTTTTTAAAAACTTACCATTGTGTTCAATAAACATGCAGAACTTCAGATTAACCAATAGATTAATTTTCACTTTTAGGGTAAACTGACGTCCTAAGATGTTCCTCTGATATATTAATGAAAAATCATCTGGTGCTTGTGAATTATCAAGAGGGAATATTATCATTGTCGGCCAACACTGTAACAATAAATTAAATAATAAATATTGTATGAGTTTTCACTCTTTGTACTTACACATTGTGGTGGCGGCAAACGGTCTCGCACTATTTTGTTTGCAATTTCAACAATTTCCAAACGCATTATTTCAAAAAGAGCCATTTTTGTCTTGATGTAAGAATGAGAGTTAGCACTGGACTCTCTGGTCAACGGTGAATTTTTCATATTTAAAAACGTTTTTTTGCTGATCTCAGGAGAATAAAATATACAATTTCATCTATAAGCCACTGTTTTATATCCGTACTGATATGTCGATCACCAAAAACGTGTTTAAATTGTATACAAGTTTCCACTGAAATGCTACCTACATTCATATAATGTTTACTACCATCAGCTACTCTAAAGAGAATTAATAAATAGAAACGTTTCTTGTTCAATAATATTTACAATAAAATAAAAGTGCTTTCTTTCAGCGGGCTGGCATCAAAGCATCCGAGGCAACAGAACACGTACGTGATCGGGATCAATAATACAAAGAGTTAAAATTTGAGATCTTTTCGGTGCGACTATTAATATCAGTTACAACACTTCTAAATGTTCTAGAATTTTCGAAATACATAGTAATAACAATCAGGACATTTTTTTGCTTGTCGGAACATGTTTGTGAGAGAACAAAAATTCTTGATTTCCTACAAATGAAAGTGCTGACATTGCAATATGCAACCGCTTGAATTTTCTTTCAGAAAAAATGACGTATGTGTAAATTTCTATATAAATGTCACAGATCTCAGAATTTTTTATTGTGACTGACAGCAAGCAAGAAGATGGAACCTGTTGAATATTTAAACAAATGTTCCAAGGTAAAACCTTTTGCAAGGAGTGTTTATTTGCCAATAAAACATCTATTTAAAGTGGAGAATATCTGGAGACAAAAATACTAATTTCGACTCAAGAATCATTGTTGAATTAGAGGAGAACAAGATGACCCTACCTGCAAGATTTGATATTCTTTTCACGGAAGAATCTTTACAACATATACAAAAAGAAATTGAAGCAGGTCAGATTTATATAAAGGTAACGGATCATATTGGAGAAACAGTGAATATAGAATTTATTTATGGGAATGAAACCATCTAGGAAAGCTACAAACAAAAATTAAACAATTGCGTGCGTTACAGTCTTTGAAGGAACAAATAAATTTATATGAATTAAGACATCAGTTGCAGACACTCAGTTTACAGAAGGAAAAGAAGAAATGAAACGTGTACGCTTTGCAGAAACTGTATAAATTCCACAATGTGATAGGACCATGGATGCAGCGCTTGACCTTACTCAGATATGCATTCAAGACTGTTCTGCATGTCTAAATATTGTTATTACAAATAAAAAAAATATTTGAAATGTAAAAATAATAATGAATAAAACCACGTAAAACAATTCATTTTGTTTTCTTTGCTACTTCAATTTATTATACCTATTAAATTTGTAAAAAGAACCGTTTTTTCTGTACCTATTAAAGAATGTTGAGTCAGTAGATTTGGAGTATTGTGAGGGTGAGGATTATTATTTTACAAAAACTTTTAACAACTGCTTGCTTTGTTACTTCAATTTAATTATACCTATTAAATTTGCAAAATCAACCCTTTTCCTATACCTATCTAGAATTTTTAAAGAATAATTTTTACATTAAAAAAATTAGTCATCCTAGAATCCCTAAAAAATTGCAGAGCACATGTGTGAACGCTAAATCAGTAGAAGTTTCTAGAAACGGGTTTCCAGGAAAAACAAAAATTCTTGATTTCCTAGAAATGAAAGTGCTGACATTGCAATATTCAACCGCTAGAATTTTCCAGAAAAGAATCCCTAAAAATAGCAGAGCACATGTGTGAACGCTAAATCAGTAGAAGTTTCTAGAAACGGGGCTTTTCCAGGTTAAGGTCACGGGCCCCTGGTTCTCTGCAAAACATTTTGTTTTCTTTCTTTCAATTTGTTTACACTAAATTTGCCAACACTTTGTGTTAAAAATATCAAATCAGTAGAAGTTTCTAGAAAATTACGCTTTTCCAAGAATGTTGTGCAAGTTTCTAAAATATTTTGAACTTATTTCGTATTTTATGGTGGATTATAAATATTTTTGAAAGAAACGTGATATTTACCAATTTATAGTTACTAGTATTTTTCAACCACTATGTATTGCTGTAGTAAAAACAAGTTGATTTGTCTCCATCCCTAAGAAGTAGCTGTACATAAACAAAGTAAGTTAACTAGTCTATTCCAACCAATACGTAGCTACGTTAAAAGTAAGTTGACTTGTCTCCATCTCTCCGAAGTAGCTACAGATAAACAAAGTAAGTTAACTAGTCTATTCCAACCACTATGTATCGCTATATTAAAAGTAAGTTGACTTGTCTCCATCTCTCCGAAGTACCATACAAAAACAAAGTTAAGTTATTTAGGTATCTACCAAAGATCTTAACGGCAAAAATATATCAATTAATTAAGTAGATTAGTCATAACATAACTATGAAATTTTAAACATAATTCATTGGGCCAGTAACTAGATTGAATTCAATTTTTATATTATTTTAAAACACAGGCAAGTAAAATACATTTTTATGTCTTTTTCTCCACAAATCGCCTTATCCGGATCTGAAATAGTATTTTTAGAACCCCCCTAAAATTCTAATTTTTGTTAAAACAATTTTTTCGTGGTTCCTACGGTAACCGCGCTACGAAGGAAAGCGGTGAAAGACGTCATATCTCGAATGTGCCTGAACCGAATTCAGCAAACTATAGCTCATAAGAGTGTTTTAAGGAGAATTTACCGCCATTTTGATATAGACAAATTAATAAGTATGTTCAACGCTAGGGGGCTCCATTCAGAAAATGTCCATATTTGTTCGATTTTCTTAAAATTTCAAATGGTGAATTAGCCCCCTGGTGGCAAACGAAGGAACTTGAAAAGATTTTCATTGAAATTTCTTGGGTCACTTTTTATTAACAATTTTTTTTATCGCATCTTTCTAACTTGCATAGTTCCCGAGAAATGGCCGAGATACTTAACTGATCACACTGTATATATTATATATAGATCTTTCAAAGTTAAATCCTTTTTGTGTTCACGCCCCTATTGCAGTTAACCTTCGCGGGAAGTTCGAGTTTGAATTTTGGTTTCAAGATAAAAACATAAAAACTTCATTGCTAAAGGCTTCATTAAAAATTAACTCTAAGCTCAAAAGACTTAGGATACAGATCTCAAAAAAAAGTACGCCAGTTTCATAAACCTATATGCCAAAGCCTTCTACCCACGATATTACTCATATGGTGATCTTTTCTGTCAGGGAACAAAATATGTAAACATATCCGAAATGCTACCTATATTCCGAAAACTTTTGACCGTTATCGGCTAAAGGCAATTAATAAATACATGTTTCTCGTTCATTCTAATAATATTTACACTAAAATACTTTCTACAGGCATCAAAGCCGAGAGCATGAAAAATAACACGTATGAATTTGGTGTGAATACGATGGACGACTTCTAATTAAATAATATAGGTCAAATAATTAGAATTGCGTTCTTTTTTCCAGTGGGTCAAGAACATGATTGCAACACTTTTTTTAGAATTTTCGGTGTAAAATGACCTTTAATAATGTTGAATCATCAGGTTTTTTTTCCCGGAACGTGCTTTTGAAAATTATACCGTATTTCTCAGAAAAATGCTGACATTACAATATTCAACCGCTTTCTTGCATTTTCTAGAAAATGACGTAGTAGTAAAGACATATAAATAGGGGCGAAAATCTAAAAATTGAGACATAGTACTAGCTTAAACAGACGTGTTTGCTCCTTCTAAAATTGATCACGTGACCTACTGTTACAGCTCTCCGCACTGTTATTAGCATAGAGGTTACGAAAAAGTCAATTGTGCTCTGAGTGCTGCGGGGTGCTTGCTCTCTCTTGAGTTAAGTTATGAAAATAATGTGGACCGTTAACGCTACAACAACAAAATTTGTGAAAAAATTTAACGCTTACCTTACTACTAGCAGGGTGGGTATTGCAAAGACAGGCGGTGGTTGGTTGAATTTCCCGAAAGAGGAGGTTCGACGCACACTAGAAGAAGGAGTGGAGATAGCTAAGAAGAATGCCGGTTACCAGAGGGGCGACAAGCTAAGGGTTATTATCTCCAACGAAGGTTTTAATCACCCTTTGTCGACGCCAACTAGTGCGGATGTTTCTGTCGACGGTCTGCTTGAACAGATCGAGAACATTTTGACATCTAACGAAAAAGTCAATTTTTCCGGGACCTCCTTGCAGGTCCAAATTTTTAAAATACCACGTGGTTCGGGTCGTTCAAAAATTTTAAATCTGTCAACAAATCGGGTAAGTAAAAAGAGTATTACCCGTATTAATAACAATGAAATCTTTGTGGAGCCAGGGCCGTTATTGTGGCCCTGACCTACAGTCGTGACAATATCTTGGGAATGCGCTTGACCTCTTCTGACATAAAAAAAAATCAGAATAGGTAGAGATAGACAGAGTCTTTTGGCCGAAAGGCTGTGTGAGCGCCTAGGGGGGTCTTACGACACGGTTTTTAACCTGGAGGATTTCAAACAGACGGAAGAGTTACTTAACGTACAAATTAAAATTATCTGTGCTGAGAGCTTCAACTCCGTTATTTACGCAGGCCCGGATCGAGAGACAATATTATATTTGTACAAGCAAGGCAACCACTATGATGTGGTAAACAGTTTGACGGGCCTGTATGGTAGTCACTTTTATTGCCACAAATGCGACACCCGCTACGAACATAAAGATATGCATAGGTGCAAAAAGGAACCTCTTTGCAGCCTGTGCAAAAAGACCGAACACGCTATAGAAACTAGGACGAAGGTTTATTGCGAGCGCTGCAATAGATTTTGTTACAACGGTGAGTGTATGGAGAACCACACAGGTGTTTGTAGCAAAATTTACAAATGTACGGGTTGCAATAGACTTTGCGAGCGGCAAAATCCGCACAAATGTGGCTTTACCATATGCCGTAACTGCGAAGAGTTTACGACCGTGGGCCATGAGAGTTATATGCAACAGAGGCATACCAGAGGTGGTATCTGCGCCGTAGCATGTACATGCAACAGACGTAGCAATAACATAAATAAGGGGTGCTGTAATCACTTTAAAGATTCTCCAGTATGCAAAAATCCGTGCCTCTGCAACGGCCTAGCAACAAAGAAAATACCAAGATGCTCGTACACAGAAAAATATATATGGTTTGATTATGAGGCAATGCAAGATACAGGTATACACGTACCCAATTTGGTCGTGGCACAGAACTTCGAAGGTGAAAAATTTATTTTTCATGACAACAAAGAATTCTGCGAATGGTTGGTGTCCGAACAAAACCGAGGTTATACAGCCATTGGACATAATACTAAAGGATATGACTCTTATTTTATTTTAAAGTATTGCGTGGAAAATACCATTAAACCTTTTACTATTTACAACGGTTCAAAACTAATGTTGTTAGAAATACCACATATTAAATTGAAAATTATAGATAGTTCAAATTTTGTAGCCGGACCGCTGTCCGATTTTCCAAAAACATTCGGTCTGAAGGAGTTGAAAAAGGGGTATTTCCCGCACTTCTTCAACACACCCGTGAACCAGTCGTATGTGGGTCCTTTACCGGCTGTAGAATTCTATAGTCCGAATACTATGAAGGATAAAAAACGAGAGGAGTTTCTACAGTGGTACGAAGATCATAAAAATGACATTTTCGATTTCCAACAGGAAATTTTGGCCTACTGTACCTCGGATGTGGACATATTGAGGAGGGGTTGCCTTTCGTTACGAAAGGAGTTTTTGTCAATAGCCAACATCGACCCCTTCCAATACTTGACAATTGCGAGTGTGTGCATGGCCTTGTACAGATCAAAATACTTACCTAAAAATACAGTCGCCGTGGTACAGACGGATCGTAAAGATACCTACAGTAAGTCCTCGATTATGTGGCTAAGCCAGTTTACCAATGTTCGCCACGCCCTCAATGGGGGCAAAGTACATATTTTGGGGGCTAAAGTGGATGGTTTTGACTCTAGTACTAAAACAGTCTATCAATATCACGGGTGCGTGTGGCACGGTTGCAGGAAGTGTTACGACCCCTTAACAATCAACCAGATCAATCACGAAACCATGGACGATCTGTATGAGAAAACATGTCGCAGAAGTCGACAACTTAAAGAGGCCGGCTATAGATTAGTCGAAATTTGGGAATGCAACTGGCTAAAATCTGAAGCTTACAAAAATTCGACTTACATCTTTGAGGAAGAGCCCCTAAAACCTAGGGACGCTTTCTTCGGTGGTCGCACGAATGCAGCCAAGTTGAAGGTTACGGGAAAGCAAATGAAATATATAGATGCTGTCTCCTTGTACCCAACCGTACAGTATCATGATCCTTATCCTGTGGGACATCCGATAAAAATTTACAAACCCTCTGCTTATGATTTTAACTGGTTCGGTTTGGTCAAATGTACACTTTTGACACCACGCCGTCTTTACCACCCGGTGTTGCCTGTGAAAGCGCACGACAAATTAACATTCGGCCTATGTCGTACGTGTATCGATGAGGAACCAGAGGGACCGTGCTGTCACACAGAAGAGCAGCGTGCGCTCACTGGCACTTGGACTACACTGGAAATAAATAAAGTAATAGAAAAAGGCTATAAAATAGTAAAGATCCAAGAGGTGTGGCATTTTAAAGAGGTGTCCACGGATCTATTTAAGGAGTATGTGAGAGACTTTATGAAAATCAAACTTGAGACAAGCCCCCACGGCTATGAAACAAACGAAGATTACGCATATGGTATTAAACAACAAATGAGCATTGATTTAGATATTGAAAATATTAGTGTTAATCCTGGCAAGAGGGCGGTCGCAAAGGTATGTTTGAACTCACTATGGGGGAAATTCGGTCAGAGATTAAACATGTGCCAGACTGAATACATTACGGATGTCAAGCGCTGGTACGAAGTACTGTTGGATGATAAAATCGAAATAACCAGCTGTGTCTTTATCAACGAGGACGTGGTACAAGTAGCATACAAATTTAAGGACGTGTTTATAGAGAACTCTACATCTACAAACGTATTTATTGCCTCTTTTACGACATCCAATGCCCGTCTACGTTTATACAAACTGCTAGACAGATTAGGTGATGACATAGTGTATTACGACACAGATAGCGTTGTTTACATTGATAATAACCAGAATATAACAACTGGTTCTACGCCGGGCGAGTGGGCGAATGAGTTGGCAGACGATGATTATATCATCGAGTGGCTGTCAACGGGCCCCAAAAGCTATTATTTTAGAACCTTAAAAGGTGTCGAAGTTACCAAGGTTAAGGGCTTCACTCTTAATTTTGAGAACACATAAAAATTAAACGCTATTGCCATGCGTACGTTGCTCGAAGACCCCTCTCAGTGTCTCGAGCTAACGTTTGATCAGCTGGCTCGAGATACCAAAACTAAAGATATTGTCACACGAAAAAGGGTATCCAAGACCTTCAGGATGGACTACAAAAAACGCAAAGTTGATAATACATCTGATGTTTTGAACACCTTCCCTTGGGGTTATTAAGTGGAATATAGATGTCTTGTATTTTTATGACATTTAATAAAAGTCTTAACTTTTTAATGCTTTTTTTATTTTCCTTCTACAGCTACTACAAAAAAAAAACTGTTTCGATCATAGGTTTCGTCCAGGCCTTCAGCACTTCCCTAAACACTAAATCAAACATTTATATTTTTCAAATTCTACAGGTCTTTCAGACATTTTAAACAGAACATAATTTTTATTTTTTAATTTCTACATTTTTACCATACGTTAATCAAACAGAACATAAATTTTTTATTTCCTTAATTCTAAAGGTAAAAATTGTTGTATGTTTTCTAAATAGTTATCCAGTTCATATTTTAATAATAAGTTACAAAATTGTTTTATAGAAATATCACCATCCAGATAACTACTGCAGGCTGCACACCCCTTAGTGTATTTATTATAAAGCTGTCTACACCATTGTATATCTTCATCCATTTGTGAACTATTCATCTCATGTAAGGTATCTTGTGCACAACATGACAATTCGTCCTTCGACCTCTGTATGCTTGAGGTCAAATCTGTCGCCTTTGTCCATTGCTTCTCACTATAGAACATCCACATGATGTTGTGTTCAGTCGACTAATTTAATTTACTATAAACAGGTTAGTTTTATACTTCTCTCAATTCATTGAAAATTATACCGTATTTCCCAGAAATGAAATTGCTGCCATCAGTCGCATATTTCCCAGGAAAATGCTGACATTACAATATTCAACCTCTTGAATTTTCTAGAAAAATCTTTCAGCAAAATTGACGTAGGCGTAAAGTCATATAAATTGAGACGAAAATCTAAAAATTATTGAGACTGACATCACCTAGCAACAAGATGGAATCTGTTAAATATTTAAACAAGTGTTCTAAGGTAAAAGCTTTTGCAAGGTGTGTTGCCTTGTTAAAAGACTACAACTACGAATGGATTCGAGGAGGTTTTTACGAGCAAGAACTGCAAAAAGTTAAGCATCCTAACGTTTATCTAGTAGAAAAAGTTTTGAGGACAAAAGGAAATCAACCTTATGTTAAATGGTTAGGTTTTAGTGATCAACACAACTCTTGGATTGATAAACAAAATATTGTATAATTTATTGTAAAGTTTATTAATAAAGAAAATGAATAAATTTGTGCGTTTTCTTGTTCAACGATGAGGTTACAGGCCTCTTCGGCACCCCGCCTCACATCAATTTGTTTACATTAAATCTGCCAACACTTTTCTTGTATGTTCAACATATCTAAATATTGTTCTTGCAAATACAAAGAATATTTAAATATGTGTAAAAATAATAATGAATAAACCTATGCAAAACAATAAATTTGTTTTCTTTCTTACATCAATTTGTTTACATTAAATTTGCCAACACTTTTCTTGTACCTGTTAAAATATATTAAATTGTAGAAATTTCTAGAAAATTACTCCAGTTTGTTTACATTAAATTTACCAATTTCTTGTACCTGTTTAAAAGTATTAAATCAGTAGAAGTTTCTAGAAATTTCCAAGAAAAATGTTGTGTAAGTTTCTAGAATGACGTCACAGCCTCGGCAATGAACTTCAGCCTCTGGACCTAAGACACGTTACGGGGCCTGCATTGAATTTTACATGTTGGCTTTGGAATGTTAGGTCCGAATCCTGGTAATTTTTTTTAATAGCAATTTTCTGGGGCGGGGCTAGGGGCGGAACCCTGGGCGGGGGGGCGGGGGGCGGGGGGGCTTTTTTTAATAGTAATTTTCTGGGGCGGGGCCGGGGGCGGAACCCTGGGAGGGGGCCTAGGGGCTGGGGGGGGGGCAAGTTCATGACCTAGGTCAAGTTCATGACCTAGGCCAAGTTCATGACCTATGCCAAGTTCATGACCTAGGTCAAGGGGGCCCTAGGTCAAGGTCCCTAGGTCAAGGTTCATGACCTCAAGGGGGCGGGGTTCATAACCTAGGTCAAGGGGTTGATGACCTTGACCCTCAATGACCTTTACCTAGATAAAGGTAAAGGTCAAAGGTCATCAACCCCTTGACCTAGATCATATGACCTTGACCCTCAATGACCTTGATCATATGGCCTTGAGATCTCAAGGTCATGACCTTGATCTTGACCTAGGTCAAAATCAAAGGTCAAAGGTCAAAGTGTACTGAAGTGGCTCACTTGGCCAAGTTCATGACCTAGGCCAAGTTCATGACCTAGGCCAAGGGGGCCCTAGGTCAAGGCATCTAGGTCAAGGTTCCTAGGTCAAGGGGGCGAGGGGCGGGGTTCAAGGGGTTGACCTTGACCTAGATCATATGACCTTGACCCTCAATGACCTTGATCATATGACCTTGAGATCTCAAGGTCATGACCTTGACCTTGATAGGGTCAGCTGTCAAGGTCAAAGGTCAAAGTGTACTGAAGTGGCTCACTTACTACTTATGTGAAATAGTGAAACATGTTTTTAGGCGTGCGACCAACATTTTCCCACTGAGGGTGAGGATATTGATGAAAAAAAAGAATTACCTTAGGATTATGTACTTTGTGGAATCGACCAGGCAAACGGCTAAGTTGCGAAGCACCCTCGCTTGGTCAAAGTAATGTTTTTATGTGATAGTTCTTATTTGTTAGTAAATGGATTATATGGTTGTAGATGCAGTACCATGTACGGTATACTGCCAGCAGATTGACCCACTTATTTGGCCTTTCCCAGAATAAGTAGAAGAGAAGTTCCTGAAGTAAAAATGCAAAAAATTTTAATTTAATTAACCGAGTGAATTTGTGCATCGAGGTTAACAGCGGCCTCTTTGAACAGCTACTGTAGTGCTTTGCACGTGCAATGTGTGCTAGTGCAGTTGTGTTTTTTGGTTACCCTTCGGGGTTTTCCTAGCGGAGGGGATCCTCCTCCGTGGTAGTCAGGCTAAGTACCTCGCTTCAAACGAAAAAAATGGTGGAGGGAAACAAGAGGTCCCCAACAGATTTAGAAAATGTGATGAATGTTGTGTAGTGTTGTGACTTTTAATGTAAAAAAGCAAGAAAACGGAAAAAGGTGCAATTCAATCCTGGAAATGTCAGTAAGGTAGGTGTTCCATAGGCATTCTACATGTTCCTTAGAAAGTAATCGTTTTCAAAAGGATATTGTAATTTTGTGGTGAATCATCGGATAAATTGATAGACGTGGCAACGCCGCGCTATTTCACTACCTGTCACTACCATTGACATAGGCGAAATTTTAAGACACGTCACGCGGACGTCCATAGGCGGCGTTTTTTGAGGGGTTTAATACAATTTGAAAAAAAAAATTTAGGCTTAAGAGAAATGTTAGAAATTTTTTGAAAATTTATTTTGGCAAGTCTAATTTTTCTTTATCTACCATACAATTTTTTGTACTAAGTGATAGTTAACCCTGTATGTGATTAACCTTCATGTCACGGTAACCCCATTGCAGGCATTTTCAAATTTCCCGCATTTTGCCATATTGACGTTACTTCCGTCTGAGAACTGCGAGCAAAGTTCAATTTTTACAATTCCAGGTAAAACCCAAGTGCCACGTGTCAAGGTGACAGTGAGATCATTATCCTTCAGGTGTCCCCTTAAAGATCATCGATCTGGTGACCTCAAGATAACCTTCAGACCAGGGTTAACTCAAGGTGACCCCCTTAAATGTCATCGATCTGGTAACCCCTTAAAGGTCAATTTTCAAGGTGACCCCTTAGAGATTTTTAACATATATGTGATCAACTTTCATGTCAAGGTGACTCCATCGCAGACATTTTCAAATTTCCCGCATTTTGCCATCTTGTGACGTCACTTCTGTCTCAAAACTGCGAGAAAAGTTAAATTTTTTGCAATTCAAGGTGCCACGTGTCAAGGTGACCATGAGATTATTAACCTTCACGTGACCATAGGATCATAGGTTTCACTTCCGTTCCCAGAACTGTGAGCAAAGTTCCATTTTTCAAGGTAGAACCCAAGTGCCACGTGTCAAGGTGACCCCTTAAAGATCATTGATCTGGTGACCCCTCGACCTCTAGACCTCAAGGTTAACTCGAGGTGACCCCTTGAAGGTTATCGATCTGGTAAGCTTGACCTCTAGGTAACCTTTATGTCAAGGTTAACTGAACGTGAGCCCTTAAAGTTCATTGAACCCGCGGGTCAATGACCCCTTAAAGGTTATCGATCTGGTAACCCCTCGACCTTTAGATAACCTTCAGGTAATGGTTAACTGAACGTGACCCCTTAAAGTTCATTGAACCCGCAGGTCAAGGCTGTCACGGTTTAAAATTGAACTTTTCTATATTTCATTTAATGTTCCATTTAACTACGTTTTCTTCTATAATTCCCTCATAATGTACTCAAATATTAGCGAAAGACGGTTCACCACTATTTATTCTAATTGTGTTTATTCATATTAAAATAATACCTACAGGTGTTCTGTATTCCATATTTATTTTCCAATAATAATTATTGTTCTATATACTTATTAATACATTTAATCCTCCCTCGCCTTTCGGCTAGTTATTCTCGTATCTGAAACTGATTCCAATATTAGTTTGCTTAATGTTAATTATTATTATCTTGTTCCTTTGGTTACAAGATTTGTGGGTTGCCTGATCTCGGCATAAATTTCTGTTGGTCACCCATGGTGCAACGCATCGAGTCGTGTGAGATGGTACTCTCGGAGTGGAATCTATTTCAGTTTTTCGTTCTTCAGTTTCAATTTCCTGCTATGGATTGAGTCCCGTAATTGTGTTTGGGTGTTGAATTACGCTGTCTTACCTAATTGGTTTCGTCTAAGACGCTTAATTGTCCCTGCAATAAGATTTGCGCGGTGACTGACGTCGCGCGGTGGTTCTGATTTCGGTGGATTGCGAGTGGTTATACTGGAGCGTGCTGTATCGTGGTTGTTGTGGTGTGATTTTACGATCGGCGTTCGGATTTTCCGTTTGGGTTTAAATTTGAATTGAACGTCTGGAATAGTGGGTTCATGTAGTGCCATATCGCGCATCATGTACCATATTTACCTGGTGTCTTCTTTTCATTATACCTTCGGCTAAATTACGGAGTAGTTTATTCGCGGATGTCTTGTTGGGTTTGGATATTGTCGGGGTTTTGATTCGTCCTAATTTGGACGTCGCTGAAGACAGAAACGAAATCAGATTCAAGAACAAGGAGCTTACAACGGACAAGTGGAGCAATGCTTTTCGCGGCCGGGTTTGATATTTAAATTAATTTGCAAAAATCAACTAAAATGTGGTCTGCGGTGTAAACAAAATAATAGGAGTGAGCATAATAATAAAATGCTCCAGAAACGGAAAAAGTCTCCCAGAGACGTACTGGTGAAAATGGCGATTTAGATTATATAAAATAATGAATTGAAACCACTTAAAAATTTTGTACCACTTTGAAATTTGTACAAAATATTACCCAGATGACTAGAAACAACACGCTACCGCAGAAACGCAAGAAAGAGCCTCAGGGACGTAGGTACCTCCAAAAATCGCGACTTGCAACGCAAAAGAATAATTTTAACCCGTTTAAAAATTTTGTACCACTTTGAAACTTTGAACGGATATCGTCCAGACGGCGAAAAACAAAAGGCTACCGCAGAAACGAAAAAAACAGCCTCAGGGGCGTAGGTGCTAGCAAAAATCGCGACTTGAAACGTAAAACAATAATTTTTACTCGTTTAAAAATTTTGTACCACTTTGAAACTTTGAACGGATATCGTCCAGACGGCGAAAAACAAAAGGCTACCGCAGAAACGAAAAAAACAGCCTCAGGGGCGTAGGTGCTAGCAAAAATCGCGACTTGAAACGTAAAAGAATAATTTTAACCCGTTTAAAAATTTTGTACCACTTTGAAACTTTGAACGGATATCGTCCAGACGGCGAAAAACAAAAGGCTACCGCAGAAACGAAAAAACAGCCTCAGGGGCGTAGGTGCTAGCAAAAATCGCGACTTGAAACGTAAAACAATAATTTTTACTCGTTTAAAAATTTTGTACCACTTTGAAACTTTGAACGGATATCGTCCAGACGGCGAAAAACAAAAGGCTACCGCAGAAACGAAAAAAACAGCCTCAGGGGCGTAGGTGCTAGTTAAAATCGCGACTTGAAACGTAAAAGAATAATTTTAACCCGTTTAAAAATTTTGTACCACTTTGAAATTTTTACTAAAATATCGCCCAGATGACCAGAAACAACACGCTACCACAGAAACGCAAAAAAGAGCCTCAGGGGCGTAGGCACCTGTAAAAATAACGACTTGAAACATAAAATAATGAATTTAACCAGCTTAAAATTTTTGTACCACTTTGAAATTTCTACAAAATATCGCCCAGATGACCAGAAACAACACGCTACCGCAGAAACGCAAGAAAGAGCCTCAGGGGCGTAGGTACCGGCAAAAATTGCGACTTGAAAGGTAAAAGAATAATTTTAACCGGTTTAAAAATTTTGTACCACTTTGAAACTTTGAACGGATATCGCCCAGACGACGAAAAACAAAAGGCTACGGCAGAAACGAAAAAATAGCCTCAGGGGCGTAGGTGCTAGAAAAATCGCGACTTGAAAGGAAAGATAATAATTTTTACGCGTTTAAAAATTTTGTACCACTTTGAAACTTTGAACGGATATCACCCAGACGACGAAAAACAAAAGGCTACGGCAGAAACGAAAAAAATTGCCTCAGGGGCGTAGGTGCTAGCAAAAATCGCGATTTGAAACGTAAGATAATAATTTTTACGCGTTTAAAAATTTTGTACCACTTTGAAACTTTGAACGGATATCGGCCAGACGACGAAAAACAAAAGGGTACGGCAGAAACGAAAAGATAGCCTCAGGGGCGTAGGTGCTAGCAAAAATCGCGACTTGAAACGTAAGATATTAATTTTTACGCGTTTAAAAATTTTGTACCACTTTGAAACCTTGAACGGATATCGCCCAGACGACGAAAAACAAAAGGGTACCGCAGAAATGAAAAAATAGCCTCAGGGGCGTAGGTGCTAGCAAAAATCGCGACTTTGATACGTAAAAGAATAATTTTTACTCGTTTAAAAATTTTGTACCACTTTGAAATTTTTACAAAATATCGCCCAGATGACCAGAAACAACACGCTACCACAGAAACGCAAAAAAGAGCCTCAGGGGCGTAGGTATCGGTAAAAATAACGACTTGAAACATAAAATAATGAATTTAACCAGCTTAAAATTTTTGTACCACTTTGAAATTTCTACAAAATATCGCCCAGATGACCAGAAACAACACGCTACCGCAGAAACGCAAGAAAGAGCCTCAGGGGCGTAGGTACCGGCAAAAATTGCGACTTGAAAGGTAAAAGAATAATTTTAACCGGTTTAAAAATTTTGTACCACTTTGAAACTTTGAACGGATATCGTCCAGACGGCGAAAAACAAAAGGCTACCGCAGAAACGAAAAAAACAGCCTCAGGGGCGTAGGTGCTAGCAAAAATCGCGACTTGAAACGTAAAACAATAATTTTTACTCGTTTAAAAATTTTGTACCACTTTGAAACTTTGAACGGATATCGCCCAGACGACGAAAAACAAAAGGCTACGGCAGAAACGAAAAAATAGCCTCAGGGGCGTAGGTGCTAGAAAAATCGCGACTTGAAAGGAAAGATAATAATTTTTACGCGTTTAAAAATTTTGTACCACTTTGAAACTTTGAACGGATATCACCCAGACGACGAAAAACAAAAGGCTACGGCAGAAACGAAAAAAATTGCCTCAGGGGCGTAGGTGCTAGCAAAAATCGCGATTTGAAACGTAAGATAATAATTTTTACGCGTTTAAAAATTTTGTACCACTTTGAAACTTTGAACGGATATCGGCCAGACGACGAAAAACAAAAGGGTACGGCAGAAACGAAAAGATAGCCTCAGGGGCGTAGGTGCTAGCAAAAATCGCGACTTGAAACGTAAGATATTAATTTTTACGCGTTTAAAAATTTTGTACCACTTTGAAACCTTGAACGGATATCGCCCAGACGACGAAAAACAAAAGGGTACCGCAGAAATGAAAAAATAGCCTCAGGGGCGTAGGTGCTAGCAAAAATCGCGACTTTGATACGTAAAAGAATAATTTTTACTCGTTTAAAAATTTTGTACCACTTTGAAATTTTTACAAAATATCGCCCAGATGACCAGAAACAACACGCTACCACAGAAACGCAAAAAAGAGCCTCAGGGGCGTAGGTATCGGTAAAAATAACGACTTGAAACATAAAATAATGAATTTAACCAGCTTAAAATTTTTGTACCACTTTGAAATTTCTACAAAATATCGCCCAGATGACCAGAAACAACACGCTACCGCAGAAACGCAAGAAAGAGCCTCAGGGGCGTAGGTACCGGCAAAAATTGCGACTTGAAAGGTAAAAGAATAATTTTAACCGGTTTAAAAATTTTGTACCACTTTGAAACTTTGAACGGATATCGTCCAGACGGCGAAAAACAAAAGGCTACCGCAGAAACGAAAAAAACAGCCTCAGGGGCGTAGGTGCTAGCAAAAATCGCGACTTGAAACGTAAAACAATAATTTTTACTCGTTTAAAAATTTTGTACCACTTTGAAACTTTGAACGGATATCGTCCAGACGGCGAAAAACAAAAGGCTACCGCAGAAACGAAAAAAACAGCCTCAGGGGCGTAGGTGCTAGTTAAAATCGCGACTTGAAACGTAACAGAATAATTTTAACCCGTTTAAAAATTTTGTACCACTTTGAAATTTTTACTAAAATATCACCCAGATGACCAGAAACAACACGCTACCACAGAAACGCAAAAAAGAGCCTCAGGGGCGTAGGTACCTGTAAAAATAACGACTTGAAACATAAAATAATGAATTTAACCACCTTAAAATTTCCAAGTGGTACAAAATTTTTAAACGAGTAAAAATTATTCTTTTACGTATCAAAGTCGCGATTTTTGCTAGCACCTACGCCCCTGAGGCTATTTTTTTCGTTTCTGCGGTAGCCTTTTGTTTTTCGTCGTCTGGGCGATATCCGTTCAAAGTTTCAAAGTGGTACAAAATTTTTAAACGCGTAAAAATTATTATCTTTCCTTTCAAGTCGCGATTTTTCTAGCACCTACGCCCCTGAGGCTATTTTTTCGTTTCTGCCGTAGCCTTATGTTTTTCGTCGTCTGGGCGATATCCGTTCAAAGTTTCAAAGTGGTACAAAATTTTTAAACCGGTTAAAATTATTCTTTTACCTTTCAAGTCGCAATTTTTGCCGGTACCTACGCCCCTGAGGCTCTTTCTTGCGTTTCTGCGGTAGCGTGTTGTTTCTGGTCATCTGGGCGATATTTTGTAGAAATTTCAAAGTGGTACAAAAATTTTAAGCTGGTTAAATTCATTATTTTATGTTTCAAGTCGTTATTTTTACAGGTACCTACGCCCCTGAGGCTCTTTTTTGCGTTTCTGTGGTAGCGTGTTGTTTCTGGTCATCTGGGCGATATTTTAGTAAAAATTTCAAAGTGGTACAAAATTTTTAAACGGGTTAAAATTATTCTTTTACGTTTCAAGTCGCGATTTTAACTAGCACCTGCGCCCCTGAGGCTGTTTTTTTCGTTTCTGCGGTAGCCTTTTGTTTTTCGCCGTCTGGACGATATCCGTTCAAAGTTTCAAAGTGGTACAAAATTTTTAAACGAGTAAAAATTATTGTTTTACGTTTCAAGTCGCGATTTTTGCTAGCACCTACGCCCCTGAGGCTGTTTTTTTCGTTTCTGCGGTAGCCTTTTGTTTTTCGCCGTCTGGACGATATCCGTTCAAAGTTTCAAAGTGGTACAAAATTTTTAAACCGGTTAAAATTATTCTTTTACCTTTCAAGTCGCAATTTTTGCCGGTACCTACGCCCCTGAGGCTCTTTCTTGCGTTTCTGCGGTAGCGTGTTGTTTCTGGTCATCTGGGCGATATTTTGTAGAAATTTCAAAGTGGTACAAAAATTTTAAGCTGGTTAAATTCATTATTTTATGTTTCAAGTCGTTATTTTTACAGGTGCCTACGCCCCTGAGGCTCTTTTTTGCGTTTCTGTGGTAGCGTGTTGTTTCTGGTCATCTGGGCGATATTTTAGTTAAAATTTCAAAGTGGTACAAAATTTTTAAACGGGTTAAAATTATTCTTTTACGTTTCAAGTCGCGATTTTAACTAGCACCTACGCCCCTGAGGCTGTTTTTTTCGTTTCTGCGGTAGCCTTTTGTTTTTCGCCGTCTGGACGATATCCGTTCAAAGTTTCAAAGTGGTACAAAATTTTTAAACGAGTAAAAATTATTGTTTTACGTTTCAAGTCGCGATTTTTGCTAGCACCTACGCCCCTGAGGCCGTTTTTTTCGTTTCTGAGGTAGCCTTTTGTTTTTCGCCATCTGGACGATATCCGTTCAAAGTTTCAAAGTGGTACAAAATTTTTAAACGGGTTAAAATTATTCTTTTGCGTTGCAAGTCGCGATTTTTGGAGGTACCTACGTCCCTGAGGCTCTTTCTTGCGTTTCTGCGGTAGCGTGTTGTTTCTAGTCATCTGGGTAATATTTTGTACAAATTTCAAAGTGGTACAAAATTTTTAAGTGGTTTCAATTCATTATTTTATATAATCTAAATCGCCATTTTCACCAGTACGTCTCTGGGAGACTTTTTCCGTTTCTGGAGCATTTTATTATTATGCTCACTCCTATTATTTTGTTTACACCGCAGACCACATTTTAGTTGATTTTTGCAAATTAATTTAAATATCAAACCCGGCCGCGAAAAGCATTGCTCCACTTGTCCGTTGTAAGCTCCTTGTTCTTGAATCTGATTTCGTTTCTGTCTTCAGCGACGTCTAATTTGGTTGGCGCCTTTTTTTAATAGTCCGCTCGGCGGCGTTCGGCTGCTGCCCGGCCTTCTTTTTCGTTTCTTCCGCAGCGGAGTGTGAATCAAGCTATCCTAGGTGAAGGGGCTGCGACGCTTTTCGCGTTTTCTCCATTAGTTTGCTGGAGTCCGATTTCGGGATTTAGTGAAAAGTGCCGACTTAATAGTTGCTCTTACGTTTGCCTTGCCTTCAATTGCGTTATTTTGCGTTTCCTGAGTCAACTAACGGTGTATACCGGATTTTTACAGCCAAGTTCTTCACTGAGGTACGCCATTTTGTTTCACATAGCCCAACGGTTTTTCCTCAGCTCGTTTTAATCATTTTAGGATGAAATCTTAACAGCTAGACATGTCTTGATCACTGGAAATAAATTAATTAGAGCTTCCCAGCTGCACTTGTGGAAGTTTTTCAACAATAAGGCCGCCCTACATCTAGAGTGAGTGACTAAAGGTTTGACAGTGATCCTTTATTAATTACCCCCAATATTTTTAGGGTCTTTTTTCTTCTTCTTCTTGGTGTGCCTAGGTTTTCTTCGTATACCTAGTTTGCCTTTTTGCTGCCTGCGTGACCTTACGAAGTTTTCGGTCATACGTTACCTTCTGCGAGGCGTTGTGTGCTTCGGATGGGTTTCTTCGGATGGCTTGTTTGCGATGGTTTGCTTGCTGGAACCTACCACTACGTCCTACAGCCCTACATGCATCCTAGTGTCGCCGCTTGCAATGTCGAGGTGTGATTGGTGTTGACATCATACCCTGCCTGTTGGTTCGGAGGAAACTGTACGAGGCCCAACAGTCGTCAGCTGTCCTGCAGTACCAGGGTTTTGAATGTAGATTTTTTAACCCCTTTTAACATGTCTGTATTACGTGATTGCTATTTTTAAATATTATTGTTGCCTGCACAAGGGCTAACTGCCTATTTTACATATTACTGTTGCCTGTACGAAGGCCTACTGCCAATTTTGAATATTATTGTTGTCTGTACAAAGGCCTACTGCCAATGTAAACTTATTAAGTTGACTTTAAGTATTTTCTACATTTATCATCATATGAAGCTTCGGCAGATTAATGGGGAAGGTTGTTTTGCACCCTTAAGGTGAACATTTAACAGCTGTACGCTAAACGTGATCACGTAAGGTAATATCAATTTAATTAAATAACATATATATATATATATATATATATATATATATATATATATATATGTGCCTTTATTATTACATGCATAGAACTTAGAAAGTTACGGCGTGCCCTATATAAGTTTGTCAAAACAACAACCCCTTTACTTTAACGGTCAAATAAACGTTGTCAACTTATCCTCCCTTTTTTTATTTATTCATTAGGTTTTCAGATTAATTCAAAAGCGATTCAAACTTACTTACTTAATTTTGTTCTATAAATAACTTGGTCAGTCTCATCGTTTGAAAAGAGTATCCGGACCATCGGTAAATTTTCTGATTTAAGTTGCCATAAATCAGTGGCGCACCTTTACCTTGAACTCACACCCTGACGACTAGCTAGCTGGACATCCCTTGCTACGCTCTTCAGCTACTCTTTTCCGACTAGTGAGATTGGCCTTGACCTTTAAAGTTTTCATTATTACTTATCATTAAAGGGCGGAATATATGCATTTAATTTCAATCGAAATATGCGCATATATATGCATCATTTTTAATGCCAAATATGCAATAATATGCATTTATTATACATGTAGAAATACCTTAAAAAAACACCAAAACTGATTTTAGAGAAAAGGTTTATTTTAAGAAAAATTAAAGGAAAACAAATACATAAAATACCTCGTAAAATACCTATATTAAAGCAGAATTATAAAAAAAAATAATTTTAATTTTTTTTCAATAAAAATCTCTGCCTTTTGTCGGTAAAAATATGTTTATATATAGAAAAGCTTCTCTCAACATCTGCCGATGTAATAGGAAAATATTTTAATTTGGGTAGTAAGGTATAAGGCCAAGGTGCAACTTCATTCTTTTCTACAGCAACTAATTATTTTCTAACTTTAATACCTACATCACCGGGAACCTCTCTACATTTAGCGGAAAATGTTTGAACAAAATCAATCGATTCGCTACTTTCTAATGAAAGAATTATATCTCTAATCCGCATTTTTCAGGATTTCTTGACTTTGCACTTTGCACTACACATTGCGAGTTGTCTCTGGGCTCTCATAATATTGATTATATCTTATATATAAGTATAGGAAAAACATGCAAATATGCACAAAAATATAGTTTTTTCAGAAATATGCTTTGTTTTGCGAAATTGAATAAAATATGCAAAAAATGCATATATATGCAATTTGCATAAATTCCGCCCTTTACTTATCATTATTGGCTATTTGTTTACTTATTTATTTTAAATTAAAAGAAAATAACAAAAGCTGAAATAGAGAGTGTGACAAGGCCATTTTCAAATTTCCCTGCCTTGGCGGCCATCTTGTGACGTCACTTCCGCTCTGGAGTCCCCTTTGCTATACTACTCACAACAATACACACAGAAAAAAGTATTGATGGTTGCATAACATAGAATTTTTAGTTGAGGTCTTTTTGATAAGATGGCTCTCACGTTCGACAGGGTCCAACATAACCCAAGATCTAACAAAAGTTTGCCGCATTAATTGAATTCAATTGGAATCTCACTTCTAAAACGGAAAAGGTGTTTTACCTATTTTGTGGAAATAGAAAATAGTGTCGATACTCAACAACTACAAATACATTTTCTAATTTTTTTGTGGTCACCTTAAGAGAGTATATGCGTTGACTGACGTATTCAGTCCCGGATCTACGATTTTTTCGAGCCGGGGCACTGGGGCAGAAACTTGATAGTGGCGCCCCCTCTCTAATCCCGGAAATCTGTTTTAATCCCTTCAAAGGGGGAAACTGAACGTGGCATGCGAACAATTTTTTTTGGATTTTTTGGCGAGGCGTCATTTTACTTTCTGCGCCTAACTCAAATGTGCAAAAATTTTTCCTGTTACGCCAAGACGCCAAGTATGCATCCCCAGTCGTATAGTGACGTCTAACCCTAACCTCTTGATCATTTCCTTGGCAGGCAAAACACCTGATATAAGAATCTAACCTGAAAATAGGTTAGCCATCATTTTTAACGTTTGAAGGTGAAAAAAGAAAAAGAAAATTGCGGGGCGCGTGAAGCATCCGAATCTCACCTAAAGACTTGTGGAAAGCTTTAAAAATTACAACCTCAGATCCCCGAGCCGAAATAACATGGATATGGCTCGACAAAAAAGGGCAATTTCTTACAATCTCCGGATATTTTCGGAATAATTTTTAGGTAGAGAACGACACATAAAAACGATCCGATTTCTCTCTGATTTTTTTAGCTTAAGACCCAACGTTTATCTAACTTATCTTTTATTAAAGCCTCCGGAGCCGCATC
Organism: Pseudeuparius sepicola; assembly: GCA_963920635.1. Lineage (NCBI taxonomy): Eukaryota > Metazoa > Arthropoda > Insecta > Coleoptera > Anthribidae > Pseudeuparius > Pseudeuparius sepicola. The sequence goes on along the minus strand of OY987302.1, from coordinate 38,793,492 downwards.
CTGTAACGGTACCTGGCAGGCGTCCTATCAAGGTGCAAGCGCCCGCGCGCCCAAATAATGGGTGACGTCATCGAGATGATACCGTACACTCTCTGTTGGAACGTTCCTGTATACTATAAAAAAAGGTCTGTATCTTAGAGACAATTTTGATTGTAAAAAAATAATATAACAAAAAATCAAATAAAAAGAAATGACGGAGTTTTGTATCTGAAACAGCATAGCTAAAGACAAGCCCGTCGACATGGTCCATCATCGCTCGAATAAAACCAGCGGTGATTAGGGACAAGACAAAAGGTCAGATCGTTCCTTTTCTTCCTAAATGAAACCCGTCCAAAACCTCATTTTCCTCATACCGCTCGTTCAATTTTCTCTCGTTCAAAACTAAAACAAAAAATAACGAAGCCACTGCAGCATTTCAAGAGAAAACATCAAAACCATTGCGGCATAATACGAAACATACTAAAGCCATTGAGGCACCTCACGAAAACTAACAAAGCAATTGCTTAACACGAAAAGTATCTTCGATTTAGACTGGTTTTATAGAACTAATCATCATATAATTTGCTGTTATAATTTCTATGTACCTACCTGAATTTCATTTTTGAATTTTGCATTTATGAAAATAATACATCAGCAATTCAGGAAGCAACAATGACAAAACCGATTACGCACTCGAACTTAAAAAACTAAAACATCGTCAAACTTGTGGTAAGTCTCAGCGCCGCCAGCGATGTTTCCGCGCACGCCGCGTGCCCCGGGACTCACATTACCGTGACAGCACCGCGGTCTGGTTTAGTTTGGGCTTAAGCCTAAGCCCGAGAAATAACTGAGATAGAGACTCCACCCTATAGTTTTAAGTTGTTCATTGTCTAGTGAGCTGGGAACAAATAAAGTTCAGTTTTGAAGGGCGCTCATGTTGTGATGTCAGAAGACAAACAGGAAAAGGAAATTTTAGTAGATCATTTTAAACCTGACGTCGTTAGTGCAAAGACATATGATGAATTAAAAGCAGTGCTGGAGAAGTATTACAAGAAACAGACATACGTCCTCTCAGAACGGGTAGCATTTTCGTCGCGTTTTAGGCAAGAGGACGAAAGTATTACACAGTTATTATCGGTTTTACGAGGGCTAGCAGGAAGCTGCGAATTTGGCGATAATCTTAGCGAGCGTTTGCGTGATCAGTTGGTGATTGGCGTGAACCAGCCATCATGGCAGCAAGAAATAATAAAAATACACCAGCAATGCTTCGACTCAATGAATAAAGAACCCCAGGAAGGAGCCAAAGCTCTATGGGCATTATAAAATACGTGCGACGGAAATCGCCCTGTATGGAGACTGAATTTTGACACAATATTTTTATATTTGACAGTGGTCACGGTGGTTTGTGCTATTAGATATTTGTGTAGTTCTTCGATAAGTACTTTTTGGAGATCTATTATGGTTAGCTGTGCAGGCTGCGGCTATTCCGTGACTACCAGAACAAAATGTTTGGGGGATAACATTCCATCGGTAAGTACTTTTGTAAACCGGAAACGGCATGCCGCCATATGCAGAGACTGGACCGGTCCACCATAAAGCCCAAATTTGCTCCTTCCTGGGGTTCTTTATTCATAGCTTCGGCTTTATCCGAAATTGAAACCTACGCGTTACAACTCGAACAAGCTTTCATCCATGGCAAGAAATTAGCTTCTTTACCATTTTTGAGACCGGGACAAGCAGCCAGTCCTCAGGAAAACGTGTTTCGTGTAAAGCAAAATCCGAAGCAAAACAAATTTTCTTCTGCGGGGGAGGACAGCAATGTAAGTATCATAGACGCGAAAAAGGAATGCATATTTTGCGGTTTTAGAATTCACAAAGAAAGTGTGTGTCCAGTAAAGGGAAAAACTTGTTTAGCATGCGGCAAGAAAGACCGTTTTGCAAACGCTTGCATATCTTCGGGAAAAGCAAAGGTCATCAATAAGCAACAAAGCGGTAACCGTGGCGGAGTTAGGCACATTCACACTCAAGAAGGTGGACCCTCGGAGGAATCGAAATGCAATGAGAGTGAATGTCACAGTTGCATATCAAATATATCAAACGTTAGACACATTCAAGAGGGTAAAAAGGTCATGCTGGACATAAAAATAAACGAGTAACTACGGAGATGTTGTACGACCCAGGCGCTGAATGCTCGGTAGGTGGACCAACTTTATGGGAAAAATTGGGCAAACCAAAACTGCAAAAGACGGGGAATCTTTATGGCTACATGCATCACGAACTTGATACCTTGGGAATGACACATGTCAAGGTAAACGCATTTAACAACCAAAAGGAATTGAAAATTTATTTTGTTGATGACGATGATTACTCCTTATTCGGGTTAGATTGGGCTTTAGCTTTCGGCCTATCCCTACCACCAGGAGCGCGCATATGTAACATGAGCTGTAGCCGAGTTCGTAACATCGACCATTCGGCGCATGCCCAACAACACACCTTTGTGCACGGTAGTTCGGAGTCAAAAAGAGTCGAGCAACTCCTCAGTGACCACAGCAGTCTGTTTGAAAGCAAAATTGGCACCTTGCGAGGCCATTCAGCGAAAATACATATACGAGATGATGTCCCCGCAAAAGCTTTTCGCGCCAGGCCTGTACCAATCGCGCTACAGCAACAAGTTAGCGCAGAAATAGACAGATTGGTAAGGGAGGACGTTCTCGAGCCCATTGACACTTCAGCTACCCCAATCGAATGGGCATCTCCAGTGGTAGTCGTGGTAAAGTCAAATGCTAGCGTTCGTTTATGTGGGGATTTTAACGTCACAATAAACCCCATGTGCAAGTTGATGAATACCCATTACCAACATTTGAAGAGATCACATCGAAGCTATCCGGTGGCAGACATTTTTCAAAAATCGATTTAAAGGATGCTTACCTACAGTTACCAGTACATGCCAGTTCTCGGAAATATCTCGTGATAGCCACCCATAAGGGCTATTATGCTTACAAGAAACTGCCTTTCGGGGTATCATTCGCCCCAGCGTTATTCCAACGAATCATGGACCAGTTATTATCTGGCATAGACGGCACAGTCTGTTATTTAGACGACATTTTGATAACCGCTCCGACGTCAGAGCAACACATCAGCCGATTAAAACAGGTGCTAGAACGTCTAGAAACGGCTGGATTACAGACGGAAAAGAGCAAGTGCGCGTGGTTTCAAGAGAGCGTCATCTACTTGGGACATGTAATAGACCGTCACGGTATCCACCCGACATCTGAACGCATACAGGCAATACAAAACATGCCGGCACCACACAACACTACTGAACTCCGATCATTTCTGGAATCCATAACATATTACGGCCGATTCATCGAGAATTTGCACAGAGAATGTGCACCTTTACATCGATTGCTTAAGAAGAACACGGAATGGCAGTGGACATCTGAAGACCAGGTCATATTTGCCAAATTGAAGCATATTTTAACGTTAAACAGCACTTTGGTACACTATGACCCGAATCTACCTATTTTTGTAACGTCAGACGCTTCGGATAAAGGAGCAGGCGCAGTTATGTCACACAAATTTTCGGATGGAACATTACGTCCAATAGCTTTTGCTTCGAGGACTTGGACTGATGTGGAGAAACGCTACAGCACGATAGACAAAGAGGCCCTCGCAATCATTTTCGCAGTGTCTAAGTTCAATCACTATTTGTACGGAAGGCATTTTTTCTTGGTTACCAACCACCCCTCTTAGGGAGGGGTAAACGCGAGAGTGCATTTGCTGGAGCGTTTTCCTTCCCACTCTGATGTTGAATCGTGTAATTATAAGCAAAACACAACCACCGATCCGATACTGAAACAGGTAAAAAAATGTGTCCAAACAACATGGCCTCAGAAAAAGTATCTCTCCGAAGAATTGCTGCCATTTTTCGAAAAGCGAGAAGAACTGTCAGTAGAGGAAGGTATTCTACTTTGGAAAGGGCGGATCTGTATACCAACGGTACTTCAACAAGAAGTATTAAAAATGCTACATGATGGTCACCCCGAAATAAGCGTAATGCAGTCGTTAGCAAGACTACATGTATACTGGCCGAAGATCGACGCGATCATTGAACGTTTTACACAACAAAATTGGAACACTCCACCGTTGTTTCCATGGGCTCCCCCAGCTGAACCATGGAGCCGGATACATGTCGATTTCGCGGGACCCTTCCAAAACAAAATGTGGCTGATCGTAGTCGACGCCTACAGCAGATGGTTAGAGATTATGCCCATGAGATGTACAACATCGGAACACACTGTCACAGCATTGATGGATATATTTAGTCGTTTGGGGCTCCCCAAGGTTATCGTGTCCGACAACGGCCCACAGCTGACATCCGATGAATTCGAAACTTATTGCAAACAGAACGGCATCACTCATATTAAGGTTACGCCCTATCATCCGCAGTCGAATGGGCTAGCGGAACGAATGGTGAAAACTTACAAGGAAAAGATGTCGGCAACGGAAGAGCCGAACCAACAACGTCGACTCTCTAAATTTTTGTTTATGCACAGGAATACGATATAGCGGTCAACAAACCGTACTCCTAGCGAAATACTATTTGGGAAGCCACTAAGAAGCATGTTCGATCAATTGAAACCAGACGTAACAAGGACCACAGAAAAAGAGCAGCTGCAGCAAGCTAAGTTACACGACAGAAACGCAAGGCCCTACTCTTTTTCTGCCAACGATCCTGTTTGGATAGATAATCCTACTCAAAGCGGTTCTACCTCGGGCACAATCATAAAGCAAACTGCCCCACTTTCATATATCGTCAATGTGGAGGGGGTGGAAAGGAGAAAACACGCTGATCAAATGAGGTTCCGCCACAGCACGCCGGGGCCATTAGAGTCTGACTCCCTTGTTTCTAACATACAGAAAATTGTGAGGTACGCCAATCCCAGGTACAACAATCATCACTGCGGTCGCCCCAGGGTCGCCTTCAGGTCGGCATTCCCACCGTGAACAGACTCCGGAACCGGGGCATCATTTCTCTCAAGATGTTGGACGCCACACCGAGCAGACCAGCCCGATAAGAACATCTTTCCTGGATTCCACACCCCGTCGACCAGCGTGCACGTGTGCACGCCCGCACGCCAAAGAAACCATTACGCGCCGGAATCCGCCCCGAGCCAGGGTGCCTCCTGCACGGTTCCGGGACTAATGGTCCTTTACCGTTAGTGGGGGAGGAATGTGGTAAGTCTCAGCGCCGCCAGCGATGTTCCCGCGCACGCCGCGTGCCCCGGGACTCACATTACCGTGACAGCACCGCGATCTGGTTTAGTTTGGGCCTAAGCCTAAGCCCGAGAAATAACTGAGATAGAGACTCCACCCTATAGTTTTAAGTTGTTCATTGTTTAGTGAGCTGGGAACAAATAAAGTTCAGTTTTGAAGGGCGCTCATGTTTTGATGTCAGAAGACTCCCTCCCACTCCAGTAATACAACAAAACTCAAATTAAAGCAGAATTAAATCGTTTTCAAGTTTTCTTTGAGAGTTTTGATATCGAAAATTCACAGCAATGCCAATTCGAGCAATTACAAACGCGATTAGACACTATTAGACCGATTTTAGATACTTTTAAAGACATTCAAAACGAATATGAAGAAATTCTTCTCTGCAACAATGACACTTTTGACACTGACAAATCGTTTCAACAAAGGAATGAATTCGAAGTCCTTTGTTTCACCGTCATTTCAGAGACAAAACATATTATACAACAATATAAGGAAATCGCGTTTCCTATAACTACTTTCTATAATACGTCTCCAGATTCAATTTCTCATACAAATGTGGATTCTCCATTACGGGTAACAGCAAAACTGCCCCAATTAAACTTACCTGAATTTAGCGGTTCTTATAGTGAATGGAAACATTTTCATGATACATTTGTAGCGTTAGTTCATTCAAGTAAAACTGTTTGTGGAAGAACCCGATCCTCTGCCAAGATCTTCCGCCATCGAGGAGCCTCAGCAAGGACTTTCTGCCATCGGAGATCCTCAACCAGGATCTTCTAAGAGAAAACGGCTCACATAATAAATAAAGTGGTGAATATAATGATAATTGATAATAAATTAGATTTTTGCATATAAAAATGGGTTTTTGTGGAGATAAAACACGCCACTTTCCAACTACCGATTGAGCCCGAATGGTTCGTCGGAGAAAAAATAAAAAAATTATAAAATTTGAAGGAAATTTTATATACTTTCATTTACAATAGAGGCGTTTTTTCCAAAAAATTGATGTTTTTCGAGTTATAAGCAAAAAACTGCAAAAATTACCATTTTTTACATTTCTTTGCATTTTTTTTTCAATGTTGCGTCACGAAATTTTGTTAGCAAACTCACATATTCGGATTCAGCACCCCAAAAAACATAAAGAATGGAGAAAATCAAAACTACCCCAAAAGTTTCCTACCAAAAATACTATTTTAATTTTACTGCATTATTATAGTTTCGCAAGGAATTTATTAAAGAATCGTTATGAAAATACAAGAATAATCGTAAACGCACATATTAGAGAAATTTTAGATATTGCAAATATGACTAAGGTTTCACATTCGGTAGTTCGGTCATTTTTAAACACCCTACAAAAAAAAATATAGGTACTTTTCCTGGAATCTTCCGGAAAACCAGTAAATTAATGGGATACAATTTTATTGGTAATATTAACTGATAAATTAGATTTCGGCAATAAAACTAGGTAAATGGGAAGAATACAGTACAAAATTTTCAGCTCCAAAACTAAAGGATTTTACAAACTTTATTACTGAACGCTGCCATATTTTAGAGGCACTTGAATGCCAAACAAATATTTCTAAAAAATCGGTGGAATCAAAGACATCTTCCAGGTCGCTTTTATCGTCAAATAAATACAGTCCACATAAAGCTATATGCCCTTTTTGTAAAGGAGAAAATTTCATTTATTTTTGCAAAATTTACCACCAGAATCCCGATATGAAGAAGTGCAGCGAATGAAATTATTATAATATATGTTTATTTTCCTCTGCATACATTGATACGAGACTTATATTAATATTATTGCTAAATAAGTAATTAGACAAAAAATAAACAAAAAGTTTCCACGAAGTAACTTAGATTACTTGTTTGTGGCGGACAAAACTCTGAATTTTAGACATAGTCGGTAGTTGACACAATCAGGGAAATTTATGCCTTCTCATTTGAGATCAAAATATAACAATGTATTTTGGAAACTATTACACTTTAATAATAATATTCTAAAGCTATTGCACTTCATTAATAACAGTTACACAGATCCAGTTGGGTAGATTCCGAAATGACTAAAAGACACTATGTACTTCGACTCTAGACAATGTTTCTCTAAGTAAGTGCAATACTCCTTTCTTAAATAAGTCAAAATTTTGTATTTTTCTCAGGTTTTCGGGTACAAGTGCATACAACTTGGGAGCAAAATATGAACAACTTCTTTGTCCTATAGTTTTATAACATTTAGGTGTGAGAAAGTCGCGTTCTTTGCTTCTTGTGCAATAGTTATGCTCACTTCTGGATAAAATTATGTTTCTTTTATATACAGAAACAATTACATTTAGGCAAAAAAGCTGTCTGGCATCCAATATTTGGCTTTCGCGAAAAAGGGCATCGCTGGGGTATGTTAATGTTTTTTCATATATAATCTTAAGTGCCAATTTTTGTGCTACGTTTATTGGTTCTAGGTGACTGTTGCAAACTCCACCCCATCCTGTTATTCCATAAGTTATATGAGACTGAATTAGGGAACAGTAACAATAACAGAATTTTCAGGTGGTGAACGTCGATGTAATCTTTTGGGAACTTTAGCTTATATAGTATGCAGCGGATTTTATTTGTAACATATTTGGTATGTATTTCCCACCTTAAGTGTCTATCAACATACAGTGTGTCCCGTTTTTCATGTTAACACCCCTGAAAATCTAAGTAGGCTGAAGAAATTGAACGGGGCAATTTTTTTTATAGATATGTCCCTGAAAGGTCATCATTTGCGAAGTATTGGTTTGGCATTGCCGCGAAAGCCTGGCCTACTGCGATTTTTTAAAGGGGTGCGTTTTTCGAAAAACCATATTAGGCTTTTTTTATTTAAAATCTGACACCACAGCGTTAATCAGGGCACACCGAAGCCCCCATATACCAAATTTGAACAAAAAATATACAGGGAGTTCCATTCTGCAGGGTGTCAAAGTTGAGCACAATAGGAATTTTAAAGGCATCTGGCGAGTCAAGTGTGCCATGGAATTACCTCAAAACAGTTGAATGGTCAATAGGACCACTCAAGGTGTTGGTGTGCAAAGGTCCAATACAAAATATACAGAGTGTTCTTATTCGTGCCATCTCAAAATACTGAATTTTTGGAACTTTATACGGGACAAAAATCGAGTATATCAAAACCGCTCCACACACTATAAATGAACTAAATCTAAAAAATACAGAAGCCTGCCAGTTAGTAAGTCCATATCAGTTAAGGTGGCTGGTGTGCCACAACAGGAAACGCACAGAAAATGTATCATCTTAGACAGTGACTTTGTTGAAAAAGTCCAATATTTTAAATTGTTTTTATTTGTTAGATGGCATTTTGTAAGAAATACATTACTTTTGTGTTTATAAATATCTTTTCAATGATTCCAGAGCACTCTTGATCCGTAGAAGTTTCATAAAATTTCAGAATTTTGAGATGGCTCAGAGAAAAATACCCTGTATATTTTTGTATTGAATCCTTGCACAGCAACACTTTCAGTGGTCCTATTGACCATTCAACTGTTTTGAGGTAATTCCATGGCACACTTGACTCGCCAGATGCCTTTAAAATTCCTATTTTGCTCAACACCCTGCAGAATGGAACTCCCTGTATATTTTTTGTTCAAATTTGGTATATGGGAGTTTCGGTGTGCCCTGATTAACGCTTTGGTGTCAGATTTTAAATAAAAAAATGCCTAATATGGTTTTTCGAAAAACGCACCCCTTTAAAAAATCGCAGTAGGCCAGGCTTTCTCGGCAATGCCAAACCAATACTTCGCAAATGATGACCTTTCAGGGACATATCTATAAAAAAAATTGCCCCGTTCAATTCCTTCAGCCTACTTAGATTTTCAGGGTGTTAACATGAAAAACGGGACACACTGTATATGCCTAAATATTTTATGTTTTTTGTTTCAGGTATTTTTGTATCTGGATCGATACATAAAGAGCCCATATGCGGAAGTTTGTTGGAGTAGGAAGTAAAGGGTAAGTATTTAGTTTTTTCTACATTTAGAGTAAGTTTATTGTGGGTGAACCAATCTTTTATTTTTTTGAAGTCGGTTTCTGCTGTTACTTTCAGTTCCTGCCCAGAATTCGCAGAGTACGTTATTGCAGTGTCGTCTGCGAAACAAATCATCCTGGCCCTCGAAGTAAGCTGCAGTAAGGTATTGATGTAAACAATAAACAAGAGTGGACCCAAGACTGTACCTTGAGGTACACCAAAAGTTACACTTCTGGAATCACTATGGACTCCGTCAATATTCACTATTTGCATGCGGTTTGTCAAATAACACTTTAATAACCTGTGTACATTCCCTCTCAGTCCGCAATTTTCTAATTGTTCTAACAGAATTTTGTGATTTACTGTATCGAAGGCTTTTTTAAGGTGAACAAAAATCGTTAGAGTTGGGGTTTTTTTGTCAAGCATTTTGTATAAGTACTGAGTTAGCGAAATAATAGCATCCTCTGTTGAACGACCCTCCCGGAATCCGTATTGATTGTTTGAAATGATTTTATACTGGTCCAAAAAACCAATAATGCGTATTTTTAAAATTTTTTCAATTATTTTAGAAAAAAACCGATATTAATGTAATAGGGCGGTAATTATTGACATCCTCCCTCTGCCCATTTTTATGTAATGGTTTTATGATGCCTACCTTCAACACTTGAGGGAAACATCCTGTAGAGAAACACAAGTTAATTATATGGGTTAGTGGCTTAACAATTTGGTTACTTATTTCCTTTATTGTTTCAGCCGATATACCATCGTTACTACCTGGAGCCTTCCTTGATTTCAATGTTTTTATTATTTTCATTACTTCCGTTTCATCGGTGTCACTTAGATACATGGAATTTTTTATGGTACTCTTGTATATGCTTTGTAGTTATTACTGTCCAATTTAGGTACTCTATCATGTAATTCTTGTCCTATGGAGCTGAAATAGTCGTTGAATCGGTCGCAAATATGTTTTTTCACGCGAATTTTGTTCCCATTTTGGCCTTTAATTTCATCTATTTTTGTCTTAGGTCGCTCTTTGTTGCAGACGCGGTTTATAAGATCCCATAAAGATTTACTGTTATTTTTATTTTTATTTAATTTTACTTAATGTATCTACAAATTGTTTAAAACAGGGACACGGTCCTTACCAATGCAGGTCGAGCAGTTGTAAAATTTGCTAAAGAAAACATGAAACTCTTTTACATCAAATCAAACCAAAACAAAATATATAAAAAAAATAACTCAGACTCGAGTTTGGTACAAAATCGTTCTCAGACTTCCGCAAATAATGACAACCCGAATAATAATTAATAGAACATCAGAAACAACACTTGTAAGTTATACTCAAAGGCCTTCTCGTTCTTTCGTTTTGTTATCAACAGCACTTATTGAGGTGTTTGATAAAACTAAAAAACCTATAATATGTCGCATTCTTTTGGACAGGGGGTCTCAATCGAATTTTACTACACACGAAAACTAGTTGAAAAGCTCAAGGTACGTACAAAGGATGTATACGTTTCAGTTGAAGGTTTAAATGACTCGGAAAAATATATTACCGAAGAATGTCATATAAATACACTTTCACGTAATTCAGACTTTGAAACAAATCTCTCATTTCTTATAATACCTAAAATCACGGAACGTACACTTCAAGCACGATTAGATATTTCAAATATAAACATACCTACCCATATTATACTCGAAGGTCCAGATTTTAACGAACCTTCTACTTTCCGAAATATTTTAAGCTGCGGTCAAATTAAATTGGGAAAAAGACTACCTCTTCTACAGAACACACTTCTAGGGTGGATAGTAGCAGGCAAGATACCGCAATTAGATTCTACTCCCTATTCTAAATCAGAATCACGTTGCCTTTTTTCTGCTCAACCACGTGACTTTGATTTAGAAAAATGTTGGGCAATCGAATCAGTTGCATTCAATCCACGAGCAATAATGAGCAAAGAAGAAATATAATGCGAAAATTATTTTACTGGAACAACGACGCGCGATGTTAATGGTAGATTTTTGGTTAGGCTTTCATTAAAGGAAAATTACATGCAATTATAGCCAACTCCGAGGATATTGCCCTTAGTAGATTACGTTCAGTAGAACGTAGGCTGAACAAGTCACCAGGTGTATCTGCGTCATACAGAGATTTTATGACAGAATATGAAAAATTAAGCCATATAATATGTCTGAGATTTCACGAAATTTTAAATCGAAAACTTCCATTTTTTATTTACCTCACCAAAGTGTAGAGAAGCCCCAAAGTACCACTACAAAGGTACGTGTTGTTTTCGACGCTTCTTGCAAATCTTCTACAAATTTATCACTTAAGAGGGGGTTGCCGACAGCGAAAGTGACGTTAGATTTCGTATTTTTTTAAGTTGTATAGCATAAAATCTAATAACATTTTACCTGGAAAAAATTTAGTACAAACATCTCTGTCTTCATTCTAATCATAAGATCTTAAAAGCATATGCACTGGAATTATTATTTTTCCCAAGGTTTTCATAACCTATAAAACAAAACGTTGCTTTTAAGATCTTATGATTAAAATGAAGACAGAGATGTTTGTACTAAATTTTTGCCAGGTAAAATGTTATTAGATTTTATGCTATACAACTTTAAAAAATGCTAAATCTAACGTCACTTTCGCTGTCGGCAACCCCCACTTAACAATGTTTTGAAAGTCGGGCCGTCAGTTCAAAGAGATATTTTTGAAATTTTGATTCGTTCTTGAAGGCACGCAGTCGTTCTAATAGGAGATCTTGCAAAAATTTATCGACAAATTCTAATTCATCATGACGACAGAAATTTACAGAGAATTGTTTGGAGAAATGATCCAAATAATGCTGTGAAATATTTTCAACTGAATACGGAACAGCTTCAGCCTCATATCTCGCAACTCATTGTTTACTCCAGATTTCTATAGAAAATTGTAAAAAAAATCCCATTGAATCACAAATAATAGGGTCTGATTTTTATGTAGATGATCTCGTTACCGGAGCCAATGACGTAGATCTAAACTTGGGTTGTGTTAATGAAATAAAACGATTAAATAACGGCGAATATGTTGTAACAGATGAATCTAGTGAAAAAACACTAGGTATTACTTGGATACTTAATTCTGATGTTTTTGAATGTAAATCTCATCAAAATAAAGATTAAATATCACAACGTGCTACTAAAGGTATACCTAGTATTTTTAAAGTCACTTGAAACAGCATAAAAAACTCTAATTGCATAAAAAAACTCATAAGCGTCACGCAGTTTTTTAAAGATATACATATTCTAAAAGCAACATAATATTTCACTTTTAAGGGTTTTTTAAGGTTGTCGTCAAACACAACGTAAAGGTTAATGCACCATACAATATTGTCAAAAGGTCTCTAAAAAGCCATATCGATTACAACTATTTACGCAAGTATATCCTAAAATCTGTGAAATTATCGCACGCCTAATCCACCGCATTTCGCTGTACAAGTGGCCGGCCGTCGAACAGTGTAGCCCATACAAGTATTGGTGATATATTATATTAGGCGAGCATGCAGTCAATTGTTTTTACTACAATATCTATCGTCTCTGTCTCCTTCATCTCCTTTTACTTATAATACCAGGTGCGGTTTAATATGGTTAAAAAAGTGTTTTGACTCGTATTTTATTGCCGGAAGAGCCTGTTCTCGAGCTATCCTGGTAAAATATAAATGAACTCACTTGGAACACAGTGATATACGAGGCGAGATCTATTTCATAACTTTTACCACGCTCTGCTACTGGTAAAAATACCAGACTTATCAGCCGAAATCACCCGTATAAAATTCACAGGTTTTTATGCTGTTCCAAGTGACTTTAGAAATACTATACCTACGATTTTGTCGTATATTACAAAAATTTTTGATCCACTAGGACTACTTGGACCTATTTCAATTCGTGCCAAAATTATTATGCAAAAATTATGGATGTTAAATTTAGATTGGGATGAGGAAATAACACACGAGCTTTGTATAGAATGGAACAATTTTATCAAGGAAATTAATCAATCAAATAGGATCATTACAAATTCCAAGACATGTCATTAGTAATAATCCCATCTTTATACAAATCCATGGTTTTGCAGATGCAAGTGAATGCGTAGGTAAATGCATGTTGCATTTATATTCGTTCACATTTGCTTTGCGCAAAATCACTTGACTCTTCCGCGCCTAGAGTTATGTGGTGTGGTTTTATTAGCTAACTTGTTAAATAAGTGTATAAAATCCCTAGAACTTGAAATACAATCTATTTTTCTGTGGACTGATTCCACAATTGTTCTATGTTGGTTACATCGTGAACCTTCTTCTTTAAAGACTTTTGTCGCAAACAGAGTTGCTGAAGTTCAAACACTAACAAATATTCTTGACTGGAACTATACCTATAGCATCTGAAAATAATCCTGCAGACATAATTTCTCGTGGGGTTAATTTAAAGGATTTGTCTCAGTCTAATTTGTGGTGGCACGGCCCCCAATTTCTTTCGCAAGGTGAAGAATATTGGCCAAAAAATTGAAATGCGTCTAATTTTACTCGTTCATCTGACATCTCTGAATGTAAAAGGATCATCGCTTTAAAGTTATCAAAAAATATTGATGAAGATGTTGAAGATTTTAATCTATTTATAAAATTTTCATCGTTAGATACTCTCATTCGCGTTACAGCTTATTGCTTGCGTTTAAATAATAATTCGAGAGACAACGCTAATAGAAAATCTGGAAGATTATCCAACGATGAACTTGATCGATCCACAAATGCAATAGTAAAAATATTACAACAAAAATCATTTCCTGATGAATTATCTAAATTAGGTGAGAAAAATGTTAGTAAAAAAAGCAATTTGAAATATTTATCACTATTTTTAGATGCTAATGGCATAATAAGATAGGCGGTAGATTCAAAAATTCAAATCTCATGTTCAACCAGAAACATCAAATTGTTTTACCATATAAACACTCTTTTACCAATCTAATAATAAGTTTTGAACATTACATTCAGGTGTTCAAAATACACTTTCACACATAAGTAGATACGTCAAAAATACTGGCCAATAAATGGAAAACAAGCCGTTAAAATTTACATTCGGAAGTGCATTCCCTGTTTTAAGGCAAGGCCGGCTAAATTTGAAACGAAAATGGGTGAATTACCACGTGCTCGTATTTCTCCTTCTCGCCCTTTTTTGACAGTCGCAATAGGCTATGCAGGACCTACGACCTTATGAATTAAAGGGTGGAAAAACTAGATCTAAAAAATCATTAAAGGATATTTTTGCATTTTCATTTGTTTAGTGTCAAAAGCGGTTCATATTGAGCTGATTACAGATTTAAGTAGCGAAGGTTTCCTGAGCATTATGAAATGATTCGTGTCTCGTCGTGGATTGTGCTCAGATATTTTTTCAGGTAATGCTACAAATTTTGTCGGCGCTAATAATTTCTCTCAGTTCAAAGGTTGACAGAACAATCCGAATTTCGAAGATATCTTTCTAATTCAAAAATAAATTGGCATTTCATTCCGCCGCGTTCACCTCATTTCGGAGGACTCTGGGAGTCTTGTGTAAAATTGTGCAAATACCATTTAAAAAGGATATTAAATGGTACCCATTTAACATATGAAGAGTTTTATACCCTTTTAACTCAGATCGAGGCAATTTTGAACTCTCGTCGCCTAATCCCACTCTCTTCCGATCCAAACGATCTCGAACCTATAACGCCTGGTCACCTGATTATTGGAACCCAATTGGCAGCTATCCCGGAGCGCAATTATTTAAATACGAAAGTAAATTTTATCAAGAGATACCGTCATCTTCAGTTAATGAGCCAGCAATTTTGATCTCGTTGGTCCAAGGACTATTTACATCAGATTCAACAACGTACAAAGTGGCAGTTTGACAAGAAGCCTGGTAGGTATTCAAGTTGACTCCTTAGTGCTAATAAAAGAAGACAACGTTCCACCTTTTCATTGACCAATGGGTCGAATCATCGAAGTTATACCTGGCAAAGATAATATCGTGCGTGTGGTAAAAATCAAAACCAAAAATGGTGTGCAAAGAGCTGTAACAAGGATCGCTGTGTTACCACTCGACAAGTAACTGTATATTAGTTAATTTATTGAAGGACTTGTAACCTATAGGCCTTCAAAGGGGAGAGTATATTGGAACGTCCCTGTATACTATAAAAAAAGTTCTGTATCTTAGAGACAATTTTGATTGTAAAAAAGTAATATATCTAATAAAAGTCAAATAAAAAGAAATTACGGAGTTTTGTATCTGAAGCAGCATAGCTAAAGACAAGCCCGTCGACACTCTCACGCCAATAACCATGCCCGACGCGGATGGCGGGAACCGCACGATGACTCGCCCTGATTCGAACATTTTCGGATTGAATCGGATATCTTCGTCCATTCTCGACCCATTTCACTACCTGATTGGTTGTGACGCCAAAAGGAAGCGGACATCTTCGAGTCTGATTGGGTAAGGGAAAAGGGGGCGGGGCACAATCGTCCCGGTGACGTCATCGCCGGCTGGCTCGAATCCAGTGGCGGATACAGGTGAGGGGCGGGAGGGCGACCGCCCCCCTTTTTCTACAACCATTATTACAACCAGAGTATTAGGTTTTGATATACTCGATTTTTGACCCATTATAAAGTTCGAAAAATTCAGTAATTTGAGATAGCACAGATAAGAATACTCTGTATATTTTGTATTGGACCTTTGCACACCAACACCTTGAGTGGTCGTATTGACCATTCAACTGTTTTTAGGGGATTCCATGGCACACTTGACTTGGCAGATGCCTTTAAAATTCTTATTTTGCTTAACTTTGACTCCCTGCAGAATAAAACTCCCTGTATATTTTTATTCAAATTTGGTGTGTAAGGGTTTTGGGATGCTCTGATTAACGCTGCGGGGTCAGATTTTATTAAGTCGTTTGCTAAATTTTAATTACGCGCCGCGCGCCCTGTATGTTGCGCAGTGTGGTTGGTACCAGCCGGCCATTGACTTGTAAGCTGCCTTCGGCACGAGACGTTTCGCTCCGTCTAAATAAAGGAAATAAGAGTAAATTTCCACGTCTCTTCATTCACTGAACCTACAGAAACAGTCGCTATTCGCTATCGAAGTAATTGGACGAATCATTGGTCCAGTCGCGCCGGATTTGTGCCGGAAAAGTCGAGTGGAAATCACGGGTTTTTGCGACGACCGGCGGCGGCGGCAGCACAGTACAGCACAGCTGGGATCAGCGGGCCCAATGGCGTCGCGTCGGGCACGGCCCCCCCCAGAGTTTTTTTAGGTGGGAATTTTATAATACTACTAATATATTCAGAGCAAACACTTAATTAATTACATGAGCGGTGATGGTGCTTAGTTTTGGCCTCATGGGCTGCGGTACTCACCGCATGGCCGCGCGTGCATAGATTTGTTCGCCTCGCACTTGATAGAATGTTTTGCCCAAAAAAGCAGTCGAAGAATGATGTTTTATTGAGTAAATATGATGTGCCTGTCGTGTAAAAGATGTGATATTTTTACAAGCCTTTATTTAACTTGTCCTGTTAGTATGTAGGTGTGTAGGTATGTATGTATACATATCACGAACGATGATCCCCGCATCACAATGGTTGATAATGTAATTTCCATTGTCGACCATTGTGACGCAGAAATCATCGTTCGTGATATCCACTATAATATGTAGGTCGAATCTTGCAAGCTGAGTTAGAACCACTTCTTGACATCCGATTGAGCTGAAATTTTGCATACACCTTTAGTTTTGGTGACAATACAATATGCAATACTCAATATTGTAATACTTTCAAAATGGCCGTCGTCACTAGATGGCGGATGATGTGTTTTTTACCAACCCCCTTAATATGGGTATTAAATGAAATTGAAGAGCAAACAATGATAAAGTTAGTGGTTAGTGGCATCATACTAAATTCAATATGGCCGCCGCTCCAAGATGGCGGATTACATTTTCTCTTCAACTAATATGGGTATCAAATAAAAGGGCTTGAAGAGTAGAAAACGATAAAGTTAGTGACATCACACTAAATTCATAATGGCGGCCGCCCGAAGATGGTGACCTATTTCTGCACAACCTACTTGGCATGGGTATGAAATGAAAGGGTATGACGAGTACAAAAAAAAGGTACCCTAAGTGATATCATACTAAATCCAATATACCTAGCGGATGTCCCAAGATGGTGGACTAAATTTCTTTACCACCCTCCTGATATGGAAATCAAATAAGTACTAAAAAGCACAACATAAAATAAAAGGTAAAAATCTTTTTAAAAACCAGCTTTTATTTAAACCATGTACTAAAATGAATAAAGTAATATAAAATAAGTCTAGGTTTTCGTTAAGATAATTCTATGCCAAATTGCGACAAGTTTTTGTAAATCAAAAAGCATGTCGCGTGAGATGTTCATAAAAGTAGGTAGGTAGGTATGCAGCTTATAAATTATGTTGCGGTATTATTAAGCATTATATCAATGAATTTATATAACTTTTACATTGCTAAATTATTCTTGTTATTTAGACCTCCGCCCCCGTTTAAATTTATGACACATTCAGAAAATAAACCAACGCCGACAGGGCGTAGGTATAATCGCATTTGCCTTGGATACTCAAGCGTCATGTTTGTTTACTCGAATGCTACAGTCGAGGCTGTCAATAAACTCGTTCAAAATGAGTCATTTTGGAAATGTAAACATAGAAAAAATTAATACAGAAATTATTAAATCGTATTGGTGAAATAATCTCGACAAATACCACTCGTGCCGGAAATTTTTCTAGATAATTTTATTCTCAAGCCCTATTTTTTCCACTAGCAAAACCACTCGTACAAATTGGGTTTATATTTTCAGAGATAAAATAAAAGCCCAATTTATACTCGTGATCTTTCTAGGCAAAATAGCGCTTTCGAAAAAATTATCGATAAAATTTCCGGCACTAGTGATATTACATTGTAACGAAGTTACTAGGAATTTCCCGCTAGTTCTGAATTTTCGTTTTATTTCATTTATTTCTTCGCCGCGCTGTTTGGAACAACCGGCCGACCGCCGTAGTTTTTATATATTCATGAATGATTCTTTTTTTCTACATAGGAGACCGGCGGTCGATATTTCGAATTGCATTTAATTAAACTTTGGTTTTGATTATTTTCCGGCTTTCCGCCGCTTGTAAAGAATTGTTTATGTCATCCTAAGGGATGAGGGATACCGGCTAGGGGTAGAATCGGGATATTAATTCAAATTACAGCTAGAGCCGCCGTTCTTTTTGTGAATCCGGGTATACTGGACATGCCCGACCCAGAGAGACCACCGTCCGAGCCCTATGGGGGGTGCAACTACCCCTAACGGCCACTCTAGCCTCCGGCAGCCGTTTTGGAAGCCAGAAGAGTAGGGACGCTCACCTGAGTCCCCGCCACGGCCCCGACCAATGGGCGGCCGGCACACTCATCTGTAGAGGGGCGCCACCGAGGCCGATAAATACGCTGCGGCTGCCGAGGAGGCTCTCTCTCCTCTCTGATTTCCGGCATATTTCCTGGTGAGCATTATTAGGTTAGATTTAGAAACTGTCCCGAACCGTGTTCAAGATCAAGGTTAACTGAAGCTCGGCTTGGTACCGTGTTGGTGGCGTGAGTATCATCTACTGCCAACACCGGAAAAGTTGTTTAATCCTGAAACACAGTTTGCACCAAGCTTAGCCGAGTAGTATCGCTTGGACTGGGCGTGGATGACTCTTCCCGCGTCTTGTTAAATTTGCCGTATTTTCTACCAGTTGTCCTGAATAGTTTTGAGCTTGCTTAGCCTGTAGACAAAACCGTGTCAATAATAAAACAGAATTTCCGCGATAGAGGCTTAACCTGCACGTTTCTCTTTCCAGACATTTGCGTGGATCTCTCTGGACCGGCCGTGGACATAAAGTTAACATTGTTAAATCAATATTAACCAATACTTATTATTGTTAATCGAACAGTTAATAAACCGTGTTAAAATTTGCCAAATCCTCCTTATTTGTACCTACCTTCGACGCAATTAATTTTTCTCTGACGAATGCTATCCTGGGTATAAAGCGGAGCATACCGCTCTAAAAAACTGGCGCCTGAGCAAACCGTTTCACCGAAAGTCCGATTTTTCCTTTCTTAAATAAAAGAGGCTGAGGGTGAGTACACAAAAGGGAAAAATCGGACGTGATCGAAAATAACGCTATAACATACGATAATCGCACTAGACGCGACTGGGAGGCCCACCGAATGACCTTCCTACAATGAATGAAATGAAAACGTTTTTAATTTTTTTTTTTTTATTTTTTTATTTTTTTTTTCATCTTCATCTTAACAAACACCAAACGGTACTCACATGCCAAGGAAAGGAAAGACAGAACAAGCACTAGTAATAACAGCTGACTCCGTCAGCAAACATGAAGGACTAAAATCTAGAATTACATTTTCAACATATTAAAATTAAGTGAATAATATTAAAAGTGGTTCAGTAAGGTAACCTTATATCACAAATCTTGATGCAGCAGCAAATGCTGTTTTAGACATTTTATATCCGATGCAAAGAAGTCAAAGGACCCCTCAATCCTAAGAAAGTCATTGGATATACTCAACATGTGTCCTAGTGGCGTTGGCCTACTTGGATTGACCCAGAAGAGGTCCTTATCCGTAATTCGCAAGTGCACCTTAGGTACTCTAAAATTAATGAAATTCATTATTGCACAACCCTTATACTTAATATTATTCACAATACAGTAAACAAATATCACAGCTTGTATTTTTCTTCTTACATTTAAAGTTTTAAAATGAAAACTTTCGAGCATGGCCCTATAAGAGACCAAGTATGGATATGCATTGTTTTTCCTGACGTATAAGTATCTTAAAAAACGTTTTTGAACCTTTTCAATCAGGTCGACGTTAGTAGCTGTCGTAGGCAGCCAAACATTAGATGCATATTCAAGATGTGGTCTCACGAGAGCATTATACAACCTAATAATAGTACTTATTTGAAAATTCTTAGAATTACGCATCACAAATCCAAGAACCTTATGTGCCCTATTGGTAATGTAACAATAATGAGTATTGAACTTCAGACCTGCCTGAAAATTTATACCTAGATCTTTCACCTCTTCTTTTCTTTGAAATATGACATGGTCTTTATGATAATTTTGTACAAAATAATCAGTCTTTCGGGTAAATGTAACAGCCGCGCACTTGTTAACATTGACTTCCAACTTATTTTTGGCAAACCATGCCATAACAGAGTTCAGGTCAGATTGCAATTCGACGGTGTCATTTTCATCGAAAATAGTTTTGAATAATTTAAAATCATCGGCATAAAGTAAGCAGGTTGATCTAGTTACACAGGCCGGTAAGTCGTTAATGAACATAATAAAAAGGAGGGGGCCCAAGTTGCTCCCCTGGGGAACCCCAGACGTAACCATGATCTGCCCCGAAAGTGCCCCAGCCACCTTAACGGCCTGCATGCGATTCAACAGATAAGATGCAAGAAACTCCAAGGCACGAGCAGAGAATCCAAAATCAATCAACCGTCTCAGGAGAATGTGGTGATCAACCTTGTCGAACGCCTTTGTGCAATCCGTATATATCACATCTAGCTGTTTTTTGTTATTTATTGCCTCGAAGGCATTTTCGGCAAACACACAGAGATTTGTTGTTGTAGACTTGTCGGTTACAAAGCCATGCTGCAGCGGTGAAATTTTATCATTAAAGTGATCCCACAAATTGTTGTATATAACAGTCTCAAAAATTTTTGCCAAGCTATTCAAGAGACTTATGGGACGGTAGTTAGCTACATTATTCCTATTGCCGCTTTTATAGATTGGCACAATTGTTGCTTGTTTCAAAACCTTAGGAAAACAGCCTTTAGTAATAGCCAGGTTTAGAATGTAAGTTAAAGGTTTTACCAGAATATCAACACAGCCTTTATATATATACGAGGGAATGTTGTCGGGCCCAGTAGATCGTTTAGGTTTTAACTTCCTTATACTATTAGTTATGTCTAGTTCAGTAACTGTCGCAAAGGAAAAATTTCCAAAGCCACTAAGGTCGCCAAAGACTCCATCGGTGACATCTGAGGTCCCATATACAGATTTAAAATATTGCGCAAACGCATCGGCCACACCCCCCGGTGTGTTATATTTTTTATCGCCATAGGTCATCTCCTCTGGCACTCCACCCTTATTTGTTTTATTACGTATATACGACCAAAAACTAATTGGGTCTACATTTATACCATTCTCAATATTTTTTTGATAAGACGAATACTCAGATTTAGTTTGAAGTTTAATATCTTTTCTTATGGCATTAAATTCATTGACATCTAAAGTAGTTGCCCTACCCTTTGAAATTAAGCGATGCAACCTATTTTTCTTTTTAATTTTTTTAACTAGTCCAGTAGAAAACCAAGAGGGATACCCAGAAGACCTGACAGACCCTGTTGCCCCAAACCTCGGTATGCTTTTGTCAAGACAAATATACATGTTCCTATAAAAAACCTCCACGCTCCGATCAACATCCCCACACTCCAACAGATCCGACCAATCACACTCCCCCAAGAGTCGGTACAGAAGCGGGAAATCCCCCCTGGCAAAGTTATAAGTAAGCTCTTTAGTGTATGTTGAATCGCCCCGAGGCCTATCTACCAGCACATGCACGTTTAAGACCGGGTGGTACAGATCTTCGGTCACCAAGGGTTCACCTGAGCCCCTAGTTACTGTCACAAATGTATTTGAAATTACTAGATCCAGAATTCTATTCATAAAGTTAGGGATGGTGTTAAGTTGTTGTAAATTGCATACATTCAAAAATTGCCGCATCAAAACACTTGTCTCAGAGTTGTTATTTAAGAGATGTGGCAGATTGAAATCGCCCACAATGATAACATCAGCATTAGCCACCGAGAGTATATCATCGAAGAGACTGAGATAGCTCTCATATGTCTGTACATCGGAACTTGGTGGAAAATACACAACAGATAAGTATACAATCGTTTTCTTAAGCTTAATTTTAATTAACACACACTCGGCATCACATTCTGTCTGGACAACCTCAAAAGATATGTCCTTTTTAATTGCAAGGAGGACACCACCACCTCTAGTCTTATCTGACACTCTGTCCCATCTAACCACACTATACCTTTCATCGAACAACTCTGCATTATAAAATCCATCTTGTAACCACGTCTCCGTTAGGGCAATCACACAGTAGTCCTCCAGTAACACGTTAGTATACAAGTCTTCCGTCTTTGTTCTGAGTCCTCTTACGTTCTGATAATAGATAACGAAGTCTTTAATTCTGCTTGGCGTAACACCAGTAGTGTGCTTATTACCGACTAGGAAGCATTTAATCTCCGAGGATCTACCGGTTTCGGCAGCGGGACCCTCTTCTTCGTTAAAAAACGAGAGACCAATGCACCATTTGGCCACGTTTCCTTCCTCCAGGCTCTTTTAAAGTTATCTTGACTGATTGTCACCTTCATTGATGCATATAAATCTGGGCGCCTCGACCGATGCACCTCGCATACGACTTCAGGAAAGCTTTGGACGAGCAACCGTTTTAGGTCTTCGGGTGTGGTGCTTGGACTTAACCTAGAAACATGAAGTGCCACACATTTAGGCAAATGTTTATTTTAAGAGGCAAATGTGAATTATTGGAAAAATTAGAAGGTTCTAAACAAGAAAATAAATCGCATGGTAATAAAATTATTAATATCAAGAATAATGACAGATTTTCAAAGGTAGCAAAAAGGGGAATACATGCATTGGTGTCTAGTGATGATAGTGCCCGAGAGAGAGAAGTTTCGTGCTTTTTCTGCAAGAAAAACCACACTATTTTCAGGTGTGAAACCTTCGGAAAGTTAAACACAATTGAAAAATATTACGAGATAGGAAAATTAAAGTTATGTTTAAATTGTTTTAGTCCTTTTCATGCAGTTAACGTTTGCAAAAAATTAGGGTGTAAACATTGTAAAGAAATGCATAACACCATTCTCCATCTAGAAAAGTCGATGACAACCGCCGCGCACGTAGTCAGTGGGCCACCGAATATCGAACAGCGGGTCGATGCGCAGCAAACAGTGACGACTGCTACCGCGCTCTCGTTTGCACCGATTCAAAATACGGAGATACAGCGGAATGATGGTACCCTAGTGTTAATATCGGGCGCTGACAAGAATACTCATATAAAATTAAAAAGGGCTGCTAGCAATAGCAACAAGGTATTTTCTCTTTCGCTTTTAGCAACAGCAATGGTACATATAAAGGATACAAATGGAAAGTTAATTCCTGCTAGAATGTTGTTAGATCCGGGATCGCAGAGTAATTTTGTAAGGGAAAGGTTACTTATGTAGCGATTCAGGATTGCAAAAAATCCCTGTTAATTTTGCAATTTCGGGCGTAGGCAACAATACTACGATTCCATGTAAATATAAAACAGATATAGAAATAAATTCACGTTTGTCCGGTTACTCAAAGGAAATTACTTGTTTAATTTTACCAAAGTTGACACAGGCAATGCCAGTCTGTTCGTTCGAAACAAGTAGTCTAGATATTCCAAAGGATACGAATATTGCGGATCCGAATTTTAATGTGAAATCAGAGATTGACATTTTATGCGGCGTTGGCTTAATTTTACGAATTAATATTGATGCAACAGATAAATTTAAAAAACGGTCTTGTTATACAGAACACAAAATTAGGATGGGTTGTAGCGGGTGATCTCTGTTATCTGATTGTTAATCCAAGACAAATTTCTATTTTACATTACATTACATTTACATTACATTTACATCTTTATAGGACAGTTTACTAAGGTTTTGGCAAGTAGAGGAAATTGATAAGAGGGAAATCGAAGATGATTTTTGCGAAAAACATTTTAAGGAAAATTTTAAGCGTGATAAAAATGGACGGTTTGTAGTAAAAATACCATTTACAGAGAATTTGTGCGAATTGGGCAATTCAAAACAAGTCGCTTTACAACGGTTCATGATTCTAGAAAAAAGACTAGAAAGAAACGAACAATTGCGTAATCAATATATTGAATTTATGACAGAGTACGAAGAAATGGTTAATGTACCCGGTAAGATCTAGAATTTAGAAGACGGTACGGCTACTATATTGCGCATCACGCGGTTTTGAAGGAGAGCAGTTTGACGACGAAATGTAGAGTTGTGTTTGATGCCTCTGCCAAGACAGACAACAATATGTCATTAAATTCAGTCCACCATCCGGCGGGACCTACTATTCAGAGCGGTTTATTTGAAATTTTGTTGCGTTTTAGGCAATTTAGTTACCTGATAAATGCAGACATTTGCAAAATGTACAGATGTATAGCGATAGACCCGGAACAGGCGAAATATCAAAGAATTTTTTTGGCGGACAGATCCTTCGAAAAACATTGAATGTTATGAACTTCAGACGGTGACATACGGCGTGGCTTCTTCGCCATTTATAGCTACACGGTGTTTAGTGCAGTTGGCAATCGGAAATCAGAAGAAATATCCACTAGCTTGCGAAGTTATTAAATCTAGCTTTTACATGGATGATTTGTTATATTCACATGACTCAGAAGAAGTTCTTTTAAAATTGCATTCTGATATTACAAAAATAATTTCAAGTGCAGGTTTCGAGTCACGAAAGTGGCTATCTAATAGTGAAGATCTTTGTAATAAATTTGAAGTTAATACCAAATTAGACAATAGCATTTTGGTTCTAGGAGAGAACGAGCAAAACAAAACTCTGGGCGTATATTGGAATCAGAAATCGGATGTTATACAGTATCGTATCAGAAAATTTGAGCCTCAGCCAAATAATGTTGTCACAAAGAGGTTAATATTGTCAATTATAAGCCAAATTTTTGACCCTATGTCATTATTAGGTCCAGTCATTATTAATGCGAAATTAATTATGCAAGCACTGTGGTGCGAAGGGTTAAATTGGGACGAGCCAGTATCAAGCCATATTTATCAAAGGTGGCTAGAGTTTTGTGACGATTTGCAACTTTTAAATGATCTTAAAATTACCAGAAAGGTTTTGATGGCTGATGCGGAATATTTCGAATTACATATTTTTTCGGATGCTTCAGAAAAGGGTTATGGCTCTTGCATCTACATAAGAAGTAAGCAGGGCAGTGTTTTTGTTTCAAAACTGTTATGTGCTAAGAGTAAAGTAGCGCCCTTAAAGCAATTAACTTTACCCAGATTAGAGCTGTGCGCTGCGGTTTTGGGTGCAAGACTTGCGCATAAGGTACGGGATTCTTTAACTATAGAGTTTCAACAAACCTTCTATTGGACAGATTCGACTATTACTCTTTGTTGGATACAAGGTGCACCAGAAAGATGGAAAACGTTTGTAGCAAATCAAGTAAGCGTTATCCAGACTTTGAAGAATACTGAAAATTGGCAATTGGCACCATGTTAAGGGTTCTGAAAATCCCTCAGACATAATTTCACGCGGGAGTTCGGCTAGACAACTGTTAGAAAACAATAGACCGGGAGGTGGCGAACAAAGTTAGTCAACAAGCCTTACAAAAGGTTGATTATTTTTTAATATTAGGGTGATATCCAGAGTACCTATATCTCAAACTCTGCCGTCCCTACTTGGTCACTTAAACTTAGGGGTTAAAATTTATCAAAAAGTGCGTTGTAGTAAACGTTACATTTCAAGAATAATTCCATTTCAGTCCGAAAGCTGACCTCCCTTGGATTATAAATCCGACTTAGCAGAGAAAATAAAGCGCAGCTTTCGCCTCGGCAGAGGCCTGTGAATTTGAGTCGAGTAGTTGACTAAATACTAAACATCCAGTTTCATGGATAAACTATAGCTCATTTTTTTCTTTATTTAATGTTGATTTTAAAAATGTAAAGGCAGAGAAAAAAATCGGCAGCGTTTTAGGAGCAGAGGCTCGCATTTCTCGAAAATTAATTCGATACGAGATGACTAACCCAGTAAACGTGACGTGTTATGAACAAACTGTAGCTCATTTTGCTTGTTATCAAGTACTTATTCTAAAACATAAAAGGCAGAGAAAAATCTAGTAGCGTTTGGCAAGCAGAGGCTACCAAGTTTTGAAAAAAAAATTTTTTTTTGAAGCCTCTTTCTTGCGTGTTCAAAACAGTTTTTTATTAATTTGGCTACAAAATAATGTCGTAACACTAAACGGCAAAAAGTCTTACAATGCCACTGTTTGCATTAACCCCTTATCAACCTATTTTACCATATTTTACTTTACCCGAACAACTACCGCCTACTGCACTGCCTCTGTTATTATGCTGCTATCCACGTTTCAATCTAAAGGAAAGAAGTTTTAGTTATACCGCTGTAAGCATATAACTTTTAAACATGGATCATACGTTGGTTTTATACTGATGCATGGGTAGGTAAGTTCCTATCAATTTAACAATTTGATTTTAGAATGCCTCTATTTCGTTAGTGGAATTGATTATTTGCATGTCCTTTCTTAAGACAATACTAGTTGATTTTTAATGCAAAATGAGGAAGACGTGATTATTATTTGACGTTATTTATTGAATTTTCGATATCGAATATAATATTGTCTATATTTCGCCATCTCTATACCGGTATATTTTATTCCAAACAGTTCACTTTTGCTTGAAGCCAGAGTACCTCGCGTGCGTTTGTTTGCGATTTTTTTTGCGATACCATTGCGCATTTTTAAGATGTCTGAGAGTTATATGCTACCAGTAACTAAAAAAAGGCAAAATTAGGACGAGTTTTTGTAGTGTAGAAGCTCAACTCTACTTTGAACATTTCCCATGTAACTAAATTTCATTTATATAAAATATATTTTAAATGAATATGGATTTTTTGCCGACTTTCATCTTTTTTTTCCCTGACTTAATGTGCTTAACCCCCTTTTACAATTTCTCTGGACACCCCATGTTACAAAAATATTACTAACAAAACATTTTACCAAAACAAGATACCCCAGATAACATTTTAAAAATTGGTTACTAACAAGTCTATTTCTTAAATTTTAAAATTTGTTTTACTCAAAACTTTTGTTTTGTGACCCCATCTTTTTAGCCTGCAGTCTTCAAATGTTTAACTGATTTTAGTTTGTTTTTTTACGGGGGAACTTTATATTTATGTGAGAATTATACAGAAATTGGTTATTTCTTGGTCTTGTTGTTTTTAAGTCGTTAGGTTTACACATTCACATACAAACCTGTAAAATGATAACTTATAGCCCTGCTAGCATTATTTATGATTTTTTTGATATTATATAAACTAATAGATATTTTGATATTCATGCTATTTTGTTATTTATTTTAATTTGTTAAAATCATAACATACAGGGTGATTCAGTTCCGGTGCTCAACATGGGGATCTCGGAAACCGTAACAAATACGAAGTTGGTCAAATGGAGGCAAACTTGCGCCTTTGGGCGCCTAACAATATGCCGTTGAGAAAGTAAAAATATTTTCATGGGTTGCTGAGATATTTAAGAAAAACCGAATTTTTGAAATTTAGATTTTATTTTTTCTGGCGCCATTTGCAATAATATTGAAAAATAATTTATACTTTTTCATTGCAACTTTTTCTGGACTACGTCATAGTATTTTTAGATTTTCGGGGCGACGTTTCGTTTTTGAGATAGAGGGATCATCTTCATTTTTTAAATACGGACCTGGATTTTTTATTGCTTATTTCGAAATGAATCGTTGTCCTGAGTACAACGATGTATGACACATACATATTTTTTCTCGTTTTAGCTGCTACAATGCATATTTACTAAGAAAAAAATTAATACGGTCCTGGACTATGCATTTTTCTCTTTTTTTTTCAAAACTATTCCAGTTATAACAGGTAATCATTATTTTAATACCTACCGGATTAATTATACTCCATGTTTGTCATATTTTGAAATTTTTTATACTTTAGGTAAATAACAACAAATAATAACAATAGTGAGATACATTTTACCTAAAGTATAAAAAATAATTTCAAAATATGACAAACATAGAGTGTAATTAATCCGGTAGGTATAACAAAATGATTACTTTTTATAATTATTGGAATAGCTTTGAAAAAAAGAGAGAAAAATGCACAGGACCGTATTAATTTTTTCGTAGTAAATGTGTATTTTGGCGGCCAAACCGGGAAAAGTATGTATGTGACATACATCGTTGTACTCAGGACAATGATTTATTTCGAAATATGGAATAAAAAATCCAGGTCAGTATTATCTATCTATCTCAAAAACGAAACGTCGCCCCAAAAATCTAAAAATACCAGGACGTAGTCCAGAAAAAGTTGCTATGAAAAAGTGTAATTTATTTTTCAATATTATCGCAAATGACGCCAGAAAAAAATAAAATCTAATTTCCAAAAATTCCGTTTTTCTTAAATATCTCGGCAACCCATGAAAATATTTTAACTTTCTCAACGGCATATTGCCCAAAGGCGCAAGTTTGCCTCCATTTGACCGACTTCGTATCTGTTACGGTTTCCGAGATCCCCATGTTGAGCACCGGAACTGAATCACCCTCTATATGGAGGATATAACGTATATTAGGCTGGCAGCTATTTTTTGTTTGTTTTCTTATTTCAGTTGTCTATGATAAGATAAGTATAATAATTATTTGTAGATGCAATATTGGTTAAATATAAGCTAATTTACCTTAATACATGTTTTAAAGTAAGTTGAAATTGTGTTTGCTTCTTTGCCGACAGTTTTTTTGTTACTAATAGTAATAAATGTATTAATTATTAAATGAAAGCAAATTTTATTCTAAATATACTCCGCAGTTTTATTCTTACATTCACTTTCTATTATTTACTACCTACGAAAATATTGAATTTGGATCACACATCAATAAAATCAGTTGATAATTTGTATTAAATAACTACATATACGTCCAATTAACTATGGGTTGGGATACAAACCTAAGCGATTTTTGATGTTTTCAAAAACTTCTTCCCTTCAGAATGAAACGCGGATAGCAGCATAATACAGAGGCAGTGCAGTAGGCGGTGTTGTTGAGTAAAGTAAAATATGGTAAAATAGGTTGATAAGGGGTTAATGCAAACAGTGGCATTGTAAGACTTTTTGCCGTTTAGTGTTACGACATTATTTTGTAGCCAAATTGATAAAAAACTGTTTTGAACACGCAAGAAAGAGGCTTAAATTTTTTTTTTTTTCAAAAACTTGATAGCCTCTGTTTGCCAAACGCTACTAGATTTTTCTCTGCCTTTTATGTTTTAGAATAAGTAATTGATAACAAGCAAAATGAGCTACAGTTTGTTCATAACACATCACGTTTACTGGGTTAGTCATCTCGCAAAACGCTGCCGATTTTTTTCTCTGCCTTTACATTTTTAAAATCAACATTAAATAAAGAAAAAAATGAGCTATAGTTTATCCATGAAACTGGATGTTTAGTATTTAGTCAACTCTACTCAAATTCACAGGCCTCTGCCGAGGCGAAAGCTGCGCTTTATTTTCTCTGCTAAGTCGGATTTATAATCCAAGGGAGGTCAGCTTTCGGACTGAAATGGAATTATTCTTGAAATTTAACGTTTACTAAAACGCACTTTTTGATAAATTTTAACCCCCTCCCCAAGTTTAAGTGACCAAGTAGGGACCGCAGAGTTTGTAATATAGGTAGGTACTCTGGATATCACCTTAATATTAAAAAATAATCAACCTTTTGTAAGGCTTGTTGACTAACTTTGTGCGCCACCTCCCGGTCTACAAGCTATGGTTTGAAGGGCCTTGTCGGCTAAAATTGCATGAATCAAATTGGTCATTGGAAAATGTCACCAAGCTAGATACAATTTCTGAACAGCGAACAGTGGCACATTTGGCAATACCAGTGAATGACTGCGACATTTTTACCAGGGTTTCTTCTTTAGAAAAATTAAAGCGAATTATTTCATATTGTAGACGATTTATTCATAATTCAAAATTACCGAATAATAAATTTGTTGGTCCTTTGAGTGCTCAAGAATTAAACGACACGATGATAGTGTTGGTAAAAATATCGCAAGTTCAAAGTTTTGGTCAAGAGTTACAAGATTTAAGAAAAAGGGGTTGTGTACACAAATCAAGTCCTATAGCGTCATTAAATCCCTTTGTTGACAATAATAATATTATAGGCCAATCAAATTAAATCGAAAAAAACCGTTTTTAGGAATTAATTTCCAGCAACTGGTCCTAAATGCATGTAATCTGAGTTTGCACCATCCCAGGTGGTGAGCTTAACTTTTGGTAGCGAAAAAACCGACAAATGTTTGCACTTTTTTAGTTTTTTGCTTGTAGCTGGAAAACGGTGCGTCGGACGGAAAATGTCATTCCATTCAATAATACAGAGGACTAAATGTCGAATGACCTATAAAACATCAAATTTGGTTTACTGGTATAGCCGAAATCCAATGTTAAAAACGAAGAAAATATCGTATTTTGGTGCAAACTTACATTTTGCGACTATCTAAGACTACTTATCTTTAAAACAGATACTTTTATTGAAATACCCATGGAATGAAAGTTGTGGGGAATAAAATTTTACGTTATATAGATACCTCAGTTTTTAAATTTAGTCATTTATAATTCGAAATTTGACATCAATTCAAAATCGTTTTTCGACATTTTGAGTCATTTGAAGTCATGTAAGGTAAAAAAATATCAAAATTTTGTACCAAAACAGCACTTCTTATTGCTTTGCAATGTTAAAGTAATATGCACAACCTGAATCTCTATTCGAGTAGTAGAAATAAAAATCATTATTAAGTTTATCAAAGTTCTGTATATTAATAAGTATTATATAATTTTAGTATTTTAATATTATTATTATTAGTATTATCTATATATTAATAAGTATTATTAATATTAATTTAGTAATAAGTAAATTAATCACAGTTCCTAGTAGTAGGTGCAATGAAGTAACAAAAACACTTAAAGTTTATTGATGAAATATAAATGTAAACATTATGGTATAAATTAATAGGCATGCAGCACAAAATATGGCAGCATTCATTTTCGCATATTCTTAGATATCGATGGCCCTTCATCTGAGAAGCTCGAAAGGCGCGGTTGTATATCGAGGTCCTCTTCATCTGGATCATCTTCAAAGGGACTATCCTCACCTATTTCAGCTTCTACGGCAATGTAAGTCTCATCCTCAAAGGGTGCTGAATTTGAGCATGACTGGCCGTTGCAGTTGACGCATATTGTATTACATTTCATGCCTACTTTTCGGCAGCTGCACTTCCCTGTACAGTCCTTTGTACATCTGCAGGACACAGTATTGAGAACTTCAGCTGGAGCTGGATCCTTGGTTTTTATTATGGGGAGAAGGCCAAGGTCCGTCCTCCTCCAACCCCAGCTCAGAGGATCCTTTGGTTTATCACACCAGCCCTGGATTTAAAAGTACACCCGCAGAATATGTTGGGCGGCGACTGCATTTGTTGGAGGTAGAGAGGCCACTTCGAAAGTCGGCTTTGTTAGAGATTTTGAAAACATCTCGTAACGGATTTGGTCCAAGGAGGTCACCTCTGCCCTAGGTGAATAGAGGGCTGCCAAGAACAGTTGACCTGCTGAAATGAGAACCTCAGGATCTGCATCTTCAAGATGAAAAACCTTGACAGTCACTTGTAAGAAGCTTAACAAACTTCAACTTCCCTTGGTGATAGAATACAGAGGTTGTATCGCATCCACTGATTGCATGTAGGAACAGGCTATTCTGTTTGACAACTGACGAGAAGTTGAAGTACTTGGGAAAGTAAAATGCATTCTGAGAGGTTCCCTTTCCAGGTTTCATGATGTAAATGTTGGATGAATTTGGTGCTTTGGCGGTTAATAGGATCAATAAATCGGTGTCCTCCCCGATTAAGTTAAAAAAAAACAGACTTTAAATTGATACAAAATTTGGTATTTTAAAATGACTAAATTTAAAAACGGAGGTATCTATATAACGTAAAATTTTATTTCCAACAACTTTTATTCCATGGGAATTTCAACAAAAGTATCTGTTTTATAGATAAGTAGTCTTAGATAGTCGCAAAATGTAAGTTTGCACCAAAATACTAAATTTTCTTCGTTTTTAACATTGGATTTCGGCTATACCACTAAACAAAATTTGATATTTTATATGTCGTTCGACACAGAATTTAGTCCTTTTTATTATTAAATGGAATGACATTTTCCTTCCGACGCACCGTTTTCCAGCTACAAGCAAAAAACTAAAAAAGGTGCAAACATTTGGCGGTTTTTTGGCTACCAAAAGTTAAGCTCACCACCTGGGATGGTGCAAACTTAAATTGCACTCATCTAGGCCAGAATAAAGATATTAAAATGATTTCCAGCTTGCTGGAAATTAATTCCTCAAAATATATTAATTTGATTGGCCTATTATTAGAGTTGGAGGTAATGCAGATGTCCCTTATAACAGGAAACATCAAATGTTATTACATAACAAACATCCGCTTACCGTGTTAATATTCAATAAAGAACACCAGAGATTACTTCATTGCGGTCCGCAACAGTTACTTTATTCGGTTAGGGAAACTTACTGGTCAATTTCTGGCCGTAATTTGGCAAAACAAGTAGTGCACAGATGCGTGGTGTGTTTTAAGGCAAAACCAATACGATGCGATTATATTATGGGAAATCTGCCAAAGGAACGGATAAATCAGTTTGCACCCTTTGTCAACACCGGTTGCGATTACGCCGGACCTTTCCTTTTGAACGACAGGAAAACAAGAAACCCTTCCATCACCAAGGCATGGATCTGTATTTTTATATGTATGTCGACCAAGGCTATGCATTTAGATGTAGTAACAGACCTAACCACTCAAGCGTACTTGTCGTGTCTTAAGAGATTCATAGCTCGTAGGGGCCGACCTTCTTGCATTTTTTCGGACAATGGCACATTTGTTGGCGCAAATACCGAGCTTTTGAACTTTTTTAACGGGCATGGTCAACGTATCGAAGCTAGTATGTCTAAGGAAGGTATTTCGTGGAAGTTTATCCCACCTCGGGCTCCAAATTTCGGAGGTCTTTGGGA
Source organism: Pseudeuparius sepicola (assembly GCA_963920635.1). NCBI lineage: Eukaryota > Metazoa > Arthropoda > Insecta > Coleoptera > Anthribidae > Pseudeuparius > Pseudeuparius sepicola. The sequence goes on along the minus strand of OY987302.1, from coordinate 38,760,150 downwards.
GGCCGGTGTCAAGAGTGTAAAACATCACTTGAAAAGAGTAATAGGTACCGCGACACTACACTACGAGGACTTTCACACGATTTTGACGCAAATAGAATCGATATTGAACTCACAGCCACTTAGCCCCCTATCTTCTATTCCAGATGATTATGTTCCTTTAACTGCTGGACATTTCCTTGTCGGTAGACCCTTAACCTCCATACCTGAAACCAATCTGATTCCTATCCCAGAAAATCGTCTAGATCATTATAAGAGACTTCAACAAGTTCTTCAGAAGTTTTGGCAGAGCTGGAGCATCGAGTACGTGTCAGAACTTCAGTCCAGGCTTAAATGGCAGCAGCATTCTTCGGAGTTGCTAAAGGTTGGCAGTTTGGTTCTTGTCAAGGAGGACAACCTTCCCCCTCTGCAATGGAAAACGGCGAGAGTTCGAGAGCTTCATCCAGGTGAAGACAAGGTCACGCGAGTAGTGACTCTCCAATACAGTGACGGCGGTGTAGTGAGACGCTCCATTCGTAAGGTGTGCGTGCTACCAATTTAAAGTGCAATAGCACTTATGTTCCCGGCAGTGACTTCTAGATTTAAGGTTAATATGTTCAGCTTTCGGTTCAGCTGTAAGCTGCAATTGTTTGTTTGTTTAGACTTAGAACTTCTTTATGTTGAAATCTTTATATTTCAAGGCCGGCGGCATGTCAAGTCGTTTGCTAAATTTGAATTACGCGCCGCACGCCATGTATGTTGCGCCGTGTGGTTGGTACCAGCCGGCCATTGACTTGTAAGCTGCCTTCGTCACGAGACGTTCCGCTCTGTCTAAATAAAGGAAATAAGAGTAAATTTCCACGTGCTTTCATTCACTGAACCTACAGAAACAGTCGCTATTCGCTATCGAAGTAACTGGACGAATCAAATTTAAATAAAAAAATCGCTAAATGGTTTTCGTGAAAATCGGGGGTATAAAAAAAATCGCAGCCGGCCCTGGATTTGCACTTTGAAAATGGCAGGAAGGTCAAAAGAAGCGGAAAATTCTGGACACTGTCCAGCTTCAATCCTTGACAATGCCAAAGGACTATATGCAGACGAAATATGACTTTGAATTACCGCCAAACAAGTCAAATTTCAATACCAGAAACATCCTCTGGAACAAGCATCTGGTATACAGACGGATCTAAAATGGACCATGGGGTTGGAATTGGGATATACGGCCCTAATCACAGGACCTCACAGTCCCTAGGTAAGACTCCCTCCATTTTCCAGGCAGAACTCCAAGCTATAAATGTATGCGCTCATGAGTGCATCAACAGACGCATCAAAGGGGCAAGAATATACATCTTATCAGACAGTCAGGCAGCACTAAAAGCTCTGAAGTCCTATACTTATGAGTCTAAAGTTGCCTGGGAATGCAAAGCACATCTAAAGCAACTGGCCATAGGCAATATAGGCAATAGATTGACTTTAATGTGGGTGCCAGGGCTTGAAGGTGTTTATGGCAATGAAATGGCAGATAGCCTCGCTCGAGAAGGGGCTAAGGCCCCATTCTACGGTCCTGAACCATTCTGTGGCATAAATAAAAGCCACCTATTGGGAGACATCAAAATATGGGAAAAAGAACAAAAAGAATTCTACTGGAGAAACACTCCGGGCCAAAGACAAGCGAAACGACAGGTCTCCTTACTGGACACTGCCCATTAGGATATCATCTTTAAAAAATGGGCAAAACAGATAATGGACTACCTATGTAGATTCTGCAACGAACGTGATGAGACTAGCATGCATATACTCTGCGAGTGTCCCCTCTTAATCCAAAGCAGACTTAAACACTTCGAAAAGATTTATATAAATCCAAACGAAATTGGCAACATAGCCCCGAGGAAAATACTGAGCTTTATTAAAAACTTAGGTGACCTTGGCATCTATTAGAGTAGGGTCACTCACAAAAGATCTACATAGGTCGCATTGAAGAAAGGACATTAAGGACCCCGAGGAAATCTACAAATCTAAAGTCTATCCAAGTTACAGAGGCAGCGGATCAAAACATTGGCCACCACGTGACTTATTCTCTTATTGGTCTGGGCCGTCATAAAATGTCAAGTGTTTACGCGGCGAGCAGAATGCAGGGCCGGCTCTTCCCTCAGTCGAGTTTCCTGCATATTTTAGATCGGATCGCGAGCAGTATATTCAGTAAATTTAATTTGCTACTTAATTGAAGGAAATTTATAAAGATCCACGAAAGGTAAAAACACAATTTTTAGAACTTCTAAAAGAATTAGTTCAGAATTACAAGCCACTGGGAATCTCATATTAGTCAGACCCTGGCAATCGATCGCAATGCGGTTATGTGAGTTTGTTTATATCTACTGCCGCTGTAACTTGGATAGACTATAGTGTAAAGCCTGGTTTTAATATACAGTGTGTCCCAAATTCGATGCTCACCATTGGGATCACGGTAACTACAAGAGATAGAGAGTCGGTTAAATGGGAAAAGTTTTAGACAATTTTATGGTCAATCTGATGCCGCTGAGAAATCAAGGCTAACTGGGATCGTTTTCGAGTTATTACCAAAAAACTGAATTTTATCATTTTCGTTTTTCTTAAATATCTTAGAAACCGATGGTTTCTCAAAGACAGGACTTTAACATTATTAAGGCACTTTTGTACAACCTTTTAAGCGGTAATGTCAGTTTCTTTAAAAAAGTTTTCATTTTCGAGATATGACTCACAACTTTTGATTTTCTTATGGACGCCATCTTGGATTTTTACAAATTCGAAATCTACATTAAATTCTCTTTGCAATGATATGTCACACTAATGATTTTTTCGTTAGTTGTAACGCTTAAAAGCGTTTTTTTTTTGTCTAATACTAAGTAGGCCATGACAAGTCTGTCAAAACAAATGAAACTCTCAGTTGTTGTTATTGTTATGAAGCCGTCAGTGTTTTGAGATATGTGTAAAAATGCCGTTTAGTACTAGCGAAAAGGTGGATATGTACAATTATTGTTACACAAAAAACTATACAAATAGTAGAGTGGCAACAAGAGTTTATCATACATTATTCCCTTAAAGGCAGCAGCCTCACCGTTAAATTTTTCTTAGATTGAGTAGGAATTTAGAACAACATGAGAGTTTTGTTGTGCCCAGACCGAAATATGGTTCCAATCGATTGCGCCAATAGATGTTGAAAACATTGAACAAAGTTTAATGAAGCACCGACAATTTCATTTCGAGAGATAAGTCGCAGAACTCTTTTGCTGAAAACGACTATTCATAGATACTTGACAAAAAATATCACCCCTATAAACCCGTGATAGTGCAAAAGTTAAGGCCGGGAAATCCTGAACGCCGACTTGATTTCTGTCATTGGTTTAACAATCAGTGTGAAGTTATTGATAACTTTCCATTAAACATTTGCTGGACCGATGAAACAAGATTTCATAACAATGGCATTTTTAATAAACATAAGCACCATTACTGGGCTGTTAATAACCCATATGGTATTAAGGAATCCAGATAAAAAAAAATTTTTGATTCAATGTTTGGTTTGTTGCATTTGTTTTGACAGACTTGTCATGGCCTACTTAGTATTAGGCAAAAAAACGCTTTTAAGTGTTACAACTAACGAAAAAATCATTAGTGTGACACATCATTGGAAAGAGAATTTCATGTAAATTTCGAATTTGTAAAAATCCAAGATAGCGTCCATAAGAAAATCAAAAGTTGTGAGTCATATCTCGAAAATGAAAACTTTCTTAAAGAAACTGACATTACCGCTTAAAAGGCTGGACAAAAGTGCCTTAATAATGTCAAAGTCCTGTCTTCGAGAAACCATCGGTTTCTAAGATATTTAAGAAAAACGAAAATGATAAAATTCGGTTTTTTGGTAATAACTCGAAAACGATCCCAGTTAGCCTTGATTTCTCAGCGGCATCAGATTGACCATAAAATTGTCTAAAACTTTCCCCATTTAACCGACTCGCTATCTCTTGTAGTTACCGAGATCCCAATGGTGAGCATCGAATTTGGGACACACTGTATATGTAATTGGATATAAAATTGTTCCGATATTTTAAATGAAATTGACCCGAAACTTAGTACCTACATCAAACGAAATATAAAGGATCAATAAAATCTTATAGAACGAGTAAAGTGTATTTTGGGATTCTGCAAAAGACAATTTCAATTTTTATACTAAATTTTACAAAATTAGTAAGGATATTTTTGAATATATTAGACGACCAACAAAGAAAGAAACGTTAAAAGTTATTACGTCAATTATTATTGTTGAACCCATTGGTTTTTTTTTTTTTTAACAAATTGTATCATTCACGGTAAAGTGTTTTTGTAAGATGTTTGGAGGAGTCCACTAGGTTGAAACGACGAAATTACTTACATTTAAAATTCCTCGAGTGTACTTTACCTTTTGCAAAGAAATGTACCATGTAGGTACAATTACATAATATATTTTGGAATGCCTCTTAGCATATATATTTAAGATGTGAGGAGAATATGGTAGAGTTCAAGCTGCTTTTCTAATGGCAAAAACTAGAGCTGGTCCATTAAAACTTACTTCTCTTCGACGTTTAGAATTACAAGCTTCTCTTATGAGTACCCGCTTGGAATATTTCTTGATAAAAGACCTGAAAATAAATATTATCAAAATATATTATTGGACTGACTGGACTGATTAAAAAACTGTTTTATATTGGATTGGATCTGAAGCGCAACGTTTTAAAGTATTTGTAGCTCAGCGTTTAGGTGAAATACAAACTCTTTCTAACATCAATGATTATTGCTATTATTTATTTATTTTATTAGGTACTAAAAAATATAAGCGAGGGTGACTAAACTTGTTTTCGGTATTTCCTATTAAGTCTGTAGTATACACTCAAAAATCATTATTATGTCACCGTCACCCACTACTGAAAATAGGCAAATAGGTTACCCTGATGCCGTCCATATATCTCGAATTATTGCAAGATCTTAATTCAGTTGCTCCAAAACAAAATTTTATGACGTAGGTATACATATTTTTCAGTTTTGAATTGGACACAGTACTTAAGCAAAGTATCTTCGATAATTAAACCTGCAATGTTTCGAGAAAATAATTTCAGATAAATTTTACGGAATGATAAGCCTCAACATTAATATTTCAATTATCAACAGTATGCTTTTAGTCTTCGACCATAGCTCATAGTAACTTAGTGCATCGTTGTTTTTCACATCCTTATCTCTTTACATGCCCATCATTTGCTAAGACATGGACATAAAATTTGTAAGTACTTGCCTACTTTTTTCTTTAGCAAATTTAAGAAAATAAATATATGCCGTCTCTTCTCGGGAACTTTTAATATATAGATACACGATAAAAATTCGAATACTAGTTGATTAAGTGTTATTTGCCTCATAAATCCACCTCATGCTTTTTGTGGTTTATATATCTGCATTGTTGTAAGTATAATAGGTACTAGTTGTTGGGAGCGAAAAACATCCATTTTCGAAATAAAAGCCAATCCCTCCCTTAGTGCACAGTTTATCCTAAAAAATTAATATTAACAGCAACAAACAATTGTCGCGTAGCGTAGTTTGTCAATACTTGATATACCTACCCTATACCGAAATTCGTTTACTTACTTACCATATTAACAAAATGCTTTGCCCTAATTGGTAATATGGTCGATGAGCTTTTTTATCTTCGCCTGCAAATGACCATTGATAATTTCTAATCTGGTTTGGCAACAACGAGCACATGGACATTTAGCTCTAAATGTCAGCTAGTTGTCTCTGGCAATAAAGCAAAAGAAGTAAAATTCTAATAGAGCATGTTTTGTACATTTATTGTTCTGTTGTTTATTGATTTGACCTTATAGCAACCTCCCTCTACTCTACACTCTACGTCTTGAATTGTCATTTTGATGACAATTATTGCGACTGCAATGTATAGTTTGTTCGAACTAGTCAGCTCAAGAGTTCACCGATTTCATATAAATTTTAAATTCACAATTCACGGGGTATGGGAAAAAGGTCATAAATTATTTTTTGCGCAATTGAGGTTAAGTCAAAAATGACTTCCCATCGACTAGATTTTGGACGGAAAAAACGTACCTAAGTTTCATTCAATATTATGGCAAAAGTTATTCGCAAAATTTGGACCAATTTGCATGGGAAAAATTATTTAAATCTGGCATAATACAGCATATTTAAAATAAACCTGACTTATCCCCTATACATTTCAATCTATTTTTAAGTGTAGATAGTCTGACTTAATTCACTCATTAATGCACGACTTATAAACTTTGACGTTGACGTTGCCGTTTGAAATTTGGTATTACCTTGATTAATTAGCCTTCGAGGATTTGATGTTAGTATTTATAAACTCAATTCCGTTGCTATTTCTGACATCAAATCCTTTCAAGAAAACGGCAAAGTTCAAACGGAAATGTCAACTTCAAAGTTTATAAATCGGGCTTAGGTACAAATTGTGGCACAAAATTTAAAAAATTTCACTCATTAATGCACGATTTATAATTGACGTTGACGTTGCCGTTTGAAATTTGGTATTACCTTGATTAGCCTTCGAGGATTTGACGTTAGTATTTATAAACTCAATTCCGTTGCTATTTCGAACATCAAATCCTTTCAAGAAAACGGCAAAGTTCAAACGGAAATGTCAACTACAAAGTTTATAAATCGGGCTTAGGTACGGGCGAAACTAAACCGTCATAAAAAGTTTGTTTGATTGCCTGTATCAATAGAATTTCATTTGCAACTATATAGTTCGAAAGGATTACAAAAAATAAAAGATACCTATTGGTGCCTGCGTCTGTTAGCACGATAACTTAAGAACGGATTAATATATCGGCTTAAAACTTTAGATATATATTATGTATACATATAATCTTGTCCATTATAATAGAACGGTTCTGATGGCGCAATTTTGGGGCTAATGAGTTTAATTTTGGTATTATTTTAGTCCGTGTAACAAGTATATAAGGGTTAAATTATAATTAAGGATAGTAAATAGTCGCCAAAATGAGCAAAAAAAGTTCCTATATGTAACTGTAGGTCTGCTAAAATTCGTCCCTTTAAAACTATCCCTCTCCCCCCCATCACGGCATCTATTAAAACTATCATCACGGCAAAGAATACTTTATTCAAAATATGGCTAGCAAAATAGTGCTGACGTTCAATTTGTTGACAACAATTCAATTCATCGACAACAAAATATCCTTAATATCTAAACCGCTGAGAGAACATCCATGGGTTTTCATATGTATGCTATCATATTGATAACATAAATTTATTTGCGGAAATGTCTACCGGATACTAATTAGGTTAACAGATAGAAAATAATGGATACTTACCAATTCAAAATTTAATATAAAATGTACCCAGTTTATTAGTATTTTATTTTCACACTTATACTCTTTTGATTTTTTTAAAATAATGCTAATAGTACAATCCATAAAAAGTATAATATGGAATTCATAGGTTTAATAACGCAATACAGTTTGGTATATTATGCATATCAATAATCTTGTATAATAAGGCGTATTAAAAATACAAATTTCTCTGACCTACTTCTTATTTTTGACCTCACTTTTGATAAAAAGGTAGAAACACAAAATATAGCGTATATTTTCTGTTGGTAGAAAGTTACAACGTTTCAGCCAATTTGACGAAAATTAACTCGTCTATCTGCTCTCTGCTCGCTGATGCTCCCTTTCAGTACGGCAGCTGAAGCAGCCCATGAGTTCTAAAACTTAAAACTGTATAGGTACCTACTCAAGACAAGTCTTGATTCAGACATTCAGACTCGACTCAATCCACAAATGGAGTAGCTTTCCACAAAGTAACTGCCAAGTACCTAAGATAATCAAAAACTGAGATAATAACCATTAAGCGATAGATTCGAGGAGGTGTAGTGTGAACATTGATGCTGTGATTTTGTAATTTCCTACAAGTCATTTAAAATATTTCCTTATCAAATTCGTAATAAAATTTACTGGTCGTCTAAAGTTTCATTGGAATTTAATTTTCCTGGGTCAAAAATGTTCTTTATTACGTACGTTTCGGCATTACATATTAAAACTTGAGAAAAAAAAAACAATCAGATGAAGATGGAAAAAATAAAACATGGTAATTTCTTTCTAAAAAATTGCATACTAATGTAGAATTACACGAAAAACACTTTTTCTTGTTAACCTTCTTTGATATTTCCAATAAAAAAAGAATTTTGCCATTTTTCATCGGATTTTCAAAGCTTGTATCACAGAATATTTTAGTTATTCTGTGCTTGTACTTAATAATATTAAAATTTCCCATATGATGCCAACTTTTCTTGATACATGTACGTGTCTGGTTTTTCGTGTTAACACCGCTAAAAATCTAAGTAGGCTACGAGAATTGAAGGCGACAATTTTTTTATAGATTATGTCCATTGGCATTATCAGGAAAGCCTGGCCTTTCTGCGATTTTTTAAAGGGATGCGTTTTTCAAAATCATATTAGGCATATCTTTGTTTAAAATCTGACACCACAAAGTTAATCAGCATACGCCAAAATCCCACATACCACATTTGAACAAAAAATATATATAAGGATGAGTTCCATTCTGCATTCTGCAGGGTGTCAAAGTTGAGCAAAATATGAATTTTAAAGACATATGGAGAGTCGAGTGTGCCATGGATTTACTTCAGCTGAATGATCAACAGGACTCATGCACAGTGTTGATGTGCAAAGACCCAAGAAAAAAATATATAAATTGCTCTTCTCTGTGCCAACTGAAAATGCTGAATTTATTGAAACTTTATACGGGTCAAGGTTAGGACATTCGACGACTTGGAAGGAGACGAAAGCGTGAATTTACACGTGAATTGGCGATTTAGTATCTCCATAAATATTTAACGCTTCCAGCCATAAGCGCACACAGACATTTTTGGCATATTCATTTGACGCTTGCAGTCAAAGGCGTGTTTTGCGGGTATTTTAGTTTATATTTTTATATCGCTTTGGCTGTTTTCCCTCTTAGAATGTCTCGGTATTTTTTTTTGTTTCCGACCTTCGGTAACTGCGTTAGCCCTTCTCATATGCCACTGCCATCAAGCTGTGAGAAGAAAAAGAAGTAGAAAAAGAAGTAGAACAGTGGAGGCGGAAGCGTCGCGCGATGTTGCCGGTGGTGGAAGACTACCTTTGCTTTTGTTTAAGGAGTGGGGAAATGTCCTAACCTTCCTATAAACTAACCTTGATACGGTTCAAAAATTGGGTAAGTAGGTATATCAAAACTGCCCCAGGAACTATAAATTTTATGGACCAATAGTTTAACTGAAACATAGAAAATTATAAAATTACATCACCATGATCTATTTCCTCCTCTTTTTTCTCAATGGGAAAGGGTTTGAACTCCCAACCCCTCCTTATCTACGGCCCTGCCATGGCACATTTGGATCTCCAGATGCCTTTAAAATCCCTATTTTCTTCAATTTTGACACCCTGCAGAATGAAACTCCCCTTATATTCACATATGTGGCTTTCGGGGTGGCCTGATTAACGCTGTGCGGTGTCAGATTTTAAATAAAAAAATATCTAATATGGTTTTTATAAAAATGCACCCCTTTAAAAAATCCCAGACGGGCCAGGCTTTCCTGACAAAGCAAACCGATAAATAATCACAAACCATGAACTTTCAGGAACATATCTGTAAAAAAAATTGTCCCGTTCAATTCCCGCAACCCGCAACCTACTTAGATTTTTAGGGGTGTTAACACGAAAAACCAGATGCACTCCCTATGTGGCTAGGAATAAAATACATTTCAGAAAATACTATTTAAAACTTCACCTCCTGGATTCTCTCTCAACCGGCTTCCCTTTATTATGGTATTATCAGAAAACGCTGACTATCGTATACACCTGTGATTTTTTTGAAAATAATTGACCTTGGCTATTGACAAACAAAACAGCTTAGGTAGGTACCTACCTATTCTAAAGTGGAAGTAGATTTATTTGAAACATTCTAATATAAATACCTACAATTAGTAAAGGTTGGTGACCCAAATATTAAATATTTTTTGGTTTAGTTTAGTTGGGAAAAGGGTCAAAACGCTATTAAAAACACTATTTCTTCGCCAACGTTTCGATTAATGTATAATCTTCATCAGGGCTCTAAAATACAATACAATCTAGTATATAAAATGAATATAAACTAAAAATAAGAATTTAAGAAGAAAGGTTTTCTGGCACATGTTATAAATTTATAAATAAAAAGAAGACTTACCAGAAATAAGATTGATGATTTTAAATTGTAAGTATATTAACGTTTTAACTGTCTAGTTTTTACTGCCTAGTTTGTTTCTGTTATGTAAATATTTAGTAAAAAATTTATAATATAATATTTGTATATTCAAAGTCAGTGTCAAAAATATTAGGTATAGGTAAAGGTATAATTAATAACATGATGTTAAATGAGAAATGGGTATTTATTTGTTCAGAATGTTGAAATAAGCTGCATTAAGATTTTCTAAATATTATTTAAATCATTTAACATCATGTTATTAATTATACCTTTACCTATACCTAATATTTTTGACACTGACTTTGAATATACAAATATTATATTATAAATTTTTTACTAAATATTTACGTAACAGAAACAAACTAGGCAGTAAAAACTAGACAGTTAAAACGTTAATATACTTACAATTTAAAATCATCAATCTTATTTCTGGTAAGTTTTCTTTTTATTTATAAATTTATAACATATGCCAGAAAACCATTCTTCTTAAATTCTTATTTTTAGTTTATATTCATTTTATATACTAGATTGTATTGTATTTTAGAGCCCTGATGAAGATTATACATTAATCGAAACTTTGGCGAAGAAATAGTGTTTTTAATAGCGTTTTGACCCTTTTCCCAACTAAACTAAACCAAAAAATATAAATACCTACATGCGTTCTTTAAATAGAAAACATATTAGGAAAATAGTAGGTACAAGTAGATACCAAAATTATATAATTTTTTAATTTTAACGTGCCTTTTCTTGAATGTAGTTTGTATGTTGGTGTGTTCTATACTTTGTCATAGTTATTATTTTAAACTGTTTTATTTTTGGTAGATGCTTAATATTAATAGCAGCAGCTACCTAAGATTCCCTTATAGATAATTTAGCGTATGCTAGTATTAACTTTAATGATTATCACTGAATGATTCTTATGAAATTCCGTCCTCGTCTTATTGCAAACTAAATAAATTCATTGGCTCACTAGTCGGTTCTTGTGAGCAGTAAAATATGTACTTATTTATTTACCGTTATTATTTGACATTGTCGTACATCTGTTCTTGCATTGTGATAATTTGTGGTAAATTAATAAATATATTATTATTATTACGTTGTATGTTACCTTTAGGAAAATAATAAGTAGGTATATAGCGCACTATTTATTAAAGTTTAAACTCACAGTATCTTTATTATTGTCAGTATTGTATTATCATTTTCCAAGATTTTTTTCCAGAAATCAATCGTAACTGGTACGACCATTTCAAAACAAAGACTAACCTCTGATACCACTACTACTCGTATCAGCAACTAATTATATATTTACTTGCAACTAACCATGATATTGTGTAGGCAATATGGTGTAAATTTAATTTTAAAGGTTCGCGTCGAAAAATGATCTCTCACATTTAATTAATTTTAATTCGAAAAAATAACCGAAAATTGCAAATGGTTGAAAAAAGAATTTTCAAGGTACTTACGGATCCAAAAAATAGTTTCAAATTATCGTCTCCTCATGTCTGATAATCAATTTGACAACAACAATCTTTTGTAAGATGGGCATTTTAAATCTGAAAATAGCCGAGTCGATGCCATGTTTAACATACATAATTCTTAATTCCTATAATTACTAAATTCGCTCTTTTATGGAACAAATTATTCTTTGTTTGCCATTGTGCTTCATGTCATACTGTAGACTTCCATTTTGCGGACATAAAGTAGGTAATACTTTTAAGGCCTGGGGCATAAAGTAGTATTTTTCCTGCTCTGTCCTGTTAGGTACCTTCATACTATATAGGTACTTACACAGCAAGTACAATAAAATCATTAAGAACATGCAATATGTGCATCAGAAACAGTAGAAAGAACTCTGTGAGTAGGGGACGTCGGTAGAAAACCCTTTGGACCTTCTACCCAAGAGCAACGTTACTGCGAGGAACGATTGGTCAAGATAGACTTATATCGCACGTGCCTCTCCAACACTCAACCCTTCAGAATGTAATTATTCCAGAGAAGAGAACGAACTATTAGCCATTGTTTGCGCAACAAAATATTTCTAACCACATTTACGTGAACGAAGCTTAAATTTTGTACAGATCATAAACCTCCACATACACAGTGCTTCTTTTCATTCAAAGATGAAATATTTTAACTCTAAACTTGTTACATGTTAAATGGCGCTTGAGTAGAAGAGTACGACCATGGACTCCATTAAGGCTGTCAAGAGGGGGGCAATCACCTCCCCCCTGCGTGTCGAAGTACCTATATGTACAGGGTGAATAATTTCTCTTGTCCGACCAGAGAATATGTGAAAGAATTTTTGAAAATAAATGTGGTTTTTGTTTAACGTGTTCTTCAGAAGGGCTTCGTTTCCACATTACTGAGAGTTAATCTTTTTATTATTTTTTTATAATGTAGATTTAGGCAAGGTAGGTCCCTTATGCAACCAGTGGTGGACATACGGGTAATCGACTCACCAAATAAAAAAATAGTGACGATTTCAAGCGAATTAAATTAAATTAAATTTCTCGCGAAACATTAGCAGATATTAATTAATATCTACCGACAAGTTTCGTTTACAATTGCAATTGCAAAACGCAAAATTAACGCAGTACTGTGCTATGGTTTTATTTAGGGAGTCGATTATCCGTATCTCCAAGACTGGTTCCAGAACTTAGCCTTGCCTGACGATGTGGCAATTTATACAGGTATACTATGTAGGTACCTATCACATTTGCTTCAAATACCTTTACTGGTTTAGAAATTATAAAATTAAATAAAAATATATTTTTTAAAACTTTAACTCCCTGCATAATGAAGCCTTTCTGGAGAAAACAAAAACCCTATTTACTTTCAAAAATACTATCACAAATAATATGTACATATGTCGGGTCGGACGATAGAAATGGCCCACCCTGTATTTTTTTGTTATTTATATTAGAATAATAAATTTATTTATTTTAAGTTAGAATTAAGTGAAAAAGTAATATTGTAAAAGAGTTTTGGTTATTTTTTAGAGACACTGTCCAAATTATAGGAGAACCTGGGTAACAGTGAGACACAAATGATTCCCAAACCTCCCAAACAACACAAAACATTCTCATAACATTCCCACAAAGTATAAATAATCTTGAAGAAAAACATTCCGAATAAATATGCATAGAACAAGTACACTTTTCCGCACGCATTTTAGTTTAGAAAGTGTCACTCTTCCGCACTACTTTTCCACACTAGTGCGGAAAAGTGACACTTTCTAAACTAAAATGCGTGCGGAAAAGTAAATGCGTGCGGAAAAGTGTCTTACTTTTCCACACGCTTGTAGAAAAAATAGTGTTCCTAACTCTTGCGGAAAGTGTCTTTTCCACACTCGATTTCTTCACTCGAAATTGTATGGGTTGGCAACAATGAAATAAAATAGAGATAGACGTAAATTATGGATAGTTCACCAACTAGATTTGTGTAGTTTTTTCCAAGGAATTGAATGCAGCTAGAAAAAATCAATGGAATTTCAAACAAAAATTTAACAACCTAGTGATGACTGATTAAAAAAATCAGGATGGCGATTTTATTGCATTTTTTGATTAGACTAGTAAAGCGCCATACATTTGAGGATCACTTCCGGTTTAAACGAAACTTATGTATTTTTTCCAAGAAATTGAATGTGGCTTTACTAGTCTAATAATAAAGTGCAACAAAATCCCATTATTGATTTTTGTAATCGGATGCCCGGCGATAGCTTTTTTGTTGCGGAAAATATAACCAAGGAAAGCTATACTTTCTGTGGTAATACCCACGAGAATCTATTACTTTAGAGGATTGTTTACCAAAATAAATGACAAACCGTGGCCTGACTGACCCTGCACCGATTATTATTAGTGAGCAAAAACAAGCGCGGGAACTAGGGCGATGACTTCAAAATTCCGATAGCCAAAAGTTACAGTGGAAAATGTAATTGAAATGGAATAAATAAAATAATAATAAAATAACTTAATTTAACAGCAATCGTAAATAGGTATACTGTATACAAATTGGTGTTATACATAACCGAGCATATGGAGCTATAGAACGTTTTCCATCGTTTTGAAGGGCGTGAAAAACTGAATTTTTTAACACTGTTTCCATTTATTATTATACAGATTAGCCTAAATAGCAATTCTCCCTCAGATGGTGACATGTATGAAATCTGTAACTTTCCAAGCGGAAATTCGAAGTTTAAAATTTCAAATGTCGCATATATCGTCAAGTTTCATGCAAATGTTATACTTGCACCAGCTTACAGAATAAAATGCGTTTACGAATTGGCTTGTACGATTAAAATTTTAAGCTTGATTTGATGATTGCAATAGGTTTGTGTGTACACAATCTTCCAATTGTAACCAAAATCGGGAGACCTAAATCTAAGTCTACAGAAACACGTATAGGTAGGTACCTATTAATAAAGGTAACTTGAGGAAATAGTCCAAATCTTGAAGTGGAGTAGTAGAAAACAACGATAAGGGTAAAAACTTACAGTCTCAGCTCCACAAACACAGTTTCTTTAATAACCACTGTACATACAGGGTGTCCAACTTTAAAACTGTACAAATCCGTAAAATCTTAATTTTTGGAGATAATCGCCTAAACTTTTTTTTGTTTGAAAGGCCTTTAAATTCCTATTTTGCTCAACTTTGACACCCTGCAGAATGGAACTCAGAATTTCGTCGAACCCACAATTTCGTCTTAAATGTAACTCTTTTAGATTTTTCTTTAAATAGGTGTATCTGAAGTATACTTTTACTCTTATACTTATTGCTCCCTGGTGCTTTTCTTTTTCTTCCCTCCAAAGACTCGGAGGATGATGAGTGTCCAGTTCTGTATGGTCGGTAATAAACTGTAGAGATTTCACCACGAAATAAATTCTCAATCTCCTTTGAGACACTAAGAAAATTTTGTGCAGTTGCTCTATAAAATAGAGCATTTATCGATTTAAACGTTTTTAATGCGAAAAAGTACTGAATATCTTTACCTATTTTTTACCTTATCATGTAATCTCAAGTCAGTCTTACAAGTTCATTGCTTAAATTTTTGGAAAGATCTCTTCTGTGGCTAAAGATTTGTCTCCATTTTAAAGATGTTAGTTCTCCCTGAAATTGCGGGTCTGTAGGTATGCCTCCAAGATGTTGGGAATTACAAAAGCGACAAAAATCGACTAATAACAATAACAATTAATTATGATATACTTAATATCTGCAGCCTCAAGAGCACTAACCACATGCAATAAACAAAAGTCAATAGATTACTTACTATACCTACCAGTTTATGTTGTTAAATATTATAAAAACACTTGTTGAACCATCGAATATCGCACACGTGCAGAAGAGCAAGAGCTGACTGTGCCGACTGTGCCGCGTGGCGCAAGGGCAGGTCTGTCGTGCTCGGAGGTCTGGAAGGTTTTGGCCGTTTTGGGGCATGGGACAAAGGCGCTGATTGAATGAACATTTTATAATTTAGTAAACTAATTATTGTTAAAATATGCCTGTTGTTTTATGATAACCTGTATAATACGGTATTGTACGTTTTATTGAAATTAATTGTAGTTGTTATAATACTGACATACTAATGCCATTAATGTAAAATATAGTTTGATAATTATTATTAAGTAATTACAGAAAAGATCATTTCACAAGATCTTTTTGTTAATTTTACTATATACTCTTTATTAGCTTTCACTATTTTAATTCATTAGATAACCACTTATGAAAACTAGTTTAATAAAATTAATGTTACAGATTTATTAAATAGTAAGCTTCGGTGTGTTAAAGTGTTACTAAAAAGTAGTGTGTGTTAAAGTGTGTTAAAGTTTTACTAAAAAGTAATGTATTATTTTTCTTATATTATATTGTATGAAAGATGTGTTACTGAATGGATTTGGTGTCTAACTACAATAAATCAAATCCAAACCTGTTAAGGAAAAATCGCCGAATTTCGGATACTACTTTAAATTTACTAAGTATTTATTATACAGAAGTGTTTTTTATTTATTTTTTCATATAAGTAGGTATATGCAACGTGTTATAATGAAACAAAATTTATTGTCAAAAGAATTTTACTACATTTGTTTTTTCCAAGAAAACGACGGTATATGAATTCGGTACATTTTGGTGCGACTGAAAAAAAGGTTCCTAATTTCGGACACTGTATCCGAAATTAAGAGACTACTTTCTACAAGTGTAAAAACTATATATTTAAACAAAAGGCGCACACATACGTTTTTTCTAGCTTCTTTATTAGCTTGTTTGATGTAATTTCCAATGTTTAGGGACCGAAACAAAATTGGAGATATTAGGATAGGTAGGTATCCCATTTGTTATCCTCTGACCTCATTATAATAGCCAGTTTCAATGGATCTGTCACTTTTTCTGAAAATAAACAATTTACTCGCAACCAGCAAATTATACTAAGCCAGAATTTTGAGTTTCTGGTATCCGAAATTAGGAACTTCAGACTATCCGAAATTAGGCACCTTTTCACTTTTTAGGTTAGAGTAATGCAGTACTGTTATTTTTGAAATCTGTTTAATTGTGACTAGAATACCGGCGTAATTAATATATTAACTTACCTAGGATGCAAACACAAAATTCTGGAACGATTATTTCAAAGATCGACACAGCTCAAACCGCGACTGAACATAAAACTCCGCCATGCAATTTAGACGTTTGGTACTGCCATCTAATGGAGAGAGATTGTACCACAACAATATTGCATAGTGGGCTTAATTTGACTTTTTTGCATTGTATAGGGTTCAATTTAAAATAACAGATGGCTTCTTAGATAAACCACTATCCGAAATTAGGAAACCATCCGAAATTAGACGACCTTCCTCTATAATTTTTATATTATACTGCTTATTTGTATGTAGTAGTAAAAAGTATTAAAATACATTGAAACTACTACTAAAATATCTTTACAAATCAAATTTAGCAAAAGTGTTCTTTCCGTGAAATGAATGCAGATACTTCTCGCGCTATTTTTTTTCTACAGAACATGTAGATTTATTGTGCGGCCTTTTTTTGTAAACTAGAGTCACATAGACAATTTATGGCGCGCGTTTCGGTTTATATACGGGCGGCCGATAACACACATCATCTACATACCGGGGGCGCAGCCGCGGCCGCCCAAATAGAAACGCCCTGGTCGTTTTTTAATGGCCCAACGCAGGTCCCGCCGCCATATTGCCGATCCGCGAGATCATTTCCAAATGGTTTTTTCAGCGCGCGCGCTCCGTCCCCGGCGTCGTTTCGAAAAAAAAACGTTTCCTAAATTGAGTTTGATTCATTTGTTCGCTTTTCATACCGCTATCGGACGATTAGCGCCTTTTGTAAGGCAGTAAAATGTTCGGCGTTGGGCAATATCTGACTGGCCAACTGCCTTCAAATGTCATCTTTAGAATTGACTGAACATCTCCCAACAGTCCTATAGTATCATAGATTGAAACTAAGCCAAAGCGCCGAAAAGTTTGACAAAAAGTCAGAAAGGCCGATCTCTATTAACCCCGCTATAAACTGCAGGGCCCGATGGGCTGTGTAGGGGTGGTGCGCGGTGCGAGGTGCGGTGCGCCGCTTAGCAATGTATTTTGCATTGTATTTTTCTCCGGAAATCGCATGATGAGCCACAAAAGTGTTACCGATTTCGATAATTCTTAATAATTCACTTCAAAAATTTGCCCGTATGCACACTCCACTAAAAATAAAAAAAAAATAACAAAAAATAACACCGACTTCACAAATTTGCCCGTATGCACAGTTCAACGAAAATTTTAGAAATATTTTTCTCTTTCTCGTTTGAGTTATCTTAGGAGTCGGTGACACTAAGTTATGATGTATGTAGGATATGATGTATTCATATCTAAATAGATTTAAATTCTTTGCCTTGACGGTCACCAAATCCAAAGATAACTAAATGTAGAAAGAGAAAAATATTTCTAAAATTTTAGTTGAAATGTACATACGGAAAAATTTGTGAAGTCGGGGTTATTTTGTTGTTATTTTTTTTTTATTTTTAGTGGAGTGTGTATACGGGCAAATTTTTGAAGTCGGTTTTATTTTTTTTGTTAAAATTTTTTATTTACCTATTATTTTTTTGTGAATTATTAAGAATTATCGAAACCGTTCCAATATTAAATTCCATCCCCTATTTTCCACCCTTACGGGTGGAATTTTTTCTTCAAATTTAAATGGGGCCGCCTCTAAGGTACTCCCTTTCTAATAAAAAAGAATCATCGAAATCGGTTTGATATGAAATTTCATTCCCTATTTGTCCACCCTTAGGGGTGGAATTTTTTCTTCAAATTTAAATGGGGCCACCTCTAAGGTACTCCCTTTCTAATAAAAAAGAATCATCGAAATCGGTTCGATATGAAATTTCATCCCCTATTTGTCCACCCTTAGGGGTGAAATTTTTTCTTCAAATTTAAATGGGATCATTCTGTAGGTATACCCTTTCAAATAAAAAAAGCATTGTCCAAATCGGTTTATAAATGACGGAGTTCTGAGGTAACAAACATAAAAAACATACAACCGAATTGATAACCTCCTCCTTTTTTAAAGTCTGTTAAAAACACTAACTAAGCAGCGGTTGTTTCGGATACACTTAGAGTAAAATTTTGCCTGGACCTACCTAAAATATAGAATATCTCATTCGGAAGTCGAAAGTGCCCAACATCGTCGTATAATGACAATAATTAAAAAACATTTTGTTAAAATGGCCATGAATGTCTTTAAAGATGACAAAGTAACCTTATTACTGCAAATGTACAACAGACTAATTCCAGCAAATATTTCACTTCATAATTTGTAATAAGTTCGCTATATCGGTCTGTGCGCATGGCTTCTGGGTTCTGAACCTCATTTTTTGTTCTAACATTCCAAGAACCTTGACCGAAGGCTTTGCTTTTTATATTCACATATTTATATAGCTTGGCTTATTTAATATACAGGATGATTTTTTTAGGTCTACCACCGCGATTTTCTCGCTCATTTTGCGGCCTACAAAAAAACGTAAGAAACAAAAATGTGGCAATTTTGGACAGCTAAGTGGTGCTGCAAAAGAAATCGGCATCCATGGCCAAATTGTCGCGCATTATTAAAAAAACCTCAAATTGAGCAAAATTATTAATGGCCGTGGAATGTTTATTTTAAGAGACAGAGGAAAACTTTTATATTGAAAATTGATGGCACTGAGAAGCTTTATCCACCCAGGTGCTCAGATAGTTTCAGCAAATTACACAGGGTCTTCGGCTCTCTTGAGGCCATGAAAATGTTTGTAGATTTTAGGTTTTTTTAGTACACCGCGAAAAGTTGGGTATGGAGGCCCATTCCTTTTTTAATGTCGCCTCGCTGACCAAAATTTCCATATTTTGTTTTCTTACGTATTTTCTGTGCGGCCCAAAATAAGCGAGAAAATCGCTTAATAAGAAATAAACAAAAAACTTTTTGCTACCTTTAAAATGTTTCTTTTTCCAATACCCCACCCCAATCCGAAATAACCCTAAAGGCGTCTTCGACTCATAGCTTTACTTATAACGTTATGTTGTACTATGCTGGTGAAGTAATAAAAGAAAATGGTACCCATTGCTCAGTTCAAATGTGCAGGTGAGTCGAATACGCTTGTATTATGACTTTGTATTTTAAGAGAATTGTTTATTTTCAGGTGACTACTAGTTTGCACCTACTGTTAATATCTCTGGTTTCACAAGGAGCTGTATATGATTCTATGAAGTGTTATTATGGAGAGAGAGGATCGCTTATGGCAACATGTGAAAATGCCATTCCAAGTTATTTCAAAAGCACTATTTACCGATTCGATCACCTTGACGAAACACTAAGATGCCTCAACTGCAACTTAAGCACATTAAATTCTGCAACTTTTGATATATCGGGAAACCA
Organism: Pseudeuparius sepicola; assembly: GCA_963920635.1. NCBI lineage: Eukaryota > Metazoa > Arthropoda > Insecta > Coleoptera > Anthribidae > Pseudeuparius > Pseudeuparius sepicola. Next base: position 38,739,967 of record OY987302.1, on the reverse strand, counting down.
AATAAAATATCTGGACTTGAAAAATAGTAAAATTGAGACAATAAGAGCAGGTGCTTTTCTTGGCTTAATATTCATGGAAGAGCTAAATCTTTCACAAAACAGAATAAAGGGTCTATATCCCGAAATATTTGGTGGAGTAAAGAAGCTTCGTAAAATAAACTTATCAGATAATGAGATCAACTTCATATCTCCTAATGCTTTTATGGAATTGGTAAATTTAGAAGAATTATACATCAGCAATAACAAATTAGTATCACTAAGTTCAAATGTATTTAATGGGCTTAAAAAGTTAAAGCAATTGGACCTGAGCTATAACCAAATAAAAACATTCGAAGATGATGTGTTCAGTTGCAACAATACAATAGAAATTTTAAATTTAGCAAACAATAATATCATTAATTTGAAGGGAAATGAATTTTTCAATGCAACGGATTTACTGGAAATTAATTTATCAAGAAACAAATTAACGTCTGTTATTATGCATTTAATACCAGAAAATCATTTACGGGTCATATATTTATCGGAAAATGAAATTAGCAAATTACAACCTGGAGATCTAGATGGATTGCATGCTTTGGAAGTTTTAGATCTCGGAAAAAATCAAATACAAGAAATTGGTCAAAAAACCTTTAACCAGTTATTTAACCTTCACATGTTAAATATTACTGGTAATAACCTAACAGAGTTTAGAACTGGAACTTTTTCAAACTTACCGCAACTAACGGATTTAGACTGTTCAGAAAATAATATACAAACTGTCTCTATAACTGGTGTGTTTCCACTGTCAAATTTGCATTCACTAGATCTATCGAAAAATAATTTAACTGATTTAGATTACACGTCCTTTATTGCCCGTTTGCCAAAACTGGCTTATCTAAAAATGGATGGAAACAAATTTGAATGCAATTTAGAATTGCACATGGAGGAGTTATTTGAGGAAGACAACATAAAATTTGTATTAGACAAAGCTAGTCCAGATTCACCTACATGTTCTTCAGATCCTACACATAATGCGTATAATAAGATAAAAGATTATACCATACCACTCAATGATAGCGGTACTACAACTGGAGAAATATGGTTATTTATACTTATGTCTATAATAATAATTTTGATTAGTATTCTATTTTTTGCACAATATCGATTTTATAACATCATCCATACGAAATCTCCTGAAAGGTCCATATCGACTGCCCAAATTATATCATCCGACCTGGAGGCTAGTGATTAGAATATAATGTATAGGTGATAATTTACTTTGTGTATAATAAAATGTAGTAAATAATCATATTATCGTTTACTGCTTCTATCTCCTAGCACGTCGATGCACCTCCGCCTTAAATAAGACCATTTATACAGGGTGATCCAAATTAAATGCACATAATTGGTAACTCCGGTTTTATTATAAATAGACCTTTTTCACTTGGAGTTGGAGTTAGGTAATTTGTATGAAGAAAGAAAGAACCTAATTCTGTACTTTCATGTCGTAGATACCAATTTTTCATGAAGACAGTAGGTAGCTGGTACCTACCTACTGTGTACCTACACAACTTTTTATGGAGTAAAGAAATTTTACCAAAATTTAAATATCACGCCATATTTTGGATCAATGAGTCCGTCCCAATTCGCCCTGTGTTTAGAAGTATGATAGACATTTCCAATGTTAAGGTCAGCTGTTTGTCATCCATTCAAAATTTGAAAGATAACATTTTTCTGATTGCTCAAAAACGTGAGAACCTGCCTATACTTTCTAGCAAATCCTTGGCTACAATGCTAAAATCTAATATATCAGTGTTTTAGTCGGTTTTAGGGGCATAAAGTCACGCTCTTAGAAAATTCTTACTTAACAGGTAGTGCCTTTCGGAAATAGCTATTTTTCTAACAAGTGTGGAAAATCCATTTTTCGGCGGGGGACTGCAGTTGGCTGAACGACGTGCAGTGGAGTCGAATGCGGAAAAGACATCTCAAAATGTGAGTAAATACTTTTACAATTGGTTGAAAGAAGTTCTGGAATTACTTTTCTGCATTCTGATTCGACAGAACTGGTTCAGAACTATTGCTGGAACAAGGCTTATATTGACCGGAGATTGTACATACATTAATTTTGATAATCGCAAATGACATGCATGCCTTACGTTGAAAGACTTGTTGAGGTATGTGAACCTGCAATTGCATGTAGAAGAGCCAACCAGATTCACACAATACTCCTCATCTGTCTTGGATTACAAATGTTCCAATTTGGAGCCTCGTGCAATATATGTCTGATCACGTAGCAGTTGTTGCTGAATTCCAATTTCAAAAGCCAGAAAAACGCAGTTACTAAGTACTATTTTTGTATTTCCAATAAGAAATATTTTTATATATTTGTTGAACTTGCTGGTGTTTTGATTGAGGATCTACAATCTACATTTACACATGCGGATCCTTTGGCTCAATTTCAGATCACAATAGTTCATAACTTTAATATAGCTATTCCTCTTAAGCAGAGGGACAGCTGGCCGATAGAGTGCCAATATAGTGTGGGCTCTGTGATTGGCACCCTGCACCATCACTGTGTTGAACAGTTTTTATTGCTTACCTTTAATTTACTAGTCTGGCTTCATGTCCTTGACTCTATTTTTCTTGTCCCTACAAATCACTTTGAGCTAAGGAGAGTATTTTCAGAAATAAAAAACAAATATTCAACCTAACCTGGTTGAAAAGGTAGGTTTGGACATTGCAAAAAAGAATGTTCACACGCAAAGTCGCCCATTGCTTGGCGCTCAGGAGGGGAAATGAAAATGCACGAATTTTCGGGTTTTTTCGCTGTTTTTTGCGTGTGACTCGAAAACTACGCAACTACGCGTTCTATAGGAAAAATACTTCAGTCAAAAATTGTAGGGCAGAAAATTTCCTATCGGCTTAGGTTACTGCCGTTCCCCATTAGTTCTTATTTTCGCCGCTAGAATGCGCGAAATCACTTGAATATTCACTTACTTTTTGTTTCCATTTAAATCCATGCGCGCCTTTTTTTGCCTTTTCAAATTTAATGACAATACGAAAAATTTAAAATACCTTCTTTAACTTACCAGAGGCTGGCTTTTTGTTTCCTTGTCATAGCAACTCAAAAAATTTCCGGAAATATTGTAGTGACCAGGCGGGCGCCTCAAGCCAGAAGTTTCAATGTCACAATAACCTACAGTATCCCCGTGGAGCCCCGCATTCCAGATTTCAAAGAATTAAAAACTTTCCGCTTCTACGGAAGCTTGGTTGGAACGTGTGCTGCAAATATTCACTAAAAACCGACCAAAACCAGATTTGCCTGGAAAATAGCCTTGTGCGAGTCCGGCAGGTTGGAATTCCTATGGACACGTGGGAGATTTAGCCTCCAAATTAAAATATTTTTATATTTTGAAACCAACTGAAGTGAGCCAGTCGCCGACCAAGCAGACGCCAGGGGAATCGGCCGCGGCCAGCGCCGGCCGCCACCCATTAGTTGCCGCAGAAATCCCTGGACAAAATCACCAAAATTCTTCTAAGCACCTAAGTAAGTTTCGGCTGACCAAAGAGTAAGATATTTTTGTTTTGATCCTTTTATGTTTGAATTGCCTTTTATTTTAAATTTTGAAATTATGTTGAAAACTTTTAGAGAAATTGGATTTATTGCGCATTTTAACTAAGTAGAAATGATTTCATAACTTTTATAAACTATGAATGGTTTTTGGGAATTCATTTTGAACCATATTAGACTACAGTAGATTTCAAGCGTTTTTATTTTATTCGAACTAAAATAATTTTGTAACTTTTATTGGAAATTTGAAAGGGTTTTGAGAAACTATTTAAAGCCAAATTATTAAATAAATTATTTTGTCGTTAACTTCAAGAATTTTGTCTTTTAATTGAACTATTTTAGGTCAGAAAATTCGCGAATTTTGAATTACCTTTTATGGCAATTTTCTTGGAGATTAATCAATGTTGTACAGAGTAATCAATTGATTTTATGCTATTTGGGAATCTTTTGCAATTTTTGTACTTTTAATCCGAAAGTTTGTCATTTTATGCAATAGTTTATGTATTTGTGCCATTTTTACATAGGTATTATTTTGGGCCGTATTTAAAATTCGAATGTTTAACAGTATACCTTTTGAAACGTTTGGATTGTGTTACATAAAAGGGTTCATATTTCGGATATCTTGAGTGTAGCGTTGTGCGAAATCATAGATTTTTAAATTATTCATTAATAATTAGTACACATGTTTTTGAACTTCCTCTTAAACTATATTTTGTTAACTTAATGTACTGTTTCGTATTTAATCTTAATACACATAGTTAAACTACCATGTGTTTCCGTTATACACCCTTAGGCCCACACAAAAAGTAAGTACCTTGTGAATCACCCTGTACAATACCGCTCGCAGCAACTACCATCATATAGGGGGTGAGCATCACTTGCACTAGGCAGCCGGAGATGATTACAGCAGAAATTTTTTGACAGTCCATAAAGCAGTTTCTTTTAGGATAATTTAATATATTTCATTGATTAAACTACGGATTTTAAGTATTGTATACAAAAATAAACTAGGAAAGATTAATATATTATTCAATTTTATTCAAATTGAATAAATTTATAACAGTCCATTTTTATAGCTTTTTTACTTTCAAACTGTAAAATTTCAAATTTTAGTTAGATGAAATTGTTATTGGCAAATAAAAGTAAGTTTTGTTTTTTCTAAATTTAATTTCCTAATATGTTGGTAAATTTATTATTTTTTATAACTATTTGCATTCCTCTTATGTACTGGACTGGTGTAATATTAGTTATATTAATAGGTATACCTACAGTGTGCTATTTAGCAATATTAGTAACTTAAAATAACTAGGAAGCTCTAAAAAAGTTGGTAATAGCTTCATAATCTTAGAAAATATGTTTATTACCCTAGATAAGTGTTTAGTGCTATAGAACTGATGGCTACTGTGTGCAATAAATTCGGCTGAGAATGTAAATTATGTAAGTGACATGGATATTTACTTATGACAATGCTGTAGAAAATGATTCAACACAGTATGCAGAGTGTATTCAGGTAGCAGTGATGTTGAAGAAAAAATATCGAAAAAGCAACAAGAGCAAGTCGTTAATTTAGAAAAAAAATTAATTAGGGTACTATTTCAAAACAAAAAAAAAATTGTTATTATTTTTACATAAAACCCATTCATATTTTGAGATTTTGAGATTCGGTGAAATTGTTATTATTTTTACATAAAACCCATTCATATTTTGAGATTCGGTGAATCCAATTTTATGATTTCAATTTCAATTCCAGGAATATCAAGTAGAAAAACGAATATTCTGATATCCTTCTGAAAATTGGCATAGAGGCAAAATAATACAAGACAAACACATTTTCTTAATAACATCCGATATTTCCAAGGCAAACCCAATTTTCCCCCAATATAAAATTTTAAATGTCAAATTTGACAGGCATGGGTTGTGACGTCACAACTCTCTTTAAGCGAAATAGTGTACCCAAAACATGTCACATATTCCAAAATCAGATTTTCAAAAAATCTAATAATAACAATTTTTTCCATTTGGTGCAAACTTTATGAAAAAAGCATTTTTTCACAATTTTTCACCCGCAGGCTTGAATACTTTGCCAAAATATGAGATCACACACCCAGAAAGTGTAGGTACCTTCAGTGCCGCACACTTGGCTGCTAGGCAAGATCCTGTATCCTTGTTAATATGGATGGAAAGAGTAAGATGAAATCCTGGTTCCAATTTTACATCCTTATTGTTATTACATCCATATTGTTATATGGGTATACAGGGTGCCCCAAAAGCAATGGGACATAGAGCAACTGCATATATTTTGGGCCAAAATATGACGCTTGAGGCTAATATGCCTTATAGAAATAGAAGTATCGCTACATCTCCCAAACTAATCAAGATGCAGAACTGAAATTTGACACTGCTGTATTTTTGGCGATGGAGAATAAGCTGAGAATGTCAATTTTGCCGTATCTCACAGAGGGCGCCAGGTACTCTTGTTTCATAACGATCAAATCAACCGTTTGCGTTGAAATTGCCAAAACGTGCCCTAAAACATCTGTTGACTTCAATATTCGAAACATAAAATTTTCACCTACCGCTTTCAAGTGTTACAGGTCAACTGTACCATTTAAAGTGAAAAAAAAATCCCTTTGAACAATGTACCCATGGGCGCCGACTCCGCGGGTGCTCCGGGGCTCGAGCACCCGGCCAAAAATTTGCCTGGGTGCGGGGCACCCGGCCAAAAGTTTGGCCAGTTGTTGGAAGCTCAAGCAAAGGTGACAAGGTGACAACTAAACAATTTGAAAATATTATATGTCAAATGTTCCCCATAAAATCGTCCATAAGGCTAAGCACTTTGCATTATTTACTCAAAGTTATTAGATAAATAGTCGTTCTTTGTTTGTTTTTGTTTAAAGACCGCATCTTAAAATTCAGCCAGCGCCGGTTTTAGGGGGTGCTAGGGCGCTAATAACACCCGGCGGTTAATTTTAGGAGGCGGTATAAGCTGGTCTAGTAACTAAAAATAAATCACATTTTGTTGCTATGTCGCTCACGACGTGACACCTTCATTTTGATCGACGTCTGCAAAGATAACATCTGAAACGTTCTCCTATTCATCATCTTATTCATCTGTACGTTGAAGATTTTACTCTCCCCCTGGATTTTTGGACGAAAATAAAAATTTCCAAGTGAAAATATCCTAAACGCAGAATATACAACATTGATTCATTGATTGAATATAAATTGGAAAATTGTCATGTAATATTGTGTAACATAGATACATTTATTGAAAAATATACTTATATTGTCAAGTAGCTAACTACCGATTCCACGAGACTTGACTTTTCCCATACATAAGCCCAGGGCTGTATATGGTTTGGGGGTTCAAGCCCCCTACATTGAAAAAAGACGAAAAATACATTATATTGTTATGATTTTGTAATTTCCTATACCGCTTTTAAACTATCTGTGCTTTATATTTCTAAAAAATTTCGCCTTTGGAGCATTTTAGTAACCGAACACCTCTGCTTTCTTTTGTATAGCCGGTTTAAAAAGCAATGATTTTTATGGGCTCACACTAAAACAAATTTCGAAATTTCTATTGGTCACAGTTGTTCTATAAAAGAAGACTGAGTAGGACTTCTTGGCTACAAATGTTACGAGTCATAATGAACAAAAAAAATTACCATCAGTTAATAAGAATGTGTTTTGCTTGGAATTTCTTTTTCCTAATTTAAACTGTTTGACCTTGAATATTTGAAAAATTTTCGCCTGCGGCGCAACTTTGTACCGCAATCATTCAATTTATTATTATTTTTTAAATTTATGACTACCACCCAACTAAAAAGTTTAGCTTTTTGGGCAAAAGTAAAAATTGAGTCTTTTAAACTTAGCACCCGGCGATAGTCAAGCTAAAACCGGCGCTCAGCGGACTCTCATCGGGATGAATCAGCTGATATCTCCCTCTCATTTGTTTCCCTTTGGAGGAAGTAAGAGACAGATATCCAGCTGATTAATCGGGATGAGAGTCCGCTGAATTTTAAAACGAGGCCTTTCTTATAGAAATACCTTTATTTCTTTCTATTTACACTTTGTTTTTTTGATCATCAGGGTGATAACTGTTCGTTTTTTGTTATGTACTTTTATTTTATATTTATAAATAAAAAAATAAATAACATTTTGGGGGGAGGTTGTATATTGTATACCTTGGGCACCCAGCCAAATTTTGAGAAGTCGGCGCCTATGAATGTACCTACCAAAAATGATTTGCTTTCAAAATGGAAAGGATTGAATTTGACAAAATTTTGACACTCTATTTCAAGAAAACCAATGGTGTTTTGACCAATGCCCATTAGACATTTTTTTCATCATTTTGAATGTACATACAGTTGATCTGTAACATTTGAAGGCGATAGGCGAAAATTTTATGTTCTGAATATTGAAGTCAACAGGTGTTTTGGGGCACATTTTGCTGATTTCAATGCAACCGGTTGATTTGATCGTTATGAAACAAGAGTACCTTTTTCTTGCAGAAGGAAAAGATGCACTAAAATGATAGACCTGCAAGACCAAAAAAATAACCTCAAAAAAGTTATGAGTAAAAGCACGATCCAAAAACAGTGGAAGTGGCGCCCTCTGTGAGATACGGCAAAATTCACATTCTCAGCTTATTCTCCATCGCCAAAAACACAGCAGTGCCAAATTTCAGTGCAGCAGCTTGATTAGTTTGGGAGATGTAGCGATAATTCTATTTAAAAAAAAACATATCTATAAGGCATATGGGCCTCAATCGTCATATTTTGATCCCCCCTATTTCCGGTTTTGGGATTTTTCATTCCCAATAAAGAGACAAAAGTGTGAACAAAGTTATTATTGTTCATTGATGATTTTTAACTGAAAATAATAATTATCAATAACAATAACACTCATTCGCCGGAGCCATAAGTAAAAATATAAAAAAAGGCACACAAAATTTTTGGGACAAAAAAAGTAAAGTTGTCATGTTCTTTCAAAGGAGTCACGTTATACCTAACTTTTGCATGTTTTTCTGTTGTAGATATGCCTAAAGAAATTTGTTTCGGGGTGGAACCATAAAAAATGTTATTTTCTTGAAATCGGCAGTGAAGTGTCCCAAAATCGTCATTAAAAGCTCAGAAATCGGCACTGAAGTAGCCCATTATTGTACGATTTTTTCAATAAGTAGGCCTTGGCAAAATGTAAACATCAAACGTCAGATGCGGAGCCATCGCCCATCAAAAGTGACTAAATATTCAAAACCCGGCCAATAAAGGCCCATTTAACTTTTCGTAGACATTACAAAATTCTTACCTATAGCAGCGCAATCCTACAATATACATACTTTAGTAGGTTTGAATATCAATAGATTTGTTATGGAGGCTGCACAACAAGCAGCAGTTTGTTTTTTCTGTTCGAAGGTGCCGTGCGTTGTCATACTTGACCTACGTAGAGTGATCGTCAAAGTCAAGCAACACCGCGCGCAGTTGGTTCATGGACGGGTGATCCCGTATGATTATTTTCTTGTCTAATAAAACATTTTTTTTTCCGATTTCAAAAAAAATATAATATGTACCTAGGCACTGAAGTTCAACTTTTTATGACTCGTGTGGAATTTAGTTGTCGAGGCCTCTGGCAAAAATAACTATTTAAACTGAGTATTCGAAAAAGTACAGATGTTTATTTTTTTTTATTTTTGCGGAAATTTTAAGGGCAGATAGTTTCAAATACAAAATCAACCATCATGATGTTTTTCCTCAATGCTAGGCAACAGAGCTTTGAGGGAATGTGATGCATCGGGTTCGAACATTTAAATTGTGCATAAAACTTTGTATGTGGGAATTAAAACAATCTCACTTTTATTATGAAGTATTGTATCTGATAGTCATGCATCTCTAATATTTTATATTAAACCTTCTCCTCAAACAAGAGCATACTAACTAAAATAAGGCAAGACCGAATTTATTATTTATTTGGTATTTATTATTTATTTATTTATTCGTTGGAAATTAGGTTATAGTCTTTAATTAATTATAAGTATTTTTTAAATTTTGTGATAGCTTTAAAGCCCAATAAGAATCATGGTTAGTTTATAGTTAGTTTATTCGACGACTTGAAAGGGAAAAGGGTGAAAGAGCTCTCTTACCCCCTTTAGGTTGGTAACTGCGTTACCCCTTCTGATACACCACTGGCATGAAGCTGTGACAAGAAGAAATGGTTGGTGGAGGTGGCACTGTCGGTGGTGGGGGACTACCTTTGCTTTTGTCTAAGAGTGGGGGAATGTAACCAGATAGCACAATTATTGCACTTCGCACATGTTAAATATGTGACGTCTAAGTGCCATCTTGGAACATTCCACAGGTATATGCAAAAAGCATGAAAAGTATATACCGTTAATGTGAAAAATTAGGGATACATGCCAGTATGTACATAGTATGTGATATACAACTTACTAATAGGAATGTTTTAGTAGGTTATAATGTGTTAGGCACTTACTGGTAGGTATGTTATTAGCATGAACTTTCTGGCACATATCATGGACAGGGGTTTTCCGTATATTTTTCAACCCACCCTAGAACCTCCATTTTTGATCCTAGAAAAAAACTTTTTATATGAAAGTTATAGGATTTTTTACGAGCCATTTGAATCTGTTAACAGATGAAACAAACGAACGTCGGAAAATTGAGAAAAATATATAAACTTTTGTTTTTTAAATGGAACACCCTGTATATTTTTGGATTTTTGAAATCTACTGGTTCTTCTGATTCCAACGATATATATATGTTACATATTTGCTCCACCCGCCTGCTCAGTATTTCACGTTGCATAATTTGACTGTATATTGTAAGGATCAAGAGACCCATGGAAAACAAATTTGTATTTATTCATAGATATTTTAATAACTTTATTAGAACTTTACTAACAAAAAGAAAAATCAAATAATAAAGGGTTATATCTCGACGTATCCACCATTAACTTCGTAACATCTTGTGATATTGTTTTCCATTTATTTAAGGCATTTCTAACGAATTGAGAGTCTTCCGTATTTAGTTAAAAAATCTCTACTTCTAATTTATTTCGAAGGGTATTGATATTTTCCGGTCTGTCATAATATATTTTGTTTTTTAAATATCACAAAGTGGACTTTTCTAAAGAAAAGTGGGAAAAAATGCCAAAAAATCAAGGTAGGCCTAGACTTTCGAAATTTCGCAAACCTACTCAGTTCTTCATTCTGAACAAGTTTCCTTATTAACATTTTGTCGTAAAACCTACAGAAAGGGCACTTTACTGATGTGGAAAATTAGTTTTTTCAAAATTCCCCAGGCATAGGTGATTTTTCGAAAGTAAAATTACGTCACAAATTAGTTTAAAACCAAGCAGGGCTGATGCCCAGAAGCTCAAATTTCAACTCGAAAATTTTTTGTCATTTACACCCCACGTGCACTCAATCCGTGGACACACTGTATAACAAAGTATAGATAACAATAACAATATTTTTCATAAGAACTGTTCGAATTTTAATCCGTTCACTTGAAGGCATGAGCGATATCTCTTTTTCAAATTATTAATACTTGTTAATATTATATCTTGATTGTTATTTAAAAAAATGTATCCGTTCGACAATTTTCCCTTGCAGTTCTTCTATATTTTCATTCGGATCTTTGTGATTTCTAATTTTTTCTCTTGGAACAAATCAAAAATATTCTTAAATGTGTTAGTTCTACTTTCATGGCCACCTTAGTTTTTGTGTAATCCTGTATTAAAATGCAATTTTTATGACAAAAGTTATATAAAACATATTAAATATATATATATACAGTGTCCTCCAAAAAGTTCGCAGCATAGGGGGAAAATTTTTAATGACTTTTTTGAAATTTAAGTTTTGGGGTTACCTTTTGCTTTAAAAAAGATTAAAAACGATCCACTCAAACGTGGTCACGTGACTTTCGTTATCTGTCAAAAATGACATTTAAAAAAATATATCGCTGAAAATGGGTTTATTTGTTAAAATATCAAAAAGTTTTACTTGAAAAAGTTGTTTCTTTTTCAATTTCACGTACGTGTACCAAATTTGAACGCCCTACTAAAAGATTTAGTTTTTTGACATTTTTTTATATTTATGAAATTTCTGAAAATTTTTAAAACTTGTAACTTCATAAAAACTATTTTGTATCACTAGCTTTATCATTCTATTAACTTTTTATTACTAATTACCGATAAGAATGTGTCTTTTTCAAAAGAAAATGATATTAACGCCTTAAGATTCTGTTATGTTTGCTGCAAAGTTGTCTAGCATTTAGGGTATAAATTTAGTTACATCACGTTTCCCAGTTCTAAATTGATGCCAAAATAATAATATATTAAAATATCATCAAACTATTTTACGTATCTAAGCAAAATTCTTGACTTTTATAAAACAAATAATTATTACCTTTAAGTTTAATTTCACATTAATCGATATTGATGAGTAGGCCATGGAGAGAATAGAAACAATTGTTTTTATTTGACAGTTATCAAACTAGTCTAGTCATCAATATCGATTAATGTGAAATTAAACTTAAAGGTAATAATTATTTGTTCCATAAAAGTCAAGAATTTTGCTTAGATACGTAAAATAGTTTGATGATATTTTAATGTATTATTATTTTGGCATCAATTTAGAACTTTAAACGAGTTAGCTCATTTTTGGTAAATGACATTGTAGAACAGTTATCTCGGAAACTAGGAACAATAGGAAAATCATCCATAGAACAAAAGTTTCTCCAAATTACCAAGTCTTTCAGATGCGCTACCTTCCAACGTTCCTAGGATCAAAAAGTCTCTTTGCACCGTAACGCCATCTATAAGCCAATATCAAAATGAACGCTAGCAGTTGCAAATGAAGCTTTCTTCACGTCCTAGCGAACGGCGTTTGCAGAATTAAAATATCTCATTTTGTTCCCGAGATATCATCGACGGGAGTCCTTATTGGGACACCTTGTATACCATAAGGAGTATTCCCTTCATGGCATATGAATAACGCATGTTATACATCATAGAAATTAGTCTACATAATACATAATTTATAATTTGTTTAAAAATAAGATCATTTCCAGTAAAGAGACCACAAAACACCAATGAGAATATAAAACATGCATTCTTCCATTTTCGGCCGAATTCTTATACTTTCATTATTTTCGATTTCTGACAGAATTATACATCTTACTGACTACTGCTCGTTATAGATTAACTTAAGCTATGATCCGTTACTGGGCATTATTTGTAAATGCAATCCATTAGATATATTGGATGCTGGTTCACTCGGTCAGTTACCAAAAATAGTTTGTCCCAAATGCCGCTAAACTTTATTTTGTTATTACTACTATTATTATAACCAAGTTATAATGTACTAAAAGGCGAAAACTGTTTCTGGAACTTGTATAGCACATGCAGGTCACCAATAAGGTACATGCAAAACCAAGGCTTATCATAGTCCTTGAAAATGAACATAAGTAACTTACTATAATTGGTATATCACATACTAACCTAGTGTATAGAATATTCCATAACGTGAGAGTTACCTAATTTCCATATGCTCTCTACAACAAGCTAAGCATGTGATAGCAATGTGCCATACAAGTTCCGTGGCATATTTCAAGAACTTTTTCAGCACCTAAATAGGGTGCTCTGTAACATATTCCTAGTATGTGCCTGAAATATGGTATATGTAAAAAAATATGTGGCTTTCATATATGAACATTCCAAAAGTTAATATATCAATATCAAGTATATGTATGTCAGGCATGTAGTTTTACTATCTGGCTCCTAACCTTCCTATAAACTAACCTTAATAAGAATAAGAAACAGATAACTGTGTCCATCGGAAAGTCCACCTGTTAAAGTTTAAAAACTTCTTTGTTACAGGGCAACTATACCTGTTTTGGTATCATCCTTTTGTACCAAATGTTTGCATGTGGAATGATAGTTGCGTTGTCTGGAAGCTGTTATTACGGACCAAGAGGATCGCTAACTGCAATATGTGAAAATGCCTCATCAGATATTTTCAATACGACAAAATACAAGTTCAACATGTTAGATGAAACTTTGAAGTGTATAAACTGTAACTTTTCTGTGATAAAAATGGGTACTTTTGATATAAATCAGAATAAAATTAAGACATTAATAATTTCCAACTCTAATATTGAAATTGTTAATGAAAAAGCATTCATTGGCTTGATGTTCATGGAACGGCTTACAATGTCTAACAATCACATATCAATTTTACGACAAGGAGCATTTACGGGAGTGAGAAAAATAAAATATATTGACTTACAAAATGCAATATCTGCATCAACCCTAGAAGAAGAGGTTTTTAGAGAACTAAGATTATTAGAAGAGCTTAATTTAAAAGACAATAATTTAACCACTCTACCAGTTAAAGCATTCTATGGATTAGAATTTTTGAAGATTTTAGATCTAAGCAACAACAAATTAGAGGATATTAATGGCGTGTTAGATTTTATTCCAAATATTGAACAAATTAATCTTAAAAACAACCAACTAACAAAGATAAACAAAGAGTTTTCTGAATTGCGTTCACTGTTATATTTAAGTTTGTCAAATAATCTTATAAGGAATTTATCGATAGCAATGCACCCCTCAAACAACTTGAAGTACCTTGATTTATCTAATAATCACTTGGGTAACCAAGTAGTGCAATTTGGTATTTTCAAAGATATGCATAAGCTAGAATATCTAAACTTGTCATTGAATTGGTTTAAGTTTATTCCGCCAAAGTTTTTAGAAGGATTATATAGTTTACACGATTTAAATCTGAATGGAAATGAAATATCTTTTTTTCAAACAGGAGCTTTTTCAGGATTGCCTTCTCTTAGGTATCTGAATCTTTCTCACAACTCTATATCTTCAGCGAATATTACTGGTAGGCTGATACTACCAGAACTTCATTATTTAGATTTATCTTTCAATCAAATAAGTGATTTAAACTATTATTCTTTAATCACGAGAGCACCAAAAATTGTTTTCATTAATCTAATAAATAATCCTTTATCCTGCGAAGTAAAAATGCAACTTAATGCTTTGTTTGAACATTATGGTGCTAAATTTCTTCTAAGTAATAATGTAACTGAATGTAATGGGACAAAGATTCCCACTTTAAACAAGATCATGCAAGAACTAAAAAAAGAAATGCAGCCACCCAAAAACAACACAACTGAAATAATAATGTTCATTCTTGTAGTTACAACGTTTGTTTTAGTTGCTATTTTATATTATATTCAGTTTAGAATAATACAAAGAGGATTTTTACATTGGAGAAAACTTTTTATATAGGTAAGCTTAAAGTAAAAGAAGTGTGTATTGATGATATAAATGTTGTGTTAATAACAATTTAGCTCTTTTCTTTTAATTTTATCCTAAAAAAACTAATACCTAAGCAGAATGGTCGAATTTAAAATTTACCTGTTTCCAAATCCTACATAAGCTGGGTTTATACAATTTTACTTAGTACTAGCGGTACGCAAATAATAAGGCATTTTGTGATACCAAGGTGCCACTTGGTACAGTTGTTCCTTAGACCCATTTGATCGATTTGGCCCGAGGAACACTCGAGATTTTCCGTGTGGGTAGATTTTATAGAGGGGTGGGGGAAATTTAATGTTAATGTTTTTAAAAAATAAAAAATGGGCCAGAGAGGCGAGCTGGGTGTCGATTCCGCATAATTTCGACTCGAGGAATCCAACCGCAGCCTCGGAAATGCGTCCGAGAACCGGAAGTCGGCCAAAAGCCGTCTTTTTAAAAAAATGGCCGACCCGCGGCCGATTAATGTTTATAATGCACACAAGGTCATGCGAGGTGTCGATACTTATGTTTTTGAGGTCGGCAAGTTCATTTATGGCAACGAAAATGACCTTCGGTCACCGGAAGTGGGCTCCAGGTACCGGAAGTGGGGTCCAAGCACCGGAAGAAGCTCCCATACTGCACTTTCTGAAGAAGGGGAGCTACAGTAACACACAGTGTCACGCAGGATATTCAGTGCGACATGTTTCGGGTAATTTGTGAGACATAATATGCTAAAATTATTAATAAAGTTTCAATATATCGATGTAAAATAATAAATCATTTCTTCTATTAACAGATTTCAAGTCGACGTAAAATAAGAAATCATTGCTTCTATTAACAAGTAGGTGATATTCAATCGCATATTTGGCCATTTTTGTAAAAATAAACATTAACAATAACATAACAAAAACATAAAGAACGTCAACATTTTTTTATATAAAAGTATAAATCGCTTTAAGGATCGCCAAGTACATCGCCGACCTTCTCGTCGATTGTGTTATCCCCACTGAAAAGATATTTTAGATAAATTATTATCGAAAAAACACATTGTACACATGTAGGTACCGTTTGTTTGCGCAGTCCCCCATGCATTTTCGGCATGCAGGGGAACATGGCAGACCGTGTCGCCGACAGCAGCACCGAAGGGTTTCACACCCTGTTCCACATCCACACCTGTCCAGAGCCTGGACTGCCTTCCACACTTGTGGCAGCTTGGACCAAACAACCTTCCATTCGTTGCCTATGAGAGTCCATCCCCATCCTTCAGGACTCGTGGAATTTCCCTCGATCTGATTGGCACAACCTCAAATATGTCCCGCGACGTACGCTACTCTCTTTATGTGCTGTTGTAATGCAGCTTGAGTTGGTGGAATTGCGGCAAGGTGCTTGCTTTCCGAGGCAAACATGTGCTTTCTTGCCTCATTTACACCCGAGAGTACCGCCTAGAAAAATAAATATACTTTTCGCCGTACCTGTTTTTTTCTCAGTTAAATAAGAACGGAATAGACTATTACCTCTGATTCTCCGTGCACACCATACAGGTTCACTGTAAATTTCTCTAGATCCGTATATACTATGGGATTAATTTCACATTGATAAGGTTTAGAAATCTCATTGAAGGCAGCATTAAAGGAGTCATCCCAAGCTGCACACGCAGAACGCTTGCCCTTGCCGCTAAAGAATGATGTGAAGTCACACCCTGAAAACGCATGAAATCCGCGCATAGCCTCTGCCTTATCATCTCCAAGGACCTCTGATATCTTATGAACATACCAATGTAGCGTTGTTTAGATCCGACCCCGTATTGCAGCCACAGATGCTATAAACCTTTCTGTCGAAGCTCCGGGAAGAAAGATACGAGAACATCTGTATCAGAGCTTCGGACTACCATATTCTGTGCACCTGCATTTTCGACAGCGTCCTGCAATGAAGATGAGTAATGCTTTTTAGTTTAGTACCTAATTATTATATGTTTTGTTGTAAAAATTTGTAGTAAACAGGTACGGCGAAAAGTATATTTATTTTTCTAGGCGGTACTCTCGGGTGTAAATGAGGCAAGAAAGCACATGTTTGCCTCGGAAAGCAAGCACCTTTCCGCAATTCCACCAACTCAAGCTGCATTACAACAGCACATAAAGAGAGTAGCGTATGTCGCGGGACATATTTGGGGTTGTGCCAATCAGATAGAGGGAAATTCCACGAGTCCTGAAGGATGGGGATGGACTCTCATAGGTAACGAATGGAAGGTTGTTTGGTCCAAGCTGCCACAAGTGTGGAAGGCAGTCCAGGCTCTGGACAGGTGTGGATGTGGAACAGGGTGTGAAACCCTTCGGTGCTGCTGTCGGCGACACGGTCTGCCATGTTCCCCTGCATGCCGAAAATGCATGGGGGACTGCGCAAACAAACGGTACCTACATGTGTACAATGTGTTTTTTCGATAATAATTTATCTGAAATATCTTTTCAGTGGGGATAACACAATCGACGAGAAGGTCGGCGATATACTTGGCGATCCTTAAAGCGATTTATACTTTTATATAAAAAATGTTGACGTTCTTTATGTTTTTGTTATGTTATTGTTAATGTTTATTTTTACAAAAATGGCCAAATATGCGATTGAATATCGCCTACTTGTTAATAGAAGCAATGATTTCTTATTTTACATCGACTTGAAACCTGTTAATAGAAGAAATGATTTATTATTTTACATTGATATATTGAAACTTTATTAATAATTTTAGCGTATTATGTCTCACAAATTACCTGAAACATGTCGCACTGATTATCCTGCATGACACTGTGTGTTACTGTAGCTCCCCTTCTTCAGAAAGTGCAGTATGGGAGCTTCTTCCGGTGCTTGGACCCCACTTCCGGTACCTGGAGCCCACTTCCGGTGACCGAAGGTCATTTTCGTTGCCATAAATGAACTCACCGACCTCAAAATCATAAGGATCGACACCTCGCATGACCCTGTGTGCGTTATAAACATTAATCGGCCGCGGGTCGGCCATTTTTTAAAAAGACGGCTTTTGGCCGACTTCTGGTTCTCTGATCGCATTTCCGAGGCTGCGGTTGGATTCCTCGAGTCGAAATTATGCGGAACCGACACCCAGCTCGCCTCTCTGGCCCATTTTTAATTTTTTAAAAATATTAACATTAAATTTCCCCCACCCCTCTATAAAATCTACCCACACGGAAAATATCGAGTGTTCCTTGGGCCAAATCAATCAAATGGGTCTAAGGAACAACTGTACCAAGTGGCATCTTGGTATCACAAGATGCCGTTTATTTCAAAAATCGTCGATGTACCGCTAGCACTATTAAGAATTCGAATAATAATAAGGAATAAGGAGTGACCAGGAAGTTTGTTAAATTTTGATTTTATTTTTATCCTAAATCCAAAATGGGTATATAGCGGGTGCATTAATGCACCCGCTATACAATCATAACAAGTCATAACCATAAAATGCATAAAGAAACTACAGCCTTCAGTGCCATCAATTTAAACAGGTGAAAACTTATAGTTGTAAAAGCAACCAGATATACCCAGACTGACACCCCACTTTAATTTGTAAATATAATATAAAATAATGCCTACATAGCGAAGCTTAGGTACTTTTATATAATATATTACCTACACTTTACTGTGCCTTGAAATTATAAACTAATAGTCTGACCATCCAGTCACATCACGGGTATTTTGCTATGTATGTAGCTAAGTACCTAAGAGGATGCTGTAAACGCAAAATATAAATAAGTATAGGAACAGCTAGAGTTGCTGGATTGGGGTTATTTCTCTGAGGATAGTTAGAAACTAATGTTATTTTTGAAAAGAAAAAATAATTTTTCAATAATCATATCAATTTTGTTGGCAAAAGTAATTATTTTGAGAGATTCCGGGCATAACATGGGTGGTAGGTACCTACTAAAGGAAAATATTATTTTCAGTTATTTTAATCACCTACATGAGGTAAAACGGTAAACACATATCTGCATACATATACCTTCTTCTACAGAAGCAAAAAATCAGTCAAAAAATTAGATAAGGAAAAATTACAAATTTGGAAAATGCAGTGAGGTTTATTAGCTGAAAAGAAAACAAAAAAAAACAAATATGATAGGTACAAAACATCCAATATCCGTTTAAAAATCACAAACCTTGAGGAAAAGTATCATTTTTTGGAACATGAATTAGAAAAACTGAAGCTCTAAATTGGGTATAGTGAACAGATAAGCAAGAAACTGAAAGAAGTGTCTTTAATGAAAATCAAATTTAAAATCTATATCATAAGAAAAATTCATGGACCGCAGATATAATTACTGAAACTGCACTGAAAATAAAATATGTGTGTGTGTGGATCTTCAGGTTACAAAGTTATTAACAAACCTTTGACCATATATTCGTAAATAATATCCTGAAAACTGGAATGAAATAATAATTAAAATATTAAATAATGTACAACTTTAAGCTGTTTATGCTCTATATTACACAGCATAAAAAAATCAGTGCAAGATTTGCCATCACTTATTGAAGATACGATTCTAAAAACATATTCTAAATTAGTCTGTTTGAAATAATACCGCACCGAGGGTTATTGAAATTTCCTTCTTAAGAAACATTTTCTGCATTCTTATTTTACCATTTCAAAATACTTTTTAAGCCTCTATAAAAAAATTGCTTCAAAGATATAGTGCTCAAGTCCAATTTAGCCAACATCCCATAACATACTAGGAAAAATTATTAACCTCTTTTGTTTGTTCCGAGTTAGGATACATTTTGCTAAAATTAAATGTAAAACCATTGAGTAAAGGAATAAATTTATTCCTTTACTCAATGGTAAAACCAAAAATAGTGCCTAGGTCAGTGCTGCAGCAAGTAAAAGTATTAAAATTGGAGCAAAAAAATTTTTTTGCTCCTTATAGGTACATATAAGAAATATATTCTTCATATCATATAAAAAATGTAATCTTAGCATAACATTATTGTTTTTTTTTTGTAATAATTAATCTGCCCTGCTAAGACAAAAGGTCCTACGCGAGGTTTTAAGCAAATTTTACTTGACAACTTGGAGTTATTTATAAGTTAAATATTTTTGTTACTAAATGTATTACAATGACGCAATGTACTCAATGACTTTTGGTGCAAATTTTTGTTATACAAATCCTACCTTTCACAACCTCGGGATTTCAGAGAGAGATTGTAACGAAATAATTGCAAAAAATGTCAAGAGACAGATTTTGCTTAGAATTAAAAAAATTGTCAAAGTGCATAAAAGAAAATTCTCTACAGGGCTGTATTAGTATTTTTTTGATGAAACAAAAGTAATGTATACCCGTCATTCCGCCACTGGGTATATGGGGAACATTACTGTCACATTTTGTGACACTTGACCAATGAATGATTTGTATACATATATCGTTTGAATATATTTAACGGTTGAAAAAATAAGAAATAAAATGTTACAATATTTGAGAATTTAAACCCTATAACTCGAAAACAAGGCAGCTGTGGATAAAAAGTTATACCAGAAAATAGTCATTAGAGGACTGAAAAAGCGGCAAAAATGTTTCAAAAAATTTTTTTTAGGTACAACTAGATGAGGTCTTTACAAAATGATAGACCAGGTCCCTGGTCATCTGAAATCGGCAATTACAACATTTTTTAATAGGGACAACATTTGTTATTGCGAAATTTGTCAAAAATCTGTCAAAACTATGTTTTATTACTTTTTCATACATACCTCGCGATATCTCCGCAACCAATGTAGATATTAAAAACTTCTTTTTTTAATCGATACAAGAAATGTAGGCGAAGGTAACGGCGGTAATTTCGTGAAACTAGAAAAAAACTTTAATTTTTTTACTTTTTAAATACACTATTTTCAGTAAGCGAGAAACTTTTTTGTTTTAAGAAATTTTGCTATACTATCTGCGTATGAAATAAGGCCAAAGCTTCAAAAAAGTTAAAAAAAAAAATCATTATTCTTAGTCATATAGTTTTCGAGTTATAATCAGTTAAATTTGAAAGTTTCCGCGCCTCCTACTATAAAAACCACCTGCCGAACACCCCTTTAAAGCATTTACTTTACATTCTGACTCACCCTGTATATAAGTATGGGCGACTTAGAAAAATAACTATTATTTTTACCTTTTTAAATGTTGTCTAAAAGCATGATCAGTAGGAGCATTGATTAGGAGGCAACTCAGAAGCTGGATTTGATTCCGTTATGTCAGGTACCATCGTAATTGAAGCGAGGAAAGAACTTTTCTGTTGTTGTTTCTATACAAATAAAGTGTATATTTAGTACTAACTTACAATCTTCCAATGCTTTATCTTCTCATAAAAACAGAAGATTTTCTAGATCTTTTAAATCATCGATATTTTTGTATAACACATCAAATGCTGTTTTCTTGCCTATCTTATACATCGCATTTGTTGTCTCGCAGCCAGTTAAACAATGAATTGCTAGTAGTTTTTCACATATTTTTGCCCGTAAATTTACTACAATAGTGTCAATAGACAAAAAATATGAATTATGTCCTAATTATTGTATGTATTGAATGTCCAGTAATTATGCGGCTATCTCGCGTGAGCAGGTAGAGGACATCAAAATATTATGATTGAGCTTAACAACTATGGGTCAAATCTTAATAGTAACAGAGATACAGGGCGTTGTAATTCTTTTTTTGAGATTGAATTATGGCAATAACTCCCACAATAATCAAGCTGCTGAACTGAAATTTAGTACTATTATGTTTTTGGGGATGGAAAATAAGCTGAAAATGTCAATTTCTACTTTTCTCACAGAATGCGCAACTTGCGCTGTTTTTGGATTGCGCTCTTATTCGTAACTTTTTTGAGGATATATTTTAGGGCCTGCGGGTCCATCATATCAGTGCATCTTGTCATTCTACGACAAAGAGGTACTCTCATAACGATAAAATCAACCGTTTGCGTTTAAATTGGCAAAATGTGCCCCAAAACACCTGTTGACTCCAATATTCGAAACATAAAATTTTCACCGACCGCTTTCAAATGCTACAGATCAACTGTTTTTTTTGAAAACTTGAAAAAACTTTGACACTTTGTATTGACGTTTTCTCTAGATTCTTTTGCTCATAAAAGTTGATCCTCACTGTATAATTTTGAATAACGGTGTGCAATTTATTGAAGCTGGATAAGGCGAAAGAAAAGAATAGTAGGTAGGTATATCTACAAATTTAAATATGCAATGCATGTTATTATTTAAAAGGGAAACTCAATTTTCTTTTAACTTTTATTATAGTTTTAGTTCATAACTTAAACGTATACAGGTGGTTTAACTTACAACACACAGGCCTTCGTAATTTTTTTGTTTATTTGCCAAATTGACAAAATTGTGGTCAAAATAATGTTCTGTGAGAGCTGTTTAATGATCAGTGGTAAAATTTTCCTTAATAAACCTGGGATTGATTATTGGCAATGACTTGCGATTTAAACCACATGTAAGTAAATGTCTTCAAAAGGCTTATTTCAACTTAAAATTGTTATAACCTAGTCGTCACTTGCTCTCGACTAATCAAAAGAGAATTTTAACTGATGCCCTGGTCCTTAGTCATTTCGACTTTGGCTGATGCTGTGTATGGACCCTGCTTGGATCGGAGAGATGAACAACAAATCCAAAGGATGCAAAAATCGTGTCAGAGGTTCAAAGCTGGGTCAATTACAATTAAAAACTAACCAATTACAATTCCTTTGATATTTTGAAATGTAATTGAATTACAATTACAATTACTTGTATTTGGAATTGGAATTGATGTAAACAATTACTTTTTCAATTACTTCTTGTTTGCTTCATTTTCTATTAAATTTGTAGACACCAAAATAAGGTAGGTACTTACCTAGTTACTTAAAAAACCATAACTGATAACTTAACTATATTAAGCATTATTAGTTATGCGATGCAAAAAAATTCTAGTCTTTGCGACTTTGTAAATGGCAATTAAAATAAATAAAATGTACAGTATTTTAATAAACAAAATGAATTAGGAGAATCGGCGTTGAGGAGCATTCGCGCAAAAACTGATAAATCCCCGCTGAGGCCCGAGGCCCCTACAAACTCGGGGTCTTCGCAGTGGCGGAACCTGCGGGCCCTTAGTTATGCTCCTATCGATCATACTTTTCCCAAAAACGAATGCGTTTCAGATTCAAGCTCAACGACTCACAAAAAACTTTAATTTTTTTACATTATGTACCGAAATAAAATTTTACAACCCAACAAACTGACAATTTTTGTATTGAACTAAATTTGTGTTATAAAATGTGGTATACAATATTTATAAAGTTACAAAATGTAAAATGTATTTCTATCAAAACTGTTTTAATTTTGAATTACTAATCCAATAAATAGTGATAATTCTATATACCACCTAATGAAAAAAAAAAACAGAATTTAAATGTCTATTGTGACGTGACAATAGGCATTACGAATTGACTATTAATATAGAGATAGGGAATACAGAACAATCTTTATGACTTGCCAGTGACTCGT
Organism: Pseudeuparius sepicola; assembly: GCA_963920635.1. Taxonomy (NCBI): domain Eukaryota; kingdom Metazoa; phylum Arthropoda; class Insecta; order Coleoptera; family Anthribidae; genus Pseudeuparius; species Pseudeuparius sepicola. Next base: position 38,716,550 of record OY987302.1, on the reverse strand, counting down.
AAATAGTAAATGGGAGTGGGATAAGAAAGAAAACATTATTGCGGACTTTGTCAGTGATGACGCATTTATTTTGCATTGCATTTTGTTGGCCAGGTTGGCCCAAACAACGTTGCAATATTTCCAAAATCAATCCAGGTTTCCCCGATTAATCAGCTCGGGCCGTCACCGGCCGGCGCCGCAAGAGGAGATTGTATAAGTAATTTTAATTGAAAAAGTAATCGTAATTGGACAAGTAATTGTAATTGGACAAGTAATTGTAATTGGAAAAGTAATTGTAATTGAAACAGTAATTGCATTAAAGGAATTTTAAAAAGGAATTGCAATTCTCAGAAGTAATTGATTTTAAATTACAAGTACAATTCCTTTTCAAAAAGTACTTGATATTAAAATACAATTACTGTCTCTATTTCAAAAGTAATTCCAACTAAGTACAATTCCATGAAAAGGAATTAATTGACAGTTCAATTACTTTCGCCTAATTACTTGCCCAGCTCGGCCGAGGTTCTTGTATGGTGTCTGCAGGTTTGAGCCTGTATCTTTTAAGTTGCTTGAAGTGCGGTGGCTGGCAATGAGTAATCATTGTAGACTGCACTCTGCGGTTTTATACCATATGATAATACTAAACAAAACTCTTCCATACCTGGTTAACAAAATTCAATATCGCACAGATGCCCATTAGGGTGGAGCGAAAACTGGATCGAAACAACTAATTTTCGAAAACGAATCTGCCTGGATGCGCAAAAGATGCCTTTTGGGATTCTCAGTTACCCAAAAAAAAATCCGAGTGCCTTATGACGATTTCTTCGGCTGCCGAAATGACCTTGAAAATTCAAAAAATTATAAATTTTTAAAACTGAAAAAAATGCAAACATGCAGCTCTCAGCTAGTTTTTCTTGAAGAACTATCCAGAACTCACAACGAGGAGGTGACTGCATCTCGAGTTACACCCTACCCTCCCACCCTTAAAGTAAAAAGAAATATTCTTTTTTTGTTTCAGATTGCGGCAACATTTCTCTAGATTCAATACGAGCCCTAATAAAACTATCTCTCGCTTCAGGGCCATAAACCCCCATGTATGCTTCGGTAACTAAGTACCTTAATACAAGGCTCAACTGCCTGCGAATAACAAGGAAATTTTATTAATGATATTTCATCCGGAACCAAAGAAATCATGTTGTTTAACTCTTCGGTTGAAATTTCCATTGTTAACGGGGGCTCGCTTATAACAACATTTTGCCACTCAATTAATTCCACATAATCTTGACAATCAAAATTTAATTTTATTAACTCGAAATATTCTAACATCTTCGGTTTTGGCCGTTGACTTTCTACATTTTAACAAACTTCTTAAAGCTAGCTCTCGAAAATATTTTCTATTATCCCCTAACGTGGCTATCAAAAGGTTTTCTCGATGACCAAAATATCCGTTTCTCTCAATTACGGGATCTATCACTTTTTTCAGTTCCCCAGGGAGGTAACGAGATTTACTGATAATGCTAAATAAGTGCCTGGCACCATCCTTACAAGACCAATTGCATTTAACTCAGTTAATGTTTTAAGGTTTTGAGAGGGCTCTTTCGTGGCAACATATGACCTTAGAACTCTATTGGCTGTGGTAAGCCATCTAGCGTGGGACATTTTCCCTGGCGCTCTTAGAGGCAAATCGCCTTTTAAAATTCCAGGGAGGTTTCTTGACACATCTCGTACATGTACTTATTACGGTTTTTAGATTAACTAAATTTTCTCAAACTATACCACAGGTAAGTTTTCCCATGATTCAAGGGTCTTGCCAATGTCTCCCGAAAAGCCTTTTGGTCCAGTAGTTTTTCAGTCTAAATAATACATTAAGTGGCGTAGCGGCAGTTCATTCATATGTATTAAACAAATCATCCATTGCATAATGCCTTTTTAGATGCGATTCTAAAGCTCGAATCACTCCGTTTTTAAAATCGGTATTTCGGTGCAGTACCTAAATAAAGTTATACAGGGCGTTCCGTAATGATGTGCAACTATTTCAAAATTGGTTGCATCTTTGCTCTGTTTGGCCAGAGTTTGGTCTACTATGTTGCAAACACTACACTGGTTTATTCCTGCGAGGCATTTTAAGTGCATCCATAAGGATTGGCCTTGTCACAGGAGAGTAATCTGTGCCATAATCTATGCATTTTAAATAAAAGCATTTTCTTTTTTGCCATTTCGTCATGGATTTAGGGCATTATCGATAAGCTACACAGCTATTTGGACAACATACCTAATTTATGCACGCAATGGCAGTTAATAAACTATATGAACTACAGTGACATTTAGGAATTAATTATTTTTCTAATAATAACCCGCACCTGTGGAAGGCTTGGTATGATAAAAATATGTATAATTCGATAATTAAAAAGGTGTCACATAAGCAGAATGTCTAATGCCAATCTGAAGAATTCCATAGTCTGAACTAGGGAATCCAATCCCGCAAATGCTGGATCCCGCGGGAGTCCACGAAATCAATATTGCGAGATTCCTGGGACTCGATGTGCATGCTGTATGTTATATCTGAGTATCCAATCGCCAGCAAAGTTAAACTGCACCACAGGAAATGCCAGTAGCTCAAAATTGCACAAAACAACTTTTTACTAGCATTTTTAATAGGTTAAGTACAAAAAGCATTATTGTTTGCTATCCCGCGGAATTGATGGCCTCAATCAAGCAATAGAGTCTGAACACACATTTGCAAATGGGGCTTCAGATTAGGGGGAGTGTACTGTATTTAAAAATTTGTTGCTGGAGTTTAAAAAATACGAATAAACAGGAACAGAATAAGCTTGTTTAGAGTGGTGCGATGGATTGGATAACTTGCAGCACGAGCCGCAGACTGATATATCAGTGAAAAATGAGCATCCCATGTGAGTTATCAAAGGATTGTTATTGGGTGACCCCCTTTGAGGGACCCAATCTCAACGGGGGGCTCCCAGAGCATAAAATTTTATTAACAAAATCTCAGTTCAGTTCATACAACTCAACTAGACACGCCACAGGAATACTTGGAATGCATCCTAGTTAGCTGCCTTAAATCCCTACTATGATCGCTAGTGATGACAGCACCTGGCTTACTGGCTGTTGTCTCTGCCTGGCAAGCGGCGGAGTAGTTTAGAGCACTAAGAAACTATGAATTCTGTCTGGGGAAAACAGCTTAAATGCCAAACTCGTGACGCCTATGGTGTCACCTCCAAACTGAGCAGCGCGCAGTAGGAGTAAAACCCAACCCACACCCCCCTGCACGCTTTAGACCACGCTTTTCACCTTAGGATGTACAAACTGTATCTTTTATATTTCTTATTTAGGTTTTAGTAATCACAAAGTTGTAATAAAAAATATGAGTTTTTTATTGTTTATAATTTACCTGAACACTGAACACTATTATAAAATTATAATAACTATCTATTATGACATATTAAAATTTTAAACATTATCCTACATTTACATTGACCATTTTTAAACTAAAACAATAAGAGAATACTTCTAAATAATTAGCTTTCTTCGTACTGTGTTAGGTCAAAAGTTATCACCTGGCTCACCAAACAATCTGAAGGCTGAAACAAAAAGTACATGGCATTAAACTCCTCCAAACAAGTATCTATAGGCTTTTAATAGAGTTAATAAATAGCTTAAGTGACGGGTAGACGGGAAGACTAATATATTTCAATATTTTGCTATCATTTCATTGGTGAAACTCACAAGATGAGTATATAAATGTGTATTAAAATGGTATAGTTCCAGTGATCATTTTCATATACAGTGTGACCCACCTCAAACCAGAACACCCCCATAAAATTTCATCCTCCATATCATGTGATTTTGATTGAGTTTTTTTTAACGATAGCTCATCAAAAACTGCACTTTAGGGCAAATCAGCACATTTTATTTTAAAAAACCAAGGGCTATTAGGACATATTTTTTGGGTCAAAATTGGACAAATCATATTATTCACATTTTATAAAAAATACGCCACTGGATTGGAAATCCCTTAAAACGGGTTTGTACCAAGTTTTGTTAAGAAACAATGAACAAGAAAAATTCCAGAAACCAATCAAAATCGCGAATTAAGTACCTATTTTTACCTGCCTATTCTATTAAATGAAGTTGCATGTGGATTAAGAACAATCAAAACTGTAACTTACATTATTTCAAATAATAGTAATGTCAATAGGCATACCTAAATACGGAAACCATAATCCACATACCTGTATATTAACATATACCGCTTTTGGCCCTATTGCGCACGGCAAGGCGCAGGGAACGAAAAGAGATGGAATTCGCCGCCATGTTTAAGCCTATTTTGGCAGTTTGAATGGTGGCTACCTTATTCCTTGTTTAAAATTTTGTATACAGTATAAATGAAATTGTATTATACTTTTTGAAGGCGCCGGTAAAATCATAAAAGTCACCGTGACATGCTTTTTTTATGAGAGATGCGTTTTTAGTTTTTAATCCCGATTTTTTCTTTTATATTTTGTACGGTTAATAACTTTCCATTCTCATATTTACTAGATAAAAACATGACTTGATGCAAATGCAAAGAGACTTTTACATATAAATTGTGAAATTGCATTCCATAGGTAAGCAAATAGGTATAATTTTTTGCCAAATATGATTGTTTTCTCATTGATATTTTCTGATTTCTTGCTCATTTTTAGGTTTTCAAGAGAAGAAACTAAATTTAGAAAGTGGCTTAGTAGGTAATCTAGGTGTCATTCAAGACGTTCAAGAAATAACTCGTGGAGATGAGGAAAATGGAGACATTGTAATTCTCGATACAACGAAGACAGCCGCATTTCTGGAGCAAATAGAATTAACCGAAGAAATGCAAACAGCAGCAGGCAGCAACAAGTAAACCTGTTAACTGCAGATCACCGCCAGCAAAATTATTGAAGCTTGTCAAAGAAGAGCGTAATTAAAAATCACTTCGCTTTCATTTTTGAAGCAAAGATTAAAGTGGTAGAAGTTGAAGTTACCAAGTTTTCTGTTGCTTGTATTTTTTAAACAAACAAAAATAAAAAGTTCTAAGGAATAAAACCAGCTGCCTAAAAATTCAGAAATAGGTATAGATAATATTATGTTCTTGGAAAATAGGTTATTATTATTAAAAGTATTCAAAGAAATAATTATACCAAGTAATAGTGTATGAAAATGTTAGGTAATTAAAAATATTTTCATATTTTTTATAAGTAATTATTTATAATGTAGCTGTTGTATAAGCTATATGTATAATGTACAATAATAATTATATTACTTCTCCTTATGATGATTAAAATATTGTTTTGAGTAAGTTGTACAATTTCTCAACCTAGTTAACTGCTTCGTTTCCCGAATGCATTAATTTAAAACCAAAACCAACAAAAATCTTGAACCTATGTTGTACTTTGAACTAAAATAATTTCCATTTTACAAAACCGACAACCAAGACATTACATTATTTATGGAACCCACCGGTAGAAATGATTTCAAATTTCCCGCCTCATTTAGGCTTAAAAATGGCCGCCAAATTATTCCCCCGGTCGGACGTCTCTCTTGCGCGGTATAGGTTGCTATAGGTATATGCCATAATCACAGACCTATATAGCTCCGCTACAGACAGTGCCTGGGGCCTGGGGACCCAATTGTTTGAGCTGGCACCAATAGAGGGCGCCACATGTGCGAAAGTCGAATAAAAATATAATCGGCTGTCCTGGCAACAATAATTCAGTGGCCTTGAAAGCACCTCTCCTATAAAGAACGCTGCAACGTTGTCAGTGCAAGAACATGTGGACAGAGGAATAACCGGCATAGTAATAATACGGCAGCCACCATTCCATATTATTAGAATTATTCCAAATGCACCAATCCGCGATTGGAAAAAATTGCCTGCCAAAAACTACTTCATGCATCCCTTTAGCGATATAACTTCTTACCTCCACTGTTTCTGGTCCGATTGTCGCCATTTTCACAAGGGCGTTCAAAAAGCCTCAGAAATAAAAAACTGCCGGATAAAAACTAGTTGTTTGTGGTGGGATCCTAGCTATTTTTAGCAAGGAGGTTCAAAATTATTACAGACGCACTAATCCGCGGTTGAATAAATGTGCCGGACAAAACTACCTCCTGCATCCCTTTTAAGGAAAAAAATTGATAACTCTATTGCCTCTGGTCCGAATTTTGCCATTTTCACATGGACGTTCAAAAGAGTCTCAGAAGTAAAAATATTGCCAGAAAAAAAAACTACCCCTTTCCACCCCCGAAGTTGTTTTCGGTCGGATCCTCGCCATTTTTAGCAAGGATGTTCAAAATTATTCCAGGCGCACCAATCCGTGGTTGAAAAAATTTGCCGGACAAAACTACCCCCTGCATCCCTTTAGGGGAAAAAATTATAACTCCATTGCGTCTGGTCCGATTTTCGCCGTTTTCACAATGACATTCAACAGAGTCTCAGAAGAAAAAAAACTGCCGGATAAAACTACCCCTTCCCACCCCCGAAGTTGTTGTCGGTCGGATCTTCGCCATTTTCAGTAAGGACGTTCAAAATTATTCCAGATGCACCAATCCGTGGTTGAAAAAATTTGCCGGACAAAAATACCCCCTGCATCCCTTTAAGGAAAAAAATTGATAACTCCGTTGTTTCTGGTCCGATTTTCGCCATTTTCACAAGGACGTTCAAAAAAGTCTCAGAAGTAAAAAAACTGCCGGAAAACGTTACTTGAAATTATTAAAGTATATGAAATTGACAGACGGCAAGGTATCAAAGAAGTCAGTAAAGCCCTTTTCAAAATAACGGAATGACTCAAATATATATTTTTCAAAAACCAGAAAATTGCCGAAACTTCTTCGGCTTCTAACATATTTGTTTCAAGAGTTTCCGAAAAAATTTTTGGGCAAAACTGATTTCTTTAAACCTAGTTTATCAGAATTCGGAAAAATGTTGTTTAGGGTGTGCTCTCTTAGCACTAAACAAATATTCAATTTATAGGGGGCATAGGTACTAGAACATTTTAAAATGTGCTAGATACCGATATCGGGGCATAGGTACTATACTAAAATCGAGCAATCCGTATGCCTGGTGTAAATAAAACCACGTGTTCAATGACGTTCCGCGATTGGTGGGTAGGCTATAAAACTTCACCCGACTCTGCAACAGGGACGTACTCGATCGCAAAAGTATATTTATGCGGTTTTATCTTGTTGTTTTCAGCTATTTAGACACTGCCACAAATAATTTTATCGATGTTTTGAGCCATTTTAATTCAGCTAATAATTTTTTTCCGAAATATTTTGATGTAAACAATTATAAAACTAAAATTAAATAAAGGTCGTGCCTCAGTGCGGCCCTGGCCAATATCTCAATGCACGTGCTCTTGTTTACGCCAGGCGTAAGAGTTGCTCGATTTTAGTATAGAACATTTTAAAATGTGCTAGATACCGATATCTCGCTAGAAATTTCCAAGATTTGCAATGTATGTTGTGAAAAAATACTGACACCCTGAAATTACATCATTTGAGGCCACGGCCCCCTACAATAAAGTGAGAATATTTTTTGGGTGGGTGCTAAGATAGCAAGATATGAAGATATGGAGTATGAAAATGAATTGGGACGATCCACCACCACCCGAAGTCTTACGTCAATGGTGTCAGTATAAAAATGAATTATCCTACCTATCTGAGTTTTACATTCATCGACATTTTGATTTTTCTACTTCACAACCTGTCGACGTTCATGGCTTCTGTGATAGTAGCGAACGAGGCTACGCTGCCATAATTTACTTTCGTTATAAAAAAGGCAACAATTTTAAAACAGTCTTCGTGTTTTCTAAAACGAAGGTGGCTCCTTTGAAGATCATGATTCCCTGCTTGGAATTCTGTGGTGCTATATTGCTGGCCAAGATATTTTCCTATATTTTGGAAGTATTTGCCGAGGTTTTTTCGTTTAGAAGTTTTTATGCTTGGTCAGATTCCCAGATTGTTTTAGATTGGGTGTCCTCTTCTCCCAGTTGCTGGAAAACTTTCATTTCCAATAGAGTAGCCTTCATCCAAGAAATTCAGTTCAATGAACACCTGACATGTGAGTATAATCTCAAAAAAAAAAGTTTTCCTCTCGATTGATAATCAATTTTCACAATCTTTAAAATTACTGTACTCACTTTCAGGTGGCACTGATGATGACCTAGGATAGAAAGCGCTTTGCTACTAAATTTTTTAATAAAATTTTTGCACGGTTTACACCTTTTATTCAACGATATACTTAACGTGCACACAGCCACTTCTTTCACTTCACCCAAGAAAAGATACCGAACATGTCTTGGCACTACGTTGAATCCAAAAATAATCCCACAGATATCGCTTCTAGAGGTGCTCTTCCTTCAATTTTTTTGCAAGATGATTGTTGGATCGATGGGCCAGAATTCCGAAATCTCCGATAAATTTTCAACGTAATAATGGTGGTGAGAAAATTAGCCCTTGTAACAAAGAAGTTTTGGTTCCTGAGGAGAAAAAAGTTACCTTTCTATCCTTTCCAGTTGAACCTAATTTCCTAGCTGGCAAAATTTTTTGTGTTTCTCGCAACGTGTTGTCGCATATTTACTTCGTTTTATTCATAATTGCCGTAGAACACCGCCTAAGTTTTCATTTGCTTTATCCGTTGGCGAACCGCAAAAAGCCCTGCTTGTTCTTGTCAAATTCACTCAACGCTCAACATTATGAGGAATTTAAAAATAATTCATATGGCCAAAAATTTCGTAAACTTAACCCATTACTCGACGACAATGGCATCCTGAGAGTAGAGGGTCAGTTGCAGCAGGCTTCTCTTCCTTTCGGAAAGAAATTTCCAATGATTCTTCCTCAACGAAGTCGCTTGTTGACTTTTTCACAAAAAGCTACTTCATGCAGGTTTATGCATAACGCAAGCTCATTTGAGTGAGCAATTTTGGATACTGTCCCCTCGTAGAGCTATTAAATCCGTTCTATCAAGATGCCTAAACTGTTGGCGGACAAATCCTCCTACTTGGCTGTGATGTATCGCATTAGCAACATCGCGATAGTGACGGTCCGTCATGGTTCTGCTTCCAGGTTGCACTGGCAACATTGTGTCAAGTGACCAACTTGACACAAGACAGATCCATGACGGATAGAGATTGCCATGACGTGCAATAATAATAATCAACGTTGTAATCTTCTAACGTAAACTAGCAAAGAAACAATACAGTGTAAAATATAAGACGCCTCGTTATTGCTTCAAATAACCCGCTGGTATTCGTTTGAAAATGCAAGTGCAATTAGAAGGAAGGCGGCAAAAGATACGCAGAGACTCCGGGAAAAAACGGATCAGGTGTGAAATGCGTGAATTATTCCGCGGATATTTAAACTCTTTAGTGAAAACCTGAAAAGTGTTCTACTAACAATGGGAGACCGCTCAAAAGCGCCAGAAGAACTGTCCTTCAAAGCGGAATTAGCTTCAAACTGGAAACTGTGGCAACAGAAATTTAATTTATACTTATTAGCAAGTGATAAAGTGGGAAAAACGGATGAAGTTAAAGTGGCTGTTTTGCTGAACCTACTTGGTGACAAAGGCCTAAATATTTATAACACATTTGGATGGATGACTGAAGAAGATAAAACAAAGTTGAGTAGTGTACTGGAAAAATTCGACGGATATTGCAATCCAGTCAAAAATGTGGTATACGAGCACTTCAAATTCTTTAAAAAAGACCAGCTAGCAGGTGAAACAATCGATCAGTTCGTAACTGCCCTCAAGCAACTATCATCAAGCTGTGAATTTAAAGAATTGAAAGATGTACTCAGTCGGGATCAGCTAGTTCTAGGTGCCAGTGACTTAAGAATCCAAGAAAGATTGCTTCAAAATTCCGACCTACAATTAATCGATGCTGTAAAAATATGCAGAGCTATGGAATGCAGTGTCAGTACCCAGGAGAAAATTACCAAAATCCATCATGTCACCAATTTTTGTGCGGTTAACAAGCAAAATCGACGCTCCAGTTCCAACGACCCATTTCGAAGTTCTCATCATAGCGAAGGGACTCGAGTGCCTGCCTCAAGTAATCCAGCATCGACATCGAGTGGAGGTGTCCAAGGTGCTGTCTCGAGATTCACAGAAGACTAACCTATGTTCTCGCTGCAGTTATGAACATCAACAAGGTAAGTGCCTAGCCAAAAATAGGTACTGTAGAGGGTGCAAACGACAAGGACATTATAGAAAGTTTTGTAAAAGCAAAATTGTGAACGAAGTACAAGAAAATGATGAATGTGATCATTCGGACCCCGATTCAGACTGTTCAGATGAACCCGAAGAACCAAGCGAAGAATGTTGTCATGGTAAATACAGTGATGTTTGGACTGTGTCTGATTTTTCTGAAAATAATGAAGACTGGTATGAGGTTATTGATTTTTTCTCATGTAATGTCAAAATTATGCTAAAAATTGACAGCGGAAGTCAAGCAAATATTCTTAACTAGTGATTTCCAAAAATTAAAAATACCTGGTTAAAATTAACCTAAATTGTTCACATAATGGTAATAATTGCCAAGCTCATTTTTATGTGTTAGGGAATGACATATTAGGTTCTCTGATAGGTCTTAAAACTGGGAAAGCTTTACATATTATTAAAATCGACTCTGATCATGTAGATGTTAAAAAAACACTCAATATAAAAACTGTTGACTTAGACTCCACAGACATATTATTGTTAGACAATATAGTTGACAAACATAAGACTGTTTTTGTAGGACTTGGTAAGGTGGAAACTATTTGTAAGATCGCTTTAAAGAATGATGCTATCCCATGAATTTCTGCTTGCAGGAAAATACCCTTGGCACTTAAAGATAAAGTTAAATCTAAAATAGATGATCTTGTTAAAAACAAAATTATACAGCCAGTAACTGAGCCTACCGATTGGGCTCACCCAATTGTTATAGTTCCCAAAAAGGTGGTGATATTCGCGTCTGCATGGATCCTCATGCTCTGAATGTATATATAAAACGTGAAGTTTTTCCAATACCAACTATCGATGCTTCTCAAGCTTCCTTACAAATTCCTTTGGACTACAACAGCTCCAAGTTGTGTACCATAACTACTAGACCGGGAGGTGACGAACAAAGTTAGTCATCAAGTCTTACAAAAGGTTGAGTATATTTTAATATTAGGTTGATATCCAGAGTACCTATATCACAAACTCTGCCGTCCCTACTTGGTCATTTAAACCTAGGGGAGGGGGTTAAAATTTATCAAAAAGTGCGTTTTAGTAATCGTTAAATTTCACGAATAATTCCATTTCAGTCCGAAAGCTGACCTCCCTTGGATTATAAATCCGACAGAGGCCTTTCAATTCGACCCGAGTTGACTAAATACTAAACATCCAGTTTCATGAATAAACTATAGCTCATTTTTTTCTTTATTTAATGTTGATTTTAAAAATATAAAGGCAGAGAAAAAAATCGGCAGCGTTTTGTGAGCAGAGGCTCGCAATTTTCTCGAAAATTAATTCGATACGAGATGACTATCCCAGTAAACATGACGTGTTATGAACAAACTGTAGCTCATTTTGCTCGTTATCAAATACTTATTCTAAAACATAAAAGGCAGAGAAAAATCTAGTAGCGTTTGGCAAGCAGAGGCTATCAAGTTTCTGAAAAAAAAATTTTTTTTGAAGCCTATTTTTTGCTTGCTCCAAACAATTTTTTATCAATTTGGCTACAAAATAATGTCGTAACACTAAACGGCAAAAAGTCTTACAATGCCACTGTTTACATTAACCCCTTATCAACCTATTTTACTTTACTCAACAACTACCGCCTACTGCACTGCCTCTGTATTATGCTGCTATCCGCGATTCATTCTAAAGGGAAGAAGTTTTTGAAAACGTCAAAAATCGCTTATAGGTTTGTATCCCAACCCATAGTTAATTGGACGTACTATATGTAGTTACTTTAATAGAAATAAACAAAATGAATATTTAGTGTCCCATATGCCACAAGCCATTTCTTTTAAAATTTAATAGAAATTATCAACTGATTTTATTGATGTGTGATCCAAACTCGATATTTTCGTAGGTAGTAAATAATAGAAAGTGAATGTAAGAATAAAACTGAAGAGTATATTTAGAATTAAATTTGCTTTCATTTAATAATTATTACATTTATTTCTATTAGTAACAAAAAACTGCAAACACAATTTCAACTTACTTTAAAACATTTATTAAGGTAAATCAGCTTATATTTAACCAATATTGCCTCTACAAATAATTATTATACTTATCTTATCATAGACAACTGAAATAAGAAAACAAACGAAAATAGCTGCCAGCCTACCTATACCTATATGTTATATCCTCCATATATGTTATGATTTTAACAAATTAAAATAAATAACAAAATAGCACGAATATCAAAATATCTATTAGTTTATATAATACCAAAAAAATCATAAATAATGCTAGCAGGGCTATAAGTTATCCTTTTACAGGTTTTATGTGAATGTGTAAACCTAACGACTTAAAAACAACAAGACCAAGACATAACCAATTTTTGTAGATTTCTCACATAAACATAAAGTTCCCCCGTAAAAAAAAACAAACGAAAACCAGTTAAACATTTAGATAAAAACAAAACATACACAAAAATAGGATAAAAAAATATGTACAAACTAAGCGTGACACAAAACAAAACAGTTAACAAAAGATCACAAGTATGCAGCTAATTGCAGAGATAAACTATACTTGGGAAATGAAAATAGCACATCTTTTTTTTTTCAAAATGCGACTACAAGTTCATTTATTCGTTCATTTCATTTATTCGTCATTGTCAGATAACACGCACTCCCCCTTGTCAGCAAGAACTTATTGAAAAAATAAGACGATGTAACCAAATTTACGCAATTTTGTCTCACGCAACTGAAATACGGCCAGTTTTTTATGATCCTGAAAACAATGGATGGATTTTAGAAAACAGCAAATACTGCCATAAATGGTTCGAGGGAGACCAAACATCAAAAGAATTAAATGATATAATTTTAAACTTAAACCTTGAAGACGACTCAGACGCCGACTCATCGGAGGAGTGCGTGTTATCTGACAATGACGAATAAATGAAATGAACGAATAAATGAACTTGTAGTCGCATTTTGAAAAAAAAAAGATGTGCTATTTTCATTTCCCAAGTATAGTTTATCTCTGCAATTAGCTGCATACTTGTGATCTTTTGTTAACTGTTTTGTTTTGTGTCACGCTTAGTTTGTACATATTTTTTTATCCTATTTTTGTGTATGTTTTGTTTTATCTAAATGTTTAACTGGTTTTCGTTTGTGTTTTTTTTTTATGTGAGAAATATACAAAAATTGGTTATGTCTTGGTCTTGTTGTTTTTAAGTCGTTAGGTTTACACATTCACATAAAACCTGTAATAGGATAACTTATAGCCCTGCTATCATTATTTATGATTTTTTTTTGGTATTATATAAACTAATAGATATTTTGATATTCGTGCTATTTTGTTATTTACCTATTTTAATTTGTTAAAATCATAACATACACTTCCCCCAAAAATTAACGCACCACCAAAAAATACCCAAAAGTTTAAAGTAAATTTTTGTCAAAACCAATAGTCCGATTTGGACGAATTTTTTTTTTTTGAATGATAGGTTGTTTTTTTTTTCAGAAACTTGATAGCCTCTGCTTGCCAAACGCTACTAGATTTTTCTCTGATTTTATATTTTAGAATAAGTATTTGCTAACGAGCAAAATGAGCTACAGTTTGTTCATAACACCAAAGTCTAGGGACGCTGATAACACGTCACTTTTACAGAGTTAGTCATCTCGTATCGAATTAATTTTCGAGAAAATTGCGAGCCTCTGCTCGCAAAATGCTGCCGATTTTTTTCTCTGCCTTTACACTTTTAAAATAAACATTAAATAAAGAAAAAAATGAGCTATAGTTTATTCATGAAACTGGATGTTTAGTATTTAGTCAACTCGGGTCGAATTGAAAGAGGCGAGGCGAAAGCTGCCCTTTATTTTCTCTGCTAAGTCGGATTTATAATCCAAGGGAGGTCAGCTTTCGGACTGAAATGTGAAATTTAACGTTTACTAAAATGCATTTTTTGATAAATTTTAACCCCCTCCCCTAGGTTTCAGTGACCAAGTAGGGACAGCAGAGTTTGTGATGTAGGTACTCTGGATATCAACCTAATATTAAAATATACTCAACCTTTTGTAAGACTTGATGACTAACTTTGTTCCTCACCTCCCGGTCTATACTCCTTGGGGTAGGTTCCGATATCTTAGATTGCCTTATGGCATATCATCGGCACCTGAAATTTTCCAGAGGGTAATTTGTGATATTTTAGGTCACAGCGGAGTAATATCTTACATTGATGACATTTTGGTATTTGGTCGTACCCTGAGGGAACACAACACAAATCTTGAAAGAGTTCTTACAAAAATTGCAAATAGTGGCCTTACTCCAAACTTGGAAAAATCCATTTGATATCAGGGCTGTTGTGTCACAAAACAAACACCCTGTAAAGTATGCTTCTGTGTCATTGACATCAACTCAACAAAAATATAATCATATCAAGAAGGAACTATTAGCTTTGATGTTCGGTTGTGAACGGTTTCATTATTCTCTTAGGGTTGCTGAAAAAAACCCTGGAGGATCTTTCACCCAGAATACAGAGACTCGCAATTAGGCTACTTCGCTATAATTTTGAACTCGAATATGTCCCAGGCAAACAGCTACTAGTAGATGATGCCCTAAGTAGAGACCTAAGTGCCGAAGGCATATCTACAGATTACCTTAATCAAGAACTTTATGAACCATTTGCGTCTGAACCCCTTAGTAGCGACCCTACTGATTTGGCCGTGCTTACTCCGGCTCACTTCCTGACGTTGGCTCCGCTTTCTCCTTTACCCGCAGCACCTGACCTCACTGTTGAACCAATAAATCGCCTCTCTCGTTGGAACCTCATCGTGAGAATGCAATAACATTTTTGGAAGCGCTTTAATGGTGAATACATCCATACTTTGCACCAGCGGGCCAAGTGTCATAAGTCACACAACATCGAGTTGCTACGGTTCACACTGCCAGTGGTGATTTTATGCGGCCTCTTGTAAAGTTGTGCCTGTTTACTGTAGAATCTTAATATCTATGCAAATTTTCCATTTTTTCTGCATGTTCATTTTTTGGTTAACTATAACATTTACACACTCATTTTGTTTTTAATTTGAAAACGCTTATTTTAGGCGCGTTTTGAGGGAGCAGAAAATGTTCAGTACTGTCGTTTTTAGTTATTAATTTTATTATGAAATACACAAACATTGAATTCCAGGGTGTCTACTAAATTTCAAGATCAAAATTCACGGCTACTTCCCGCTTTTCCTGGCTATTTTTACAAGATATCCAGGTTCTAGGTTAAGCTGAACACCAACCTGCAACTTTCTATTTTTTAAAACTAAAGTTCTGACCTTCCAATAATTGAAATTTTCAAAATTTCACCATGTTTCCTTCTAGTCTTCTTTATATTAATTACATGGAGTGAAAATTAATAATTTAGTAGAAATCACTAAAAAAGAGGTGTGGTATGTAAAGAAATAAATATTAACAGTATAAAACAAGAATTTTGTTGTATTAACTACAAGCATTTAAAAAGGGGATTAAAAGAGGATAGATAGATAGATAGATAGATAGATAGATAGATACAGTGTGTCCCCAGATGGGGTGCCGCACTCTTGTAAAGTTTCTTATATTTGATTTTTCGAGAAAAAGTTATTCTTGATAAAAAAGTTTTGCTTGTTCTTAAAATAAGATTGGCATGGAAAAGTTAACATTACTTATACTGAGTGACCAGAAAATTGAAAAAAACGTTAATTAACATAAGAGTAAACAGCCTCTATTTGTAGAGATATTGAAAAAAGTTATAAAGAAAATTTGTTCAGCGTGTTAAGGCTCAATGTACAGCACGTGCGTGGTGATTCAATATTTTGACCCATAAATGGCTTTTTTCGATCTGTAGAGAGCAACACGCATAATTTTAAACTTTTGGTCAATACAAATTTTAATCTAAGTAATTATACTCACATTTTGAGACAAAAATTATTTAAAAAGATTGATCGCAATGGCTGTTATTAGCATTTGCGCAATAAGCCTAATAACTGCCATTGTGATAAATATTTTTAAATAATTTTTGATACTTAGATTAAAATTTATATTGACCAAAAGTTTAAAATTATGCGTGTTGCTTGCTACAGATCAAAAAAGCCATTTATGGGTCAAAATGTTGAATCACCACGTACGTGCTGTACATTGAGTCTTAAGTTAGTTAGGTGTACAAAATTTCAGAGTGTAAGGCCTACACTTTGATTTTTTGATTTTTTTTCTTATTTTTCTTCGATTAATAGTATATTATACAAATAGGTTGAGAACTGAGCCATTATTATAAATAATGGCCTTCTCAACCGAAGTGTATATAGAATTTTTTTTACTACTAACATTGAAATATTGCCATATTTTAGTCATTTCTCGCTTTTTTCAAATACTTCAAAATATCAAGCAGCCTGGGAGTTCAGCTGTCAAGCTGATAAAATGACACTAATTTTTAAATGTCACAGAAAATTTTTCATTATTTACCTAGGTAGGGAAATATTACTTCTCATTAGAGGAATGAGGTAAATAATGGTGATTTCTCAGGTTAGTAGTAAAAAATGTTTTTTTTTTTGTAAATAGTATGACAAAACTGTATAACCAAAGTTACTCAGAGTTGGAATTATCGCAATTAAAAAAATTCCAACTTCTTTTTTAAAGCCGGAATTATTTTTTTCTAAACCGCATTTTTACCTATTTGGACCTCTATTTACGGCTGCCACTGACTTGTTTTCAGGGCGCATGAGGTATCGGATGACGCTAGCCGTCGTGCGCGTCAGCATTGTTGCCAGATATACGCAACTATCGTAAATTTAAAGGAATGTTTGCAGTACATAATTATTTGTATTGTAGGCGAATGTTCTGCCAAATGCTTGTAGAAATTATGGACAAATGTTAACGCTTACCTCTTGTAACGGTTAGTTTTGGCCTGAGACAACTTAAGGGATAAATGCCAACGAGAAAAATAAATGAAACGACTGCTTACGTCACCTTTTGATTTTTGGATGCTTTATTAAGTACTCAACTAGAGGGCTTACATGATTTCGTGGACCTCGACACCACTGTGGACGATCTTTTTCTCGATAGAACGAACATCACTCACTTTCACTTGGGGCAGTAATTTTTCCACTCACTAGTTCACTGATAATCCTTTTTACTGCTCCAAGACGCTCCTAGAGTAAGTAGTTGTGTTCTGTGAGTTTTCCGCTTCCTCTGAAATAAGGACGTCAACATTAGCCAACCTCTCTGGGATATAGTTGCTTAAAGTTACCTTACTTTCCGCTTAAGTGGTTACCATCACCAACGACACACTTCCCATTCCTTTATTTCTCGTTATGTTTGCTTTTCATCGTTATTTACAATAGAATCGTCTCCATGGGGGTGGTTCCCCCCTGTGGCATCGGTTCAGTCGTAAGTACTTGAATCTTTCTAATTTTCTCCTTTCGATCTTTATAGCTTTTTCGCACATAATATTGGGTACGTATTATAAATAGTTTGCAAATATGTTTGGGCTTCTTGGGTCTTATCGTGATGTTATTTGTTTCCCGTATTTCACATAGCACATCATTCTCCGTACTTTTGTTTGGATATTTTTGAAGGTTATGTCGCATTCACTGACACTAGTACCTTCGTAGGAAGCATTCCTGTAATGAAACGTGGTGAAGTTTCACACGAGGACCGTCTTAGTTTCGCTACCTGCCGATAGGTGGCGCGCTGGGAGTGGATTTCTTCTTCAATCTCTTAAATAGTTCCGCGGTAGCTTGACTGACATTCTGCAGGCATTCTCCATAAAGGATCATTATGTCTTATCATTTCCGCATTAGTCTAGAGAACCATTTTGGTAAAAAAGCAAAAATGTTGCACAAAGAGTACCACATACACAGAATGTAGACAACTCTGGTTTCTGTAGTACGTGCTGCCGTCTGTTAGAAAGATTCGCTAATTACCGTGTCAGAAAGCACGCTGTAGACTTTTGGTTTTGAACACAGAGAGGAGTGACTGAGAGCTCTACCACAGATTCGGCGACGTTAATAATAATAACAATGACGAGATGGCGCCATAGCGCCACCTAGAATTTATAGGTGATCTGTGATAGAAACCGGCAGCAGATCCTTGACAAGTTTGACGTATAACATATAGTATAAATACAGTTGTGGAACACGGATGGGATGCGCGTGCTGTTTTTAATAAAACTTTTGTCTCAAATCTCCAAAATTTATCGAATTTCGGAAACAGTTTCAGTATTTTCCACCCTCTGTTTGTAGACACTGAGTGCGTTTTGTGCGTGTGATTATGAAGGCCTCTTGTATTTTGTATTGTTATAGTGCATGCTGTGAAAAGTGTAGTGATAAGGGTCTCTCGAGTTAGATGCTGAACACGCCAAGTCCAAGGTGTGCTAACACCCTGTTATTGTCCTGTCTGTCAACTAGGTAAATTCATAAACTGAATATTTTTTTCGTATTTAAATTATCGATAAATAACGTCGCGGCCAGTGCCATGTGCTGCAGCTAATGTCGTAGTCACATGCGTTCAGGTGCGCCTCGTTACGTGGGATTTGGGATAAATTGCCCCATTATTTAAACATGCAGTAAAAAAATTTTTTTGCGTTTTCGGCATATATATACCGCCCTGATGATGTAGTTAAAATTAATGTATTTATAAATAAATTACCCTGTATATATTCATTATTATTCTTCCTCCCGGAATAATAAATAAATAATTTTTATTCACAAAGTACTTTTTGCTTTTGTGTAAAATGGTTTAATCCCTAGGGCATAAAATGGCCTGGCCGTGCGAGTAGATCTAAATTCTAGACCATATTGTGCGCTTGATGTTTACTTTAAAAATGTGATAGGTAAAAGTGATATTTTTGTCAAATAAATGGGTCATGTCAAGCATTTTTTGAAACCGAATAATATCCTATGTAATACGATAATAGTCAGGGTAAGAATACCTAATGTTCGATGATGATGTCATAACAGTCACAGTGAAACCGTAATAGGGTTCTCAGAATTTGAGACAGGGCTACTAGGGTACTAACACATATTTTGCACACTTATTATTCGGATTTAGGTATAAGTAGTAGTGCAGGTGCATAGGGTTTGAGAAAAAAACTTTCTGGGAAAAATAGAAATTAATACCTAGCTCCTATTATCTCACAACTATTACTTTATTTAAAAACGGAGACCGGTTTCATAACTCTATAAATTGACCTACATCCTCAGGGCAGGTAGTAGGTATATGTATAAATAAATAAAGAACCTTTACTTACCTAGCCATTATACATTTGAAATATATACATTTAGCCACAAGTCAAAGTTGAAACAATTAAAAACATTACATCATTATCATCTTTTTTCGAGTATCTAATCCAAATTTCCTGCAAGCTCTTGGACTATAAGTGATTATCCTTTATTTATTTACTTTCTTAAACTTTATATTGTAGTCAGTGATGAAGCAATTTTATAGATTAACGAAACCGCTTACTGTTTTAAATAAACAAGTAATGGTTGTGATATAATAGAGCCTATTCACTTCCAATCCCTCTAAAATGAACTCTTACAGGGTAGAAAGTTTTCAATTAGATTTATTTATTATTACACAAACATAAATATGGAATACTATATAAAACATTTTATAGAAGTAGACTTTAGACGCTTTTCTAGTTGTAGCAACACTATTATGCAGTACAATATTATCCAATCAAATATTGATAGATGTTCAATTGGCTCTAATGTGGTTCAAGAAGAATCGGGTAATCGAATCGTTAATTTAGATTTTATAATTGAGCAATTACAGAAGTTTTTTATACACGAACCCTTCATAATATGCACCTTTGCTGATATGAAAATTATTTAACACCTGTGAAATAATAGTAAAATTGCCTGGACGTCAAAAAGCTATTCAGTGTATTGCCAACGAAAAGTGAACGCCCTGAATAACCCCCAAAAAATATCATTTTTGCAATAAAGCAAACAGGACACCGCCGTTTTTTTAAAGATATATATTCGCTCTTCTTGATCCGCATCGGCGAGACACGTGTGACGTGTGACCCGTTGGCGGCCGGCTCCCGACTTTATTATTTCATATTAGCTACATAGAAAAAAATACTGTTGTGATTTTAGTGAATTTGTGTATAGTCACTTTTCCATTACTTTAAATATACAAGCAAATCCATGTGATCCCAACAATATAATCTATACTTTTGACGTAATTGCAGATGAACTAATAAGTTTCAAATAGTTTAAATTTCTGTTAAGAAGACGTATTGTCGCTTCGATACTAAAATTAGCATACCTACTACAATGAAAGCATAGCCTCGGATTTAAAATGTCTCATGTTTTATTTAAACAATTAAATTTATTTTATTTAAATAATAATAATAATAATTCTCACCCTCAGTGAATGGCAATAGAAGAGCTATTAACAAACTGGGGGTTACTAGAACCTGTATCCACTAAAATTAAATGTTATATCGATCTCATCTGCATCATTTTTGTTTTGTCAATTATAAGTTGCTACACTAGCAGCTTGATTTGCATTTTACATATCATTTGCTTATTATTCAGGCAATAATATGATATATTACTAATAATTATAATTGATATTAGTACCTACAATTTTTACAAATCCAGCAAAAATGCAATGGCAGTAGTTGTAATTTCAGTATAATGAACAGTTAAATGTACCCCTATTCAATTCAACAACATGAGGCCTCAAATGAAACGGTATGTTGTTCTGACAAAAGAATGTGCTTAGAAAAGAAGTATTATATAATCAATTCCAGAACATGATATTGATTGCAATTAAATATTACATTTAAATTATTCATTCGAATTCAATATCAATTGTAATTTAATTGATTATTGTTAGTTACAAAAAAGCTTCTGCTTGAGTTTGAGGAATAATATCTCATATTGAATTAAACAGGTTTTTTTTTTACAAAGTAACAGATTTTTCTCAGTGTAGTACCCACGTCTGGCCGCCTCAGTTGTAGCACTGTGAAGGGGCAGGCTAGAGTGGGGAGTCGTGGGGACTATAGGAAGGAAAAGGATAGGCATAGCTAATCGAGCGACGTATGTCCTGAATTGAGTCGGGCACTTCAGGCGGATTTGATAAGTATCGTAGCCTCTTAATACAGTTTTGTCATACTATTTACAGAAAACCATTTAATCAGAGACAAACAAGAAAAAAATCAAAAATCGAAGTAGGCCTAACTCTTTGAAATTTTGTACACGTAGGTAACTTACTACGCTGAACAAATTTTCTTTATAACTTTTTTCACTATCTCTACAAATAGAGGCAGTTTACTCTTAAGATAATTAACATTTTTTCAGTTTTCCGGTCACCCAGTGTAAGTAATGTTAACTTTTTCCATGCCAATCTTATTTTAAGAGCAAGCAAAACTTTTTATCAAGAATGACTTTTTCTCGAAAAATCAAATATAAGAAACTTTACAAGAGTGCGGTACCTCATCTGGGGACACACTGCAGATAGATAGTTTATTGGTGCTAAATACAAAAAATGCTTGCACAAGTCTAATAATGTTAATTAAAACGTAGTAAGATTTAGTTACAATTATTATGTTACTAAAAATAATAAAATAAATATGAATGTATCGATGATGTATAAAAATGTATAAACATTTATAAGTTGGACATATCACAATTTAA
This sequence comes from Pseudeuparius sepicola, assembly GCA_963920635.1. Classification (NCBI taxonomy): domain Eukaryota; kingdom Metazoa; phylum Arthropoda; class Insecta; order Coleoptera; family Anthribidae; genus Pseudeuparius; species Pseudeuparius sepicola. The sequence goes on along the minus strand of OY987302.1, from coordinate 38,694,722 downwards.
AAATTCCTCTAGCGTGTAGAAGGCTTTTCCCAGTAAAAATTCCTTGACTCTTCTTTCAAGTTAGTTTGCCAGTAGGTTTCTCAAATGTATAGGGAGTTTGTTTAGCATCTTACAGGTGGCATATTCAGGTCCCTTCTGGCTCTTTGTTAGTCTGCAGAGTGGAATGGTCCATCTTTATTTGTGCCGGGTGTCATGCAGATGCATAGGGTCATATTTTTCAAAATCATCCATATTTCTTTTAACATACTTTATACTTTCCATGATATATGTACTTGGAACTGTGAGAATGAGCAAGCCAACAAAGCTCTGCTGGCATCCATCCCTGTATTGTAGTCTATCCAATATCCAATATCCTCACTATTTTTGTAACATTTATTGTCACATAAAATAAAAACAATAAACAAAATAAAACTTAACTGAAATTCCGGTTTTGAATATCACAAAATGGATCACAAAACAATTGAATTATTAATTATAAACATTATTATTAATTCAGGAGCTCGGTTTCTTGACAAAGTATTATTTTTGTAATAAAACATAAATTGTTTCTCTAAATCTAAAAATCTGGGACTGGTATAACACAAAATATAATCAAAAATATAAATATCAGCAAAAAAACAAGTAAACAATAGGTACCTATTGTACAGGGTTTCCTATATTTAAGTACCGTACGGTACAGTCACTTAATTAATCCCAAAGATGAGAAATTATCGCCGGCCAACTAAAGAAAAATTTAAATGGGTATTTTAATCTGGGGAACCCTGTACCCTAACATCACAAGGACGGAATGTCACTTTTTCAGTCTTTTAAGTTCCTCTTCTAATATTGCTATTTCTTTTTGAGCTTTACATAAAACCTTTTATTTTTTAATTTCCAACTCTTCTGCTAAAGCAGTTGATTTTCTTTTTTCAGCTTTAGCTCTTTCCTCTATGGACCACATAGTTTTATTTTCCTCTAAAGCTTGCTTCCAAGGAGAACTTGCATTTCTCATAAATAATACAATTTCCTTAGTTATATCTAAATGATGTAAACCTCCTAAGTCCTTCACGGAATTGTACACCATACGCTGAGATTCTAAGGACTTCTCTTTTAAATTTTCTATGAGAATATCAGCATTAACTGAAAATCCTCGTTCTAAGCAAGCATTTCCATGGGAAAGAGTGAATAGTAATTTTATAACCTATTTTAGGTCATCACAATGCGGATGTTTGTTTAAAATATTAATCCAAAAATCATCTAGCCTAGTATCCCGTGAGTACGATTTTATATAACTAAGACACTATGATCTGATATGAGAAGCCTATATTGCCTATCGGCACTTCGAATTAAAGTTGGTGAAAGCAAATTACAATTTAACAAAATATATAAGGCTTTACTCAAATGTTGATATATTTTATCTGTACCAGTAGCAATTTTTCAGGATTTAAAAATGTCAATGCTTGGGTTAATGGGCACTTTAATGGGCATCATTCTAGTATCTTATAAACAACATACTGCAAGCAATTTCCGCATTCTTATCGAAAAATTAGTAAGTCTTTCTCTTTTACATTCTTGCATTTTTTAAGGGAGTACCGTGTAGCATACCCAAGATCGATGTCTTTGGAATTTTTCAAATTACAATAATGTTTGTCTCCTTTTTAAAATATCTTCTTTGACAAACCGTTCCATAAATTTTTTTAAAATATACAAAAGGCTTTGGTAAATGGATGGCGCTAAAGGTGCATCGGTCTGAAATTCCTTTAAAAAAGGTTCTAGGTCTTCTGCAAGTGATTGAAAAAAATGAGTTTGGCAAGTAACAAGTTATCATTTAAAAATGTCAAAACGACCTTGAAATTTTTTGATGTTGGTTCCTCTTTAGTATTTTTAACAGATTGTACATACTTTATAAGATGAGGAAGTATTTTCTGACATTTAGCTGATACTTGAGAATTTTCAATCCATCGAACTGAGCAAAATTTTGGAGGAAATCTAGTGGTTCCAGTAACTGATGTGAAAATTCCTCTGCGAGCTGGACTATCTTTAAATAATTAGTATGTTAAGAGAAAAACGATTCTAGATTCCAACCTGTCTTCTTTATTCCGGTCTTAAATGCAACATGAATCATATGTAATCCACAAGTACCTATATTGAGTAACTGGAGGGAATCATTTGATTCTTGAGTTTCTTTTTGCAATAAACAGATAAGTTTTTTATTCAAATTGGACCATCCATTGAAACCTGCACAATGTTCTTAATATGAATGCTTTCTATGCCCCTTTTTAGAGACTAACAAATCTGTAGCTGCTGAGCGGTAAAGAAATACAGGCGAAAAGTATCGCATAGTGATACAATTTTTTGATTCATCCCAAAACCAAATACAAATGTCCATTTGCTGCTTCTCGGCTACTTTATTCAGAGATTCGTCAAACCCTACCACGATATGTTCACATTTTCTTATTTCTGATATTAATTTATTATGAAAATATGGCAAAAGTTTTTCTCTGCCTCTTAAAATAAACATTCCACGGCCATTAATAGTTTTAAAAGAAATGGCTTGTGGCATATGGGACAAAATGCTTTGGTAATTGGCAACACCAAACTAGTTTCCAATATCTAATGGAAATTGTGTATGTACCAGCTAGATGGCGTTGGATGGTAAATGCTCACCGCATTATACTAGTTCCTTTTCCACTAAGCCAACGTGTTTGGGTCTTTTCGGCTGAGGTGCGCTACGTCTGCCTGATGAGGGCCAACAAGCCCGAAACAGGTACCTGTCGTGGTCTGCACACCTCCGAAAGACCCATACACAATTTCCATTAGATATTGGAAACTAGTTTGGTGTTGCCAATTACCAAAGCATTTTGTCCCATATGCCACAAGCCATTTCTTTTAAAATTATAATGGGGACACTAAATATTCATTCTGATTAATAGTTTTGCTCAATTTGAGTTTTTTTTAATATTGCGCGACAAGTTGGCCATGGATGCCGATTTCTTTTGCAGCACCTCTTAGCTGTCCAAAATTGCCACATTTTTGTTTCTTACGTTTTTTTGTAGGCCGCAAAATGAGCGAGAAAATCGCAGTGGTAAACCTAAAAAATCATCCTGTGTTCAGGTTTTTAATTTTAATATTGGGAAATATACGTTGTTATATTATTTGATAGTTTTATTTTATATTCAAATAGGTAGGTATTACATTTGTATTCTACAAGTTTTTATATGTAACTATTTATACTTCTATACTTCAACTTATCGTAACTATGTATTATTTTATCTTATGTTTTCTTTTATTTTATTTACAAAAACCAATGGTCACTATTTAATTTAAACAATAATCAATATTATTTTTAACACCTTGTCTTAATATTGATTATTATTTAAATTATTTTACAATAACATTCTTATGTTTCAAAAATTTTATGTTACACAAAGGTTTCGTTAAAATATCTGCCGTCATTTCTTCTGTTGGTAAGTGCTCGATTTTGATTAAGCCTTCTTTAACTTTTTCATTAATAAAATGAAATCTTACATCAATATGTTTACTTCTTCTGTTAAATTGCCCATTTTTTATCAATTTCTTTGCGCTTTGATTGTCCATTTTTTATTTAACTATTACTTCTTGTTGTACGATTTCTTCCAGTAAAGTTTTCAAATATAAAAGTTCCTTCACACAATCTGCAGCTGCTATATTGCAACTATTTGTTGTTTTCTTGAACTCCAACAAATTGGACCATTATTCAAAAATATTATATATCCTGATGTGCTTTTTCTTGTTTCTATATCACCTGCAAAATCAGCATCACAATATCCAATTAATTCCAAATTCTTATTATCTTTCTCATATATAATTCCATTGTTCTTTGTCGATTTTAAGTATCTCATAACTCTTTTCATGTTGATAATATCCAATTTTGAAAAATTTTCCGTTTTATGACTTCCATAACTTACTGCATATGCTACATCTGGTCTAGTTTTGTTTGAAATATATAAAAGACTTCCAATTATTTCTCTGTATGGATATTGATAACTTGAAATGTCACTTGACTTTAGTACATCTGAAATGTCATTTGACTTTTGTACCAATGGCATCATAGGCGTCGTTGCTTCTTTTGCATTCTCCATTCCAAATTTAATCAAAATATTTTCTACATAATTTTCTTGATCAATTTTCATAAAATTTTTACCTCTTGAAATTTTAATAGGTACCTAGAAATTTATCTACTTCATTATATTCTGTTACTTCAAATTCCTTTTCCATATTTTTCAGCAAATCATTAATTTATTCGTTATTTTCTCCAACAATTAATCCATCATCTACATATATTGACTTCTTCTCTTCTTCTATAGCTTCTTTCCATTTCATACTTTCTTCATCATTTATTGCTTGTTCATATGTTAATAAAACATAATCATCATACCTTTTTGGTTGTATTATCTTTCTTCCTTGTCTACCTTCTCTACTACCTTGTCTTAACCTTTGCTTTTCTTCCATATTTTTATCTTCTCTACTACCTTGTCTTAAACTTTGCTTTTCTTCCATATTTTTATCTTCTTGTTGTTCCATCAATTCATTCTGTTCATTTTTTTCATTTTCTTGTGTTGATTTTATTTTATCTTCATTTTCTTTTATTTCTTCTTCACTTTCTTCAACTGATTTTATTTTATTTGACTTCTTTGTTCCTCTTCCATTTTCATTTTCTTCTTCAACTGATTTTATTTTATTTATCTTCTCTGTTCCTCTTCCATTTTCATTTTCTTCTTCGTCTTCAATTATTAATTTTATCTTCTATTTTTTTTTATTTGGTTTCTTAAAAATCACATCTCTTCTTAACACTATATCATTCTTCTTTTCATCCCAAAGTCTATAACCATTTGGACAGTAACCGACAAATATATATTTCTCACTTCTTTCTTCTAAGTTTTTTAATGGACCTAATCTTTTTCGATAAGCTTCACTTCCAAAAATTTGCATTTTTGATATATTTGGTTTTATATTATTCCACATTTCATATGGCGTCTTCTCTACTGTTTCAGTTGGACATCCATTTAAAATATATGCTGATACTGTTATTGCTTCACCCCAAAACTTCTTTGACATGTTTGAATCAAAAATTAGTGAACGTGCTTTCTCCATAAGTGTTCTATTTAATCTTTATGCTTTTCCATTTAGTTGTGGTGTATGTATAATTGTAGTATCCAAAATTATACCACGTTGTCTACAGAACATTTTAAGATTTTGATTTATATATTCTCTACCATTATCACATCTTATTTTTGATACATAATAACCTTTGTTTCTTTCCATTTCTTTAATATATTCTTTCAGGTATTCAGCAGTTTCACTTTTATTTTTTAATAAGTATACTACCATGAAGTGTGTGTAGTCATCAAGAATTGTTAATATATAATTTTTACTATCCCAAGTTTCTGGATCAATTGGGCCACATAAATCTGTATGTATAATTTCCAAAGGTTTTGTTGCTCTTGTTCTTTCACTATTAAATGGAAATCTTGTTTGTTTTGCTTTTAAACATACTTCACAGGGTTGTATAAAGTTTTCACAGCTTCTTTTTGTTAAATTTAAACCATTTACCATCTCATTTTCAACCAATTTCTTTAAATTTTTAATGCTTATGTGTCCTAACCTTCTATGCCATGTATCAATGTCATTATGACTTTCTTCTGTCAAATAATTTTCTTCTTCTTCAAATACATAATTTTCTTCTTCTTCATCTGTCAAGTCTTGATCAAAATTTATGACATATAACCCGTTTTTATTTTTTCTTCCTTCAAAAACTGTCTCATAATCTTTCATTATATAAATGTCTTCTTTGTCAAATAAAACTTGCCCATTCTTCTCGGTTATTGCTTTAACAGATAACAAATTCTTGCTCAAATCAGGTACATATAAAACATCATTTAATTTACACTTGTTATTTTCAATTTTTCCAACACCCTCAGCAACCATTTCTGTGTTTTTCTTTGCGACACCAATTTCTATCTTCTTTTTGTTAAAATTTTTAAATAAATTTACATTGTTCACCATATGTGAGGTTGAACCAGAATCAACCACAAAAATACTGGTATTTCCATTATTGTTTTCTTCTTTTTGTTCTACCATAAAAGATGTCTTTTTATCATTACCAATTTTATTGTTATTTTGTTTGTTTCTAACGAAGCAGTTGGATTCATTGTGATTAGATTTTTTACAAATTTTGCATATACTTGTATTTTCAGTTTGATTATTAGGATTTCTTCTACAATCTCTTGTAAGATGGCCAAAATTATTGCATTTATAACATTTAATTCCATCTCTCTTCTGTTTACAAAATTTTGATATGTGTCCTAGTTGATTACATTTAAAACATCTTCTTTCATTACTTGCAAAAGCTACAGATTGTCCTACATTTTCTTTTTCTTTATACATATTTTCTTCAAAAGTAATCTTGACGTTAAGTTTGTTATTGTTCTTTCCGTTTTTGGCGTTGATTCCCATGCAGTTCTAAAATTTTTATATCTTTCTGGCAATGTACTTAAAATTTTTGACATTAACATTTCTTCATTTATGTCTTGTTCCATTTTATTCAGACAAAAACTTAAATTCTCCAATTTACTAATATGTGTTGAAACATCGGTTCCTCTTTCATACTTGAAGTTAAAAAACTCTTGTAGCAGATTGCATTTTTGTTGACTGTTGTCCTTTTGAAAAATCCCTTTAATTTTAATGTACATTTCATTTGCCTTTTTGCAATTTATTACAGGTAATAACATCCTTTTGTCGATAGTTGATGTTAAAATTCTTTGAGCTTGAGCATCCTTTTTTAACCATTTATTTTTATTTTCTTGAGTCATTGTATCATTATACTTGTCTTCACCATTTACTATTTTAAGTAAACCACCAGATTTAAATAGAATTGTTATTTGAAAATTCCATAGTTCATAATTTTCAGTATTCTTCAATTTTTCTATTTGGTTGATTTCTTCACCACTGATATATTCACTTCCCATGTTTTTATTTTATTTTATTTCCTTTGACTAGACTTCTCTCTTAACTTCTTCCTTTGTATTTTAGTTTTTAATTGTAATTGACTGACTTCTTCCTTGCTAATGACAGCTTCTATTTTATTTTTTTTTTTATTTTAAAGAACAGCTGGGATTTTCTGGGCCCGTAACCTGTTCAGGTTTTTAATTTTAATATTGGGAAATATACGTTGTTACATTATTTGATAGTTTTATTTTATATTCAAATAGGTAGGTATTACATTTGTATTCTACAAGTTTTTATATGTAACAATTTATACTTCAACTTATCGTAACTATGTATTATTTTATCTTATGTTTTCTTTTATTTTATTTACAAAAACCAATGGTCACTATTTAATTTAAACAATAATCAATATTATTTTTAACATCCTGTATGTATGTCATACCGCTCGGTTGTCTCTTATAGGTAAAAATGAGGTACAAAGTTGTCAAATTTATATTAGTGTGGTATATAATTATTATTTATTGTTCTTAGTTAAGAGATATTTAATAGATATATTTATACGATACCTATTTATCAAAATATACAGGGTGAGTTTATTTCGATGCCCACTATGGGGATCTGGGAAACTAGCAGAGCTAGAACAAAGGTTAAATGGGGAAAGAATTGCAGTTTTGAATGCTCAATCTAATGCCCCTTTTGGATTTTTAAAAAAGTACATGGCACACTAGATATTTTGAAAAGAGTGATTTTTTGCTATTTCATCAGATCTCTGTAGCTCCGTTATTTCTGATTATACAGAAAAACTGTAGAGAAAAAAATTGTAGATAATTTTGGGCTTAATAAGATAATCGAATCCAATTTTTTTATGTTGTTTGTGATTTTTGAGATATGACATAAACTTGTGTTTTTTTAAATGTAAATCATAGTTGGCTGTGGCCTTATAAAATCGGCCATTTTTTGAGCTTTCCAAAGATATAATACTCGGCATAGTTATAATAAAAAATAAAAGAGCTAAGGCTAATTTTCTGATTTTTTTTTTAATTTTCACAGTCAGCCATGGAATATTTTCATAATTACGTTCTATTTTATAATTAGACATACTTCAAACTTTCTAATATTTTGTTTTTAGCTGGTAACAAAATGTAACAAAATAAAATAAAAATTAAAAAACTCAAATTCAAATTATTATTTTAAAAGGTCACCTTTTAAAATAAAAACGGTGTACAAAGAATCCACCATTATTATTTATGCTAATATTGCATCTTTTTAAAACTGAATTTGTCGCCTTTTTTAGAGAGCCCCTGTCAATACTGGCAATTGCTTCTAAAACAGCAGCTCTTAATTCAACAATTGACAGACAAATCGGGGGATCGGGGCTGCCAGGAAATAGGTCTATTTCTCCCAGGGACTCTTTAAAATAAGGGGACCCAGCATGTCACAGTCTATCACATAGGAAAAGTGAAGCCTTGTTTTCTGTATATCTCCAAGGAGACCACATAAGTGGGCTGGTACAAGTTTATGTTATATGTCAGTGTCCAACTGCCATCAGGTTTTATGTGACATGTCAGTCCCATAGATTCCAAAGGAGGCAAAATATTTCCCATCATAGTTCACAATTTTTAAGTTTTCTAACTTCCAGATAGTCAATTAAAGGTAATGCAGCCGCCTGTAGTAGTCCCAATAATTGCAACCAGATTTTTCATGTCTCACCTTTAGTAATCCTACAATTCCCATTACGTGGGCATTACGTATAAGTAGTTCAAAACAAAAATGGTATTTCCTAAATTTTAAATTATTAAGCAGGTAGCTTCAGTCAGGTCTTTTTTAAACAGTTTTTATCTACAACTATAAGTTTATTTTACGTTTGTGAGGTACCTTGGATGAGAAATAAAATTACAAAAATGAGCACGAGAAAAACTACATGATTAGAACTAAGTACAAGACCTAATCTTATTAGTCCATCCCGAAATCTGTGAAAGTTCTTTGGGTAGATACATTCAACAAGGGAAGAAAGTTCAAGTACACATATTATTACAAATGGATTCAGGAACCTGGTAACAAGGTGCAATAGCGACAAATTCTCAAATAAGCAAAATCGGCACTGACTTACCATACTTATATTACTTAAATTTCTGGAAATAATTGCAGGAAACCAAATTCAAATATAAAATAAATTTGATTCATTTGGCACTTGCCATGTTCTATGTTTGTTGACAGAACATTGTCAAGTCTAATTTTTAGAAATCATTGAAACCATTATTAATTTTTACTAACAATCAAAGTACCTGTTATATTCATATAGATTCTCCAATAAAATGGCATACTTGGCATCATTGAGACCATTAGAATGGGGAAAGAAACGGCCTCACTTTGGAAAGTATAATGCTGGGCCCCCTTACTTTAAAGGATCCCTGATTTCTCCCTATCCAACTATTTGGATAGAGCTGATCTAGGTAATTTGTTACGGGCTCCATCATGATAATTTTTGTTTTATTTTGTTACATTTTGTTACCAGCTAAAAATAAAATATTTGACAGTTTGAAGTATGTCTTATTATAAAATAGAACGTAATTATGAAAATATTCCATGGCTATTTGAAAATTAAAAAAAATCAGAAAATTAGCCATAGCTATTTTATTTTTTATAATAACTATGCCGAGTATTATATTTTTGGAAAGCTCAAAAAATGGCCGATTTGATAAGGCCACAGCCAACTATGATTTACATTTAAAAAAAAAACACAAGTTTGTCATATATCAAAAATCACAAACAAAATAAAAAATTGGATTAGATTATCTTATTAAGCCCAAAATTATATACAATTTTTGTCCATACAGATTTTCTGTATAATCGGAAATAACGGAGCTACAGAGATCTGATGAAATAGCAAAAATCACTCTTTTCAAAATATCTAGTGAGCCATGAACTTTTTTAAAAATCCAAAAAGGGCATTAGATTTAGCATTCAAAACTGCAATTCTTTCCCCATTTAACCTTTGTTCTAGCTCTGCTAGTTTCCGAGATCCCCATAGTGGGCATCGAAAAAAACTCACCCTGTATATCAGTGATACGTATCTTTTGTTCCCTGTTAACATGGCCGTTAGAAAAGCTACATTTTCACCATAATCTCCACAAAAACGAACCACCATACTCGACGCTCCAAAAATTCAATTCCGTTTGTTTTTATCCCCAACACTGGTAGACAACGCGAACGCAACTCGACGCGACGCGACTCTGGACGCTCTCACTCTGATTGTTTGCATTTGATATCACGAAGTTGTTTTTTTTTTTCGACGCGACGCTCGACGCTCTCACTCTGATCAGTCCTATAGTGTCAGAAATGCGAAAAACTACAAATTTGTGAGCAATCATTTTGCAGAGAAATTATGTAATTACAGGATAGGCGGCACAACCATTAGGAATAGGCATAGGTATGAGGACTTAGTATATTTGATTCTTTGATAAAAGGCTCCATTTCTGACATATCGACTCTGACCCATATTAAATAAATACACCTGTACTTAAATTCTGTATCAAATTGGAATAAATACAATATGTTAGATATTAAGTCAAAGCATGATCTATTTGGGGGGAAAGCAAACATTGTAACCTGCATCCATTTTTGAGAAGACTATGACCGAAAATGTTTGTTTTTAATTCGGCGCCCCCTCGCAATAAGAGATCCCATATAGGAGTGAAGGTGTCGTCCATTATTTTATCACTTGTTATCAATTAATAATTGAACAAAAAAGTCAATACATATCCATTCCAAAAGGAGCTAATTTAAAGAATAGGTACTCACCGTGGGACAAATGCCAATGAGGGAGTCGGCATGAGAATAAAACTCTTCCTTCAAAGAGATGACAATTGTCTGCAGTGACTCCGTTTTTTCACGAATATATCTCGCCACCTTTCCAATGTTAGTATTGTCAAGAGCTGCGTCAACCTCATCCAAGACAAAGAATGGTGCTGGCTGGTAACTGTGGATAGCAAACAAGAGTGCCAATGCAGCAACTGTCTTTTCCCCACCAGATAAGTTAGACATGGGCTGGAATCGTTTGCCCGGAGCTACACAATTGTAGTTTAAACCATCCAAGTACGGTTCCTCTGGATTGTCAGCATTTAAGAATGCTTGTGCAGACTGATTCTGGGCTAGAGCTTTGTAAATGTTATCAATTTCATTTGAAACATGTTCAAAACATGTTGTAAACTTATCATATCTCTGCTGTTTAATTCGTTCAAATGCCGATTTTGCTTTTTTGTTTTGTTTTCGCAGATTTTCAAATTCTTCATTGGTGGACAGAAGCTTTCCTTGGGCCAGCTCCAACTTCTCAATTGCTCTCATATTTGGAGCCTGTATTTTTGTAAGTGTATCTTGTAAGTTGCGAATAGATTTGAGGAGTTTATCTTCCATTTTTTTCATTTCATCTTTTTCATCCAAATCCTTCAAATTGTAGGAAAGGGAGCTGTAGTCAATTTTGATTCTATAAAAAATTAAAACATTTTTATGGCATACCGACATCTTGTTAAAAAGCTACTTACCTAGCTTCTTTCTCATACTGTTGTGTAGTGGTGCTAGCATCTCCACTAGAAGACTGAGATTGTGAAGGATCGGCAGCAGCAATGTCCTCCATGTTACCCACTAGCATAGGAATGGAAATGTCATCCATCTGTAAACAAAACCTTAATAACCATTCCAATCTAATAAAAATCTAATAAAAATATATGTGTATACCCTTTTTATAACTTGGATGCTTCCCAAAATGTTTCCAGGTATATTTAAACTTTAAAGTCTAGAGAATACTATAAGTCGGATCACTCCTTTGAAGTCGTCGAAAAGCTGCCGATTTTTTGCGACCGGTCGTAAATTATTAATGTCAGCTCGCCACTCCGTTATTTACGAGAGTGGATTATCCAAAACACCGCAAAGCTGGTTGCTCCAAGTTATACAGGGGCACCTCTATATTGACTTTCCATTATGCACAATAGGAGTAATAGGTCTAGCGGAAAAATAAGGAGAATAATATGTACAATAAAAATGCAGGTATTTTACTTTTTCCGTTTAAATAACGCAAGATATATCTAATTAAACATAGGGTAAGTAAAATTATACATAAGTGTGTAACTAGGAGCAAACAAAATTATTTACATAGTTTAAAAGTTTTGTAAAATTGTAAGTTTTGGATTTGATTTATTTTGTCTTGGGGTTTTTAATTCCCTATTCACAAATTTAAGTTTGTAGTAAATACGAACTCGCGTATATACTGAAACCAAATAGTCGTGGGGAAAATTTGCACACGGATATATGTATTTTACTGATCGGAAATTCTTTAGTAGGCTAGAACCCTAAACCATCCTGATGCGATAAGTCATTAAATTTTGATAAGAAAATATTTTCTAAATTGATTATAGACCGGGAGGTGACGAACAAAGTTAGTCATCAAGCCTTACAAAAGGTTGAGTATATTTTAATATTAGGTTGATATCCAGAGTACCTATATCACAAACTCTGCCGTCCCTACTTGGTCACTTAAACTTAGGGGAGGGGGTTAAAATTTATCAAAAAGTGTGTTTTAGTAAACGTTAAATTTCATGAATAATTCCATTTCAGTCCGAAAGTTGACCTCCCTTGGATTATAAATCTGACTTAGCAGAGAAAATAAAGCGCAGCTTTCTTAGAGGCACACGCCTGCCAATTTGACCAGAGTTCACTAAATACTAAACATCCAGTTTCATGGATAAACTATAGCTAATTTTTTTCTTTATTTAATGTTGATTTTAAAAATGTAAAGGGAGAGAAAAAAATCGGTAGCGTTTTGCGAGCAGAGGCTCGCAATTTTCTCGACACGAGATGACTAACCAGTAAACGTGACGTGTTATGAACAAACTATAGCTCACTTTGCTTGTTATCAAATACTTATTCTAAAACCTAAAAGGCAGAGAAAAATCTAGTAGTGTTTGGCAAGCAGGGGGTATCAAACTCGCTATCAAATTTTTGAAAACATCAATAGTCGCTTAGGTTTGTATGCCGACCCATAGTTAATTGGACGTATATGTAGTTACTTTAATAGAAATTATCAACTGATTTTATTGATGTGTGATCCGAAGAATATTTTCGTAGGTAGTAAATAATAGGAAGTGAATGTATGAATAACACTGCAGAGTGTATTTAGAATTAAATTTGCTTTCATTTAATAATTAATACATTTATTACTTAGCAAACAAACAATTTCAACTTACTTGGAAACATGTATTAAGGTAAATCAGCTTATATTTAACCAATATTGCATCTACAAATAATAAAACTTATCTTATCATAGACTACTGAAATAAGAAAACAAACGAAAATAGCTGCCAGCCTACCTATAAGTTATATCCTCCATATATGTTATGATTTTAACAAACTAAAATAATAATTAACAAAATAGCACGAATAACAAAATATCTATTAGTTTATATAATACCAAAAAAAAATCGTAAATAATGCTGGCAGGGCTACAGGTTATCCCTTTACAGGTTTGTATGTGAATGTGTAAACTTATTAACGATTTAAAAACAACAAAACCAAGAAATAACCAATTTTTGTATATTTCTCACATAAACATAAAGTTCCCCCGTAAAAAAAAACAAACGAAAACCAGTTAAAAATTTACATGAAACAAAACAGAGAAAAAAATAGGATCAAAAACTATGTACAAACTAGGCGTGACACAAAAAAATAGTTAACAAAAGATCACAAGTATGCAGATTATTGCAGATAAACTATACCCCCTTGGGAAATAAAAATAGCACATCTTTTTTTTCCAGAATGCGACTACAAGTTCATTTATCATTTATTCATTCATTTCATTTATTCGTCATCGTCATATAACACGCACTCCTTCGGTGAGTCGGCGTCTGAGTCGTCTTCCAGGTTTAAAATTATATTATTTAATTCTTTTGGTGTTTGTTCTTCCTCGAACCATTTATGATAGTATTTATTGTTTTCTAAAACAACAAATACTGTCAAACTAGGTGTGACACAAAAAAAAAACAGTTAACAAAAGATCACAAGTAGGCAACGAAGACAAAATAATAGTAATTGCCCCCCTCCCCCGCACAAGCATGTGGTTGCTTCTGGGGTACTCCTAGTTTGGAGTATTGTGAGGGTGAGAATTATTATTATTATTATTAAATAGATTAAAAATAGCACATCTTTTTTTTCTAAATGCGACTACTAGTTCATTTATCATTTATTCATTCATTTCACTTATTCGTCATCGTCGGATAACACGCACTTCTCCGATGAGTCGGCGTCTGAGTCGTCTCCCAGGAACCATTTATGACAGTACCTATTTGTTGTTTTCTAAAACAACAAAGTATTTGTCTGAGTCGTCTTCAAGGTTTAAAATTATATTATTTAATTCTTTTGGTGTTTAGTCTCCCTCGAAACATTTATGACAGTATTTGTTGTTTTAGAAAACAACAAATCCTTTTTTTCAAAATGCTTCTACAAGTTCATTTTCTTTTAGAAAACAAGAAATACTGTCATAAATGGTTTGAGGGAGACCAAACACCAAAGGAATTAAATAATATAATTTTAAACCTTGAAGACAACTCAGACGCCGACTTATCGGAGGAATGCGTGTTATATGACGATGACGAATAAATGAAATGAATGAATAAAGATAAATGAACTTGTAGTCACATTTAAAAAAAATGTGCTATTTTTATTTCCCAAGGGTATAGTTTATCTCTGCAATAATCTGCATACTTGTGATCTTTTGTTAACTGTTTTTTTATCCTATTTTTGTCCCTGTTTTGTTTTATGTAAATGCTTAACTAGTTTTCATTTGTTTTTTTTACGGGGGAACTTTATGTTTATGTGAGAAATATACAAAAATTGGTTATTTCTTGGTCTTGTTGTTTTTAAGTCGTTAATAAGTTTACATATTCACATACAAACTTGTAAAGGGATAATCTATAGCCCTGCTAGCATTATTTATGATTTTTTTGGTATTATATTAATAGATATTTTGTTATTCGTGCTATTTTGTTATTTATTTTAATTTGTGAAAATCATAACATATATGGAGGATATAACATATAGGTAGACTGGCAGCTATTTTCGTTTGTTTTCTTATTTCAGTTGTCTATGATAAGTATAATTATTTGTAGATGCAATATTGGTTAAATATAAACTGATTTACCTTAATACATGTTTTAAAGTAAGTTGAAATTGTGTGTTTGCTTCTTTGCCGACAGTTTTTTTGTTACTAATTGTAATAAATGTAATAATTATTAAATGAAAGCAAATTTAATTCTAAATATACTCTGCAGTGTTATTCTTACATTCACTTCACATCAATAAAATCAGTTGATAATTTCTATTAAAGTAACTACATATACGTCCAATTAACTATGGGTCGGGATCTCAGAGAAATAACCAAGGATAGAGGGAGTAAGGACAAAAAGTAAACAAAGCCAACATCTTTTTGAGTGATTCCACGTACTCCATTGTTTACAGCATTTCATTTCAAAATAGAAGGGTTTAATAATGGGATTCAATGAAGGCGTACCTCCCATAACGCTAAATTAACAAATGTAGTTATTAATTTCTTGTATGTAACAGTTTTAAACTAAAACTAAATTGCGCTGTAATTATAGTATCTAATTATCACTTTAATAAAATCGTCACAGATACCTCAAACCGCCCCACAAGGCAACGCTGCTGTTGATGCCCTGCCTACCGCTGGCGCCGCATCCGTTAACTCAGCGGTATTTGTTTTGTGTATGCCCAGCATGTCAAGTTTTCCGATTGTTTACGTATTCATTTTTCTCGTTTTTAATTGTTTTTCTGTTAATTTAAAGGCTATTTATTAGTATTTAGGATATAGTGACTGATTTTGTATACAATGGGACGCAGAAAGTGTGTGGTATGTGGCTAAATTGGTATTTCTCAGGATATAACCTATCTCAGGTAAACGTTGTACACACGGGCCTAATGTTTGTTTACTTCGGTAAATTTGCATAAGATGTTGGTTGACTACAAACGTATTTATTTTGAAGCTGTTGCTCCCTCTATCCTTGCTTATTTCTGAGGTCGGGATACAAACTTAAGCGATTTTTGATGTTTTCAAAAATTTTATAGCGAGTTTGATAGCTTCTGCTTGCCAAACGCTACTAGATTTTTCTCTGCCTTTTAGGTTTTAGAATAAGTATTCGATAACAAGCAAAATGAGCTATACTTTGTTCATAACATGTCACATTTTCTGGTTAGTCATCTCGTGTCGAATTAATTTTCCAGAAAATTGCGAGCCTCTGCTCGCAAAACGCTGCCGATTTTTTTCTCTGCCTTTACATTTTTAAAATCAACATTAAATAAAGAAAAAAATGAGCTATAGTTCATCCATGAAACTGGATGTTTAGTATTTTGTGAACTCTGGTCAAACTGGCAGGCCTCTGCCGCAGTGAAAGCTGCGCTTTATTTTCTCTGCGAAGTCGGATTTATAATCCAAGGGAGGTCAGCTTTCGGACTGAAATGGAATTATTCATGAAATTTAACGTTTGCTAAAACACATTTTTTGATAAATTTTAACCCCCTCCCCTAAGTTTAAGTGACCAAGTAGGGACGGCAGAGTTTGTGATATAGGTTCTCTGGATATCAACCTAATATTAAAATATACTCAACCTTTTGTAAGGCTTGATGACTAACTTTGTTCGTCACCTCCCGGTCTATTATATATTCACTAAATTCTCGTAAAGGTACTGTCAAACTGCCAAATGGTCCTGAACTGCTTTCATAGGCTTTTAGTTCACAAAATATTGTTTACTTGTCTGTGCCTGAAAGATTACGCATACGAATATGCCTCTAACCATAAGCTTCTGGTAATAATCTTCAAGGACATCAATTGTTAATAAACTTTTCGAAGTAAACGATTGGTCATCAAAATGTGCCTTGCAAATTTTTATACGTCTATGTGCCTCTTTAGGTGCAATATTCGCAAATTTATGGCCTTTGACGAACCCTAAGGCCTTCTTCCATTGTTGACATCTGCAATTATCAATATTTTTATTTACAACAAAGAAAGAAACACACCTGTGACATGTTGGCTTTATATTATTCAACATATATAATGTATATGTCATATAATATTATGCATATTACGAGTATTATGTAATAATATAATAATATTTCTATGACTATAGAAATAATTGATTAAGACATTTTTCTTAATTATACATCAAAGTAAATATTACCTTTCAGGGTCTTTAGAAATTAATTAGAAAATTAAATTGCTTTCGCAGCCATCCGCACTACAATAAGAACCGTGATAAACCATCACTACTCAAAATTGGCAATGGTATTGGATATAATTTACGCACACCTGGTACAATACGAAGCACACCGTTCCGAGAGACCCTGTGTAACAAAGTGACGCCCGGAATCGCCCACTCAGCGGGATATCGATTGAGGGCTAAGGCGAAGGGAGTGGGATCGGGCAGGAGTGAAATATTTGTTTACACAGGCCAAGTGAGCAGACTTATAGTATTCTCTAGTCTTGCTTTAATCTTCAACCTTACATCCCGTTACTCAATGGAAATTTTAAGTAGCCAAATGAATGGACATTGTGATTAAATGGGGCAGAGGAATCAAATCCTTCAAATATTGCAAATGTTTTCATAGAACATTTTATAAACGCGTGAAAGCGCAAAGTTTGCACAGAGTTGCTAAATATGCTTGTTATCCAATTCTCGAAGCTTTAGTACTGGAAGCTACTAATGAAACTGAAATATTACAAATAATCAAACATCTAAAAAATACAAGAGCCACTGGTCCAGATAATTTTAGAACCACTTAATAACAAAATGCTCTATTTACTCATATATAGTAAAACCTGTCTGCTTCAAATTTGCAAGTTTTCCAAATTATCTAAAAAGGTGACTCTAAAGTAAAAAAAAATTCAACCAATAGCTCTATTATCAGTACTTTCAAAAGTATTTAAAAAAATTATAGCAAATCAAATCACACAGCATTCTGTCTCCATAACAACATGGCTTCCATGAAAAAGATCAACATTAAGTGCATTAATAAATATTCGTAATTTAATTTATACACACTTAGAAGCAAGTGGGAAAGTAATGACAGCCTTTATAGACTTAATAGTACGGGAGGTAGCTTTCATTTTATTGAGTCATTTCATACCGGCTCAAAATTCGTGGAACGCTTCCTTTAGTTATGCTATAAAGCGTTATGAATGTCAGCTGGCGCACCTCTGGTGGGTGTGGCAACGGCAGCCTCCCAAACGTGTAAAAAGACAAGGGTTTTAAGACATTTCCTTCCGGGTGAAAATTTGTCAAAAAATAGTTGAAGTACGGTTGGCATCAGACGAAACCGAATGCTAAAAATCCATTTCCTTGGGATATTTGGGTTCTGTTCTGACATTTAGCAACGTCGCGTTCATGGGCCGCTTCGTCCCTTGGTCTGAGCTTGAATCCATTGTTTGTTGAATGCATTTTGGATGTTATTACACCAAAAGTATCAAGAAAATGACTTTACGTCGTTCGGTTTCATCTGACGCCAACTGTACCTAATACAACAATGAATAAAAAAAGACAGCGGGCTGTAACCTGTAACGTAGTGGAATACAGGTCGGTGGCTATTTATACGAACATGAAAAAAATGTTTATATTTTCAGTCATTTAATTTCGGTTGAAAATCGGTCAGACGAGAGTTTACATATTTCTTGGAATAAAAAAATGGCAGCTGGCTGTACATCGAGGGAAACTAGGTGTGGGCGCATTTTAGCCTGCAGTTGAACTATTAACTATTTCTGTAAAAAAATAATGACATTTTTATTAACAAATTGCTTATTTTTTTGTATTTTTAGATTCTTTGGGGGCGTGAAAGGTATTTCAACATCAACTAAAGGCATGTAAGAAGCATAAATAATGACACCGGCCTCCTAGTACGGGAGGTACAGCGTTGCATTTTTTTCTAGGAATTTTGTACCGAATAAATTTAATTTTTAGCCGTTGATTGAACGCACGGCATATTTATGTGTATGACGCTGACTGACGCTCTTACCCTCGATAAAAATACGACTGACAATTTTCTATATTATTTTAAAAGTATAAAAATTCAAATTTATACTTAAAAAAATAATATGATTCATATACGTGACTGACGTATAATCCCCTCTCTTCAATACAACTGATTATTATTTTTTAGTTAAAAATGATCTGAAAAACCATCTCATGGATTTTTGTACGGTATGAATATACTCAAACCACATTTTTTACAACTTTTACATGCTGCCACCTTTAGCTCCACCGCAGGTGAGGCAACTGACACTCATTTTGATGATTATTGAACATTAATCAACCGCTAAAAATGAATATTATTCGGTATAAAATTCCTAGAAAAAAAAATGAAACACTACCTCCCGTACTATGAGGCCGGCGTTATTTATGCTTCTTACATGACTTTAGGCTATTTATTCTGTGCTTTAGGTGATGTTGAAATACCTTTCACGCCCCCAAAAAACCTAGAAATACCAAAAAATAAGCAATTTGTTAATAAAAATGTCATTATTTTTTTACAGAAATAGTTAATAGTTCAACTGCAGGCTAAAATGCGCCCACGCCTAGTTTCCCTCGATATACAGCCAGCTGACATTTTTTTTATTCCAAGAAATATGTAAACTCCCGTCTGACCAATTTTCAACCGAAATTAAATGACTGAAAATATAAATATTTTTTTCATGTTCGTATGAATAGCTGCCGACCTGTATTCCAGTACGTTACAGGTTACAGTCCGCTGTCTTTTTTTATTCATTGTTGTATTAAGTACTTCAACAGTTGTTTGACAAATTTTCACCCGGAATGAAATGTCTTAAAACCCCTGTCTTTTTACACGTTTGGGAGGCTGCCGCTGCCACACCCACCAGAGGTGCGCCAGCTGCCGTTCACGACGCTTTATAGCATAACTGAAGGAAGCGTTCCACGAATTTTGAGCCGGTATGAAATGACTCAATAAAATGAACGCTACCTCCTGTACTATAACTAAAGCATTTGATTGTGTAAACTACAATATACTTCTACAGAAAATTGAGCTGTTTGTGTTGAGAGGCAGTTGTAATAAGCTTTTGAAAAGTTATCTGATAGAAAGGAAATAGTTTGTTTTATTTGTAGGAGAGCCTTCAGATATGCTACCACTCCACTGGTACCTCAAGGCAATGTACTTAGACCACTCTTATTCTTAGTATTATGTAATGATATTTCATAAACATATACCATTGTGCTTTTGCTGATGACATAACATTGCTAGCCTACAGCAAAGACCAAGAACTTTTAACATCAAATATTAACACAAATGTAAAATAAATATCAGACTATTTTCAAGACAACTTATTAAATTTAAATTCTGAAAAAACACAAAGCATGTAATTTTATCCATATTACAATTCAAACCCGCTTATCAAACTCAATTTTAAATTATTGTGACTTTATTTAGATCCTTTCATTTTTTTTCTAATATTTATTTATGAGGCAAATAGATCCATTTAATTTTTTAATTGGGTTTTTCGCCACCAAACTGATTAAAATACAACTTTTTCAAGTTGCCTGGAACATTCATAAATTCTTAACAGTAAATGAACGAAACTTTGAGTGTGTAATTCAAAAAAAACTTCAACAAATTTGTTTTCTGAGCTTTCTGAGAATAAATCTTCCTCTTCTCTCATAAATCATGTCACGTCAAAGTGAAATGACAGGTTAATAAATTTCGGGTTAAAATATGATGACAACAGAAACAATAGCCTAACTACCTGTCTGAAATTGTACCCTGTGTTCTATCTAATTATCTATACTAACTTCTCTTTGAATATCTGTCAACAATATTTTACTGAATTCCACTGAACATTCAGCATCACAGTTGTCCGTATTTCCTAGAATAAATGCTGATTCTTTAATTTTTCGTCTATTTCCTACTGCTTGGAGAATTGATTTGAACCTATCCCATAAAATCCTATGATTTTTTATTAAAAGAATGTTCACATATTTTTGAATTTTATTTTGTCTGATATATTTTAATTATAATAATTTTATTTTGTCTTTTAAACGAACGTTAAATGGCCTACAAGTCTCCCCAACATAGAACTTTCTACATTCACAAGGAATTTTATAAATGCAATTTTTTGAACTTTGTACAATAGTTTCATTTTAACTAGCATTGATCTTAATGTATTTTTGGTTTTAAATACTGTTCCGACATTAAAACGATTGCCTATGCGTTTTAGCTTATCTGATAGTCCAGGAATATAAGGAATAATTAAATTTACTGGTCGGTCCACCAGATTTATTTCTCTAATTCTATTAGCATTGTTATTTTGTTAGCAATCCTGAAAATTCAATAGGATAACTATTCTTCTCAAGAACACATTTTATATGTTTAATTTCATCAACAAATTTTGTGATATTAGAACAAATCGTTTTAGCTCTGTCATGGAGTTAAAATGGAGATATCTATTAGTATGTGTTGGTTTTCTATAGACACTTAGTTTCTATACTATCTGATTTCACCATAGAAACATCTAAAAAAGGTAATTGATTATTATTTTCAATTTCTAAGGTAAACTTAATAGAAGGTTCTTGTGAGTTTATAAAATTTAATAATGAATTTAAATCATTTAGTACATGTTCCCATATAAACTTCGACAAGGAAAGAAAGAGAACACCGCGCTTGCCTACCCTGCCGTGTATAGATTTTGTTATGTCGTTTTGAATGGCGGCCATTTTATATGTGACAGACATAGCGAGTATGTTGCGAGTTAATTTCGTGAATTTGTGAATTAAAAGTAACAGCAATTACGGGGAAAATATACTCTTATGATGGTGAATGGTTCAGCATTTAGTTGCAAAAGCAGAAGTGAAAAGAAAGAGGACGAGATTTCATTTCACAGGTAAATATTGAACAAGCTACCTTTGAAAAATGCCCTAAAACTTTATTTTTTCTCAATATAACCTCTTCAAATTCCTTCTTCCTTTTAGTATGATAAAGAGCATTGTCAGAGAACAACCAAGTAAGAGAATACAAACTCGGGGCACGGTCATTGTTGTCGCTCAGCCAGCGGCCGCCATTACTTTGGAGGAGAAGTCAGGCCCGTATTTAAATAAAATTGAAATAGATGGTCCAGGTCTGTAACGTAAAAATTAAACGGAATGTATTTAGAAAAACATAAAACTGGAAGAAACAATATTACATTAGAAACGAAAGGTGTGTGTAAAAAATCTTTTAACGTTGAGTACACAAATACAATTTGACCCCCTTGTGAAAGTTTTCCAATATCTCACCTTATTACATTTTATTTTAGGTTAAGACTATTTTATACGTTAACTTAATAAAAATAAAATGATTGTATGGAAGCACCAATAAAAATTTTTAAACATAATTTTGCTTCTTTCTACAAAATCCCTTGTACTAATGTAGGCATTTATATTAGCGGATATATTATTGCTATTTTTCAAAACATACACA
The DNA here is from genome assembly GCA_963920635.1 of Pseudeuparius sepicola. Classification (NCBI taxonomy): domain Eukaryota; kingdom Metazoa; phylum Arthropoda; class Insecta; order Coleoptera; family Anthribidae; genus Pseudeuparius; species Pseudeuparius sepicola. The sequence continues at coordinate 38,672,240 of OY987302.1, read as the reverse complement.
CCTTTTGTAGGCCATTTAACGTTCGAACATAAAAATTATATCATGTATAGAAAAGAAAAATTTGAAAAATGTCAATAAAACAATTAATATTGTTGTTGCACCAAAAATGAAAAAACAGGTCTGATAGAAATACAGTCCTAAAATTTGTAATCAATTTGTTTTGTAAACACACAAAAAAATGTTTAAATAGAGAACAAAAAGAAAATCGTTTTTTGGCATATTTGGACGTTTTGGACTTAGGTGACGCATTGAATTTTTTGTGTTCTACGTGATCATAGCAAGACTATTTGGATTGGGAGGATTGTTTGTGTCCTCGTATTACTCTTCACGGGACGTTTTTGAAGAACCATTTGCTAACTTGAACAAGATAGATTTCGTGGCATATTTACCTATACCTGGTTTAGATTGCTGGTAACATTAGAATTTATTAGTCATTATTGGATATTTGGTTGGATCGTTTGTTGATTCTTGCTTGTTATTTTGACTGGGCGAAATGGAGAATAACTTGGTTAAAAAACGTGGAATTTTGAAAGGTAAACTGACATTATTTAGCAACTTTCTTAACAAAAATAAAGATATTTTTGGAAAGGAATATGCAGATATAGGTATTTGATGGAATTACAAGCTCGATTTGAAAAACAGAGCTGATGCTTTCAGAATTTGATGAAATACAACAAAACCTTGAATTGTTGGATGATGATCCAAATCACCAACTTATTGAGAGGGAGAATTTTTAAAATTCATTTTACAGGCTTATAGCAACTTCCAAAGAGATATTTGGAAGATTTAATGAAGAAAATGATAGTGTAATATCAGCTAGAAGTTTGGCTAAATCTAGTGGAACTTCTAGTTTAGGTTTATAGATTGAAAATTGCCCAGAAAATTCAACAGCAGTACCAAAAACTTTCCCAAAGTTACCCTCAATTCCCATTCCTAAATTTGATGGGAATGCAAAGTCGTGGTTGGAATTTCGAGACACATTTTTGTCATTGATACATAATAGAAGTTGTGTCCTATAAATGTGTCAATGATTTTAATATGACAGATGTACGTAAAGCAGGTAAACCGGGCGTCTTGTATCTAAATGCAAGATCTATCCGGAATAAAATTAATGATTTGGAGGTCTTGATATCTAGTTTCAACCGACAGGTTAGTGTGGTCGTGGTAACTGAGACGTGGTTGCAGCAAGCCGAGGAGAAGTACTTTAACCTGGCAGGGTATAATGCAGTGTTTGCGAGCAGATCTAAGCGGGGAGGAGGTTGTGCAATATATGTCAAAGAAGAGATTGCCTTTCAAACAATAAAATCTATGTGTGTGAGTAGCATAACTTATCTACTAATGCACCTACCGAGCATGAATAGATATGTAGGTGCTCTCTATAGTCCTAGTGGTGCCAAACCGGACGTTGATGACTTAATTGACTTACTGATGGAAGAATTTAGTTACCTTGGCAAGAAGAAAGCAATAATTTTGGGAGATATGAACATAGACCTGCTGTCGTGCAATGCAACGGATTACAAAAACCTGTGTGTGAGCTGTGGTTTCAGTCTGTGCAATACCACAATCCCAACGCGGAATGGATATTCACTAATTGATCATATCCTTGTTAGTATGGGTAATACTTACACAGTGGCAGTCATCAATTCTCATTTTAGTGACCACGATCTGCAGTATCTCGGTTGGCCTGAGATACCAAAGACTCAGAAGACAAAAAAAAACATTCCATGTCAAAAGATACGATTATGCTGCAATTAAACAGTCACTCAGACAACTAAACACTGCTATCTCCCACACCTGTGAGCGAACAGTGGAAGAAGACTACAATCTACTAATACAATGTTTCGAGGACCACACCAGTTATGTTGAGAAACAGGTAAATTACGGTGACAAGCCTTGGGTTACTAAAGAGATAAAGCAGTGTATGCATTCAAGAGACTATTATGCCTCCAAGAGTAAGCTTCATCCCTACAGTGAATATCTCAAAAGTAAATTGGCAGAAATGCGCAACAGACTAAGGACACTAATAAGGGAAGCAAAATGGTCCTATTATAGCAATAAATTTGGAAATGCAACACATAATCCGAGGAAAACATGGAAGGTCATCAATGAAATAATCAATAATAGGCCAAACTCTTCTGATAGCACGATCCGCACTCTCCAAGTAGATGGAAATATATGTAAGTATCCTGAAATAATAAGCAATGAATTTAATAACTTTTTTTTAAGATATCTGAACGGGCCATCAATAACAGACTAGTGATTTTTTTAGAAAAAAATAAGTTCCTATATAACTATCAATATGGGTTTCGCAGGTCCAGCGATACTAGCTCCGCTACAATCGATATGGTGGCAGATATTTCAGAGAACCTTGATAAGGGTTTGAAAAGGGGTATACTATCGCTGGATCTGTGCAAGGCCTTTGACACGGTCAACAATAGCTTGTTGTTACGAAAAATGGAGTTACTGGGTGTAAGAGGAACATGCTTAAACTGGTTCGCTAACTACCTCTTGGATAGGCGGCAATTTGTAAAACAGGGAGAGAAGGTAAGCTCTATGCGCAGCATCAAATGCGGTGTACCACAGGGCTCTATTTTGGGACCCACTTTGTTTCTTATTTATGTAAATTCATTGGCAGGTCTGCGACTGAGTGGAAGGCTTAGGTTATATGCAGATTATACTCTTTTATTATACTTTGATAGCTCATATGAAAAAATAAAAGCCCATATAGAGGAGGACCTTGTTACACTCTCAGAGTGGTTTATCAACCATACGCTAACCCTGAATGTCAAAAAGTCATCTTATATGTACTTATCAAAAAAGCTGAGACCACCCAGTGGCGGAACCTTAACAACTTATGATAATCAACATCTGAAATACTCTGATAGAATAAAGTACCTGGGTCTTACACTAGATGAAACCCTCTCGTGGGAACACCACATAAATTCATTGGTAAGCAAACTCTCTCCAACGGTAGGAACACTTAAAAGGGTAAGATTGTATGTGACATCGAGTTTGCTCAGACCTGTATACTACTCACTCATTCACAGTCACTTACAGTATCTGGTTGGGATATGGTGTGGGGCAAGCCTAACATTGATTAATCGTGTAAACGTCTTGCAAAATAGGGCTGTAAGAAATCTATACTCTTTACCTCGGTGTTACAGAACTAATGAATTGTATAACAATTTTAGGATAATGTCAGTGCGGCATCTATACATCTATCAATTGTGTACATATGTCAAGTGCTGTGTAAAAAAAAGCATTCAAATATTACATTTATAAGAAGACAAGAAATCCACGATTACAGCACTCGACAAATTAAAGATATCTCGTTACCTAACATTCATTCTATGGTGGCGGCCAAATCAGTTTATTGTAATGGTGTAAAATTTTACAACAAGCTACCAGGCCACATCAAAGACTTACCTGTCAATAGATTTAAAACCTGCTTGAAAGCACAAATAAGTGAGATAACCTTTTAATTTTGTATTAATCCTTGTAAGGTGGTATGGTTGTTATAAGTGTGGTTGCAAGCCGTACTTCTTCTTTTTCTTTAATATGTATGAAATTCTTGTATTTCTTGGCTTTTTATATGCAATAAATAAAAAAAAACAATGAACTAAAGGATATTGATAAACATCATTTTCTTCGTGGTGCTTTAATCAATAAAGCACGAAAAGTACGACGACCAAGAATTTTCTGCAGTGGCTTATGAAACAGCCTGGGAAGCAGTTTGTGATAAATACAATAATAGTTCAACTTTGATAAATAAAAATTTCAATTTGTTAATTAGCCTCAATTGTCCAAGAAAAATAGCTCAGATATTCGTGATTTGTTGCACGCTATGATAAAAACCAAACCAAAAATAATTCTTTAAATGTAAAAACAGAAGATTGGGATGTAATTATTATATTTTTAGTTAGTAAAAAAATAGATCCTGTCGTAAAAAGAGATTGGGGCGCTAGAAAAAATAAACTCTTGCCAATTTTGGAGAAATTTAAGGATTTCCTAAAGGAAAGAACTAACATGTTAGAAGGTTTAGAGGGTCAGATATATTCAGGTAATTCACTGTTTCAACAAAGAAAGCTTGACGATAAATATAAAAAGAATTCAAAAAAGTCTTTTGCCACATTTCAGCAAAAATGTGTAATATGCAGTGGGAACCATTTTGTGCAGAAATGTAATAGTTTCGTAAAGTTGAATGCCTACAATAGGTACATGAAGCAAGAAAACATAACTTATGTTTGAATTGTTTAAAATTTTGTCATGTTGGACAAGAGTGTTCACAAAATGGTTGCTCTATGTGTGGTCAAAAACACAATGTGTTGCACTTTGTTGGTGTTGCCAATAACAATGGGGAATCTTAAAAAGAATTTCAAAAAGAAACTAGTGGTAATGTTCAAATAGTATTGCTGCAGATAGCTGCAAAATCAGTTACAGGAATCTGGCAGTAGTCCCTTCAAGTATAGAACCTGCTACAACAATGGATGGTAAGTCAAAATAGGTTTTGTCTGCTCAGAATGTTATTCACGACTGTGATAGTGGGGTATGTAGCATTTCAACATACCTCAAGTGTTGAATTTTATTGGATCATGGCTCTCAGATAAATTTAACATTTCATTCATTATGTTCGTCATTCTTCAGATGATGGAAAATTTATTGCTAAAATTCCATTATCTCGACCAGTAGAAGACTTCTAGAAGCCAGGCCCTCAAAAGGTTTTATTCCTTAGAAAAGAAATTGTCTACAAATCGAAAATTGTGAGATATGTATACAAGTTTTAAGAATGAGTATATAAAACTCAATCACATGTCTTCTGTAAGCAAGGACCCAAGTAAACGATCGTATTACTTACCTCATCACAGGGTCATTAATGAAAGAAGCTCTACCACAAAACATAGGGTAGTATTTAATAGCTCTATGAAAACAGATTCAGGGGTATCAATAAATGACATACAGTACAAGGGTCCATATCTTCAAGATGACTTAGTTAATATCGTTCTTAGGTTTAGACAACATAATATATTTATAAGTGCCGACGTTGAGAAAATGTATAGGATGGTGTGGGTAAATCTTGATCCTAGGCATCTGCAGAAAATATTTTGGGGGAGTGATCCTGGTGATGTTCTCGAGGAATACTCTTTGAATACTGTAACGTATGGGACAAAATCTGCTCCCTCCCTTGCAATAAGATGTCTAAAGCAGTTAGGTGTTCAAAATAAGGATAAAAAATCCAGAGGCATCGGAAATTATTTTACATAGCTATTATGTTCATGATTTGCTTTGTGGACATACCGCCATGGAAAAAGCTATCAATATGCATCAAAAAGTAGATAATATTCTAAAGGGTAGTGGTTTTATTTTGAGAAAATGGATATCAAATGAGCCACAAGTAGTGCCACAAGTAGTGCCTGATTCTTGTAAAATAGAAAAAATATTATTTGGCGAGGAAGATACATCGAAAACTCTAGTTCTTTTTTGGTCGTCTAGTCAAGATGTCTTGAAATATGCAATAGATTTGGATCCTCGTCCGTCGGTAGTGACAAAGAAATCCATGCTTTCAGACGTGTCAAAAATATTTGACCCATTGGGATTAGTAAGTCCGCGCACATGTCTTGTTAAGGTTACGCTGCAAATTCTTTGGTCATTTACCAAATTTAGACTCTGATTGGGGAAATTTGATGCATCAATTATATGAGCTAAATAATCTTGAAATAGGTAGACAAGTAATTTCTTATAACACTGTAAATATTCAAATTCATGGGTTCTGTGATGCTTCGAGCCAAACATATAATAGTGCTTACCTTTATGTACGAAGTGTAAATAGTGCACCAGATTTCAACAATAACACACCAAGCACGTTTCCTTGGTTACAACCTTTATTGTAGCCTTCACAAAATATTACTTGTCAGACTCTGTCACTGGTCAAAAATATTCTTCAGGTCTCAAACTCGCACTAAAATCGTGTTCTGACTTTTTTCTTCCTCCAGGCCCAATTCCCAGGGCTTCTATGCTCAAATGGAAGACTGGAGACTACTCTAGAATATTCCTGCCCAATGATAGATGCACAAATCATAAAGTTCTAGCAAATTTCTAGAAACTTATGGAAGCTCTACAGGGAAAACAAATGAAAACATAAAAATTATAAAACTTTAAGTAGTCGTTACACTGCCCCCCTCTAACATTTGATTGTCCCGATCAAGTTATATAAAAGGTGGTATGCACGTGTCTCAATTGCTTTGTTTTTGATTCAGCACCATCTTCAGGTATTTTTCTAAAGTCTTATTGAACCGTTCCACCATACCATCAGACTGGGGGTGCAGGGGTGTTGTTCTTGTCTTGGAAATCCCTAGCAGGTGGCAGACGTTTTGGAAAATCTCCGACTCAAAGTTGCGGCCCTGATCAGAGTGTAGTTTTTTTGGGGCACCAAAATGACATATCCAATTTTGGAACACGATCTCTGTGACTGTGGTGGCCTCTTGGTTAGGGATTGGATAAACTTTTGGCCATTTGCTGAAGTAGTCCATAACAACTAACACATAACGTTTGCCAGATTCGCTGGTTGGGAATAGTCCTGCTACGTCGATGGAGATCGTTTCAAAAGGAGCTCTGAAGAGGTATTGCATCATTTTACCCCTGGTTCCTAGTTTTTGGTCCTTTTGCCAAAGCACATTCTTCAGATCGGCGGCACCAGTCTTCGACATCTTCCCGAGAGTCTACCCAGAAAACCTCTCTCTAACTTTATTCGAGGTCTTACTAATGCCAAAGTGTCCACCTCCAACGCCTTCGTGCATGGCTTTCAGGACCTCTGACACTCTCTTCTTGGGAAGTACTGTTAGAAATAGCTTTTCTTTTCCATCTGGAATTTCCCAAACTCTCTTTAGTACACCATCTTTAATTACTAACGAGTCCCATTGCGCCCAGTACGCCTTTAACTTTGGTGATTTGTCCGAAACATCTTTCCATTCAGGTTTGGATATATGTCTCACTTTTAGGTCAAATGTTATACCGAATATGGGATCTTTGCTTTGCTCTCTGACGATGACTTCCAAATCCCAATTTTCAGGTCCACGGACAGTAGTTCGTTTACATACAATTAGGTTCGGGTTTTCTCTAAATTCCTGTAGACTACAGTGATGACAGTCTTCATTACAGGGCCTTTTTGACAATGCATCAGCATTCTTATGGTTGTCCCGTTTGCGGTGTTCCACTTTGAAGTCATATTCATGCAGCCTTTGCAGCCATCTTGCCACTTCTGGATTCTTGAACTGGAATAGCCATTTGAGTGATGCGTGATCTGCTCTTAATATGAAAGGTTGGCCATATAAATACTTGATGAAATGTTCAACGGCCTTGACCACTGCTAGCAGTTCCCTTCTTGTCACGCAGTAGTTTCTCTCTGGCTTTGACAGAGTTTTACTGAAGTAGGCAATAACTTTTTCTTGCTCCTGTGACAGCACTGCTTCAACACCAAAGTTGCTGGCATCTGTATCCACTATGAATGTCTTTCCAGGAACGGGAAGCGTCAAAATCGGTGAAGAACATAAAGCTTTCTTCAAGGTCTGAAATGCTTCTTCATAATCTGAGGTCCACATATAATCGATCCCATCCTCTGTGAGCCTATGCAGCGGCCTGGCTATGTGTGCAAAGTTTAGGATGAATCTCCTGTAAGAAGTGCACTCAGGAAGCTCCTTAGTTCATATTTATCTTTTGGTCGCAGCAATTTTTTCAATTGACTCTATCTTTTCTGGGTCTGTTTTAACTCCTTGCTCTGAAATTACATGCCCAAATATCTAACTTACTTCTTGAAGAAACAGCATTTCTTTGAGCTTAGTTTTAGGTTAGCTTCTCGTAACTTCTGGAATACCTCTCGGCACAGACTAAATTCTGTGCTCTCGGACATTCTTCAAGCACAGAATAAATAGCTTTGCAACAGAAGCCTCCTTACGGACATGTGTCAGAAATAAGCGAGTCTCCATTTCCATTTCCATTTAATTTGGTTCTAATGCAATCTCTTCGCTATGTAGATTCATGTACAATCAAATAAAATACACGAGTCTCCTTTAGACACATGTCTCTAAGGAATTGTCTGTATTACTCGTTAGTCTGTGCTTCAAGTGATCTTCAAATGTTCTTCCCAAAATAATGACATCATCCAGATATACTAGACAGGTTTTCCATGTCACACCCCTTAGCACAGACTCCACGAGCCTCTCAAAGGTTGCTGGGGCATTACAGAGGCCAAATGGCATAACGTTAAATTCCCATAAACCTGTACCAGTAGAAAATGCAGTTTTCTCTTTATCTTGAATTTGTATTTCGATTTGCCAGTACCCACTCTTCAAGTTCAACGTGGAAAACCATTTTGAACCAGATAGAATGTCTAAAGTGTCATCGATTCTGGGTAGAGGGTAGCTGTCCATCTTGGTGAAGTCATTTAACCGTCGATAGTCTACGCAAAACTTCATAGAACCATTCTTCTTCTTCACTAGGACAACTGGAGAAGTCCATGGGGTCTGTAACAGCTCAATGACTCTGTTGTTCCATTTCCTTCAACATAGCTGAAAGCTCGTCTTGTTTAGCAAGGGGTATCCTTCGAGGAGCCTGTTTGATCGAATGGCTATTACCAGTATTTATCCTGTGATGTACTGAACCTCTTCTTCCAAAACCGCATTCATCCTAACCTCCAGCTGTTCCATTCTTTCTTCCAGGCACTCAAATTTAGTTTTTATATTACCAAGTTCACTTTGTAACTCATTTTTCATTTCTCCAACTTTCGTTCGTACTCCTTCTTCATTTGTGTTACTTCTTCTTTGACAACTACTTCAAGCATGGTAATCTTCTTTTGTAACTCTATTTTTAGATCTTCCTGCATCTCTAACTGAATGGTTTTCATTTGGGTTTCTAGTCGTGTTGTTGCTGCTTCAAAATTTTGTGTTGTGGTCACTCATTTGTTTTTCTTGCTTCATGTCCCTTTCTTCTTCCCTCTTTTGCCTTTCTTCTTCATTATTTTAAATTCGTTCTTCATTTCTTCTTCATTCACCTTTAATTAATTCTTCATTTTTTCTTCATTCTTCTTTAATTCATTCTTCATTTTTGAAGATTCTTTATTAAATCCTCTTGTTTCTTCTCTCTTTCTTCATGTTTTTTGTCCATTTCATCAAATTTCTTCATAAGCATTTCCATCAACTTTTCCATTTCCATTGCGGTTTGTTTTCTGGTTGTGGGCATTCAGCTCGAGGTCCTCTTCAAATCCTCTGACACCAGTTGTACCAGATTTCAACAATAACTAACCAAGCGCGTTTCCTTGGTTACAACCCTTGTTGTAGCCTTCACAAAATATTACTTGTCAGACTCTGTCACTGGCCAAGAATATTCTACAGGTCTCAAACTCGCACTAAAATCGCGTTCTAACCTTTTTCTTCCTCCAGGCCCAATTCCCAGTGCTTATATACTCAAATGAAAGACTGGAGACTACTCTAGAATATTACTAGCCAATGATAGATGCACAAATCATCACAAATCATAGTTCGAGAAAATTTCTAAAAACTTATAGAAGCTCTACAGGGAAAACAATGAAACTAAAAGAAAATGGGGCTCTGGGGGCCTCAGGCCAACAAAGATCTTTGTTATGTTCAAAATCTCGTGTCTCTCCACTAAAATCATTCACAATACCACGGCTGGAGCTATGTGGGGCATTAGTCTTGATACAGTTGTTAGAAAAGGTAAGAAATTTTAAACATTTAAAAATAGATGCTATCTTTCTTTGGTCAGATTCAACAGTGGTAGTTAGCTGGATAGCAACTTCCCCACATTTGTTGTAGACTTTTGTATTAAATCGGGTATGCCAGATTCAAGAAATCACAAAAGATGGAATTTGGAATCATGTGAGGTCTGAGCATAACCCAGATGACATAGTATCTAGAGGTTGTTTTACCAGTGAATCTCATTAGTTGTCCTGAATGGTGGAAAGGTCCTAAATGGTTAGGGCAACGAACATAACTGGCCCTCTAGAGAAATTAATTTGTTGTCAGATGTTCCTGAACGAAAAAAGGTTTCTAGATCTTTTCAAGTTTCAAAAGTTGTGAAATTAGTCGATTGGGAAACATTATCAAATTATCAAAGATTGATCTGTTGTTTTAGTTATTGTTTGAGATTTATTTCAAATTTGAAAACTTTGGTATCTCCAAAGGTTGGCCCTATGACTGCAAATGAACTAGATAGTTCACTGATAATATTGGTAAAAATGGTGCAAGCTGAAGCATTTAGTATTGAAATTTCTGATTTAAACAGTTCTAAAACTTTAAAGTCTTCAAAACTGATTGGATTGTCACCTTTTGTTGGCCCCTCTGGTATCCTCAGGGTAGGGGGTAGGCTTCAATTGTCAGAAAAATCATCTGATGCAAAGCACCCTATTTTGTTTATTTCAACATCATCGTTTCACACATTTATTGGTTTGGATATAACATAGGAAAATGTTGCATGCTGGGCCACAGTCCCTATCAAGTTCCATTCGTTTCAGGGTGAAGCCTCTCACAGCAAATCAAATAAGGGGAAATTTGTCAGAACTTCATGTGCGCCCACAACAACTGCCATGTTATTCTGTCGGAATTGATTATGCGGGTCCAGTTAGTTTAAAAAATAAAGACGTAGAGGATCAAAAACTTTGAAGGCATATATAGCAATTTTCATTTGCTTTGTTACCAAAATGTATTCATTTGGAATTAGTGGGAGATCTAACTTCTGCTTCCTTTATTGCATGTCTGCGTTGTTTTGTGTCTCATAGGGGAAAACCACAACTTGTGTTTTCTGATGACGGATCAACATTTGTGGGAAATGAGGGAATCATTTGGAAATTTATACCAGCATATTCCCCAAATTTCGGTGGCTTGTGGGAAGCTGGGGTTCGTTCATGCAAATATCATATAAAAAGTGTTATTGGATTATCATTGTTGACATTTGAAAGTTATTATACCTTACTAACTCAGATAGAAGCCACTTTAAATTCACGACCATTGACTCCAATTTCATCTGACCCAAATGACTTGGATGTGTCACTTCACGATCGGTAGACGTATAACTGCAGTTCCCGATGACGACTACACCAACACACCAGACAATATATTAATCAAATACAAGCATATTCAGAAGTTGTATCAGTCCTTTTGGCCCCGATAGTCTACGGACTATTTAAACGAATTGTAAGTTAGATGTCATTGGAAAGTTGCCCAAGAAAATCTTAAAGTGGGACAAAAAATGGTCGTTTTGAAACAGGCTAATGTCCTACCACTTCTATGGAACATGGGCAGAATTGTGGAAGGTGTTGTAGGACCTGGCAAGAAAATTCGTGTCGCTCTGGTCAAAACTGGATCTGGAATTGTTAGAAGGGCACTGTCCAAATTATGGCCTATTCCTGAACCCGAGAAGTAACAAGAATTTGGAACAAGCTTCCAAGGTGGAGGGAATGTTCAAGCTGATTCTTTTAGTTGATGACCATGTATAGAAAAGAAAAATTTGAAAAATGTCAATAAAACAATTAATATTGTTGTTGTGCCAAAAATGAAAAAACAGGTCTGATAGAATACGGTTCTAAAATTTGTAATCAATTTGTTTTGTAAATACGTGAAGTGTTTAAATAGAAAACAAAAGAAAATCGTTTTTAATTCCACGAAAGCGTGTGAACAATGAAGAATAATTAAATTTATTTTGTTTGCAATCCTGAAAAACTTGCTCAACAAATTCTCAAGAACATGTTTTATACAGAGTGAGTCATTAGTAATGGCACATAGTGCAACCGCATATATTTTGGGCCAAAATATTGTGATTGAGGCTAATATGCCTTATAGAAATGTTGTTTGTTTAAAAGATACTGTTTTTTGAAATTGAATTAGGGCTACATCTCCCGAAATAATTAACCTGCTGAACTGAAATTTGGCACTGCTATGTTTTTGGGGATGGAGAATAAGCTGAAAATGCCAATTTCTACGTATCTCACAGAAGGCGCCACTTGGTCTGTTTTTGGATGGTCCTTTTACTCTTAACTTTTTTGAGGTTATCTTTTTGGTCCTGCAGGTCCATCATTTTAGTGCATCTTTTCATTCTGCAACAAAAATGTACTCTTGTTTCATAACGGTCAAATCAACCGTTTGCGTTGAAATTGCCAAAACGTGCCCCAAAACACCTGTTGACTTCAAGATTCGAAAAATAAAATATTCACCTACTGCTTTCAAATATTGCACAACGACTGTACCATTTAAAGCGAGAAAAAAAATCTATATGAACAATGTCCCAAAAAATGTTCACTTTCAAAATTGAACGGATTGAAACTCGACAAAATTTGGACACCCTATTTCAGGAAAACAAATGTGTTTCGACCAATGTTCATTTGGCATTTTTTCTTCATTTTCCATGTACAGTTGATCTGTAACATTTGAAAGTAGTAGGTGAAAATTTTATTTTTCGAATACTGAAATCAACAAGTGTTTTGGGGGATGATTTGGCAATTTAAACGCAAACGGTTGATTTGGTCGTTATGAAACAAGGGTACCTTTTTGTTGCAGAATGAAAAGATGCAAAAAATGACGGACCTGAAGGGCCAAAAAGAAAACCTCAAAACAGTTACAAGTAAAAACACTATCCAAAAACAGCGCTAGTGGCGCCCTCTGTGAGATACGTAGAAATTGACATTTTCAGCTTATTCTCCATCCCCAAGAACAAAGCAGTGCCAAATTTCAGTTCAGCAGCTTGATTAGTTTGGGGGATGTAGCCATAATTCAATTTCAAAATATGAACTTAATCGCCCTGTATCTCTTAAACAAACAACATTTCTATAAGGCATATTAGCCTCAATCGTAATATTTTGGCCCAAAATATATGCGGTTGCACTATGTGACATTATTGTATGTTTAATTTCCTCATCAAATTTTGTGTTATGAGAACAAATCGTTTTAGCTTTGTCATACAAACTTTTAATTACTCCCTTTTAACACTAATATCACAGACTAACGAGTAATACAGACAATTCCTTAGCGACATGTGTCAAAAGGAGACTCGCTTTTTAGTGAAATATCTTCTAGACATTAATAATGTGCATTTGATTTTACGTTAATCTACATGGCAAGGAGATTGTATTAGAACCAATTTTATGTATAAAATTGTTCAAGACACATTCTGTCTTAATTAAATTCATAGTGTAAGTTTTATTTACGTTGGGTATTTTGCTTGGGATTAAGGAAATTATTATTAGTCATTATGTTCTCTTATGTTCTCTTTAAACTATTTTCATTTTCTGGTTACTTAAATATAAGTTAAAGCGCTATTGAGTAGCCTTACGCTCAACGCACGCATGCGTTGAAGAAAGGAAAGGGAGAGAGGTGAGGCAGTACTCTGCTAGCAATAAACAGTGGAGCATGCCGGGCTCCCGCCGCTGACGCGAGAAAACAATTTTCTCCGTACTACCACTATTCCCGCATTCGCGAGGTTATTCACCACCAGCCCTACAACATTTACACCCCCCAGAACATCAGGTGGCCACCTAGAAGAAGGATAAGCTCCAGGAAGAACGTCTGGACCCCGGTAAGGTACTCAATGTGCGCCGGGTGTTTTACACAAATCTAAAACTACGCGTCAACCGTGAACAAAAATACTGTCTGTCTTTCTGTAAATTGAAATGGAGACTTGCTTATTTTTGTCACATGCCCGTAAGGCGGCTTCTGTTGCAAAGCTATTTATTGTGTGCTAATATGATGATTGGAGTTAAAATGGAGATCTCTATTAGTATGTGTTGGTTTTCTCTAGACACTAGTTTCTATATTATCTGATTTCAGTGTAGAAACATCTAAGAAAGGTAACTGATTATTATTTTCAATTTCTAAGGAAATTCTAATTTTAATTTCTAATTTTCTAATTTCTAAATTCTAATAGACGGTTCTTGTGAGTTTATAAAATTTAATAATGAATTTCAATCATCTACTCCATGTTTCCATATAACAAATATGTCATCTACATATCTCAACCAAATATTAGGTTGGTGAACATATCTAGTCAACTCATTTTGTTCATAGCCATTCCAAATTCCTGCTGGTAAAATTAATTTCCTAGTTGAAAATAAGTGGTTTTAACACATAGTGTTATTAGCTCTAATATTGCATCTATATTCAAATTTGTCCTTTGCACTAAAGTCTGATCATTTTCTAACCTTCTGTGTAAAATATTCATAATTTGTCAACAGGGACATTTGTAAAAAGACTAACCAGATCAAAGCCAGCTAATAATGATCTGGAAATTGATGTTCCCTATTTTTTCTAAAAAATGATTACTGTTTCTGATAAATGAATTTGAGTTGACATGGTGAATTTATTGAACTTAACAATGAGGCGAGAGGAATGTTAGTTTTGAGCATTTTTGGTAAACCATATAAGTGTGGAGGTTTTGAATGATGCAGAGTTAAGAGTGTCCTTTGTGTCATTTGTTCACGGTATTTATACGGTGTATTTATATTTTAGTTTCTACTGAGATTGTAGGGTCTTTGTTTATCCTCTTGTAAGTTCCTTCTATTTAATAAATCATTTAATTTACTATCATACACAGTTTTTTCTAAAATAAGAGTTGCATTTCCCTTATCTGCTGGTAATATTTTAATTATACTATCTGATTTAAGTGATCTAATTATTGCTTTTTCTTCCTTCGAAATATTTGACTTTGGTTTAAAATATTTTTCTAAGATTATTTTTGACCTGACTCTACATTCTAGACCCAAATTTCTCAGGTAATGCTTAGCTGTTTCCTCTACCGATGCTACTATGGCAAGCTTAGAAATTTTTTGTCAACAGAAAAATGTAACCCTTTTACAAAAACTAACTTTTCTGAAATAGTAAGTTCTCTGTTAGATAAATTAATTACTGTTCTGTTGACAAAATCATTGTCTATTTGATTCAATTCCTCACTATGCTTTTCCTCAACTAATCTTCGGAATTTGTTAATGTGTCTAAGTTTGACTATATCAAAATGCCTCTTATAGTTTATGCTGATACAATTTGATATGTAATTAAAATCATACAAAGATACACTTTCCCTAATATTTTCATGTATTTTATTTATATCCCCCATAATTTGTTTGTTACTTCTTTGGTTCTGGATTCTTTCTCTTATCAGCTTCATACTACATCTGAACAATATTTTGCTACATTTCCTATTAGTAAATGGTTCTTTTAGGCATAATCCTTTTGGTATAATATCAGCTTGTCTACATATACATAAATATGTCAATCCATTTTTTGCGTTAGATAATTTGAAGAACTTCTTCTCTAAGAACACAGGGAATAATATAGGCAGGTGGCTAGGCTATTATTATAACTGTTGTCATTTCACTTTGACATGACATTATTTTGAGAAAGGAGGAAGATTATTCTCCAAAAGCTCAGAAAACAAAGTTGTTCAAGTTATTTTTTGAGTTAAACGTTCAAAGTTTCATTCAATTACTGTTAAGCATTTATGAATTTTCTTGGCAACTTGAAAAAGTTGTCTTTTAATCAGTTTGGTTCAGGTTCTGTGGCGAAAAACCCAATTAAAAATTAATCAAATCTTTTATGACTCTTCTTTATAATAATTACATATTTCTGTTTATAAAGTTTAACCCCAATCCAAGGTCTTCAACTCATCAAAACACTGTTATTCTCTACTGTCACTAGTGTTAAAATATTTGCACATGCGTCGGGAAGCTTGGACTAAAAGCGTCACTTTGAATGACAGCTGTATAAAAACCATATTTCAAATGTTTTATTTTTCATTTTCATTCTACAAAAAATATTGCCCGCAAAAAAGAAATCAAATTTTAAGATTAATTTTATTTTTTAGATTAAGAGAACTAAATAGTCTTTCTATACCTATGAAATATGCCAGTTATCTACCTACCCTGAAATAAAAAATATTTCTGCAAAACCCAATTAACATTATTGCCTGTTCTAATCATTGTTTCAGTATGTATGTTTTGTTTTGTTTTGTGTTTATAAATCAATTATATAAAATATCTCTGTTCAGACCTGCACTATTGATTCACTAAATTCTAAATACAACCATGTTTTCTAGGCTAATAAGAAATGGCGACCACTAGCAGACAACGATGCCTCTGCCTAGTTTATATTCTCCGCCTCGTCTGTTCTCTGCTATCGCCTACTAAATTTTCCCTATTAAAATTTGAGATAGCCTGTATATACTTAATAAAGAAGATGAAATGCAGTAAGTTTTGCAATAAATTATGAAAACTAGAACAACTCGGCAACGAGTTCGATGAGCTTCTACTCGCGCATTGTTATTTTCCACGATAATAATTAACAACATAAGCACTTGTGCACAATGAATTTAACAAAAACAAACAATTCCGCGTAGGTTCTACAATATTGATCTTAGTGAAAATTACGTTTAGTAAACCAAATTATGATAAAATAAAAAAATAGTAAACGCTTCAAAATTGGTAAGGGGCATACAATTCTTGACTAAGATCATAATATATTATGTCATAAATGTACCTTGCACTGCATGAGGATATTATGTCGTTCACTCTTCTTACTCTCAATTTTCCCTTCGATGGTAACCACAGCCTTTTGTGAACCCTGTAGATCTTTCGCGACTGCGCCTACTTCTCTTCTGGCCTTTCCTACTTCTTCCTCCATCGCCTCAACCTCCTGCTTTTTGTTCAACTTCTGGGCTTTGAGCTGGTCAATCTGTTGCAGATCCTTGTCGATTTCATCTCGCTGCTTTTGCTCCTGTTTTTTACATGTCTCCAATTTCTCTTCTTCATCGCTGACAGTTCGCTCCCAACGACTGACATTATCTTTAAAAATAATTGAGTAAATTAATAAGTATTCATCAGTTTACAGCACACTCATATTTCAATAAATAATGTTCACTTATTACTGTATGATACAATAATTTTCAACTACACATTAGTTCAATGTCAAAATAGAATAAAGACAGTGACAGCATATTTGTTACTATGCCACTTACAATAATCTAAATAATATATCAGCCTCTGAACATGTCCCCATCTAAAATTAGGACTAATACACGACCTTGCCGTTGAGCTGGGGGTGAGGCTGCAAAGCTTCCGCCGAGCATTTTTGACAGGTTCCCAGGTCCTTAATTTTGAATCTGGGAAAACTCTCAAAGTTTCGGTCCTTGGGGTGTGCGGTAGAGAGGCAAATATAGTTTTAGGTGGTACAGTTTCTTCTGAAAACTGTAGCATCTAAGACCATCACAAAATTCTTAGATTGGGTGTATGGGCGATGCATTTTGCAATAGGAAAGAGGATGGTCTGCCTAAGACACTTTATTTAGAATTTATTGTGATTTTTATAAGGACGATTTCAGGAGATACTAAATTTTTTCCAGAAGAAATTGGATTGTTTTTATGTGTCAATCTCCGCCTGAATAATAAAAATTATTTTAAAACTGTTGCTAAATCGTTAAAAGTTGCCCTTCTTTGTTGAGCCTTAGCGATGTTGCTTTAGAAAATTGAGAAATAAGAAAAACATAGAATTTCCAAGAGTGCTTCTGGAAAATTTTCCATTGATTTCTCTAATTTATAGGCATTCAATTTCTGGGAAGTGGAAAATTGGGGGTTAGAAAATTTTTTTAGATGCTCGATTTTTAGGGATTCTTTTGGTACAGGAAAGTACACGAATCAATTAAGAGATTTACCACCTTCTTTCAAGAATAATTAGACGCCTATAAATCCTTCTATAACTGACGAAATAGCCTATCAGAAAATTATCAGGCGCCACAAACTTTCTTAAACAGTGCAAGAAACGTACATTTTGGGACGATGTTTTAAGGCCCTTCGTTATCCCAGGTTTTTTATGTCCATTTTTATTTTTTAATTAATAGCACCAAAGGAAAAGCTCGTTCGAAAACATCACGAATTAGGCCATGCAAAGAGGATAACGGTTTCTCATGCACAAGAATTCGCCAATCAAAATTCTCGCATAACTCGCGAAATTTTTCGAAATTAGAGCTGGAAAATATGCGACCATAACGTTTAACCCTAGTTACCTCGCCGCCAGAGAGGTGGAAATCGCAAACGACAGCTTCATGATCGGAAAGACCACCACCCACAACGGAGCATGAGAGACAAAAAACATCAGAGCACACATAATCCAACGTGGAAGAAGAATATCTCGAAAACCTAGTTGGAGCATCAACGTGCATCACCAAATTGAAAGAGAGCAGTAAATTTTTTAATTCACGTGAGTGTAAATCGCAGACACTGCCAAAGTCGACATTAAAATAACCAGCCAAAACCAAGTGAGTCCGAGTCGGTAGATAAAAGAATTTTAAGTCTCATCAGAAAAGTGCCCACCACAGTCAGAGGAGAGCGATAGATACAAATTACATGTAAGTTAAGCTTATCACTAAATATAATACAGAACTTGAATTCTTTTTCAATTAACAAGTCATCAAACCTATTAACACTGCAGAAAGCCAATACAGAAGTGAAAGCTTCCTTAAGGAAGATCAGGGAACCCCCATGGCCACATTTCCTCCTACAAAACAACAACAAGGGAATGTAACCAGGGATATAAATAGGTTCACCAATCCTCAACCAGTGTTCAGTCAAAAGTACGAGGCTCGGAAAACCAATAGAATTCAGAAAAAGAAACAATTCATTGTAGTTGTTACGTAGAGACTGAATGTTAAGTAATATTAAAGACAGGTTTGTGCCATTGGTGTTGGTTCTAAAAAAGAAGAATCATTTCTAGCCTCCGGACTCAATAAGGTTTCCCAAATAATCTGTCCGCTGTTTGTATTAGTACTTATTATATCCAAAATAGATGAGTGAGGAACCTCAGGAGACTTCTCGGTCCTCACAAAAATAAGACACTTAGCGATCAACCTATTACATTTGATGGTCTTAACAATTAATTCCGCAATTATCTTCCTCCTGAATAGGAAGCCCTTATGGTTGATAACATTCAAAAGTAAAACATCTCTCTCGGAACATGAATCAACCCTATTCAAAAACTCTCCAAATCTACAATTAAAATTGTTCACTAAGCTAAACTGATTATTATAAACTAGAGAACATGACAAGAATATAAAATTCATATATAAGCACAACTTTAATTTACTCCAAACTCTCTTCACTTTAGGCACTTTACTAATAATACAGTCAAACGGTAGTTTAAAGTGGAAAGTTTTGATGTAATTGTTTTTAGTGGCTTATTTTATGTTTTTTGGGGTGCTGAACACGAATCTGAAGTTGTCCAACAAAAATTGTCGCGTCAAATATGAGAAATCATAAAAAAAAAACACTAAAAATAGTGTTTTTAGTGGCTCTATAGTAAAATAAAGAGAAGAAAATTATCTATAATTTAACTCTTTTAACATTTTTTTGTAAGTCGTATGGTTTCCACGCCAATGAGTATTGAAACATCGAGTAACTTCAGTAATTTTTTTAAAACGGCAAAAAAACACCATTAATTTATAATTTTTATTTCATGTTTGTTTTTGCGTAAGTAGCTTGCATTGCCAGTTATAAGGTGAAAACCACTAAAAACACTATTTATAGTTTTTTTTTTTATGATTTCTCATATTTGCCGCGACAATTTTTGTTGGACAACTTCAGATTCGTGTTCAGCACCCCAAAAAACATAAATTAAGCCACTAAAAATAATTACACCAGAACTTTCCACTTCGCACCCTCCTTGTGTACCATTTGACTGAACTATAAGCGAGAAGTCATTGGCAACTGTGTTATCAGAGCATATTATCTTTACTACTCCTTGGGTTCTATTTGAGAGAAAATCCACTAACCAGTTCAATGGTACATCTTGTAACCGATATCTCTCCAGTTTAATAATTGAGAATAAGTGGTTGCACATGTGGTGGTAAAGAAGCCACTGCATCCTAAAAGAGTGACCAAAGTGTTTTGGAGTGGTAGCATCATTGGTCCCTACTTCTTTTAAAATGAACACGGTAACAGTGTGACGGTAAATGGAGTACGCCAAAGAAATATGCTAACTGCTTTTTTGTGGCCACTGTTAGAGGATATGGACTTGGACCAACTTTGCTTCGAACAGGATGGCGCAACCTGCCATACCAGCTGTGAAACAACTGATCGTTTACGCACTCAGTTTGGTAATCTTGTTATCAGCCGTTTTGGAGATGTTAGTTAGCCAGCGCGCAGCTGTGATTTGCCGCCGTTGGACTATTTTTTGGGGAAATCTTAAAGAGTGGTAATAGTCCAACAATCCACAAACAATTGAGGCTCTTACAGAAAACATCCATCAAGCTATTCGTGAAATAGAGCCACAAACAGTGGCGGCAATTTAAATGAAATTATTTTCCATACATAATCAATCAGAAGGTGTACTTTTCTGAATAAAGAAACGATCATTTGAAAGAATTTAAAACTGTAGTTTTAATACCAATCTTCAAAAAGAAACCAACAGATGGCCCACCCTATATAAATAAAATTAATAATTTTTGTTTTGCCGCAACAATACTTCCATTCACATAGTGATGAGAAAGTTTCATATCTGTGCATGGCTTAATAGTGTTTTCATGGTCTCAGCACCACTTTCACACTTTGCAATCAAAACATAGTTGCCTAAGAGCACACGATTGGCGAGCAACTTTAAGCTGATTTTTCACAAGTATACTTAAAATTTCGCAATTTGAAGATACAGTACAATAATTGTGCTTACTTTGAGTATCCCTGCTGCGCTCAAACTCCAAATTACTGCTAATGCGATTTATTTGCTTTTGGAACTCCAGTCGTTTTTGTTTGCGTTCTTCTTGTGCACGTAATTCTCGGTCCTCATACTGTCTTATATTTTTTACACCTATTTCTCTGCAGAAATCAGAAAAGACCACATCCTCAACACTGTTCATTTTTAATTTGATTTCTTCAATTTGCTGCTCACGGGTGTGCATACTCTTTTCAATGGCTTCAATTTGAGGACCGTACCTTGACATTTCATCTTGCAGCCTCTCAATTTCATTGTCGACAGCACTGATTTGTTTTTTCTTAAATAACAAAGACAAATGTTTATCTCTAATTTACCTATTATTTGGAATACTCACAGTAGTTTCCATATCAGTTTTGGCATAACGCAACCTTGTTTCAAGACCACGTATTTGTGAATCTACAGTATTAAGCTCAGATTCTTTGCGGGACTTTTTCATTGCCTCTCTCAACTCTTCTGTTAATTTTTCCTGATGTGACGTAAAAGAAAACATTTAAATTCTCCAGTTAACAAAAAATTGCAAAATAACAGTCTGTATATTGAAAACAAAATTGATAGTTAAACAAAATTAGTTTTGATACTTTTGCACAGGGCCTTTCTGTATATTTTGGAGTACCCATACATCCTTTATATTGTTGTATAAATGTTTCTGAATTAATAGAATTTGCTATCAGGTAAAACAAAGAAGCATTGCAAAATTGAGAATTTAGTTTTTTAAATAAGACACCATAATTTGAACAGCCTATCTTGAAATTGAAAGCCTTAAAGACACTTTATAGGAACAAGCGACCTTTATTTTCACCACTTAGGAAACATCCTTTATATTTATGAGTCGTCTAACTTTATTTGGATTATCATTCTATTCCAGTCTTGGTAATGCGAATACGAAACACTTACCTTTTGAGCTTTCAGTTGTGCCATATGCTTTTCATCCCATCGTTTAGCTTTTCGAGCCAAATCAAGACTACCCCCTGAAATTATTCCAGACTTTTGATAATATGTTCCATCAAGTGCGACAGCCTACAATATAAATTTAATATTATTTTAATAGACATCTACATCGAATAGAGAAATCACGCACATCATGTCTACTTCCCAACCCATAAGCCACTTTATTAGCATCTTCTGGGGTTTCACATACTAAAGTATTACTAGTTGCAAATAACACTGCTTTGGCAATTGCAGGCTCAAAGTTAAGTACATCATATATGAGTTTAACTCCTTTTGGTTCAGAAATGGTTCGAAGCCTTTCCTTCAAAGGTTTAGTCTGTAGGTAATCGATAGGCAAAAATGTTTCGGGGTCCAGCATTTGTTCTTTCAAATATTTGATACATTGACGTCCAGTATGTTCACTATCGACAACTATGGCTTCCATGTATTTGCCAAGAGTTTTTGTGATAGCAACATTGTATCGTTTGTGGATGGGTTGACAAAGATTTATCATACGGTCATACTAAAATCACACTGGTAATTAAAAAGTAAATTGTGCTTAAAATATGACATACTACTCCAGGATAGTTGGCCTTAAACCGCTCAACTATTTCTTGCTTTTTCTTACGGCGACTATCCTCATGCTTATCAATTCTTGCATCTCCAAGCTGTTCAAGAACCTCGTCTAACTGTTTCTGTATTTCTTGGACTCTATTTTTTGAAGAACCAACATCTCTTTGCAAATCTGAAATCAGTTGCTTCTGATCCTTCAGAGCCTGTTCATTGGATCTGAAATATAATTTTAATATTTCAGTGTTTCGTCACTAGATGCCATGGCCGTCCTTAAGAACTGCTTCAGAAATATAGATACTCAGTCTTTTCTTATGCATTAGTGATGTAAATACAGACAAATGTAATATAAAGACAATAGCAAAATTTAAATTTGGCTTAACATGTAAATTTTATTAAAAGTTAGCATCGCATTATACATTTACCGGTTTATTTCAAGGTGTGCAGAATATTTAAAAATTACTTGCCTTATATGATCCTGCAGCTTTTTTATACGTTTTTCCATTTCTTCTTTTTCATGAGTTTTCTGAAGATGCTTGTTCTCTGCATCAGTTTTCATTCTGGAAACATTGTCTAAACGATCTTGGTCTGCTTTTTGCTCTCTATTAACTGAATCCAGTTCCTGCATGTAACGAGCTGATCTTTTTGCAGCTTCTTCTTTGAGTTTATGATATTGCCTGACCTGAGCATCTTCTAGATGAACATCTCTACCTTGACTTTGAGATTCACCAGCTATCTGTGCTTCATATTCCCCTTTGGATTTTTCAACTTCTGCCAATTCTTCTTCCAATTTTCTGATGTCGTTCATATGAGCCTCGTGGGCTTTCCTTGCCTGCTCTAAAGTTTTGATGGCCCCGTCTAACTTCTTTTGCATGTGTGTTACTCGTTCCTTTGCTTTAATGAATTGAGGGCGCTTTTTGGAAATTTCGACATCAACCTCACGGATATCTTGTTCAATTTTTCCCAATTCCCTATTGTGCTTTCCTTGTTCCTTCTTCTTTTCCTTCAGTAGTTCTTCTAATTTGTCCTTTTTTTTCTCAATTTTGTCAACTTCTTTTTGCCTAGATTTTAAATCTTGTTCTAAATCTTTCATTTGTCTCTCATTGTGGTACAATTTAAACAGCTGATGTTCAACAAGCTTGTCATTCTACAATAAAATGCAAGCATAGTCACCAGATAATTATTTAAGAATTTACTATAGTAATTACCAAATCATCCTTAAGTCGGGCATACTTATCAGCCTCTTCCTTTTCTAGCCTTGCTTCCTTTCGTTCTGCATTAATACCTTTCTTTTTTTGATAAGCAAAGTTTAACTCCTCCTGCGCTTTCTGCATTTGTTGTTTTAACTTTTCATAGTCATCTCTCAATCCACCAGATCTGGAAAAATAAAATTTTATACCTCCTGTATAAAACTAATGTGAAAGTAGACATGAAATCAAAGTATGCATCAAAACTCAGCACACCTAAGTTTTCTAAATTTAAACCTAAGTAAACAAAGTGGGTTTAATTTCAAGATGAGTCATGGTTTTCATCGCAACAAGCATATTTCCAGCCCACATTGCCCTTTCTATTGACAAATTGGGAAGTCTATATACATTCTGAAGAATATACAGGGGGAGTTTTTTTTTCGATGATCACTATGGAGATCTCGGAAACTAGCAGAGCTAGAACAAAGGTTAAATGGGGAAAGAATTGCAGTTTTGAATGTTCAATCTAATGCCCCTTTTTGGATTTTTAAAAAAGTTCATGGTTCACTAGATATTTTGAAAAGAGTGATTTTTTGCTATTTCATCAGATCTCTGTAGCTCCGTTATTTCTGATTATAACGAAAAACTGTAGAGACAAAAATTGTAGATAATTTTGGGCTTAATAAGATAATCTAATCCAATTTTTTATGTTGTTTGTGATTTTTGAGATTACATAAACGTGTTTTTTTTTAATGTAAATCATAGTTGGCTGTGGCCTTATCAAATTGGCAATTTTTTTAGCTTTCCAAATGTATACTCGGCATAGTTATTATAAAAAATAAAAGAGCTGTGGCTAATTTTCTGATTTTTTCTAAATTTTCAGTCAGTCATGGAATATTTTCAGAGGTAATATAACAAGTGGTGTGCCTATTATCGATAATACCTTTCGTTAATTTTACGAATTATAATCCCAAAGCTGAAAATACCACGACTGCGCGGCAGGAGTAGTATTTTCTTAGCATTGGTATTATAATGAGTGATAAATTAAGGAAAGGTATTATGTATTATTAGGCATACCACGAGTTGTATTTAAAAAGAGAATTTAACAACTGCAAATAGTTAGTTTGACAGCTAGCAGTCATTTAGATTGAACTTTCGGTTCTGAATATGTTTTTTGTGCTAATAGATATTTAAAGATCAATGTGTTAACTGAAAACATACATTCTAGTCCTATATTAAATTTGGTAACGTGAAGAAGTTATCTGGTTATCATAGTTTCAGCTGACACAATATTGGTTTAGCGTAACTGGGACGTAACTAAGAGAGTAGGATTTCAGCGAAAATACCACTAGTGGTATTAACGCTGAAATCATCACCTGATTGGTTAATATTTCAAAAATCATATCATTTCATTGGTTCATATTGGCAGGCATTGAATTCTCGTAATTACGTTCTATTTTATAATAAGACATACTTCAAACTTTCAAATATTTTATTTTTAGCTGGTAACAAAATGTAAGAAAATAAAACAAAAATTATCATGATGGAGCTCCACCACATAATTATTTGCCCATAAGAAATTACCTAGATCAGCTCTATCCAAATAGTTGGATAGGGAGAAATAGACCTATTTCCTGGCAGACCCAATCCCCCGATTTGTCTGTTTTGGATTTCTTTTTGTGACGGTACAAAATAAAGTATGAGACAATTGTTGAATTAAGAAGAGCAGCTGTTTTAGAAGCAATTGCCAGTATTGACAGGCGCTCTCTAAGAAAGGCGACAAATTCAGTTTTAAAAAGATACAATATTTGCATAAATAATAATGGTGGATTGTTTGAACACCTTTTAAAACAATAATCGCGACGCGATGTCCGACGATGTGCACGTCTGTGAACGTTGCTCGGACAATTTTATAGTTAGTTCGAAATTTATTGCTTGTGCTTTTTGTCAAAAGCGTTACCACAATGTGTGTGCTAATGTTAAAGATGAGTTGCTGCGTTATGTGTCCAAAAATGACAGTGTACTTTGGTTTTGCAACAACTGTAAAACAGAAGTACGCAAGAAGCTGTTGGAAACTAAATTGAATCAATGCAAACATGCGTCGGCAGAAGTTGATATTTTAAGGAAGGAGATTGAATGCCTACAACGTGAAAAAATATTATTAAATAAATTGGTTTCGGAAATGGAATGTTCAAATGATTTGCTAAAGGCGAAAATACGGGCCCGGGAGGATGTGCTGGCTTCACAAAAAACAACCTCGGCAGTGAATCAAAATAATGTAAATACTGATAAAACCTACAGTGGAATTCTCAGAAAAAATGTAAACAGTGAAGCACCTGTTTTGATCGTTAAATCGGCAGAAATGAATGATGTGGTTAGGTCCTTGATGGAATCCGTAAATTTGGCTCAACAAAACATTTGCGTAAATGGGACTAAGAAAATCAAGAATGGTGCAGCTGTGTATTGTAAGGATGACGATAATTTCCAAAAGCTTAAAAATGTATTAGAAATGAAGTTTGGTGACAAATTGCAGTTGAATAAAGCGGAAAAACTAAATCCTAGATTAAAAATTAAGAATGTGAGACTAGATGCTGAACTTACAGTAAGTAACATCATTGATAATATATTCTCGCTTAAGGCGCTACGATACCCCCCATTTTCAAGGGTTTCGTAGTTTACATCTCCTACTTGCATTTCTTAATATTTTCACTTGATTTTTTTTTGTGGCTTAGATAAAACTATGAAGAATCGTCGTTGTGTATCACGAACTGTGCAGGACTAATGCGACACTGTTAAAAAAAATGCCAAACATACCCGAAATTCGACTATATTCGGTTAAGAATTTCGAGTATTTCCGCCGCTCAAAAATAATTCGAAAGACACAACGACGATTGAGGCATTCGATAACATTCTTTTAAGACTACTTTCAAGTCGATACGTTTGTTCGTTTGGCTATGATTTGAAAACTACGAACCCATTGCCCGGCAATAAAATGATCCGTGAATTGGCCATCCGAGCAGGAATTAGACGTACGGAGATAGACGGGCGGGCGGGCGTTCGCTGGAACTCGTGGTTCCCCTACTCCCCCTACTTCGGCCTACCTCACCGGGCTCGGGAACAATGTCAGGGGAACTTTCAATCAATATCAGATGTTTCATTTTTCATTTTATTAGTCTCAGTCTCCCTTATTTGTGTTTCGCTTGTTTTGAATGTTGGAATATTACATTATGTATGTCGACTGGCATATAATAATACTCATTATTATTATTCCTCCAGGAGTAATAAATAAATAATTATTATTCACAAAGTACTTTTTGCTTTTGTGTAAAATGGTTTAATCCCTAGGGCAGAAAATGGCCTGGTCGTGCAAAAAGAGTAAATTTAAATTCTAGACCAAATTGTGCGCTTGATTTTTACTTTAAAAATGTGATAGGTACAAGTAATATTTTTGTCAAATAAATGGGTCATGTGAAGCATTTTTTGAAAACGAATAATATCCTATGTAATACGATTATTGTGTCAAATCGCTGCATGATAAAAGCTAATTTATATACTTTCCAGAGGGAGCGATAATAATTCTGACATCCAGTCAGTTTTAGAAACTTCTTCGTTAGAAGATTGTTCGAAAGTCATTTAAGTTGAAAATCGGGCAAAATAAAAATAGAGGGTACATTTTATTGTTCCAGTCTGTCGAATTTATGACATTTTAATACATTTTCTAGGATGTTCGATAATTCAGATTTGTCAGAAGGTTCTGAAACTGAACGGCAGTCAGGGCAAGAATACCTATAATGTTTGATAATGATGTCGCAACAGTCACAGTGAAACCAATAGGAGTAATTTGTGGGCTTGTGTGCTTTTATTCCCGTACCTAATATGGTTCCCAGAATTTGAGATAGGGGTACTAGGGTACTAACACATATTTTGCATTTTGCACACTTATTATTCGGATTTAGGTATAAGTGCAGGTGCATAGGGTTTGAGAAACAAACTTTCTGGGAAAAACATCTCAAAACTATTACTTTATTTGAAAACGGAGACCGGTTTCGCAACTCTATAAATTTACCTACATCCTCATTATATATTTGAAATATATATACATTCAGCCACAAGTCAAAGTTGAAACAATTAAAAACATTTACATAATTATAATCTTTTTTCAAGTATCTCCTTCAAATTTCCTGGAAGCTCTTGGACTATAAGTGATTATCCTTTATTTATTTACTTTTTTAAATCTTATATTGTAGTCCTTGATGATGTAATTTTATAGATTAACGAAACCGCTTACTGTTTTTAAATAAACAAATCATAGTTGTGATATTATACCTATGGTCTATTATTCACTCTAATCCCTCTAAAGTGAACTCTTACCAAAGTCTAGAAAGTATATCTCTGGACGCTGCTGTTACAGTGTAGAAAGTTTTCAGTTAGATTTATTTATTATTACACAAATATTAATATGGAATACTAGGTATATAAAACATTTTATAGAAGTAGAATTTAAACGCACTTTTTTGGTCGTAACAACACTATTATGCAGAACAATAATTATCCAATCAAACATTGATAGATGTTCAACTGACCCTAACGTGGTTCAAGAAGAATTCGGTAATCGAATCGTTAATTTAGATTTTATAATTGAGCAATTACAGAAGTTTTTTATACACGAACTCTTCATAGTACCTATGCACCTTTGCTGATATGAAAAATAATAGTAAAATTGCTTCGACGCCAAAAAGCTATGCAGTGTGTTGCCAACGAAAAGTGAACGCCCTCTATAACTCCCAAAAATATCATTTTTGCAATAAAGCAAACAGGCCACCGCCGTTTTTTAAATATTCGCGCTTCTTCGTCGGCATCGGCGAGACTCGTGTGACCCGTCGGCGGCGGCCGGCACCTGACTTATTATTTCATATTATCTACACAGGAAAAAAAGACTGTTGTGATTTTAGTGAGTTCGTGTATATAGTCACTTTTCTAATCTAATCTATACTTTTGACTTAATTGCAGATGAACCAATAAGTTTAAAATAGTTTAAATTTCCGTTAAGAAGACGTATTGTCACTTCGATACTAAAATTGGCATACTACAATGAAAGCATAACCTTGGTTTTAAAATGTCTCATGTTTTATTTAAACAATTAAATTTATTTTATTTAAATAATGATAATTCTCACCCTCAGACTACTCCAAACTATCTAAGAGTACCCCAGAAGCAACTGAAAAAACATTATAATTCATTGGATGAACAAAACAACTTAATTGCAACTTTTATAGGTACCTATTCATCAATATAATCAGTAAATCATGTTTTTCAATTTTTATGGTATTCAAGAAATTCTTAGAATTTTCATATTAGAATTCATGTCCAATACAAGTTAGATTGAATCAAGTACTTTTTACTCGACTGAACTAATATCCTATTACAAACAGGCTAGTAAAAAAAGCTGTGACCTTGACTGAGTAATTTACCAAAATCAATGATCGCAAATTAATGATCGCAAAGGTTTTGAATCAACCATACATTTTATATCGTTCGTAGTCATAACGAATACTGTGCAAGTGAATGGCTATTAACAAACTGGGGGTTACTAGAACTTGTATCCACTAAAATTAAATGTTATTAATTTATTGATCTCATCTGCAACATTTCTGTTTTGTCAATTATAAGTTGCTACACTAGCAACTTGATTTGCATTTTACACATCATTTGCTTATTATTTAGGCAATAATATGATATATTACTAATAATTATAATTGATATTAGTACCCACAATTATTACAAATCCAGCAAAAATTCAGTGACAGTAGTTGTGAAACGTTATGTTATGTTGTTCTGACAAAAGAATGTGCTTAGAAAAGAAGTATTATAGAATCTATTCCAGAACATGCTATTTATTGAAATAAAATATTACATTTAAATTATTCATTAGAATTCAATATCAATTGTCATTGAATTGATTATTGTTAGTTGCAAAAAAGCTTTTGCTTGAGTTTGAGGAATAATATCTCATATTGAATTAAACAGGGTTTTTTTACAAAGTGACAGATTTTTCTCAGTGTAGTATCTACGGCCGGCTGCCCCTCAATCGTAGCACTATGAAGGGGCAGGCTGGAGTGGGGAGTCGTGGGGACTAGAGGAAGGAAAAGGATAGGTATATCTAATTGAGCGACGTTTGTCCTGAATTGAGTCGGGCACTTGAGGCGGATTTCATAAGTATCGTAGCCTCTTAATGATCTACAGTCGATTACTGATAAAAATGATATTAAATTAATAACCACCATTAAGATGGGTGGCAAACATCACGTAATAATAGAAGTCCCACCTCTGGTCAGAAGTTATATCCTTAAGGCGGGTTTTGTTTGGATAGGCTGGAATAAGTACTCAGTATCAGATCATCTAAATGTTGTGCAATGTTTCAAATGCTCCTCCTTTGGACATCTTCAGAAGCAGTGTTCAAATGACATATGTTGTTTAAAGTGTTCCCAAGGCCATAATGCAATGAGTTGTAACTCTGATAGTTTCCGATGTGCCAATTGTGTTAGTTATAATAATAAGTATAAGACTAAAATTCCAGTTGATTATAGTGCAAAAGACAATAAATGTCCAGTCTATCAAAATCAGGTCGCGAGTCTCCGGGATAGAATTAACTATGGCTGATACAACTTCCAAATTAAAAGTAAAATTAAAGTTCGGTCATGTTAATGCGCGATCGCTGCTTCCTTCTTTCACGGACTTCTCTGGAATAGTGCTCAAAAATCGATTTGATATAATTACTGTTTCAGAAACTTGGCTTAGCACATTGATACCAAATGACGCTGTTTATCTACCAAATTACAAACTTTTTCGTCTAGATAGAGGGAGTAGAGGAGGCGGCTTAGCGGTATACATCAAAAGTCACATCAACTGTGAATATTTCTCCGTCAATGGGAATTGTCTTGGATCTATAACTGACCATCTTGAGTGCCTTTGGCTCAATATACGTATTGGAAATTCAAGCTTGGCACTGGGTACAGTGTATCGTCCTCCGAAAGGTAACATCTCGCGAGCGGTGGACTCCCTGGACGATTACTTATCTATTGTTACACCTTTAAGCGACTTTGTTATGACACTGGGTGACTTAAATAGTAACTTCTTCGAAAATAATAATAAATTTAATCACTGTTTCAACGCTTATAATATGTTGCCTGTTATCACTGAAGCAACTAGAATAACACAACATTCAACCACATTACTTGATCAAATTTTCTTCAGCGCGCCAGAGAGGTGCTGTAAATCTGGTACCATAAATACCGATTTATTCACCGACCATCAGTTAGTTTATTGTCAAATTGGCTTTAAGAAAGTAAAACAACCTAGGCAAACTAAAACATACAGGTGTTTTAGGGGTTTCGACCTTGACTGCTTCCTATTAGATGCCGGTAGAATTGCCTGGCAACGTATATTTGGGTTTGACAACATTGAGGAGAAAGTAGATTTTCTAAATGTAAATTTGTTAGCCTTGTTCAATGTACATGCACCGGAGAAATCAGTGGTTGTAAGTAAGCCAAAAGCTCCTTGGCTTACTGATAACCAGCTATACATAATGAGGCTTAGAGACAAAGCATTGGCTGATTTCAAAAAACAAAACACCACCTTATTGGGACAGGTATAAGGAGTTGAGAAATTATGCGAGGGCATCTCTGTGTAGAGAAAAAACAGCTTATCTTAAAATGCTTCACACTGATAATAATAGTAAACAATTTTAT
The DNA here is from genome assembly GCA_963920635.1 of Pseudeuparius sepicola. Taxonomy (NCBI): domain Eukaryota; kingdom Metazoa; phylum Arthropoda; class Insecta; order Coleoptera; family Anthribidae; genus Pseudeuparius; species Pseudeuparius sepicola. Next base: position 38,641,062 of record OY987302.1, on the reverse strand, counting down.
CAGAAAATCAAATCATTAAATATACAGCTAAGTACAAAAAACACAATTCCTCAACACCTTACAGATACAAATGAAATGAATAACTATTTTACTTCAATTTTTTCTAACAGTGATGCTCCATGTGTTGATCAGATTACATTCTACAACAATTTGCAGCCCATTCATGAGGACACTCTTAACTTCGAGTTCGTGGAAGTGGATGTTATAAAGAAGATATTATATAACCTAAGATCTAATTCGGCCGGTACTGATTGTATAACTCCCCAGATGTTAAAACTTAGCTCTTCATTCATACTGCCCTACATTGCACACATAATCAACTGTTGTTTGCAAGAAGGACACTTTCCCACACAGTGGAAATGTGCTCTTGTAAGACCTTTGTCAAAGATTTCTTGTGCAGTGACTCAGTGATCTCAGACCCATAAGCTTATTACCTGTCCTCTCCAAGATCTTGGAGAAAGTGGTGGCATCACAGTTGACGGATTTTGTAGAGTCAAAAGGTTTATTACCTCAGTTGCAGTCCGGCTTTAGAGGTGGTCGTGGTTGCAGTACTACCTTAGCAAATATGATCGACAATATATTGCGTGCTCTTGACTGGGGTGAGGCCTGTGCACTGGTCCTGCTGGACTTTAGCAAGGCCTTTGATACTATCAACCACAAACTACTGATAGCCAAATGCAGATACTTGGGATTTGGCACAGCTGTTCTAAATAAACGCAAACAAATCGTTGTCCTAAATGGACAACAATCTAATGCCAATGATATTTCATCAGGAGTGCCTCAGGGCTCCGTACTTGGGCCATTGTTGTTTTTGTTGTACACCTTTGACCTGCTAGACAGAGTCGTGTACTCTAATAAACAATCCTTTGCTGACGACACACAGGTTTACCTTAACTTTAAGCCATATGATTGTGAATCTGCATCGAGAAAGCTAAATGATGATTTGCGCAATATTGCACTATATTGTGCAGGTCAAAATCTACGTATTAACCCTGATAAAAGTAAATTGCTCATTTTTGGCCCCAAAAGGTCAAAAAACTACTTAAAATCTAATATCAACGTAATTATCAATAATACAGCAATAACTGTGGTGCCGTCAGCAAGGGTACTTGGACTTATTATTGATGAGGACCTCAGATTTGCGGAACATGTTGACTCAATAACCAGGCAATGTTACCTGAGATTGAAGCTTCTCTACCTAAACAGAAAATTGCTCAACTTTAAAATGAAAAAAACCCTGTCAGAAAGCTTGGTTTTGTCTAAAATCTTCTATGCGGACGTTGCATACATTCCTTGCTTAAGTGCGATTACACTAAATAGTTTACAAAAAATCCAAAATTCTTGTTGCCGACTTATAAACAACTTAAGAAAATTTGATCACATTTCCTCTGCGTTTTCTAAATTGCAATGGTTGAATGTGTGGGGTAATTTTAAGTATCATCTTCTTTCCATGGTTTCTGGTGTCATGACGAGATCCTCGCCAGAATATCTTGCAGTTAAACTGGTTCCCCGAACTGCTGTCCATAACTTAAATATTCGCCACTCATCTACTCTCACTATGCCTCAGCATAGGACTGCATTGTTTAGGAGATCATTTTCGTTTAATTCTATAACATTATATAACTCACTACCTAACAACGTAAGATGCTTGTTATTAAATGACAAATTTTACAAACCTAAGTTAAAGTGTCCCCTTCTCACAAAATAAATTACAAATAAATTGTTTGTCGTGCCTAGGAGTAAGCTAGATTAAGCTAGGTTAGGTTTTTAGATTAGATTTAGTTTTAGATTAAGGGTTAAGTAGAATGGCATGTATGCCAAACTTCGCCTCTTGTACCATACTATATACTTGTATATGTATAGTGCAATAAAGTCCTTATTATTATTATTAATAATAATTTGAATTTGAGTTGTTTAATTCTTGTTTTATTTTGTTACATTTTGTTACCAGCTAAAAACAAAATATTCCATAAAGTTTAATTTATTATCCTGTTCAAATTTTATCCTGAAATTTATATTAATTTGAGTTGAAAATATTGTATCCATTTACTAAACAATAGTCTACAAATCGTTCCCAAAACCAACTCTTATCAATTGATGTTTAATATAAAATTGTTCTCCAAATCATCTATAAAAACGTCGGCAGGCTATCCTCACAAAGTTACCAATTGTCATTGAAAACGAAAAAGTTCTGTTCTAGGGCAAAATTAATTAATTCCCTCAAATTAAGTATGACATCCGGAAGAACACCCTTTCTTTAACACATTAGCAATTAAATCTACTATTTCAAGGAACATACATAAAAAGATTGGAGACACCTAAAGGTACCATAATAATATCATTATTACTATATTAAATATGCTAAAATTATTCAATTTATTAATGAGTTGTGAATTAGTGGGCTCAAAGTTGGCAAAATCTGTAATTAAAGAGTTAAGAAAACGAGTCAACAAATATGCTGGTGAATCAACAAACGAGACCACTGGTCTTACTTACTAAATAATCTTAATAAGTCATCTACACGAAATTACATTGCGGAAGAACAAGAATAAGATTGATTGGACCTTGGAATAAAATTTTGTGTCAGAAGAGACTCTTCCTTCATTAATTGATCTACAAAATGATGCTGTTGAAGTCGATTACATTAATGAGAAACTTTACTCAAATAACAATATTAAAAATTCAATAAGAAATAAGTTGTTAAATGAGTTTTTTAATGAACACGATCCTCGAAATTTATGTCTTTCCAATCCTTTACCACCTTGATTATATGGTCTCCCAAAAATTCATAAAATTGATATCCCTGTAAAACCAGTGGTCTCATTTCTTCATACGTCAGCATATTGGTTGACTCTTTTTTTAAAACACGTTAATTAGAGATGTGACCAACTTTCAGCCCACTAAATCCATTAAAAACAACTCACAACTCCTAAACAAATAGAATAATTTTAGCCTATCTAATAATAATGATTTTATTATGGTATCTTTAGATGTCTCCAGTCTTTTTACGTCTGTTCCTCACAATGAAATAGTAGATTTAATTGCTAATCTGTTAAACAAAGGGTGTTGCTCCTGATGTTATACTTAATTTAAGGGAATTAATTACTTTTGCCCTAGAACAGAACTTTTTTGTTTTCAATGAAAATTGGTATTGTTGCGAGGATGACCTGTCAATGGGATGTCCTCTCTCTCTCCTTTTATTGGCTGAGGTTTTTATGGATGATCTAGAGAACAATTATCTAATAAACAATCCATATCGGCACGGTTTGTAGACGATTGTTTAGTCTTTATAAATGAAAATCCAGATCATGCTTACAATATTTTTAATTTTATTAATAACTTACATTTTAAAATAAATTTCACGATAGAATTTGAACATTAAACTTCCTAGATTTAACTATCCTCAAAGACAATAATAATGAACTTTCTTTCAGTATATTTCGAAAGCCAACCTATGTTATACTACTACTACACAAGTTAGTTTTGAAAAGGAGTGATCTACAATAGAATCAATTGCAGTCAATAATGGTTGCAACAAATATATCATATCTAAGTTGATTACGAGACAAGTACAAAATGTTCCTAAAAACAATCCTATTGTACAAGGTGTCCCAGAGTTGGCACCTCAGAGGTGTTGTACACAACAGAACAACGAAAAAAGCGTGGGTCTTAAATTAATAGTACAGGAGCATAATGTATTCCGTGGGACCTCTTGTGAAGGCAAGTTGAGACTATGTGAGCTGTTTGGTTTTTATGATGTAATAAATCCAAGATGGCCGCCATCAAGAATAACTCCTTCCAGAGGACTCATATGCAAAATGTGCATAGAACATTTTCTATTCTGCATTAGCAGACGAACATATTTAGTAATTATAGATTTTTCCATATTCTCTTCTACCGTTTATGAGTTATGATCCATTATATGTCACCATCGGTTTAGAACCATTGGCCAGAGCCGGACTGGGAGGCCGGGCGATCGGGCGAGCACCCGAAGGGCCGTCGGGTTTGGGGTTGATGGGTGCCGCAGGCCCCCTGCAGCTCACAACCCACAAGTCATTAGTAACTTATAGAAATATAGAGATATCCTGATATCGTTTGGTTGGGGATCGGTCTCAGGTGGCAGTGGGGGGGATATAATGGTCGCAACGGTAGACAGACGGTCGCGACTCGCAACCGCGAGCCGCTGCAGCACCTTCGTGGACGTAAACTCGACAGCAATGCTGCGATGTTTCTAATTGGCAACATCGCTTCGGCCGCAGGCCGCACCAGCCGTTGGGCTGCACTTGTACTTATACCAAAGTCTAGAGAATAGTATAAGTCCGCGCACTTGGCCTGTGTAAACAAATATTTCCCCCTGCCCGATCCCGCTTCCTTCGCCTTAGCCCTCGATCAATATCCCGCTGAGCGTGCGATTCCGAGCGTTGCCAATTTTGAGTAGTGATGGCTTATCACGGTTCTTATTGTAGTGCAGATGGCTGTTCAAAAGACTGTGTGTCCTTTTTTCGAATTCCTATTATTCTATATATATTATAAATATATTTATAGAAATATTATTATATATGTTGAATAATATAAAGCCAACATCTCACAGGTGTGTTTTTCCTTTGTTGTAAATAAAAATGTTGCAATTATTGCAGATGTCAGCAATGGAAGAAAGTCTTATAGGCTTCGTCAAAGACCATAAATTTCCGAATATTGTGAATATTGCACCTCGTCAGTCACTTCGTCCGGAAAGAGTTTATTAACAACTGCTGTTCCATTAAGATTATTACCAGAAGCTTATGGTTAGAGGCATATTCGTCTGTGTAATCTGGCAGGCAGAGACAAGTCAACAATATTTTGTGAACTAAAAGCCTATGAAGGCAGCTCATGACCATTTGGCAGTTTGAAAGTACCTCCACGAGAATTTAGTGGATATATAATCAATTTAGAAAATATTTTCTTATCAAAATTTAATGACTTATCGCGCCAGGATGGCTTAGGTTCTAGCCCACTTAAGAAATTCCGATCAGTAAAATACATATATCCGTGTGCAAATGTTCCCCATGACTATTTTTTGGTTTCATTATATACGCGAGTTCGTATTTACTACACACTTAAATTTGCGAATAGGGAATTAACAACCCAAAGACAAAATAAATCAAATCCAAAAGTTACAATTTTGCAAAACTTGTAAACTATGTAAATGATTTTGTATTTTGTTTGCTCCTAGGTACACACTTATGTATATTTTTACTTATCCTATTTTTAGTTAGGTATATCTTGCTTTATGTAAACGGAAAAAGTAAAATACCTGCATTTAGCTCCTAGGTACACACTTACGTATATTTTTACTCACCCTATGTTTAGTTAGGTACATCTTGCTTAATTTAAACGGAAAAAGTAAAATACCTGCATTTTTATTATACATATTCTCCTTATTTTTCTGCTATACTGCTATTACTCCATTTTAATTCTGTACCAAAAACTAACGATGTACACTAATGCTTCACGGTGATAATGGAAAGTCAATATAGAGGTGCCCCCAAATACTTGGTCCAGCTTTACGGTGATTTGTATAGTCCACCCTCGTAAATAACGGAGTGGCGAGCTGACATTGATCTAGGACCGGTCGCAAAAAATCGGTGGCTTTTCGACGACGAAGGAGTGTATTATATAGTATTCTCTTGCTTGTACTGTAGACGCCGCGCGTCGAGAGTCGTGGGTGGTTACGTATTCCAGTATCAGTAGTGTAGCAAATTGCAGACTACTATAAAACACCTATGCAACACCAATGAACATTTTGGTCATACCAAAGATAGGTGTTTTTAGAAGAAAATTATAATTTTATTAATAAATAAAATGTTTACGTAAATATTTGTCAATAAATAGATAGTCCATGCATTGGGAGGGGGGGCTTTGGACTTTTCTTTAAATACGCCAATACGCCGCAGGCAAGGTCTAGGTACAGAGGGGCTGGTTGGAATCCGTGAATATATGAAACAAACATTACAAATAGTCATTACAATGGTATGAAATACACTTTAATAGTACATACAGGGTGTCCGGTTAATAATTATCCAAATAGCAACTTGCACATATTTCGGGTCAAAATATAACGATTGAGGCTAACATGCCGTAATAGTTAATAATTGTTTAAGAGATAAGAGGCGTTGAAGTTCATTTTTAAAATTGAATTATGGCTAGATCTCCCAAAATAATGAAGCTGCTGAACTGAAATTTGGCACTGCTGTATTTTTGAGGACGAAGAATAAGCTGAAGATGTAAATTTCTACTTATCTCACAGAAGGCGTCACTTGCACTTTGAATCGTGCTTTTACTCGCAACTTTTTTGAGGTTATCTTTTTGGTCTTGCAGGTCAATCATTTTAGTGCATCTGTTCATTCTGTAACAAAAAGGTACCCTTTACGTTGAAATTGGCAAAATGTGCACCAAAACACCTGTTGACTCCAACATTCGAAAAATAAAACTTTTACCTACCACTTTTAAATATTACAGATCAACTGTACCACTTAAAGTGAGAAAAAAGTGTGTACCAAAAATGTTTCGCTTTCAAAATGAAACGGATTGAAACTCGGCAAAATTTGAACACTATTTCAAGAAAACAAATGGTGTTTTGACCAATGCCTATTTTGCATTTTTTTTTGTTTATTTTGAATGTACAGGGTGGGCCAAATTGGACACTTTTAAAGGGAAACTCCTATTTTTGACGAAGATAGACGAAAACTGATATCGGTGTCTGAGGCTCATTTTTTATGATAAACTTAATGGCGAAAACCGCAAATCGATATCTGTCACCGTTCTTGAGTTACAGGGCGTTATTCGAAAATGTGCGTTTTCGAAAAGTGACCGTAACTTTTTTCAGGTTGAAAATTTTGGGTTTCTGTAAAAACATTCTTAGAGCACTTTTTTACGTACAATCCAATGCTGCTACTACATTTTTTTTCTAGTCAATGGTTTAAGAGTTACGGATAAAAAATATTATTTTTTAAATGGAACTCCCTGTATATTTTTGCATTTTTTAATAGAGCAAAGAAATTACCATTCCACAAATATATAACACTTAATGATTTACTTAAGTAGTTATCAATTACTAATAGCTTTTATGATTTCATGTGTATATAATTGGAAGCGCGCCCTTTCAACCAGTATGATAGAAGGCTTTGCATAAAACTGACAACTGTAAAATTTTAATTAAAATAAATCTCTTGCTTATAATAAAAATCGGAACATCGTACTTAACAACTCAAAATTATATTGTTTTATCTATAGGTATTATCTAACAAAATGAGAAAAAAAAATGGTAAACACGAAAAAAAAACTTCTTTATAAAAGATGTTCAAAATGTCTTCCATCTTCTGCTATGCATGAATGGCATCTTTTTCGGACATTTAAAGCCGAATTTATTAATTATATGGGATTAAGGGAAGTAAAGGCTTGCATTACGGCAATTTCCAGCTCGTGTCGAGTGTTCTTTGGTAATTTAAAAATGATATCTTTTAATCTGCCCCACAGAAAAAAGTCCATTGGTGTCAGGTCCGGTGACCTGGCCGGCCAACGATTGGGACCTTGGTTACCTATCCAATTGTTGATAATTGCTGCGTTGTAAGGCGGAGCCCAATCTTGTTGAAAATAAATATTTCTAAGATCCCTTAATGGCAAATTATCTATAATGGGTTCTATTAGTTGTCTTAAAATTTGCAAATAGTTTTGGGCTGTGAGAGTATACCAGCCCAAACACTAAAACCAAATCGGCCTTGATTTCTTTTTTCGACAACTGCATGAGGATTTTGTTGCGCCCATGTGTAAGAATTGTAGCGGTTGAATATACCAGCACTGCTTATAAAAGCTTCGTCTGTCCAAATGCAATTTAGTGCAAAATCATGCACTTGGTTCAGGAACCATTGGCAAAAATCTATGCAATGTTGAAAATCTCCAGGTCTAAGCTGATGCACTTTTCTAGTTCAGTATGGATTGAATTTGTGCTTTTTCAAAGCCCGCCTGACATTTGTCCGTGGTATTCCAGTTGCCATGTTCAACTTACGGGTAGAAGTTTCAGGATTAATTGCAAGAGTTCCCAATACCACTATTTCTTCCAATTGCCTATCTCTGTTTAACACGTACCTTTTCGGCCTATCCTTTTCAAAACGCCCACTATTAATCAAATTATGTCGCAATCTTGAAAATATATCCTTGAAAGGTTGTCTTCTCTCTGGATACCGCTCGTAGTATAAATTGCTCGCTGCATCTGCATTTTCCTCGGATTGTATAAAGCAGACTATCATATCCCATTTTTCATAACTTTCAAATTTCATTATATTTATAAGTTTATAAATTCCACAAAAAATCTTTACACTGCCTAAACAGCTTAACTAAGAATTTGACAGGCAACAGTAAATATCTTTTCACGGTTGTTCCATTGTTTTACCGTCCAAAGCCTACTTGTTGAAAGGGTGCCCTTCCAATTATACACATAAAATCATAAAAGCTATTGGTAATTGATAACTACTTAAGTAAATCATTAAGTGTTATATATTTTTAGAATGGTAATTTTTGCTCTATTGAAAAATGCAAAAATATACAGGGTGTTCCATTTAAAAAATTATATTTTTTATCCGTAACTCTTAAACCATTAACTAGAAAAAAATGTAGTCGCAGCATTGGATTCTACGTAATAAAAAAACAGTTGATTTTATCGTTATGAAACATGAGTACCTTTTTGTTGCAGATTGAAAAAATGCACTAAAATGGTGGATCTGCAACAACCAAAAGAAAACCAAAAAAAAGTTCTGAGTAAACTGAGTAAATTCAATAACAGCGCATGTGACGCCCTCTGTGAGATACATAGAAATTGACATCTTCAGCTTAGCCGCAAATTGCATCGAAGACAAAATAAAAGTAATTGCCCCTTCTCCACCGCACAAGCATGTAGTTGCTTCTGGGATACTCCTAGTTTGGAGTATTGTGAGGGTGAGAATTATTATTATTATTCGTCCCCAAAACTACAATAGTGCCAAATGTCAGTTCAGCAGCTTGATTATTTTGGGAGATGTAACTATAATTCAATTTCAAAAAACAAACTTCAATGTCCTGTATCTCTTAAACAAACAAAATTTCTATTAAGGCACATTGGCCTCAGTCGTTATATTTTGGTCCGAAATATGTGTAGTGTAGTTCCTATATTATGGACAATTATTAACCGGACAACTTGTATGTATTATTAAAGTGTGTTTCATACCATTGTAATGACTCTACTTGTAATGTTTGTTGCATATAAATGTAATTTTAAAGTTATTGTGAGTAAATAGCAGCACAATCATTATTTTTTACACTTGATAAATAACCAATGGTTCTAAACCGATGGTGACATATCATAACTCTTAAACGGTAGAAGATATGGAAAAATGGATAATATCTAAATTTGTTCATCTGCTCGTGCAGAATAGAAAATATTCTCTCTGGAAGGAGTTATTCTTGATGGAAGGAATAAATATCTTGTATGGCGGCCATCTTGGATTTATGACATCATAAAAACCAAACGGCACAACTCGTAGGTAAACACCCGGTACTATGCCATTACGTAGCATATAATAAAGAGATTCCACATAATCGCAACTTCCCTTCACAAAAAAAACACAGAGTAGGTAAATGTGCATTATGCTTCTCAACTAAACATGGTAAGTTTACATTTTTGTGGTGACAGTAGATGATAAGTCATTGGTAAATATTAGAAAAAGTAAAGAGCCTAGCACTGATCCTTGTGGAACACCCATGGATACATCTATTAACAGAGACAGCATTCCATTTATGTCAAAGAGTTGTCTGTGAGCTGTTAAATAAGATGTGAGCCAATCATGAGCCTTTCCACGTATGCCATGTTTCCATAGTTTGGATCCAAGCAAAGCATGGCCACCTAAGTGAAAATGCCTTGCTCAGGTCCATAAAGAAGCCAAAGCACTTCCAGTTATCATCCAGAGAATGATAGAACTCATCCAGGAACTGCAATAGGGCTTAGAATTTTTACCCTTACGAAAGCTATGTTGGCTATCACATAGGACATTGTTAAGGGTTAGAAACTGAAACAATTGTTTGTAGAATATTTCTTCAATAATTTTTGATAAAGTACTTACCAAGGATATAGGTGGATAATTGTCAAAATCTTGATTATCACCCTTTTTTAATATTGGTAGCACCCTTAAGATCTTAAGAACATCAGGAAAGACACCATATTCAAAGAACATGTTAATTATATATATCAGATGTTCTCTTAGGTAGTTACACACTCTCTTCAAAAATTTTGATGAGATAGTGTCAGTACCAGTTGAGTTTGAGTTTTTAAAATTATTTATAACACTAATGGTCTCATACCAAGTAACAGGTTTTATAAATATATTTTGATAAATTCCTATTTTACTCAACTTTGACACCCTGCAGAATAGAACTCCCTGTATATTTGTTATTCAAATTTAGTATATAAGTAGGGGCTTTGGGGTGTTCTGATTAACGCTGTGGGGTCAGATTTTAAATAAAAAAATCGCTAAATAGTTTTCGTGAAAATCGGGGGTATAAAAAAATCTGAACTGGCCCTGGATTTGCATTTTGAAAATGGCAAAAGAAGCGGTTTTTGAAGGCCTTTCAAACAAAAAAGAGTTTAGGCTTTTGTCTCAAAAAAAAAGAAGATTTTACGGATTTGTACAGTTATAAAGTTGGACACCCTGTAGATTATGTATAAAAGCTTTGTAACTATCACCAAGAGAATATTTTCTGTAGCAAGTATATAGTTGAAATGCTCTTTTAGAACTATATACCAGCACATATTTTAACTGTAAAAAGTACTTTTTCAGCTTTTCTATCTCATAAGCTCCAAAGTTAGTAAGGGCAACATGCGGTGTTGTTTTTGAAATATTCTTTAATAAAATATGGACAAGTGCTGCAAAAAATTAAAACAAAATGGACATTCTAAACGAAAGGTGAAATTGGCATTAAAAAAGGTTCTGGAAGAATGGAACTCTCAAGCTTCTAATTTAATCAAGGAATGGGAAAAATAGCAGATAGTCATTCATCCGATAATGACGAAATAATAAATATTTGGGAAACTGAACTAGATGAGGAAAATTTTTCAGAAGAGGCTGGCTCTGGCTTAAGAGATTTTGCAAATAAAAGCTATGATCTTCGTCACCAAATTAGAGATTGGGCAACTTCTTATGGCATTAGTCAGGTAGCTTTCACGGATTTCTGTTTCGAATAGTTTGTCGAAACAACTCAAAGGTGCTCGCCACGGTGAAAACGGAAACGGCATCCCGCCATATGCACAGACTGTCCTGGTCGAGCGTTAAGCCCAAATTTGCTTTATTCAAAGGTTCAGTCAAATGCTCCAATGGCTAAAAATCGCCCACGTTGGCAACCAGTCGTGCGTGTGCAAAGAGATATTATTTTATTTTTTGTATTGTATTGTTTTACAAGAATAAATTTTTATTCAATATTGTTGTTTTATTTGGAGGGGAGGGGGTATGGCAGGGAGGCAAGGGAGGGGGCGCGCGCAAACGGCGCAAAAGACCTTTGCCCCGGGCGCATAAACACCTTGTTGCGGACCTGAGTTGACTAGATATGATCACCAACCTAATGTTTGGTGGAGATATGTAGATGACATACATATTTGTTATATGAGAACATGGAGTAGATGATTTAAATTCATTATTAAATTTTATAAACCCACAAGAACTTTCTATTAAGTTTACCCTAGAAATGGAAAATAATAATCAATTACCTTTCTTAGATGTTTCTATACTGAAATCAGATTTTTATTGACCATCTCCCCGGACAACCTCTTCCTACAGATCCTAGGACAGATTATTATAATCTACAAGAATATACTAATAAGACTACAATGTGCGGAACTGCAAAATAATAACGTAGCCATTTAAATTAATTATAAATATTGTAGTGACACAAGAACCAAGGGACTAAGTGATCCGTTGTTAAAATAAATTGAAACGATAGGTAAAAATATGTCATAGAGACAGACAGTGTCAAGTTGAAGGTCTTTATCTTTACCTGTTTTCGAAATTATTATTAAATAAAAAAACCTTACAATATTCTTATAACCAATACCTTATTGTAGCTACCTATTTCTGCTATTTATTTATAGTCATAAAGTATTATTTGTGATTAGCGTTTAATTTATTCACAAGCTAGAGAAAAAGTTAAAACAAAATAAGATTAATAAATCATGTTATATTATTATTTACTTGGGTGTTGGGCCAGTTCCCAAAATGAACTTCTTGCAAAATGTGTCTATTTTGCATTTGTTTTTGTTTATTTTGAATGTACAGTTGACCTGAAACATTTAAAAACGGTAGCTGAAAATTTTATGTTTCGAATGTTGGAGTTAACCTAGATGTTTTGGGGCACATATTGCCAATTTCAACGCAAACAGTTGATTTTATCGTTATGAAACATGAGTACCTTTTTGTTGCAGATTGAAAAAATGCACTAAAATGGTGGATCTGCAACAACAAAAAGAAAACCACAAAAAAGTTACGAGTAAAAGCTCCATTCAATAACAGCACACGTGACGCCTTCTGTGAGATACATAGAAATTAGCATCTTCAGCTTAGTCTTTATCTTTACCTGTTTTTCGAAATTATTATTAAATAAAAAACCTTACAATATTCTTATAACCAATACCTTATTGTAGCTACTGTAGCAGAGTCCTGCATTTTGGTCATGTTGTGTTATTGAATTTGTTGTGTTGGCTCCATAGATGGCTCCACTTGTTCATTTTCGGGCGAATTTTACTTTTTACGCACTCTAAATAAAAAGTCCATGCGGCTGCTTTTTTCGGTCGTTTCAAGTTATTGGTCGTCGAGCCTTTGTGCTGGTGTCGTGAAACGCTAATATTCAACATTATATAAAATTTGAATCACCGCGGGCTTAGTACCAGGTAATGAACATGTAACTTTTTGAAGCGTTTAACATTTAACTAATTATGTTCCTTTTTTCTACAGCACTGTAGGGCATATTTTTTTCTACAAAATAAAAGTAGACCCTCGACGACCATCTGGGATATTTTTATTTGCCACAGAACACACCCCTCACGTTTTTCTGTTACATCTGGCGCCCACAGCAAGGCCACAGCGAGGTATACGTTGATGTGCCGTATACACACGTTTGCGAGGGGCAAAAAAATGAATTCAAGAGAATATACTCCAAGGCCACCATTAAACCACGAATATAGTTTACGGAGGCGTGCAACGATGTTCAATCATTTGGGAGAACAGATTCAACATGTCCGAGAGTACCAAGGACACCCCGACGGGCGCCCTCCAATCAATTTAATCCCCGAGGTACCACCACCACCCTCAACACCCAGCGAACGGAGCGAACAAGGTAGGCCAGTACCATCTTCGTTCTCGGCACCGCCACGGCGGTTCGCGCAGTAGCCACCGCGCGCCATCCTGGGGGTTGCTGCCGAGGGGCTCCCTGCGTTCAGAAGCATCACTGAACCACTCATCCCACTGTTTACTCCCGAAGGCATCACTCGTTTGGTTGCTCAGGGGGTACATCAAATGCAAGGAGTAAATTTAGGCGTAAATAACGCGAATTATTGAAATCAAAATCGTGGAAATCCCCCTGAAAGGGTTTTCGACGTTCTAAAAAAAATTCCGAAATTTGATGGTAAGAGTGTACACCCGGTGGATTTTTTAAATATGGTAGAAGAGTCTATTGATGTTCAAAATGTATCATATAGGAAGTTTGTTTATATTGTTAACCCATTATTTGCCGAAAAAAACAGACTATGGGCTGATGCGTACATTAGCACTTTTCAAAATTATTCACAATTTCGTCAAGCCTTCTTAGAGCATTTCTGGAGTCCGACAAAACAACTTCAAATAAAATTAAAATTGGAATCTGCTTATTTTTCGCAAAGCAGTGGTTCGTTCGTAGATCACTTTAGCTATTACGTGTCATTGGCTAAACATCTTCAACCCCCATATGAACCAGAATTGTTAATCCAAGTAATTTCGAGGCATTACCCCCCCAACATTTCTGCTATTTTAATTGGTTCTAACAATTTTGGGGAGGCGCTTGAAAAATTGCGACAAGCGGAATATTATTTTAGCCGATCACCTAAGTCAAGTCAGGGTCTTTCTAATAGCAATAGTACGTACAAACAGAACCAAAATAGACAAATTTATGGCGAAAATGTTCAAAAAATGAGGCCATTTAATAACCCAAATGCTCCCACTAACTTCGGAAATAATAAAAACATATCGTTCTTAGAAGTAGAGACAGAAGAAAACGAGTCGGGAAACGAGATCAGTACCCTCCAATAAGCCTGGAGGTAGGGGATACTGAAAATAAACGGGCTAAAATAATAATAAAAACTCCCTCGGAGGAACCACAAAAAACATACGGGGGAACTTTCGCGATGTCCGCAAATTGAAGTATATTTTTACGGTCACTATTTCCCCACTTTGATTGACAGTGGATCGCAGGTTTCGGGTTTTTCCGAGGAAGTGTGGGCCCAACTAAGCGATTTTCACGACGACATTCCAAATCTCGCATGTACGGGTGTTAAAATATCCGGCGCTTTTAAATCAGGGCAACGAAAGGTGCAAAAACAACGTTTATTAAACTTCAAAGCGGGAGGTTACTTATTCGAACACGAATTTCTATTAATTCCGGGCTTGACTGTTCTGGTAATCATAGGTATAGACTTTTTGCGGCATTGTCGCGCCGTGATTGATTTAGATAAACATCGAATAGTGTGTAAGATCGATAATCAAGAAATAGAAATCCCCGAACAACATTTTCCTCGTGAATTTGATCTCCCCGAGAGCTTAAAGTTACGCTTAACGGCATGCGATAAATTATATCTCACCAATCATACCTTAAAAGAAAATTCTGCTCCTCAATTATTTCATTCTATTGTCGCGGAATGTTTTTTCCTGAACGAACAACAAAAATGCAAATTCGGCGAGTTTTTGCTGGTGCATAGCGCGGCTTTCTCCCACATACCGGGGTTGGTAAAGAACTATTGCCATGAAATAAAGCTATCGGTAGATAAAGAGTTTTTTATTAAACCATACCCATTGCCGCTAGCGCATAGGGAGGCGGTGGATAGGGCTATTAGGGTCATGGAGACTTGGGGAATAATCAAAAGGGCCGCTACGCCGTACGTGTCCCCTATTATGACTACGTTGAAAAAAGATAACACGGTCAGAGTTTGCCTAGACGCTGGTACCTAAATAAAATTATGCAAAAGGAATACGAAATGCCTCCCCCTATAGAGGAAATCTTGATGCGTATCAGCGGGTGTAAGTTCATGTCAACGTTAGGCTTCACCATGGGTTATTATCAAATAATCATCAAATAATCAAATATTCGGTGCAGAGTTTAAGGGTTTTTTGCTATGTTATATAGACGATGTTCTAGTGCTTTCGAACACTTTTGAAGAGCACCTCGTACACTTAGAGAAAATATTTAAACGCGTGGTGGAATGCGGACTAAAATTAAATCTAAAAAAATGTTGTTTTTTTTAAAACAGAAATTAAGTTTGTGGGATACGTGATAACTCCCGATGGAGTTTCGGAGGACCGTGTACAAGCAGTATCCGATTACCGCGTTCCGAGAAATGTAAAGGAGCTGCAAAAATTTATAGGGTTGTGCAATTTCGATAGGCATTTCTGTCCTCACTTTTCGGCCGTTTGCGAACCGCTAACCAAATTATTACGTAAAAAGGAGATGGGGAAAAACCGAGCAATGCGCTTTTGACGAGATTAACTCGTTACTGAAATCGGCGACGATGTTATACCACCCCCGACCGGACTTATCGTGGAATCTGTGTGTGGACGCAAGTGATGTCGCGCTCGGAGCGCATTTGTTCCAGATAGTCGACGGAGAAAAAAAGGTTGCCGCTTGGGCGAGTCGTACGTTGCTTCCGCGCGAGGTGCGCTACAGCGGGAGCGAGAAAGAAATATTGGCAGCCGTGTGGGCCATTCAGCGTTACCGCACTTATCTGTTGGGGAAAAAATTTACACTTTTCACCGATAATAGGGCGCTTACGTACTTGAATATGTGTAGATTGCTGTCACCGCGGATTACGCGTTGGGCGCCTACTCTCCAGGAGTTTGATTTCGATATTAAATATATCTCGGGCAGAGAGAACTTCGTGTCCGATGCTCTGTCCCGTTTTTCCGGCGCGCTCGATGCCTCACCTTCGGATAAATGTTTCAAGATATTATCCAATTTTAAAATGCTCCCGGATTTCGAGCGAATGCTGAAAAACCTTAAGTCCTTGCAGCGAGAGGATCCGAAACTCCGTCATATTATAGAAACCTGGGTCGCGGACAATGAGTTGCGGTCGCGTTTCGTGTTGAAGAATGATTTGCTGTATTACCGGCAGGCTATGGATGAGCCATGCTTGCTCTGCGTTCCCCAATCCTTGACCTCGATGTTTTGTAAATATTTCCACGAAGGGATCGGACATTTCGGGGTGTTCAAGACCTGGTGCGCGCTGAGGCGAGAAGTCTGGTGGCCAAATATGCAAAAGGATATAAAGAGGGTAGTTCGGGTATGGGCCATTTGTCAAAAAACTAAGCATGCGGTTTTACCTAAGCCTCCTATCAATCCGATAGTGCCTCACTCGAAGGGCGAACTCGTCGCGTTAGATTTATACGGGCCTTTGCCTGCCAGCAGGGGAGGCGCTACTTTCTTACTTGTGGTCCTAGACGTTTTTTCCAAGTTCGTCGCTCTGTACCCCCTCAGGAAGGCGACTACCTGTGCTTGCTTCAACCGGTTGGTTTTAAAGTATTTTCCTCAGGTTGGGCGGCCCGAAAGTATACTATCAGATCATGGCACACAGTAGTTCTATACGTCACCCTCAATCTAATGTTTCCGAGCACGTTATGAGGGAGGTAGGAAGGCTGTGTCGAGCATATTGTCACGACAAAAATACCCGATGGGCGTTTGAAGTCAGTAATTTCGAGTTTTTTTTAAACAATGTCGTCCACGAGTCGACTGGCTTCACCCCCAGTGAATTGCATTTCAATGAGACCAACTATGTGTTGCCCCCTCCACTACGCGATTCGGAAAGCCGGCCCAACGCGATGTCCCACGGAGAGAAGTTGGTGCTAGCCGGGAGACCCTTGAAGGCAGGGCCGCGCGCCGAGCTGTCAATTTTCCCAGTAGGCCCTACTGTAATTTCGAACCCGGAGATTTGGTGTTGCTGCGCATGAATCCCGTGTCTTCCGCACTTACCGCAGAAACAAAGAAAATGATGTTGCTTTTTTCGGGCCCTTTTCGCATAAAAAAACTTATCAGCTTCGCAACTTACGTATTGGAGGACCCCCAGACTAAAAAAGAAAGGGGCTCTTTCCATGCGAGCCATTTAAAGCCTTTTCATAAATAAGCTGTTTTGATTAAGGTGCAGGTTGACTTGCTGTTTTCTTAATCCCTTTGTACTCTGTATATCAGTGATCAAAGGGCTTAGGGAGGCTGATGTAGTGGAGTCCTGCATTTTGGTCATGTTGTGTTATTGAGTTTGTTGTGTTGGCTCCATAGATGGCTCCACTTGTTCATTTTCGGGCGAATTTTACTTTTTACGCACTCTAAATAAAAAGTCCATGCGGCTGCTTTTTTCGGTCGTTTCAAGTTATTGGTCGTCGAGCCTTTGTGCTGGTGTCTTTATAGTGAAACGCTAATATTCAACATTATATAAAATTTGAATCACCGCGGGCTTAGTACCAGGTAATGAACATGTAACTTTTTGAAGCGTTTAACATTTAACTAATTATGTTTCTTTTTTCTACAGCACTGTAGGGCATATTTTTTTCTACAAAATAAAAGTAGACCCTCGACGACCACCTGGGATATTTTTATTTGCCACAGAACACACCCCTCACGTTTTTCTGTTACACTACCTATTTCTGCTATTTATTTATAGTGTTCATTATTGGGGAATCTAGTGATTAATTATTAGGTAGTTGAAATTATTAATCTCCTTTTTTAAAAATATTTTAAGATTTGCGATTTTCTAGGTGTATGATTAAACGAGAATAGCTTCTCTAAATTTATCAATTCTTTCTTTTTTTTTTTTGTTGTTTCTTTTTTCGCGTTTTTTATCAGTAAGAGTACGGTTGCTCGAATACCTGGTGTGAAGAGTTCAGTAGTATACGGGCGCGCGCCGTGAAATCATTGTCTACTCATCTGTCGGTTTGAACCCAGATTTCTCATCCAAAAAAAAGGCGGAATGTGGCCACAGAAAAGAGAACAGCAAACTGGGTAAGTAACCAGATCTTACTGAGCTCGCACAATCCACGAAATCTGGGGAAAATCATTCTCTCAATTTCTTTGAAATTTTCTCCACTCATCTCTCACTCAAATACGCTACATTTTTGGTCCATCAGAGCCGGATCATCCCGTTATTATCGTTTATTCTCGCACTCGCATCTCGCAAATCTTAATTTTTTAAGATACAATTGTCCGTATTTAAAATTATCTAGGTATAAAATTAAATATCAATATCAAAACTCAACTTAAAAGCTATCATTCGGAACTCGCTATTTTTAGACTCTTTTTTTAGGCACTCGTGCGCAATTTAATAGTTTTTTTGCGGCATTTCGGTGTTCAGCTGGGATTTGTTTTGATGTGTATAGTGGATTTTTTCCCGCATTAAAAATATTTACAGTATATCGGCTGTTTGTTTACCACCGGATCGTTTCACATTAGCGCTTGCAATTTATCGTTCATAACTCAAAAAAAAACTCTATAAACATGACAACTACCACTAAAATAAAACAAGTGGATGCTTTATGCCAAAACGCGATTAAGCGAATGGAACGATTATACTCTTTTGCGGGCGCCGCGTCAGATGCTGTCATAGCTTCAGATAAAGCAAACATCCAAATCGAATTCAAAATACGATGTGACCAGTTGGAAGAGATTTATTAGGAGTTTAAAAAACATCATTCCTCTCTAATTTCGTTAGTCTCACTCACTGAAACTCCCAACTTAGAACAGTATGAAGAAATACAAAAGGGGGTGGACGATAAATATTTTTTTATTAAGGGGATATATTCCAAATTATTTGTAGCACAGATAAAGGAAGAAACCTCCGAAAATCACGCGCTAAAATTAACAAAAATAAATCTCCCGACATTTGATGGAGATTATTCAGAATGGCCCACATTTTTTGATTTATTTTCTTCTCTAGTGGACTTAAATGATTCTATTCCAAAGGTGCAAAAGTTTCAGTACTTAATTTTATCACTTTCAAAAGAACCTCTTTCTTTAATAAAATCTTTAAAGGTGACTGCTGATCATTATAGAATTGCCTTTGATACACTCAAGGAACGCTATCAAAATCCTCGTTTGCTCACTGATCATTATTGGCATCGCATATTGGACTTGCCAAAATTGAAATCTGAAGATCCAAGTGCAATCGGACGTTTATTGGATATATTACATGAGAATTTAGAGGCTTTGCGTAATCATAGTTTACCGGTAGATTCATGGGACTATGTTTTATTTCATTTAGTGATGTCTAAATTGGACTCGGAAACAATAAAATGATTTGAGCTTGCTTACAGTTCTAATGAGATACCGTCCTTTGTTTTATTGCGAGAGTTTCTTCAGAAACAGTGCATCGCCTTAAGATCATTCGCTTTAGCATGTCCTCAATCTCATAAATCGGTTGCGTTTGGTCCCAAACCAAAACCAAATCGGAACATACCATGTCGGGAAAGGCAAAGTTCATTCTTTGTTGTTAGGACAGACGAAAACAACCAGTCTAGATCCTTTTGTTCATTTTGCTCGTCCAACAGTCATACAATCTATAAATGTGCCTCCTTTTTAGAAAAATCGCCTCAAGAACACTACAATCTTGCCAATCAAAAGGGTCTCTGCATAAATTGCCTTTGCAATAATCATGCAGTCCGTAATTGTAGCTCGGCATCAGTCTGTCGGGTGTGTAAAGACCCTCATCATACCTTGCTTCATTTTCGATCATCACATGTTAGTTCTCGGCCCTCAGCGATCAAGGCTGATACGCCCCGCGATGTCGACCCACGTCCGGTACCTTCGCAAGCAACTTCTCTCCCTAGTACGTCAGTCTCTTCATCAGGTACTATTCTCGCCACAGCTCTCGTCAAAATCGCTGATGCTTATGGCGGTTATAAACAAGTTAGGGCTCTTTTGGATCCTGGAAGCCAGTGCAGTTTCATTACTGAAAAATGTGCTAACAAACTTGGTTTACGACACTATAAAATCCAACTAACAGTTGTAGGAATTGTTCGACAAACTTTTCCTTCAACAAAAGAAATTTGCAGTACGCTCCATCCATGTGATGTCCAGACTCACTCACTTCCTATTGAGGCAGCAATTTTACCCACTATATCTTCTGATTTACCCTCAACTCCTT
Organism: Pseudeuparius sepicola; assembly: GCA_963920635.1. Lineage (NCBI taxonomy): Eukaryota > Metazoa > Arthropoda > Insecta > Coleoptera > Anthribidae > Pseudeuparius > Pseudeuparius sepicola. The sequence goes on along the minus strand of OY987302.1, from coordinate 38,620,640 downwards.
TTGATATTTCTCAATGGCCACATTTGGCAAGTCTCAAATTGGCCGATCCTGAATGTGGAACGCCTAGTCCAATTGATTTACTCATAGGAGCTGATATTTTCCCACTTATACTAAAGGATGGACGAATAATTTCAGACATCCAAGCTCCTTCGGCTCTATTAACTATCTTTGGTTGGGTAATTTTGGGCAGACCATATCCTGTTGGCTACTCACCAAAGGTTTCTCTATGTGCTTTTCTCAATATAAATAACTATGAATCGTCTCTAGAAAATAATCTAAAAAGATTGTGGGAAATTGAAAAACTACCTCAAACCGAACATAAGTCATCTGATGATGTCTTGTGTGAAAATCATTTCCTAGAATCATTCAGTCGCGATGAAACCGGAAGATTTTCAGTTTCCCTGCCATTTAAAGAACCAAATCCAGTCTTTTCGGGTTCTCGCTCCATTGCTTTACGTCGTTTTCTTTCCATGGAAAGACAATTGAGCAAATCTGAATATTGCGAAGCCTACGCAGACACAATAAATGACTATTTGGCAAATGGCCACATGGAAAAGGTCCTAGCACCCTCCTCAGATTGTGGAAACTTCTTTTACATCCCTCATCACTTTGTTTTGAAACCTGACAGTACCACCACAAAGGTACGAGTGGTTTTTGATGCGTCGTGTCGAGACGTGAATGGAAATTCCTTAAATAAAGCTTTGTTTGCTGGTCCAAAGCTTCAAAAGGACATTGCTGTTATTCTGCTCAATTTTCGACTCCATAGGTATGTCCTCACCGCGGACATCAAACAGATGTATCGTCAGATATTCATAAATTCACAGGATCAAGACTATCAGCGCATACTATGGAGGATTTCTCCAAATGGCCCTATTGAAGATTTTGCCCTCAAAACTGTCACCTTCGGAGTATCATCGTCACCAAATTTGGCTCTTCGCACTATACTTCAACTTTCAATTGAAGGTCGTTCAAAATTTCCATTGGCCGCTCAAGCTCTCGATTCTGACATATTTGTTGATGACGTGGTAACAGGTGCTTCTTCACTTCAAGAAGCAAAACGCTTACAAATCGAGCTCATCGAATTATGTGCTTCAGCAGGTTTTATTTTACGAAAATGGGCGAGCAACAGTCAGCAGCTCATCTCGCATCTTGACCAAGGACATTGTCAAGATGTGCATTATAATTTTGATTTTGAAAAGGATGCGGTCATAAAAATCCTTGGATTGCAGTGGTCTCCTTCCCAAGATATATTTTCGTACAAAGTGGCTCCTCTGGATAGAACCTGCAGTAAGCGAACTATTCTCTCGGAATTGGCTCGCATTTTTGATCCTTTGGGATTTCTCGCCCCACTAACTTTGTTTGCTAAACAATTAATTCAGTATTTGTGGACATTAGGATTGACGTGGGATGAAACTCCTCCAATTGAGGTTATTGATGTTTGGAATCAATATAAAGCCGAGCTTCATCATCTTGCCGAATTAAAGATTCCTAGACACATGGTTGAAAACAGCGTGGTAGATCATGAATTGCATGCCTTTTGTGACGCCTCAGAGAAAGGGTATGCAGCCGTCGTTTATCTTCGGGCTTTGCACCATAATTCGACATTTACCATCTCCTTCGTCTGTGCAAAATCAAAGGTTTCTCCTTTAAAGCATCTCTCCTTGCCTCGGCTAGAACTTTGTGCAGCGGTTTTGCTGTCTGATATTGTAGGGTTCGTTTTGTCAACATTGACAAACACACTTTCTATAAAAGAAATCTTTGGCTGGACAGATTCCAGAGTAGTCATTTCATGGCTAACCTCATCTCCTCACAGATGGAAAACCTTTGTGGCCAACCGTATTAGCCACGTTCAAGAGGTGGTCGCTCCATCAATCCTGCAGACTGTGGATCAAGAGGTCTCCTTCCTAGAGATCTTGTGGACCATAAGTCATGGTGGGCGGGTCCTCCTTGGCTTTTGCTTCCTCAGGACGAGTGGCCCACGTATAAGACCTCCTCTCTATCTCTCTCTGATGATTGTCAATCGTCTCTCAAAAGGGAAGAACAAGTCTTCTCTTTCTCGATTTTTGTTTCCTTAGAAGCAGTTGATTCTTTACTTTCTCGGTTCTCGTCTCTCTCCAAGATCCAACGGATTTTTGCTTATGTCCTCAGATTTATTATTCATAACTTAAAAAATCCCAGTGATCGTTCTAATAGACCTTTCTCCGAACAAGAGCTTAAAACTGCTTTGTTTATTTTGGTGAAGAGGGCTCAACATGACTCCTTTCAGAACGAAATGGCTAGTTTACAGGCTAATCGTCGAATTTCTAAATCTCTGAGAAAATTAACACCCTTTATCGACAAAGAAGGCATTCTTAGAGTAGGGGGTCGTCTTGCCCATTCGGATTTAACATTCTCACAAAAACATCCAGCGTTACTACCTCGCAATCATAGACTTACTTACCTCATTATTGAACAGGCTCACTTAAAGTACTTGCATGTTGGTTTGCAAACTCTCCAATACCTTCTTTTTCAAACGTTTTGGATACTCTCACCTCGACGAGCAATTCGGCAGGTTTTATCGAAATGCATAAAATGTTTTCGAGTCTCTCCCCGCTGCCTTTCTCCATTAATGGCTGATTTGCCTTCGCATCGCATTCACCAAATTAAACCATTTCAGACAGTCGGCGTTGATTATGCCGGACCGTTTCTCATCACCCTTGGTAAGCATAGAGGGGTTAGATCACAAAAGGCTTATTTGTGCTTGTTTGTGTGTTTTGCCACAAAGGCGCTCCATTTAGAATTGGCTACTGATCTTTCCACTGATTGCTTCCTCGCAGCACTTCGAAGATTTATAGCCAGGCGTGGCAAATGTAACCTAATTTTTTCTGATCAAGGAACTAACTTTGTAGGCGCTCGAGCTGAATTTGATCAGTGTATGCAAAATGCTTGCGCTGAAGATAGAATAAAGTGGTCACTCAACCCTCCGTCTTCTCCTCATTTTGGGGGGCTTTGGGAGGCTGGGGTCAAATCGGTGAAGTCACACTTACGAGTGGTCGGCAATCAAGTATTAACATATGAGGAACTGTATACTGTATTGGTGCAAGTAGAGGCCATTCTGAATTCTAGACCTCTCTGCCCACTTAGTTCAGACCCGAATGACCTTTCTACTCTCTCTCCTGGACATTTCCTCACCCTTGCTCCACTCTCATGCCTGCCTGAAACTGATCTCAGTGATGTCCCAATCAACAGATTAAATCGTTGGCAACTTCTACGGAGAATCCATCAAGATTTTTGGAAAAGGTGGCACGTAGAGTACCTTCATACTTTGAACCAACATACCAAATGGACTGATAATGCGGATAACATAAAGGTTGGCGCTCTCGTTTTGATTAAATGTGAAATGAATCCGCCTTTAAAATGGCCGATTGCTCGAATAACAGCCTGTCATCCGGGAGCTGATGGTATTTGCCGTGTTGTAACCGTGCGAACTGCTAGAGGGATTCTGCGCAGACCTGTGGCGAAAGTCTGCCCATTACCTCTCGAATAGATAGTTGAATACATAGCTTGCTACATAGGTATCTATTTTTAATGCTAAGTTGAATTTCTTTTAATTTTCTAGGTTAGTACTCTTTAAAAAATATTCATTTTGGTGGGCGGTATGTTCATTATTGGGGAATCTAGTGATTAATTATTAGGTAGTTGAAATTATTAATCTCCTTTTTTTAAAATATTTTAAGATTTGCGATTTTCTAGGTGTATGATTAAACGAGAATAGCTTCTCTAAATTTATCAATTCTTTCTTTTTTGTTGTTGTTTCTTTTTCGCGTTTTTTATCAGTAAGAGTACGGTTGCTCGAATACCTGGTGTGAAGAGTTCAGTCGTATACGGGCGCGCGCCGTGAAATCATTGCCTACTCATCTGTCGGTTTGAACCCAGATTTCTCATCCAAAAAAAGGGCGGAATGTGGCCACAGAAAAGAGAACAGCAAACTGGGTAAGTAACCAGATCTTACTGAGCTCGCACATTCCACGAAATCTCGGGAAAAACATTCTCTCAATTTCTTTGAAATTTTCTCCACTCATCTCTCACTCAAATACGCTACATATAGTCATAAAGTATTATTTGTGATTAGCGTTTAATTTATTCACAAGCTAGAGAAAAAGTTAAAACAAAATAAGATTAATAAATCACGTTATATTATTTACTTGGGTGTTGGGCCAGTTCCCATAATGAACTTCTTGCAAAATGTGTGTTTAACGATATTAATAAAAATCAAATAAAAAAGAAAATAGGAATATCTAACGTCCAACGAGAGATAGCACTGGAGACATAAATTCAATGAAAAAGGAAGACTACAAATAGTAAATTCATGAGATAATAAAGCATTATTATTTATTATAACTTCTTTAAATTCTCCTGATAATTTATAATTGCTTAATAAGCGGCTATAAAACAAATGACACCTTTATGCAGAATAATGCTCTGTTTAAACGATTTATAAGTGATCGTATGGTGACCTTTTTGAAAGAAGCCATTTTGTATAGCGGAAAAGAAGGTGATAGGGCGGCCATATTGATATGTTCAATAATTTTTGAATTATTGTTATGATAATTAGTTACAATACATTCAGAATATGCAACGCAATTTATTTAAATACAGGAGTTGTGAAAAAACGGGAAAAAATAAAAATAAATATTTTTAGTTGGTGTTTTCAAAGACTCTGACGCATCACAAAACCAAAGTCTTGAAACTGGAGAGAAGTTCCTCGTGAAATTGTACGGTAATTCCCTTGAAACAGATAATTTGGAAGATCTGCGGTACCGAGCATTCTCTTCCAACGTTGTGGCAACATTGAAATTCCAACTTGCCAGATTGCCATCTACAAGAGATGCCGCGAAGTACCATTTCTTTAGGACGTACCTCCAAGTACAAACATGGATGAGGATGGAAGGAAGCCCGAAAAAGTTACCATCTGCTTGGGCCTGGAGCTTAACCAAACGAGGTTAGTTAATACAAGAATCTCTCAAAATAAACATATATATTTATTTCTTTGCAGGTGTGATCCCTATAACCACGACCATGTATGCTGCTCCAAATCATGTCCTAAAAATAATGCAATGCAAGTGTAGCACAGGATGTAGCACGGGGGCCTGTAGCTGCAAAAAAACAGGATTTCGGTGCTCTTCCATGTGCACGAATTGCGTTGGTGCCGCATGCAAAAATTCACCAGAAACAGATTTTTAATGAAGAAGACACTGACGCTTAATGCGAAGAATAGATTAATGTCTTCGACGAAATTATATCTCGGGAGGAAGAAGATGATGCCGACGCCGGCGACGACATGCCACCAACGCCAAAGAGGTCAAGGCGTACTGACGCCTGACGTTTATTTTCAATGTGATGATTTTTAATGTAATGTTATATTAACAATAAAATGCAAATTAAATCATCTAGATTTTACATGTTTTTAGGATTGAAAGAGGGGGTGTAAATGTGTAAATAAGTGTATTCTGTTAAAAACATATGGTTTAGAAGTTATAAGCGAAAAACTGAAACGAGTCCGAAAATGTCAAGGTTTTTCGGTGCTCCCAAAATTAGCACAGGGTCCTCGAGGTCGAAAACTCAGATTTTACTCCGCAGACTACCCACACATAACATGCCAAAATATCATTAACTTCGGAATACTTTCCAGGTAGAAAGTACCTGCCTGCTGGACTATTAAGCGATTTTAATAAACCTGACATCGTTGCATACAGAAAAGAATGGACTATTAACCGGAAACTTTAAAATCCAATGTGGTGCCGTTGTTTAAATTTAGCCCTTTCTTTGAGCTAATTCTTTTTGAAAAGAAAATTATAATAAAACGGGCCTTGCTCTACATTTTAAGACCGCAGTGAGGAAAATCTGTCCATCAGGGGAAGCTATACACAATACAAGTCATTTTCATCATTCTTATCCTGTAGTATTGAAACTGTCTTTATTATTTTGCCCATATTTTTTTATTTATTAACCAATCGAAGTTGAACTGTTGTTTGCATGGACAATTAACAGAAAATTTCACATGGTTGGTTTTCTGAATTCCAAGATGGCGGCCATACTAGAAAATAGTGGTTTGTTTGAGCTAATTTTTTTAAAGCAAAAATGTCGAAATAACTCTGGCAATGCAAAAAATTAAATTAAAAAATAAAGACTACATTGGGAAAAAATCGTTCCATGGGGGGTGGGCTATATGCAATAATAGAAAGCACTATTTTCGTCATTCAGATGGCATAGTACTAAAACTGATTTTGTTCTTTTGCCCATAATATTTTATTTATTAACAGATTTTATTGAACTTTGCATGGTTGCTCGCAGAATGGACACAGTATTGACAGAAAACTTCAAAATTGTCGATTTTTAAGTTCCAAGATGGCAGCCAAACTTGAAAATAGTCCTTCTTTGGGCTACTTTTTGACCAAAAATGTCGGAACCCAATGTGCTTGAGTCAATAAATAAAAAAAATAGATGGACAAATGAACATAAATTATGCATTGTTTGTGTTATACCGACTGTTTTTCTTAAAAAATAGAAAAAAGAAAGGACTAATTTCAAGTATGACCGCCATCTTGGTATTCAGAAAATCTGCTATTTTTAATGTTTCTGTCAATAGTTAATCCTATCTGCAAGCAAAAATGCAACTTTTATTAAGATCGGTTAATAAATAAAAAATATATAGGTAAAAGAATAAAGGCAGTTGCAGTAATGCGTATAGCCCCGCCCCCAATGTGCGAATTCTCCTCAATGTGGTATTAAACTGTAGAGGAGGACTGCCAGTTTTATTGATTGTTTGTATTGGTTGGATTATTCCATTATTTTTGCTTCAAAAAGAAATTAGTCCAAAGATAGGGCTAAATTTAAACATTACCGTCATATTAGATTTGAAAAAAAAAAGTAAATTTAAAGTTTTGTGTCAATAGCCTATTCTTTTTGGGGTTAAAATCACAATTGCCGGAAATTTTATCGGTAAATTTTTCGAAAGCGTTTTTTTATCTAGAAAGATCATGAGTATAGATTGGTCTCTTTGTTTTGTTTGAAAATAAAAGGCCAATTTATGCAAGTGATCTTGCTTAAGGGCAAAATAGCACTTGAGAATATTTCAAGAATACTCTATCTCTAAAACCTAAACTGCTATATTCTGAATAAGATATCAACCTTGAACCATATTTGAAACTTTATTCCAAAAGAGCAATTCTCAAAAATTTCAAAAGAGCGGTTAATTCTCAACAAAAAGTGTCTCTTGATAATTTTTCTATCTGCCACAGTGGCGTACAAAATTTTCAATTTTTGGTCAAATTCATTGTTCAAACTTGTTTTGGGGTAGAACATCAATTTAATTAATAACGGTACTTAAATAAGTTGTACATTATTCACTGTAACCATAATTTAAATATAACTAAGAATTTATTAATTATTAGATTCAACTATCTAATTTAAAGTATATGATCAAAATGTGAACTATTTTGTTGAATTCATAATTCACACCGACATCTAATGGATTGTACCCAGCCATTTAATCGTAAATTATGTTAACAAGGAATAATGTACAACTTATTTAAATAGTGTTATTAATTAAATAGATGTTCTACCCCAAACAAGTTCAAATTAATTTTTGGATTAGACCAAAGAAATTGAAATTTTTATGCAACCATGGCATATTTGAAAAAATATAAAGAGGCACTTTTTGGTTAGAATGAATCACTTAATAAAGTTTCAAATTTGATTTTGGACAGGGCCATAGCAGTTATTTTTTTAAATTAATGGAAGGGAAACCACACAATTCTGCCACTGGTTGTAAAGAAAACACATACTTTGGCAAGTATTTGCTTTTGCACTAATCACTGTCCAATGAATTTAATTGGTACCTACTTTTAGAAATATTCCGCACGACAAGCTTTTTGAAAACCAATTTTGAAAACCTAAACTTATTTTATTCGTGATAGTACATGGCTTAAATAAAAGGTTGTTTTTAAAAAGGCTTTTTATTTATTATTTTATTTTGTGCTTTTTAGTTTGGGGCATCCGCCATATTGAAATTAGAATGACATCACGTATTCTGCTTGACAAACCCTTTCATTTGATATCCCTATCAAGGGGAAGAAAAAAGTTATCTGTCCTCTTGAACAAATTTGCAATTTTGAATGTATTAGACTCACTACATTGTATTGTCACCAGCACCAAAATTGTGTGCAAAATTTCAGCTCAATTGGGTGGGTGGAACTGGTTTAAAATTCAGTTGAAAGATTTGACGCACACATACTAACTAACCGGTGAATTTAAATAAAAGCTTGTAAATGTTATAACAGACACCTATTACATCATTGAAATTTATTATATCACTCTTCCTTTGTCATCTATTGAAATCAACTTACCCACTAATTTCTTCGAATAAAACTGTCATTTCTTTTGGATTCTTCATTGCGACTGATTCCACAGCTCCTTGAAATACTAGGAAATTTTTGGCTTTGACATTTATTTTCAGTTTCTCAAGCTCTCCTAAGTATTCACTATTTGACACCATCTAAAAAAGGAATGAATTCTGTTACCTACTTTACATGTCAAACTAAACGGATTTAACTCAACATTGAGATTTGTATATTTGCAATCAGATATACCCTTAAAAAATTGTAATATAGGCTTTGTTCCGACTACAGTTGTTCTGAATTGGTTCTCAACGATCTAATTGGTTGAAAACAGTTGTTCTCTAATTACTTTTCAGCATTCTGATTCGCTGAACTGGTTCAGAACTATTCTTATTTTGTGTGTATAATATTGTCCATTTTACATTTTCCAGAGGCTGCTATTATCCTAGTGAATGACTGTGTTTAAGTTTACCAAATAAAAAAGCGCAGCCAAACAGAATGGGCAAAATAATGTCACTTTTATAATGCCGTTTTTCATTTAGACGCAATACAGAGGAATAATATTGCGTTTAAAAAAGGACTTTATTACTACCTACCTGCTGGGTTTATAAGATATTTAGTTGTTTGGCAGATTTGTTTCACCCTTCCATCTTTTTCTGCCTATGGTTTAAATGAATAATTTTTTTAATTCAGCATTTATTTTCTTTCTATCTTCAGCTTTTGTAAAATTTTGATTTAGGATTTTAAAGATATTTCAATTTATTTGGCTACTTATTGGAATTTTTTGTTGAGCTTAGGCTGGACACCTCAAAATTATTAGAGTTCAAAATTAGTTTTGTTAAATACAATCTTGTCATTTGCCTAACCTAATTTCAGAAATTCACAGTTTTTAAACTCATAGGAGTACACTGAAAGATGATTGGGGGGTGGGGACAATGTTTCCAAAACCCCCTAATCTTTTAAATTCTCATTTTAGGTTAGGTAACTTAATAGATTGTGTTTATAGAAAACTCCACAGATGTAATTGATCTTGATATTTCAAAACTTTTCTTTAATGGGTCCATGCCAATAAATATCCAATTAATTTTCAATATCTCGTAAACACAAGAGTTAAAAAAATACTGCAAATTAATGCAAAATGATTCGCTTCAACCATAAGCATACACAGAAAAAAGTTGGGGGGGGAGAGGTCAAAATGTATGTTCAGGGTGATCCAAACTCGACGTCCCAGGCCTACAGCGGGAACACGAAAACTCGCTGTGACGTCATCGATATTATTTTCCCAGAAACATACCAGTTTTTCTCTATATATTGAAAGTCCTTATCATTCTCAACAACTTTTGTAGGGAAGGATTTTCTGTATCTCAAATATGTAAAAAAAAACATGGAATTTTTTCTAATCATTTTTCGAAATCTAGATAGCTATATGGAAACAATTGATAGTCAGAAATTATTTAAGAGTATCTTAGGGTGCCTTGCGCACCTTTAAATTTATTCAACTGGAATATTTTTTGAGTTTCTGAATTGTGCTTGTTACTAACTTGTTTGTTAATTATTGTTTGTTACAAAAAAAAAAAATATTCCATTTCCATATTAAATTTATTAATATAATAATAAAATAATAATATTTATTAATGCAGTTAATGTTTTTCATGGAAGCCATGTTTCAGTTTCATTAACAGGTTCCAGTACTAAAGTTTCATGAATTGGAGGACAAGCATATTCAGCAACTCTGTTCGAACTTTGTATTTAAAGCTTTTGGCACATTTAAGTGATCATTGAAAGCATTTGCTATATTTGAAGAATGTGATTCCTGTCCCCTGTATTAAGAAACTTTTGAATGTTGTTATAATAGAGTTTTTTTGCTTCTCTAATTATTATTCTATATAAATATTTGTATTTGTTGAAGTAGTTTATATTGTCCTAGGTTTTTGGACGAGTTCGATTTTTAAGAGTAGACTTCTTTATAGCAGGATTTAGCCCTCCCTTATTGTTTTTATAGTTTTTGAATGTTTGATGCATGTAGGGAAAACTTATATTATGATAGTAATTAACCGTAGTGTTCAAAACATTATAAGCATTATCAGCATTTGTACACTTAAGAACATCATTCCAAGATTCCTTATGTAGATAATTTAAAAATGTTTGGGTATTATTTTCATTGTAGGATATAATTTTAAAACTGCAATTTTTAGGGTCATTATTAATAGGAAAAGAGATTGTTTGGACAGAATGAGTAGATAATTCATTAAATATTAACTTTTTAGATAGTAGAATGTCGTTAAAGTTGGTGAATATGTTGTCTATCTATGGCACTTTTTGATTTAGTAACCAAATCAACTCTGGTAGCCTCTAAGAACACCGGGTAAAAATAAAAGCAGAACTGAAAGCATCATCTAATCCATTGACATTTACACACTTTTCCAACAAATTGATATTAAAACCACCACAGATTACAATTTAGTTAAAAGCGTTTTTGTCCATAAGTAATAATTCCAAAAATTAATTCATTTTTCAAAGAACAGATTGATATTGTCACACCGGGCTGGGAATGCCCTGTGTGTGCCGCAAGAGAACCCTGTTGTCCCTCGCGACTTGCCGGGAGTTCTTCTTGGTTTTATTCAGACGACTCACAGTATGACTCTTAGGACACGCATCCTGGCGCTCAGGGCGGCGACTCGGACGGGCGAGGGAGGCAGGCTTTTCGTGACCGTTCGGATCTACGGCGAGCGGGCCGCGGATCCGGGGAACCGGACTTCTCAGAACACCCTTCGACCCTCAACTACTCCAGCGCTCCAAGGGTGGCGAAAACGCCGATGCCCTTGCAGCTAACTAGGGGGAACTCCACCTGTTTCAACCCCGGTGGCGAAAACGCCGATGCCTTGGTTTCCACAGGGGAGTAGTCCAGGTGACTAAGAAGCCGATGCCACTGATGTCCAGCTCTTGGCTGGCGCCGAATTTATACCCTGCCGAATCGGCGGTGGACTTTGATTTGTTATTGTTACTACTATAAAAATTCGTTTGATTTTACCCAGAATTGTACTTGAATGTCAACTTCATGGATTCTGCGACGCTTCAGAGAAAGCCTACGTCTGCATTATTTATTTTCGCACTTCTATGTCTGCTGGATATGAAACTCATTTCGTAATATCAAAGTCCAAGGTGGCACCTGTCAAACAGATATCCATTCCTCGCTTAGAATTGACAGCCTACATGCTCTTAGCAGAATTAATTTCTTACGTCTTAACTATATTGCGCGACAAAGTTGCCTTTTCAAAAATTTACGCCTGGTCAGATTCCAGCGTGACGCTGACGTGGATCAAATCGCCTGCTCACAAATGGAAGACTTTTATAAGTAATCGTGTTTCGCGGATTCAAGAAAAAGTTACAGCTGAATTTTGGCATCATGTAAACACAAAATTCAATCCTAGTGATATCGCATCTCGTGGTATGCTACCCTCCGATCTTTTAAAAAATAGCGCATGGTGGGCAGGCCTGAACTGGCTTGCTCATTCGCCAGATTTGTGGCCCATTGAGAAACATATTCAGACCGCCACCAATTTAGAAAAAGAACGAAAATGCACGTTTGCAACCTTTGTTTCGTCTGAAAACTTTCTCGATGTATTGTTAGATTGCCTTTCTTCCTTTTGTAAGATACAAAGGATTTTGGCTTACATTGTGCGCTTTATTTATAATTTCCAAATTCGCGATCATGATGGTTATCCTAAAATGGGCGCTCTTACCGCAGTAGAACTTTATAACGCAACTTTAGTTCTTGTAAAACACGGTCAACATTTCCATTTTTTCACGGAAATTCAGAATTTAAAAACCAGTAAAATATCACAACCTTTCAAAAAACTTAGTGCATTCTTGGATTCGCAAGATATTCTAAGAGTAGGTGGTCGCATCCAACAATCTCAACTCGGTTATGACCATAAGCATCCTGCTATTTTACCAAGATCTAACAGGCTCACTTATTTAATAATCGAACACTACCACAAAACATATTTACATTCGGGAGTTCAAACTACCCATTTTTTATTATCACAAAATTTTTGGATATTGTCTCCCAAACGTGCAATTCGTCATTTTTGGCTGTGGCACTTCTTATGCCTCAGGTAAAAAAACAAAGGATAAAAGATTATTGGTCGAAAGATATCCTATAATTGAAACCCCAATGTTTAGCCACCTGATGTCGCGTGGGAGATTCCTAGCTATTTTGAAATATTTATACAGGATGATTCAAAACCATGCGGCACCCTTTCAGGGGCGTAATTTACTCGTTAAAATAAGACGAAATGTTCATATTTACATGGGCCCAAAAACTCTTCGTTACGAAGATACAGGGTACTTTGAAAAAAATATCGATTTTTCTTTATACCTTCCAAACCAATAAGAATATTTAAACCAAATTTGGTACACAATAATACCAGGAGGTAAGCGTAATCGGTACCATAAATTAAACAAAAAAAATAGTATGGCCCTGTATAATAAAGCAATTTATTATGTTATTGAATAAAAAATACAATTTGGAACAAAAAATGCCTCTTTCATTTTTTTCATATCTCTTTCCCTTTCGCGGAAAGTTGGAGTTTTCCGATTTGTCGTCTTTTTTCGACTCTTAACGCTTTTTCGGGTTGAGGTATGTAACTATTATTAGAAGTAAACGAAATAATTTTCAAATGGAATGGCAGTAGGAGTATGTAATTTTTGTTACTAGTAAGGCGCTACGGCATAAAAAAATAATTGATTGTTAATCGATATATTTTTTTTAAAGTTTAATCACCCTGTATTTTCGTAATGAAGAGTTTTTGGACCCATGTTAATATGAACTTTTCGTCTTATTTTAACGAGTAAAGTACGGCCCTGAAAGGATGCTGCATAGTTTTGAATCACCCTGTATATCTCTGATTCTGCTAATATAAAAATAAAGAAGATAAACTTTTTAAGATCAGGATGGTAGTCGATTATTTCAGGCAGACATTCAAAAATATTCTATACCCTTTTCAAAACATTGTGATTGACGAAAGCCTAATGTTGTTCAAAGGAAGGATAGCATTTAAACAATAAATTCCATCCAAAAGACATAGGTTCGGAATTAAATTTTTTTCATTGTGGACTATATTAGATTTTCTTTTGTACACTGGTGCTTCAACGAAAATAAAAGATTTCAACAAAGGAGTTGGAATGTCAGGAAACACAGTGCTCACACTAACGAACCGTATTGGAACAACGGGCATCGGCTGTTTACCGATAATTGGTACACGAGTCCACTACTCTATGATGAATTGTTCAATAAAAAATTCAATGATTGCTGACCAGACTGTTTGTACCCAAGTTTGAGAAACTAGAAAAGGGATCAATTGAGTTCTTTTTAACTGACAGACAGCTGGCTTTAAAATGGCGGGACAAACGGGATGTGAGTATGCTGACATAGATTCATAATAGTGAAATGGAAACTTTGAAAGTCAAACAGGGTGTTGAAATTCGTAAGCCATGGTGCGTAGTTGACTATATGAACATGGGTGGAGTAGACAAAACAGACATGCTACTGTTTTACCACAGTCAGTGCGAAAAACAGTGAAATGGTACAAAAAAGTTTTTTCCACATACTTGATCTAGCTGTTTTGAACTTGCACGTAATTTATAAAATGAAGACTGGGAACATCAGACCTCTTGTGGCGAAATATGAGACAATAAAACCACGAAGTTCAACTAGCAATAGACCAGATCATACCCATTGTCCATTGCGACTCATTGAAAGGCACTTTCCATCTATGTACCTACGAAAGCCAGAAACCAACAAAGTGACCTTGAAAAGATGCGTCGTCTGTGTGCCAACAAAAGAAGAGAAAGGAAACCAGTTATTTATGTATCCCGTGCAATGTACCTCTATGTGTTATAGGTTGCTTTGAAAGATATCACACAGTAGTGAAATTTTAACCATTGTATGAAGGTAATGTATTTTTTCTTGTTTTTTATTTTATTTTAAAAGTTTTGTTTTTGTTTATTTTTTCTACTTAAGAATATAAGGTACTTAAGAATATTAAGTATAGTAGGGCGTACCCCAATATTCTGTAATATAATATGGGCCAATACAGTTTTGCAGTATCTGTAGTTTATTTTGCCAACCTATTGTTTATTTTTAAATATCTAAACATTTTTATAAACAAATAAATGCAAATTGTTGTATAAAAGAATATATAGAGTAAATATTGTTTATTTGTCGGTTCCAACATCCGCGCACACGCACGCATGCGCATGATCAGTTGGGCACAATTGATTTTAGAACATGCGCACACTAACGGACTAGCGCATGTGCAGAATGTCACCCTCGCATGCGCATGTATTTTTTCGTGGATATGAATGAGCACATGTTCTCCCACCTTGCGCATTCACTGCCAAATGTCATAGAAAAAACGCACTTGCGCACTTAACTATGTAAGAAAATTGGAACTCAAGCATATTTGTACGTAGGCGCATGCGCAAAAATTGTTTATATTGTGAAAACGTCTGTTATGTGATAACTGGTTTGCAATTACGGACCGGAACCCTACAAAAACGCTAGCGCTTCCCGCTATGGTCCACCGGGCTCCAGTTTAGGTATACCCAGTTGTTTGCCTTGCTGTCGGAGCCTTTGATCTCAGAGATCTGAACGAACATTGATGGTTTGGAGTGTAAATAATTTGTATGTTACTATTGTTATAAGGGTTAATACTTTTGTGCAAAATGGGTAGACTGGCAAAGTTCGGGTAGAGAATCGTGGAAAAACCCAATATGGGGGATGGAATGTCCATAAAATTCGAATACATCCCTGATGCATTCCTTGCATTCCATTGCTGGTCGATTCTGGTCTGTGCGATAAAAACATTCTACCAGCAATGGTGTCGACTTGTTTAGTAAAATCAATATCCAGTAGGATATTGTTTATACTCGTGTTAATATATTCAAATCATTAGATTTTGTTTCCATGTTGTTACAATTACCGTCACCGTCCATGTCATGAAAAGAGAGTATGAGATGTCTGATGATTCAGAGAACGAGGACCATTGCTCTGATGATGAGGATAGCTACGATGAAACCGATAATTCACTAATTATGTAACCATTAATACGATAAGCTTTTAAAAAACTGACCTTACAAATATCCCGACTTTTATTTCAATTTATTGTTTGTAAGTTTTGTATTTCATTTATTAGCATTTAGCAAATAAAATTTAAATATCAATAAATCAATAACATTTATTTATTGTCTACAAATAAAAATAGTTATTCTTAAACACATAATATATAGTTAGAAAATATCCCAACAAGGACATGTCATCAATATATCAATCGTTTGCATTAAAATCGTTTCGAACAGAAGTATTTTTTAGCATACAGCCAGGATTTGCGTGAAGTTCCATAGGTGCGCGCACATTACTTTTAATCGCTTGCCAGACAACTTTTTCCCCATCAGAATTATGCCAGAATAGTTTTTTAAATTATTTATGGTGTAAATACACATATAAAACAAGGTTTAGCTTTGTTCGACTCAGACATTTTAGATTCCGTTCTTCAGTGTTCATTGGTTAAACAGAAAGCTTTTGCACCATCTGAATGATGCCAGAAAAGTTTTTGATGACTATTTACGTTCTACATAAACAAATTAAACAATGTTTGGCTTTGTTCGCTTTAGATATTTTTGATTATTTTTTGCAGTTTCTGAAGCCTTCTAGAGGAACATTGCACCGCTAAAAACTAGCCAGAAAAGTGAAAGGCGCATTTCCAGGGTACAAATTTCGAAATAAACGGGATTTCAACTTTGCATCAAATTGTCACCAAGATGTCACTGGCTCCCGGTCTAGAAGGCCGAGGGTGGCAATTCGCTGAGGGGTTGCAACATGAGCCTGAAGGCCAAGGGTGGCAACCCAGGCGATTAATAATAATAATAATAATAATACAAATACAATGAATGAATCGATTATGTGTATTTTTTACAGGGTGACAAACTTAGGACAAGAGATGATCGGCTACTGACAACAACTGCATGCCGAGTTCTGCAGGGAGTTTCCACACATGCAAGTGTCTGAACAAAGAGTGTCAGATCAGTATCGAACTATTCTAAGAAATAACCTAATCCCCGAAGACTTAAAGCTATCAAGCGGGAAGTTGAGCTAGAGATCCATGGCGAACACATAGACATAGACAACAACGGGGAAATTCCTGGACCAGAACAAGAAGCCGAAGCGGCAGAACGAACAACTGAGAATCGGGAAATTCGAGTGCCTGGACCACAACAAGAATCCGAAAGGACAGAACGAACAAATGAGAATCGGGAATCAGTTAACGAAGAACACTTTGAAGGCCTAGACACACAGTTGAGAAGGACAGTATTGCGATACGAAGGCACAGACCCACTGAGCAGACCACTGCTACCAAGATTAAATTCTTCCAGAAAACTTGCAATCTTGCTCGATCTTATGAACAACAGAATTTTACCAAATTATGTTTCAGTAGCATCAACATTAGAACATATGCACATGTTAGTCTACTGTGCTGCAACGGCAATCGTCACTGTAATGGGAGCGAAGATCCGGACGGCCCAAGAGTTAAATTGTGCAAGACCAGAACCACGAATGGCTCAATGGGAGATGCGACTAAATCGGAAGATCGTGAGTCTCCGTAAAGACATAGGACAAGTAACGGAATATATCAGAGGAGTTAGAACTAGAAAGATCCAGAGTGCGGTGCAGGAAGTAATGAGCCGCACCCAAATGCATTCTCAGCGTGACCCCGCGAACATCACTGCTCAACAATGTCTTGATACATTAAAACAAAAACTTTCTGTTTTCACAGGGCGTCTGAGAAGATACAAGGCTAGTAACAGGAAACGAGCCAACAAACTCTTTGAACGATCAGAAAAGGCTTTCTACCGTACTTTGAATTCTAGCGCCGATGCCACAAATGCGAGTTACCTTAACAGAGAACAAGTTGACGGTTTCTGGAGAAATCAACTTGCCACACCAGGTTTATGCAATGTCAGTGCAAGCTGGATCAGTGAAGAACGCGAGATAGGCCAGAACTATAGCCAGATGCAACATGAGCAATTCACAACCGATGAGGTCTCCAATGTCATCAAGAATTCCCACAACTGGAAGGCACCAGGTCCAGATCATCTCCAAAATTATTGGATTAAGAAGTTATGGTGCACGCACGAACAACTAACTTCCTTAATTAATGAAGTCTTGCTCGATCCACAGAAAATGCCATTGATTCTCACACAGGGTGCAACCTACTTGTTACCAAAAGACCAGCGGAATACGAATGACCCTGCCAAGTACCGCCCAATAACCTGCTTGCCTACACTGTACAAGATAATCACATCTTACCTTACGCAAAGAATATATGCTCACTGCGAGCGGAACAACATCATGGCAATGCAGCAGAAGGGCTGTGTGAAGGGCGCAATGGGATGCAAAGAGCAACTCATCATAGACTCTGTCATCTGCAACCAAGCTCATTCCAAGCAACGAAACCTCTACATGGCTTATGTGGACTACAAAAAGGCATTTGATTCCGTACCGCACGACTGGCTCACAGGTATCTTAAAATTGTATAAAATAGATCATCATACAGTTTCCTTTTTAGAACACGTTATGACAACCTGGCGCACTAAGATTCAACTCAGAACCGCAAGCGATAACATCGAGACCGACAGTCCACTATGGTTGTGCATGGCGATGAACCCACTATCACATCGGTTGAACTCTACAAAATACGGCTTCTCTATCAAGAACAATAACGCAGAATCGATCAAGTTGAATCACCTATTATATATGGATGATTTAAAACTGATGGCCGCAACCAAAAACCAACTAACGCAAATGCTTAAAATTGTAGAGGAGTTCTCCAGGGACATCAGAATGCAGTTTGGACTGGACAAGTGCCGCACCCTTAACATCGTCCGGGGAAGGCTCGAACAAGGTGCACACGAGATGCAGGACGGCCAGGAGATCGAAGCAATGAGCATGGGAGATACAAGTATCTCGGGATGAAACAAGCTCAAAGGATAGACCATCGAACAATGAAGATCGATTTAACGAATGAATTCATCAAGAGAGTAAGACAAGTAGTGTGAACTGATCTTAACAGCAGGAATTTGTTTAAGGCCCTAAACACGTATGCGTGCTCTGTACTCATCTATTCATTCGGAATAGTCAATTGGACCAACACGGACATCAACAACCTGCAGTGAAAAGTTAGGACACTACTGACAAAAGCTCATAAACATCATCCCCGTAGCACCGTAGAAAGGACAACTCTGCCACGTCAACTAGGAGGAAGACCTCAACAGGCAATTGGACCAACAAATATTAAATCTGCGTAATTATTTCCACAGGCAGGCCAACAGCTCCACACTACATAAGGCTATATGCGGAGCAGACGTCTCAACACCGCTACGTCTGAGGGAACACGAGCAACAAAATCACCACCAAACCGACAATGATAAACTACAGATATGGTTGGAGAAGCTGCTGCACGGGAGGCATCCTAATGAGGTTAACCAGGAACATGTCGACAAGTTAAGAGTCGAACTATTGGCTGACCTTGGGACAAATGTACCCTACTGGAAGGTTTCCTACTGGCCATACAAGATCAGGTTATACCAACTCGCAACTACCTAAAATTCATTGTAGGAGATGCATCGGTAGTGGACGAAACAATCCAGCACATAACAGGAGGATGTCAGATGTTCGCATCAACGGAATATAAGGAACGACACGATTCGGTTGCCAAGATCTTGCACCAGGAAGAACTGCTGCGTGTGAAACAGGCAACAACCTGTGTGTGAAGCAGACCGAGAAGATCGCAAAGTACAGAGATTCTAATACCATGATTTGTGCTGTATAGTCGCTTGTTTTTGAGCTCCGCTTTCTTCGCTTGCTTGGACAGTTATTCCAAGTTTTTAATTATTAAAAGTAGTTGTAGTGTAGAGTGCGGCTGTACTGACTGGTAATAAGAAGATATTTGAGCTGTTAAATCATAGGGAAGCCCTGATACATGATCTGTGCTATTTTCTCATCTGTTCACTGTAAAATATAGTCGTACCGCGTCGATATAGATTGGTAATAATGTCAAAAGGACGCAAGGCCGACAATACAATGGAGGACCTTATTAATAAGGTATGCACAAATTTTTCTGAAAAACTTGAGAAGAAGATCGATCATAAACTCGATGAACTAGAGAAACGGCTTGACCATAAACTGGAGAAGATAAGTGATAACATAAAATCAGTTGGAGGTTTAGCCAACGAGAACAAATCCAGAATTAAATCTCTTGAATTGAGATGTGATTCCCTGGAACAAGAAGCGAAAAAATGCTCTCTTAGATTTGTGGGCATCGAGGAAACTAAAGGTGATGAAGATTTACTTAAGCTGATAATTAATATAATTCGAACTAAACTGAATGTGGCATGTACGCCAGCTGATATTGCAAATATTTATCGCATTGGCAAGCCGCAAGATTCAAGAGCTAAATCTCGTGCTATTCTGGTTCAATTTTCAAATTTTCTGAAGAAAGAAGAGGTCTATGGCGCCAAGAAGAGATTCAAAAATTCAAACGTTACAATTTACGAAGATCTTACTAAATCGAGATATGAAGTTCTTAAAGAAGCTAAAAGAAAATTTGGCAAGAAACATGCATGGTCTATTAATGGAAAGGTTTTCGCTTGGGACGTTAATTTACAAAAGAAAATACTGCTATCCGCATCGACAGTGTGTGGTTTCTTTTCCGTCTGGCGATAGTAAAGGTTTGCTTTATGTTTATGTTTAGATATGTATAATACGCCTGCCTTTTCTTATGGATAAAATATATTTCCTTTAAATAAAAAGTTCACTTTTCTAGACAATATGCATGAATACTGAAAATACTGAATAATGTACTTAGTTCTTGGTTCTTTGACACTTTATGGAGCTTCAGAAGTAACGGCTAGATATAATTATTATGACACAACAAAATTATTTTTCATTTGCTCATTTTAATATACGCTCTTGTGGCACAGGCTTTGATTTGTTTGCTGATTTTTTAACTCAACAGTCGATAGACGTCATGGGGCTCTCAGAGACGTGGTTAAATAAAAATTTTTCAGATCAATCTCTACACATTCCTCATTATCAGCTGTTAAGAAATGACAGGGATTCCAGAGGAGGAGGGGTGGCTTTTTATATTAAAAGATCCATTAAATTTAAAAGATTGGAGGTCTCAGTTCAGGGAAACACTTGCTTGGAGCAACTTTGGATTTATGCGAAAGTCAATGGTAAGAAAGTTTGCTTTGCTACAATTTATAGACCTCCTAATGCCAATTTGTTCATAGTATCGATCAGCTTGAAAACTCGTTAATTGCATTTTTGCCAATGTGCGATTTAATTTTTTTGGGCGGAGACTTTAACATAGATATGTCTGTCAGTACTAACGCTACAAAATTATTTAATAGTCTGTTGAAAAAATATAATTTATACCAGATCGTTGATAATCCTACTCGTACATCAGGTAAAACAAGTACTCTTATAGATCTACTGATAACATCAAAAAAAGACGCAGTTCCCAAAGTAGATGTTCTGAAAATGGACGACATCTCGGATCATTCATTAGTTTCATGTGATATTAAACTAAAAAAACAAAAAAATCCAACTTTTTTCCACACTTATCGTGATTTTTCTAACTTTGACTTTGATGATTTTTCTATGGAACTTCATTATACAAACTGGTCTGTTATTTATTCCTATAGAGATGTGAATGATATGGTTGATTTTATTAATGCAAATATAAATAGACTCTTTGATATTTATGCACCATATAAGAATGTAAGAATTTCAAAAGCTCCAGCACCTTGGCTGACTGATAATTTAAGATTGATAATGAAACTTCGAGACCAAGCGTTAACAAAATATAAGAAATATAAAACAGACCAATCCTGGCAACATTATAAAGAACTACGTAATTTTGTGAATCACTCAGTCAAACAAGAGAAAAAGGGCTATTTACGTTATAAATTTAATTCATACCCAAAACAGTTTTGGAAAGCCCTTAAATATCTAAATATAGGTAAAAGTAAGCAATCAAATGATACAATAGAGGTTAGTCCTGACGAATTTAATATTTTTTTTATAAACAGTGCGCCAAATATCTTTCACGATGATAATCATAGTGACATTGTTGATAGGTACAATGATTCACTCTATAGCGATTCTTTGCAAAAATTTACCTTCACTCATGTGACGGGGGATAAAGTGAATAAAATTCTGGCGTCGCTAAAAAGTCACGCTTCTGGTTCAGATGGTGTTAATTTAAAAATGTTGTCACTGTTGTTCCCTGAACTTACCAAGTACATCACATTTATAATAAACTTTTGTCTTGAATCTGGAGTTTTTCCGAAAGCATGGAAATTTTCGAATGTAATTCCTTTGCCCAAGGTAGGAACTCCCTCCGAGAAGTCTCACTATAGACCAGTTAGTGTGCTGCCTACATTATCTAAACTATTGGAGAAGGTAGTAGCCGAGCAATTGAACCAGTACCTAAATAAAAATGATATACTACCTACTTCACAGTCGGGATTTCGTTCGGGTTTTAGTACAACTACAGCCTTATTGAAACTTACAGATGACATATTTTCTGCAAATGATAATGGTATGCATACTTGTCTTGTGATGCTTGATTTCAGTAAAGCTTTCGATACCCTTAATCATGAATTACTTTGCAGAAAGTTGTCTTATTTTGGGGTGAGTGGGTTGGCTGGAAAGTTTTTTACGAGTTATCTTCGAGGTCGCTTTCAAAGAGTAACTATTGGCAAGAGCTATTCTGAGTATTTACCGGTAACCAGAGAAGTTCCCCAGGGAAGTGTCTTAGGACCTCTTCTTTATATAATCTATACTGCAGATTTCCATCTTTACCTTAAATTTTGCTCTATGCATATGTTTGCCGACGATTCGCAGATTTATTGTTCGTTTAAAGAAGAAGAGGTTCAACCTGCCACAATACAAATAAATGAAGTCATGTTATTTGGAAAGAACAGGAACCGCGTATTAGATAATCAAAGCTTTGTCATCAGTATTAAGGGTAACCGCCTACAATTTACAGATTCGTGTAAAAATTTAGGGCTTTTCCTGGATAACGATTTGCGACTTACTTACCATGTTAATCATATTGTCAAGAAATGTTTTATTATGCTTAAGCAACTTTACATGAACAAATTTTATTTGGACACTACTATTAAGCTGAGGTTATGCGATGTTCTTGTTGTATCCTGTATTTCTTATTGCAGTCTTGTTTATTGGCCCGCACTGACGGAGACAAATAGGAGGAGCCTTCAGAAAATACAAAACGCATGCCTAAGATTTTCATATAATCTGCGCAAGTATGACCATATATCGGATAAGTTCAGAGAATCACATTGGTTAAACTTGGACGAGAGATTTCAAGTTCAAATGGCATGTCTAATTTTTAAAATAGAGACGTTTAAAATACCTTTGTATCTATTCATCCAAGTCGACACCCCTCTCTTTATGTAGTTCCTAAACATTCAACATCTCAATATCAGCAATCTTTCTCATATGTCGCTGTAAAAATTTTTAATAATTTACTCCAGAGTCTTAAATCTACATGTTCTTTGAGCACCTTGAAAATGAAAATTAAAGCATTTTTGAGAAATAATCGTCATTAGCCTGTGTGCATTTGAGCATGGAAAAAAATTTTGTATATGATTTTGCATTTATTTTGTAGTTATTTCTTAATTATGTATATTCTGTTCGTAGGTATTAGTTTACATGTCATGGTTATTATGAGATTTTTTTTATAAGTATTTTGCACAGATGGTTGCGTGGAAGAGCATTTGTATGAACGCCGCCATCATTGAAAATGTATTTGTCACTATGCTTATACCAATGAATAAAGACACTATTATTATTATTATCTCGACTTAGCCAAAAGGCATTCGCACTCCCTCTACGGGGAACATTCACTCAGATCCCGGGCATCCCGGATACCAAAAGGATCTGGCTCGGACGAGACCCTTGCCATGTTATCGGGCCTTAGGTGACATTGATGTTGTTGGACGATCCTGCATTCCCCATGAATTTCCTGACGGTTCGGGCTGTCGCAAGTAGTACCGCTTTCTGCATGGACCTGTAAAGATTATCAGTTAGACCCAGCTCTTTGATGTTTCTCAGCAAACTTTTTGGTATGACACCAGTTGTTGACACGATGATTGGAATCGTCTGAACGTTGTCCATTTCCCATTGCCTTCTAATTCGTTCTTCTAAGTCTCTGTACTTCGCGATCTTCTCGACTTGCTTCACACGCAGGTTGTTGTTGTTCGGGATGGCCACATCAATCAGAGTTGTCTTCCTAGAAATTTTATCAACTATTATAAGGTCCGGTCTGTTATGGGCAACTCGTTGATCTGTCAGAACTGTACGATCCCAGTACATCTTGTAGTTGCTGTTCTCAAGAACAGGCTCCGGTGTGTAGCTGTAATATGGGATCCTCTCTGCCTGCACAAGCAGAAGTTTTTCCGCCAGTTCCTGGTGCAAGATCTTGGCGACCGAATCGTGTCGTTCCTTATATTCTGTTGATGCGAACATCTGACATCCTCCTGTTATGTGCTGGATTGTTTCTGAAGTTGGGCACCCGTATCTGCATCTGTCATCCACTACCGATGCATCTCCTACAATGAATTTTAGGTAGTTGCGAGTTGGTATAACCTGATCTTGTATGGCCAGTAGGAAGCCTTCCGTCTTCGGGGAACATTCGTCCCGAGGTCAGCCAATAGTTCGACGCTAACTTGTCGACATGTTCCTGGTTAACCTCATTAGGATGCCTCCCATGCAGCGGCTTCCCCAACCACCTCTGTAGTTTATCGTTGTCGGTTCTGTGGTGATTTTGACGCTCGTGTTCCGTCAGACGTAGCGGTGTTGAGACGTCTGCTCCGCATATAGCCCTATGTAGTGTGGAGCTGTTGGCCTGCCTGTAGAAATAATTACGCAGATTTAATATTTGTTGGTCCAATTGCTTGCTGAGATCTGCCAATCCTCTTCCTCCTAGTTGACGTGGCAGAGTTGTTCTTTCTACGGCGCTACGGGGATGATGTTTATGAGCTTTTGTCAGTAGTGTCCTAACTTTTCGTTGCAGGTTGTTGATGTCCGTGTTGGTCCAATTCACTATTCCGAACGAATAGCTGAGTACAGAGCACGCATACGTGTTCAGGGCCTTAAACAAATTCCTGCTGTTAAGATCAGTTCGCACTACTTGTCTTACTCTCTTGATGAATTCATTCGTTAAATCAGTCTTCATTGTTCGATGGTCTATCCTTTGAGCTTGTTTCATCCCGAGGTACTTGTATGTATATTATTATCCCGACTTAGCCAAAAGGCATTCGCACTCCCTCTACGGGGAACATTCACTCAGATCCCGGGTATCCCGGATACCAAAAGGATCTGGCTCGGACGAGACCCTTGCCATGTTATCGGGCCTTAGGTGACATTGATGTTGTTGGACGTTCCTGCACTCCCCATGAATTTCCTGACGGTTCGGGCTGTCGCAAGTAGTACCGCTTTCTGCATGGACCTGTAAAGACTATCAGTTAGACCCAGCTCCTTGATGTTCCTCAGCAAACTTTTTGGTATAACACCAGTTGTTGACATGATGATTGGAATCGTCTGGACGTTCTCCATTTCCCATTGCCTTCTAATTCGTTCTTCTAAATCTCTGTACTTCGCGATCTTCTCGACTTGTTTCACACGCAGGTTGTTGTTGTTCGGGATGGCCACATCAATCAGAGTTGTCTGCCTAGAAATTTTATCAACTATTATAAGGTCCGGTCTGTTATGGGCAACTCGTTGATCTGTCAGAACTGTACGATCCCAGTACATCTTGTAGTTGCTGTTCTCAAGAACAGGCTCAGGTGTGTAGTTGTAATATGGGACCCTCTCTGCCTGCACAAGCAGCAGCTTTTCCGCCAGTTCCTGGTGCAAGATCTTGGCAACCGAGTCGTGTCGTTCCTTATATTCCGTTGATGCGAACATCTGACATCCTCCTGTTATGTGCTGGATTGTTTCTGAAGTTGGGCACCCGTATCTGCATCTGTCATCCACTACCGATGCATCTCCTACAATGAATTTTAGGTAGTTGCGAGTTGGTATAACCTGATCTTGTATGGCCAGTAGGAAGCCTTCAGTCTCGGGGAACATTCGTCCCGAGGTCAGCCAATAGTTCGACGCTAACTTGTCGACATGTTCCTGGTTAACCTCATTAGGATGCCTCCCGTGCAGCGGCTTCCCCAACCACCTCTGTAGTTTATCGTTGTCGGTTCGGTGGTGATTTTGACGCTCGTGTTCCGTCAGTCGTAGCGGTGTTGAGACGTCTGCTCCGCATATAGCCCTATGTAGTGTGGAGCTGTTGGCCTGCCTGTAGAAATAATTACGCAGATTTAATATTTGTTGGTCCAATTGCTTGCTGAGATCTGCCAATCCTCTTCCTCCTAGTTGACGTGGCAGAGTTGTTCTTTCTACGGCGCTACGGGGATGATGTTTATGAGCTTTTGTTAGTAGTGTCCTAACTTTTCGTTGCAGGTTGTTGATGTCCGTGTTGGTCCAATTCACTATTCCGAACAAATAGCTGAGTACAGAGCACGCATACGTGTTCAGGGCCTTAAACAAATTCCTGCTGTTAAGATCAGTTCGCACTACTTGTCTTACTCTCTTGATGAATTCATTCGTTAAATCAGTCTTCATTGTTCGATGGTCTATCCTTTGAGCTTGTTTCATCCCGAGATACTTGTATGTATCTCCCTTGCCCATTGCTTCGATCTCCCGGCCGTCCTGCATCTCGTGTGCGCTTTGTTCGAGCTTTCCCCGGATGATATTAAGGGTGCGGCACTTGTCCAGTCCAAACAGCATTCCGATGTCCCTGGAGAACTCCTCTACAATTTTAAGCATTTGCGTTAGTTGGTTTTTGGTTGCGGCGATCAGTTTTAAATCATCCATATATAATAGGTGATTCAACTTGATCGCTTCTGCGTTGTTGCTTTTGATAGCGAAGCCGTATTTTGTAGAGTTCAACCGATGTGATAGAGGGTTCATCGCCATGCAGAACCACAGTGGACTGAGTGAATCTCCTTGGAAAATCCCTCTTCGGATGTTGATTGTGTCGGTCTCGATGTTACTGTCTGCGGTTCTGAGTTGTATCTTAGTGCGCCAGGTTGTCATAACGTGTTCTAAAAAGGAAACTGTATGATGATCTATTTTATACAGCTTTAAGATACCTGTGAGCCAGTCGTGAGGTACGGAATCAAATGCTTTTTTGTAGTCCACATAAGCCATGTGGAGGTTTCGTTGCTTGGAATGAGCCTGGTTGCAGATGACAGAGTCTATGATGAGTTGCTCTTTGCATCCCATTGCGCCCTTCGAGCAGCCCTTCTGCTGCATTGCAATGATGTTGTTCCGCTCGCAGTGAGCATATATTCGCTGCGTAAGGCAAGATGTGATTATCTTGTACAGCGTAGGCAAGCAGGTTATTGGGCGGTACTTGGCAGGGTTATCCATATTCCGCTGGTCTTTTGGTAACAGGTAGGTTGCACCCTGTGTAAGAAACAATGGCATTTTCAGAGGATCGAGCAAGACTTCATTAATTAAGGTAGTTATCTGTTCATGCGTGCACCACAACTTCTTAATCCAATAATTTTGGAGATGATCTGGACCTGGTGCCTTCCAGTTGTGGGATTTCTTGATGACATCGGAGACCTCAGCGGTTGTGAATTGCTCGTGTTGCATCTGGCTATAGTTCCGGCCCATCTCGCGTTCTTCGCTGATCCAGCTTGCACTGACATTGTATGGACCTGGTGTGGCAAGTTGATTTCTCCAGAAACCGTCGACCTGTTCTCTGCTAGGGTAACTCGCAATTGTGGCATCGGCGCTAGAATTAAAAGCACGGTAGAAACCCTTTTCTGATCGTTCAAAGAGTTTGTTGTCTCGTTTCCTGTTGTTACTAGCCTTGTATCTCCTCAGACGCCCTGCAAAAACAGAAAGTTTTTGTTTTAATGTGTCAAGACATTGTTGAGCAGTGATGTTCGCGGGGTCATGCCGAGAATGCATTTGGGTGCGGCTCATTATTGCCTGCACCGCCCTCTGGATCCTTCTAGTTCTAACTCCTCTGATATATTCCGTCACTTGTCCTATGTCTTTACGGAGACTCTCGATCTTCCGATTTAGTCGCATTTCCCATTGAGCCATTCGTGGTTCTGGTCTTGCACGATTCAACTCTTGGGCCGTTCGGATCTTGGCACCCATTACAGTGGTGACTGCCGTTGCGGCACAGTAGATTAACATGTGCATACGTTCTAATGTTGGTGTCACTGAAACATAGTTTGGTAAAATTCTTGTGTTCATAAGATCGAGCACGATCGCAAGTTTCCTGGAAGAATTTAATCTTGGTAGCGGTGGCCTGCTCAGTGGGTCTGTGCCTTCGTATCGCAATACTGCCTGTCTCATATGTGCGTTTAAGCCTTCAAAATGTTCTTCGTTAACCGATTCCAGACTCTCGGTTGTTGGTTCTACCGTTTCGGCTTCTAGTTGTTGTCCAGGCGCTTGAAGTTCCTCATTGTTGTTGTTGTCATCTATGTCTATGTGTTCGCCGTGGATCTCTAGCTCAACTTCCCGTTTGATAGCGTTAAGTCGCGTTTCTGGAATTCGGTTATTTCTTAGAATAGTTCGATACTGATCTGACACTCTTTGTTCAGACACTTGCATGTGTGGAAACTCCCTGCAGAACTCGGCATGCAGTTGTTGTCGGTAGCCGATCATCTCTTGTCCTAAGTTTGTCACCCTGTAAAAAATACGCATAATCGATTCATTCATGGACACAGTCCATTTCATGCGTCGTCGTTGTAATCCCGCCTCTGTGAACGCTGGCTGAAGTTCCCGCGCAGCACCTTCGGTGGGTGGAACCCTAGTTCTCGTTTGGCTCCCATGTTGTAGATGTTCGTGTAGTTGTTGGGCTGTAGCTGTTTGTGCAACAGGGGCCCGCCTCATCAGCGCCCTGTCACCGACGTCCCGCTCGCTGTCATGTCCAGCGCCGGCTCCAGACATGCCCTGGCGATATTATTATTATTATTATTATTATTATTATTATTTGGAAGAACGAATTAGAAGGCAATGGGAAATGGACAACTTTCAGACGATTCCAATCATCGTGTCAACAACTGGTGTTATACCAAAAAGTTTGCTGAGAAACATCAAAGAGCTGGGTCTAACTGATAATCTTTACAGGTCCATGCAGAAAGCGGTACTACTTGCGACAGCCCGAACCATCAGGAAATTCATGGGGAATGCAGGAACCTCCAACAACATCAATGTAAACTAAGACCCGATAACATGCCAAGGGTCTCGTCTGAGCCAGATCCTTATGGTATCCGGGATACCTGGGATCTGAGTGAATGTTCCCCGTAGAGGGAGTGCGAATGCTTTTTGGCTAAGTCGATAATAATAATAATAATAACCCACAATGAGCGGAACGAGTTCAGGTTTTTAATTTTAATATAGGGAAATATACGTTGTAATATTATTTGATAGTTTTATTTTATATTCAAATAGGTAGGTATTACATTTGTATTCTACAAGTTTTTATATGTAACTATTTATACTTCAACTTATCGTAACTATGTATTATTTTATCTTATGTTTTCTTTTATTTTATTTACAAAAACCAATGGTCACTATTTAACACTTTTGACTACTGTGTGTACCAAAGTTGGTACACACTTGATGTTTAGCAGAAACTGTGTGTCTGCATGTGGCCACAGGCAATAGCATGGTTCTACGTGCTGTGTACACGAGGCAGACACAGTATCCACACATTTAAATGCACCTATCAATTCGTTTAGTTTCTAGCAAAATTCTGGCGAAGCAGTTTGAACTTTTTTTAACAGATGGCGCTACTACTGATAGATTCTGGATGCACTGCTATTTCTATGGCCTTCCAATGGGTCTTCTATCTGGCGTGGTTAGTGTTTATTTGTTTATTAGTATGTAAAACAGAGCAAAATAAAAGTAATAGTATATAGGTAAATGGAAGGTTAAAAGAGACATTTTGTTCCTTACAACCGGATCTGTTCCAGAAATGGTTGAGATACAACAAAAAGGGATATTGTGAGAAAACCTACAATAGTGCAATACAACCGGGTAAAATCATTCATATAGACGTTTCGGACCAGAAAAAAACTTACAATTCGCCGTGATACAGAAAAGTGGGTGTAGAGCTTTTAGTCAATACAACAGTTGTAAACGCAAATACTGACAAGCCATAACAGGAAAAATAATATGAATATCATAAAATTTCAAGAAATCTGGAATACAATTTTTAGTGTGGGAAACACGCAAATTGAGAAAGAAGAAACTCACCACCTTGAAAGCAGTCACAAACTCATTGATACAGAAAAAAGGCGTAAATGTATGTTACAAACATTAGGTACAGTGCTAGGAAAACGGACGAGGATATGCAATAAAGTACAGAAAACGTGATAAATTGTCTTGCTAGGCAAGCAATGACAAATTCCTTTGTACAAATTGTTTTTTTGAAACCCATAATAATTGTCAGACAAAAAAATAAACATTGTATCCAATTATGGTACACACAGTCTTAGCAGGTAAGAATGTTACCGACGTAAATTCACCTGAAACTGTGTGTACAATTTTATGACACACAATTTAGGGTAATTTTTTGATAAAAAAATGTTTTAAGTTTGCATTTGTGACAAACCTTAACAATAAATAATTAGCTATTTAATATAAATGTTTTACTTTCAGGGAAAATAATTAAATAGTTTGACCAGTAGTCAAAGTGTTAATTTAAACAATAATCAATATTATTTTTAACACCTTGTCTTAATATTGATTATTATTTAAATTATTTTACAATAACATTCTTATGTTTCAAAAATTTTATGTTACACAAAGGTTTCGTTAAAATATCTGCTGTCATTTCTTCTCTTGGTAAGTACTCGATTTTGATTAAGCCTTCTTTAACTTTTTCATTAATAAAATGAAATCTTACATCAATATGTTTACTTCTGTTAAATTGCCCATTTTTTATCAATTTCATTGCGCTTTGATTGTCCATTTTTAATTTAACTATTACTTCTTGTTGTACGATTTCTTCCAGTAAAGTTTTCAAATATAAAAGTTCCTTCACACAATCTGCAGCTGCTATATACTCAGCTTCTGTCGTAGACAATGCAACTATTTGTTGTTTTCTTGAACTCCAACAAATTGGACCATTATTCAAAAATATTATATATCCTGATGTGCTCTTTCTTGTTTCTATATCACCTGCAAAATCAGCATCACAATATCCAATTAATTCAAAATTCTTATTATCTTTCTCATATATAATTCCATAGTTCTTTGTCGATTTTAAGTATCTCATAACTCTTTTCATGTTGATAATATCCAATTTTGAAAAATTTCCATTTTACGACTTCCATAATTTACTGCATATGCTACATCTGGTCTAGTTTTGTTTGAAATATATAAAAGACTTCAAATTATTTCTCTGTAGGTATGGATATTGATAACTTGAAATGTCACTTGACTTTAGTACATCTGAAATGTCATTTGACTTTAGTACATCTGAAATGTCATTTGACTTTTGTAATAATGGCATCATGGGCGTCGTTGCTTCTTTTGCATTCTCCATTCCAAATTTAATCAAAATATTTTCTACATAATTTTCTTGATCAATTTTCATAAAATTTTTACCTCTTGAAATTTTAATACTTGGAAATTTATCTACTTCATTATATTCTGTTACTTCAAATTCCTTTTCCATATTTTTCAGCAAATCATTAATTTCTTCGTTATTTTCTCCAACAATTAATCCATCATCGACATATATTGACTTCTTCTCTTCTTCTATAGCTTCTTTCCATTTCATACTTTCTTCACCATTTATTGCTTGTTCATATGTTAATAAAACAGTCTTGTTCATATGTTAATAAAAAAGTCTGCCTGCAAATATCAAGCACAACACCAGTGCTTCGCAGTTCAGGAGGGAGGTGATCAAGCACTTGTGTAGAGTAGAACCATATTCTGTGAATGAGTTTTTAAATTTTTGAATTTTTATATTTTTAAATTTTCGAATTTTTATATTTTAAATTTTTCATTTTTTTAATATGTAAATGTGTTCGTATTATAATGGGATGTCTATGGCATCTTTATTTTGTACTGTCTTTCTTATAAAGTGTGACCCGTTTCATACATTGCATTGTAATTTCTTTATGTTGTAATGTCTTCTGAAACTAAATAAACTTACTTACTTACTTACTTACATAATCATCATACCTTTTTGGTTGTATTATCTTTCTTCCTTGTCTACCTTCTCTACTACCTTGTCTTAACCTTTGCTTTTCTTCCATATTTTTATCTTCTTGTTCTTTCATCAATTCATTCTGTTCAACTTTTTCATTTTCTTGTGTTGATTTTATTTTATCTTCATTTTCTTTTATTTCTTCTTCACTTTCTTCAACTGATTTTATTTTATTTGTGTTCTTTGTTTCTCTTCCATTTTCATTTTCTTCTTCATCTTCAATTATTAATTTTATCTTATTTTTCTTCTCTTCTATTATTATTTTATTTGGTTTCTTAAAAATCACATCTCTTCTTAACACTATATCATTCTTCTTTAATATATTCTTTCAGGTATTCAGCAGTTTCACTTTTATTTTTTAATAAGTATACTACTATGAAGTGTGTGTAGTCATCAAGAATTGTTAATATATAATTTTTACTATCCCAAGTTTCTGGATCAATTGGGCCACATAAATCTGTATGTATTTTTTTTATATTCATTTTTATTTTTTCTTCCTTCAAAAACTGTCTCATAATCTTTCATTATATAAACGTATTCTTTGTCAAATAAAACTTACCCATTCTTCTCGGTTATTGCTTTAACAGATAACAAATTCTTGCTCAAATCAGGTACATATAAAACATCATTTAATTTACACTTGTTATTTTCAATTTTTCCCAACACCCTCAGCAACCATTTCTGTATTTTTCTTTGCGACACCAATTTCTATCTTCTTTTTGTTAAAATTTTTAAATAAATTTACATTGTTTACCATATGTGAGGTTGAACCAGAATCGACCACAAAAATACTGGTATTTCCAATATTGTTTTCTTCTTTTTGTTCTACCATAAAAGATGTCTTTTTATCATTACCAATATTATTGTTGTTTTGTTTGTTTCTAAAGAAGCAGTTGGATTCATTGTGATTAGATTTTTTACAAATTTTGCATATACTTGTATTTTCAGTTTGATTATTAGGATTTCTTCTACAATCTCTTGTAAGATGGCCAAAATTATTGCATTTATAACATTTAATTCCATCTCTCTTCTGTTTACAAAATTTTGATATGTGTCCTAGTTGATTACATTTAAAACATCTTCTTTCATTACTTGCAAAAGCTACAGATTGTCCTACATTTTCTTTTTCTTTATACATATTTTCTTCAAAAAGTAATCTTGACGTTAAGTTTGTTATTGTTCTTTCCGTTTTTGGCGTTGATTCCCATGCAGTTCTAAAATTTTTAAATCTTTCTGGCAATGTACTTAAAATTTTTGACATTAACATTTCTTCATTTATGTCTTGTTTCATTTTATTCAGACGAAAACTTAAATTCTCCAATTTACTAATATGTGTTGAAATATCGGTTCCTCTTTCATACTTGAAGCTAAAAAACTCTTGTAGCAGATTGCATTTTTGTTGGCTGTTGTCCTTTTGAAAAATCCCTTTAATTTTAATGTACATTTCATTTGCATTTTTGCAATTTATACATGTAATAACATCCTTTTGTCGATCGTTGATGTTAAAATTCTTTGAGCTTGAGCATCATTTTTTAACCATTTATTTTTATTTTCTTGAGTCATTGTATCATTATACTTGTCTTCACCATTTACTATTTCAAGTAAACCACCAGATTTAAATAGAATTGTTATTTGAAAATTCCATAGTTCATAATTTTCAGTATTCTTCAATTTTTCTATTTGGTTGATTTCTTCACCACTGATATATTCACTTTCCATGTTTTTATTTTATTTTATTTCCTTTTGACTAGGCTTCTCTCTTAACTTCTTCCTTTGTATTTTAGTTTTTAATTTTAATTGACTTTGACTTCTTCCTTGCTAATGACAGCTTCTATTTTAATTTTTTTTATTTTAAAGAACAGCTGGGATTTTCTGGGCCCGTAACCTGTTCAGGTTTTTAATTTTAATATAGGGAAATATACGTTGTAATATTATTTGATAGTTTTATTTTATATTCAAATAGGTAGGTATTACATTTGTATTCTACAAGTTTTTATATGTAACTATTTATACTTCAACTTATCGTAACTATGTATTATTTTATCTTATGTTTTCTTTTATTATAATCAATATTATTTTTAAGAGAACGAATAGCGAGTAGAGCATGTCAACTCCGAGGACTGTCGAACTTGCCGAGAATTTCTAGTTATTATTTTTTATAGACTTAGCCAAAAGGCATTCGCACCCCCTCTAAGGGGAACATGCACTCAGATGACGGGTGTCCCGGATACCAGGAGAATCTGGCTCGGACGAGACCCTTGACATGTTATCGGGCCTTAGGTGATATGGATGTTGTTGGATGTTCTTGCATTCCCCATGAATTTCCGGACAGTTCTGGCTGTCACAAGTAGTGTTGCTTTCTGCATGGACCTGAAAAGATTATTAGTTAGACCCAGCTCTTTGATGTTTCTCAGCAGAGTTTTTGGTATAACACGAGTTGTTGACACGATGATTGGAACCGTCTGAACGTTCTCCTTTTCCCATTGCCTTCTAATTGGCTCATCTATTTAATATTTGTTGGTCCAATTGCTTGTTGAGGTCTGCCAATCCTCTTGCACCTAGTTGATGCGGCAGAGTTTTTCTTTCTGCGGCGCTACGGGGATGACGTTTATGAGCTTTTGTTAGTAGTGTTCTAACTTTTCGCTGCAGATATCCGTATTGGTCCAATTCACAGGAATAACTTATTATTATTATTATTATTATTGTTATTATTATTACAACAGATTTATAATAATAATAAAATTGTCACCCAAGAGAAGAAAGTTTTGTACAGTAGCTGTCGGTATGTTGTGCAATAAGAAATGCAAAATAATAAAATATGATACTTCAATAATGTCCATTTTGGTTGGTCAATTTTGTGACACTGTCAGTTTCCACAAATTTTCTGTCCTAGTTAGATATTTGGACAGCAGGCCAGTGCCTGCGGTCGAATGGACACAAATGGCCACACACTTACAGTTCCTGGTAAAATCAGCAGCACCGGCCGTCAGCAGTTAGCTGTCTCACCGACCATGGACTGCAGGCTGACTGGTCCTGAATGGGGGCCTTATGTGTGGCAGTGATCAGTACTATTCTATGGACAGCACTTAATAGCACTTAATACTGTTTTCATCAACGTCAAGGGTAGCGTGGAATATTGTCACAAACAATGTGGTGAACCTTGAAGTGTTGCATAATAGTTGAACTGAGTATTTTTTCGCCTTCGTCAACCTCTTGTTCGACTCAGAGCAAAAAGAGTTCTGGACAAAATGTAGATTCACGGTATTGCTAATTAATAGCTAATTAATAGCTTCATCTGTGTATTCTTATATGTGTCAAACTGACTTACTACATACGCCCCCTTTTGTCTTTGATTAGTAGACATATGTTCGGACATCTTCAATTCATGTGTATATGTGTCAGACAAAGACGCCAATAGATCGTTTGGCGATGACATGTACGCCAACATTTCCAGAATCGTAGGTTACTTTTATAAATCATAAATAGTCGGACCGTTGACGTGAAAACAAAATCACAATAGATATAATAGCACAGAAGCACAACGTAGTTCCAATGTGTCCTTATTAATAATGACACCTCACCATTATCATCAGAAATGTACATATGACAAGAGCTAGATTGGAAAGGAATAGTTTAAAAGGAAAGTTCAGATTTATGTAGTTCCTTCTTACTACACTAATATTTCACAAACATCATCATTAATATTTTAATTGTAATGTTTGAATTAGAATGTAATACATGCCCTATCTCTCATGTTATGTTGGCACAAAGAATAAAAAATAGTCAGAAATGAATTTAAACCAAATTTTCGTAATCGGTTAAAATCCACTAATGATATCCAACTCCTAATACATAGTAGTGTGAAAACAAAACATAAATCCTTAGACAAGGAAAGAGAGAAGACACCGCTTGCCTACCCTGCTGTGTATAGATTTTGTTATGTCGTTTTGAACGGCGACCCTTTTATATGTGGCAGACAAACCGAGTACATTGTGAGTTTATTTTGTGAATTAAAACTAACAGTGATTAAGGGGAAAATATACTCTTACAATGGTGGATTGTTCAGTGTTTGGATGCAAAAGCAGAAGTGAAAAGCAAGAGCCCGGGATTTCGTTTCGCAGGTAAATATTTAACAAGCTACCTTAGAAAGATGCTCTAAAACTTTATTTTTTCTCAATATAACTTCTTCAAATTCCTTCTACCTTTTAGTATGATAAAGTGCATTGTTTTGTTTGTAAATAGGACCAATATAATTATTTTTTAACAGTGTTTTTACTGAAAATTTCTTAATTGATTGTGATAGTTTCCATGGGCGTGCATTATTTATTTTATTTTGATTGATTTGAAATCGCCACAAATAAATATATTTCAGCACTTGATACTAGCTTTACATTTGGGAAATTATCTGCAAATAAATACGAATATTACAAATTACATGTAAGTCGAAATTAACTTTTTCATTTTTAATATTTTTGTGATATTGGCTAAGAACGCGTTTCATGCTACGTCACTGGCCTGTCATGCGATGTGGCAGTCGGTAACATGGCCGCGAGCACTGTTAGGCATCTTCTCCCTTTCCTTGTCTAAGCATAAATCAATAGCGGGAAGTACCCCAGCCAAAAATTACTATCTTATAAACTAAAAAAGTAAATAATCAAATAGGATAAGGATCATATACTCACAC
The DNA here is from genome assembly GCA_963920635.1 of Pseudeuparius sepicola. Taxonomy (NCBI): domain Eukaryota; kingdom Metazoa; phylum Arthropoda; class Insecta; order Coleoptera; family Anthribidae; genus Pseudeuparius; species Pseudeuparius sepicola. The sequence goes on along the minus strand of OY987302.1, from coordinate 38,584,185 downwards.
TGCTATTTACTCTGTATTCAGATGCTGATCCTTGGACGGATCTTTGGAATGACATTTCATTAGTATCATCAAGTATAAATACAGCAGTTACGGATGCACTACAAATAAATTAACATTAATGAAAATGTGCCTTCAAACACTGTCGATGCTGTTTAGGAAGAAGTTGTACAAACACATATTATATTTATGTTGTCCCACCACTTGCTGTTGCCTGCAATCCTGACAGTGGTGTGTAGAGACAGCTCTTCCCCCAGCAATACAATGGGTACAAGATGAAAATGATAGCCTTATTAGGTATACATTAATTTGTCTTAACTTGAAATAATGTATATCTACAAAACCAGGGAATCTTATATTGGTCTTTATGGTCTGCCCTTCCTTCCTGTATAACTAGGAGGAAGGGCCCACCAGGGAAATGTCAAACTGCTATCGAAATTAGCTGGCAGAACAAAAAATATATTTCAAGTATATATTTTAATTTTGGACAGTGATGCTTCTCAGAGTGATCAATTGGAACAATATGGATGATTTTCGAATTTTGAGATATTGGATCCATATCAGTGGCGTCGCCAGAATATGGTCTTGGGGTAGGATAACCTGACGTCTAATAAAAATGTATACAGGATGTCCCTAAGATGGTTTTTATTATTTATCTTCTTTATTTTTCGATTTTAGAAAAAAGTGTTAAATAAAAATTAAACGATAAAAAATCTTCTACAATTGTAGGAGATTAGCTTACATACAGCTTGTCCCATGTTTGGATCTTAATACAACCTTGTGATTTGATATGGAAAAAATAGCATCACAGGAGAAAAATTTTCAGATTTTCAATGTCAAATGGTTGAAATGAATCAGAAAATACCCTAACACAAGCATAAAATACTACATAAGTCAAATGGTGTAACTTTTCTTTGTTAACTATAAGCTCTTAACCATTTATGCAGTAACCAAGAAATACCTACCCTATTTAAGTGTTAACAAAGTTATTGTTTACTGTTGATTTTTCACTGACAACAATTCAATTATTATCAATATCCTTAGTGATGTGGAAGTAGAGCAATATAAACTATTATAGTGCCTATAAAATATTTGCGACAATCTATAAAATAATAATCATATCCTTGCAAAGGGCCACACTATATACAGTGTGTCCCAGGATTAGCGAATTTATAGGTTTAAATGACAAAAAAAATTCGAGTTGAAAATTGAGCTTCTGGAGTTTCGCCCTGCTTAGTTTGAAACTAACTTTTCACATAATTTTACTTTCGAAAAATCAAGTACACCTTGGAAACTTTGAAAATACTGATTTTGTACACTAGTAAAGTGCCCCTTCTGTAGCCTTTAAGACAAAATGTTATAACAGAAGGTTGTTCAGAATGAAAAACTGAGTATCTGTGCAAAATTTCAAAATCATAGGCCTCGTTTGATTTTTGTCCTTTTTTTATTGGAAAAGTGGGAAAAAGTGACGTTTTGGTAAAAGATATTAAACAATATTATTAAAGAAAGTTGTTCAGAATTGAAAATTGTGTACCTATGCATTAAAATAACTTTGACAGTAACTCTACCTACACAGACAATAGAAAAACCAAGCACACCTAATGATAAACAGTCAAAAAATTAATGTAGCCGATTATTACTAAATTAAGCATATGTAGCATAAAATTTTCAATTCTGGACAACTTTATTTAATAATATTTTGTAATATCTTTTACCAAAAGGTCACTTTTTCCCACTTTTCCTATAAAAAAGGACAAAAATCAAAGGAGGCCTAGGATTTTGAAATTTTGCACAAACACTCAGTTTTTTTATTCTGAACAACTTTCTTTAATAACATTTTGTCGTAAAAGCTACAGACGGGGCACTTTACTAGTGTACAAAATCAGTATTTTCAAAATTTCCAAGGCGTACTTGATTTTTGGAAAGTAAAATTATGTCAAAAATTAGTTTTTAACTAAGCAGGGCGAAACCCCAGAAGCTCAATTTTCAACTCTGATTTTTTTTGTCATTTACACCTATAAATTCGCTAATCCTGGGACACACTTACATATAATTTTTGCATAAAGGCCAGTGTCTTAGATATACAATGTGGCCCACTTGAAACCTGAACATCCCTATAAAATTTGTATTTATCATCCGATATTAATCGAGTTGTGCCGTTTTACCCTGTACTTCAGGGCAAAACCGCACATTTTATTTTAACCCTTTCATTGCGCATAGCTCAAGCGCCGCTGCTATTGCCATGCGTAATTAATTTACCGGTTGCGAGAATATTTATCTGGAGCAGTAGTTCAAATCGGTATTTTTTTTGTATTTATTTTTGTGTTTTTAGAAAAAATAAAAAAAAATAAAAATGTGATCAAATTTAATTTGAGTCGCAACGTTGCCGGATGCAGCAGGTTTGGTCACACTTAACTGCCACCCATAAATATGGATAAAACACACGTGCGAAAAAATCTGACTAGAGCAGTCAGATCCAATTTAATTTTTAGTCGCGAGATATCTCACCTGGAGCAGTTAACCTCTTTGCGAGAAAATACGTCTTGAGCTGTGAAAGGGTTAAAAAAGGAAAGCCTACTACCGCATATTCTATGGATCAAAATTGACCAAATCATATTGGGCACATTTTTGTTAAAAAATCTGACTATTCCGCTGAATTGGGAATCCCTTAAAACGGATTTGTACCAAATTTTGTTAAAAAATATCGAACAATAAAAATTCTAGAAACCAATGAAAATCACGATGTAACTACCTATTTTACTTGCCTACTCGCTTAAAAATCAAGTTGCATGCGGATTAAAAACAATTAAAACTGTAACTTTCTTTATTACAGATAACAGTAATGTCAATAGGCATACCTAAATACAAAAACCCTAATGTAAAAATTATGAGGTATAAAAAATGTATCGAAGTAAATGGTGGATTAGTAGAAAAAAATTATATTTTATTTTTACTTTACTAAACAAAAAATAAGCACTTACAGTGATCCTGTCATAAATTTCTATCCAAGAATTTCTAATTGTGCAGCATTTTCCCCTGGATATGGTCAAAACTTGTTGCCAGTAAAGGACAGGTAATACACAGGGTGTTACAAAAAATAGGTTTAGAGGGCATTGAAAACGGCATAATATGTTGACTGCCCTTATCAAGGTGCAGACTTACCTCCTACTACGATTTTTTTAAAAGCCACATTTGGAGAAATCACGAAAGGCATTGAAAATTATAGGAAAAGTTATTCAGAATAACCTCAAACCCACAAATATCGGGTTTTGTCAAAATTGGAAAAAGGAAAAAAATCCCAAATGATTTTTCTCAATTTACAATCATGAAAATCTGTCATTGTACCCTTGTGCAACTGATTCTAATAAGTTTGTCCTTATTGAAAACCCTGCAAATACAATTTTCTATGCAAAACTTAAAACGAAAATTTCTATTAAGGACGGAAATAAAACGTCATCACCTCGCGACGACCTTCATTTGACCGTGTTCCTAACTATGATAAATGTTGCTAAAACATAAATTGGGTACTGGAGTGCAAAAATTGCGCAACAGAGCGAGAATAAAAAGTAATGTTTCGCCTTGCTAAAATAAATTTCCGTTCCTTATAAGTTGTTTTGTTGCCCGGCAAGGTCGTTGGTCGGAACCAGGGATCTAGGGGGAGGCAGGCGGACCGACCCCCTTTTTTATACAAATAACAGCACATCGCTCCCATCCTGGCGTATTTTGGGATTGAAACTGAATTGTTAAACACAAAATAATAATATGAATATTTACGCTCCTTTATTTTTATATATTTTTTCATAGTTATTAAGAATATTGTTGAGTAAAATATTAAGTAAGAGGACTACCTACCGGCTGTCAAATCTACTGTCATGACATAATAATTCTCCCTCAAAACCGCATGAATGATCACAATACTTACCCTGACATTTAGAATTTATGTCACTATAGTTTTATCTTTTATCGTTCTATTAACTTTTCATTAAGTACTTAATATTGATAAACCGAAAGAAATTAAAATTCTGTTGTATTTGATCCAAAGTTGACGTAAAGTTGTGAATTTTGTTAGATACGTGAAATACCTACTATTTTCTGATATCTTAATATATGTATTATTTTGGCATACATTTAGAGAATGTAATGTAAATAAATTTATAGGTACTACCATCGAAGTATTTACGTAGTAGATTCTTCTATGGTACTACCTAAATGCTTGCCGGTACATCAACTTTGTGTCAAACATAATAGAATTTTAAAGCGTTAATATAATTTTCTTTTGAAAAAGACATTATTCTTATCGATATTTTTTAGTAATAATAAAAAGTTAATAGGATACTCGTATATTATGTTGTGATATAAAATAGTTTTTACGAAGTAATGACTTTTTAAAATTTTAAGAAATTTTCTAAATAGGAAATAGGCGCTTATGTAACATTAAAATAGAAACGACTTTTTCAAGTTAAACGTTTTGAAATTGTAACAAATAAGCCAATTTTTAGGTATTTTATTTTTTAAATATAATTTTTGACAGATTACGAAAGTCACGTGACCACGTTTGAGTCGGTTATTTTTCCTCGTTTTTAATCGAAAGGTAACCCCAAAGTTAACTGAATATGTGTTCTATTATTATCCGTTAATAAAAAAAATGTTTAAATTAATAAAAAGTTACATTTTGCACCATCTTCATTTTTTCCAAAAAGGTTTTTTGGTTATAACTTTTGTTTGACGTTCGATTGTTTTTTTCCAAACTACATTACATTGTTTGGAAAAAACTGCAACAAACTGGTTTTTAAATCATTAATTTGTCTCAAAAAATACGGAATGGTTAAATTGAATGTTCCTATCACCTTCAGGCGGACACCCTGTACCTAATAAAAATATTATTAAAAAATAATAGTACTTTTTGAAATTGAGCCCATGTGTTGACAGGTGGCCATGATTACAGCCCAAAAGTAAAGTTACACACATTGTTTAATGTGCTTTTTGAACCTAACAAAAAAAAGTTTATCAAAATCGGTAAACAAATAAAGATATTTTACCGGGGTGGTAACTCCTTAACGGAGGTCACACTGTAGATGTTTAACATATAGGTACAGAACATGTTCTTTCGCATCAATATATCGTTTTCTTTTTCATTTTTTATTTTCGAGATATGTATTTATCTTAATTATTGCGTTACTTAAAATGTGTGTTTGAATGTAGTGTTAATGCAAACGAAGAAACACCTTATGTACACATAAAAGACCATGTTTCATTTCATTGAAAAAACTAAACATAATTTTGTAGAACTTTTAAGCCAGCAATACTATACCTACAGAAAACGTGCCGAATCACATTCTTTAAATAAAGATATGCCTTTAACAGTAAAAAACACAGTAGACATTCAAGTGACCTTGAAAACGTCATCTGCCTACAAGTGAAAACGTGCGTCTTACATTGCACCTCATAATATGCTTCAACTTTTATGTGATTTTTTGTGATTTTCGTTTTTGAGATATTTATAATAGCTGCATATTTATTAAAATGGAACACCCGGTATAGATCATTTTCGACATACCTATACATATAGAGACATAATAGACATGAATCCTCCCCTAATGTCAGTTTATATGCTAACGATTGTGTTTTCCTCACGAAAAATACATAACGGCGACATAACTATAAGAACATAACAGTACCCAACCCACACATATAAATAATGCAAAGTCAACTAAAGCAGTTTTTAGTGCCGCCGTGTACCTTTCAAGCTAAAAATCAATGAACCATTGCTAAAAAGAGAGGGGTTAAAATCACAGATCGGAGTCTTTGAGCTACGAGGGTCTCCCGAATATACCTTTTGAAGTTTTATATTTTTTTAATATTAAAAATTCGCAATTCATACTATATGGAAGTAATACAAAAACATAAAAAAGTAATCAGACAGCTTAGTTGATTAAATATTATATCGCCAAAACGTAAAATTGATCATATGAACATAATATATGTAATTATTAAACTGGACCTGTAACAACAGCGTCAACTGTTTATCGATCGTCTGTTTTTCGCGCCATCTGATAAATAATAGCCACACTTTTGCATTCCCGCTGCATAATTTAAGGGGTATTTTGCCTATGTTTTTTATTTACAACAATGGATAAATACAATGTTTATTACCATGTTTTCGTTCCGAGCATATTCCGAAACCTATGCCAATCTTAACGAAGGTAAAATTCCGGCTCAAGAGACAAAATAGACGAATTTATGCCGGCATAAAGTTTGAAATTCAAAAAAAAATCTCGCCCATAACTTTTAAATAAGTGTCATTAGTATCTATGGATATTTTAAAAATACCCGTATTTTTTGTAATCCTTTGAAATTCGCTACTTTTTCCAGCTAGTTGGAAATAAAAATACATTGATACAGGCAACCAAACATACAATGGCGAGCCCCCCCTTAATTTATTTTCAGTGCAATATTTAATTTTCTGCAATTTTGATAAAAATCAGTATTTGTGGGCTTGAGGTGATTCTGAATAAATTTTTCTCAGAAAATTTTTGGTTAATTTTTTAAAAATGGCTTTCAAAGAAAATCATAGTTTGCTGTGAGTCTGTACCTCGTGAAGAGTTATAGAGTCGACAGATGCAGCTTGCGATGCCTTCCAAATGAAAGTTTTTTAAAATGTAGCAACAAATACAAATTTCACATGGATGTTCCAGACCAAATCTAAACACAATGTACAGGCGTATTCATACTATTCACGAATGGTTAAGCTAGAAAAAATTGAATGTATGAAAGTTGTAGGAAATTTTCATGTGATATCAGCACACTTATCAGATTTTATACAGCGTGTTTTTGAAAAATGGGAGCATATTTAAGGGACATTCCTTTTTCTTGCTCTTTTGGGCTCAGAGATAATAGAAAAAGTAATTTTAAGGTGGGTTGCTCATATAAACATCGGTCGTAAAGTTCTTCGTTTCTAAAATGTATCAAGATTTTGAAAAAGATTTTATTTTTTAATTTCTACACTGAAAGATGTGTGTACAGAGAAACATAAGAATGTGTAATAGGCCAGGCAATGGGGAGTTTCTATTCGCAAAAGGTCGGAGAGAAATGAAATTTGGTGGGATGGTAGACATAGGTCCCCTGATAGTACACCTGAGTTTGCGACCTCAGGGTGTTGCCGCTCGAGGGGTGGGGGGATGAAAACTCTGCGTCGGGACGCTTTTCGGGAAATAGCGCCGTTGTGGTAAGCCCTATCGAAAAAAAGTTGAAATGAAATATGTATGGTTTTTACAGTTTTCGTCTGCGACCAATAGTTTCCGCTCTACGCCGTGCCAAAGTTGGGGGTGGGTTTGCAATTTTCAACAAAATCAGAATTTCATCGCGGATTAAGACGAATATCGCTATTAAACAATTCTGTAATATTTTTTTTCTGAAAGAGTAATGTTTTCCGAGTCGGCAGATGCCAGGTTTGATACATTTGGTCGTGTATAATAAAATATATGATTTTTTGAAGCACGCCGCTACATGCTCCGATGAGAGTATTTTCTAATTGTTAATGTCTACGCCGCCACATTTATTAATTTTGTGCATACATGAAACAAGAAAATGTCATTATCAACTCGTTTCCACACTACCCTTGAGGTAGAGTTGATCGGTCCGTTTTTTTTAACGTGGTATCCCCAAGAGGTCTAATCCACGGTCGATATCGTTTATTTTACTTTGAGTCTCTTGCAACGTTGTAAAGCTGACTCGCCTTCATTGGCATCATCCTCGGACATCAATTCAGAGACAGAATCGGCAAACTCGGCGTTGCGTTGTCTGTTTGGTCCTCATCGTCCTGTATCTGATTGGAAACGTTTTCGGCATCTTCTGTGTTGTCGTCGTCTAACGCAATCAGGTCTGGAATGTTTTCGCAGGACGTCCCAATACAGTGTAAACACAGAACCGAACATTTTAATCCTGCCTTCCGGCAACCACAAGCAGGTCCACAACCTTTCTGGCATCTGCACGAGATGCTCTTAAGTAAAACATCTGGAGCTGGTTCCTTTGAAATCCGTATTGCGTCCAGTCCTGTGCTTGTTCTTCGCCATCCATGATCTTCTGGAGGCTTCTGAACTCCCCGCCAGCTCTGTACTTGACAATATGTACGCAATGAATGATGGCGGCACGCGTCGGATGTTGGTGGCAGCGCCGCGAGATTGAATGAATTTTTGGCGACAGCCCGTACAAAGTTCATATACCGCAGAGAGTCCAACTTACCCTGTTCACTTCCTGCACCATACTGCCTCAACATAAATTCTACCTCAAGGGTGGTGTGGAAACGAGTTGATAATGACATTTTCTTGTTTCATGTATGCACAAATTAATAAATGTGGGGGCGTAGATATTAACAAATAGAAAATACCCTCATCGGAGCATGTAGCGGCGTGCTTCAAAAAATCATATATTTTATTATACACGACCAAATATATCAAACCTGGCATCTGCCGACTCGGAAAACTATACTCTTTCAGAAAAAAAAATATTACAGAATTGTTTAATAGCGATATTCGTCTTAATCCGCGATGAAATTCTGATTTTGTTGAAAATTGCAAACCAACCCCAAACTTTGGCACGGCGTAGAGCGGAAACTATTGGTCACAATTTTGTTCACTATATATTTCATTTCAACTTTTTTTCGATAGGGCTTACCACAACGGCGCTATTTCCCGAAAAGCGTTCCGACGCAGAGTTTTCATCCCCCCACCCCTCGAGCGGCAACACCCTGAGGTCGCAAACTCAGGTGTACTATCAGGGGACCTATGTCTACCATCCCACCAAATTTCATTTCTCTCCGACCTTTTGCGAATAGAAACCCGTTTTTTATACCCATTGCCTGGCCTATAATAAAAAGTTTCTAAATTAACCAGTGGCCGAGATACGGGTACTGGGTACCACTCATTAGATACAAAATTTAGTACAGCCCTGAACAGAATAAAAAAATATAGCATTTTTAGAGAGAATTCAATTTCAAGAAAAAAGCACACCTTGACTTTTTCCTATGTCATCAATTTCGTCGCTTCAATTTTTGCGACAAAATTATTACTAAAAATATTTGTTCTAAAAGATTATTCGCTTTTTGTAAAAAAATATTTCAGAAATTTTTCAAGTCTCGTAGACATTAACAATTTTTTTTGTCTAAAACTCTGTTGCCACTTTCAAAAGAATCATTTCCTAAATATTTGACGGATAAATTGTAGATTTCAACTTATTATTTAAATTTTAATATTGTCCTGCCATCTAGTGGCGAGCTTTTCTGTTTGATACTCTTTGGTAACAAATACAAATAGAGTCAGATAGTGGCAGATTTAGGTGTCCCCATTTTCACATAAAAGCCTCGAAAAGTGTTGAAAAGTACATCTATGTTTAATTAAATGAAGGGAAATTTACGAGTGGCCCCTGGGGATAACATATGGAAAATTCGATTTTCATATACAGGGTGTAACTTTGATAAGTACAGAAATTTTAAGGGCAGGTCGGGAAAAATGCGCTTGTTACGCCTATGCATATTAAGGTCGAAAATAATTTTTTAAAAAACGCTATTAAAACCCCTTTTTCCGACGCCACAGCCAGGGGTCCTTGACCTTGCCGGGACCACTGGAACTGAGGCCCATTCAGGCGGATCCCCCCCAATTCCCTTGTGCAGCGTTGTCAGACGTATAGCTCTTTCACAGTATTTCAGGAATAGTCTTTTAACTAATTTTTGAACAAATCTTTAATGGTTCTTTTAGCAAATAGCATGCAAAAAAACTACCTTTCGGATGCCTGGATGATGTTCCTTGCGGGTGTCGTACCCCTTTCTTATGTTATCCAAAAATTCTCTCAAAAATCACAAGAAGCACTAGGTAACTAGTTGCCAGTCGAATCGCTTTTTCCGAGGCTTTTTCGCAGTATTTGAAGAATATTAACACAACCATGTATCATTTGGTGTACGTGGAGATTAAATAAATAAATAATTTTTGGACAACTCCTTAATGGTTCTTTTATCGAATAGCTCGACGAATAGCATGAAAAAGCCTACCTTTGAGAAGAATCTATTATTTTTACTATTTTCTTGTGTTTAGATACTATCCAAAAATCTTCACAAAATCACATAAAGCACTAAGTACCTAACTAGTGGCACTATTTTTATACGATAGTCGCGAAGGTATAACACTTCGTAGTATCTTTTTACGGAAATACGAGCAAAACACTTGTTTTTTTCACCGCACACTTAAAGTGGCGCGACTCGAAATATTAGGGACGTCTCGGTTTCCCTCAGCTGATTTATTCCAACGGGGTACTCGACTAGGTGGATTGTACAATTAGATCCATACCGTATGCGTCTAATAAAACCCGAATTTTCGCGAACCCTTGAAGCTGCTTCTTTTATCCTCGCGCATAATTGGGGTACCTAGTAGGAACCTATCTAGCACTGTTTTCATACGAAGGCCGCGAGCGTTTGACACTGCATTTCTTAACGGAAATATGAAAAAAATCACTTGTTATTTCAGTGCAAACTCGCAGCGGCAATTGCAACAGGTTTGGACATCACTGCTGGTTCAAAAAATGGCCAACAGGTATGGAAATATGTACAGAAGCAGGTTCACTTCCGACAACAGTTAGTAAAACAAAGCAAAGCAGCGGAACAATATCGGTTAGTACGACGCGACGTTTGCATACACGTCCACGTTTTGGAAACAGAATTATTATACCACAGAATAGCCACACGTAAGACATTCTGTATAATAATAAATTGCTTGTTCAAGCTGGCGCTCCCAAAAATTACTGGCGGACGCGGATCGTCATCAATCAGCTGTTTAATCCCATAATGGGACGGACGACGGACGATCTTCGACTAACTGCACACATAGGACATTTACTTGTGTACACATAAGTATTCTTAAATGCGTTTACACAGCAAAAAGGTCCTATCTGACAGATTGGACTAATCAGTTTAGGAATACTTATTTGGTGTGTGAACAGTTCGCGACATAGGACAAAATAGCTTATGTTGATAACACTAAACGTCCATAAAAAATCACCAGAAATGCGCTAGGAAATGCACGTAAATTAGAACAAGTTCTAAATGCATGCATTTCGTTGCAGCAACTCAGTTGCATCCATGGAAATGCACAAATGAGAACCAAGGTGAGAACCCTACTTTTATGGGAGAAAATATTATTTTTTTATAAAGGGTGTCAGCAAATTACACCGACAACACTTAACAGATGATAGGAAATGTGATGTTAAGAACTTTTGTTAAATAAACATTTGTCCGCTAACGTTTTGTTTTTAACATACAGCGTGTTAAAATTAACTTATTAAAATGATTTTTTAAAATTATACGTGGAATTACTGAAAATATCGACTTCAAATTTGGTAGGGATCATAATGTCGTAAAGTACTATTAAAACAAAGTAATGCAGGAATTTTTAAAGCGCCAGTGGCTTGCGTAAGGGTAATGTGAGTTTCCGTTTTTCAAAATAACGTTTACGCCTATGGATTTTTTAAGTAAACGGAAATAGTTCTGCAATCCACAATCAATTGTTCTAAACAGAAAATGTCTCAAATTATTTACTGAAAAGGGACTCCCTCTAAAATTGAAATTTTAACTGAAAAACATTAATAATAAGTATATATCTACATTATTTCTTAAAAACACAAAAAATCCATAGAAGGCTTTGGAACTATGATCAATTAGTGGCCATGAACAAATGACTTTTTCAGCTGTCATACAAAAATGTTAGGTTAATAATCATTTTGTATGATATAATTTATAAAAGTCGTTTCAATAAGTTAATTTTAACATGCTGTACCTATATTAAAAACAAAGCATCAGCAGATAAATGTTTACATTTAAAAAAGTTCTTAAAATCGCATTTCCTATCATCTGTCACGCGTTCACGGTGTAGTTTGCAGACACCCTGCATACAAAAAAATCAGTTTTATCTGATATTTTGTCTGTATACATATATGTATATTTTGAATTTTATTTGAATTAAAAAAAATAAATTGAAGGCCTTGTTTCAGAATAATGATGGCCACGGGCAGTTTTTCATCTGAATTTATATACATACTTATTTATATTTGAATAAATAATAATTATTATATACATGTAAAGCGCGTCTTTGTCCTATCTGTACCTGATACGAATTCATTTAAAGTTTACTAAAGAAAATTGTCCTATCTTTCAAAAGTCTAATATCTGCTTAAGTTAATTAGATAACTAAAATGATAGAATTGTTTGCCAATTAACATACTCTACCTAAAATTTTGGATCATTTAAACAAAATCTAAGAGGTGGCATATAAAAAAAAGTTAAACGTAAATATCTCCAAACTAACTTTTATTCAGTTAGGACGCTTCAGCTTAGCACGGCAGTACGGAGGTATGGCAACGGAGACGGCGTGCGCACAAGCTTTCCCCCATACCCGTCCACGGTCAGTATTCGGTGTTGCCGTTTATGCCGACTTGTCCCCAAACTGATTCAAAGACCCTTAAATCCGATTTTTGATTTTTTGCGGATTTATACGGGGTTTCATTCGTTATAAGTTTATCTACCATCTCGTATAATCATTACACACAAAAACGGGTAAATCCATGTAAAAATCCACTACACAATTAAATTTATACGCAATTAATTACTAAATCTGGTAAATTTTCACCACACTTGGCAACATAGTAGCGCCGCCCCGAGAGAAGTAGGAGCCGCGAGCCACGATTGGCTAATATCGCGCACAAGTTGGGAGTAGTGGGGATCACCTGTGGCATCGATGTTTCATCATCAAGTGGGTGGCCAGGGTCCCGCGCCCGCGCTCCTCGTCCCGCTGTAATTTAGTAAGTCGGCCGCGTGGAGTGGTATTAGAGCAAAATCGAGTGAATCAGTGAATTCATTCGTAATTATTGTGCGATTCGGCGTGGCGTCGTTCTTGTGGTGTGCAAAAAGCGACGCAAAAAGTGTTTTAAGTTTTTAGTGTTGTGGTAGGTCATAATAGTGATAAAAGATGGCATTTTATTCCAATGCAGAAATGGTATATATGATGAGAGCATATTTTTTTGTCAGGAGAGGTAGCAATGGCCACGCAAAGAATGTATCGCGAAGAATTTCCACAAAGGAATACTCCGAATGCGTGAACTTTTGTTAGAAATTTTCAATTTTTTAGACATAATTTGTATTTTAAAACAATATTTTATTCAGTTGATTGCCGATCAGAAATTTATTATCCCAAGGTGTCCCAAGAGATGGCTAATTATTAGGAAAAAAAATTGCGGCCTGAAAAACAGTTGTAAAGTAGGTAGGTAGATAGATATTACACAAAACACTTGTCAACAAATTATGAGTGACATCAGCAACGAGTTTTCTAGCAATGACTTCTCCGGGCGGTGCTCGGATACATTTCTGCTCCCTAGAGACTTAAAATATCGGTAAAGTGATAAAAACTATGGTGTTTGTTAAATTATTATGTGCGCATGTGAAGAAAGCAATAAACAGTTCGTCATAGCAACCGACATCATAAAAAAAATGTGGATACCTACCAGCAGTAATTTTCAAAGGTACCTAGGACACCTAGGTACGTAGGTACCTAATTCTACAAGCAGATTTATTCCACTCTGACATGCGGCAACGTTGAGGCATTCCCCCTTCCTAATCTAACGTTATTCCCCTCCATCTCCTAGGGAGAGGTTAGACCTCCCCTCTAAGTGCTTCTAGCGAGGATCCAGCAGCGTCCATTGAGCACAGATAAAGATTGATTTGTCCCATTTTCTAAACATCGAGTAAATTTTTTTTTTCATTTTTCGATTTTATGAATGTCCCCGATTATGTGGTTAAAATTTCTGTACCTATCAAAGATACACCCTGTATAATATATACAGGGTTTCCCAATGAAAACTTGACCCCCCCCAAAAAAAAAAAATTAGAAAACCGAAAAATATTTGATAATTCGCCGAGACCCGTCGATTTTTATTCTTGGGGGGAGCTTTTTTGATAGTCGAGCCTATCCGATATGTTCATCCACCTAATCCCTAGCAACCCCAACTTTAAAATTTCAAATGGAACTACCCCACTTGCGGCACATCATTTTAAAGCCTTTTTAATTGCGAATACAGTGATGCATCGTTTTTAGAAATCTGTTGAGATTTGTCAGAATTATTGGCTAAAAACGGAAAGTTGACAATCCACTGTACGCGTAGTAATTTCTAACACAAATGCTCGCCCCTAATAAGTTTTTTTATCTAGTACACATGACCAAGATACCTAGTTTTTATTGACGTGTCGATCAGTTTACACAAGAGTCACAAGTGAAAAAACTGAAGCAAAACAAAAAAGTTCATACGAATTCAAACCTTATATATTTTTAAAATAACAAAAAGTCACTGTCACAAAAAAAGTCCCCGTTTTTTTGCTTGTAACTACGAAATCATTAGTTTCAGCCTGCTATTGAAAGTGTAAACGTGTTTTTGAAATGGTTTATTCTATCACGGAAAGGTTAGAAATTGTTGCAATTCGTGCTGTAGCTTTAGCGCAATCATGATTTCGATAACAAATAGCAGGCTGAAGCTGACAATTTCGTGGTTTGAATTCGTATGAACTATTTTTGTTTTGCTACAGCTTTTTCATTTGTGACTTTTTTGTAAACTGATTGACACGTCAATAAAATAAAAGAAATTACAATGTGTATAGTGGATTGTCAACTTTCCATTTTTAGCCAATAATTCTGTCAAATCTCAACAGAATTCTAAAAATGAGACATCACCGTATTCGCAATAAAAAGAGCATTAAAATGATGCGCCACAAGGGGGGTACTTCCATTTGAAATTTTAAAGTTGGAGTTGCTGGGGATTAGGGGAATGAACATATCGGGTTGGCTTGACCGTCAAAAGAGCTCCTCCCATGAATAAAAATCGACGGGTCTCGGCGAATTTTCAAATATTTTTCGGTTTTCTAATTTTGGGGATTTTGGGGGGGGGGGCAAGTTTTCGTTAGGAAACCCTGTATAATATGTAATATATATGTAGTGAGTACGCCACGCCAAACGCGCAGGAACGCGCAAAACATTTTCCGAGGCTTGTCGGTAAACCGGATTTGCACAAAGGAAATTAGTTGTTCGCTGGTGCGCAGTGGATACTGGTGTTTGCAGCGTTTGCTCTGTTCGCATCGTTTGCCCTGTTCGCAGGGTTTGTTGTTTCAAAACATACAACTAAACACATCAACTTCTCACAATCTTCTGCAGTCTTCCTCGTAAAATTCTGCAAGTATGTAGATCACGGACTCTTTAAAATAAGGGGACCCAGCATGTCACAGTCTATCACATAGGAAAAGTGAAGCCTTGAGGGGAAGTTTGTTTTTTACTGACTCAAAGGAGACCACAAGGGGGCTGATACAAGGTTATGTTATATGTCAGTGTCCAACTGCCATCAGGTTTTATGTGACATGCCAGTGCCATAGATTCCAAAGGAGGCAAAATATTTCCCATCATAGTTCACAATTTTTAAGTTTTCTAACTTCCAGATAGTCAATTAAAGGTAATGCGACCGCCTGTAGTAGTCCCAATAATTGCAACCAGATTTTTCTTATCTCACCTTTAGTAACCCTACAATTCCCATTACGTGGGCATTACGTATAAGTAAGTAGTTCAAAACAAAAATGGTATTTCCTAAATTTTAAATTATTAAGCAGGTAGCTTCAGTCAGGCCTTTTTTTAAACAGTTTTTATCTACAACTATAAGTTTATTTTACGTTTGTGAGGTACCTTATGGGAGAAAAATAAAATTACAAAAATTTTATAATGAGCACCGAGAAAAACTACATGATTAGAACTAAGTACAAGACCTAATCTTATTAGTCCATCCCGAAATCTGTGAAAGTTCTTTGTGTAGATATACATTCAACAAGGGAAGAAAGTTCAAGTTCGTACCTATTATACCTACATATTACAAATGCAAATAAGCAAAATCTGCACTGAGTTACCATACTTATATTACTTAAATTCCTGGAAATAATTGCGGGAAACCAAATTCAAATATAAAATAAATTTAATCCATTTGGCATTTGCCATATTCTGTGTCTTTTGACACAACATTGTCAAGTCTAATTTTTAGAAATCATGGAAACCATTTTAATATATTATTTTTTACTAATAATCAAAGTACCTGTTATATTCATATAGATTCTCCAATAAAATGGCATACTTGGCATCATTGAGACCATTAGAATGGGGAAAGAAACGGCCTCACTTTGATAAGTATAATACTGAGTCCCCTTACTTTAAAGGGTCCCTGATTTAGATGATATCCATACCCCGGAGCAGTGCCATATTTTTATTTTGTAAAAAAAATATGTCTTGTCCGCACTTTTCCTTTCTTTCTCGGGTTTTTTCTTTTATCCCTTCTTTTATTGCTAGTTAAAGCATCTATAATCAAAAGAGCGCCGGCAGCCACTACCACGTTATTATCTGCGTCCATCTCTCTGAAGAACACGCGGACCATCACAATTACCACTACAACGGCTGCCAGAAACGCGGCGAACACAGCGAACACTCCAAACAGCACGAACTTTGCGCTAAAATGTTTGTTGCATTCTGCGCAGCACGCGCGGTGGGTTTTGCACGTTTGGAGCATTTTGTTGCAAGTGAATACGCGCCTTAAAATATGTTTTTTATGATTTTCAGGCTAGTGATGATGTACAGGGTGATCATTTTTAGACACCCAGCCTCTGTTGGTGGAAAACGGTCGAAGATATGGAGATATATAATATATATATATGGGAGATGATATAGGGTGTATAAAGGAATAAATTGGTCCATTTAGCGACTCTTTGCAAATACGACGCTAGGCGCCGCAACGCCAAGAAATATTTTTTTCCACCAACATACCACTTTTGTTACATCGTTCGAAAGCCCTTATTTTTTATGAACATTTTTCATTAATGCCATTTTTATTTATTCTTTTCCGTTAAAAAGTTATTCTTCAAAAATGCATTAAAATATTTTTTTTCTTGATCTCCATTACCAGGGATGACGTAGAGTTTTCAATGATTTTTTTTAGATATTCCCCCGACCTTTTGTTTGTTTAAAAGATTTTCAAACCGCCCCTTTTGACCATCTTACCATTGTCAACATGCAAATCCAGGACCGGCTACGATTTTTTATACCCCCAATTTTGACTAAATGCGTTTAGCGATTTTTTTGTTTAAAATCTGACACTACAGCATTAATTAAGACACCACAAAACTCCCATATTATGCCAAGTTTGAAGAAAAAATATAGAAGGAGTTCTATTATACCGTACTTTCACGGTTCAAGATAAAGACGACTGGCAAATGGTACACCAAAGAAAGACAAATACAGGGAAACGGAAAGCTGGTTTTGTGGGGGAAACATTGGACCTACAGACCGTTAAGACCACACCCAGGGAAGCTTTTTTTTTTGTTTCACGACTGGAACCTGCAACTTTGGTTTTCCGAAGCCAGGTTCTATTAATTAATCATTTAATGAACACGGCTTGCATGAAAATATGGCCAACAGACACTGTTTATTTCTATTAAGGAAAATCAAATTTTCCATGTTATCCCCAGGGGCCACTCATAAATTTCCCTTAATTCTACTCAACATGAATGTACAGGGTGATCCTTCCAAGAGGAACACCCCCCCTTAACTTCTTTATTTTTCAACTTAAAGAAAAAATTGTAGAGACAAAAGTTTTAAGGTTTTTGGTGAAATTTTCCATGGTCTTATTGAAATTGACAGAGGGTGTCCCGTAAAAGCTGGACAAACCAAGTTTATGTTTTTTTTTAGCAGAACACCCTGTATATTATTGCATTTTTGGAATCTACACTTCATCCCGATTCCAAAGACATATATATGTTATATGATTTCTCCAGCCGTTTTTACAATACAGGGCGTTCGAGCTTCATATTTGCATGTTTTCACATCCTGTATCTCAGAGACGAAACGTTTGCTGATAAATTGAGTATAAGAAAAAATGATGAAAATGATGCCCCTAAAACGATAAGTCATTTTGTAATCATCCACACAAAAAAAAATAAGGTTGATATTTTTCTAGTCCAGGGCAAAATATGGAAATATGAACCTTGATTCGGAGTGGGTTCAAAATGACTGAACGTTTTAGAGGCACTATTTTCATCATTTTTTCTTATACTCAATTTCTCCGCAAATGTTTCGTTTCCGAGATACAGGATGTGAAAACATGAAATAAATGAAGTTGGAACGCCCGGTATTGTAAAACCGTCTGGAGCAATCATATGACATATATATTATGTCGTTGGAGTCAGGACGAAGTGTAGATTCAAAAAATGCAATAATATACAGGGTGTTCTGGTAAAAAACATAAGCTTGGTTTGTCCAGCTTTTACGGAACACCCTGTGTCAATTTCAATAAAACCATGGAAAAGCTCACGAAAAACCTTAAAACTTTTATCTCTACAATTTTTTCTTTAACTTGAAAAATAAAGAAGTTAAGGGGATCTTCCTCTTGGATGGATCACCCTGTACTTTTCAACCCTCTTTGAGGCTTGTATGCGAAAATGGGACACCTAAATTTGTCAGTATCCGATGGTCGAAAATGAGTTAGTGAATTATTTTGATGTTTTTCATTTGTAAGATACGTTGTACACATTTGATGGTTTAATAGTTATTATTAAATCCTCATGATGTTTATTGATGTCAAGTCATTCAGGAACAAAGCAATTCATTTATATTCTATCAATATGGTTCCATGCCCTAACACTGGAAGAAGATTTTTGTGTTGTTACCTTCAAACATAGGGCAAAAAATATGTAGTTAGACATGATTTGACTGGATAGTTGATAGGCAGGTTCTGACAGCTTGTACGTAGTTTCTCATTGTATTGGTTGTTGCTACTGGACTAAAAAATTGTATTCAAATTGGAGTGAGTCAAGCTACGCCTGGCGGATGTTAACCCTTTTGTGCATGATGTATTGGTACACTGTGTGCTTGTATTTATTGATGTGCAATAAATACTTTATTTATTTATTTTATGTGTGCAATAAATACTTTATTTATTTATTTATTTTGTGGTTTCTGACATCTGTAAATAATGTGTTCGGAGTGGTTGAGTTTTGAGGTCCAAAAATCGTAGATAGGCTTGCAAGGTTGCTAAGAAAAAATAAATACTAGAGAAAATATTTGAAGAAAATTAGAAGAAAATTTAATTTCGGTCAGGTAAAGTGGTAGCAGGAAGTCTGTTAATTTCTTGATTGGTTAATCATCTATCATCTGCTTCCTTATATACACATTTGTGGACATTGAGTGTGTTTTTTGAAGTGATTTAATTTTGTGTACCCGCTAAAAGGTTTATGTTTTATTTTCATGTGATTCGCAGCTCAGTGAATTAAGAGCTATTAAAAATAAATTTGGTTATTGGGAATACAAGTTGAAATAAATGATTTCAGTATAGATTATGCCAAAATACATTCTACAAAGCTAAACTGGAACAAACTGCATCAAGACTTGGTCTTTATCAGAAAATTAGCGATTATATAAGAATATTGTCTTGTGTTGTACAATCAACCCCAATTTCTATGGCACACTTGACTTGCCAGATGTCAAATGTCTTTAAAATTCCTATTTTGCTCAACTTTAGCAACCTGCAGAATCTACTTGTATAGTTTTTGTTCAAATTTGGTATATGGAGGTTTTGGGGTATCCTGATTAACGTTGTGGTTTTAGATTTTAAATAAAAAATCGCTAAATGGTTTTCATGAAAATGGAGGGTATAAAAAATTGTAGCCAGCTCTTGATTTGTTCTAACCATTTTCACATTAGAGCTAATTTAGTAGAAATATTACTTTAAATTTTACAAACAGAGATTGCCATAGGCGGCATTATTTCGACTATTTGACAGTAGTTCCTGCTTTAATTAATTAATGAACTCAGTGACTTAAGAATTTCCTACATTTCGTATTTACAATTTTTTCTAGATCGAAAAATACAAAACTTAGGGATGGCTAATCTTTAGTAGTAGTGTAGTGTTCAATTATTAAAAACATAAGTTTTGCATGTCACTATTCTGTGCAACACCCCATATATATACTAGTGCTGGAAATTATTATTTTCTGTTAAAAATAGTACCTATATTGTAGAATGAGCACAAAATAATAGCGTGATTTGTAGCACTCGCCTTCGACTCATGCTACAAATTTTCATGCACGTAGAGTATGGCCATTTTGTGCTAGTTGCACACTATACTTTTTCTATGACCATAAGATTTTGTTTTTAAAATTCTTTGGCACCAAAATTCCAAAACTTTATTCGACCCTTGTAACACAACAATCATAGCCAAATCTTCAGTCATTCGTAATTAATAATAATTGGGACAGTTTGTGCCTGTGACAAGCACACAAAATTCCCTTGACCCTTGTACCCTGTAAAATTATACACTGACTGGTAGAGCGAGTGCAACAAATGAGATTTTTTTATTTTGCTCCGAAATACAAATCTGACTAGGGGGCTACATTAGGCATGTCCTGAATCCAAAGCAGAGCCCAAAAAACATGGACATGTAGCCCAATAGTAATTTTTTTTTATTTTGGTGCAAAACAAAATAAAATCTCATTTGTTTCATCTATTCTGCCGATCACTGTATTTTTGAATTTAGTTATGAAAAACAATAAACAAAATAAAGGTTTCAAATTTAAAAAAAAAATTATTCGCAGACAGATTCCAACTAGACACCTACTGTGCTAACGCGTTACTTGAAAAAATATTCCAAATTCTTCCAGTTAGAGAACCGAATAGAAAATTTGGGGCATTTATAAAAGTATTTTTATATTAAAAACGTTAAAAGTAATTAATCAATGTCTGAATTAATCAACGAGTTATATTTTTTTACGAAACAATTTAGAAGTCCAGTCAGAAACGGTGAAAACACTTAAAAAATGTAAGCTTCTTTTGCATTTCATCCAATGACAGACATTATTACCCGTAGGAAATGAACTTGTGGGGTTTGTTACCCTACCTGGACTGGTATTTAATTTTTGGGATTATTGAGATCAAGTATTGTCAACTAGACAGAAAAACAGACCACAAACCGCTTGTGTATGCTTTCACAAAAAAATCAACAAATACTAGCCCTAGACAAGAAAGGTATTTAAATTCCATAAGTCAGTTTTCCACGGATATACAACACATTTCTGGTAAAGATAATGTGGTGGCTGACGCATTATCAAGAATCTCGGTGCTAAAAATGGATAACCTTTTTGACTACACCGAATGGAGAAATGAACAAAATAATGATGATAGTCTTAAAAATCTTCTTTCAACGACATCTTCTTTGAAACTGCAAGAGATACAAATTGGTGAAACTAACTGCAAAATTTACTGTGATACATCAACCAAAAATATTCGCCCTTTTGTTCCATTGAAATTTAGAAGAGAAATTTTTCAAAAAATTCATAATTTATCTCATCCAGGCATTAAAGGAACCATCAATTCAATTAAATCAAGATATATCTGGCCATTTATAGAAAAAGAACTAAAAACTTGGACAAAACAATGTATGGCATGTCAAAAATCCAAAATTTCAAGACATGTTAATAGTCCACCCAGAAACTTTGAATTGCCTAATACTAGATTTGACCACGTTCATATTGACCTTATTGGACCTCTTCCACCGTCCAATGAATTTAGGTACTGTCTAACTTGTATAGATAGGTATACGCGATGGCCTGAAGCACTTCCATTGAAAGATGTAACAGCTGAAACAGTGGCTCGAGCGTTTTATAGCGGATGGGTAGTACGATTCGGTGTTCCATTAAGAATAACCACAGATCAAGGACGACAATTTGAATCAGGACTATTCAGAGAATTGACAAAATTAATGGGTATTCATCATATTCACACAACAGCCTACCACCCTTGTGCAAATGGCTTAGTAGAACGCTTCCATAGGACGCTAAAACAGGCAATTAAGTGTCACAACTCCTCTAGATGGTCAGAGAAACTTCCTTCAATTCTCCTTGGCTTAAGAACTGCGGTAAAAGAAGATCTCAAATATCAAGTGCAGATCTGGTATATGGAACAAGCCTACGAATTCCTGGAGAGATGCTGATTCCTACAAACGATTACATTTCACCACACACAATGCTTCAAGATTTACACGAAACCATGAAAGTTATAAAACCTAAAGGAACATCAAACCACAACACAAAAAAAGAAATACTTTGTTTACGATGAACTCTCTACATGTACTCAGGTTTTTATAAGAGTTGATAGAATAAAAGGGCCCCTAGAATGCCCTTATCACGGTCCACATAAAGTCTTGGAAAGAAGAAATAAACTGTTCAAAATTTTAGTGAATGGAAAAGAAACAACAATTACCGTAGACAGATTAAAACCAGCATTTGTAGAAGATGATTGTTTGGAAAACACCAATTATAAAGAAAAATTAAAGAAAAAAGTAACATTTCAATTAAGAACGTCCACACTAAGGGGGGAGTAATGTGGGGTTTGTTACCCTACCTGGACTGGTATTTAGTTTAGGATTATTGAGATAAAGTATTGTCAACTAGACAGAAAAAATAAAAATAATATTACTTATTCAAAGCTATTTTATATTTACATATAGCAAACGCTATAAACTCATCCAATGCCAGAAATCGAGCTCATTTCCAATGGATAATAAGTAGAAAATGAATGGGTAGAATGGAAAATAATGGACCACATTTACTTATCCCTGCCAAATATATAATATCAGAAATTTATATATTAACCACAAGATTTTAACATGTAACTGTGGTGTCAATTGTTCGGACTTTATAATGATAGTTATCTTGATGTATCCACCAACACTGACTGTCTTCTCCCGTAGTGTACCTGACACAAGCCAAATCTTGTATACAAAAAAGTTCTTGTGTCAATGTCTCCCAATTAAACTTATAAACATAAACAATATTTTTACAATAATTTCCTAGGTTTTTGTTTAAATATAAACTTACTTTTCAGATAGCACTGTTGATAGCTCAATAGCCAAAAGCGCTCTGCTATGCTTTTAATAAAGAAATTTACACTTTATATACAAAAACCTTTTAACATAAATATATAACAAACATATATCTGTACGGTCATAGAAAAAATATATATAAATTAATTTATACAATGTCTGATAATACTGCAACATAATTTCCAGCTGCATAATTTAGAACAATGCAAAACAAACCTATAGTGACAACTTAGTGTGTGTATTGAGCTGATCTGCAGTTGCCAAGCAATGAAGTGAGAAATGTACTTAGATTTATCGCTTTGCGATAATGCCGCTATTGTATACTGCTGTCCTATTAGATACAAGTGGTATGAGGGAAATAATCACTTTAAAACACTACAATTTGGTATCTACAACTTTTATACGAAACATTTGTCCAGGATGAAAAATTGAGTTATAACCCTGAAAATCTATACAGGGTGTAGATAAAATAAGGAGTAAATTCATTTTATTGGAGACAATTTTTTTCCGGAAAAATTCTCGATCACGGTGATTTTTATTTAAACAATTTTTCAGAGTAAATGAATGTATTCCTCAGGTTACGAGGAAATGAACAACTAAGTTTCAACACCATCTGTTGCTTGCATCCAATATTGCGAAGTCTTTATTTGTAGGCAAACTTTGACAATTTGTAGAAAAATATATTTTAGATCAAAAAATTCTTACGAACATAAGTGTATAAACCGTTAGTTTTCAAGATACAGAGCATTTAATTAAGGAATTATTTTCATATTTTATTTTTTATCTCTACAATGAAAATATACATATATCGACTTCAAACTTGATTAGTAATAGAATCACCTGCTTATATTCACGTTTATACTAGCAACCCTTTTTAAAGAGAAAGAGTTTATTGTCTAATTTTTGAGTGTTAGTTTTTGAGAAATTTAGAAAATAGTATATTTCATTACGAGTCTGGAAATAAAGATTTTTCCGTGCGCGCGTGACAAATTCCCGTGTGAGGCGCAGCCGAACACGGGAAGTCATGCAAGCACGGAAAAATCTATTTCTGGACGTGTAATGAACGATATTTTTTATTATACTTCTTCGAAAACCGAAACTTAAAACATTTTATCGGCATATTATAATAAATTTAATTGACAAAAAATAAACAATGCAGACAATATAGTGTTTGGTATGTATGATGCGTTTCCATGGTTACTCTAAAATTATTTCAATGGTGCTTTGTTGTAAATTAGTTATTGTCAGATAAGGTGAATAAAACGTCAAAAATATTACAGAAATGTATCTAAATATTGAAACACTTACGAATTAAAATGCAAAATAGGTACATGTTAAATATCAGAGAGCATATAGAGTTTCTTAAATTTTTATATATTCGGTATTTTTATTCAGCGCACGGAAAGTTTTTCCATGCGCTGTTTCCGTGCGCTAGCCCGAAAAACCCCATCTTTCATTATTGCTAAAACAGATGAAAATAAGGTGTTTTCAAAGAAGTATAATAAAAAATCATTTTCGTGATGGTAGCGGAATCCCAGAATTACCCAAATGTGTTTAGCATTTTTCTAGTTTTTGTCACCCACACCACTGGTAAATCTAAATGGGCATACTGAGTTTGAACTCAACATTTTCATTCGTTCCAGAGATAAGAAATAAAATATGAAAATAATTACCTTGAAAACTAGGGTTATACAACCATGTTTATAAGACCTTTTTGTTACAAAATGGCTTTTTCTACAAATTGCGCATATTATATTATTAATATTGTATATTAGTCAATGATTTTTTTGTTCTGTTTTCGTTAGAAAGCAAAATGATGAGGCTTTGTCATCCAAGTATGTATATTTGCAAATTTTCATAAAATCCAATATGGCAGACTGTGATAATATCACTCTCAATTATGGTGAAATTTTGAAAAGAGCTGGAACTTTTTTAAACAACCGAATCCAACCTTGCGAAAATGTGACTGGAAAATCATTTGCTTCCAATGAAATTAAAGGGGCAATGGAATAAATCGATTGAAAACTGCAAAGGATGCAAACATTTTATTTGCATTTTTTTTCGTTATTGTTTAGTTAAGTACCAGTGCCTCGATCAGTGCTTTTCAAAATCTTCCTAAATAGCTGCGACTGTAGACACTACTAGAAATGATTATAGTATTAACTTACCTTCTGGACACAGGTTTGCCAATGGCTGCACCATGAATTAGATCAGATAACCTCTTTACTCTCAAACTTTGGGTTCTTTCTCCCATTACAAAACTGATTGCATCCATAAAATTCGATTTCCCTTAAAATACATTTTGATAAAATAGGTACAGCATATCAAGTAAAGAATTAATTCAGGAACCAGATTACAATTTTATTAGCTTTAGCTATTGCTAAGCTCTTGGGTTTTCCATGTATAAAAATGAATGAATGATAGAATAGTTATTAATGTAAACAGGTGGACAATGAGGTCTGAATTAAGTAACGCACCTTTGAGTTGGGATCACTGCTAAACAATAACATGTTTAACTTTATTGGCGGGAAATTTATTTATTTATCTATTTAATTATCACATTATGAAAAAAACATAATCCAAATATCGTGCATTCATTTAAACCTTAAAGTAAGCTGTGACAGTGAAAACATATGTCTTTACTTAATTTTTTCATTACAGCTGCCATGTAAACAACATATTAAGCAAATTCCATGTGAACCAATTTGGTATATGGGGTAAGTTCTTTGCTTCTCAATCTGATAACCCCAACCATTCCTCAATTTTTGTGGATATGGGTAGATAATTTTTAACTTCAGAGTAATAATAAATTTAAAAAAACTTCAAATAAACAAATTTTAATAAAAAAATTATATTAAGAAGCATTACAAAAAATTTTGAAAATGGCCCCCCACCTTGTTCCAAACATTTATGACACCTTTTTCGAACATAATTAAATGCATTTTCAAGAACATGAGCATTAGCATTTATTTCATTGATTTTTTTTCCAAAATCGTGTCCTGTTGTTGATACCGAAATTATGTTGCAAGATCTCAGAGGAAATTCGTGTTTTGAGTTTAGGCTCACAAAGCGATTTTAAAAAATGATCTGTAACATAATCATCAATTCACTTGCAGTGTGCTCTAGAAAATAAACTCTACCAATTTCTTCATTGTCAAGCTGATTTATAAAATTAGGCAAATTAGCTTTTTTTGAGAATTAACATAGCCAGTAAAATGAAACAAGGAGAAAAAAATCATGTCCAGGTTGTTGCCATCAAACCATTCAAACCACTCGCAAAACTCTACTCTACGAGGATAATCAACATCACAAATTTCTTGACAGCGAGTTAAGTGGTAAATCTTTTTTTTAAAACACTATGATAGGTAACAACAGGTACTTCAACTAGCTGCGACAAAACTCGCATAGACGTTCTGGGAGTGAGTGATTCTAAGAAAGTTTGCAAATGTTGTTCAAAAAACATCACCAATTCCGTATCAGAATGTGTTATGTGCAAAAGTACATACCACACATCATGTGCACTCAGCATGGCCGCCAGCAGGGGGAACTCAAGGGGGGTCGGCCGACCCCCCGCTGAGTTGAACATTGGATTCAAAATCGACTAAACCGATAATCATTGCACTTAATCATCTCATTTCCTATACTTAGCTAGCGAAATTCCGGCAACACTGCTATACTATTACTATACAATAACTACCGATATACAAAAAATGGATGTCGTCAAGGTTATCAATAACCAATGTATTGTTAAAAATCTTTATTTTCCTAAATTTACTAAACAATTTTACATTTTCATATTATAAACCAACACTAAACTACCAATTCAACATTCAAGAAATGCGATTGTGTACGTTTTACAAATTTACGAAGATGTCTCATGAGGTATATTCAATAAATAATAATATTGTGCTCTATGCAAACGATAATAGTTAGCACTATTACCGTTTGCACGAACCTGTCTTGTTGGCTAAATTAAGCCTACATAATTAATTAATAATTTAATTAGGCTAAATTTAACTTACAAATCAGTTTTATTTTATACCATTATTTGAAAAAAAAACTAATAAAACCACTATTCAAATTTCGCGTGTCCGAAAGGTTCCTTACTCGCCACAAACGCGACCGGCAACTATACATTGACACTGAAGATTTTATTCTTAGATAGGGTGTTCTGTGGTTAAAGCATTGTAAATATAAAGGTTGGTAACAGGTTTTAATGGTTGGAGTTTTGATTTTTTGAATGCTGTGAATTTCATTTAAATGCAAGACTAGTCGACTAGTGATTAGTGAAGTCTTTTTACTTTGATTTTAAGTTATTAATAGTTACTAACTTAAACTTTAATCTTGATTGGAAACTTCCACATGCAGAATGTGATAAACCTGAGTTTCTTCCAGATGGATCCTGCATCAGTGAAACTTCTGGTTCCAAGCTTTCGTCCTCGATTGCACGGGACATCCTCAGGGCAAGAGCGACAATCACATTGATACTGATTGTTCTACTCGTATTACCAGTGACGGTATTTATAGGAACATGGAAATGGAGGGAAGACGCGAAAACGCGGGAAAATTAATGATATTATTTATGGTGATTGGTTTTGCCGTATATTTGAGAAAAACGCCCACCAGTGTGACTGTCGCGTCATGAGAACGTCCTGTGCAATCGAGGACGAAAGCTTGGAACAAGAAGTTTTGCTGATGCAGGATCCATCCAGAAGAAACTAAGATTCATAACTTGAACTTTGTTAAAGTTTACCCCCCTATATTTTATTCTGACGGCGGCCCTGGCACTCAGAATTGCCGGCCCTCAGCTTAGGAAACCTGGTTCAGGGTTGTGCCAAGAGCCGGAGTGAGTCAAGAACACAAACACCAAATTTTCAATACCCATGTGATGTGGGTTCCAATCAGGAAAGAGTTTAGGAAGAACTTGTGGAATCCAAAGATCAATTAAAGAACTCTATGATAAACACGATTTAGTTCACTCTTATAAGCCTATCAATTTATCGGAGCAATAGCTAAATGAAAAAACTCTCTGTGGAAAAAATATGTAGAAAGCACAACAAAAACCAGACACAAATAGAGGAAAAACAAACCGCCGAAAATAAATACTGAGAACATGTAAAAAATAGACAAAATGATTTTGAACAGCAGCAAAAAGATATCATGACCCAACTGATAAACGTAACTGAAGATATGTCACCTAGACTTGACAATACACAGATAACCCAAACAAATGGAAGGTAGTAAGCAGGAACAAAAAAACGTTCATATTCATAAGTAAAAATCAGCAACCATCCAAAACGATGAAGAAAATAAAAGGTTCAGCAATAGTTGAATACACGAGATTTAGAGGTGTTCAAGTTGTTCCTTAGACATGGTTTCATGTGTCACATTTTCATTATGATCTTTCCGGAGGGGACCTAGTCTCTCATCTCCTAGGTAAATTGAACAGATGTGATATAGTTGTGCTGAAAATAGACTCTTAAACACCCAAATCCAAACTTCAGCTCCTTCAGAAGTGGAATTGAACAATCCCTAAGTAAACCCTTAAGTTAGTGACATCACAATAAATTCAATATGGCCGCAGCTCTAAGATGGTGGATTACATTTTCTTTTCAACCCCCTTAATATAGGTATCAAATGAAAGGACTTGAAGAGTAGAAAACGATAAAGTTAGTGACCTCACACTAAATTAAATATGGCCGCCGCTCCAAGATGGCGGATTTCCTATTTGATATCCAATGGGTATCAAATGAAAGGGCTCGACGGGTAGAAAGCAATAAGGTGAATGACTTCATACGAAATCCAATATGTTGGCGGCCCCAAGATGGCGGACTAAATTTCTTTACTACGACATGGGAATAAAATAGGTACCTACCAAAAAGCACAAAATAAAATTGAAAATAAAAAGAATCTTTTAAAAAACAAAAGCTTTTATTTAAGCCATGTAGGTACTAAAGCGAATATAATAAAGTTAGAATTCAGTTCCAAATTGAGAAAAGTTTTTGCAAATTGAAAAGCTTGTCGCGCGAATTGTAAAGAAAAAAATGCATACTTTGGCAAATAGGTACTTTGCTTATCAACCAATCACTATCCAAGAAAATTAATTGGTACCTATACTTTTATCAACATTTCGCGCGACAAGCTTTTGAATTTGCAAAAACTTGCCGCAATTTGGAATTGAATTATCTTAACGAAAACCTAAACTTATTCGTTTTAGTACCTATATATGGTTTAAATAAAAGCTTGTTTTTAAAAAGGTTTTTATTTTATTTTCAATTTCAATATCAATTTCAATCAATATTTTTGCTCTCGTGGCAAACTGGGGCATCCTATAAAATAGTAGGTTCTTTTATTTCAGAGATGGGCTCTTGAGAGTATTCCCAGTTGGAGAAGTTATAATTTGGCACCTCATCTGATTGTTAGCTGTGGAAAAACACAATTTATCCTAAACTCTTATTTAACACACTAAAATAGAAAACCAGTTTTTTATTTCCAAAACTATATTCCTCACAAGTTTCATTGGTCAAAACACGCTTTTCATTCAAAAGTCACGCCATTTTAATTCTGGCGTTATTTCCACATAAAGCTTGCCAGCTAGGAAAATACTAGCTAATTTTGAACAACGTGCATAACTTATATTTCGACGCGAGAATATGTGAGTTTTCAAAACTCACATTTTGACACGAGAAGATGCGGGTTTTCATTTTATTCAAAATTGGCTAGTATTTTCGTGGAAACATTTATCTGAACATAAAGCTATTAATAAGTTTCTTCAGGATGTATCTATATGTATGTATATGACATCACACTAAACTCTATATGTCCTCCGCTCCAAGATGGCGGATTACATTTTCTGTTCAACCCCCTTAATATGGGCTTCATATGAAAGGGCTTGAAGAGTAGAAAACGATAAAGTTAGTGACATCGCACTAAATACAATATGGCTACTGCTCCAAGATGGCGGATTACATATTCTTTTCAACTCCCTTAATATGGATATCAAATGAAGAGTAGAAACGATAAAGTTAGTGACATCACACTAAATTCAATATGGCCGCTGCTCCAAGATGGCGGATTATATTTTTTCTTTTCAACCCAGAGAAATGGAGGAGGAGAACGCACTTTGACCTACTGCGCATCCTATTTCCAGGCAAATTGAATGGAAGCCATGTTCTACACTTATGTTGCCAACTTGAATTTTTAGATGAGCATGTCGGAATGTTATTGGTAGATTTTTTTGCGCGATTTTCAAATCTGACCAATAGTAATGCAGATAAATTTTAGAATTCCAAGTTGGTAGCGACCCTTTGTTTACGTTTGGACTAGTTTGGAGCGTTTAGATTTTGGATATTTTGGATTATTATTTAAAGGTGTTTTTTTAGTGAATTCCCAGTAATTTATTGAATTACTAAACGACAAAATGTCTTGTATTGTGAAGAAATGTAAAAATTACCGCACTCGAAAGCGGGAAGGAGTTTCATTTCACAGGTAAGTAATAATTCCAGTGGCGTATGACAGGGTTAATGAATGGATGCTACGCGATGTTGTGGAGATTCTATCTTTTGTATTTTTTTAAAGGAAACTCCCAATTTTATTTTTGTATTATTAGGTTTCCACGTGATGAATGGCTCAAAAAATTATGGTTGGAGGCCCTTGGAATTAAAATAGAAAATTTTATGTGGACACCGAACAAAATAGTTTGTTCTGATCATTTTCGAAAGGAAGATTTTTTGAAATTTCCAGGTAAAATAGTTTTAAAAAAGAATTCAGTCCCAACTACCAATTTAGAAAAACTGGTTGAGCCTGTTGCTGGTCCATCGGGGATAAATGTGCCCTTAGATATTTCAACCACCACAAACACTAGTGTGAGCGAACACCATGAACCGAAAAGGAAAAAATCTTTCCGCCGAAAACCAATTAAGCAAAGGTAAATATTTGACACTCTAAATTTCAAACTATATATAAATCTCTTGTCTATGTTTCATACTTAAATTTTTTTTATTGATTTTAATTTTGTGTATTATCTATGCTTCAAGTAATATTTAAGAAGTGCTACTTTGCTATTTCATATTGCCATTATTATTTTTATGTTATAATAATATTTTATTCTAGAACTGTTTATCAAGACACATCTACTACTAGTAATGAAAGCCAAAAGAGAAGTGGTCATAAGAGAAAATTGTGGTATGTAATATAATAAAGGAAGTGGCTATTTATACGTCCGACGTATATAAAAGTTGGTATACCTACGTCTTGCGCTCTCATTGGTGGATTGAGTCACGTGACACATAACTTTATTTCTACCGTCCGATGGATGATGAATCGGCTTGTTTACTAAGTCGATTGGATGATGTCCGAGATTATTCAGACCTATTTTGTCTCATATTTTATATTGCGTATGCCCTCCTTTTTCGACGATGGGCGCTACGGTATGAAAAATGAAGTGGTAATTATTTCGAATGGGGGTACCTAGCCAAAATTTCAAGAAAATCGGGGATGGGTTACACCATTGGAAATGATTACCACTTTTTTCATACGGCAGCACGCATCGCTGCCGACTGTCACAATATGGTGCGAATGCCCCCTTCTTTTTTAATACGGCAGCGCCTATCCCCCAAAAAGGAGGGCATATGCTCCTTATTGCAAAGATGCTTGAGAAAAATGCACTTCCGATGGCTTCCGACGTATCTAAATAAGTTCACGTGACTCAACTCGCCAATGCCAATGGGAGCGCAAGACATATACCGACTTTTATATACGTCGGATGTATAAATAGCCACTTCCTATAATAAAATAGTTAACAATAAGATTGGAAAAAATATCAATACACAATGGCCATGTTTAGTGATAACAAGGGGAAATGATCGACACAATTGCTTCGCGAACTCATTGAGACAATAATATATTGAATCTGTTTTTCTGGTTTATCGAAACAATGAAAAAATATATGCATATTAAGTTGTCAGCCACTGTCTTACCTCATAATAATATATGCGGCCATTTATATTGTTATAATGATTACCAATGTATTGTACCATTGCGAGAAATATTTGGATAGAGGAATAACGGCTGTCAAATGATTCTTTGAAAAACACAGGAGTTTTCAACAATGTCATTAATATTATTGTTAATAATAGTTTTTCAATCACATGCGTTTTTCGCGAAAAAATAACTGTCATATTTGACAGCCGTTATCCGTCTTTATGTAAATTGTTCTCGCAAAGATTGTACCTACCGTGAGCCAATCAAAAAAACTTGTATTATATAGGAAACCTTTTAATATTCGTAACATAACTTGCCATTAATGGTAGCAAACGAATAATCCATTTCTGGCAGCATATAAGTGCGGCGCTTGATTTATTCGTTTGCTACCATTAATGGCAAGTTATGTTATAGATATTAACCAGGTTTCTATGATACGTGTTTTTGTGGTTGGCTCACGGTCTAGTACTATTTATTTCAAGTCGAATTCCACAACAATACCAATATTATTACTCAGGTGCAAAAAAACTGGGCCACCTAATATTTTTTCAAAATCGGGTGTATTTTTTCATATTTTGGCTTTCAGTTTACACTTGATTTTTTATTGATATAAAGGACTTCCTCCCGGACAATTCAAAAAACAATATGTATTCTCGTTTTAATAAACAATAACATAAATAAAGGCAAACATATTGTTGTTCATTTAAAACGAGGATACGAAAATATACTAGATGGCCCGGGTTTTTTGCACCTGAGTGTATTTTAAGTATTTTTTTTATATATATTTTATAGTGTTGGTGCAAAACAAGTGGCGAGTGGAACTAGTACTGATAGCAGTACTAAAAGAAGGAGGTGTATTATAAATTTTGTTCACAACTATAGGTAAGCAAAAAGGACTTACACTATGTATCCAAGAGGCCTTTAAACGGAGAAAACATTTTTATCGATTTTTTACTTATCTCTTATAATTGTTGCCATAAATAATCGCAAATCTTTATTGCAAAACTTTCATGTAATAAAATTTACATTCATTTTTATTGAAGACAATCCAAAGCTTATTTTTATTGCAAGCAAAATTTTTGATGATGAAGAAGAAGGTTTTCTCTTAATATTCATTCAGAAATTTAATGTCAATGTAAACTCCAAGTTAGCAGATTCTTGGAAAATAATATTTTTTTATTTAATTTTTAGTACATCCCCAAATACTGTAAAGAAAAGAAATATTGAATTACAAAGACGACAGGAAGAATATCGAAAAAAGCTGTACAGTGCCAATAAGAAAATAAAATCTCTGGAAAAAAAAGTGTCATCCCTAAAAGATCTTGCAAATCACTTAAAGAAAGAGGATTATCTATCTGAGCATGCAACTAGTCATTTATCTAAGAGTTTTGATAGTGTGCCGAATATATTAATGACTCGCTATTTAAAAAATGTTCAGAACCAAAGTGTCACTCATGAAAAATATCCACCACCCCTAAGAGAATTTGCAGCGACTCTCCAATTCTATTCTTGCAAAGCTTATGAATATGTTCGGAGTGAGTTTGCACTAGCATTACCACACCAGGCTACCATAAGAAAGTGGACAAGCAATGTTGAATGTAACCCTGGTTTTATTGATCTAGCTTTTAGTGTTTTAAAACATAAATCAGATGAATCAACTGCAAATGGGAGGTCACTAATATGTTCTTTAATGTTAGATGAAATGTCTATAAAGAAGCAGATCGAGTTTGATGGTAAAAGATCAGTCGGCTATGTAGATATTGGTGTTCCAGTGGATAATGATTCATTGCCACCTGCATCAGAAGCTTTAGTTCTTATGGTAGTATCCCACCAGTCGCACTGGAAGCTTCCCATAGCTTACTTTTTAATAAAGTCATTGACAGGAAGAGAGAAAGCCAATCTCGTCAATGAATCTTTAATAAGACTGCACGATGTTGGTGTAACTGTGACTTCCATAACATGTGATGGCCCATCGGTTCATTTCGGTATGTTACGTGAGTTGGGATGTAATTTGGAGGACATACATAATATAAAGCCATGGTTCTCGCATCCTGTGAACCCTGCACAGAGAGTTTTCTGTTTTCTTGATGTGTGCCATATGATAAAGTTGATTCGAAATAATTTTGCAAATTTGCAACAATTTAAGGATCCATCAGGCAAAACAATAAATTGGGCTTACATTACGAGACTTTATGATGTATATGAATCTTTATGAATGAATCTTTATGTTGCTAACAAAATCAGAGTCAGTCATATACAGTGGCATAAACAGAAAATGAAAGTAAGTATAACTAACTGTTGTAATTTACATTTATTACTTTATTTGCTTTAGGTCCACTTAGCTGCGCAAACGTTAAGTGGCAGTGTTGCAACAGCTATAGAATTTTTAGATAAGGACTGCCAACTGTCAGATTTTAAAGAATCAGAGGCAACAGTCCATTTTATACGAACTATAGATAGTATGTTTGACATTTTAAATTCTAAAAGTCCCTGGGCCAAAAATTTCAAGGCGCCGATGAAAGTGTATAATGAAAAATATTGGCGGTCATTTATAATTGATGCAACAAAATATTTAAGTGGATGTACTGATGTGTCTGGAAGGCCATTGTGGCTTACACCCAAGAAAACTCCTTTTATAGGTTTTGTATTGTCTGCAACATCAGCTTGTGGTATTTTTGACGATTATGTAAAAAATGGGAAATTAAATTATTTACTGACCTATAAATGCAGCCAGGACCACCTAGAAATATTTTTCAGTTCCGTTAGGTAAATAGTGTGCATTTTGGAAATTCATCATAATAAAGAATCAAATTTTTTCTAGGTGTCGAAATGGGTGGAATAATAATCCTTCCGCTCTCCAATTCATGAGAACTTTTAAGAAGCTCTTATTGCATAGTAAAATATCACCAAGAGGTGGAAATTGTCAAGTTCTGGACACGACGACCATTTTAAATGTATCTAGTGGTTATGGGCAAAAAATGAAAAATGTGTTAATGGATCAGTCCATAGATATTTCATTTTGTAGAAAACATAACATAGACCCTCAAGACGTTGTTCTAACTGATCACGATTATGATATTCTGCCATGTTTCATCGACCTCGATAATGTCTCTAAAAATGTAGTTACATATGTAGCAGGCTATGTAATAAAAATATTAAGGAGAAAAATCAAATGTATAGATTGCTTAACAAGTTGTTCATGCGACATGGAAACTGTTGAAGATGATTTGAGTTATAGACTAATTGTTAAGAAAAATAGAGGTAATGTATTTTTAGAGATTTATCAATATATTCTGTTAAATTCCAAGCTAGTTAAACTACTTTTTATTTATTATTATTTATTTTAACCTAGTATTACAGTTTAACTCGGAGTGTAAACATTTTGACGGCGAGCATGCATTGAAAAATCAACTTTTAACTAATCTCATTTTCTTTTTGGAATATCATTTATTCTAGAAGAAAATGAATTGTTTTAAATAATATGTCCTAATTTGTTTTTTAGGAGGTTTACAAGTACCATCAGCTGGTGTAGTGAAAATATGCCAGAATGTTGAAACCAATATTATAAATTTGTTGCAGGCAACAGATAACCGTATACCATCGGAGGAAGATTTTTTAAACAAATTTATAATAGCAGTTGGACAAAAATTCTTTTTCATGTTTTCAAAGCTTTTCCCAGAGTTAGAAGAACAATTGTGTCATCGCCTAATGAAGAAAATCATAGTTACAATTTAATAAAAGAAATAGTAGCAGCCTATACAAAAATTAGACTATATAATTTATCAAAAAAGTCTACTGCAAAAATTCAAGGACCCTTAGTTAGGAGAGAACTACATAAATTGATTTTATTTCACCATCAATGATGATTTTTGTGTTTGTGTTAATAACATATTTTTGTAGTTAAAATAGTTTTTAAATATATGTAGAATGCAATGTTATTGTTATTTTTGTTATTAAAAATTATTACCATTAGAATAAAAATGCACAATAAAATAGATAGGTACCGTTCAAACTCCGATAACTTTGTGTTCAAACCACTGCCAATGAAAATCGCGATTATTTAGAAATATATCTACAAATTATATAGAAAATTAACTTAGTACTGTGCAAATATGAATTGTTCGATATTCTCAATACCTATTTAAAAATGAAATACAGAATGATAATTTTATTGTTTTAATTTAAATTCTCGATACCCTATAAGAAAATTGCGGACGCCTCTGATCTTTGTATAATATGGCGGATTCTTGATTAGAAAGTTTGCGCATGTTGGACGCTCATTCTCCCTCCTCCATTTCTCTGTTTCAACCCCTTAATACTTTCTACTCTTTAAACCCTATTTTTTCAAAAAATCAAAAATTTTTCATTGTCAGAATTTTTGTCTGAAAATTTGCCCATAGGGGTAAAATAAAATTCCAAATAACTTTTTTCGATAAAATCATAAATAAAACGTATTTTGGCTATTTATTTAATTAAATGTCATTTTTGACAGATGTCAAATGACGTCACAGCGTTTAATGATCTCATTTCGAATCTTTTTGGAAGCAGAGATGATCGCCCCAGAGTAGTTTCATCTTAGCCCAAAAATAAAAAATAATTCCCATATTGTTCCAACTTTTTCGCGGGCACTGTATTTCTGCACATCCTACTTGACATGGGTATCAAATGGAAGGGTTTGACGAGTACAAGACAATAAGATAAGTGTCGTCATACTAAATCCAATATAGCGGATGCCCCAAGATGGCGGACTAAACTTCTTTATCACCCTCCTGATATGGGAATCAAATAGGTACTAAAAAGCATAAAATAAAATGTAAAAAACCTTTTTAAAAACAACCTTTTTTAAGCCATGTACTAAAACGAATAGAATAAAAAACTAAAAGACAAAAGAAGCCTTTTTTAAAAAACAAGCTTTTTAAGCTACTAAAATAAACTAAGTCTAGGTACTAAAATAAAGTAAGTCTAGGTTTTCGTTAAGATAATTCAATGCCAAATTGCGAGAAGTTTTTTAAATCAAAAAGCTTGTCACGCGAATTGTAAAGAAAATACATACTTGGGCAAGTAGGTACTTGCTTATCAACCAATCACTGTCTAATAAAATTAATTGGTACCTACTTTTATGAACATTTCGCGTGACAAGCTTTTTGATTTACAAAAACTTTTCAATTTGGCGTTGAATTATTTTAACGAAAACCTAGATTTATTTTATTTTACCTTATTCGTTTTAGTACATGGCTTAAAAAGCTTGTTTTTAAAAAGGCTTTTTTATCTTTTTTATTTTATTTGTTTTAGTACCTGGCTTAAAAGCTTGTTTTTAAAAAGGTTTTTTTTTACCTTTTATTTTTTTAGATCCCACTCACTGGAGTGAAGGAATTATTGTAGTAAAGAATTTTAGCTTTTTTCGTGCAAACAGAAACAAACTACAGTTCACTTAAATGTATTGAAAAAAATTGTACAATAAAGAGTTTGAGAAACTTTAAAACCGATTTAAAAAAATCCTTTGATACTTTTTTAATACAAGATCTAATCTTTTTTAAGCTTTCTAAAAACGTAGATAAGATCCTTTACTGAACAAGAAAAGGATTTATGATCAAAGGTACATCTTCGAAAAATTTCAAATTGAAAGAATTGAAAAAGAAAAAAGATTAATGAAAAATGATAGAAATGCATTTTTTTTTTTTTTTTTTTGATAGCCGGAGAGCTGAGTGACAAGAAATGCAACAGTTTTAGAAAGGCTGGTTTTTTGATACAGTGTAGTATTTCGTGTGTATAAGAATAGCCTGCCATCAGTCAGCCAGTTTGGTGCGATATTTGGAACATGTAGCAGTATCACAAAGTAGGCATCTAAGTTAATGTATTTACGGTGTCAGTAAGTGCAAATTTTTAATTTTTGAACTCACCGACTTAATTTTTTGATGAAAATTGGTAGGTGTGTAAAGGATGCTAAATAAGATAGCGGTGACAGATGTTCAATATAAAGAAAAATGCTAATATTTTTGCAATTTTAAAGTGTTGCCATAGAAACCAAGGTCGTTGACTGACATAATGCTTGCGTTTACCGTGCATGCAAGCACTTTTATGCCAGAAGATGTTGGACAGCCACGTTGAAAGCAAGCCGCTTGAAACAAATGGAAGCGTAAAAATTGTGTGCTTTTCCACTAGTTTGAAGCAGAGGTAGTTCGGCATGTGTGCATTTGTAAATTCCCCGTTTTTTCTCTAACCTGACAATTGTGTGTTGGTTTCGTGCTCAGTTTGGTGTTACTTTGGCACATTTTGAACCTTATTAAAGGCACAGTAACTACACCATTAAAATCATTATTTGAAATGACAAAGGCAAAAAGGCACTGCAAGTGCATACTAAAAGCGACTGCAAACGAAGCGCTTTTTCGCTGCCTCTACGGTAAAGGCACCTATTACTAAGAACTGCTCACGGCTGTCATGTCTGACACATCCGACACTTTTTTGGCTTACTATCTGCTTTACAGACACAACATACAATGCACAATAGATTGCTAGCGATCAGGGCCACTTGTTTTCCAAAACATAAAGCTATAGCCGTGAGAATTCTTACAAATAGATCAGTCAATGACATAGTCCTTCGAATACTCAAAGTGTCAACTTAAAATCACCTTATGATTAAAGTACTTGAAAACCCAAGAGAACTGAGCTCGTTTCTTACAGACGTAAAGCTAGTGATGAGCATAATCTAGATATTTGAATAATCGATTACTCATAATTGATACATTATAATAATTGGCTAGTATTAATACTACTAATTATTTTTAATAGTGATGTCATAGCATTGCGATAAAAGCATCGATACCAGTAGATATCTGTATTGGAGGAATGAGAAATGAATATGGCAAACGAGAACTAAGAACTGAGCAAATATTCGCATAATCGAATCAGTAATCATCTCCACCGCGTCAACCTACCAAATGAATAATTCGTTGCTCATTTGTGTTGCAAGTGGTTATTTATACATCCGACGTATATGAAAGTCAGTATATGTCTTGCACTTTCATGGGCGAAGTAAACTGATTTGTATCGTTGGAAGTGCATTTTTGTCAAGCATCATTGCAATAAGGAGTGATTGCCCTCCTTTTTTGGCGATCGGCGCTGCCGTATGAAAAAGGGGTAATTATTTCCAATGGTGTAACCCACCCCCGATTTTCTTGAAATTTTGGCTACCCCCTATTTTCACCCGACATTCGGCGCCAACGATGCTTGAGAAAAATGCACCTCCGACGTATCTTATAAATCAGATTGCTTCGAACATGTATGGAGTTAAATGTACATCCAAAGAAGTCATGTGACTCAACTCGCCAATGAGAGCGCAAGATGTACACCGACTTTCATATACGCCGGACTAATAATTTTTAAAGACCTATTGATTATCTTGAGGTATTTATATATTCGATTATTCCCATCACTAACTAAAAGCCTGGTTCATGCACCTACCTACCGGTAGGTGATAATTTTATTTTTAAATTTGTGCCTACCGGTTTCTCGGAAACATAGGGGGGTAGCCAAAATCTTAAGAAAATCGGGCGGTGCATACAGTACGTTCCATAATTACCTTTTTTTCACAAAATACATAAAAATGCAAACACATGGTACCAAAACATTGCTTTTTTTAATACCTATCTATTCTAGTGGTAGGCGATTTTTTACTAAAAAAATTATCACCTACCGGTACGTGATAATTTTGTTTTAAAATTTGTGCCTACCGGTAGGTGCAGGACAAAGTCTATATATAAGAAGTTGGCTCACGCCTGGACACCAGTGTCAAATAACCAGTTCTCGCTGTGCATGGAGTGGGGACCCGGGCTCGTCTGCTGTGACGTAGGTTGTAGACCTGCCGTGCCGTCTAAACACTGAACGCCGGCAGTTTATATTGGATAGCGTCCTATTCCTTGCTCCAAAAAAATAATAACTAATGCCCTCCCAATCACAAGTGATGACTAATTTTGAAGCTAAATTTTGAGAATGGGTAGAGCAGTACTTGAAGACTTTTTTTTGTATTGCTTTTTGTACAGACTGATCCAAAAAAATTTCAAGAGTAAACATATTTTACACATATAAAAAAATTGAGTTGTGTAATAGACCGGGAGATAGTGACAGATTTTTGGACGTGATTTTACTCAGTATGCCTTGCAAAGGGCATTATGTGGCACATATTCTCACAATAATAAGGTATGAATCAGAGAGTCATCCTGGGTTCTTCATGTGAAAAACTGAGTTTTCAATTAATTATTCGAAAAATATGCGTCTTGATATGATTTTATACAGGCTGCCATGTGTTTTATAATGAAGTTCAAAATGAAAATTCCTCGGAAAACCATAGGCATACCGTTAGGGTGGGTCCAAAGGGCTATTATTGCCACGTGATCTTGTATTTTAATAATTACTTTTTCCACGTTTTTGAACAGGCTGCCAATGAGAAGTATGCAAGTTCTTATTATGAAAATGCTGAAAAAAGGATGGCATACCTTTCGCGCATGTCCAAGTACTGTTTAAATTGAATGTTATTTAATCATTTAAACGAGTTATTGGATGTAAAGTGTACTTGGACATGCGCAAACGGTATGCCATCTTTTTTTCAGCAGTTTCATAACAAGAACTTGCATACTTCTCATTGGCAGCCTGTTCAGAAACGTGGAAAAATTAATTATTAAAATACAAGATCACGTGGCAATAATAGCCCTTTGGAACCACCCTAACGGTATGCCTATGGTTTTCCGAGGAATTTTCATTTTGAACTTCATTATAAAACACATGGCAGCCTGTATAAATTCATATCAAAACGCATATTTTTCGAATAATTGAAAACTCAGTTTTTCACATGAAGAACCCAGGATGACTCTCTGATTCATACCTTATTATTGTGAGAATATGTGCCACATAATGCCCTTTGCAAGGCATACTGTGTAAAATCACGTCCAAAAATCTGTCACTATCTCCCGGTCCATAAACTATATGTGTTTCTTATAAAATTTTCTCATGTTTTTATGGGGAATTTAGATTTCATGTATCTTGGTACATAAATATGATTTTTTTGTAATAGAACACTGTGTAGTTTTACATATTATGAAAGAATTTGTTTTTTTTTATTGAAAAATGATACATGACAGGGTGTTTATTAATTACTTGTACAAACTTAAAAGGTAAATCTTTGACTAATTTTAAGATAAAACGTTTATATGTACATGGGTCCGCAACGGCTTAGTTCTTGAGATACAGAGGGCGCCAAAAAGAAATTTATTTATTAAATATATTAAAAAATATTGTAAATGTTATTAACTTAATTTGTAGAAGTAGTTTAGTCTTAGTTTTGTAAATGATCTAGAGGTTTGTCCGGGTTTGTCACATCACAACACAATCAATAAAATACGTATTTTTTGTTTGTGTTTCAAAAACTTAATGATTCAACTTAAAAAATTCTAACGCGGCTTGAACTTTAAACTTGTTTTTTTCTTTTCAAAACGGCTGCTGTCAGAGACAAATAGTAAGAGTTGATTTTGTACGTAAAATTGATTAGAGAATAGGCCTGTCTAGTAAAAAATGACATACTGTGCGACACGAAAAAGTTATGGTTATTTAAATCCAAGTATAACAAGGCAAGTGGCCTCTGTAACTTTAAACAAAAAATGTTATTGAACAAAAATATAATCAAAAAAGCAAATAAAAATGTTTTTGGATGCCCTGTACCTCAAGAAGCAAACCGTTGCGGACCCATGTTCATATAAACATTATTTTATCTTAAAATTAGTCAAAGATTCACCCTTCAAAGATAGTACCTACAAGTACTCAATAAACACCCTGTATATATTAATAACAGAAAAAATCTTGTTAGGACCCCCATGTACCTATATACAAAATCTAAGACAAATTTTACATGAAACATAGTTTTCATTTTACATAAAGCCATTTTTCATGTTTAAAATGCATTTACTTTCCTGTTGCGTTTACACCCTGCACTCATTTAACATCTAATATCTATGTCTATTGTGACTGTAGTTGAAATAAAAAACATTATCTAATGTATATATTTAAAACTAATGGATTCATTTACAGGTCATATAAATACTAAAGTATTTTTTATATTCATTATTACGAAAATACAGAATGGTAACAACAATGAGAATAATAATGTTTATTTACGACTAATGTTTAATATAAGTATTAAGGTGGTGGTACCAATTATCGACACCATAAGGCCAAGTGTCAACTTCACAATGCAGCTGCAAATTTTTAGAGTGAATTAACATTATTATCAATTTCAATATGTTTTACTATTTTATTAAACTGTTACTTAGTAATTTATGTTTGCTCTTGGTTTTTCCGTTTTGAAGCAAATAAATTAAATTTCTGAAATATACCTACTGACCCTATAATCGACAGGTAGCAAAGCAAGAAGTACCTAATATGGACACCAGCTGAACTAATTATTGACACGAGTAAAAAACAATTATTTTTAACAACATATTAGGTATATTGAAAACATTTTAATAATAACAAAATTAATTTTTTCAATGGTATTAAAAGTAAAAACATATTGCCTTGATTTTTGATAACTTTAATATATTGTCTTATAGCAGTCACATTATTTCAAAGTATTGGGATCATAAACTACATAAAACATTCTCTATATATTTTTTAGTTCTGGCTCATACATTTTTTGGTTAGGAGAAATCCATAATTAGCAAGACAGAACATTCATTTAAGTAGCGACTGGTCTACATTTCGCCTTAGAACAGTTTTTGGCCACATTTTTAAGACAGGGGAACTTTGCTGTTTACTTTATTGTTTAATGAAATCTGTGGCACACCGTGCAATTTAGCTGGTCTAACATTTGAAATCAATGGCAGAATGGCATGCCAATTTTAGATCATAATTATTTTTTTGTTAGCATAATATTTTCTTGCTACTGAAACAGGGTTGGCTCCCCAGTGGGTAACCCAAAAAAACCCAGTAGGGTTTTTTGGGTTACCCACCTAAAAAAAACAAAGTGGGTTTTTTAAGTAAGGTGTTTATGATTTTAGAATTTTTTATTTCATTTTTTATGGTTGAATAAGGACTGATCAGTGAACACAGAACAGAAACACAACATATAACAGCACGAAACAGGTCTGCACTCGCCTACTCTGTTCACCATCTAATCTGAACAGAAGACAATATTGGATAGTTTCTTATTTAGGTATTTTTTTATTAGATATGTATTTTTGTATTGGAGTGAAAATATCAATTTTTTCGTTTTTTGTAACTATTAGTTAGGAAATTTAATATTTTATTAATAGCAAGGTGGAAAATAAAAAACCCAATTAAACCCAAAAAAACGAATATTAAACCCAAAAAACCCACTGGGTTGGGTTTTTTTATATAAAACCCGGGTTTTTTCCAACCCTGTACTGAAAAGGTTTAAATCTTAGTTTTCGTTGAATTGTGCATGTCTGCAATTGGAATAGAAACGGTGTACCAATTACCAACAGATATCTGAACCTATTATCGACACGACTTTTTCCCTCTATATATCTTTTTCCCCGATAAAAAATCCCTATGTCGATAATTGGTCAGTAAAAAACGAGGTAAAAAATATATGGTTTTGACTATGGATTTGTCTAAGCATAAACAAAATTATCACTAAAATGTTTGGATTACTAACATAAGTTTGTTCATATGGATCCTATTATCGACACTTATGTCAATAATTGGGCCTAGTCAAAATTTTTCATGTACCAATTATCGACACCTTAATATTTTATGAAAAGCGTACTACAGCTTTCATTTTAAAAAGAAAATGCATCATTTTACATAATATTAATTAATTTTAAATATAAACCCACACTACAACTGTACTCCAGTATATCCAGGGTGCAAAAATCTGCTAACCTCTCTCTTAAGGTGGCGAGCAATGGCACATACTTGAATTTACTTGACGCGCACTGGTTATTTTTGAGGAATTTTGTTACGAATAACGAAATCACTATACGCATGCACATGCACATAAACATAAGTGAAATAAGGACAAATGTTTATGAATATCTTATTTTATTAAAAACCAAGTCGATTGGATGATGTCCGAGATTATTCAGACCTATCTTGTCTCATATTTTATATTGCGTCACAGAATATATAGCTTTGTGAAGCTATTTAGTCTGTGATTACGTATGCCCTCCTTTTTCGGCGATGAGCCTTGCGGTATGAAAAATGAAGGGTAATTATTTCCAATGGTGTAACCCACAACCCACCCCGATTTTTTTGAAATTCGGTGCCGCGCCGAATGTGGGAGGGTAGCCAAAATTTCAAGAAAATCAGAGGTGGGTTACAACGCCGAACGTCGGGCGAAAATAAGGGGTACCCACCTTGCAAAAATTTCAAAAAAAACGGGGGTGGATTACACCATTGGAAATGATTACCACTTCTTTTTTCGTAAGGCAGCGCGCATCGCTGCCGACTGCTACAATATGGTGCGAATGCCCCCTTCTTTTTTCATACGGCAGCGCCTATCCCCCAAAAAGGAGGGCATACGCTCCTTATTGCAAAGATGCTTGAGAAAAATGCACTTCCGACGGCTTCCGGTGTATCTAAATAAGTTTACTTCGGACGTGTACGGAGTTAAATGTACGTCCAAAGAAGTCACGTGGCTCAACTAGCCAATGAGAGCGCAAGACGTATACCGACTTTTATATACGTCAGACGTATACCGATGCTTGAGAAAAATGCACTTCCGACGGCTTCCGATGTATCTAAATAAGTTTACTTCGGACGTGTACGGAGTTAAATGTACGTCTACGGAAGACGTCACATTACGACCGTGAAGTGTACGAAGTGAGCATGAGCCAACTTCTCCTATATAGACTTTGGGCGCAGGATACACTCCCTAATAAATATGGAAGGGAACTCCAAGCCTAAATATCTAGTTTCTTACATATTTT
The DNA here is from genome assembly GCA_963920635.1 of Pseudeuparius sepicola. Taxonomy (NCBI): domain Eukaryota; kingdom Metazoa; phylum Arthropoda; class Insecta; order Coleoptera; family Anthribidae; genus Pseudeuparius; species Pseudeuparius sepicola. The sequence continues at coordinate 38,539,285 of OY987302.1, read as the reverse complement.
AAAAATTCATACCTGATCCATTGGGGCCAATTACCGCATTAAAAGGTTTTAATGGACCGATAATACGTCGACCCTTATAGGATTTGAAGTTTTCCACTTCTATATGTTTGAGTCGAGCCGGCATTATAAAATTTGTTTTCCAACTACAACTATTTATTATACAACCTGGACTAAATCACTGCAACTAATAAATTTAATAAAATACTCATAGGTAGGTATCAATTATTTATGCACGGACAAAATATAAACATAAGCCATGGGCGACAGCCTATTCTTGTTCTTGTGGCCATGCTATTACAGCCATAGCCAAAACAAAAAACAAACGCCTGTCGCCCAAATTACAAAACAAAAGCAACAAAACCAAAGTCCCGATTTTGTCAGATGACATTCTCCACAAAATCCCTAGGACTTTTCTGTTAATCATGGGTATAGCATTGGTATATGTGTCTCAACCAGTTAATGACGTCACTCATTAATTTATGATGTGAAAAGTTACGATCACTGTGCAAGTGATACGAAAAAAGAACATAATAAAATAAAAACCCTATTGCAAGCACGATTATATCGCTAGAAAAAAAAAATAATTATGACTACAACTCATTTTAATAATAATTTCAAGTCACGGAAACACTTTTTCATTTTGGTATTTTGGTATAATCAGCTGCTTTTGGCAGCGTCTATGTGCGGACTCAGGCAAATTTAGCTTCGGTGTGTCAAAGTGACAGTGAAGGTTTTCCAGATCGTTCAAACCAGGGACTCTTTAAAATAAGGGTACCCAGCATTATACTTTGCAAAGTGAGGCCTATTCTTTCATCATTCTAATGGTATCAGTGATGCCAAGTAGGTATGCCATTTTATTGGAGAATCTATGAATATAACAGGTACTTTGATTGATAAGCCGAATTCAAGCGGATGACCAGGTTGAACCAGGTTATAAAATTTAAATTTTGAGTGAATTTTACAAATTTATTTATTTGATCAAGGGCCAGATTATATGGTTTTAAGGCACTGTGAACACACCACATTTTTCTATTATCATCAAAAATTATTTTAATGTTCAATTTCTTATAATCTAACCTAACTTTTTATAACCTGGTTAAAACGTCGATGAAGGATTCAATCAACGGTTAAAATCGGTCATCCGCTTGAATTCGGCTTTAGTAAAAATTAATAATGGTTTCCATGATTTCTACAAATTAGACTTGACAATGTTGTGTCTACAATTACAGAATATGGCAACTGTCAAATGAAACAAATTTATTGTGTGATTGAAATTCTTTAATTGTCACATCTGAGTATCTGAAAGTTAGAAAACTTAAAAATTGTGAATTATGATGGGAAATTGTTTGCCTCCTTTAGAATCTATGGCACTATCTATCACATAAAACCACAGTTCAGGGAAAAACCTGATGGCAGTTGGATACTGACATATAACATAACCTTGTACCAGCCCACTTATGTGGTCTCCTTGGAGTATGCAGAAAACAAACTTCCCCTCAAGGCTTCACTTTTCCTAGGTGATAGACTGTGAAATGCTGGGTCCCCTTATTTTAAAGAGTCCCTGGTTCAAACAATCGAACTGACGTTCGTTTGTCAGTTCGGTGGTTCAAACTGGTTCAAACATTCGGCAGTGAAAATATTCGCGGGTTTTCTACGTTTCGTGAGTTTCACCGTTATCTGTGTTATTCTTGTTAATTTTCGTGTTATTAGTAGCACAGAATAGCCACCGTAAGCGTTGGGTGATTTAAACCTTCAGTCAACGCCGTAAGGCTATTCTGTGTTAGTAGTTATTCATTCTGCAAATGGGCTCGTTACTGACCTGATACCCGCTTGCATTTTTTGCTGGATTAATGCCAACTTAGGATGTCGAAATTACCAATTGACAGTCCAAGTAAGGACTTCTATGAATAATTTGACCATACCTATCTATTTTAGAGGTACTAGAGGACGAAGCCCTGAAATATATTTATTAATATCTATATACAACCTGGTATTAGTTGGCGGAAATAAATATAAACTCTTCAAGTATAACTGAAAATCAAAAGGGAGGGCAAAATATAAACCAATTGTTTGGCGCACTAAAAATTGCACCCTTCTACTCGAAATTCACTTTTTTTGCACGGTTTTGCACGGCATAAAGCATAATGCATAATTCAACTTTAGGAGGTTGGCAACGCTGATCCTAACCTAAGGACTAAGAACAAGAACAGTTAACCTTACTTTTCCTCAAACATTTCCTTTTTCCCATTTCGGGTTTCAAAAATCTTATTACTTATTGTTTCCAGTTTTTTAAACAGTTTTCATCCCCTGGTTTCTTACTGTCAGTCGGTCTTTTGTGTAGGTGGGTAATCTATGCTTTTGTTTTTCTGGTCAGTCTGATCAGTCGCCTAGTGGTTCCAAAAAAAAAAGACATTGAACTAAAATAAAATCTCACAATAGATAATTGCTGCTACCTAATTCATAAATAAAATAGACAGTGGCTATTTATACATTCGACGTATATAATAGTCGGTAAATGTCTTGTGCTCTCATTGGTGAGTTGAGTCAGGTAACTTCTTTGGACGTATATTTAACCCCAATTTAACTTCATATATGTCCCAAGTATACATTGCAATAAAGCGCTTATGCCATAATTTTTTGGCGATGGGCGCTGCTGTATGAAAAAAGAAGGGGGCATTCGCTTCATATTGTGGCAGTCCACAGTGATGGATGCTGCCGTATGAAGAAAGAAGGGGGCATTCGCCCCATATTGTTGCAGTCGGTAGCGATGGGCGTGGCTGTACGAAAAGGAATATCGAAATACAGGAATTATTACTTCGCCCGACTTTCGGCACTCGCCGAATGTTGGGCGAAAATAGCGTACGTAAACAAGGCATAAATCTTTTAAAATTTCTGAAAGTCTATTACGCTCCTTATTGTAACATTTACTTCGGACATGTATGGAGTTAAATGTACGTCCAAAGAAGTCACGTAACTTCACTCACCAATTAGAGCTCAAGACATGTACCAACTTTTATATACGTCGGGCGTATAAATAGCCACTTTGAATAAAATAATAGGTACTTTTTTCGTTGTGCGTCGTAGAGTAATATTTTGTGCAAAATATTTAATCATAATGCTTGGGCAGGTGTGGGTATAATCCGAGGTATTTGCTACAACTGAGGCTATAACCATCTGTTAACACAGGGGCACATTGAGAGGCTGAAGGCAGTCAACACAGTCTATGTACAGCAGGGCAGAAGATGTAGGCTAGCACAGTACAGGAAATAATAGTGTGTGTTTCAGCCTCAAGCGCATATTGGAACTTGGGATGTAGTTCTGCACTTTTATTAAACATAGTGGCTATTTATACGTTGTATGAAAAAAGAAGGTGGTATTCACACCATATTGTGGCAGTCGGCAGCGATGGGCGCTGCCGAATGGAAAAAGAAAGAGGTATTCACCCCATATTGTGGCAGTCGTTAGCGATGGGCCCTGCTGTATGAAAAAAGCATCGAACTGACAAACGAATGGAAGGAGTCTAGACAGATAAAGCGCCAGCGAACATAGAGTAAGTGAGATAACCAAATAAATCAGCTGACTAGTGGCAAAACATTCCAAATAACACATGTGAATGCATGAGAATTTAGCAGTGTTCTTGAAATTTACTTGATATTTTCAGTGTTTTTTTATTGATAGGAAGTGGCTATTTATACGTCCGACGTATATAAAAGTCAGTGAAAGTATCGACAGGCTGTCTGAAACTTACCCGCAGGCAATGATCGGAATCTTGGGAGATTTTAATTTACCCAATGCTCTGTGGATAAACGATAACCTGAGCTCAGTTGCTACACCCGTGCCCCCTGCAACTCCTGCTGAGGCGGATTCATTGCTAGTGGTCTCTGGGCTGTGTGCTTTTCACAACTTATTTCAGCTAAATGCTATTACCAACACTTCAAACTCAATTCTCGATCTTGTACTTTTTCATGAAAATCGTTGCCTTACGGTGCCGAAGAAAGGAAGCTTTAATTGGCATGATCGTCTAGTTTAATTGGTTAGGACCTAGTTCTACGTTGTGTTTTATTTATTTGTAACCTAAGTAATTTGTAAAGTATTGATTGCATATTTGTTAATCTAACTGTAGGGTGTAGTCATAAACACTTGTTCACTAGTTATTTTATGATAGTATTAGGTAGACGAGGCTACCGCAATAAAATTTGGTTTGACCTAGTTCGTATAGTCAGCTGTTAGGGAAAATAGTAAATAAGACAAAGATTTGTTGGTTGCATAATTAATAGGTCTCGTTTATTAATTATGTTGCGGTTTAGGACCTGACTTCGTATTACATTGTGTTGGTAGGGCATTAGCCCGGACACGGCGAGGAAAACCTAAATAAAACCCCGCCGGACTCCCAACGAAAACCTATACAAGGCAGCACATACACGACTTATACTCCTTCGCCCTGGGAAGGTTAAGCGTTTGGCTGATATTGACAACAAAAGACGTGTGGGTAAATACTGGAACACACGAGGTGTATATCGGCGGCCACACCGCCGATTGGTTCAGGTAACACCCGTAGGTAGATATATAGATATGTAGGCACCTATAGAATCGTGGCCATCGTTACCAGGTCACATTGGACCTTCGGCCTCTCTCGGACCAGGATAGCCAGCTGTAGCCACAGGGGTTCTCCTTTCTTCCGGTAACGACGGATCGCAGGGATTCAGGTGCATGCAGGTAGGGGAGAACGAAACCCGTCCAGTTTGCGGACCGGGTTTGACATCCCTCGGTCGGGGAGTCTCCCCCGGGACTTTAACCGGTCGGGTTACGTTCGGTAACGACAGTGTTAACTGACAACCAATCGTACAGGGCGTCCTCCAACACAGCACCACGCTTGGTCGAGTGTTTAACTACACGGCTGGTTTACTGAATTAATTAATTCTCACAAGAATAAATCATGTAGTACTGGAACATATTATTTAGGAATGGTGTAGTTCAGAAACAACTCCCTAATCTAAATTTAAGTGGGTGTCCTCTCGGCGAGAGCGACACGTACAGCGGAGAACAGCTAAATTTGAATATATAGTACACATATGTACGAGAGCATCTAAGAATGAAAGGTTATTGTTGTTTAGCCTGTCCATTGTTATTGTATCTATGACAAGGGGTCCCCTGACGTTGGTAAGGTGTGTGTGTGTAAAACACGCGACGCGTGCGCCGTGCTAAACATGCAAATGAAAAATCGAGTGACTGATGGCGGAATACAGATCTCGTCGGTATTGAAAAAATAAAAAAAAGCTTGTCTCGACCAGAGCTGGGCAAGTAATTAAGCGAAAGTAATTGAACTGTCAATTAATTCCTTTTCATGGAATTGTACTTAGTTGGAATTACTTTTGAAATAGAGACAGTAATTGTAATTTAATATCAAGTACTTTTTGAAAAGGAATTGTACTTGTAATTTAAAATCAATTACTTGTGAGAATTGCAATTCCTTTTTAAAATTCCTTTAATGCAATTATTGTTTCAATTACAATTACTTTTCCAATTACAATTACTTGTCCAATTACAATTACTTTTTCAATTACAATTACTTTTTTAATTACAATTACTTACACAATCTCCTCTTGCGGTGGATTGATTTTGGAAATATTGCAACGTTGTTTAGGCCAACCTGGCCAACAAAATGCAATGCAAAATAAATGCGTCATCACTGACAAAGTCCGCAATAATGTTTTCTTTCTTAGCCACTCCCATTTACTATTTACGCGTCACTGGCAAGTCATAACGATTGGTCTGTATTCTATATCTCTATATTAATAGTCAATTCGTAATGCCTATTGTTCACGTCACAGTAGACATTTAAATTCTGTTTTTTTTTTTTTTTCATTAGGTGGTATACGGAATTATCACTATTTATTGAATTAGTAATTCAAAATTAAAACAGTTTTGATAGAAATACATTTTAGATTTTGTAACTTTATAAATATTGTATACCACATTTTATAACACAAATTTAGTTCAATACAAAAATTGTCAGTTTGTTTGGTTGTAAAATTTTATTTCGGTACCTACATAATGTAAAAAAATTAAACTTTTTTGTGAGTCGTTGAGCTTGAATCTGAAACTCATTCGCATTTTAAAAGATTTATTTTATTTCTCTATTCATGTAGCCGTTTATTTTCAGTTTTATTTTCATAGAAACTGAGCTGTGCTGTGACTCTGTGAGGCCATTGTGTGTTTTTAGACATAGGTATTACTATATTATACTGTTACCTACTGAAAATAATCCCAGAAAAAAGCTTTTTTCTGGGATATAATTCGTTTTGTTCCTTAAAATACTGTACATTTTATTTATTTTAATTTGAACATTTGCCATTTAAGACTGAGCCGCAATAAGGTGATACTTGGCAGGAATGTGAGGAATAAAGTCCCCCTTCCTCTCCGAAAGTCTATTGGACTCCTCCGAACTCCTATATTTGCTGCGATGCCGGATGAGGGGTTTATTTTGTAGCGGATATCTCCAGCACACTTAAAAATATGTGGTAACCGCGACGTTGCATCTAAGTGCGTGGCAATGCTGCATGCCCAGGGTCCGCCCCGATATCTGCCATCATATGCTAGCCACACGTGCTCTCTTTGTTTATAAGATTCGAACTCCTCCCACAGGCCCCCTTTGCTTCTCAGACCGAAAGTATCTTTTAAATGCGTCCCCGCTTTACAAAGACACAAAGACTAGAATTTTTTTGCATCGCAGAACAAATAATGCTTAATATAGTTAAGTTATCAGTTATGGTTTTTTAAGTAACTAGGTAAGTACCTACGTTCATAGAAAATAAAGCAAACAGAAGTAATTGAAAAAGGAATTGTTTACATCAATTCCAATTCCAAATACAAGTAATTGTAATTGTAATTCAATTACATTTCAAAATATCAAAGGAATTGTAATTGGATCTAATTGCATTCCTACAAAAGTAATTGGAATTGTAATTGGTCAGTTTTTAATTGTAATTGACCCAGCTCTGGTCTCGACAATGTTCTGCCGTTTAGTTGACAGTTCGCTACTGGGCGAAGTGTTTTTAGTACCATGTTGACTTCGGCAAAAGTAATGTCTTCAGTGAGAATAAACAAGACAAAAATACGTGTACAGAGACACTGTTACTGGAATGAAAGGTAATTTGTACTCTTGTAGATATCTGATCAAAAATATAATGGAACAGATTATAAAATGGATTGTATGACAGCTGTGTTTTCAGTGGCGCACTGCGGCCAAAGAACAAATGCAAATGGTTTGTTTACTTGACGAGATACATATTCCCGCAATAGATAGAATAAAAATATGTCTCCCTCCAAAACCCTTTTTATAAGAGACTACTCGTCCATGCTATGCATACATTAAAGGTGACGGAAATGAATTAAAGAAATCGTGAATAAATTAGAGATCCCGTGAATGAATTGGACAAGCTGTAAACCTACCAGAGAAGCCGGGGAAATAAAGGATGTCGTGGAAATTAAAGTAGCTGCGCCTAAATTAGAGCTCCGTGAATAAATTAGAGAAGCCGTGAGTATATGAAAGATGCCGTGACCAGAGAACAGGAGAAAAATGGAAATTCGTGGTTTATACTCACCTAGCTCCCGGTTCAGGTTCTCGCGGTTGAACTCGCGACTACACCGTGGGTCCGGCCCGACTTTCATTGCGATACACGCACTTACGCGACTGAATACGAGATCCACAAAGGCCATCCGTGATTAGGAGAAACAATTCTGAACGTAGCTGATACGAAAACCTCGCAACGCACTAGTACCTCAGGTCAATCGAGGTAGCGCTTATGCAGGTGGGTGAACACCTTACAACGCACTGGTGGAGCTCTAATTACTTGGAGGGAGCGCTTATGCGGGTAGGTAAACGTTGCAACGCACTGGTACCTCGGATAGAGGGAGCGCTTATGCAGTGTTGGCCCGTATATGGATCAGTGAAAACTGTTCCCCGAGAACTCCGCGTGGACGCTATTTATGGGAGTTCGAACAAAGCCGAGGAAAGGGCTTGGCATCACCTGTTTTTGGGTGGTCTCCCAGAAGTGGCGACGGGACTCGTAAGTTCTTAGAAAAGGCTAGATGTGACCGGGCGTTATTCTATAGGCTAGATAACAGATGTGGGCATTGACGGACAAAAAACAGACTTCATTTCGCTTTCATAAAAAGCGGCGAATTCTGAGGAGTGCCTTGACAATGGCGTAGGTCGAATCAAAACGAAAACAAAAGGGCTCTGGAGACTAGGTGCGAGTGTCGACCAGATGTGGCGTAGGGCCCGAGCGCAGGTTGCTCTGCCTGGTTCTTTATATGCGGCTATTGGAAATGCTGTTTATCTCAAAAGAAATATTTACAAAAAATATTTATAATTTGAAGGGGACAACATTGTAAATATAAAATAGGAATAAGAAAATATTACCAGAAAAAACCTACGAAACAGCGGCCCTGGGGCCGGGGTGTTTCAGTTACACCATTGGAAATAATTACCACTGCATTTTTCATACCGCAGCGCCCATCGGCCCATCGCCGAAAAAGGAGGGCATACGCAATATAAAATATGAGAGAAGATAGGTCTGAATAATCTCGGACATCATCCAATCGACTTTGGTAAACAAGCCGATTCATCATCCATCGGACGGTAGAAGTAGAAATAAGGTTATGTGTCACATGACTCGATCCACCAATGAGAGCGCAAGACGTATACCGATTTTTATATACGTCGGACGTATAAATAGCCACTTCCTTATTGATATAGGATCACAGATAGTCCAGTATATATGTCAAACTGTAAGTAGTTTAAATATTTGCGTCTTGACTAGATTTCTGAATGGGTTTCTAATTTTTGTAAGTAGGTAACGCCATAGACAAGACTGCTTTTTCGTGAGAAAAAGTCACACAGTGAGTTTTTTTGCCTTTTTTGCTGTGGACACTTTTTTTACTCTCACCTCTCATACCTACTTCTCATAACTGCTGCTCACGAACGTTAAACCACAGTTGAAAGGATATTGTTTATACAGACATATCGTTCTTGACTGCTGCTGAAGTGTTAAAATATGGGGAAATTGTGTTGTGCATTTGGCTGTACAGAACATGCAAAGAAGGCTATTAGTGTCTCGTTTCATTTGTAAGTAGTTTAGGCTTTAGATTAACCTAAATTTTCGCAAGTTACCCACGCGGTACTTTTTACATACTAAATAAACAAAACAAAATGTCATAATTTTACTTTTTTCCAATTAAAAATTGATAAAATCAAGCTCAAAAGGCCTTACTCCCATTTAAATTCAGTAAATTAGTATATATTTAAACTAGAATTAACAAATATTACAATTATATTCTAGAAGTTTTATTGATTATACCTACCTCAGAAAACCTTTAGATTAGTTTATAATATCATACTAAATAAACAAAATGTCATAATTTCACTTTTTTTCCAATTAAAAATTGATAAAATCAAGCTCAAAAAGCCTTTTTCCAATTTAAATACAGTAAATTCGTATAGGTATATTTAAACTAGGTAGGTATTAATAAATATTACAATAATTATATTCTAGAAGTTTTATTGATTAGGTATAACTCAGAAAACCTTTAGATTATTTTATAATATATTAAATAAACAAAATGTCATAATTTCACTTTTTTACAATTAAATTGATAAAATCAATCTCAAAAGGCCTCTTTCCCATGTAAATTCTGAAGCTTTTGCCACTAGTCACGTGGTACAGCTTGGTCTATCTTTGTCTTACTTGCCTTGTGCTCGTTATGGCTATCTCTCTTGTACTTTGGCTGTCGCCCAGTGCACTGCTTTTATTGATGACGCGACTTCCATATCAAAATACAGGAATTATTATAAATGCACTTCCGATATATCTTCAAATAAATTTACTTCAGAATAGGGATGTACCGGAATTCCGGCGGTACCACTAAATCCGGCCATTCCGGCCAACCGCTATAGCGATCCGGCCGGATTTTTCGAAAATTCTGAAATAGGTTAAACATAAATAAAAAGCAAGAAAAACATTTTTAACTTTATAAAATTATATTTTCTTACTTTTTTTAAACAAATGCATTTTATAAAAATAAACATTAAACTCTGGTACATCCCTACTTCAGAACATGTAAGTATGGGGTTAAATGTACGTGCAAAAGCATGCAAAGAAGTCAAGTGATACGTATACCGACTTTCATATACGTCAGACGTATAAATAGCCACTTTATTAAAATGGTCTATGTTGTATGGTTGTAACATTTTACTTTGTTGTTAGATTGTAGTTACATACATCATTTATAAAATTATTATAGCATATAACAAGGTCATGCCTGTGACTTTATTGAGTTACAAATCAAATTCGGACTCAGAAGAACTTCTTTTGCTCTATGACGTATCAAGACGAAAATAAAACTTAAGATGCGTATACATCTGGTACGAGGCAAGGTGAGACAGAATGGATGCCTCTAGTGTGGATATGTAAACCGAGGAACAGTCTGTGACGAGGCTGTTTAGAAGCCATCCGACCCGAGTATTCAAAGAGAATTTGGTTTGATGTGTACGGCATAATATGTGCATATTTGGCTTGCTTGCGTTCATTGCATTGTGGAATTCGGTATCCTTCATATTCCAGGGATGTGCGAGTTTTATATGCTGAGTGATTGAGTTGATTGTTTACACATGTGTTCAAGCTGGACCGACACTATATTAAAGACCCGAGCATGATGTCATATTTCATTGGTTTTGCGGACTGGAATGGCGCTACTTGATGAAAAAAATGGTGACTTATTATAGGTTATAGGGGGGTATTCTGTGGTTATAGGTATGTCAGTTTCTGACATTTAGAATTGACGTTTTTTTTCTCTTGTATTTTGAAGTTGGGGATTGATTTTGGTTTTGTTTACCAGAGCTCTCCCGAACAGATTCAAACTTCAAGGTTCGCCACACAACAAACAGAGTTTTGATAGGTAGATTTGTTTGTGAAAACATGAAATTTCTATGCACTTGAAGAAAAACGTATACTCAGTCCATTACGTGAATTGCTGAATAATAAACACTATTTTGGAATTATGGGATGATCTGTTGAAGAACCGAGAATTATAGGTAATTATATTTTGGAAGAGTATTCAAGAATGAAAATAGAAAAATTTGTTTAAAGCCCCAAACTGAACCAATGCTTCACTATATGTATAAAGAAGTAACTGAAAAATCTAATTCTGTCTATACTTACACTACAACTAGCCATGGACTTCATTTTAAACCAAAAGGTCCCAAAATACTTGCTTTTTAGACCCGCTTTTCTTAAGAAAGTGTATGGAAATATGTGTAAACTTATAAAATGAAAGGGACATAACAAACAAGCAATTTATTTTATTTTGGATGTTAAATTTGTTGTAACAGATAATTTGCATGTTTTTATTTTATAAAAGATTCTGCAACATTAAACATTAACCTTTTCGCTACCGACCCTCTTCAAACGTTTAGTGTCACCATTCCCAGCCAATTTACATGGCTACAGACCCACCCTCATATATATAAGTCAGGCATAAAAAAATGCAGAAAAGTGCAGCTGATACTCTTTAAATATAAATTTTTATTTTCGTTTGTCTCTTTTTGATCAATTCATATATTTGTAACAAAGAAACTCCACACTTATGCAGTGCTCAACAACAGAATAGAATAGAAACATGACTTACGAAATTCCAACAGCGCAATGAGAGTAAGGGTTTCATCCACTAGACGTATTAATATGGCATTGGGTGTGGAGGCTTTGTATCAGAGCCAGATATGTAAGGCACTGGGTCTGGACGCACGTTAATGGTGTTGGATATTTACGGCAGTGGGTGTGCAGGCACAGCAAAAAAAAACTGTCGCATATATATCACATCGGTTGTGTAAACCATTATAGAACTGAACGTATATATATGACAGTGGATGCAGTGGCACGCTTTCTTCTGTCTTATATATACGGCGATGGTAGCGAAAGGGTTAAACCACCCTGTCGATTTTTTTCGTCATGTGGCACCAGTGACGATCACTTGAAACAGCGCTATGCACAGGTCTTCTTATTAGTAAATAATAATGAGTTGGGATCACGAGAAAGCACTAAGTTTTATTAAGGAATTTGAGAACCATCAACCATCCCATTCTGTGGAAAAACAGGATCATAAATTATAATATAATGTTATATTATTTTTCATTATTTTATGTGACACACGGATGGATTGCTGCCACGTTTGTTGCCCTGGCCGAGGCTCCCGAGGATACAAACGAAGCATTCGTCTTCGCTTTGCCTCGAACGGGTTCGTGCTCAGATGTATACGCACCTTGATAAGTATTATATGGTAGAAAGGAAAAGCCATGGCGATTCAATTTATCAATGAAATTTAAGTTTTACATTTGCATTTCTAAAAGTTAAAGATAAAAATTAATGTGATGAAATTGTATGTGATGAGTACAGTGATGAACTGGGGCGTGGTGAAGTGTCATAGTGATGAACTGTCATCGTGATGAAATGTCCGTGATGAGATGTCGCAAGATGAAATGTCATGTGGTGGTGTGTTGGGTTACCACTTTATTCTTGGCCAAATATGCTAAAGAATTTTTTCACAGAGAAGACATAGTTAGGGAATGCCACTCATTCCATGGTACAGCCTCATAACTGTTTCCACTAAGCATGAGAAATGCGCAAGAAATAAAGAATTTCGGGTAAATGCGGCAACGTTGCGCCAAATTATACTCTAGTACGGCTTCTCAAATCAACAACTTCCCCTATACATTCCTTCGCATCACCCCGCTCCTCCCCATACTGTATACAGAGTGTCTCACTTAGCGAAACAACCTTATAACTTCTTTAATTTTTAACCGAACAGAACGAAATTTTTATCAAAGGTAGATGGCATTGTTACCTACTTATTTCCAAAAAATTAGTTGCCTACTCCAAAGTCAAAGCCACCTGCGATGCCACAATCGAGGCTAAAAATCCTAAAATCATATTAGGCATTTTTTTCCAAAAAAATTTGCTAAAAGAAGTTGTTCAGAATCGATCCAGGACCCTAAATTCAAAATTTTGTCAAAATCAAAAAATATTAAATAAAAAAATTAGTCCAAAAATAGCAATTTAAGAATTTCTGCGTTTAGAAAAGTGTGCCATGGAAGTTTTGAAGGCAAGTTGCTTTCAAAAAGTAATCATTTTAAAATAAAATTAAAAGCTACAGAACAAATTTCATTTGTTTAAAATTTTTAATTATTTTTTTTTTAATATTTTTTTATTTTGAGAAAATTTTGGATTTAGGGTTCTGTACCGATTCTGAACAAGTTTTTTTAGTTTTTTTTTTTAAGCCTAATATGACTTTCAGATTTTTAGCTTCGATGGTGGCATCACAGGTGGCTTTGACTTTGATGTAGACAACTAATTTTTTTACCTTAACCGCAAACCAAAACTTTTATTTAATTTAATTTTTAGAGCTTCGGGTGAGGTTCTGATGCTTCTCATTCCCCCGGAAAATCGATATATAAGAAAAAACACGCAACTTCCAAGAGTGGCTTCAGGCGATTTTCCATCAGTTTCGTTGTTTTTGCTACAGCCGTCCCATTTCTCGAAAGTGATTAATCGTGAATCAGAAAATTCTCTTAGATATCGGATTTTTGAGGTACTTTTTGGTACCAGAGGAAAATACGAGACACCGTTAAGAGATTTACCACCTACTTCGGTTTTTAGAACGGCTCTATTCGAGGTTGTTGAAAGAGTTTTGCGAAAAAAGCCACCAATGTCCATGGGCCGGGTTGTAAGATTTTCCACTATTATTCAGGCAATCTAAGGCCAACCTAACGGCGCTGAATTTACTGTTTTTTTGTACTGTAACTGGCAATGTCGCTTAAGGTAATGTCATATAATAAGATGTTAGATTTGCCGTCACTTACGTCTTTGAGGTTATGGCTGGCTTTCAAACCATGAGAGAGGGGAGGGGTAATTGCAACATTGTCAGTTGGCCCTGCCCATTCTCTTTTTGGCCCTGCAAGGAACCTTTGCGACTGCAAGTATTGGAATGATTTCAAGGGCCGTGCCATCTGAGGGATAGTTTATTCTTGGCCAAATACCTTAAATATTTTTTTACAGAGAATACAGTTAGGAATACCACTTGGTCCAAGTACCCTTCTTAGCTAATCCACTATTCACCCCAAGCGGCAACCAAATAACATTTTACTAAAAAATTATTATAAAGATTTGGTAGGGCGAGATATAAAGGTGCTGGTTGGAGTTGTCTTTTTCTTCTTTAGGAGATCCTTCGCCAAACTCCGCAATGGAGAATATCAATTAAAGATACTGTTATTTTAACATAATTATATCAATGCGCGTTTCGACTGACTTTATTTTGTTTCTGACACTTTTTTTGTTACTGGATAAGTCTATTGTTAGTCTTTTGTTATACCTAACCCCAATAGGACTGGGAGGAGGATAAATGAAGCAAGCAGGGTGCTGCTATTTTTATTGCATTTTTTACAAATACATTTTATTTGATTTTTAGAATATTAGTTTTATTTCTTGCTATAGCAGCAAAAAAATCAATATTTTTGATACATTATGCATTTAATGTAGGTATTGAGGAATACCTACCTGTATTAAATGTGTTACTTTTATTATCATTTCAAATGGCGCGATCACAAGAATATGAACGTGCTGTGTACACTCTTGAAGCAATGAAATCATACTGACCTTCCACAAATTATTGATTATGGGAGCCATACACCTCTCTTCTTACTTAGGGTTAGTGCATGCCCACCGCCATAGGTTGAACCGCTTCCATAAAAAGTAGTGGCAACTGGCAACGTCGCATTTCTACCTATCCCTTTTATATTCTTACACATTGAGCGCCAGACAGCACCTTTAGAGCTGCCAGTACAGTATATATTATCTACCATATACAGGGTGAGTCATTAGTAATAGCACATAGTGCAACCGCATATATTTTGGGCCAAAATATTACGATTGAGGCTAATATGCCTTATAGAAATGTTGTTTGTTTAAGAGATACAGGGTGTTGAAGTTCATTTTTTAGAATTATGGCTACATCTCCCAAACTAATCAAGCTGCTGAACTGAAATTTGGCACTGCTGTGTTTTTGGGGATGGAGAATAAGCTGAATATTCCAATTTTGCCTTATCTCACAGAGGGCGCCACTTGCACTGTTTTTGGATCGTGTTTTTACTCCTGACTTTTTTGAGGTTGTCTTTTTGGCCCTGCAGGTCCGTCATTTTAACGCATCTTTTCATTCTGCAACAAAAAGGTACTCTTATTCCATAACGTCCAAATCAACCATTTGTGTTTAAATTGACAAAACGTGCCCCAAAACACCTGTTGACTTCAATATTCGAAAAATAAAATTTTCACCTACTACTTTCAAATGTTACAGATCAACTGTACAGGGTGGTTCATTATAAATTGACACCCCCCTTAACTTGCTAGTTTTTCAGGTTAGAAAAAAAGTTTTTTACAAAAGTTTTAGATACTAATACAAAGTTTTTTGTGACGCTATGGGACCGTGTACAGTGTGTTCTAGAAAGCCGTGGCGGACGTAACTTACGTTTTTTTAAATGGAACACCCTATATATTTTTGCATTTTTGAAATCTGCTTATCAAGGCAATTAAAATGATATTAAACTTTGTGGCATTATCTTTTCCGTTTTTGAAAAATTCCGTTTTCAAATTTTATGCTAAATTTATTTAACTCGAATTTATGAATCTCGTGATAAAGATAGATTAACGATGTAATAACAAAAAATATTTGTTTTAAACAAGAGAGTAATATAGTGAAACTCCAAAATGTTTAGGAGCCTTTTCAAATTTTACTAATTATTCAGGGTGTCCCGAATTAGCCTGCCATAATTTACCAGCGTGTTCTAAGACATAAAAAAATTAAAAAAGTTCCTATAAACATGGCCTCAAAAATGCCCCCTAACGGGGCTATAGCCCCCGAAAGGGGCAGTTTCACAAACGGGTTTCTATAAATATTTCCAGAACGAACAAAGATACAATTCTGAAATTTGGTATGTGATGTACCTGTAAGATTTGACATTTACCGAGGTAGCGATACTTAGACATTCTTAATCATAGGCATCCCAAATGGGGAGGTTCAGGAGTTAAAATTACCCCAAAATTGTTTTGTATACTTTTTTCCAGATTTCTTGGTATTCTACGAAGAAAAGGTGCTCTTGTTGAACTTCGATAGCATGCATCGTTTTCGAGTAAACTCGTTATGAAAATTTTTTGCCATGAAAATGCCTATTAGAAATTAGCTTGCCATAATTTACCACCACCTTTTTTGGTATAAAAAAATGAAAAAAGTATAAAAAATTCAAAAAAGTCCCCTAAGGGGGCTATAGCCGCCGAAATGGACACTTTAGCAAACGGTTTTTTCTAAATATTTCCAGAACGAACAAAGATAAAATTATGAAATTTTGTGTGTGATATACCTGTGAGATTTGACGTTTACCGAGGTAGAGATAGTTCATTCAAGGGGTTAAAAATATCCCACATTTTTTTGTGCGCTTTTTTATGATTTATTCTCCCACGTATGTCACATACCGAATTTCAGAATTTTATCTTTGCTCATTCTGGAAATATTTAGAAAAAACCGTTTGCCAAAGTGTCTATTTCGAGAGCTATAGCCCTCTTAGGGGGCATTTTTGAGGCCATGTTTATAGGAACTTTTTCATTTTTTTTTTGGGTCGCAGAACAAGCTGGTAAAATATCACAGTCTAATTTCTAATACGCATTTTCATGGCCCTCTGCAAAAAAATTTCAATACGATTTTACTCAAAAACGGTGCACGCTATCAAAGTTCAACAAGAGCACAATTTTTTCGTAGAATACCCTGAAATTTTATAATTTCGTAATAAATTTGGGGAAAAGCACACAAAAAAATTAGGGCATTTTAAACTCCATAACACCCCCATTTAGGACGCCTATGATTAAGAATAACTATCGCTACCTTGGCAAATGTCAAATCTCACAGGTACATCACATAACAAATTTCAGAATTTTATCTTTGCTCGTTCTGGAAATATTTAGAAAAACCGTTTGTGAAATTGCCCCTTTCGGGGGCTATGGACCCATTAGGGGGCATTTTTGAGGCCATGTTTATATGAACTTTTTTCATTTTTTTAGGTCGTAGAATACGCTGGTAAATTATGGCAGGCTAATTTCCGGACACCCTGTATTCTCGAAATAAAGAATTTCAGGAAAATCGTAAAAGCTCCTAAACATTTTGGAGTTTCACTATGTTATTCTCTTGTTTAAAACAAATATTTTTTGTTATTACATTGATCGTCTATCTTTATCACAAGATCCACAAATTCGAGTTAAATAAATTTAGTATAAAATTTTAATACGGAATTTTTCAAAAACGGAAAAAGACAATGCCACAAAGTTTAATATCATTTTGATTGCCCTGACGAGCAGATTTCAAAAATGTAAAAATATATAGGGTGTTCCATTTAAAAAAACATAAGTTATGTCTGCCACAGCTTTCTAGAACACACTGTACACGGTCCAATAGCGTCACAAAAAACTTTGTATTAATATCTAAAGCTTTTGTCAAAAACTTTTTTTTCTAACCTCAAAAACTAACTAGTTAAGGGGTGGTGTCAAGTTATAATGAACCACTCTGTACATGGAAGATGAAGAAAAAAATGCCAAATGAACATTCTTGAAATAGGGTGCCCAAATTTTGTCGAGTTTCAATCCGTTCCATTTTGAAAGTGAACATTTTTTGGGACATTGTTCAGATGGGTTTTTTTCTCGCTTTAAATGGTACAGTCGTTGTGCAATATTTGAAAGCAGTAGGTGAATATTTTATTTTTCGAATCTTGAAGTCAACAGGTGTTTTGGGGCACGTTTTGTCAGTTTCAACGCAAACGGCTGATTTGATCATTATGAAACAAGAGTACGTTTTTGTTGCAGAATGAAAAGATGCACTAAAATGATGGACCTGCAGGACCAAAAAGATAACCTCCAAAAAGTTACGAGTAAAAGCACGATCAAAGAACGGCACAAGTGGCGCCCTCTGCGAGATACGATACAAATACACGATACAAATGCACAAGGTCCATGGTTGGCGATGGTTAGATGTCATTTTGTGTAGCCACCACAAATTGGTGGAGGGACTAGGGCCCAATGGTGTTTCAGTTTATTTTGCGTGGGCCATGATATCATCAACAATTTAATTTTCAAAAATATATTTACACCAGAAGTTTGTTGACACAGTCACAGTTAAATTATGGAATTATTGGATGGGGTGGTATTAGAAAATTACTTACATGACTTGGAAGTTATTATTATTTAAAGAAACTAAAAAATGACTATTTGACAATTATAATTTTATAATATAACTTTATATACTTAAAGTTCGTTTTGTGTTGAAGTAAAAAATGGCTGCTAACTTCACACCAGTTTGTTGTATTTTTGCACACCAGTGTCTATATAAATTATGTAGATAGTTACACTTATTTCTGCTAAGGAGCAATTATCTCCTGTGATTGAAAATAGTTAATTGGTATGCATTCCGTTGGTGTCTGACAGTAACCATAAATTTGTAAATTTTTCAGAAAATGATCAAAGAAGAAGCTCATCTTATATTACCCCCTAATAAAGAGCATGAAGCAGTATATGAGTTTTCCAGAACCCCTACCATATATGAACATTTAATATTTTTAGACTTCAATAACCTAGGTATGTATTTATATAAATATATGACTACAGTTGGGTTCACAAGGGAAGAAAATGATAAAAATATTATATTATATACCGAGATCGAAACATTTCATTACGGCTAAGGGGTTAGGTTGACTGACATGCGTAGCAGTCGTAGCATCAAGATCAGCTAGACCCTGAGGCTGTAATGAAATATCCACCGAGGTATGTATTCCATTTTATTCACAATCATATAGTTTTTGTAAAAATAATCAAAGAAAATTATATCAATTTATAATATTTATTGTGCCCCTTTCAAAATTAGAGAAGTTGGTTCACGTAATTTTGATTGAAAAACATAATTTGATTGAAAACAAAATGTCGTAAATACAAATTATTAAGAAGCAAATGAGCAAAAAATAAATCGATTGGTCAAAATACAAATGATAAAAAAATATAGTAAATAGGTAGATACCTCAGTAAATACATATAAATGAAATGCATATTACCTATCTAGAAGTATACAGGGTGATTCGCGTAAGTGGTTTATTAGAAGTTTACGGGGAAGGAGTGCAAATTTTGATTTGAAATTTTAGTTACTTATATAAGAGGTTGTAAACTTTCTTTCTAAAATATTTTCAACTTCTGATCACTTCCGGTTAGGTATACCGGAAGTCGATAGCAACTTTGTTATTTCAAATAGAACACCCTATATATTATTACACCATTTGGTTCCCTATTAAATTCCAAATCTTTTTCTGAATATAATGTGTCCCTGTTCCTAACCCTTTTCGAGATATTCGCGAATTTTTGATTTTTTTGAGTGTTGCAGCCATCGACCATAGTGATGATAACTTTGAAATTTATGAATCTGGAAAACTGAAATTTTGGATGCCGTAGGTGAAAGTCAACTTTATTAAATGGTCTGTATGCCATTTCATTATTGTACAGGGTGTTCGGGAAAAAAATCCCAATATCAACATGGAAAAATGGAAAAATCATTTTTTTTTCCAAATGGAACCCATATTTTTTTATTGCACCATTGAAATGCTTGCGAAAAGACAGTTTAAAAAGATATAACACACTATATGTCGGTTGCTTCGTTATTACGCAAAATACGTATTTTGCCCTACAGACCAGCGTCACACGGCGGCCAGCATACCGGCCCTCTTGATGAAGACCCGCAGCTCACCCACCCTGACACGATACACATCCTCCACGCTCAGCTTGGCTGAGCCGAAGGACTCGAATCTGACCCTGTCAAGTGCAGGGCACTCCGTGACCAAGTGGTACGGGGTCTCTTCATCCTCCGGACACCATCTGCACTCAGGCTCCCCTCCCACTCCTATAAGGTGCAGGTGGCGAGCCAGGCAGCAGTGTCAGGTGAGGACCCTTACCACTCCCTTTAACTCCGACCTTGGCAGACGCAGCAGGTCCCTGACAGGGCGGTCGATGACCCACGAATCATGAGCCTAGTCTGCCTCATCCCCAGAGCCCGGCGCCACTCCTCAACGAACCTGCCATGCAGCCATTCGTCCAGGGCTCCAACTGCGACCCCTGGCGCAATCCCCAATATTGGTTCTGGCCCCACTGGTCTTCCCATGGATCCCTCTCTAGCCAGTAGATCCGCAGTCTCGTTCTCCGCTGTGCCTGCATGACCAGGCACCCACGACAGAACAACCCTGTTCCCTTCGGCCACCAGCCTGAGCAAACTCGTTCTACAGTCCTCCACCAATGGGGACCAGGTACGCTTTGCTCTCAGCGCCTGTAAAGCCGCTTTACTGTCAGAGCAGAAGGTCAGCTTCCGGCCCTTAACTCTGAGTGATTCCTCTGCCCCCATCATGATGGCGAACACCTCCGCCTGAAACATGGTGGTGTGCTCCCCGAGGGAGGTAGTCAACCTCCTAGCCAGTTCCTGACAAAAGGCACCGGCCCCCGTTCCCTTCCCCATCTTGGATCTGTCTGTGAACCAGACGAGCCCGCCATGGGGGTCACTATTCCCTTCGGCCCACTCCTCCCTGTCTGGAAAGACAAAGTGGAGTCGGCCGTGGAAGCCGATGGAAGACGTCTGCACATCCCTTCTCATTTCCAGGATTGGTACCACCTCCCTCAGCTCTGACCACAGCTGCCGGTGCCCGTGAACCGAGCCTCCGGCAACCCAAAGGTTGAGACCCTCTAGTCTGAGGGCTGCCTTGGCCGCCTCGTACTCCACTACCGCGCCCAGCGGAGGCAGCCCCACCAATGCTTCTAAAGCCCGGGAGGGCGCCGTCCTCAGGGTGCCAGTGATGCACAGGTAGGCAAGGCGCTGTATCTTGTCCAACGCCGCCCCTGGTCTGGTCCTGCGAGTACCGGACCACCATGCGGCGGCCCCATGTGAAATCATGGGAATGATCATTGCCCTGTAAATCCAGAGCATGATCCTAGGGTTCAATCCTCACGAGGTGCCAACGGCTCTGCGACATGCCCAAAGCGCATTGCACGCCTTCTTAGTCCTCATGAGGATATGCTCCTCAAAGGTCAATCTGGAATCCAGCCAGACTCCTAGATATTTAACCTTCTTTCTATCCTCGAGGTGGACCCCACATAACTCTATGCGAGGAATGGGGTCCACCTTTCTCTTCTTGGTGAATATCACCAACTCAACCTTATTAGGGTTGACATTTAATCCGTCCATATCGCACCAGCATGAGAACCTCTCCAGAGCTCCGTTAAGGAGCTCCTCCAGAAGCCCCACGTCGGTGCCTTGAACTAGGACCACTATGTCGTCCACGTACACTTGTACGTAGACCCCCTGCTCCTCCTCCGGGATTCGAGGCAGCTCATCAACCACCATGCACCAAAGGAGGGGGGACAAAACCTCTTGATGCATTGACGGTCACTCGTTCCCCGCACAGCCCGGCCTCGACCGCCCTGCCAGTGGGCATGGATCGGGTCCACCTTACCAAGGCTTCCCCGACCCCTACGCCCTCCACGACCCTGCAGATCGAGTCCACTGCTGTGTTGTCGAAGGCCCCCTCTATGTCTAGAAGACTCCTAGCGAGAGTAATCCCCCCTCGTCAAGCCTTGCGGTGAGATGGTGCAGGGCCGAATCCACGGACCTGCCCATTTGGTACGCATGCTGGGTGGGACACAGAGGGGCATTGAGAGCAAGCTGCTCCCTTAAATATCTATCCACCAGCCTCTCCAGTGTCTCCATCAAGAAGCTGGCGAGGCTGATGGGTCTGTATGCCTTGGCATCAGTATAATCACTGTGCCCCGGCTTGGGGATAAAAATCACCCTGATCTGCATCCATCGCCAGGGAACCCTGGCTACAGACGCTCGAAACATACCTACCAGTGGTCTGGTGAGTGCCCCCCGTCCCTCTGAAGAAGAGCCGGGAAGGCCCCATCCAGACCGGCCGCCTTATAAGGTGAGAAGGACCCGATGACCCATCTGACCCTTTCCTCGTTGACCACCCTGCCCACTGTGCCGTAGTCTGTAATTAGCGAGCCACTCATCCCCGTGACCCAATATGGAACCTGGGAAATGAGTGATCAACAACTGCAGCAGGGTATCACGCGGGGATGAGGTAAACTCCCCCTCCCCAGTGCGAATGCTGCCCAGCTTTGCCGGAGGATCTCAAGAGCGCCCTGCAGGGCCTAAAAGTTGCAGGCATGCTATTGACACCCTCGCAGTAGGCCCGCCAGGCACTTCTCTGTAAGTTCCTGATATCATGTTTGTATAGTCAGTGGACTCAAAGGCCGGAACGTTTGGCCCTATTCAAAAGTCTACGAACCTGCCTTCTGAGGCGTTCCAGGTTGGCATTCCACCAAGGTGTCTTGCCCTCCTTTGTCCTCCTTTTCATGGGACAGTTGGCCTCATATGATTGAACAATAATGGAGCCCAGTCGCTCAGCGGCGGCATCGAGCTTCTCCATGGTTCTGTATTTGGGTGGGAAACCCGCCAGCCGCCCCTCTAGTTCCTCTCTATAGAGGTCCCAGTTGGTTGCTCGCGGATTTCTGTACTCTAGGTCACCCTGATGGGGTTTCCCGAGAGTGAACGAGATGTATCTATGTTCATAGACATGTGCTAGTCCCCCACATCCTCGAGAAGTGGTCCCATACACAGAGTAAGATCTATGACGGAACGCCTCCCCGGCGTGAAGAACGTGTATTCTGAACCACGGTTGGCGGCGTGTAGCCCCGCCATTGCCATGAATTCTGTCAATTGGTGCCCCCTGTGGTTACAATCTGCACTGCCCCACAAAAAGCGGTGGGCATTGCTATCGCATCCCCCAAGAAGGGGGAGACCTCTTTCCTCACAGAAGGTGCCCAGAACTCTGAGCTCCTCCGGTGGACACTGGGCCTGTATAGGGAAGTATGCTGAGGCTATCACTACCCGCTACATACCCTCCCCCCCACAGGCAGATCCATCATCAAAGGTACCAAGTCCCTGGACGACAGGTCTCGTAAAAGAAAGGCATCAACCCCCCTCGTAAGTACGCAGGCCCTGGGGGCCCCCTGTGAGCCATCCGCTGAAAACAGATTACCTCCAATGGAGCCCAAACCCCACGCCTTATTTTGTACTATCCAGGGTTCCTGGATAAGTACAATGTCCACATTCTCACGAACCACACCTTTCTGCAGAGCTGAGCCGGGGACACCACGCTTGTTGCGTCGTCCCCCCCCCCTCATCCATCGCCTCGGCCTCTCCCAGTGCGGCCGCGGGAGACAAGAAGCCCCCGCAGCCCCACTGGTGTCCATTGCGGCGTCCGAGATGTCCCCCCCCCAGCGGACGGGGCACCGCAGACACCACGATGCCACTATTTGGTATTTTGGTATAATCAGCTGCTTTCGGCAGCATCTATGTGCGGACTCAGGAAAATTTAGCTTCGGTGTGTCAAAGTGACAGTGAAGGTTTTCTGGATCGTTCAAACTGGTTCAAACATTCGGCAGTGAAAATATTAGCGGGTTTTGTACGTTTCGTGAGTTTTAACATCATCTGTGTTGTTCTTGTTACTTCTCGTGTTATTAGTAATTATTTATTGTGCAAATGGGCTCGTTACTGACCTAAACTTATGACCCGGTTGCATTTTTTGCTTAGAATGTCGAAATTACCCATTAACAGCTCTAGTAAGGACTTCTTAAAAAAGTTGACTGTAATGAAATAGCGAATTGTCAAATTAACTTAAATGTCAATATCAATGCCTATTATTTTCTGTGATTCCAAACTGAGATTTACAAATAAATCAAAGTAGGCCAATTTTTTCGAAAATCGGTATTATGGACTATCTTCTAATTTTGAATAACTTTTCCTTACAACTTTTTTCCATATCTTCACAAGTAAAGGTAGTTTACTCTTGTACCATTTTATGTTTTTTCGAACACCCCGTACAAGAAATGGTAATTATTCCTATGCCAATCTTATTTTAAGAACAAGCAAAACTTTTTATCAAGAGTAACTTTTCGATAACATGAAAAATATAGAAGTTTTTCCTGACAATTTGCAGAAGTCCTCTCAACATCACTATATGGTGGATTTTTAGTTCCTCGATTTTAGCTGTCCGTGTCGTAGATGGCATTGGCGTCAATTTATGTAAAACCGCGCTGTGCATCCGAGATGAATGTGTCGACTTTCTGAGGACGTGTGGATGGATGTGTATCTGTCCGTAAAATACACATACGATGACATGACTTTATAATATCGTAGAGAACTGCCCTCTTCTTGGGGTGACAACTTTAATAATTATAATTGTGTGGCATTGTTTTATTTCAAGTAGAAGTTTTTAACTTCCTGATTTATTGAACAATTTCAAATAATTTTAAATTCTCAAATAAAAGTCTTGTAAACTTAACAATAAATTAAAATATTAATTTCACTTAATGAAAGTTACATGCACAATAATTACAATCAGATGATGTGAGTTAAGCATACAAATATTTTTAACAACTTTTGGTTCATTTTGCTTAGTATAGAACCTGATAACTAAAAACTGGAAACAATTTGACATAACTTTGGCAATAATTTTTAACAATGAAGTAAAATAACGGGTATTTCAGCCAAAAATTTTTAACCTTAAAATCATTCTTAGCGGCGGTTCTTAAGGCGCTACGATACCCCCCATTTGCAAGGGTTTCGTAGTTTACATCTCCTACTTGCATTTCTTAATATTTTCACTTGATTTTTTTTTTTTGTGGCTTAGATAAAACTATGAAGAATCGTCGTTGTGATCACGAACTGTGCAGGACTAATGCGACACTGTGAAAAAAAATGCCAAACATACCCGAAATTCGACTATATTCGGTTAGGAATTTCGAGTATTTTCGCCGCTCAAAAATAATTCGAAAGACACTTTCAAGTCGATACGTTTGTTTGTTTGGCTATGATTTGAAAACTACGAACCCATTGCCCGGCAATAAAATGATCCGTGAATTGGCCATCCGCGCAGGAATTAGACGTACGGAGATAGGCGGGCGGGCGGGCGTTCGCTGAAACTCGTGGTTCCCCTACTTCCCCCTACTTCGGCCTACCTCACCGGGCTCAGGAACCACGTCAGGGGAACTTTCAATCGATATCAGATGTTTCATATTTCATTTTATTAGTCTCCCTTATTTGTGTTTCGCTTGTTTGAATATTAGCAAATATTTATATTTCCGAGTACTTAAGGTGAAGAAAATATTTTCTACCGCGATATTATGTATGTCGACTGACATATATAATACTCATTATTATTACTCCTTCAGGAATAATAAATAAATAATTATTATTCACAAAGTACTGTTTGCTTTTGTGTAAAATGGTTTAATACCTAGGGCATAAAATGGCCTGGTCGTGCAAAAAGAGTAAATTTAAATTCTAGACCATATTGTGCGCTTGATGTTTACTTAAAAATGTGATAGGTAAAAGCAATATTTTTGTCAAATAAATGGGTCATGTGAAGCTTTTTTGAAAACGAATAATATCCTATGTAATACAATTATTGTGTCAAATCGCTGCATGATAAAAGCTAATTTATATACTTTCCAGAGAGAACGATGATAAATCTGACATCCAGTCAGTTTTAGAAACTTGTTCGTTAGAAGATTGTTCGAAAGTAATTGGAGTTGAAAATCAGGCAAAATAAAAATAGTACATTTTATTGTTCCAGTCTGTCGAATTTACGACATTTTAATACATTTTCTAGGAGGTTCGATAATTCAGATTTGTCAGAAGGTTCTGAAACTGAACGGCAGTCAGGATAATGTTTGATAATGATATCACAACAGTCACAGTGAAACCAATAGGAGTAATTTGTGGGCTTGTATGCTTTTATTCCCGTACCTAATAGGATTCCCAGAATTTGAGACAGGGCTACTGGGGTACTAACACATATTTTGCACACTTATTATTCAGATTTAGGTATACCTAGGTATAAGTAGTAGTGGCAGGTGCATAGGGTTTGAGAAACAAACTTTCTGGGAAAAATAGGGCTTTGAATGGAACATTTACAAGGGATTAGAAATTAATAGCTCCTATTATCTCACAACTATTACTTTATTTAAAAAAGGAGACCGGTTTCGTAACTCTATAAATTTACCTACATCCTCAGGGCAGGTAGTAGGTATATGTATATATGCATAAATAAAAGAACCTTTACTTACCTAGCCATTATATATTTGAAATATATACATTCAGCCACAAGTCAAAGTTGAAACAATTAAAAACATTTACATCATTATTATCT
Source organism: Pseudeuparius sepicola (assembly GCA_963920635.1). Lineage (NCBI taxonomy): Eukaryota > Metazoa > Arthropoda > Insecta > Coleoptera > Anthribidae > Pseudeuparius > Pseudeuparius sepicola. Next base: position 38,512,899 of record OY987302.1, on the reverse strand, counting down.
TTTTTTAAGTATCTCCTCCAAATTTTCTGCAAGCTCTTAGACTATAAGTGATTATCCTTTATTTATTTACTTTTTTAAATCTTATATTGTAGTCCTTGATGATGTAATTTTATAGATTAACGAAACCGCTTACTGTTTTTAAATAAACAAATAATAGTTGTGATATAATAGGGCCTATTCACTTCCAATCCCTCTAAAATGAATTCTTACAGGGTAGAAAGTTTTCAATTAGATTAGATAGATAGATATAAAACATTTTATAGAAGTAGACTTTAGACACTTGTCTAGTCGTAGCAACACTATTATGCAGAACAATTATCCAATCAAGGATTGATAGATGTTCAACTGACCCTAATGTGGTTCAAGAAGAATTGGGTAATCGAATCGTTAATTTAGATTTTATAATTGAGCAATTACAGAAGTTTTTTATACATGAACCCTTCATAGTATGCACCTTTGCTGATATGAAAATGATTTTTAACACCTGTGAAATAATAGTAAAATTGCCTCGACGCCAAAAAGCTATGCAGTGTGTTGCCAACGAAAAGTGAACGCCCTGAATAACTCCCAAAAAATATCATTTTTGCAATAAAGCAAACAGGCCACCGCCGTTTTTTAAATATATATTCGCGCTTCTTCATCGGCTCCCGACTTATTATTTCATATTATCTACACAGAAAAAAAAAGACTGTTGTGATTTTAGTGAGTTCGTGTATATAGTCATTTTTACATTACTTTAAATATACAAGCAAATCCATGTGGTCCCAACAATATAATCTATACTTTCGTCACAATTGCAGATGAACTAATAAGTTTAAAATAGTTTAATTTCCGTTAAGAAGACGTATTGCCACTTCAATACTAAAATTGGCATACTACAATGAAAGCATAACCTCGATTTTAAAATGTCTCATGTTTTATTTAAACAATTAAATTTATTTTATTTAAATAATAATAATTCTCACCCTCGGACTACTCCAAACTATATAAGAGTACCCCAGAATTAACTGAAAAAACATTATAATTCATTGGATGAACAAAGCAACTTAATTGCAACTTTTATATTCATCAATATAATCAGTAAATCATGTTTTTCAATTTTTATGGTATTCAAGAAATTATTAGAATTACATATTAGAATTCATGTCAAATACAAGTTAGATTGAATTAAGTACTTTTTACTCGACTGAACTAAATCTCCTATTACAAACACGTTAGTAAAAAAAACTGTGACCTTGACTGAGCAATTTACCAAAACGAATGATGGCAAATTTCTCAGTTAAGGTTTTGAATCAACCCTACACTCTATATCGTTCGTAGTCATAATGAACACTGTGCAAGTGAATGGCAATAGAAGAGCTATTAATAAACTAGGGGTTACTAGAACTATTGTATCCACTAAAATTAAATGTTATTAATTTATTGATCTCATCTGCAACATTTCTGTTTTTGTCAATTACAAGTTGCTGCACTAGCAACTTGATTTGCATTTTGCACATCATTTGCTTATTATTCAGGCAATAATATGATATATTACTAATAATTATAATTGATATTAGTACCCACAATTATTACAAATCCAGCAAAAATTCAATGACAGTAGTTGTAATTTCAGTATAATAATGAACAGCTAAATGTACCCCTATTCAATTCAACAACATGAGGCCTCAAATTAAACGTTATGTTGTTCTGAGAAAAGAATGTGCTTAGAAAAGAAGTATTATAGAATCAATTCCAGAACATGACATGGTATTGATTGAAATGAAATATTACATTTAAATTATTCATTAGAACTCAATATCAATTGTAATTGAATTGATTATTGTTAGTTACAAAAAAGCTTCTGCTTGAGTTTGAGGAATAATATCTCATATTGAATTAAACAGGTTTTCTTTTTACAAAGAGACAGATTTTTCTCATCAGTGTAGCGCCCTGCCTCAGTCGAAGCACTGTGAAGGGGCAGGCTGTAGTGGGGAGTCGTGGGGACTAGAGAAAGGAAAAGGATAGGCATATCTAATCGAGCGACGTTTGTCCTGAATTGAGTTGGGCACTTTGGGCGGATTTCATAAGTATCGTAGCCTCTTAAGGAAACAGAAAATTGCCAGTAGAGGATAGTAGGTATAATATGTACCACACTTTATAGAAATTTAAAATATCGCTGTGGTTATGAGGATTTAGAGTCCCTGTCATCTAAGAGTTGGGTAGTAATGCAAACTCATTATTTCAGATTTTGGATTTGGACCAAACTTGCGAATATTTTCTATCATTATTTACCAGCAGTATTTTTCTATGTATCCGGGTGCTAAGAATTATTTCAAGGTTACAATACAAGAGGTTAGAATATTACCTCAAAAAAGGACTTTTAAGATAAGTGCCAAGTCCATCCCATTTATAGCTACCATAAAGTCAAAATTCAATTTGATTAAGAGGGGGGGTTGCCGACAGCGAAAGTGACGTTAGATTTCGTATTTTTTTAAGTTGTATAGCATAAAATCTAATAACATTTTACCTGGCAAAAATTTAGTACAAACATCTCTGTCTTCATTTTAATCATAAGATCTTAAAAGTATGTGCACTGGAATTATGATTTTTCCCAAGGTTTTCATAACCTATGAAAGAAAGCACTGCTTTTAATATCTTATGATTAAAATGCAGACAGAGATGTTTGTACTAAATTTTTGCCAGGTAAAATGTTATTAGATTTTATGCTATACAACTTAAAAAAATACGAAATCTGACGTCATTTTCGCTGTCGGCAACCCCCTCTTAAAACTTCTTTTTCGACTGTGTATTGCCCGACTACTCATAAAATGGCTCTAGTCAAAATTTGACCTAAATTACTAATTATAGTCAAACCATAAAAAAATGCCGATCTATAGATATTTCAATGGACAGAGGTGGCCAACTCTTCAATTCTGAAGGTGGAATACTTCCATTCGTCGATAATTACTTAAATAAGTACCTATATGTATGTATTATTACTTACCTAAGTAATTCTACATTTCTATTGTTTTTCAACAGATTTTCTCGAAGACTGCCAGTGTGAAGGGACTATTCGAATACAAATAATCGAAGTATTCGATTCTAGGGTGCATTCGAATGCATTCGATTCTCAACGAAGTATTCGATTCTCAACGAAGTATTCGAATACTAAAAATAATTGAAGTGAGAGGAATCCTCAAATGCTGAATCGGAATGAATCGACACACTTCGCGTTAATTCGGAATATTCAGAATTCGGATTATTACAGCACGAGGCCGCGAGTGCCTGTCGGTTATTGAGTATGTCCAGTGAAGAGCAAAAAATGGTGGGCTTTGTATTTATGTCTCTGGTCTCTGTCATTTAAAAATATGCCAGAAGAGTACAAACCACTGTCCTATATCGTCAAATTCGCCAGTGTATCAAGATTTTCAAGATAAAACAAACCTAGAGATGGGAGAACCAATATAAATTCAAAATGAGTCTCCTCCGACATCGAAAACCGAGACGTCTGCGTCCGAGATTGAAAAACTCGAGACCGAGAGAGAGAATCGCTAAATTCAAAATTTGCGATATTGCGATCTCGAAACTTGAATAATTATTAGATTCTCAAAAGTATTCGAATGCAAGATATTCGATTCTGTAAATCATCCAATTCTCCCTTCACTAACTGCCAGATATACAATTTCGTGTTGGAAGCTTATGGGTAAATTTCCGAGCCATCATCAAGGATGATCTTTACTTCAAACTATGTTAGATGGCATTTTGAAGTTTCTTGGGTCGACAATTCTTCTAGTCATACAGGAAGTCTAGGTATGCCCTATATACCTACCCATATTTTGACACTTTTTGGTAACCTAATTTTCTTTACTTAGCACATCTGTTTTTCAATTTGTCCTTTTATTTTAGGCGATATAGAACAAAGACAGGTTATTTTCAGTTGTTTTCTTTCCAATATTTTTATTTTTTCGATCATTTGTATTTTCACAAATTATTTTTCGATCAATTGTTTTCGTATATGGTCATTTTGTTTTCACTCAAAATCCTGTGAACCAGAGAAGTTGCTGGAAGAGTGTAGGCAATTTTTTTACTAGAAAACAGCTAAAGTATTTAAGTATACTGAGGGTGAGAATTATTATTATTATTATCGACTTAGCCAAAAGGCATTCGCACTCCCTCTACGGGGAACATTCACTCAGATCCCGGGTATCCCGGATACCATAAGGATCTGGCTCGGACGAGACCCTTGCCATGTTATCGGGCCTTAGGTGACATTGATGTTGTTGGACGTTCCTGCATTCCCCATGAATTTCCTGGCGGTTCGGGCTGTCACAAATAGTACCGCTTTCTGCATGGACCTGTAAAGATTATCAGTTAGGCCCAGCTCTTTGATGTTTCTCAGCAAACTTTTTGGTATAACACCAGTTGTTGACACGATGATTGGAATCCTCTGAACGTTGTCCATTTCCCATTGCCTTCTAATTCGTTCTTCTAAGTCTCTGTACTTCGCGATCTTCTCGACTTGCTTTACACGCAGGTTGTTATTGTTCGGGATGGCCACATCAATCAGAGTTGTCTTCCTAGAAATTTTATCAACTATTATAAGGTCCGGTCTGTTATGGGCAACTCGTTGATCTGTCAGAACTGTACGATCCCAGTACATCTTGTAGTTGCTGTTCTCAAGAACAGGCTCCGGTTTGTAGCTGTAATATGGGACCCTCTGTGCCTGCACAAGCAGCAGTTTTTCTGACAGTTCCTGGTGCAAGATCTTGGCAACCGAATCGTGTCGTTCCTTATATTCCGTTGATGCGAACATCTGACATCCTCCTGTTATGTGCTGGATTGTTTCTGAAGTTGGGCACCCGTATCTGCATCTGTCATCCACTACCGATGCATCTCCCACAATGAATTTTAGGTAGTTGCGAGTTGGTATAACCTGATCTTGTATGGCCAGTAGGAAGCCTTCCGTCTCGGGGAACATTCGTCCCGAGGTCAGCCAATAGTTCGGCGCTAACTTGTCGACATGTTCCTGGTTAACCTTATTAGGATGCCTCCCGTGCAGCGGCTTCTCCAACCACCTCTGTAGTTTATCGTTGTCGGTTCGGTGGTGATTTTGATGCTCGTGTTCCATCAGACGTAGCGGTGTTGAGACGTCTGCTCCGCATATAGCCCTATGTAGTGTGGAGCTGTTGGCCTGCCTGTAGAAATAATTACGCAGATTTAATATTTGTTGATCCAATTGCTTGCTGAGGTCTGCCAATCCTCTTTCTCCTAGTTGAAGTGGCAGAGTTGTTCTTCTATTATTATTATTATTATACGACCATGTAGTGCCATTTATTGTGACTAGAAATATTAAAGTCCCATGAATAGGCTGTGCAGGGTATACAAAATAAAGAGAAGTTGTTGTGCTATGCACAGAATTCTTTATTAAAATCGGACAAAGCACTTCCGGCAATTAAAGCCATCATCAGTGCCACCTACAAGTCATTTAAATTATTCTAACAAATTTAAAATTAGCATTGTTACTTTCTTGCAATTCGTAAAACATGACTCATCTAGGTATTTAAAAACGATTTTATAAAACATGTTTAGCATCACAAGATTATTCAAATTGTTTAGATACTTTATAAGACTCATAGATGATACTGATGATGGCTTAACAGTCCAAAGCACTTTGTCTGATTTTAATAAACAGTACTGTACATCCTACAACTTCTCTTCATTTTAGAAATATTAAAAGTATCTAAGATAATACTTTTTCTAAATAACAATTTCTGATTTCTTCATCAATCCTAAAATATGTCCTAAGGACAGAAAAAACACAAAATATTTGCAAGACGTGTCTACTAATAGCAATTAAATTACCTATCCATAAAAAAGAAAAAATACATACATGTAGCTAAGCATTCTTTGATATTCGGAAACAATTTTTTGACATTTGACTTGAAGTCACAGTACAGCAATACATGGTTCTGATTGTCGTTTCTTATTAGTGACAAAAAATTTTAATTTCATTGTTTTCATTGTATTTTTAAAAGATGTCATAGAAAAGGTCATGTAAGTATATTAGACAAAAGGAAATTTACCATGTCCTTCCTAAGATTTGAATTATCCCTGGGAGGAGACAATAGGTATACTTTCCTCCGTAGTAATATAAATATTTATTTTAGCTAGTTAGTCATTTCTGACCACTGGCATAGTAAATGACCTACTACCCAACTTTTTTGACTAGGAATGTAAATGATACATTGTCTACAATTGTGAATAAAACATATTTCAATCAAATATTACCCCCTATAAAAGTTTTTGCCTCCCGAAGTAATAGAATTGGCGCTAAAGAAAATTATGTATATTGTACCCCCAATTGGAACCTTTTGGGAAAATTAAAAAGTGTATTATGAGGGGACAGGTTAACATAAAATCGTCATTTAAAAAATGATATTGTAGTGAAAAATAATTAAAATTCAATGGTGTACTCGGATTTTGTATACAAAGGTCGGTAAGAAAGTTATCGCAAAATAAAAAAAAATTACCTACCTAAAATTACCTAGAAATGTTCCGAGTGCTTCATTTATATATAAGCTGTATCAAAGATTAAGATCGACAGGAAATGTGATTAGCAAGAGAAAAAATGGGTTTAGAATTATTAGTGAGGACGAGAAAAAACGAATTTTAAATTATTTCAGAAGAAATAACGAAAAATCACAGAGAGATGCAGCGAGAGATTTATTTAAACTGTAACTAGTAACTGCTTCAGCAACAAAATTTTAGACTAATCTGACTGATAAATAGGAATATTGAATTAACAGCCTACTTGATTGTCAGCTTTATTACCATGGCTGACTTGATTTGTCATAAATTTTGTGTTATTGTTTGGCTTACTCGGATCGAACATCAGACACTGACCATGAGACCATGTATCTAGTTTAATGGAGCTTCTCTGATAAATATCTCGGAAATGGTTGGGAATAATTAGGTCATTATACAGGGTGAGTTTTTTCAATGCCCACTATGGGATCTCGGAAACTAGCAGAGCTAGAACAAAGGTTAAATGGGGAAAGAATTGCAGTTTTGAATGCTCAATCTAATGCCCCTTTTGGATTTTTTAAAAAAGTTCGTGGCTCACTAGATATTTGGAAAGAGTGATTTTTTGCTATTTCATCAGATGTCTGTAGCTCAGTTATTTCTGATTATACAGAAAAACTGTAGAGAAAAATTGTAGATAATTTTGGGCTTAATAAGATAATCTAATCCAATTTTTTATGTTGTTTGTGATTTTTGAGATATGACATAAACTTGTGTTTTTTTTAAATGTAAATCATAGTTTAAAAGGTCACCTTTTAAAATAAAAAAGGTGTTCAAACGATCCACCATTATTATTTATGTAAATATTGCATCTTTTTAAAACTGAATTTGTCGCCTTTCTGCTCTTAATTCAACAATAATTGTCTCATACTTTATTTTGTACTGTTCCCCATAAAATAAATCCAAAACAGACAAATTCGGGGGATTGGGGCTGCCAGGAAATAGGTCTATTTCTCCCTATCCAACTATTTGGATACAGCTGGTTTAGTTAATTTCTTACGGGCAAATAATTATGTGGTGGAGCTCCATCATGATAATTTTTGTTTTACTTTGTTATATTTGTTACCAGCAGTTATCTTTTGTTACCAGCTAAAAATAAAATATTTGAAAGTTTGAAGTATGTCTTGTTATAAAATAGAACGTAATTATGAAAATATTCCGTGGTTGACTACATGAAAATTTAAAAAAAAACAGAGAGTTAGCCATAGCTATTTTATTTTTTAAAATAACTATGCCGAGTATTATATTTTCGGAAAGCTCAAAAAATGGCCGATTTGATAAGGCCGCAGCCCACTATGATTTACATTTAAAAAAACACAAGTTTATGTCATATCTCAAAAATCACAAACAACATAAAAATGTGGATATTATCTTAATAAGTCCAAAACTATCTACAACTTTTGTCTCTACAGTTTTTCTGTATAATCAGAAATAACGGAGCTACAGACATCTGATGAAATTGCTAGTTTCCGAGATCCCCATAGTGGCCATCGAAAAAACTCACCCTGTATATATATATATATATAAGGATGTAAGATTAGCGAGTGTAAATGTAACAATTACAAATATATATATATATATATATATCTTTAGAATAAGAATTAAAAAAGGAATCCTATAATGGTTAGATGGAATGTGTAAGTTGTTGTAAAATACAGAAAATCACTTTCATTTAGTGTCATTATTCGCCAATTTTGGGCATTATAGAGATAGCTAGATTATTTTCTACCTTTTGCCCCCATATTAATTTTAGATATCTATAGAAACTGTATGACAAATTACGTTTTTTTTTTATTTAGGTTATGAAATAGTGTATTTAGGTTATGAAACAGTGAATGTCTGGTTGCCATCGATAAGGAAACTTATTAGGCGTAAATATGAATAACATTAGGTATTGAATGTTGACAAAAATAGCTGCAAAAAATATGACAATTAAAGAATGACACTGTCATTTCTACTTTAAAATAATTCAAAAGAAAAATGTAAAATATTGCACATTAGTTTTCAAGCATTAGTTGCAGCTGCCCGATTATTAGAAATGAAATCAGGGGCGGACTGGCACCTAAAAACGGCCTGGGCGTTTTGTATGAGACCGGCCCATGGACTGGAACTGGAAGCGGGGGTTCCGTAGGGTTCCTTTAGCCAAAGTGCACGAGACGCCAGAAACAGTTGGTTTCAAGATTTTTTTATTTTTTAGGTATTTTTAGATTTTGGGTAGGACCAAATTGTCGAAATCATTTATGTCAAGGGTTTTATTTCAAAAGAATATAACGAAAATGAAAAATAAAAAAATCAATTCTTAAAAAGAAATAAAACAAATGTAAACATAAAAATCACTCTTCATCTGTTGCCAACCATTTTAAAAAATTGAAAACATAATACATTGCGTATGCCTTTGCACTCGCCGACTAGATAGTTTATTAGATCTTCATTATCTAATGAAATTAAAATAGGTATCTTTTTCACAAGCCACTAATATGAATGCTATAACAATCCTAGGTTTGCTATACTTGGGTCTGTCCAATAAAATCCTGTTACCTTATTACAATATAATTTATTGATCACAAATTTGAGACTCACAATTTTGAAAGTGAAAATGTCGGTGACAGATTTATTTGAGTGGCCCGGTACCACAGAATCGAGACCTAACTCGAAAAATAAGAAAGTAACGTGTGACTAATGTGACCAAAACTTGAAAATATTCAACAAGATAACAGCCGCAAGATGGTGGGTATTCAAAAAAAAGGACACTGCTATGTTTTTGAGTTAAAGATGGCCGAGGCCTTGGACGAAATGAATCCTTCAAAAAAATAGCACGTCTAAAAAAAACGCCACAGGTGAGTAGTAAAGTTGCTGAACTAAGCAAAAATCAAAAGAAATTACTCACCTGTCGGGTTTTCCAGGAGAAACAGCCACCACCCGCTTGCTGTGTCCCGCGCTTCCTCAGCTACGCAGCCAAAAAGGAAACGCCTCGGGCAAGCGTCGCTGCCTCACGACGCCGTGGACATAGAAAACAGAGAAACCCAAAAATATTAGTCACACGAAGTCAATCCCCGATATTAAGATACAAAACCACTCAAATAAATCACCGATGGCAAAAATTTAACTAGATAAAAGCCGAAAATGCCGAAAATTTGGCGGGAAATGGGCAGATGCCTCTGCGCGACTCGATACCAACCCAGACGGGAGCAAACTCTCCTCAGGTCGGACCCTGCCGGCCGATTGCTGGCAGGACCTACGTCATCCGACCAATCAGGTTTTAGCAAGACACGCATTTAATCAACTAAACAGTATTTATGTTCAAATTATGCATCAACAGAACCGAAAAATCGAGTAATTCATAATACAGATCTTTAACTACATACCTGCTGAAATGTAAACACACACTTGAATCTTCGCATTTTGAATATGCCAGGGTTCGAGGCTAGGCGAAAGTACACGGCCATTTCCGTATATGGCGTGCGGAAATTTGAATTATTTGAAATTTTAAAATTTGAAAAAGTGGTAATAAAATTGAATACAATGTTATAAATGAATTGAAACTGTACGAAGAATAAATTAGTTATTAAGTATGAGATATTATGAGATATGTTCGAAAATAATGACTTTATGTTAATAACAAAATATAAAAAACGAGTAACGGATTTTGAAATGGAAAAATCCATTATAATGCATCCAAATGGTCTTGGGTTAGAGAACTTCTTAGCCGGTTCAAGATTATTTTTAAACTGGAGAAAGATCCTTCACATTATACTTGTGAAATAGACAAAGTTGATAAATATTTACAAGTCTTCTCCAAATTGGGGTAAGCCTCCAAATACAAGTCGCGGCGTGCTGACTGCGTCTGAGTGCGTCCCGTGCGCGTGATATTATTATTGTGGTGTTGTCATAATGCCTCTAAACGACGACACAGCGGCGGCTGGCCCATAGCAGCCCAAGTAGGTCCGCCCGATCGGGCTAGCGCCCGATCGCCCGATGGCCCAGTCCGCCCCTGAATGGAATAACCAAATACCTGGTATGGCAAACTAATATGCTAGCAAGAAGTGTAAAAGCTCTGGGAATTATTTCAAATGACTCCAGTATCACAAAATGTTCTGCATGACAGAGGAAGATTAACTCTGATTGGTTGATTTTGGTTTCATATCCTACCTGGGATGGATATGAAATTCTATCTGTTCAATTAACTGGAATTGATTACATATCCATTCTGTATATTGTGATGAAAACTACAAAGATTCACAGGGAGTAGAAAAAAGTTAGTTCTACTTGGTATTGTGAAATATGGCTGTAATATAGAAACACTGGCTACATAATAAAAACTGCTGTGTAGAATACCATCTTGTAGATGCTTCAGGCGTTAAGCGGGATCTCTAAGGAGCTCAACCGAATGACTAATGGCATTGCCGAAAATATGACTTCTTGTGAAATATATATTATATTGCTTTTCTTTAAACTGTCAGTGTTTATTCAGCTTTTAATATATTTAATAACTGGAAACTTCTCAGGGGGAGGGCTGAGAAAACTTTAGTTTGGTTGTTGTTTGAAAATGCTATAACGAAGTTTCGTTACTTTTTTCAGGATAATTCACAATAATATATGAATACGTTCCCAAATTTTTTCTACTGTGCATTAAAAGTCTGTAATCTAGTTTATACCAGCAATATTTGTTTATATCAACTTAACATAGCAAAACCTTTATTTCTGGCTCGACAGTCACAATTCCTTTTTGAAAACTTAATAGTTTTAGCCTATAGCTCTGATACAGTGTTATAGTTTTGATTAACTAAATTTTTTAAAGCTTGCTTATATGTCTTATGTTACTTCCCAAGACTCCAAAACAAACAAATTAAAAGAGATAAACCTGGATTTTCTTTCTTCCCTGAATTATCCAATAAAAAACATGTAGTGGAATATACTATAAAAATGTGACACCAAAACAAATTTTAAAAAAAAAGGTAACAAAAATTCTCGTAGTCTCCACCGTTACCATGCCAAAATTCCAACACTAGCCTGCAAAATTGGAAATAAATAAACAAACAAATAAATAAGCTTTATTGTCTAACGGAAAGGTATTCCATTTATAGGACAATATGCAAAATTACAGACATTCGCTTTTAATTTGATTTGGGTGTAGATAAAATCAAGTAAAAATGTATCCATTCTCTTTTGACTGGGAGGGGGGCTAGAGTTAAGTTATCCCCCCAATGATGCAGTTGATCGAACAGGTTTGGCAACATTTGTATTTTTTCTTTTTTGCCCACATTCTTTCAGTGGCCATTTTTTAAATTAGTTCATGTTTTATTTTAAGAGATTTAAAAATATATTCCAACTTTAGCATCATCCCCTTTAAATATGAGGGTCATATTATTATGACAATTTCAATTGAATTCTAGATTTGCCAATAAAAATTGGTTCATGTTGATTCACTTTTAAGGGACCCAGGTGATCTTCAAAAAATAACTGCCCTTTTTCATCTAAACTATATCTTTCTAAGGAGGCTTCATAAAAAAATTAAAAGGTGTTATGTTGTACAAAAAAAATACAATTTATCCATGTATCTCCTAAAATAGTAGAGTTATCTAAACCAAATTTGTCTGAGTTTGCATCAAAAACTGCCTTTGCTTCTTCTATTATACAAAGTGTCAATATTTTTCGAGCTAAACAAGTACAAATAAATTCTCTATGTATGCTTCCTATATGCTCGATTAAGTTGATAATGTGCATTGCACCTCACCCCTTCATAAACTCTGACAAATTTGGTTTAGATAACTCTACTATTTTAGGAGATACATGGATAAATCGTAATTTTAACACCCTGTAACTTTCTTATGAAGCCTTAAAAAGATACCATCGTTTATACAAAAAAGCACTATCACCTGTTACAGTTGGGTCCCTTAAAAGTGAATCACCCCGTATAGTAGTTGAGATATTAACAATTTTCTCGGGGTTTATTGTAAATTTGTGTTTTAGGAAACTGTATATTAGGAAGTTCAAACATAACTGGTACATTTTGGGAAGGTACTTTAATCTTTTGTAAGAACTTTGAGGACCTGAAACATTTCAAGCATTCAACTGGATACATTTATTTAACTGCTGCTGATGGAAAATTTATTAACAATGACACAGTAAGTAATTAATTAACTGATTTTTGCTTGGGAGACACTTATTACACAATTAACAATTTCACTTAAAATTTTCGAGATACACAAAAAAATTTTATGTAAAAAGAAATCATGCGAATCACAACTAACTGTGTTAGCTACCCGTCACTAATGCTGACCTATAATTTCTTCTTAATCAGTATTTAATATGCCATTCCATTCTTTAAATTTCATATTTTATGAAAAGTAGTAAAAGCAGATAGTTATCCATATGGACCTTAATCTAAGAGAAAATATTATAAAACACTGAGAAAGTTATATCAAAAACCATAGAGGATATGGATGCTTAAGTGGTTTAAGGTTGTTTTTAACCATATTCGACTTCCAGCTTTCCCTAAATAAATATTACTTGTTCATTTTTTCTCTAGTCATTCCAAATCTATAATACTTAGATAAAGTAGTCGCACCAAAAGACTGCGTCCGATTGGAAGTGGGAAGCGCGTAGTACGCTTTGTTGCTATTGGCTGGCCGTATCAACCAGATGCAGCGTTTATTAGAACCACGCGACGTTGAGAGGAAGAATGATTATTCTCAGGCATGCACCTCGAAATTTATTGTTTTGAAAACTTGGTAGTATTTTCGAGATTATGAATCAATACAAAGCCAAGCCCACAGGCGGATCTCCACACCTTTTACTTTCCTCACCGCAAATGCACTCTTTCGCTGCACGTACTTTAGATACTTCTTTATTTTTAAATAACATACACATCTTTCGAAATAGAAAAACTTGGTATGTACGAGAGTTTGAGGATTAATATTTTCACTCAGACTATAATTTTGCCCTGGATGGGAAATATTAACCTTAATTTTCTTACCTGAATGATTACAAAATGGCCATTAATGTTTTAATGGGGTTAATTTCATAATTTTTTTCGTATACTCAATTGATCTGATTTCTAAAATCAAGCTTTAATTTAGACGATTTTGTACTTACGACAAAAAGAGCAAGCCATGTGAATCGTTATGTTGGAGCACTTCGGCTTTTAATTTAATATAAAAATACAGATGTAGTAGTTCTAGCTATTATTATTTCATAACCATGGACAAAGTATAATATACTTCGCATACAGGGTGTTTCCTAAATATATGTAGAAAATGCAGGATGCTAATCCTAATATTACTATTGAGCTTAACAACTACTGGTCAAATCTCAATAGTTGATGAAATGAATTAAAATATGAAATAGGTACATGTTAAATATCAGATAGCATATACTTTCATAAATTAAGTTTATTTTGTTGTATATTTCTATTTGGAAGCCATATATTCGGTATTTGTATTCAGTGCACGGAAAGGATAGGAAATCGGGAAAACTTTTTCTGTGCGCTAGCCTGGAAAAGCCTATGTTACAGTATTACTAATACAGATGAAAATTAGGTGTTTTCAAAGAAGTATAATAAAATTAAATTTCCGGAAACAGAGTTCATGATTAAAATTTTGGTGTTTTTCTTATAACAACAGTGTTCACACCGAAACTAAATACGCACCATGCGAATTAGTGTTTGGTGAACTGTGTAACCTCCCATCCAATATTCATAACAAAGTTGATCCACTTAATAATTTTAATGATTATCCTGAGGTAAAATATCGTTTGCAAAGTGCATGGGTTGAAAACTTAGAAAAATCAAAAGAAAAAGGAAAATAAATTTTGATAAAAGAGCAAAGTTGATAGAATACAAAGTCGGTGACAAAATTTTAGTAAAAAATGATTCGGGTAGTAAAAAACCGGTTTTTGATAGGAAATAGGCTAGTTGAAATTCCCAAAAATACAACGAAATTCTGTTTTGTTAGGTAGTGTCCCATTTTTTCTATTTTTTTAATTCTCTTAATATAAGGGAAAGGGGACATCAATTATTAATTACAGGGTGCCCAATTTAGATGGAATAATGGATATAACTTTGTATAAAAAAATGTGATTCCTGCCCTTGGTATGCCAATCCAGGATATGTGGTTCCAGCAAGATGGAGCACCTCCCCATTACCACCATGATGTGATTTAAACCAAGCCTTCCCACAATCTTGGATTGGCAGAAGAGGGGCCATAGAATGGCCTCCGAAGTCTCCCGATCTTACCCTGTGTGATTTTTTCTTGTGGGGACACCTAAACTCAAGGGTGTACAAAAATGTCCCCAAAATATAGTCGAATTAGAACAGCGCATAGGGAACGAAATAGCGTTGATTCCTCCAAAATGGATTAGGAATGTACTTAGTAGTTTTTACGACAGGCTGGGAGAACATTTCCAGCATTTGATTAATTGATTTTTAGGGGCCATTTTTTATTGTGCCTACTTATTTATTAATAAACACGCTTTGCAAGCTTACATGTAAAAATGTAAAAATTTTTATTAGGCATGGCCTACTTTTTAGGCAACGCTATTGAATTTAAATTTTGGGGTACTTGCAGAAATTCTACTTTTTCTTAAAAATTTTCTTATGCAACCCAATGAAATTTTACATGTTCTTATGCACAAAAAGGAGCTGATTTCAAATTTGAGCAGAAGAGTGTATGGTGTCATTTAAAAAAACAAAGTTGGTTGCCATAGCAAC
Organism: Pseudeuparius sepicola; assembly: GCA_963920635.1. NCBI lineage: Eukaryota > Metazoa > Arthropoda > Insecta > Coleoptera > Anthribidae > Pseudeuparius > Pseudeuparius sepicola. Next base: position 38,497,628 of record OY987302.1, on the reverse strand, counting down.
AAAATGACTGACCCCCAAAAAATTCAAGGTCACCAAAATATGCAGATAGATCAACTGAAAAATTCTTGTCTGAAACATTTTTTATACAAGGTGTATTTAAAAAGTTATATCCATTATTCCTTCTTCCATCTAAATTGGGCACCCTGTTTATATAATGTATAAAATTAGTTAAGTTACAATATTAGTTTAGCATAGTAAAGGTAAAATATATATGTATTTATAATTTTCTTATTTGACATTTGTTTTTATTTGACAGTTATCAATCTGTCAAATAAAAACAATTGCTTCTATTCTCTCTACGGCCTACTCATCAATATCGATTAATGTGAAATTAAACTTAAAGGTAATAATTATTTGTCCCATAAAAGTCAAGAATTTTGCTTAGATACGTAAAATAGTTTGATGATATTTTAATTTATTATTATGTTGGCATCAATTTAGAACTAGGAAACGTAATGCAACTAAATTTATACCCCAAAAGCTAGACGGTACGTCAACTTTGCAACAAACATAACAGAATTTAAAAGCGTAAATATCATTTTCTTTTGAAAAATACCTATTCGTATTGGTAATTAGTAATACAAAAATTAATAGAATGATAAAACTAGTGATATAAAATAGCTTTTATGAAGTTTCGAGTTTTTAAAATTTTCAGAAATTTCATAAATATTAAAAATTGGCAAAAAACTAATATTTTAGTAGAGCGTTCAAGTTTGGTACACTTACGTAAAATTGAAAAACAAACGACTTTTTCAAGTAAAACTTTTTGATATTTTAACAACTAAACCCATTTTTGGCAATATATTGTTTTAAATGTCATTTTTGACAGATAACGAAAGTCACATGACCACGTTTGAGTGGGTCATTTTTCATATTTTTTAAAGCAAAAGGTAACCCCAAAATTAAATTTCAAAATAAAACGTTAATCAAAAATTTCCCCCCTATGGTGCGAACTTTTTGGAGGACACTGTAGAAAGGTTCATTATTTAAAACCCTCTCTGAACTCAAAGAAACACCAAAGAAAATAATTGTTCTTTTCGACAACTGTCATTTTATCGCCAAATTAAAAAAAAACAAAGGGTGTGTGTGTGTCATTATTTGGAATTATATTTTCAGATTGCCCTAGCTGAAGAAAGTGGAGTTTTAAATATCATGTCAGCAAAAGATGAAAGGATATTAAAACCTATCAACCATTTCCGACATCAAGGTCGTATTCCTCAAATAGCTGTCTGGAACCATTCATCAAATGTTCTGAGTTGTTCTGGAAAAGGTTTAGCAATATGGGATATAAACAACCTTGAAAGGACTCCTATGTTTATTTCTGAGTAAGTTCTTTTTAGAAAGTCACTATTTTTAGTAAAATTTAAAGCAAAGTGACTGACTAGATTATCTACATATTGTATGTTGGTAAACATTTGGTGGAGGGTTTCACGAACACTTTACCAATGTATGTTTCAAACTAGTATATTTTATATTACGGAACTTTTATATTACTTCCACATCACTACATGGCGAGTGGAAGTATTTTGTGTGTGTGTTTGTGTGTATTTTTTACATTATAGAAAGGGGGTGGTTGAGAGGGAGTGCGAAGGGATTCAATTTTGGCATTGTTTTACAAAAACAAAATAAATGAGAATAGTTACATGAGGGGATGAATTTGTAAAAAAGTGAAAATATGTCTATATATTGTAGGATGTGTATGCAATACTGGAATCTACTACCTAGTAAATAATCGATTTAAAAACGGTTTCTTATTTTTACTTCCACTCACATAAATTAAAAAAAATATTCATAAATTAAAATATTCTAAATCCCTGCAAAACAAAGCTTGGATATTTTTTTGTGAAATTAGTCATACTAGTTCTTTTTTGAATACGATAAGTGTCCTTTTTGAACATCAATTCGATTTGAAAATCTTTTATGGGTTGAATACTGCATGAAAACAGGTACTGAATGTGATTTCAGTTTCAAGGTCGATTTGGCTTTTTGTGGGATCGTATTGGGATTCAAATGCATGAAATGCATGAAAACGGTAATCGTATCAAGTGTAGACTTGTGCACTGTTAGTTATTATACGTCAAATTTCCACATTTGGTTGCTTTTGTGGTTTTTGAAAACATAACCTCGACACTTGTTTATGATTTTTGTTTGCCATTTGAGACATTGAATAATGCTGGTATTACACTTGTCAATTTCTTGGCCAATAAATTGCACAATAAATTATTGGCCAAGAAATTGTAGATACCCTGGTACGTTTTACACCATCAATAAATTGGTCAATTTATTGTGCAATTTCAATATTACCAACACGAAAGCACAAATATGCAAACATTAATAAGTAAATAACTCCGTGAATTGCTGATATCACACGCAAAAATCGAATAAACAATAGTTATAAATTAGTAAATGTGAATACTGAGTGAACTGAAGCATAATCTCATTTCCCATAAAAATTGTCAAGTCACTAAAATTGGTATTTAGGTCTGAACACAGAAAATCCCTTGAAATATCCAAACTTGTCACAATATTTTCGAACATGCGTCAATTTCTTGGCCAAGAAATTGACAAAGAAATTGAAGGTAAATTGACGACAATTTCTGTTTTACACCTACAATTTAACTTGCACAATTATTGTACAATTTATTGACGAAGAAATTGACAAGTGTAATACCGGCTTAAGTAATGAATAATAAGAAAAACAACAAGGAAAGCAAATAGGAAAGAGGATAGGTACAGTGCAAAAAGTGCGGTTCAAATTAAAAATAAATGAAGGCTTTAGAAACATTGGCACATTGATTCCGGTAATATTTTCTTTTATGCATCCACTTTTTTTATTAAAAAGAAATGGATCGTGGCATATGGGACAAAATGTTTTGGTTTTTGGCAACACCAAACTGGTTTTCAATACCTAATGGAAATTAAGTATGGGTCTTTCGGACGTGTTCAGACCACGACAGGTACCTGTTTCTGCCTTGTGGGCCCTCATCAGGCATATTGTCTCATATGCCACTAGCCATTTCCTTTAATTATTATTGGGGACGTTAAATATTTATTTTGTTTGATCATGGTGTGGCTATAGACGTAAACACAAGAGGATTGAAAGTCACGGTTGGACCTTTGTGGATTTCTATATATTAGAAGATGCTTGGTGATGAACCAATTGAGTTTCTTGGCTCCCCGTATGTATACTTCTTCTTTGTTTTTCACCACACTGCGCGTTGTGTGCCTTTTGAGGTGAGCTTCGCTTGCCTGATGAGGGCCAACAAGTCCGAAACAGGAGCCTGTCGTGGTCTGCACACCTCTAAAAAACCCATACTAAATTTCCATCAGATATTGGAAACTAGTTTGGTTTTGCCAAGACCCAAAACATTTTGTCCCATATCCATGAGCCATTTCTTTTTACTTGTTATTGGGATGTTAAATATTCAACTAAAATATTTCCTTGAATTTGATGCATGAACAAGGCAGCCTCTCTTTGTCTTTTCACAAGGGTCTCTTCTTTTTGTAGAAAAGCATACGTCAGTAGGGTGTATAGACAGGAGTGACTGACCTTGAATCGCATTTGAACTTGAACCCTGTATCAATCAGGTTGTCTTATTATGAAAAATTAAATACCACATTCCCAGACGTTAATTTGCATAATTTATTTGTTACCTGAATTTAGATACCAGGTAGATTAATTTTGCAATAACAACTAAAACGTCCGGATCTTAATTATATTACATAGCGAGAGTTGTAAACAGCTTATTACGTATGAGTGGAAAAGTTGCGCACGAGCCGCGCAGCCGCGAGTGCTGTAATTCCACGAGTATGTAATAAGCTTACAACTCGAGTTTTGTATTATAATTTTTCTTCAACGAAAGAAAAACTATTATAATAGATAAACTATACTTCTGATTATCTGACAGGTAACAATTAGTATGTTGGTTAGTTGCTATGGTGACGTGGATGCCGCGCTAACAAGGCACCCGCGATAATTGCGTTTTAATTAAGAACAGATACGTAATTTTTACGTGTCAGTCATTACGTGTCAGTGTTCGTAACAATGGACTTACTTATAACCTAAACCGTCACTTAATAGGTATGTTACTAGCATAGGAGTAGAAAAACAATATTGAAGACCTCGGTGCAAAAACCGGACAAGTCCATAGTTTACAAGTTTTGGGAAAATGAAAAAGAAACTCCCGGACTTGTCTGATTCTTGCACCCAAGAATGCGAGCGGCCAAGTCCTAAAGCTATATATCAACGTTATTCTGCTTTGGACTTTGCTGATTCTTACACCAATCGATCGGCGATATTTTAATACATAAATGTAGTGGAAAAAGTCAATTTTACCCAAAAGTGGACTTGTCCGGTTTTTGCACCGAGGTCTTCATTTATAGATCAAAAAATTAACAAACTACTTCACATCAAAAATAGGTCTGTGACCATAAAAAATCGAAAAAATATAAAACACAATTTCTGACTGAATATTACTCGCAGTAATAAATTTTAACACAGAAATTTAGGCAATTAAGCAAATATAAAAATAATAATTGATCAAATTCTTACCCGTTGTAGACCAGGAACAGTAGGTGGCACAAAGACCTGGAGGCTAAAATCGTCACCTTATTTATACCAAAACTTGGTACATAAAAAACAGAATAGATCGTCTATGCTACTACGCAAAAAGTAAGAACAAAAAAAACACTTCAAATCCGAAATATAAAGAAAGTCTTATTTTGGGCTATGTTGGTAAATGTTTTAAGTATACTATGTCAAATTTTGCATTGCCTTGGAAATATCGGACAGTTATTAGGAAAATTTGTTTGTATTGTATTATTGTGCCTCTAGGTCAGTTTTCAGAAATATAAGGAAATTTATTTTTTCTTAATTATTTTTCTTGAAATTGGTACTCGATATTTTTTCCCGCAAATAACCTAAGACTTATTTACTTGTTGCTCTCTTCCTAAATCATAACAATGCAAATAAATTTCAACAAAAAATTAAGGAAAAAAATAAGATTTTTTTTTAAGTTTAATAACAAAAACTTTTTCCATTTGGCACAAACTTTAGGAATAGCACTGTATATCAGTCAGTAGGCTGTGGGCCCAATTTCTCTGGCAGGTATGTCGATTAGCTGTACTGAAATGGTTAAACAATTATTTAAAAAGTACAGCCATTATTCCATATTTACCACCATGATTTTCTCTTTTTTACGCCTCACAAAAAAATGTAAGAACCAAAAGCATGGCAAATTTGGATTTTGCGAGATATATCTGTCATCTACATCATAGAAGTTCATTGACTCGAAATACTTACCTCTCCATGCAAGTATATACAGGGTGCAGCAAGAGCCAGTTAATGGTATCAATAAATAATATGCTCTCGCAACCTTCATTGCTTAGTGGGGGCAAATGCGGCAAAAGTTTAGTATACGAGTGTTATTCATCAGGTTCACAGTGGTTAACTGACTTTAGCTGCACCCATGTGTATACCTGCTTGCGTAAAGAAGACCATGCGAAACTACACTCATGTCCATGTCATCCATGATCATGGTACAAGGGGTGTCCTCAATATTAGACCACCAAACTTATTGCTGATGCATAATAGCAGAAATTGACACAATTATTATGGACCCCTTTTTTCTTCAATAAATTGCCCAAATTGTGACTATTAAGAAAATTGGTCTAGAATTAAAAGTTATGCCTAAATACCAAAACATGCCCCCCTAAGACAAAAAAAATATTTATTGAAAAACTAAAAAACTTTGTTCAAATTCAAGCATATTATTTGTAAAATTAACTTTTAATTTTTTTTTAGGGAATCACAAACTTCATGTCTGTTGCAACGATATTAAACAAAACTTTAAAATTTCGCAAAAATTCTTCTGAACAAGGTAAAACATTAGTAATGATAATGTGTATATTAAAAAACTCTCAGTTAAGGTTCAAAATTTTTATTTTAAATGTTTATTAAGAAACTGTGGAAATTAATTGATGAAAATTTTTTTTTCTTAGGAGGTAATATGTTTTGGTACTTAGGCATAGCTTTTAATTCTAAACAACTTTTCTTAATAACCTTTTGCTGGATTTTTTGAAATAAGGGTAATTTACTCTTGTACAATTTTTAAATTTTTGCATGCATCAACTTTCGGCAATATCTGTATTTTGGTTCTGCAATTAATAAAAATTCCCATATGTTGCACACTTAAATGACCACACTGTATAAGCTAACAGATTTTGTAATTGCTTGTCTTAGGAGAAAGAAAATAAATAGTATAGGTCCTTCGAGTTCAGGATAGAGCTAAGATTTATAAAAGATTCCGAGAATAGCCAGAAATGTTAATGATCAATTTTGTTTCAGTAAAGTTCACTTGGCGGACATCAACTCGGTAGATACATTCATAGAAGATACAAACTTGTTTGTTTCTGCCTCTGCAGACAAAAAAGCTTGTTTATGGGATGCACGAGCTGAATTACCAACAGGTAAATGATGATTGCATTCGGGTAATTACTTCATTAAATGTTTAATTCAATTCCTTGTTTTAGTTTTATATGCTAATGAATTCTGCTCTTTAACGAGAATAGCTGTTAATCAAGTGGATAGTAACTACATCGTAATTGGAACATTAGCTGGTGATATTTACTTAATCGACAAACGGGAACCAAAAATTTTTTTGGCTGTACATCATTGTTTTGATTATCCAATTAGTTCATTATTATTTAATCATTCACATCATGTAGCAGTTGCCGGACATACAAACCAAATTTTATCAATGCACACCAATAATGGAAACTTGAAGGAAGCTTATAGAGACACAAGGCACCTTGGCATTGTAAAAGATTTGAAATGGCAAAAAAATACGATATATTCTTGTGGATTCAATAAGGAAATATTAGAGCATTTAGGTTCCTAATATTTTTTTACCATATACATAAAATAATAAAAATGATTTTTGTAATGTCTATTTAATAAAGAAAATACAAACAAATTTTACTTAAATTATGATTTTTTAGTTATTGCATCCACTATTTCTTATGTTTCTTCTTCCCCTTTTCTTCAGAAGCCTTCCTTTTCTTTTGGTTATCTTTGGTGCCTTCTATGCAAGACACTTCAGATGATACTTTACTTAAGGGAATAGCACAAAAACCATCAACATAAGGTTTCACCATTTTCAAAACAAATTTCTCATGTTGAATGTTACTAGAATCAAGACTTAGACGAACTGTCACAGGGTCAAAAGCATGAAGAATGACATCCCCAGCTCTTTGTGTTTGAGTCTACAAATATTGAACTTGTTAATGCACACCTCACCGGTCATCACTATTATAATCATTATACCTCTTCATCATAGCTGAAGATATCTGAAGTTTGACCTTTCTGAGCTAAGTATAACACACATTCTAGCCCGTACTTTGGCAGTAAAATTTGCAAAGCATTCTTTCGAACATATAGAATGTAACCTTCCTCATCTTGAATTTTCCCTTTGAAGAATAGCTGCAAAAAAATATTTACTTCAATTACTGGCAGATATACAGGCTTTTTCAGAAATACTGTAAAATGGGGTGACTTGATAAAATTTCCAACTTTAAATAAGTATATCATAGAAAGTTTTTAAGTTAGACTAATGAAATATGAAGTGTGGTCCCATCTTGCTCTTCCAGCATACCAGATTTTGTAAGGTTGAGATTAAAAAAACTACCTGTATCAAGTCACCCCATAAGTTGGGGTGATTTGATACACACTTGATTTTGAATGTTTGTCGGGGTGACCCGATAAGAAAAAAAAATAAAAAAAATTATATTGTAATTAGTTGGTTAATAGCTTGGAAAAAAACAGTGAATAACAATAAACAAATGCTTTATTAACAAAACTTAAAATAAACTTAATAAATAACCCTTGCTCCATAGCTTATAGTTCCCTTAAATTTCCTTCTTCTGCATCTTCTATTTCATCGGTTTTATCTCTTTCTTCAGTTTCATCTCTTCCTTCGGCTTCTCTATCTTTGGCGTCTTCTTTTCTCCGCTTTCCTCTTCTTCGTCCTCACTGAGTTGCTGGTCCTGGTCCCTGTTACCCACACTTTTTCCAGGAGCAATATTAGAATTTTTTCCTCCTTTTGATTATTTTTTAAATGTTAACTAGAATCATTCATATTTGGTTCTTCATGATTAATAGGTGTATTTGTTAGAATTTGTATTAAATATTATTTCTATCAATAATTGATTGATTGATTGATTGATTGGAATTATGCCATACTTCTCAAATCCTGATTTAATTATATTTGCTGTCTATTCCTTTCAACAATGATTGAAGCATAGAAGGAAAGCGATCTTTTGGAACAGATCCACGATTGCCCTTCATTTTCCATTCCATAAATAGTTCTTTCCAGTGATATTTGAAGGGACGAAAAAAGGAAATGTCAGGGTCTGACAGAGGTGTTGATTTTTTACGAAGGAACACAAAACTAATGTTATATTTCTGGCATTCGCCTATTACAAAATCTGACGAGTGGGAAGACGGGTTATCTCCAATTAATGCCCTTGGAGCTTCTTGGCATTTTAGATAGAGTAGCACTATTGAGCTAAACCATTCCTCAAATGTTCTGCTATCAATCCATCCACTTTTTGTACATGTATACTGGGTTCCTTTTGGTCCTTCAGTTCTCCAGGTGTCCCAAATCCAAATATGTTTATCACGATAAATTATAAATGGAGGTAACATACCATCCCCTGCACATGCCATCATGATTGAGGTAGATGCCTTCCATGATGGACCGGAAGATAGTGACAGATTTTTGGACGTGATTTAACTCAGTATGCCTTTCATAGGGCATTATGTTACGTATATTCTCACAATAATAAGGTATGAATCAGAGAGTCATCCTGGGTTCTTCATATGGAAAAATGAATTTTCATTTATTCGAAAAATGAGTTGATATGATTTTAGTCAGGCTGCCATGTGTTTTATAATGAAGTTCAAAATAGAAAATTCCTCGAAAAACCATAGGCATACCGTTAGCGTGGGTCCAAAGGGCTATTATTGCCATGTGAACTTGTATTTTAATAATTAATTTTTCCATGTTTCTGAACAGGCTGCTAATGAGAAGAATGCAAGTTCTTGTTATGAAACTGCCGTAGAAAAGATGGCATACTGTTTGCGCATGTCCAAGTACGTTTTACATAGAATAAATCGTTTAAATTATTAAATAACATTCAATTTAAACAGTACTTGGACATGCGCAAAAGGTATGCCATCCTTTGACAATGCAATCTCTCAGTATAAGTATTTTGGTCAGTTTGAACATCAATAATATTTTGTATGTAAACTTCAAGATAGGCGCCAGCCAGTCAGATTATGCTGTACCGCATCGTGCTCGATTTAGGTAGTATATGAGAAGTAAAGCAATGGCGCACGCGGGATATAATAGAATATTATCAATATGGCCGCAGAATTCTAGAGACATGATATATTTACTTGTCACAATCTAGTGTAAAGTTAAAGAGAGATTTTAGTATAGAGGGCTGCAAACAACTGATCTGATGCTTTACATGGCAATCTTGATTTTTAAAAAAATATGGTAAATAAGGCTCTAAACTGGGAAACGTTTCAAGTTCATTATGTAACATTATGTACAGGGTTATTCAAAAACAAATGCAACACAGCAGTATTCTACTCAAAAAATAAAGGGACTCGTGTTTTTCTTTTTGTTCAAAGCTCCATCCCTACGGGCCCTAAAAATTCGTTTTTCCTGCATATTTTAAAGGGCTTGATTGATTTTAATGATATTTTGTAATGCAACATTCGCAACCGCTATAGGGTGCCACTTATGCCCACCGTCTCATTTATTGTGGCCAGAACTTTTTTCACCCACTTTGAAGAAAATTTTTATCTGCAAAAACTTAACTATTCTGTTTTTTTCATAAATTATGTTGTCTGGGAAACAGTGCCCAAAATTCGGCCACCATACACGTACCCACACTTATTAAACATTATTAATAATCCAGTTATCATTGGAATCCCAAGATTCACACTTATTAAGATGTGCCATTGACTGATATTTAGTCCGAGTCTACATTAGTAGAAATATCAACTATTGAATCAACTATTGTTACTAAATGATTTTATGATCTAAACTTAAATTAGATATCCTAAGCATAATTCCAGAAATGCTGAAACATTCTATTTGCCAGCTTTTCGCACTAACTAATCCAGTTTATAAGGGAATCTTTTCGCACATAAATCAGTTATATTTTGGTTTTCTTGTGGTTAAATGCATATTTTGTTGTGTAAGTGAATAATATAGTATCACATTCTACTTCTTTGACACGTTAATCATTAAATTTTCATTTAAATGCTGCATTGTATTAGATTACCTATGTTATATGTCGCAGGTTTACTTAGTTTTAGGATAGTCTTAAGTCTTTCTGCTCTGTAATTGGGCGCATGCCTGTAGAAAGTGTACACTAAATAAATAAAAAATAAATTAAATTTATCCAATTAAATTAAAAACACCCTATATGAATGTGACAAGCGAAGACCCCACCAAATGTCACATTGTAAGCCATATTGTGGTTGTTTTGTTTCCAAAAGGTAACTGGTTTATTGCCACTATTGTTTAATGTGCATGGTTACATAATGATGCTGGCTAAATTTTGGGCGCTATGTCCCAAACGGCATTATTTTTATTATTATTATTAACATTCCTTAATAATTACAATTACAATTATTATAATCATTATTACAAAATTAATTACAAAAGGTACAAGAACAAATGCCATTGATACCTAGTTCCTAAATTCAGTTCCTTAATACAAAATAATGCACCTAGGTGCTTTCGCATCTGTATGTGCATATTGTGTCTTAATCTATTTATGCTAAACTGTGTAATACTGCATACAGATTAAAAGATAGAAAAGAACAGAAAAAGAAAAAGAAATGTTATACATATGAAAGTCATTATGAAATTATCAAAGAAATCTGTTTTATATTTTGGTTACTGTTTTAGTTACATTCTATACGTGATATGGTGTCTTAAACTAAAGTTAAAGGAATTGATGGAACTTCTCTTGAATGTACGCTTTACAGACTATCCTAAACCTTTCAATGTTTTTAATGTTTTTTATAGTATGTGGGATGTTGTTATAAACTTGGGATGCCCTAGAAGTAATAGATTTTTGGTTAAGATTTGTTCGACTATACGGAATGCAAATAAACTTATTTGTTGCACATCTGGTGTTATGATCATGAGAATTGGAAACGAGTTTCTGCTTATCAGGATTTTTGAACACAAACACACACACACACTGATAAAATGTAGTGTTTTTACATTGCAAATTTCATTTTTGTACAGAAGCATAGTAGGGTAGAGTTTAGGCTTCTTAAATATGGTTTTAATGATGTGATTCTGGATTACTTTTAGGGGTTCGAGATGAGTATTGTATGTACCTCCCCATATTGTAATACCATAGCTTATTAGGGGTTCTACAAGGGCTTTGTATATTGATATAAGCAGTTTTCTGCTCAGGAACTCCCTTAGTAAACAGAATTTGTAGATCAAGAATCTTATTTTTTTACATAGATATTGTATGTGTTTATCCCATTTGAGGTTGCAATCAATCATGACTCCTAGGTATTTGGTAGAAAAAAACTCTTTAATGGGTTCATCTAAACAGTCTATGTCTATTTTATTGAAACTCTGTCTGTTTGCTGCCGTGATAGAAAATGCAATATAATTGTTTTTTTTTTATGTTAAGTGAGAGTTTGAGATTGTCTAGTACTATCTTAACTCTAGTGAAGCCATCTATAAATTTATCCCTTACTTCCGTCCAGCTATCACCAGAAAATATAATTACCGTGTCATCAGCGTATGATATGACCCTGCCCTCCACGTCGAGATTGCACAGTGCATTAATGTATAAAACAAAAAGTATGGGTCCTAGTACAGTCCCTTGAGGCACTCCAATTTTAACTTTTAAAGGTTCACTAATCTGTGTTCCAACCTTAACACACTGAGTTTCACAATACAGAAGTAAAAAATGCAAATTTAACAAATAGTAACTCCCTCGAAGCCACATGCAAACCTATCCTACTCACTCCTACATCCTACTCCAGATGAGAAGTCACTTCATGTTTTTGTAAGAAACTTCCTGGTAGAGTTTAGCTTAGACTTAGCCAGAAAAGATGTAGTACAAAAAGTTTCAATATTAAATCAATCATTAGGCTTAAAGGCAAGAATCAGGTACCGCAGGATAACCTTCTTATTATACTGCCCAAAACGCAGGCTTCAAAGAACATTTTTAATGAAGTAGATATCTGTGACAACTGGGTCACTTTCGAACCCAAAAGAACACGGCCGAGAGTGACCCAGTGTCACAGGTGCCAGCGTTTTGGGCATACACAGACGTATTGTCACGCCACCCCTAAATGCCGCAAATGCGTCTTAATACATTCACCTGCAAGAATAATTACGAATCACCTTGTAAATGTGCCAACTGTGGCGAAAATCTTCCTGCAAACTACAGTAGATGTAAGTTTTACCCCAAATTAAATAACAACAACGAAAATACCAACACCGGCTCTACTGGTACCAGCTGAGTGAATCAGAACTTTTCTCATGCCGCCATGGCAGCTAAATCCACCATGAATCAATCTCACCCCGAAATCCCCCATGAATCGTCTCTTTTATCGGTCGTGCTTGAACTTTTACCGGCCCTTCAAAAATTTGCGGCGATGCTGTGAAACTGCAATGGCGCACAACAATAATGAGAAAGGTCAGACACAGAATAAATTAAAATTTGTTTCGTGGAACGCCAACAGAGTTAAGGACAAAAAGCACGAGCTCCAAAATTTGCTGTGGGAGAACGAGGTTCACGTTCTAGCGCTATCTTAAATGATACATGAGATCCAAATTGCAGAATTTACAGTATTGTTCGTAGGGACAGACTTAATGGGAGAGTCCAATTCCCCCCGCCGGGAATGTTCAACCCAGTGTATTGGACCTATTTGTCGCAAAAAACTTCGAATATGACTACGAGGTAGACATGCACACTGACTTGAATAGTGACCTTAACCCGGTTACTTTAACCTTCAGAAACCTGAATAAGAATAATAACAAAGATAGGTTAAACCAAAACTATAAGAGATTCATAACTGGGACCATACTTTTACTTAATCCTCCGCCACTTGGATACGTAACGGACCAACGTGACATCGACGATTACACGGACACAATACAAAACCTCATAATCAATGCACCTACAGAATCGACTACGGTCACAAATGCCACGTACCACTCGACCAGACTACCCCATGAAATTAAAAACCTTATAAATCAAAAAAGACGTGTCAAAAAATTAGCTCAACAGACAGGGCACAATCAGGAATACAATAGATTCACGAAACTGGTAAAAATCCGTATTTCTGAATTTAACAACAACAATTGGCAACAGACTATGGAAACTTTGACATCGACAGAAAACTCTTTCTGGAAAATTATTAAAAATCTTAAGGAGAACTACAAAGACACCGACAGCACCAATACTCGGACAGAACGGTTCAGTCTTCAACGCCGAGCAGAAGGCAGAAGTCTTTGCGGCGGAGTACGTCTCTCAGTTTTCACCACATTTAAACCCCAGGGATGACTCCGAATGGGAAGTGGAGGTAATTACGACATTTACTAGAATGCTAGATCATTAGATTCTTACAGACCAGAAAGGCCCCTGATTTCGATGGTATTACGAATAAGTCCATCAAACTATTTCCTAAAAAATTCCGAATCGCAATCCTAAATTACACTAATGCTATTTTATGGACGAAATACTTTGCGGCCATCTGGAAAAAGTCTCAGATTGTGACAATCCCGAAGAAAAGTAACTCAAATTTATCATCTCACAGGTTAATTAAATCTTTTCTGCGGCGTGCCATGAACCTAGTTGCCGAGTATCTCCTAAAATGGAAAATTAAAATAAACGAACATAAGACGAAAGCTATCATCATAAGCAAGAAGAGAGTTATGCCAGTATTACAACTAATCACATTAAACAACCTCCCTGTAGAATGGAGTGATGAGATAGTATATCTAGGGCTCACCTCGGAGATAAAAGACTGACCTGGCAGTCCCACATAGATTCACGCATAAGAATGGCCAAAGGAGTTATCTTTAAACTTTTCCCTATGTTAGCCAAGGACTCGAAGCTAAATGTTAGAAACCAAATTTTGATTTATACTCAGGTATTTAGACCTTCTTTATTGTATACTAAACTGAAAAAGTGAAAATAAAAACACTAGAATAGTTTTTTGTAGAGTAAATTTTCTACAAAGTGGCCCCTAAAACGCTGATGACTTAAATGTTAGAGGTGTTGCCAAAATTTGCTATTAGACAGGGTGTAACTTTTTAACTGCAGTAGGTTCCGACCCCAAAAGCCCATGAAATTATTTCTTTAATGTGCAGATAATAAAAAATTATGGCGTTTTAAAAGTTTTCCCGAATTAGAGACAGTTTGAGAGCCACTGGTCGCAAAGTCCCTTCATTATTGAAAAAATGGCTTCCTACTACAGCTCTGCCATCCCGTCAGATAATTTCTTAGAAATCTGTAGAAATTTGCAAATTTCCACACCTCCCATGAGGTATAGCAGTGCCATGTTACTTTTCTAAGCGGGTGTTCCCCTGTAGTCCATATCATCCCGCATAAAGAATAATAATGTCAAGACCTACCTAGTACAAAAGCACTCACTATAACTTTACTAATTTGTTTTCACTATACTTTCACGATACAACACACCACTCACCATAACCTACTAATAATCACATTTACGACTTCACTAATTTGTTTTCAGCTCCACTTTTTAACAAAATAACTTTTTCGCAGAAGTTGTTCGAAATTTGGTCCTTCATTCCTAATATGAGCTTCCACTCTTTATGGCTATTTTTAATTTCATTCAGATTATAGATACCCGTCAGAGATTTCAGCAAACAACTTTTATTGTCCAGCAAAGGCAAGTACATTACAATATTTATTCACCTTCAAAATGTCGGAGATTTGAGCTTTTGTGACCCTCTTTCCACTTAGTGGCTGGTGGAAGACTGAGGAAAGTGATGCGCGGTGCGCTGGATTCCAAAAGGTTGTTGACTGCTGTGTTATCAGCAAGTGTACTACCAGGCGAGCATGAACCAGTGACACTAGAAATGTTTCTAAGTATAATAGCAATTTTGTCATATTTTTGATTTGTAACGTTTTTTTTATAAATTCCAAGAAACCCGTTACAACGTTTTCATTTCAATCCAGACAGGCATAAACTAAGAATGCACACCTATTATAGGATGGCACAGCTTACATTTTCTTGTTAAATTGTTGTTATTTTAAGTTATATATGAATTTAACTTCGCGAGCATACCACTAGCGACCTCCTGTGGTAGGTAGCGCAACGCGCAAAAACTATCGATTTGTTTGCGTTATTTGTTAAAACAGACAGTGGAATTTATTGTGTAGATATTTATGAACAGATTGAAGTAGAAGTAAGTATGATAAATTGCTTTAAATATAATAGCATTCGTTTTGTTATTATTTAATATACAAGTAAAGAGAATCATTTGAAATAGACCGTCAATTGACTCCGGCAGCTCCATTCCGATGGCTGCACTTTTTTATGTGCCACAACTGGGGCACATAAATACATACATACAACTGTATAGAATGAATCGGAACGGCATCGCAAGCCTCTTCCCTTTCTAATTTCGCTCTAGAACAGATAGGCACTGTCCAGTGGCAGTCCCCTTCTCTGAATTTTTCTCGTTTTACTTTTAGCATTTTGGTCTAGAATATTCGCGAATTTGATCGGTAATACGGGGTTAAATACTTTGGTGAAGTATTTTAATTATTGCGCCTAGTTGGGGCGACTACATTGGTTTTCCTTTCTGTTTCACGGCGGTGGATGTCCGGTGGAGGTCGCCATTGCAATTTGACATAGCCACAAGCTGACTAGGATCTAGGATCGGAGTTCTGGTGACCAGGAATAGGAGCGAGGCCTACTAGACGAGGAAAATCGCCTAGGTGAGTGTGGTTTTTTCTATTATATATTTCATATTTTCGTAAATTGTAATTTTTTTGACTTGGTACCACCTCACCTGCGGCCATTTTCTCTTGAGGTGGCTGTTTTTTTTTTATAACTTAACAGTTATATTTTTTTTGGTACCTATACAAAAAAGACAGCTACCTAAGACCTTCGTTCTCCTGACCACGGATTTTCCTTTTTTTATATTTTGGAACATTATTTTTGCCCCTAGCAGAGATATTACCTGATCAAATTCGTCAATAATTTCTCAATAAATTCGTCAATAATTTCTCAATAAATTCTCAATAAATTCGCTTTAATTCTAGAGAGCTCAACTTAACAAAAATATTAATATTCGAGTCATAATTTTGTTAATAATTTTCAAAATTCAATGAATAATTCCAAATCTAACTTCAACCAAGGTTAAACAACTAGCAAGTTATTGCAAGTTTAAATTCAGCTGAATTTTACAAAATCATAATATAAGTAGTTATAGTTTAATTTGAATTTTGTAAACTTTATAAACCATTGTGTAACTCTAAGCATTTAATATCACAAATATTAGCATTCTTGGACTAACTGCTACTCTTGTTGTGTTTGTTATATATGTACACCATTGACACGGAGACGTGGACACTGTGGACAGCAAAAGGACACCTACAGTCGACCAGTACGCTGCTGAGCTAGGCACTGAAACGGTATGGCAACATCTGCACCAAAAACCCTGAGATTGGCTCTACTCTGTGCTAGTCACCACAAGCGCCTAGTGCAAGCCACCCGCTAAGGCCAGTTCGTCCCAATCGCAAGTATAAACTTTCGTTCAAACCTCAAGTGCTAGTAATTCCAAGAGACTTTCAAAATCACAGGACGTTTTCAATTCTGTCTGTTAAAAATTCATTGAAAATTAACCTCTATTGGTTTTTATAAAAAAAAACTTAACTTTTAACCTTAAATTTTAACACTTAATGTAAGTAGTAAGTTGTCATAAACTTGTAACAATTTAATAACTTGTACACCTTCTTTGTAATAAATTGTATAATATTACAAGGTGTTTTTGGTTTGAGAGGGAAGATAGTTTGTCGGGGCAACGAATTCAGGTCACCAAAGGATCCAAACCCACCTAAATAAAAACGAAAAAGCAGCTATACACACTTAGCACTTTCCAACTTTCTTTTTCGGTTATAGATTTAAAAAAATCAAAAACAAACCTCACCGGCATGCTTTGGGGATCAAAACCTTCTGCCAGCTCAAATTTCTGTACTGATCAAAGTTACACCCATAAGTTGTCTGGAAAAATTAAAATTTTAAATTTTGAATTAATGAAAAGCAACTAACTTGAACATTGGAAATGCCAATCATAATTATGACAAATATGGCAGGTTTTGATTGAGATTTACCTAACTTTTAAGAGAACTCTGGAGTAGATCCCTTCTATCTATCTCCCCGCGAAAGCATTCAGTAGCTTCTGGGGTACTCCTAGTTTGGAGTATTGTGGGAGTAAGAATTATTATTATTATTATTTAGGACAGGGGTGGCTGCCTCAAATTGGCCTGGCACGTAGGCCTCTGAGGGCTCATTGTGCTCCCACAGCCAATATCACAAAGAGGCTAGCATGCCGGCCTTCTTAATGAAGGCCCGCAATTCCCTCATCCTGACACCATACACATCCTCCCGCCCTGTCTGACTGAGCCGAAGGACTCAAACCTTACCCTGTCGAGCACAGGGCACACTGTGACCAGATGGTGTGGGGTCTCCGCATCCTCTAGACACCATCTGCATTCCCGCGATATTCATAACCTCGAAACTATTTGCCGATGATGAATTTTTAAATTTTAATATGCATTACAGATCCATAAAATATTTTTGCGAAGAAAAGGTACCCTTGTTGGAATATAAAAAAACCCAAACGTTTTCGAAAAAATGTATTCAGTAGGGAAAAGATCGAGTTAATTCAAGATTATCTACTTCAAAAGTACTCCCACTCTGGGCCCCCTAAGGGGATATTTAAAAATTTGTTCCCTCGCGGTAAAGATAATAACATCAATAGCAAAATTAAAAAATACATTAGAGGATAACTGTTATTGGGGTTACCCAATAATTTATTTTTTAAGGGGCCCAATCTCGCCAGGGAGGCCTTGGAGCCAAAAATTTTATTTAAAAAAATCCTTATAATTTGACGCAAAGAATACATGGTAGAGGTATGTATATGTTACAGACCGTATATGTAAAACAGGCCGTATACAAAAGGACTAGTCCATATGTAAACGGACTGAAGATATTAGTCCATATGTATAAGAAGCTTGTCCGTCAACAAACGGTCTAGTCGGTTTGCAAAAGGACTAGTCCTATTATATACTGTCTATCTGCAACTAGACCGTATATCACAAGGAGATTTAAACAAAGACAGAATGTATGTGCAATGTTTTCAGGGCGGTTTCGACCCGTCCGCCATTTCTGAATTACCCTTTCTTTTTTATATAGGCCCATCAATGAAGGATATTACTTCTTGCTGGTACGTAGTATTTTGAAGGAAAAAAGGTAATTATTTAGTATAATGTACCCTAGATTTTTTCTGCAAAATACATACTAAAAAGAAGGCATATTCTTCTTTAATGGGCCTATATAAAAAAGAAGGGTATAATTCACTACGATTGCACATACAGTATGAATGTCAATAGTCCGTATGTTAACGGTCTAGTCCGCATATGAAATGCCATGTCATTTACATATGGTCTGCACCATTTAGGCCATATAGATACAGCCTAGACCGTATATATACGGTCTGTACCCAGTATATATATTTCTTTTATTCAGAACAGAAAACTGGGTCAACACAAGCCAACCACATTTTTACAGACTCAAGGTTCAAAGGTAAATTTTGGAGTAACATAAAGACTGTCACAATAACTAGAGTGGAAACTATATGCCTAAACGCATATACAAAGCCATGATAGATATTTCCTTTCATTGTCAAGAGTTGTAATATACATATACTTGCAAAATGTTGCAATAATAAGGTGCTACTCTAGTTTGTGGGTATTAAGATCAGTAAAACTTCTATTGGAATACTGGCACTACTTCGTTAATTATATTAACATCTGGGAAACTACAGAATTTAAACAGCATATTTAAAAAATATATACAAAAGAAACAATTTATAATTTAATAAATAATTACATTAAATGAGGTTTCCTTGGTCAATAATATGGATACAATCTGGATTTTCAATTTTTACCATTTCTAAAACCCACAAACTAGAGTAACATTGGCTTTGGATCGAAAACTGATTGTAGTAATAAGTATCACTTACATGTGTGTTAAATGCCACTGATGCTCTTCCAGCATATTGCGCCATACGATTCCTGTAATTTAAATTTTTGCACAACTCTGCTGATTTCTGCTTGTCTAATAAGTCGGGATAAGTTGAATCAGCCGCACAAGAAACTGCAAGAAGTCTGTGAACAATTATGTCAGCATATCTCCTTATGGGTGACGTAAAATGTGTATACAGTGGCACAGCCAATCCGTAATGAAAAAATTCTTCTTTTTGAAGCGTCCCACTTGGAAAATATACAGCTTGCAACATGCACCGTGTTGCTAGAATTCGTAACATGGTGTTTAGATAGGGATTTTCTGGCTTCACCGCTTCATCTAAGGATTTTGCAAGTTCCTTCCCCGAGTCTATTTTCATGTCGAAGCCCTAAAAATTAAACTATTAATACAAACTGTTGCAGCTACACAGCAAAGTGACACAATAAAACTTTGGTTTACGTTAGGAAGCAAAAGGATAATCATTTTTTATAAATCAAAAAAGCAAAATCTTTCTTTTGTGGAATGTGTAGAAAAACCTAGATGCAACATTAAATTTGGTTGAACTTAAGGTTGGTATTGACTATTGATTATCCTGCTTGGTAATTCAGACTGTGATGCAAGATGGTAATATTAGGGATTAATGGTATAAAAAAAACAACAGTGTAAGTATATCGACATTTCGCAAATTTTTAAAAGAATTTTCAAGGAGTACCACAGTGTATGTGAAAAGACATATATTAGTTATTAATTCCATTGTATAAAATTAGGTCAGTTATAATATTAAGTTTTAGCATCGAAAGAATAAAACATATTTATATTAAGAAAGTTGTCAGTCTATTTGCAATAGCTGTTATTGCATTATCGTCATATCATCTATTGCATAACACCTTATTGCAAGGTGACCCAAATTCTATTAATATTCAGAATGAACCCAGAAGTCATGTAGACTGTTTCTTATTTGAAACCCTCTCCAAACAAGTATTTGTCAGTGTGTGCATTTTTAACATTAATATAAAAACGGGGTGGTTGCAGGGCCATAGCCAGACAGAAACTTCAGGCAGGGCAAAGAAATTTCTGACTGAGCAGTTCACATTTGATGGGTACCTACAGGGCGGTACTTTGTCGATAGCAAGGGAGTATAAACAAAAAAATGATATTTAAGTTTCGTGGCTAAAATTTGTGACGCGGGTGAAAATTCAAATGTCATATGTTCATGGTCAAACAGTTTAAATGAAAGAAAAACATTCGAAAGTAATGTTAAATAAATGTTAACTGGTGATAATGTTTTTTTTGTGGAAACTGTGAAGAATTAAAAAACAGAAGGGTTGTTGGGAAAAATAGTGCTAGGAAAAATTTTAAGGTGAAGAAAAATTCCATCTGAAAACTGGAATATAAGTTTTTTGGGGGATGAAATATTTTTACAATTTTTGAAAAATGCCAAACGAACGAGATAATGTAGAGGAAGGGGCAAGCGCAAAATATAAACCGTACCAATCTATGATGGGGGAGACAAAATTGAGGAATTTATAATAGAAGAAACGGCGCTATTAGCAGGTTGGTCTGAAGGACAAAAGGTAGTGGGAGCTAGACGAAAATTAAGAGGTAGTGCTAAACAAAAAGATAAAAAACAAGCATAGCCCGACTTGCGTAACCATAAGGCTATTTTACGAAATCAGTTTGAGCGGAAGCATATACCAGGAACAGCGGTAAAAATGTTTAGTGATGACAAGACAAGAGATACAGAGACAGTTGCCGACAGTTTTTAACGTGACTTAATATTCTAAGCAATAGGACGGTAACTTTCGTAAATGATCTGACAAAGAATCACGTTTGAAAGGAAAAACTGAATATGGATGTTACTATGTACTTTGTATTGGGATTTTAGTGCCTATTAAACAATAGGTAGTGTCGACCCACAAACATGGCGGAAGCACTATATTACGCGGAAAGGGAGGAATCCATCCAGAGAATGGTTTGCCCGCCAGAATATACAGGGTGTTTCATTAATATGGTAAAAAAAAATGAAACTGGGAGTAGAGGGGACCAAAATATGACGATTGAGCGCAACATCGCTCATACAAATGTCGATGGTTAAAAAGATACAGGGTGTTCAAAGTTAAAATTTTACAAATTTCTTAATAACTTCGACAGTTTTTATGATATCGGCTTAAAAATTGGTACATTATGGTTTTTTAGGACGGCAAACAAGCATATTTTATCAGTTTTAATGTAGTCCCTAGAGGACGCCTCTTACTCCCTTAGAATTATTTAAAAGTACGCACAACTTTTTTTAAGGGAGTAAGTGGCGCCCTCTAGGGACTACATTAAAACTGATAAAATATTCTTGTTTGCCGTCCTAAAAAACCCCAATGTACCAATTTTTAAGCCGATATCATAAAAACTGTCGAAGTTATTAAGAAATTTGCAACTAAAATTTTAACTTTGAACGCCCTGTATCTTTTTAACCATCAACATTTGTATAAGCGATGTTGCGCTCAATCGTCATATTTTGATCCCCTCTACTCCCAGTTTCATTTTTTTACCATATTAATGAAACACCCTGTATAAGGGGAATGTATGTATGTTTTGTAGGTAATAGTGCAGTGAAAACAGCACCCAAAAAGGAAGCTACCCGTGTTATAGTTGCCAGCAAATAGGCCACATTGTGCAATATCGCCAACCACGTGGTAAACCACCTCCAGGAAATAATGAGACTTGTTACCAATGTAGGCAACCTGGCCATTTCAAACGCAATTGTACAGGAAATTTTCCGTCACCCAGTTGCGAGGTACAGAGTCGTCTTAAACAATCAAGCAGCTATTTCCAGACCCCGAAGTACAGCTGTACCACGAGGAACTCAAAACTAGATAATAAACCGGCAAGTCAGTTTCAGAAAGGGAGTCTATCCGAGAAATGTAGCATAAACCATGTAGAGTTCAAGAGCAGTGATATCTTTAGTATCTTTAGTAAAACCAGAGTTTTCCGAGGGGTCAATAATTTTAGAAAATAATTTACAATTAATATAATAAAACTGGTACAAGGTTTAGTACACAAAGCTACTGTGCTGGAAGATGATGAAATCACATTTAATGCAGATATTTTTGTTAGGGTTAGATTTTTTTAATAAATATGGAGTAAAAGTTGATTACAGAAAACGGAATTATCTACATGCTAGAAGAGGAAATTTTGTTAATTGGGGAAAACCATCAAAGTACAAGCGCTAGTGTCATAAAAAGAAAAGAAAATGTATCATTTCTAGTGACTATGTGGTCGACTGAGAAAAATAAAGTGTTCTAAGTGATATTTTATACAATGAAATTCGGGACTTGAAAAAAGAAATTAGTGAATTAATTAATGCGATTAGAAAAAGCCAAGTAAAACGTTGGGGATAGAGTTAGCTAGCCTATCAAGGGCCGCAGTCTTTGCCCGAGATCAAGAATGCTAGTGTTCAGACCATGGGCAATTGTTCTGAACACTACACAAAAATTAACAAAAGCCAGGTGGACAGGGAGGTAAAGTTAACAACATCCAAGGAAGCTCGAGATTCCCAGAAAGTAGAGAAGCTAAGCGAAAAGGATAGTAGGAAGAGAGGATCGAGAAAACTCAAGAAAAGGAGATAATTTTGGAAAGTATGAAAGTAAGACAGGAACAAGTACAAACCCAAAAGTGTGTTCATCGTTTTGAGGATAGTCAGCCTAGAAATGGAATACCAAACTTGACAGGAATGGAAGTGTACCTTCAAAAGGGCATAGCAGTTCCTCTGAGAAACCAAGCCATATGTATGGCAGCTATAAGAAAAAGTGGGAAAATAAAAATCCTATTTGTGGTTGAATCAACTTAGGACATTATCCATGGGATAATAGTTGCCAGAAGTACAAATAAGGCAGAAAGGAAAATACCAAAAAAGGGAAATCTATAAGAAAATGAATATCCAAGACTCAGAGGAAACATTAAAATTATTACAGATAGATGAAGGATACATTCGGGAGAAGAAAAATTTTAAAAAAATTCTTGTACCTAATGAGAAATTAATGTGTATAAATTAGGTAAACTCACATACTAACTAAATGTTATGAAAGGCAAAATCTAACATTTAGGTTGCATAATAAATTCTAACGGTTACAGAGCACAACAGAAGTTGTATACACTATAGACACATGTTGTAAACAGCACCGAATGCTTTTTATACCCAAGAATGTCTAGCATAAATAAAAAGAACCGCGGTACCGATGTATTCTAAAAACAAAAAGGTAAGTCAAGCGGGTAGAGAGTTGGAAACATAAATCGGAGGCAAATTGGGTCAGTTGTTGGTTGTTGGGAGTAGATCCAAGAACCTACGCCTTTAATGGGTGTCCATGTACTTAGCAATCAAGGACAAGTATAGGCGATGAGGGCCCAACACCTGCTGTGGTGTGGCCATGGCCAGCGCTGCAACCAAGCAGCACCGACACCTGGAACAATCTGAAAGAACTACAGTGCCGCAGCAATTGCTGGAGCAAGCAAGCAGCGCCTGGGACGAAACGAGGGGAGTGGACCTCAGGAGCCAGCCAGGGCTGCAGCGGTCGCAAGCCCGCAGCAACTGAAGTGAATGGACATGGGCAACACAAACAATGAGGAGCCGCTACAACAGTATAATAGCCGAATGGTAATGAAGTCGATACCGGAGCATTTCTGGGGTGAGGTGTCAACACAACCACGAGGAAATGTCGAAACCCATATTTTGCGGCCAAGACTGAAAAAGGAGTCGGGAAAGTTATGTTACATTTTATTAAAAAAGTATTTAAAACTAAAATGTTAGTAAATAGAAGGTAACGTGTGTGGGTGTGTGTGTGTGTAACCCTAGTAAGTAGGAAGAAATTAAGTCAATACGGGGACACACTGTATAAGTAGGTGAAGTCCACAATCAGTAAAGAGTGGGCCATATTATATCTATATTTTGCAAACATTCTTCTGACCAGTGTCATATAATAAGCAAATTTAAATTAGTTTAAAGCTGGGGCCATGACAATTTAAGCAGATATGAAAAAAAGTAAATGTGTTCATTAACATGCGCCGCAGGCAATTTTATTTAGAAATTTTAAGGATGTATAATAAACTACAAAATCACATCATCATTATATCTTTTTCCCCATTTTTTTCCTCAATGGGGCAGGGTCACAGAAACCAACGATAGAGGGAGTAAGAACAAAAAGTATACAGAGCCAACATATTTTTATATGATGCCACGTATACCATTGTTTACATCATTTCATTTCAAAATAGACGTGTTTAATAATGGGATTAAATGAAGAACCTCCCATAACATTAAATTAAAAATGTAGCTATTAATTCCTTGTACTAAATCATGCTGTAATTATAGTATGCTAATTAATTATCACTTTAATAAAATCGTTAATAGACACTTCAAATCTCCCAACATGGCATCGCCGCCATGCGCCGCATCAATCTCTCTGAATTGTTTGTTTGTTACCCCAGTGTGTCATTTTCTCTGAATGTTTATGTCTGTATGTGCGTGTTTTCAAGTGTTTTGTTGTTAATTTGTAACTATTTATTAGTATTTACGATTGATTTTTTAAACAATGGGACACAGATAAACATTGTACACACAGGCATAATGCTTGTTTATTTTGGTAAATTTCTGTTAGATGTAGGTTGACTATAAACACGTGCATCTTAATGCTTTTGCTCTCTCTATCCTTGGTTATTTCTAGGTTTTCCAGTCCCGGTATTTGGTACCGAGATTGTCCCGGGATTTTATCCGAAAAGTGTGGTCCCGAAACCTTAAGTCCCGATTTTTTTTATTACGTCATGAACACGCCACCACTGAACGGCCAACCGTGTGGTGAGGTATGGAATTATTACAATTTTTAGGTTTTAAACTGAAATAAGAATACTACACTTACATTTAAATTAGTTGGAGTTGAAGGTACTTTAGTTGTGTGTTGTGTTTTTTAAGTCATCTCAGTTTTAGTTAATTTGGTGTTTGTTATTTTTTAGGTACCTACCTAGGTACTACCCAACGTTTAAATAAAAATATGTCTCTTATTTTTCTTTACTTTCCCTCACAAAATTTGTTGTAAAAACACATCTTCTTGATTTCGGGACCATTTTTCGGGACTAGTACAGGGTGGCCCATCCAAGCGGAAAAAGTGTGCTACATGGAGACAGGTTAACATAAAATCGTCATTCAAAAAATGAGGTTGTAGTAAAAATTAAGGGGAATTCGAGGGTGTACCCTAATTTTGTATACGGGGGTCGGTAAAAAAGTTATCGCGAAAAAACATTTTTTGCAAAATAAAAAAATATTTTGTTACCTACACATCCATTAGAGAACCTTTAAGTAGTATTCCCGAATATTCAGTTTTTTAATATAACTTCAGGTTATAGCGAAAATGAAAGTGGTTTTCTCTATTTTACTACTTACACATTTCTCTTAACCATCACAGGATTCCTTTTTTAATTCTGAATCCAACGATATATTGTTACGGGTTATAATTGGCTTGATATATTATTAAGAAAATTTAATTCAAGATAAATTTATTCACAATAAAGTTCGAAGGGGCAGGGTCAAAGATGACCACCCTGTATGTGTCAACCCAAACAAATTTGTTTTATAGTGCGCCGTTTGAGGCCAAATGGGGAGAGAAACGGCCCACTAGCCAGCTCACGTGGGCGTATGGGAGTGGGTTATTATTATATGGAGTGGTGACTGCGCAACCCCAATAAAGAAAATTTCAGCTACTATAGTCTATAAATATTTAATAGAAAAATTACGTTAAAAGGTGGCAAACATTTAAATAATAGAATGCGGGTATCACAAGCTCGTTGTATAATAGGTTCTTATTAATATTATTGTGGAGCACCTTTCGAGATGATAACCACTTAGTTTTAAATATCACTTTCCTTTATACCAGTTCTCACGTGAGCACGGTTTACAGTAGGGCTACCAAATGGAGGGATATTTCCTGTATGCCACCGCAAAATAAGTAACAAAATGTTAACATTAAAGGTTAAAACAAATTTATAAATATTTACGAACTAAATTAATAACACGTTAATATCTTGTAGGTATGTTGTGAAGCAACTAATAGGACACTGATGCCTTGGTGCAACTGATAGGTGTTCCACACTTTAAAAACTTACATTAATCAGACTAGACAAAACTTGCAGAAGGGAAGTTTCCTTGTGGGAGATCGGAGATTTTAATTAAAAAAAAACTTATCTTAGTATTTCTTAAAACTACACTTAGCTGTAGGTAGGGTGGTAGTAGGGGTACAAGCAGGGTACACCTCACAACAGTCTCGCGCAGCCTCTCACAGGACCCAAGGTTCAGCTCCCAGCAACTGCAGCCAAGTGCTCGACAGGACAAACAGAACAAAACTCGGAGACTATATGGGAAAAAGCCGTGGATGGTGGGTGGCTTTCTTGCAATTCACCCCTGGAATTTACAGCTTCAGGCAATAAATTTGGTTCTCATCAAGCTCTACAAAAACACAAGGCGTTTAAAAAAAAAAAGACAAAATGGAGGAGCAACTCACCGGTTCGACGTGTGTTATAAATCCGACCAAAGTCGTTAATTGTGTACCACAACGAAACTCAACAACCAAACTGCAAGGTACACAATATTTGGCAATTTTTTTTTTCATGAAGAAAAATCCTACTAAATGTAGAGCCGCAATCTCGGCAACTTCCAGAAATTTGCACACACACTTGGCCGACCGAACTTGGAAAAGTGATTCCAGGAATGGGGCGAGGACCCTCCAATGACGTTGGCGTGTCATGTGACCGGAAATAACCCGTCAAACTGAATGCAGGAACCATCAAAGAACCAGATAAAGCCCAAAAGTAAAACAGCTTTGCCCAACAAGATAATATTGAAGACCTTCCGTATAACCAAAATAACAATAATATTAAATAATTTACCAAAGGGAGTACATTGCAGATACTATTTTGACTGCTACGTTAACGACGTCATGCGTAGAACGGGCCCGCGCATCACGGACTTCCGCGGCAGGAGAAAGGCAGTCTGCAGGCCGACCGGAATTGTCAACAGCCGAACATGGCGATTGAACCAAAACAGTGCGTGGCCGGTACCAGCGCATATTTCCGCACAAGAACCATCCGGGCTGCCTCATATTCTTCATCCATAAGTTCCAAGCGATGAAATCGGTAAGCAAACCTACGCCCAACTCATAATATGGCATTTAACACCGGTTATTATTTATTTAGCCCGAAATTCCAAATGTAAACAAACCATTTCCCCGCAAATACGTCTATAATCCTTTCATTTTCAGGCAAAATAACAAGGAACAGATAAAATTGGCCACTCTATTCACCAAAAACCAGTGCAAAACAAATCGCGCTCATATCAGAGATCAGCAAATGTAAGACTTCTTACATAATCAACCAACAATCCACAACACACCTCAGGTATTCTTCCAAAGCCACAAGACAAGAAAATATTCCGGACAATTTAAGTCAAAATGGTAAGTACTGGACTAATTAATAAATTTACAATAATAATTAATGATTTGATTTATTTTCAGGCTCAAAATTGAATTGTATGGACTACAGAAAAAGTAGGGAATATGGCAGAGCAGCGATAGATTGGTTGATAAACTAAATAAGTATAATACAAAGATTAAAATCTTGTAGTGATTAACTATTTAGTTATTTATTAGGTTATATGTATTTGCTAATGAATGTATACTACTTGCCTATTGTAAAATTGAACAGTTATTGTTTAATATTTAGATTTTAATAAATAAATAATATAAAGAGTGTATTTGAAGAAAAAAAAAACTTGAAAACAATTAGCGAAATAAAAAGTAGGTTCCTACTTATTTTGTGACAGAAAATTTAGAGGTTTAATCCCAGCGTTTCCTCCATTTTTTGAAATAAACCTAGTTAGCGATATATGACTTTCAAATGTAACAAACTTCCCCCTTTCCCGGTAAGAAAATTTCCCGAAATTTTCTAATCATGTGTGAACCCAACGAAGACAATCACAGTCAGGATCAGTAGGCACTCAATACCGATCCAATAAATCCGTCCAATGTGACGTTAATGTCGAAACCAAACGATAAAACCAAAAATTCCGACATAGAAAGAGACCACCGCTACAAATCCGAAGTATTCGGCAATTTACCAACATAAACAAACAATTGCCCTAGCCTAGATCTCTAAAATCTTTCATGAGTACACTCCTTACCTGACGGCGAAATAGTCGAAAACAAAAAAAAGCATGAGAGGCAAGAAAAACGAAAGGAAGAAAGCAAGAACATCCAGAAGCATAGTACCCTCCACTACCGTTATCGTTCGGACAAATCAGTTACAGACTGTGGGTTCCCCTTGAGATCTTTTATGTGCCAAGTACCTGCGTCCTTATCGGTCAAGTCTCTGAGACGATAAGTCCAAGGGTTTAATCTCTTGTGGATTATTAAGGGTCCAATAAATTTGGGAGCCAACTTAGCCGTAAAATGCCTGGAAGCGTCCGACAAGACGTAATTTCGACGCCAGATCCGATCACCTTCCTCAAAACGAACATCACGTCTTCTTAAGTTGTAGGAGTTCTGGGCTCGTTGTTGCGCCTTCGTGAGTCGCGTTCTCACGTCCTGGAAAACTCTTTCGAACTCCTTAGACCGATCAGCTGGTGGCACAGGTTCCTCCGGGACCTCACCAGGCAAGCCAACCTTATGTCGTTCTCCGTCCAAAACAATCTCTCGACCAAAGTTTATAAAAAATGGCGTGTGACCCGTGACCTCACTCTTGGCTGTACGGATTGCACAAGCGGCTTTCTGTAAGAGAGTATCCCAAGTACGATGATTCTGCCACACATATGAAGACAGCATTACTTTTAGGGTGCGATGTTGTCGTTCACAGGCATTAGCCTGCGGATGATAGTTTGGAGTATGAACAAGTTTAACGTTGTAGCGTTCCACAAGCGCCTGAATTTCTTTACCCACGAAAACCTTTCCATTGTCCGTCAACAAAACCCTAGGAGCCCCAAATAAAAGAAACACATGCTCTTCCAGAAGTTTGCAGATAGTTTTGGCGGTCGCAGTTCTCAAAGGTAAAAACACACAAAACTTACTAAAATAATCTTGAATGCTCAAGATGGCAGTATAACCGTTAGATGATCTTGGCAGCGGGCCTACAACATCAATTGAAACTAATTCCCACGGTCGTACAACATCTGGACGTCCCAGCATCAAACCAGCGGGTGCCCGTTGTTCAGGTTTATGGGCCAAACACACCTTACAATTACGTACGTAACGCGCAACGTCACTTCTCATTTGCGGCCAATAATAGTGGTTTAATAAACGGTGGTCCGTTTTGTAAACACCAAGGTGACCTTCCGTTGGGATGTCAAGACACCCTTTAATAACATCCAGTCGTCGGTCCTTAGGCAAAACCTCTCTCCACTCTGACGCAAGACCAGACAGCTTGGGGAAAGGATTCGTGACGTGTTTCCAGAGTTTCCCATTTTCCGTCCGCCAGGATGGATATTTCAAAGGCTCACTCTGCACTGCTTGCCACTGCTTCAGATACCACTTGTCACAAGTGGAAGGCATAATATTAACATTTATGCTTGCTACCACCGGTACCGATCTACTGAGCATGTCGGGTACAACATGATCTCGTCCTTTACGGTGGACGATGTCAAAATCAAAAGGTTGGAGTCTTAACACCCATCGAGCGAGCCTCCCGCTCGGTTGAGCCAAATTATGAAGCCAGATCAGACTGTGGTGGTCGGTGACCACAGTAAAATGGTACCCTTCAAGGTAAGAACGCAATTTCTCTATTGACCATACCACAGCTAGACACTCGCGCTCTGTCACCGAGTAGTTCCTTTCCGTACGACTCAGAGATCGACTGATATACGCCACGACATGTTCTCCAGACTCCGACGCTTGCGTCAACACCGCTCCGATACCGTAAGCCGAAGCATCCTTCTGAACCGTAAATGGTTTTGTAAAATCCGGCATACTCAGAATCGGCGCAGAACACAAACAATCTTTTATCTTACGGAAAGCATCCTCACATGCTGAGGTCCAGCTCCAGGGTCTCTTATTCTGAAGCAGAGCCGTCATCGGCGCGATCACAGTCGAAAAATCGGGAATGAAACGCTTGTACCATGCAGCAGTTCCTATTGCTCGTCGTACTTCGGTTACATTTGTGGGGGAAGGCATCTCAACGATAGCCCTAACTTTATCGGGGTCTACATGCAAACCTCTCTTATCGACAACATAACCCAAATACTTCAACTCCGGACGACACAGATGGCACTTCTCTTTGGACAGTGTTAACCCAGCCTCAACTAGACGACAGAAAATATCCTCCAATATTTTCAGGTGTTGATCAAAATCGTCAGTCACTACAACAATGTCATCAAGGTATACGAAGACATGCGGTTCCAATTCCGGACCAAGAATGCTGTCGATTAATCGCTGCCATGTAGCGGGACTGTTCGTAAGCCCAAAGGGCATTCTTTTAAATTGGAATAACCCTCGCCCAGGAACAGTAAATGCCCTGTACTCACGAGACGCCTCCGCCACTGATACCTGCCAGTATGCCGACTTAATGTCGAGTGAACTCAGAAACCTAGCATTCCGAAGTCTATCCAAAATAGCCGACACAAAAGGTAGGGGATATGCGTCCTTCTTAGTTACTCGGTTTACTTTCCGATAATCCACACAAAACCTGTAGGTCCCATCCTTTTTTGGAACCATAACCACAGGAGAACACCAACCCGACTTAGACGGCTCTATAATATCATTCTCTAACATATCCTTGATCTCTTTATCGATCAAAGTCTGAATGGCGGGAGAAACCCTATACGCCCTTTGCTTAATTGGATCTGCATTGGTTATAATGATTTTATGTTCGACCCTAGGAGTGTTACCAAGCTTTTCCCCCATGCGTGCAAAATATCGATCCTTAAGAGCAGCCAGACGATCACTTTGGTCCTTCGATAAACCATCCTGGGCCACCACCGAATTGATGGTCGGCATGGAAACCGACTTCGCAAAATGCCAACATTCACTCCTAATAGCCGGGACTATTCCCATAGACAGCCAAAAATCCCATCCCAAAATCAAGCACTGCGGTACGTCAAGCGCAACAAAAGCATCAAGAACACGGACCCTATCTTCCAAGGTAAATGCAATCCTAACAGAACCCAAAACCTCAAACACACCATCGTTAGCAACCCGACAGCACTGTACTGGAGACGGCTTCAACCGAATACCAATATCCTGCAGCAACTCCCAACCCCTGCGCCCAAAAACAGTCGACGTGGAACCAGAGTCCAACAAACCCTTAATTTTAATACCCAAAATGCCAACTTCAAGATAGGGCCGAGTATCACCGGGACAGCTAGTAAGATATACTTTACAATAGGACGAATCCTGGCGATAAGTTCATGGCTTGCAGTGGTGTCAGTACTCGGGTCACTACCACCACTCTCTAGTGACTCGGTTGCCCGTTTCCCGCACACCTAGGACACGTACGGACTGTTACATCAGGCCTACCACAACGAAAACATAACCTCTTTGCAGGTGAAGGGCATCGAGCACGCACATGGCCGGAGACACCACAGTTCCAACAAATCCTAGCTCGTTCCTCGGCAGAGACTCCACCAAACCCTGGGCCAACTCGAGCTACGGGAGAAATACCATCGACAGGAGCGTTCACCGAAACTGCAGAAACTCGTACACCGCCGGGACGTCGATACACCAACTCAGGTTCAAGTACCTGTCGAGGATTAACAGGAGGAGGACAAAATTGTTGAGCTCTCGCGTTAGCCTCCTCAATCGCACGACCCAATTTAACCAACTCATCCAAAGTTGAAATCTTGTGCAACGCCAGGCGAGTCTGAAGCGATGGCAGCATATTGCGACGAATAAAATTAACGCGTGTCTCCTCTGAGGGTTTCTCGGATAACCTACTAAACAAGTTCTCCATCACCGCAATATACAAAACAATTCTCTCCTCTGCTCCTTGGGTACGCCGTCGCAACTCGTCCCACAAAGCCGCCTCATAATCGTAGGGCAAAAACGTAAGGCGAAGTTTGGATTTAAACTCCTCATAGTTGCGAACAGTGTGCCTAATAGATCGATACCAAATGGCAGCACTCCCAGTAAATAACTCCGCCGCTGAACGCAAGAGTTGCTGTTCCGACACTCCCCTAGAAACTCGCAACTCCTCCAACCTTTCCAGGAAATTTGCAACACTAGACTCTCCATTAAAATGTAAGTTCCACTTACTAACATCTATCCCACGAGATCCATCACACGGAACAAATGGCTGACATCGCGTCGAGTTAACCATGTGATCCATAGCATTAAGACAGGGCTGTCCTGCAGCCGGCGCAAATGAAACGCGAGGGCTACGCGAGTGGTTTGCCGAAGGCTGCCAATGACTAAAATTATAAGCCTGGAGTCCACCACCGAAACCATTTCCTGCCCTCCTTGAATGAGACAGAGGTTCCGCTAACAGTGAAACCTCGAGAGGATCCTGCTCTATAGGTTCTAGAGTTATTACCCGGTTCACGGTTTTCTCGAGAGAGACTAAATCGACTATAGGATCCGAAGTCCCAACCACAGGTGAAATCGGAACATCTTGAGAGGCTATAGCAGCACCGGAAGACCCACGTGGATCTTTATCAACCACAGAAGTGTTTGCATTTACTGAAGTATGCGTTGGTTCGCGGGGAGGGGTCTGAGAAAACTCTGTAACTACTGCAGCTGCATAAGTTGCCTCCAAAGAATCTAACAAGTTGTCACACAACTCACTAAGTTTTGTAAGTTCACTTAAAAATTCAGAGTTTTCGGTAACGATTCGTCGTACACGACCGCGAACGTGAATCAATCTCGTACGAATCCGTTTATATTCGTTACCTTTATTATCCCCATTAAAGTCCTGAATACAACCCAGTAGTTCTTCCAATTTAACCGAACAAATATTCACCTCTCTCTCAGGTTCCAATCTCACCGTAGCATCGCCAACGGCACCAGCCTGCTCTTTCTTTAAAACCTCTCGCAATAGGGCTCTTTTTTCAGTCACCGTACTTGATCCTACATCTATTCCCCTTACTATCAACTCATATGACAATTCGTCACTTAAAAGGCGGTTGACCTCCATCATATTTCAAAGAGAACCACGAAAGAAACAAGCTTAGAAAACTATGGAACAAAAAATTAATGAGATTATAGATAAATGGTAGTAGCAGTAAAATTTATTCTAAGCGAAAATTTAAATTGCAAACAGTATAAAAAGAGCAACCAAAAAGTTGCTATCACCCCCTCCCGAAAAAAAATTGCGACAGTGATCAAGGAAAATACTCCAAATATTACCACAAATAATAATCTTAAAAAAAGATAATCTTAAAAGCACGAAAAGAACGACTAATATATCTACACAAACAATGCAATAAAATTCAAATAGCTCCGCGTTTTTCCACACCCGCAAAAAAAAACTGCGTATGTACTTTCCCAATCTTAAAACAAATCTATATACTATATATTCGGCATTAACTCAAATACTGCTCTCCTAACTTTTTATTCAAAAATATTATTATCTACCGACGGAATAAACTGATATCCGCAACAAAAAAGTTGACCCTTTTTTTCTCTGTTCGATTAATTACGCACGGCTGAAATAAACCTACTTGCACCTAATAAATTTGACTTAAAGCAGTAGCACCAGGGACAAAGTTCCAAATTGTTTTAAAATAAAATGAGAAAACCGATTAGAAAATTTTTGAAGGCAAAAAAAAATGACCTACGCAATCACCAGTACCATATAAACAACTAAATTAGTTGGGCGCCATTGTTACGGGTTATAATTGGCTTGATATATTATTAAGAAAATTTAATTCAAGATAAATTTATTCACAATATAGTTCGAAGGGGCAGGGTCAAAGATGACCACCCTGTATGTGTCAACCCAAACAAATTTGTTTTATAGTGCGCCGTTTGAGGCCAAATGGGGAGAGAAACGGCCCACTAGCCAGCTCACGTGGGCGTATGGGAGTGGGTTATTATTATATGGAGTGGTGACTGCGCAACCCCAATAAAGAAAATTTCAGCTACTATAGTCTATAAATATTTAATAGAAAAATTACGTTAAAAGGTGGCAAACATTTAAATAATAGAATGCGGGTATCACAAGCTCGTTGTATAATAGGTTCTTATTAATATTATTGTGGAGCACCTTTCGAGATGATAACCACTTAGTTTTAAATATCACTTTCCTTTATACCAGTTCTCACGTGAGCACGGTTTACAGTAGGGCTACCAAATGGAGGGATATTTCCTGTATGCCACCGCAAAATAAGTAACAAAATGTTAACATTAAAGGTTAAAACAAATTTATAAATATTTACGAACTAAATTAATAACACGTTAATATCTTGTAGGTATGTTGTGAAGCAACTAATAGGACACTGATGCCTTGGTGCAACTGATAGGTGTTCCACACTTTAAAAACTTACATTAATCAGACTAGACAAAACTTGCAGAAGGGAAGTTTCCTTGTGGGAGATCGGAGATTTTAATTAAAAAAAAAGCTTATCTTAGTATTTCTTAAAACTACACTTAGCTGTAGGTAGGGTGGTAGTAGGGGTACAAGCAGGGTACACCTCACAACAGTCTCGCGCAGCCTCTCACAGGACCCAAGGTTCAGCTCCCAGCAACTGCAGCCAAGTGCTCGACAGGACAAACAGAACAAAACTCGGAGACTATATGGGAAAAAGCCGTGGATGGTGGGTGGCTTTCTTGCAATTCACCCCTGGAATTTACAGCTTCAGGCAATAAATTTGGTTCTCATCAAGCTCTACAAAAACGAAAGGCGTTTCAAAAAAAAAAAAGACAAAATGGAGGAGCAACTCACCGGTTCGACGTGTGTTATAAATCCGACCAAAGTCGTTAATTGTGTACCACAACGAAACTCAACAACCAAACTGCAAGGTACACAATATTTGGCAAATTTTTTTTCATGAAGAAAAATCCTACAAAGTGTAGAGCCGCAATCTCGGCAACTTCCAGAAATTTGCACACACACTTGGCCGACCGAACTTGGAAAAGTGATTCCAGGAATGGGGCGAGGACCCTCCAATGACGTTGGCGTGTCATGTGACCGGAAATAACCCGTCAAACTGAATGCAGGAACCATCAAAGAACCAGATAAAGCCCAAAAGTAAAACAGCTTTGCCCAACAAGATAATATTGAAGACCTTCCGGATAACCAAAATAACAATAATATTAAATAATTTAATAAGGGAGTACATTGCAGATACTATTTTGACTGCTACGTTAACGACGTCATGCGTAGAACGGGCCCGCGCATCACGGACTTCCGCGGCAGGAGAAAGGCAGTCTGCAGGCCGACCGGAATTGTCAACAGCCGAACATGGCGATTGAACCAAAACAGTGCGTGGCCAGTACCAGCGCATATTTCCGCACAAGAACCATCCGGGCTGCCTCATATTCTTCATCCATAAGTTCCAAGCGATGAAATCGGTAAGCAAACCTACGCCCAACTCATAATATCGCATTTAACACCGGTTATTATTTATTTAGCCCGAAGTTCCAAATGTAAACAAACCATTTCCCCACAAATACGTCTATAATCCTTTCATTTTCAGGCAAAATAACAAGGAACAGATAAAATTGGCCACTCTATTCACCAAAAACCAGTGCAAAACAAATCGCGCTCATATCAGAGATCAGCAAATGCAAGACTTCTTACATAATCAACCAACAATCCACAACACACCTCAGGTATTCTTCCAAAGCCACAAGACAAGAAAATATTCCGGTCAATTTAAGTCAAAATGGTAAGTACTGGACTAATTAATAAATTTACAATAATAATTAATGATTTGATTTATTTTCAGGCTCAAAATTGAATTGTATGGACTACAGAAAAAGTAGGGAATATGGCAGAGCAGCGATAGATTGGTTGATAAACTAAATAAGTATAATACAAAGATTAAAATCTTGTAGTGATTTACTATTTAGTTATTTATTAGGTTATATGTATTTGCTAATGAATGTATACTACTTGCGTATTGTAAAATTGAACAGTTATTGTTTAATATTTAGATTTTAATAAATAAATAATATAAAGAGTGTATTTGAAGAAAAAAAAAAACTTGAAAACAATTAGCGAAATAAAAAGTAGGTTCCTACTTATTTTGTGACAGAAAATTTAGAGGTTTAATCCCAGCGTTTCCTCCATTTTTTGAAATAAACCTAGTTAGCGATATATGACTTTCAAATGTAACAATATAATTTGACCTATTTATCTCCAACCGTTTCCGAGATATTTATCAGAGAAGCTCCATCAAACTAGATACATGATCTCATGGTCGGTGTCTGATGTTCGATCTGAGTAGGCCAAACAATAAAACCAAATTTATGACAAATCAAGTCAGCCTAGATAATAAAACTGACAAGCGAGTAGGCTGAATGTTAAAGTGGCTATAGCCATTTATTATTTTTACTACTGTCATTTATTATAACAACAATATGATTTGTTATTAAAAATTAGTTAGAAGTTCATTTACATTAAATGTTCAAAATGGTTTCCATTATTATTTACACATAACCTACTTAAGTCTTTTTAAGAAATTTTTTCGGACATTTTCAAAGATTAAGGGGCGATTGTTTAAACTATCAATTTCTAATTTTACTCATCTTTTAATCTCCTCAACATTTTCGGGGCGGTTCTTATAAACTTTATTTTTTAAATGCCCCCACAAGAAAAAATCCAAGGGGGTTAAATCTGGACTAGGTGGCGGCCACCTTATCGTTCCATGTTTACCAATCCAATTTTCAAACGAATTGTTCAAAAATTCCGTTATGGGCCCACAGTTATGGAAGGAAGCGCCATCTTGCTGCCATATTAATTGTCTTTCTTGGAGTTGGTTAAGAAAAATTAATGGCAACTGGTCAAAGTATTGTTCCAATTCGTTCTGGATTAAATGTAGGTATTTCCTACCTGTCATACTTCCTGAATAAAATAGAGGGCCCATTATAAAATTTCCCACAATTCCGCACCAAACACCCACGGAATTTCTGCCGATTTTCACAACTTCACGAAATGCCCGTGGATTGTCGACCAAAATATACTATTTTTCCGGTTGTATATTCCCGCCGTTGTAAATGTAGCTTCATCGGACCAAATAATTTGTTTAAAAAATCCAGCTCCACCTCTTGCAAAATAAAAGTTTATTGTTTGACAATATTCCAGTCTTCTTGCAGCATCTCCAGGGAATAGCCTTTGAACAGGTAATATTTTGAAGGCTTTAAATTTGCTTAATTTCATTACCCTTTGTATTGTAGACCGGGGAATTTGTAAGTCTCTCGCTGCATCTCTCTGAGATTTTTCGTTATTTCTTCTGAAATAATTTAAAATTCGTTCTCTCTCGTCCTCACTAATTCTAAACCCTTTTTTTCTCTTGCTAATCACACTTCCTGTCGATCTGAATCTTCGATACAGCTTACATTTAAATGAAGCACTCGGAACATTTCTATTTGGATATTTACGAGAATACTCCCTCAAAGTTTCTACGTATCTTTTATCATTTTTGATGAAGATCTCTAAAATATCACAGCATTCTTCTTTCAAAAACATTTTTTAAACTGCAACTACTAACAGCTTCAGCAACAAAATTTTAGACTAATCTGACACGTAAATAGAAATATTGAATTGACAGCCTACTCGATTGTCAGTTTTATTATCATGGCTGACTTGATTTGTCATAAATTTGATTTTATTGTTTGGCCTACTACTCAGATCGAACATCAGACACCGACCATAAGACCATGTATCTATACCTTTTCAACTTCAAATTGGGAATAATCAATTTCAAATTGAGAATAAACAATTTCAAATTGGGAATAAATCAACAACTTCATATTAAGCAATATTTTTACTACTTATATCTAAGTAAATACAAAATATGTACCTACTTATTGAATTTAAAATATCATATTTTTGCCATATATTTCATCCTTGACTATCGTCTAATATTTCTGTTATATGTATCTCTGCTCGTATCTCTGTATATTTCCTATCAATCTGGTGCAACTCGCTACAGTTAATTTATTATTTATGTTATTTTACACTACTTATACTTTCTAATTTCTATAAGCTACACTTAGTTTGCGATAAATGATTTGGTCTTTGCCTTCTTTCTAAGATTTCTGGCATTTGATTGGGCAAGTTTTTTGCACTTTACCAGGCAGTCGAAATTGTGCTTAATATTATAAACCTTAGTTAACAAATTGAGTTGCTCTTGTTGATAAGTGTTTTTATAACATGGAGTTGTTGATTTTCAATTTATTATTGAATATTCCCAATTTGAAATTGTTTATTCTCAATTTGAAATTGACTATTCCCAATTTGAAGTTGTCTATTCCCAATATGAAATTGATTAATCCCAATTTGAAGTTGACTATTCTCAATTTGAAGTTGTTTATTCCCAATTTGAAGTTGACTATTCTCAATTTGAAGTTGTTTATTCCCAATTTGAAATTGATTATTCCCAATTTGAGGTTGAAAAGGTATAGTTTGATGGAGCTTCTCTGATAAATATCTCGGAAACGGTCGGAGATAAATACGTCAAATTATATATCGTTGGATTCAGAATTAAAAAAGGAATCCTGTGATGGTTAAGAGAAATGTGTAAGTTGTAAAATAGAGAAAACCACTTGCATTTCCGCTATAACCGGAAGTTATATTAAAAAACTGACTATTCGGGAATACTACTTAAAGGTTCTCTAATGGATGTGTAGGTAAAAAAATATTTTTTTTATTTTGCAAAAAAAGTTTTTTCGCGATAACTTTTTTACCGACCCCCGTATACAAAATTAGGGTACACCCTCTAATTCCCCTTAATTTTTACTACAATCTCATTTTTTGAATGACGATTTTATGTTAACGTGTCTCCACGTAGCACACTTTTTCCGCTTGGATGGGCCACCCTGTACTGGGACTTAAAATTTGGGACCAAACACCCGAATACATTTTCGGTCCCGGGACTTGGGAACTCTAGTTATTTCTCTGAGGGGAAGGGCCTTATCTGCAGCCCTGGTTATGTGAACACCGAACCTTTTAAATCATTCGGGGCAAGCATTTTGGCAGGCAGTGCATTGTCCTGCCTTGCTCCCTTGGCTACAGCCCTGGGTGGTTGATAAGGGGTGCAAAGGGGTTAATTAGGAAATAGTAAGTTATATGAGTAATTTCCTATATTTTTGGGGGTCAAGGAATAATTTGGCATTATTTTGCGGAAGCTACATAAATTAGAATGGTTACGAGGGGATTGAAGTTAAAAAAGTGAAAATATGTAGGTATAATGTAGGATTTCGTAAATATATTTCTTTTGATAATATCCTGTTTCATTAAAAAGTTATAATATAACTTTTTAAGGAAACAAGATATGTAGGTAGGTATTTTTTTTATTAAACCATCAATATTTCGGGATGGAATTTTGTAAACAAGGTTTTTCAGAAATTTTCATAAATAGAAACCTAATAGTTAGGTCTGGCGACTTTTCTGGCCGTTCTATGATGCCACTTATCCCAATCCATTTGTCTCCAAACTCATTATTTAGAAATTCTTTTACAATGTTGGCTTTGTGTGGTGGAGCTCCGTCGTGTTGAAAGCACATGGTTCTTCTTAAATACAATGGCACATTTTCAATGAGAAACTGGCAACTGTTTTTGCAAAAATTGAAGAATTGATGATGCAACAGTCCAACTGTTACAATATTTTGAAGATTACCCGAAAAAGTCAATTAGACAAGGTAGTAGAGAATTAAATTTGAAGAAGTCGAAGTCATCCATATAACGAATAGGGTACTTGATAATATTTTTAATTGCTCTAAAATCTTACTATGTTTACAGTAGATGCACCAACATAACACGTAATAAATGAAACAATGGCTTTTAACCCTTATTTTTTATGATAATTAAAGACAAAGTTGCACAATTTTGTTCAGGCTGAAATCTACAGTTTCGTGGCAACTCTGTGCCTCTTAGGAGAAACGGAACTGTAACGTTGCCGGTGCCCGTTTGCAATCATTCGTGGAACAAAGGCAAATTGCAGTTTTCTATTCAAGTATCTCCAGCTTGCCTATGAATATCTGTTACTTAATGTATTGAAACCTTTGAGCTTTAACTAAGCAATTGCAAACACAAATTTTGTCACATAAAGACTTTTTATTACGAATATGTTCCATATATTGACTCATCTATATCAAAATGGTGTCTGTTTATGCTGCACACGCTGGAAACTATATCCTTCATCTGTGCCACGTAACACTTTAGTTAAAATATCTGTATACGGAACATACTATAAATATTCAGGTACCAATAATGGGGGAAATATTGGCGTATTTGGCAACGTTACCCGCCCACCTAGACATCTAACCATATTCATATATCCACATGTCATCTAACACATATGGTTTTCTGATCGGCAGATGACATCCCGTGATGCCAACTGTCATTCCGTATCTCGCTAAATCAAAATATTAGTAGATAATATCTGTGCCATTTATTATAGTTTGTTATTGATATTTACTATTATATATTGTTTGCGGACAATGCGGACCCAGTTATAGATGTGTAAGGTAAGGTATCATGGACATGGACCCTGAAGGGACAATCCGTAATTTGCCGAAATTGGATGCTGTTAGCGTCTGCCGAAATCCATGGGATAAAACTGCAAATGTTTGTACCTACTTTGTAGTAAAAATACAGTATTATGAGTTATTAATAAAGAGAGAACCTCGGCCTAGGGACCATCTTGAAGGCGCGTTTATGAAGACGCCATAGTGCTTAGAAGTACCTACTGAGCCCGAATTCCGGACTTTAGGCAAAACCTGGCCAAAAAAATTTACAGAAAAACGATTGAATAAGTATTTACGAAAAAAAAACCTTCTTGACTAAAATCATTGATGGAGGAAGGAATCAATCAACGCTAAAAGTGGTTTCACGGGGCATCACAAGTCTGGGAGTTTGAGGTTAGAATTTTGAAATTTCAACTTTCCTTGCAACTTTCACTGCCGAATAAGGTTATGTCTCAGAACACTTCAGTGGTATCGCTATGTTGCCAAATTGCCGTTATAAAACACTTGTGATGTCATAAGTGCTTTCCCGCCAAATTTCGAAGAAAGTCTAATAACTTGCTAATTACGTAAATATATATTTTTTAAATAATCGTAGGGTCTTAGGCAAGTGTCCAGGAATTGTTTTATCAAGTTTGAAAATTTCGTCAAGTACCCTATTATGAAAGAAAACAAATATCATGACTTTAAATTACATTAACTAGAAGATTTGGGAGAGGCAAATAAATCAAATAAAGATTATATTGCCGAAATCATGGTGGTGACCGAGATTGTTGACAAGCTTATTTTCAGACATATACTTTGGACAGACGAAAGTCGTTTTGTTAGTAATGGCTTACCTAACCATCAAAACGAACATTATTGGTCCACTGAAAATAGTCATATTGTCAATCCAATTCGGAATCAGGGACACTTCGGCATTAATTTATGGTGTGGCATAAATGGTCATCATTTAGTTGGACTATATTTTTACAAAGGAGTTTTAACTGGAATAACATACCTCCAATTTTTGCAACAACAGTTGCTAATTCTCATGGAAAATGTGCCATTGCAGTTAAGAAGAACCATATAGTTTTAACACGACGGAGCTCCAGCACATAAAGCCAACAGAATTTCTAAATGATGAGTTTGGAAACAAATGGATTGGAATAAATGGTCCCATAAGATGGCCAGGCAAGTTTCCAGATTTAACACCATTCGATTTCCATTTATAGGGATTTCTGAAGAACATTGTTTACAAAACTCCATCTCAGAATATTGATCTTTTAATAGAAAAAATAGAAGATACTTGTCGGCAAATAATACCAGATGTATTAAGAAAGGTCACTAAGACAAAAGTTAGACGCTGTCTAGACTTATGTTTATTAAAAGAAGGTAGTCACATTGAAAATTATTTATTAGTAAGAACCTACCTAGCATTTATTTTTATATTGTTGGTTTTTGTTCTTCACTAAAATTGTTAGGTTAAATTAAATATAATACATAAAGTCAAATTATTTTAAGAAGTCCTTACTGGGACTGTCAATTGGTAATTTCGATATCCTAAGTTGGCATCAATGCAGCAAAAAATGCAACCGGGTCATAAGTTCAGGTCAGTAACGAGCCCATTTGCACAAACAACACGAAAAGTAACAAGAACAAGAACAACACAGATAACGGTAAAACTCACGAAACGTAGAAAACCCTAGAATATTTTCACTGCCGAATGTTTGAACCAGTTTCAACGATCTGGAAAACCTTCACTGTCACTTTGACACAACGAAGCTAAATTTACCTGAGTCCGCACATTGACGCTGCCAAAAGCAGCTGATTATACCAAAATACCAAAATGAAAAGTGTTTCCATGACGTTTGAAATTATTATTAAAATGAGTTGTACTCATAGTTATTTTTATTTATAGCGGTATAATGATGATTGCAATAGGGTTTTTATTTTATTATGTTTCATAGATAGTTTCCGACCATGAGTTTTTCAATTAAACTACGTTTCCATCTTGTAGGTCATCAGTAGTGGCACTATTTTTTAAATACTAATTATAAGTACAGGTTTCTACC
This sequence comes from Pseudeuparius sepicola, assembly GCA_963920635.1. Classification (NCBI taxonomy): domain Eukaryota; kingdom Metazoa; phylum Arthropoda; class Insecta; order Coleoptera; family Anthribidae; genus Pseudeuparius; species Pseudeuparius sepicola. Next base: position 38,454,589 of record OY987302.1, on the reverse strand, counting down.
TTCATGCATATACCTTTCTTTCCCAAATTTTAAGTAGTTTACCTTCTCACTCACAGTTGGCGACATGTATGCCTCCTTCAATCTACGTATTATCATAAAAAATATAAAAAATGCACTTCTTTAAAAAAAAACACAGTTTTCTAACAGTACCATACCAACATCGTTTGCGTACTCAACCATGTCATCTTAACAATTAAAAGTTTTCCCCCCTTTTTACAAAACAAAGGTTGTCTTCTTATATTACACCATGAAAACACAATTACATTTAACATCTTAATAAAAAAATTTCAATTTTATTCTGTAAGTCCAATCTAATAATATATAACACACATTTTTTCTTGCATCTGTTCATAATTACAATTACACTCATTCTAACTGCACATTGTATACTTTTTGTACATTGTATATATATTGTCTCACAATGTGTACACTTCCATAAAGTACCTTTTTGAATCATTAGCTTTAAATCAAGAAATCTGTAAAATGTTTTTAATACTTTTCTAATGCTAGTTTTTTTATTGCACTTGTGTTCTTTTTAGCCTGATGATGACCAAGATAAGGGACGAAACGTCGCGTTAAATTTAAAAAAAATAAACTGATGACCTACAAGATGGAAACGTAGTTTAATTTTATTATGTTATTTTTTTCGTATAACTTGGGTAACTTTTCCCATCATAAATCAATGAGTGACGTCATTAACTGGTTGAGACATATAGCAATGTTATACCAATGGTTAACAGAAAACTCCTAGGGATTTTGTGGAGAATGTCATCTGAAAAAAACGGGACTTCTTACAGTAATCGGGGTATAATAAGTGTTTATATAATATTTTTATAACTAATAATAAAATTTTAATACTTTTTCCATAATACGTCTGTCCGAGCATCTGTCAATTTTTTCTGTCAAAAATATACCTTCATAATTCATGGCTAACTCAATTTTCATTAAAAAAATACCATGGCAACTTCTCATATTTTTACAAATAATACACATATAACTTTTTAATGAAACAAGATGTAAAAAAAATATTTACGAAAGTCATAACCTATAGTTCCCAAATTCCTTAATACTATCTTTTTGGCCCAAAAGCAAACTTAAGTGGTCCTACAAGAAACTCACAAGTCAAATTTTTACTGGCTGTTTTGTTTGCCTATAATAACCTTGAGGCGCCGAGTTTGGGATACCCTGTATGTACAGTTAATTTCACAAATATTTCTGAAATGCATGTGATATGTTCTAACAAATTTCATATGTGGCTCACACCACACACTTTCTATATCCCGCTGCAAACTAAAAAGATTACTGTATCCTAAATAACACTACGGTCTATTTATTTTAAGAGTTAGCAAGTGTAAACAAAATCAGATGAATGACTGAATTGTACAGGGGTCACAATAGGGAGAGCGCAGAACGTATTTATGCCCATTTAAATTTATTTTCGTGTGAAGTAATTCAAGTTGAAGGTGCCACATTTCGATCTGACATTGACATTTTATAAATTATCTATGAAATAAATTATAAATGACTGTTAAATAAAATTTCTGATACAATATTGGTTGATTACAAAAATCAAGCAAGTAGCCTATTGAGCAAAAATTTTACAAAATCCATTTTATTAGGACACTTTTTTCTTCTAATTTGTGAACCAAGCTATCGACTCCACTTTTCTAGGCACAACTATTGTGGTTTAAAATGTTGTCATTTAATGGGGGCTGCCATTTAAAACTATAAAGCAAGGGTTGCAAGGAATCTGGAAAGGAATCACTCACATTCCTTACTACTAGGTCCTCGAAAGATGTGTGGCTTCTATTATTTATACGTCAAAAGTGGTATCTCTAAGCACTAAATTATTACCAGGTGTTTTCCAGCTTTAATCAAAGGCTCAAAATTAGTAGTTGGTGGTGTTGGATGTCGTCTAAGCATAGCACAGTCTGGAAAATCTTCTAATATTTTCTCAGCTACGCTAATATTTGCTAATAACATAAATTCCTCAACCATTGAATTTGTTTCGAATAGCTTTTTTACTTCTACGTCAAGTGGCTCCATAGTTTCAGAATCCATATGAATTTTAACTTCCGGAGAAGCGAGGACTAATGCACTACAATTAATTCATGACAATATTGTAAAACAGAAATATAATATTACATACCCTTTTTCTAATCTTCTCCTCTTTAATATTTTTGCTAACATATTCAAATTCCGCAGTGAATCAGCTATACTGTGGGCTTGAGTTTTATCGTCAATAATTATTTGAGCCTCTTCATATGTCATGGCCTTTTTGGATTTAATGATGCTTTTGTGGAACCGTGTGTTAAGTATATTTGCATTCTTGTCCATTTCCCAAATGCATGAGAAAGCAAATCTTTCCTCTCCACCACGCAGCGAACACAAATTTGAACTAAGAAGCTCAGGAACCTATAAAATGATTTGAAATGAAATGTGTAGCATAACAAGGGAATGAATGATTATGAGTATATCATAAAGTCATTGATTAAACAGAAGCACTCGTTGTTAGCTTTAAAATAATTAGTATTACATTTCTACAACAGAAGTCTCCTTGTAATGGCATGTGTCAAATAGACTCAAACTTGGACCAACACTACATTAAAGACTTATGCATAGTGTTGTTTCAAGCGATTGCCACATTGACAGGAGGGTTTAATGTTAAAAATATCATTGTTGCGGATAATTTTATAAAATTTATAGAAGTCTTGCTTCTTCAACTGGCTGAACAGATCATGTCGTAATTCCAAAATAATAATCTTTATTCTTCTGCAATTCGCACAACGGTCTGTGCATATGATTTTCTTCATATGCATGGAAATTTCATGTTAGCCCAAACAAGTCAACCTATAAAAACTGTGGACAAAACTGAAATACTGACCGCAAAAGTAATTTGTTACCGTAAAAAGAACGTAAATCGTAATAAAGCTGGATATTTAAAATATGGGACATTCTAAACGTCAGAAACCGACAGACGTATATTTTTTAATTTCACATTTAGTATATTACTGTCTCTTAACTGGCAGAAACTAACCGACTGTTTATCCATTTGTTTTTTTTTTTTCATTTTCTGTGACAGATCGCCCCGAAGACCCTCCCCGGAACCGGCCAACTATTTAACTTCTATGTCATAATCTTTATTTATGTTATCAGTTTTTGTTAAACCATTTATTTGTTCAATTTTGATCCTATCCCTCAAAGCACTACTATTGAACCTTTGGAATTTATTTTCTTTAACTAGTTATCTGGCAAAAGAGGATACAACCGTTAATTATGAAATGATAATTTAACATCCCCACCAAAATGTTCTCATGTTATAATATCTAATGAATGAATCTTTCCAAAACATGATTATCATTCATGGTTTATATATATAAAATTATATTTTTTGTATCTACCGTGCTTAACTATAACATAAAAAAAGAGAGCCTCAACAGGTGTTTTCGAATTGGACAGAACAAAGCAAAGGAAAATCCGAAGCCAGTAATTTTTGTCAATCCATGGATGGAGAATAATATATTATTATTTCAGTTGGGGTTTTGTTGGATACACGCCAATATGGCAGAAAAAATATAATTTTACAATAGTCGATATTTTGACTAGTTTATTGAGTCATCATCGGGACAATGCAAAAATGAAATTTTTCTTGTTAAAATCGGTATTTATAGGATCCATAAATAACTTTTTTTTTAAGTACGGAATAGAAAGATAGGTCAGGTCTGCACCACACAAATTTTAAAATGAATAATGATATATGCATATTCGAGTCAAAATTAACATGTATATTTGTTTTGAAATTCGTGTGGTGCAGACCTGGCTCTTTACTGAAAAAAAAGTAATTTATGGACATAAACACTGATTTTAACAAGGAAAATTTCATTTTTACATTGTCACGATGACTCAAAAGAGTCAAAACTTGACTATTGATAAGATTTTTTCTGTCATATTGGCGTGTATTCAAGAAAATCACAACTGATATAATAATATTAAACACCACTAAACCTTTTAACCAATAAAATATTATTCTTGAAGAAAAAACTCAAAAACAAAAAATTTCTAGTTGCAGAAGTTTTGTCTCAAAATATGTTGTTAATTTATAAAGAAGCAAGACAGCTCCGCACTGCAAGTGGCCTGATCATTGTCTTGCACAATTATGTAAAAATTACTTTCAAAACTGAACACGAATGACTTGAGTTTAATAAGAAGTACCTACTGAAATGAATAGCTGTTAAAAAAAATTATGTTTTCTCTCATATGATATGTATTCTACAGGGTGGTTCACTTTTATGTGGTAGGACTTTAACATTAGATAGAAAAAGATAATCTAAAATGAAAATTTTATATCAACATATATCGGGGAAAGCTTAGTTTCCGAGATACAGGGCGTTGAAGTGTTGGAAAAAATATGAAGTATTTTTTACACTGTCCGAACCAGTGGAGATATTTAAACCAAATTTGATGTGTAGTACCACCTTTTTGACTACGATATTTAGTGATAATATGAAGGTCCTGAAATAACCAGTGGTGGAGTTATGGGTTTTCACTATCACTAAATTTAAAAAGTAATTAGTACGGACCTGTCTCACATCAACGTAAATTTTTTTTTCGTAAAGTTCTTTCAATTCTCTACAAAAAGTGTATCTTGACATTTTTTTGTATCTGCCACGGTTGTGTAGTAAATGAATTATTTCGTTTTCATCTCAGCCTTTTTTGCCTAAAAATGTGTTTTCTAAGATTATTGATAAATATCGCAAATAACAGAAATTAATTATGGAACACTTATCGGATTCAGCTATTTTATTTTTAATTTTATGGAAACAATTTTAAAAATAAACTGGCACTTGGTTTGAGGTACATTACTTTATTATCATTTTAACATTTTTATCAAATCTGTATTATTTCTTAATAATTTTTATAATTCTAAATTTGTAGAATTCTAAATTATACCACGACGAGTAAAACATGATTCTTCCGCCCATAAAATGTTATTTAAAAATTGTCTTATTTCCTTTGACTACAAAATCCATCGGCAAAATACTAATGTCCTTTCTGCATCGCCGTACTGGTGAAGATAAGTGTGCCATGGAAAAGAAAATCTTATTGACAGTTAATAATACAATAATCTGTCATCCAGTAGATGAACGTAGCAGCGCCGCAGTTTGTCTTTGTTAATAATTAAAATGCCGTTCCAATTTACAAATGAAGAGCAGGCTGACATATATTTCTGCTATGGAGTTGCAAATGGGAACTCTGCGGAAGCAGCCAGAGAATACCGGAGGCGATTTCCAAATAGGCGCCATCCGCGTCCCTCGGTGTTTGTTAACATGCACCGGCAATTCAGAACTCGCGGTCTGAGAACTAGAATCGTCAAACGCGGAAATGAAAACAATATCCAACAAGTCAGACGCAACAATGAGATTCTTCGTGAATTCGATAGGAATCCTACAAGTAGCAGAAGAGTGTCAGTGGCCCTACGTGTTTCAAAGTCTGCAATTTTGCGAGCTTTAAAAAGAGATCACAGGCATGCGTATCATCTACAACCCGTACAAGGTTTAAGGCCCGGCGATGCAGAAAGAAGATTAGTGTTTTGCCGATGGATTTTGGAGTCAATTGAAGGAAATAGACAATTTTTAAATAACATTTTATGGACGGACGAGTCGTGTTTTACTCGTCGTGGAGTAGTAAACTTTCATAGTCAGCATATTTGGGCACAAGAAAACCCACATGCAATCCGGCCAAGAAATTTTCAGGTCGAATTTAGTGTCAATGTTTGGATTGGACTGTACAACCATCATCTGTTTGGACCCTTTTTTTTGCCACAGCGAGTGAATGGTGACAATTTTTTGGAGTTTTTAGTAGCTGAGCATAATAATATGTGGGAAGACATTCCTTTAAACTTAAGATTGTTGGCTTGGTTCCAACTTGACGGCTGTCCTGCACATTTTCACCGAAATGTGAGGAACTGGTTAAATAATAACTTTCCAAATAGGTGGATCGGACGAGGGGGACCGGTCGCTTGGCCACCACGTTCTCCGGACATAACACCTCTGGACTTCTTCGTATGGGGATTTTTAAAAGAACAAGTCTATGCGACTCCTGTAGAAACAAGGGAACAACTTATTGATCGTATCAGAAATGCGTGCGATGAATTGAGAAATGGCAATTTAATCGATGCTGTTCAATCCGTTAGGCGTCGAAGTGAATTATGTGTGCAACAGAATGGATCACATTTTGAACAATTGTTGAATGTTGTACAAATTTAGAATTATAAAAATTATTAAGAAATAATACTAGATTTGATAAAAATGTTAAAATGATAATAAATACTGTACTGTAAATAATGTACCTCAAACCAAGTGCCAGTTTATTTTTAAAATTGTTTCCATAAAATTAAAAATAAAATAGCTGAATCCGATAAGTGTTCCATAATTAATTTCTGTTATTTGCGATATTTATCAATAATCTTAGAAAACACATTTTTAGGCAAAAAAGGCTGAGATGGAAACGAAATAATTTATTTACTACACAACCGTGGCAGATACAAAAAAATGTCAAGATACACTTTTTGTAAGAATTGAAAGAACTTTACGAAAAAAAAAATTACGTTGATGTGAGACAGGTCCGTACTAATTACTTTTTAAATTTAGTGATAGTGAAAACCCATAACTCCAACACTGGTTATTTCAGGACCTTCATATTATCACTAAATATCGTAGTCAAAAAGGTGGTACTACACATCAAATTTGGTTTAAATATCTCCACTGGTTCGGACAGTGTAAAAAATACTTCATATTTTTTCCAACACTTCAACGCCCTGTATCTCGGAAACTAAGCTTTCCCCGATATATGTTGATATAAAATTTTCATTTTAGATTATCTTTTTCTATCTAATGTTAAAGTCCTACCACACAAAAGTGAACCACCCTGTATATACAGGGTGATTCATTGGGAATGGGAAATCCCGAAACTGGGGGTAGGGGAGACCAAAATATTGCGATTGAGTCCAACATTGCTTAAACAAATGTTGTTTGTTTGACAGATACAGTGCGTTCAAGTTCTTCTTTTTTAGATTGAATTATGGCTATATCTACCAAAATAATCAAGCTGCTGACCTGAAATTTGGCACTGCTATGTTTTTGGGGATGGAGAATAAGCTGAAAATGTCAATTTCTATGTATCTCACATAGGGCGCCACTTGCGCGGTTTTTGGATCGTGCTTTTACTCGTAACTTTTGTGAGGTTATCTTTTTGGTCCTGCAGGTTTGTCATTTTAGCGCACCTTTTCATTCTGCAACAAAAAGGTACTCTTGTTCCATAACGCCCAAATCAACCGTTTGCGTTTAAATTGCCAAAACGTGTCCCGAAACACCTGTTGACTTCAAGATTCGAAAAATAAAATATTCACCTACTGCTTTCAAATATTGCACAACGACTGTACCATTTAAAGCGAGAAAAAAACCCATATGAACAATGTCCCCAAAAAATGTTCACTTTCAAAATGGAACAGATTGAAACTCAACAAACTTTGGACACCCTATTTCAAGAAAACAAATGTGTTTCGACCAATGTTCATTTGGCATTTTTTTCTTCATTTTCAATGTACAGTTGATCTGTAACATTTGAAATGTTACAGATCAACTGTACATTGAAAATGAAGAAAAAAATGCCAAATGAACATTGGTCGAAACACATTTGTTTTCTTGAAATAGGGTGTCCAAAGTTCAAATGTTAGATTTCAAATGTTACAGATCAACTGTACATTGAAAATGAAGAAAAAAATGCCAAATGAACATTGGTCGAAACACATTTGTTTTCTTGAAATAGGGTGTCCAAAGTTTGTCGAGTTTCAATCTGTTCCATTTTGAAAGTGAACATTTTTTGGGACATTGTTCATATGGGTTTTTTTTCTCGCTTTAAATGGTACAGTCGTTGTGCAATATTTGAAAGCAGTAGGTGAATATTTTATTTTTCGAATATTGAAGTCAACAGGTGTTTCGGGGCACATTTTGGCAATTTAAACGCAAACGATTGATTTGGGCGTTATGGAACAAGAGTACCTTTTGGTTGCAGAATGAAAAGGTGCGCTAAAATGACAAACCTGCAGGACCAAAAAGATAACCTCACAAAAGTTACGAGTAAAAGCACGATTCAAAAACCACGCAAGTGGCGCCCTATGTGAGATACGTAGAAATTGACATTTTCAGCTTATTCTCCGTCCCCAAAAACATAGCAGTGCCAAATTTCAGGTCAGCAGCTTGATTATTTTGGTAGATATAGCCATAATTCAATCTAAAAAAGAAGAACTTGATCGCACTGTATCTCTCAAACAAACAACATTTGTTTAAGCAATGTTGGACTCAATCGCAATATTTTGGTCTCCCCTACCCCCAGTTTCGGGGGTAGGGAATCACCCTGTATATGAATTAAATTTAGATAGTCGTGTTTTTTTCACCTAAACTTTTCTATTGCTTTAATAATGTGCGATATTAGTGTCTCTGCTTATTGCAAAATCTAAGGTGACTCATCTCAAATGCCTCTCACTGCCCTGTCTCGAATTATGTGTATATGGTTCTTGAAATATGTTAGTTCATATGTATATTTATACTTTTAGGGGCAAAACTTCAGGAATCTATAGAAAACACCAAAATAAATAGATTTTTTCATATAAAGTTGTATTGAAATCCTAATGGTTTTCATTATATAGGGCGTCAAAGTTCTATTTTTTTCCAAGTTTTGTTATATTTCTCCTAAAAGAAGACAGCTAAGGTAAACATACTTGGTACAGTTTAGACACACATTAAATGATAAAACCAATTCGCCTGTCTACTTCCACCAGTGCTGGAGAGGCGCGGGTCAACCATCATATTTTCAATCAAACAACAGTAATACGCATGCGTCAAATAATTGGTTAGATGATAGTCCGCAAACTGTTTGATAGTTTTCAAACAGGGTTTAATCTTAACTTAAACAGAAAAATGATCGTTTAGATCGTTTACTAATCGTTAGTAATGCTGGTTGGAATGCATTCAACTTACTGCACAGAATCCTGACTGTAAGAAACTGTTTCTGACATAAGTTGGAACGAACCTATTATAATTCTTAAACTAATAAATCTGTTGAAACAAAAGAATAAGAAACATAGAGACAACATAAATAGCTTGGGATACAATACATACATAATATAAGTTATATCAAAAACATTAAGAAAAGTATCGTAAGTAAATTATGTTTTTCATGAAAAGAACTTAGTCCCCTGTACCCCTAAAGAAATGTTAATAAATGTGGCACATGAATCTTCATGGAATTTATTAGAAGTCATGAGAAGCTTACAGTAAAGAATATTTTGTTTATGGAAGCCAATTGCCAAAACAAAGTTAAGAGCTTTGTTGAAAGAGTAGGTTCAAATTACCAGGCTATCCAAAGCTAAAATCATGAAGTAACAATATGTTGATTTTGACAAGAACACTTTTTGGGACGAAATAAGCAATTCTTACAGGAGGCACTTGACAAACCATACCTAACGAATAAGGTAAAATTGTGTTTTAAAATATATTTATAGAGAATTTCGTTCACAAAATATAAAAGTTAATTTATGTAAGCTCCCTTGTCACTGAACTTATGAGACTTTTTTTACTAATTATTAATTAGCGGACGACCCCACCATATACACGTAAATTAAATGTTAAAAGCTAATAAAATATGTGCACCCAAAGTTTCCTATGTGGCAACATTTTTTATTTTACTTGAAATCTAATTTCGATGATCAGGCATTTTGGGTGGCACATTTCTGGACTTTCATGGTAACCCATAGAGAAAATAGGGTTTTGGGGAAATCTTGAATCTATTAAACTTTACTTAAAATTATGTTACCATGTCAATCCTTTTGTTTACTAAATACACAGTTGTCGCTCTAGATCCTGCTTCCAAATCTATCGCAGTTCCTGGTCTTATAAAATGCGACACATCCGCTATGTGCACCCCAACTTCGAGTTTGTCATCTTCTATTGGTCGACAATGTAATGCATCGTCAATGTCTGTACAGCCAGGTGGATCTACAGAGCAAATATCTAAATGTCGAATATCAACTCGCCTCTTAACATCCTCATCCGTTATTAACCAGGGTAATTTTGGTAGGCAACTAAGTACTTCTTCGGAAAATTGACTGTGTGGTACATCATGTTCCAACAGAACCACTTCATTTTCTGTTGCTTGATCACCAATTTTTCCGAGAGCTCTAACAAAATGCCCCTGAAATTGAAATCAAATTCTTCATATTCCATTAACTCCGAAATTCCTGAAATTTCCGCAAGACAAAATTAAAACTTACGTGAGGGTATCGAGAATGCCTTGGCCAAGAATCAATAGTAACAATAAGTTTTTGTGTACATAAAAATTCAGCTTGTCGAGTTTCAATGCGTATTTTTGGTATACACTTTTCAGCTGGCACAAAAAGTTGGTATACCCCATCAACTCCTCCTTCCAAAATACCACAATACTGCCTCCATTTTCTTCTTATAATGCCAACAACGCAACCAGTAGGCTTGATATCACCTTTATTAGTATTCGACATGTTTTTTAACACTTCTTCTTTCACTTCTACGTCATCGATATTTTCTTCAACCTGTGATTCATCTTCTAAAATGATTTCACTAGGTGATATCCAGTCTTTCTTTTCAAAAACTTGAACAACTACCACATCACCATCCACTGCTCGGTTTAAACCATTCCTGCCCTGGACGATAATCTAAGAAAAATAATATATATTTATCAATCAAAAGTAAAATATATTCCCGAGCATTCAAATAAAAACACCTAAAGTGGGTTCTGAAATTGAAAGAAACTATGCCCAAGCCCAGACTTCCAGAACCTACTGAGAGGTCATTTTTAAACACTCAATGCTTACAGATTCTTCAAATCCCTCAACATTAACAAAGCCTTCAAGAAAATTATCACGTGATGCTCTGTATGTTCCTTGATGCAACGTCCCTTCTTTAACGCCCCTTAATAACTCAGATGTACTTAAATGTGAAGGGTAAATATCCCTAGAGTAACTATTCACATGAAAATCTTTCCTTGATAGTTTATCTTGAAGCATAGATCTAGCAGAGCTATTTTCTAAATTTTTTACATATTCCAAAACTGAAATAATAAGAATATATTACTTAATTTGAGATACAAAAGTTGAAGGACGTACTAGAACAAGATGGAATATTTTCTGCTTCAGCAAGTTCTTTGTTTACAACATCATCAGTAACAAATACAAATTTCTGTTTTGGCAAGTGTTTTATATACCAAGAACAAGCTTTTCGAATACATCTGTCATTGTAATCATTTATTAGTTCATGTTCCTCTTGAGTAACGTAGGTATCTCTGAAATAATTTAAATTGCATATCTCTACATAAAAAAATACAATGACTGTTGGCACACTGATTGCACACTTATGAAGCAAAAACTCTTTTTGACCCACTCAACATACCAAACACACAATACCATACCTAATAATTGATTCAAAATTGACAAAATAGAAAACCCTAGCAGAGTGTTCACCTGTTATCAATCTTAATAATATAAAAAAAATCAAGATCAACAAAAAGTGACAAAAAATTAAACAAAAAAGCTTTTGAATAAGACTTTTTTCAGCAGTAAAAAAGTAAAATATTAAAGTAGTAAAGTAAAATATTTTGGTAAGCCAACAAAGCTTTGATCATAGGCAACTCTTTCACGAAATATTTTAGTTTTATACCAATGTCAATAAGTAACACTTATTCTTAAAGCCCACTTCAATAAAATAATTTTATATACACCTGTTACACAATGAACTCATTCATTAACTGTTGACCAATGTTGCCATGGAAACAGTTAGGAAATGAAAAGAACTACTGGAACACAATACATTTCCTAATTGCAAAGCAAACACACACAAAATGAAACGATTTATAAATAAAACTTATTATATTGTGAACTTACTTGTGGTGGTCATTAATAAATATATAGAAATTCCTACTTGGATTTTCAATTATGGCATGAAGTCGCTTATATGTTGGTAAACTTCTGTGTTTTACCTCCTTTAATACAGTATGCAAGATAATAACGTTACCAAGATTAGGCTCCTCTAATATATCCATCTAGAATAATTAATTATTATTCAATTAAGAAAATAAACACCATTAGAACTTAAATAAATGATTTTGAAAGAGAAAAACTAGATTTTTTGTATATTATACATGCTATACTAACGACACTAAAGGTGTAGTCTGGCATACAAAGAGTAAGAATATAGCCATAACAATAAATCAACTATAAGAGAGAGAGACGTTAATGAGTAAGAATATAGTCACGATAAGAAATCAAATACATCCCTCTTGTACTATCTTGATTTCTTATTATATTCTTACTCATTATTCGCCAGACGACACCTTGATTTGAACAATTCGTTGAACTTTTAGTGCTGTACCATCTTTGAACAAATTGTTGATTTAACAGTATTTTAATTTGTTTCTTTTTTATGGATGGCACCAGGATTAATGAGCAAAAATTAAATATCAAGCTTGACAAATTTTCTTGATAAAAACATGAGTCACTAAACTGGATTCACAAATATTATTACATTTTTATATTGACTGTCCCAGCGTTACTTCAACATTGTCCTCTCAGACAGAGGGTGAAGGCTAGCTTGGTGGCCAGTGTCGTGGGGGACAGATTGGTCTATTATATGGAGGGTAGAGCTAAGGAGCACCATCTTATACGGGTGTTCGGCTCAAAAACTGTTGTCTAAAAGCATTAAATAAGGATGGCGCTCGTGTTCTCCCCGGGTATGACCCGAACTTAGCGGTTGTAGTACAGATGGGTAATTCGTTCATTTTACTACGACCAAATCGATCGGTGACCGATTTAAAAAAATATCAAATCATTTCATTCGGTCTTAGTTCGTTTGATCGTCGGCCGTTCAATGTGTGGACTAATGGTTTTGAGGAACAATTTTATAACACAGAGATGGTCCTCCTTACCTCTACCCTCCATAGTCTATTACTTGCATTGCAAGCATTACACCAATCCGCTTGTTTATAGCTCAATGTTTAACAAACCAAGGCTCAATGTACAGCACGTGCATGGTGATTCAATATTTTGACCCATAAAATGGCTGTTTTCGATCTGTAGAGAGCAACACGCATAATTTTAAACTTTTGGTCAATACAAATTTTAATCTAAGTAATTACTCACATTTTGAGACACAAATTATTTAAAATGATTTATCACAATGGCCGTTATTAGCATTTGTGAAATGAGCCTAATGACTGCCATTGTGATAAATCTGTTTAAATAATTTTTGTGTCAAAATGTGAGTAATTACTTAGATTAAAATTTGTATTGACCAAAAGTTTAAAATTATGCGTGTTGCTCGCTACAGATCGAAAAAAGCCATTTTATGGGTCAAAATGTTGAATAACCACGTACGTACTGTACATTAAACGCAAGCACTCTGAACTAGTAGGTACTGAATGTTGTGTTCATTTTTAATTACAGAACAAAGAATTGCTTACCTGGTCTAGAATTATGTTTGTGTCCAAAATAAGGAAGTGATTAAATTTATATAAAGAACAAGCATTTTCATGTGTCAAAGATAAAGTTGAGTTGGTGTGTTCACATTTGCCACACTTTGGAAAACCACATGAAATATCATCCCTAATATAATGTTCTCGGACATTCTGAAATAAATTACATATATTATGAAAAAATATGTAACATGTCTACACTCAGGGCTGGATGGGTCTATACCCCGATTACTGTAAGAAGTCCCGATTTTGTCAGATGACATTCTCCACAAAATCCCTAGGAATTTTTTGTTAACGATGGGTATAACATTGGTATATGTGTCTCAACCAGTTAATGACGTCACTCATTGATTTATGATGTGAAAAGTTACCCAAGTGATACAAAAAAAAAGAGCATAATAAAATAAAAACCCTATTGCAATCACGATTATGCCGCTACAAATAAAAATCACTATGACTACAACTCATTTTAATAATAATTTCAAACGTCATGGAAACACTTTCGTTTTGGTATTTTGTAATAATCAGCTGCTTTTGGCAGCGTCTAGGGGCGGACTCAGGCAAATTTAGCTTCGGTGTGTCAAAGTGACAGTGAAGGTTTTCCAGATCGTTCAAACTGGTTCAAACATTCGGTAATGAAAATATTCGCGGGTTTTCTACGTTTTGTGAGTTTTACCGTCATCTGTGTTGTTCTTGTTCGTGTTACTTTTCGCGTTATTAGTGCAAATGGGCTCGTTGCAGACCTGAACTTATGACCCGGTTGCATTTTTTGCTGCATTGATGCCAACTTAGGATGTCGAAATTACCAATTGACAGTCCCAGTAAGGACTTCTTAAAATAATTCGAGTATATCAGTTCATTCTTAAGCTGCACAGATGCAACTTAGTGCCGGCGGCACTTTCCATGGTCTATGTGTCATATGAATAACATAGGTACTCTCTAAGTATAATCTTTATTATTTTTTAATAATAATGTTATAACTCAAGACTAATGAGGAATATCGTGCTATAATTTAAGCAAGCACACTTAAAAATACTCGGCCCAGTAATATCCTAGATATATACAGTGTGTCCACGGATTGAGTGCACGTGGGGTGTAAATGACAAAAAAATTTCGAGTTGAAATTTGACCTTTTGGGGATCAGCTCTGCTTGGTTTGAAAGTAATTTGTGACCTAATTTTAGTTTCGAAAAATCACGTATGCCTTGGGAATTTTGAAAAAACTAAGTTTTTTCAATAACATTTTAATGTGAAAGCTACACAAAGTGCACTTTTCTAAAGAAAAGTGGGAAAAAATGCCAAAAAATCAAAGTAGGCCTAGACTTTCGAAATTTCGCAAACCTACTCAGTTCTTCATTCTAAACATGTTTCCTTAATAACATTTTGTCGTAAAACCTACAGAAAGGGCCCTTTACTGATGTGGAAAATTAGTTTTTTCAAAATTCCCAAGGCATACGTGATTTTTCGAAACTAAAATTACGTCACAAATTAGTTTCAAACCAAGCAGAGCTGATCCCCAAAAGGTCAAATCTCAACTCGAAATTTTTTTGTCATTTACACCCCACGTGCACTCAATCCGTGGACACACTGTATAATGAACTCCACCATGTGTTTTGTATGGTTTCCCATGACAATTACTGTCCTATTACAACATATAAAAGACTACCCAGCTGAAAATAAATGGTATTGAGACTAAAATAATAGTGCTTAATTACCACTACTCCACACAAGCATTATGTTGTTTTCTTAGGCATTCTAAAGTACTGTGATGGTATAGTCCAATAAAGATGTGCTCGGCTTACAGGCAGAGCTGGGAAAGATCGCGCCAAAAAAGATCTAGATCATAGATCAGATCGTTTTTCAAAAAAAGATCTAAGATCGTTTAAAAATAGATCTTTTCATGCAAAAACGATCTGAGATCAAAGATCGTCTAAAATAATGGTCTATTTAAAAAAGATCAATCGATCTAAGATTTTTTGAACGATATAAGCTCTTCTAAACGATCTAAGATCTTCTAAACAATCTAAGATCTTCTTAACAATCTAAGATCTTCTAAACAATCTAAGATTTTCTAAACGATCTAAGATCTTCTAAACGATATTATAGATCCTCTAAATGATCTAAGATCTTTGCACAAAATTCCTGATTATACAGTGTCCTCCAAAAAGTTCGCACCATAGAGGGAAATTTTTTAATTAAGGATTTATTTTGAAATTTAATTTTGGGGTTACCTTTTCAAACGTGGTCATGTGACTTTCGTTATCTGTCAAATATGACGTTTAAAAAACTATATCGCCAAAAAATGGGTTTATTTGTTAAAATATCAAAAAGTTTTACTTGAAAAAGTTGTTTCTTTTTCAATTTTACGTGTACCAGATTTAAAAGCTCTACTAAAATATTTAGTTTTTTGCCAATTTTTAATATTTTTATGAAATTTCTGAAAATTTTAAAAACTCGAAACTTTGTAAAAACTGTTTTATATCACTAGCTTTATCATTCTATTAATTTTTTATCACAAATTACCGATAAGAATAGGTATTTTTCAAAAAAAACGATATTTATGCTTTAAACTTCTGTTATGTTTGTTGCAAAGTTGAAGTTCTTTTTATTTGAGAGTTATCAAACTGTCAAATAAAAACAATTGCTTCTATTCTCTCCATGGCCTACTCATCAATATTGATTAATGTGAAATTAAACTTAAAGGTAATAATTATTGGTTCCATAAAAGTCAAGAATTTTGCTTAGACACGTAAAATAGTTTGATGATATTTTAATTTACTATTATTTTGGCATCAATTTAGAACTGGGAAACGTAATGTAACTAAATTTATACCCCAAATGCTAGACTAGAAATATCATTTTCTTTTGAAAAATACCTATTCTTATCGGTAATTAGTAATAAAAAATTAATAGAATGATAAAGCTAGTGATATAAAATAGTTTTTACGAAGTTTCGAGTTTTTAAAATTTTCAGAAATTTCATATTAAAAATTGGCAAAAAAACTAAATATTTTAGTAGAGCGTTCAAATTTGGTACACTTACGTAAAATTGACAAAGAAACAACTTTTTCAAGTAAAACTTTTTGATATTTTAACAAATAAACCCATTTTTGGCGATCTATTTTTTTAAATGTTATTTTTGACAGATATTGAAAGTCACATGACCACGTTTGAGTGGGTCATTTTTCATCTTTTTTAAAGCAAAAGGTAACCCCAAAATTAAATTTCAAAATAAAACGTTAATTACAAATTTCCCCCTATGGTGCGAACTTTTTGGAGGACACTGTATATAGTTAATAGATATGGATGTCTATAAATACTTTTCCTAATTTTGACATAATATAAAGTGACGTCTTTCAAAACCTGAGCAAGTGATGATACGTCCAGTTTTACGCAACTAGTTGTGTAAAGTAAAATTTTACGAAACTAGTCACGTAAAGTTACTACTCTGCTGAGCTGGTTACGTAATCAATCAGTTGATATACCTATGGAGAATTAGACTTTTCTTGTAAAATCGTGTTCACCGATTATTTATGCAATTTATAATTTTATAACTTAAGTTATAAAATTCGGAATTTTGAGAAATAGATAATTGAAAATAAAATAAAAATTATCGTAAAGCATTCATTTAAATTTGACCTCAAAATAGGTTCTTGTAGTTGTAGGTAAAGTGTACGTCAGTTTGTTTATATTATTTGTAATTTTTCGCGAATTCTGACAATTTGCACTTTAAATGAGACCTAGAGATCTCCTGAGGTAAACTGCTTTAAATGAACACTCGTTAGTAACGTAACTCGTTAGTATTCGTAATACATATATTTTAGAAATAATATGTAGATTATATGTAGAGATACAGGGCATTAAAGTTCATTTTTTAAATTGAATTATGGCAACATCTCCCGAAAAAATCAAGCTACTGAACTGAAATTTGGCACTGATGTTTTTGGGGATGGAGAATAAGCTGAAAATGCCAATTTCTACGTATCTTACAGAGGGCACCACTTGTTCTGTTCTTGGATGGTGCTTTTACTCATAACTTTTTTTAGGTTGTCTTTCTGGTCCTACAGGTCCATCATTTTAGTGCATCTTTTCATTCTGCAACAAAAAGGTACTCTTGTTTCATAACGGTCAAATCAACCGTTTGCGTTGAAATTGCCAAAACATGCCCCAAAACACCTGTTCTCTTCAAGATTCGAAAAATAAAATATTCACCTGCTGCTTTCAAATAATGCACAACGACTGTACCATTTAAAGCGAGAAAAAACTCCATATGGACAATGTCCCAAAAAATGTTCACTTTCAAAATGGAACGGATTGAAACTCGACAAAATTTGGACACCCTATTTCAAGAAAACAAATGTGTTTCGACCAATGTTCATTTTTCATTTTCATTTTCAATGTACAGGGTGGGCCAAATTGGACACTTTTAAAGGGAAACTCCTATTTTTGACGGAGATAGACGAAAACTGATATCGGTGTCTGAGGCTCATTTTTTATGATAAACTTAATGGCGAAAACCGCAAATCGATATCTGTTACCGTTCTTGAGTTACAGGGCGTTCTTCGAAAATGTGCACATGAAATCATAAAAGCTATTAGTAATTGTAATTGATAACTACTTAAGTAAATCATTAAGTGTTATATATTTTTGGAATGGTAATTTTTTGCTCTATTAAAAATGCAAAAATATACAGGGTGTTATATTTACAAAATAATATTTTTTTTCCGTAACTCGTAAATCATTGACTAGAAAAAAATGTAGTAGCAGCATTGGATTCTACGTAAAAAAGTGCTTTAAGAATGTTTTTACAGAAACACAAAATTTTCAACCCGAAAAAGTTACGGCCACTTTTCGAAATCGCACATTTTCGAAAAACGCCCTGTAACTCAAGAACGGTGACAGATATCGATTTGAGGTTTTCGCCATTAAGTTTATCATAAAAAATGAGCCTCAGACACCGCTATCAGTTTTCATCTATCTCCGTCAAAAATAGGAGTTTCCGTTTAAAAGTGTCAAATTTGGCCCACCCTTTACAGTTGATCTGTAACATTTGAAAATAGTAGGTGAAAATTTTATTTTTCAAATATTGAAGTCAACAGGTGTTTTGGGGCACGTTTTGGCAATTTAAACAAAAACGGTTGATTTGGTTGTTATGAAACAAGAGTACATTTTTGTTGCAGAATTACAACAATTACTGGGCCCAAAAGATAACCACAAAACAGGAGTAAAAACACGATCCAAATCCAGCGCAAGTGGCGCCCTCTGTGAGATACGTAGAAATTGACATTTTCAGCTTGTTCTCCATCACCAAAAACACAGCAGTGCCAAATTTCAGTTCAGCAGCTTGATTAGTTTGGGAGATGTAGCCATAACTCAATTTCAAAAAATGAACTCTTAAAGAAACAACATTTCTATAAGGCATATTAGCCTCAATCGTAATATTTTGGCCCAAAAATATATGCGGTTGCACTATGTGCCATTACTAATGACTCACCCTGTATACCTACGTTTCTACCTACATTATTTTGTAAAAAAAAATCACAGAAACGTTTCAAAAACGAACTACTTACAACAACTGAGGTCAAAATGAGAACATATTTTACAAATATGTAGATATAAAAATAAAAAACGATCTTAGATCTTTAAAATGATCTAAGATCGTCAGATTAAGATCAAAGATCAGATCTTTTTGAAACGATCTTTTTAAAAAAGATCGTTCTTTAGTGAAACAAAAAAGATCTAGATCTAAGATCAAGATCATGATCTTTGATCTTAGATCTGCCCAGCTCAGCTTACAGGTGTCGCAAAAAAAAATTTAAACAGGATGATTTTTTTAGGGTTGCTTGCGGGGAGCCTCCTAAGTGTTCAACGAAAAGATCACACTCGAACACCTGGTACGAATATATAGGGTGGTTTCCTAAACAATATAGGTAATTTCCTAAACATTTTTAGAGCAAAATGACCCTAATAAAAGTTGTAGGGGATCAAAGTATGATCAACTTTTCCTCATATTTTTTTTGTATCTCTAATATACAGGGTGAGTCACATCTAAAGTCAGAGCCGAAAACACGAGGTAGAGTTCGCTAAAATAAGCACATATGCTTAATAAACATTAGCTCAAAAACGCTTGGTTCTCCATATACAGCGTGTTGAAACTTTTCCAAATATTTTTTTAATTTCTTTCGAGCCTGTTTAGGAATTCCAACAAAATTTGATACATATTATGGGTTTTCATTTTGTGCAATAATTTGGCCCTGTTCAGATGAGCAGCGGCGTAGATACAATAATTATATTTTAAATGCCAGCATAATCACCTTGGCACTAGTTTAAAAAATCCGAAATTACGAAGAAACTGTACCAGAAATAAAAAAATACCAAGAGGCGCTTTTTGTTCCAAATTGACTGGGCTATCCAAAAAAGGCAAATTTTTTTGTTTTGGCACAGGGCCGTACTACTTTTTTATACAATTATTTACAGTAACTATTTGTATCTACGCCGCTGATCATCTGAACGGGGTCAAATTATTGCACAAAATGGCAACTGTCCAATGAATAATGTGTACCAAATTTGGTTGGAATTCCTAAGTGGGCTCGAAAGAAATTAAAAAAATGTTATTTTTGGAAAAATTTTAACACGCTGTATATGGAGAACCAAGCGTTTTTGAGCTTATGTTTATTAAGAATATGTGCTTATTTTAGCGAGTTCTACCTTGTGTTTTCGGCTCTTACTTTAGATGTGACTCACCCTGTATAACGAGTTACAGCCCATTACTTATATGACAAAAATTCCGCACGCTGCAGGGGTGGACTTATAAACATTTTTTTCCAAAAAAAAATGAGTTTAATAAAAGTTCTAGAGGATGAACTTCTGGTCAACATTTACTTCGAAACTTTTTTTGTGTCTCGAATACTTAATGATTTACAGGATATTATATTTTTTAATTAATTTTTGTCATATAATGCTCTGTAAACCGCGTAAACTTGGGAAAAACTAAAAAATGCACCGTCAGGTGGCAGTAAATAAATTGGGTGCCATTAGGTTGCCTGTCCAATCTTACAACCCACCCCACAAAAATTGACCATCTTTTTCGGAAAAGTCTTTTGATAACCTCGAAGACCTATTCCAAAAATTGAATGAGGTGGTAAATATCTTAATTGGGTGTTGTACTTTCCTCCAGTACCAAAAGACACCTCGAAAATCTGATATCCAAGAAAATTGCCCGACTCCCGATTTCTACTTCCAAGAAACGGGACGGCTGTAGATTTACTGAAATCGATGGCAATTCCCGGAACCACCCTTGGAAACTGCATTTTTTCTTATTACTCGATTTTTAGGGGCACCAGAAGCATTCAAATCTCGCCCGAAGACTCGGAGGAAGCTTTAAAAATTCCAACCCTAGAGCCCTAAATCGAAATAACGTAGCTGCCGTTCGACAAAAAAGGGCAATTCCTGCCAATCTCGTGACATTTTCAGAATAATGTTTAGATAGAAAACGACACATAAAAACTCTTTTAATACCCAAGAAAGTGTTAAAGACCTTCCTCTTGCTTCCTATTGCCAAATACGTCACCCAAAGATCCTATTTAAGAATTTTTTGTTGTGCTCTCGGAAGGTAAATTTTGTAGGGGCTACTGCACCACCCAAATTTATATTTGCCTCTATATCTTTGGCCTCTGCGTCTCGTACTTCGAGGACCTAAACCATCATTCTTCACGTCGTGCAACATTAATAAAATTAATTAGAAAAAAATTAAAAATAAAAAACCATTTTAGAAACAAGCTTTTATTTAAGCCATATATGTATTAAAATGAATAAAATAAGTTTGTGTTTTCATTAAGATAATTCAGTGCCAAACTGCGTCAAGCATTTTTAAATCAAAAAGCTTGTCACATGAAATGTTCATAAAAGTAGTTACTAATTAATTTTATTGGACAGTGATTTGTTGATAAGCAAGTACTTGCCAAAGTATGTATTTTTTTTCTTGACAGCTCGCCTAATCAGCACCCCCATTTCACCATTTGGCCTCACGCCGTGTTTAATTTTTGTTTTTTCTCTTTGTTATGGCCTTAACTGAATTTTCCGGCTGGTCTTTGCCTGTTAATAATTTTATTTTATTAACCTTCAAAATCTGCTTTGGCTCTGGCCTATTATCAAAAAATAAATAAATAACTCACCTCAATCGATAACCCTACTCAAGCTTGGATGTCTGACCTGTGTAGGCATTGGTATATAAATATCCCAGGTTTTCAACATCCACAATATTTATGAACGCTTATATCGTTGACTGATATATTATTGAAGACTGCTCACGGCTGTCACGTCTGACACATTTTTGGCTCACCATGCGCTTTCAGGAGATAAAATACAATGCAGAATACATTGTTAGCCATCAGAGCCATCTGTTTTCCACGACATAAAGCTATAGCCGTGAGAAGACTTTATAATCAGTCAACGCTTATATGTATTTCAGTGTCTTCATTGTGATAAATATTATAGGGGTCTGCATTAGGAGAGGTTTTGTGAAAATTGCACACAAGTCAATGACTTAGTCATTTTTGTTTTCATAATTTATTTATTGGATACCAATAACCTTTTTATAAACTTCTGTAAATTTGTCCTTAAATAAATCATTATTATTATTTTTATAATTATTATGTACTATTCTTTATTCGATATGTGAGAAGTCGGTAGGTATTCTGCATGACTTAGTTTGGCTTTAACAGTACATCAACTTTGCCTCAAACATAGCAGAATTTTAAAGCGTTAATATCATTTTCTTTTGAAAAAGAAATGTTTTTATACGAGCCCTAACAACTGTATGTTGGAACGAGCAGTTATTTTAGGAATAATAAGCTGTCTAAATAAAAATATAAAGGATGTTTTAGTGGCATGTCAGGTAAAGGATATCAATTGAAAAAAATGCACTCCAGCCAGGACTCGAACCCGGGACTCATACTGTGGTCGTAGGCACCCAACTAAGCTACCGGAGATACGGGTTCCATCGGCTAGGTGTTTATAATATACTAATTTTGAAATAATTATAACCTAGAATTACCAGGGCCGATTTGCCGAAGCTTCCCCTCCCCAAAAATGTAATGAATGCGCAGCACGCATAAATAGGCTGCTGAAATTAAGCGCATGCGACCGAGCGGAATTTTTCTGCGCTCGGTTTACTTGCAAGCGGCTGAAATCCAGCAGAACTATAATGAAACGTGAGCAATAAGCCGCTTGCATGCGCTCGAAAACTTGGTTACATTAGATGCAGCCATTGTGTCAACAACAATAACTTTAAAAACATTGCTTGTTTTTGTTTCAACGCCTACTTGATCTGCTTACACTGACAGCAATATGAAGCGTGGCAAAACTTGTTCCAACATTTAGTTGTGAACATACTTCGACCTCAAATGACTAAATAATTGCACCAAAAAAATGAAAAAAAAACACTTTGCACTACAAATGTTTTAAAATAATATTGAATATATTTTTAGTTGCTCCCTTAAAATTAAAAAACAAATCAGCGATCAGCGATGAATTTTAGTTGACAGCTTATTATTCCCAAAATAACACTAGCAGATAGACAGTTCGTGAAACACATTCCCAACTTGTCGGGAGGCATCGGGTGTTTCCGTTAGATTGTCAAGAATCACAGAGTTTGCTTTCCTATAATAATACAGGATATAGGTTGTCCCAAGAACGAGGAAGTGCATTAGAACATAGAATACAGTAATGAGTGGGCGTTCTTGGTGTAATTTTGAAGGAACCAGTGCAAAATTTAATATAGAGTAAGGCGATATGAGATGAAAATGTAAAGAAATTATTCACATCCCATTAGGAAATAAATAAAAATTGGGATTATATTTTTTAAGCTTTAATATTTGACTTTTTATTAATGTTTTTCTATAACATTTTAGTCTTTTTTTGTCAAATAAGCAATAGGACTTGATCTTAAGGAAATAATTACTCGCTAAAGTTTGATTTTTTTTTTTATTTGTTTTATTTCGTACAAATTGTTATGGGATTCAAGATTCAATAACAAGAAATCAATTATCTTGATCCAAAACGACGGGTAAGGCGATTCTTTTTTTCTCGTATGGTTGGTGCAGCAAGACCTGCAGCATTATTTTTTCTTTTCTTTTTGGTTGAATGTAGTTTACTCCTTTGCGGTATTATTATTTTATTACGAGAACCAAACAAATTATCTGAAGGAGCTGGTTTTTTAATCTCTTCATGCCTATTTGCAATCGATGAAAGAGTAGGTGCTATACTTTTTAAATACAGGAACTTGATCTATATAAGATATATTTTCTACGAGTTTTATTAAATCAGGTATTAGATTTGTTATTATCTTCTCATTTTCTTTTGTAAGCTTTGACTTGTCTGCTGTCTCTTTTTCTGGCAACCTAGAGTTGCACCTATCAAGGCCAGTTAAAATGCTATCCACTTTGTCATATACCAGATCCATATTGGTAAATAGGCTATTGTCAGTGATTTCAGCATACACCATCACTTTTTAAGTAGGAAATGGAACTACATGAACCTTCCACATTTTTCCATTTAAACACCCTAATTTGTACACCTATCTAAACATGGTTTCCAAGGGGCCACAAAAAGTTGTCAGAAGTACATTTCTGACATATGTACGAATTATAATTTTTTTATTTTCTTTACCGACCAACAACCAAGATAGTGACCTGTACAGGGTGTTCCCGTATATTTTGACCCACCCCTAGAGCCTATATTTTTCGAGTTAGAAAAAAAAATACTTAAATGAAAGTTGTAGGGTTTTATCTGAACCGTTAGGATCTGTTACTAGATAAACAAATGAGCGTCGCAAATTTATGAAAAAATATAAACTTACTTTTTTTAATCGAACACCCTGTATATTTGTGGATTTTTGAATTGCACGAATTTTTCCGATTCCAACAATATAAATATGTTATATGTTTGCTCTAAGCATTCGCATGATTAATTCCAAATTGCAGATAAATAAGATCTTTATATTTAATCAAGGTTGCCATGGAAAAACATTTCAACTTAGGCAAGGGCATTCCTCCATTATTTTTGAGACAATACACCTTGGTACCCTACAACTTTCATTTAAGTATTTTTTTTCTAACTCGAAAAAATAGAGGCTCTAGGGGAGGGTCAAAATATACGGGAACACCCTGTACAAAGACTTTTTGGACACCCTGTATATTGTATTGCAATCCAGCGCCATATCAATATTAATATATAAATTTTCCGTCACCTTTTTATACTTAAAACATAAAAGATACCTATAAAAACAAAACTATTCATGAAAATGTAGGTCGTCCAGGAAATTTAATATTTCTTTCTCATCTTTGTATTCTGTATCTAATTCCTGTAAATTTTTTCGACTATTTAAGAAATTATTATAATATAAAAAGAATAATTATTTATACTATTACTAAAAATAACATAAATACAGGGTCGTCCAACTTTTACCTGCATAACTTCCAGATATGGGCGCAGTTACAATGTTTTTCAGGTGGGGCAAGAACACAGCCATTTCCAAATACATATTTTATTAAAAAAGAACAGGTACAAACCGCGAATATAATTATTGTGTGACAATGCCCTTTAAATGGCAGCACACTTAACCTGCTGTATGTTATGCTAGGATCACATAATATAGATGGGAGGTTTTATAGTAAGAGGTATGAGCCAAGAGCCGAATATAATATAGACGAGGGAATTGAGGAACAGAATTTAATAGGCAAAAATTGGCACTTGTGTCAACTTCCAGAGGGCTTCAAATGACTTACCTGGCCGTCTCCACCCCCTCCCCCCCCCCAAATGACGCCTATGCTTCCAGAATTGATAGAAAATAACAGTTTACGTTATTTTTCCTTAAAACAGACAGCTAACGTAAAACTAATTCAGCCTATCCACTTCCACCAGTGCTGGAGAACCATCATATTTTTATCCATCATATTTTTTAATAAAAAAAAAAGATATGCTACTGGAAAAGCAACCTTTTTTGCATTCATTAAGTTTCCCAATCAATTATAAGAAAAAACTATTCTTGACTTTCTTTCGAAAAATGTAAAGTTTTTGAAAAACTTATTTTTGTGCGTTTAAAATTTTTTAGCAGAAGAAAATCAAAGTAGGTCTAGGCTTTTGAAATTTTGCACACCTACTCAGTTTTTAATTTCCAAAAACTTTCCTTAATAATGTTTTGTCGTAAAACCTACAAAAAGGGTTTCTAGATTTGAAAAATCAGGTGTCTTTGGAACAAAAAATAATAATTTTTGTTAGTACATCAGGATTTTCTCTTAAGTACCTACACAATAAGTGCACAAGCTTACACATGTTCCATCTAATACAGGAGTCAATACATGTGCGCAAATGTGTATGAATGCAGGTGTTACATTCTCTTGAACTGAATATATTTCATGGCAATTGGGTGTATCCCAACAAATTCCATTTTTAACTACTAAATTTATCTTGTCCAGCTGCTTTACATTACGTCCATATTGTCGTTTAAACCACTATTTGTTGGATAGCATTATTGTACATTATTTGAATAATTATCTTTAAAGGATTTGCGAAATTCTTGTGTAACCGGGTCATTCATCATTAAGGATATAAAATGTTCTAGCATGGAGCCAAATAAACTCTCACTCCTCTCTTGAAACGGGGTTCGCACATATTTGTATACCATGATCTAAAAAAATATCTACTAATGAAAAGGGAAGACTTTATTCAGTTTTTAACAGGCTATTAATGTATTTTTATTTAATAGAATAGTAGTATTTATTAAACAAAATGAATATTTAGTGTCCCCATTATAATTTTAAAAGAAATGGCTCGTGGCATATGGGACAAATGCTTTGGTAATTGGCAACACCAAACTAGTTTCCAATATCTAATGGAAATTATGTATGGGTCTTTCGGAGGTGTGCAGACCACGACAGGTACCTGTTTCGGGCTTGTTGGCCCTCATCAGGCAGACGTAGCGCATCTCACCGAAAAACCCGGATTACGTTGGCTAAGTGGAATCGGAAATAGTATAATGCGGTGAGCATTTACCATCCAACACCATCTAGCTAGTACTGCCAAAACCAAAGCAATGCGAGTGTGTATACATCGACCGGTCGATCGACATATAAAAAGAACTCGGCAAAGCGATAAAAACATCATTGTCTAACTTAATTTATTACCTTTTCGGCTCGCTTTTAGATTTCCTAATGTAAATCCTTTTCTTCTTTTGTAAAAAAAAATATAATTACAATGTCCACAAATGTATTGAGAATTAACACTCTGCACAAAATGCCACCAGTAATTTGACTACACATATTAAACGCACAAGTTTATTCTGTTGGTGAGCGTCAGATCTTAGCATCTCATGGCCAATATAAGAAATCTGTTGTGATACAGTAATAAGCCCACTATTGTATAATAAAACTGCCAATTTGGTGGGATACTTCCATAAGATTGTAGCAATTTTCTCGTGCAGCAGGTGGGTTCTACCTGCGCTTTCGCCTGTCGTACACGGAATGTGGGAGCACGTTTATGGTGAAGTATGGTATCCAAGAATCTGGCGGTAACAGCGGTTCACAGCGTGCATCCAATCAAAGGGTACAGAGGCATGGGCACAAGCACTTCCTTCTGGCTTCCCTCGGCACTGGGGCACTGGCGACTGGCGTCGTGGGTGCCGGGCGGCGTGGCGGTACTGGCAAAGCCTGCAGCCTGCCGGACGTTCACCCGGGTACCCGATCAGCTGTCGACGCGGCTAGTGGGCTTTTGAAATGGGCGGTGCGCACAAGCGGCAAAGCAGCGCGTCGCTACATAAACAAATTAAACAAGGTTTGGCTTTGCTCGTTTTAGACTTTTTGGATTCTTTTCTGCAGTTGCGAAGCGTTGCACCGCTAAAAGCTAGCCGGAAAAGTGAAATTTGCATTTCCAGGGTACAAATTACGAAATAAATGGGTTTTCAATTTTGCACCAATTGTCACAAAAAATCTGTCACTGGCTCCCATACTATTATTATACTATATTAATAGACGACTGCATTTTTATGATCATTATCGGGCTAAAAACGGCCGAAAAGTACCGTTTGTATTGGCCCTTTCTCGGTTGGGGGAGGCCGCGAAGCGGCCGACCTTCGTCGTTCGCGGGTAGGGGAGGGACGGGCGCAGTGCGGAAACGCAATCTCGAGGTCGGCCGATGTTTCTTCGCTTCAATACGGCCGCCAGAAGTGGCAGTAAATCGGGCGCCTCGAGGATGCGGTAGGGTTTTGGGGTGGGACAGTTCCGCCGAAAACTGTCCCGGACGGGAGCGAGGCGAAGAAGATGCTTAAATAGGGTCGTAGGGTGAGGGAAATCGCAACGGGATGCGAGAGGAAGGTCCGGAGAAGAGATTTAACACTTTTTCGGATTTTTAAAGAGGTAAATGCGAGAGTTATTAAGCTTTTTTCCCGGCAGATATCGGATCGTTTTTATGTGTCGTGCTGCGCCTAAAAATTTGTCAAAAAAGTCGCGAAATTGTCAGAAATTGCCCGTTTTCGTCGGGCCGTAGCCACGTTATTTAGGCTCGGGGCCGCGAGGTCGGCATTTTTAAAGCTTCCCCCATGTCTTCAGGTCGGGTTCGGACGCCTCCGGCGCCCCGGAAAAATCGAGAAATGAGAAGAAACACGCAATTTCCGAGAGTGGTTCCGGAGGCTTCTCGGACGGATTTTTGCGAGACCGCCGTGTATGAGACTTCTTGGACTTTCATATTTTGACGGGCCGGAGGTTGGAATTTCCCGTCAGGTACGCCAAAAATCGCCCTTTTAGGTTACGGAGAGCTTTCAAACCGCGACTTGACGGTGCATACCGGGCGTCGACATGCGCGTTTTTTCGCCGGCCGGAGACCTCGCACCTGTTGAATATCTGCGATTCCGAAATGGACGTATACTGGGGGTGAGGATTTCAAGTTACCGAACACCTGTTGAATATTTGCGCTTTTTCGAAGCCGTCGACGAGGAGGGTTGGCATTTTTGATTTTTGCCGCCAAAACCACGTACGTCCCTTAGGTTATGGACGACTTTCCGACTGAGAATTTAGTTGTAAATTTACGATACAACATAACCTCGAAATTATTTAAGCGGCCGTAACTCCTATGCCGTTAGAGATACGGGGTTGCCGTTTGTTTTGATTGCAAGCAGATGGGGGGAGGAAAAAAATGGACGACGAAAATTTTTCATGGCCACCTCGATTTTGACAGAACAAATGCAACTTTGCTATCTTTAGAGATAGGAGATCCGGGTTTCCTTTGTTGGGTTGCCCGGGCGAAATGATTGAGAAATGAGAAAAAAAAATTCCATGGCCTACTCGATTTCGCCGGAAAACACAACTTTTCTATGCGACGAGATAGAAAGACGGGACAAAGTGCGTTAGGTAGAGGATGTAAAATGACGATGCGCCGAAAAAAAATTTTTCCATGGCCTACTTGGATTTTTCTTAAGTGAATAACTTTCTTATTAATAGAGATAGAGACTTGCGGTTTTCTTTAATCGGCCCCATATGCCAAGGGGAAAATTATCGAAAAAAAATTTTTTCCATGGCACACTCTGTTTTCCCGGAACAGATACAACTTTTTGTTTGGCGAGATAAAAATTTCGTTCTGACGGCGATCGAACGGGTGGGGGGAAAGAAGAGAAACGACGGTAAAGAAAATTTCCCCGCCTACTTGGTTTTAGAGAAAACAACGAAAACTTCTTTATTTATAGAGTTCGG
The DNA here is from genome assembly GCA_963920635.1 of Pseudeuparius sepicola. Classification (NCBI taxonomy): domain Eukaryota; kingdom Metazoa; phylum Arthropoda; class Insecta; order Coleoptera; family Anthribidae; genus Pseudeuparius; species Pseudeuparius sepicola. The sequence goes on along the minus strand of OY987302.1, from coordinate 38,425,293 downwards.
AAAAACATGAAAAGTGCGTTGTTACTCTCTGAAGAAACCCTGTAAATTTTGTCTGAGAAAAATTTTTCCTGCGCCCACTATATTTTCGAGAAAACGCGTGCAACTTTTTCGTTTTCAAAGGTAGAAACTTGGTTTCTTCGTGGATGTAAAGGGCACGCGAAAGTAAATAAAAGTTACTCGAAACAATTTTTTCCCAATCTACTTGATCTTCGAGAAAAACGATAAAACGGATTCCCGGAACTTGGCCTTTTTTTTTTGGGCGGTTTTTTTTTCAGAATTGCCCTTTTTTGGACACCCTGTATATTCGTGTTGAAAAAAATTTGCCTCCGCTACTTGGTTTTTGAGAAAATACGCGCAACTTTTTTATTTTCAGAGATTGGAATAAACGGAAAAGTGCACGATCACTTTCTCGAAACACCCTGTATATTTTACCCGAAAAAAATTTTTCGTCCACCTACGGAATTTTCTAGAAAACGCGTGCAACGTTTTGTTTTTTTTTTTTTGTTTAAAAGAAGCCTGTCACGACGAGCGAAGCGAGGAGCAATGGCCGGCAGAGCCCACGCTCGAGTTACCCGAAAGAAGACTGTCACGACGAGCGAAGCGAGGAGCAATGGCCGGCAGAGCCCACGCGCGAGTTACCCGAAAGAAGCCTGTCGCGACGAGCGAAGCGAGGAGCAATGGCCGGCAGAGCCCACGCGCGAGTTACCTAAAAGAAGCCTGTCGCGACGAGCGAAGCGAGGAGCAATGGCCGGCAGAGCCCACGCGCGAGTTACCTAAAAGGAGCCTGTCGCGACGAGCGAAGCGAGGAGCAATGGCCGGCAGGGCCCACGCGCGAGTTACCTAAAAGAAGCCTGTCGCGACGAGCGAAGCGAGGAGCAATGGCCGGCAGAGCCCACGCGCGAGTTACCCGAAAGAAGCCTGTCGCGACGAGCGAAGCGAGGAGCAATGGCCGGCAGAGCCCACGCGCGAGTTACCCGAAAGAAGCCTGTCGCGACGAGCGAAGCGAGGAGCAATGGCCGGCAGAGCCCACGCGCGAGTTACCCAAAAGAAGCCTGTCGCGACGAGCGAAGCGAGGAGCAATGTACGGCAGAGCCCACGCGCAAGTTACCCAAAAGAAGCCTGTCGCGACGAGCGAAATGAGGAGCAATGTACGGCAGAGCCCACGCGCGAGTTACCCAAAAGAAGCCTGTCGCGACGAGCGAAGCGAGGAGCAATGGCCGGCAGAGCCCACGCGCGAGTTACCCAAAAGAAGCCTGTCGCGATGAGCGAAGCGAGGAGCAATGTACGGCAGAGCCCACGCGCGAGTTACCCAAAAGAAGCCTGTCGCGACGAGCGAAGCGAGGAGCAATGGCCGGCAGAGCCCACGCGCGAGTTACCCAAAAGAAGCCTGTCGCGACGAGCGAAGCGAGGAGCAATGCACGGCAGAGCCCACGCGCGAGTTACCCAAAAGAAGCCTGTCGCGACGAGCGAAGCGAGGAGCAATGTACGGCAGAGCCCACGCGCGAGTTACCCAAAAGAAGCCTGTCGCGACGAGCGAAGCGAGGAGCAATGTACGGCAGAGCCCACGCGCGAGTTACCCAAAGGAAGCCTGTCGCGACGAGCGAAGCGAGGAGCAATGTACGGCAGAGCCCACGCGCGAGTTACCCAAAAGAAGCCTGTCGCGACGAGCGAAGCGAGGAGCAATGTACGGCAGAGCCCACGCGCGAGTTACCCAAAAGAAGCCTGTCGCGACGAGCGAAGAGAGGAGCAATGGCCGGCAGAGCCCACGCGCGAGTTACCTAAAAGAAGCCTGTCGCAACGAGCGAAGCGAGGAGCAATGTACGGCAGAGCCCAAGCGCGAGTTACCCAAAAGAAGCCTGTCGCGACGAGCGAAGCGAGGAGCAATGGCCGGCAGAGCCCACGCGCGAGTTACCCAAAAGAAGCCTGTCGCGACGAGCGAAGCGAGGAGCAATGGCCGGCAGAGCCCACGCGCGAGTTACCTAAAAGAAGCCTATCGCGACGAGCGAAGCGAGGAGCAATGGCCGGCAGAGCCCATGCGCGAGTTACAAAAAAGAAGCCTGTCGCGACGAGCGAAGCGAGGAGCAATGGCCGGCAGAGCCCACGCGCGAGTTACCCAAAAGAAGCCTGTCGCGACGAGCGAAGCGAGGAGCAATGTACGGCAGAGCCCACACGCGAGTTACCCAAAAGAAGCCTGTCGTGACGAGCGAAGCGGGGAGCAATGTACGGCAGAGCCCACGCGCGAGTTACCCAAAAGAAGCCTGTCGCGACGAGCGAAGCGAGGAGCAATGGCCGGCAGAGCCCACGCGCGAGTTACCCAAAAGAAGCCTGTCGCGACGAGCGAAGCGAGGAGCAATGCACGGCAGAGCCCACGCGCGTTTTACCCAAAAGAAGCCTGTCGCGACGAGCGAAGCGAGGAGCAATGGCCGGCAGAGCCCACGCGCGAGTTACCCAAAAGAAGCCTGTCGCGACGAGCGAAGCGAGGAGCAATGACCGGCAGAGCCCACGCGCGAGTTACCCAAAAGAAGCCTGTCGCGACGAGCGAAGCGAGGAGCAGAGGCCGGCAGAGCCCACGCGCGAGTTACCTAAAAGAAGCCTGTCGCGACGAGCGAAGCGAGGAGCAGAGGCCGGCAGAGCCCACGCGCGAGTTACCCAAAAGAAGCCTGTCGCGACGAGCGAAGCGAGGAGCAATGGCCGGCAGAGCCCACGCGCGAGTTATCTAAAAGAAGGTTGCGGCGGCGAAGCCACCGCCCGCCGCAGGCCTGGGGAGACGCCCAACCTGCGCGCCAGCGCAGGTGGGCGAATTGCTAGTTATTATATTAATATGAAATCATCTTTTTTCAATTCCTTATGGTCTATTGAATCCACCCCTTGACCTTCATAAAATCAAATACAGCCATTGCTCTCCGTTTTAGTTACCCAAGCTTCTGCACTGATTGCATCGTTTTGGTGCCATATCACAATAGATTGTAAATTAAAGCTTTTCTCAATATTATATAGTGTTACATCCCAGAAACTTACATGTTAGCGTAAAAGCAGATAATAAGTCTTACGGTATAGTATTACCTACTCCACTCAAAAGGGATCAATGTTATGGTTAGGTAAAGTGGCTAGGGCCATATGTAGGGCGATAAGGGAGGATAGGTTGAACAACAAAAATTGTAGCAGAAACAGAACAAAACCAGCTCTTGCCAGAGATGCTTGTTTTTTATTTGCATCCCCGTAATTATCTTTGGATTATTTCAACCTCTCATTTTAATAATAGGTCCCTTTTAGTGAGCAGGTGAACAGCAGGTAACTGAGAACCTGAAGATTGAGTTATTTGGTTTGGTTATTTTATTTTTATTTATATCATTTTTATTTTTATTTATGCACACTCACCTACGCATATTGAACAAAACATATAGGTAAAAAGATAAATAATAAAATAATTAAAAACTCATTATCCAAAATAATTATACTAAGAAATAAAATAATAATAATTTTACCTTGTACATAATCCCATACTTGATACAGAATCTCTGTAAAAGGAATTTTTAATGCAAATTTGGTTGGCCAATTTTTCATGCTTCTCCGAGATTAATGACAAGTGCCCCAGATCATGTTCATGGCCTACATGCTGACTAATTAAACTCACTCGGTATTTATTGTTTTTCATTTCAACTTTTATGCAAGCTGGGCAAAAACTATTAATTTCATTGGATTCATGGGTTTCTAAATGCCGTAAATATAATTGCCCGAACGATGGTAAATATATTTAATAATGCTTTTGTTATTATTAGTACAAAAATTGCCTCTTTGTTGGACAAATTGTGTCCAAGCCCGAGCACTATTTTGCAATTTATTTTTCCAATCGACAAATTCCTCACGTGAATTAAACTCAAATGTGTCTGTTTTAATTTGAACATTACGTTCAGTTTCAAAATGGACAAGAAATTTGGTTTTCGTAGCATTAAATTGGCAAAGAGCATTTTTTTATGGTAAGTAAAATCTCTTAAATTAAATTTCTCACATCCGTATGTAAACTTTTTTTTGGGAACAACATCATTAACTTAAATTGTAAAGGGTACTAAATGCTTTATTATCGCACTCACAGCAGCACTTCTCCATTACAACAAAAATAAAAACTAGATCCCTACCTACTCCTTTGGCACAAAATCACAACAGACCTGACATCAAGGAATTTCCGTCCGTCGACGAGTATCACCTGACGGCAGAACAACACACGGCAGAACAACACACCACCTCGTGTTGTGTTTCGCGAGCTCTCTGTATCCGCTAGTAAAAGCACTGCTCGTTCCAACACATAGTTGTTAGGGCTCTTATATTATTAGTAATTAGTAGATTGATAAGCTAGTGACCAGTGATATCCTAAAATAGTTTTTAGGTAAGACGTTATCTTACTACCCCATTCAACCCTGTATACCTATACACAACTTGGTGGTAAAGCATTGGCCTACAATAAACACAGTTGGCTGCGTACAACATGATGCCATACTCCGCATTACTATGTATAGCCGCAGTCTCTCTTGGATGCCAAACACAGCATCCGTGCTTATAGACAACCTACACTGCTCTTTAATTATTTTTTAATCGTTGCAATTGTGTGTTGTGGGAGCGGACGTTGTTGGACATCATTAAAATTAAAAAGTCTCTGATTTTTTTATTTTTCCCAAATAAATGTATTTTGAGCTGTGGATTACGAAAATCCAAAATACATGGTTTTCCATGACGATAGGTGTGAAACACAAAAATATTAGAGTTGAATTTTGAACTTTTGGTGATCGGACCAGATTGATGAGGGTAATTTCGTAATTTTTTTTTTCGGAAAATCAAGTAGGTACTTACCTATGCTCTCAGAAGAGCTTGAAATTTGTTGTTGGTTTGGGTATAGATGCCTTTTTGTAAAAGATATCAATGGGCGCTGCAGTATGAAAAAAGAAGGGGGGCATTCGCCCCATATTGTGGCAGTAGGCCGCGATGGCTACTGCCATATGAAAAAAAAGAAGGGGACATTTGCCCCTTTGTGTCAGTCCACATCTAGCACTAGATGCCGTCGTATTAAAAAAGTCGCTATACGTCTTGCGCACTCATTGGTGGATTGAGTCACGTGACACATAACCTTATTTCTACCGTCCGATGGATGATGAATCGGCTTGTTATAAACGCATAGTTTACTAAGTTGATTGGATGAAGTCCGATATTATTCAGACCTATCTTGTCTCATATTTTACATTGCGTATGCCCTCCTTTTTCAGCGATGGGCGCTGCACTATGAAAAATGAAGTGGTAATTATTGCCAATGAATGAAATGTCGTGGGGTAGCCAAAATTTTGCCGAACGTCTGGCGAAAATAGGGAGTACCTAGCCAAAATTTCAAGAAAATCAGGGGTGGGTTACACCATTGGAAATGACTACCACTTCTTTTTTTCGTAAGGCAGCACGTATCTCTGCCGTCTGCCACAATATGGTGCGAATGCCCCCTTCTTTTTTCATATGGCACCGCCTATCCCCCAAAAAGGAGAGCATACGCTCTTTATTGCAAAGATGCTTGAGAAAAATGCACTTCCGACGGCTTCCGAAGTATCTAAATAAGTTTACTTTGGACGTGTACGGAGTTAAATGTACGTCCAAAGAAGTCACGTGACTCAACTCGCCACTGAGAGCGCAAGACATATACTGACTTTTATATAGGTACGTCAGACGTATAGTCCGAGAGGTGAGTGACAAAAAAATGCAACAGTTTTAGGAAGGCTGGTTTTTTGATAGTGTAGTATTTAGGGTGTATAAGAATAGCCTTGCCGTCAGTCAGCCAGTTTCGTTAGCGTTTGGCGCAGGGGCGGCTTCAAAGTTGTAAAAAAACCAAGTACCTATGTCGCAACTGTTTTAGAAAATCTAAAACTTGGCCTATTTAGTATCAAAACAACTAAACAACGATGTGGATGTAGTCAGCTTTGAAAATATTGCAACGGGCCGTGTCAGCAGCGCTTCAAACTAATAAAAAATATACAGGGTGTCTCACCACGAACTGCATCGATCGATATCTCAAAAAGTAAACATATTTTTTTGAAAATTTGGCATCTGACCAATGTCAATGAGTACTATTCATTTAAAGTATTTTAAAAATGGCGGCACTTCCGGTTATACCGGAAGTCGATGGCAACTTCGTTATTTTGAATGGAACACCCTATATTTTATTGCATTTTTGGATTCTAGGGAAAATTCTAAGTACATTTCATGTATCATGTCCTATACCTAAATTAAACTGTTTTTGAAATATTTGCCATTTTAGAGAAAAAATGACAGATGCAGACCCGTACTTAATTGACAGTTTCTTCATAACAGCTACATATTTCTTAAAGCGCTCTTTGGCATTTTGCAGTCAAAGGCTTGGTGCAGAGAAATATCATAAAGAAAGTTTCCAATCTTGTACAGGGTGCTCACAAAAAATTATTCAAATATTAATTCAAAAAATGCTAAAAACTCAAAATTTTCAAATAGAAACCCCCATTTTTTTGTTGTAGCCGTATTACGCACAAAAAATTAGGGAAAGTTTGTGTTTGGTTCCCTATGTATACCTAAATGTTAGCATCTCCACCGACTTCCACAATATGGGGCAAATGCCCCCTTCTTTTATCTTAGGGCAACGCCCATCACTGCAGACTGCCACAATAAGGGGCAAATGCATCTCCCTTTTTCATACAGCAACGCCCATCATTGCCGACTGGCATAAAGGGCCGAATGCCCCTTCATTTTCCCTATGGCACTGCCAACTGCCACAGTAAGGGCAAATATCCCTTCTTTTTTTATTCGGCAGTGCGCATCGCTGCCGACGGCCACAATATTTATATTAATATATATTTATATTAATTATTATATTACTAATTTTATTTTACCTTCAAAAAATTGCCAACTTTGTTTTTCTTGATAAATGCTTTAGTAGTAAACATTTTAAATATAAATGATAAATCGGAACCACAGCAGCAGAATAGGTTAGATTAGAATCAGAACCACAGGTTTGAAGATAGTAACTTTTTGATTAATTACAGAAGCTGAAAACACAGGAGATGAAAATAATAACAACATTAATAAAAACCTCAGTAAAAACTAAAAACTAAGAACACATCTGCACTTATAGGTTATTATCACAAAATATAAAATTAAGATATTTCCGTGATTCGGAAGCTGGCTCCCAGAATTTTAGTGTAGACCAGTAAAGTAGTGATTTTAGGGAGCTAGCGTCCAGTGTGAAGCTAGCTCCCAAATTTTTCTTTTTACAGGGGTATTAAAAAAATGAGACTGAAAAAAGTAAGGGTAATGAGAAAACTAGACGGTGGCAGGGAGAAAAAAAAAACAAATATGGAAATACCTATAAGTATTTTAATAGGAAAAATTGCAAAATTATTTTTCCTGCTCCCTCCCCCGTAAGTTCACTTTACATACCTACTCGCCAACAGGCCCGAAAGCGAAAGTGAAATGTTCGAGGTGCCCTGTTATTTTGGTTGCTAGCTGCGAAAGTGGTTGCTAGGTACAAAAAGTATTGCTTAGCAACCTTTAGGCAGCAAGGACCTTAAAACCATTAATAAAAATATGTAGCAACGCGAATCTTGCGTCAATTTTAATAGGTTTCACAACAATCGTTTTACAAACTGGTTTTAATCATAAAGAACACGAATTATACAAAAACAATATTTTAAATGTTTCTCTGGCGCCAAATAAGAGCCGCATAACAGAACAGGTTTGACAAGCACCGCGCTACCGGTGGGGTAAGAGTACGCGATTATACCCCGATTACTGTAAGAAGTCCCGATTTTGTCAGATGACATTCTCCACAAAATCCCTAGGAATTTTTTGTTAACCATGGGTATAACTTTGGTATATGTGTCTCAACTAGTTAATGACGTCACTCATTGATTTATGATGTGAAAAGATACCCAAGTGATACGAAAAAAAGAAGATAATAAATTAAAAACCCTATTGCAATCGCCATTATACGGCTACAAATAAAAATAACTATGACTACAACTCATTTTAATAATAATTTCAAACGTCATGAAAACACTTTCATTTTGGTATTTTGGTATAATCGTCTACTTGCGATAGCGTCTATGGTGCGTACTCAGGCAAATTTAATTTCGGTGTTGTGAAAGTGACAGTGAAAGTTTTCCGGATCGTTCAAAAGGGTTCAAACATTGGGCAGTGAAAATATTCGCGGGTTTTGTACGTTTCGTGAGTTTTACCGTTATCTATGTTGTTCTTGTTCGTGTTATTAGTAGTAATTCATTGTGCAAATGGGCTCATTACTGACCTGCACTTAGGAGCCGGTTGCATTTTTTGCTGCTTTGATGCCAACTTAGGATGGCGAAATTACCAATTGACAGTCCCAGTAAGGACTTCTTAAAATAATTTTACTATAGTAATTCGTAGATCCATGGTTCAAATCTCATACAAAGCTCAACGTTTTTTATTATTTTTTATTATCGCTGCATTCTGCCTCTTATATTTATCACTGATTATCATTTTTAGTAATTGAACAAAGGTTATTTTGAAGATCTTTATTACCCACAATCTACTCCATATGTATTTAGAGCTTTATTCAAAGTACCTATATAACTTGAAATTTTCGGTAGCAGGAAAAATGTAATACATTGCACGATGCGTAAGCTGTTTTTTGGCCTCGGAGGTACTTTTAATGACCGACGCAACGCTTGCGTTGCCTCGGGAAAAATGATGGGAAAAATGTTTTGCAGGTGGATAGCAGAGACGTAAGAGAGTTGAAAAAAATTAAGACAGTGGCGTTACAAACGGCAGTGGCGGCGGGAGAAATTGCGAAATTATTTAAATCAATTCCGATGGGGAAAATGTTTTGCAGGTGGATATTAGGGACATAAGAGAGTTGAAAAAAATTAAAACAGTGGCGTTATAAACGACAGTGGCGGCGGGAGAAATTGCGAAATTATTTAAATCGATTCCGTGATGGGGTAAATGTTTTGCAGGTGGATAGTCGGGACGCAAGAGGGTTGAAAAAAATTAAGAAAGTGGCGTTACAAACGACAGTGGCGACGGGAGTAGCAGGGAAATTCGTAATTGAATTCGGATCGGGTAATCGCTTTACAGTGGGTAGGAGGGGAGCCCGAGGCGGCAGGAAAAAATAAGACAGTAGCGCTACAAACGACAGTGGCGGCGAGAAAAAAATCACAAAGTTCAAAAGCTGCAGCTTTCCGACTGAAAACCGTTTGTAACGCTCTGGGTTTTTTCTGGGGGACGGGTGGGACCCCGAAGGAAAGAAAAACGCGTGGATGCTACCGTTACAAACGTCAGTGTCGGCGAGAAAAAATCGTAAAGTAAAAAAGTTGCAGCTTTCGGACTGAAAACTGTTTGTAACTCTCTGAAAAAAACGAATAATCTATACAAGCTTTTGGGACCAGGAATTGCTAAGATGTAATGCGGCAACCTCGCCGTGCACAGGCACATGTTTCCAAGAAAGCGGTGGCCGTTTCCTAACGTAACCTAAAGTTTGTAAAGGTACCGCCCACACGTCTTTCTTTCCCTCGGGATCCTACTCGTCCCCCAGAAAAAACACAGAGCGTTACAAACAGTTTTCACTTAAAAACAATAACTTTTTCCATTTACGATTTTTCCCTGACGCCACTGTCGTTTGTAACGCCCCATCCCCGGTGTTTTTCTGTTCCTTCGGGTTGCCCCCGTCCCTCGGAAAAACCTCCACCCATTACAAACAGTCTAACTCGAAAAATAGCAATATTTCTATTTTAGAATTTTTCCCCGACGCCACTGACGTTTGTAACGCCCCATCCCCGGTGTTTTTCTCTTCCTTCGGGGTGCCCCCGTCCTTCTGAAAAAACTCCACCCGTTACAGACAGTCGAACTCGAAACAAATTCCTACTTTGGAATAAATAAAAACAAAAATGTAAAAGCGTAAATAATAAAAAAGAAACATATGTAACCAAAAAATAAATATGTATTTACAAAAACAAATTTCTACTTTGGAATGAATAAAAACAAAAATGCAAAACCGTAAATAAAAATATATCATAATTATACATACCTATGTAAAAAAATAAATAAATATGTAGTAGGTAGGTATATTATACATATTTAACAAAATAAAACAAAATTATTTGGTTACGTAAAAAATAATCACAGCTGCTGTCTTATTTACCAACTGCCAATTTGAAAATTCCTTTTAAACAAAACAAAGGCAATCTGTCATTTCTGGTTTACAATTTTCTTTTATACCAGATCATTGCGTAAAATATTATATGTGAAGAGAAACAATATAGCTGTCAGATCTGATAATTCATTGTGGCTGAATTAAGTAGCATTTCGCCATCTATCTTTGAACAAAATGTTGACACAACAATGAATTTTGCATTGTGTTTTAACTCATTTCTTCTTCGGGATCCCACCCCGTCCCCCAGAAAAAACCCAGAGCGTTACAAACAGTTTTCAGTCGGAAAAGTTGCAACTTTTTAACTTTGCGATTTTTTCTCGCCTCCACTGTCGTTTGTAACGGTAGCACCCACGCGTTTTTCTTTCCTTCGGGGTCCCACCCGTCCCCCAGAAAAAACCCAGAGCGCTACAAACAGTTTTCAGTCCGAATAGCTGCAACTTTTTAATTTTACGATTTTTTCTCGCCGCCACTGTCGTTTGTAACGGTAGCACCCACGCGTTTTTCTTTTCTTCTGGGTCCCACCCGTCCCCCAGAAAAAACCCAGAGCGTTAAAAACGGTTTTCAGTCGGAAAGCTGCAGCTTTTTAACTTTGCGATTTTTTCCCGCCGCCACTGTCTTATTTTTTACTGCCGCCTCGGGCTCCCCTCCTACCCACTGCAAAGCGATTTCCCGATCCGAATTCAATTACGAATTTCCCTGCTACTCCCGCCGCCACTGTCGTTTGTAACGCCACTGTCTTAATTTTTTTCAACTCTCTTGCGTCCTTACTATCCACCTGCAAAACATTTACCCCATCGGAATCGATTTAAATAATTTCGCAATTTCTCCCGCCGCCACTGTCATTTGTAACGCCACTGTTTTAATTCTTTTCAACCCTCTTACGTTCCTAATATCCACCTGCAAAACATTTGCCTCATCCGAATCGATTTAAATAATTTCGCAATTTCTCCCGCCGCCACTGCCATTAGTAACGCCACTGTCTTAATTTTTTTCAACTCTCTTACGTCCCTACTATCCACCTGCAAAACATTTTCCCCATCGGAATCGATTTAAATAATTTCGCAATTTTTCCTATTGAGATATACGTATTTCCATTTTTGTTTTTTTTTTCTCCCCGCCACCGTCTTTTTTTCTCATTACCCCTACTTTTTTTCAGTCTCATTTTTTTTTTCTAATACCCCCTGTAAAATGAAAAATTTGGGAGCTAGCGTTGACTGAACACCCAACGGAGCTAGCTTCACACTGGACGCTAGCTCCCTAAAAGCACTACTTTACTGGTCTACTGTAAAATTTTGGGAGCCAGCTCCCAATTGGGAGCTAGCTTCACGGGCATAAGATATGTTAGTATTACCGTCGATGGAGGAAGGTAAAGATTAGTTTCCTAATGCAAAATACCGACTGACTCAATACTCTTCGGAAGAAGATGGAGCCACCTTCGAATACTTCTCGGCGCGGTGGGGGAAACGAGACTTCCCAGTCCGACACGGTTGTTCGGTAGATGGCGCACTTGCACCATCCTCGGATTACGTCTCGGCGTTGAGGTGGAAGAGAGGCTTCTGTCCGGTAGATGGCGCACTACGCACTTGTAATGCGGCTTCCCAAGACGAACTTTTGTTCGGCAGGTGACGCGCTTCGCCGCTTGCCAAATCTGTTGATTTGACCTTGGTTGTTTGCGTTTTTTGTGCTGGTACGAATGAGTCATCGCCATCGATCGTCGGCTGGAAGATATATTTTAGATTTTGTATTCCAGCGTTCGATTCGAGTCGCCCGGCCGCGGCCCCGCCCCCTCTTTGCCTATGGAGGCGTTTTTTTTTAAGTAGCGAGTAACGTTATTAATTGTTAATGACAAATTTCTCGAGTCTTTTTAAAATAATATTTTTATAATGGAGTTATAACGTTGATTGATTCCTTCCTCCATCGACGGTTATAATATTCATATACAACAAGGTGACCAACTCCTGGCTGACGAAAACCGGGACAGTAGTTAGGTACCTAGCCAGGGGCGGATGGGACCACCGGGACACCGGGCAAATGTCCGGTGGGCCGGTCATTCGAAGGGCCCCGGAGGGCCGCAGGCTCGAAGGCTCATCGGCCATCGCATCTTAAATTTTAAGACAGTCTTAACTACTTGACAAAACAAAAGGCAATCATTGTTACAATAACTGTTGTAAGTAGGTAGTTAATTTAAGATAGGACGGTGCAACTGGCCATAATTAATTATTTTTGTTTTGTTATTTTTTGTTCTATTATTTCTTTACGTGTTTTACGGAAACGTAGAAGGGCCACACCATTATTTTATTTTTATTGAACTCGAAATTTCGACTTTTAAAGTCGCAGTCCGACTTTGAAGTCAAAATGCCGATTTTGAACTCAAAATTTTGACTTTAAATTTTGGCTTTGAAAGTTGGAAGTTCATAAAGTCGAAACTTCGAGTTCAATGTCGGAATTTCGAGTTCAAAGTCGGATTTCGAATTTCAAAGTCGAAATTTCGAGTTAAAAGTCGGAATTTCGACTTTATAAAGTCGGAATTTTGACTTCAAAGTTGGCCTTCGACTTTAAAAGTCGGAATTTCGAATTCAATAAAAATAAAATAACGGTGTGGTCCTTCTACGCTTCTGAATGTTTTGTTATTTTTATATCTTTATATTTAGAGAAAAAAGTTTTATTTGTTTTACGAGAGTTATGATTTTATTTATGTTTTCATAAAACATGTATATTTTGTTTTATTAAAAAATTACATTATCTACATTGTTTTTTTTAATTGTTATTATAATAATAATTAAGAAAAGAAAAATCTAAAGCCAAATGAGATGTTTAGGGGCCGCTTGAGAGACAAATGCCCGGGCTGGTTAGGTAAAGCCCATCCGCCCCTGTACCTAGCTATTTTTTACCTATAATATGCAACTGTCAAGTTTTGTAGTTTAATCAACTTATGATTTTGTTAGAATTGATCTAGTTCATGCTTTTAACCAATAAATACCACCCAAGGAAAAAAAAAGAATTTGTGATCAAGTAATATAACAAAAATAAAATTTAACACAAAGCCACAGGTACATAAATTAAAAAAAAAAAACAAATACTGGCTGTTTACAATATACAGGGTGGCCCAGGATAAGTGAGCCAATATGTGTAAAAGAATAAAAATTTCGCGTTTAAATTTGATTGTTTGTGGTTCTGATTTCCTTGACTAATGACTGGAAACTAATTTTTAGCATATTTTCGTTTTTGAAAAATCAAGATGGCGTCGACAGCGACCATTTATTTATTTTCATTGTAGGTTAAGTGCCTTTTTTTTAAAAGATAACAAAAAAATTCATTAAGAAAAGTTGTTCCCAATTAAAATTACCCCAGGGTACCAAATTTTGGAAAGATCGGCCTACTTTGTTTTCCCACTTTTTTTTCTAAGGCGCTAAAGAAAAAATGAAAAAATTAAGTAGGCTGATTGTCTCAAAATTTGGTACACAGCAATAAGTTTTAATTCTAAACAACTTTTTCTCATAAAATTTTTCGATACCTTGTATTTAGAAGCCATTTTAGCGCGTTAGAAAAAGGAAAGAGTGAGAAAAACAAAGTAGGTAGGCCCATCTTTTCAAAATTTGGTACCAGGTGGTAACTTTTAATTGGGTTTTAACAAATTACATAGGGTCTTCGGCTCTCTTGCGGGCATGAACATTTTTGTCGATTTGAAGTTTTTTTAGCACAGCGCGAAAAATTGGGCATGGAGGCCCATTTCTTTTTTAACGTCACCTGGCTGGCCAAAATTGCCATATTTTATTTTCTTATCTATTTTCTGTGCGGCCTAAAATAAAGGAGAAAATCGCTTAATAAGAAATAAACAAAAAATGCATAGCCTCAAGAGAGCCGAACACCCTGTGTAATTTTCTGAAACTATCTGAGTACCCAGTTGCATAAAGCTTCTTAGTGCCATCAATTTTCAATATGATAGTTTTCCTCTATCTCTTAAAATAAATATGCTAGGGCTATTAAATTGTTTTGCTCAATTATTTTTATTTTTTATATTGCGCGTCAAGTTGGCTATGGCTGCCGATTTCTTTTGCAGCACCACTTAGCTGTCCAAAATTGCCACATTTTTGTTTCTTCACGATTTTTTATTGTAGGGCGCAAAATAAGTGAGAAAATCGCGGTGGTATAGTTCTAAAATAATGATCCTGTATATAAAAAATAAGTTGATCAGTTATATAAAATTTATAAAAAATATTACAAAAAGTAAAGTATGAAAGAGACATTTAAAAAAAAACTATAAGTTTTAAGTACAGGGTGGACCAACGTTTGGCGCCCTGCCGGAGGGGTCACCCATGGGGGCCCTGGTTATGATGTATGTAGGATATGATGTATTCATATCTAAATAGATGTAAATTCTTTGCTCTGACTGTCACCAAATCCAAAGGTAACTCAATTTAGAAAGAGAAAAATATTTCTAAAATTTTAGTTGAAATGTGCATACGGGCAAATTTTTGAAGTCGGTTTTAATTTTTTCGTTAAAGTTTTGTTATATTATTTATGCTGTAAACCGTTGATTGAATCTTCCATCGACGTCTAAACCAAATTTTCTGTATGAATGACAACTATATATAAATTTAGCTAGACATCATATTTTTTATGCTTAGGTATGTCAGTGTTAATACTTATGCTTATGAAATATTGTGTATAATAAACGATATGCTTTACTAGGTATGCTACTTCAGTACCTTATATCACATAGATAATCGAATAACAAAACATGAAGATAATATTATAGGTATATTCCGTTGTTTGAGAATCGACAATATAAACTTTGATTATATACCTATTATAAACAAGGATTAAAGGTATCAAAGCCTTGTTGTGGAACTTTGGAGAACAGATACGTCGTTGTTCCCTTCCTCCATCGGCTGCGAATATGAAAAAATACTAAGAGATACTTTTCGTTAAACATTTTTCTGAAGTAATAAATTCTAATAACACCCTGTATCTCCGCAACTGTGAGCCTCTGAAGCTTCATTTCAACCTTAAGTTTGACGGCTCATCCGATCATGTGACACGCCAAGTTTGAAGAAACTATCTCGTATAATTCTAGAGATACTAAAAAATACGTGTATTTTTCTCTAAACTTCTATGATCTGTATAAAAAAAAACTAAGGCCCGTAGAAGAAAATAATATATGAAGAAGTGCCCTTATTTTGACTCCAAGAATACGTGGTTTCATTTTTGACCATCATTTCAGTTACACCCTGTATACAATGTCTTAGACTATTTTACGGTATAACTTTCCAATACCGCCCTGTTTTCGAGATAATAATAATAATGACAGAAAGTTGGACACAAATGGGAATTTTCTTTATTTGAAGTTTCTCTAAACAAATTATTCTTGATAAAAGTTGGTGCTTGTGCTTGAACTCAAAATCGACCTGTAAAAATTTAAAATTTCTATTCGTATACAGGGAAGGTTGAAAAATATGAAAATTCCTCAAGAGTAAAGTACCCTTATTTTTAGAACTACAGCAGTATAGCACTAAGAAAATTTGTTTGGAATCCCAAGAAAATGTCAAATATGAATTCACAGCCACCTATTCAAAAGAAGAAGAAAAATCACACTTTCGCATTTTTTATTCACTGTATAATATATAATATTAATATTCACATCTTCAAGCATGACAGTACGATACCAACGATTTTTATTTACGTTCAACTAGCATCTTAAAAACACTTAATAACTGAAACTTCTGCAAAGTTTGTCGTTTTTTGTGTCCAGGTAAAATACTACTACAATTTCAAACATAACTTAGCAACTAATTTGTGGAACACAAAAATATTTTAATAGAGCAATAATTTAAGTTATTTAATAAATGACAATTCAACAATAAAAATATCACAACAAAAAAATTATTACGAGAATAAACATTTCAGTGACTACTCTACATGTGACCCTTCCTTCGCTTCCTTTCGCCTTCAACCAGCGACTATCCCACTAGGCAATATAACAAATTTTTGAGGTAATTATGGAACGTAGTGTATGCACCGCCCGATTTTCTTGAAATTTTGGCTACCCACCTATTTTCGAGGTCCCTGACCAAGAATCTAACCTCAGTTTTTTGAGGCCGGACGTAGTTTCCGAGAAAATGAATTTTCAAATTTCCTTTTGACACCCGACACCCCATTTTTCAGGGCGACATTTGTGGTTATAATCCAGATACATTTTTAGTGTACGCAGCTTAAACTGATCACCACCCTATGCTGCAGAAGCCGCAAAATATGGTGGTGATCAATTTGAGCTAAATTCATCTCGATTATAACCAAATATTACCGTGAAAAAGTGGGTCGTCAAAAGGAAATTTGAAAATTCATTTTCTCGGAAACTATGTCCGACCTCAAAACACTGAGGTCAGATTCGTGTTCAGGGACCTCGAAAATAGGGGGGTAGCCAAAATTTCAAGAAAATCGGGCGGTGCATACACTATGCTCCATAATTACCATTTTTGAATACGCTTCTTCAATGTTTGAATACGATTTTGCAGACTTCTAAGCTTCACAACTCACAACGCTTTCGGCTACGGCTTTTTCAACCTGTCCAAGTTCAATTTTTTGTTTTTTTTATACGACTCGTGCTCGATTTGGACAAATAACTTGGGCAACCTGGTAACTTACAAGGTATTGCACCTAAAAAGTAAGTATATTTTGTAAAAATATAATGAAATTAACTAGCCATGAAAATTTAAAACCTTTAGCCACAGAATAGCCACTTACGGTGGCCACTTACGGTGGCTATTTCTGTGCTTTAGCTAAACGTGGAATTTTTAAAGGTGCACGTAAAGTTTCACCAGTCGATTCTACAACACACCGTTGATTGAGGACCATCGACGAACACACGTAGTCTCCCTTTCAATGTCTTGTGTTAAAAGTGTTGTTCACAGACCTACAATAACCCGAAGCTTTATGAAAAATATATAAAAATGTAACATATAACTTACCTTAGAATGTTTCTTGACTACAAAGTCAGCCCTTTTTATGGCCTGCACCCATTTTGCCCTCAAAACCGGATCCTTGGGAAAGGCAAAAACTGACACTTTTGGCTTTGGCTCGGTTAGGTTAGGCAATTTGGGCGTCGATTAATTCGTTCCTTCATCGACGAATTTGGGACACAACACTTCTCGGGCATGGCTGAGAAAACACAAGAAAACACCCATTTTGATATTATACATACAACCAGAGACTTGCCTTGATGGCAAGACCTGCCTTGATGGCAAGTCTCTGTATACAACAAAACACACTTTCACTTCCTAACCTCCGTATTTAGGTATCCTTTATCTGATGGCTCAAAACATGAAATGTTTTTGATAGGCACACACTAATTATCGGACTAGAACACCACTGGTCCTCTGCACACTACTGTATCCACCAAATACACTTAATAACAATCACAGATTACCCAGTAACGATAATATAAGTGGAAATAAGTAAACGAGGAAAACGAGGAACAGATACAGATCAAAAACAAAAACAGCTGGACGTCGTCGCGTCGGACGACAGTAGTTGTATGGTCTTGTCCATAGGTGGCGGTGCGCTGACCGCGTAGTTTTCTGCGCTCTTCCGTCGTCGATGGAGCGACCTTTTGCCCGAACCGTTGATTGAAGATTCCTTTCTCCATCGACTGACTCGAATGGTGGTTTTGGAATTTGGTGCCACCGTACGGACGCGTGTCGGTGAAATGTAAGAGAACGAGACAGAAACATTTAGTAACAAGTGGGAATGTGACAGACAGACCATAAGGATCATATTCGCATGCCACCCTAAGGGAGGATATCTTCCCCTTCTTCAATCAACGGTATTACAAAATATAAGAAGCGTATTTTCTTCGCTTAAAGTTATTATCTGTCAAAGCAAAGAGTATGCAAGGTCTATATTATTATAGAGTTGATAATATGCGAACGTATGTAGTGCTGCGCTGATGCCCGGGTCAAAAAAGGGTCTTATCCTTTGTTGTTTATCAATAACACCTAACACTCCTCTTCATTAAACCTCGATAAAAAAGGGGAAGATGAAAGATTAGTGATTAGTTATTCTTCTTCGTATCCTGTTTTGGCGTCTGCCCTTCCGAGCAATTTAGCGACTCGGGGCCTTCGCCTCCTCTACGTTGGGTCGGGTATGTCCAAGGCCCGTAAAGATCTTGGGGTGTGTCCAGCTTGATACCTTAGTTTTTTTCCTTGGTTTTTTTTATGTGCTGTATTGTGTATACAAACTTTATGACCTTGTCTTTCCTTGATTCTCTTATTTCAGCCTTTCCCTCTTCGTATTTGCTCTTCCTTTTTCACAATAGAGTCCTCTTGTAAGCTTGAATTCTCCTCGTATTATCTCTTGAAACTTGAATTGATTAAACACTGATGAATTAATTATTTTATCTTCTCTGGTATCTTTTCCCTGCCTTCCTTCGCCCGCCGATTTGGAGGAATCGGTAACGACACGAGGCGCCACGTCCGGCAGGGCCGGTAGGCAAGGTTAGTAGAGGCATTATGCAACTAGGGTTCCTTTATTAGGAGAGTTGTTGCATTCAACTGTCATCATCAAATTACAATTGGTTTTGCATAAAAGTAGCGACTCTGAGGTAAAGCAAAAACCATGTGGGATGTTGTCTCATAGGCTTGCAAGTAAATTTTTGAGAGAGTAATCAAAGCAGTATGAAAATTTGACACTATAACGACATTGCCATTTTAAATTCAAAATAATTCAAGAAGATTACAAAATAATGAACATACACATAATCTTGCAATCATCCGTTGCGACTCAACAAAGAGTGCCTTTTGCAAAACTAATATGTGGTTCAAGGTTCAGTGCGCATTTGAGCAATAGCAAAGGTAACTCTGAGAATTATTATTTAAAATGATTCCAGTATCACAAAATGTTCCACAAAGTTATTATTATAAGAAATGGTAATGCAGAGGTCTTATAGAATAAATGAAGACTAAACTCAATAAAGTAACAACTGCGAGATGATTTTACACATAATATAAGGTAGATGCCTAAATATACCTAGTCACTCTAAGTAATAACTATTTATATATTTAGTAATATAATATTATATTTTAGATTACAAAATTAACTCAAATTTCCTGGTGCACAGCCACCAATAACTATTTTGGATGATATATAAAAAGCAGAACATCCCGTTGCAGCCCTTAATGGTGAAAAAATTATTGGACGAATTGGGCAGATCTAAATTAAAAGCAGAGCGGAGGCTGCATAGGAGATTTTGCCTTTGCCATTGTTCGGATATATTTTCTAAATTAAAAACAAGCTGAAAAAATGATTGCATTTTCTATGTATTTTCTTGAAATAACTTATCGAAGATACTTACCAAATTATGAAATAAAATTGTGATTAACCTACCTAAATTGGGAATCAGGAACCTTTGGCACTTAGAAAATACTTCTTTTGCACACACCAAAACTATTTGTTTTTGCACTCGACGCGCGTTTCGCTAACCATGTTAGCATCTTCAGGAGATGATTAATGCCTGTTTTATTACATTGACAATTTCTTCATGAATTAATTCATGAAGCCACTTCAAGGACAAATTAATACAAAAAATCGTTTATTACACTGGCAATTTCTTCATGAATTAATTCATGAATTTCTTCATGAAGTTACTTCACGAATTAGAGCATGTTCTATTTTCCGTCAAGTTTTGCGTGAACTTCAGGAGTACTAACATTTAAAATTTTAACGCAAGGAAGGTTATATTTTGATACTGGTTTTTGTTTGAGGCATTAGACCAGGAATAGAGGAGAGTACATAATTTTAAAGATAATATACTTAGATAAAAAGTGTGTAAAATGTTACAATGTTTTATTTATGCTGCCCTCATTCACGAAATAATCACAAAACTCCTCTCGGGCAGCAACGCACGCCTTTATAAAGCTCTTCTAGGATGGAACTAGGACATTCGGGTCTCAAAAATTATGTAATGTGCATAATGCCAATGTTATGGTTTGCTCTTTTCCCACATTCATATTAATTTGTAGTCAAAAAAACTCTAAATCGTTTGTCTAAAATGCCAAATGCATTTTCAACTACTCTTCTAGCCAGACTTAATCTGTAGTTAAAGATGTTTTGGATGAAGATGGATATGGTTAGAAAATAGGTTCTGATAGAGGAAATGCAGCACAAAAAATTATTTTGTTATTTATTCTCTTGTGTTGGTATTCGCTAGAATCTGACATAAGGTGACAAAAAAATTCATCAATTTCTTCATCAGTGTAAAATAGAACTTGTCGTGAATTAATTCATGAATTTATTCATAAACTTATTCATGAATTAATTCATGAAGAAATTGTCAATGTAAAACAGGCTTAAGTCTAATGAAGATGAAGTCTAATGATTAGACTTAATCGTCTTCTGTTAGCGTTAGCGAAACTCTCCTGCAAAAACAAAGTTTTCGTGTTTATTTTACCATTTTATTTGGTATGGGCATAATCAAAAATCATGATTTAAAATAGTAAAAAACTATATATTAGACTTGTGATGAAGGCGCCGGTATTCATTTTAATCTGTAAAACTTGAATACCCTATATTCTTTCCCACACCTCCACCCATGTTCATTTTTTGATATATCGTGATGCCAGCTGATGACTTTGACTATCTTTATAACCTAAAATATGCTCTTGGTTTACGTTGCTACAGAAACAATCCAAACATTTCTTCCTCAAAGGATGGAAGATATATATCTTATTCGCAAATTACATTTATGTAACTTACAAATAAGATATATATCTTCTGTCCTTTGGGGAAGAAATGTTTGGATTGTTTCTGTAGCAACGTAAATCAAGAGCTTATTTTAGGTTATAAAGATAGTCAAAGTCATCAGATGGCAACATGATACTTTCAAAAACTGAACATGGCTGGAGTTGTGGGAAGGGAATGGTGGGTATTCAAGTTTTAGATATTAAAATTAATACCCGCGCCTTCACCAAAAGTCTAAAATATCGATTAAAACAGGGACCCTTTAAAGTAAGGGGACCCAGTATTATACTTTCCAAAGTGAGGCCGTTTCTTTCCCCATTCTAATGGTCTCAATGATGCCAACTATGCCATTTTATTGGAGAATCTATGGATATAACAGGTACTTTGATTGTTAGTAAAAATTAATATGATTTCTAAAAATTAGACTTGACAATGTTCTGTCAACAAACACAGAATATGGCAAGTGCCAAATGAATCAAATTTATATTATATTTGAATTTGGCTTCCTGCAATTATTTCCAGGAATTTAAGTAATATAAGTAAGGTAAGTCAGTGCTGATTTTGCTTATTTGAGAATTTGTCGCTATTGCACCTTGTTACCAGGTTCCTCAAACCATTTGTAATATGTAGGTATAATAGGTACGTACTTGAACTTTCTTCCCTTGTTGAATGTATCTACCCAAAGAACTTTCACAGATTTCGGGATGGACTAATAAGATTAGGTCTTGTACTTAGTTCTAATCATGTAGTTTTTCTCGGTGCTCATTTTTGTAATTTTATTTCTCTCCCAAGGTACCTCACAAACGTAAAATAAACTTATAGTTAATAATTTAATATTTAGGAAATACCATTTTTGTTTTGAACTACTACTTATACGTAATGCCCACGTAATGGGAATTGCAGGATTACTAAAGGTGAGACAAGAAAAATCTGGTTGCAATTATTGGGACTACTACAGGCGGCCGCATTACCTTTAACTGACTATCTGGAAGTTTGAAAACTTAAAAATTGTGAATTATGATGGGAAATATTTGGAATCTATGGCACTAGCATGTCACATAAAACTTGATGGCAGTTGGACACTGACATATATAACATAACCTTGTACCAGCCCACTTATGTGGTCTCCTTGGAGATATACAGAAAACAAGGCTTCACTTTTCCTATGTGATAGACTGTGACATGCTGGGTCCCCTTATTTTAAAGAGTCCCTGGATTAAAACATTTCAAATTAAACATCCACTTATTATTTTAAACCATGATTTATTTGCTTGTGCAGGTAACAAATAAAATAAATGCTAAAATAAACCTCTTAGGTGATCACAAGTTTCATTTCATAATTTGGTAAGTAACTTTGGTAAATTCTTTCAGGAGGATACATAAAAATTGCATTTAGCAGCAGCGCATTATTTCAATAATTTATAAGAGCTCTAAATAAATCCGAACAATGGCAAAGTCAAACTCTTCTATGTACCTCCACTCTGGTTTTAATCTGTCCAATTCCAATAATTTTTTCACCGTTAACTGGTCTGCGTAAATCGCTGTAACGGAATGTTTTGCTTTTTATATATGATCCAAAATAGTTCCTGATGGGTGTGCTGCACCAGGAATATGAGTTTCAAGTTTTGAGTCTAAAAATAATATTATCTATAAGTATATAAGTACCTTTGTAGTTAGGGGAAAGTCGGGTAAGTTGACGGGGTGGGTAAGATAACGAACAGTAGTTTTTGACTACCTACCTAATATTACAGTTTTGGGGATAGTGGCGCCATCTCATCGAGAATAGACGAATTAAGTTTCTACTGCAAGAGGGCGCTCTCGCTACATCGCTATAAATCAAAAGCTTCCGTTCATTTTGCGGCAATGTGCTATTGTATTATTGCCTTGTTTTATAAGATTTCACAGTGACGTTTGGAGGTGTATTGACCACAAAATATATAGGTTAAGAAATGCGGCGTCAATGCTTTTGCCTGGCAACACCGTTGACAGGAGGCAGAACGGTCAGCGCCACCTTACCGGGTTGGATGAACCTTGGTTGGAATTTCTGTAAGGAATTCTGCGGGGGGGGAGGGGCAAAGGGGGAGAAGCGGGAAATTTGAACTGGGATCTCCCACTGGAATATTAAATTACTTTTAATTATTGCTTTATTTCAAAAAAAGAGCGCATAATGTGATATATTCCGCCACATTATGTGTTCCTTCTCAGAAATAAAACAATTAAAAGGACTATAGGGATATATTAAAGCATTTTCGTTTTTTTTGTATATATTTAAAACAAAAACCAAAGAACATATCAGGCAGGTATAATAGTAATAATTCTCGCCCTCACAATACTCCAATCTAGGAGTATTGTAGGGGGAGGGGTGGCAATTACTATTATTTAGAACTATTGTTGTCACCACCACCAATAAAACAATATACAAAAACTTAATAGAAACAAAATAAAAATTAACTCCTATTTAGAAAATAAATATCACAAGGTCCTTGGTCTTCTTTCGGTCTGGATAAATCACAGATGAACAGTCTTGGTCATTGTTAATATTCCCAGTCTACCGAACTTGGTTCGGCAATCGGGGTCGGGAAACATGTAATAAAGAAAAAATCGATTAGAAAGTTCCTTATCAGCAGATCGCAATAGCTACAAGTAAGGGAAGCAAATATGTTAGATTAGGAAATAATGAAAACAGTTAGAAATTTTTAAACTTCTTGAGTTTTTTAGTATGACCCTCACTAATTCGCTTCGTACCCTTTTTCTCCCTGATATACTTAAAAATAGTTAATCTCACATGCTGAAGTAACTCCGGCCATGTTTGAGATTCTTCGGGGATACGCCACCTGCGGTGTCTTCTATTCTCAAATTAAGTTGCCTCCATTCTCCGTTTCAACAGTTTCCATTGTATCTAAAATAATAAAAAGGTGTTATTTTAAACAGTTAAACAGAAAACTACTACTGGAGTTAAACAATGACAAACACAGAAAATAATAACTGCTGAAAAACAACGACTACTAAGTAGACGGGGCTTTCAGTACGAGTCATTTTAGCAGTCGAACCAAACTGGTTCGACTATGCTTTTACTGACTATTGTTATTAACCTAGTGGTAATAACATAATAGACAAGAAGAAACAACAGGGGAATAAATATAACTTGTAACAGTGTCTCTAAAAATAGCCCCCTAACCATACTTTTCACACTGCCTATTCATATTTGGAATATTCCTCGAATAACACACGGGAAGAACTATTATGGGTTATGGCATTAATAAATAATAACATATTTGACTTACCTTGTTCGAGATTGTTGATAATTTGTTTTTTTATTAAACATTGAAAATTTGCAAACTCATAACTCATCGATCGCCAAGGCGTCTGATCCGGCGATTCTATTGGTCCAACCCTCAAAGAAATAACCAAGGATAGAGGGAGCAACAGCCTCAAAATACATACGTTTGTAGTCAACCAACATCTTATGCAAATTTACCGAAGTAAACAAACATTAGGCCCGTGTGTACGTTTACCTGGGATAGGTTATGTCCTGAGAAATATCAATGTAGCCACATACCACACACTTTCTGCGTCCCATTGTATACAAAATCAGACACTATATCCTAAATACTAATAAATAGCCTTTAAATTAACAGAAAAACAATTAAAAACGGGAGAAATGTATACGTAAACAATCGGAAAACTTGACATGCTGGGCATACACAAAACAAATATCGCTGAGTTAACGGACGCGGCGCCCGCGGCAGCAAAAGCAGCGTTGCCATGTCGGGCGGTTTGAAGTATCTGTGACGATTTTATTAAAGTGATAATTAGAAACTATAATTACACTGCAATTTAGTTTTAGTTTAAAATTGTTACAAACTAGAAATTAATAACTACATTTGGTAATTTAGCGTTATGGGAGGTGTGCCTTCATTGAATCCCATTATTAAATCCTTCTATTTTGAAATGAAATGCTGTAAACAATGGAGTACGCGGCATCACTCAAAAAGATGTTGGCTTTGTTTACTTTTTGTTCTTACTCCCTCTATCTTTGGTTATTTCTCTGAGGTCCAACCCGTAATGTATAGGCAACCCGTTTAACATAGGGTCGCGTTCAGAGCGAATATAGCTCACTTTTTGCTACCTTCGATCGTACTCTTCGGCCTTCACAACCCGACGTAATGGCCGACCTGTGTTGCCAATGCGCCGGACCCAGTTGCATACCCCTGGTATTGACAATAAACAGTGTTCACTTGCTAGTTATAGTAGTTGTTTGTTGGGTGGCAATACAGTTTTGGTTGATTCTGTGTTCAGCGTTGAAACGTAGGTAACAAAGTCTAACATAACCTAAATGGGTAACATGGCGCGGGCAAGATGACGACTTCGTTATCTTACCGCACATTCGTCTTGTTACCCGCATATTATTTCATGATGTTTTCTATAATCTTTTTTTTTTTACAGAATGCCACAAAAATATATTAGAAAGAGCAACAGGCGATCTTGGAGTGAAGCTAATTTAAATGCAGCATTAATTGCTTTAGATGAGGGAGACGCTTGTAATAGTGTCGCTACACGTTATGAGATTCCTGAAGCAACTCTGTGCCGATATGCTAAAAAGAGACGTTTAAGTGAATCTCTACCACAACATGGTGGGAGATATCGTGATACATTTAGCGAAGCCCAAAGTGAGGCTCTTGCAAAATACATTAGAGACATAGACAGAAGAGCATTTGGGATTACAAGAACTCAACTTCGAAAATTAGCATTTGATTATGCAGAGCAGAATAACATACCTCACAGATTCAACAAAAATTCTAAAATGGCGGGCAAGGACTAGGCACAGTCCTTTTTAAATAAAAATAAAATTAGTCTTCGAACTCCTGAAGCAACATCGATAGGACGTCTGATGGGTTTCAACAAAGCTTCGGTCCAAAGATATTTTACAATCCTGAGAGAGATCCGTGAAAAACATAAATTTGATGCAAGCAGGATTTATAATGCTGATGAAAGTGGGCTATCCTCGGTGCCCACGAAGCTGCCAAAAACTTTATCTCCTACGGGGTCTCGCCGAGTTGCACGAATAGTCACTGCAGAGCGTGGCAAAAATACAACTGTTGTCTGCGCTGTTAATGCCTTGAGAAATTACGTCCCTCCTTTTTTTATATTTAAACGAATACGTATGAAGGAAGAACTGCTATTTGGAGCACCTCCAGGATCCGCAGGTAGAGCTCAGCAGAATGGTTGGATGTCTACTGAGTTATTTTTGAAATATTTAAAGCATTTTAAAAATTATACCAACCCTACCCCTGAAAAACCTGTTTTGTTGCTAGTTGACAATCATTCATCCCACATTTCCCTGGAGGGGATCTTGTTTTGTCGGGAAAACGGAATCATTATGGTTGGATTCCCACCTCATACGACACATAAGCTACAGCCCCTAGACGTGTCGTTTTTCGGACCCTTGAAGACGTTTTTTTTCACAAGAATGCGATTCCTTTGTTGTAAGTAATCCTGGTCAAGCAGTCACCGATAAAAACATTTGTCGAATTTTTAATAACGCGTATCTAAAAGCTGCAACAGTAGGAAACGCCGTGAAAGGATTCAAGAAATGCGGAATTGAGCCGTTTGATCCTAATGTTTTCGGGGAAGCAGATTACGCGGTGCCTGAAACAACTGAAAGATCAAATTTTTCACAAGAATTGCATGAAATTCCATCAGCTAGAAGGGACACTGGTCATTCACAGTCAAAAATCAACTTGATGGAATATTCATCGGAAGATGAGCTTTCCTTAATCCGTTTTGTAAAAAGTGCTCAAAATTCGCCATTACCCCTTGCAGAACAAAGTCCACCTACTGCAAATAATGAAAACGATCCAACTCCTAATTGTGAAAACAAAGAAAATAGTACCCCAGCAGTTCCAGGTCTGTCTAAAATAAATAGAAACATTTTCGGAACATCAATTCCTAATAAAGATGATCGTCCAGGGCCTAGTGGAGTTCAAACTAAGCACATTGAGCTTCCCGGGCCTAGTGGAATTAAAAAAAAGATGTGTCGTTTCAGGATTGTGAGAGCCAAGATACGGAAAATAATGACCCAAAAGAAATGGTATCGCTTTGGAAAATACGGCCTTTCCCAAAGTATGAAAGACCAGAAACTAAAAGGGGAAGAAAAATGGTAACAAGTGTAATTACCAGCACGCCAATAAAGAAACAGTTAGAGGGGAAATTAGAAAGCTCAAAAGCAAAAGGAACAGACCAAAAGATTGAACATGCAAAAACGTGAAACCAAAGACAACAAGAAATGTCAGTCCACTAATGCAACTACAAGGGAAGAAACCGTAAGTCCCGGCTGGAGTGCATTTTTTCAATTGATATCCTTACCTGATATGCCACTAAACATAATTTATTATTTATAATTATTACAGGTACTAAAAATCTTTCTGTGTTTCATATTCTGGCTTTGACATTGTAGGTTAGAATTTCCACGTTCGATACTTGCATTAAGTCGCTATATGTCGAATATTGTGGGTGGAAGAACAAATAGGAAGTTTACATAACCAACAATAATGAATGGTTTCCCTACACCCTCTAACCCCTTCTAGTAGCTGTAGAAGACGCCGAAGTCTTCTACATCTCACCGCTACTAACTATATATCAATTGGAATAAATAACACCTAGCCGATGGAACCCATATCTCCGGTAGCTTAGTTGGTTAAAGTGCCTACGGCCACAGTAGGAGTCCCGGGTTCAAGTCCCGGCTGGAGTGCATTTTTTCAATTGATATCCTTACCTGATATGCCACTAAACATCATTTATTATTTATAATTATTACAGGTACTAAAAATTTTTCTGTGCAATATATATAATAAAACTCACACTGAAGAAATAGTAAATAGCCTTTATAAAAATTATATTTCCTTAACGTCGCCAACTTACTCGACTTTCCCCTACTTATAGTGGTTATGTACCTACCTTATATGTATATCATTCCCGCAAATGTTACTTTATTGATTTGGTCTCCATTTATTCTATAGGGCCTCTTCATTGCCATTTTCTATAATACTAATTTTGCGGAACATTTTGTGATACTGGAATCATTTTAAACAATCATTCTCACAGTTACTTTTTTTCCTAAATGCGCACTGCACCACATACTAGTTTTGCAACAGGCACTCTGTGGTGAGCTGCAACGGATACAAGTATAATGCACAGATTTTCTTGAATAATGATGAATGATGAATGACGTTCTAGTGTCAAATTTTCATACTGCTTTGATTACTCTCTCAAAAATGTACTTGCAAGCCTATGAGGCAATATCCCACATGTTTTTTGCTTTACCTCAGAGTCACTACTTTTATGCAAAACCAATTGAAATTTGATGATGACAGTTGATTGCAACAACTCTCCTAATAAAGGAACCCTATATGCAACAACCTATATATATAACCCTTGTTTATGGATAGGTACTCTAGTTAGCCAATGTCTGACACTGACATAAGGACATGACGACATGACAGAAATATAGTAGATAAGTACAGGGGACAGATTTTGCAAAAAATAAAGTTGGCCAACTGTTTTTTTGGTAGATTTTAATAGTAGAAAATTAGTAGACAATGACTGGGCCACTTTAATTTTTGGCGCCATCTGTTGCTTGTATCCAATATTGCTCTCGTATCCTTATGACTCTGTCACACATTGGCTAACTAGGGATTTCATAAACAAGGCTATAACCAGCCCATATAAAACAACCAGTAGTATAACTTACTCTTGAGAAATCGTCCCTAAATTCAATGACTTTGAGCCATAATGGGGGAATAGAGGTCAGAGGTGTAGTCTGGAAAATCAATTCCGAAATACAGAGTAGTATTAGTAAAGTATATAGTGCGTGGTAAGCACAAGCAGCTCTGACCCCTTCCTGGGATTCTTTATTTAAAAATACTAGCACAAAGCACAATTTACAAAAAAGCACACTCCACAGCACTGTAATATCCCTCATACAGCCAAAAAAGAACTGCCCAATCTCCCCGACACTGCATCCATTTGACAGAATCTATTCCCCAATGGCGGCTGCGCGAACAGGTGAGCAGAATTTCCCCGCCAAGGGGAGTAAAACTGCTGGTTGTTTTATACAGGATGTTTCATAATTGCATGCTGATCCGGCAGGAGGATATTCCTTGGGCGATTTTAAGACACAATTTTCATATTAACATAGGTCCGGAAACGCTTCATTTTCGATATACAGGGCGGTAAAAATTGAAGAAAAAATCGGTTTTTCTTCAATATTTTGGGAGACTGGTTTAGATATTTTTTTGATATTCAGTACACGATATCTGCGTATAAAAGCAAGTATTTTAACAAAAAAAAAAAATTTGTTCTGATTCCACCAGTGGCGTCCCCACAAACAGATCGATACACATTTTTGAGAAAAAAAATGTGACGCCAATGCTATTTTTCAAAATAAGAATTATTTTCCTAGTCTTTGTTGTGTGTCTATCAAAAATGAGCTCTTGATTTTTTGGCCTACGACGGACGGTTTCCGAATTAAAAAATAAAAAGCATTTACTTGCTATGCCGCTATGGCAGATTAATTTATTATTTAAAATCTAGTAGGCCACTGAGATTTAGTTTTGTGTTTACAACCATTTGTCAAAATTTTCACTTCAATACTTTATCTGAATGTGAGTGATTGCATACTTGCAGGTGGTCGACATTTTCAACACCTGATATGATTTAATTAATTTCATTGTTAAGATTTCAATAATAAATTAATCTGCCATAGCGGCATAGCAAGTAAATGCTTTTTATTTTTTAATTCGGAAACCGTCCGTCGTAGGCCAAAAAGTCAAGAGCTCATTTTTGATAGACACACAACAAAGACTAGGAAAATAATTCTTATTTTGAAAAATAGCATTGGCGTCACATTTTTTTTCTCAAAAATGTGTATCGACCTGTTTGTGGGGACGCCACTGGTGGAATCAGAACAAATGTTTTTTTTTGTTAAAATACTTGCTTTTATACGCAGATATCGTGTACTGAATATCAAAAAAAATATCTAAACCAGTCTCCGAAATATTGAAGAAAAACCGATTTTTTCTTCAATTTTTACCGCCCTGTATATCGAAAATAAAGCGTTTCCGGACCTATGTTAATATGAAAATTTTGTCTTAAAATCGCCCAAGGAATATCCCCCCTGCCGGATCAGCATGCAATTATGAAACACCCTGTATACTAACCTTTGGAAGCACCCGTTTTCGTTTTGCTATTTTGTAGTTGGCACTGACAACCATATGTCAAAAATCAAAAATTAGGTTTAGTTTTTTGTGGTTCCTTTAGCCTGGCGATGAGAATTTTTATAAGTGTGCATTATTTTATTATTTTGTTCGTCGATCCTCTTTACCACTTTTATTAATTTATTTTTTCTTGGAGAAGTAATTCATATTATTAGTTATAATTTGTGCCAATGTGGAATGCGCCTTGTTCTTAATCAATATTGACTATTTAATAAGACGTAAAAATGTCCCAGAGATACCTTTTGAGGTAATTAATTGGACTAGGTAGGTATAATTTCTAATTTTAATGTACGTCCAGCATTTTATGGCTTATGTTTTCTTGTGCAACGATCCATTTTGCATGCGCTAAGGGTTGAACATATAATTTAGCAGAGCAAATTTTTAGAATTTTGCAAATTCTTCATTCTTAAAAACAGTGATTTGTAGCTACTATTATTACTGATATGAATATATTACGTGCTTCTTTCTACAACTTGACCCTTATCTTGATCAAATTTGTATTGAGAACTAGATCTTACAGACAACTTCGGTGTCTGGCATTATCATTTAGCCCGACAAGCAAATGTGAGATGTAAGAAGTGACTCAAGTCCACTGCTCGTAGGCGCTGGACATGTGGGTGCTCTGGGTTGTGCAAGTACCCAAAGCAACTTTGCAGTGGATGAAGTTGTTAACAGTTTATTTTATAAAATAGTCAAAGACAACAGGTGTTTTAGTCCCAGGCATTCCCGAGGATTGTGTTTTCGATTTTTTCTGCATAATTATTACGGCCATACTAGGTGCCTGGTCCCAGCCAACAAAATGAGCAGGGCCGTGCCCAGTAGTGTAGCTAGGGGTCTTCGGGTCCTAGTGCAGAATCCTTAATGGGGGCTTCCTCTTCTAGTCCAGTAAAGATATAATTTTTCAAATGAAAAAATTGCAAGAAAGTAAGATATATTTTTTAAGTTATTCATGGACTGTTTCCTGAGTATCCAAACCAAAGATCACAATTGGACCTCCCATTATAATTAGGTATAGAGCCTGCAATAGGGATGGTTTATTACTTATTTTTAACAAAGAAAAACATTGATAAAAGTTGTAGATCAAAAAGTTATCTACAACCTTGCTTTATGACGCTGGACAGGATAAGATATGTCACTGTGGCTTCTGTATTGGGGCGGTTTCTGAGACGAAATATTTGGGCGTGATTATAGACTCCAAATTGAAATGGGACAAACATGCAACAAACACTGGCATGCAGAGATCCCTTCCTTACACTGGATCCCGAATTTATAACCAAAAACCATTTTACAAAATAAAATATAAAATTAATGATTGGTTGTTGAATAACAGCATTCATTGGCCCATTAATCAGTATTAATTAACATAGTTTCTAAATAGCGTGTTGCCTTATTACTTTGAAAAAGTTAAAGAATTTCTAAGAAAATTTTAAAAAATGTTAAAGTGTATGTCTGTAATGACCTTAATATTTAATGAATTATAAAACTGTTTCTTGCTCAGTAAAAAGTTGAAGAATTTCTTGATGATTTTAAAGTGTATGTCTGTGATGACCTTAATATTTAATGAATTATAAAACTATTTCTTGCACAATTTAGGAGTAAGTGATATTGTACAGTTGACGTCAGACGAAACCGAACGACGTAAAGCCATTTTCTAGATACTTTTGGGGTAATAATACCCAAAATCCATTCAATAAAGAAGGGATTCAAGCTCAGACCGAGGGAAGAAGCGTCCGACGAACGCTACGTTGCCAAATGTTAGAACAGAATCCAAATATTCCAAGGAAATAAATTTTTAGCGTTCGGTTTCGTCTGACGCCAACCGTATTATAAAGATTGACTGTAATCATAACAACAAGCATTGCTTATTGTGTCAATCGTAGAACCATGAAGTGTAAATTTTCCATTTTTTGTAGTGAATAAATAGTAAATAATGAATTTCTTTTATAACTTTATTATTTTACATGGAAAAAGTTACAAAAAAATTAAGAAACATTGTAGGGAATTAAATTGCTTATATAGCTACAGCTTTTGTTAACATTATTTTTGTTAATTATTGTTAACATTAAGTATTTGTCATTACGGGGGGGTTGAGTGTGATCTTTTGGTTGGATACTTGGAAGACAATCCAAGAACAATTCTGACAAAATCATCAAAGTGGCTATTTATACGTCCGACGTATAAAAAAGTCGGTATATGTCTTGTGCTCTCATTGGAGTGTTAAGAGGGGGTTGCCGACAGCGAAAGTGACGTTAGATTTCGTATTTTTTCAAGTTGTATAGCATAAAATCTAATAACATTTTACCTGGCAAAAATTTAGTACAAACATCTCTGTCTTCATTCTAATCATAAGATCTTAAAAGCATATGCCCTGGGATTATTATTTTCCCCAAGGTTTTCATAACCTATAAAACAAAACTCTGCTTGTAAGATCTTATGATTAAAATGAACACAGAGATGTTTGTACTACATTTTTGCCAGGTAAAATGTTATTAGATTTTATGTTATACAACTTAAAAAATACGAAATTTAACGTCACTTTCGCTGTCGGCAACCCCCTCTTAAGTCACGTGACGTAGATTTAACTCCATACACGTCCGATTCGTCCGAATTAAACCAAAGTAAATGTTGCAATAAGGAGCGTAATGGACTTTCCCGAAATTTTAAAAGATTTATGCCTTGTTTACGTACACTATTTTCGCCCGACTTTCGGCGTGCGCAGGGTGTGCACAAGGTGCGCAGAGCCTCCTCCTCAAACCCTGCTTAGAATGGTGGCTTGCAAATGAAAGAAAGGGTGCTTAGGATTGTGCACTTGCAGAAAGGCAGGGCTCAAGTGCTTTATCCTACCCTCCTTTTGACATGAGCAAAGTTCCAATAAAGTCACCCCTATTGTCCTGGACCAGGAGGATGAGGATGTGGAAGACCCAACCCAATATGATGACCTCCACCTCCAGAAAACGTCGTCCCTCCTTCCTCTCCCTCCCCCACTGATCCAGAATAGATGAGACCTGGCCCTTCCAAAAGAGCGAAGTTCTAAATTACTGCGGTGCTTGTGCTTGACTGTGTAAATACTATTTTATAGTTTACATTTAGAAAGTGGC
The DNA here is from genome assembly GCA_963920635.1 of Pseudeuparius sepicola. Lineage (NCBI taxonomy): Eukaryota > Metazoa > Arthropoda > Insecta > Coleoptera > Anthribidae > Pseudeuparius > Pseudeuparius sepicola. Next base: position 38,391,997 of record OY987302.1, on the reverse strand, counting down.
TATTTATACGTTCGACGTATATGAAAGTCGGTATTCGTCTTGCGCTCTCGTTGGCGAGTTGAGTCACGTGACTTCTTTGAACTCCATACACGTACTAAGTAAACTTATTTCGATACGTCAGAAGTGCATTTTTCTCAAGCATCGTTGCAATAAGGAGCGTGTGCCCTCCTTTTTCAGCGATGGGCGCTGCGGTATGAAAAAATAAGTGGTAATTATTCTCAATGGTGTAACCCACCCCCCATTTTCTTGAAATTTTGGCTACCCTCCTATTTTCACCCGACATTCGGCACCCGACATTCGGCGCGCGCCGAATGTCGGGCAAAAATAGGGGGGGTAGCCAAAATTTCAAGAAAATGAGGGGTGGGTTGCAGCGCCGAACGTCGGGCAAAAATAGGGGGTACCTAGCCAAAATTTCAAGAAAATCGGGGGTGGGTCACACCATTGGAAATAATTATCACTTATTTTTTCATGCGGCAGGGCGTCACTGCCGACTGCCACAATATGGTGTGAATGTCCCCTCCTTTTTTATACGGCAGCGCCTATCCCCCAAAGAGGAGGGCATACTCTCTTTATCGCAAAGATGCTTGAGAAAAATGCACTTCGGGCGTACCTAAGTAAGTTTACTTCGGACGTGTATGGAGTGAAATGTACGTCCAACGAAGTCACGTGACTCAATTCGCCAATGAGAGCGCAAGACGTATACTGACTTTCGTATAAGTAGCCACTGCCTTGCATTTATGTTTGCATTGATTATTTTATGTTTATTTGTTTAGTGTATGTTTTTATGAAAATACATTACATCTATATTGTTAAATTCACATTCTTAAACTTAACGAAATACATGCCAACATTATTCAGTACAATGTTAACATCATTTTCCCAAACTACGATGTTTTACTATATTTTCATTTTTGGGGAAACAAAAATTAAATGGTTGCAGCAAAGTCTAGGAACAGGTAAAAATGAAAAAATTAGCTTCTTTTGGTCTATAATAAGTATTCACTTTCAAATATATACGTATCTCAATAAATCTTTGTGTAAAAATATTGTACATGTCATTACATTTAATAAGACTAGTGATTTTTCCATGCAAAAATATTGTTAAGTTAACTTAAGTAGTATTGCAGTGTTTTAAACTAATGGAAAACGAAGATTGTAAGTGCCTTTGCATGAATTATAAAACTTATTGGAAATGTAATTATCTTTAATCTTTACAATATTTTACCACTGAAAATGTCCATTTTGTCAGATACAATAGGATGAGACATAAAAAATGTGATGAAAATTGGATATTTTTATCCAAAAGTATTCTGAAGTAGACTCCAGAAATTGAAAATCTCAATCTATCTATCACTAGATCACTGGATAAAAATGATACAACAAATGATTATTTGTAAACTTTTGTATAAAACATTTACAAAAATCACCCTGACAAAAAAGAATATTTTTGTGCTGTTATTTAAAATCTGACACCACATTGTTATAGATTACGTTTATCTCGTGACAACTCGATCGGATTGAAATGGATCCGATTGAGTTATGTCAAATCTTTTATAATTCTACGTTTACATCATCAGTATTGAATCCTACGGTTTTCAATCCTCTTTAGGGACATTAACTTGTTATACTTATTCCACAGTAGGTAGGTGCACATTCTGGCCAACTTCTGTTTGGAAATAGCGGCTTGACTTAAAATTTTAAATCTGATTGAATTTCAATCTGTAGGGTTTACGCCGTCTATTTGAGTCCGCTCCAGTGTATTCAAACCTCTCTCAATGGAATCAAACACGTCGAGATAAACGTAGTCATAGTTTATCTAAATTAAATTGAAACACTTCAGTCACACGTGATTTTACCAGGGTAGCTCGAGAACAGGCACCTCGGCAATGAAATAGGAGGCAATACATGTTGTTTAAGCATTTAAACTGAACCTGGTATTTATAATAGAAAGACATGAACGAGACAGAAGACGGATACTGCAGTAAAAACCAGTGACTGCATGCTCGCCTAATATATCATCTTGCGAGTAAAGCCATAGAATTACCTCAAAACAGTTGAGTCAACATGATCAAAGCGTTTGTTTTTGTGCATTAGCAACAGAACCCTTCTTAACAACATGTGTCAAAAATAAGCCAGTCTCCATTTTAATTTACAGAAAAATAGTCAGTATTTTAAACAAAAATTTGATTCTAAAACAATATCTTTGCTCTGTAGATTAACGTAAAATCAAACACTTAGAATGCACAGTGTTTACATCTTTAGAAGATATTTTGCCTAAAAGCCAGTCTCCTTTTGACATATATATTGCTAAGGGGTTGTCTGTATTACTCGTTAGTCTGTGCTGTTGCTATATTGTATTATAATAATAAGAAGAAACCTAAAATTATTATTATTTATAGCAAAGAGAAGTTTTAAAAAAATTATGTTTAATATATTTTTGAGTAAAAAAAATTACTTCATAGACGTGCTGCAGGGGTTCCACTTCACATAAGTTATAGTATATTATACACCTAGGTTGAGAAGTGAGCCATTATTTACCAAACATTTTTATATCCTGAGGCGCGTAGCGCCGAAGGATATAATATGCGAGGTAAATAATGGGCTTCTCAACCGAAGTGTATACAGGGTGGCCCACCACGAACTGCATCGATCTACAGTGTGTCCACGGATTGATGTCGGAATAGGTGTAAATGACAAAAAAAATTCGAGTTCAAATTTGACCATTTGGGGTTCAGCCCTGCTTGGATAGAAACTAATTTGTGCCATATTAGTAGTTTCGAAAAATCAAGTAGGCCTTGACAGGAACGATTTATTTATTTTCTGTGTAGGTTAAGTGCCTTTTCTGAACAAGATATCGAAAAATGTTATTAGAAAAAGTTGCTTAGAATTCAAAATTATGTCCCTGTGCAGATTTTCAAAATAATTGGCCTACTTTGATTTTAATCCATTTCATTTAGGTAGTTGAACTTTTATATTGCCGAACACACATTTTCAGTCAATTCTAGCAATGGAGTTTAAAAAAAATAATAAAAACATGCCAACTTGACTGAAAATGTGTGTGCGGCAATATAAAAGTTCAACTACCTAAATGAAATGGATTAAAATCAAAGTAGGCCAATTATTTTGAAAATCTGCACAGGGACATAATTTTGAATTCTAAGCAACTTTTTCTAATAACATTTTTCGATATCTTGTTCAGAAAAGGCACTTAACCTACACAGAAAATAAATAAATCGTTCCTGTCAAGGCCTACTTGATTTTTCGAAACTACTAATATGGCACAAATTAGTTTCTATCCAGGCAGGGCTGAACCCCAAATGGTCAAATTTGAACTCGAAATTTTTTTGTCATTTACACCTATTCCGACGTCAATCCGTGGACACACAGTATATATGGAAAACTAAAAGTAGGAAAATTCTGAAAATTTGGCACCTCACCAATGCCGATGGGCGCTGCTCAACTAAAATATTTTGGTGGATCTGGCCTGGCACTTCCGGTTATACCGGAAGCCGATATCAACTTTCTTATCTCAAATGGAACACCCTGTATATTATTGCATTTTTGGATTCTAGGCATCATTTTGGAACAAAAACATGCAACATGTCCTATGTCTAAATCCAGCCGTTTTTGAGATATTTGCATTTTTCCGAAAAAAATTACAGGTGCAGACCTAATCAATTAGCAATTTATTCGAGGAAACCGCGAAATTTCAAAACAAACTTTTGGCATCGTGTAACAGAAGCCCTGACCTAGTCTCTGCTGAGAAATAAATCCGTTCTTATATGGCTAATATGATTTTCCAAGCGTTAAGCAAACCCCGCATTTTATGGGCGAAAAGTGGGTTTTTCGGAAAAATGCAAATATCTCAAAAACGGCTGGATTTAGACATAGGACATGTTGCATGTTTTTGTTCCAAAATGATGCCTAGAATCCAAAAATGCAATAATATACAGGGTGTTCCATTTGAGATAAGAAAGTTGATATCGACTTCCGGTATAACCGGAAGTGCCAGATTCTCCAAAATATTTTAATTGAGCAGCGCCCATTGGCATTGGTGACGTGCCAAATTTTCAGAATTTTCCTACTTTTAGTTTTCCATATATAGATCGATGCAGTTCGTGGTGGGCCACCCTGTATAGAATTTTTTTACTACTAACATTGAAGTGTTGCCATATTTTAGTCATTTCTCGCTTTTTTCAAATACTTCAAAATATCAAGTAGCCTGGGAGTTCAGTTTGTCAAGCTGATAAAATGACACTAATTTTTAAATGTCACAGAAAATTTTTCATTATTTTCCTAGGTATTTTTTATTTACCTAGGTAGAGAAATATTATTCTCATTAGAGGAGTGAGGTAAATAATGGTGAGTTCTCAGGTTAGTAGTAAATTTTTTTTTATACTATTCAAAGAATCACCTTGTATTAGTATTATTATTAGTGTCAATTTTGTTTGCGCAATAGATGTCTTTACGAATTTCCAATGGGGAACTTGAACATTTTGTTTTAATTTATTTAATATATTTGCCTATCTATAGAAAGAGCACATACCAAATATCAAGTTGCAATAAATTAAAGTTGTGACCGCAAGCTATTCATTTGAAATGAAACGCAAAGCGCGGGAATGATCGTAACATTACACCGCTCGATCGATCGGAAGTCAATTGACAGGAGTGACAGCTACACAGAATTAGAGAAGGGACAATGGCAATTGAACGTTAAAATAAACAGCGACCCAGAGGGATCTGATGTAGGTCAAAAATAAGAACCACCTAAAAGTCCAAATTTAACAAGCACTTCTTTAACTGAATGGTGAGGCCACGGGACTAGTAATTTGTAGGTCACGGGTTCAGTCCCACAAGAAGTTTTTTTTTATTATCACCGCATTCTACCTGATATATTTATCAGTGGTTATCATTTTTAGTAATAATTGGACAATGGTTATTATGAAGATTATTACTCACAATCTACTCCATAGTGTATTTAAATTCAAAGTACCTACTTACCTAATATGAAATTGTCGGTAGCAGGAAAAATTTAATACATTGGTCAATGCGTAAGCTCTTTTTGGCCTCGGAGATAGTTTTAAGACCCGAGGTAACACGGGCGTTAAACAACCTTCTCGGCCAAAAAAGTGCGCATCTAGCAATGTAAATAACTATTTAATACATCACACACTTTTCAAACGTTGTCAACAATATCAAGACTAAGATAAAAATATAGACTATAATATAACGGATAGACAAGGATAGGACGTTCTCGTTGCTCTTTCTAAAGAAAGCGTGCGTGGTGCTGTAGTTTTTATACATATGCCGCCCATATTAGTTTATACATGGTGCTGCCACCCACCAGAGGCGCTACTACCAACGAGCTGCTTGATTTCACAACCAAGGAGGGCGTGTTACAAGTGTGATTTGAATTACGCAGTTTTTAATTGCTTACATTTATTACTTAAAAATGAAAAATGAGTTTTTTGTGAACTGTGGTTTATTTAATGGCAATAAATTACGTTTGTGAGTAATATTTTTCAAATTTAATTTTTGTGCAAGTTCCCCATTGTGACTAAAATCAATATATCTAAGCCTGTATAAACATGTGCCAATCATAAAACCATTTTAAATAGAATTCTTACCGAAATTAAATGCAAAATAGAAACAGTGAATTTCGGTTGACTATTAAATGGGTAGAATGAGTTTTACGGTGTCTATTGTAGAAATACAGAAAATATTGCCCATTTATGCCGCGATAGTTAAGTTTCTATTGTGGTTATAGGGAACGTGAGGAACGGGCAAACTTCCAAAGCAGCAGTAATGTCAAGCTAATGAGAGTGTTGCGCAAGTTCAAACCAATGCATGTAGTTCTCGCCATTTTTTTTTTTTCATCAAAAAATATTCTTTGATCTAATTTCGAGGCTATTTATCTGTGGCGTTTGAAGAGAAATTTATTTTCTTGTGAACATCTCTATTCTGTGAGAGACTCAGTTCCCACAAATTTTCTGTCTTGACTAAATACATCTGCAGGCCGGCCACTGAGGTCGAGCAGACTTGAAGATACACACACTTAAAGGCCGGCAGCAGTTGGCGATGCAACTGATCGTCCGTGTTCACAATCGGACTGCAGTTAAAGGCCTGCCCGGCAACAGACTGCAGACAGACAATTCATGAATGTCAAGAAATGATGCCTTTTTGAATATTCCAGTGTGATTTTATCAAAAACAGTCGATTTTTGCAAAAGTGGTCAAGAGTATGTTTTTGCGTAGACATAATCCTAGATCTTTAAGGGAGATTAAACAATTTGAAAAATTACTAATTGGAAAAAATCGAGGTTATACACTGTGTCCCGGATAAGAATGAACAACATGGGGATATTGCAAACGGTGAGAGATACAACAACAGTTAAATGGGGGAAAAGTTGCGCATTTTTGAGGTCAATAAAATGGCACAAACAGATTTCTAATATCTTTTCGTTTTGAGTTATTTTGAAAAAATAAAATTTTGCGTTTTCGATTTTATTTTTTCTGAAGTTGTTATCACAGATAGAAAAAAAGAAGAACACTTTCTGCATTTTTTAATGGGCTTTAAGATGGTCTTTTAAGATTTGTTCTACAACGTTTCGTTTTTGAGAAACCATCTTCAACTTTATTTTTTTTAAATACGGACCTGGATTTTTTTGCAGATTTTGAAAGCACTTTTCATTGCAAATATCATGATGTATGACACAAAATATTTTTAAAATGTTTTGAGACAATTATACTGAAAATTCCTTTTTTTCAATTCATTTTTTTCTAATGTGGCCCTGTATTTAATAATAAGAAGTCTAAATATTAATCAGTATTGTCAACAATTTAACTTACAACTTATCTATCAATTGAAGAACTAAAAAAAGCACGGCTAAGACTAATAACAGTCACATACGATAATAAACAACGAAACCAACCCCTTGTCATTTGTCATAACTCCCACTGTATCATTTAGTTAACAATTTGTATCATTAGAAATTGAGGGTGCTTTTTCAAATGACGACAAATTTAACATGTCAGCATGTTATATCTTGTGTCACAGAAATAGTGTAGAGGCCGAACGAATGCATTGTTGCAATTAATAAATGGCAAAAGTTATTGGTTTCGTTGGCTTAAAGCTTTCTTCTCACAATTAGAAAAAGCGAAGAATTTACTCCAAAACACAATGCGACACTGTTTGCGGTACAACAACAGAGGAAAACACTCACAATATTAAGTTTTTGAAGTCAAAATAAACTGTAAGTTAAATTGTTGTCAATACTGATTAATATTTAGACTTCTTATTATTAAATACAGGGCCGCAATAGAAAAAATGAATGGAAAAAAAGGAATTTTCAGTATAATAATTGTCTCAAAACATTTTAAAAATATTTCGTGTCATACATCATGGCATTTGCTTTCAAAATCTGTAAAAAAAATTCAGGTCCGTATTTAAAAAAGGCAGTGGATAAAGGTCCGCGAGTCGCGGATCTTTAGTGTATTTTTTAAAGGTCCGCGACTCGCGGACCTTTAGTGTATTTTTTAAAGGTCCGCGAATCGCCGGACCAGGTCCGCGATTGGTGGATTGTGGATTGATAACATAACCTTTATACCACAGTCACAGTAGTCATTTTCATAACATCTCGCTCCCAGAACGGTTTTCTTTATTGCTCTGTACTGTGTAATAATTTAATAAGAATTATAATAAGGTAAGTTTGGAAAATATTATATTGTCACTACCTACCTATTCATAGGATATAACACAACGACTAACCTTTAGTCTAGAGTCTGGCTATGGACTTTTCAACCGGCCAATCACAGGCGGCCGCCGTCGAAAGAAATTTCGAAATCCAGCGGTTCGCGGTTGTTGACGTTTTTGTACAGACTTATTATACATATATATGTCGTAGGCATCGGGCGTAATACGTCATTTCGCGGAATGTCTAGTCATTACACGTATTGCCGGCAAAGCCTGTAATAAAATAACTATTACCTTGTTTGAATCAAATTTTGTGTCATTTCAAGGATTGCCCTTGCCCTTGTTAGTCAAACAGAGTAATCGGCCGTTACAGCGTCTGACTGCCGTTTGTTCAGTCAAATTCTACAAATTTTCAACAAATGACTGAACAAACGGCAGTCAGACGCTGTAACGTTCAATGGTCCGACCGATTACTCTGTTTGACTAACAAGGGCAAGGGCAATCCTTGAAATGTCGCAAAATTTGAGTCAAACAAGGTAATAGTTATTTTATTACAGCTTTTGCCGGCAGTGCCTGTAATGACTAGACTTTCCGCGAAATGACGTATTACACCCGATGCCTACTTCACTTTGACAATGAATATCACTTTGCTCATTTCTCAGCAGTTATTATACAATCAGATTTAAGTATTCTCATATTGACGCGGCCTATGATTGGCCGGTTGAAAAGTCCATAGCCAGACTCTAGTCGCTTGTCTAACCTTTGTCTTTAATTATTATATTTTATTATATACAGTGTGTCCCAGGATAAGTGAAACGAGAGGTATAAAAGACCAAAAATTTTCGAGTTCGAATTTGGCCATTTGTGGTCCAGGCCTGCTTGCCTAGAAAATAATTTTCACCATATTTTTAATTTTGAAAAATAAAGTAGGCCCTGACAGGAACGATTTATTTATTTTCTGTGTAGGTTAAGTGCCCTTTCTGGACAAGATATCGAAAAATTTCATTAGAAAAAGTGGCTGAGAATTGAAAATTATGTCTCCATGCCAATTTTCAAAATAATTGGCCTACTTTGATTTTCGTCCATTTTATTTCCTATAGGTAGGTAAACTATCCTTGTCGTTTAAAATATCGAAAAATTTCATTAGAAAAAGTTGCTTGGAATTGAAAACTATGACCCTGTGTCAATTTTCCAAATAATTGGCCTACTTTGATTTTTGTCCACTTTATTTCCTGTAACAATAACAAATCATAGTAGGCAGATTGAGTCCAAATTTCGCAGTCTTGCATATTTTTTTATTCTGAATAACTTTTTCTAATGAAATTTTTCGATATTTTAAACGACAAGGAGAGTTCACCTACTTATAGGAAATAAAATGGACAAAAATCAAAGTAGGCCAATTATTTTGAAAACTGACACAGTCATAGTTTTCAATTCTAAGCAACTTTTTCTAATGAAATTTTTCGATATCTTGTCGAGAAAGGGCATTTAACCTACACAGAAAATAAATAAATCGTTCCTGTCAGGGCCTACTTGATTTTTCAAAATTTAAAATATAGTGAAAATTATTTTCTAGGCAAGCAGGCCTGGACCCCAAATGGCCAAATTCAAACTCGAAAATTTTTGGTCTTTTACACCTCTCGTTTCACTTATCCTGGGACACACTGTATATTACTCGCTATTTTGCATGACCAAGAAATTATTAATAAAGTTCTTTCCGGAAACCTTTTTGTAAACGAAGAGATGATAAGACAAGTTACAACATTTGAGTGTACATTGTTTGAGGAAGAAGTATGTTTAGCTGAAATTGAAGAGTATTTTACTTCTGCGGCATTTATTTTACTTCAAGAATTTGTGGCGGAGAAGAAAATAACTGCAAAGTATTATTGTCGAATATGCAACTTAGTTATTTTCGATGAAAGTCAAGCAAGTATTAGATGTGATTCATGTTTAAAATGGATGCACAAAATGTGCACTGCATTAGTTAAAATGCCAAAGTCAAAAACATGGTTTTGTGAGAGTTGTAAAGAATAATAGCACAGAATAGCCACACGTAAGGCTATTTTGTGATAATAGGATACCTATAGTTAAATAAGTTGATTTAACTATGATAATAGGCATCTTGTCCTATGTGGTTTGGTTAACCCCGGTGTTTAAAAATACTTACCTAAGTATTTTTTTTCTTAAGATTTTAATTTATGTTAAAATGTTATAGATATATTTTTATTGTAACAAAGATACCTTTTATTTTAATAAAAAAATATAAAAGTGAGTGGAGTATTAATACTTGTCTTATTACCCTTTCAAAAACACCCATTCCTATAAAGGACAAATTAAATGGCCATAGAAAAACCTTATTACGATTTTATTTTTGTCACAAATAGCAGAAAACAGGTAGGAATTTAATACCTACCTGTTTCCTTCTATTTGCTATTCTCATAATTTGAAATTGTCTTTAAATTTGTACATTTTTTCATCTTTTTTTAATCAGGAATTTTGTCCACATTTTCTTGGCTTATCACAACTTATTGCATCCCTACCTACTTATGTCCTGTAATCTCGCGGACCTTTAAAAAATACACTAAAGATCCGCGAGTCGCGGACCTTTAAAAAATACACTAAAGATCCGCGAGTCGCGGACCTTTAAAAAATACACTAAAGATCCGCGACTCGCGGACCTTTATCCACTCCCTTTAATTCGTTTCTCAGAAACGAAACGTTGTAGAACAAATCTAAAAACGCCATCTTAAAGCCCGTTAAAAAGTGCCATAAGAAAGTGTTTTCTTTTTTTCTATCTGTGATAACAACTTCAGAAAAAATAAAATCAAAAACGCAAAAATTTACTTTTTTCAAAATAACTCAAAAACGAGAAAAGATATTGGAAATCTGTTTGTGCCATTTTATTGACCTCAAAAATGCGCAACTTTTCCCCCATTTAACTGTTGCTGTATCTCTCACCGTTTGCAATATCCCCATGCTGTTCATTCTTCTCCGGGACACAGTGTATAGTCCAAATGCGCTCCGCCCCTAGCCTGCCTAAGGGGCTATTTAAAAATTAATACCCCACACAGGTTGAAACTGATACAAAAATTATTAAAATCAGAGCTAAAAAAGTAATTGGAGGATAACAACTATTATTGGGTAACTCCCCTTTAAGGTGCCCAATCTCAGCAGGGGGTCCCCAGAGCCAACAATTTCAATAAGAAAATCCTTATCATTTGATGGGAAGAACGCCTGGTAGAGTCTATGTCAAGAAGAAAATCACTGCTCAAAGTGTCTACACTAAAATATATTTTTCAAACATTACCTTGAAATGGCTCTAATACTAGAAATATCTCAAAAGTGCCTTTAAATGCCCCAGAATGCCTCCAAATAACTCCAAAATTCCTCTAAAATACTTTGGAATACCACGGATTACCTCAAAAATTAAAAGATCAAACGAACTTACCTTAAGTGAAGTTCGATCTTGATTATATGCGGGCCTCGTGAAGTAAATAAATATATACGTAGTATCTTGGTTTGTAACGAATTCCACACAGTCCCCAAAGTCAAAAAACGCCACCCTGTTTGTCGACCCGACGTCTCCTGTCAGAGTCGTCACTCTTCTTCAAAGCTACGTTGTTGGAACCAATTATTATGGGGTGTCGTAAGAAGGGATGGGAGAGGGATTTATTTACTTCACGAGGCCCGCATATAATCAAGATCGAACTTCACTTAAGGTAAGTTCGTTTGATCTTTTAATTATATGCGGGCCTCGATCGTAAATAAATATATACGTAGTTATTTAAAGAGTGTTACAACAACGTTTTCTTCAGAGTGAATTTATTGATCAAAACTGCTTAAACGAATATATAAAAGCAACCAACCTCCTGTATTATCAACACAGATAATCAGGCTTATTTACTAAAGTTGAACATAAACATATTATATTTCCTACCTTATATACTATATTATTAGGTAGGTAATTAATTAAAGGAACATGTAATTCCTTACCTAACTGCTTAGAACAGATCTGGCAAAACACCCTTGTGATACGACCGGCCTATGATAGAAATTAGCAAAAGTGGTAGATTTTTCGGTCCACCCCGCGGCTAACCGAATAGCATCGTAACTGACTCCTTTCCTACTAGCTGCCGATGTCGACGCATGGCGTGTACTGTGAGCAGTAAATTTGTTAGTGTCGACACCACTATTCTTTAAGAGAGTTTTAATCCATCGGCTGATGGTTTGTGTTGTTGCTTCATGTTGGGGCTTTTTGAATGTGAGAAATAAATTTCCAAGATTTTTTCTAATATTCTTTGTTTTTTCCAAATAATACTGTAGTGTCCGTACGGGACAAATATTCTCATCCGTGAGGTAAACTGGCAAAATTAAGGTAGGTTGCGGCTTATTTCTACCAGAGGTCTTCAATCTTTTAGTGATTCTTATTTCGATTTTATCATCAAGTGTAACAATATTTTTTATTTCTATAGACGCCAATGTTTGCGCCCGTTGTCCTGTCGATAGTGCTAAAAGTCCGACTGTTTTGTAAGTTAAGTTTTCTAATGTTAGGGTATTATTAGGCATTTTCCGAACAAAATCTAAGACTAATCCCGGGTCCCAAGTATTTATATATTTTGGCAGACTTGGCCGTAAACTATATACGCCTTTAAAAAATCTCTTAATTCTAAAATCTTGGCCTATAGCTGGTCCAAGAATCTGGCAAATGGCGGATCTATATGAATTTAGTGTACCAGAAGATGCGTTATTATTAAACTGGCAAGTTAGAAACTCAATAACAGTGGGTACTGACGCAGAAAACACACTTATGTTTTTGTTCTTACAAAACTGCCACCAGAGCCGAAGGCCAGCATTATATTGTTTTATAGTAGACGCCGTCACTGAAGCCAAGCAAATGTCTAGCGATTCACTAGGCACATTGCCACGTCGGAGCGCTTGGAGGATAAGTGTCCGGCCACCAGGGTAATTGTCCTCCAGAGTGGATGAGGCGTTCTATTAAAAGAGAGCAAATTTTCGGCAGGGTCAAATAAGATAGGCTCTTCGGATAATAAGGAACAAAATACTGGGTACCACGGCTGAGAATCCCACAAGGGTACTACAACTATGCCTTCAGCTCTATCGTTGATAATTTTGTTTAAGACCCGAGATATTAAATTAAAGGGGGGAAAGGCGTAAATAATATTTTCCCCAATTTAGCGTGAAGGCATCTACTGAAAAGCAATTTGGATCTCCCAGCCATGATACATAAGGTATACACTTATAGTTGGTCGCAGAAGCAAATAAGTCTATATCAATTTTCGCAAAAGTTATAGATATTTTTTGAAAAGCACCTTCATTTAGTGACCACTCTGTTTCTTTAGTTAACATCCGTGATTCGGCATCTGCCTCCTTATTATCCGAAGATCTAATGTAAGTTGCATAAATAAATATATGTTTCATTTCACACCATTTCCAAATTGTCCGCGCTAAGGAGTTTAATTTGGGAAATTGGATGCTACCCATTTTATTCACATAGGCAACGGCCGTTGTATTGTCTATACGTAAGAGGATGTTACAATGTGATAACTCAGTTGCAAAATATTTTAGACTCTGGAAAGCTGCCAGTAATTCTAAATAATTTATGTGGTGGTTTTTTTCCTGGTCTGACCAAAACCCGTGCATTCTTTTTCCTTCCGCAAAACCACCCCAACCAGTCCCTGATGCATCTGAAAAAATTTCGAAAGCGTAGGTGTCTGTTCGAATGGTATTTTTTGCTTCGGGAAGTGTTTTCAACCACCAGTTGAAATCTTCATTGAGGCATGAAGAAATTTGCATTTCACATTATAATTATTGGCTGATTTCCTTAGTGTTAAAAATTTCACGCGTTCGAACAATTTTGTGTAACCCCAAGCATATTTTACTGCCGGACAAATGGATGTTAAGTTTCCAATAAATTTTGCAAACTCTCTTATTGTACACATCTTGCTATTTGAGACCTTTTTTATAAGTTTCTGTATTTTTGATTTCTTCTCAGGAGAGAGTGAAATAGTCATTTCTTTTGAATTGTATAGAAAACCTAAATAGAGAACACTAAGTTTACTTTTGGTATAATTTATTATGAAACCTACAGATTCTAACGTCTTAATTGTCTCGGACACATTTCTTAGACAGTCAGAAAAATCGCTACCTATGAGAAGGAAGTCATCTAAATAAACAACGGAAATGTAACCTTTTCTCCTCAAATATGATAAGATAGGTTTCATGAGCTTAGTAAACACAAAAGGGGCACAGTTTAAACCAAACGGCATACAGTTATATTCGTAATATTTCCCCTGAAATTTAAATCGTAAAAATTTTCTGTATGATTCATGTACTTTTATTAAAAAATATGCGTCCTTAAGATCCACCGTAGACATGTAACAGTCTTTTTGAATTAAATTTGCTACGGTTTTTTGATCTTCTAGTTTAAAGTGGTTGGTTTTTACATATCTGTTTAGTGATTTAAGATTCAGAATGAGTCTATATGAACCATCGTGTTTTTGCCGCAAGAATATGTTAGAGATATATTGATTTTTGGTTGGTTTTACTAGACTAACTGCGCCCATTTCGAGAAGTTTGTTTAATGAATCCTCTATAATCTTACTCTCCTGTTTAGTCCACTTAGGTTCTTTAGGAATAATTTTTTGTATAGGGTATTTTAAAAAAGGTAGCTTAAGCCCTTTTAACCAAGATAAAATTGTTGTATCCTTGGTGTATTGAAGCCACATGTGAGCAAAGTGAGATAATCTGCCCGCTGGCTTACGGACCTTATCTATTGCTGCCGATTCCTGATGTTCGTTCGGTTGTAGTTCTGCATGGGTCTTCTGTTCTTGTGAATTTCTTCTTGGCGGTACTGACGGTTGTAGGGAGTCTGAAGACTTTGCTGGTGACGGTAGGGAGTTTGAACGCTTTGCTGTCTGCCCCGGCGAACCCCCTGTTGAGGACAAGACAGACCCCGATAGTTTAAATGCCTCTGAGGGGCGGCAGTCTTCGGAAGTTGTTTTATTGGTTTTAGGTCTTTGCTAGAGCGTTCGAGATTTTTTGTTGCCTTCAATCTATCTTCTAGATTTTCACCGAAAAGGAAACCATCTGCAACTACATTTGTCAATGTATCCTTGAAGTCTTTGTTCAAATTAATTGCAATTAAATCCCTTCGGGCCAGTGTTTCTGTATGCTGTAAATCCGCTAACAGACGTCCAGCATCGTTAAGTAACTCTATATATATTCTGTTTCCCCCCCCCTCTTCTTTTAAAAGCATAGTCATTACTGACCCGATGCACACTAAGCTGGCACCAATTCGCTCTTGTAATTTTTCCAAGCGACCATCTCTACATATGACAGATTCTGTGAGAGCAGCTTTTACCTCGAGATTCAGGGTGGGGGCTTTTAGCAAAAGACAGTTATCGGGTGGGGAATACTTCTCTAAAACTTCCTTGCGATCATCTGCTTGAAGACCGCTTTTTAATATGACCGTCCAACGAGAAGCTATGTCTTTTTGGAAATTCGGTTGTTTGTCTTTCCGTTCAGAAGAATCTTTGCCCAGAATATGTAAAATATCGTCGCTTAATTCAGAAACTTCCTCAGGGTCCATATTTTCCTTTTCTACATCTTCTAGGCAATCCTCCTGATCATCTGGGAAGGAGATCATACTTTACTATCACCTGGAAATGTGCCCAACTATATATGCCACGTGTTATCATTAACAGCGGCTGTTTATAGGAGATTAATCCAATCCGTTGTACCTGAATAATCTAAATAATGTTGTCATAAACATTTATTTAGGGTGTTGTCATAAACACCATCGCCCTGTCATAAGGGCGAATGTCTGAGGAATCGGAGTGATGTCATCATAAACATTCATTGAGCCTCTGCCATTCGCCGTTCCATATCGGCGATTCGTTTCTTTAGCCGTTTAGTCTCATGGTCATCGTCACTACTCCGGCTTCGATGACGTTTTTTCTGATGTTTTGGCATTGTACCGCACGATAATGTCCAATGCTCGAAGAAAAACCGTTGAATGACGTGTGAACAACTCGGCACACAAACAAAGAGTGACGACTCTGACAGGAGACGTCGGGTCGACAAACAGGGTGGCGTTTTTTGACTTTGGGGACTGTGTGGAATTCGTTACAAACCAAGATACTACGTATATATTTATTTACGATCGAGGCCCGCATATAATTACCTTTTTTGTATCTATGTGTTAACACAAAATGCAATCTTAGCAGCCAACAAAACGAAATAAACTGTGCTCAGTCATAGCGCAAATAAAAAATGGACTTTTGAAAATGTTTTACATAAAAAATATACAACAAACGGCTAGAAAATACTAAGAGTTCAACCAATCTTATTAAGAAATATAATTTTCCCAAAAATAAACAATTTTATAACATTGAAAACCTTGCAATATCAACTATTCTTTTTACACATTGAGCTATTTTGCTATAAACCTCGACATATAAGTGCTTTTACCAAGATATTTCCAAATATTAAAAAGTAAAAATTTTAATGTTCTCCAATATAATGTAATTTTCGTAAATATTAACGGAAAAAATAGGTATATATCAAAGATTTTGATCAAAACAAAGTTACTAGGTACTGTGTTACCTCCATGACATCAAATATAGCATAAAGTACGCCCACCGATATGTCTTCCGACTGTTACAGCCAATTTCAGTTTTCAAGATCGAAGTTGGCAACTACGGCAAAGTCAGGGTCATCGGGCCAGGGTTGTAACAGGCCCAGACTTAACCTACAAAATTTACTGATTTAATTTATCGGATTAATGTTTTATTATGCAATAATTTAATAATTAAATAACAGCATTTATGTAAAGCTAGCAACATAGCCAAAGCGAGCGTTAATAAAATAATTAATTTCTTTTGACTAAATCCAAATCTCAAACTTTTTTGAAAGGTTATTATGAAGATTGGGAAACTTGTTCAGTAATATTAATAAATTTGCATGTTTATCATTTGGAATTTTATTTACAAAATATACCTTTGGCAGTTTTGCAAGTTATTTATTATTTATACATACGATAATACATACGTAATAAAGTGATATCTAGGTATATTGACTATTTTTTGACTATATTGTACTGCATATTGTATATTGACTATACGACAGATATCGGTCGTATATTCACGAGCCAGACAAGGACGGGAGTTGTGACGTAGGGCCGAACATTCGCTGAACAAACTGTACCTACATAGTACCTCTATCAAAAAGATTTGCTTAACGTAATGTCCCTAGTGCATAATTCTACTGGAAATTTTTCCGAGATCATGAATGTTTTGAATATTAAGTATCCGTCATCAGATGATGGATAATTTTCGTTAAGTATTTTTTAAAGCGTTGAAAAATTCCCAGTTTCTGATTCAAGTAGGTGGGAAAATCTGTTGACAATATTTCTCATCAATAAAATTATATGCAAAATAGAAAATAATCTTCCTACAAGTGTGTCTACTTTTTAGTGTATACAAATCGATAAAAAATGTATTTTGTTAGATATTTTCAAAAACCTCTTTTTGTTCGAAAGGTCTTCAAAAAACGCTTCTTTTGACGTTTTTACTATTGTCAAAATGCAAATCCAGGGACGGCTACGATTTTTTTATACCCCGATTTTCACAAAAACCATTTAGCGATTTTTTTTATTTAAAATCTGACCCCACAGCATTAATCAGAACACCCCAAGACCCCCTATATACTAAATTTGAATAAAAAATATACAGGGAGTTTCATTCTGCAGGGTGTTAAAGTTGAGCAAAATAGGAATTTTAAAGGCATCTGCCAAGTCAAGAGTTCCATGGAATCCCCTCAAAACAGTTGAATGGTCAATGGGACCACTCAAGGTTTTGGTGTGCAAAGGTCCAATACAAAATATACAGAGTGTTCTTATCTGTGCCATCTCAAAATGCTGAATTTTTATGAAACTTTATACGGGTCATGAGTGCTGTGGAATCATTGAAAAAATATTGATAAACACAAAAGTAATGTATTTCTTTACAAAATGCCAACTAAGAAATAAAAACAATTTAAATTATTGGGCCTTTCTCAACAAAGTCACTGTCTAAGATGATACATTTTCTGTGCGTTTCCTGTTGTGACACACCAGCCACCTTAACTGATATGGACTTACTGACTGGCAGGCTTCTGTATTTTTTAGATTTAGTTCGTTTATAGTATGTGGAGAGGCTTTGTTATACTCGATTTTTGACCCGTATAAAGTTACAAAAAATTCAGTAATTTGAGATGGCACAGATAAGAGCACTCTGTATATTTCGTATTGGATCTTTGCACACCAACAACTTGAGTGGTCCTGTTGACCATTCAACTGTTTTGAGGGGATTCCATGGCACACTTGACTTGGCAGATGCCTTTAAAATTCCTATTTTGCTCAACTTTGACACCCTGCATAATGGAACTCCCTGTTTATTTTTTATTCAAATTTGGTATATAGGGGTTTTGGGGGTGTTCTGATTAACGCTGTGAGGTCAGATTTTAAATAAAAAAAATTCGCAAAAGAAGCGGTTTTTGAAGGCCTTTCAAACAAAAAAAAGGTTTTTGAAAATATCTCACAAAATACATTTTTTATCGATTTGTATACACTTAAAAGAGACACCCTGTATATTTGGAGAATAGTAGGACTGCTTCTAAAAACGAAAATAAGTGGTCATAAAATTTGGACATAAATTTCCAAGCTATTTTTTTAAATGTTATAATATGTTATTTATAATGTTACCTAATTATCACTTAGGAAAGTTATAACTATGTACAGTGAGTCCCAAATTCGACTCTCAACATTGGGATCTCGGTAGCTACAAGAGATAGAGAATCGGTTAAATGGGCAAAGTTTTAGGCAATTGTATGGCCACTGTGTCACACTGATGATTTTTGTTAGTTGTAACACTTAAAAGCGTTGTTTTTACCTAATACTAAATAGGCTGTGACAAGTCTGGCAAAATAGATTCTACTTAATGGTAAATTAATAAAAAAATATAATCTTTATATTTATGGTGACTACGGTTTTATTAATATTAACACTTTTTATTTGACATTAATAAACAAATTTAACAATAAAATGAAAAGTGAGATTATGCTCTATCTTGATTGATGAAAGAAAAGGGGCAATAGAATAACCGCAGTTGAATCTAGGCGTTTTTATGCAAGTAAAGAAAAAGGCATTCAGCGCCATCTTTTTACGATAACCAAGCGCATAACCACGATAATAGTGCAATAATACGAAACAATTCCTGATCCTATCCGGGCGTGGTGCGGGGAAAGTTTGAAAATGTTTTTAGTATGCATGCGTTAATTATAAAATCCAATAATCAATAAGAATACCTCTGCAATGACAGTAAGTACCTTGAGATACCTCTGAAAATACCTCGAAGTGCCTAGAAATACATTAGACTTCTGTTGAAATACCTCGAAATACCTCCGGCTTCCTTAGGAATACCTCAAAATACCACGAAATGCACTCCGCTTGTGCAATAAAATAACTCAGTGATTTCCCCCTCGAGTCATGTATATAGAATTACGGGACACCCTGTATATGCATTTTTTATTTTCTAGTTTCCTATTTCTCTTGATTTTGAGTGCTCTTAGTGTAGGTATCCAATGACTAAGCACAGGTTATTCTATTTCTATATTTATAGAGGTTCGATTCTGTAAGCAAGATTTGAATGTTCAATTATTCAGTGGAGATAATAATTGTTTTATAGCTTTATGAATAATATTATTTGAATTCAATTCTATGGTTAGATAGGTGTAAATTTAAATGAAAGACCCATTTTTTTCGGACTATATATTATATACAAATGTATTTGGCTCGTAGCTGCCACGTGTTTACTCTTTTAGTCAATAAAGCAGATGCTATTATCAAGGTTAGGTATATCACACCCCACATCACCGGTATTTCGCTGTTTTTTCCATTTCTTTAGACATTGAGTGAGGAATAATAAGAGGCGCAACCTTACGGGGCGCAGCGAGGCCGAAAACGCGGCCCGAAAAGCGTCCGAGACAAAAAAATACATATCCTTCCAGTAAAATAAAAAGTAAATAAAATTGTACCGTTAGCCCATTGTAGAGGGATCGGTGTTCTCGAAGACATAAACAAGTTGTAAAAATCCGTGGTCGCTAGGCGACTATAGCGAGTGGGGGCAACGGGGGGCTTCAGGGTAAGCACATGAAAACCGGTCACGCAATTTTAATGGGGGTTACGCCTCTTATTATTCCTCACTCAACGCTTTAGATCAGTTCGATCTGAACTATTATTGTTTATCAAAATACCACTAATTTTGACAAACCACTGTATCCACTATAATATTTCTATTTTTGTTTAAGGTATGGCATTTGACTGACTAATGGTGATTAAGTTCACATAAATAGAATGGCAGAATCATTTTCGGCAAGAAAAGAGAAGGATTTTCGAAACATTAGTATTGTGAATAGAGAATCTGAACTTCCCAAACAAGACTGTACCAGTCCTAGCCCAACTGAAACTTTGTGTTTGGTGGACTCTATCTGCTCGCAAAGTACAGCAGGTAATACTTGAAAGGGGAATACTCTAAAATAGTTTTTATATTGATACATATCATAGGCACATCACATAACATAGATGATCAGCCACTTGAACTTTTTAATAAAATAAATATCCAGGAAGACAACAGAAATGAACTTGAAAATAATGCAAAAGTTAATTTTCTTAATGACCATCATGACATAACCGAAGAAGGTGATGATGTTAGTCTTAACAGAGAAGATTGGGACTGTATAGACAATGATGGTGTTCAAGAAGAAATGCTAGAATATGAAAATGTGAGTTGCATTTTTATATTCTTCCCATATTTATAACAAATATTAATAAAATAGTAATATGGGCTATGGGTAAAAATAGTAGGGAAAGACGGACAATAGTTATTGAAGTTGACAGTAAAGTTGCCTTATATTTATGAGCAAGTTAATTCAGAGACAATAAAAAGAGATATTATTGAATCAGTAATGGCGACGGGCTATTAGCTATCAACTGTCAACTTTGACAACAATGACTCAATGCTAAGATAAACTCTCAAAATGGTTTTTATTATGTGGATTTATGTTTAGTAGGTAAAAACTACTTCCCGTAGGGTTTTTTCATATACAGTGTATTTCACTTTAAGTCGAGACAATTCCATATCAAAAAACTTTTTCAACCTATGGTACTTGAAGAGCTCGACATTTTGGGTTATAATTTTTTTAAATAGTCCTGTTCCATATCCTATTGTTATTAAAAGAAGACCCCCAAAAATCACAAAACCATATTAGGCATTTTTTAAGAATAAAATGGATAGGGCAATCGAATTGGCCTTAGTTCAGAACCCTTGGTACAAAATTTCGATATTCTAAGTTATACAGGGCATTAACGAAATGGGGCCAAAATTCGAAAAAATTGGGATCCGGAGTACCCAGTATAAACCACCAGGCATTTTTGGGGATCTTTTTTTGAGAATCGATTAAGCTTTGCTTGAGGTACCTATTATTTTATATAGAATGGCCAATGTAGATCATATGGGATGTTTGTAAAAAAATCGATATTCTACGAAAAAATCATTTCTAAAAAAAATTGTTTAAATTAACGAATCCGGATTTTACATTAGGCGCTAAGTACCTAGGTATGTCGAATATGTAGAATGTAGATAATACCATTTTTGTTTTCATAGCATTCAAGGCCCGCCTGATTTGGTTGATATGCTTCAACTTCTTGAATAAAGCAGAATTAATTAAGGATGAGGATGATAGGTGATAATGGGCAAACACTCAAAGTTAACAAAAAGAAAAACCTAGTAACCTCATACAAGTGTTTCATGCTATTTGGCAATCATCAGTACGCTGTAACATTAACCAAATCAAAAGATAGGCATGATTTGGGAAGCAACAAATGAAGTCCAGGCAGGAGCCAACAGCACATTTGCAGCTTCAGTCAGCACATCCCCTATTTTGGGGCTTGTACTAACATCGCCACGGAGGCTGCTAAAGCGACCTGCGTGGAAATCTTCATAACCCAAGATACAATGACAATAAGGATGTAAGATTAGTGAGTGTAAATGTATTTACAATGTATAGGCTCCTGCCTGGACTTCATTTGTTGCTTCCCAAATCATGCCTATCTTTTGATTTGGTTAATGTTACACCGTACTGATGATTGCCAAATAGCATGAAACACGTGTATGCGGATACTAGTTTTTCTTTTTGTTAACTTTGTGTGCTTATGCCCATTATCACCTTTTCTTGTAAGTACATTTACACTCACTAATCTTACATCCTTATTATATTCTTTAAAATACATAAAATGATTTTATCATCAAATTTTATTTTTTACAATACACCCTGTATAGCTAGGCTGCCTATATTACGTAATAACTTTGGCTCCATTTGGTTAAAAAAATGCTTAATACGGTTTTGTGATTTTTGGGGGTCTTTTTAGGCTTTCGAAAAATACGGATTTGTCTTGACCCAAACTGAAACAGACTGTACTTTGACATACCTTTATAGCCTTTATTTTTGGAGTCAGAAATACAACAGTTGTAGATTTTTCTAAAACATCAGCATAAAACAAATGGGCATTGCAAAGTGGAGAAAAAACTTTTTAAATGGTACACTATATATTTTTACATTTTTGAGATCTACTTGTCACTGTTATTAAAATATACACTATATATTTTTACATTTTTGAGATCTACTTGTCACTGTTATTAAAATATACACTATATATTTTTACATTTTTGAGATCTACTTGTCACTGTTATTAAAATTCTTTAAAACTTCATGTTACCCCTTAGCTTTTGAAATATTCCAATTAAAAGTTTATACTAAATTTATTTACTTGAATTTATAAAGATAAGGGTCGATGATCAACGCAGTATTTTTTTATTTTTTTTTATTGACTACATACAGTGCGACAATTAAAGTCTTCACCATACAGGAAAATTTTCTGTATGCAGAACTATTTAATATTTGCGTTGACTGACATATTAATAAGACTTCTCACGGCTATAGTTTCATGTCCTGGAAAGTAGATGCCGCCTATGGTCAACAATGTATTTTGCATTGTTTTTTTTGTCTCCGGGAAGCGCATGGTGAGCCAGAGAACTGTCAAACATGACAGCCGTGAGAAGTCTTTATTAATACGTCAGTCAATGATATTTAGCTTTTCGGTTTGTGCTTATATAGGGATAAAAAACATGACTTTCTGCAACTGTCAAATTTCACATTTAATGCAGAAAACTTCAAAAGCTTAACTTATTTGTCCAAATATATTAGAAAAATTTTTCTTTGCAATTCTTTATCCTTATTCCAACAACATTTATTGTAAACAAACTGGTAGTTTAAATACATTTTCTTAGCTAAATATCATTTCAGGTACATATCAAGGGCGCTTCTTAACAGAGGTGTAATCCTAAAAATACGACTTTTCAGGAATTGAAAAATAACATTTTTGTAAAATAAGTATGTTGTTTGTCATTATTTTTTTTTTGTCAATATTGGTATCTTCTTATTACACAAGCCCTATTCAATATGGCAATATGAAGTATGCCCTTTTGGCAGACCATTATAACTTATTATAGGCCAAATTATCTCAATACATGTGCAAAAAGAAACACATCAAAATTGTAAAGTAATAACTATACCTACATACACGAACTAAGTATTTCATAAGAAGTTTCAGATTCGTTTTGTCATTAAAAACATGCCTTATTTGTCAAAACGTTGGTGTATGTGTAGTTATTACTTTACAATTACTTTGATGTTTTTCTCTTTGAACACGTATCTACTACTATCACATGAATAAATCACATTATTTTATTAAATTACATAAATTAATGTGCTTGCTTTAAAATATGTACCCGAGACAATAGTTAGTTAAAAAAGTTTACAAAAAAATTATGTAAGTTTACAAAAATTGGTATACGGAGAAAAAAATGCATAGGAAACATCTTTTCTAAGTTTCTTTGATATTTTAACAAACAAGTGGCACTTCTGAATTTTTTTTGTGATATTCAAATTCAGCACAAAATTCTACGTGCCCCACAACATTTCTGTCAAATTTTGACAACTGTCAATTTTTATTAAATTTTTTTTGCTAAATATGCTTAATTACAAAAATTTTTGACAATTTTTCAAGTCATCTTACATGTAGAGATTCAATTTTTGCAAAATACTCACTTTTTTCGAATAGGACCACTCTGGCTTTTCATATGTTCATACAAGAATATTTTGTTGTCTTTAGTTTAGTACCTTATTCGATTTGATTTGAATTTCAAATTTTTATCTTAAAAATAATTGAAAAATTGGGGGTGAGCCACATCCTGTGGCCACCCGGTATTTTCTATGTGTTCTCTAAGAGTTAACTACTTAAAATCAATTATCGCACGAAGATCACGAAAATCTAATGTAATTTCATTAATACTATAATCAAAATTAATACAGTTACAAGTAACTATCATTAGGGTACAACAAAACCTCACCAAATTTAAAACTGTATGTCCTTGATGAGAAGTTAAAATAAAATTAGAGCCTTCAGAGGCAGCAGAGGAGACTACAATCAGAGATTAAATTAATTACCTGTAAGGTTGTTGAATCTCAATTATACAGGGTGTCCTACTAATAGTGGTACATAGTGCAACTGCATATATTTTCTGCGAAAATATTACAATTGAGCTTAAAAACTACCGGACAAATCTTAGTGGTTACTGATAGTTGAAGTTATAATGTAAGTTCAGCCCAGCTAACGAATGTCGTTATATGACTCGATATACTGATACCAGGAATAAAACATATGTTTAACATATTTAAAAATGTTGTTTAACGAATAACCTTGAGAATTAGTTAACAATAAAAAAATTAGCCAATGTACAATGTACTTTGTTAATGATTGTCAATGAATCAACCTTGAAGTGAAAAGATAATAAAGGAAGTCTAAACTAACTCAACACAACACGTTAAGTCCAAAAAGCTCAAACATTTAAAAAGTTCTGCACGTACGATTTTAAAAATGGAATGTTTTAATGAAGCATCTTACATGCATGTTCGATGCACTCAGGACTCTCAGGAGCGACTAGCAGTCCTCTACTGAGTTTCGTCGAAGTCTTCCATAAAGTCCCGACCACGTCTCGATTGGGCCTATGTCCAGGTTTGACAGTCTGACAGATGCAGTAGTGGCGAAGGATGATAGTAGCTCAGGATCTCAGAAGCTTGCCAAGTTCGGCTGCCCCTGTACCCGCCTGTGGCCCGCAGGTCAACACAGTTCTATGACATGTAGGTCACTTGGTGTTTGTTCCAGGTGCACTTGAGCGTAAAAAATAATTCAAGTGAATTAGACAGTGCTAAAACCCTCTATGTGTATAACAGTGTCGTTATGACTGTCACAATAAAAAATTGAAAGGACAATAACAATGTCTTAATATTTTAAAATAATAAACTTATGTTTTAAAAAAACCCAAAATGGTACTAATTAAACCCCAAAGAATTTTCGTTAACCCTGAAATATACTAATTACCCGTTAAGGTATATTCATGAATATTCCCCTGTATATTCTATGAAGTTACATTCCCAAATTGATTAATTGCGAGCCATAAATAAGTAAAAAATAATTTTAATGTTTTAAATGACAACTGAAGATTCCCCAGTTTTGACAGAAAAGATAATTTAAAATGTGAGATCACGATTCCCTCGAAATGACTTGAATTTACAAAAATAGAAGTTAGCAATATACCTCTAGTCAGCTGTAACAAAAAAGCTGCTCTCCTGCTAAAAATATCTAATAACGATCAAAGATATTAGAATAAGCTACAGTGATTGTTAAAATTTCTAGCAGACTAAGTAACAATGTATCACATGAACGTTGACTAAGGATTCATGCAAGTACAACGCTAGGGCAAAATTTGAATCAGCTAAGACATATTAAAACCAAAAACTAAATACAGACATCAAAAGAATCTAAGGGACAAGGATACAAATTATGAAATAACACATTTTCCTGCCATATATTTTTTATATTATAACTATACTCTAAATAGACTTATATGTGTTGAAATTCGCAAAAGAATTAAGAAATTCTTCAAATTTACGTAGTTACTAGAAAAAAAATTATGCATGTTTTTGCAGTACCTAATTAATTACAATAAAGCAACATAATACAGAGTACGACTGTTAACAGCTGCTCTGCATCTATGCGGCATACTCAGCATAGGGTACCTACTAATTTTACAAACTTGATAAAACAATTCCTGGACACTTGCCTAAGACCTTACGATTGTTTATAAAATATATATTTACTTAATTAGCAAATTTTTAGACTTTCTTCGAAACTTGGCGGGAAAGAACTTGTGACGTCACAAGTGTTTTATAAAGGCAATTTGGCAACATGGCGATACCACTGAAGTGTTCTGAGACATAACCTTAATTCTGCGGTGAAAGTTGCAATTTCTAAATTCTAACCTCAGGCTCAGGATGACCCGTGAAACCAAATTTGGTTGGGCCTAGGTACGGAATTTGGACTCAGTACTTCTAGGCACTATGATGCCTTCATAAAAGCGACTTCAAGATTATCCCTAGCCCCTGGTTCTCCTTTTATTAGTAACTCGCAATACCTACTTTACTACTACTGCAACATACAGTTTGTTCAGCGAATGTTCGGCCCTACGTCACAACTCCCGTCCTTGCCTTACTCGTGAATATACGATGGATATCGGTCGTATATTCACGAGTCAGACAAGGACGGGAGTTTTGACGTAGGGCCGAACATTCGCTGCACAAACTGCAGGTGCAAACCTTTGCAGTTTTATCTTCTATCCCATGAATTTCGGCAGACGCGAACATCGGATTAGTATAAAAAAATGGTGCTACTAAGAAAGCATCCACTTTTGGC
This sequence comes from Pseudeuparius sepicola, assembly GCA_963920635.1. Lineage (NCBI taxonomy): Eukaryota > Metazoa > Arthropoda > Insecta > Coleoptera > Anthribidae > Pseudeuparius > Pseudeuparius sepicola. Next base: position 38,365,377 of record OY987302.1, on the reverse strand, counting down.
AAATTACGGATTGCCCTTTCAGGTAATAATAATTATCCATGATAACTTACACTACACAACTAACAACACGATAACTATGCAAACAATATACAGGGTGTTTCTTAACCCTTTCGCTGCGCGTAGCCGTTCCGGGACCGACCGCCAGGAACGGCATTTATTAGGCGCTCGCGAGTATATTCGTCAGGATTAGTGTTAGCCAAACTTATTTGGCAAACATGTCTTAAAACATAATAAACATATGTTTTTAATAAATTCAATTCAAAATAAAACACAAATAACTGTAAATATGGCATGTATTACAAAATAAAACAAAAATAAATAAATAAAACACTATAGTTATATTCAACAATAAATTCAATATAAAATAAATAAATAAATAAAACAAAATTGCTATTCTAAACTAAATTCAAAATTTGCCAATATTTCGTCCAGTTCTTTACCGGTTAGCTTTTTGTTACGCGACATATTTTGCTACTGCCCGGTATTGTCGCGCACGCGATGCCTCAAGTTGAGGTCCTCAATGACAACGACTGAAATTCTGAAATACTATATATTATTGGTTCGATACGGCGTGTGTTACCTGAAGAGGGGAGTAGGGGCCTCGGCAAGGGACAGAGTAAACAGGCAGCGGCGGCAGGCGCTGTATATAATATATTACACTAAATATTGTGAATCAAAGGATTCTACTGTCCATAGTCGTTACTGTAATGTACCACGAAACTTTAAAGTTCAAAATCATTCGCCCAGGTCAATGCCCTCCTATTTATTTTGCCTTTGCGAATATAGCCGTCAGGAGCAGTAAATCGAACGGCGAATAAACTCGTCAGGAGCAGCGAAAGGGTTAATGATGTAATTGGTGTTGACTTCTGTCGAATAAATTGTGTTTTTCATGTGGCCCCATAAATAGAAGTCGAGAGGATTTAAATCAGGAGACCTCGGAGGCCACTGTATGGGTGCATCCTGACCCCTTTCAATCTAACGGTCTGGAAAATGTTCGCCAAGCCATTACCGAACAACCAGTGAAAAGTGAGCAGGAGCTCCATCCTGCATAAACCACATTTCCTGCCTAAGCTCAAAAAGATTGTTTTGTAGGAATTCCAAATACTCTGCACCTCCCAAACGTCTAGGCAAAATGAAAGGTTCTATTAAAAAATCATGTATTATACCAGCCCAAACATTGAGGGAAAGGGTATGTTAGTTTTTCCTAGACATAATACTATGGGGATTATTATGGCACCATTTATGCAAATTATGGTAATTAAAAATACCGTCTCGTGTAAATAGAGCTTCACCAGTAAAAAGTATTTTGTTGGTGAACTGTGGATTCCTATTTCGGTTGCACAATATTTCTCTACAAAACACAAATCGAAGATTATGATCCATAAGTAATAACTCTTGAACCCTTCTGAAATGAAATGAGTGCTATCCGTTTCTCGACAAAATTCTCCAGATAGTGGTAGAGGGCATATTGAAATGCCTAGACTCTTCTCTAATGCTTCTTCGATAGTTTTGTTCGAAAAAATTTAAAAATTGCATATTCTTGTTCGGCATTGACCGCATTTCCCCTTCCTGCATTACGTTGTTTTCCTTTAAAGGACCCTGTGGCCCTTAATATGATATTAATATTAATAGTTCGATAATTCAGAATGCGACGATTGGGAAACCTTTCCATAGACATTCTTCTGGCTTGAAGCGCAATTTCACGACAAAATTAAATACACATCTTGTTATTCATATTTTCTCTAAATCAACTAACCGAAACTTGGATAAACTTCCACCAAAAACTTTGAGCAGCATGGCTAAAGGCGATGACTTGTTGTGAAAAGAATGTCAGCAGTGACAGCCGCCTACTATGTCTTTAATAAACCATTACTGCGGCCAACAATGGACTAATACACCACTTTTTTTTATTTGCTCATCGGATAGTATTGGGTGAGATATACTTGCTGTATTTTTTAAAATTTTTTTTCGGCCCCGTTTTGCCGCAATTAATTTTTAAAGTTCAATATTCGTAACTACCTGTTGGATATTATTTTTCCCTAAATTTACCGCCATGGCACCATGTTTGGCAATGCCGCACCTCAATGCCAAGCCTGTCAGCCTGTGAGAACATAAACATAACCTATTTTGTGGCGTCACAAATCGAATTATCGGATCCCGCGGCCCCGCGTGTTTTACAAGATTTTATTTTTTATGATTTGAACTATTTTCACCATTCATTCTAATAATCCACGACGGAAATGAACCATTCTATTTTGCTGAGGAAAATGCTGAGAACACTAGGTATTGGTATTGATGATCCGAACGTTATGCTGGTTGGTCGATTTTATCTATAAGAGGTGTAACCAGCTGTAACATTTTAGCTGACGATTTTAGATTAATAAGTGGCTCTGCCAAACGATTTTTTACTTGTTATCAAGTATATTAACACCGATTGCTAGTTGTTTGAAGAAACTGATGATATTTTAGCCTCAATACCTAGTGTTAGTCAACAGCATTGTTTGGTTATAAACTAAACTGAGTAAAGTCAATCCTATAGACGTCAAGCACTTACCTGGTCCGAATATAAAAAATGTATTACTTTAATTTCACGAGCCCTTACTTACAGGATGTAAGTCAGTAGTTAGACCTGCATCGGTTCAAAAATGTAGCGCTAGAATTATTGGAGAAGGTGCCAGTTCTTGGTGATGTTGAAAGAGAACTTATGTAAAACGCAATAAAGCCAAGTTTTCAGTCGAAAAACATTTATAGTAGGTCATAGCTTGAACTATTTTAGACCCATTTAGGTAAATTATATTGTGATTGCCGAAGCATCCTCATAAAAAATGACATAATTCTTTAGAATTTTTTCACTATACATATCATATATTTTTTCTGCAACATAATATCTTTAGATTTTTTGGTTTTAACAGATGGAACACTCTTCATTACTGAGATATTCCAAATTAATTTTTAGAGAATTTAAATCCACCTTATATATCTTGCTAAAGGAAAATGCAAATAATATATTATTTACCATACCGTTTTAATGACAGAGTACATAATGATAAAATAGTTACTTATTGTATTACTTTTCCAAATTTTATTGACAAATAATATGTAACAAAATATTTTTGTTTAGGTAAGCTACAGTAGGTATACCTACCTATTTTTATATCAGCAAATATTTCCGATTAAAAATACGATTAATTGATTTATTTACGTTTTTCCTGTTTTTGTTACAACTAACAATAGCAACAATACAGAAAAGAAAGCAATGTGCACCAGGTTAAGTTAAAAAAAGCTACCATATGGCGGGTTAAACCAAACCGTTCAGTGTATTCCTCACTCAATGACCAAACCCAAATTTTCGTAAGCATATTTTGTGAAGTTAAATATAAAAAATATAATGCATCAGCCGCCCAAAAATTAAGATTTTTTTAATTTGCAAGAAAAAAAACATTATTTTGCATTCTATGGCAAACCCCCAAATAAGTTATCTATTAAATTTAGTGAAAATATTCCAAACTCAAATAATACAGTTTTCATGTCGCATGCACAGAGTGTAACAAACTGGATGTTTTTTTGGGGGTTTCTTCTATTCTGCGAAGAGATAGACAAAGAGTAGGTAGGTGTACTGTGCTCGATTTTTGAGGGCAGTTGAAAGCAGTTGAATCTCAAAATCTCGATTCGTTTGGGAGATACAGGGCATTTTTCGTTTTTTAACATGTCCTTGTAATATGTTTTGATTTTTGCCAAAAATCTTCCTTCATGATGCTCCAATCTATAATAATTATTGAGGCATGTCTTCGTCGACTAAATCCTGTAAGGTAGACTTTCATATTTTTTATTGCACTTGTGTTGACTTTTTCCAATATAACAATCTAGTGATGCTGTCCATGATTCTTCGCTTTTTCCAGGAAGTCAGCAAAGAAAAGCAATACCTTGCTTATTCATCGAAAATAAGTTTTCCATTAATATGTACCTGCAAAATTTTTTACAAGCATAGTTCTATTATTAGTTGGCAAAATTAATGTCACTATAGTGCGGAAAAGCTTTCCGCATCAAAATGGATGCGACAAAGTGTACTTTTCTGCACGCTCATAGAAAAACATATTTTCCACACCATGTCAGGTCTTGTTACAAACTACGGACTTAATTACTAAAATACTTCATTAGATGATACAAGAAAAAAATACCCGTAAAAAGTAGTCATTGACGGTCAAGCACTTGATACTGAATGAAACTCTGCTGTTGAACTTGCATTGTCTTTAGATTATTTAAATTAGTTCTGAATCATGGTTTTCACATGTAGATATCAACGATAGTTTTTACAAACGCATGATTTCCTGTTTTGATAATCGATTTCAACATTGGGGTGTGCGACACCCTCACTCCCCTCCCCCATATCTTAACTATAGGTATATACACAATAAGTATTTCTTAACTGTACTAGCAACTAAACTAGAAGCACAAAAAGCTGTATCTATGTATGTATGTACCACGATGTATGATCCTCGTACATCGTGGTATGTGCATAATTTAGGACTAATCTGCTTATGTTGGGTAATTACAACATAATATACCCACTTCCACAACTATTCAGTTGAATTTCTTTATTTTTAACCACAGTATCATTAAGATTTTTCTTATTAATTTTGTGCTCGGGGGTAATTTTTGCCTTAACCGTGCATTATGCATTCATTATTTTGTTCTTTCCTCTGCGTGTCTCCAATAACGTTGTTACCACATATTTATTCTCTAGTCTACCTAAAACCAGAATTTAAGCTATAATATCATCATCATTAAGCAATATTAAAACAATAAATACAAATCAAATAACAAACATACCTCTTCATTTCTCCATGTTTTGCTCCCCGTTTTTATTGATAAAATTGACACACCATATCAAAATCTATGTGAGGCAAGTTATCAGAACAGGCTTTAACAAATCTTGTCTTCATTATAAACCGAAAAAATAAAGTATTCACAGCAAGATTCTTTTAAAACTGAGAATAGAATTTATTTAGTTTTCACTAAGGTTATTAACCTTGGTTTCCACGTTCCGCGGGGGAAAGTGAGATTATAAACGCACAAACTCTGCAAAGTGCGGCGTTGCCGATGATTCTCCTTAAAGAATTGAGTAATATGTCATCTGTCATATTTTATAGGGGGCATCCTAATAAGTTCATAATGGGCTCAGTAAAATCCAAATATTTCATTGAAATGTTACGAAATTTGATTATTTCTCATCAGGCGCATAGAAACTGAATCTAATAATTTGCCTGGGAGTGCTTGGTTATATAAAAAAAGACGAAATAAGTACTAAGAAAATTGCAGGTACTTATTGAAATTAGGGATTGGGACGTCACATTCCCTACTTTTGCCACCGTTTTTTTCAATAAAAAAAAATCTGTTGGTGGGGTTCCGTGATTATCTAGACATGTTTTACAAATTCCAAAGCAAAAAATTATTTTTCATTCCTAAGTATACTTAAAATAAATAGAGTAAAAAAAGTTTCTGAATTGAACGAAGTTTTTAAAAAAAATTTTTCATTGAAATTAGCTAACGTCGTTGAGTGAGGAATAATAAGAGGCGCAACGCCCATATAAAATTTCGTGACCGGTTTTCGTGTGCTTACCCTGAAGCCCCCCGTTGCCCCCACTCGCTATAGTTGCCTAGCGGATTTTTAGAACTTGTTTATGTTTTCGAGAACACCGATCCCTCTACAATGGGCTAACGGTACAATTTTATATTTTTTTTATTTTACTGGAAGGATATGTGTTTTTTTGTCTCGGACGCTTTTTGGGCCGCGTTTTCGGCTACGCTGCGTCCCGTAAGGTTGCGCCTCTTATTATTCTTCACTCAACGCTAACGTATAAAAAAGTTCTGATGTTAATAAAAATAGGGGTGGTCAATTTATATCTATATGAGCCTCCGATTTATATTTTTATGAGCCTCCAAGGACCGGGAGGGGGTAGTCCTGAGGGCCCTCATGATGCAGAGGCAAGCAAGGCGTTGTATCTTGTCAAGTGCCGTCCTTGATCGGGTCCTGCAGATACCGGACCACCAAAGCATGATCCCAGGGTTCAGTCCCTACGAAGTGCCAATGGCCCTGCAACACGCCCAATGTGCATTGCTCGCCTTCTTGGTAATTGCAAGGATGTGTCTTTCAAAGGTCAATTTGGAATCTAGCCAGACCCCCCAGATATTTGACCTTCTTTTTGTTAGCTAATGGGACCCCTTGTAGCTCTATAAGAGGAGAGGGGTCCGCTTTTCTCTTTCTGGTCAATAAAACCAACTGAATCTTGTTAAGGTTGACACTTAATCCACTAGAGTCTTATCATTGTGAGGACTTCGCCAGTGCCCCATTAAGGAGCTCAGAAGCACAGCCTGGCCTCGACCTGCCTACCAGTTGGCATGGATCAGGTCCACCTACTTCCCCGACTTCAACACTCTCCACTGCCCTACAGATCGAGTCCACTTCTGTGTTGTCGAAGGCTCCTCTATCTCCAAGAAGACCCCTACCACCAGCTCTCCCTCCAACCCTCCATCCAGCCTTGCGACAAGCTGTTGTAGGGCCGAATCAATGGACCTGCCCATCTGGTAGGCATGCTGTGTGGAACACAGAGGCGCCTTGAGGGCAAGCTGTCCAACAGTCTCTCCAGTGTCTTCATCAAGAAGGTAGTGACACTGATGGCCCAATAGGCTCTAGCCTCAGTAGTCACTGCGTCCTGGCTTGGGTATTAAATATCACCCTGATCTACAACCATAGTCGAGGGACATCTCCTCTGGCAACAGATGCTCAATCAACTCATCTCATTCTTCAGGTCTCGTAGATAATCGAAAACGCTACTAACTTCAACATTGCAACTTTCGATTCTTCGCATGTAAAGCCAATTACTTTGATACTACCAGAAATTTTAGAATTTTTATGTGAAGTGGAACCTATATCATACAATGTTTTCACTTTAGATCTCTTTCACCTAGCATTACGAACCATTGTAAAAACATTGTTATTAGTCAGTTCATCGTTACTAATGCTCGTAAAAGCTGCTACTATGTCTGTGAAGCAGAGACTAAAATTGGAGCATTTTCAAGCTCAACTACAGATTTCATAATATTTTTCTGCTGCTAAGATGATGAAACAATGAAATGCCGAGAACTGCGGTAATGACACAATCGTCATTGACAAATGAATGGGAATGAGGATGGTCAACAGGGAGCACCAGAACTGATTTTCTACCTGGACTACTAGTATGTGAAGAAGAAGATGTATTGATCACATTTTCGTTTTATGAAACAATCAAGTATGCAGAATTAAAATTTTTCTGCGGCACATTCAGTTCTGTAGAATTTTGACTTTGCACCCTGTAACTTCTGACTGCTATGTGGTCTATATCTTTATTACTATTTAGGCCTGCTTTTCAACATGATTATTATTTAGACAACGAAAACATATGAATCTGGCTCTCAATAATACTTTGTTTATGTTGAGAATTATGTTTTGTCTTATATTTGATTTAACCAAAGGAGCTTATTGTAGCAGCCTTTTATAGTCGCAGATAGTTCTCAACGTTTTAGAATTTCAATAATATAATTATCTTGGTTACATCTACCATTTTTTTACTGCATCAATCGTCTGCTTTTAGAGGTCCTTAAATTCAACTTAAAGTTAGTATCAAATAGATAAAAAAAATTCAAAAATAGAGCACTTCGCTAAAAAATTTTTTTCCCCAATTTTCACTTGTTTGATCTGAAGCAGATTCTGATGATTAATTGAAAAATCTACCACTTGTTTTTATCCCTCAGAAAATAAAATTAAGATTGTGGGATTAACTTAAAAATATACGAAATGTTCCTGTACTCTGTCCTACCTAGACCACAACTATATGAAAGTCCCAAGCATAGCGTTGTTTCAAGCAGTCTCCACTGGAGCCACCTGATTTTCAAAATTATAGAACATTAAATCTGTTAAGTAACGGTATACACACCTAGGGAGACATTTCATTACATACATCTGTAATAACTATGACACTACATGCCTTTGATCAATGTAATGTACCCCTCGACTGTAATGAAACATTTTCCGCTTTGGTATGTACTTATAATTCATTATAATTATTATAATGAATTATTTTGTTTATTTTTAAGCCTAAATAATATGAAACTTAAACCTCATTTCTCAAGTCAGTATTTACTCTGCCAGAAGGAGAACAAAGTTCCTCAGTTAAATATCTTAAATGATGACAGGACTGAACTTGATGCTGTATTATGATGTGTCCTCAATAAAATTACCACTAGTTTTTATTATTTTAATTAATTTTAGGAAGAAGAGGTAAGCAGTAGCAGTGAAGAATTATCAGAAACTGTAAATAGTAATCTTCAAACAACACCAAAAACTTCACAAACAAAGGAAGGTCAAGCAAATTCGTCAGAAAGACATCTGGTAAGTTATTTCTCAAGTACTCTTATTACATGATTTATTTTTATTTATTTATTTATTACAAGAACATGCGAAGATGAGACTTAAAGTGATGATATTACAGAAAAACTGCATTTTTTTAAATTAATGTGGTGTTAGCAAATGATTTCACTCCATTGCACCCCCTCAATCAACTCCTTCCACAGACTATCCAGAAAAATTAACTGTTTTTCTATTACTTCCGCATTTTAATGTTGCGTTTTTAGCACTAGTGTGGCAAAGTAAATGTTCTGAAATCAACACATTTTTATTAGCAAGGCATTACATGCTAATCTTAAATTTATATAACTAAATACTTTAATAGAAATCAATATGTTACACTTTTAAGTCAGGGTATAGGTTGAGCGAAACTCAATCCCTCAGCTCCAAGAAAAGAAAAAAAATGAAAAAATCTGAAAAGAGGTTCATACATGGGACTGAGTAAGGTCCATTTTTAGCCGAATTTGCATATTTTCCCAAATTTGGAAACTGAACTAATGACGTAATCGAATTTTTTTCAGAAACATACCTATATTTTTGCATATTTAAAAAGAGCTAATTTTTCTGAACAAATTTTGTAAAGAAAAGTGTTTGCTATCTTCTGTAAAAAATGTGTAAGAAGTATCATCCAAAATTGGCAGTCGACACGTTTTAAACAAGTAGCCTTTAGAAATCAATAGCATAGTCGCATCTGTCAATAATTAAACTAATGGTTGACAAGTATTGTTTTGTTATCATTTGACTTTGAAAAATGTTCACTCACAACGAAAAAGTCGAGTTCCTTGGATGGTCTTCAAAATACTGCAAAACAATGGTAACAGTATTGTCAGAATTGGCCCTTTTAGCTATTTTTTCCCTTTTGAGAAGTAAATGCCTCGTTATTTGTGCACGTACATTGTGTTCCAATCTTTCAGATATTTTTAACCTTGGAATAACGCATTCGGGGTATCTCTGGGCATATAACTGAACTGCTCTTCTGGGTTTCTTTTGAACTAATAACATGCCGACTTTTTCGTTGTGCGTGAACATTGTACAAACCAAGTGTTTTAGTTTTTAAATTACAAAAATGCTGTTAGAAAAAAATTGTTCCTAATTCTTACAAAAAGTGTATTCTATGCAGTAGACTAGACTATGTGTGGAAAAGTACCACTTTCTGCACTTGTTAGGAAAATAACTATTCCTGTCAATTTTTTTTTTGTTGGTAAAAATTGTTTTACAGGCCTAGGTTGGAAAACAGCATAATTGTTCGTTAAAATCCTGTGTGTACAACCTTGTGGTAACCAAGGTGTCACGCACTATATACAGCATGAAACAGGTGAAAAAATACAAAAAAAAAAGAGTTGAAATTTGAGTTTCTGAGGTTCAGCCTTGCTTGGTTTGAAACTAATTTGAGACATAATTTTAGTTCCAAAAAATCATGTATGCCTTGAAAATTTCCAAAAACTGAATAGGTTTGAAAAGTCTAAGCCTGTCATTTTGTTAAGCTACTCAACAAAACATGATGAATTAAACAAACTTATCTAATTTGTTGGTAGAAACTTATAGTCCGAGAGGTGAGTGACAAAAAAATGCAACAGTTTTAGGAAGGCTGGTTTTTTGATACAGTGTAGTATTTAGGGTGTATAAGAATAGCCTGCCGTCAGTCAGTCAGTTTCGTTAGCGTTTGGCGCAGGGGCGGCTTCAAAGTTGTAAAAAAACCGAGTATGTCGCAACTGTTTTAGTAAATCTAAAACTTGGTTTATTTAGTAGCAAAACAACTAAACAACGATGTGGATGTAGTCAGCCTTGAAAATATTGCAACGGGCCGCGTCAGCAGCGCTTCAAACTCATAAAAAAAATATAGTTCGTGAAACTGTTTTAGTAAATACGAATTCAGTCTACTTTTAGGTAATATTATAAAAAATAAAAAAAACATAGTCAGCCAGAATCTTTATTTAACAAACGCCGTCAGCTGCGGATATAAGAGCGGGTGAGTTTTTTCAATGTTTAGCATGGGGATCTCGGAAACCAGCGGAGCTAGAAGGAAGGTTAACTGGGAAAAGATTTGCAGTTTTGTGGGCCCAATTTAATGCGTCTTTTGTATTTTCGAAAGAGTTCATGGCTTACTAGATATTTAAAAAAAATGAATTTTGCCTATTCCTTCAAATCTCGCTAGCTCCGTTATTTTCAACTTTACAAAAAAAAGTGTAAATGCAAAAGTTGTAGGGAATTATGTTCCTAATGAGAAGGTCCAATCCTATTTTGAACGTGAGCTGTCGTTTTAGAGATATGGCATAAACTTTTTTTTTTAAATGCAAACCATAGTTGGCTGTGATCTCATAAAATCAAGCGTTTTTAAGCTTTCCAACAATATATTACTCGATATAATTATTTTGAAAAATATGGGAGTTATGGTGGTTTCTCTGTTTAATTCTTATTTTAACGGAGTTAGCCATGGAAACGTTAAATAAAGATTCTGGCTGACTATGTTTTTTTGATTTTTTATAATATTACCTAAAAGTAGACCGAATTTCAGATTTACTAAAACAGTTTCACGAACTATATTTTTTTTATGAGTTTGAAGCGCTGCTGACGAGGCCCGTTGCAATATTTTCAAGGCTGACTACATCCACATCGTTGTTTAGTTGTTTTGCTACTAAATACACCAAGTTTTAGATTTACTAAAACAGTTGCGACATACTCGGTTTTTTTACAACCAAACGCGCCAAACGCTAACGAAACTGGCTGACTGACGGCAGGCTATTCTTATACACCCTAAATACTACACTGTATCAAAAAACCAGCTTTTCTAAAACTGTTGCATTTTTCTGTCACTCAGCTCCCCGAATATTATCTCTGGTAATGGTAATAACAGTAATATACAATAACTAATAAATTAATATAACTTTAAGGCACAAACATGAACTAAACATCACTAAAGCATGGTTTCGGGTTGCAGGCTTGAAATAAGTGTAATTTGCTTAGTAAAGACAAGGCATAGCAGGTGAATAGGAATATTGTCTTAATTAAAAACCTCACATTTCAACTTCTCCAAACAAAAACATCATGTCTACTAGCGCAATATGGGGTTTTTGCTTAAAGATAGGAAAATGTGGTGTTTTTCATAGTTTTTGGTTAAAATTTGGCACATACGGCAAATAAACTTTATAGCATAAATATGTAAAAGCTAATTTTTTCTACGTAAATTTATAATATACACCATGAGAAACCCGAAGATACCAAAATCTCCATTTTTGGAGATGTGAGGGTCTTCCTTATGAGGGCAGTATTATAGGCTTACTTTCTGTATAAGACCACTGCTTTTTCGTGGAAAATTTTTATTACAACCAGTTTTCGAAATTTAAAAATAATAGGCAATACGCAAACTTAAACCAATCGGTGCACTTTTTTGGATTTTTTTATGTTTTCTAGAACTTGGCTGTTCTGTATAACATTAAATACAGGGATAGCACACTTCTGAATTATGATTCATGTGGTTTGAATGAGGATGTCGTCACAAAATAATACATTTCTGTTTAAATGCCAACAAGTGGCCATTAAATTACTGGAGATTAAAAGTTACAAAAACAAACAATTTTTCTCTAGAAAAAGTAGTGAAAAGCTTCTGCATTCTTTTGAATTCATGCAACACTGTATTATTAGCTTGAAGTCACTGCGTCTATTGAAAAGCGCCTGTGTCCCTTGAGCTGCTGATCTTTGCTCATATTACCAGAATAGCAATATTGCAGTATAAATAAGCAATATATTTTCCGTTACTATTATTATAGTCCTGCATGGGCTCATGAATAGGGGAGGAACGTCCTTTAGGTTCTGGTATAAAGACAGAAGGGCTAAATAATTGTGTAGGGGGTACCTTGTTTTTTGAAAATTAAAATAGAACGACATATCTACTTATAAATAACTCTGCAACATGTCATCAAGGCCAGACTGGTTTGTTCAGTTCAAGCCCATCAGGGTAAAGCTTACAAAGCTGTGACAGGATGTAACTGCTCCAGCCATGTCGCAGTGATTAATAGAAGTGATTTTTTGGAGCAGTTTATTTCATCCATCACCCAACACTGCTTGCGTCGCCCATCCCCATGTCATCTCATCTCAACCACAGTTTCTACTTTGCTTTTGCTTGAACTCTTGTCTGTGTGGGTGCTTCGGAGCATATTTCTGATCGAACGCCAAACCGCTAACATTGGCAACAGTGCCAACCTGTGATAAAATGTCACTGCTATTTGGTTGGAACTGGAGCAAACTGTGACTGCAACAGACAAGTAGCAGTGACAAAGCCACAGTTCATCAAATTGCAACCCAACTCTAGTAAGGCCCCATTTGGGGGTGCCTACAGGGCATTTGCTGGTAGCCCACCTGTTCAGTCCAGCCCTGCATGTCTAGAACACCTTTTTATATTTCATAAGGGGTCTTCCTATGCAAGTGTGACTTACCTATTTGCAGTTCGATTGTGTATCTAACCTAAAAGTAGTTTAGCCTTCATACTTTTTTTTGTACAGACTTGTATTAATACAAGTTATACTGTTGGACAAAAATCAATCCATACACTTTCATTTTTAACGTTAAGTATAATATAAGTTGTTACCTGGGAGTTGAAAAAAGTCTTGTGCAAAAATTGTAAATTTTTATATACAGGGTGTCCCAATAAGGACTCCCGTCGCCGATATCTCGGGAACAAAAAGTGATATTTTAATTCTGAAAATGCCGTCCGCTAGGACGTGAAGAGGGCTTTATTCGAAACTGATAAGCGTTAATTTTGATATTGGCGTATAGATGGCACTGCGGTGCAAAGAAACTTTTCGATCTTAGGAACTTTGGAACGTATGGCATCTGAAAGACTGGGTAATTTGGAGAAACTTTTGTTCTATGCACTATTTTCCTCCTGTCACTAGTTTCTGAGATAACCGCTCTAAAATGTCATTTACAAAAAATGAGCTAACTCGCTTAAAATTAACTTTAGAGGAAAAAGTTATTAAAAATATCTTTTTAGTTCACTAGGACTAAGAAAACAGCGACATGTGTCAAATTATTACACATCCGGTTTGACCGGAAGTACCGGAAGTGACCCATTTTTCAGTTTAAAATGAACATACTGTATAATTTATCCCGCAAAAGTGCAAAAAGGTAATTTCCTGTGTCAATAACACCATGTATACCGTACTTTCACCGTTTTAGTAGACATAGGGGAATAGGCCACGCATCGCCGTGCGTCCAGCTAGGTTTGTCAGTCATTGGCGGGGGGAGTACACAGTAGTCCCGCACTGCTTATCAGTCGAGTTTTGCGAGCAAAAAACACGCCCCGCCCCCCGCCAACGACTGACGAACCTAGCCTAGCCATGGCTATGTCTACTAAAACTGAAAGTACGGTATACATCTAGACAACGATAATTTGACTGAATTTATTTTTATTAACCGAAGGTGGCTCTTGCTGTCTCTGTCCATTGTTTCAATATGATATTTAGCTTCAAACGCCCAGGTAATTATCTATCGTTGTCAATTTGTTTCTTGCCTAATTAGTTTATTAGTTTTTGTAATAAAGGTTAATCATAATAATGAGGATAAATTAAAATATGGCATTGGTTTATGGAGAATGCGGTAAAAACAGTGCTGTATAGCCAGTGTAGCCGCTGCTCGTATTTAATTATGGAAATAATTTTGAACATATTTATTGTAAACATACATGTTTAATTTCTATGTCACCTTCGGTTAATAAAAATAAATTCAGACAAATTGTCGTTGTCTACATGTACCTACAAGGTGTTATTGTTATTAGGTATATTTTTTCCAATTTTGAGGGAAAATTGTACAGTATTATGTTCATTTTGAACTGAAAAATGGGTCACTTCCGGTACTTTCGGTCAAACCGGATGTGTAATAATTTGACACGTGTCGCTATTTTCCTCGTCTTAGTGCACTACAAAGATATTTTTAATAACTTTTTCCTCTAAAGTTAATTTTAAGCTAGTTAGCTCATTTTTTGTAAACGATATTGTAGAGCGGTTATCTCAGAAACTAGTAACAATAGGAAAATTGTCCATAGAACAAAAGTTTATCCAAATTACCCAGTCTTTCAGATGCGCTACGTTCCAACGTTCCTAGGATCGAAAAGTTTGTTTGCACCGCAGCGCCATCTATAAGCCAATGTCAAAATGAACGCTTAGCAGTGCAAATAAAGCCCTCTTCACGTTCTAGTGAACGGCGTTTGCAGAATTAAAATATCTCTTTTTATTCCGGAGATATCGGCGACGGAAGTGCCTATTGGGACACCCTGTACAGTGCTATTCTTAGTTCTATTCATAAAGTTTGCACCAATTGGGAAAATTCTTTATTATTAGATGTTTTGAAAATGTGATTTCGGGCTATGTCGGTGTCTGTTTTGGGTATACTATTGCGCCTAAAGAGGGTTGTGACATTATGGTGCATGCCTGTTAAGTTTAACATTTAAAACTAAAAATTGGGAAAAATCAAGCTTGATTTGGAAATATGGGAAAAAGTTGTTATGAAAAATGTGTTCCTATTGTATTATTGTGCATCTATGCTAATTTTCAGAAATATATCAGGATATTCGTATTTTTCTTAATTATAATTTTCTTCTTAAAATTGTTGCCCAATATTTTTTCCCGGAAATAACCTAAGACACTTATTTACTGGTTGCTCTCCTACTAGATCATACCAATACAAATAAATTTCAACACAAAATTACAGGCAACAACAATTATATTGTACCTGAGTTTTGCAGACTGACCAGAACCAGAAGGGGCACTGACCACTAGTAATTGTGTCTCTTTTTTAATGTGCTCAAATCACCCATCAAAGAGTTGGAAGATAACAGTGTTTACAGGAGCAATTAAATAAGTAAACACCTAATTTTAAAATCCTTATTTTGAGGAGTATCTACTAATTTCAATCAACTATCCTAATGTATGACTATCACAAGTACCTGTATTTTCTGTGCTATTAATTCTAAATTTTAAACATTTTCTTTTTAGAGATTATTTATATTTATATCCATTTATAACTTGTAGAAGCAGTTTGGTGTAATACTTATAAATAAATATTTATTTACATACTTACTAAGATTATTAAATTCTAATTTTAAAAATGTTTTCCATTTGGTGCAAACTTTATGAATAGCGCTGTATGTATTCAATTTTTTAACGTATACTTCAATACTTTGTTGATCTTTTTAATAAAACTGCCATTTTAATTATATAGGTTATCCCTTCTGTCTGAATGAACTCTATCTGAGCGAATGGCTAATAGCATATTATCCAGTGAGAATTTATTAAACCTTTCAGTACGGCTGGCCGATAGACCTGCCAGCATAGAAGAATCTACTACGCCAAGAAAACCATTCCAAATGGATACCCGCTCTGGAAGCCAGTATCCATTCGGTAAAGTTCGGCGTAGTCCGACGCGCAACGTTGCCACATCACTCGGCGTACCGCATTCGCATATCTGATTCCGAACGGATCTACTGGAACGGCCGGCCGGCAGGCGGCAGGCTCGCTCGCAGCACTGCGCCGCGCCGTCGACTGCCAGTCGATGTGGCAACCGCGCTCGTTTTTATCACCCGCTCGGGCTTAGAAAATGCAAATATTGCACTGACTGAAACCCGCAGCTCGAATCAAGTGCTCCCATAAGGATTGGCCTTCTTGGCGTAGTAAATTCTTCTATGCTGCCAGACAGAAATTTGGCATACAGCCTGCTGATCGATATGACACCATACTAAACCCAGATTACTGTAAGAATCCGAATTAAAAAAAACAAAATCTCTAGGAATTTTCTGTAATTCCTCAATATAACAATGTTACATGAGTCGCACCCTTAGACAAGGGAGGGGAGAGAGGACGCATAATTCGGCCAAATTGAGTGTGCCCAGTTAGGCACCACCAGTGGCGTATCACGTGGGACTGCAACAAAATTTTAGTTGTTTGAGGCGGTATACAAATAATACACAATGTCTTTTTTCCTTGAAGCTATTTTACTTACTCTAAATATTTATCTATGAAAGGTTTTTCCTGACACTTTCTGTTCACCTCGACTTTTGCAACCAAAAGCTGAACAAAACACCATTATGATGCCACAAAAATAACAATGTCTTCAGTCCATATGAGCACAAAATCGCAAAAACTAAACCTGCTGTCACACACTACGTTTGGAACCAAATTATGGTGTCACATTGTTGTATTTGGGCAACCTCTGCTATGGTCCGTATACAGGGTCCGTCAAATGTATGGAATAAATGGTGTATCTTTTTTATTTTTGCTTTTGAAAAAAAAATGTGTTATACAAAAGTTTCTTCAAAAATATCTAATGGTGGCATAAGAAAATAATCGACAAAAATCACTTTCACGAAAAATCAGCATTAACAGCAAGGTGTGGTTTCATGTTATTGTCCTCTTTTTCCGTTTTCGGTTTTTTGCCCTTTTTTATTGTCCTCTTTTTCTGTTTGTGTTTTTTTGCACTTTTTTGCATTTCGAGGTACCCGTGGATCTGGGCAACTAGTACCTCCATTGTTGTTAGTTGATGAAGTATTTATTTCAAAATGTAAGATCGTTTGTAGAAAGACTGGAACTTTGTATAGAGCGTGACGGTGCACACTTTGAACATTATCTTTAAGTTAAGTTTTATTAAGGTTGTACAAATAAATTAATGCTGATTTTTCGTGAAAGTGATTTTTGTCGATTATTTTCTGATGCAACCATTAGATATTTTTGAAGTACCTAATGCAGAAATGAACGCTAATCACAAAATCTAAATAAAAAATTAGGGGTGCCATTTGAAAAAAAAAGTTGGTCACCATAGCAACGTAACTATGATGGATGGAAAATATTCAAGGTCACCAGAAAGTGACAAAAAATTAGCAAAGAAACTTTTGTATAACACATTTTTTTTTTCAAAAACAAAAATAAAAAAGATACACGCATTATTCCATACATTTGACGGACCCTGTATATACACGTTACGCGTCCTCTCCCCTCCCTTGTCTAAGGTCGCACCCATTTAATTACGTGCCTTATTGATTTATATACAGGGTGTTTCAGAAAACCCTGGCATAACTTCTGGAGCATACGTAACTTCAAAAAATAAAAATAAAATTCTTATTGACCATGTATCTATCGTTTTTAGTTTCTTAGATACAGGGCGTTTACAAGTTTACTTTCCAAATTGAATATTGACTGTATCTTCTACTTTATGCTAGGTACAATATTGAAATTTGCCACTGCTGTGTTTTTAGGTATGGAAAATAAGCCGAAAATTACATTTTCTACGTATCTCACAGAGGGCGCCACTTGCCCTCTTTTTTGGTCATGTTTTTACTCATAACTTTTTTGAGGTTATCTTTTTGGTCTTGCAGGTCCATCATTTTAGTGCACCTTTGTGTTGAAATTTACGAAACGTGCTCCAAAACAACTGTAAACTCCAATGATCTATATACCTAGATCCATAATCCAATATACAACTTCGTCCTCAACATTTTGGTGTTTATTTACAAAGTTTTTCTGCAGAGTTGCAACTTCCCTAATGTGACAAATATTGAAAGCACTTATTTCTTACAATGTAAATATAGCAAAGTCATTAGAGATATTTAATTATGTTAATATTATCTCTTCATTATATATAATATTATAGGTAATATTAAAATACACATGTTGCAAATATACTAAGCCTGGTTGCATCGAAGGAAAACTGGGACAATCGTAAAGCGTAATAGATTTGGCAATGACGCGGCAGGACCGAGTCTGTTTCTTTACAGACGCCTTGTTGTAGTGCACGCCGGGTACTGGTTAAAAACGCTAATAAATTCTTTACATTTGTTTAACTATCAACCTATTATAGTGAATAGTGATGGGGCGCTTAAAATGCGTCGTGTGTGGTGCTAGAAATACTGGATCAAACCGAACTTTCCACTGGTGGGCGGTATATTTACAGATCATCTGTGCACCACTACAGGGTCTTTGTTTTTACATTTTATTGTACATCAACGTGGATTACAATGCCATTTGAATGGGTCATCTAGGTATACAGATCATTGGTAAACTCCAACATTCCAAATATAAAATTTTCACCTACCGCTTTCAAATGTTACAGACCAACTGTACATTGAAAATGACGAAAAAATGCCAAATAGACATTGGTCAAAACACTATTGGTTTTCTTGAAATGGGGTGTCAAAATGTTGTCATATTCAATCTTTTCAATTTTGAAAACTAATAATTTTTGGTAGATCATTCATAGCAATTTTTCCCACTTTAAATGGTACAGTTGATCTGTAGCATTTTAAAGTGGTAGGTGAAAATTGTATGTTTCATATTTTGGAGTTAACAGGTGTTTGGAGCACGTTTTGCCAATTTCAATGAAACGATAAGATGCACTAATATGATCAACCTGCAAGACCAAAAAGATAACCTCAAAAGTTACGATTAGAAACACGAGCCAAAAATAGTGCTAGTGGCGCCCTATGTGAGATACATAGAAATTGACATTTTCAGCTTATTTTCCATCCCCAAAAACACACCAGTGCCAAATTTCAATATTGTACCTAGTATAAACTGGAAGATATGGTCACTATTCAATTTTAAAAAGTAAGCTAAGAAACGAAAGACGATAGACACATGGTCAATAATAACTTATTTTTATTTTTTGAAGTTCTGTATACTCCAGAAGTTATGCCAGGTTTTTCTGAAACACCCTGTATGTTAATAAAAGTGATACAAAAAAGATCATAATCAAATGAAAATTTTACTATAATCTCGGCAATGCCCTTACAAATAACAATAACTATAAATACAACCAATTTTAATTAATAATTTAAAACATCATCTAAACACTTTTCATTTTGGTATAATCAGCTGGTTTTGGCAGTGTCCTGAGCGACTCAGACAAATTTCGGTTTGGTGTGTCAAAGTGACAGTGAAAGTTTTCTTACGGGTCTGTACTTTTGGCAGTAAATATTTTGTATTTTCAGTGTTTCCAATAATGTCAGAACCTATAGACAAGTTTGTTTTGTTAACGCCTGATACCCGGAACTAATCATAGTCTAAGCACTCCACTAAAGAGGCAAAGATATTTTCGGGTGTTATGCTGGTTTTCCACCAAACAGACAAAACAAAAACACAACAGAAACTAGTGCCAAAAAAGACAGGACTGCAACAAATTTTTAAGACGAGTTTTTGTAACAGTTTCTGTTTTGTTTTTGGTGTACCTTTCGGAAGGGGTAAGATCAAAAAGTTTTGACATGTTTACAAACTTAGTCCATCTAGTGGAAATAACATGTTGTGTTTCTAGTTTCTTTTTAATTTTATGCATGTAACTGAGGGTGTTCTGTGTGGTTAAAAAATCAATAATTCGTTGGTAAATAGGATATATTTATACAATACACTAAAATGCAGATCCGGATGTAAGTAAAGTTAGGTTCTTGCATTTTTTTTTTGTAATAAGCACATAAACAATCTTTTTGCTAGCATGAAGAAAAAAAAAGAAAAATGTTTGCCTTGTTTAAAGGCTCATGGGCTCGGTTTAAGGGGGGGTTGCCGACAGCGAAAGTGACATTAGATTTCGTATTTTTTTAAGTTGTATAGCATAAAATCTAATAACATTTTGCCTGGCAAAAATTTAGTACAAACATCTCGGTCTTCATTTTAATCATAAGATCTTAAAAGCATATGCACTGGAATTATTATTTTTCCCAAGGTTTTCATAACCTATAAAATAAAACACTGCTTTTAAGATCTTATGATTAAAATGAAGACAGAGATGTTTTTACTAAATTTTTGCCAGGTAAAATGTTATTAGATTTTATGCTATACAACTTAAAAAAATACGAAATCTAACGTCACTTTCGCTGTCGGCAACCCCCTCTTAATTTTGACTTAGCCAGCTGATTTTTTCTGTGACTTATATAGTGACATTCACAACTTTTCCACAATATTTATTTGCTTACTTCTGCTCATAATATTCGATGGTAAGGTTAATAAGTTGAAATTTACGCCGGAATGATATGTATTATATGATTTGTAATTATAAATTAATAAATCTAATATCAATCGGCAATCTACCTAATATTATTCAAGTAAATTCTCAAAATATTTGGTGTGTGTAAATGGGCTCATTACTGACCTGAATCTAGGACCTGGTTGCATTTTTACCCAATTACACCATAACAAAATGGGAATCAAATAAAATGTACGCTTCGCTTTAAAAGCTTAAAAAAACAACAATATTTTAGAATGGCGTAAAATTCTATACTAGTGTCTTTTTCAATTCCCCCCTGAGCCGGTACGGCTCTGTGTGTTTGAGGGAAAAGTCCTTTGTCAGAAATGCAATCCAGAATATCCAAAATATAATTTATTGGAGGAGCAGACGTACATTAGTTGAATCCAATAGTGAAAAAGTACAAACTTTCTAAAAATTAAAATTACACTAATTAAAACTTGTCTGGTAAATTTTGGTCACTGGTCCTACCAACGGCCAAACACAATTCTATGATGACAATAATTATTGTATCTTTGATTTAGTACACTAAGTGCTGACTAAATATGAAGTTTGACTAATCTTCTCTCTGAATAAATATATTGCATCAATATGTTGCCTAATCATTTGCTAAATATTAATTTTTTTAATTTTATTACAGAGAAAAAGGAAGCTTGACGTTCAGAATGGCTTTCCTAGCAAGAAAATTTTGCCAGAGAATGTTCCTGACTGCCTGTCAAAATCAACACCTGCCAATACTCAATGTGCCTCAAGATTGCCAGCCGTTTCTCAGTCGATCTCTCCAAGCCCAAGCTCTGTTCGAACACGTGCCGTAATACCCACTAAAGACAATCCTCCGCCGGAAATGTCAAGTTGGCTCTTTCAATTCAGTGCGTGGTCAAACGCTGAGAGAATAATGGCCATAAATGAATTGATTGCCAGATGTGAACCAACCCAAGTGAGACATATGATGCAAGTAATTGAACCGCAATTCCAAAGAGACTTCATTTCATTGTTACCAAAAGAATTAGCTTTAAATGTGTTATCTTTCCTAGAACCAAAGGATTTGTTAAAGGCAGCTCAGACATGTCGTAGTTGGAGGTTCTTGGCTGAGGATAATTTGTTGTGGAAGGAAAAATGCAAACAGGCTGGCATTGAAGATGTACCTAAACGTAGGTGCTCGCCACGATCGCCGAGCACGCACATGTCCCCTTGGAAGGTAGGTTTATTATAGGGGTGTCGCATGCTTAGATCACTTGATATTTGCTTCCGAATGTCATATTTTATGGTAACGAAAAACAAGGTACCTAATTTTCGTAAAATACATTGTAGAGCAATCACTAAAAGTGTCGCATTAGTCACAAAATGAAAACTAAAGAGACCCAAAACAACTAGGGAAATTTTTTTAGAAAATTGCAGAAACACGTTGGCTATTTGTTAACAGTTTTATCTGCAACCTCTTAAGCGGGGGATCCCTTCAAACATTTTAAATGGGAAGGGGTGTCGAGTTGCACAGCGTTGGACAGCCCTTAAATTCTCTGCATTTTTCAAATTTCGAAAAGTTACGGGCAATCAAATGAAAACAAAACATTAGGCGTTTTCAGGCATCCAGATTTTTTGAAAGCGCTTGAGTGAAGAACTCTTCTGGCATAATGAGCAGTTCCTAAATTTCAACCCTTTCGCAGGGGTGAACTTTCCCCCAAATCCTTAATTCGCAAAGGTGGTCGAGTAGGCACCGTGTTTGGGAGGTCTTTTATTTGTCTTTACAACGATACCCAACTTTTAAATTCTAGAAAAAAAAAACTAAAGAAGTTACACATTAGTTTATTAAAAATATTTTTTATTGTTGGACTAAACTTAAAAGTTGGGTATTGTTGTAAAGACAATTAAAAGACCTTCCAAACAAGGTACCTACTCGACCCCCTTTTCGATTTTAGGATTTGGGGAGTCAAGTTCGCCCCGCGAAATGATTGAAATTTAGGAGTTGCACATTATGCCGGAAAAGCTTCCCCCTCTAAAAGAAAATAGACGTGTCCGAGCGCTTTTTAAAAAAAGTGGGTAGAGAATTGAAAGGGCTTTCCAACGATGTGCAACTTGACCCCCCCTCCCACTTAAAATTTTTGAAGACACGCATCCCTGCTTAGGGGGTTGCAGATAACTGTTAAATTCTGTCCCCCTCCCAAACAAAATCAGAGTGGTTTTGCTATTTTCTAAAAAAAAAAAAATCCCTAGTTATTGGGTCTGTTTCGTTTTCATTTGGCCACCCTGTATGTACAGGCGCGGCTCTTGAAATCGGTATAATACGTGTGATCGCAAAGGAGTTCAACTGACAACTTTGCAATTACCTCTCTCGCGGTTTGAAAGCCAGCCATAACGTCAAAGGCGTAAGTGACGGCAAATCTAACATCTTATTACGTGACATTGCCTTACGCGACATTGACAGTAAATTCGGCGCTCTTAGATTGATTAGGCGCCTTAGATTGCCTCAATAATAGTGGAAAATCTTACAACCCTGCCCACGGACATTGGCGGCTTTTTTCGAAGAAGTCTTTCAACAACCTCGAATAGAGCTGTTCTAAAAATCGAAGGAGGTGGTAAATGTCTTAATTGGGTGTCGTACTTTCCTCTGGTACCAAAAAGAACCTCGAAAATTCGATATCTTTAAGAGAATTTCACGATTCACCACTTTTGAGAAACGGGATGGCTGTAGAATTAACGAAACAGACGGAAAATCCTCTGAAACCACTCTTGGAAATTGCATGGTTTTTCTTATTTCTCGATTTTTCGGGGGCCCGGGAAGCATCAGAACCTCACCTGAAGACTCCGGGGAAGCTTTAAAAATTCAATTAATCAAAGTTTTGGTTCACGGTTAAGATAAAGAAGGGTAATAAACCAATGTAAGAAACCACCACGAGATTCTTCTATAATAATACAATCATATACTTTGATATACCTTATTTAACTAATACCACTTTGACAATCAAAGAAATCCGCATAATTTCATGTTACATGATTCTCAAAACACCAAGGAACAGTGTAAAACTTTAAAAAATCCACTTATAAATTATTATAATAATAATGCAGCGACGCGATGCATCAGTAAACGCAATTTTTATTTTCTATGGGGAGGAGCGGGTTGGTACGAGGGAATGTTGTTGATTTGAGAAGCCGTAGAATTGGCGCAACGTTGCCACACTTACCCGTAATTCTTAATTTTTGCTCATTTCTCGTGCCTAGTGGAAACATTTATGAGGCCGCGCCTGTACTTGTTTAATTGAAAGAAAAAATAATTCGGAGTAATTTTCTGATAAGCAACTGTATGGTCATTTTTGGAAACATCACAAAAAATAATGAAATTAAGTAGGTACATATACTTCTTACATGTATAGTAGAAATAAATCAATTTTACTGAGATCACGCAAAAAATTGCACTTTTAAAAACCTTTTGTAGTGACAAGTGTTATTGTTGCTCAAGTGTCCTAAAGTACTGTCACTTTCATATTTTAATGTTTACGAGCATGGTAGGAAATACTTTTATATACATTTAAAAACATTTTTTAATGAAAAATGTTTTAAATTTTAAAAAATGTAAATGTCTTTAAATACAAGAAAAGTGTTCTCTGCCTCTGTAAACAGTAAAATAAGAAAGTGTCAACAATGAAACCCGCCTATTATGTAATCGTAGTGTCATAAACTGTATGTAAATATGGAACAAAAAAGGATTTTTTCCCAGACAAACTATTAAATTAATGAAAAAAATAAAAAGATTCAAAAAGTTTCTATATTAATTGGGTTACCAAATACAAATTTTACTTATTACAAAAAAAAATCTGAAAAAAAAATGAGTAGGTGATTCGGGTTTCTGCCCTTAAGATGCATATGGTGTAAAAACTAAAAAGTAATTCTACCTTAAAGTGTCCTCCAACTTGCTAGTAACGTATCACAAAATTAGATTTTTTTTTAGAAAAGAATTCAAAATCAAATTTTTTGACCCTCTTAAGGTTGGAATAACTTTACAGGAGACATTATTCCAACCTTAAGAGGGTCAGAAAATTTGATTTTGATTTTTTTTTTCTAAAAAAATCTTTTAAATGAAATACCCTCTCCCCTTCCCCTTAAAACCACTTATAGAACACTTTCTCCAAATATTTGCACATACTATTGCACAACTGAAACCTTCAAAGCAATTTATCTGGCACCATTTACATTAAGATCGATGCTAGTTAAAACAAAACCATTTAATGAGTTACAAAGTTCAAAAAATTGCATTTATAAAATTCCTTGTGAATGTGGAAAGTTCTATGTTGGGGAGACTTGTAGGCCATTTAACGTTCGTTTAAAAGAACATAAAAATTATATCAGGCAAAATCAAATTTCGAAGTCAAAAATATGTGAACATTCCTTTAATAACAATCATAGGATATTGTGGGATAGTTCCAAACCAATTCTAAAAGAAGAAGTAGGAAATAGACGAAAAATTAAAGAATCTGCATTTATTCTAGGAAATACGGGCAACTGTGTTGCTGAATGTTCAGTGGAATTCAGTAAAATATTATTGCCACTTATTCAAAGAGAAGTTAGTATAGATAATTAGAAAAAACACAGGGTACAATATCAGGCAGGTGGCTAGGCTATTGTTTCTGTTGTCATGACATTTTAACCTGAAATTTATTAATCTGTCGCTTCACTTTGATGTGACATGATCTTTGAGAAAGGAGGAAGATTTATCCTCCGAAAGCTCAGAAAACAAATTTGTTGAAGTTATTTTTTGAGTTACACGTTTAAAGTTTCGTTCATTTAGTGTTAGTGTTTTCGAGGCAACTTGAAAAAGTTGTCTTTAAATCAGTTTGGTGGTGAAAAACCCAATTAAAAAATAAATACTTCCATGGTAGTTTTATTTTATTGCACATGGTGGAAAAGTGGACTTTTTCAATGACATATTGTAACTCATGACATTTACATTTGTTATTTTGATAATAAAATAATTTATTGTGTGTTTGACTTTGACTAGAGACAATTCCGTTTTTTTCGAAAGATGGGTCGATTTTCAGAAAACTTGTTTCAACCTATAGTACTCGAAGAGATCTACATTTCGGGTTATAATTTTTGAAATAGTCCTCCTAAGTAACATTTTAAATTTTATTGTTGTTTTCAAGCTAGCTATAAAACTAATCCTCAAGATTATAGCCTACAACTTTGCTTGGTTAACAACAATGAATAAAGAACCACAGGAAGGAGCCAAAGCTCTATGGGCATTATAAAATACGTGAGACGGAAATCGCCCTGTATGGAGACAGAAGAATTTTGACAAAATATTCAAAATATATTTGACAGTTTTCACGGTGGTTTGTGCTATTAGATATTTGTGTAGTTCTGCGATAAGTACTTTTTGGAGATCTATTATGGTTAGCTGTGCAGCCTGCGGCTATTCCGTGACTACCAGAACAAAATATCTGGGGGATAACATTCTATCGGTAAGTACTTTTGTAAACCGGAAACGGCATGCCGCCATATGCAGAGACTGGACCGGTCCAGCGTAAAGCCCAAATTTGCTCCTTCCTGGGGTTCTTTATTCATAGGTTAACAAGCTCCTGAGGATTTCGATAAACTCTTCAAGCTAAAAAAGGTGAACCTTATGACAAATTTCTGACTAGTTTTTCACCATTGGGCCAAAGGCAAAAGCACTTATAACATCCTTGAAGTTAAATTCAAAACTATTTTGAAAGAAGATTAATTGATCACACAGTAGATTAATTTTGTTCACAAAGCAATGCAAATTTATTGGAGATTAGTTAACATTAAAAAATACTTTTGCTCTAGACATTACCTTGTAATGCATTCAATTTCATATAATAAGGCAAAAAATACAATTCCTACACCATTTATGTTTATACAGTAAATATTTTAGATTCAGTCAAAATGCATAAGAGGAAGTATGGAAACATAAACGAAAGAAGATTTTCTGTTAAATGTATACCGGTCCAAAAAATTAATGGGCCTCAAAAATAGTTAAATATGTTTATACAGTAAATATTTTAGATTACCTACTCGGTCAAAATGCATAAGAGGAAGCACGGAAACATAAACAAAAGAAATTTTTCTGTTAAATGTATATAAAATAGGTCCAAAAAATTAATGGGTCGCAAAAACAGTTCTAAGACATCCTCGATTGTAAATTTTAGATAAAAAAGTCCGTGTTGGTTTTAACAATCAAAAATTATGTTAAAAGCTAAATATTTGTGACAAAATTATGTGTTTTTTTTTTAATTTCCTACATAGTAGGAATTGATTGTTAATATTATCTTATTTGTCAAAATTCAAGATGGCTGACAAACCCTTCACTGTACAACACTCAGCAGATAAAACAGAAGTCGATTAGGTCTTATACAGGGTAGAACCCTGTATGGGCCGGGCTTTCCTATTTGGGCCTAGGACCGGCCCGCCCCAAAAGCAAGTTTTGGGCTGGGCCGGGCCATATTATTTTTATTATCGGGCTTTTCGGGTTTTCCTTGTCATAACTTGGGCTTTTCGGGCCTGGCGGGCTTATCGGGCCTAAATAATTATATTTTTGTTAAATAAAAAATAAAATTAATGTTAACTTCTTTTGAAATAGTTTATTAACCTAAAAGGCAAACCTAAACTTTAGTGTTATTGCTTCTTCTTCTTCCGAACAATTTAGTCTATTGGGATGGGATACGGATATGGAACGCAAAGCCAGCTCTTTTGGGTAGTTCCGGCCTGACGGGCTTTTTGGGCTTATTATTGAGTTGTTATTTTTAGGGTCGGGCTTGGTATGAAAATATTTCAGGCCGGGCCGGGTCATGCCTAAAAATGTACGGCCCATGTAGGGCTCTAATACAGGGTAAGGTTTTTTTTGATGATCAGTATGGGGATCTCGGAAACTACCTGAGATAGAAGGAAGGTTAAATGCGGAAAGAATTGCAGTTTTGTGGGCTTAATTTAACGTGCCTTGTGGATTTTTGAAAAAGTCATCACTTACTAGATATTAAAAAAAAATGAAATTTTAGAGATTTGTTCTAATCCATCTAGCTTCATTGTTTATGATTTTAGATAAAAAGTGTCAAGACCCAAGTTGTAGGGAATTGTGTTCCCAATGTGGTTATCATCTCCTAATTTCCACGACAGCTGCCATTTTCGAGATATGACACAAACTAGTGTTTTTTTAAATGGAAAACATAGTTATTTCCGTTTATTTTCTAAATAACCATATCAAGTATTATATTGTTGGAAAGCTCTAAAAACGCCTGATTTTTTCACACCATGGCTAACTATGGCACGTTAAATTGGGCCCTCAAAACTGCAATTCTTTCCCCACTTAACCTTTCTTCTATCTCCGCTAGTTTCCGAGATCCCCATACTGATCATAAAAAAACTCACCCTGTATAAAACCCTAGTTCCTTGCTGCAACCTAAGTCGATTCGCACTAAACCAGTTTACTTACTTTAGTCTAATATAAGTGCAAATAGGTCACTCAGTCAAGACAAAATATTAAAATGTTACTTGGGCTCTTCCATGGCCTACTGTTACTAAAAGAAGTCACTCAAAAATCACAATACCATATTAGTAATGTTTTTAAGAATAAATTGGATATTGCCATCAAATTGGTCAAAGTTCAAAACCCTTTGTACAAAATTTCAATACTCTTAAGTTATTTCACCAAATAGGGCAAAAGTTCGAAAAAAAATTGCATAGTTTGGTGATCTTTTCTAGCGAATTGATTTAAGTCTTTTCCAAGGTATTAGTTTACATAATATAGCCAGCCTAGCTTATACAGGGTGTATTGTAAAAAAATATAATATTAAGATAAAATCATTTATTTAAAAAAATGTATGATAATTAAAAAAATGAGATTTCAGTGTATTCTATTTGTCAACCCTTGGAAAAATATATTTCAGTTTAACATTTCTTTACAATTATTGTATCGGTATCATCTAAATATATTCGACAGATACCTAGGTACCTAGCACCTAGCCTAATAACTAGGTACCAACCTAATTTTATTAAATAAATGATTTTTTTCTTTTTTGGTGAACGAAATTAAGAGTATCGAAATTGTGTACCGCGAGTTTTGAACTATGGCCAATTCGATGGCACTATCCAATTTGATCTTAGAAAAATGCTTAATATGGTTTTGTGATTTTGGGGAGGGTCTTCTTTTAATAACAGTAACCCATTGAATAGGACTATTTCAAAAAATATATATATAACTCAAGGTAGAGCTCTTCAAGTGCTATAGGTAAAAAAAAAAGTTTTGAAAATCAGTACATATTTCGAAAAATACAGAATTGTCTCGACTCGAAAGTGAAACACACTGTATACTGTATATCATTTTCAGAGATGTGGTTACTTTTGAAAATATAAAGCCTTTCAAGCAATAATGTATCATCAGTATCTACCTAGTTCATATATCACTTCATTGTTTACATATTGTCTGATGCATTTGCAGTTTTGATTAATCACATCTAAATTATTGACATTATAGGCTGCCTACCTTAGACAACAAGCTATAGAAATGAACTGGAGAAGTAAACCAATCCGAAGTCCAAAGATGTTGAAGGGTCATGATGACCATGTAATTACGTGTTTGCAATTTTGTGGAAATCGAATAGTGAGTGGATCTGATGATAACACGTTAAAAGTATGGTCAGCAACTACAGGAAAGGTATGTGGCCCTGGCAGTAGGTGTTTTTTTCCTTGCAAAAGGTGGGGTAGAAATTATTTTGGAATATGCTATTTATGGATAGACCCTGATCAAAAATCTAAATTTTTGACGTTGGGTGGGGGCGACACTCGCCCCCTTGGATTATACGGGTGTTTCTAAATTATGGTGCCAACGTAATATGACAAATAGAAAATGTCATTTTGAACAAAAAGTTTCCTATAAACATGGGTCCGAAAATGCATGATAGGAAAGTTACAGGGTGATAAATGTATAGTTTGAAAAACATCTTTATCGCAATAACTTCTACAGTAGTTATTCAATTTAAATGAAACTTGGTGCAGTTATTTAGTAACTGAAATGCAATAGTTTTGTGTAAAAACAATTTATTCCCATTGACCAGAGGTGGAGGAGCGGGGTAGCACAGTGGCTTTTATACTCATAACTTTTTTGAGGTTATCTTTTTGGCCTGTTCATCGTTTTAATGCATCTTTTTATTTTGCAACAAAAAAGTACTCTTGTTTCATAACGATAAAATCAACCGTTTGCATTTAAATAGGCAAAATGTGCCCCAAACCACCTGTTAACTCCAAAATTAGAAAAATAAAAATTTTATTATACTTCTTTGAAAACACCTTATGTTCATCTGTTTTAGCAATAATAAAAGATGGGGTTTTTCGGGCTAGCCCACGGAAACTGCATGGAAAAACTTTCCGTGCGCTGAATAAAAATACCGAATATATGGCTTTAAAATAGAAATATACAGCAAAGTAAACTAAATTTAAGAAACCCTATATGCTCTCTGATATTTAACATATACCTATTTTGTATTTTAATTCGTAAGTGTTTCAATATTTAGATACATTTCTGTAATATTTTTGACGTTTTATTCACCTTATCTGACAATAACTAATTTACAACAAAGCACCTTTGAAATAATTTGAGAGTAACCATGGAAACGCATCATACATACCAAACACTATATTGTCTGCATTGTTTATTTTTTGTCAATTAAATTTATTATAATATGCCGATAAAATGTTTTAAGTTTCCGTTTTCAAAGAAGTATAATAAAAAATATCGTTCATTACACGTCCAGAAATAGATTTTTCCGTGCTTGCATGACTTCCCGTGTTCGGCTGCGCCTCACATGGGAATTTGTCATGCGCGCACGGAAAAATCTTTATTTCCAGACTTGTAATGAAATATACTATTTCAACTACTGCTTTCAAATTTTGCAAAATAATTGTACCAGTTAAAGTGACAAAAAATTCCCTATGAAGCTAATATCAAAAAATGTTCGCTTTCAAAATGGAACGGACTGAACTGAACAAAATTTTGAAATCCATATTTCAGGAAAACCAATGATGCGTTACTCAATATCCATTAGGCATTTTTTCTTAACCCTTTCGGGACCGGACCCGGACGAACACGCATGTAAAAGTTGGGTCAGTGGGACCGGGACCGACTATAAACGCAAGCAGGGAGGCATGAGAAAGGACTGGAACCGGACGGACACGCGTTGACTACGGATACATTGGACCGCCTACTTTACATTGGTCATGCCCCCAATTAATGTCATTGGCTGATTTTCTAGTAATGATATCTAGTTGGGTGGTCCTTCTCGTAAAAAAAAAAACATTTGTGCACTTAAATACATCAATAAATTCGAACACAAGCTCATTTGCATGTGGGTGCATGCAAAAAATGACTTATATTGTGAAAAGATCTGTTGTTATGTAATGACTGTTTTGCAATAATTAAGGACCGGAACCGTACATACACGCATGCGCTTCCTGCTGCGGTCCACTGGGCACAGATCCTCAGGCGGCCGCAGTCCCGAAAGGGTTAATTTTGAACGTACTATTAATCTGTAGGACATTTAAATGGGGTAGGCGATAGTTTTATTTTTCGAATTTTGGAGTCAACAGGTGTTTTGGGGCACATTTTACCGATTTCAATGCAAACGGTTGATTTTATCGTTATGAAACAAGAGTAGGTACCCTTTTGTTGCAAAATAAAAAGATACACTAAAATGATGAACCTACGAGACCAAAAAGATAACCTCAAAAAAGTTATTAGTGTAAATCCCATTGTGCTACCCCGCTTCTCCGCCTCTGGTCAATGGGAATAAATTGTTTTTACACAAACTTGTTGCACTTCATTTACTAAAGGACTTCACCAAGTTTCATTTAAATTGCATAACTTCTGTAGGAGTTATTGTGATAAAGATGTTTTTGAAACTATACATTTATCATATCATGCATTTCGGACCCATGTTTATAGGAAACTTTTTTTTCAAAATGACATTTTCTACCTGTCATAATACTTTGGCACCATAATTTAGAACACCCTGTATACATACAGGGTTAACTATGACTTAGTACAAAAATTTTTACCACGTGCGCAGGGTGGCTTAAGAAAACATAGAAAAATATTTTTAGATTTTTTTTACGATCTTTAAAAAAACGGGTAAAGACCCCTATTTTCCCTGTAAATCCCCGCCTTTAATGACGTCATCCAATTTGGCTTCTGAAGGTACTGACAGCTGAAGTGATTTTCCGCGGTGTTGCCGTTGATTTAGGAACGGTGAAAATACCTTTTTACTCAAACAAATTTAAAAAATACATAAATAACAATCGATTTGAATCTGTACAGATGCAGCGCTATTAGATTCCCCTTACCTTAGCTCGTATCCGGACCGGTTCCTAGTCTCGCGGAAAGCTCATTACCGCGACACCACAAGCCGTCTCCCTTAATACCCCCGGAGCTCCTCTGATGAATTCTTGTCCACCATCTAACCTCTTCTGAAGCATAGATAAAGGATTTATTGTTCTGAAGCCTCGGCGGTATGAATTAAGCGACGTATCGGCCCGGTCGAGTCTATGAAACGTTTTTTCGACTGCTCCGCGTTGCCCCGTTCGTCATTTCATAACTTCCTAGCTAGGCAACTAACTGTACATACAAGGTTTGTTCCAACAGGGCCAATAACCGTGCTCAAGCACGTTCAGCGCATGCGCACTACCCCACTGGCTGTTCCAACTGAATTATGTACCTACCGACACGGGACGATACACGCACTGTTCCAGCCGATTTATGGATCATTTGTGTATCGTCCTTGTACGATAAAAACGGTGCCTGGTCTAAAGCAATAACCGCGTGTACTGACATGCGCAGTGTATGGTCGTGTGACAGAGATAAACATTAACCTCATATTTTTGTTTTTACGTAGATGGTTTTAAATCGATGGCTGGGATCGTGTTTTTTATTTCTTGTTGGTTTTTGGCTTGTTGGGTAGGGCGAGGAATCGTTGAACAATAATTTTTTAGAGTGAAGAGTGAGGTTAGCCCACCGAACATTCGGTTAGCCACATATTAAACACGCAGGTTAGGTGCGGTCACAAAACGTGATTTGGTCGATTTGATTCACAATCCGTTCCATCTGAAATTTTCTTTGGGATCGCACATGAACGGTGCAAAACTAGCGCATGCGTTCTTTAAGGGTTATCATCTAGTTCATGTACAGTTCTGTGACGGTACGTAAATTCGAGTTGGAACAAATGATCCCAAAGAAAATTTCAGATGGAACGGAAAAATTGTTCAACGATTCCCCGCCCTACCCAACAAGCCAAAAACCAACAAGAAATAAAAAACACGATCCCAGCCATCGATTTAAAACCATCTACGTAAAAACAAAAATATGAGGTTAATGTTTATCTCTGTCACACGACCATACACTGCGCATGTCAGTACACGCGGTTATTGCTTTAGACCAGGCACCGTTTTTATCGTACAAGGACGATACACAAATGATCCATAAATCGGCTGGAACAGTGCGTGTATCGTCCCGTGTCGGTAGGTACATAATTCAGTTGGAACAGCCAGTGGGGTAGTGCGCATGCGCTGAACGTGCTTGAGCACGGTTATTGGCCCTGTTGGAACAAACCTTTTCAAGTTTGGCTAGTAGCCGACGGAGGGCATTTGCGAATGTAACATGGCGTTATTTCCCAGTTTGGTCTTGATTTTCGCGGCAAATCGTTCAGCGTCTTTGTGAAAATGCCGGAGTATTCGAACGCCGAGTTAACGGACATGGTTATAATGTACGGGAGATGCGATGAAAGTGCACATCGAGCTGCAGCAGAATACCGTATTCGTTTTCCTAACAGGGCAAATATGCCTAACCCACGTACTTTCGTGAACATTGTACAACGTATGCGAAACACTGGTGTTTTGCAAGCTCGAAGGGGTGGGCCTGGAGGGCAAATGAACATGGACGATGTTGAGTCAGTGCTTGATTTGGTGGAAGAGCAACCTTCCATAAGCACTACAGCTATTGCAAGGAGATTGGGAATATCTCAGAACAAGGCAAGTAAAATAAAACCAATAAAACTGACTTCTACCAAAGACTATCCCATGTGATGGGATTGTCTTTGCTTGCACCTAATACCTACATAAAATTTAAAATGTAACAATACAATTATTTACAGGCATGGAGGATTCTAAGGGAAAACGGCCTTCACCCTTATCACATACAAAAGGTCCAAGCATTAGAAGCAAATGATTTTCCGGTGAGAATGACCTACTGCACTTGGCTACATGATCGAATCGCCCAAGACCCAAACTTTGTTTTCAACATTCTTTGGACAGACGAATGCTGCTTCACACGTGCTGGGGTTTTAAACACGTATGTAAATTTTTACTTACTTATAGCTTTCTCTCCTCCATATTATCTTTTTTATTTATTATAAAATTGGCTATGTCAATCCTAACGCCTTCGCCAAAATTGTGAATATTTCTAATTTTTGTTTTTTTTTTTTTAGACACAACAGCCATATTTGGTCCGATGAGAACCCACATGCTGTTCGGCGGTTTAATTTCCAACGTCGGTTTTCCATCAATGTTTGGGCTGGAGTTTATGGAGATCGATTAATTGGACCATACATTCTACCGGAAAATTTAAACGCTGAACGATACTTGT
This sequence comes from Pseudeuparius sepicola, assembly GCA_963920635.1. Taxonomy (NCBI): domain Eukaryota; kingdom Metazoa; phylum Arthropoda; class Insecta; order Coleoptera; family Anthribidae; genus Pseudeuparius; species Pseudeuparius sepicola. Next base: position 38,331,301 of record OY987302.1, on the reverse strand, counting down.
ATTTTCTGACAAATGTTTTGTTTGATAATTTGCCACTACAAGTACTGCATGACATGTGGTTTATGCACGATGGTGCACCAGCCCATTTTGCGAGACCTGTTCGTGCACTTTTAGACGACCAATGCCCCAACCGTTGGATCGGAAGAGGAGGGCCAATTGCATGGCCGCCGCGATCACCAGACTTGAATCCAATGGATTTTTGTATTTGGGGATTCATGAAGGCGATTGTGTACGAGCAGGAAATCGACAACGAGCAGCAGTTACGTGAACGAATTGAAGGTGCAGCTGTTCAAATCCGAAATAATCATGGACTTTTTGCACGTATCCGGACTTCTTTAGTTAACCGAGTGAATTTGTGCATCGAAGTTAACGGCGGCCTCTTTGAACAGCTACTGTAGTGCTTTGCATGTGCATTTGTGCAATGTGTGCTAGTGCAGTTGTGATTTTTCGGTTACCCTTCGGGGTTTTCCTGGCGGAGGGGATCTACCTCGTCGTGGTCGTCAGGCTGAGTACCTCGCTTCAAACAAAAGGAATAGCAGAGGGAAACCAAGAGATCCCCAACAGATTTAAAAAATGTGAATGTTGTGTTGTGTGACTTTTAATGTAAAAAAGCAAGAAAACAGAAAATGGTGCAAACAATCCTGGAAATGTCAGTAAGGTAGGTGTTTCATAGGCATTCTACATGTTCCTTAGAAAGTAATCGTTTTTAAAAGGAAATCGAAATTTTGTGGTGAATCCTCGGATAAATTGATAGACGTGGCAACGCCGCGCTATTGACATATGCGAAATTTTTAGACATGTCGCGCGGGCGTCCATAGGCGGCGTTTTTTGAGGGGTTTAATACAATTTGAAAAAAAATTTTTTTAGGCTTAAGACAAATGTTAGAAAATTTTTGAAAATTTATTTTAGCAAGTCTAATTTTTCTTTATCTGCCATAAAAATTTTTGTACTAAGTGATAGTTAACCCTGTATACAGGGTTTGTACATACAAAAAAATAGTTTTTTTACATTACGTCCGCAATGGTTCATCTTACAACAAAATATCAGATTAACAAATTTAAAGAAAACAAAATTTCCTACATTTTAGGTCTTCACACTTTTTTGTACGTATAATATGCAGACTTACATGGGCACTAAAATGTGGTTTAAAAAATATGTCACTATATTTTATAATTTTATTAAGCTGCAAATTAACTAATTTTCATACTACCAGGAATACGGGCAAATAGGCAAATATACATAAGGGTTTTGCATCAATTATATTATTAAAAATAGTTAAAACTTTGTTAACTCGGCAATATTATTTATTTAAAATCCCTATAGAGCAGGTATAATATTCTCGCAATATTCTTTCTCAGCAGATGGCTGCATTTCGCGAAGTAACATGCCGTCGGTTGGGTTTACATCATTTCCAGTGTTTCCAGATTACACGATTAATCGTGTGTAATTATATGTTTCAGTCCTTCTTACACGATTACACGTTGTTGACACCTCAAACAGGTGAGAAACAGATATAGTAGCCAGATAGATGTTGGCAAAAACGCTAAAATTGAAGCAATCCGCATTTTAGGGGCATGGAAAAGGCCCGTCGAGAAGATAAAAAAAATCATTCAAATACATCGTACACTAAAGGGTCTTGGTGTAAATCTTGCACCAAATACTACTTATACTATAACAAACTGTTTACCCTATGCCCCCAAACTGCCAGGATGTTGTCAGGCCTCAGCAATGTTTCAATTACGGTGGAATACTATGAATATACAGTAACCGGCAGAAAGTACGCACCATATGGGATTTTTTTCATTTTACATTTATTATTTACGAAAAGTTGTTTAGAATTGAAAGGTAAGCCCAAAAATGCAGTCTCAAGTTTCTATTCCAAAAAACACTTTTTCGTAATTTTTTATGATGTAGGTACCCTGTATAGGAAATAAAACCACTTTATTTGATATGCCAGTTCGATTTCAGAGAGGATTTGTTATTTATAAACGTGAATGTCATAAAAATTAGGATTAGTTTATGAACATGGAAATAAAACAAGGTTTCCACAAAAAAATAGTATTTTTTTTTTCATTTCTATTTTGTAGGAGGCATAATTACTGTTTATGGAATTAATTTTTATGGCACTCACGTTTTTAAGATATAAATACTCTATGAAATCGAACTGGCATATCAAATAAAGTGGTTTTATTTTCTATACAGGGTTTGGAATAGAAACTTGAAAGTGCATTTTTGGGCTTACCTTTCGATTCTAAACAACTTTGCTTAATACATGTTTTCTCTAAAATTAAAAATAAAGGTATATTACCCTTGAGCCTTTTTTGTATTTTCGTTTCAAACCTTCCCCATATTCGAAATGAGATATTTAAATTTTGAAAACTGCGTTTTGAGTTTGCGGGAATGCACAAACTTTTATCAAGAATACAATTTTCTGGTAAACGTAAAATAAAAAAAAATTTCATATGGTGCGTACTTTCTGCCGGGCACTGTATGTTTCCAAGTTTGATTTTCAGCAGCAAAATAATAATATCCGTAATGTTCCTCTGCTGTGTAAGGTAAAAAAAAACTTTGGGGTATTTTCTATTCAAATAATTAGTGTTTTCTTCTGAATATATACCCCACAAAAGAACTTTTGCAGTGAGTTGTAAAAGTTTGAATTTTTAACACAGTTGAGATTCCAAAGCATATAAAATACATTGTTGACCATAGGCGCCATCTACTTTTCAGAATATGAAGCTATAGCCGTGAGAAGTCTTATCAATACGTCAGTCAACGATATTAGATATTTCACAACAGATTCCAGAAGGGGTCCAATACAAATCCCTTATGATTATTTGTTTGCCTAATTTTTTTTTCCGATTTCAAATATATTCAGTGCCGAGATTGCCGAGGTACATATTATAATATATATTTTTTAAATCGGAAAAAAGATCTTGGTGGAACCTTATCCCAGATTCCACCAAGAATTTTTTTTCCGATTTAAAATATATATATTATAATATATACCTCGGCAGTCTCGGCACTGAAGTTCCTTTTTATGACTCGTGGTTTATTTGCCTCGGCCAGAGGCCTCGGCGACTAAATTCCACATGAATCATGAAAAGTTGAACTTCAGTGCCTTGGTACATAAATAACTATTATTTTTAAATCACGCCAATGGTAAATCTAGCCCTGATGATGGCTCGGAACTGAGTCAAAACGTTGGTGTAATTTGAAAATAAAATTATATTTATCCCAGAAAGCCAATATTTTTGTTATCCAAAGATAGTCATTGATGTGGACGATAAATAGAATCTGATATGAAACTTTTATTTTTACTTTAATTGTAGAAAGTTGAGTTGTTCTATCAAGGTCAACATTAGCCTAAAAATTACCTTGAGGAAGGGTTAATCTACAGCAAATAACCAAATGTACAATGTTGACTGCAAGTGCACAAAAGTAAAAATGTGGGTTAACTAATTGAATTTGAACAAAAATCAAGGGGTTATGAAAAAATAACATGACATTTCTTATTATATCATTTTTGCAACCAATTTTAAAATGTTCTGCCTCCGACCGAAATAGTACAGGGTGTCCCAAATTGGACCCCTTTGGGGGTTTCACTTTTTTCCAAATAGCTAGACAAAAGTAGCCATTCAAACTAAATGCAAGTGGCGCGTAAACATTTACACGATGGAAGCACGTGAACGATTCTGAAGGCTAATACGAGGCAGGGCCGCATTAAGGACGATCTCTATGAATTTTAAAATATAAAATATTAAAATAAAATGCCCCAGTATTAAGAACTTTAAAAACAAACTTTTATGGCACACCTGGTCATTCACTTACCTGCGAATTTCTACTATTAACACAAATCGTAGCTCCAACAATTAATAAACAGCGAGAGAATTGTATCGGAAAAAATAAAGGTCCACTTGTAACTCAATACACCTCTGTAAGAACCACCGACTCGCTGCACTCACCCACCGGGCCAGACTCTATTGCCGGCTGGCCAATAGCAAGCCGATCACGTGCGTATCACGCTTTAGCCATGCAACAAATTGTGTTTACGTTTCACTTGCGTTTAGTTTGAATAGAGTTTAGAGCACAAAATACAGGATTCTTACACAAGTCGACAATAGTCAAATATGTCACAATAATAGTACAATACATGATACATGACCTAATTGTGTCATTAACAGAAAAACTTATGTCACAAACATATCTAGACTTTTTCAACAGTAATGTCCATTAAACAAACTTTTACGGTAGACATTGTACATTTTGTATTTTGTTTTAGATTAGCCTTTTCCCAAGGTAGTTCTTACGCTTATGTTCACATTGATATAACAACCCGACTTTCTACAATTTTGCTTTGAATCTTTATTTTTGTTACACAATCAAAAATAAAAATAATAATACGACGACAATAATCATTGCCCTCTATATCCAGAGAATGATCCCAGGGTTCAGTCCTCAAGTAGAACCAATGGCCCTGGGGCATGCCCAAACTCCATTGAACACCTTCTTGAATGCCAGTCACCCTGTATATAGGTATATTGTAGGATTTATGTGCATTAATGTAATTTACTATTAATAATGGATTTAATAAGTTATGTGGAAATTCTTATGAAAATGCAGCATTTTGGAGATACTTGGTTATTTTCCTTTCTAAATACCACTAATCTGCATGCTTAAAAATTAACCAGATAATTTTGAAGCACCCAGGTAATTTTTAAGCACCCATGGTATCACTGAAAATTGTAATTATCCGTATTAAAAGTCATTTTAAATATCATAATTTATTTTAATCATTTTAATTTTATCTACCTGTTCCAAATTTAGCACCTGGATAATACTCATTTAATTCCAAGTTATTAATACTCTGGATAGGGTTCTTTTACCTCCCTGGTCTATAGTACCTGATACCCTAATTATTCATGAAGCATAAATTCTATATTTCAAAACTTTTTACCTACATTCTTATTTTCATCTATATGCAATATCCAACATCGCAAATGTTACTATTGTGGGTTCAAAGCAGATTACACACCTAATTTTGTTATGTAACTTACAGAAACAGAAGAAGTATATAAATTTACATGTTTTACATATAAATCTATTAATTTTCTTGACCGTAAATTGTATTCTTCGATTAAAAATCGTGAGTTTTCGGTCCAAAATATTTATTATCAAAATTGTTTCGACGTTTAGACAACCTAGTTGTCATCATTAGGTTTCTTATAAATAGATTTTTTCATATACGCGACTGAATTTAAGATGCCAACGCCCCGACGGGACTATGCGAACTAATATATGGGCCATCGTCACCATGTGAACGGTGCTAGCCACCGGGTCTACACTGCGTTATTCATTGTTGTTGTTCATTGTTGGCATGGCCCATAGACTAGTTTAGCATTGAGCCTATAGGGGGCGTATTTCTTATATTCAATGGCATATAGGTACAGAACATAATAATTTTTTTTCTTGTTCAAAAACAAAAAAGGCATGTTTGTTTTTCCAAAAATTCATGGGTTATATAATGTAATTACTTTTATGTAGCTAGAAAATTATAGTTAGGTTAATATTTGTTTTTTAAAAAGTTCTTGTTAAAATATTTCATCTTCGAGGAGACAAGGTGAGAGACATAAATAATAAATAATAATTTATTAATAATAATTATATAATTGTAGTCTCCTCATCGACGAAACTAGTGAATAACAGTATTCCTCGGTAACTACTTGTTCCCATGTCTCCACCGCTTGTTGTGTGGAATGTAATTGTTGGCATATATGTATATATTGTGTTAGCAATCCCCAGACATTTTCAATAGGGTTCATGTCCGGACTCTTTGCGGGCCACGGGAGCACTAGCATGTTATGTTGTTACTCTTCTCGATTTGTGCACCGACAAATTGTCGTGTTAAAAAATGTAACCACTGCGATGGAGAACTTCAACTGTTGGTAGTACCCCTAACACATTTTCTAATATGGCACAGTAGTGTTCGGCTGTAAATCACCCCTCTAACCTCCAGCATACTCCTGGTCCCCTAGAACTGATCCACGCCCAAACGTGAACTGAAAAGTGGCAACTTCTTTGTTTGTGAGAAACGTAATTGGTGTTGAATCTGTCGCTTCTGGCTAACCGATAAACACGCACTTTCCCATTAGTGTAACTTCGGAACACCTTTTCATTGCTAAAGATGACATGCCCATAAAAAAACATCAACATGGGCAAATAACTGTCTGGAGATCTGTAGTCAACCTTATTTTATTGGCAGCTCTTCGGCATCGAAGTTCTGTGGTGGCAAGTCTTCTTCGCGCTGTAGCACTACTAGCAGAGAAACCTGTGGAGTTAGCACCTTCAGTGGCAGACTTAAAAGGATTGTTTCTAATAAATTCTGTAAGTGCCTGATCTTGCTGCTGAATGGTTGCTCGTGGAGCTGCTCCTTCATGCTTGTTGGCCACGTTGTTAGTCTGATCCCACTTCCTTTTCTACACACCAATCATTTCGGCTAACCTGGAGATGGCCCAACCCGCTTCTAACTTCACAATTATTCAATACTTCAGCTCCCAACTTAGGGGGGGGGGGGGGGCATGTTGCCTATTTTTGCAGCAGCTAATGTATCTATCTCTATTTTGATTTAAAATTTCTGACAATAGCGAAATCCATCAAAGCGTCAAACTCCGGCTGCCGGAACACGCGACCGACGGATACAACATTGCCAAGAAATATCAGAACAGATTCCAAAAGTCTCAAGAAAATGGCTCTACATCGTTCTGTTACGTCTGACGCCAACTGTACCACTGTATTGCTAATGAAAGGGCTTTCCGATGACGCACCACATATGACATGGTCCCATTTAAAAAAAATAGAGGGGGTGGCTGTGGAGAGGAGAAGGTTAGCTTTAATGAATGTTAATATTAGATAATAATTCAAAAAGTGTCCTTCAAACTAAAATCATACGCAAGCGATTTTTTTCGAAATCTGCGCATGCACTGAATTGTAGGCATGGCCAGTTTTAGCTGGAATGGAATCAAAAACTTGTATTCTTGGCCAGAACTTCTTGTAGATTGCCTCCCGCCAGTATGACTTAAATGTCCAAGTCACATCAGTACGCGAAAAAGGGATTATAATACATAATACCGTTATTCAAGAGAGGTGACACTAACTGCTCTGTAAATTACAGACCAATAACCCTCTTGTCCTGCTTCTCAAAACTATTTGAAAGTCTAATTCACAACCGGCTTTCCTCTTTTTTATATAGCCACTGGCTGTTATTACAAAATCAACACGGTTTTATGCCTAACAAATCAACATGGACAGCAGCTTATGAATGAACTAACTTTATATATGATTGGATCAAATCATATCTACAAAACAGAGAAATTACAGTGAGGGTTGGAGAAGCCAGCACAGAGTTTTTGCCGGTCAATCTTGGCGTTCCTCAGGGCAGCATCTTATCGCCTTTGCTCATACTGTTCATTAATGGTCTCGACAACCATATGGCAGTAAATGTTAACTTGTAATGTTTGCAGATGATACCACTATCGTTGTTTTTGCTCCTAGTGTGGAGGAGCTCCAGGATTCTGTAAACGTTATCTTGAAAAAATTTTACAGGTGGTGCTGTGGCACTAGATTGGTAGTAAATGCCTCTAAAACTAAATAAACACAGAGAGGTATAAGCGCAGAGAGGCACCAGATGTCACTTTAAAATAATTAAACAATGCTGCCTTCAATAAAGCAATCCACAATAAAATTTTGGAAATCTTCATTGATAAAAATTTAAATTGCTAATGTCAAATAGATCACGTAGCACAAAAACTCAATAATGCATACTTCACAATAAGAAATACTAAACCAATAAAGAAATAAGGAGTCGCCTAAAACCATCTCATCAACTTGGTTCTTGTGATATGCTTACTAATTTTATATATCGAGTGTGAAATTCCAACATATTTATTTCTTGGATAGGTTTCGATGTTTCGCTGCTAACCTTTTGACAACTGTCAATGTCAAACCATCAAGTTAAACGCAAAAATTATAAAAATAAAAGCGTTGACTGAAATTCACTTGCGTATTCTGTTGTTTGAAATCAAATTTCTGCACTAGAATGGTGTTTACGCGACAACAAAAAATGTTTATATGATGGTTGTGTTTTAAAAACGGACAAAAGTTGATGGGCAATATACGTATTCTGGACAAAACTGATATCAGGAATTTCAAGAACAGTTTCTTCGGGACAACAAGGTTGTTTACAACACTTTTAAAAGTGTTATCTTCGTCATGCTGTCACGAAGTGGCAGTTTGTGGAAGTTATTAAAATTAAAGTTTGAATTTATAAAAGGAAAGCGACATCTCATAAGTTTAATAAGCTTAAAAGCAAGGACTTCTATCAACTAAAGAACTAAACTAATTATTTTACAAATAGAAAATGTTTATTGGCAAACACATGCCAACTTAGAATAAATTAATAATTAATCAATATTCCTAATCGAAGCAATTAAAATAACAGCCGAAAAAGTAGATAGCCAAAGTGCTGACATAAACAATAATATAGGTATAAATTTTGGCACTTCGGCCGCCAAAGTATCCAGTGGATCAATCGGTTTCCTGGCCGCCACTTGAATCGCCAACTAGCTACTTGCTGGCTGAATTAAGGACATATAGGTTGACCTGAATTCCTTATTCAGTCTAGCGGGTAGCGACGGCTCCTACTAGGAAGCTGGAAAATGGGCAATAGGTTTCCTGGCCTGCCCCTCGTGTGTCTCTGGCAACCTATCATGGGCCGTTGGTGCTACCCTAGACAGGCACCAAGAACTGAGCGGTTCGACTCGGCGTGCAGCTCCACGCGCTACCCGGCTAGTAATGCTCATGCGCCTATCTGTCACAAATGCTTGTCGCGAGCTCCCTCCATCCAGCCTGGGTCACCACAGCCGAGATGTTGTTTCTGTGGTGAATAAAGCATTGTTACGAACCCAACACCTTCTTCTTCTTACCAGCATTCAGTCTGCGACTAGGAACTACCGGCGTTCACCGGACCTGCAGCCCATCCTGAAGAGTCCTAAGGGACTACATGACTCATTGGGGAGACGCGACAATAGTGTTAAGTTTTTTTTGGGAAACTGGGAGTGTGGAACCACCATAGTGGAACGAAAGAAGTAAGTGGCCTGGTCGACCGACAGTGGGACTAGAGACGGAGGGGCTTAAGTAAAATATACGGGAGATGCTCCCAAAACATTTATATGAATTTTGCCATATCTAACTGCAGTATTGGTTATTACATGTCATAGTGTTAGAAAAAAGATTTACACCTGCAGTCCTACAGATTACTTGTTATCAAGAAATTCGTGAAGTTGATTATCCACATAGAGTAGAATTTTGCGAGTGGTTCATAACTTTGACGGCAATAACCTGGACGTAATTTTCTTCTTCAATGAAATCTAGTTTCGTATCATTCTAGTCAAAAAATGTGCCAGGCATTTTTGGAAGAAGGGGGTTTACAATTTTTGTAATGTTTTTTAAATATGTGTTTTTAATTAAAATATGTTTATTTCATGTTTGTTTTTTATTTATTATTACTCTAAAATTAAAAGTTATTTACCCGTATTCACAAAAAGTTAGGAATGATTCGTGTTTGAACCTAGGATTGAGAAGCAAAAAACTTTCCCCATACACCAAATGTGTTCACAATATAACTTGCTTAATATGTCATTTACATAACAACTATAATGAAACAAATTAAGCAAATACATGTGTTTTTACTATCACAGCCTACTGTAAAGCCACATTTAAATGTATGCTCATTACCTAAATTTGAAGTGGTTGGTGCTGCTAACTTTAAAAGCAACATTCGATTTATACGACGAATTACGAGAAAAGAATACCATGAACTTCAGCTGTTGTTTGCCATGTGGCGCAGCTAAATATTCTGTATTATCTGTCGAATTAATAAGCAAAAGCATTTTTGGGGAATTTGCCATGATAATAAGGGTCCAACTGGATTGATTCTTTTGCCCTGTCAAAATATATATTCGTTTACTCTGTTATTATTCTCTAGTAAGTTGGGAATCAGGAACCTTTGGCACTAGGAAAATACTTCTTTTGCTTAACTCCACACACCAAAACTTTGTTTTTTTTTTGCGCACGACGCGTGTTTTGCTAATCATGTTAGCATCGTCAGGAGATGATTAAGTCTAATCTACTTTGTTTTTTTTTTTATGGCAAATGGGAATTTGCATGGTAGTGTGGGAGTCTCCCTCGAGGGGGCATACCCAGTAAAACCTCTCCTTCAAGGTCAGACTGAGTCATTACGCCTTATCTACTACTGATCTGTGTGTTAAAAATTGAAAGCTTGCTGGTTTATGTTGGTTGCAGTGAAACGAATTGTAAGGAATATGGCAGTCTGTGGTTGTGTCTTCTATAAATATTGAATTCTAGCCTATTATTCGTTCTTATTATTAAAGTGTCTAAAAATGGTAATTTTCCGTTTTTTTTCTAATTCGTAAGTGAACTTACTAGTAGGGGAATGACCATTCAACTTTTTAAGAAAATTATCCAAGAATATGCTACAGATATTTAGATGACATTTTTGCTGTTTCTGATTGCTGATTTTGATGATTTTCTTAAAAAGTTTAATGGTCGTTTCCCTACTATTAAGTTCACTTACGAATTGGAAAACTACGGACAATTGCCATTTTTAGAAACTTAATAATAAGAATAAATAATATGCTAGAATTCAATATTTATAGAAAAGACACCATATTTTTGGAATATGGTACGGATATGTACATGACATTTTTGCTGTTTTTGATACGAAACATGCCAATATTGATGATTTTCTTAAAAAGTTGAATGGTCGTTCCCCTACTATTAAGTTCACTTACGAATTAGAAAACAACGTACAATTATTACCATTTTTAGACACCTTAATAATGAGAACGAATAATAGGCTAGAATTCGATATTTATAGAAAAGACACAACCACAGACCGCTATATTCCTTACGATTATTTTTACTGCAACCAACGTAAACTAGAAAGCTTTCAATTTTTAAAACACAGATTAGTAAATTACCCTCTTAATTCAGAAAAATATAATATAGAAAAAACTAGGGTAAAGAACATAGCTCAGGTCAATGGTTACGACGCAAACATGGTAATAAAGTTAATCAATAAACACAAATATAAGAAAAAACACACAAATATAAGAAAAAACTTCAAGATTCCACTAAGTTTAGAAAAAAAAACAGATAATACAAAATATGTTTCCATTCCATACAACCCACGGTTCACGAAAGTTCTAGAAAAAGTGCTTAATCATGCTAGGTAACCCCAAAAACAAAATTAATCTTTTAGAAAAAAGTGGTATATATGAAGTTAGCTGTTCAAATTGTAATCAGAAGTATGTTGAACAAGCTAGACGTTCCACAACAACTAGATTTAACGAACATATGGTACATTTAAAATATGGTTGATTGGAACAATCTATCATTGCCGAACATGCTTTTGAAAATAGTCATAAAATAAGGGAAAATTTAAAATTACTTAAGTATCTACCTGATAGGAGATTATTAGAAGCTTATGAAAGTCTGTAAATTTCAAAATGTAAATTTAGTAGATAAGGACCAATCCCCTACAGCCTTACATGTTAATAAACTGTCAGGTAGAAACTTAGGAATAAGATAGTAGGTAGTTCACAGTATAAATAGAATAGGTTAGGAAAAAGTAGATTAGACTTAATCATCTCCTCATGATGTTAACATGGTTAGCGAAACGCCCGTCGAGTGCAAAAACAAAGTTTTGGTTTGTGGTGTTAAGCAAAAGAAGTATTATTCTCTAGGAAATAAATAATAACAACATTAAATTTCAGTGCTTGAGAACTTTGGTGGGACACACTGGTGGAGTGTGGTCATCACAAATGTCAGGAAGTACTATCATAAGTGGCAGTACTGATAGGACTTTAAAAGTGTGGGATGCAGATACTGGCGTTTGTATTTACACTTTATATGGACATACATCCACAGTTCGTTGTATGCATTTACATGGGAAAAGGTAGGCAAAACATTGTTTTTTAGACAAATTAGAAAACCCTAAATTAAAAAACCTGCACGTAGTGTTCGTGTTGTTTGAAGTGTCACCTTGAGCATTCCAAATCTATGCAAAAATAGTATCATTTAGATAGTTACTATAAATTGGTTATTCCATATGAAAGAAAATATTTATTTCTTTGGTTCCATTTAATTTGATTTTTTAAATAGGTATTTCCATTAATTTTCATGGCAAATGTCATTATTGAGTAAGTACCTATCTTTTGGAAGGTATAACTAACCCAAGTCGTTACACATCAAGACGATGAACGTTTCTCCAAGATAATTATCCTGGACCAACACTCTTCGGAAGAATCCTAGTGCCATCACAAAATCATAATAACAATCAAGTTTTGACATATATGAATGCTTTTCAATAGTCTGATGGCATCCATGACCGATAAATAATTTCTCCCAAAGTTATTAATTAGTGTTAATTAAATTTTCAGGGTGGTGAGTGGTTCAAGGGATGCAACATTGCGGGTCTGGGATATCGAAACGGGGAACTTTTTACACGTCCTTGTTGGGCATTTAGCTGCAGTTCGTTGTGTGCAATATGATGGAAGATTGGTGGTGTCGGGTGCATATGATTATATGGTGAAGGTGTGGAATCCAGAGACTGAGGAGTGTTTACATACTCTACAAGGCCATACAAATAGGGTATATTCACTTCAGGTGAGAAAAACAAGTTGGTTTAATGTTAAAAACACCATTGTTGCAGAAAACTTTAAAAAGTGTCTGCTATAAAGAATTTAATATCTAAAATAAAATGAAATGCTTAGTTCTTATTTGCCTTTAATTTGACAAGTTTACGTGGCATATTTCCATGCATTTTCTGAAGAAAAGTTAGTCTAAAAAGCAAACAAGAGTATTTTGGTATCTTTTAGTTTAAAATGAAGTCCATGGCTAGTTGTGGTATAAGTATGTATAGAAAGCATTAAAGTTTCAGTTTCTTTACATAGTGGACCATTGATTCGCTACTCCAAAATATAATGTCTAGAATTCTTCCTTCTTTAACAAGGGTGAACAGATTATCCCGTAATTTCAAAATAGTTTATCTGGCATAACTACCGGGAGGCAATTGCCTCCGGGCCCCGGACTCTTAGGAGCCCCTTTGGCATGAGTAAGAATAAAATTGTTAACACGTCAACACCCTCACAACAGTAAATTGCGGGGGCCCATGGGGGCGTAGCTATCAGAATTACCGACCGAGCAAAAAACATAAAACAGAGACAATAGTTGAGGCATTCCCAAATGAAAAAGCGCGACGAAAAATTTGTTAATAAAAAAATATTAATCTTAAAAAGATATACCTAGGTATATTATTAGTTCCTTGATTCTTACATATTTACAAATAACTAAGCTTTCCTTCAATATTTTGAACTTCTTCAGGGCTAAAAAATATGTACTCAAAGTAAAAAATTCAATTAAAATTGTTAAAAACGTGGTACTAGATTTAACGTCCTTCAAATTGAGTGGATAGAGGATAGCGGGATGAGGACAAGTAACACTATCTGTATGTTCAGATTATGCCGACATAATTTCACCAGACCGGAAACGTACTGCCATGCCTAGCAAATAACCAATCGTTTAATCTGTCACCTGTGTATTCCTTTGTTGATAATTTTAAGAGTTTGTTATTTTAATATGTTGACTACATATCTGTAAACTTGATAAGCCCTGAAGAAGACACAAAATAAACGTCGAAACATCGGCATAATCTGAACATACAGATAGTGTTACTTGTCCTCATCCCGCTATCCTCTATCCACATTGTTAAAAACACTTAGTATTAGATTGAAGTTAATTCCTAGGTTTAGGTAAAAAATCCAAATGTAATAAATGTGTAGTACATATGTAGATATTATGTTAACCATATGATTTCTTCATTTGACGAAAAACAAGAAATTGAATTTCCCAGCTAGTTGTCCTTCCTTATGTGTATAAGTAAAATATATGTGGAAGATTGACTCTATTATATAATATTTTACTTATACATACAAGGAGGTTGTCCCCCGGTTTATTTCTGAAAATATTATATTATTAATATATAATTAATAATATAATATTTTACTTATACACATAAGGAAGGACAACTTGCTGGGAAATTCAATTTCTTGTTTTTCAAATGAAGAAATCATATAACTAACATAATATCTACATATGTGCTACACATTTATTACATTTGGATTTTTTAAACCTATAAATTAACTTCAATCTAATAGTAAGTGTTTTTAACAATTTTAATTGAATTTTTTACTTTGAATAAATATTTTTTAGCCCTGAAGAAGTTTGAATGAAAGCTTGGTTATTTGAAAGAAGTATATTAAATGTTTTTTGGCTGCAAACCCATTATTTTTATTTCTACAATTACTTAACACAGCCGTAATACAAGACAGTAATTATTACAATTTATCTAAGTTAAGTTTGTTTTTATTTTATTGATTGTTTCGTTTCAGAATTACAGTTTATTTATGTTTATTTTTGTATCTATTTTGCTATAAATATTCTATTTTAATTTTTTAATGTTTATGTTCAATTTTTTTTATTACCACCTAAGAAGGGGCCTCCAAAAATCCTGCCTCCGGGCCCATATTTTGAAGTTACGCCACTGTACCAGGTAAAGGATAATCAGTGCTATTTATTCCAATTGATTATTAGTAAGTAGCGGTGAGATGTAGGAGATTTCGGCATCTTCTGCAACTACTAGAAAGGGTTGGAGGGTCGCTATATGTCGAATTTTGTGGGTAGGAGAGCAAATGGGAAGTTCACATAACCAATAATAGTGCATGATTACCCTCCATCTCACCGCTACTCCCTATGTAGTCAGTTGAAACAAATACAACCTACCTGGTATGCCACAAAAACACCCCTCTTGATATATATTTCACAGGTACAAAAATCCATCCTTATTTCAAAATAGTGTTTATTCTTCTGGAATGGGGAACTTGAACATTTTTTTATTTCTTTAATATATTTGCCCATCTATAGAAAGAGCACATACCAAATATCAGCCCTCAAATCGCAATATTTAATTAAAGTTGTGACCGCAAGCTATTCATTTGAAACGACACGAAAAGCACCGGAATGGTCATGACGTCACACCGCTTGATTGATCGGAAGGCAGTGACAGGCGTGACAGTGACACAGAATTACAGAAGGAAGAATGGAAATTGAATGTTAAAATAAACAGTTCAGAGGGATCTGAAAAATGGAAACCGCCTAATAATCCAAATATAACAAGCACTTCTTTAATTGAATGGTGATGCCACGGGACTAGTAATTCGTAGGTCCCAGGTTCAATCCCACAAGAAGTTTTCTTTATTATCACTGCATTCTACGTCTTATACAGGGTTAACTATCACTTAGTACAAAAATTGTTATGGCAGATAAAGAAAAATTAGACTTGCCAAAATAAATTTTCAAAAATTTTCTAACATTTGTCTTAAGCCTAAACATTTTTTTTTTCAAATTGTATAAAACCCCTCAAAAAACGCTGCCTATGGACGCCCGCGTCACGTGTCTTAAAATTTTGCCTATGTCAATGGTAGTGACAGGTAGTGAAATAGCGCAGCGTTGCCACCTCCATCAATTTATCCGAGGATTCACAACAAAATTTCGATTTCCTGTTGGAAATGATTACTTTCTAATGAACATGTAGAATGCCTATGAAACACCTATCTTACTGACATTTCCAGGATTGAATATTCACATTTTCTAAATTTGTTGGGGACCTCTTATTTCCCTCCGCCATTCCTTTTGTTTGAAGCGATGTACTCAGCCTGACGATCACGGAGGAGGATCCCTTCTGCCAGGAAAACGCCGAAGGGTAACCACAAACCACAACTGCACTAGCACACATTGCACATGCAGAGAACTACAGTAGCTCTTCAAAGAGGCCGCCTTTAACCTCGATGCACAAATTCACTCGGTTAATTAAATTAAAAAAGCAAGGGTGCTTCGTAACTTAGCCGTTAAGTTTGCCTGGTCGATTCCACAAAGTACATAATCCTAAGGTACTTCTTTTTTCATCAATATCTCCAGTGGAAAAATGTTGGTCGCACGCCTAAAAACATGTTCCACTATGTCACATAGGTACCTACTTTCAAAACTAAATTAATTTTAGCCCTTCTAACCTGTAATGTTGGGGTCCTAGTGCACTAGTAAAAAGCCTGGCGTTCAATTAATTGCAAAATAGCTTTAAAACACACCAAAGTACACGAATATGGGAAAATATCGCCGAAAATTCAAAGGGACGCACGGAAACGTCAAGTAAACATCGGCCCACGATACACAAACAATATGTATCAGTATCGGGCATGGGACGAAGTACGATGATTCACGCGTTCGCGTTACCCTGCCTTGTCGTGCAGGTTGCAGGCAACCAGACCAGCAACTAGTCTGAGGTGTAGAGATGCGAGAGATGCGACGTCGAAAAAAACTATGCGTCGATTCGATACACATTGACATTCTTTGTAATGCAAAGCGTTCAGTTCAATAACGCCGGCATTAAGAAATCACAGCATTCTTTTTATTTAGTTTAGTTTTTTAGTTTAGTTTAAAATTAGTTTTTTTGACACGCATATCGCATATCTCATATCGATAATTATTACGCACCACACCAACCTCTACTGTTTTGTGCGTTTGTGTCCAGTTTTTACGTCTGTCAGTCCGTCATCTCTACGAAATTTTTCACGAGGCGACAAATGTTTATGTAGTTTTGTAATTCCTTGGTGCTGCTATGTGAAAATGCAAAAATAAAAAACGCCTAGAGATTCAGGATTACCTAGCCTCGGGACCAAGCTCGGGACTCGGGATTAATATCGTGTTTTCTGTTTTCAAATTTCAAACTAAGGTAAGCTGAATCCAGGCGAACCTCGAGTACCTAAATCTAGCAGCGCTGCGGCTGTACAGATTCAAATCGATTGTTATTTATGTATTTTTTAAATTTGTTTGAGTCAAAAGGTATTTTCACCCTTTCTAAATCAATGGCAACACCGCGGAAAATCACTTACAGCTGTCAGTACGTTCCGAAGCCGTATTGGATGACGTCATTAGAGGCGGAGACTTACAGGGAAAATAGGGGTTTTTACCCTTTTTTTTAAAGATCGAAAAAAAATCTAAAAATATTTTTCTATGTTTTCTTAAGCCACCCTGCGCATGTGGTAAAATTTTTTGTACTAAGTCATAGTTAACCCTGTATTTATCACTGATTATCATTTTTAGTAATAATTGGACAATGGGTATTATGAAGATTATTAGTCACAAAAAGCCACAATCTACTCCATAGAGTGTTTAAATTCAAAGTACCTACCTACCTAATATGAAATTGTCGGTAGCATGAAAAATTTAATACATTGCTCGATGTGTAAGCTCCTTTTGGCCTCGGAGATAGTTTTAAGACCTGAGGCAACACGGGTGTTAAACAATCTCCTCGACCAAAAAAGTACGCTTACGCATCTCGCAATGTAAATAACTATTTTTGACTACTAACCTGAGAAATCCTTATTATTTACCTCATTCCTCTAATGAGAAGTAATATTTCTCTCCCTAGGTAAATAATGATAATAAAAAAATACCTAGGTAAATAATGAAAAATTTTCTATATGACATTTAAAAGTTAGTTTCATTTTATCAGCTTGACAACCTTTTATCACCTTGACAGCTGAACTCAAATCTAATCAAATATGTAAAATATGGCAATATTTCAATGTTAGTAGTAAAAAAAATTCCATATACACTTCGGTTGAGAAGGCCATTATTTACCTCGCATATTATATCCTTCGGCGCTACGCGCCTCAGGATATAAAAATACTCGGTAAATAATAGCTCACTTCTCAACCTAAGTGTATAATATACTATTTAATACAGCACACTCTTTTCAAAAGTTATCAACAATATCAAGACTGAGATAGACTATAATAAGACGGATAGACAAGGATAGGACGTTCTCGTTGCTCTTTCTAAACAAAGCGTGTGTGGTGCGGTGCTGTAGTTTTTATACATGTGCCGCACCCATATTAGTTTATACATGGTGCTGCCGCCCACCAGAGGTGCCACCACCAACGAACTGCTTGACGTCACAACCAAGGAGGGCGCGTTACAAGAATGATTTGAATTATGCAGTTTTTATTTGCTTACATTTATTACATAAAAATAAAAAATGAGTTTTTTTGTGAACTGTGGTTCATTTAATGTCAATAAATTATGTTTGAAAGTAATATTTTTCAAATTTAATTTTTGTCCAAGTTCCCCATTCATGTAATGTTCTGTGCATACGATTTTCTTCATGTGCATGGAAATTTCATGTTATCACAAACCAATCTGTCTATAAAAACTGTGTTAATAAGACGAAATACCAACTGCAAAGACAATTCTTTACCATAAAAACAACGTAAATTGTAATAAAGCTGGATATTTAAAATATACAGGGTGATTTATTCATAAATACATTAATTTTAACAGAGGGTATGGAAAAATACCCTGTACGCGAAATCGCAATTAAAAACTTAAAACATTTGTTTAAAGCTGGAATAATTTTTTTCTAAACTGCATTTTTGCCTATTTGGCCCCTTATTGAGACTGCCACCGACTTGCTTCCAGTGCGTATGACGCATCGGACAACGCTTGCCTTCATGCACATTGACTTTGTTGCCAGATGTACGAAACTTTCGTAAATTTAAAGAAATGTTTTCAGCACAAGATTATTTTTTTATTGTAGACGAATATTTTGCAAAATGCATGCGGACATTATAGATAAATGTTAATGCTTACCTCTCTGATGTGCTTGGTATGTGAACGATTTAATCTCAGATTTGATTTGAAATGCTGAACTTGTATTTGTTTATTACACTATCACTAAAATTGATTGTTGGGTTTATTGGGACTTCTTGGTTTCCCTCCACCACTCCATTGCTTGATGATGAGGTACTCAGCCCAACAATCACAAACAGATGGATCCCATACTCCGGAAAAACTCCTTAATGAAGTAGGTAATCAAATTTAAGTTAAAAAATTTCACTGCTGTGTTACTCAAATTATGTAAACGAAAATCATGGGTCCTTTCAGCAGATATGGGTACTCTTCAAGAACTACACCATTCTTAAGAAATTAGAAGCTTCCGTTCTTAGTTTTAGAACTTCATCACGGATTTATATAAGAATGATGTTAATTTTGAAAGATGTAAAATTTATTATATACAAAGTACAGTTATATTGTTCTAGTATAAATTCATTCATTTGTAAAAATATTGTTCAGCAAAAAAATTATTTGGGCATTTATTAATTTATACTAAAACAATATAACTATACTGTACTGAATCTTAACAATAACAGTCCAAACTCGTTGCCTTGGTTCCCACCTTTACTGTTTAGCTTTAAACTTGTCAGATACTGTCACTGACCAAGAATATTCTTTCAGCTCCAAAATTGCACTAAAATCGCGTTCTAACCTTCAACTTCCCCCAGGCTCAATTCCCAGGGCTTATATGTATATTCAAATGGAAGCCTGGATATTCCTGGCCAATGACAGATGCACAAATCAAAGTTCTAGCATATTTCTAGAAACTGGTGGAAGCTCTAGAGAAAACAATGGAAACTAAAAGGAAATGGGGCCCTGGGGGCCTCAGGCCAACAAAGATGCGGCGAAAAATGCCTCTAAACTAATCATAAAAATTATAAAACAGTGAGTAGAATACCCAAACTTAAAATTTATCTGCTAAATCTTTGAGTAGGTTAGAAAACAGTGCAGACATGTTCATTGAAAGCTGATATAAGAACTTTAGAGGCATTTTTCGTTACAATACTTTGTATATAATAATTTTTACATTTTTCAAAATTAACATCACTAATATATAAATCCCCGATGAAGTTCCAAAACTAAGAACGAAAGGTTGGTGTGGTGTGGTTTTTGAAGAATACATCTGCTGAAAGGTCCCATGATTTTCGTTTACAACAGTTGTTAGAATATGGAATCATTACTCTCTATGCACAAGTTCACATGGTTAATTGTTGACCGACGTATGCGTGGAAATAGTCCTGGCTTGTAGCGGACTTCACTCACTTTCACTTGTGGCACTAACTTTTCCACTCACTAGTTTACTGATAATCCTTTTTGCTGCACCGAGGTGCTTCTATGGTAGGTGGTTGTGTTCTGTGTATGTTCTGATGTCTCTGAAATAAGAATGTCAACATTAGTTGACATCTCTGGGACATAGTTTCTTAAACTTACTGTACGCTCCGCTGATGTCCTTTCCAACACCAACAGTTTACTCTTCTCGTCCTTCTTTACTTGGACTATCTTCTTTTCGTCGTTAGTTATCCAATTTGCAATAAAATTGTCACTGTGGGGGTGGTCCTCGCCTGTGACACTGGTTTAGTTTTAGGTACTCTTGAATCTTTTCTCATATGTTCTTCCAATCTTTCTAGCGTGCTTTCTTTTCCTGTCTTCAGGTATGTTACCGGGTAGAGCCAGTTGTCTAACCTACTGAGTCTTAGTATTTTTACTGGGTGAGCTAGGGAGCTAGGGATGATGGGTTGCTGAGTTCCCTAACTTTCTTGTCTATGGCTTGTCTCAACCCTTGTCGAGGACTTGGTTTCGTTTTACTTCTTGCTCTCCACCTTACTGGTTGCACATATTAGGTGCGCTCTGTGTACATCTCTGTGTACATGGTATAGTAAAGGTACTGGATTTTCTTGGGTTTTGCGGGATGTTCACTTCCCATATTTTGATTTGTTATTTTTGCGGTTATGATTTATGATGGACAGGTTATGGGTCTTCCCTGTTAATTTCGAAATCGTCTGTCCACATCTGATCTTCACTTTATGGTTTGGCTATTTGTTCATAGATGGTGTGGTCCCACGTACTGCGATTTCTTTCGAATTTCGGGATGTTTTTGTTATTCGGTGTCATAAAGCATGCTGTAAACGTTCGGTTTTGAACGTACAGAATAGCTGAGAGATCAACAGAGATCTTTGGCCTAATTATGTAAATTTAAAAATTTTTCTACATATTTCAAACCGCTATAAAAAACATTTAAAATTTGGAATGTATAATAAACCATTTTTTGTAAAAAAAGCAAAAATTTTGCACAAAGCGGTAACAAAATGGGCAATGGGCATTTTTGTTTCATTGCTTTTTGTACTTAGTGGTGCCATCTGTTGGAAAGGTTAATTATCTTGTCATAGAGTGCTCTGTAAACTGTCCGCTTCTTTGCGTTTTCGGCATATATGTACCTTCCTGGTGACATGGTTAAAATGATCATATTTATGTGTTGATGGCTGCAGCATTTATGAACAGAAGCAGTTTGAGCATTTAAGATCATTTATGATCAGGTCATTTTTAAAAGTGTCTGGTCATTTTTGGTAACTGACCGGCAATTTTGGAGCATTTATGATCATTTATATAAATGTGGTCAGTTAAAGAATTAGTAAGAATTTTTGGTCACTTATGAGCATTTATGGTGGTCAGTTGGAGAATTAATAAGAATTTTTGGTCACTTATGAGCATTTATGGTCATTTATAAAAAAATCCCTTCTTTCCTAACCATTTCTAACCTAGAATATTGTGAACGTGAACTGTGTGTGTTTTTCCTAGTTTTAGTATCTACTTTGCGAAATGATCAAACAAAATTCAAAAATAGCACCACTTCAGTTCGCAAACAACAATGAAATTATGACGCCATGCTTGGGTCTTTAATATAGTGTTGGTCTAGCTCATACAAACTGGTGGCACATTTCACCTATGTTTTTTAAACAGTATCCAGAAATAATTTACATCTTTAAATAGTTTAGATATAATTGATTTTACCTAGGGGTGTGATAACTATGTAACATGCAAGAAACATGCCCAATGATTACTTAGTAAAAGGTTTGAGGCATTTGTCGAGTCCCATCAAGGTGCATTCCAAATGCTAAATGACAACAACTTAAAATGAGGGCATAATATGTGTCAAAATTATTGAAACTAGGTCTAATCTTGTGAAACTTACTTTTATGGTAGTAACCCTCAAAAATTGACTAACACCCATATTCTCAATAAACTAACGACTTGTCACAAATGGTCACCATAGAACCTTACAAGTCGTTCAAAATAGAGTCCTCAGAATCGTCACAAGTAGAAATTGGTCACATTCATTGTATTGTCAATATTACATTTCTGAATGACTTTATTGGCGAATTTTCCAGAAAACCCTACACAAAGACGGAAACACCCTAAACCTTCATCACAATCTTCCACATAAAGACCCTATTTCATCTTTGATTTTATTAATCCATAAGCCTCCAATTTCCAAAATCTTCTTTGAAACCAAATTCCATACTTCGCTTTTCAAGGACAAGGCTTCTTCAAAATGCCAACATCCTCAACCCATCCATGTCAAATGTTTTTCAAACTGAAACTTTCGCATTAACTTTGACCCGAGTGTTTCATCCATATCTGTATCCGTAATAAATTTCCTATCCTCCGGCCAAAATATAGACAAAAAGTTTGACTAGTTATGTCTTGACATTTTCTATAAAAAATGTAAGTTGCCTTTACTCATACAAACAGGTAGCAAATTTCACCTTTTTTAAATAATGTCTAGAGATAATTTCTGACTAGATAATTTTATCTAGGGGTATGATAACTATGTAATAAGTAAGAAACTTGCCCAATGATTACATAGTAAAAGGTTTGAGGCATTTGTCGAGTCCTATTAAGGTGCATTCCAAATGCTAAATGATAACAACTTAAAATGAGGGCATATGTGTCAAAATTCTTTTAAGTAGCTCTAAATCGTACTGTTATCATACTAACTCATAAAAATTGGAAAGCACCCATATTGTCAATAAACCGACAACATATTTATTTATTTAGCCACTTAACAATATAAGTTTGTGACACATCCGTAATACATTAAACAATTGTTGCATACAACAGATTAATAAATAAAGGACAAAATCAGACAATCACCTACATTTTAAGAATATTAAAGTAATATACAGGGTGTTTCATTAAGGGTGAAGAGGTACCATATCTCAGGAATTAATAGTCCTGGAGCATTGGGGAACAATCTTCTTAAGTAATGTAGTCACGAAAAATTGCTGGAAATTATTTTTAAGTTCAAAGGTCGGCCGCTAGGGGGCGTATTAGCAACAGTAAATTTGAAAAATGCGTTTTCTCAAAAAATGACTAATGAAATAAATAAAAGTCTGCTTGAGCTTTTAGTAAATACCTGACAGCGTATTCAAGTTCCGCAAGTGGAGCATGTTCAAAACATTGAAAATATATGGCAATCATATCGTAAGCCTTGGCATTCATATAAGGCATTTTTTAATAAATGCAACACACAATTTTTACTCAAAATTTACAAAAATCCACGATTTGACACAATACTAATATTAAAGCTTGATTCATGTGAAGTTTACTTTTTTGCTTCCCTAGAGACCAAACGATTTTGTTTCATGGCTTACGAGATGATTTACGAGATAATTTTATATTAGAAATACGTTTAATGGAATAAAAAGTGAGAAAAGCTCAAGCAGGTTTTTATTTATTTCATGGCATGCTTGACCACGGAAATCTTTGACAATAAACCTTCTTCTTTCAAATAACATGTTATTAATTATTCTTTTGGAGATAACTCCAAAACTAATGAAGATATTAATTTGAACCTTTAGTATTTTTTGTTGTAAATTTAATCTACTTTTTGATTATAACAGAATAAATATGTCATTGCATTTAAAATTTCGGAGAAAATTGTAATAAAAGGGAAATTTTTCAAATTGCGCCCTCTAGCGGTGACTACGAAATTCGAAATGACCTTAATAATAATAATATAATATAATAATAAATGACTTTATTTTTATAATCCTCGGCGAATTTCAGTAGAAACTGCTTTTAACCGAGTACCAAATACACATTACAAATTTACTAATAACTACAATACATACAATGTACAATAACTGCAATACAAACAATATAATAATAACCAATGACAACGAGCTATAGTTTATAATTATAATTCATACAAGAAAAAGAATAAAAAAAACAACTCATACTAACAATACAATAATAAGAAAAGCCAAAAACAACAAAACAGTCAAAAAATCGAAAACAATAAAAAAAAATAAAAAAAAAATTTAAAAAAAGGACAATAATAAAAAAAAAGGACAACTGGATGGACGTCTCAAGTAGAAAGAGAAAGGAGCCGATCTTTAAAGCCCACCTTAAACAACCCAAGTGACTTGCTCTTCAAGTTATCAGGTATGTTATTATAAAGAGCCACTGCAGAGTACGAAAATGACCTCTTAAAAAGAGTGGTTACATGCTTGGGCACATGGAGCTGACCTACGTTTCTAGTGTCTCTATAGTGTATCTCAGATCGATAACCCAACTTAGATCTCAAGTAAGCAGGAATGTTATATTTTAAAATTTTGTATACTGTTGTTGCAAGATGCAACTGCCTGCGCTGATGCA
Source organism: Pseudeuparius sepicola (assembly GCA_963920635.1). NCBI lineage: Eukaryota > Metazoa > Arthropoda > Insecta > Coleoptera > Anthribidae > Pseudeuparius > Pseudeuparius sepicola. Next base: position 38,306,779 of record OY987302.1, on the reverse strand, counting down.
TATTAAGCCATTTTAACTTCACGAGCTTAGGTGATACATGATCTCTGATATTTAAGCCATATATAAAGCGAATGCAAGAATTCTGAATTTTTTGAACCCTGTTAGATGACTGCACATCCAAACAAGGTCCATATACAAAGTCAGCATAGTTAGTATGACTAAGCACAAGAACCTCACAGAGACTCCGCCTCAGCCGCATGCCCATGATACCTCTATTCCGGTATAAACTTCTCAATGCACTATAACATTTGTGGACAACTGCATTAATATGACTCCTAAATCTCAAATTCCTATCAATCCTCAATCCTAGACTCTTAACACTCTCAGATGGTTTGATGCAAACGCCATTCAACTTAACCTGTTTATGACGGGTTTCAATGTTTCCGAAACAGATAACCTGCGTCTTCCCAGGGTTCAACTTAAGTCCATGTTGCTGAGAGTAATCATATATATTCCTAAGAGATTGGTTAATGTTAATATATACACTATCTAGTTCTTCACTTGAATAGCTTGCATCAGCAAACTGATGCACAAAGCAATCAACAGCATTCTTCTTTAAATCCATAGTATATAACAGAAATAGCAACGGTCCCAAAATTGAACCCTGGGGAACACCCCTTGACATCAACATAGAACTAGAAGTCATTTCATCGACCAAAACAAATTGGCACCTATTAGATAAATAACTCCCAATAAGCTGTATTGCTCCCTCTGAAAATCCATAATAATGTAACTTTGCCAGCAACAAGTCATGTCCCAAGGTGTCAAAAGCCTTACTATAATCCAGTAAGGCCAATGTCACACCCCTTCCCCTATCCAGTTCGCCCATAATGTCATCCAACACCTTAGCCAAAGCCGTACATGTGCCATAACCGCGCCGAAACCCAGATTGGCTATCGGAAAACAGATCATTACTTAAGATGTATTCAAGGAATTGCTTATAAATTATTTTTTCCAATATTTTTGATAAAACTGGTAATTTGCTTATTGGCCTTATTGGACAATCATTTGATAGAAGAAGGAAAGCTCTCTTCAACGAGCCCAAATTCAACCAATTCGGTTAAGCCAATCCGAAGTTAGCAGCATTTTTGCAAGTCAAGGTTTATCCGCCCGTTTCACCTCGATTTGAAGAGCTAGAGCAAAAAATCCTTAACGAAAATTGTTCAGAATTTGCTGAAAAGTGCAATAAAATTATTTTTGATATATCTATATTAATCATTTTTTGAGAAAACTCATTTTTCAAATTTATTGTTGCGAATACGCCCCCTAGCGGCCAACCTACGAACTTAAAAATAATTTCCAGCGATTTTTCATGACCACATTACTTAAGAAGATTTGTTACCCAAAGCTCCAGGACTATTAATTCCTGAGATATGGTACCTCTTCACCCTTAATGAAACACCCTGTACATTGTACACAAATCTAACATGTTGCGTTATCAGGCGCTCATCAATATCTAGGTGTTACAATCTGGCAACAAAGTATTCATCGATACTATAAAAAACAATGAGCAAGCAACAGTTGCTTGATCTTCATTTTAATTTATGTTTAGGTGGGACCTTTAGGCAGCTTATTAAACAACCCAAAATTGAGAGAACTCTTTTCAGACCTGACAAGTCTGAATCTATCAATTCTAATGTGATGAGCAGATCTCGTGTCATTGGCGTGAACCTCAAAATCTTCGTGAATCTCAAAGATCATCATCATAAAGTCACACCATACGTTATATGACTGTGAACTAGAGAAAAATAAGCAACTCTTAAAATGTTAGGACTCAACCTGCTTCTGAGCTGTCTAAGAACAATTTAGCCAGTTTACCCACCAGAACTTGGATATGGTATGACCACCCCAGGCTGTCATCAATATAAACACCCAACAGTTTAGTAGGCTTTGATTTTCTAATAGTAGAATCCATGGTTACAATTTTATCCTATCAGCCTTAGCTTGGTTCAACATAAGAGAAAGAAAGTACGCACCATATGGGATTTTTCTAGTTTACTTAAATTTTATTTTTGATAAAAGTTTGTGCATTCCTGCAAACTCAAAATGCAGTTTTCAAATTTTGAATATCTCATTTTGTAAATGGGGGAGACGTATTATGAAAAGTTGTTTAGAATTAAAAGGTAAGCCCAAAAATGAAGTTTCAAGTTTCTATTCCATGAAACACTTTTTCGGCATTTTTTATGATTTACCCTGTATAGAAAATAAAACCACTTTATTTAATAGCCAGTTCCATTTTAGGGAGGATTTATAAATGTAAGTGCCATACAAATTAATTTGGTTAAACAGTACCTAGTTATGGCTCCTTTAAAATAAAAACGGAAAAAATGCTTTTTTTGTGCAAACCTTGTTTTATTTTCAAGTTCATAAACAAATTCTAATGAAATACATTATTTGAAAAAATATTGCATTTTTGATGGGCTTGCTTTGTGTAAAAACACCTAGATACAAGACCTACTTTCTGAGATATTTTTGAAAACCCGAAAATTTGCAATATTTCTTCAGCTTGTAACTTTTTTTGTTTCAAGAGTTAACAAAAAATTTCACTTTCAATCGATATATCATGAGCGCTACATATCCCTTGTATTAAGAGACCATTCACACTTAGTGAATTATAGTGCCTTACTAAAAATCGTGTAACTATTTAATTTATTTATTGTCACAACTTAATGAAATTTGGATCTAGGGCAAGTGCATATATTATTTTTAATAAATTTTTATTTTTTCATTAAAAAAAGCAATATGAAAATCGACATTTTCAACCATTTAACTATTTTTAAAATAAATATGTACTTGCCCTAGAGAACATTATTTCAAATCAATTGAAAAAAAAAACATCAAATCAAATAATAAGTGTTGTAGACAATAACTAAATTCGTGCCTTGGAAATGCTAAAAAATTGCCCTGGATTTACGGCGACGGCTAGACACGCGCCCAGTACAGTCAGCGTACATATTTTTTAGCTCTGAATATTGTGGGAACTTGGGAACAAAATATTATTTTTGTTCTGGGGTAGGAATTGTGTCAAGTCTACTATGATGTTTGGTTATTATAATTTATAATAATATGCAAGGGTTGGTGCCAGTAAGCAAACAGTGTAAAAAGGAAGAGTTCTTTGTTCCTTCAGTGTGTGTTATCTATTACCTATACATTGGGGAATAAAATGAAAAAATACCTACCGAAAATTATATAGGGTGTTTATTTTTAGCGTGAAATGCGGAGTTGCGTATTTCGAGTGCCATTAAGAGTCCATTCACCCATAGTAAATTACAGCACCTTACTAAAAATCATGCACATATTCAATTTATTTATTGTGACAACTTAATGAAATTTGGAGGAGACGTTTATTTTTGATAAATTTTTATTTTTTCATTACAAAAAAGCGATATGGAAATTGACATTTTCAACCATTTGACTATTTTTAAAAAATATGCACTTGCCCTACAAAACGTTATTTCAAACCGATTGAAATTTTGAATTAAATTCGTTTCTCCGTAATGCAAAAAATTGCTCTAAGTCTGCGGCGACGGTTTCACGCGCACACTACAGTCAGCATAAAAAAACTGGATATTTTGCGAATCTCGGACCGAAATACCAAAACTTCAGTTTCGACTGACGTGTGACTGCAAAAAAGGGAGTCCCTTCAATGTGGTGTGCTTATCCTAGAAAGATGGAAAATAAAAAGAAAAATTGCGGAAAATACAAAACTTCTCGAAAAAGGTAAGTAGGATACTATTACTTTTATATTATATCGATCAATAATGCTTAGAGCAAGAAAAAATGTAAATACATAAAATACAAAAAACCTGCATTGTAAAATAACAAAATTACACACTTATGTTATAGTTGTACGATAATTGATACTACTAACCTGGAAATGTCAGGGAATTATTTTTGGTCGGGGAAATCAGGGAAAAGTCAGGGAAATCCATCAAATACCTGGAGATTTGTGGTTTAATAGATATCAAAGTAGGAAATCTTTAATTCTTACAAAAACTAATCAAAATTATTATACCTTATACATTCATTTCGACTCTACTCCACAGAGATCACATTATGTTGTTTATTTATATGTGATCCCTGTGCTCTACTATACTTGAAAGATGATCTAACCAAATAAGATTTTACGAAGCTATTTATTTTTGTTTTGAAGAAGTTTATTTTTTATATATTTTTTTATTTTGGAGAATGTGTAACAGATATTTGTTTGTTTTATACGTGATTTTATATTTTTATAGTGATGGGTAAATGTCCGGTCACGATATTTTCGTGACTACCCAGACTAACCTGACATTTTGGGTCACGCAAGTGGAAAAATTCAAAAATTGCAGAAAAGTGTGCCATTCGATCAGCTATAATTTTCTCATCAAAATGGTATATAATACTTATATAAATATACTTGCAGAATGGTTTTGTCATACAAATTGTAAATAATTGAAAATTCAATTTTGAACTTTCATACATACCATTTTACTCGTTTTAAATATAGTATTTTTTATTCTGATCCTACAATGTGCGTGTTTTTTGTCGTGAATATTTTTTGTCAAAAAAAATCACAAATGATACTTTTCTTTTTCAATTTTGCCTTTTTTATTCCTTATTATTTGTCTTACTAATTATAATCTCTGCTTGGAGAGAGCCACAAAATACAAAATATTTAGATACTTATTGTCTGCAATTTCATTGTGGCGCAAACAGATCCATTTAACTAATTTTTAATTTAACAAAATATATAACACAGATCAAACATATACACGATATATCAGTGGCGGGGGGGCTCGCCCCCCCCCCAGACCTTCCATATTTTAAAAATTCTCGAGGGTGGTATCGTAGATGTACTGTCCGCTGTGCGACCCTCGGCAATTATTGCGCACTGACTGGCTAATATCTGATCTTTTTTCATATTTTGGAAATTTCTTTGAATCATAAAATATTTTTTATGTACTACGTCAAGCTTTTTAAGTTGACCCAGGGCCGTAGTCAGGGGGGGAGCTGCCTGGCAGAATGTTTGTCCTGCCTGAGCCACAAGTTCACCTCACCTCACCAGAGCCGTAGATAGGGCGCTGCACCATTGAGAAAAAAAAAGAGTAAAAAAGACATCGTGTTGATTTTTTTATTTATTATACTTCATTGAAACTGAATTTGCCCTTAAATTTCCTAAAAAAATTGCCTTCGGCGCATTTTAGTATGCAGACACCTCTAAGTACACTTTTTATTGCCCGCTTAAAAAAACAATAATCTTTATTGTCCGGTTTTCAAACAAATTTCAATTTACCTATACCTAACTACACTGGCCAGAAAATTATAGACATAATGTGGCCCTTTGAAACAATATGATAGTCACAAAAGGGTGTTCAGTGTTATTATTGATAATTACTAGATTTTTGTGAGTTAAAAAGTATTCTTGCTTACTGCACAAACGATTATGGGCCCGCATAATTAGCAAAAAAAATTTCATGTTCATATTATATTTGACCTTGAAAATTTCACAAATTTTCGCCTGCGGCGTGATTTGTATCTAATATCAAAGGTTAAATTCCTTCCCCCGCCCCCTCTCCCCACCGACAAAGTACCGTCCTCTAGGTACCTCTCCCTCACTTCTCAAATGTGTACTAACTGCCCTGACTGGAAAGTCATTTGCCCTGCCTAAAGTTTCTGTCTGACGGCTCTGAGTTGCCCCCCCCCCCAATCATATTTTCTGGGTGCGCCACTGCCATATATACCTGAGTTTAAAGAGCTTTTAATTACACAGAACACCAGCTATTGTTTTTTACTGATGGTAATTGATGCCTATTAAGCCAATTATAAGGTGAAAGATGTGAAAGTTCCTAAAAAATTGGCGGGAAATTTAAAATTGGGTCAAACTGGTCAAGTTGACCATGTCCTTGGCTACCTGGACAAGTTGCTTAATGGCATGACTGTTGAATGTTGACTGACCGGTAAATGACCGGTAATTAGCCGGTCAAGATGACTGTGACCACTTGACTGCCAACACTATATTTTAATTTTTTCAATAAATCTTGTATCTTTATTTTTTAATACCTATATGTACTTTATTAACCTCGTTAGCAACAGTTTCTGCCAAAAAGTTGAAATTCCAAGCCACTTTATAACTTTCTTCCAAAACATAATAGGACTTAATTTGCACATTTATTTAATTAATGTCAGGTGACATCACTAAAATTAATAGACCGCTTTTGATTTTTTTGTTAGTAACCACGATCGTTCAGAGTAATTTCATCCTAGCAGATGTGTTGACCCTTCTATTTTATTTAAATTTGCATATTTATCTCAGAAGGTAGGTATTAGTCAGGGAAGTTTTTGCTTTTTGGTCAGGGAAAACCTGAAGAAGTCAGGGAATTTTAAAAACTCGATTTGGTAGACACCCTGAATTGAAAGTTAGCTAGGGTTTTACGCCGTCGAAATGAAAACCACATAGATAGATCCGAAACTGCCTTATTTCTGAAATTGAAATTGAATTATATGGCTACATCTCGCAAAAGCATTATGATGCTGAACTGAAATTTGGCAATGCTGATGAAGAATAAGTAGAAAATGTCAATGTGAATCGTGCTTTTACTCGTACATTTTTTGAGATTATCTTTTTGATTTCGCATATCCATCATTTTAGTGCATCTTTTCATTCTGCAACAAAAGGATAGGTACTCTTATTGAATACTGGTAAAATCAGTTGAAATTAGCAAAACGTGCCTTAGAACCCTTGTTAACTCCAACATTCGTAACATAAAATTGTTACCTACCGCTTTCAAATGTTACAAACTAAATTACGTACCAAACTGAGTGTCCCATTTATGCAAGCACCTTAAGATTTTTGAGGCTATCTTTTTGGTCCATCATTTTAGTGCATATTCTCATTTTGCAACAAAAAGGTACTCTTGTTTCATAACAATAAAAATCAACCGTTTGCGTTGAAATTGTCAAAACTTGTCCCAAAACACCTCCAACATTTGAAACATGAAATGTTCACCTATTGCTTTCACGTGTTACCGATCAACTGTACATTTAAAATGAAGAAAAAAAATGCTAAATAGACATTGATCATTGATTGATTTTCTTGAAATAGAGTGTCCAAATTGTGCTGAGTTTCAATCCGTTCCATTTTGAAAGCGATATCTAAGTGTGATTCTGGAGGAACTATAACCGGGAATCACCGGATGTATAGTTGGTTGATGGTTGACTTCCTGTCTTTGTTTGTAGCATGTTTTTAGAGTAGTATGGATATTAGGCCAGGCAATGGGGAGTTTCTATTCGCAAAAGGTCGGACAGAAATGAAATTTGGTGGGATAGTAGACAGGTCTCCTGATAGTACACCTGAGTTTGCGTCCTCAGGGTTTTGCCGCTTGTGGTAAGCGCTATCGAAAAAAAGTTGAAATAAAATATGTAGAGAACAAAATTGTTCGCAATTTTGGTCTTTACATTTTTCGTCTGCGACCAATAGTTTCCGCTCTACGCCGTGCCAAAGTTGGGGGTTGGTTTGCAATTTTCAACAAAATCAGAATTTCATCGCGGATTAAGACGAATATCGCTATTAAACAATTCTGTAATATTTTTTTCTGAAAGAGTAATGTTTTCCGAGTCTTCAGATGCCTGATTTGATACATTTGGTCATATATAATAAAATATATGATTTTTTTTGAAGCGCCCCACTATATACTCCGATATGGGTATTTTCTAATTGTTAATATCTAAATTTTTGGTATATTGTGTATATGGATTTTTTCTCACTTTAAATGGTACAGTTGATCTGTAAAATTTGAAAGTGGTAGGTAAAAACTTTATTTTTCGAATGTTGGAATTAACAGATGTTTTGAGGCACATTTTTCCAATTTCAACAGATATTGTTGATTTTATCGTTATGAAACAATAATTGCAGAATGAATAAATACTCCAAAATGATGGACCCGCAAGACCAAACAGATAACCTCAAAAAAGTTACGAGTAAAAGCACGATCCAAAAACAGCGCAAGTGGCTATGAGATACGTAGAAATCGACATTTTCAGCTTATTCCCCATCCCCAAAAAACAACAATGCCATATTTCAGTTCAGTTGATTACTTTGGGAGATGTAGCCATAATTCAATTTCAAAAAAGGGACTTAACATTCTTATTTCAGAAATAAAGCCGTTGCGGACCTATGTTCACATATTTTTTTTCTTAAAATCACCCAAAGATTACCGTCCTTTAGGTCAGCATTCAATGACGAAACACCCTGTATAGTGTATATATTTTGTTTTTTTTTAATCAATAAATAAAGCTTTACTGTTCTAATAATGTTTTTTAATAATCTACTGGACTTTGTATTTTTGTACCTATAATAATTATTCCATATGCTCATAATATCGATGTTTATTCGTTTTTTTATTAATTCCTTTTCTGAGGACAATACTAAATATTCCGGCTTACAATTAAAAAATTTATTCAAATAACATCCTCTAAAGCGAAAAAACGTTATATTTTATCTGAAAAAAAAACGTTTTTAATTAAGTTTACCACTTATGTACTACGAAATACGTCGAATATCGTATTTTTAATCACGACGAACAATCAGTGGTGGGCCGTCCATATGGGCTCTGGGGCTAGAGCCCCCCACTAAAAAATGGAAAAAATAATTTTGTCCCCCACTGCTATGTCATATTTTACTTCCTTGTTCCTTCGTAATTAAATTGCCGCAACGCCCGCCGCCGATACTCCTACTATTTAAACGCCCGCAACGGATACCTTATATTATCTGTGCTTATTATAACGTAAAATCGTCTCTTGGCGGCTACGAATATTGGAGCCGCAATTCCGCAAGGAAAGGGGCCAGAGTAGACAAAATGAAAAATAGTGTGCAGGACATTTTGAAACAGAACTTTTTAAGACTTTCATTGGCAGAAAAAGTTTAAATAAAAACTCTTGGCAGACCAACTCCAGATTTGCAATTGTCTAGAAATATGTACAAGAACAAGTGGATATGTGGGTGTGACAAATTAATTGCACAACGCAATTAATTTGTCACACCCACATATGTGTTATTAACTTCTTAAAAAATGGCAATTATTGTTTTATGCACTTTTTATGTTAATGATGCAAAAAAGTAATTTCTACTAAAAATAAAAAATAAAAGCCCATGCCGAAAGTAGGTACCTTTTCAAAACGTAGCCCTCTATGCCCACGAGCCGCCACTGCAAATAATATAATGTAAATGCTTATGGAAAAATACTAACGTGTCACAACATGAAGAATCCAGTATTTCCCAAATTAGCCGAAGAATGAATGTTATGTCACTTTTGGAAGGGTTGTGAGGTTTTTAAAAATATTTAAAACTGAACCTGTACTTTTAAATTTTACTAAAATTCTACTCATAATCGAGTTATGTACATTTTTTCCGGATGTCGTGCATTAAAAATTTCCAACCTTATGCTGCGAACTTTTTGGAGGACAATGTATAACTTCTATTTACACTAGAATAACAATGAAGGGGACACACTATTTTCAAAATACGTGTACTTTGTTAAATTAGAAGTTATTCTGAATTTCAGTCATGATGTAAAAAAATTAACGTTAGGTGAAAAAAAAAATACAAATCCGAAATTTAAAAAAATCTATCATCAACCAAACAAAAATAAGACATTATTTTCAGAAGTGTATTATAATCTTACATTAACAACTCTTATGGCTGGCCACGTATAGTTCATGTGATATCTTACAATGTGTATGTGGTCCATACTCGGACAAGAGATGTGACCTTTTTTGATGTGTGATAGATAGGCTTGAAGCCCGTTTATACATAATTATTTTATTCAAGGTCAAGTAATGGCCCAAAGTTCATATTATTAAAAGTTAATTTTTGTGTTTTGACTTCTTAAAAACAAAATGATATATTTATATAATATGTTTTCATGGTAACCATTTTCTGGATAAATATTGTTGTCGTGTCTGCCTCGAAACTATACGGGGTAGTACACCATGTATACTCCCCTTCTCAAGATAAACATATCAATTATTTAAACCGTTTCAAACAAAAGATACTTTTTTGTTTTGTTTTTGTAAGAATTATCTTCTAAATTTTTTGTTAAAAGGAACGCTTGTTTAACTCTGTCAGTGTTAACTACTGTTTCTTTATTATTTTTAATAATAGTAAAAGTTTTATCATATCTGTTTAAAATTTTGTATGGATCATAGATTGGTGCCAAACAAGATTTTCATTTTTCAACTTTAAGAAAAATATATTTACATGTTTATAAGTCTAAAAAAACATATGGTTTTTCTTTTGACTGATTGTTGTTGTTGGGTTAATTGTATTGAAAGTTCCCTTAAATTGGTTAGTAGTAAGAAATTGTCAATGGTATTATGTGAATTGATAAAAAAATTACCGGGTAACCTCAAAGGTTGACTATATACTAATTCTGCAGGTGAACATTCTAAATCTTCTTTAACACAGGCTCTTAATCCAAGTGAAATAAGTGGTAACTCTCTGCTCCAATTGCTATTTTTGCATTTTGAGGCTAAAAATATCTGATAGTGATAATTTTTTTGTTGCTTTAATCCTGGATGAGAAATAATGTTGTGCATTTCCTTGAATATTTTAAATCTAAGATTTTTGGAAATATATGGCTGAAGAAACTTCGTACCATATTTTCTCATTTGAAAATGGTATCATTTCTTGTCAAAGAAAGTATTTGTGATCTGCATTAGTATTTTGAGTTCATAGTAAATTATTTAGTTCTGTCATTTTCTTGTAAATTCTGAAGAATTTGAAGATCTACAGAAGATTCTTAAAAAAAGAAACTTCTTCATCAATTCTAGAAAAACTATCTGCTACAATGTTAAATTTTCCACTAATATGTTTTATAACCAAAATGGTGATATTTGAGCGCCAGAAGCTTGAACTATGTGATGGTTAAACAAAAAAAAATACATTTGCCTATTTACAATTTATTTACAAGTTGTAATTTGTTACACTAAAGTGAAGTAAAAATTTGTTACAATAAAGTAAAGTAAACTTGAGCAGTTAATTTTATTATTTACAATTTAGAATTTGTTCACTGTTGAAAAGTTGAAGAAAAAAACAATATCGGAGATGTTCATGAGCTTAATACGAAAAAACTATTAGGGCGAAAAGGTCACATGAGCATTTAAAGTTTTGTTTACGAGCACTTCAAAATTTGGACTACTAAGTTCAAAAAGTACCTTAAAAGTTCTGGGTCGTTGACACTGGTGATTCGCCACCATTGCTCCAAGCTTCTTATCGTTGTAGTTATGACCTCGGCTAGACATGAGACTCAAAGTTGGACGATTCAAGCTGGGGCTAGACGAAGTGCGACCACTGTCAGACTTGTGTCGTAGGATGGTGCGTAGGTATGTCCGTATTTCGATGGTGCTTCGCTCACATACAGGGGTGCATGTAAAAGAAAACACAACGAACAGTCTCCGAAAAACTGCAGTCGAAACGTCGACATGTTTACAATGGATAGTTAAATTTCTTAAAAGTAAAAAGTTAAATTGGATAGTTAAATTTCTTAAATGTAAAAAAGATTGGATGTATGAAAGCATGTAACTTTGACCTAATGTACCCTGAACCTGACTATGAAATAGAATAAAAATCAATAACCAAAAGTGATCAATTATCTTGACTTAACCTGACCTAATTATACAAATTAAATGCATTAAATTCAACTAAATTTCAATACAAAAAGTAACATATATAATTGCAAAACAATTGGCGACTTCCCGATTTCACCTCTAGACAAAAACGCAAAAAAAATAGCCCTGTAGGCTAGGTAAAACAAGAAAACTCTTCGTAAAGTCTACATCAAGCCAAACAACTTAAGTGTAGGGATCTAGCTATTCTGTGCAAAAAAAGTCACCTAATATAATTTAAATAAACAAATTTTTAGCCACGACCCATCACATGAAGCCTACAGAACAAGGAAAACAGATTCTGAATGAGATGGCTACAGCAAAGTCGACAAGAGTCAGATACAGATAAAATCAATAATCTATGTAGCTAACTCACCTGCAATACTGCCTTCTGTAAACTCCCTGTGGTCTTCACGTTGTTGGTCGCTGGTTAAACCTTATAGATGTGGGGAAAAAACCATCCATAACTTGTCCACAAGGTTCACCAACATGTGGTCAATCACATTTAAATGAAAAAAACCAGAAAACTTATTAGCACAGCAAAACCAAAAACACATAGTATACCAAACCACTTAAGCTGCTCTCAAAGACGAGTATTAAGTCCCGAAAAGAGATTTCCCAGCGGAAAATTCGAATAAATAATTCGGAACTTAACCTCACGTGATGCAAACCTTATGAGGGACAAAATTGGGAAGCGACCAATACTTGTCGCCAGGCCTATATTTAGCCTCCTTCGTAATATGGATGACTTCCGCCTTCCAGAATGTTATAGAAGGTTTTAAAAGTTAAACTTATTTATAAAATACTCGAAAACTAGATATAAATGAAAGAGATCAGGCGGGGGTGTCAACTGTCAATTCTGCCAAACTCTTACCACTGATACTAGACTAGACAGAATGTCGAAACACATACTGATCGTACATGAAGTTAGCACCATTGCGCTAACTGATCACAAAACTGAATAAAGTGAATATTGTCTGATTTACGTCAGACAGTGTTTACAACAATGTAGTTTTTCTAATAATACATACCTTCAATTGATGAATGAAAATTAAACACTTTTGCAACTGGCACATACTGTTCAACAGTTCGGTTCTGAAACAACAAGCTCTACATTGGTAGGCAATTTATTATGCATCAGCTTATATAGGTGGTTGCAGATAGTAGGGCAACATTCTTTATAGTGGTACGTTTACACGGGCCCCAGCGAACGAATCGGAACGTAATAATGCACTTAAAATGTCGTAATGAAAACTAGACAAAATTTTCATTGCAGTTTGATATCTAGAAGTAAATTCAGATATAAATTCTAAATAACGAAATTGACGTGGATCTTTTTCGGGTTTTGAAAATAGTGCTGAAATGAGAGGTTTATGATCTGTAAAAATTGCAAATTTCTGACCTTCAACAAAATGACGAAAATGTTTAATAGATAGATAAATAGCTAAAAGTTATCAATCAAAATTTGAATATTTTTTTTCTGTGAGAGATATTTTTTTGAAAAATATATATATAATAAAAATAAGCTATAGTCCAACTATCAGGTATTGTAATATTATTTAATTGATTAATTCAAGTTCAACCATATGTTCCAATTCTGTTTAATAATTTTAAATTTTGTGAATCTAACTGTCGAGGATTAGAGAAAGGTAAATGCTAATAATCCAATGTTTAACATTATGTCGAAAAATTTGCAGGTGAAATTAATTTAGGATATTTTTGTAAAATTTGAAAAAAAATCTTTTCAATTAAAAATATTCTTAGAGAAATTGATTTTGTATAATCTGTAGTATCATTGACAGTTAAAACAGTTTCAAGAGCAATTAGCTTTTCTTCCAGAAGGCCAAAGTTTTCTAAAAAGTCTGCTCCTATAATAGTATGTGGAACATTTGCAATTATAAAAACAAAAGAAAAATTTGGTCTTAGTCCTAAGTTTATTTTTAAAATTTTTCTTCCATCTGTACCATTTGCTGCTGTTCAAATTAAATTTTCATCCTTTTTACAATTTTTAAAAATGTTACGAGGAATTACTGAAACATCAGCACTAGGGTTCCCAAATCCCGGAACCGAAAAGGTATTCGGGACTTTGGTCCCAAATTTTAAGTCCCGGTACAAGTCTCAAAATCCCCAAAAAATGGTCCCAAAATCAAGATGATGTTTCTTTACAACAAATTTTATAAGAAAAAGTTTAGAAAAATGAAATATTTTTATTTAAATGTGGGGAGTACCTTCCTACAAAAAACAAACACAAAATAACAAACTAAAACTGAGATTACTTAAAAAACACAACACACAACTAAAGTAGCTCCATCTCCAACTAATTTAAATGTACCTATGACTAAGTAGGTGTAGGTACACAAGTAAGTACCTAAAAATTGTAAAAATTCCACAATTTTATGTACCTATTAATTCAAGAACTATATATACGGATACAGTTAATCACGCCACGTGACCACATGTGTATTACACTAAGGGGTAAGGTCACAGCCCACAGCGTCATGGGCGTCACGACCTACAATCATTATAATACTAAAGACGAACGCCGAATGCCAGTGAATCCTCTACGACCCCTATCCTAGTTCTTGAGGCTTTCAGGCGGATTTCCGTCCTAACCGCTTCATCGGCTTCGTCATGCCGTGTCAGCCAGTTAGCCATTCGATGGTGGCATGTTCATGACGTAATAAAATAATTAGGGACTTTTAATGTTTCGTGACCATGATGAAAATCCCGGGACCACACTTTTTGGGTAAAATCCCGGGATAATCCCGCTTCTAAAATAATAATATCATAAATGTTAGAAATTACATCTAAAGGTAAATTTGAAATAACATAATTGTATTTTGTTTTATATAAAACAGTTTTTGATAAACTAAATTCTTTAATAAAATGTTGCTTCCTCCTTTGATTGTCTGTTATGTAATAAAAAATCAATTAATCAATTAATAAAAATTCTTTGTTGAAATCTTCTGGTGTCTGCTTAAAATTATTTCTGCTGTAAACAAATTTCTTCAAACCAATGTTGATGTTCTTAAATTTCTGTTTGAATTTCTTTAGTTCAATGTCAGATTTTTTGATTAAACGTTGGATAATTCTTTAATTTAAAGTTGAATATTTCTTCGATTCCGTGTCGGAATTTCTTTGAACATTCAGGGTCACCAAATTATGGTGGATTTATCGATGTTTATTATATTTTTGTTTGATTTTTGATAGAAATATTAGTAAGAGTTAATTTTTGTGTTGTGACTTTTTGATGATGATATATACAGGGTGATTTATTCATAACTACATTAATTTTAATAGTAGGTAGGGAAAAATACACTGAAAGTGAAATCGCAATTAAAAAAATTCTAACTTTTTTTAAAGTGGGAATTAATTTTTTTCTATGCCGCATTTTTACCTGTTTTGCCCCCTATTTACCACTGCCAAATGTACGAAACGTTCAAAATTTAAAGAAATGTTTTCAGTACAAGATTATTTTGTATTGTCGGTGCAAAATGCATGCGGAAATTATGGACAATTGTTAATGGTTAGTGTTGACCGTAGACACTTTAAGGGATAAATACCAGCGAGAAAAATAAATGAAACGACTGCTTACGTGACCATTTGATTTTTGGTTGTTCTATTAAATATATAACTAGGGGGCTTACAGGACTTTGTAGACTTTGACACCACTGATAACGATATTTTTCTTGATAGAACAAACTTCATTCACTTTCACTAATTTTTCCGCTCACTAATTCACCGATAATCCTTTTTACTCCACCGAGACACTCTTAGCGTAAGGTGGTTGTGTTCAGTGGGTGTTCCGCTTCCTCTGAAAAAAATTAATAGTAAAAAAATATTTTTAAAATCAAGCTTTTATTTAAATGCTCTGAAAAGAAGAAAATAAACTTTATAATAAATCAAACCAAGGCAAACCCATAATTTTGTTACATTATACAACTATATATGATATAAAAGCTTGTCGCGAGATTTTCGTGTGTAAATTTCTTTTATAGAAAAATACAATTTTTACTTATAATTACTTTCGTCAAGATATATATTATATGGTCGGGACATTCTTGTGTGTAAATTTCTTTTATAGAAAAATACATTTTCTACTTAAAATTACTTTCAAGATATATAATATATTCTCGCGACAAGCTTTTACATCATATACAGTTGTATAATGTAACAAAATTATGGGTTTGCCTTGGTTTGATTTATTATAAAGTTTATTTTCTTTTCAGAGCATTTAAATAAAAGCTTGTTTTTAAAAATATTTTTTACTATTAATTTTATTTTCAACTTTTTAGTTCTACTCTTCAAGCCCTTTCATTTTAATGCCCATATTAAGGGAAAAGAAAATGTAATACGCCGTGTTGGAGTGGCGGCCATATTGAATTTAGTGTGATGTCACTAACTTTATCGTTTTCTACTCTTCAAGCCCTTTCATTTGATACCCATATTAAGGGGGTTGACAAAAAAATACATCATCCGCCATCTTGGAGCGACGGCCATATTGAATTTAGTGTGATGTCACTAATTCTATCGTTTTCCACTCTTCAAGCCCTTTCTATTGATAACCATATTAAGGGGGTTGACAAAAAAAATACATTATCCGCCATCTTAGAGGGGCGGCCATATTGTATTTAGTGTGATGTCACTAACTATCGTTTTCTATTCTTCAAGCCCTTTTATTTGAGACTCATATTAAGGGGGTTGACAAAAAATACATCATCCGCCATCTTGTGGCGACGGCCATTTTGAAAGTTTTACAATATTGAGTATTGTATATTGTATTGTCACCGGAACTAAAGGTGTATGCAAAATTTCAGCTCACTCGGATGTCAGGAAGTGGTTCTAATTCAGCTTGCAAGATTTGACCTAAACATACATACATTGCAAGTTAAATAAAAGCTTGTAAAAAGAAACGTCAACATTAGCCAACATCTCTAGTCTAGTTGTTTAAAATTATCGTACTTTCCGCTTAGGTCGTTTTGAATATGAATGACACACTTTTCTCATTCCTTTCTTTCTCGTTATGTTTTCTTGTTGTAGAGAGGTCACACCAATTTAAACGTAGGCCTTGTCCTTGTCAAGTCTCTGGAGAGTGTACTGTGGTTTTCCTTTCGTTTCTCACTCTCCGCCTCACTGATGCACTACACGCATTGTAAATACTTTGTAAATATGTTTGGGTTTGTTGGGACTTTTCAGGATATTTGTTTCCCATATTCCCCAGTCCACCCTCTCCGTGTTTTGTTTTGGCTGTTTGGAGTTTGAAGGTTATGTCACATTCATTGACACCACTAGTTGGCCTTCTATTCGTATTCATAGTTGCAGAATGAAATGATGCAACTTAAGTGATGAATCTGTAGCACTAAAAAGATAGCCTAAATAAAGTTACGAGTAAAAGCACGATACAAAAACAGTGCAAGTGGCGCCCTCTGCGAGATATGTAGAAATTGACATGTTCAGCTTATTCTCCATCCCCAAAAACATAGCAGTGCGAAATTTCAGTTCGGCAGCTTGATTATTTCGGGAGATGTAGCTCTAATTCGATCTAAAAAAATGAACTTTAACACCCTGTATCTCTTAAACAAACAACATTAATTAATAATTTAGTGAACATGGCTAGCGTAGAAATATGGGCAACAGACACCTTTTATTTCTGTTCAGGAAAATCGAATTTTCCATATGTTATCCCCAGGGGCCACTCGTAAATTTCACTTCATTCTACTCAGCATCGATGTACTTTTCAACCCTCTTCGAGGCTAGTATGCGAAAATGGAGCACCTAAATCTGTCACTATCTGACGGTCTATAGGGATAAATTACCCCATTATTTAAACATTCAGTAATTGTTTTTTGCTTTTTCGGCATACAGGGAGAGTCAGTAATAATGGCACATAATGCAACCACATACATTTTGGGACAAAATATTACGAATCAGGCTAATATGCCTTATAGAAATGTTGTTCGTTTATGAGATACAGGGCATTGAAGACTGTTTTTTGAAATTGCATTTAGGCTCCATCTCCCAACATAATCATTCAATATAATCATTCTGCTGAACTGAACTATAAGGCATATTAGCCCCAAAATTTGGCCCAAAATATATGTGGTTGCACTATGTGCCATTATTAATGACTCACCCTGTATATGTACCTCCCTGACGGCTTTGTTAAAATTATTGTATTTATGAATAAATCACCCTGTAGTATAAATATAATATAATATGTTTTTATGGTAACCATTGTCTGGATAAATATGTTTCTCATCTCTGCCTGCAAACTAAACAGCCATGTATATTCTTGTTGAATTTTTTTATTGCAACTGGTATTTTGTTGATTAGTTTTCTTTCTATGGAGACTCTTCAGTATATCATTTTAATTGGCCAGATTTTTTTGTACAGGGTTATGCACATAACATTTTACCCACCTTAACTCTCTTATTTTTCGTGATAGAAAAAAATGGCAAACAGAAAATTTGTAGGGAATTTTCTTGCGAGTTTAAAGAGCATATGGATACCGCTTATCTGAAAGGAACCAAGCGCCAAAATAGCAAAAATGAGTTAATAGCACCAAGCGCCTTGGTTAGCTGTTTTCTACTTCCAGTAAAATATCTAAAAGCACAGAATAGCACGGTGGCTATTCTGTGCTAAAAGGAACCAAATATTGTAGGCACCTCTATGAGCCGACGAACCAAATGCCGCTCTATAAAAAGCGGATTTCTAGTTTAGCTAAATAGATCCAAGCGACCTGGTTCCCTTTAGATAAATTAGATCAACTATTTTAATTCAAACTTTGGCGCTTGGTTCTACCCAACGATACTGATTTTGGCGAAATTGAACGGGCTCTGAAGCACCAAATACGTGACACCATGGAGGACTTCAAAACAATTATTTTATCCAGCAAAAAAAAAGAATAAGTTTGTTGTAACTGAGATGTTGGCAGACAACTTCTTTTCTATAGAGGCTATCGAAAAGGCTATTTCCAATAGGAAAGTATTTGAGATTGGAGAAAAAGTTGATTGGCCTAATACTCGAGTAATAAAGATCGCAAAGGACAAACCATACAGCTTTTTTTTTTAAAGGCTCGCACGACGTTGAGGATGACTACAAAGAATTAAAAATAGATAAAAGAACGAAAGGCATAAACCTAAAACCATTAACTGGAAATTTCGAATCGAAATTGAACAAATTGTATCCAGTATAGAAGTTTTTACAATATCAATACACAAATAGCTGCTGATTTTGAAGAAGACTTGGAAGGTTTTGGTCCTGAAACTGATTTCGAAATAGAAGAAAAATAAGGTTTTCTGAAATGAAGTTTTTTTTTATTGTTATAATAGTTTGAGAATAAATACTTTGCTATACCTACATCTTTTTGTTTTTTTAGTTTTACATTAATTTAACATTTTTTCCCACTTTTCTTTAGAAAAGTCCACTTTGTGTAGCTTTCACATTAAAATGTTATTAAGAAAACTTGTTCACAATGAAAAAGTGGATAGGTGTGAAAGAATTTCAAAAGCCTAGGTATACTTTGATTTCTTTCTGCTAAAAAAATTGAAACTCGTAAAAATTAGAATAGTAGTAAGCAGGCATAGACTTTCGAAATTTCGCAAACATACTCAGTTCTTCATTCTGAACAAGTTTTCTTAATAACATTTTAATGTGAAAGCTACACAAACTTCACTTTTCTAAAGAAAAGTGGGAAAAATGCCAAAAAATCAAGGTAGGCCTAGACTTTCGAAATTTCGCAAACCTACTCAGTTCTTCATTCTGAACAAGTTTCCTTAATAACATTTTGTCGTAAAACCTACAGAAAGGGCACTTTACTGATGTGGAAAATTAGTTTTTTCAAAATTCTCAAGGCATACGTGATTTTTCGAAAGTAAAATTACGTCACATATTAGTTTCAAACCAAGCAGGCCTTATCCACAGAAGCTCAAATTTCAACTCGAAAATTTTTTGTCATTTACACCCCACGTGCACTCAATCCGTGGACACACTGTAGAACCAAGAGGCAAATAAAGGACGGCCTCTATTTTCTAGTTTTTCAATAGGGAACCAAGTGCCAAAAATGACCCAAAATGACCTTTACATTTGACTTTAACTGATCTGTATGGGCCTCAGAACATTATCTAAGCCAAAACAATTTTTTTCCACTAAAATTTTTCATAAATTTTCTAAAAATGGATTTGCAGCACGACTTCAAATATTCAACTCGATTTTTCTCCAATTGTGCAAAAGCCGCTTGGTTCCTTTTAGATAAGCGGTATCCATATTAGATCTGCCGATATACAGGGTGTTGTCAAGATACATACCAAACCTATGTTTTTTTTTGAATAGAACGCCCTGTATATTATTGGTTTTTTCAAATCTATTCTTCATTCCGAGTCCAACGATATATATATGTAATATGTTTGGTTCAAGTTCATCAAGTCAAGTCATAACAAAAATTTGACATTTGACAGTTGTAAACCATTAGGTTTGGTTTTGTAGTTTCCTGCAATAAATGAATAAAAAATAATAAACAACAAAAAGTAATAAATAATAAACATAAAACAAACCAGAATTAATTGTTCCTTGGGCGCCTATCCATACCGCAAAAGTGTTGTCTAAGTAACCTTTGACTACACGAGTTCTGTGTGCTGGTGCACCATCTTGCTGCCAAATTATGTTGGGGATATTAAAACCATTTATAAAATCTGAAATTGGTCCTGTGAGGAGTTCTAGGTATTTAGTGCCATTTAAGGCGCCTTCAAAAAATAGGTACTGGACCGATAATTATATTCCGCCAAATACCACACCAGACATTAACAGAGTTTCTTCCTTGCCTTTGTATTGGAACATGTTGGTAATTATTTTGTGAGACTCAGTGATGTGAATTTCTCCTATTGAAAATGCCACTTATTGTAAAACTGGCCTCGTCGGTCCATAAGATGGAATCTAGAAAATATTTAAGTAGTAGTAGTAGCAGTAGTAGTAATAGTAGTAACAGTAATAATAGTAGTAGTAGCAGCAGCAGCATTACAAACCTAAGAACTCTTCATTTTTCATGTTTCTATCCAATATTATTTGGCAATAGTCGCGTCGTTTATGCGTGTCATCATACTTCAGTTAAAATCCAATGAGGTTTATTTCTCTTTTCCTTATTTTTCACCATGCCAGTATTTCTAAATTTGTTATAAATATATTTGATGTAATTTTTATGAGGTATGCGTCTGTTTGGAAATCTGCGCGCATATTCGCGTCTAGCCCGCATAGCATTCTTTTCGCCGGAAATAAAACATTCTATAATGTCGTTTTTTTTCAACAACACTGTACAAATTATACACCATGTTTATTTATTGCAAGAAACTACAACGCATACAACTACTACTAAACCTAAAGATTTAGAACTGTCAAATGTCAAACTTTTGTTTTCAAGACAGTTTATTATTTTTCATGGCAATCTGGATATTTAACTAATAGGTATATGATAATCCAGTATTTAAAAGCAAATTCTGAGTAAACCATTGAACCAAACCTATGACATATATATACATCGTTGGAATCGGAATGAAGAATAGATTTGAAAAAACACTAATATACAGGGTGTTCTATTTTAAAAAACATAGGTTTGGTTTGTATCTTGACAACACCCTGTATATCAGCAGATCTGATATGCTCTTTAAACTCACAAGAAAATTCTCTACAACTTTTCTATTTATCATTTTTTTCTATCACGAAAAATAAAAGAGTTAAGGGGGTAAAATGTTATGTGCATACCCTGTACATTATTTTCCTTTGTGTGCTGTTGGATCGCGAAGTTGCTGCAAGAAGTTTTGTGGTCCCAATGGGCTTAAGGGTGGGGGTAGCAGGCTGACCAAACATTGATGTTTTGTGGCTCACTGTCCACTTAACTTTAGTTTTCTGGGGCCTAACCTTGGTATTCTTTGTGATGGCACCAAAGCCAGAGGTTAACAGGAAATTATGGAGGGTCAGACCTTTGATTCGAAACAGTTCATACTGATTTTCCTTTGCTTATATTTTTAACTTTCTTATATTTTACCTAATGGTAAGCTTATGAGCAAATTTTTACACCTATTCCTAAAATATCTATTGCCATTTCAGTTTGATGGGGTGCATGTAGTAAGTGGTTCACTAGACACTAGTATCCGGGTATGGGAAGTGGAAACCGGAGCATGTAAACATACGCTTATGGGTCATCAGTCCCTCACTTCTGGCATGGAACTGAGGAACAACATACTTGTTTCGGGCAATGCAGATTCAACCGTCAAAGTATGGGACATTGTGACTGGACAGTGCCTACAAACTCTTTCAGGTAATTTTTTTATTCAGTTGTACTCTGAGTATGTCCAAAGGGCCTTCATCTGGAAGTGGCTCAATGCCTATTATGAGTGTATAAGGGCCAGAGAGGGCAAGGAATTTAAAAAATATCTGAAACCAAGTGATATACAGGGTTATTCACAATCAAACCCATTCTTAGTATAGCAGTCGAGACAGCAGCATTTGGAACAGGTGACATAACCTCAAAATTTGCTGAGGGGCAAACAAACAAAATAAACTAGTTTCAGAATCGTCATTTTATTAGTTTTCTGTTGAGTTTAAGAGAGCAGTAAAAATTGTAACAATAAGAATAATAATTTAGAGTTATAATAAAATTTACGTTTGAAAATCTGCCCAGAAAACTTGGAAAAATAGCTTTAAAGGATTGGTTATAAAGTGTTTTGAACTTTGTTTCTGTCTTTTTCCTAAGAATTCTCTCAGAAATAGAGAAAAGTGTGTACTATGGTGATCTTGAAAGTGATGTGAAGAGGAGATATGATCTAGAAACCAAAGTCACTGCTGTTATACAAGCAATTTGAAAGATTTTAGCTGAAGCATATACAAAAAAGGTAAAGTTGAACCCCTGGAGCACACTAGCAAGTAATTTTTGTAAAAATTCAAAAATAAAATTTCGGTTTTTCCATGAAAATTGTTTAAAAAGTCTTGGGACTGCTAACCTTGTTCCATCCAACATCCTAATCGAAAGTCAGCAATGTTGCCACACTTCATAAAAATCCCAATCTTATTTTAAAATATTTCAAAAATATTAATTATTTATAGTAGAAAGCTATTTTTAAAAATTTTAGCTATGATTTATTTTAGAGTTTTTGAAAAACGACATGCTCCGGGGTTCAACTTTGCGCCTGATTAAAATTTTAATTCAAACACCTATGTAAAATTGAGAAAGAGAACTTTTCAGGTGAAAATTTTGAAATTTTAACGAACAAACCCATTTTCAGTGATTTTATTTTTTAAATGTCTTTTGACAGATAGTGAAAGTTGTATGACCACGTTTGAGCGAGCCATTTTCATCTTTTCTAAAGCAAAAGGAAACCCCAATGTTGAATTTAAAAATAAATCATTAATTAAAAAAAATTCGCCTATGATGCAAACTTTTTGGAGGACACTGTATATACTCACAACAGGTTATCGGCCCAGAATAACAAATTAAGAAATGAATAATCAAACGAGTTAAAAAGTTGACAAATTAGAAGGTACGAACTATGCTACTTGGAAGTATGCATTGCAAATGTTATTAATAAATGAAAAAATTATGGAAAACAGTTGAAGCAGATACACAAGTTGATACAGAAACTGATCAACAAGCATTAGCTGCAATAATATTATGTAAACCCTTCACTTTATAACTTTAATGACCTACAAAATCAGCTTCTGCAACAGAAGAAGTATGGGCAAAATTAGAAAAAGCTTTTGAGGGTACTGGTTTAATAAGACCAATAGATAGACAATTATAGACAATGAAAGTTTCGGATTTTACTATGATGGAAGACTATGTAAATCGTATACTTGAAATTGTAGGAAGGTGTAGGAAGAGATGTTTCCGATGAATATATGGCTTTCATATCATTAGCAAATTTATCAGAAGATTATGATTCGTTGGTAATTGCTATAGAAAATTGTGGTAAAATATTAGAATTCTAATTAGAAATTGAGAGTTTATTACAAGAAAAGACAAGTAGAAAAGATTCGAAAATTGAAGAAACGGCTTTTGGAACGAAACCTAAATTTTATATATAAAAAAAACAACTTAACAAGAAGAAATTCTTGATTTTTAACTTGGATTTTATAAAGAGCCTCTAAATATACAGGGTGTTCCTTAATAACATGCTAATACTTAAGGGAGTTATTTTTGGGCCCATTTTAAGAAAAAAACTTCATATGAACGTATGTCGTAAACGTCCTAACTTTTGAGGTATAGGGCGTTAAAGTTCATTTTTTTAAATTGAATTTTGGCTACATCTCCCGAAATAATCAAGCTGCGGAACTGAAATTTGGCACTGCTATGTTTTTGGGGATGGAGAATAAGCTGAAAATGTCAATTTCACCGTATCTCACAGAGGGCGCCACTTGCGCTGTTTTTTGATCACGCTTTTACGCGTAACTTTTTTGAGGTTATCTTTTTGGTCCTGCAGGTCCATCATTTTAGTGCATATTTTCATTCTACAAGAAAAAGGTACTCTTGTTTCATAACGATTAAATCAACCGTTTGCTTTGAAATTGCCAAAACGTTCTCCAAAACACCTGTTGACTTCAATATTCGAAACATAAAATTTTCACCTACCACCTTCAAGTTTTACAGATCAACTGTTCCATTTAAACTGAGAAAAAAATTCCTATGAACAATGTACCAAAAATTATTCGCTTTCAAAATGGAAAGGATTGAATTTGACAAAATTTGGACACTCTATTTCAAGAAAACCAATGGTGTTTTGACCAATGCCCATTTGGCATTTTTTTCATCATTTTGAATGTACAGTTGATCTGTAACATTTGAAAGCAGTAGGTGAACATTTTATGTTTCGAATATTGGAATCAACAGGTGTTTTGGGGCACGTTTTGGTAATTTCAACGCAAACGGTCGATTTAATCGTTATGAAACAAGAGTACCTTTTTCTTGCAGAATGAAAAGATGCACTAAAATGATGGACCTGCAGGACCAAAAAGATAACCTCAAAAAAGTTACGCGTAAAAGCGTGATCAAAAAACAGCGCAAGTGGCGCCCTCTGTGAGATACGGTGAAATTGACATTTTCAGCTTATTCTCCATCCCCAAAAACATAGCAGTGCCAAATTTCAGTTCCGCAGCTTGATTATTTCGGGAGATGTAGCCAAAATTCAATTTAAAAAAATGAACTTTAACGCCCTATACCTCAAAAGTTAGGACGTTTACGACATACGTTCATATGAAGTTTTTTTCTTAAAATGGGCCCAAAAATAACCCCCTTAAGTATTAGCATGTTATTAAGGAACACCCTGTATATAGGAAACCACACTTATTCGACTGTTTTAATCATCTTTGGGTTACAGTGAATCGTTTTCGTTTGGGGTTCAGTGATCCCCTGTGACCCATGACCGATTCAATATTCTTATCTACTTTTTTTATTAGGTGAAAATGCCTCGCAACAGGGAAAGAAAACTAGTATCGGACTCCACACCGAAGAGCAGATGTAAAACGCTCTAATATTCCGAAATATTTCGATGCGCAAGAAAAGAGTATTGTTGATTATGTTCTTAACTTAGACAAGGAAAGAGAGAGGATGCCTAACAGTGCCTGCGGCCATATTACCGACTGGCACATCGCACGACAGGCCAGTGGCGTAGCATGAAACACGTTCTTGTTCAATATCACAAAAATGTTAAAAATGAAAAGGTAGTTAATTTCGACTTACATATAATTTGAAATATTGGTATTTATTTGCAGATAATTTTCCAAATGTAAAGCTAGTGTCAAGTGCTGAAATATATTTATTTGCGGTGATTTCAAATCCTTCAAAATAAAATAAATAATGCACGACCATGGAAACCAGCTCATATTTTATGAAACTATCATAATCAATTAAGAAATTTTCAATAAAAACGATGTTAAAAAATAATTATACTCGTCCTGTTTACAAAAAAAACAATGCACTTTATCATACTAAAAGATAGAAGGCATTTGAAGAAGTTATATTTAATATAAGTTATATAAAAATTAAGTTTTAGGGCTTCTTTCAAAAGTAGCGTGTTAAATATTTACCTGTGAAATGAAATCCCGGGCTCTTGCTTTTCACTTATGCTTTTGCAACCAAATGGTGAACAATTCACCATCGTAAGAGTATATTTTCCCCTTAAGCACTGTTAGTTTTAATTCACAAATTCTCGAAATTAACTCGCAACGTACTCGCTTTTTTTGACACATATAAAATGGCCGCATTTCAAAACGACATAAAATCTATACACGGCAGGGTAGGCCAGCGCGGTGTCCTCTCTTTCCTTGTCTAAAGTTCTTAATTATTTTTTAGCAGGTATTACTAAAGTGTATTTTTGTTCTTAATTTGTTTTTTTTTGACAATTTTCTATTATAATGTTATTCCGTAGTAGGTACTAATGAAAAGTTTACGACTGAGTTTGAATGCTGACCAAGTTTGAATATTCTTAAGTACATCAAAACTAGATTTAAGTTGTTGCATTTGTTCTGAGAGACCGATTTCTACTATGTATCATTTGCCAACAGATGCATTTTTCTTTGAAGGTATAATACTCCTTACAATTTAATTTGAGAGAAAACAGTGATTTTGCGATAAAGCTTGGAACTGCACGACTTGGAAAAGAAATTACCCATTGTGGCCCAATCTCCCCTACATTAAATGTTGCAAAAGACATAATATGTTTAACACTTGGTCATTTAAGTAAAAATATTATGAATAAAATGGAAAAAATGATTCATGTATTCCCCCAAAATTGAACTTACCAAAAAATTAATTATTGTGAGAATTGTATTAGTGCAAAACAAACAAGAACACCATTTTCTAGAAATAAAGTAACTATAGTCTATCCAAATTTCAGCGACAGTAGATACAGTGCCCGCCAAAAAGTTGGAACCATAAGGGATTTTTTTTTTATTTTTGGGCTAAGATGAAACTACTCTGGGACGATCATCTCTGCTTCCAAAAAGATTCGAAACGAGATCAATAAACTTCGTGACGTCATTTAACATACCTGTCAAAAATGACATTTAATTAAATAAACGGCCAAAATATGCTTTATTTGTGATTTTATCGAAAAAAGTTATTTGAAAAAGTTGCTTGGAATTTTATTTTACCCCTATTTGCAAATTTTCAGACAAAAATTCTAACTGATATTTTTTATTTTTTTGAAAAAATATGAAAACTAATAAATTTAATTTTTTTCGGTGTGCCATATTTGACTTTAGAATTGTTTGCCTATCATCCAAACGTGATATTTTTTAGTTTAGCTCAGCTCAACTAACAAGGAGCAATTACATCTGGCAATACATTGTAACAAAAATTAAATCGTCCAAAATTGCACCTTGTTAAGTTGAGTTTTTCTTGAAACTAGCTGATTAAGACCCAAAAAGGGTCCATAACTAAAAAATATCTCGTTTAGATGAAAGGCAAACAATTCTAAAGTCAAATATGGCACACCAAAAAAAATGAAATTTATTAGTTTTTACATTTTTCAAAAAATGAAATATTTATCATTGTCAGAATTTTTGTCTGAAAATTTGCAAATAGGGGTAAAATAAATTTTCAAGCAACTTTTTCAAATAACTTTTTCGATAAAATCAAAAATAAAGCGTATTTTGGCCGTTTATTTAATTAAATGTCATTTTTGACAGGTATGTCAAATGACGTCACAGACATTTAATGATCTTATTTCGAATCTTTTTGGAAGCAGAGATGATCGCCCCATAGTAGCTTCATCTTAACCCAAAAATAAAAAAAAATCCCTTATGGTTCCAACTTTTTGGCGGGCATTGTATAAACAAAATCACATGACCGTGTTGCAATCGATAACTAGGGTCGGAGTAATATGAGATTCTTCAACAAGTCGCCTTGCGCTCCGACCTATATACAGGAAACTCGACTGAGGGAAGAGCCAGCCCTGCATTTTGCTCGCCGCGTAAACACTTGAGATTTTACGACGGCTAGACCAATAAGAGAATACGTCACATCGCGACCACGTGATTGCCAATGTTTTGATTCACTGCCTCTGTAACTTGGATATAGTATAGAGCAAAAGAAATTTTAGAAATAATTCATACAGATTTATATGGACCTTTTGAAGGAGAATCACTGGTGGAGCAACTTATTTTTTGACATTTATTGATGACAAAACGAGAAAATCACTTATCTATTTTTTGACACAAAGAAATGAAGTTTTCAAATATTTCAAAATTTTTAAATCAATGGTTGAAAAACAAACTTCAAGAAATATAGGTGAACAAGCAAGAAGTTTATTAAATAACAAAAATTTTGGGCGAAAGCTGTTACAATAGTTTATTTAATGAATAGATCACCAACTTTAGCAGTAGCAAAAATATAGTTCCAGAAGAAGCATGGACTAGTCGAAAAGTAACATTTAAAAATATTTAGATGCAAAGCCGCGGTGGCGTCGCTCGTACCGGCGCTGACTTTTTAGACTGCATGTTTTCTGCCTTTGATTGACCTTGGTTCGAACCGATATCAAGGCAGGTGCGTGCAATGTCTAAAACACCGCTATGGCCAAGAGCGCTGGACAAACGTGGGTTCACGGTATAGCTCCTAAATAGCTTTATCCTTGTGATTTACTAATTGTCCTACACTCACTGGAATTACTACAGTTTTCTAGGGTTTTCCGTAGTACTTGAGTGAATGCTATCCTAGTTCTATCGGGAAAAAAGTCGGCCCTAGCAGCAAAGGGCAACAAAGACAAAATAATAGTAATTGCCCCCCTCCCCCGCACAAGCATGTGGTTGCTTCTGGGGTACTCCTAGTTGGGAGTATTGTGAGGGTGAGAATTATTATTACTATTATTATTAAAGCTTTTATACATATATCCAAACCTGATGTAAAATTTGTAGAATTTAATAATTCACCAATGTTCGATCATTAGTCCAAAAGAAGTAACAGAAGATTATGAAATTTTATTGGCCTGATAGGTACATTGGAACCATTGTAACTCCAATTATTGAAGAAGGGAATGATGATGAAAGTGATGAAGAATTGATTGATAAAGTGTGATAAATAAAGTACAAAAAAATAAAGAATGTGAAGAAAATGAAGAAAGATAAGAAGAAATATTAATGAAGGAAATGAAAAGATAAGAAGTACCTGTTAAACAACCTAATTATTTTAAAGATTTTGTATGTGCAGCAACAATAAACAGTATGGATGATCCACACCCTTTAGAAGAAGTGTTAAAAAGATGAGATTGGCAAGAATGGAAGAAAGCAATTTCAGAAGAAATCAACCACATGAAACAAATAAAACTTGGAATATAATTGATGAAATACCAAAAGAAAGAAAAATAATACAAAGTAAATATGTATTCAAATTAAAAAAGGGTGCAAATGGTAAAACAGAAAGAAATAAAGCAAGACTAGTAGCAAATGGTTATTAACAAGTACGAACCTCGGAGCGCCACCAACTTGAGGGGTGCCCAGTAGTCGTCGCGCTGAAACCGCGGCAGGCTTATAAACGCCTACACGGATTTTTTTTTGCGATGCCACTGTCGCTTGTCACAGCACTCCTATAAGTTTTTTCTATACTCCTATATCCGCTACCTGTCCCCCACAAATCTTTGAGATATATTTGCACAACAATTTCAGAATTTTCTTTGAGATTTTTTTTGCGAAGCCACCGTCGTTTGTTACGGCACCCATACAGGTTTTTTCGATACACCTACATCCCCTACGAGTTTCCCCACAAATATCTTTGATATTCAGATTTAAAAAAAAAAACAGAATTTCTTTGCAATTTTTTGTTACTTGAGCAAATGCCATCCTAGTTCTATCGAGAAAAAGTCGGCCCTAGCCGCAAATGGAAATGAAGCCTAAATAATAGCAATGAGTTAACACACTAAAGAAAAAATTCTTGATAACAACGGAAGCTATTCGATTTTTTTGGGCCTTAAATGAATGAAACTAAAAATGAAAATAGAAATACTTCGGTAACAGTTACCTTACTGTTCCAGTCCATATGAAGGCATTTCCGAGAATACATTGAATATTTATTATATAATTTCTTCTTCTAGGAAGCAAAATAATAATCTTTGTATACTTTAAATTCCTCAGTGAAACCTATTAACTAGTAAGTTAATCCTTATCAAATTGAAGTTTCCAACTTTAAATTAGACTTTGGGCACTACCCTGCTAAATCGGGTGGAAATTTCTACAGAAATATGTCTAACCAGTAGTTTGTGTTAGAGGTTATTATAATTATAAACAGAAGATATTTTAAACCATGAGTTTGTTTCATCGTGGTATTGCAAAAAAGAAATGATAGAAGTGCTTGTCACATCAAAATGATCATAATAGAAAAAATGTCTTTTTATTTGTTTGGGTGTTTATGGCTGCCAACCATTGATTTCGCCGAGATCAGAGACTTGCCATCAATAGCTTAGAGTTAGCTATAAGCCCCTGTTGTCAAGATGTCAAGACCAACTGTTCATTGCGGGGCAGATGTACGCTCTCGCTTGCTTTGGTGTATGCATTCAATAGATTTTAGGGACAAAAAAACAACATGAAACTATTTTAACTAAATTTATTGGTGTTTGAACTGAACTAAATTGGTATACAACTGTCTTACTCTATTCTTAATTTGATTTATATGTATTTTGATGGTGAACAAGTATGGTAAAATAAACTCTTAAAACTAGAGATGCAAGTTGTAATATATGATTATTTAACGGATCTTGATTCAATCTATGGCTATTCAAAGACGCGAATGGGTTGTAACTGTTAATGATCTTTCTAAGACCGCTGATAACCATTTTGTTTACAACGGGATGGGGTGAGGATTGGATGAAAAACCTGAAAACATTTTCAGCAATTTGGCAAATTTTTATGACATCACTTGAGGCGTGCAACAATCCTCCATGATTTTTTCTAGTTAAAAGCTTTGAATGACTCTCTGATGCCAATACAGCATCTACACATATGGAACATTTAACAGACTTAGCTATTTTTCTTGCAACAAAACCTAAAATGTATGTAGTTATGTCTATTAAATATGGAGACCAATTTGGAAAAACTAGTATGTCTTTATTTTCGGCATAATTTTCTTCATTATCTACACTGACCGGCAAAAAAAACCGGCCACTAAAAATTAGTCTCAATTTCAAAATTGGATTTCTCGCGAACCACTCATTCGATTTTGATGATTTTTTTTAAATTTTAGATTAATTCTTCAGTTACGAATGCTGTCAGAAATTTTTATTCGGAATTTAATTTAAGCATATACAGGGCGCAACAGTGGGACGATTTTTTTCCCCGAAACTTGCAACACCCTGTGGAGCGTAGCCGCAACAGTAGCTGTTGATAAGTAGAACCACACTATAGCCTCGTCTTTTGTGAACATTATGTTTTTTGAATCACAACATTATCTCCGTTCTTGTTGGAGATATACTGTTTTGAAACAAACGTCTCGGAAAAAGGCTTTGCGGGCAGAAAATTCTACGTGTAAATAATCAAGGCGGCATAGGCGAAAATGCATGTCAGTTTCTGAACCGCTGTAGTTTTACGATTTCGTAATGTATTCAGAAGAATAAAGCGGTCGTCCATTGCATTTTTCTTCCACTTTCTTCAGGAACCCACTAGCCTGGTGAAATTACCCATTTCCATATATCGATTCCAATTCCAGGCATCCTGGACTGTTATTCGAGGTATACCGAAGGTATCAGACACATAACGTTGACTTCGGCCATCCTCAATTAACGCTACGATATGAGCAACATAATGGCATTTTTAGATTTGACACACTGAACACCCATTTGACTATGGTTGAAAAACTGACATGGATTTTCGCCTATGCCGCCTTGATTATTTACACGTAGAATTTTCTGCCTGCAAAGCCTTTTTCCGAGGCGTTCGTTTCAAAACAGTATATCTCCGACAAGAACAGAGATAATGTCGTGATTCAAAAAACAAAATGTTCACAAAAGATGAGGCTATAGAGCTACTGTTGTGGCTGCGCCCCACAGGTTGTTGCAAGTTTCGGGGAAAAAAATCGTCCCACTGTTGCACCCTGTATATGCTTAAATTAAATTCCGAATAAAAATTTGTGGAATTTAAAGCGTCAAATATAGGTATCACTAATTTTTCTCACTTTTATAATTTCTTGTCTGAAATTAATATGTCGTTGAGTTAATTTGTTCGCGCCATGAAGACCTTCAGTTTGTTGTAAAGAGACCAGCGTTTTAAAAAATTCCCATTTAGTTTGTCGCCCGTATTCATCTGCTAATCTAAAACTAATCCCCGAGACTCCAAGCCTCTGACTAATTCTACTATCACGACAATGGACATGTGGTTTTTAATCCAAGAAAATTACCTCAGCGAACATCTAAAAATAACTTTTTGTTTATACTGGACCTAACCCCATCTTTTTTAGGACCTAACGAAGTAACTCGCGGATGCCGGACACACGATTTATTGCCCCGCAGCGTTTTGTGGGTTCCATACTGTGTCGACAACACCTTAGATGCATTACGCGCAGTCTATTGATGGCAAGTCTCTGGCCGAGATGCATATATGCAGAAATAATTTCTCTGGTCTGCCGCTGGTATTGATTAACAACAAAACAAAACACTTTTTACATCCCTTGTAAGAAAGTGTTTTTTGCAATGTATGTGACAAAGAAATAATGTTGTATTTGTCCATTTCCACCCTTCCCCCACACAATAATGTGGTTGC
Source organism: Pseudeuparius sepicola (assembly GCA_963920635.1). Lineage (NCBI taxonomy): Eukaryota > Metazoa > Arthropoda > Insecta > Coleoptera > Anthribidae > Pseudeuparius > Pseudeuparius sepicola. Next base: position 38,274,412 of record OY987302.1, on the reverse strand, counting down.
TTCTGGGATACTTCTAGTTTGGAGTATTGTGATGGTGAGAACTATGATTATTATTATTATTAAAGCGAACATTCGACCAAACTTTAAAGTTGTCTTAGCAACAAATGAACACTGGTACGCGAGTGAACACATTAATTCTCACCCAGACAAATACTCCAGAAGCAAGTATGTTCTAGTGATGGGCAGGGGTGGCAATTACTATTATTTCAATTTATTGCCAATTGTAGCTAGAAACAACTTTTTCCGAGATAACCAGGATATGATTTGCTCAAGTACTAAAAAGAAATCCTAAAAAAATCGTAGTAATCCGTGAGTGAAGGGCAATGAGCACATATTGCCCAGACCTTTTGGCCGTCAATGGTATTTTCCTATAAAGGGGTGGAGGTCGACGTAGACGAAGGGACATGTGAAATATCGAGCATTCATTTAAATTTAACCTCAAGTTGGCGCTAAAAATTCAAATGTATTTCTTTGATACGTTTCGATGTTTTGCAATTAAACCTTTTGACAATAGCTGTTAATCTCAAGCCATTAAGGTACAAGTCATACTGCTATTTTTTTTTTCACAAAACTGGGAGTGTAGAATGAAAGAAAGGAAGTAGCCTAGCCGACCTACAGTGTGAACGAAGAGACTCGAGGAGTATGTTCGGCAAGTTATGGAAGTTGCTCCCAAAAGGTTTGTGTGAGTTTTATCACAGCTAACTGGAATATCTGTTGGTACCTGTCAGTGTTTTAAAAAACACTGCAGCCTACCATTTTACTTGTTATCAAGAAATTCCTGAAGTTGGTTAACCGCATAGAACAGAGTTTTGTGAGGTACAATCTGGACGGCAATGAACTGGATGTGATTTTTTTCTCTGACGAAGCCTGGTTTCATCTCATTCTATTCAAAAAATGTACCAGAAAGGTTTGGAACAAGGTGGGGGTCATTTCCAACAATTTTTGCAATGAGTGTTTTTATGTGTTTTTTATTAAAATGTGTTTAGGTATTTCATGTTTGTTTTTTATTTATTATTACTCCAAAGTTAAAAGTTATCTACCGATATTCAGAAAAAGAAAAAAATAGGAATGATTGGGGTTTGAACCCGGTCTACCAGATTGAGAAGCAAAGAATTGCCCCATACACCAAATGAGTTCACAAAAAACTTGCGTAATATATATCGTTTTATATTTTTACTATCAAAGCCTACTGTGAAGTCAAATTTGAATGGATGCTCGTTACTTGTTGATGCTTTAAATGTTGCCACCTCGGTCTCAGTTTGATTCATAACATCGATTTCCGGATTGATGTAAATACAACTTTATATGAATAGTTGTGGAAAAGTCAATAATTATTATTGCTGTATTTTCTTTTTAGGACCATTTAAGCACCAGTCAGCCGTAACTTGCCTGCAATTCAATAATCGTTTTGTGATAACTTCTTCAGATGATGGAACAGTAAAGCTTTGGGACGTCCGCACAGGTGAATTTATAAGAGATTTAGTGGCTTTGGACAGTGGAGGATCAGGCGGTGTGGTATGGAGAATACGTGCAAGTGATACCAAACTAGTATGTGCGGTAGGCAGCAGAAATGGAACTGAAGAAACCAAACTGTTAGTACTAGACTTTGATGTTGATTCTAATTACAGTTCTATAATAAGTAGGTAATTAAAGACTAAAAAAATTGTGTCTGTGTTGAATGAGTGTGCGTACCTTTTGTAGAAACTGAGATGTCATTCATGTATATGAGATTATTTTGTAGTTCATGAACTGACAACTGAACTGTTGTTTAACCGTTTTTGTGATACTTTGGTTTACTTTACAGGAACTTTCAGATCACTTATCAAATTAATTTGTATTTTCAAAAATTAAATTCAGATTAAGTAAAAAATATGGATATTTCTATTAAGCCTAAAATAAACCCTTTACCTTACAAGAAAATTCAAAATAAACTGATGCACCAGACTTTTTGGTTGGCATGAGGTGACCTTTACATCGCAATGTATTTAAATTGGGTCAGAGTCATTTTGAATCAGCCTTTTCTCTGACAGAACTGATTTGGGTGATTCTCACAAAAGTTGAAAATTGTTCATCTTAAAAAATATATCTATCTAACAAATAAAATGAATTGCATTATTACTGTGCTATGATGTATAATCAGCCATACAAAGTGAGCCAAAGCAAAAAAATTTTTAATTTAGTACAACGATAATTCCGCTTAAAAAGTCTAATAACTTCTCCGTTAGTAATAATAATGATATATTTAATTGTGACGTCACAATGTTGATAAGAAATTATTAAGAAAACAAGAAATAGTATCACCTATTTTATTCAGCTTTGACAGTACACTCCAATTCTGTCCCTATTCTGTTGCTATCCATGGAAACACAACAGCGACACTTGGTTGCTACTCATCACTTAAACTCATACACTTTTCACCATCACTAGTCACTGTTTATTTGTACTCTATTATAGTACACCGAAATTCAGTATGTGTACAATTGTGACGTCACAAGGTTGATAAGAAATTATTAAGAAAACAAGAAATAGTATCACCTATTTTATTCAGCTTTGACAGTACACTCCAATTCTGTCCCTATTCTGTTGCTAACCATGGAAACACAACAGCGACACTTGGTTGCTACTCGTCACTTAAACTCATACACTTTTTACCATCACTAGTCACTGTTTATTTGTACCCTAACTACTATAGCTAAATTCAGTATGTGTACAATTGAGAGCCTATGCTGTTGTTACTATTATTGTGTATGTTGTGTTTACTTTTTGTGGACGTTGTGTTTACTTTTTGCGGACGTTGTGATTTATTATAGCGAACGTCATGTGAACTGTGCGTGTACACGCAAAGGTATTTAATCCGATTTGTAACAACCATCACATTCCTACTTAAGTTTTAATACTGTACTTTGTGTAACTTTGAATTTGTTGTTTGAGTTAGAATATAGCAAGGGAGTAAAATATATAAACTGTTATGTCATGCACTACTTGTAGAATAGACAGTGTGCATCTAGAAAGACCTAGCTTTTCTTGTTTTTAGGTTTATAGTACGAGTATTGGTTCGTTAAACACAAGTCGTGCCCATATTTTTTACAGTTTGTTATACTGTTGACCCAGCTCTCTTGTGAGTCTTCCAAGGTTTATTGTACATTATTTGTTCATTTATTTGTTTTTTTTTAAATGCCACATAATTTCAACTAAATACTTGTACTTTTTAAACAAGAATTTAATCAAGTTTATCTGGTATAGTATTTCTAAAGTCACTTGAAACAGCATAAAAAAACTCTAATTGGCGTCACAAAAAAGGAATAGGACATAAGCGTCACCCAGTTTTTAAAAATATACATATTTTACAAGCAACATAATATTTCACTTTTAAGGGTTTTTTAAGGTTGTCCTCAAACACAAAGGTTAATGCACCATATAATATTGTCAAAAGGTCTCTAAAAAGCCATATCGATTACAATTATTTATGCAAGTATATCCTAAAATCTGTGAAATTATCGCACGCCTATCCACCGCATTTCGCTGTACAAGTGGCCGGCCGTCGAACAGTGTAGCATGCAAGTGTTGGTGATATATTATATTAGGCGAGCATGCAGTCACTTGTTTTTACTACAATATCTATCGTCTCTGTCTCCTTCATCTTCTTTTACTTCTAATACCAGGTGCCTTTTACTTCTAATACCAGGTGCGGTTGAATATGGTTAAAAAAGTGTTTTGTCTCGTATTTTATTGCCGGAAGCGCCTGTTCTCGAGCTACTCTGGTAAAATATAAAAAAAAAACTCACTTGGAATACAGTAATATACGAGCGCGATCTATTTTATAGCATTTACCACGCTCTGCTACTGGTAAAAATACCAGGCTTATCAGCAGAAATCACCCGTATAAAATTCAAAGGTATTTATGCTGTTACTATACATTAGTCACATATAATTTGCTTAATTTAACTTCCAAAACAAGAACATTTCTGTGCAACGTGTGTATTTGAAGATTGCTAACTACTTAACTTTTTGGACTTAGAAATCTGATTACATGGTACCAAATTTCACAAAAAAATATGTTTTTTTTTAAACAGAAACTGTCGCTCAAGCCAAACAGTTGATCGCATAATATGTCAAGTGTGTCTTGAAACATGGACAAAATAAATAAGACTGTAGTTTCATCATTCTGTTTTGACAATCTGCATGCCTTGAATATTTGCATAACATTCCTATAGCTACAAGTGTTTTCACCAGGTACTATAATTCCTGCCTTTTCCGCTACACTTAATCAGGTTGTTCGTCATGGTTACCTTGATTTTTCCAATTATTTTGCTGTGCTTCCCGCTGTAATTTTTGTAACAAATGATCTTGAATCGATCAAATTTTGAAATTTTCAGCGCGTTTTAATTTCTTTCATATTTTAAGGCACACACTTGACATCTGATGTGATAAACAGCTTGGCTTGGGCAGCAATTTCTGTTGTAATGAAACCTTTACGAAAAGAAAACCAATTGTCTTTTTATTTTTTCATGAAATTTGGTACAGAGGTTTGAAGTAGCGCCAAATGATGTTATGGAGTCAGATATTTAATAAAAAAATTCCTGATATGATATCCTGGAAATTGGTCATTTAAAAAAATTATAGTTAGCAATGGAATAATCACCTAGCTCAATCTAAAATATAAATGCCAAATTTTTCTCATACAGGGTATCTCTTTTTCAACATATACAAATCCGTAAAATATTTATTTTTGGAGACAATTTCCTGAGCTTTGTTTTTGCCTGAAAGGCCTTCAAAAACCGCTTCTTTTGACCTATCATTTTCAAAATGAAAATCCAGGGCTGGCTACGGTTTTTTTATACCCCCATTTTCACGAAAACCAATTAGCGATTTTTTTTATTTAAAATCTGACCACAACGATAATCAGGACATCCTAAAACCTCCATATACCAAATTTAAACAAAAGTATACTGGGAGTTCCATTCTACAGAGTGCCAAAGTTGAGCAAAATAGGAATTTTAAAGGCATCTGGCAAGTCAAGTGTGCTGTTGAATCTCCTCGAAACAGTTGAATAGCAGCCAGATGCCTTTAAAATTCAATTTTGCTCAACTTTTGCACCCTACAGAATATTACATTAAAGATTTTATGGATTTATACAGGGTGTCCCGAAATTAGCCTGCCATATTTTACCAGCGTGTTCTACGACCTAAAAAAATTAAAAAGTTCCTATAAACATGGCCTCAAAACTACCTCCTAATGGGGCTATAGCCCCCAAAAGGGGCAGTTTCACCAACGGGTTTTCATAAATATTTCCAGAACGAACAAAGATGAAATTCTGAAATTTAGTAAGTGATGTACCTGTGCGATTTGACATTTACCGAGGTAGCGATAGTTAGACATTCTTAATCATAAGCGTCCCAAAAGAGGGGGTTCAGGAGTTAAAATTACCCAAAAAAAATTTGTATACTTTTTCCAGATTTCTTGCGAAATTATGAAATTTGAAGGTATTCTACGAAGAAAAGGTGCTCTTGTTGAACTTCGATAGCATGCATCGTTTTCGAGTAAACTCGTTTTGAAATTTTTTTGCAGAGTGCCATGAAAATGCCTATTAGAAATTAGCCTGCCATAATTTACCACTACGTTTTTTGATACAAAAAATGAAAAAAGTTCCTATAAACATAACCTCAAAAAAGTCCAATAAGGGGGCTATAGCCCCTGAAATGTATATACTTCGGCAAACAGTTTTTTCTAAATATTTCCAGAACGAACAAAGATAAGATTATGAAATTTGGTATGTGATGTACCTGTCAGATTTGACATTTAAAGAGGTAGAGATAGTTTGACATTCTTCATCATAGGCGTCCCAAATAAGGGTGGTCAAGGGGTTAAAAATATCCCAAATTTTTTTGTGCACTTTTTTCATGATTTATTCTCCCAGGTATGTCACATACCAAATTTCAGAATTTTATCTTTGCTCATTCTGGAAATATATAAAAAAAAACTGTTTGCCAAAGTGTCCATTTTGGGAGCTACAGCCCTCTTAGGGGGCATTTTTGAGGCCATGTTTATAGGAACTTTTTCATTTTTTTGGGTCGCTGAACAAGCTGGTAAAATATGGCAGGCTAATTTCTAATACGCATTTTCATAGCCCTCTGCAAAAAATTTTCAATACGATTTTACTCGAAAACGGTGCACGCTATCAAAGTTCAACAAGAGTACCATTTTTTCGTAGAATACCCTGAAATTTTATAATTTTGCAAGAAATTCGGGAAAAAAGCGCAAACACAAAATTTGAAGTATTTTTAACCGCTTACCCTCCCATTTAGGACGCCTATGATTAAGAATATCTAACTATCGCTACCTCGGCAAGTGTCCAATCTCACAGGTACATCACATACCAAATTTCAGAATTTTATCTTTGCTCATTCTGGAAATATATAAAAAAAAACTGTTTGCCAAAGTGTCCATTTTGGGAGCTATAGCCCCCTTAGGGGACATTTTTGAGGCAATGTTTGTAGGAACTTTTTTCATTTTTTGGGTCGCAGAATACGCTGGTAAATTATGGCAGGCTAATTTCGGGACACCCTGTATATATTTTACCTTATTTCAATAACAGTCCAAACTCAGCCTTCATAAATAAACTTGTCAGATACTGTCACTGACCAAGAATATTCAGCTCAAAAAATCACACTAAAATAAAAATTATAACCAAATGGAAGACTGGAGACTACTCTAGAACATTCCTGGCCAATGATGGATGTACAAATCATAATCGAAAAACATAATAGGTATCGTTATCATCAGGTCATTCCCTTTTTAGTTGCATTAATAATAATTCTCACCCTCACAATACTCCAAACTAGGAGTGCCCCAGAAGCAACCACATGCTTGTGCGGGCGAGGGGGGCAATTACTATTATTTTGTCTTTGTTGCCATTTGCGGCCAGGGCCGACTTTTTTTCCCGATAGAACTAGGATAGCATTCGCTCAAGTACTACGGAAAACTCTAGAAAACCGTAGTAATCCCAATGAGTGTAGGACAATTAGTAAATCGCACAGATAAAGCTATTTAGGAGCGATACCGTGAACCCACATTTGTCCAGCGCTCTTGGCCATAGCGGTGTTTTTCTTAAAAGACATGTGCATGCGTCTGCCTCGACATCGGTTCGAACCAAGGTCGATCAAAGGCAGAAAAATATGCAGTCTAAAAAGTCAGCGCCGGTACGAGCGACGCCAATGCGGCCCTGAAGAATTATTTAATACAAAATATTTGCTCCGTTATTGGTATGATGTTGTGACCCTTGGTCAGAGGTATACGATGTCTCCACCTAGCAACTGATGGCCATGATATTGGCAGTAGTTAACTCGTACCTTTGTCGGTACAGTTTTTGCCTCCCCCCCTGGGTTCTATGCACTTCGACCACTGTGCATCCGATTTTGATTTTCCAGCTATGGCAAGCAATGGCGTCACAGTCAGCCACCATGTTGCACCTTTGTGCTGACAGTTGTCAGCTGGTGCATTGGTTTATTGTTCGATTTCAGAGTAAGTAAGTATGCTTTATTGTCATAAGATTATTCTTGTCGACAAAGCTGGTTGAACATAATGTATAAATATAAATAAATACTGCGATAAAGTTGCAGCGCCAGGTGATAACTAAGTATAATCAGTACAATGCAATACAGTACAACATACACAAAATACAACATATTGGTCAAGTGTTGTGCACAAATAAGAACATTATAAATATACAGTTAAAAGATCTGAGTGAAAATTAACAATAGTAAAATATACATTGGTCCAAAAAATCTGTCAGTATACAGGGTGATTCAGTTCCGGTGCTCAACATGGGGATCTCGGAAACCGTAACAGATACGAAGTCGGTCAAATGGAGGCAAACTTGCGCCTTTGGGCGCCTAACAATATGCCGTTGAGAAAGTTAAAATCTTTTCATGGGTTGCCGAGATATTAAAAAAAAACGAATTTTTGAAATTTAGATTTTATTTTTTTCTGGCGCTATTTCATTGCAACTTTTTCTGGACTACGTTTTTAAATACGGACCTGGATTTTTTATTGCATATTTCGAAATGAATCGTTGTCCTGAGTACAACGATGTATGACACATACATATTTTTTCTTGTTTTAGCTGCTAAAATGCACATTTACTAAGAAAAAAATTAATACGGTCCTGGACTATGCATTTTTCTCTCTTTTTTTCAAAGCTATTCCGATTATAACAGGTTTAATTATACTACATGTTTGTCATATTTTGAAATTTTTTTATACTTTAGGTAAATAACAACAATAAATTACTAATAGTGAGATATATTTTACCTAAAGTATAAAAAAAGAATTTCAAAATATGACAAACATTAAAATAATGATCACCTGTTATAATCGGAATAGCTTTGAAAAAAAAAGAGAGAAAAATGCATAGTCCAGGACCGTATTAATTTTTTTCTTAGTAAATGTGCATTTTAGCTGCTAAAACGAGAAAAAATATGTATGTGTCATACATCGTTGTACTCAGGGCAACGATTCATTTCGAAATATGCAATAAAAAATCCAGGTCCATATTTAAAAAAATGAAGATGATCCCTCTATCTCAAAAACGAAACTTCGCCCCGAAAATCTTAAAATACTATGACGTAGTCCAGAAAAAGTTGCAATGAAAAAGTATAATTTATTTTTCAATATTAACGCAAATGGCGCCAGAAAAAAATAAAATCTAAATTTCAAAAATTTTCAAATATTTTAACTTTCTCAACGGCATATTGTTAGACACCCAAAGGCGCAAGTTTGCCTCCATTTGACCGACTTCGTATCTGTTACAGTTTCCGAGATCCCCATGTTGAGCACCGGAACTGAATCACCCTGTATACTAAAATCGAGCAACTCATACACCTGGCGTAAACAAGAGCACGTGGGTTAACATATTGGCCAGAGCCGCACTCAGGCACGACCTATTTAATTTTACTTTTACAATTAAAATATTTCGGAAAAAGATATTGGCTTGATGAAAATTATTTAAAACATCGATAAAATTATTTGTGGCAGTGTCTAAGTAAATAGCTAATGACAATTTTCATTGCAATACTGAAAATTATAAATTTCGTATTAGTAAATATCTAATATACATTAAAATTATTTTGGTAATGCTGGTAAACAACGTGTAAAATTTAAATACTACAGCTTAATAGAATGTTTTTAACATTTTTTATGAAGGTGTGCAGAAAGGGGCAAAACGAATAATATAGAATTTTGATTTATTTATACTTTTAACTATTCTATTAAATGCTTGTACTGAATAGAAAAAGATAAATAATATGTTGAATGCTTAAATAAACTTATCAGGCGTTGATTCAGTAGATGATGAGTCATCCATGTTTATTATAAGAGGATCCACTTGAATTTCTGCAATATTATCCAATTCCCACATTTGCACCTCCACTTTTTCCATCACATGATTTATACAATTTTTCCATTTCTGTCTCGTAATTTGGTTTAAACCCTCATGAAATATCTCCTTCATATCATTAAACTTAAATGTGATATTTTTCGAAGCTACAAAATTTTTTACTTTAGCCGACACCAATTCTATAGGGTTGAGTTCACAATGATACGGTGGAAGCCTCAAAACAGTCTTGTTCTGCTCTTTTGCCATTTCATCTACAATATATTTGTTGTACTTTTCCTTGTTTTCATTTACTTTAACAAGTAACTCGACTTTTAGTGAATCCTCATCAAAATTAATATTTTTAGATTTTAGCCATCCCTGAATGTCAGATTTTTGTGTAGCCTGGGTCGGAAGTTTTTCAAGTTTTCTCGAGTGGTATGGTGCATTGTCCAAAACAATAATGCTTTGGTCATCCAGTGAAGGAAGAACATTTCTGAACCAGTTTTCAAAAGATTCCCCGTTCATTTCCTCATGATAATCTCCGGTTTTATTAGATTCGAAACACCATAAGGCCCCAGGAACAAATCCATCATCACTGCCGATATGACAGACTATCAATCTCTTTCCTTTCCCTGAAATTTATATTTATTTTTATCTTTAAGTAAATTTCGGGATAATTAGGCATTTTCCATTGTCACAAAATAATGGCAATGCCCAATTATTGTATAATAAAACAACCAATAAAAGTGAAAGAAAGTGGGAGTATGACATCACGTCCATGTCGGCCGCGATAGGCATAAATATTAATTCTGAGGTGATAAAAAAAACTTCCTAATTATTTCATTAGAGTGAATTATTTACTGACCTGACAGATTTTTTAGTCCTGTTGACAAACCATCAAGAAAAGCTTGTCTTGAAGACGTAACCGATTCATCAACCCAAACCTTTGCTTTTGTGTGACCAGCATTCACCCAAGTTTCATCAAGGTAATAAATCTTCCTACCTTCGTTATGGAATGATCTAATTTTTTTCAAAAAATCTCTTCTCCATATAACTATTTCATTCTTTTCCAATAATATACTATTTCTTCCACGTTTCTTATAAACAAAATTTAGCGACTTCAATAATTGTCGGAATGTGGTTAATTTAAAATTTGGTAAGTCCGGATCTCCGTTCACATCATGAAGGACTTTCTTGATAGTGGGTAACTCATTTCTGAAAAATATTGATGTGCTTTTCTTCGTATAGCATGTTTGTCACCTTCTATTTGATCGATGATGCGTTTCCGACTCCGATGCGTATTTGGCTCTAAAAATTGATGCCATGTCTTATACTCTATGACAATTTTTTCAACACTACGGGCACATACACCACTAAGAGTGTAGCGGAGTCCTGCATTTTGGTCATGTTGTGTTATTGAGTTTGTTGTATTGGCTCCATAGATGGCTCCACTTGTTTGTTTTCGGGCGAATTTTACTTTTTACGCTCTCTAAATAAAAAGTCCATGCGGCTGTTTTTTTTTCAGTCGTTTCAAGTTATTGGTCGTCGAGCCTTTGTGCTGGTGTCTTTATAGTGAAACGCTAATATTCAACATTATATAAAATTTGAATCACCGCGGGCTTAGTATCAGGTAATGAGCATGTAACTTTTTGAAGAGTTTAACGTTTATCTAATTATGTTTATTTTTTCTACAGCACTGTAGGGCATATTTTTTTCTACAAAATAAAAGTAGACCCTCGACGACCATCTGGGATATTTTTCTTTGCCACATCTGGCGCCCACAGCAAGGCCGCAGCGAGGTATACGTTGGTGCGAGTGGCAAAAAAAATGAATTCAAGATAAAATACTCCAAGGCCACCATTAAACCACGAATAGTTTACGGAGGCATTACCCCCCCAACATTTCTGCTATTTTAATTGGTTCTAACAATTTTGGGGAGGCTTGAAAAATTGTGACAAGCCGAATATTATTTTAGCCGATCACCTAAGTCAAGTCAGGGTCTTTCTAATAGCAATAGTACGTACAAACAGAACCAAAATAGACAAATTTATGGCGAAAATGTTCAAAAAATGAGGCCATTTAATAACCCAAATGCTCCCACTAACTTCGGAAATAATAAAAACATATCGTTCTTAGAAGTAGAGACAGAAGAAAACGAGTCGGGAAACGAGATCAGTACCCTCCAATAAGCCCGGAGGTAGGGGATACTGAAAATAAACGGGCTAAAATAATAATAAAAACTCCCTCGGAGGAACCACAAAATTTTTGCGACTTCTAACATACGGGGGAACTTTCGCGATGTCCGCAAATTGAAGTACATTTTTACGGTCACTATTTCCCCGCTTTGATTGACAGCGGATCGCAGGTTTCGGGTTTTTCCGAGGAAGTGTGGACATTCCAAATCTCGCATGTACGGGTGTTAAAATATCCGGCGCTTTTAAATCAGGGCAACGAAAGGTGCAAAAACAACGTTTATTAAACTTCAAAGCGGGAGGTTACTTATTCGAACACGAATTTCTATTAATTCCGGGGTTGACTGTTCTGGTAATCATAGGTATAGACTTTTTGCGGCATTGTCGTGCCGTGATTGATTTAGATAAACATCGAATAGTGTGTAAGATCGATAATCAAGAAATAGAAATCCCCGAACAACATTTTTCTCGCGAATTTGATCTCCCCGAGAGTTTAAAGTTACGCTTAACGGCATGCGATAAATTATATCTCACCAATCATATCTTAAAATAAAATTCTGCTCCTCAATTATTTTATTCTATTTTCGCGGAATGTTTTTCCTGAACGAACAACAAAAATGCAAATTCGGCGAGTTTTTGCTGGTGCATAGCGCAGCTTTCTCCGACATACCGAGGTTGGTAAAGAACTATTGCCATGAAATAAAGCTATCGGTAGATAAAGAGTTATTTATTAAACCATACCCATTGCCGCTAGCGCATAGGGAGGCGGTGGATAGGGCTATTAGGGTCATGGAGACTTGGGGAATAATCGAAAGGGCCGCTACGCCGTACGTGTCCCCTATTATGACTACGTTGAAAAAAGATAACACGGTCAGAGTTTGCCTAGACGCCGGTACCTAAATAAAATTATGCAAAAGGAATACGAAATGCCTCCCCCTATAGAGGAAATCTTGATGCGTATCAGCGGGTGTAAGTTCATGTCAACGTTAGGCTTCACCATGGGTTATTATCAAATACCTCTGGCAGATAACTCTAAAAAATATACAGGATTTATGGTGGGCCAAAAAACCTACCAATTCCGCGTGTTGCCTTTTGGGTTGTCGACGGCGGTGTCGTCATTTGTTAGATGCATAGATAAAGTTTTCGGTGCAGAGTTTAAGGGTTTTTTGCTATGTTATATAGACGATGTTCTAGTGCTTTCGAACACTTTTGAAGAGCACCTCGTACACTTAGAGAAAATATTTAAACGCGTGGTGGAATGCGGACTAAAATTAAATCTAAAAAAATGTTGTTTTTTTAAAACAGAAATTAAGTTTGTGGGATACGTGATAACTCCCGATGGAGTTTCGGAGGACCGTGTACAAGCAGTATCTGATTACCGCGTTCCGAGAAATGTAAAGGAGCTGCAAAAATTTATAGGGTTGTGAAATTTCGATAGGCATTTCTGTCCTCACTTTTCGGCCGTTTGCGAACCGCTAACCAAATTATTACGTAAAAAGGAGTCATGGCGATGGGGAAAAACCGAGCAATGCGCTTTTGACGAGATTAAGTCGTTACTGAAATCGGCGACGATGTTATACCACCCCTGACCGGACTTATCGTGGAATCTGTGTGTGGACGCAAGTGATGTCTCGCTCAGAGTGCATTTGTTCCAGGTAGTCGACGAAGAAAAAAAGGTTGCCGCTTGGGAGAGTCGTACGTTGCCTCCGCGCGAGGTGCGCTACAGCGGGAGCGAGAAAGAAATATTGGCCGTGTGGGCCATTCAGCGTTACCGCACTTATCTGTTGGGGAAAAAAATTACACTTTTCACCAATAATAGGGCGCTTACGTACTTGAATACGTTTAGATTGCTGTCACCGCGGATTACGCGTTGGGCGCTTACTCTCCAGGAGTTTGATTTCGATATTAAATATATTACGGGCAGAGAGAACTTCGTGTCCGATGCTCTGTCCCATTTTTCCGGCACGCTCGATGCCTCACCTTCGGATAAATGTTTCAAGATATTATCCAATTTTAAAATGCCCCCGGATTTCGAGCGAATGCTGAAAAACCTTAAGTCCTTAAGAATGATTTGCTGTATTACCGGCAGGCTATGGACGAGCCATGCTTGCTCTGCGATCCCCAATCCTTGACCTCGATGTTTTGTAAATATTTCCACGAAGGGATCGGACATTTCGGGGTGTTCAAGACCTGGTGCGCGCTGAGGCGAGAAGTCTGGTGGCCAAATATGCACAAGGATATAAAGAGGGTAATTCGGGTATGCGCCATTTGTCAAAAAACTAAGCATGAGGTTTTACCTAAGCCTCCTATCAATCCAATAGTGCCTCACTCGAAGGGCGAGCTCATCGCGTTAGATTTATACGGGCCTTTGCCTGCCAGCAGGGGAGGCGCTACTATTTTACTTGTGGTCCTATACGTTTTTTCTACCGTGCTTGCCTCAACCGGTTGGTTTTAAAGTATTTTCCCCAGGTTGGGCGGCCCGAAAGTATACTATCAGATCATGGCACACAATTTACGAGCAAGTCCTGGAAAACAAATCTAACTTCGTTGGGTATAAATTTGATTTTTAGTTCTATACGTCACCCTCAATCTAATGTTTCCGAGCGCATTATGAGGGAGTTAGGAAGGCTGTGTCGGGCATATTGTCACGACAAAAATATCCGATGGGCGTTTGAAGTCAGTAATTTCGAGTTTTTTTTTAAACAATCGTCCACGAGTCGACTGGCTTCACCCCCAGTGAATTGCATTTCAATGAGACCAACTATGTGTTGCCCCCTCCACTACGCGATTCGGAAAGCCGGCCTAACGCTATGTCCCACGGAGAGAAGGTGGTGCTAGCCCGGGAGACCCTTGAAGGCAGGGCCGCGCGCCAAGCTGTCAATTTTCCAAGTAGGCCCTACCGTAATTTCGAACCCGGAGATTTGGTATTGCTGCACATGAATCCCGTATCTTCCGCACTTACCGCAGAAACAAAGAAAATGATGTTGCTTTTTTCGGGCTCTTTTCGCATACAAAAACTTATCAGTTTCGCGACTTACGTATTGGAGGACCCCCAGACTAAAAAAGAAAGGGTCTCTTTCCATGCGAGCTGTTTTCTTAATCCCTTTGTACTCTGTATATCAGTGATCAAAGGGCTTGGGGAGGCTGATGTAGCGGAGTACTGCATTTTGGTCATGTTGTGTTATTAAGTTTGTTGTGTTGGCTCCATAGATGGCTCCACTTGTTCATTTTCGGGCGAATTTTACTTTTTACGCACTCTAAATAAAAAGTCCATGCGGCTGTTTTTTTCGGTGGTTTCAAGTTATTGGTCGTCGAGCCTTTGTGCTGGTGTCTTTATAGTGAAACGCTAATATTCAACATTATATAAAATTTGAATCACCGCGGGCTTAGTACCAGGTAATGAACATGTAACTTTTTGAAGAGTTTAACGTTTATCTAATTATGTTTCTTTTTTCTACAGCACTGTAGGGCATTTTTTTTTCTACAAAATAAAAGTAGACCCTCGACGACCATCTGGGATATTTCTTTGCCACAGAACACACCCTCTCACGATTTTCTGTTACAAGAGTCACCACTTTATTTACAACAGCCTTCATTAAGAGAAAAGGATTGTCTCGTAGTTCACACTTGTAGATATTCAAAATCATTTCCTTTGTTTTAACGTCGAAAGGACTTTGTTTCGATCTTTTCTTGGGTGGAGATAGTTCCACAATTTCATCAGCAGTGTCCGTGTCTGTGCTGCTAGACATAATGATGTATGAAACACAAATAATAAACAAAAGGATTGGAATATGTCTCTAACAACTGTAACAAAATGTCTCGGAATGCGTCGAAAATTAGCTGAAACGCACAATTATAAATATGTTTGTAAGCACCACATTGTCCTATACTTTAGCAAATACTCGGTATATGCACGTAAACAAAACAAAACTTTGAAAAATACGAATTTTCTGCAAGAACGCTGGCCGATTTTTATACGCATACGAAATCAATATAAATACACTGGCGCGATCGAGTACGTCTCTGCTGCCGAATCGGATGGCCTATCGACCAATCGCGGAACCCCATCGAACACGTGCTTTTATTTACTCCAGGCGTAAGAGTTGCTCGATTTTACAGCTCCAGGTGATAACTAAGTATAATCAGTACAATGCAATACAGTACAACATACGCAAAAGACAACATATTGGTCAAGTGTTGTGCACAAATAAGAACATTATAAGTATACAGTTAAAAGATCTGAGTGAAAATTAACAATAGTAAAATATAAATTGGTCCAAAAAATTTGTCAGTATAGTTAAAATGTATTGTCAAGGCCATAATATGCCTTGTCTGCCAACAAATTTTTCACCATTCCCTTGAATGTTCTTACACAAGTCTGCATTCTTATATCAAGAGGCAAATGATTAAACATTTTCCTTACTGATTTTTTTTTATTTGGCTAGATGAAGGAATTGGCATGACAATATAATTAGTTTGTCTCGTAGTGCAATAACTGGGGTTCCTGTGTAAAGTATTTCGGTATTTCTTGAACATGAGGCACACTGTTTCAAGTATAAATATACAGGTTAGGACTTTGTGGGATTTAAATAAAGGACGACAGGAATCGTGTCCAACTCTCAAAATACAATGCAAAGCTCTCTTTTGGGCTAGAAAAACAGAGCTCAGCAGCACCTCTCCACAATTTCCTAAAAAAACAAATGCTGTACCGTAGTTGTGGCTCTATAAGTGCAAAATATGCCGGCAGTTATATCCTAATTCACGGAAACAATTCTTAAAGCATAGCCATCTCGAGCTAGTTTATAGCATTTGGAACAAGATGTCTGGTTAATAATTTGCTCTTCAATTGCTGCCTGTTCAATTGTACATTTAAATGTTAGCATGTTGATCTTTTTAATGTTAAATGACAACAAATTTGGATCACACCACTTTTTTACCTTATGAATATCCCGATCTGGATCTTTATTCAGCCACGATTGTGGTATCATCCACAAATAAAGTAAGTTTGCCCTGAATATCAAGAGAGGCTAAATCATTCACATAATATGTGTGTTATATTATAAGAAGAACAATAACGGTCCCAAGACTGAACCCTACAGGACACCACACCTGACATCAGCCACCCTTGACTTCCTCCCATTAATGGAAACAACCTGGCTACGCCCCATCATATGAGACTGGAACCCACCCAAGTGATACACCCCTAAAACCATAATGCTCCAACTTCCTCAATAACACCCTGTGGTCAACACAGTCGAATGCTTTAGATAAGTCACGGAAGATCGCTGCAGCACCCTTCTCTTCATTAATCCCCAAATAAAGGTGCTCAAGCAATGAGTATATTGCATCCCCCATGCACTTATCACTTTGAAAGCCAAACTGAGATGCATCTATTGTATTATTATTAGCTAGAAAAGAATATACTCTAACTTTGACTAGCTTTTCAACAATTTTTGAAAGAGTAGACAATAATAATATAGGCCGAAAGTTAGCCGGATCCCTGTGATATTTTACCCTTATGAATAAGGGTAATGACACCTGAACGACAAGCCGGGAATACACCATCAACAAAAGACCGATTTATAACCTCTGCCAGCACCTCAAAGACAAGGAGAGGGAGACTACTGAAGGCTCTTGATCGACATATCTGTTGGAGCAAGGAAAAATGTATTGCTCCCATGATAATTTGTCATATACATATACAAGAAGGTAGATACATCAGAAGCCGGAACATCTTCAGATAATTTAAATGATATTGAGCAATAGAACTCATTGAGAACATCGGCCAAAGGAGAGGAGTCAGTAACCACAACCCTTTTTAGACCTCTCAGTCTATTTACTACAGACCAACATTCTCTCTGTTTGTTTCCTGACTCCAATATTCTACTATTATAATACAGTTGTTGTGCAGACCTAACTAGATTTCTATAGATACTTTTATTGGTATTGAAATAAGAAAAGAAAAAAACCATCTGATGATACGAACTTTCTAATATAATGTAGAGAACGTAGAGTATTTTTACGGGATTCCTGCCCATTTCATTGTGTTTCATAATGTCATGTGCATTGAAAAGCTCTAACGATTGGAAACCGCGAAGAAGATAAGGGCTATCCTTCCATCAGTAACTAGATAGTAAGGTAAGTTGGTTCAAACCAATCAGACCATAATGTTTTTAGATACATTTTTGGTTTTATGAAATAGTTATAGTCTATCCAACTTACAGCGGCAGTAGATATAAACAAAATCACATGGACTCTTTGCGATCGATTACCAGGGTCGGACTAATATATGAGATTCTGCAACAAGTCTGCTCGCGATCCCACCTATGCAGGATACTCTACTTAGGTAAGAGCCGGCCCTGCATTCTCGCCGCGTAAACACTTGAGATTTTACGACGGACAGACCAATAATAGAATAGCTCACATCGCGACCACTTGGTTGCAAATGTTTTGATTCACTGCCTTTGTAACTTGGATATAGTATAGTTTTTGTTTATAGTTTTTAAATAAAGTGTTCCTTTTTAAACTGATGTATTTTTCCCCCCTCTCCCGCGAGAAATCTTGGGTACGCCCATATGGTTGTTGGATTGGTAAGGTTCTTTCCCATTGGTCTGTCCATATTCCATTTGGCATTTCGATAATAAATCATAAAATAATAAAACTTTATATTTTTGGAAATTTATTTGTGGCAAAAACAGATCACAGGGAACAATATCAGACAGATGGCTAGACTATTGTTTCTGTTGGTATGACATTTTAACGTGACATTTATTTTAGAGTAAGATTATAAAGGAGGAAGATTTATTATCCGAAAGCTCGGAAAACAAATTTGTTGAAGCTATTTTTCGAGTTAAACATTCAAAGTTTCGTTCATTTACTGTTTGTTAAGAAAATTTATTAATTTTCTAGGCAACTTGAAAAGTTTGTCTTTTACACAGTTTGGTGCAAAAAACCCAATTAAAAATTAAATGGATCTGTTTACACCACAAATAAATTTCTGAA
Source organism: Pseudeuparius sepicola (assembly GCA_963920635.1). Taxonomy (NCBI): domain Eukaryota; kingdom Metazoa; phylum Arthropoda; class Insecta; order Coleoptera; family Anthribidae; genus Pseudeuparius; species Pseudeuparius sepicola. The sequence continues at coordinate 38,255,845 of OY987302.1, read as the reverse complement.
AACTTGAGAAAATAGTCCATATCTTGATGTGGAGTAGGAGAATACAACAACGGGGGTAAAACTTACAGTCTCAGCTCCACAAACACAGCTTCTTTAATCAACAGATCAACTGTACATATGTTTCGGCCCTCCTAGGGGTCATCTTCAGCAGTAAAGCAATACAGAGAAAATTTTGTTATATTTAAAGCTACAAAAATATTTTGCATTAGATCAATAGAATACTTATAAGCAATAATAAAATTATACAGGGTGAATCAGTTTTTTGTAGCAGGACTTTAACAGGTCATAGATCTTCAAAAAATAACGGCACTTTCTTCTATAAACTATATCATTTCAAGGCCTTATAAAAAAGTTACAGGGTGATAAAATTGTAAGAAATATGTGGACATTATTGAATATTTACCAAACTAGTTGAGATATTTAAGTCTTATTTGGTATACGCTATAACGTCACGGGTTAGCATAAAACCTGCTAATATCGAACACCTTGCACAACCAGTGGCGGAGAAGTGGGTAATTGGTAAAATTATTTTTAGAAAAAAAAATGAATCACCTTGTATTGTAATAAAAGGTATTGAATTTTTTATGTAGATTTTAATTGCATACAAAAATGTCCTCTTGGTATTTGTTCGCATGTGTTCTAGTTTAACGGCAAATTTCATTTTTTTGTATTATTTCGGGGTATTTCTGAAAATTATCTAAAAAAATTGCTCCATAAGTAACACTTAAAGTGGAAATAATGTGTTTGCTACTTTAAATAAAGTGACTTTTTCCAATAAACTTACCTACCTATTTAAGGCTATACTTTTGAAGTTACAGGCTCTAAAACATTTAAGGAAGATACAATTAAGGTTACGCTCTGTATCTTGAAAAGTAAAACCTTGAATGGGTTAGTTTATTGGAAAAAGTTACTTTATTTAAAGTAAGAAACACGTTTTTTCTACTTTAAGTGTTACTTATGGAGCAAATTTTTTAGATAATTTTTCAGTAATATGTTACGGTTTAAAATTATCAGTAAGAATTACGTAGTTGAAGCGCTTCAGGTATCACCGTAAGGTTAATTTTGTCAGTATTGAACTTGAGCTTAAGTCAAAACTTTTATGTACCTTTCTGTACTAGTTGGATATTATATGGCCTGGCAAAAAACATTATTGGGTTATTTATTATTTTCTCTCAGTGTAAATTGTGTGTCACTTGCCTGTAGCCGAGTTATTAGAACAACGGATAACTTTCTGGCTTAAGTTGCCTAAGCCAGTGGTGCTTTATTCTAACCTAATTTAATTGTGTTTTCGAACCGAACCCCTGAGCTGGTCTAGCTGGACACTTTACTGTGAACTACTTTTGCAGCTCGGTTGCCAGGCATTTGACTTAAACCTTTACCTACCTATTTTCCCACTGCAACAAAGGTTCGTAGTAAATTTGGCACCCGAAACGTGGGTCCCCCTGGTGTAACTTTTTTGCATTGTGAATTAGCGGTTTTACAAACAACAGCAATATTTTATTTTTGATTTGCTAACATTTATTTTGTGTTTATTACATTGCAGTTTTTTTAGGTCAAATTTTAAATTTGTTTCGCGGTCTAAAATATTATTTTATAGGGTATCTGCCTTTGCATTGTACTTGTTCTTTTCCAGGAATATTTTGTCTTGATTAGCTTTGTTTTCTGTCGTTGTTTTCCGAAACATGGATTATCAAATGCAAGTTAATCATCTAAAGAAAGATGAGTTACTTTATGAGTTGAGTATTAGGGGAATTGATACCAACGAACAGCAAACTGTCGAAGAACTTCGTCCTTGTTTACGTCCTTTGTTAAAAATGGAAAAAAGTGGTAACACTTCTATTCAGATTCCGGAATATTCACTCAAGTTTGATGAAGAATATAAAATTATTTCGGAAAAATTACAAGAACTCACTGAATTTCCACTAACGGCACGAAATCAAAAGATCGTATTCATTCACGATTGGTCCATTTACTTCCTGAGAATGCTAAGTCTCGTAATGATTTGTTAGTACAAATTTTGTGTCTATTAGATAAGCTTGAAAAAGCTGGTAAGTGTGATTCTGGTATAAGAGGTTTGTTAGCGTCTGGTAGTAGAGATGATATTTCTTCTGATTCTGAAGATGAGGTACTTGCTACTCGCTTGGAAAATGTGCTACTTAATTCGACCATAGCCCCTGATAATTTAAATCCTAACTTAGAATGTGCTGGTATTTCTTCATAATTTCAACCCGAAGCCGTTCACAAGTGGAATGTTAAGTTTACCGGTGACTCTAAGGGTATGTCTGTGCATAATTTCCTGGAACGTGTCGCGGAGTTGAGAGTTGCTAGGCACATCACTGAACAACAATTGTATGAGTCGGCTATTGATATTTTCTCCAGTAAGGCCTTAAATTGGTTTCGTTCTAATCGATCACGTTTTACTGATTGGAAGTCATTGTCCGAACTTCTGGTACTTCATTACGAGCCGCCTGATTATAAGCCCAGACTCTTGCGTGAAATGCTTGATAGAACACAAGATCCGTCCGAAAATATGGTTGAATTTCTTTCCTGTATGCAGGCCATGTTTCGGAGATATGGTAATATTCCTGAAGAAGTTCAGGTGGATGTTATTTGTCGAAATTTGTCTCCTCTTTATTCGACACAGTTACCCGTGGTTTCTACCTTACAACAGTTGGAGAATGAATGCCTTAAGCTGGAAATTCGTAAGTTCCGAGCCGATAGTTACATGCCACCATCTAAACGCCATCAAAATCGCTCTGTGGAGCCTGATTTTGCCTTCTTGCAAATGAGCGATATTTCTTTACCATCTACTTCTACTTCGTCACGTGAACATGTCGCTGGAGTTGCTGCCGAAGTACCAGCTGCTGTTTCAGCAAGTATGCCAGTGGTATGCTGGAATTGTCGGAAAACTGGTCATGTAAATCGACAGTGCCCAAGCGCTAGAACTGTGCATTGCTTTCGTTGTAGTGCTCCGGGAGTTACTATGAAAACTTGTAGTTCTGCGAAATTTAGGTTTTTCAGTTCGTTTGCAGAATACTATTTGTACTGTTGCTAATGGTCAGAGTTGTCAATCTCTTGGATGTGTTTCTGCACCTGTTAGTCTGATGGATAGGACTCATGTTATAGATATACTTGTGGTTCCCGAGCTTCCGCACACTTTGAGATTAGGTGTTGATTTTTGGTTGATTATGAATATTGTGCCAAATTTGAGGGAAAATGTGTGGCATTTTGCTGAGAATCCCAAGTTACCTGAGATTTGTTGTATTCAAGATACTTCGACTTTGACGACGTTGCAAAAATCTGCGTTAGATAGTTTGGTGGAGGAGAAGTTTGCTTTGATGGAATCCAGTTTAGGTTGTTGTAACACGACAGAACATGTCATCGACGTTTTGCCTGGTACCAGACCCATTAAGCAGAGGTACTACCCTGTTTCGCCCCACAAGCGGTGTTATCGAGCCGTCCAAAAGTTCATGGTCGAGTCCTGTGTGCTTGGTGCATCCGTTCCGGATAGTCTAAATCTACCTCAAGCATATAGCCTACTGGACCTTCGTCGGGAACGGTAGTTACATCGATATTTGAATCGACCCATTCAAATTCTCCGTATAAAAGGTATTCACTCATGGCCCAACCCTATAAATTGTTTACATCTAAATAGAGGAGATACTTTGAAGTTTCGTTTGATTTAAAATTCTCCATATATTTGTTGTTTGCCTCTGCAAAGCGATTGCAACATTGGCTTATACCTCCTCTTATAGATTTCTCAAAAAAACATCAGCATATCTATATCTTGAAAAGTTTCAAGCCTACACCCCGTATATTTAAGCATACAATCTCAAGTGTATCCCGAAACTGTGTAATGATGTGCAGGATCCAACCCGTAAGTCTCGTGACATGTTTTAGGAAAATTTTCAAAAACGTCTACTAACAGCATAACATCAGTTTTAAGTTACAAATCTGAATATTCACCTAAATTTTTAATATTGAATTTTGTCCAAACGTTTTGAGCATGTAGAGTGTACTAATTACCGATAAGACTAGGTATTTTTCACAAGCAAATGATATTTACGCTTTAAAATTCTGTTATGTTTGTTGCAAAGTTGATGTACCGTCTAGCATTTGGGGTATAAATTTAGTTACATTACGTTTCCCAGTTCTAAATTGATGCCAAAATAATAATAAATTAAAATATCATCAAACTATTTTACGTATGTAAGCAAAATTCTTGACTTTTATGGAACAAATAATTATTACCTTTAAGTTTAATTTCACATTATATACAGGGTGTCCAACTTTAAAACTGTACAAATCCGTAAAATCTTCATTTTTGGAGATAATCGCGAAAACTTTTTTTTGTTTGAAAGGCCTTCAAAAACCGCTTCTTTTGACCTTCCTGCCATTTTTAAAATGCAAATCCAGGGCCGGCTGCGATTTTTTTACACACTCGATTTTCACGAAAACCATTTAGCGATTTTTTTATTTCAAATCTGACCCCACAGCATTAATCAGAACAGCCCAAAACCCCCATATACCAAAATTGAACAAAAAATATACAGGGAGTTCCGTTCTGTAATGTGTCAAAGTTGAGCAAAATAAGGATTTTAAAGACATCTGGCGAGTCAAATGTGCCATGGAATCCCTTCAAAACAGTTGAATGGTCAACAGGACCACTCAAAATGTTGGTTTGAAAAGATTTACTACAAAAATATATAGGGTATTTTTCTCTGAGCCATCTCAAAATTCTACATTTTTATTAAACTTTATGCTGGTCAGGAGTGCTCTGGAATCATTGAAAAAACATTAATAAACCCAAAAGTAATTTATTCCTTTACAAAATGCCAACCAACAAATAAATTTAAATTATTGGACCTTTCTCAACAAAGTCACTGTCTAAGATGATACATTTTCTGTGCGTTTCCTGTTGTGGCACACCAGCCACTTTAACTGATATGGACTTACTGACTGGCAGGCTTCTGTATTTTTTAGATTTAGTTCATTTATAGTGTATGGAGCGGTTTTGATATACACGATTTTTGACCTGTATAAAGTTCCAAAAATTCAGTAATTTGAGATGGCACAAATAAGAACACTCTGTATATTTTGTATTGGACCTTTGCACACCAACACCTTGAGTGGTCCTATTGACCCTTCAACTAATTGAAGATGCCTTTAAATGCCTTTAAAATTCCTATTTTGCCCAACTTGGACATCCTGCAGAAAGGAACTCCCTGTATATTTTTTATTCAAATTTGGTATTTAAGGGTTTTGGGGTGTGTTCTGATTAACGCTGTGGGGTCAGATTTTAAATAAAAAAAAATCGATAAATGGTTTTCGTGAAAATCGGGGGTATAAAAAAATCGCAGCCGGCCCTGGATTTGCATCTTGAAAGTGACAGGAAGGTCAAAAGAAGCGGTTTTTGAAGGCCTTTCAAACAAAAAAAGTTTAGGCGATTATCTCCAAAAATGAAAATTTTACGGATTTGTACAGTTTTAAAGTTGGACACCCTGTATATCGGTAATTAGTAATAAAAAATTAATAGAATAATAAAGCTAGTGATATAAAATAGTTTTTACGAAGTTTCGAGTTTTTAAAATTTTTAGAAATATCATAATTATTAAAATTGGCAAAAACTAAATATTTTAGTAGAGCGTTCAAATTTGGTACACTTACGTAAAATTGAAAAAGAAACAACTTTTTCAAGTAAAATTTTTTGATATTTTAACAAAAAAAATTTTGCGATATATTTTTTAAATGTCATTTTTGACAGATAACAAAAGTCACATGACCTCGTTTTAGTGGGTCATTTTTTTTAAATCAAAAGCTAACCCCAAAATTAAATTTCAAAATAAAACGTGGTGCGAACTTTTTGGAGGACACTGTATATACTCATTTTCATCAATATTAACATTGTTTAGTTTGCTATAAAAATCATCAATTTTAGGTAAAGATGTTTTCTCTAGTTTTTCAATTGTGTCTATATAGTCATAAGGGAAAATACCTTTTCGGGTTAACAATTCGAAATTTTCTTTAGGTAAACCGCGAAACATATTTCTGGTATTTATTACATTTCTTTCATTAAGATTTGAGACTAGAGTGCTCAATGAGAAGTTCATGAATCTAAAGGAATCTATAAATCGAAATCTAATATTGGTATTATTATCAAATATTGTGAAACTAATATACTGTTCTTTGTTTACGGGAAGCAATGATACATCATTTCTCTGCGCTAAATCTCTAATTATAAAATGACTATGGTATCCAGAAAGATTGTGAAATATAACTGGAATTACAAATGATTGGTATAATTTAGATTACATTGATTATGCGCATATCCTCTGAAGTTGTTACCTGTCAGGTGACAATGATCTCGCACTATCTTATCGGTAAGCTGGAAATTTTTATTACAAATATGACATGACTTTGTAGCGTCCTGGAGACTTACGAGTTGATTCATGGGTTTTACGTTTTTTTAATTTTGCTGATACTGCAGAGGCAACTTCAGCTAACTGATCTGAGAACCAACTCATACAGTCTGTTTTTCGATAGCTTTTGTAATAAGAGAGACTATCATCATAACTGCATTTAATGAAATATCCTGCACTAAACGCTTCATGTTTCTGATATTCTTCAGTCTTTAGCGTTCGTTGGGAATCATTATATGGTTTGAAGATGGATTCAAAATCGGAGTACATTAAAAATGGAACGCTTTCTTTGTTGACGTAGTTTTTAAACTCAATATATTTTTCCGTAGGGAAGTTATTTTACATTCATTCATTCATTTTTCCGTAGGGAAGATTATTTTACATTCATTCATTTTTTCACATTCATCGGTATGCTCTTACAATTTTTTTGCGTTTGAAAGTAATTTAAACATCTGTCACAGAGAAACTTTTTAGAGTGATGCTTATTTACTTGTTTAAATATTAATCTAGACACATCCTTTATCAAAAAGTAGTGATATTTTATTTCAACATTTTCATTATCGCTAGTGTCCCAGGTATCATAATTTAGTTTTGGGAAATATTTGTCTTGAATTAATAAGAGGTTAACGTGTTTGTCTACTTTCTGTTTAGTTAGACGACTGGGTACAACAGAGAAATTATATTTTGTATCCATCTCTAAACAGAAAACGTTAATTGAAAAGTTGTTGAGTTTTTCAAATTTTGCAATTTGAGGAATAGTCATTGGAAACTAGATTCCGGTTAAATTCAAAACATTAGAATAATGAGGGTACAAAGAAGTCCTACAGATTGTTTTATTTGTCGGATATAGACCAGCTACTATGCTCCAGGCAAAACAGGCCTCATCTTGATTTTGTATATTTAAGCAAACCTTTCTATTAGAAACTTGTTCGGGTAACCTTATGAAAGATGAAGCTCCATTGCCCAATTCATATTTGTTAATATTTACTTCAAGTATGCCTGTTAAGGGCAGATCCGCTTTGTCCTTCTTCAAACTCTTCGAGAGAATTTAATCTGTTCAATCTGTTGACATAGCATGGTTACCTACCGAGTCAGCATATATTTAGCTGATATTGCAGTTTGCAATGTGAGTCGATGAGTCAAGAAACCCATGAAATTTGACACCTTTGTAATCTGACACCGTGGTGTCATGTTTCATTTCCGGTTTCAAATTTCATGCTATTCGGCAGAAAACAATCTGATGACAGCATGGTAGTTGACCTGCATATATTTAGCTGATGTTGCAGTTTGTAATGTGAGTCGATTATTGACCTGCTGCGTCAAGAAACCAGCCTATAATTTCGCTGTTCGGTAGATTGTTGACCTGACGTGTCAGGCGGAAAATGAAATACTTTTATTAATAGAAATTAATAGAATAGATTGAAAATGAGAAGTCTTTCACGTTAGGTTGAAAACTCATGGGTTTTGTTGTGTCGAAGTTTGTTTTCTGACAACCATATGAATCGCATTTAATAAGCTTTTTATACTTTCTTAGAGGTGCAAGTGTAAATAAGATGTTGATTAGATAAGTATTATCATCACAATTGAGAACGGTCTTATCAGTACAAAGCTCTTACTGCAAATATGATAAAAACCATAGCTATCCTTTAGACGTATAACTTGATACTTTTTAAACGTTTTTTTTATTCGTTAAAATTTTCAATCGATTCTACATGTTTTTAATAACAGTTGTATATTTTCTTCATAATTAAATAAATTTTCCATATTTTATTAGAGGAGCAAATAATATGTTGAGTAAGTAAGTATTATCTGTCACACTCTCGAAAGATTTTATCAGTACAAAGTCCTTGCTGCTAATACGCTAACAACCAGAGCTATCCTTTAGACTTACAACTTGATAACATTCAACGTTTTTTAGATTTATTAAAAAAATTCAATCGATTCTAGAAATTTTTACTAATAAAAGTGTTTCAGTTTTCCACATTTTATTAGAGGTATAACTATGGCCTTGAGTAGGTGAGTATTATCTGCCACAGGTTTCGAACTGTCTTATCAGTAGACAGTATTACTGCGATAAAAACCAGAGCTATTCCTTTAGACTTATAACTTTTCAACGTTTCTTAGATTTGTTAACATTAATGCGGCTACTTCAGCCAACTTCTAACCTTATAAAAAATAAGGAAGATTAATTTTGTAAATAAAAATGAACGAAAATGCCCAAAAATATACTAGGAATTAAACCAAAATTGTTATTAATATCAATATGGTCTATGAAGTGTCAATGATTCCAGTCAAATGCACTTGAACGTATTTATATGTTCTGCGCTCAGAAGCAATGGGAACTTTCAGATTTGAGTTTCAATTTTGTAGGGGTAAATAAAAAATTGACTAGATCTCCTATTTTATTTTTTACAATGTTCTAAATTTATGTGTTTGAACTTTTCATATTTCAAATTTTGAAGAGATTTTAGATAAAATTCCAATCTTTTGTAGTGTTGCGTCGCCTCTTGTCAGTGGATAATTCTTCCTCAAATTTAATATTCGTTGTCCTACCAATGAGGCCCAGACTCGTCAAGAAGATCTTCTTTCCGTTGGTGATTTCCCGGTTTATTTCTTTCACTTTCTCACCGTATCTTATTTCAATTCTTCTAAAAGATAAAATTTTATGCTTCTCACCAACCACTAACTCTCTTGCACTCACAATTTCTTTTACGAAGTTATTTTCGTTCAACTGTTTGAGAAAAGACATATTTAGATATTCTACAAGCACTGTTGACTGGGTATAGTGAGCTCTCCCAACAGCGTCCCAATCCCAATTCATCCCCCCACCTAAATGCTACGTCAACTTTTTTAGTGCAAACATCTGCATAATTTTTGCTTACGTAATTGTATATCAGGGTGCACGTGTCAAGGTGACCTCTTAAAGTTCATTAACCTTCAGGTCAAGGTTAACAAGGTGACCTCTTAAAGTTCATTGACCTTCAGGTCAAGGTTAACAAGGTGACCTCTTAAAGTTCATTGACCTTTAGATCAAGGTTAACTCAAGGTGACCTTTTAAAGTTCATTGACCCTCAGGTCAAGGTTAACTGAACGTGACCCCTTAAAGTTCATCGATCCCACAGGTCAAGGCCATTTTCAAATTTCCCGCATTTTGCCATCTTGTGACGTCACTTCCGCTCCAGAGTACCCCAGGTCAAGGTTAACTGAACGTGATCCCCTAAAGTTCATTGAACCCGCGGGTCAATGACCCCTTAAAGGTTATCGATCTGGTAACCTTGACCTCTACCATCAGGTCAAGGTTAACTGAACGTGACCCCTTAAAGTTCATTGAACCCGCAGGTCAAGGCCCTTTTCAAATTTCCCGCATTTTGCCATCTTGTGACGTCACTTCCGCTCCAGAGTACTTCAGGTCAAGGTTAACTGAACGTGACCCCTTAAAGTTCATTGAACCCGCGGGTCAATGACCCCTTAAAGTTCAATGAACCCGCAGGTCAAGGCCATTTTCAAATTTCCCACCTTGGCGGCCATCTTGTGACGTCACTTCCGCTCCAGAGTACCCTTGCTATGGCCATTTTCAAATTTCTCGCCTTGGCGGTCATCTTGTGACGTCACTTCCGCTCCAGAATACCCCTTGCTATACTACTCTCGTTTTGACTGAATTATATTAACAGTAGACGGAAATTCCAAAATTTAACGTCTCCCATACAAAACATATATTGAGATGACTTGAAATGTCCCACAGACATTCGTTGTATCGATATAATTCGATCAGATGATACATTTTTTCATCTGAAAATTAGAAATATTTCTAGTTATAATAGTATTAGAGCCGGCCGCTTATTTCAACTCTCATAATAAGATTATAGAATAAGATGTGATGTAAAATGTAGACAGTATATTTCTTTATTTGAAGCGAGTAGGTTGCCTCAATTAATATATGGGCCCGATCATTGTTATGGTTAATTTTTAGGCAAATCTACTCTCATGATTATAGAACAAAATAGGAAAGAAGGCCCATGGAGCAACAATAAAAAAAGAGTCCCTAATGACGGGGGTAAGTCTGGACCTCGGCGACAAGAGTTGTGTGCCAAGTCCCGCTATACAACCGTTTGATGCCCGGGAAAAAAAATTTTTTCAAACGCGTTTTTCGGGAGGTCTGACGGTACGGCGACGATGGCCGGAGAACGGGTCAACCGGGGTCAACATATTTAACGAAACTTCAGGTAAATTATTTCCCGTTTTCGAGTTATTAAGGATTTTCGGTGAAAAAAAAAACGACCAACGCAGGTGGGACGCATCTTTTTCACGTGATTGGTCGGCATTTCCCGTTACCTAAAAGCCAAAGTCCGAAAACTGACAGAAATTGCCCTTTTTCGCCGAGCTACAGCTAAGTAATTTCGGCTCGGGGCTCCTCAAGTCTTCAGGTGAGGTGCAGATGCTTCGGGTGCCCCCGAAAAATCGAAAAATGAGAAAAATCACGCAATTTCTAAGAGCGGTTCTTCAGGATTTCCCGTCAATTTCGCTAATTCTACAGCCGTCCCGTTTCTCGAAACTTGAAAATCGGGAGTTGGGAAATTTGGTTAAATATCGGATTTTCCAGGTTTCTTTACATACTGGAGGAAACTACAAGGCCCATTTAAGAAATTTACCACCTCCTTCGATTTTTAGAACTGCTCTTTTCGAATTTATCAAAAGACTTTTGCGAAAAAATAGTAAATAATATGTTCATGGGACAGGTTGGACCTATTAAAAAATTAAAAATTAACAACTTCTTTAAATAACAATGATCGGGCCCATATTATCTGCGGCAACCTATACAAGCTTAGAGTAAAAAAATATACTCTGTACATTTTACATAACATCTTATATTCTATAATCTTACGAGAGTTGAAATCATGCGTCTGGCTCTTGGACTATAACAGTATCTGCGATTGCAGTGTACTCCCATCACATCGATATTCGCTTGGCAGCGGAACCACGTCCACCAAACAGTCACTGCGATTGCAGTCGAGCGCGATGTGAAACCGCCTCCATAGGCGTAGGTAGAGTAGAGAGTATGTCGGCGCGCGCCGAATTGGGCAAAAATAGCGTAGGGGAACGGAAGGTAAAACGGACCCTGCCGGCAAAAAGGTCCAATTATTTATTACGTATGGCTACAGCGCCATGTGTCGCTTGAATAGTGTATATAGATTACACTACCAATAGGCAATCTTGGACAGTAAACCAGTGGTCGACGAAAACAAAGGGTGCTCTGTTAGTAAAGTAATTCACTTCTAATAAAATGTATGTAAAATTTTGCATTTTTAAGTAACCTGCAGTTTTCCTTGTTATACACAACCAGGATTAGTGAAGTTATCCTTAGATAGAGTGGTATCTCCGCTATCCAAGAAATTCTTTTGTTATTCAACTTTGAGTTGACATAATCTTGAAACGCACCTGTTTTGTTCGATACACAAAGGCAAAACGGACCCTGCAAAATGTACCACCTGGACCGTTTTGCCTTCTAGCGGTCCATTCTGCCTCCTTGGTACATTTGGTACACAGAGAAAATGGAAGAATTACAGTTAGCCGCAAAAAATTGGTTTGACATAGCAAAACTAACTTTAAATACAGAAAAACTGAAAACCTTGTTTTTACCTTAAGGCATAATGTATTGGCGCTCACAAATAACAACGATAGCGTTAAATTTCTGGGCGTTGTTTTGGATCCTAAGTTGGACTGGCATGCGCACATAGAATATATCTCTAGTAGACTAAACTCATCAGCGTACCTATTATATAATCTGAAAAGCATCATCTCTAGAGATGTTCTGTTGGCCGTTTATTGCGGCACTTTTCAGTCAGTGTGTCAATATGCAATATTGTGCTGGGGTCACAGCCCACATGTGAGTAGAGCTTTTGCAATACAAAGAAGAGCAATACGATACATGACTGGTGTAGGTTATAGAGACGATGTTCGACAGAAGGTCTCAGAACTTGGCATAATGACACTACCTTGTTTATATATTTACGAGTGTCTAAAATATATAAAGAATAACGCGGAGGCTTATGACCGACAATCTCAAGTACATGACCATCAAACAAGACATAGAGACAATATCAGATTACCACCATGTCGGATACAAAGAACTAGATTCTATTGGAATTGGTATGCACCACTTTTCTATAACAGGCTACCTTCTAAGTTAAGAAATGCGTCGCAGGACGAGTTTTTAAAGGCTATAAAAAGAAAATTAATTAAAAAAGCGTACTACACAATTTCCGAATTTTTAAACGACAATCTGTGATACTAATTTTATTGTACATGTTTATATAGTTTTTTTATTCTTAGTGCTTTTAATTTACAATTTACATGTTTTTTTCCTGACCTGTGTAAATACTCTTGTATTTTAACACCAATAAACGATCTATCTATCTATCTATAAGATGATAAATAACTACAAGAGAATGTGAGAGAAGCAGAAATAGAGTAATATGTCCATGAGACAGGCCGTACAAAAGGTGCTTGCTGGGATGGGGCTTACACAAAAGCCTCTGAAATATATAATGAGCCCAAATTATGAAACGTGGTGTGGTAGTGTGGGGACGGGGCCCAGAATGTGATGTCACAAAAGGAGTGGAGGGATCAGGGATGGTTCAGAACTCTCTAAACTTAACTACTTCCAGTAGGGATAGTTAGAGAGTTTTGGAACACTCCCCACTCCTTTTGCATCCCTCCACTTTTGTGGTATCACGTTTAGGTCACGCCTCCTTTTGCCGCCATCTAACCTACCCTTATGTGTTTCATATCTCCGTCTAATCTGCCCTTGTTTATTTTGTACCTCCTATGGTTATCTACTTTTGTGTATGTTTCTACCCTCGTCTAACCTACCGTTGTGTGTTTTCTACCCTCGTCTAACTTACCCTTGTGCGCTTTATACCCCATTGTAACCCACCCGTTTGTGTTTATAGCACATTTTTCTTGCTCTGTGGTCGAAGACAAACAGGATGAAGCAATTTTTGCATGTGAAATGTGTTCAAATTTGGTACTTTTAACCAGGTCCGTTTTACCTTCATAGAGGTGCCGTTTTGCCTTTGGAAGCAGGCAAAATGGACCAAGCGAGTTATTTTTTCTTTTATTTTTTTGCCTGATGAGGTTAACTTTTAGCCTATTTGAGGTATACGTACAGGGTGTTCCCGTATATTTTGACCCACCCCTAGAGCCTCTATTTGTCGAGTTAGAAAAAAATTACTTAAATGAAAGTTGTAGGGTACCAAGGTGTATTCTCCCAAAAATAATGAATTGACAGGAATGCCCTTGCCTATGTTGAAATGTTTTTCCATGGCAACCTTGATTAAATATAAAGATCGTATTTATCTTCAATTTGGAATATCATACGAATGCTTAGAGCAAACATATAGGTAACATATTTATATTGTTGGAATCGGAAAAATGCGTGAAATTTAAAAAAAAAACACAAATATACAGGGTATTCCATTGAAAAAAGTAAGTTTATATTTTTTCATAAATTTGCAACGCTCATTTGTTTTATCTAGTAACAGATCCTAGCGGTTCAGAAAAAACCCTACAACTTTCATTTAAGTAATTTTTTTTCTAATTCGAAAAATATAGGCTCTAAGGGTGGGTCAAAATATACGGGAACACCCTGTACATAAGAGAACATGTTATGTTATCAAAGACTTAATTTGATTTTGCAAACAAAGTTCATATAGTTTGAAAAATCGATCAATTTTCTGAAAGGTGCCATTTTACCTCCCGTTCCCCTACGTTTCGATGTTGCAAAATAATAGTGTGGTGATTAATTTGAGCTGCGTACAGGAAAAACTCATCCCGATTACAATCACAAAAAATATCGTCGTGAAATCCATAGGATGCCAAACGGAAATTTGAACATTCAATTTCTCGAAAACTACGTTCGACCGGGAAAAACCAAGGCCGGATTCGTGTTCAGGGACCTCGAAAATAGGGGAGGAAGCCAAATCGGGGGTGGATTAACACCATTGGAAATAATTACCGAATTTCTAAAAGATGAGTGAATTATCCTCGGAATTATCTCAATATTAGGTATTATTTTTCATAATAATTATATGTCTTATGGATATCTCAAGGTATATATCTTTTTTTGCTCTATTTAAAAAAGTCAATAACATAAAAAATAGATAAAAGATAGTTTGTGCGTAGCACTTTAAAAAAATTTCGACTGCAGGACTATCCACCCCGATTTGACCCACCTCTATCTCTCTCTATCTCTATCTCACGAGCCGCGCCTATAGGATGCAAAGCTTTATTGTACATTCCTATACCAAAACCTAAAGTAGTAATATTAGATGGAAAGTCAATGGAATGTGTTTTTGTAGGTTATAATGAAAAAGCTAAAGCTTATATAGGTTGATTAACAAAGACACTTTAGACTTCAAGATATAAAATTTATAGAATTTAATAATTCCCCAAATGTTCAACCAAAAAAGAAAGGGACGATCATGAAATTTTATTTAATACATTGGAACCCCAAAGTAGAGAAGAAGAGAATATGAAAAATTCACTGATAGAAAAAGTATGATACCCAAACTACAAAGGAATAAAGAATATGAAGAAATTTAAGAAAAGGAAACAAGAAATGTTAATGAAGAAAATAGGTATGTATAAACATGTAAAACATGTAAAAACGTTTATATTAACTTCTAGGCCACTGCTACTCACACCTTGTCTATAACGCAGGAAGATTATTTACAAACCAAAGAAATGAGGATGGAGAGACAAGGGTGTGTATAAATTAATATGGAAGTTTCCTATTGTGAGAAGGAAACTTATTAACCCCGCCCGACCAGAGATGTACTTTTAAGCAGGATCATCTAGAAAACCTGATTCTTCCTTAAACCGCCAGTGACACGACATTAAAACCACGATTCTTTCCGAAAAATAAGAAATATCAAGTTTTCTAGATTTTCCTTCGTCAAACTAGGCGTTGCGGCTAAAGACGTCGAATATATATGCGGCCAGGCCGATAGCGTCAACAGATGGTGTCAGGTGTGGGGTTTGAATTTACAGTTTTAACTGCGAATAATAATTATTATAAAAATAAAAATAGTGTGCTCCTTAGCAAATGTAAGCAATATATATATATATATATATATATATATATATATATATATATATATATATATTGCTTACATTTGCTAATATATATATATATATATATACGAAGGTCATATACGACATATGAAATTAATTATATTAAGTTTTATTTTTTGCCATAATTACTAGAAGTAGGTATCAGCAAACCTTTTATTTTTCATTACAAACTTTCATTTATTTTCACCTGTCAGTGTGGGTAAAACCTTGCAACTGAATTTTATTAAACCAGTTCCAACCAATTGATAGAGCTGAAATTTTGCACAAATTTTGGTGCTGGTAACAATACACTAAATACTCAATCAAAACGACGGCCGCCGCTCCAAGAAGGCGGATTACCTTTTTTCTTTACAACCCCCTTGATATGCATATCAAATGTAAGGATTTGACGAGTAGAAAACGATAAGGTGAGTGCGACGTCATACTAAATCCAATATGGCGGCCGGCCCAAGATGGCAGATTACCTTTTTTTTCTGACATGGGTATCAAATGAAAAGGTTTGAGGAGTAGAAACCTATAAGGTGAGTGACGTCATACTAAATCCATTATGGCGACCGCCCCAAGATGGCTGACAACCTCCATGATATAGATACCAAATAAAGGGTTTCTCGAGCGGAATACGCGACGTGTCATTCTAATTTCAATATGGTGGATGCCCCAAGGTGGTAGGTCAAAACTCAGATGAGAAACGCCTTGTAATAGTGATGCATTATCAGAAGTGAATATATTAAGACATACATAAGCTAAAAAGACAAAATAAAATAATAAATAAAAAACTTTTTTAAAACACGCTTTTATTTAAGCCATGTACTATAAAACGAATAAAATAAGTGTAGGTTTCAAATTTTCTTTTCAAAAAGCTTGTCGCGCAAATTGTAAAGAACATATAATATATATACTTCGGCAAGTATTTGCTTATAAACCAATCACACGACAAACTTTTTGACAACAAATTTTAAAAGCCCAAACTTATTTTATTCTTTTTAATACATGGCTTAAATAAAAGCTTGTTTTCAAAAAGGTATTTTACTTATTATTTTATTTTTCGCCAAAAAGGCTAACTTTACAACTTTCCTTGAGCTAAAAAGTTGTTAGGCATAGGCACAATTGCACAATGTATAGGTGCAATTTACATACGTGTTAGGGGGTGGCCTAGCGGTGTAGCGCCACCTGCAAAACAGGTTTACGTTAGTTGGTTACCAATATGCGCCACAGGCGAAATTTTTTAGAAATGTTTAGGGAAAATACTTCAAACGAGTCTTACGAAATCCCAAAACCCGAGGAAAAACGCTACACCCCTGGGGTGGGCCATTCAAGCGGGAACAGTGGACTGTAAGCAACCAATTGAGATAAAAATGTGCTTAGAAACACTAAAATATTCGCATATGTAAGGCGATTCCAACGGAATTTTCAAAATTTATGTAGGTACGTGGAATGGTAAAAAAGTTATTAAAACCCAAATCCTGAAAAATTTACATTTTGTGCTCTTTAGATTCCTCTAGCCATCCCAAATCCAGCGGTGGTTTTATATACTTATCACTTATCTTAAGGGAGACAAATTATTTATTTTTTACTTAGATGGCCTACCTACTTTTCTTCAAATACGAGATATTTAAAAAATTATGTCGGTTATTTTAACAAATAAAAAATATATAATTTTGGATTTGAGGTGCGTAAAGTATAATCAAGATAATATATATATATATATATTGTATACAGTGTGTCCCAGTTTGATACTGGACACCGCAGAACTATATAAAGGACAAGGGAAACAAATGGTCTCTATTTTTTTATTGGTAGTCCCAAGGGAGAGTATCTCATAGGCGGTGGTATGTGGATGGGGTAATTATTTCATGGCCTGCTATGATTTTTTTAAATAGTAAATTTTCAAGAAACCCTATTAGGGATTTTTTTACAACAAAATATTATTAAGAAAACTTGTTCAGAATGAAAAACTGAGTAGAACTGCAAAATTTCAAAAGGAAAGTTGATCATCGTGAAATAATAACATTTTGATGTGAAAGTTCCAGAAAGGGCACTTTTCTAAGAAAAAAGTGGGAGATAAATCTAAAAATGAAAGTAGGCCTAGCCTTTTGAAATTTTGAGAATCTACTCAGTTTTTCATTCTGAACAAGTTTTCTCAATAATATTTTGTCGTAAAAAAATCCCTAATAGGGTTTCTTGAAAATTTGCTATTTTAAAAAATCATAGCAGGCCATGAAATAATTACCCCATTCAAATAACACCGCCTATGAGATACTCTCCCTTGGTACTACCAATAAAAAAATAGAGGCCATTTGTTTTCCTTGCCCTTCATATATTTCTGAGGTGTCCAGTATCAAATTGGGACACACTATATTAGGTACCTATAAGGTGTCTCGAAAAAATAAAAATTGAAACATTTGTTGACCATATCAGTGCCTACATAAATGTTACAAATCGCGTCCTTATTTATTTATAATAGGTATTTTAGTTTTTTCAAACACAAACACAAAAAGTGGGCGAATCCGCGTTTTATAATTAGATGCCACTTCTTCAACATACATGGTGTTAAAATTTAAATTCTGTCGTACCTACATAAACAAACATTTCGTGTAATTTTAGTTAAAAATGTTCGAAGAACAATCCTTAGAAAGAGGGAGTGTTGTATCCAAAAATCGATACCCGAGGACATTTTTACACTCACAAAGTAAGCCTGCATCGTTTAAAGAACAAAACAAAGAAAAGCCGACATTCGAGTCATCAGAGGAGGGCGGGCGGCGGTGGTATGGGATCGCGGGTGGCGGGCGCGGCTGCGGCCGCACTGCCTGCCTCCGGCTCGGCCGCGCCGTCGGGAGGTGGCGGCCTCTGCGGCGCAGGGCGGCGGGCGGCCTCGAGGGTGCGACAGCGCCGTGGCGGCCAGTGTTTCCCGGCCGGCGGGATCGATCGTGGTGCGCGCAGCGGCGGCGGACGACCAGCCAGCCACAGCCCCCGACCTGCTGCTGCCGCCGCCCGCTTGCCTGCCAGGGCGCGCCGTGCGCGTTCCGCCCCGCCGCGACCCAACCGACCCCGCTCGCTGCACCACGGCCGGACGCCGGACGCCGAAGGGCCCGCAGCCCCCACTCTCCCAGAGGGAACCTCGATGCCCGACCGGGCCGCCGCCGGCCTATGTAGGTCAACTAGGATAATGTTATGAGGTAAGGGGCAGCTTGGCCGCTTCGCCGTGCCGTGCGTGGCGTGTGGATGGGGAGCGCGTTTCGGACGCGAAGCTGATTCCAGGACGGCATCGGTAATAACAAACGATCCGGACGGCAAGGCATGTCGGTAGGTCGGATATGTTTTTATATTGAGCTGCATATACGTTTATTACTACGCTGAGCTGTTATACATTTGCTCTAGTAATCAAAAAGTCATTAGGACGTTTCGAAAGAAAACGCTGACATCTCATGCTATCTATAGCGATTACTTACCTACTTGTGTAGAAATAATAGCATAATTATGAATGCCAAGTAATTATTAAACCAACAAACAATATTGTACCTATACCTACCACATCTACTTCAATTGTACAAGCTAATAACAGTAGGTAGGTCTACTATAATATCAAACCCATCCAGCTTTTTTGCATCATTGATGCAGGGTGCGTTTTTCCCAAATTAGATGTTAAACTGCTGTTTTAGTAGTACAAAGGCAGTTTCTTAACAAAATATGGACAAAAATCTGTATTAAGTTCATATACACGTTTTTTTTCTTAAAATAGCATATTATCCTAACTATATTATTTAAAGGTTGACTGTTTACCTACACAGTAAGCATCCTGAATATGAAATACTTACCCAGTAGGTATCTCACTCTTATCCCTTTTACCGGCAGTTGCAGTTACCGGCAAATAAAACTTCGAGTAAGCTCCTATTGCAAATAGAAACAAAGTGGTGCCACCATCGTATTTTTGTCTTTGTTATAGACAAAGCCAGTCTGTAAAAAGTGTATACTTAAGTTCTATATGCACTAAAATCAAAATGCCGCAATTCTGGTTCAATTTGGACAGTGTATTATTTTTTAGAGGACTTTCGGTTTGCTTATATATTTCTAGGATTACAGAACAATGACGTCAGACGGACGTCAAACATTCTATATTTATATCTTGATTTGATGCTTTATTTAAAAATTAATTTTGAGAAAAAACATGATTTCTGTAATATTTTTTGTGTATCAATTAAGTGCCTATGTGTTATGTGTCCTATACCTTTGAACCTCCTTAACATGATTTCTGTAATATTTTTTGTGTATCAATTAAGTGCCTATGTGTTATGTGTCCTATACCTTTGAACCTCCTTATATATTCGGCATTTTATCGCTTTAAAGCAGAGATATTCGATTCGATGCTCTAAAATTTCGTGATGTTAAAATAAATCAAATGCACCCTAAATTATGCACTACAAGAAGTTTGTCTTGCGTAATAAATTCAATCAATTTATTCAAATTATGGACCACTTCCATGATTTATACAACTCAACTACCTATAGAACTAAAGTAAAACTTACTGTTAAAAAAGGGACGAAATCAGTGGCGGCTGGTAGCAATAATAACTTTACCTAAGTGCTACATATCAACAAAGATAAATTTATATCAAGCGACTTCTGGTAACCTTAGGTACCTCCCTAAGACCTCTATTGGTATAAAATGCACACGTTTATAGTCAACCAACATATAACGGAAATTTACCAAAGTAAACAAACATTACTCCCGTATCTACAACGTTTACCTGTGATGGGTTATGTCCTGAGAAATATCACATTGGCCACACTCCATACACTTTTTGCGTCCCATTGTAGACAAAATCAATCATTATATCCTAAATACTAGTAAATAGTCTAAATTAACAAAAAAACACTTGAACACACGGAAATTACACTACACAAAACTGCAAACAATCAGAGAAAATGACACACTGGGATAAACAACATAACAATGCAGAGAGATTGAACGCGGCAGCGGACGGCGGCGTTGCCATGTTAGGCGATTTGAAGGTCTGTTGGCGATTTTATTAAATTGGTAATTAGCAGCATACTATAATTACATCGCGATATAGTTTTAGTTTAAAATTATCACATCCAATTTAATATAATGGGAGATGACATGTGTCTTCATTTAAACCCAATATTAACCCTCTATTTTGAACTTAAATGCTGTCAACAATAGGGTGTGTGGCATCACTCAAAAAGATGTTGGTTATTTCTCTAAGTTTCCCCTACTTACCTACCTGTATTTAAATGTAAATTTTTGGGTTAAACTGTCTAAGTCTAAGCGCATTTCGTACAAATCCAGTCCCCTCCAGTCTCCAGTCAAGTCTGGTCGCGTCGGACGCCCCCGGATTCGACTCAACCAGGTTAAGATTGAAATAAAGGCGAACTCGAAAAATTTGTTTTTAGATTGAGTGCGACACGTTCAGTCCAGTCCTGCTAACCCAGAGAGATGGTAGGACAAGGACAAACTATTTTTTTACTTTTGGCCCTTTGTTTCAAGTTCATTGTGGGTTTTGGTCGCTCTGTCGATTTTTCTCGAAAGAAAAAAATCTCTGCGACCCCGTCTATAACTATACTCCCATACAGATATTACTAACCCGCACTGCGTACTCCCTGGTCCACTTATTAATAATAATTAGTGCCCCTGTCCCTAATCAGTAGTCATATAGAAACTAAAGGAGAATCTTTATCTTCGTATAGTCTAGACAGATTACCGCGGCGCCAGTTCAGCTATTAGTAGTTTCTCTATAATATAAAAACATAGGTGCATTAAAACATAAAAATATACTTATTGAATTATTACCTGCCATTATTTAACCCTTTCGTTGTTATACTACAGAGGATACCAGAATACAGAGTTCATCTTCTCAAACGATCTTATCGGCCGTGTGAAAAATTACGTAAAAGTTTCCATTTGACAGACAAAATGGACTCTCTGTATTGTGGCCTTATCTGTGGTTATACTAAATCAATTATTGTATCCTATATGCAAAATGTTTTAGTGTGCTTAAAATACAGAGTCCATAATGCTATCAGGGACCTTACAGTTATACGAAATCGCAGGTTTGGCAACCGCGGCCGATGCTTGGGTGGGAGGAAGGCATCTTATTATTGTTCTTTTAGGCCTTCTCTCTGACCTACAGCTCTCTTCTTTTTCTTTTGTTGGAGGAGAAGAAATTCATTAAGCCCGCCACCCACATGCGTTATTTGACGAATAGTGAGGAAGGAATGTTCCTTATTTTGCAAACACCTATGATGGTTGGGGAGTTTGAGGCAAATGTCCTACACTCGCAGAACGCCAAACATTTTCTATAGGTTGTCGGTGAATTTGTACGATGCCCTTCCCTCTGAATGAGTAATTACAATGCAAACCCCTGCCCGCGCAAATCTAATTTCGCATATGCCCCTCTGTACTTATCGAACTAAATAAAAAATAAAATATACCTTTTCCGGCATTTTTTTCCGTGAAATAATTACATATTATTGCGTGCATATCATTAGAAAAGTGCTTGTTTAACCGGCTTAATAAGAAATCAGAATGTGTTTTGCCCAATTATTATTATTATGCTTCAATTTCCTCCTTTGTCGCTATAAAAATTACAACGTATGCCCCTGTATAGCGTACCTATATGGTCTAATTCGCAAATAATAAATTATGGGAACCTATGCATACTTCTGCGAAGACGCCGATAGTCAGATATGTATATGTTTTATTTAGCCTGGTATGGCTATTACAATTATATACAGAGATTATAATGTAATAATCCAAATAAATAATTTTCTTCCTGCATTAACATTTAAATTAAATTATTCGTTAAATTGCATCATTTTGAATATCCACAGGTAGTACTTTTTTAAATGTTTTTAAGTTTTTCTCTTTTTAATTTATCTGGCAATTTGTTATAATTTGTTAACCCTTTTTGAAAAATCAAGTGAAAAATATATTTATAACAAATATTCTTATTAAAATTTTGTACATGAAAATCACTAAATGATCTTGTAGAATAATTATTATGATGTTCGAAATTGACCTAATATACCTGTGTAAGCATATTGGAAGTAAATTATGTTTTAATTTAAATATGAATATAAATACTAGAAATTCTGTTAAATTTTTTATACTCACCCAATGTAATTTCTTGAGCATATAATTTATTGTAGTGTATTTGTTTAAATTTAGAATCACTCGTAAATTTCTATAAATATCATATTAAAAAAATATATCAGCTTTCCTAGTCAGCTGGTAAGTCAAAACTTGTGCGCAGTTGTCAATTGCACAACATATCGTAAATTTACTTGTTTTTTACTTGTTCTCAAAAATGTAGAAATTCTGAGAAAATCCTAAAAGATCGATATTTTTTGTGGTTTTTAAATATTCAAGAAAACATTTTTCTGTTGTGGCGATAAAAACATCATGGTCTAACTTAATTTATTACCTTTTTGACTCGCTTTTTGATTTTCTAATGTAAATCCTTATCTTCTTTTGTAAAAAATATCATTATAATGTCCAAAAATGTTTTGAGAATTAACACTGTGCACAAAAGACCACCAGTAACTTGACCACACAGATTAAAGGCACAAGTTGTTCGTGAGCGTCAGATCTTAGCATCTCCTAGCCCGTAGGTACCTATAAGAAATCTGTTGTGATACAGTAATTAGTAATAAGCGCATTATAAAACTTCCAATTTATGATGGGACACCTACTTCCGTAAGATTATAGCAATTTTCCCGTGCAGCAGGCGGGTTCTACCTGCGTTGTCGCCTACGTACACGGAATGTGGGGGCACGAGCATGATGAGGATGGTATCCAAGAATCTGGCGGTAGCAGCGGTTCACAGCGTCGATCCACGGGAAGAGTACAGAGGGACGTGCACTTCCCTCTGCTTTCCACTCGACACTGGCGGGCGTGGCGGGTGGCGGGCGGTACTGACACCGGCGGTGGCGGCCCGGCCTGGCGCGGAGGGGACGTTCACCCGATCAGCATCAGCTGTCTACGCAGCTAGTGGGCTGTTGGAACGGGCGGCGCAGTGGCAACGCAGCGCGTCGCAGCCTATGGAGCGCCGAGTTACTGGGGACTAGGGTTGATTTGTCCCAAGTTATAGACTTATTCAAAAAAATTTGTTTCGCATTTTCATCATGACTGAAACACTCTGTATATCCATCCATATCCAGAGTATATCCAGTATATCCAAACATCCACATAATATCCAAACTATATCCAAGAAGATGTACATATATCCACTAGTGACAACCCCCTCTAGCAAATCACATTGTTATTTTTGATAAAATTATCAGTCCTTATGTACTGGGTTGCATTCAAAGTTTCGGAGATATTACGGAAAAATATTCTTCAGGGTTTAACTCTAAAGCACGAAATGTTCCGAAAAGAAGGGTCTTACGAAAAAAATTTATAGAGCATTTTAGCCTTTTTTGTCCGAATTAACCGTCTTTCAAATATCTCCCAATACTTCTGGGACACCCTGAATATATAGAGGGAGAGTCAAAATGTATAGTAAATACTTTAAAGGGGTGTTCGGCAGGTGGTTTTAAGGGGGGTCTTTCATATAAAATTTTTCGATTTGGGCTTTCCTTGACAAGTTATTCGGGTCTACAGGGTGACCCAAAAGTATTTTTTTTTATTTATATCTCAATAACGGCGCTACTTAAAAATTTGAAATTTTGTATGAGTTATCTATAGTAAGGGCAGAATGTAAAGGCGAACTCGGCCATAAAATCGAGAGAGATGGGCTATGATTTTCCTACCTGCTCTCCCTTATGTTTTGGAGCGAGGCGTTCGGCTTAAAGAACCGCAAGTTATGTTCATCGACCCCACAGCACACCGACCTGGACGAAAACCCCGAATCAGCGGAATCAGCTTTTTATTTTTCGTACACCGCATTTCCAATTTATATAAATATCGCGACCGCAATTAATCGATCAGTAATAGTTTATACCCTACGTTCAATAAACCTTTTTAAAAACGAAGATTTTCGACCCCGGAACATAACTGGCGCTGCGAACAGGATAGCTGCACGGAATCCAAAGGAGGATCATCGGTTCGTCTCAACGATTTGGCAGTTATCAACGACCTGGGAGAAGAAACCTGTGCAGAGATTGGAGAACCATACGGCAGGGATGTCCAGAGCGATTCTTCTTGTCCTGTAAGTTCACTTCCTTTTTCTCATGAGTTCTGATTACCCTGAAGGTTCATTATTAGAAGATTTAGCTCATTTTTCTATTACTCCAAAAGCTCCTAAACAAAAACCTCGTTTTAAACCATATTCTAAAAATTTACCTGAAGATTTAAAAAACCCTCAAATTTTAATTTCTCAGCCCTCAACTTCAAAAACTCAAGAAATGGCTTTAACAAATACCGACATTAATAATTTGTGCAACACTCTTCCAGAATATAAACCGGGAGATAACCTCTCCACATTTATAAATTCAGTTGATAATTTAATTGCTTTTTTCACTCAACAAGGTGCTAATGCCACTCAACTATATATAATTAACACTCATATCGTTTCCAAAATTAAAAATGAGGCTCGTGATTTCTTAAATTTACACAATAAAACTTCTTGGGCAGAAATAAAGCCCCTTTTACTCCAAAAATATGGCGACCGTCGCACAGAAGAAATTTTATTAACACAATTAACCACCACAGTTCAAAAGCGTTCTGAATCTTATGATGACTATTACAACCGAATAACTTTAGCACTTAATGATCTTTTACAGCATGTTTCTTTACATGAAAATAACGCTCAGGCAATCGAGTTTAAAGCTTCGTTTTTCAGAAAACAAGCCCTTAGAACATTTTGTACTGGCATAAACAATCCCTATTGCGATCATTTATCTCATTTTGAATTAAACTCTCTCGACGAAGCACTTCAAAAATGCATAGCTTTAGATAACCACAAACAGCAACAGCAATATATGTCTTATCTTAAATCTACCACCTATCCCCGCGATTATCAAAGAAACAGTCAACCTACCACTACCAATCGCCCTACTAATCAAAATCCTCAACCACCTCGCAACCCACAACCTAATCATAATACGAATATGAACCCAAATTTTAATCAACAATTCCCTCAAAACTTTAATCAAGGTCCTTCAAACTCACCTAGAAATTTTGGCAACACAAATAGGCCCATTCCTCAAAGACAAAACCCTCCACCTAATAGACAAGTATTCAGCCCACCATCTAATAGACCCAACAATAATTACTTCCAAAATCAATATCGTCCAACTCCAACTCCTATGTCCATAACTTCAAAATTGCCGTCACAGCAAACTTACAAACCAACCCCAATGTCCACACGTACTTTCCATAATAATATAGAATGCGATTCCAATTTAGAAACCGAAGAATACTTTTCCGAAAATTTTCGAGAACAAGCCTCGGAATCTCCTCCCAATCCCGAATTATCGAATTAAATAATATTTCAAAAGCCACCAAACTTCCATTTTTCTATCTCCCTTATTCTAATCTTAAAGTATTAATAGATTCTGGTGGATCCGATACTGTAATAACTCCCGAAGCTGCACAAAATTTCGATCCAAAATATCAATTTTTTGAACCCTTTACTCTTATTTCTATGAAAACTCCTAAAACCTACTCCGAAAACCTTTATTTTCCCGTTTTTAACGAAATTGGCATTGATCAACCGTTTATAGTTAGAATTGCCGACTGGCACAATGATTTCGATATTCTTTTAGGTACTGGTGAACTCGACCAATTAGGTGCAAATATAGATTATGAAACTCATATATTTTCTATTCGTAAATTAGGCGTTTCCGTTCCATTTGAAGTTATATATCGTTCGAATAATCGACTCCGTATCCCAGTAAATATCAATAATGGTGAAGTTGTACTCCCAGAAATTACCCTTGATAACCAAACTGTACTCCCAATTTCAATACACCATGCCAATGATGGGTTTGTAGAAATACCACAACCAGAAAATTTAAATATTGACTTCCCTGAACCAATATCTGTTTATCCACTATCCGATTTTGAAGAATTATCACCTCCCTTCTCCAATAACTCATTTGATCCCAACTCTATTCGAACAAAACATCTGAATTCCGAAGAAAAGCAAAAAATTCTTGATCTATGTCATAAATTTAAAGATATTTTTTACAATGAATCATCTGATCTGTCATTTACTAGTTCTGTCAAACACGAAATCCGCACAAAAGACGAAACTCCTATTTTTTCCCGTTCTTTCCGACATCCTAAAGTCATGCAAAGCGAAATTTCTTCCCAAATTGATAAACTCTTAGAACAAAATATAATCCGACCTTCAATTTCCCCTTATTCTTCGCCCGTTTGGATCGTTCCAAAGAAAATGGATGCATCCGGTAAACGCAAGTTTCGCATGGTTATAGACTATCGCAAACTAAACGATAATACGGTTGAAGACAAATATCCCCTTCCCCGCATCGACGAAATACTTGACAATTTAGGCAAATGCACATACTTCACAACCCTCGACTTAGCCCAAGGTTTTCACCAAATTGAAGTACACCCCAACTCCGTTGAAAAAACCGCCTTCACAGTTCCCAATGGCCACCTCGAATATACAAGAATGCCGTTTGGTCTAAAAAACGCCCCAGCGACCTTCCAACGCATGATGGATGAAATTCTAAGAGAATACCTTTACAAATCATGTTTTGTCTATATGGATGACGTCATTATATTTTCCAAATCTTTACAAGAACATCTTATACATATAAAATCCATCTTTCAAAAATTCCGTGAAGTAAACCTAAAAATTCAACTCGACAAATCTGAATTCCTAAACAAAGAAGTAGCTTTCCTTGGCCACGTGATTACTCCCGAAGGCATTAAACCCAATCCAAACAAAATATCCGCAATCCAAAACTTCCCCATTCCTAAAACTACTAAGGAAATTAAAAGTTTCTTGGGACTAATAGGCTATTATCGCCGCTTCATTCCTAATTTCTCAAAAATGACAACACCCATGACACGTTGTTTACGAAAAGACACCAAAATTGAAATTGACCACCCTCAATACATAGATTGTTTTGAAAAATGTAAATCCGCTCTAAGTAACTCCCCAATTCTCCAATACCCTGACTTTTCTCTACCTTTTACACTAACTACTGACGCCTCTAACGTTGCTATTGGCTCTGTCCTATCCCAAAAAGGAAAACCAATCGCTTACTACTCCCGCACCCTTATTACCGCAGAACGAAACTACTCCACAATCGAGAAAGAACTCCTTGCAATCATAGAATCCTGTAAACATTTCCGGCCCTATCTTTTTGGTGTAAAATTCACCATAGAAACCGATCACAACCCCTTAGTCTGGCTCTATAAAATTAAGGAACCCCATTCTCGTCTCGCCCGGTGGAAACTCAAATTAGAAGAATATAATTTTGAAATTGTATATCGCAAAGGTAAAGAAAATTTTGTAGCCGACGCTCTTTCCCGTATCGAACTCAATATGCATGAATTAGACTCGATCTGTGTAAATCCTCCCTCACATGACGATGACTTTAATATTGACGACTTTATTAACGAAACTTATGAAAAACAAACTGGACTATCCACACAACACTCCACACACGAAAACCCTATTGCAACTATTCCATTTTCCGAAGAACCCATTAATTATTTTCCTAATCAAATTATCTTAAAATTTGGAAACAAACATGACGTTCAATACATCCTTAAATTCAAAAGTAAACACCAATATTACGTAACTCTTACTGAAAAAGATTGGAAAACTGACATTAAAAACACTCTCCATTCTATAATATCTCCTAATCAACGCTACCATATCCTCACAGAACAAACGGATATCCAAAAATTTATATCTGAATATGTCCGCAATACTTTTAATGAAACCGTTCGTATCTCTTTCTGCTCTAAACAAACTCAAGACATAGAGAATCCCGATAAACAACTTCAATGTGTTCAAGATTACCACAAGCAAAATCATAATGGCATACTCGAAACTCTCAATCACTTAAAACTCCATTATTATTGGCCAAATATGCGCACTACGATTTCCGATTATATTAATAAATGCGATATATGCCTCCGAAATAAATATGAAAGACACCCTTATAAACTTCCCTTCAAAGGCCCCCTATTAGGACAAAAACCTTTTGATATTATCCACATAGACACCTTTTGCTGTAATCGTCAAAGTTTTCTAACAATCATAGATTCATTTTCCAAATACGCTCAAGTTTACAATATACAAGACAAAATGAATATATCCATTCTCAGCAAATTACGTCATTACTTTTCTCATCACAATTATCCGCGCAAAATTGTCTGTGACGAAGGAACTGAATTTTCCAATAATCTCTTTAAAGAATTTTGTAAACTCCACAAAATAGAACTCCATTTTACCACAGTTAATAATCCTAACTCTAACAGTCCTATCGAACGATTCCATTCCACATTTACAGAAAAACTGCGCGTTATGCAAGATGAACGACCTAGAGAATATTTCCAAGACCTAATCACCCACTGTGTCCTTATTTATAACCAATCCATCCACTCAGCTACTGGCTACTCCCCTTTCTCAATCCTCTACGGCCCCTATATCGAAGAAATACAATTCGACGACGACTTACCTATTTATGAAAAATATAATCAACGACATAAAGATGAACTCCGCCCTTTTATTGATTCCCTTTACACTAAACTTCACGAAAAAGAAACCCGCATTTTAGAAAACCGCAACAAAAATCTACCAGATCCCACTCCTACTCCAGAACAAGGACAAACCGTGTACCTTTCCAAAAACACTCGTAACAAACTCGACGCACCCTATATACCCGCTACTGTTACCTCTACTGACAATACAAAAATTAAAGTCTTAACTACTAAGAATAAACCCACTAACTCTCATCCTAGAAAAATCAAACGCTTACGCAAACCTCCCTTGTTACAGAAACACCCTCCTAATAACCAACTGCCTGGCCCTTCAAGTGCACCCGATCCCTAATAATGGATACTATCAAGAATTGGTAGGCCAAGCACAATTATTTGACCACTTTCACCGTCACATACTTACTTTCAACTTAAGCACTATAGATAATACCCTTAAACTTTACCCCGTTAATTTAGTTCTTTTTAATACTTCAACGACTTCGTCTTATTACAAAATGTTTAATCAATATCAACTGCTTTATCATGAAACTCTTGACAATTTTCATAAACTAATTCGCCCTAGACAGAAACGTGGAATTATGAACTATATAGGTACTTTCATTAAATCAATCACAGGTAATCTCGACGAGAATGATCGTATATTTTTGGAAAAACATATTCAAGCTATCGAAAACAAGCAATCTCAAATTATTGGCACCCTCAATAACTCTACAACTTATGCCTCACAAACAATAAAACGATATAACATGTTAGTTGAAACTATTAATAATAACACAGTTAAAATTGCACAAGATATTAATCTCCTCAGCGACGAATTTGACAAATATCTCTCACTTCATAGCGAAATACTTAATCTCGATCGTTTAAATCAATTCCTTCAAAAATTACTTCGAACTATTAATTTAGCTGCATTGCAACAGTCGAACATTGAACTCTTTTCTCTCTCTGAAATTATTAAACTAGAAAATCAACTCAAATCAATCTATAATAAAGCCTCTCTCTTATCCGATAACATGCACCCTTTTGAATTAATCGAAACTGCTCAAAGTACAATAATCTCTACAGAAAGTCAGATACTCATTATCCTAAAAATTCCTATCCTTGATGAACTTGTATTCCCACTCTACCAAGTTTACCCAATCCATAACAAAGAAGATATCGTTTTGGTACCCCCTGCTGTTTACTATGGGAATAATCACATTAGAAAACTGCACCACTGCCATTCTCCTGCAACCGATCATACATCAAACTAAGAGAAGCCTCATTGCCAGCACAAATCACCCACTCCGTATCACCGAAAAATGTTCAAAAACAGAAAAAATCATAAAGCAACCAGCAATCATCCAATCACCCTGTCCAATTCAAATTGAAAATCAATGGTATACCGCCACGCAAGAAGAAGCCGAAATCCCAGCCATCGTTCCTGTCAAAATTAATCCCAAGTATCGTCTACAACTAAATCATTTACAGTCTCTTCAAGAAACACCGCAATTGTCGGCTATCCAACCCATACACCTAGATCCAGTCGTCATCTCCACAACAACCTGGTCAGCCACACTTCTTATCATCACTCTAATGTGTGTCATCATCTACTTCATCCTAAGAAAACGAAAAAGACTCCAAACACTCTTTTTCAAACCAAGAATATCACTCTCAGAACTCCAAGAACTTCAACAACTCAACAAGAAGCCCGAGGACGAACTTCCATCCTAAGGGGGGAAGAGTTATGTTCATCGACCCCACAGCACACCGACCTGGACGAAAACCCCGAATCAGCGGAATCAGCTTTTTATTTTTCGTACACCGCATTTCCAATTTATATAAATATCGCGACCGCAATTAATCGATCAGTAATAGTTTATACCCTACGTTCAATAAACCTTTTTAAAAACGAAGATTTTCGACCCCGGAACATAACTCGCAAGACCAACTTTTTATTGCTCTGTCCTTGTCTGATACATTATGTTAATAAATGGGAGTACACCTATAATAAATGGGAGTACACCTATAAAACAGGGCAGTAATTAAATATTTGGTTTATTTAGGTGATAGACTTCCTATAACAATGCAGCTTGAAGTATTCAGTGCCCAAAGTAGAAAATTAATATTAAATGTGGTGAAATATTTCCAAGAAAAAAAAAAGAGAACACACGTGAAAATTTATCGCTACTTCAATATGCATCGGAGGCGTTACAGATTAGTACAAGGACCATTTCACGAATTAGGCAAGAAGGCATTAAACAGATTAAAAATTATAAATCCAAGTTGCCTTATGCGTGTCTGACAATATAATTAATAAAATGGGACATTAAGTGTTGAGGATTCCCCCATATCATTGTATATTTAATGCAATAGAATTGATACGGGCCCAATGCAAAACTTTTTTTAATAAGAAAATTGTATCTGAGGCAATGCATGACACGGTAATGTCTATTTGGGAAGAAGCTCTCCAGGAAGTCACTAAAGAAAACTGGTCCAGTTGTATAATACATGCACACCGAGAACGTTATTAAGGATTATTGGGAAAAAGAAAAGATATGGGACGTTGACATAGACCCAATTATTATGAATTTAAATGACGATTCATATTCGGATGATAGTATTTTATATTCTGACTAAAAATTCATAACGAATTAAATGTATAGGTATTATTATTATGTTCGCACAAGCATGTGGTTACTTCTGGGGTACTCCTAGTTTGGAGTATTGTGAGGGTGAGAATTATTATTATTATTATTATTTAATTTGTAACTAAAAATATAAATATATATATTTTTTGCCTAACCATTACAATAATTATTTAAATACCTAAGACCTACTTTGAATTTCAGTATCATTATCTTTTAATTGCCAGTGTAAATTACAGAATTAATCTTCAAAAATTACAAATGAAATTACAACAGGTACCTAAGTACAAATTTTTAATCCGTCCGTTCACATCAGGTAGTAAAGCGATAATTTATTCTAGGCCTACCCTGCCTGCCTTAAACAATCAACTAGTAATACAAGACAAGTAGCTACTAGGTTTTCTATCTCTCTTCCTTTCATGAAAGGTGCTTAGCGAACTTTAAGACGTACGTCGAATACATATTGGAGGAGACATGAGTGTAATTGTGCGAGTGCAAGTAAAGCAATAGATATAGCGCTCTCTCTTTCTGCGCTTACTATACTTACTGGAAGACGCCTTAGGGTAGTTTATTCATTTACACAGTGCCCTAAAAAAGGGTAAAAACTAACAACCCTTATTAATTTTTTGCTCAAACTTTTTTGAGGTTATCTTTTTGGTCTTACAGGTCCATCATTGCAGTGTATCTTTTCATTTTGCAACAAAAGTGTACTCTTGTTTCATAATGATAAAATCAACCGTTTGCGTTGAAATTGGCAAAACGTGCCCGAAAACACCTGTTAACTTCAACATTCGAAACATACAATTTTTACCTACCGCTATCAAACGTTACACATCGACTGTACCATTTAAACTGAGAAAAAAATTCCTATGAACAATGTACCAAAACTTATTAGTTTTCAAAATGGAAAGGATTAAATTTAACAAAATTTGAACACCCTATTTCAAGAAGACCA
The DNA here is from genome assembly GCA_963920635.1 of Pseudeuparius sepicola. Lineage (NCBI taxonomy): Eukaryota > Metazoa > Arthropoda > Insecta > Coleoptera > Anthribidae > Pseudeuparius > Pseudeuparius sepicola. The sequence goes on along the minus strand of OY987302.1, from coordinate 38,223,050 downwards.
ATGCTTTTTTGACCAATCTCCAATTGGTATTTTTTTCCTTATTTTGAATGTACAGTCGATCTGTAACGTTTGAAAGCGGTAGGTAAAAATTTTATGATTCGAATGTTGAAGTTAACAGGTGTTTTGGGGCACGTTTTGCCATTTTCAACCCAAACGGTTGATTTTATCGTTATGAAACAAGAGTACACTTTTGTTGCAAAATGAAAAGATACACTGAAATGATGGACCTGCAAGACCAAAAAGATAACCTCAAGAAAGTTTGAGCAAAAAAATTAATAGGGGTTGTTAGTTTTTACCCTTTATTAGGGCACTGTGTAAATGAATAGACTACCCTAAAGCGCCTTCCAGTAAGTAGATAACACATACCAAATTTTTAAGTAGCACCGTTATTGAGATATAAATAAAAAAAATACTTTTGGGTCATCCTGTAGACCCGAATAACTTGGCAAGAAAAGCCCAAATCGAAAAATTTTATATGAAAGACCCCCCTTAAAACCACCTGCCGAACACCCCTTTAAAGTATTTAGGTACTACATTCTGACTCACCCTGTATAATAAAGGCTCAAATCTGCACTAACGCGTTCAAGTAACCATAACTTTGATGCAATTTTTGAAATCAGATATTCAGAGTGCAAGTCAAATTTTAATTTCATATCATACCTAAGTATTTGATAGAATCAACAACTTCTATAAATTCACCTTCAACCCTAACCTTTAAATTAAAATCGCAATTTTATTCCTTCTTAAACAAATTGCTTTCGTTTTATTTAATGTTTCAGTTTCAACCTATTAACTTTGAACTAGTTAGATAAAAAATTTAAATCACAATATATATTTTGCGTTGCTGAAACAAATGATTTACTTTTACTAAATATTAAAGTATTGTCGGCAAACATTTGTACTGAACAACTTTTTAAAACATTTGGAAGTTCATTAATGTACAAAATAAACAAAATTGTGGAATTCCATTGTTCGTTTATTTAGCTGAAACCACATTTCCTATTTTATAACATTTTTTAATATTATTCCAAACAAACATTTAAAGTCCACTTCTAAATATTCAGAATATTATTTCAACTAGTTCAGGCATTCATATAAACTATTTAAATGCGCACATTCCAATTCCAAAACGAAAATAACAGAAATCAGCGAAATTTCGTCGAAATGATCCTTTAATTGAACAATCACATTTAACAAACATCCGGTGGTCGCGCTAGTCGCCAGTTGCATTCATTTAATTATTTACACTGACATCTCACTAAAAAAGTAGTCGCGCCGAAAGACTGCGTCCGCGGGGAAGCACGGGGTACGCTTTTGTTGCTATTGGCTGGCCATAACAACGTGATTCAGCGCGCTTCCCTATTCCCAATTATTAGAACCACGCGACGTTGAGAGGAGTAATTATTATCCTCAGGCGTGCTCCTCGAAATTTATACTTTTGAAAACTTTGTTTTCGGATTATTTTTAACGAAAAAATAATAATCAACTCTGCCTATTGAGGAGAGCAGGAGATTATACGTCAGTCAGTCACGGAAATGAACCGTATATAGAGGAGGGGAAGATACCGGAATAAACAAAAATACATGGCGCCAACACGATCGGTGTTTTTGTTGTTGATTTGTTGGTTTTCTATTTATGTTTCCCAGCAGAGAAACAGATATGATTGGCGAATGTACTCACGTGATGGTGTTTGTGACCAACCAGAGATATGAATGTTTTGAAGTGTGGAGAGCGTTTTATACAGTGCAAAATACTTTTTATTTTACCGAAATGGTTAATAATAATTGTATTTTGTGCGGCAGATGCGCCACTGATGCCCGTAACCTCAAAACTCGGAAGTAAATAAAGTTGTATACGTTTTTTGTTATGATTTTAATGTTTGTTTACATGTTTGAATGTTTATGTTGGCGCTGATGGACAATGGCAAAACAGTATCTTCCCTTTCTCTCGCGACCAACGGAAAATACCGGCCGTGGCGCGATATCACATGACTTTAAAATAGGAGCGTTGACTGACGTATTAATAAGACTTCTCACGGCTATAGTTTCATGTCCTGGAAAGTAGATGGCGCCTATGGTCAACAATGTATTTTGCATTGTATTTTGTCTCCGGGAAGCGCATGGTGAGCCAGAGAACTGTCAAACATGACAGCCGTGAGCAGTCTTTATTAATACGTCAGTCAACGATAGGAGTTCTCATTTAGGTTAGGTTAGGTATTTTGTTGTTAATATTTTTTAGCTTTGAGTGCCTAAATTTATCCAAATAAAATAATAAAATATTTACAATATGGCAATATTTCAATGTTAGTAGTAAAAAAAATTCTATATACACTTCGGTTGAGAAGGCCATTATTTACCTCACCTATTATCCTTCGGCGCTACGCGCCTCAGGATATAAAAATGCTTGGTAAATAATGGCTCACTTCTCAACCTAGGTGTATAATATACTATTTATACCTTGAGACACTTTTATGCAGCTGAATTTTTATACTTTTAAAATAATAAAGACGTATATTTTTAACCATTTGGTAGGATTAGGGTACATTTTGTGACTAAATATCACGAAATATGTGGATGCGATGTGTAGGTACACCCTCTGTATGTATATTCTCAATGTACTAGTAACTTTTTCTAAACCGTAGAGAAACTAATCTTTTCTCTTTATAAGATATTTTAATAATACCCAACTAGGTATTTATTTTTTTACAATAGTTGTGCATTTTTATTATAATATGCACTACACCTAGGTAGGAGGCCCAATAATTATCTACCTCACGGCTATAGGACAAAATCTTAAGCTACGCCACCGTATATCATCTGTGATATGGATTTTTAGTGGAACAAATTTATTGATATTAAAAGTATGTTTTGTTGTGTTTTTAGCCTACCACTGTCCAACATCCCAATATTTCCTGTAGGGAACCCACAGTCCCGATATGTTTTTCTTCAACTGTTCGCACTGTGACCTCTTCACATAGTGTTGAGTGTAAAGTTTTTTCTGACAAACTTTTTCCAATAATTGCAAATTGCAATTGCAAATAATTTTTTAAAATTAGGAAAGGGCGAAATGTTAATTGTATAGGGAATATCTTCCTTACCTTTTATGTGTAGGTACACCCTCTGTATGTATTCTCAATGTACTAGGTATAGTAACTTTTTCTAAACCGTAGACTCTTTATAAGATATTTTAATAATACCCAACTAGGTAGGTATTTATTTTTTACAATAGTTGTGCATTTTTATTATAATATGCACTACACCTATATAGGTAGATATTATACCTACTTTTTAATTTTTTCTATGTGGAAGAGGCCCAACAATTTTCTACCTCACGGCTATAGGACAAAATCTTAAGCTACGCCACCGAATATAATAATATAATATAATATATAATATAATATAATACCAGTATACAGGATAAACATAAAAAAAAACCAATGTAATAATATAGACTGGAAAGGCCGAAGATCAAATTTAGAGGTAAAAAACCCCGTCCTTGTTTTTCATCTTAAGCAAAACAAAACATATATACAGTGTGTTCCCTTTTAAGTGGAAACACCCTCGTAAAATTTTTGTTTTTAAAGATAACTGAATGGTAATTTTTTTGCTTTGAAGAGGGCTCGGAGCAGGACTTTTTGAGCCAAAAACAGACATGAATCCTAACACTCATGGCCTACTACGATCATGCTTATACCCCCAAATTTCGGAAAGTCATATTAGCGATTTTTTCCCCAAAGATCTGACTATTCCATCTTATTGGGCATCTCCTAAAATGCTTATGTACCAATTTCTATTGAAAAATACCGTATGGTCCTTTTTTTACAACAGCTTGAAATTTCAAAATTCGGGTTCCTGAAAAGTTGAAAAATAACACAAATAACAATCACACTGCCCGACACAGTTATCCAATGTTAAATAATATTTAGGAAATAATAATAATAATAATAATAATTCTTTATATGGAGGACTATTGGTTCGCTTTGAAGCTATAAACAAAATTTTCTATTTTCATTCCTGCATACGTTAAAAAATACTCTTAATAATATAAATAATATCTTCAATTTTCGCTTCTTCAGCTGGTTGATTAGATCATACCATAATTGAAGACCTCGGTGCAAAAACCGGACAAGTCCACTTTTGGGTAAAATTGACTTTTTCCACTACATTTATTTATTAAAATATCGCCGATCGATTGGTGCAAGAATCAGCCAAGTCCAAAGCAGAATAAGGTTGATATATAGCTTTAGGACTTGACCGCTCGCATTCTTGGGTGCAAGAACCAGACAAGTCCAGGAGTTTTTTCATTTCCCCAAAACTTATAAATATGGGTAAAATTGACTTTTTCCACTACATTTATGTATTAAAATATCGCCGACTGATTGGTGTAAGAATCAGCAAAGTCCAAAGCAGAATAACGTTGATATATAGCTTTAGGACTTGGCCGCTCGCATTCTTGGGTGCAAGAACCAGACAAGTCCGGGAGTTTCTTTTTCATTTTCCCAAAACTTATAAACTATGGACTTGTCCGGTTTTTGCACCGAGGTCTTCAATTCCAAAATAGTGTTTATTCTTCCGCAAAAAAAATCACCAGAAATGCGCTAGGAAATGCACGTAAATTAGAACAAGTTCTAAATGCATGCATTTTGTTGCAGCAACTCAGTTGCATGCATGGAAATGCACAAGTGAGAACCGAGGTGAGAACCCTACTTTTATGGGAGAACATATTATTTCTTTATAAAGGGTGTCAGCAAATTACACTGACAACACTTAACAAATGATAGGAAATGTGATGTTAAGAACTTTTTTAAATAAACATTTGTCCGCTGACGCTTTGTTTTTAACATACAGCGTGTTAAAATTAACTTATAAAAATTATTTTTTAAAATTATACGTGGAATTACTAAAGATATCGACTTCAAATTTGGTAGGGATCATAATGTCGTAAAGTGCTATTAAAACAAAGTAATGCAGGAATTTTTAAAGCGCCAGTGGCTTGCGTAAGGGTAATGCGAGTTTCCGTTTTTCAAAATAACGTTTACGCCTATGGATTTTTTAAGTAAACGGAAATAGTTCTGCAATCCACAATCAATTGTTCTAAACAGAAAATGTCTCAAATTTACTGAAAAAGGACTCCCTCTAAAATTGAAATTTTAACTGAAAAACATTAATATTATTATATCTACATTATTTCTTAAAAACACAAAAAATCCATAGAAGGCTTTGGAACTATGATCAATTTAGTGGCCATGAACAAATGACTTTTTCAACTGTCATACAAAGATGTTAGGTTAATAATCATTTTGTATGATATTATTAGAAATATAGCATAACACGCAATTTCTACTTTTTTATTGTTTATCTAACAGAACAAATTCAAAGTACACGCGCCAGGCTCGAGAGTCGAGTGTCAGATCGTGAATGCTGATCCCCGGTCGAGACAGACGTCATCCGGCGGCTGGACCCGGCAGCCCATTGTTTAGTCTAGCGCTGGACATCCAACACGGCCAGACTGACAGGTGTTCCGTTCTCGGAATCATCCTCCACGGAAGCACACGAAGACTCTGTAACATATTAACCTTACGACAAACCAGAGCCAAGGTATATCTTAACCTTGCAGCAAATCAAAACTAAGGTATATTTCAACCTTACAACAAATCAGAGCCAAGGTATATTTCAACCTTGCAGCAAATCAAAACTAAGGTATATTTCAACCTTACAACAAATCAGAGCCAAGGTATATTTCAACCTTGCAGCAAATCAAAACTAAGGTATATTTCAACCTTACAACAAATCAAAGCCAAGGTATATTTCAACCTTGCAGCAAATCAAAACTAAGGTACATTTCAACCTTACAACAAATCAGAGTCAAGGTATATTTCAACCTTGCAGCAAATCAAAGAATATTACTTGCCAGCATTCGTAGTTGCTGTAGTTTCACTCTCCAAAAAATCCAACAAGTCGGACATTTCAGTTGCCAACGACCAGGTCGTTGGCCACAACCTTAGTTGCTCCTTAGCAGCTTTTATAATTTTATGTTTACTTGTACCGACTCGTTTCAATTCATAGCGACCTGCTTTGGTAAGTTCATAATTTCGTAGGGGCCCAAAAATTCAAAATTCGACTTGCTAACATGAAACTTGCTTGCCCTATGTACCAATACAAAATCCCCAACTGAATATTGAATGGTGTTTCATCTGTTTCTATTTCATTTCTCCCCTAGAGATTCGCTCGGAGCAAGTCATTCCTTCACTCGTTGTCTATCGAGTGACAAATTTCGTATTGGTGTTATATCATGCGACAGGTCATTTAAAACCGCCTGTATTAGTGGAGTTGCCGATTCGATTCCAATGAGGGCATGTAAAGGACTAATATTAGTTGTCTTTTGTACTGTGGTATTCAAAACCAGCTGGATTTTCCAAAGTATGTTTGGCCATTCTTGTTTTAATCGTGTTTCAATGCGAATCAAGTTCATAATTGTACGTATGTAGAGCTCGACTTGCCCTCGACTGCTCTATGAATGTCGGGCGTCACATAATGATATTGAATGTTCCATTCATCAAAAAACTTACAAAGCGACAAATTGTGAAAATTTGTACCGCTGTCCATTACAAATAACTTTGGCATACCGAAACATGAAATAAAAGTTTGCAGTGCTTTTTGTCTCATCAGCTTTGACAGTTCGTGTTTTCTTGACAGCACAGACGAGACAATGCCTAACATAGTTTTGGACAAATTGTCTCAAGCGTGGAAACCAAAAGTGCGCTGCAATTGACTTCAAGGTTTTATCGGTACCTACATGACACTGTTCGTAATGAAATATACGCAAAAGTCCTAACCTACTCTGCCGAGGTACAAAATAACGGACAATTTTTGTTTTATCACGTAAGATTTGTTGATGATAAAGAAGGCCGTCCTTTTCTAGATATTATTTAGAATCTAGCTTTCCTTCTCTTAAATCTGGCAACATCTGTTGAACTTCAGCATTACCCTTTTGTTCAATATGTAACCATCATTGATGGCATTTCACGCGTAGCACAGAAATTGGATTGCGACTGAGGAAATCAACATGGTTTAAAGCAGAACCTTTACGATAAATAATTTCAAAGTTGAAATCTTGTAAATATGTCCACCAACGAGCGATTCGGGGACAAATTTCCTTTTTATTTATGGTTGATTTTACAGAATTACCATCGGTGACAATTTTAAATTTGATACCAATTAAATAGACACGGAAATATTTTAGCGCGTTCACGATAGCTAATGTTTCCAATTCATATGAATGGTATCTAGATTCATAAGAAGTGGTTCTTTTACTAAAATAAGCGAGTACTCAATTTTGACCATCATATTTTTGAAGTAAAACAGCTCCATACCCTATTGAACTTGCATCCGTGTGCAACTCGGTCGGTAAATCTGGATTAAACACTACTAACAAAGGTTGAGATGTGAAACAACTAATAGTGTAATTCTTTGCTTCCTCGTGTTTGCTTCCCCAAATGAAAGGAACGTCTTTCTTCGTCAAATGATTAATACAAGCAGTTTGCGTAGCAAACTCTGGAATATATTTTCTGAAGTACCCAGCTAACCCCAAGATTTGTCGAATTTGCTTTACGTTTGATGGTGTTGGTAAACAAGTCAGAGCCTTAACCTTAACCTGAACTTATCTCGCGACCTAAATACTCAACTGTCGACTGAAAGAATGAACATTTTTTGATATTCAAGGAAAACCCCGCTTTTTGTAATGCAACTAAAACTTGCTCTAAATATTTCAGTCCTTCTTCAACAGTCGTAGAAGGTATGAGAATATCATCCATATATACAAGAGCAATCGTGTATTTAAGTTCACCTAGAGCGACATTAAGGGCTCTCTGAAAAACAGCAGGCGTGTTGCAAAGCCCGAAGGGCATTCGTCAATATTCGTAATGTCCGTCCGGCGTAACAAACGCTGTTTTGTGTATGGAATCGGGATGAATTGGGATTTGATGAAACCCCGATGCCAGATCTAATAATGTAAAAAAAATTCCTTTGTCTAAGCGATCTAACTGATCGTCAATTCTTGGTAAGGGAAACTTATCTTTGACTGTATGTGAGTTCAACTCGCGATAGTCTACACATAGTCTGAAAGAACCATCCTTTTTCTTCACTAGTAAAACCGGACTCGCGTATGGCGACGTACTTTCGCGTATAATGTTATTTTTTAATAAATCTGCAATAATTAATCGAACCTCTTCTCGTTCACTAGCTGCAAGACGATACGGGCGTCGTGAGACAATGTAATTGTCGGTTAAATTAATTTCCATTCTTGTCATTTTTACCTCCGCGACTGCAGTACCACGTGTTATATTGTCTACAAAAGATCTCAACAAATTATTTACTTTAGGTACCTGTAATTCACTGTCGGTGTCTTCCGAAATACGCAAAACTCTGGGAAGCTGTTTACTGATAACGCGAGTGCCATCACAGTCGGTCACCGCAGCTGGATTAGTGTTAGTAAATAAATTACAGCCAATAATAACATCGTAATCTAAATGTATAGCCAGAACTACCAAAAATGTTAAGCTGGTTTGTTGGCCCGTGATCTCAACAGCTGCACTAAATTTATGCTTAGCTAAAATTTCGCTGGCGTAATACCAGCAATAAAACAGAAAAAACAAAAGCCTTGGATTACTCAAGGGATACAAATGTCCTCTACCAACTTAAAATTTTTGCACTATATACGGAAATTTACGACTAATCAACACTTCTATGACTACTATAACAGGTACAGAGGAATTTATCGCCTAGTAATATCTGCAGCAAAACAAAAGTACTACAAGCATAGAATTGACTCAGCCACTAACAAATCTAAGGAGACTTGGTGCATTGTTAGTTTCTTAAGAGGTTCAACGGCAAGACCAAAGGTTGATGAGACTGCAGTTGACTGTAATGTTTTGAATGCTTTCTTTTGTTCGACGGCCGAATCACTTACCAGTGTATCAGATCCTATAACAGACCCCTAATCTTACCTGAGGGAGATCTCCATATCAGATTCCTTCTATCTCGGTCACACCGATGTTGCTGAGGTTAGCAGAATTCTTAGCCAAATTAAGAACAAAAAGACGTCAGGTGTAGACGACTTATCTTTGAGGGTTTTTGAGTGTCTCCCGATGCCAGCCCTGGAGGTTTTGGTTCATGGGATCAATATGTCCTTTGACCTGGGCGTTTTTCCATCCCAACTCAAGATGGCTGTCATCATACCTTTGCATAAAGGAGGGGATCAGGATGACCCCTCTAACTTTCGTCCAATTGCTCTGCTTCCTACTTTATCCAAAATAATTGAAAGACTTGTAAAGGAAAGGCTATTGAGCTTTATCAATCGTCATAGTATCCTCTCTAAGCGTCAGTTTGGTTTTCGTGAGGGTATGGGCACTGGAGATGCCATGTTCCACTTTCTGAACGAATTATACATGGCCTTGAATGAGGGTAACTTTGCTGTGGCGGCTCTGTGTGACTTTTCTAAGGCATTCGACTGTGTCCGACATGATGTGCACCTAAGGAAGCTTGCCTGCTACAGTATTAGAGGAATTGCTCTTGACTGGATTGCTTCTTATTTGTCTGGTAGAACACAAGTGGTAAGATTTGGTATTGTATTTGAACGACTTAGCGGGACTAAATATCTGTGGTCGTTTCACCCTCTTTGCAGACGATACCACAGTTCTGTGGATGGGGGGTGATACCACTGCATTAGAACAGACTGTTCAAAGAGAACTTAAGGTAATAAAGACATGGTGTGATGCCAATTATTTATGTCTGAACTTAAAAAAAACTAATTTACTTTCCTTTAAATTTCACGCTGGTACTTTATCCCTTAATGGGGATGCATTACATAACAATGCTACAAGTAAATTTCTGGGTCTGTATATTGACATTAACCTGAAATTTCATGAACACATTGATGCTCTTGGTGCTAGGGTTGCCTCCGGTTGCTATGCAATTAGAATAATATCTGGGGAGCTCGGTCCAGTTGTGGCAAGGCAGAGCTATTTTGCGCTGGTTGAGACTCATCTCAGATATGGATTAGCATTCTGGGGTTTTTGCTCCCAGTATCTGTTTAACTTCTTATTTAGACTACAAAAGAGGGCTGTGAGATGCATTTGTAGGGCCACAATACGTAGCCACTGTAGACCCCTTTTTATTAGAGAAAAAAATCTTAACTCTTACTGGGCTATTTATTCTGGAAACAGTGTCATTTGTTTATAAAAAGTTTCGTAATAGACCTTGGAACCATGCTCATGACACTCGCAATATTGATAATATATGTCTGCCAATACCTAAAAGTTCTGTAACAAAAAACTCTATAATATATGAAAGCATCAAAATGTATAATCACCTGCCATCAGAACTGAGAAATTGTTTCCTCCAGAAACATTTTAGAATTTCAGTCAAGGAATTCCTAATAGGCAAACCATATTACAGTCTGCAAGAATTTTATAACGAAACATTTTAATGTTTACCCTGTGTTCACCTTGTGATATTTTTGTATTATTTATATTTTATAGCTTTGTCAATAGACTCATTGTATTCTTCGGACAATAAAGCATGTTTTATTATTATTATCTAATTAGATCAGCACGAAAGCGTTCGATGTATTTATCCGTCATCAAAGAAATATTCGCTCCAGTATCAATCAAACCCATATAACTTTTTTTATTTTAACTTCTGTCGGCACTATAATTTTGTCAGACGGCAGACGTGTGAAGCGCACGGCATCGCGACGGTGTTCTATGGAATTTTTAAGGAAACATTTGCTTTCCGTATGTCCTGTTTTGAAACAGAACGTGCATTTGTTTGAAGCCCCGGGCGTATTAATAATATACAATCGATTATTGGATTGTGTTGCTGTATTATTCTTATTTACAATTTGTGATGGAAGCTGTTTCGAGGAACTGCTTAACGTACAATTTCGCTGGACGTGACCTGCGCAGTAGGCTGGGCCGAAAAAAACTTTTATTATGTGATTTTGGAGGGGTAGTCAAAAAAAGTTGTCTTACGGGCATGAAAAACTACCAAAAAAAGCTGGGCCCCATAAAATAAAATTTAGCCGCCCCCCCTCCTCCCGTGAAGGGTTGATTTTTTAAAAATAAAAAATTTCGATTGGGGTAGTTACCAAAACATTGCATTCGCTCTACAGAATACAGAAAAAAAAATTGAACGTCAAATTTTGAATTTTAGCCGCGCCCCTGTGCTCTTAAATATTCTTGCAACCCTAAAAAACCTACTTATTTTTTATTTCGGACAGTTATACGATAACGAAATAGAAAAACTATTTTTAAAAAGTTGTTCTAACAGTTACGCAGAGACAATGATTCATGTTACAGATCAGACAGAACTAGTTACAATATTTTAGCTTCAAAGCTTAAATACATAGTAGATAACATTGAGTAAAGGAGTAATAGGGGTCTTTTACTCGATAATAGAGTAATATAAAATGCAAACTGTCCGCGCACTCAGCGTTTATCAGCATTTTCACGTGAAAGGGGTCCATTCTTCTTAGGGATATAACTCCTCTCTGCTTAAGAGAAAAATAGTAACCTGGAGGGTTGATTTTCCATTTTCTTCTCCACCATTTCTATCTTGACTTGTCCTCTTCTTATCTTGAACTTCCTTTGGTAGATTCTCTATGCGACGTATCCAATTAATAATCGAATACTAATAATAACAATGTTTGTAGCAAATCCATAACTTAAGGTGTGTATCTTTTCTATATGGGGAACTTATAGAAGTGTAGATTTTTCTTGAAGTTTGTGAATATTTTCTAAGTTGAAGAGGTTTTGCCCGTAGATTATCGATGAAGTTTAAAACTTAAAAGTTGTGTATCTTCTCTATATCGGGAACTTGTAGAAGTGTAAACTTTTCTTAAACTTTGTGGATATTTTTAAGTTGATTGTTTGAAGTTGGAAAGGTTTCGCTTGTAGATAATCGATGAATTTTAAATCGTTGATTTGAATTTCTGGCAAGGTGAATAGATTTTCTTTTAATTTCCTCATTTTTATTAATAATAAATTAAAAGTAAAAAAATATTTTTAAAAAAAGCTTTTATTTAAATGCGCTAAAAAGAATAAAATAATCTTTTCTTTTAAAACTTTTACTATCAACTTATAACGTCATTCCACAATTTATATGATATAAAAGCTTGTCGCGAGATTTAAGTTTTCAAACTAAGTAAATACCACTACTTAAATCTCGCGACAAGCTTTTATATCATATAAATTGTGGAATGACGTTATAAGTTGATAGTAAAAGTTTGAAAAGAAAAGATTATTTTATTCTTTTTAGCGCATTTAAATAAAAGCTTTTTTTAAAAATATTTTTTTACTTTTAATTTATTTTGTAATTTTTAGTTTGGCCAGGTGTCTGAGTCTATTCATCTCAGTTAACGCATCATTGTTGCAAGGTCATTTGCCGGTTAGTTTAGAACAGTCTAGCTCTTCAATGAGGAGACCTTCTAATGACCATCTTGGGTGTTCCGCCATGTTGGATTTAGAATGACGTCACACATATAATCATGCATTGTCATCCAAATTAAACGTGTGTACAAAATTTCAGCTCGATCGGTTGAAATTTAACTAGTCCGCCATCTTGAGTGTTCCGCCATGTTGGATTTAGAATGACGTCACACATATAATCATGCATTGTCATCCAAATTAAACGTGTGCACAAAATTTCAGCTCGATCGGTTGAAATTTAACTAGTCCGCCATCTTGGGTGATCCGCCATGTTGGATTTAGAATGACGTCACACATATAATCATGCATTGTCATCCAAATTAAACGTGTGTACAAAATTTCAGCTCGATCGGTTGAAGATATCTGCTTCAAAATTGAGTTGCAAGATTCCACCCGAACAAATTACATACATACATACATACATACATTGCAAGTTAAATAAAAGCTTTTAAATAGGAAGTCATTGGTTTTTATTCTGCAATTTTCTGGTAAATGTATTAAATTTGTTTCATTACTAATTTTGATTTCTTCTTTCTTTTGTCAATTCGTTGAAATTTTAAGTGCTTCTTCAGCAGGAATGGCAATAACATATATTCGCTGTTAGTTGCCTGTATTATTGTGTTTATTATGTTTGGTAAACCATGGCAAAATTTTCCTTCTGCCTCTTTGTCGTAAAAATTATTTATTTATTAAGCCTCTTTTATTCCTATTATGTACCCTCATTTTAGCTTTGATTTTAGCCCTGCAGGAATCTATTACCCGAAAGGGGCGCGGCTAAACTTTAACGTATGACGTCCAGTTTTTTTTTCTGTGTTATTTAGTGCGCTCAGTGTAATTTAGTAACTACCCCTAGCGAGTTGTATTATTTTTTAAAAAACACCCCTTAAAGGGCGGAGGGGTGCGGCTAAATTTTAACTGATAAGGGTCAGTTTTTTTGTATAGTATTCCGCATCGGTAAGACAAGTTTTTTTTACTACCCCCTCAAGAAAATCAGAAAAAAGTTTTTTTTTGCTCTTTTCGGCCCACCCTACCGCGCAGCCACAACAAAAACAAGTCGACCTATTCATCACAGCAGACCGTTATAATCGAGGGCGCTTTATACCGGGTGCTTCTGTGTCTGATTTTACATTACATCATAACCCGAAGTTTGTTTGCTTAAAGTGCCTAAATATGAGAACAAATCCGCAATCGAATCAGAATTTCGCATTGTAACCGATTCCTGGATTTTAGGTTCTTTAATTCTATAAACAATTAATTCAATTAAGTCTGCTGGTATAGGTGTTAAAGGAATTACTATTGCACATACACGCTTCATACAGCAAACGTCCTAAAATTTTCTTCGGAGGGACTGCCTCCAAAATATCAGTTTTGAAATTAGTCCAATTACGTACAGTTGGAATCCAACAATTAAACCAAATTTTTGCATCTTTCGTTATGAATCGGCCAACTCTTACCAATACCTGCAGGTCAGACCACATGAATTCTGCTTTGATCTCCTCCACTTGCTCTATCCAATTTTGGGCATCGTGGATCTCCGGATCAAAGAAGGGCAAATCAATCTGATCGGGCACAGCACCACATTGCTTAATGTACTTCACCATTTCCGCCATAAATTCTTCCATGATGAAGGCCGTTTTGGTACAACGCGCGCAGGTAAAATGGGAAGCGCGAAAACGATCCCGCCGCTGCTGTAGAAATGTAACAGAACGCGCAATTTCTACTTTTTTATTGTTTATCTAACAGAACAAATTCAAAGTACACGCGCCAGGCTCGAGAGTCGAGTGTCAGATCGTGAATGCTGATCCCCGGTCGAGACAGACGTCATCCGGCGGCTGGACCCGGCAGCCCATTGTTTAGTCTAGCGCTGGACATCCAACAATATAATTTATACATTTAAAAAAAGTTCTTAAAATCGCATTTCCTATCATCTGTCACGTGTTCACGGTGTAGTTTGCGGACACCCTGCATACAAAAAAATCAGTTTTATCTGATATTTTGTGTGTATATGTAGATTTTGAATTTTATTTGAATTTAAAAAAAGTAAATTGAAGGCCTTGTTTCAGAATAATGATGGCCGCGGGTAGTTTTTCATGTGAATTTATATACATAGTTATTTATATTTGAATAAATAATAATTATTATATAAACATGTAAAGCACGTCTTTGTCCTATCTGTACCTGATACGAATTCATTTAAAGTTTACTAAAGAAAATTGTCCTATCTTTCAAAAGTCTAATATCTGCTTAAGTTAATTAGATATAAAAAAAAAGTTAAACGTAAATATCTCGAAACTAACTTTTATTCAGTTAGGACGCTTCAGCTTAGCACGGCAGTATTTTCAGTGTAGCATATAACTTTAAAAGTGGAATTTTTAAGGTCATTATTAATAGGAAAAGAGATTGTTTGGGCAGAATGGCCAGATAATCCATTAAATATTACCTTTTTAGATAGTAGAGTGTCATTAAAGTGAATAATAATATGTTGTCTATGGCACATTTTGATTTATTTAGTAACCAAATCAACTCTGGTAGCCTCTAGGAGCACCGGGTAAAGAAAAGCAGAACTGAAAGCATGAACTAATCCGTTGACTTTTACACTCTCCTCCAATAAATTGATATTAAAATCACCACAGATTACAATTTTGTTAAAAGTGCTTTTGTCCATAAGTCATTCCAAAAATTCATTCAATTTTTCAAAGACAAATTGATATCTATATCAGGTAAAGACCCAGAAACTCTGTATGTACAAACCACAAATATTGTTTCACTTCTAGTTGTGACTTTTGCAGTAATTATTTCAAAATTCCTGTCTATTGGAGCAATTTCTTTTTTAGAAATCTCTTGATAATCAAGATTTTGTTCCAAGAGTATCATTACAGCTCCTCAATATAGATGCTTTCTGTTATAATAACTCGCAATATGATAACCAGGAAGGTTAACATAAGACACATCATCATATGTACCGGCACCATCGCAATGACAAGACCCGGCAGCTGAAAGTGATGAGTCATCCAAGGGAGGTGGGCCTAAGGTGCCAAATACAAATTTCACGATGTCAACTTGGTAAATTTGGTAAAAAAAAAACATTTTAAAATTATTGTTTACATATATAGCTCATGGCTTTACAACACGGATAATAATCTACGAGTGAAAACCACATTTTCAAGGGCTCAAGCAAATGTGCTGTTGGCTCCTGTCTGGACTTCATTATTGTGTTGCATCCTAAATCATGCCTACATAATACCTTTCTGATTTGGTTAACGTTACACCATACTGATGATTTCCAAATAGCATGAATCACTTTCTTTTGTAGGTATTCTATTTTTTTCATGTTTTTGTTTTAATTTTTTTATTATGTTTGTTGGGGCTTAAAATAATAAATGTATATTGTTTAAAATATTTATTTCATTTACAAATCACAAACCCTTTTATATCTCTTTTTCGGTATGCGTTGCGACGCCATTAAGTAATTTTTCACATCTTATTAGAAGTCACAATTATGTAATTTTGCATGTCCTATTACACGTCACCATTAAGTAATTTTGCACGTCTTATTAGACGTGTTTTCTGTGTCGAAATTTTCGTCGATCGACTTAATGCGGTACGTCTATTCAACGTAGAAGAAACATCTTTTTTCTGGGCTAGGACTGTGTAGAAACAAAATCTCTTTTGATGGCCTTAACCCACTTTTCCCTTAAAATGAGGTCTTTAGGGAGGTAAAAGCGGACACTTTGGTACAGGGTATTAAGGGTCTATCTTTAAAGGTTAGGGAGTTATTTTAATTTTAAATAAAAAAGGTGCCGCTTTTGGGAATTTATTACTCAAAACCAAATAAGATTTTAGGCTATAACTTGGACTGGAGATTGCCTCTTACACCTAGTTAACAATTTTGGACCGATATTGAGATAAAGTTCTGAAGAACATACCGGGCGATTCACTTACGCAAATCCTAAGTTTACTCGCTAATTTTAAATGGAACACCCTATATTTTATTACATGTTTGGAAAGCCCTTAAAGAGTATATACTTTTTGGTATAGGGTCTAACTTTAAAAGTTAAGGTGTTATTTCCATTTCCATTCTAAGAAATAGCTTTAAAGGGTCGGCCCCTTTAAATGATTAGGGTGTTAAAATGTCACTTTTAAAGATGTAAAAAATAAAGACATATTTTGTTAATTTTTGGTGTACTGCAAATACTAAAAAACCTAATGGCACGTGAAGAAATGAAGTTACCGCATAATAAATTATGATAGCGGCTTATGTTATTTATTTATGGCGTTACAGGTAGGTATTCAACTATTTCCAATACACCAAATATTAACAAGAATATGTATTTTTATTTTTTACATTTTTAAATGTCACATTTTGACACCCTATTTATGTAATTGGCCCTTTTAAAGCTATTTCTTAGAACAAAATGGAAATAACTCCTTAACCTTTAAAGTTAGAACCCATAACACCCTATACCAAAAAGTATATACTCATTAAGGGCTTTCCAAACATGTAATAAAATATAGGGTGTTCCATTTAAAATTAGCGAGTAAACTTAGGATTTGCCTAAGTGAATCGCACGGTATGTTCTTCAGAACTTTTAAGGGCTTTCTAAAAATGTAACAAAATGCAGGATATTCCATTTAAAAAACATAACTTTGGGTCGCCACTACTTATTGGAGCACCCTGTATATTGGAAAATATTTTTGGAATGTAGTACCTACTCCCGTTTCTCTACAAGTTTTGTCTATGCTTTTTTTCTAGAATTAACAATGTAGAAGATATAGACAACCGCGGCCTACGTAACTCACCCTGTATAATGGCATTTTTTTAATTGTTATTATGTTTATTGCAAATTATGTGTTCTTCTATCACAGATCACTACACAATCATGTTGAATATTGAATACTGTGATGAGGGCTCTCCAGAATCTTCTAAACACATGGCTCAAGTAAAGTAGACTGTCTAATCTTTAATAACCTAATTTCAATGGAAAACTGGGCCAGTGTCTTGGAATTGAGGGATGCAGAGCTGGTTGCTGAAAAATTCTTGTAAATTACACGTCATTCTTGAAAAATCTAAGATAAGGAAAATATTCCCGATTAAAACTAAAAAGAAAATTAAACCATGAACCATGAATAACTAATGGTATTATTAATGGCATAAAAGGAAATGATAATCTGAAGGAGTTACTTAAGCATTACAATGAACACAATAAAAAAATGTTACTGAATATAATAATCTGAATAAAATCATACAAAAAATGAAAACATGAATATAATAATGGGGAGATAGAAAAAGTGGCAAGGATATAAAAAGGATTTACAAGGTTCAGATGCATTAAACGAGAATAAGAAAAAACGAATAATTTTTCTATTAAGAGCAACAACATTGATTTCCCAAACCATGACCGATTTCTGCAATGACTTCTTTGTAAATGTAGGTATAGATATGTATAGAACAATAAGGAAACCAGCTAGCACAATTAGAACTGACCACAATTCCCTTTCCTCAATGTTTCTGAAACCAACTAACTCAAATGAGATTATAAAGCATATAAATTCCCTAAAAATAATTGTGGCCCTGGTATCGACGGTATAAATTCTAGACTAATAAAATACTCTGACTTACAGTTTGTAGTTCCATTGTTCCATATAATTATCTATTATATATCTTCCGCACTGGAAGAGTATCAAGTTATTTTAAAGTTGCAATTGTTATCCCTGTACATAAAGCTGGGAATAAAAAATGACATCAACAACTATCGCCTCATAAGTGTTATGATTTAAATAAAAACAACAAATGTTTGGCTGCCTTCTTGGATCTTGTAAGGGCGTTTGATAAGGTGGTGCCTCCTGAATCTCTTCTTGAGATACTACAGCAGTATGGAGTGAGAGGCATTGTATTGAATGTCTTTAATTTGTTATTTGAGGGATAGAACGCATATTGTTAAAGTAAATGATACCACCAGTGACACTAAATATTATAATTGGAATTCCGCAAGGCACTGTACTGGGCCCACTGCTTTCTATAACCCACATAAACTCCTTGGCTTGTATTAATATACAGAATGGATCGGTAATATCGTAATATCTTACGCCAATGACATTGTGGTGCTGTTTTCGAGGAGTTCCTGGACTACATCTCAAGAACATGCCGTTGACAGTATAGATACAATAAAAAATTGGCTAGATACTTATAAACTTTACTAACGTTGAATATCTCAAAAACCAAATACATTGCTTTTTCACTAACAGCAGCTAATCGCCCCAATTTTCATAATATGTATGTCGACAATCTGCAGGATACTATATCTAAAACTAATTCTATTAAGTATTTGGGTGACACAATAGATAACTATCTAAATAGGTAAGTACCTAAAATTTTATGTTATAAGAGAAATTTTAAATAAAAAACTTCTAACGTTAATATAATATAGAGTATTGGTCGAGTCACTAATGAGATATGGTTTGGTGGTGTGGGGTGGTCTGTATCAGAGTTCCCTAAAACCATTATGTATTGTGCAGAATTATATTATTAGTGATGTATAAATCTAACAGACGATTCCCTCTAATCTTTTTTACTCCGAAGAAATATTTGATGTCTGCTTACTCTACTGTTTGTCAACTTGTTCTTATATACATAAAACTAACAAGTCATATGCATATAAAGCACAATTATGGGACTAGAATAAAAATGTAAATAGACATTTAGAAATTCCAATTAACCCTTTCATTGCACATGCCATGCGCAATTATTTACTGGTTGCGAGAATATTCGTCTGGAGCAGTACAGTTCACATCTGTATTTTTTTAAATATTTATTTTTGTATTTTTTTATATTCGTTTTAGAAAAAAATAAAAACTTATGTTCATGTTATGACTTGTTTTACTAGTTTCAAGAAATACATATATTTTGCAAAATAAAGCATATAAACAATAGATAAATTTATAAAAAAATGCCTAAACGTAGTAAAGAAAAATTGCCAAGTGCACCTGAAATAAAGTAGTTAGCGTCTGTATATTTTTTTAAATATCTTTGTGTGAAACAAGATGTGTGAGAAAATCAGACTAGAGCAGTGTGATCAAATTTAATTTGAGTCGTGACATTGTCGGATGCAGCACGTTTGGTCACACTTAACTGCCACCCATGAGCATGGATGAAACACATGTGCAAGAAAATTTAACAAGAGCAGTGAGATCCAATTTAATTTTGAGTCGCGATATATCTCGTCTGGAGCAGAACCTCCTTGCGAGAAAATTCGTCTTGAGCTGCGAAAGGGTTAATAATAATGCGAACAATTTAAGAACATTTACTTATTTGGACCCTAAAATGTATAACCTTTTTCCGTACCAAATTAGAACAATGACTAGTCATAAGAAATTTGTACCAAATTGTGAAATATTTGTTTTCCAGAATTTAAATAGTTTTAAGGACCTATTTTGAATTATTGTTGCCTCTGAGAACTGCAGTTGCTTTTTTTCCTTTTGCCACATTTAACAGCTGTTGGTCACCTTACTAAATATTTAACTCAACGATAATGTTACCAATTATCAAACAGTTAGTATCCATTCTATTTTGATTTTTATAATTCACCCTTTGAGTACATGGAGTTAGAGATGTGCTGTAATTTGTATAAAAAAAGAGGAGGGAGACGCCTCCCCATTTTTGGCATTAAAGTTAAAGAAACATTTTATTATCTCTATTGTATGAATCAGACATAAAATATACAGTCTTTAAAAACATCAGTATCACAAGGTTCATTAATCATTAATAATTCATAAATTTATGGATTTAACACACTGTTGCTTGTTAAGCTATGTGCTTGCAATTTTAACGAATTGAAGAATTCTTTTATTGTAGACCGAGGGTCTAGATGTGACTCAACATTTTTGTTATTGCTTATCTAGCTAAAACAAAAGAAATCATCACATTTTAATTATTTCAATTATTTTGAATCAGCTCACCTCTTTTTCTGTTGTTTTAATCCTCCTGTTTTTATTTTTACCAGAGCAGCTTTCTTGTAAAAGTGAAGAAACATCAGTATCACCCGACTGTAATTCCTTCAATGAATTCTGGTTATTGTCCAATTTATAATACTGATGCTCATCGTCATTAGTTGTGACCGAAGAGATAGTGTCACCGATGTTTTCTTTGTATTTTTCTCTTTTTAGATCTGAAACAATAACCTAATGATAATTAGGATGTAACTGTGTAGAAGATAATAACTTCGCAAATAATTTCCGTTGCATAATTATAGTGTGCCTCATTGTTGGAGTTAAGAACCTCTAATATCTAAGCATTTTTTTGTAGGTATGGCCCCAAGAGATCGTCATTTCTTGGCGCTGAAACGAAAACCTGGCCTGCTACATTTTTTAAGCGTATGCGTTTTTGAGAAACCTATTGCATAGAATAAATAGATTCTCAATAGAAGCCTCCTTAAGGACGTGTGTCAAAAATAAGCGAGTCTCCATTTCCATTTACAGCAAAAACAGCCAGTATCTTATACATACATTTGGTTCTAATACACTCTCTTGGCTCTGTAGATTAACATAAAATCAAATAAGATGCACAAAATTTATCTCTTTAGAAGATATTTCGCCCAAAAGTGAGTCTTCTTTTGACACATGTCGTTAGTCTGTGCAATTAGCCTTGTTTATGGATACTCTAGTTAGCCAATTCCTGACACTGACTTAAGGCTATGACAGAAATATAGTAGGGGATAGATGTTGCAAAAAATAAAGTTGTTCCGCTATTTTTTCCATGAACAAGGCTATTAGGCATTATTTTATCGAAAAAATAACACCATAGGATTGCTCTGCGTCCAGCAGTGATGCTCTGACAGTCATTTGTTTCTGATTGCATGGTACCCCAGATATATTTCACGATTTAGAATTATTAACCTTTTTAAAGAAGTTCACACACCTGTAGAAGAACAACCATTGGATTTTTTACCGATATAGGTACATGACCAAAACTGTCACACATTGGACAACTAGGGTTTCCATGAACAAGGCTATTGGGCATTATTTTATAAAAAAAAATAACACCATAGGATTGCTCTGCATCCAGCAGTGATGCTCTGACAGTCATTTGTTTCTGATTGCATGGTACCCCAGATATATTTCACGATTTAGAATTATTAACCTTTTTAAAGAAGCTCACACACCTGTGGAAGAATAACCATTGGATTTTTTACCGATATAGGTAAATGACCATTTTTCTCGACGCAGAACAATCTTGTCATGTCATTTTTTGATAACATAAGGCCTAATAGGTTTCTGAAAAAAACGCACCTTAAAAAATCATAGCAGGCCAGGTTTTCGTTTCAGCGAAAAGTCAATATTTGGGAAATGATGACATCTCAAGGCCATAGCTATAAAATAATTGTCCTATTTAATAATGAGACACACTCTATATGATAGATGGCTGAAAATATTCACGGTTTGGATATACTTTTTACTAGAAAGGAATAAGTGTAATTTCTAATTACATACCAAAACTTTTTCTAATAAAATTTTTCGACATTTCTTACAGAAAAAAGAACACCGAAAAATAGCAATAGTCTTACAAAAACTTACTTGTAAGGTGATTTTAAAATTGGCAATTATATTAGATATTGTTTTCAAAGAACTTTATTTTGGCTTTAAATTGGTCAAAAATAAAAGTTACGGATGGTGGGGGTTTTATTTGGAGGTGAACCCTATAATGCTGATTAAAAATTGCGGAAAGTTAATAATTGCACTTGAACCTATCGATTTGTTACCTGGAAAATTATCACCGTTGGGAATGCTGGAGACAGCATTACTATGGAGTTCGATTAGTTGTTCATTAATAATCTCTTGAAGATGGTTCATTTCACTGCGAATCTCAGTAATCTGGTGATCGCGCATGTTCAAGATTGCAAGATATTTTTCTTTTTCGATTGCGCATATCCGAAGATTGTGCTTCAATTTTACACACTCCTTTTCTGTTGCAGATATATTTTGTTGCAATTCCTTAATATGGGATTTCATTTCTGCTGAAGCCGTGGTTGTCTGTAATTCTAGTTTTTCATTGAGATCTAAGATTTGCGATTCCAGTAAAGTTTTTTCAACCTCCAGTTTATTGACAATATTTAGTAAACTGTCGGTTTTCTTTTGACATTTAGATTTCTCTTCTTCCAGTGCTTTTAATTTGACATTCGCAAGTTCTTCCTAAAAGTATATGAATATAACATTACAAACTAAAATTGTATTTGTAACTCTTAATTCGGCAGTTAATTTTCTTTCCCTCCAAATAGGCAAATACTAATGGTAGACTTATTTAGTTCAAAAATAATAAAGGCAATATTTCTGCCATCTACAGATTGATAAAGTCTGCATCTTGGGCCCGCTTTTACATACTATATATAAAGGGTGTGTCATTAGTGGGTACACGGAGGATAGCTCCTTTATTAAAAGTGATATCAAAATTAAATTTGGTACAGTGGCAGGGGTGCGTATTTACATTGTCTACTAGGATACAACGCACACAACAAAAACCGCGCGTCGAAACACAATAGAGAATGCTCATTTTATTTGTGAATTTGTACATTACAAAATCTATCGCGTTACGACGCACCGTGCGTCAAAACACGGTAGAGAAGGCTTGCAACAATTTTTCCGTTAAGTCTACCATAATAGGATGCCGCACACGACATACGTGACACAGACAAGAACTACATAATATAATAACTAGCCTACTGCGTATCTAACATATCATGACAGTGATAGGTATATTGTAAAGGGTGTTTTTTTTAGAGGCGGAGAACTTTAACTGTTTCCTGCGACAGCCAATTTGACAGTTCTTGGTTTTTTTAAATCAGTTTGGTTTGGCAATTTATCATGAATAGACTGACGCCGGAGCAACGTTTGCAAATTGTTCAAAATTATTTTGAAAAAAAAAAAAATGGTTCAATTCGAGAAACACATTGGGCATTACGTGAGTTTTATGGTGCTCATAATCGTCCTTCCAAGCGATTAAATCGAGAAACTATGGATCGTTTTCGCAATACGTTTACTGTAAACCTAAACGATAATACGCATCCTGTAAGACGTCATATAGTGCGCACAAAACAAGCGATTGCAAGCGGTACAGAGACATGATCACTAACTTTTTCGTGCCTCAATTGGAAGGCAGTAATGTTGCAGACATGTGCTTTCAGCAGGACGGGGCCACATGCCACACAGCGAGCGATAAAATTAATTTACTGACAGAAACTTTTGACCTACGATTAATTTCACGAAATTGACCTCCTTACTTGACTACCTCGTTTGTGCGATTTGACGCCATTAGATTATTTTCTTTGGAGTTATGTAAAGTCACATGTCTACACCGATAAACCAGAAACAACTCAGCACTGGAAAGGCAATATTCGACGCGTTATTGCCGAAATACAGCCTGATTTACAGCTAAGAGTGTGTGAAAATTGGACCTCCAGATTATGCCATGTACGCGCCAGCCGCGGAGGCCAGATGCCCGAAATCACATTCAAACATTAATGCCAAAGAATTATCTTTCAAATAAAGATAATTTCATGGATATTTAAAAACATTTTTTTATGTTTTATTTCAATTTAAAGTTCTCCGCCTCTAAAAAAAAACACCCTTTATAACAAAAACAGGATTCATTTTAATTTTTAATTTTGAACAATATAGGAACATAAACATAAGAAGTATACGAGTATACGATATGAAAATACCTAAACATAAAAATCAATTTCTTTAGTGAGACTTGGCATTTGGAGTATTTTTATTTATAATGGATATCAGGTTTCGTTTCTCCTTAGAGTCAGTTAGAATTTAAATTCTAATGATGGCTATTGTGATAAATAATGTTGGTTTAAAATTATGAGTGCTGCTGGCTGCAGATCGGAAAAAGCCATTTTATGGGTCAAAATGTTGAATCACCATGTACGTGCTGTGTACATTGAATCTTAAACCCCTCGAAATGATATTTATTTGGTCGGTTTAATATACAGTACGTTCAAAATTTTAAAAAGAATTAAGCACTATGAAGAGTAAAGTAGGCAGCTTCGGGCGTATAGGTTGCGTTGGTGAACAAGAAGAGTTTATTACATTGTTACAGATATTTTAAATACTTTTATAAATAGCTGAAAAATGCTAGTTTGATAATGCTAGTCAATATGGCACATTTTCAATTTGAATATGCCACTTTTAAAAAAAATTCTGCCACGGTCTATTTTGTGTAGGTACCTACTAACTATCCTCTGGAAGATAACTTGCAACCCCACATTTCCGCAGCACGAGCCGCCACAGCTCTGTTGGTTGAAAGAGGAATCGTCACCTCATATGGTTATTTCTTCTTGTGTAGTTACCAACAAATCTTTAAGAACTGGTCAATACATTGGAACCCAACTCACAGTGCTAATCAAGCTTATGTAAAAATTGAAATGGTATACTAGTATTACGACTGCCCTAGGAGCACTCAAACCAATACAGTGTGTCCCAATTTGATACTGGACACTTCAGAACTATATGAAGGACAAGGAAAACAAATGTTCTTTAATTTTTAATTGGTAGTCCCAAAGGAAGATATCTCGTCGCCGGTGGTATCTGGATGGAGTAATTATTTCATGGCCTGCTATGATTTTTTAAAATAGCTAATTTTCAAGAAAAAATGTTATTAAGAAAACTTGTTCAGAATGAAAAAACGAGTAGAATTGCAAAATTTCAAAAGTCTAGGCCTACTTTGATTTTTAGCTTTTTCGCCTTTTTCTCCCACTTTTTTCTCAGAAATGTGTCCTTTCTGGAGCTTTCACGTCAAAATATTATTAAGGAAACTTGATCATCATGAAAAAATAAAATTTTGACGTAAAAGCTCCAGAAAGGACCCTTTTCTAAGAAAAAAATGGGAGATAAATCTAAAAATCAAAGTAGGCCTAGCCTTTTGAAATTTTGCGAATCTACTCAGTTTTTCATTCTGAACAAGTTTTCTTAATAACATTTTGTTGTAAAAAGATCCCTAATGGGGTTTCTCGAAAATTTACTATATAAAAAATCATAGCGGGCCATGAAATAATTACCCCATCCAAATACCACCGCCTATGAGCTACTCTCCTTTGGCACTACCAATAAAAAAATAGAGACCATTTGTTTTCCTTGCCCTTCATATATTTCTGAGGTGTCCAGTATCAAATTGGGACACACTGTATACACAGCAAATTGAAAATAACGTGATTGTAAAAAACATTGTCATAGGTATTATTATTATTATTAATCATTAGGCTTATTAAATTAAGGCTTACCGAGATAATGGTGTTTAAACCTTCTTTCAACGAACTGTCTCGTCTTATGCTATTTCTAGTCGTTTTTTTTTTAATTTTTACATCGATTTTGGCCTCACAATTTTTATTACGTTGTCTTGTATTGCTACCTTTTCAAGGGAACTATGCTGGCAAACAGATACTTTTCGATATATCAAACGTTGAACGTTCGGATATGAATATTGGACAATCCCAATGAATAAAGAACCCCAGGAAGGAGCCAAAGCTCTATGGGCATTATAAAATACGTGAGACGGATATCGCCCTGTATGGAGACTGAATTTTGACAAAATATTTTTATATTTGACAGTTGTCACGGTGGTTTGTGCTATTAGATATTTGTGTAGTTCTTCGATAAGTACTTTTTGGAGATCTATTATGGTTAGCTGTGCAGCCTGCAGCTATTCCGTGACTACCAGAACAAAATGTTTGGGGGATAACATTCCATCGGTAAGTACTTTTGTAAAATGGAAACGACATGCCGCCATATGCAGAGACTGGACCGGTCCAGCGTAAAGCCCAAATTTGCTCCTTCCTGGGGTTCTTTATTCATAGGACAATCCAGTTAGTTGAGGTACAATCTCCAAAATCTACGATCCTATTGTTGCCGTGTTTCGACGCGTGGTGCGTCGTAATGCGATAGATTTTGTAACATACAAATTAACAAATAAAACGAGCATTCCCTATTGTGTTTCAACGCGCAGTTTTTGTTGTAAGCGTCATATCCTAGTAGATAAAAGAATTCATTGTTTTCCATAATGATATCCATAGCTACAACACGAGAACGTCAAATAATTTCTCTGTCTCTTTAACAAACTATACTCGAACACAGAATTCTGTTATGCATAGAGGTTTACTGCAGTACAATGAGTTGCCCAGTGAGATTAAAAATTGTAGCACTATTACCATGTTTAAACTCAAGCTAAAAAAATCTATTCAGGCTGGGTATGCGTGTCTCTGAAACATTTGTCAAACTTCTTTATGCAAAATATTGTCACTGTACAATGTAAAATGGAATTTATCATAGTTGGATGAACGACACTTATTTGACTATTTGACTTTTGGTCAACAAGTATATGTATGTTTGTAGATTAGAATTGTTTCTATTTAATAAAGTTCTATTCTATTCTATATTCTATTCTATACGCAGCAGGGATCGATGGGACGCACATTTTAAAATTATTTTCACTTTATAAAATCGACCGTATACACATAAACTTATGTTTTTTTTTAATGGAATACCTATGTTTTTATTGCATATTTGGATAGCGCTATGAAAATGCAGCAAAATGTTTTATGGGTTGCAGGAGTTTTAATTAGCCGATTTCCCTGTAGGGTCACATCTGAGCGTATGTGAACACCCAGAATAATAAGGTGGGAACGATTTTTCTTCGCAGATATTCACTAACGGTCGTAAAGTTTATAAAATGCTTTTTTACTACTAACCTGAGAAATCACCATTTACCTCATTCCTCTACTGAGAAGTAATATTTCTCTCCCTAAGTAAATAATGAAAAATTTTCTATACGACATTTAAAAATTAGTTTCATTTTATCATCTTAACAACTGAACTCCCAGGCTACTTGATATTTCGAAGTATTTGAAAAAAGCGAGAAATGACTAAAATATCAAAATCTAATCAAATATGTAAAATATGGCAATATTTCAATGTTAGTAGTAGTAAAAAAATTCTATATACACTTTGGTTGAGAAGGCTATTCTTTACGTCGCGCGTAGCGCCGAAGGATATAAAAATGCTCGGTAAATAATGGCTCACCTCTCAACCTAAGTGTATAATATACTATTTTTTATTGCCATTAATACAGGGTGATGGATTTTGCTAAATCAAAATTTTCTCAAAAATTTTAAATGGAATGCCCTATTTCTGTGAATGGATATCAAAAGTAGATAAAATTACCTATTCAATGATACCACATTTTTTTTTCAAATCCATATGGGTTTATAATTTATCTTTGTCTTTCAAAATGCTGTGTTTTAGTTTAATTGCTACAAGTAATGATGATGATAACAATAAGTAGATACCTATAAAACATGTTCAATATGTCCCCCATTCTTATCAAAACAAAGCTCTTTTTTTTTTACTTTTCCAATGCACAGGTATGACTGTCATTTTCCAACTTTTTGCAGAAAATCTGATACTTATCTCAGGAGGCCATGAAAAAAATGACATTAAAAAGTAAACAATATGTCAATAGATTCATTTACCGCTTTTCTGATCTGTGATTTCATTGTGTTAAGACATTAAACATAATGAATTATTCTCAAGATAAACTGATTGACATGATATTTGTGCTTGGTGAGAGTTACAGAAATTTTTGTTGATAAGGTATCTACTTATTGTTAGTTTCAACATTACTTGTAGCAAATAAACTAAAACAAAAAGAGAAATTATAAACCCATATGGATTCGAAAAGTGAAAAAAAAGATAAATTTAATTTTGAAAGTACCATTACTCGTAAACTATCAAGAACCACCCAATATAATGTGGTATATTTAAAATTTTTGAGAAAATTTTGATTTAGCAAAATCCAACACCCTGTATTAATGGGAATATTTATGGCAATGAAAAAAGCATTTTATAAAATTCAAGACCGTTAGTGACTATCTGCGAAGAAAAATCGTTCCCACTTTATTATACTGGGTGCTCAGATTCGCTCAGATGTGACCCTATTTTCGGCCCTGCAACCCGTAGGTATATCATTTTGCTGCATTTTCATAGTGCTATCCAAATATGCAATAAAAATATAGGCATTCCATTTAAAAAAACATAAATTTATGTTATATATGGTCGATTTTATAAAGATATGAAAAGGCGAGGTGTATTTTCGTGCAAAAATATATATTCTTTAAATTGGCATGGTAGAGCGTTTACACCATCATCAGTACCACCTGGAAGAGAGCATGACACAATTTAGAGGATGAAAAACGTGCAATAACGTCGTGAAAACTGAATTTCTTTTCAATTTTCGTAATACTCACTTGTCAGAGGCGTACAATAGAGGACGATAGAACAGCTTTGTCACATGTTCCCAAAAAAAGTTTTCCAATTTTGTATTTCATGATAGAATCAAAAACCTTTCTGACGTAACATTCGACGAGGACGAATTGGACATCTTGAGACTTGGTCTTAAACATGCATTTAGAACACCGTTTTCCAAGAGTGATATTTTGAGTTTTTCTGTCGAAATTGACGTTATCATAGAACAATTAAATATGACATATAATAAAAAAAAATCCATTCGCAACGAATGTTATAATATCCTTTTTCGTTTCCAAAAAACATTCCAAAAATTAATTCTCACGTTTCCTTTTTTTTTTAAATCATTAAAAAAATTAAAAACAAAAGTAGCTAATCACAATTTAATTATCTCGAAAGCGGACAAAGGCAACTGTTTGGTTATATTGAATAAATCAAATTACGTCGACAAAGTTGAAACTTTTTTACAAAATAAAAATTTTTCTGAATTAAAGTCCAATCCTTTTAATACTTTTGTTAAGAAAACAAATAATATGATTAAGCAATTTAAAATTTTTTCTCAGAATATAATGCTCCTAAAGTTGTAATATCTAGTAATCCCTCAATGCCCCGCCTATATGGACTGCCCAAAATTCATAAAGCCAATCAGACCTGTCGTAAGTTTTTCCAATACTCCAGTCTTGGATATCTCCAATTTTGTCCTAGGTTTAGTCAAACAACTTAAGGAGTTTTCTACTAAATTTGGGTTGAATAACACTATCGATCTTGTAGAAAAGCTTAAACACATCACCTTACCCGAAGACTACCTGATGGTTTCTTTTGATGTTACTAACTTGTTCACTACTGTTCCCAGAACTGAAGTTGTAGGCCTGGTTGGCGATTTACTTAAACAAGAACACATTGAAGATGATACAGTGGTTGACATTTTGTCTTTGCTTCATTTTTGCCTCTCAAAATTTTTTTATTTTCAACAACAAAATTTATAAACAACCAGATGGTCTGGCAATGGGTAGTTGTCTTTCTCCTTTTTTAGCAGACATTTTTATGGATTCACTTGAAAGGAATTATATCATGCCCAACAATGACGAGATCCTCCACTGGTTCAGGTACGTTGACGATTGTCTTTGTTTTTTGAAATGTAACGATTCTGAGGCCCAATCCCCCTTAATTAACCTTAATAATGTACACCCCAAAATATCCTTCACATTAGAAATTGAAAAGAATTCTTCCATTATTTTCCTTGATATTTCCATAAATAAAAATCAACAAAATTTACAATTTTCTATAGAAAACCAACGCAAACTGACCATACGATTTCTAATTTTTCCAATCATCCACATCAACAAAAATGTCAGCTTTTTATTGCTACATCCATCGTTTAATTAATATACCCATCAGAAAATTATCAAAACGAACTTAATACGATCAAACAAATCACGTTTAATAACCATTACAACCCATCTATTATAGACTCTCTCATGAAAAAAATCAAATATAATAAATTAAAACGTTAGATCACCCCTTATCTCACAGATAACAATGCCAGCAAGAATTCTAGATATTACTCTCTTCCTTTTATAGAAACCAAAATCAACGATCAGGTATCCCGGTGCTTCCGCCAAGAATGTGAAAATGTTTCTATAGATTTAAATACCAACAACAAGTTAAGTCAGATCTTAATCAATTTCAAAGGATAGGGTTGACCATTTGGCTGAAAGTGGCATCTATAAATTGTCTTGCAACTCCTGCAACAGTACTTATATAGGTAGAACCTGTCAATAGATTGGATTTTCTTGAAGACATTCAAATAAAAAAGAGTTGCTTACAAATCCGGATTGTTTAAATGTTAAAGTGAACCTTAATAGGTCTTTTTTTTTCGTTACACCGTAGATTCACTCAATGATGATAACCACGGCCTCCTCTGACCGGGAAATCCTCCTCCTCTTCGATAATAAAAATATTTTTTGTATTTAACTTCCTCAAATAAACTTACTTCTCTTTTCCAATAATTTAAAAAATCAATAAGACTTCCTCTTTAATATTTCAAGTGCAAAGCAAAAATTTATTTACACGCCCATGTCGATTTCATATTGCGCGGCCTTTTTAGTATTATTCATGGTTTCCCCTCGAACTGGTAACATCGAAATTCTCCTGTCACCTTCCACAATGCCTCAGGCCATCGGCCTCTCAGCTGTTCAACAAAATGGCTATCATTCATAATTATTAATATTAAATAAAATATGTTCAATTATATAGCCTATAAGCTGTGATATGTATAGGTGATAAAAGTTTTTAACATGTAACAAAGCTGTTCTATCGTCCTCTATGGTTTTATATAATATATGGCATCTCCAAAATTTTTTGTACATCTATGACAAGTGAGTATTACGCAAATTGGAAAGAAATTCAGTTTTCACGACGTTATTATACGTTTTTCATCCTCTAAATTGTATCATGCTCTCTTCCAGGTGGTACTGATGATGGCGTAAGCCGAAAGCGCTCTACCATGCCAATTTAAAGAATATATATTTTTGCACGAAAATACACCTCACCTTTTCATATATTTAATTAATTAATTTTGATTTTATAAAGTGAAAATAATTTTAAAATGTGCGTAATGTACCAAATTTCATTTTGATATAACTTTTAATAAAGGAGCTATCCTCCGAGTACCCACTAAGAACACACCCTGTATAAAGTATAAGATGGAGAGATGGGTAAAAATGGCCATCATTGCAATTTGCTACTGAACATGTCTGTAAGACTAAAAATGACAATCGTCGCTGTTTCGGCCTATTATTCCCCCATTAGCCCTCTGCCTTCAATACAAATAAGCTCAGATCCAAGATGCACATTTCCTCAACCTAAATAATTTTTTTTCGTGTAATGCGGGGTGGTGTTTTATGTTTTTGAGGCAGGTATACACATGTTGATGCCATTCCAGTAGCCATAAAGCGGTAGATGAAAAACACATGTTTTCTTCGTAGCTTTTATGGGAACATTTTGCCATATTTTATTGCGTGGGGATGTGGAATGACCACCTCAATCACAGTATTTGCATTGAACACCTGTGGATTCTTAAAGCTCTTTCGAAAGCCATAGCTTGAGAAATTCGAGTAATTGCATGCACTATGCTTGTGAGGTGTAGGCACAATATTTATTGCCCACTTGGATGACATAATTGTTCACATCTGAATTATTTTTGTTTGCAAGTTTCTTTAGTGGCGTCATACAGGGTGTTGTGTAATTTATATAATAAATTACCTTTTTGTTCCGCATTTAAATATCAGTTATTGTCACTAGTTAGGTAAGGCGCTTGCTAATTTCTTTTAAAAAAATATTTTTAACGATACAGAAGCAAAAACATAAGTTTAGCCTGGAAACAGAGTATATAAGAAATATGCGGAGCTGCAAAAAAATGTCTACATATACTGGAATTATACCTGTGTTGATAGGTTGTCATAAATAAAACCGATGGTAGAATATCTCATTTTAAGCAAAAAACTTCATATATTATGATATAAGTTCAAAAATGCCTAATAAGGAAGATACAAATAATTTCAAGTGACAGCCTAAGTACCCATTATAAAAAAATGTTTTTAAAGACATATCATAACTGAAACTAATGTTAAAAAACTCATTTTGAGCAGAAAAGTTTGTATGAGCCTCAAGTAAATGTCGTTGAAAATCATCCAAGCAGCAGATTTTTCTTGTACAACCTACCAGTTTTCCTGTTTTACGCAAAAGTTAAGCATTCTAGGACAAACTTGCAAGAAACATTTTAATGTAAAATTGAATGGGGATTATCAGTAACTAAACACATAATTATTTAAACATGCCATAGGCGTTTGTCATTTTCACGAAAATGGGATAAAACTTACCCGCCCGCATGCCCCTGGTGCAATTAAGAGAACTCTAGTGCCTCCATTCAATTGCCTTCTACCTCTTATAAACCATACAACATTGAAGACTGGCCAAAATCGTTTCCAAAATATTAGTTTCATTAGGCATTTCTATAGATGGCAAATGTCCGAGCATTTATGATTTTGAGCAGGACACTTTTAAAAATGTCCGCCGAGGCCTCGAGCATTTATGGACATTTTTGAAAATGGTGCCATTCGATTGCTTGTGAAAAGACCTTTAAAACAAGACCCCATATGTATGACTTTTGATTAAAAAAGTATAAAGTAAAACAAAAATAAAAAAAATTAAAATATGTAAAATTTTAAAAAAATGTTTATAGTTACAGACTGAAGTCAGATTTAGAAGACCCAACGCGTAGGTACATATAGGATGTAGGTTAGTTAGAAATACTTTTTATCTTTTTGTTACTAAATCTAAATAACTTCTTTATTTGTACTGGAGCCTTTGAACATTGAATTAAATGTTTTCTCATTCTTCCAGCATGGACATTTTGCCCAGGTTTACAAAATTTACAAATAGCATATTTTAATTTTTGGTCACTTCTTTTCTTGAAGTAATTCTAGACTATTGAATTTTGTTTGACCATTTTGCAAAGTAGGAACACAATTCGCAATATTCTAGGTTAGAATTAGAAATGGTTTTGTAGTTTTATAGGTGAGATTTTTTTTATAAATGATCATAAATGTTTATAAATGCTCATAAATGACCATAAATGCTCACACGTGACCAGAAATTCTCATTAATTCTCTAACTGACGACATTTATATAAATGATCATAAATGCTCCAAAACTACCGGGCAGTGACAAAAAATGGCAAGACACTTTTAAAAATGTCCTGCTAATAAATGCTCATAAAATGCTCAAAATGCTTCTGCTCATAAAAGCTCCAGCCATCTATAGGCATTTCCGGGTCCATGTTCACATGAACTTTTTTACTTAATATGAGATGTTCTATGAGCAGTTTTTATTTATGACATTTAGAACTGGGACACCGTGTATAACTCCTCCCTCAATTAGACGGCGATTGCAAGGTGGAAGGAGCCAAATTGTAGTTGACTGGTTTCCTTTCTTCGTGGTTTGAAGATTGAGTTTATAGAGAAGAAGGGACAGGGCTGCAGCAAGTACAAGTCCTGCCAACAGCCAATTGATTCAGGTCTGCGAGCTATCTTGAATGTATTTAAGTGAAACAGGGTCCTTTAGTGAAATATTGGTCAGTTTATAACTGGAATATTCTGGTTTTTGGGTTTGTATTCTGTATACAATACGTTTCATATAGATAACAATAATGGTGTTCTTAATTCAAAAGTTATTTGGCAATTATAAAATTAAATTAAATTTTGACACCCTGTATCACAATTCCATGCTTGCACTACAATGGACGAAAGGTAGGTCAGTATATTTTAAGTCTATTTAATGTAACTTCTAACATGAAATTTAAACACGAATTGAGATTAGATTTGTCTGAAATATAATACAAAATTAATTGATGCAAATACTTGAAGGTTTTGTTTTCAGTATGAATACGGAGAATGATGAAAGAGATGAAACAATCACCAAATTGGGACAAGAGGTTGAAAGACTGAAAAATGAAAACAAGGTTTTGGAAAATATTTTCACTCCAGCCCAAATTCGAAAAAATGAAGCAACCTAAGATACGTATAATGTGGACCATCGAAGACATATCAAAAGCTATTGTTATTCATTCTGCGGGTGCTCGAGCCTACAGATTGATGCTTAAAAAGGGTATCCCTTTCTGGCAGAGTCAACACTTAGGGACTGGTGCAAAAAATACAATAATTAGAAACTGGGATGCATTTTCGAGAAGTTGAACAAAGCTTTACAAGATAAAGCTTTAACTAGAAAACGGAAAATGTTAAAATTACATCATGATTTCAATTAATAAAATATGATTTCGTTTAATGTAAACAGTATTAAATTTCTTAAAATAAAGGTGTTTTAAAATTTAGCTTCTATTTTCCACTACCACAATATATATAGGGTCAAGTGGTGTAAAAATGAGACAGCAAAAATATCGGGCAAAAAGAAGACACTCAAATTTCAAACATAGAGAAATTTACAAAACCAAATATTAGTAGTCCAAGATATACTACAAACCTTCCTTGCATGATGCACAATATTAAAACAAAAATATTTTCTGTGTAAGTATTCAGAAAAAATCGATCAATGCACAAGTCATTTTTACCGCTAAAAACTTTTAATTTTTTAACCGAAACTTTAGCCGTTGCGGTAGCACGGAAAATCGGATCACCTCGGCCGACATCGCAAACGGTCGGGCAAAGGTTCTAGATTTTCATCCAAAACAAAATTCAGTCTTATTCAAACCGCCGTGGGAGCAGACGCTAGTCAATAGCAGGTGCAAAAACGAGACACTGAAAAGTTTAAAAACCAGTCATACCTGTGGAGCCTAAGAAAGGCAGCAGAGACTTTTAATATAGACAAATCAGCTTTAAGCTTTGTCCTAGTTAAGTTCACAACAAAAGTTAAAACGATTTACTATATGGCTCTGATAAAGGGAATCTCATCACTCAACGACATGGAAGTCACTTCTCTGAGAAGATAGGGAAATGTATGTATCTTTCCCTCAAAACAAGACGTGGAAATGAAGCTTCCCAAGCCGGAACTCAGAGGGAGAACTTGTCGTACGGCACAACAGTATCTATTTAAAATAGATTTTGAAAAATATCAAGTTCAGTAACAAAAAAAAATACTTATAAATCTTTAAGTTGCTGTTTTTGTTTAGTTATCAAAGTGTACAACCAAAGAACTTTTGTTTTAAGTTAACATTTTAAAAGAATAAATGTTTTGTTTGCGTGTTGCTTTGTATTTTTGCTCAGCATATTAAAAAAAAAGAAATCAGTGTCTCTTTTTTACCTACTATGTCTCATATTTCGTAGACGCGCTTAGAACACAGAATAAGCGAGAAAAATACCTGTCTCGTTTTTGGACTTATGGTGTCTCTAGGCAAAATGGAGGCAAAAAATGAGACCCTTATTTTGTTTTTTAAAAAAGTGGGGTTATGTATTACAATTTTTTGATTATCTCAACTTGTCTGGTATCCCAGCGTGCAATATAGGAGCATTATTAAAAATATATTTAAACAAAAATTCCTAAAAAAAAAAAAAAATATTTTAAAATTGTCTCATTTTTACACCACTTGAACTTGACCCTATTTATATTGCCTCCAAAAATATAAAAAAATTTATTCTGCAAAATTGAAGTTTTCTACCATTGCCCTGTCCCAAAAATACAGTGATTATTAAATTTTACATTATTGCTGGTATTATCTGCACTAAGGAAGTGCTTACAGTCCATATATTGTTGCATTATCTTTGTGTTAAAAAATACAAATGCTAACTCTATTGAGATTCTTTGCTTGATTATCATGTTATTTTTAAATTAATAATAAACATTAATTTACGGATACATAATGCAATATTCCATTAGAAAAACCCGCTTTCCACCTTAAAATTTAAATCATCTCCTCCATGTGACGGATGAAATTGTGACATCAATGTGTAATGCCTTTAAATTATTTGTATCATTGTACCTACCTATGTTTTTATGCCATCATCAGTGACAATTAACTGTTATTAAAATATGGAACAAAAAAGTAATATTTTATCAAGTTAATGAAAAATATCAAGTCCAAATTAATTAGGCAACAAAATGAGAATCTTCCATTTTAAATAAACTACCTTAAAAAAAATAAAATTCTGTAAAAATAGTAGGGTAGGGGTTATGGGTTTCTACCCTTAAGATGCAGAGGGCACACAAAGTAGGTAATTCTTCTGTAAAGTGTCTTCCAACTTGCTGGTAATGTAGCCCAAACTTCAGTTTTCAGAATTCGATGTTTATGAGGGAAAAAATAAACAATTTTTTCGTCTAATGGCTGGAATAACTTTAACAGGGGAGACCAAAAAATTGAAATTGATCAAAAAAGTTTTTTTGTGTTGTAGTGTTTTGAAAATGTAACACCTCTCTGCTGGACCTAATATCTACATTTAAAACATATTGAATTTATTTGAATGTAAAAAGTCCTGTGCCCTAGATGTAGTTCAAATACAGTTTGTTCAGCGAATGTTCGGCCTTACAGCACAACTCCCGTCCTTGTCTGACTTGTGAATATACAGCTGATATCCATTGTATATTCATGAGTAAGACAAGGACGGGAGTTATGACGTAGGGCCGAACATTCCCTGAACAAACTGTAGAAATGAAACTGAATAAATTATGTTACATAAAAACATGCCATTCTTAGATTGGCAGATCTTTCGAGTACAACACACAAGGAAAAATTATTTCCAGACAAAAATTACAACAAAACATAATTTTCCCCATTTAAAAAACTTCTTACAATGAAAATCATAATAAATTAACTTTTTTGGAATAGAGAACCTATATTTTTCATTGGCTTATTTAAACTAAAATTAACTGCACCTTTTCAGTCTCTATCATTTCAATTCGTTTCTTCAGAAATGATACACTATCCTTTTCTATTTTCAATTGTGATTCAAGGTATTCCCTTTCATATTTTAATTGAGAACATAGGTTTTCTAAATGCTTACAGCTTGCTTCCAGTTTTAATGTATTTTCGGTCATAACAGATTGCAGCCTTTCATTTTCTTCATTGCTGGAATGTGTCTGAGTGTTCTTCTCTACTTTTGGCCGTATATTTACCTATAAATTATAAGAAACACTTTCATTTGTTTGTGGTTTTAATGCTAGAATTTTATTATTAGCACAAAACCACAACTAGTTGATTTTTTGTGCCTCAGTTTAGCAATAAAAAAAAACGAATTACAATTCAAATTTTCTTTCGCAGTGTACGAAAAATAAGTAAAAATAAATGAAACTATGTGAAATACATCTTAATAATGATATCTCTGATAGCAACACTACATAAAACAAAGTTGTCGTACCTTAAAACTAACCTTTAGCTAAAGATACAAGGCAGAGCGACATGTCATAAGAGGACTTTTTTATGTAATTTAGTTCATTTAAATATACATTTTGGCAAAAAGACGTCACATGAACATTATAGATTTGAGCAAAAATCTCCTCTTTGATAGAAAATTCATAGCCTACTATGCCAGTTTCTAAGATCAAAATTTTAATAAATCACATTAACAACTTAGTTACATTAACACTAGTCTATCTAGTGCGCATTCCACATGTAGAGTGCATGCTGCGGATTGCGTGTATCTACAATGCACACTCCATATCTCTTATATACAGAGTGGCTCATTTGGAATGGGGCCACCCCTGTAAAATTTTTATTTTTCGTCCGATTTTAGCCAGTTTTTTTCTAAAGATAGGTCACAAAAAATTCTACTTTGGTGCAAAATTTCAGGTCTCAATCTCAATTTTCAAGGCCTACTACGAATGTTTTTTTTTTTTCAAATAAAAAATGACGAAAATCATTTAGCGTTTTTTTATTTAAAATCTGACATCACAGCGTTAATCAGGACACCCTAAAAACCCCACATACCAAATTTGAATAAAAAATATACTGGGAGTTCCATTCTGCGTGTTGTCAAAGTTGGGTAAAATAGAAATTTTAAAAGCATCTGGCAAGTCAAGTGTGCCATGGAATCCCCTCAAAACAGTTGAATGGTCAACAGGACCACTCAAAGTGTTGGTGCGCAAAGATCTAACTCAAAAATATACAGAGTGTTGTTCTCTGTGCCATCTGAAAATACCGAATTTTTTTGAACTTTAAATCGAGTATATCAAACCCGCCCCAGCCACTATAAACGAACTAAGTCTTAAAATACAAAAGTCAGTAAGTCCATATGCGTTAAGGTGGCTGGTGTGCCTCAACAGGAAACACAGAGAAAATGTATCATCTTAGACAGTGACTTTATTGAGTATGGTCCGATAATTTAAATTGTTTTTTTATTTGTTGGTTGGCATTTTGTAAACAAATAAATTACTTTTGTGTTTGTTAATGTTTTTTTAATAATTCCAGAGCACTCATAACCAGTATAAAGTTTCATAATAATTCAGCATTTTGAGATGGCACAGAGAAAGACACTCTGTATATTTTTGTATTGAATCTTTGCACACCAACACTTTGAATGGTCCTGTTGAGCATTCAATGTTTTGAGGGGATTCCATGGCACACTTGACTTGCCAGATGCCTTTAAAATTCCTACTTTGCTGAACTTTGACAACCCGCAAAATGGAACTCCCTGCATATTTTTTATTCTAATTTGGTATATGGGGTTCTAAGGGTGTCCTGATTAACGCTGTGATGTCAGATTTTAAATAAAAAAATCCCTAAATGATTTTAGTCATTTTTTATTGGAAAAAAAAATTCGTAGTAAAGTAGAATTTTTTGTTACCTATCTTTAGAAAAAACCCCGGCTAAAATCGGATGGAAAATAAAAATTTTACAGCGATGGCCCCATTCCAAATGGGCTATCTGTATTTGATAAAAAAAATTTGGGACATACCTACTATTGTCTCTATATCATGTGGAGCCTTGCCTTGCAATATCCAAATGGATAAGAAAAAAACATTGTTAACCCTTTCGGGACTGCGGCCGCCTGAAGATTTGTGCCCAGTGGACCACAGCAGGAAGCGCATGCGTGTTTGTACGGTTCCGGTCCTTAATTGCAAAACAGTCATTACATAACAACAGATCTTTTCACAATATAAGTCATTTTTTGCATGCACCCACATGCAAATGAGGTTGTGTTCGAATTTATTGATGTATTTAAGTGCACAAGTAAGTTTTTTTTACGAGAAGGACCACTCACCCAACTAGATGCCATTACTATAAAATCAGCCAATGACATTAATTGGGGGCATGACCAATGTAAAGTAGGCGTTCCAATGTATCCGTAGTCAACGCAAGTCCGTCCGGTTCCAGTCCTTTCTCATGCCTACCTGCTTGCGTTTATAGTCGGTTCCGGTCCCACTGAC
Organism: Pseudeuparius sepicola; assembly: GCA_963920635.1. Lineage (NCBI taxonomy): Eukaryota > Metazoa > Arthropoda > Insecta > Coleoptera > Anthribidae > Pseudeuparius > Pseudeuparius sepicola. The sequence continues at coordinate 38,183,401 of OY987302.1, read as the reverse complement.
CCAACTTTTATATGCGTGTTCGTCCGGGTCCGGTCCCGAAAGGGGTGATAATATATATTTAATAAAAATAAGAAAAAAATAAGATATTTTGGTGAAAATGCTTTCAATAGGAATCTACGCAGTGTACGATGTGCACTAGTAATGACTGCTTTGGTCATTGCAGATAGAACACCTACATTCAATCACATGCAAATAATCAGTGCGTAGTGTGCGGCGCGCACTCTGCATGTGTTGTGTGCACTAGATATACCAGGGCTTTATACAGCTTATACAGAACAAAAAACAGAAAAAAAGAAAATTCCTTCACAAAAACTACTAACTTTTACCAAGACACTATTTTCTTCAATGTAGTTGTCCTTTCTTTTGCGCATGTTCAAAATTTGTAGAAATATGATCCTCCAAGTCTAGAGAACCACAATATAATAAATAAATATACAATACAATAGTTGTAACTAGTTTCTGCTCTACTGAGCTATCATCAGACTAGTAATTCAAAGGTTATAGAAATTATATAATATTGTTAAAAAAAATTTATAGGTATTGTAATAATAATAATAATTCCAATACCTATAAAAAATTTGTTTAACAATATTATATAATTTCTATAACCTTTGAATTACTAGTCTGATGATAGCTCAGTACAGCAGAAACTAGTTACAACTATTGTATTGTATATTTATTCATTATATTGTGGTTCTCTAGACTTGGAGGATCATATTTCTACAAATTTTGAACATGCGCAAAAGAAAGGCAGTTGGACACTGACATATAACATAACCTTCTATAAGCTCCTTTGTATGGTCTCCTTGGAGTCGACAGAAAACAAACTTTCCCTCAAGGCTTCACGTTTCCTATGTGATAGACTGTGACATGCTGGGTCCCCTTATTTTAAAGAGTCCCTGGCGCTAGCAAAGGCATATGATTGTTTTTTTTAAGGAGCTACCTTTATGGACACAAGTAGTATGTGGCAAATAATCGTTTTAAAATGTAATTTTCTATCGCACGTTAAAATTCTGCCACAAAAAGACCTGCTCACCCCGTAGATAATTTCTCCTCTTCGTGCTGTGCCCCACACGCAGGTGAAAAATTAGCTGCTAACTCGTTAAAACAAAGCAACCGGGAGAGGCCAGCGTGGCAAGGCCATAAAAGCTCTCGGCCACACGATCTCGATCCTAGTTAATTTGGCTCATAACAAGGTGAGTTCGTCGTCTGTTTTCTTTCCGAGAAGCCCAGGGGGGCGGCAGCCCCCGCCCTCCGCTGAAACGCGGGTGTGCCACAGGGGACAATCTTGGGGCCGGTACCGACCGTACGTTCAAAACTTTAAAAAACGCTCCTTATTTGTCGGAGTTTCGGAAAAAGCTATTGAAGAATGTTGTTTCCCTTGCCATTATTCGTCCATATCATCAACTTTCAACGACATTTTTTGTTAATTTTTTGAAAAAATATTCCCAGGTTCCACCCTTTCTAATTATTGTTTCGGCGGATTATTTTATAGCAAATATATTTTTGATGCGAAGTTTATTTAATTTATGTAATTTATTAAAATGTAATAATAATAATAATTCCAATACCTATAAAAAATTTGTTTAACAATATTATATAATTTCTATAACCTTTGAATTACTAGTCTGATGATAGCTCAGTAGAGCAGAAACTAGTTACAACTATTGTATTGTATATTTATTCATTATATTGTGGTTCTCTAGACTTGAAGGATCTTATTTCTACATATTTAATATGAACCACTTAGAGTGTCTACATTTGGATTTATGTTCAAAATTGCTTTCCATATTTCCTATGGAGTAATACCCGTACCAGGCACGGATTATCCTAGTTTGTAGTTCTTGTAAATTTTGGGGCCTTGATTTATTTACTTTTTTTCAAGTAAACCCCAGAGAAAAAGGTCTAGCGGCATTAAATCAGGGGATCTCGGTGGCCACTCAAGGACTGTTTTGCTCTATCCAACAGTTTTAAAAATTTTCAATTGGTTATCAAAAGAGCACTATGAATAAGACTACCATCTAACTGAAACTTCAAATTAAGGCAGTACCTTAATGGTGAAAAGAAGAAATTTTAAAAACCCAACTGCATTCAAATTACCGCAAAAGGAAAAAGGACCAATTATTCTGTCGTTTAGTATGCCACACTAAACATAAATTTTTGAGAATACTGTCCTTCTATGAATTCTGCATTGCGAGTTGACCAGTGACAGAAATTTTGAAACCACCCTATCTGTGGTAAAAGTGGCTTCATCAAAAAATATCATTTAAAAAGTTACCGTTGTTTAGATTTTCTCCCTGCAGCTGATACTAATAGCCTTGCGTTTTAAGTTATTCAAGATCAAATGTCACAGAAATAGGTTTTTCGCAAATATTTTGCTCCCTGTATGTCCTATGACTTTTCTGGTTATTATAGAAAATAAGAAATAAAAATCAAAATATGTTATATACATATTATGGCAAATGGCAACGAAGACAAACTAATAGTAGTTGCCCCCCCCCCCCGCACAAGCATGTGGTTGCTTCTGGGGTACTGTGAGGGTGAGAATTATTATTATTATATATAAAACCAACCGTATTCACACTACATGCCAGGAAAACATCCGATGCATTCGTTTCCACCATCTCAGAGGTAATAGACTAAGAGCGAGCTGCAATAGGTTTTCACATGACTCGGTTTACGTGACATTTTATCAAGTAATGTATGATACAGTGTGACGTCGCTCTGATTGAGTTAACATGAAAAGTAACTTATTTTTGACATTTTGCAAAAAATTGGTTTTCATAAAAACTTTTGCTTGCACAAAATAATATTGTCATATAGTTTCTTCTCTGATATACAAGCTGGCCAGAAAATGCAAATATAGAGAAATACTTAGTTAATAAGTTGTTTAGAATTAAATAAGGAACTTGAATCTAAAATTTCAATTAAATACTCAAAAAAATATTATTCAAAAATTACTTTAAATTTCGGACTTAATTCAAAACAACTTTTTAATCGACTATTTCTCTCTAATCGCTAATTACAAATGGAGACTCTTTCCATTTTTAGACATTTGCAGTTTCTGGCTACCTTGTACAGGCACGGCCCTTGAAATCGTTCCAATATGTGCGGTCACAAAGGAGTTCAACTGACAACCTTGCAATTACCCCTCCCCTCTGTCACGGTTTGAAAGCCAGCCATAACCTCAAAGCCGTAAGTGACAGCAAATCTAACATCTTATTACGCTACGTTGCCTTACGCCTCATGGCCAGGTTAGGTTGACGTTAGATTTCTTGAATAATAGTTGAAAATTTTACAACCCGGCCTACGGACATTGGCGGCTTTTTTCGCAAAAGTTTTCGACAACCTCGAATAGAGCCGTTCTAAAAATTGAAGGAGGTGGTATATCTCTTAATTGGGTCTCATATTACTTTCCTCCGGTATCAAACAGAACCTTGAAAATCCGATATCTAAGAGAATTTCCTGATTCACGATTAACCACTTTTGAGAAACGGAATGGCTGTAGAATCAACAAAACTGATGGAAAACGAAACCACTTATGAAAATTGCATGTTTTTTTCTAATTTATCGATTTTTTGAAGACTCCGGGAAGCTTTAAAAATTAAATCAACTCAAAGTTTTGGTTCGCGGTTAAGATAAAGAAGTGTAATAAACCAATGTAGAAAAGCACCACGAGATTCTTCTCTAATATCACAGTCATACTTATACCTTATTTAACTATACGTGAATCTCAAAATGCCAAGGAATAGTGTAAAACTTTAAATCCGTATATAATTTATTATTATACAGGGTGATTCATTAGGAATGGGAAATCCCGAAACTGGGGGTAGGGGAGACCAAAATATTGCGATTGAGTCCAACATTGCTTAAACAAATGTTGTTTGTTTGAGAGATACAGTGCGTTCAAGTTCTTATTTTTAAATTGAATTATGGCTATATCTACCAAAATAATCAAGCTGCTGACCTGAAATTTGGCACTGCTGTGTTTTTGGGGATGGGGAATAAGCTGAAAATGTCAATTTCTACGTATCTCACAGAGGGCGCCACTTGCGCGGTTTTTGGATCGTGCTTTTACTCGTAACTTTTGTGAGGTTATCTTTTTGGTCCTGCAGGTTTGTCATTTTAGCGCACCTTTTCATTCTGCAACAAAAAGGTACTCTCGTTCCATAACGCCCAAATCAACCGTTTGCGTTTAAATTGCCAAAACGTGCCCCAAAACACCTGTTGACTTCAATATTCGAAAAATAAAATTTTCACCTACTGCTTTCAAATATTGCACAACGACTGTACCATTTAAAGCGAGAAAAAACCCATATGAACAATGTCCCAAAAAATGTTCACTTTCAAAATGGAACAGATTGAAACTCGACAAACCTGGGGCAACCTTTTTCAAGAAAACAAATGTGTTTCGACCAATGTTCATTTGGCATTTTTTTCTTCATTTTCAATGTACAGTTGATCTGTAACATTTGAAAAATTCGACGATATACTGCACATATATGCTTTCAGACGGCATTCTTATGGCCAGGCTTTCAGTTTGTCGGCAAGAATTGAGACATTACTGGGTAAAATTTAGCGTGCACAGAGTCATGTGAAAACCTACGTACCCAGCTTTCGGGCCCTAATCCATGATTTTTGTTGTTATAGTAACTTCTATAGCTCATCCTCATTCTCGTTATTTGTCCCCTCTTCCAAGTCTTCGACCTCCGTCATCTCCACCAAGTTCTCGTCCTCTGTCGCCTTCTCCAAGTTCTCACCTTTGCCCCCCCCCCCCCCCCCTCTAGGTTCTGTTCTTTCCCATCAAATACCCCTTATTCCTTCTCTTATATCTCGTAGTTACTTTCTTCCACATCATTTTCTATTCCTTCTGTTCTATTTTGCGTCAAGAGATCAACGGGATCAAACTCGTTATATTTTTCATCTTAAATATTTTCTTCGGTAGCGCTCTAGCGTCACCCGCAGTGTTACATCCATAGTATTTAAAAGTACACCTGGTACAGGTGGTAATAAAGTTGTAATCGGCTCCAAATCATTATTATTTATCGCCCATCCCCATTGTTCAGGATTTAAATCATTGCCAAGCCAATTCTGTACTTGATAATACACTCGACTTAGATGTTGGCGAGCGGATGAGGCAGTAGGTGGAAGTGACGACGATTATTTCACTGCGGTGTTGACTTCGCAAATGACAGATATTGTGTTATTTAATGGTTGCAAGAAAAATACTTAAATAACCTTTTTTTTGTAGAGAATTTCCTGTTCTTTATTTCTTGTAATAATGCAAAAAGTCATACGACCACGAAGAGCAAGATATTTGAGAAAATAAGAGTTTTATGACCCTTGACCATAAGTATTATATATCGCAAGCGCGATATTGATGGGGACTTTTTTGACATTGCTTCCAAAGTTAAAATAAGCAGATGCTGCTTTTTGCGGCCTAATATAACTGGACTACTACCACTATCTGCGAACGGTTCTATCTCTGAACTGTTTAAAATGTATTCAAATAAACGCATTAATACATTGTTTATGTTTCTTCTGCTCTCTATTTTTGCCTAGGTTAGCACTGTTTTGCTATTAGGATTGATTTAAAACTGAAATTCACAAAATTGTGTTGCCTTTATTGCGGCACCATCTCCTAGCGATATGAGTTTGCTCTCTATGTAGATACCATCATTTTGAACCTTGAGGAACCTTGAGCAGTGCCAAACTAATTTTTATTGAAAATGAGAATTAGCACTTTCTTGCCGCTTCATTGTGCAATGATAGCGTTATGATAATAGTGACATCCCAATGGAATTTTTCATGAGGTTACCTAAATATAATAGTTTACTCAGCAGCTCCACAAAAAAATGTGTAATATTAAAAAATAAAAATACCTACTTCAAGCAAGCAGCAGCTGAAATGCTGAAGTTGAAAGGATAAAATATTGAAGAATGTGGTGTTGTTTGTTGTGAAAAGTAGGTGTAAATACTAGGTGTTCACTGAGCATTTTTTGTAATAGTAAAATTTTGTAGTTGTCATTTTTATGATAATTGCTATGCCATTAGGTACCTGCTAAATGTTGTGTTAAATAGAAAATATGAAGTATGTTTAATTTATTTCGGGCCGCGGTGGCGTCGCTCGTACCGGCGCTGACTTTTTAGACTGCAATTTTTTCTGCCTTCGATCGACTTTGGTTCGAACCGATGTCGAGGCAAGGACATGCATATGTCTTTAAAGAAAAACACCGCTGATGGCCAAGAGCGCTGGACAAATGTGGGTTCACGCTATTGCTATGCTATCCTAGTTCTATTGGCAAAAAAGTCGGCCCTAGCCGCAAATGGCAACGAAGACAAAATAATAGTAATTGCCCCTCTCCCCCGCACAATCATGTGGTTGCTTCTGGGGTACTCCTAGTTTGGAGTATTGTGAGGGTGAGAATTATTATTAGAATTAATTAAGGAAAAGCGGACACTTTAGGACCGCCTTTGCAGTTGGGAAAGGAACACGTTCATGGTATGATTTAAAGTCCGAAACTATAGACACAACCTAGAACCTATAAACTAAAAAATCACTTTATTCTGAATCACTGCTGTTTTACTGCCTTATTAATAAAAATCTACGTCCTATATTACTAAAAAAAAAAACAGTCCAACGTACAATAAACACAGAAAACATTCTTTAAAACAGGAAAATCGCCAGACAAGTAAACGTAAACAACTACAAAAAGTTACCTTCCTCTGATGACGTAGTGACGTTGCGCATCGCCAGCTGGCGGGCCTTTATCATTGCGACGGTGCTATCCAACATTCGACTAAGTGCATGTAAACCACTTTATTATCAAATTTTTAAAGCCTACTGTGTCTACTTTAATTTAACACCATAATTGATTATTTATAACTAATTTGACTAATAATCTTTCTCAAATTTTTATAGTAAATACAGAACAAACTTGCAAGTGTGGCTCATCAAATTAAATGGGATATTTCGCTTTATAAAAATTTGTTCCAGATAATTTAATTTTTGATCCCAAGAGAGCCCAAATTCAGTCATCAAATATTTCAGAATTGATTTAATATTTGAATTCTGGCAGTTCTTGCCACCAATTTTTATGTTAAACATTTTTGTGTACCTTTAGAAATAAAAAAAGTTGCAGCAGTTTAAAATTTTTTATTTTTTTTATTTTTGGCCATAGTTTTCATTGATTTTTTTTTGAAGTTGCCGAAATCCCCGCTCTGCGTCGCTCAATCTGGGACTGGGATTCCCCGCTGGTCGCTTGTGCAATTTCAAAAGCTGAGTTGTGATTTGTGATTGTTGTGAATTGTGAAGGCAGAAGGTGAAAGGTGAAAGTTACTACCTACTGGATGGAGTGATAAGGTAATCAATCAATATAATCAGAGCCTTTTAGCGTTGACCGGAAAACTGGATCTTTCAGTCAACGGTTTTAGTATAAGTACGACGGCGCGGACAATAAAAAGTTTCAGTTTAGACTATTGGAAATTCGTGCAGGTGGTTTCACAATATGCCAAAATGCCAAAGTCGCGCCAAAGCTTTCCTACTCTCTCTGTCTTGCGGGGTGCGATGTCAGAAACGCGGGACGCGAAAGGGTAAAGCAAGGCCAGCGGCGTTGCCGCCGTTGCCGGGTTTCGCGCACGGAACCAGTTCGGAGACTAACATAAAACTTTTATTATGGCCGCGGGACCGCGGGGGAGGGGGCGGCGCGGGACGCGAAATGGGAAAGCAATGCCAGCGGCGTTGCCGCCGTTGCCGGGTTTCATGCACGGAATCGATTCAGAGACTAATAACATGAAACTTTTATTATTGCCGCGGGACGTCCTTTGAAAAAATTGCTATTTTCTCTATTTTATTTTAGGATTATTTATTTATTTATTAACGGGCATTGCCCAATTTCATAATGTAGGGGTACATGAAGCAACTTAGCAAATATAGTAACAGGTAATCTTATATCTAAATTGTTCAAACACAGCTTTTACAGTGCATATATGAATGCAGGAAATTATAAATAAATGCAAGTACTGTAAAATGATGTAGGTATCCCGCGAGTGTATACAAGGTTTTCAAACAATAGTGTGCAATTGTTTTATGAAGGCCGAGCCATTGGAAAAGAAGTTAAGTCTGGGATGCTCGTTGGCAAGTCTGCCTGACCTTGTCAGAAAACTATTTTGACCGTAGTTAGTCCTATGGACAGGTATCGAGAAAGTGTTTGTCTGGCGAGTCTCCCTTGATGGCACATGCAAACCTATCCTGCTCAGCAGATGGGGACAGGTATATCTGTTGTGTAGCAAATTATAAAGCATTTTTAGATCTCTTAGATCCCGACGTTCCTTGAGGGTTCTACTTTGAATGTTATGTTCTAATTGGGGATATGTCAATTGTGGTGAGTTAAGTTTGAAAGCTATGTATTTTAAGAATTTATGCTGAACTTTTTCTATATTCTGAATGTGTATGTTATAACAAGGATTCCAGACACAAGAAGCGTATTCGAGATGGGTTCTCACCAATGAGCAATATAGGAGCTTAACATTAGTGAATTCGCGGGTAGTACGTTTTATAAATCCGAGGAGCTGCAAAGACTTTGATAAAGTGCCCTGGATGTGGGGTATGAAGGTAAGTCTAGAGTCCATACCAACGCCCAAATCTTTTATTTCTGGAACATTAGAAAGAGTAGTGTTTCCGATCAAGTAAGGCTGTTCGAAAGCTGCCCTTGACTTATGAAAGGTGACAGAGTGACACTTGGAGGCATTCAGCTCCATGCCATTCCGGGTACACCAAGCCACTAATTGATTTAAATCAGACTGAAGTTTTAAACAGTCACTAGATGAGGAAATCTCCATGTATAGCTTCAAGTCATCCGCAAAGAGGAGAAAGTGACTGTGTTCAAGGTGCGATCCTAGGTCATTAATAAACAAATTGAAGAGCAGAGGTCCCAGATGGGACCCCTGGGGTACTCCTGAGGGGACATGTATATCTCTGGACATAAATTTGTTGAATCTAACAATTTGAGAACGATCCGTTAAATAGCTCTCTATCCAGGAAAGAAAAGTACCACCAACACCCATGTCCCGCAGCTTGGATACCAAAACAGCATGGTTAACCCTATCGAAAGCCTTGGAGAAGTCCGTGTAGATTGAGTGCACCGGAGAGCCCCTCTCCAAGGCATCCGAGACAAAGTCGACATATGTTAACAGGTTAAGCTCAGCGTTTCTACCAGTCTGAAAGCCAAACTGCTCTGAGATAACGTATGGGCTCAGTACTGAAGTTAAATATTTGGTTAGTATAAGTTCAAAAACCTTAGAGATAGCACTCAAGATACTAATTGGCCGATAATTTGCTATCAAATCCTTCTTCCCCGATTTATGTATAGGCGTTAAGTAGCTCAGCTTCCAGAAATCCGGAAAAGTTCCTTTAGTAAGAGATGAATTAAAAATAATGTGTAAGAGACGGGCCAGCACGAAACTGCGATGCTTGAGCAATAGTGGGGGTAGACCATCAGGCCCTGGTCCTTTGTTAGCATCCAAGGAATTGAGGTGGGAGTAGACATCTGAGATTGGTTGCGAGTGATGTGAACAGGGCTTAGAGGTATAGATTTTAGAGAAATTCTCGGCAAACATGTTAGCTATTTCCTGCTTTTTCCATCATAGTAAAACTTGCACGGAATATCGCTACTCTTTCTTTTGGAGTTAACATAGTTCCAAAATTGTTTAGGGTTGGTGGTCAGGGAGTTTTCAGTGAGGGCTATAAAAGTATCGTTGGACTCAACCAATAATCTTTTGCAAATCGAGCGCAGATGAGAGAATTCACGATAATCGGACTGAAGACCCGAAGTTTTGTAGCGTTTATGTGCCTCCTTTTTTTCCATTATGTGGTGCCTGAGCTTTGGTGAGTACCATCTGGGAAATTTACCAGAGGGGATTCGTTTAAGGGGAACATATATTTCTATTGCTGAATAAATAAGATTGTAAAAGATATCAACCATGTCGTTCAGACCGACATCCGCGAACAGAGCATCCCAGCCTATGGCTCCCAAGTAGTCGTTTAACAAACTATAATCAGCCGATTTAAAATCTCTGTAGTAGCCATCACGAAGAGAAGAACTGTTGTTATTGTCCGAAACAAAACGCACTGTAATGTCCAGAGGCGGGTGGTAGCCATCCTGAGGCACAATACAATCGTTAGCACCAAAAACCGATTTTCATGAAAAAGTACAAGATAGAGAATTGAGTTTGAAGTGTTGGTAATAGCATTTAGCTGAAATAAGTTGTGAAAAGCACACAGCCCAGAGACCAGTAGCAATGAATCTGCCTCAGCAGGAGTTGCAGGGGCACGGGTGTAGCAACTGAGCTCAGGTTATCGTTTATCCACAGAGCATCGGGTAAATTAAAATCTCCCAAGATTCCGATCATTGCCTGCGGGTAAGTTTCAGACAGCCTGTCGATACTTTCACTGAATGAAACATAGGCAGTAGTCGGAGAGCGAGGTGGAAAATATACGCCAGCCAGTATAAGGGTTTCCTTTCCTGCCTCAATGATTACAAAAACATCCTCAATGTTGTCTTCAACAGGAGGCCGTCTACTTTTGATGGTCCTGCGAACCGCAATCAGTACGCCGCCATCTCTGGAATAAGGACTTGTTTCCAAAGATGGATCCCGTCTATAGATTCTGTAGTCTTGCATATACAATTCTGCATCGTTGTAGGCTTCATTGAGCCAAGTTTCGACAAGCACAATAATGTCATAATGACACCCTGGAACAGATCTCAAAAGGTAATTGGATTTAGTGCGGAGGCCTCTGACATTCTGGAAGTAGATGAGGAATTCATTGTTGGGTGAAATTAGGCGTTTTGCAGGTTTTTTGAAACAATAATAGGAGTGCCTTGGCGATATCTGATAGTCAAGTTAGTTTCGCCCTGAGAAATTCGATCTGCTAGCCGAGCTCGGATTAGTTAGGATTAGTAAAATTATTGCTAAGATTTGAGATGCATTCGGATTCTGCGGAGCCAAAAAAATATTTTTTTTTAATCAAGATGAATAAAATAGTATTTTGAATGTTTTTATTTTTTAATAAAGAAAAATTTTTTTTTAATTCTTTTTTTTCGGGACCACCGGGACCAGTCCCGGGACTTCTTAATTTGGCCCCGAAGTCCCGAATGGCTTTCTGGTCCCGGGACTTGGAAGCCCTAGTGACAAAAGAAGACTGCCTGAAAGAGCTATCGTTCGCATCTGCCACCAATTTTTGTGTCAAAAAACAGCAGAGATATTTTGAGTGAACCCCTTATATAAGCCAACCTGTATACAGGGCCTGATATTGTCATATATTTTTGGTGGGATTTGCCATGGTCATGTTGAAATTTATACAGAGTGTTCCGTAAAAGCCATACAAACCAAACTTACTTTTTTTTAAATGGAACAGCCTGTATGTTAATGAATTTTACAAGAATATAAGTTTTGTTTGAGGCAAAAATTCAACAAAGAAAGAATGTCAACTAGGTATGACGTCTTGATCAACGTTTTTTTGTTCTCAGAAGATCCCCTACAATATTAAATTTACAGCCTTTGTTTCTAGCACCTCCGAACCTGTATAAAGGAGCAATTATGTAGAGAGAATTATGATTTTGGTGAACATCTTCGCATATCCAAACATAAAATTGAAAATATATTCTTAAAATAGACTCCAAATTTTTTAACAGACTTGTCTTTCTGGAGGATATTAAGATCAGAAAGGAGATAGAAAACAACACAAATTGATTAAATATGTAGCTACAGGATAATCTGAACAGATATTTCATCTCTTTACATAGAATGTTCGTTCTATGATGATAAACAGTGAGGTCTTAACATTTCGGCTCTGGCCATTCGAAACAATTTTTCAACTTTTTCGCCTTCCAACACAAAATTTCTCATCCAAATTAACTTTAAAAATATAAAAATAATAATAACATAATTACAAATTGACTTTAAAAATATAAAAAAATTAATAACATAATTGTTACCTTGACAATTTATTTCATCTATCATCTTTATAATATAATATTTATACTTTGTACTTGGGCCACCTGTTAGACAGATTTGAATTTTTAATTTGGCGCCGTTTCTGCCCAGCCTTCCATAGTGCTCACTTTCCATTTGTCCATTGTAACAAAAAAATGTATAATTTCTTTAACACAAAAAATTTCTGGATATTGTCGTATTTTGGTAAACAAAATGAACAGGGCAAAACCTTACGTAAATAAATACCCCTGTACTGGTACTTAAACGAAAATACAAAACAAAGGTCCCATGATTTTATGAGTAAATGTCGCTTTAAATTGAACATGCTTTCCTGAGATCTAGGCCGATGAACATTTATTCACACTGATAAGCATTGGCCGTAACCTTCATCATCCCCCAATATTCGGTAATTTGGTTTAATTATTGTCAAGTATTGCGTTCTCTGTTTTTCGCTTATACCCACCATAAAAAAGAAAAAAAATGGACAAAGTACTCGGACGAGACGGTGAAGAAGAACGCAACAAACACAACATGTGTTTAGGTGAACTCTCCGTCTCGGACGCTGATGTTACATTGCGAATAAACTGTATAATATACCCTGTATATTGTAATATATATATTATTATTATTAAAAAAAAGCCAAAATCCGCGAATAATGCCACTAATCTCAAACAGTTGTGTGCACATTTGAGTCATGTCATAATAATTCCCCTTCTCCAATGAATTCTGCTGGCTGTTGCTCTGTGATTGGTCCGAGCTCTTGGCAACACTGTCGTCAGTTCTCTCAAGAGATGGTTCCTTCCTTTCTGCCCAAGAATACTGTCTAAAGTTCGCAATAGAACGGTAGCAGAAATGATTGGGGGAAAGCTAATATAATAATAACAATAATTCTCACCCTCACAATACTAACAAACTAGGAGTACCCCAGAAGCAACTGAATGCTTGTGCGGGGGAGGGGAGCAACTACTATTATTTTGTTTTCTTTGCCATTTGCGCCTAGGCCCGATAGAACTAGGATAGCATTAGCTCAAGTACTATAAAAGCTGATAAGGAGCAATACTGTGAATCCACAATTTGTCCAGCGCTCTTGGCCATCAGGAGTGTTTTTCTATAAAGACATGTGCATGCATCTGCCTTGACCGAGGGCAGAACAATGTGGAGTCCAAATAATTCGGCGATGCTACGAACATCGCTACTGCGGCAGTATAAATCATATTATTAGAAAAATTAATGTCACTTAAACCAGAAGTAGTTTCAAAGGTGGATATTTTCGCATTAGTTACCTGAAATTTTAAAATTTTTATTTCAAAAATTGCAGAAAAAAGTGTGATTGCAACTAGTTCTTATGTTACCCTTACGTCCCCTTCATGAATTCACGTAAGATTTCATCCCCCTAATTTTGTTATTTTTTGCCCTAGCATGGTAAACACAAAAGTTGTAAGAAATTTTCCTGCAAGTCAAACCATTTTTTTGTTATTGCATCAATCGCCTATCTTCATCACATTATCCACAAATTCACGTTAAATATAAATATATAGTATAAAATTTGAAAATGCCAATATTTGATAAACGTTATAAGATAATGGTATAAATTTTAATAACGAGTAGATTTTAGAAAATGTAAAAATATATAGGGTGTTCCTTGTAAAAAAAAAACATAAGTTTGGTTAATATTTTGACAACAACCTGTAGGTATAATGCCACCCCTGATAATCCCATTAGACTAGCAGGAAATTTCCTAGTACTTTTGTACTTACCATTTATTATTTGCTAGGACGAAAATTAACAATATGAACCCGGTGAAATCTTACGTAAATAAATACCCATGTACTGGTACTTATACATGCGGGATATCATAAATCAAAACTGCGGTAAAAAGACTCGTCATGAGGCGCAATCCCCTGAAATATCAGCCGAGGCATTTAATGACTTTTTTGTTAATATTGCCAAAGATTTGCAAAAAAAGCTCCAACAAAATAACATTAATCCCTTAAGGAACTATAATCTATAACTTTAAAAAGTGATAAATTTTGTTTCAAGGAAGCTACTCTCAATGAGATAAGGGAATGCATCAATAATCTAAAAAATAAAAACAGCAAAGATGTTTATGGTCTAACAACAAAACTCATTAAAGTAATAAAGAATATCATAATTTTTCCTCTTACTAAGCTAATTAATTTTTTTTAAATATAACACTTTTCCGATGGTGTTAAAACTAGCAGTTGTATCACCAATACACAAAAAAGGTGACTCTAAGAATCCCACAAATTACAGACCAATATCCCTTCTTCCGATACTCTCAAAAATAATAGAGAGGTGCATGGCTAATCAGATGTGCGAATACCTAGAAAGGAGAAACATTTTAAATCCTAACCTGTTCGGTCATCCTTTAAAATATTTTCTAAAATCAAGTCTACTAGAAGGCAACAAACATTGTACCTGAATTGTTGTATAAAAATGTCAGAAAAATAATAATAATTGTCAATATATAAAAAATATTGTAAAAGTCAGGCGGTTGCTGAATAAAGGATTTTTAAATTGTAATTCATCGCCCAAATAATTATACATCGATCCCGTTGAAAGGAAATACTATTCCACGTCGAAGGAACCACGGTCGTTGCCGCAAAGAATAGAGGCCAAGCCTAACACCTGCTGAAATCTCCAAAAGCCAAACATTGGTCCTTCGAGCCGGATATCCAGCCTACGGATCAATATCTCGTAAAGGTCACTCCTTTCCATCCTCATTTAATCCTTTTCCGCAACCCCAAACCTTCCATTTTCCGGAATATTTTTTCAATAATTGTCTTGAATAATTTTCAACAATGTTTCCACCAGAAAACAAAGACCAAATAACCAAAATAATCACACAATGTGGCCGAATAAAGGCATGACTAACCAGATTTGGCAGTTTTCTAACTACATTCGTATACATCGAACCTGATATAACTAAATTGCGCATAAGGTTGGAAGAAGCTCAAAGCATATTGTCAGAATATAATAAAGTACAAGATGAATACGAATGCATGCTTGTTGACCTAGGCCAAAGGGAAGATGAAGCCAACAATAAAGAACGCGAAGAATTCGAAACCAAATACTTTGACATTATTTCCATGGCTAAAAGTTTAATTGATGCAAGAAATATCACCGATCAAGTTAGTTCAAACTCATCTTTTACTACTGGTAGCTTGAATAACCCCTGTAAGCCGAAATTAAATATAAAATTACCCGAAATTAAAATAAACGAATATCACGGAGGTTATGGCGAATGGTCACAATTCTTTGACACATTTAAATCTTTAATTCATGATAATCCTGATTTAGACAACGTACAAAAGTTTCATTATTTAAACGGAGCACTAAAAGGTGATGCTTTAAAGGTAATTAGCTCTATTAAAATTACATACGATAATTATAATTTGGCAATTCAACTATTACGCGAAAGGTATGAAAACAAAAAAGCAATAATAAACACACACATGAAAGCGATTCTTTTTGATTTACCCGTAGTAAAATCTAATTTACATACCTCATTAAGAAATTTAATTGACACATTTTTCAAACACTACCGATCGTCAGAAAACTTGGGAGAAAATGTTAGTGAATGGGACACCCCATTAATTTGTCTTCTAACTTCAAAAATGGACCTAAAATTAAGAACTGAATGGGAAGCGTTTTCTAAAGATAAAACTAATATAAAAACCTCAGATTTAACTACATTTTTAAACCAAAAATGCGTGTTTTGGGAATTGCTCGATACAAATATTGTCTCAGCCAAGAAAGGTGAATTGAAGACGTTTCACACTACAGAAAAGGTTGGTCCACAATGTCCTCTATGTAAAAAGTCACATTATTTATATTTTTGCGATCAATTCAAAAATTTATCGGTAAATGATAGATACAAAGAAGCAAAAAGAATGAACTTTTGTACAAATTGCTTAAGACCGGGTCATACACCCTATGTTTGCAGATCAAGTGGTTGTAAAAAATGCAACAGGAAGCATAGTACCTTTTTACATGGAATGACAATATCTCAAACCAATAATGAATCGAATAATACAAATAGAACTTCTCCTGGTAATATAAGTGATACTACGAACATTCGAAATAATAATTCTAATCAGGAAAGCGAACGTACAGATCAAGATTCTCAAAATGTTACAATAATAACAAACGTATGTCAAAATAACTCAAACACTTACATACTTTTATCAACCGCTTTGGTAAACGTATATAATAAGGACAATCCACCTATAATTTGTAGAACATTTCTCGACAGTTGTTCACAGCCCAATTTAATATCTGAGAACTTGTACAAAAAATTAAAAATACGCAACACTAACACTGGTATTTCAATCCCATTTCAGGCGTAAACAAGACATCTACCAGCACATTCAAACAGGTAAATCTTACCATTGGTTCCATGCACTCGAATTTCAAAGTAACCTTACCGTTCTTGCTAGTAAAAACCATAACAGAAAAGGCACCGTCGTGTACCTTTGACAAAATCAGCTTCAACATTCCTCCAGATATCAAATTGGCTGATTCAAAATTTATTGAATGTTCCAGCGTAGACATGTTGATAGGTGCTGGAATATTTTATGAACTCGTGTGCATAGGACAAATCAAGTTGGGAAACAAATTACCCATACTACAAAAAACACTTCTTGGTTGGATAGTCTCGGGAAATATCGGTAATACGGAAAATAATAAATCTAATTCTTGTTTTTTCACGATTTCGAACTTAGATTCTCAGATGCAAAAATTTTTGACAATTGAAGAAATCCTATTAGTATTAACACAAAAAATAATTATTCACGAGAAGAGGCGGAATGTGAAAAAAATTTCATTCAAACAACGTGCAGGGCCGAATCAGGCAAACTTATAGTCACACTTCCGTTAAAAAATAATTATACTGAATTAGGTAATTCACAGAATTTAGCGACAAAAAGATTTTATTCACTCAAACGCAGATTACAAAAAAATCCTAACTTATACGATGATTACAAAAAATTTATGAACGATTACATCATTTTGGGCCATATGTCCAAAATCGAAAATGACAAAATTGACAGCAGCAGTATAGAATCATTTTATATGTCACATCACAGTGTAGAAAAGGTAGATAGTACTACCACTCGTATTCGTGTTGTATTTAATGCCAGTATGCCATCATCTACAGGTGTTTCATTAAACGATGTTCTAAAAGTTGGACCGGTAGTTCATAATGATTTGTTTACAATTTTAATCCGATTCAGACAGCATAACTTCGTATTGATAGGGGACCTAGCAAAGATGTATAGGCAAATTTTAATTGAGCCGGAACAGCGCGATTTGCAGAGGATAGTGTGGCGCGAAAATTCTCATGACCAACTCGAACATTACACCTTGAACACTGTTACTTATGGAACCGCCACAGCTAGTTTTTTAGCAACTAGGTGCTTGGTACAAATTGCAGAAGATATGTCACAAAAGTTTCCCAATGAAAGTGACATAATAAAAAACGATTTTTATGTTGATAATGTATTGACCGGCTGCGATAATATTGAAAAATTGGTAAATATACGCAAAAATCTAGTAACCATATTTAATGAATACGGATTTCAATTACGTAAATTTTTATCGAACCATCCATCAATTTTAGCAGATTTACATCAAACCTCCAATGAAAACAAAAATATCGACTTTACTCTCTCGGAAGGGGATATTGCTAAAATGCTAGGCATAACGTGTAATTCAAAGTGGATTGTTTTGTTTATCGTCCGATTATCACGAAAAATCACAAAAGGTCACAAAGCGAAGTATTTTGTCTCACATTGCAAAACAATTCGACCCACTAGGGCTGTTATCTCCTATAACGATACGGTGCAAACTTGTAATGCAGCGGCTTTGGCAGTTGAAACTTGAATGGGATGAAACATTGCCCAACGAACTTCATCACCAGTGGCAAACATTACTTGACCAACTGATGCGCGTAAATGAAATATCAATCCCGCGACACGTCAAAATAAAGGACACTCGAAAGGTCAAACTCCACGGGTATTCGGATGCTTCAGAAAAATCATACGGCGCTTGCATTTATGTAGTTTCAACGGATGGCAACGGAAATGTACAATCGAAACTTCTATGTGCCAAAAGTCGCGTAGCACCTATAAAAACAATCTCAATACCTCGACTAGAGTTGTGTGGAGCATACCGGTTGGCAAAACTCATTAATAAATGTTCACAAATTTTAGGCATTCCATCGACAAACAATCAATGTTATACAGATTCAACAATTGTCCTTGCCTGGTTATCACGCAAAGTGATAAGTTTTCAAATTATTTATTAGAAGGTCGAATACAGTGGCATTTTATTCCGCCAAGATCGCCTCATATTGGTGGCATTTGGGAATCAGCTGTCAAATCTCAAAAGAGTGCTCAATAATAACCCGTTAACCTTTGAGGAATTTTTTACTTTACTTTGTCAAATTGAGGCAGTCCTTAATTCCCGACCACTCATTTCCTTGACATCTGACCCAAACGATCTGCAAGCCATCACACCTGGACACTTTATCATCGGTCAAGCTCTCACGGCAGTGCCAGAAACATCACTGTTAAGTACTCCTGTCAACCACAACCGGAGGTTCCAACACATTCAGCGCATGGTGCAAAGTTTCTGGGCCAAATGGCAATTGGAATACCTTCATAACCTTCAAGAGCGCTACAAATGGAAATTCAAGAACAATGACAAATCTCTACAAGGGTCACTCGTTCTACTAAAGGAAGACAACACACCTTCGTTGTATTGGCCCATGGGACGCATCACAGAAGTGCATCCAGGCCAAGATGGAAACATTAGAGTTGTCACCGTCCGAACTCGCAATGGACTTTTCAAGAGGGCTATTTCACGATTATGCCTTCTACCACTCTACTCCGACAATATTCCCGATTGTGACTGTGCTTAGTGAATTGCTTAGACGCTCCTAGTGAGTGCTGCTTCCCGATTGTGACCCCCAGATTAGGTTAAATTTGATTTTAATACTTGTTTTATAACTCGTTTTGAAAGCCGCATGCTTTCAAGGGCGGCGGTATGTTCGGTCATCCTTTAAAATATTTTCTAAAATCAAGTCTACTAGAAGGCAACAAACATTGTACCTGAATTGTTGTATAAAAATGTCAGAAAAATAATAATTGTCAATATATAAAAAAATATTGTAAAAGTCAGGCGGTTGCTGAATAAAGGATTTTTAAATTGTAATTCATCGCCCAAATAATTATACATCGATCCCGTTGAAAGGAAATACTATTCCACATCGAAGGAACCGCGGTTGTTGCCGCAAAGAATAGAGGCCAAGCCTAACACCTGCTGAAATCTTCAAAAGCCAAACATAACCAATTCGGATTTAGAAAAAATCATAGCACCAGTCAGGCCATTTTAAATATAGTACATAGTATTATGCAGGGTTTTGAAAACCATCAATACATTAATGCTACTTTTTGCGATTTAACTAAAGCTTTTGACTGTGTCCGTCCAGATCTGCTGTTGAAGAAGCTTGAGCTGTATAATTTCAATGCAAATAGCATATTTTAATAACTTCATATCTCAATGAACGATATCAAATGGTAAAAACCGAAAATTTGTATTCCTCACAGCAACAAGTGTGTATAGGCGTTCCTCTGGGATCCATATTGGGACCCATTCTACTTCTGCTCTATATTAATAAATCAAGCCACCTCAGAGAAATACACACTCTTTGCTGATGATACCCCTATCTTGACAAGTAAGGATGATACAGTGTGGCCCGTTTTGAATGGAGACACCTCTGTAAAATTGTTATTTTTGCTCCGATTTTGAAAAACTTTTTTTTGTTAGATAGATCTCTGAAAATACCATTCGACACACCTTCCAATTGTTTTGAAAACCAAACACATGGCTAACTGCGACATTTTGTATACCCCCAAAATTCAAGAAATCATATTAGGCATTTTTTTATCAAAAAAATTTACTAAAAAAAGTTGTTTAGAATGAACCAAAAATCCCAAATCCAAAGTTTTATCAAAATCAAAAAATAAAAAATTTCCGAAAAAAATAAATTGAAGGCCCAAAAATCACATTTTAATCAATTTTTAAGGTTAGCAAAGTTAATTTTTTAACTTCAAATTTCCATGGCACACTGCTATCCGTATAAATTCATTAAAATGTGATTTTTGGACCTTCAATTTATTTTTCGGAAATTTTTTATTTTTTGATTTTGATAAAACTTTGAATTTGGGATTTTTGGTTCATTCTAAACAACTTTTTTTAGTAAATTTTTTTGATAAAAAAATGCCTAATATGATTTCTTGAATTTTGGGGGTATAAAAAATGTCGCAGTTAGCCATGTGTTTGGTTTTCAAAACAATTGGAAGGTGTGTCGAATGGTATTTTCAGAGATCTATCTAACAAAAAAGTTTTTCAAAATCGGAGCAAAAATAACAATTTTACAGAGGTGTCTCCATTCCAAACGGGCCACACTGTATATGCAGTTCAGTGGCGGCACTGGATGAGAAACAGGGAATGGCTGAACAATGGTTTGCAGCTAATGGGCTGTATATGAATGTAGAAAAGAAGCAGAGAATGATGTTTTCATTGAGAAGAATGACACCGCAAATAACTAATTCAAGAAGGCGTGAAGTTCTTGGGGGTGGTTCTGGATAGCTTCCTACTGTTTGATAGACATGTTGATTTTATTTGCTCCAGATTAAGCACTAACGTCTTTGCTCTGCGAAACCTGGCAAACTGTGTACCTCATAACGCTCTGAGACAGGCGTATTTCGCTCTTTGTCATTCGCACATCAGCTATGCACTTCTAGTCTGGGAACATGCCAGTGCTGCGAAAACAGTTTTTGGATTGCAGCGCAAGGCTGTAAGGCTATTGGCTAACCTTAAATACAGAGATGACTGCAGGGAAGCTTTTATTAATGAGATGATTTTAACACCGGCATGTGAATATATTTTGCAGAACCTTGTGTACATAAAGAGTAAATGGAATGACTACCCTAACCATGGCGATGTTCATTCGTACAACACTAGAACCAGAAATGACCTAGTTCCAAAATACTGTCACGTGGAGAGGTGTCTGAATGGAGTGGGGTACCTTGCTGTGCACTTCTTTAACGGGTTGCCTAGCAGTTTTAGGGACTCCCCACGTCACTGTTTAAGATTAAATTGAAGCAGTGTCTCATTGGACAGGCCTTTTATTCGTATGATGAGTTTTTGTCGAGTAACCTCTCTTTTATTGATGGAATGATATTTCACAGTTATTGTCCTTGTGTAAGATTTTAAAGTGTTTGATTTTGTAAATTATTTTAAAAATTGACTGTTGACTTCTGTAAACACTGTCGTGTATTGGCATCAATAAAGTATTATTATTATTAAAAGACAAAACAAAGGTCCCATGATTTTATGAGTAAATATCGCCTTAAATTCAACAAGCTTTCCTGAGATCTAGGCCGATGAACATTTATTAAAATACTTACAAGCATTGGCCGTAATTAGCCAAAATCTGCGAAAAATGCTTCTAATCTGAAACAGTTGTATGTGCAAATTGTCTCCTACCACTCGCCAACTTAAAACACTACTAATCTCAAACAGTTGTATGCACAAACTTAGGATGTTTCAACAGTATCAAAAATAGAATATCTTACCAATTTTTCGCATCTATGGCAATTCCTCTTGCTTATAGGAAGTAACTCAATTGTCTGTTGTAAGTGTATTGTGGAAGCTACCTCTGGGGGTACTCTTTTCAAAGCATACTGAATGTCAGATACAATCTGCTGAAGGTTAACATTATCTAAAAAACAAATTACTATAATTATTGTTTTTATGGACATATTTGAAATATGTAAGTGTAAGTGGTAAGGAAGTATTTGACCTATTATGAGAAAACAACCATATAAAAAAAAACTGCATTATGGGTATTAAATGAAGAATTTTTGTTAAAAACAATAGAAATTAGTTGCAAAGCGCATCATTAAAATTTATGCAGGAACACATATCTATATTTATGGAGTTTTTCATAGGCACTATACCTACATACATACAATTTTTACTAAAGGCATTAAGTAGGTAACTGGGGCAATATAGGAATAAGACCATACATTCGTAAACACTTAGTTTTTGTCAGAGAATAAATACATTTTTCTAAATTAGACATATAGAGGTGTAAAATATCTATAACCCTCGCCAAATGGCTAGCAAAATAATGCACTTTTTTAACTCTTTTAGTTTACAGTTGCTTTAAACTATGCAGTTCGATTATCTGGTACAGTATTACTGGTTGCCCAACGCTTTATGAGACCGAACAAAATGACACATTCAAATGCATACTGCAAGGCACGGAAAGTAGGACGCGCATCACGCTTAAGCCACTGCCAACTGCAAAACACGAAAGTCACAAATTTCATTACTAATTTTCCGCCTGTCGCTATAAATATAAATAAATTTATAAATATTTCAAACGAAGTAGCGAACATCCAAATCCAGGGCCTGCTCTAGGCAGGTACGGTGTGGTGCACCAGCAGAATTGACCCATAACAAAGGACTTTATTGTCTAGTAATTTATGCTTCTTAGGTTTTCAGTAATATGACCAGAAAACTTATATTTTGATAGCCATTTGACAAGGGCTACAAAGAATTCATAGATTTCCCAATCCTTGCAACCATCGGAGACATTGGAAATTATAAAACCATATATAAAACATAATTAACTCAATTTACGAGTTGGTAGTAAGAATAAACATAATTTTCCATGTTCACAATTCACGTCACGACGTTCGTAGGCGAAGTTGTCGAGACTAGCGGAAAACTACCCGTTAACCCATTCTCAACGGTTCGGAAAAATAATGGGGTAAATACAACGAAATGACGCGAAGACTCTAACTTTTTGACAACCACTATATTATCTGACAA
The DNA here is from genome assembly GCA_963920635.1 of Pseudeuparius sepicola. NCBI lineage: Eukaryota > Metazoa > Arthropoda > Insecta > Coleoptera > Anthribidae > Pseudeuparius > Pseudeuparius sepicola. The sequence goes on along the minus strand of OY987302.1, from coordinate 38,160,479 downwards.
AAGACATTAGGTAATAATAAAGGTACTAATGAGAATCTTTCTATGTGTCCAACATTCTCCCACCTGAGAAACGTGTAACAAACACGATTCTCACAAATTATTAAAGATACATTTCGGAGCATAAGAAAATATAAATTTATGACTGTTCCGACTTCTTGACTTTCTTTTAACTATACGGTCATCGATGAAACTCTCGAACACAAAGTTTGTTGTGGTAGCCGACAACACCCTCACCGCGATGCTCATTCTGCTCGCTGTAATCAACACCTCCAACGGGTAGAGACGTTGAACTGGCCTCAACAGCTGCCCACGTGATGCATCCAGTCGCACTAGTCGAACCTCATTGTCTCGCCCAAGTAAAAACTCGACGACTCGTCCAAGTGACCAATTCAAACGCTTGTCATTGTTGTTACCATTGTTTCTTGTTAGACCATGACTTTAACTGCCCCCAGGTACTCACTGCGGAAGCGTCGACGTAGATCTTCTCTTCTCTTCTGTTTGTGACGTAATTTATGTCAGAGAGATTTGCTCTCAACTTCATCGCAGTCAGGTAGACCAGATTCCACCTGATCTCGCAGGAACATGGATGGTGTCAAGGAATCTAACTGAGCTGTATCTTCTGACATATAAGTGATTGGCCGTCCATTAACAACAGCTTCGCAGTCACGCAACAATGTTTGAAGATCTTCATATCTGAGTAAAGCTCAACCAGCATCTTCCGTAACAACTGCTTCAGAACACCAACTAGGCGTTCCCAAAATCCTCCCCACCATGGAGAATTAGGAGGGTTAAATCACAAGATAATATGATCCACAGTAGTCCCTCAAATGCTTTCGTCCCAATCCAAAGAATGTATCGCGTTTGCGGTTCCCCGAAAGTTACTACCGTTATCACTATAGATAGTTCTCGCGGTCTCCCCCGTCTTGCCACAAATCTCCGTAAAGCCTGCATAAACGCATGCAAGGTTAAAGCCGTCGTCATTTCAAAATGGACTGCTCGATAAATAGCACACATAAACAAGCAAACCCATGCCTTGTCACTAGTCTTGAGAAATAACGGACCTGCAAAGTCTACTGCTACCACTTTAACTCCCGCACAACCACAATTATACTACAATTTCTTGAGGCCACTCACATGATTCTCTGTATAGCCATGTCGACCCCTCCCACCATCTCGACTGTATCAACTTATTGGGAGAAAAACCACAAGAAGGAAGGTCAGTTCACCAGATATGTGATTCCAAGAGTCTGCAAAAGTCAAGCTTCGAATCTCAGCCACTCTATTCCATACAAACATGCTCCATTCTTCCCTTCTGCGCTCCAAGATATAACCGTCGAAGAATCGCTCCAAAAATAACAGTCAAACCTACACTGAAGCGTGTCTCGTACATTGGAATACAACCTAGCACCTGTGGTTGCAGCCATTAGCTGCAGTCTCGGAATTGTCATCTTTTTCAATGAGGCTATTCTGGATTTCGCCGCCAGCAAACAGACAAAAACGTGGCCATAACGTCCAACCCTGAGGAAAACCACAGCAGCGTAAGCGTCTTTGCTAGCATCACAAAATGTATGGAGACTATAATACTCATTTTCGTCGGTAGTCATGCCAATCCAACGAGGAATTTCCATTTGCTTTAGACATGACAGCTCTCTTACCCAGTTAACAAAGACTTTGGCTCTGGCGTCATCAACTAGAGTATCCCATGTTATGTGTCTTTCCCATAACTTCTGTAAAAGCAGCTTTGGAATTAAAGTTGTAGTACAAGTAAAACCTATTGGATCAAAAACTCGTTGTGCCGTAGACAAAATGATTCTCTTCGCTGTTGCTTGTTTCTCTATATCTTCTATACAGCTGGGACTAATTGACAGAACATCCTTTTGTGTGTCCCAAATTAAACCCAACACTGGTATAACTATGTCTCCCGAGGCCATACCGGTAAACTCCCACCCTTGTAGATCAAATTTACTACTAGCCATTACCATACTCACTTCTGTAATAAATTTTTGAAGAGTAGTCTCATTTGGTAAGCTAGTTATCGACATAAAAGCTTCTAGACAATCGAACGATGTTCTCTCTGGAGCAGGTGGTATGAGATAAGTCAATTTTACGAAGGCTCTGTTTCAAATGGTACTCCAACGTCGCCGCCAAAAGAAATGGACTACAATTTACACCAAAAACGACTCTCCTATGGCGGAATATAAGCTAGTTATCGACATAAAAGCTTCTAGACAATCGAACGATGTTCTCTCTGGAGCAGGTGGTATCAGATAAGTCAATGTTACGAAGGCTCTGTTTCAAATGGTACTCCAACATCGCCGCCAAAAGAAATGGACTACAATTTACACCAAAAACGACTCTCCTATGGCGGAATATTATTTCTTTTCTATTTGAATCTATCCAGAGAAAACGAAGAAAGTCCCCATCTTTTTCTTGCAATCCGATTTGCAAAAATCGTCGACTGACGTATTAATAAAGACTGCTCACGGCTGGCATGTTTGACAGTTCTCTGGCTCACCATGCGCTTCCCAGAGACAAAATACAATGCAAAATACATTGCTGACCATAGGCGCCATCTACTTTCCAGGACATGAAACTATAGCCGTGAGAAGTCTTATTAATACGTCAGTCAATGCAAAAATGCTTTACGAATGTCAGAGATGACACCTAATTTATGTTCTCTAAATCGAAGCAATATAGTTGAATCATTTCTATGAGATTTGGGATACTTTGTCGTTTTCTCTTGCAGACGCATCAAATACTGGACGAATTTTAGTTGTAGCACTGCTCTCCTTAAGCCTATTGGGACTGTAGCCGCCTGAGGATCTGTGCCCGGTGGACTGCAGCGAGAAGCGCATCCGTGTATGTATGGTTCTGGTCCTTAATTGCAAAACAACCATTACATATCAACAGATCTTTTCACAATATAAATCAATTTTTGCATGCTGCCACATGCAAATAAGCTCGTGTTCGAATTTACTGATATATTTAAGTACGCAAGCGAGTTTTTTTTTTACAATAAGGACCACCCAACTAGATGCCATTACTGGAAAATCAGCCAATAACAGTAATTGTGGGCATGCAAAGCAGGAGTTCCAAAGTATCCCTAGTCAACGTGAGTCCGTTCGGTTCCTGTCCTTTCTCATGCCTCCCTACTTGCATTTATAGTAGGTTCTGGTCCCAGTGACCCAATATGTATCTGCATGTTCATCTGGGTCCGGTCCAGAAAGGGTTAATAACAGGTCTGTGGAAGATAATGTACTGGAAAAGCTTTTTATATTCCATCAATTTTTTTCTATTATTCCCTCTTCCAACCATTTCTTAAAAACTAGGTCATACACCAAGAGAAGTTGATCACTTTTCAACTTAGACAATGTACTTTCTAACCTCTTTTTAGAAATGCTGTTACAATGCAGTGGTGGATGATCTTTTAACCATGGCAAACTTATTTCATAGTGACCTCTGTCTATATCGACCGTTTGGACGAAAACTTGTTTTGCAGCCAATGCCATATCTTGGCGAGACCTTTTTTCTGAAGGCTCCACAATACCAAGAACGTCTAATTCCCATAGCTTCATTATTGTGGCATCGTTAATGAGCATAGACGTACTGACATCAAAATAGTGGTCGGTATCACACTAGTTGTTAACTTTTCCCAAAAGAACCCAACCTAACAGGGTTTCGGTGACTGCTAATCCACATCGCGACAAAAGAAACCGCCCAGTGTACAGCTTTGCAAGAACATCGACACCTAACAATAACTCGATAGATAAGTTCACCTATGCCCATCAGCTGAATCTTCAACTTCATGAACTCATCGATCCACGGACCATAAAAGACTGGTGGAATGTCATTACATATTTTCTTCTGACCAAGCACATCGATTGCACAGGAAAACTCACCGTCGCTCGCAATAACCTCAAAACAAGGATGACTATTAGTAGCTTGCGTTCCTCCAAACAATGAATATTTTGTTCTTTTTGTCGACGTCAGAATATATGATCTATGGGACCCACTGTCGATCAACGTTCGTACCACTTTCGTAGTGATTCTAGAACCTATTTTTATTCGTAAAAATATAAATGAATTAGTACCATTCATAAGAGATCGATCTTTGGCACTGATTTTTTCTTTACCTTGAGGCAGACCCACGGGTGTGACGATCCCGCGCTCCCCAGTTACGCAGGGATGGGTCTGACCTGTGAGAGGGGCAGATTCACGGGTGTGACGATCCCGCGATTCCCAGTTACGCATGGAGAGGTTTGGCCTGTGACAGGGGCAGACCTACGGGTGTGACAATCCCGCGATCTCCAGTTGCGCAGGGAGGGGTCTAGCTGGTGACGGGGGCTGATCCTCGGGTGTGACAATCCCGCGACTCTCGGTTACACAGGGATGGATCTAGCCTGTGAGAGAGGCGGATCTTCGGGTGTAACGATCCCGTGTTTCCCAGTTAATGCAAGGAGGGGTTTGACGTGTGAGAGGGGCAGATCCTCGGGTGTAACGATCCCGCGTTATCCTAGTTGACCTGTGTGGGTAGCAGGTTAGAATACTCCTATCGTGGCTCCGCGAGTCGTAAAAGACGACCGAGGGCCGTCACTCCCACGTTACGGGAGAAACCCATGGAATGGAGATTAATAGGAGTTTTGTTATAGGGCCGCTGCCTGGGGTTCGCCAGGGCATGTCTGGAGCCAGCGCTGGACATGACAGCGAGCGGGACGTCGGTGACAGGGCGCTGATGAGGCGGGACCCTGTTGCACAAACAGCTACAGCCCAACAACAACACGAACATCTACAACATGGGAGCCAAACGAGAACTATGGTTCCACCCACCGAAGGTGCTGCGTGGGAACTTCAGCCAGCGTTCACAGAGGCGGGATTACAACGACAACGCATGAAATGGACTGTGTCCATGAATGAATCGATTATGCGTATTTTTTACAGGGTGACAAACTTAGGACAAGAGATGATCGGCTACCGACAACAACTGCATGCCGAGTTCTGCAGGGAGTTTCCACACATGCAAGTGTCTGAACAAAGAGTGTCAGATCAGTATCGAACTATTCTAAGAAATAACCGAATTCCAGAAACGTGACTTATCGCTATCAAACGGAAAGTTGAGCTAGAGATCCACGGCGAACACATAGACATAGATGACAACAACAACAATGGGGAACTTCAAGCGCCTGGACAACAACTAGAAGACGAAACGGTAGAACCAACAACCGAGAGTCTGGAATCGGTTAACGAAGAACATTTTGGAGGCTTAAACGCACATATGAGACAGGCCGTATTGCGATACGAAGGCACAGACCCACTGAGCAGGCCACCACTACCAACATTAAATTCTTCCAGGAAACTTGCGATTGTGCTCGATCTTATGAACACAAGAATTTTACCAAACTATGTTTCAGTGACACCAACATTAGAACGTATGCACATGTTAATCTACTGTGCCGCAACGGCAGTCACCACTGTAATGGGTGCCAAGATCCGAACGGCCCAAGAGTTGAATCGTGCAAGACCAGAACCACGAATGGCTCAATGGGAAATGCGACTAAATCGGAAGATCGAGAGTCTCCGTAAAGACATAGGACAAGTGACGGAATATATCAGAGGAGTTAGAACTAGAAGGATCCAGAGGGCGGTACAGGCAATAATGAGCCGCACCCAGATGCATTCTCGGCATGACCCCGCGAACATCACTGCTCAACAATGTCTTGACACATTAAAACAAAAACTTTCTGTTTTCGCAGGGCGTCTGAGGAGATACAAGGCTAGTAACAACAGGAAACGAGACAACAAACTCTTTGAACGATCAGAAAAGGGTTTCTACCGTGCTTTTAATTCTAGCGCCGATGCCACAAATGCGAGTTACCCTAGCAGAGAACAGGTCGACGGTTTCTGGAGAAATCAACTTGCCACACCAGGTCTATGCAATGTCAGTGCAAGCTGGATCAGCGAAGAACGCGAGATGGGCCGGAACTATAGCCAGATGCAACACGAGCAATTCACAACCGCTGAGGTCTCCGATGTCATCAAGAATTCCCACAACTGGAAGGCACCAGGTCCAGATCATCTCCAAAATTATTGGATTAAGAAGTTGTGGTGCACGCATGAACAAATAACTACCTTAATTAATGAAGTCTTGCTCGATCCTCTGAAAATGCCATTGTTTCTTACACAGGGTGCAACCTACCTGTTACCAAAAGACCAGCGGAATACGGATAACCCTGCCAAGTACCGCCCAATAACCTGCTTGCCTACGCTGTACAAGATAATCACATCTTGCCTTACACAGCGAATATATGCTCACTGCGAGCGGAACAACATCATTGCAATGCAGCAGAAGGGCTGCTCGAAGGGCGCAATGCGATGCAAAGAGCAACTCATCATAGACTCTGTCATCTGCAACCAGGCTCATTCCAAGCAAGGAAACCTCCACATGGCTTATGTGGACTACAAAAAAGCATTTGATTCCGTACCTCACGACTGGCTCACAGGTATCTTAAAGCTGTATAAAATAGATCATCATACAGTTTCCTTTTTAGAACACGTTATGACAACCTGGCGCACTAAGATACAACTCAGAACCGCAAACAGTAACATCGAGACCGACACAATCAACATCCGAAGAGGGATTTTCCAAGGAGATTCACTCAGTCCACTGTGGTTCTGCATGGCGATGAACCTTCTATCACATCGGTTGAACTCTACAAAATATGGCTTCGCTATCAAAAGCAACAACGCAGAAGCGATCAAGTTGAATCACCTATTATATATGGATGATTTAAAACTGATCGCCGCAACCAAAAACCAACTAACGCAAATGCTTAAAATTGTAGAGGAGTTCTCCAGGGACATCGGAATGCTGTTTGGACTGGACAAGTGCCGCACCCTTAATATCATCCGGGGAAAGCTCGAACAAAGCGCACACGAGATGCAGGACGGCCAGGAGATCGAAGCAATGAGCATGGGAGATACATACAAGTATCTAGGGATGAAACAAGCTCAAAGGATAGACCATCGAACAATGAAGACTGATGAATTCATTCGTTAAGAATTCATCAAGAGAGTAAGACAAGTAGTGCGAACTGATCTTAACAGCAAGAATTTGTTTAAGGCCCTGAACACGTATGCATGCTCTGTACTCAGCTAGTTCGGAATAGTGAATTGGACCAACACGGACATCAACAACCTGCAACGAAAAGTTAGGACACTACTGACAAAAGCTCATAAACATCATCCCCGTAGCGCCGTAGAAAGAACAACTCTGCCACGTCAACTAGGAGGAAGAGGATTGGCAGATCTCAGCAAGCAATTGGACCAACAAATATTAAATCTGCGTAATTATTTCTACAGGCAGGCCAACAGCTCCACACTACATAGGGCTATATGCGGAGCAGTCTCAACACCGCTACGTCTGACGGAACACGAGCGTCAAAATCACCACCGAACCGACAACGATAAACTACAGAGGTGGTTGGGGAAGCCACTGCATGGGAGGCATCCTAATGAGGTTAACCAGGAACATGTCGACAAGTTAGCGTCGAACTATTGGCTGACCTCGGGATGAATGTTCCCCGAGACGGAATTCTTCCTACTGGCCATACAAGATCAGGTTATACCATATATACACTGTTACGTCTAAAGAAGGCCATAACGTCACAGCCCATACCTGTCAGATTTGACATTTGACAAATTGGGTTTATCTTGGAAATATCGGAATGTGTTATTAAGAAAATGTGTCCTTATTGTATTATTGGGCCTCTATGCCAGCTTTCAGAAAGATATCAGAATATTTGTTTTTTCTTAAGTACTCCTCTTCAAATTGGTACTCAATGGGAGTGTATCCTGCGCCTACCGGTAGGAACATATATTATTTTATAAATTTTTTTCACCTACCAATTCTAATAATAATTGGTAAGTAAATACTTCACTTAACATACCCACCCACACCAGGGGCGTGCGGTAACATTTTAAGTATGGGAAGCAATGTTTAAAAACTTACCTATTTGTAATGTAATTCGATTCTTCGATCATTTTTTGCGAATTCGTCAATGACATCATCATAAAAACGTCGATGCTCTAACATGTTCTGGAGAAGTATATTCTCAATAAACAACAGCGATATCTGTGAAAGTCATTCATTCATTTTTGTGGTTAAATTTTTCATAGGGGGTTTTGCCCTTGCCCTTCCGTTAGTAATTAATTGAAGCTTATCTGCAAAGTTTAATGTTGAAAATCCCTTTATTATTAAGGTACACACTACACATTCACACACACTCTTACTTAATTGTCCAACTTTAACATTTTCAACGTCATTTCCGACAGCCGAAGTTGACGGTATTTGCATGTTCATGTCCGTATTGTCTCCATATCGCCCGAGATACGACGCGCACAACGCCCCAACACAGATATAAAACCAACTAAACTACACAAAGAACCTACTGCAACGATAGCTTCCACGCACGCTTAAAACACGCGTTCTCATTCGCGTCAGCCAGTGCGGTGGAGGTGGAAAGTTCAATAAACTTTCGACTCTCGAACGCTACAGAAAAGCTAGCGGCCGGCATAGCTTACATTGTACTATGGCTCGGTAGGATAGGCGCAGTCGGAGTCAACGCCGCATTTGCTATAGGCACAGACCTGTTAGCATAGGCATAACATATTGTAGGTTCGATATATTATGATATATAATATAATTTTTAGCGTTTCTGATATACCTAGGTAACTAAACTAACTGATTCCTGTTTAAAAATTCAAGAATAACATTTTGTCATTTTACATTGTTTTGGTTTAGGGGAAGCACTGCTTCCCTTGCTTCCATGGACTGCACGCCCCTGACCCACACCCAGTTTTTTTGACATTTTGGATTACATTCGGTACGTGCCGAATGTCGGGCGAAAATAGCGTACATAAAGAAGGCATAAATCTTACAAAATTTCGGGAAAGTGCAACATTTATAATAATTTCTGTATTTTGATATTCTTTTTTAGTAAGGCCGTGCCCATAGCTACCAACTGCCACAATATGGGGCAAATGCATCTTTTTTTTTTCATACGGCAGTGCCCATCGCTGCCGACTGCCACAATGTGGGGCGAATGCCCCTTCTTGTTTCATACGGCAGCACCCATCGCCAAAAAAGAAGGGCATACGTGCCTTATCGTAACATATACGTCGGACATGTATGAATTTAAATTGCTGTTAAATATACGTCCAACGAAGTCACGTGACTCAACTCACCAATTAGAGCACAAGACATTTAACGACTATTATACAGTGCCCGCCAAAAAGTTGGAACCATATGGGATTTTTTTTATTTTTGGGCTAAGATTAAACTATTCTGGAGCGATCATCTCTGCTTCCAAAAAGATTTGAAATGAGATCATTAAACGCCATGATGTCATTTGATATACCTGTCAAAAATTATATTTAATTAAATACTTAAATGGCCAAAATACGCTTTATTTGTGATTTTATCGAAAAAAGTTATATGAAAAAGTTGCTTGGAATTTTATTTTAGCGATATGTGCAAATTTTCAGACAAAAATTCTGACAATGATAAATTTTTGATTTTTTGAAAAAAATATAAAAATTAATAAATTTTAATTTTTTGGTGTGCCATATTTGACTTCAGAATTGTTTGCCTATCATCCAAACGTGATATTTTTTAGTTATGGAGCCTTTTTGGGTCGTAATCGGCTAGTTTCAAGAAAAACTCAACTAACAAGGTGCAATTTTTTATATTTTTTCAAAAAAATCAAAAATTTATCATTGTCATAATATTTATTTGAAAATTGAACTGAACATAGGGGTAAAATAAAATTCCAATCAACTTTTTAAAATAACTTTTGGCAGTGGCTATCAAAGGCGGGCGCACACATGCTACTATCGAATACGATTGTCTGAAACGATTATCGGATCCGACTATCTGAAGTTCATGTCTATAATGTAATGCAATGATCACCTCGCACACATTCGATGCGATATCGGATCGCACGTCCGACTCGGATGGAAAGGAAGTGCTTTCGATCAAGTTGCCCGATAAAAAAACTGAACCGATTGTCTGAAGGAGCAATATACATGTTTGTAAATTGTTTCATCGCACACATCAGACTATTTTCATCAGTTTATAGCATTCTCGGGAGACAACCAGTGCCGGTGAGGTTTTTGTTTCCATTTGTTTTAGTACGTACATATAGGTACTAATATTTTATAAGGCATTTCGCTTTTATAAATAAATAAATTAATTAATAAATATGTGCGTGTATTTAAGGGATGCACCCAGTAGCGACGCTTTGTCTTTTATGCTGCTTCTCAAGCAAAAAAACAATAGCCACCAATTCTATGTCGTCCATTGTGACACAAATTATTAACACTTTGATGACACACCACTGGGTAGGCGGAAAATACTGTGCTAAAAGCCTACTCAAAAATTGGATATGTGCGGCAGTTCTCAGATTCTCGTGTCCGATAATCGTTCCAGACAATCGGATTCGATAGTAGGATGTGTGCGCCCGACTTTAACCGGTGTGAAGACAGCCACCGCTTTCAGCCAGCCACCAATATACTAGGCAATCCAAACTTAAAAATAAAAATCGCTGTAAAAACTTTATTCTTTGGTTGCCGGTCTCAATATTTGGCAGAAATGACTAGAAACATGTTCCGGACAAGATAGTAGCGTCTGAACAATTTGCCACCTCCAGCCTTCCTCCCCACACCCCTAAACAGGAAAATGAATCGTAAAAATTTTGTTTTTTGGTCGCTGGCGCCAATATTCGGCACAAGTGACTAGACGACCGTTCCGAACGAGTTAGTGGCGCCCCTATAATTTGCCACCCTCTGGGTCACCCCCCACAACCCCCCATTCGAGAAAAGTAGCCGTATGTTTTTTGGTCGCTGGCGCTAACATTCTGCACAAGTGACTAGACGACCGTTCCGGACGAGTTAGTGGTGCCCCTATAAATTGCCACCCTCTGAGTTACCCCACACCCCCTATTCGAGAAAAGTGGTCGTAAAAAAATGTTTTTGGCCAATTACAAGACGGGGGAACGTTTCTTATTCGAGGGGCACATTATACGCACGAAAATATCGCCACCACCACTTGCAATCCCCAAAACTACCCCTGGTCGATTTCCAAAAAAATAGCATATATATGCCTAATAGGCTAATAGTTTTTCAGTTCCTGAAAAAACTTTTAGTCGGATGGTGCACTTAAACTTGCCGAATAGGAAAATGACCCCTCCATAATTTGCCACCCCCATAACTCACCCCCAATTTACAAGAAACACCCGTAGAAGCTATGTTTTTAGTTTTTTATGAATAATTTTTGGTAGGGCAGTGTCGTTGAACGTGCTGAACAGGAAAATGACATCGCCATAATTTGCCACCCCCATAACTCACCCCCGATTTACAAGAAACACCCGTAGAAGCTATGTTTTTCGTTTGTTATGAATAATTTTCGGTAGGGCGGTGCACTTAAACTTGCCGAATAGGAAAATGACCCCTCCATAATTTGCCACCCCCATAACTCACCCCCAATTTACAAGAAACACCCGTAGAAGCTATGTTTTTCGTTTTTTATGAATAATTTTTGGTAGGGCAGTGTCGTTGAACGTGCTGAACAGGAAAATGACCCCTCCATAATTTGCCACCCCCATAACTCACCCCCAATTTACAAGAAACACCCGTAGAAGCTATGTTTTTCGTTTTTTATGAATAATTTTCGGTAGGGCGGTGTAGTTGAACGTGCTGAACAGGAAAATGGCCCCTCCATAATTTGCCACCCCCATAACTCACCCCCAATTTACAAAAAACACCCGTAGAAGCTATGTTTTTCGTTTGTTATGAATAATTTTCGGTAGGGCGGTGTAGTTGAACGTGCTGAACAGGAAAATGACATCGCCATAATTTGCCACCCCCATAACTCACCCCCGATTTACAAGAAACACCCGTAGAAGCTATATTTTTCGTTTGTTATGAATAATTTTCGGTAGGGTGGTGTAGTTGAACGATAGTGCCGTCCCTATAATTTGCCACCCTCTGAGTCACCCCCCCACACCCTTATATTTGAGAAAAGTGGCCGTAAAAACTTTTTTTTTTGGTCGCTGGCACTCATATTCCGCACAAGTGACTAGATGACCGTATCAGAGAAGATAGTGCCATCCCTATAATTTGCCACCCTCTGGGTAACCCCCCACACCGCCCTATTTGAGAAAAGTGGCCGTAAAAACTTTGTTTTTTGGTCGCTGGTGCTCATATTCCGCACAAGTGACTAGATGACCGTTTCAGAGAAGATAGTGCCATCCCTATAATTTGCTACCCTCTTGTAAATTGGGGGTGAGTTATGGGGGTGGCAAATTATGGTGATGTCATTTTTCTGTTCAGCACGTTCAACTACACCGCCCTACCGAAAATTATTCATAACAAACGAAAAACATAGCTTCTACGGGTGTTTCTTGTAAATCGGGGGTGAGTTATGGGGGTGGCAAATTATGGCGATGTCATTTTCCTGTTAAGCACGTTCAACGACACTGCCCTACCGAAAATTATTCATAAAAAACGAAAAACATAGCTTCTACGGGTGTTTCTTGTAAATTGGGGGTGAGTTATGGGGGTGGCAAATTATGGAGGGGTCATTTTCCTGTTCAGCACGTTCAACGACACTGCCCTACCAAAAATTATTCATAAAAAACGAAAAACATAGCTTCTACGGGTGTTTCTTGTAAATTGGGGGTGAGTTATGGGGGTGGCAAATTATGGAGGGGTCATTTTCCTATTCGGCAAGTTTAAGTGCACCATCCGACTAAAAGTTTTTTCAGGAACTGAAAAACTATTAGCCTATTAGGCATATATATGCTATTTTTTTGGAAATCGACCAGGGGTAGTTTTGGGGATTGCAAGTGGTGGTGGCGATATTTTCGTGCGTATAATGTGCCCCTCGAATAAGAAACGTTCCCCCGTCTTGTAATTGGCCAAAAACATTTTTTTACGACCACTTTTCTCGAATAGGGGGTGTGGGGTAACTCAGAGGGTGGCAATTTATAGGGGCACCACTAACTCGTCTGGAACGGTCGTCTAGTCACTTGTGCAGAATGTTAGCGCCAGCGACCAAAAAACAAAGTTTTTACGGCTACTTTTCTCGAATGGGGGGTTGTGGGGGCTGACCCAGAGGGTGGCAAATTATAGGGGCGCCACTAACTCGTCCGGAATGGTCGTCTAGTCACTTGCGCCGAATATTGGCGCCAGCGACCAAAAAACAAAATTTTTACGTTTCATTTTCCTGTTTAGGGGTGTGGGGAGGAAGGCTGATTTTCTTAAAATTTTGGCTACCAAAATTTCAAGAAAATCGGGGGTGGGTTACACCATTGAAAATAATTAACACTTCATTTTTCATACCGCAGCGCCCATTGCCGAAAAAGGAGGGCATACTAAATATAAAATATGAGACAAAATAGGTCTGAATAATCTCGGACATCATCCAATCGACTTAGTAAACAAGCCGATTCATCATCCATCGGACAGAAGAAATAAGGTTATGTGTCACGTGACTCAATCCACCAATGAGAGCGCAAGACATATACCGACTTTTATATACGTCGGACGTATAAATAGCCACTTCCATAACTTTTTTCCCATTGAACTGACAAACGAATGGAAGTCGCGCCATCAATACAAGCAGTGCACTGGGCGACAGCCAAAGTACAAGAGAGATAGCCATAACGAGCACAAGGCAAGTATGACAAAGATAGACCAAGCTGTACCACGTGACTAGTGGCAAAAGCTTCAGAATTTACAATGGGAAAGAGGTTTTTTGAGCTTGATTTTATCAATTTGGAAAAAAGTGAAATTCTGACATTTTGTTCATTTAGGTAATATGATATTATCGAGGATATTATAAACTAATCTAAAGGTGTTTCTGAGGTATAATCAATAAAACTTCTAGAATATAATTGTAATATTTATTAATACCTAGTTTAAATATATACAAATTTACTGTATTTAAATGGGAAAAAGGCTTTTTGAGCTTGATGTTATCAATTTTTACCATCGAATTAACAAAGGAATGTTATTAATTCGGTAAAAAGTACCGCGTAACTTGCGAAAATTTAGGTTAACCTAAACCCTAAACTACTTAGGTACAAATAAAACGAGACACTACTAGCCTTCTTTGCACGTTCTGTACAGCCAAATGCACAAAACGATTTCCCCATATTTTAACACTTCAGCAGCAGTCTGGTTTAACCACAGGTATAAAGTATAAACAATATCCTTTCAACTTTCAACTGTGGTTTAACGTTCTTGAGCAGCAGTTATGAGAAGTAGGTATGAGATATGCTCTGGTATGAGAGATGAGAGTAAAAAAAGTGTCAACAGTCAACACACAAGGCAAAAAAACTCACTGTTACCTTTTTTCTCGCTACCTACCTACAAAAATTAGAAACCCGTTCAGAAATCTAGTAAAGACACAAATATTTAATCTACCTACAGTTTGACATAGGTATATACTGGATTATCTGTGACCTATATATCAATAATAAAGGAAGTGGCTATTTATACGTCCGACGGATACAAACGTCAGTATACGTCTTGCGCTCTCATTGGCGGGCTGAGTTAGAGGTATACGTATATGTCTGATTGCTAATAGTTACCTGGCAAGATGGTTTGCAACTGAAACTGCAATTCTTTTGTTAAAAAATGCAATGTCCGAAGTGGATCAAAGCTACTGAAAAGTGAAAGATTGTCTTTGCTGCTCTTTAGTAACTGACTCCATGGTTCTCGGGCACTCACACTTGATTTAGATCTGTGTCGTGGACTCGATGTTGGTACTTCTACAAGAGTTTCATAGTATGGAGATGGTAGATTTTGTTCGTAATCTCTGCTGGGTGATGGTAAATTTTGTTGCTTTACATTAGACTTTGCTCTAGCAATTTGATTTTGAAACACAGTTGATGGTCTAGAAGCAGATGGAATTTTTTCTTTGCTTTTCTGCAATATTACTTTTGAAAGATTTTTATCTTTTTTGAAATGTTTTGCAATATAAGTTTCACAAACAATGTCCGGGTTTATATTGGAAGTAGGAGTTTTCAGCCTTTGTGCCATAATGTAGCCAAAGATTTCTGTTTCCACATTAATAAATAAATATCACTTAAAAATTTACACACTAAAACAAAATTAATAAATGCAGGAAACGCACGTTTGAACTCTTTTGAATTGAAATTGACACTGACAACTGACAGACAACTGACACTAATGCAGAGAAAAGGTGTAGGGAGAACGCGTTCCGACCTTTTGACATCCTATTTCCAGGCAAATGTAATGGCCGCCATATTGTCCTCACTTTGAAGTTTGCAGTTTGTTCTCAGCGGTGGTTGTTGTATTTTCAGCAGAGAAATGGTCAGTGTTTTTAGAAAATGTCGTGTGTAGTACCAAGCTGCAAGAATTATAAGCCTAGGAGACCTTCGGGAGTATCATTTTTTCGGTAAGTTTAGTAAAAACAATCGCAGAAATTTTGGGCACCATAGGCGCGCATCTGTATATTTTAATGATTGAATATGTGGTTAAAAATTCTTAACTTGGGGACTGGTTGGACTTTGAGTCCAAATAAATTTGTTTGTTCAAAACATTTTGCTGCTGATGCCTTTACTGTGCATCGTGGCGAACGAGGACGAAGACCTCTAAAGCCAAGTCTGTTAACAATGATACGCCCATGGATGAAGTTGGTTTAATATGGCCGCCACTTTTATTAGGCAGTTCGCGCAGCTTGTAGCGTATTCTCCCTACTCCATTTCTCTGCAGTAATGACAGATTACAGCTTGGAGCCAGAGATAAGGAACTATTAAGAACACACCTGACATATATAAGACAGATATTGAGGGGGGAGAAGGGGAGACGGCGGTCAATGAAAATAGTTTTTCTAATCTAAAAACGCTCTTTAATTGTTATTGGGACGTTATAAAAGTAACGTCTTAAACACGTCATTTTTCAAGCCTAAAATGACGAGCGATGACCTACGACGTCATTGAGACGTGTTTTATATACCTAATAATTTAGGTATAATAATAAATATACCTATTTGTGTTATTTTTTAAGTTTTTATATTTGTCTAAAATTCGTATGAAACTATAAAGCTTCCGCGATGCTACGCGCCGACGCACGAGCCACACGACACCACGACGGCCATGCCGGGAAGCTCCTCAACCGCAACAAACAGCCGGCACGTCCTATGATGTGTGTGCTTTTCATTTTGTGGCGGCCGAAAACTGTGGTAATAGTATATTTTAGTTCCCCGATGTGAGTGGTGACAATAATAATCAGGCAGGTAAGTTATTGTTTATCGGGGCGATATAATTATTAGGTATTAGTTATTGTTTATCCGGGCGATATCATAATAGCGTTGACTGACGATAATAGTAGTTGGTCACGAAGTTTGGCCAAATAAAATGGGAGAGCCGAGGAGATGAGCCCTGAACAAACGTAATTTTAATTTAAATTTTGCGTGCTTTAACCAAGCCCCCTTCATCGAAGAGTTTATTTTAATTCCACGAACGTTAACTTGACATACCATATTTGTTGCCAACCCAAATTTGGCGCGAAATTTAAACTTTTAAAATTTGGTCACTAATTGTATTACTATTATTCTATAATATATTTCTCGGAAAAATCATGATCAACGTTTGTAATATAAAGTAGGTAATAAGTATTTCTATTTGGTGGAAATAACAATGTTTCTTGTTTTGTGTAAAATATTATGAAACCTACTTCATTGAGTAAACGATTTATAGAGAAGCAACGATTAGATTCTTTAAAAATTACAAAAAAAACTAAAATATTTATAAAATACTATTACTTTTGTTTTGAAGCTAATACTTGTTTTTTTTTTTAGTATCTGACATTCCACTTCTTATTCGTCGCCCATCGACAGTACCGACAACAGATACTACAGTAGCAACACCTTCAGAAATAGGAGAATTAAGGGAATAAAGGGACCAAAAATTAGGTATTTACAGTGCCCTATATATAGCATCAAGGAGCAAAATAATCGGATTCTCAAACTTATAGAAAATAACAAAGAAGAAACTAGTGGTAATGATGAAGATCTAGTCTAATAAAAATGTTTGTACTGGACTTAGAGGAAGATGTCGCTTGATGAAGGGAGTCAAAGTATTCTTAACATTAAATTTTACCCAGTTGCTTTTTGCCCAAAACTTTTTGCTTTGTATTTCCAATCATTATAAAAGCTTTTTATTAGGTATTATAGTATTCCACGGTAGTTGAAAACCCTAACTCGAGAAAAACTCATATTTCTTGAACTTGATGGTTGGTGAAGCTTTTTAACTTGTCATTGTTTTTATAGCAGAATTGTATTTAACTATGTTTAAGCATTAAACAAAAGTTTAACAGAATATGGTATTATTCTAATATGTTCCAGGATGCTTCCTTATGTCAGATTATATTAGTATCAACAGTGTGACCCATTTGGTTTCGGCTCATCCTGCAAAAAGGTTATTAATTGTTATGCGATTTGAAAGGATTTCTTTAATTATTTCATACAGCCCAAGGCCTGAAAGAGGTAATTTTTGCTCAAAAAATACAGTTTATCAAGCTTTATATAATATAATATTTAAAAAAATGTGTTAAATCGCACAAGTGTTAAACTTTTTACAGGGTGTCCCGAAAACAATAAATGGGTCACACTGTAGTTACGTCATCTTTGTGACGTGTTTAGCACGGTTCCATGTGACGTTATTAACACGTCGCCTTTGTGTCGTGAAAATCACGTCGCCGAATGACGTCTCTGGTCTGTGACATACTGACGTCATATTTCACGTTACATTCACGTAATTTTTTTGGTCACAGAGACGTAACAGCTGCCAAAAAAATTCACGTCATAATGACGTGTGCATGCTAGCTGGGTTGTAACCAGAGATATGGAGGCGTCAAGTTGCACGAACTGACTAATAATTTTGTCTCGCGCCATTTTGAAGGCACTTTGCCAAATTTATATACGTATATCTCAGAAAAATAAAAAACATAGAATTGGCACCTGTAGATTGAAATGTTTGTAACTGTAAAATGGTTGTAACTTTTTATACTCTATTATTTATTAACTAGTAAAAGTTTAACAGCGTTGCCAATGCCAATAATTCATAATGAAAAACTTATTTCTTTGGCAAATTAAAATAATCTTCAAGATCAAATTGCAAATAGTTTTTTCAACAGTGGTTTCCTTTGCATGTATAGGGACTATATAGAGACATATACCCAACCAGTTGCAAATACACCGCGAGAAAAACCGGCTAGTACAACAGTTGTACTACGAAAAATTGAACAGAGTCAGAACCTCAGACTAAAGATAATAGTCTGAGGTCAGAACACTGCTTATTATAATCTAGATATATACATGTTAACTTGCGGTGTGGAATAAAAAAAGATTTCTGTTTTACACAGTAGCTAGAAGTTTTACACTGTAGACCCAAAACAGGTGTATTGCTTGTACAGCTTAATGGTGTTCTGAATCTGTATTAGTACAGAACTTGGTGTTAGATTACCTTGGTAGAGTAAAACAGATCAACTGTATTCTGTTTTGGTTAAGGTCTTCTTAAAAAATGGTACGAAATATGCCGAATGCCTTCCGAATAGATACGAACGTACGGACGAAGGCAATCTTCGGGATACCGGTATCCATTTTGCTTGTTTGCGCCTTTGGGATCGGACCGTGCGGTATTGTGTACCTAATGTGTTTGCCGACCTGCCATGCAGAGAATGTCAGAATATAAACAACTGCTTGAGGACTGGTGCCTGAGTGAATCGATAGAAAGATTGGTAATTATAGAACGTACTGTATGCACCGCCCGATTTCCTTGAAATTTTGGCTACCCCTCTATTTTCGAGATCCCTGAACACGAATCTGACCTCAGTTTTTTTAGGTCGGCCGTAGTTTCCGAGAAAATGAATTTTCAAATTTCGCTTTGACCCCACTTTTCACGGCGATATTTGTGGTTATAATCCGTGCCGAATGTCGAATGCCGGACGTAAACACTACGGCATAAATCTTTCAAAATTTCGGGTTTTCCGCGGGTTTTCGCGAAGTTTCGATGTTGCAGAAGGTGCAAAATAGGGTGGTGATCAGTTTGAGCTGCGTACAGTAAAAATTTATCCGGATTATAACCACAAATATCTCCGTGAAATGTGGGTTCAAAACGAAATTTGAAAATTAATTTCGATTCATTTTCTCGGAAACTACGGCCGACCTCAAAAAACTGAGGTCAGATTCGTGTTCAGGGACCTCGAAAATGGGGGGTACGTTCCATAATTACCCAATCTTTTTTTCAGAAACACAAATCAAGTTTATCGGTTT
The DNA here is from genome assembly GCA_963920635.1 of Pseudeuparius sepicola. NCBI lineage: Eukaryota > Metazoa > Arthropoda > Insecta > Coleoptera > Anthribidae > Pseudeuparius > Pseudeuparius sepicola. The sequence continues at coordinate 38,141,122 of OY987302.1, read as the reverse complement.
TAGTATATTTTTAAGTAAACTTAGCAATAATGTTATACTGATTTAAATTTACATTAATACATGCAACAGAATGATTTTGATCCTATTCTAGTACAACTTGTTGATATAAAACAAACCCAAATTAATATACCCTCAGATTCTTATAAATCAGTTATAGTACAATTTTTTTTCAGAAACGAAAATAGAGTTTATGCTTTAATGTATATTTTTTAAGTAAATTTATGACTACTGTTGTACTGATTTATATGTACTTGTTGACTGATTTAAAAATAGAATATAAAAGTTGTACTGATTCTGAATATCATGTTAGAATAATGGTTTATGCTGAAACAGTACAACCGCTTTCCTGTCCCATATATAGAGTACAACTTTTAACTCAAAGTAATACAATTTTTAACTTAAATCAGTAAAAAATTTTTCTCAGTGTACATTTGCTTTGAAGTAAATAATGGTAGATAATATATATGATATTCATGTATTTATGAGATAAGGTCTGCCTGACAGGGTGTCTACCAAATCGAGTTTTTAAAATTCCCTGACTTTTCCAGGTTTTCCCTGACCAAAAAGCAAAAAATTCCCTGACTAATACCTACCTACTGAGATAAATATGCGAATTTAAATAAAATGGAAGAGTCAACAGATCCCCTAGGATGAAATTACTCTGAACGATCGTGTTAGTATACTAACAGAAAAATTCAAAAGCGGACTATTAGTTTTAGTGATGTCATCTGACATTAATTAAATAAATGTGCAAATTATGTCCTATTATGTTTTCGAAGAAAGTTATAAAGTGGCTTGGAATTTCAACTTTTTGGCAGAATAACTGTTGCTAACGAGGTTAATAAAGTACAAAAATGCATGGTTATTTTTTGTGTCGGCAATGGTGTTTTTTAAGATTGAAGTGCAATCGGGGGATGTAGGAGAATTTAAAGATAATTTAAGATATTATAGAAATAAGATGATTAGATTAGAGAAAATTAACAAATTTTCGAAACAAATATTCTGCTTTTAGATTAAGATAAAGCTATTGTTTAGGTTAAGTTAAAAACTCACACGATGTACAGTCGCGGACAGTTGGTATCGAACGACCTGAAGAGGTTTCTCGTGGCTATCGTTACAGGGCGCGCGGAGACGGCAACAGCGCGCGCCTTCGGCATCGGATGGTTCGAACGGGTGTCTTGTTCCGAGAATTCTTTGCAAGCGATTAAGCCGATGTCACCGAAAGGGTTAAAAAAAATTAAGGAATCAGTATTAAACTATTTATTAAAACAGTTCACAAGTATACAGTATGATTTTTTAAACTACCACCGCGATTTCCTCGCTTATTTCGCGCCCTACAAAAAAAACATGAGAAACAAAAAGGTGACAATTTTGGACAGCTAAGTGGCCCTGAAAAAGTAATCAACATCCATGGTCAACTTGTCGCGCAATATAAAAAAACCTCCAATTGAGCAAAATTATTAAATAGCCGTAACATACCTATTTATTTTAAGATACCGAAGAAAACTTTTATATTGAAAATTGATGGCACTGAGAAGCTTTATGCAACTGGGTGCTCAGATAGTTTCTGAAAATTACACAGGCTCTTCGGCTCTGTTGAGGCCATTGTTTTAGTTATTAAAGGCCATTGTTTTAGTTTATTAAAGTAGTTATTTGGCTCCCTACTGAAAAATCTTAAGAAACAAAAACGTGTAAATTTTAGATAGTTGGTTAATGTTAAAAAAAGAAGTCGGTATCCATGGCCAACTTTTCGCGCAATACCAAAAAAAACTTAAATCAACAAGAATCTGAAAACAATCAATTTATTTTGAAAGTCGAGGGAAAATTTTAATTGGAGATTAGCGGCAATTAGATCACGCAAGAACATTGACAAAAGAAAATTTTCATACAATTTGTACTAGTTTTCCCGCTAATTTGTTTAAAGTGTGAAGTCGAAATAGCAATTAAAAACATCAACAGTTATTCAAATTAAAGACAAATTTTCTCATATTAAAGATCTTGTTTGATCAAAAAAAAATTAAATAAATTGATAGTTTTGTTTTCACATTTTTGTCGACTTGAGTTTTTTTTTGTATTGCGTGAAAAGTTGGTTATGGATGCCGATTTATTTTTTAACATCACCTAGCCGTCTAAAATTGCCATATTTATTATGCTTATATAAGCTTACTTACATAAAAAAAATATATTTAATGCAGTGATAGGGCCAAAGCGAAAAATGTTTTTCAAATAAATCAAAGTGTGCCAATTGTTTCTAAAATTGGTAGTATGGAGTATCCTTTACTTTTGAACAACTTTTCCTAGCAACTTATTTCCACATAAGAAATGTTAGCAAAGTTTTTATCAAGAGTAACTTTTTGCGGTAAAATTAAAGATAAGAAAGTGTTCCTATTCAACACCTCTTCTGTGGACATACTGTATATACATAGTGTATTTGGAAATGAAAGGAAGGTTTATGGCTTATTATAAATATAAATGCAAATTCTTTATCAGAGGCTCGAGAGTCCGTCATAAAATACTACATAACTCGCCCGAATATTAATTTGCGTATTTATCCTCATCAGATTTTTAGCAAAAGAGCACGCTGCCACTGAAATGGTCGAATTTTCCTTCTCAATCAATATTTATGGCCTCCTTTCATTTCCAAATACACTAAGTATAGTTGTCAGCGGTTTTAGACATTAAGTTAATAAATATTTTGCGTTGCAACAAAAATGTATTTTTATGTTATAATAAAAAAATATGTAGTAACACTAAAAATATATTTAGCTAATAACCCTAGAATTAAAAAAGTTAATTAAAAGGATTTTCATAAATTATTCTTTTCTTTGCAAAATAAGTATTTGTTCCAACATTTAGTTGTTAGGTCTCGTAGTCCTAAACATAAATGATTATAAAATAAAAGGGGTGTCCCTTTTATTTATTTTTTCTTATTTTTGAAGAAATTGGTCAGAAGTTTTAATAAATTGGTTTTCGTGGTGCTGCAATGCTCCATTGTTTCTCATAAAATGCCCTTCAACAGATAAATGAGATTAGGGGGTCACAGACATAAAATTACCCTTGTAACTTAATAGAGAGTTATTGCAGAAACTGTTTTTGGCATTAAGCAGTATTTAAGACGACCTTATTTGAATACTCTCATACGTTATTTATGATTCTGACAATAGTTATTGCAAGTCGTAATTTATGTATCCAAATTAAGGGCTTGTTTACGTTTACTTTATTGTTTTGTATTTCTACACTTTCACTAGAATATTATGTGCTTTTATAATTTTGCTCCGGAAAAAACTGGGAAAACAGCCAAATAACCACGGAACACCAAGGTGAAAGACTAATGAAAACAAACAAGCAACGAACATTTTAGGTTAAGTCCTACTTTCACAGAACACTAGCGTTTTCTGACAAATCAGAATTTATTTTAAGAATTGTGACAAATAAGGTAAAAATAACGTATATTATGGTATACACAATAAACAAAAATAAAGGAAAATAACCTTATTATGGACGACCTTATGTCAAACTACGACTGCGCATGCTCAAATGTCAAAATAACGTCAAAAAAGAGCGCGACGTTATTTATTTCTGCAATAACTCTCTATTATTTAAATTGCATACCTTTATCAATAACATCAGAAGACACACAGCAGGGACACGTGTCAAGCTTTACACACCTCCCTGGACCTCAATGTGATTACCTGGATAAAATAAAATAATTTCAGGTGATTGAGGACTTCCACAAGCTGGATATAATGATTACGAAGTTTTATTAGAACCACCGACACAGGAAGAATCCGAAAAAACTATAAACCCATTAAAATCTTTATGACTATAACATAATTAAATAAAGGCAAGAAATCAAATGCATTTTCCATTATTATATTATATGTATATTAATATTTAGTATACCCACCTTGGGATAGGATGACTTTCTGAACTCTCCTGCTCATCGAATCTATGAGTTGGCAGCAGAGATCATGGGTTACGACTTCATCCCACGTTTGTTGAATCTTCTGCCAAAGTGCCTCCCTATTTTCGGGTACGAAGTTCTCCATTGTCCGCGCCATTCTGCCCCACACATTCTCAATGAGATTCAAGTCAGGACTCTTCGCCGGCCATTGCAACTTTTCTACGTTGTTTTCGGTGAACCATTCGCGAACTATTCTTGCTGTATGCACAGGAGCGTTATCATGCTGGAAAACGAAGCCATCGGGATACATTTCCGTTGCAGTTGGTAACAATCCGCCTTCGAGTATCTCGCAATAGCGAGCTGCTGTGAAGCGGTCGTCGATTCTCCAACAAATGCCAGGTCCACGGTAGCTTATCCAGGCCCATATGTTGACGGAAAAATGCCCACTCCTTTTCCTGGGTGACACAAATCTTTCGTCATATCTTGAACTCACCGAAGGTCTATATACTCGCACTTTGCCATTGTAATGGCTTTGAAAGATCTTTTCGTGGCTAAATATTACCTTCTCCCAATAATGTGGCGGTAAACGCTGAAACTCTCGGCATATCTGCAACCTGACTTCCTTATTAGCCTCGGTCAGCTGAATTTTGTTGCTGGCCGTGCGAGATTTCAGATTGGCTGCATCTAATCTCCTTCGGGCAGTTCTAACACTTGCTGGAAATTGTGTTGCAGATACTGCTTCAACGGCGGATTTAAACGGATTTGCAAGGCAAAAATTAGCTAGTTGCTCATCTTGTTGGTCAGACGTAATTTTCACATTTCCTCCTCTATGTATGTTTTCCACGCTTCCGGTTTCGTCATATTTCTTCTTTATATTGAAAATGGTGCTTTTAGATACACCAAATTCTTCGGCCAGTCGGGAAATAGCCCAACCATTTTCTAGTTTGGCGATGATACGGTGCTTGACGGATTCACTCAAACGAGGCATAACGAACACTGTTAGTTACTCTCTCGAATTAGGATACTGACTAAATAATTTTAGCCCACCCACCTTAGTATTTATACAAAGGGCTAGGAGCAGGTATAATCGATATTTTCAAAATCTACATCCAATTCAATATTACAATTATTAAGTTAATCCCCTAAATTTAGTTATATTAAGTGCAGGTAGGTATAATTAATAAATACCTATTTAAAAAGATATAAATATCTATGCTAAAATATTTCAACTCAGGTAATCCGATAATCCATTAATTTTATGCCATACATTTTCTAATTAATATTAAGAGCCCCCATATCTACTTTTAAACATATTATACAAATCCTTGAAATCTTTAATTTTTGAGATAATCGCTTGATCTGTTTTTTGTCCGAAAGGACTTCAAAAGCCGCTTATTTTAGCAATCCTGCCATTTTCAAATTGCAAATCCAGGGCCGGTTACGATTTTTTTATTCCCCCGATTTTCACAAAAACCATTTAGCCATTTTTTTATTTAAAATCTGACACCACAGCGTCAATCAGGACAGTCGAAAACCCTTTATATACCAAATTTGAACAAAAAATATAGAGAGAGTTCTATTCTACAGGATGTCAAAATTGAGCAAAATAGGAAATTTAAAGAAACCTCTTCAGGCATCTCTGGCGAGTCAAGTCATAAAAATTCAGCATTTTCAGATGGGGCAGAGAAAAATACCCTGTATTGAATCTTTGCACACCAACACTTTGAGTGGTTCTGTTGACAATTAAACTATTTTGACGGGATTCCATGGCACACTTGACTCGCCAAATGCCTGTAAATTTCCTATTTTGCTGAACCTTGACATCCTGTAGAATAGATCTCTCTCTAAATTCTTTGTTCAAATTTGGTATATAAAGGGGTTTTAGGGGGATCCTGATTAACGCTGTATTGGTAGATTTTAAATAAAAAAACACTCAAAAATCGTAGCCGGACCTGGATTTGCCTTTTGAAAATGATAGGAAGGCTAAAAGAAGCGATTTTTGAAGGCCTTTCACACAAAGAATGTTCAGGGATTATCTCCAAAAATAAAGATTTTATTAATTTGCATATGTTTAAAAGTAGACACCCTGTATATTAAATTATTGTTTTTGAGAAATTCTTCGGAATTCTATTGTGGCTCAAATTGACTATGGATTTACCTAATTTCATATTCCTAATTAATACAGGGTGCTGGCAGCAAAGGAAGGAAACTCGAGAAAAAGCAACTTTTATTGTGGTGTTGATTCTAATCTCAGCCTTGATATTTATTATTTTTTTATTTCATTATCATAAATACTAGACGGTATAGTAACATGATAAAATAGTACGAAATATTAAATACCAACACTGGGGTTGGAATTATTACCAGCACAAAGTTGCATTTTCCTCGAATTTTGTTCCTTTGCTGTGAGAGGCTGGAGGCTGTAATTTGCATTTTATGGTTCTATTTTTAGCAGACCGGCCGGCTGCAGACTCCAGCGCGATGTTGCCGTCTCCGCGCGCCCTGTAACGATAGCCACGAGAAACCTCTTCAGGTCGTTCGATACCAACTGTCCGCGACTGTACTAGTCTATAAAGTATAGAAGGATAAGAATGTATGTTATTAGTAATAATAAACGGTTTTTATAAAAAAAAAAGTATAAATTGACACCCCCCTTAACTTGCTAGTGTCTGAGGTTAGAAAAAAAGTTTTGTTACAAAAGTTTTAGATACTAATACAACGTTTTTTTGTGACGCTATTGGACCTTATACAGTGTGTTCTAGAAAGCCGTGGCAAACATAACTTTTGTTTTTTTAAATGGAATGCCTTGTTCTACCCATTTTTCCGATTCCAATGAAGCATATATGTTATATGTTCGCTGCATGTTCGTCAAATTTATTGTTTGTAATTTAATTTTTATTGAAAACGATAATGACATTTAGAAAAAGGATATATTTTTATATGTTTTTGTGGGGTTATTGAAAAAACAGAATTTATTATGACAGACCGAAAAATGTAGAAACACTGAAAGGTAGAATTCGGGAAGAAATCCACATATTAAATACTGAATACAGCAACTTTATTGTTGCCCCAATAAACAGAAACTTAGTAGCAAATATCAATAAATTCATACGTATATCCTTTTTCTAAATGTTATTGTCATTTTCAATAAAAATTAAATTCGAACAATAAATCCAACGAAGTTTATTAACTATGTCACTTACTATTTAAAATTTCTCATTTCTCTCAATTTCCATTCTTAATTTTCTCTGAAAACTTAAAATAGCTCATTTTATTTTCCAAAGCATAAATATACATGCAAACTGTCAGCTATTACTATAATTTGGCATTTGTCTTTCATGGCAGCCTATGACCCAAGGAGTAATCCCTCAAAAAAGGCTTAGTTCTGAACGAACGGTTGGAGCGAACATATAACAAAAATATACAACATGTTCCATTTAAAGAAACGTAAGTTATGCCTGCCACGGCTTTCTAGAACACACTGTATAAGGTCCAATAGTGTCACAAAAAACTTTGTATTAGTATCTATAACTTTTGTAAAAAAACTTTTTTTCTAACCTCAAAAACTAGCAAGTTAAGGGGGGTGTCAATTTATAATGAGCCACCCTGTAAAAAATAAAGATACAAGATTTATTGTAAAAATATAAAATCACGTATAAAACAAACAAATATCTTTTACACATTCTTCAAAATAAAAAAAACATATAAAAAATAAACACCTTCAAAACAAAAAAAAATAGCTTCGTAAAATCTTATTTAAAGTACGTTTCACGAATTATGGCGTACACGTCATCAATTTACATCACTGAATCAATCAAATCGAGGCTGCATCCTCCAGTGCCGTAGATTTAAATGGGGAAAATTTATACTTGTATAGGCAACCAGATATACCAGTCCTTTCACCCCGGTGACTTCACCCATATTTAATTGTAACATAATGCGTTTTAGCCGGTAAATTCACCCAAATATTAATTGTAAAATAATGCGTTTTACCATCACAGACATATTTAGAGAAGCTGTAATATTAGGTCCGTGGTTTTATTTTTATATATTATATACATTTTACCATGCCTTGAAATTGTAAAGTGATAGTCTGACTATCCAGTTATAGCAATGTTGCTAACTAATGTATAATGTATGTACGTAGCTAACTAAAAGGATATAAAGACAAAAGATAAAAGTAGATACAACTAAATCCAAAATCAAAATTTTGACCACATCTTTTAAGAACTTATTAAACACAAAGAATATAGACATATTAGGGTAAATAAACAAATTTTGAAATAAATATATGAACACAGATAAAGTACATGGGTATATTAATTACAGATACATCAAACAAAAAATAAATTTTAAAATGTAGTTTAAAAAACTAAAAAACACGCTTTAATAGCAAACCGAACTAAAAAGTAAAAAATAATTATAGCAAACCAAATTTTATTGTAAAAAAAAGCATGGGTGCTTTTTACTATATTTTTATAATAACTCTACTTTTATCAATAGCTACTACTAATGAAATATTTATAACAATTGATGTCATGCACCCCACGCTTCTTTTTTACAATAAAATTCGGTTTGCTATTATTATTTTTTACTTATTAGTTGGGTTTGCTATTAAACCATGTTTGTTTAGTTTATTTTTAAACTAGGTATCTATATTTTTTTAACAATAAGACTAAAAAGCGGCAGGCGTATTTTTATACGCCTGAATTTATCATTATTCTCACTCTGTGTTGGATTGGGTGAATTCCTGTAAAAATTTACGTTGTGGAAAAAGAAGTGACTAGCGAACAAGTTTTTCCTTAACTCATTTTAGAAAAATGTCGCCATTCATGTCTCCGTGGTAGTCAGCTAGTTTTGACCGAGTGGAATAAACAGCGTTGTCCACAAATCTTTATTATGACCAGCATGCAAAATTATAAAGCGCTTTCCTTGGTATCCCTCAGGTCTTCGAACGCTCTTTATGGATTCATCCTGCCAAGATCGTTTTTGGTTTCCTCTTGCAAATATCCAAGTTTCGTCAAGGAAAACAACTTGCTGCTTCAACTCAGAGTTTTGATTATTTTTATATTTCCGCAGTAACTCTGCTCTTCTCAAGACAATCTGACCCTTTTCCATTAACGCCCTGCGGTTGTCGTCCTTTTTATATTTAAAACCAATCTGTGGTAATAAACGACCCAAGGATGACTTACTAATATCAAGCGGTAATTTAATAGCCAATTCCTCCCTCAAAGTCTTCAGAGTTAGGTGCTTTTCTATAAATAAATGAATTTAAAATTTAAAAAATATATATGTTTAACTCTAACCCACTCCAGCTACCCTTAACCCTAAAACAAATACATTGTAAGCAAATTTTGATATTTGCAAGAATGAAAAAAAGGTAATTTGTTAATTTAAAAGTTGGTGTCTAAAACATTAACCCAGATACAAAACTCCTAAATATCTTCTGCATTTTAGAATATTTTTTCTGCTCTTTTCCTTGCATTAACACATTCTACCCTTATTTATATAAACAAGGATTCTACTTGTAAAACGCAATCAGATATCCCACCCCGATGAATTCACCCAAATTTAAATTGTAAAATAATGCCTTTTACCATCACCTTTTTAGAGAAGTTATAAGATTAGGTATGTGTGTGGTTTTACTTTTATATATTATGATTATAAATTTTACCGCGCCTTGAAATTGTAAAGTGATGGTCTGACTATCCAGTTATAGCAATCTAGAAACGTGAAAGAAAATTTAACATTTAACTACACACACACCGAATTCAACTAGAATGCAAACTTACTTTCTTAATACATATTATAAATAACATTTCTGACTTCAATTTTCGTTTCCTCTGGCAAGTCTCTGGTTTTGTTTTTTTTTTGTCGAGGTCCATATTTCGCGGCAGAAGTAGTTGGATTTTCCTGGGGACCATCTTGACCCTCTGCTCTCTGCACTTCGTGGGAAATGCGTGAAACAGTGCGTAAACTAATGCCCAAAGCTTGAGAAACACGCTGAAAATATTTGATTGCGTAATCACTATCTACTGCCATAATGTTTGCAATTTACCTCTTGGACTGCGTGAACTGGTAAAAGTGGTCCTCCGTTGCGTTTTTCATCTTTGAAATAATTTAATAACTTTTTCTCTGGCTTGCAAATTAAATAGTCTGTAGCCATGCATCTTAAGATTATTAGGAAATGTTTATTCACAAACCCGTAACGCACTAACTAGATATTACCAAAGCCGAACTATTATTACAATACTTATAGCAAAATAATCCACAACAAGAACAAGTAAAAACTAAGAGCCAAACTTGAAAACAAAGAAAATTCTTAAAAATACGCACAAAATGACAGAATTTCTACATTTATGCTGTGACAGCTGACATGACCTTCCCGAGACGGCTGTTATGAACTCTACGCTATACGATCTATTGGCGTCTTTGTCTGACACATGCACGGACGGATTGAAATCAGCCGAACGTATGTCGACTAATCAAAGACAAAAGGGTGTACGCAGTAAATCAGTTCTGGGCGTATAAGAATAGGTCTTGTGTCTCTGATTGATACAAAAATTGATGATGTGTATACTCAAATTATTTTAAGAAGTCCTTACTGAGACTGTCAATTGGTAATTTCGATATCCTAAGTTGGCACCAATGCAGCAAAAACTGCAACCGGGTCATAAGTTCAGGTCAGTAACTAGCCCATTTACACTAATAACACAAAAAGTAACACGAACAAGAACAACACAGATGATGGTAAAACTCACGAAACGTAGAAAACCCGCGAATATTTTCATTGCCGAATGTTTGAACCAGTTTGAACGATCTGGAAAACCTTCACTGTCACTTTGACACACCGAAGCTAAATTTGCCTGAGTCCGCCCATAGACGCTGCCAAAAGCAGCTGATTATTACAAAATACCAAAATGAAAAATGTTTCCATGACGTTTGAAATTATTATTAAAATGAGTTGTAGTCATAGTTATTGTTATTTATAGCGGTATAATCGTGATTGCAATGGGTTTTTATTTCATTATGCTCTTTTTTTCGTATCACTTGGGTAACTTTTCACATCATAAATCAATGAGTGACGTCATTAACTGGTTGAGACACATTTACCAATGTTATACCAGAGTTATACCCATGGTTAACAGAAAATTCCTAGGGATTTTGTGGAGAATGTCATCTGACAAAATCGGGACTTCTTACAGTAATCGGGGTATACGCCATAATTCGTGAAACGTACCTACTTTAGTTAGATTATCTTTGGAGTATAGTAGAAGCACAGGGATCACATATAAATAAGTAATAATAATAATGTGATCTCTGTGGAGTAGAATCAAAATGAATATGATATAATTTTGATTAGTTTTTGTAAGAATTAAAGATTTCCTATTTTTATATCTCTTAAACCACAAATTTCCAGGTTATTTGATAGATTTCCCTGACTTTTCCCTGATTTCCCTGACCAAAAATAATTCCCTGACATTTCCAGGATTTCCAGGTTGGTAGACACCCTGCCTGCTTAATAAGTGAATCTATTATTTATAATTATCTAGACACTTATAAGGCAGTATTTCTATACTACGTGTAGTACTTTCAATATAATACAACTAAGGAAACAATAATATACCTACCAATTACCAACACCAATCGCACAATAATATCTGAGAAATGCGCAAATTGATCATGACATATGAGTCCTCACCTTGTGTTTGGCATATCTCGTGCTGTGCCTTTTAGAAGCAATTAATTTTTCGCTGTTTTTAAGTGTTTTCTTAAGTATCCGTGAGTTTAATAAAGAGCTTATAGATGATTAAGTTATACGTTATCGTATCTAACCTTGTAACTTGCCAAAGGAGGTTACATATACAGGGTGTAACTGAACTGATGGTCAAAAATGAAACCACGTATTCTTGGAATCAAAATAAGGGCACTTCTTCATATATTTTTTTCTTCTACGGGCCATAGTTTTTTTTTATACAGAGCGTACTTTGGAGAAAAATACACATATTTCTTAGTATCTCTAGAAGTATACGAGATATTTTCTTCAAACTTGGCGTGTCACATGAGCAGATAAGTCGTCAAACTTAAGGTTGACATGAAGCTTCTGAGGCTCCCAGTTGCGGAGATACAGGGTGTTATTAAAATTCATTAGTTCAGAAAAATATGAATACCCTGTATAATCGCATTTTTTAAATTTGTTTTGAATAGAAACTTCAATGGTTAACAAAAAGTATCTCTTAGTATTTTTTCATATTCGCAGCCGTTTCTTAATTATTTTCAAAGAACGGCAACGCTGCAATGAACAATAGTCACTTCAAGAATAAATATCTAGCAATCTGTGGGTGTCAATTAAACTTTATTTAACAAAATACAAAAGCAAAATCGATAATAAAAGAAACGTAATGCTACTAGAAGCTAGAAAATTAAATTATTAATGTTCGAAATGACCGCCGTCTCTTTCAATACACGCAATTACCTATGCCATTCCGCATGTTTATTATTGCCATTGGCAAAAGTGCATATCAGTCAATCATTTTTCAAAATATTGATACTAGTGCAAAGTTGGCAGCCAAATGATTCAAATAATGCCAAGTTTAATTTTTAATGTTTAGGCATCCAACAAAAAGAATTACAAATAATTACCTTATTAAAGGGACCAGAACCTCAAGATTAATTCCATCTTTGACTACGAAGAGCTAGGTTCATTAGCACAATATTTTGCCAGTTTTTCCCTTGATAGAGTTTTTATCATGACTTGGAAAATAAAAAAACTGTAGTAATTACATACTTTTTAAGTTTGCGCTGCCCAAAATTCTCTATGAAATTGCTCTCAATAAATTGTTGACTACAAATGCAAGTAAATACTTGTATACAGTACAAAATTTTTCCTTTTTATTGCTGCAATCCACTTGTCTCTCTAATATCTCATCTCTTGGAAAACTGCAAAGTTATTAGCAAAGATTTTTAAGACTTACGAATGAAAAGAAACCCCACTATTCTTATTCTTTCCGCCACGTTTGGTACATCCGTAATTTACAACTTAAACAGAAATAATATATATCCACATAGCCAATTTAAATGTTCTCTCCGATCTAAAAATATAATATTAAACCAAACACCAACTAAGAAAACTCAACGCCGTTTTATACGAAACTGCCACCACAACACGAACTTAAATCAAATATAAATAATACAATACTTACTCCTATTCGTATTGGGACTTGGGACAGAAGAAAAATTAAAATGACGTTTGACAACGGAACTCGTTTGAAGCACAGGACACAAAAATATAAAGTTAGGACAAACACCTCTTTTGTGTTATGTGGTTTTTGCCGGAATCAGCTGATTTATTTACTATTTCACTTACTCAAGTTTGGCTGCCAGTTTCTCTCTCTACACTCCTTCCATCTACTTGTCATTTCAATGATTATCTCTATAATTAAAGTCAGACAGTGATTACAACAATGTAACTGTTCTAGTAATACGTACCTTCAATCGATGAATAAAATTGAAACATTTTTGCAACCGCATATACCCTTTAATAAACAATTTGTTTGGTAATAACAAGGTAAGCAACTTATTATGCATCCGCTTGTATAGGTGGTTGCAGATAGCAGGGCAACATTTTTTAAAATTGGTAGGTGTATACGGGGTGTGATGAATTAATAAGAATTAAATACTGCATTTAAACGCTGTAACGGAAATTAGATAAAATTTTCGTTACAGTATATGTATAATTATCCCCACGGAACTATGGAAATTTGTTCAGCCTACAGTTTCAAACATCTACATGTTGGTCTACGACGACGTAGATGAAATATAATTAGAGAATAAACTACTTACCTGTAAGGTTGTTCAATCTCAATTATATGAGACCACGTTCGAAGAAGACCAAACCCCCCACATAACGGGTATTGGAGTAGATTGACCTTCTTTATCTACAGTTATGTTACACTCCCTAAAACAGCTGATCAATTTCTAGGCTTCACTATCAACGTATAGTAAAATTATTATAAGAAGTCCTTACTGAAAAATGCAACCGGATCAAAAGTTCAGGTCAGTAACGAGCCCATTTGCACAATGAAAAACTACTAATAACACGAACAAGAACAACTCAGATAACGGTAAAACTCACGAAACGTGCAAAACCCGCGAATATTTCCGCTGCCCAAAGTTTGAACCCTTTTGAACCACAGAATATATAAGTATAGGTTTTTACTTTCACAACACGGAAAACTGAAATAAAATTTGCCTTAGTACGCACCATAGACGCTGTCACAAGTAGCCGATTTTACCAATCTACCAAAATGAAAGTGTTTCCATGACGTTTGAAATTATTATTAAAATGAGTTCTAGTCATAGTTATTTTTATTTGTAGCAGTATAATCGTGATTGCAATATGGTTTTTATTTTATTATGTTCTTTTTTTCGTATCACTTGGGTAACTTTTCACATTATATATCAATGAGTGACGTCATTAACTGGTTGCGACGCATATACCGATATTATACCCATGGTTAACAGAAAATTCCTAGGGATTTTGTGGAGAATGTCATCTGACAAAATCAGGACTTCTTATAGTAATCGGGGTATAATGAGTTAGGTTTAGCGTTTAGCGTAAGTGCGATTCATACACGGATGGCGAGCGTGATGCTTTTTGTTTGCGTTTTTAAGGGACAAAAAATAGTGACCACTCGCACAAGAATGTGTCTACTTGGTCTACTTAGAACGTGGTTTCATAATATAATAATTAAGATTGAACAACCTTACAGGAAAGTAGTTTAATCTCTAAATATCTATTAGTACAGTATATTAATCTGTAAAACGAAGCTTATCCAAGGCAGTAAAAGCTGATATGAATTTAAGCCCCACCGTGTAATAGTGTAGTAAATGTAATGATTAAAGTAATTAACAAAATGATCCATCCCAAAATGTTCATATGTGTAGGTACCTAGTATAAAATTATGGTAAGAAGAAAACAAGATAAGATATACAGGGTGTAACTTTGATAAGTACAGAAATTTTAAGGGCAGGTCGGGAAAAATGCACTTGTTACGCCTATGCAATTAAAATTTTTCTAAAGTGCATATTAACGTCAGAAATAATTTTTTTTAAAACGCTATTAAAACCCCTTTTTCCGACGCTACGGCCATGGGTCCTTGACCTTGCCGGGACCAGCTGGAACTGAGGCCGGTTCCGGCGGATCCCCCCCAATTCCGCCGTGCAGCGTTGTCAGACGTATAGCTCTTTCACAGTATTTCAGGAATAGTCTTTCAACTAGTTTTTGAACAAATCTTTAATGGTTCTTTTAGCGAATAGCATGCAAAAAAACTACCTTTCGGATGCCTGGATGATTTTCCTTGCGGGTGTCGTACTCCTTTCTTATGTTATCCAAAAATCCTCTCGAAAATCACAAGAAGCACTAGGTAACTGGTTGCCAGTCGAATCGCTTTTTCCGAGGCTTTTTCGCAGTATTTGAAGAATATTGACGCAACCATGTATCATTTGGTGTATGTGGAGATTAAATAAATAAATAAATAATTTTTGGACAACTCCTTAAAGGTTATTTTAGCGAATAGCTCGACGAATAGCATGAAAAAGCCTACCTTTGAGATGCATCGATTATTTTTACTATTTTCTTGTGTTTAGATACTATCCAAAAATCTTCACAAAATCACATAAAGCACTAAGTACCTACCTAACTAGTGGCACTGTTTTTATACGATGGTCGCGAAGGTATAACACTTCATAGTCTCTTTTTACGGAAATACGAACAAAACACTTGTTTTTTTTTCACTGCACACTTAAAGCGGCGCGATGCCAAATATTAGGGACGTCTGGGTTTCCCTCAGCTGATTTATTCCAACGGGGACTCGACTAGGTGGATTGTACAATTAGATCCATACCGTATTCGTCTAATAAAACCCGAATTTTCGCGAACCCTTGAAGCTGCTTCTTTTATCCTCGCGCGTAATTGGGGTACCTAGTAGGAACCTATCTAGCACTGTTTTCATACGAAGGCCGCGAACGTTTAACACTGCATTTCTTAACGGAAATATGAAAAAATCACTTGTTATTTCACTGCAAATTCGTAGCGGCAATTGCAACAGGTTTGGACATCACTGCTGGTCCAAAAAAATGGCGAACGGATCTGGAAAAATGTACAGAAGCAGGTTCAGTTCCGACGACAGTTCGTAAAACAAAGCAAAGTAACGGAACAATATCGGTTAGCGAGACGCGACGTTTGCATACGCGTCCACGTTTTGGAAACAGAATTGTTATACCACAGAATAGCCACACGTAAGGCATTCTGTATAATAATAAATTGCTTGTTGAAGCTGGCGCTCCCAAAAATTACAGGCGGACGCGGATCGATATCAATCAGCTGTTAAATCCCAAAATCGGACGGACGATCTTCGACTAGCGCGTCGGCTACGGCGCGGCGGTACGGTGACGGCGCACAAGCTTTCCCCCATACCATTCAATACCACTATTCGGTGTTGCCGTTTATGCCGACATGTCCCCAAACTGACTTAAAGTCCCTTAAATCCGATTTTTGATTTTCGCGGATTTATACGGGGTTTCTTTCGTTATAAGTTAATCTACTATCTCGTATAATTATTACGCACAAAAACGGGTAAATCCATGTAAAAATCCACTACACAATTAAATTTATACGGAATTAAATTACTAAATCAGGTAAATTTTCAGCACACTTGGCAACATAGTAGCGCCGCCCCGAGAGAAGTAGGGGCCGCGAGCCGCGAGCCGCGATTGGCTAATATCGCGCACTAGTTATGAGTAGTGGGGATCACCTGTAGTGTCGATGTCAAGTGGCGCCCCGCGCTTGCGCTCCTCGTCCAGCTGTAATTTAGTAGGTCGGCCGGGCCGGGCGGCGTGGAAATGGAGCAAAATCGAGTGAATCAGTGCCAGTGAATTCATTCGTAATTGTAATTATTGCGCGATTCGGCGCGGCGTCGTTTTTGTGTGAAGTTGGCGTCGGACGCCAGCGCCCGACGCCAACGTCATATGCCCGCGCCTGGCGAATCTCGGCGAAGGAATGTCGGGCAGTAGTCAAGGGCACGCAGAAGCTTAAATTCACCAGGAGGAGTCGCTGTTTTTCGGTTTTTGGGGACATTACGCGACATTTCGCCACCAAGTTTTTACGAAAAGTAAGAGGAATGGTAAGGAATTAACTTGAGAGAGTTCCGAAACGGCAAAGGGTTAAAAAATGCGGAAATGATAAGCACGCCAATTTGACAGTCTTCCCCAACTATTTTCGGAACCGAATAATTTTTTATTTACAACCATGTATGTAATATCGACATTGCTGACTTTTTAGAAGTTTGAAAGTGTCAATTTTTTGACTTTTACTTCCCGCCCTTCCGCCCGGGTGGAAAGTTTACTTTATCTCGAGACACCTCGGTGTGTAATATACTATTAAAAGTAGACAATAGACAGGACAACAACCCTGAGGGGGTTTAAAAGTGGCGCACCATCAGGCAAGGGTAGAAAAATATTAAAAACGATGAACAAATCGGGGCCGCGCGTTAAATTCACATCAAATGACAGTCTTCCCCCACTTTTTTCGGAAACGAATAATTTTTTAAAAGTAGATAATACATAGGACCACAACCCTGAGGGGGTTTAAAGGTGGCGCACTATCGGGCAAGGGTTGAAAAATATTAAAAACTATGAACAAATCGAAGCCGCGCGTTAAATTCACGTCAAATTACAGTCTTCCCCCACTTTTTTCGAGATGATAGGGCTACAGGCGAACACTCGCTAAAAAAAAGTAACGCGCCGCTGCTCTACGCTCTACCCTATGGGTGGTTGTGGAAATTTGCAATTTTTACAGATAATTTGTATTTTAAAACAAATACTTTATTCAGTTGATTGCCGATCAGAAATTTATTATCCCAAGGTGTCCCAAGAGATGGCTAATTATTAGTATAAAAAAATTGCGGCCTGAAAATCAGTTGTAAAATAGGTAGGTAGGTAGATACCTACTCCACAAAAGACTTGTCAAAAAATTATGAGTGTGAAATCAGCAATGAGTTTTCTAGCAATGACTTCTCCGAGCGGCGCTCGGATACATTTCTGCTGCCTAGGGACTTAAAATAACAGTAAAGTGATAAAACCTGACGTGTTTGTTAAATTATTGTGTGCGCCTGTGAAGAAAGCAATAAACAGTTCGTCACAGCAACCGACATCATAAAAAAACGTGGATACCTACCAGCAGTAATTTTCAAAGGTACCTAGGTACCTAATTCTGCAAGCAGATTTATTCCACTCTGACATGCGGCAACGTCGCGGTATTCCCCTTCCTAATCTAACGTTATTCCCCTCCATCTCCTAGGGAGAGGTTAGACCTCCCCTCTCAGCGCTTCTAGTGACGATCCAGCGGCGTGCATTGAGCACGGATAAAGATTGATTTGCCCCATTTTCTAAACATCGATTAAAAAAATTTTTTTTTTCATTTTTCGGTTTTACGAACGTCCCCGATTACGTGGTTAAAATTTCTGTACCTATCAAAGATACACCCTGTATAAGACGTTGCTCAGCAACAATTTACCCAAAAGCCACAAAGTAACAATAAAAATTACGGATCTAGAGTACCTACCTACCTAATAGGTACAGGGTGACCCCCCAAAGAGTACCACCCCCCTTTATTTTCTTAATTTTAGGGTATTTTAACCGGAGAAAAGGCATTTTTTTACTAATTCTGTTAAAATTTTCAGAATCCGCTGTCAAAAAAACAATTGAGCATCAAACAAAAAAGTTACGATCCTAACCTCACTTTTTTGAAATTGAAGCCCAACCCTTTTTTCCATATTTGGATAAGCAATTGAAATCTCTATACGACGATATATATACAGGGTGTCCAACTTTATTACTGTACAAATCAGTAAAATCTTTATTTTTGGAGATAATCGCCTAAACTTTTTTTTGTTTGAAAGACCTTCAAAAACCGCTTCTTTTGACGTTCCTGCCATTTTCAAAATGCAAATCCAGGGCCGGCTGCGATTTTTTTTTACCCACGATTTTCACGAAAACCATTTAGCGATTTTTTTTATTTAAAATCTGGCCTCACAGCGTTAATCAGAACATCCCAAAACCCTTATATACCAAATTTGAATAAAAACTATACAGGGAGTTCCACTCTGCAGGGTGTCAAATTTGAGCAAATTAGGAATTTTAAAGGCATCTGCCAAGTCAAGTGTGCCATGGAATCCCTTAAAAACAGGTGAAAAGTCAATAGGACTACTCAAGGTGTGCAAAGGTCCAATACAAAATATACAGAGTGTTATTTTCTGTGCCATCTCAAATTACTGAAATTTTTTAACTTTGTAGGGGTAAAAAATCGTGTATAACAAAACCGCTCCACACAGTACAAACGAACTAAATCTAAAAAATACAGAAGCCTGCCAGTCAGTAAGTTCATATCAGTTAAGGTAGCTGGTGTGCCATAACAGGAAACGCACAGAAAATCTATCATCTTAGACAGTGACTTTGTTGAGAAAGGTCCAATAATTTAAATTATTTTTATTTGTTGGTTGGCATTTTGTAAAAAATAAATTACTTTTGTGTTTATTAATATTTTTTCAATGATTCCAGAGCACTCCTGACCAGTATAAAGTTTAATAAAAATTAAGAATTTTGAGATGGCTCAGGGAAAAATGCCCTATATATTTTTGTAGTAAATCTTTTCACACCAACATTTTGAGTGGTCCTGTTGACCATTCAATTGTTTTGTAGGGATTCCATGGCACATTTGACTCTCCAGATTTCTTTAAATTTCTTATTTTGCTCAACTTTGAGACCCTACAGAATGGAACTCCCTGTATACTTTTTGTTCAGATTTGGTATATGGGGGTTTTGGGGTGTTCTGATTAACGCTATGGGGTCAGATTTTAAATAATAAAATCGCTAAATGGTTTTCGTGAAAATCGGGGGTATAAAAAAATCGCAGCCGGCCCTGTATTTGCATTTTGAAAATGGCAGGAACGTCAAAAGAAGCGGTTTTTGAAGGCCTTTCAAACAAAAAAAAGTTTAGGCGATTATCTCCAAAAATGATGATTTTTTACTGATTTGGACAGTAATAAAGTTGGACACCCTGTATATCCTATATACAGTGACCGGCAGAAAGTTGGACACAAATGGAAAACTTTTTTATTATTAATTTCTCAGAATATTTTATTATTGATAAAAGTTGGTGCATCATTTCAAACTCAAAACGCATATACCAAAATTTAAATATCTCTTTTTGGATACGAGGTAGATTAAAAAATGTCAAAATAGCTCAAGAGTAAACTACCCTTATTTTTTAAAATACGGTAAAAAGTTACTTACAAAAGTTGTTTGGAATCAAAAGTGGATGTCAGATTTAAAGTCGCAGCCACCTAGTAAAAAAAAAGAAATTTAACTTTTTTGTATTTTTTTCGATCACCCTGTGTATTACAAAAAAAAAAACAAAATACCGCAAGCGCAACTTATCATCGGATAACACATGAATTTGCTACTTAACTTTAATTTTGTTTTGTTTTGAAATCAGAGTTTAAAAATATTAAATTTTTGTGTCCATTGAATAAAATAAGTAGTTTTTTTGGCAAATTTTAATAATAAGTAATTTAAATGAAAACGGTAACTAAAAATAAATTTGCCAAAAAATTTGTTCAACTCTGTTTGCCTTTGGGACAGCAGCATTTTAGGATTCTCAATAACGGAGAGGACATTATCCATTTCATTATCTTCGTTACCTGTTACATTTTTTCTATGTGGTACTAGACATTTATTTTGCACTGAACCGAACTGCCTAAAACTCCTAAGAATTTTTGCCACAGTTGAGTAGATGATGTTTTTGTCTGGATGTCGTTCATTGAAAATATCTGATGTTTCTCGACAAGTATGATAATTATCACCGTGTATTAAAACAATTTCAATTTTATCTTGAACACTAAGTGCAGGCATAGTTGCAGAATGACAATAACGGAGTTTGACATGTAAAATAATTCTTCGCCGACAATTATTGTTTTCAAAGCCAACTTTGCAAGAGTTATTATTGGCCATAGCATGGATATTAATCTCGTATTTTGTTCGATAGGTACCTCTAAGCAAATTTATTTTTAGTTACTGTTTTCATTGAAATTACTTATTATTAAAATTTGTCAAAAAACTACTTATTTTATTCAATGGACACAAAAATTTAATATTTTTAAACTCTGATTACGATTAATTTAATTTTCTAGCTGCTAATCGAACAAAATTAAAGTTAAGTAACAAATTCATGTGTTATCCGATGATAAGTTGCGCTTGCGGTATTTGTTTTTTTTTGTAATACACAGGGTGATCGAAAAAAATACAAAAAAGTTAAATTTCTTTTTTTTGACTAGGTGGCTGTGACTTTAAATCTGACATCCACTTTTGATTCGAAACAACTTTTGTAAGTAACTTTTTACCGTATTTTAAAAAATAAGGGTACTTTACTCTTGAGCTATTTTGACATTTCTGAATCTACCTCGTATCCAAAAAGAGATATTTAAATTTTGGTACGTGCGTCTTGAGTTTGAAATGATGCACCAACTTTTATCAAGAATAAAATTTTCTGAGAAATTAATAATAAAAAAGTTTTCCATTTGTGTCCAACTTTCTGGCGGTCACTGTATATACAGTGTGTCCCAAATTCGATGCTCACCATTGGGATCTCGATAACTACACGAGATAGAGAGTCGGTTAAATGGGGAAAGTTTTAGACAATTTTATGGCCAATCTGATGCCGCTGAGAAATCAAGGCTAACTGAGATCGTTTTCGAGTTATTCCCAAAAAACCGAATTTTATCATTTTCGTTTTTCATAAATATCTTAGAAACCGATGGTTTTGCAAAGACAGGACTTTGACATTATTAAGGCACTTTTATCCAACCTTGTTAGCAGTAATGTCAGTTTCTTTTAAAAAGTTTTCATTTTCGAGATATGACCCACAACTTTTGATTTTCTTATGGACGCCATCTTGGATTTGTACAAATTCGAAATCTACAAGAAATTATCTTTCCAATGATGTGTCACACTAATGATTTTTTCGTTAGTTCTAACACTTAAAAGCGTTTTTTTGCCTAATACTAAGTAGGCCATGACAAGTCTGTCAAAACAAATGCAACTCTCAGTTGTTGTTATTGTTATGAAGTCGTCAGTGTTCTGAGATATGTGTAAAAATGCCGTTTAGTACTAGCGAAAAGGTGGATATGTACAATTGTTACATAAAAAACTATAGAAATAGTACAGTGGCAAAAAGAGTTTATCATACATTATACCCTGAAAGGCAGCAGCCTCACCGCTCAATTTTTCTTAGATTGAGTAGGAATTTAGAACAATATGGGAGTTTTGTTGTGCCCAGACCGAAATATGGTTCCAATCGATTGCACCAAGAAGATGTTGAAAACATTGAACAAAGTATTAATGAAACACCGACGATTTCAATTCGAGAGATAAGTCGCAGAACTCTTTTGCCGAAAACGACTATTCATAGATACTTGACAAAAAATAATTATCACCCTTATAAACCCGTGATAGTGCAAAAGTTAAGGCCGGGAGATACTGAACGCCGACTTGATTTCTGTCATTGGTTGAACAATCAGTGTGAAGTTATTGATAACTTTCCATTAAACATTTGCTGGACCGATGAAACAAGATTTCATAACAATGGCATTTTTAATAAACATAATCACTATTACTGTGCTGTTAATAACCCATATGTTATTAGGGAATCCAGATCTCAACAAAAATTTGGATTCAATGTTTGGTGTGGGATATTAGGTGGGTACGGATGTACAGATGCTTGCATACACATTACTTATTTTTTATTTCAGGAAGTAGATTGCTGGGTCCAGTAATTTATGATTATACTCTAAGTGGCCCACGATACTTAGAACTGCTGCGACATGAGATCTCTGGTTTTTTAGATGAAATACCACTAGCGGAATATAACAGGATTTGGTATCAACATGACGGCGCGCCGGCACATAATACAGGTGTGGTTCGATACTATCTAGAAAATCAATTTCGTCATCAATTGATAACCAACAGTGGGCCTGTTAGGTGGCCTGCGAGGTCGCCGGACTTCAGTCCACTTGATTTTTATCTTTGGGGATACGTCAAAAATGCAATTTATCAAGAACCAGTAGAAGATATTGATGCATTGCAAGAAAGAGTTTTAGATACATTGCAACATATTAACAGAGCACATTTAAGAAAAGCTGTAAATCATGTTCGTTAACGCCTAATAAGGTGTATAATGGGGCCCATTTTGAACAATTCTTTTGATTCTTGATGTTATTATTCCAGATTATTTGTTATTAAACTTCGTTTTGTGTACTTTTTTTAGTTTTATTCATAGTCTACTACTACACTAACAGTTTGTTGCACTTGTTTTGACAGACTTGTCATGGCCTACTTAGTGTTAGGCAAAAAAAACGCTTTTAAGTGTTAGAACTAACGAAAAAATCATTAGTGTGACACATCATTGGAAAGAGAATTTCATGTAGATTTCGAATTTGTACAAATCCAAGATGGCGTCCATAAGAAAATCAAAAGTTAATAGATAATAATAAAAGTGCCTTAATAATATCAAAGTCCTGTCTCTGCAAAACCATTGGTTTCTAAGATATTTAAGAAAAACGAAAATGATAACAATTACAAGAAAAGGTGATAATGGGCAAACACTCAAAGCTAACAAAAAGAAAAAACTAGTAACCGCATACACGTGTTTCATGCTATTTGGCAATCATCAGTACGGTGTAACATTAACCAAATCAAAATATAGGCATGATTTGGGAAGCAACAAATGAAGTCCAGGCAGGAGCCAACAGCACATTTTCAGCTTCAGTCAGCACATCCCCTATTTTGGGGCTTGTACTAACATCGCCACGGAGGCTGCTAATGCGACCTGCGTGGAAATCTTCATAACCCAAGATACAATGACAATAAGGATATAAGATTAGCGAGTGTAAATGTAACAATTACAAGAAAAGGTGATAATGGGCAAACACTCAAAGCTAACAAAAAGAAAAAACTAGTAACCGCATACAGGTCGCATTAGCAGCCTCCGTGGCGATGTTAGTACAAGCCCCAAAATAGGGGATGTGCTGACTGAAGCTGAAAATGTGCTGTTGGCTCCTGCCTGGACTTCATTTGTTGCTTCCCAAATCATGCCTATATTTTGATTTGGTTAATGTTACACCGTACTGATGATTGCCAAATAGCATGAAACACGTTTATGCGGTTACTAGTTTTTTCTTTTTGTTAGCTTTGAGTGTTTGCCCATTATCACCTTTTCTTATATATATATGTATATAATATATATATATATATATATATATATATATATATATATATATATATACATATATATATATATATATATATATATATATATATATATATATACAGGGTGGGCCAATAGTGGGGGAACGGAATATTGTGGGTTTATTGAGACATATTTAGATAAAGCAATACCGGTACATGGTGGTGGGTATGTAAGGCTACCAAACTAAAATATTTTCATTTGAATCGCAGCACGTATACTGGGTGATTCAAACCAAACTTATGTTTTTTTAAATAGAACACCCTGTATTTTATTGCATATTTTGATTCCCCAGTTAATTTAAGTTGGACTTTATGTACCATACATGGTGTCTAAAACTCATGGTGTAGAAGATACAGGGCATTTCTTGAAAAAGTGGAGGTTGGGGCAAAGTGATATTTTGGCAATATACCAGATCTCAGGAGGCTATGATTTTGTGTGGTAACTAAGCATGAACTGTGCCGATACTAACTAGAAACTCAGCAGCCAAACCCATATGTTTTGCGTGAAATCAATGTCAAAACTTAATTTTTTTTAATCGCGGCTAACTTGATTTTTTCAAATGGAACCATCAAATTTTCTTCAGTTTATTGGACACGTCTTTTTGTCCTCTTTATACCGATATAGGGTTGTGGGTAGCTATCTCCAACTATAATATCTGGAAAAGCAATAATTAATACTTAGTAGCTGCTTCGCTATACTTATATGGTTAAAGCAAGCATGCTTTGAAAAACAAAAGTAAGCCATGGAAATAAAACAATCTGTTACATCTGTTACTGTCAAGAAACAAATAATATTTTTCTCCGGCTTTTCGTTTTGTCGCGTTTTTATCTATTCCAAAGAAAATGAGTACTTTTTCTAAAAGGGAATTAGTAGACATGGTTTTCGTTTTGGGAGAATGCGACAGAAATTGTTTATTGGCGAGCCGAATGTACAAGGTACGTTATCCTGATCGGCGGCAACCAAGAAGAAAAGCTTTTCAAGAACTATTAGATAGATTCGTCAATACTGGATGCGTCAACTATTCAAAAAATACAAGAAAAAAGAGTGTCACCAATGACGATAACGAATTTAGTGTTTTGATGTCAGTTATAGAAAACCCCCACATAAGCACACGCCAACTAGCAGATCAATTAGAAATAGGCAGAACATCTATTCGGCGTATGCTAGTGAAAAACAAATTTCACCCGTTTCATATACAGATGCATCAGGAACTAAAAGAACAAGATTTCTTAAACAGAATAAATTTTTGTTTGTGGATGCAACAAAACTATAACATCTATGAGTCAGTTTTGTTTACTGATGAATGTTCTTTTCATCGTAATGGATTTGTCAACAGACGGAATTTTCATTATTATTCTGATGTAAATCCGCGACAATTCAGAGTGCACTCTCGAAATCGTTGGGTTGTTAATGTTTGGGCTGGCATTTTTGGAACGTCAATGGTTGTAGGTCCGTATTTTTTTGACGGAGCGTTAAATGGTGAAAAATATTATAATTTTTTGAACCAAAATCTATTTCAATTATTGGATGATGTTCCTCTTCAACTGAGACGGGACATGTACTTTCAACAGGATGGTGCACCATCCCATCACGCTCGTCTTGTAACAGAATGGCTCAATGAAGAATTTGCAAATCGTTGGATAGGCAGAGCAGGACCAACTCGTTGGCCACCAAGATCTCCTGACATCACTCCCTGTGATTTTTTCCTATGGGGGCATATAAAGGATATTGTCTACCAAACGCAGCCCACCGATGTCGATGACATGAAAAGGCGTATTAGGGATGCCTTTACAACTGTCACTCCGGACATGCTCGAAAGAGTACGAAATTCGTTTTTCAGCAGAATTCAGATGTGTTTGAATGAGCAAGGTCCCATTTTGAACATTTATTTTAATTAGGTATCTATCTCACATGTTTATTGTTGATAATTATTATGTAGTTATGAGAATAAAAATTCATTTTAATTTCACATCTTTTAAAATAAAATAACAATGCGTACATTTTCCTTTACAAAGAATTTAAGTTTTAAGTCAGCTTTTCCAGTTATTATAGTTGGAGATAGCTACCCACAACCCTATATCAGTATAAAGAGGACAAAGAGACGTGTCCAATAAACTGAAGAAAATTATATGGTTCCATTTGAAAAAATCAAGTTAGCCGCGATTAAAAAAATTTAAGTTTTGACATTGATTTCACGCACAACATATGAGTTTGGCTGCTGAGTTTCTGGTTAGTATCGGCACAGTTCATGCTTAGTTACCACACAAAATCATAGCCTCCTGAGATCTGGTATATTGCCAAAATATGACTTTGCCCCAACCTCCACTTTTTCAAGAAATGCCCTGTATATTCTACACCATGAGTTTTAGGCACCATGTATGGTACATAAAGTCCAACTTAAATTAACTGGGGAATCCAAATATGCAATAAAATACAGGGTGTTATATTTAAAAAAATATAAGTTTGGTAGCCTTACATACATGTACTGGTATTGCTTTATCAAAATATGTCTCAATAAACCCACAATATTCCGTTCCCGCACTATTGGCCCACCCTGTATATATAAATATATATATATAGGTATATATATATACTAGTTTTTTCTTTTTGTTAACTTTGAGTGTTTGCCCATTATCACCTTTTCTTGTAATTATTACATTTACACTCGCTAATCTTACATCCTTATATATATATAGGTATATATACAGAGTGTCTCACTTAAGAGTGAAACAACCTTATAACTTTAATTAGTTGTCTACATCAAAGTCAAAGCCACCTGCGATGCCACAATCGAAGCTAAAAATCCGAAAGTCATATTAGGCTTTTTAATAAAAAAATGTAAACAAAAAAAAGTAAAAATTCAAAAAAAAAATTGTTTTGTAGCTTTTAATTTTATTCTGAAATGATTACTTTTTGAAAACAACTAGCCTTCAAAACTTCCATGGCACACTTTTCTAAACGCATAAAATTTTTAAAAAATTCTAAAAAAACAAAACTTTGGATTTGGAGTCCTGGATCGATTCTGAACAACTACTTTTGGTAAATTTTTTTGAAAAAAATACCTAATATGACTTTCGGATTTTTAGCCTCGATTGTGATCGCAGGTGGCTTTGACCAGTGACTATAGACTATAGTCACTGCTTGGACTTTGGAGTAACTAATTTTTTGGAAATAAGTAGGCCAAAATGCCATCTACCTTTGGTAAAAATTTCGTTCTG
Source organism: Pseudeuparius sepicola (assembly GCA_963920635.1). NCBI lineage: Eukaryota > Metazoa > Arthropoda > Insecta > Coleoptera > Anthribidae > Pseudeuparius > Pseudeuparius sepicola. The sequence continues at coordinate 38,113,638 of OY987302.1, read as the reverse complement.
GTCGGTTAAAAATTAAAGAAGTTATAAGGTTGTTTCACTCTTAAGTGAGACACTCTGTATATACAGGGTGAGTTTTTTGCGATGTCCACTATGGGGATCTCGGAAACTAACAGAGCTAGAACAAAGGTTAAATGGGGAAAGAATTGCAGTTTTGAATGCTCAATCTAATGCAACTTTTGGATTTTTAAAAAAGTTCATGGCTCACTAGATATTTTGAAAATAGTGATTTTTTTTGCTATTTTTGCAGTGTTGTTTGTGATTTTCTGAGATATGACATAAACTTGTGTTCTTTTTTAAATGTAAATCATAGTTGGCTGTGGCCTTATCAAATCGGCTATTTTTTTATCTTTCCAAAAATATAATACTCGGCATAGTTATTATAAAAAATAAAAGACCTACCTATGGCTAATAATTTTCTGATTTTTTTTTAATTTTCACATAGTCAGCCATGGAATATTTTCATAATTACGTTCTATTTTATAATAAGACATTCTTCAAACTTCCAAATATTTTATTTTTAGCGGGTAACATAATGTAACAAAATAAAACAAAAATTATCATGATGGAGCTCCAGACCACATAATTATTTGCCCGTAAGAAATTACCTAAAGTCTATCCAAGTTACAGAGTCAGTGGATCAAAACATTGGCCACCACGTGACTTATTCTCTTATTGGTCTGGCCGTCATAAAATGTCAAGTGTTTACGCGGCGAGCAGAATGCAGGGTCGGCTCTTCCCTCAGTCGAGTTTCTCGAGTTTCCTGCATATTTTAGATCGGATCGCGAGGAGTAAGATTCTGTAAATTTATTTTGCTACTTAATTTAAGGAAATTTATAAAGATCCACGAAAGGTAAAAACACAATTTTTAGAACTTCTAAAAGAATTACAAGCCACTGGGAATCTCATATTATTCAAACCCTGGTAATCGATCGCAATGCGGTCATGTGACTTTGTTTATATCTACTGCCGCTGTAACTTGGATAGACTTTAGATCAGCTCTATCCAAATAGTTGGATAGGGAGAAATATACCTATTTCCTGGCAGCCCCGATCCCCCGATTTGTCTGTTTTAGATTTCTTTTTGTGGAGAACAGTGCAAAATAAAGTATGAGACAATTGTTGAATTAAGAGCAGCTCTTTTAGAAGCAATTGCCAGTATTGACAGGCGCTCTCTAAGAAAGGCAGTTCTAAAAAGATACAATATTTGCATAAATAATAATAGTGGATTGTTTGAACACCTTTTTTATTTTAAAAGGTGACCTTTTAAAATAATAATAATTTGAGTTTTTTAATTTTTGTTTTATTTTGTTACATTTTGTTACCAGCTAAAAATAAAATATTTGAAAGTTTCAAGTAGGTATGTCTTATTATAAAATAGAACGTAATTATGAAAATATTCTATTGCTGACTATGTGAAAATAAAAAAAAAATAGAAAATTAGCAATAGCTCTTTTATTTTTTATCATAACTATGCCGAGTATTATATTTTTAGAAAGCTAAAAAAATGGCTGATTTTATAAGGTCACAGCCAACTATGATTTACATTTAAGAAAACACAAGTTTATGTCATATCTCAAAAATCACAAACAACATAAAAAATTGGATAAGATTATCTTATTAAGCCCAAAATTATCTACAATTTTTGTCTCTACAGTTTTCCTATATAACCAGAAATAATGGAGCTACAGAGATCTGATGAAATAGCAAAAAATTACTCTTTTCAAAATATCATCTTTTAAAAAGGTGCACTAAAATGATAAACCTGAGAGACTAAAAAGATAACCTCAAAAAGTTATGAGTAGAAAACCCATTGTGCTACCCCGCCCCTCCGCCTCTGGTCGATGGAATAAATCGTTTTTACACAAAATTGTTGCACTTCAGTTATAAAGAATTTCACCAAGTTTCATTTCAATTGTATAACTTCTGTAGAAGTTATTGCGATAAAGATGTTTTTCAAACTATACGTTCATCACCCTGTAACTTTCTTATTGTGCATTTTAGAACCCATGTTTATAGGAAACGCTTTTTGTTTAAAATGACATTTTCTATCTGTCATATTACTTTGGCACCATAATTTAGAAACACCCTGTATATACAGTGTGTCCCAATTTGATACTGGACACCTCAGAAATATATGAAGGGCAAGGAAAACAAATGGTCTTTATTTTTTATTGGTAGTATCAAGGGAGAGTATCTCATAGCGGTGGTATTTGGATGGGGTAATTATTTCATGGCCTGCTATGATTTTTTAAAATAGCTAATTTTCAAGAAACCCTATTAGGGATTTTTTACGACAAAATGTTATTAAGAAAACTTGTTCAGAATGAAAAACTGAGTAGAATTGCAAAATTTCAAAAGTCTAGGCCTACTTTGATTTTTAGCTTTTTCTCCATTTTCTCCCACTTTTTTCTTAAAAATGTGTCCTTTCTGGAGCTTTCACGTCAAAATATTATTAGGGAAACTTGATCATCGTGAAAAAATAAATTTTTGACCTGAAATCTTCAGAAAGTGGGATAAATCGAAAAACCAAAGTAAGCCTAGCTTTTTGAAATTTTGCGAATCTACTCAATTTTTGATTCTGAACAAGTTTTCTTAATAACATTTTGTCGTAAAAAAATCCCTAATGAGGTTTCTCGAAAATTTGCTATTATAAAAAATCATAGCAGGCCATGAAATAATAATTACCCCATCCAAATACCACCGCCTATGAGATACTCTCCCTTGGTACTACCAATAAAAAAATAAAGACCATTTATTTTCCTTGCCCTTCATATATTTCTGAGGTGTCCAGTATCAAATTGGGACACACTGTATATCGTCGTATAGAGATTTCAATTGCCTGTCCAAATATGGAAAGCGAGTTGGGCTTCAATTTAAAAAAAGTGAGGTTAGGTCCGTAACTTTTTTGTTTGATGCTCAATTGTTTTTTTGAAAGCAGATTCTGAAAGACAGAATTAGTAAAGAAATGCCTTTTCTCCGGTTAAAATACCCTAAAATTAAGAAAATATAGAGGGGTGGTACTCTTTGGGGGGTCACCCTGTACAAGCACAGACCAATTGTATATATAGGTCTGTGGTACAAGGTGCCCTGCTAGCTATAGTCTTACTATACTAAAATCGAGCAACTCTTACGCCTGGCGTAAACAAGAGCACGTGCGTTGAGATATTCGCCAGGGCCGCACTGAGGCACGACCTTTATTTAATTTTAGTTTTACAATTGTTTACATCAAAATATTTCGGAAAATAATTATTGGCTTAATTAAAACAACATCGATAAAATTATTTGCGGCAATGTCTAAATAGCTGAAAACAACAAGATAAAACCGCATAACTACACTTTTACGCTCGAGTACGTCCCTGATGGGTGAAATTTTATAGCCTACCGACCAATGGCGGAACGTCATTTAACACGTGGTTTTATTTACGCCAGGCGTACGGATTGCTCGATTTTAGTATACAGTATCCAACAATGTTGCGCTCGGTGTCCTCCTGAAGTGATGCTTGCAGCAATATTATAAGAAATTAGTAAAGAATGAGAAAACTTATTTAAAATAAAAAATGCTTTCTACCAAACCTTCTTGCAACCTTAAACATTTTCAATTCAAGAATTCTGGAATTAATTCTTTTTCATGTCAAGAATTACTGAATTGAAAAATTATTTAAATTTGTGAATTCAGGGCCGTAGCCAAATTTTGCGTCAATGGGTTGGAGGTGCTCACAAGTTTAAAAAAAATGACAAAAAATATTACTTACGTCAACTGCAGATATTTTGTTCTTTATTACTTATGGGCCCATAATAATTTGTGCGGTAAAGCATAACAAGTATACCTACCTACTTTTTATTATTTTAAGGAAAAGATAAAAGTGTTAACAAAGTATTGTTTTTTTTTGTTGCTTTTTAACTGAAGACAAGGCAATAATGATCAGTGATAACATTATCCTCAGTGCTAAGTAAGAATATTAGTTAGTTAATAAATGTTTGGGACACCCTATAAATTATCATATCCTTTCAAAAATCCACGTTATATCTTACATAACATAAAACTCGGTTTTCTGACCAAACCTAAATATACCTACCTAAAGATATTTGTTTCCGGGTCGACCATAAAGATGATTGTTTTTTAAAGCGAGTATTCAATAAAGTATAGATAGGTGTTTTGCCTACTAAAATGCGCCGCAGGCGAATTTTTTTAGAAAATTTTACGGCAAATAGTTCAATTGAGGCACAGACAATTACAAAATTAATCATCATAATGCATGTGTCCTTTTTGTCCTCAAAATGAAAATGACACATGGATAAAATTATTCTCCATATATCCTCCCACACATTTCGCCACTCATTTCCCGAATTCAGTTTTTAAAAATAAAAAAAACATAAAATTACACAATTGCACAATATAAACGTTATTAACATATTATAAACATTTCGACTAAAATAATAAATAATAATACTTCTCTCTTGAAGCATTGTCGTCTTTTGTTAGTTTATTCCCATACCTATAGAAAAATTACATTGGCGGAATATTCTGATAATATTTTTTCAGAGAACATGCATATTGTAGGAATCTTCATAAAAACTGTAGAAAACTGTCCACACGCAACGATGTATCGTACGATTTGCATGCGCAAGTAAATCGTATCCACACTAGTGCGGAAAAGTGACACTTTCTAAACTAAAATGCGTGCGGAAAAGTGTACTTTTCCACACCCTTGTAGAAAAATATAATATTAATACATTTTTGCACTTTTATTCTCTTATAATCATATAGGTATCAATAACATTGTTTCTTTAAAATATGCAATAAGCCATTTAATTTTTAATTGGGTTCTTCGCCACCAAACTGATTGAAAGACAACTTTTTCAAGTTGCCTCGAAAATTCATAACCTGAAGTTGTAGGGTCTTTGTTTATCTTCTTGTAAGTTCCTTCATTTAATAAATCATTTAATTTATTATCATACACAGTTTTTTCTAAAATAACAGTTGCATTTCCTTTATCTGCTGGTAATATTTTAATTATCCTATCTGATTTAAGTGATCTAATTGCTACTTTTTCTTCCTTTGAAATATTTGACTTTGGTTTAAAATCTTTTTCTAAGATTATTTTTGACCTGACTCTAAATTCTTGGCCTAATTCCTCAGGTAATGCTTGAGCTGTTTCCTCTACCGATGCTACTATGTCAAGCTTAGAAATTTTGTTGTCAACAACACAAAAATTTAACCCTTTTGCCAAAACTAACTTTTCTGAAATGGTAAGTTCTCTGTTAGATAAATTAATTACTGTTCTGTTGACAAAATCATTGTCTATTTGATTGAATTCTTCACTATGCTTTTCATTAACTAATCTTCGGAATTTGTTAATCTGTCTAAGTTTGGCTCTATCAAAATGCCTATTATAGCTTATGCTGATACAATTTGATATATAATTAAAATCATAGAAAGATACACTTTCCCTATCATTTTCCTGTATTTCATTTATATCCCCCCATAATTTGTTTATGTTACTTCTTTGGTTCTGTATTCTTTCTCTTATCAGCATCATACTACATCTGAACAATATTTTGCTACATTTCCTACTAGTAAAAGGTTCTTTTAGGCGTAATCCTTTCGGTATAATATCGGCTTGTCTACATTTACATAAATATGCCAATCCATTTTTCGCGTTAGATAATTTGAAAAAAAAAACTTCTTCTCTAATAATCTGAAATTATTGCAAACATTAAGCCCATACCTTTGTTCTAGATATTTTCTAAAATTTATTTGTGGCGCAAACAGATCCATTTAATTTTTAATTGGGTTTTTCGCCACCAAACTGATTGAAAGACAACTTTTTCAAGTTGCCTCGAAAATTCATAAATTCTTAACACTAAATGAACGAAACTTTAAACGTGTAACTCAAAAAATAACTTCAACAAATTTGTTTTCTGAGCTTTTTTTTTTTCACTTTGACGTGACATGATCTTTGAGAAAGGAGGAAGATTTATCCTCCGAAAGCTCAGAAAACCAATTTGTTGAAGTTATTTTTTGAGTTACACGTTTAAAGTTTCGTTCATTTAGTGTTAAGAATTTATGAATTTTCGAGGCAACTTGAAAAAGTTGTCTTTCAATCAGTTTGGTGGCGAAAAACCCAATTAAAAATTAAATGGATCTGTTTGCGCCACAAATAAATTTTAGAAAATGCAATAAGCCATATCAAATATCATTACCATTAGGTACTTTCCATTTTCTGGCAGGAATCTTTTGAAATACTTCCTTCACTCAACTCTTTTTCTGGAGTTGGAAAGTTGGATACGTAGGTATGTGGATTAATCTGCTAAATAACAGCCCTAAAACGATTTTAGTGAAGGCGAAACTTTTGTCTCTCTCATTGCAATTTTCCTTTTTTAGTCCGAAAACTGAGGAACCAAAAATGCAGCAGTTTTAGAAAGGCTGATATTTTAACATTAGCTCATATATAGGTTGTGTATCAACAGCCTACCATCAGTCAGCAACTTCTGCTAACAGCTGGCGCAGGAGCAGCTCCAAACTTGAAAAAAAAAAAAAACATGTATGTCTCAACCGTTTTAGAAAATCTAAAAAGTAGTCTGTGGATAGTAAGACAGTAAGACAACTGTCAGTCTTCCAACTATTGTAAAGGTACGCGTCAGCAGCACGCTATAGTTAATATAGTGTTGGTCCAGGCTATAGTCATTAAAAAATTTGGTTGGTGAAGTTTTATAAATTTAAAATTTTGGGTAGAAGTACCTAGTTCATATAGTATTTAAAACAAGGTCAGCCCGAATCAATAGAAGGTCGCGCTACGCGCTTCATTTATAAAGGGTGTTCCGTAATTATGTCCAAACATTTGGAGAAAGTGTTTACAGGTGATTTTAAGGGGAGGACTATCATGTAAAATTTCTCGATAGGCTCCCCTGCAAAGCTATTCCAGCCTTATAAGAGACAACAAAATTTGATTTTGTTTTTTTTTCTCAAAACGGCTTAATCTAGAAACTTGGATTTTGGGACACGTTAGCCTGAAGTCGGAAGACACTTTACGGTAGAATTATTTTCTGCACCCTATGCATCCTAAGGGAAACCGGAAACACTTATTTATTCGTCTTTTTTACAGAACTTTTCTCTAAGTTGGTTTATTTAAAAAGAAAAATTCGTATTCGGTATTAAAATAAATTTAAACACTTTTTTACTCATTTTATTTTTTGACTAACTTTTTCTCCCTATTTCAATGCAGGTACTGACACGATTACATGAAAACATAGTAGGCGGTTATCATTTTTGTTAGTTTCGTATTTTACTGTTTACGAGCGAGTAAGAAATACATTCTGTGATATTTAAATAAAAAAAATGAACATTTGCCTCCATTTTCGTTTTTTAAATTTGCCCGAAACATTTCTTTTCCTTGTTCCAAATTAACTCGGCACTATTGGTAACTTTTTTAATATTGGAGATAGGCCATAGGTTGATTTTGGAAAGAATTGTATTTTTTGTGCTGATTATGATGCTGAAAACAGAAAAAAATTAACATCGCGTTTACGATATATTGCCAAAAATGTACTTTTTTTAAATGGAACACCCTGTACATTATTTCACAGATAGAAACACATTTTAATTCTGCACAAAAAATCTGTATAACTTTTTCATGTAAATCAAAGAACTAGGCAGATATTTTGATATTTTACTATAAAACAGAGTAGTCTGTGAATTTGTTATCAACAACGCTAAATCAAGGAGGCTTTTCTATGTATAAGTAGTACAAACGTCAAATTTAAATACTGTTACCAACTGTTATTTCCTGACAGGTATGTTCCAGACCGCTGATACTTTTAAATGCCTACGTTTATCTCAACGCGTTTGATCCGATTGAGAGAGGTTTGAATTCACTGGAGCGGACTCAAATAGACGGCGTAAACCTTACAGATTGAAATTCAATCATATTTAAAATTTCAAGTCAAGCCGCTATTTCCAAACAGAAGTTGGCCAGAATGTGCACCAACCTACTGTGGAATAAGTACAATAAGTTAACGTCCCTAGGGAGGATTGAAAACCGTAGGATTCAATACTGGTGATGTAAACGTAGAATTATAAAAGATTTGACATAACTCAACTGGATCCATTTCAATCCGATCGAGTTGTCACGAGATAAACGTAGTCAATGTTATACTGTCGATTCAGGCAAAATAAATCAGTTTTCTTCCAAAAACGGACGAAGAAAATGTGTATCATCAACGAAGATACTCAAATTGATGTTCTAGCCTATTTTGAATCGTTTCGTAAAATTGTGTGTAACGGAAGACCAATTTCTCTCTGCAGATCTCTAATCGATTTATTATTTTGTGCAGAATTAAATTGTGTTACGATCTGTGAAATAACATATAGGGTGTTCCATTAAAAAAAGGATATATTTTTGGCAATATCTCCTAAACGCGATGTTTAATTTTTTTCTGCTTTCACCATTGTAATCAGCGCAAAAAATACAATTTTTTCGCAAATCAACCTATGGCATATCTTCAATAACAAAAAAGTTACCAATAGTGCCGACTTAATTTGGAACAGCCTGTCTACAGGAAAATACGAAAGTGACAAAAATGACACCCGCCTACTATAATCGTGACTGCCAATACCTGCATTTAAATACGGAACAAAAAAGTATTTTTTCCAGGCAAATTATTAAATTAATGAAAAAATAACAGAAGTAAAAAAAGTTTCTAAATTTTCTTTTTAAACAAATCTATTTACAAAAAAGTTCTGTAGAAAAGACGAATAGGTGATTCGGGTTTCTACCCTTAGGGTTCATAGGGTGCAACACGGGCGTAGCCAAGGGGGGGGTTTCGGGGGTTCAAACCCCCCCCCCCCCCCCCCCGAAATAAGCAAAATATTACCTAATATTATACCGAAAAAATACGAGGAGTGAAGAGTTAAATTATTATTACGTTTGAATATATGTAGTAATAGTAGCGCCTAGCGTCATCTTTTGACGAGAGGCAGACGCAGTTGCAGCCGAACTATTTTGTATTGTAGGGACACTTTGCGTTGTTTCTCGATTATTCGCCACGCCCCTCGGTCGAAATGAGCGGAACTTTGTGGAAGTTCGTGGAAGTTTCTGGACGGCTACTGGGCTGCTATATAAGCGGCGCCGCGGCGCGTGACCGCGCTTACGGCAGTATTGTTCAATGCGAACTCGAAGCGAATAAAAGTGAAAAGTGGTGAACGAATAGTGAAGAGAATTAAGTGTACCGTGTAAGTGAGTAATTTTAGTGCGCTGTTATTCGATGACCTTGTTAAGGATAGATACGTGAATCATTATTACTGTCGAAAAATGGAGGGGAAAAAAAGGAAGGGTGATAAACTTAAAGGTATGGACTACTGGAAAAAGTGGTGTAGTCAAGGTCAAGGGGTTTCTAATAAAGAAACAAATTTGGATTTAGCTATCAAAGCTTCAGCTACCTTGCATGCTGATAACAAGACTGCCTACCCCGAAATCTAGTTTGGAATGCCTAGATATGTGCGATAAAAACCTTTATCATAATATTTACACATTACTACAAATCTTGGCTACCATTCCTGTATCCACTGCTACCCCAGAAAGGTCTTTCTCGAGCCTACGGAGACTGAAAAACTATTTACGAAACACTACAAGTGAAAACAGACTTAATGGTTTGGCTCTAATGAACATTCACTATGGAACAGAAATTCATGCAGATGAAGTAGTGGATATATTTAAAAGAAAAAGCCGAAGATTTCTTCTTTAATGGTTTTAGATTTAGCGCAGAGGAACGAAATTAATTTATCCATTTCATTTAAGGTTAAGAACTTTATAAATATGTCGTAGTTTTTCGGATGAATATATAGATATTAAATTTCATGTAAGTATATTTTTGTTGTTTTATTTACTTCTCAAACTAAACCCCCCCAAAACTAAATCCTGGCTACGCCCGTGGGGTGCAAAAAGTAATCCTACCGTAAAGTGTCTTCCGACGTGTTGGTAATGTATCCCAAAATTCAAGTTTCTAGAATAAACCGTTTGTGAGAAAAAAATCAAGACCATTTTTTTTATCCCTCTTAAGGCTGGAATAATTACGCAGGGGAGCCTAAAAATCACCTGTCGAACACTTTCTCCAAATATTTGCACATAAACATTTGCACAAGCATGTGGTTGCTTCTGGGGTACTCCTAGTTTGGAGTATTGTGAGGGTGAGAATTATTATTTTTATTATTATTATTACGGAACGACCTCTATAAATGAAGCGCGCGTCGCGCCCTTGTATTAACTGCTGACGGCATTTGTGCTGACTATATTTTTTTTTGTTTTAAATACTTTGAACTAGTTCTATGCAAAATTTTAAATTTTATAAAACATTTTCATCAACCAAATTTTTTTAATGACTAACGCGCTGCTGGCTCTTACTGTTTGAAGACTGACGACTGAAAATGCCCACATGGTTTGTTATGTGTCTTACCACCCACCGACTAATTTTTAGTAGATTTTCCAAAAACAGTTGCCATTAAGTTAAAATTCTCTACAAATTTGGTCTTGAGCAGTATTTTATACTAACCGTACTCGAGGTAGAGCTTGTTGTAAAGTTAATTATTTACTAAAAATATAATTACGTATTAAGAAACCTTAATTAATTACTAATTAATAAACGATATTTATAAATACTATTTATAAATAGTAATAATAATAATAAGATATTAAAATAAAATAGTTTTCTTGAAATCGGCAGTGAAGTGTCCCAAAATCGTAATTAAAAGCAGAGAAATCGTACAATAATGGGCTACATTATTATACGATTTTTTCAATAAGTAGGCCTTGGCGAGATGTAAACATCAAACGTCAGACGCGGAGAAATCGCCCGTCAAAAGTGACCAAATATTCAAAACCCGGCCGATAAAGGCCCATTTAACTTTTCGTACACATTGCGAAATTGTTTCCTATAGAAGCGCATAAACATTTAAAAGTTATACATTATTCAATATTTTAATTCCATTCCATATTTACCAAATTTTTTTAAAGATATGGTCGAAGGTTTTATAATAACACTTATAGAATTCTTAAATAATTGTTACCAGAGGATCCACATACACATTTCATTTTCAGTGCAGTTTCAATAATTATTTCTTGGCTCCATGATTTTTTCTTACGATATAGATTTTGATTTGATTTTCTTGACTACTTTCAGTTGCCTGGTGATCCCTTCACTATACCTGGGAACTTGGAACTTCGGTTTTTCTAATTTATGTTCCAAAAATTGATATTTTTTCCTGGTGGTTTGCGATTTTTTAACGGATATTGAATGTTTTATACCTTGCATCTTTTGGTTTTCTGTTTTCATTCCAGTTAATAAACCTCATTGATTTTTTTCAAATTTGAAATTTCTTCAACTCTGATAGTGGAAATAACTGATGGTCTTCAGTTGTGTTCTGGTAAATGAAAACACCACAGCATTATTTAAATAAATGAGATATTTAATTATAAATTTTTTTGGTATGTATGTAGGTATGCAGATATACAGGGTGATTGATTATATTATATATACCCGTTTTACCTCTTGTAGGTGATAAGAATTAATGAAAATAATATTTTTCCGCAGTACCTACCAAATTTGTTACGCTCATGCAATCTATCCCAAATTATTTTCATCCACAAAATCGATACAACTTTTGAAAAATTATTATTTCTGTTAAAAAATGACATTATTGTTCTGACTCTCCCAATCCAGGAACTTTACTTCTAAGTACAGACTTAGGTATACTCGAGGGGTCATCAGGTTCTGCAGTAGGTGTACTCTGGTGGACTCTGCAGAACTTATGCAGGACCGTGCAGCGCTTAGTGCTTATGTGTGCAGGATTCTGAAGTAATTGTGCAGGACTCTGCAGTACATGTGCAGGACTCTGCAGTACATGTGCAAGACTCTGGAGGACCTGTGCAGGACCCTGCAGTATTTATGCAGGACTCGGCAGTACTTGAGCAGGACCAAGCAGTATCTACTGATGCAGGAACTGCATATTTACTAGGTACTGCAACTTTCTGCAGTAGGTGTACAAAAAATCAAGTACCTGAAGACTCCTCGGGTATACTTATGTGTATATTTTGTTACCTATTGCTTTTACTTTTGTCTTTTGAACAAAAACACCCCATTATATTACAATATATATCTACCTAATTGTAATTCAAATAAAAGCGTTGGAAATTTATAAGCAAAGATAAACTAAAATCAAAGTGCCCGAAAAAAAGTTCCCCGCTAGACTGCATAGACCTGTTGAACCGTTCCACTGCGGCGTTGCCACATGTCTATACAAGGCTTGAAATTTGAGAAGACTGTGATTGTATGCTATATTTTCGGGTATGTTTGCGCAGTATTTTTTTAATACTATATACATAATATACTGTATTTTGTTTGTAGCTTGCCAGCTCACCATCAACAAGGGTGCGCGCGACATTGCATATTTTATTGCACTCAAGTAGTGGCAGCACTTCTCCATCTTATAATATTTATTCATTGCCGTTGCCGGGGCTTAAAGTTGACTTTATGATTAAGTTCTGCGGGCATTAAGTGGCACCTTAATGTCTTAGGGCGCAATAAAGCCGTTTCAAATAAGAAAAATAATAATTAAGGCATACAATTTTATTACCAAAAGGTAAACAACAACAAAAATTGATATATCTTCCCACATTTTTATATTACCTTAATCTTTACAATTAGATAATAGTAAACATAAAATATGGCGAACACGAAACTGACTTTGTTCGTTCCGTTGCTAAGCGACCGACGGGATAAAGCCGCCTCATTCTCACTTGATTTAATTTTTGACAGGCAAATTGTCCGAGTTTATTCAGTTCTTTATTTACGTAAATAGATGCATGCTTGCCTTATATTTCGGCAATGAATAAAATTTTGTATGAATCTCGGCCATTGTAACAATTCAGAGATTATTACACATCATTGTACCCCAGACAGAAAAAACACTTGTGGAGTGACCATAATACCAGATCCGCATACCTATATTGCTGTATAGCTGCAAAATTATTATAAATAATTGACTGACATTTATGGTTGTATTCAATTCTATAGTCTGTAAAAATAATGACCAGAATAACAAATATTATCTGTATGTAGCTTGTAATTAATGAAATACTTTTTTAATTTGTTTACGGTGGAAAGAGATAAAAGTTAGTATACCTACCTACTTTCCATTCTGTATTGCGCTTAGTTCACCTTGAAGTATCTACGAGTATAAGCTGCAGAGATACTGGCTTGTAAATAATAATCCATTGCTCGCCTTCAATAGTTATATCTCGAATGTTTTGAAAACCCGCCGCGGCGTTATTGTTATATTGGTACAATTACCATGTAAGGTATCGGGTATCATAATTATTCGTATCAAATGTAGATTAAATTCAAGCCAATCTAGTTTAGTGGGGTGTTTGCAGTGTTGTGAATAAAATTTTCTCCGATTTCACCACAGGATTTCACCGAAATAAAGTGGGACAACTGGAAAAAGGTATTTTATAAACTGTCTAGATTCGGTGTCTGTGTTTATTTCATATGTGTGTTTTACGTTGAGTCGAGACAATCCCGTATTTAAGGATTGATCGATCTTCAAAAGCAAAATTTCAACCTATAATACTCGAAACAGTTTTTTTACATGTTTGGTTTTAATTTTTTGAAAGAGGCTACTATTATTAAAATAAGATACCCAATAACCATAAGACCATGTTATATTAAGTATGTTTTTTTTTATTTCCTTAACTTCTCTTGGTAGCATTTTATAGATATGTGGTGCCAAATAGGTACATTACATGAATGACGTTTGTCCTTTGGCTTTCGTATATTTCTTAGTTACGGCTTTCTCTTTATACCTGGTAAGTGCGCATGCTTAATACCGATCAGTTTGTCCCTGTTTTTATGCTGTAATAGAACTACACTGTGCACATATAATTGGCGGATATCTAGTAATTTGCTGTCTTCATATAATAAATGCGATGGATACGTAAATGTCTTTTGTAGCATTATTCTGATAAATCTCTTTTGTAATATATCTATCTGTTTCAGATGATTTTTGTAAGTACCACCCCACGCAGGTATTCCATATTTTAGATGGGATTCAATCAGAGAATGATAAATTACCCTTATTTTCAATGAATCTAATATGTTTCTTAGTTGTTTGAATTTATACAGTAGAGAGCGAAGTTTCTTTGTTAAAGAACCAATATGTATATAGCACTTTAAGTTTTGATCTATTTATACTCCCAAATACTTAACTATTGGCTTTTATTAATTCTATCCATTTACTTTCAGATGCGTTAAGCTTTAAAGTTGTAAAGTTAGGAGTAGTAGTTTCATTACAACTGAAAGCCACAAAATTAGTTTTCTCAAAATTTATCATCAAAGACATTTCGTCAAACTAGCATTTGATGTTGATAAGATCCCTTTCAGCCACCTCTTTCAGCCTAGGCCAGGACTCCTCTGAATATTGGATCACTGTATCGTTAGCAAATGATGAAACAATTCCGGCAGTCGTGATGTGAAAGAGTTGGTTCATATATATAATAAAAATAAGATCGGCCCCAGGACTGTGCCTTGAGGAACACCATATTCCACGTCTGTCTGTCTACTTTGGGAATTTGCAATTTGTACACATTGAACTCTATTCCTTAGATAAGTCTCAAGCAATCTCAACACTATCCCCCTAAAACCAATATATTCCATATGATCTAACATAATGTCGCTTGATCAACCGTATCAAATGCCTTAGCCAGATCTAGGAAAACACAAAGACTTCTTTTGTTTTGTTCTAATTTTTCTTGAATATTATTGGTCATAAATACAGTAGCATCCTCGGTGGATGCCGAATTGATTAATCGATATTAATTTGTGTTTGTCTAGGAATGAAAGTACTCTATTTTTTATATTTTTTTCTACTATTTTAGCAAAACCTGTTACAAGAGAAATCGGTCTGTAATTTTGCATTACCTTCTTGCCACCCTTCCTGAATACAGGTTTAATTATTGAAATTTTCAAACAGGAAGGAAAATGCCCTGTAGATTAAATATTATTTATCAAAAATATTAATAGGTATTTAATATTTAATTCAATTATATTAATGGCGCCTTTCTTGGTTTCAAATCGAAAATAGCATTTTCTACCCCTGCTTCACTAGTCGGCTCAAAAAAGCTGTCATTTTATTTATTTTTAATTTGAAAAATATTCATTAAAAGAATTGGCTCTTTTATCTCATCGCTAAGTAGCGAATCATTCTTACTTAAAATCTTTTCTATTTTATTAGATTTTATACAATTTCTGTTTTCTTTGAGAGGCACTTTCAAGGTCTGTACTAATCCATGGTTGTCTTAGTTTGACTTTTTTTTGAGAATAATATCATTAGTTGATTTTTGATTATGATTTGATTTTTTGTTTTATTTACAAACAGGTCAAAAGCAATGTCCAGGTTGTTTTTATTATAATATACTTTTCCATGTCATATTCGCTATAGTGTTTCAGTAATAACCATAACAGGAAAGTGGTCCGTTATTTCTGCTTCGAGTACAAAAGATTTATTTATATTCACTCACCTCCTAAGAGTCCTTTACCAGGATATGGTCTATGCATGTTTTTGATCCATTTTTAATTCGGGTGTATGAATTTATTAGTGACTTAAACCCAGCCTCCTATGACATTTAAGTATTCCTGACAATAATAGTCCTTACTTGATTTTATGTCGATGTTCAGATCTCCTACAATAAAATGTTTCTATGCTGTGTTTGATTGTAGGAAGAAACGTAAGTCAGTAACAAAATCGAAAGCAGAGCTCTGGCAAGGCCTATGTATTGCGGAAAGTAAAACGTTTTGGTTAAAAGACTTAATATGAATATTCAACAAGCTGATCTGACCAATATAAACCAATTGACAGTCAGTTCCAGTTCTATACATATTATGCACATATACAACCACGCCATCATTTTGGTTATAAGTTCCATGGATCTAGTACATGTCATTCTCTTCCAACTTAAAAAAAACTGTCATCGGTGATTTCCCATGTTTCGGGGAAAACAATAATGTCAAAGTAAAATTTATCATCGTTAAACGTATTCAGTAGTACCCTCATGTCTTCAGAATTTTTATTAATGCTTCGAATGTTGCAGTGGAAAATTGAAAAGCCTGTTTTGGTGTTGAACTTGATATTTTCTAGGAATTCCCTTGCACTATAAAAATATTACTAGCTTCCGCTTCAGATATTCTGAAATCGTGTATACAGGGTGTTTCTTAATAACATGCTAATACTTAAGAGGGTTAGGTATTCTTGGGTCCATTTTGAGAAAAAAACTTCTTATGAACGTATGTCCCAAAAGTCTTAACTTTTGAACTACAGGGGACTAAAATTTCAAGAATTTTTTTTATTATAACTTTGGTATTACCCTAGATATTTTTGTGAAACTTGGTACACGCCTTCTATGCGTCAAGATGCATTTTCTGATGTACAAACAATTTTATTACTTTTACCAGTGGCGTCTGTACGGGTTTTGAATTAAATATTTTTAAAGAAAAATATGTTACGCCACTGAATTTTCTTAAAGTAAAATTATTTTTGAAATCCTTATTTCTTTCTGAGCAAATGAGGTCTCTTGATCTTTTTTGTATGACGTACGGTTGTCGCATAAAAAATAAAACTCATTCATGTGCACATTGCTATAAAATTAGATAGGTATTAACAATTATTAAAAACGATCTAGTTGGCAAGAAGCAGATTTTGTTTTGTATACATAAACAGTTTTGACAGTTGCCTACCTAGTCTAGTTGTCACGTAAGTATTTAAGTCATTAACATGAACATTTTTGTAACTTTCTGCGGAGAGTTCTGTTTCCACCAGCGGTTCCTTTATTGATCTTATTTTTTGGGCTGTAAGCTTAGATATTCTTCTTTTTGGGTTCTTCTGGTGAGCAGTATTTTCGCTTGGAGGTTTATTGCTTTAGTGATTACTTGCGCAATCTGTTTACCTTCCTGTATTTCTCTATTTCCCTCGCGTATACTTTCTCCTTCCTCCTGTATATCTACTTCTTCCTACTCGTCTCCGAAGTCACGTACTTGTTCCAATTCTAATAGTTTTCTTGTTGTAAAAGCATTTTAATTAACAATCAGTTTAATTTTTTTTATTTGCATCAGGATACTCTTTTCGGGCTTTCTTGAGAAGATTAACTAGAATTTTTTGGTCCTTACGATCCTCCAAAGATATACCACTGGTTATTGAGACGTCAGTTCCTTTTAATTTACTTGCGAGTCTAAAAACTGTGAGATTCTTAAGGAAGCTACTACCACCAAACTTAATACATTTTATAGAAACCTCAATTGCAGAACGTGACATAAACAAAATCTACACCATTGGTCGTAATAAAGTAAACCCACCTATAGTTTTAGCTATAGCTTTAAATAAGTTATCACTATCACATTCTATGGCAAAAATTACAATGTTGTATTTTCTTGCATTTCTTTCCAGGTATAAAACTCGTGATTCTACTTTTTTTTACAACTTCGTTTCATTTATTTATCTTGTCGTTTATTCTCTCAATAGCATTATTCAAACTTTGTATTCTCTAGACTTTGGTTGTAGTGTCGTGGTTTGGTTTGGTTTGCTTATTGTACTATTTTATAGAGCTCTCTTTTTAGTTCCTCACTAATATCATTTGTCATGTTTTCTTCAATTACTACCGTTGGAGAGGCGAGTTCAACCTCAGATAACATAAAAATTAAAAAGGCTCACTGTACGAATATACCTAGTCCTTATTGCAACTGGTTGGAAAGAAAAGTGTTTTTTAATTCTGTTCCAATAGATATACCTACCAGTAGTTAAAATACTTTCGTAACCTCACTTATTCACCATCTCTCCAATTTTCACTTATCTTTGACTAGTTTTTACAACGAAATTTTTTTTTTAACAGGAGCAGTTTAAACCCGCGTGTGTAGGTATGCTTCCACCTACAATATAGTAAACCATAGGAGAGAACGCTAGAGACGCAGAGGGGAATAAAAAAAAAACGCGTGAATAGGCCATAAAATTATTTAGTTATTAGTTGCCTCCTCATCGCAAACCCTTATTACGTTTGCGATAATTTCCCTGGCTTGGCTATGTATGGTTTTTCCGCGGACCTTGGTCATTATACAACCACTACTAACACCGCAAAACTCAAATTGTCTCCCTTCGCGCACGGCTATGAGGCGAAGACTAGTGGACGTGATATTTACGACCGCCAGTCGCTCTAAGAAATATTCAGCTTGGGATACTGATAGCAGGGTGAATCTTTACTGGGCTTGCTAGGCGTTGCCGGATCGCAAAAAACCTGTACAATTCTGGTGCACTAGCGTGATGGCTTTGGTTTATTGTATTTCGTAAAGAGAATTATATTTGGAAGTTTGGCAACACTCGAAATTTTTTACTCGCATTCTTGAGGCTCGTATTCTCTCGTAAGGTGGACTATACTAAGTATATGTTTTGAACTTGCTGAATAAAGTAAAATTAATTAAGGATGGAGGATGACGCTTCCAATTGTTAAAATGCTAAAAGAAGTATATTTTTCCAAGGAAGACTAGTAGAATGAAGTGAAATCGAATTTTTATAATTTAAATGTTTTTTAAATAAATGACATTTCCTTAATTTTTATTTTTTACGAACACATTGTATAAGCTAGACTGGCTATACTATGGACCTAAGGCAAGTCTTAATCGGTTTTTGAAAAAAGATCACCAAAATATATGACCTGTGGTTTACACAGGGTACTCCGGAAAACCCTAATTTTAGTCCCATTTGGTGAACGACCAGTAGTACCTACCTGTATTAAAATTTTGTAAAAATTATTGTAAAGTATGGCCAAGTATGCCTAATATGGTTTCGTGATTTTTGGGTGTCTTCTTTTAATAACAGTAGGCAATGGAATAGAGCTATTTCAAAAAAATATAAACCAAAACGTATAAAGCTCTTATCTCTTCGAGTACTATGGGTTAACAATTTTTTTTTGAAAATCGGCCAATCTTAATGGATTTTCTCGACTCAAAGTGAAATACATTGTATGCCTTTGTTATATCTTATTTTATTAATAATGATTATTAATAATATCCTTTATATTATATTTAGACTGCATTTTTTTAGATTGGTTTGTTAATATAGATTTCTAAACATTGTCATAAGGATATTGCAACAATATTGGATACAAGCAACAGATGACGCCAAAAATTAAAGTGAAACGGTCATTGCCTACTAATAATTTTATTATATTAAAATCTACCGAAAAATAGCTGAACAACTTTATTTTTTGGAAAATCTGTCCCTTGTATCTACTGCATTTCTGTCATATCCTTATGCCAGTGTCTGCAGTTAACATGCACCTTGGATTTTTTTGGGACATAGAATAACTAACATTTTGCAAAAATGCTACTGTTTTCGAAAAATTGCTGACAACCACATTTTTTAGTGCTAAAAAATTTTTATCATGGAAAATCGGCTCCATAAAGTGGAAGACCTCGTGGTCTTGTTTTTTTCGGATAAATCAATTAGGATAATGTCGTCACTCCTGCTGTTTACATTTTTTTATTTGCACCATTCACAAAATTGTTGGTACTCACTCTCATATCATAGATTAAAGGAGCCATAGATACTCAGGAGCATTGATGAAACCGTCCGCAGAAAGTCCCGCTACACCAACAGTCAAACTTTAATTTTGGAGCGAAAACAAATTAAAACTGATAAATTGTAATGTCTTACAATTCTTAGAGCTCGATACTAAGTTGAGGTATAGGTACTTTAGTTATTAGTTTTTATATAAAATAGTGCAATGAAAAACCTATTGTATTACGAGATGTGTCGATAGATGACGACAAGTGTAGATACGGGGGCCAAACTTTAGAGGTACCTAATCCAGCACATAACAGGAGGATGCCAGATGTTCGCATCAACGGAATATGCTGAATGATGCGGTTACCAAGATGTTGCAATCAGGAACTGGCGGAAAAAAATTTGATATGGAGTCAGAAAAAGTCCTATATTACAGCTACACATCGGAGCCTCTTCCTGAAAACCGTAACTACAAGATGAACTTGGACCGTATAGTTCTGAGAGAACAACGAGAGTTGCACATAACAAACCGGATGTTATATAATAGTTGATGACGTTTTTAGGAAGACGTCTCCGATTGAAGAGGCCGTTTCAAACATTTAACACTTTAGATACGTATGAAGCATTCAGAAAAGGTCTCGAAGTACAGAGACTTAGAAGAACGAATAAGAAGGCAATACGAAATGGAGAGTGTCTATGGTTCGATTCATCTTATCAACAATTGGGACAACCAAAAACTTTTCTAAACAACATCAAAGACTTGGGTTTAACAGAAAATTTTTACAGGTCCAGTCGACACAGAAAGCGCTAGTATTTTCGACAGCCCGATCTGTCCGGAAATTCGTGCGGAATGCAGGAAAATCCAACGTCACCGTTACTTAGAGCCCCATGACCTGCTGGATTACTATTTTTAATTTTAATTAGTAGGTATTAGAGAACTGATAGCATTCCTATTGCGACAATTGACTGCTCAGCCTCTATAACAGCGACTAAACTACAAAATATATACCCAAAATATTTTATAATATAATATACCTAGTCATGTCATACCTATTTAGGTTTTATACCTCTCCTGCTTACTGTTTTTTAACAGTTTGTATTATTTGTTTCAGGACTCCAAGGAATTGTAAATAATCTTAGCAGTGAAATATGGGATTAACTAAGCTTAAGGTAAGATGTTTTTTTTTTACTATTGTAAACATATAATATAAAAGATGAAGATTATTAGCTACTTTAGATTTCTTAACTAATAATTAGACACTGCGGCTCGTGTTTCAAATAACCAAACATCGATCGCGCTATTACCGTTTCTACCACCCATATCCAATGTTGTAGTGGCAATTCAATTCTTAAAATAATCAAATATTTGTATATCAAGGAAGCAATGTGAACGATGCCCCCCGCTTGTGGGATACGTGGCATGGTATGACACTTTTCTACTGTAATATACATAGGATTTCTATGTGCCCTTATTTTTAAATCCAAAATTACACTAGAACGCAAAACCTATTCAGGCAGCTCAAACGATCATCTATTTCAAATATCGCCAACATTGCCGTGCAATTATTTTTGGAGGCAGTGGTACAACATTTTCTCACCTACATTATAAAATATAAGGGGACAATATTTTAGTTTCTGTTGAGACAACAATAAAAAAGCTATTTGTATTACTAAACAGTGCATCATCTCCACCACTGGATACTTTGATGACCGACGCGGAGAGTGATTAAGAAGGATTCTACTTACCTTCAGTGCCATGCATACAAGGTGACTCATTTGAAATAACCCCGTAATTTTTTTTATTTCATTTCATTTTTAGCCCCTCAAAAAACTGTAATTCTGTGCAATATTTCAGGGCTTAATCTCAATTTTCAAGACCTATTACGAATTTTTTCTACTAAAAAATGACGAACATCGCCTAAATTTGAAATACTCTGGACTTGAATATCGAATTGTTTTGAATAACTACAGCTTTTTTTGTGGACTGTAAAAATGAAAATTGGTGGCAATCCTAGGAAAAATAGACGTTTAGATAAAAAAAACGATAAATTATGTTCGTAATTTTTATCAGAAAAAAATTGTTGTAGGCCTTGGAAATTGAGATAAACTCCTGAAATTTTGCACCAAAATACAATTTTTGTGACCTGTCCTTATAAAAAAAAACGACTAAGCTCAGATGAACAATAACAATTTTACAGGGTGCTTCCCCTTCAAATGGTTCAACCTGTATATGATATTTTTCACGACAATATTTTGAAAATGAACATAATACAAGAATTAGGGTAGGGATCAACAGTCAAAACCATTTTTATGTTGTGCTGTGGTCATGTCAAATGATGAAAAATGTCACAATAATATTTCTGATATCACAGTAACCTTAGGATAGTTAGTTTTATGACACAATGACGCCAGGGAGCAAACACTGTCATGGAGAGGGTCTCAAAAAAGGCATACGAAAATGTACAATTAATTCCTACCAATAGGTATCATATTTTTCGATATTTTTCGAAGGATTGTTTGGGATTTGTGTTCATAAGAACATTTCTAGTATTTTGTGTAGGTTAATCGGTCGACCTTATATTTTCAAAATTTTTGTCGAATCATAAGCCTTGTCCTACTTCGCTGGTAAAGGCTACTATAATATTAATAAGGGTGAACATCACTCAACGCTGCAGTTATACCTACTTAAGTATATCTATTCTATGACTTATTGTGCTAAAATTTGCCATACAACCTGTAAGTTATTTTAAGTATTTCAAAATTTCCTCAAGGCTCAAATTTCAAACAATTAATTTATTCTATTCAACCAAGACGGCAATGGACCAATGTAGTGCAACGATATCGAAAAAAGCCCAGGGAATTGCTAAAGACCTGCAATGTGTTTTATTTTGCAATACTCTCGTAATCTCGTCTGTTTCCGAACAAAATAATATCTCCAAATTTATTGTACCTGCCTTTTCTCATTATAACTATGGTGAATCTTCGTGTTAACTCTATACCTAATAAGGAAATGCGTTTTTCAAAGTATAGCAATAAAATATATTTATCGATTTTGAGTGTTGGAAAAAAGTTTGAGGGGACAGTCTTTAATAGGAGATAGAAAACGTCATTATAAGGTAAATGATTTTTCAAAATAATGTTGCAGATTGCTATATTTCAGCGGGATATCAGTGCTCTAAAGCAACTATTGACCGAATTATACAGGTTCAGAATCAGTAACCCAACTGAAAAAGTAGCTATAGTACGGTACTACAAAATTTTAATATAGTTACATTTTTAGATTTTTATCTACCTCATATTGTGCAGTATTTGTGATATTTTGATAATAATAATGAACAGAAGGTGTTAAAACTATTTTTTTTCTCTAAATATCTACTATATAATACAATAATTTACCCCTTCGCTACTGCTACTGCTACTACTGTATCACGAAAAATTCATAATTTATTTTTTCTTCCACTCCCTTTCCACTGAGAGAACACAATGACTCCAAACCGTTCTACTGTAGATCGAGCCGATATCTTAATCCGTTCCAAAGCTATCATAGGAACACGCAGACACACAGACAGTAATTAATATTTTGAACGGATTTAGTGATTTTTCTGTTTTGCCGAGACAATAGTTCCACTGCCGCACTTTTACCACATAATCTTTTACCTTCCACTCGCGTGGTATAATGTGAAAATAAAAAGAGTTAATAAGCCATTGCATGAACACTGTCCATTGTCCAATATTACACAGGATTTTTTTAGCACTACCACGCCATTAGTCTCGCTTTTTTGGCGCCATACGCTTAAAAAAATTAAAACGTGACAATGGTCTAATATACCATTTTTTATTTGCTCATATGAAAGTAAAAAAATAAAACAAGCTCTGGATTTTTCAAATTTTTCTGAGCCAAAAAAATAATAATATTCAAAGCGCCGAAACTGAATAATAAAAAAGATTCAGGATGTTAAAGGTTTAAATTCTATTTTTGTTTTCTTCAAACAACTTTAGGGAAAACCGAAATCGTTGACTGACGTATTTATTATTATCTATTAATACGTCAATCAACGCCTAAATCTTTGCAGGAAATTTGAGGTTAGGGGGTTTCTTGGGGATGTGAGACCAGTGTTTATTTTTCGTATACAGGACCTTACACACATATTTTTTACCTATAAATGTTTGAGTGTTGTCTTTTTGCCAAAATTAAAAAGTGAACAAAATTGCATAAAAAAATCGCCTTATGCCATGTCGCTGCTAAAAGATAATTTGAAAGTACGACAACATTAGTTATGTGGTGCCCCTTCGGGGACCCAGACAAAGTTTCAATCAAGGTATCCCTGGGGCGCACCATATACGGTTCCAATATTCGTTTATATATAAATCAAATTCATATGTGGACTCTGAAGCCTGAATAGAAGCAGTCAAACTTTAAACGTTAAACTTTATCAGCAATATTTTAAAAACTGCTAGAAAATTTCAAAAAAGGAGAATTTTTTCCTATAAACGTGTATCGAAATCCTAACGGTTTTCGATATACAGGGCGTCAAAGTTCAATTTTTTTTTCAAATTTTCATTTATTTTTCCCAAATAGGCCAGGGTTGATAATTTTTGAGAACAAAAAAATCTAGAACAGCATGACACCCATTGGAAAAGGAAGAAAATATAGCAAAAAGAACAGAAAAAATAATTTTTAAGGGCGATTTGAAGTACGGAAGTTGTAGTGGGTGATCTTTTAGTGGTGGAAAACGGTTTCCGGCAAAACTGCAACTCATATCGAAAAAAGTTTAATGGCAAAGTTGTAGGCAATAAAAAGATCTACAACTTTTTATTTACACTTTTTTCACATAACCTCAAAATATCCGCGAAAAATCGAAATAACCGATTTTTTGGTTTTTAATTTTTATCTCCCACAAAAAAAATTTTTACACAAAATTTGGTGGAAACTTACCTTCTTATATCCCGAATACGCTGTAATTTTTTCGAATCAAAATATTTATTTTTACCCCTTTTTTTATTTTAAGCCGAGAAAGTATCCTCATTTTCGAAAATGCCCACGTCAAAAAAGCCGCTATTTAAAAAAAGTCGATTCGCTTTTTGTTTGTTGAAACCTCTACTTTCTGTTGGTGTAAAAAAATATACATCACTATGGAAAATTTTCTCAGAAAATGCAAAAAACGAAAAAACTCGATTTCAAAAAAATTTTTAATCATTGTTTAAAATTTTGCGCTATGGATGGAAATTTACACTTTAATTATTAGGTAGTTGAAAAATTTAAGTTTCCATGTTATATTGATAAACCAAGAAATTGCAAATCGATATACAATGTGTCCCGGATAAGAATAAACAGCATGGGGATCTTGCAAACGGTAAGAGATAGAACAACGGTTAAGTGGGGAAAAAGTTGGGCAATTTTGAGGTCAATAAAATGGTACAAACAGATTTCTAATATCTCTTTTCGTTTTTGAGTTATTTTGAAAAAAGTGAAATTTTGCATTTTCGATTTTATTTTTTCTGAAGTTGTTATCACAGATAGGAAAAAAGAAAAACACTTTCTTATGTCACTTTTTAACGGGCTTTAAGATGGCGTTTTTAGATTTGTTCTACAACATTCCGTTTTTTGAGAAACCATCTTCAACTTAATTTTTTTAAAGACGGACCTGGATTTTTTTGCAGATTTTGAAAACGCCTTTCATTCCAAATACCATGATGTATGGCACGAAATATTTTTAAAATGTTTTGAGACAATTATACTGAAAATTTCTTTTTTCCATTTAAATACAGGGCCGCATTAGAAAGAAGTGAGTGGAAAAAAAGGAATTTTCAGAATAATTAGCTCAAAATATTTTAAAAATATTTCGTGTCATACATCATGGTATATGGAATGAAAAGTGTTTTCAAAATCTGCAAAAAAATCCAGGTCTATATTTAAAAAAATAAAGTTGAAGATGGTTTCTCAAAAAACGAAATGTTGTAGAACAAAGCTAAAAACGACATCTTAAAGCCCGTTAAAAAGAGGCATAAGAAAAATAAAGTGTTTTTCTTTTTCTCCTATCTGTGATAACAACTTCAGAAAAAAATAAAATCGAAAATGCAAAATTTCACTTTTTTCAAAATAACTAAAAACGAAAAGAGATATTAGATATCTGTTTGTACCATTTTATTGACCTTAAAATTGAGCAACTTTTTCCCCATTTAACCGTTGTTCTATCTCTCGCCATTTGCAAGATCCCCATGCTGTTCATTCTTATCCGGGACACATTGTATATCGATTTGCAATTTCTTGGTTTATCAATATAACATGGAATCTTAAAATTTTCAAGTACCTAATTAAAGTGTAAATTTCAATAAATAGGGCAAAATTTTAAACAATGATTAATTTTTTTTTAAATCGAGTTTTTTGTATTTTGCATTTTCTGAGAAACTTTTCCATAGTGATGTATATTTTTTTACACCATCAGAAAGTAGAGGTTTCAACGAACAAAAAGCGAATCGATTTTTTTTAAAAAAGCAGCTTTTTTGACATGGGCATTTTCAATTGAAAATGAGGTTACTTTTTCGGTTTAAAATAAAAAAAGGGGTAAAAATAAATATTTTGATTCGAAAAAATTACAGCGGATTCGGGACAAAAGAAGGTAAGTTTATACCAAATTGTGTGGAAAAAATTTTTTTTGTGTGCGATAAAAATTAGAAACCAAAAAATCGGTTATTTCGATTTTTCGCGGTTATTTTGAGGTTATTTGAAAAAAGTGTAAATACAATAGTTGTAAATCTTTTTATTGCCTGCAACTTTGCTATTTAGCCTTTTTAGATAGGTTCTAGGATAGGCAGTTTTGCCGGAAATCGTGATAAACCGTTTTCCACCACTAAAAGATCACCCACTACAACTTCCGTACCTCAGATCGCCCTTAAATTATTTTTTCTGTTCTTTTTGCTATATTTTCTTCCTCTTCCAATGTGTTTCATACTGTTCTAAATTTTTTCACTTTTTGCCATTTTCAAAGGCTTAGGCCCTGGCCTAAAAGGCAAACATATTTGGTACAGTTTAGACACTCATTATTATTAATATTATAAATTGAAAATAATTCCATCAACTATCAAATTTTTTATTTAAAAAATTGTACGCCACTTAAAAAGTAATTTTTTTTGCCTGCACTAAATTTTCCAATAAATTCTGTGAAGGAAACTATTCTTGACTTTTTTCGAAAAATGTACCGTTTTTGAAAAATTCACATTTGTGCGTTTTAATTTGTTTAGGAGATGAAAATCAAAGTAGGTCTATAAGCGTTGACTGAGTCAGTATCCAAAAATGTTTTAAGTTTCAATAAAAATTCCCAACTAAACAATCTCCAAAATAACTTGCCAAAATGAATTTAAGTCCCAATAAAAGTTACAAAAACTTAACAATTTAAGTAAAAGGGCAGATTAGACATGAAGAAAATAAACAAAAAAACAAAGATTCTTACTTTTGGCCAGTCCACACTTGGCAAGTGGTATCTATGCGGTTAGGGCCTTATTTTCTTGGAGCTCTCAGGCAGGGATTTTCTCTACGAACGGTTCACAACTCTGTATTGAGGAAGGAAACAGGTAATGTGAAAATAACTCCTCAGCTATTTAAAAAACAAAATATGCCAAGAGTTGCATTACGTAAACTCTCAAATTATTTTTATCAAATTTCAGGCAATGGAAGTTTTTATTTGTTATCGTCCATTTTTTGAGGCATAATATAAAAACCGATAGGCTACTTTTCCGCACTATTACCATATGATATTCAAAAAAAAATTTTTTTTCGTCATTTTCATTCCACCCTAATATACATAAAGTTTGCACCAAATGGGAAAATTTTTTATTAAGTATTCTATTTTTTGAAAATCTGATTTTGGGATATGTTGGTGCATATTTTGTTTACACTACTGCGCCTAAAGAGGATCGTGGCGTAATAGCCCATGTCTGTCAAATTTGACATTTAAAATAAAAAATTGGGGAAAATCAGGTTTGCCTTGAAAATATCGGAAAAAGGTACTAAGAAAATGTGTTTGTATTGCATTATTGTGTCTTTGTGCAAATTTTCAGAATGATACCAGAATGTTCGTGTTTACAGTAGACAATAACAAATATTTAAAAAAGCATTTTATTCCATTTTTGGAATTTATATCCATTAGGATCATAACTTCAATACCCCGACGAAGGCCAAAAATGAATAAATAACACAGGATTTTGGCTGAAATACCCGTTATTTTATTTTTTATTTTACTATGTTGACCACATCTGTAAACTGGACAAGCTGACTAGGTGTTCAAGTGTTACAATGGCATGTACAGGGTGGCTCACTATAAATTGACACACCCTTAACTTGTTAGTTTTGAGGTTAGAAAAAAAGTTTTTCCAAAAGTTTTAGATACTAATACAAAGTTTTTTGTGACGCTATTGGACCTTATACAGTGTGTTATAGAAAGCCGTGGCATACATAAGTTATGTTTTTTTCAAATGGAACATCTTGTACATTTTTGGATTATTGAATTCGCATTTGGATTATTGAATACGCATTTTTCGGAATCCAACGAAGTATATAGGTATGTTATATATTTATGTATATTTTTTGTGGGAATATTTAAAAAACAAAATTTATTATGACAGACCGGGAAATGTAGAAACACTGAAAGCTACTGTTCGGGAAGAAATCAGCATATTAAATACTGAACACAGCAATTTTATCGTTGACTCAATAAACAGAGAGTTAGTAGCAAATAGCAATAAATGCATTGAGCAAGATGGAGGCCATGTGAAGCATTTGTAACACGTATATCCTTTTTCTAAATGTTATTGTCGTTTTCAATAAAAATTAAATTTCAAACAATAAATCTGACGAAGTTTATTAACTATGTTACTATTTAAAATTTCATATTTCTCTCAATTTCCCTTCTTCATTTTCTCTGAAATCTTAAAATAGACCGTTTTGTTTTCAAAAGCGTGAATATACTTGCAAACTGTCAATAATTATTACTATAACTTGACATTTGTCTTCCATGGCAACCTATGATCCAAAAAGTAATCTCTCACAAAAAAGGCTCAGTTCTGAACGAACGGTTGGAGCGAACATATAACATATTATATACTTCGTTGGAATCAGAAAAATGCATAGAATTCAATAGTCCAAAAATATATAAGGTGTTCCATTTAAAAAACATAAATTATGTCTGCCACGGATTTCTAGAACACACTGTATCAGGTTCAATAGCGTCACAAAAAACTTTGTAATATTAGTAGTATCTAAAACTTTTGTAAAAATTTTTTTATTCTAACCTCAAAAACTAACAAGTTAAGGGGGGGTGTCAATTTATAATGAGCCACCCTGTACATAAATGTATTTACCTTACAATTTATTTTTTCGAGAACTTTATTTGAAATAAATGATTGCTTTTTTGACAGGGTAACTTTATGTAACATTTGAGATCCATGGTCTACTTTCAGAGATATTTTTGAAAAACCCGAAAACTGCCGAAACTTCTTCGGTTTGTAACTTTTTTCTTCAAGAGTTACCGAAAAAATGTTCCCAATGACATTTGTGGGCAAAACTAATTATTGCTTTAAGCCTACTTTATCAGAATTTAAAACAATGCCACGGTTTAATGGGTGCTCTCTTAATAGGGGACAAATTAAAGGTCTTTATGCTATTAATAAAAATCTCAAAATTATTAATTAAACTAAATATAGTCTAGAATTCAAATAAACGTTAACATTCTTGGAAAAAATAAAACATGTTAAATAAAAATCTATAAAAACAAAAATATAGGTACGTCATTTTAGTCATCTTACCCCAAAGCCTGGGTAAGATGACGAACATAATGGCGTAAGATGACTAAGTACAAAAGTCACAAAATAAGTCACCATGTTCTTCTTAACTCATGCCACCAAGAAAAGCAGGCCGCACATTAAACCAATTTTCTAGTGGAGGCTCTTGAAACATCTCGTTACATTCTGCACATATGAGTCTATAGTCTCTTGATTGCCAGTTTTTTGTTTTTCGTATTTTTATTTGCATCAGTAATTTTTCTTGCTTGTGGTCAATAGGGCCTGCCTGCTGGTTATCCAGTTCGACTTGTTTTTCCTTTGTTTTTACTTTCTATTTTAAATTACCTTTTTGAACTAATGGTGGAAAAGAACTTACTTATTTGTAATTATACAGAAAACCTTACACAAACTAAAAAAAATTACAACGCATAACCGAAGTTTACAGAATAAAATATATTCTGTAAACTTTGGCATAACGTTAGGATCAACATGTGTCATTTTCTGCTGGCTTAGCAACTGCCGATAAAATTGACCTGCCAATTAAATAATAATGATAGCTACCGTGAGGTAAATAGCTATGTCGGGCAAAATATCGGTAATCGCTTTTTGTTGACAATATTCGCATTAGTCTTCTTCTCCCGTTAGTCATCTTACCCGTATCTCCCCTACCCATCGAAAAAATGTGCCCATTTTATTCTAGCGAGCCGTGGCCTCGAATCCTGTACCTTCATGACAGCTATAAATTAAAAAAAATTAAGTGTTAAGAGAGCGCACAACAAACCATGGCATTTTTCCCAATTCTGATAAACTAGGTTTAAAATAATCATTTTTGCCCACAAATTTCATTACGAAATTATTTCGGTAGGTAACTCTTGAAATAATAAAGTTAAATGTCGAAGAAGTTTCGGCAAATTTCGGGATTTTGAAAAATATCTAGGAAAGTAGGCAGTGGATCTCAAGTGTGTTTGTACAAAAAGTTAGCTCATCAAAAATGCAATTTTTTCTTCCAAATAAAGTTCTCAGAAAAATGCATATTTGTCAAGATTTTCTCGAGTGGCCCTTCTTAAATAGACACCCTGTATTTTTGTCCTTAACTTTTCGAGAACACCCTGTATATTAATTCTAAACCTAGATTCGGTTTCCCAGAAAAAAAACTGCATCATCCTGGTTTTAAGCTGGTCTTTTTATTTCAATAAATATAATCGGACTTTATTTGAGACACCCCATATAATACCATGAAAAAGTTTCTCTTTTTGCAATGCGAAAACACAATTCTATTATACTTAGAAAACAGTTATTTGTGTAACTAGTGCAAAAAGTGCATGTTTGTTGCACGAGGCAATAAGTTTTCAGCTAGAGACGCAGTCGAGAGCTGAAAACATGCCAAGTGCGACATATATGCTTTTGCACATGTTGCACACTATACTTAGTTTTTCTACGATCGAATTATATTTGTTTTTATTTCAAATTTTATTTATGGGTATTTTACAATACAAGAAATATTACTGATTCTTAGAATAGTTCTCACAATACCATGAACAGTTTAAACTAACGTTATTTTTATAATAGTTATTTATGTACCAAGGCACTGAAGTTCATCTTTTTATGACTCATGTGGAATTTAGTTGCCGAGGCCTCTGGCCGAGGCAAATAAACCACATAAGTCATAAAAAGAACTTCAGTGCCGAGGTACATATTATATTTTTTTGAAATCGGAAAAAGAAAAGTTAAGGGAGATCACCCGTCCATAAACCGACTGCGCGCGGCGTTGCTTGACTTTGACGATCGCTCTACCTAGGTCAGGTATAATGACGTACGGCGCCCTCGAACTGAAAAACCAAACTGCTGCTTGTTGTGCAGCCGCCATAATAAATTTATTGATATTTAAACCTACTAAAATATGTATACTGATAGATTGTGCTGCTATAGGTAACAATTTCGCAATGTGTACGAGAAGTTAAATGGGCCTTTATTGGCCGGGTTTTGAATATTTGGTCACTTTTGACGGGCGATGGCTCCGCGTCTGACGTTTGATGTTTTCATCTCGCCAAGGCCTACTTATTGAAAAAATCGTACAATAATGGATTACTTCAGTGCCGATTTCTGAGCTTTTAATGCCGATTTTGGGGCACTTTACTGCCGATTTCAAGAAAAATTAGTTATTTACTTTTTTGAGTAAATTTCAATTTTGATATCGCAGTTAGAGCAATTTACTATGGTAACTAATGGACAAACTCATTTCCAGTAATTTTTTGAATTGTGTTTTCTTCATTGACTGCGAACGTCTCAGGTTCTTCACTCTTTTACGAATTGTTGTGAAGTTTCCGGTACTGGTACTTGGTTCACCTTCCAGAAATTGAGCAGCTGTTTCAGTTTTTTTAGAAATTGACTCCTCAATGCAGCCCTCAGCTACAGTTGAAGAATTCCATCCTCCATGGGTGTTATAATGTTAACAGGTCTGCCCCAGATTCCACAAGCAATGTTGAAGAAGATCTGCGAAAACAGTGTCCTGTGGGTGTGTGGTGTGTGTATTGCATTGGGTTTTCAATCTTTAAGTATTTTGCAATATCACTTAAAATTTTACTAAAAGTATTTACACCAACAGGTTGAACGGGGCATTTTCCGCTATAATATCTTATAAAAAAATCTAGTGCCACGGGTAGACTGAGGACGAAAGGATGCATATTTGCGATACATTTTAACAAAATTAAAACTTTTAATTTTACCGCTTATTACAAAATGATCGAGGTTTGTTTGTCTTGCTATCGGGAATTTTCACAGTTATGATAGAATCCATGTCGTTAATATCATTTAATGGTAATTTCTGTAACTCGTGTCTGCGGCATGCTCCTGCAATGTCAAATACTGCAACTATCTATAACAATACACAAGTAAGTAGGTATAAAGTTAAAAATCGACTAAGTACGCCGTACGCCGTACAATATTTAACACTACATATATTGACAATAAGGATGTAAGATTAGCGAGTGTAAATGTAATAATTAGAAGAAAAGGTGATAATGGGCAAACACTCAAAGTTAACAAAAAGAAAAAACTAGTAGCAGGCCCATACCCGTCAGCGGTCCCACGCGAAAATTAAACTCGACCGGCGCTCCTCCTTCCAATCCCTAGCCATTTTTCCCGAAAAAAACGAGAAAAAATTCCGGGTGGCGAACGGCTCTCCCTATTCGGACGCCCTTCAATTGGGTTGTTGCCCATGAGCTCGTGCGGCCGTATGCCAAATTTGGGCTGCGTCCTGTAGATGACAGCACAGGTACACGTATTACTACACAGGAGTAAACGCCATAACAAGCACCTATGGTCCGGCAGGGCCGGTAGGCGCTTGTTAACAAGAAAATAAAATAAATTCTAAATTCAACAGAAAATTTAACTGCTCAAAAACAAGCAACAAGCATTTACCTTATTTGTTTTGGCTTTCTCGCTGCTATCAGAAACAGACTGATTAAAATTGGACAAGTTTTTCAATTTGTCGAAGAAAACCACTGTAAATTAATAACAATCCTTTAGTAAACATTTTCCGATTTTATAAAAAAATGTTTTCAATCTTTTTTTCAATGGTTTTAATTTTAACCAACATTTGTCTAACAATTGACCTATCTATAAAAATGCTGAAACTTATAAAAGGCTAAAACATGAAAAATCTTCAAAACCTGAAAATATAATAATTATATAGTTTATGTAATAGCACAGAATAAATAGCTCCGCAACGTTAGTCTGTGGTAATAGGTTCTTTTAGCGAGCAACTCAGTCACCTATATAACACGGTTACTCATTATCGTCTGAAATACTACCCGAGTCGCTAATGCTAATAATAATTTCTGGGACTTTGTCTAAAACTTGTTGTCTATTGTACCACTCATTAATTTTTTCGCTGTGCTCCACTACTGATGCCCATTAATTCAATTTAATCTAATAATTGCTGCTAAGTGACCGTAGAGAATAGGTACCTTATCATCGCCGTAGCCATCTCCACCAATATGAGCATTGTAATATTTACGGCTTCGTTTGGGCCTATACCAGTTCGATAGCATTGAATTGGTAATGATAAGGTGGAAGCCCCAGTACTTCATGCCCATTCTCTTGTAGCGTCGAGTGAGGGATTATTCCTCATTCAACGCTTGTAGGTTCTCATCGACCACATACCGCTTTGCCATAGAATTGAGTTTTGCCAGCGTTAATAATTCTGCCTTAAATTTGTTCCTTTCAACAGGTATGTTATTGGATTCCAGCTACTCGACAATTTGTGCTTTCGTCCAAGATGACTGCGGCTCCTTTTCCACTAACATACTCTGGTAAGGAGCATTATCCATTGTAATTAAAGAAGGCTCTTCTAAATTTGGCACAAGTTTCTCCTTAATCCCCTTCATAAAAATTTCTCCGTTCATGTCTCCCCGATAGTCCGCCAACTTTGATTTGGTACCATATAAAAGAGAAGCATTTGCAATAAAACCTACCTTATTTCCAGCATGCAAAACAATAGACCTCTTGCCCTCGTAAACTTCCTTCTTTACACTTTTCTTCGAATCATCCTGCCAAGATCTACAGAAATGAGGATGATGTACAGGGTGGCCCATCCAAGCGGAAAAAGTGTACTACGTGGAGACAGGTTAACATAAAATCGTCATTCAAAAAATGAGGTTGTAGTAAAAATTAAGGGGAATTCGAGGGTGTACCCTAATTTTGTATACGGGGGTCGGTAAAAAAGTTATCGAGAAAAAACATTTTTTGCAAAATAAAAACAAATATTTTTTTACCTACACATCCATTAGAGAACCTTTAAGTAGTATTCCCGAATATTCAGTTTTTTAATATAACTTCCGGTTATAGCGGAAATGAAAGTGGTTTTCTCTGTTTTACAACTTACACATTTCTCTTAACCATCACAGGATTCCTTTTTTAATTCTGAATCCAACGATATAAATTTGACCTATTTATCTCCAACCGTTTCCGAGATATTTATCAGAGCAGCTCCATCAAACTAGATACATGGTCTCATGGTCGGTGTCTGATGTTCGATCTGAGTAGGCCAAACAATAAAACCAAATTAATGACAAATCAAGTCAGCCATGATAATAAAACTGACAATCGAGTAGGCTGTCAATTCAATATTTCTATTTACGTGTCAGATTAGTCTAAAATTTTGTTGCTGAAGCTGTTAGTAGTTGCAGTTTAAAAAATGTTTTTGAAAGAAGAATGCTGTGATATTTTAGAGATCTTCATCAAAAATGATAAAAGATACGTAGAAACTTTGAGGGAGTATTCTCGTAAATATCCAAATAAAAATGTTCCGAGTGTTTCATTTATATGTAAGCTGTATCGAAGATTCAGATCGACAGGAAGTGTGATTAGCAAGAGAAAAAAAGGGTTTAGAATTAGTGAGGACGAGAGAGAACGAATTTTAAATTATTTCAGAAGAAATAACGAAAAATCTCAGAGAGATGCAACGAGAGACTTACAAATTCCCCGGTCTACAATACAAAGGGTAATGAAATGAAGCAAATTTAAAGCCTTCAAAATATTACCTGTTCAAAGGCTGTTCCCTGGAGATGCTGCAAGAAGACTGGAATATTGTCAAACAATGTTAAACTTTTATTTTGCAAGAAATGGAGCTGGATTTTTTAAACAAATTATTTGGTCCGATGAAGCTACATTTACAACGGCGGGAATATACAACCGGAAAAATAGTATATTTTGGTCTGTTGACAATCCACGGGCATTTCGTGAAGTTGTGAAATCCGGCAGAAATTGGTGTTTGGTGCGGAATTGTGGGAAATTTTATAATGGGCCCTCTATTTTATTCAGGAAGTATGCCAGGTAGGAAATACCTACATTTAATCCAGAACGAATTGGAACAATACTTTGACCAGTTGCTCCAAGAAAGACAATTAATATGGCAGCAAGATGGCGCTTCCGTCCATAACTGTGGGCCCATAACGGAATTTTTGAACAATTCGTTTGAAAATTGGATTGGTAAACATGGAACGATAAGGTGGCCGCCACGTAGTCCAGATTTAACCCCCTTGGATTTTTTCTTGTGGGGGCATTTAAAAAATAAAGTTTATAAGAACAGCCCCGAAAATGTTGAGGAGATTAAAATACGAGTAAAATTAGAAATTGATAGTTTAAACAATCGTCCCTTAATCTTTGAAAATGTCCGAAAAAATTTCTTAAAAAGACTTAGGTTATGTGTAAATAATAATGGAAACCATTTTGAACATTTAATGTAAATGAACTTCTAACTAATTTTTAATAACTAATCATATTGTTGTTATAATAAATATGACAGTAGTAAAAATAATAAATGTTTCATAATTTCCACGAGATTTTTAATTAAGTTGAATGCAGTTGAATGGCTATAGCCACTTTAACATTCAGCCTACTCGCTTGTCAGTTTTATTATCATGGCTGACTTGATTTGTCATAAATTTGGTTTTATTGTTTGGCCTACTCAGATCGACCATCAGACACCGACCATGAGACCATGTATCTAGTTTGATGGAGCTTCTCTGATAAATATCTCGGAAACGGTTGGAGATAAATAGGTCAAATTATATATCGTTGGATTCAGAATTAAAAAAGGAATCCTGTGATGGTTAAGAGAAATGTGTAAGTTGTAAAACAGAGAAAACCACTTTCATTTCCGCTATAACCGGAAGTTATATTAAAAAACTGAATATTCGGGAATACTACTTAAAGGTTCTCTAATGGATGTGCAGGTAAAAAAAATATTTTTTTATTTTGCAAATATGTTTTTTCGCGATAACTTTTTTACCGACCCCCGTATACAAAATTAGGGTACACCCTCGAATTCCCCTTAATTTTTACACAATCTCATTTTTTGAATGACGATTTTATGTTAACGTGTCTCCACGTAGCACACTTTTTCCGCTTGGATGGGCCACCCTGTACCTATACTAACGATTGAAATAGCGCATAAGTACTTGTACTAACCTTTTCTTGCTGCCTTTAGCAAAAATCCATGTCTAATCTAAAAATACGACTTGTCTGTGCCCTTTGACTGACAATATTTGGTTTTTCCATTATGGCTCGTCTACAATAATTAGTAGACGATATATAAATAAACGTTTTTTACATTTGTCTGAAAGTTTCACCAAGTACCTGCTCTCATCCTTTTTGTATTTAAAACCAATTTTGGTTAATAAACGGTTCACGGAGCCAATGCTGATGTCAAGTTTTTCTTTGTTGTGTAGTTACCTTTTCAATTAATAATATAATAATAATAATATATAATTAGTAATATATGTCTCTCTTAAAGAATCAAATTTAGTATAATGTTTAATTAAAGCACCAGAAAATATCGGAATAAATAGCACAATTCGACAAGTCAACACGAGCGGAAGTAAATACTTCACTTTTAGCTTTAAGCATAAAATTGTAGTTAAATTGAACCAAATTGACGACTGAAAACAACAAAAACTTTGAACTTGCTCTCGGCATACATAGTGTAAATACTGTCTCTGATCTCCATTTTCATCGGTTTTGTCATATAACTCGTTTTAATCTTCTTTCGAGGCGTATATTTAGGATTGCTGCTGGATGTGCCATTTCTACCATAGGTTCTTTCATCTGTTTTGCCACTTCCTTCGCTGTAGAGGTTCCGATTTTTAGAACATCAAAAACTAATATTTCATTTTTTTAAAACCTTTTAAAATCCACTTCTGTGATTTTTAATACCTCCTGGATAGAGTTTAAAGGCAACAAAGGCTCCATGTTTCCTTTTTCCCGCGTAAAATACTCCATCAAATTCCTTACAAGTTCCTTGCCTCTAACACCTAACCTCTTGCCAACCATTGTTTTTCCTACAAAAATTCCGAGTATAGACTGTTTACAGAAAATAGTGCATACTTCCCCAGGTGAAACTTCGCAGTCACGCAATATATCGGCTAATCGCGAAAACCCCAATACGACGCTTCGGAGGTCACAGACATGACCGGAATTCTCTGTCTTTGTCAGGCACATACAACATATAACAAAGGCAGCATTGTGGAAGGTTAATACGGGGGCTTTTAGACAAAGACGATAGTTCCTTTGAGTAGGACACGTTGATGCTTCATTTTTTGTGACGTAGGGATGTAAATTCAATATTATACATACTTTACTTTGTGTTACGTTCCATTTTTAGTACATATTCAATATTTGGTAAATAAATGATACCTACTTCTGGGACCCTTCATTGTGGTTTATTGTGATCTCAGTCGCTGCTACAGGTTACCCCCGAGCTGTTCGGCTTGAAATCTTTTCCTCCTCTCTAGTCTGTAGGGCAGGTTTAACCGGTAAACAAATAACTTTGTCCCTGTACTGTACGGCATCATTTTTTTGGATTTCGTCAAAAGAAGCCAACAGATATTAGGGCGACAAACATTATACGTAACTTCCAGCTTGCAGTGCACCTAAAATGATAATATTATTAAAATAAAAACAAAAGCTACAGCGCGCGTACCTGCGTTCTGCACAGATAAAAAATATAGTGATTACTCAAGAAGGCAAAATAAATGGGCTTCCTGGCTCTCAAATGGGTGGAAAATTATTGTCAAACGGAAAAATTACAAACAAAAATAATAAATAACCTGGAATTCTGAAACACTTGTCACTAATAACACAGCCTAGGACCACAGTCTACGTAATATACAGTTGTTTAACTTACTGTTCTTTGATCTCGGCGGAAGTGACTTTCGATTTTTATACAAATGTATTCTCCAATAGAATCTCACTTTGAAGTCACTTCGTTTCCTCATTTTCGACCACTCCCTTCCAATCTGGTTTAAAAATAGATGTCATTATCTATAATCATTCTGGTCTCTCCGTTAAAAACATTCTACCAGTAGGTCACAGCATCCAGTTAGTTTACTGGGTACAGAGACTTGTTGATGGCAAGTCTCTGGGTATTGTTTCCACTGAGCATGCCACCTGCCGGAAAGCTGACAGAAACCGAACAAAGAACCGAACCGTGCTTAATTAACAACGGGTCTGTATATACAAAGCGATCTCTGCGGCCGGACTCGCCAATCGCGAAACCCAAAATCGAAAAAAATGGCGCAAACCGCCTAACGGCCTTCCCGATCGGGGCGGCCTTCGGCACAAGTGAAGCCCATCTGGGGTCTAGGGACCCACGCAAAAGTTGTCCGGACTAGGCGTTTATAACAAGCGTAGAAACTATGGGGAGGGATTATTTTGCTCCCCCCTTTTTGTCTGATTTACGTCTATAACTTAAATTAAGATTATTGTATTGAATTTAATTTATGATATTGTATAACCCAGATAGCACAATCTCATGACTTGCACATACTAATCATATTCTATTTTAGAATGTTCACATTCCAAGTATATTCTTTTTTAACATACAGCATATTTGAGGCATATGCTTGGCACATGTTACAGGGCACCCCATTCAGGTGACAACTAAGCGACAGGAATGTGCCACATCATGTACTTGTCATATGACTAAAACCAACATTACACGTAAATCAAAGTACATGATAAGTATGTGATTTTCATATTTCATTTATTTTAATTTTCACTTTCGTATATATACTTAGAACGTGACTAAAATGAACACTGCATTTGAATCTTGAATCAAAGCATATGCTTTTCACCTTCCCACATTAACATCATGGTATGTAATTGGTACATACTTGTTATATGACTAAAATCAACATTTGGTTTTGGGGTATGGCAAAAAAATATACACCGACATAATATAAAAAGTTATGTATTTATATATATCTAGGTATAATATGTGTCCCTAATTACTATACACCATCAATAACCATAACATTCTGCAAAAGAAATAAGAAAAGTTAACATATGATTAAAAACCAGCTTTTGTAGGAGATTGCTACATAACAGAAATGGTCGACAATGCAATTTTTTAATTTTTAATATAGATACCATGAAGTGAGATGGTTACACAACAATGAAAAATGGAAATTGGATTGTCGTAGCTCTGTAACTTAACACGTGTTTTGTTTACTTACTAAAGTTACCATTAACAAAGAATTTGGCTGTATCCATAATGACATTAAACAATGAATGGCAATGGAATAGTTTATCAACCCACCTTTATTCTGGTCGAGAGCACGATTACTTCAATAATCTCCGGTAACTTTCTGTATCGTTCCGTAATCTAACCGAAATCAATTACGGAACGACTTTTATCACTTCGATTAGAAAACAGAACTCACGTTCATGGTGCCAATATATAAATAATAAGTAAACTTACCTTGATACTATTTTGAGAAAAAGGCAAATGCAATCCTCAAAGCCTTCGTCAAAGCCTTGTTCCACACGTGCGGAAACGAAAAAGTGCTTCGCGTCGTTCGTGTAAATGCAAAATGGCAGCCGCGTTCTAAAAAGTACCTGTTCTACCCCACACGTTTCGCCACTTGCTAGAAATAGGCATACTACTATTACAAACGATTATAGAAAAATGGCATAACAATTACCTATCTACAAGCATTTGTAAAATGTCCGCGTTTACTTGCGAAAAAATGCCACGTGGGTACCACTACCACCTACCTTGCTACTCTTTTGAGCGAAGCACAAAACCAAGCTACAACACAAAAAAGAATGGCGACCTGACCCTGACGCCAACGCGAACACAGCAAACGAATAACGAATGCGAATGCCGATTTGCGTCGGCGCGGTGGGCGATCACCAGCGCTCCCCCCCACGGATTAAGTTCACAGAGTTGCCAGACTTTCGATTCTACGGTAGTTCCAAGTCCTACGGAACTGCTCGTTATTATATTTTATTATTTTGTTACAAGTTATACAACAAAATTCATTGTAAAACAGTAAAGTAACAAATTTATACTAATGTTTTAAAAATATATTAAATATTTTGGGGAACAATATAGAATATAAATATTTACTAGCTTTTCACCCCCGCCTTCGGCGGGGTTTGAAAGTTAGGCCTGCGACTTTGCCGCCGCAACCTTCTTTTCTGGGGCTCCGCCGCCGCTGAGGCTCGCGCACGATTTCGTCTCTAAAGCCATAAACTATATCTGTGTACCATTCAGCCGTTTCTTCGATAGATCTGGCAGCGCTGCCCAATTCCAGATCCCGCTCGTATCTCGTTGTTCGGTCGCTCCTCGGCCACCGTCGCCACCGACTTCGTGTGAATACAGGGCGATCTCTGCTCTACGCACGACCTCGCGTTTATACACATATATCGGGAAGTCGTCCAATGGAAATATCAATTTAAACCTTCAATCAGTGCATACATGCTTATGCTTAGGTACTGCATACATTAAATGTGTCCACGGCAAAGCGGTATAGGTGTATATGACATTTTTTTACAGTGCAAACACAATTTTTTGTATTTTGCTCTTGCTTCACCCAAAAACTATTTTTAGTATCTTGGACTTTAAAAAATTATAGAGGGCGCTGGTAGCAGCTTAAAAATAAAAATCGCATCAGGTTAAGTGCCTTAATTTTCTGTGCGAAATATTGAAAAAATTTGTTAGAAAAACTTGCTCAGAATTAAAAAAAATGACGTATCAAATTACAGAAATAAATATTTTTTTATTTATAAATTTTTAAATATTATAAATGCAATCATAATTTAAATTTATCTATTCTATCCATATTCCTCCAACAATAAATTATTCTGACACAAAGACGGATGACTTTTATTTTTGTTTCCATGGCATATTCTCCTTAAAACATTAAAATTACAAAAGGTACCGGTAAAAAATATGTTTTTTGGTATGTATTTGTCACATACTTTGGAGGAATATACTTTATATGCACTTTTATGGCACATACTTGGCAGGTGACAAAGGTACCTGTAAAAAATATGTTTTGTGGTATGTATTTGTCACATACTTTGGAGGAATATACTTTATATGCACTTTTATGGCACATACTTGGCAGGTGACAAAGGTACCTGTAAAAAATATGTTTTTTGGTATGTATTTGTCACATACTTTGGAAGAATATACTGGTGAGGAAGATGCTTAGCATGTGCCATAGACAAACCAGAAATATGTGTTATAGGGAATATTGAAGGAATATGATAAGTATGTACCATCCATATGATAAAATAATATTCCCTAACGGCATATTGACGGTACATTTTTGGCATGTGCTAGGTGCCATTGTGTTAACTGGGAAATTCGATTTTTGGCGTGGGTTGCACTTAATAACATTTATAAATTTAAATTCAGAGGCCCAAAAAATAATTTGTAGACACTATTACCGAGGACTTAAATATCTTTTCAGATTTTATACATATTGTCTGTGAACATAGGGTCATCCAGATATATCTTTTTTAAGCTAATTGTTTTTATTTGTATTGTATTTGTATTGTAAACTCACTTATTAAATGTTTCGCATGTTTAACTGCAGGGGCGGTCCTGACCGTTTAGGCGCCCGCGTGCAAAATAAAATTTAGCGCCCCCCCCCCCATCCCTTAAAAAACGTTAGTACAAAAATAGTAATTTTTATTTTGTAGAAATACAAATTTAAAATGCAAATTATAAAAACAAAAATATATTTCTAAAAAATAATAAAAAAAATTACAAAAAAAGAAAAAACTAATTAAAAAATATCACAAACATCATATCATATCTACGAAAATCACAAATTAAAGTATAAGGTGCTGACCGCGTGTACGTTTTGCTCTCAATGCGCTCTCGTATTGAAACCCGCGTATTTCCATATTTTAAAATATATGTGTCATAATTAAACCAGTTTGCATCAAAAATACTGAATACCGATAAATTTAAAAGCTAAATAATTAAATTAGAACTAATAATTTTTTAATCAGTTAGATCTCTTGTGTTTCGACCTTTTCTCCGTCAATCGTATAGCTTGCAATCACGAAATGTGCTTTGAGAAATTCTGGTATTTCCGCGGCACTGGATCCTTCGTGTGCGTCGTTTGCCAAAGATAAATAAATAATAACGCGGACAATTTAAAAAGTTGCTCACTTCAGTCTATTGAGATTTTTAATAAAAAATGAAATGAGCAGATAATTTAAAAATTCGTTGATTTAGCTTTGAAATTTATCGGTAATCAGTATTTTTGATGCAAACTGGTTTAATTATTACAAATATATTTTAAAATATGGAGATACGCGGGTTTCAATGCGAAAGCGCATTGAGAGCAAAACGTACGCGCGGCCATCACCTTATCGGCAATCCGTACTGTTATTCGGCACTGACCAATGAAAACCGTTCATTACAGCGTAGGTGCCCGGGCCATGTACAGTCGCGGACAGTTGGTATCGAACGACCTGAAGAGGTTTCTCGTGGCTATCGTTACAGGGCGCGCGGAGAC
Source organism: Pseudeuparius sepicola (assembly GCA_963920635.1). Classification (NCBI taxonomy): domain Eukaryota; kingdom Metazoa; phylum Arthropoda; class Insecta; order Coleoptera; family Anthribidae; genus Pseudeuparius; species Pseudeuparius sepicola. Next base: position 38,070,943 of record OY987302.1, on the reverse strand, counting down.
GGCAACAGCGCGCGCCTTCGGCATCGGATGGTTCGAACGGCTGTCTTGTTCCGAGAATTCTTTGCAAGCGATTAAGCCGATGTCACCGAAAGGGTTAAAAAAAATTAAGGAATCAGTATTAAACTATTTATTAAAACAGTTCATAAGTATACAGTATGATTTTTTAAACTACCACCGCGATTTCCTCGCTTATTTTGCGCCCTACAAAAAAAACATGAGAAACAAAAAGGTGACAATTTTGGACAGCTAAGTGGCCCTGAAAAAGTAATCAACATCCATGGTCAACTTGTCGCGCAATATAAAAAAACCTCCAATTGAGCAAAATTATTAAATAGCCGTAACATACCTATTTATTTTAAGATACCGAAGAAAACTTTTATATTGAAAATTGATGGCACTGAGAAGCTTTATGCAACTGGGTGCTCAGATAGTTTCTGAAAATTACACAGGCTCTTCGGCTCTGTTGAGGCCATTGTTTTAGTTATTAAAGGCAATTGTTTTAGTTTATTAAAGTAGTTATTTGGCTCCCTACTGAAAAATCTTAAGAAACAAAAACGTGTAAATTTTAGATAGTTGGTTAATGTTAAAAAAAGAAGTCGGTATCCATGGCCAACTTTTCGCGCAATACCAAAAAAAACTTAAATCAACAAGAATCTGAAAACAATCAATTTATTTTGAAAGTCGAGGGAAAATTTTAATTGGAGATTAGCGGCAATTAGATCACGCAAGAACATTGACAAAAGAAAATTTTCATACAATTTGTACTAGTTTTCCCGCTAATTTGTTTAAAGTGTGAAGTCGAAATAGCAATTAAAAACATCAACAGTTATTCAAATTAAAGACAAATTTTCTCATATTAAAGATCTTGTTTGATCAAAAAAAAATTAAATAAATTGATAGTTTTGTTTTCACATTTTTGTCGACTTGAGTTTTTTTTTGTATTGCGTGAAAAGTTGGTTATGGATGCCGATTTATTTTTTAACATCACCTAGCCGTCTAAAATTGCCATATTTATTATGCTTATATAAGCTTACTTACATAAAAAAAAATATATTTAATGCAGTGATAGGGCCAAAGCGAAAAATGTTTTTCAAATAAATCAAAGTGTGCCAATTGTTTCTAAAATTGGTAGTATGGAGTATCCTTTACTTTTGAACAACTTTTCCTAGCAACTTATTTCCACATAAGAAATGTTAGCAAAGTTTTTATCAAGAGTAACTTTTTGCGGTAAAATTAAAGATAAGAAAGTGTTCCTATTCAACACCTCTTCTGTGGACATACTGTATATACATAGTGTATTTGGAAATGAAAGGAAGGTTTATGGCTTATTATAAATATAAATGCAAATTCTTTATCAGAGGCTCGAGAGTCCGTCATAAAATACTACATAACTCGCCCGAATATTAATTTGCGTATTTATCCTCATCAGATTTTTAGCAAAAGAGCACGCTGCCACTGAAATGGTCGAATTTTCCTTCTCAATCAATATTTATGGCCTCCTTTCATTTCCAAATACACTAAGTATAGTTGTCAGCGGTTTTAGACATTAAGTTAATAAATATTTTGCGTTGCAACAAAAATGTATTTTTATGTTATAATAAAAAAATATGTAGTAACACTAAAAATATATTTAGCTAATAACCCTAGAATTAAAAAAGTTAATTAAAAGGATTTTCATAAATTATTCTTTTCTTTGCAAAATAAGTATTTGTTCCAACATTTAGTTGTTAGGTCTCGTAGTCCTAAACATAAATGATTATAAAATAAAAGGGGTGTCCCTTTTATTTATTTTTTCTTATTTTTGAAGAAATTGGTCAGAAGTTTTAATAAATTGGTTTTCGTGGTGCTGCAATGCTCCATTGTTTCTCATAAAATGCCCTTCAACAGATAAATGAGATTAGGGGGTCACAGACATAAAATTACCCTTGTAACTTAATAGAGAGTTATTGCAGAAACTGTTTTTGGCATTAAGCAGTATTTAAGACGACCTTATTTGAATACTCTCATACGTTATTTATGATTCTGACAATAGTTATTGCAAGTCGTAATTTATGTATCCAAATTAAGGGCTTGTTTACGTTTACTTTATTGTTTTGTATTTCTACACTTTCACTAGAATATTATGTGCTTTTATAATTTTGCTCCGGAAAAAACTGGGAAAACAGCCAAATAACCACGGAACACCAAGGTGAAAGACTAATGAAAACAAACAAGGTGCAAACGCAAACAAGCAACGAACATTTTAGGTTAAGTCCTACTTTCACAGAACACTAGCGTTTTCTGACAAATCAGAATTTATTTTAAGAATTGTGACAAATAAGGTAAAAATAACGTATATTATGGTATACACAATAAACAAAAATAAAGGAAAATAACCTTATTATGGACGACCTTATGTCAAACTACGACTGCGCATGCTCAAATGTCAAAATAACGTCAAAAAAGAGCGCGACGTTATTTATTTCTGCAATAACTCTCTATTATTTAAATTGCATACCTTTATCAATAACATCAGAAGACACACAGCAGGGACACGTGTCAAGCTTTACACACCTCCCTGGACCTCAATGTGATTACCTGGATAAAATAAAATAATTTCAGGTGATTGAGGACTTCCACAAGCTGGATATAATGATTACGAAGTTTTATTAGAACCACCGACACAGGAAGAATCCGAAAAAACTATAAACCCATTAAAATCTTTATGACTATAACATAATTAAATAAAGGCAAGAAATCAAATGCATTTTCCATTATTATATTATATGTATATTAATATTTAGTATACCCACCTTGGGATAGGATGACTTTCTGAACTCTCCTGCTCATCGAATCTATGAGTTGGCAGCAGAGATCATGGGTTACGACTTCATCCCACGTTTGTTGAATCTTCTGCCAAAGTGCCTCCCTATTTTCGGGTACGAAGTTCTCCATTGTCCGCGCCATTCTGCCCCACACATTCTCAATGGGATTCAAGTCATGACTCTTCGCCGGCCATTGCAACTTTTCTACGTTGTTTACGGTGAACCATTCGCGAACTATTCTTGCTGTATGCACAGGAGCGTTATCATGCTGGAAAACGAAGCCATCGGGATACATTTCCGTTGCAGTTGGTAACAATCCGCCTTCGAGTATCTCGCAATAGCGAGCTGCTGTGAAGCGGTCGTCGATTCTCCAACAAATGCCAGGTCCACGGTAGCTTATCCAGGCCCATATGTTGACGGAAAAATGCCCACTCCTTTTCCTGGGTGACACAAATCTTTCGTCATATCTTGAACTCACCGAAGGTCTATATACTCGCACTTTGCCATTGTAATGGCTTTGAAAGATCTTTTCGTCGCTAAATATTACCTTCTCCCAATAATGTGGCGGCAAACGCTGAAACTCTCGGCATATCTGCAACCTGACTTCCTTATTAGCCTCGGTCAGCTGAATTTTGTTGCTGGCCGTGCGAGATTTCAGATTGGCTGCATCTAATCTCCTTCGGGCAGTTCTAACACTTGCTGGAAATTGTGTTGCAGATACTGCTTCAACGGCGGATTTAAACGGATTTGCAAGGCAAAAATTAGCTAGTTGCTCATCTTGTTGGTCAGACGTAATTTTCACATTTCCTCCTCTATGTATGTTTTCCACGCTTCCGGTTTCGTCATATTTCTTCTTTATATTGAAAATGGTGCTTTTAGATACACCAAATTCTTCGGCCAGTCGGGAAATAGCCCAACCATTTTCTAGTTTGGCGATGATACGGTGCTTGACGGATTCACTCAAACGAGGCATAACGAACACTGTTAGTTACTCTCTCGAATTAGGATACTGACTAAATAATTTTAGCCCACCCACCTTAGTATTTATACAAAGGGCTAGGAGCAGGTATAATCGATATTTTCAAAATCTACATCCAATTCAATATTACAATTATTAAGTTAATCCCCTAAATTTAGTTATATTAAGTGCAAGTTATGTTCCGGGGTCGAAAATCTTCGTTTTTAAAAAGGTTTATTGAACGTAGGGTATAAACTATTACTAATCGATTAATTGCGGTCGCGATATTTATATAAATTGGAAATGCGGTGTACGAAAAATAAAAAGCTGATTCCGCTGATTCGGGGTTTTCGTCCAGGTCGGTGTGCTGTGGGGTCGATGAACATAACTCTTCCCCCCTTAGGATGGAAGTTCGTCCTCGGGCTTCTTGTTGAGTTGTTGAAGTTCTTGGAGTTCTGAGAGTGATATTCTTGGTTTGAAAAAGAGTGTTTGGAGTCTTTTTCGTTTTCTTAGGATGAAGTAGATGATGACACACATTAGAGTGATGATAAGAAGTGTGGCTGACCAGGTTGTTGTGGAGATGACGACTGGATCTAGGTGTATGGGTTGGATAGCCGACAATTGCGGTGTTTCTTGAAGAGACTGTAAATGATTTAGTTGTAGACGATACTTGGGATTAATTTTGACAGGAACGATGGCTGGGATTTCGGCTTCTTCTTGCGTGGCGGTATACCATTGATTTTCAATTTGAATTGGACAGGGTGATTGGATGATTGCTGGTTGCTTTATGATTTTTTCTGTTTTTGAACATTTTTCGGTGATACGGAGTGGGTGATTTGTGCTGGCAATGAGGCTTCTCTTAGTTTGATGTATGATCGGTTGCAGGAGAATGGCAGTGGTGCAGTTTTCTAATGTGGGCAGTTGACATCTGGTTGTTGACATAGTTTGACAGGTGATTTTTCTTTCTGTAGGTGTGCATGTGGAATACCAACGATTATTCCCATAGTAAACAGCAGGGGGTACCAAAACGATATCTTCTTTGTTATGGATTGGGTAAACTTGGTAGAGTGGGAATACAAGTTCATCAAGGATAGGAATTTTTAGGATAATGAGTATCTGACTTTCTGTAGAGATTATTGTACTTTGAGCAGTTTCGATTAGTTCAAAAGGGTGCATGTTATCGGATAAGAGAGAGGCTTTATTATAGATTGATTTGAGTTGATTTTCTAGTTTAATAATTTCAGAGAGAGAAAAGAGTTCAATGTTCGACTGTTGCAATGCAGCTAAATTAATAGTTCGAAGTAATTTTTGAAGGAATTGATTTAAACGATCGAGATTAAGTATTTCGCTATGAAGTGAGAGATATTTGTCAAATTCGTCGCTGAGGAGATTAATATCTTGTGCAATTTTAACTGTGTTATTATTAATAGTTTCAACTAACATGTTATATCGTTTTATTGTTTGTGAGGCATAAGTTGTAGAGTTATTGAGGGTGCCAATAATTTGAGATTGCTTGTTTTCGATAGCTTGAATATGTTTTTCCAAAAATATACGATCATTCTCGTCGAGATTACCTGTGATTGATTTAATGAAAGTACCTATATAGTTCATAATTCCACGTTTCTGTCTAGGGCGAATTAGTTTATGAAAATTGTCAAGAGTTTCATGATAAAGCAGTTGATATTGATTAAACATTTTGTAATAAGACGAAGTCGTTGAAGTATTAAAAAGAACTAAATTAACGGGGTAAAGTTTAAGGGTATTATCTATAGTGCTTAAGTTGAAAGTAAGTATGTGACGGTGAAAGTGGTCAAATAATTGTGCTTGGCCTACCAATTCTTGATAGTATCCATTATTAGGGATCGGGTGCACTTGAAGGGCCAGGCAGTTGGTTATTAGGAGGGTGTTTCTGTAACAAGGGAGGTTTGCGTAAGCGTTTGATTTTTCTAGGATGAGAGTTAGTGGGTTTATTCTTAGTAGTTAAGACTTTAATTTTTGTATTGTCAGTAGAGGTAACAGTAGCGGGTATATAGGGTGCGTCGAGTTTGTTACGAGTGTTTTTGGAAAGGTACACGGTTTGTCCTTGTTCTGGAGTAGGAGTGGGATCTGGTAGATTTTTGTTGCGGTTTTCTAAAATGCGGGTTTCTTTTTCGTGAAGTTTAGTGTAAAGGGAATCAATAAAAGGGCGGAGTTCATCTTTATGTCGTTGATTATATTTTTCATAAATAGGTAAGTCGTCGTCGAATTGTATTTCTTCGATATAGGGGCCGTAGAGGATTGAGAAAGGGGAGTAGCCAGTAGCTGAGTGGATGGATTGGTTATAAATAAGGACACAGTGGGTGATTAGGTCTTGGAAATATTCTCTAGGTCGTTCATCTTGCATAACGCGCAGTTTTTCTGTAAATGTGGAATGGAATCGTTCGATAGGACTGTTAGAGTTAGGATTATTAACTGTGGTAAAATGGAGTTCTATTTTGTGGAGTTTACAAAATTCTTTAAAGAGATTATTGGAAAATTCAGTTCCTTCGTCACAGACAATTTTGCGCGGATAATTGTGATGAGAAAAGTAATGACGTAATTTGCTGAGAATGGATATATTCATTTTGTCTTGTATATTGTAAACTTGAGCGTATTTGGAAAATGAATCTATGATTGTTAGAAAACTTTGACGATTACAGCAAAAGGTGTCTATGTGGATAATATCAAAAGGTTTTTGTCCTAATAGGGGGCCTTTGAAGGGAAGTTTATAAGGGTGTCTTTCATATTTATTTCGGAGGCATATATCGCATTTATTAATATAATCGGAAATCGTAGTGCGCATATTTGGCCAATAATAATGGAGTTTTAAGTGATTGAGAGTTTCGAGTATGCCATTATGATTTTGCTTGTGGTAATCTTGAACACATTGAAGTTGTTTATCGGGATTCTCTATGTCTTAAGTTTGTTTAGAGCAGAAAGAGATACGAACGGTTTCATTAAAAGTATTGCGGACATATTCAGATATAAATTTTTGGATATCCGTTTGTTCTGTGAGGATATGGTAGCGTTGATTAGGAGATATTATAGAATGGAGAGTGTTTTTAATGTCAGTTTTCCAATCTTTTTCAGTAAGAGTTACGTAATATTGGTGTTTACTTTTGAATTTAAGGATGTATTGAACGTCATGTTTGTTTCCGAATTTTAAGATAATTTGATTAGGAAAATAATTAATGGGTTCTTCGGAAAATGGAATAGTTGCAATAGGGTTTTCGTGTGTGGAGTGTTGTGTGGATAGTCCAGTTTGTTTTTCATAAGTTTCGTTAATAAAGTCGTCAATATTAAAGTCATCGTCATGTGAGGGAGGATTTACACAGATCGAGTCTAATTCATGCATATTGAGTTCGATACGGGAAAGAGCGTCGGCTACAAAATTTTCTTTACCTTTGCGATATACAATTTCAAAATTATATTCTTCTAATTTGAGTTTCCACCGGGCGAGACGAGAATGGGGTTCCTTAATTTTATAGAGCCAGACTAAGGGGTTGTGATCGGTTTCTATGGTGAATTTTACACCAAAAAGATAGGGCCGGAAATGTTTACAGGATTCTATGATTGCAAGGAGTTCTTTCTCGATTGTGGAGTAGTTTCGTTCTGCGGTAATAAGGGTGCGGGAGTAGTAAGCGATTGGTTTTCCTTTTTGGGATAGGACAGAGCCAATAGCAACGTTAGAGGCGTCAGTAGTTAGTGTAAAAGGTAGAGAAAAGTCAGGGTATTGGAGAATTGGGGAGTTACTTAGAGCGGATTTACATTTTTCAAAACAATCTATATATTGAGGGTGGTCAATTTCAATTTTGGTGTCTTTTCGTAAACAACGTGTCATGGGTGTTGTCATTTTTGAGAAATTAGGAATGAAGCGGCGATAATAGCCTATTAGTCCCAAGAAACTTTTAATTTCCTTAGTAGTTTTAGGAATGGGGAAGTTTTGGATTGCGGATATTTTGTTTGGATTGGGTTTAATGCCTTCGGGAGTAATCACGTGGCCAAGGAAAGCTACTTCTTTGTTTAGGAATTCAGATTTGTCGAGTTGAATTTTTAGGTTTACTTCACGGAATTTTTGAAAAATGGATTTTATATGTATAAGATGTTCTTGTAAAGATTTGGAAAATATAATGACGTCATCCATATAGACAAAACATGATTTGTAAAGGTATTCTCTTAGAATTTCATCCATCATGCGTTGGAAGGTCGCTGGGGCGTTTTTTAGACCAAACGGCATTCTTGTATATTCGAAGTGGCCATTGGGAACTGTGAAGGCGGTTTTTTCAACGGAGTTGGGGTGTACTTCAATTTGGTGAAAACCTTGGGCTAAGTCGAGGGTTGTGAAGTATGTGCATTTGCCTAAATTGTCAAGTATTTCGTCGATGCGGGGAAGGGGATATTTGTCTTCAACCGTATTATCGTTTAGTTTGCGATAGTCTATAACCATGCGAAACTTGCGTTTACCGGATGCATCCATTTTCTTTGGAACGATCCAAACGGGCGAAGAATAAGGGGAAATTGAAGGTCGGATTATATTTTGTTCTAAGAGTTTATCAATTTGGGAAGAAATTTCGCTTTGCATGACTTTAGGATGTCGGAAAGAACGGGAAAAAATAGGAGTTTCGTCTTTTGTGCGGATTTCGTGTTTGACAGAACTAGTAAATGACAGATCAGATGATTCATTGTAAAAAATATCTTTAAATTTATGACATAGATCAAGAATTTTTTGCTTTTCTTCGGAATTCAGATGTTTTGTTCGAATAGAGTTGGGATCAAATGAGTTATTGGAGAAGGGAGGTGATAATTCTTCAAAATCGGATAGTGGATAAACAGATATTGGTTCAGGGAAGTCAATATTTAAATTTTCTGGTTGTGGTATTTCTACAAACCCATCATTGGCATGGTGTATTGAAATTGGGAGTACAGTTTGGTTATCAAGGGTAATTTCTGGGAGTACAACTTCACCATTATTGATATTTACTGGGATACGGAGTCGATTATTCGAACGATATATAACTTCAAATGGAACGGAAACGCCTAATTTACGAATAGAAAATATATGAGTTTCATAATCTATATTTGCACCTAATTGGTCGAGTTCACCAGTACCTAAAAGAATATCGAAATCATTGTGCCAGTCGGCAATTCTAACTATAAACGGTTGATCAATGCCAATTTCGTTAAAAACGGGAAAATAAAGGTTTTCGGAGTAGGTTTTAGGAGTTTTCATAGAAATAAGAGTAAAGGGTTCAAAAAATTGATATTTTGGATCGAAATTTTGTGCAGCTTCGGGAGTTATTACAGTATCGGATCCACCAGAATCTATTAATACTTTAAGATTAGAATAAGGGAGATAGAAAAATGGAAGTTTGGTGGCTTTTGAAATATTATTTAATTCGATAATTCGGGATTGGGAGGAGATTCCGAGGCTTGTTCTCGAAAATTTTCGGAAAAGTATTCTTCGGTTTCTAAATTGGAATCGCATTCTATATTATTATGGAAAGTACGTGTGGACATTGGGGTTGGTTTGTAAGTTTGCTGTGACGGCAATTTTGAAGTTATGGACATAGGAGTTGGAGTTGGACGATATTGATTTTGGAAGTAATTATTGTTGGGTCTATTAGATGGTGGGCTGAATACTTGTCTATTAGGTGGAGGGTTTTGTCTTTGAGGAATGGGCCTATTTGTGTTGCCAAAATTTCTAGGTGAGTTTGAAGGACCTTGATTAAAGTTTTGAGGGAATTGTTGATTAAAATTTGGGTTCATATTCGTATTATGATTAGGTTGTGGGTTGCGAGGTGGTTGAGGATTTTGATTAGTAGGGCGATTGGTAGTGGTAGGTTGACTGTTTCTTTGATAATCGCGGGGATAGGTGGTAGATTTAAGATAAGACATATATTGCTGTTGCTGTTTGTGGTTATCTAAAGCTATGCATTTTTGAAGTGCTTCGTCGAGAGAGTTTAATTCAAAATGAGATAAATGATCGCAATAGGGATTGTTTATGCCAGTACAAAATGTTCTAAGGGCTTGTTTTCTGAAAAACGAAGCTTTAAACTCGATTGCCTGAGCGTTATTTTCATGTAAAGAAACATGCTGTAAAAGATCATTAAGTGCTAAAGTTATTCGGTTGTAATAGTCATCATAAGATTCAGAACGCTTTTGAACTGTGGTGGTTAATTGTGTTAATAAAATTTCTTCTGTGCGACGGTCGCCATATTTTTGGAGTAAAAGGGGCTTTATTTCTGCCCAAGAAGTTTTATTGTGTAAATTTAAGAAATCACGAGCCTCATTTTTAATTTTGGAAACGATATGAGTGTTAATTATATATAGTTGAGTGGCATTAGCACCTTGTTGAGTGAAAAAAGCAATTAAATTATCAACTGAATTTATAAATGTGGAGAGGTTATCTCCCGGTTTATATTCTGGAAGAGTGTTGCACAAATTATTAATGTCGGTATTTGTTAAAGCCATTTCTTGAGTTTTTGAAGTTGAGGGCTGAGAAATTAAAATTTGAGGGTTTTTTAAATCTTCAGATAAATTTTTAGAATATGGTTTAAAACGAGGTTTTTGTTTAGGAGCTTTTGGAGTAATAGAAAAATGAGCTAACTCTTCTAATAATGAACCTTCAGGGTAATCAGAACTCATGAGAAAAAGGAAGTGAACTTACAGGACAAGAAGAATCGCTCTGGACATCCCTGCCGTATGGTTCTCCAATCTCTGCACAGGTTTCTTCTCCCAGGTCGTTGATAACTGCCAAATCGTTGAGACGAACCGATGATCCTCCTTTGGATTCCGTGCAGCTATCCTGTTCGCAGCGCCAGTTATGTTCCGGGGTCGAAAATCTTCGTTTTTAAAAAGGTTTATTGAACGTAGGGTATAAACTATTACTAATCGATTAATTGCGGTCGCGATATTTATATAAATTGGAAATGCGGTGTACGAAAAATAAAAAGCTGATTCCGCTGATTCGGGGTTTTCGTCCAGGTCGGTGTGCTGTGGGGTCGATGAACATAACTTGCAGGTAGGTATAATTAATAAATACCTATTTAAAAAGATATAAATATCTATGCTAAAATATTTCAACTCAGGTAATCCGATAATCCATTAATTTTGTGCCATACATTTTCTAATTAATATTAAGAGCCCCCATATCTACTTTTAAACATATTATACAAATCCTTGAAATCTTTAATTTTTGAGATAATCGCTTGATCTGTTTTTTGTCCGAAAGGACTTCAAAAGCCGCTTATTTTAGCAATCCTGCCATTTTCAAATTGCAAATCCAGGGCCGGCTACGATTTTTTTATTCCCCCGATTTCCACAAAAACCATTTAGCCATTTTTTTATTTAAAATCTGACACCACAGCGTCAATCAGGACAGTCGAAAACCCTTTATATACCAAATTTGAACAAAAAATATAGAGAGAGTTCTATTCTACAGGATGTCAAAATTGAGCAAAATAGGAAATTTAAAGAAACCTCTTCAGGCATCTCTGGCGAGTCAAGTCATAAAAATTCAGCATTTTCAGATGGGGCAGAGAAAAATACCCTGTATTGAATCTTTGCACACCAACACTTTGAGTGGTTCTGTTGACAATTAAACTATTTTGACGGGATTCCATGGCACACTTGACTCGCCAAATGCCTGTAAATTTCCTATTTTGTTGAACCTTGACATCCTGTAGAATAGATCTCTCTCTAAATTCTTTGTTCAAATTTGGTATATAAAGGGGTTTTAGGGGGATCCTGATTAACGCTGTATTGGTAGATTTTAAATAAAAAAACACTCAAAAATCGTAGCCGGACCTGGATTTGCCTTTTGAAAATGATAGGAAGGCTAAAAGAAGCGATTTTTGAAGGCCTTTCACACAAAGAATGTTCAGGGATTATCTCCAAAAATAAAGATTTTATTAATTTGCATATGTTTAAAAGTAGACACCCTGTATATTAAATTATTGTTTTTGAGAAATTCTTCGGAATTCTATTGTGGCTCAAATTGACTATGGATTTACCTAATTTCATATTCCTAATTAATACAGGGTGCTGGCAGCAAAGGAAGGAAACTCGAGAAAAAGCAACTTTTATTGTGGTGTTGATTCTAATCTCAGCCTTGATATTTATTATTTTTTTATTTCATTATCATAAATACTAGACGGTATAGTAACATGATAAAATAGTACGAAATATTAAATACCAACACTGGGGTTGGAATTATTACCAGCACAAAGTTGCATTTTCCTCGAATTTTGTTCCTTTGCTGTGAGAGGCTGGAGGCTGTAATTTGCATTTTATGGTTCTATTTTTAGCAGACCGGCCGGCTGCAGACTCCAGCGCGATGTTGCCGTCTCCGCGCGCCCTGTAACGATAGCCACGAGAAACCTCTTCAGGTCGTTCGATACCAACTGTCCGCGACTGTACATACGTTTTGCTTAAATGCGTCCCGGCAACCCTAAAAACGAAAGCGGCATTGAGCGGTAGCCGCGCGCACCGAGTCGCGCACACACTTGCGCTAATGAAAAATGTGACAACACGACAACACGATTGATTTCGGCTTCACGGACTGCACTTTCAGGGGTATGATTTTTCTACTTTGTGCCTGTATATTTAACGCCCCTTTTGGCGCCCTTTTGGCGCTCCTTTTTCGGGGCGCCCGCGTGCGGCGCACGCGTTTGCCCCCCGCTAGGACCGCCCCTGTTTAACTGCTTCAGCAACGCGCAAACGAGCTATTTTAATTTGAGAAAGCCTAATGTTTTGACAATCCTGCCTAAATCTGTGAGCCGCATTTGTATGGGTTATCTGTGGTTCCACGTAGAAGGCCATGAAAAAGAGCATATTATAAAAACACTGATAATACTATGTTATTTATGTATAAAATTAGTCATATCCGAAAATGATAATAGAGGAACTCTACATCGGCCATTTTAATTATTAGTTTTTAATTAACAGGTGTTTAAAATGGAAAAACAGGCTGTTCTTAAAGAAATCGATATTTACCAAATACCTACGACCCTTGTTTATGGAGGTTCTAGTTAGCTTTTGCTTATGGCGGAATTTCTATAACCTTCAAATATGTCCTTATGGTCTGTCTGTCACATTCCCACTTGTTACTAAATGTTTCTGTCTCGTTCTCTTACATTTCACCGAGACACGTCCGTACGGTGGCGACAAATTCCGAAACCACCGTTCGAGTCAGTCGATTAAGGAAGGAATCTTCAATCAACGGTTCGGCCAAAGCGTCGCACCGTCGCGCACCATTGACGATGGAAGGTTACATTTTACATCGCAGGAAACTGTATTTACGCGGGTATCGATCGACCAAGCGCTTGTCCCGTCCGATCCGTTAACAGCTGTTTTTGCCTTTTGCTGCCGGTTAGATTCTCGTTTTCTTATTTCTACTTTCCACTTATATTATTGTTACGACAGTGTATTTGGTGGATACAGTAGTGTGCGGTGGTGTTCTAGTCCGATAATTAGTGTGTGCATATAAAAACATTTCATGTTTTGAGCCATCAGATAAACGATAAATAGGTACAGAGGTTAGGAAGTGAAAATGTGTTGGTAATTATGGAATATACCGTATGCACCGCCCGATTTTCTTGAAATTTTGGCAACCCCCCCCCCATTTTCGAGGTCCCTGAACACGAATCTGACCTCAGTTTGTGGTGCTCGCAAGTAGTTTCCGAGAAAATGAATTTTCAAATTTCCTTTGACATCTCACTTTTCACGGCGTTATTTGTGGTTATAACCCAAATGGAATTTAGCTCGAACTGATCACCACCCTATTTTGCACCTTTTGCCACATCGAAACTTCGCGACAACCCGCGGAAAACCCGAAATTTTGAAAGATTTTTGCCGTGTTTAGGCCCGGCCGCTGTTTTCGCCTGGCTGCCGGCGCGCCAGCGGCCGGGCCGGGCCGGGCGTAAACACGGCAAAAATCTTTCAAAATTTCGGGTTTTCCGCGGGTTGTCGCGAAGTTTCGATGTGGCAAAAGGTGCAAAATAGGGTGGTGATCAGATTGAGCTGCATACATTAAAAATTCATCCGGATTATAACCACAAATATCGCCGTGAAAAGTGAGGTGTCAAAGGAAATTTGAAAAATTCATTTTTACAATATATACTTACTTTTTTAGGTGCAATACCTTGTAAGTTAGCAGGTTGCCCAAGTTATTTGTCCAAATCGAGCACGAGTCCTAGGGAAGGTCCCAAATAAAAAAAAACAAAAAATTGAACTTGAAAGGTTGAAAAAGCCATAGCCGAATGCGTTGAGAGTTGTGAAGCTTACAAGTCTGCAAACATTGAGGAAGCGTATTCAAAAATTTTTGATATTGCCGAGAGGGCGAAAGGAAACGAAGGAAGGGGCACACTAGTCACTGAAATGTTTATTCTCATAATATTTTTTTTGTTGTGATATTTTTATCGTTGAATTATCTTTTATTAAATAACTCTCAAATTGTTGCTGTATTAAAATATTTTTGTGTTCCACAGATTAGTTACTATGTTATGTTTGAAATTGTACCTAGTAGTATTTTACCTGGACACAAAAAAACGACAAACTTTGCAGAAGTTTCAGTTATTAAGTGTTTTTAAGATGCTAGAGTTGAACGTAAATAAAAATCGTTGGTATCGTACTGTCATGCTCGAAGATGTGCCTCAAAATAGGTACATAGCTAATATTAATATTATCTATTATACAGCGTGGTGAATAAAAAATGCGAAAGTGTGATTTTTCTTCTTCTTTTGAGTAGGTGCCTGTGAATTCATATTTGACATTGTCTTGGGATTCTAAACAACTCTTCTTAGTGCCATAGTGCTGTAGTTCTAAAAATAAGGGTACTTTACTCTTGAGGAATTTTCATAAGTATTTTTCAACCTTCCCTGTATACGAATAGAAATTTTAAAATTTTTCGGGTATATTTTGAGTTTAAGCACAAGTACCAACTTTTATCAAGACTAAATTTTTTTCTGAGAAACTTCAAATATAGAAAATTCCCATTTGTGTCCAACTTTCTGGCAGACACTGTATATACAGGGTGAGTTTTTTTCGATGCCCACTATAGGGATCTCGGAAACTAGCAGAACTACAACAAAGGTTAAATGGGGAAAGAATTGCAGTTTTGAATGCTCAATCTAATGCCCCTTTTGGATTTTTAAAAAAGTTCATGGCTCACTAGATATTTTGAAAATAGTGATTTTTTGCTATTTCATCAGATCTCTGTAGCTCCGTTATTTCTGATTATACAGAAAAACTGTAGAGACAAAAATTGTAGATATGTAATCCAATTTTTTATGTTGTTTGTGATTTTTGAGATATGACATAGACTTGTGTTTTTTTAAATGTAAATCATAGTTGGCTGTGGCCTTATCAAATCGGCCATTTTTTGAGCTTTTCAAAAATATAATACTCGGCATAGTTATTATAAAAAATAAAATAGCTATGGCTAATTTTCTGATTTTTTTCTTAATTTTCACATAGTCAGCCATAGAATATTTTCATAATTACGTTCTATTTTATAAGACATACTTCAAACTTTCAAATATTTTATTTTTAGCTGGTAACAAAATGTAACAAAATAAAACAAAAATTATCATGATGGAGCTCCATCACATAATTATCTGCCCCTAAGATATTACCTAGATCAGCTATATCCAAATAGTTTGATAGGGAGAAATATACCTATTTCCTGGCAGCCCAGATCCCCCAATTTGTCTGTTTTGGATTTCCTTTTGTGGGGAATAGTACAAAAAAAAGTACCAGACAATTGTTGAATTAAGAGCAGCTGTTTTAGAAGCAATTGCCAGTATTGACAGGCGCTCTCTAAGAAAGGCGACAAATTCAGTTTTAAAAAGATGCAATATTTGCGTAAAGAATAATGATAGATTGTTTGAACACCTTTTTTATTTTAAAAGGTGACCTTTTAAAATAATAATAATTTGAATTTGAGTTTTTTAATTTTTGTTTTATTTTGTTACATTTTGATACCAGCTAAAAACAAAATATTAGGAAGTTTGAAGAATGTCTAATGATAAAATAGAATGTAATTATGAAAATATTCCATGGCTGACTATGTGAAAATTTTGAAAAAAATCAGAAAATTAGCTCTTTCATTTTTTATAATAACTATGTCGAGTATTATATCTTTGGAAAGCTAAAAAAATGGCCGATTTTATAAGGCCTTAGCCAACTATGATTTACATAAAAAAACACAAGTTTATGTCATATCTCAAAAATCAGAAACAACATAAAAAATTTGATCAGATTATCTTATTAAGCCCAAAATTATCTACAATTTTTGTTTCTAGAGTTTTTCTGTATAATCAGAAATAACGGAGCTACAAGAGATCTTTGAAAAATAGCAAAAAACCACTCTTTTCAAAATATCTAGTGAGCCATGAACTTTTTTAAAATTTCAAAAGAGGCATTAGATTGCGCATTCAAAACCGCAATTCTTTTCCCATTTAACCTTTGTTCTAGCTCTGCTAGTTTCCGAGATCCCCATAGTGGGCATCGAAAAAACTCACTCTGTATACCTACATTCGTCGATGGAAATCAACGCTATATTTCACAACATAACTACTATTTTGCAAATCTTGGAAATTTCTCAGGAGGTATTGGTAAAGGTATTGTTTATCCTGTGGTTAAAGTAAAACTATCTTGGACAGTTTTAAAATTTTCTAGCATGCCAGCTGATTTTTTTTTAGTGCTATAAACGCTGGCCTTTTTCAAAATTCTAATAAAGTAAACTGAAAGCAGTCAGTTTTGCCCACAAACGTCATTAAGAATTTTTTCGTTAACTCTTAAAACAAGGCGGTTTTTACAAAGGTTTTTCAAAATTATCTCGGAAAGTATAGGCCGTAATTCTCGAATATGCTTTTGCATAAAGTTAGACCATCAAAAAGGCAATCTTTTCTTTCAAAGAAAGTTGTCCGAAACCGAAAAATGCAATTTATCAAGATATTCTTGACTGGATCCCCTTTAATAGACATCCTGTATAGGTCTGTGATCTTATCCTCGTTAAAAGACTCGTCGATGGAGGAAGGAATCCTCAATCAACGAAAGCATGCACAAGCAAATTTTTCTTGAGGATTATTTCAGTTTATTATTTAAAATGTTTTCAATACCAAGGTATAGCTGGTATATAATTGTAAATATCTGAATAAACTTTATTATAATAATTATTGTTTCCGTAATTATTTTCAACACCTAAAATTCACCTTGGGAGGCATGGTTGTTCGGTGGCCGGCTGACCGGTGATGACTCAGCGATCGATACAAAAACTATAGAAAAAATCGTTTTCAACCGTTTTTATTACTCTGGTCGGCTGTGCCAAGAGTAAACAAACCGGCTGAGGGCTCCAGTGACGTCACTGCCGATCGATAAGTCTGCGAATATACACCGTATGGGATCTGCGTAGCGTGACAGGTTTCTAAACGAGATCGAGTAAGAAGCGCTAAGGTTTTTGATTTTGATAATAGGTGGCGCCCTTGTGAATCCGATAATAGATCTCCGTTAGTTTTAGATTTTGATACTAGGTGGCGCCTTGTGAATCCGATCATAGATCTCCGTTAGTTTTAGATTTCGATAATAGGTGGCGCCTTGTGAATCAAATCTCCGTTAGTTTTAGATTTGGTCCTTAGAGGCCGACACAAGCAACTAAATCTATTAATATACAGGGTGGTTCACTTTTATGTGGTAGGACTTTAACATTAGATAGAAAAAGATAATCTAAAATGAAAATTTTATATCAACATATATCGGGGAAAGCTTAGTTTCCGAGATACAGGGCGTTGAAGTGTTGGAAAAAATATGAAGTATTTTTTACACTGTCCGAACCAGTGGAGATATTTAAACCAAATTTGATGTGTAGTACCACCTTTTTGACTACGATATTTAGTGATAATATGAAGGTCCTGAAATAACCAGTGGTGGAGTTATGGGTTTTCACTATCACTAAATTTAAAAAATAATTAGTACGGACCTGTCTCACATCAACGTAATTTTTTTTTCGTAAAGTTCTTTCAATTCTCTACAAAAAGTGTATCCTGACATTTTTTTGTATCTGCCACGGTTGTGTAGTAAATAAATTATTTCGTTTCCATCTCAGCCTTTTTTGCCTAAAAATGTGTTTTCTAAGATTATTGATAAATATCGCAAATAACAGAAATTAATTATGGAACACTTATCGGATTCAGCTATTTTATTTTTAATTTTATGGAAACAATTTTAAAAATAAACTGGCACTTGGTTTGAGGTACATTACTTTATTATCATTTTAACATTTTTATCAAATCTAGTATTATTTCTTAATAATTTTTATAATTCTAAATTTGTACAACATTCAACAATTGTTCAAAATGTGATCCATTCTGTTGCACACATAATTCACTTCAACGCCTAACGGATTGAACAGCATCGATTAAATTGCCATTTCTCAATTCATCGCACGCATTTCTGATACGATCAATAAGTTGTTCCCTTGTTTCTACAGGAGTCGCATAGACTTGTTCTTTTAAAAATCCCCATACGAAGAAGTCCAGAGGTGTTATGTCCGGAGAACGTGGTGGCCAAGCGACCGGTCCCCCTCGTCCGATCCACCTATTTGGAAAGTTATTATTTAACCAGTTCCTCACATTTCGGTGAAAACGTGCAGGACAGCCGTCAAGTTGGAACCAAGCCAACAATCTTAAGTTTAAAGGAATGTCTTCCCACATATTATTATGCTCAGCTACTAAAAACTCCAAAAAATTGTCACCATTCACTTGCTGTGGCAAAAAAAAAGGGTCCAAACAGATGATGGTTGTACAGTCCAATCCAAACATTGACACTAAATTCGACCTGAAAATTTCTTGGCCGGATTGCATGTGGGTTTTCTTGTGCCCAAATATGCTGATTATGAAAGTTTACTACTCCACGACGAGTAAAACACGACTCGTCCGTCCATAAAATGTTATTTAAAAATTGTCTATTTCCTTCAATTGACTCCAAAATCCATCGGCAAAACACTAATCTTCTTTCTGCATCGCCGGGCCTTAAACCTTGTACGGGTTGTAGATGATACGCATGCCTGTGATCTCTTTTTAAAGCTCGCAAAATTGCAGACTTTGAAACACGTAGGGCCACTGACACTCTTCTGCTACTTGTTGTAGGATTCCTATCGAATTCACGAAGAATCTCATTGTTGCGTCTGACTTGTTGGATATTGTTTTCATTTCCTCGTTCGACGATTCTAGTTCTCAGACCGCGAGTTCTGAATTGCCGGTGCATGTTAACAAACACCGAGGGACGCGGATGGCGCCTATTTGGAAATCGCCTCCGGTATTCTCTGGCTGCTTCCGCAGAGTTCCCATTTGCAACTCCATAGCAGAAATGGATGTCAGCCTGCTCTTCATTTGTAAATTGGAACGGCATTTTAATTATTAACAAAGACAAACTGCGGCGCTGCTACGTTCATCTACTGGATGACAGATTATTGTATTATTAACTGTCAATAAGATTTTCTTTTCCATGGCACACAAAATCTTCACCAGTACGGCGATGCAGAAAGGACATTCGTATTTTGCCGATGGATGTTGTAGTCAAAGGAAATAAGACAATTTTTAAATAACATTTTATGGGCGGAAGAATCATGTTTTACTCGTCGTGGTATAATTTAGAATTCTACAAATTTAGAATTATAAAAATTATTAAGAAATAATACTAGATTTGATAAAAATGTTAAAATGATAATAAAGTAATGTACCTCAAACCAAGTGCCAGTTTATTTTTAAAATTGTTTCCATAAAATTAAAAATAAAATAGCTGAATCCGATAAGTGTTCCATAATTAATTTCTGTTATTTGCGATATTTATCAATAATCTTAGAAAACACATTTTTAGGCAAAAAAGGCTGAGATGGGAACGAAATAATTTATTTACTACACAACCGTGGCAGATACAAAAAAATGTCGGGATACACTTTTTGTAGAGAATTGAAAGAACTTTACGAAAAAAAAAATTACGTTGATGTGAGACAGGTCCGTACTAATTATTTTTTAAATTTAGTGATAGTGAAAACCCATAACTCCACCACTGGTTATTTCAGGACCTTCATATTATCACTAAATATCGTAGTCAAAAAGGTGGTACTACACATCAAATTTGGTTTAAATATCTCCACTGGTTCGGACAGTGTAAAAAATACTTCATATTTTTTCCAACACTTCAACGCCCTGTATCTCGGAAACTAAGCTTTCCCCGATATATGTTGATATAAAATTTTCATTTTAGATTATCTTTTTCTATCTAATGTTAAAGTCCTACCACATAAAAGTGAACCACCCTGTATAGAAATTCCGCCATAAGCAAAAGCTAACTAGTCTCATAAACAAGGGTACGACTCACAAATTTAAGCAAAAACTAGAAGTTTTTTTTATAAACATTAGGTTTTCTCCCATTAGCTCGTTTGTGCATTGCTAATGCAGTTTGTTACTAATAAGTGAAATTTGCAAAAAACTTACTTTCTGCGCTAGTATGTCAATATGGCGAATAGCGCTGCCTTCGTACGACAGGGAAAACGCAGTATATTCATCGGGAGGTATAATTAATTCCATATTTCCAGGAATTATTCCCTTATTAAATTATCTGACGTCTGGCCTATTCCAAATAATTTGCAATATCTAGTAAACTAAATCATAAATGAAATTTGCACAAGAATGAAGAATTATGGAAAGAACGAAGTTCGAGGGGAAAAAGGTACAAGGTGTCTCAAATAAAATCTGATTATTTCCTTAGTTTTTGATATTAAGGACCAAAAATAATTACAGTTGTAGATATGCCAAGTGTAATGAATACCACGGATTCAAAGCCAACGACTTTATTTAACTTCTTTTAAAATAAGCCAAGCTTTCGTTCCTATTTTGGAACGTCTTCAGGACTAAAAAGTTATTTGTAATAATATAATTATTTAAATATTTTTAAATTATAAAAATACCTGTTTTTAAGTTAAAAATTATTAGAAAAATATTTCCAATTTTCTTCACCATAATACTTTTTTAAAAGGATTATAAAGATTATAAATTATAAAAAATTAGGTATAATGTTTCAAGATATTAAAAAGTTTCAATAGTTACCTACACATATTGTTTTTCATTTTTGGTTATAAAAATGAAAATCTGGGAGAAAATTGGTGATATTATTCTTGGTTATCGAGATTTAACGTCAAAAGACAAAAAAAATTAGTTGACAGAATAGAATATTTTTTATCGAAAAATGAAATATAAGAAGAATTATTACTCAAATCATTAATATTCGTTCTACTATTATTGCCCTCTCTATTAATTTCTACCATTGTACCATTTCCAAAAAGTATCTTAGATAAATATTTTTCTTTATGCAAAATTTTGGTGTTGTCCTGATATTATATTTTTCAAATTTTGTGATGTTTGTCTATATACACTCCTGGACAAAATTAACGCACCACTTATTAATTAATCTAAATATTTACAATAAAAACACAAAATAAAACTAAGTTACATTGAAATGATAATGAACAAATACAAATTAGTCAAACATAATCTTAACATGACCTTAATTTGCGTTAGTGTTTCATTAAAAATGTGTTTTTGCTAAAAATGCATAAATAACCTAGCATAACTCCAAAAAAAAAAACAACAAAACAGAATAAATGCATCTTGGTCAACACTAATGCCGTGTAGGCCCTCCTCTACTTCTTATCACTGCATTCATGCGTCGAGGCATGCTTGATTTCAAATGTTCAACAAAAGCTTGCGGAATATTCTCCCATTCTTCAATAGCGACCTCTATGAGTTGGTTGTGGTTAGCAACAGGTGGATTTCGATATTAACATCATTTTTTTGGTAGCCAATAACCTGTCTAGCCACATGAGAACGAGCGTTGTCCTGCATGAATAAAAAATTAGGTCCAACAAACGGAGCAAAAGGCATTATAAGTTCGACAATAATGTTGCCTAAGTAATATTGGGCATTCATAGACCTCTTACGTATAGGGAGCAACTCTGTATGAGCATCGAAACAAATTTCCAACCAAAACATTTTAGAGTCACCACCAAAAGGTACTTTAGGAGAGATATTTCAGCTGGCAAACCTTTCTCCTCGCCTCCGCCAGGCACGCTCACGTTCATCTGGAGCTTTAGGGCTAACTCTAGTTTCATCGGAGAACAGAACTTTTTCCACCCGTTGGTGGTCCAATTCTGATGTAGTCTATCAAAATTCAATCTCTGTACTTTGTGTTCTCTGGTAAGCAATGGTTTTTTGGCAGGTCTTCTGTTGATCAATCCTGCTTTATGTATACGTCTTCTAACCGTTCGAGACGATATAGCGATATTTCGAACATCTGCTAATTCATTTTTTAGCAGATTGCTGGTGACTCTCCTGTCTCTGAGAGCTCGTTGTCTCAAAAAACGATCCTCAATTTGATTAGAGCAACGTTTTCGTCCGTGCCCTGGTCTTGGATGGTACGAGCCCTTCTCATTATGTCGTCTCACCATGCGGCAGATGCTGGAATGATGTCTTCCTAACAATCCAGCAACATATCGCATTGAATGAATATCCTTCATCCAGGAGAGTCGATGCTCGCAATGCAACCTCAATCGACAAATTTCTTTGGCGGTTCATTTTCCTTACTTGCTTTTTACAGACACATTGCTTTAATCAACACTTTTTAAGAAAATTTTAACACAGTTTTAGTCTAAAACGAGGTTTAATATGAATTACTGTCAAAACAAGTTTATTTGATACTATAGTTAGCTTAAATAACAACTAACAGAGAGATAGTCGACCATATACAGTACTGTTTCGGGACGGTAATCCCTCATCAGTATGGCTCACCCGACTATAAAGTGATATAGACAAACGTTGCCTACACGATCAATCCAATAAGGAATCAATTACTTATGGAGTATTATAACGATAGCACACCCTAAGGTGCGGGACAAAGCCACTGGTCTTGATCGGCAAAGGCTAACGTCACATTTACCGAGACCCGCCATCTACCTCGGTTAACTAACCGAAAATGATAGAACAAACAGAGAGATAGTCGACCATATACAGTACTGTTTCGGGACGGTAATCCCTCACCACCATGGCTCACCCGACTATAAAGTGATATAGACAAACGTTGCCTACACGATCAATCCAATAAGGAATCAATTAATTATGGAGTATTATAACGATAGCACACCCTAAGGTGCGGGACAAAGCCACTGGTCTTGATCGGCAAAGGCTAACGTCACATTTACCGAGACCCGCCATCTACCTCGGTTAACTAACCGAAAATGATAGAACAAACAGAGAGATAGTCGACCATATACAGTACTGTTTCGGGACGGTAATCCCTCACCACCATGGCTCACCCGACTATAAAGTGATATAGACAAACGTTGCCTACACGATCAATCCAATAAGGAATCAATTAATTATGGAGTATTATAACGATAGCACACCCTAAGGTGCGGGACAAAGCCACTGGTCTTGATCGGCAAAGGCTAACGTCACATTTACCGAGACCCGCCATCTACCTCGGTTAACTAACCGAAAATGATAGAACAAACAGAGAGATAGTCGATCATATACAGTACTGTTTCGGGACGGTAATCCCTCACCACTATGGCTCACCCGACTATAAAGTGATATAGACAAACGTTGCCTAGACGATCAATTCAACGAAGCAATCAATTGATCATGGAGTATTATAACGATAGCACACCCTAAGGTGCGGGACAAAGCCACTGGTCTAGATCGGCAAAGGCTCACGTCACATTTACCGAGATTGAATTGATCGTCTAGGCAACGTTTGTCTATATCACTTTATAGTCGGGTGAGCCATACTGATGAGGGATTACCGTCCCGAAACAGTACTGTATATGGTCGACTATCTCTCTGTTTGTTCTATAATTTTCGGTTAGTTAACCGACGCCGTGGAGAAGGTAGATGGCGGGTCTCGGTAAATGTGACGTTAGCCTTTGCCGATCAAGACCAGTGGCTTTGTCCCGCACCTTAGGGTGTGCTATCGTTATAATACTCCATGATCAATTGATTGCTTCGGTAATTAATTGATTCCTTATTGAATTGATCGTCTAGGCAACGTTTGTCTATATCACTTTATAGTCGGGTGAGCCATACTGATGAGGGATTACCGTCCCGAAACAGTACTGTATATGGTCGACTATCTCTCTGTTTGTTCTATAATTTTCGGTTAGTTAACCGACACCGCGCCGTGGAGACTGTAGATGGCGGGTCTCGGTAAATGTGACGTGAGCCTTTGCCGATCAAGACCAGTGGCTTTGTCCCGCACCTTAGGGTATGCTATCGTTATAAACTCCATGATCAATTAATTGCTTCGGTAATTAATTGATTCCTTATTAAATACAAGTCCAGTTTATAGGAGAAAAAATTTAATAAATCATAAATTACATTACTTAGCGATTTTTTCAGAAAAAATCTGTACACTCCACTTGATTCAACAACCACCAAGGGGCCTGTATCAAATTTTAACAAAAACTACTAATTTTCGATGGGTGCTGAATCCAGTGGCGTGCACAGATTTTTTCTAACAAAATCGCTAATGTAATTTATTAAAATTTTGCTCCCAGAAACTGGCATCGTAGGCTTTGGATTTTTTATGAACGAGGTCATTTTGGTTCAAATTTAAAAAAAAACGGGTCAAATCGCACAATTAATAAACTTTGTAGAAGGTGATCCGAAAACAAATGGGTAACACTGTATATTTTTTTTAGTAAAAAAAACTATTCTCAATCTGATCCTGCCCGTTGGGTTGACAGCTAGACTATCAGTTAATAGTTAACAGTTAGGTATTTGTAAGCGAGTGCTAAGTAAACCAGCCGTCGATGTTGTTGCAGTGTCAGGAAAGTTAGCCGCGGTGGAGGACTATGACATCGCAGAACTGGACGCCCTCAAGCTGACGTCGCGGGGAAGACAAACGGCGCGCACCCCCCCGCGCCGTAGATCGACCCCCTCACGGAATGAGACGTCGGAAGAGGTACAGGACGACGATGAAGCAACCCTCAGGGAGCTGCTCATTAGGTACCAAGCCGCCGTGCCTCCGGGCCTTACAGACAGTTCCGCTTCGTTCCACATATAGTTAGGCAGCAATACCCCTCCCGTTATATTTTGTTGAATTTATTTTTTGTTATATTATTTTTCAAATACACTTTTTGTTTTATTTCAGTTGGTTACATTCTTTGTTTTACCTGAGTTCTTACTAGACAAGGTACCTCAACTAAATCTACACAATATTTTATGAAAAAACACAATTTTTCTTCTTAAAAAGTACAGAATTCGAAGGATTGTTTGATAGAGGATCTTTCTAACTTCCTTGGCTTTAGTTGTGATACTGAAGGCCAACATGTTACTATTTAATAGTAGGACTACTCAACTTCGATTATCATCATTATTATTATTATCTGAATTGATTTCTGTGATTTTGATACCTACCTCATGCTGCCTTGATATTTTCGCTTGTTTAAAATCTTTGAACATTATATCATTATCATTTAAGTACATGATGTTCACATCAATTTGAAAGTTTAGTAATCGCACACAATACTCTGAAATTTTTATTCCTCAAATACTCGTATATACAGTGTGTCCACGGATTGAGTGCACGTGGGGTGTAAATGACAAAAAAATTTCGAGTTGAAATTTGACCTTTTGGGGATCAGCTCTGCTTGGTTTGAAACTAATTTGTGACGTAATTTTAGTTTCGAAAAATCACGTATGCCTTGGGAATTTTGAAAAAACTAATTTTCCACATCAGTCAAGTGCCTTTTCTGTAGGTTTTGTGCATTTTAATTTTTTAGCAGAAAAAATCAAAGTAGGCCTAGACTTTCGAAATTTCGCAAACCTACTCAGTTTTTCTTTGTGAACAAGTTTTCTCAATAACATTTTAATGTGAAAGCTAGACAAAGTGCACTTTTACGTCACAAATTAGTTTCAAACCAAGCAGACCTGATCCCCAAAAGGTCAAATTTCAACTCCAACTTTGTCACTTACACCCCACGTGCACTCAATCCGTGGACACACTGTATGTATAGTATATTTTATATGAAGGCGTAGGGAGGCTAGCTAGAGAAAAAAATCGGAATTCCTACTTTTATCTAGGAAATAATAGCACTTCCCCCTTTTCTTTTTTCGGCTCTATTTATAGAGGCATTAATTTTCTGTACGTTTTTGTCACTTTAGAACTTCTTTCAACTAAAAAATTTCTGTAATCAGGATTTTTTTACAACTCTTCTTTTAATAAACCATATTTGCTAACCTGTTTTTCCGATTCTTCGTGATTTTAACTTTAAAATTTCATTTTTAATAAACTAACCTGCGGTACTTCTTATTCACAACTTTTTTTCGAAGATCTTCCCCGCTATATGCTGAAGTTTTCAAATATATTATCTCTAGGACATTTGAAAAGATATGACCAAGGACTGCAAAACAGTGTTTATTTTTGCTTATTGTATTGTAATTAGTTTACGATTTTTAGGACCAGGCCATTTTGGGGCATTTCTTATTATGAGTCATTTCAGGTGGAGGATTGCTTAAAATACTTTAGTTAGAAAAGAAGGGAACTACAAGCGGGTAGTTGAAAATTCCAGGAAAAAACCGAATTGAACACCCATTCAAAAGGTTTAAAGTTTGAATATAGTAATTCCGAATTCTTAGAGAAAAGTTTTTGTGCTTGATCTTTCTTCGCCTTCGTAATTTTAAGCAGTTTTTTTTTTATAAAACTCAAGAAACCTTTTTACAACGTTTACACAAAATGGGTAATTCTTTGTGTAGTGTGATGGTAGGCTAAAAAATTATCTAATTGTTTTTCATAATAAAACGTGTAGTTTCAGTAGAGGGCCTATAACATTCCAATCCTTTTGTCGGTATACCTTTTAAAACCTTAATACCTACTGGTCAATAACTATTTCGTGGAGTGGGTAACTCCACCGTACATATAACTTAAGTAGACTCAGTCTCCAGCAGCACTTTTTCATCTCGTCGAATCAAAGTATTGCAGACATCGACCACTGTAATAATAATCCGGCAGCCACCGACATTTTTATGATGGTCATTTCACCAAGGTTGGTTTTCATCTCAGACAAATAATAAACATAGACTAATAATAATAATAATAAAAATAATAATAATTCTCACCCTCACAATACTCCAAACTAGGAGTACCCCAGAAGCAACCACATGCTTGTGCGGAGGAGGGGGGCAATTACTATTATTTTGTCTTCGTTGCCATTTGCCATTTTCAATACAATACAGACCCTGCCAAGATAAAAATGTTTAATAACATTATTTGTCTGAGTTAGTAATAGAAATCTAAAACAAAACAATGCAATGATTGCACCACTGCCAAACTTCTTCATAAATTTATCTTGTACTTACGAAATAAATGTACAACCAACGTTAAAAAACATCAATTTGGAGCAATTAGCTGATATCTACAATCTACATAGAGTAAATATTTGGACAGTTATCATTTAACAATAAATTTTACTGATTTTGTGAATTTATTGATCCTACTTGGTCTATAAATAAAGTCCTTAATAATATGCTTATTCTGGCTAACGTGGCAACATTGCACGAGCTCTTTGTAATCGATGCGCAATTTGCTTTATTATGCCCCAACAGCTGATCCAGAGTTCGTTGAGATTTCGCCGGATTTTGTTGATATGTTTCTAGTGTTTATTTTTGCGTTATTCTTGTTTTTTGGGGTTATTGGACAAAAGACATATAGTTAAGTTAGTAATTAGTGAATTAGTGTAGTTTTAAGAACGATGGGAAGAATAAAGTGTTGGATTTGTGGCATAGGAAACGTAACCTCTGGTTATCATATGATGCAGGCAGGTTGTTAAATTTGTTGTTTTTGTTTTGAGTAGGCATTTTTTATGTTGGCTGATTACAATGCCGCCTATATAGTCTATGTTTATTATTTGTCTAAGGTTTTCATTTACGTGGTAGATGCATGCTGTGTGCTGTGTGTGGGCCAAATCTCTGTTAACTGCCGCACCGGCTGTGGAGGTTCCTACAGTAAGGTCCCAAAAAAAACTTTGATGATTTTGATTGTCTAAAAGTGCGGGGTAATGGCGATTGGACTGACTTGGTCATATTCGCGCTTTTAGACCAGTGACTCTGACTCTACTAGGTATTATATGTACGGTGCCCTACTTACTGCTAAAAATATATCGATCATTGGATCCTAAAAACCAAGGGACTGGGCAAATACCTTCGTTTGGCTGGATGAGAGACGGGAGTGAATTAATAAACTAAAAAGTGTTTTCTAAACGTATAATTGCCTTCGCACAAATTTCTGTTTTAGTAAAGGAGTTACCCACTCAAATGTGTAACAATCTATAGTTACAATACCTATTTATACTTTTCTATTTTATTCAAAGGACAACAATAAAACTTATAATAATTTGTAAGCAACAGCGCAGAATAAATAACGCTGCGTGTGGTTAGTCTGTGGCAATAGTTTTTATTCGAAAGAAGTCATCACTTTATCATGAATAATTTATCATTATAAAAGTAGCATCTTATGAAAAGCAAAAATTGACAACAGAAAAAGCATGTCCACTAAAAGCTGAACCAAAATGCATTTCAATAATTAAAACGCAAATGTGCACATGAAATGATATCACGGTTGTAAAAATGATCCTTTAAAGAAATTGCGAGTTTTTTTATAAACCAATAGATTGTATTGTCTTTTTACCCCTCCCTCCTTAACCATTTATTTTTTGTATTTTTTAACCATTATGTGAACATTTATACAGTGTGCAACATAAGGGATTTTTTTTATTAATTGCACAACCAAAATACAGATATTGCCGAAAGTTGATGCACGTTCAATAATCATATTAGGTGCACTTAGAATGGTTGGAAGTTAAACAGCATACAGGGTAGGTAAAAAATATAAAAATTGTGCAGGAGTAAATTACCCTTATTTCGGAAAATTCAGCAAAATGTTGTTTAGGATTAAATTGATATGCCTAAATACAAAACATGACTTCATAAAAAAAAATTTCGTCAAATAATTTCCATAGTTTTTTAATAAACATTTAAAATACAAATTTTGCACCTTAAATGAGAGTTTTTTAATACACACATTATCATTACTAATGTTTTACCTTATTCAGAAGAATTTTTGCGACATTTTAAAGTTTTGTTTCATATCGTTGCAACAAACATGAAGTTTGTGATTCACTAAAAAATTAAAAATCTAAGTTAATTTTACAAATATGCTTGAATTTGAACAAGCAAAATTTACTTAATTTTGATTAATTTGTGAAAAAGTTTAGGGTGCATATTAAAAAAAAAATTTGAAAATAATTAGTGTTTTTCAAAAAAAAAATTCTTAGGAGGTCATGTTTTGATATTTAGGAATAACTTTTAATTCTAGACAACTTTTCTCAATATCATTTTGCTGAATTTTCTGAAATAAGGGTATACTTTACTTTTGTACAATTTTTTATATTTTTTGACATACCCTGAATGCTGTTGACTTGCAACCATTCTAAGTGCGCATAATATGATTGTCAAACATGCACTAACTTTCGGCAATACTTGTATTTTGGTTGTGCGATTGATAAAAAAAATGTTGCACACTTAAATGACCACACTGTATAGGGCGTCCTAATACATAAGTGTTGCAAAGTACATGCTGAGTAGAATGAAGGGATATTTACGAGTGGCCCCTGGGGATAACATGGAAAATGGAAAAAATAAATCTGTTAAATTTTCTGACCCCAAAATGTACTGATCCATTCGCTCCGCTCCACTCAATCAATATGTTTTTCGGGCTAGTGACGATGTAGGTACATTTTCATACTTTCGATGGGCGTGTGTGGAAGAATCGGTCAAAATCTCGATTTTTCTTTACAAGATTACGCCCTTATTTTTCAACCCTTTAGTACGAAAGCGTAAAAGGGCTACAGCGGTGATTTATTTTAAATTTCGACTTTTTTCTGGAAGTTTAACTAAATTTCGACTTTTTTTTCTCGAAATTTAACTAAATTTCGGCTTTTTTCTCGAAGTTTAACTAAATTTCGACTTTTTCCTCACTTCGAATGCTGACTTCGAACAAACGTGTATTGGGAGATACGGCACGAAGTTTGGCTTCTATGCTTGGTTCTAACTTTATTGTTCTTTGGTCCTAATCCTGTCGCAGGGTTGTCAAGTGTACGGTAATTTTCATTTTTCAAACTGTACGGTATACGGTCCAAATCCAGTACCGTACATTGAAAGTATAGGTACGGTAATTTGAAAACACGAAAAATTTACAGTTCACGCCGAACTTTCAATTTCAGTGCAGGAGTCAGGTAAAATTTATAACTAGAACACGCCGGTTCCCAGTGACATAGTCTTAGTGACAGATATTCAATACTTTTTACCAGCTTTTATTTAACTTGCCCTGTTAGTATCTTATGTATGTGTGGGTCGAATCTTGCAAGCTGAATTATTAGAACCACTTCTTGACATCCGATTGAGCTGAAATTTTGCATACACCTTTAGTTCTGGTGACAATAGAATAGAGGAAGAGACCCAAATTTGAAATAGGTGCCTAATTTGAGATAGCTCCTTATAAACGGATATGTAACGCCATCTAACAGAAATAGCCTAGACTAATTAAAATAAACTGCGGTGTAGTGTTAAAGTGGTAGTTGAGCGCTTCAGTTCGTTTGTTTCTGTACAAAAGCACGTTTGGTGTGATTTGACTGATAAATCTTTTTTGATAGTGTAAATAAACCGGCATTTATAGTCAAGGTAAGTAAGGTGTAAAAAATTGTATGTGTCGTAGTAGTTATTATAGGAGGTATTGCTTGATGATGTCTCATAAATCTGGCACTATTTTTTCATAACTAACCTAAAACACTGTTGTCAATTTTTTTACTGAAAATTCCTAATTTGAGATACCAAATGGGTTCTGTAACTGAGACTACCTCAAATGAAGCACCCAAACAATATTTTCATTCTTTTGATTACAGATGCCAAAAAAAAAACACAAGAAATGGGACTCTCATGCTATGGTAGAAGCTGTAAAGGCAGTGCGTAATTGGGACGACGGTCTGACTCAAATTAGTCAGCCTGTCTCAAATTAGGCAACCTTTTATTTTATGGGCCAATTGACAAATAATTTGTCTAGGTTGCTATTTTAATTTTGTTTCTTTGCATCACTGTTTTGTCAATACACTAAGCAAGTATTCTAATACAATATTAATAAAAATTTGTTTAACCGTGAATTTTATTTCGAATGTACAAAAAAAGTGCCTCAATTTTGGGTCCCTTCCTCTATGCAATGCTCAATATTGTAATGCTTTCAAAACGGCCGTCGCCACAAGACGGCGGATGATGTATTTTTTTGTCAAACCCTTTAATATGGGTATCAAATGAAAGAGCTTGAAGGGTAGAAAACGATAAAGTTAATGACATCGATATCACACTAAAATCAATATGGCCATCGGTTCAAGATGGCGGATTACATTATCTTTTCAACCCCCTTAATATGAGTATCAAATGAAAGGGCTTGAAGAGTAGCAAAGGATAAAGTTAGTGATATCACACTCAATTCAATATGGCCGCCGCTCCAAAGATGTCGGATTACCTATTTGAAACCAAACATGGGTATCAAATGAAAGGGCTCGCTGGGTAGAAAACAATAATGTGAATGACGTCATATACTAAATCCAAAATGGCTTCAAGATGGCTGATTACCTAATGCATAAGAACCTCGAACTTCAAGAAAAAAAGTCCAAATTCAGACGAACTTCGAGAAAAAAGTCGAAATTTAGTTAAAACTTCGAGAAAAAGTCGAAATTTAGTTATACTTCGAGAAAAAAGTCGAAATTAAAATTAAATCACCGCGGTGGCGTACTTCGTACTTCGTACTTTAGCCACCTGCACCTTTGATTTTCCGAAGCCAGGTTCTATTAATTAATCATTTAATGAACACGGCTTGAATTGTAAAAAATGAAAAATAGAATTTTCCATATGTTATTCCCCAGGGACCATTCGTAAATTTCCCTTAATTCTACTCAACATCGACGTACTTTTCAACCCTCTTCGAGGCTTGTATGCGAAAATGGGGCACCTAAATCTGTCACTATCTGACGGTCTAAAACTTGTGTTTTTTAAATGGAACACTCCGAATATTATAGGCTCGCCTTGTTGCCTGTTTTGTAGTTTGCGACATCTAAGTTATAGCCAAGTATTCATTCAATAATAATAATTAATGATTTAAATTTAACGTAATTTCTTTACTATAAAAAAACAGGTTGCATATCAAATTTGGGATATGCCGAAATGCAGCAATATTTTAAGGGCTAATGCTCATCATCAATATTTATATTTTCTTCTATCTAAATTATACCTGCAAAGGTTCTATTTTCCAAACAATAGGCATCAAAAGTGCAAAATTGAAAGCTTCAAGGTCTAACTTCAAAACACCTGGACCAATTATTATACAGTGTCCTCCAAAAAGTTCGCACCATAGGGGGGCATTTTTTATTTAATGTTTTATTTTGAAATTTAATTTGGGGGTTACTTTTTGCTTGAAAAAAGATTTAAAATGACCCACGTGGTCATGTGACTTTCGTTATCTGTCAAAAATGACATTTAAAAAAATATATCGCCAATAATGGGTTTATTTGTTAAAAAATCAAAAAGTTTTACTTGAAAAAGTTGTTTCTTTTTTAATTCTACGTAAGTGAACCAAATTTGAACGCTCTAATAAGAGATTTAGTTTTTTTGCCAATTTTTTATATTATATTATTTATGGAATTTCTGAAAATTTTAAAAACTTGTAACTTCTTAAAAAAAAATTACATCACTAGCTTTATCATTCTATTAACTTTTTATTACTAATTACCCATAAGAATAGGTATTTTTCAAAAGAAAATCATATTAACGCTTTAAAATTCTGCCAACATAATAATAAATTAAATTATCATCAAACTATTTTACGTATCTAAGCAAAATTCTTGACTTTTTTGGAACAAATAATTATTACCTTTAAGTTTAATTTCACATTAATCGATGTTGATGAGTAAGCCATGGAGAGAATTGAAGCAATTGTTTTTACCATTCTCCGCATTAATTAAACTGTGAAATAAAAACAATTGCTTCAATTCTCTCCATGGCCTACTTATCAATATAGATTAATGTGAAATTAAACTTAAAGGTAATAATTATTATTTGTTCCATAAAAGTCAAGAATTTTGCTTAGATAAGTAAAACAGTTTGATGATAATTTAATTTATTATTATTTTGGCATCAATTTAGAACTGGAAAACGTAATGTAACCAAATTTATACCCTAAATGCTAGACTGTACATCAACTTTGCAGCAAACTTAACAGAATTTTAAAGCATTCATATCATTTTCTTTTGAAAAATACCTATTCTTATCGGCAATTATCAATAAAAAGTTAATAGAATGATAAATCTAGTGATATAAAAAAGTTTTTACGAAGTGTTTAAAATTTTCAGAAACTTCACAAATATTAAAAACTTTCAAAAAACTAAATCTTTTATTAGAGCGTTCAAATTTGGTACACTTACGTAAAATTGAAAAAGAAACAACTTTTTCAAGTAAAACTTTTTGATATTTTAACAAATAAACCCATGTTTGGCGATATATTTTTTTTAAATGTCATTTTTGACAGATAACGAAAGTCACATGACAACGTTTGAGTGGGTCATTTTTCATCTTTTTGAAGCAAAAGGTAACCCCATAATTAAATTTAAAAATAAAACATTAATTAAAAATTTCCCCCCTATGGTGCGAACTTTTTGGAGGACACTGTATAACATCTATACATCGTTGGAATCGCAAAAATATTTAGATATACACTGGGGGTTCCATTAAAAAAACATAATTATATCTACAGGGCGACCTATTTGAAATGAAAGCACCCCGTAGAATTTTTATTTTTCATCTAATTTTATCCTGTTTTTTTTTTCCAAAAATGGGATACAAAAATTTTATTTTGATGGAAAATTTCGGGATTTTATCTCAAGGCCTACTACGAATTTTTTTTCTCGCAAAAATTACGAAATACATTTAGCGACTATTTTAACTCAAAACTGACAACATCATTGGATTAGGGATCGTCTAATATGGGTTTGTTTCGTTAAAAATTACAACTGTTAAAAATACTGCCAAATAATCAATATTGAAAATTTATAAATATGACTTCTCCCGTAAGAAATTAATTTTTATTTCTACTCTTTAAACACAAAGAACTGTAGTTATTTAAAACATTTCGAAAATTAAATACGACTTTTAATGAGTTTTTCAAATAAAATAAAATGTGTCATCTGTGGCTTCATCTATTTCAAATCGGCTACATCACTAAATTTTGAATAATCTGGACTTGATTATCGACATGTTTTGAATAACTGCAGTCTTTTATGTTTAAATCATATAAATAAAAATTGATGGCAATCCTATGAAAAATAAACTTTTTACAGGAAAAATCAATTCATAAATTATCAATATTATTTATTATATTGCAATACTTTTAATAATTGCTATTTTATAATGAAACTTGGTACAAACCCATTTTAGATGGTCACGAATCCAATAACAACAAATCGGTAAATGATTTTCGCTATTTGTTACTAAAAAAAATCATGGTAGGCCTTGAAAATTGAGAGTAGGCCCTAAAATTTTACACGAAAATACAGTTTTTTGTGACCTAACTTTATAAAAACAAACCGGCTAAAATCGGATGAAAAATACAAATTCTTCCCCGGTGCTTCCATCTCAAATGGGCCACCCTGTATATCTGTGTCACTCGATGTTCAATTGTTTTTCTGAAAATGCATTCAAATAGCTTTGTTGAAACCCTATAACTTTTCTGTTTAACATTTCTTTCTAGGTCAAAAAATAAAAAAGTTAAAGAGGGGGGGGGGGGGTTAAAAATAACTATGAACACTCTGTACGTAGGTAATCCAAGAAATTATTTTTTTATACTTTTTTAATAAAAATCAAAAAGTTGATTAAAATTTAACTAAAATATAGCTTTAGCTTAGCTTTTTGTCATGAAAATGAATAAGGGCGACATTGTTATGTCTTGTTCCCTCTAATAACAATATTCTTTAAAATAGGGTTTTTAGGTGCTGGGCAATAGTCTTGAGTGAGGTGCGCGACCTCTAAGTGAATTTTCTAGCATTTGCCAATTTGAACTAAAAATATCTTAGATTAATTTAAATAATGATAATAATGATGATAAGTTGTGGATGGAATTCGATGAAATATACAATGTGATTGATTTTATTAAAATGACTAAAATATACAGTTTGACGAGTTGTGAGGTAATTTCAGACAGGTCACTCTGTAACATATTTTGTCGATGATACCTGGACAATAAAAAGTATTTTTGTTCAGAAGTTGATATGCATAATATTTGGTTTGGTACACGAATACGAATGCTTTCTTAATTGGACATTTTCTAAATGATTCAAAGTTATTTTAAGCTTTTTAGCGTTAGACGAGAAACATTCGACAAGTTAACTCCCATAAATTATCAAAAAGTGAACTAATATTTAATAATAAAAGTAAAATCTATATCTGTAGTTCTATACTCAGCATGCCCGACCATAATCGGTCAACTAAAATCACTGCTATAATGTCCAATCCTTTCCCTATTACTTATAACATTATATTATATTTTCAATTTTATTTTAATTCCGTCGCTGCTAAAGTGTTCCATTCATGTTCTACGCTGATGTTTTCAGTTGTTCCGTGACCTACACTTCTATAACGTGTGCGGTCAACCTCTTAAATTTTTAATTATGAGCTGACCGCAAAGTAGTCATAATATCTGAACTTTAGTCGAACGTGTTGCTAAATGCTAGGTTTTATAGACGGTAGGTACTGTACTAAATATAAGAGAACAAAAAAACATCTAGGTATCTACATCTTTATCCAAAATAATTGTTACTTTTCGACAGCAAACTTGAAATATTTTCTATATGCAGTATGTGCAGGTATAGTTGACGAAGTCGCCAGTTTTCTACTGACTTTTCCAATCGGCTTGTTAACCACGGGATCTCTGCCCTTTTGAAATAAAGTGTTAGCTCCGATATAGAAAAGAATCTGGCAAAGGTTGTAAGGTAACTTTAACTTGCTAAGATCAAAGTAGATTTATTGAATGAAATATGTTACAATAAACAATGTCTACTGCCATAATATAGTCCTCCTTACGGCAGAATGCGTGCGACGTAAGGGGGAAGAACTCGCAAATATTATAGAATTAGTCACAGTTCAGGGGCGTAGCTCAATTTTGTGTGACTGACTGACTTAATTTTCATACGATTGTTATTTAATTTATTGTTAATATTATTCTTAACGGTGATGCCTTAGACTATGGGGGAAGGCAAACCCTTATAACATTGGCAGTTATTTCTCGTGCTTGAGAATGCAACGTTCTTCCCTGTTAACGCATTTTGCACACGTTAACTCCCGAACATACGAAACGCCACTGAGCTCTCTGAGCCGGCGGAAAAAACCTGCCAGCGGCCTTAAAAATAAGTTCTGTGTGGTAGACTAAATACGCAGTTAACTTAAACTTAACTTAACTTAAACAAAAATGGGTAAGTGGTCCCGTGATGCGAGCTTTTTTTCGGTATAACAGAGTTCAGAAATTCGGCTTCAATATGATAAAACTGGTATTCGCCAATAAATAACGACTACTCGTATAGGAAATCTCGCAACGCTGCCCGCATTCTTTAGAAACGTTTTCTTACGTGCTTTGGGCTATAGCAACTAAACTACAACGAACATAAATATTTTAAGGTCACTGAAATATGGCAAAGGCTATACAAATATAATTTGATTCCAAGCGTTTTTTAATTAAAAAAGTGTTTAGAAAATTATAGGGATTGGTTACAAACATCTGAAATATTTCCCTATAAAGTAAAATCATTTCATTTTTATTTTTTAGGAATTTTTCTAATTATTTACTTTTAATGGATCGTTTACTTGCAAAATAATTTCTAATTATTGCGAACTGTAAATTGGGACAGAGTCTCAAAAACCAACATTATCCCTTGGAGTGCTGATAAGGTCAGCTCATGACAAGAGTATGAAAATATTACATTCGTAATAAAAAATAGAATCTCAGAATATGGAATTTATGTAGCTGTGACACTCGAAAAACTAATGTAAGGTGGCGATGGCGATTTTCACGAAATTCATAAAAATGTTAATCAAAAAGTAAGGATTTCTTACTAAGGTCATATTTTGATATTTTGGCCAGCAGCGAGCTGTCGGTCAAGGGATGACGTTGACTTTTAGGATTGATTATCACAAAATGCTAAAAATAAGCACTTACTTCAACACATTGTACAACGGAAACCATTTTGTTTGCGATATTAATTATTATTAATGTCATATTATTTCGACATTTTCTATCGATTCTAGAAGTTGTGCTGATAAAAGTTGGACCCTCGTAAAGGATATGTGATTTCAGATTTCTTTACAAGAAATCTGAAGGCATTTTTATTATTAAATATCCTTTGAAAAGTATTACTTTCGATGTGTTGAAAGGCGAAATTTTGGTAAAAATATCCCTTGACTGTGAGCTAGCCAAGCCAAGCCAAGCTAAGGATTTTAATGTTGGTTGAACATTATCGGTAAATTGTTTTAGGGATGACATCATAAAAAATGTAGGCTAGATTTTCCGTGACTTACATGCAAGCAAACAGACTTGGAACATTTTGAAATCGTAGTACCTATTTACAGGGATAACCTCCTCTTACGAACATATGACGAGCAAGAAACAGAGTTGTTAGGTTCAGTTTTTACTCTTACAACTACCTCAGGTGTATATGTGTCGCTTTTCCGAGTTAAATGACTACTTTGCGGTCAGTGCCCAGTTAGTGCACAGAAATAGAGCACGCTCTTGACGGGCTGTGTTTCCAAACTATAGGTGGAAGACTGTCTAACGATGCCATCGAGACGGTGATGAGACGGCCCCAACGGTCGACACGCGTAGTTCGTTAAACGTCGCAATAAGAAGTGGCCTAGAGGAAATTTGGAGGGTTTAAGGATACCAGGATAGCTGTCCACTGTAGTTTGGAACACAGCCATGGTATCCTTGCCGCCTCCCAGGTATACTTACGCTTCAAGCGAGCCGTAGTTGACGTTAAATTTTTGATGTTCACTTTATATGCATGCACAGTTCTCATCACAATCAATCACCTCTTTATGCATGTTGGCATGGCCTACGATATTTCAATTACTTTTTGCATGTTACAATTAAGTTTGCGAAAATGAAAGCGGCGAATTGTATCCGAAATCTTTTAGAAGTTCACTGTTTCGCAAAAGCAATATTTTCATGTAAGTACACAATTTATTCATGCAAAAATGAGATAAGAGTATCGCATAAAAATAAGGTAAGGTCAAGCCGCTTTTGTTTTTGCCACACTGATACTGATGGCAATCAAGCACATTGGGGCCTCTCTCTGGTTGTCTTTGGTTTAAATAGCTTCCAACAAAGATGAGTTACAAATGAATTAA
The DNA here is from genome assembly GCA_963920635.1 of Pseudeuparius sepicola. NCBI lineage: Eukaryota > Metazoa > Arthropoda > Insecta > Coleoptera > Anthribidae > Pseudeuparius > Pseudeuparius sepicola. The sequence continues at coordinate 38,032,616 of OY987302.1, read as the reverse complement.
CCAATAATTAGGAACTTTTAAAAATGCAATGCACAATCATAAAGTAACCGGCACATAGTTTGCAACAATGTATTTTTATTACGTTTGATATATCGACAAAATTCTTTATTAGAATCAATCACCTCTGATGCTAGTCCGATACCATGCAACCCTCCAGTTTGATAAGAAATTTTAAATAATACCTACTTTTCAAATCACAAAAATTTTACTTTGAGCACGTATGTATAAAGTGGCAAGTTAAAAAAAGTTATTGTTGAATCTCTGAGTGTTGCAATAGTTCATTGCTAATTCGCAGTTCTAAAATTTTCGACACGCCAGTCCACTTATTAAAGCCCCACTTTACTTAAAATTGCATAACGATATTGATCCACCAATACAATGCTTCTATATTTTGTAGTTGTCATGGCAACTAAAAAAAATACCGATAAATGTTTGAATATTAAAAAAATATAAAGAGAATTAAATCAGCAAAGTGTACAGATAAGATGTCACCTTTAGGTATTTACTTTGTGTTTTTTATTTGCAAAAAATTAGGTCCAGCAATTAAATTGCAAGGTACCGAAAAGGCACCGAAAAACTTCAATCCCTTTGCCTTTACTATCAATAATGCGCGATCTTGTAACCCACCTATTATAGAAAATGAAAATCTTGGAATTATTCAAAAAAGTGAACATTAAAACTGGACAAATCCGTATAATCTTCATTATTTATCAAAATAATCGAATGAACTTTTCTGCTGAACTGCTTCTTCAGAGCCTGCTTAAACGTTCAAAACGCAAATCCGGGGCCGGCTACAGTTCCATATGCCAAAGTTGAACAAAAAATATAGAGTTCCATTCTGCAGGGGGTCAAAGTTGAGCAAAATAGTAATTCTATAAAGATATCTGTCGAGTTAAGTGTGCCATAGAATCCCGCCAAAACAGTTGAAAACTCAACAGGACCACTCAAAGTTTAGGTGTGCAACTCCCTGTATATTTTTGTTGTTGTTTAAATTTGGTACCTATATGAGGATTTTGGGTGTCCTGATTAACGCTGTGGTATCCAATTTTAAATAAAAAAGTCGCTAAATGGTTTTCGTGAAAATTGAGGGTATAAAGAAAATCGTAACCGGCCCTGGATACTGGATATGCGTTTGCACGTTTGAGCAGGCTTTGAATAAGCAGTTTGTGCTGCCTTACCTAATAGGTAAAATTACTGGACTTTAGATTGAGCAATCTCGTAATCCTCAGTGTCGTAACTATATTTTGGGTGCGGAAGGGACAGTTCGTAATAAGAAAAGCAACTATCACCCAGTTAACATCTAGGTACATTGGACTGAGAAGATTTCTGAGAGAAATATGAAATATACTATCGAAAATGTGAAGTAGTGGCATTTAGTAGGTATCCATTTAGATTCCAGCAGCCCATTATGTAAGACTTAAATATTAAGTTAAATGTGTTCTAGGTATACCCCAATGAAATACCTACTATATTTCCTGTCATATGGCTTGAAGGTAAGCTTAGGATGAATGTGATTCACCTTGTGCACGGGACCATTATAATATTTCCTAATTTCTTCGCATTACCTTTTTTAGATTTTGTTAATAAATTTAAATATACCTACTTTTGGCCTAAACAACTACTTGTAAAAAATAAAATGTTGAATTTTAGCTCTTGCCAAATATCGAAGAAAAATGTTTTAGAAATATGACTAAAAAATTAATTTTCTTTTAAAGCATTTTAAAGTCTTAGGTTATAACTCTGTACGGCCGTTCCTTAAATATATGGCAATAATGAAAATGTAAAATTACTGATTTTTTTAAATAACATGGGAATATGGAAGTGACTGTAGATAGTCTTGATATCTCAACTTTGATAATTTAACCGTATATCTCTTTTCAAAGAAGTATAAAATACTTCGTTGAAAAGACTGGCAACTGGCTACACTGCACATATTATGAGTAGTATAGCCAGTTACATATGTCTAGATTCACGTTATGAAAACGATTGTGAAGATATAACAAATTCGATAAACTTTTTAGTTGGTGTTAGTTTTTTATACCACATTTTTACCTTTTTGAGTAATTCGAAAATTATCATTTTCTATAGTAGGTTGGTTAGAGGAAAATACAAGATCATGCATTATTGACAGTCAAGACAAAGGGATTGAAGTCTTGCGGCGTCCTTTCGGCACCTTGCAATTTAATTGCTGCACCTAATTTTTGCAAATAAAAAACACAAATAAGTACCTACTGAAAGGTGGCATCTTTTCTAACCCATCCCTAAGGAAAATTCAAGTCCATGACTTTAAGTGCAGAAATGCAACTAAAATCTCGCAATTCAGACTTCGAACTCTAATACAGTAAATTTAATTGGATTTATATAGGTACAAATGCAATTCATTGGGTAAGAAAAATTTTCTTATCCATCGATAGTACATCATATAGAAAGCTTAAATCTGAATTTTCGACCATCAACCCTTTGCAGGTTTTCCGCCATCTTGAATTTAGTGGTAAATAATTAGTTTTTCGCGGATAACAGCTGTATTTTTAATTTTACCAATCAAATAGTCGATGCCATTTTTAAAGGAAAAAGGGTGCTCTACAAATTGGTTCTCCTGTGATTTTCTTGAATTTTGCATATATAACAAGTTATAAGAAAATAATCGAGAAAAAAGAGGTTTCAACTTTTTTCACATTTAATATGCTAACGACAGCGCGAAATTTTCTTAACAAAAGTTGTTCACTACAAAATTACCTATGATATTTGTCTGAACAACTTTTTTCTATCAGCAATAGTTTATTTCCGGCACCGTCTCAAAGTTGCGCGCAACGTCTCCTGTCACCTCGTAGCGCCAAAGTACGCGCGCTATATCTTGACTGTACTTTGCAAAATTTCCCAAGTTTTTTATACCTTACTGTACTTTATGTAAAGCATAATAATTAATTGTGTCCGCGCGCAGTAGTTTATGGTACAATGACGAAAAGTTGAGTTTTTCGGACGGATGCAGACTTCACCGGCAGAGGCGCAGTCGAGGCTGGCAAACCGCAGCAGTACATGTATCATACCAATATTTTTTATTCGAATGTGCTTAAATATATAGGTATATACTTATTTAAAAAAGTAGAAAATTAAGATCAGAGATGATACTGTATAGTTTTCATTGCAATAAATCCTAGTTACCTATATGAACTTCTAGTGGGCCATGGAATAGAGCAAACTATTGAACTGTCAATGTACCTGAACAGAAATTCAGGGTATACTCGAACGTTCGTTCGCCCTCGTAAAATAAACTAGACCGCCATTGGGCACCAATTTTTAGCCATCCGGCAGAGGGCGCTGGCGCCCACCTGGATAGCCACCATATTGTGTGCATTATAGGGGATTTAGAGTGCATTCTAGGAAAAAAGCGAAATTTGTGTTGGCAACACAAAATGACATTTGATAACGGCCAACCACGGCCCTCTTGCATTTTACATTTGACAGCCAATTGCGTATGCGCCCAAATATGGCCGACCATTCGGTGGGACATAATAAAGCAGTCCAGTTTATTTTACGAGGGCCGTGGTTCAAGTACATCTATACCTACTGAATTTCTGTTTCTTATAACTTGTTATATATGCAAAATTCAAGTAAATGTCAAGAGAATAAATTTTCAGAGCACCTTTTTTCCTTCAAAAATGGTATCGGCTATATCTTTGGTAAAACTAAAAATACAGCTGTTATCCGTGAAAAACTAATTTACTCCAAAATTCAAGATGGCGGAAAACCTGCAAAAGGCTGATGGTCGAAAATTCGGATTTAAGCTTTCTATATTGTGTACTATCGATGGATAAAAAAATGTTTCTCACCCAATGAATTGCAATATTAAACCTTAAATTTACTGGACTACTCGGAATTCAGTCGGAAATCGGACTTTAAAGTTTGAATTCGGACTTTAAAGTCGGAATAATAAAAAAATAATAGGTGGCCGTTATACGTTATACTTGGACCTATTTTCATATTTACATTTTTAACAACACAAATAAATGTTGCTATATTCTTTTCAAAATATATAATTTTTGCGGCTCACTCTTACTTATAGGTACGTATAAGGAAATAAATGTCTTTCTTCGTTAATTTTAACGTAAATTTTTATATCCAACTTTAATGTATAAAGTGATCCAAATTTCGCGCCCTGGTATTGTGAGAAAACTAAATGAGAAAAATATACTGCTTTATGGGTAGGTATTAAATGGGCCATTCTAAGGAAGAGTTTTTGGTAGAAACAAAGAAAATTGCCAAGAAATATAGTATTAAGAACAAGGCCAACATAAATAATTTATCGAATGCCGAATATTTCAGTCAACGTCGAATGCAAATATATTCAGTAAAACCAATGAATCCACTATGTTTATAAACTCCTATCACACACGAGTATGTTTGTTCAACAGACATCAATAAAAGTAGGAATAAAATATACATATAGTAATATTCCTGATGTGGATACATTTTCGACAAATAATATGTCAAATTTGGATTTTTCTGGGATCTTCCCTTGTGATATAGGTAATTTTCCGAAAAATATAAACACACAGACGAACATACAACTGCATGTTGTGAAGGAGAATGATTGGAATGAAAGTTCAAAATTAAAGGAACTTTTGAAACAATATTAAGCAATGTTTCAATTGTCGACTTTAAAAAAATTATCGATACCAGCTGATTTTTATTCGTTATTTTCACATGTTTAAGGTGGTAGCACAGAATAAATGTAGGCTATATATTCTGTGGTGGTAGGCACGTTCCACAATTTTTGTCCGACGATTTTTTCTCGTGCCTTTCAAATGCACGTCTTTCGGAAAAATGGGAGGGGGAAAGCCGCGATTACGAAAATTTTCTCAAAAGAAAAGGGCGAAAATTTTCGCAAAGGAAAAGGGCGGTAGACTAGGCGCAATTAACCCACACTTATAAAAAATTATAAGAGAGGATATGTATAAATTGCACTTATCTCGGCGGGCACCAAAACTATAAAATTAAACCCTTTTTTGTTTCTAACTTTTACACAAACCTCCGACAGAATAGCCAGCTTCCACCACTGGGTGTAAATGCCAACCACAATACAAATGTTTTAGTTTAGCACAAACAGTATTATTTGCAAAAGAGGCTGTCTTCGCAGCTTTTTTGCCAGTTTTCTCAGTTCAGGGCGTTGTTTTAAGTCGGTTGTAGCACACGACTAGCCAGGCAAATATAAAGATGGAAAAGACGATAGAAATGAAGAAGTTTCATGAATTAAAAATATGAAGAAAACTGAAAGAAGCAAGAACATTTAGATGAAAATCTTTAAGAATAAACAAATAACGAATTCAAAAAGAAGAAGAAACAAGCAAAAAGCATGAATAAGAGAGGCGTAAGATGGAAGAAAAAAGAGGAAACAAGAGAAACTGATGAGTGACCTAGAAGAAATTAAAACCGGGCGAGACAAACCCAACAAAAAATCAGAAGAGATACAAATATTGTTCAGAAAAGAAGATAGCTTATTTTGAAGAAACTGTAGAGAAGAAAGAGAACTGTACCTTACCCGGCTAAGCGGTAAACGACCCATCGGCATCAACCCGAATTTCGAGTAAAAATTTCAGTAAGCGAAAATTTCAGTAAGCGGCTTCAACAGATAATAATAAAAGCAGTAATTATAATAAGTAATATTTCTGGTGTGGGTAGGTACATTCTCAATAAATAAGCTAAATTTGTTGAAATAGAGGGGACTATATTTGTTGTAAGTCGAATTCTCGTGAGAATTTTTTGCAAATTGCCGTCTTGCAAACGACGATTGTCTTCACTTACAATAAAAATTTCCGAAAAATGTAAATACCAGACGAACAGACAACTGAATGTTGTGAAGGAGAGCAATATCTTCCGATTGAAATGGCAGTTAGGGCCAATTTCATAATACTAATGTCTAAAGTATCTTTTGACATTGACATTAAAATTAAAGAAACTTTTGCAACAATAATAAACAATGTTTGGATTGTTACAAAATTTCCTTTAATTTTAAAAGGTTCTTTAGTATGTTTATGGAATTCGGCTTAATCATTTCATTCTTAAATTTTCGTCCTTTGGAAAACCTAAAACGAACACAAGTTAACCGCCTGCCTTCAAGCAAAGAACACCTAGATACTTCAAGGTATTATTACAATTTGACTTACAGCCGGGTATACTTACGACTAAGTTTTAGGCATTTTGAGATTTCAAATTGTAGAAGGAAACGATAAAATAAAAGTTTTTTCGCCTCTCCACTTCAAACTTTTACAAGAAATGTTTCAGTTTAGCACAAATAATGTCCAGAACAAAGATAACCCAATGTCTCGTCCTAGAAATTGCAACCGATACCAGTTAGCCTAGGTTCACTTCTTTTAATTTATTTTTATACGCAATGCTTCTTGTAAAACTAACTGACATGAGTGAGAGGCCTCGTGGCGGGGTGGACCGGGTATACCCGCAAGCCATTTTGCTGGTTTTCTTACCCAGGGCTTTTCTAGAGTCGGTTGTGGACAAGCACTTCGACTAAATTAAAAAAAATACTACTTACTACGTGGCCCTTCTACACTTCCGTACACACATGTACAATAGCAGAAAAATCAACATACCTATAATTTAACTACTCTTTATGAAGCCCCCCAACCCCACAGAGCTTATTGTTTTGCATGGACTAAACTACATGAGAAATGAGGAAGTAGTGAAATTGTAACATGGGCGGCGGGCAAAATCTAAATCAGAATATTGCTGCTTTATTTCTTTATGTTCTCCAAACAATCTCTGTAGATGTCGTTGAACATAAGTTCTGGGAAAGCGGCTACTCTTACATGGAATTGGACTCAATGCACACCGCAACTGAGAAAGAAAGAAAGTATTGTTGATGTACCTATTACATGACTGGTTGAGTATTTTTAAAAGATCACGATCAAAACGCAACAACAATAAATTTGGACACCCGTACATTACGAAAGTGTTCTAAATTTAAAAAATCCCAACCCACTCTTGTTGAATATCGTTACAATTATTTTGGTGATTAGGTATATAAAAATTAATATCGAGGGTGAAGCTCGAAGCATTAATTAGGTTTTTATGCCTCCAGGTCTAAGCAGTATGAAATGGTTAGGTGTTATTGCTTCTGGCTCATTTTCGTCTACTGAAATATATGTTAACGGCCTGGAATTTATTGTATACTATCACAGTTAGCAGAGTTTCTTCCTTTGGTCGGACTGATTTTAGGACGATTTTTAACGCACTCTTCACACTTCGGACCATGCGTTCCCACACTCTACCCATGAAGGGTGCTGCTGGTGGATTAAATTTCCATGATATTCCTTTTGTCCCCTTTCAGCTTCAACAAAATTAGTACCATTATCTGTTACAAATTTGATAGGTTGTCCACGTCTTGCCATGAATCTTCTAATAGCTAAAATCGCAGAACTTGTTTCCAAACTAGCTGCTAATTCAATGTGTACGGCACCTATTGTCAAACAAGTAAAGAACACTCCATATCTTTTTTATTCTCGTCTACCTACTAATACTAACAGAGGACCAAAAAAATCAATGCCAACGTACGTAAACGGAAATACAAAAGGTGTTAGTTTTCAACAGGTAAATTTCCAATCTCAGGTGAGACCGGCTTATATTTTCGAATTCTGCACTGCTGACAACTGGAAGTAATCTTCTTAACTGCTGTTATTACAGTCTCAACTCCGATGTGACCCAATAAACAATGATGGTAATCGATGAGTAACTGAACAACTTTGTGTTTTGGATCTAAGATTATAGGGTGTCTCATATCAAACTCTAGATGCAACTTGATACTCTTTGGAAATCTTGTTCTCAGTCGAACTACACCATCTTCGTCCAGATATGGTGACAATTTATACAGTCTGTTATTTTTCGGCAGTTCTTTCTTTTTCTTCAAAATGCATATTTCTTCTTCAAATCTTTTATGTTGACATTTTAAAATCCACAATTTATCAGCATCTTTTATTTCATCTACACTAACCAGTACTTTTTTTAGGTCTTTCTGATTTCTTCTGACTCATTACATACATAAAATGTAAAACAAATCAAGTGGCTCGTATTAATCATAACCATTTAGAAAATCTAAATATATCGGGAAGTGCTTAATATGCCGGAATGGGATCATTTTCAACAAGCAGTAAATTTATTTCAACCTTCTGGAAACAACTTTGTTCGGGCTCTTTGGGGGCCATAAATCTTGCGCCAGCTTTAAAAACGGGAATCCAGAAAACCATTTTTCTGACGGTGAAAAGTTGACATCTTTTATATCTTTTGTTGCCAAATCAACCATGTTTTTTTCAGAATGTACCCAACACCACTGAAATATTTCGGTATTTTCATTAATCTCACACAATCGACAAGCCACAAACTTTAGAAATGTTCTATTTTGACTTCTTATTTGCTTGAGCACAACTAACGAATCAGTCCAGAAATAAATATCCTTTATTTTGTATTCCAATTCTTTGGAGATAATTTTAGCTATTCTGCAAGCTAAAACGCTGCCTGTTCCAATATTGGAATTGTTTGCTAATTTATAGTATCAACTTTATACTTGGCTGTGACAAAACTTGTATATGCTTCTTCACGACATTCTGTTCGCAGGAAAGCGACGGCAGCATAAGCTTTGTCACTACAGCGTCGGCAAAAATATGTGTCCTCGACTCTGCTTATACTAGGAAAATAGTAGGTATCTGCTTACATGGATCGGTGTAAAATTCCGTAAATCTTGCGCCCACTGTTGCAATGTTATGAAAAGTTCTTCAGGTATCTGATCATCCCATTCTATGTTACTCTTCCAAATATTTTATAACAAGATTCTTGCCCTTACTATCAGTGGCGCCAAAAAACCCAGAAGATCAAATATTGACATAACGAACTTAAGTACTTCTCGCTTTGTTGGACGTATGAATCCATTTGCAATACCTTCAGGGATATTTTGGAAATTCAAGGTAAAATTATCTAACGTAGGCGACCAGGACAATCCCAATACCCGTTGAAATGTTTCTGAATCTATTTGAATATTACCAACTTGTTCTGCACGGAGTTTCTCTGGTATCGAGTTAGTCAGCGTATTGTATGAATCCAAATAGTCATCCGCATAATGTTGTTTCGTTATTGTTCTCAAAATGCCTGGAAATTGCTGTTCAAATCTTTCAGCATTTTTATTCTTAACAAACTGAGCTATAGATGGTGATGAAATGGCTCCGAAGATCATTACATTAATTTCATATATGTCTGGGGGTGTCTGAGATACACTTCCTCCATGACATAGAAATCTCTGGCTACATCTGTCTTCTTGCCTAATTAGAATCTGGTGGAATATCTCTCTAATGTCTTCACTAAACGCTATTCTACCTTGACGAAAACGCCACAAGACAGCTACTATAGATGGTACAAAATCGAGGCCTTAGAGGAGAAAGTCATTAAGGCTACTCCCAAATGTTTTTTCTGCAGCAACAACCACTGTTGTCTTGACCAATTAATATTTCTGGCATGGAATTGTTTATAAGATTCAACATTCGGGGCATCTACGTAAGCATAACACTTTGTCAGAAACTCAACATCAATTTTCTGCCTTGGTAAATTTAGGTTACTTAATGTCCTCACCTTTTGCATCCTGCAGAACTTAGGTATATTCGTATCTGCAGAAACTTCTATAGTTATTGTGCGGGAATCATCTTCGTATTTTATTATATCATTGGTCCACTGAAAACAAAGTGGTACCACAGGTCCAGAAACATTAAGTTTTCTATTTTTCGTTTAATGTACTCTATGGTAAGAAATTTAAAACTGATAGTTTATCCGGGGTGAGTTATTCATAAATACATTAATTTTAACAGTGGGTAGAGAAAAATACCCTAAACGCGAAATCGTAATTCAAAAAATTCCAACTTTTTTTTTATTTGGCTCCCTATTTACGACTGCCACTGACTTGCTTCCAGCGCGAATGATGCATCGGACGACGCTTGCCATCATAGGCGTTTCCAGATGTACGAAGCTTTCATAAATTTAATGGAATATTTTTTCAGTACACGATTTGTATTGTAGGCAAATGTTTTGCAAAATGCATGCGGAAATTATGAACAAATGTCAACGCTTAGGTACCTCTCTGATGTGCTCGGTATGCCAATGATTTGATCTCGGAATTGATAAATGCTGGATTTTTTGTTTTTGTTTATTACACTATAATTATCAGTAAAATTGATTGTTGAATTTATTGGGATCTCTTAATTTGCCTCAGCCACTCCATTGCTTGGTGATGCGGTACTCAGCCCGACTACCACGACCAGCTGGATTCCATATGCCGGGAAAACTTCAATTTAATGAAGTAATCAAACACAAAAATACGATCACTGCCGCCAATTTACAAACAGTTGTTCGAATATGCCACCATTATTCTCGATGCATAAGTTCACTGGGTTAATTGCCGACCGACGATTGCCTTCATGTAGCTCCATATACAAAAATCCGAGGGATTAATATCTGGAGACCGAGCTGGGCATCGCACTGGGTCTCCCTTTCCAATCCACCGATTAGGATACTGTGCATCTAAAAATTTTTGGACAGACCTGGCAAAATGTTCTGGAGCTCGGTCATGCATGAACCACATTTCATGCAGGGTTTGAAGTGGCAGATCGCAAATAATTGGTTCAAAAAGTCCAAGTACCTATTCCCATTTAAATTTTCTGGCAGAATATAAGGCCCTTTAAGTCGATCCTGGTAAATTCCTGCCGAAAATTTGTCGACAACCTTCTTCGGAAATTATACCGACAAATAGTATGGGTGTTTTCAACTGACCAGATGTAATTGATTTAGATGTTAAAAAAATGAAAAAGAATTAATTTGGCATATACATTTAATATTTCTCCGATTATCCTACCAAAAATCATCTGGTTTTTGCGCTTGGACCTTTTGAAAATGGTAAATGGTGCATACCGTTTTCCTTTGCAATCCTCCATGCCTAGCAACACAGACCTATATAGCTTCGCTACAGACTGTGTTTTGCCGTATATTATTAGGCGAACCTAAATGGATGTCAAATTCCTCGAGTTTGCCTCTACTGTGGGAATTCGTACAAATAGTGCGACTACCGTGTCAAAGAGGTCGCCGAGTACTACATATTTCCGCTGGAACATTGCCAAATGACGTCTATTCGGCAGATTTTAGAGATAAAACACAATTGCCACCATAGATACAAGCAAATAAACACACAGGCAAAAAGATATTTTTTTATTTGTTTTATGTGCTACCTAAGTCAAGAGAGCCATGCATTTGTCGCTATATTTGGCGTTTATTTTGCGTTTTTATTACGTTAGTTCAAATCTAATGTTAAAAAAAAAATAGAATCCGAAAAATGCAAATATTTTCCCAGTTCCTCTAAATTTGCGGGTGTGTGTGTGTCATAAATTATGCAGGGTGTCCAGTTAGTATGCGGCAGCCTCCCGGGAGCAGGTAGGGGGCGTCAAAATATTACGATTGACCCGTGTGCCACAACAGAAAATGCTCAGAAAATGTATCATCTTACACAGTTACTTTATTCACGAAGGTCCAATAATTTAAATTGTTTTTTATTTGTTGGTTGGAATTTTGTTAAAAATAAATTACTTTTGTGTTTATCAAGACTTTTCTAATACTTCCAGGGCACTCTTGAGCCGTATAAAGTTTCATAAAATTCAGTATTTTGTGATGGCCCAGAGAAAATAATCTGTATATTTTCGTATTGAATCTGTAGAGTTTGAAAAATATCGCGCCTTATTTTTTGATTTGTAGATGTGTTAAAGTCACTAAGTTCGACTCTATAGGTTGGGTCGCGTTTATTTGAGAGAAAAGGATTGAGTTTCTCGCTGCCACTTCGCTGTGCATTTCCCATCATATTCAGAAAGGTTAGTAATTGTACTCTGCCGTCTAAAACCGCTTGTTCTGTGGAATAAATTAGGGAAAACTAGATTGGTAAGTCCTTACCTGGTCAACGCCGGTTTTTCCGTGGCGAACTTAAGTTTTTGTGGCGCCCGGTGGTACCTACCGTTTTTGTTGGAAAAAAAGGCGGTCTGGGCTGAACCGTTGGCGAAATCTTTGGATTATTTCGTCCTCCGCATATTTTTTATATCTTCTGGAGCGCCGTACCTTGCCCTGCCTTACTTTGCCTATCGTTTGCATTCTGGAAAGCCAGTATCGCATGGTGGACTGTTTCTTTTTAAGTGGGCATACTTCCTGCCCGAGTGATTGGGACTGTTATACCCATATCCAGTTCTTTCATCCCTGTGTCACAGAAAGCCTGCAGCTTTGTCTAGTTATCTAAGAAAACCCACAAGAAAGTGGTAAGTGTACAAGTTAGATCATAACTATGAGACAGGTCGAATTGGTGCCTATTTTAGGGTTTTCTATTGGGATGGAGCTTACGACAGTTGCTATAGTTTCTTGCATTAATTGGAATAAATAGAGAGAGAGAGAGCTATCCCTGGATTCAGTGGCGTCCGAACCTACGCAGGGTGCAGCAAAGACGGTTGCAGCGAACTCCTGCCTACACCCGACAAGCGGTTCTGCCAGTTTGGTTTTCTCCTCCGGCTCTTCCCGACTCAACGCCAAACCAGATAAGTGGTGAACACGTATTATTGTCTGACGTTACAATCGAGTTATTTTCTCGCACACTACAAGCAAACTTAGTATCTACCTACTTACTGTGGTCATAATAAGACCCCCCTCATTTTATTTTGAATAGTGATCATATTATTACATAATACTTTTGTCATGAAAGTAAAAGTGTAAACTTTAAGAGTTCGAACTTGAAAAGTACTAGTTACTATAATGCAATTTAATATATTTTTGTGCACGTCTCTAATGACATGTCATAAATAAGTTCATATCCATTTGTAGACGGTTGAGTTCATCCAGATGGATGACTTTTGTTTGTAGGTAGGTCCTACGCCTATTAAAAATGTGTTTTACATACAAGTTGTGTTTGAATGTTCACATGATTGCAAAGTGACACTTGTTTTTTAATCAATGTGGTTTTCCAGTTTTCCAAAAAAAAGCTAGGTGGCGCCCTTTTTCTTTTTTTATGAACATTTGCTTTACGTTAAAATAAATTAAATTGAAAATCTCCTTGCCCACGAACCCTGCTCTTCACCAACCCCATAACTGCCGTACGCATTGTGCACTACCCTTAAGGTAGAGTTACAAATCTTTGCACACCAACACTTTGAGTGGTCCTGTTCTGTTGACCATTCAATTGTTTGAAGGGATTCCACCAGACTTGGTTCATTTATAGTGTCTGGGGCGGTTTTGACCTACTCGATTTTTGACCCCAAATAATTCAGTACTTTGAGATGACACAGAGAGGTACCATGAGTATTTTATAGTAGATTTTTGCACAACAAAACTTTGAGTTGATCATTCAACATTCAACTATTTGAAAATTAAAGGTTTTATGGATTTGTATATACTATACAGGATCCACGTTTATTAATTATAATACCGTGATAAAAGGTGACGCAATCTAACAGAAGCCTTTCATCCATTTCAGCTATTAGTTGATTTCTTAAAATTTCTGGGATATAGACTATTATTATGAATCCCAAATATAATAAGGTGTATGCAATTATTTTGCATTCGCTGAATTCGGCTTGCATCAAATAGCGATGTTAAAAAAGCGGAGTGTCGTCGGCGTAAAAGTGATATTAGCAATAAGATAGGTAGTTTTTTAAATTAAATGTATACATTGCAAAAAGGAGAGGTCCAAGTATGGATCCTTGAGGAATGCCACAATTTATAATGAGTATATTATGCTCCTTCACTTTCAGCTTAACACATTGCCTCCTGTCTTTAATGTAATGTTTACTATCTAATTGTTGGGCGTCATCGCTGAAACCCATATGATTTAAAATTGAGAGAAGCATCTTGGAATTGAGCCGGTCAAAAGCTCCAGAATAATCCAGAAGGACGAGCTCAGTGAGTTGTTTATTGTCGTGAGCATGTATTATGTCGTCGTATTATGTAACGCAGTTATGCAACTATGTCCTGACTGATTAAACGGCAAAATAGAATGTGCCAGACCTCCAAAATTGCCCAAGTCATTATAATTTGGGGGGACTGAATAAAACTTCTACCACGTGTTTCTGAGCTATGTGGAGTAATAATGTCGGGGGGGGGGCACATCATGAGGAGGTAGCTTTCAAATATGGCGGCCGTTCAAAATGTCGACTGTGATGTTTTAAATTTAATTATCTCGAGATCGGGTGGACCAATCTTGAATTTCTTTTTTTCCTAATGTAGGTCAATTAACTCACTACATTTTTGTTGTCATTTTTATTGCCAAGAAACCAGTATTTATCGGTCAAAACTCGAAAAAACAAAAAAGTAGGTTTTTCGAAATTTACGTTTTGCTGTTTATTGGACTAACGGTTGGGATATGGGGAAAGTGTTCTAAATAAAAGTTGTAGAGAAACATTTCACCTTTAAAACACAAAAAAGAAATTGAAGATCGGATCAACAGAATTGGAGATGCAAATCAGTGATCAATAGAACTGGAGATGCAAATCAGTGTTTGCCCATTTCTTGGAAAAATACATCACCCCTGCCAGTCTGCCGGAAAAATATTCGGCCTGCATAATTGATGCAATGGTTGTGCTTCATTCAGGCTTCAGTCCATCAAAGGAGAACAAAAAACGTTTGACGAATTGTCAACGATTTTTCTTAAGCAGATTTTGAATATAGGTCAGAGTTGCTGTAGAATTGGCATAGTTTTTGATGATTACCGCTGAAGGTATCAAATTCAGTGAAATTAAGGGTGGCCACAAAGTGGTTGGTTGGACGAAGCTGTTAAGGAACAGTAACAGCAAAAATAAAATGATAAAATTCTTTGTTGACAGTTGTAAAGAGGATAAATTAAAAAAAACATTGGAAACCATGAAATATTCGTAACAGTTGGTGAAATCTGCTTCAGGATCACGTCTATTGGGAGCGAAACTGTTCCTAAGCTGTTCTGCACTCAAGAAGAAGCCATTCCAGAATGATGTTGCATGCAAGGAACGCCGCTATATCATATGAATCAGTTCTTTGCTTTTCAAACGAAACGGATGTATTAGTTTTGGCTGTAAGTTTATGGAAAAACATAAAAAGCAAAAACTTATGTATTGTGAAAAGAAACAAAAGTGTTTTAACAGTTATTCAAGTTTTTCAAATAGTATCTGCCTTAGGCGAACAGCTTGTTACAGCTCTTATCGGGTATTATTGCTGATCTGGCTGTGACACAGTCAGTGCTTTTGCTGGCCAGGGAAAACTTAAAGGATTTAAGCTTTTGTGCAAAAAGGGGCAAAGATTTATTGAAGCGTTCAGCAAGTTAGGAAGAGATTGGGTGCTGTCTAATGATGTTGATGACACCATCGAGGAATTCGTCTGCCAGTTGTATGCACCCAAGTGCAAGGTGAAAGCTGTTGATAAGCTGTGCTACCAGATGTTCACAGGGAAGGAGGGACAAATTGAGAGCTTCCAAATGCCTCCTTGTAAAGACACCTTGACACAACATAATAAACGTGCCAACTACCAGGCCGGAATCTAGCTCAGAAGCCTGGAAACAGAACCAGTAATTCCGGACCCTTTTGCTAATGGGTGGGAAAAGGACATACCTGGTAACTTGTGAGTTAAATGTTTGAAAGGCTTGCCATCACCGGATTGCGTACTTTCCTTTCTGCGGTGCCACTGCAAGAGGAACTGTGTACCAGAAACTTGCTCGTGCTTAGCAACTCAAATTCGATGCACCGAGAGCTGTGGGTGCAAGGGGTGTACCAAAGCAACAGCAGATGGGAAGAGTACAATAATTATTATAATAACTGCAATAGTGATACTAGTGAAGAAGAATAAATTTAAGTTTAACAGTGTTGTTAATAAGGCATTTTTAATTCCCTTACTTGTTTACACCCTTGCTTTCAAATATGGCGGGAGGCAAAGAGCGCTTGGTCAATACGCTCAATCCCGCCCCGTCGACTTTGAATCTCGACATCTCCAGTTCTATGGATCCGATCTTCAATTTCTTTTTTTTTTGTTTTAAAGGTAAAATGTTTCTCTACAACTTTTATTTAGAACACTTTCCTCATATCCCAACCGTTAGTCCAATAAACAGTAAAACGTAAATTTCGAAAAACCAACTTTTCCGTTTTTTTCGAGTTTTGACCGATAAATACTGGTTTCTTGGCAATAAAAATGACAACAAAAATGTAGTGAGTTAATTGACCTACATTAGGAAAAAAAGAAATTCAAGATTGGTCCACCCGATCTCGAGATAATTAAATTTAAAACATCACAGTCGACATTTTGAACGGCCGCCATATTTGAAAGCTACCTCCTCATGATGTGCCCCCCCCCCCCCAACATTTTTGCTCCACATGAGCCCAGAAACACGTGGTAGAAGTTTCATTCAGTCCCCCAAATTATAATGACTGATTGGTCTGGTACAAGGACTACAAGTATCAAAGATTTTTGGATTCGAAACTCTTGGTAATGGGATGATTGCTTCCATAGTTTAGGAAGTGATCCTCTCTCAAAAGATGGATTTATGATGTGAGCACATATGTACCTGCGTATATTAGCAATAGGTATATGGATGTGAGTTACAAACGAGACAATAAAAAGACACCATTACAACAAATCAATATTTCTCCTGTTATATCCCCTAGCTTTCGACCTAATAATCCGAATCGTCCTTTTGAACTAAGTCCCCTAGGAAGTTGATTTTATGAAGTAAAGGTCTAATATTAAAGCTCAACAAATTCATCCTAAACCTCGCACAAAAAATATGTTTTGTTGAAAATTATAAAATAATAATTTATCTTAAACCTAAACAGTAAAAAAAGAAACAATATAAATTAGGTGCCTATCACAGAATAATATCGAGGAAAGAAAACGTACAACACAAATTCCTGTAATTTAACGAGAAATCCGAATTAAAAAATGACAATGATAGCAACGGATCTCTACAATATTCTGTTACAAAATCCCCGACATCTTGATTGGTTCGTGATTTGTAATAAAAAAATATCGAAACAGTTAAGGCTCAATGTACAGCAAGTGCGTGGTGATTCAAGATTTTGACCCATAAAATGGCTTTTTTCGATCTGTAGCGAGTAACACGAATAATTTTAAACTTTTGGTCAATACAAATTTTAATCTAAGTAATTACTCACATTTTGAGACAAAAGTTATTTAAAAATATTTATCACAATGGCCGTTTTTAGGCTTTTTGCACAAATGCTAATAACGGCCATTGTGATAAATATTTTTAAATAATTTTTGTCTCAAAATGTGAGTAATAACTTAGATTAAAATTTGTATTGACCAAAAGTTTAAAAACATAAAACCTGATGGCAGTTGGACACTGACATATAACATAACCTTGTACCAGCCCACTTATGTGGTCTCCTTGGAGATATACAGAAAACAAGGCTTCACTTTTCCTATGTGATAGACTGTGACATGCTGGGTCCCCTTATTTTAAAGAGTCCCTGGAATGGTACTATTGTGCGCCTCTGCCAATTTTCAGAAAGATATAAGGATATTCGTTTTTTCTTAAGACTGAATGTACAGCAGTATATGATGATTCAAAATTTTGACCCATAAAATGGTTTTTTTCGATCTGTAGCCAGTAACACGAATAATTTTAAACTTTTGGTCAATACAAATTTTAATCTAAGTTATTACTCACATTTTGAGACAAAAATTATTTAAAAATATTTATCACAATGGCCGTTATTAGCATTTGTGCAAAAAGCCTAAAAACGGCCATTGTGATAAATATTTTTAAATAATTTTTGTCTCAAAATGTGAGTAATAACTTAGATTAAAATTTGTATTGACCAAAAGTTTAAAATTATTCGTGTTACTGGCTACAGATCGAAAAAAACCATTTTATGGGTCAAAATTTTGAATCATCATATACTGCTGTACATTCAGTCTTAAGAAAAAACGAATATCCTTATATCTTTCTGAAAATTGGCAGAGGCGCACAATAGTACCATTCCAGGGACTCTTTAAAATAAGGGGACCCAGCATGTCACAGTCTATCACATAGGAAAAGTGAAGCCTTGTTTTCTGTATATCTCCAAGGAGACCACATAAGTGGGCTGGTACAAGGTTATGTTATATGTCAGTGTCCAACTGCCATCAGGTTTTATGTGACATGCCAGTGCCATAGATTCCAAAGGAGGCAAAATATTTCCCATCATAGTTCACAATTTTTAAGTTTTCTAACTTCCAGATAGTCAATTAAAGGTAATGCGGCCGCCTGTAGTAGTCCCAATAATTGCAACCAGATTTTTCTTGTCTCACCTTTAGTAATCCTACAATTCCCATTACGTGGGCATTACGTATAAGTAAGTAGTTCAAAACAAAAATGGTATTTCCTAAATTTTAAATTATTAAGCAGGTAGCTTCAGTCAGGTCTTTTTTTAAACAGTTTTTATCTACAACTATAAGTTTATTTTACGTTTGTGAGGTACCTTGGAAGAGAAATAAAATTACAAAAATGAGCACCGAGAAAAAGTACATGATTAGAACTAAGTACAAGACCTAATCTTATTAGTCCATCCCGAAATCTGTGAAAGTTCTTTGGGTAGATACATTCAACAAGGGAAGAAAGTTCAAGTACACGTATTATTACAAATGGATTCAGGAACCTGGTAACAAGGTGCAATAGCGACAAATTATCCAATAAGCAAAATCGGCACTGACTTACCATACTTATATGACTTAAATTCCTGTAAATAATTGCAGGAAACCAAATTCAAATATAAAATAAATTTGATTCATTTGGCACTTGCCATATTCTGTGTTTGTTGACAGAACATTGTCAAGCCTAATTTTCAGAAATCATGGAAACCATTATTAATTTTTACTAACAATCAAAGTACCTGTTATATCCATAGATTCTCCAATAAAATGGCATGCTTGTCATCATTGAGACCATTAGAATGGGGAAAGAAACGGCCTCACTTTGGAAAGTATAATGCTGGGTCCCCTTACTTTAAAGGGTCCCTGTATACCATTCGAACACATTTCTTAATAACCTTTTCAGATATTTCCAAGACAAACCTGATTTTTCCGAATTTGTAATGTCAAATTTGACAGGCATGGATTCTGACGTCCCGACCCTCTCTAGGCGCACAAGTGTGTACACAAAACATACGCCAGCATAGCCTAAATTCATCTTTTAAAAAATATAATATTAAATTTTTTCCCATGGTGTAAACTTTATGAATAACACTGTATCTTCCGCATCGATAATCCGAATTTAATGAAACTTTGTATTTTTGAGTTTCTGGTTATGGTACCGTTCTCAGAAATTTTCTAGGAATCGAGATTTTGAGTAACCACAGACAATTTCGTTTGTTCTTATGGCAGCCTTATTGGATTTTGCCAGAACAAAAAAACCTATTTCCCTGCCCCTGTCAACGTCCCTAACGTCCTTAACCAGCTCTTGACTAACCGTAGAATATCAAAATATTATCTTAGGAAAAAATCGTTATTTTCGAGAGATTGCCACTTTTATAAAATTCGTGGAAATCGACACGTTCCATTAGTTTTTCAAGTTCCACCAGCTAAAGAAATCCATATTCTAATTTTTTGTTACGCAACCCTGAATAGCTTCGCTATTGACCACAGTTCAAAATAAAACTAATAGTTAGGAAGTCAAATGATAACACAAAAATCAAATAATGTGTGCCTACCACCACAGAATAGCCTTACGTGTGGCTATTCTGTGCTACCACCAAGTCCAATGCAAGCCCAGCATCACTTTATAAAGTGTATTTTTACCGTCTTGCTCTTCCCGCCACACTTTTTGTTATTTAGGTACCTTATGTCTGACCATCTGTGAGTAAGCTTTGTTCAAATATAATGTCTCACTATACTCCTGCGTTATGTGCTGGACAGCTATTATTTTGATTAAATAGAAAAAATAGTCCATCTTCTTACAGTGGAGTAATGTGATAAAAATTAAGGCGCTACGATACCCCCCATTTTCAAGGGTTTCGTAGTTTACATCTCCTACTTGCATTTCTTAATATTTTCACTTGATTTTTTTTTGTGGCTTAGATAAAACTACGAAGAATCGGCGTTGTGTATCACGAACTGTGCAGGACTAATGCGACACTGTGAAAAAAACTGCCAAACATACCCGAAATTCGACTATATTCGGTTAAGAATTTCGAGTATTTCCACCGCTCAAAAATAATTCGAAAGACACAACGACGATTGAGGCATTCTATAACATTATTTTAAGACTACTTTCAAGTCGATACGTTTGTTCGTTTGGCTATGATTTGAAAACTACGAACCCATTGCCCGGCAATAAAATGATCCGTGAATTGGCCATTCGAGCAGGAATTAGACGTACGGAGATAGGCGGGCGGGCGGGCGTTCGCTGGAACTCGTGGTTCCCCTACTTCCCCCTACTTCGGCGTACCTCACCGGGCTCGGAAACCACGTCAGGGGAACTTTCAATCGATATCAGATGGTTCATTTTTCATTTTATTAGTCTCAGTCTCCCTTATTTGTGTTTCGCTTGTTTTGAATGTTAGTATGTTAGCAAATATTTATATTTCCGAGTACCCGAAGAAAATATTTTCTACCGCGACATTATGTATGTCGACTGGCATATAATAATACTCATTATTATTATTCCTCCAGGAATTATAAATAAATAATTATTAATCCATTGCGCCACAAATAAATTTTAGAAAATAAATAATTATTATTCACAAAGTACCTACTTTTTGCTTTTGTGTAAAATGGTTTAATCCCTAGGGCATAAAATGGCCTGGTCGTGCAAAAAGAGTAAATTTAAATTCTAGACCAAATTGTGCGCTTGATTTTTACTTTAAAAATGTGATAGGTACAAGTAATAATTTTGGCAAATAAATGGGTCATGTGAAGCATTTTTTGAAAACGAATTCCTATGTAAATCGCTGCATGATAAAAGCTAATTTATATACTTTCCAGAGGGAACGATAATAATTCTGACATCCAGTCAGTTTTAGAAACTTCTTCGTTAGAAGATTGTTCGAAAGTCATTGGAGTTGAAAATCGGGCAAAATAAAAATAGTACATTTTATTGTTCCAGTCTGTCGAATTTATGATATTTTAATACATTTTCTAGGATGTTCGATAATTCAGATTTGTCAGAATAAGGTTCTGAAACTGAACCGCAGTCAGGGCAAGAATACCTACAATGTTTGATAATGATGTCACAACAGTCACATGGAGTGAAACCAATAGGAGTAATTTGTGGGCTTGAGTGCTTTTATTCCCGTAGGTATGTACCTAATATGGTTTCCAGAATTTGAGAGAGGGGTACCTACATATTTTGCATTTTGCACACTTATTCGGATTTAGGTATAAGTAGTACTGCAGGTGCATATGGTTTGGGAAACAAACTTTCTGGGAAAAACAGGGCTTTGAATGGAACATTTACAAGGGATTAGAAATTAATAGCTCCTATTATCTCACAACTATTACTTTATTTAAAAAGGGAGACCAGTTTCGTAACTCTATAAATTAGTCCTTGAGGATGTAATTTTATAGATTAACGAAACCGTTGTGATATAATATGGCCTATTCACTCTAATCCCTCTAAAGTGAACTCTTACAGGGTAGAAAGTTTTTAGTTCGATTTATTTATTATTACACAAATGTAAATATGGAATACCTACTAGTTATATAAAACATTTTGAAGAAGTAGACTTTAGACGCACTTTTTTAGTCGTAGCAACACTATTATGCAGAACAATTATCCAATCAAACATTAATAGATGTTCAACTGACCCTAATGTGGTTCAAGAAGAATTCGGTAATCGAATCGTTAATTTAGATTTTATAATTGAGCAATTACAGAACTTTTTTTTATACACGAACCCTTCATAGCATGCACCTTTGCTGATATGAAAAATAATAGTAAAATTGCTTCGACGCCAAAAAGCTATGCAGTGTGTTGCCAACGAAAAGTGAACGCCCTGAAAAATATCATTTTTGCAATAAAGCAAACAGGCCACCGCCGTTTTTTAAATATATATTCGCGCTTCTTCGTCGGCATCGGCGAGACTCGTGTGACCCCGGCGGCCGTCGGCGGCGGCCGGCACGAGTTATTATTTCATATTATCTACACGTCTACACAGGAAAAAAAGACTGTTGTGATTTTAGTGAGTTCGTGTATATAGTCACTTTTCCATTACCTACTTTAAATATACAAGCAAATCCATGTGGTCCCAACAATATAATCTATACTTTTGACGTAATTGCAGATGAACCAATAAGTTTAAAATAGTTTGAATTTCCGTTAAGAAGACGTATTGTCACTTCGATACTAAAATTTGCATACTACAATGAAAGCATAACCTCGGTTTTAAAATATCTTATGTTTTATTTAAACAATTAAATTTATTTTATTTGAATAATAATAATTCTCACCCTCAGACTACTCCAAACTATATAAGAGTACCCCAGAAGCAACTGAAAAAACATTATAATTCATTGGATGAACAAAATAACTTAATTGCAACTTTTATATTCATCAATGTAAGTAATCATAGTCCAAGCAAATTGTCATTTTTTTATAGAGGTAGAAAAAAAATGATTCTTAACAGGTAGATATTTTCAGGGTTGGTTTTGGGTAGCGTCCTGAGTATAACCCCAAAAAATCACCGTCGAAGTCGTGTTACGAACCCCGCAATAGGAGTGGTTTTGCAAACATTTTTTTGCAATTTTTTTTCTTCTCATGTGTACAATTTTTTTTCTTCTTATGTATACATTATTACGTTCTCTACAACTTTCCCTCATGAAGTTTTTTTTTTAACTTCAATACTTCACGAGATATAGGTAAAAGATCACCACTATCTAAAGTGCTTTATAAGGGTAAAAAAAATTCTTTAAAACAAGCTGATTTTTTCAGGGTTAACTGGGGGTTAACTTAGGAGTGCACACAGTGATCGCAAATTAAAGGTTTTGAATCAACCCTACACTCTATATCGTTCGTAGTCATAATGAACACTGCAAGTGAATGGCTATAATTGATATTAGTACCCACAATTAAGTATTACAAATCCAGCAAAAATTCAGTGACAATAGTTGTAATTTCAGTATAATGAACAGTTAAATGTATCCCTATTCAATTCAACACCATGAAACGTTATGTTGTTCTGACAAAAGAATGTGCTTAGAAAAGAAGTATTATAGAATCAATTCCAGAACACGCTATTTATTGAAATAAAATATTACATTTAAATTATTCATTAGAATTCAATATCAATTGTAATTGAATTGATTATTGTTAGTTACACAAAAGCTTCTGCTTGAGTTTGAGGAATAATATCTCATATTGAATTAAACAGGTTTTTTTTTTACAAAGTTACAGATTTTTCTCAGTGTAGTACCCACGGCCGGCCTGCCCCTCAATCGTAGCACTATGAAGGGGCAGGCTGGAGTGGGGAGTCGTGGGGACTAGAGGAAGGAAAAGGATAGGCATATCTAATCGAGCGACGTTTGTCCTGAATTGAGTCGGACACTTCAGGCGGACTTCATAAGTATCGTAGCCTCTTAATAAAGCCAACCTTACAGTCGAAACTCCACAAACAGTTTATATTCTCAAAAAGAAACTGTACATGTTTCAAACCACCAAGGGTTCATCTTCAGCAGCGAAATAATTCATTGTGAGTTATACAAAGCTTCCAAGCACATTTTAAAAAAATTATATTATCAAAAATTCATAAGAAAACTTCAAAAGTTAAATGGAGTCGAGTTGTAAACATAAAATACCCAAAATTAAACATTAAAGCCACCTAAAGGCTTTAGAAAAGTTCATAAAAATCTTAAAAAAAACTTCACTCTAAGAAACCATTAAACCAACAGTGATTTGTTGATTTGACGGAATTCTCAGAAATTTAAATGTTGGACTAGGAAGGAAATTTATAATATTAATTGCAATTATGTTACAGAAAGTTTTCTAGGTTTTATTATCTTATTGCCTGGGATACCCTTGTGTCTATCTACAATAGTAGTTTGTAGAACGTATTCAAATATTGCTAGTTGCAAAAGAAAGCAGTTTGATTTGTAAAAAAATATACCTAGTAGGTAGGTATAATTTTGCATAAATTCAAAAATCGACACCGCTGTGAATCTACTGAACCCACTTAGGTTGAGAGCGTTGACTGAAATATTTTTTTATCAACGGACAAAGCCAAATATGCTAGATATTACACATTTACACTATTGCATATTCGATAAGTTATAAGTGAGGCCTGCATGGATTAGAAAATATTTTTTTATTTAAAATTTATCTTTGTCAATAGAATGGGGAAGAAATGCGACAGATATGAGACTCATAAGGTGCTTTATTTGTAAACAAGTCAAAACATGCCGTTGAAAGCTTAATTGTTATTGGTTGCTTTTGCAAACATGTCAAAACGTGCCGGAGAAAGCTTAACTGTGATTAGTTGATTTCATACCCTACCTAGGGTGGATATGAAATTATATCTGTTCAGTTAACTAGAAAATACTACTTATCCATTTCGTAGACTGGGACCGAATGTCGTAGACGTAGGTCCTCTGTGGAATATTATAGTAACCATATGGTGATAACGTAGGTACTTAAATGTGTTTTGTTTTCATAAACACAACACAACTGTCCCATCTTAATAACTCATCTATGATGTTAGATTAGATGCGCACGTCGATAAACCACTTGCTTAGTTGTAGCAAATCTATTCCAATGGCTACAAACGACCCCCGCGTAAGCGCAACCCCCTGTCCAGTTTGCAGAAGCAGGTCAGCGTGATGAGCATGAACCTGAGTGCGAAGCTGGACGAATTGCAGCGCGGCGACCGCCATCTAGAGACGACCGTCGCACTGTGCGAGATCCGCACGCAGCTGCAGGAACTTACGAAGTCGGTGGAGTCTTGCCAGTCGGAGGTTAGTCGCTAGACGAACTTGAGGAAAACTCGATAGGAAAATTTTATTTTTACGATGTATTTTCCTAACATAAAACGACATGCAGAATCTTGAATGCTTTAATACCTAATTCCTAACGAGAAGAGGTTCACAGACACACTAATTTTAACCTGGAACATGGGGTTCTAATCATGTAGGTATTCCGTAATACACTTCCTTCCTCCAGTAAAAATAATCTGTAGGTATGTTTTGGTCTAAAAAGCGAAAACGCTAAATGTCGTCCATGCAGAACTGTGACTAAGGAAGGAGGTCACTCCGCTAACAATAGATTTTTGAAGCCAAATAGTGACTATTGAACCCAAGTTAGCTATATGTGTACAAAAAGATTAAGTAGAAAAGTTGAAATTCAAAAATCATTTTTCGCAATAGCTTGGTTAATTTTAGAGTCGATTTTAGATTTAAAATTCTTGACAATCATTCTGTTTTCATGTATTTAAAATCAGCCGGCCTAATACTTCTTTGAGTTCGGAATGAAAAATTACCCTAAAAATTTGTGGAGATTTGTGAACATAATTTTTCATTCTAACCAATTTTTGTTGATATAATATATGTATAGCTCCTCAATGAAAGAAACATTCAAATCTTTCAACGAAATTAAATTTACTGCCCTACTACAAAAATTTTAATCATGGGTAAAGTTGAGTCAATTGAGCACGCCTAAGGTGTTATTTTTAACTAAAAAATAAACGAGATATAATTCGGTAGGATTGTTAAAAATCGGTAGAAGCTATTGAGAGCCGCTGAGAGAAGTCTAACAGAGCCGCTGACAGAAGTCTGTATATCGTAAAGTATGTACATACTTATTACACTTGCCGAAAGTCGGTAATTTTATTTTTGAGTATTTTAGCTAACACCACAAAACATCTGAAGCAAGTCAAATGTAAATCGAAAGAAAGAAAGAGCGGGCAGCTTGTGACTGACGGGAGAGAAGACCAAAAAAATTTTTCGTTCGATTTGGTCTAAACTTTGCAATTTTGCAGTTTAGATTTAGAACCTCCCTATCAAAAGTT
This sequence comes from Pseudeuparius sepicola, assembly GCA_963920635.1. Classification (NCBI taxonomy): domain Eukaryota; kingdom Metazoa; phylum Arthropoda; class Insecta; order Coleoptera; family Anthribidae; genus Pseudeuparius; species Pseudeuparius sepicola. Next base: position 38,006,598 of record OY987302.1, on the reverse strand, counting down.
TTTATTTTCGATTACGTCATTCCGGAACACTGATATGAGGTCATATATACGAGATTAATGTGTTCCACTTAAGATTAAGATTAATGTAGTGAAGTGAAAGAAATATAAACCCCAATTGTAATTCATTGTAGATACAAATCCAAGCATAGTTGACCTTATCTTCCCATGAACACAGAAGCAAAAAATAGGTTTTAGGGTATTTTTTTATCAATGAAGTGTAATTAGACGGCAGTAGTCAGTAACGTCTTCTTAATGTTTAAAGAAAAAAATAGAAATTATATAAAAAGATAAATGATATAAATAAATAAAATTATAAAAATATTATAAATATGATAAAATTTTCATGAATTTTCCCCTTTGAAATTTTTCTTTATCCTTGAAATTAACAGCATGCTAGCGTTAATTAATCATAATAATGTGTCGAAAAGTTAACAGGGTGTGAAATTCAATTACTTGCTACCGGTTTTCCTCTTTTACGTTAGCAAACTATCTCGACGTAAATGCATGGTTCGTTTTTAATTTGTTGCAAATTCTTCAAACTTTGATTTTGTTTTGCACCAATAGTTTCTCATATTATTTTATTTGGTTTTACATTTGAGTAGTAACTTCAATTTTATGTTCCGTTGTTATAAGCGATTAAATTTGATTGTGCAGATTATTTTTCTTCTAGTGTTTGTTTTTTTGCGTGTTCGTTGTTAGGTCGGTTTTAATTTAAGAAGTTAAAACACAATTTATGGCAAATTTCCGATTGGTGTAGGTATCAGAAGTAAAGCGAGACATGGTGGCCATCAAGCACGAGTTGGATACTGTCCAACAAGTGAAGGAGGAGATCGAAGAATTGCGTGAATACGTAGACCGCCTCGAAGAGCACACGCACCGCAGGAAGTTGCGTCTGCTAGAACAGGTGGGTTATTGCTATTGTCATTGGTGTTTCTTGTTTGTTGTTCTTGTTGTTCTCTTACTTTTATAGCAAAAAAAAAAACATTAAAATAGCTTACTTAGAAATTTAGGTTCGGACCTTCAGCAACTGGATGAATAGTTTCCACAATTAAACTGCTTGCATAATATAGGAAATGATATTCTCCATAGGATATTATCAATTCTTGAAATTTTTAGCACTGCGATAAGAGCGAATATCTTAATAGGGAATTCGAAAAAGGAATATTTTACAGTCTTAATCTTAATCCAAAAAGAAAGACCTTTCCAGTGGAGATGTGGAAGCAATATCGTTACAATGACTAATGCGTCTCAGATAAAAGTGTCCACCCTTTCTAATTCAGCGTATGCTCGGTTTTTTAAAAATCGCTCGCACCGGTCGATTTTGGTTTAGACGAGGACACTTTTTAAATCATATTTCATTTTTATAAGACCCACCCCCTCCTCTCCAGAGCCACTTCTCTATTTTTTGTGTCCCAGGTAAAAGAGTCCATACGCCGCCGTCTAATTCAACTCATCCCCGGTTTTTGAAAAGTCGCTCCCACCCGTCGATTTTGGTTTAGAGGGGGTAATTTTTGTAACGCTTACACCTCTCCCCCGTAGCCTGCACTCGTATTTTTAATGGGTCCGTACTACGTTATTGGAAATCCCTTTCAGTAAGCAACACGATGGTAAAAAAAATTGAAATTGGATGATAAATAATACTTGGATGTTCTTTTGAACATCCAAGTATTTGCGGCGGCCAGTGGCCAGTTTTTGCTGCATCACGAGTGTTGAACTTGGTAGGGTGGTGCAATCCATAGTTTACCCTGAAAGCGTTGAGTAGTGGCAATTGCACAACTCTTGGTGATTCAGTCATGATGTATAACATTTTAAGGTGAAAAAAAAAAGCTTCATACGAATCCGAAATTAAAAAAAAATAAGTCATCCAAAAAATATATATTTTTCAGAAGTGTATTAATAGCGCTTAATGCTGGTAAGAATGGCAAACTGGCGCATAGTGGCTTGTGACCCCCGGGGCTTAGTGGCCAGTTGCACAACAGATAGTAAATATACAACAGATAGAAAATATACCAGAAATCTAAAAATATGATGACAGTTATTACTATATTATTATAATTTTTCAGGAGGTTTTAAATTTTTAAATTTTTAGTTCTAAGTTGATTGTTTTATTTATTATTTGTAAACGATCTCACCCCGAATTGCTCTGGAGCAGCCGCTCTAACAAAGTGGTTGCTGTGGGGTAGCCGAATTATAGCCACTCGCCTTGTCTCTGGCAAAAGCAGAATAACAAAAAGCGACACGCCACCTGTCTAGAAATGAAGAAATGAAGATGGCCGACCGTAGAGTCTCGTACAACGAAATATCGAGGCAAATCGCCGGAGACGCTGACTATGACAGATTGCAGGGCATCCTTCAGTGTCGCACGTTCCAACATACACATCATTCTATCACTACAGAACATCACCAGAAACCGACTTCTTTTCTCACAATCTTCGATCGCGCCGTGCTTGTATGTTGTTGTATTTTACCACCCGTATCACTTCCAACGCTTACATCTGCCTCTTCTAATAATTGTTTCTCGAACAACTAACGCTCATCAATTAACGTTTCAAATTTTAGACCAAGAAAAAAATTATAAACATGATCTTGCAGGAATTTTTTTACTATCTCAATTATTGGAAGTCGATTTTTTTCCAGATTGAACAAAGCATATATTTTTAATGGATCACCTTGTATATTATTCGTTATTTGAAACTTACACAAAATTTCGAGTCCAATGATATACAGGGAGGACCCAGATGGACTAGGTATACGATAGGTGTAAAAGACAAACAAATTTCGAGTTGAAACTTGAGCTTTGGGGGATTAGCCTTGCTTGATTAGAAAGTGATTTGCACCGTAATTTTATATTTTAAAAATCAGGCAGGCCTTGACAGGGGCAATTTTTTCATTTTCAGTTCAGGTATACTACCTTTTCCTCAAGAGATATCGAAAAATTTTATGAAAGAAAGTTGTTCAGAATGCAATTCCAAATCACCGTACCAAATTTTTTAAATTTTTGCGGTTTTAGCGCAAATCAAGTACATTTATCGAAAAATTTTATCAGGAAAAAATTTTCAGAATGTAAATTTAAGACCCTGTACTAAATTTCAAAACAATCGGCATACTTTCATTTTTTTCCAAAAAATAAAGTTGAAATTAAAAATAAATCAAAGTCTGCCGATTGTTTTAAAATTTGGTACGGGGACTTAAATTTTCATTCTAGATAACTTTTTTCAATACAATGTTTCGATATCTCTTACGGAAAATGTAGTTTACCTGAACTGGAAACGAATAAATTGCCCCTGTCAAGGCCTGCTTGATTTTTAAAATATAATAATATGGTGCAAATTAGTTTCTAATCAAGCAAGGCTGATCCCCTAAAGGTCAAGTTGCAACTCGAAATTTTTTTGTCTTTTACACCTATCGTATAGTCGATCTGGGTCCACCCTGTATGTATATAATATATGTGTCATATATCTGCTAGAACCGTTTGCCAGTTTACAGCCATACCTTTTTACCATATTTTTTTAATCAATATTACCATGTAAGGCATAAGATAGTTGTTTACATTCCTCTAAAAAAATTAAACTCCATTTATTATATGGACGGAAAGAAAAAATACCCAAAAAAATAGTTTAATAATCAATGTAAATGGCGTACTAAGAAACATCAAAAACGTATTGTTGGGACCAACGATATACATATAGGAATAGATACATTACCAAAGGCAACTTGTTTTGTTTCATGATTTTTAAAAGATGTTATTGTTGGCACATTCAATGTTTCCAGTTTTTTTATACGATTTACGGTATTTTGTAAATATAAGTACCTATCTCAAATCATATATACGATATACAAGTCTATCAAAAAACTATTTACTATGCATTACAAAATAGGAAAGACTGAATTTAAGAAATGCCAATGTAAACAAATTACCTCGTCTTTTTCCCCTGATCCGCTAATGTACAAGCAAAACAAAACCCGTGTTATTTGTATTAGCGTGAGTCATTCATATATTATATCGTTGGTTGGGACGGTAGACCTTGTGCGTTGAACAAAATAGAGGTATTATCAAAGATCATGATGATCTTTGGTATTATTGGCATCTTTAAACAAACGTAACAACTACTATCTTATACTTATAAGTTATTATTACCTATATTAATTAAAACTTTTAGTGCCTAGAAATAGAGTTCTTGTCTATATCTGAAAAATGCGACTTTCAATTAGGTAGATATTGTTTTTCTGATCAGTGCATTGAGATCGCAAGGAAATTTTCTACTACTTTCAGATTTATCATTTTTTTCTAGGTCCAGAATTTAAAAAGTTAAGGTGTGAGCAATCTTTAAATAATATCTACCTCTGTACATTCGTAATAAGACTGGGGCAGTAGTAAGTAATAAGTGTTGCATACACTGTCATCTGTCATCACATCAGTACACGAAATGCGCGTTGCATTATATAGGCACTAAAAGACAGACATGGCTACTGAAGCGGTGATCATCACAACCTTCTGGCTTTTCTTGCTTACATAAAAAAAAACAAGAAAAAACCGAAAACGTGCAAAACGGAACGCTGTGTAGACGTTATTACGATTTTGTAATGTTATACTGTTAGCAATATTATCGTGTAATTTAAAAATTACTATACATATGTGTGCGGAAATTCGAGAAAAGTCCTCAAGCAAATACTGCAGCTTGTAATGCTAGTATAACAATACAACAGTTGGCATTTGTAGAATCAACAATTAAGTAAATATGACAACAGCCAACAGCACTCATCTTTCAACCATGATCATTGAGTTACTCGGGTGATAAGGTCGTAAAAAAGTTTTCCCATTTTCCCTATTAGTGGGCCTCCCCTATTGTGTGGTTAAATTGTTTTCCATCATGACTGAATCGCCTTGTGTGTATGATATTATAATTATTAAAATTTTATTTACTCGAAGTAACATTCTGTTTGCCATTGAAAATTTCGAGAGAACTTGGCTTAGTTAAAATTAAATTGGAAATTTTGGAGTCGATAATTTTGACTTCCTTGCAAATTTTCCCACCATATTACATTAATTCAAAAATAAATATTCAAATATATACAAAAATTAAATTTACAATAATTATTGTTATTATTAATGATATTAAAAAAAACACAAAATTAAATACTTTTAGAAATAAATGAAAAATAAATTGAAAAACTGACAAACAAAAATCAAATGTTGATAGAGTAGGTACAGGGTGTCCACGCTAAGTCTCCCCTATACAGGGTGACCGTATTTCGAGTCTTTGCATGGGGATCTTGGTTATCTTAAGAGATACGAGGTCGGCTAAATTGGGCAAAGTTGCAGAATTTGATGCCGAGTAACATGGTAAAAAAAATTTTTGGCTGGCCCTTCTCGTTTTGAAAATAATGCGATTTTTTTTTCTGGTTAAAATGATATGCCTCACATTATGTTTTACTTTGTTTTTCTTGCCGCAATATCAAATTAATCGTTTTTGCGTAGAGTGCCTTGGAAACGTAAGTCCCATATTTTACTGTAAGAAGTCCCGATTTTGTCAGATGACATTCTCCACAAAATCCCTAGGAATTTTCTGTTACCCATGGGTATAACATTGGTATATGTGTCTCAACCAGTTAATGACGTCACTCATTGATTTATGATGTGAAAATTTACCCAAGTGATACAAAAAAAAAACCATAATAAAATAAAAAACCCTATTGTAATCACGATTATACCGCTACAAATAAAAATAACTATGACTACAACTCATTTTAATAATAATTTCAAACGTCAAGGAAACACTTACTTTTCATTTTGGTATTTTGGTATAATCAACTGCTTTTGGCAACGTCTATGTGCGGACTCAGGCAAATTTAGCTCCGGTGTATCAAAGTGACAGTGAAGGTTTTCCAGATCGTTCAAACTGGTTCAAACATTCGGCAGTGAAAATATTCGCGGGTTTTCTTCATTTCCTGAGTTTTATCGTTATCTGTGTTGTTCTTGTTCTTGTTACTTTTCGTGTTATTAGTGCAAATGGGCTCGTTACTGACCTGAACTTATGACCCGGTTGCATTCAAGAACGTTATTGATGCCAACTTAGGATATCGAAATTACCAATTGACAGTCCCAGTAAGGACTTCTTAAAATAATTGGACTATAATGTTTGACGTTTTTGCATGATATTATAATTATTATAATTATTAAAATTTTATTTACTCGAAGTAACACTCTTTTTTTTCCATTGAAAATTTCGAGCGAATGTGGCTTAGTTCAAATTAAATTGGAAATTTTGGAGTCGATACTTTTGACTTCCTTGCAAATTTTCCCACCATATTACATTAATTCAAAAATTAAATTTACAATTGTTATTATTAATGATATTAAAAAAAAAACACAAAATTAAATACTTTTAGAAATAAATGAAAAATAAATTGAAAAACTGACAAACAAAAATCAAATGTTGATAGAGTAGGTACAGGGTGTCCACGCTAAGTCTCCCCTATACAGGGTGACCGTATTTCGAGTCTTTGCATGGGGATCTTGGTTATCTTAAGATATACGAGGTCTGTTAAATTGGGGCAAAGTTGCGGAATTTGATGCCGAGTAAATAAATTTTGGCTGGCCCTTCTCGTTTTGAAAATAATGCGAAAAAACTGAAAATTGTCGTTTTCGTTTTTATTTTTTTAAACGAAAACGAATGGCGCTGGACATTTCTAAGTTAAACATTATTAAGGCACTTTTTTACAAGGAATCTAAATATTACCTCGCATTTTTTTCTCACCTCCCTGGACAAAGATATGACGACCAACTTTTATTTTTCTTATGGGCGGCATATTGTATTTTTGTATTTTTGAAAAGAGGATTTTTTTCTGGTTAAAATGATAGGTATGTCACACATTATGCTTTACTTTGTTTTTCTTGCCGTAATATCAAATTAATCGTTTTTGCATAGAGTGCCTTGGAAACATAAGCCTAGTTACCCATTGTTGCGAAGTGTGCTTTGGAATATTGTATAAAGGTTCAGTAAAAATTCAGTTAATGTTTTTATTGATTAAATAAATCATAAACGTACCACGAGGATGAGAGTATGATCTGAGACCTTGTTATTTATTCTTTATTTGCCATATAACACATTAACACTAAAAGAGTCAAACTGGAAACAAGAACAACAAAAACCTAGACGAGTAGACAATCCTATTTTACAATAAATGATCAATTTGTCCTCCCTCTTTCTCAAGGCATAATGCAGCACGTTTCCTTAAATTGTTTATGGCTTGTTCAATACCCCCTTCGACGTCATTTATATTTGAGGAATAATAAATTTGAATCATGTCACGCTATTCTTCATGTGAAAATGACATTTTTTCAGTAAAATAAAGTATCCGGGACACTTAAAATAATTGTACTAAACTATCAAACATTATGGGGCTTATGTTTCCAAGGCACTCTATGCAAAAACAATTAATTTTATATTACGGCAAGAAAAACAAAGTAAAGCATAATGTGTGACATATCATTCTAACCAAAAAAATCCTCTTTTCAAAAATGCAAAAATCCAATATGGCGCACATAAGAAAAATAAAAGTTGATCGTCATATTTTTGTCCAGGGAGGCGAGAAAAAATGCGAGGCCATATTTAGATTCCTTGTAAAAAAGTGCCTTAATAACGTTTAACTTAGAAGTGTTTAGCCCCATTCGTTTTCGTTTAAAAAAATAAAAACGAAAACGATAATTTTCAGTTTTTTCGCGTTATTTTCAAAACGAGAAGGGCCAGCCAAAATTTTTTTACCACGTTACTCAGCATTAAATTCGCAACTTTGCCCCAATTTAACTCACCTCGTATCTCTTAAGATCCCCATGCATAGACTCGAAATACGGTCATCCTGTATACCTTTTTAATTTTTTGTGATAGAAAAAAGTTTTGGATAAAAGTTGTAGGTAATTTTATGCAGTTTTCTGGGATATTTTTTCAAACTTTTTTTATACACACGGTGTTTCACAAGTGCGTGGTAAATCAAACTTAAGTGTTTTAAAATGGACCACCCTATATATTTTTGCTCTTTTAAAATCTGGTCATCAAGGCAATCAAAATGATATAAAACTTTCTATCAATAGTCCAGCAGGCAGGTACTTTCTACCTGGAAAGTATTCCGAAGTTAATGACTACCCACACATAACATGTCAAAATATCATTAACTTCGGAATACTTTCCAAGTACCCTCTCTTTATTCATTACTTGCCGCTTGGCCTACAATATCTTTTCGGTTTTTTTAAATATTCCGTTTTAAAATCTTATACTAAATTTATTTAACTTGAATTTGTAGATCTCGTGATAAAAATGCAATAACAAAAAATATTTCTTTTAACCAACAGAATGAAATCCCAAAATGTTTAGGAGATTTTAAGATTTTCCTGAAATTCTTATTTTATTTTGATAAAATACCGAATATCCGTTGTATATAATCTTGATTGCCTTGACGAGCAGATTTTAAAAATGGATAAATATACAGATGTTTCATTAAAAAAAAACATCAATTTGGTTGGCCACGCATTTGCGAAACACCCTATATAAAATATCTTACTATGCCAGAAAACTGCATAATATTTCCTACAACTTTTATCGTAAACTTTTTTCTGTCACAAAAAATTTAAAAATGATACCTAGGGGTATCGGAAACTTACTCACATTATGCTGAACTTGTTCTAGGGCTTGACGTTCTTCCTGTCGTACGCGATCTTTGCGGCGGTCTTGGGAATGCTGCAATTCGGATATAACACCGGCGTGATCAACGCTCCTCAAGGCAACATCGAGAACTTCATGAAGGATGTATATAAATCTCGGTATGACGTAGACCTGGACGACGACTCTGTCCAGAGGCTCTACTCAATAGCGGTGTCGATATTCGCTATCGGGGGCATGCTCGGCGGCTTCGGGGGCGGCATGGTTGCAAACAAATTCGGCAGGTACGGTTCCTTGCATACTTACCTTCTAAACTATATCGATAGAGTTGTTTGGAAATCGGTAGAATATAGCGTTGTATATTTTCATAAAAGAAATATATATTGCTACACTGTGAATTTTATAAAGGATGACATCATAATATGTCGCAAATTGTTATATGAACTTTATTCGGACGGTTCCGCTGCCGAGATGCATTTTTCCGTCTCTTATACAGCTAGCGCAACCGAGTGCGCTAATCGTGTAGGAAACGGATGCGAGACCTCCATCTCCGTTCCCCAAAATGGGGCTAGCGCACGCACGCATGCCAATAATCACTCTGCAATGAGCTTTCTAAGTGCGCCTTCTTTGTAGGTACATACAGAATGTTAATAAAGTACCTATGCCACAAAATTTCAAGGGAAGAATCTTGGGTCGATTTTAAGAAAAAAATTATATATGAACAACAGAGTTCCTGAAGAATTTCCTTTTTGAGATACAGGATGTTGAAATTTCCAGAAAAATATCCAAAATTTTGAATAGCTTTTCTGTAAATCATGAATAAATCGAAGCCAAACTTAAAATACAACAATAAGTTGTCCTAGTTTGTTGCAATAATTGTGTTAATTATTTAAGTCGTCCTACAGTCGGTTGCCACTGTGTTATTTAGCAGTAGTGAAATAACTTTAATAATTCCATCACAAAACTCGTGTTTGCCTTGAAACCCTGACAGATAGGGAAAAAAGTCAAAAGATGACTTTTGTAGAGAATTTTATGGTCTCTCCAAAAATGTAATAAAATGTTGTGTTAAGCAGAGCGGGGCTATACACTGTGTCCTGGATAAGAATGAACAGCATGGGGATATTGCAAACGGTGAGAGATAGAACAACGGTTAAATGGGGAAAAAGTTGCGCAATTTTGAGGTTAATAAAATGGTACAAACAGATTTCTAATATCTTTCTTCTTTTTTGAGTTATTTTGAAAAAAGTAAAATTTTGCGTTTTCGATTTTATTATTTCTGAAGTTGTTATCACAGATAGAAAAAAAAAATAAAAACACTCTCTTATGGCACTTTTTAACGGGCTTTAAGATGGGGTTTTTAAATTTGTTTTACAACGTTTCGTTTTTGAGAAACCATCATCAACTTAATTTTTTTAAATACAGACCTGGATTTTTTTTGCAGATTTTGAAAGCACTTTTCATTGCAAATACCATGATGTATGACACGGAATATTTTTTAAATGTTTTGAGACAATTATACTGAAAATTCCTTTTTTTTATTCATTTTTTCTAATGCGGCCCTGTATTTAAAAATAAGAAGTCTAAATATTAATTGAAAACACGTATTAATTGTCATATAAAAACTAACCTATGAATCAGTCTGAAATTTAGTATGGTGTGGTTTGACAGATGACATTACACGACTATGATGGTTGCGCTAGCGGTATAGGAGACAGAAAAATGCGGGATGCATGTTTCCATTTCAATTGACTCTACGTATTATCCTTTCTAAGCATTGTATATACTATATATATCTACATACTTTATTAATTCTTTCGTTTTAGGAAGGGCGGCCTGCTTCTCAACAATATTTTAGGAGTAACTGGGGGTTGTCTCATGTGGTGCACAAAAGTAGCAAATTCATTCGAAATGCTAATCATCGGTAGATTTATAATAGGAGTCAATTGCGGTAAGTATTTATTTTCAAGGTATTTATTAAGAATGGACACTCTCGAAACTGGGCATATTGGAGACCAAAATAAAATGATTGTACCCAACACGCCTTGCAAAAAATTCTGTGTAGGGTATTCAAAGTTTTATTTTGAGTTTTTAGATAATTTTAAGTTTTTCTGGTTTAATTATCATTTTCTAGTCATTGGCTACGTTCATCTCGTGACAACTCGATCGGATTGAAATGATCCGATTGAGTTATGTAAAATCTTTTATAATTCTACATTTACATCATCAGTATTGAATCCTACGGTTTTCAATCCTCTCTAGGCACATTAACTTATTGCACTTATTCCACAGTAGGTTGGTGCACATTCTGGCTAACTTCTGTTTGGAAGTCTTGAAATTTTAAATCTGATTGAATTTCAATCTGTGGGGTTTACGCCGTCTATTTGATTACGCTCCAATGAATTCAAACCTCTCTCAATCGGATCGAACGCGACGAGATAAACGTAGTCTTTATAACAAACTGAAACCGGCCAGGTAAATCATAGTTATAAGTAGGGGTCTGCGGCAACTCCAAAAGTGTTGTTTGTAAGAGCATTTACGAAAGGTGTATTTTTTTATCTAGAAAAAATAAAAGATAAAGAACTTTTTAAAAACAAACATTAATTTAAGCCATGTACTAAAGCGAATAAAGCTTAGGTTTTCGTTAAGATAAGATAATTCAATGCCACATTGAGGCAAGTTTTTGCAAATAAAAAAAGCTGGTCGCGATAAACATTCATAAAAGTAGGTACCAATTAATTTTATTGGACAGTGATTGGTTGATAAACAAGTGCCTACTTGCCAAGTATGTATATTTTCTTTACAATTCGCGCGACTATTTGTCATTCAATTATCCTAACGAAAATCTAAATTTATTTTATTTAGTACATGGCTTAAATAAAAGCTTGTTTTAAAAAGGTTTTTTCATCTTTTATTTTATTTTGTGCTTTTTATTACCTATTTGGTTCCCATGTCTGGAGGGTGGTAAAGAAATTTAGTCCGATATCTTGGGGCATCCGCCATGTTGGATTTAGTATGACGTCACATACCTTATTATTTTGTATTCGTCAAACCCTTTAATTTGATACCCATGTCAAGTAGGTTGTGAAGAAATAGGTAATCCGCCTTCTTACTCATATTAAGAGGGTTGACAAAAAATACATCATCCGCCATCTTGGAGCGGTGGTCATTTTAAAAGTTTACAATATTGAGTATTGCATATTGTATTGTCACCAGAACTAAAGGTGTATGCAAAATTTCAGCTCAATCCGATGTCAAGAAGTGTAATTCAGCTTGCAATATTTGCTTGTAAAAAATGTAAATACAAAAGTTGTAATACTGTAATATAGTCGAAACAATGACGTCTATGGCGATCTCCGTTTTTCGTAAAACTCAAAATGTTATTTCATTAAATAAGCTTTAATGTAAAAATGGTTGAAACACATAAATGATATAATACATACTCTGTATCTTTAATTATATTTTAACTGGCGGTTGGTTTTTACTCCAGAAGTAGTCAGAAGTACCCAGACTTGGGAAAGTACATGTACCACTTTTTTATTTTTTTACCTAGAAACAATGTTAAATAAAATAAGGGTTGTAACAGAGCTATTTGAGCGCATTTTCAGAAAACCAATTAAACATCGAATAACAGAGGTAAGTATAGATATAACTATGTTTTAAATGGAACACCCTATATATTTTTGAAGTCTACGGATTTTTCCGATTCCAACGATAACGATAACGATGTTATTATATATTTGGTCCAGCAGTTTTATCAAATTAGTGGTACCGATTGCCAGTATCTCTGCCACTTGTTCATTTATAAATTTGGTATTATACATTAAGTATGTCCCATCCATACATAACACCTTGTGTGGTTGTATCTCAGAAACGAAGAACTTTACAACCAACGCTTACACGAGCAAGTCACCTTAAAATGCCTTTTTCTATCACCTGTGAAAGTTTGTCCTAAACAAACTGGAACACCCTGTATATTTATTACCGTCAGGTGTCGCAACTAGGTGATTATTCCACATTTCCGGAAAGCTTTTGATAGCTATTGTAGAAAATTTTTGTGTGGCAACATCGTCTCTTTCTTTCCCGAATCTTTCCCGTCCATCGTGTACTCATTTTCAAACAATGTGCCCATCAATGTTTTTACAGTTTATGCACTTAGTAGTGGGTCTTCTTTTGGCAACTACACCAAACTTTGAAGCTTTCTTCGAGCTTAGAGGTACAGAGGATTTTTTCATTGCTCTATGGTTTCTGTTTCAATGTCCTTAACTGCAGATTCTTGCATATAGATGATACAAAATGAAAATTTAATATTTTTTATTATAATAAAATTTCCATAAAGTATAATTACCTTTAACTATCTAACAATCATTGCATGTTTGATGACCATAGTCTCAAAATCGTCATAAAAGCTCATAAACCAGAAGTCATTATTGTACGATTTTTTTATCAGTTGGCCTTGGCGTGATGTGAGAACCAAACGTCAGACGGGCCCGTCGCCCGTCATACGTGTATTGTTTCGAAAATGAAACCTTTCCTATAAGTATAGAAGAAAATATCACAAATCCCGATGAACATTCGCCCTTAAAATATGGCTGCATTTTCGCATATTCCAAATTTGATACAGAATCTGTTGATGTAGTACTGTGACGGCCACCCTTAAATGATGGTAAGTTGGCGAGCGGAATGTATAGGTGGTCCACAAGTTAATCTATTTTTGGTGTGAGTCTAAGAATTAACGGAAACACGGAGTAATAATTTAATACATACATATTGAAAAAATTTAAAGGTACGCCTATGGAATATAAAATAAAAACTAAAATTACAGCAAGTTTTTATGTGGATGCGCACCAGTGATCAAAGTAAAATATCAAAATATTAATAGATAATTTTAACATAAAGGAAACAACAATAAAAGTTTTAACGTAAAATAAGTACATATCTATATAATTTTACTAACTGGTTTCAAATTATGTGGCAAACAATACTGGCTTATAGCACTAAATGATAACAGAACCTGCAGAAAATAGTAAGTGAATAGGTATGGTTCGAAATAGTCAAAGAATAATGTCAAAACTATTAGCACACAAATTAGAATGATTACACAAAATGATAGCAAACAGCATGTAAATTCTTAAAAATTAAACAAAATCGTTACCAAGTCGCCTTTAAATACCCAAAATTTAGCATAAAATACCTATTCAGATTTAAATTGGCACGGCACTGTTCAAAATATGACAAAATAAAACAATCATTTAAAAAATAAATGGCGCACCAAGTAATCGCTAAAAGCATTCAAAATTAAAATTAAATAAACGAATTAACTGGAAAGAGAAAGGCAACTCAGTCGACACAACAAAACAAAAATCAATAGCTTACTTTTTTGTCAGTTCAACGGACAGTGGAAGTGGAAGGTACTTGCTGCTGGTTCTTGGTGTTGAATTCATGGCAGGCGCGGCATCGTGCTCTCGATGGCTTCTCTGGCAGGACATCGCCTTACAGCTGGTGATCTGCGACTTCGGGCAGCACTCCACCTTACAACTCGTGGATCGGCTGCTCTCCTGCTGGTACACTTTGGTAGGCACCCCCTTTTATACTAAATTCGGACCGGGATTTACCTACGAGCTGCGAGTTATGTTCCGGGGTCGAAAATCTTCGTTTTTAAAAAGGTTTATTGAACGTAGGGTATAAACTATTACTGATCGATTAATTGCGGTCGCGATATTTATATAAATTGGAAATGCGGTGTACGAAAAATAAAAAGCTGATTCCGCTGATTCGGGGTTTTCGTCCAGGTCGGTGTGCTGTGGGGTCGATGAACATAACTCTTCCCCCCTTAGGATGGAAGTTCGTCCTCGGGCTTCTTGTTGAGTTGTTGAAGTTCTTGGAGTTCTGAGAGTGATATTCTTGGTTTGAAAAAGAGTGTTTGGAGTCTTTTTCGTTTTCTTAGGATGAAGTAGATGATGACACACATTAGAGTGATGATAAGAAGTGTGGCTGACCAGGTTGTTGTGGAGATGACGACTGGATCTAGGTGTATGGGTTGGATAGCCGACAATTGCGGTGTTTCTTGAAGAGACTGTAAATGATTTAGTTGTAGACGATACTTGGGATTAATTTTGACAGGAACGATGGCTGGGATTTCGGCTTCTTCTTGCGTGGCGGTATACCATTGATTTTCAATTTGAATTGGACAGGGTGATTGGATGATTGCTGGTTGCTTTATGATTTTTTCTGTTTTTGAACATTTTTCGGTGATACGGAGTGGGTGATTTGTGCTGGCAATGAGGCTTCTCTTAGTTTGATGTATGATCGGTTGCAGGAGAATGGCAGTGGTGCAGTTTTCTAATGTGGGCAGTTGACATCTGGTTGTTGACATAGTTTGACAGGTGATTTTTCTTTCTGTAGGTGTGCATGTGGAATACCAACGATTATTCCCATAGTAAACAGCAGGGGGTACCAAAACGATATCTTCTTTGTTATGGATTGGGTAAACTTGGTAGAGTGGGAATACAAGTTCATCAAGGATAGGAATTTTTAGGATAATGAGTATCTGACTTTCTGTAGAGATTATTGTACTTTGAGCAGTTTCGATTAGTTCAAAAGGGTGCATGTTATCGGATAAGAGAGAGGCTTTATTATAGATTGATTTGAGTTGATTTTCTAGTTTAATAATTTCAGAGAGAGAAAAGAGTTCAATGTTCGACTGTTGCAATGCAGCTAAATTAATAGTTCGAAGTAATTTTTGAAGGAATTGATTTAAACGATCGAGATTAAGTATTTCGCTATGAAGTGAGAGATATTTGTCAAATTCGTCGCTGAGGAGATTAATATCTTGTGCAATTTTAACTGTGTTATTATTAATAGTTTCAACTAACATGTTATATCGTTTTATTGTTTGTGAGGCATAAGTTGTAGAGTTATTGAGGGTGCCAATAATTTGAGATTGCTTGTTTTCGATAGCTTGAATATGTTTTTCCAAAAATATACGATCATTCTCGTCGAGATTACCTGTGATTGATTTAATGAAAGTACCTATATAGTTCATAATTCCACGTTTCTGTCTAGGGCGAATTAGTTTATGAAAATTGTCAAGAGTTTCATGATAAAGCAGTTGATATTGATTAAACATTTTGTAATAAGACGAAGTCGTTGAAGTATTAAAAAGAACTAAATTAACGGGGTAAAGTTTAAGGGTATTATCTATAGTGCTTAAGTTGAAAGTAAGTATGTGACGGTGAAAGTGGTCAAATAATTGTGCTTGGCCTACCAATTCTTGATAGTATCCATTATTAGGGATCGGGTGCACTTGAAGGGCCAGGCAGTTGGTTATTAGGAGGGTGTTTCTGTAACAAGGGAGGTTTGCGTAAGCGTTTGATTTTTCTAGGATGAGAGTTAGTGGGTTTATTCTTAGTAGTTAAGACTTTAATTTTTGTATTGTCAGTAGAGGTAACAGTAGCGGGTATATAGGGTGCGTCGAGTTTGTTACGAGTGTTTTTGGAAAGGTACACGGTTTGTCCTTGTTCTGGAGTAGGAGTGGGATCTGGTAGATTTTTGTTGCGGTTTTCTAAAATGCGGGTTTCTTTTTCGTGAAGTTTAGTTTAAAGGGAATCAATAAAAGGGCGGAGTTCATCTTTATGTCGTTGATTATATTTTTCATAAATAGGTAAGTCGTCGTCGAATTGTATTTCTTCGATATAGGGGCCGTAGAGGATTGAGAAAGGGGAGTAGCCAGTAGCTGAGTGGATGGATTGGTTATAAATAAGGACACAGTGGGTGATTAGGTCTTGGAAATATTCTCTAGGTCGTTCATCTTGCATAACGCGCAGTTTTTCTGTAAATGTGGAATGGAATCGTTCGATAGGACTGTTAGAGTTAGGATTATTAACTGTGGTAAAATGGAGTTCTATTTTGTGGAGTTTACAAAATTCTTTAAAGAGATTATTGGAAAATTCAGTTCCTTCGTCACAGACAATTTTGCGCGGATAATTGTGATGAGAAAAGTAATGACGTAATTTGCTGAGAATGGATATATTCATTTTGTCTTGTATATTGTAAACTTGAGCGTATTTGGAAAATGAATCTATGATTGTTAGAAAACTTTGACGATTACAGCAAAAGGTGTCTATGTGGATAATATCAAAAGGTTTTTGTCCTAATAGGGGGCCTTTGAAGGGAAGTTTATAAGGGTGTCTTTCATATTTATTTCGGAGGCATATATCGCATTTATTAATATAATCGGAAATCGTAGTGCGCATATTTGGCCAATAATAATGGAGTTTTAAGTGATTGAGAGTTTCGAGTATGCCATTATGATTTTGCTTGTGGTAATCTTGAACACATTGAAGTTGTTTATCGGGATTCTCTATGTCTTGAGTTTGTTTAGAGCAGAAAGAGATACGAACGGTTTCATTAAAAGTATTGCGGACATATTCAGATATAAATTTTTGGATATCCGTTTGTTCTGTGAGGATATGGTAGCGTTGATTAGGAGATATTCTAGAATGGAGAGTGTTTTTAATGTCATTTTTCCAATCTTTTTCAGTAAGAGTTACGTAATATTGGTGTTTACTTTTGAATTTAAGGATGTATTGAACGTCATGTTTGTTTCCAAATTTTAAGATAATTTGATTAGGAAAATAATTAATGGGTTCTTCGGAAAATGGAATAGTTGCAATAGGGTTTTCGTGTGTGGAGTGTTGTGTGGATAGTCCAGTTTGTTTTTCATAAGTTTCGTTAATAAAGTCGTCAATATTAAAGTCATCGTCATGTGAGGGAGGATTTACACAGATCGAGTCTAATTCATGCATATTGAGTTCGATACGGGAAAGAGCGTCGGCTACAAAATTTTCTTTACCTTTGCGATATACAATTTCAAAATTATATTCTTCTAATTTGAGTTTCCACCGGGCGAGACGAGAATGGGGTTCCTTAATTTTATAGAGCCAGACTAAGGGGTTGTGATCGGTTTCTATGGTGAATTTTACACCAAAAAGATAGGGCCGGAAATGTTTACAGGATTCTATGATTGCAAGGAGTTCTTTCTCGATTGTGGAGTAGTTTCGTTCTGCGGTAATAAGGGTGCGGGAGTAGTAAGCGATTGGTTTTCCTTTTTGGGATAGGACAGAGCCAATAGCAACGTTAGAGGCGTCAGTAGTTAGTGTAAAAGGTAGAGAAAAGTCAGGGTATTGGAGAATTGGGGAGTTACTTAGAGCGGATTTACATTTTTCAAAACAATCTATATATTGAGGGTGGTCAATTTCAATTTTGGTGTCTTTTCGTAAACAACGTGTCATGGGTGTTGTCATTTTTGAGAAATTAGGAATGAAGCGGCGATAATAGCCTATTAGTCCCAAGAAACTTTTAATTTCCTTAGTAGTTTTAGGAATGGGGAAGTTTTGGATTGCGGATATTTTGTTTGGATTGGGTTTAATGCCTTCGGGAGTAATCACGTGGCCAAGGAAAGCTACTTCTTTGTTTAGGAATTCAGATTTGTCGAGTTGAATTTTTAGGTTTACTTCACGGAATTTTTGAAAGATGGATTTTATATGTATAAGATGTTCTTGTAAAGATTTGGAAAATATAATGACGTCATCCATATAGACAAAACATGATTTGTAAAGGTATTCTCTTAGAATTTCATCCATCATGCGTTGGAAGGTCGCTGGGGCGTTTTTTAGACCAAACGGCATTCTTGTATATTCGAAGTGGCCATTGGGAACTGTGAAGGCGGTTTTTTCAACGGAGTTGGGGTGTACTTCAATTTGGTGAAAACCTTGGGCTAAGTCGAGGGTTGTGAAGTATGTGCATTTGCCTAAATTGTCAAGTATTTCGTCGATGCGGGGAAGGGGATATTTGTCTTCAACCGTATTATCGTTTAGTTTGCGATAGTCTATAACCATGCGAAACTTGCGTTTACCGGATGCATCCATTTTCTTTGGAACGATCCAAACGGGCGAAGAATAAGGGGAAATTGAAGGTCGGATTATATTTTGTTCTAAGAGTTTATCAATTTGGGAAGAAATTTCGCTTTGCATGACTTTAGGATGTCGGAAAGAACGGGAAAAAATAGGAGTTTCGTCTTTTGTGCGGATTTCGTGTTTGACAGAACTAGTAAATGACAGATCAGATGATTCATTGTAAAAAATATCTTTAAATTTATGACATAGATCAAGAATTTTTTGCTTTTCTTCGGAATTCAGATGTTTTGTTCGAATAGAGTTGGGATCAAATGAGTTATTGGAGAAGGGAGGTGATAATTCTTCAAAATCGGATAGTGGATAAACAGATATTGGTTCAGGGAAGTCAATATTTAAATTTTCTGGTTGTGGTATTTCTACAAACCCATCATTGGCATGGTGTATTGAAATTGGGAGTACAGTTTGGTTATCAAGGGTAATTTCTGGGAGTACAACTTCACCATTATTGATATTTACTGGGATACGGAGTCGATTATTCGAACGATATATAACTTCAAATGGAACGGAAACGCCTAATTTACGAATAGAAAATATATGAGTTTCATAATCTATATTTGCACCTAATTGGTCGAGTTCACCAGTACCTAAAAGAATATCGAAATCATTGTGCCAGTCGGCAATTCTAACTATAAACGGTTGATCAATGCCAATTTCGTTAAAAACGGGAAAATAAAGGTTTTCGGAGTAGGTTTTAGGAGTTTTCATAGAAATAAGAGTAAAGGGTTCAAAAAATTGATATCTTGGATCGAAATTTCGTGCAGCTTCGGGAGTTATTACAGTATCGGATCCACCAGAATCTATTAATACTTTAAGATTAGAATAAGGGAGATAGAAAAATGGAAGTTTGGTGGCTTTTGAAATATTATTTAATTCGATAATTCGGGATTGGGAGGAGATTCCGAGGCTTGTTCTCGAAAATTTTCGGAAAAGTATTCTTCGGTTTCTAAATTGGAATCGCATTCTATATTATTATGGAAAGTACGTGTGGACATTGGGGTTGGTTTGTAAGTTTGCTGTGACGGCAATTTTGAAGTTATGGACATGGGAGTTGGAGTTGGACGATATTGATTTTGGAAGTAATTATTGTTGGGTCTATTAGATGGTGGGCTGAATACTTGTCTATTAGGTGGAGGGTTTTGTCTTTGAGGAATGGGCCTATTTGTGTTGCCAAAATTTCTAGGTGAGTTTGAAGGACCTTGATTAAAGTTTTGAGGGAATTGTTGATTAAAATTTGGGTTCATATTCGTATTATGATTAGGTTGTGGGTTGCGAGGTGGTTGAGGATTTTGATTAGTAGGGCGATTGGTAGTGGTAGGTTGACTGTTTCTTTGATAATCGCGGGGATAGGTGGTAGATTTAAGATAAGACATATATTGCTGTTGCTGTTTGTGGTTATCTAAAGCTATGCATTTTTGAAGTGCTTCGTCGAGAGAGTTTAATTCAAAATGAGATAAATGATCGCAATAGGGATTGTTTATGCCAGTACAAAATGTTCTAAGGGCTTGTTTTCTGAAAAACGAAGCTTTAAA
This sequence comes from Pseudeuparius sepicola, assembly GCA_963920635.1. NCBI lineage: Eukaryota > Metazoa > Arthropoda > Insecta > Coleoptera > Anthribidae > Pseudeuparius > Pseudeuparius sepicola. Next base: position 37,986,438 of record OY987302.1, on the reverse strand, counting down.
CTCGATTGCCTGAGCGTTATTTTCATGTAAAGAAACATGCTGTAAAAGATCATTAAGTGCTAAAGTTATTCGGTTGTAATAGTCATCATAAGATTCAGAACGCTTTTGAACTGTGGTGGTTAATTGTGTTAATAAAATTTCTTCTGTGCGACGGTCGCCATATTTTTGGAGTAAAAGGGGCTTTATTTCTGCCCAAGAAGTTTTATTGTGTAAATTTAAGAAATCACGAGCCTCATTTTTAATTTTGGAAACGATATGAGTGTTAATTATATATAGTTGAGTGGCATTAGCACCTTGTTGAGTGAAAAAAGCAATTAAATTATCAACTGAATTTATAAATGTGGAGAGGTTATCTCCCGGTTTATATTCTGGAAGAGTGTTGCACAAATTATTAATGTCGGTATTTGTTAAAGCCATTTCTTGAGTTTTTGAAGTTGAGGGCTGAGAAATTAAAATTTGAGGGTTTTTTAAATCTTCAGATAAATTTTTAGAATATGGTTTAAAACGAGGTTTTTGTTTAGGAGCTTTTGGAGTAATAGAAAAATGAGCTAAATCTTCTAATAATGAACCTTCAGGGTAATCAGAACTCATGAGAAAAAGGAAGTGAACTTACAGGACAAGAAGAATCGCTCTGGACATCCCTGCCGTATGGTTCTCCAATCTCTGCACAGGTTTCTTCTCCCAGGTCGTTGATAACTGCCAAATCGTTGAGACGAACCGATGATCCTCCTTTGGATTCCGTGCAGCTATCCTGTTCGCAGCGCCAGTTATGTTCCGGGGTCGAAAATCTTCGTTTTTAAAAAGGTTTATTGAACGTAGGGTATAAACTATTACTGATCGATTAATTGCGGTCGCGATATTTATATAAATTGGAAATGCGGTGTACGAAAAATAAAAAGCTGATTCCGCTGATTCGGGGTTTTCGTCCAGGTCGGTGTGCTGTGGGGTCGATGAACATAACTTGCGGACTGCAGGTGTTCTCGAGGCTATTCCTCTGTTTGTAGGCTGGTAGAACTTATAAACAAACGTGGTTTTAATATGTATAGTTTCAATTTTGTTAGTTTTATTATTTTGAATTTTCACTTTATTGTGTTCTAAAAGTTCTATTATTTTGTGGGGACCTAAGAATTTGTTATTTTTCTTATTTCTATTTAAAGAGTTCTTTTTGAAAACAGTTTGATTTATTTTAAAGTTTGGGTTGTCGGCGCCTTTTTTATTTGTTTTTGTTAAAATGATTATTTTATTGTTCTTTTATTTTCGTATAGACATGTTTTAATTTTTCGTTATGATTTTCTACATAGTCTGAGTAGAATTCTATTGTATTGAATATTTCTGGGTTTCTAGTGTCAGTATGACCAAAGACTAATTCGAAAGGGGTATAATGCGTAGAACTATGAATTGAAGAGTTGTAACCTAAAACGACGTAATTAACTGGATCGGTTTCATTAGAATGAGATTTTTTGAAAATTCTTAAATGTTCGAAAATGAACATTAATTTTATGCATCTTTAATAACTCTTTAACTGTTTCATTATTAAATTCTTTTCCGCTGTCCAAAATAATATTTTTAGGAATACCAAAACATGAAAAATATTTAACTAGGGCATGTTTTTCGGGTAACCTGATATCCGTTGAAGACGCTTCCTGGGGTTTGACACTTACAATAATGTAAACAACATGGTTTTTCAATTAACTTTATGGCCCAGTATTCGGCTTGATATATAACCGGATAAGTTTTAAAAGAAATATTTTCAGGCACTAACTAACATTGTATAGTACGAAAGCGTAGAGCGGCCACACGAAATTTATTTTATCCTTGACACTTTTTTCTGTCAATTATACATCTTTGACACTTTTTTCTGTAAATTATGGTAGATATTCGTATTTGATACCAAAGTGTCAATTATGTATAATTGACAGAAAAAAGTGTCAACGATGTATAATTGACAGAAAAAAGTGTCGAGGATAAAATAAATAATAAATAAAAATAAAAAATAAATGTGGCCGCTCTACGCTTTCGTAGTATAGAGTTATTTGATAAAATAAAATCTAGAAAATTGTTTGGCACCTCTGGGCCACCACAATGCACAAATTATGTTCAATCGTTGAGTGAGAACGGTTCATTTAAAAAAATAGCTATTGAATGAAAAATTGGTTGTATGATATTGACGCATATTTTTTTAATGACGTTCAACTAAATAGTGAAAAATACCCATTGTATTAAGTTTAACAGTTGTAAGCACTATTACCTAAACAATCATAACCCATGGCCTCCTTTTTTTTAAAGAAGTCACATGAATCTTCGCAGAAGAAAATAGAACTTGTTGTTTTTGTTAGGTAGGTATGTTTTGCGTAGTTAGTTCGTAATAAACCGTTTTCTCGATGTGAAATTTAGATCGCTAATTACCTAACCAGTTGCCTAAAACAATAAACAAATTTTGAATTTACCGCGATAAGCATTCGTGCACCAAAAACAAAAACAAGTACGGACCTCGGCGCCACCAACTTGAGGGGTGCCAAGTTGTCTCCTCGCTGAAACCGCGGCAGGCTTATAAACGCCTACGCGGATTTTTTTTTTGCGATGCCACTGTCACTTGTCACAGCACGTCTACAAGTTTTTTCTTTACTTATTTCAGAATTTTCTTCTTTGTGATTTTTTTGCTAAGCCACTGTCTTTTGTCACGGCACCCATACAGGTTTTTTCTATACTCCTACATTCCCTACGAGTTTCCCACAAATATCTTTGAGATCCAGATTATTTTACACAGTATCGTTTACCACGGCATTTCACAGATTTTTTCAATACTTCTACATCTCCTACGCAGCCCCACAACATATATTTCAAATTGAGATTGATTTACACAAAAAATCTTTCTTTGGGATGTTTTGCGATGCCACTGTTGTTTGTTACACCACCCCTACAGGTTTCTTCTATACTACTACATCACCTATGCGTCACTCAAAAATACCTTTGAGATTGATATTGATTTACACAAAAAAATCGTTTTCGTTCGTCACGGCACCTCCTACAGGATTTTTCAATATTACCACATCCCCTATACGTCTCCCAAAAATATCTTTGAGATTAAGATTTATTACCTACACAAAAATAAGATTATTGGGATTTTTTGCGACGCCAATGTCTTTTGTCACGGCACCTCTTACAGGTTTTTTTCTATATTACCACATCCCCTATGCGTCTCCCAAATATATCCTTGAGATTAAGATTGATTTACACAATAATATTTTTTTTCTTGGATTTTTTGCGACGCCACTGTCGTTACTCATGGCACCCCCTACAGGTTTTTTTCTATATTACCACATCCCCTATGCATCTCCCAAAATTATAATTGAGATTAAGATTGATTTACACAAAAATAAGATTTTTTCCTTGGATTTTTTGCGACGCCACTGTCGTTACTCACGGCACCCCTACAGGTTTTTTCTATATCTACTCCTACATACCCTACGTGTCCCCTAAAAATATCTTTGAGGCTGACTACAGATTTTTTCTATACTACTACACTGCTTATGCGTCTCCCAAAAATATCTTTGAGATTAAGATTGATTTACAGGAAAATAAGATTTTTTTTAGATTTTTTGCGACACCACTGTCGTTACTCATGGCACCCCCACAGTTTTTTCTATATTACTACTATTGCATCTCGCAAAAATATCATTGAGATTAAGATTGATTTACACAAAAAAATATTTTTTTTACTTTTGCGACGCCACTGTCGTTACTCACGCCAGTCACGGCACCCCTACATGTTTTTTCTATACCTACTCCTACATCCCCTATGTGTCCCCTAAAAATATCTTTGAGACTGATATTGATTAACCAAAAAAATCAGATTTTTTGTGATTTTTTTTGCGACGCCACTGTCGTTTGTCACGCCACCCCTGCAGGTATACTCTATACTCCCATACATCCCTTACGGGTCCCTCAAAAATATCTTATTGAGATTGATCTACACAAAAAGAATAAGATTTTTCCCTTTGGTGTTTTTTTGCGACGAAATAAAAATCGAGAAATTTTGGAAATGTCCAGATTTTCAAAAAAAATCACATAATTGTCAAAGTAATACTCACTTCCAGTCAAACCGGAAGGCAGAAATAAGAACCGACAATTTTTTGCTACTCCCTGTATAGTCATTACCTACTAACATTCCGTGATAAAAGTAGCCCTCAATTTTTTTAATATCTTTTTGACTTTCCCCCATATAAAAAAACCTGAAATAATTTTCAGATTCCCCATAAAATTCTACATTAAATTTTATTTTAGCTCAAAAATAACAGTCAGTGCACATTTAAATTGGACCACCCTTTACAACTTTTATATTAGTATTATTCATTACTAGGAATCGACCAAAACGTAAAACGACGGGTTGTCATATAAAAAACATCAGTTTTTGTTATTTATTACTTGTCCATTAAAATTTTTTTTTTGGTTTTCTTGCTAACATATGTTTCGATCTTCTCTACAAGATCATCATCGGAGCATAACATTATAAAACTTGTATTTTTAAGTAAAAACATCTACATCTAAACATCTACATGGAGTGCTAATTTTTTTTATAATTATTTAAAAATATTATCTCTGAAAAAATTATATAACGAGAAAAACAAACTATACAACGAGAAAAAAATTTTCTTCTTTTAAAATCTATTCTGTTAGACATATTTACGTTTACTTATTCGTATTCATAATATAAAACGTTTTAGGCCTTAATTATTACAACATATTAAAAACTTTTTAAAATTTATTGCATAAATGGTGGGGGCCGAGAAGCAAACTGGCCGCATTTCGGAGTCGATATATCAGTTGAGATTTTTTATATTCAAGGTAAAAAATTAGGAATAATACTCAGTGAGCAAAAATATATGAAGTAAAATTTAAAAAATATTTTTAATTAATAAAATTTTTATAAACAGTTGAAAAGTTGTTTAAATAATTTTTCAAATTTATTGTATTTTTATTCTTGTGTATGTGATACATTTCAAGGTAATTTCTCTTAGTAAAATTATTTTCAAAACTGAGAATTTTAATATTGTCAAAATCGAAAGAATGGGTGTTATTAATAGCATGTTGACTGAGAGCTGAAGATGAATTATTACTATTTTTGATATCATTTTTGTGTTTATATAATCGTTTATTAAGATATTGTTTTGTTTGACCAATATACACAGATGGACAGTCTTCGCAATTGACTTTATATATTAAATTGGATTGTAACATTTTTTCAGTTTTATATTGAACTTTTGTTTCTGGAGTCAAAAATAAAAATTTCATTGGTTAACCCTGTACGTACGGTGTTGTCCCGGCTTTTTTTTTCAGGGACTTTGTTTTCACCCTTTATAGTTTTTCTAGCGAGAAAATATAGATTTCGATAAAATTACCAGTGCTTCAGATATGAAAAACCTCTTAGGTACACTGCCTACTGACGTTTTTATAAAACTTCTCACGGCTAGAGCTTCATGTCCTGGGAAACAGATGGCGCTGACGCATTCTCCAATAGAATCTCACTTTATTTAAAGTCATTTTTTTTTCTCATTTTGAACCACGCGCTAGATGTCATTATCAGGGGTAATATAACAAGTGGTCTGCCTATTATCGATAATACCTTTCGCTAATTTTACGAATTATAATCCCAAAGCTGAAAATACCACGACTGGGCAGCAGCATTATAATGAGTGATAAATTAAGGAAAGGTATTATATATTATTAGGCATATCACGAGTTGTATTTAAAAAGAGAATTTAACAACTGCAAATAGTTAGTTTGACAGCTAGCTGTCATTTAGATTGAACTTTCGGTTCTGAATATGTTTTTTGTGCTAATAGATATTTAAAGATCAATGTGTCCTATAATTAATTTGGTAATGTTAAGAAGTTACCGGGTTATCAGTTTTAGCTGCCACAATATTGGTTTAGCGTAACTATAGGACGTAACTAAGAGAGTAGGATTTCAGCGATTATTTCCCTCATACTGCTTGCATCCAATAAGGTAGCTCCTTCCATAAAAATCCAACCAATCGCTGCTAGCGATAATTTGCACTAGTGCAATTACCGGTAATTATTGCACTTGTGCAAATTATCACTTCGTTGCTTAGCAACCGCGAATCTGTTGGATACAAACACGTACCTACTTCTTAAAGTTTGTGTGTTTTACACTGTTCTAAATTATGCAGCTTATAAATTATGTTGCGGTATTATTAAGCATTATATCAATGAATTTATATAACTTTTACATTGATAAATTCTTGTTATTTAGACCTCCGCCTCCGTTTAAATTTATGACACATTCAGAAAATAAACCAACGCCGACAGGGTGTAGGTATAATCGCATTTGCCTTGGATACCCAAGGGTCATGTTTGTTTACTCGAACGCTACAGTCGAAGCTGTCAATAAACTCTTTCAAAATCAGTCGTTATGGAAATGTAAACATAGAAAAATTAATACAGAAATTATTAAATCGTATTCGTGAAATAATCTCGACAAATACCACTCGTGCCGGAAATTTTTCTAGATAATTCTATTCTCAAGCCCTATTTTGCCCATTAGCAAAACCACTCGTACAAATTGGACTTTTATTTTCAGAGATAAAATCCCTCAAGCTTCGCTCTCGGGATTTTATCAGAAAAGAAAAGCCCAATTTATACTCGTGATCTTTCTAGGCAAAATAGCGCTTTCGAAAAAATTATCGATAAAATTTCCTGCACTAGTGATATTACATACGAAAATACCACTAGTGGTATTATCGCTGAAATCATCACCTAATTGGTTAATATTTCAAAAATCATATCATTTCATTGGTTCATATTGGCAGGCGTTGAATTCTCTATATAATCATTCCGTTCTGTCCGATAAAAACATTCTACCAGCCGTAGGGAACGGCATCCAGATAGTTGTATTATTTACACTGTGCAAGCCGCCATTGCCATTGCCCTCTGCCGGAGGAGCCGATAGCAACCGAACGAGAAACCGAACCGTGCCGAATGACGAATTACGATCGGGTCTGTATATGCAGCATGATCTCTGCTTCCGGCCTCGCCGATCGCGAACCAGAATCGGAAAAATGGTCCAAACGGCCGAACGGCTTTTCCGATCGGGGCGCCCTTCGGCACGAGTGAAGGCCATGTCCGTCCGGGGCCCCGCGCGAAAGTTGAACTCGAGAGACGACCTAGGTTCGAAACGCCGGCCCCTTTAAAAAAAATGGAAAAAAATTCCAGCGGCCAAACGGCTTTTCCGATTCGGGCGCCCTTCAATAGGTCTGGGGTCGGTATGCATGCGCCGCCCTACGCGAAATTTTGACTCGAAATATCGAAAACTGCGCTCTGTAGAGGCCGGAGAAGTGGTAGGGGAAATGGTTTTAGGCGTACACACATAAACACACATATACATACGGCCAGCAGCGGGGGCGACTATAAACACCTAGGCGTTTATAACAAGAGTTTTCTCAAAAACCACTCTTTCAAAAGAAAATTCACAACATACATTTTTTCAAGAATGCCTTCGAGAATATTAAAAATACGTAAAAATTTAAGCAAAAACACAAATTCTGCTTAAAAATAGGGTGAGTATTACCCCCTTCGCACGCTACCTTATTGAATTAGTATAAAATCAATACTTTATAGCATGTTAATACGTTGCACAAAATATAAAAAAATGCCTCATACTGATTTTAAGAAAAAAAATAAAAATCTAAAAAAATTTCACCTCCGGTATCTGAAAAATGAAGGCCCTATATAAAATCGGTTCACTACGAAAATGTTTTATTTTTGCGAGGTCTATCAATTGTTTCCCGTATTAAAAATGAATCACCTTGTATATTATTGAAAAGATTTTTCTGAGCCTACATATTCCTAACTACAACTTTTAATAGGGGAGGATTAACTATGAACAGCCTATACCCACGTATACCTATGTATTCGAGTAAAGATACAATTTTAATGTACCTACTCTAAAATGTAGTCCGGATGTACTCGTAAATTTTATTATTTTATTTCGCAGGAATACGAGTATACTTATCTGCTCTCCCACCAGCACTCCTGCTCCCACTATTAACTACTATCCAGCTGGTTTTGTAATAAAATCTCACACCACATCCCACAGCGCCCGCAGCACGACGTCCTTGGTCCCTGTTCTTGAACTTGAAACCACTTTGTGTTTATTACAAACTTCACTTGTTAGTAGGTATGTGTGTTTAGTATGTGTGGATCAAATCTTGCAACTAAATTTTAAATCAGTACCACCCAACCGATTTAGGTGAAATTTTGCACACACTTTTAGGTACTGATGCCAAGACGTTATACTATTAATAGTATACCTACTCAATATTGTGTAGAAAACGATAAGTTGAGTGACATCATATTAAATCCAATATGGCGACCGTCCCAAGATGGCGGATAACATATTTCTTATTTTTTCCATTTTCTACTGGGGGGTTCTAGCCCTAGAGTCCCCATTGACGAGCCGCCACCGATAACACCCCCACTGTCATTCTAATATGTTATGTAAAGGCTCATTTCTTATTATTGCGATACGCATTATTTTGCAGACACAGTACATAAAGCCGTTTCTATGTTTGTTTTATTTTTCTGATGGCGTAACTACCTACCTACTTGTTTCTATTTTAGTAACTGAACCTCTTGTCTCATAATGTTAATATTGGGTGCTACATAGTTGTTACTACGCCTAACAATGGTTCCAGGGCTCAACACGTCCTTGGTCCCCATGTATATATCAGAGATATCGCCGTTGAACCTGCGTGGCGGCCTTGGCACGGTGAACCAACTGGCGGTGACGGTGGGGCTATTACTATCACAGGTGCTCGGCATCGAACCCATCCTCGGCACCAACGATGGGTGGCCCTTGCTGCTGGGTCTGGCAGTTTGCCCAGCGGTTCTGCAGCTGGTGTTGCTGCCCATCTGCCCGGAGAGCCCTAGGTACCTGCTCATAACCAAGCAGTGGGAGGAAGAATCGCGAAAGGTAACTGTTTTGATATTGTACACGATGTCTGATGAGAGATTTAACCTGCATGTTTTGTATTTGGGCCAAAGTTACTAAAAAGGGAAGCTTTCGGCATACGGCTCCGGATAAGAATGAACAGCATGGGGATATTGCAAACGGTGAGAGATAGGGCAACGGTTAAATGAGGGAAAAGTTGCCCAATTTTGAGGCCAATAAAATGGCACAAACAGATTTTTAATATCTTTTTTCGTTTTTGAGTTATTTTGAAAAAAGTAAAATTTTGCGTTTTTGATTTTATTTTTTTCTGAAGTTGTTATCACAGATAGAGAAAAAAGAAAAACACTTTCTTATGGCACTTTTTAACGGGCCTTAAGGTGGCGTTTTTATGTTTGTTCTACAACGTTTCGTTTTTGAGAAACCATCTTCAACTTTATTTTTTTTAAATACGGACCTGGATTTTTTTTTGTAGATTTTGAAAGCACTTTTCATTGCAAATACCATGATGTATGACAAGAAATATTTTTAAAATGTTTTGAGAGAATTATTCTGAAAATTCCTTTTTTCCATTAATTTTTTTTCTAATGCGGCCCTGTATTTAATAATAAGAAGTCTAAATATTAATCAGTATTGTCAAGAATTTAACTTACAACTTATCTTTCAATTGGAGAACTAAAAAAAGGACGGCACATACGATAATAATAAATAAATAATCCGGATCTTGGCTCCCATTACAGTGATGATTGCCGTTACGGCACAGTACATTAACATGTGCATATGTTCTAATGTTGGTGCTACTGAAACATAGTTAGGTAAAATTCTGGTGTTCATAGATCGAGCAAGATTGCATGTTTCCTGGAAGAATTTAATCTTGGTAGCAGTGGTCTGCTCAGTGGCTCTGTGCCTTCGTGTCGCAATACTGCCCTTCTCAGCTGTGTGTCTAAGCTTTCATAGTGTTCTTCGTTAACCGATTCCCGATTCTCAGTTGTTCGTTCTGCCGTTTCGGCTTCTTGTTCTTGTCTAGGTCATTGTTGTTGTCTATGTCTATGTGTTCGTCATGGATTTCTAGCTCAACTTCTCGTTTGATAGCGTTAAGGCAGCGGCCCTATGACAAATTTACTATTAATCTTTATGTCCATGGGTGTCTCACGTAACGTGGGATTGACGTCCCTCGGTCTCCTTTTACGTCTCGCGGAGCAACGGTAGGAGTATTCTAACCCGCTACCCACACGGGTCAACTAGGTCAACGCGGGATCGTTACACCCGGGGATCTGCACCTCTCACCGGCCAAACCCCTCCTTGCGTTAACTAGGAAACAAGGGATCATTACACCCGAGGATCCACCCCTCTCACAGGCTAGACGCATCCCTGTGTAACCGGGAGTCGCGGGATTGTCACACCCGAGGATCAGCCCTCGTCACCGGCTAGACCCCTCCCTGCGCAACTGGAGATCGCGGGATTGTCACATCCGTAGGTCTGCCCCTGTCACAGGTCAAGCCTCTCCATGCGTAACTGGGAATCGCGGGATCGTGACACCCGTGAATCTGCCCCTGTCACAGGCCAGATCAATCCTTGCGTAACTGAGGCGCGTGAGATCGTCACACCAGTGGATCTGCCTCTCTCACAGGTCAGATCCCCCCATCCCACATACTGTGCATCTTCCCCGTCAGTTTGCGCGTCTAGTTTGTCAATGATGTCATCCAGAAAGGTATTTTATTATATGACAGTAGCGTGCGATTGCACCATAAATATTCCCATATTTATCTGTTGGACAAATGACATAAGCTATAGCGCGCCCTAATGTCAGTAAAATGAAAGGCGCAACGACTTATAGCCACACACACTCACACATTATCCTATTCGCGCGGATTTAACCACGCAAGCTAAAAATCAAATTGACGGACTTTGGCCACACCCGATACTTTTTAACTAGTTAATTCTTAAGTTTTCCCTCTGTGTGTGTGTGTGTGTGTGTGTGTGTGTGTGTGTGTGTGTGTGTGTGTGTGTGTGTGTGTGTGTGGTGGTTTTACTTAAGGGAAAACGCAAAGACTGAGCAGTCTTCCCTTTGTGTCTGTGGTATAATATTTTGCGCAGTGCTTTAGTAATTACGAATTTCCTTTGGATTCCCTAAATAGACCCAACTCAACCTAACCTAACTTAACCCACTTTACTTTCCATTGTGACATCCAGGACATCATACCTCGAATGCCCGACTTAATATCTTTTTCAAATGAGTGGAAGAAGTCTAGATCCTCAGTCGAAAACCTTACTTTGCCTGGGGAAAAGCAAAAACAGCTTTCTGGACAGAAAACGTCCCTACCTCTTCTTTGAAGGAATAGTGTCTACGTTTTTTACCTCAGTTTTAGTTAGATGTTTCAGTTCTTGCTGTTTAGATAAAAGGTGTCAGTTTAAGTAATACCTAAATTGAATCGGAAACAAAACTGAAAGTGTAAAAGACCGTAAAAAAAGTATAAAAAAGTTTGATATTATCTAAGGTTACCATGACGGATGCAGGTGCATCTGGTCAGTTCATAGTTCTAAAAATAGATGTTTTTAAAGGTGCTTAGGCTGAGAAAATAAACCGTATTCAAGTTTAGGCACTTAAATTAAATTTTTGAGTCACTAGAGACGCCGCTAGCCTGTACCCAACTACTTAAAGTGCTATTGGGCAATAAATGTCACTGAAATTTTTTTTAGCCCTCATAGAAGAATATTATTATATAAGCAATGGTATATAACCCTCGAGGCTCGTGAATACTCTTCTCCCATGTTAATATTTTACTCAGCGGTGTAAAACTGGATTTATTACAGGCGTTGCGACGGTTGCGCGCCAGCAATCAGGTAGAAGAAGACATCGAAGAGATGCGTGCTGAGGAGCGGGCCCAACAAGCTGAGGCGTCGATCAGCATGATGGAGCTCATCTGCTCACCAACGTTGCGTGCGCCACTGGTCATCGGCATCGTTATGCAACTGTCCCAACAGCTCTCGGGCATCAACGCGGTAAGTTCTATAATTGAAATTTTATGTTGAAGTTATAATTTGCAATTGGCATTTCTATTTTATTTTGTTTCGGTTTATACTAAATTATTTATTGCTTTATGTTTGGTTATGGGCACTCTTGTAGCCGTTTTTAAGTGTTTAGTTCGGTTGCTCAGGCGCCAGATTTATTAAGCGGTTTACTCAGCTTCAGTCAGAGAAAATAATTTCCAAAGTTCAGTGGTGGCATTTTAAGGGACAGGAGCAAAATTAAACAAACATATTATGACTAACAACACAATCTATTGACTCAAACAAAGGGTATAATTAATTAAATTAAATAGTTGGTCGGTCCCGCGGAGAGTCCTTGGGGCTATCTGTTACAGAAATAAGAAAAACAAACGGATAAGCGGTCGCTTAGCTACTGTCGGCCCTAGTAGCAAAATATTTGATTTATGAAACTGAACTATTATTTTATAAGCATTAAGCATTTTCTAATGCCGAATTAAGGAGTATTTTATCACTTAATGAGTTTGACTCAGAAATTTTTGTGTTTATAAAAAAACGTTTTTATAATCATGTCGCATAATCGTTTATACAACTACTAATATTATAAAAATGAAACTTAGTTTTGGCCAAGGTTAGTTTATAGGAAGGTTAGGACATACCTCCACTCTTAAACAAAACCAAAGGCTGTCCCTTTGCACCGGCAACATCGCGCGACGATGCCGCTCTCACCAGCTGGCCTTCAGCTTGATTCCAATGGCGTATTAAAAGGGACCACACCGGTATTGAAAGCCGAAAACAAAGTAAAAACACGAACATAAAACAAAACTGCGCTGCACCAACGTACTCCACAAAGTCTCGTTATTTTATTGCACAAAAATTAAAATGAAGAAATAACCGAAAACAGCCCAAACAACATAAATATACGACATGAGCAAAAAACATGCCAAACAAGTCTGTGTGCGCCTATGGCTGGAAGAGCCAAATTTTTAGGGAGTTACTAAATCGCCAATTCACCTGTAAATGCCACCAATTTAAATTGTGGCCTTTCCCCCCTTTGCCTCTTTCACCCCCCCCCCCTTCCCTTCCAAGTTCCAAGTCGTCGAATAACTTCTATTGTTGACAATGAAAATATTGAGATTAGTCAGGTTGAAAATGACATTAAACAAAGTAATCATAATATGGACAAGTTTAAGGAAAAGGCAGAAAGTTTCAATATACTCTTTCACAATTCGGTACAAAGTTTTGTGGCGAAACTTTATTCCATAAAATCAATAAACAGAACTACAATTCAAATTATTATTGACTTGATCAATGAGTTTCTGTCCTCGGGTCTTTTTGAAATTTTAAAAGATTGTTGTCTTGCCCTACAAACTTTAGAAAATCCCGTTTTAATGGCAATAATTAAAAATATGTTTCAATTATTAGAAGATCCATTCCACTCTCTAAGAACAGAGTATAAAATAGTAACATTTTTTGAAAATTCCAATAAGTTTATATCTCCGGAACCCCAAATCTTAGGCATCTCTCAATCTGCTAAGAGAAAAGATAATAAAGTTTGCATGAATCTAGAAAATAATTTATGTTATTTTATATCAATGACAAAAACTCTTACTTTATTTCTTGAGCTTCCTGGTGTCTTCTATTCTATTCTAAATTACCAAAAAGAATTGTCCAATGAAAAAAAAAAAACGCTTTTTTAATGTAGTAAATGGAAGTATATGGAAAGACTTAAGAGTCGATTTAGATAGCCAAATCATTTTCCCTATCGTTATATAGTTTGACGATTTTGAAATTTTAAATCCCCTCGGTTCTCACTCCGGCCATTATAAAATTGGGGACGTGTATTATTCTGTAATAACAATTCCACCCTGTTATGCTTCCAGATTAGAAAATATTTTTTTGGGTTTAATATTTTACATTGGCGATAGAACTACCTTTGGTAATTTAAAAATATTCCGTAAGCTCATAGAGGAACTAAATTTTCTCGAGAAAACCGGTATATCAGTTAAAATAAATAATAAACTTATTAATGTAAAGTTCGTTTTAACAACTATCACTGGAGATAACCTAGGCTTGAATTCAATTATGTTTTTTTTTAAGTTTCTCTTCGAATTTCTGCTGTCGAATATGTATATGCTCCAAAAACGAAATAAGAAACCACGTGGAGGAAAATAAACGTAAAATTAGAGGCACAACAGCATATCACACGCATTTACAAGATAAAATAGGCTTAAAGGAAGAATGTATTTGGAACAAAGTTGAAAATTTTCATGTCTACAAAAATATGTACTGTGACGTAATGCATGATTTGCTCGAAGGGGTACATAGATTCGACATGCTACTCATTATAAATCAATGTATAAGTAATAAATACTTTACATTAGAAAGTTTAAATTCTCGAATAAAATTTACCACTTATAACAATTTCGAAAAAAATATTGCTCATGGTTTCTCCAATGATCAACTTAAAAAGGATTTATTGTGTTATCAGCAGCAGAAATGCTCTGTTTGGTGCGGAGTTTCCGATTAATCATTGGTGATTTAGTACCAGAAAATTCCGAAATCTGGAAATTATATCTTCTCTTATATGTCATAACAGAAATGTTGACTTCCACTTGTATTGACGACAAATCTTTAGATTACCTACTTACATTCCCTAATAAAAGAGCATCACTCTTTATTTTTACAAATATCTGGAAGTCACTTAAAACCAAAATATCATTTTCTCATTCATTATGCTCAAATTATCGCAAAAATAGGCCCTCCAATGTTATTATCATGTTTGAGATATGAAGGTAAACATGCAGAATTTAAAAATATTTCTGAAAATGTAAAATGTCGAAAAAACGTTCCCTACACCCTCTTCACGTATGTTCCAGGTTTTTGTCTAATCGAGGTTTTGTAGATAATTTAGAAATAGGATCTTTAGACTCTGTTAACAGGGAAATAATTGAAATGTACACACAGCAAAACTTTGAAAACTTTTGTAGCACTAAATTATATAAATTTAATGGAATGAAGTATGAAAACAAGTCAATCTTATTATTAGATTATAACAATGACATACCAATTTTTTGTCAAATACAAGAAATATTGGTAAATAGAAACGATCACAAAATAGTTCATATTTATTGTAAAATTTGGAATTCTGTCAACTTTAATTCTCATTTTAGAGCGTATGAAATAGAGGACTCAAAAAATAAAAAATTGTATTCTATAAAAGAATTTAAAAACGAGGTTCCTAAAAAAATTCATGTTGTATCGGGAACAAGATTTTTTGCCTCCATTGATTAATTAAAAAAGTACCTACTTCAATTCTTATTTTAAAAATGCAGTAAAGTTTAATTACCTATATTAGATTGTTATAGATACATAACTACGGGCGTTTCAAAATTCAGTACACAGATTTTAAGGACGTATTTTAGAGGAAAAAAAAAGACTTTTTTCCTATAAACATGTGTCCTAAAATGCACCCCTCCGAGCTACAGCCATCGTCAGTTGCGCTAAAAAATCGAATATTTTGAACAGTGCCTACATTTATTTATCAAATCTCCTGAAAATTTGCAAACCCCTGTTTCTTTAGACGCTCTATTCATTTTTGCCTCAAAAATGACGTACCTAAACCTAATTTTGGAGAGGATTTTTGGCAGGGGTGCATTTTAGGACACATGTTTATGGGAAAAAGTCTTATTTTTGCCTCAAAAATACGCCCTTAAAATCTTTGTAGGTACTGAATTTTGAAACACCCTGTATAATAAGTATATTATTTAACAGATGAATGTGATTTATGTTCCTTTTATTATATCTTAAAATTTTATTAATAGTTTCTTACTGTAAAAAAAGAAATAAATGTATTTCTTTAATAAACTTAGTTCGTTTTTTCCCTCTGCTTGTCCTAGGTACTTACGCCTGTTCATTCACATCAACATGTCTCGATCATAGAATCTTTAATGGTTTGGTAATATCTATCGAAAAAAAAAACAAAGAACCCTACATTATACATAGGCACCTCTGGATTCTATACAAGGAGATTAATGAATGGTCATCAGTTCAGGATTGACATTTTATCGAAAAGTAACTTTTTTCTATAAACAGAATCATTTAAGTTTGAGTTAAGTATTTAAGTATAAAATATACAGGATGTCAAAATAATCGAACGCCCCTATAGCTTAAAAACAATGGGCCTATGCGATCATGTTTACAGGAAGATGTTGCTTTATTTTCCGGTATGTAATCGCATCCTGAAATTATGATCATTATTTAGGAAACACCCTGTATAAGAAATAAAACATGACTTTTATTATGCAGGTTTTTAAGACGAACGGTTGTATATGAAAAAAAAGTCTGGGGGGAAATTTAAGTTGTGATGCAGATTACCCCTCTTCAGAAAAATTAAGGTTAGGAGAAAATAATTTTCCTCGGATTTTGCATTTTCTACGAAAATACTGGAATTCCGCCATTCTTCCGTAATTTCTGTAAATTTCGAATTATAAGGAAACGCATTTTCCGATTTCCGACTTTAATACTTGACGGAGTGACACTATTTTGTGCGAGCGATTCCATAAAGTAAGAATGGTGGAATCCGAATATTTTCATGAAAAATAGAAAATTCTATAAAAACAATTTCTACCTATCAGTAATTTTTTTGAAGATCGAAATTCTGCTTCTAAGAACATAAAGTTTCACCAAAGCATTTTCTTTCAAATCCAACCGGTCTCCCTACAATCTGCATAATAAAAATCAATTACTACAGGAAGCTTTTGTATTGAGCTTTTAGAGTTTTTGAAAGGAAGATGTGAATATGTTGTGTTAAAGAATCCATTATCTTAATTTAAGCTTATTTAGCTTAAATTGAGTATAAGTACTTTTGAATAGAAAAAGTGAAGATATTATATTGAGGAATTCGTGATCTTGATTTAATCATATTTACCTTAAAGAAAAACATAGGCTCTTTTAAAACGAAGATTCAATAAACACAACGTAAATTTTTAGTTGCTTATATTAAAAAGGTGTCACACAATTGAAGAAATATTTTTCCTTAATTTAAACAATTACTTTTTTACGTTAAGGTTCGAAATGTTTATGGAAAAGATGATTACATTATACCAAATACATTAACTCTTTAATTGAAACTTTCATTAGGCACACCAGGAAAGAGGTTATCTTGGAATAACTTTTACACTGTAAACAATACCGTGTCCTTACATGAAAAATATAGGTTTTTGATTTCATGACAATAATGTTGAAAAAATAAATTCTTACAATCAAGGAAATATTTAATTCTTACAACCAAGGAAATATTTTTTGATTTCATGACAATGATGTTGATAAAATAAATTCTTACAATCAAGGAAATATTTCTTAGACTCATATCGAAATCAAGAATACTTTAAATCAATGCTGTTTACCTTAATTCAATTATATCATTACCTAGGTAATTTGCAATATTCAGCACTGACTCCACTCAACTGTACTTTTGTAACGAAATGAATATAATTTTAGGGTTTTATTTTTAATTCCAACTGAATTATTTCTCTTTTCTTTTTCTGAGCCGTTCACCGAACGGCGTTCTTTTTTGTGTTATGTTATTTATTTCATTTAATCAAGTTTAATTTAGTTATGGTGGTTGAGAAGGGAAATGCATAGGTACATATATGAAGTTGTTGGTGCTTGATAATAAAACACGAACTGCCTTAATTAAAAACTAAATTGTCGATTTTCACAAATGTATTAAACTGAAACTATTAACTTAGTAACAAAACGTTTTTGTTATTTTAATATCGGTGACAAATCTTCATTGTTGTCGCGAGGGTCGTCACACCAGCGAGCAGATTCACCATACCATGCACCAACAACTCCATAAATTTCAGAATGGCCAGTAACGAAGATATTTTATATTTTATGCTATTTGGGATTTGTACTAAAGATAGTGAATTTTTTAGCGTTCCAAACAATTATATTTTATTTGTTTAAGGGGGCATTATCACACATAGTGCCAACCCAAGTGTGTTTTTGGTGTTTCTTTTAAAATATACTAGGTTTTTTGAAAACCAATGTTCAACTCAAATACTACATTGTATTGCGCATACATGGACAAAAAATTAGCCAAATCTTATGTCACGTTTGCGAAAACAATATACCTGAAATGTATTTTCTTGGAAATGGTTTATTGAAAAACGTAATGATTTTCAAAATAAACGCGAAAAACTCACTTGGGTTAGTAGTACTTAATGTCATGTGTGGTTATGCCATCTTAATCACAGTAAGTGATTACCATTTTTACTTTACTTAGGGGTTTAACGAAATCCCAGTTAAACATGTTTTTCATTCCGGAAGTGTCTCCTTAGCCTAGGGATATGGTGAGGACACAATTGCATCGGTTCTGATGTGAATATTGAGTTACCTATTTATAAGTATATAGAGCGCCTCAATATTTAAATATTTCTGTGCTGTCAATGACATAACAAATCAAGAAGTGCTTTTTAGGAAATTGTGGCTTCCTTAAAAAGAAAATATGACTAGATCAAAAAATAAATTATTCAAAAAGTAAATTTTGAAAAAATTTCATTTTGGTGGACATACGAATGCCTACTTACGTAGATATAATTTCTAATTTTTTTTTTCAAAATTTTCAAAATTATTTTGAAATTTCCGTGATTTTTAATCAAATGAAAAAGGTGTGACACCGATAGCTCGTCGTTTATACATTATTACATACACTCATTTGATCAGAAGAACCACTAATGTGACTCGAAACAATGTTGTAAATGTAACACATTTTTGAGTTAAATTCATGAAAACAATAACATATTAACTGAAAAATTAACCAGATCAAACGATCAAAAACTTTTAAAAAAATTATGTATGTAACTAAAATTTATTTATAAAACCAATTTCTAATATAGTTTTTGTTCCAGGTATTTTACTACTCAACAAACCTATTTGAAAGTTCTGGACTGTCCCCGGATAGTGCAAAATTTGCTACCATCGGAATCGGCTGCATAATGGTTATTATGACGTTGATTTCCATTCCCCTCATGGATCGGATGGGTAGGCGGACACTCCATCTCTACGGGTTGGGGGGAATGTTCATCTTTTCAATATTTATCACTATATCTTTTTTAATAAAGGTTCGTAAGTATGTGCTTCAAGCTGTGGAATTATTATTTTAAATTCTAGGTGGATTTCGGCTAGCAATATCAATAATATTGTCCTAAATTACCGACTCTATATTGGACTTTTGAATGGAAACATATTTATTGCGAAATATGGGTCAGAAATGCTAGTTTCCCATTTTTAATATAGTTAAGCATTGCTGAACTATTCAGAATACCTCATAAAGTAGCACCCTAGTTCGTAAAAATATGCATCCAAGTTAACAGGGGTGCTTCAATTTACCTACCAAAAATTTTGTTTTTTAATGGTGAAACATATTTGGCAACAAACCCTCCATTTGACCAATAATTTAAAAATTGGATAAGCCCAAGGCAAAAAAATTAAAGAAACATCCGAGGGTAGGTATTTACTCTGTCACATCGCCCAGAGACAAAATTGCTAAAATATAAAATCTACAAGGAAATAAAAACAGACAGGATATAGATAGAGCTGGTAAAATAAACGGTGGATGAATTGAAGTATCCTCAATTAATTATTGTGCATGCATTTATTTTATTTGCTACACAGAGCATTTCATTGTTTGTTCTTTTTTATTTAAATATGTACACTGCTTGGTATATTACTTTTAAGAAATTTCTTCGAATTATTTGCATCTTAAATTCTGTATTTCAAATAGCTGTTTGCCACTTTGCATTTGAAATATGCGAATTTTGTTATAGGAGATGTAACATTGATTAATACAGAAATTTTAACTGGCCGCAGGTTCCGATCCCAAAAGCACGCCCATAAAAGTATTTTCTTCTGTGCAGAAAATAAAAAGTTATGGTTTTGACTTTATGAATTTTAGAGACAGTTTGAGTGCCACTGGTCGCAAAGTCGTTTTATTACTGACGCGATGGTTTCAAACAACACCGTTGTGTTACCGTCAAGTAATTCCTTGAATATCTGTGCAATGTTGCCAATTTCCACACCATCCGTGGGGTATAGCAGCGGCGCGTTATTTTTTTAAGCGGATGTTCGCGTACTTTGCACAAGACACCACTTCTTAATGACGTAGCACTCACCATAACCTAGTAATAATCACATTTATCACTTCACTAATTTTTTCTCAAGACTCCCCTTCTTAACGACATAACTTTTTCACAGAAGTTGTTCGAAATATCGTCTTTCATTCCTAATTCAATCTCTTCGCTGCATATATTTTGTATTGCAGTATCTGGGCTATTTTTAATTTCATTCGCAGCGGCTTATAACACCCGACGGAGATTTTATCATCCAGCAAAACAAGTAACATTATTACAATAATTACCTATTATTCGCCTTCAAAATCCGCGAGAACCGGACGATTTCGGCAATTTGGAGGTGTGAGTGGTGCGTGGCGCGTTTTCTTCCGAAAGGTTGTTGACCGAGGAGCTATTACATTCGAGCGTGAACCAGTGACACTAAAAATGATTCTAAGTATAATAGCAATTTTGTCATATTTTTGACGTTAAAAAAATTTTCAATAACAAATCTCATAGGCGTGCTTTTGGGGTCGAAATCTACCTCCAGTTAAAATTGCTGTACTAATCAAAGTTACACCCTGTATTATCGACCATTTCATGCACATTTACATTATTCACACGCTTTTTAGCTTCACCATTAATTAATTTTACACTTTCTTGACAATGTGGGAGAGTGATAAATAGGTATTCAAAGCCACATCTAAACACTATTCAAATGTTTACCAGTCATTGAAACATGATATATTTTTTCGCGTTTCTGGTCACTTGTTTCGAAACAAGGTCTAACGATTGAAAAAGCATTTTATTTTATTTTGGATATTAAATTCGTCTAAACTGTATAAAATATCTTGCAACATTTTAACATTTTTAACATTAAACCACGCTATGCATACAGGTCCTTTAGGCATGGGTATACAGGATGATATTTTAGGACTATCATGGCGATTTTCTAGCTTACTTTGAGCTCCAAAAAAAATCGTAAGATACAAAAACGTGGCAATTTTGGATATTTAGATGAAGCTAAAAAAAGGAAATCGGCGGAAATGGTTCTTTAAGAGAATGCAATTTTTATATTGAAAATTTTTTCAATATGCACTTGGGTGCTCAGATAGTTTCAGCAGAAAATTACACAGGGTCTTCGACTGTCTTGAGGCCATGAGAATTTTTAGTATTGCGTGAAAAGTTGACAATGGAGGCCCTTAGAAAACCGCTTTAATAAAAAAAATAAAATTCCATAGCCTCAGAGTCTAAGACCCTGTATATTATTCTGGAGCTACCGGAGAAAGTTGCATAAAGCTTTCAGTGCCTTCAATTCTCAATATAAAAGTTTATTCTATCTTTTACAATAAACATGCTACGGCTATTAATAGTTTTGCCCAATTTGATGTGTTTTTATACTGCGCGATAAGTTGGCCATGGATGCCGATTTCTTTTTCAGCGTCACCTATTAGCTGTCCAAAATTGCCACGTTTTTATTTATTACTTTTTTGTGGGGTGCAAAATAAGCGAAAAAATGGCGGCGGTAGTCCTAAAAAAATTATCGTGTGTATGCCTAAAAGACCTATGCATAGTGCCGTTTATTGTTAAAAATAGGTACTATTGTTGCAAAATATTTTATCAAATTTAAACGAATTAATACCCAATATAAAATAAAATGCTTGTTTGTTGTGTCCCTTTAATTCGACAATTTTACATATCATATCATGGATAGTTGCAGTGTAAGGAAGCATTAGATTTTTTAATTATTTCTCCTTGATATAGGTAGGTACCTAGTATTTGCTTTCAGTTTTAGGCAAAACTTTTCATCATACGTCACAAAGTACTCTTCCAAAATATAATATATACAATTCTCCTTTCTTCAATCGGTTGAATAAATCATCCAGTAATCTAAAAAAAAAGAAAAAGCTTATTTTCTTGGAATTTTTAGGTATGAGATAGACTCTTTGCCAAAATCCATATACATACAAGGGGTCTACTTTTAAATATATACCTATAGGCTTTAAAGGCCTTTAAAACCGCTTCTTTTGATCCTCCTACCATTTTCAAAATTCTGCTTAAAAAAAGTTTATACCTATACGTAGTCAGTCCTTACTAGGACTGTCAACTAATGGTAATTTCGAGGCTCTAAGTTGGAATCAATGCAGGAAAAATGCAACCTGGTCTGTATATTTTGCGCAAAATATACAGGTTGTCTCAAAAAACTGTGACTAACTTGCGGTCCAAATATACAGGGTGTCTAAAAAATGTCTTTTTAGACGCACCCTGTATATTTTGTGTGTCAAAAACTGTGACTCTCACTTGCGGGGCCAAACCTACTCTGACGGATTCCAAAGAAGCTACAAATCGAGCAGCCTTTTATTCAAGCAATGTTGCAGTACATATTGCATATTGTGCTGCCAGACCGCGTTCTTTCGGCCAGGCTTTCACATTGTCGGAAAGGATCCCAACTTTTCAAAGATATGTAACATTATTGGAGTATTGTGAGGGTGAGAATTATTATTATAGTATTCTGTTACTCTTTTGCGAGATGTTTTTCTGTTTTCCTAGTTGGCATAGGATAAGGAAGTATTTCTCTTTAAATTAAACAAATGTTTTTTCGAACAAATGTTTTTTTCTTCGAACAAATATTTTTCGAACAGATGTTTTTCGACCAGATGTTTTTTCGAATAGATGTTTTTCGAACAAATGATTTTTCGGACAGATGTTTTCGAACAAAATTCCGCGACCCGTTCAACCAATAATAACCCAGCTCCTAAGGTGTGTCTTTTTCGGTACATCAGAAGAAAGTAACGTCAGTTTGGACAGTCTGGGCTGTTTTTTGTGGATTGATATTCTATAAATTAATAGTTACAACAGAAAATTGAAAAAAGGCAACAAGATAACAATACAAAATAATCGTTTATGCAATTAGTATTAATTTTTTTTCTCGATATTTTTTCTTTCGATATTTTTTCTTTCGATATTTTTTCCTTTCGATATTTTTTCTTTCGATAATTTTTCCTTTCGATATTTTTTCCATTCGATATTTTTTATATTTCGATAATATGGATGTCGATATATTTTTTTCGATATTTCATGTTTCGATATTAATTCCGGGAGCCGAATTTCAATTAAGTGTACATTCAAAATGAAGAAATAATTCCCTATGGACAATGTACATAAATCTGTGGGCTTTTGGCATTTTTTCTTCATTTTGAAGACGTGCAATTAATCTACTAAATTTGAAGGAGGTAGGCGTTAATTTTATTTTTCTAATTTTGGTGTTAACAGGTCTTTTAGGGCACATTTTGCCAATTTAAACGAAAACTGTTGATTTCATCGTTATGAGACAAGAAGATGCACTAAAGCAACAAGACCAAAAAGATAACCTCAAAAAAATAGCCAGTAAAAGCACGAACCAAAAACAGCGCAAGTATTACCCTTTGTGAGATACCTACGTAGAAATTGATATTTTCAGATAAGTCTCCATCCCAAAAAACACAGCAGTGCCAAATTTTAGTTCAGCAGCTTGATTATTTTAGTAAATAATAATAGTACAATTATTCAATTTCAAAAAAAGAACTTCAACGCCCTGTATCTCTTAAACAAACAACTTTTTTATTGGCGTATTGGCTTCAATCGTCGTATTTTCATCTCCTCTATGCCCGGTTTCCAGACTTCCCATTATCAATGAATCACCCTGTATATGTTGGAAGAGTATTTTGTTACGTTTGCAAGAATGAAAATAGAACATTTTGTTTAAAGCCCCAAAGCGAACCAATGGTCCACTATATAAAGCAGAAACCGAAAAATCGTATGCGTTCTAAACTTACAGTCTAACTAACCATGGACGTCATTTCAAACTAAAAGGTATCGACAATAGTGTTTTTAGCATTAAACCACCCTGTCGATTTTATTTGTCGTGTGGCGCTAGTGGCCATCGCTTGAAACAGCGCTATGCAGAGGTCTTTAATATACAGAAAGATTTTTAGTACCTGTAATAATTATAAATAATAAATGATGTCTAGTGGCATATCAGGTAAAGGATATCAATTGAAAAAAATGCACTCCGGCCGGGACTTGAACCCGGGGCTCCTACTGTGGCCGTAGGCACTTTAACCAACTAAGATACCGGAGATATGGGTTCCATCGGCTAGGTGTTATTTATTCCAATTGATATATAGTTAGTAGCGGTGAGATGTAGAAGACTTCGGCGTCTTCTACAGCTACTAGAAGGGGTTAGAGGGTGTAGGGAAACCATTCATTATTGTTGGTTATGTAAACTTCCTATTTGTTCTTCCACTCACAATATTCGACATATAGCGACTTAATGCAAGTATCGAACGTGGAAATCCTAACCTACAATGTCAAAGCCAGAATATAAAACACAGAAAGATTTTTAGTACCTGTAATAATTATAAATAATAAATGATGTCTAGTGGCATATCAGGTAAAGGATATCAATTGAAAAAAATGCACTCCAGCCGGGACTTGAACCCGGGACTCCTACTGTGGCCGTAGGCACTTTTACATCTCACCGCTACTAACTATATATCAATTGGAATAAATAACACCTAGCCGATGGAACCCATACATCCGGTAGCTTAGTTGGTTAAAGTGCCTACGGCCACAGTAGGAGTCCCGGGTTCAAGTCCCGGCTGGAGTGCATTTTTTTCAATTGATATCGTTTACCTGATATGCCACTAGACATCATTTATTATTTATAATTATTACAGGTACTAAAAATCTTTCTGTGTTTCATATTCTGGCTTTGACATTGTAGGTTAGAATTTCCACGTTCGATACTTGCATTAAGTCGCTATATTATATGTCGAATATTGTGGGTGGAAGAACAAATAGGAAGTTTACATAACCAACAATAATGAATGGTTTCCCTACACCCTCTAACCCCTTCTAGTAGCTGTAGAAGACGCCGAAGTCTTCTATATCTCACCGCTGCTAACTATATATCAATTGGAATAAATAACACCTAGCCGATGGAACCCATATCTCCGGTAGCTTAGTTGGTTAAAGTGCCTACGGCCACAGTAGGAGTCCCGGGTTCAAGTCCCGGCTGGAGTGCATTTTTTTCAATTGATATCCTTTACCTGATATGCCACTAGACATCATTTATTATTTGTCTTTAATATATTGGCGGTCCAGCTTACAGTAATCGGGCTTCGAAAACGCTTCGTTTTCGAGACACAGGTGTTAAAAGGTAATGAAAAAATATGGATTAGTTTATATTGCAGTAAAACGGCTTAAGAGATTTTGTAAAGATGGATACAACCATGTTTCTTATATGTTTATATACAGTGACGGCAGAAAGTTGGACACAAAAATTTAATATTTTTAAACTCTGATTTCGATTACCTACTTTAAATTTCTAGCTGCTGATCGAACAAAATTAAAGTTTAGTAGCAAATGCATGTGTTATCCGATGATAAGATGCGCTTCCGGTATTTTGTTTTTTTGTAATACACAGGGTGGACGAAAAAATACAAAAAAAGTTAAATTTCTTTTTTTTTACTAGGTGGCTGTGACTTTAAATCTGACATCCACCTTTGATTCCAAATAACTTTTGTAAGTAACTTTTTACCGTATTTCAAAAAATAAGGATACTTTACTCTTGAGTTATTTTGACATTTTTTAATCTACCTCGTATCCAAAGAGATATTTAAATTTTGATATGTGCGTTTTGAGTTTGAAATGATGCACCAACTTTTATCAAGAATAAAATTTTCTGAAAAATTATTAATAAAAAAGTTTTACATTTGTGTCCAACTTTCTGCCGGTCACTGTATATTTAGATCGTCTATCATCTTGTAATTTGGTTCTTTTATAAAGTTGTAGGTAATGCCTTGGCCCCACGATGCATCATTTTTTTATGTCGATTTTGAGCCATAGAGTTTTGTTTTTTGGGATTCTTGAGGTCTGAGTATATTTGAGCATATTTCTCAAATAAATACCTATGTATTATTAGTTTTTTAAAGATTTCCAATTTACTATACTTATATATGTCTTTATACAGGGTGAGTCACATCTAAAGTCAGAGCCGAAAACACAAGGTAGAACTCGCTAAAATAAGCACATATGCTTAATAAACATTAGCCCAAAAAAGCTTGGTTCTCCATATACAGCGTGTTGAAAATTTTCCAAAAATAACATATTTTTTTAATTTCTTTCGATCCCATTTACGAATTCCAACCAAATTTGGTACACATTATACACTGGACGGTTGCCATTTTGTGGAATAATTTGACCCCGTTCCGATCACCAGCGGCGTAGGTACAAATAGTTACTGTAAATAATTGTAGAAAAAAAGTAGTACGGCCCTGTGCAAAACCAAAAATTTTGGATTTTTTGGATAGCCCATTTAATTTGGAACAAAAAGTGCCTCTTGGTATTTTTTTTATTTCTGGTACAGTTTCTTCGTAATTTCGGATTTTTTAAACTAGTGTCAAGGTGATTATGCTGGCATTTTAAATAAAATTATTTGTATCTACGCCGCTGCTCATCTGAACAGGGCCAAATTATTGCACGAAATGACAACCCATAATATGTATAAAATAATTCCTAAACGGGCTAGAAAAAAATTAAAAAATATTTGGAAAAGTTTCAACACTCTGTATATGGAGAACCAAGCGTTTTTGAGCTAATGTTTATTAAGCATATGTGCTTATTTTAGCGAATTCTACCTTGTGTTTTCGGCTCTGCCTTTAGATG
Organism: Pseudeuparius sepicola; assembly: GCA_963920635.1. Taxonomy (NCBI): domain Eukaryota; kingdom Metazoa; phylum Arthropoda; class Insecta; order Coleoptera; family Anthribidae; genus Pseudeuparius; species Pseudeuparius sepicola. The sequence continues at coordinate 37,959,658 of OY987302.1, read as the reverse complement.
TGACTCACCCTGTATAAATATGTCATGCCATAACAAGTTTGTAATTTTAAGGAAAAAAGAAAAAAATTAAATTGAAAAAAAAAAACAAGCCTATGGTCTTACATGTCACCAACCTCACTAGGGGCACAAATATTTTTACTGAGTGAACCAGATATAAAGATTGAAAAATAAAGAATATCTCTGTCAAACCATATGAATCAAGACAATAACTAATAGAGTTTGTAATATTAAAGAAATTCAAATTAAAATCTCCAAGGCAAATCAGGTGTTCGTACATACCAGATATGACAGAAAAAACATTGTCCAACGATTCCACAAAAGCATTAATGTTAATACCTACTAAGGGGGCGATAAAAGTCATTGAATACATATTTCAATTTTGAAATAGCTCTAGAAGTCAATACCATGACTTACCTGAGATATCAAATTTGGCTCATGGTTATGATAGAGCACACAAATCTTTACAAAAAATGTATACTTGCATGTTAGAATTCGCCGTTTTCGTGTTAAATGGAAAAATGTCATACCATGTTTTGCAAACAATTCATACTAGGTAGGTACTGATAATGATAACGTAAATTTTGCACATTACATAGAACTATTAGGTATTATTATTATTATTTGCATGGAAATCCTTGGCGCAGTCGTACAGAGAAAAATGTTATTATAATAATTATAAAATTATATTAGAATTTATAATCCATATTTTTGCAATACCAATTACCAGCCGCTTAACCCCCTGTATCTCGTTAATATGAATCTTTTTTGTCGATTTGTGACGTAGAATCCGCCAAGAATTTTAGTTACACCCTGTATAATCTATAAGAAGCCCCTAATGTTTTAGTCCACTAGTGCCATTCTAGATCGCAGATAACAATGAAATTATGACGTCATGCTCGGGCTTTAATATATTTTTAGTGTTGGTCCAGAAACTTTCTAAAATCTAAATATACTGTAGAAAATTTCCCACACAAGATTTAAGAGCCTTGTTTGTTGTTATTTGCTCTTCATGCCGTACCAATCTCGTTTCACCCGAAACCATAGTGATAATCACTCTCTCCTGTCGGGAAAGAACAGGATTACTTACCACCCTGATAGGAATTTTTCGGATACGTGCAGGAGATGATAGACTGGATGTCGTACCTGTCGGTGGTGTCGACGCTGTGCTTTGTCAAGTTCTTCGCCATGGGGCCGGGTTCGATCCCCTGGATGATCACTGCCGAACTCTTCTCGCAAGGACCACGGCCCGCCGCCATGTCGATTGCAGTGCTCGTCAACTGGATAGCCAACTTCGTCGTCGGTATCGGCTTCCCCACGTTGAAGGTACGTCTAAATGACAGGTTTTGTATATGTACAGGGTGATTCAGTTTTAATCTGCAACACTTCAACAGGTGATAGAAAACCAAAAAATAACCGCACTTTCTTCTATAAACTATATCATTTTAAGGCCTTATAAAAAAGTTACAGGGTGTTAAAGTTGCAAGAAATATGTGGAATTTATTGAATATTTACCAAACTACTTCAGATATTAAAGTCATATTTGGTACACGTTATAACGGCATGGGTTAGCATAAAACCTGTTAATATCAACCATCTTGAACAACCAGTGGCGTGGAAATGGCGTGGAAATATTACGAAAAAATCAAATTTGCTATGAAACCATGACACATATGAAAAAATGCTAAGAAAACGTTTTTGTTTACAATAAAAAATTACATAAGAATTTGAATACATTTTATTGCTATACAAGATGGTTCTATTTTTTTTTTCTAAAATAAATTATACTAATTACCCATTTCTACGCCACTGGTTGTTCAAGATGTATGATAAAATTATATAGTTTATACAAGAAAGTGCGGTTATTTTTCGGTTTTCGATCACCTGTTGAAGTGTTGCAGATTAAAACTGAATCGCCCTGTATATTGTACAGCTCGAAACAGTTGGATGCTAAACAAGACCACTCACAGTGTCGATGTTCAAAAAGATCCAATAAAAAATATACAGATAAACAGGACCACTCACTGTGTCGATGTTCAAAGATCCAATAAAAAATATACAAGGTGCTCTTCTCTGTACCAACTCAAAATGCTGAATTTTTTAATCTTTATACAGGTAAAAAATCGAGTAGGTATATCAAAACCACCCCAGACATTATAAACGAACTAATTCTAAAAAATACAGAAGCCTGCCAGTCAGTAAGTCCATATGAGTCAAGGCGGCTGGGGTGCCACAGCAGGAAACGCACAGAAAATGTATCATCCTAGACGGTGATTTTGTTGAGAAGGGTCCAGTAATTTTTATTGTTTTTTATTTGTTGGTTAGCATTTGTAACAAATAAATTGCCCACTGTTTATTTACTATTTTCAAAAATTCCAGAGCATTCTTGACCCATATAAAGTTTTATAAAAATTCAGCATTTTGAGACGACCCAGAGAAAAATACCCTGTACATTTTTTAATTGAATCTTTGCACACCAACACTTTGAGTGGTCCTGTTGATCATTCAATTGTTTTGAACGGATTCCATGGCACACTTGACTAGCCAGATGCCTTTAAAATTCCTATTTTGCTCAACTTTGGCACTCTGTAGAATATAACTCCCTGTATATTTTTTGTTCATATTTGGAATGTGGGGGACTTGGGGTGTACCGATTAACGCTGTGGTGTCAGATTTTAAAGAAAAAAACGCTAAATGATTTTCTTCAGAGTTTTTTCTGGCCTATTTTTAGAAAAAAATTCGGCTGTTTTCTGTCGACTCCAAGGAGACCACAGGGGGGCTGGTATAAGGTTATGTTCTATGTCAGTGTCCAACTGCCATCAGGTTTTATGTGACATGCCAGTGCCATAGATTTTAAAGGAGGCAAAATATTTCCCATCATAATTCACAATTTTTAAGTTTTGTAACTTCCAGATACTCAGATGTGACAATTAAAGGAATGCGGCCGCCTGTAGTAGTACCAATAATTATTGCAACCAGATATTTACTGTATCACCTTTAGTAATCCTACAATTCCCATTACGTGGGCATTACGTATAAGAACAAGAACAAAAATTATTTTAAGATGTCTGTACTATGTGAAGAAAACTAATTGCTTGTATAAGTAACCTGATGCTGACAACCAAGTTGTCGAAACGTCGTAGAAAATAATATAAAAAAATAAATATTGGACCGAAATCTCACGAATTTTAATTATAAGATTGTACTCTACGGTCAAGAAAACAAAATAAAAAATTACGTATAAGTAGGTAGTTCAAAACGAATATCGTATTTCATAAATTTTAAATTATTAAGCAGGTAGCTTCAGGTCTTTTTTTAAAGAGTTTTTACCTACGACCATATACAAGTTTATTTTAAGTTTGTGAGGTACCTTGGGAGAGAAATAAATTACAAAAATTTTATAATGAACACCGAGAAAAGCTACATGATTAGAACGACTAGACCTAATTTTATTAGTCCATCCCGAAATCTGTGAAAGTAAAGTAGATACATTCAAAGGGGAGAAAGTTCAAGTATACATATTACAATTGGATTGAGGAACCTGGTACAAATTCTTAAATAAGCAAAATCGGCACTGACTTACCATACTTATTACTTAAATTCATGGAAATAATTGCTGGAAATCAATTTCCACTATAAAATAAATTTATTTCATTTGACAGTTGCCATATTCTGCACTTGTAGATACAACATTGTAAAGTCTAATTTTTAGAAATCATGGAAACCATTATTAATTTTTACCAACAATCAAAGTACCTGTTATATTCATAGATTCTGGCATACTTGGCATCACTGATACCATTAGAATGAGGAAAGAATAGGCCTCACTTTGGAAACTATAATGCTGGGTCCCCTTACTTTAAAGAGTCCCTGGTCCCTGGTATACTCCCATATCCCCTAATAGTCCCCCAAAAATATCTTTGAGATTAAGATTAATTTACCCAAAAAATAAGATGTTTTGGATTTTGGATTTTGCATTGTATTTTGTCTCCGGAAAGCCATGTGGTGAGATAAAAAAAGTATCAGCCCTGACCGCCGTGAGCTAAGTCAGTCAACGCTATTACCACCTATGCCTAAAGCATTTAGCGAAACGACTTGAGTTTTGATTTGATACATGAACATTTTTAACACCCTGTAAGGTGACATTTTCATTTCATGAAACTTCATTGTATATATCGGTATTGGGCTGGAGTGAACTCTAAAACACATACTCCTTAATAAAGTAAATTTTTTTAAAGAAGTCCTTACTAGGGCTGTCAACTGGTAATTTCAACATCCTAAGTTGGCATCAATGCAGCAAAAAATGCAACCGCGTCATAAGTTCAGGTCAGTAACGAGCCCATTTGCACACACACAAATTTAAGAATGTTACGTAGAAAAATTGATAACATTGATAACAATTTAAATGTCTAAAGATGCATTAAAGAAAATTTAATTTATTGTAGGAATTTAGGTAAACCAATTTTGAAAATATACTAACTTGCTTTAGGTTTTAGATCCACAGCTGCTGGAATGCTTTATAATTTTAGAGTTGCGGAAAATTCTTCGAAAAACAATTCTTCGAAAACAATTCTTCGAAGAACAATTCTTCAAAAAACAATTCTTCGAAAAAACAAGTCTTCGAAAAAACAATTCTTTGAAAAACAATCCTTCGAAAAATAATTCTACGAAAACCTAGTTTCTTTTATTATAACTAAGTTAAGTGATTTTATAAAGAAACCTAAAAGGATCTAAAGATATCGATGTCAATGGTGAGGACGATATCGCTACAAGGTTCGGTATGCACCAGTGGCGGTTTTTATGCAAGAGCACAGGAGCACGGGCCCCCCGTCTCTAAAACCGAGAAAATATTTTTTGTTAGGTATTTAATTATCTATAAGGCAAGTCAATCAGTCTCAAACAGGTTTTATCCTGGCTGGCGGAACCGTTGGTGAAAATAGCTGGCGGAACCGTTGGTGAAAATATGAACCATAATAATAACTAATGTCATGAGCACTTGCTCCTAAAAAGTGCGAGATCCGATAAAATAGCGCCCGTCTCTGTCTAATATCGCATGGAGCGAAACTGCCAAAATATGTATGATAAACAAGGACCGCTATATAGCAGAGGAGCACATTAGAATCGTGATCCAGCAGTGAGTTTCGTCGCGGCATTGCCGGTTGTCTCGATTGATAGGAATAGCAAAGGCAATATCTACCGAATTTTGAGTGACATTTCTTTATGACACTAAAACCAAATTGTTTATACTTTATACTATGGCCCATGCCTGCAGGCTGCAGTGCAAAAGGCAACTAACAAAACAGTGTTATTCAAATTTTTGCAAGCAAGACAGTAAATAACCGACAACGCCGCGGGCCCAGCTGGGCCGCCTCGTCCGCCTCTCAGTCTACGTCGTCTGCGAAAAAATGTAAACAAATGCCGGTACATCTACAGGCACGTCGCGGCCGTCGCGGGTTGTTTTAAAATAATAAATTATACAACACGAAGACGCGTTAAAAAAATTGTCGTAGCAGTGTCAGTGCCAAAGTCATGGACGTAACTATTGGTAATAGTGGCGGACGTGGCGGTTTAAGTGCGGCAGCTACTTTTGTCGCTAATAAAACTATAAATGTGGACTATTTCAAATGTTCATTACTCGGTTCTTTATGGAGTGTGTATGGTTGTTGTGTACCTGGACCAGACTATTTACGCTACTGTCGCTATCTATTTTTATGCTGTCGCTTCCAAGGACTACTACCCTAGAACCCCAGGCAGGTTAGTAAGCTCGTTAGTAGGTTTGATATTTTTTATTTGATCTTTTGGGTAAAAAGTGGGCGTAACACCCCAAAAAAATTCCCCCCCCCCCTATAAAGATTTATTATCGATGTCACATGTGAACCCCCGATATATTCGCCCAGGAGCCGCCCCTGGTAGGCACGGCGTCATGGAAAAGTATATGGTTTTGAAAATAACAGTGTCTATTTTTTACCTACTATGCTATGCCACAACAACATCCCTTCTAAAGTACTTATAGTTTTGCTTTACATTTATTTGTCGTCAATGTTGTGACATCGGCACCATCGACATCGATTATCCAGGTATCTTCGCCCCCCCCCCTCCCAACTTTGACCCCGCTAAAATAAAATCATCGTCCCAAGGGACACATCGTATAGTTGTATCAAAATAATTAAACAATTCCGAAACCAATATTTGTCATTCGTGTCGTCTTAAGTCAAAATAAAAGTACCTACTTGTTATTGTTAATTTATTAGTATTTAAAAACGAAGCTATAAACAGAAAAATGGATGAAATACGTTTTCTAAAAAATGAAAGGGGTAAAAATATTCTATATTTAAGTGGTTATTTGTACTATAAAGATAAATCGCACGGTGGTAGTACGTACTGGAAGTGTGTGGATTTTGAGAAAGGCTGCAAAAGACGTTTGAATCTTTCTGGTGGTAGGGTAATTAGCCGCAGTCAACCGAATCATAATCATACTGGACGACCAGAAATGCGCGAAGTGCGTCAAGTTCTCCAAGACGTTAGGAAGAGGCAGGGGCGGATTAGAGCTATGTTGGGCCCTAGGCTAAATTTATTTAAGGACCCGTCACAATAAATAAATCAGGTAAAATTTTAAGTGGTGATAGGTCTTTTATCAACAAGTTTATATATTTTAAAAAAATACATATTGAAAAAAATATTAATTTAACATTTAACTTTATGTACTAAGAACAGAGTAGATACATAGGTACCTACTTATTATTAATTAAAACATTTTTTCCTGGTTTTATATTTGCAAAGCTTGCCATTTTTTTTGTTTCTATATTATTAAGGATTTCATTTTCTACAGCCAGTAAGGACATATCACTGGTCTTTTCGTCACTTAAACTGTTTCTTTTAAAATTTTTCACTCTTTCTAGAGTAGAGAAAGATCTCTCACCCGAACAGTTAGTTACTGCCATACACAAGAACATCCTTAATGATGTGTCTGAATTAGGGAAAGTAGATATTATTTTTTCTTCTTCTTATAAATTTTAACATTGCCCTAGGGTTATCAAGATTTGGGTCAATTTCCTTAATAAAATATTTGAACCTTACACACTCATTTCCGAGACTTTGGTCTAAATCATCTGGGTACTTTTCTTGACGTTTGTGTGCTTTTAAAATTATATCTTCATCTTGACATTTTAAAGAGAAAAATCCAAAGAGATCTGAAATGCTAACATAGGATTTTTTTCGTTGGTTTAGCTCCGCAATAAGATTGTCAATAATCAAATTAAACGTGTTTATTAAAATGTTACTTCAACCGTCGAAAATGTGTTCGTTTGACTTTGCTTCATCAAATTGAAATGTTCTTATTACTAATTAACGTAATCTAACTTATGAAAGCACAGAGAATAGACTGAACCACAGAACATTAAACACGACTGAACCCATCGTCGATCGTCTGCAACGGCGGCAGCGTCACGCCGTGGGCAGATGCGATGCGTCACTGTGCCTGTTACATCCTCTAGCAGTGAGTGGACTAAATAGAGTACCCAACAGCCTAGATGAAAAAATAAGGAGTGATGTTTTTTTGTCTGAAATTTGTAATTGCAAAATGCAAAATGTAAAACTTTTTCCAATTCCCAATTCCGATCGAAATAAGAACGAGCTCCCTAAAGCCTTGGGCCCCTAGGCTATAGCCTACTCTGCCTATAGGGTAATCCGCCACTGGGAAGAGGGCTTCATTGTCCATAAATATCCCGCAAAACATTATCGCATCAATGCCCTCAATGAAGAGAACTATCAGAAATGTAAAATCAAAGAATAATAATTATCCTGCTACTCCCCACTCCGCCCAATCATTAATATTATATGAAATTAAAAAAAAAACGAATTTAAAAAAAACGAGCAACGGCTTTAATTTTTTAATTCACGATTCTGGCATTTTTAATGTTTCGGACAGCTAACAACTTGTGACTTTTGGCCGATTCAGAAATGTGGTATATGGACATACAAGAGAATTTTTCAATTTATTCAACATATTTTCGAAGATCAGGTAGTAGTGAAGTCAGTGTGCACTGATTTCGAATTAGCAGTTATGAAAGCGCTACGAGAGGTTTTCCCGAATGTTGCACACTTTGGTTGTTTCTTCCACTTTAGTCAATGTATTTATAGAAAATTACAAAGTCTTGGTTTAAAAGGAATGTACGACTCTGACGTGGATTTTAACCGCTTATGTGGAGAAAACCTTCGACGTCCTAATAATAATAACTTTATTTACTTAATCCGTAGAGTACAATGGCTATAAAAACAGGAACCGGCAGAAAGTTGGACACAAAAAGTTAATATTTTTAAACTCTGATTTCGATTAATTTAAATTTCTAGCTGCTAATCGAACAAAATTAAAGTTTAGTAGCAAATTCATGTGTTATCCGATGATAAGTTGCGCTTGCGGTATTTTGTTTTTTGTAATACACAGGGTGGTAGAAAAAATACAAAAAAAGTTAAATTTCTTTTTTTTTACTAGTTGGTTGTGACTTTAAATCTGACGTCCACCTTTGATTCCAAACAACTTTTGTAAGTAACTTTTTACCGTATTTTAAAAAATTAGGGTACTTTACTCTTGAGTTATTTTGACATTTTTGAATCTACCTCATATCCAAAAAGAGATATTTAAATTTTGATATGTGCGTTTTAAGTTTGAAATGATGCACCAACTTTTATCAAGAATAAAATTTTCTGAGAAATTAATAATAAAAAAGTTTTCCATTTGTGTCCAACTTTCTGCCGATCTCTGTATAATACAACGATATTATACAATCGCAACTGCCATGGAAGAAAAAAAATCAGTTAGACCTGTTGGAGAATAGGTGACTAAAGTATTTTTTTGAAAAAGCCTTTAGAGATAGATTTTTAAAGTCGGGATGCAAATTGTTATAAAACTTTGCTATGTTATACGAAATTATTTTTTGAAAAATACTGTGCGATACTTGGGTATTGTCAAACTATTGGTGTTTCTCAGAGTTCTGCAATGGATCGAGGTCCGGCAGAATTGCAAAGTTTTGTTGATTGTTTCGAAGACACTTGGATGGGTAAATTCGAACGCCACCGTTCACGTAAGCCACCAATCTTTCCGATGGATATGTGGAATTGTTATAATAAAATTGTTAATGGTTGTCCAGTCACTAACAATGTTGTGGAAAGTTGGCATAGGGGACAGTTAACGCGAAGACACCTTCTATTTTCTATTTGGCAATTTTTGGAATCAATACAAAAGCGGCAAACCCTAACGGACTTTAAAATTCAACGTGAAATAACTGGAGAAATATTAATTAAAAAGAAGAAGTACAAAAACCTCAGTACAAGACTTCAAAATTTATGTTGCAGGTTCGATGAAGAAAATCTCGAAGAATACCTCAATGTCATTGCAAAAATTATATAGATATGTAATCTAATGTTCCATATGTAAATTACAACTTTGATAAATATAATTAGATAATAGGGTATACATGGCCATTTTTTAAAAGTAGCTTGAAGCAATTGTTTTCTGTCAGATGAGCCTAGAACATTTTTTTGCTTTAGTTTAAAATATTTTGGTGTTTAATATAGTGTACGCAAGTTAGATAAAAAACCGACGTTTAGAAGAAAAAAATTATAAAGTTTTGAAATTTTGGTGGTGAACTTCCAGTAGGAACCCGAATACAGATCCGAAGAGTTCCCACCCCCCCGGGGGGAGCTTCATCCCCTTTTGCCAAAAAAAAAACACCCCCAAACGTGACCTTGACGGTGTTCTTTGCGTTTTGCACGTAAACCGTGACTCTGACGAGAAAAAGTTATAGGACTTTTTATATTCTCCACAAAAATGTTCATGTAATTTTTTTGCGTATCTCCCACCCAACGCGAATAAATGACTTTGGGAAATAAGCATAGTTTTCAGCGCGAACAAAAAATAAGCCTTGCGCCGTCTTTTGCGTCGATTATGTAGAAGAGGGTATACATGGCCATTTTTTAAAAGTAGCTTGAAGCAATTGTTTTCTGTCAGATGAGCCTAGAACATTTTTTTGCTTTAGTTTAAAATATTTTGGTGTTTAATATAGTGTAGGCAAGTTAGATAAAAAACCGACGTTTAGAAGAAAAAATTTATAAAGTTTTGAAATTTTGGTGGTGAACTTCCAGTAGGAACCCGAATACAGATCCGAAGAGTTCCCACCCCCCCGGGGGGAGCTTCATCCCCTTTTGCCAAAAAAATAAAAACACCCCCAAACGTGACCTTGACGGTGTTTTTTGCGTTTTGCACGTAAACCGTGACTCTGACGAGAAAAAGTTATAGGACTTTTTAGATTCTCCATTAAATTCTCCACAAAAATGCCCATATAATTTTTTTGCGTATCTCCCACCCAACGCGAATAAATGACTTTGGGAAATAAGCATAGTTTTCAGCGCGAACAAAAAATAAGCCTTGCGCCGTCTTTTGCGTCGATTATCTAGAAGAGTAGTAGCGTGAGCAAAAAAATTTATAGAAGCAAAATTGTAGAGCTGTTTTTTCTATACAAGATCCATATTGGACAACATATTTTTGAGAAAGTATTAGTGGACATATGATGATTTTTTATACCTGTGTATTCTGCACTTTGAGCGTGTTTCCACACCACCCATCAGGTAGCGCTCTCGGTGCGTTTTTTTAAAGTGGTTTCCTCTATTATAGGCCTATTCCACTAATGAAATATAAATATTTAATCAATTGCCTCTGCAAATGGTCCTGCTCGATGGAATTTAAACAACTCTGCCCATGACAATGAGAACACGTCGTAGAGCAGTGCAGGCCAATCTTTACACATGTACAACGCTTTCCACAGCCCTTTTTACAGCCCCAAGATATGAGCTGCAGAATTGAGGCTGGAGCTGTTGCTTGAGTAGTGAGCACTGGCATTAGAATGTTGTTAGTTTTTCTACAGCCTATTCAGTTGCACTCAAATTTCTTCCTTTCCACAAATGAATTTGATGAAAAACGCGATAGGAATGTTGTCTTACTGCATCAGATGTAGGTGGTAGTCTGGACAAAATGACTGCATTACTGGACTGGCCAACTAGCTTATTAAATAAAATAAAGCGACAATGGTTTAAAGATGTCTCTTGTCGGGGTGCCTTATATAGAGCAAGCGTAAATTTCTCCCCAGCTCTTGCAATGTCATATTTTCCTATGAAGGATTATTGAATACGGCGACCACTTCTTGTAAATCCTTTCTTGTATTTATTAGGCATACGGTCTGTGATTTTCCTTTGCCAAAGAAAGCAGACATGGTGTCGCAGACGCACTAAAGGCATATGAGCAAATAAAATATTATCCTTGCAATATTTTAAAATTGTCGAGTTTTGTAAGTCCTGGGAACTATACACCCTGAGAACTATACACCCAACTATCGCTCTATGTTCTCCAGAGAAAGACATTCGCTTTTTGAGAGACACCCAAGGAAATATTAAGGAAAGGGTGTATATAGTTCCCAGGACTTACAAAACTCGACAGTTTTAAAATATTGCAAAGAATATTTTATTTGCTCTTGCGTTAGTGGCTGCGACACCACGTCTGCTTTCTTTGGCAAAGGAAAATCACAGACCGTAAGCTTAATAAATACAAGAAAGGATTTACAAGAAGTGGTCGCCGTATTCAATAATCCTTCATAGGAAAAGATGACATTGCAAGAGCTGGGGAGAAATTTACGCTTGCTCTATATAAGGCACCCCGACAAGAGACATCTTTAAACCATTATCACTTTATTTTATTTAATAAGCTAGTTAGCCAGTCGAGTAACGCAGTCATTTTGTTCAGACTACCACCTACATCTGATGCAGTAAGACAACATTCCTATCTCGTTTTTCATCAAATTCATTTGTGGAAAGGAAGAAATTTGAGAGCAACTGAATGGGGCTGTAGAAAAACTAACAACATTCTAATGCCCGTGCTCACTACTCAAGCACCAGCTCCAGCCTCAATTCTGCAGCTCATATCTTGCGGCTGTAAAAAGAGCTTTGGAAAGCATTGTACAGGGTGTTCCTGTATATTTTGATCCACCCCTAGAGCCTATATTTTTTGAGTTAGAAAAAAATTACGTAAATGAAAGTTGTAGGGTTTTTTCTGAACAGCTAGGATCTGTTACTAGATAAAACAAATCAGCGTCGCAAATTTATGAAAAAATATAAACTTACTTTTTTTAACGGAACACCCTGTACATTTGTGGATTTTTGAATTGCACGCATTTTTCCGATTCCAACAATATAAATATGTTATATGTTTGCTCTAAGCATTCGCATGATATTCCAAATTGTAGATAAATACGATCTTTATATTTAATCAAGGTTGCCATGGAAAAACATTTCAACCTGTCAATCCATTATTTTTGGGACAATACACCTTGGTACCCTACAACTTTCATTATAGTAGTTTTTTCTAACTCGAAAAAAAGAGGCTCTTGGGGTGGGTCAAAATATACGGGGACACCCTGTACATGTGCAAAGATTGGCTTGCACTGCTCTACAACGTGTTCTCATTGTCATGGGCAGAGTTGTTTAAATTCCATCGAGCAGGACCATTTTGCAGAGGCAATTGATTAAATATTTATATTTCATTAGTGGAATAGGCCTATAGGGGAAACCACTTAAAAAAACGCACGGAGAGCGTTACCTGATGGGTGATGTGGAAACACGCTCAAAGTACAGAATACACAGGTATAAAAAATCATCATAATATGTCCACTAATACTTTCTCAAAAATATTTTGTCCAATATGGATCTTGTATAGAAAGAACTGCTCTACAATTTTGCTTCTATACATTTTTTTGCTCACGCTACTACTTTTCGAGATAATAGCCTTGCCTAGTTCAGGGATATATGCAGCTATTTTGAGACGAACTCCCTGAAAATGAGTTATTTATATTTTTTGTGATGTACCTAGAAGGCACTTCCTTTTGGGAACTGTATCGCCGATCTTTTTTTGAAATATAAGCTTTGGACGCTGCTGAATGTATAAAAAGAAATATGTTACTTCCTTTTTGAAGCGGCCCCGACCAACCTAAAATATCTTCTATTTTTTTCGGAGAACATTTATTTGTCACTGTTCTACGTTTTGTTAGAGTTATTTTTCGAAGAATTGTTTTTTCGAAAAATTGTTTTTTCGAAGAATAAATTGTTCTTCGAAGAATTATTGTTCTTCGAAGAATTGTTTTCCGAAGAATTTTCCGCAATTGATTAAATATTTATATTTCATTAGTGGAATAGGCCTATAGGGGAAACCACTTAAAAAAACGCACGGAGAGCGTTACCTGATGGGTGATGTGGAAACACGCTCAAAGTACAGAATACACAGGTATAAAAAATCATCATAATATGTCCACTAATACTTTCTCAAAAATATTTTGTCCAATATGGATCTTGTATAGAAAGAACTGCTCTACAATTTTGCTTCTATACATTTTTTTGCTCACGCTACTACTTTTCGAGATAATAGCCTTGCCTAGTTCAGGGATATATGCAGCTATTTTGAGACGAACTCCCTGAAAATGAGTTATTTATATTTTTTGTGATGTACCTAGAAGGCACTTCCTTTTGGGAACTGTATCGCCGATCTTTTTTTGAAATATAAGCTTTGGACGCTGCTGAATGTATAAAAAGAAATATGTTACTTCCTTTTTGAAGCGGCCCCGACCAACCTAAAATATCTTCTATTTTTTTCGGAGAACATTTATTTGTCACTGTTCTACGTTTTGTTAGAGTTATTTTTCGAAGAATTGTTTTTTCGAAAAATTGTTTTTTCGAAGAATAAATTGTTCTTCGAAGAATTATTGTTCTTCGAAGAATTGTTTTCCGAAGAATTTTCCGCGACCACCAAATTTTTTTGTCTCTTTTAAGGCTGAAATAACTTCGCAGAGGAGGCTTAAATCGAAAAATTTTATAAGAAACACCGGCTTAAAACCACCCGTAGAATATTTCCCCCGAATATTTGCGCATCATTACGGAACACACTGTCCTGTGTGTCATTCCAACCAGAAAAACTAGCTTTTCCAAAATATCCACAAATACCTATATCTACTAACAACAAAAAAAATATTTTGACACACTTTCACGATACACCTTGTATATCCATAAGCCGACCTTTATGAACTTCGATCATTTTTATGTAAAACGTTTTTCTATAAAAAAAAATACAGAAATAAGTGGTCAGAGTTTTTGACGAATTTAGTATAACATTAACAGTTAGCTAATGGGGGACATTTCAAACATCTATAGTGTTTTGCTGGGTTTTAATGTTTTTCATTTATTTGTCATGCCTATAAAGTTTCCTGAGATTTGCTTGCATTTCCAGAAAATTCCAAATGCAAATGAATGGCCACCTCAAAATTCTCAGAAATAGGCAATTTTTATCTTATTATGCAACAAGCATTTATTTGGTTTCCAATAAATTACGTTGACGTCACCATTCCCAAATTAGTGAAGATTGGGAAATACGAGTCTTTATAGAACAAAATTGAATTAAAAAATAATTATTGAATCCATTGTGAATACAGCGAAATTTTGACTTTAAAGTAAAAATGCAACTCCCTTCGGATTTTAGTTCTTTAGATGTTTAAAATTATATCTAAGGAATATAATTTTTCGCTGCCTTTTGATGTTTGACTTGTTCCTTATTTGCTTTATTATAAAAATTTTCTTCGGAAGGAAATGAACGCATTCTGAAATAATTGTCCAATAATTAATGTAATTAGGAAATATCCTTTGGTTGGTCTAGCACACGTTCGAACAGTTCAACATATAAGAATTCGTTATTATACTTGGTAACTGGATCATGTTAATTAGCAAATTATCACTGATTTCATATACGACATTCGAAAATTTTATGGTTATAATTAATAATTATTACATTCTCGACATTTCAGGTATTTTATTCACAATAAAACATCAACATCAACAATAACAATAAAAATAATTTCCCCAATCAGTAGCTAATCAGAAATACGTCCGGGCGTTAGATTTACTCGTGCTTTTTGTGTGAAACTTTGGCGATGAATCCGGTCTTCTTGTCGGAAACGTAATCGACGACACGGATCGTCTTGTGGTCTGGTTCTAAGAGACTGTAACTTCCTTTTACTTTGTATCCATCGCGAACTTCGTGTTTGCTATGGTAGTCCTTATGTTTGTGGTCAGCTACGTGGTAGTCATAATGGTATTCGGGGTGAGCCTGCAATAATAGTCAAGGGAACCGTTAGATATTTTATTTACAACCATGTATGTAATGTTGACATTTCTGACTTTTTAGAAGTTTGAAAGTGTCAATTTTTTGATTTTTACTCGAGATAAAGTTAACCTCGGCGCTTCGCACCTCGGTTAACTATTTAATCTCACGACAGTAATGAAACACTTCCCACCTCGGTGTGTAATATACTATTGTTATCAGAAGTTGTTTCACAATTTAAACTAGTTAATGTCAAATTATATTATTTTCTTGCTTTAAAAATGTCTGCGTTATACTTAATAATAATAATAATTTTCACCCTCACAATACTCCAAACTAGGAGTACCCCAAAAGCAGCCACATGCTTGTGCGGGGGAGGGGGAGGTAGGTAATTCAATATTTACTTCTTTTTATAGTTATTATATCGCTATACCTACCAACTAAGACAAACGGACTAACAAAATTGTAAATGCCCAGAAAATTATTTCGGAACTTTGTACTTTCAGAACATAATTTAACAAATTGATATGTCGTTTGAAAGATAAAATACAGGGTGTCTATTGATGGAGGGCTACTCGAAAATATCTTGATTAATATGAGTTTTAGGAGAACCTTACCTACTTGAAAGAAAAAATTGCTTTTTTGATGGGGTAGCTTTGTGTAAAAACACATTTGAGGATCATGGCCGGCTTTGCTTGATTTGCAATGTAGTATATTGTGAAAAAATACTGAAAATATAAAAGCACTGCTTGGCTCCGATAACCTGACCATCTACAGGAATGTGTGTAATGCGATGACGTTACATACTTAAATTCTATTGGTTGACTTGTTCCTACTTCGCAAGGCGTTGCGAAATTGCATAGTTTAACGTTCGTTGTACTATTACTAAACAAAATGCGGTCACATTTATCTATCACAATTGGCAACGTCTCAGTCCCTGGTATTCATGTTATAGGAGCCAAAGAGTACAGCATTCGAGACCACAGCCCGCTACAATGAACTGAACACATTTTTTGGGTGGATGCTAGGAGAGCACCCACTAAACCGTGGTATTTTTGCAAATTTTGATAAAGTAGGCTTAAGGCAATACTACAAATTTCATTAAGAAACTTTTTCGTTAACCCTTGACACAAAAAAGTTACAAACCGAAGAAGTTTCGGCAGTTTCGGGTATTCAAAAATATCTTGGAAAGTAGGCCATGGATCTTAATGTGTTTTTACACAAAGCTAGCCTATCAAAAAGGCAATTTTTTATTTCAGTTCTCTGAAAAATTCATATCATACATCAATAGATATCGTGCATTTTCTATGAAAGTTCACGTTTCCAAAATTCTTACCTTGAGATGGACTTCGTGTTCGTGATGAACATCCACCGGTGTATGGAAGTCGGAACCAGTGAATCCGATTGACTCGTGTTTATGCCCGTGCTCCTCGTGCTTGTGTCCATGGCCTCCTTCTCCACCTCCGCCGCCTCCAGATTCCTTGTGGTGGTGCCCGTGGTGTACCTCCACACCCCTGCTTAGCCCTATCACCTCACTCTCCAAGTGCTCGTGGTGTCCAAGGAGGCCACCCGCCGAGCCGCCTCCAAACTGAGGCGCGGCCACCGCGAATGACACTAGGAAACTGGCAACCTGAACAAATACGTAGTTCTTAGCTACCTACTTCTGGAAATATCTACCACAGTAGTGAACATTAATATATTATTTCGGTTACTTCTACGTAGGTAGGTACTAGCAGTTTACACAACCGACTGATTTCAAAAAAGTGTTGTTAGTTCCACCGTGGCAAATGTCAAATTTTAGCTGAAGTGGGCCATGACGGTTTCGTTTGAACTGTGTACCCATTTTTATATTACAGAACTTTACAATACGTGGATCAGGGTAAAGAACAATGTGGATAAACAGTGGCCCCTTAAAATACCAGTTTTAAATATTTGTTTTTGATTGGCAAAACTGCCTTTCAACATTTGTAGAGTATGAAATTATATTGTCCCAGGACCTAAGTTTCAAAAACACCAGGAATCTAAATCGTAAATTGCTTATATTTTCAAATTTAAAAACGGCCACTTCTCCGCCAATGGTTGTTGAAGCTGTTTGATATTAACAGGTTTTATGCTAACCCATGCCGTTATAACTTGCATTAAATATGAATTAACTCGTTTGATAAATAGTCAATAATATATTTTTTTAAACTCTAACACCCTGTAAAAAGATACAGTTCATACGAGAAAGTGCGATTATTTTTTGAAAGTGAACCCCACCCTGTATAGAAATATCACATTTCTAGGGATTCAAGATATAAACTGAGAACTGAAATCGGAAATTATTAATACTAATACCTACTAGAAATTTCTTCGACAAAAATCTTGGCTTGAGAGAAAATTGAAGTTATCTAGAAATGTCCCTAGCAAATAATTACAATAATTATCGATAACTCAAATAATAAACAAACTGTGGTCGAGCTAGTTTTGAATTCCAAATGATTTAAAATGACCGTTAAAATAGACACTATTTTCCTGGAACTGGTTTGGAAAATATTTAAGATTTATACAACATATTGAATGGAATACAACTAAAAAAAAAATTAATTTTCTTTCAAAATTGTATCTATGTAAACTTTAGCCTCAACTTCCAACATTCAAAAATAAGTACGTACTTGACTGAGCTGATAGATATATAAATTACTTAAAAAATACTTACTATTAAGGTGTTCATGGTTCTAAATTATCTTTTTGACTTACAAACTAATACTACCACAATTATTGAAAATTGGTAATGTATTTATATTGTCTTCATTTTTATGAAAGGCTATTCATAATTGGAATTAATCGTTGGGGATATTTAACATTTATAAATAAGCACCGGGCGAACAACTTGTCGCAATCGCTTAAGTTTTAATTAGCCATATGGTCATTTCTCCCAACATTTAGGCTTTTATTTTTTCACCGTTACTATTTGCTATGTATAGTAATTAAAGCATTATTGCTAAATTGTGCCGATATTAACAGTAAACATTTTTATTTTACAAATAATTTCCATTTCAATTATTCCAATATCCTTAAAATTTGTCGTAACTTTTTGTTTATGCAGTAGAGTTCCGTTAAGAGTCGAGAAAAGACATAATAATATCACCAGGCCGATATATAAATTAAATTTAAAGTAATTTTAAATTTGTTACAGAATGCCCTGGAAAACTACACGTTCCTGCCATTTAGCGTGTTCCTAGCAATATTTTGGATTTTTACCTATAAGAAGGTTCCAGAGACTAAAAACAAAACTTTCGAAGAAATACTTGCGCTTTTCCGCCATGGAAATGGAAGGTAAATATAAAAACATTAGATTTAATTTACTGTTTTTGTTTAATTAGTTTAGCATATTTTAAATCGTTTGCATGATGACAAATTACTTCACAGACTGCTAACTATCAGAATTATAACAGTTTTCCTTCTTCATAGAGCCAGATATTTACTTCTTTTGGCTGTTAATTAGTACCTACTCCTTGATCCCGGGGTGTCCGGATGAAGGTGGAAAACCTATAGGGAGCCATCGTAAAAAATCGTTACAAGTTTATATAGGTATTTTTTCTTCTAGGTAGCCCGCTTGCTGAGGTAGGACCTCCGAAAAGTGTGGGCTATAATTCCAGTTTTCTTTCGTAACTGTTTTCTACCTTTACAGATTTTAATCATTTATGGGGTCATTACAATTACTGGGCAAGCTAATTGGAAAAGTTCTTGTTTATTTCTTAAGAGGGTTCCGGAATAGACAAACTATCAAATTTCTAACCTCAACGTTTCCCTGATTATTTTTAAAACATGTAGTTCCTACCTACTTACTCTTGATAGAATTCCAGAAAATTAAGCTTTTGCAAGATAAGCCATATAACTTTCATGCTACATTACACCCGTTTATTCATAACGGTAGAACACCAAAGTGATGCCATCAACGTAGGTATTTCACGATTTAAATAACTTAGTTAACCAAAAATAAGCTACATTGATATACCAAATTACCTAGGCATATTTC
Organism: Pseudeuparius sepicola; assembly: GCA_963920635.1. NCBI lineage: Eukaryota > Metazoa > Arthropoda > Insecta > Coleoptera > Anthribidae > Pseudeuparius > Pseudeuparius sepicola. The sequence continues at coordinate 37,940,453 of OY987302.1, read as the reverse complement.
GAAAGTTAGCCACTAATTAAACAATTGTGAAATAATACGTTGTACGTATACTCGATGTCCCAATAATAGTTTAAGGACGTTTTATACAGTGTGTTCATTTGGGAACTAGTTACTCGGGCCTAGTTCTGCAGAAAGCATCCAGCTCTCATTAACCAAGTTCTTAGTAAGTCAACATTCTAAATTTGATTAGAAAACAAAGCATTTCTCAGCCTATATCAACGTGCTATTTAATATAAACAAATCGATTTCCGAAAGTTTCTGCTCTTTTTTCTCGTATTTTTGGGTGTTGGATTGTTCCCACATACGTATTATTTGAAATAAGAGCTTTTTCAGTAGAAACACAACTTGCCTTTACAATTGCTAATACTTAATAGGACTACCAGACATGATCAAATTATTCACTTTCCACAGACAACAATGATATATTACTAAAGAACAATAGCAAGTTATAACTTGGCTGAGCAAACAGTGACAACGAGCGTTGATTTTTAAGGTCATGTACACTATGTACAGGTTTTGTAGAAGCAGAAAACATCCAACCCACTTGGTTGCCTTAGATACATCGTGTAATTAAAGCATACATCCAGCCCATTGGGTAACTTGTGTTACGTAAAAACCATGAGACGAGCATTGTTTGGATGTTTTCTACAAATATATAATATGTTTTAGGGGAATTTTGGATGGCACGTGAGGGCAGTTTGACCTACAAATATTAAGTTGGACGGTTGGTTCGTTTCTGTGAATTGAAGAATATTGGATTTAGAGGCGAAAATGGTATTAAACCATTTTAAGCAATTAGATATGTTGGTTGTTATAAATTTTACAAATTGATAAAAACTTTTTCTTGAAATCGGCAGTAAAGTGTCCCAAAATCGTCATTAAAAGCTCAGAAATCGGCATTAAGGTAGCCCATTATTGTACGATTTTTTCAATAAGTAGGCTTTGGCGAGATGTAAACATCAAACGTCAGACGCGGATCCATCGCGCGTCAAAAGTGACCAAATATTCCCACAAAAGGCCCATTTAACTTTTCGTACACATTGCGAAATTGTTACCTACACCAGCGCAATCTTACAGTATAAATATTTTAGTAACTATTATTGGAAGGGGGACCACTTTTAGACAGTATGTAATGAAGTTCAGTCACTCCCTCTATCCACCAGTACCCTCAACTCTAACATCTCAAATGGGTCTACCATGCTTGTGATACCTCATTTTAAAGGTTATTTTATCAGGAATGCAGGACGGCTAGGACTATTTAATTTTTTGAAATCGGTTGAAAAATAAAAAATGCGGCAAAAACACAGTTTCAGTACTTCGTCCTAAACAACAAATGTCAATATGCAGCAAGTGTCTTTTTCGTTACAACCGAAATAAAAAATTGAACGGTTTTGCATTGCTGACATTTCCCATTTGAGATTCGAAAGTTGAGGGTGGTGAGAGATAAACGAGTGAATGAATTTCCATTACATAATGGCTAAATAACGAGGTGTCCAATAAAAAACGACTGGCCTTCATTTAATTTCCCACATATTAAGGGTTACTAGTTTTCAAATGAACACAATGTATAGAAAATACTTGATTATTTTAAAAACAAACAAATAGGCGTCCCAAATGGGGGGTTTGAGAAGTTAAAAATCCCCGAAATTTGCTGTGTGCATGCTTTTTTCACGATTTCTGAAAAAATTTCACGAAAATCTTTTTTTTTAAATTTTTGGCAGTGTCACAAAAGTGCATGTTAGAAATTAGCCTGCCATAATTTACCAGTACGTTCGGCGACCCAAAAAATGAAAAAAAGTTCCTATAAGCATGTCCTCAAAAAGGTCTCCTATAAGGAGGTTATAACCCCCGAAATGGATAGTTTAGCAATCGGTGGCGGAACAGAGATAAAATTCTCAATTGTGTGTATGATATACTTGTGAGAAGAAATCGTCGAAAAAATTTTGAGATATTTTTAACCCTTTGACCCCCATTTGGAACGCCTATGAAGAAGGTCATATGTCAAATTATGTGTACCTCTGTAAATGTCAAATCTCAAAGGTATTGTCACATACCAAATTTCATGATTTTATCTTTGTTTGTTCTGGAAATATTTAGAAAAAAACGATTGCAAAACTGTCCATTTCAAGGGCCTCAAGGACATTTTATAGGAACTTTTTTTTATCGCAGGATGTGCTGATCAATGATGGCAGGCTAATTTATAATATGCATTTTTGTGGCACCCTACGAACAATTTTCAAAATGATTTTTGGAAGAAATTGCGAAACAAACCACACGCCAACGATATATATTTGTAGATACATTACCAAAGGCAACTTATTTTGTTTCATGATTTTAAAAAGATGTCATTGTTGCCACATTCACATTTGATAGGATTTAGGTTATTTTGTAAATACAAGTATCTCAAAGCATATTATACGACATACAAATGTATAAAAAAACTACTTATTATGCATTACAAAAATAGGAAAGACTGAATTTAAGAAATGCTAATGTAAACAAATTACCTCGTCTTCTCCCCCACCCCCCGACCCGCTAATGTAGAAGCAAAACAAAACCGTATTATTTGTATTACCGTGAGTCATTTACTCATATCTATCGTTTGCACACACAATAAATTTGGGTTATTTTTGACCCCTTGACCCCTCCCTTATGATGAAGAATGTCAAACTATCCAACTTTGTCTTTGCTTGTTCTTGAAATATTTAGAAAAAACCGTTTGAGAAACTTTCAATTTCTGGATATATATACCCTTTTTAGGGGGCATTTATAAGACCATGTACATACATTGGAAGTTTTTTGTCGCAGAACGCACTGGTCAATTATGGCAGGATAATTTCGGGACACCCTGTATACATATGTATATTAGCTGTCAGATTAATCCCCCAAGACCTTATTCTGGCTATACGCCTCTTACTTCCGCAACCCTCTAAAGAAAGTAATACGCAAGAACCAATTACCTACGCTTCTGATGACCCCCAAATTGATAAAATCGGTAGAGAGAAAAATTACTGAAATTTCCGCTCACTTTTCGGACGCCCTATGTCAGCAAGCCCCCTAGGAAGCATTTTTTGATAATACCTATCAGTTCCACAGAGGTTTCCCACCTCCATAGGGATACCTTGTATATTATGTATCTGTGCCTGGAATATTATTGAAACTAGAAAGACACATTTGTGTATTTTGTTACATATAATGAAATAAAACCAAATGGTCTTGGGTCTTGGGTTTTAGGCCAAATAAAAAGTTGTAAATTTAATTTCTTGGTTGAAAAATTGGCATAGTAAAACAAGTTGGAAATAATATCATAATATCATTTTGTTTGGCTGAATTCTTATGAAATAGATTTCAATGTAACTGAAAAACTGCAAAATCAAAAATGTAACTGTAAAATCGACGACCAGCTTTGTACTTTTTGACTTTGTGATTCGCACATTTGATCCTCAGTACTTGAATTCGAACCGCAAACCATTTCCAGAAGCGACTTTTTTGCTTAGAATTTATCAAACAAAATGCCACAGCGTAAGAGCTATAAGCAGACTGCATGGAATATTGCCAACGGAATTTGCTCTTTTCATGACGAAAGCACCGTATTCAGAGTTGTCCATAAGTTACTGCCTTTCGATCTCGTAGGGCGATGCTCTTCTCATACAATTGTGGTGCCATAATTATTGGATGGCTACTACAAAATTGTTGTATACAGGGACCGGCAGAAAGTTGGACACAAAAATTTAATATTTTTAAACCCTGATTTCGATTAATTTAAATTTCTAGCTGCTAATCGAACAAAATTAAAGTTTAGTAGCAAATTCATGTGTTATCCGATGATAAGTTGCGCTTGCGGTATTTTATTTTTTTTGTAATACACAGGGTGGTCAAAAAAATAAAAAACAAGTTAAATTTCTTTTTTTTACTAGGTGGCTGTGACTTTAAATCTGACATACACCTTTAATTCCAAACAACTTTTGTAAGTAACTCCAAAAAGAAATATTTAAATTTTGATGTGTGCGTTTTGAGTATGAAATTACCAACTTTTATCAAGAATAAAATTGTCTGAGAAATTAATAATAAAAAAGTTTTCCATTTGTAAGAAAAGGTGATAATGGGCAAACACTCAACGTTAACAAAATGAAAAAACTAGTAACTGAAGCTGCAAATGTTCTGTTGGCTCCTGCCTGGACTTCATTTGTTGCTTCCCAAATCATGCCTATCTTTTGATTTGGTTAATGTTACACCATACTGATGATTGCCAAATAGCATGAAACACGTGTATGCGGTTACTAGTTTTTTCTTTTTGTTAACGTTGAGTGTTTGCCCATTATCACCTTTTCTTGTAATTGATACATTTACACTTGCTAATCTTACATCCTTATTTTCCATTTGTGTCCAACTTTCTGCCGGTCACTGTATAGACACTGGACAAACTTAATAATATGTTCGTTAGGGTCAATAGCTTTGAAGATTTTCTCAGATGCCTATTATGTAGAATTTATTTCCGAACAGAAATAGTATTTTTTGGCACGAATGCGAAGCGAGTTTAAAATTCCGTGTTTCATACAATTGTTTTTCTACGGTAGTCATGGTACGAAAAAGTATGTAAAGTATGTAAATTTTTAAAAACATAACTTTCAAATAAAAATGAAATGTTTTTTCAATAAATCCTGGCCCGACTAGTGTTGCACAGTAAACTTGACTCTTTTATTCACGTTAGCTTTTTTACGAAAAGTCATCTAACATCTATGATACAAATAGACCAGTCAAAAATATAAAAAATACTTTCCTGTATCAAAACAAAACTTTTTATGATGCGCTTGTATAGTCAAGGGTTTACTTTTATAAATACAGGGTTTTAAACAACTGAATAAATTATTCACGGCCGGTATCTTAAAAAATAATGCTTTAACGGACTAGGTTTATCAGAAAAAGTTATTTTGTTTAGAAAAAGAGGGAACAGGGGAGACTTTTGGTGGTCCTGTTTGGGCAAACGTCTTACCTGATTTGTCATAAGAACAAAGAAATAAAGTTTATCCTAAAATCATGACAGAATAACTTTATTTACCATTAAATTATATATAAGACACGTGAGAAAATATTAAAAAACCTATTTGTATAAAGAAATTCAAATTACGTCACTACCGAAGGCACCCCCTAACGGGCGTCGGCCGCACATCAGTTTTGACTCAACCAGGTGTACGGTGTACAGCCATTTTGTATACAGTAGCAAAATCGGTTAACCCGTCCAATAATTATTGCAAAGAAATAACGAATGCCCACTTTTCCTAAAAACCGGAGGCCTATAACTTTATGAGTATAAGTATCGCCCTATTAGGTAGATATATCCGACGATAGTACCTAAGTTACGGACAAACCTATACAGGTTTGTCCGTAACTTAGGAATATATACGTATTCCTTTACATAATTGTATTGTATATTATTTATAACCATAATTTATTGTAAACTAAGTAACATAATCTTTGTATAGGACTAGTTTCCGTGATAGTCGATTGTATGGGTAAGTTTTCCGCTTTTACATCAACAGCCAGAATATGCACGTGCATTATGCATGCTATCGTTTTAGAAACTACCTACCATTATAGAATAAAATTTATTATATTAATAAAATATAGATCAAGAAAACTGCATGCTGAATCTCCAGTTTATGTATCCAATAATTTAGTCATGACTGATCAGTTGTACGGTTCCACATAATACTTAATGTAGGTATATACCTATATACTACATTTTTAAATTCCTGAGAACTTAAAAGCAAAGTTCGGACGGTATTTATAAAGGAATACACCCTTTTCCAATACAGAAAAATTTTAATATCATTGTGGAATTTTTTTTGTAACATTAATAACATTAGAATGTTAGATTTGAGTTTGGCTGACCGTTGCATTGTGACGTCCTCAGGCCAGCGTTACGAGCTATGTATTTTCCAATGTATTTTCTATTCTGTCATATTAATCGGTTCTGTGTGTATTTTTGATACAATTTAAGCGCACGTAATGAAAGTTTAATAATTAGGATAGACGTGTGTACATATCTAATTAAATTTATCATTTTTAAATTATCTATTTAATTTCTAGTTCTATATATGCGAAAGCTGCCTCTATTATTAGCAATAACTCAAAACTATTTATTTTTAAATGTTTGCCTATTTTCGCTGTAGACGCGGCAGCACTGTCAACCAAGTATTACTCTGCCTTCTGCCACAATCAAACTGAAAACCACATAAGGTTAGGAACTGTTGTTGTTCATTCGCCTTATTGGATTCAGTAACTAGGACCATTATCCACGCTCATCCCATAAACAGTCAGGACCTTCATTTATTGTTCGGAGAATAAAGTGGCGTGCAGTGCACGTCTGACTTGCGTCTTACCACCTTTATCCTTATTAGTAGATATTGTCAAATGGTATGCAAATTTCTCTATTCTTGTGGAATCAAAGTAAAACATAATTGTTGGGTTCGGATGGCACATGCGGTTATCTACTTCAGATCTTGACTGTCTTGATTGTATATTTTGTCTTATGTGAGGTTGAAATGTTATTTTCCACGTCTATACCAGGCTAATATTCGCATATTTTAACACTCTCTCTCTAGCTCTTATGTGGGAGCCCTCTCCCGCCTGCTGCCACGAGGAATACGGGACACGACAAAAGGTCGGGACACACAGTTCCGCACCGATCCTGTTCCGTAGCACGGCCGTGTCTCGCCCTGTGAGCTACAAACCACACATTTCCGATACACGGCCGCATATCGGTCGCGTGGTGGGGCGTAGTAGCAGCGTCCAGAGATAGATATTTCTAGACATTGGTAGTAGTTCGACTATTTTTGTCAGTTTACACTTCGGCATGTTCTCAAACTTTTCTAATACCGAACTGGCAATTATATCTATTGTGTTGGATGAAGAAGAGAATGAAAAAAGGAAAGAAGTCAACTGAAAAACGAAAAAACATATTTTTTTCCATGCCCTTTACTTGTATTCTGAATTTCTATATTTTTCATCTGTCTGATCATATAAAACGGAATACTTCCGCACTTCTTCAATTAGCCTTTCCATGTATATTTTTGTTTCTTTTCCTTCAATGATGAAAATTGAGGATGAACGTGCACCGAGAGTCGATAGTCTCCGTCAAAAATTCAAACAAAACTAATCTTCACGGTGCGGGCACGGTGCGGTCTCCGCGCTCGGACTCGGTGCGGGGATGTGAAGACTACGGCGTATTACATGATACTATTCGCCTCCGACGGCCGTGCTACGGAACAAACTCGGTACGGACTCGGCGCGGACTCGGTGCGGAAATGTGTGTCCCGACCTTCACTCGACACATGTACATACACCGGTATTTTACCGTCGGACTAACCAATTTCCGCGACAGACTAGAGAGGACTCCCAAGTTAGGAACTTCTACCTGAATATATGAACATATTATCGTTGACTGACGTATTCAATCAACGATATTATATTGTTTTTGTCCCTATTGCGCATGATAACGCGCAGGAATAGATGTTAGTTTTTAGTCGCCATACAAACTGTCAATATAAGGATCAATATAGAGGCATGTTCTGTCTCTGCAAGGTGTACATGAACTAAGGAATAAATTCATTTTCGAGAAAAAGTTTTTCGGAGAAATTGATGCACATGCCAATTTTTGTCAATTTCGTCATCGGCAATTTTTTTCAAGCGGCAACCTACATTTCGGAGTGTGTCATTTGATAAAGCATATTTTTCTGCATACAGCATGTTAAAATATTTATCATGTTACATAAGAAAATTTTCACGAAAATAAATGTTATATGAGTTTACAATTAATTTATTTAATTTAGTAAAATGAAAACGAATCTAGTTAATTAACTGTTAAGCCTAACAGTATCCAAAACGTTTCATAAATTCTTGTTGGACTTCACTGACGGTAGGGAACTGAATACCCTCGAGGTCTTCTGACTTAAATTAATCCATTACATTGATTTCTGTTTATGTCGCATAAATAACCTGACCAGACAATACTGAGGAATTAAAAACGAGGATTCGAAATGAATGTAACACAATTTCCAAAAAAACTGTCTTGGATACTGCTAGGCTTAGGAATGACTTAAGTTTCAACATTTAGATAACTAGAATTTTTCGTTCATTTTAGTAAATTAAATAAATTAAATGTAAAGTCATATAACGTTTTTTATTTTCTCGAAAACATAGTTTGATATTTGAAAAAAATTGCCGATGATGTCATATCAGAAAAAGTTACAAATGCGAATACCACATCAAAAGAAGCGCATTTTACAACTGAAATTGACATGTGTGGGGATTTCTCCGAAACACTTTTCATTTCGGGAAAATTAATTTACATTATGTACACGAACATACCTCCATATTTATCTTTATATTGACAGTTTGTATGGAGGCTAAAAACGAACTAGTTTGTGCATATTGTGTATATTTTGAAAGCCGGCGGAAACACCAATGTGTCTGTGAGAGTATTTTCAAAATTTTGCTTGTCTTTTTCAAATTCCATTTGTGTTTCATTTTTTAACAAAAGCAAGTTTTTTGTTTAGGTTTAGTTGTTGTAATCGAGGATTCTCCATGTTCTACATGTTGTTCTAACGAAAAGACGTACCTACCTACTTTCGTCAGGATTTAAAAAATGCAAACTAGCTTTTACCTCTCCAAGCTGTGAGATTACATTCCATGGGCTAGTAAAATTATATGTTTTTATCAAATAAACAATATTATTTGTCAAATTTTATTAAGACACTCACTCGCCACAAATTATTTTGCATATTCACTACAACACCTTCTCATTTCACATCGCCAAAATAATCTTGCAGATGTTGGATATAAAAATAGAAGGTAATCTACTTAGGATAAATTAACATGGCACAAAAAGATATCTACCAAAAAGTTGTATTCTTAGTTCCTTAATGCGAGAAAAATATAAAAGTTTTAAAAAAGTCAGTGGTGCACTTTTTTTTTTCAAAAATATTGGTTACTGTGCCCCCGCGACGCCACCGGACTTAATAATTGAATCTACTTAGGGCTAACCCCTCTCTACCGTAAATGACACTGCCAGATTTAAACAAAATCGGCTAAAGGATTATTAAGATGTTTTTTAAAATCACTCAAATAATCACCCCTTGAAGTTTGGCTACGTACTTAAATCACACCCTGCATAAGGAAGTTGTTCTGTATATTAAACATTAGATGCATTTTTTCCGTTACAATACACTTTGTAGGCCACTGCAGGGACGGATGGGACGGTCGGGCAGTCGGGCAAATGCCCGAAGGGCCGGTCACAATCGGGCCGACTTGGGCCGGCCTGGACAGCTAGCGGGCATACGGCATACGCAAAATATCAAAATAATCATCACCGCGGCCGCAGCGCAGTCAACGATGACGCGACTTCCCTATGCCCAATCCGGCCCTTTCTTCCCTTCCTAATATATTCCAAGGGGCATCTTCTGCTTTGGCTTCTGCATATCAGTACATTTTGGCATTGCCTATTTCTCAAGTTGAATGTGAATAGTCGTTTTCAACATTAAGATATAAAAATAGATTAAGGAATACAGTGTGTCACTGTAGAAATCTATGAAGAGCCGAGTAAAATTTATCATATATTTTTTTAGATTCTCCTAGAGGAAGGTATTTCACAGACACTATACTATTTCGACTGGGTTATTATTCCATGGATAGGTAACTATGTTTTTTTTTTAAACGAACAATTTTCAGGATATCATATTAGGCAGTCTTTTAAGAATAAAATGGATGGTGGCCATAGCTCAAAACCTTTGGACAAAATATCAGTGGGTACTCTAAGTTATATAGGGCATTCACAAAGTAGGGCCAGATTTTCCAGAGTACCCTGTATAAACCACAGGGCACAGGTTGGTGATCTTTTTTTGCAAATTGATTAAGCTTTGTCTTAGGTATTATTGTGCCTATAGCCAGTCTATATAGCTCATACACGGTGTTCGTAAAAAAATCAAATTTTATGAAATCATGTATTTAAAAAATATTTAAAGAAAAAATTAAGGATTCTACTGAATTATGTCGATCCCCCTTGGAAAACATACTTGATTTTAACATTTCCTAATAATTGGAGGCATCATCAACCATCCTTAATTATGATTTATTCATCAACATATCACATATCAATCAAATCAGGTGTACCATGAATGGAATGCCATGAAAACAAAAACAAAGCTTCTACATCTTTGACAGTTACCTAGGAGGGGCCTAATGTAAAATCAATTTATTTTATAACTTTTTTAATAAATGTTTTTTTTTGTCAAATTTGATTTTTTTCGAACACCCTGTATGAGCTACACTGGCTATACGTACATACAACATACAATAATACCTCAGGCAAAGGTAATCGATTTACAAAAAAAAGATTTCCAACCTGTGTCTTGTGGTTTATACAGGGTACTCTGGAAAAACTATTTTTTTTTAAATTTTTTCCCCCACTTTGTGAACTTTGTATAATTTAGAGTACCTACTGATATTTTGTACAAAGGGTTTTGAGCTATATCCAATTCGATGGCACCATCCATTTCATTCTTAAAAGAATGCCTAATATTATATTCCGAAAATTGGTTATTTAAAAAAAACATAGTTAGCCATGGAATAATCAATCATCCAATCAAAATAGTAGTGTCTGTGAGATATCTTCACAGATTTCTAGAGTGTCCACAAGCAAACGCGGACATACTGTAGATTACAATATACTAGATTAGAGCCTTTTATGATAGTTAATATAGAGAAAGCTTTTTTAAATCAAATTGATAATGAAGTTTTTTTAAAAGTACCTACCTATAAAATATATGTTTTCTCAACGGCAGCAACCCCTCGACACTGCAGTCTGTTGCATGCGCCCCACGTTTTTCGAATCTTTATGAGGCTAGGAGAATTTTATTTTTTTAGTCAGTTTTTATATTATTTTATACTTTTTAGTCCCTTTTAAAAACGTGTTATATTAAAATAATATATTTAAATTTTTTTATTTTCTGCTTTTTAGTTTGTTTGAAATTTTGCAATCGATTTTAAACATCTTGATGATTATGACAGAGACCTGTGGCAAATTTCAGGTTTATTAATTAATTCCAGATTCTTCTTACATACCAATGCATAATAATATATAAATAAATATCTTTATTTATTAGGTATTCATTCATTTTATAGTAACAAATAACATATTAATAATATGTAGTATACAGGATGATTTTTTTAGGTCTACCACCGCGATTTTCTCGCTCATTTTGCGGCCTACAAAAAAAAACGTAAGAAACAAAAATGTGACAATTTTGGACAACTAAGTGGTGCTGCAAAAGAAATCGGCATCCATGGCCAACTTGTCGTGCAATATTAAAAAAACCTCAAATTGAGCAAAACTATTAATGGCCGTGGAATGTTTATTTTAAGAGACAGAGAAAAACTTTTATATTGAAAATTGATGGCACTAAGAAGCTTTATGCAAAAGGGTACTCAGATAGTTTCAGAAAATTACACAGGGTCTTCGGCTCTCTTGAGGCTATGAATTTTTTTGTTTATTTCTTATTAAGCGATTTTCTCGCTTATTTTGGGCCGCTCAGAAAATATGTAAGAAAACAAAATATGGCAATTTTGGTCAGCGAGGCGACATTAAAAAAGGAATGAGCCTCCATACCCAACTTTTCGCGGTGTACTAAAAAAACCTAAAATCGACAAAAATTGTCATGGTCTCAAGAGAGCCGAAGACCCTGTGTAATTTGTTGAAACTATCTGAGCACCTGGGTGGGTAAAGCTTCTCAGTGCCATCAATTTTCAATACAAAAGTTTTCCTCTGTCTCTTAAAATAAACATTCCACGGCCATTAATAGTTTTGCTCAATTTGAAGTTTTTTTAATATTGCGCGACAAGTTGGCCATGGATGCCGATTTCTTTTGCAGCACCACTTAGCTGTCCAAAATTGCCACATTTTTGTTTCTTACGTTTTTTTTTGTAGGCCGCAAATGGAGCGAGAAAATCGCGGTGGTAGACCTAAAAAAATCATCCTGTATACCCATTAATTATGCATTGTTATCCTGGTCTGAGTTATGTTTAAAGTTTCAAGTCCCTAACTCATCGGAAAATTAGTTTATAATGGATTGTAAAATTTGAAGAACAGACGAACAGGAGGAAAAGAAAGCGAGTTAATAAAAACGTGGTAAAAAGCATTAATTTATTAAATCAAATAATAGATCTAGTCTAGTTTGTCATTTTTATGTTATTTTTGTATTATAGAGAATACGACTGTTTTAATTTTTGGTGTTTTTTTAGTTTTTGGTGAAGAATTTATTTTTATTATACAGTGTGTCCCACTTAAGGACTGACCACCCCTGTAAAATTTTTATTTATAGCTCGATTTTCATAAACTTTTTTTTGTTGGATAGAGCTTCAAAAATGGCATCAAACACATAATTCAGGTGCCTCGTGCGTTAAAGTCATGGCTCACTGAGACGGTGTTTTAGTGCTGAAATTTCGAGAAGTACTATTAGGGATTTTTTTAGAGGAAAATTAATGCCAGATTCTTATTCAGCGTTGTTCTAAACCCAAATGTACCAATTTGCATTACCATAGCTCTACAGGGTGTTTCAAAATTTTTAGTGCCCCACTTAATTAGTGTACCCCTATAAAATTTTTATTTTTAGCTCGATTTCCATAAACTTTTTTTTGTTGGATAGAACTTCAAAAATGGCATTAAATGCATAATTCAGGTATCTTGTGCCTTAAATTCATGGCCCACTGAGACGGTGTTTTAGTGCTGGAACTTCGAAAAGTACTATTAGGGATTTTTTAGAGGAAAATTAATGCCGGTTTGTTGTTCAGCGTTGTTGGAAACCCAAACGTACCAATTTGCATTACCGTAGCTCTACAGGGTGTTCAAAAAAAAATAAAAGGAAAAGTAAGGCCGGATCCTTATATGCGGTGAGAGGTTTCAAAAAAACGTGTTAATTTTAATTATTTTCTTAAAGTCCATTTCTATTATCGTTTTTAGGCCGAAAAAGGGTCGATTTGTTAGTCCCGTTTTTCGGCGAGGCGGCCGCGAAGCGGTCGCCGAGCGGTACGGGCGCCTCCGGCCGTCCTCGCTTCATCGAACGCCCATACTCTCGATGGGCGAAAGCGTCTCTTCGCCGAGAAAAGACGCCAGAAGCGGGGGTAAGTTTCGGTCCTCCGGCGCCGGCGGTCGGGCCCGGGGGTGGGACAGTTCCGCCGAAAACCGTCTCGGTCGGGAGCGGGGCGAAAATGATTCGTAAGTAGGGTGGTAGGGGGAAGGAAATCGCGATGGGAAGGAAGAGGAAGGTTCGATTAAGAGATTTAACACTTTTTCGGATTTTTAAAGAGGTAAATGCAGGAGATATTAAGCTTTCTTGGCGAGAGAAATCGGATCGTTTTTATGTAACACGCTGCGCCCAAAAATTTGTCAGAAAAGTCGCGAGATTGTCAGAAATTGCCCTTTTTCGTCGGGCCGTAGCCGCGTTATTTAGGCTCGGGGCCGCGAGGTCGCAATTTTTGAAGCTTCCTCCATGTCTTCGGGTCAGGTTCGGACGGCTCCGGCGCCCCCGAAAAATCGAGAAATAAGAAGAAACACGCAATTTCCGAGAGTGGTTCCGGAGGCTTCTCGGACGGATTTTTTCGAAACCGCCGGGTATGAGATTTCTTCGACTTTCATATTTCGACAGGCCGGAGGTTGGAATTTCCCGTCAGGTACGCCAAAAATCGCACTTTTAGGTTACGGCGCGCTCTCAAACCGCGACTCGAGGGTGCATACCGGGCGTCCACATGTGAATTTTCGGGCCGGCCGAAGGCGATTCGGAAGAGTTCGGGTCGTTTCGGCGAAACCCACACCTGTTGAATATTTGCAATTTCGAACCGGACGATACGGGGGTGAGAATTCGAGGTAACGGAACCGAGAGTAGGCGCACCTGTTGAACGCTGGCGTTTTTTTCGAAGCGGTCGACGCGGAAGGTTGGAATTCTGGCCGCCAAAAAAAACCGTCTTTTAGGTTACGGAGAACTTTCAAACTGCGTATGCGTACCGGGTGTCTCTTTCTGGAAAATGCGATGGGCGAAAATTTTTGATTTTTGCCGCCAAAACAACGTCCCCTAGGTTATGGACGACTTTCAGACTGCGAATTTAACTAATTTCCAACCGGAAATTTACGACACAACATAACCTCGAAATTCTTTAAGCGGCCGTAACTCCTATGCCATCAGAGATACGGGGTTGCCGTTTGTTTTGATTGTAAGCAGATGGGGAGAGGAAAAAAATGGACGACGAAAATTTTTCATGGCCACCTCGATTTTGACAAAACAAATGCAACTTTGCTATCTTTAGTGATAGGAGATCCGGGTTTCCTTTGTTGGGTTGCCAGGGCGAAGTGATTGAGAAAGGTGAAAAAAAATTTTCCATGGTCTACTCGATTTCGCCGGAAAACACAACTTTTTTATGCGACGAGATAGAAAGACGGGACAAAGTGCGTTAAGTAGAGGATGTAAAATGACGCTGCGCAGAAAAATTTTTTTTTGCATGGCCTACTTGGATTTTTCTTAAGTCAATAACTTTCTTATTAGTAGAGATGGAGACTTGCGGTTTTTTTTTATCGGCCCCAAATGCCAACGTGAAAATTATCGAAAAGAAAAATTTTTCCACCGCACGCTAGATTTCCCAGATCAGACACAACTCTTTTGTTTGGCGAGATAAAAATTTCGCTTCTGCTGCTATGTAATGTGTACGGGAAAGAAAGGAAACCGACGAGAAAAAATTTTCCCCCGCCTACTTGGTTTTCGAGAAAATACGCGCAACTTTTTGATTTTCGAGGATAGGGAAAAACGGAAAAGTGCACGCTCACTTTCTCGCAACACCCTGTATATTTTACCCGAAAAAAATTTTTCGTCCGCCTGCCGCATCTTCGAGGAAACGCGTGCAACTTTTTCGTTTTCAAAGGTAGAAACTTGGTTCCTTCGGGGATGTAAAGGGCACGCGAAAGAAAATATAAGTTACTTGAAACAATTTTTTACAGCCTACTTGATTTTCAACAGATTCCCGGGACTTGAGAGTTTTTTGAGAAGATTTTTTCTTTCAGAACCCTCAGGTATACAAGACTTTTATACTTTCAAAATGATGGCTAACCTACATTCAGGTTAGGTTCCTATGACAGGGGTGTTGCCTGTAAACGAAATGAACTTTCTCATTAGTGGAGATAGAGACTTCCGGTTTTTTTCGATCTGCCCCGAATGCCAAGGGGAAAATTATCAAAAAGAAAATTTTTACACCGCACGCTCGGTTTTCCTAGAACAGAAGTAGTATAGCAAAGGGGACTCCAGGGCGGAAGTGACGTCACAAGATGGCCGCCAAGGCGGGAAATTTGAAAATGACCTTGACCTGCGGGTTCAATGAACTTTAAGGGGTCACCTTGTTAACCTTGACCGGTCAATGAACTTTAAGAGGTCACCTTATTAACCTTGACCTGAAGGTCAATGAACTTTAAGAGGTCACCTTGACACGTGGTACTTTTTCTGGGAACGGAAGTGACGTCAATATGGCCACCAAGGCGGGAAATTTGAAAATAACCTTGACCCGCGGGTTCAATGAACTTTAAGGGGTCACGTTCCATTAACCTTGACCTGAAGCTAGAGGTCAAGTGGTTACCAGATCGATAACCTTTAAGGGGTCATTGACCCGCGGGTTCAATGAACTTTAAGGGGTCACCTTGTTAACCTTGACCTAAAGGTCAATGAACTTTAAGAGGTCACCTTGTTAACCTTGACCGGTCCATGAACTTTAAGAGATCACCTTTTTAACCTTGACCTGAAGGTCAATGAACTTTAAGAGGTCACAGTTAACCTTGACCTGAGGGTCAATGAACTTTAAGAGGTCACCTTGTTAACCTGAAGGTCAGTGATCTCATCACCTTGACACGTGGCACCTTGATATAAAAAACGTAAGCAAAAATTATGCAGATGTTTGCACTAAAACAGTTGACGTAGCATTTAGGTGGGGGGCATTGGGGTTATAAGGAGGACGCCGTTGGGAGAGCTCACTATACCCAGTCAACAGTGCTTGAATAATATTGAAATATGTCTTTACTCAAACAGTTGAACGAAAATAACTTCGTAAAAGAAATTGTGAGTGCAAGAGAGTTAGTGGTTGGTGAAAAACATAAAATTTTATCTTTTAGAAGAATTGAAACAAGGTACGGGGAGAAAGTGTTCGTCGAATTTGAAAATTTTCAAACTGCGCTACCTGCACGGTTCGTAAAAGAATTTACGTCTGAACGCATCGAAAACATAAACCGGGAAATCACCAACGGAAAGAAGATCTTCTTGACGAGTCTGGGCCTCATTGGTAGGACAACGAATATTAAATTTGAGGAAGAATGAATCCCACTGACAAGAGGCGACGCAGACAACACTACAAAAGAAGATTGGAATTTTATCTAAGATCTCTTCAAAATTTGAAATATGAAATTCAAATGTATTAAATAAATAAAAAGTTCAAAAACATAAATTTAGAAAATTGTAAAAAATAAAATATGAAATCTAGTCTATCTTTTATTTACCCCTACAAAATTCAAATCTGAATGTTCCGATTGCTTCTGAGCGCCGAACATATAAATACGTCCAAGTGCATTTGACAGGATTCATTGAAACTTGATAGACTATATTAATAACAATTTTGGGTGCGGTTACTTTAATTCCTAGTATATTTTTGGACATTTTCGCTCATTTTATTTACAAAATTATTCTTCCTTATTTTTTATAAGATTATAAGTTGGCTGAAGTAGCTGCATTAATGTTAAGAAATCTAAAAAACGTTGAAAAGTTATAAGTCTAAAGGAATAGCTCTGGATATTCTTATCTATTAATAAAAGTATTTCATTTTCTGACACGTCAGGTCAACAATCTACCGAACAGCGAAATTATACGCTGGTTTCTTGACGCAGCGGGTCAATAATCGACTCACATTGCAAACTGCAACATCAGCTAAATATATGCTAACGCCGCAGGTCAACAACCATGCTATGTCGTCAGATTGTTTTCTGCCGAATAGCATGAAATTTGAAACCGGAAATGAAACATGATACCACGGTGTCAGATTACAAAGGTGTCAAATTTCATGGGTTTCTTGACTCATCGACTCACATTGTAAACTGCAACATCAGCTAAATATATGCTAACGCCGCAGGTCAACAACCATGCTATGCCATCAGATTGTTTTCTGCCGAATAGCATGAAATTTGAAACCGGAAATGAAACATGATACCACGGTGTCAGATTACAAAGGTGTCAAATTTCATGGGTTTCTTGACTCATCGACTCACATTGCAAACTGCAACATCAGCGAAATATATGCTAACGCCGCAGGTCAACAACCATGCTATGTCATCAGATTGGATATATATAAATATTTGAAAATGGTTTAATTTTTATATTAGTCGGCGAAGAGCCAATGCAAGTGGTCGCGCAATTGGTCTAAGATTCCAAGAACCTTGTCATCAGTTTTAGAAGTAAGGTTAACTTAGTTGCTCATTTAAGTAAAGATGCTTATAATTTCAAATAGCAACGATGAACAAGAAATCACTAAAATTACTAAAGGAATTTGTGAGAATGCTACCAAAGCTTATCAGTTATTACACAAGTAGTAATACAAAGAGAGTACGGGACCACTTTGACCTCAGTTGACCCCTTGATTCTGAGAGTCCCCTACGGCCCGAGGTCACGGGAGCAAAGTGGCTACGTCATGCCCGAGGTCACGTGACGTCACCGGATGACCCCAGTTGACCCCTAGATCCTGATAGGTTAACCTTTGACCTTTGGGCCACGTGTGACCCCCAGTTGACCCCCCCCCCACTCCAACGACGGGGCAACCCCCACTCCAACGGCTTGGTGGGGTGAGGTCTATATATTCGTGCGCAAGAGCAGTTTTCCCGTTATATACACTTACAATTTCCCACAGTCTGATTTGCCGAGTTCAAAATGCAGTCGTTCCTGAATCACCTGAACAAGAATTTGATCGTCAAGAAATTCGAAAGCGTTCAAAATATGGACGTGGATGAAAATTTTCAAATCACGAGCGTGGACAAAGTGAACACGCAATACGGAGAGAAGGTCTACGTAGAGTTCGAAGAATTTAAGACGGTGCTGCCGCAACGATACACGGCCGAGTTTACGCCCCAACGGATCGAAGAAATTAATAGGGATATCGGTAACGGAAGGAGGTATTACATGAAGAGTCTTGGACCCGTCGGCCGATCTACAAATATCGAATTTATTGTAGAACCATGACGAAGCTGGAGTACAGAAGAAAACTGCAACAATATTTGAAGAATTTAGAAGCATTGAAATATGAACTTATGTTATATGAAATTAAAATGAAGATAAAACATATTGACTTACACAATTAATTTTTAATAAACGTTTAAAAATCTTTTGTTGTGTTTTTTTATAAGAATCTTTGTGTTGAAGGGAAAACACCTGAAGCATCATATTATAATAAAACTCT
This sequence comes from Pseudeuparius sepicola, assembly GCA_963920635.1. Lineage (NCBI taxonomy): Eukaryota > Metazoa > Arthropoda > Insecta > Coleoptera > Anthribidae > Pseudeuparius > Pseudeuparius sepicola. The sequence goes on along the minus strand of OY987302.1, from coordinate 37,921,931 downwards.
CACTCTAAGCAATAATATCACTCTATTCCACTGTTATGTGTATACAGGGTGATTCTTAACTTATACACATAAATTTGGAAAATTGTAGGTTATGTCAAGTAATGGCTAATAATGAAAAAAAAAGTCTAATAAAATTGTTATCGATAAGGTCTGCGTTTGTGATCTTATGAACCATAATTTTTAATTTATTTGTGCAAATAAACCCCGAATTGTTCAAGTACACAAAATTATAACTCAGCTGTTGCGTCGCATCGGGTTACTCGCTGCGAACGCGTGACCGCATAGTAAATATATAGTAAGAGAAAACACGTGGAATAGTTCACGACAGACGCCTGCTTTGTTTGGTCGAGCACTCAGCGATTTTGCTGAAACCGCATATAGAACAATAGGCTACAAATTTCACCCAATTATCTTCTAAATAAAAAAATCTGAAAAAATTGCAGATAGAATAATAAACGGAGGAGGAACCAGGAGGAACGGAGGCCGAAGGCCTCCGTCCGACTGGCATGTAGTTGCCCGAACAAAATCCACCCTTCCCCCTTGCACGCGTTTCGCGCATGCGCAGTTCCGCACTTTTGATACCTATGAAAATTCGAAAAATTTTGAAAATTTTTTATTCAAAAAATGTAATTTTAAAAAGGTCCTGATCCTATAATCCCGATAACATTTTGGGAAATTTTCATTTTTTGACGGTGAAATGTACAAGACAAGACTCAGACGAATGTTTTATATACAAGTGCAGATAGAATTTTTTCGAGTGACTGATAAAAACAGTTATTATAATAGTTAGTCGGAAGGCCCCAGATAACATAGGAAATTTTGTTTGAACAAAACATGTAAAAAAATCCAAGACGTGAAAATGTAGGTAGAATTTTCGAATAAGTTTTGTATACCGGTAAAAATATATGTAAAGGTAAAAATAACGTCAGTTTCACTTGGAAAAAAATGATGAAAAAATTTCAGTAAAAAAAATACGATGTAGAGGTTGTACCAAAAAAAAAATTGGAAATAATTATTTATTCCAGTAAAATATACACAAGACCGAAAAAGGTAATTGCGCGGCTGTCCCATTTTATACACCCTAGCTGTTTCAGTTCATCTCGTTTGGAAAAATTTTAGGGGTTATTACTTTTTTAAATACCGGTTTCCTCAACCTTATTTGAAAGTAAATATTTTTTAGTTCCCCACAGAAGGAAATAATGACGATATTTTATACCGGTGGATTCAAAAAATATATAAGGTTAGGAAAAAACCTTGGTAGGCAAACGCGGCTCTGCTGACCAGACAAAAAAAAACCTTAGTCGACAAATAATGGCCTATAAGAAGGGTGCGTGATTCCACGTATCAGTTCGAGTGCTCCAAGATGCAAGTAAGTATATACCAGCTGTCCCATTTTTAAACAGCTTGATATTTGGAAACCTTTCGTAAAAAAATTCCCAAGGATTACATGAGCAAAAGAAAGAAAAAAATGTAAATATACCAGCTGTCCCATTTATAAACCGCTTGATATCTTGGAAACGAAAACTTATATAAAGGAAGTAAAAGCTATATCTTAATAGGCGGAGGACCGACTGTCATTCAGACAGGTGAAAATTTTTTGTGATTTTTTGTAGAAGTTTTTTGCCAAAATTTTTTTTTTGTCAATTTTTTTTTCGTCAAAATTTTTTTTTGTCAAATTTTTTTTTTTGACAATTTTTTTTGCCAAAATTTTTGTTTGCCAAATTTTTTTTTGCCAAATTTTTTTTTTGCCAAATTCTTTTTCGACAAAATTTTTTTTGATACAAATATAATTGCTAACGTTTAATTTGTTTACCCCATTTACGAAAATGATAACAAAATTGGATCAGACAAGATGTTTTTTCGAAGTATAGTTTTTAAACACAGGGTGCCACCACCGGTTTTACGATATAGGTTTCAAAATGCGACGCAAGTACATAAAAAAAATACCCTAGAGATAAGAAAACAAAATACAACTCACCGAAAGATTCTTGATGATGTATAAAAAGAAATCAGGTTACATCTAATGCCCCAGACAGTAAAATAAACATCCCCGAGCTATCAGATATAACCAAACATCATTTTTCTAACGGCACAGTCATTTTCACGGGAAAAACAACCAGTAACCGTTCAAATTCCATAGATAGGTACTGCCGTAATCCAAAATTTCACTGAACTACGCGTATCTATTATACTGAAGTAGGTACTGATACACTTCCATCTTTCCAAAGAAAAACAAACACGAAACTCAGACTTTTCATATATTTATTACAACGCCTCGATAGAGTCTTTATCTGTGGCCACGACCGAGAATCTACTGAAGCAAGTGCGACGCATAGGACGTGAAAAGTGCCGAGTTGGTTTTATTAAACAATGAAACTTATACCTACGTATATATAAAATAAATGAGAAATATGCCAGAGATGTGAAACCTAATTGTGTTGCAAGTTTGAGGGTCCAAAAAAAAATATTGGCTTTAATTTTTTAAGGTGAGAAACACATCTAACAGCCAGTTTGGAAATATACAAGGCAAAAAAAGTAGTGATGTGGCTGTCCCATTTTATGTTTTATACAGGTTGGGTTATTTTAGAATAGTTGTTCAATAGACCGAGACAACATCATAAACGCTTCCCGTTAGAACAGAATGTGATGAAAAGAAAAATTCCATCTGGGTCAAGCTACTACATAACCAAAATAAAAAATACTGAACGTTATAAAATTTAAAAAATCATATTTTCAACAGATTTTTATCCTCTGAAAATTGTTCTTGTGTAAAATTCAGTTTCTCTGGGTCAAGCTAGGTGGTAACTATATAACCAAAATAAAAAATACTGAACGTTATAAAATTTAAAAAATCATATTTTCAAGGGATTTTTGTCCTCTGAAAATTGGTTTTGTGTAAATTGAGTTTCAATAAGTTACTAATTGAGATAATAGGAAAAAAATCTTAAGAATCTCTTATAGAATTCTGAGACAACGACCCTGAGAGTAAATATCATACAAAAATCTTTGTGCGTTGACTTTCAACTCAATTTAATAATTAGGTTTAATAATGACAATTTTCTCGATTATCTAGAATCAAAAATATTGCGAGTGGCAATTTTCTAGATATCATGTGAAGCCTTATTATTGCGTCGTAAGTTAGAGGATCCAAAAATATTGGCTTAAATTGTTTAGTAAATGCGATTAAAATATGTTTAGTTTATCAACAGTTAATTGTAACAGCTTATAATCTTAGAAGCTAAACTCTTTAAAAAATTTTTTAGACAAAAAGTTGTAGTTTAATAATGGTCAGTTGGATTCCTTTTGAATCATGTTTGCATATTACCTACAAGGAGTTACAACCTCAAAACATAGAAATCGCTCATTTTAAACCGATTTAATAAAAATTTCACCAAAACAATACTTTCACTCATATGATACACTTCTGATTAATAAAAAAGGCACCATAGGTAGTAATAATAAGATATTCAACGGAATTTTTATCGACTGTTTGCCCATTTTGCTAGCTTTTGGGGGTATTCCTTGATATTTTAGACTGATAAAAATGAATAATAAAAATTAAAAATAAAAATTTCACCAAAACAATACTTTCACTCATATAATACACTTCTGATTAATAAAAAAGGCACCATAGGTAGTAGTAATAAGTTATTCAACGGAATTTTTATCGACTGTTTGCCCATTTTGCTTGCTTTTGGGGGTATTCCTTGATATTTTAGACGGATAAAAATGAATAACTAAAATACAAAACGCACTGTTGACTTTACTTACGTGAATAGTAAGCCTATAATACGTATCGAAAACAGAGAAATATTCAGGTCAAGAAAAAAATGGCCTAATTTACAATAAAAAATATAGCAGACAACATAGCGACGACACCGATTGACCCGTTTTGCTGGTAAAAAGTAAACAAAGATACCTATTGCGATTCTAATCAGGCATTTCCAACGGAGATGCCTTCAATACACCCACGTGGGAGAGCCGCCGGTGTTTCGTCACATGCAAATCGCCGCTCGAGATGGAAGCATCTCGGCCTTTCGACGCATTGCGCGCCACTTCGTTTGTTGAAATCTGGCCGCCGCGCCGCCGTCAACTTGCCCGGAGATGCCTCGCTACGTGGTGCGTCGCATACTCGCCGTCACGTGGTGTATGGGCGCCAGCTTTTGGTCAATTTCAAGGGAATCGTTTTTCATATTTTCGACGGATTTTCGTCCTTTTTGCAGACGTTACACTGCTAAATTGATCCGTTTTGCTGGCAAAAAATATTTCTATCGCCATGACTGAGTCACGACGCTTGGCCTTATGCGATAAACAATGTGTGTGGGTAGAGACATTCGCGGGAAAAGGTGTAACATAATATGCATGCTTTCTTCATGCAATGAATTGTAAATAAAATTCATACATCGAACTGTGACTGGTGACTGGATAAAAATGCCGTAATAAGAATCGACTGTTTTCATGAATAACCTCATTGAATTTTATGCAGTTTTAGAAAGTTAATGTGGGTTGGAAAATTTGTATTATATGCTGGATGCAGAGAAAAAGTGGAAATTTCATATAAGTTGACCTGTTTATGAATGAAAAAAAGTTGAGAGAACAATACCTACTTATACAAACACAACAGAACGAGACAGTCTTAAAGAAAATGGGCAATTCACTCTTTGTGTATAGGACTCGAACAGCGACTTATTATTTTAATCGGTACTGTTGTAAGAAATTCAGAAATGGAATTTTGGTTTATTTAATAAAAATGTATACTTACACATTTTATCTTTATCTTTTTATGGTGCACTTTAACATATTTTCAGTTTGTAACATGTTTCTCAGGAGAACAAAATCAGGAAATACTTGTCTCTAGGATTATATTATTATTACATTTTAGTTTCAACATGTTTTTGCACTTATAAGGGAGGATAGAAAAAAACCAAAAATATACATAAAACATATTTATTGTGTATAAAAATATAAAAGAAAATATACTTAAAAGCTAAGAATACGTATTAAATTTAAAACTAAAAGAAGGATAGGTATCTATAAACAACGTTGGAAAATAAAGACTCAAAAATTTTTTAAAAATATTTAATGTGAGAAAAAACTACTTTTTTACCACATTAAATCTTTTTTAAAATACCAGCAGACAGCCGTTTATCCCTCTCCATTTTCTCAATTTTGGCTATAGATACCTGCTCCCTTTTTCTCAGTCGTTCTTTCTCTCTCCTAATAGTCGCCAGTCGATGTTGCTCCTCTCTCAAGGATTTTAGATTTTCGGCGTCCTTTTGTTTCAGCCCTTTTGAGACCTGTAATATATAGGAACCGAGTGAAGTACTCCCAGGACTAGTCAGCTCCTCGAATTCATCCTCGCTGTCCATCTGCTGACTAACACTAATGTGCACGTCACTAAAGGAGTCCTCGCTGTCCATGCCCAACTGACGCATGTCTTTACCACCATTTCCTTTCAATTGTGGGTTATTCGTGTTTTCCACACCACACTGCTCGACGTCCTCTTGCCGATGAACCGGTGAAATAATGGAATTCGGACAGAATGCCATTATCTCGTCGTAACAAGGCACTTGGGAGGGCGACACGAAGGACGCGCTATTCAAATCGGGCATGTTGTATGACTGTGCAGAGTCGATGGTTGGCTGAAAAGAAAAAAAATAATAAGTTTAATTTAGAAAAAAAGTATTTTTCAGATATTTTTAAAAAATTTTTGAGTCTTTATTTTCCAACGTTGTTTATAGATACCTATCCTTCTTTTAGTTTTAAATTTAATACGTATTCTTAGCTTTTAAGTATATTTTCTTTTATATTTTTATACACAATAAATATGTTTTATGTATATTTTTGGTTTTTTTCTATCCTCCCTTATAAGTGCAAAAACATGTTGAAACTAAAATGTAATAATAATATAATCCTAGAGACAAGTATTTCCTGATTTTGTTCTCCTGAGAAACATGTTACAAACTGAAAATATGTTAAAGTGCACCATAAAAAGATAAAGATAAAATGTGTAAGTATACATTTTTATTAAATAAACCAAAATTCCATTTCTGAATTTCTTACAACAGTACCGATTAAAATAATAAGTCGCTGTTCGAGTCCTATACACAAAGAGTGAATTGCCCATTTTCTTTAAGACTGTCTCGTTCTGTTGTGTTTGTATAAGTAGGTATTGTTCTCTCAACTTTTTTTCATTCATAAACAGGTCAACTTATATGAAATTTCCACTTTTTCTCTGCATCCAGCATATAATACAAATTTTCCAACCCACATTAACTTTCTAAAACTGCATAAAATTCAATGAGGTTATTCATGAAAACAGTCGATTCTTATTACGGCATTTTTATCCAGTCACCAGTCACAGTTCGATGTATGAATTTTATTTACAATTCATTGCATGAAGAAAGCATGCATATTATGTTACACCTTTTCCCGCGAATGTCTCTACCCACACACATTGTTTATCGCATAAGGCCAAGCGTCGTGACTCAGTCATGGCGATAGAAATATTTTTTGCCAGCAAAACGGATCAATTTAGCAGTGTAACGTCTGCAAAAAGGACGAAAATCCGTCGAAAATATGAAAAACGATTCCCTTGAAATTGACCAAAAGCTGGCGCCCATACACCACGTGACGGCGAGTATGCGACGCACCACGTAGCGAGGCATCTCCGGGCAAGTTGACGGCGGCGCGGCGGCCAGATTTCAACAAACGAAGTGGCGCGCAATGCGTCGAAAGGCCGAGATGCTTCCATCTCGAGCGGCGATTTGCATGTGACGAAACACCGGCGGCTCTCCCACGTGGGTGTATTGAAGGCATCTCCGTTGGAAATGCCTGATTAGAATCGCAATAGGTATCTTTGTTTACTTTTTACCAGCAAAACGGGTCAATCGGTGTCGTCGCTATGTTGTCTGCTATATTTTTTATTGTAAATTAGGCCATTTTTTTCTTGACCTGAATATTTCTCTGTTTTCGATACGTATTATAGGCTTACTATTCACGTAAGTAAAGTCAACAGTGCGTTTTGTATTTTAGTTATTCATTTTTATCCGTCTAAAATATCAAGGAATACCCCCAAAAGCTAGCAAAATGGGCAAACAGTCGATAAAAATTCCGTTGAATAACTTATTACTACTACCTATGGTGCCTTTTTTATTAATCAGAAGTGTATTATATGAGTGAAAGTATTGTTTTGGTGAAATTTTTATTTTTAATTTTTATTATTCATTTTTATCAGTCTAAAATATCAAGGAATACCCCCAAAAGCTAGCAAAATGGGCAAACAGTCGATAAAAATTCCGTTGAATATCTTATTATTACTACCTATGGTGCCTTTTTTATTAATCAGAAGTGTATCATATGAGTGAAAGTATTGTTTTGGTGAAATTTTTATTAAATCGGTTTAAAATGAGCGATTTCTATGTTTTGAGGTTGTAACTCCTTGTAGGTAATATGCAAACATGATTCAAAAGGAATCCAACTGACCATTATTAAACTACAACTTTTTGTCTAAAAAATTTTTTAAAGAGTTTAGCTTCTAAGATTATAAGCTGTTACAATTAACTGTTGATAAACTAAACATATTTTAATCGCATTTACTAAACAATTTAAGCCAATATTTTTGGATCCTCTAACTTACGACGCAATAATAAGGCTTCACATGATATCTAGAAAATTGCCACTCGCAATATTTTTGATTCTAGATAATCGAGAAAATTGTCATTATTAAACCTAATTATTAAATTGAGTTGAAAGTCAACGCACAAAGATTTTTGTATGATATTTACTCTCAGGGTCGTTGTCTCAGAATTCTATAAGAGATTCTTAAGATTTTTTTCCTATTATCTCAATTAGTAACTTATTGAAACTCAATTTACACAAAACCAATTTTCAGAGGACAAAAATCCCTTGAAAATATGATTTTTTAAATTTTATAACGTTCAGTATTTTTTATTTTGGTTATATAGTTACCACCTAGCTTGACCCAGAGAAACTGAATTTTACACAAGAACAATTTTCAGAGGATAAAAATCCGTTGAAAATATGATTTTTTAAATTTTATAACGTTCAGTATTTTTTATTTTGGTTATGTAGTAGCTTGACCCAGATGGAATTTTTCTTTTCATCACATTCTGTTCTAACGGGAAGCGTTTATGATGTTGTCTCGGTCTATTGAACAACTATTCTAAAATAACCCAACCTGTATAAAACATAAAATGGGACAGCCACATCACTACTTTTTTTGCCTTGTATATTTCCAAACTGGCTGTTAGATGTGTTTCTCACCTTAAAAAATTAAAGCCAATATTTTTTTTTTGGACCCTCAAACTTGCAACACAATTAGGTTTCACATCTCTGGCATATTTCTCATTTATTTTATATATACGTAGGTATAAGTTTCATTGTTTAATAAAACCAACTCGGTACTTTTCACGTCCTATGCGTCGCACTTGCTTCAGTAGATTCTCGGTCGTGGCCACAGATAAAGACTCTATCGAGGCGTTGTAATAAATATATGAAAAGTCTGAGTTTCGTGTTTGTTTTTCTTTGGAAAGATGAAAGTGTATCAGTACCTACTTCAGTATAATAGATACGCGTAGTTCAGTGAAATTTTGGATTACGGCAGTACCTATCTATGGAATTTGAACGGTTACTGGTTGTTTTTCCCGTGAAAATGACTGTGCCGTTAGAAAAATGATGTTTGGTTATATCTGATAGCTCGGGGATGTTTATTTTACTGTCTGGGGCATTAGATGTAACCTGATTTCTTTTTATACATCATCAAGAATCTTTCGGTGAGTTGTATTTTGTTTTCTTATCTCTAGGGTATTTTTTTTATGTACTTGCGTCGCATTTTGAAACCTATATCGTAAAACCGGTGGTGGCACCCTGTGTTTAAAAACTATACTTCGAAAAAACATCTTGTCTGATCCAATTTTGTTATCATTTTCGTAAATGGGGTAAACAAATTAAACGTTAGCAATTATATTTGTATCAAAAAAAATTTTGTCGAAAAAGAATTTGGCAAAAAAAAAATTGGCAAAAAAAAATTCGACAAAAAAAAATTTGGCAAAAAAAATGTCAAAAAAAAATTTTACAAAAAAAAATTTTGACAAAAAAAATTTTGACAAAAAAAAAATTTGGCAAAAAAAAATTTTGACAAAAAAAATTTTGACAAAAAAAATTTTTACAAAAAAAAATTTGGCAAAAAAAAAATTTGGCAAAAAAAAATTTGGCAAAAAAAAAATTTGGCAAAAAAAAATTTGGCAAACAAAAATTTTGGCAAAAAAAATTGTCAAAAAAAAAAATTTGACAAAAAAAAATTTTGACGAAAAAAAAATTGACAAAAAAAAAAATTTGGCAAAAAACTTCTACAAAAAAATCACAAAAAATTTTCACCTGTCTGAATGACAGTCGGTCCTCCGCCTATTAAGATATAGCTTTTACTTCCTTTATATAAGTTTTCGTTTCCAAGATATCAAGCGGTTTATAAATGGGACAGCTGGTATATTTACATTTTTTTCTTTCTTTTGCTCATGTAATCCTTGGGAATTTTTTTACGAAAGGTTTCCAAATATCAAGCTGTTTAAAAATGGGACAGCAGGTATATACTTACTTGCATCTTGGAGCACTCGAACTGATACGTGGAATCACGCACCCTTCTTATAGGCCATTATTTGTCGACTAAGGTTTTTTTTGTCTGGTCAGCAGAGCCGCGTTTGCCTACCAAGGTTTTTTCCTAACCTTATATATTTTTTGAATCCACCGGTATAAAATATCGTCATTATTTCCTTCTGTGGGGAACTAAAAAATATTTACTTTCAAATAAGGTTGAGGAAACCCCTAAAATTTTTCCAAACGAGATGAACTGAAACAGCTAGGGTGTATAAAATGGGACAGCCGCGCAATTACCTTTTTCGGTCTTGTGTATATTTTACTGGAATAAATAATTATTTCCAATTTTTTTTTTGGTACAACCTCTACATCGTATTTTTTTTACTGAAATTTTTTCATCATTTTTTTCCAAGTGAAACTGACGTTATTTTTACCTTTACATATATTTTTACCGGTATACAAAACTTATTCGAAAATTCTACCTACATTTTCACGTCTTGGATTTTTTTACATGTTTTGTTCAAACAAAATTTCCTATGTTATCTGGGGCCTTCCGACTAACTATTATAATAACTGTTTTTATCAGTCACTCGAAAAAATTCTATCTGCACTTGTATATAAAACATTCGTCTGAGTCTTGTCTTGTACATTTCACCGTCAAAAAATGAAAATTTCCCAAAATGTTATCGGGATTATAGGATCAGGACCTTTTTAAAATTACATTTTTTGAATAAAAAATTTTCAAAATTTTTCGAATTTTCATAGGTATCAAAAGTGCGGAACTGCGCATGCGCGAAACGCGTGCAAGGGGTAAGGGTGGATTTTGTTCGGGCAACTACATGCCAGTCGGACGGAGGCCTTCGGCCTCCGTTCCTCCTGGCACGTAGTTGCCCCACTCGCCCCCCACCCACCCCGGGGTAGACTAAGTCCACCCCCCCCAAGGGGTGGCCCCAAAATCGATTGCGCTATATGAGGATTTTTTCCGATCAGCCGATCAGAAGATATATTTGGAAATCACGATATACCTGCTTCAGCAGAAAATCCGAGCCCCTGACGTACTAATTGTTTACGTTGTACATCGCATCATATACGGTTCCACGTGGTTTCTTATTTACCATAATGTATCACATTTCCTGATACCAAGGAGTCTACCTCGGATTTCCACGTGTCTAGTTGAAGATTCCGGCCTAAATCGTTTGCGTTACATGCTGATTTTCCCAAATTTTCCGTTTATTATTCTATCTGCAATTTTTTCAGATTTTTTTATTTAGAAGATAATTGGGTGAAATTTGTAGCCTATTGTTCTATATGCGGTTTCAGCAAAATCGCTGAGTGCTCGACCAAACAAAGCAGGCGTCTGTCGTGAACTATTCCACGTGTTTTCTCTTACTATATATTTACTATGCGGTCACGCGTTCGCAGCGAGTAACCCGATGCGACGCAACAGCTGAGTTATAATTTTGTGTACTTGAACAATTCGGGGTTTATTTGCACAAATAAATTAAAAATTATGGTTCATAAGATCACAAACGCAGACCTTATCGATAACAATTTTATTAGACTTTTTTTTTCATTATTAGCCATTACTTGACATAACCTACAATTTTCCAAATTTATGTGTATAAGTTAAGAATCACCCTGTATACACATAACAGTGGAATAGAGTGATATTATTGCTTAGAGTGAGAGTTTTATTATAATATGATGCTTCAGGTGTTTTCCCTTCAACACAAAGATTCTTATAAAAAAACACAACAAAAGATTTTTAAACGTTTATTAAAAATTAATTGTGTAAGTCAATATGTTTTATCTTCATTTTAATTTCATATAACATAAGTTCATATTTCAATGCTTCTAAATTCTTCAAATATTGTTGCAGTTTTCTTCTGTACTCCAGCTTCGTCATGGTTCTACAATAAATTCGATATTTGTAGATCGGCCGACGGGTCCAAGACTCTTCATGTAATACCTCCTTCCGTTACCGATATCCCTATTAATTTCTTCGATCCGTTGGGGCGTAAACTCGGCCGTGTATCGTTGCGGCAGCACCGTCTTAAATTCTTCGAACTCTACGTAGACCTTCTCTCCGTATTGCGTGTTCACTTTGTCCACGCTCGTGATTTGAAAATTTTCATCCACGTCCATATTTTGAACGCTTTCGAATTTCTTGACGATCAAATTCTTGTTCAGGTGATTCAGGAACGACTGCATTTTGAACTCGGCAAATCAGACTGTGGGAAATTGTAAGTGTATATAACGGGAAAACTGCTCTTGCGCACGAATATATAGACCTCACCCCACCAAGCCGTTGGAGTGGGGGTTGCCCCGTCGTTGGAGTGGGGGGGGGGTCAACTGGGGGTCACACGTGGCCCAAAGGTCAAAGGTTAACCTATCAGGATCTAGGGGTCAACTGGGGTCATCCGGTGACGTCACGTGACCTCGGGCATGACGTAGCCACTTTGCTCCCGTGACCTCGGGCCGTAGGGGACTCTCAGAATCAAGGGGTCAACTGAGGTCAAAGTGGTCCCGTACTCTCTTTGTATTACTACTTACACATAAATCCATTACCGATAAAAATAAATAGGTGGGTTAATTTTTCGAACAAAAATATTACTCTTTTCAATAAATGTCTTAAGAAACAAAATCTTTCGGTGGGTATTCGTCGAAAATTACAATCTTCTTTAGGGTTGATTAAAGCATTTCGAGCCTCCATCAAGCAGTTATTAAATGAAAACACTCATACAGGAATGGGTTTAGCTCAGGGGAAATTAGCAAAACGCATAAAGTGGGAAAATATCACCTCGGCTTTCGCGAACAGACTGCAGACGAGCATAATAATCAATTTAAAACACAAAGACGTAAAGGAATTTCTAAACGACTGCTCCACAATTTTTAAATTAAAAATAAAAAAAATAATAAAATCTCTCTCCATGATTAAAGTGAATACTTGCTTTTGTGCAGAGTTTATAAAAAAGTCTGGAAATGATGAAATTCTAGAAAATAAGTATTTTAACACCAAAAACTGTGAGATCGATTTAGGAGTAGATTTAGACTACTGGTTCAGAACGAACGTATATGAAAAAATTTTAAATTCGCTCGAAGAGTTCGAAGAAGGACAAAGCGGGTATGCTCTTAACAGAATAATATATCTTGAAGTAAATATTAACAAATATGAATTGGGCAATGGAGCTTCATCTTTCATAAGGTTACCCGAACAAATTTCTAATAGAAATGCTTGCTTAAATATACAAAATCAAGATGAGGCATGTTTTGCCTGGAGCATAGTAGCTGGTCTATATCCGACAAACAAAAAAACCTGTAGAACTTCTTCGTACCCTCACTATTCCGATATTTTGAATTTAACTGGAATCCAGTTTCCAATGACTATTCCTCAAATTGCAAAATTTGAAAAACTCAACTACATCTCAATTAATGTTTTTTGTTTAGAGATGGATACAAAATATAATTTTTCTGTTGTGCCCAGTCGTCTAACCAAACAGAAAGTAGACAAACACGTTAACCTCTTATTAATTCAAGATAAATATTTTCCTAAACTAAATTACGATAACTGGGACACCAACGACGATGAAAATGTTGAAATAAAATATCACTACGTTTTGATAAAGGATATGTCTAGACTAATATATAAGCAATTAAATAAGCATCGGTGTAAAAAGTTTCTCTGTGACAGATGTTTAAATTACTTCCAAACGCAACAAAAGTTGGAAGAGCATACAGATGAATGTGAAAAAATGAATGAATGTAAAATAATTTTCCCTACGGAAAAATATATTGAATTTAAAAACTACGTTAACAAAGAAAGCGTTCCATTTTTAATGTACTCCGATTTTGAGTCCATCTTAAAACCATACAATGATTCCCAACGAACGCTAAAGACTGAAAAATATCAGAAGCATGAAGCGTTTAGTGCAGGATATTTCTTTAAATGCAGTTATGATGATAGTCTTTCTTATTACAAAAGCTATCGAAATACAGACTGTATGAGTTGGTTCGCAGACCAGTTGGCTGAAGTCGCCGCTGCAGTATCATCAAAATTGAAAAACGTGAAACCAATGAATCAAGTCGTAAGTCTCAAGGACGCTACAAAGTCATGTCATATTTGCAATAAAAATTTCCAGCTTACCGATAAGATAGTGCGAGACCATTGTCACCTGACAGGTAACTTCAGGGGATATGCGCATAATCAATGTAATCTAAATTATACCAATTCTTTTGTAATTCCCGTTATCTTTCACAACCTTTCTGGATACGATAGTCATTTTATAATTAGAGATTTAGCGAAGAGAAATAATGTCTCGTTGCTTCCCGTAAACAAAGAACAGTATATTAGTTTCACAATATTTGATAATAATACTAATATTAGATTTCGATTTATAGATTCCTTTAGATTTATGAACTCATCACTGAGCACTCTAGTCTCAAATCTCAATGAAAGGAATTTAATAAATACCAGAAATATGTTTCGCGGTTTATCTAAAGAAAATTTCGAATTGTTAACCCGAAAAGGTATTTTTCCTTATGACTATATAGACACAATTGAAAGACTAGAGGAAACATCTTTACCTAAAATTGATGATTTTTATAGCAAACTAAACAATGTTAATATTGATGAAAATGAGTATATACATGCTCAAAACGTTTGGAAAAAAATTAATATTAAAAATTTAGGTGAATATTCAGATTTGTACCTTAAAACTGATGTGATGCTGTTAGTCGACGTTTTTGAAAATTTTCGTAAAACATGTCACGAGACTTACGGGTTGGATCCTGCACATTATTACACAGTTCCGGGATACACTTGGGATTGTATGCTCAAATATACGGGGTGTAGGCTTGAATCTTTTCAAGATATAGATATGCTAATGTTTTTTGAGAAATCTATAAGAGGAGGTATAAGCCAATGTTGCAATCGCTTTGCAGAGGCAAACAACAAATATATGGAGAATTTTAAATCCAACGAAATTTCAAAGTATCTCCTCTATTTAGATGTAAACAATTTATACGGTTGGGCCATGAGTGAATACCTTCCATACGGAGAATTTGAATGGATCGATTCAAATATCGATGTAACTACCGTTCCCGACGAAGGTCCAATAGGCTATATGCTTGAGGTAGATTTAGACTATCCGGAACGTCTGCATGACTTACACAAAGATCTTCCGTTTTGTGCCGAACATAGTACCCCCAAAAATTCGAAATTATCAAAACTTATGACAACCTTACATCCTAAAGAGAAATATATTTTACATTATAGGAACTTAAAACAAGCTATGAATAATGGGTTAGTGCTTAAAAAAATACATCGTGTTTTAAAATTCAGTCAGGCACCGTGGTTGAAACCATATATAGATGTCAATACACGACTCCGCTCGCAGGCCAAAAACGAATTTGAAAAAAATCTTTTCAAGCTAATGAATAACGCGGTCTACGGCAAAACGATGGAGAATATAAGAAAACATCGCGTAGTCAAATTAGTTCGAAAATGGGAGGGTAGATATGGTGCAAAAAATCTAATTTCTAGTCCACACTTTAGAAGTAGAACGATCTTCGACGAATGCTTGATTAGCGTAGAATTAAACAAATCACAAATAATTTTCAATAAACCCCTCTATATTGGAGCAGCAATTCTAGAGATTTCGAAAACTTGTGTTTATGATTTTCATTATGGATATATGCTTCGTAAATTTCAACCGTCTGAATGTAAGCTGCTATATACCGACACGGATTCATTGATTTATGAAATACATTGCCAAGATGTGTACGAAGATGTTATAAAAACAGATCTACATCGGTTTGATACCAGCGACTATTTAGCTGACAACCCATATAATATACCATCTGTGAATAAAAAAGTGCCGGGCCTTATGAAAGATGAGAATAACGGAAAAATCATGACTCACTTTGTCGGCTTACGTTCTAAACAATACACTTATAAAGTTCAAGGTGGAACATGCGTTAAGAAGGCTAAGGGTGTTAAATATAATGTAGTTAAACAAAAAATTCGGTTTGAAGATTATTTGCACGCCCTTCAAAATTTTAAAATTAATAGTGAAACACAACGCTGTATAAGATCTTACAACCACGATGTCTACAGCGTGCAACAGAAAAAAATCGCCCTTAATCCTTTTGATGATAAGCGATTTTTATTAAAGCATTCTCACGATACGCTTCCTTGGGGTCATTATAGTATAACAGATTAACACCACTTTTTTACTTTCCGAGCAACTATTTAGAAGCAGAATATCTTACTTACCTTTACTATTCTCACGATTTGTATTACTGTTTTAGAAGCAGAATATCTTACTTACCTTTAGTATTCGCACGATTTGTATTACTGTTTGTATGTATATATGTTTAAGAAATAAAAATCATTTATATTTTTATATTGTTTTATTTCAAAAATACCTTCTGTTATACAAGTCAATTAAAAACTTATCTCTACTAAAATTAAAAAATTCAAAAATACAATACATTTCTAAATTGAGCGTTGAACTAAATAATGCTGTAATTAAATCTATAGGATTCAACATATAATTACATCTAAACAAAAGCATATTTACTGTATCTAAAAAGTTTAAATAATGTTCGCAAATATTTAGTTTTAACATTACATCGATTTTAGAAGAAATTATCTTATCGAGGCTTATTAATTCTAAAATATCTGAATGAGAAAAGTAGAAGTCGACGCCCTCCTTTGAAAGCATAGCAACTTTTAACCCATCCACTCTAATCATTGTATTAATTCTAACATTTTCATTGGATACAAATCTTCTCGATATGGCAGACGAATTAGGTTTATTGAAAAAATCTTCGACGCATCCTGTCAAAATTAGAATTACCTCGTTCCATTCGAGGCGATCTAATAAAATATTAGCGAAACCTTGCGTATCTAGGTGGTTAACAATCTTGATAGCTGGAGTGAAATATCGTGCGGCGCTCAATCCACAATGAACAGTAAACACATGATTGGGCTTCAACACAAAGCACGTATTTAGAATAAGATCATCATCGTTGGCAGCATCTACAGATGTTGTATCTTTACTAAATTCGGAAGCGTAAGCACTGCCACTCATTTTTAAAATATTCGAACTGCTACTGTAGATATTTCTTGAAGGTAAGTAGTATTTTTTTATGTAGCTGTCTCTTATAGTATACTCCCCTCCACTCTATCCCTTCTACTCTACCCCCACTACTCTTACCCCCTCTACTCTACCCCCTCCACTCTCTCCCCTTCCATCTACCCCCTCTAAATTTTTGTAAAACGTTATTGCTCTCTATCCACGAGTCGTGAGATTTGTCAAGACCAAGCCACCGAACTAAAACTTTTTTTCCTTTCTTACGTAACACTTTTTCAACTAGATAGACGTCGGGATTAACCGTTTTCTGTAGTTCTTCAGCGTAGAATCCACCCTTTATGGGACTTCCGTTCATATCTTCAAGCAAATATGTTGCGGGATTGGTGATTTGAACCCTCACAATTTTAAACAATTCAGTAGTCCAGTTGGGGGTATAACCTTTGTTAAAAACGTGCTTCATTTTGCTGATCCTAACTATATCACCAACATTAAATTTTCTATTACCACAAGTCTTCAAGTGGCTATAGACGTTTTTTAATAACCGCTTTTCGCAACTTTTGCTTACATCTTTAGGTTTCATTTGTGTAGTGCGATGTTTTTGACTATTATAATCATCTGTCAAGGTAGGCAATACATCGATCCATCTATATTTTCCGCTCAAACTGAAAAATTTAAAAAGCTTTTCCTTCAAAGTACGTATCACTCTTTCAACAATGGCAGCTTTCTTGACGCTAAATGTGCTATAGTGATTAATGTTATACGCTCCCATCAACTGTTTGAAATGAGTGTTGTAAAATTCCTTTCCGTGATCAGTTTGAAGGTTTTTCGGACACCGCCGTTCTGAACTTTTAAGGATCTCTGCAAACGCTCTCGTAACCTCTTCTCCAGTTTTCGTTTTCAACGGTTTACACCAAACAAATTTTGAGAAAGCATCAATAACGACAAGTATAAATTTAAAATTTCTATTATAGGATTTATATTGATCAAGTTGTCCAAGATCGGCTTGCCAGAGATCGTCCAGCCCTTTGATGATAGTTCGTCGTCGTGTATAATTTTTGCGTGCAGGCTTATGAAGCTCTTTAACTATTTGAATTTTTTCTTTTGAGTGATTGGAGTTCGTGTCGATTTCTTTTGAGACGATCCTTTTGCATCCAGACTATTAAGTATGGTAGTTAGTTTTTTGTAGTCGCTATTTAGCGAATCAAGTTGAATGGATATTGATTTTAAACGATTTTGATATTCTATATTCAAATTAGTGATTCGAGTCTGCAGGGATGTCACTTTCTGGTCAATCACGGAAGTTTTTTCAACGTTTTTATTGAGTAGAGTCGTGTTATCGGTTGACGTCGAAGATGAACTCAATACTATCTTATTCAAGCTCGAAATCTTTTTATCGAAATTGCTTGTAAAGATCTTAGAGATATTTTGAAATTTTTCATCGATCGAATTCATTATAGAAGTACAGCTAGCATCGACGTATTTTTTTGTTGCGGCGTCGCCACCTTCAGTCGGTAGTTCAACGTTGCACAATTTACGGTTTTGAAGATCGTAGTCTCCTTCTTTGGTTACCGCAAACAAATTCTGAGTACGAAAAACTTTGACTTCGTTAGGCGCTTTGGAAGAACGTCCGAACTTGTTCAAGCTCATTTTGGTACTAAACACCTTTTGTGCATCTATCTGATTATATTAGCTTCTTTGAGCTCATTTATTATTGCTACAATTTCGTTGTTATTCGATGTATTGCCTGCGTTTTTAGATGCCACGAGCAATTTTAAACGGTGAACTAATTCATTGGCATCATCCCAATAAACGTATTCTATGGGTTTTTTTATTGAAAATCCAATGCATCCCGGAAGTACCCGAGCCAGATATTGTATTCGCACGGGGCCTCGATTTAGATGTTGAAGTCGTAACGAAAGGTTTTATGATGTCAACATACTTTGAACGATTTGTGCCTTTCAGTCTTCCAAGAGTATTTAGATGAACTTCGGTATTAACTAAAATATGTCTATACCTATCGTTCTCCTCTTTAGTAGTTATACGTGGATCATCGTAGAAAATTAAATCGTAGAGTCCCTCGGTACCTTTATAGCGGTGTCCATCAATCAAAATGTCTCCGCTACTTTTATCGAAGTCCATAACTTTTTTTCCTAGCATCCATTGTGACTGTGACGCATTGTAAAGGGGTCCATAAACCGGATCAATTTTTGGAAGTTTTTCATTGTGGTCTAAAATGTACTTCTTAGCTATTTCGGGATAGGCATCCAAGTACTCCTCCAAAACCTCCGGTCGAAATGTACTCATGTTAAATGATTCGTTGAGAACGGTATCGTTATCAGTTGGTACGGTAGCTTCATAATGTGACTCATTGAGGGATTGTTGCTTGTTTCTATTAATGCTTGCTATTAACTTATCGAGTTTCTTGCTGATTCTATCCTCAACGTTTTCTTCCTCCTTTTTTTCGACGCTTCCTTCCTTTTTCTCAACCTTACATAAACCATCATTATCTCTTTTGAGTTCAAACTTCATGTTTTCCGCTCTTTCATTTTTATTTTTTTCAATTTTTGTAATAGATTTGGTAATAGGTTGAAATACCTTCTCCAAGACCTCATCTTCTTCAAATCTACCTAATTTTAAAGCCGTATACTTTTTCCTGATAGAGCGAGTAAGATCTTTAATTTTTTTTGAGCGTTGGGCTTCAGCAATTTGCTCTTGAGATGTTAACGGCATATCGTCAGATGCGCTAATGATCCGTAGAAGCTATTGTCCAGACCTTATATATTTGTCGAATCCCTGTCGATAACGTCCCTCGTTTATGCTAAAGTCTTTCACGATTACCAAAGAGCCATAATTATCATTCCAACACTGGCGACATATATCTTTAAGCTGTTCGAAGGTTAGGTCAGGTGACACGTGCTCTTCATATACGTGTCTGAGATTTGTCTCATCCTGCTTAAAAAGTACTATAAAGTTGCAGTTATCTCGAATCAACTGCTTGGGTATCTTGGAGTAAGTCTGGCAAAGATACACCGCGTCAATAACCTTATGTCTGCACATAGAATAATACTCCCTGATTTTATTTTGCTTGTCGCAAGCCACATCGTCGAAGACAATGAGGGAATTTTCTCGAGCATCAGATGGATCTATTACATCATCGCTGGCTTTGAATGGAAAATATCCGATACAATCAATATTTTTTAGAACATCTTGTAGTAGCCGATATTTTTCCTGATAGAGCGATTTGCTATATACATACACGTTTTCAAATTTCAAACCATTTTGGTTAAATATTAAAGTTAAAAGTGCGTTTGTTTTTCCACATCCACTTGGACCACAAAAAATTGCACGAATTGAATTTGGAAATAGTTTACCATGTTTCGACTTAAGCTGCTTCTCAGCCAGAACATCTAAGTTTTCAATAGGGAGCGATGTTTGCTGTTCGATTTGCATTATGAATCAGTCTGACTGATCCGACAAAGATACGTCAGTTATTATTGAAAAAATACAATGTTTTCATGGAAGGTATGCCCTCATTTTATTCCATATAACTTGTCTACACAACGGACATCTATTTATTGATGTTGAACATTCCATACAAAAAACTAAATGCCCGCAAGGAGACATTAATACCTCTATAGGGTTAGAGAAACAAATTTTACATAAATTTTTTTCTTCATCTTTACAAGTTTGCTCAGTTTGAGAATAAGCATCAACTTTTTGAGTCCACACCTCATCTTTGGGAACGGCATTCGGGCGAATTTCAATCGGGCGAATTTCAGGAAATTCCGCATCAGTATCACCACCTTGTAACACAAAGGGACAGTTCGGAGACCAACTTGCGTGATCGAGCATAGGATTATCTTCAGGTTCCCAATGATATCCTTCGATATGACAGTATGGACACTCAACCACATCTTCGTTATTTTTATAGAAAAAACCAGCTTCCGCCAGTTTTTGCCCCGCAATCACACTACTTGATGGCCAAGACTCAAACGATTTGAGTCTGTCATCAATATTTTTATATGACACTAGTTCCATTTTTTAATACACGATTCGAGTACTACTGGCTAGAGATTCCGCAGATCGTTATTTATATATAAGTATTGTTGGAGGGGGGGGGGGAAGTGCTGAGTTCATTTGTTCTCAAATTTCAAGTGTAAGGTGAAATATGAAGAGGGGTAGTGTCGAGTTCATTTGTTATCATATTTCAAGTGTAAGGTGAAATATGAGGAGGGGTAGTGTCGAGTTCATTTGTTCTCAAATTTCAAGTGTAAGGTGAAATATGAAACAACAATTAAAAATTGCTTTGCTTTATTTTTAACATTTTTAGATATTACATTCTACACTTAAATATATATTAAAAAACATTTTTTCTTTTACCCCTTCCACCCTTGTGAAGTCGTCGGTTCGATATTCCTTTTAAATAGAAAATTCTTCAACCAGCTGTCCAACTTTTCACAATTTCTCAAACTGCACATATATTTAGAATGTTTTAGGTGATACAAGCAAAGGGGTACATCTTTTTCGAATTTCGGTAAATTTCCAAAATTATTCTCCAGTTTCTCAATATTGATTATTTTCGTAGGATCGATGTCGATAGTCTGCAAGAATTTTTCTTTCTGATATCCTTTGATGTAGATGATGTCGACATCGAAAAGAAACTCTTCTAAAATTTCTCGCACATGATTGCACTCCACATATCCATTGGAATACCATAAACCATGAAAATTGTGTTCCAAATAAGATACTTGCTTTCTATCCACCGCAGTTAGCAAATAATAATCCTTAGGGGGTTTTATCAGCAGGTGTAAAATTTGATTGTTAATTTTGATCGACAATTCTTTGGGGTAGAAAAGTCCGTCAATTATAAACCCTTGAGTGTCTACGACTGCGATCTTCATTCTTCCGAGTCAAACTAGCAACTGGGAGTTTATTGAGGTAAACGGTCTTACATCAAGTTTCTGACTACTTCGCTTAGCGGCAGATATTCCATAAGACTGTCGTGAATAATTAAGCAATACGCTCGAGTGTCTTTAGGAAAACCGACATCACTTTCTATGTCTAGTTTGACGTCAACAGTGCTGGTCTTAAGGGTCTCATTTCTTCTAGAACAGTCGATAACAAACAGAGTTACGTTATCTTTGTAATCTTTGTAATCTAGCAGTGGACGTTTCTCACGAACGCCCATAAAACTTGAATAAAATTCAATGTAACTATTGTAAGCTTCTAAGTAATCATTATTTTTGAAATCCAGCCTCTGCCTTTCAAATGGGAAATATTCACCGTTTAGAATTAACCTAACGTCTGATATACTTATGTGATCGAATTTTGTGGGATCGCTTTTGCTATTTTCTTTGCGATTAGTTTGAAAACCAACTACAACAAACCTAGGAGATTCCACTGCTGCAGATGTTTTCACTGACCAAATTTCTTTACGAGAGTTTGCCGTAAGAGTTGGCAATTCATGTAATTCCCACTTTCTAAAGGGTATAATAATGGGTTGATCTCGCTTTATGGATTGCAGGAGATCTAATCTAATCATATCGTTTGGCTGTATATGTTTCACTTTTAGTTCTATATTGGTAATCAATAATTCTGCTGTCAACTCTGTAGTGGAGTCGGCAGCTTTCTCTAGTAGCAGGCAATTATTGTCGTTGCGGGCTCGAATTAGTCTTATTGTTTGCTTACCGCAAATGGCATATTGATAATCATTAAAGAGCCCAAACAAATGTTTAAGCGGTATTCTTACGCTGAATGTTCCGTCCTTATTCAAGATTGGCGCATTGTCCTTGGGATAGCTCCAACTTGAAGTTACCAAGTACTTTTCATCGTTAGGAGAATAACATAAATATCCCCTCATGGCACTCACAACTCCAGGATCTCTCACCATTTCCAAATCTTTGCCATTAAGTTCGTATGAGACAGAATCAAAGAAAAACGATGCACCATTGTTTACAAGCTTGCAAGTACCAGTGCCTGATTTCTTGCTTATTTTACCTTTTACGAAAATTGCAGCATCATACATCAACAACCAAGCGTCACCTTGATTAACGGTTATTTCTACGATGTCATTGTTCATGAAGGACTTTACGAACGGATAATAGGAGCGTGCTTCTAAACGTTGAATAGATTCATCGAACTTTGGTTTCTAATGCACGTCGAACACTTGATGCGTCAATGACATGATAACCGAGATATTTTAGGAACAAGCGATTTTCAGGTGTAAGACTCGTATTACGATCTCTACTCTTGTACAGCTCTGCTGGTTGTGAACTTCTCGACCGACCGACACTCCTTTTATATGGTCGGTACCTACCATCAAAAACTAACACCATTTCTCTTCAGCTCCAATCTGATTATGATTTCTTCCCCGTTGAGATTTACCGATCTTGAATCTTGATCTAAAAGTTGCACTGTAATATTGTCGATGGTTTTCCTACTGACAGGCAAATAAATTAGATTCCTAGGTTCGATATTGATACTGTATCCCGGGTCTACTGTAGGCATAAACTCAAAAAGAGTATGCGAAGGTGCGTTGTTGTAATATGATCCCGAAATTAAATTGCACTCCACTCTTATTGTTACCACTTGCACAATCTCTACTCGGAGGTCTGATTGATGTAAATCTCCGGATTTCAATATTTTATTGGAAAAGCCAAGCAATTTAGCTATAGTATCGGGCTGTTTAAAATTTACGTTATACAGAGATTTAAGTTCACACTTTAAAGTATTATTGTTAGGTTTCAACGAAAAAATTTCGTCTAGTTCTTGCTGATTATCCAGCGAACTTCCTAGTTGTTTCTGAACGTAATTCTCAATATCCCGAATCTCATATGCTCCTGTCGGAATCTCAATTTCTATCTCGCTTCCTCTGTGATCTACGAAATATAGCTTGTTGTGTCCTCCCTCTATATTTGGAATTGAATTCCAAGTAGATAGAGAAATTAACGCTAGCGAATATTCGTACTGAGGATCTAGCTCAAGGGGCGGAAAAAACGATTTGGAGATGTAGCTACCGTTACCCGTCAAAGTAAACGTCTGCGACATGACTGAGCAAAAATATGATAATTTCTTCTGTTTTATAGGGTTTTTCCACGTAAAAATTCCAAACAGAGGTGTCCGCAATTTATTTCATCGTATGTTTGATACGAGTTATTGTTGTATACGATATTAGCATGTTTCCCCAAGTATAGGATCAGTTCTTTCGGTGGCTTCAGCGCCCCGAAACTATCGAAATACTCAACGTTGTTACCTCTTTTCTCATATGCTACCCAATGTGTTCCAGCATTACTTTTGACGTCTAAATTCAAAATTGCCGATTCGTTTTTGTTTGGACCAAGTTTTGGAAGCGTGTCTCTCATAAAGACACCTCTAAAATAAGGTATTTTTATCTTTTTAGCGTAAAAAATTAAATCTTTATCCGTTAGAGGTCTATTGGGTAGCATCAATGGGAGTTTTTTTTCTTTAAATATAAACCGAATCCTCCGTGATTATTTTTCTTTAAGTAAAGCCCAGATCCCGATTTTCCAATAGCTTCCATTGCCCTATTATGACGTATTTGTTCATCCATTTTTTTCTGCGCGTTTTTTGCGTCTATAACGGTTTTTGCAACAGCGCTAGCACCACCAGCTACCGAACCGAGGGCCCCCAAATCTCCTAAGAGGGGCAGTAGGGGTAAAAAACCCCCT
Organism: Pseudeuparius sepicola; assembly: GCA_963920635.1. NCBI lineage: Eukaryota > Metazoa > Arthropoda > Insecta > Coleoptera > Anthribidae > Pseudeuparius > Pseudeuparius sepicola. Next base: position 37,897,531 of record OY987302.1, on the reverse strand, counting down.
GTTTTCTTTTCAAAGGGAATCACTCTCGGTACTCGAATTTTTCGTTTCCCTCCCACCTTCTTGATGGCTAATCGTGCAGCGCGCAAAGCTGCCGATGAAGTTTTCTTTAAATTCCTGACATCATTAAGCTGATCTCTATCAAATGTTTTTTTCAATGATCTCGAGACTTTTCCCACGATATCTTTTTTAAAAGAAACCGAACCTTTTCTCGGCTTTATTCCCATTCCCAATTTTCGTTTAGTTTTCATTGCGGTCGTGACTAGAAGAGCGGCAGCCTTTTCACCAAATTTTGCGTCTTTTGATTTAACACGTCCCCAAGCCCTATTTTCCAATTCTAAATCGGCTGCGTGTCTCTCCTTTAAAGATCTATTTTCTGAATATGCAATATCGTGCTCCTTGCACGCAGCGTCTAACTTATTTATACCAGCGTCACCTCTCGCAATTCTTTTTTGTAATTTTGTGCCAGGATCACAAAACTGATATCCAGGAAGATGTAATTCGACGGGCAACTTATTTATTAGCGTGTTCACCAACCCTTCACCTGTGAAGGATGACATTGAACTGATCCGAGTCAAATGCACTTGGACGTATTTATATGTTCTGCGCTCAGAAGCAATCGGAACTTTCAGATTTGAGTTTCAATTTTGTAGGGGTAAATAAAAGATTGACCAGGTTTCACATTTTATTTTTTACAATTTTCTAAATTTATGTTTTTGAACTTTTTATTTATTTCATACATTTGAATTTCATATTTCAAATTTTGAAGAGATCTTAGATAAAATTCGTTTCAAATTTCATGCTATTCGACAGAAAACAATTTGATGACATAGCATGGTTGTTGACCTGCGGCGTTAGCATATATTTAGCTGATGTTGCAGTTTACAATGTGAGTCGATGAGTCAAGAAACCCATGAAATTTGACACCTTTGTAATCTGACACCGTGGTATCATGTTTCATTTCCGGTTTCAAATTTCATGCTATTCGGCAGAAAACAATCTGATGACATAGCATGGTTGTTGACCTGCGGCGTTAGCATATATTTAGCTGATGTTGCAGTTTACAATGTGAGTCGATGAGTCAAGAAACCCATGAAATTTGATACCTTTGTAATCTGACACCGTGGTATCATGTTTCATTTCCGGTTTCAAATTTCATGCTATTCGGCAGAAAACAATCTGATGACATAGCATGGTTGTTGACCTGCGGCGTTAGCATATATTTCGCTGATGTTGCAGTTTGCAATGTGAGTCGATGAGTCAAGAAACCCATGAAATTTGACACCTTTGTAATCTGACACCGTGGTATCATGTTTCATTTCCGGTTTCAAATTTCATGCTATTCGGCAGAAAACAATCTGATGACATAGCATGGTTGTTGACCTGCGGCGTTAGCATATATTTAGCTGATGTTGCAGTTTACAATGTGAGTCGATGAGTCAGAAACCCATGAAATTTGACACCTTTGTAATCTGACACCGTGGTATCATGTTTCATTTCCGGTTTCAAATTTCATGCTATTCGGCAGAAAACAATCTGACGACATAGCATGGTTGTTGACCTGCGGCGTTAGCATATATTTAGCTGATGTTGCAGTTTGCAATGTGAGTCGATTATTGACCTGCTGCGTCAAGAAACCAACGTATAATTTCGCTGTTCGGTAGATTGTTGACCTGACGTGTCAGAAAATGAAATACTTTTATTAATAGATAAGAATATCCAGAGCTATTCCTTTAGACTTATAACTTTTCAACGTTTTTTAGATTTCTTAACATTAATGCAGCTACTTCAGCCAACTTATAATCTTATAAAAAATAAGGAAGAATAATTTTGTAAATAAAATGAACGAAAATGTCCAAAAATATACTAGGAATTAAAGTAACCGCACCCAAAATTGTTATTAATATAGTCTATCAAGTGTCAATGAATCCTGTCAAATGCACTTGGACGTATTTATATGTTCGGCGCTCAGAAGCAATCGGAACATTCAGATTTGAGTTTCAATTTTGTAGGGGTAAATAAAAGATAGACTAGATTTCATATTTTATTTTTTACAATTTTCTAAATTTATGTTTTTGAACTTTTTATTTATTTAATACATTTGAATTTCATATTTCAAATTTTGAAGAGATCTTAGATAAAATTCCAATCTTCTTTTGTAGTGTTGTCTGCGTCGCCTCTTGTCAGTGGGATTCATTCTTCCTCAAATTTAATATTCGTTGTCCTACCAATGAGGCCCAGACTCGTCAAGAAGATCTTCTTTCCGTTGGTGATTTCCCGGTTTATGTCTTCGATGCGTTCAGACGTAAATTCTTTTACGAACCGTGCAGGTAGCGCAGTTTGAAAATTTTCAAATTCGACGAACACTTTCTCCCCGTACCTTGTTTCAATTCTTCTAAAAGATAAAATTTTATGTTTTTCACCAACCACTAACTCTCTTGCACTCACAATTTCTTTTACGAAGTTATTTTCGTTCAACTGTTTGAGTAAAGACATATTTCAATATTATTCAAGCACTGTTGACTGGGTATAGTGAGCTCTCCCAACGGCGTCCTCCTTATAACCCCAATGCCCCCCACCTAAATGCTACGTCAACTGTTTTAGTGCAAACAACAGCAGAAAAAATTTTGCTTACGTTTTTTATATCAAGGTGCCACGTGTCAAGGTGATGAGATCACTGACCTTCAGGTTAACAAGGTGACCTCTTAAAGTTCATTGACCCTCAGGTCAAGGTTAACTGTGACCTCTTAAAGTTCATTGACCTTCAGGTCAAGGTTAAAAAGGTGATCTCTTAAAGTTCATGGACCGGTCAAGGTTAACAAGGTGACCTCTTAAAGTTCATTGACCTTTAGGTCAAGGTTAACAAGGTGACCCCTTAAAGTTCATTGAACCCGCGGGTCAATGACCCCTTAAAGGTTATCGATCTGGTAACCACTTGACCTCTAGCTTCAGGTCAAGGTTAATGGAACGTGACCCCTTAAAGTTCATTGAACCCGCAGGTCAAGGTTATTTTCAAATTTCCCGCCTTGGTGGCCATATTGACGTCACTTCCGTTCCCAGAAAAAGTGCCACGTGTCAAGGTGACCTCTTAAAGTTCATTGACCTTCAGGTCAAGGTTAATAAGGTGACCTCTTAAAGTTCATTGACCGGTCAAGGTTAACAAGGTGACCCCTTAAAGTTCATTGAACCCGCAGGTCAAGGTCATTTTCAAATTTCCCGCCTTGGCGGCCATCTTGTGACGTCACTTCCGCCCTGGAGTCCCCTTTGCTATACTACTAACAGACACAACTCTTTTGCTTGGCGAGATAAAAATTTCGCTTTCGCTGGTATGGAATGTGTACGGGAAAGAAAGGGAACCGACGTGAAAAAAAAATCCCCCGCCTATACTTGGTTTTCGAGAAAATACGCGAAACTTTTTCATTTTCGGAGATAGGGAAAAACGGAAAAGTGCACGCTCACTTTCTCGCAACACTCTGTATATTTTACCCGAAAAAAATTTTTCGTCCACCTGCCGCATTTTCGAGGAAACGCGTGCAACTTTTTCGTTTTCAAAGGTAGAAACTTGGTTCATTCGGGGATGTAAAGGGCACGCGAGAGAAAATATAAGTTACTTGAAACAATTTTTTACAGCCTACTTGATTTTCAAGAAAAACGTTAAAACAGATTCCCGGGACTTGACCGTTTTTTGAGAAGATTTTTTCTTTCAGAACCCTCAGGTATACAAGACTTTTATACTTTCAAAATGACGGCTAACCTACATTCAGGTTAGATTCCTATGAAAGGGGTGTAAAGCAAAGGAAATGATCTAGGGGTTAGGATTAGACGTCAATATACGACTTGAGAAGAAGTACCTGGTGTCGATATGAGAATTTATGCACTTTTAAACTGGACGATGGGAAGTTAGAATTTGCCTTCACGTTACTGCCAAGCAAAAGGGCCATTGAGGTTATAGACATTTCAAACTGCGAATGCGTACCGGGTGTCTGTTTCTGAAAAATGTGATGGGCGAAACAACGCGGAATTTTACAATACATTTCGGAGGTGAATAACTTTATTATTAGTGGGGATAGAGACTGTTTATTTTTTCGATACCAAGTGCGAGGAAAATTTTCCATGGTTTTTGACGATTTTTTGGACGTGTATATCTTTTTTATTGGTAGAGATAAAGACTTCGTTTTTTTTTTCTACTCCAAATGCCGAGGGGATAATTATCGATAATTTGTTTTTTCTTATGACACTCTCAGTTGTCCCAGAACAGATAACACTCTTTTTTTTAGCGAAATAAAAATTTCCTTTCTGTTGGGATGGAATGTGTACGGGAAAGGAAGGAAACCGACGTAAAAATTTTCCCCCGCCTACTTGGTTTTCGAGAAAATACGCGCAACTTTTTGATTTTCGAGGATAGGGAAAAACGGAAAAGTGCACGCTCACTTTCTCGCAACACCCTGTATATTTTACCCGAAAAAAATTTTTCGTCCGCCTGCCGCATCTTCGAGGAAACGCGTGCAACTTTTTCGTTTTCAAAGGTAGAAACTTGGTTCCTTCGGGGATGTAAAGGGCACGCGAAAGAAAATATAAGTTACTTGAAACAATTTTTTACAGCCTACTTGATTTTCAACAGATTCCCGGGACTTGAGAGTTTTTTGAGAAGATTTTTTCTTTCAGAACCCTCAGGTATACAAGACTTTTATACTTTCAAAATGATGGCTAACCTACATTCAGGTTAGGTTCCTATGACAGGGGTGTTGCCTGTAAACGAAATGAACTTTCTCATTAGTGGAGATAGAGACTTCCGGTTTTTTTCGATCGGCCCCGAATGCCAAGGGGAAAATTATCGAAAAGAAAATTTTTTCAACGCACGCTCGGTTTTCCCAGAACAGACACAACTCTTTTGTTTGGCGAGATAAAAATTTCGCTTCTGCTGGTATGGAATGTGTACGGGAAGGAAAGGGAACCGACGTGAAAAAAAAACTCACCCGCCTACTTGGTTTTCGAGAAAAAACGCGAAACTTTTTCATTTTCGGAGATAGGGAAAAACGGAAAAGTGCACGCTCACTTTCTCGCAACACCCTGTATATTTTACCTGAAAATTTTTTCGTCCACCTGCCGCATTTTCGAGGAAACGCGTGCAACTTTTTCGTTTTCAAAGGTAGAAACTTGGTTCCTTCGGCGATGTAAAGGGCACGCGACAGAAAATATAAGTTACTTGAAACAATTTTTTCCAGCCTACTTGATTTTCAAGAAAAACGTTAAAACAGATTCCCGGGACTTAGCCGTTTATTGAGAAGATTTTTTCTTTCAGAACCCTCAGGTATACAAGACTTTTATACTTTCAAAATGATGGTTAACCTACATTCAGGTTAGATTCCCATGACAGGGGTGTAAAGCAAAGCAAATGATCTAGAGGTTAGGATTAGACGTCAATATGCGACTTGAGAAGAAGTACCTGGTGTCGATATGAGAATTTTTGCATTTTTAAATTGGACGATGGGAAGTTAGAATTCGCCTTCACGTTACTGCCAAACAAAAGGGCTTTTGAGGTTATAGACATTTCAAACTGCGAATGCGTACCGAGTGTCTGTTTCTGGAAAATGAGATGGGCGAAACAACGCGGAATTTTACCATACATTTCGGAGGTGAATAACTTTATTATTAGTGGAGATAGAGACTGTTTATTTTGTCGATGGCAAATGCGAGGACAATTTTCCATGGTTTTTGACGATTTTTTGGACGTGTATAACTTTTTTATTGGTAGAGATACAGACTTCGTTTTTTTTTCTACTCCAAATGCCGAGGGGATAATTATCGATAATTTGTTTTCTTATGACACTCTCAGTTTTCCCAGAACAGATACAACTCTTTTGTTAGGCGAGATAAAAATTTCGCTTCTGCTGGTATGGAATGTGTACGGGGAAGAAAGGGAACCGACGTGAAAAAAAATTTCCCCGCCTACTTGGTTTTCGAGAAAATACGCGAAACGTTTTCATTTTCGGAGATAGGGAAAACGGAAAAGTGCACGCTCACTTTCTCGCAACACCCTGTATATTTTACCTGAAAAAAATGTTTCGTCCACCTGCCGCATTTTCGAGGAAACGCGTGCAACTTTTTCGTTTTCAAAGGTAGAAACTTGGTTCCTTCGGGGATGTAAAGGGCATGCGACAGAAAATATAAGTTACTTGAAACAATTTTTTCCAGCCTACTTGATTTTCAAGAAAAACGTTAAAACAGATTCCCGGGACTTAGCCGTTTTTTAGAAGATTTTTTCTTTCAGAACCCTCAGGTATACAAGACTTTTATACTTTCAAAATGATGGCTAACCTACATTCAGTTAGGTTCTAATGTCAAGGGTGTTGCCTGCAAAGGAAATGATCAAGAGGTTAGGATTAGACGTCTCTATGCGACTTGGGAAGGCGTACCTGGTGTCGATATGAGAATTTTTGCACTTTGAAACTGGGCGATGGAGGTTAGAATTCGCCTTAACGTTACTGCCAAGCAAAAGGGCCTTTGAGGTTATAGAAATTTCGAACTGCGAATGCGTACCGGGTGTCTCTTTCTGGAAAATGTGAAGGGCGAAACACCGTGGAATTTTACGATACATTTCGGAGGTTAGATTCGCCGTCAGTCGCGCCTTCGAGGTTATGGCGGGAAGTCAAACCGCCACTTGAGGGTGCATATACGCGGTGTCGACATGCGGATTTTTTCGCCGGCCGAAGAACTCGCACCTGTTGAATATCTGCGACTTCGAAACGGACGTATACGGGGGTGACAATTTCAAGTTACCGAACACCTGTTGAATAATTGCGCTTTTTCGAAGCGGTCGACGCGGAGGGTTGGAATTTTGATTTTTGCCGCCAAAACAACATCTCTTAGGTTATGGACGACTTTCAGACTGCGAATTTAGTTGGAAATTTACGATACAACATAACCTCGAAATTCTTTAAGCGACCGTTACTCCTCTGCCATTAGAGATACGGGGTTGCCGTTTGTTTTGATTGTAAGCAGATAGGGAGAGGAAAAAAAAATGGATGACGAAAATTGTTCATGGTTACCTCGATTTTGACTGAACAAGTGCAACTTTGCTATCTTTAGAGATAGGAGATCCGGGTTTCCTTTGTTGGGTTGTCAGGGCGAAATGATTGAGAAATGTGAAAAAAAAATTCCATGGCCTACTCGATTTCGCCGGAAAACACAACTTTTTTATGCGACGAGATAGAAAGACGGGACAAAGTGCGTTAGGTAGAAAATGTAAAATGACGCTGCGCCGAAAAATTTTTTTTTTCCATGGCCTACTTGGATTTTTCTTAGGCGAATAACTTTCTTATTAATAGAGATAGAGACTTGCGGCTTTTTTTGATCGGCCCCATATGACAAGGGAAAAATTATCGAAAAAAATTTTTTCCATGGCACACTCGGTTTTCCCAGAACAGATACAATTATTTTGTTTGGCGAGGTAAAAATTTCGTTTCAGCGGCGATCGAATAGGTGGGGGGATAGAAGAAAAACGACGATAAAGAAAATTTCCCCGCCTACTTGATTTTAGAGAAAACAACGGAAACTTTTTCATTTTCAGAGCTAGAGACTTTCCTCCTGCTGGTATGAGAAGAGCACCGAAAAACAAAAAAAAGTTACCTGAAACATTTTTTCTCAGCAGCTTTGATTACTTAGAAAATATGGATTTTAGCAAATCGCGACGAGCGAAGTGAGGAGCAATGGCCGGCAGAGCCCACGCGCGAGTTACCCAAAAGAAGCCCGTCGCGACGAGCGAAGCGAGGAGCAATGTCCGGCAGAGCCCACGCGCGAGTTACCTAAGAGAAGCCTGTCGCGACGAGCGAAGCGAGGAGCAATGGCCGGCAGAGCCCAAGCGCGAGTTACCCAAAAGAAACCTGTCGCGACGAGCGAAGCGAAGAGCAATGGCCGGCAGAGCCCACGCGCGAATTAACCAAAAGAAGCCTGTCGCGACGAGCGAAGCGAGGAGCAATGGCCGGCAGAGCCCCCGCGCGAGTTACCTAAAAGAAGCCTGTTGCGACGAGCGAAGCGAGGAGCAATGGCCGGCAGAGCCCACGCGCGAGTCATTCAAAAGAAGCCTGTCGCGACGAGCGTAGCGAGGAGCAATGGCCGGCAGAGCCCACGCGCGAGTTACCCAAAAGAAGCCTGTCGCGACGAGCGAAGCGAGGAGCAATGGCCGGCAGAGCCCACGCGCGAATTACCCAAAAGAAGCCAGTCGCGACGAGCGAAGCGAGGAGCAATGGCCGGCAGAGCCCACCAGCTTGCGCACGAGGCCGAAGGCCGAGTGAGGCAATAAGCTGAGGGGCATCCATCGCGAGGGGGATGTGAGGCCGCGAAGCGGCCGAACTTCGGCGGCGGCGAAGCCGCCGCACTGACCAGACGTTCGAAGTCCCCGCGTGAGTTGCAGTAAAGAAGGTTGCGGCGGCGAAGCCTGGGGAGACGCCCACCCTGCGCGCCAGCGCAGGTGGGCGAATTGCTAGTTTTAATTATTTTCTTAATTTCTGGTAAGTTGGTCACTAAAATATTCGTGAGGAACTCATATTCTTTCAAAAATTTATTAGCGAACAAAATTTTTATTTAATTTAATATCATCATATACATGAATAAACAACACAACATAACATAAACTCAAATTTCAGTCATTTCAATTAGTCCTCCATTTTCTAATGCAAATTGGTACGTTTGGGTTTCCAACAACGTTGAATAAAAATCTAGCATTAATTTTCCTCTAAAAAAGCCCCGAATAGTGCTTCTCGAAATTTCAGCACTAAAACTTCGTCTCAGTGGGCCATGAATGTAACACACGAGGCACCTGAATTATGCATTTAATGCCATTATTGAATCTCTATCCGACAAAAAAAAAGTTTATGAAATCGAGCTAAAAATAAAAATTTTACAGGGGTACACTAATTAAGTGGGGCACTAAAAATTTCGAAACATCCTGTAGAGCTATGATAATGCAAATTGGTACATTTGGATTTGGAACAACGCTGAATAAGAATCTGGCATTAATTTTCCTCTAAAAAAATCCCTAATAGTACTTCTCGAAATTTCAGCGCTAAAACACCGTCTCAGTGGGCCATGACTTTAACGCACGAGGCACCTGAATTATGTGTTTGATGCCATTTTTGAAGCTCTATCCAACAAAAAAAAGTTTATGAAAATCGAGCTATAAATAAAAATTTTACAGGGGTGGTCAGTCCTTAAGTGGGACACACTGTATGTATATAATATCCAAATAAAAATAAACCTGCTTTTTATTGCAACATATCTTATTGGGCCGGAACGACTAAACTTCCCGGGCCGGTTGACCCTACCCCATCCGTCCCTGGGCCCCTGGTTCAATTTGTGTGGTATTTATTTATCTTATGGTCAAATCTCAGAGAAATAACCAAGGATAGAGGGAGTAAGAACAAAAAGTAAACAAAGCCAACATCTTTTTGAGTGATGCCGCGTACTCCATTGTTTACAGCATTTCATTTCAAAACAGAAGGGTTTAATAATGAGATTCAATGAAGGCACTCCTCCCATAACGCTAAATTAACAAATGTAGTTATTAATTTCTTGTTTGTAACAATTTTAAACTAAAACTAAATTGCAGTGTAATTATAGTATCTAGTTATCACTTTAATAAAATCGTCACAGATACCTCAAACCGCCCGACTTGGCAACGCTGCTTTTGCTGCCGCGGGCGCCGCGTCCGGTAACTCAGCGATATTTGTTTTGTGTATGCCCAGCATGCCAAGTTTTCCGATTGTTTACGTATGGATTTTTCCCGTCTTTAATTGTTTTTCTGTTAATTTAAAGGCTATTTAGTAGTATTTAGGATATAGTGATTGATTTTGTATACAATGGGACGCAGAAAGTGTGTGGTATGTGGCTAAATTGATATTTCTCAGGACATAACCTATCTCAGGTAAACGTTGTACACACGGGCCTAATGTTTGTTTACTTCGGTAAATTTGCATAAGATGTTGGTTGACTACAAATGTATGTATTTTGAGGCTGTTGCTCCCTCTATCCTTGGTTATTTCTCTGAGGGTCAAATTAATCCAAATGAAGGGCCAGTTTAGAGGCCTATATACCTCTCAGATTTGACCTTGGCTTTTGTTTCTTCAATGACCACTCAAAGAAAGTGAGTTACCTACCTACTTATATTTTGTTGGTCATTTAACTTTCCGAAAATGTAAGAATAAAAATGTATGCATATGAGCAATTTAGTTAGAAAACAGTTGAGTTGGCAGTGCTGGGTGGCGACTAGGACAATGCTAGCCTTGTTTATGGAATTGCTAGTTAGCCAATGTGTAATAGAGTCATAAGGATATGAAAGCAATATTGGATAGAAGCAATCGTTGGAGCTAAAAAATTAAAGTGGCCCAGTCGTTGCCTATTAATTTTCTTATGTACAATAATTCTACTATAACAACCGCTGGGTAAATTTAATTTGTGCAAAATCTGCCTTGTATCTATTGTATTTCTGTCAGATCCCTATGTCATTGTCAAGTACTGGCTAATTAGAGTATACATAAACAAGGATGCTAGTATTCAGATTTTCGGTGATAAGTCTATCCGCCTCATCAACAATAAAGTTCCGACATAACAGTTTCGATTAATATGACGGTAACACTAACATAGTATAGCTGATTTGGGGTCATGTATGCCACAGAGCCAAAGAAGCTGAAATACGGTCCCCGCTTCCCAAACCGCTGGCAACCTTCGCCGCGATCTCCTGGACCTGGCCCAAGACCTCACAGCTTTGAGGGTGGGTGTGATTTTATAGATTAAATTAAATAGTGGAACTATACTTCCGAACAAGAGTGTAGTTCTTTGTGTATCCCTATTACAATCCACTCATGTGCATGTGCATGTGTTCAAAGGGCATGGTGACGGATCAAGAATAACCATGGGAATCAGTGAATTTAAAATTTATTTTTTGTTAAAAAACTCAGGAGCAAGGTGAGAATAGAGAATATCGACACAAAGTTGCCAAACAGTATATCCTAAAAAGTTTAATACCTAATACGTTAGCATTTTAAGTATAAATCTGTTTTTAATTCCATTGAGTAGAATCGTTGAGTTAAATATTAAAATGCGGGAAGAGTGTTCACGAGATCGCCTCGCTGATTGTTGTAATCGCCCAATCCGGTCCTGCTGGTCCCCTGTTTATAGTCGCCATGGCTTCTCAGTAGTTAATATAAGACAGTTCTGGATAGTCCCCCCATTACATTTTTCCCACATTACCCCCTTCTCCTACGTCACTGGTAACCCCTACCCTTCGTGCATGCGCGCTGAGTGTATGACCTAACCGCGTAATTGCAGCGTAATGAGTAATCACATGCCCACGTGTGTTCTCCTGCCTGCGCATATAGTTTAATTCACGTTATAAACAATAATTAGTAGTATTTAATGAGAAATTACATGTCCTCTGATGTGTATTTTCACCTAATTCGGCAAATAAATGATTATTATTGATTTACCAGCTAGATGGCGTTGGATGGTAAATGCTCACCGCATTATACTAGTTCCTTTTCCACTAAGCCAACGTGTTTGGGTCTTTTCGGCTGAGGTGCGCTACGTCTGCCTGATGAGGGCCAACAAGCCCGAAACAGGTACCTGTCGTGGTCTGCACACCTCCGAAAGACCCATACACAATTTCCATTAGATATTGGAAACTAGTTTGGTGTTGCCAATTACCAAAGCATTTTGTCCCATATGCCACAAGCCATTTCTTTTAAAATTATAATGGGGACACTAAATATTCATTCTGATTATTGATTTATTTTTTACCCCTATGAACCTAGAGAACTAATAAAAAAAATTTTCTAATAACTAATTAAAAATAAAATGCATTCGCCTAATCATTTCAATTATGTATTTACCCCTTTGAAATAATAAAAAATACAATGCACGTCCCTACCCCGCACATTTTTGTCAAATATAACACAGTATTGTGATTATTCAGCTAAATAAATAGTTTATTTTATTTGTACGCTTTTGACGTCAAACATGTCCATACATACTTCTATTTATTATAGTACTTGCGTCTGCGCGTATTATGTATCTAAAAAAAGAAACGGCTTTGTTGGTTTGTTGGTGCTGTCTTTGTGTACGGACAATTTATGAGAATGGCGGAGGCAGGGGCTATACAGGGTGTTAGTAAATAAGTGCAACAAACTTTAAGGGGTGATTCTACATGAAAAAATAATGACAGTTTGCTATATAAACGTAGGTCCGCAAATGCTTCGTTTCCGATATACAGGGAATCAAAGTTAAAAAAAATAATTTTATTTATTGTTATAGCTATGCCCACCTAACTAAAAATGTTTTATTCGAGATATTTTTATTTTCATTTGTTGTTTTGATTTATTGTTGCTGTATAGGATAGGTTTTTGATATTGTTGTAATAGAAATTAAAAATACGTGTTATGTTGTTTTATTTTTTTGCATAAAAATGGCGGCCCCTGTGAAAAAAAGGTAAGAGAGCTTTTTTGTCACTAATTAAACGAGGATTTTAAAAATTATTTTTATTTTAAATTATCTCAGTGGCGTATCATTTATTTTCTTAAAAATATCGAGGCCATTACCCCTATGCACGCCACTGATTAACATAAAATTTTTAGTCGGGTGTCAAAAAATGCGCTTTCTAGTCCTCTTAAAACCCACCAAATTTCATTTGAATATCTTAATCCCTTTCAGCGCAATAAATAAATTATCATTTTTTTTTAAAAAAATTTGACTCCCTGTATATCGGAAACGAAGCATTTGCGGACCTACGCTTATATACCAAACTGTCATTATTTTTTCATGTAGAATCACCCCTTAAAGTTTGTCGCACTTATTTACTAACACCCTGTATAGTACTTTAACATCTACAATAGATATTTGAAAAAATCTTGTTCTTAGAGGCGTGTTTTGACTGTCCTTATGTATATTGGATTTTTTCGCATATCTTTGTAGAATCGACAAAGTATACACAATCTACGGAGAGGGCTGGGGTGGGGCTTAATACACGGCAAGATAAAGTAAAATTGGGCGACGCCGTTTTCGTTAATTATTTCGGGGATATGGTTTCTTAAATAAAAATAGGGAAGCGCGATTCATAACAATTAAACATATGGCGCGTGCTTTTATTTTAATGTACGGTTAATGTGGTAGTACCCTGTGTGCTTGGGTACTCGATTGAGAGATGTTTCGGATCAACTACAAAAATATTTTGAGAAATCTTATGTTTAGGGGCTTGTATTTGACTGTTCCTATGTATAATAATTAGTAAATGTTGGTGATTGGTGACCCAATTATTTAATATTTTTTGGTTTAGCCTAGTTGGGCAAAGGGTCAAAACGATATCAAAACACTATTTCCTCGACCTTGAGAGGTACTATTGACCATTAAATTGTTTTGAAGGGATTCCATGGCATACTTGACTCGCCACATGCCTTTAAAATTCCTATTTTGCTCAACTTTGAGACTCTGCAGAATGGAACTCCCTGTATATTTTTTGTTCAAATTTGGTATATGGGGGTTTTCGGGTGTTCTGATTAACGCTGTGTGGTCAGATTTTAAATAAAAAAATCGCTAATTAGTTTTCGTGAAAATCGGGGGTATAAAAATGTCGCAGCCGGCCCTGGATTTGCATTTTGAAGATGGCAGGAAGGTCAAAAGAAGCGGTTTTAAGGCCTTTCAAACAAAAAAAAGTTTAGGTGATTATCTCCAAAAATTAAGATTTTACGCGATTTGTAGAGTTTTAAAGTTGGACACCCTGTATAGGAAGGAGATAGGTATATTAACCATTTTATTACGGTAGAGGGGAATAATTTGGAAAAATACATTCTAATTTGTCATTAGGCGGGTTAAATAAACTTTTTATTTGATTATGGCAGAGGGTAAACTGAAGCATAACTCTAGGAAAATACGCATTGCTCCCATATAAAAAAATGCCAATTTGTACCAGTGTTTGAATAAAATAGAAGTATATACACATACAGCGTGATCAGTTAAGGGCGGCCCTCGGCCATTTCTCGGGAATTATGCAAGCTAGAAAGATGCGGTAAAAAAATTGTTAATAAAAGTGACCCAAATAATTTCAATGAAAATGTTTTCAAGTTCCTTCGTTTGCCGCCAGGGGGCGAATTCAACATGTTGTTGTATGTCTTTTTCTCCACAAATCGCCTACCTTATCTGGATCTGAAATAGTATTTTTAGAACCTCCCTAAAATTCTCTATAATTTTTGTTAAAACAATTTTTTTGTGGTTGCTACGGCAACAGCGCTATACGAAGGAAAGCGGTGTTAAAAATTCAAGACGTCATATCTCGAATATGCCTAAACCGAATTGAGCAAACTATAGCTCATATTAAAGAGTGTTTTAAGGAGAATTTACCGCCCTTTTGACATAGACAAATTAATAAGTCGATTTTCTCAAACATTTCAAATGGTGAATTCGCCCCCTGGCGGCAAACGAAGGAACTTGAAAACATTTTCATGAAATTATTTGGGTCACATTTATTAACAATTTCTTACCGCATCTTTCTATCTTGCATAGTTCCCGAGAAATGGCCGAGGGTCGCCCTTAACTGATCACGCGGTATACAGAGTGTTTCTAAATTATGGTGCCAACGTAATATGATAGAAAATGTTATTTTGAACAAAAATTTTCCTATAACATGGGTCCTAAAATACATAATAAGAAAGTTACAGGGTGATGAAAGTATAGTTTGAAAAACATCTTTATCGCAGTAACTTCTACTTTAAATGAAACTTGGTGCAATTCTTTAGTAACTGAAGTGCAACAATTTTGTGTAAAAACGATTTATTCCCATCAACCAGAGGCGGAGGGGCGGGGTAGCACAATGGGTTTTCTACTCATAACTTTTTTGAGGTTATCTTTTTGGTCTCGCAGGTTCATTATTTTAGTGCATCTTTTTATTTTGCATCAAAAATGTACTCCCGTTTCATAATGATAAAATCAACCGTTTGCCTTGAAATCGGCAAAATGTGCTCCAAAACACCTGTTAACTCCAAAATTCAAAAAATAAAAATTTCAACTACCGCTTTCAAATTTTACAAAATAATTGTACCATTTAAAGTGACAAAAAGTTCCCTATGAACTATGTAACAAAAAATTTTCGCTTTCAAAATGGAACTGATTGAAGTCGACAAAATTTTGAAATCCATATTTCAGCAAAACCAGTGATGTTTTAGGTTAGGTTAAAATTTACGTAATAAATTGAATACATTTTATTGCTATACAAGGTGTTTTTTTTTCCTTCGAAAAACAATTACATATACTAATTACCCGCTTCTACGCCACTGTTTGTTCAAGGTGTTTCATATTAACAGGTTTTATGCTAACCCATGCTGTTATAACGTGTACCCAATATGACTTAAATATCTCAACTAGTTTGGTATTAAAATATAAATATAAAATATTCAATAAAGTCCACAAATTTCTTACAAATTTAACACCCTGTAACTTTTTTATAAAACCTGAAAATGATATAGTTTATAGAAGAAAGTGCGGTTATTTTTTGGTTTTCTATCAACTGTTGAAGTGTCGCAGAATAAAACTGAATTACCCTGTATATACAGTGCCCGCCAAAAAGTTGGAACCACAAGCGATTTTTTTATTTTTGAGCTAAGATGAAACTACTCTGGGGCGATCATTCGAAATGAGATCATTAAATGTCGTGACGTCATTTGACATATGTACCTGTCAAAAATGACATTAATTTCAATAAATGGCCAAAATACGCTTTATTTTTGATTTTATCGAAAAAAGTTATTTGAAAAAGTTGCATGTGAAAATTTTCAGACAAAAATTCTGATAATGATAAATTTTTAATTTTTTGAAAAAATATAAAAACTAATAAATTTCATTTTTTTCGGTGTACCATATTTGACTTTAGAATTGTTTGCCTATCATCTAAACGATATTTTTTAGTTATGGACCCTTTTTGGGTCGTAATCAGCTAGTTTCAAGAAAAACTCAACTAACAAGGTGTAATTTTGGACGATTTATTTTTTGTTACAATGTATTTCCAGATGTAATTGCTCTTTGTTAGTTGAGTTGAGCTAAACTAAAAAATATCACGTTTGGATGATAGGCAAACAATTCTAAAGTTAATATGGCACACCGAAAAAAATTAAATTTATTAGTTTTCATTTTTTTTCAAAAAAATAAAAAATAGATCATTGTTAGAATTTTTGACTGAAAATATGCACATAGAGGAAAAATAAAATTCGAAGAAACTTTTTCACATCACTTTTTTCGATAAAATCACAACTAAAGCGTATTTTGGCTATTTATTGAAATAAATGTAATTTTTGACAGGTATGTCGTTAAATGATCTTATTTCGAATCTTTTTGGAAGCAGAGATGATCGCCCCAGAGTAGTTTCATATTAGCCCAAAAATAAAAAAAAATTCGCTTATGGTTCCAACTTTTTGGCGGGCACTGTATATATGGGCATGTGTGACGTCATAGGTTTGGTTAATACATACAATAAATTATTTACTTAGTTGAATAATAACAATGTTTGGTAATGTGACAAAAAACGCGGGAAAGGAGGGTGTTTGTTTTAGTTCTACACGTACAAGGGGATAAATATAATTGCTTATTACGCGAGTTAGACCATACATACGCTATACAGGGGCATGCATTGTATTTGTTATTATTGTATACGGCTATATACCTGATAATTGGAATAATTAGGTGAAAACACGGGCGGAAGATCATACGTGGGCATGTGTGACCTCATAAGCGTGGTTAAATCATATAATAAAATAGGTATTTATATTAGTTAAATAATGACAACAATTTGTGATATTAGACAAAATGTGTGGGTAGGGACGTGCATTGTATTTTTTATTATTGCAAATGGGTAAAAAAAATAATAAATAATCATTAATTCCGCGAATTAGGCGAAAATACACATCAGCCGACATGTAATTTCTCCTTAAATAATACTAATTATTGTTTATAACGTGAATTAAACCATATGCGCAGGCAGGATATCATACATGGCCATGTGATTACTCATTACGCTGCAATTACGCGGATAGGTCATACATATAGCGCGCATGCGCGAAGGGTAGGTGTACCAGTGACGTAGGAGTAGGGTGTAATGTGGGAAAATGGAGTGGGGGACTATCCAGAACTGTCTTCTATTATCTACTCTTCGAGGTAAATGTCTGTGACTATCATTGTTTCGGCCGGTATAGCGGACGCAGTTATTGAAGGGCATCAGAACCGGGGAAACCTCGACCGTTTGTGTCACTTTCTAATTTGGGTGGCGCAGGATCGGTCGGTGGTTCTTGGATGGCTGCGCAAACTTTATATAATTTATATATATATTTTTTTCAGTTACCTACATTTTTGTTGGGAAATATTTGTAAAAAATAAAACAGCACACATTTATTTAGAGTTACAGAAAAAATGCTAAACTATATACTTTATTTAATTTCACTTGGTTCCAAGGTAAAACTTTTCTTACAATCTAAACAAAGTTATGGCGCGCACCTTTGTTTTTGATGTTAGTTGGTCGAGCGGTACCTTTAAAGGTGGTCCATAAGTTAATTTATTTTTGGTGTGGGCCTAAGGATTAACGGAAACAACAGGGGAAGTTTAATACATATATTTAAAAAGTAAATGGTACGCCTATGGCGTAGAAAATATAAAGGTTACGAATTACACAGAAAAATGACTTGAGGATGCACAAACGTGAACAATTGAATTATTATTAAAAATGGTGCTAAGTATATATAACAGAAAAGAATCGACAATAAAGAATTTAGCGCAAAATAATTATCTTTAAATTTTAGTAATTGGTTTCAAATCTAAGTGGCGACCAATACTAGCTTATAGCATAAACTGATAACAAAACCTGCGAAATAGTACGTGAATTTAGCTCAAATTATTCCAAGAAATAATACCAAAATTATTGGCACACAAGTTAGTTAGCCTGATCACACAAACGATAATAAAAATATGTAAATTCTTAAAAATGATTCGAAATTGATAATAGAGACACACAATTATTAAATATCTTGAAATTGGCATAAAAACGTATTTAAAAATACCCCAAATTTAGCGTAAAATATTCAGAACTGTACTGCTTTAAAATATGACAAAATATCACAATCCTTTACTACACCTCAAATAAACACCAATAGCATTCAAAATAAAATACAATCAATTAAATTAATTAACTAGAAATAGGAAGGCAACTCAGTCGACAAAACCCAACAAAACAAAATTCAATCGCTTACTCTGGTCAGTTCAACAGGCAGCATACTGTACTACTGTACTAAGGCCGGTTCTGGATCTATGGCAGGCATGGCGGCAGACTCTAGTTGACTTCTCGGGCAGTACTTCGCCCAACCATTGGTGGTCGGAGACTTCTTCTCATAGCTGGTTCTGCATCGGACACTCGCTGGTCTCTCGGGCAGGACTTAGCCCTACAAGTGATGTTCGGCGATTTCCCCGACTCTTGGGAGAAACCCCCCTTTTATAGCAGCTACGTTCTTTGTTCTCGCCTCGAGTCCAGGATTTGCACGTGTGCTTTTGTGGGCGGATGGAATGTATAACAACATGATTTTAGCGTAAGTTTTCCAAGAATACTAATAACCGTAGCGAACTTTTCTGGCGTTTTGATAATTACAATATGTAAACAACATGGTTTTTCGTTTAACTTAATGTTCCTAGTTTCCGGTGGTTTGACTCATAACCCGATGATTCCTCGCTGAAGAATTTCAAGGCTTTAGCTAACATTGCCTCGTGTTATTTGGTAAAATAAAAATGAGAATTTTGGTTGGTATATACGGGGTACCTCATTGGTATCTACGGGGTACCACATTGGTATCTACGGGGCACCACAAAGTACATGCTGGGTAAATTCTTTAGAACGGTCCTTGACCCTTCCCTGCGTACATTTTTATAAAATTCACGGTATCATGATCGAATTACCATAGAATAGCCTACTACTGTGTACTTATCCTCCTTCAAGAATATTGAATTTTTTTATATTTCATTTACAATTATTATTATTATGCCATTTTGGCTGGATGGTTTTTAAAGAGAGAGATTAGGTTTTTGGTATGAAAAGGATTATTTCAAGGGTGAGGTGGCAACTAGGTACCCATCAAGTTGGGAGCACTCCTGGTCGGTACTTGTTCTACACCTTGCTTACGTCATTTCATCCTAGAGATGACAAATAAAAAAAACGTTCTTCCATTTCTGGCTTTTTTCAACGCCATCTATTGCCGAGTGCGCAACTTGTAGACACTAGCGGGCCGGCGCGGCGGCGTTGTCGACCGGTGCTGGAAAAATCCGCAGTGCTTATTAGCGGGATAACCTAGCAGCCCAAAATCCTTATAGACTAGGCGACAAATCGCCAATCGTTTTTCATGTCAAGCGGCAAATTTTGAGACATTTTGGCGAGTGGATCCCAAGCCTATAAATTCAAGATGGCGGTCAATTTTACACCAGAAATTGAATAATCAGACCCTTTTCGCTAAATTTGCGCTTTTTGTGCGATTGGGTTTGAATAATGAGTACAGAGAAAACATTTAACCACGAAAATATAATATGGCGGACAAGAGGCGCCTCATAATGGTCGTCCTTATGGTTTGCGAATGCCCTCATGTTGGGTGTCGTTTTATATATTTTTGAGGGTGCTGATTACGATAAAGTGGCCACTGCAAGTGGTGATTTGAACACAATTTATATTGCCTCCATTGAATTGAATGACATGGCAGCTAGTGTCGCTGACCAATCAGTTACAACCAAATCCTTGTGTCGAGGTAGGTATCATTATAAAAGCAACACATGAAGAAGCCGACACCCGGGTAGTGCTTCATGCTGCGCAAAGTCCCTACAGGACTATTGTTGTATCTATGCAAGAGATACAGACATTTTCCTAATTCTCCTTCAGCATTTTCATTTCATGAAATGTTCTGGTTGCTGGATGATGACTAGGGCCAGTAAATTTACCAAGTATATTCCAATTCATGAAGTGCACGAGGGCACTTCACAGAGCATAATTTCCAATGCACCTGCATTCCATGCTATTACAGGGTGTGACACTACGTCATTTCTTGCTACAATCGGAAAGAAGAGGGCTGATTCTGTTTTCCAGCAGAACTCTGAGCTTTGACCATTTGTTCTCCTTACCCTTCACATTTCTGAGGTGTCCAATATCAAATTGGGACACACTGCATTATGACTCTAAGTGTATTGAAGAAAAAACCAAAAACGATATTTTACTAGGGCGTTGAATGTCTATAATTCTTAAGTCAATAGTAGAATTAAATATTTTTGAAGTATATTTTCTTCTAAAAAGTGGATATAGAGGGTGTTTCTAAATTGCGCCAAAATATTTTACAGGGCGATTCTCCCGTTAAAATTAAAAATAATTTAGTTTTTTTAGGGTTGAAAAAATGTAATTCTATGAGTGCAACTGGTCCGCCAAATTTCAACTTTCTACCTCTTTCCATAGTGGAGAAAAAAAAAACAATTTTTTATCCTCATATTTGGAGGGGTGTAACTCGGAGAGGGAGGGATTTTAAGGAAAAATTTATATGAAACACCCCCTTAATTTTTTCCTTTGGCAGCATCCCCTTTAGCTTCAAATATTTGAATCCATCAATCTGATGTGACTACCGATGGAACGCAAATTCTCTTCCTGTTTGTTTTCTCAGATAAATTATTATCATCTGGTCATGTTTTTACATTTTAAGGACGCCATTAACTGCCATCTTTTTAAATTGCCTGCTACTTCTAGTTTTTTCTAAGACGTCACGAGAACTATATTTTGGAGTACATTAATTTTTTGGTCATTTAAATTTGTTTCTTTATTGCTTCGGGTTGATTAGGAAATTCAGGAAAGCCCTCAATAGCATCATCGAGCATATTATTCTCTTCCTTTCAATTTGGTGGCTTCATTTTTCTTCAAATCAGTTAACCTTAAGTCCACTCCTGGAACGTCAATGGTTTCTAGATCATATAGAATCAGATGACAGTAACTTCACTCTCAACCTCAGGGTCTAAATTTTGGTTAATGCTTCGCCACACATTATATAATTCCAAATATCAAGTATTTCCTTGCCATAAATAATGTGTAAAGTAGGTATTTTTGAATGTTTGTAACACAAAGGGATCTATTTGCTTCAAATGGGTAGAGGCCACACGTACAAAAACCGGATTTGATACTAGCAGAAAAATCATCTTTTGTCAAAATGGAATTCAGGGCAGCAGGGGATGTCTTTTCTGGACGTTTCTTCCTTCATGATCATATAGCAATTTTCGGCAAACGTTTTTCCATGCCTGTTTTAGACGAAAGAAAAAGGCAACATCCAGAGATTGTAACATATGACTTGTGTTTGGCGGTAGACAAATTACAATAATTCCATTTGAACTACATAGAGTGCTCAGATTTAGAGATAAATGTGATGACTGATCATCTACGAATACAATAACCGGTCTAGGAATGGTGTTAAAGTCCAAAAACTCCGCTCTCCATCCAACCAGAGTCTGAAATTCCAACAGCCCGATCTTTGGGAGCTGCGGCGGCATAGATTTTTGGTAAACGTTTAAATTTATAGATTGTAAGTAAAGGTGCAACTACTCATTCTGCATTCACTGCAATTAAAGTGATAACATTGTCTTTATCAGAGGTATAACGACATCATAAATATGTTTTCCTTTAGGACCAAGAATTAGGATTCTGTTTGGTGATAGAAAAATTGCTGTTTCGGCCATGTTAAATTCGGCCTTTTTTACTTAGCTCTGAGTGGCGTTTTAAAAAAGAATCAAACCATTTTAGTCCTGGTGTATGTCTTAAAACATTCGTGTTAATACCAAACACATATTTTATTTTTTGTAAGAACAACGATAATGGGCAAAAAAGTAGTAACTTTATACACCTGTTTATTGCTGTTTGGAAATCATCAGTACGGTGGAACGTCAACTAAATCAAAACGATAGTCATGATTTGGGAAGGAACAAATGGAAGTCCAGGCAGGAGCCAACAACACATTTGCAGCTTCAGTCAGCACATCCCCTGGATCTGGGGCTTGTACTAACATCGCCACGGAGGCTGCTAAAGCGACCTGCGTAGACCCACATTCCGGGCCAACTCGACGACAGTTATCCAAAGTTTTACCTTGGCATTGCACATTCTGGATATTGAAATAATTTTCGTTGATACATATTTAAAAAAAAAGAAAATTCTGCCTTATGCCTTATTCTGTCTCAATAAATATGTGGTTTTCTCTTTCTTTCTACTGACTGGCCAGAACTGGTTTTCTTCTTCCACTTGTGGCTATTAAGTGGCCACATTTGGTGCATAAAGCGAATTCGTGTTCCATTTGTGGCCACTGTTATTTCAACAAATTGTAGGTCTCTATCTTCATTTTAATCATAAGCATAAGATCTTACAAGCAGTGTTTTGTTTTATAGGTTATGAAAACCTCGGGAAAAATAATAATTCCAGTGCATATGCTTTTAAGATCTTATGGTTCAAATGAAGACATAAATGTTTGTATTAAATTTTTGCCAGGTAAAATGTTATTAGATTTTATGCTATACAACTTAAACAAATACGAAATCTAACTTCACTTTCTCTGTTGGCAGCCCCCCCTTAAACAGTTAAAATCGCATGACAAAACCCTTTATAAATTAAATCACATCTATAAGAAATGACCACTTAATTTATATTAAATAAGGCAAGTATAGTACTTACTTACTCAATTCGTGAAGAACCACACAACATGCACGGTTGGTGTCAGAAAGAAGACTAATAAAAAGAAATTTGAATAACAATGAAGGACGAAACGCGCATGCCCGATGTTTAATGTATTAAGGAAGTATGGGGAACTTGTTAGTATACGAACAGTATCTACCTATTAAATTTTTAATCGTAAATATTCCATAATTATTACCCGGGTGGCCAGAACCCGTGCAATGGCCACAAACGAAACATTTACTCTAAGCGTCTATTGACAATATAGATCAAAAAGTCGAATTTCTTACTCGAAATATTTTAGACCTTGTGTGAACGTAGGGAGTATTTCAAAAAAGATTTTTTTATAACGGGTGTTTTTTTAGAGGTATAGAACATTAAAATGAAATAAAACACATAAAAATAATGCTAACAGCTAAGGTAATGGCTTTATTTGATAGATAACTCTATGACCTCGGGCATAATATGAGCGCCGCGGCTGGCTAGGATGAAGAGTAATCTGGAAGTCCAGTAGTTATAGACGGCCCCAGCTTCTCGAAAAAGTGGTCAACAACTGGACTTCCAGATTACGCTTCATCCGAGCCAGCCATACTGCTCATATGCCCGAGGTCATAATTTAAACATTAATGGCATAAAGTTATCTTTCAAATAAATCCAATACCTTGGCTGTTAGCATTAAGTTTGTGTGTTTTATTTCATTTTAAAGTTGTATACCTCTAAAAAACACCCTTTATTAAAATTCACCGGAGGTACTAATCCCTACCCTCGTTGCTCTATGTTCTACAGAGGGTTCACAAGATTATAAAAAAAAAATAGAAATCCATGTTACTATATTTTTGCGACTTTCTGTCCCCGCTTTTTTAAAAATTTGTTTAGATTTTTGACTGCTATTTACTTAATTAAAAAATGTAGAATAGATAAATAACAAGATTTTAAAAATACTCAAAAACTTTAAAACGTAAAAAGCCAGGCCAGAAATGAATTCTTTATTTGTAGACATAACCACATCAACTGAACCAAGAAGCCAAGATACTGATATAAGGCCAATTTCATAATCTACTAAAGTATCCGTTAAAATTAAAGGAACGTTTGCAACAGTCCCCTCAAACAATGTTTCGATTGTTACAAAAGCTTCTTTAATTTTAAAGCGCTTGGTGCTATCCACAAGATGACGTACGTACATACCTCTGACCACACCAGCACTGTGTTTCACGTAAATTATCAAAACTTTGACTTACGTTTTGATAATGGGCGCAACAACGGTTCTACCTTCCGGCTGCTACTGCAACGAGGCACCGGTTGTATGAATGTTTAGTTTGTGTACGAAGAAAATAAAGTTAAATTCGTAAGCAGCTTTAGTTTTTAGAAAAAATATAATTCAAAACTTCCCTCATCTCATTCTACTCAATGGAATTCAGAACAAATTTATACAAAAAAAAAATCAATCAGGTGTATGTTTCCCTTGAGTCCCTTAGCAATATTGAGAAATTGTCGAAAAATCCACTGAGATCCAGAATTCTTCTTCTTCTAGTGCCAGGTTCCTTCGGATTATAATTATTATTATTTTAATTAATAGTGCCTTTATGACATACCAATTAAAAGTAATATATTACTCAGATTGTTTTGTACACCTTATAGTTGCACCTTGGTACTAAATGCGTAGTATTTATCCCATATACCTAAATAATTTCACAGCAATATTAAATGCTATGTTCACTTTTTTTTAAGTTGGACTTTTTTCTAAAATCATATGTTATTAGATTTGCTTATCAATAGTAATTTGCCGACCGCTCTTTCTAAACAAAAATTGCAGGTACCTAAAGCCCCATCTATTTTCCTATATCCATTTCCGTAACACCATCATAAAGCAGCTTTTGTGCTTATGAAGGTTCTTTTACATCCTATCCTAAAAACTCCTTCCTCAAGCTCATTTTAAAGCCGAATAGACTTCTTTCTCACCTTTATGTTTTCTAGAGCTATAACGATCGTCCATGAATGACGAATGAATCTAATTAATCTTATGATTGCATTTATTTTTCTTAGGTTGAAAAAGAAGGTGGAGTATAAATTTAGTTCACAAAACACCTACCTTGAAGACGACATGGCATATAGTAAAACGATTTGAGATCGCTGTAAATTTGTCAATATGACGAAGAATTTCAGTCATTTTATAATAAGCTGAATAGTTATTGGGCAATTTGTGAATCAAATGTGCATGCTGCTTGTTTTTAAAACATATCATATAATACCTACACATGATTATACAAACTCATTTGCATCACCGGGCCTAAGGATCCTCCGAACTATACCTATATCATATACCCGTGTTCAGGATCTATATTTAATACAGAGCTCTGCATTTTCAAGGTATGCGGAAGTTTTGCCCTTTACAATTCGCCACTCACATTTTTCTCCCAGCACTTGGATCCCAGGTATTATTCGCCCCCCGACATTTTCGCCCCTGCATATTTCGCCCCGCCGCGCCGGGTGTTTCACGATATACTGAAGCATGTTTCCCATGTTATGAAGGTTTACATGTTCAAAAAAGCGGACTGTAAAGGTGAAGTAATTACCAAATACAATATAGAAAAAAGCTGGACTGTCACAATGGTCCGGTAAGCCAAAATTGAAGATTGTACGCTATGCCTCTTAGATACTCGATCATAATTCAATTGCCAAAGTCCTCCACAATACGTTTAATTCTTGCCAAAATTCGTCGACGAGATTGCTGGCAATGATCGCTGTCATTTTAAAATTATGTAAGCCTTGCTGTCGTTTCAGGTAATTGATGAAGCGGTGTAAGTTGGGAAAAGGGAAAAGCAAACCATAGGTCTCTTGAAAGCGGCGGTGCCAGCGGGGTCTGACGTCTGGCGTCCTCTTCGGTTCATTCCAAAGACGGTATCCTCGAAATAATTGGCAATGGGCATTGCTTCTTGTGGATACTCTACAGCTTGTTGAATGATTGCTATAATGTCGGGAGGAGAAAACCAAGCGACGGTATTATACGAAATCAATGAGCAAATTCTATTACTCGAAGGGTGCTATTACTCCAGAGCAAGTAAACCCATGCCGATTTATTTATTCATTTGTAATTTTCTGATATACCGTACTTTCACCGTTTTAGTAGACATAGCCATGGCTGGGCGGCGCGCCGCCGTGTATTCGGCTAGGTTCCTCAGTCGTTGGCGGGGGGCGGGGCGTGTTTTTTGCTCGCAAAATTCGACTGATAAGCGGTGCCGGACTACTGTGTACTCCCCCCGCCAACGACTGACAAACCTAGCTGGAAGCACGGCGACGCGCGACCTATTCCCCTATGTCTACTAAAACTGTGAAAGTACGGTATAATAAAATATATTAAATGATAGGGGACATAGGGAGGTAGCAGGTACTCTTTAAACCTATAAGGTTTCCCTCTTGACTTCAGTTTTCCTATTATTTATTTAAAAACTCTGGGGCAAAACATTACGAGGCAAAATGTGCGAAGGGGGGCAAAATTATTGGGAATAGATTTCCATACGTGATGTCAACTTTTTCAAGGACATTGTAGATCTGTTGATTTACAAAAATTATTTTATTACCCACCTAATGTTATAATTTTCACAAATACCAAATGTTCCGATTTCCGATTACAGATCTGCGACAATTATGAGAAATAAAAATGACCATTATGAGAAATGAAAACGTTATACATTACCTAAATTATTATTATATCTGTCTCAATTTAAGGGAAGTTAAAAATAACATCTCAGGCTGTTAGTTTAATATTTGTTTGGTTATTTTATTATTTAATTTTAATTTTTATATTTTGCTCATTTTTCATTTCAGTTCTACCTCACAACACAATACCGAAAACAAAGACATTAAATTGGAAGGCAGCAATAGCAACACCTCTAAATAGCGTTAGCTACTAACGCTATTGACAAATATATACTTCTGTTTAAATAAAATAAAGATTTTTATTTTTTTATGTTTTTATTTATTTGTATACGTGATACCAGGGACATCAGAAATATGGGTCGGGGGAGGGGCGAATTGCTCCTCCCCCTTCCGTTCTTCAGACCAATAGCAGCATATCTCTGACCTGTGTATTCAAAGGGTGAACTATCAAAATGAAAATAGTATAAGTACGTACTTCATATTTTGTTTATTAATTATTTTATTTATTTTATTTACTCCTTTTTTATTCAGGGTGCCCATTAAATCTATAAAACTGGATTCACTCACTTTTTCAGGTTTTTCATAACTAAAATTCAAAATTCCCTGCCCAGGACAGGAAATATAAGATAAACATAGCGTAGGACTTCTTTAAAAAGCTATGTATACAGGGTGTCTAGCGATGGAGAGCCACTCGAAATAACTCGACAAATATGCATTTTTTTATAGAACTTTATTTGAAAAAATGCTTTTTTGATGTACTACCCTTGTGTAAAACACATTCGAGATCCATGGTCTAACCTAGCAGTACCAGTGCCTAACACCTTAAGGTCGATTTATCAAATTTTATTATTCAAAAAACAATTTGGTCAAAGTCTAGAGAATACTATAAGTCAGCTCACTTCTTTGTTCTCTCGGAGAAAACAACAATTTTTTGCTACTGGTCGTAAATCAGCTTCGAACCGCTCTCAGCTACATATAGACCGGGAGATAGTGACAGATTTTTGGACGTGATTTTACTCAGTATGCCTTGCAAAGGGCATTATGTGGCACATATTCTCACAATAATAAGGTATGAACCAGAGAGTCGTCCTGGGTTCTTCATATGAAAAACTGAGTTTTCAATTAGGTATTCGAAAAATATGCGTTTTAATATGATTTTAGTCAGGCTGCCATGTGTTTTATAATGAAGTTCAAAATAGAAAATTCCTCGGAAAACCATAGGCATACCGTTAGCGTGGGTTCAAAGGGCAATTATTGTCACGTGAACTTGTATTTTAATAATTAGTTTTTCCACGTTTCTGAACAGGCTGCCAAGGAGAAGTATGCAAGTGCTTGTTATGAAAATGCTGAAAAAGGATGGCATACCTTTTACGCTTGTCCAAGTACTGTTTAAATTGAATGTTATTTAATAATTTAAACGATTTATTCGATGTTAAGTGTACTTGGATATGCGCAAACGGTATGCCATCTTTTCTTCAGCAGTTTCATTTCTCTAGACTTTGATTTGGTGCCTTTATTGATCATTCCTAATATTGGGTAAGTGGACAGACATCATTGGACATAATTACCACCAGGCAGTGGCGGTTCCCTGCCTTCCCCCACATTGGGTTATTATTTAATAAATAAAGACTAATTTGCGTATAATACCAACCAGCTCTTATTTACATGCGATGCAACATGCATCTAACAATGATCTGTATAATCATTGGCATCTAATAATAAAAACAGCAATATTCAATATTCACAGGGCAGTAGTAAGAGGGGGATTGGAAAGAAAATAGGAAAAAGATATAATGATAATGTAGTTTTGTAATTTTCTAAGCCTCATTTAAACTACTTGTACTTAAAATTTTTAAAACAATTGCCCTTCGGCGCATTTTAATTATCAAACACTTCTATACTATTTAATATCTACTTTTAAAAATCAATAATCTTCATGGGTATGAGGCTGCCTCGAAATAAATTTCTGTCTTCTTATATAATGTGACCCTTTGGAATTTTCGCCTATGGGGCAATTTTTGATTACAAATAATGTATTTCAATTTTTTTAAAATTGTCACCTCCCTCCCATCGACAAAATCTAGGTACCTATACGGCCCTAAATATTCATTGAGTACCTATACCGCGGACCTCCGGTGTAAAAAGTGGGCTGTAAAGTAACTGAACATCGATCGTGGACCCCTCCCCCATGTTAAAATCCTAGTACCGCCACTGCCAATAGCCTAAACCAAATCTGAAATATTTTTTGTACACAATATATTTTTTTTATCCAGTGATTTTTTGACTACAGACTCTTAGCCTAAATCTGGTAAGCCCAAAACCTGACAACTTATAAAAATTGTCACAGCAATTAAAAAACACACACAAGTGATAATTATATGTAGAAATGTTTATTTATTCATACATTCTCATTTCGGGAACATAGTAGCGTTGACTGACTTATTTATAAAGACTTCTCACGGCGATAGCTTCATGTCCTGGAAAACAGATGGCTCTGATGACTAACAATGTATTCTGCATTGTATTTTATCTCCGGAAAGCGCATGGTGAGCCAAAAATGTGTCAGACGCGACAGCCGTGAGCAGTCTTTAATAATATATCAGTCAACAATAGTAGCTTACTCTTGAGGTGAAAAATTTGGGTTTCCAATTTTGGCAATTATTATTTCTTCATGCGAGTACCTGCCATAAAAACATATTTTTCGGTACGTATAAAACTGAATCCACTCTCTGTCACAGTTGTTATCAAAAGTAACGTTCACTTTTACTTATTTCTTTTATTTTTCTAATATAATAATATTATCTTAGAAAAAGAAAAATATTGTATTCTCGTAAATTTATTCTCATATTATTTAGCTCCAACTGTTTCAATGTTACCTCAAATTTTGAGGGGGTTCCATGGCACGCTTTATTCGTCAGATGTCTTTAAAATTCCTATTTTTCCCACCTTTGATACGCCGCAGAAGGGAACTCCCTGTATGTTTTGTTCAAATTTGGTATATGGGGTTTTTGGGGTATTTTGAATGCTGTGGGGTCAGATTTTAAATAATAAAATCGCTAAATGGTTTTTGTAAAAAACGGGGTTATAACAAAATTGTAGCCGGTCCTGAATTTGCATTTTGAAAATGGTAGGAAGGTCAAAAGAAGCGGTTTTTGAACGCCTTCAAACAAAACAATTTCAAAAGTAGACACCCTGTATATTGAAACTGTATTAAACAAATAATAATTCCCCCTTCTTCAGAGAGTGCAGCATGGGAGCTTCTAACGCTACCTGGAGCCCCCTTCCAGTGCTTAAAGCCCGCTTCCGGTAGTCACTTTCCTTGCCATAAACGAACTCGTTCAAAAACATAAGTATCGACACCCCACATGATCCTGTGAGCGATAGAAACATATAAACATTTTTTTAAATTGTGCCGTTTGTTTTTGCGTACCGCTAGTGTTATAGGGAGAGGGGAGAGGGATCGGGCAGGAAGAAAATATTTGCTTCCACATGCCAAGGGAACAGACTAGTATTCCGTAGACTTTGGTAATATGTTGTGAAAAAAAATCCAGAAAACATGAAAGTACAAATTAGATAATTTTGCGGGTTTTCCAATTTCCGGAAGAGATACACGAAAAGTAGCTAAGGTGCAAAGTCTATGTATGAGGCTAAGGTGTCCATTGCTCGATTTTCGAGAAAAGTTGAATGCCACAAACCACATACTGATATGCAATAGAAACATTTTTTTAAATGTAGATTCATTGGTGGAGAAATATATTTTTGGGGCAGTGATTTAAAAACAATGTCCTGTGGTTCAAATTTGACACATTTGGGATTTTTTTAAACCACTAACCAAAGAACATATCTCTCTACACAAGTGAATTCAACAGTTGCGGCTCGTGGGTTAATGCACAGGGGGGCTACGTTTGGAAAAGAACACACTCTATGGTCAATTAAAATAAAATAGATGAGTACCGAGGTGGGGGCCAGACAGAAGAATTGTTAAACTTTTCACCTCGTAAAAAATAGAATTCCACTCTTTTCCTACACCGGACCGGACATTAAAACCCTACACGTTGCAGCTAAAGGTTATCCTACTGAGATGTTGCTTGACTACGCACGTACTGAATTGGGACACATGGGCTACGTGCTACGTGCCACAGTCGGTCATCAGAATAAAATTCAGGGGTCAAACCCCGATTAATTCTATTGTTATCCTTATACACAAAAACGACCATTCTAAACAAATATTCAATGAATTAAGAATCGGTGACGTCAACGTTACCTTTGAGAACCAGAGATCCAGGCCGACTGTGGTTCAATGCCACAGGTGCCAAGAATTTGAGATGCGTATTATTGTCAACTTTTAGATGCCTCGAGACCAGGCCGCTAAATGTGCGAAGTGTGGCAGACCCCACCCGGCCAACCACAGAGGGTGTTCCTACTTTCTATTAAAAACTCTGACCAAGCTGATTCTGCTACTACTAACCAAAACGTCTATAAGTTTATACAGAGAGATGTCTCCTATGCCAGGGCGGCGGTGTCCGGTACTGCCATGAACGAAAATACTAATGACCAAAGAGTAATCTTTTAATTATATTAACTCATCTTATACCGAAGTCATTGCTCCTGATTCATCAACCTACTTTAGAATAGGGAACACCACCCCAAGCACATTAGACTTCTTCCTGGTCAGAAACCTAACCAGGGACTTTGAAATAACTACCAAACATGACCTTGACAGCGATCAGATAGGTACCGGCCACACTTGAGCTAGGACCTCCTAGCATTGCTCATCCTCCAGCATCGACTTAGGTGATTAATTGGGATCTTTACAAAGTAGTATCACTGCTGCACTTGAACAACCCAAAACTCATATCCCACTAGGCCCTGCTTGAAAAATTTCTCTCCCGAATGATATCAGAGAGTTTATTGGTAATAAAATAAAAGCCAAAAAGCATGCTGCAGAACAGGCTACCGCGTGGAGTTAAACAGACTACTACGCACATTGAAACTGAAATTGGATGAACTTTGCAGTAACGAATTTCATTCCACTGGTAGGCTGTACTGGCAGCTGGCATAAAGACCCTGAGAGGTGCCCCCCGACTCCCCCTGCCTCCTATACTGGGACGACTTCAGCCCAATGATGTTCCAAACGCTGATGCTGACAGAATCTTAAACATCGAGAGAATTGCTAGCGAGCCTCTGCAAACCGACCCTGACTCTCAAATGAGGCACTGCGACTATGACGAATTAAAAAAACGTGATTAAGTGCAGAAGTGCAGAAAAGATCATTTTGTTCAGACTTCGAGATGAAGTTGAACGATTACAAATTATTCTACCTGTGCAATTTGGTTTTCAACCATAGCACAGTACGGAGCTGCAACTGATAAGGCTGGTGGAAAAGGCCACTCAAGGATTCCAAAATCAAGAAAGCACGGGCCTGGTCTTTCTGGACGTAAGCAAGGCTTTTGACACGGTCTGACTATGGGGGTTGCTGTACCGACTCTTGGAGTATGGGATAGCTGATGACACAGCAATTGCTGTCACTAATAAAAACATCCATGAATTCCCTAGAAAACTTCAGACGGCACTTTCCTTTACTTTGGAATTCTGTCAGCATTGGCGAATTAAAATAAACCCGTCTAAAACACAGGGCCTCCTCCCCTCCTCCCGACCAGAAAGAAGTCTACTCCGCCGACCTTGTGTAAAATAGTTGTTCTGGACGAAGAAATCACCTGGGGCACCTCGGCCACTTATCTGGGTATAATCTTTGACAACAAGCTTACTGTTACGGAATCTGTTTCTAGACGCTACCCGCTTCTAGCTCAGTTACTCAAGTTCAAAATAAAAATAATCAGACACATATAATGACATCAATCACAGGTCCCTTTTTTAACAATATAATAACCATAACCTACATAATATAAGGTGTGTTTTTGTAAAACCCACCAATGTTTTCAACATCCTCCCCCCGAGGAAAGTCATATTTATCAAATATCAGTCTATCTGGCCTTTTAGACACTCCACCAGAGCGTGTAACAAACGGCATGGGTACTCTGCTTTTGATGTTAGAAACACCATACACTCCAGACACTCTATCTATGTAGCTATCACTGAAAACTTTTTTATTTTCTGCGCCTTCTGACGTCTCCTGTTAATCTGCTGCATTCTCTTCTTCCGTCTTCTCAGTCATTTGTGCAGTCGTCAAGAATAGATCAAAACATCCAAGGGGTATATACGCTGCACAAGTCGCAGTAACAGTGCTTGTTTAGTTTGTAATTATATCAGACGTAATAGTTTCTAAAAAATCCCTTTTGACAACTAATGTCTGTTCCTTACGTAACAACTTCTCAGAAGGATCCATAATACCTAATATATAATATAAATATCTAATTCCCAAAAATTTTTAATAAAAACATCTTTTGAAAAAAGAGCAAATATGCAATTAGTCATTGAACTAATAACATTGGAATAACTTTCGAGAATTTCATTAGGACCCATCCAAAATAACTTGATTCCCAATATAACGTCATCCAGCTACATCTGTACCAATTAAAATTTCTATAGTAACAAATTACTCACCATAATCTGACAAATGAATATTTAACGCTGGAAATTTTTCTATCCAAGGCCCATGAAGTACATGTGGAATCTCAACACAAATTTGTTTTGGTCTAATAGACCTCAAAAGTAGTTTCAAAGTCGTTTGGTTTTAACATAATATCGTAACAACACTGTTTATTCTCAATCTGTATATCCCCAAATAAGCAGTGAATAAGTTTCTCTTTTCTTTTTAACTGACAACCCAATTCCACAGCAGTAGACTTCGATATAATAATATAAGATCTTTGAGACCCATTGTCAATAAGAACACGTACTTTACGGTTTCCACCCGCAGTATAAGCATGTACTAGGAGTGTTTGCAAAATACCTGAGAAACACTATTATTTGTAAGAAAATTACTGTTATGCATTGCTACAGAAGGATTAGACTCTTCATATTTCTCTTTAGGTGACTTATGAGCTGGCAAATTGAGACACATCATCAAAACATGGTTTTTACCACAGATAATACACGATAGACGCTTTTACACCTGGTCATATGATGACAAATTGTCATCAACGTGTTAACAGTGGTGACAGGAAACAGTTAAACAGTGGTGACAGAACAATTCCGTACGTTACTTTTCGCGACGCGTTGGATCCTAGAATATTGTATATATTCCATAATTAATAAAGCGATATATTTAATCAGACACATATAACGACATCAGTACCTTTTTTTTAACAATATAATAACCCTCACATAAGGTGTGTTTTGTAAAACCCATCCATGTTTTCAACACTTACCTTCAATAAACATCTTACGCTGAAATCTCAACAAGCCAGAAAGGTTATGTTATGCCTATACCCGATGATAGGGCCGTTGTCCCGTATAAGTACTAAAAACAAACTAAACATATACGGGGTGCGGCAAATCAAACAGGACAGTTTTGAAAGGCTATTAAAAAAAGTGGCACAACTTACGAAAAAGTGGTTTATTCTGTTTGAGTCGGTACTACACCCCATTTTTTTCACTTAAGTTTTAAAGAGCACATCGACAAGATTATGTCCTCCAGAAGCGGTGCACTGATGTAGGCGATTTCTAAAGTTTTCAACTGCGTTCTGGCACATTTCGATCGGAATGGCGGCGATTTCCTCTCTAATACGGATCTTCACTTCTTCCAAGTTGCGAGGAGGATGTTTAAAAGCCTTTTCCGTGAGGTAGTCCCACAGGGGCAAATGCTCAAATCCGCTAATCTCGCCTTGCCGACCACCCCAGGTCGCCCATCAGAGAGACGAGGCGCGCAGGGACCATCTACCGCAATTTTATCATTGAAATCTGCACTGTGTAGGCCCTAGTTGGAACTAAATATACTCAAAGCCTTGTTCTTCTACCAACCGTTCCAATTCTAACTCAAAAAATGTTTTTTAGTAGTGATGTCTCCGCCATTCCTATCGATATGTGCCAGAACGCAGTTGAAAACTTCAGAAGTCGCCTACATCAGTGCATCGCTTCTGGAGGACATAATCTTGTCGATGTGCTCTTTAAAACTTATGTGAAGGTTGTCCAGAACAAGTGTTTGCGCATATGTGCAAATGCGGAGTGGTATGTCAGTAATGACGTACATACGCTGACCTAAACATTCCCCAAATTAATGACTTCATACAAAGTCATGCAGAGAAGATCTATAATGTGCCCCGGTCCATCCGACTGCACTTGTCTCCACAGCATGGGCATATGCTATCGATAGAGCAAAGCCCCACCTTAGGCCTCGCTTCATAGGAGAGTAATATGTACAGATCTTTGATGCCTTAAGCCACCAGCCACCCCCCCCCCTGTATAATTGTGTGTGTGTGTGTGTGTGTGTGAATGGGTGAATGCATGTGTGAGTGCACTTGAATGAATTAATTTAAGGAAAACAAAAGAAAGCAGGCAAAAAGCGCTCGTGCGCTGACCTTGACGAACGTCAAAACACTATGCTAACCCGTATTTCCGGTAGCTTAGTTCGTTAAGTGCCAACGGCCACAGTAGTTGTCCCAAGTTCGAGTCCCGGCTGGAGTGCATCTTTTTTAATTGATATCCTTCACCTGATATGCCACTAAAACATTGTATAATATATTAATCCAAATCTAAATTGCCATCTTAACCCATCTAAAGCCAAAAATAATCGACTTCGCCCAGGGACAATTTATTTAAAGTAAACTAGTAGGGTGAGTTAGACAGTTCTGAATTGATCCCCCCACCCTTTTTGATCCCCCACTCCTTTTTCGTACATTACCCCCCACGCCCCTGGTAGGCCCCGCCCACTTTTCCCCCGCGCATGCGCGACGAGCGCATGACCTCTCCCCCACACCCCGCAGCCATCATACCGTGTAATTGCAGAGTAATGAGTAATTACAATACCGCGGGTCCATGTTTCCGCGAAATTCGCACATAAATGTCAATTTATTGGTTAAGTACCGTATGTACGTGAAGAAATATTTAAAATAGATACAATCACTCTCATTTCCCGCGCTTTTTTTGTCTAATTAGCAATATTTACCCCCTTTTCAATGAAAAAAACATTACATGGACTGTCAATGTCAATTTATTGGTTAAGTACCGTTTATACCTACATAACTATTTAAAATAGGTACAAATACTCTCATTTCCCGCGCTTTTTTGTCTAATTACTCTATTTATCCCCATACAATGAAAAAAAAACATTACATGGACTGTCAATGTCAATTTATTGTTTACGTACCGTTTATACCTACATAACTATTTAAAATAGGTACAAATACTCTCATTTCCCGCGCTTTTTTGGCTAATTAGCAATATTTATCCCCTTTGCGATGAAAAAACATTACATATACTGCACTGCATAGCGAATTAGGCTCTATTTACGCATAATTAACTTCTATTTACCTCAGATCTAATAAAAAAATAAGCTCTTACTGTCATTTCATACATTTTTTACTAATTAACGCTATTTACCTCTTTAAAATGAAAAAAATACAGTGTACCGCACTGTATGGCGTATTACGTCCTATATTCATGTAATAAACAAAAAAATAAATTCTGTTTTGTCCTACAGCTACAAGGTCTGAAAATTCCCAGGTTCCCCCACGTAATTAGGCATGTGACGTCACAGCCAACGCCTTAGAAATTCCCAAAAAAGAAAAAAATAATAGGTGTACTTACTTTAAGGTGATGAATAGGTACTCCTAACAAGAATAAGTAAGGATATATATGAAAAACTCAAACAATGAAAGCAATAATTAAAAACACTTTCAAAAGCATGGGTTCCAACACATATTCCAAACGTAAGTACCTATAATTGCTGTCGTCCAGATGCGCTTCCCCAAAACAGCCACGGCTCCTCGAAAAACAGTCTCTCTGTATAGCACAGGCGCGGGCACTATCACATTAAACGCGACAACGCGACATTATTTAATTATGCCAAAATATCTCCACCGCAAACGAAAAAATAAAGCGACAGTACTACGGCGTCTAGTGTGGCTGCGACATAGTATTGAGTATTGATTTTCTCGCTCCCAAAAGAACAAAGGCGATGTAGCCCCTCTGGTGTCCACCAACAATTCAAAGAAAGCTACCTGTGGCGCCAAGGCATCGGATGGCGGTACAAACAAGACGTGGTCGGGGCCGCGCTCCCAGGGTAGGTACCTAATAAGTATAGCTGCCGACGGTGCGACGTAGGGGAGGCCAGTGTCGTAGAAGAAAATATTTAACGGTATAATTTGAAATGATATGAAATAAAAGCATATATATTGAAGTGCATTGATATTATTTCAGAATATACGTATAGGTACGTGTACTAGTGGAATTAAAGATAGCTGATAAGGTGATGTACGGAAAACCAGAGATGTAATTCACATATTATAATCTATGTGAATACGTACACCCAAAATATTTTAGGAACTATTATTAAACTTAATTGTAATGCTATATATTTTTTTGAGAAGTCGGGGTATATGTTACAGATAAAAGCCGCGGGTGGAAGCGCCTAAATCGTTCTCTCCGAACTTTGAATCCGACATTGTATATTTTACCTAGTAATTTGCTAGTCTCGTAAAATAATTATAGCCAATATGATGTCACAGAAAATCAGAAACCGTTTAATGGATCTATCCGAAAGAGAAGAAATTTATTGGAGATATATATTAGCCACACAGGGGGGTGAGGAAGTACCAAACGTCGGAAATAACGGTCAAGACGGACCCATAAACAACGAATGCGATGAGGGGATAGATGTTATTAACACAGACGCATATTATACAACCCGCCGTATTACACCTGTCCAAGTTTCACGTGGTTGTTTGGAGTTTGTTGAAGAGGCTACATACTGTTTCACAATGGTCTATGTAAATATTATAACATTAGGACAATGCAATAGGTTATGTCTGAGTTGCTATTCCACATATGTGAGGGAACATACAGATACCGACAATACCAACGGGTTGTGGGCAAACGAAATTCATAACCATGTTGATGCTCACATGATAAATCGACAGAAGCCTACATGGTTGCGCTGCATGGCCTGTACGGATACCCTATATCAGATGCGTCGAAGTGAAGGCTGTATATACTGTCTCGGTGCCTCATCCTCATCTGATTCTCATGTACTAATTTAAATATACATTTTTTGATACTGCATTTTTTTGTCCTCTTTTCTACCCCCCAAAAAAATTTCTGGTGATAATATATTTAACTCACAGGGAAAAATAAAAAAACAATATATATTTTAATTAAGATTTATTTCAAACAGATACAAGTCTAATACATGTCATGCATAATTTATTTATGAGATTACATCATTCCTATTTATCCAGCTGTTGTGCTCTGTCGAGAATCCCAACCATTTCACATACACTTTGTTTCCACGCCTCCTTAATATCTTCTCAACCAAATACATATCGTTATTTTTTGTTTTCTGCAATTCATATTCATAAAAACAACTTTTTATGGGTTGACCGTCCATATCTTCCAAGAGGTATGTAGTAGGTTTGGACAATTTTAATTTAATTATCCTAAAAAGCTCGGTGGACCAATTAGGTGTGTACCCCTTCTCAAGTACATCTTTAAATTTACTTATGCGAACAATATCACCGACTTTGAATTTTGGTTTTCTGCGTGAGGCCGGTTCGCTGTGTGTACGAGTAGGTAGTTTTGTTTTTAGGGTTACCGATGACGGTGCCAAACCGGTACTCTATTATTATATTTTTGAATGATGCTGGGTAGAATTTCAAGCCACTTGTAGGACCCCCTCACCGAAAATTCCTTGTACAGCAAATTTTTTAAAGTTCTGATAACTCGCTCGGCTAAAGCCGCTTTCATGGTGCTGAATGTGGAGTAGTGATTTATATTGTACTTTTCCATCAACTTCGTGAAATTTTTATTATAAAATTCTGTCCCGTGATCACTCTGTATATGCTTCGGTGTATAGATGGATTCTCTCAAAACGGTTTCCATAGCACGCGAGACTTCAACTATTTTTTAGAGGTTTCGCCCACACAAATCTGGAGTAACAGTCAATTACTATCAAGATGTATCTATTGCCTTTATTTATGTGGGCATATAGTTGCATCTCTGCCAAATCTATTTGCCATAAATCACCATATCCCTTACTCAACGTCCTTCGTCGTTGAAAATTCCTACGGGCCATTTTGTGTAATTCATCAACAATAACTTGCTTGCTACTGTTCATATTATTACAGTAAAATAATCGAGTATCTGCAACTTTTCCAATATGTTAGCGTTTAATATCTGATTGCGTGGGAACTATTTCGGTGTCACTTTTCAGTACCACTCCAGCCGATGTTTTAGAAGTTATGCGTTTTGTTAATTGGGGATGTACCTTTAAAACAGATGTTTCTAAGGTATCAAACCTTCCTATAAGTGCATGAAGAAATCTTGTATTTTGATTATGATCTTGATTGATTTGTCTAACTACGTCGTCAATACGTTCAAGTATTTCTTTTTTTACTTCGATAGCACATTTACTAATACTTGCTTCAACATATTGCTCTGTTTTGTCCAATATAAGTTTTGCGGTTTCTTGCACTGCAATTTCAGTACCCTTAACCTGTCTATTAATATAATTAAGTGTTACGACATCAGTATCAGATATAGGTTCTGCAACATTACACAAACGTTTTCCATCAATATCGAAATGTTCATCTTTCGTGAGTTTAAATCCAACACCAGCGAGTCCACGTGGTATATTTCCAATGTAAAGTCGCCCCCCCTTGCAACCGAATTTATCAATGGTGGAATAATTATTGTCACTCATACTGTCCAACACACACTAATTTATTTAGTTCTGTGTATGATATTTATAAAAAACAACTTGGGTGAATAGGTTAATATATAATTCCCTCCTCCCTTAGCTCGTCGGTTATTGATATTATTTCATTATCCACTCCGGTATTTCCAGCCATTTTAGAGCCCCATAATAAACGTAATCGATCAATTAGTTCCTTTGGTTTGTTCCAGTAGAGGTAGCTGATTGGATCATTATTTAATGTTTTTCTATAAAGTAGTGTAAGCAAACCACCCTTCTCTGTTTCAGAACCCCCCATCGAATTAACATAACCCCTCATTAGTGGTTCTATGATCTTAAATTTTCTTCTGTTTTTTACGTTTAAGCCCCACTGGGGTCGTAGTATTTGTAGGGTGCCCCCGTTGATCTTAAAATCTCAGTATAAGCCATTTTGGTTTCATTACTAAGTCCGTTCCTAAGGATGTTTTCGGGCAACTTCAAGAAAATCACATCAAACATCTCATCGTTACCATCAAAAGTAGCAACGTTATTGTCATGCACAATTGAAATATTTTTTTTGTGCGAAAATTTAACTTCTGCACCGCCCATGAAAAATTTATTTGTTGTATTATCAAAACGTACTCCATAATCATAATCGTATTCTGCTCTGTTGTTTTTAACGCCCTCCAGGTGTTCGAACAACATCTCCCGTCTAGTTTTTCCAGTGTTGGAAATATTTTGCTCTAAGAGGGATGATCTGTCTTTGCTTTCTACACTCTCACTTGGACTGCTATAATTACTATCATCATTACGCTCATCATTACTATTGTTTATAGCAAAAAATTCATCTTTTTCCCCTTTTATTTTAGGATATACTTTTTCCACTTTAGCAGGTTCTACAGCTTTTTTCGATATTATATTCAATGGCTTTGTAATAGTACTCGAGTACTCTTTTATCCTCAAAGTTTCTGCTTTGAACGGATTTAAATTTCTTACGCAGTGCTTCCGTGGCTTCAACTAATTTTCGTTTAAGGCGCTACGATACCCCCATTTTCAAGGGTTTCGTAGTTTACATCTCCTACTTGCATTTCTTAATATTTTCACTTGATTTTTTTAGTGCCTTAGATAAGGCTATGAAGAATCGTCGTTGTGTGTCACGAACTGTGTAGGAGTAATGCGACACTGTGAAAAAAAAATGCCAAACATACCCGAAATTCGACTATATTCGGTTAAGAATTTCGAGTATTTCCGCCGCTCAAAAATAATTCGAAAGACACAACGACGATTGAGGCATTCGATAACATTATTTTAAGACTACTTTCAAGTCGATACGTTTGTTCGTTTGGATATGATTTGAAAACTACGAACCGATTGCCCGGCAATAAAATGTTCCGTGAATTGGCCATCCGAGCAGGAATTAGACGTACGGAGATGGGCGAGCGGGCGGGCGTTCGCTGGAACTCGTGGTTCCCCTACTTCGGCCTACCTCACCGGGCTCGGGAACCACGGCAGGGGAACTTTCAATCGATATCAGATGTTTCATTTTATTAGTCTCCCTTATTTGTTTCATTTGTTTTGAATGTTAGCAAATATTTTCGAGTACCCGAAGGCGAAGAAAATATTTTCTACCGCGGCATTATGTATGTCGACTGGCATATATATTTTAGGTCTGCCACCGCGATTTTCTCGCTTATTTTGCGCCCTACAAAAAAAGCGTAAGAAACAAAAATGTTGCAATTTTGGACAGCTAAGTGGTGCTGCAAAAGAAATCGGCATCCATGGCCAACTTGTCGCGCAATATTAAAAAAAAAACTCAAATTGAGCAAAACTATTAATAGCCGTGGAATGTTTATTTTAAGAGACAGAGGAATACTTTTATATTGAAAATTGATGACACTGAGAAGCTTTATCCATCCATGTAGTCAGATAGTTTCAGCAAATTACACAGGGTCTTCGGCTCTCTTGAGGCTATGAAATTTTTTTTGTTTATTTCTTATAAGCGATTTTCTCGCTTATTTTAGGCCGCACAGAAAATAAGTAAGAAAACAAAATATGGCAATTTTGGTCAGCGAGGCGACTTAAAAAAAGGAATGGGCCTCCATGCCCAACTTTTCGCGGTGTACTAAAAAAACTTTAAATCGACAAAAAATTTCATGCCCTCAAGACAGCCGAAGACCCTGTGTAATTTGCTGAAACTATCTGGCTACGTGGATGGATAAAGCTTCGCAGTGCCATCAATTTTCAATATAAAAGTTTTCCTCTGCCTCTTAAAATAAACATTCCACGGCTATTAATAGATTTGCTCAATTTGAGGTTTTTTTTATATTGCGCGACAAGTTGGACATGGATGCCGATTTCTTTTGCAGCATCACTTAGCTGTCCAAAATTGCAACATTTTTGTTTCTTACGCTTTTTTTGCAGGGCGCAAAATAAGCGAGAAAATCGCGGTGGTAGACCTAAAAAAATCATCCTGTATATATATATATACTCATTATTATTATTCCTCCAGGAATAATAAATAAATAATTTGTATTCACAAAGTACCTACTTTTTGCTTTTGTGTGAAATGGTTTAATCCCTAGGGCATAAAATGGTCTGGCCGTGCAAAAAGAGTAAATTTAAATTCTAGACCATATTGTGCGCTTGATGTTTACTTTAAAAATGTGACATTTTTGTCAAATAAATGGGTCATGTGAAGCATTTTTTGAAACCGAATAATATCCTATGTAATACGATTATTGTGTCAAATCGCTGCATGATAAAAGCTAATTTATAAATTCTGTCAGTTTTAGAAACTTCTTCGTTAGAAGATTGTTCGAAAGTCATTGGAGTTGAAAATCGGGCAAAATAAAAATAGTACATTTTATTGTTCCAGTCAGTCAGGAAATTCGATAATTCAGATTTGTCAGAAGGTTCTGAAATTGAACTACAGTCAGGGTAAGAATACTTAATGTTCGATGATGTCATAACAGTCACAGTAGTGAAACCAATAGGAGTACCTAATTTTATTCGGATTTAGGTATAAGTAGTAGTGCAGGTGCATAAGGTTTGAGAAAAAAACTTTCTGGGAAAAATAGGGCTTTGAATGGAACATTTATTTACAAGGAATTAGAAATTAATAGCTCCTATTATGTCACTTTATTTAAAAACGGAGATCGGTTTCGTAACTCTATAAATTTACCTACATTCTCAGGGCTGGTAGTAGGTGTATGTATAAATAAATAAAGAACCTTTACTTACCTAGCCATTATACATTTTAAATACATACATTTAGCCACAAGTCAAAGTTGAAACAATTAAAAACATTATCATCTTTTTTCGAATATCTAATCCAAATTTCCTGCAAGCTCTTGGACTATAAGTGATTATCCTTTATTTATTTACTTTTTAAACCTTATATTGTAGTCTGTGGTCCGTGATGATGCAATTTTATAGATTAACGAAACCGCTTACTGCTTTAAATAAACAAGTAATAGTTGTGATATAATAGAGCCTATTCACTTCCAATCCCTCTAAAATGAACTCTTACAGGATAGAAAGTTCACACAAATATAAATATGGAATACTATATAAAACATTTTATAGAAGTATACTTTAGACGCTTTTCTAGTCGTAGCAACACTATTATGCAGTACAATATTATCCAATCAAATATTGATAGATGTTCAATTAGCCCTAATGTGGTTCAAGAAGAATAATTGGGTAATCGAATCGTTAATTTAGATATTATAATTGAGCAATTACAGAAGTTTTTTATACACGAACCCTTGATAATATGCACCTTTGCTGATATGAAAATTATTTAACACACCTGTGAAATAATAGTAAAATTTCCTGGACGTCAAAAACCTATTCAGTGTGTTGCCAACGAAAAGTGAACGCCCTGAATAACCCCAAAAAAATATCATTTTTGCAATAAAGCAAACAGGACCCCGCCGTTTTTTAAAGATATATATTCGCTCTTCTTGATCCGCATCGGCGAGACACGTGTGACGTGACCGTGACCCGTTGGCGGCCGGCCCCCGACTTTATTATTTCATATTAGCTACACAGAAAAAAATACTGATTGATTTTAGTGAGTTTGTGTATATAGTCACTTTTTCATTACTTTAAATATACAAACAAATCCATGTGATCCCAACAATATAATCTATACTTTTGACGTAATTGCAG
This sequence comes from Pseudeuparius sepicola, assembly GCA_963920635.1. NCBI lineage: Eukaryota > Metazoa > Arthropoda > Insecta > Coleoptera > Anthribidae > Pseudeuparius > Pseudeuparius sepicola. The sequence continues at coordinate 37,854,173 of OY987302.1, read as the reverse complement.
ATGAACTAATAAGTTTCAAATAGTTTAAATTTCCGTTAAAAAGACGTATTGTCACTTCGATAATAAAATATACCTACTACAATGAAAGCATAGCCTCGGATTTAAAATGTCTCATGTTTTATTTAAACAATTAAATTTATTTTATTTAAATGCTAATAATAATTCTCACCCTCAGACTACTCCAAACTATATAAGAGTACCCCAGAAGCAACTGAAAAAATATTATAATTCATTGGATGAAGGATGAACAAAACAATTCTTGCAATAAGAAGGTATAATCATGATTTAATAAAACCTAATTTTTTCTTAAGTGCAACTTTTATATTCATCAATATAATCAGTAAATCATGTTTTTAAATTTTTATGATATTCAAGAAATTATTAGAATTATTAGAATTCATGTCAAATACATAGTTAGATTGAATCAAGTACATTTTACTCGACTGAAGTAAATCTCCTATTACAAACACGCTAGTAAAAAAAGCTATGACCTTGACTGAGCAATTTACCAAAACGAATAATCGAAAATTTCTCAGTTAAGGTTTTGAATCAGCCCTACACTCTATATTATCGTTCGTAGTCATAATGAACACTGTGAAAGTGAATGGCAATAGAAGAGCTATTAACAAACTGGGGGTTACTGGATTCTGTATTCACTAAAATTAAATGTTATATCGATCTCATCTGCATCATTTTTGTTTTGTCAATTATAAGTTGCTACACTAGCAGCTTGATTTGCATTTTACACATCATTTGCTTATTATTCAGGCAATAATACTTATAATAATTATAATTGATATTAGTACCTACTATTATTACAAATCCAGCAAAAATGCAATGACAGTAGTTGTAATTTCAGTATAATGAACAGTTAAATGTACCCCTATTCAATTCAACAACATGAGGCCTCAAATGAAACGTTATGTTGTTCTGACAAAAGGATGTGCTTAGAAAAGAAGTATTATAGAATCAATTCCAGAACATGATATTGATTGAAATTAAATATTACATTTAAATTATTCATTCGAATTCAATATCAATTGTAATTGAATTGATTATTGTTAGTTTCAAAAAAGCTTCTGCTTGAGTTTGAGGAATAATATCTCATATTGAATTAAACAGGTTTTTTTTTTACAAAGTAACAGATTTTTCTCAGTGTAGTACCCACGGCCGGCCGCCTCAGTCGTAGCACTGTGAAGGGGCAGGCTGGAGTGGGGAGTCGTGGGGACTAGAGGAAGGAAAAGGATAGGCATAGCTAATCGAGCGACGTATGTCCTGAATTGAGTCGGGGACTTCAGGGGGATTTGATAGGTATCGTAGCCTCTTAAGGCTCTATTACATCCTGCATGTTTTTATCCATTGTTGTTCTTCCCACGCTAGATGGTTTAGGAATGATTAAATTAAAAATGTTTATATGTATATGTAACTATCAAAACACTTTCGATATCTCCCATTATTTTTTTCACTGTTTTTGTCAATAACCAAAAATCCATAACGGTCTTTCCAACATTCCCCACAGATTTTAAGAAATTCTGCAAAAGTTAAATCGGGGTTTATATGGTCACTAAAAATATAACGTAAATTTGTTTCGTTTTGTTTGAACACGACAAGTAAATTTGCGTTGTCACGAACTAGTTGTTTTGGTATTTTCGAATAAGTTTGTGCTAAGAAAAAGGAATCTACATTTTTATGGCGCCCCATACTGAAATAGGCTCTGATTTCATCTTGTTTCTCACATATGACATCATCAAATATAAATATTGAATCGGGTTCGGCTTTCGACGGTTCCATAATAGACTCTCTATCGCTAAATGCGTATAAACCCATTCCCACTATGGGTGTTACAACATTTTTCAAGTACTGATACTTTGGTTGGTATAATGATTTGGAAAAAATATAGATATTGGAAAAATGTAGCCCTTGCGGGTGGGTTAGCAGCGAAATCATTACATTTGTCTTTCCACAGTTAGATGGGCCGATAATCAAGCCGCGTATGCTATTGGGTAGAAGCGATCCATGTCGTCGACAATTATCTGTCTCGTTTGTAACTCTATCATCTAGGTTATCAACTTCAAGTGATTGTCCTTGCTTTACAACACGCATGTTAAAATATTATATATAAACAAATTACATTTATTTTCCGCATTCACTCAAATGTTATCTGTTGAGCAGAGTAGTACACGTCGTGGATGGTCCCGCAAAGGCCGACGATTAAAAACTGGTCGGGGTGTTATTAATACATTAATTAATAAACTCCCCTTTGAGCTTCATTTAACAGGATATCAATTTTGCGGGCCCGGGACCCACCTCCAAAAAAGGTTACGTAGAGGAGAGACTGGAATTAATCAATTAGATTCCGCTTGCAAGGAGCACGATATCTCATACAATCGTAGCAGTGATTTAAAAGAACGTAATAAAGCTGACAAATATCTTGAACAACGAGCGTGGGAACGAGTTAAATCCAAAGACGCGGAAGCCGGTGAGAGAGCAGCCGCTTGGCTTGTCACTAATATAATGAAAACCAAACAACGATTTGGAATGGGTTGCACTTCTCTACCTGCCAAACATAGTACATCTCGGAACGAGAAAAAGGCTTCAAATAAAAAAGTTACTTTTGGTAGAGGTCTTTTGGTAGACGTGCGTAAAACTCTCAAAAAGTGGGAGGCAAACATGCAATTCGGAGTGATCTACATTCAACCGCACAGGTGGCTTTGAAAGCGGCTCGCAAATACTTAAAAAAAATAGTGGAAAAGGAAAGTTACAAACAACCAGTATAATCCCAATTCCCAAATTTGGTGGCATATTACCGCTGTTGCCGATATTCGCCGGACTATCTGCGCTAGGTGCGTTGGCCGGTGGTACAGCAGGTATTGTAAAAGCTGTTAATCATACAAAGGATGCGCGAAATCAATTAATAGAGGCTACCCGCCATAACAAAACTATGGAGGCCATCGCATTGGGAAAAGGAATGTATTTGAAACCATACCGCTCAGGCTATGGATTATATTTAAATAATCAAAAAAACTTTTAAAGACCCTACCCCTCAGGGCCCTCTCCAACATCGATATTGAGTTTTTTGAGAAAAAGTTACAAATTCCATATTTTAGGGGTGTGTTCATGCGGGACACTCTACCTAAAGGAGGACCATTACTTAACGAATCCATCATTGTGAACTTGGATAGAAGAGAGGGAAAGGGGACGCATTGGACCGCCTTTAAAAAAATCGGACCTATAGTCAGCTATTACGACAGTTTTGGAGATTTACCACCACCTTCAGAAATAGTGCACTACTTATTATATACGGGTGTGAAAAATGCAAGTAAAATATATTACAACTATGAAAGACAACAAGAATTTGATACAGTCTGGTGTGGACATTTGTGCTTGCAGTTTCTCACAGACCCCACTTAACCATCAAAATGGATCGTGAAACAATAAAAAGAATGGCACATTCCCTGCTGGCGTTTTCTCGTTTACGCAGTTTAACTAAAATGAGTGAAAAACAATTAGCAGATATTCCCAAAGAAGTAATAATTGCTTGTGCATCAGAAGAGATACCATTGGTAAAATTTCTGTACTGCACCAAACATGATATTTCTGAAGATGGTTGCGATAGTGAAGATTCCAACCCTGAAAGATTGGTTTGCTGTTTGTGTAATATGAGACATGTTGGAATCGCATCAGATAAGTCCGCTAGGGTTACTATGTCTAATAAATCACCGCAAATGACAGGAAGAGCTCATATATTTAGTTGCTGTAAAAATAATAAAAACATTGTAATAACTCAAGTTTTATCAGTCATGTCTCGAACGTTTACTCTATCTGGACATACAAGTGTAATTAGTGCAGATTATTATCCACCGATAGAATTGGATTCAAACTGTGACTATGGTCTTGGACTAATTGGATTCTATACCTACAATTCGATACTCAACGTGGATGAAACAAACAACTGTTTTGCATACAAACTCCCCGATTTGGAAACTTCGACAATCGTCCACATTCCGCCGGGTACATATGAAATTAGTGAAATTTATATGGCGATACTGCGGGCTATGAAGGTAGAGGAGATGCAGGAGACTGGACGCAAAAAAACCTTTTCTCTACATGCCAATAACAATACTCTCAAATGTGAAATTTTTTCAATGTATTATGAGATTGATTTTACATGCAAAAATTCTATAGGAACATTGTTAGGTTTCGAACGAACGTTTCTAAAACCAAATGTCGTTCACCAGTCGACATTACCTGTGGATATAATGAGAGTGAGGATAATCTGTATTAATTGTAATATAATTGGCGGTGCATTTCAAAATTCTGCAAAGTCTCACACGCTCTTCCAATTTGATATTAACGTAGAACCAGGATATAAACTAACAAAGGAGCCTCAGAATATTATATACGTGCCAATAAATCCTAGAGGGCGTCAGTACATCGAAAATATTACACTACGTATCTTGGATGATAGTGGTAACTTGATCAATTTTCGCGGTGAAAAAATCATTGTAAAACTAGAGCTAAAAAAAATAATCTAATATGGGATTTGTTTTTAAGAAACAGTCATATAAAATATATGACAACAAATAAGAACTATTCGATAATAAAAGTAAAAAATATCGGGGGATGTAGATTCAGTTCATAAATAAATCATGGTTGTCACCAGTGAAAAATTGGAGGTGTTTGAAAAACCTGTATTTGATCAGTCACTCATTAGTCTACACGAACACACTTACAAACCGTATGGGTCATCAAAATACAACAACTCGGATGAAATACGAATCCCAGTAAATTTTCAGGACCTTATTCTTGATATTACCGATAGTTACATTTATATTGAAGGTAAATTTACCCCTAATGATGTGACAAAGAAGTGTTACCTTGCCAATAACGAATTTGCATTTGCATTTCTTTTCGATGAAATACGTTATGAAATGGGCGGAGATCAAGTCTGCGTGGTTAAAAAACCCGGTATAACAACAGCCCTAAAAACTATGGTATCATTCAGTAAGACACAATCTAATTTCCTTACTACTTGTGGGTGGGGTTTGTCTGAAGAAAATAATGCCGTCCTAGATTCTACTAGCCACACATTTCATGGAAAACTCCCACTTAAATTTTTGATGGGTTTTGCTGAAGATTATTCCAAAGGAATTTTGAACGTAAAACAGGAATTGATATTGATTATTGCCCGATCCTTTAAAAACTCTTTTATCGGAGAGGTTGATGCTGCATTAGAAATCACAAAGATACAGTGGAAAATTCGTCACATTGTACCTGAAGATAAACAAAAACTTAAGACTACTCTCACGAATAAATAAAGGTGGGAACAATGCAGTAGTTAAGGTGCCATATCGTACATGGGATCTCCATGAATTACCAGCGCTTCGTAATACTTCATCTTATGTTTGGGCAATAAGGACGAGCACGAGTTTGGAAAGGCCTCGCTATATTATTATTGGATTCCAATCTACAGATCAATCCGATAATTACACAAAAGGTGTTACTCAGTTTACTAACGCCGACATTGGCAATGTTCGTCTTTATCTAAATTCTGATGTTTACCCATACGAACGATGGAATCTGGATTTCCCAAAAAAACTTATTGCTCCAGCCTATTATGCATACCAAAATTTCCAAAATGCTTATTATGGTAAAGATTTTACAGAACCAATGATGGATTTAGAAGAATACTTAAAAAATCCAGTTTTTGTTATCGACTGGTCCTACCAATCAGATTCGTTAAAAACTTCAACAGTGGACATAAAGTTGGAGTTTGAGACACGTAAAAATAGGTTCCCAACAGGCACCAGAGCTTATGCTTTAATTATACATGATTCATATTTTAGCTATAATATTTATGATGGTACTGTAAACACTGGTATTCAGTATTAAATTTATTTTATGTACTTGTATTTTATGTACTTGTATTTTTCATAATTGATCAATAAAGAATTATAATATCTTTGGTGTGTATTATTTTCAGTTGTTACATAACCCAAAACGAAATAAAAACACATTTAAATATACCACAGTTTTTATTCAGTACAATAAGGTATGTATAAAACTATATTATTTTATAACATATTTATTACAAACAAATCAGTCTAGTTATCTTCCTAGTCGAATGAGTAGTATCCGTCTTCTTTTAATTCTGCAAGCCCATACTTTTCTATTATGTGTTCGGGTAAAAAATCCGAAATATTAAATAAAAATCGTTTCAAGTTGATATCTATCATATTAGCGCAAAACTCATTCAGACCCATACTTCCACTCAAGTACTTGTCACATATTGTCTGAATCTTCTCTCTCGGTTTAAAGTTTCCTGAAGAGCCTCCAAGTCAGTACACAACCGTGAATCATAATTTGAGGCGTAGGACCTATCAAATTCTAGGTTGTGTAATTCGGCTCTAATTATTTCGATACCCGTCTCGAGATCTACGGCATCACACCAATTCTGGCTTGAATATGGTGCCCACATATTGGCTATAATTTTTACGAGACTGGAAAATTACTAGGTAAAATATACAATGTCGGATTCAAAGTTCGGAGAGAATGTTTTAGGCGCTTCCACCCGCGGCTTTTATCTGTAACATATACCCCCACTTCTCAAAAAATATATAGTATTACAATTAAGTTTAATAATACTTCCTAAAATATTTTGGGTGTACGTATTCACATAGATTATAATATGTGAATTACATCGCTGGTTTTCCGTACATCACCTTATCAGCTATCTTTAATTCCACTAGTACACGTACCTATACGTATATTCTGAAATAATATCAATGCACTTCAATATATATGCTTTTATTTCATATCATTTCAAATTATACCGTTAAATATTTTCTTCTACGACACTGGCGTCCCCTACGTCGCACCGTCGGCAGCTATACTTATTAGGTACCTACCCTGGGAGCGCGGCCCCGACCACGTCTTGTTTGTACCGCCATCCGATGCCTTGGCGCCACAGGTAGCTTTCTTTGAATTGTTGGTGGACACCAGAGGGGCTACATCGCCTTTGTTCTTTTGGGAGCGAGAAAATCAATACTCAATACTATGTCGCAGCCACACTAGACGCCGTAGTACTGTCGCTTTATTTTTTCGTTTGCGGTGGAGATATTTTGGCATAATTAAATAATGTCGCGTTGTCGCGTTTAATGTGATAGTGCCCGCGCCTGTGCTATACAGAGAGACTGTTTTTCGAGGAGCCGTGGCTGTTTTGGGGAAGTGCATCTGGACGACAGCAATTATAGGTACTTACGTTTGGAATATGTGTTGGAACCCATGCTTTTGAAAGTGTTTTTAATTGCTTTCATTGTTTGAGTTTTTCATATATATTTTCTAAGGCGTTGGCTGTGACGTCACATGCCTAATTACCGAGGCCAACGATAAAGACAGGCCACGGCGCTAACGCATAATCGCGTAGTACGTGACCAACTTAGTGCTATATAATGAAAGGCATTTTTGGAGATAAGTAGAAAAAACAAATTTCGTAACAATTTGGCAAGTTTTCTTTCATCTATTACATTATTGGTTTTGTGCATCCAAGCTTTCTCTAATTGTTTTTTCAAAATTTTCAACCTGTCTCAGCTGTTTTAGGCTGAGAGTTAAACGGCACTGCACTCACAATATTTTGGAACATTCTCAAAAATTGTTGGGACACCACCTTCCTTTAGCTTAGGTGATATTCTCTATAGGTATTTTCCTCCCACAACACATTTGTCCACTTTAATTATTGTTTCACTTTCTTGAAAATGTGTTAGCCACACATACTTAAGGGTTTTTCAGAAATTAAATCTCAGTTGGAATTTGACGAATCCATTTTTGGCGGAAATTTTCATCCCGAGGCAAAACAAATAATTGTTATGGCAACACTTTCTTCCTGGCTTTTGTAATATGTAAAAATATAATATAAACAGACCCAATATTTGGTATTTAGGTTATTTTTTACGAAATAAAAATGAAAACTAACCTCAGTAGGTATACTGTAAATATCAGGGCGTGGGTCGACAACGAAAATCCTCTAGTACGTTACAACACTGATTCACACAAGGTGAATGGTGAATACAATAAATACACAAACCCGAACGTGGTCAACGGGAACGGCTTCCAGCCACCCGGACCGTCTGAACTCGCGGATCTCCCGTAAGCAGTTCACCCCCGTGTCTCAGGCTCCACTGTCCAATACGGTCCATGTCCATAATAGTCCATTCCGGAATTCCGGGCTCCCTATTCTGTGGTTCGGGGGAGAATTCCCCTTTACAGCGCTCACGCGTCGGTGCGAGCGGCACCAATACTCTTCGGCACGACTTCCACCCAAATGCCACAATAACACCTGGGCGGTTCCCCTCCGCCAGGACACACGCGCACTAGACACAAACTTGTTTCTAAAATATAAACTAACACGTTTAAAAACAATTTAAACATTTAAAACTTCTCAAAACCCAAGCTGCAGCTTTCAGTTATGTGGCAAATGACATGTAACGTCGGCCTAAGGTGGTCACGTGATTTTTGTGCGCCAGGGCCTGTCTTTATAGTAGGCCTTGCCTAATTACGTGGGGGAACCTGGGAATTTTCAGATCTTGTAGCTGTAGGACAAAACAGAATTTATTTTTTTGTTTATTACATAAATATAGGACGTAATACGCCATACAGTGCGGTACACTGTATATTTTTTTCATTTTAAAGGGGTAAATAGCGTTAATTAGTAAAAAATGTATGAAATGACAGTGAGAGCTTATTTTTTTATTAGATCTGAGGTAAATAGAAGTTAATTATGCGTAAATAGAGCCTAATTCGCTATGCAGTGCAGTATATGTAATGTTTTTTCATCGCAAAGGGGATAAAATATTGCTAATTAGACAAAAAAGCGCGGCAAATGACAGTATTTGTACCTATTTTAAATAGTTATGTAGGTATAAACGGTACGTAAACAATAAATTGACATTGACAGTCCATGTAATGTTTTTTTTTATTGTATGGGGATAAATAGAGTAATTAGACAAAAAAGCGCGGGAAATGAGAGTATTTGTACCTATTTTAAATAGTTATGTAGGTATAAACGGTACTTAACCAATAAATTGACATTGACAGTCCATGTAATGTTTTTTTCATTAAAAAGGGGGTAAATATTGCTAATTAGACAAAAAAAGCGCGGGAAATGAGAGTGATTGTATCTATTTTAAATATTTCTTCACGTACATACGGTACTTAACCAATAAATTGACATTTATGTGCGAATTTCGCGGAAACATGGACCCGCGGTATTGTAATTACTCATTACGCTGCAATTACACGGTATGATGGCTGCGGGGTGTGGGGGAGAGGTCATGCGCTCGTCGCGCATGCGCGGGGGAAAAGTGGGCGGGGCCTACCAGGGGCGTGGGAGTGGGGGGTAATGTACGAAAAAGGAGTGGGGGGATCAAAAAGGGGTGGGGGGATCAATTCAGAACTGTCTAACTCACCCTACTTAAACTCCTTGGACTGAGACCAAGTAAGAGTTATTCCCCAAGATCCGTAAAGTAACAAAGTTGCCTCTTCGTGAGAGAGAGCAAAATTTAAAGAGATTTAAAAGAAAATAATCGGGAAAACGCCATGATTATAATAAGATTTATAAGAAGTGTCGTTTTTTATTGGATTTTCGTGCCAATAGTGTTTCTCCCTATTATTCTTACTATAGGGTTGGTAGGAATCTACACCCCATTTTATTTATGGCTCACTGCTACTTTTGCAAGTAGAAACGAAATATTACATACTTAACTAATTTTACCCTTTGCTTTCGATTTCCATCGTTATTCTAATTTTAAAAAGAAGGTACAACCATTTGCACGTGCAAATTCCCGCTTCAAAAGTAGGTAAGAAGAAAAAATGTACTACAACAAATTAACAATCAACGTAGCCTCAAATAACAATCACTAGCCGCATGCCGACAGCCGACAGCATTTCTGTGAGGTTGGCATACCGGACCTCTGTTGTTCTTCCTCTGGAGTAGTATAGCCTATCTTCTAATCACCTTACAGGTTTTGATTATTCCCAGAATTGAATGATTCAAGTTGAATGTTACATACACTTAGGTCGTACTTCCGCACCAATCCGGAGAGACGCTGTAGAGTGGCAGAAATACTTATTTCGGGTTGTGCCGTTAACTCACACAACTCTGAATATTTTGTAATAGATGGTTTTAGTGCCACTGAGGTTCGCCGAGAACAAGAAGGTCAACTATTGCTTGAACACATGAGCAACAGGTGGCAGTATCTACGGCATGCGTCTTTATCATTCAAATGGGAAAAGGAAAAGAGTATTATACGAATCCTGTCCAACACAAAGTAATTGTTACAGATCCAAGACCTGTAAAGCCCAATACTTTATAAAATTTAATATCGCTGTCCTCAGGGCCATGATTTAGTTTAATTTACGGAGATTATTAAATTGAAGACGATCAACTTTGGTGGGCCAATGGTGAAAACTGATCACGCCGATATGTATTTTTAATTTTCTCATTGCTATTTATATGTTACAGGAGTATGCTAAATTGCGTCAATGCACTTGAACACCTTCCCGTGACAGAACAAGCTGGACTTGTGGTAGCTGAAGAGAAAATTCAACCAGATTCATGTAAGTCCTCGAAAGAATAACACATAATTTAATAATATTTGTTCACCAACAGTAAATTCCAAACAGTATCATTAAGGTTAAGTTTGTCTTAAACTGGTGTTGAAATGAACTTAAGATGTTACTCTAAATTACGATTTTGGGTCCGAATTATTTGTGGTCTACGAGTATAGCAGAATAGATGAGAGGTCTCACAACCAGTTCCCGATTCTATTAAAAGTTGATTCAAATTATTTCACTTTAAAAGCCATATAAAACGTGATTTTCGGTTACTGGACAACAATATCTATTTATTGATTGAAGCTGTCATACATTATAATAATTAGTTAGCCTGTACCATTCAACTTGCCACAAATGCTTTTTAAATTTGAAATCGCATTCTGCAACAAAGACATTATATCGGTTTTTTCATGTCACCCTACTCACTCGTCCCATGAAAGAAACCTTTTAGAAAAAAGGTATACGATTTTTCTTTGAGTTTGACGTACATCCTATGTTCATATCTCTGCATTAATATATTTTATTATTTTATTTTTACTTCACAATTACGGGCCAATCTTTCTCAACCTAACCGAGAAAAATAGATGTACAAGGAGTCCTAGATTGTATGGATTTGGGGTTTCTTCTCTTTCTCGAAGATATAGAGAAACATTAGTCGATTTTCGAGAAATCGAATACTGCAAACCGCAACCGACATCTCGATTCGTCTGGGCGTTTCTCGTTTTGTCGAGTTTCTTAAACGTGCCATACCTTTTTTTTGCGAATATTTTTCATTTCGTTGAAAACATTTTTTACGTAGTAAAAAGTAGAATCTATTGGTGTAGAGAGATATTTTTTCTGGTTAGTAGTTTTAAGGAAAAAACTCTCTCCCCTATGGTTCAAACTTGAAACATTTGGGACACTCTGGGATTCTCTGTACATTGAATATTAAAGAGCGGTAGAAAATTATACCAAATTCTGATCTGAGACGATTACTCCAATCAACAATGTAATGAGGTCTCTGTATACCTACATTTATTAATTATTTCCCGCTCATACATTTATTTTCCTCCCTATATTAACTACTTGCAGTGACTATAGTCTATAGACTATAGACTATATTTATTTTCCTCCCTATATTAACTACTTGCAGTGACTATAGTCTATAGACTATAGACTATAGTCACTGCTACTTGGAAATTAACTGCAGGTCATAATGTCGTCCCAGAAACAAAAACGATATTTAGATTTTTTTGAGAAACTGATTTAATACATTTCAAATATATAGTTTTTATTGATCTAGTGAATACATCACATTAACTTCCCTAAAATATTAACAATATAATTTTTTCAATGTAGTTCCAAATCCTTTTGAGCGCCCACTTCATAAAACAACTTACAATCCAAGAAGACACTCGGCCTATGCCTCTTTGTCAGGTACAAACCAAACTTCACACAAATATACCTATCACAACGCTGTAAAAACTGCAGAGCAACTTGCAGGAATAAGAGAAAAACATGCTAAATTGAAACATAAGTTTTTTTATATTACTTAGAGAGGAATCAAAATTATCATATTTTCTAGTATTCCTGCGATAAACTTAGACATTCAAATTTGTAGTGTAGGCTAGCACAACTCTTATTGAATTGCACGCAATCTGCAATGCAAACTGTTGTATGCTTCAACAAAATCCAATATACATCTTCCATTTTATGAAAACAAAATACCTATGTATACGAGTATCTACAAATGCAACTAGATACGTTTTGTAAGTAAGAAGTAAGACGTCTTGTACTTTCGTACTTTATAAAGATGTACCTACCTATATGAACCATACAAAAATAAAAGAAATTCCAATTGTTGCAATCTATTTGTCGGTCACTCTAAATACAGGTTGTTTCGGTCATCATGTAAAAAAATTTAACCACAGGAGGAAAAAAAATTCTAAAGCCAAAAAAGTTCAAAAATTTTTCTGGAGTTTTTAATTTTTTGTGGAGAGAGTTTATGTTGCTCCTGTAAATGCAGCAAGGTCCAATTTAATCGATATATTTATTATTTATAAACGATCTCACCCCGACTTCCTTTACTCTGGAGCAACCTCTCTATTAACGTGGTTGCTGTAGGGTAGGCTAATCCGAGCCGCTCGCCTTGCCTCTGGCAACAGCAGAATAACAGAAGACAACACGCTATCTGTCCACCAATAATTTGGGGGTGTGAAACATCCCATCAACAATCGGCGTCACGAATCAAGAGTTAGAGTTGGACTATACCACCAGCATTACTTCCATCGCGCTTTCCGCTAAATAAGTATTCTCATTTTTTCCCTGGAACTTCGCCACTTTTTTAAAATAGGTATAAATAAATAGGTAACTCTGCCAATTCCATTTTTTCCTAGCAACTTCACCGCTTTTTCAAAATATCTGCGAGTAATAAAGTGTTACATACTGTCTGTCTGTCATCATTGTGCAGAAATTTGAGAAAGTAGTCAAGCAATTGCCGCAGCTTGTGATGTGAGTACAATATTACTACGCTTGTCATTTAGAATCAAGACTGATAACACACCTAAAACGCAAATCAGGGATTAGGTAGGTAGTACTGTTTTTTTATTATTTACCTTCAACCGAGCGCTCAACAATGAATAACATTTTACAATTAAATGTGACAACAGCGCTCATCTCCCAACCATGAGTCGATTTACTCGGGTGATAAGGTTGATTTGCCCCGCGCTTTAAACTTCGCTAAATTTTTTTTTATCTCATTTCCCTTTTTAATGGGCTTCCCCCACCGTGTATTTATTTTTTTTACATCATGACTGCATAACCCTGTAAACAGTGTGGCCCCGGATAGGTGAAACAACTCGTGTTATTCTGCTCTGCTTGAGATATCACAAAATGTTATTAAGAAGAAGAAATGTTGTTCAAAATAAAAAAATATGCCCTGACACAAAATTTCAAAACTTAGATTTTTGTTATTTATTTGATTTTTTCTATGAAAATCGAACGCCCTGTAAAAAATACTACAAACATTTATTAAATAAAAGCTATGTGCAAAATTTTTCGTAGTGCAATAATTCAAAGCTTTCGGCCAACTTTGATTTTTATGTAACACCGATAATAGTATTACTTTTGCTAGTCAGTTGAAACAGCATAAAAAAAACTATAATTGGTGTTGTAAAACGAATATTGGACATAGGCACCGCACAGTTTTGAAGAAAAAAAATAGATATCTACGGCCTAAGATATTACGCCCCTTATAAGTGGAAGAGGGGGTCTAATATTTTACAATTGGTTTTAATAATATTTCAGTAATGAGAAAATATATTATTATTTTTTGTATGCATATACTTATCATAACATTAGATACATATGTTACATAATTACGTTACAGAACAAGAAAAAGCATAAATGGGCAATCACTCAAAACAACAACAAAAAATAGTAACCGCACACACGTGTTTTCCACGCAGGCCTCTTTAGCAGCCTCCGTGACGACGTTATTACAAGCCCCAAATCCAGAGGATGTGCTGACTGAATCTGCAAATGTGCTGTTGGTTCCTGCCTGGACTTCATTTGTTGCTTCCCAAATCATGCCTCTCTCTTTGATTTTGATGATTGCCAAATTGCATGAAACACGTGTATGTGGACACTATTTTTGTTGTTGTTTTGACTGATTGCCCATTATCGCTTTTTCTTGTAAATAACTTTACACTCATTAATCTTACACCCTTATTTGCATTATAGAATATTATCGACCAAAAATTTTGCGCCTAAAACCTGAGCACAGGGCACGAACACAATCAAATAAAAAATGTCAAATATAAGTCAAATAACTTGGGGCAAATGAACCTTAATACCCGAGTATCTCCACGCATCTGCTTCAATGTCAACCGTCAAGGTCGTCACTGGAGAGCTATGTTGCCACATTTCGATCTTTTTTTGTGGAAGGTGAAACTGAGGAAATAAGAAATACCTACCTTTTACCCGTATAATTGGTGTCCTCAGGGCAGGCGTTATAACACTTCAAACATCTTAAGATGATGTTGTATTTAGATCATAAACACCAGTGTATTTGCTTGAAGTCTTTTCGCGAATTTCCGCACACACATTTGTATCACAATTTCTAAATTGCACGAGAATATTGCTACCGGCAACGCGTAACGACGCTTACCACGATCCATATTTTGCACGTTTTCTTTTTTTATTGTTTTTTTCTAAACAACAAAACAGCCTGACAGCGGTTATTATGACATGATTGCTTAGTTTAATGATTGGCCGGCTACTGGGCGCTGACGACGTTGGCTGCCAGACGCTAGGGTTCCTTTATTAGGAGAGTTGTAATCAATTGTCATCACCAGATTTAAATTGGTTTTGCATAAAAGTAATGACTATGTGGTAAAGAAAAAAACCTCAGACAAATAATAAACATAGACTAACCTAAATTCTGCAGTGTAATTAGACAAAATAAAAAATGCCAACTCAAAACAAAAACAACAAATTTGACACTTAAGCCTGCATCATATGATAACCAGATGTTACGTTTCCTATGCCACAAATCCAACACTGTACTCTTCCCATCGTTCTTAAAACTACACTAATTTATTAGGGATATTATTTATAGACCAAGTAGCATTAGTAAGTTCAAAAAATCAGCAAAATTTATTGTTAAATGATGTAACTGTCCAAATTTTTACTATATGTAGATTGTAGATATCAATTAATTGTTCCAAATTGATGTTTTTTAACGTTGTTTATACATTAATTTGGTAAGTACAAGACAAATTTATGAAGAAGTTTGGCAATGGTGCAATCATTACATTGTTTTGTTTTAGATTTCTATTACTAACTCAGACCCGGACCGATACTATATTAAAGACCTGTGCATAGCGCTGTTTCAAGCCATCGCCACTGGCGCCACACTACGAAAAAAATCGACAGGGTGGATTAATGTTAAACGAATTTAACATCCAAAATTAAATCCTTGTTAACAAGCGCCTACCGGGCAGCCGACGGATATGGGCCTCTCGCCTGCCAGAGGGCACCCCGATAGAAAAAGCCCTTCGGCCGTTTGGGCCGCTTTTTTTTCGCGATTTGGCGAGGTCCCCGAGATCATACTGTATACATCGTGGCCGAGGCGCACGCCCGATTGTCGTAAACATCGACTGACATTTGGATTTGTTTTGATATGGAGGATTTTCAAATTTCGTAGCCATTTGAGACTTTGGGGGCTCAGAGGCCCATATGTTCTTCCGTGGGGGACTTTTTCAGGTACGGGCGCGCTGTATGTAAAATCTCGTAGAATATTTTAGAAAACGCCAGGGGATACCTTCTATTCTTTATAGGGCTGTATCTTTTGAATCGTAATAGGTAGACAAATTTTCACAGAGTGTTCGCTATAACAACGAATAATAAAAGTAAAATAAAGTTAGTTTCATATCGTTAACAATAATGATGACACGGCTACGGGCTAACTAACTAGTATCGAACATTTCTAAAACCTCGAACTGGCGCAGTGGAAGCGTGCTGGGCTCATAAGTCAGAGGTCTAGGGGCAAACTTTTTTATTTCCTTTTTTATTTTTTACTAAAGTATTTTTAAAAAAATATGTAGTGTTAAATATTGTACGGTGGTACGGAACCCTTCGTGTGCGAGTTCGACTCGCACTTGGCCGATTTTTAACTTTATACCTACTTACTTGTGTATTGTTATAGATAGTTGCAGTATTTAGCATTGCAGGAGCATGCCGCAGAGACGAGTTACAGAAATTACCATTAAATGATATTAACGACATGGATTTTGTCATAACTGTGAAAATTCCCGATAGCAAGACAAACAAACCTCGATCATTATTATTTGTAATAAGCGGTAAAATTAGAAGTTTTAATTTTGTTGAAATGTATCCCAAGTATGCATCCTTTCGTTCCCAGTCTACCAGTCACTAGATTTTTTATAAGATATTATAACGGAAAATGCTCCGTTCAACCTGTTGGTGTAAATACTTTTAGTAAAATTCCAAGTGATATTGCAAAATACTTAAAGATTGAAAACCCAATGCAATACACAGGACACTGTATTCGCGGATATTCTGCAACATTGCTTGTGGAATCTGGGGCAGACCTGTTAACATTAGTCATTAAAACGATATGGAGGATGGGAATCTTCAACTGTATAGCTGAGGGCTGCATTGAGGAGTCAATTTGTAAAAAAACTGAAATAGCTGCTCAGATTCTGGAAGGTGAAGCAAGTACCAATACCGGAAACTTCACAACAATTCGAAAAAGAGTTTTAAGTGAAAGAACCTGAGACCTTCACAGGCACTGAAGAAAACAAAATTCAAAAAATTACTGGAAATGAAGTTTGTCCATCAGTTAGTTACCTCGACAGCGTCTCGAGCTGAAAACTTCAGCCTCGTGCAACAAATATGCACTTTTTGAACTAGTTACTCAAATAACTCTTTTTCTAAGTATAATAGAATTGTGTTTTTCGCATTGCAAAAAGATACACTTTTTCAGGGTATATTAGTCTCAAATAAAGCCCGATTATATCCTTAGTTTTTTTTTACATAAAAAAACCAGCTTCCAACCAGGATGATGCAGTTTTCTCTGAAGAATCCGAATCTAACTTCAGAATTGATATACAGGGTGTTCTCGAAAAGTTACAAAAATACAGGGTGTCTATTAAGAAGGGCCACTCGAGAAAATCTTGATAACTATGCATTTTTCTGAGAACTTTATTTGAAAAAAAAATGCTTTTTTGATGAGCTAACTTTAGGTAAAAACACACTTGAGATCCATGGCCTACTTTCCGAGATATTTTTGAAAATCCCGAAAATCTCCTAAATTTCTTCGGCATGTAACTTTTTTGTTTCAACAGTTACCGAAAAAATTTCATAATTAAATTTGTGGGCAAAACTGATTGCTTTAAACCTAGTTTATCAGAATTTGGAAAAATGCCATGGTTTGTTGTGTGCTCTCTTAACACTTAATTTTTTTTATTTATAGCTGTCATGCATACTAGAACATTTTAAAAATGTGAAAAATGTGCAAGATACCGATACCTCGCAGGAAAATTTCAAGATGTCCAATGTAGTATGTTGGGAAAAAATACCTAAAACATGAAGGTACAGGATTCGAGGCCACGGCTCGCTAGAATAGAATGGGCACATTTTTCGGTGGGTGCTAAGAGAGCACCCATTAAACCGTGGCATTGTTTTAAATTCTAATAAAGTAGCCTTAAAGCAATTAGTTTTGCCCACAAATGAGATTGGGGAAAATTTTTCGGTAACTCTTGAAACAAAAAAATTGCAAACCGAAGAAATTTCGGCAGTTTTCGGGTTTTTCAGAAATATCTCTGAAGGTAGGCCATGGACCTCTAATCTCCTGACGTAAGGGCGTAACTAGCATTTCATTAATTTTACAGGAGAGTCGAAAAACAAAAACCAACGATATTTAAGTGATTGTGCAAATGTCAATTTTGAATCATAAAAATTTTGATGGAGAAAGTAATGGTAATAACACGTTTCAACACTATATTTGACTAGATATAGATATACGCCTTTTTGATAAAAAAAAAGTAAATGAAGATACGCCTGTGGGCATTTTCACATACGCCCAACTTATTAGAACACTTAAATTTGAATAGAAACAATATATGGATGAGTTAGCATACAGTTTTATTGCATATTTAAAACTCAAATTCTACATAAGTACTAGAAACTAGCAACAAACAAAATAAAACGTAGAATTCTTGAAAAATATAAGGACATTTCAGCAAAAAAACAGACTTTATTATGTTCACTCAGTATCATGAGGTAGATTTAAGAAATACTGCTGATGTTCAGGGAGACGAATAGCTGGTGCTTCTCCGGAACATAAAGAAACTAAAGTCTATCCAAGTTACAGCGGCAGTAGATATAAACAAAGTCACATGACCGCATTGCGATCGATTACCAGGGTCTGACTAATATGAGATTCCCAGTGGCTTGTAATTCTGAACTAATTCTTTTAGAAGTTCTAAAAATTGTGTTTTTACCATTCGTGGATCTTTATAAATTTCCTTAAATTAAGTAGCAAAATAAATTTACAGAATATACAGCTCGCGATCCGATCTAAAATATGCAGGAAACTCGACTGAGGGAAGAGCCGGCCCTGCATTCTGCTCGCCGCGTAAACACTTGACATTTAAGACGGCCAGACCAATAAGAAAATAAGTCACGTGGTGGCCAATGTTTTGATCCACTGCCTCTGTAACTTGGATAGACTTTAAGTCACTGTATTTCTTTTTGGACATCTTAGGAGGCTCCTTATTCAAATTAGCCACATTAAAACATTTTGGTTGCCTTTTAAGAGTAATACTGTCATAAGTAGTTTGTAAATGACTCACCTTGAAAAAATTTTCCACCAGGCGTCTTTGGTAACCATAATCTCCATTATGTCTGGCCACCTAATAAGGTTGCCGGCCGGCATAAGTATACGCAAATTGTTTGATAGTGTTTTAAAATCCTTAAAATCTTCATAAGTTAAGAGCGTGACCTATAGGGCTGTTTGCGTCGCGATAATTGAATTGTTGTTTATAGTTGAGCAGGAAAAAAAATATCTCCAGCTGCAGACATTGCTGAAGATATAGCACTATGGGCAGAGTCGCCCTCACTCTGTCCATGATTGGTTTCAAAGAAACACAACGATATTTCTTCTAAGCAGGAATAGTTTTCAAAAGCGTTAAGCATCATAGCCGCCACCACCGAATTTTTGTTCTGCCCGTAACATCCGTCTGCAAACAAGCGAACTTTTCTCACGCCCTTTTGGTTATAATCTTCTAAAACTTTATTCACGCAAGTGGCTGTTTCGGATGAACCACGCTTACTTATTGTTTCATTCCCTAGGAAACAATAACAGTCTTTTGTAGCCACATCATAAAATGTGAAATTAAAATTGGAGAGTCTGTTTTTATAAAAATTGCGCTATCTTTGGTCATCGGCAGGTAAATGACCTGTTGTAGATCGAATACGCCACATAAAACTGTTTTATTTTCTTTTGCATTGTCTTTGTATTTTGTCTTTTTTTCTCGAGCAGCTGTTTTTTCTGTAAGGTGAGTTGTGTACCGGGCCCTTAACTTTGTTTGCACATCTTCGTTTCCTTGCCTGAAAGTAAGGCAAAGGGAGCATTGATCCTTTTTAGGACGAAAAAATGATACATTTTTAGTGCGGTAGGTGGAATAACTTGGTTTTTCTGTTTCCTCTCGAGTCTTCAATCATCAAGGAACATTGCATACATTTTTGGTAAGGAAATATCAGGGTGGAGGTACAGTTTTGTTGTCTTAGCCAGACAATAGTGGAATTCGACTCGAGGGTATCTGTCAATGTGCGCTTCTATTTGAATTCTTATATTTTTCTCTTGAGTTTTTACTGCTTCCGATCTCTGCCTACCTCCCCTTTTATCTTTCTCTATAACTCCTGTCTCACTCACCTTCGACAATGCTGTACGACACAACTTCTCTGACACACCCAAAGTGTTTAGAAAGAAAACTTTACATACAGTATAAGATTTGTTAGCCACCGTAAGTAAATATTTTATAGTATGTGTTCTACGTGACATTTCCTTCTTGACTGTTTTACGCTTCACATCTAGAACCTGTAGGTGGCGTACTAAAAATTATCTTTTTAGTTCTAATTTACCAATCCCTTGAAATTGTTCAAAAATTTTAAGACGTTCTTCATCGGTTATTGTGGAACACTGCTTTCTAGACCTTGCACAAGCAGCAGAACAACCACGATTTTTTAAGTATTTCTTCGCAACAGATTTGTTAGTATTAGTGCTGACATATTGAAGACCTATAAGAAATTAAAGACGTGAATAATTTTTACTTTAAGTTACCTATTTCTTTTACCGTGATTTCTCCTATTTTTTGCTATTTCTTTTTTGTTGCTTCTTCGTATTTTATTAGAGTCACTTTCCTTTGGTGCACCGTCCAGTAAAGAAGTCTCAGGCTTTGTTTGTTCATAAAGGGTGGTACCATTATTTGCTTCTGATGTCTCAGCACTTATTGTGGAACCATTTTCCAAATGACGTGTGAATGGTACAGTATAATTCTTACTTTTATGCCCAGTAGAAGATGAAGTATTCGCAAGAAAATGGGTTTAACACAGCAGACCCTCACATCGATGGCAAGCGGCGAATATTTCCTGTTTACAAACCGCAACTGCACAATATGACGTAAATGTTGGATCCACGTCTGAGACATCTACAATCGATTCTGCAGACGAAGAACTTTCCCGAACTTCTTTTAAAATGTGTGTGTCGTCTGGTTCGCACAGAATGTTGTGATTTAACGTTATCTGCAGGTAACGGCAAATTATCTTCACGTAACGACATTGCAGCATTCTTTGTGCAACCTTTTCCATCCACTAATTACTTAGAGAGAGGTCATCTTCAGAGCTAAAATCATCGGAATCTGAACTGACATCATTCTCAACGGCTAATGCGGTCCCTGTGTACCATTTCCCACAATATCACATTTTTACCTTACACCCGCGTTTCAGTACTTTACTTTTCGTTTTTAGTTCATTTGAAGATACCACATTTCTGGTACCATCGCACGTACGCCGGTTCGTGAGAAATCGACTCATTGGAGGCGTAGGTAGGTATCTCAATTTTGCATATTTTCTTGGTTACGCCCTTAAGTCAGAAAGGGGACAAATGTTACACAAAGTTACCCTATCAAAAAAGCAATCATTTATTTCAAATAAAGTTCTCAGAAAAATAAATAATGTAAGATTTACTGGGGGATTTGTTAGACAAAATTGTTATTTTAGGCGCTTGTAAGCCTGCCGTGGTTTCAGCACGGCCACAACTGAGCGCTCCTCAAGTTGGTGGCACTCCGAGCTCTGTAGTTGTTTGTTATGTTCCTTTAATTTGCAAGCTTACTTGGCATACATTCATAGATTTTATTAAGAAAAGATAGTCTAAAAAGCAAGCAAAAATATTTGGTACCTTCTGGTTTGAAATGAAGTTCATAAGTAAGTATAGAACGCATTAGATTTTTCAGTTTCTTCTTATACAGGGTGGTCCAAACTTTAACAGCAATACTTTAAAAATTGCTAGAAAATTTAAAAAAAGGGAGATTTTTTCATATAACATGAATGGAAATCCTAGCGGTTTTCAAAGTTCAATTTTTTTTTTCAAGTTTTCTTTTATTTTTCCTAGAGGAAGACAGTACTTTGATTTATTTCTGCTAGAAAAATTAAAACGCACAAAAGTGAGTTTTTCAAAAACGGTAAGTAGGTAGATACATTTTTCGAAAAAAAAGTCAAGAATAGTTTTTTCTTATAATTGATTGGAAAACTTAGTTAAGGCAAAAAAAAATTACTTATCCAGTGGCGTACCATTTTTTTATTAAAAAATATGATGGTTGACCCCGTTTCTCCGACACTGGTGGAAGTAGAGGGGCTGAATTATTTTTAGTTCATAGTATTTAATGAGTATCTAAACTGTACCAAATATGTTTGCCTTAGCTGTCTTCCTTTATAGGCCAGTCGCCACGTATTATAAAATAGCTGATGGCGGGATCAATTCCGGACAAGCTGGAAATAATTTTAGTTTTTTTTTTCATTTGATGTTAAGAAGCACGTATAAAATTTGCACCCCTAAGGGAGCCCGGATTTGGCTGCCATCTCGAGAAGAGTGACTAAAAAATAGCTCTTTTTCATTATTTGTCAATAACTCGAATCCTATAAACTTTAGAGCAAAGTATGTAGTAACCAAAATTAAAGTAAAGTAAAAACTCTATAAAAAATGTTCTATGTGGTTTTTCCATACGACAACCCGTGTCTAAGTTATATCGGCTTAAAAAAGTATTATATTATTTTCTCTATTCTAGACATATTTGTTTTCTACCAGAGAATCCTACCCCTGTTGTCTGCGAAATAAATGATTGTATTTTATTTTATTTTATTTCTACACGCATTTAGTGGCTGCGACACCACATCGGCATTATACAGACAGGGAAAAATGAAATTCATTAAAGTTCTACAGAAAGAAAAAGAATTACAGAAAGCTGTACAAACGTTTAACGACCCAGAAGATATAGAGAAAGTTGGAGAACAATTTCTTCTTTATCTATACGGATCCAAAAAATGCGACTCATTAAGTAAATACAGATACCAGTGTTTCGTAGAATCTATTACCAAAAGCTTACCAAACCTAGCATCATTACCGCCGACCAAAAGACGCAGCTCGCTTGCACTCCTTCCGTACTTACAATCAGGTACAGCTATGGTATGGAAAAATTCAAAGAATGGGTTGATGCCTATTGCTACTTCACAAGATGCAGTTCCCCAAGAATTACTTAAACTTATTTCTTGTAAATGTGCCAAAAGTTGTTATGCATCTTGTAGTTTCCGCAAAGCAGGTTTGCATTGCTCGGTAATATGTGCACGTTGCCAGGGCAAATCTTGTTCGAATACTTTGGAGGTGGCAGATTTAGACGAAGAAGACTATGAGGAGAATTTTCCTATCGATAAAAATCAATCAAGTGGATACTCTGCATGTTATGAACCAGATCCCGAATATGATACAGATGTTGAATATATTCAAACAAACACGCCGGCTACTTTACCTCGAGGCAGTACCCCGAGAGATAATGCCATTAAACTTGATTTTCCAACAATACAAATTTAGTCACCTTTCGGTCATAGTGAAAATTTCCTTTGCGTTTCTATGGAAACTTCAAGATGGCCGCAGCAGGTCTAATTTTCATTGGTATGCCAACATTGGCAACCAGTAGCAAACTAAGTTTGTAGGCCTTATCTATCGGGGGTGCCGCTCAAGGTGGTGAGGAAACAAGTACAGTTAACACCGGCTAATCGAACACGTATACAATATATCGAACTTTAGTTTTGTTCCCTTAAAATTCGATACTTCGGGTAGTCGCAAGAAAAAAACACAAAAAACATTTTTTATAGAGTTTTTACTCTTCTTCAATTTTGGTAACTACATATTTTGCACTAAAGTTGATAGGAAACGAGTTATTCACAAATACTTGAAAAAAATGCATTTATAGCCACTTTTTCCTAGATGGCGGCCAAATCCGGGCTTTGACGGGGGCGCAAATTTAACACGCGCTTTCTAACACGAAATCAAGCAAAATAAAATTTATTCCAGCTTGTCCGGATTTGCTCCCGCTATCAGTGCACCTGCCGACTGGCCTATTAGGAAAAATAAATGAAAAGTTGAAAGAAATCGAACTTTGACGCCCTGTCGTTAGGATTTCGATACATGTTTATAGGAAAAAATCTTCTTTTTTTGAAATTTTCTAGCGGTTTTTAAAGTACTGCTGATAAAGTTTGCCCCCCCCCTTACCGCTTTGGAGCTATAAACAAAATGTTCTATTTTCATTCTTGCATACGTTACAAAATACTGTTCCAAAATATTATATCCAGAATTCTAGCTTCTTCAACTGATCGAACAGGTCATCCTATAATTCCAAAATATAAATTCACATAATGGTTTGTGCATACGATTTTCTTCATGAGCATGGAAATTTCATGTTATCACAAACAAATCTACCTATAAAAGCTCTGTTAATATGACAAAACTGTGAAACATTGAACGCAAAGAGTGACCGTAAAAAGGACGGAATTGGCAATAAAGCTGGATATTTCAAATATAGACATTCAAAACGTCAGAAACTGGCATACGTATAACCACAGATTACCCCTGTTATAAGTCGCCATTTTTAGCGCCACCCCAGTCCGCAAACAGCAATGACGAGGGACGAGGCCAACGATAAAGACAGGCCATGGCGCTAACGCATAATCGCGTAGTCACGTGACCAATTTAGTCCTATATAATAAAAGGCATTTTTGGAGATAAGTAGAAAAAACGAATTTCGTAACAATTTGGCGAGTTTTCTTTCATCTATTACATTATTGGTTTTGTGCATCCAGGCTTTCTCTAATTGTTTTTTCAAAATTTTTAACCTGCCTCAGCTATTTTGGGCTGAGAATTACACGGCACTGCACTCAAATATTTTCGCATATTCTCAAAAATTGTTAGGACAGCACCTTCCTTTAGCTTAGGTGATATTCTCTATAGATAGGTATTTTTCTCACACAACACATTTGTCCACTTTAATTGTTTCACTTTCTTGAAAATGTGTTAGCCACACATACTTAAGTTTTTTTTTTATAAATTAAATTGGAATTTGACGAATCAATTTTTGGCGCAAATTTTCATCCCGAGGCAAAGCAAATGTTGTTATGGTGACATTTTCTTCCTGGCTTTTGTAATATGTATAAATATAATATAAACAGACCCAATATTTGGTATTTAGGTTATTTTTTACGAAATAAAATTGAAAACTCACCTCAGTATTCTGTAAATATAGACGAGGTTCCAGTTGACCGGCAGCGTGAAAGGCCGAATAGGAACCGTATCAGGGCGTGGGTCGACAACGAAAATCCTCGAGTAGGTACGTTACAACACTAATTTATTTCGCCCAAGGTGAATGGTGAATACAAAATACACAAACCCGAACGTGGTCAACGGGAACGACATCCTGCCACCCGGACCGTCTGAACTCGCCGATCTCCCGTAAGCAGTTCACCCGTCTGTGTCTCAGGATCCACTGTCCATTCCGGGGAAGAGAATTCCCCTTACAGCGCTCACGCGTCGGCGCGAGCGGCACCAATACTCCTGGACGGCACGGCTCCCACCCAGAGGCCATAGCGAGCGGCACCAATACTCCTGAACGGCACGGCTCCCACCCAGAGGCCATAATAACACCTGGGCGGTTCCCCTCCACCAGAACACATGCGCACTAGACACAAACTTGTTTCTAAAATATAAACTAAAACATTTAAAACTTCTCAAAACCCAGGCTGCCGCTTTCAGTTATGTGACAAATGACATGTAACGTCGCCAACGTCGGACTAAGATGGTCACGTGATTTTTGTGCGCCATGGCGTATCTTTATCGTAGGCAATGACGTCAAAACCTATAGACGTGCTGCCCCATTGTTAAAATGCCCTTTATTTTGACTCCAAGATTAAGTATATCCATACTACTCTAAAAACATGTTACAAACAAAGACAGAAAGTCAACCATCAACCAACTATACACCCGGTGATTCCCGGTTATAGTTCCTCCAGAAACACACTTAGATTATCGCATGTTTTTTCTTGTTTGGGGGCGCCGGAAGCATCGGAACTTCACCTGAAGACTCGGGGGATGGTCTAACGACGCCAGCCTCCGAGCCCAGAGTCGAAATAAGTTCGCTACGGCTCGACATAAAGGGGCAATTTCTGACAATCTCGCGTCATTTTCGGAATAATTTAATGGAGCGCTTAGATTGTGATTAGTTCTGGGCGTCAAGCGTTTATCAAAACAAACCTGTCTATAGGTTCTGACGTCATTGATCGTAGGGCTCGCAACCATGAAATATGACGTCATGCTCGGGTCTTTAACAGAGAACAACCAAGTAAGAGAATACAAACTCGGGTGCGTCGTCTTTGTTGTCGCTCAGCCAGCGGCCGCCATTACTTTGGAGGAGAAGTGAGGCCCCTATTTAAATAAAATTGAAATAGATTGTTCAGGTCTGTAACGTAAAAAATAAACGGAATGTATATGGAAAAACATAAAACTGAAAGAAACAATATTACATTAGAAACGAAAGGTGTGTACGTTTTGAAAAATAGCAATAATATATCCGGTAATATAAGTGGCTACATACAAGGGATTTTGTAGAAAGAAAGCAAATTATTTAAAAAAAATTTATTGGTGCTTCCATACAATCATTTTATTTTTATTAATCTAAAATTTCCACAGGTATACTAACAATATTCACATACTTCGCACGACTGCGAAGAAAAAACCATATGCGGCTTAGCACAAAATATGTGCCAAAATAACCTCCTGACTTCTCCTCCAAGACGCCACCCGAGTTTGTATTCTCTTACTTGGTTGTTCTCTGTCTTTAATATAGTGTTGGTCTAGCTCAGACAAACAATGTTACTAAAGAAGCATGAACATTTGACACTAAGAATGAGACTGTCAGTTTAGCAAGTTTATGCCTGCGCATAAACTTGCAGGTTGCAGGCATTCGTTGCAGTTCACCAAAGAGTGCCTATTGCAAAACTAATGCCACTATAAGTCACTACAGACCTACTCAAATTCCTAGTGTACAGCCACCAAGAACTATTTTGAATTATATATAGAAAGCAAAAAAAACCGTCGCAAAAATAATGGGAATTTGGCATATGGAAATTAAAAACATAGCAGAGGCTACATGCAAGTATATTTTAGCTTGGCCATTGTTCGGATATATTTTCTAAATTAAAGAAAATCTCATAAATTTTTGAAATAGTGTGGTTCTGCTAGATACAATTTTTATATATTCTTCTGTAAGAACTTACCAAAGATATACTTACCAAATTATGTTGAGTTTAAGCATCCCGTTTATTTTAGCACTCCCGTTTATTTTAGCACTAACACTAGTATGTGGTAGTTGCACAGGCAAATAAATCATGGTTAAAAGTAATTAATTAATTTGAAATGTTTTGATTGATATTTTAGACTTTTTGCTGAAGGCGCGGGTATTAATTTTAATCTCTAAAACCTGAATACGCGCAATTCTCTTCCCACACCTCCAGCTATGTTTAGTTTTTGAAATATCATGTTGCCACCTGCTGATGAGTTTGACTATCTTTATAACCTAAAATATGCTCTTGATGTATGTTGCCACAGAAATATTCCAAAACGTTTTTCTCCAATGGACAGAAGATATATGCCTAATCGTAACTTACATAAACGTAATTCGCTCCTTAATAAAGGAACCCTACAAGAGACTTCAGATGCGCCGGTAATTCAATATTAGGTACAGATATATTACTTATAAAGGGAAGGGCAAGTTCAAGCACCGCCCCAAAGATGGAAAATAGGAGGACTGTTTTTGTGAATAGTTATTCAACCTCATCTAAGTCATATCAGTAAAATTATTTCAAGGCATTCTTAAAAAAGTAGACACAATTCGTTTTAGTCCTATGATTTTCGTTGATGTGAACTAAATGCGGTTGAATAAAACTATTCCCAAGCAATGATGGGGTGGTAGCGGTATAGCATCCGGTACAATACCGAGTGTGGCGTGTAGAGAATTCCGCGGATCGTGAGGCTATGAACTTGTACCTATCGAAGCTGGAAGTAAACAGTGATAGTGTTTTTATTTTGATACATATTTGCTCATTTTGTGCTTAGTTTTGTGTTTTGTCTGCTAATGCAGTCTCTGCAAACAACGTGCATCCGTTGTGGGAAATTTTCCTAAATACACGCCCACCAATTATTGTTGATTGACTTTGAAATCCAAAAAGGTAATAAATTCACTTAGACTATGCATACATTTTTTGAAATATCTGGGAAAAGGTACAAAAAGTAAATTTACGATATGTTGTGCAACTTTAACAAAAACACTGAACATATTTTTCTTTTTTTGGTTGATTTTTTAATTTTTTAAATTTCGAATTCGTATTAAGCTATTTTCTTACCTGTGGTTAAATTTTTTTTACATCATGACTGAATCACCCTGTATATGTCACAACTAAACTGGTTGTTTAGCAGTGATTTTACTTTTCAATTTAAAAAATATCCTTCCAGTGGCGAAAAGCGTAATTAGTCATTAAATTAAATTAATCAGGCTGCGCCACAAAGAAATTTCCAGCACTTTTTAATTTTTTAAATTTCGAATTCGTATTAAGCTATTTTCCCACCTGTGGTTAAATTTTTTTTACATCATGACTGAATCACCCTGTATATGTCACAACTAAACTGATTGTTTAGCAGTGATTTTACTTTTCAATTTAAAAAAATATCCTTCCAGTGGCCAAAAGCGTAATTAGTCATTAAATTAAATTAATCAGGCTGCGCCACAAAGAAATTTCCAGCACTTTACTTTATACCTTCTTAGACCGTACAGGATGAGCGAAAAGTATCTTCAGAACTACAAAAATATATTTATTTATTTTAATATTTAAATTTATAATTATTATTAAAAAATGAAGGCTTCAAATTGCGAGCCTTGTGTCTCAAAAATCGATTCCGAAAAGAAAACTTATTTTCAAGTCAAGTTCAGTTACATTGTGAAATTTGGTATTACACTTCCCAAACACTCATTTTATTGCATAGGTAACCCAACGTTGTTGCAAAAATTTATGAAAATTTAATTTATTTATGAATTCAGAATTGCAAATTTCCGACTTTTCCGTTTTTCCCACAATGGCAAAGAAAAAGTGTATATATTTATATGTAGGTATGCATTTTACATAAAAATATATTTTCTAGTAGGTAGGTACCTAAATTTACTATACTCAAAGAAATTTATCAAAATAGGCCATTTTTATTTCAAAATTTGGATTCTGTCAGAACTCATAATGACTATTTGCTCTATACTCAAAAATTAAGGTTACTCTTGACAAAATTGTACGTTATCTTACTTTGTCCATTATAACATCTATCAACACTCTTTGCAACGAATAACGACTCTCCCAAAAAATACAAAGTAAAAGTTTACAAAGATAGTTAAGTCCACCATAACTGTTTAATGGGGGCAACAATTATCAAATCTGATGAATTGATTACGAATTCCTTATTCAATGGTATCATGCAAGAGATTTTGAGTTTTTGACCATCTTTACGTTTTTGGCGACATGATTTGATAGCCGTACTTACACTGCCATGTAAAGTACATAGCCACATTCACCGCTTTTCCCTAACACACAAGAACGAAGCTCCAAGCATTTTATATTTGATTTTTTTTAATATTTTTATATCTTTAGTGAAAACGGTGCTTTCTAAAAATTTATTGATAAAATTTCCATCACTGGTGATTCTACATGCCTACGACAAAAGTGAATTCACATTCAGGGTGAGTAAAAAATATGGAAAATTGCTATTAATTTCCGAAATATTCCTTATTTTTAAAAAGTTTTTAGGTGTAGTGTACTGAATTATCCATTAAGAAGTCCAGACTTTTCAAATTGTTCACCATTTTGCTTATCAAAAGCTGTCACACGGGCCAAGAACATTTTGCAACTCCAAAATATGCAGACAACACAATTAAATTTGCGTGTTCCATTACTTAAACCCGTAGTAGTACTCAGTTCAGCCCACACAATGTGCGTCTACCACGTCAGCTTGCGTATAGTTTGTCTTGTAGACCGTCAGATAGTGACATATTTAGGTGCCCCATTTTCGCATAAAGCTTCGAAGAGGGTTGAAAAGTACATCGATGTAGAGTAGAATGAAGGGAAATTTACGAGTGGCACCTGGGGATAACATATGGAAAATTCGATTTTCTTTAACAGAAATAAAAGGTGTCTGTTGCCCATATTTTCACGCAAGCCGTGTTCACTAAATGATTAATTAATAGAACCTGGAATCGGAAAACCAAAGGCTTGAGTGTTGCAGGTGGCTAAAGGGTTGAAATAAGGGCATAATCTTGTAAGGAAAAACCGAGATTTTGGCCGATTGTTCCAAGCCTATCGAAAGTATGAAAATCGTCACTATCCCGAAAAATATAAAAAAACATTATACATAATTAAAATATTATATACAGAGTGTCTCACTTAAGAGTGAAACAACCTTATAACTTCTTTAATTTTTATCGAAATTTTTATCAAAGGTTCCAAAAAATTAGTTGCCTACTCCAAAGTCAAAGTCACAGCCACCTGCGATGTCACAATTTAAAATACTAAAAGAAGTTGTTCAGAATCGATCCAGGACCCTAAGACCAAAATTTTGTCAAAATAAAAAAATATTAAATATAATAATAATAAAGAGTGTCAGATCAGTATCGAACTATTCTAAGAAATAACCGAATTCCAGAAACGCGACTTAACGCTATCAAACGGGAAGTTGAGCTAGAGATCCACGGCGAACACATAGACATAGATGACAACAACCACAATGGGGAACTTCAAGCACCTGGACAACAACTAGAAGCCGAAACGGTAGAACCAACAACCGAGAGTCTGGAATCGGTTAACGAAGAACATTTTGAAGGCTTAAACGCACATATGAGACAGGCAGTATTGCGATACGAAGGCACAGACCCACTGAGCAGGCCACCGCTACCAAGATTAAATTCTTCCAGGAAACTTGCGATCGTGCTCGATCTTATGAACACAAGAATTTTACCAAACTATGTTTCAGTGACACCAACATTAGAACGTATGCACATGTTAATCTACTGTGCCGCAACGGCAGTCACCACTGTAATGGGTGCCAAGATCCGAACGGCCCAAGAGTTGAATCGTGCAAGACCAGAACTACGAATGGCTCAATGGGAAATGCGACTAAATAGGAAGATCGAGAGTCTCCGTAAAGACATAGGACAAGTGACGGAATATATCAGAGGAGTTAGAACTGGAAGGATCCAGAGGGCGGTGCAGGCAATAATGAGCCGCACCCAAATGCATTCTCGGCATGACCCCGCGAACATCACTGCTCAACAATGTCTTGACACATTAAAACAAAAACTTTCGGTTTTCGCAGGGCGTCTGAGGAGATACAAGGCTAGTAACAACAGGAAACGAGACAACAAACTCTTTGAACGAGCAGAAAAGGGTTTCTACCGTGCTTTTAATTCTAGCGCCGATGCCACAAATGCGAGTTACCCTAGCAGAGAACAGGTCGACGGTTTCTGGAGAAATCAACTTGCCACACCAGGTCCATACAATGTCAGTGCAAGCTGGATCAGCGAAGAACGCGAGATGGGCCGGAACTATAGCCAGATGCAACACGAGCAATTCACAACCGCTGAGATCGCCGATGTCATCAGGAATTCCCACAACTGGAAGGCACCAGGTCCAGATCATCGCCAAAATTATTGGATTAGGAAGTTGTGGCAACGAAACCTCCACATGGCTTATGTGGACTACAAAAAAGCATTTGATTCCGTACCTCACGACTGGCTCACAGGTATCTTAAAGCTGTATAAAATAGATCATCATACAGTTTCCTTTTTAGAACACGATATGACAACCTGGCGCACTAAGATACAACTCAGAACCGCAAACAGTAACATCGAGACCGACACAATCAACATCCGAAGAGGGATTTTCCAAGGAGATTCACTCAGTCCACTGTGGTTCTACATGGCGATGAACCCTCTATCACATCGGTTGAACTCTACAAAATATGGCTTCGCTATCAAAAGCAACAACGCAGAAGCGATCAAGTTGAATCACCTATTATATATGGATGATTTAAAACTGATCGCCGCAACCAAAAACCAACTAACGCAAATGCTTAAAATTGTAGAGGAGTTTTCCAGGGACATCGGAATGCTGTTTGGACTGGACAAGTGCCGCACCCTTAATATCATCCGGGGAAAGCTCGAACAAAGCGCACACGAGATGCAGGACGGCCAGGAGATCGAAGCAATGAGCATGGGAGATACATACAAGTATCTCGGGATGAAACAAGCTCAAAGGATAGACCATCGAACAATGAAGACTGATGAATTCATTCGTTAAGAATTCATCAAGAGAGTTAGACAAGAACTGATCTTAACAGCAGGAATTTGTTTAAGGCCCTGAACACGTATGCGTGCTCTGTACTCAGCTATTCGTTCGGAATAGTGAATTGGACCAACACGGACATCAACAACCTACAACGAAAAGTTAGGACACTACTGACAAAAGCTCATAAACATCATCCCCGGAGCGCCGTAGAAAGAACAACTCTGCCACGTCAACTAGGAGGAAGAGGATTGGCAGACGGAAGGCTTCCTACTGGCCATACAAGATCAGGTTATACCAACTCGCAACTACCTAAAATTTATTGTGGGAGATGCATCGGTAGTGGATGACAGATGCAGATACGGGTGCCCAACTTCAGAAACAATCCAGCACATAACAGGAGGATGTCAGATGTTCGCATCAACGGAATATAAGGAACGACACGATTCGGTTGCCAAGATCTTGCACCAGGGACTGGCGAAAAAACTTCTGCTTGTGCAGGCAGAGAGGATCCAATATTACAGCTACACACCGGAGCCCGTTCTTGAGAACAGCAACTACAAGATGTACTGGGATCGTACAGTTCTGACAGATCAACGAGTTGCCCATAACAGACCGGACCTTATAATAGTTGATAAAATTTCTAGGAAGACAACTCTGATTGATGTGGCCATCCCGAACAACAACAACCTGCGTGTGAAGCAAGTCGAGAAGATCGCGAAGTACAGAGACTTAGAAGAACGAATTAGAAGGCAATGGGAAATGAACAACGTTCAGACGATTCCAATCATCGTGTCAACAACTGGTGTCATACCAAAAAGTTTTCTGAGAAACATCAAAGAGCTGGGTCTAACTGATAATCTTTACAGGTCCATGCAGAAAGCGGTACTACTTGCGACAGCCCGAACCGTCAGGAAATTCATGGGGAGTGCAGGAACGTCCAACAACATCAATGTCACCTAAGGCCCGATAACATGGCAAGGGTCTCGTCCGAGCCAGATCCTTATGGTATCCGGGATACCCGGGATCTGAGTGAATGTTCCCCAGAGAGGGAGTGCGAATGCCTTTTGGCTAAGTCGATATAATAATAATAATAATTCTCACCCTCACAATACTCCAAACTAGGAGTACCCCAGAAGCAACCACATGCTTGTGCGGGGGAGGGTAAAAAAATTAAACTCCTTAAATAGCAATTTAAGAATTTTCTGTTTAGAAAAGTGTGCCATGGAAGTTTTGAAGGCTGGTTGTTTTCAAAAAGTAATCATTTCTCAAAATACAATTAAAAGCTACAAAACAAATTTCAATTTTTTTTAAATTTTTACTTCTTATATTTTTTAATTATAACAAAATTTTGGATTTAGGGTTCTGGATCGATTCTGAACAACATTTTTAGTATTTTTTTTTTTTTTAAAAAAAGCCTACGACTTTCGGATTTTTAGCTTTGATTGTGGCATCGCAGGTGGCTTTGACTTTGATGTAGACAACTAATTTTGTGGAAATAAGTATATCCATACGTTATCCCCATGGCCCACTCGTAAATCTCCCTTCATTCTATTCAACATCGATGTACTTTTCAACTCTCATCCAGGCTTGTATGCGAAAATAGGGCACCTAAATCTGTCACTATCTGACGGTCTATAGTGATATCAACAGAAAGGAGCTTTATTTTGTAACAGTATAACTTACGCTTGCATAATAATACAAAAAATGCAAGAAGAGAAATCGTTGATCCCGGTGGAGTAGCTACTAAAACGCCATGAATATTCCCATATTTATCTATTGCAGGAATTGCATTATATCCAACATTATTTTTTTTATTATATCCAACATTATTCTTCTTATCACGACAACTTGCGCTCGGTAATGTCAAGAGTGAAAAGGATGCAACGACTTGTCATACACAGAGGATTTTTCTGCGCATTCTAAAGATTTGGCTATACACCGTAGTCTTCATGCGAAAACTCCGACACCCCTATGCTCTAATTTCTGCAGATAGAGAAAAAAATGTTTTATATAAAAGTTGTAAGGCAACTATCAGGCTTGTGGATTATACAGAGTGTATCGTAAAAGTTGGACAAAATATACATTTTTCGTTTTTAATAATATTTACCCCGTATACCTACTTATTTGTGTATATTTTCAAAGAGACAATTTTTCTGATTGCAAAGATATACAGTGCCCACCAAAAAGTCTGCACCATATGGGAAAAATTTTTAGTAAATAACTTACGGAAAATTTGTTCGCGGCATCAGGTTTTGCTTGCTCTAGAACCAAAATTGACATAATCAAATGTTGTGACGTAGTCTTTTTTATATGTCAAATTTGACATTAATGAAAAAAATTTCCGAAAAATGGGCTTATTTAACCGAATTTCGAAAAAAGTCATAGGACAAATATGTTTCCTTAGCAATTTTATACCCCTATGCAAAATTTCAAGAGCCTACTACGATTTTTATATTTTGCCCTTTGTTGGATATTATTGGACATAATATTTTAAATTTTCTAGATATTTCTGATCAGATCAGTATGACAGAAATATTTGTGTATTTTTACAACCATTTACTATAGAAAGAAGTTTTTAAATCCATTATTTTTGGGACAATACACCTTGGTACCCTACAAATTTCATTTAAGTAATTTTTTTCTAACTCGAAAAATAAAGGCTCTAGGGGTGGGTCAAAATATACGGGAACACCCTGTACATATAATGTTTAATACTTACTTTTTAATTTTTATTAATATTTTAGACACAACTATCGACTTAGTGTCGCCTATCCATAAAGTGGTGAAAATGAGAAATATATTGCCATTAAGGAAACTGTATTATCGCACTTTATTTTTTAAGAAATCAAAAATTTATTAAAATGGCACCAAACTATAAAATGTTTTCAAAACCAACTTTATATTGCATATCAAGAAGGCCATATTAAAACATTTAAACATTTGATTAGAATACACAAATACCTGGCGATTTCTTGCCCCCCCCTTTCTAGGAAACTGATAAAAATGTAAACCTACATTGTTAGGATTTACGAACGAATATCACTGTGGGAAAATCGGTTCGACTAGAACTGTTTTTACAAAAGTACAAATAAGTTTTCAAGTTATTACTTTAAAGACACCGAAAAAAATGAGGGTACATCTAATTGGTGTATCACTCTGAAGTAGGGTTTCACAATTTTCAAGAAATTTCTTGATCTTGATTTGATCTTGACCTGAATTCAAGAAATTTTCAAGTCAAGAACTCTGAAACTGTTTCCAAGACAAGTCAAGATTTTCTATTTCAAGATCAAGATTTATTGTCAAGAAACCAATAAATTCTTGAATTTCTTGAAATAAAATTTTATTAGTAGAGACCGGATAGAAAAGCGCAAAAAATGAAAAAAAGTGCTTAAAAAAGCACAAAATTTGCCAAAAAAGCATCAAATGAGCAAATTAAGCGAAAATATATGTTTACAAATTATGTAAACATACGTGAAAAAGTTCAAATAACCACAAAAGGAAAGAAAAGCATACCTAAAACCTCAAAAAAAGCAAAAAAGAAACACAAAACAGCTTTCGCAATATACTTAGTTTTGGGTAATTCGTGATGCTTAAAATCCTGTCTTTACTAGAGACTGGAGAAAAAAACGCAAGAAAATTGAAAAAAAAAACAAAAAACTGTCGCAATATACTTATAGTTTTGCATAATTCGTGTAGAAATTAAATATATCATCAAAATTCAGCAATAAGCATAATGCTTAAAATCTCTATTTATTAGTGACTATAAAATAATAAATGGTAATTCCCAGGGACTCTTTAAAATAATGGGACCCAGCATGTCACAGTCTATTACATAGGAAAAGTGAAGCCTTGTTTTCTGTATATCTCCAAGGAGACCACATAAGTGGGCTGGTACAAGGTTATGTTATATGTCAGTGTTCAACTGCCATCAGGTTTTATGTGATAGACAGTGCCACAGATTCTAAAGGAGGCAAAAAAGTTCCCATCATAATTCACAATTTTTAACTTTTCTAACTTCCAGATAGTCAGTTAAAGGTAATGCGGCCGCCTGTAGTAGTCCCAATAATTATTGCAACCAGATTTTTCTTGTCTCACCTTTAGTAATCCTACAATTCCCATTACGTGGGCATTACGTATAAGTAAGTAGTTCAAAACAAAAATGGTATTTCCTAAATATTAAATTATTAAGCAGGTAGCTTCAGTCAGGTCTTTTTTTAAACAGTTTTTATCTACAACTATAAGTTTATTTTACGTTTGTGAGGTACCTTGGGAGAGAAATAAAATTACAAAAATGAGCACCGAGAAAAACTACATGATAACATGATTAGAACTAAGTACAAGACCTAATCTTATTAGTCCATCCCGAAATCTGTGAAAGTTCTTTGGGTAGATACATTCAACAAGGGAAGAAAGTTCAAGTACGTACCTATTATACCTACATAATATTACAAATGGTTTGAGGAACCTGGTAACAAGGTGCAATAGCGACAAATTCTCAAATAAGCAAAATCGGCACTGACTTACCATACTAAATACTTATATTACTTAAATTCCTGGAAATAATTGCAGGAAACCAAATTCAAATATAAAATAAATTGGATTCATTTGGCACTTGCCATATTCTGTGTTTGTTGACAGAACATTGTCAAGTCTAATTTTTAGAAATCATATTAATTTTTATTAACAATCAAAGTACCTGTTATATCCATAGATTCTCCAATAAAATTGCATACTTGGCATCATTGAGACCATTAGAATGGGGAAAGAAACGGCCTCACTTTGGAAAGTATAATGCTGGGTCCCCTTACTTTAAAGGGTCCCTGGTAATTTCTATGATAATCGGTGGTGCATACTTTAGATTTTAATATGAATAAAAAGTATTAATATGAATAAAAAAAAACACGTCTATAAAGCATACAAAATTAATTAATCATAAATAAAAATCTATGATTATGATAAACAAAACAATATTCTTTTTATAACAAAAAACAAAAAAAATAAAAATGAACTTACAAATGCAGCAAACAAAACATATTCATGATATAACCCAAAACAAAAAAATAATAATGAACTTAAAAATACAACAAGCAAAACAATATTCTTTTTATAACACAAAACAAAAAAAAATAAAAATTAACTTACAAAATATTAAAAAAATAATAATAATACCTCCTGCTTATTGGACGCATCCAAGTTGGATACGTCGGGATTTGAGAGCCGCATGAATTTAAACACATTAAACTTCGCGCGTCGCTTCTTTTCAAGCAGTTTCAAGAAATTTCAAGAAATCTTGAATTCCAGTCAAGACTTTTGCTTTCAAGAAACCGTCGAGCCAAGACATATTTAATTTCTTGATCTTGAATTTCAAGCCAAGTCAAGAAATTACGTTCAAGTCAAGATTTCTGGACTTGATGAAACCCTACTCTGAAGATACCTGAATAGTGTTTTATACTGCGAAAATATTTCATATTTTTATTTAACGTAAAGCAAAATATGTTTCATCTTGTAAAAAAAATATTGATTAAGTGAAATAAATAGACATTATTCATTAATCGCATTTGCCTGAACCCGTGATTGGCTCTTTGCTGCATCATTAGTTTTTCGAATGTTGTGTTTTTTATTCACAATATTGCCATGTGACTGTTTGTTACTAATAGAGATATTATCATCATTAGTGTCATTTTTTTATGAAATTAATCGATTCAGACTTTATTATGTGTGTGTGTGCCGCTTGTCGCGACAAGTCGTTGCCCCCTTCATTTTTTTGACATCAGCGCTTGCCCAATTTCTCATGATGGCCAAAGACTCTTTTTTTAAGATGAATAATGTCTAAATATGTAATTCGGGAACCACGCAAGGACTACATTTTATTGTGCGGTCTTTAGTGGTGTGAATGGGACCCTTTATATTTGAAAGGAAGATTGGAGACTTTTGTAGAATATTCCTAACCAATAATATATCTGCAAATTGCAGATCAGCTCTTTTTATAAACATTTTTTATTTCTCCGGAACCACCTTAATATATCCGGAAGCGGCTTAACGGGCTTAGAGAGCGAGGCGAGTTCTAGGTATGTGCCAAATTTTAAGTCCATGGCTACAGAATTATTGTATAGTCTGTGATTCCTAGCGAAAGTCTTAAAATGTCCGGAAGTCTCTTAAGAATTTAGATTACCGCCAATAGGTTTCGTGAGCAACGTAAGACCTAACGTCACACCAGTTTTCAAGTAGATATCTTCAAAATAGATATCAAAATTATAAAGGGGCCCACTCACGCAGAAGGACGACGGCACAATCAAATGGATCCTTTTTATTAAAAAAAAGATCTGTTTGAGAGGAGGTGAATAGGAAAATAGCGAGTGATATTTCGTTTTATATGTTTTTGGGATTTAAAAAATCAAATTATGGCATTGTTTTCAAGAAAAGATAATAATGATGAGGGGGAGGTCCAAAAATTGCCAATATGTCGGTTTCTACATTAATAGTAGATTGGCAGTGTTTTTTTTTAATGGCAAAACATGGTTTCTTTATATTTTTTTAATGTCTTGGGATACGGGTGCCTAAACATTTTTAATATATTTCCATAAAAAAACGAGAAAAACAAAATTCATTGCGATATCAATGAAGTTATTTATATTAATATAAATTGAAACTTGCCAATTAATGAGCAAAAAACACTCAAAAACGTTTATTAAAAGAAAATTTATTTAGGGAAATAAAATTATGTCTCTAGGTGTATCAGATATCAAATCAAATTTCAAACAATCGTCTTATCTATTTTATTGGGAATAAAAACCAGAAAATCAAAGTTGGTTTTAAATTTTACATTTTTTATATAAACATTTTCTTCGATATATTTTACGAAAAAGGCTTTTCTTGAACCAAAAATAAGTTTTCTACCAAAGCAGGCCTAAATCGCCAAACGTCAAATTCCAACTCATATTTTTTTATCTTTCGCACCTATAGCACAGTATAATAATAAACCAGTAGCCCAAGTTAGTCGAAGCGCGGGGGCTGAAAATATTTGAGAGTCACGCTACTGTATATTCTGTGCCTATAGTGCAGTAAATCCAGGGACGCTTTGTATAATCAACTTTCCATGCATTTTACTTACCATGTAAAATAATTGTGTTCAAATTTTGTGAATATGAACAAATTGAGAAAATTTCATATATAACCTGTTTAAATTTGATCGAAACATAAATGCAAATTACAGCTTAACCATTACAGTAGAATACACAAATAGCAAAGCACGCACTCTAAAAGAAAATTAAAAATGTCCAGGTTCAATCGAAACAACTATAATAAAATTATACTACTACACGACACATATATATGTAGGTATAGGTAGATACCTATATAAAGTTGAAACCAGAACTTCTGGGAAGTGTTCTATTTTTCGATATTAGAATGTATTATAACAAGAGTAATATTTTATCATTGTGTTATGTGACCGTGTTTCGAGATGAACACCCAGTTAGAAAATAATGAAAATAGTCCATATTCTTGAAGTGGAGTAGGAGAATACAAAACGATGACTCAAGTCCCAGCTCTACAAGCTCTGCTGAGACTGTGAAGCATACCCCTTGTTTTGCGGTTAGTTAGGAGTTAAATATGGGAGTCTTTTTGTAGACAATTTTGACATTTTGTAGAAAAAGTTATTTTAACACCTTTCGTTTTCGAGACGGGCGAAATAGTCCAATAAAGGTGTTGCTTTGGATCTGTCCCCTGAGGAGCCAACCAAAAGATTACACTAGAACTCCTGGTAATTAAAAGTCATGAAAACATTAAAACAAAATTATTACTAAAATGCAAAAAGAAATACAAATAATAACAACAGTAATTAAAAAAATAAATCATGGACCCGCCGCACCACGGCTCTGGAGCGTTGTGTCAACTTGTCTCGACAAGCTTTGCACGTAACAAGTAATGCAGGAGTCTTGCTAACAAGAGTCTTGGTACTACTTGGACTCTTGCTGCGATGACGTCACTAAACGAAAATGCAAGAACAAGAATTTTCAAGAAGTTTTGCTTGCAAGACAAGATTTTTCCAGCAAGAGTGGGACAAGACAAGAATGAATTTAATTTCTTGTCTTGCTTTGCAAGACAAGAATAGGCCTAGCAAGAAAGGAAATCTTGTCTTGTGAAACACTAGTCAGAAGAAAAGCCGTCACTTCAGCAATGTCTGAACTACCGAAAATGTTTATTGTAAGTTGAACTAGAAAACAAAGGTCAAAGAATGGATGGGACCGAGCGCGCCAATTTACTCTAGGTTGACTCAAGACTGGTTAGCAACTAACTACATAAAACTATTTTGGGTCATCGGTCCTAGGTCCTAAGTTACCTCGGTATGAATTTACCAAGAACAACTAAAGAGAATTTACCAAAAAATTCGGGAAATCGATGAATCCACCATCCAATCACTTATGCGGCACTTAAAAATAAGATTGCGATCGACTGAAGATCATGGGCCGCTAGCTGCATTATAATTTATTTGGATTGTTAAGAAATGATGTTAACAGTTGTTTATTACATACTTAGTTTGAATAAAGTTGAAAATTTGAATTATTAGCAATATTTTAGTTTTTGTCTCGAAACAATAATAATTGTTACATACGTTAGACCTATGTTTATAGTAACTTTTTATCTCAAAACGACTTTTCTACAAAATATCAAAGTATATCTGCAAAAATCGGACACTCTGTCAATTTTTATGGCTTATTCACAACGAGCGCAATCGAATGCGAACGAATATAACAAAACGGGCTGTGATTGTTGGTCGCCAGATAGTTATATTTTTTTCATAAACCAGAAACTGAGTGTAGAAGATGGACCTCAAATAAAAAGATTTAATGATAACTTTTTGAGTTAAGTTTTACAAGTCTGTAGGAAATCACTCAGCTTTTTACAACAACTATTAAATTAAAAGTTAGCTAAACTTATCGTTAGAAAGTTCTTTATATAAAACTCAACTTGTTAGAACAGTTGCACAGCCACACGTCACCCAGACTCCTTTGGATACGGTGTGCACTTCCACAGCTAGCTCTCGCTGGAAGCAGGTCGTGGGTTTTGAGTGGGGTTCCGTGATGTACTGCGGCTGGTACCAATTTAGTCCGATCGTGGTTGGTTGGTGGTGGTGCTGCAATGCTTAGTCCTTCCCTCTTTGGTGTGGTTACATGTAACGAGAAATCAAAACCACAGTGTCCGTTCTAACACGTAGAAAATAAGTCAGTGACTTTTACAAGATCACTATTATAGTTATGTTAAATTGTTAAATTTTATATTATAATAATACTACTGTGCACAGTGACAGCCTAAGTAATTTCCAATAAATTATAAAATGTACGTAGAAATCAACAATCAAATTGGGATACTCCCGACTTGAGAAAAACGGTTAAAACGTGATGCAATATAAGAGCTTGTACTGCTGTACTACAATATAAGAGCTTGATTTCCTTGACACTTAATAAAAAACAAATGTAATCAATTTAAATATTAACCAAAAATTACTGAAATTTGATCAGCAGATAACAGAAAAAAAATTGGGCTTCTTCTCTACTCAAGACTTTAATAGGAATATAAAGAAAACAATTTGTCATTTAACCAACAAGGCTACGGTACTCAAAAAGTGGCTGATTTAGTGCAAAAGAATAATTCGAAACGATATGGTAAATACTCTGACCCAATGAACTATTATTCCGTGTGCTAATGAATTGAAATCGGTGAGTTCTTTTCACCGCAAAATTTAATATAAAATAACAATAAAAACGGGTCTGATAAGGTGATCAGCCGGTAGCTAGTGTTCCCCAAATGTACAGCCAACCTGGGTGGTGAGATATTTTTCGCAGAGACGGCAAAGCCAATATTAAAAAATGAAAAATCTAAAAATACTCACCCCAAATTGCTGTTTCGCAGCAGCCAGAACCAAAAGCCATCAACCTTCGCTACTCAGCCTCCAAGGGTATCCTCACGACCGCTTGGTCCGTGGAAAACCTTACACGACCGACGATACTCCGGTGTGGTCACATGAAAAATTAAAGAAAAACCAAAATATCAGCCTAGCACAGTAAACTTAATTATAACAGTCTTTTTTACACTAAATCACGCTATAAAAAGATGAAACCTATGCACGATGAACAAAGATTGAAAAATTCCAAAAGAAAAATCAAACGTGCATAAACTAAATCAGTACCGCAGCTGTTGTCTCGACGACGAGCAGAGAGGAAAAGCTGGGGGGAAATTGCCTGTCACTCCCACCTATCCTTGGTCTCCCGAGACCACCAAAACATAAAGGTTAGGTTTCTTCTTCGTCAAACAACCAACATAATATTATTTTAGACCTTTGTTCTTATACATACCTCATTAATTTTAATTTGTTAATTAATTGTTTAATTAATGAATTTGTTTACTGCTAAATTGGAAAGGCAAAGAAACAACGTACCTGTATATGGATAAATTATTGCGAAATTTGTAAATTCCAGGTATCCGTAGTTCATTTACTGTGTATGACTGGTTGCCTAATGGTGGCGGTAATTTGTAGTTCAAAATCCGCGGTAATTTCGTTACACGAAGAAAGGATTACCTAGCATTCATTTGCAATTTTTATATTACAGAACAGAAAATATACTTCGTAGTATATAAACTTCGTAGTATATTTTCTGTGATTACAGCTAAATCATTCACTATTAGCTCCCGTTCGTTCTCCGTCGCGCTTGGTGTATAAATGCACATTAATAATCTGTTAGAATGTTGCTTTGACTCTCACAAAACCGGTGCTTGTGTTGGTGTTCTAGGGAAAAATACCCCGAACATATTTTGACATATTATAAACACGACCAAACTTAGAAAGATTTTGATCGCGATTATTTTGCGTTTTGCAGTTTGGTCTAGCATGAGCTGTGTATTCCGGAAATCGATGTTGCGTGAATCAAAGTGGACATTTGCCTGGTGTAAGCGAAGTTTAAAGTTGTATTCCGCGTGGTTTAACAGAATGAAATGCCCAACAAATTGGTGCCCGATCTTTTAAAATCAAAAGCAAATACTTTTCGAATCAAATTTGAAGAGTTGCTTTTTAAATGCTTAGTTATGCATCTAGCTGGCGTGGTCACCACGGAAACATGTGTTTATTCTATCTGTTCATATGCTGCCTTAAAAAATGATTAACATACCAGGCGGCTGAGAATAAGATAAATGTTTCCAGAGGTTCTATTTGCAATATTTGCACCCAAATTCGGAATTTACGACTATAGTCTATCCAAGTTACAGCGGCAGTAGATATAAACAAAATCACATGGACTCGTTGCGATCGATTAGCAGGGTCGGACTAATATACGAGATTCTGCAACAAGTATGCTCGCGATCCCACCTATGCAGGAAACTCGACTGAGGGAAGAGCCGGCCCTGCATTCTGCTCGCCGCGTCAACACTTGAGATTTTACGATGGCCAGACCAATAAGAGAATAGGTCACATCGTGGTTGCTAATGTTTTAATTCACTGCCTCTGTAACTTGGATATGGTATAAGTATCTAAATCACCCGCCATCCACCCGCATATGTATGTATGTCGCTACAAACGCTTTGCCCCCACCGACAACCGCAACCCCCTAGCCGTAGCCTACTGAACTAATTACGCGTGCCTATGTCTGTCGGGTTGTAGCCGGATCGGAGCGCTCGTCCCGCACCGGCGACAGCGCGCCGCCGACCGCCCAGCCGCCCCCGCTGCCGCCCCCGCGCTTCCCCAACAGCGCCGTCTGACAATGGGGAAGTCTCCAAGCCGTCACCTTCAGCCTACTGCCACTACCGCTGCCCGCGCCCCTGCTCGCCATCGAGAACCGCCTGGTGGAGGAGATTGCGCAGCGCAGCAAGGCGTGCGCCACCTACCTCCGACACAGTTTCAAGAGACCCCATCAGCACTAGTCGTCGCCCAGACGG
Organism: Pseudeuparius sepicola; assembly: GCA_963920635.1. Classification (NCBI taxonomy): domain Eukaryota; kingdom Metazoa; phylum Arthropoda; class Insecta; order Coleoptera; family Anthribidae; genus Pseudeuparius; species Pseudeuparius sepicola. The sequence goes on along the minus strand of OY987302.1, from coordinate 37,810,151 downwards.
AGTCGCAGTGATATTTGTGCGTTAGTGATACATGTAAACATAAAACAATTTTTTCAGAGGTTCTTCATGGCCTTAATATGCTCAGTTACCAGGAAATATTAACGCCGCCAGTGCCGTAGATGTTGTTGTGTAAACAAGACGGACCGTTACGGGCAACGTGCGCCCAGCAACCTTACCCTACGTACTTAAAGCTCCACTACTGAGCGAAATAATTTTCTCCCAGAGCTGGATTCGGATTTAGTTCACGTGAATTTTGTTTTTAACTGTTGCATTTAATTCTGAGCAATACGACATTCTTTCAGACTTTTGGTTGCAATTTTTTTACTCGTCGGATCACGCTTCACGAAATAAATGAACGGCGTGAGGATGTGTGTATGTTTCTGGTGTGTACCAGCGTTCGGTACTTATGAAAACATGTATCGTCTAGGAGCCCCTGCTCACATTATAAATTACATCCTAATGTGTTCAGTTTTTAAACAGTAATCCTTTTTAGAACCATTTTACTTTCGTTTTCAAGGCTGTGATAAGCGATAAAAATTTGGTACGAATATTAAAATTTACCCGAATTTATCGTCGCTTTGTTAAATTTTTGTTTAAGCTGTGTACAATAATGCGAACTTCGTACCCCTACTTCGTCTATTATTGTCTGGATTTATATTATCAAATTTTGAAAAACATTGCCAATATCGATATAAAATGTTTGGTATTCAGAAAACTTGTGTATATAAAAATTGTTACCTGTTTATTTCTTTCGATTAAATTGTTTAACTTTTATAAAAACGATCTGAAAACTTGCAAAAATTATTTTGCTGGCAGCACAGATAGCGACACGTAACTTAAAACTTAAGAGTGGTCTATAGTCTACCAGTTTTAAATTTAGCAATTTAGTGTAGTGACGTGTCAACTGTCAACCTCAATTCTGGATTTTCTAAAACCTGCTTTGTTCGCTGTATTTCTAATTCAAATTCGTTGTATTTATAATTAAAAATCATGGCAGTGGTTTTTTAAATGCAAATATTTGGTTCAAAATAAACACAAATAAGTATATGATATATTTTTGCTTACAATGAAGTCATCATATGCACTAAATAAATAATATTTACTTATTTAACTCAACAGAAAAGTAATATTTTTGGGATGACGAGATATGAACTGAATACAGAATCAACCTAGTCATTCTTTATTTGTCAAGGAATATTTTGCTCTCTCCTCCATAAGTAGATAGATATACACTTTTCGAACCCCCTATGCGAAAGTGAAATTAATGTGCGAGGTGTAGATTTATAGCTAAAAGGTAAGTGTTGCCTAGCAATACTTATGCAGCAGGGGCCATCAGACCATTCCATAATTACAATAATTATACCTATGATATAATAATAGGGATGTTCAAAAAAAATTTGTTTCAACAGATTTTCTGCAGAAAAAAATAGCACATTCGCTTGAATTCCACACAATTATATAATTATATAATTATTTTTTCTCTGCTCCTACAATAGGTGCCGTAAAACTGCAGATAATAGAGGCAGTATGCAGCTGTTTATATTTTGCATTTATGTGGGTGAGATTTTTATACATATAAAGCAGTTTCATGGTTTTATGATAGCACTGTTTGTATACACTGAAATCTATCGATTTTGGTTACAATTAATCGAAATTAGTGAACTCACCTATTACAGTTATGTCGGAGGACAATTATCGGAAAAATTAATACGAGTATTCCCTATCCTAATGTGAAATGTCGATGAACAATCGACAGAGCGTCTCTATACAAATTCGTGTACCAGTTGAAATTCCGAAATTATACCACTATATAATATTTGTTGCCTGAAGAATGATTATTATGCTCACGCGTATATTTGATTTTGATATACGTCATCGGGTGACAAAAATCTTTTGAAAGTTGGTTCTAATTCGATTCAAAGTCGGTTTTTGTGGGGTTAGAGATTTAAACACATACTTTCTAATATAGTTTGTTGTGAGTCTATTGACTGTTCAATTATCTATTTATTACCAATTATAGACAGGCACACCATCAGCCGACCCCACGCTCCCGCAACGCCTAGAAGGATAAAAAGGAGCAAGTACGGCGGTCCGATTCGGTTATCTTTCTCTGCTTAAATATAACTGGAAAAGCGATGGAACATTTCATATGGACATATATTTTTGTCACGCGGTGACGACACGCGCGGGTTGGTTCAAAATTCGTCCCGCAAGCGATCATATCTTTACAGTTAGATATAGTATCATCTTAGACAAGGAAACTTGTCTAAGAGTATCATGTATTCTGCTCAATAACATTTAAATTGTCACTGGCATGTCACAAGTCACCACGAACACGTGTAATCCCTTGGATTTTTTTAAATTGACTTTGATAGGTAACCCAGTTCATTTAAAATTAATTCCAAGTAAATTATAAAATTATCGGAAACAGGAAATAATTAATACATTACAGTAATCGGACAAAATAGTTCAAACTACGCATGTTGTAATATAAAGATCTATTTGTCAGTTTAAAAACGTCCTTTTAATTTTCCAAATCAACTTAAATAACATGATTTATGCATGAGTTGAAGAATCTTTTCGGACTTCCATTGTCTTAATTCGTATGAGTAGCACGACGTTTCGGTCAGTAGCGATCTCTGACTGCAGCGGTTGCTGCAATTTATATACCTGAGGCTTGGCGCGAAGTCTGGCCCGGCCCGCGCCGATTACTCACCTGTAGTAGAGGGCGCCAAACATTAGGGATGTCTACGCTTTGTTGACTAAACGCTCGTTTCTACTCAATTAGCACCGCTTCCTTAAAATTTTTTTGTACCAGTGCAGTTCTTTTACTTACATTTTTGCTTCTGACCATTGGATATGGTGTTGATTGGACCATACATGGTCGGCTATGCCCGATTTTGTTGTTTCTCCGCGTTGAGTGTTCTTTTTTGTGTTCCTGTAGTCTAACTTCCAGTGGTCGCTTTGTTTCTCCTATATAGACTTTTCCGCATTCACATGGGACTTCGTGTATGCAGTATTTGGTATTGGTATGGTGTTTTGGTTTGATTTTAGTTAGGACCTCTCGTAAAGTATGAGATGATTTGAAAGATGTTCGTATGTTGTAATGTTTTGATAATCTTCTTATTTTCTCGCAGATGCCCTTCACATATGGTATGCGCAGTGGTTTTTCGTTAAGTTCTTCCGGTGTTTTGATTGGTGTGTTGCATTGTTTAATGGATGTTTCTATGTCTTTAAGGTTGTAACCGTTTGATAATAGGTCGTTTTTAATGTTTGTTAATTCTGTTTGTAGTTTGTTCGTTGTTGCAGATTGTTTTTGCACGTTTGTAGAGGGTTTTGATGATTCCCTTTTTAGTGTTTGTGGAGTGATTCGATGTGTGATGTAAGTATTGTCCTGTATGTGTCGATTTGGGATGTACTGACGTCTTGATTTGGTTATTGATTCGTGTCACGAGTACGTCGAGGAAGGCAAGTTGGTCGTTTTCCCCTTGTTCCATAGTAAAATTGATGGAGGGTCTGATGCTATTTATATGTTGGAAAAATTCGTCTAGTTGTTCGTTGGTTCTGTCCCAAATTTTCTAAAATTTATCTGCGATATGTTGATGACACCTTTATTATATCTATGGGACAGAACCAAAGAACAACTAGACGAATTCTTCCATTTAAATAGCATCAGACCCTCCATCAATTTTACTATGGAACAAGAATAAAACGACCAACTTGCCTTCCTCGACGTACTCGTGACATGGATCAATAACGAAATCAAGACTTCAGTACATCGCAAATCGACACATACAAGACAATACTTACATCACACATCGAATCACTCCACAAACACTAAAAAGGGAATCATCAAAACCCTCTAGAAACAATCTGCCACAACGAACAAACTCTACAAACAGAATTAACAAACATTAAAAACGACCTATTATCAAACGGTTACAACCTTAAAGACATAGAAACATCCATTAAACAATGCAACACACCAATCAAAACACCGAAAGAACTTAACGAAAAACAATTGTGCATACCATATGTGAAGGGTATCTCCGAGAAAATAAGATTATCAAAATACAACATACGAACATCTTTTAAATCATCTCATACTCTACGAGAGGTCCTAACTAAAACCAAACCAAAACACCATACCAACACCAAATACTGCATATACGAAGTCCCATGTGAATGCGGAAAAGTCTACATAGGAGAAACAAAGCGACCACTGGAAGTGGTCACAAAAAAGAACACTCAACGCGGAGAAACAACAAAATCGGGCATAGCCGACCAAGTATGGTCCAATCAATACCATATCCAATGATCAGAAGCAAAAATATTGGCAAAATAACAGCACTGGTACAAAAGAAAATTTAAGGAAGCGGTGCTAATTGAGAATAAACAAACGTTAGACAACAAAGCGTAGACATCCCAAAATGTTTGGCGCCCTCTACTACAGGCGAGTGATCGGCGCGGCCCGGGCCAGACTTCGCACCAAGCCTCAGGTATATAAATTGCAGCAACCGCTCCTAATCCTCATTCCCACTTGGGAACGGTCAGTGACATCAATCGGAAATATGTCAATATAATAATTGGCCAGAACGGCCAGTTTTTAACCAAATAATAACTTGTTACCATTCACTAGGACTTAAAATTCTTGTCTCTAGTACACGTTCCAATCAGCACGGAAAGAATATTACAAGAAATTTACACTCTGTTCTCAAAAGTCTAGGCCTAATTTGATCTTTTGACCTTTTTCCATTTTTTTTAGGAAGTGCCCTTTCTGTAGCTTTCACGTCAAATGTTATTAAGGAAACTTGTTCACGATGCAAAACTGGGCAGTTGTGAAAAATTTCAAAAATTTAAGCCTAATTCGATTTTTGCAAGCTTTAAGTTTTTTAGCGGAAAAAAATCTAAGTAGGCCTAGGCTTAAGAAAATGTTCCCTCCTACTCAGGTTTTCATCATGAACAAGTTTCCTTAATAACACTCTGACGCGAAAGCTACAGAAAGGGCCCTTTTATTTTCTAAAGAATGGAAAAAGTTCAAAATCAAAATAATAATAATAATAATAAGTAGCTTTATTGACTCCATTAGATAATATTACAAAATACATTGGCGTTCACATAATACGTGCTCTTCCACGCAACCATCGTTTAACACAAAAATATCTAATAATATTACAAAAAACAAATATTACGTAATATTAAGTACTAAATATGTTTCCATCTTGTATGTGACTTTTATATTTTTCATTTTGATATTATCAATATTTGATGAATCTTTGATGTCTAATGGGATATTATTAAAGAGCCTGGCAGCCGAATAGGAAAATGACTATCGGTAGTGGGTGGAGTGTTTAGGAATTATATAGAGGGATGAGTTTCTCATGGAACGATTGTGGAGGTCGCATAGCTTCCTCAACTTAGAATGCAAATATGGTGGGGTTCTTAGCATATTAATTTTATAGACCAGGCATGTCAGTCGCAACAAATATCTTTGATCCAGTCTCAGCCAACCAGTATCAGTATATTTTCCAGATACATAACCGTATTTCCGCAAGTTAAACGAAAAACGAATGCAATAATTTTGAATTTTCTGCAGAGTAAATTTGTTGCTTTGTGCGTTGACTAAAGTTGGCCAGAAGACTAAAACACAGTAGCACAGACTAACGAGTAATAAAGACAATTCCTTAGCGACATGTGTCAAAAGGAGACTCGCTTTTTAGCGAAATATCTTTTGAATACATGAATAATGTGCATTTTATTTGATTGTTTGTACATTAATCTACATAGCGAAGAGATTGTATTAGAACCAAATTAACGCTTAAAATACTGTCTGCCTTTCTGTAAATCGAAATGGAGACTCGCTTATTTCTGACACATGTCCGTAAGGAGGCTTCTGTTGCAAAGCTATTTATTCTGTGACAGTAGGAAATATATGATAGAACAAGCGAGTTACAGAGTTTAATTTTAGTGTAGCTACTTTACAAAAGATAAAGAAGTGGGCCTATGGAGTTTGTTGGTGCAGGATAATTAACACGAACTCCACTTAAAATAAAAACTATGTTGTCGATTTGACAACTTTTATTAAACTGGGACAAGTTAAAATCAAAGCACATCGGCATTTCTCTTGTAAAATCCTTCTGGAGTATCTATACTAAAATCAAATAACTCTTACGCCTGATGTAAACAAGAACGTGTGCGTTGAGATTTTCGCCAGAGCCGCACAATGAGGCACGACCTTTATTTAATTGTACTTTTACAATTGTTTACGTCAAAATATTTCGGAAAAAATTTATTGGCTTAATTAAAATGAGTCAAAACATCGATAAAATTATTTGTGGCAGTGTCTAAATAGCTGAAAATAACAAGATAAAACCGCATAAATACGCTTTTGCGATAGAGTACATCCCTGTTGCTAGACGCTAGGCTAGAGTTACTTGATTTTAGTATAGTATTGTATGTATATTAACGAAGTCTTTGCCGACTCACGTGGATACTATTGGACAGAGCATATAATGTCGGATAACAAATCTGGAAAATAAACTAAGAGTAAAATACACAGACGAGAATACCAAATATTTTAAAGAACAACATTAATTATGAATATAACTGACTCAAAACACCTAGATCTCGAGGCGTTATACAGTTGAGAATTTATGACCTAGAATTTCATACCTTTACCAGGCCGAAATGTAAGGCCCAAGCAAGGTTCGATCTAAATATAATTATTGGGGCAATCTCCTTATGAATTACCTTCATCCTTATTAAATACCCCAACGACATACAAGTACCTATTGACTTCTGTACAAGACAGTGCTGGTAGTGACAATTTAATGTAATATAAGATTATGTTTCTGTTTCTATTTCTCAATCAACGGTTCACGTCATTACTCAATATTTTCATGACGTTATTATTATTACTATTGTTATTGTTATATATGTAGATCGAAATTCCAGTTAATATGAGCAATTATTGTAAGCGCCAATCGTAAAAATATGACTTTTTTTTAATAACAATTTTAATCTAGATATTTTACAATTTAAAAAGGATACATAGATGCTCTTAGTTACATAACGCATTCTAAAAGCTTAAAGAAACTTCGTATTTCTTTGATATATATGTCAGTGCATTATACAAAAAGATTACTGAGCTCTCATTTTTGTAGGTATTGAATAAAATGTTCGACCACGAGTATAATAGTAGATTATACACAATAGAAATATCACGCCAATTCGGATTTTCAGCCTATAAATGGAATTAATTGTAAAAAAGCTTAATTTTTATTGAAGATAATGACAGATTATTGAAACATCGTTACACTAAAAGTGTGTTTTAAGGAATAATGGAATTAATGATTGCGTGTTTAATAACTGAACTGGAGTCGAATATAAGTAACATGTTTGTACGTATGGCGTGGTTTATATTCTAAAATTTACACTGCCAACGCTATTTGTCATACGGACACACATTGTTATATAAATTAGTTTTAGATAATAATTGTAAATTTGTAGGTATAAATAATCGAAAAAAGTTCTACTTATTAAATTTAGTGACGTACAGGAATTTTCTTTCTAGAGGTAAAATCGATAATATGACACAAAATAATTATTTTATGTTAAGAAAATTAGAAAAATAAGCTTTTAGTTAAATATCTTTTGACTGGAAAATCAGGTGCTCAATATTTAACGTGTTGTAAATATAATATTTGTGTTCATTGTAAACTTTGTGGGTAATGAGTAACTGAATTGAAAATGATGCTCCAAGCTTTGAGGGTTTCACTGCCGGCAAATACATCAACTTATTTATGGCTACCCCGACAAGAAAATCTGGCGACATTTTAACAAACTTGAATTATTCTAGACCTCAAAATCATTAATGATATTGATATAATATAAATTTATAAGTTGAAGTGTCTCAATATTTTTGAAATTATTAATTAAATAAATTCATGTTTTCTTGCCTTAAATAATATAAATAAAATAAACGAAGCAGAATAGCAGAGTAGATACCATAGGTATATTAAAGGAGACAGTCAGAAGCAAAAAATCCTGCACAACAACCTTCAAATTTTAATTTTTAAACTAAAACAATTTAAATCTGATAAATTGTAATGCCTTTCAATTTTCAGGGCTCGATACCGAGTCGAGATATACCTAGATAATAGTTTTTATTTAAAATTGTATGCAAAATATTTGGTGTGCCTCGTGGAAATATCAAGAATGGTTTTGACAGTCTATGTACAGCTTTGTCTATGATAGAACGTATTATCGAGCAGGCTGATAGGTACTATTCCCCTTGTAGTATCATTCCAAGCCGTCCCTGAATTTGGGTTACGTCGCGCCCGGCTCTGACGCATTAAAACAAAATTATTACATTATTGCAAAATTTTGAAGGCTGTGTTGTTCTTATTTTATGTTAAATATCTATATAAACGATACTAGTCTATTACTCAGTAATAACTCAGTAATATATATATATATCAACTTAGGAATCTCCAGGTCTTAGAAATCTTCCAGGTTTTTTGAAAATTATTTTTTAAATACTTCCTTTGACAAATCTAAAACAAAACAGAAACCACCGGAAAAATCGGTTCTAGTCACAATTAAGCCGAGGTAAAAGTATCTAATTGCCACTTCTCTCTCACGAAAGCACATTACGTGAATGCTGCTTATTATTAATTACCTCTTGTCACAAACCCTACCATATTCACAAAAACATTCAAACCAGTGTAAAATATCTAAGCGTATCTCTAATTAATTAATAAAATTATATTGACTTTATAATCTACATGCCTAAAAAAACACTAATACACCGGATTTTTTTGCAAAAAAATGTAAGAAACAAAAACGTGGCAATTTTGAACATCTAAAACAAACTGCAGTTTGTAAGGCAATATAAAAAAACTCTAATTCTGTAAAATTAAAATAGCATGTCTATTGTAAGAGATACAAGTGAACTTTTATATTTAAAATTGACGGCCCTGAGAATATTTATTCAACCCTGTGCAGAAAGTTGCACAGGGTGTTCGTCTCTCTTGAGGCTATGAAATTTATGAATTTATTTGGAATTAAAGCGATTTTCTCGCTTATTTTGTGCCCTACAAAAAAACGTAACTATCTGAACACCCGGTTGCATAAACCTTCTCGGTTACATCAATTTTAAATATAAAAGTTTTATTCTCTTACAATAAACATGCTATGGCTACTATAGTTTGTCCAATTTGAGTTTTTTTATATTGTGGAACATGTTGGCAATGGAGGCCAATTTATTTTTCAGAGTCACCTAGTGATCCAAAATTGCCACGTTTTTGTCTCTACGTTTTTGTTTGTGGGAGCAAAATAAGCAAGAAAATGGCGCTGGTAGACCTAAAAAATATCCTGTATATAGGATCCTATCACATCAAATTGCTGAAGACGAATTCTAACACTGCTATTTGCTTGAACATCTAATTTAAATAAATTAAATTTTATAGTTTGCGTACTATTTATTTTGTTTGGGGTTTAACTTTTTTCACTAGAATAGATGGTCAACTAATAATTGAATCTAAGTTAACAAGCGTGATTAATATTTGAATTAAAAAGTGTAATAATAATTACGACACAACGAATTAGAATTAATAGTCTAGGTAATCAACGTTTTAATCGTTGGGTGAAATTTATTGTCGAATCACCCCGATCAAGACTTCCGGATGCTTTACCGAAAATATAATATAAACTCAAGATTTACATATTTCCGTAGTTAACTATCCAAATTAGTTCTCAGAAATTAAAAAAACTATAAAAATTTATGTATATATCCTGATAAGAAACCCAAATTATTACTTAGTTATGAAGCAACTGTTACCTATAAATAAGATGCGGACTAGAAAATATGAATGAATAAGTTGTTGATCTGACGGTGATGTAGATACTACATTTGGCCACACAAACTTGGAACATTATTAAAACATACTGTATTGAAATATAAAGCAGCAACAAAGTTTTAATAGCAATGAAACATATTGTAATGTATACCGAACACCGTTTAAACGGCTTGCATTTTCTTCCTAAATTTATACAGAGAAACTGCGCTAAACATATTGTGCCTTAATACATTTCTATGTCAAAATTTTAAAGGGGCAAAACGATACTGACAATGGGGTAAGTTATTAATCAACCTTAAAAAAAATTATGCAACGATCAATTATACTTACATCGTCATCGGAATTGTGATATTCATTAACCTGTGGGGTTAAATAATGTTGGATGAGATTTGATGCATAATGAATGCAAAAGGTAGATATGTTACGGTTAAAGTGTTTACTTGGCTAGTTTATAGACTAGCTGGATAGTATACAAACTATCCAAATGTCTGGTTATTTTGATGGAAAATCATCATCATCATCAACCACAAGAAAATTACACAAATTAACCGACGTTTTTGGCTAGTTTACAAACTATCCACAGTAGTTGGTTAAAGTGTGAACTTAATATTGCTAGTAATACATAATAGCCAACTCGTTGGTTAGTATGTAAACTAACCAATTCCCTTTGCTTAATTTAGTTTTCTATAGTAAAATAATTCTTTGTAAAAAAATAAGTTGTAAAAGTTCACTGTAATCATTGTCATTCGCTAATTTCGAATTTTGTAAATTTCCAAAAGTAGGTTTTCAAATTGTTGCTGTTGATTCATTTTTAATAATCAAATACACAAATTTCATAAGACACAATTACAGCACTCACTTGCCATAAACATAACCTCTAACAAATTAACCAAAGAAAATTGGTTAGTTTACATACTAACCAACGAGTTGGTTATTATGTATTACTAGCAATATTAAGTTCACACTTTATCCAACTACTGTGGATACTGTTGTTTTTAAGCTTTCACGACCGTTATTAATATATTGATGAGTTTCCGGGTTGTTATGCCGTGGTCTGTGCAGAAATTGTTCAGACGTTTCGCCGGTCGTAGCTGCCGGCATCTTCAGTAATTCTACTCCGGTTGTGGAGAGGTGACTGACGTTATTTGGTGATTCCTATCTGGCTGTCGAGAGGTGACTAATGTCAACTGCGATCTGGTAACTCTTCTTATACCAGGACTTGTTCGTGTAGACTGAGATTGAATTGTTGGAGGGAACGTATTGGTGGGGGCGATATAGAGGGGGGCAGAGCCGGAGGCGACCGCATCATTACCGTTAGCCAAGCCGAGGTCATTCAGCGAAGTGGAGATAGTGGAGGTAGTGGGATCCGCGGCTGAAATGGGCAGCGTAATAGTGGGGGTGTTGCAAGTGGCAGCGTCTATTCTCCGTTCTTGTTTGTTTCTGAGGACAATAAAGAAGACGGATTCCGAGTCAGCAGGGCGTGGAAACCAGTCCTGAGAAACAAACAAGAACGGAGAATAGACGCTGCCACTTGCAACACCCCCACTATTACGCTGCCCATTTCAGCCGCGGATCCCACTACCTCCACTTCGCTGAATGACCTCGGCTTGGCTAACGGTAATGATGCGGTCGCCTCCGGCTCTGCCCCCCTCTATATCGCCCCCACCAATACGTTCCCTCCAACAATTCAATCTCAGTCTACACGAACAAGTCCTGGTATAAGAAGAGTTACCAGATCGCAGTTGACATTAGTCACCTCTCGACAGCCAGATAGGAATCACCCAATAACGTCAGTCACCTCTCCACAATCGGAGTAGAATTACTGAAGATGCCGGCAGCTACGACCGGCGAAACGTCTGAACAATTTCTGCACAGACCACGGCATAACAACCCGGAAACTCATCAATATACTGTGGATAGTTTGTAAAATAGCCAAAAACTCCGGTTAATGTGTGTAATTTTCTTGTGGTTTGTACTTTAGCGACAAATCTTATATAGTTTGTAAACTAGCTGGATAGTATACAAACCAACCAATATTCGCGGCTATTTTAGTGAAAAGATGATTTTTCCATCAAAATAACCAGACATTTGGATAGTTTGTATACTATCCAGCTGGTCTATAAACTAGCCAAGTAAACACTTTAACCGTAACAGATATACAATACGTATTATGTCTCACGGTTGAAGTTCTTATAAAAGGAAATTATTTGTTCTGCTCCCACATCTACGTATATTTGCCATTTTCTTTACAACCGAGAAGACTATACTGAAGAGCTCCTACTCCGACTATTTTTTCGTGGTGGGGGGTCTTCAAGCCAGTCGAAAGAAACGGCAAAGGAAACGGTGCCAGTTCGATGACAATTGACTTGTGCGGATCTACCTAACGCAGTTAAGAGTGTGAAATTGATCACATGTTGTTAAGAAGTTGTTCAAAAAACCTTTTCCAAAAAATTTTGGAGTTGAATTTTAACAGGCAATATAAGTAATGAATATACGGGGAGTAATAAACAAATTCGGTTCTCGTTTCTTTGAATTGTTTAGGTTCCTTTTATTCTCCTAATTCCAGCCGTATATAGCTTTATACAGTTATCTCTAAAAATAACCAAGCTGCAAATTTTAATTTTTGATAAATTTTGTCAAATGATAAATTCACATCTGCATGGAATGCTAAAAATGTATTTCAAAAATAAAAATAAGAGTAGTTGAATATAAAATAACGTCTTCACTATTTTCGAATAACCTTTATAACGTTAAGTAAACAATTTCCTTTAGAAACAATAATTTATTATTTTTTAGTAGTAAAAACGTTTTATCTTGTCGAAGAGTGAAAATTGTTATCGTGTTGTCCCTCTAATAAACCGCAAGCGTGGACGATAGTGCACAGGGTGTTCCACCGAAAATTAACACCACTTCCTTATTTTTCGGGATGGAAAAAAAATGTTTCTTATAAAAGTTATAGACATTAGCCGCATTTTTATGGTGAAACTCAATTTTATAAGGGTGTTGCAGAAAAAGTAATAATATATACGGGGTGCCCTCGTTTTTTATCAGACGGTGATCTGAAACATTTGAAAGTGATAGGTGAACATTTTATATTTCGAATTTGGCAGTTAACAGTTGTTTGGGGGCATATTTTGGCAATTTAAACCCATAAACGGTGGATTTTATCGTTATATGAAACAAGAGTCCACTTTTGTTGCAAACGAAAAGAAGCACTAAAATGATGGATCTGCAAGACCAAAAGGATAACCACAAAAATTACGAGTAAAACACGATCCAAAAATATCGCAAATGGCGCCCTTTGTGGGATACGTAGAAATTGATTTTCAGCTTACTCTCCATACCCAAAAACACAGGACTGCCGAATTTCACTTCAGCGACTTGATTATTTTGACATAATTCAGTTTCAAAAAGAGAAATACAACGCCCTGTATCTCAGAAACGAAGAACTCTAGGACGTCCGACGTCCTATGTTTATATGAGCAAGCCACCTTACAATGAGTTTTTCTACCAAATATCAAAGTCCTGATCAAAAACCCTGGGACACCCTGTATGTTAACACCCCCTGAATATCTAAGTAGTCTGAGAGGATTGAACGGGTTATTTTTTTTATAGATATATCCCTGAAAGGTCGTCATTTGCGAAGTATTGGTTTGACCTTGCCGCGCGAAATCCTGGAATACTGCGATTTTTTAAAGGGGGTGCGTTTAAAAAAAAGATATTAGACATTATTTTATTTAAAATCTGACACCACAGCATTAATTAGGACACTCCGAAACCCCCATATAAAAAATTTATATAAAAAATACACATGGGGTTCCATTGAGCGAAATTGGAATTTTAAAGGCATCTGGCGAGTCAAGTGTGCCATGGAATTACTTCAAAACAGTCGAACGATTAACAGGACCACTCATAGTGTTGATGTGCAAAGATCCAATAATAATAATAATAATAACGTGTCTATTGAAATTGTACAAAAACAACTCATAACATCCTAAGTACAAGTTGGCGACATTCAGCTCGACGCTGCTCTTCCATGCAACCAACTATATATAAATTGGAAGGAAAAAAGCAAGAAAAATAACATCAACAGTAGCACATCCAGTTAAGTATACAATAATAATATGTTCAAATATTTGTATATAAAATAACAAGGCTAATAATTATTTATTATTTAGAAGGCTCAATTATTTCTACTATTTAAAAGGTGGACTCTCATCTGTTTACGAAAAGAACGGAATGACGACGATTGTTTGATCAATAATGGCAGGGAGTTGTAAATCTTCACCGCGTTATAAATGAAGCTTCTTTCAAATTTTGCTGTGTGATGCCTGGGCAGCTCATACAACCCCCGATGACTCGTATTAATCAGATGCACATCATACCGGTGGACCAACTTTTCATAGAGATAAACAGGTGTTTTATGTTTATTAATCTTGAAAACCAGACAAGACATGTGATACACATATCTCTCTTGTAATGACAACCACTTGGTGTCTATGTACAAGGTACAAGGTGAGGCAGTAGTCGATATGTGACAAAACCATCGACTCACAAAGCCTATGCCTGATATTTGGGTCAAGAATATCTTTGTGTACGTATAATAACTTGAGTTTACCAATTGATTTTTTCACTATTGAGGAAACATGCTCTTGAAATCGCATGTCTGTATCCAAATGGACACCCAAATTCTTGCTGTTTTCAGAGAACTGCACCCTCACTCCCTTCAACTCTATGACAAAATTAGGATCATTTGTTATATCCTTATTACCATTCCCAAAAATCAAAACTCGAGTCTTACACTCGTTTAAAATCAAATCATGAGCTGTGACAGCCTTTGAAATAGAAGCCAAATCCTCATTAATACGTAGACCCGCAAGGAAATAAGAAGAACCTGGAAAAGCGCAATATATCTGCGTGTCATCGGCATACTGATGTATATTACAAAATTTTAAGCTAGCAGCCAAATCGGCAGTATAAATAGAAAACAAAACAGGACCCAAGATGCTGCCCTGAAGCTCGCCACGAACCAACTCTTTATAACTGGACTTGTTACCACCTATTTTCACTCTTTGTTGCCTGCCATGTAAATAGCTCTCAAAAAACTTCAAACCCAAAATAGTTCAGTTTCTTCAATAGAGTACCATGATTTAAAGTATCGAAGGCCTTACTAAAATCCAGTAAAATAAGGCACACGTTCAATCCCTAATCGCACGATGTAAAAATGTCGTCCACAACGTGCAACAGTGCAGTTGCCATACTATGCCTTCCCCTAAACCCTGACTGGCCGCGAGGTATAATGTTCATCTCTTCCACGTATGTCAACAGCTGATCGTAAACAATCCTTTCAACTACATTAGATATAGTGGGTAAAAGGCTCACCGGTCGATAATCACTAACACACTGAGGACTAGTGACCTTGGGAACTGGAAATATATCTGCATTTTTTCCAACATTGTGGAAATTCCCCCTTTCTTAGACAAGTATTTACGATGTATGTCATGTATGCACTTAGATGTGGAAAAAGTTGTCATTAGTAGCAGGGGATACTGGAACAGAATTCTCGAAAAAGGTGGATAACTCACCAGGATCTTCATTTTTAACTATGTCATTTCTTCTCGCTACATTCAGCAATTTTAAGGTTTTCCAAAAGCACTTACTATCCGATTTAAATTTGTGCGTAAGATATGCCCGCTTTGCAGCCTTAACACAACTGTTAACGAAATTTCGCATTTCTTTATACTCCACATATGCAAGTTCATTTTTACTCACCTTGTAACGATGGTAAGCTTGATTTTTCAACTTACTCATTAGTTTCAAATTTTCAGAAAGCCAAGGTGCCATTGGTTTAATAATTCTAGATGTTTTTAGAGGCGCATGTAAGTCAAAAACCCATATTAAGTTAGTATTCCAAAAACTGACCATATCATCAATATTTGTTGTAAAAAAATATATACAAGGTGTTCTTCTCTGTGCCAACTCAAAATGCTGAATTTTTTGAAACTTTATAGACACTATAAACGAACTAAGTCTAAAAAATAGAGAAGCCTCCCAGTTAGTAAGTCCATATCAGTTAAGGCTTTGATGAAAATAATTTAAATTTGTCCAATAATTTAAATTGTTTTTTATTTGTTGGTTGGCATTTTGTAAAAAAATAAAATTATTCTTGTGTATATTAAGATTTTTTAAAAAATTGCACAGCACTCATGACCCGTATAAAGGTTCATAAAAATTCAGCATTTTGAGACGGTTCAGAGAAAAATACCCTGTATATTATTGTATTGAATCTTTTCACACTAACACTTTGAGTGGTCCTGATGATCGTTCAACTGTTTCGAAGTAATTCCATGGCACACTTGACACGCCAGATACCTTTAAAATTCCTATTTTGCTCAACTTTGACTCCCTGCAGTATGGAACCCCTGTATATTTTTTGTTCAAATTTGTTACATGGGGGTTTCGGTGTGTCCTGATTAACTCTGGGGTTTATGATTTTAAATAAAAAATGCCTAATATGGTTTTTCTAAAAACGCACCACTTTAAAAGATCGCTGTAGGCCATTATTTCGCGGCAAGGTCAAACCATTACTTCGCAAATGACCTTTCAGGGACATATCTATAAAAAAAATTCACCCGTTCAATTCCCCCAGCCTATTTAGATTTTCAATGGTGTTAACATGAAAAACGGGACACACTGTATTTATACATAAACATACTTACTTACAGATATAACAAGGAGGGTTTTTCGGTTATGGACACTCGTATAGACTCGCAGATAACTAATTAAAAATCCAACTTATGCAAGCTTTCGCATAATATATATGCTTCATCAGGCAAAGTTTGAAAAAATATTACTATGATTGTAAAAATAGCGTAAATTAATTGTATATGCGGGGAAAAAATTGTTAAATATCAAGTTGATTTATAAAGTCAGATTAGCAAATCTGACTTTATAAATCAACTTGATATTTAACCATTAGCAAATCTGACTTTATAAATCAACTTGATATTTAACAATTTTTTCCCCGCATATACAATTAATTTACGCTATTTTTACAATCATAGTAATATTTTTTCTAACTTTGCCTGATGAAGCATATATATTATGCGAAAGCTTGTATAAGTTGGATTTTTAATTAGTTATCTGCGAGTCTATACGAGTGTCCATAACCGAAAAACCCTCCTTGTTATACCTACCTGTTACTATATTGGACAAATAAAGACAATAATTTATACTTACTTACATATGTTTTTTGCATTTTTTAAAATGTCACGATGAATAAAATTATATAAAATTGATAGTAGCAATAACAAACAATATTTGTTTTAACCAAGATAAAATACCCAATAAAATGCCAAATTGCTTAAAACAGATTTTTTGGTTATTTAAAATAAATTTGAAAATAGAATATTTCAAAAACTAAAAAATATAATGATATAAAATTTTATAGCAATCTAATCATCGTGACGAGCAGATTTTAAAAAGCAACCATAATATGTAGGGTTTAAAAACATAAGTTTGGTTCGTCACGGTTTTGTAAGTATATTAATTTGGTGTCTACAATTTTTTCGGGAAACATTTTTTTCATTTCGAAAAATAAGAAATTTAGTGGCGTGACAAATTTCGGTGAGACATCTTTTACAAATTCCTATTCTTCCCAAATGGTGAGTAATTATCATCTAATCTACTAAATAGTGCAAGAATAAAATTCAATATATAATTGTATAATTTCAAATTAAAATTATTGTTAGTAATTATAGGTACCCGTTACCCATGATGTTAATGTGAATTGTGCACAAAATTTGGTTTAAGTATTAGATTGGGTGAAAAATAATTGATATATTGTTTATAAATCCAGACCCTGTGACTACAAATGAAGTTCTTGCACGTTTATATGAAATTTTCTTTTGTCCCAAGTGTTTTACACACCAAAGCTCCAGACCAGAAGTCGGAATACAAATCAGGTTACTAACTTATCGTAATGTTAAAACTTTGTTGCTAAATAAAGAAATTGTCAGTAAATTTCAACCTCTTTTTGTGAACTTGTGTTTGTATAAACCAATGTTTAATCTATGGATAGGTATTTGCAATATTATGATTGCTATGATAGCCACTTTATCTATTTGTGTATTAACATTTTAGTATGGGCCAAGAAATTAATGTCTACGTTGACGGACGGCTAAACTATAGTTTGGACTGCCAAATAATAGACAAGAACTGAGAACTGACACAAATTATAATAAATATTCCATTATTATACTATTTATATACATTTATTTATATTTGGAACATAAATTTAATTTCAAGACAGATATGCTTATCAAAATTGTAGACGCGACAAAATTAGGAGGCGGTATAAGTACAGGGTCATTCAAACTCGGTGTCCCAGGCCGGTAGCGGGCAAACGAAAAGAGTAAAAAAAATCTGCATGTGGGATTTTAAAAGGGACCAATTGTAGACCAGATTAAGATTAAAATTTAAAAAATGACAAACGGCGCCAGGCCTCGCGACGCTCGGTATAATTTTTTTTGTCAGTTTTTGTCCCCTTAAGAAGTTACAGGAAAAAATATCCAGAAAATTAAAGGGGCTAATTGACTCTAAACTCTGAGTAGGCCATGACAATTTGTTTGAACTTGTCAGTTTGGCATTACAATTACAGCACTAGCATAAATCAGTGTAACAAGTAGTGTTTTGTAATGGCCACACACGACGATAAAGTAAATATGCTACTTATCTATGGAGAAGCCCAGAAAAATGCTAGAAGAGCTGCAAATATTTACCGACAAAGGTATCCTGACCGGTATGCACCTACAGCTATAAAATGTTTTTGTGACTAGAGCAAAATCTAAGAAATAATAAAGATGCATTTAATATCAGAAAAGGCAAAACTATAAGAAGAAGGGCCAGAAGTGATGAAAATATAGCATTAGTATTAAGTTATTTTGAGAATGCACCAGATCGAATCGAATCGATAACCAATGCAACGCGTGATTCAGGATACCTTTGTCGATAAATATTTGCAGCTCTTCTAGCATTTTTCTGGGCCTCTCCATAAATAAGTAGCATATTTACTTTATCGTCGTGGGCGGCCATTACAAAACACTACTTTTTACACTGATTTATGATAGTGCTGTAATTTTAATGCCAAACTGACAAGTTCAAACAAATTCTCATGGCCTACTCAGAGTTTAAAGAGTCAATTAGCCCCTTTAATTTTCTGGATATTTTTTCCTGTAACTTCTTAAGCGGACAAAAACTGACAAAACGCCTGAGATAAAAGTTGAAGAGAAAAATGGAGGTATCCACGTGAGCAATAGAAAGTATGTTCGTTAGAAAAAAATTATACCGGGCGTCGCGACGCCTGGCGCCGTTTGTCATTTTTTTAAATTTTAATCTTAATTTGGTCTACAATTGGTCCCATTTTAGATCCCACATGCAGATTTTTTTTACTCTTTTCATTTGCCCGCTACCGGCCTGGGACGCCGAGTTTGAATGACCCTGTACATACATTATTGTTTCGAAAGAGACTGAAAACCAACAGCAAGGTTAGCAATTATAATATATTAAGATGTATATCAAGATACATATCACGATATATATATCTTGAAATTAATATGCATTCCTTGATATATATCAAGATATATATCATATACCTACAATTCAAATAATTATTACAGCCTTGATTCTGTAGTGTAACAATGTATTACAGTCAAGATTACAGTGCTCTTATTGTGTTTATTGGTGGAAGAGTTTTGTATAAAAAAAATACTGCATTTGGTGGCTTATACAGATAGTATCAGCTTGATGGAGGCTGGAAGTGCGACGGAAGTTAGGGTAAAATTGAAATGTTAGTTTGGCAATGTTTGCGATCTGTATTCTGTAGTCATTGTTTATTTCTGAGGCATATAATTAATAAAATAATAATTCTATGGTTTTCTAAAAAGGAAGTCTAGCCTTCATCTTGAAATTCTTTTTTTAAGTATAAGTCACGTTGCTAAATAAGGTTTCTTAGAAACAGGTAATGGTTAATTATGTTGAAATAAAGTAACCAAACTTGCCAAAGCTACATGTATGGATAAATTTTGATGTTTTTTTTACTATATTATACATTTCTACTATAGATACAAACTCAATTGGTGCTTCTCCTTTTGAAACAATTCCTTATTTTTCGAAATATTCGTAGATGTTCAAAAACTTTTGTTTCAGCCTATAGTACTCGAAGAGCTCTACATTTACTGTTTAAACCTGTTACTAAAAAAGATCGCCAGAAATAAAAAAACATATTTGGAAATTTTTCTAAAGAATAAAATGGATAGTGCCCTTGAATTCGGCATAATTCAAAATCCTTTGTACCATTTTTTATGAGTAGTAGAAGGGGTATTTTTCTGTGTTGAGGATCTTCAAACCAATAAGCTACGCAACTCATTCGTGCTGACGTTTCGACTTTACAAACACAAGTCTTCTTCAGAATCCAAACTAATGTCTACATAGCTTTAATTCTCTGTTGTTAAATTCTAAAATACAGAATAATTAAAAAAGTTATTACATTATACGTAATACAAGTACAGAGTAATTATTAGAACAGATACCACATAAAGTCAATTGCCAGTAGAAAAAAGAGTTAAGATAAAAAGTATAGGTAATATTATATAACATTGAAAATTAAAAATATAATACACCAACTACACGAGTTTGTCATAGTTTATTTAAGGCCATAGAGAAAATTGGAATGAACCAAAATTGCTTCATAACACCAAACGCAACTTTTCAACTATCGAATTTGATATCTATTAATTCGTTATTTAGTAGTGCAAGGTATACCGTAGACTGACTTATTTAAGGCCAGGCACGAAGGTTTTTGTCTATAATATTCTCCTTTCTTTATGTTATTACCTTAACCTGTATGGTTTTCTTTTTTCCTTAAATTAGAATAGATTTTATATGCTTTTCTTTTTTCCTTAAATTAGAATAGATAGAACTCAAATTGGCAGTAGGTATCTGTTCTTAAATTTACAGAATTATCTTATATAGCACGATTTCGGAGCAGTCTTTTTTTTTTAAATTTGCCTCTTTGTCCAAGATCATATGATTACAAAGTCAAAATTATGGCTAATATTAAAGTGGAGTGAGGCTGAAGCAGTTTTGTTTTCTTTATTAATATTTGTTATCCTGCAGTCATATTTTGTGATTGTATAAGCGTTTTTCTAACTTTTGTTTCATTTGTCCTATATAGCAGCTGTTATAACCAAGGCAATTATTTTATATATCAAATCAGATTGTTCATTTTTCTCAGTTTTTTCTTTGGTTCACTTTCAAAATGCCCACCATTGGTATTTTTGAAACGGTAAGAGCTATAAGGTTGGTTAAATTAGACAAAAGTTACGCATTTTGATGTGTTTCAAGAATCTGTAAAGAAATTTGACATAGCTCACGTGGTTACTAAAATAACCTGAAAAAACTGAAAACTTCCACTTTTTTATTTTGTCCGTAACTTTTTTAATATCAAACGGAATTGAATGAAACAACACAACACCCATTATTTTGAATGCAAATTAAGGTTCTGCGATCCATATCATACATTGTTCTGTGCTTTTTTAAACCTTGTTAACTGCCCCTAACGACAAACCACATTCCCTAACAATTTTCCTTTGCGATGTCTCTGGATTTAAATAAATTTGAGCCAAAACATTGATTTCACTTACAGCTCCTTTACAAAATCATTTCTTCTTTTGTTTTGTAACGTCGCATCCGCTTCCATACGCCTACAAAACCTTCGGAAAATAGTTCTGTTAGGCTGCCTTCGTTCGGGGTATAATTCTTGATACTGGCTAGAATTACGGTAGCTTCGAATATAAACATTGTACATACCCAATCTTTCATTTATTGGATATTGATGGGGCATGATTCAATAAGCTTTAGTCACTAACACACAATTTTAAGTAGTTAACAAAGGTTATGGGAACTAAATGACGTTTCAGTTTATTAGGTGACAGTTATTGATATTGTTTTCGGTATCATGGCCTACTGCTTGGCTTCAAAATATTTAAAATATTAGAAATTTCATTTAAGTGGGTTTAATTAGGTGTTGTGAAACATGGTTGTATTCGTAATTTTTTGCTCTATCCAATGGTGGTAAAATCCAATATGGCCGCCATAAGAAAATCGAAACTTGGTTATGAACACCTGAAGATCCAGTAGGCAGAGAATTTTTCTGAATATTGCATTCGAAAGCCCGTACCTAATTACGTAATTCCATCAAATTTCATTCAATTCCGTTTGATATTAAAAAAGTTACGGACAAAATAAAAAAGTGGAAGTTTTCAGTTTTTTTCAGGTTATTTTAGTAACCACGTGAGCTATGTCAAATTTCTTTACAGATTCTTGAAACACATCAAAATGGGCAACTTTTGCTCTTACTCTAAGTGAACACCCTTTATAGAGTAAACAAATTAGAGACTTGAGAATAAAAGGCTAACTGAGAATGTTCGTTATTGAGGAGTCTTTTCAGTTTCCGATTTAAATTTGGTATGTAGGGAAATTTAAAATACACTACGTCCTGACATTCCCATCATTATTAGAATCAAGAAAGATTATTGCGAATGAAATGACTCGCATGGATTAGTCGTTAAACTCAAACGACTTGATTTTAAAGCCTACAATGTAGGAGGAAACAGAGCAGTTACTTCGATATAAGTAATCAGTATATACATATACACACATATACTGCTGGGTAGAGACGTAAAACAAGCGGACTTTTTGGATCGCCTTTTTGCATACTAGCGCTCTGTACAGGGTGATCATTTTTAGACGCCCAGTCTTTGTTGGTGGAAAACGGTCAAAGATATCGAGATATTATATATGGGCGATTATATAGGGTGTATAACGAAATAAGTTGGACCATTTAGCGACTCTTTTCAATTACGACGCTAGGCGTCGCGACGCTAAGAAATATTTTCTTCCCACTAACATATCCCCTATGTTACATCTTCGAAAGCCCTAATTTTTCTGAACATTTTTCATTAATACCATTTTTCTTTATTCTCTTCCGTTAAAAAGTTATTCATCAAAACGCATTAAAATATTAATTTTTGTTAATGACGTAGCGTTTTCAATGACTGTATTTTTGGGAAAATAGATAATTATTTCCTTTTCCAATCCATTTATTTGGATTCTTTTTCCATTAAATGGTTGTTATTCAAGTTTGACGTTTAATTTCATAGCCAACTTTTGAATTTTCAAAGATTTTAAATATCACATTTGTAATACGTGTTTTCAGTTAAGTATTCGCGTTTTTGGCGAAAGCAATAAAGTTTTTCGAAAAATAACAACTAAATAACAAATAATATAACTTATCAGGGGTGCAACTTAGTATAGAGGTAAGTTGCGTTAAATCACCTTATTTTGGGCTCCCCTGTATGCTCCTGCTATGTGTTGGTTCTTATGCGGAACACCCTGTATAATATCTCCATATCTTTGACCGTTTTAAACCAACAGGGGCTGGGCGTCTAAAAATGATCACCCTGTACAGGGTGGATACTTTTAAAGGGAAACTCATATTTTTGACGGAGGTAAACGAAAACTGATATCGGTGTCTGAGGCTCATTTTTTATGATTAAACTTATAGGCGAAAACCCCAAATCGATATACCTATGTCACCGCTCTTGACTTACAGGGCGTTTTTCGAAAACGTGCATTTTAGAAAAGAGGCCCTAACTTTCTTAGGGTTGAAAATTTTGTGTTTCTGTAAAAACATTTTTAAATCACATTTTTACGTAGAATAAAATGCTGCTACCACATTTTTTTCAAGTCAATGGTTTAAGAGTTACCGAAGAAAATATTATTTTTTAAATGGAACACCTCGTATATTTTTGCATTTTTTAATAGAGCACAAAAATTACCATTCCAAAAATAACACTTGATGATTTACTTAACTAGTTATCAGTAATTACTAATAGCTTTTATGGATATAATTGGAGCGCACCCTTTCAACAAGTAAGCTTTGGACGGTGAGGCAATGAAACAACCGTGGAAAAATGTTTACTGATGTTACCTGTAAAATTTTCAGCTAAGCTGTTTATACAGAGTAAAGATTTTTCTATTTGTGTGTAATTTATAAATTTTATAACATACAAAGAAATTTGAAAGTTATGAAAAATGGGATATGGTCTGTTTTATACAATCCGGGGAAAATGCAGATGCAACGATCAATTTATACTACGAGCGGTATCCAGAGAGAAGACATCCTTCCAATTCAAGGACATTTTTACAAGATTGCAACACAGTTTGATTAATAGTGGGCATTTTGAAAAGGATAGGCCGAAATGGTACGAGTTAAACCAAGATAGGCATTTTCCCCGGATTGTATAAAACTAATATGCCCTTTTTTTCATAACTTTCAAATTTCTTTGTAGGTACATTTATAAATTTGACAGGTAACAGTAAACATTTTTTCACGGTTCTTTCATTGTTTCATCGCCCAAAGCATACTTGTTGCTATTACTTAGTAATTGACAACTACTTAAGTAAATCATTAAGTGTTATATATTTTTGGAATGTTAATTTTTTGCTGTATTAAAAAATGCAAATATGTACAGGGTGTTCCATTTAATAAATATTTTTTTCTCTTAATTAAACCATTGACTTGAAAAAATGTAGTAGCAGCATTGGATTCTACGTAAAAAAGTGCTTTAGGAATATTTTTACAGAAACACAAAATTTTTAACCCGAAAAAAGTTATGGACACTTTCCGAAAAAGTACATTTTTGAAAAACGCGATGTAACTAAAGAACGGCGAGAGATATCGATTTGCGATATTATTAAACAATAATACCACAAGATAAATTATTTTTATACTTATTTCAGAGATGTGCGTATTTAAGAGAAATAATGTAATGTTGAAGCCTTTTTATAGGTATAAAACAAGGATGGAAGAGGTGATCCCTTCAAACTTCAAAAGCAGTTATTTCATCTGGTTTGGAATAAATGTAAATGATAAAAATATTATTCCGTTTCTTGCAGATGGACAATAAAACCTTTTTAATGGCAAAATAATGTATTCACTTATTTTACATAAGTATTTATTTAATTATTACAATAATTTTTTTTTGGTACTACCTATGGAAAATTTATTGTTAGTTGTTTCACAAAGCTGGTGTTAAAATAAATAATGTGGTTTTCTCAAAATTCTTAGTAGGCACATGAAAGAGTTCTGTTTTTTTTGTAGTTTCCAAAGTTCCTAATGAGAATGATCGTCCGATTTTTCTTATTTGTACTATAAGACCGTGTTGAATGGCTTCCATTTCCATATATTTTTTCTCCGTCCTTCACTAGTAGACGATTTTAAAGATATACCCTTCTTTACATCCGCTAGCTGCTTGATATGTGAAATGACACTAACATCAAGCCTAACATTTTTGCTTGGATCGGAGATCCAAACCATTATTTTTAAAACTTTGCCTTAAAAAATTCACACAAAACATGCCTTGCGCTTGTTGAGGGAGTCTATTTATCGCTTTTTCTCGGCTTTATATCAAACGGGGGATTTTCAAAAGAAGCAAATTCACCAAAACAAAGCTGAACCGCTCATGAAACTTTAAAGAAATATCAAATATTTCAAATTGTTTCATCATTTTGTAAAATTATTTCACGTATAGTTCGGCAATCCAGAAATCCAATTATTCTGCATAGGAACATAAAAACGGCCGCGTTTTGCATCCTTTTTTGGTCTCGGTATATGTGTATATATGTATATGATATCTAATCAGCCATTCTAGAATATGGGCTTGAATTTGGAAGCTGTTATGAGTGACGAGTGAACTTTTCATATCGGACAGTGGAGCGAGAGCGGAGATCAGAAACTAGAACTAACGAACTAGTTCGTGTCGGTAACTAGTTCGTTCACGAACTGCACACCTCTACTCTAGAAATCCAAATTTATTAGAAATTTGACCCCATTCTGTGATCGAAACAGTAGCCTATGGAATAGGGCTATTTAAAAAAAATATAATCCAAAATGTAGAGCTCTTCGAGTACTATACGTTAATGTTTTTTAAATCGGAAAATATTTAAAAAATACTCGGAATTGTCTCGACTCAAAGTGAAACACACTAATAGATGTAATAAATGATTTTGTCAACACAGGCGTGCTAATAAATTTACTTACATACCTATCGTTGATATCTACCTAGTTATTTTTTTAAATTTTTATACAGGATCCGCCACTTAAAAATCCCTAGGGCCGAAACTTTTTCATTTTTTTCGGCCGATTTTATTGATCATCGTGTTAAAGTAAAGCTTTTTTAAAAATCTTTTTAAAGTGGAGTTGCAAATTCTTAAATCATTTTATGTTGGAATGTATCCAATCTAATATTTTAATTTATTGCAAACAGCTTCTTCTAATAAACTTTTTTTAGTACCATTTAAGAAACACTTTTCACCTACCAGTATGAGAATGATGAAAATTCGAAAATATAAAAGTAAGCAGATTATTATGAAATTGTATGTCAGTGTGTAATTTTTAATTCATAACAACTTCTCCAATACAAATTTCCGGTGTCTTTTACAAGAAAAAGGGGACTACACCACGATTTAACGGTTAAACTATTAGGTTAAGACAGTCATATTAAAACTTTAAATATATCGGAACTAGGCACCTACCTATACAAGTAAATAAGTAGAAATCAAATAAATAAAAATTCACGAGTCACAGAAAGAATCACTTATAAAATCTAGGTAAAGGTAAAGTATACGTTATTTAAAAATTAATTTAACTCTAGTGTTGGGCCCACACTATTTTTTTTAATCAAATGGAGGTAAACCCCTCTTAACTCAAACATAACAATATGATAAATTTTAAGTACTGAAGAAATCAAATGTGCAAAATTTCCAAAACTTCAATATCGTTTTAAACAAACCGTTTGCGGACCCAGGTTATGCCCTAATGAGGAATTTTTACAAAGCCTTACTTACATGTAGGCCGAAGTGTAAATTCTCCTTAGAAAGTGCTTTATTTTGACAAACACAGGTCAATAAAATAGTTAAAAAAATGAGCTAAGGGTTTGAGCGAAACTAGGCTAAGGGTCTGAGCGACTATTTAGTCTTATTAATTTTAAATTTTTTGAGTTTATTTCGAATACTTCCTTTGGAATTTTCTGTTTAACAATATGATAACTTTTAAGTAGGTACTGAAGTACTCAAATGTGCAAAATTTTCAAAACTTCAATATCGTTTTAAACAAAGCGTTTGGGGACCCAGATTATGCCCTAATGAGGCATTTTTACAAAGCCTTACTTACATGTAGGCCGAATTGTAAATTCTCCTAGAAAGTACTTTATTTTGACATACACAGGTCAATAAAATAGTTCAAAAAATAAGCTAAGGGTCTGAGCGACTTTTAAATGGCGTGCTATTTATTTTTATTTAATTTTTTGAGTTTATTTCTAATACTTACTTATGACAGTTCTGTTTCGTTGACAAAGTTTTTGTTTTCACGGTTTGTATTTTTTCTTATTTATTACAATGAAATCGCTTTTCGACAAAATTTGCGATTTGCAGGAGGGTGCGGCCTGGGGCCCCGCTATCGCAAAATGCGCTATTCAAAATCCTGTGCAGGATATACCTACGACTATGTAGTCGTGTATATGCCTTCTATTAAACACTTGTCACTTGTCAAAAAATTCTTATTCAATATCAAAGTAGCTTATAGTTACTATGACATCAAGGCGGAAAATACTTTAATTGAGTAATAGTATATTACACAAAGAACAGGTTATGATAATCATTACTCGTTCCGAAGAATTGCGACCCGAGCCCGCAGGGTGAGGGTAGTAATCCGAACGAGTACCTAACTACCCTTAACTGGTTAATTGAGTAGGTACCTACTATACTTTTCCCACGACATTAGATATGTCTATTTTTTATATTTCACTTCGCCACTCTATAAATGCCCTGTAAGTAGGAATAATATGTACTTCTTAGACCACTCCGGCAACAAATTTTTAAATATTTTCTTTTGTCACCTCCAATATTTCGGGAGGCATATAAATGTATTCATTGGCTATCAACTGAAATAATTTCGATTATTCTGAATTCCTTTTTCTACAATTATTAATAAATCACAAATTGACTGACTGTTTTTTGGATTGTCCATAATTTCACACCTTTGATTCCTGACAGGTAATAGATGCACTGGTTTATCATTTTTCGAATGTATAAAGAGTAGATATATTTTTCAATAGTCGTGGAAAAATATTTTATATGTAGAGACCTTGTTTATGCAACTTACTCTAGTTAGCCAATGTCTGACACTGATATAAGGACATGACAGAAATACAGTAGATACAGGGTACAGATCTTGCAAAAAAATAAAGTTGTCCAGCTGTTTTTTTTTGGGAGATTTTAATAGAAGAAAATTACTAGGCAATGGCTGGGTCACCTCAATTTTCAGCGCCATCTGCTGCTTGTATCCAGTATTGCTCTGGTGTCCTTATGACTCTGTCACAGGGGCCAACTAGGGATTCCATAAGCAAGGGCAGAGAGTAACAATAATGATTGCGATATTTGACGGTTCATTGGATAAAACACTACCAAGTTGTCATCTATAACTAGAAAATGTTTAATTGTACTTATACTCAAAGTTACATTTATTCAATATTAAGGACCCTAGGACCTTTAAAACATTAATTTCGATTTTCGGCCATAATTCTTGAAGGGTGTGAGACTTTTATTCTAGGTTAGGTTAGGGTCTTATCAGGACACCCAATAATTTACAATTATTACTTAGGTTTGTCCAATATCTTTTCAATTATCTGTTAGGAAAATCATTTTTCTGTTATTATAAAAAATATACAAAATGCATGCCGAATTTTTCTTTTGATCACCCTTTAGTAGTTTGCAATGTAAATAAAATATACTCTCAACACTTTATAAAGAGTTCAAACAGTTGTTACTTGTCCAGCGTTTAAGAGAGAAAGAAAAAAGAAATTAGCATAACTCGATCTCGATCTAATTCCCCCACGAGCAATAATTTCCGTGACATTTTTTGACGAGCGTACCTTTTTCGGGTGAACATTGGCACAGATATTAAATAGACTCATTAGAATCTAGCCTACATTTTCGGGCCATCCTATAAATATTTATAAAGCACGAGAAAACGTCGATTTTCGGATGGATATTCGGCAAAATGTCGTTATTTCTATGGTCGGCAAAGACAAGACACTCAAAATTATTGTACGTCAAAACTTACAAAGAAACCTACCATATATATATATATCATAATTTTGCAAAAATCTTAATTATAATAATTCTAAAATTGGGGTACAATGTAAAGTTTAATTTACGTACAGACTTGTAGATAATAAATGAAGCTCAAATTATTTTGGGTGATGCTTCTATGCGCAATTAATATTATTCCAACACCTATTTTGTAATATTTAATGTAAATAACACGGATGCTTAGAGAAGTTTATACAATTTTTATTGTTATTGAGTCATTCGGTAGGGTTCATTTATCGGATCGTAATCAGAACATAATCGATTCGTAAAATTCTCAGATAAGCCATTCTTTCATTCAGTTGTCAAGAAAACTACTAAGCTTTTCAAATATCCAACTTAGATATCCCCAATGGCAGTACCTACTCTCTGCCCACCTGGTAAGAATTTACCACCAAGTTTGTCACTAAAATCTTCATTTATTATGGGTATTCGGACAAATAATATTTTCTACGCATAAAAAAATAAAAATATGGGACAACTCTCCTTCTTTATACTTTCTTTAGCACCACGATGTGTCACAATTTTATTTTAAGACGGGACATTTCGGGGAACTTCACCCGCCATAGATATAACAATAAAATGTGTTGTCCAACCTCTTAAAACGAAAAACTGTCAATTTTATTGTCATATATAGGGCCTCTGCTATAAACAAATACAACATGTCCTTTTAACCCAGATGTTTGTTTACTTACTTAGCAACTAACAGTAATAATTTAGCTGAATAACTAATTATGCAATGAGGAGGTATACCTACAGCACCAACTGTCATTAAATGTAATAATTTCCGTTTGTTAGTTGGATATTTGAAGACTAATAGTTTTATTTTCATGTATAACCTGAAAAACAGCACTGACAGAATGGCTTCATGTCAGTTGTTAAAATGTTGTTTTTTCATAAACAATTTACACCATTATTAATTATTATTTATTTCTATATTCCAGGTAATTTTAGAATAAAATAATACGTAAGGATTTTCTGATAATTGTGCCTTATCGATGTTTTTTAATTGCAATCCACTGGATTTTCTTTAAGTTAAATTGTGAAAGTAATAGTTTTAGCCACACAAATAGATTTATGTAGAACGATAATACATATACGTTGACGATAATTATTAAAATAATCGCTATATATATCGAATAATAAATTAACTGAGACTCTAGCAATTCACCAGACTATTTTGCGAGCGATGTATCTAATGGTTTAAATTCCAAACTTAAAACAGATTCCAAATTAGTCGTCAGCTCATGAAATAATTCTGTGTGGATTATTACATGCAAAATGGCAATTTAGAATGGAGATTTCTTTTGGAGAATGACCAAATTTCAAATAAATTAAACGGATTGAGTAAATTACACATACCTAGGTAATACGTATTCTTACAATAATTTACTTTCAAAATTCTCCTCTAAAAATATCGACATAAATTCTTTTGAATCGAGTTTTGCAAAGATCGTTCGATTTAAATAACATCTAGTGTTCGTCTACAAGATATGTATATAACGAAATATATATATGTCGGAAGTACCTATAGACATGTTTTAATTACAAACAACTTTCTCTAGATCTATAGATCTATTGTTCTAAAAATGACATGTAGGCCAGTCGGAAAGGGGCCAAAAGTACATGTTTTGTGCATTTTCGTCATAACAGCTGAATTAACGATGGAATCTTACCAGAATAATGTGTATAACAATATAATGTGAGTGCGTACTAACTAAATCCGTGCGCCGCTATAAAAGTTATTGACAAAAGTTTAAGACAAAAAAAGTTGTTTTGAAAATACATATTTTTCGATATATTTTCTTAAATAACTCCTCGGGATGACTTACTATGGTAAAAATGTTTATCTGCAAAATATCACCGGTCTGATTGTTTTAAATGCAACAATTAACTAAAAATTTAAACAATTCAGTCTTTACACGAAAATTCCATACCTACTTACCTTTTTTGACCAATCAGAGGCTCGTTTTTTGCTTCGTTGTCATGGCAACTCAAAAAATTTCGGGAAATATTCTCACTTGCTCTAGGCAGCAGGAGGTGATTACAGAAGAAATTTTTTGACAGATGTCATTATTATAATGTGACATTGTAATAATTTCGTTTAATTTACATGTAGGTATGGAATTTTCTTTCCGAATCCCCCACGTTCTTGAATTAATATCCGGTTTTTTTTCTCTAACACGATTTTTTTAAGAAAATTCGTGTACCTACTCGAAAAATTTCCGGCAATAATTCAAGCACTAGGGCGATTACTAGTGAAAATTAAGTTATTTTTAAGTTGCCGTGAAATTTTAGTTAAATTACAATATGCACCCATAAACTCCAGTATCAGATATACATTTTTTTTTAACGAAGTTTTATATACAGGGTGAGTCAGAATGTATACTAAATACTTTAAAGGGGTGTTCGGCAGGTGGTCTTTCATATAAAATTTTTCGAGTTGGGCTTTCCTTGCCAAGTTATTCGGGTATACAGGGTGACCCAAAAGTATTTTTTTATTCTCTCAATAACGGCGCTACTTAAAAATTTTAAATTTAGTATATGTGTTATCTACTTACTAGAAGACGCCTTAGGGTAGTTTATTCAGTTACACACTGCCCTAAAAAAAGGGTAAAAACTAACAACCCCTATTAATTTTTTCTCGAACTTTTTTGTGGGTCATTTTTACGTACAACAAAAATATGATTTGTGTAGCCCTTTTATTTAAGAAACTTTTTTCTCTGTACATTTTTTCCGGAAAACACAATATTTTTCCTACAAAAAAATGTTTCATGCCAAATGCCATTCCCCCGACTATTCCAGAAAATCTCAAGTAAAAATTCATAGTAGGCCGGCGTTAAACAATTTAATTATTTTTCTCCACGACCATTTGTGAATGTAAGTATTCTAAAATCATTTTTAATAATACAACTTAAAAATTCTCACTCTAGAGCGAGATGATTTTATTCTTAAATACTTGCTTCTCGAGTGTTTTGCATGTATTTCCAGGATCTTAATATAATTTTTGTAATCTATTGCACAGCAATACTCGTGGTTCCTCACGCTCGCTAACGCTCGCGTTCGGAATCTTCCACTCGTGTCGAATTTTTTCATTCTAACCTCATTACAGAATCTACTATTATTGAACATTAAAACAACAAAAATATCACATAACAACAATTCAGCTTCAGGATAAAAAAAGAAGTTACAGTAGAGGCTCAAAATGATGTCATGGACATAGCATTGATATTAGTCTGTTCTCCAGGAGTTCATTTGAATAACGAAAAATATTGATGTCTATAATTAATATTCAAAAAATATATAATAAAAAAACTTATCAAATCTGCATTTTTTAAATAAACAATTTTTTCTAGTTTATTAGATTTCGTTATGTGTCTACATGTATGCAAATTGACCTATGTTCTTTACACAATTTGGTTGGTAAAATTGAGAACCAAAAGAAATCTTCTAACTATGGAAGCCACAACATAAATTCTAAAAATTGTAAATAATGTTATGTAATTTTTAAAGCATTTGGATATTATGGTTTTTGTATTCGTACTATTATTTAAAATCCAAAAAACGAAATGCTTGTTTTTAGTTTAAGGTGGCCTTTTTTTGTGAAATCCTAGATATTTTCAAAATGAGAGTACGGAGTGCGTTCCTCTCTAGTAAATCTGAATATATTATAACTAATCAAATTGTATTTGAATAACTTAATTTTGTATAAAAGAAGTTATTAATTTTGTTAATATTCATTTGTGTATGTAATTTATTTAAATTAAGTAATATTATCAAAAGATACGAAACGTGTAAAGTCTCCTGAATGCAATAAAAATCTATCTCTAAGAAAATTTTCTTTTATTATACAGTATGTCTCTGCTTTTTACATTAAAAAAAAGCAGTGTACAGCTTATACCATAAGTTGTTTTACGTTGAATGTTTTTTGATATCTAATCCACACAAATCACGAAAAACTAAAAATGTTGACTAGTTACAAAACCTTACTTGTATGGTGATTTTAGAATTTGTAAACTACCTACATTACAGAAAGAGTTTTCAAAGAGATTTATTTTGGCACCAAAATCAATAAAATTGCTCGAAAAATTTTTAAGTGGAGAATCCGTGGCTTATTCCTATTAAAAACCATTTCGCCTATAAAATGGTAATCTAAAAAACCGGTCTCCAGTCTCTGTAAATAGGACTCTTGTATAAAGTTTGAGTAAAAAGTATCGAAAGGTGCTTCTAATATATTTCCTGAAATATTCGTTATTTTAAAAAGATGTTTTAAGAATTATTATTAGCCATAAAAGGAGACATTCAAATTTTTCTTGACGTAAACAATTTCGTTGCTATGGCAACCAACTTTATTTTTTAAATGGCATAATATGATTTTCAAAGCATTTTGGAAAGACCGTTTCTTTCTGGATACCGCAGTATAAAATTTTAATAGGGTGCCATAAGAAAAAATTAGAAAAACTAACTTCCTTAAAAATCACTTCCCTCAATTGCACTTCATTAATCCAGTTCTAATCAAACCATAGATATCAAATGAAATGTCAATGTCTAGGCATGGCGAACTTGAAAACTACAAATCAAAATAATAATGTAGAATGTTATCTACAAAAGTAGGCCACTAAATGCTTGACTATGCTAAGTCACTAGGTGTTTAGAAGATCGTCTTCTTATCCATTGAATTTTAATTGGGTTTTTCGCCACCAAACTGGTTAAAAGACAACTTTTTCAAGTTGCCTGGAAAATTAATAAATTCTTAACAGTAAATGAACTACACTTTGAACTTGTAACTCAAAAAAACTCAAAAAATATCTGTCATTTCACTTTGACGTGACATGATCTTTGAGAAAGGAGGAAGATTTTTTCTCCGAAAGCTCAGGAAACAAATTTGTTGAAGATATTTTTTGAGTTACAAGTTCAAAGTTTAGTTCATTTACTATTAGGAATTTATTAATTTTCCAGGCAACTTGAAAAAGTTGTCTTTTAATCAGTTTGGTGGCGAAAAACCCAATTATTCAATGGATCTGTTTACGCCACAAATAAATTTTAGAAAATATCGTCTTAATATAATGCAACAAAAGTCTATACCTAACTAACTTCCTCCTGACCTGATACTCGTTGATAATAATTATTGATTATTACTATTATTTTAAAAGAAATGGCTCGTGGCATATGGGACAAAATGCTTTGGTAGTTGGCAACACCAAACTATTTCCAATATCTAATGGAAATTATCTATGGGTCTTTCGGAGGTGTGCAGACCACGACAGGTACCTGTTTCGGGCTTGTTGGCTCTCATCAGGCAGACGTAACGCACCTCACCGAAAAACCCAGATTACCTTGGCTAAGTGGAATAGTATCCAAATACCAGTTCATAGGGTGCATATTTTGTTGACGAATAAATTGTGATATTGTAAGAAAAACGTCAAAATGGCATCCAAGAATCCCATCTTTGTGGATTTTTGTTTATGTGGATTCTCAGAGATGCTCCTAAAAATTTATGAGTGTTTTCGAATGAGCCTAAAGTTTCATGATGGTAAGCTGTTGAATTTAGTTGAGTTTTTTTTTAATGTTGAAGGTAAAAATTCTGTTCCCTGAAACTATTGATTCGGGGATACCGTATGTAAGAATAAAGTTTTCTACAAATGCTTTAGCTACACTTTCAGTTTCTGTATTTTGCAATGGAAAACATTCCACAAATTTACTAAGTTCACATTGAAGAGTGAGTACATACTTGTTATTTTTGCGATCTGTTCCGCGTGGACCCACTAAATGGAGATAAACTTTTTGGAATGCTGATGTTGCCGTCGCTGTAATTATCATAGGTTCTGAGTTTTGTATGGAATATTTGTACCTTTGACAATCGTCGCATTTGTTAACAAAATTTTCTATATCCTTTCTTAAACGTTTCCAAAATATTTTTTCACGTACAAGGTGTCCAGATTTGGTTGTAAATGCTGGGTATCTAGATTATTTTTAGAGCGTAATATAGATAATAACTACATAGTGTTATATATTTTTGTAAAGCTTACGACAATCTCAATATAACTAGTAGAAAATATACAGGGTGTTCTATTTAAAAAAAACTAAGTTTGGTCCATATATCGAACACTATCAATGTTAGTAAAAAACTGAATACGGCACTGAGTTCTACAAGGTACAGTTTTTGCTATTTCAATATCATTAACTGTTTTCAAGATACGAAGTATGCCCCAAAAGCGCAAATTTTCAATTTCGCCCTGTATCTTAAAAACAAAGGTGGCTATGAAAAATCTGTTTACGGTATCTTTCGTTTCACAAAAAAGTAGCACGCTTCGCGAAAACCGCAACTCCTTATCTCTAAAAATAGCCGAGATACCCCGCATTTACAACCAAATCTGGACACCCTGTACATTCGGTTGATTCCTGATGGCCCCCTGTAGGTAACACGTGGAAATCGTTTAAAATTTATTGTTTAGCGCAATCATCTCACACTGTTTGTACGTTATTTAAAACTGATATTTTTACACGAATATTTTTTTCATACTTGCATTTTTTTAAATTTCTTTTAACAAATGTGCACACTTGTCTTCTTTAATTATTATTAATTCCGGAATTTTATATTTTAAGCATATATTCCCTCAATGTCTCGCCTAATGCAGACGTTGGTTGAGTGTCCTGTTTTATATAAATAACTTGCTTTATACTACAGTATATCAAATTGTTTATAATATAATCTTATATATAAGGTTTTAATAGTTTAGTAAATTCTGTTTCGTTAACTGGACATAATTAACAAGCGTCTCTAGGGCGTTTTACCAATTCTACCACTCCAGGTGATCAATTCTGTCATAAAGACTGTTGGTTTGAGAATTACTACCAGTAATTTGGTTATTGTTTTTATTCTATTTTCTTTAGCTTTAGCTCTAGTTGTTACAAACATTGTGTTATCTAAATTTTTTGGTTTACTATAGATTTCAGTTAATCTGAAGACATTTCTATACGAGATAGTGCGTCGGCTGTAACGTTATCCTTTTCCTTAATATATCTAATATAATCATATTCTTCTAGCACTAGTCGAAATTTTGTGAGCCTACTGGAAGGATTTGTCATCCCAAATAAGTAAATTAGTGGTCTGTGATCTGTATAGAGAGTGAATTTTCTTATATATACAAATAAGACCTAAAATGCTTTACTCCCCACACAATCGCCAATAATCCTTTTTCAATGGTACAATAATTTTTCTCAGCTTTATTTAGAGACCTGCTTGCATATGCAATTGGCTTGTCGTTACCATTATAAAGAACAGCCCCGATTGCAACTCCAGATGCGTCTGTTTTTAAAGTAAAAGTATTCTCTTTAGATAAATTCGGATATTGTAATTAACGAGTGCGATTTTTAAAAAACGAATAAATTGCCTACAATAATAGTTTCATTTGTTCATTGGATAAGATCGAATCGCAACAGTTTTTACCTTGTCAGCTGAAATAATATGTTCTAAATATAAAATTTCTTTTTTCAAAGTCGCATTTATTCGTATTTAACTTTAAATTAATCTCTCGTAGCCTTTGAAGAAATTTTGATAGATTTTTATTGTGATTTAATATATAATATATAACACGAATTACCTCACCACTTTCTAAGAAGCTTGCAAGAAAAACGCTGAATGGCTCAGCACCCCGGCAAGCTACACCGAGTTTATAAATTCTCTTTGTATCCATTTTTGTGCCAGTCAGATACTGCTCTCGTGATGTAAAACATATTTTTGTACTAATAAAAATTTTTAAAAAACGGTTCTTTGCGTTCTGAACGATTTTTGGCGCAGTCGGTAGGACGTCCGAGTTACCCTCTTGCGCATCGCGACGCGTTCGAAGTAATTTTCGTATCTACGATTAACCGGATATCGAACAGTTGTCACGTTGTGTCGAACTTTAATTCGGTGTGGACTCACAAAAATCGGGGTTCCCGTCTATCGCAGACCTGAATTGGAGGCTTGGCATCAGCTGGCATCGGAGTTTGGAACAGCATCGTCCAAATTCGCGGGGGCACGTCACCGGAGAAGACAAGCATCGCTGATCTGGTTCGCCACCCTATAGTTGTTTAAAGAGTGAAGAATGCATTGAGCCGTTCTACTAATGTAAGTGCAATTCATGTCAATGGACGATTTAACAAGTGAATTCGAAAGATTGATTTTAAATATACCTTCATCTGACTCTCAATCCTTAGAATCACACCCTTACTTATCCTTAAGTGAAAGTATTAATCAAACCGAAAATATGGTAGAATTTAAATCTGAATATTTAACTTGTGTACCGAGATTTGACGGTGATCCGAACGAATTGAATAGATTTTTAGTTACTTGCGAATCGATAATCAATACTTTTTATGATTTAAAAAATCCAAATTCTTTCCAAAATGTTTATTTGTTGAACTGTCTCGTTTCCAAATTGTCTGGAAATGCAAAATTAGTAATAAATATTCAAAATATATCTACATGGACAGAACTAAAAGAAGCTTTATATC
Source organism: Pseudeuparius sepicola (assembly GCA_963920635.1). Lineage (NCBI taxonomy): Eukaryota > Metazoa > Arthropoda > Insecta > Coleoptera > Anthribidae > Pseudeuparius > Pseudeuparius sepicola. The sequence continues at coordinate 37,772,523 of OY987302.1, read as the reverse complement.
GAAATTTTGCCGATCAAAGAGATGAAACCTGCTTAAACCGAGATTTATTAATGCTAAGACAATTACCTAATGAAAAACCTCAAAATTTTTATGACAAAGTTTTACATATTTTGAACCTTTTATGTAGTTATGTAGATATTCACGAGCAAACAGCAGACGCAAAAGCACTAAAACGAAATTTGTACAATAGCCTAGCATTAAAAACTTTCCTTGCTGGACTTAAAGAACCTTTAGGTACCACTATTCGTTGTATGAAACCTACCACTTTAGTTGAAGCATTGCATTTTGTTACAGAAGAAGATAATATCCACTATTTCCAAAATTTTTCCCATAGAAACCAACCCCAAGTTCCTAGACCAAATATACAAACACAAATGAGACCTAACTTTAACGCTCATACGCAAAACAATCAATTTAGGGCGCCACAAACCTTCCCTTCTCGACCATTACCCATTCAACCCCGTCCTGTTAATCAACAAAGATATTTTACAAATTCCCAAGTTTTCAAATATCCCCAGCAAAATCAAAATCGAAATGTTTTTAGACCCAATAATTCCTATGTATCGAATATGACAAGACCAACGCCAATGAGTGTTTCAGTCCCAATTAATAATGCAAATCAACCCTCTACTATGAACAGACAACCCTCTACTATGAATAGACAACCCTCTACTATGAACAGGCAACCTCAACAACAACGACTAAATTATACCCCTAATCAATATAACAGTTATTTTACACAAAACCCATCTACGTCAAGAAACTTTATTTCTGAAGAATTGTTTAACACTGAAATAGACGAATTAAATCCAATTTGTACTGAATCTACCCAACATGACGGAAATTTTGAAAATAATTCTCAAAATTACGAAGAACTAGAATATTTTGACCACCACCCTGATCAATCAGACGAAAATTTTATGAATTTGCCTCGAGACAACGACCAAACATAAAATACACTATTATTTCTTTTAATTTTACCGATACTGGACGTTTATATTATGTCGAATTTCCGAAATTTAACGCAAAAATATTAATTGATTCAGGCTCAACCAAATCTTTTATAAATCCAGAAGTAGCTCAAAAATTCTTTCCAAATTTAATTCGAGATGACCCTTTTATTGTTTCTTCGGTTTATCAAAAATCTGCTCACCGTTATAGCGCAACAATACCGGCTCCAGAAATTTTCAAAATGCCAAATAATACATACATGAAATTTTATCTATTTAAATTCCACGATTTTTTCGACGGTTTAATAGGAATGGACCACATAAAATTTTTAAAGTCACATCTCGACTATGAAAATGATTTCTTTATTACACCCTGTACTAAATTAAAACTTAATCCATATACAACAAAAAATTAATTAAATCTTATTCACGTAGAACCCAGATAAAAAAAAATTATTAAAATAAATACGTCAATTCAAAATGGAGAAATAATAATACCTTACCAAAAAATTCAAAATTGAGAAATTCCCGAGTGCTTAACCATAGCGAAAAATGAAAAAGCTTTGACGACAATCTTAAATAACACAGAAAACAAAGTATCTTTAAACTTTTCTGAACCACTAGAAGTTGACGAATTTTACAGAAACGAGTTACAAAACTTTGAACTGCATAACTTTGACGAAACAGATACAACTCCTCTGGACCTGACAAAAATTCGCGTAGACCACCTTAACACAGAAGAAAAGAGTAAAATTTTAAAGTTATGTAAAGAATATTCTGATATTTTCTATAATGAAGACACTCCCTTGACGTTTACTAATAAAGTAAAGCACAAAATTCGCACCACTGACGAAACGCCAATTTATTCCAAATCATACCGTTACCCATTTATTCACAGGCAAGAAGTCGAATCCCAAATCAAAAAAATGCTTAATCAAAACATAATCCGCCCTTGGTCGTCACCAATTTGGGTCGTCCCTAAAAAAGCTGACGCGTCGGGTAAACAAAAATGGCGTGTAGTTGTGGACTACCGGAAATTAAATGACAATACTGTCGATGACAAATACCCATACACGACTTACTTGACAAGTTAGGAAAGTGTCAATACTTTTCTACACTGGACCTTGCTAGCGGTTTTCACCAGATAGAAATGGACGAAAACGACATAGAAAAGACAGCTTTTAACACTGAACAAGGACACTATGAGAACCTTCGTATGCCCTTCGGGTTAAAAAATGCGCCCGCGAGTTTTCAGAGATTAATGGACAACATCCTCCGTGGTATTTAAAACGAAAAATGCCTTGTCTATTTAGACGATATAATAATTTTTTCTACTTCTCTTCAAGAACACTTAGAAAGCCTTAAATCCGTTTTCCAAAGACTTCGCGAAACAAATTTTAAAGTACAACTGGATAAGTCCGAGTTTCTAAAGAAAGAAGTTGCATACCTTGGTCACATAGTCACCCCTGACGGCGTTAAACCCAACCCTGACAAGATTAAAGCCATCAAAGAATTTCCAATACCTAAAACTACCAAACAAATCAAAGGTTTTCTCGGATTAGTTGGCTATTATAGACGCTTTATTCCTTCATTTGCAAAAATTACTAAGCCTTTCACAAAATGTCTAAAGAAAAATGCTAAAATAGTACATGATGATAAATTTATTTCTTGCTTCGAAACTTGCAAAAATTTGCTTACAAATTCTCCAATTCTGCAATATCCTGATTTTTCTAAATCTTTTAATTTGACAACAGACGCGAGCAATGTTGCGATTGGTGCTGTCCTTTCACAAGGGCCTATCGGTAACGATTTACCTGTGGCTTACGCCTCACGCACATTGAACGATTCTGAACAAAATTACTCAGTTATCGAAAAAGAATTATTAGCAATAATTTGGGCCACCAAGTACTTTAGACCCTATCTGTATGGACGCAAATTCAACATTATAACCGATCATAAGCCACTTCAGGGGCTTTTTTAATTGAAAGATCCGAATTCGAAATTATTGCGCTGGCGTATCCGATTAGAAGAATTTGATTACAATATTATTTACAAGAAAGGGAAACTTAACACCAACGCAGATGCGCTTTCAAGAATTGAAATACACACCAAAACCGTTACTGACGAAATAGACGAAATTGCAGAGAACGTTTTACGTGATATATTCCCATATAACATGAGTAACGATAACTCCGTTCCTAGAACCCTTAATAATGACGCAACCCAAGATACCGACAATGTTTCACTACTTGTAATACCAGATAATGAAACCCAAGACCTTAGCGATAACGAAGACGACGATGACCGCCTCGAAACCGACAACAATACTGTACACTCGAATGCCGAACAAAATCCAATCATCAATATTCCCATTTCCGAAAATCCCATAAACTACGGACAAAATCAAATCATAATTTCTGTTGTACACCACTCACCCGCACAACCCAAAATTACTATTTTATTTGAGAAAAAGAAAAGAATAAATGTTCAATTTTCCGAAAATAATTTTAATCAAGATGTAATACGATTTGTCAAAGATTACGTTTTACCGAACTCACAATATCACCTTTATTTCGAAAATGCTGACATTTACCAAAGATTCACTAATGTTTTACAAGAAAATTTTAAATGGCCTTCAATCAATTTTCGAAAATGTAATAAAAAATTAATAGACGTTACTAACAAAAATGATATCGAGGACATAATAAAAAATTACCACGAAGGAAAGTCTAATCATCGCGGCATAGACGAAACCGTTGAACGAGTAAAGAATAAATATTATTGGCCTTACATAAAAAATTCTGTACAAACCTTTATAAACGATTGTGAAATCTGCCAACAAAGCAAATACGAGAGAAATCCAATAAGAATCAAAATGTACGTCACCCCTACAGCAAGCAAACCTTTCGAAATAGTTCATCTAGATACTTTTTCATTCGAAAAATCAAAATTTTTGACGATTGTAGATAGTTTTTCGAAATACGCACAAGCCTATCATTTAAATTCATTAGCAGGAACCGAAATAGTTGATAATTTAATTCAGTTTTTCTCCCATCACGGTATCCCTAAACAAATAATTTGTGACAACGGAACCGAATTTAAGAATTCAGTTGTTTTAGAGCTATTAAAACTCCATAAAATCAATATACACTTTTGTTCACCTAATCACCCTCAATCTAACGGAATTATAGAAAGATTCCATTCCACTCTTATAGAACACATTCGCTTATTAAATACAAAAGGTTTCTAAAAAACTCCAATAAAAATGAAAATAATTTATGCAATTTTGGCATACAACCACAGTATCCACTCTACAACAAAATTAAAACCAATAGATGTTATTAATGGTCACATTAGCGAATATATCAAGAAATTGATCAAATTTTATTAAATGATTATATTAACGATCATAAAGAACGCTCAAAAGTTCTCTATTCCAAAATAAATTCCAATTTAATGCGAAATAAAGAAAGACTTATAGACAAAATTAATCAAAATCGTGATAACCCAGAATTATTCCAACCTCACGAAAAGGTTTATACTAAAAAACATATTAGGCAAAAGAATGCAAATAAATTTAATAAATCAACTAAAATACAAACCGTAGATAGAAATATGAAAACTGTTTCTACTGATTCACAAGAAAAAATACATATGGACAATTTAAAGCGACCCTTAAGGCAAACTTACGATTTTAACAATTAAACTTACTTTCAGATTTCCCTGCATTTTGGCAATTCAAGAGAAAATAACAATTCGAAATTTAGAAAACAATCCAGGACTGATCCCAGTAAAACTAGGAACAGCTAAAATTGCTAAAGAAACCCACAAATTAATTCATTACTATGACTTAAGTCCGGTAGTGACAGAATTTAACAAACTGCGTAAACATTCGCAAACCCTAACACAAAATTTTATTGACACAAGCGAAACCTACCCAATCGAGTTAGCAACTCATTTAAAAATATTAACATTTCTTGAAAATGAAATAAATACTAAATTGACAGCAATTATTCCAAATTCTTACAAAAGAGAAAAAAGAGGTTTAATCAATGGCCTAGGATCAATATTTAAATCAATAACCGGAAATTTAGTTTCGACAGACGCAGAACGCTATGATAAACTAATAGAAGAACTTCAAAATAACGAAAACAAGCTAGAAACGAGTATTAAAACACAGAATTCGCTATCTATTTCCTTAATAGATAAGTTCAATTCTACCATTACACAAATAAGCCACAATGAAAATATTTTGGAAGAAAAATGTAAAGAAGTTTTTATGGTTCTCAAAAATTCTCTCAGTGCTATGGAATGCTCTTTAGTTCTTAAAGACGCCCTTATCCAAATTAGCACGATGTACGAAATTATAAATTCAATTCTACAGGACATTGAAAATTCTCTGGTATTTACCAAACTTCAAATTATGCACCCTAGCATAATAAAAGCAAATGACTTTTTCCTTGAATTAACAAAATTAGAAACATCTGTAAAGAAATATTTTCCGTTTGAATTAACCTTACAAAATATTCCTTTTTTTGAAAGCGTTGTAAAAATTGAATCATATATAAAAAATTTTAGAATTTCTTATATCCTACATGTCCCGTTGATTCACCCTTTTGAAGTTGACTATTACCACCTTTACTCCATTCCCGTATATTCAATGGGTCAGTTTAAGGCAATTATCTCTCAAAACAAATATTTAGTAAAAAATGAATTGTATTTTGCATTTATGAGCGAATCTTGCAAACAAGTCTCCCCAAAACAATTTTTCTGTCACAACTTGGACCTGCAGAACAACGAAAAATCAGCTTGCGAAATTAAAACTATCGATATGAAAAATGCCTCCAATTGTCGCCAAACCAAAATACATGTAATGGAAACCTCAATTCAACCAATTCAAAACACCAATAAATGGATATGTCTATTCCCGACTAAAGGACAATTAAAATTAAAATGCTTTAACCAAGAAGAAGCAGTGAGTCTACTTGGTACACATTTAATCGAAATCCCCGTGGGATGCAAAATTTCCAACACAAAGCAAACAATAACAAATGAAATACACCATTCAAGCGAAACTATGCTGTTTCCCAACTTGGACATAAGAATTAGCAACACAAAAATCGAAAATGTTAGCCTTCATTTGGAAAATATTAAACTTGATGAATTATACCAGATAAAGAATAAGATAATCTAAAACAGCCCTTCATTGTCATTTGGACAATCTTTCCATATACCAAGTCTTTGGACGATCTGTATATACTTATTGGTTATTTGCTTCATAAGTTTTGTTGTCTACAAGAAGATTTCTACATGATGTTCGAAGAAACCTCAGCCCAAGTGTGAAGATGTTCAGCTTCCTCGCACCCTCGTTTGCTGAATCTTCGAGGGGAGGAATTACCTCACCACTTTCTAAGAAGCTTGCAAGAAAAACGCTGAATGGCTCAGCACCCCGGCAAGCTACACCGAGTTTATAAATTCTCTTTGTATCCATTTTTGTGCCAGTCAGATACTGCTCTCGTGATGTAAAACATATTTTTGTACTAATAAAAATGTTTAAAAAACGGTTCTTTGCGTTCTGAACGATTTTTCACGGGAAAATATACTTAGTTAAATAACCGGCTGACACAGTCTGCTTTTTAAAAATGTTTATTTAGAAAAGCTACAGCGACGGACAGAATCTTAATGCCGTAAAACACACGTGATGAACATTTTATAGGGGTAAATTTGCAAACTAAACATTTCGAGAACAAGGCATTTTTTATGTGGAATAAGGAATAATGGTGTATGTAACTTCTCCCTCCTTCAGATGACCACTGAGGGGTCGAAGACAACCGAAGGGGGCAAGTTTTCTTTCTTCTTTTCTTCTCTACTGGGTTGAGGCTTCTTAAATTTCTTGAACAGCTGGTAAACAATATATGCGGCGATTGACGAAAGTATTGAGCTGATGAAAAACCATCGAATCCATTGAGAGATTGTATTGGTTTCGATGTCTTGGATAAATATTGGATCAATTGAATCGATGCTTGTTTGAAGGTTGTGTAGTTCTTCTAAAGGGATGTTACCTAATACCAATTTTTGATGATTTTGTTTTTGACTGGCTTTTATTTGGTACACATTTGGCAGCACCAACGGGTGCGTTGTTCCTGAAGTTTCTCTGTTTCCATATGTTGTTCTGTTGATTTTCACTGTGCAGTTTTTTCCTATTTTTATTAGGTTGGTTCCGTCAATAATTGTATATTCAGGTCGATGACAATTTGTTTCTAGCTTCGATCGATATGCGGCGATGACTATTAACTATTCGTTGTTTATTTTCTCTACAGCTTCCTTTGGTGGTCGAATATTGATTGATTGGCAGTTATTTTGTCTTTCTTTTCCATTGATAAGAGCTGTTGTGCAGACAGTCTCGGGGTTGTCGATAACTGATTCGTGTATTCGTGATTCATATACTGGTAGTTCTTCTCGCCAAGGGCTAAATAGGGTTTCTGGGGCAAAATAATGGTGTGATTTTTTGTGGGAATTGGAATCAGATGGAAGTATTGATATATATCTGGATTGATTATTGGGACCTCTAAAGCAAATATTAATTCTTTATTCACAAAGAAACAATTAGTTTTTATTACTGAGTACCAATGAAATACTTCGATATCTAAAATTTCTTTTTTTGTATAAATTTGAGTTAGTTGCTTTAATATATCATACAAATCATTTATCGTCCAAATATCGGGGTGTGCAGTATGCAACCTAGCGAAAGTCACTACATTTTCTATGTTGTCCAAAAATGTTGTAATTACGTTTGCATTTATAAACATTTGATTTAATATGCTTAAATATACAGTGTATTTGTATAAAATGTCAGTTTCTGAATTTAAGATTTCTTCGTACCTTTCAAAATATTCCAATATTCTCTGCTGGTTATTAATCAATAGTTTTTTCATAGTTTTCGGTTAGTTTTTTGAAAAGAGAAATTTTCGTATTTACTTCATTAACAATTTTTTGCTGATTATTTCCTAGAGTCGTGATTGCCTTATTATACCGTTCGCCATCATTCGCCTCTAAAGTTCCTGTAAACCACTTGTTTATTGTGCCAATGACATTAAATAAACCACGTCTTGTTCTAGGAACTTTTTCTCGAGGTGAATAAATTACATTGGATAGTTTGGTTTCAATTTCATTGGGCATGGGTTCTAAATTATTATAGTTATTTTGCAAACTTGCAGTGAATATGAATTTAGTTTCCTTAGTAATTGATTTATTAAAGTTACTGTAGCTTTCCCTAAGGATATTAAGTTGTTTCTCTGATTCTTGAAATTATACATAATGTAAAAATGTGTGTCTACTTGAAATTATTTTGGCTTTTCCTAATGAAAAGGGTAATATACCAGGAGTGATATACCAGGAGTGATATAGGAATGATCTCAACTGTAGGAAGGGCTAGGGTTAGGAATAGATTAGTTATTATCGTCAGGGTTATTGTCTGCGTCGTCTTCATGATGTTCCTGTAACGATTGAGTGTTTGTTAATTTTTTTGGTCCTTTTAATTTACTTTTATGGACTATTGTAGTGTCAAGTTTTGCTTTAATATCGTCATTTGAAAGTAACGTCGCTTTTTTGTATTTAGGTTTGGATTTTGACCTCAAATTCTGTTTCAAATAAACAGTGGTGTTCGCGGGGTATTCTATAGGATCCTCTCCCGTTTCGTTTCGTTTAGCAATAACTTTTTCTTTCCTATTTTCGTTTAGTTCTTGAATTTTTTGATATAAAATTTTAGTTTTATTTATTTTATTCTTGAAGGTATTCGTTCATTAGCATTTCTTGTGTTATGTCAAATGGATCGAGATTATCAGTATGTCCACTTATGATATTAAATGGTGTCTGTTTCGTAACACTATGTATAGAGTAATTGTAGGCCAAGATGGCATAGAGCATTAACTGATCTATCCTACTATTTTTGTCTGTAAGTCTTAAGCATCGAATTGTTTCAGAAAGCGTGGAGTGTAACCTCTCTACCGGGCTATTACTATTTGGATTATACGGGGTGGTCACTTGAAGTTCGATTTTGTGTAGATTGATAAAGTCCTTTACTACGCTATTGTTAAATTCTGGACCTCCATCCGATATGATACGGCGGGGTAAACCATAATGTGAAGCAAATTGCAGAAAACAACCGATGGTGTTTATTCCACTGCACCCTACAATTTTGTAAGCCTGTGCGTAACGTGAGAAGGTATCAATTAAAGTGAGAAATTTTTGGCCTTCGATTTGGAAGGTATCCACGTGTATTGTTTGAAGAGGTTTAGAAGTATTAGGAGTCAAGTTAAATTTTATCTTTGGGGGGTTCCTGTCATATTTTGACATTTGACAAATTTGACAATTATTAATATATTTTTCAACTTGTCTTATTTTTAGCCAATAGAATTGAGATTTAAGAGACATTTCAGTTTCATTTTTTATGCCCGTGGCAGGTTTTCGTTTCATGGGTGTACTTTATTTTTAGTTGTTGTTCGTCAAAGTCTTCTATGTCAGTCAAAAATTTTGTAATTCTTAAAAGTTTAAAAGATGAATTTTTGAAAGTGTTTTGAACTATAACACAAAATCTATCGATGATTTCTAGGTTTTTGAAAAATAGGCAGTATGTGTTTTTGTTTTCGACGTACTCTTTTATTAAGGAGATAACTTCTGATTCAAAGTAGTGAAACTTTTAAGCGAGTCTTTTCTTGAAAATGTTTAGATCGAATAACATATTTTTTGTTTAATGTGTTATTTGCAGAGATTATAATTTGGTTTTGGTACGAGTTTATTGATTTTTCAGTTATAGGGATTGTCAAAACAGGCTCTTCGAAGGCTGTGTGAACAGTGTCATCGTCACTAGTATTGTCATTATCGTTGTTTTGTGTCGGTGGAACATTGAATGTGGGCCTAATTTGTATGTCAGAAAGGATTTTGATTTTGGGTTTATTTCTTACTACTGGTTCGCTTAAGACGTCCTGTATAATATCATCTGATATTATAGGGAGTTCATTCGCGTTTTCTAGGAAATCGGATATGTCTTTATTTATGTCGCCGGGATCTGCTACAACAGATTGCGTCTCGACAGCATTTATCTCTATGCGAGATAGTGCGTCAGCGTTCGTGTTAAATTTGCCTTTTTTATAGCAGATCTCATAGTCGTACTCTCCGAGTTTTAGTCTCCACCGAATAAGTCGTGAGTTGGGGTCTTTTAAGGAAAATAACCACTGGAGTGGTTTGTGGTCACTATAGATTGTGATTTTTTTCCGAATAAATATGGCCGAAAATATTTTACGGAGCAAATTATGGCTAGTAGCTCTTTCTCTATTACACTATAATTAATTTCTGCGGGGTTAAGCGTCCTTGAGGCATAAGCGATTGGTCGGTCTTGTCCTATGGGTCCTTGCGATAAGATAGCTCCGAGTGCGTAATTGTTGTCAAATTAAATGGTCGCGAAAAGTCCGGATAGCACTATAATTAATTTCTGTGGGGTTAAGCGTCCTTGAGGCATAAGCGATTGGTCGGTCTTGTCCTATGGGTCCTTGCGATAAGATAGCTCCGAGTGCGTAATTGTTGTCAAATTAAATGGTCGCGAAAAGTCCGGATATTGAAGAATAGGATCGTTTGAAAGAAGATTTTTGCAGTATTCGAAAGTTTTTATAAAATTTTCGTCATGAACATTTTTTTCTCCCTTCTTTAGGCACTGAGTTTCGTGGGTTTCGCAAATTTTTTTATGAATTTCCGATAGTAGCCGAGAAGGCCTAAAAATGATTTTATGTCTCGTGTTGTTTTAGGTAATGGAAACTTCTTGATTTTCGTAGGAATTCTGACTTATCTAACTGTATCTTTAATTTAGACTCTTTTAATCTTTGGAAAACTAGACGTAAATTGGAAATATGTTCTTCGAGACTACTAGAAAACAAAATTATCTCATCCATATACACAAGGCAGATTTTATTTTGGAGACCTTTAAGCACGTTATCCATGACGCGTTGGAAAGTCGCGGGAGAGTTTTTAAGCCCAAAAGGCATACGGTTGTATTCATAATGACCGTTTTCAACTGTGAATGCGGTTTGACTTTACCGGAGGCGTCTTGTTTTTTCGGTACAATCCATATGGGAGATGACCATGGACTGTTAGAGGGTCGAATAATTCCATCTTCCAACATTTTGTATATTTGATTTTGTACTTCTATTTTGTGTACGAACGGGGAACGATAGGATTTTGTGTGGACATGAATTTCGTCTTTTGTCTTGATTTCGTGTTTAACAACGTTAGTAAAGCTTAGTTTCTCATTTTCGAGAAGAAAGATGTCTGAAAATTATTTGCAGAGTTCTAAAAGTTTAGATTTTTCCTCAAAATTCAGATGATCGGTTCTAAGTAGTGATTTAATGTCGATTTTAGGGTTGTTTGTCGTTTTGGAGATGGTATCGTCTATATGAAAAATTTCAAAATATTGTTTTTGGGTGTCAGGAAAGGGAATAGTTTCGATAGGATTTTTCAAAATGATGGATTGTATTTTATTTGAGCGATTTTGAATTTCTGCGAAAGCAAAGCCTTTGTTAGCTGTGATTAGCGTTTCTGGCAAAACACAATCTTCTCCGAATTGCTGCTCTGGGATGATGATATCACCCGAGTATATGTTAACCGGAATTCTTACTTTCTGGTGTGACGAGCCTGTTTCCTTCCTTTTCTTTCTTTACTTTTTTATTGTGTTAGTGTATAATTATTTGTTAGTGGATAAGGTTAATCTTAAAACTTGGTGAAGCCGCCGGGGGAATATGTAGTGCGGGTTGCTGGACAGTGGGGTCTCTCTGGCCGAAGCCAGGTAGACGGACGTAGTGAAAGGAGGGGACAGAAAATGATCTGCCGAGCGCGTGCGTAGGCAGTTCGGGGCGAGTTCAGGCGAGAGGCAGCCGTGACCGAGGCCGTTGCACGGGCGTCGGGCACTCTGATCCCCCGTCCCTCGCACACACCAGTAACGTGGATTTTGATCCTGTGGAGCTGACTGGAGTGAGCTGCAGGCTGTTGAGCGATTGGGCTCTCCCAGCTCTGGTAGCAGAGCCCCATCCTGACCCCCCCAGGCGAGTATTGAGTCGCCTTGGTATCTGGGACCACAACCACAGCCGATATGCTGACGCCGACGCCTCAATCGAGCGACCAGGGAGACGTGCATCAAATGGCGGATACGGCGATGTTTGGACAATAACAAATATGTGAGCCCTTCTTAATTTCAAAATACCGATTTACTATCGATGTTTTGGGGATTTTTGATGCATTTTTATGTGTAATAAATAAATGTATAGCTAGACCGGGACACTGGATTTTTAGAGAATTTATTTCTGTTTTAAAAATAATGCCGTTGTTTTTCTTGCGGTAATATATATGAAGAGAAAAATCTTTGTTGTACATTATGTCATTTTCGGTGTCTATGTGAATTTTAAATTTCTTTATGTCTTCGAAGCCAATTAAGCCATGGAAGAAATCGTGGAAAGAAAATAAATGGAAAGTGATAGCGTTATTCAAGTTGAAAAGAGAATTTAAGTCTATATCAGCTTTAAAACCAATCATTTATTCCGTGGATAGTTTTGACAGAAAATGGGTCGTGATACATGCAATCTGGATAGAATTTTTCAGCTAGGCTAGGATCTAGAAGAGATTTTGTTGCGCCAGTAGCCATTAAGGGTGGATTTAACGTTTGAACATATGGTAGAGTGTTTAAATATTTAGTATTATTAAGTTCTATTATTGTGCGAATTGGGTTATGGAAAGGAAAATTATTAATTAAGGGTTCTCCTTGGGAGTTGTATAGGCAGGTAAATGAAAATTTTCGTCGTTGTTAGAGTCGTCAACTTCAGTTATTTCGGTGATCGTAAGTGGATTTTCGGCATTAGGTTCAAAAAAAATTTCGAAAACAGGTGTAAAGTCGTAGTCGTAGTCAAAATTTGGGTTAGATTCGTCTTCGAGATAATAAAGATTAGGGTATGGATTTTCGGAAGGTTGTTCACAATAAAAATTGTATAATTCTTGGGAAGAAAAGTTACGGGGGCCCGTTGATTGAATTTGGGCATGTATAGTGGGATTGTGGGATTTCGGTAATTCGTCGACATTGGGGTAGGCTTATGGTCGGGAGTCTTGCCTGTGGGTCTAAATACTATAGTTTTCGGGGGTCCAAAAACATCTTTGTTTGTGTAAAATCTCTGTTGTGGAACATTTGGTCTTGGTGTTATATTTATAGGTGTCGAAGGAAAGCGACTTCCTGGAAATTGAGATGGCAGTTGCGTAGGATTTAGCATACGTACATTGTGTGGATTTGGTCCTGGGTTTCGAATTTCAGAATTCGGGTTAGGGAAATTAATTCTTGGTATATAGGGTTGAGTTAGCCTAAAAGAATTAGAATATTGTGTGGGTGGTTTAGACACTTGTGTTGGTACAGATTTTGGAGGTTATACAGATTTTGGAGGTTATACGGAGTTGATTTTGTGCGTAATGGAAATTTTCTTCTTCTATTACTAAACCTATAGCGTTTTCGAGTTGCGGGCGATTTAAGCCAAATAATATCCTGTATTCGTGGTGGTAGGCCTCTAATGAAGGTTTTTAGAGCCAACTCTTTATAATTTTTCAAATGCAAAATTTTTTCATTATTGTCCGCGAAATTTGTAGCGTTTAGTTTAGATATTATGAGACTGCAAGCGTCTTGGATTCTACTACCGAATTGTTGAGGGTTCTCGTTGCGTAAGGGTCGCATTATTAGGTCTTGTACTAGACAGTCGATATTTCGATTGTCACCAAACGTAAGTCGAAGTGTGTCGCGAATTTCAGTCCAAGTTTTTAATTCAGTTCGGTTACCTATTAAAATAAGGGCACAATCAGTGAGCTTTCCAATAATAGCTTTTATCAAAAATTGGTTTATAGGATCACCAGCATTTTGATTAGAATAGGTGTTAATAAGACAATCGCAACTATCAATAAATACTCTAGGCTATAAGAGTTTCCTGAGAAATTTGGAATGTTGTCGATGTATAATCTTAGTAATTGATAATTAACTGATTGATTACTGTGGTGCGTATTCATATTTTCAGAAATTGGAGTAACTTCGTTAGATTCTTGATTTTCTTGTACACTAATTTTATCAAAAAGTACACTTAATTCGTCATCAACTGATTTTTCGTTCATTAAAACGAAAAAAAAATTTTAATTTTAAAATTTTTCAACTTTGAAACTTGTTTTTCTTAAATTTACCTTAATCTAAGGCGACCTGGGTGATTAAGATGTGCCTAAAGGGGGTCAAAGACAAGGATCACTGGCAAATAGGATTAGCTCTTACCCTTGGCTGGGTCGCATGCTCTCCGTGGTTGCCCTGGAATTTCAGCCTCTGGTCCAGCCTTTCGTTGCTGCTCTGCACTCTTGCTTCGATGGCCCGGGTGGTTCGAACAAGTCCAAACGGTTTCGAAAACCGACGATAACACGCAAATCAATTTACTTCGACGCGTACCGGACTTGATCCTACTGTTTCGACTGCGCCAGTTAAATAACCGGCTGACACAGTCTGCTTTTTTAAAACGTTTATTTAGAAAAGCTACAGCGACGGACAGAATCTTAATGCCGTAAAACATACGTGATGAACATTTTATAGGGGTAAATTTGCAAACTAAACATTTCTAGAACAAAGCATTTTATGTGGAATAAGGAATAATGGTGTATGTAACTACTTGGGCTGATTTTTAAGCCTATTGGGAGTCTTGTCATTTGGACTGTCCGCGGGATGTAGTAAACGCTGTGTATGGACGACTTTTTTCATCTAGTTCAACCTGATAATATCCTTGAGAAAGATCAAGATGCGAAAAATACATTGAGCCTGACAGTGAATCTAAAATTTAGGTTATGTTTGGTAGAGGAAATTTGTCATCTTCAATATTACTATTGAGTAACTACTAGTCAATACTTTTTTATTCCATTGTTGTCCACTTTTTTTGGAACTATTAGCAAAGGTGCTAGCCATGCAGATTTCGTTTCCTCAATTATGCCATCCGCTAGCATTTCTTCAACCTGTTTGTATACCTCTTATTTTTGAGCATATATGTGGGAGAAACGCCGTTTTTAATTGTATACTATCTTACATATTTGTAGTCGTAAATTTGTCATTATCTAAATAAAATACATTGGAATATTTAGCACATATTCTTTGCAACGTAAACTTTTCTTCTGAATTTTAATTGTCTGTTTTTATTAAGTCTAGTAAAGTATCTATTCGATTTACAGAAGATATATTCGTATCATTGAAATACAATAAATCATAATCCATTAGTTTTTTGATAATTTTGGTTTAAAAAAAATTTAAACAACTTCTTCGTCGCAAATATTTAAAATTTTTATTGGTATTTTACCATTATTGGGTTTAACTAAGCTTCCTGCAACGAAAATTCCTTCACTTAAGTCTTGAGGGACAACCACAAATTCTTCGCGTAGGTATATTTACATAAAAAAATCTTATAACTTCACAACGGGCTGGAATTTACAATAAACTTTTTATTACCTATCCAAAACGAAAATTCTGATCAATCGTAACTTATTGTTGGAAGGTGTTTTCTAAAAAATCGTCTCCTAAAACACCGTGCATACCTTTTTCAAAGCCATTCATTACATGGAATTCATGTTTCATCGCGATGTTATACAACTATAATAAGAGAAATGCTGTACCTTATGAGAATACTGACCCCGATAGTTGAAGGAAGGTGGGAAAAGTATTATTTTTTGAACTTCCCGAAAGATATGATAATTCAAGAATTATAAATACTAAGGATAGATAATGGAGCTGCTTTAATAAAGAATCTTTTATTTCAAGTTAAATGATTCCTTATGTAAGTAGATGAAGTACAGTTCAGATTATCGAATTTACAAGCAAAGAAGCTAAAAGAGAAGGCAAGTAGTTGCAACACGTATTGTGCGGAAACGAAATTTATTTTCCAGCCGTTTCTTCATTCGAAAATTCTTAAAGATCTGTGGATGTATTAATTTGCAAATAAACACACGGAATTGCTTACTATGCGACAAACGGAATATAGAGATATTACCATCGACGCTTCGATTCTTTGAGAACAGACCGAGTTTTTCTTCCCGCAAGGTCGGAAAAGCAAAGTTGTTGAAGTAATATCCCAGAAAAAGACGAATCAGAAGTGGCACTTGGCTAATTTTAGAGGGCAGAGGGGTATTTTTATGAGGTGGTGGGGACGGAGAGTATTGCTAGGCCGCCAGATCCTTAGAAAGGTTAAAACATATCAACATATTTTTCACTATCATTTATTCATTTTGGGTAGGTATACCAATAAAATAAATATGAAAGCAATTAATATTATCTAATGTGTGCCAGGTAGTAAAATTATAATGTTTTACGAACCAATTATTCTATTTATCTGACCCCAGAAAACCCACAACCTGACCCCTGTTTTCTGGGACTTGATTATGAAAGCGGAATGCTTGACAACGGTGCGGCGCAGCGCCATAGATTCCGTTCTTGCGGTACTGCCAGATCGTCCAGTCGGGAGCCGTTAACCAAGGCAACCCACAAAAATATAATGCAAATTTAATTCTTTAAAACTTAGTATAAAATGAAATCGATGATAATTTACTTATAAAAATGTTAGTCCTTGATAGCATTTTGGTTGATATTAAACTGAAGGCGATAAAAATAGCTAAATGAATTTAAGGAAATTGTCAGGCATAAAAGCTGAGGAGGCAACGTCGTTCGTGGCCTACGGCTGGCGCGCCACCTAACGCCAGACAGCGTCAGCATGTTCAATTGAGGTTAAACCCCTTATAAAACGTAAACAATAAAACGAAAAACGATTAACAATTTCTAAGTAAAAAAGTATTATAGTATTCAGCTCAACTTGAAGATCAGTTGCGACACTACGATTAGTATCGTCAGTATCAGTACTGCTTGTGTTGTTACTTCGAATACTTCGTTGCTGTATTTACACTAGTGCATTGTGCCCCAGAAAACCCACTTTGTGCTTAGGTTTTGTGACGAAATGGCCCCGCAATATTGCTGTGTTCGTGGATGTTCTAACAACACCAGGAATGTTGGGATAAGTTTTTTCAAAATACCTGGTGATGAAAACAGGTAGGTACCTATGTGTAGTTTGTCCCTACCTTGTTACCACAATATTATATCCTTATTATAAATTTTATGTCCTACGTACTACCCCTTTTACTGGGGTATTACCTACCCCAGAAAACCCACAAATGGTTTCCTACTGATCCGGATAAATTTTTAGTGTACGCAGCTCAAATTGATCACCACCCTATTGTGCGCCTTCTGCAACATCGAAACTTCGCGAAAACCCGCGGAAAGACCGAAATTTTGAAAGATTTATGTCGTGTTTAGGTACGTCCGGCCCGGCCGCTGTTTTCGTAAAGTTTCGATGTTGCAGAAGGTGCAAAATAGGGTGGTGATCAGTTTGGGCTAAATTCATCTCGATTATAACCAAATATCATCGTGAAAAAGTGGGGTGTCAAAAGGAAATTTGAAAATTCACTTTTTCGGAAACTATGTTCGACCTCAAAACACCGAGGTCAGATTCGTGTTCAGGGACCTCAAAAATAGGGGAGTAGCCAAAATTTCAAGAAAATCGGGCGGTGCATACACTAATTTCCATAATTACCCCTTCATTATTAGATAATAATATGTATTTTTTGCTGATACTTGTAATTTTGCTGCATTTAATTTTTTTTACTAGGTTATATCGATGAGGCTTCTTCACAGAGTCCTTCTGTGTCTGTATGCAGTAATTTGACTTTGTTAGAACCTCAACGAGAACTTGATCAACCAGTCTCGATCGCTCAACCTTTGGATCAACCAAGTACACCCCATCTGTCACAGTCACCTATAGACGATCTCCACAGCATTACCGAATTTTCAGTTGCATCAAAAGGTAATGATCTATATTCACAAGCTAAAAATATGGCATCACGCATTATTTGCGATAATTTTTTTTGTATATGTCATGGAGTCAAAAGTGTTTACTAACAAAAACAGTTAAATGTGAAAAACCCGACAATATAAATCGTAATAAATATTAAGTGATTCCATATTATAAGTTTGGGTGTGTGTATATTGTAATTTTTTTTATTACTTATTTTGTTATTGAATAATTCTAGTTTTAGATGCTAGTCAACAAACTCCTCTTAGTTTGAGTGCACATAGTCCGAGAAAGCATTCATTAAAGTTACAAATAAAAAAACTCCAAAGAAAGTTGCATCCGAAGTTGGAGCAAGCTGTCGACAGTGCCGACACTGAAATAAATGACGAACAATTTCTTGCCATTTGTGAGAAAAAACTGTCTGCTTCAATGCTACTATTTGTAAGGCATTATTTAGAAAATTCCAAAAAAGATCCACAGGGATATCGTTACTAGTCAGATATGAAACAATTTTCCTTAACAATTTATTTTCTAAGCCCAAATGCTTATAGATTTTTAATGAAACCACTTTATTTGCCATCTAAAAGCACTCTTCATAGAATAACTAGCAAATGGCATATAACTGCAGGTCTTAACAGTTTCATTTTTGAGGTTATTAAATCAAAAGCTACAAATTTAGAGGGTTCTTCAAAACAGTGCATTCTTTGTATTGACGAAATGTCATTAAATTTTTTTTTATTTTACAATAGATCTTCCGATACCATTGTTGGCTTTCATAATACATTGAAAGAAAAAAGATATGCTCCTGCTAAATATGTTTTAGCTATTATGGCTAGAGCTATATTTGCTAAGCGGAAGCAACCAGTTGCTTATTTCTTTATTGATTAAGGGATTAAGGAATTAAAATTTATTATTTTTGAAGCAATAAGGAAACTTAAATCTGTAGGATTACTAGTAAGTGCGTTAGTGTCTGATCAAGGATCAAATTTTGTACAATTTTCAAAATCAGTTGGTATCTCTCCAAACTCTTCACATTTTTATGTCGATAGCGAAAAAATATTTTATATTTTTGATGTGCCGCATCTCTTAAAATCAACACGAAATAATTTTTTCAATTACACATTCGAAACCTCTGAAGGATGTACAAATAAAACGTATATTATTGACCAAATTTATAATAAACAAAAACATAAGCCTTTGGCTCTTCGGCTGTGTCCAAAATTGGCAGATGAACACATTAATCCGAGTCCTTTTAAAAAACTGAAGGTTAGTTTAGCCGTCCAAGTTTTCAGTGCAACGGTAGCTGCGGCACTTAATTCCTTTATTGAATTCGGACAATTCCCCCCTTCGGCAAACGCTACAGTGTCATTTGTAGAAAAAATTGATAAGTTATTTGATATCTTAAATTCCTCAAAAATATCAGGCAGTAAGAAATACAATAGACCTTTTATAGGAGCAGATTACCAAGTCGATTTTTTAAAGGAAATGTTTACATATTTTGAGAATATTAAAATTTTAAAACAAAATATAGAGGTAATAAAGTTAAATTTTTGAAAGGGTGGCAAATCACAATAAATTCATTTTTAGGTCTTTGGGAAAAATGTCATTGTTTAGAGTTTAGTTCCTTATACAGTCGACGCTTAAATCAAGATTGTCTCGAAAATTTTTTCGGCACTATTAGGCAGCAAGGGGGAAATTGCTTGAATCCAACCCCCATCCAATGCGAAAGGGCTTTCAAAAAATTATTTTCTTTAAATTATTTCCAACACGCGGATGGGGCTAATTGTATTGAGGATTTTGATTCATTATTGTCATATGTAGGTAACCACCGAACATACACAAATTTACAACAAAGTTGTTGTGGGAAATGCAAGATCTATTTTTTCTGATTTAAGTGCGGTGGCACCAGATTATATTGATTTCGAACTACATGAATCAAATAGTATGTTTGTAGATATTTATTAAGAAAGTGCTTGGAACATTCATGTGAAGTTTGTATTAAATATTGTAAACGTCATACATTAGGGGATACTGATTTGTTTACTTATTTTAAAGCATACAAATCAAGTGGTAACGAAACCTTTGGACATTTATTTTCACCTCCTGATAATTTCCTCAATTATATTGAAACTCTCGAAGTTAATTTTTGTACCCTCTTTCCAAAGTTTGCTTTAGAAGAAAATGATGGTGTGAAATTAAAAAATGAGCTGCAAAACATTTCATATCAACATCCATGCCCTAGTTTTAATCATGCCTATTTATTATCCCTTTATGTAAGATTTAGAACCTATTATTCTTTAAAATTTTTAAATCGTGATATTGTTTCTAATAAAACTAATAAAAATTATAAACTTCGAAATTTACAACATTTATAAGTACTGCCCGGGGGTCATTATTTTTAAAAATTAGGCTAAGTTGATAATGTATGTATAAACATGTAGATATGCCTGTAGTATGCATGTGCATAATATGTACGTAAGTAGTTTATAATATCTTTTGTATTTATAGGTATTATATTTTATATGTGCTATTGTTATTGAATTTTTTTATAGATTTTAGTAATAAACATTTTTGATAAATAACGTTTTTTACTACCAGTGATACGAAGGTCAACCAATTTTGCAAATAATAATTGTTATGATCTATATAAAAAAAAACAAATTAATTGCCAAGCTATGAGTTTTGACGCAAGTCGATTGAAATATTGTAATATTTCAACCACCCAAGTAGAATAGTTCACTTGAACCTAAATCATAGTTGTTTCTAATTAATATAGATAAGTATAAAATAATAAAGAGGAAATATTGTGAAATTTCCATGTACAATAAATAAAATGTATTTTTCTCTTTAGTAAAATATTAATATTTATATTTTTTTCATTAGTAAAATACCTACTTAAAAATTAATTTTGCTATATAAAACACAAAATTTTCTATAGCCCGGACCTGACCGTGCCAACGCAATGGGCAAGTTCTACTCTGTCCAAACTACGGTGGGCGTGGCCAATGCGCAGATGTCAACGGCGGAGAGTTCATTTTCTATGCGCGAGAGGGGAAATTGGAACCACGACATCAAAAGCGCCGACACCAAGTGCCACTTCTGATTCGTCTTTTTTCTGTGGTAATATTCTCCGAGCGACTATTTGCAGCATTTTCTTGTCATTGTCTGAAGTTCAGTCTATGACGTCGATGAAGTTGACTGAACTGATATTCAGTTAACTTCATCTGGATCATAAATTCAGTGCGAAAGAATACCTACCGCACTTCGCTAATTTTGACATATTTGTTTTGCAATAACGCTGGAGTTCCGAATATGCTTTATATATGTTGCTATCCTACCTCTGTAAAGGCTGTTTGATTTAGAAAATTCACCTGTCACTTGTCATTTTTTTTTTAAATTTGGTTCTTAGAAGCACTCTACCCTTAAGTACTCTACTAATAAATGGAGTATGGCGCGAAGGCGTTTATAAGTCTGCGACAACTTGGCACTCCTCAATTTGGTGGCGAGGTAGGTACTTGTTAAAAAATCTCTGGAAAAATATATTTTTAAACGGAATTTACCATTCATAATTTCATATGGTACACAGTGCCTCTTGAATTTTAAAGATATTTGTCTAACATTAATGGCAAATTTAGGATCTCGTAGATTTTTTGAATTCAATTTTGTCTTTTGTCCCAGATAAAAAAAACTTGTGTCGCCTGAAATTATTTCAAGAAAAAATATTTTAACTTCGGCAATAGAGAAATCTGTGAAGTACAAAAAATCATTTTTTATAGAAAAAAATAGCGAGCAGTATCTGCATTCGCTTGAATTCGTGGAACGTTCTCATTAGCTTGACGACACTGCCCGAATACGCGTTCAGCGAGCTGCTGTCCTTTGTGCATATTACTAGAGCAAGAACTAAACTACCCCAGCATAAATAAGCTACAATAGGCGCCATAAAAGTGTGGATGTTAGCGGCTGTGTGCAACGTGTTTTGTGTGGCAGCCTAGTTTCTATCTGGCATTTATTTGGGTGAATTATGTTATGTTAAAGAGGTGTTACAGGAAATTAGTGAATACACCTATTCTGGACTTTATTAACAGCATTTTCAAGCAACAAAGGAAATCCTGTTTATTTATTGAATGTATTTATTTAAACTGATAAAACAATGCAATAGAAAAATTACAATACAATGAAATGAAGATATGCAAATTACTCACATTAATTACGTGTATACAATAAGAATGTCGTAGGTGTGCAATAGAAAAATTACAATACAATGAAATGAAGATATGCAAATTACTCACATTAATTACGTGTGTACAATAAGAATGTCGTAGGTGTTATTATTTATGGTTGAAATTACTCGAATGGCATGGTTGTAGTGGGCTGGATAAATGATCTGGAAGAAAAATGTACTTAAACATGTTATCGAAGACTCAAAAAATAGATCACGAAAGAATGGTTTCTGGCAGTTGGGCAAATATTTTGGAAACTAATTTTGTCAAGCTATAGGATCGAATATTAACATATGTAACAGGGTTCCGAATCGCTGTTTTTGTAATGTATGGTTTTTGGCAAATAATTGATGAACCGATGACTAGAATCTATGGAGAACATGCTACAGTTTGTTGATCCTATATTTTTATTAAATAGGTACCTAATAACCGTGTGAAGTATGCAAACTAACTCTGGGGATTTGTGACATTCCGTGAATTTAAAAACTTTTTTATGATTTCAGATTAAATATGGAACATCGGCCCTGATTTAAAAATACTGTTCTGAAAAAAAATGCGAAAAAAATGAGAAATTTCTTATACTTTCATTGTAGCTTTTTTTGATATAGATGAACCAATATAGACTTAATACTCCAGGAAAGATTTTTTTTATAGAAAAGTGTAGGTTATAGGTCAGAAAAGATATTATGTCACACATGCAACTACCAGCAACATACAGCGTTTGGGATATAGATATATGATTTTTTGCGTTTTTTGACAAAAACTGCCAATATCTCAAATAAGATACATTTTTTTTAATAAAAAAAATTAAATTTAATTTCCTATAAAATTGCTCCTATGAAAAATGTCGATTTTCTCAATCGTTTTACCGTAAAAGCGGGAAAACAATTTTAAATAAACTACAGATTATGATAATTTATGTTTTGGAGCCAAAATAAAGGTCAACATTTTCGGCCAAATGTACGATATTGCTAACACCTGACAAACAGCCGCAGAATTATGGCCTCCACCTAGACCAGTTCAAAATCTTTGGCCGGCAATTAAAAAATTAACACCTTCATAACCACGGTATTGACGTTAAATACACGGATATACACGCTTCGCAAGTGACCGAGAGGATTCAACGTCGCGGGAGACATGAAGATATTATTGTGCCACTTTTTTTTACTGCGGTATTTCAATTTTTTTCAGCCGGCAGTGAAAAATCTGACTGGCGGATTTTAAATTCTCTGACTGTTCTGATTGTTTGGTGCCTGCTGATCGGCTCTGACTAGTTGGAGACTGCTTGTAAGAACATGCCTAATGTCGCTCTATTAAGCCGGCACCACACGACATGGCGTGATGCCCCGAGACGAGACCAATTTGCCTGTCTAGACGAGACGATCCCTCAGTCTCGCGGCATCACTCCATGGCCAGGCTGGGCCAATGTATAGTTGGCCCAGCTTGGACCTGTCGAGTTGGAAAGACTTTTATTACTGCCGAGGTCAGCAAATAGAATAAAATTTGTAATTTTAAAAATTTTAGTCTTCATATTTTTTTTGTTCATAATAGTATAGAGGAGGAGGGGTGTCACGTCAACTGGACGAGAGAAATAGGACGCACGACAACTGGACGCGCACAACAATTGGACGCGCACAACGATTGGATGCGTACGACAATTGGGCGTGTATGACAATTGGATGCGTACGACAATTGGGCGTGTATGACAATTGGACGCGACGACCTCCGGACGCGAGATTCTTAGATTTACGAAAAACAATTATGTTAATATAGTAATAAATTATGTTAATTGGCCCAGAATCATTTTCAAATGATTTGTAGAAAGGCTCAAGTGGTAGGTAGGTAATTAATATTTTAAATTAATCCTTTCTCTACGGGAATCCTTGTATTATTAATAAGGTGGAGTGGTGTAGGTAGGTCGTCATCTACATATTTCAGTACACTACAAATATTCGACGAAGGCCAAAAATATGGCCGAAAGCTTGGTTTATTGTAAAGAATAAATATCAAATGATTTTGGCTGAAATACCCGTTTTTTTACTTCATCAATACCTAAGTACAGCCGTGACTGAAGAAGATCTATTATTTTACAAATTTCATTTAAACTCGATTAAATTGGTCATTCTGAACAAACAAGAATTGAGTTCGGATAAATACGAAATTGGCAAGTCAAATAAATGGCGAATTATAATCCAACAAGGGTTTATTCGGCTAATATGAAAACAGTATATGTTTAAATTTGTTTGATTGTAGTAATTAATTTTATCAGTGTATAAAATACACATTTGTTTTAATATAATAAAATATTAGAAAAATAGCACATACATAATAATTTATTTACATACCATTAGGTATGTTGGAATTGAAAATTATATGCGCTACCTCGTAAATATGAACTATGGTTTCCATTAAAAAAATATATAACTTTGGTTCATAACTCAAAAACTATTAACGCTACCAAAAAAACTAATTGTTCCATTCGATTCTACGGCAAAAAATCTATAAAAATAGTTGAATAAATTTGTCGATATATATAAGTTGTAGCCAGGAGAGAGGTTTCCAAAAAATCGAAAATTTCAGTCCTGCGCCAATGCGCGGAAACTATAAAACTTATCTAAAATCTGATTAGTAGTAAGTAAGACACTTCAGTACACCTTGACCTTTGACCTTGACCTCTAAGCCCCGCCCCCTTTCCCCCTCCACCGGCCCCGCCCCCTTTCCCCCTCCACCGCCCCCGCCCCCTTGACCTAGGTCAAGGCCATAACCTTGAGATCTCAAGGTCATATGATCAAGGTCATTGATGGTCAAGGTCATGACCTTGAGATCTCAAGGTCATATGATCAAGGTCAAAGGTCAAGGTCAACCCCTTGACCTAGATCATGAACCCCGTCCCCCTTGACCCGCACCCGCCCCCTTGACCTAGGAACCTTGACCTATGGGCCTTGACCTAGGGCCTTGACCTAGGTCATGAACTTGGCCTAGGTCATGAACTTGGCTTAGGTCATGAACTTGACCTAGGTCATGAACTTGGCCCCCAGCCCCTAGGCCCCCGCCCAGGGTTCCGCCCCCGGCCCCAGAAAATTACTATTAAAAAAGCCCCCCGCCCAGGGTTCCGCCCCCGGCCCCAGAAAATTACTAAGTAAAAAGACCCCCCGCCCAGGGTTCCGCCCCCCGCCCCCACAAAATTGCTATTAAAAAAAAATACCAGGATTCGGACCTAACATTCCAAAGCCAACATGTAAAAAGCCCCGCAGGGCCCGTAACGTGTCTTAGGTCCAGAGGCTGAAGTTCATTGCCGGTGACGTCATTCTAGAAACTTACACAACATTTTTCTTGGAAATTTCTAGAAACTTCTACTGATTTAATAGTTTTAAACAGGTACAAGAAATTGGTAAATTTAATGTAAACAAATTGGAGTAATTTTCTAGAAATTTCTACAATTTAATATATTTTAACAGGTACAAGAAAAGTGTTGGCAAATTTAATGTAAACAAATTGATGTGAGGCGGGTGCCGAAGAGGCCGGTAACCTCATCGTTGAACAAGAAAATGCACAAATTTATTCATTTTCTTTATTAATAAACTTTACAATAAATTATACAATATTTTGTTTATCAATCCAAGAGTTGTGTTGATCACTGAAACCTAACCATTTAACATAAGCTTGATTTCCTTTTGTCCTCAAAACTTTTTCTACTAGATAAACGTTAGAATGCTTCATTTTTTGCAGTTCTTGCTCGTAAAAACCTCCTCGAATCCATTCGTTGTTGTAGTCTTTTAACAAATAAGTGACGGGAAATGTTTTCTTGGGTATTTGAATTGGATGTTGGTAATTATAAACTGTGTCCAGAAGTTCCTTTTCGTTTTCTTTGTTCACTTCAGATGGCTTCCTTCCAATAGTTCTGTGCTTCGAATTATTGTACTTATACACTATAGAGTTGAGGGAGGGCAGCCATTTATAGGAACCTTGTAAGCAAAACTTACTCCAAATTTTATTCTTTAGGGTTCTAATTACTCTCTCGACTACAGAACTTTTTTTAGTACTGAATGTCGAATAATGATTAATATTATAGGTTTGCATCAGTTTTTTAAAGTGGCTATTGTAAAATTCTTTACCCATATCGCTTTGCAGGTTTTTTGGAATTCGGTTGCTTATTTCAAAAATTGTATTCATAGCCTTAGTCACGACCTCACCTGATTTATCTTTTACAGGCTCCACCCACACATACTTAGAAAAAACATCGATTACAACAAGAATATATTTATGCTCTCTATTTTCTTTTGCATAGGGAATTACCTCCATAAGGTCAACCTGAAAGAGGTCATCGATTCCACGGGTGATTACTCTCCTACGCTTAAAATTTATTCGGGCTTGTCTGTGCAGTTCTTTTACTACATCCTTTTTCGTACTCATTATTCTATAATATTAGCTTCACGCAGTTCCTCGATTAAAGAAACAGACGGCAGCACTTCTAATAAGGTTTCCAATTTCCCCTATAATTCTTTGTAGTCCTATTACCACATTATTCTCTCCACTAAGAAGAAAAGGTAACTTTGCTTTAACGCCATGTCTAGCAGAAACCAAGTTAGAGAATTTTCCTCGTAGGTAGCTATTAAATGAACCGCAGATTTCTTTAAAATAAAGTTTCTTTTTTCTTTAGTTTTTTCTTCGCAGTCAGAAAGGTCGCAGATTTTAGTTACCATTGTTATCGCAAAACGGTTGCGAAATTGGCATACGTAATCCACCGTCCAGCCGTTGTTCTCCTTCGGCATAATTAATGACCCCTACGTCAGTTAGCAAGTTGTTGCTGTCTAGGTTTTCCAAAAGTAGCCACGAACTAAATTTCTCATTTGTAAGCTTTATTTTATTTCCGAAGAGCTGAGGGAGGTTCACAAACTGAGAAGAGGACATTGCACTTTCCACTTTCCACTACTTTAAACACACTGCAACAATAACTAAAAGTTGTCGTACAGAGAGCGCTCTGTTTACACAGAATGTCTGGAGACTAGTAATTAATTTGATTGCAAATCTCCTGTTTTATAGATTCCAACTACTTATTCATGCACTTCTGCGCATGCGTAGCAACCAACCTTGTTGCACAACATTACATCATCTTATCGTTAGCGAGAACCTGCATCGAATTGTTTGGACCATAACTTGACTCCGCCAGAGATATTCTTATCTGGAGGCTGTGACGTAGGCAGTTGAAACAGGGGTAGTTGAAAGTATAGTAGTGTGGTTTTCTTACCTATATGAACACCTTCCCTTGGGGTTATTAAGTAGAACATAGATGTCTTGTATTTTTATGACATTTAATAAAAGTCTTAACTTTTTAATGGTTTTTTATTTTCCTTCTACAGCTATCACAGAAAACTGTTTCGATCATAGACAATTCGATGCAGGTTCTCGCTAACGATAAGATGATGTAATGTTGTGCAACAAGGTTGGTTGCTACGCATGCGCAGAAGTGCATGAATAAGTAGTTGGAATCTATAAAACAGGAGATTTGCAATCAAATTAATTACTAGTCTCCAGACATTCTGTGTAAACAGAGCGCTCTCTGTACGACAACTTTTAGTTATTGTTGCAGTGTGTTTAAAGTAGTGGAAAGTGGAAAGTGCAATGTCCTCTTCTCAGTTTGTGAACCTCCCTCAGCTCTTCGGAAATAAAATAAAGCTTACAAATGAGAAATTTAGTTCGTGGCTACTTTTGGAAAACCTAGACAGCAACAACTTGCTAACTGACGTAGGGGTCATTAATTATGCCGAAGGAGAACAACGGCTGGACGGTGGATTACGTATGCCAATTTCGCAACCGTTTTGCGATAACATAATGGTAACTAAAATCTGCGACCTTTCTGACTGCGAAGAAAAAACTAAAGAAAAAAGAAACTTTATTTTAAAGAAATCTGCGGTTCATTTAATAGCTACCTACGAGGAAAATTCTCTAACTTGGTTTCTGCTAGACATGGCGTTAAAGCAAAGTTACCTTTTCTTCTTAGTGGAGAGAATAATGTGGTAATAGGACTACAAAGAATTATAGGGGAGGAACATTTGGAAAACAACAATAGGAAATAGAACACTCCGGTAGCTGTCCCATACAAAGTGGAACTGGCGGACGTCAAATTGGAAACCTTATTAGAAGTGCTGCCGTCTATTTTATGCGAACTCGAGGTACAGGAGTATTACCTCACGGATATGGCATAACGCAGGATTTCGCTGGTATTTTTAATAAGAAGGAAATATCTAAGCACCTAACCGATAACTACAACTTTTGCTACCAAGAAGAATACAGAAGTAATTCGAATGTGATCGTGGAAAATGATGAAACTGTAGGCATAGATTGCTTAACATGGTTAAATTCCAATGCGAGAGTTAAAATTTATAATAAATTTATCTGTCAGATTACAAGTCCCGGAGTCAACAAGGTGATTGGCAACCATATCATAGACTTTCTAAACTGCCCGGATGTTCGATTAAAATAAACATTTTCTTCCACTTTGGCTAAACAACATGGTATAACAAGATTGGAGGCAACAATTTACAACTATGACAAACTAAATAGCAATGAGACTTCTGGTGTATTAAGTCCGTTAGAAGATTGCCAAGCTATACTGAGAGATAGTAAAATGTACTTCCAAAATGCACCATTCTATTCCGTCCCTCTCGATAAAATGTGGACAAAATTGACAGAAAAATTGCAAAACAGCTGTTGCCTGGTCTTTAACGACTTCTTGCAGTACGTATATCGGGGAAACAAAAACACGAGAAAACTCACTGGAGTACAATTTAACATGCCACAGAACCCGTTGCAGAGAGAAAAACTAATACAATACGCCCTCTCGGCTTTTAGTTTTAATTACTTACCTACGAATTACATAGAGGTTAGAGAAGACGAAGACGATAAAAATAATATACAAATCACCCACAAATGTTTTATTAAAACTGGTAGTACATACTTTACACAATCTAGGAATGCTTTTTCAATAATCCCGAAAGAAGTAAACATTACAGAAACGGGTCTAATAAATACAACCAATGTTCTTCCAGATGTGTTAAGAAAACGAGCCAACATGACAAACAAACTGTACCCTTTTCCCATAAAGGAAATAACCCCTTTATGCACTTCGTATATTGCAAGTGGCAGAAAACGTCAGATAGAGTTGGAAGAGGTTGATGCCAAGAAACGAAGGCTGGACTATACAGAAACTACTGTCGCCATACGCGAAGAGTACAAGAATCAGTTGAGCATGGAAAATCTTATAAGAGAGACCGAGAACGAGCTTAAAACACATTTTATGCGAAAGTGGTCGAATCTGGAAACAACAGGTTCCCATACAATTTATGCATTTGTGGTCAACACTAAAGATTCTTTTAGCTATGTGGGGGTCCTTGCAGAAAATAATAACAAGAAATCTGTTTACTATTTAAAAGGTTTCTATAAAAATGTGTTTATTCAAATGTATAGAAATAAAGAAGAGTTAAATAAGGCAGGATTCGTAACTGCGGCATTGGTAACAAACAAAGGCAATCAGTTAAATGTTGTTTATTTGCCTAATAAAGAGTTGTTTGCATCCTTTAAAACTAATGGATTCGCGAATTTTAAGGGAAACACATATCCGAAAGTAGAAGATCTACAGTTCCATAAAGGCACTTGGGATGGAACCATGCAATATGACCAAGTCGTCGTCGATCAAGTTAATAATGTTCTTATGCAGACCATAAATGGGAAAATAAAGTTTAAAGACTGTAGTAGATTAGAGGATTTGGAAGAAGGAACAGAATTGGTTATTTGTGGTATACAAGAAGTGGTCTACCGGCATAAAACTCGATTTATTTTACAGTTTGAAAATCTAAGCACAATGTATTGTTCTAATTACTGGTTTGAAAAAGAATTGGAAAATGTAGACTTAAATTATAAGTTAAAGATTAAATTGGATAGGCTTAAGGTTACACCTAGTAAAAATCGAGAAAGAGTTGTATTTTGTATATAAATATATTTGTATGAAATAAAGTTTTGTTTCTAATTGTGTGTACCTGTTTATTTCTATCCCCCGTTAAGACATTATTAAAATAAAATATATAACCGTAGCACGGTGAGGTAGGTAGTTGAAACAGGGGTAGTTGAAAGTATAGTAGTGTGGTTTTCTTACCTATATGAAGATAAAAGACAATGGTTTACGATTCTAACTAAAACACATGCATATAGACGAGATTACAAAGAAGATGATCCTATCTCACGCAGTACTAAATCATGGAAATATAAACATTTGATTGGTCCAATGCTGAAGAAATTTGGTGGCTGTCAGAAAAATATGGCGCTGGAAGTTAACAACCATCCCAAAGACTATATATTCTGGGATGACCCTAATGAGTTGGTTGATCGTTTAAGGTTATTGTTAGCATCATACCAAAGCGGAAATCACAGCCACCACAACGAAATTGTTTCTTTAATCGAGGAACTGCGTGAAGCTAATATTATAGAATAATGAGTACGAAAAAGGATGTAGTAAAAGAACTGCACAGACAAGCCCAAATAAATTTTAAGCGTAGGAGAGTAATCACCCGTGGAATCGATGACCTCTTTCAGGTTGACCTTATGGAGGTAATTCCCTATGCAAAAGAAAATAGAGGGCATAAATATATTCTTGTTGTAATCGATGTTTTTTCTAAGTATGTGTGGGTGGAGCCTGTAAAAGATAAATCAGGTGAGGTCGTGACTAAGGCTATGAATACAATTTTTGAAATAAGCAACCGAATTCCAAAAAACCTGCAATGCGATATGGGTAAAGAATTTTACAATAGCCACTTTAAAAAACTGATGCAAACCTATAATATTAATCATTATTCGACATTCAGTACTAAAAAAAGTTCTGTAGTCGAGAGTAATTAGAACCCTAAAGAATAAAATTTGGAGTAAGTTTAGCTTACAAGGTTCCTATAAATGGCTGCCCTCCCTCAACTCTATAGTGTATAAGTACAATAATTCGAAGCACAGAACTATTGGAATGAAGCCATCTGAAGGGAACAAAGAAAACGAAAAGGAACTTCTGGACACAGTTTATAATTACCAACATCCAATTCAAATACCCAAGTTCAAACTAGGTGACAAAGTTAGAATTAGCAAGCACAGGAGCGCCTTCGTTAAAGGCTATAGACCTAATTGGTCCAACGAAATATTTACAGTAGCCAAAGTGCAGAAAACATTTCCCGTCACTTATTTGTTAAAAGACTACAACAACGAATGGATTCGAGGAGGTTTTTACGAGCAAGAACTGCAAAAAGTTAAGCATCCTAACGTTTATCTAGTAGAAAAAGTTTTGAGGACAAAAGGAAATCAAGCTTATGTTAAATGGTTAGGTTTCAGTGATCAACACAACTCTTGGATTGATAAACAAAATATTGTATAATTTATTGTAAAGTTTATTAATAAAGAAAATGAATAAATTTGTGCATTTTCTTGTTCAACGATGAGGTTACCGGCCTCTTCGGCACCCGCCTCACATCAATTTGTTTACATTAAATTTGCCAACACTTTTCTTGTATGTTCAACATATCTAAATATTGTTCTTGAAAATACAAAGAATATTTAAATATGTGTAAAAATAATAATGAATAAACCTATGCAAAACAATAAATTTGTTTTCTTTCTTACATCAATTTGTTTACTTTAAATTTGCCAACACTTTTCTTGTACCTGTTAAAATATATTAAATTGTAGAAATTTCTAGAAAATTACTCCAATTTGTCTACATTAAATTTACCAATTTCTTGTACCTGTTTAAAACTATTAAATCAGTAGAAGTTTCTAGAAATTTCCAAGAAAAATGTTGTGTAAGTTTCTAGAATGACGCCACCGGCAATGAACTTCAGCCTCTGGACCTAAGACACGTTACGGGGCCTGCGGGCCAGCAACAGGTCGTATTGCCCCACTGCATTGAATTTTACATGTTGGCTTTGGAATGTTAGGTCCGAATCCTGGTAATTTTTTTAATAGCAATTTTCTGGGGCCAGGGGCGGAACCCTGGGCGGGGGGTCTTTTTTAATAGTAATTTTCTGGGGCCGGGGGCGGAACCCTGGGCGGGAGGCTTTTTTAATAGTAATTTTCTGGGGCCGGGGGCGGAACCAAGGGGCTGGGGGGCCAAGTTCATGACCTAGGTCAAGTTCCCTAGGCCCTGACCTAGGCCAAGTTCATAACCTAAGTCAAGGCCCTAGGTCAAGGTCCCTAGGTCAAGGTTCATGACCTCAAGGGGGCGGGTACCTAGGTCAACTATAGGTCAAGGTTCCTAGGTCAAGGGGGCGGGGTCAATGACCTTGACCTAGGTCAATGACCTTGACCTTGATCTCAATGACCTTGACCTTGACCTAGATAAAGGTCACGGAAAGTAGGTCAAAGCGTACTGAAGTGGCTCACTTACTACTCTGATTGGTCCACCAAATTCCTCTAAAAAAATAGTACAGTGACGTGAAAACCGCAACCGTCTAGCTTTAATAATAACAGAGATTTTCGAGAAAAACACCCAAAATGAGACACCCTGTACTCTTCCTCGGCAGTGATTCTTGTTGTAGTCGGAACATTTACAAATGATCTTTTCGCCTATTGTTCGCTCTCTCTTGTGAAGATAACTATTGTGCAACAACATGGGGTTTCTCCTTTCGCTCGTCACAAACTGGAGAACCATATTTATTTTGCACAGGATGCGAAGGCTTTAATGCCAAAGGGGTATTTTACCTCAGTTTTATATAAAAATTGGAAGGATTACCGAAAAGAAAGGATTAATTTAAAATATTATTTACCTACCTACCACTTGAGCCTTTTTACAAATAATTTGAAAATTATTCTGGGCCAATTAATATAATTTATTACTATATTAACATATTTGTTTTTCGTAAATCTAAGAATTTCGCGTCCGGATGTCGTCTCGTCCAATTGTCATACACGCCCAATTGTCGTACGTGTCCAATTGTTGTGCCGTCCAATTTTCGCGCGTCTAAATGTCGCACGCGTCCAATTGTCGCGCGTCCTATTTCCCGCGTCCAGTTGTCGTATATCCAGGAGGAGAAGACAAATGAGATAATATAATTTTGAAATTGATCATTCATTTATTTCATTCATTTATTTATTTTGTTAAGTTCAAAGTTTAAAAGTAAAAGTTAAACATTTAAAGGTTCAATGTTTCAAAAACTATTGGAAGTAAATATAACAAATGCTACACAATTTTATTGCCACTAAAAACAGAATGCAAATATAAAAATGTATTTGATGTTCCAAAAAAAAAAACGTTTGTTTGGTTTGTATTTCGTAAATGCGCGCGATAGTCAAAAGTGCAAATAAAGTTCCTATCAGTTATGTCAAAAAATCTTAACGGGGGGTTAAATACTAAGCGATATGCTGACACAGGTAACATGACGTGTCTCCTGAAAAATAGTGGCATTTCTCACGGTATTTTTTTTACAAATCTTAGAACATTTTGAACGATGTTTGCCATTTTCACCACAAATTAGGCAGTTCTGATTTGTGGTGTTAAGATTCCGTAATATTTTAGCTTCTAAACTCTGCCTGTATTCCTCGATATATATAACAGCATTAAAAAAACTGTTTTCTATCCGCAATTACATGCTTGCCATGTTTCAATACTTTATATGTCCATTTTCCGGTATTTAAATTATTGGCACCGGTAAATTTCACGTATTCTGACAGAAGTTTTAAAAATTTAATTCTATATGTTTCAGTTTTGTTAATATCACTGTGTGTTGGATCCAGATAGATAAATTTGTTGTCCTTAAAGTTGGCCTCAGCGAGACACCAATTATTCCTATTGGGATTCAAGGGTATAAATAATACAGATGAAAATTGTTAATAGACGGTAAATCACTAAAAAAAATCTTTATTCAACAAATCAAACAAATAAAATAATGCATGAGCATTTTCAATATTCAATGACAAATAATTAGAATTTTGACATTTCCTTAGTATGTTTTTCATGCAGATGTCTATTATTGTATCTTCCAACCAACCTTTTCCGTATAAGGATTTGAAATCATCAAATATTACTTCAAATCCTTCATAACGGCCTAGGATGTAATTGGAGTTGCTAGGCAACTCTTTGTAATACAATTTACCAATCCGTTATCGAAAAACGACAAATTTTCGTAACTGGCGGGAATAGCAATTCGATCTGTAATCGCACGAAGCTCCGTGCTTTGGATTTTTGTTTAAATTCTCTTAAGATGCGTTCCTTTAAAATTGCTGTCAGTGACTGGTCGCTTTTAGTTCCACCACTCTTTGTGACTCAAATCATGAACATAGGAGGTCGAGTTAATGTGCTTTTGTCTAACAACCGGGGTTCTCGTTGTGCAATGAGCTTTCGGTATTCCTAATTTTACTTTCTTAAAAATAGAAAGAACGCCTCTAACGACCCTTCTACATTTTTGGGATTTTCTTCCACCAAGAATTAAATGTTTCACCAATCCAAACCAGTCCTCAAAGTTGGCATTGCTTTCATGTCCACTTGAAACTGTTATTCCACTCCACAAAGGCAAAAATGCCATATACTTTTTCAATACTAGTTGCAAATACTCCCTGTTAAAGTAAAGATTGTGGGACTTATATCCTCATCATTTTCATCAGAGTTTTCTGCATCCACCTCCTCGAAAATAATCTTGAAATGTTGAAAATGCGGACTTTTTTATAATTAGGTTGTTCGCGATTTTTGCGTTTCCTGCAGTCTATATGTTCAAATAACGCTTCGAAATCTTCCTAATCGTTGTTATTCTGATGCTCTCGATATACCAGGCAAATCTTTGTCAATTTGAAACGTGCGTTATCTACATAGATGTTATTTTTTCGGGGTTATTAAAATAATACACAAATATATGCATGTTTCCAATGATGAAAAATTAAATGCAGCGGCAAAACGTTCCTTTAGAAATTTTTCTACTTTGGGGTTGTTGTAGAACTTTTTTATATCATTACACACAATTTTTAAAAAATGCGAACACATTTTCAATATAGTTAAACCGTTTAATAACTCTTTATTATTATTCGTTGCATATTTTTATAAGTTAATTGTTGATATTCGGCTAGACTCATGTTATTCCAGAAATACATTGTGGCAATAATTAACGCCAAACTATAATCCGTAACGACCCAAGAAAAAATTGGCCACTTTCTATGTTTAACAATTACGAATGTCTTAAATTTTGCCATCCACGTTCCTATTAAGGTGGCGACATGGCTGGAACTAAACATATATCGGACATATTATGGAGTTAAAGACGTTCTAATTACTGCCGCATAATAAAAAATACGCTTGCTTACAAAATTACCTGTTGCATCTAGATGCAAGACAGTATCAGTTACATTTAAAATAATCAATATATATGTACAAAAAATGGTTGACCAACTGCTTTTATAAATGAAGGAAGTTCTCTTTGCATATTGGACACCATGTCGAAAATATCGACTCTATTCCTGTCATTCCTACCCAAATGCTCGGATCTAGCTTTACGCAATACTGAGTCCGATTTAATATTCTGAAGGTTTCCGGCAACGATTAAGTCAATTCTTGCTGCAGAAACTACACTTTCTCGATATTTAGATGCCTTTATTAACCCAAGCTGGTTCATAGCTAGATGTCTTTCTACCCCTTTCAAATACTTTGTTAATAGTTATAATTTAACGAAGAACTGTTAACTGAAACTTCGTGTGTTTCATCTGTAACTGTAAAATATTTTATTAAAATAATATTAAAATAATAAATACATTGCATTTTTTGTGTAACAGTAACCATACACTCAAAAAAATCCCGTTTACAAAACATTTTAGTAGGTTTTTTTAGTTGCTGTTACTAAATTTACAGTAAATTTGTGTTGCACTGACTATTCTAACCTTTTGCCTTTTGCAGTTACTAAAAAATCTATTTTTGCACGTCTAGTAGCCATAAATCGTACTCTCTTTAGTGGTAATTAAATAAGTTTGTAAATGTCTTAAATTTACTACTGAAACTCATTTTCATTAAAATTGGCTTAGTTGTGATTACTAATACTAAATAACTAGTTTCTTGTTAGTTGGGAGAACTAGTCTATTATTTGTCATAAATTATATTCCTAGTAACCCTAACAAAATAAGCAGTTCGGGGGTAGTTCCTAATACAAAGAAAACACTTGTACAACATTCGGTCACATTCGGAAATCTTCGCGTCAAGCCGAAGGTGGCGGCGTCGCACAAAAAACATGAAACGGGCACGCGCCAAACTCTAAAGGACCCCTCAGACCAACGCGGGACAGCGGGAGCGGGGACGGAAGCGGGAGCGGGAGCGGAATTTGTTGTCCCGCTTTCTACGTACACACCGATGCGGTGGCGGGATTGTTTTTTTAATTAATTAATTCAATTTAAATTCTTTTGTATCGTTTTTATTACAAATGTCCTCAGATCACAGAAAATATACGCTACGCGTAGCCTATATTTTCTGTGCCTCAGATGAAGATAAAGTGTTCTTATTAGTAGCTCTTGCTGAAGATGAGAGAAACAGGTACTTATTAAGTTCAACTTTTTTCCAATCCCCTGCCACACCTTATCTTTCTTTCAACAATTTTTGTAATCGTCGTTAGATAAGTCAAACAGGATAGCATATTTCTTCACTATTAACTTCTCGGTCAAAGACATGGTTCTAATGTACTACACGTGGTCGCGGGACGCGGGAAAAACTGTGCTTACTGCGTTCCGAAATAAAACGCTGCCTGTGCGGGCTAGTCGCGGGATTAATTTCACGGCAGTGTGGACAGCCTGGTATCCCGCCACGTTACTTCGTCCCGCACTTTTCCCGCTCCCGCTCCCGCTTTCCCGCGTTGGTCTGAGGGGTCCTTAAAGCCGTTGAGGGCGCAGAGTCGCAGAGTGCAGA
This sequence comes from Pseudeuparius sepicola, assembly GCA_963920635.1. Taxonomy (NCBI): domain Eukaryota; kingdom Metazoa; phylum Arthropoda; class Insecta; order Coleoptera; family Anthribidae; genus Pseudeuparius; species Pseudeuparius sepicola. The sequence continues at coordinate 37,735,523 of OY987302.1, read as the reverse complement.
CCCAAGCGTCCAGCGTCCATCTTGCCATTTATTTAAGTCCTGTCGCCGGCGAGAGTGTCGAGTGTTTTTTACATTTTTCCACACTTTTAACTTATGCCTATTAAAAAACAAAAACAGTATTACATTTTAGTAAGTATTTTCAATTCAATAAAGAGCACCCTGGATACGTGGATGCCAATCAATTTTCATTTTATAAATACCTAAAAAAACTAATATAAGAGAAAAACGATTTTTTTCGATTTTTGTAATTTTATTGTGAACCTGTATAAGGTAGGACCATGAAATCATGGGAATTGATGGCCTATGTGAGCCCTAATCAACCTGAAAAGAAATTATTATAAAATATATCTCGGTGTTTGTACAGGGCACTCCGAAAAACCGTATTTTTGCTAGGTTTGAAGCTATTTTGCGAGCGCCCTGTATATGCTATGACCGTGAGACTTGGTATTTGGGATTTTCGGGTATGACCAATATGACTGTGCTATTTATTTTTTTCCTAAAGAAATGCCTAATGTACTTTTGCAGTTTTTGGGGGTCTAATTTTGATCGTAATTAGGTCATGGAAAAGCCGAATCTGAAAAAAATTATTGTTAAAATATAGATCTTTTAAAAAAATAATAACAATGAATTGTCTCAACTTGAAGTGAAACACACTGTATAAAATTTAAATAGCCTACTTTGACTAATGTCAAATGAACAATAACGGTGAAAATTTTATATGTATGTAATTTGTTTATTTTGGTGCAGAAAGTTTTTGGCTCACAATGCCTGTTTTGTTTTGGTTCTTAGTTATCTATAGCCTTTTTTCATAGAAAGCAAAGTAAACGATAAAACCGAAACTTATATGTTTTAAGATATTTTTTTGAATGCAAAAATGTTCCTTTTAAAAAAGCAAACATAAAGTATTATAATTTTGTTGAAATCGGCAGTAAAGTGACCCAAAATCGTCATTAAAAGCTCAGAAATCGGCACTGAAGTAGTCCATTATTGTACGATTTTTTCAATAAGTAGGCCTTGGCGAGATGTAAACATCAAACGTCAGACGTGGAGCATTGCCCGTCAAAAGTGACCAAATATTCAAAACCCGGCCAATAAAGGCCCATTTAACTATTCGTACACATTGCGAAATTGTTACCTATAGCAGCGCAATCTATCAGTATAAATATTTTATTATCAGTATAATATTTTAGTAGGTTTCAATATCCATAGATTTATTATGGAGGCTGCACAACAAGCAGCAGTTTGGTTTTTCTGTTCGAAGCCGCCGTGTCTTTGTCATACTTGACCTAGGTAGAGCGATCGTCAAAGTCAAGCAACGCCGCGCGTAGTCGGTTCATGGACGGGTGATCCCTTATTATTATTTTCTTGCCAGAGGCCTCGGCAACTAAATTCCACATGAGTCATAAAAAGTTGAACTTCAGTGCCTTGGTACATAAATAACTAATACTCATGACTGGACCATAGGTATAAAGGGTGGAGCATTATTAGCGTTATGAATTTATGAATAGCTTTCTGATTTCTAATTTTATTTAATTTTTGCACCTAGTAACATTTAGTTTATAGCTTGGAAATATATGTTTACATTATGTTTTCAATACAACATCTAACAAATGGCGTCGATATATCATGGCAAACTATAAACTGAATGCTACTATGTACCATATTTCATAGTTTTTATTCTTTATTAATAAGGACATAAAAATGTTATTTTTATTTTTAGTTTTTGTTATGTATTACATATTATATTCTATAATAAATACAAATATGTACAATAATTATTATTGTCTTTTTTTTAATTCAGAACTTTTCTTTAATGGTCCATATTTACTATTTTTTTATTAATAGTGGCTACTAAATAATTTTGTTGTTATATCTAAATAAACTCACTACCAGAAATATTATTCATTACTAGACTTTATAAATAAATTTAATTGCCTTTACAAAATATTTTTTCGGTAACAAAATAAAAAATCTGGTTTTAATAACCATAACCAAAAAATGTAGTTGTCATAACACCGATTATTTATTACTGCTTACTAACAATACTTAGTAAAGTGCATATAGTAAATTTTAACTAAACAATTTAGTAGTGGTTACTATTCAACGCATAGCAAGGCAAAATTAGTTGCTGCAACAAATCCCCCTTGCTGCCCCCTATTTTATTAGAAAATTTTGCTCTGGATATGAGTTTTTAGTTGTGGTTACAAATTTTTTTCCTCAGTGTACACTTTAAGAAGGTTTTTGCCTAACACAAAAAATACAGACGTTATTAACTTGCCTAAATTTCTTGGTTAGCATAACGGTCCAATTTGGACGGTAAAATTGAAACTTCCCTCGTATACAGCACATTCCGAATATGAAGACCGAACTAAGCTTTTGTCGTTATTATTTTTGGAACCACGAGGAAGCAGTGTCGGGTATTCTGGCGCCATATCCTTCTCTAAAAGAGGTATCTCCGCGAATTCTGATGAGACTTTTTTCTGAGTGCTGGCGGTTGGTACGTCTGAAAAGCTAGAAGTATCTATTCTGGCTTTACTAGAATTATTAAAATTTCTCAATTCATTGGATAATCGCGTGGACTCCTGATGTTCTAAAAAATTGTCGAAGCTAGTTGATACATCGGAAGAAACGCCTGTTCCAGCTTATTGATATTTTCCAATTTAATGATTAATGATATCGCCGGCTCGCGTTCCAAGATATTAGCAGAATGACCATTCTCTACATTTTCGGATGTATGGGTATGCGGCAAACTCGACAATGAAAAGAAAAACGTCTAAATTTTGAAAACTACTACTTGAAAATGTTGTTCGGCGATACCGAAAATACTCAAAAAGTATACTTTTTTGCGAAAAGAAAAAAGTAAATTAGAACTTTGTGATTTTTTCTTATTAAGTAAACCTCGAGAATGGGAAGAAAAACGTCTGAATTTTGAAAAAGTCACATGAAAAAGTTGTTCGGCGAGGCCGAAAATACTCGAAAAGTTTACGTTTTTTGCGAAAATCCGAAAACAATCGTAAATCAAGACTTTATCCGATTCCTTATTAAGTAAACCCAACTTGAGAATGGAAAAAATATCGCCGAAATTTTGAAAAATGTCACTTGAAAAAGTTGTTAGGCGAGGCCGGAAATACTCGAAAAGTAAACTTTATTTTGCGGAAATCCTAAAAAAAAAAGTAAATTAGAACTTTGTGGTTTTTTTATTAGGTGATCCCAACTGGAGATAGGGAAGAAAAAAGTCTAAATTTTGAAAAATGTCACTTATAGCGTTGTTTTGTATATGTCCGATTTTCCCTTTTGTAATTCGAATTCTTTATTTTGGAAAGAGAAAATCGGACCTCCGGCGGAGCGCTTGCTCAGGCGCCAGTTTTTGGAGCGGTATGCTCCGCTGTGCTGGGATAGATTTCAGTCAGAGAAAGTAATTTTTCCAGAGGTCTCTGGTACGTCGAGGGCAGGGTACAAGTAAAAGCAGTTCGACAAGTTTTACACGGTTTATTTGATACAAAGTTTCAACTATAATCAATTACTAATTTCCGCGGCCGGCCCAGAGAGATCCTCGTATCTGAAAAGAAGAAACCTGCAGGGTAAGCTTCTATCTCGGAATTCTATGTATAATTAAGGCGGTTATATTTGCATGCGGCAAGCAAGCTCAAAACTTTTCGGGATACCAACTAGCAGGCTCGGGAAACATGTTAAAGAGAACCTACATGCCTAGCTCAAGCTCAATGAGTCGGACGTTGGTTCGGGAATACTCGCACCACCAGAGGCTAGCTCGAGTTATACTTGTCCTCTATACTTGTGGCAAACTCAAGCGTAGGGTTAAATGAGACGGCTGTTGGTTCGGGAATATTCGCACCACCAACAGGGCTCGGAACAGTCTAAACCTAATAATACTCACCCGGAAACAAGTCGGAAAGCAGAGAGCCTCAGTGGCAGCCGCAGCTTATTTATTGGGTTGGGTGGCGCCCTCTCGTGGTGAGTGCGCCGGCCCCCCATTGGTTGGGGCCGTCGCGAAGACTCGGGTGATCGTCCCCACTCTTCTGGTATCCAAAACGATCGCCGGAGGCTAAACAGGCAGTTAGGGGTTGCTGCACCCCGTACCGGTCTCGGACGGTGGTCTCTCTGAGTCGGGCATGTCCAATATACCCGGACTCCCAAAAAGAACGGTGGTTCTGGCTGTAAGTTGAGTTAGTAACCAGGTTCTACCCCTTTCCGGTATCCCTCATCCCTCATGGTAACACAAGAATTTATTATTTAGCGGCGGAAAGCCGAAAAGTAATCACAACTAAGATTTAATTAAATGCAATTAAAATATCGACCGCCGGTCTCCTACGTAGAAAAAAGAATCATTGGCATGAATATAAAAAAACTCGGGCGGACGGCCGGCCGCTAAAAATAGCGCGGCGAAGAATTAAATGGGAATGAAATAAAAATGAAAATTCGCAACTAACGGAAAAATTACGGTGCCACTACAATATGCGCTCTACCTAGGATCAGTGCTCTACCTAAACTTGACTTAACTACAATGAGCGCTCTACCTGAAATTATTATACCTACATTACTTTTCATAAAATTATTTTGCTTTTCGCAAGAAATTAAATAAATTGAAAAATGCCTAAAGAATAAAAAAAATTTCACTTTGTTTGAAAACTACATATCTTTACATACCTATACATTTTACATATCACATCAATTTTACAAAAAATATTCAACGATAAACAGCGTGAATGTCATGCAAAAAAGACACAAACAAATCTCCATCGTTTTTCCTCAGTTGTTTCCAAGCACAATAATTTAAATGAGATTGTAGATAAATACAGATCTTACAATCTAACCAGGATCTTTCAATTCGTTGGGTGTTGGCTGAAGTGAGGGTCCACATAATGTTCTTGGTGATTTACCGTTTGATCCAAAGTCCTGTAGGCTGGCCACTCGTCAGAGTGTATAACTGAACCTGCTTGCACTTCTATCTGGATGATCGGCAACATAGTATTTCTGTCTCGTCGTTCAACAAGGAAATACCTTGCCTCTGTCTTGTTTTTCAAGCCGAACACCCATTTCCCATCAATTCTTCTTCCATGGTTCCGGTGATTTTCGATTACTGTGTCACTGTCTTCTGATTGAGGTGCCCTATCTCTCTAAACGTTAACTCGAGGATTTCACACACCTTCAAGTTGCTGTATACTCGGTTATTTAAATCCGTATAATGAAAAAAACTTTTCCTCTTCTTATACTTCTTGTTGTTTGGCACCCTTTCCATTGGCATCGAAAAACGGGTGTAAAATCCCCATTTCTTAATCTTCTTCTCTTCTGCAGAATCAGTGATCCGCACTTGTGGCAATGGTCAATTTGATTTTCGTGGTCAATAAGATTGCATTCTTGCAAGAAGTTGACAGCAGTTTCTTCGGATGTGGCAACAGTAGTGTAGAACTCTCTAAGCTTCATTTTCGGTCGATGATCGTTGCTGAATCTCAAAATAGTTTTTAATCTAGAGTGAACGTTACTTCCAGTATTTATACCCTTTAATGTAAATAATTAAATCCGATAATCTCCGACAAAACGTACCCTAGTCAATTTCTTAGACGGATTAATAAGACGGCTAACAGGTAGAGCGCACCCAACGCAGGTAGAGCGCACCAAGGTTAGTATAGAGTAGATTGAACGGTAACTTTTTCGGTTCATGCGATGACGTCACATATGGATATCGTGCGCATATAATATTAGCTTGTACGTGGCTTGTACGTATTCTCTAGATTTTGCTTGTACGCCACAGACGTTTAAACAAACAAGATAAAATCGAGAGAACCAGAGAACGCAAACCATCTGAATGCATGTAAACTCAAAGCAAATATCCATTTTATCCACATGTGACGTCACAGCCTTCCCCCTTCCCGCTCGCCTCACCCGAGTTACCGTTCAACCTGCTCTCTACTAACCTTGAGAGCGCACGCTGTAGTAGATACGGGGCGGTAGAACGCATATTGTAGTGGCACCAAAATTACTGGTTACTTCGTTACACACTTGAAAAGTATACTTTTTTTGCGAATATCCGAAAACAATCGTAAATCAGGATTTGGTCGGATTTCTTATTAAGTAAACCCCACTGGCGAATGGGAAGAAAAACGTCTAAATTTCGAAAAATGTAAATTTAGACGTTTTTCTTCCCTCTTCAGTTGGGCTTACTTAATAAAAAAACCACAAAGTTCTAATTTACTTTTTTTTTCGAATTTTCGCAATAAAAGCATACTTTTCGAGTATTTTCGGCCTCGCCTAACAACTTTTTCAAGTGACATTTTTCAAAATTTAGACGTTTTTCTTCCTTATCTCGAGTAGGGCTCACTTAACAAAGTCCTAATTTACTTTTTTTCGGATTTTCGCAAAATAAAGTATACTTTTCGAGTATTTTCGGCCTCGCCGAACAACTTTTTCAAGTGACATTTTTCAAAATTTAGACGTTTTTCTTCCCATTCTCGAGTTGGGCTCACTTAATAAAAAAAAATCACAAAGTTCTAATTTACTTTTTTCTTTTCGCAAAAAGTATATTTTTTAGACGTTTTTCTTTTCATTGTCGAGTTTGCCGCACCGAAACTTTTCCTTTTTGCAAGCTTTTATTTAACTCGCAATGTATGTATGTTTTGGGTCAAATCTTGCAAGCTGAATTGGAACCACTTCCTGACATCCGATTGAGCTGAAATTTTGCATACACCTTTAGTTCCGGTGACAATAAAATATACAATACTCAATATGGTAATACTTTCAAAATGGCCGCCGCTCCAAGATGGCGGATGATGTATTTTTTGTCAACCATCTTAATATTGGTATCAAATGAAAGGGCTTCAAAAGTAGAAAACGATAAAGTTAGTGACATCACACTAAATTTAATATGGCCGCCGCTCCAAGATGGCGGATGATGTATTTTTTGTCGAACCCCTTAATATGGGTATCAAATGAAAGGGTTTGAAGAGTAGGATAGGAAATAAAAGGGCTCGACGGGTAGACAACAATAAGGTGAATGACTAAATTTCTTTACCACCCTCCTGACATGGGAATCAAATAGGTCCTAAAAAGCACAAAATAAAATTTCAAATAAAAAACTTTTTAAAAACAAGCTTTTACTTAAGCCATGTACTAAAATGAATAAAAATAAGTTTAGGTTTTCGTTAAGATAATTCAATTCCAAATTGCGACGAGTTTTTGCAAATTGAAAAGCTGTCGCGCGAATTGTAAAGAAAAAATGCATACTTTGGCAAATAGTTACGTGCCGAGGTACGTGCTTATCAACCAATCACTGTTCAAAAAAATTAATTGGTACCTACTTTCATCAACATTTCGCGCGACAAGCTTTTCAATTTGCAAAAACTGGTCGCAATTTGGAATTGAATTATCTTGACGAAAACCTAAACTTATTTTTATTCACTTTAGTACATGGCTTAAATAAAAGCTTGTTTTTAAAAAGTTTTTTATTTTAAATTTGTTCGTTTGTTTTTAATCTGAACGAATTACTCTTTCCGGAGAAATTTTTCCAAATCGAGGAAAGGGGTGAAGTTCTTTAATTTTTGAGCAATTTAGTTTGAGTTGCACAACTACATACTTGTATTTCAAAATATCCGATAGCTACTACGAATTTTCCAGTAGATAATTTAGGTGCATTTCTAAACCAATACTATCCCGATAGAACTTTTGGACAATTACAAAAGCTAAAAGTTGACTCTGCTATTATGAAACATGCGGCTGTATTATTATTTTCGAGTTCACAGTATTGCTATAGGAACCATATATGGAGTTTGTTGGTGCAGGATAATATAGCACGAACTCCACTTAAAATAATAACTATGTTGTCGATTTGACAAATTTTATTAAACTGATTTTACAACTGTTTACTTAGTTACTAAAATATTTTGTTATTTTTGTAACCGGCCAAATCTTCATTGTTGTGGCGAGGATCGCCACACCAGCGAGGGTCGCCACACCATCCCCTGCGGAGTGAGTTGCTACGCCTTGTACAACTCAGTGAAACGAACACGTCGGCCTGAACGTGTGACGACTGTAGGGCGAGAGTTGTTCGTTAGAGGACATGGAGAAAGACTTGGTGCTACCATCTGGATGTGCAGGGCAAAGTGGAGATGGAGTCGACAATGATTGGTTCTTGTTCTTGGACGGAGGAGACTTATTCTGGTCGGCTAGGTAGTAAGCGGGCTTAAGCCGGTCCAACGACACTGTTGATCGCTTGCCCTGGACCATGATGTCGAAGGTCTTGTCAGCTCGGGACAGCACTAGGTAGGGACCAGTATATGGGGGCTGCAGGGAGGTGCGGAGGGCGTCGGTGCGTAGCATGACGTGGGTGCAGGTAGTCAGATCACGGTAGATGAAGACACCGGGTGAAGCATGTCTTGATGCTGGGACGGGACGGAGTCTAGACATAAGACCCCTCAGGTGTTCCACGAAGTCTGAAGGCTCTAGGGAAGAGGGCGACGGGGAGAGGAACTCGCCAGGAACGCGCAGTGGTTCACCATAAACCAGCTCGGCGACAGATGATCTGATATCCGCCTTCCAAGCAGAGCGCAGGCCGAGAAGAACCAAGGGCAGCGAGTCTGTCCAGGATGGGTCTTCGTGGCACATGATGGCGGCCTTCAAACTGCGATGCCAACGCTCCACCATAACATTGCTTTGGGGGTGATAACTCGTCGTTCTAGATAAAGAAATACCACACAAATTAGCAAGTTATTTGAAAAGTTGAGACTCAAACTGTCCTCCTCTGTCAGAAGTGATGCGAAGTGGACAACCGAAGCGGGAAATCCAGGTATCCAGAAGAGCCTTAGCGACGGTTTCGGCGGAGATATCTTGCAAAGGTGCGGCTTCTGGCCAGCGAGTATAACGATCCACGGCTGTCAAGCAGTAGCGAAAACCGTTTGAAGAAGGAAGTGGGCCTATCAAGTCAATGTGCACATGGGCGAAACGGATCGGAGGAACAGCATAGTCACCTAGTGGCGTAGAAACATGACGGGATACCTTGCTGCGCTGGCACTGGATGCAGGAACGAGCCCAATCGCGACAGTTCTTATTCAGGGACGGCCAGATGAAGCGCTGAGATACAAGGCGGCGAGATGCGTTGGTGCCTGGATGACTTAGTTGATGCAGGCTATCGAAAGCTTGACGCCGGAAGGAAGGTGTAAGGTATGGACGAGGTCGGGTACCGCTAACGTCGCAGAAGATTGATGAGTCACCACCAGGGATGGGAAACTTCTCGAGCCGGAGAGAGGAGCCGTGATCCAAGAGATCGTGAAGTTCCTCGTCCTCCTCCGCGGGCGAGTGCAGAGACGTCCAGAGGAGCGGTGACAACGTATATTCGTGACAGGGCATCAGCGACCACGTTGTCTTTTCCGGAGATATGTCGGATGTCGGTAGTAAACTGCGAAATAAAATCTAAATGATTAAACTGGCGAGGAGAAAACGTTTCTTTCTTCTGTATATCAATGGTTTGTGATCCGTGAAGATGGTAAAGTTGCGTGCCTCCAACATTGGTAGAAAATGCTTAACGGCTTCGTAGATGGCTAGGAGCTCGCGATCGTAAGTACTCCATTTTTGCTGCGAGGGACTGAGGTTCTTCGAGAAAAAGGCGAGCGGCTGCCAAGAAGTCGGTGTTTTCTGTTGGAGTGCCGCACCAACGGCTTGTTGACTGGCATCGACGACAAGGGCCAAGGACGCCGAAACATCTGGATAGGCCAATAGAGTAGCATTTGACAGGGCGGCCTTGCAATCCTTGAAGGCTCTATCTAAATCTGCAGTCCAAGTGATGGGATGTGAACCTTTTACTTTTGGACCAGAGAAGATAGCGTGGAGAGGCGCCTGGGCAGCAGCAGCGTGAGGAAGATGGCGGCGATAGAAATTTACCATGCCTAGGAACCTTCGAAGCTGGCGAACAGTAGTAGGTCGCGGAAAAGTCTCGATGGCAGCAACTTTGTCGGGCAGAGGTCGACAACCGGTAGCTGATACGGAGTAGCCCAGGAAGATGACGTCGTCGAATCCCAGCACGCACTTCTTTAGGTTTATAATGATGCCGTGTTCGTTGAGACGGCCAAACAGTGTGCGCAAGTGGTCTCTGTGCTCTTCTTCAGATTTGGAAAACACAAGAATGTCGTCCAGGTAGGCAAAGCAGAATGGTAGGTCTTGTGGGACGTGGTCTATGAAACGCTGCCATGTTTGCGCGGCATTGCGCAGGCCAAAAGTCATAAAGATGAACTCGAACAGGCCAAACGGGGTGATGATGGCGGTCTTGGGCACATCTTCTGGGGAGACTGGAATCTGAGTAAAAGCTTTTGCACAGTCAATCACGCTGAAAAACGTGCAGCCGGAGAGAGCGTGCGAGAAATCTAGAAGGTGGCGAATGGGATACCTGTCTGGGACTGTCCGTGCATTAAGAGACCGGTAATCACCGCAGGGTCGCCAGCTGTTGTCCTTCTTAGGTACCAGGTGGAGAGGAGACGCCCATGGACTCTCAGAGCGACGCGCTGTGCCCTCGCGAACCATAGCTTCAAACTCGGTCTTCGCGATGCAGAGGCGGTCCGGAGCTAGTCGGCGAGCTCGACAGAAGACTGGTGGACCTGGAGTGGTTCTGATGTGGTGTAGCGTGGTATGGCGTATTTGTCTGGGTACACCGGGCGGGCGAGTGATGTCTGGAAACTCATCTAGAAGATTACGAAACGGTGAGTTGTCTGCAATGGTCTTTATGCTGGACTGGCCACAGTAGGCACGTCGCCCTGTAACAGAGAGACCAGTAACGGCATCGATAAGTTTAGCAAGCTTAACATCCGGAAGCAGGTGGTAATGGGCAAGGAAATCAGCACCCAGAATAGATTCTGCAACATCCGCTATGACAAAGCGCCACTGAAAGCTACGGCGAAGTCCAAAATCGAGCTTGAGAAGCATGGTACCGTAGGTCGCAATCGTAGAGTTGTTGGCTGCGGCGAGGTCGTAGTTTGCACGCTGGAGACGGTTCCTCATAAGCTTTCTGGGGTAGACAGTCAAATCAGAGCCAGTGTCCAAGAGAAAACGATGCCTGGAGATCAGATCAATGATGAAGAGGCGAAGTGAAGATGGTTGGCAGTCAGACGTCGCCCCAACTACTCACTGCTGTGGGCGTTTGGGGGTACAAAGCTGCATGGGGTGGTGCATTTCTGTGTTTTCTTACCATACCGACGATGGTACCAGCAAAACGGCGAGTTTTCTGTTGAGGATGACCTGGGTTCATCTTGATGGCCACTGCTGGAACGAGATCTGCGGTTGGTACGACGAGCAGAAAGAACAGCAACTTGGCGCGAAAGCTCTTCGATTCTTTGTACGAGGTTTGTCATCTCCATTGATGAGGAGGCAGGGGCTACAGCAGCAACCTGGTGATGCGGGACAATTTCATGCACTTTATCCGCTAGTTCAGCGATGGATTCCAAAGGCGCATTTTGCTGAGTTGCGATGACTACTTGAACATGCTGGGGCAAGTGGCCGATCCACAGAGTTCGTAGAAGCGCGTCCGGGACGGTCTCAGTACCAGCAAGACTTCGAAGATATCGGAGAAATTGTGACGGTTTCCTATCACCAATGTCAGCTTGAGTAAGTAATTGACGTATTTGTTGTTCTCTGGAAGCTGATACACGGCGGATGAGTTCTGATCTAAGTTTGATGTATCGATCGGCAGGTGGGGGAGAGGTGATAATGTCCTCCACTTCGGCAGCATACCTATGATCCAATTGGGATATTACGTAATTGAACTTCGTTGTATCCAGAGTTACACGAGAGATCTCGAATTGAGCTTCTGCCTGTGCGAACCAAAGCGCAGGTTTATCAGGCCAGAAGGGTGGGAGATGAACTGCAACTCTGAAGACGCCTGCAGGATCAGTTGGCACGGGGTCCGTCATGGTTCGCAAGTTGTGGGTCACCACTATGGAGTTTGTTGGTGCAGGATAATATAGCACGAACTCCACTTAAAATAATAACTATGTTGTCGATTTGACAAATTTTATTAAACTGATTTTACAACTGTTTACTTATTAGTTACTAAAATATTTTGTTATTTTTGTAACCGGCCAAATCTTCATTGTTGTGGCGAGGATCGCCACACCAGCGAGGGTCGCCACACATATATTAAAAGTGCTCCAAAGGAATACTGGCAAAATAGAATTTTTACTGAATAATGGTTGTGGAAACGGCGAATCACATGAACATGGCTTCCTTGGGAAACTTCAAAACTGATTTGCGAAAAGAACATTCGCTCCTGAAATATTTGCGCAAAGTTACCATGCGGAACAATCACAATATGGTTATTTATGTAAAGTAATGAACATGAAAAACAATTTAAAAAATAGAAAGAGGATATCATTTGCAATAATGAGACATGGAAAAGTTATTCCTGTACCTGAATCCAATTCACTAGATGTGTCTTTGGATCAAGCACGTGAACCATTTTGTAAAGCAAGTAATATTTATGATTTTAATATTTTGCCAAACAAAAATCTGAATTCTGACTAACTTCGACAATCTTTTGGAATAGGAGTCCACGCGATTATCCAATGAATTGAGAAATTTTAATAATTATCCTAATAAAGCCAGAATAGATACTTCTAGCTTTTCAGACGTACCAACCGCCAGCACAAAGTCTCATCAGAATTCGCAGAGATACCTCGTTTAGAGATGGATATGGCGCCAGAACACCAGACACTGCTTCCTCGTTGTTCCAAAAATAATAACGACAAAAGTTTAGTTCGGTCTTCATATTCGGAATGTGCTGTATACGAGAGAAGTTTCAATTTGACCGTTGAAGAATTGAAATTAATGTTTGACTCGAATTTGAAACCGATACCAACAAATTGGACCGTTATGCTAATCAAGAAATTTAGGCAAGTTAATAACGTCTGTACTTTTTGTGATATTCTTAAAGTGTATGGTTACTGTTACACAAAAAATGCAAAGTATTTTATTATTTTAATATTATTTTAATAAAAGATTTTACAGTTACAGATGAAACACACGAAGTTTCAGTTAACAGTTCTTCGTTAAATTATAACCATTTGAAACCATTAACAAAGTATTTGAAAGGGGTAGAAAGACATCTAGCTATGAACCAGCTAGGATTAATAAAGGCAAAGGCATCTAAATATCGAGAAAGTATAGTTTCCGCAGCAAGAACTGACTTAATCAGTAGATAGGCTATGGGGCTACGAGCGCACTTTCTCCATGTTAATCTCCATAAGGATGAAACGTAGTAAAAACGCTACCAAATTTCTCCGAAGCGACTTCGCGAGACCGCCCGACTTTCTCCGACGAAACCGAGGGTGGGACCGAAGATGCCCGAAGGGTTAGTTCACTTCTCAGAGAAATAACCAAGGATAGAGGGAGTAAGAACAAAAAGTAAACAAAGCCAACATCTTTTTGAGTGATGCCACGTACTCCATTGTTTACAGCATTTCATTTCAAAATAGAAGGGTTTAATAATGGGATTCAATGAAGGCCCACCTCCCATAACGCTAAATTAACAAATGTAGTTATTAATTTCTTGTATGTAACAATTTTAAACTAAAACTAAATTGCTCTGTAATTATAGTATCTAATTATCAATTTAATAAAATCGTCACAGATACCTCAAACCGCCCGACATTGCAACGCTGCTGTTGATGCCGTGCCTGCCGCGGGCGCCGCGTCCGTTAACTCAGCGGTATTTGTTTTGTGGATGCCCAGCATGTCAAGTTTTCCGATTGTTTACGTATGCATTTTTCCCATTTTTAATTGCTTTTCTGTTAATTTATAGGTTATTTATTAGGATTTAGGATATAGTGACTGATTTTGTATACAATGGGACGCAGAGAGTGGGTGGTATGTGGCTAAATTGATATTTCTCAGGATATAACCTATCTCAGGTAAACGTTGTACACACGGGTCTAATGTTTGTTTACTTCGGTAAATTTGCATAAGATGTTGGTTGACTACAAACGTATGTATTTTCAAGCTGTTGTTCCCTCTATCCTTGGTTATTTCTCTGAGGTTCACTTTGTCTGACTCAGCGCGAGGTTACTGTCAAACCGTCCGCCCGCGGCGAAGATTCAAAACCGACGTCCAGCCGCGACCTTCAAGCCGGCCGGAAGCAGACCGCAGACATGCCTCGACCTGAAGGGAGACTTGCACCGACGGCCCCCCTGAACCTGGATTCCGGAATCTCGCACCCTAGCAAATTGTAGTTTATGCAAGCCATGACGTCACACCCCTTTGACCTACTGTCGACTCACCGCGGCCGACAGGATTCTGCCGACTCAACTCACTTTCTTTTTTATTTTACCAGGAATAATCGAAAAATCGGCGGCACATTCTAAGTGCTTTAGTCTGCATTCCGTCTTCGCATGTTTTGATAAACTTACCTATATACGTTCCAGTAACCCACCAAATAATTTCTAGTTACTAACATTACAAAGCTACAGCGCGAAAAAATGCATCATTTTATGCTACCGCCGTTAATAGATTACTACGAAAAATATAGCAGACAACGCTTCGATTTTCCTGGGCAACCTATGTTGCCCAGGAAAATCGAAGCAAGCCATGACGTCACGCCCCTTTGACCTTTTGAGCTACAGTCGACTCACTGCGGCCGACAGGATTCTGCCGACTCAACGCACTTTTTTATTTTACCAGGAATAATCGAATAATCGGCAGCACATTCTCTGTAGTAGGTATAGTCTGCATTCAGTTTGCACTTTGTGTTTTGATACACTGATATACGTTCCAGTAATTTATAGTTACTAAAATACACTGCAAATCTACAGCGCGGACAAACGCTATCTTTTAAAAATGAAATATGTCTGAGCAATTGTTGTTAGAAGTAAAAACCAGGTATCAAATCTATTGTATACAAAATACGCCATAGCTGTTAGACAAGCAGTGACCTAGCGTGTCCGAAAAAGTTTTGCTTAATAAGACATTCGAACTATAAAATTCTGCAATACTTACCAAAATTGCCTAGTACCCGCATAGCTCGCGCGGTCACTCGGCGGTATCCCCCCGATATTACCAAACATTTTGAATTACGTTTCCATTCATGGTAGCATCTATAGCTCTGATGATCGCTCGATGATGATTGAAACTACACTCATAAAAATATGTGTCCGAAGCAAAAGATAGGTATTTTATATCTGTAGTCTAATGTAGTACGCAAAAATACCTCATTTCTACTAATAATACTAAATTAAAAAGCCTATGCTGGAAGTAGGTACCCACCTATTTTATTTTAATTGGATATAGTGTGTTTTTTCAAAACGTAGCCTCAACTGTTCAACCCCGTTTAATAGGTTTAATTTGAAAAAATGCTGCGAAGTACGAAGCTGTCGCCCAAATTGCAAATTTGATAATATAAAATACTAGACTGATAAAGTTAAAGATTCAAAAACCGGGTGCCAAAAATCAACTATATACACGTTCATAGGCTCCACACAGTGTAAAAAAATGCTTCTCTGCAAGATAAAATTCCTTGTTCTCACAAACATACTATAAAACGCTATTTTAGCCATTTGCACATCCCTCTCACCCCCAAAAACGTGAACAATATTTGCTAAAATCAACGTCCCAACAAAGTGCAACCTACACAGGGACCGGCAGAAAGCTGGACACAAAAATTTAATATTTTTAAACTCTGATTTCGATTAATTTAAATTTCTAGCTGGTGATCGAACAAAATTAAAGTTTAGTAGCAAATTCATGTGTTATCCGATGATAAGTTGCGCTTGCAGTATTTTGTTTTTTGTAAAACAGGATGGTCGAAAAAATACAAAAAAGTTAAATTTCTTTTTTTTTACTAGGTGGCTGTGACTTTATATCTGACATCTACCTTTGATTCCAAACAACTTTCATAAGTAACTTTTGACCGTATTTTAAAAAATAAGGGTTCTTTACTCTTGAGTTATTTTGACATTTTTGAATCTACCTCGTATCCAAAAAGTTTGAGTTTCAAATGACGCACCAACTTTTATTTTCCATTTTTCCATTTGTGTCCAACTTTCTGCCGGTCACTGTATATTTATAAACACCCCTAAATATTTCTAATTTGGATTAAATTTTGATAAAATAATATACTGAAATTGTTGTTAGAAGTAAAAAAAAACAGGTATCGAACCTATTGTGTCTGCTTGCGTAGCTTCCAATACAATGGGCATACTCATTTTCAGTCGGAACACCTAAATACCTATCTCAAAAAATCTGAGAAAATCGCCAACGCAAACGATTTTGACAATGCTAAGCCGGCTTCATTTGTCCTAATGTAAAAATGGATTTCGGTCCTTTAAACAAACACGAAAACCTCAAAAATCTCAATTTTGTTTTTACCCAATGTCCCAAGATTAGGGAATTATATTAAAAGTTCAAACTACTTTACCCTGGAAAATTGTACATTTTTAACGACTAAAATCCTAGACTGATAAAGTTAAAGATTCAAAAACCCGGGCGCCAAAAATCAACTAGCTAGACGTCCATAGGCTCTACACAGTGAAAAAAATGCTACTCTGCAAGATAAAAATCCCTGTCTTCAAAAACATACTATAAAACGCTACTTTAGCCATTTGCACATCCCCTCACCCCCAAAAACCTGAAAAATATTTGCTAAAATCAACATCCCAACAATGTGCAACCTGTATATTTATAAACACCCCTATATATTTCTAAATACCCTTCAAAAATAGATTGGAAGGAATAATAATAATAATAAAATACTATACTGAAATTGTTAGAACTAAAAAAAAACAGGTATCGAACCTATTGTATACAAAATACGTCATAGCTGTTAGACCAGCGTGTCCAAAAAAAAGTTTTGCTTTTAATCAAGCATTCGAACTATAAATTGTACATACAATAGTTACCAAAATTGCCTAGATGTATCCAGCAAAAATTATACGTACCCATCAACTCCAAACATTTTTTGAATTACGTTTTCCGAACGTTTCCATACCTATAAAAATAGTTTTTTCGTTTCAAAGCAGGGTACGTGGAAAAACGTAGAAAATCGTTGATTTTTTCTGATACTTACAAATATTTTTCTAAGTTACAGGTAATCAGGTGTCTTTGTTCGCATTTACGTATATTTTACTTAACCATTGTATAGTTGTGAACAAGAGTTGTAATTCATGGAAGGGTTATTTTATCCATTGAATTTCGGAATACATGTTTTTATTTGACCATTCCCCCAAAAAATAATTTTATATCAGCTGGTCCCTAAAAATGAATCAAAATTTACAAACCAAAAATCTACAGCCTTGCACCCTTGGCGTTTATATCTCACCAATGAGATTCCTTTACTGACCTTATACTGAAATAATCAAAGCTGCGAAAATTGTTGTTTTTTACTAAGTATAATTCGTATATTTTAAAGAAATTGATATTGTCGTTTTTCGTATAGCTCTTAGCAATGCTTTTATTTCAGCACCTTGTAGGAAGAATGCAAGGTGCATTTTATGTGGTCCCCCACCGCGGTTCATCGTTGAGAATGACTTCTTCACTAAAAATATGTCTCAGTAAAATCTTTTAAATGTTGTGGTTTGTGGTCTTTGAGACTATTAGTGCCTAGGGTTGAAACCTCTGAGCTTTGGGACGCATTTTATCGGAACGAAATTGCCTAATTTTGTTTAACCTTTTTAAAATACGCAGCAGGAAATCTGCAACATTGTATTGGTATAAAGGAGACAGTTATAAATAATAAGCCCTCTATATGAGTGACTGCAACATTGTATTAGTACAAAGAGTTAGTCATAAACAATGAAACCTCTATAGAAGAACCCTTACGCAGTACACGATCACCGTGTATGTAAACATAAAGTGCAGTCACTTAGTCGTCTGGACTCGACTGCGACTTGCACGGGGAGCAAGAAGCGGTAACGGCGGTCAGACTGCCTGAGCCGAAGCGACTTCGCGACTTTTATTCGGACAAGTACAAACGTTTTTATCCGTGATTCGTGAAGACTTTAATATTTAGTGCTTGTTTGTTGACAACGTATGGCTTTGGATTTTTATTCGTAAGTAGCAATTACTTTATAGAGGCGAGTGTAAATATTAGAAAAGATAATGCTCACCGCATTATACTAGTTCCTTTTCCACTTAACCAACGTGTCTGGGTCTTTTCGGTTGAGGTGCGCTGCGTCTGCCTGATGAGGGCCAACAAGCCCGAAACAGGTACCTGTCGTGGTCTGCACACTTTCGAAAGACCCATACATAATTTCCATTAGATATTGGAAACTAGTTTGGTGTTGCCAATTACCAAAGCATTTTGTCCCATATGCCACAAGCCATTTTTTTTAAAATTATAATGGGGACACTAAATATTCATTTTGTTTAATCATCGTTTGGCTATAGACGTAAGCACACGAGGATTGAAACTCACGATTCGATCCTTGTTGATTTCTATATATTAGAAGATACTCGGTGATGAATCAAACGAGTTTCTTGGCCCCCGTATGTATGCTTCTTCTGGTTTTTTCCACCGCGCCGCGCCGCTTTGCCGAGTTCTTTTTATATGTCGATCGACCGGTCGATATATACATACACACTCACATTGCTTTAGTTTTGGCAGTACCAGCTAGATGGCGTTGGATGGTAAATGCTCACCGCATTATACTAGTTCCTTTTCCACTTAACCAACGTGTCTGGGTCTTTTCGGTTGAGGAGCGCTGCGTCTGCCTGATGAGGGCCAACAAGCCCGAAACAGGTACCTGTCGTGGTCTGCACACCTCCGAAAGACCCATACATAATTTCCATTAGATATTGGAAACTAGTTTGGTGTTGCCAATTACCAAAGCATTTTGTCCCATATGCCACAAGCCATTTCTTTTAAAATTATAATGGGGACACTAAATATTCATTTTGTAAATATTAGAGTCCAAGAGAAAATTATTTTATGGTCCCTGGAAAATATTTACATATTTTTTGGCATACCTAATAAGTCTGTAAAACCACTGGCTTGTCATTGCTCGCGTTATTATATTTTTTATGGTCAATTTAAAACTTCCTTCGACGCATTGGATATCCCAGTAAAAACACAGTAAGTGCGTTTGCCCATTGAAATACGTTGGCAATACTGAAAAATTTTGATCGATATTTCCTATTTAAAGTCATCTGATTGTCAGCCATTCAAATTTGAAATATGAAACATTTTGATAACTCAAAGACGTGAGAATCAGATATACAGGGGTTCCCAGTTTAGATGGAATAATGGATAGAACTTTTTAAATACACCTTGTATAAAAAATGTCTCAGACAAGAGTTTTTCAATTGATCTATGCATATTTTGGTGATTTTTGTTTTTCTTTTTGGGAGCCAGTCATTTCGTTGCTATGGCAACAACCTTTGTTTTTTTAAATTACACCACAGAAAATATAGGTACTACGTTTTCTGTGATTACACTATACACTTTTCTATTCAAATTTGGAATCAGCTTCTTTTTGTGCATACAAACATGTAAAATTTCATTAGGGTTGTATAGGAAAATTTTTGAGAAAAAGTAGAATTTCTGCAAGTACCTACACCAAAATTTAAATTCGAGAGCGTTGCCTAAAGAGTAGGCCATGCCTAATGAAAATTTTGACATTTTTGCATGTAATGATAACTTACCGACGACAGGTAAATCATGTTAGCTTGCAAAATGTGTTTAATAATAAATAAATAGGCACAATAAATCAACGGTACCTACCTAAAAAACAATTAATCTAATGCTCGGAATGTTCTCCATTCACATCGAGACAATGGCCCAGTCTGTCGTAAAACCAAAGTCTAGAGAATTCCCTAGACTTTGGTAAAACTACTAAGTACATTCTTAGTAAATTCTGGAGGAATCAACGTTATTTCGTCTCTTATGCACTGTTCTAATTCGAATATATTTTGGGGACGATTTTTATACACCCTGGATTTTAGGTGTCCCCACAAAAAAAATCACACGGGGTAAAATCGGGAGACCTCGGAGGCCATTCTATAACCCCTCTTCTGCCAATCCAAGATTGTGGGAAGAGTTTGTTTAAATAGCGGTGCACATCACGGTGCTCTATCTTGCTGGAACCAGGTATCTTGCATTGGCATACCAAGGGCAGGAATCACCTCATTTTGCAAAAAATCCAAATACTATTCGCCAGTCAAATAATGCGGTTGTCATAGATACCATCAGTTACTTTTTCTCAAAAATTTTCTTATACAACCCTAATAGTAGGGGAGCCCACGTTGCTAAATGGGGATTTACTCGAGCGTCGTGGGGACCTATTGGATTTTGAAGATTAGATGGTAGAAAGAAAAAAAGGTTATATGATATATACCCTTCCACCGGTAGGGGGAGCGTCTACAGGCTTTCATAAATGTAAAAAAAAATAGTCACATGGAGATATTCGAACGCGTCAGATATTGATAGTGTATATGCCCCACGTGTCTCCGATGACGTAGGTATGTTAATCTGCCGGTTTGCATGGTGGGGGCGGCCGTACGAAAGGGTTAAAAATGGGAAGAAAAAAATTTACTCGAGCGCGTCAGATATTCAGAAGGGATGTTAAGTGAACCCGAAAGAAGCTCCCATTCAATAGACTGACGATTCGGATGTGACGCCAGCTCGTGGCGGCTTTTTGAAAATGCAAAAAAAAACGCCATTTTGATTTACTCGAGCGCGTCAGATTTTCATATAGACGGTACAGCTTGATGTCCTGGTCGTGCTGATCCATAATCTGACGATTATATCGAGGGATTTTCTTAATTAATTTTTTTTTAATGAATATTTGCGTTTTCTAAAAAAATATGTTGTCTGTTAAAAATTAAGGAATTTTTGTCTATAAAACATATGCTCTTAATAATTTATTTTCTATATTACAGGGTGTTGAACGTGGACTTTTCAAATATTTTATTACCTATATTTCTTAAATTAAACAAAATTTGACAAAACGTCTAAAATAAAACTTATAGATAAAAAGCAGATCTATCCAAATATCAAATAAAACATGTACGTTCGTCAAAAAAAAATTCGAAGGGCGCCGCGACGCAGAGCGTCGTTTGTCAAATATTCTCAATTTTATCTTAATTTAGTCTTCGTTTTGTCCAATTTAAGACCCCGGAAGCAGATATATTTTTTCTCTTTTCGTTTGCCCACAATAGGCCAGGGACATCGAGTTTGAACAACCCTGTACATATAATATCACGAGTGCTGTGATGAGTGGCGTGTGGGCACGGTGCGAGAGAAAGAGTGAAAGGGAAAGAGAGGCGCGTAGTGGGGAATACATGCTTCACTGCAGCTAGCTGCACGCGCTAAACTTTATCGACGATTTTTGTTACTTCGGCTTGTGGAAATCGGCAGATTATATTTTTCCCGCCATCCTTGAATTATTTCCTTCAAAATAAAAAAATATTCGACCGCGCTCGAGAAAGTCGAGGTAACGTTTTTTTTGCAAGTTTGTGACCCTCCCACCCCCTCACGTCACGGTCAAATCGTCAGATTATTGAAATGCTCACTTTTCAGCATATAATTAACCCATCATATCTTAATCTGAGGCGCTCGAGTATATCCATGTATCGATTTTTTTTACTATTCTGATCGGCTGCCCTACACGCGCGGCCCTGTATAGAGGGCTTAGATATGGTGGAGGTACTCCACAAGGTATCCCCCATATGTTAATCTGCCGCGCTTGAGTAAATCCCAAAATCCCCTCTTGGGCTCCCCTACTATAATGAAATTTTACATGTTTGTATGCACAAAAAGGAGCTGATTCCAAAATTTGAACAGAAAAGTGTATAGTGCCATTTAAAAAACCAAGGTTGTTGCCATAGCAACGAAATGACTGGCTCCTCAAAAAAAATACAAGGTCACCAAAATATGTAGATAGATCAACTGAAAAACTATTGTCTGAAACATTTTTTATACAAGGTGTATTTAAAAAGTTAAATCCATTATTCTAAATTGGGCACCCTGTATAGTAGCAGGATGGTGACAACGGTAAAATTGAAGCAATCGGCATTTTGGAAACATGACGTCACTAGAAAATGTACCTAACCTTAATATTTAATTTTACTTATGAAAAATAGTGCAAAAAGACCCATTGAATTCCTTGATCCCAAAAAGCAATCCAGCTGGTGACCAGATTACGTATCACAAATTTGGAGTTGATCTCTTCCGTTTGAAAGATATTTATTGTGTGAATACATGCCTTAATGCCCATCAAAATTTTTATTTTTTACATCTCCCTGCTTTATTACGTTCACATTGCCTAATATTTATTGCGTACTTACATTGAGTCAATTTTTGGATTTTTAAATATTTTGTCCAGCTCTGAAGAAGGTTTTAAAATAAAAACCGAAACGTAAGCGTGAGGAAATAAAGTCTTTTTGTTTGCTTGGTGCCCTAAAAATCCGACAATATTACAAATTGAATAGTGTTTATTAATCGTTTGGGATTATTTAATTTTTCAAGGAGTTCCATGGGAATAATAATTACTAACGTCCATAAAAAACGTTATTGAGTATTATTTTGAAAACATTATTTTTCTGTAGGTACCTATAATACTTTGAAAAACATCTAACATCTTTCCTGCGGTACGTATTGAGTAAAGAAACTTGAGAACTTTCAGGGAATCTTTTGTTTTGTTTATTAGGTAGTTTATTCTTGTGCCGGGGGTGATAATTACTATTATGTATCTTCATTAGCTGTTAGAGTCGACTTTACCAATAGAACTGGAACAGGATTCGTTCGAAGAAGAAAGTCCTAAAACCGTATTACTTGAAAACAAAAACATCTTAATTTATGTTTAATGATTTGCATTGCACTTTGTACAATATTTCTAGATTTTTTCGAGTTGTCAGACATGAGGTTAAAAATAGTTTTACACAAACTTAAGATTACAGAAGCAACCAAATCTTGTGCGGAAGGGTGTCAATTACTATTATTACTTCACTGCCATTTGCGATAAGGATCAACTTTTCCCGTTGGAACTGGTGCAGCATCCGTTCAAGTACTATGAAAAGACCTAAAAACTGAAGTAGATGAAAACAAAAATATCTTAATTTTGTACTGGGGAAGGATGATTACTATTATTACTTCATTGTCATTAGTGGCTATCTAGAAACCGTAGTAGCTGAAAACAAAAACGTCTTAATTTACGTTTATTGATTTTGCATTGCTAAAACACTTTATAGAATATTTCTACATATTTTGTAGGTGATCAGACATGGGTTTAAAATTGTATAATAGTTTTGGGGCCGGGGAGGGGTGGCAATTAGTATTATTTGGTTTTCATTAGTGGCCGACTTTCCCAATAGAGATGGTATAGCATTCGTTCAAGTACTATGAAAATACATAGTAGTTGAAAACAAAAACATCTTAATTTATGTTTAATAATTTTGGGTTGTTAAAACAATTTGTAGAAATATTTCTACATATTTATTTGTTTAATTGTGAGAAGGGGAGTAATTTTTTCGTGTCGATCACTTTATTTGATCATCTTCAGGACACTACAATATTTGAACAAGAGAAGAATAAAAATTATGTAGTAGAAAAAATATATCATCTGTTATACGTTAAAAAGTAAAAAATTTAAAAAGTAAAAAAAACACATACATATGGACAGGTAATAGGTGGTAAAAGACGGAAAACAACAGGTATATGCATTGTAGGAAACGACATTTTTTCTTGTTTAAATATATAAAGCAATCAATTAAGTATGGGGGTAGGTACTTACGTGAGATTTCTTAAGATTTTTTCGTTAGGTATAAGGATCATTACAGAACTTATTTTAGATAATTTAATTTTCTGGAATAGCATTTATATGTATCATTTAACACATTTGACCAGAGAATAATACGCCAAAAAAGTATCATGATTGTAAAAAAGAGGATTTTTTTTATATTTTGTTTTTACAATGTTTAAAATGTTGTACAGGGTGATTCAGTTTTATTCTGCGACACTTCAACAGGTGATTGAAATCCAAAAAATAACCGCACTTTCTTCTATAAACTATATCATTTTAAGGTCTTATAAAAAAGTTACAGGGTGTTAAAGTTGTAAGAAATATGTGGAATTTATTGAATATTTACCAAACTAGTTGACATATTTAAGGCGCTACGATACCCCCCATTTTCAAGGGTTTCGTAGTTTACATCTCCTACTTGCATTTCTTAATATTTTCACTTGATTTTTTTGTGGCTTAGAAAAAACTATGAAGAATCGTCGTTGTGTATCACGAACTGTGCAGGACTAATGCGACACTGTTAAAAAAAAATGCCAAACATACACGAAATTCGACTATATTCGGTTAAGAATTTCGAGTATTTCCGCCGCTCAAAAATAATTCGAAAGACACAACGACGATTGAGGCATTCGATAGCATTATTTTAAGACTACTTTCAAGTCGATACGTTTGTTCGTTTGGCTATGATTTGAAAACTACGAACCCATTGCCCGGCAATAAAATGATCCGTGAATTGGCCATCCGAGCAGGAATTAGACGTACGGAGATAGACGGGCGGGCGGGCGTTCGCTGGAACTCGTGGTTCCCCTACTCTCCCTACTTCGGCCTACCTCACCGGGCTCGGCAACCACGTCAGGGGAACTTTCAATCAATATCAGATGTTTCATTTTTCATTTTATTACTCTCAGTCTCCCTTATTTGTGTTTCGCTTGTTTTGAATGTTAGAATATTACATTATGTCTGTAGACTGGCATATAATAATACTCATTATTATTATTCCTCCAGGAGTAATAAATAAATAATTATTATTCACAAAGTACTTTTTGCTTTTGTGTAAAATGGTTTAATCCCTAGAGCAGAAAATGGCCTGGTCGTGCAAAAAGAGTAAATTTAAATTCTAGACCAAATTGTGCGCTTGATTTTTACTTTAAAAATGTGATAGGTACAAGTAATATTTTTGTCAAATAAATGGGTCATGTGAAGCATTTTTTGAAAACGAATAATATCCTATGTAATACGATTATTGTGTCAAATCGCTGCATGATAAAAGCTAATTTATATACTTTCCAGAGGGAACGATAATAATTCTGACATCCAGTCAGTTTTAGAAACTTCTTCTTCTTCAGAAGATTGTTCGAAAGTCATTTGAGTTGAAAATCTGGCAAAATAAAAATAGAGGGTACAATTTATTGTTCCAGTCTGTCGAATTTATGACATTTTAATACATTTTCTAGGATGTTCGATAATTCAGATTTGTCAGAAGGTTCTGAAACTGAACGGCAGTCAGGGCAAAATACCTATAATGTTTGATAATGATGTCGCAACAGTCACAGTCAAACCAATAGGAGTAATTTGTGGGCTTGTGTGCTTTTATTCCCGTACCTAATATGGTTCTCAGAATTTGAGAGAGGGGTACTAGGGTACTAACACATATTTTGCATTTTGCACACTTATTATTCGGATTTAGGTATACCTAAGTGCAGGTGCATAGGGTTTGAGAAACAAACTTTCTGGGAAAAACAGGGCTTTGAATGAAACATTTACAAGGGATTAGAAATTAATAGCTCCTATTATCTCCAAACTATTACTTTATTTGAAAACGGAGACCGGTTTCGCAACTCTATAAATTTACCTACATCCTCAGGGCAGGTAGTAGGTATATGTATAAATAAATAAAGAACCTTCACTTACCTAGCCATTATATATTTGAAATATATACATTCAGCCACAAGTCAAAGTTGAAACAATTAAAAACATTTACATAATTATAATCTTTTTTCAAGTATCTCCTTCAAATTTCCTGCAAGCTCTTGGACTGTAAGTGATTACCCTTTATTTATTTACTTTTTTAAATCTTATATTGTAGTCCTTGATGATGTAATTTTATAGATTAACGAAACCGGTTACTGTTTTTAAATAAACAAATCATAGTTGTGATATAATATTATACCTATGGCCTATTCACTCTAATCCCTCTAAAGTGGACTCTTACCAAAGTCTAGAAAGTATATCTCTGGACGCTGCTCTTACAGTGTAGAAAGTTTTCAGTTAGATTTATTTATTATTACACAAATATTAATATGGAATACTAGGTATATAAAACATTTTATAGAATTAGAATTTAAACGCACTTTTTTGGTCGTAACAACACTATTATGCAGAACAATAATTATTATCCAATCAAACATTGATAGATGTTCAACTGACCCTAACGTGGTTCAAGAAGAATTCGGTAATCGAATCGTTAATTTAGATTTTATAATTGAGCAATTACAGAAGTTTTTTATACACGAACTCTTCATAGTACCTATGCACCTTTGCTGATATGAAAAATAATAGTAAAATTGCTTCGACGCCAAAAAGCTATGCAGTGTGTTGCCAACGAAAAGTGAACGCCCTCTATAACTCCCAAAAAATATCATTTTTGCAATAAAGCAAACAGGCCACCGCCGTTTTTTAAATATTCGCGCTTCTTCGTCGGCATCGGCGAGACTCGTGTGACCCGTCGGCGGCGGCCGGCACCTGACTTATTATTTCATATTATCTACACAGGAAAAAAAGACTTGTGATTTTAGTGAGTTCGTGTATATAGTCACTTTTGTAATCTAATCTATCCTTTTGACGTAATTGCAGATGAACCAATAAGTTTAAAATAGTTTAAATTTCCGTTAAGAAGACGTATTGTCACTTCGATACTAAAATTGGCATACTACAATGAAAGCATAACCTCGGTTTTAAAATGTCTCATGTTTTATTTAAACAATTAAATTTATTTTATTTAAATAATAATAATTCTCACCCTCAGACTACTACAAACTATCTAAGAGTACCCCAGAAGCAACTGAAAAAACATTATAATTCATTGGATGAACAATACAACTTAATTGAAACTTTTATAGGTATTCATCAAAATAATCAGTAAATCATGTTTTTCAATTTTTATGGTATTCAAGAAATTCTTAGAATTTTCATATTAGAATTCATGTCAAATACAAGTTAGATTGAATCAAGTACTTTTTACTCGACTGATCTAATATCCTATTACAAACACGTTAGTAAAAAAAAGCTGTGACCTTGACTGAGTAATTTACCAAAATCAATGATCGCAAATTAATGATCGCAAAGGTTTTGAATCAACCATACATTTTATATCGTTCGTAGTCATAATGAACACTGTGCAAGTGAATGGCTATTAACAAACTGGGGGTTACTAGAACTTGTATCCACTAAAATTAAATGTTATTAATTTATTGATCTCATCTGCAACATTTCTGTTTTGTCAATTATAAGTTGCTACACTAGCAACTTGATTTGCATTTTACACATCATTTGCTTATTATTTAGGCAATAATATGATATATTACTAATAATTATAATTGATATTAGTACCCACAATTATTACAAATCCAGCAAAAATTCAGTGACAGTAGTTACAATTTCAGTATAATGAACAGTTAAATGTACCCCTATTCAATTCAACATCATGAAACGTGTGTTCTGACAAAAGAATGTGCTTAGAAAAGAAGTATTATAGAATCAATTCCAGAACATGCTATTTATTGAAATAAAATATTACATTTAAATTATTATTCATTAGAATTCAATATCAATTGTCATTGAATTGATTATTGTTAGTTACAAAAAAGCTTCTGCTTGAGTTTGAGGAATAATATCTCATATTGAATTAAACAGTTTTTTTTTACAAAGTGACAGATTTTTCTCAGTGTAGTAACTACGGCGGCTGCCCCTCAATCGTAGCACTATGAAGGGGCAGGCTGGAGTGGGGAGTCGTGGGGACTAGAGGAAGGAAAAGGATAGGCATATCTAATCGAGCGACGTTTGTCCTGAATTGAGTCGGGCACTTCGGGCGGATTTCATAAGTATCGTAGCCTCTTAAGTCATGTTTGGTACACATTATAACGGCATGGGTTAGCATAAAACCTGTAAATATCAAACACCTTGAAAAACCAGTGGCATAGAAGTGGGTAATTAGTATAACTGTTTTTAGAAAAAAAAGAACGTCCTTGTATAGCAATAAAATAAAATAAATAAAAATTTAGTCTTATTGAGGAGCCTTTTCACCCCTGGAAAATAAGCGTCTTTCTGATTGGTTGAGCGTCTCAGGTGTGAATATAAAAGGATGTGTTCATCCCCAATTTTTTTCAGTCGTGTTGGTGCTGTTGTAAGGTGAAGACGACTATGTGAATTGGACAACGCATTTCCTAAAACGTGAGCAAGCAGTGACAATTTTTTTCTAACGTCATTAAGTTTCCAATATTTGTAAAAATTGCAAATTAGCATTGAGTCTTACGGAAAACATACACACATTTCGTCTTATTGAGGTGCCTTTTCAGCCCTAGAAAATAAGCTTTGTTCTGATTGGTTGATCGTCTCATAGGGTGAGACTATAAACTATAAAAGAGGGTGTTCATCCCCAATTTCTTCAGTCGTGTTGGTACTGTTCTAAGGTGAAGTCGATTTTGTGAAATGGACAAAGCATTTCCTAAAACGTGAGCAAATAGTGGCTGTTAAATTTTGCGACGTCATTAAGTTTCTAATATTTCTAAAAATTGTAAATTAGCATTGAGTCTTATACTACGGGAAACACACAAATTTCGTCATATTGAGGGGGCCTTTTCAGCCCTAGAAAATAAGCTTTTCTCTGATTGGTTGAGCGTCTCAGAGGGTGTGACTATAAAAGGGGGTGCTCATTCCCAATTTTCTCAGTCGTGTTGGAGCTGTTCTAAGGTGAAGTCGGTTTTGAGAATTAGATAACGCACTTCCTAAAACGTGACCAAACAGTGGCAGTTCTATTTTTTTCTGGCGTCATCAACTTTCCAATATTTGTAAAAATTGAAAATTAGCATTGAGTCTTACGGGAAACACACACAAATATCGTCTTACTGA
Source organism: Pseudeuparius sepicola (assembly GCA_963920635.1). Taxonomy (NCBI): domain Eukaryota; kingdom Metazoa; phylum Arthropoda; class Insecta; order Coleoptera; family Anthribidae; genus Pseudeuparius; species Pseudeuparius sepicola. The sequence goes on along the minus strand of OY987302.1, from coordinate 37,706,679 downwards.
GGGGCCTTTTCACCCTAGAAAATAAGGTTTTTGTGATTGGTTAAGCGTCTCAGAAGGTGCGACTGTAAAGGGGGTGTTCATTCCCAATTTCTTCAGTCGTAAAATCGATTTTGCTTGGACAACAAATTTTGACAAGTTTTCCTAAAAACGTAAAACATTTTTTTTGGAATTTGTTAAAAGATTGTATAAAAGGCAGTACCCTTCATCCATTTCTTCGGTCGTGTTGTTGTTTTGTGAGGTGAAGTCGATTTTATGTATTGCTTAGAGGTTTCCGAAAACGTAAGCCAATCAGTCTATGTAAATTTTCGGACGGTTTATTTAATAATTTAATATAGTAACCCCTATTAACCTTGAAGCGAACACAGTTCTCGAGGTTGAAGTACGCACACAAATTAGAAAAAATATTAATTTCTAGGTTAAGCTAAGGAAAAGAACGTCTACGACGCCGGTGGGTAAGATAAAAAAGGACGGTTAGGGTGAGTTTCTTCAGATTGGGGCGGAAAACACAAATTTCGTCTTACCTGTTCCCGGAAATAAGCTTTTTCTGGTTGAGCATTTTGAAGTCGAAACTTGAACCATGCCTGCGACAGCTTACTAAAGGACTTATACTTAAAGATAACTAGTATACTGAGCTTACTTCAATCATCATATAGTGGTGAAACTGTGCAAGATGGCCTGCGTCAATGTACAAAGGCAGTCCGCCATATCAAGCACAAACTAAAATCGGCAAAGACCGTTGGAGAGAAGCAGAAACTTATAACAACATTGGCAAACGTGAAAACACTGCGATCCCAAATTAAACAAGAAATTAAACGAGGAGCTGGAACATCTAGTAAAGAAACGGCAAAAAAACCGTGTGAGTTGGAGCGATTTGGAATCAGCATTTGCCTGCCGCATTCGCACTGGAGTCATCTCTAATCTTAAGCACAAGAACCCCGGCGAATTCCTTAACGACTGTTGTGCTTTATTCAAGCGACGTGTTGCCAACGCCTTAAAAAAGGAAGAGGCAGTCAAAATAAATGCAGTTTTCGATGGACTATTTGTGTTGGAGAAGGCCGACAGGGTTATTGAGGAGATGAAATATTTTACGGCATCCAACACGCCGGTCTATCGAGATACGGATTTAACTCAATGGTTTAATCAACACCTAGCAACACCGATTTTGACGCAGCTTGAGGAATTCCAAGAAAGAGAATTTGGTTGGGCGTTGAAGGCTATAATGAACTTGGGCGTAAACATAAATAAGTATACTTCCCTGTTAGGTTCATTTTACATAGAGCTACCTGAACCAATCGAGGTAAAACAGGGTGGTATCAACGTGAAATGAGAACGACCTTTGCTTTGCTTGGGCTGTGACTTCCGCTTTGTAACCAGTTGCGACAGACCCCAGGCGAACAACCAAGTACCCCCACCCATCGTCTGTTTTGCATTTGAATGGAATACGTTTTCCAATGACCATTAAACAGATCCCAAAATTCGAAAAACTGAACAACATGTCCATAAATGTTTACAGTCTGCGAAAGCATCAAAAGAAGCTCCATACCTTGCCCGTTTAGATCAATAAAAATAAAGTAGATAAACATGTCAATCTTCTAATGGTACAGAATGTTTATTATGATGAGGATAATGAGGAAGTAATGATAGCTCACATATTCGGTATCATTGTTGTTGGATCAAGGACCTCGTCTAGTTTCAACTCAGCTAATCAAACATAAAATGAAAAAATTCATATGCGATCGATGCCTACATTTCTTTTATTCTGAGGAAAAACTAAAAACGCATTACGAAGATTGCAAAAATATGAATGACTGCAAAGTTAGGATGCCAAGCAAAGATCGCAAACTCTTTAAGTTTATTAATTACAAAAATATGAGAAGGTTCCCTTCATAATTTATGCAGATATAGAAAGCCTCCTTAAAGCAACAGATGAAAATAATAAATACCAAGAACACGTACCTTGCAGCGTTGGTTACTGTCAAATGCAGTTACAATGACAGCTTGTCATTCTGCAGATCATATACTGGGCTGGATTGCATGGAATGGTTTTCTAAAGAACTGAGAGGAGTGGCTGAGGATATAGACAGTTTTTCTGTGCCATATACCGATGGACAAACTAACAGCGGAGCAAAAAATTGGCTTTAATCTTTCGACAATGTGTCACATGTGTGAAAAACCCTTCACATCAAAACAGAAGAAAGTCAGAGAACATTGCCATTTAACGGGGAAGTTCCGAGGCGCTGCCCACGAAGATAGTTACCAAGACACTCACGTTGTACCAATAATCTTCCACAATCTCTCGGGTTACGATGCATATTTTGTGATTAAGGGCATAGCCAAGGATATTGAGGGGCGCGTAGAGTTGCTTCCTAAAAATAAAGAAAAATATATATCGTTCACCAAACATATTCCTGAAAATCTAGTGAAATTCCGATTTATCGATAGTTTCCGTTTTATGTCTGCAGGATTAGATTCTTTGGCCTCAAATCTTTCCGAGTACCCAATCCTCAGAGGTAATTTCTCTAAACTCCCCGAATCACGTTTTAAACTTCTAACACGAAAAGGTGTATTCCCATACGATTTTATGGATTGTAAAGAGAAATTAGACTACACTCAAAGACTGTTTCTATAACAAACTTGAGGAGAGACCGATATATGAAAAAGAGTATGCTCATGCGCAGAAAGTGTGGGGTGAATTTGAGTGCAAAACTTTAAAGAATTATGCCGACTTATATCTGAAAACTTATATATTACTTCTAGCTGATGTATTGGAAACATTTAGAGCTAGCTGTATGAGAACTCATAAACTAAATCCCGCTCACTACTACATTTGCCTGGGTACACCTGGGATTCGATGTTAAAGTACACAAAAGTGGAGTTGGAGTTGCTTACAGACATCGATCAAGTAATGTTTATTGAGAAAGGAATACGTGGGGTACTCAGCCAATGTTCCAAACGACGCGCCGCTGCTAATAATAAATATATGCCTAACTAGGACCCACAAAAACGTACAACATATTTAAGTTACTTTGATGTTAACAATCAATATGGGTGAGCAATGTCGCAGGCTCTTCCTTTCGGTGGATTTAGATGGTTAGATGATAGGGAGATTCATGGGTTGAATATTGAAAAATTGGCAGACAATTCTGGCACTGGGTATTTCCTAGATGTTGATATAAAGTATCCTGAGGCCCTTCATGATAAACACAAAGATCTACCTTTCTGTCCAGAACATCGGAGACACGGGAATAAATCAGAAACAAAACTAATGGCTACCCTTTACACCAAAGAAAAATATGTGATACATTACAGAGCGCTTAAACAGGCCCTGAATCACGGTTTGGTCTTAAGAAATATCCACAGAGTTTTAAGATTTAAACAGTCACCTTGGTTAAAAAGCTACATCGATCTCAACACCAAACTCCGCGCCTAAGCCACCAATGCATTTGAAAAAGATCTTTTCAAACTACTAAACAATGCTGTCTTTGGAAAAACAATGAAAAACGTTCGGAAACATTCTGTGGTAAAGCTGCTCAATAAGTGAGAGGGACGATATGGTGCGGGGGCGTTTATCGCAAAACCGAAATTTAAAACGGCACAACTATTCTTGAAGAAAACTTCGTAATAATTGAACTAAATAAATTGGAAGTATTTCTTACCAAACCTATATACGTAGGAATGGCAATTTTGGATTTAGCGAAAACTACTATCTTTGATTTTCACTACGGATACATGAAGCCGGAATTTGGAAATAACTGCACGATTTTATATACAGACACAGATTCATTAATATATGAAATTCGAAACAAGGATATTTATGATATAATACGTAGAGATTGTCACAAGTATTTTGATACTAGTGACTTTCCCCCATAAAATAATTACAGCATAACACTTGTCAAAAAAAGGTACTAGGAATGATGAAAGAAGAAAACAATGGGTGTATTATGACCGATTTTGTGGGACTTCGATCAAAAATGTACACATTGAAAATTTTGAAAACAAAAGAAGATGAACAAAAACAGAAGTTGAAGTTAGAAAAAGATGGCTTTACACAGAACGAAATCCTAGAAGTTATGAAAGAAGGGAACTTACTAAAAAGATAAAGGGCATTAAGAAGGGGGTTATTAAGAGAAAAATAACTTTTGAAGACTATGGTCAATGTCTAGAGGAAAATATTGAAATACCTGTTAATCAAAATTTAATAAGATATGAGAAGCACACAGTGTACTCCATTACACAAGAAAAAAAAATGTATTTTGCCTGCTTACAAAACACTCCCATGGGGCCATTATTCACAAATGGAATTAGGATAATTTACTGGTTAAGAATAAATGAACTTATAATTATCACCTCTAATAAGATTTTATTAAAGGATGAAGGATGGATAAACTGCGAGAAAATCAAACAGACGAAAATCACGGGCGAACCATGACGTAAATGATAGGTTTTAAATAATTATAGGTTTAGAAATTTATTATATTGTTATCTATTATAAATTTAATTACCAGATAAGGTTTAAAGTATTGTTACTAGTTAGAAATGTATTATAGTTTTTATATCTAATTAAACCTATTGTTAAATGTAGGATAATTTTACTAATTATAGAATAGGTTTTATGTTTATTTATTATATACATATAGTTGAATATTAGTGCCTTATCATCGGATATGGTATACTGGTAAAATGGATAAAACAATGGATAAGTCTGCAATCACAATGGGATATGGAAACATGGGATCCATCATCAACGAAAATCGCAGTCTCACAGAGACGTGTTTGGACATGAAACACTCTCATGGGGCCATTTTTCACAAATGTCTAGTTAGAATAATTTACTAGTTAACATAAGATAAAAATATTTAAATAAGTTAGAACGTATACATCAATTATCTGTAACAATTCAATCAATTATCTGTAAAAAAAATTTTAAATAAGATGTTTGATTACAAATGGATTAGGCCTACTGGGGAAACCATGTAAAAAAACGCACCTTGCATTCTACCTCTAGAGTGGTGGGGAAACGAATGCATATAAACCATGTACGAATGCTTGACACAATTTTAAAAACACCCAATTAAATAAAAGAAAAATTTACCTATGATATTTATATCTAATATCCTTAATTTGAAAATAATGAATATTTTTGCTTTCCATTAAAACTGATTAAAACATATAGAACTGCTTTTCCGATTTTTTTTATAGCTGAAGGTATGCAGCTAGGAGTGAAATTTTAACAAAATTTGAAAAAAGATGCTTTAAGTAGAATTAACTTAAAAATTGTAGAATTTTTATTTTCCAATATTTCCAAACTTATAAAATGCTCCATTTCTACTCTACCTTTTATTACGTTGTGGTTATCCCTTATTACTTCCTCACTACCCCGTACATTTGTTCCCAAAATATAATAGGATCCTTACCTATGCAACCAACAATACACCTGGTAATAAATTCAATTTTCAAATAATAATAATAATAATAATAATAATAATAATAATAATAATAATAATAATAATAATGTGACACTGTGGTTCTGCATGGCGATGAACCCTCTATCACACCGGTTGAACTCTACGAAATATGGCTTCGCTATCAAAAGCAACAGATCAGAAGCGTTCAGGTTGAATCACCTGTTATATATGGATGATTTAAAACTGATGGCCGCAACCAAGAACCAACTAACGCAAATGCTTAAAATTGTAGAGGAGTTCTCCAGGGACATCGGAATGCAGTTTGGACTGGACAAGTGCCGCACCCTTAATATCGTCCGGGGAAAGCTCGAACAAGGCGCACACGAGATGCAGGACGGACAGGAGATCGAAGCAATAAGCGTGGGAGATACATACAAGTACCTCGGGATGAAGCAAGCTCAAAGAATAGATCATCGAACAATGAAGACCGATTTAACTAATGAATTCATCAAGAGAGTAAGACAAGTAGTGCGAACTGATCTTAACAGCAGGAATTTGTTTAAGGCCCTAAACACGTATGCGTGCTCTGTACTAAGCTATTCCTTCGGAATAGTGAATTGGACCAACACGGACATCAACAACTTGCAACGAAAAGTTAGGACACTACTGACAAAAGCTCATAAACATCATCCCCGTAGCGCCGTAGAAAGAACAACCCTGCCACGTCAACAAGGAGGAAGAGGATTGGCAGACCTCAGCAAGCAATTGGACCAACAAATACTTAATCTGCGTAATTATTTCCACAGACAGGCCAACAGCTCCACACTACATAAAGCTATATGCGGAGCAGACGTCTCAACACCGCTACGTCTGACGGAACACGAGCATCACAATCACCACCGAACTGACAACGATAAACTACAGAGGTGGTTAGAGAAGCCGCTGCACGGGAGGCATCCTAATGAGGTTAACCAGGAACATGTCGACAAGTTAGCGTCGTACTATTGGCTGACCTCGGGACGGATGTTCCCAGAGACAGAAGGCTTCTTACTGGCCATACAAGATCAGGTTATACCAACTCGCAACTACCTAAAATTCATTGTAGGAGATGCATCGGTAGTGGATGACAGATGCAGATACGGGTGCCCAACTTCAGAAACAATCCAGCACATAACAGGAGGATGTCAGATGTTTGCATCAACGGAATATAAGGAACGACACGATTCGGTTGCCAAGATCCTGCACCAGGAACTGGCGGAAAAGCTGCTGCTTGTGCAGACAGAGAGGGTCCCATATTACAACTACACACCTGAGCCTGTTCTTGAGAACAGAAACTACAAGATGTACTGGGATCGTACAGTTCTGACTGATCAACGAGTTGCCCATAACAGACCGGACCTTATAATAGTTGATAAAATTTCTAGGAAGACAACTCTGATTGATGTGGCCATCCCGAACAACAACAACCTGCGTGTGAAGCAAGTCGAGAAGATCGCGAAGTACAGAGACTTAGAAGAACGAATTAGAAGGCAATGGGAAATGGAGAACGTCCAGACGATTCCAATCATCATGTCAACAACTGGTGTTATACCAAAAAGTTTGCTGAGAAACATCAAGGAGCTGAATCTAACTGATAGTCTTTACAGGTCCATGCAGAAAGCGGTACTACTTGCGACAGCCCGAACCGTCAGGAAATTCATGGGGAATGCAGGATCGTCCAACAACATCAATGTCACCTAAGGCCCGATTACATGGCAAGGGTCTCGTCCGAGCCAGATCCTTTTGGTATCCGGGATGCCCGGGATCTGAGTGAATGTTCCCCGTAGAGGGAGTGCGAATGCCTTTTGGCTAAGTCGAGATAATAATAATAATAATAATAGGACTTTATTGCAAGAATACAGTACAAAACATGTAGGTATCCTGTACAAAGGCGAAGTCTGGCAACAAGTGCCAAATAAGGCGCGCTCGCGTAGCTAATGACGTGTCCATGGCTTGACATTTTCAGTAAGCAATGGCCATCGTTTGTTTGTTTATTTATGTCCCACGCGACGATACCGAATCCGGCAAAAGCCCAAAGATATTAGATTCCCGGAGTGGATTTGTTTGAATCTAACAGTAAACCAATCTCTGAAGAAATACTGAAGGGTGCCGCGATTTCCGGAGACGATTTGACCTAATTTCTATTGTCATTCCTGCGTAAGATTCTTTGTACCATCCTTACTGGTTGTGTTATCTTTTCGGCCTTATTAATACCATAAGGGTAAGTTACTCTTTCAAGAATACTTGGAATATGTTCTACAACAGTTTCTTATTGTATTATAGCATCCTTGACTAAACAACACATATCATGTTTATTATGGAGAATATCCTACCAAAGGGAAATCCTCATGCAAATGAGGTGAGTAGTAGCAAGATTAATGCGATTTTCACAACCTACAATTAATGTTCTTTTTACCTCCCCTATCTTTTTGATTGAGCACAACATCCTTCTACGAGGTCGTTTGTTGTACTACTAGAGTTTCTGCCAATACTCAAGAATTTTGCCTACGACAAGTTATCGTTAATGTTGTTCCTGCACGTCATCGTAAGAATTTGAGATCGGATACCTACCTGCTGTTTTGAACACGTACTTTCAAGTTTGACACCGACTACACAGGAGGTGCTCGAGAATACTGGCACCCACCGTTTTCGAATATTCAAACACCGCTGGAGTTAAAGGCCAGTCCCATGTAAGTATCACTTTATATATGTTACAGACCGTATATGTAAAACAGGCCGTATACAAAAGGTCTGTAAACGGACTGGAGATTTTAGTCCATATGTATAAGAAGCTTGTCCGTCAAGAAACGGTCTAGTCGGTTTGCAAAAGGACTAGTCCTGTTATATACGGTCTATTTGCAACTAGACCGTATATCACAGAGAGATTTAAACAAAGACAGAATGAATGTGCAATGTTTTCCGGGCGGATTAGACGTCCGCCATTTCTGAATTACCCTTATTTTTTATATAGGCCCATCAAAGAAGAATATTACTTCTTGCTGGTCCGTAGTATTTTGAAGGAAAAAAGGTAATTATTTAGTATAATGTATAGGTACCCTAAATTTTTTTGTGCAAAATACATATTCTTCTTTAATGGGCCTATATAAAAAAAGAAGGGTAAATTCACTACGATTGCACATGCAGTCTGAATGTCAATAGTCCGTTTGTTAACGGTCTAGTCCATATATGAAATGCCATGTTATTTACATACGGTCTGCGCCATTTAAGCCGTATATATATATATATATATATATATATATATATATATATATATATATATATATATATATATATATAGCCTAGACCGTATACGTATACATACGGTCTGTTTTCATATACGGGCTGTAACATATATATACGATTGCGATATATGAAAAGAAACAAGGAAAAGTTCATGAACTTCGCCGTCGTATATAATTCATTTTGATATAAAGAGATACGATAGTCAGGTATAACTACTTTTTAATAACGATATTTATAAAGAGAATCCATAGTACTACAGTGGTTAATTAATAGTGTGAGTACAAGTAAGGTATCTTGCTAATGTTATATCATATACAGATATTCTGTTCTCATATGTAACGACATAACCTGTCAGCAATAAAGTGAGTATTTGTGCAAAAGCCTATAGGTCTAGAGTGACTGTTTATTTATACCTGCACCTGAGTAAACTATATTTATTTCATGCTTTTTCTTAGTTTGAAGCTAAAAAACTAAGTGGCGCCCTACTACTTTTAAAATAACAGGATAACATCCACTTTAACCTAACCCAATTACGAGAAGCTTCCTTATCCACGCCCATATTGCTCTCCAGGCGAACAGCTGCCGTACGCCTAAAGGACAGTGTGTTTTAAATACGCTGCAAAATATGCAACGAATAATAATAAAGACTTATTAAACGGTTTAACTATATTGACGATATGTTCGCATTTTTTTTAAATTGTGTGTAATGATATAAAAATGTTCTACAACCCCAAAGTAGAAAAATTTCTAAAGGAATGTTTTGCCGCTGCATTTAATTTTTCATCATTGGAAACATGCTCGCAATGGATCATATATTTGTGTATTATTTTTAATAACCCCGAAACAATAACATCTATGTAGATAACGCACTTTTCAAGTTGACAAAGGTTTGCCTTGAATATCGAGAGCATCAGAATATAATTTTATTTATTAATTTATTTATAAAAAAAAGTCAATATTTTCAACATTTCAAGATTATTTTCGAGGAGGTGGATGCAGGAAACCCTGATGAAAACTTGAGGATAAGTCCCATAATCTTTACTTTAACAGGGAGTTTTTGCAACTAGTATTAAAAAAGTATATGGCATTTTTGCCTTTGTGGAGTGGAATAACAGTTTCAAGTGGACGTGAAAGCAATGCCAACTTTGAGGACTGGTTTGGATTGGTGAAACATTTAATTCTTGGTGGAAGAAAATCCCAAAAATGTAGTAGGATCGTTAGACGCGTTCTTTCTATTTTTAAGGAAGTAAAATTAGGAATACCGAAATCTCATTGCACAACGAGAACTCCGGTTGTTAGACTTTTGTCTAACAACCGGAGGTCATTAACTCGACCTCCTATGTGCATGATTTAAGTCACAAAGAGCGGTGGAACTAAAAGCGACCAGTCACTGACAGCAATTTTAAAGGAACGCATCTTAAGCGAATTTCAACAAAAATCCAAAGCACGGAGCTTCGTGCGATTAAAGATCGAATTGCTAATCCCGCCAGTTAAGAAAATTGGTCGTTTTTTGATAACGGATTGGTAAATCTGAAAGGTTATTACAAAGAGTTGCCTAGCAACTCCGATTACATCCTAAGCCGTTATGAAGGATTTGAAGTAAAATTTGATGATTTCAAATCCTTAGACGGAAAAGGTTGGTTGGAAGATACAATAATAGACATCTGCATGAAAAAAATACTGAGGAAATCTCAAAATTCTAATTATTTGTCATTGAATACTGCAAATGATCATGCATCATTTTATATGTTTAATTTGCCGAATAAAGATTTTTTGGTGATTTACTGGCCATTAACAATTTTCATCTGTATTATTTATACCCTTGAATCCCAATAGGAATCATTGGTGTCTCGCTGTGGACAACTTTAAGGAGAATATATTTATCTATCTGGATCCAACTCACAGTGATATTAACGAAAAAGTATTGAAACATGTAAAGCACAGGGACACTTATAATTGCGGATAGAAAACGGTTCTTTAAATGCTATTATAGATATCGAGGTATACAGACAGAGTTTAGAAGCTGAAATATTAAGGAATTTTAACACCACAAATCAGAACTGCCTAATTTGTGGTGAAAATAGCAAACATCGTTCAAAATTTTGTAAGATTTATAAAAAAAATGCCATGAGAAATGCCACTATTTTTATGATAGGAACTCTATTTGCACTTTTGAATATCGCGCGCATTTCTGAAATACAAACCAAACTTACATTTTTTTAGTGGAACATCAAATACATTTTTATATTTGCATTCTGCTTTTTAGTACCAATAAAATTGTGTAGCATTTGCTATATTTACTTCCAATAGTTTTTGAAACATTGAACCTTAAAATGTTTGACTTTTACTTTTAAACTTTGAACTTAAAAAAATAAAAAAATGAAATTTTCGATCAATTTGAAAATTATATTATCTCATTTGTCTCCTCCTCCTCCTCTATACTATTGTGAACAAGAAATATGAAAACTAAAATTTTTTAAATTTTCAATTTTATTCTATCTAAATCGCCAGTAATAAAAGTCTTTCCACCTCGACAGGTACAAGCTGGGCCGACTACACATTGGCCCAGCCTGGCCATGTAGCGATGTCGCGAGACAAGACTGAGGGGTCGTTTCGCCTAGACAGGCAAATTGGTCTCGTCTCGCGGCATCACGCCATATCGTGTGGTGCCGGTTTAATAGAGCGACATTAGGCATGTTCTTACAAGCAGTCCCCAACTAGTCAGAGCCAATCAGCAGGCATCAAACAATCAGAACAGTCAGAGAATTTAAAATCCGCCAGTCACATTTTTTACTGCCGGCAGACAAAATTGAACCCTCTCGAACACATCGAATACCTGAAATTCGCGAGAAAACACGTTTTTCCCATTTTTCACGGTTGACAGGAAAAATTGGGGTAGGTTGCCGTTTGCACCCTCTACGCACCGGCGAAAAAAAAGTGGCACAATAATGTCTTCATGTCTCCCGCGACGTTGAATCCTCTCGGACACTTGCGAAGCTTGTATATTCGTATATTGAACGCCAATACCGTGGTTATGAAGGCGTTAATTTTTTAATTGCCGGCCAAAGATTTTGAACTCGTCTAGGTGGAGGCCTAATTCTGCGGCTGTTTGTCAGGTGTAGCAATATCGTACATTTAGCCGAAAATTTGAAATTAGATCCCTTGGAAGAAGATGCTTTAATAACGTTCAATGATTAAAACAAAACCGTGGCTAACAGTGAGGAGTGTTTCGCGTGACGAATTTTTTCGTGAACGGGATTTTTACAAAACCGTGGATGAAAAATCGTGGCTGTTTTCACACTCGTGAGAACCGAACGGAATAAAAATCTGAAAATTTGTATATACTTGAACTAATATATTTTCAACTCCCTGAAACTTCCGAATATACCGAAAGTTGACGGCAACTTCCTTATTTCAAATAGAACACCCTGTATACTATTACATATTCAGATTCCTTGCTAAATTTTAATCAGTTTGTCTAATAAACTGCATACTTAAACCTCATAATTTCTGAGATATTCAACCTTTTTTGAAATTTTTGACTTTGCCGGAGTTTTTAAAATTCTCCCTAACTTCAAGACAGTTGCAAAAGTTCAAATATTTCCATGAAAAAGTCGCCCTATAAATAGTAGTATTAAAATTGAACTCCCTGCTAAATTTTTCTCTATCATACGTACCCAAATATTATTTAAAATAGTGGAAACATTTTACATTTAAATTGACATACCGCTCTTGTTGACAATTTAAAGTTGAATTATCTAATCTAGGATGCCTTGGAAAACAGAAAACCACTGTGTTATGACAGATACGTTACTACTACCAAAGAAAACTTGCAGGATACAGTTCGGTTCGCGTTCCAGAATATTAACGACATCTCAATTTGACTTGCAACGAACAATAATGTTTTAAGGAGAGTAACTGCATGCCTATAGGGCAAAACGGTAGAGTTTTTGAGCATTCGCTATTTTCCATATTCGGTATGTTGTGAAAAAGATATTTTCTTTGTAAGTGTAAATAAAAATATTCGTTAGTTAATTTCCCAAACCCTCTGGATGCTTAAGCTAAGAATAATTGGAAAAAATGCAAATAGATGCAAAACTATTGATTTTAGGTATATAGCTGTTTAGACAAAGTTGTCATAAAATTTAGTAGGGAGTTCAATTTTAATACTGTTTATAGGGCGTTCCATTTGAAAAAAATGAGTATTTGATATTTTTTCATAAGAGTTGGAGAATAATCTTCGATCACCCTGTATAGTCAATATGAAAATGACTGCCTTCTTAGTAGCATACAACCTTAGAACTATAATAAAGCGTGGACAAAAGTTGAACTTTTGCAACTGTCTTGAAGTAGGCCATTTTTGGTTTTGGTATTTTGTCTCATTCTGTGAAAAAACTATTAATACCCTTCTGGCTTTCTATCCCACTGGGGACATGAATTTTGATACACCCTGTATTAAATCTGACCTATTAAAGTCCTTTTGGCTTTGGTCACACCCATGCATTTTGGCACACCCTGTATTAATTCTGTCACTATTAAAGTCCATTTGCCTTTGGTATCAACGATGAATTTCGCCGTATCGTTACCTAGATTTTTTTTTTGTAGCTGTTGATACACCACTTGTGATTTGGGAAAAGTGTTGAGCAAGTTTTGTGCAAGTCCCTGTCGGCAAGCTCCAGGGGTTAATGACTACGTTTATCTCGTAACAACTCGATCGGATTGAAATGGATCCGATTGAGTTATGTCAAATCAATTATACGTTTACATCATCAGTATTGAATCCTACGGTTTTCAATCCTTTCTAGGAACATTAACTTATACTTATTCCACAGTAGGTTGGCGCATATTCTGGCAACTTCTGTTTGAAAATAGTGGCTTGATTTGAAATTTTAAATATGATTGAATTTCAATCTGTAGGGTTTCCGCCGTCTATTGGAGTCCGCTCCAGTGAATTCAAACCTCTCTCAATCGGATCGAACGCGTCGAGATAAACATAGTCATAGACCGAGTCGACTTATTGACCCAGAAATGTTCCATTTTTTTCTGTTTAAAACATTAATTTTTTTTGTTAAGCCTGTGTGTGGGAAAAATGCCTTTTGAGAAAAAAACCTTAGATCTGTGTGTAATTCTGCGCGACCAGACGTGGGTATAGGTCATTTTAATATTGCGTCGATTGTATTTGGTAGTTTTAACTTAAAAATTAGGACAAATAGTTGCAAATACCTAACTGTATTTTACTCGTTCTTAAATCTGTCACGTGCTATTAAAGTCCTTTTGGCTTTTGTTGCATCCATGAATTTTTTACATTTGTTCCTTTTTTGCCCAATCTGTATTTTTAACTCTGTCATGATCTATTAAAGTTCTTTTGGCTGTGGTCCCATCCTGTACATAAATTTTTGTCAGTTACTTTTGGGACATCCTGTATTTATTCTTAATTCTGTCACGACCTATTAAGGTCCTTTTGGCTTTAGTTTTAGAGATTTTTTTAACAGCCGTTTTGCCCACTTTGTATATTTTGTTGTCCATCTATACTATTTGAGAAAATAATCTGTAACGTCCCGTGATGATTAAGGTCCCTGCGTGATAAAAGTAGGCCGTTTTGGTTTTGTTTTTATGTGAGTTGTACCTATATCGATTTTTTATTCATTCTCAGGTTATTCAGCTGAAAATCGTCTGTGGTTTTTATTCCCTTTGTGTAGTAATTTTTTTTACACCTTGTATTGGTTCTTGACCAGCCTGTACGCAGTCTGAAAAAATTCTGTATCGCCACGTGATAAGATGTGGTTTTCCTATGTTTTTATCAACTCTGTACTTACAGTTTTTGAGATACCCCGTACAGTTCTTTACCTATCAGTTATTTCCGCCCACCTTGTATTTTACTTATTAATTCTGAGACGCCACGTGATAAGTAAAGCTGTTTTGTCACATCCTGTATATGAATTTTGTTCTCCAACCGGTATCTATGTTGTTTGAAAAAATCTGTGACGTCACGTGATGAAATTATTAAGGTTCTTTTGGCTTTCCTGTTGCGTCGTGTTTTAACGCAACCTGTATACCATTTTTTATAATATTAACGTTATTAAGCTGAAAATCCGTGACGACCAGGCGACTTAGACGATTTTTGTATCAGAAACTGATGGTTATTCAAACTACCCGAAGAATACGAAAAAATACAATTTTATGTCAAATTTCGTACGCTTATTTGAAGTCTCTTTAAGATTATACGCCAAGCTGACGAAGGTGATAATTATTACGAAAAATATAACTGTTGTTGGGTATTTTGGTACAGTCTGTTACTACGAATTAAGATTGATGACCCTGCATGACCAATTTTACGATTCTTGCCGGCCAGTTTGTAGTAGATGAATTAATTTTATTTAGGCCAATTTTTCCACAATTCATTTATACTTAATAAAGCCCAAAGAGGTATTTTTTCACCCACGTTGTAGATTATTATGTAGTTATTATTATAGGAGATGGTAATGCAGAGGTCTTATAGAATAAATGAAGACTAAACTCAATAAAGTAACAACTGCGAGATGATACAACACATAAATATAAGGAAGATACCTAAATAGTCACTCTAAGTAACTATATACCTTTATATACCTACTTAGTAAGATATATTATATTTTAGATTACAAAATTAACTCAAATTTCCTGGTGCACAGCCACAGCCACCAAGAACTATTTTGGATGATATATAAAAAGCAGAACATTATCGTTACAGCCCTTCCTTAATGGTGAAAAAATTATTGGATGAGTTGGACAGATGTAACTTAAAAGCAGAGCGGAGGCTACGTAGAAGATTTTGCCTTTGCCATTATTGTTCGAATATATTGTCCAAATTAAAAACAAGCTGAAAGAATGATTGCATTTTCTATGTATTCTCTTGAAATAACTTATCGAAGATACTTTCCAAATTATGAAATAAAATTGTGAAAATTTGGGAATCGGGAACCTTTGGTACTTCGAAAATACTTCTTTTGCTTAATTCCACACACCAAAACTTTGTTTTTACACTCGACGCGCGTTTCGCTATCTATGTAAGGCATCATCAGGAGATGATTAAGTCTAATGAAGATGAAGTCTAATGATTAGACTTAATCATCTCCCGATGATGTTAACATGGTTAGCGAAACTCGCCTGCAGAAACAAAGTTTTAGTGTGTGGATTAAGCAAAAGAAGTATTACCTGCACCTACCTAGTTTATTTTACCATTTTATTTGGTACGGGCATAATAAAAAATCATGATTTAAAATAGTAAAAAAACTATATATTAGACTTTTGATGAAGGCGCCGGTATTCATTTTAATCTGTAAAACTTTAATACCCTATATTCTTTCCCACACCTCCACCCATGTTAATTTTTTTATATATCGTGATGCCAGCTGATGACTTTGACTATCTTTATAACCTAAAATATGCTCTTGATTTACGTTGCTACAGAAACAATCTAAACATTTCTTCCCCAAAGGATGGAAGATATATATCTTATTCGTAAATTACATTCATGTAACTTACGAATAAGATATATATCTTATGCTGATGATGCCAGCTGATGACTTTGACTATCTTTATAACCTAAAATATGCTCTTGATTTACGTTGCTACAGAAACAATCCAAACATTTCTTCCCCAAAGGATGGAAGATATATATCTTATTCGTAAATTACATTCATGTAACTTCCGAATAAGATATATATCTTCTGTCCTTTAGGGAAGAAATGTTTGGATTATTTCTGTAGCAACGTAAATCAAGAGCATATTTTAGGTTATAAAGATAGTCAAAGTCATCAGCTGGCATCATCAGCATAAGATATATATCTTATTCGTAAGTTACATGAATGTAATTTACGAATAAGATATATATCTTCCATCCTTTGGGGAAGAAATGTTTAGATTGTTTCTGTAGCAACGTAAATCAAGAGCATATTTCAGGTTATAAAGATAGTCAAAGTCGTCAGCTGGCAACATGATACTTCAAAAACTGAACATGGCTGGAGGTGTGGGAAGGGAATGGTGGGTATTCGAGTTTTAGAATTTAAAATTAATACCCGCGCCTTCACCAAAAGTCTAAAATATCAATTAAAACATTTCAAATTAAACAATCACTTATTATTTTAAACCATGATTTATTTGCTTGTGCGGTAACAAATAAAATAAATGCTAAAATAAACCTTTTAGGTGATCACAAGTTTTATTTCATAATTTGGTAAGTAACTTTGGTAAATTCTTTCAGGACGATACATAAAAATTGCATTTAGCAGCAGCGAATTATTTCAATAATTTACAAGAGCTCTTTAATTTACAAAATATCCGAACAATGGCAAAGTCAAAGTCTTGTATGTACCTCCACTCTGGTTTTAATCTGTCCAATTCCAATAATTTTTTCACCGTTAACTGGTCTGCGTAAATTGCTGTAAGTAACGGAATGTTTTGCTTTTTATATATCGTCCAAAATAGTCCCTGATGTGTGCACCAGTTAATTTGTTAGTCTAAAAATAATATTATCTATAAGTATATAAGTATGTATATTTACTTATAGTGGTTATATACCTACCTTATATGTATATCATTCCCGCAAATGTAACTTTATTGATTTAGTCTCCATTTATTCTATAGGGCCTCTTCATTGCCATTTTCTATAATACTAATTTTGAGGAACATTTTGTGATACTGGAATCATTTTATACAATCTCATTCTCAGAGTTACTTTTTTCCTAAATGCGCACTGCACTAGTTTTGCAATAGGCACTCTTTGGTGAGCTGCAACGGATACAAGTGTAATGCAAAGATTTTCTTGAATTATTTTGTAGTTAAAATGACAATGTCGTTCTAGTGTCAAATTTTCATACTGCTTTGATTACTCTCTCAAAAATTTACTTGCAAGCCTATGAAGCAACATCCCACATGGTTTTTGCTTTACCCCAGAGACACTACTTTCATGCAAAACCAATTGAAATTTGATGATGACAGTTGATTGCAACCACTCTCCTAATAAAGGAACCCTACCCTGTACAACTGTGAATTTTGAGACAGCCTGTATTTTACTTATTCTTAATTCGGGTGAGGAAATGATTAAGTTCCTTTTGGCTTTCTTATGCCCCTATTTTTGTTGTCCAGCTATGTATTATTTGAGAAAAATCTGTGACGTCACGCAACGATTGAGGTCCTTTTAGCTTTAGATTAACGTTGTTTTAGCATGGATTGTTGTCCTATCCTATACAAATGTTAATTTTCGGACACCCTGTATTCTTAGTTCTACGAGGACACTTGATGAAATTATTAAGGTCCTTTTGACTTCCCTATGATTTAACGCATCCTGTACATAATTTTTTGACATATCAGTTTCCTTTGAGACATCTTGTATTTTACTTATTCTTAATAATTATGAAACGCTACGTCTTTTTGGCTTTTGTCACACCCTGTACATGATTTTTTTGACATATCAGCTGTTTTGCCCAGTTTGTATATTTTTGTTGTCCACCCCTGTACTATTTGAGAAAAATCTGTGACGTGATGAAACTAGGTCCTTTTGTCTTTGGATTTTGGTTTACCCTGTATAATAAATTTTTGTACGCCATAGGATGACGTCAGAGCGCGAGTCGAGCATCATAGCTTAGAGCGCTAAAAACATTTTATGTAACGACCCTAAACTGCAATATCCAGATTTCGAAAAACTCTTTAATTTAACTACAGGCGCTTCAAATGTCTCTATTGGAGCATAAAGGTTTGAAGTCAAGGAAGAATACGTAGTGACTTACCCATAGCTTATGGGTCAAGGACATTAAGTCCGGCCGAACAAAACTACAGTATGAAAATGAACTTTTAGCCATTTTAGCCAACTATTTTAGAAATCACTTATTTGGTAGAAAATTTAGGTATGACTATGAAATCAAATATAAACGCAAATACGAATGCAGATTCGTTATCTCGTATTCAGTTAAAAGAAATTGATGAATTTATTATTAATAATAATAATGTCAAGACTTGACTGTATGAATCTTAACCCCTCAGATCATTTTGTGTTGTTATTTTCTTCAACCCAGGTAACTAATATATCACGGATGTCCTGATTTGCTCTTTCAACAGAGCCTTGGCTCTGTAAAAGTTTTGGACGACCATGAACAATTTTAAGACCGGGCCAAAGAGTAGCAAGTTGAGTTATACTTAACTGATCTTTTTTAAGAGATTCAATATTCTCACCCATTTTTTCACTAGCAAAACCGCGCCGATATTAAATATAGGTTAGAATTCTGCCTTATATTGCAATTTGCATTGTGGGTGCTTCAATACGTTACCCACAACGCGATGAACTTCGTGTATGTTCGATTTTTGTCGTCATATCGTGTAGTGGATTTTGTTAATTTGCCTACAACGCATTGTGAGTATTAGACTGTATGAGGCTTCGCTCAATGGACGAAATAACGATGAAAGCTTTACCCACAACGCGTCCTGATTATACAGCGGTCTACACAACGCGTCGCGGGTATAAATTTCGGCCAATGGGCGACTTCGGCAATTGCGTACAACATATTATTATAGAAATCAACAAGGATCGAATCGTGAGTTTCAATCCTCCTCCCGTGCTTACGTCTATAGCCAAACGATGATTAAACAAAATGAATATTTAATGTCCCCATTATAATTTTAAAAGAAATGGCTCGTGGCATATGGCAGTACCAGCTAGATGGCGTTGGATTGTAAATGCTCACCCCATTTTACTATTTCCTATTCCACATAGCCAACAAAATCTGGGTTTTTCGGTGAGGTGCGCTACGTCTGCCTGATGAGGGCAAACAAGCCCGAAACAGGTACACGCGCGGCCTCATTCATTCTCTCGTACCGACCCGCTCCTCCCCGTGGAAAATAAAAATTGCGTTAACTGACGTATTAACACGCCAGTCAACGAAAATAGGTTAGATAATAAATCGCTGCACTATCATTATAATAAAGTGGATTTAAAGTTTTACACAGTTTCTTGGTTTGAGATTCACGTAACGTAAAATTACGCGGATTTCTTTTATTGTCAAAGTGGTATTAGTTAAATAAGGTATAATATCTAAGTATAATTGTGTTATAGAAGAATCTCGTAGTGGTTTTTTACATTGGTTTATTACACTTCTTTATCTTAACCGCGAACCAAATCTTTGGTTTATTTCAATTTTTAAAGCTTCCCTGGAGTCTTCGGGTGAGGTTCTGATGCTTCCCGGGCCCCCGAAAAATCTAGAAATGACAAAAAACAAGCAATTTCCAATAGTGGTTTCAGAGGATTTTCCGTCGGTTTCGTTGATTCTACAGCCGTCCTGTTTCTCGAAAGTGGTTAATCTTGAATCGGGAATTTCTCCTAGATATCGGATTTTCGAGGTTCTTTTTGGTACCGGAGGAAAGTACGACACCCAATTAAGAGATTTACCACCTTCATCGATTGTTAGAACGGCTCTATTCGAAGTTGTCGAAAGACTTTTGCGAAAAAAGCCGCCAATGTCCGTGGGCAGAGTTATAAGATTTTGCACTATTATTCAGGCAATCTAAGGCCAACCTAACAGCGCCGAATTTACTGTTTTTTGCACTGTAACTGGCAATGTAACGTGAAGTAATGTCGCGTAATAAGATGTTAGATTTGCGGTCACTTACGCTTTTAAGGTTATCGCTGGCTTTCAAACCGCGAGAGAGGGGAGGGGTAATTGCAACGTTGTCAGTTGAACGCCTTTGCGTCCGCACGTATTGGAACGATTTCAAGGGCCGCGCGTGTACCTGTCGTGGTCTCCGAAAGACCGATACATAATTTCCATTAGATATTGGAAACTAGTTTGGTGTTGCCAATTACCAAAGCATTTTGTCCCATATATATGCCACGAGCCATTTCTTTTAAAATTATAATGAGGACATTAAATATTCATTTTTTTATACTACCTATCTGATATTGAAAAATCTCACTCAATAATCCATTTCTTAACTCCAATTTTGTATCTTTTAAAACTTTTTATGTTAAATTTTTCATTTTGAAAAAGAAATATGAAAATCAAATATTGGCGAAAATATGTTGTAACTTTAAGGGAATCTGATTATTTCCTAACATTAAGAAAAACTGAAACTACCAAAACCACAAAAAAAAATCGAATCTGCTTCCATATCTTTGACTAAAAAATGTAAATGACTTAATGAACGAAACTTAAAAGACTGGGGAAAACCAATGAATAGGTACAGCGTTAAAAAAATTGAAATAAAGTTGTAGGTATTTTCGACGCGTATTTTAAAAAATAAACTACCAGAAATCTATATGGCGCCTCCACCATATGTCACTACTGGAATCGTGACCGGGGGTGAGCATCAGAGGTAGTTCAATAATTGAGACGTATTTAAACAAAACTAAAAATATTTATTTATACCTTGTACGGAGATCGAATCATAAGATCCCAGGAGAAGACTAAAGTTAATACTACAAGCTACTACTAATACTACCACTAATATTACCACTTACCTCCTTATTTGGGGCCATCAACATACAATCAACAGATGGGTTATTAAAATCAATGATAGCATTCAACACGAAGTGTAAGGCTCGTGCTTCGTTGTCCAAACCAGGCTACAAAATCACATTAATGATATTAAACGTTTTGTATTGAGTTGATGGCGCAGGTACTGAGTACTGAATAAATTTCTTCAAATTATTCCTTATTATAATCCCCTTGATAGTTGTAGGAATAGGTGGAAATTACAAAGTATTGTTGATTCTTGATATTCTAGAAATCACTCCTGCATGTTCTCATAATAAGACGTAAGCAAAATAAGTTAAATTAATCAATATACAGGGTGTTTTACAAGTAAATTTGAAAATATGCCCAAGAGTAAACTCCAATTATTTTATATGAAAAACTTTTATCAGGAAAAGTTGTTTGGAATAAGGAGTTATGCATTCAGACACATCTTCTAATTCTAGATAGCTTCTTTAAATAAGAAATATTCGAAAATAAGGATTGTCATCGAATACTATTATTGTTATCAACAACGAAAATAAAAAACCTCAAAAATGGCATAACTCCTTATTTTAACGAAACCCAGATATTGATTAATTCGACCTCTTTTGCTTACATATCACTATGAGACCATTTTTATTTACGATCGGATTGAAATGGATCCGATTGAGTTATGTCAAATAATAATTCTACGTTTATATCATCAGTATTGAATCCTACGGTTTTCAATCCTCTCTAGGAACATAACTTATTATACTTATTCCACAGTAGGTTGGTGCACATTCTGGCCAACTTCTGTTTGGAAATAGCGGCTTGACTTGAAACTTTAAATATGATTGAATTTCAATCTGTAGGGTTTACGCCGTCTATTTGAGTCCGCTCCAGTGAATTCAAACCACTCTCAATCGGATCGAACGCGTCGAGATAAACGTAGTCATAGCAGCTTATATTTATAGGGTAAGGGAATCAATTCTTAAGCTTAACTATTGAGAACAATCATTTCTGTCAAATTTGTATGTCGCCACCATATACCTATAGCAACCTATGCCGCGCAAGAGAGACGTCCGACCGGGGGAATAATTTGGCGGCCATTTTGAACCCTAAATGAGGCGGGAATTTTGAAATAATTTATACGGGTGGGTTCCATAAATAATGGAATGTCATGGTTGTCTTTTTGTGTGAAATGGAAATTATTTTAGTTCAAAGTACAACATAGGTCCAAGATTTTTGTTGGTTTTGGTTTTGTAGGTTGAGAAATTATACAACATATATTCAAAACAACATATTTTAATTATCATAAAGAGGACTAATTTAATTATTATTGTACATTATACCTTATACAATAGCTACATTATAAATAATTACTTATAAAAAACATGAAATATTTTTTATTACCTAATATTTTCATACAATATTGCTTGGGATAATTATTTCTTTGAATACTTTTTATAATAATAACCTATTTTCTAGGAACTTATCTATGTATACTTATTTCTGAATTTTTAGGCGACTAGTTTAATTCCTTAGAACTTTTTCTTTTTGTTTGTTTAAAAAATACAAGCTAAAACTCTTTTATGATTTGCTTCTGCCGACCTAGTTTATGTATTATCCCAAGAAAAATTTTCTTCGGTTGCTTCATTCGACTTCCCAAGAAAGATTTTCTCCAGTTCCATTAGCATTGAAAGTCACTTTTCATGCAACTGCTTTTTGGAAGCGGAAATATATTTCTTGAAAAAAGAAGTGAAAGACCTGAACATGAAAATCAGGTATACGTCGGTAAGAGAATATGAGAATATTCAGGGTAACGACCACTCGTAACTTTGTATACTGGTCTTCCAAATAGTGTCTTTTTGAGGCAATATCTAATTTGATTAAAGATGTAGAAATTAATAATTAATTATTATTATTTAGGATGGAAGGTAGAAAAAATACAGAAAATTGATCAGCTGTTATTAACATTGATGAAGCTACGATTAAATAAGCCTCACCTGCAAAGAGATTTGCAGTCTCACAAGTTTCAGGTTTGTTTATATGGGGATTGTCAAAAGTTATTTAAAAAAACAAGTCTTTTATCACGGAATGTTAGTACTGACTGTACAGGGAGTAGCAAAAAATGGTCAGTTCTTATTTCCATCTTCCGGTTTCACTGGAAGTATTACTTTGGCAATTATGTTTTTTAAATCTGGACATTACAAAAAATTTTATTATATATATATTTATTTCGTATTTCGTCGCACTAAAAACCCCAAAAGGAAAAATCTGATTCTTTTTGTGTAGATCACTCTCAATCAGATATTTTTGAGGGACGCGTAAGGGATGTATGGGTATAGAGTATACTGATTTTCTGTCTAAATCAATGTCTGCCTCAAAGATATTTTTGGAGGACACTTAGGGGATGTAGGAGTAGGTATAGAAAGAACCTGTAGGGGTGCCGTGGGTAACGACAGTGGCGTCGCAAAAATCCAAGAAAAAATCCTATGTAAATCAATCTCGATCTGAAAGATATTTTTGGGAGACGCATAGGGGATGTAGTAATATAGAAAAAACCTGTAGGAGGTGCCGTAACAAACGACATTGGCGTCGCAAAAAAATCACAAAAATCTTATTTTTGAGTAAATCAATCTTAATCTCAGATGTATTTTTGAGAGACGCATAGGGGATGTAGTAATATAGAAAAAACCTGTATGAAGTGCCGTGCCAAACGACAGTGGCGTCACAAAAAAAATCCAAATAATCTTGATTTCTTGTGTAAATCTACGAAAGGGTAGAAGGGCCACCTTGTAAATTTTTTCTCCGAACTAAATTCCGACTTATAAGTCGGAATAAGGTCATTCCGACTTACAAGTCGGAATTCTGACTTACATCTCGGAATTCCGACTTATAAGTCGGAATAAGGTCATTCCGACTTATAAGTCGTAATAGGTTAGGTTAAATTATTCTAGACGCACCAATCCGCGTTTGAAAAAATTTGGCGGACAAAACTACCCCCTGCATCCCTTTAAGGAAAAAAATTGATAACTCCATTGTTTCGCCGTTTTCAGAGGAACGTTCAAAAGAGTCTCAGAAGTGAAAAAAACTGCCAGGCAAAAAAATTACCCCTTCCTAGCATCGAAGTTGTTTTTGGTCGAGTCCTCGCCATTTTCAGCAAGGACGTTCAAAATTATCCCAGACGCATCAATCCGCGGTTGAAAAAATTTGCCGGACAAAACTACTCCCCGCATCCCTTTAGGGAAAAAATTGATAACTCCATAACAAAAAACCTGAAATAATATTCGGATTCGCCATAAAATTCTCCTTTAAATTTTACTTTTAGCTCAAAAATAACAACCAGTGCAGTGGACCGCCCTTTACCACTTTTATATTGAACTTTGGTTTCTGAAATCAAAAATAAAAATATAGGGTGACATAACAAGATAGCAATTACCTACTAAATCTTTGCTACTACCCGTAGCCTAAAGTCGTAGGGTAAAATTGTTTACAGGCCCATAAAAACTACTATTTTAACGAAAAATCAGGTTGTCCATAATAAAAAAGTAAAGTTTTTTTTCGCCTTCAAAAGATCTACAAAACTGGACCTAGATTTTAGAGCGGCGTACAAGCGTATTAAATTTTAAAAAATAGTACTAGATTCTAGTACGAACGTATTGACAGTGGTAATACTGCTAAGGAGAGAACCATCGATAAAAATATTATATCATTATTGGATCTAGGTACCTTTTTCTTTTTCCGGAGCAGAATACTGTAGTATATGCATATTTTGTGGTGGTAGTAGTAGCCACGCGTTTATGGAATTATACAGGGTGTTTCAAAACCATGCGGCACCCTTTCAGGGGCGTACTTTACTCGTTAAAATAAGACGGAAAGTTCATATTAACATGGGTTTAAAAACTATTCGTTACGAAGATACAGGGTGATTAAACATTCAAAAATTTTACAATTAACAAGCTTTAATGCTATTATTTTTATGCCTTAGCGCCTTATTAGTAAGAAAAATTACATACTCCTACTGCCATTCCATTTGAAAATCAATTCGTTTAGTTAAAATAATAGTATCATTGTTACATAATATACCCCGATTACTGTAAGAAGTCCCGATTTTGTCAAATGACATTCTCCACAAAATCCATAGGAATTTTCTGTTAACCACGGGTATAACATTGGTATATGTGTTTCAACCAGTAAATGACGTCACTCATTGATTTATGATCTGAAAAGTTACCCAAGTGATACGAAAAAGGAGCATAATAAAATAAAAACCCTATTGCAATCACGATTATACCGCTACAAATAAAAATAACTATGACCACAACTCATTTCAATAGTAATTTCAAACGTCATTTTGGTATTTTGGTATAATCATCTGCTTGCGGCAGCGTCTATGGTGCGGACCGGACTCAGGCAAATTTTGTTTCGGTGTGAAAGTGACAATGAAGGTTTTCCGGATCGTTCAAAGTGATTCACACTTTGGGCAGTGAAAATATTCGCGGGTTTTGTACGTTTCGTGAGTTTTACTGTTATCTGTGTTGTTCTTGTTTTGTTACTTTTCGCGCGTGTTGTTAGTAGTTATATTCATTGTGCAAATGGACTCGTTACTGACCTGAACTTATGACCCGGTTGCATTTTTTTGCTTCATTGATGCCAACTTAGGATGTCGAAATTACCAATTGACAGTCCCAGTAAGGACTCTTAACAAAATTTGACTATAATACTTCACCGAAAAAGCGTCCAAAAAGACGGAAAACTCAAATTTTCCGTAAAAGGGAGAGATGAAAAAAATTAAATTCCAAACTGTATTGTTTATTCAACAACATAATAAATTGTTGTATTGTACAGGGCCATACTATTTTTTTTTTGGTACCGATTACCCTTAGCTCAGCCACTGGGTACTTTAGAGACCTGACATTATCATTTCTTATGTCACCCTATGATGGTTTTATTGTGTACCAAATTTGGTTATATAAAGAAAAATCGATATTTTTTTGGAAGTTTAATCACCCTGTATCTTCGTAACGAAGAGTTTTTGGACCCATGTTAATATGAAATTTTCGTCTTATTTTAATGAGTAAAGTAGAGCCTTAAAAGGGTGCCGCATAGTTTTTAAACACCCTGTACAATGTGCCGTGCGTATGCATCACTGTTTCGAAACAATATTTCAGAAATTCAAAATGCATTCGCCATTTTTAGCAGGGACCTTCAAAATTATTCCAGACGCACTCATCAATCCGCGGTTGAAAAAATTTGCCGGACAAAACTACCCCCTGCATCCCTTTAGGAACAAAAAATTATAACTCCATTTTTTCTGGTCCGATTTTCCCCGTTTTCACAAGGACGTTGAAAAAGTCTCATAAGTAAAAAACTACCCTTTCTTCTTCTTCTCCTTTCTTCGCCATTTTCAGCAAGGACGTTCAAAATTATTACAGATGCGTCAATCCGCGGTTGAAAAAAATTGCCGGACAAAACTACCCCTGCATCCCTTTAGGAAGAAAAATGATAACTCCATTGTTTCTGGTCCGATTTTCGCCGTTTTCACAAGGAAGTTCAAAAAAGTCTCAGAAGTAAAAATATATTGCCGGAAAAAACTACCCCTTCCCACCCCCCCAAGTTGTTCGCCATGTTCGCCATTTACAGCAAGAACGTTCAAAATTATTCCAGACGCACCAATCCGTGGTTGAAAAAATTTGCCGGATAAAAACTACCCCTGCATCCCCCAAAAATTTGTTTTTGAATTCTGAGACTTTAGAATCACCTGGTGAAAAGGCGACAATCTGGCCAGAAAAAATACAGTTATCAAATTTTCCCCTAAAGGGGTGTAGGGGGTAGTTTTGTCCGGCAATTTTTTTCAACCGCGGATTGATGCATCTGGGATAATTTTGAACGTCCTTGCTGAAAATGTAAATATAAGTCGGAATTCCGAGATCTTGATTTCTTGTGTAAATCAATCTCAATCTCAAAGATATTTTTAGGAGACGAATAGGGGATGTAGTAATATAGAAAAAAACCTCTAGGAGGTGCCGTAACAAACGACAGTGACGTCGCAAAAAAATCCCAAAAATCTTATTTTTGTGTAAATCAATCTTAATCTCAAAGATATTTTTGGAAGACGTCTAGGGTAGTAATATAGAATATAAGAAAACTTTTTTGTGTAAATCTATCTCAAAAATTTTAGGGAATGTACTAATATAGAAAAAAAATCCGTAGGCATGCCGTGGTAAACGACAGTGGCGTCACGAAAAAATGTAAAGAAAGTCTGATTTTGTTTTGTAAATTAATCTGAATCTCAATGATAGTTGTGGAAAACTAGTAGGGGATGCGTAGGAGTATCGAAAGAAATCTGTATGGATGCCGTAACAAACGACGGTGCCTTCGCAAAAAAATCTCAAAGAAAATTCTAAAATTGTTGTCCAAATCTATATAAAATATTTGTGAGGGACAGGTAGGGGATATAATAGGAGTATAGATAAAAAAACTTATAGGAGTGCTGTGACAAGCGACAGAGGCATCGCAAAAAAAATCCGCGTAGGCGTTTATAAGCCTGCCGCGGTTTCAGCGCGGCGACAACTTGGCACCCCTCAAGTTGGTGGCGCTCCGAGGTCGCTACTTGTATCATTCTATAATGTGTAAACATATGCACTTAGTTTGTAAATTTAGCAAGGTAAATTCATCTCTAATTGCAGAAGACACATATAATCAGTTTGAAGAGGGACATCTCACGCTACATATGACTCTGAAATTGACGAACCTAAAATAATTCTTAGTTATGTGAAAAAAAAAACAAATTCCTTGGAAGCGCAACGAAATGACTTAATTAATAATTTTATCGAAATTGTGCATAAATCTGACACACAAGCTATTGACAATTTAAAGGGTCAGTTGATTGTCATCAAAAGTAAGTTGAGGGGCCTAAAAGTGTTAAAGAAAGAACGTGAATTTGATTTGAAAATTACTAAAACAGCTTCTAAAAAAATCTAGTCACAGAGACGCTTTTTTTTTTCAACTAAGAAAAAAGGAAATCCAAAATAAATCCGCATTCCTACGCCACTTAAAGTTCCTGTTTTTAGTTCCTATTTTTATTTTTTTTTTTCAATAAATAATAATTTTTCTATGTTACGACCCCGCCTGTATTTGAGGTATTTATACTAAGTTGGGAATTTGGCGATACACTATTCTTACGCTTAAATCCTCATACCAATAACGTTGTTTTTGCACTCGACGCCCGTTTCGAGAACCAAGTTAGTATCATCAGGGGGACTAACCGCTTATTATTATTACTTAATTTCCAGGCTTTCATAGGCATCTAATAATCTCCTGTCAGGTAGATATTTAATTGATCTAAAATTGTCTATTGTTATCCTATGATTATTTTCAAAAGCATGTTCGGCAATGCTAGATTTTTCTAAATGACCGTATTTTAAATGTCTCATATGCTCATTGAATCTGGTTTTTATGGAACGTCTAGTTTGTCCAACATACTTTTTATTACAATGAGAACAACTAACTTTATATTATTCCACTTCTTTCTAGGACATCAATCTTGTCCTTGGGCTTTCCAAGAGATTTTTAATATTATCGGAAGATTTATATACCAATTTAAGTCCTGCATGATTAAATATTTTTTCTAAACCTCTCGTAAGCCGCGGATTGTACGGAATGGAAATATACTTAGTACTATCGGGTTTTATTCTAAAAGTAGTGGAATCCTGGAGCTTCTTCTTATATATATTTATGTTTATTAATTAGCTTTCTAATTATGTTTGTGTGATAACCATTGGCCTGTGCTATATTCCTTATTCTAGTTTCCACTATTTTATATTTTTCTGAAGTAAGAGGGAAATTAACTAATCTATGTGTTAAGAATTGAAAACCTGCGAGTTTATGTTGGTTGCAATGAAAGGAATCGATTGTTCACCCAGGCGTAGCCGTGACGTCGAAACAGTGCTGCCGCTGCCTTAAATCCTCGTTCGGGAGATAACGAGCCTGGTAGGCAGACCGCACCTTGTGGGGGGGAGGGGGAGGCGCCCTGCCGGTAGAGGGGCCGCGACCGAAGCCGGTAGAGCCAAAGTCTAGAGAATACTATAAGTCGGGTCACTTCTTTGTTCTCTCGGGAAAAACAACAATTTTTTGCGACTGCTCGTAAATCAGCGTCACCGCGGCCTGTGTGAGCTTAAGGGCCCCATTCACGTTGAGATTGGTATCGATACATGTTGCAAGTATCAGTATCTTGATTCAAATCGCACAGGTAGTGCATTTAGCTGTCTCAGTCTCGCTGTATCAGCATCAGCTGGTATCACCGTCTGTATCACTGTAGTGAAACTTCGATACCGCGCGCATGCAACTGATACTTGTCACAACGTGTATGTTGATGTTTTTGTATCGCGCTACTAAAAAATATAAACCAGTTTATTTTCAACATGGCAGATTGCGAGTTTTGGGAGGAATTTCTCCGTATTTACAAACTATATCCGTGTTTATGGAACTCAAAGTGCAAAGACTACCTATTCAAATAGACAACTTAGAGAATCGGCAAAAACAGTTTTGGTAGAGGAAAGGTATGCTAATAGTGATCGTAATTTTGTCATGAAGAAATACACAGCTTTCGTTGCGCCTTTCGACGAGAACTTAAAAAAGTTGTTGCACCATTTCTGCATCACATATGAACTGAACTGATGTTTCATGAGTTCGTCTCAACGTGTATGAACAGAAAACAAATGGAAACAAAAATCTCAGATATACATGTATCGCCGTTTGTCGTGATACACGGATCGATACCGATCTCAACGTGAATGGGGCCCTTTATTTTCTTCTACCAGAAGATATCGATCGCCGTACTCCGATGACGGCGGGCCGAGGGAGCGGGAGACGGCAAGGGGGAAACGTTTGTTTACACAAGGCCAAGTGCACAGACTTATTAGTATATCTCTGGACGCTGGTAGAGCGGCCAGTGGAGAGGCCAGCAGCACTGCTGGGTCGGATTAAGTCAAATAATATCACAAATATTAAATTTATAGTTTGTCCTGCCTGCGGTTACATTTTTATAAAGTATATAATCTTATAGATTTTTCACAGTTATTGTTCTTTGTAATATGCATCTCTGTTTAAAAATTTCAAAGATGAAAATATTCTAAACCTAACATACAGACTCAATAAAAAATCATAAGGAAATGATTCACAAGGATGAATATAACGACATGGCGTATAAAGTTCTTCTTTTATTTTTATACCTACATTATTTTCTGCTGCGTATTTAGGAAAACATTTAGAAAACTGGTCTTCTCATTTATAAATATAATCCAAAAAGTCTTGTGGGGGAGAAATAAGTTTTCCAAAAGTTTCATTATCTGAAGTTTGATAAGCTTTAAAGAAAGTGAACATGTCTGTCACTCTCTCTTAATAATGTAGGTTTATTTAAATACGAAGTACAAACATCGCACTGATATTTTTCTAAACATTTTTTCAAGAAATAACCAGAAACATATGTTATACAATTTTTTTCACTTAATTCTAGATTTATATAATCAGTAGTGTTAATTGACAAATTTGAAAAAACTGTTGTTGGTTCAATAACAATTTTTTTTATAACTGTTTTCTCTGGCGTAAGGACTAGAAGAAGAGCATCAAAATCTTCAATACAATTTGATCCTTCAGAATGTTGAAAGTAATTTATGCTACCAAAAAAGTTTTCTAGACAATCTTGGTTAAACCTTCTGGTGTAAAAACAAGTAACATTTTCTGAATTAAATTTGCCCCAAAGCTGTAACATTGCCCTTATAGTTATTTTCCAACCCCTGATCAATTTGATCTGTTTCGTTACATCTTTTTGCCCGTTTAAAACTTTGAGTGTACCATCGCGGCGTGTTACTTTGCACTAGTTTTTTGAGATTTTGTGTATTTTTTATGAACATAGTAATGAGAAAATTATGAAATAAAAGTATGTGCTATTTTCAAGTTTTTCCTATAGGTTTCTGCATGAAAGTAATGTGCAGCGGCATTGAAAATATTTTTTTAAAAAATTGGCAAAGTCACCCATTAAAAAGGGTTACTTTGCCAACCCCTTTAAAACCATTTGTTTCGCAATGTAGGACACTCTGATGTGTGACTTTGCCCCCTGATAGAATTTTAAAAAGTTTATAATAAATTTAAAAAATATTTTTTCGGTAAAAAAAAGCCAATTAGATGTAAAAAATAAACTTTATTCTGGCACAACGTTTTTAAATAAGAAAATAAACATGTTTTCTCGACTTAAAATATTGTTAATAAAAAACAAATCACAGGATCTCTTTGACAGTCTTGTACTTATAAACTAACAGTGCTTACAGCTTAAAATTAGACAAATTTGTCTTAAAATAGTGATATCCTCGAGGAGATATTCTTGGTTTATCTAGGAAACAGCAAATGTCTCTCTCTTCTTGCTGTGAAATATCCTCTATATCTGGATACACGAAACCTTCTTGTTTTTTTCTTAGGAATCGTATCGTCAATAAGCCATCTTTGATTTCTAAAACTTTCCCAACAAAGTGTCGTAGAGTTTTTTGTTGTTGCAAAAGCAACAACTACAAAATCATCGATTTTTGGCTTCCGAATCTGCTCCTCCTCACTGTCGCTTTCCATATCTTCCTCTTGATTTGTATTATCTTCAATATTGGGTGGTACAACTTCTGGCTCTTCATCAGATGACTTATTTTCTTTATCTTCGCTGAGGTCTTCATTACCTACGGACTTTCCTGGAATAATTTTAATCATTTTTTTTTCTCCTTCTGGTGCCCGAGGTAGATGCATTAGACCTGATTTCTTGCAAATATCTCAAAAGAGTCTCACTCACATTTTCGCCAATATTTTCCGTTCTTCGATTTGGAAGTCTTGCTATATTGGTTTTATCTTTAAAACTGAGTTTATCTACCAGGATTTTTAGCAAACTAGGGAAAACAATTTTGTTCACGGCTTTTTCTTTTGGATTTTGTATTTTGAATTTTACCAATATTTCTTTCCAGAAACGTTTTAATTGGCCAAAATATCCAACGTCTAGTGGCTGAGTGATATGTGTTGAGTTCGGAGGTAAATATATAAACTTTATGTTTGATTTCTGGCAGCTGACAATAATGTCTACATTTAAATGGGATGATAAATTGTCCCCGATTAATACTTTAACACCCTCATGCTTATGTGCCCATGGAAGTGCAATTGAATTAAACCAGTCTTCAAAAACGCAACCGTCGAACCAGCCCGATTTAGTTCTGTTATATCTTGCATTTGTTGGACCACCGATTCTCCATCATAAAGCCTATCTGCTTTATAAACCACGTATGGTGGAAGTACCTCTCCAGCTGCTGAAATCGCAAACATGATGGATATTGCCGATTTTGATACATTTATGACTCTTTCCGGGTATTTGGTTCCCCGTCGGAAAATACGAGTCGCCCCCGGGTCGTCTGTTAGATTCGTCTCATCATAATTCAGAATATTGCTTGGGGGAACTCCTGCAAGACTCCTTTCCAAATTGTCAAAGTAAGCACTTATTTCATCTTCGGACTTTTCTGCCCTTGCGCATTTTATATTTTTGCAGGCCCGAACTGACAGACGACCTTGATGCCTGTCTAAAAAATTTAGACACCAATCTTTCCCAGGTAAATTATCAGGAAATTTTTCGATTCTCCTTCCACCTTTTTCTAGATAACGCTTGACTAACATACGCAGGTCAAATGACGTTAACGGACTACCATATTCCGCAGCGGCTAGAAGAACATCAACAATGTGTCTTTCTTCAAGCTCCGTTAGTGCTGTCACACCTCCAACACTACCCAAATGACGACGATGCAATTTATTCCAAAGGGTCCTCCTTGGAATTTTATATGTTTCAGATGCTTGATATATTGTCATATTTCTCCCTTGGACAGCATTAATAGCAGTGCTTAAAGTTGCCTCAGTATAATTTTTGTAATTGCGCGTGCCTAGTTTTTTTTATAGAGTCTCCCCATATTGCAAATTCTAGAACAAAGTTAATTTTGTAAGAGAATGCTTTGGCAAAGTCACACTTAAAAAATGAACTTTTTCTCGAAACCTTGTTTTTTCCCAGAAATTATAAAAATTAAAAAATAAATTTTCATTTACATGTACAAAATATTCCTACAGACACTACCCAGTCAATTTTGTTGATATATTTATCACAGAAGATGTGCCAGCCCTTAATATTTCGTATTTGTAAAAACAACAAAAACTTACCTCTGCACTCTGGGGCGGCTAACGGTATACTGGAAATACAGGGCACGTATTTAGACCGTTAAAATGATCGGCAAGGATGCTAGCTTTGCTTTGAGGATAACACTGCCCGCTGTTGCCAATTGGTGCGTAGACAAATTGAATTTACATAAAATGAGGCACCATTTGGCAAAGTCACATTCACTTGGCAAAGTAACACGCCGCGATGGTATCCCAAAAACAATACATTTCATTCAAAAAGTTTATTTGAAAATCTGCCCCCAGAAACGGTCTATTGAAAGATGTACTACCTTCAACTTTTGAAGAATTCAATATATCAAACAATTTGTCCATTTTATCAACAAATGTAACTGTAGCATATGCAGCGGATGGTAACTGATTAAATCCTACGTAGGTATTTAGCGTTGCAGCAACTGTTGCACTAAAAATGTATGCAGCAAACTTTACTTTCATTTTCTGAAAACCCGAAGGATTTAAATGTTGTGAGCTTTGGACAATGCCTCAAACTCAGAGGTTTTTGTTTATCACTTGCATACATTGCATCAATGTGTGACTTATTTGTTAATCCTTCAGCGATTTGAAAAGTATATTTAAAAAAGTTATTTCTAGTTGACTTTAACAAATGTGGTACATCGAATATATATAATATTTTTTGGTTATTTTCGAAAATAAAATATGGAAAATCAGGAGTAACATTCAACGAATTGGTCAATTGTATAAAATTAGAGCCCTGGTCTGAAACAACAGCACATACATGTAACCCTACAGTCTGTAATTTTTTAATGGTTTCAAATATCACAAGCTTTAAAGCATTACCTGAACATGTGTCAAAGAAAAAAATATCCAACTGGTTGTTTCCAACCAGAAAATATCCCCCTAGCCATAAAACAAGTACACTCTTTGCAGGAGTGTATTTCTTTTTACTTAATGTATCGTGAAAACCAACAATTTCATCTCGGCCTCTGTGATAAAAGAGATGTCTTTTTATTGACATTTCATCGACACATAATATGCAGTCCTTTGCCCTGTCTTGAAAAGATGATACTTTGGTCTCAATTAACAACGAAGCTATTTAAACCAGCCAATATTGGCCACTTATTTGTAATTCTGTACAGCGTGCTTTTTGAGGGCAAGGACAGGGGTGTTCTTAATGTTCGATATGCATTTGGACTTAAAAGGTAAAGGGTCAATGCAAATTGTTTAAAGTAAGCAGTATAGCGGAAACCGTGCAGATTTTTTTTAGAATTTTCATAGCATATTTTTAGAAACGCTGCTGTTTGTGGGGTGAAGTGTCGGTTGCAGAAATCAAAGAACTCCTCGGCCGTTATATTCTTCGGAGCTTGCTGTTTTTGTGCATCATATGTCTTCAATTTTCTTTGCAAAGTTCTAATTTTTTGGCGCAAAGCATGCTTTCTTGGAGAATCTGCAGTTAACGATGAAACTGTTTGGCTGGCCGTATCTAAAAGAAAAAACATAAATGTAAATAGTTTAAAGTGTACATAACCAATATTTTTGAGAAAAAAATGTGTGCTACTGACTCTTTTCAACTTTTATATTTTTTTCGCATTAAGCAACTAAGAATACAACTTTTTTGTTTCTTGATTTTTTTTTCTTATCTTGCTTTGTTTTCGATAAAGCAACAATGCAACTACAAAGCAATGGCATACATTTTTATTGTTTTCTCGAAAACGAAGCAAGATAAGAAAAAATTCAAGAGACAAAAAAGTTGTATGTTTACTTGCTTAATGTGAAAAAAACTTAAAAGTTTTAAAAAAGTGAGTGGTGCACTTTTTTCTCAAAAATATATGTTAAGGTGCCTCCCGGGACGCCACTGGACTTAATAATTCCAATCTACTTAGGGCTAAATTAACCCCTATCTACCATAAATAACACTGCCAAATTTCAACAAAATCGGTTAAGGGATTATTAAGATTATTACGAAAAAATATTTTTTCAAGAAGTTTGACACCCTGTATCTTGAAAATGAAGCATTACTAAGCCTATGTTTATATAAACTTTTCGTGTTAGAACCACTCAAAGAATTAACTCTTGAAGTTTGGCCACGTACTTAAATAACACCCTGTATATCACAGTACAAATATACTAAGCGACATAACGAACTAAACAAAATATAAACAAACCACTTGGCGTAGAACTTGCCTATAGAAATAAGCCTCTACGTTTTTTTATTCTTACCTGTAGTATCAAGACGAGATTCACCAATTTGCGTCGAAAGCCTCTCCAGCTCCAGACCATGGGTCGAACTACTCTGAGCGGTAATTGTTGCATACTCTGTACATAGAAAAAATCTTTATACAAAAAATCAATGAAAAACAAACATTATATATAAATAAGCTTACACTGATTTTTTTATTATTACCTCTAGTATCAAGATGAGATTCACCAATTCGTGTCGAAGGCCTCTCGAGTTCCAGATCATGGGTCGAACTACTCGGAGCAGTAATCGTTGCACAGTCTGTACATAGAAATTACTGTTCATACAAAATATCAACAAAAAATCAAACATCATAGTTACCTTTTTTAAATATTGTTGGAAAAGCTAACTTTTTCAGTTTATTCTTCGAAAGTCCCGCAAACATGTGAGGTTCGAAATGTTCCGAACATACTCTGTAGTTACCATACAGCTGACGAGGATCTTTTCCCAGGAGATCGAATCTCCCACAATTTTGTACCCACTGAGAACAGCTAAAAAAATGAAAGGTGTCATTTCACACAAAAAATGGTCCATTATACTAATAACAAGCTTGAAGTTACACAAAAGTTTACAAAATAGTTGTACAACCCAATTTTTGCAAATGGCAGATCATTACACGATTAAAATGATTACAAATTTTGTAAAAATAGTTCCGTACGATCAACAGACAATGTTATGCTATTGCATTACCTTATACAGGGTGGCCAAACGAAAAGGTAACAGACCCAATAACGGGTAAGGAAATTTTTTCTGGGAAAAACGCAAAAACACGTCGATTTTGTTTGGAAAGGGGACATCTTTCAGGTTGAATTTTATATCCCTAATCACAACCCCCTAAGTGACCCTTTCGAGAATTTCAAATGGAACGGGGAGTCGAGCGATACATCATTGGAAAGAGCTTTCAATTCTCTATACATCGGTGCTTCGTTTTTGCGATTCTACTGTCTCGTTCAAAAGTTATGAATATTTTACTATGGAATTGAAATTCAGCTCATAATTGACGGAAAAAATTGTCCGACGAAAAGGCATACTGCTTAAAAGTGTTGTATCTTTTTTGCTTGAATTTGGTAGTTCCAACAACGGATTGTCAACGAATGTCGTCAAATCACGCCGCAGATGCTTCAAAATGTACGTGAGCGTTTTGAACAAAATCTGTATTATTGTATGGAGGTGGGGGGAGAGCATTTTCAGCATTTAATAAACTAACAGGTACCTATTTTAGTTCAAATTCAAAACATATTAACGAACATTTTTGTTCGATATTCTACATCCTGTGTTTTAAATAAATAAAAAAAAAACAAAATTCACCGTCGATTGCACAGGGAGTGATGTCTACAGCTTCACCCTCCTTTCCACTAGAAGTTTTTAAAGGGATGCATCCCCATCGTGGGGGTTGCAGCGGGAACTATCAAATTTAAGCAACAAAGATGCAACACTTTTAAGCAGTATGCCGTTTCGTCGGACAATTTTTTCCGCCAATTATGAGCTGAATTTCAATTTCATAGTAAAATATTCATAACTTTTGAACGAGACAGTAGAATCGCAAAAACGAAGCACCGATGTATAGAGAATTGAAAGCTCTTTCCAATGATGTATCGCTCGACTCCCCGTTCCATTTGAAATTCTCGAAAGGGTGGCTACCCCACTTAGGGGGTTGTGATTAGGGGTATAAAATTCAACTTGAAAGATGTCCCCCTTCCAAACAAAATCGACGTGTTTTTGCGTTTTTCCCAGAAAAAATTTCCTGACCCGTTATTGGGTCTGTTACCTTTTCGTTTGGCCACCCTGTATATTATTTATACAGCCAGAAACAGACATTATCGAAAGTATTTGAGATAAGCATACACTGTATACGAAGTTGCATGGTATATGCATAGAATAATATACATTTTTTTTTTCTTTATAGGATATCTATACCTACGGTCTACGGTTGGTTGAAATATTTATTATAAATATTTGGTACAGGATATCCACTACTTCTTGTTACAAATATAAATCAATGTTTATAGCAGAAACCAGCTTAAGCATGCAAATAGGACATCGACGGCTTTCTACAGGAATTAAAAATACATTTTGTTTAAACGTGTTCACGCGTAATAAGCAAAAATATAATAATATATTAAAAAACAAACAGTGCGTTTATAACCTCTAATACTTTCTCAACAAACTTTGCCACTTACCTTTCAGGGGGAATCTAAAAAAGCTTATTCCCGGGTTGCTCTCTGTGTCATTAGAACAGCCAGAAACTGAACAATAAATCGGAGCCATCACTACGCGAACAAACCAAAAATATCACACAGGCACGAATGTATAACGTATATGAATAACACAGCTGCTAAACATACAATCACAATAAAGTGGATGACGCTGCACGTATTTATAGAGATACCAAGGGAATCTACCTCCAAAATATCATTTACCTTTTCTCGGATTTAAAAACTTTGTTTACCTATTTAACATTTATAACCTATAAAATTATCATATTTTATTGATTTTATGGTCGGTCCCAGGGTTGGCTGATCTTGAGCGTTGTTGCAAACCAGGGCAAATTAAGTAGGTAAAGTGCTTTTATCTATTTTAATACAGGTATAATAGAATCAAAAACCAAATTCAAATCTTGACCATGAAGTATAGTGCTAATTAAAATTACTTTCTGTCTTCATTTTATTATTGTATAGCGTTATGAAAAAATTACGAATATAGTATTTTCGAAGCGTATATTGATTTGGCAACGAAGTATACCAGTCTGCGCATATAATTCGTACTAGCCAGGCGCACCTACATAAAAAATACCCCTCTAACCACATATTCTGGACAAGTAAAACTTCTGATTCCCCTATTCTGTGGACTGGAGGAGCCGCGACAGCTGTGTCATCGACCTTCTCCTCTGTTATTACTGCCTCCCCTCTTATGGTCTAAAAACTAGTGCGTTCGGTATTTACCTCCGAGTGCTCGTTCTGCTCCAAATCTTTCATTTATTGCATCTCTAGTGATACCAACTTAGGGAATTTCTCCCTAGTGCTAGGTACAATTATTTTTCCATCTGGAAAAATAGGGAACTCAAGTAATTTTTGGGGATTTCTTCTTTTTGTAACAGGTGTTGCCCGTTCCAGCAGTCTTAAAAGAATTTTCGAGGTACCTATTTGTATTTGTTTAAGGGTGTTGTTTTTTAAAGGACTGTTGTTTTTATGGAGTTTTCTTTACCAAATAGCAGCACTTTAGGTTCGGTAGAATGACGTGGTGTGTCAAATTTTTGGTCCCTTAAATAGTGAAGACACTCTGCCAACATAGAGCCCAACTTTTACGTAATTTTTCACACATCCGATAAGATCGTTCAGTTAAACTATGAAGTAGACTGCATTCTTCATTTATTATAGATTGATTTAAAACTGAGAAAGAAGATCCACAGACCACAGACCTGCAATGAATTAATTATCGTTTAAAGTTTGGCTCCATTTGACACATTTGACAAGATGAACTCTATGTATTCTGGTATCCTCTGTGGTATCACTACATTATCTGTCCTTATATATTGTTTAACAACTCACAAAATTTCAATTCATTATACGGGGTAGTTCGAAAGTTACAGCCGAAGAGGTTAATCGCAGGCTGCCATTTTGGGACCCCATACCTCCTTTAATAGGCATTTTAAGAGAAACATTTTTATGAAACACCCTGTATGTTTTGTGCAGATTAGGTACCTACTCCAGCGAGATTGCCATATCCCTACTTACCGTATAGGGCGTCCCAGTTAAAGCGATAAACCTGATGAAAAAGCCGATTTTCTCGGTAAGTTTAATAATACATTGATGGTTCAAAAACCAAACTTGTAGAATTTTCCGAGAAATTCGAATATAAACTTAATACACAGGGTGTTGCTTTAATTTAAAAAAATACCCTTTTCAAACCCTTTTTAACACAATTTAATAATGAGTATACGGGGAGTAACAAAATATCGCCGGTTTCCAAGCATCGCTTGGTCATATTTGGAAGCACCCAGTATATTTTGGATTTTTTAGGTTCCTTTTGTTTTCCCACCTAGTACCATATATAGTTTTATATAATCTCTAAAAATAACCAATAGACGAATGTTCATTTTTTGATATTTTTCTCAAATAATTTTATACTTATGATAAATTCAAATATTGTTGGAGATAACTATATAAAACTACAAATCTCGTTACTAATATTCCGTGTTAAATTTTTTAGAAGAGGGTATTTTATAATAACTTTTAAGAACACCCTGTATATTAATTTTGCCGTCATATTTGAATTCCTCGGGAAATTCTACACAAGTTCGGTTTTTAACCATTATCTATAAAATAACCGAGAAAAGCGGGTTTATCACGTTCTGGGACACCCTGGATAATGACATCATCCACCCTCGTTGTACAAATTACTATTTGCTTATATTTAAAATAAGGTTGCCATGGAGAAATTGAACATTTCACGGAAAAAGTAAGGTCCAATGACTATTCTGGATAATATTCCGTAAAAAACGTTAATTTTATATTCTGGGAACACACAACACCATTGGTTGTGAATGTCGCCTCATCTGTGTAGACAACATTGGCCAGAAAATTTTCATCATTTAAAATTTCCTTCGTGCAAGGTGTGCAAATATTTGGGTTTAAACGGTTTAATGTTATAGACTACGTTTATCTCGACGCGTTCGATCCGATTGAGAGAGGTTTGAATTCACTGGAGCGGACGTAAACCCTAGATTGCAATTCAATCATATTTAAAATTTCAAGTCAAGCCGCTATTTCCAAACAGAAGTTGGTCAGAATGTGCACCAACCTACTGTGGAATAAGTATAATAAGTTAATGTCCCTAGAGAGGATTGAAAACCTAGGATTCAATACTGATGATGTAAACGTAGAATTATAAAAGATTTGACATAAATCAATCGGAACCACTTAAATCCGATCCAGTTGTCACGAGATAAAACAATAGTTTACTGAATTTCACTGAACATTCAGCAACACACTTTTCCGTATTTCCTAGAATAAACGCTGATTCTTTAATTTTTCGTCTATTTTCTACTTCTTTGAGAATTAGTTTGGACCTATCCCACAAAATCGTATGATTGTTGCTAAAAGAATGTTCACATATTTTTGACTTAAAAATTTGATTTTGCTTGATATAATTTTTATGTTCCTTTAAACGAACATTGGCCTACAAGTCTCACCAACATAGGACTTTCCACACTCACAAGGAATTTTATAAATGCATTTTTTAAACTTTGTACCTCATTAATTAATGAAGTTTTTTAAACTTTGTACCTCATTAATTAATGCCGTTTTTTTAAATTTGTACCTCATTAATTAATGACGTACAAAACAACGATTTACTCCCGTGATGATGTAAAAGTAAAATAGTATCGAAATGTTTTTCCTGAATTTTTGCTGGTCCTGCATTTGTACTTTGGAGTTGGAAATTCTTAATGCAAATCACACGGGAAAACAGTGTGAGAACAGGTCAAATACCAAGGACAGATATAACCTGCTAAGCTAATAATAAAAGAAATATTCCTTACCTGGACATCTGAAAGTTCTATTAGGATGATTTTCATCGTTATAAACGAGCTTTCAATCTAAAACGGAAAATATATATTAGGCACCTTACAGAAATGTAGTGTAAACCTACTTCTTCCTCACAAGGTGCCTGAAATTCTTCTACATCGAAATTTTGATTCCTATGGAAGCCACTAC
Source organism: Pseudeuparius sepicola (assembly GCA_963920635.1). NCBI lineage: Eukaryota > Metazoa > Arthropoda > Insecta > Coleoptera > Anthribidae > Pseudeuparius > Pseudeuparius sepicola. The sequence goes on along the minus strand of OY987302.1, from coordinate 37,665,368 downwards.
AACAAATAAATAATTCAAGCATTAGTATTATTTGCGACCTACATAATTTAATAGGCGGATTGAAAATCCAGAGCTGAACCCATCAATAGATTTCGATTTCAGGTTGTATTGTCATTTCTTCTTCTTCCCACGCACTGTTAAAGGACATACCAAACCACAAAACATAAAAATAGGCCCAGCTGTGGTTCAGCGTAGATTTTTGCAATTCGCCCATAATTGGTTAAGAGCCAAGAAAATAAATGGGGAATTTAGTAATTATTTTCTAAATAAAAACCGTAAAAACTCTTTAGCCAAAACGATATAGTAAGCTACTCGTGAAAAAAAATCTAAAATGGACTAGGAACGCTAGTAGTTGGCTGGAAAACCGATTTAAATTTCTCTGAAGACTAGATGTTAGATAAAATCTAATTTGAAGTATGTATTTATAAAAAGGCCAAATATCACTTTTAGGGCAAGTAGCGCCACCTGTCGGCAAGGAGAGGCAAGAACATAAATGGGGGAGTTTTTTTGGGAATAGCAACACATTCATAAATACTGACGTTTTTAAACGGGTTGTGAAGAGAAAAATTATTAGTATCAGTAGTAGACAAAATTCTGGCTCACTTGCCCCATGTAAATCGCGGAAAGGCAAAAAATGCGCGCATTTGACCTCACTTGACCTTTCCATGAGACCCTAAAAATCTAAGCTAGTTGTGGCCCACTACATGGGTACCCCCCCGGACTGAGACCTTGATATCCTGACTCAGCTTCCCAACTTGTTGCGACTTCCCGAGGGAGGGAGGCCGTCTATAACAACATTGAGCCAGCACAATTATTATTTCTATCAATAAACAAAATGCAGTCATTGGTGAATCATTTGAATAAAAATTTGGTTTTCAAGAGATTTGGCAGTGTCCAAATTACGAAGGTGGTGAAAAATTTAACATAAAGGCCATGGAAAAATATGATAAGAAAATCTACGTGGGAATTGATGTTACCGCAAAGATAGACCGCACAGTTAACCCCCGAAATGAACAAGTAAGTACCGACCTCGGAGCGCCACCAACTTGAGGAATGATAAATTGTCTCCGCGATGAGGCAGCGGCAGGCTTATAAACGCCTGCGCGCCATACTCCATTTATTAGTAGATAGCTTGTAAAGAACGAAATTTAAAAAAAAAATACAAAAAATTTAAGTACCATTACTCGTAAACTATCAAGAACAACCCCACATAATGTGGTATCATTGAAAAGGTAATTTTGTCTACATTTGATATCCATTCACAGAAATAGTTTAACATTTTTGAGAAAATTTTGATTTAGCAAAATCCAACACCCTGTATAAATGGGAATATTTATGGCAATGAAAAAAAGCATTTTATAAACTTCAAGACCGTTAGTGATTATCTGCGAAGAAAAATCGTTCCCACCTTATTATACTGGGTGTTCACATGCGCTCAGATGTGACCCTATTTTTGGCTTTAAGAGCCTCTACAACCCATATATCATATTGCTGAATTTTCATAGCGCCATCCAAATATGCAATAAAAACATAGGATTGCATTTAAAAAACATAAGTTTATGTTACATACGGTCGATTTTATAAAGTGAAAATAATTTTAAAGTAGACATTTCAACGGTTAAAATGAACCCGGCCAAAATATTTATATCGAAAACTCACCAATAAAGTTTTACTTGGAAAAGTTTGAGTCTTTTTGTTTTTCGAAAAATGTGAATATCTCAGAAACTATTTGCTTCCCACATTCCAGTAAAATCAGGCTTATTCGATGCAAAAAAGGTCTACTTTCATAAAATTCCATGTAAATTGAGTCATTTTTACGAGGAAAAAAAATCAAAAGCGAAAAATCGGTTTTCTGAAATTTTCTGGGAAAATTTGAGGTTATGTTGAAAATGCCTTATACAAAAGTTTTAGATTATTTAATATCTACAACTTTTGTGTACGACATTTTCCCCTACGTCACGTTTCGCATAAAATCGTAAAAAACTAGACTGATTTAATGTTTGTTATTCTCTTTGCTTATAACCGAAAAAGTTAGTTGGAAATTGCTGATGGTATATAGCTACTTTTTCGTTCTTATTTAAGTGGGTTCGGATTCCTTTGTGACCTGAATTCGTTGCCCCGACAAACTATTCTCCCCTCCTAAATCAAACACCTTAAAAAAATCATACAATATTTATTTACCTAGGTAAAGTAACTGTGATAAGTTTATGACAATTCAAAATTTACATTAGTTGTAGAATTAAAGTTCAAAGTTAAATTTTAATAACAAACAAAAGAAGTTAAATTTTGGTGAATTTTTAAACGATAGAATTTCGAACGTCCTGTGTTTTTGAAAGTCTCTTGGAACTACTAGCACTTGAGGTTTGAGTGAAAGTTTATACTTGAGACTGTGACACTTCATCGGAGAATGTTCTGTGTTCGATGCGATGACCCTTCCCTTTCCTGATTGTTGATGTGACGACTTTCCTGCTACGAATTGGCCTTAACGGGTGGCTTGCAGTAGGCGCATGTGGTGACTAGCGAGAGCAGAGCCAATCTCAGGTATTGTGCAGATGTTGCCGTACCGTTTCAGTGCCTAGTTCAACAGCGTACTAGTCGAAGGTGGGTGTTCTTTGCTGTCACAGTGTCCACGTCTCCGTGTCGATGATGTACATAGATAACAAACCAACAAGAGCAGCAATTAGTCCAAGAATGCTAATATTTGTGAGATTAAATGTGTAGAATACACAGTGATTTATAAAATAGGTATACAAAATTCAACCTAAAGTAGAACTACTTATATTATGACTTAATTATTAAAAATAAAAAATCAAATTCAGCTGAATTTAGAACTTGCAATAAATTGCCAGTCGTTAACTGTAGTTATTATGAAATTCGATCCGAAATTATTTATTGAAGCTTGGAAATTATTAATGAAATTATGCCTTGAATATTAATATTTTTGGTAAGTGGACTCTCTAGAATTGATGCGAATTTATTAAGAAATTAATGAGAAATTAATGGCGAATTTGATCGGATAATATTTTACCGGGGGTAAAAATGACGTAAAAAAAGTAAAAAAGAAATCTATTGGTCAGGAGAACGAAACTCTTAGGTAGCTGTTTTTTTATAGATACCAAAAAAAGGTTATAACTGACAAGTTATACAAAAAAACAGCAACCTCGAGAGAAAATGGCCGCAGGTGAGGTGGTACTGAATAAAAAAACAATTTACGAAAATATGAAATATAAAATAAAAAACCACACTCACCTAGGCGATTTTCCTCCTCTAGTAGGCTTTGATCGATTCCTGGCCAACAGAACTCCGTTCCGAGCTCCTAGTCAGCTTATGGCGACGTCAGTTTTGCAATGGCGGCGTTCACTCCGCCGTGAAACAAAAGAAAACCAATTTAATCACCCCAACCAGGCACTACAATGAAAATACTTCACCAAAAACAAATTACCCGTACTACCGATCAAATTCGCGATTAATTTAGACCAAAATGCTAAAAACCAAACGAGAAAAATATTCAGAAAAGGCGACTGCCACTAGAGAGTACCGATCAATTCGAGAGTGAAAAATGATAAGGGGCAGAGGCACGCTACGTCGTTTGATTCATTCCATACAACCGTGGTACATAAAAAAGTGCAGCCAATCAGAATCGAGCTGCCGGAGTCAATTGACGGTTTATTTCGAATGATTCTCTTTACTTGTACAGTAAATAATAACAAAACAAATGCTATTATATTTAAAGCAATTTAACATACTTACTTCTATTCAATCTGTCCGCAAATATTTACATAATAAATTCCACTGACTGTTCTAACAAATAATGAAAACGTCGATATTTTCTGCGGGTTGCGCTACCTACTACAAGAGGTCGCTGGCGGTGCGCTCGCGAAATAAAATTGTTTATAATTCGAAATATCAATAATTTAACAAGAAAAGGTAAGCTATACCATCCTATAATAGGTGTGCATTCTTAGTTTATGCCTGTCTGGATTGAAATAAAAACCTTGTAACGGGTTTCTTGGAATTTACAAAAAGATCCGTTACATGCTATGACCCTAACTTAATTTTCCGGCCTGTTAGTAATTTTATTTTTTTAGCCTTTAAAATTCTCATGGGCACTAGCCTATATTGCGTGCCACCGAAACGGTAAAATATACGTAAAACACGCTGATATTTACCCTCCTATTAACCTGCTTAATTAGTAACATAGTTTTAGCTCGTATTATGTTAAAAAACGTTCCATCTTTATCGACCAGCTATTGCGAAGTCTTTGAAACAAACCTTGCGCAATAATTATCAACTAAAAAATTTTGTAATCTGATATCTGAATTATACTTACATAATAAGATCAAATGAACTTACCTTAAGTGAAGCTCGATCTTGATTATATTCGGCCTCGTCGAAATAAATAATTATAACTTTAGTATCCCCTGTACAGGGTGGGCCAAATTGGACACTTTTAAAGGGAAACTCATATTTTTGACGGAGATAGACAAAAACTGATATCGGTGTCTGAGGCTCATTTTTTATGATAAACTTAATGGCGAAACCGCAAATCGATATCTGTCACCGTTCTTGAGTAACAGGGCGTTTTTCGAAAATGTGCGTTTTCGAAAAGTGGCCGTAACTTTTTTCGGGTTGAAAATTTTGTGTTTCTGTAAAAACATTCTTAAAGCACTTTTTTACGTATAATCCAATGCTGCTGCTACATTTTTTTCTACTCAATGGTTTAAGAGTCTCCGATAAAAAATATTATTTTTTAAATGGAACACCCTGCATATTTTTGCATTTTTTTAATAGAGCAAAAAATTTACCATTGTAAAAATATATAACACTTAATGATTTACTTAAGTAGTTATCAATTTAATAGCTTTTATGATTTCATGTGAATAATTGGAAGCACGCCCTTTCAACAAGTAGGCTTTGGACGGTGAGACAATGAAACAACCGTGGAAAAATGTTTACTGTTACCTAGGTATAGTGTGTACGGATTTATACCGTTGACCTTTCTGAAATAAATAAACTACCTGATAATACCCCATTGTATATAGGTATATTTTAATATATTACTGGGATGCAGGGTGCAGGGTCGGCTTAAACATTATTGAGATATTATTTATTTATTTTTATTTTAAAATAAGTAGACATTCTAAACTATACTAAAATCGAGCAACTCTTACACCTGGCGTAAACAAGAGCACGTGACTTGAAATATTCACCAGGGCAGGCAGGCAGAATCTGCATTTAATTTTAGTTTTACAATGTTTACATCAAAATATTTCGGAAAAGAATTATTTGCTTAATTAAAATGGTTCAAAACATCGATAAAATTATTTGTGGCAGTGTCTAAATAGCTGAAAACAACAAGATAAAACCGCATAACTGCACTTTTGGGATCGTACGGATTGCTCGATTTTAGTATAAATGAAAATACAAAACAATGAATAATAATATTTTATTAAATATATTAAATTATACAGGTACGATATAGAATTTAATAAAATACATACTTAAATTTACACATTTAGATTAAAACACAGCACAATGTAGGAGTTTTACAAATTGACTTGTCGGTATAAAGACATAATTAAATTTGGAAACCCAATTATTGTTCCTTACTCCATTATAGTTCTGTGTCACTATCACTTTTATCCTCATCTAAACTTATTATCAGTGGTTAAAAATTTGTACGCATACACATATAAGAATTGTCCACCTTAATTACATGTTGTATACAGTTTTTCCAAATGTCCGCAGAGATGTTACTTACTGTTATTAATTCTACTACAGATATATTTAATGTGGGAGAAATATTATTTCTTCTAATATTTGATTTTAATTGATGCCATATTAACTCAATGGGGTTAAAAATACAGTAGTAAGGGGGAAGACGCAACACTACATGTCCATTTTCAGCTGCAAGTTTGTCACAGACGTATTCCCTATCAATTTTGAAAGCTTTTAAGACTTCCAAAAGATCCTGTTTTTTGTATGTTTCTTCAAAATAAATATCATTTTCTATCATGAAATCTTGAATCTCCGCTTTAGTACTGCTACAATTGGGGATTGTTTTTAGTTGCCTGCTATGATAACGCGCATTGTCCATTACAATAACGCTATTTTTTGGTATATTTTTCAAAAGACGATGTTCAAACCAATCTTCAAACAGTTTTGCGTCAGTGTTTTGGTGGTAATCTAAGGAAGAGACTGCTATGTTTTTAGCTGAAAGCAAAAGACAGTTCGGAACAAACCCATTTTCTGAACCTGCATGAATTATCGTAATTCTTTTGCCTTTAGGGGCCCTGGTTTGACAGTTTTGTGAAAAATCAACCCATCCTTTTTTTGCAGTGTCATGGGTATCAAACCATGTTTCGTCAATGTAAATAATTGGGCGATTTTCTGCTCTATATTGTGTAATAGCTGTTAGAGATATAGTAGATATTGATGACGCCATTCTCGTAAACGTTGAGATTCCATTAAAGTTTGTCTTTTATTAATTGTGCGTTATAAATCCCATTTTGAACAGCATTTTTCTAAGGGTCGTAATACCACAAGAAATGTTTGTTTCGTCGTTCTTCTTTAGGGAAACCAAGGTGGGTACAGATTGTTCTTCATACATTTGGTAAATCTTTCTTCTTAATATATCCACATCATACTCGTCAATACTTCTTATTGTGCCGGAGTCACTGCGCTTTTTTTGAGAATAATAGGTTTTAATACTATGTCCCTTACCGAAGATAGAGGAGTATTTGTTAAGGCAGATGTCTCCGCTAAAGCATCTCTGGAATTAAGGCCTCTTGCCAGCAACGATTGATACACATTTTTAATTATTTCTTTAGCATCAAGAGATAAATGCTTTCTTCTGAACATGACACTAGATGACCCACTATCAGCACAAAGCACAAGCACCAGAACGCCACACTATAACACTAAGACAAGACTAATACAACGCTGATACAATTACCTATACAGGGTTAACTATGACTTAGTACAAAAAATTTTACCACGTGCGCAGGGTGGCTTAAGAAAACATAGAAAAATATTTTTAGATTTTTTTACGATCTTTAAAAAAAAAGGGTAAAAACCCCTATTTTCCCTGTAAATCTCCGCCTTGAATGACGTCATCCAATTTGGCTTCGGAACGTACTGACAGCTGTAAGTGATTTTCCGCGGTGTTGCCATTGATTTAGGAACGGTGAAAATACCTTTTTACTCAAACAAATTTAAAAAATACATAATAACAATCGATTTGAATCTGTACAGAAGCAGCGCTATTAGATTCCCCTTACCTTAGCTCGTATTCGGACCGGTCCCTAATAGTCTCGCGGAAAGCGGAGTACCGCGTGACACCACAAGCCGTCTCCCTTTATACCTCCGGAGCTCCTCTGATGAATTCTTGTCCACCATCTAACCTCTTCTGAAGCCTCGGCGCTATGAATTAAGCGACGTATCGGCCGGGTCGAGTCTTTTTTTTTCGACTGATCCCCGTTCGTCACTTCACAACTTACTAGCTAGGCAACTGTACATACATTATGATGGGCATGGATCGGCACCGTCGCTTATCAATGAGACAAGTAGGTAGAGGTTGGCGTGGTGCGTAATAATTATCGATATCGATTGAGTCTTCAAAAAAAATAACTTTCATAAGCAATCTTATTGAAAATCTTCTAAATTAAACAATTCTGTGATTTCTTAATGCCGGCGTTATTGGACTGAACGCTTTGCAATACAGACCGAACGCCTGTGTGTATCAAATCGATACATAGTTTTGTTCAACGTCGCATCTCTAATCTAATATTGCGTGACAGTTCACACTAGTTTCGCTAGTAGCCGACGGAGGGCATTTGCGAATGTAACCTCGCGTTATTTCCCAATTTGGTCTTGATTTTCGCGGCAAATCGTTCAGCGTCTTTGTGAAAATGCCGGAGTATTCGGACGCCGAGTTAACGGACATGGTTATAATGTACGGGAGATGCAATGAAAGTGCACATCGAGCTGCAGAATACCGTATTCGTTTTCCTAATAGGGCAAATATGCCTAACCCACGTACTTTCGTGAACGTTGTACAACGTATGCGAAACACTGGTGTTTTGCAAGCTCGAAGGGGTGGACCTGGAGGGCAAATGAATATGGACGATGTTGAGTCAGTGCTTGATTTGGTGGAAGAGCAACCTTCCATAAGCACTACAGCTATTGCAAGGAGATTAGGAATATCTCAGAAAAAGGCAAGTAAAATAAAACCAATAAAACTGACTTCTACCAAAGACTATCCCATGTGATGGGATTGTCTTTGTTGCACCTAATGCCTAAATAAAATTTAAAATGTAACAATAAAATTATTGACAGGCATGGAGGATTCTAAGGGAAAACGGCCTTCACCCTTATCACATACAAAAGGTCCAAGCATTAGAAGCAAATGATTTTCCGGTGAGACTGACCTACTGCACTTGGCTACGTGCTCGAATCGCCCAAGACCCAAACTTTGTTTTCAACATTCTTTGGACAATGAATGCTGCTTCACACGTGCTGGGGTTTTAAACACGTATGTACATTTTTACTTACTTAGCTTTTTCTCTTCCATATTATCTTTTTTATTTATTATAAAATTGGCTATGTCAATCCTAACGGATTCGCCAAAATTGTGAATATTTATAATTTCTGGTTTTTTTTTAGACACAACAGCCATATTTGGTCCGATGAGAACCCACATGCGGTTCGGCGGTTTAATTTCCAACGTCGGTTTTCCATCAATGTTTGGGCAGGAGTTTATGGAGATCGATTAATTGGACCATACATTCTACCGGAAAATTTAAACGCTGAACGATACTTGGATTTTCTGACAAATGTTTTGTTTGCTAATTTGCCACTACAAGTACTGCATGACATGTGGTTTATGCACGATGGTGCACCAGCCCATTTTGCGAGACCTGTTCGTGCACTTTTAGATGACCAATGCCCCAACCGTTGGATCGGACGAGGAGGGCCAATTGCATGGCCGCCGCGATCACCAGACTTGAATCCAATGGAATTTTTTATTTGGGGATTCATGAAGGCGATTGTGTACGAGCAGGAAATCGACAACGAGCAGCAGTTACGTGAACGAATTGAAGGTGCAGCTGTTCAAATCCGGCATCATGGACTTTTTGCACGTATCCGGACTTCTTTAGTTAACCGAGTGAATTTGTGCATCGAAGTTAACGGCGGCCTCTTTGAACAGCTACTGTAGTGCTTTGCATGTGCAATGTGTGCTAGTGCAGTTGTGATTTTTTGGTTTTGGGTTTTCCTGGCGGAGGGGGATCCACCTCGTCGTGGTCGTCAGGCTGAGTCCCTCGCTTCAAACAAAAGGAATAGCCGAGGGAAACCAAGAGATCCCCAACAGATTTAGAAAATGTGAATGTTGTGTTGTGTGACTTTTAATGTACAAAAGCAAGAAAACAGAAAATGGTGCAATACAATCCTGGAAATGTCAGTAAGGTAGGTGTTTATAGACATTCTACATGTTCCTTAGAAAGTAATCGTTTTTAAAAGGAAATCGAAATTTTGTGGTGAATCCTCGGATAAATTGATAGACGTGGCAACGCCGCGCTATTTCACTACCCGTCACTACCATTGACATACGCGAAATTTTAAGACACGTCACGCGGGCGTCCATAGGCGGCGTTTTTTGAGGGGTTTAATACAATGGGCTCGTATACTTCGGACAAAAATAATATTTTTTTTATCTATCGGTAGAAAATGACAAATTTTATAAATAATACTTTCCCGCCAAAGGTTGTGACGTAGTTTCCCTTCCTTATACAAGGGGTATTTCATAAATTATAATGGCATTCTGATATATTTTGTTAACATATTATGGTATTATTAAATACCTGATGTAACTATTATTAAAAGAATTTATTATTCTTAATATCTTTCAATATAATTGCAATGCAGATCATGGTAATTAACAAAAATATCATCATTATATTAATACATTCTACACAACCCCGGTAGCCAGGAAAAACGGCCATGCAAGTTTGGCAATATTGCTTAGCCCCGTCAAATAAATGGTCAACTTTTATTTACGAGGATTCATTTGACACTCAACGTTTGACGTGTGAGAACTTAGGTTATACAGTTCAAATTTGCACTGCAAGTTTGTGTTATTATTTGAATAGTCTTTTACATAGCAAATCGAATTTTTCAAAGTATGGAGCAATAAGGATTTGTGAAGGCGACATCGGACAATCTGCCATATTATGTGGAATTGGAAATGGTGTGTTCGTTTATTAAACTCCGGGGAGACCTCGGAGGATCGGCCATGCTGCGGCTTTGCCGCCGCAATGTTCGCCCGCTTCGCGGCCTCACGTCCGCCCCAGGCAGGATTCGCCGCCTAAATCGAAGCCGTGGGTTTGCGTCCCTGCCCGCCTCTCCGGTCTCTCTGCTATGATTGTAGAACGATTCTTCTTTTTAGGTTCTGCATATTTGTCATTAACATAATGAAAATATCACTTTAGGCATGAATTATTATTCAAACTTTACTATCAAAAGGTAACCAATTAGGGAAAGAATGGACACAACATAATTTACAGTTTATTTAGCAATAAGTTACAATACAACTTAAGAGGGGGTTGCCGACAGCGAAAGTGACGTTAGATTTCGTATTTTTTTAAGTTGTATAACATAAAATCTAATAACATTATACCTGGCAAAAATTTAGTACAAACATCTCTGTCTTCATTTTAATCATAAGATCTTACAAGCAGTGTTTTGTTTTATAGGTTATGAAAATCTTGAGAAAAATAATAATTCCAGTGCATATGCTTTTAAGATCTTATGATTAAAATGAAGACAGAGATGTTTGTACAAAATTTTTGCCAGGTAAAATGTTGTTAGATTTTATGCTATACAACTTAAAAAAATACGAAATCTAACGTCACTTTCGCTGTCGGCAACCCCCTCTTAACTATTTAACTTAAATAAACTTGATAAAATTAAAGGCCTCACACAATAACCATTATGTGATCTAAAAGGTATATTAAGAGGCTACGATACTTATGAAATCCGCCTGAACTGCCCGACTCAATTCAGGACAAACGTCGCTCGATTAGATATGCCTATCCTTTTCCTTCCTCTAGTCCCCACGACTCCCCACTCCAGCCTGCCCCTTCATAGTGCTACGATTGAGGAGCAGCCGGTCGTAGTTACTACACTGAGAAAAATCTGTCATTTTGTAAAAAAACCCTGTTTAATTCAATATGAGATATTATTCCTCAAACTCAAGCAGAAGCTTTTTTGTAACTAACAATAATCAATTCAATGACAATTGATATTGAATTCTAATGAATAATTTAAATGTAATATTTTATTTCAATAAATAGGATGTTCTGGAATTGATTCTACAATATCTCTTTTCTAAGCACATTCTTTTGTCAGAACAACATAACACATAACGTTTCATGGTGTTGAATTGAATAGGGGTACATTTGACTGTTCATTATACTGAAATTACAACTACTGTCACTGAATTTTTGCTGAATTTGTAATAATTGTGGGTACTTATATCAATTATAATTATTAGTAATATATAATATTATTGCCTAAATAATAAGCAAATGATGTGTAAAATGCAAATCAAGTTGCTAGTGTAACAACTTATAATTGACAAAACAGAAATGTAGCAGATGAGATCATTAAATTAATAACGTTTAATATTAGTGAATACAAGTTCTAGTAACCCCCAGTTTGTTAATAGCCATTCACTTGCACAGTGTTCATTATGACTACGAACGATATAAAATGTAGGGTTGATTCAAAACCTTTGCGATCATTAATTTGCGATCATTGATTTTGGTAAATTACTCAGTCAAGGTCACAGCTTTTTTTACTAACGTGTTTGTAATAGGATATTAGTTCAGTCGAGTAAAAAGTACTTGATTCAATCTAACTTGTATTTGACATGAATTCTAATATGAAAATTCTAAGAATTTCTTGAATACCATAAAAATTGAAAAACATGATTTATTGATTATATTGATGAATACCTATAAAAGTTGCAATTAAGTTGTTTTGTTCATCCAATGAATTATAATGTTTTTTCAGTTGCTTCTGGGGTACTCTTAGATAGTTTGGAGTAGTCTGAGGGTGAGAATTATTATTATTTAAATAAAATAAATTTAATTGTTTAAATAAAACATGAGACATTTTAAAACCGAGGTTATGCTTTCATTGTAGTATGCCAATTTTAGTATCGAAGTGACAATACGTCTTCTTAACGGAAATTTAAACTATTTTAAACTTATTGGTTCATCTGCAATTATCTACGTCAAAAGTATAGATTAGATTAGAAAAGTGACTATATACACGAACTCACTAAAATCACAACAGTCTTTTTTTCCTGTGTAGATAATATGAAATAATAAGTCAGGTGCCGGCCGCCGCCGACGGGTCACACGAGTCTCGCCGATGCCGACGAAGAAGCGCGAATATTTAAAAAACGACGGTGGCCTGTTTGCTTTATTGCAAAAATGACATTTTATAGAAGGCGTTCACTTTTCGTTGGCAACACACTGCATAGCTTTTTGGCGTCGAAGCAATTTTACTATTATTTTTCATATCAGCAAACGTGCATAGGTACTTTGAAGAGTTCGTGTATAAAAAACTTCTGTAATTGCTCAATTATAAAATCTAAATTAACGATTCGATTACCGAATTCTTCTTGAACCACGTTAGGGTCAGTTGAACATCTATCAATGTTTGATTGGATAATTATTGTTCTGCATAATAGTGTTGTTACGACTAAAAAAGTGCGTCTAAAGTCTACTTCTATAAAATGTTTTATATACTTAGTATTCCATATTTATATTTGTGTAATAATAAATAAATCTAACTGAAAACTTTCTACACTGTAAGAGCAGTGTCCAGAGATATACTTTCTAGACTTTGGTAAGAGTTCACTTTAGAGGGATTAGAGTGAATAGGCCATAGGTATAATATTATATCACAACTATGATTTGTTTATTTAAAAACAGTAAGCGGTTTCGTTAATCTATAAAATTACATCATCAATGATTACAATATAAGATTTAAAAAAGTAAATAAATAAAGGATAATCACTTATAGTCCAAGAGCTTGCAGGAAATTTGAAGGAGATACTTGAAAAAAGATTATAATTATGTAAATGTTTTTAATTGTTTCAACTTTGACTTGTGGCTGAATGTATATATTTCAAATATATAATGGCTAGGTAAGTAAAGGTTCTTTATTTATTTATACATATACCTACTACCTGCCCTGAGGATATAGGTAAATTTATAGAGTTGCGAAACCGGTCTCCGTTTTTAAATAAAGTAATAGTTTTGAGATAATAGGAGCTATTAATTTCTAATCCCTTGTAAATGTTTCATTCAAAGCCCTGTTTTTCCCAGAAAGTTTGTTTCTCAAACCCTATGCACCTGCACTTATACCTAAATCCGAATAATAAGTGTGCAAAATGCAAAATATGTGTTAGTACCCTAGTACCCCTCTCTCAAATTCTGGGAATCATATTAGGTACGGGAATAAAAGCACACAAGCCCACAAATTACTCCTATTGGTTTCACTGTGACTGTTGCAACATCATTATCAAACATTATAGGTATTCTTGCAATGACTGCCGTTCAGTTTCAGAACCTGACAAATCTGAATTATCGAACATCCTAAAAAATGTATTAAAATGTCATAAATTCGACAGACTGGAACAATAAAATGTACCTTCTATTTTTGTTTTGCCCGATTTTCAACTCAAATGACTTTCGAACAATCTTCTAACGAAGAAGTTTCTAAAACTGACTGGGTGTCAGAATTATTATCGTTCCCTCTGGAAAGTATATAAATTAGCTTTTATCATGCAGCGATTTGACACAATAATCGTATTACATAGGATATTATTCGTTTTCAAAAAATGCTTCATATCACCCATTTATTTGACAAAAATATTACTTGTACCTATCACATTTTTAAAGTAAAAATCAAGCGCACAATTTGGTCTAGAATTTAAATTTACTCTTTTTGCACGACCAGGCCATTTTATGCCCTAGGGATTAAACCATTTTACACAAAAGCAAAAAGTACTTTGTGAATAATAATTATTTATTTATTATTCCTGGAGGAATAATAATAATGAGTATTATTATATGCCAGTCGACATACATAATGTAATGTTCTAACATTCAAAACAAGCGAAACACAAATAAGGGAGACAGACTAATAAAATGAAAAATGAAACATCTGATATCGATTGAAAGTTCCCCTGACGTGGTTCCCGAGCCCGGTGAAGTAGGCCGAAGTAGGGGGAGTAGGGGAACCACGAGTTCCAGCGAACGCCCGCCCGCCCGCCTATCTCCGTACGTCTAATTCCTGCTCGGATGGCCAATTCACGGATCATTTTATTGCCGGGCAATGAGTTCGTAGTTTTCAAATCATAGCCAAACGAACAAACGTATCGACTTGAAAGTAGTCTTAAAATAATGTTATCGAATGCCTCAATCGTCGTTGTGTCTTTCGAATTATTTTTGAGCGGCGGAAATACTCGAAATTCTTAACCGAATATAGTCGAATTTCGGGTATGTTTGGCATTTTTTTTAACAGTGTCGCATTAGTCCTGCACAGTTCGTGATACACAACGACGATTCTTCATAGTTTTATCTAAGCGACAAAAAAAAATCAAGTGAAAATATTAAGAAATGCAAGTAGGAGATGTAAACTACGAAACCCTTGAAAATAGGGGGTATCGTAGCGCCTTAATTGATGATTTACCCTCGAATGTATGTTGAGCATTGCAAATTCTCGAATTCTCGTTCGTCTCGCTGAGGCACAACTTCCTTTTTAAAGATAATCTTGCTTCCCACAGTTTTGAAGAACATCCAATTCTTAGCATTACGCTCAAGCTAAAAAAAAGATAAATGTATCTTACTATTCTTATACAAAAATTATTGCAATAAAAGTTGCTCGATTAAAGAGTAAGTAATATAATATAAACTATAAATACTGAATATTACTATAAACTTTTAATCTCTATATATGTAATAAAAATTATTAACAGGGGTTATAACCCAAGACAGTAAGTAAGTATAAAAAAAAAAGAAGTGAAAGTACTTGAAACTATATATAATAGATAATATGTACTTACGTTGAAATGGTCTTCGCATCAATACAAAAACTTTTTCTTCATTGGAAGGCCAACTGTTTCCAACCACCGTTTTCGGCGAATTTCGTCGGTAGGCACCAATAAAAACAATTTTCCAGAGTTTCTGCTGGTTTTTTCACAAGAGGGAACGAACAACCTCCATGACCATATAACGAAGCGCAAACTAGTAAATAACTAGTAGGATCACTTGCTTATTTTCTGCTAACGCATTGGGCAAAGGGCTGATAATCTTCGCAGGTAGAAACGTTTTCAACTATTGATAGTTTGATAGCGGTTATATTTATAAAGGTTAACAGGCCAGGTCTGTGCCCCAGGTCTAGAGATGTGTCAATCGTGAATGATTCGATCACTTGAAAGTATTGATTGACCGAATCTCAACATATCGAAACGATACAATAATTATGAAGCAGTCGGTTATTACCGACACTCCACAGTCCACACATCGAATGATCAACGGTTGAACGAACTAAGACCGAACGAACGTTTCGTCTCGTGAATTGTAAAACAGAAACGGCTGATTTAAAACCTCAAGACTGAATTAAGCCAATACCGTAAGCATGCTCCTGACTAGGGACCTACTATGACTGAAGTGATGGAAATGAACGATTGATTGAAATGATTCGATCTTTTTTGAAATCGGTTACTGATTGATTCAGTCGTAGTTAGAGGTTTAAAATTTCCGGAAAAATTGATCGTCGGAAAAAACCGGTTTTTTCCCTGGAAAATTTGGAAAAAAACGGAAAAAAACAATTTTTTTTTAATAATACATAATAAAAAGAAATAAAATAAATACTTTTGAATAAAATAATTTATATAATATATAATAAAAAGTTAAAAATAATTACCTATTGTTTTTAGTTTTTTATTGTTGATCAATACGTGTTTTGTTTATTTAATATGTTTTAAATGAAGCATTACTATCAAAATATGTTATTTTTAGACTCCTTGAGGTTTTCTCGAGCAAAATATGTAGGTATATCAAAATATAATTTGAGTGTTTCTTCAACTTTCTTTGTTTATGTTGTTTATTTGAATTTTATCTGAAATTTTCCAACTTTCCATTTTTTTCATTTTTTGGGCTTCGGAAAAAAAACTTGTTTTTTCCAATTTTTCCTGTTTTTTTTCGTGATGTTAAACCTCTAGTCGTAGTAAAATGAACGAATTACCCATCTCTACCCAGGGCATTTTATTTGACGGAAGACGAAGAGGGGACGTTTAAAGGCGATTCTATCCATTGCAAAAATAAAAAAAATGTGGTATACGAGCCCATTTGAAAAAAAAAATTAGGCTTAAGACAAATGTTAGAAAATTTTTGAAAATTTATTTTGGCAAGTCTAATTTTTCTTTATCTGCCATAAAAATTTTTGTACTAAGTGATAGTTAACCCTGTATTTATAAGGATAAAAAAATACCTGTTTCAAATTGTATACATATTATGAATTACGGTTGCAGGTATATACCTACTCCGACCCTGTACGTGAAGCGAAAAGATCAATATCCGGTTCCGAAAAGGATTTTACAATTGTCTGATAAACCTCCGAGTGTGTTTTATATTCGTGATTAAAGGTCCGCTTCGACGTTGTCCGCTGACTTTATGTAAGACGCATATACAAAATTTTTTCTTTTTTGCCATATTTCTCTTGCGAGCCTGTTAAGTTGACCATATTGAACACTTCTCATCCCGTTTATATAAGCCACTGCGGTAGTATTGTCAACTCGACATAAAATGTTGCAATTGACAAATTTTTTGCAAAACATTTTAACCCAAAAAACACCGCTAAAAGTTCTAAATAATTGATGTGGAAATCTTTTTCAATACATGACCAAAAACCGTGCGATTTACTTCCGTTACAATAGATACCCCATCCCGTTTTGGAGGAATCGCAATATATTTCCAGTTTGAACTGTTTGCTTCTGAATGGTTTTTTTTTGATTTTTTTGATATTATCCAACCATTTCCGCCATTTCCTTTAAGTGCTATGAATTTTTCCTTTTCGAACATTTTTGTATACAACCATCCGTACAGGACACACCGAAGTTAAGATATGAATGAATGAATTGGGCAAAGTCCCTAATTTTGCAATATTTCTTTTGTTTCATTTTTTGAATATATTTTCTGCATTGCTATGAATAGGAAGCAGAAAATATGCATCTTTTAAGTCCAATGTAGACATAAAATAATTTTTTGAAACTATACATTCAACTGTTCTCCTATCTTCTAACTTAAAGTGGAGACGTTATATGAAACTATTTAATGATTTCAGATTAAGAATTAATCTCGGAGACCCATCTGGTTTTTGGGTAAGAATGATATTTGATAAGTATTGTCCCTTACATGGCTTTTCTTTTGATATTGCATCTAATATAAGCAGTTTTTTAATAGAATTTTTAATTTCGTAAAATTCAGTAGGATACCATTTAAATTCCTTAGGAGCCACAGTCTGGTTAGCGATCGCCATAAAGGGAATCTTTATTCCTTCCACCCACGATATAAACTTTTGGTTGGTGGCAATTTTCTTAAAGTTAAGGGAAAATACTTAAGTCTACCTGTTGTGGTGTTAATTGCGGTATCTGCTGAAGTTGGGTTTCGGTTGCAGCTTCTCTGTTTTCGTATCCTCTCGGAATTTCGGCCGATTCTGTTGGGTGTAGGAGCCTCTGCGACGGTACTTCTGATATTGTTGCTGTCCACCCTGAAGAGGCCCCTATTGTAATGGTCGTGACGGACTTTTCCAGTTTAAAGAACGAGTGTTCGTTTTAATACCCTTTTTTGGTTTTTTAGGTTTTGGCTTTAAGGCCAACGATGCCCTTTCCAGGCTCCTGGAAGCTTTGACTCGATCTGTCCCAAACAACCATTCATCTATTGAGCTTTCCTCGAGGGTATGTTTTAAATCTTTGTTTAAATTGTAGGAGGCCAGTTCTCTTCTTGAGATAGATTCGGAATGATGAACGTCTATCAGGAGTCATGAGGCATCACATAGTCTCTTTATAATCTGTAGATTCTCCCCCCCTCCCCTTTTTAACAAGGAGGACATTACCTGGCCAATCGCAGAAAGGCTTGAAGCAATCTGCTTTTGCAATAATGCAAGTCTGTTATCTCGCCTTGTTACGGACTCTGATATCGCTGTTGATATCATAACGTTCAAGTTTGGTGCTGTCAATATTGTGTAATTTTCGGGTTCGGATATTTTTAAATAATATTTGGTCTTTCCTCATCCAATAGTCCGTTTTTCAATATTCCCGACCATCTCTGTGCTAAGTCAGTTTGCAAAAGTGGTCCTATATCTACTTTCTCGGCTACATCCGATCCCAATAGCGCCAAAGGTTCTTCGCTAAGTTCTTCCTGAACTTCCATATTTTGCCCCACTTCGGCTTCGACCGCATCTTCGGTGTCAACCAATTGATCTAAAGGATAATTAATATCTTGTTCCAACCGAATTTCAACTATTTTATTTTTCGATGTCACAATTGAAATATAAAGTATTTTGGGTCTTTGACATCACCATCAGAATAATATGCAGTTCGTCGTCACAGATGTTTTGAGCTGCAAGGAGTGTAGTACCTACACTGTACCCTTATTTATTAAACACTCATTTTTCATCGTCACAGATGTAAAAAATGAGGGATTGTTACATGTTCCGTAACTTCCCTGTTACGGCCAAATTTTCAGGTCCATCTTCTACATGAATTTCTGACTGAACTTCTACTGAACACGGGTTTCTCGAGTGTGAACTTTCTTCGTAACTACTGTCGGTGTTAACTTCAGTTTCATTTTCCAAATAACGAGCTTCCTCGGGAGAATCGTCGCGTTTGGATTTTTTATTTCTAGTCCCACGAATTTCTCGCTCCAATCTTGGAATTTTCTTCCTTAGACTTCTTGTGTTGTCGCCCTCATCGCCTTTTGACCTTTTCGAATGTTTCGGCATTTTAATTTGCACAAATTAACGATATGCTTAGCTTGGCACACGAAAGAAGAATGAGTAAGTACGAGTGATATAATCAGCGCGGGGTTTTTGCTTGAGTTCGAGGCCGAATATAATTAAATAAATATTAATAAAAAACATATTTATTTCAAAACTAAAATTTGTGTTTGAGGTATCATAATATCAATGTCCAATACATACAATTCCCTCACCCCAAAACAAGAAGTGAATATTTGGTACCTTTAGCTCTACATAGTCTCGTTCAAATTGTGAGAGCGCGGCAATAAATAAGGCACCTACAAAAAATGTATTTATTTATTTTAATTTATTTTTTGTACTTTTTGAGATTATTTTGAGTAGATACCTAGGTAAAAAAAAACATTATGCGTTGAGCCAACACCACCTCTACTAAAGCCAAACAACAACAGCGCTACGTCACGCTGACGTCACTGCCTAGAGGCTATCAGTTATAAGTTGTCAAATAATGTCAGTCGTGCGTCGTGTCGTGCTTCTTGCGATATAACTTATTTGTTTATTTATAGCAAATCACAGAATCATAGTCTTGCATCATTTGTTGTACTCGGCATTGTGTAACTGAAAATGGTGAACAAATGTTGTGTACCGGGCTATGCCGGTAGCATATTCGGAATTCGCCGACACATTAGCCGCTTCGGAACAATTCGGGTGCTGCGATCAGAGACTCGTAAAGTGCAGACGTATTAGACTAATACGTCGGCGATTTACCTTGTAAGTATTTGCATAATCACTGCAAATTCGTAAAGTACAGACGTATTAGATTAATACGTCGGCGATTTACGAAATAACGGAAACATTGTATTGTATTAATATGGACTTAAGTGTAAATACGAAAGTTGAAGGGAATTGTGACCCCAATGCGGTTATCATGTCCTACTTTCCGTGACAGCTGCCATTTTTGAGATATGACACAAATATGTGTTTTTTAAATGGAAACCATAGCCGCGTTCCTTTTGCCACTTTTCTTAAGAATTCTTACTTTATCTCAGTTGGTGGCAGTTCCTATTACAAATGATAATGTAAGCTAAAGTGAGATTTTTTACCTCCCCCTTCACCCTTCAAGCACATCCTCGCGAGGCCACTCACTATCGAGCATATTGGCTGAGTTTGATAGTGAGGAAAATGACTCTTTCACAAGTATGAGCCTTTGACAGGAAAAACAAACTGAGTGGCTCGGATAACAACTGAGCTAAAGTTCTTAGTGTAGGGGCAAAAGGAACGCGGCTCATATAGTTGGTCATGGTCTCAAAAATCAGGCATTTTTAGAGGTTTCCACGTTATAGGGCGAGTTTTTAAAGTCAACACAAATATGTGATGGGAACCATCAAACCTGTGCAAAAATTTTTGAATGCCCAATCACATTGCATTGATGGATTCCATCACATATTCATGCTGACTTTAAAAACTCGTCCATAATACTGGATAATGGTTATTCAGAAAAATAAGGGAAATATCTATGGTTTCCATTAAAAAACAGGAGTTGAGTCATATCTCGAAAATGGCAGCTGTCACGGAAAGTAGGACGTGATAACCGCATTGTGGACACAATTCTCTCCAACTTTTGGTTTTTGCACTTTTTATCTAAAATCAGAAACAACGAAGCTAAATGGATTAGAATAAATCGGCAAAAATTTCGTTTTTTCAAAATATCTAGTAAGCCATGACTTTTTTCGAACATCCAAAAGGTGCCTTAAATTGGGCACACAAAACTTCACTTCTTTCCCCATTTAACCTTCTCTCTATCTCCGCTAGTTTCAGATTCTAGTAAAATCAGGCTTAATCAATGCAAAAAACGTATGCAAAATCACAAAATTTCATGTAAATTGAGTACCTAATTTTTAGGAGAAAAAAAAAACGAAAATCAGATTTCCGCCATTTTCTCGGAAAATTTGAGGTTATGTTGATAAATGCTTTATAATAAGTACCTATGAAAGATTTTTTTTTTAATATCTGCTACTTTTGTGTTGAACGTTGAACACTTTCAGCTATAAGGTTATACGTTTCGCTCAAAAATTGCAAGTTTCAATCCCTAAACAGCACCACCATTTCATTGATGCCGTGTTTAATTTTTGTTTTATTCTCTTTGTTATGACCCTAACTAAATTTTCCTGCTTGTCCTTGCCTGCGAGTTATGGACATCAAAATTGCCGACTTTACTACAAAAATCGCCCGATTCGCAAACGCTGCAAATCGGCATATATCATATTCATATTATATAAATATCGCGGTGAAAGAACCCAATACAGTCATAATTGTAATAAAATACAGCACGTTACTCTGCCCATTGTCTGTACGAATTTCTACAAATAAAAGTCGTTTTTAAAAATCGTGTTTCCGAACCCGCGATCATAATTGGCGCTGCGAACAGGATCGCCGTACGGCATCCCCGAGAAAATTTGCCGGTTCGTTTCAACGGTTTGACGGCGAAAAACAACTGCTAGAATCCATCAACCCCTACAGAGTGCCGAGGAATGAAGAACATCTACAGAATATCTCTATTCCTGTAAGTAATCTTCCATTTTCCATGAGCTCTGAGTACCCTGAAGATTCTTTAAGTGCAGTAATTGATTTAGCTCTTTTTTCTACTCCCCCTTCTCAAAAAGCAAAACCTCTTCCTAAGTTAAGAAGACCCGCACCCCCTGCGATTTTTGAAGAAGATTTACCTCCTTCTACATCCAACGGAATTCGTGAACGAAGTCCTATTTTAAAAGAAGTACAAAACCCCCCTATATTCACAATGCTTTCAAACACCGACATTAATAACCTTTTTAATACCTTGCCCGAATATTCCCCCGAATCAAATTTATCTACTTTTATAAACAGTGTGGATAATTTATTTATCTTTTTACATACTCAAGATGCTACTGAAGTTCAAAATTACATAGCTAATTGCCATGTTCTATCTAAAGTCAAAGGAGAAGCCAGAGATTTTTTAAATTTACATAAAAAGCAAAATTGGCCTGAAGTCAAAGTGTCTCTTTTACAAAAATATGGGGACCAAAGAACAGAAGATATTTTATTGACGCAACTAACAACAACCGCACAAAACGAAGCGAAACTTATAATGATTATTTTCACAGAATTAATTTAGCTCTTAACGATCTTCTCCAACATGTATCCCTACACGACGAACCCAACACTGCTTTATTTAAGAAAAACTTTTTTGAACAACAAGCTCTCAGAACATTTTGTACAGGACTAAATAACCCCTACTGTGATCACCTTTCGCATTTTGAGTTACAATCCCTGGATGAAGCTTTACAAAAATGTGTTTCGTACGATAATCACAGACAACAACAACAGTACATGTCATACCTAAAATCAACCCTTTACCCTTCTGACTACTCTAACAGAAAACCTACTTTACAACCTAACCCTATACCTAGAATACTTCCCCAAAATCAAAATCCCAAAACCCAAGACCGTTCCCTCAACAACAAAATTACCTGAGACCATTTCCCCAACAACAACAAAATATGCCTAGACCCATGTCCAGCGTAGAAACTATTCGAAACACAAATAATTTCCGACTTCCTACGACCCAAATGACTCGGAACCGTACTTTTCACAACAATACTGAAATTTCCCCCAATTACGAGGAAAATGAGGAAAATTTTCAAACACAAGCCTCGGAACCCTCTACCAGCCAACAATAATTCAATTAAATAATATTTTCAACAAAAAGAAACTCCCATATTTCTACCTTCCCAATTCTGGCCTCAAAGTCCTTATAGACTCAGGTGGCTCAGATTCCCTTATCACTCCCCAAGCTGCAGAACTAATAGACCAATATCAACGTTATGAATATATAGAACCTTTGCAACCACTTATAGTTCGCATTGCCGATTGGCATTCCGATTTTGACATTCTTTTCGGCACAAGTGAATTAGATTCATTTGGAGCAATTATAGACTATGAAACCCACCTTTTTAAAATAATAAAATTAAATATAAGTATTCCTTTCGAAGTCATGTACCAAGCCAATAATCGTTTACAAATTCCTGTAAACATTAATCACGGTGACGTAATACTTCCCGCTATCATACACAATAACGAAATTATTATACCGGAATCCCTGCACAAGTCGCGAAATGGCTTCGTGGAAGTCGCCTTTACCCATTATGAAGAATCACGACCCCCATGTCTTCTTCCGATTTTAATGAAAACCTAATCCGTACACAGCACCTTAACCTAGAAGAACGTTCGAAAATAATTTCTCTCTGTCATAAATTTAAAGATATTTTTTATTACGAAGATTCTGATCTAACTTTCACTAGTTCCGTAAAACACCATATTCGCACAAAAGATGAAAACCCTATATATACTCGTTCATACAGACATCCTAGAAATATGCAAATCGAAATAAATAACCAAATTGATAAACTTCTCCAAAACAAAATCATCCGCCCATCTATTTCTCCCTATTCTTCACCTGTATGGATAGTACCAAAAAAGGCAGATGCCTCCGGCAAGAAAAAGTTTCGTATGGTAATTGACTATCGAAAACTTAACGAAAACACAATAGAAGATAAATACCCCCTCCCAAGGAACGACGAAATTTTAGAAAATTTAGGAAAAAGCATTTATTTTGACACTTGACTTGACCTCGCTCAAGGCTTTCACCAGATAGAAATCCATCCAGATTCTCTCGAAAAAAAAAAAGCTTTTACCGTCCCAAATGGTCATTACGAGTACCTACGAATGCCCTTTGGTCTCAAAAACGCTCCAGCATCATTCCAGAGAATGATGGACGAAGTACTCCGGGAGTTTATTCATAAATTTTGTTTTGTTTACATGGACGATGTAATAATTTTTTCAAAATCCCTACAAGACCATTTAATTCATATCAAACAAATTTTCACAAGACTTAGAGAAGTAAATTTAAAAGTACAATTAGATAAGTCAGTTTTTAAATAAAGAAGTTGCCTTCTGAGGACATTTAATTACCCCCGATGACATAAAACCCAATCCTATAAAAATCCAAGCGATCCAAGATTTTCCAATCCCAAAATCCACAAATGAAATCAAAAGTTTTCTCGGCCTTTTAGCATATTACCGCCGTTTTATTCCGGATTTTGCTAAACTAACTGTCCCATTCACTAGATGCTTAAAAAAGGGAACAAAAGTAGATACCAGTCATCCACAATACATTGAGTGTTTTCAAACGTGTAAAACTCTTTTAACTAATAGTCCTATCCTACAATATCCTGATTTTTCCGAACAATTTACTCTCACAACAAATGCGTCAAATGTAGCATTAGGATCAGTACTATCGCAAAAAGGAAAACCTATCGCTTATTATTCTCGCACACTAAATGCCGCAGAAAGAAATTATTCTACTATAAAAAAGGAGTTGTTATCTATAATTGAATCTTGTAAGCACTTTCGCCCATATCTCTATGGAACAAAATTTCAAATCGAAACTGATCACAACCCTCTCGTTTGGCTTTATAAAATAAAAGAACCTCATTCTCGCTTAGCCAGATGGAAAATAAAATTAGAAGAATTCAATTTCGGCATTAAATACAAGAAAGGAAAAGAAAATGTAGTTGCCCTAGAAACGGAATCCCAAATTGCAGAACCCCCTTCCGCTAATGATGACTTCGACATTGACGCTTTTGTTAACGAAGTAGCTGAAAGAGAAACCGGAAATTCTACACAACACACCTCTATAGAAAATCCCATTGCCGAAATCCCATTTTCAGACGATCCTATAAACCCGAAACAATTTACAAACTAAAATTTAAAAACAAACATCGCTTCACTGCCAAAATTACTGACGAAAATTGGAAAAACGAAATCACACGTCTACTTACTGAAATAATTAGACCGAACCAACGCTATTATATCTTATTAAAAGACCCCCGTATGCAAAAATATCTCTCTAATTATGTTCGCTCAAAATATGATAATACCGTTCAATTATTTTTCTGTTCAAAATTTCATCAAGATTTAGAACGACCTGAAAATCAACTCACTTGTATATCTAACTATCACAAAGAAAACCATAATGGAATCTTAGAAACGTACCAACACTTAAAACAAAAATTTTATTGGCCTAACATGAAGCAAGATATTAATTTCATAAATAAATGCGATATCTGCCTCAAAAATAAATACGAACGACATCCCTATAAGCTCCCTTTTAAAGGACCTCTCCTTGGACAAAAACCCTTCGACATATTACACATTGACCTCTTTGCTTGCAACAAAACTCCTCACATAACCGTTATCGACTCATTTTCCAAGTATGCTCAAGTATAAACTTTCCGACAAAACTCACACTACTGTATTTAGTAAACTCCGACACTACTTTTCCCATCATAATTACCCTAGAAAAATAGTATGCGACGAAGGAGTAGAATTTGCCAACTCCCTCTTTCGAGAATTCTGTAAACTTCACTCTACTGAACTCCATTTCCCCACTATAAATAACCGAAACTCTAATAGCCCCATAGAAAGGTTCCACTCTACATTCATAGAAAAATTACGTGTTATGCAAGAACAAAATCCCAACGAATATTTCGACGATACCGTAACCCATTGTGTCCTAATTTATAATCAATCCATTCACTCCGCCACTGGCTATTCCCCTTTTTCAATACTTTATGGACCATATGCTGAAGAAATACATTTTGACTTCGACACACCAGTCTACGAACTTTACAACCAAAAACACAAAAACGAACTTCAACCCTTTTTACAAAACTTGTACCAAAAACAATTAAATAAACAAACAAACATTCTTAACAAAAGAAATGAACAACTGACACAAGACACCCCGCAACCACATGTAGGCGAAACTGTATATATATCCAAAGATAACCGCAACAAATTAACCGCTCCTTTTGTCCCTATAAAAGTCACAAAAACCAACCCCACTAAAATTCAAGGCTTAACACGGAACTCCCGAGAAACCAACACACACCCTCGAAAAATTAAAAGACTAAGAAAAACCTCTCGTTTACAGGTCCTTCCTCGCTCGAATCCCGTCCTTCGAGATCCATCCCTTAGTGACTAATGGATATTTTCCCGAACCCCTAGGGAATGCTCAATTATTCGACCATTTCCATAGACACATAATAACAATAAACTTAACCCAAATCCAATCTACTTTGCAACAAGTATATTTAAATTTTGACTTAATTAAGAAACCAATTCCACTCATACACAATCCTTACTAACACAATATAATCATTTTTATACTGAAACTTCCGACATCTTCCACAAAATTTATAGACCACGGAACAAACGAGGACTATTGAACTTTTTAGGTAACGCAATAAAATACGTTACAGGTAATCCAGACAATGACGATCTTGTTCTTTTGTCAAACAAATGCTTTAGAAATAAAACAATCGGAAATTATTCAAAATCAAAATATCCTATGCTTCTTCTACCAATTTTAGATATAACAAGTTCATAAAAGAAATATATTCAAATACTCAAATATCCGCGACAAAAATAAACGATTTATCTGACACATTAGATAAGTACATGTCCATACATAATGAAATTTTAAATATTCAAAGATTAAATAACTTCCTTCAAAAAATACTTCGTACCCTTAGCCTTACACTCTCACTTCCTTAGATAATCTACTTCGAAATCAATATTCAAAAACATCTCTTATTTCAAATGAATTGCACCCATACGAATTAATAGAAAACTCAAAAAGCACAATTTTTACTTTAGAATCTCAGATGCTTATAATCCTTAAGATACCCATCCTTGATTCCCATATTTTTGAATTATCCCATATTTACCCTATCCATAACCCCTTTGGAGATATTCTCGTCGCACCTGCACCGTACTATGGAAATTACCACTGGTATACCGACTGCACTCCTCACGACAAGAAGCACATCTGTCAACCTACTACAACAACAATCTGCCAACCGCCGAATTTACAACATTGCACCATGGCTCATCTTAACCAACCCATTATTCAACAAACTGAAAACCACCTCGTAATCAGCACCTTCACCCCCATCGAGATCGAAGAAAATCGCAAGAAACACAATTAATAAACCTTCTTATATAAAAACTAATCAGACAATATTAATTCAAGGGAAACGCTACACTGTACCGACAATTTCAAACCAGCAAATACCAGATGTCATCCCCATCCGATGGAAACCCACACATCATCTTCAGTTGCCACCGCTTAGCAGTCTACCAGAGGAGACTTTGCAACTTACGCCGTTACAACCTCTACATCTCGCACCTATCACTACAGCCACCATTTCATGGACCACAGCTATAATCCTGTTAATTTCACTTGGACTCATCACGTATATCATTGCCAGGAAAAAGAAGAGGATACACACTTTACTGTTCAAACCGAAGATACCCCTAGAGAAGCTACTTCAACCCCTAGAGCCAAAGATCGAGGACGATCTTCCAACTTAAGGGGGAAAGAGTTATGGACATCAAAATTGCCGACTTTACTACAAAAATCGCCCGATTCGCAAACGCTGCAAATCGGCATATATCATATTCATATTATATAAATATCGCGGTGAAAGAACTCAATACAGTCATAATTGTAATAAAATACAGCACGTTACTCTGCCCATTGTCTGTACGAATTTCTACAAATAAAAGTCGTTTTTAAAAAATCGTGTTTCCGAACCCGCGATCATAATTTGCGTGGATAATTTTCCATTTTTTATTTCCAATCCTCCTACTTCTGAATTTTTAGGTTACAATATGAATATGGTGTCTATTAATGACTCAAAATGCCCCCAGTTTACGAAAAGCGCTACGTCGTAGTAGCTTCTTCTATGGCGCTACTTAGCGCTTTAAAAAACCGTAGGCACATTGAACACGGCCATTATTCTAAAAACTTATTATTTCATTCAAGCTCAAATCAGCCTCAAATTTGCCTTTGTCGTTTATTTGCAACATAATTATATTAGAGGATATCTGCTTATAACAACTATACTTGGCAAAGTCTTTAAATGCATTTTATAGATTTTTTAGCTACTTATATTTATTTTAAATCACTATATCACAGATCACGTCTGTGGAAACGAGTCAAATAAATCCGAGTTACAGCGAAAAGAAGTACTTACAAGATAAAAATCGTAAATCGCAGACGTATTAGTCTAATACGTCTGCACTTTACGAGCCTCTGATCGCAGCACCCGAATTGTTCCGAAGCGGCTAATGTGTCGGCGAATTCCGAATATGCGTCCCGGTAACTATAAAAGCATCGATAAAAGCAGTAGTGAAAAGATCACACTTTCAGGTTTCCTTGGTGCGGTAACTTACACAGGGAGGATTTTAAAGTTTCGTCACACACTGTCGTGAGTATTTACCTACATAAATCTAAAATCAGAATGTTTTGTTGTGTTCACTCTTCAAGAGGCTTAAATATTAAACAATATCTTCTTCTATACGACTAGGTATTATCATAATACCTTCGATCAAAATAGCTACACCTACATAGGTACCTATGTATAGTTATTCCAGTATTAATTTAAACAGCAAAAAAACCCTAGTCGGCAAATGCTTTGTAATTTGTAAAAGAAATGCTCAGAAATTTGCAGCTGTATGGGCGGCTTGTTTTGCCGACTAGAGTTTTGTTTGCTATTTCAAAATGGGATGAAGAATATTGCCATGCCCTCGTGCCCCATTTTACATTAGGTATACCTATACCTACCTACTTGTCTTATTACTAATATACCAACAAACATTCCCTGTGCAATAAATTAAATTCGCGGTAATCAAGAAATCGAAATCGAAAACTTGAAACACTCACCAATAAACCATCACCAAAATTTATCCAGATCCCTGAGAAACAAGTCATGCCTATCAAACAAAAAACACGTACGTAAAACAGAACATAATATAATACCTAAAATAATAGGCTCTCAATAATAAAATACCTATAATATTATGTACTTATTAGATGTTTGGTACGCGACTGCCGGACTTATATTTTTCATTTATGATAAGTGAAAAATATAAGTAATTAATTTTATTTCAATTTTGAAACTGGTCAAAACTTTGTTTCTTTCACGTTTTCTATATTTTCATCAAATAAACATTATATGTATTATATATTTTCTAAAATTTATTTGTGGCGCAAACAGATCCATTTAATTTTTAATTGGGTTTTTCGCCACCAAACTGATCGAAAGACAACTTTTTGAAGTTGCCTGGAAAATTCATAAATTCTTAACAGTGAATGAACGAAACTTTAAACGTGTAACTCAAAAAATAACTTCAACAAATTTGTTTTCTGAGCTTTCGGAGAATAAATCTTCCTCCTTTCTCAAAGATCATGCCACGTCAAAGTGAAGTGACAGATTAATAAATTTCAGGTTAAAATGTCATGACGACAGAAACAATAGCCTAGCCACCTTCCTGATATTGTACCCTGTGTTCTATCTAATTATCTATACTAACTTCTCTTTGAGAAAGGAGGAAGATTTATTCTCCGAAAGCTCAGAAAACAAATTTGTTGAAGTTATTTTTTGAGTTACACGTTTAAAGTTCATTCACTGTTAATAATTTATGAATTTTCCAGGCAACTTCAAAAAGTTGTCTTTCGATCAGTTTGGTGGCGAAAAACCCAATTAAAAATTAAATGGATTATATGTATTATATTAAACATGTTCATTAAAATGTGTCTTTCTACGTCTTTCTCTCTATACCTAGAATTTTATATACAAAGCTGATAAAATTTGCACATATTTAATCTTATTTTCAAATCTTCCCTTCCTTTATCCCTTTGAAGCATTGTGGTTTCAAAAATAGACCACGTATTAAAAAAATTTTTACTACGTGTACAGCGGTTCCATAGTGAAACCACATTGAATGGCCAACGTCTGTGCTGCCACCTGTTAGATGGAGGCCAAAGTTCCGGTCCAAACGAGACTTTGACTTCAGTAGGAGGTTATATCTGTCAAGTGAACGTGTTTTGAGAGGTTTTTTCAAGAAATAGTTATTTGGGATGAAAATCAACAAAAATATTGTGTTTTTTTTTGTTTCAAGGGAGTAATAAGCAGTAAGGGAATCTGTATATGCTACAGGTAGGTTTCGCATTCGCTAAATTTTTGCAAAATTGATATGGTTTCGCCAAGAAACCACTGTACGCTGCGCTTGTGCAGCAGTGCCAAGAAACCGCACAGAACCAGATGGGCGTGCACAGAATGTAAAGAGAAAAATTGTTTTTTAGAATACCATAGGTCTTCTTTTTTGTAAGTATAGGTACTATTTTTCATGATAAGTAACCATTTCTTTGTTTATATGTTAAAAATATTGTTTACTTGCACTTGAACTGTGGTTTTACCATCAGACCACTTGCAAAATTAACAATAAACAATTATTTTTGCAAATCTTGTAAGTAGTAAGTGCTTTTATTCTATCTCAGCTAATTTACATAAAATTGGCAGTCAGAAAAGCAAAAATTGATTTCTGTGCTTCAAAGGGTTATAAGATGTGTTTACTCGGCCTCTTAAGCGTGACGTCACTCTATTGTTGTTTGGCTTTAGTAGAGGTGGTGTTGGTTAAGCAAAAATTTCATTAACAAATAAAAATAAAACTCTCGCAGTCAAACTCCACAATCACTCCACTGATTGTGGAGTTTGACTGCGAGAGTTTTATTTTTATTTGTTAATTCTTCACTCCACTGCAAGATAATGGACTATTTTTTCAAGTTAAAAATTTCATTTTAAAGAACTTTCTTTACAGTTTTTTAAAAAATAATGTATGTTTTCTTAAATCCTATAATTATTGTGCTGGTGGTCAATTCTCCTCCACAAGCATATTAGCTCATGCACGACCATAAAAAATATTTATTATTACTATTACTATTAGCACAGACTAACGAGTAATACAGACAATTCCTTAGCGACATGTGTCAAAAGGAGACTCGCTTTTTAGCGAAATATCTTCGAATACATGAATAATGTGCATTTTATTCGATTTTACGTTAATCTACATAGCAAAGAGATTGTATTAGAACCAAATTTATGATTAAAATACTGTTTGTCTTTCTGTAAATTGAAATGGAGACTCGCTTATTTTTGACACATGTCCGTAAGGAGGCTTCTGTTGCAAAGCTATTTATTCTGTGCTATTAGTAAACATTCATTCCCTTAGACAAATTTAATTAATATAATCGCTGCTTGATTATTTTTAGAGATAACTATATTAAACTATATATGGTTGGAATTGGGAGATCGAAAGGAA
Source organism: Pseudeuparius sepicola (assembly GCA_963920635.1). NCBI lineage: Eukaryota > Metazoa > Arthropoda > Insecta > Coleoptera > Anthribidae > Pseudeuparius > Pseudeuparius sepicola. The sequence goes on along the minus strand of OY987302.1, from coordinate 37,634,051 downwards.
CCTAAAATGCCCAAAATATACAAGGTGTATCAAAAATCTGACCAAGTGTTGACTTCTGGTCGTATCGGATGCCAAAAATGAGAACCGACAAAATTTTGTCACTCCCTGTATACGCATTACTTACTAATATTCTTTATGTTAAAATCCAACTTCAAATTTTTTTGGAAAAGGTTATTTTTGAAATAACTTTCAACTTTTTAAGTTTGACGTCATATTCGAATTCCTCGGAAAATTCTAAACAAGTTTAGTTTTTAACCCAACAATTTATCTTTAAACTTATTGAGAAAATCGGTTTTATCACGTTTTCTAGGACACCCTTTACGTATATCTAATATCTCTTATTGTCAAATAACAATATTTTTTAAAATAGCTCATTACTCCAGGGAAGAAGAAAATATGAAATGCATATGTATTGGGTGTTATTATAATGAATGTTTTAAAAACCAAAAAGTTATTTACTTTTGTTTCTGCATTCCATGTTAACATGTCAAAAATGACAATTTATAAAAATATTAATTTATTTCCGGTTAAACAGTAAGTGATATTGTGATACATTTGGTCCTTAATATCAAAAATACAATTAAACAATTTTTTTTTACTTTTTCGAAAAAATATTTTTTGACCAACTTTCAATTCTGAAGCTATATTCGGACTAGGTGGATAACTGGTTGGGCTACTGGTTGTCATACTGTGCTAATAATTTTGTAGATCTGACGAAATTCAGAAATTGCACGAAAGCTTGGTATATTAGAATAGATGTTATTTAAAAATAAATATATGTATATAATATACATACCCGCAATAATTTAACTTGTCGACACTGAACTCTAGAGGTTGGTTACGTATCCTCAAACCTGGAAAAATACATCACACATTAAATTCAGTCAAATATTTCAAATTACAAAGTTACGCCTCATTCTACACATTTCGCATATTGTCAATAATTTCATAATAATTCAATATTAACTTTAAAATATTATTTCTAATAAGTAGTAAATCTTAAGAGTCATGACCGCGCAGACAAGATCTAAAATTAACGGTCGCGACGACCGGCTGGAATCTCAGGAATATTCTCCTCTCGCCACCCCTCACCACGCACTCTCGTCCCTTCCCCTCTCACCGGCAGCCCGTTAGCGCCGCGAGGAACGGTGTGGGAGGACGGACGACGTTTTTTCGGACCCGAGCGAGTCGGACCGCCAGGCAGCCGAGAGCTGAATCGGTCGGAAGGGCGCCGGTGAACAGGGTGATTCCGGGAAATTAGGCCACTTCATAACTTTTTTATTTATCAACTTAGAAAAAAATATCAAATACAAAAGTTGCAGGGCTGCAACCTGACTACTTCATGGCGTTTTGTTGTTGACTCGGTTTGTGTATTTGTTGTGCTATTGTTGAAAAAATATAAATATTAAAAACATATAAATATTAAACACATACCCCTATTTGTACGAATTCCGAAAGTATCTTTTCGAGTCTTTTTTGTTATTTACTAACCCTGTTTTTTTCTTCAGTGCCTTGCGGAAAATTGGGTTATAGAAATTAATAAAAAAAACATAAGTTTTGTCTGTATATTTCGATATTTTGTATGCAATAATAATTGTTTTTCTGATAAGTGCACTGAATTAGAAAGAATTTTTTTTATAACTTTTTACAATTTTTTTCTGACATGAAATTATTATTCCTATCAATCAAACAGCCAAAGTAGAACAGTGTTTCAATAAATTATTATTTCCACAGTAGGTAGGTAGGTTATGCTATATCTATGTGGTATTTTGGATTTCTATTACTTTTGTCTTTTCCTACTTTGTGCCTCTAAGATGTGTTGTGGTCGGATCTACCAATTCCGGGAGCAAACATTTTAAATATAACTTCGTCAATTTTGGCTCCATCTGTTTTTCCCAAAAATCGCGAGGTCTACATTTAGGTATAAAATTTTCATTTTAAAATTTTTCCCAGTCCAAATGCCAAAAAGGCACCCCACTTTATTGGCTACTCTTAGTTGCCCTTGTAAAGGGTGGTTCATTATAAATTGACACGCCCCTTAACTTGTTAGTTTTTGAGGTTAGAAAAAAAGTTTTTGACAAAAGTTTTAGATAAATACAAAGTTTTTTGTGACGCTATTTGGACCGTGTACAGTGTGTTCTAGAAAGCCGTGGCAGACATAACTTATGTTTTTTTAAATGGAACACCCTACCTATATATTTTTGCATTTTTGAAATCTGCTCATCAAGGCTATCAAAATAATATTAAACTTTGTGGCATTATCTTTTTCCGTTTTTGAAAAATTCCGTATTCAAATTTTATACTAAATTTATTTAACTCGTATTTATGGATCTCGTGATAAAGATAGACGATCAATGTAATAACGAAAAATATTTGTTTTAAACAAGAGAGTAACGTAGTGAAACTTCCAAAATGTTTAGGAGCTTTTACGATTTTCCTGAAATTCTTTATTTCTAGAATATAATCAGCAAAATTTGAAAAGGCTCCTAAATATTTTGGAGTTTCACTATATTACTCTCTTGTTTAAAACAAATATTTCTTGTTATTATATCGATCATCTATCTTTATCGCGAGATCCACAAATTCGAGTTAAATAAATTTAGTATAAAATTTGAAAACGGAATTTTTCAAAAACGGAAAAGATAATGCCACAAAGTTTAATATCATTTTAATTGCCTTGATGAGCAGATTTCAAAAATACAAAAATATATAGGGTGTTCCATTTAAAAAACATAAGTTATGTCTGCCACGGCTTTCTAGAACACACTGTACACGGTCCAATAGCGTCACAAAAAACTTTGTATTAGTATCTAAAACTTTTGTAAAAAACTTTTTTTCTAACCTCAAAAACTAGCAAGTTAAGGGGGTGTCAATTTATAATGAACCACCCTGTACTTGAAAATACCATTTATAAAAATTTTAAGTTTGATTTTTCCTACAAAAAAAGTACAGGGTGATCATTTTTAGAGGCCCAGCCTCTCTTGGCGGAACACGGTCAAAGATATGGAGATATTATACAGAGTCAGAATATATAGTAAATACTTTAAAGGGGTGTTCAGCAGGTGGTTTTAAGGGGGTCTTTCATATAAAATTTTTCGATTTGGGCTTTCCTTGCCAAGTTATTCGGGTCTACAGGGTGACCCAAATATTTTTTTATTTATATCTCAATAACGGCGCTACTTAAAAATTTGAAATTTGGTATGTGTTATCTACTTACTGGAAGACGCCTTAGGGTAGTTTATTCATTTACACACTGTCCTAAAAAAGGGAAAAAACTAACAACCCCTATTAATTTTTTTGCTCGAATTTTTTTGTGGGTCTTTACGTATAACAAAAATATTATTTGCTTAGCCCTTTTATTTAAGAAACTTTTTTCCCTGTACATTTTATCTCGAAAACACAATATTTTTCCTACAAAAAAATAATTTCATGATAAATGCCATTCCCCTGACTACAGAAAATCAAGTAAAAATTCATAGTAGACGGGCGTCAAACAATTTAATTATTTTTTTTTACTACTAACCTGAGAAATCAACATTATTTACCTCATTCCTCTAATGAGAAGTAATATTTCTCTCCCTAGGTAAATAATGATAATAAAAAAACCTAGGTAAATAATGAACAATTTTCTATATGACATTTAAAAATTATTTTCATTTTATCAGCTTGACAACTGAACTCCCAGGCTTTCGAAGTATTTGAAAAAAGCGAAAAATTACTAAAATATCAAAATCTAATCAAATATGTAAAATGTATCAATATTTCAATGTTAGTAGTAAAAAAATCTATAGACACTTAGGTTGAGAAGTGAGCCATTATTTACCGAGCATTTTTATATCCTGAGGCGCGTAGCGTATAATGTGCTATTATTGAACATTAAAAAACAAACATTAAAAAAACACATTAAAAAAAACAAAAATATCAGGTAACAACAATTCAGCTTCGGGATAAAAAAAAATGTTACAGTAGATGCCCAAAATGATAGGTCCATAATGAAAGGGCTACACAAATCATATTTTTGTTATACGTAAAAATGACCCACAAAAAAATTCGAGCAAAAAAATTAATAGGGGTTGTTAGTTTTTACCCTTTTTTATGGCAGTGTGTAAATGAATAAACTACCCTAAGGGATTTTGAATGATGTAACAAAAATGGTATGTTGGTGGGAAAAAATATTTCTTGGCGCCGCAACGTATTAGCAGAGAGTCGCTACATGGGGCCTATTTATTCCTTTATACACCCTATATCATCTCCCATATATAATATCTCCATATCTTCGACCGTTTTCCACTAAGAGAGGCTGGGCGTATAAAAATGATCACCCTGTACATAGACGAACTAACACAACCAAAATTTAAAATATTGCATTTATGGTTTTATATACTTGTAAATTCCATCCGAAAGAATTTCAGAAACATCAAATTCAGTCAAATTCAAGATTAGGCTAGATAACTATTATTGTAGATAATAAAAAATAAAAGATAAAAAACCTTTTTAAAAACAAACTTTTATTTAAGTCATGTACTAAAACGAATAAAATAAAATACCTACGTCATGTATCTACTAAAAGGAATAAAATAAAATAAATCTAGGTTTTCGTTAAATTCATTCAATGCCAAATTGCGACAAATTTTTGTAAATCAAAAAGCTAGTCGCGCGAATTCTAAAGAAAATACATACTTTGGCAAGTAGGTACTTGCTTATCAACCAATCACTGTATATTAAAATTAATTGGTACCTACTTTCTATGAACATTTCTCGCGACAAGCTTTTTAAATTACAAAAACTTGGCGCAATTTGGCACTGAATTATTCTAACAAAAACCTAGACTTATTTCATTTTATTTTATTCTATTCGATGTAGTACATGATTTATTTCATTTTATTCGTTTTAGTACATGGCTTAAATAAAAGCTTGTTTTTAAAAAGGTTTTTATCTTTTATTTTATTTTGTGCTTTTTAGTACATATTTGATTCCCATATCAGGAGAGTGGTAAAGAAATTTAGTCCGCCATATTGGATTTAGTATGACGTCACTTATCTTATTATTTTGTACTCGTCAACCCCTTTCATTTGATACCCATATTAAGGGGGTTGAAAAGAAAAAATGTAATCCGCCATCTTCGAGCGGCGGCCTAATTGCATTTAGTGTGATCTCACTAACTTTAGCGTTTTCTACTTCTCAAGCCCTTTCATTTGATACCCATATTAAGTATTAGAAAGTAGAAAGTATTACAATATTGAGTATTGCATATTGCATTGTCACCGGAACTAAAGGTGTATGCAAAGTTTCAGCTCAATCGGATGTCAGGAAGTGGTTCTAATTCAGCTTGCAAGATTCGACCCACACTAACAGGTGAAGTTAAATAAAAAAGCTTGTAAAATACGATAAGCGGAAACAAGAGTGCGACGGCGAACATATTGTACCTATCTTTGTCTATTCAGTGTCCCCTCTAAGGAAACTCGCTTGAGGAGAGGGCAGGAGTGGGGGCACGGGGAAATTCGGTGTATTCATATTGATTTCGGCTTTGCAGTGTTTTTCTAGAAGTCGATCTACTTTTTTATTTTCAGTTCCAAAAATTCTATTTTTTTACCAAAATGTAACTAATAGATGGAGGAACAATTCGTATGAAAAAAATTTTTAAAAAACATTGTTGGTACTTGTAAAATTTACAAAAATGCTACCGTTTCATTTTCTCGGGAGTATTTGAAGGAGTATTTTTGTTACCATTAAAAAACTGCAATTAAAAACAAAAAAATTGTCCATACGAATCGTAGACCTACATTTTCGCCACAGTTTGAGACAGGTTTGAGAGAAATCAGTTTACGTATAACAGAGGAGATAGATTTTGAAGTTTCAAATTTCGTTTTGCATTTTTGGTGGATGTCCTGGGACTAATTCCATGTAAAGTATACGGTAGAAAGCTAGCGGAATTCCGTGCGTTTATCTGTACTATTTTCAGTGCCATTGCTCTTAATGCAAAGCTATCATTTCGTATCCGGTCGATATCCCATTGCAGTCATTGCACGGCGAGTTCCGTGCCCCCGAGTCCGACGTAAGCCGTGCGGCCGGCGGTTGCCGTCTCACTCGGGAGCATAGGAGCTGGAACCTAGAATGTCAAATCAGCGATACACTTTATAGTATAAATATCGGCTTGATCGATTCGAAGGCATGCAGACAATCGTCGAGCATCGCCCTGCACTATGAAGCTCCAATGGTAAGCACCTCCCCTGTACCCATACAAACCCCTTGTTTTATTATGTCGTTTTAATCATGTTTATTATGTCTTAGCCGTTCTAATGATTTTATTATGTTCTTACATGTGTTACATATGTCCCCTTGTAATTGCTTTATGTCTATGTTTTAATATATTAATTTAACTACCATCTGAGTTTCTATAGCTACCCCCCAAGTCACCCAGCTTGTGACATTATGGTGGAGGCGCCGAACTGATATATTTTTTTTCTCTCAATTAACTTTAATTTTTGTTTCTTTTTTTACAGCACATGGGGTTATAATTCTTATATATATATATTTTTTTAAGGGTATATTTTCTTGTGATATGGTTTATTGGTCCTTGAGTGTGGGTACCCTCAGTGTGATTCAGTTAACGCTGCCGGGGGAGTACTTACACTGCTTAGACTAAAAATTGGCTTGTGGTTCCTCCTAGATAGTTAACGCTGTCGGCGGAAAACACATCCAATGAAAATAATCTATAACACTTGGAAATTCTTTCCTAAGGGATTGGTCTATTGACTTGGGTATTCTCAGTGTGATTCAGTTAACGCTGCCGGGGAATATCTGGGTCTACAGACTAAAAAATAGGCTGTATTCCTACCTAGATAGTTAACGCTGTCGGTAGACATAATATACCTATAAAAAATCCGCTGGAAAGGGGGGCGAATTTCTATATATATTTTTCTTCTTTCAAATTTTCAAAATGAATAAACATTTACAAGTATGTCAAATCCAGAACGAATAACTAGGTCTAAAGCCCAAGCAATTATACAATTTAATCCCCCTCATCGTAGCTCGGAAATCCCCGAAACTAGCGAAAACCCATTTGCAAGATCTTCACGCTTATCACGGTCCCCCCCACCCAACGATCTCGCTTCTATCAACTTTTCGGATGTTATAGATGAAATTAATAATATAGAATCCACAGATAATACCGCCTTAGAGCCGATCGAAGAAAAAGAGGAAGCAGAACACGAAGCAAATTCAGAATCTCAAGAAAGTGAAGAAGTAAGATACCAACAAAGAACAGAAAATTTCCAAAACCAACCGAACAATCAGGAAGAGCATAACCCACAAGAACAAGAGAACCAAGAAAGACAAGAAAATATCCAAAACCAACATAACAATCCAGCAAACATGGCAGACTTAACGTTCGCAGAAAGCCTAGCTAACCCTAAAACACCCGCAGTACCCAAATTCCTTTGCCCCGCAACCTTTAACCCATGCTCTGGTAACGCAGCTGCATTTTTGAAACAATATCAGAGATCAAGCACAGCAAACGGTTGGGATAATGGGTTAAAAATTGCATATTTAGAAAGTTTTCTGGAAGGTGCCGCGGACATATGGATGCAAAAATACAAAGATAAACCAGACACAGCCCAAAAAAATTGGCCACAGATAAAAGAAGACTTCTTGTCTGAATTCGGCGAAAATGAAACAAAAAGATCGCTAGAAAGGAAACTGTGTGCCAGAAAACAACTACCCACAACTATTCGATAGTATTATTTCGATCTCAAAACAATTTTTGCAGAATACGACCCAACCTGCAACATAGAAAAATTCAAATTTTTTTTTGAAAACGGAATAAAACAAGACCTATACATACATTACAGAATACTTGTAGTTGACGAAATAAATTGGAAAACATTTAAGCAAATAATTGATAAACTAGAAGACATATCATCTCACAACGCTCAATTCCTTTTAGCAAACTCCGCACAACCTTCAACTTCAAACGAATCAAACAATCCTCCTTCCCAATGCCAGTGCCAATTTGCCAACAGGCAACAAAATAAAATTCCGGCCGCAAACAATTTCTATCCCAATAATTTTAGGTATCCTATAAATAGAGGCCAAAACTATAATTATTTTCGACCAAAATTTCATCAAAATCAAACATATTCTCAAAGGCCAACTAACTCAAATAATTTCTATACGAATAATAGTAGTTTTTATAGAAACCCCCCCCCCCACAATACTCCCCACAGTACAACCAGCAAAATTTTCGTAATAATCCTAATTTCAGGAATCCCAACCCCCAAAATTTTTCCTCCGGAGTTAATTCTGCACATAATAATCAAAATAACAATTCCTTTATAGCTAGTAGAACACATGATAATAGGCCGAGATGTTCAACTTGTAACAAAATAGGACATACAACCGCCGCGTGCTTTAAAAACAACCCAAACTCAAATGGACGACGCCAGTAGGGCAAAGCGTCGTCCTATCCATAAATAGGCCCCTAAAAAATATTGGCAAATTACTAACAATAAGTTGCATAATAAACAATAAACTAACAACAGCAGTTATAGATACAGGGTCTGAAAAAAATATTAATACAAAGAATTTTGTAAAACATTTTCGAAAATGACTATTTTACAAAACTACAAACCGCAGGGGATCATAAGATAGAAGTATTAGGGAAAATTAATTTGAATTTAAGTATAGGAAATTTCGGCGCTACATGCGAAACTTTAGTTATAAATAAACTTCCAATACCAATAATATTAGGTTTACACTTTTTAAAAAGCTTTGAGGCTGACATTAGTTTAAAACGTAAAACACTTACACTATACAAAGGGGAGCAAGAATTTTCATGTAAATTTAATAATCTTCCTAAAGGTGAAACTTTTAATAAGGTAAAAAAAATCATCGAAGAGGCTTCAAACATTAATATAGATTCATTAAACACATATACACATTTCGATTTGGACACCAGGTAGGGAAATAATACCGGACCGTTTTAGAAACTGGACCCAGAAAGACATAGAAAAAATTAAAGCTACGTTTTTGGAATTATTTGGAGATGACGACCTTTGGTTTTAAGGATAAGTACCCACTAGGATATAAGAACCTTTATTTTTAAGTAAAACGCTTTTTCGTTTAAGTTCTACTAATTACAAAATAAATATATAGGTAAATACTTATTAATAAAACGCTTTTTTGGGAATAACGCTTAGCTTTATACTAATTACATAAGAATATAGTACTTTTAAGAACATTTAAAAATTTAAATGATTATTATTATTATTTTAACAAAATGAATCATAGAAAATGAATATTTTTCAATGCATCGTATACGGGTGCCCTGGCTCATAATAGTGCGAATAGAATCCCAATTATAAGGAGACCGCTATTTTGGGCCATATACGAATGCAAAATAAAGAAAAATAGTGCGAATTTAATGCTAATTATAAGGAGACCACTATTTATGTTGAAATATTATGATGAAGTTGAATTATGAAGTTTTATATGAATGAAAAAATAAATATTGTTAAAATGATTAAAGTGATAGTTTTATATGAATAAAAAAAATTGTTAAAATGAATAAATTCTATTCAAGGTAGTGCGAAAAAAATCCCAATTATAAGGAGACCACTATCTTGAGCTATATACGAATTTAAAATGGAAATTTTAAATAAGAATAAATAATGTGAATTGAATCCTAATTATAAGGAGATCATTATTTATTTATAATTTTGAATATGAAGTATTTTACGTAAAATAAAATTTTGTATTATACGATTAGATTCTATTTTTTATATAGGTTATTACAAATGAAAATGTATTAAGAATTGAAAAAACTTTTTGTAAAAATTGATATATTAGGTACATAATCTTATTTACTAATTATCTACTCACCAATATGAACTTATTTGTTTGAGGCACACCTGAGGGCACAACACACTGGATGACAGAACCTGCACACACGCACTCATCCCCGCACAAAGCACGCGTAAATACCAGGGGAAAAGGCAAACAAACAACATCACACCCGAGGGGAATGAGTTTTTCACAACGGCCCGCACTCAACTAAGGAAACGAAGACCCAACTGCACAGCCTTCTCAGCAAAATCCTTATCGCAAAACACCTCCTTTGCGGTATAGCATTACTGCGAGAAAAACAGGACCGGGTTGGCGTATGCCGCCAGGCCCAGCCAACAGCCAACAAGAAGAAAACCACCATCCAACACCTCTATGCTCAGAATTACTGAGCCTCTGCAGCCGAAAAAATACATCACGATATTTGGCCCTGGAGCAAAAAACTAAATGCTCGGGTCGAATTAAGCCACAACCAGCAGCAGTCTGGACACCTTCACCTACTAGTGCCAGCCAAACGCCAAACTTCCCCAAGACAGTAACGACCAGTGAGAAACGCGTGTGAACTATAGTGCAAAGCAAAATACTTAGTGCGGTTCTGTGAACGTTCTCGGTATTGTGCCGTGTTTTGTTATTGTCTGTTTAACGTTTTAATGTTCATTGTATTTTTGTTTGTTTGTTCACTCTATTTTTATTTTTACTTGCTTGTTTCTAAAGATCAATATTCTGTTCTCTCTTCTAAAGCTGGAGGCCAGCTTTTGTAGGACCGGGCGATATGTCAATAATTCCATAATAATTCAATATTAACTTTAAAATATTATTTCTAATAAGTAGTAAATCTTAATGCAAAGCTATCATTTCGTATCCGGTCGATATCCCATTGCAGTCATTGCACGGCGAGTTCCGTGCCCCCGAGTCCGACGTAAGCCGTGCGGCCGGCGGTTGCCGTCTCACTCGGGAGCATAGGAGCTAGAACCTAGAATGTCAAATCAGCGATACACTTGCAGCGATACACATGCAGACAATCGTCGAGCATCGCCCTGCACTATGAAGCTCCAATGGTAAGCACCTCCCCTGTACCCATACAAACCCCTTGTTTTATTATGTCGTTTTAATCATGTTTATTATGTCTTAGCCGTTCTAATGATTTTATTATGTTCTTACATGTGTTACATATGTCCCCTTGTAATTGCTTTATGTCTATGTTTTAATATATTAATTTAACTACCATCTGAGTTTCTATAGCTACCCCCCAAGTCACCCAGCTTGTGACAATATCACAGTTTCAACAATAAAATAATATGATAGGATATGCAGAGAAAGAAGAAACTAAGTATTAGACAATAATAATTCTGGAATTTCTGACATGAAAAATAATAATTGAAATCTGACCTGCATTTTAGGATACTAAACACGAAAAAAATTAAGGTAGGTCTCCAACGTTCTTAGATATTTCCAAATTACTTCCTAGTTTTTCCTGTTTGTGTTTCAAATAGCCAAGTTCACAAAAAACTTTAAGAAAAACTTAAGTCGGGTATTCAAATAATTTAAAATTGCGGAAGTATTTTTCTCAACGAATCTATATGTTTTCTGGGGTGCCGAGCCCGAATTTCAAGTTTGCTGCCATGTAGGTCGGTTTCACAACGAGAAACGTAAAAAATTTCAAAAGTTTTGCACTTTTTTCAGTTCTTCGCTTAAAACTCGAAAACTGCGTTTTTCGAAAATGACTATTCTATGCAAAATTAAGGTAGATAACATTTCCTACAAAACGCACTATTCAACTTGGATTTTTTGATGAGAGTATCGACGCTAGAGTGTCATTTTGGGCCCTTCTACGAAAACGTCAAAAACCCTCATTCCCACCCCCTACAACTCTAAAAATATAAACAAGTTATCAACAAAAACCCTTATATCACGTGAAAGTACATTATATTTCCTACCATCCAATATTATTAAGCGAAAATTACGAAAAATGCCTTCTGCTCCCTACAGCAAAAACGACCTTCCCACCTGTCTATTTCTCATAATAGGCGCTATACTTTCGATGTATTACTCTTCAAAGAGGTTGACCAAACTCCCCCAATATATATTTTCTCAAGCCAGGAAGAGGTAAAACCCCTCAGCTCCTCTACCATCCGGGAAGTACAGTGGAGAAGAGTGTTGCCAACCACATGCTCTTCCTCCACGCAATGAGTGGTTGCGACTCTATGCAATCAAGGCAAGGTTACATTTCTCAGGTGAGCAGGGCAGGGTGCTCTGCACGAAACTGTGCCAGCAATGTGAAGGGTCGTACTCCAATGCCGACAACAATTTGGATATAGAAGAGGAAAACGACCTGGACGAGCCACTTGCAATACCAATGTCTGAAGCAGCTGAGGTGACAGAAGCTATTAATTCATGTAATATTTTGCAGTATTATGTGCCTTGACTAATCATTTTTTTTTCTATAATAACGTTAATCATTCAATTAAAATTTTTTTCAGGTGAAGAACAGCAACAATTCATTGTTCAGCCAGGACCTTCCACAGCACCTGACCCTTTGTCTGGACCTTCTATTTCCCAGGACCCTTATCCCGGACCTTCTAACTCTAGTGCCCAAGAATCAGCGCCTGGTCCACCAATAATCAAACGGAGACGACCAAAATAACTGCGCACATGACGGTATTTCTTCATATTAGTCCATTATACAGGATGATTTTTTTAGGTCTACCAACGCGATTTTCTCGCTCATTTTGCGGCCTACAAAAAAACGTAAGAAACAAAAATGTGGAAATTTTGGACAGCTAAGTGGTGCTGCAAAAGAAATCGGCAACAATGGCCAACTTGTCGCGCAATATTAAAAAAACTCAAATTGAGCAAAACTATTAATGACCGTGGAATGTTTATTTTAAGAGACAGAGAAAAACTTTTATATTGAAAATTGATGGCACTAAGAAGCTTTATGCAAAAGGGTACTGAGATAGTTTCAGAAAATTACACAGGGTCTTCGGCTCTCTTGAGGCTATGAATTTTTTTTGTTTATTTCTTATTAAGCGATTCTCTCGCTTATTTTGGGCCACACAGAAAATATGTAAGGAAACAAAATATGGCAATTTTGGTCAGCGAGGAGACATTAAAAAAGGAATGGGCCTCCATACCCAACTTTTCGCGGTGTACTAAAAAAACCTAAAATCGACAAAAATTCTCATGGTCTCAAGAGAGCCGAAGTCCCTGTGTAATTTGCTGAAACTATCTGAGCACCTGGGTGGATAAAGCTTCTCAGTGCCATCAATTTTCAATATAAAAGTTTTCCTCCGTCTCTTAAAATAAATATTGCACGGCCATTAATAGTTTTGCTCCATTTGAGGTTTTTTTAATAATGCGCTACAAGTTGGCCATGGATGCCGATTTCTTTTGCAGCACCACTTAGCTGTCCAAAATTGCCACATTTTTGTTTCTTACGTTTTTTTGTAGGCCGCAAAATGAGCGAGAAAATCGCGGTGGTAGACCTAAAAAAATCATCCTGTATTTATCTGTATTTTGTAACCATGTTGTAACATTCAATGACTTCTTTCTTTTCCAGATGGAGAACCTACTCGAAGTGATGACCCAATCCTGGGCTCGACGTTCACCCATTTCATAACATAGTACATACATTACTACTACACATATATAGAAATTTCTTATTCAGGTTTATATTCAGTGTCATGTACTAAATATAATTGTAAATATAATTTGTAATGTTATCATCAAACATGCTTTACCATCAGTTCATTCAAAACCACCTCTTTTAAGCGTAATACATCAAAAGTCCCTTGTAGGAAATTTAATGTACTTTCACGTGATATAAAAATTTTCGTTGATATTTAATGTACTTTCACGTGATATAAGGGTTTTCGTTGATAACAAGGATAGTTTTAGAGTTGTAGGGGTGGGAGTGGGCGTTTTCGACGTTTTCGTAGAAGGGCCAAAAAATCGCTGTTCGTCAGCGAGCTCTAGCGCCGATACGGCTCATCAAAAAATCAAAGTTTAGCGCATTTTGTACGAAATTTTGTCTACTTTAATATTGATTAGAATGGTAATTTTCGAAAAACGCAGTTTTCGAGTTTTAAGCGAAAAACTGAAAAAAGTGCGATTTTTTTTGCATTTTTCGTTGTGAAGCCGGCCTCCTACATGGCAGCAAACTTGAAATTCGGACTCAGCACCCCAGAAAACACTTAGAACCGCTGAGAAAAAACTTCCGCAATTTTGTTAGGGGAAAACCGCCTGGTCTATAGTAAAAGTGAAGCATTGAAGGGAACTTGTGTCAATTAATTTAATGGAAATTTGTTGTTGTCTCTTTAGTTCTCGGAACAGATATCATAATATCAATTAATACTAACGTCAATGGTGATAATTATAACCTGAGACCTTAGCGATACTAAAATTTATAGGAAAATAAGAAAAATTGATGTAGTGTGCAATTTGAAATTTGTAATACAAAGATATTTTTTTCTCAAATTTCTGTATATAATCTCGGATCGTTTTTGATGTAAGCATTAGTTGTATTTGCTTGTTCCTTGTTCAACGATTCACCAATGGCTACCGTTCCATGTACGATTGTAGTATTTACCAACGAAAAAGTGAATTTTCCTATAAAACATTTGATGGTCGTGATGAAACAATTGTTTCAGTAAGTATTTTTTATTTATTTTATTTTATTTATTTATTTTTTTATTATTTTATTATTTTTTTTAATTTTAAGTTTTTTTTTGTAGATATGGTTTTAAGGAGTTAAAAACTAAGGAAGACAAAGTCTTTCTCTCGTTGTCTTATTGTCCGAGAGCTGTAACATTGAGGAAGAAATTTAGAAATTTCTAAGCAACAGTTGTTATTGGAGCAATAATTGATTTATATTTTTTAAGCCTACTTCCATCAACCTGTTTGTTTATAATGACGTCGAGTTGATTACAATTTGTTGGAAGAGGAACAAGTGCGACAACAACGAGCACTCGACAAAATGAAGAGGATGCCCATGTACAGATACGAGTTACAAAAGGTATATGAAGCGTGTCTACAGCCCACCCAGTTGTCATCAATCGATTTGACAAGAGTAGTAAACTCATCTAAATTTATTAGTGAATGAGGAAAAAACAATTTTGCCAGACGATTTAATCTTCCGAACAATCCATCGCATTCCCCTACGAGGTCATCTGATTCATTAGCGGATTAAGAACAGATAATTTTAAAAGTTTTTCTAATGCTAATGCTAACTAATGTTTGTATTTAGCTGTGGACAAGTGTGCACCACACAATCATTATGTTTATGACTGACGTCCAAGGATTCCAGTATGGAGATGAACACAATTTTTTGTGTAAAGAAATTTCAATTTTGAATGTAAATATGGGAACTGCTGTACCCAAGTTTGTAAACTTACCGCTAGATTTGACTCAATTCAAACCAAAGATATAGTGTCACATGAGTGGTTAACAAGAAATTTACACGGTTTGTGTTTTAAAAGTTATAGTGAAGACTTTTTGGCTTATGAAAACATTAGCGATTTTATGAAGGAAGAAGTAAAAGGAGAGAAAGTCGTAGTTCAAGGTTTTCAGAAGAAAATATGGTTGGAAAATTTTCTACCAAATAACCAAATCACCGATTTACTCGACGATGGGTGTCCAGCACTAGACAATTTGAAGCTCGCATTTAAGTCGTACCACTGTTTACAACAAGTAAATATTGCTTTAAATTGCACTTTGGAAAATGTATACTACTTGTATTACTGGACTATTTATTGTAAAAAATTATAAAATAAATAGATAAATCTATAAAGAAAGTTTTTTATTCTGCCAATTTTGACTATATCCTATATTAAGTGTCCCCCCGTCTTGTTGTTGGTAACTTAAAGGAGGTGTCAACGACGATGATGACATTTCACCATCCTTCGAAACTGCTGTTTTAATTCTACGTTTTTTCGAAAATTCTTGTTGTTGCTGCTCCTGCTCATCACTAGATATTTCTTGTAAATCCGGCGACTCTGAATATAATGTAATTTCCGACGATGATGGGACGAGACGACAAATCGTCATCTTGATCATCCAATAAATTAAATTTATATTTTCCAACAATGTCTACCAAAATTTTGAACTCCTCCTTTTCGATCTTTGCCGCATACCCTACGGGTAAATTTCTAAATTTCTTCCTCAATGTTACAGCTCTCGGACAATAAGACAACGAGAAAAAGACTTTGTCTTCCTTAGTTTTTAACTCCTTAACAAATTTAATTTTTTTTAAATGATAAAAAAATTAAAACGAAAAAAAAAATTAAAAAAAAAATAAAAAATATTACTGAAACAATTGTTTCATCAGGACCATCAAATCTTTTATAGAAAAATTCACTTTGTCGTTGGTAAATACTACAATCGTACATGGAACGGTAGCCATTGTTGAATCGTTGAACAAGGAACAAGCAAATACAACTAATGCTTACATCGAAAACGATCCGAGATTATATACAGAAATTTGAGAAAAATTTTTCTTTGTATTTCAAACAAATTTCAAATTGCACAATACACCAAATTTTCTTATTTTCCTATAAATTTTAGTATCGCTAAGGTCACAGGTCATAATTATCAACATTAACGTTAGCATTAATTGGTATTATAATATCTGTTCCGAGAACTAAAGAGACAACAATAAATTTCCATTAAATTAATTGACATGTTTTAATTATTATTTTTTAATTGCATTATGTTATCAATCCTATTTTGTACAATAACAAATTTCCATTAATTTAATTGACATCTTATCGCTATAGGGTGACAACTATCAAGGTTCAATGCATTAGCTTATTATTCAATTTATCCTTGACGTTATATTAGTATACACACACTGGTTCAGCTTGTTGTTTCATCATTTCATCAATAAGAGTAGCAGCAGCAGCAGCAACAACAGCGGCAGCAGCAGCAGCAGCAGCAGATCTCAACATGTACTCGATGAGATGTCCGATGAAGCCGTTAAGAAAGTAGAAATGGTGAGTAGAATAGATTACTTGAATCCGAGCTCTGACTGTAATAGATCCATGACTGAACCAAACTGATTTTACCAAGTGCAAATCAGTGCACCCTATTAAACTGGTACGTACCTTGATATTAGAGATGGGTTCGTATTCACACACCACACTAAAAATCGATATAAAAAGAGTTGGGAGCACAGATATTCGACTGAATTAGATTCGAATTTGCGAGTTCAGAACAAAATACTCAAAACCGCGTCCAAAGGTTGATAATAATTTGTTAAAAACCTAGTAACGGAGTTTTAACAAAAAAATCTGTTACAATATCCCGCAAAAGATAACGTAACTCGAACTTCATCATATCCTCATTTTAGTAAAATGTTGAAATTCGATAACATTCAATTTCCCATAAATTTAAAGGACATTCCCCAAATTTGAACAATTAAATAGACTAGCAATAAACGTGTTTACTATTAATGAAAAAATAAAGTTCTACCATTGACAATGAGTAAAACAAAATTTTCACCTAGTGTAAATTTACTAATGATTTGCTGTAACCAAGGGTGGAGTGATAGTGGGAGTGATGAATGCGAATACTGCAAAGATTATTATCATTTTGCTTACATAAAAGATTTGTCTCGTCTGGTTCATAAACAAATTGGTAACACAAAATACAATAAGTGGTTGTGAGATGTTTCAATAATTTTAGCAGTGAATTTCATTTAAACATGCATGTAGAGAATTGTGAAAATTTGGATGATGTTAAAGTAGTTTTACCTACAGAAAAAAAATGAAATTATGAAATTTAAAAATTTTAGATACAAACAGCTTACTCCATTTGTTGTATGCAGATCTTGAGAGTATTCTTATACCTTTTAACGATTACAACAACAGTGCTAGTAAATCGGAAATCAATGTATGATGATTCCTTATCGAAATTAAAACTATATACAGGTCCCAATTGTTAGGATTGGTTTTCACGAGAACTGCAACAAATTGCTATAGAATTACATACAATTTTTAATAATCCTAAACCCATGAAGGATTTATCAAGTGAGGAAAGAAACAATTTCAAAACAGCTCATGTATGTCACATATGCGAAAACCCTTTGACAAGACACTTAATGATAAAGTAAAAGATCAAAATCATTTCACTGGTAAACATAGAGGACCGGCACACATGATATGCAACCTACAATTTAAAAAATCATATGTTGTTCCAGTTATTTTTCATAACATGTCTGGATACGATTGTTATTTTTTAATTAAATCACTTAGTACTAGTTTTGTGAGTGGGGTATATACCCAGTGAGTAGGTAATTAAATTTGGGTATCTATTTGGGTATTTACCCGAACGATATTTACCCAAGGGTATTTAAACATAACCTAAAACCCAAGTTAACCTAAAAAACAGGCATTCCAAACTAGTAGTATAGCTATGCCGGTACGAGCACAATTTCCCCATGTATTTCTTATGGGAGCAAAATCCTGCACTTTTTTGACCAAACTTACCCCCTCCACTCCCAAACCACGCCCCCCAGCCAATCGCACCGACTCTGAACCCTGCCGAAGATGTCCGAGTCCAGCGACCTTCGCCCCTGCTCCCAACCCTGCCGAAGGTGCCCGAGTCCCGCTTTCGTCATTATCCCTCCGACCCAACGGTCAACACCCAGCCGCGACGCCGCGACATGTCACGACTCGCAACTAATAAAAACCCTAAATCACAATTAAGCCATGACGTCCCCCTGTCGACCTTTAGCCGCGGCCATGCATGGATTTTTGCTACCACCTCTGCCTGCGTATTTTTGCGTCCGCGACGCCGAGACATGTCGAGACTCGCAACTAATAAAAACCTAACACCTATAGAAAAAATACCAGCTTGCAATATGTACGTGATATAATTCCTCGGAAAAAAGTACTTTCTCTTTGTCGGAATAAGCGCCAATGAAACGAGCACGCTGATCTCATCGGTACTGGCGATAAAAAATTTGTAGGAAAAGTGAAATAAAGAATAGATATGAGATACATATGAGTGTATACATTTTCTTGACTACATTACCTAAGGATGTATCAAAAATCCTCATATCTTCCTATATTTAGAGAATAGGACTGCTCAAAAGGAAAGTGGACATTAAATTTGGGGCATAAATTAACCATTTTTAGTTGAGTTTATAACCATCTAATTTAGGTAAGTAAATTTCTTTAATTCTGAGAAAGCCAGGCCCTGTTTTAAATTACTTGACTAAAATATAATAGGTGCAAAGTTCACCAGTTTTTAAAAATACTCTGACGTCACACGATTATCAAGTTGAAAGACCACTAGCTGGAAAACCCTATTTTGTGCAACGCGTTTCCTGTTTAAAATTTCACCCAGAAACAAAAAAAAGGTACTAATTCTCACTTATGCCATGTTCACCGTATGATTTTTATACTATTCCGACTTCGAAAACCCAAAGGTATAAGTGTAGCGTGTGGAAAAAGGTGGAATTAAGGGTTTAAAACCCTTAAACGGTCTATATATGGAATAAAATGAGGGCATGCAACATGTTCTTCAATAATGAAAATTAAAAATTACAACAATGTTCATTTTTGACTGTCCATTATCCTACCAAGAAAAAGCTTATAGCGTCTAAGCGACTATAAAAACGACTCTAAAAACGTCTAAACGACTCTAAAAAACGACTATAAAAACGACTAGACGATTCGAAAAACGACTAGACGATTCGGAAAAACGACTAAACGACTCTGAAAACGACTAAACGATTCTGGAAAACGACTAGACGATTCTGAAAAACGACTAGACGACTTGAAAAGCGACATACCATTGAATACCATCGAGTACCATGGAATACCATCGAATACCATGAAATACCATCAAAGACCATGGAATACTATCGAAAACCACGGAATACCATAAATGGTCTTGGATATCCCTGTGAAAAATTTGCCTCGGGGAGAGCATAAAAGGAAATTATCCGTAATCGATGCTCTGTGATCGAAAGATATATAAGCCTTTGATAATACAATCACTCTCAGTTAAAGACATGTTTTTGTCACTTGAGATTGAACCTAGGAGTTATGGTATCCAACACACCAATGACGGATTAGTCATGGGACAAATAACAGTAACTGTTGAAGATAACGTATTATGTATTGGAGATCAAAATTACCCTTACACCAGGTCTGTCTCAACTGCTTTTGAAGAACAAACCACAAGGTATTAATGAGAGTGACCTAAAAATATACAAACAATTGTTGATTACTAATTTTCGATAGGTTCAACAAATCAGGTTTTAAAAGTATTTGTGTTTAGGTGCCCATGGTTTCATCTGGTATATGTTCCATACAGGATTCGAACCTTAGCCCACATTCCAAAGCCAAACACTCGGAATTTAAGTAAAATTCTAGGAAATGCTTGGCAGTGTGGTAATAATCTCGACGCGCTGTTGTAGCAGGGCTCCGCTGGCTCCCGCAGGCCTCGCCGGTCTCTGTAGACTCAGCAGGTCCCTTTTATGATGTGTACCGCAGGCTCCGATTAAATTAAAAAAATTACTATTAACACTAAAATACCCGGACAATAACCATCATTCCAACGCCAAAACACCCAACAGTAGTATTTCTGCGAATGCATCGCAGCCGGGCGCAAGGTGGATGACTCACATCCGCTAGCCGGAACTTGTCAGGACAGGTTGACGACCTAAAAACAATTCTCTCTACTTAGATAAAAATAAAATGTCCAATAAGATTTTTTTCACACACTTTTATATATAAGCACAGATAACGTAACCATATAAGTATATATTAGAATATTATAAAATATTTAAGCCCCAATATAGTTCGAATTTGAATGGGATACATGGGGTAATATATCTCAACACTTCGTACACAAACAAAACTCGCTCGTTCTTTACAGTTTTATTACTGTGAATTCGGTACCTACTAAAGCGGCAGACTTGGGATGCCGCAGTAGCAAATACAATATGAAGCGCAGCTCTGATGTATACTAAAAATGTTATTATCAAACTTGAGACGCACACATATTTAAAAATATAAATACCGCCGGATGAATGCAAGGCCAATTTACGGAATATATAGCAAAACAATTAGATTACGGACATGGATATTAATTTCTTTAGGTAAAGGTAATAAACATTTGATACTATCGACAGGAGTCTACGCAAAATAATTGTATCCGTATTCAGCAAATAAAAAAGTTATGGGTACCCGTCACCGATGAAAAAGTATACAAAACTGATAAAATGTTCGTGGCATCTTGTATATTAAAATATTTAATCGCGTATCTAAGTTGTTATTTTATTCATTGCCTATCCCACAAATTTTGATTTTAGCTCTTGTAATCGCTCGATCACGATTGAAACTACACTCATAAAATGTTTAAAAAATGCCCATCCCACGTGATCGCTCGACAAAAACAAAACGTGCAAAGTGGCTACTTCTCGAGGTTTGACCTTTGTCCTTAGGGACACGTGTGACCCAGTTGATGTAGAATCTAAAAAAAAAACCCTGTAAATCATACTTCCATAGCATAGAATCTAAAATCCCCCGGTACAGTACGGATGAAAATTTCAAACCAGGCATAATCAACATGTACGTTCAAAGTAAAAAAAACTTGTCGGTCAACTTGTTTAACCCCGAAATTTTGTTGATTTCTAGGAATAAAAAGAAATACTGCGATTGTAAGTCCAAAGCTATTTACGCTATCAAATTCGTTTAAAATGCGAATGATAATTTGCCGCATTAAAACTAGGCGTGAAAAATTCAACATACGTCCCTAAGAAGTTCAACCAATTTTACCCTGGAAATACAACATTTTTAATGAATAAAATATCGAACATACAACAACACCCTTCTAAATATAGTATAAATCATGGTTTTTTTTGATAATGTGGAAAGCTAAACTGAAAATTGTTGCTAGAGGTTCTAAAAACCGGGGTGCCAAAAATCAACTATTATTAGAAAATACGCTGATGTCATAATATAGCCGTCGATGTCACCGTTAGCGTGTCCTATGAAAAATGCGTTCTGCTTAATAAGGTGTAAAAAAATCCATGACGGGGCTTAGATGAATAAATAAAGTTTGATGTATGTGAAAGTATAGACTAAATTTTCGTATAGCCCGCGTGATCGCTCGAGGTGGCGGTATCCTCTGGACTAGAAAATATCATATCGGCTCAATCTCCAAACATTTTCATTTTGAATTATACGTTTTCATTGATGATGGATATAGCAAGAAAATTGGACTGGACTCGATATGAGAGACACTAATCTAACTTTCACTAAACTGCACGTACTACTTAGAGGGTTGTAAGCCGTTTTAATAAAAGCACCAGACTTGCTTAAAATTCATGGCTAAACGTTAACATCATGTCATACAAACATGCGGCACGCAAAATATTAAGAATATATATATGAGCTCAAACATGTTGATCAAAAAATATATTAATTTCTGGCGATTTAGTTTACCAGTTATCATTTAAAAACAAAACCTGGTCCCAATATTCAGTGAAAATAATAATTGAAAACTTTGAACCTTATAAACCACCACTAAATAGCGAGTCGGAAATAAGTAAAAAAATATATATAAATATATTATTTTGATATTATAGCCGAAACTGAATTTATTGGGGTGAAGATGTAAGGAAATATTTTTAGCTAGGAAAAAGTAATGCAATTATCATAGGTACTGGTTGCAGAACCCGTTGTCAGTTTTGCAAGGATTTTTGATACAAATATAATTGCTAACGTTTAATTTGTTTACCCCATTTACGAAAATGATAACAAAATTGGATCAGACAAGATGTTTTTTCGAAGTATAGTTTTTAAACACAGGGTGCCACCACCGGTTTTACGATATAGGTTTAAAAATGCGACGCAAATACATAAAAAAATACCCTAGAGATAAGAAAACAAAATACAACTCACCGAAAGATTCTTGGTAATGTATAAAAAGAAATCAGGTTACATCTAATACCCCAGACAGTAGAATAAACATCCCCGAGCGATGAGATATAACCAAACATCATTTTTTCCAACGGCACAGTCATTTTCACGGGAAAAACAACCAGTAACCGTTCAAATTCCATAGATAGATACTGCCGTAATCCAAAATTTCACTGAACTACGCGTATCTATTATACTGAAGTAGGTACTGATATACTTCCATCTTTCCAAAGAAAAACAAACACGAAACTCAGACTTTTCATATATTACAACGCCTCGATAGAGTCTTTGTGGCCACGACCGAGAATCTACTGAAGCAAGTGCGACGCATAGGACGTGAAAAGTGCCGAGTTGGTTTTATTAAACAATGAAACTTATACCTACGTATATATATAAAATAAATGAGAAATATGCCAGAGATTTGAAACCTAATTGTGTTGCAAGTTTGAGGTCCAAAAAAATATTGGTTTTAATTTTTTAAGGTGAGAAACACATCTAACAGCCAGTTTGGAAATATACAAGGCAAAAAAAAAAGGAGTGACTGCCCCATTTTATGTGTTATACAGGTTGGATTATTTTAGAATAGTTGTTCAATAGACCGAGACAACATCATAAACGCTTCCCGTTAGAACAGAATCTGATGAAAAGAAAAATTCCATCTGGGTCAAGCTACTAGATAACCAAAATAAAAAATACTGAACGTTATAAAATTTAAAAAAATCATATTTTCAACGGATTTTTATCCTCTGAAAATGGCGTAAAATTCAGTTTCACTGGGTCAAGCTAGGTGGTAACTATATAACCAAAATAACAAAAATACTGAACGTTATAAAATTAAAAAAATCATATTTTCATGGGATTTTTGTTTTTGATTATAAATCTTAATAGTAAATAAAACACGAAAATATTTTTTTCCGATTTTTTTTCGGCCGGGAAATGCCCTAAAAACGTTTTTGAAATTCAAATTTCTTGGGCCCGTGACCAATAATCAAAAATAAAAAAAAGTGTGAAACAGGCCCATTGTGTATCATGAAATAAACATTTATAGTAATCGTCAAATGTAATGTCTTTTAAAGATGATTTCTGAATACCTTTTGCTTTTAATAACCCCATAATTATTTTCAGAGAAAATTTTGATAGAATACATTTTAAGATCGTAATCCAATAAAATGAGTCATTAATTTTCCACTTATTTCATCTTTCATCAAACCTAAAACTTTTTTGTTTTTTTTTTCTGGGTATGTTATATTGATTATTTTCAGGGTAATCTGATGAAATTTGTGTATATCCTGTTTTATATAGTGATATACAGGGTGATTCACCTCACCCCGGCTTCATATCTCAGCAACGAAACGAGATATTTTAGTTCCGTAAAAAAAGGCAGGTAGAGCTCGTTGAATACTTTATTTGTATGCTCAAGTTTAATTTTTCCATAGCAAATTGTAGATGGCGCTGCGGTCGATAGAATTTTTTCGTTCGCAGTGACCCTTAAAAAGTGGTGCATCCGAATTGCAATTCGGATGAATTAGTTTTCAAGGTCACTGCGATTGAAATTATTCTTTCAACCACAGCGCCATCTACAATTTGCAATAGAGAATTTCAATTACTGCCTAAGAATAAAGTATTCGACGAGCTCTACCTGTTTCTTTTTACGGAACTAAAATATCTCATTTCGTTGCTGAGATATGAGGCCGGGGAGTCTTATGTGAATCACCCTGTATATCGTCAACAAAAAAGTGATAAATAAGACTATCGATGTCACAATAGAGTAATTTAGCTTTATCGACAAATTTCATTATTATATAATTATAATGAAAATCATAGAGGAAATTTTTTGAAATATCTATTATACACATACCTACAAAAGTAGGTTTATTTAATTCAACTTTAAGTATTTTCATTTCGATTATAACTACATCTTTGTCAATAATTAGAACTGTGAAAATTTGGTTGAGAAATGTAATACTGAGCACCATATCTACCAAACCATTTCGTAACTAACTTTACATCTCTATACTTTTTTACGTTCTCAATAGTTTTACCATACGGGGAGTTGTTGTTGATTAACCTAAATTAATTAA
Source organism: Pseudeuparius sepicola (assembly GCA_963920635.1). Lineage (NCBI taxonomy): Eukaryota > Metazoa > Arthropoda > Insecta > Coleoptera > Anthribidae > Pseudeuparius > Pseudeuparius sepicola. The sequence continues at coordinate 37,609,198 of OY987302.1, read as the reverse complement.
TTTAAATTCATTCGGCCCAGTTTAAATCAATATACTTTTTAATCCGACAAGTTTGTTTAAATTTTAAGCAGCGATAAATTTTGGTTACTTCAATTCCCAAATCTATGGCTCGTTTCAAACTTATATAAAGAATAACATAATTCTTTTTGTTATATAAAGTAGTAAATTAAATAATTTTCTAGGATAATGTAAATCTACTTCAAGAACAAAACCATAGTCACAATTTTCAGGTTGGTTAATGACATTATAGAAATCTTCGCATGGACCCATTCCAATCCGCCATATGGTAGATACGTGCTCATAGCTGTTCCATTTAGATTATTTACATCAAAATGCATCAAATATGATGTACAAACGTCGGGTTTATACAAGTTCCCCATATATTTATTATTAGCTTCTCCATACCTATTGCTACATTGTGAAATTCCCCTCTAATTCCCTTTTGAATAAAGGAAGACATTTCATAGTCGGTAATCAATTCCAGTTATATTTGTGTTATTTTCAACATGGCATCAAAGGCAAGACCCGGAGCTGTGTAATAATGAAGAGCGCCTAATTTGTATGTTTTGAAACACATATCTTTGAAATTTTCAAAAGTATAACCCATCTATTTTTAAATACAATTCTGCTTATTCTTGTAAATTGTAATGTTAAACGTTAGCCATACATTGTTAGCGAGACTGTAATCACCATCAGAAATGTCTTTGTTGTGTATTTTACTAAAAAATGATTCTTTTGATGTAAACTGGTGTCCGACAATTTTTCCCAACAGTCTAGATATTCATAAGGAAAAACACATTTTCTTGCAACTAATTCAAATTGTTCTTTATTGGAAAAATATGATTTCGTTATTACTTTCTGTTCGTCATTCAAATAAGATTAGTTTACTTAAACTACTTCGCATGAATCTAAATGTATCTAAAAATCTTAAACTAATGTTAGTACCATCGATATACTTTGTAAACGAAATGTATATTTCTTTGTTCAAGGGTAGTAAACTTATTCTACCTTTAACTTTTGTACCAAGTAGTGATGTAAAATACCCGGGTATTTATTTTTTGGGATAAATACCCTGTTTATATACCCGGGTATTTACCCAAAAGGGGTATTTTGAGGGGTACTTATTTTATTGGTTATTTTGGCTGACGAATTAATATTTAAAAAAAATTAAAAACGTGGTATATTAAAAAATTGTTTTTATTTGACCATTGACCATATTCGATATCTATTCTATTCCGTCGACCATGCACCACTGAAAGTTTGGAATGCCTGTTTTTTTAGGTTAACTTGGGTTTTAGGTTGTTTAAATACCCTTGGGTAAATATCGTTCGGGTAAATACCCAAATAGATACCCAAATTTAATTACCTACCCACTGTGTATATACCCCACTCACAAAACTATTACTAAGTGATTTAATTAAAAAATAACAATAGTATCCAGACATGTTATGAAAAATAACTGGAACATATGATTTTTTAAATTGTAGGTTGCATATCATGTGTGCCGGTCCTCTATATTTACCAGTGAAATGATTTTGATCTTTTACTTTATCATTAAGTGTGTTGTCAAAGGGTTTTCGCATATGTGACATACATGAGCTGTTTTGAAATTGTTTCTTTCCTCACTTGTTAAATCCTTCATGGGTTTAGGATTATTAAAAAATGTATGTAATTCTATAGCAATTTGTTGCAGTTCTCGTGAAAACCAATCCTAACAATTGCGACCTGTATATAGTTTTAATTTCGATAAGGAATCATCATACGTTGACTTCAAATAATAACAAATACTGTACGCTTCATGTTTTTGATATTGCTCCGATTTACTAGCACTGTTGTTATAATCGTTAAAGGTATAAGAATACTATCAAGATCTGCATATAACAAATGGAGTAAGCTGTTTGTATGTAAAATTTTTAAATTTCATAATTTCATTTTTTTCTGTAGGTAAAACTACTTTAACATCATCAAAATTTTCACAATTCTCTACATGCTTGTTTAAATGAAATTCACTGCTAAAATTATTGAAACATCTCACAACCATTTCTGGTATTTTGTGTTACCAATTTGTTTATGAACCAGACGAGAGAAATCTTTTATGTAAGCAAAATGATAATAATCTTTGCAGTGTTCGCATTCATCACTCCCACTATCACTCCACTCTTGGTTACAGCAAATCATTAGTAAATTTACACTAGGTGAAAATTTTGTTTTACTCATTGTCAATGGTAGAACTTTATATTTTCATTAATAGTAAACACGTTTATTGCTAGTCTATTTAATTGTTCAAATTTGGGAATGTCCTTTAAATTTATGGGAAATTGAATGTTATCGAATTTCAACATTTTACTAAAATGACGATATGATGAGGTTCGAGTTACGTTCTCTTTTGCGGGATATTGTAACGGATTTTTTTGAAAAAACTCCGTTACTACGTTTTTAACAAATTATTATCAACCTTTGGACGCGGTTTTGAGTATTTTGTTCTGAACTCGCAAATTCGAATCTAATTCAGTCGAATATCTGTGCTCCCAACTCTTTTTATATCGATTTTTAGTGTGGTGTGTGAATACGAACCCATCTCTAATATCAAGGTACGTACCAGTTTAATAGGGTGCACTGATTTGCACTTGGTAAAATCAGTTTGGTTCAGTCATGGATCTATTGCAGTCAGTGCTCGGATTCAAGTAATCTATTCTACTCACCATTTCTACTTTCTTAACGGCTTCATCGGACATCTCATCGAGGACTTGTTGAGATCTGCTGCTGCTGCTGTTGCTGCTGCTGCTACTCTTATTGATGAAATGATGAAACAACAAGCTGAACCAGTGTGTGTATACTAATATAACGTCAAGGATAAATTGAATAATAAGCTAATGCATTGAACCTTGATAGTTGTCACCCTATAGAGATAAGATGTCAATTAAATTAAAGGAAATTTGTTATTGTACAAAATAGGATTGATAACATAATGCAATTAAAAGATAATAATGAAAAACATGTCAATTAATTTAATGGAAATTTGTTGTTTTCTCTTTAGTTCTCGGAACAGATATAATACCAATTAATCAATCAATCAATACTAACGTCAATGGTGATAATTATAACCTGTGACCTTAGCGATACTAAAATTTATGGGAAAATAAGAAAATTTGGTGTAGTGTGCAATTTGAAATTTGTTTGTAATACAAAGAAAATTTTTGCTCAAATTTCTGTATATAATCTAGGATCGTTTTCGATGTAAGCATTAGTTGTATTTGCTTGTTCCTTGTTCAACGATTCAACAATGGCTACCGTTCCATGTACGATTGTAGTATTTACCAACGACAAAGTGAATTTTTCTATAAAAGATTTGATGGTCCTGATGAAACAAATGTTTCAGTAAGTATTTTTTTATTTCTTTTTAAATTTTGTTTTATTTTTTTAATTTTGTTTTAATTTTTGTATCATTTTTTTTTTAATTTTTTAGGTATGGTGTTAAGGAGTTAAAAACTAAGGAAGACAAAGTCTTTTTCTCGTTGTCTTATTGTCCGAGAGCTGTAACATTGAGGAAGAAATTTAGAAATTTACCCGTAGGGTATGCGGCAAAGATCGAAAAGGAGGAGTTCAAAATTTTGGAAGACACTGTTGGAAAATATAAATTCAATTTATTGGATGATCAAGATGACGATTTGTCGTCTCGTCCCACCATCGTCGGAAATTATATTATATTTGGAGTCGCCGGATTTACAAGAAATATCTAGTGATGAGCAGCAGCAGCAGCAGCAACAGCAACAAGAATTTTCGAAAAAACGTAGAATTAAAACAGCAGTTTCGAAGGATGGTGAAATGTCATCATCGTCGTTGACACCTCCTTCAAGTTACCAACAACAAGACGGGGGGACACTTAATATTGGATATAGTCAAAATTGGCAGAATAAAAAACTTTCTTTATAGATTTATCTATTTATTTTATAATTTTTTACAATAAATAGTCCAGTAATACAAGTAGTATACATTTTCCAAAGTGCAATTTAAAGCAATATTTACTTGTTGTAAACAGTGGTACGACTTAAATGCGAGCTTCAAATTGTCTAGTGCTGGACACCCATCGTCGAGTAAATCGGTGATTTGGTTATTTGGTAGAAAACTTTCCAACCATATTTTCTTCTGAAGACCTTTAACTACGACTTTCTCTCCTTTTACTTCTTCCTTCATAAAATCGCTAATGTTTTCATAAGCCAAAAAGTCTTCACTATAACTTTTAAAACACAAACCGTGCAAATTTCTTGTTAACCACTCATGTGACACTATATATTTGGTTTGAATTGAGTCAAATCTAGCGGTAAGTTTACAAACTTGTGTACAGCAGTTCCCATATTTACATTCAAAATTGAAATTTCTTTACACAAAAAATTGTGTTCATCTCCATACTGGAATCCTTGGACGTCAATCATAAACATAATGATTGTGTGGTGCACACTTGTCCACAGCTAAATTCAAACATTAGTTAGCATTAGCATTAGAAAAACTTTTAAAATTATCTGTTGTTAATCCGCTAATGAAACAGATGACTTCGTAGGGGAATGCGATGGATTGTTCGGAAGATTAAATCTTCTGGCAAAATTGTCTTTTCCTCATTCACTAATAAATTTAGATGAGTTTACTACTCTTGTCAAATCGATTGATGACAACTGGGTGGGCTGTAGACACGCTTCATATACCTTTTGTAACTCGTATCTGTACATGGGCATCCTCTTCATTTTGTCGAGTGCTCGTTGTTGTCGCACTTGTTCCTCTTCCAACAAATTGTAATCAAATCGACGTCATTATAAACAAATAGGTTGATGGAAGTAGGCTTAAAAAATATAAATCAATTATTGCTCCAATAACAACTGTTGCTTAGAAATTTCTAAATTTCTTCCTCCATGTTACAGCTCTCGGACAATAATACAACGAGAGAAAGACTTTGTCTTCCTTAGTTTTTAACTCCTTAAAACCATATCTACAAAAAAAATTAAAAAAAAAAAAAATAATAAATAAATAAAATAAAATAAAATAAATAAAAAATACTTACTGAAACAATTGTTTCATCACGACCATCAAATGTTTTATAGGAAAATTCACTTTGTCGTTGGTAAATACTACAATCGTACATGGAACGGTAGCCATTGTTGAATCGTTGAACAAGGAACAAGCAAATACAACTAATGCTTACATCAAAAACGATCCGAGATTATATACAGAAATTGGAGAAAAAAATGTGTTTGTAATACAATGTTCAAATTGCACACTACATCAAATTTTCTTATTTAACTATAAATTTTAGTATCGCTAAGGTCACAGGTTATAATTATCACCATTGATGTAAGTATTAATTGATATTATGACATCTGTTCCGAGAACTAAAGAGACAACAACAAATTTTCATTAAATTAATTGACACAACTTCCCCTCAATGCTTCACTTTTACTTTTTTTTACAAAATTGCGGAAGTTTTTTCTCAGCGGTTCTAAGTGTTTTCTGGGGTGCTGAGTCCGAATTTCAAGTTTGCTGCCATGTAGGAGGCCGGCTTCACAACGAAAAATGCAAAAAAATCTCACTTTTTCAGTTTTTCGCTTAAAACTCGAAAACTGTGCGTTTTTCGAAAATGACCATTCTAATCAATATTAAAGTAGACAAAATTTCGTAAAAAATGCGCTAAACTTTGATTTTCTGATGAGCCGTATCGGCGCTAGAGCTCGCTGACGAACAGCGATTTTTTGGCCCTTTTACGAAAACGTCGAAAACGCCCACTCCCACCCCTACAACTCTAACACTATCCTTGTTATCAATGAAAACCCTTATATCACGTGAAAGTACATTAAATTTCCTACAAGATACTTTTTATGTATTACGCTTAAAAAGCTGATTAGCTGCTGTTTTGCGACGTTGACACGATTTACGGCAATATCGATAGTTTCTATTTGAGATTTGTGAAGACTGAAGAAGAAGAAAATTTACCTAACTTATATTTTGTGTCAAAAGCCAAATGGACATAACACATGACCTCAATTTCAGGGGGCGGCGCGGCTGCGCACGAGTGGGTGAGTCTTTAGTGTACCCCACGCTTTGGCACCGTACGTCGCCCCATAGTGGCTAGATTACTCGAAAAGAGCAGAAGCCATACAAAGAAATAAAAAATAACATCAATATCAATTAATTTAATAATATGCCGCACAATCGCAATGTTTTTCCCTTTTTTGAGTTACTTGCAGAATGATCACCAACTTGTAAGTTGTCCAAACCTAAGTAAATCTGGTTTATAACAACTAGACATAATCTTGACAATCAAAATTTAATTTATTAACTCGAAATATTCTGACATCGTTGGTTTTTGCCGTTGATCTTCTTCATTTTGCTATTATTCTTATAACTCAAATATGTGTTTTCTATCATCCCTTAAAATGACTATCAAAAGTTTTTCCGGATGACCAAAATATTCCTTTCTCTCAATTACGGGATCTATCACTTTCTTCAGTTCTTCGGGGAAGTCACAATACTGATATTGCTAAATAAGTGCCTAGCACCATCCTTATTACAACCAATTAAATTTGATTTCAAATCGGCATACGGTATACACTTTAACTATTGCAGGTTTTCAGAAAAACATTTAGCTATTTAGTTTTATTAGCTCGGTTTGCATTAAAGAATGACATGACAGATTGTTATAGACAGGACACACGACCCACAAAACAACTATCTGTGTCTGTACGGTCGAGTTCGGACAACCGTTTATATGTACAACTGTCTTTCTCTAGAGAATCGATTTCAATTCAAAGTGCACGTCTGAGATTAGAATGGAAATAGAATTTCTGAGGCTTCGATTACTAGTATAACCGGCAACGTCGCAAACGCAATTTCATTGCTCCAAATTAAGGCGCGCAGTTTAAAATTTTTATAATTTTTTTTAGTTAACAAAATTAGGTATTGACGAGAAAGATACTGAGGGGGATTTTATTAAAAAGTTATGTGATTAATTTCATTCTAGTAGTAAGAAATATCGAAATTCGATTGAGTGACAAGGTCCATTTGAAATTCAGTAAAATTCTATAGTTTCCAAAAAACATGTCTACACTATATCACAGAAAAAAATTGCTTTAAGTCCTTACGATGACAAAAGAATAGTAAATTATGTGTACACAGACACTTTACTTTGGGGTTTCAATGACTTGATGAGCATAATGGTTTTTTGTTTTTTATTAATCTATTTAACTACTATTATGGTGGTGAATCTCAGGAAGCTAGAAAAAGAAAGCTGGAAGAAATCATAACACCACATCGTTTCCAAGCAACTGATGTAACGACGACGACGACGACCAAGAAAATGCAAACAACTTGGATTCCACAAACATCTTGGTGGTGTCACCACTGTAAAAAAACTTTTTGTATTTGCGAGAAGTCAATAGAAAATCATCCTTTACCAACTAATCACTCTTCGACTATCGATTTGTTTTGCTACGAATCAATTCCACCTAGTTGAAACAATGGTAAGAATTTCATTTAATTTGTTTTAAAATTATTAATAATCTAGTTTTTTGTTACAGTGAAACACGCAGGCACCACCGCCAGTGAAACACGCAGCATCACATCGTTATTATGATTTATTGTTTCAATAATTATGATTGAAACAAAAAAATTGTTAATACCAATGTGCAGTATCTATATTGCTCGTATTATTTACATATAGATGGTTTGTTACCGCAATAAATTCAATGTTAATTGTGTTTATCATTAATAAAGAAAATAGTTATTTATGTACCAAGGCACTGAAGTTCGACTTTTTATGACTCATGTGGAATTTAGTTGCCGACGCCTCTGGCCGAGGCAAATAAACCACATGAGTCATAAAAAGTCGAACCTCAGTGTCGAGGTACATATTATATATTTTTTTGAAATCGGAAAAAAATGTTTTATTAGGCAAGAAAATAATAAGGGATCACCCGTGCATGAACCGACTACGCGCGGCGTTGCTTGACTTTGACGATCGCTCTACCTAGGTCAAGTAAGACAAGACACGGCACCTTCGTACAAAAAAAACTGCTGCTTCTTGTGCAGCCTCCACAACAAATCTATTGATATTCAAACCTACTAAAATATGTATACTGAAGGATTGCGCTTCTATAGGAAACAATTTCGCAATGTGTACGAAAAGTTAAATGGGCCTTTATCGGCCGGGTTTTGAATATTTGGTCACTTTTGACGGGCGATTTCTCGGCGTCTGACGTTTGATGTTTACATCTCGCCAAGGCCTACTTATTGAAAAAATCGTACAATAATGTAGCCCATTATTGTACGATTTCTGTGCTTTTAATGACGATTTTGGGCCACTTCACTGCCGATTCCATGAAAAATATTTTTTGTGCTTTATTTCTACTTGTGAATTTGGGTACACGTAAATCTACATGTGCCTACTACAAAAAAAATCCTCAAAGATCCACTACACTCACCTCATGAGCCTTATTAGTAAAACCTTATCGTTAAAAATGAATGGGAATGGGCAATTTTCATATTTCTTCTTGTTTATTTCAAAACGTTTCCAATAATTTGATTAACGTCATTTTTTCTCCCTCTCAAAAACTTGTTATTTTGTAGTTAATTGGATTTTTGGAAAAATTGTTAGCTAAAAGCTTATCGCTAAAAATAATTTAGGCTTCATTCGTGTAAACATGTTTATGCAAAACATTTCCAAAAATTAGACTGACGTCATTTTCCTAATAAATGTTGTTAAATTTTTCCAAAAAATAATTAGGATGATTCGACAATTTTCAACAACCTCTTCTGGTTATTGTCGACGACTTCTTCAGCGAGGTCACGTGGTGACATTTTTTTTAAAGACCCGTCAGGTGACACACACCTGGACAGTTAAACAGGTGACAGAAATGTTGTCACCACTTCTTCGGCAATGACCTTGAAAGACTTCTTCGGATACCTTCTGGTGGAGGTCAATAATAGACCCTCCCACGTGTACGGGGGAGATGCGGATGGACAGGGTTACCAAAGTGATCCAGTATCCCTACAGCCCTACTATTAATATATATTGTGAAATGCACCCCGTACAAATAAACTCGAAAGTGTTCAAGAGCTTCAACTATGGCCAGTGTTTCTAAATCAAAAGAATGATAGCGTGACTCATAATCAGTAGTTGGACGGCTGTAATAGCCGACAGGTCTAACAACATTTTCTTTTTGAAGAAGCACAGCATCAAGACCTACTGCACTTGCGTCCGTGTGAAGCTCACATTCCTAATTCTCGATTGTATATACGCAATACTGGTGAATCACTTAGCTCGCTTATCAGACGTTGTCTTATGGCTTCACATTCAGTAGTCCGCTTAAAAACACTGCTTTTGCGTAGCAACGCGGTTATGGGTGCCGTTTATTGCGAAAATCCCTTGATGAATCGTCGAAAATAACCTCCAAGTCCCATAAATTGTCGCACACCCTTTACGTCAGGGGGAGGTAACGTTTGAGTCAAAGCGTTCACCTTTCGCGGGCTTGGACATATTGTTCCTTGCCTAAGTAAAATTCCAAGGCATTCAGTCGCACGCGCGAGAAATATACACTTTTTGTGATTCAACGAAAATCCATGCTCTGCCAACGCACTTAGCACTTCTTCCAAATTTAGCATTCCCTCTGAAATTGTCTTTGATGGCACTAACACATCGTTCAGGCAAACAAATGCTTTTTTACCTTTCAGATGATTTAAAGCTTCATAGATGGCACGTTGATAAATTGCTGGGGCATTGATGTAGCCAAACGGCGTACGGTTGAACTCGTACAGTTCGTTCGAGTTATAAAAGCAATTATGTGTTTGGAGGTTTCCTCTATATTATCAGGACTTCATATCCAACGTTGTGAAGTACTTGGCTTGACAAAGGTCGTTAACTTGATCTTCAATAAGGGGTAAAGGGTACCTTTCCTTTACAACCTTTTTATTCACGTCACGGTAATCTACTTACATTCTTAATTCATCGTTTTTTTCTTTATAATTACAATTGGACTAGCGTATTCCGAATTACTTTTGCGTATTATTCTATCATTAAAAGTTGATCGATTATTTTCTTTAACTGCACTCTCCCTTCATATGCCAATCTGCTTGGAAGGTATGCCCCAGGGGTACTGTCCTTTAATCTAATTATCGTTTTCCCGTCGTAATATGATCAGGTGTTTTCTTTTTTAACGTAACTAACACGTTTTCTTTTTAAACTTTATTCTAAATCTAGTTGTTTAGAGACTAACACATTAGAGAATGGGACAGCGTATGACGAAGCTTCCCACGTATCTTAGCAACCGCACGGCTCCAGCGGTTTATATAGGCCGGCCATCTCGGTAAATTCGTTCAGTTGCAAATACAAAGTGTTAAGTGTGCATTGGGTGTGTTTAGTATCGCATCGAACGTCACGCGCTGTCCCATTCTCTAATGTGTCTTACTATACTACCTAACATAACATCCCAGCCGATTATAAGATCGAACTCGCCTGGAATAACACTGTCGGGTCGGGGACCACTACAAAGTCTATTTCTATACACAAGTTGCGATCCAAGTCCTGAAAAGGCACGCACAGTTTCGTCATCTGATCGTAACGTTTACTGGGCACAATATCGTAGCTATCTGCGTTTGATTCAAATGGCGTTATTCTTTTAACAGAAATTCTTTCTTTGGCTTCCCGTGTTTATACCAGCAGTTAGGCTCGGTGTGGCCCATCTTTTTACAATGGATACATTCGGGACGCTAATTGTTTGTCTTCTCCTTGTCAGATTCTTTAATTGTTTCTTTTTGGAAACGACGACACGTATCTTGTTGGTGACCGTGTTGACCACAGCAGTGAGGCAAAGGGGGCGATCCATCTTCCATCTCACTCGCACTCATGTATTTTCCCATATAAGATAACGACTTCCGGTGCGGTCTTATCGCTACTTTTGATCTGTCTCTCTCGGGCGCGGCGTTCGCGGCGTTGCCGGATCCTCGATTTTGTCGTGTAGGTGCGACGTTGCCTTTTCCTGGAATACAATAAAAAAAGCCCGTGTGTGGAATCGAACCGGTTCCGTTCGTGTCCCGATCCCGTCGCCTTGACCACTCGTCCACCCGTCCATATTCTAATCGCACCGTAGAAATGGCAAGGTTCTGTCTCGCCGACGTCATCCGTTCGGGCGCGCGCGCGCTTGCACCTCGAGGGACGTCTGTCAGGTAGCGTGAAAGGATCCGGATCCGGGGGCCTGAGAGGGAGGGGAGTCTTGAGCCTGTCTTAGATGTCAAAATGTGCTGAGATTGGAAAAATAGAGTGACGTTAGGTTGAGAAAAATAAGAACAAAAGTTAGGTTGGGAAAAAATAGGATGGGAGAAATATACAGATAGAAAAAAAGAGAAATATACAGGATGGTGGAAATATACAGTGTGGACAAATATTAAGAGAAAAAATACAGAATGTGAGAAATATACAGAATGGGACAAAAAGAGAAATATACAGGATGGTAGAAATATACAGAGCGGAGAAATATAGATAGAAAAAATACAGGATGGAACAAACGAGAAATATACAGGATGGTAGAAATATACAGAGCGGACAAATATAGGTAGAAAAAATATAGGATGGAACAAAAAGAGAAATATACAGAGCGGACAAATAGAGAGAAAAATACAGAATGTGAGAAATATACAGAATGGACAAATATAGAAAAATATACAGGATGGAACGAAATGAGAAATATATGACATATCTTTGTCTAGGATGCCTTGGAGATCGTTTTGGGGGAATCTCTTGGGTCTTAGAAGATGTTAAAAATGTCTTTAGACGATCCTAAAGGAAAATTAATCTTGAAATCAGCTCGTGAATGGATTCAAGTTTCGAAAAAAAAATGCTTTTTTGACAAATATGATTAAAGGATAAGGGAAAAATAAAAGATACCTATAGATATACATATTTTTTATTGATAAACACACGCAAAAAAAATAATTACAATAATTACAAATATATAAAAATAACATTTGGGGTAATTTCGTGGGTTAGGTATACAGGTTCACAAAGTCAATATTTAAAACTTTAGCTTAACGAAGGCAAAAAAGAATACAACGAACGCAAAAAAGATCCCAACGAACGCAAAAGGATTACAACGTACGCGGAAAATTATATAAAAAAATTTTTTGCAATATTTTTACATTTTCCAACAACATATTTTTTAAAATTCAATAGCCGAATAGTCGTTTTCATCATGCATATTTTCAAAACATAAATGTGGGTTATACAATTCGAAGAGGGGAGTTCTAGAACAATTTTTGCACCATTCTTGCGGATTTTTAATCCACCTGTCCATGACTTGAGTAACGTGCGATGAGAAATGCTGGCGTTTTTTCTTGGGTGCGCGACGAATATTCTTATACTCTTCAAGTATATATTGAACTACACCTTTGCAGTAGAAACAAACTTTCAAATTTTCTAACTGTGGAAACGTAAAATATTCCGTGGAAACACAAAAAGGCATGTCATATTCTTCCGGTAAAAAAATCATTCTTTCATCGAACCAGAGATCATCCCACGCGGGTTGATTTATTAAGAAAGTCACTTCTCTGGGCGTCAGCCGTTCATCAAAATTTATCGAGTCCCGATCTGCATCCTGCCAATCGTGAATGGTTTCTTTGTAAATTTGAAACTTGTACTTCGTAAAATCACTAATAATTTCATATTGTAGAAGCTGCGGCAGATCCGTCTTTAGAATGTGACACGACATTTTGAGATTTCGGACAATTTCTTTTTTAACGAGATTTTGTAATGACAACATTTTTTGTGGTGCACTTAAAACGAATTAAATTGGTAAATAATACCCGAGATGTATGCGAGTTTATCAGTTTCCGCTAACATTTCCCGTTGACGACGGTCTTATCAACCCGCACACCGCATACATTTCCTGTTATGCAGTTATGCAAATTTGAAAAATATATTATGGTCAATCATCGTAGCCTAACGGAACTGTACTAATTTTATCTTCGAGGATTTTGCGTTTGTCGTCAAAGTTGCTCAAGGCATTTTTATTGAAATGAATAAATATTATGTTTTTCGGATCTTATCGTATTAAATTTGGAATACAGGTTCGAAGCAGTGCCGAAAAGAATATCTTTATAATTTTGAAATGTTAAGTTATTAACAGCGAATTTTCCCACAACCTTAGCTTTCTTTATCGAAATTTCCGAATCATCGTCTTCATTGTGAAATTTGAACGCGTACATTTTTGCGGCCAGGCCGACAAATTCTGAAATAATGTTACCTTTTACTTCGTCTTTAATATACCCGATTTTCTTCTTGTTAAATTTTGCAATTTTAAACACGTTCCCGTCCGGATAATCGCTGGTATCGAAAAATTTGATGCAGTCATTTCGAATGATTTCGTAAAAATCGCGACAAAAAATATGATACATGAGGGAATCGGTATCGGAATACAGCAGCTTTATTTCCCTTACAGGTAATTTTGTGAAATAATTATAGTGAAAATCGTACACGAGGCTTTTGGAAATGTCTAGCACGGAAATGCCTACATAAATAGGTTTATTAAACAACAATTCGGTTTTTTTCATTTCTACGGCTATCAGATTTTCCGAGAAAATTTGCAAAGAATCAAAATTGGGTTGGGCAATAAGTTTTCTGGCTCCGTATCTCCCGTCCCAGCTAGTGACTAACCTAATATCCCTGTTATTTCTTATATTCTGGAGCGTTTTACCGTAAATAATGTTATTTTTTCTTTTGTATAAATCCTGTTCAAATTCTGATTTTGCCTGAGCGCGCAAACCCGTGTTTAGATCCATATATTTTTTTAACCAGGCACTTTGTTTAAATTTTAAAACCCTAGGAATTTGTATCAATTTAATGCCCAAATTTAAAGCTTGGATAAGAAGTTTGTAATGTGCAACGTACTTTTCTCTTTTGAAAAATGTGCTGGTCAATTTCTTAGGTTTTCCCGACGTTGTTTCATAGTGGTGCGGGAGCAACGGAAAGTCTCTGTGTTTTTCAAAAAGTTCTTGGGGATAATCGAGCGTTACTTCTAAAATATACCCAATTCCTTCGCCCCAACCGTTAATATCAATACCTGTTTCCGTGATATATCCGTGTCTAGAAGATTTTATGAACATTTCAATTTTTTCTAAATCATGTTCCCATTCAAAATTGGAGACGGGAAGTGGACAGGACATAGAAAAACCATAAAGGTTATTTACATCCCCATAAAAAATGTATGAGTCTGGGGATGATTCGTCATAATTTTTCATGTATTTATTATTCGCTTTCGCGTATCGATTGGAACAAATAACGAGCCCTCCTCTAATGCCTTTTTCGATAAACAAAATCATATTGTAATCGGTCAACAATTCCATTTCAACTTTCGTCATCTTTAGCATGGCGTCCCAGGAAAAATGGGCCGCGGTGAAGAAATGTGCAGCGTCTAGACCGTAATTATTAATGCAAAAATCGCGATAGTTCTCAAAAATGTCCGCCAGTAAGATTACATCTATTCGGAGATATAGATCGCTATATTGCCCCAAATTTTGTATTTTGAAGGTTTTCCAAACATTTTGAGCATGCAAGTATTTTTCATTGGAAATTGTTTCCCCCGTCAATTTACTGTTAAAATGGTGCATGGCGGGCAGTTCGTTTTCGCTTAATTTTGAAACAGAATCGAGATAGTCGTATGGAAACACGCCCTTCTTAATAGCTAAATTAAATTGATCGGGGTCTGGAAAAGTCTTACGCGTTAAAACGAACTGATCGGCATTAAGCGATTCAGATAACTTTTCCAAGGAAGCGGGTAAAAATCTCAAACTGTCCAAAAATCGCATATAAAGAGTTCCCGACCTTTTACTGAAAGAAATAAATTTTTCAAACGAAATCGGCAATAGGGAAATTGGCTGATCGTCAAAATTCAACTCCCTGATAATAAAATGTGCGTCATAGCCGCTTAAATTGTGAAAAAATATAGGCACAAAATTCACGTTTTTACATTGCAAATTACAATTATTACAAAGTGTTTTTCGATATTCACCTGTCACATGATTATGATCGAAAACTTTCGGGTTACTTTCCGAAAATAATTCATCGCAAATCATACACCTGATGACGTTATCATGATTTATTTGCTGTTCTAGAGAAATTTTTGACATTGGTAATTTAGTTTTTAATATGTCCTCAATTGTTTTCATTTCAAGACGAATTTTGTTAACGAACCATTTTACTGGGGCTTCTCCCCTGTATATCTCAAAGTGTGATAATGTTTCATCGAACGAGCAGACTACCTGATAAGCTATACTAAAAGGTTCGTGTTTTTGGTAGGGATTGGTGTACGATTTCAAGGGATTATTTTCGCAATTTTCTATATTGACCGTTAAACATTCTATATCTGCATAAATGGAAAAGGGAACCTTTACGGTTTTTTTGATGTCCTTAAATTTTAAAATGTTTTTATTTTTATTAGGTAAAATAATTTTGACTGGATCTACTCTTTGACAATCCTCTAAATGTGTCGTTAGTTGTTCATTGGAATTGAAATTACACAAACAGCGATCACATATGAATTTTTTCTCCCTATGTTTGTTAATTTGATTTCCCGTCAAACTACCTAAATCTAAAATGTAGCAAAAATGTCCCGAACTCGATCTGAACTTGGTCAAATAAAGCAAATTTACGTGAATTTCCTTAAGTTCTTTTGTGTGATAAATCGGACCGTTAATTTTTTTCTTTATGCTATCGTACCCAAAAACATTCACCGAAATGGTAGGATTTTGTTTTTCAAATTTAGACAAGTCTGTTATTTTCATAGGTAGTTCAATGTTTCTGAAATTTAAAAATTCGTAATAATTTTGCGGGTAGTCAGATGGATCGGTGGATCTAATTTTGGTAACACCCGCCAATATGCACCAAACAAAACAACGCCTATCTACAGATTTTATATTTAAGATACATTGTTTTCTTTTTAATTCCACAGGTAAATCGATAAAAGATCCTCCATTTATCGGATCATACTTATTGATATTAACAGTTAAATTAATAATTTCTTTTAAAGTCCATCCCGAATCCCCTTCTTCGAATTCAGACATACTATTCAAAATAAGATCAGTGAAAAAAGTAAAAACATCTTGTATGTGCGTTTCCTCGATAATTTCCTTGTTTGGTGTTGAAAAATGTTTAATTTCGCTTATTTCAACCTCTTCGGAATCCCTAACGGTTTTCTTAACAAAAACAGCGTATAAAATAACGTTACACTTGATACATTTTAAACGAGACAGAAAATAAATAATCTTACGTTTAAAAATCGGGAAACAAGCTGACAGAAATTCATCGGGCAGAAGGTAGTCGCCGCTGTTGACTAAGGCACCTGTCACCAGACGTCTTTGTAATGCTGAAGTAATCTGTAAATGCAGGAAGATGTAGAGAAATTAAAAAAAAAAATAAACCAACCTCAATCCACTTTACTTTCTTGCTTGAAGACGTTTCCGGCAATGGTGCAGGAATGGCGCCGCCCACCTTTGCATTTTCCAGTTTTTGAAAAAGCTTAAGTTGAAAGGATTCCAACGTCGCCAGGATGAATTCCAATCTTCTTTTTTCGGAGAGTTTTGCTGATCCGAGAAGGAGGCTTCTGCAGCGATCGATGTATTTTCCATTTTTTCCGATTAGGTTCGATAAATCACCCTCTGTTTGCGCCAAATAATACAAGTTTTGAACGGACTGAATTGTGCTGTGATCCATTTTGTGTGTTTATCTGTAAAAACGATTCTTTAGATTTTCACCGGTAAAAAACAAAAAAAAACTTACTGTTTATCGGTTCGGGTTCTGATGTCGATTAGCGCACACTCTTGTCCCATCACCGTCTTCACCTCCTTCACCACTAGCACCATTTTACCGGCCCATCGCTGTTTGAACTCCTCCACGGCCGCCCGATCAAAAACGTGTAGGAATCTCTTCGGCAGCCAGCAACTAAATTCACCCAAATTGACTAGGACGGCTTCTCCAATTTCCGTGTGTTTTCGGTCCACGTCTAGAATTATGTACTCCGTGCCCAGTTCCAGTTCGACTAATTTTTTTATCGGATTTAGGTTGAAATTAAGCGCCTCTTCTAATTTCTTGAAATCCATGAGGAAGCTGTTGACGCGAGGAGGCCACAAGGAACAATGAAACTCGGTTCGGCTACGAGGCGAAGGCTTATCGCTCGTCGCGCGCCCAGGCGGGGAAAGGCTTATCGCGCGTTAAGGCGGGGAAATATTAAGAACGGGATTCCCGAAGTGTGCAAAGCGCCCGACCCTAAGAGGGCACCTGTCAGGTAGCCTTAAAGGACGAGGGTCCGGAGGCCTGAGAGGGATAGAAAGATTTGATTTTTTCTTAATCTTTATTCAAAAATATCTTCTCATGTACAGGTCAGATAACAACTTATTTCTATCGAAATGGAGTAGTTCGAATATGCAAAATGTTTCCAAGGTGAAAGAGGCATTACAAATTTCTAACATTATTTCTATGGGATTCAATACATAATTACACCTAATCAGTAATTCGTTAACTCTATCTAAAAAGTTATCGTAAAATTCGTTAATTTTCAGTTTTAACAATACGTCAAATTTCGCAGAAATAAACTTATCGATTACATTGACTAATTCAAAAATATCGGATTCCAGAAAATAATGACACACTTCGTTCATGGAGAGTACTGCAATCTTGAGCCCGTCCAATCCGACCATCGTGCTAAGTTCCAGATTTTTGTTTGTGGTAAATTTCAGGGAAATATCCCGTGTTGACGTCATCCCGAAGAATTCTCGCGTAAATTTATTCAATAACGAAATAAACTCGTTCCATTCCTCGTGATCTAACGATATGGTGGCGAAATCTCTCGTATCCAAGTGGTTGGTGATATTGACCGTGGGCTTGAAATAAGAGTCCGGCTTCAGGCCGCAATGTATGGTGAAAACGTTGTTCGGAATTAACACAAAACACGTGTTTAACACAAGTTGTTGTCTCTTCTTTTCGTCGCAGAGGTTCGTAATGCGCCCGACTTCGTGATTGCAATCGCAACATGGTCGCGAGGAACCGTAACCGCTATCGACGCTCATCTTTTGAAAACTAACGCGGAGGGTTTTGGGCAACATCTTTTATCCCCACCATTTCACAAAACATTAACGCCATCTATCCACGAATCGTGAGATTTGTCAAGGCCAAGCCAGCGTACCAAAACTTTCCCTCCTTTTTTTCTCAAAATTTTTTCCACGAGGTAAACGTCCGAATTTGCAGTTTTCTGTAACTCTTCACCGTAAAAACCTCCTTTTATAGGGTTCCCGGCCGTATCCTCCAGCAAATACGTAGCGGGATTGGTCATTTGTACTTTGACTATTTTAAAGAGTTCCGTGGTCCAGTTTGGTGTGTACCCTTTATTGAAAATATGCTTGGCTTTGCTGATTCTGACCATATCACCCATTTTGAATTTTTGCCTGCCTAAAATCTTCATGTGACTGTAAACGGTTTTCTGCAAGCGAGGTTCACTGCCCTTGTTCACATCTTTAGGTTTCATTTGAATAGTTCTATGTCTTTGATTATTGTACTCTCCTACTAGATCGGGTAGTACATCGAGCCATTTATATTTCCCGCTTAAACTGAAATATTTGAATAATTTTTCTTTTAAGGTACGGATCACTCTTTCCACAATGGCGGCTTTCGTATTGCTAAACGTGCTGTAATGGTTAATGCCGTACGACTTCATCAGTTTATTAAAGTGTGTATTATAGAATTCCTTTCCGTGGTCTGTTTGAAGATTTTGCGGGTGTCTAGATTTTTTTAAAATTTCACCAAAAGCCTTTGTGACCTCTTCGCCCGTCTTTGATTTAAGTGGTTTACACCACACGAATTTTGAAAAACAATCGATCACGACCAGAATAAATTTAAAATTTCTGTTTTGCTTCGCATATTGATCCAATTGACCGAGATCTGCCTGCCAGAGATCGTCTAACCCTTTAATTATCGTCCTACGGCGAGGATAATTTTTTCCGGCCGGTTTATGCAACTCTTCGACAACTTGAATTTTTTCTTTTGAATGATCGGGCATATTTTAATTTTTATGTTTCTTTGTGGCAGGAGCAGACGTTTCACCCTGTTGTTCGGACGTTTCTATTATTTTCCGAGCCCCTTCCAGCTTTTTATTGATTTCCAAAATGGCTTTTTCCGCCGCTATTTCGACGGAATTTACTTTAGTTTTAAGACCAGTTTCTACGTTTTCAATTTTGCCGCGTAAAATTTTCATGTCACTGTCAAGGTCTGTCAAACGTTTTATGAAGTCCGTTTCCATTTGTTGAATTTGTCATTTAGCTCGGAATCCATTTTTGTCTTTAATTCTTTTTGTATAGCGACGTGTTCAATACGAGATTCTTTTATGAACTTATTCGCGTCTACAATAACCGACTTTAATGTTTTGTTTGCACTAATTTGCGTGTTTTTTACGCAACGATCGATATATTGTTTGGTGGCGGCGTCTCCGTTTTCGGTAGGTTCACTTAGGTTGGCAATTTTCAAATTTTTCGCATCTATTGATCCGTCGGGAGTTAATTCCAAAATAACACCACCCAAAGGCGTGGAAAGGTGGGAACTTTGACCTGTTTTGGATTGGGAGTACTCTCCAAACTTGTTGACACTCATTTTGAAAATAAACGAAAATGTTGTCGTGCACTTAATAAATAAGGTTGCTTTCTAGTAATTCGTTTAGGATAGCCACAATCTCGTTGTCGTGAGAATTATTTCCGGCGTTTTTGGATGCCACTAGCAGTCTCAACCTGTCCACTAATTCGTTTATATCGTCCCAGTACACGTACTCTATCGGTTTCTTGTTAAAAGCCAATTTCATACCCCCACCTTTAATCGATGACGTTGATTTTGAACGTGTACTAGCTTTCCTTTCGGGTACGAGTAAGGAGCTAGGTGTTCTAAAAAAAGGTTTAATAATTTCCATGTACTTGTGACGAGTGGTACCCTTCAATCTGCCAAGCGAATCAAGATGAATTCCAGTAAGAGTTAAGATGGACTTATATTTTTCCCTGTCTTCCTCGTTGCTTTGTGGGTCATCGTGAAAAATTAAATTATAAAGCCCTTTTGTACCTTTAAATTTATCCTTTCCGTCTACAATAATATCTCCCGTCGTTTTATCAAAATCGATAAGTTTGTTTCCTAGAAACCATTTTGACTCAGAGACATCATAAAACGGTCCATACACCTTATCTATAAGCTGCGATTTATCGTGATATTCTCCGATGTAGGGTTGAGCAATCTCCGGGTACGAGTCCATATATTCTTGAAAAACTTGTGGTGGATATTGTGATGTGTCAACATCGTCATCACGCAGCGTCGTCTCATCAGCGGGACGAATGGGATCTTCCCAGTAGGTTTCATCTTGAAGGAAAGGCGAACGAGATCTGTCAATGCTGGCTTTCAACTTGGCGAGTTTTCTGTTTATTCTGTCTTCAATTGTTTCTTCTTGCTCTACTTTTTCTATGTTTTCTGGTGCTTCTTGCTCTACTTTTTCTATAATTTCTGGCACTTCTTCTTTAGGTTCAAATTTTAAGTTATCGATCAACGATTTATTGGCTTCAATCTTTTCAAGTTTACGTGTTACCGGTTTAAACATTTTCTCGAGAGATTCATCCTGTTCGAATTTCCCCAATTTTAGGGCCGTATACTTTTTTCTGATGGAGCGCGCGAGTTCTTTGATTTTCTTGGAACGTTGTGCCTTTAGGATGTCTTCTTGCGTTGTCAAAGGCATATTGACAAATGATTAATTGCGCAACAAAATCAAAGTTTTATATATTGATCGAACTCCTTTCTATAGCGCCCATTGTTCAAATTAAAATCCTTAATAATCACCAAAGTGCCATAGTTGTCGTTCCAGCACTGCGAACATAGGCTCTTAAATTCTTCATAGGTTAAATCGGGCGATACGTGTTCGTCGTACAGATGCCTGAGATTAAGATCATCCTGCCTAAATAGTACAATGACATTACAGTTATCGCGGATCAATTGTTTAGGTATTTTTGAATAAGTCTGACAGAGATAGGCCACATCTATACCCCTGTGTCTTCCCATGGAATAGAATTCCCTTATTTTATTTTGTCTATCGCTGGCCACATCGTCAAAAATGAAAATGGAATTGCGACGAGCTTCCGATGGTTCAATAACCTCCTCATTATCTTTAAAAGGAAAATAGCCCACACATTTGATATTTTCTAGAACGTTTTGCAATAATTGATATTTCGGTTGGTACAGAGATTTGCTATACACATAGACGTTTTCGAATTTGAGTCCGTTCGGATTAAATATTAAACTTAGTAGCGCGTTCGTTTTTCCGCAGCCGCTAGGTCCGCAAAAAATCGCCCTTATCGAATTTGGTAGCAGTTTACCATGTTTTGATTTTGAATGACCTTCCTCCTTTAAAATATCCAAATTCTCCCTCCCTTTACGGTTTTCGGGTTGCCTGTCAGGAAGTATGAAAAAATAGACGCATTGTCAAGGAAGATAAGCTCGTATTTTATTAATTATAATTTTTCTACACAGCGGACATGTATCTATCGAAGGTGAACACTTCCCGCAAAATACTAGATGTCCACAGGGCACAAGCAAAATTTCTATATTATTTTCATAACAAATTTTACATGAAACATCACATTTATTCATAATTTTGTCACAGGTAAAATTCTCGTCTTCTACCACGGCATTGGGACGAATTTCGGCGGCGGTAATGGCTTCATCTCCCCCGTTTAGAAAAGGACAGTTGGGACTCCATCTTGCCGTGATCTTGTAGAGGGTCATCTTCGACTTGCCACTGATAACCTTCGATGAAACAGTACGGGCACTGAACAACGTCTTCGAAATTTGTGTAGAAGAATCCGGCCTCCGCTAGTTTTTTGGGTGAAATCACGGAAGTGTCCGGCCACGATTGGATTCTATTGTGTAGTTTTCGATAGTCCATGCTACTGCCTTTGACGAATCACTATCGCGGCCCTTTGAATCGTTCTAACAGTCGATTTCAAGACGAGCAATGACAGACATACCGTTATGTAGTAAATGAATCCCAACACTGACGATGCGTCTATTAATACGGTATCCGCGCAGTTTTTGCTTTCAACGTCACTATTCAAAGATTTCCACGCCGTATCTCCATGAGTGCGATTTTTGAATATCATTCGCAATTTATATTCGGTGATATTTTTGGGCAATGTAATCATCAACACCGATTCCAGATCTGACGGATATAAAGACAGGCACTTATCATATTCATCTACACATAGACCGATTTCGGCCACGTCACTCGGTTTATGAACATATAAAATATTATTAATTACGGTGCACAGTATGACATAGTCTGCTCTCAACAACATTTTGATATTAAATGAAAAATTCGCTCGGAGATTTTCATTTTATGAAAAGGAGTGGGGGAGGATGAAATCATCAGGCATTGGCGTTACATATATTTATTTCAAAACAATTTTTTTAGACACTACATTCCAATTCTTAAATCTATTTTTATTGGTAAAAACGTTCCTCTCCCATTTTTCTTCAAGATCGAGTTTTCCAAACATTGCAGTCATTTGATTATGTGACTCACGCATTTCCAGTAATCTTTTCACCTCTTTGATTTCCGCTAGATGATTCTCGATGCGGTCGTTAAGCGACATGGTCCTTCGGTAGAAACGTGTAGACCCACTCGTACAATTTTTCGCAATTGTTTAAACTGCACAACCATTTAGTTTTTTCGCTGTGGTACATACACAATGGTACTGCCCTCTCGTATTTCGGTATTTCCAACCAATCACCATTCACTAGATTCTCCACATTTATTATTTTGACTGTTTGGTCGACGACGGATCGTAGGAATGTTTCCTTGACTTTTCCCTTGACATAAACGCAGTCGACATTGAACAAAAACTTTTCTATTATTTCTCGTAGAAGTTCGTACGCCACATAGCCGCTGGAGTACCAAAAACCCAATAAATTTTGCTCCAAATATCGCACCTTTTTTTTATCTGAATCACCGAGTGTGAGAAAATCCCTGGGTGGTTTCAATAGCACATGCAACGTTTGTTTGTTGATTTTAATTGACAATTCTTTGGGGTAAAAACACCCCTCCAACGTGAAACCCTGAACATCTACTACCGCTACCTTCATCGTCTCATCACCAACTAGTTGGCAATTTTCTAGATCACGTTCCTAACAATTTCACTTAATGGCAAATACTCCATGACGCAATCGTGCACGATGACGCAATAGACTCGAGTTTTTTCCGGAAAACCCTTAGTGCTCTCTATGTCTAGTTTTACGTCGACCGTATTGGATTTCATTGATTCATTTCTTCGGGAACAATCGATGACAAAGAGGGGAGCATCTTCTCCAAAATCATTATAGCTTAGTAGAGGTTGTTTGTCTCGAACGTTCGTAAAACTGGGATAAAATTCCACATAGTTATGGTAGGCGTCCACGTAGTCGTTTTTTGCAAAATTCAATCTGAGCCGCTCGAACGGATAATACCGTTCAATATTAATCTTACATCAGATATGTCCACGTGATCGAATCTTGACGAATCCTTTTTAGCGTTCTCCTTACGATCAGTTTGAAACCCTACGATAACATAACGGGGACTTTCCACGGCCGCCGAAGTTTTGACAGACCAGATTTCTCTTTGTGAGTCCTTGGTGAGAGCCGGAAGCTCGTGCACTTCCCATTTTCGAAATGGAATTATTATAGGTTTATCCAGTTTGATTGATTCCAACAGATCTAACCTAATCATGTCGTTTGGTTGAATATGTTTCACTTTTAATTCAATGTTATTAATTGTTAATTCTGCCGTTAATTCTACCGTCGTGTCTGGCGTTTGTTTCAACATCAAGGAGTTGTTATTATTGCGGGATCTTATTAGTCTTATGGTTTGCTTCCCACAAATAGCGTATTGATAATCGTTAAAAATTCCAAATAAATGTTTAAGTGGCATTCTTATATTGAACGTTCCATCATCGTTTACTGCTAAACCTTCATGGGGATAAGACCATCCTGAAGTTATCAGATATCTGTCAGAGTTGGGAGGATAGCACAAATACGCTCTTATGGCGCTTACAATTCCCGGGTCTCGCACGCTCTCCAATTCCTTACTATTTATTTCGTAGGAGACAGAGTCAAATAAAAATCCGGCGGCGTTATTGGCGAGTTTACACGAACCAGTTCCGCCGGTCTTAGTTAACTTTCCCTTAATACAAATTGCCGCATCATACATTAATAGCCAGGAATCACCTTGATTAATAGTAATCTCCACTATATCATTGTTCATGAATGATTTAACAAAGGGATAGTAGGTGCGCGTCTCCAGCCGTTGAATGGATTCGTCAAAATTTGGGTTTCGATGCACGTCGAAAACTTGGGGCGTTAGAGACATTGTAACCGAGAGATTGCAAAAATAAACGGTTCTCGAGAGTAAGATTTTTACCACGATCTAAACACCTCAAAGGTGCGGCAGGTTGTGATCCTCGCGAATAACTTCGATCGTTTTTATATGGCTGGTATCTGTTATCAAAGACTAGACCCATCAAGATAATCTCTTTAATTCCAACCTCACAATAATTTCTTCTCCCCGAAAATTTACCAATTCAAAATTTTGATCGAGAATCGATAGGGTAATATTATTGATTTCTCTCTTAGTCACCGGTACGTAGAGAAGATTTCTTGGCGTTTCGTCAATGGCGTAACCGGGATCGGCTCCTATCGCAAACTCGTATATCGTATGCGTGGGACGATTATTATAATAAGCTCCGACTGTTATATTACTGTCTATATGCACGGTTCTAACTTTAACGATGTTTACGGGTAAATCCGACGAATGCAGTATGCCCGGCTTTAATATACGTT
Source organism: Pseudeuparius sepicola (assembly GCA_963920635.1). NCBI lineage: Eukaryota > Metazoa > Arthropoda > Insecta > Coleoptera > Anthribidae > Pseudeuparius > Pseudeuparius sepicola. Next base: position 37,584,288 of record OY987302.1, on the reverse strand, counting down.
CCGAGAATCCCAAATTTTTTCCTATCGAACCTTCTGTTTGAAAATCTATCGAATCGTTTTGACTATAAATCTCACACTGGAGAGTGCTATTGTTGGCCTTTAACGAAAACTCGTTTTGAGGTTTGTCCCTTTGACAAAATTTAATGATTTAATTATCTGAGATTCTATAACGCTAATCTCATATGAACCGGTGGGAATTTCTATGGTCTTTCTCTGATTATTTTTATCGATGAAGTAAAATTTGTTTATGCCCGCGCTCTTGTCAATATTCGGTATGCTGTTGTAGGAGTGAAATCCTAAAAGAGCTAATCCGTATTCGGCGCCCTGATCTAAATAGATTGGCGTGTCGAAATCAATAGATAACGTAGAGGAGGTACCGTGCACAGTGAATATCAGCGAGGACATGACTGAACGTTTTTCACATGAAACCACATCTTTTATAGAGAAACTCCAAACAAAGATGGCCACAATTTATTTCGCTGTATTTTTGGTATGGACTATTATTATATGCAATTTTCACACCTTTTCCTAAATAGGTAATCAGTTCGGGGGGCGGTTTTAATCCGCCAAAACTGTCAAAATATTCCACATGATTGCCGCATTTCTTATAAGCTACCCAATGCGTTCCGCTGTTCCGCACCACGTCTAAATTTACAATTGCCGATTCGTTCTTATGTGGCCCGTTTCGTGGAAGAGTGTCTCGCATAAAGACCCCTCTAAAATTTCTTAATTTTAACTTTTTGGCAAAATTTATCAAATCTCTGTCTGACAGCGGTCTATTAGGTAGCTTTATTGGTAGTTTTTTGTTGTTTTTTGAGAAAAAGACCAAATTGTCCACGATTATTTTTTCGTAGGTATAGTCCCGAACCGTCTTTTCCTATCTTTTCCATGGCTGTGTTGTGCCTTTTTTCCTCTTCCAACTTCTTTTGCGCTTGTTTCGCGTCTAGTATAGTTCTTACAACAGAACTAGTTCCTCCTGCCACCGACCCCAGAGCTCCTAAGGCCCCAAGTAGAGGCAAAAGCGGTAGAAACCCACCAGTTTTTCGCTCGAACGGGATAATTCTCGGTATCCGAATATTTTTCTTTCCTCCTGCTTTCTTAATAGCTATGCGAGCGGCTCGGATGGCTGCCAACGATGATTTTTTCAAATTTTTCATATCGTTAAGTTGGTGTTCATCGAATGATCTTTTCAGGGACTTTGCAACTTTTTTTACGATATCTCGTCTAAATGATGTCGGTCTCTTTTGTTTTGCTCCCATGCCCAGCTTTCGTTTCGTCTTCATGGCTGTGGTGACGAACTAAGCGGCGGCCTTCTCTCCAAATTTAGCGTCTTTCGATTTGACCCTATCCCAGGCGCGATTTTCCAATTCCCAGTCTGCCTTGTGTCGCTCTTCCACAGATTTATTTTTCAAATATGCCAAGTCGTGAATTCTACAGGCTGAGTCAAGTTTATTTACGCCGGAATCACCCCTTTCGATTCTTTCCCGTAATTTTGTTCCTGGCCCACAAAACTGATAGCCGGGGATATGTAATTCGACGGGTAGTTTGTTAATTAAACTGTTTACTAGACCTTCACCGGTGACTAGCAACATCGAAATGAATATGTTCCCACTCGCGCGCTCATATTTATGAACGAACATCAAATTCGTGTTCCCGACATCGAGACGAGTCCAACGAGGTGCCGCAAGGGCATAGTCCTCGCACCGGAAATGGACACCGAAAGTTGATGTTTTTGGCTTCTCCTCGATCCCCTGATCATTATTTAAGTGTCAGAATATTTCTACCTAGCGCCGATCTCCCGCGATAAGACTTTAAAGCTTTTTTATGCGAAATTCGTGTTCCCGACGTCGAGACGAGTCCAACGAGGTACCGCAAAGGCATTTTCCTCACACCGGAAATGGACACCGGAAGTTGACGTTTTTGAATTCTCCTCGATCCCCTGATCATTATTTAGGCATCAGAATCGTTCTACCTAGCACCGATCTCCCACGATAAGACTTTAAAAATTTTATGTCAAAATCGTGTTTTCCTCGAACCGGAAATGGAGACCGGAAGTTGACGTTTTTGGATTCTCCTTGATCTCCTCTACATTTTCATAAAAGGCGGTTTGGTTCTAGCAAGCACCGATCTCCCGCGATAAGATTTTAAAGTTTTTTATTTCAAATTCGTGATCCTCATGACGAATCGAGTCCAACGAAGTGTCACAAGGGCATGTTTTATTTTTACCCACAGTCACTCTGTATATTTCTCTTTTTGTTCCATCCTGTATTTTTTCTCTTAATATTTGTCCACACTGTATATTTCTCTTTTTGTCCCATTCTGTATATTTCTCACATTCTGTATTTTTTCTCTTAATATTTGTCCACACTGTATATTTCCACCATCCTGTATATTTCTCTTTTTTTCTATCTGTATATTTCTCACATCCTGTATTTTTTCTATCTATATTTGTTCCATCCTGTATATTTCTACCATCCTGTATATTTATCTTCTTGTTCCATCCTGTATATTTTTGACAGGCTCAAGACTCCCCTCCCTCTCAGGCCCCCGGATCCGGATCCTTTCACGCTACCTGACAGGCGTCCCTCGAGGTGCAAGCGCGCGCGCGCCCGAACGGATGACGTCGGCGAGACAGAACCTTGCCATTTCTACGGTGCGATTAGAATATGGACGGGTGGACGAGTGGTCAAGGCGACGGGATCGGGACACGAACGGAACCGGTTCGATTCCACACACGGGCTTTTTTTATTGCATTCCAGGAAAAGGCAACGTCGCACCTACACGACAAAATCGAGGATCCGGCAACGCCGCGAACGCCGCGCCCGAGAGAGACAGATCAAAAGTAGCGATAAGACCGCACCGGAAGTCGTTATCTTATATGGGAAAATACATGAGTGCGAGTGAGATGGAAGATGGATCGCCCCCTTTGCCTCACTACTGACCACATTTAAAACATGATCCTCGGAATTTCTTGCGAGGTGTCACGTGTTGAGCTGGATACTCTCTTTGTCGTTTTTCAGGTCTCGTTCTCCCGGATACTCCGGCACTATCGGTCAATTTAGATGACAAACGACAACGTGCTTCAAATTATTCGCTGAATATTTTTAACACTTCACGTACGGAATCTGGTCGTCGGAGGTTTAAGGCGGCTCGGGCTTCCATATGATCTAACCCATATTCGATTATACTGATTGTTTTATGCCACGGTAGCCCGCTACGGAATCTTTATACTTCGAAACTTCTGGTTACCATAATAGCACAATGAGTCACATTCACGACTCCTTAATATGGCAGCCTTGAACGCACGAGCACTCGGTGTGTCTCCGTCTGGAAATGCGATGGCGAGATCAGCACAAAATTTCGTCCAATTTCGCAATAGCGGTCGCCAATCGCAACGGTATCGATATTCTCAATTCTTCAATGCTTCACAGGCCTTTGCGATCATTAAATTATCGCTGACGTTCAACTCAACCTTGAGCTTCGTTGCGTCATCCAACCACTCTTCGATTGAATAGGCGCTGTAGTCCGGATCGAAACTAGTTAATTTGAAGGAAGTATGCGCGGGCCCCAACGTTGGCGCATGCATGTTTAGTCTTCCTTCCACACTGTTTTGCGTTGGCGACGGCGCCATCCTGGCTTTAGCCAACTTAGCAATTTGTTGTTGCTGGGTAGCAACTAAAGTAATTAGTGTATCTTGCCACTGCATTTTCGGACATTTTGGAATCGTCGAATCAATCACTTCCTCTTCACTATAGACGATCTCACCGTCGGAAACTGCGCTGCCACACTTCAATGATTTTAATGTTTAATTACCACTTCACATATGTCTATCCCACTTCTGATGTTAGAATGAAGGGGTAGTTTACTCAAATGAAAGTATTCATTCCATAAACAAATTTTAATTCAGTAGGTACTTTTACATTGTTACGAAATAATTAAAGTCGCGGCTCATTCCGATCATGGCCGCGCTCTTGCTTCGACTGCCTTCTCCTCGCTGCGGAGCCAACCGTCTTTCCTGACTCAGTAGGGGCGACTCAGATTTCGGTTTACAAATATATTGACTGTATTAATATATATATATATTTAACGATCAATAATGTGTTAACTGAAATTGTTTTCTAGTCCTATATTGACTGTATTAATAGATATTTAACGATCAATAATGTGTTAACTGAAATTGTCTTCTAGTGCTATATTGAATATTTGTGAAGAATTTATCGGGTTACCGATCACTACCACAATATTGGTTTAGCGTAACTAGGGCGTAACTAAGTATTTCAGCGAAAATACCACACTCGTAGTATGTCATTTTATTGGTTCATATTGGCAGGCGTTGAATTCTCAAAACAATATGATGCCTCCTGACCCTGAAAGGCATACTGACTAAAACCACAACCAAAAATATGTCACTAACTCGCGGTCACACAACTGGCTACATTAAGTAAGTAATCTATTTGATACTCAAAGCACTTACCCGAGAGGCGTTGCAAAGCTTCTGACATGGCATCCGAATTTTCAAATAGCAAAGATCCGCATCCATTCTTCACGTCAGTACCAAGAAGTACCTTTACATCAATAATTGAAATCACTTTCTCAAATAAATCAATTGTAGAAACCCCGTATGGGATATTTTTAACGTATAGTCTCCTAGCCTAAAAATTAAGTTATTTAAAATTGGAATGGTCAGTGCTGGAAATGAAAAGATAAAATTAGGATATTTCCAAAAATTGCCGTTGCTTTGTAAGCGGCAAGTCCATGTGGTGTTTTGACATTTATCGCAGAGTTATTTGGCAACACCTTTTTTATAGAAGATTCGTCAAACAGATCGTGCGAAATGGGCATCTGTCACTGTGTTCTATGTAGTAGGCGCGGCCTCATAAATGTTTCCACTAGGCATGACAAATGAGCAAGAAATCAAGAATTTCGGATCAGTGCGGCAACGTTGCGCCAATTCTACGGCTTCTTAAATCAACAACTTTCCCTACATTCCCTCGCAGCACCCCTCTCCTCCCCGTACCGTATAGAAAATAGCATTGACTGACATAAATATGTAAGTCAACGTAAATAGGTTAAATCGCTGCATTATTAATATAATAATTTATAATTGGATTTAAAGTTTTACACTGTTTCTTGGTGTTTTGAGATTCAAGTAACGTGAAATTACGCAGATTTCTTTGATTGTCAAAGTGGCATTAGTTAAATAAGATATAAGTATGATTGTGAATCTCGTAGTAGTTTTTTACATTGGTTTATTACAATTCTTTATCTTAACCGCGAACCAAAACTTTGATTTAATTTAATTTTTAAAGCTTCCTCGGAGCGTTGGGTCAGTCAACACTAGGAGTCTTTGGATGAGGTTCTGATGCTTCCCGGGCCCCCGAAAAATAGCAATTTCCAAGAGTGGCTTCGGAGGATTTTCCGTCGGTTCCGTTGATTCTGCAGCCGTCCCGTTTCTCGAAAGTGGTTAATCGTGAATCGGGAAATTCTGTTAGATATTGTATTTTCGAGGTTCTTTTTGGTACCGGAGGAAAGTACACCCAATTAAGAGATTTACCACCTCCTCCGATTTTTAAAACGGCTCTATTCCAGGATGTCGAAAGAATTTTGCGAAAAACGCAGCCACTGTCCGTGGGCAGGATTGTAATAAGATTTTGCACTATTATTCAGCCAATCTAAGGCCAACCTAATGACGCCGAATTTACTGTTTTTCGCACTGTAACTGGCAATGTCGCGTAATAAGATGTTACATTTGCCGTCACTTACGCCTTTGAGGTTATGGCTGGCTTTCAAACCGCGAGGGAAGGGAGGGGTAATAGCAATATTGTCAGTTGAACTCCTTTGCGACCAAACGTATTGGGCCGCGCCTGTGCGTAATATGGCGACCAGTCGTATCAAAAATTGGACTCGAAACAGTTATGGGGCTCTGCGGATGCCTACCGTGCTTTCTAACCCTAACCTATGGCTTGTACGTCTATGATGTACCATTCTGGCAAACATATATTTTTCTAGTTCCCCTTCTTCGAACCTACCGTGTTTCCCCCTTACTTCCCCCTTCTGACCCACCATGTTTCAATCCCCAATACTTCTCAGTGCATACTATAATGTACCCTCCCTTATATGCAATTGCCCCTTGCCCCAAGGATGATTACTCGTTGTATGTGTATCCCTCAACCCATTGTGTTTGTGTCATATTGTGTCATATAGCATCCTTGACGACTCGTCCGTGCTCTTCGACCAGCGACTACAGAGAGTCGGTGGACTGACCGACCGCTCGGTTCTTACAAATTCGTGATCTGTTGATGTATTGAAATATTTACATTTACATTTACGGCATTAGAGGCACGCTAGACACTGGAGTAGCACAGAAACAAAAAAGCTCAGGTGCGTGCGTGGCGAGGGGGGGGATAAAACCAAAAAAATATATATTTTCCACAATTGATTTTTCGCCTTCTTGAAATATTTAATGGCATTACAGATATGCTAGACACTAGAGTAGCACAGAAACGAAAGTCAGGTTCGTACATGGCGATCGGGGGAATAAAAGACCAAGATAAATTGTAATACCTACCAATTGATTTCTCGCCAGCTTGAAATATTTACCAAATTGGCATTAGAGGCACGCTAGACACTGGAGTACGTGGTGATCGGAGGATAAAAACAAACAAAAAATCTAATTTCCACCAAGTGATTTTTCGCCAGCTTTAAATATTTACCAAAATGGCATTAAAAGCATGCTAGACACTAAAGTAGCTCAGAAACAAAAAAACTGAGGTACGTGCGTGGCGATCGGGGGGATAAAACCAAGAAAAATTCTAATTCCACAATTGATTTTTCGCTAGCTTGAAATATTTACCAAAATGGCATTAGAGGTATGCTAGACACTAGAGTAGCACAGAAACGAAAAAAATCAGGTGCGTGCGTGGCGATCGGTGGGATAAAACCAAGAAAAATTCTAATTTCCACAGTTGATTTTTCGCCAGCTTAAAATATTTACCAAAATGGCATTAGAGGTAAGCTAGACAACAGAGTAGCACAGAAACGAAAAAAATCAAGTGCGTATGTGGCGATCGGGGGGATAAAAAAAACAAGAAAAATTCTAATTTCCACCAATTGATTTTTCGCCACTTGAAATATTTACCAAAATGGCATTAGAGGTATGCTAGACACTAGAGTAGCACAGAAACGAAAAAAATCAGGTGCGTACGTGGCAATCGGGGGGATAAAAAACCAAGAAAAATTCTAATTTCCACGGATTGATTTTTGGCCAACTTGAAATATTTACCAAAATGGCATTAGAGGCACCCCGGGGTAGCACAGAAACGAAAAAGCTCAAGAACAAGAAAAATTCTAATTTCCACAATTCGTTTTCGCCAACATGAAATATTTAACAAAATGGCATTAGATTAGTGAACTCTTTTGTAGTATTATTTATTTTGTGACTGGGTTGTCGACCATAAATTACACATTTCCAAAAAATTTTTATTTAATGGACAAATACATTTTTTATATTAAAGGCACGTGTTTCGGCATAGAGCCATCATCAGGTATTCAAAATCTAAAAGAAACATGTTTATCATTATACAATATACATATTACATAGGTATTATTAAAACATTAAATGTAAAATTCTTTTTTTGGCAAAAATCGTTAAAATCAAAAGTCGATTATACACAGAAAAATACAAAAACAGATAATGGAACAAAAGACAATATGAAGGTAAGTACTTAAATAAGTGTAATTTTTGCCAAGTTTTTCTTTCAAAAGGCCGACATAGGTAGGATAATAATATCACCTAGTCAAGTGTATCATTTGGGTTTCTGAAGGAATTGAATTTTAATACGGCGTTGCCGGTACATAAATAGCATGGCTGTAGCAAAAAAAGGGGAGCGAAAGTTTTTATACAACAGAAAAAATATCTTCTTTAAATACAATTTCCAGTGAAATTTCATAAAAAGACTTTTTCTACAAATAGCAATTAGTAAAATGCAAGAACAACATTTTTGGATTATTTATTAAATTACGTTAATTTCAAAGGTATTATTTTAATTTATTAAATTCAAATATGTGTCCATTTACTATTCCCTTCTTCGATTGTGGCTATACTTTTAACTATAAAAAAAATCGGTTCGGGGGATCCAAATAAGGAAAGATGGAGCACATTTTAAAATTAGTTTGGTATATACAGGGTGTTCCAAAAAAGTGTGGCGACAAAAAAATATATTTTTTTAAATGGAATGACCCGATTTTTTTTTATCGCAAATGAAGCCTATCAAAGTATAGTATACATCCCTAAATTATTTCCGCTTCCATCTGCGGCGTTGCCAAGTTATAATTTTTTTAATGTATTTTTTGCTAAATACCAACCCTTCATTAATATTGCTATATTTTTCTTGCGGCTTAATTTTTTCTCTTGAAACTTTGGTTGTGGATTTACACTTAACCATTTTGTTAATGACTAAGAACCAAGTTGAAAATTTTTGTACAGGATGTTTCACTTTTTCCGCCAAAACTCCGACATTTTCAAACTTAATTTACTATTTTTTTTCAAATGGAACACCCTATATCTAACATTTCTATTGGATAGAGCATTCATTCTGCTTTAATTTGATACCTAATACAGTACCTTTATCTCTAGCAGTTTTTTCAAAAATCCAGTATAAACAGAAAATTTGCAACTTTTGTACTTATTACATACATGCAAATTACTCGAGAATCAAACTTGTACTTATTTAAAAAGCTGCATATCAAAAAAGCGTTAGTACCAGTTACAATCTGTAGTTTACCATATTTTTGTATACCTACTACACCTGCCTAAATAGAATATTAAATTAAAAATTAAAAGTTTTAGGAGAACTCATAGGTGGTCATGGTTTTGTTTCTAGTTTGACATTTGGTAAATATTTCATTTGCTGCTTGTATTCTGTGTTCGTTGTTTAATTTCAAACAGCAAAAAGTTGTCACAAAATTAATTATTGTAAACAAGACTTGATAAGTAAGATTTACGTAATTGGTGAATGTTTTGGAAATTGTTTTTTGGCATCTCGAGTTTATGCCCAAAAATTCCCAGATAGAAGGCATCCTGATACCAGAATGCTGCAGAACTTAAAGGAGCGATTCGATCGCACAGGAAATGTTGCCTATGAAAAGCAAACTAGAACAAAACCAGTTTTAAATGAAGAAAATCTTAGCTATAATATTGGCTGTTGTGGAAGACCCTGAAATAAGTGTAAGACAACTGAGTCGGGATTTAGAAATGAAAAAGTCCTCAGTAGGACAATGCCTTAAGCGTAACAAATTTCACCCATACCATGTGCAGTATTGTGCAGTTACACCAGGAACTGAATGATAAAGATTTTCAAAAAAAGTAAGGACCAATTACAAAATTATGGACTATTCCTCCCCAAACATTAATACTCCAGTTGTGTTGAAAATTATTCACAAAAATCTTATGAGGGTTTTGCGTATCATAAAAATGAAAACTATGTCTATTTACAAAACCATTTCAGTGGAATGTAGATTCATCGGTAAATAATACAAATTTAAGAAAAATTTCATCCTCCGCTGCTTGACCTTGTTCCAATGTACAAAAAGTTCCTCTTTTCTGAAAGTCTTTATCATTTAGTTCCTGGTGTCACTGCACATGGTATGGATGAAATTTGTAACGCTTAAGGCATTATCCTACTGAGGACTTTTTTAATTCTAAATCCCGACTCAGTTGTCTTTTGCTACCCGAGGTGCGATCCCCAGAAGGGGTTCCGGTCCCATCGGCCTGCTCATGGATCCCTCCCTGGCCAGAAGGTCGGCACCTAGGACAGAGTCACTTATTTCAGGGTCTTCCACAACAGCCAATGTTATAGCTAACTGATTTTCTAATTCATTTTGTGACAATTTTTTGATGTTTAAAATTAAACAACGAACACAGAATACAAGCAGCAAATGAAATATTTACCAAATGTCAAACTAGAAACAAAACCATGACCACCTATGAGTTCTCCTAAAACTTTTAACTTTTTAATTTAATATTCTATTTATGCAGGTGTAGTAGGTATACAAAAATATGGTAAACTACAGATTGTAACTGGTACTAACGCTTTTTTGATATGCAGCTTTTTAAATAAGTACAGGTTTGATTCTTGAGTAATTTGCATGTATGTAATAAGTAAAAAAGTTGCACATTTTCTGTTTATACTGGATTTTTTAAAAAACTGCTAGAGATAAAGGTACTGTATTAGGTATCAAATTAAAGCTGAATGAATGCTCTATCCAATAGAAATGTTAGATATAGGGTGTTCCATTTGAAAAAAAAATAGTTCAAAAATTTTCAACTTGGTTCTTAGTCATTAATAAAATGGTTAAGTGTAAATCCACAACCAAAGTTTCAAGAGAAAAAATTAAGCCGCAAGAAAAATATAGCAATATTAATGAAGGGTTGGTATTTAGCAAAAAATACATTAAAAAAATTATAACTTGGCAACGCCGCAGATGGAAGCGGAAATAATTTAGGGATGTATACTATACTTTGATAGGCTTCATTTGCGATAAAAAAATCTGGTCATTCCATTTAAAAAAAAATATTTTTTTGTCGCCACACTTTTTTGGAACACCCTGTATATACCAAACTAATTTTAAAATGTGCTCCATCTTCCCTTATTTGGATCCCCCCCAACCGATTTTTTTTATCCTTAAAAGTATAGCCACAATCGACGAAGGGAATAGTAAATGGACACGCTGTATATGTGTTACAGGTTTTCGGTGTCTGTTCTGAAATGTATGGTGTTATTGTGTTTTTAATATTTAACATTTCTAACACGTTTCTTTCTGAGTAATCATTTTCATTACAAATTATTTCTGTATTGTCAAAATTGAAACTATGGATGTTTTCTAAGGCATGTTTGCATACCTAATGCAGTGGCGTTACTATTATTAGTTCTAATATCGGATTTATGTTTGTAAATACGTTTGTGTAAGTATTGTTTAGTTTGGCCTATTAAGAATAGAGAGTTGAAAATAGTCCCCCCACCCCTTTTGTGTTCCCCCCACTCCTTTTTCGTACATTACCCCCCACTCCTACGCCCCTGGTAGGCCCCGCCCACTTTTCCCCCGCGCATGCGCACCAAGCGCATGACCTCTCCCCCGCACCCCGCAGCCATCATACCGTGTAATTGCGACGTAATGAGTAATTACAATGCTGCGGGTCCATATTTCCGCGAAATTCGCACATAAATGTAAATTTATTGGTTAAGTACCGTATGTACGTGAAGAAATATTTAAAATGGATACAATCACTCTCATTTCCCGCGCTTTTTTTGTCTAATTACTCTATTTATCCCCCTTGCAATGAAAAAAAAAACATTACATGGACTGTCAATGTCAATTTATTGGTTAAGTACCGTTTATACCTACATAACTATTTAAAATAGGTATAATCACTCTCATTTCCCGTTTTTTTTAATTAGCAATATTTAACCCCTTTGCAATGAAAAAAATACAGTGTACTGCACTGTATGGCGTATTATGCCCTATTTTCATGTAATAAACAAAAATTAACTTCTATTTTGTCTCAGATCTAATAAATAATAAGCTCTTACTCTTCACGTAATTAGCTTGTGACGTCACAACAATTACCCCTAGAAATTTTCCAAACAAAGAAAAGATACTAGGTGTACTTACTTTAAACTGAATAGGTATTTCTAAGAAGAATAATGTAAGGATATATGAGAAACTCAATCAAAGAAAGCAATTAAAAACACTTTCAAAGCATGAGTTCAAACATATATTCCAAACATATAATTACTGTCGTCCAGATACACTTTCGCAAAGCAGTCACCACGGCGACCATTTTTAATGCAGAACGGCTTTTGCCGAGCCACCCTCAGACAAAGGATGACCAATCGATAAAATAGTTGAAATGTAGTACCGTCTGCCATCTACCTAGCACAACTCGTACCACCGGATCCCTCTAGGCTGGTACCAAAAGGGCTCTACGTGGAGGGATCCGGTGACACCTGCCCCTACGGTACCCGCCGCAGAGCCGCTGAAAAGTAGGCATCGATTCGACTAGAGCGCGCCATAGGTAGCCGCCGGTCGGCCGGCGGCCGACCGACCGTGCGCTGCACGAAGCGGGCGCCCAGTGCGGGAGTAGAAAATATTTAACAGTATAATTGGAAATGAAATAAATTAAAAGCGGGTACATTGCAGTGCTTTGATATTATTTCAGAATATACATATAGGTACACGTACTAGTGGAATTAAAGATAACTAATAATAATAATAATAATAATAATAATAACTAGCAACTATTATTAAACTCAAGCTCTGTTGTAATACTACATATTTTGAGAAGTGGGGGTATAGGTTGCAGATAAAAGCCGAGGGTGGAAGCGCCTAAAATCATCCTCTTAGAACTTTGAATCCGACATTGTATATTTTTCGTAGTAATTTGCTAGTCTCGTAAAATTATTATAGCCAATATAATGTCACAGAAAATCAGAAACCGTTTAATGGATCTATCCAAAAGAGGAGAAATTTATTGGAGATATATATTAGCCACACAGGGGGGTGAGGAAATACCAAACGTCGGAAATTACGGTCAAGACGGACCCATAAACAACGAATGCGATGAGGGAATAGATGTTATTAACACAGACGCATATTGTACCACCCGCCTTATTACACCTGTTCAAGTTTCACGTGGAGTTTGTTGAAGAGGCTACATACTGTTTGACAATTGTCTATGTAAATATTATAACATTAGGACAATGCAATAGATAATGTGTGAGTTGCCATTCCACATATGTGAGGGAACATACAGATGCCGACAATACCAATGGGTTGTGGGCAAACAAAATTCATAACCATGTTGATGCTCACATGATAAATCGACAGTATCCTACATGGTTGCGCTGCATGGCCTGTACGGATACCCTATATCAGATGCGTCGAAGTGAAGGCTGTGTTTACTGTCTCGGTGCCTCATTTTTTGATATTGCGAATTTTTGTCTACTTTTCTACTCCCAAAAAAATTCTGGTGATAATATATTTAACTCACAGGGAAAAATAAAAAAAACAATATATATTTTAATTAAGATTTATTTCAAACAGATACAAGTCTAATACATGTCATACATAATTTATTTATGAGATTACATCATTCTTATTTATCCAGCTGTTGTGCTCTGTCGAGAATCCCAACCATTTCACATACACTTTGTTTCCACGCCTCCTTAATATCTTCTCAACCAAATACATGTCGTTATTTTTTGTTTTCTGCAATTCTTATTCATAAAAATTACCTTTTATGGGTTGACAATCCATATCTTCCAAGAGGTATGTAGTAGGTTTGGACAATTTTAATTTAATTATCCTAATAAGCTCGGTGGACCAATTAGGTGTGTACCCCTTCTCAAATACACCTTTAAATTTACTTATGCGAACAATATCACCGACTTTGAATTTTGGTTTTCTGCGTGAGGACGGCTCGCTGTGTGTACGAGTAGATAGTTTTGTTGTCGGGGTTACCGAAGACGGTGCCAAACCGGTCACCCTATGTACTCTATTATTATATTTTTGAATGATGCTTGGTAGAATTTCAAGCCACTTGTAGGACCCCCTCACCGAAAATTCCTTGAACAGCAAATTTTTTAAAGTTCTGATAACTCGCTCGGCTAAAGCCGCTTTCATGGTGCTGAATGTGGAGTAGTGATTTATATTGTGCTTTTCCATCAACTTTGTGAAATGTTTATTATAAAATTCTGTCTCTGATCACTCTGTATATGCTTCAGTGTATAGAAGGATTGTCTCAAAACGGTTTACATAGCACGCGAGACTTCAACACCGTTTTTATTTTTTAGAGGTTTCGCCCACACAAATCTGGAGTAACAGTCAATTACTATCAAGATGTATCTATTGCCTTTATTTATGTGGGCATATGGTTGCATCTCCGCCAAATCTATTTGCCATAAATCACCATATCCCTTACTCAACGTCCTTCGTCGTTGAAAATTCCTACGGGCCATCTTGTGTAATTCATCAACAATAACTTGCTTGCTACTGTTCATATTCCTACAGTAAAATAATCGAGTATCTGCGACCTTTCCAATATGTTAGCGTTTAATATCTGATTGCGTGGGAACTATTTCGGTGTCACCTTTCAGTACCACCCCCAGCCGATGTTTTAGAAGTTATGCGTTTTGTTAAATGGGGGATGTACCTTTAAAACAGATGTTTCTAAGGTATCAAACCTTCCTATAAGTGCATGAAGAGATCTTATTTTGATTATGATCTTGATTGATTTCTCTAACTACATCGTAAATACGTTGAAGTATTTGTTTTTTTACTTCGCTAGCACATTTATTAATTCGTGCTTCAACATATTACTCTGTTTTGTTTAATATAAGTGTTGCGGTTTCTTGCACTGCATTTTCAGTACCCTTAACCTGTCTATTAACGTAATTAGGTGTTACGACATCAGTAACAGATATAGGTTCTGCAACATTACACAAACGTTTTCCATCAATATCGAAATGTTCATCTTTCGTAAGTTTAAATCCAACACCAGCGGGTCCACGTGGTACATTTGCAACGTAAAGTCGCCTTCCCTTGCAACCGAATTTTTCAATGGTGGAATAATTATTGTCACTCATAGTGTCCAACACACACTGATTTATTTAGTGCTGTGTATAATATTTATAAAAAAAACTTGGGTGAATAGGTTATTATATAATTCCCTCCTCCCTTAGCTCGTCGGTTATTGATATTATTTCATTATCCACTCCGGTATTTCCAGCCATTTTAGAGCTCCATAATAAAAGCAATCGATCAATTAGTTCCTTCGGTTTGTTCCAGTAGAGGTAGCTGATTGGATCATTATTTAATGTTTTTCTATAAGGTAGTGTAAGCAAGCCACCCTTCTTTGTTTCAGAACCCCCCATCGAATTAGCATAACCCCTCCTTAGTGGTTCTATGATCTCCTTAAATAATCTTCTGTTTTTTGCGTTTAAGCCCCGACTGGGATCGTAGTATTTGTAGGGTGCTCCTGTTGATCTTAAAATCTCAGTATAAGCCATTTTGGTTTCATTACTAAGTCCGTTCCTAAGGATGTTTTCGGGCAACTTCAAGAAAATCATATGAAACATCTCATGGTTACCATCAAAAGTAGCAACGTTATTGCCATGCACAATTGAAATATTTTTTGTGGGAAAATTTAACTTCTGCATCGCCCATGAAAAATTTATTTGTTGTATTATCAAAACGTATTCCATAATCATAATCGTATTCTGCTCTGTTGTTTTTAGCGCCCTCCAGGTGTTCGAACAACATCTCTCGTCTAGTTTTTTCAGTGTTGGAAATATTTTGCTCTAAGAGGGATGATCTGTATTTGCTTTCTACACTCTCACTTGTACTGCTATAATTACTATCATCATTACTGTCATCATTACTATCGTCATTACGCTCATCATTACTGTTGTTTATACCAAAAAATTCACATTTTTCCCTTTTTATTTTAGGATATACTTTTTGCACTTTAGCAGGTTCTACAGCTTTTTTCTCGATTACTCTTTTATCCTCAAAGTTTCTGCTTTGAACCGATTTAAATTTCTTACGCACCGCTTCCGTGGCTTCAACTAATTTTCGTTTAAGCTCTATTTCATCCTGAATGTTTTTATCTATTGTTGTTCTTCCCACGCTAGATGGTTCACGAATGATTAAATTAAAAATGTTTATATGTATATGTAACTATCAAAACACTTTCGATATCTCCCATTATTTTTTTCACTGTCTTTGTCAATAACCAAAAATCCATAACGATCTTTCCAACATTCCCCACAGATTTTAAGAAATTCTGCAAAAGTTAAATCGGGGTTTATATGGCCACTAAAAATATGACGTAAATTTGTTTCGTCTTGTTTGAACACAACAAGTAAATTTGCGTTGTCACGAACTAGTTGTTTTGGTATTTTCGAATAAGTTTGTGCTAAGAAAAAGGAATCTACATTTTTATGGCGCCCCATACTGAAATAGGCTCGGATTTCATCTTGTTTCTCACATATGACGTCATCAAATATAAATATTGAATCGGATTCGGCTTACGACGGTTCCATAATAGACTCTCTATCGCTAAATGTGTATAGACCCATCCCCACCATGGGTGTTACAACATTTTTTCAAGTACTGATACTTTGGTTGGTATAATGATTTGGAAAAAATATAGATATTGGAAAAATGTAGCCCTTGCGGGTGGGTTAGCAGCGAAATCATTACATTTGTCTTTCCACAGTTAGATGGACCGATAATCAAGCCGCGTATGCTATTGGGTAGAAGCGATCCATGTCGTCGACAATTATCTGTTTCGTTTGTAACTCTATCATCTATGTTATCAACTTCAAGTGATTGTCCTTGCTTTACAACACGCATATTAAAAATATTATATAAACAAATTACACTTATTTTCCGCATTCACTCAAATGTTATCTGTTGAGCAGAGTAGTACACGTAGTGGATGCTCCCGCAAAGGCCGACGATTAAAAACTGGTCGGGGTGTTATTAATACATTAATTAATAAACTCCCATTTGAGCTTCATTTACCAGGATATCAATTTTGCGGGCCCGGGACCCACCTCAAAAAAAGGTTACATAGAGGAGAGAGGAATTAATCAATTAGATTCCGCTTGCAAGGAGCACGATATCTCATACAATCGTAGCAGTGATTTAAAATAACATCATAAAGCTGACAAATATCTTGAACAACGAGCGTGGGAACGAGTTAAATCCAAAGACGCGGAAGCCGGTGAGAAAGCAGCCGCTTGGCTTGTCACTAATATAATGAAAACCAAACAACGATTTGGAATGGGTTGCACTTCTCTACCTGCCAAACATAGCACATCTCGGAACGAGAAAAAGGCTTCAAATAAAAAAGTTAATTTTGGTAGAGGTCTTTTGGTAGACGTGCGTAAAACTCTCAAAAAAGTGGGAGGCAAACATGCAATTCGGAGTGATCTACATTCAACCGCACAGGTGGCTTTGAAAGCGGCTCGCAAATATTTAAAAAAACTAGTGGAAAAGGAAAGTTACAAACACCACGTATAATCCCAATTCACAAATTTGGTGGCATATTACCGCTGTTGCCGATATTTGCCGGACTATCTGCGCTAGGTGCGTTGGCCGGTGGTACAGCAGGTAATGTAAAAGCTGTTAATCATACAAAGGATGCCCAAAATCACTTAATAGAGGCTACCCGCCATAACAAAACTATGGAGGCCATCGCATTGGGAAAAGGAATGTATTTGAAACCATACCGCTCAGCTATGGATATTTAAATAATCAAAAAAACTTTTAAAGTCCCTACCCCTCAGGGCCCTCTCCAACATCGATATTGAGTTTTTTGAGAAAAAGTTACAAATTCCATATTTTAGGGGTGTGTTCATGCGGGACACTCTACCTAAAGGAGGACCATTACTTAACGAATCCATCATTGTGAACTTGGATAGAAAAGAAAGGAGACGCATTGGACCGCATTTAAAAAAATCGGACCTATAGTCAGCTATTACGACAGTTTTGGAGATTTACCACCACCTTCAGAAATAGTGCACTACTTATTATATACGGGTGTGAAAATGCAAGTAAAATATATTACAACTATGAAAGACAACAAGAATTTGATACAGTCTGGTGTGGACATTTGTGCTTGCAGTTTCTCCCAGACCCCACTTAACCATAAAAATGGATCGTGAAACAATAAAAAGAATGGCACATTCCCTGCTGGCGTTTTCTAGTTTACGCAGTTTAACTAAAATGAGTGAAAAACAGTTAGCAGATATGCCTAAAGAAGTAATAATTGTTTGTACATCAGAAGAGATACCATTGGTTTGGCATAAATTGCCCGAACATGTACAGAACGATGTTGATATTCTAAAATATCTGTACTGCACCAAACACGATATTTCTGAAGATGGTTGCGATAGTAAAGATGCTAACCCTGAAAGATTGGTTTGCTGTTTATGCAATATGAGACATGTTGGAATAGCATCAGATAATTCCGCTAGGGTTACTATGTCTAATAAATCACCGCAAATAACAGGAAGAGCTAACATATTTAGTTGCTGTAAAAAATAATAAAAACATTGTAATAACTCAAGTTCTATCAGTCATGTCTCGAACGTTTACACTATCTGGACATACAAGTGTAATTAGTGCAGATTATTATCCACCAATAGAGTTGAATTCAAACTGCAACTATGGTCTTGGACTAATTGGATTATATACCTGCAATTCGATACTCAACGTGGATGAAACAAACAACTGTTTTGCATACAAACCCCCCGATTCGGAAATTTCGACAATCGTCCACATTCCACCGGGTACATAGGAAATTAGTGAAATTTATATGGCGATACTACGGGCTATGAAGGTAGAGGACATGCACGAGACTGAACGCAAAAAAACCTTCTCTCTACATGCCAATAACAATACTCTCAAATGTGAAATTTTTTCAATGTATTATGAGATTGATTTTACACGTAAAAATTCTATAGGAACATTGTTAGGTTTCGAACGAACGTTTCTAAAACCATATGTCGTTCACCAGTCGACAGTACCTGTGGATATAATGAGAGGTGAGGATAATCTGTATTGATTGTAATATAATTGGTGGTGCATATCAAAATTCTGCAGTCTCACACGCTCTTCCAATTTGATATTAACGTAGAAGCAGGATATAAACTAACAAAGGAGCCTCAGAATATTATATACATGCCAATAAATCCTAAAGGGCGTCAGTACATCGAAAACATTACACTACGCATCTTGGATGATAGTGGTAACTTGATCAATTTTCGCGGTGAAAAAATCATTGTAAAACTAGAGCTAAAGAAATAATCTAATATGGGATTTGTTTTTAAGAAACAGACATATAAAATATATGACAACAAACAAGAAGTATTCGATAATAAAAGTAAAAATTTCGGGGGATGTAGATTCAGTTCATGTAAAGTATCTGGAGCATCAAGACGTCTTTCACGGAAAGATCGCAAATTTTTACAATATATTGGCCTACGTCTACGTAAATAAATCATGGTTGTCACCAGTGAAAAATTGGAGGTGTTTGAAGAACCTGTATTTAATCAGTCACTCATTAGTCTACACGAACACACTTTCAAACCGTATGGGTCACCAAAATACAACAACTCGGATGAGATACCAATCCCAGTAAATTTTCAGAACCTTATTCTTGATATTGCCGATAGTTACATTTATATTGAAGGTACCTTGCCAATAACGCATTTGCATTTCTTTTCGATGAAATACGTTATGAAATGGGCGGAGATCAAGTCTGCGTGGTTAGAAAACCCGGTATAACAACAGCCCTAAAAACTATACACAAGACACAATCTAATTTCCTTACTACTTGTGGGTGGGGTTTGTCTGAAGAAAATAATGCCGTCCTAGATTCTACTAGCCACACATTTCATTGGAAAACTCCCACTTCAATTTTTGATGGGTTTTGCTGAAGATTATTCCAAAGGAATTTTGAACGTAAAACAGGAGTTAATATTGATTATTGCCCGATCCTTTAAAAACTCTTTTATCGGAGAGGTTGATGCTGCATTAGAAATCACAAAGATCGAGTGGAAAATTCGTCACATTGTACCTGAGGATAAACAAAAACTTAGACTACTCTTACAAATAAATAAAGGTGGGAACAATGCAGTAGTTAAGGTGCCATATCGTACATGGGATCTCTATGAATTACCAGCGCTTCGTAATACTTCATCCGATGTTTGGGCAATAAGGACGAACACGAGTTTGGAAAGACCTCGCTATATTATTATTGGATTCCAATCTACAGATTAATCCGATAATTACACAAAAGATGTTACTCAGTTTACTAACGCCGACATTGGCAATGTTCGTCTTTATCTAAATTCTGATGTTTACCCATACGAGCGATGGAATTTGGATTTCTCAAAAAAACTTATTGCTCCAGCCTATTATGCATACCAAAATTTCTAAAGTGCTTATTATGGAAAAGATTTTACAGAACCAATGATGGATTTAGAAGAATACTTAAAAATCCAGTTTTTGTTATCGACCGCTCCTACCAATCAGATTCGTTAAAAACTTCAACAGTGGACATCAAGTTGGAGTTTGAGACACGTAAAAATAGGTTCCCAACAGGCACCAGAGCTTATGCTTTAATTATACATGATTCACATTTGAGCTATAATATTTATGATGGTACTGTAAACACTGGTATTCAGTATTGAATTTATTTTATGTACTTGTATTTTTTCATAATTGATCAATAAAGAATTATAATATCTTTGGTGTGTATTATTTTTAGTTGTTACATAACCCAAAACGAAAAAAAAAAACACATTTAAATATACCACAGTTTTATTGAGTACAATAAGGAATGTATAAAAACTATATTATTTTATAACATATTTATTACAAACAAATCGGTCTAGTCATCTTCCTCTTCGAATGAGTAGCATCCGTCTTGTTTTAATTCTGCGAGCCCATACTTTTCTATTATGTGTTCGGGTAAAAAATTCGAAATATTAAATAAAAATCGTTCCAAGTTAATATCCGCCATATTAGCGCAAAATTCATTCAGGCCTATACTTTCACCCAAGTACTTGTCACATATTGTCACTCCTTCACTGAATCTTCTCTCTTGGTTTAAAGTTTCCTGAAGAGCCTCCAAGTCAGTACACAACCGTGAATCATAATTTGAGGCGTAGGACCTATCAAATTCTAGGTTGTGTAATTCTGCTCTAATTATTTCGATACCCGTCTCGAGATCTACGGCATCACACCAATTCTGGCTTGAATATGGTGCCCACATATTGGTTATAATTTTACGAGACTAGCAAATTACTAGGTAAAATATACAATGTCGG
The DNA here is from genome assembly GCA_963920635.1 of Pseudeuparius sepicola. Taxonomy (NCBI): domain Eukaryota; kingdom Metazoa; phylum Arthropoda; class Insecta; order Coleoptera; family Anthribidae; genus Pseudeuparius; species Pseudeuparius sepicola. The sequence continues at coordinate 37,563,388 of OY987302.1, read as the reverse complement.
ATTCAAAGTTCGAAGAGAATGATTTTAGGCGCTTCCACCCGCGGCTTTTATCTGCAACCTATACCCCCACTTCTCAAAATATACAGGGTGTTCCTTAATGACATGCTAATACTTAAGGGGGTTATTCTTGGGCCCATTTTAAGAAAAAAAACTTCATATGAACATATGTCGTAAACGTCCTAACTTTTGAGATACAGGGCGTTAAAATTCATTTTTTTAAATTGAATTTTGGCTACATCTCCCGAAATAATCAAGCTGCTGAACTTTTTTGAGGTTATCTTTTTGATCCTGCAGGTCCATCATTTTAGTGCATCTTTTCATTCTGCAAGAAAAAGGTACTCTTGTTTCATAACGACTAAATCAACCGTTTGCTTTGAAATTGCCAAAACGTTCTCCAAAACACCTGTTGACTTCAATATTCGAAACATAAAATTTTCACCTACCACCTTCAAGTGTTACAGATCAACTGTACCATTTAAACTGAAAAAAAAAATCCCTATGAACAATGTAATAAAAATTATTCGCTTTCAAAATGGAAAGGATTGAATTTGACAAAATTTGGACACTATTTCAAGAAAACCAATGGTGTTTTGACCAATGCCCATTTGGCATTTTTTTTCATCATTTTGAATGTACAGTTGATCTGTAACATTTGAAAGCAGTAGGTGAAAATTTTATGTTTCGAATATTGGAATCAACAGGTGTTTTAAGGCACGTTTTGGTAATTTCAACGCAAACGGTTGATTTAATCGTTATGAAACAAGAGTACCTTTTTCTTGCAGAATGAAAAGATGCACTAAAATGATGGACCTGCAGGACCAAAAAGATAACCTCAAAAAAGTTACGCGTAAAAGTGTGATCAAAAAACAGCGCAAGTGGCGCCCTCTGTGAGATACGGTGAAATTGACATTTTCAGCTTATTCTCCATCCCCAAAAACATAGCAGTGCCAAATTTCAGTTCAGCAGCTTGATTAGTTCGGAAGATGTAGCCAAAATTCAATTTAAAAAATGAACTTTAACGCCCTGTATCTCAAAAGTTAGGATGTTTACGACATACGTTCATATGAAGTTTTTTTCTTAAAATGGGCCCAAGAATAACCCCCTTAAGTATTAGCATGTCATTAAGAGGGGGTTGCCGATAGCGAAAGTGGAACCTCTTAAGGAACACCCTCACATAATATGTGGAATAGCAACTCACACATTATCTATTGCATTGTCCTAATGTTATAATATTTACATAGACAATTGTCAAACAGTATGTAGCCTCTTCAACAAACTCCACGTGAAACTTGAACAGGTGTAATACGGCGGGTGGTACAATATGCGTCTGTGTTAATAACATATATTCCCTCATCGCATTCGTTGTTTATGGGTCCGTCTTGACCGTAATTTCCGACATTTGGTACTTCCTCACCCCCCTGTGAGGCTAATATATATCTCCAATAAATTTCTCCTCTTTCGGATAGATCCATTAAACGGTTTCTGATTTTCTGTGACATCATATTGGCTATAATTTTACGAGACTAGCAAATTACTACGTAAAATATACAATGTCGGATTCAAAGTTCTAAGAGAATGATTTTAGGCGCTTCCCCACCCTCGGCTTTTATCTGCTATCAGTTATCTTTAATTCCAATAGTACGTGTACCTGTACGTATATTCTGAAATAATATCAAAGCACTGCAATGTATCCGCTTTTAATTTATTTCATTTTAAATTATACTGTTCAATATTTTCTACTCCCGCACTGGGCGCCCGCTTCGTGCAGCGCACGGTCGGTCGGCCGGCGGCCGACCGGCGGCTACCTATGGCGAGCTCTAGTCTAATCGATGCCTACTTTTCAGCGGCTCTGCGGCGGGTACCGTAGGGGCAGGTGTCACCCGATCCCTCGACGTAGAGCCCTTTTGGTACCCGCCTAGAGGGATCCGGTGGTACGAGTTGTGCTAGGTAGATGGTACATTTAAACTATTTTATCGATTAGTCACCCTTTGTCTGAGGGTGGCTCGGCAAAAGCCGTTCTGCATTAAAACTGGTCGCCGTGGCGTCCAGTTTGCGGTGGAGATATTTTGGCATAATTAAATAATGTCGCGATTGCTTTGAAGCCAATTGATACGACATAACGGTGCAAAGTAGCTCTGTGACCGGTGTTTGCTTCGATAAAGTCGCGCGTTCTTTTCGAGGAGCCGTGGTGACTGCTTTGGGAAAGTGTATCTGGACGACAGTAATTATATGTTTGGAATATTTGTTTGAACTCATGCTTTGAAAGTGTTTTCAATTGCTTTCATTGATTGAGTTTTTCATATATCCTTACCTTATTCTTCTTAGGAGTACCTATTCAGTTTAAAGTAAGTTCTAGGTTATTATTTATTAGATCTGAGACAAAATAGAAGTTAATTTTTGTTTATTACGTGAAAATAGGGCATAATACGCCATACAGTGCAGTACACTGTATTTTTTCATTGCAAAGGGGTTAAATATTGCTAGTTAGAAAAAAAACGGGAAATGAGAGTGATTATACCTATTTTAAATAGTTATGTAGGTATAAACGGTACTTAACCAATAAATTGACATGTAATGTTTTTTCATTGCAAGGGGGATAAATAGAGTAATTAGACAAAAAAAGCGCGGGAAATGAGTGATTGTATGTATTTTAAATATTTCTTCACGTACATACGGTACTTAACCAATAAATTGACATTTATGTGCGAATTTCGCGGAAATATGGACCCGCGGCATTGTAATTACTCATTACGCCGCAATTACACGGTATGATGGCTGCGGGGTGCGGGGGAGAGGTCATGCGCTCGGTGCGCATGCGCGGGGGAAAAGTGGGCGGGGCCTACCAGGGGCGTAGGAGTGGGGGTACGAAAAAGGAGTGGGGGGACCACAAAAGCGGTGGGGGGACTATTTTCAACTCTATTCTTAACTACTTATATCGACTGGCAATCCAAACATGAAACTTTATAGATTAAATTTGATTGCATATTTTTGTCTATGGCAGGTTTGGGGTTTGTAAAAATTTTTTTGGTATTGTTGATAGTTTTATGTCTCATATATACCGGGTTAACTATCACTTAGTACACAAATTTTTATGGTAGATAAAGAAAAATTAGACTTGCCAAAATAAATTTTCAAAAATTTTCTAACATTTGTTTTAAGCCTAATTTTTTTTAAATTGTTTAAAACCCCTCAAAAGACGCTGCCTATGGACGCCCGCGTGACGTGTCTTAAAATTTCGCTTAAGTCAATGGTAGTGACAGGTAGTGAAATAGCGCGGCGTTGCCACGTCTATCAATTTATCCGTGGATTCACCACGAAATTTCGATTTTCTTTTGAAAACGATTACTTTCTAAGGAACATGTAGAATGCCTATGAAACACCCACCTTACTGACATTTCCAGGATTGAATATTGCACCATTTTCTGTTTTCTTGCCTTTTTACATTAAAAGTCACACAACACTACACAACATTCATCACATTTTCTAAATATGTTGGGGACCTCTTGTTTCCCTCCGTCATTCCTTTTGTTTGAAGCGAGGTACTCAGCCTGACGACCACGGAGGGATCCCCTCCGCCAGGTAACCAAAAAACACAACTGCACTAGCACACAGTAGCTGTTCAAAGAGGCTGCCGTTACCCTCGATGCACAAATTCACTCGGTCAATTAAAGAAGTCCGGATACATGCAAAAAGTCCATGATTATTCCGGATTTGATCAGCTGCACCTTCAATTCGTTCACGTAACTTCTGCTCGTTGTCTATTTCCTGTTCGTACACAATCGCCTTCATGTAACCCCAAATACCAAAATCCATTGGATTCAAGTCTGTGTCTAAAAAAGAGAAATTAGAAATATTCACAATTTTGGCGAATGCGTTACTATTTACGAAGCCAATTTTATTCTTATTTTTTAAATTTCATGTGGGTATTAGGTACAAGCAAAGACAATCCCCATCAGATCGGATTGTCTTTGGTACAAGTCAGTTTTATTGGTTTTATTTGACTTGCCTTGTTCTGAGATATTCCCAATCTTGTTGCAATAGCCGTAGTGCTTATGGAAGGTTCCTCTTCCACCAAATCAAGTAATGCCTCAACATCGTTCATACTCATTTGCCCTCCAGGTCCACCCCTTCTAGCTTGCAAAACACCAGTGTTTCGCATACGTTGTACAACGTTCACGAAAATACGTGGTACGTGGATTTGGCATATTTGTCCTATTGGGAAAACGAATACGGTATTCTGCAGCAGCTCGATATGCACTTTCATTGCATATCCCGTACATTATAAACATGTCCGTGAACTCGGCGTTCGAATACTCCGGCATTTTTACAAAGACGCTGGGAAATAACGCGAGGTTAAATTCGCAAACGCCCTCCGCGGGCTACTAGCGCAACTAGTGTGAAGTGTGACGCAGGTGTTAGAGATGCGACGTCGAACAAGACAGTGCATCGATTCGATACACATCGACGTTCAGTCTTTGTATTGCAAAGCGTTCAGTATAATAACGCCGGCATTAAGAAATCACAGAATTCTTTTTGTTTAGTTTAGATAGATTTTCAATAAGTTTTCTTATGAAAATTATTTATTTGAAAACGCAATCAACTAATCTAACATTGACATCGATATCTATAATTATTACGCACCACTCCGACCTCTACTGTTTTGGCGTTTGTGTCCAGTTTTTATGTCTGTCAGTCCGCCATCGCTACGAAATTTTCGAGGTTTCGCGAGGCGAGAAATGTCTATGTAATTTTGTACTTACTTGGTGCTGCTATGTAAAAATGCAAAAACGAAAAACGCGTATTCAGGATTACCTAGCCTCGGGACCGAGCTCGAGACGAGCCTCGGGACTCGGGATTAATATCCTGTTTTCTGTTTTCAAATTTCAAACTAAGGTAAGGTGAATCCAGGCGAACCTCGGGTAAATCTAACAGCGCTGCGGCTGTACAGATTCGAATCGATTGTTATTTATGATTTTTTTTTATTTGTTTGAGTAAAAAGGTATTTTCATCCTTCCTAAAACAACGGCAACACCGCGAAAATAACTTCAAGCTGACAGTACGTTCCGAAGCCATATTGGATGACGTAATTAGAGGCGGAGATTTACAGGGAAAATTGGGGTTTTTACCCTTTTTTTAAAGATCGTAAAAAAATCTAAAAATATTTTTCTGTTTTCTTAAGCCATCCTGCGCACGTGGTAAAATTTTGTGTACTAAGTGATAGTTAACCCTGTATATTATGTGTTTTGAAAATTTTAGATATTTGTTCTGATGATCCATGTATACAGGGTGATTCACGTAAGTGGTTCATTAGAAGTTTACGGGGAAGGAGTGCGAATTTTGATTTGAAATTTTGGTTACTTATACAGGGTGATTCAGTTTTAATCTGCAACACTTCAGCAGGTGATAGAAAACCAAAAAATAACCGCACTTTCTTCTATAAACTATATCATTTTAAGGCCTTATAAAAAAGTTACAGGGTGTTAAAGTTGCAAGAAATATGTGGAATTTATTGAATATTTTACAAACTAGTTGAGATATTTAAGTCATATTTGGTACACGTTATAACGGCATGGGTTAACATAAAACCTGTTAATATCAAACATCTTGAACAACCAGTGGCGTAGAAATGGGTAATTAGTATAATTTATCTTAGAAAAAAAATAGAACCACCTTGTATAGCAATAAAATGTATTCAATTTCTTATGTAAATTTTAATTGTAAACAAAAACGTTCTCTTAGCATTTTTTCATATGTGTCATGGTTTCACCAATTTTTATGAATCTGGAAAACTGAAATTTTGGACTGTCCTAGGCGAGAGTCAACTTTATTAAATGGTCTGTATGCCATTTCAAAATATTGTACATTTCAATGGTGCAATAAAAAAATATGGGTTCCATTTGAAAAAAAAGAGATTTTTTAATTTTTCTATGTTGATATTGGGATATTTTGAAATGGCATACAGATCATTTAATAAAGTTGACTTTCGCCTACGACAGTCCAAAATTTCAGTTTTCCAGATTCATAAATTTCAAACTTTCAAAGTTATCACTATGGTCGATGGCTGCAACACTCAAAAAAATCAAAAATTTGCGAATATCTCGAAAAGGGTACACATTATATTAAAAAAAGATTTGGACTTTAATGGGGAACCAAATAGTGTAATAATATATAGGGTGTTCTATTTAAAATAACAAAGTTGCTATCGACTTCCGGTATAACCGGAAGTGATCGGAAGTAGAAAATATTTTAGAAAGAAAGTTTACAACCTATTATATAAGTAACCAAAATTTCAAATCAAAATTCGCACTCCTTTCCCGTAAACTTCTAATGAACCACTTACGTGAATGAATGGCATTGAATAATATTTTTTGGGTAGGTTAGTATTTTTGCTTTTTGTGATTTATTATAAAGGGTTGTAAAATTTTTTGGGATAATATTATTGTTTAAGAATGTATATTTTATTTTTTAAGGTTGTTAGGTCTATACAGGGTGTAACTAAACTGATGGTCAAAAATGAAACCACGTATTCTTGGAGTCAAAATAAGGGCACTTCTTCATATAATTTTTCTCCTACGGGCCATGTTTTTTTTTATACAGAGCGTAGAAATTTAGAGAAAAATACACATATTTCTTAGTATCTCTAGAAGTATACGAGATATTTTCTTCAAACTTGGCGTGTCATATGAGCGGATGAGTTGTCAAATTTAAGGTTAATATGAAGCTTGTGAGGCCCCCAGTTGCGGAGATACAGGGTGTTATTAAAATTAATTAGTTCAGAAAAATATGAATACTTTGTATAATCGCATTTTTTAAATTTGTTTTGAATGGTAAATTCAATGGTTAACAAAAAGTATCTCTTAGTATTTTTTCATATTCTCAGCCGTTTTTTAATTATTTTAAAAGAACGGCAATGCTGCAATAAAAAAGTCACTTTAAGAATAAATCTAACAATCTGTGGATGTCAATTAAACTTGGCATTATTTGAATCATTTGGCTGCCAACTTTGCACCTTAGTATCAATATTTTGAAAAATTTTATTTTCATTTGAAGAATTGACTGATATGAACTTTACTATGGACTTGGGAATGGCAATAATAAACATGCGGAAACGCATAGTTGCGTGTATTGAAAGAGACGGCGGTCATTTTGAACATTTAATAGTTTAATTTTCTAATAGCAATACGTTTCTTTTATTATTGTTTTTGCTTTTGTATTTTGTTAAATAAAGTTTAATGGACATCCACAGATTGCTAGATTTATTCTTAAAGTGACTATTGTTCATTGCAGCGTTGCCGTTCTTTAAAGATAATTAAGAAATGGCTGCGAATATGAAAAAATACTAAGAGATACTTTTTGTTAACCATTCTATTCACCACTCAAAACAAATTTAAAAAATGCGATTATACAGGGTATTCATATTTTTCTGAACTAATTAATTTTACTAACACCCTGTATCTCCGCAACTGGGAGCCTCAGAAGCTGCATGTCAACCTTAAGTTTGACGGCTCATCTGCTCATGTGACACGCCAAGTTTGAAGAAAATACCTCGTATACTTCTAGAAATACTAAGAAATATGTGTATTTTTCTCCAACCTTCTACGCTCTGTATAAAAAAAACTATGGCCCGTGGGAGAAAAAAATATATGAAGAAGTGCCCTTATTTTGACTCCAAGAATACGTGGTTTCATTTTTGACCATCAGTTTAGTTACACCCTGTATACCTACATATACATATAGGGTTCTAGAGACAAACTGCATGATCAACATGGTTGTTTACTATGTTTTCTCTGTAAATATTTGTTATATTAGCGTTAAAATTTAGGTATCTTGCGGACCAAATATCTTTTGTGAACCAATTTGTGTATGCCTTTTTCATTGTAAGAAATAGTTAGGTTAAGGAAGTTAATTTTTTTATTTTGTTCTTTCTCATAAGTAAATTGTTAAATCGTAACTGGATTGAGAACCTTACAAATGTCAAAATTCCAAATAATGTTTGCTATTTTTTAAGTCTTGGTCCTAAATTCGTACTCCCTAATTTATCATTTCCAACTGAACGTATAATAGCTTGCATGGAAAAAGGCCTCTCTTATAAAAATAATTGCAATGGACAGAAAGATATTATACGTGGGAATGCCTGCAATATTAAAAATTAAATAACCATAAACATGAGATTATTAATACCACAAAATTTTTCAAGAAACAATACAACCACTTCATTAAAGAAACTAAAAAAATTATCACGAATAATCCTAATATTCTTATTTTAACGGCCGACAAATGTAACAAAACAGTCATTATGAATAACACAAAATACCAAGAGAAAATATACGATCTTATAAACGATGAAAATACTTACAAAAAATTTCAAACAACCCCTTAAATAAAATCCAATCTGAGCTAAATAAGTTGGTTCTAAATTGGCATCTAAATAAATTCATTGACACAAAAAAAAAATCTGTTAACGTGTTATAACGGCCTGCCTCCTTATGTTTATGGTTTACCTAAATTACACAAACCAAATGTTTCATTGCTTCCTATCGTATCTAATGTTGGCTCCGCTACTTATAATTTGTCAAACATTTTTTTCCAAGATAATATCAAATATCATTGGCTCCATGTCTCTTCCAAACATTAAGAAAAATGGAGTCTCTTTCGTGGCGCTGTGTACATTATTCCTATAAGCCATTAGGCGAAGGGAATCCAATTGTCCCAACTATCCTCCTCGTTACTTACGTAGTGCGAAATATGCGTCTTTAACGTTTTATGGAATCTTTCTATAACTGCGTTTCCCTGCGGGTGGTATGGAGGGGTTTGTAACTTCGTGATGTTCAAGTTCAAGTCAAGTTCAAGTTTTGACAGAAATGGTGATCCTTGATCAGTAATCAATTCTCGTGGGATGCCAAATTGTGTGATGACGTTTATGACAAAGGCTTCACAGACACAGTTTCTGCGTTTATGTCTGGTAGCGGTATACAAACAGGATATCTAGTCAAAAAAACGATGCAGGTTAAAATATACTTGTTTCCATTTCTAGTTCTATTTAACGGGCCGACAATATCTAACGCAATCCTTCCAAATACTATAAAGGTACTTAAGAATCCATGGCAGTTTCACGACTTCATTAAAAGTATTAGGTATTGTTCCTCAAAAACATGGTCTTATATCGTTCCATGTAAAATCACTTTTTATAAATATCCCAATCGCATTAGCTATTGATTGCGTTGATAAACATTGGAATAAACTAATACCGTTCACTACACTATCCAAAAATAAATTTATAGAAGGTGTGAAATTTTGCCTAACCTACCTCTACTTTCTTTAATTTTAATAACCAGTTTTATAAACAAATATTCGGAACCTCCAATATCAACAACGATTTCTAACCTTGTTATGGAAGAATTAGAAACTACTGTTAAACCTTTCTTTTACAAAAGATGCGTAGATGATTGCTTACTTTGCCTTCAAGAAAATGAAATCGATAACACCCTTGCAACTTCCAATAATTTCCATCAAAGATTACAATTTATTTATGAGAAAGAATAATTTAAAAAATAAACTTCCTTAACCTAACTATTTCTTACAATGAAAAAGGCATTATTAAGAGGCTACGATACTTATCAAATGCGCCTGAAGTGCCCGACTCAATTCAGGACAAACGTCGCTCGATTAGCATGCCTATCCTTTTCCATTCTCTAGTCCCCACGACTCCCCACTCCAACCTGCTTCTTCACAGTGCTTCGACTGGGAACGCCACAAACTGCCGAATGTGCATATTGCCGAAAACCCGAACGACGGCCGAACCGACCCGATCTTTTCGACAAAATTGTTTCGATCACGGTGACAGAAGATCCACGAGAACAGGACATGAAGCTGCTTACGTTTGATCGTATAGAGAAAATTGACGATATAACATCGAAACTTCGCGCGCCGAATGTCGGGCGAGAACAGCGGCCGGGCCAGACGTAAACACGGCCTAAATCTTTCAAAATTTCGGATTTTCCGCGCGTTTTTGCGAGGTTTCGATGTTGCAAAAGGAGTAGCTAGGATCATTTGTGACCTACCGCTCACTAGACGCTAGTAGGGTTTAGAGAATGTAAATATTTTGTTGTGGTTCCTGGATTATGTTAGAAAGGTTTTTAATTGATACGAAATTAGGAAAACAATCTCACAAAGGCACAAGCGTTTAGCCCAAGCAATCAACAGATTCTGACTTAGTTTTGGCGGACGCTACGTCGGCGAGGACCGACTCCTACCGGTCCTACACGACCATTCGGCAATTTGCTGCCATCTCCTGAGGCAGCGCGCTACACTGAGAAGAATATGCCACTTTGTAAAAAAAACCTGTTTAATTCATTATGAGATATTATTCCTCAAAGTCCAGCAGAAGCTTTTTTGTAACTAACAATAATCAATTCAATTACAATTGGTATTGAATTCTAATGAATAATTTAAATGTAATACGGGTGCGGCAAATCAAACAGGACAGTTTTGAAGGGCTATTAAAAAAAATTGGCACAACTTACGAAAAAGTGGTTTATTCTGCTTGAGTCAGTACTGCACCCCATTTTTTTCACTTAAGTTTTAAAGAGCACATCGACAAGATTATGTCCTCCAGAAGCGATGCACTGATGTAGGCGATTTCTGAAGTTTTCAACTGCGTTCTGGCACATATCGATAGGAATGGCAGACATCACTACTAAAGAACATTTTTTGAGTCAGAATTAGAACGGTTGGCTGAAGAACAAGGCTTTGAGTATATTTAGTTCCAAATAGGGCCTACACAGTGCAGATTTCAATGACAAAATTGCGGTAGATGGTCCCTGCGCGTCTCATCTCTCTGAGGGGCGACCTGAGGTGGTCGGCAAGGCGAGATCACCGGATTTGAGCATTTGCGATTTTTTCCTGTAGGGCTATCTCACGGAAAAGGCTTTTAAACATCCTCCTCGCAACTTGGAAGAAGTGAAGATCCGTATTAGAGAGGAAATCGCCGCCATTCCGATCGATATGTGCCAGAACGCAGTTGAAAACTTCAGAAATCGCCTACATCAGTGCATCGCTTTTGGAGGACATAATCTTGTCGATGTGCTCTTTAAAACTTAAGTGAAAAAAAAATGGGGTGTAGTACTGACTAAAGCAGAATAAACCACTTTTTCGTAAGTTGTGCCAATTTTGTTTAATAGCCCTTCAAAACTGTCCTGTTTGATTTGCCGCACCCTGTATTTCATTTCAATCAATACCATGTTCTGGAATTGATTCTATAATACTTCTTTTCTATAAGCACATTCTTTTGTCAGAACAACATAACGTTTCATTTGAGGCCTCATGTTGTTGAATTGAATAGGGGTACATTTAACTGCTCATTATACTGAAATTACAACCACTGTCATTGTTTTTTAGCTTCATTTGTAATAATTGTAGGTAATACAATCAATCATAATTTTAGTAATATATCATATTGTTGCCTGAATAATAAGTAAATGATGTGTAAAATGCAAATCAAGTTGCTAGTGTAGCAACTTATAATTGACAAAACAGAAATGTTGCAGATGAGGTCAATAAATTAATAACATTTAATTTTAGTGGATACAAGTTCTAGTAACCCCCAGTTTGTTAATAGCTCTTCTATTGCCATTGACATGCACAGTGTTCATAATGACTACGAACGATATTTGTAGAGTGTAGGGCAGATTCAAAACCTTAACTGAGAAATTTGCGATCATTCGTTTTGGTAAATTGCTCAGTCAAGGTCACAGCTTTTTTTTACTAACGTGTTTGTAATAGGAGATTTAGTTCAGTCGAGTAAAAAGTACTTGATTCAATCTAACTTGTATTTGACATGAATTCTAATAGGTAATTCTAATAAATTCTTGAATATAATAAAAATTTAAAAACATGATTTACTGATTATATTGATGAATATAAAAGTTAAGTTGCACTTAAGAAAAAATGAGATCATGATTATAACTTCTTATTGCAAGAATTGTTTTGTTATCCAGTATCCAATGAATTATAATGTTTTTTTAGTTGCTTCTGGGGTACTCTTATATAGTTTGGAGTAGTCTGAGAGCGAGAATTATTATTATTATTTTAAAAGAAATGGCTCGTGGCATATGGGACAAAATGCTTTGGTAGTTCGCAACACCAAACTAGTTTCCAATATCTAACGGAAATTATGTATGGGTCTTTCGGCTCCCCGTATGTATGCTTCTTCTGGTTTTTCCACCGCGCCGCGCCGCTTTGCCGTGCTACTTCTTTTAAAATTATAATGGGGACACTAAATATTCATTATTATTTAAAAAAAAATTTAATTGTTTAAATAAAACATGAGACATTTTTAAACCGAGGCTAAGCTTTCATTGTAGTATGCCAATTCTAGTATCGAAGTGACAATACGTCTTCTTAACGGAAATTTAAACTATTTTAAACTTATTGGTTCATCTGCAATTACGTTAAAAGTATAGATTATATTGTTGGGACCACATGGATTTGCTTGTATATTTAAAGTAATGGAAAAGTGACTATATACACGAACTCACAAAAATCACAACAGTCTTTTTTTTCTGTGTAGATAATATGAAATAATAAGTCTGGAGCCGGCCGCCGCCGACGGGTTACACGAGTTAATGGAAATGGAAAAATGGAAATAGACCAATGTATTGATTGGTTTCGCCAAGTTGTTTGATAACTGGTTTACTAATGGTAATGTCGAACTCTTTGCATGTAGTTATACTTCTTGAAGTGAGGAGTTGAATTCCACAAGGTGCGTCTTGTCGGATTTCTTCTAGGTCCAGTTTTTTACAAACGTAGTCTTGGGACTTCGTTCTTGAGCATGCCTTACTCGTAAATGCGTAGTGCAATTTATTTTTTAATAGGAATTTGTTTTTTGGAAAAACTGTCCTAAAATGACTCTCCGAAAATATAGGAGTAGAGAATAAATGAAAGTATTCAAAATCAAAAGGGAAAGTAATAGGGATTTTTAATAAATAAGTGATTTTGTTATTTAGAATATAACATTCAATATTAATTAGACTGTCAAAAAGTAAAATATTTTCTAAAGAAATTTTTAATGGGAATTGTTCAGGTTTTAAGAATTTTTGAAGTTTAAGAAGTTCCTTGTAAAAGTCTGATGTGTTAATGATGCTTGGATGCATAATTTTTAATTTGGAAAAGACGATTGAATTTTCAATATCTTGTAAAATTGAATTGATAATTCCGTAAAGATTTATTACTTGATTTGTAATATCTTTGATAAAGATCGAGTTTTCTCTATAAGCTTCTTTTTGGACAATTGTTGAAATTTGTTTTATTTTGGATTCAAGTAAAAGTTCATTGTGTTTTATTTGTTCAATAGTGTTCTTAAATTTGTCGATAACTTCTGTCGATATTGAATTCTGACGTTTAATATTATATTCTAATTTTTCTTGATTTTGTTGCAATTCTTTAATTATGTTTTCGAAACGTTCGCCGTCTGAAGCATCCTAATTTCCAGTCACTGCCTTGAATATAGAGCCTAAACCGTTTATTAACCCTCTTTTATGTCTACGAGCATTTGGCAAAATTTCTTCTACTTTAATATGTACTTTTGATCTAGTAAGATTTAATATTTTGAAATAATTAGAGATTTCGAGTTTGTAGCCATCATTCGAATTAATGAAGTTTTCAATCTGATTGGATTTATGATCCAATTCTTCAATTTCAGTAATCAAAGGGTTCAAGTCGTAAAAATGAATTAAAGTGTGGGTGTATTCTTGAATTTTCGCGTTTCCTAATTTTAAAGGTAGCATTCCAAAATTTTGGTCCAGATTTCTTATTTCGATTTTTTCTTGAAGTCCGAAGACTAGCAAGGGTAAGCTAAAAGAGAAAAATATGAAATTAATTTTGAGAGTTTGCAAAGGTATAGGTTTTCTTTAGTGGGCGTTTAAGGTTATCCATATGCACTTTATCTTGGGTGTCCGTTGACACAGTTTTGCAAGTGGTATCTACAGTAACAGCTGTTGTGGGTTTATTGAATTTGTTAGCATTTTTCTGCCTAATGTTTTTCTTGGTATATACCCGTTGTTGTTCGCTAAACAACTTTGGATCATCGCGATTTCGATTGATCTTTTCTATTAAATTTTGTTTGTTTTGAGACAGAGTTTCATTTATTTTAGAGTACATTAATTTGGTTCTGTCTTTATGGGAATTAATATAATCATTCGTCAATAGTTGATCTATATTTATGTCAAAAATGTTTTCATCGCTAATATGGCCGTTTAATACGTCTATTGGTTTGAATTTGGTGGCCGAATGGATTGAGTGATTGTAGGCTAGTATAGCATACGTCATTTTTAAAGATACTGGTGTTTTTAAGAATCCTTGCGTATTAAGTAAACGTATGTGTTCGATTAAAGTCGAATGTAAACGTTCTATCATACAATTGGACTGTGGATGGTTGGGAGAACAGAAATGAATTTTAATTTTGTGTAGACTCAAAAGTTCGTTTATTACAGAGTTTTTAAATTCGGTACCATTATCAGTTATTATTGTCGTTGGTACTCCATGGTGAGAAAAGAACTGAATTAGATTATCTACTATTTCGCTTGAAACTAATGACTTTAATGGGTATGCTTGAGCGTATTTTGAAAAACTATCTATAATTGTTAAGAATTTTATTTGTTCTAAAGTGAATGTGTCCATATGGATAATTTCGAAAGGTTTACTAGCGGTTGGTGTTATATTCATTTGCATTCTTACAGGGTGTCTTTCATACTTGCACTGTTGGCATAATTCACAATCATTAATAAAGGTTTGAATTGAATTTTTTAGTTGCGGCCAATAGTATTTTACTTTTATTCTTTGTTCTGTTTCATCTATTCCACGATGATTGGTTTTACTTTCATGGTAATTTTTTTATGATATCGAAAATATCGTTTTTATTGGTGACATCAATAAGTTTTATTGTGCAACGTTTTAATTTCAGAGAGGGCCATTTAAAGTGTTGTCTAACAGTTTCGCAGAAAGGTTCGTATATGTCTGGATTTTCAAAATAAAGATGATATTGGACATTGGGTAACAAATACTCTTTAACAAAGTTAGTTACATCTGATTCAAAATCATTTTTGGAAATTTGAACTTCTATTCTTCTTTTCTTTTCAAAAAGAATTTTAATTTTTGGTTTGGCAGGGGAATGAAAAACGCTATAAATTATTACTTGATGAGAACCGTAATTTACAGGGGTTTCTGAAATAGGAATGCCGACAATTGGGTGATTTTCTGCATTAGAATGGACTGTTTCATTTTCATCAACATTTTCGTTTGTGCTTTCATCAATATCTAAAATATCGTTATCGGGTTGAACTTGAGTAGATAAAGTGTCTAAATTTTGAGATTGATTTTCGTTTTCTAGTTCCTCATTAAATCTGTGAATATAATCAAAAATATTTTGGGCATTATCGCTTGACTTAGTTTCTTTTGTGTTTATTTCGATACGAGACAAAGCGTCTGCGTTCGTATTTAGTTTTCCTTTTTTGTATATGATGTTATAATCATATTCATCCAATTTAATCCGCCATCTTAACAATTTTGAACTTGGGTCTTTAAGAGAAAACAGCCATTGAAGGGGCTTGTGGTCAGTAATTATATTAAATTTTCTGCCGTATAAATACGGTCGAAAATATTTAGTTGACCAGACGATACAGAGCAATTCTTTCTCAGTGGTACTGTAGTTTTGCTCGGATTCGTTCAACGTTCGCGACGCATAGGCGATTGGTAGATCTTTACCAATAGGGCCTTGAGATAATACGGCGCCTAAAGCAACGTTACTGGCGTCAGTTGTCAAATTGAACGGTTTTGAAAAATCCGGATATTGTAAAATTGGCGAATTCGTTAACAGATTTTTACAAGTTTCGAAACATGATATAAATTCTTGATCGTGAATAAAACGATGGAATGAACCTTCGGTAGTAACCGACTAGTCCGAGGAAACCTTTGATTTCTTTTGTAGATTTGGGAATAGGATATTGTTTTATTGCCACGATTTTGGAAGGATTAGGCTTCACGCCTTCTGTTGTGACTACATGTCCTAGATAACCTACCTCTTTACGTAAGAATTCGGATTTATCTACCTGAAGTTTTAAGTTTGCCTCTCTAAATCTATCAAATACTGATTTTAAACGATCTATGTGCTCTTGTAAACTCGTCGAAAAAACTATAACATCATCCAAATATACCAGGCACATTTCGTTTTGGATACCCCGTAGTATATTATCCATTATTCGCTGAAAGGAAGCCGGCGCATTCTTTAAACCGAATGGCATATGAAGGTATTCATAATGACCGGTTTCACAACTAAAGGCAGTTTTTGGGATGTCATTTTCTTCCATTTGAATCTGATGGAAGCCGCTTGCTAAGTCGAGAGTACTGAAATACTGGCAACGACCCAGTTTGTCCAAAAGATCAGTAATGTTCGGCAGTGGGTACCGATCATCGATAGTCTTTTCATTAAGACGTCGATAATCCACTAAACCACGCCACTTTTGTTTGCCAGTCGCATCTATCTTTTTGGGCACAACCCAAATAGGTGATGACCATGGCGAAATACTGTGCCGAATGATATTTTGGTCAAGCATTTTTTCGATTTGATTTTCGACTTCTTTTTTGTGAATATAGGGATAACGATAAGACTTTGTGTATATGGGTGATTCATCCGTTAATTTTATTTGATGTTTAATTTTATTAGTGAAAGTTAAAGTTGAGTTTTCGTTGTAAAATATATCAGAATATTGAGATAATAAATTAATCAATGCTTCTTTTTCTTCGGCGTTTAGATGATCAAGCCTAAGTTTTGATATATCGAGATTAGGTGTGGGTTCGAAATTTTGAGTGCTAAAATTATTCAGATCAATATTTTCTAAACAATTTTGATCAAATATTTCAACTTCTAAAGGTTCCGAGAAATTTAGCATCACCTCTTTATCAGTCGGGTTTAGAATTGTAGTTATCGCATAACCGTTCTTAGAAGTTGTCAGCGACTCTGGGATTTCGCAATCTTGTACCTTTTGGTGTGGAATTACAATATCTCCGTTTTCTGCGGTAGTTTTAATTTTTATAACTTGTTTACAACGAGGAGCTACTGCTATCAGGTTTAGCGTTTTATGTTTAGTGTAATAGAAGTACATTTTAATTTTTGTATAGGGTGTTACAATAAATTTATCCACATAGTCTAATTTTGATTGCAATAATAAAATATTGTCTAGTCCGATTAAACCATCAAAAAGTTCGTGAAATTTGAATAAGTAGAACTTTAATAGTCTTGGTTCAGGCAGATTAAAACATTTTGAAGCGGGGATCATGACACTATGATCGTGCGAAGATGTTTGCAAAGCGGTTACGATAATAAATGGGTCATACTGTACATTTTTCGAAAAAATTTTGAAAACTAAATCTGGGTTCAAAAATGAGCGGGATGCTCCGGTGTCAATTAATAATTTTAGATTATTTTCGGGCCAATAAATGTAAGAAAGTTTACTTTTGTCTAAATTATTTAGCGAAATAATTTCAGGTTTTTTAGTCATAGAATTCGAGTCAGGCGGTTCCGGTAAAGGTGGCAAATCTTTCGAAGGATTCATTAAACTATTAGGGGGTTTGGTTAAAGGAGTTAAAAATGGAGTTTTAGTTATGGGTTTCGAATCGTGAGGAGTTTCATTGGAAATTGTGGAGTCGTGGACAGATAAGGGCATTTTTAAGTGGTTGGAAGTGTGTGGCAGGGAATAGGAAAATTTTCGTCATTGTGGTCATTATCATTGTGGTCATTATGGTCGAGCGGATTTTCGTAATCAAAATTTTCTTGTTCGTTATTTGTTTCAACTTGAACGTTAAAATGTGAAATTTCAGATTGATATTGATTTTCAGTTTCATATAAATTGGAAATATCATAAAGATCATCGTCATTGTTTTCTTCGTTGATTTCAGTATTGTAAATTTCCTCGATAATAGGTTGTTGACGAGGGCGATAGGAGGTAGAAGGGCGATAGGACGTAGAAGGGCGATAGGAAGTAGAAGGTTGGTAAGGCTTTTTATAACTTAGGTGAGTGGTGGTAGACATTGGCGTTGGTTTTGGAAATTGTCTATTTTGGTTTGGTCTGAACACATTCGAATTTTGTGAATTTTGCATTTGCGGTTTGCCAAATACTTGTGAGTTAGTCGGGAATCTTTGATTAGCGATTGGTTTTGGCTGAATATTGATTGGCTGCGACGGAAAACCTGGATTCATCGGAAAACGACATGGCTGAGGATTGTTAAATTGTACAGGTGGAAATTTGGGAATAACGTAATTTTGAGGGCTATTTAGCTGAAATTGTAATTTTGGAAATGGTGCATTTATTTTAGATTTCATAACATCACTGGCACCGGTCATATTTTGAAAATATTTTATATTGTCTTCTTGAGTTACTAATTGCAAAGCTTCGTTTAAATTTGTGGGGCGCATACAACGTATGGTAGTCCCAAGTGGTTCCTTTAAACCGGACAAAAATGTTTTGAGAGCTAAATTGTTATAATTCTTTTGAGAATTTTTGCTTCTTGAGTGTCTTCGTGAATATCAACATAGTTAATAATTAAATTTAGGAGTTGTAGAATTCTATCATAAAATTGCTGCGGTCTTTCGTTATGTTGTTGTCGCAACATAACCAAATCCCTGTTGAGACAAGCTTCGTCTCTTTGATCAGCGAAATGACGATAGAGTGTTTCCTTGATATCATTCCAGCAAGTGATAGTTTGAATATTTACAATAAGTTTAGCATTTCCACTTAGTTTCTCAATTAAATAATGCATCAGATAAACATTTTGAAAACATGTTGGGTTTTTAGTGTCAAAAAATTGATTTACTATTGATTCGCAAACAGTCAAATATCGATTTAATTCGGTTGGGTTACCGTCAAATTCGGGAACACATTTTAAAAATTCGGGTTTGAATGGAGTGGTCATTTTTTGTGATTTTTGAGAAATATTTTCGAATAAAACTTCTGGTCGATCAAAATTTTGGATTTCAGTTTCAGTAAGTTCGTTTGAGTCACTTGAAGACAAAGACAAATTGGCAAGATCTTCGTCAAATTTATCAAAAGACATCAAAATTGCACTTACATTAAGAGATGAGCAATTTTGGCCATCTGAAGTCTGGGTTCGGCGATGTGGTCCTCTTCCAAAGCTTCTGATTGGTCCGTGCGGGAAACAGACGATTTTGTTCTGATGACCGGCGACGGTTCGATAATCGATCAATCGTTGATACGATCTCGCGGCACGTTCGATACGCGGCGTTTCGATTATCCGGAAGACTGCGACAGTTAATGGTCGGGAGCGTAACGCGGTCTTTTTAAAAAATTATTTATTGAACATAAAGTTACAATACAAAGTATAGAATAAGAATGAGGTATACAATATAGTAAAGTCCCGTTTTTATAGGGGACGCTTCGGCGGTGTCTTCTTGTGCAGCGTCAGCGCTTCTTCGGGATCGGTGGTGACATAATTCACGAGTCTCGCCGATGCCGATCAAGAAGCGCGAATATAATATGTATATTTAAAAAAACGGCGGTGGCCTGTTTGCTTTATTGCAGAAATTATATTTTTTTGGGAGTTATTCACTTTTCGTTGGCAACACTGCATAGCTTTTTGGCGTCGAGGCAATTTTAATATTATTTCACAGATGTTAAATAATTTTCATATCAGCAAAGGTGCATATTATGAAGGGTTCGTGTATAAAAAACTTCTGTAATTGCTCTAATATAAAATCTAAATTAACGATTCGATTACACAATTCTTCTTGAACCACATTAGGGCGAGTTGAACATCTATCAATGTTTGATTGGATAATTGTTCTGCATAATAGTGTTGCTACGACTAGAAAAGTGTCTAAAGTCTACTTCTATAAAATGTTTTATCTAGTATTCCATATTTACATTTGTGTAATAATAAATAAATCTAATTGAAAACTTTCTACCCTGTAAGAGTTCATTTTAGAGGGATTGGAAGTGAATAGGCCCTATTATATCACAACTATTATTTGTTTATTTAAAAACAGTAAGGGGTTTCGTTAATATATAAAATTACATCATCAAGGACTACGATATAAGGTTTATAAAAGTAAATAAATAAATAAAGGATAATCACTTATAGTCCAAGACCTTGCAGGAAATTTGGAGGAGATAGGTACTTGAAAAAAGATGATAATGATGTAAATGTTTTTAATTGTTTCAACTTTGACTTGTGGCTGAATGTATATATTTCAAATGTATAATGGCTAGGTAAGTTAAGGTTTTTTTATTTATTTATACATATAAATAGGCGCCGACTCCGCGGGTGCTCCGGGGCTCGAGCACCCGGCCAAAAACTTATTTGCCTCGGCCAGAGGCCTCGGCAACTAAATTCCACATGAGTCATAAAAAGTTGAACTTCAGTGGCTGGGAGCGGAGCCAAAAGTTTGGCCAGTTGTTGGAAGCTCAAGCAAAGGTGACAACTAAACAATTTGAAAATATTATATGTCAAATGTTCCCCATAAAATCGTCCATAAGACTAAGCACTTTTGCGTTATTTACGCAAAGTTAGATAACTAGTCGATTTTTGTTTTTGTTTTGTTTTTTGTTTGTTTTTGTTTAAAGACCGCGTCTTAAAATTCAGCCAGCGCCGGTTTTAGGGGGATGCTTGGACGCTAATAACATCCACCGGTTAATTTTAGGAGGCGGTATAAGCTGGTCTAATAACTAAAAATAAATCACATTTTGTTGCTTTGTCGCTCACGAAGCGACACCTTCATTTTGATCGTCGTCTGCAAACATAACATCTGAAACGTTCTCCTATTCATCATCTTATTCATCTGTACGTTGAAGATTTTACTCTCCCCCTGGATTTTTGGACGAAAATAAAAATTTCCACGTGAAAATATCCTAAACGCAGAATATACAACATTGATTCATTGATTGAATATAAATTGGAAAATTGTCATGTAATAATGGGTAACATAGATACATTTATTGAAAAATATACTTATTATTGTCAAGTAGCCGTTGAGTGAGGAATAATTCACTCAACGAAGTAGCTAACTACCGATTCCACGAGACTTGGCTTTTCCCATACATAAGCCCAGGGTTGTATATGGTTTGGGGGTTCAAGCCCCCTGCATTGAAAAAAGACGAAAAATACATTATACTGTTATGATTTTGTAATTTCCTATACCTCTCTTAAACTATCTGTGCTTTATATTTCTAAAAAATTTCGCCTTTGGCGCATTTTAGTAACCAAACACCTCTGCTTTCTTTTGTATAGCCGGTTTAAAAAGCAATGATTTTTATGGGCTCACACTAAAACAAATTTCGAAATTTCTATTGGTCACAGTTGTTCTATAAAAGAAGACTGAGTAGGACTTCTTGGCTACAAATGTTACGAGTCATAGTGAACAAAAAAATTACCACCAGTTAACAAGAATGTGTTTTGCTTGGAATTTATTTTCCCTAATTTAGACTGTTTGACCTTGAATATTTGAAAAATTTTCGACTGCGGCGCAGTTTTGTACCGCAGATTCAATTTATTATTATTTTTTTAAATTTGTGATCACCACCCAACTAAAAAGTTTAGCTTTTTGGGCAAAAGTAAAAATTGAGAGAAAAGATAAGGCGTTTTTTAAACTTAGCACCCGGCGATAGTCAAGCTAAAACCGACGCTCAGCGGACTCGCATCCGCATGAATCAGCTGATATCTCCCTCTCATTTGTTTCACTTTGGAGGAAGTAAGAGACAGATATCCAGCTGATTCATCGGGATGAGAGTCCGCTGAATTTTAAAACGATGCCATTCTTATAGAAATACCTTTATTTTATTTCATTCTATTTACGTTTTGCTTTTTTAATCATCAGGGTGATAACTTCGTTTTTTGTTATGTACTTTTATTTTATATTTATAAATAAAAAAAAATTAAATAACATTTTGGGGAGAGGTTGTATACCTTGGGCACCCAGCCAAATTTTGAGAAGTCGGCGCCTATGTTACATATATTTCATATACCTACTACCTGCCCTGAGGAAGTAGGTAATAGTTGTGAGATAATAGCAGCTATTAATTTCCAATCCCTTGTAAATGTTCCATTCAAAGCCCTATTTTTCCCAGAAAGTTTGTTTCTCAAACCCTATGCACCTGCACTACTACTTATACCTAAATCCGAATAATAAGTGTGCAAAATGCAAAATATGTGTTAGTACGTGCCCTATATAGTAGCCCTGCCTCAAATTCTGGGAACCCTATCCCTATTACGGGAATAACAGGGGACGCTATTCATGTAACCAAAACTCGTCCGCTTCGCGCATGTGACGTCACTCGCAGCGTCTTATTTAAATTCGCATGAACAGTTAATTAATAGTGTTTACACTGTTTACTGTTTGGCTCTACGTTTTCATATTTTTGATGGTCTGCGTGATTTTAGATTTTAGGAACACATTGTTATTAACAATATATATCTTTAACAACCCAAAATATTATAAATATAATAAAATAAATATATAAAATTACCTAATAGACATGAAAATAAGAACAAAAATTGCCGGTCGATTTCAATGTTTTATTTTTGTTTATACACTTTGCAAAGTCGCACTTTCAGCAAAGTGCTTGGAACAAACATAGGATGTTTTAACGTTGAACTTGTCCTTTCTCCCTGTAGCATGAATCCATTTTTTGCATATATCAACAACTGTTTTTGAAAAACGGAAAAACTTTACGTTGGGGCATGGGTTTTTTTCGACTCGTTGTCAGAGTTGCATCCGTACACTGCACAACGCATTGTTTTTTGATCATTAAAAAGCAAGAAAACCCGAAAAACACTCGCAAATTCGATCACTGCACGTTGCAATGACGAAATTTATTGTATTATGTGACAATTATTAACACTCACAAATCTATAGAAAATAACCCGGAAAAACTCGAAAACACTTGAAATACCCGATGAACACTCCAAAATTCTCTAAAAACACTTAAAAACTACCAAAAATGCAGCTACTGCAAGTAATTAGAATGCAGCAAACGACTGTGTCGGCGCCTGTCAGCACCGACAGCTGATTAAACGCTGCGGGTGACGTAGTTCTCCCCACTTAGGCTCCGCCCATCATGCGCAATATCTTATCTTTGTTGGTTGTATCATGCGGGAATAAAAGCACACAAGCCCACAAATTACTCCTATTGGTTTCACTGTGACTGTTTGTGACATCATTATCAAACATTAGGTATTCTTACCCTGACTGCCGTTCAGTTTCAGAACCTTCTGACAAATCTGAATTATCGAACCTCCCAGAAAATGTATTAAAATGTCTATGAATAAAGAACCCCAGGAAGGAGCCAAAGCCCTATGTGCATTATAAAATACGTGAGATGGAAATCGCCCTGTATGGAGACTGAATTTTGAGTTTTGACACAATATTTTTATATTTGACAGTTGTCACGGTGGTTTGGGCTATTATTTGTGTAGTTCTTCGATAAGTGCTTTTTGGAGATCTATTATTAGCTGGGCAGCCTGCGGCTATACCGGAACTACCAGAACAAAATGTTTGGGGGATAACATTCCATCGGTAAGTACTTTTGTAATTTAATTTACTTTTTGGATAAAAGTGTGTTCTGACTTTATTCAAACTAACTTTAGAGGTAAAGAGGTCATGCGCCAAGCGCCAGAGGCGTATCCTTGTGTAGGTACTTACTTCTTCCTGGGTAGAAGTGTGAATTTAAAATTAGTATCAAGGATTCCTTAACTCAAAGAAAACATTAAAGATTGAGACATGCCTTATAATTTTTGGCCTACATTGCAATGATTTCACGGAAAATGAGGATTATTTCTTGAAACAACTCAATGTACCTGTTTGAGAAGATTCTAAATTTTTAAAGATTTATAATTTGTTAATGTATTCTAAAAAATGTGTAGGTACCTATTAATATACCTACTGTACATATATAATAATCTCTAGAGTATATTTTTAATTTTTTCTCTTGAGTGAGGAAACGTTCTAAAAAAAACTGTCTTTATAAAGCACTGAGTTTATTCCACATTTTTTAGATTTCCTGAAGATACACAAAGAAGAAACTTTTGGATTAAGTTTACGAACAGACAAGGGTGGACACCAAAAGGATATAGTTTCCTATGTTCACGTGCCGAAGAATGTTTCGAGTTTCGATCGAACATCTTGGATAAAAGTAGGACTATCGCGAATTTCCTTGCCAACTATCGAAGTGCCTCGATTAAAATATGTAAGTATAGTTTTATGAACATGTCCATAATTAAGTTTTTATTAAGTTCGAAATATACAAAATCATTGACTAAGTCTGTGCTCAAGATATATACAATAAATATTAATAATTAATAATAATAATAATAATAATTAATAATGGAAGTATCGAACGTGGAAATTCTAACCTACAATGTCAAGCCAAGAATATTAACAAAGAAAGATGTTTAGTACCTGTAATTATAAATAATAAAGGATGTTTTAGTGGCATATCAGGTAAATGATATGAATTGATATGCCACTAAAACATCCTTTATTATTTATAATTACAGGTATTAAAAATCTGTCTGTTATTATCAAGATTCATGTTGCAATGCTCGTAGAGTTATTTCCATGTTGTTAGTTAAATAAATAAAAGAACTTCTCCACGTAGGAGTAGATTTTTTATATATACTAAACTAATAATAATAATAATAATTCTCACCCTCACAATACTCCAAAACTAAAAATGGTAGATATTTATATGGGGTGTCCTATTAAAAAATTAAGTCTGCATCATACTATATAGGTACCTACTTCTTTTCTATGACCTTCCTACCACTATAAAAAATGCATTTACTTCCAGCTATTTTAAGTGAATCACCCCCTACATGTCATAACTGCTATCTTTATTTTAGATCAGGACGTTTAATCCAGTTTATACGAGATCGATAAAAGAAACTGTGTCTGAAGAGAATGACGACACAGAAGCTGCACCTGGGCCTTCGGTCACAGTTCGAACAACTTTCTACAAAAATATCGCCTATGTGCATGACTACCAGACCCAGACGACCCAGACAGTCCTCAAAAAAGGGCATTAAAGAGGAAAATCTGTGACTTGCAAAAAATATACATCTTAAAGAGTCACAAAATACGAAATGTACAGAAGAACAGATGGCGGCAAAAAAAGCAAGAAACTATTTTATTAGAAAATTTTAAAACCAATAGACATAATTCAGAGACTGTTTCAAAAAACACAAAATAAGGGAGTAAGAAAAACATCTGAGCATTCTGTAAGATCTTTTGCTGTGACTCTACATTTCTTTTCTTCTAGAGCTATATTGTAAGGCAAAGATTTTATAATAGTTTATATACCTCACCCAAAAACATTAGTGGTATTCCTCTGGGTTTCACTACAGAAGCGTTTAATTTTTTAAAATCAAAATTGGAACATTCTGATAAAAAAGCTGTGTTAAGTTCCCTCTTTTCTGACGAAATTGCAATTAGATAGCATTTAGAATATACCTACTAATGACAAATATTATAGGTATGTAGATTGTGGGAATGCATTACATGGTGATAGCATCATAGAGTTAGCTAAGGAAGCTTTGGTATTCATGGTAGTTTGCTTAAATAAAGCTTGTAAAATACCGATAGGTTATTTCAATTATATATATTTTATTTGAGGGCCAATAAAATGTTATAGTATTTGCAAGTGGTGTTATTTATTTAGCTCCATTATGATTATTCAAGGTGTTATTTAAATTTTCTCTCGTGTCATTTGGATTTTCTTACATTAGCTTTTTTATAAGGATTTCGATTCAACATACAGGATCAAATTTAAAATTATTGTAACTGTTTATAACTTAAATTTCCATCTTTCTCATTTTTGACTTTTGGCAAAAATAAATAAATTAGTATAAATAAATAATAAATACCAAATGACCGAATTTATAAAAATATATATATCGATTACCTAAGAATACATAATTATATTACCTACTACGTATTAAGTTTAAAATGTAATTTAAAATTTGAATATTTCATTTATACCATTTTAAAGTAGTAGGTACGCCACTGTAAAACCGGAAACGGCATGCCGCCATATGCAGAGACTGGACCGGTCCAGCGTAAAGGTGGATTTATAAACTCGACGTTTGCGTTGGCGCTGGCCGTTGCCGTTTGCGTCGAAAATTCAATCCCAATATTTTATGTGTAACCGTTTATAAAATGCCGTCGAATGCTGCCGTCTGCGTCCGATGCCGTCCGAGATAAACTAATTTCATCTTTTTCACGTTCCGTCGTTCACATTTCTGGACGCAAACTGCGAAGGTCACCGTCAACTTCGAGCGCCAACGCAAACGTCGAGTTTATAAATCCGCCTTAAAGCCCAAATGTGCTACTTCCTGGGGTTCTTTATTCATTGTAAAATGTCATAAATTCGACTGACTGATAAAATGTACCTACTATTTTTATTTTGCCCGATTTTCAACTCCAATTACTTTCGAACAATCTTCTAACGAAGAAGTTTATAATACTGACTGGATGTCAGAATTATTATCGTTCTCTCTGGAAAGTATATAAATTAGCTTTTATCATGCAGCGATTTCACACAATAACATATACTTATAGCAACCTATACCGCGCAAGAGAGACGTCCGACCGGGGGAATAATTTGGCGGCCATTTTTACCCTAAACGAGGCGGGAAATTTGAAATAATTTATACAGGTGGGTTCCATAAATAATGTTATGTCTTGGTTGTCGTTTTGTGTAAAATATCTAGTGAGCCATGAACTTTTTTAAAAATCCAAAAGTGGCATTAGATTGAGCATTCAAAACTGCAATTCTTTCCCCGTTTAACCTTTGTTCTAGCTCTGCTAGTTTCCGAGATCCCCATAGTGGGCATCGAAAAAACTCAGCCTGTATATGCCCATCGACAAACATAATGTCGCGGTAGAAAATATTTTCTTCACTTTCGGGTACTCGGAAATATTTGCTAACATTCAACATTCAAAACAAGCGAAACACAAATAATAAGGGAGACTAAGAAAATGAAACATCTGATATCGATTGAAATTTCCCCTGCCGTGGTTCCCAAGCCCGGTGAGGTAGGCCGAAGTAGAGGGAAGTAGGGGGAAGTAGGGGAACCACGAGTTCCAGCGAACGCCCGCCCGCCCGCCTCTCTCCGTACGTCTAATAAAATTCCATTGCGGCGCAGCGTAAAGCGTAAAGCCATTGTCCAGTGCAGCACAGCACATAGATTTGCTAAATTATTTGTGTTGAAACGCACTGGCATTTTGTTGTACCGACGCTGCCGTATCTTAGACAAACTCCCGCGCAATTCAACAATGCCCTACGCCATACCGAGCGCCATACCAATAGAGACCAATATATTACTATGTATTGCCCTGATCCCAATTTTACATGGTAACAATGCACTATTTCAAACTTTTGTATACTCTTACATATAAACTTTCAGCAAAAATACTAATATTACAATAACAAATTACAATTACAATACAAAATTACGCTTGGTTCAATTATGCATAACTTTACTAAATATTTTTTATGTGCAGGGTATATTTTTCCATGTACAGGAAGTCCCAGTTAAGACGTTACGAGCGATTATCTTTACAAGACAATTTTGTTGTTACTAGTCTAATATGAAAGAATGCAACAAAATCGCCATCGTAATGAAAAAAGAAACAGTTAAGTATTTGGCGATTACTTTTTTGTTTGAAATTCAATTGTTTCGTTCGCCATTCGATTCCTTGGAAAAAACTACACAAGTTTCAGTTTATCTGAAAAATCACTAAGAAAATAACCCGGGACTTCTTGCGTAGAACAAAATACGTCAAGTGTGCGCTGCAGATTTTTTATCACCCTAATAAAAAAAACTGTTAATTGGGGATAACTTTTTTGTTTGAAATTTAATAATTATTGATCGAATTATTGTTTCGTTCTTGGCAGGATTCGATTCCTCGGAAGAAACTACACAAGTTTAGTTTTTGAACCATCAATTATTATTTACCTTAAAAATGACCGAGATAATAGCTTGTACGTCTTAACTGGGACAGCCTCTAATATTTCCTGTTTATATGTTAATATACAAAAAAAATACTTTTCTGAATTTTATGCGGATAGGACTTCTTTCATTATAGAGAATGAAACTCATTCAGTTGCAACAACAGCTGAAGATATATAAATTTTCGTAAATAGCCTGAATACAATGTCTTCATTATTTTAGGCACCAGCGTAAATAAAGTAAATTTGTTTTTATATTAGGTATCTATATTTAAAACTCAGTTATTTCTGATTTAAACGTAAATTTTTAATCGCATTTTGGGCCTATCTACTAACGGGTGAAAGTTGCGTTGTACTGAACAGGAGATTTTCATCGCAACGTAGTGTAAGTAACTTAAACACACCAGTGCAGTTCAGCTCGTCTTGTGCTGGATAATGGCTTTAGGATGCCGGGCAATGGGTTCGTAGTTTCCAAATCATAGCCAAACGAACAAACGTATCGACTTGAAAGTAGACTTAAAATTTAAAATAATGTTATCGAATGACTCAATCGTCGTTGTGTCTTTCGAATTATTTTTGAGCGGCGGAAATACTCGAAATTCGTAACCGAATATAGTCGAATTTCGGGTATGTTTGGCATTTTTTTTCAGTGTCGCATTAGTCCTGCACAGTTCGTGATTACACAACGACGATTCTTCATAATTTTATCTAAGCCACAAAAAAAAACAAGTGAAAATATTAAGAAATGCAAGTAGGAGATGTAAACTTCGAAACCTTTGAAAATGGGGGGTACCGTTTGTTCTCTGGTATCGTCACAAACTTGTACCTAAATTTTAACCAAATATACCAAATACTTACAAAGAAAACGTAGTAAACAACCTTGTTGATCATGTAGTTTGTCTCTCGAACCCTATATATAAACCTAACAACCTTAAACAATAAAAAATACATTAACAATAATAATAACCCCAAAAATGTTTACAACCCTTTAATTAAAAAACGTATACCTACACTATCTTTGTAATAAATCACAAAAAAAACAAAAATACTAACCTACCTAAAAAATATTTCTCAATGCCATATATACATGGAGCATCAGAACAAATATCTAAAATTTTCAAAACAAATAATAAACAGGGTGTTTCTAAATTATGGTGCCAAAGTAATATGACAGGTAGAAAATGTCATTTTGAACAAATAGTTTCCTATAAACATGGGTCTAAAAATGCATAATAAAAAAGTTACAGGGTGATAAAGGTACAGTTTGAAAAACACATTTTTCGCAAAAACTACTACAGAAGTTATGCAATTTAAATGAAACTTTGTGCAGTTCATTAGTGCAACAGTTTCGTGTAAAAACGATTTATTCCTATCGCCCACAGGCGGAGGGGCGGGGTAGCGAAATGGGTTTTACACTCATAACTTTTTTGAGGTTATGTTTTTGGTCTTGCAGGTTCATTATTTTAATGCATCTTTTCATTTTGCAACAAAAGTGTACTCTTGTTCCATTACGATAAAATCAACCGTTTGCGTTGAAATTGGCAAAATGTGTCCCAAAACACCTGTTGACTCCAAAGTTCGAAAATAAAATTTTCAACTACCGCTTTCAAATTTCACAGAATAATTGTACCATTTAAAGTGACAAAAAATTCTCTCTGAACAATGTTCCAAAAATTGTTCGCTTTCGAAATGGAACGGATTGAGCTCGACAAAAAAGCACTGATATTTCACTCAATGCCTATTAGGTAGGCATTTTTTTCTTAGTTTTGAACGTAAAATTTTATTCATCTGTAACATTTAAATGAGGTAGGTGATAATTTTATTTTTCGAAGCAAATTTGATTTTTTCGTATTTTTTCGAGGTATTTCTGAAAAATTAACTTAACAATTCGCTCCATAAGTAAGACTCAAAGTAGAAAAAATATGTTTCTTACTTTGAATACAGTAACTTTTCCCAATAAACTTACCCATTATGTAGCAAAAAAGGAAAGTCATGCAACCGAAAATAGTGATTTTCTGGTCTATTTTCCTTTTTGCCTTAACCCATTAATGCCCATCGTATGATATATCATACAAAAACTTAGCTGCCAATTTAGGTTATGTTGCCATCACCTATAAAGCAGGATTCAAGTACTGCGTGCAATTTACAGTTGTTTGGTGTGTAAGAGAAATTGTATTGTGCTTATAAAGTGAACTCCTGTCTTAGTTTTTGTTTACTGTAGCTTGGAAATTAAAAGTGCAGAGCCGTTATACCCAAAATGAGCAATAGGTAAGTTTACACTTATTTTCTTCTAACACAGCTTCTTACCTGCAGTTTTATGCTAGAACTCTATTATTTTGAAGTGTGTGGAACACATTGTTACCTAATATCTGGGTTCGAGTAAAAAAAAAGAATGATCAAATTTATCGGTATCTTGTAGGATTGACAAAGTAATTAGGTACCTCTTTGTTATGCACCGACTAGCTCCTATAGGTAAAATACCTTATCGAGAAAGGTATACTTTGAAATTGAGTGCGCCACCCGTTTTTCTTTTGGTAGTGCCCAACACAGTACAAAGAGGTATAACCCAGGTGACTGGGGTTATAAAACGGGAAATAAATATTGTTTGCCAATAACAACAAAATATGTAAATTATCAACTATAGGGTATATTCGCAGTTTGTAAACCTAGAGAACATCGGCCAAGCTACTAATATTAAAATACAGCACACCATAAAATAGATATCTCGATAAAGCAACCAAATATCACAGATAATTAATTAGGTAAGCTACAAACAATTGCATAATAATTATTAACAGGCAGGCTTAAAGAAAAAAAAATAACAAAGGAATCCCCGTGTATAATATTATACCTGGTGCACACGCATAAATATGATAAAAAGGTACGTAACTTGGCAAAATATAGCAGATAACTTTTATAATGGCTAATTAAGAGTGCAGAATAATTGATAAATTGACTATTTTGTGCAGTTATCTCGCGCTTGGCCACTATGTTCAGTTAAAATAATAATAGTAATAAACTGGAGAGGACTTGCCGGTAAGTCGATTATCCACCCAGTCTGGTTGCGGGTTTTTCTTGTGATTACATAAAGTGGCGGGTAGCTGCCCAGAACGGTCGACTTCGCCCTGAGTATGGTATGTAGGTTTGTTGAAGACTGATTGTGCAATGGGGAGACAATCTAACTCTGTCGTCCGGGAAAGACGTCCGGGGTATGGAGAAAAAGGCCAAGTTGGAGGTGGCCTCGTGGTGTGGAGAAGGGTGTGGTGATGGTCAAGACGAATCCATGTGAAAATAAGGTGGGTCACAATATTCCTCAAGAAAATTACGTAAAATACGTGACTAGCCCAAAACTAAACTATTTGGCGACTAGTAATCTTGCGGTATTGCTGAATGAATTCTAGAAAAATTGGCAAACTGCCCGGTGTAGAAAACGTGTCCTCTTCGACCACTCTCACCTCAACCGACCATCACAAAAAAAAAAACAAGGAAGCACTTCCCCCCAAGGCGAGCCTCTCCGTGAAGGCGCCAAAATCCATGACTTAGGGACTTTTAGCAGAAACCGAATTAATGACACACTGCTCGATCAAATCGGGAACTTGACGTTTGCGACAATTGACGTGTTTGGCAAGTCGGTTCTCCGAAATATGTGGAAATTGGAAGAAATATAACAGATAGTTGCAACAATAACTGCAACAATGATGCGGGGCCATGAAATAATATCATAGAAGGACGCTAAGGTGAGTGCAACACTTGTAATTATTAAATATTTTATGTGTTTGTTGTCTACCCATCAAACTAATCAGTCGGTTATTTTATTTGTTTTAGGTAGGGCGTGTGAGGCGAAACTACTACCTATATCTATCTATGATAGCTGCAAAACAATGGTCAGCCACTAAATTTATTTCAATAAAGAAAGCGAAATTCGTAAAGCCGATCGCAAATTGTCCCCGAGCCCGCAGAAAAAGGTAAACATGCGCCTACACAGTGGTCGCGCTAAGCAGTGCGAAACGGATAGAAGTATAATGCAAGGATTTCCAGGTAAGTTAACAATTAATTTAATTAGTCATAAAAGAAAATTATTTTACTCTACTTTAGGAGGCGAAACCAATTTTATGAAAACATTAGCGGACAATAGGAAAGCCAACATGAATTTAAAGCATTACCAAATTAAATGCAACAAAGTTATAGCAAAATAAATAAAGGCATTTGAAGAAGAAATGTAAGTGTTCTATTGTAAAAAAAAGGTAATTTCTTTTTTTCTTTCCCTTTATCCGCTTGAAACTTTTTGAACCGTAACAACACCCCCCTTTCCCAAAAAAAAAGTTTCAATGAAACTTTTATCTTGCTACACATTATATGTACTTATCCACAATAACTAAAACAAACATATGTCCATCAGAACGTTCGCGAATGAAAATGAAATCTAAACTATGGAGCGACATGGTCATCTGGAGGATGCGATTTCAAATCCTTAATATTCCAAGTCCCTACATTTTTACCAGCAAGGTCGACGAGCTCGTATGTCCAAGGGGACACTACTTTAGTAATTCGGTATGGACCAGAGAACTTATTGGCAAGCTTGGACGTGAAATTTTTGGATGCGTCTGATAGATGGTAATCGCGCTTCCACACCTGCTGATGTACTTGGAATCGATCCGGACGCTTACGTAGATTGTAAGTTTTGCTACCAATCTTATGAGCCTTCTGTAACCGCTTTTGAACATCCTCGAAAACCTTATGTAGAACCTGAGTACGTGCTTGAAAATCTAAAGGTTCAGTGAGGTCAATGAGATTTTCGGGTATGGCTTTAGCTGGCTCGGAGAATGATACCTCGCGACCGAAATTGATGAAATTTGGTGTTAATGCAGTGACTTCATGCCTAGAGGATCGGATCGCGCAACCTACTTTCGCCAGATAACGATCCCATTTTCTATGGTCCTCAGCAACATAACTCGAGAGTATTGTTTTCAAAACTCGGTGTACGCGCTCGACGGGGTTTGCTTGAGGGTGATAGTTAGCAGTAAAACGAATTTGGATATTATAGTCAGACATAGTATCTTGAAAAAGCTTGCTTCGAAATTGAGGTCCATTATCCACAATTATCCTTCCCGGCGCACCGTATACTAAAATCACGTGATCCTCCAACCAGCGAACTATACTTGGCGCGGTCGCCGTACGCAATGGGAAGAATAATACGTACTTTGAAAAACAGTCGACAACCGACAAGATAAAGCGATAGCCTTGCGAAGACCGAGGTAGTGGGCCTACAAGATCGACGCTAATCAGCTGCCACGGACGGGTGGTAGTAGGCTGGAGACTTCTCGATTGTCCGGCACGCGGCTGCTGAGAGGGCTTATTGCGCAAACAGACCTGGCAGCGCCTAACATACCTCGCCACATCTGACCGCATATTTGGCCAGTAATATTTGGCGGACAGGCGATTGAAGGTCTTGTACACTCCTAAGTGACCACACGTAGGCGGATCGTGGTAAAACTTTATACAGGAGGCACGCCTTTCACGAGGAAGTACGACAACCCATAGGTCCTCTGGATAGGCAAGCCCCGGATAAGGATGTTTAATACGTTTATATAGACGTTCTTCTTCAACCCACCAAATTGGATATTTAGATGGATTGTTCTTAACCTTCTTAATCATTTGAAGATACCACTTATCGGAAACAGGTTCTGTTACTTCTTCGATATCAACGAGATCCACCACGGGTACACTACGAGAAAGTGTATCAGGCACAACGTGGTCGCGCCCCTTTCTATGAACGATGTCAAAATTATATTGTTGTAACCTGAGAGCCCAGCGCGCAATGCGTCCCACGGGATCCTTTATCGAATTTAACCACTTCAAACTATAATGGTCAGTGATAACTGTGAATTTAGAGCCTTCAATATACGGTCGTAACTTTTCAATAGCAAACAAAACGGCTAAGCATTCTTTCTCGGTTGTTGTGAATTTTCTCTCGCTTTTCGTTAAAGATCTACTCAAATAAGAGATAACACGTTCTTCTCCATCGATCTGTTGTGATAACACCGCCCCAAGTCCGAAATCTGATGCGTCGCATTGAATGGTGAACGGAGAATTAAAGTCCGGACAAGAGAGAACAGGAGCCTGTACCAGACAATCCTTAACTTTCCGAAAAGCAGCCTCGCATTTTTCGTCCCAAATGAATTTAACACCCTTCCGCGTCAGAGATGTCAGCGGAGATATTATACTGGAAAAATCCGGAACAAAACGTCTATACCAGGATGCGAGACCCACTATTCTACGAATTTCCGAAACAGAGGTAGGTGTAGGAATCTTTAAAATTGCCTCCACTTTCTCAGGATCGACCAGAAGACCCCCAGAGTTAACCACATATCCCAGATATTTCAATTCCGACTTACAAAAGTTGCATTTCTCACGGTTAAGGGTGAGACCAGCCTTCGCTATCCTATCCAAAACAGCACGCAGTACCTCAATATGTTTTTCAAACGTAGGTGTACATATAACGACATCATCCAAATACACGAATACGTGCGGTTCCAAGTCAACACCAACGACCCTATCTATCAAGCGTTGCCAAACGGCCGGGGCATTGGTCAACCCAAACGGCATACGCTTAAAATGAAAAAGCCCCCTGGAAGGCACCGTAAAAGCCGTTAATGGGCGAGATTCCCTGGAAATCGGAATCTGCCAATACGCTGACTTTATGTCGAGGGTACTTAGATATCTCGCATCTCGTAATTTATCCAATGTCGCGCTGAGATATGGGATTGGATATGCATCGGGGACAGTAACTTTATTCAAAGCGCGATAGTCCACGCAAAAGCGCCAACCTCCCGATTTCTTTGGAATCATAACGATGGGAGAGGACCAAGGAGATTCTGAGGGCTCAACAATACCCTGAGACAGCATGACCTCCAACTCCGAGTTCACAGCCTTTTGAAGAGCCGGGGATAAAGGATAATATCTTTGTTTTATAGGGTCTGAGGTAGTTTTAATGACAAGTTCTACGTCCGTGGCACACCCCAACTCGTCACCCAGAGCAGAAAAAGTATCTTCAATTAAACTCTTAAGCGTGTCTCGCTGCACGGGCTGAAGAGTATCAACTGAATGTATAGCGCAAACCTCGGGAAAGTAGTCATCTCTCAGGCTTCGGAATTTCCACTCGTTACAAAACAAATCCGGCACCAGCCGCATCCTTAACCAGAAATCAATTCCCAAGATTAAAACATGCGGGAACTCACGCTTGTCCACTAGCGGTATAACAGAGTGACGTTTCCAAAGAATCATTTCCAAAGAAACCCTTTAAGATATCCCAGCCCCTTGATCCTATGCAAGTCTGGGTGCATCCACTATCTAAAAGACCTAACATATTCTTTCCAAAAACCTTAACCTCAAGATAAGGCCTCAAATCATTTTCAGAATGGGCCAACACATAATCGACTTGTGCCTGATGACGAATTACTTCGGCCAAAGCATCTGCTCTTGATATCGGGTAAGGCGTCTGGCCATCTAATTTCGCCTTCCCGCATTCCCGTTTTTTGAGCAAGATGGACATTCCTTCGATGTCACATTATCTTTACCGCACAAATAGCAAAATCGACGCCTAGGCTTTGAACATTTTCGAAAACGGTGTCCAGGTTCCTTGCAGTTCCAACAGAACACTGGCTCGGTAGTGACAACATCAATATTAGGTTGGTCCAAGAGAGAGAGGGGGGTCATTCGAACCATGTATAACGCTGACATATGGTGTAGAAGGTCGGTGATACGCTAACGAAGGTTCCAACAGCTGCCTATAATTTGTAGGAGGATTGAATCGCTGAACACGCGCCTCGGTTTCCTCAACAGCTCTACCCAGTTTAATCAACTCAGAAATGGAGGGTATATTGTGCGTAGCTAGCCTACTCTGAATATAAGGCAGAAGATTTCGGCGGATCAGTTGCAACCTAGTAGACTCCGATGGAAAGTCAGGGAGTTTCCTAAAAAGGTTTTCCATAGCAGTAACGAAGCCCATTACGCGCTCCTGAGCACCTTGTGTCCTACGCCGAATCTCATCCCAGAGTCCGAACTCGTAGTCAAACGGTTGAAACGCGTCACGCAACTGGGCAACCAGTTCATCCCAACTACTAAAAATATTAGTACGATACCACAGAAGTGCATCTCGAGTAAACAACTCTGGAGCCGACCTCAGTAACTGCTGCTTAGATACACCTCGCGACAGTCGCAACTCTTCCAACCGCTCAAGGAAATCGTTTACGCTTCCCTGTCCATCGAACGTCAAGTTCCATCGCCCCACATCCAACGACTTAGGCGAGTGCTCTGACCCCGGGTAAGAATTAGACGGACGAGACAGACCCCGCAGAGGAGAAAACTGGAAGTTATCCAAGCGATCGCCGAAATTGACAAAAGGATCCGAGTGAGACAGCTGTTGCGCTCGAGGTATGGTAGAATCCACGTTAGGTAGTCGAGAATAATAATCGTCATCCTCGTAAAAATCCTGCGCAACGTCATCGACCCGCAGAACGCGATGCGATCTTGGACTCGAAAAAGTTACGTGGGTATCTGCCGTCGAAGGTAGAGGCATGAAAGGGTTCGCATGTGGCTCACGATTGACAACACCCCCGCTACTATACGATGCGAAAACCAACCGCTGAGGATCTACAGGAATAGGCTGACCACTCGCGGTAACCGGATTAGTCTTAAACGTTCCCAAACTCTGGCTAGATGGAATAACAAGCCTTCTTCTGTGCGCTTCGTCGAGGACCGAACCAGACTGAACCCGCGAAACACGTGACCGAGAGCTTTCCGGCTGTCTGGAAGCCGCACTCACCTCGGGTTCGGAAAAATGAACACGCGTGTGTTCTCTCTGGTTAGAGGGTCTCGCTCCCGCAAAACGCTGGTCCGAACCGGTCTCTATGCGAGAAGAAGTTATAGGCGCTTGATGATCCTCATCGTCGAAAGAAATCAAATCCGCGATTGGTCCTACGCGTGACTCTGGCAGACTGGCTGATGTTCCATCATCAAG
The DNA here is from genome assembly GCA_963920635.1 of Pseudeuparius sepicola. Taxonomy (NCBI): domain Eukaryota; kingdom Metazoa; phylum Arthropoda; class Insecta; order Coleoptera; family Anthribidae; genus Pseudeuparius; species Pseudeuparius sepicola. The sequence continues at coordinate 37,526,359 of OY987302.1, read as the reverse complement.
CCCTACAGCGCGATCACAAGAAACCGGATCATTCCTCTGCGCTCGAGTCTCCTCATATATCACCTCCAACTCACTCATAAGGTGTTCACATTTTACCGATAAATCCTGTCGCACAGATAGATCAACCGGTTCCTGCCCATTTACGCGCAGTAATCGCGAACTAATATGAAGCAGGCGTGTTCTGATTCTTCGAAATTCGTTATCGCCGTTTGCATTATCCAAACGCGAAATATCATTCTCCAAAGCAATCAGCTTAGCTCTACACAAACAAAGCTCCCGAATCGGATCAATTGATGATAAAGTCGGTGGCTGTGCCTGTCCCAATCGTTCAAATCTAAGCGCATCCCTCAGCAAAATCCGTTTATCATTTACAGTTTTCCCTGTAGTCGGTAACCCTCGTATATATAATTCATAGGATAATTCCTCTGATAAAAGTCTGTTAACTTCCATATTAAATGACAAAAAAAAATTAATGGCAGAAAAAAATAATCGTATCTGAGTTAGGATCTTTATATAAACCCCGCCCCCTCCTAAAAAGAAAAGGCGAAAAGCGAAAAAAACGTACCCCTACACACCTAAAGTAAGCGTAAAAAAAATCAAATTTATCCTGTTCTATTTGAGGCAACTTTAAAAAGAATACAAATGTTATTTGCTCCCCCTGTGAAAGAAACAAATTCTTTACAAGGTAATTACTGCAATATACGTATATCCACCTGCCGTTTTTGCAGTGAGTGTTTTTTTTTTAGACTATATACCACTTTCTGCAGACTCAATTAGCGCGTACCCAAAAAAAAACACGCTTAAAGAAAAAAATGCCGCTGGAGTGCGGACTATAATAGCATTATTATCTTACCTACCTATATGAAATAAAAACAATCCCGGAAACTTGTACAAGTTAAAAAGGACACCAATATCAAATACAATATTTGACCAAAATAGGTTTTAAAAATTTGAAAACCATTACACTAAATTCAAACAAGTAAATACGACAGTTTAACGTGGTGTAACAAACAATCCACTTTAAAAAAATATACCTATACTACTGTTCACAGGTATAAATTCCTTTATTATACACACCCTACTACCAAAATATATTTTTCACAATACAATTTTAAAAAAAATTCACTAAAGTACCTACGTAAATAACTGGGCGAAATGCGAAATTTTGTTGAAAAAAAAATTCAAAAATTCAGACTGAAATTGATATAGAAAAAAAAAGAACTACTCATATTATTAAACTGCGAGATACAAACCACCAATATACCCAAAACAATCCGAAAGGAAAATTTAACAATTATTATTGTTATGTAACGCACGTTGGGCGCCAAATTTTGTTACCTAATATCTGGGTTCGAATAAAAAAAAAAAAGAATCATCAAATTTATCGGTATCTTGTAGGATTGACAAAGTAATTAGGTACCTCTTTGTTATGCACCGACTAGCTCCTATAGGTAAAATACCTTATCGAGAAAGGTATACTTTGAAATTGAGTGCGCCACCCGTTTTTCTTTTGGTAGTGCCCAACACAGTACAAAGAGGTATAACCCAGGTGACTGGGGTTATAAAACGGGAAATAAATATTGTTTGCCAATAACAACAAAATATGTAAATTATCAACTATAGGGTATATTCGCAGTTTGTAAACCTAGAGAACATCGGCCAAGCTACTAATATTAAAATACAGCACACCATAAAATAGATATCTCGATAAAGCAACCAAATATCACAGATAATTAATTAGGTAAGCTACAAACAATTGCATAATAATTATTAACAGGCAGGCTTAAAGAAAAAAAAAATAACAAAGGAATCCCCGTGTATAATATTATACCTGGTGCACACGCATAAATATGATAAAAAGGTACGTAACTTGGCAAAATATAGCAGATAACTTTTATAATGGCTAATTAAGGGTGCAGAATAATTGATAAATTGACTATTTTGTGCAGTTATCTCGCGCTTGGCCACTAGGTTAAGTTAAAATAATAATAGTAATAAACTGGAGAGGACTTGCCGGTAAGTCGATTATCCACCCAGTCTGGTTGCGGGTTTTTCTTGTGATTACATAAAGTGGCGGGTAGCTGCCCAGAACGGTCGACTTCGCCCTGAGTATGGTATGTAGGTTTGTTGAAGACTGATTGTGCAATGGGGAGACAATCTAACTCTGTCGTCCGGGAAAGACGTCCGGGGTATGGAGAAAAAGGCCAAGTTGGAGGTGGCCTCGTGGTGTGGAGAAGGGTGTGGTGATGGTCAAGACGAATCCATGTGAAAATAAGGTGGGTCACAATATTCCTCAAGAAAATGACGTAAAATACGTGACTAGCCCAAAACTAAACTATTTGGCGACTAGTAATCTTGCGGTATTGCTGAATGAATTCTAGAAAAATTGGCAAACTGCCCGGTGTAGAAAACGTGTCCTCTTCGACAACTCTCACCTCAACCGACCATCACCAAAAAAAAAAACAAGGAAGCACTTCCCCCCAAGGCGAGCCTCTCCGTGAAGGCGCCAAAATCCATGACTTAGGGACTTTTAGCAGAAACCGAATTAATGACACACTGCTCGATCAAATCGGGAACTTGACGTTTGCGACAATTGACGTGTTTGGCAAGTCGGTTCTCCGAAATATGTGGAAATTGGAAGAAATATAACAGATAGTTGCAACAATAACTGCAACAATGATGCGGGGCCACGAAATAATATCATAGAAGGACGCTAAGGTGAGTGCAACACTTGTAATTATTAAATATTTTATGTGTTTGTTGTCTACCCATCAAACTAATCAGTCGGTTATTTTATTTGTTTTAGGTAGGGCGTGTGAGGCGAAACTACTACCTATATCTATCTATGATAGCTGCAAAACAATGGTCAGCCAGTAAATTTATTTCAATAAAGAAAGCGAAATTCGTAAAGCCGATCGCAAATTGTCCCCGAGCCCGCAGAAAAAGGTAAACATGCGCCTACACAGTGGTCGCGCTAAGCAGTGCGAAACGGATAGAAGTATAATGCAAGGATTTCCAGGTAAGTTAACAATTAATTTAATTAGTCATAAAAGAAAATTATTTTACTCTACTTTAGGAGGCGAAACCAATTTTATGAAAACATTAGCGGACAATAGGAAAGCCAACATGAATTTAAAGCATTACCAAATTAAATGCAACAAAGTTATAGCAAAATAAATAAAGGCATTTGAAGAAGAAATGTAAGTGTTCTATTGTAAAAAAAAGGTAATTTCTTTTTTTCTTTCCCTTTATCCGCTTGAAACTTTTTGAACCGTAACAACATATATCAATATTGTAGGCCACTAGTTACTATAATTTTTACACTGTGGCCCACAATGTCTTATGTATGAAATATCATACGTTGGGCATTTACGGGTTGATTTACTAAATATTTTTTGTTACAGAAAAAGAAAATTATATAATCCAGAAGACCCACGAGATGCCGAAGAATTATTAAATATGTTAGAGGAGCTTAGTTCCGATGACGAGAATTTTGAAAACATTCGAAATTGTGATGAAATACAGTTAGTTTTGAGTCCACCGGAAGATGGCATTGATAGCGACAAAGATGATGGTCCTAGCGATAATGAAGAAGAACTGTGTACCTTTAGAGATATAGGAAAAGGTGTTTTGAAACAGCCAGCAGACATCTTTTGCGTTGGTGGTGAAGAAAGCACTTGCGTAAATTTTGGCTAAAGAGAGATTGTTGGTACAAAACGAGGCAGAAGATGAAGTTATCTCTGATCCCGACGATCATATACCTCTTGCAACTCTTGCTACACGGTAAAGAACGATGCCACATGAAGAAATTCCCCAAAAAAAACGCAGAAAGTGGGAAAACCAGCAATTACAAAGTCGTCAAGAAAAATTTAAAATTCATAGATCAGTTACGCCAGATTTTGTACAAAAAATAAAAAATGACAACTTACAGCCCGTTGACTAATTCAAGACATTTTTTGACTCTGATTTTATGGATCATATTTGTACCGAAACCCAAAAATATGCTTCACAAAAGGGAGATCACGAATTTAGAGTGTCTACGAATAAAATGTACATATATTTTGCTATTCTTATCCTAAGTGGCTACGATAAGCTTCCGTCTCGCAGGTGCTACTGGGAAACTAGAGCAGATACATATATGATCCAAATAATAGGGTTTACAAGATTCAGCCACTTATTGACCAGATAAACAACATCTCTCAGAAATTATATCAGCCGGTTGGTCCATCATTTTCACTGGATGAGGCAATGGAGCCTTATTTCGGTCATCATGGGATGAAAAAATTTATCCGAGGAAAGCCTATTAGATATGGTTTTAAATTTTGGTGCTTGACAACAAGTAGCGGGTATTTGCTAAAAATGTTTCCCTATTGTGGGGCAGGAACTAAAGAGGTGGGAAAATCTCTTGGCACAAGCGTTTCAGAGAAACTCTGTATGGGATTTGTTCCTAGTGGCAGCACGATCTACTTGGACAATTTTTTCAATTCTTTGACCTTACTACAAAATTTGACTGTTCACCAAATCAAATGTGTCGGAACGATAAGAGCGGATCGTATTGAAAAAGCTCCACTGAAAGAAATCAAAAAAGAAAACCGAGGTTCATATTATGTTTTGAAAGATATCAATAGTGGTATTGTCTTGGCACGGTGGAATGATAATAGCCAGGTAACAGTTGCCACGAATGAGACTAACGATGACATCTCGCTGACTAAAGGATCTTGTAGACGCTGGTCTAAACAACAAAAATCATATACAATTGTTGACCAACCAACTTTGATTGATATTTATAATCAGGGAATGGGAGGGGTAGATCTCTTTGACAAAATGCGAGGATTATACCGAATTAGGATTAGATCCAAAAAATGGTATTGGCCTTTTGTTCGATTCTGTTTGAACGGCGCTATGGTCAACATGTGGCTTTTATATCGGCAAGCTTTTCCAAAAATCTCCTGTCTAGAGTTCAATAGACGTGTGGTACTAGCGTTTCTTTCAAGCCCGGACTACTTACGTTCCTTAGCATCTCAATAATTAATATATTAAATATTTTTTTAAAAATGAAACAAAAAATTACTTGGGTATTAATGGGTTAAGGGGTTGAAAATGGGTGAAGATGAAGGTAACAAATTCTGAACTTCTGGACTACTGTAGAGGGTGGAAAAGGGTGTCTATATAGCAAAAGAGAAAAGTCATGCAACCCAAAATAGCGATTTTCTGGTCATTTTTCGTTTTTGCTTTAAGGGGTTGAAAATGGGTGAAGACGAGGGTAACAAATTCTGAACTTCTGGGCTACTGTAGAGGGTGGCAAAGGGTGTCTATCTAGTAAAAAAGAAAAGTCATGCAACTCAAAGTAACGATTTTCTGGTCTATTTTCGTTTTTTCCTTAAGGGGTTGAAAATGGGTGAAGACAAGGGTAACAAATTCTGAACTTCTGGGCTACGGTAGAGGGTGGCAAAGGGTGTCTATGTAGCAAAAAAGAAAAGTCATGCAACTCAAAATAGTGATTTTCTGGTCTTTTTCGTTTTTGCCTTAAGGGGTTGAAAATGGGTAAAGAAGATGGTAGCAAATTCTGAACTTCTGGGCTACTGTAGAGTGTGGCAAAGGGTGTCTATGTAGCAAAAAAGAAAAGTCATGCAACCGAAAATAGTGATTTTCTGGTCTATTTTCGTTTTTGCCTTAAGAGGTTGAAAATGGGTGAAGATGAGGGTAACAAATTCTGAACTTTTGGACTACTGTAGAGGGTGGCAACTATGTAGCAAAAGAGAAAAGTCATGCAACTCAAAATAGCGATTTTCTGGTCTTTTTTCGTTTTTGCCTTAAGGGGTTGAAACTGGGTGAAGACGAGGGTAACAAATTCTGAACTTCTGGGATACTGTAGAGGGTGGCAAAGGGTGTCTAAGTAGAAAAAAAAGAAAAGTCATGCAACCGAAAATAGTGATTTTCTGGTCTATTTTCGTTTTTGGCTTAAGGGGTTGAAAATGGGTGAAGACAAGGGTAACAAATTCTGAACTTCTGAGCTATGGTAGAGGGTGACAAGGGGGTGCCTACCTAGCAAAAAAGTAAAGTCATGCAACTCAAAATAGCGACGTTCAGGTCTTTGTTCATTTTAAATCTTTAGATACATACTTATGTAAATATTCCAAAATATCGCCCATTTCAAAGGTATTTACTGATTTTTTATTTATATATGCGTTGTGGTAAATAACAACAATAAATCGCAAGACTATAATATAGGGAGATTGTGAATCTAATCGTCTAATACGTATTGGTGCAAGCCGTCCCCCGCCGCCACAGAGAGCGCCGCGGCAAAGTCGTTGCCAGAAAACCCGTTGATGCTTTCACACTCATCTCTACCCCTCCAACCACCTATATGCATTCATTTTTTTATTAAGGTTTTAATCTCGGTTTTAATTAAGTACTTACGTATCTGGTCTAAGAAAAGTTAAGTAGAGCGTTTTCACGTGCATTGAAAAAAAAAACAGGTTAAGCTCATTGTTTATGGGTAGCTATCTGGGATGCACAGTCAATAGATCACACCCAATAATAATTTATAGGGTGGCTTATTAAAGATGTCCATTTGCCCGTCATTTTTATTTTATATATATTTTTTAATATTTTTTCAACCAACCACTTATATCGTTGAAGAATTATTTACGACTAGCAGTTATTTTGTTGGACTTCTGATGAAAATTAAAGTGAGTGCAAAACTTTTTATGTTTTATTATCAAAAATAAAAAATATAAAAAATCTGGATTTCTATTCTAAAATCACAGTATAGTAGTTAATAGGTGTCTACTTAATTACTTTATAAATAAAAATATACATAATATCACAAAATAAAAGTATACAATTCTATAACAGCGCAACTGAGCGTGATCACCTTACTCGCCAAACGTCAAATAACGAAAAAGCACAGCAAGGCAGAATGCAGCTGCCAATATGAAAACAACCACCGTCTACCTAGCACGGTTTGCAATTTGCAATCTGGCAACACTGTAAAATTTCTAGCCACACTCAGCCATCGTTTTACATATTTCAGCACTGGTATGTAATTCCGCGGACACAACACACAACCATCTCTCTACCTCCCAAGTCAGTGTCGCGGACTTCAATGTGTGTCAGGGGGTATGAATATAATAAACAAATTCTAGAAGAGAGACCAGTTGACAGCCCGGGATACCAAGTAGTGGAATGTATCGAGGGTGATCTGAGGAACATCCCTCTGTCTCCCAAGTCAGTGTCGCGGACTTCAATTTTTGTCAGGGGGTATAAATATAATACAAAAAAATCTACAAGAGAGGCCGGTTGACGGCCGGTGATACCAAGTAGTGAAATGTGTCGAGGGTGATCTAACGAGTCTAAGGAACATCCCTCTGCCTCGAGCTCTGCCTCCCAAGTCAGTGTCCCGGACTTCAATTTTTGTCAGAGGATATGAATATAATAAAAAATTCTACAAGAGAGACCACTTGACGGCCCGGGATACCAAGTAGTGGAATGTATCGAGGGTAATCTGAGGAACATCCAAGTACCTTCCAAGGCAGTGTTGCGGGCTTCAATCTTTGTCAGGGGGATGAATATAATAAAATACCTTCTAGAAGAGATACCAGTTGACGGCCTGTGATACCGAGTAGTGTAATATGTGTCGAGGCCTCAAATCGATTAAACGCGATTTATAATCTTTTTCGTTACCGTTGACATTCGTCGTTGCCGTTCCCGCGGTGACTTAAACACGTCCTGTAGTAGCTATACGACCTATATGTAGTTAGCGAAACAACTTTGTATTTTTTAAATCTAACATATGTCATAATTTGTCGCTTTTTTTGTCGCTAATTTTTTATGCAAAAAATAATTTTTTCTACAAGCGAGCGGAAAAATACACTTTTCCGCATGCATTTTAGTTTAGATAGTGTCACTTTTCCACACTAGTGCGGAAAAGTGACACTTTCTAAACTAAAATGCGTGCGGAAAAGTGTCTTACTTTTCCGCACGCTTGTAGAAAAAATAGTGTTCCTAACTCTTGCGGAAAGTGCCACTTTTCCACACTCCAATCAAAGTCGACCTAGGCTTTTGACATTTTTCACACCTATCCAGTTCTTCATTCTGAACAAGTTTCCTTAATAACATTTTGTCGTAAAACCTACAGAAAGGGCACTTTCTGATGTGGAAAATTAGTTTCTTCATAATTTCCAAGGCATACGTGATTTTTCGAAAGTAAAATTATGTCACAAATTAGTTTAAAACCAAGCAGGGCTGATCCCCAGAAGCTCAAATTTCAACTCGAAATTTTTTTGTCATTTACACCCTACGTGAACTCTATCCGTGGACACACTGTATATTAGAAAATGTCACATAATAATTTTTTAAATTTAAATACTGTCAGGGGAGGAAGGAGATTGAAATAATGGCTGAGTTAGGCAATACATTGTAAATTTATTTTGCCCTAGGTACTTGGTATCCCCGGCCGTCAACTGGTCTCTCTTCTAGATTTTTTTTTATTATATTCATACCCCCTGACAAAAATTGAAGTCCGCGACACTGACTTGGGAGGTAGAGGGATGTTCCTCAGATCACCATCGACACTTTTCAATACTTGGTATCCCGGGCCGTCAACTGGTCTCTCTTGTAGAATTTTTTTATTATATTCAAACCCCAGGGCAAAAAATGAAGCCCGCGACACTGACTTGCGGGAATGTGAGAGGTGGTTGTGTGTTGTGTCCGCGGAATTACATACCAGTGCTGAAATATGTAAAACGATGGCTGAGTGTGGCTAGAAATTTTACAGTGTTGCCAGATTGCAAACCGTGGCTGGGTACGCTGGGTAGACCGCGGCTGTTTTCACATTGGTCAATACCTCGGTCAATACTTTATAGAAAATAAAGCAAAATCCAAATTTTTAAATAAGTAACAGCTTATATACCCACCTAACAACACAAGCTACACTTCAATCTACAGCGTGAGTTTTTTTTTTGTTGATCGGTCCTATGGGGATTTCGGAAACTAGCGGAGATAGAAGGTTAAATGGGGAAAGCGAGGGGGAAAGAATTGCAGTGTTGTGACCCAATTTAACGCACCTTGTGGATTTTTGAGAAACGGCATGGCTTACCTACTAGATATTTTGAAAATACCAAATTTTGCCGATTTATTATAATCTGTCTGACTTTATTGTTTCTGATTTTAGATTAAAAGTGTACATACCAAACTTGAAGGGATTTGTATCCCCAATACGGTTATTATGTGCCAGCTGTTATTTTCGAGATATGACACAAACTTGTGTTTTTTTAAATAGAAACCATACCTAGTTGGCCATGGTCTTGAAAAAATCAGGCATTTTCAGAGCTTTCCAACGATATAATACTGAATATGGTTAATCAGTAAAATAACGGAAATAACTATGGTCTTTATTAAAAAAACACAAATTTGTGTCGTATCTAAAAAATGGCAGTTGTCGCGGAAATTAGGACATGATAACTGCATGCGGGACGCATATACAGTAACAGCACCCGTGCTATACGAATCGGGCGAGCCGAAGTTAGAAAAAGTAAAAGCATCTGTTCTAAAAGTGGTGCACCGTAACAGAATCTCAACTAGAAGCTTTATTTAAGTATTATAACATATTTTTTTCCGTGTGTCACTAAAGTTGTGCTTTTACCAGGGGCTCCTCAATTACTTTTGAATTTTGGTACTTTAATCCTTGCTTTAATCTTCACTTCAATGACTTCTCGAAATTGTGTGATAATTAAATACCTACCTATTTAGATATGTTAGGAAATGATAAATTCATTGGAATAATATGCGAAAAAAATGTTTCACCTACTGGGCTATTTATTTGCCTCCACTTGAAGAAACAGAGCGCACACCCAAAGAAAAATATCATGAGCCGCCACTGGCTTCTACACTGATAGCAGGCTACAAAGTGTCGCTTTTACTGCCTAGGCAGATGAATATTTTTATTTGACAATAATTAATAATTTTAACATGATATGTCAATAGAGATCGCCAACTAATCAACATAACCTGTTATCTGAGTTCGGTAATATCATCTGCAAGCATTTAGAAGACACGCTGGCAGATACTCAATTTCTTATAGCAATTTCTTTTGGTAGAGCCACAGGTAGAACTGAAGATATTTCTACTACAATCGGCTAAAAAATTATGTGTTTAACACGGCAGAAAGCCGATTATCTTAAAAGAGAAAAATATTTGTAAATAGAATATAAATATCACACGAATACTAGATGCATAGATCCCAAGAAATAAAAGTAGGAATATTGTCAGCCGCATGAGCAAATCATCCACACTGTCAAAAAATACCTACCTGGATCGAAAACAAGCTTTGACTATCCATTACTTATTCCCGAGGGGCCTTGCATAGTACAGTACAACTGAACTCACAGATTAATATTTTATGATGCTGTCTCGGTTGCTAGCAGTCTAGCGCAGTGTCGTTTCCAGTACGTTCGCGTAACGCAGGTGTCGTTACTGACATAAAGTTCGGGATGCCGAAGTGGAACGAATTTTCTAACACGGGTGCTGTTACTGTATATGCATCCGGCATACAATTCCCTCCAACTTTGGGATTGACACTTTTTATCTAAAATTAGGAACAACGAAGCTAGATGGATTAGAATAAAACGCCATAATTTCGTTTTTTCTAAATAGGTATCTAGTAAGCCATGACGACTTTTTCAAAAATCTACAAGGCGCATTAAATTGGGCCCACAAAATTGCAATTCTTTCCAATTTAATGCGCCTTGTGGATTTTTGAAAAAAGTCAAGGTTTGCTAGATAAGGTACTTCATAAAAAAAAACGAAATTTTGTCGATTTATTCCTCGATTTATTCTAATCCATCTAGCTTCGTTGTTTCTTATTTTAGATAAAAAGTCTAAATACCTCGCTAAATACCTACCAAAGTTAGAGGGAATGGGCACATTTCACGTTTTTTTCTGATAAGCTCAGATGATAGCTTTGACTAAAATATACTTACGGATTTTTTTCCCCGTTTGGCCGAAAAAAAATAAAAATGTCCACGGAGTGAGTATAGGTACTTTTTGTAGGTCCGGCAACGCCGCAAAACGGTCAGGTTCAAATTTAAACAGCCCGCCCACCTTTCTGTCAAATCACCTATTTATTGCGTTGGTTTGTTTTTGTTGGTTATTCGTTATTCGTTTGGCTAGCCATCGTTTACGTTTTGTTGCTTAATATAATAGTGTTCAGCATGGAAGACGGCTTTGTTAAAGCATTGTTTAGTTTTCATAATGAAAAATGAAAAAACTCTCAACACAAAGAACAAATCACCAACTATCGATGAATGAGGTTAACTCCGACGACGTAAGACGTAATCAATCGAAATGACAGTGGTGCGATGTTGCCGGCTATTTTGTCGTCTACCTGGGAGGGTTTATTACTCTAAAATGTTCTATTTAAATTACATCATAAAACTATAATTAAACTACAATCTGGTTATAATGGTGTGCCATATAATTAATACCTACACCCCAGTTGTATACCTTTTATTAATAATAAGTGTTAAAAAACAAGTAACTAAATCTATTAATTTTTTTAGTCCGAAACTGACTGGTAAAGGGTCCAGTTGACGTCAGCAGGACCCCGATTTTCAAATTTCAATTCTAATTTTTGGCCTAGTTAAAGATAATAAAAAGAAACGGGTGGACTTTTTCGGACTTTGAAGACATAATACATAAAGTAAACGCAAAGAAAACAAAAAATTTTTTTTATGAAATGACCCCATTATGTGCCCAATGCGTCTATCCTATCCTATTTTCCCTGACAGCTGCCATTTTCATAGTTAGGTACCTATTTCCTTTATTTTTCCGAATAACCATATCGAAATCTCTGAAAATGCTAATTTTTTGAGACCATGGCCAACTATGGTTTCTATTTAAAAAATCAAAAGTTTGTGTCGAGGTTTGTGTCATATCTCGAGAATGACAGCTGTCACGGAAAGTAGGACATGATAACGGCATTGGATATACAAATCCCTCCAACTTTGGTATTTAGGTACACTTTTTATCTAAAATCAGAAACATGGAATCTAGACGGATTAGAATAGGTACCTACCTAAATCGGCAAAATTTCGTTTTTTCAAAATATCTAGTAATTAAGCCGAGAGCTAAGCCATGACTTTTTTTTTTAAATCCACAAGGCGCGTTAAATTGAGTCCATAAAACTGCAGTTCTTTCCCCATTTAATCTTCCTTCTATCTCCGCTAGTTTCCGAAATCCCCATACTGATCATAAAAAAACCTCGAAAAAACTCACCCTGTATATTTTCAGTGTTCACGATTCATTTTCACACTGCAAAAAATTTTTCTACTTTAAAAACTGTTTTGGCATAAATCGAGGGATAAATTATAACTTCATGGTAATTTTTATAAGAAATTTTGACCTTTCAATTCTAATTTTTGGCCTAGTTAAAGATAATAAAAAGAAACGGGTGGACTTTTTCGGACTTTGAAGACATAATACATAAAGTAAACGCAAAGAAAACAAAAAAAAAAATTTATGAAATGACCCCATTATGTGCCCAATGCGTCTATCCTATCCTATTTTCCCTGACAGCTGCCATTTTCATAGTTAGGTACCTATTTCCTTTATTTTTCCGAATAACCATATCGAAATCTCTGAAAATGCTAATTTTTTGAGACCATGGCCAACTATGGTTTCTATTTAAAAAATCAAAAGTTTGTGTCGAGGTTTGTGTCATATCTCGAGAATGACAGCTGTCACGGAAAGTAGGACATGATAACGGCATTGGATATACAAATCCCTCCAACTTTGGTATTTAGGTACACTTTTTATCTAAAATCAGAAACATGGAATCTAGACGGATTAGAATAGGTACCTACCTAAATCGGCAAAATTTCGTTTTTCCAAAATATCTAGTAATTAAGCCGAGAGCTAAGCCATGACTTTTTTTTTTTTAAATCCACAAGGCGCGTTAAATTGAGTCGATAAAACTGCAGTTCTTTCCCCATTTAATCTTCCTTCTATCTCCGCTAGTTTCCGAGATCCCCATACTGATCATAAAAAAACCTCGAAAAAACTCACCCTGTATATTTTCAGTGTTCACGATTCATTTTCACACTGCAAAAAATTTTTCTACTTTAAAAACTGTTTTGGCATAAATCGAGGGATAAATTATAACTTCATGGTAATTTTTATAAGAAATTTTGACCTTTCAATTCTAATTTTTGGCCTAGTTAAAGATAATAAAAAGAAACGGGTGGACTTTTTCGGACTTTGAAGACATAATACATAAAGTAAACGCAAAGAAAACAAAAAAAAAATTTATGAAATGACCCCATTATGTGCCCAATGCGTCTATCCTATCCTATTTTCCCTGACAGCTGCCATTTTCATAGTTAGGTACCTATTTCCTTTATTTTTCCGAATAACCATATCGAAATCTCTGAAAATGCTAATTTTTTGAGACCATGGCCAACTATGGTTTCTATTTAAAAAATCAAAAGTTTGTGTCGAGGTTTGTGTCATATCTCGAGAATGACAGCTGTCACGGAAAGTAGGACATGATAACGGCATTGGATATACAAATCCCTCCAACTTTGGTATTCAGGTACACTTTTTATCTAAAATCAGAAACATGGAATCTAGACGGATTAGAATAGGTACCTACCTAAATCGGCAAAATTTCGTTTTTTCAAAATATCTAGTAATTAAGCCGAGAGCTAAGCCATGACTTTTTTTTTTTAAATCCACAAGGCGCGTTAAATTGAGTCCATAAAACTGCAGTTCTTTCCCCATTTAATCTTCCTTCTATCTCCGCTAGTTTCCGAGATCCCCATACTGATCATAAAAAAACCTCGAAAAAACTCACCCTGTATATTTTCAGTGTTCACGATTAATTTTCACACTGCAAAAGATTTTTCTACTTTAAAAACTGTTTTGGCATAAATCGAGGGATAAATTATAACTTCATGGTAATTTTTATAAGAAATTTTGACCTTCTTTAAGCCCTTTTTACTTTCAAGTTCAAAAAACTAGTCTTTTTGAACTTCACAGTATTTATTACAAACACTTATAGAGATATGACAGGTCGAATATAGAGATTACCTACCTAAGTTACATAACATTATCTTACCTATTTTTGACCTAACTTACAGCGACAAAAAATATTGAGACAAAATTTACTTCTTTATGACCTTCAGCATTTCTTAAATTATCTTTTGACTAGAAGTAAAGCCTGGTTCATGCAGCAACTTTTATGTTTATCGTTATGCTTTTGCTTTGTTTTACTTTAAAGAAATATATAACATACGTTGAAGCAGCTTGCTTTTTAAAAATTATTTGCACATTGCACATGCGCAATTTGAATCCATAGGTACCAACTTTTTTACTGCTAAATAGAGTTTTCACTTGGTGGATTCTTCTTGGTGATTGTAGTTAACAATATAGCTTTTATTTTGTAAACAATTTTGTATTTCTTAACCTCTAATTGGTAATTTGACAAAACGACGCGTGCGCAGTTCTGACTGGTTTCAGAATTATAAAGATTATAAAGAAAAAGTTGAAACTTCCCAACTTTTAAATAAAAGAAAAAGCAAAACATAAAGCAAAAGTGAACGCTTCCATTAGGTATTTTACAATGTGTTCAACTTTTAAAAGATAAAGCAAAAGCAGAGGCAAAAGCATAAAGATAAAGTAGCTGCATGAACCAGGCTTAAGTAGGTATACCTCGAAAGTTAAATTGGCCAAATTGACCAAAAAATGGATGATAAAATTCTCCTTTTCTTCAAAGCCTGATTTTGGGTAATAATAAACTAAATTAGAAATTATAGTAGGGGAGCCCAAGAGGGGATATTGGGATTTACTCAAGCGAGGCAGATTAACATATATGGGGGGATACCTTGCACCCTGTTGAGCACCTCCACCATATCTAAGCCCTTTATACAGGGCCGCGAGTGTAGGGCAGCCGATCAGAATAGTAAAAAAAATCGATAGGTGGATATACTCGAGCGCGTCAGATTAAGATATGATGGGTTAATTACATGCTGAAAAGTGTGCATTTCAATAATCTGACGATTTGAGCGTGACGTGAGGGGGTGCGAGGGTCACAAACTTGCAAAAAAAAACGTTACCTCGACTTTCTCGAGCGCGGTCGAATATTTTTTTATTTTGAAGGAAATAATTCAAGGATGACGGGAAAAAATAATCTGCCGATTTCCACAAGCCGAAGTAACAAAAATCGTCGATAAAGTTTAGCGCGTGCAGCTAGCTGCAGTGAAGCATGTATTCCCCACTACGCGCCTCTCTCTCCCTTTCACTCTTTCTCTCGCACCGTCCCCACACGCCACTCATCACAGCACTCGTGATATTATATGTACAGGGTTATTCAAACTCGATGTCCCTGGCCTATTGTGGGCAAACGAAAAGAGAAACAATATATCTGCTTCCGGGGTCTTAAATGGGACCAAACGAAGACTAAATTAAGATAAAATTGAGAATATTGGACAAACGACGCTCCGCGTCGCGGCGCCCTTCGAATTTTTTTTTTGTAACGAACGAACATTTTTTATTTGATATTTGGATAGATCTGCTTTTTATCTATAAGTTTTATTTTAGACGTTTTGCCAAATTTTGTTTAGTTTAAGAAATATAGATAATAAAATATTTGAAAAGTCCACGTTCAACACCCTGTAATATAGAAAATAAATTATTAAGAGCATATGTTTATAGACAAAAATTCCTTAATTTTTAACAGACAACATATTTTTTCTTAGAAAACGCAAATATTCATTAAAAAAATTGTGAAAAAATTTTTTTTTCAAACCGTCAGATTAAGGAAACCTCTCAAAATAATCGTCAGATTATGGATCAGCACGACCAAGACATCAAGCTGAACCGTCTAGGTATATGAAAATCTGACGCGCTCGAGTAGGTATTTCAAAATGGCGATTTTTTTTTGCATTTTCAAAAAGTCGCCACGAGCTGGCGTCGCATGCGAATCGTCAGTCTATTGAATGGGAGCTTCTTTCGGGTTTACTTAACATCCCTTCTGAATATCTGAGGCGCTCGAGTAAATTTTTTTTCTTCCCATTTTTAACCCTTTTCTTCCCATTTTTAACCCTTCCGTACGGCCGCGCCTACCATGCAAACCGGCAGATTAACATACCTACGTCATCGGAGACACGTGGGGCATATACACTATCAATATCTGACGCGCTCGAATAGGTATCTCTATTTTTTTTTTACATTTGTGAAAGCCTGTAGACGTTCCCCCCACCGCGGTGGAAGGGTATAGGTATATCATATAACCTTTTTTCTTTCTACCATATAATCTTCAAAATATAATAGGTCCCCACGACGCTCGAGTAAATCCCCATTTAGCATCGTGGGCTCCCCTACTATTAGAACCAAATAAAGTTTTCTAAAAGTTGAGCGTTTAATGTAGTTTATAATTAGGTTAAAAATTGTAGCTTTAGATAACAAAAATTTTTTCTTAGGTTTTTCCGAGGGTTTTTCAAACTTAAGAGATTTTCGAGGAGATTTTTTAGAAGAAAGAATTGGTAATAGCAGACATATATAGCTTCGCTAACCACAGACAATATATGTCTGTGGTAATAGGTACTGTACTTTCGTCGGTACCTACCTACTTAATTGTAACCCGAACATTGGTAAACTTGACTACCTAGCCGTTTGTTGGGCTATAGGTCAAATAATGTCAAATTTTCGCCCGATCGTGTAGCGGAAACATTTGCCAAGTGTGCATCATGTATAGGTAGGTAGGTACCTATTATGGAATCGATTCAATTACGACGCATCGTGTGGCACCGGCTTTATTAAAGCAGATCCCCACACAAAAAGGCCTGTAAAATTATTTGAGCCCCAAATTTTTAAGGTAACCTACCTAGGTACCTACAGTGTGACCCATTTGTTTTGGGGTCAGTCTGTAAAAAGTGTATCAATCGTGCGATTTGGCTGATTTTTTTTTTAAATTGTAGAGCTCGATGAACTGCACATTTTGAACAAAAATTGCCTGGTTCGCATAAAATCCAAAGCCTACTATGACCGTTTTTATGAGCAAAATTTTAAGAAACCATATTAGCGTTTTTTTTTTGAAAAAATCTGTGTGCGCCAATGGATTGAGCACCCCTCGAAATGGGTATGTACAAAATTTCATCAAAATATTTCAAGTAATAACGATTTTGTAGAAAAATTAAAAATGCAGCCAAGGTACGTCTTTATTTTCAAAAATTCAAAGTTGGCCATGGAAAATAATTGAATTGTTTACTTTTATTAAGTGTCAAACTGTCTAAATTGAGTTCAGAAATTGTTTGTGCTCAATACAATTAATTATCATAATTATGGAATATTTAAGCATAAGAGACAAAATAGAAATTGTTCGACTCGTGGGCGACAACGAGCGCTCGGCAGCAGAAGCTGCGGCCGAATTTAACAATAGACACCCAGGTAGATCAGTGAGTCGAAGTACTGTACAACGTATAAACAATATTTTTGATGAAACTGGATCGATTTCTAAAAATTTATTAAAAACTAGGCAAAATGGACGCCGTGGACTTGTTGAAAATAACAATCAAATTCTGCAATACTTTAGTGACAATCCTCGAAATAGTGTTCGAACGGCTAGTTTAGACCTTCATATACCCAGAGAGAGTATAAGGAGATGTTTGAGACAAAACAAAATAAAACCGTTTAAGCCAAAATTTTTGCACACCCTGGAACCAGGAGATGAGGAGAGAAGATTAGAATTTTGCTATTGGCTGCAAGGTGAATATCTCCATAATGGCAACTTTTTAAATGAAATTTTATTCACCGACGAAGCCACGTTTACTACAAATGGTGTAGTATCAAGTCAAAACTGCCGTCACTGGTCAGCTGAAAATCCAGAGTTTATAATAAATGCAAGGAGACAATATTCTTAAAAAAATAACGTTTGGTGTGGAATACTACGCGACAGAATAATTGGCCCATTTTTCTTTGAAGGGAATTTGAATGCGGCTGGCTTCTTGAATTTTCTAGAAATTGAATTTAGAAATGCTTTAGATGAGTTACCATTAAGATACCGTTTAAATTTAAAGTTACAGTTAGATGGCAGTCCTATTCATAATGCTCGTTTAATCAGAAACTGGCTAGATAATAATTTTGAAAACTGTTGGATAGGGCGAAATAGTCCTTTCTGTGAGTGGCCACCGAGATCTCCTTTAGATTTTTTTCTTTGGGGTACACTTAAGCAAAATGTTTATAAGTCAAGACCCCATAATTTACAAGAACTGCAAGCTAGGATAAACCGTAGTTGTGAGGAAATTACTCCACAGCAAATACGAAATGTAATTTTGAATGTACGCAAGAGGAACGACAAATGCATTGTAGAAAATGGAGGCTTGGTAGAAGTTACAAAAATTTTATAATTTTAATTGTTTTTATGTTTTGTGTTTATAAGCATAAGGTTGTATTATTACAATTCAATTATTTTCCATGGCCAACTTTGAATTTTTGAAAATAAAGACGTACCTTGGCTGCATTTTTAATTTTTCTACAAAATCGTTATTACTTGAAATATTTTGATGAAATTTTGTACATACCCATTTCGAGGGGTGCTCAATCCATTGGCGCACACAGATTTTTTCAAAAAAAAACGCTAATATGGTTTCTTAAAATTTTGCTCATAAAAACGGTCATAGTAGGCTTTGGATTTTATGCGAACCAGGCAATTTTTGTTCAAAATGTGCAGTTCATCGAGCTCTACAATTTAAAAAAAAAATCAGCCAAATCGCACGATTGATGCACTTTTTACAGACTGACCCCAAAACAAATGGGTCACACTGTAGGTATTTGAAAATGATTAGGACCAGCACATTATCGAGCAGATTATTGAAATGAAATTTTCGTTTTAAAATAATGTCACTTTCTATAATATCCAATGTTAAAGTCCTGCTACAAAAAACTGATTCACCCTGTAGGTATAAATAATTACTTAGGTACCAACCTGTGCTATTTCCGTAGGAACTGCCCAATCAATGCCTATAGACATCCCCCACAAAATTATTCCAGGCCATAATTTCTTTCGTGCTTGTAGGGCATCTCGGTGGCTACAATATTCTAATAGGCAATTTTTCAGTTTTCCAATAGCAACGGAAGCAGTTGCTACTTTCAAGCCTTCCCCTATCAGGGTTTGTATGGTTTTGCAAATCTCAGCATGTGTAATATGTTCGGGAATTCCACGCAATAACAATCGATTGTTATCAAAAGATGTTCTAACAATTACATCATGTCCGGGAATAATTTGCCTGCCATTAAGTACAATGACAGCTCGGCGGGCTGACTCTACTGAGAAATACTTAATGTAAGTGAATCCTCTATTATAGCCGCTGAAATCCATAAGCAGGCGCACTTGAAATATCGGACCACACATCGTTGAGAAATCAATAATTTCTTGCAAAAGCATAGTTCTGGGGATGTTTTTAATAAATATCTCGGTTCCTCGCTCTGGTAAGGAATAACTTCTTGCAAAGGTCGCACAAAGTTGCCCGCGTTCTTGATGAACGATGTAGTCATCACAGACTTTATGGTCACTAACAGACAAAAGGGCCATGTTTCTTATCACTTTACGAGATAAATAACAACGTAAATATCAATAATTAAATAGATAGAAATGAAACCAAGCACCGAACAGTCAATACTAAAATTTGCAGTTCCAGTTCAACAGGCGACATCGGAGTAGGGAGCGTCGGGCTCATAATAGGCTATTCCCCTTCCATGCTTCTTAATAAGACCGCCTCCAGCCACCACCACTGAGTATTGTAGTTTCTCCCACTTTTTAATAACTCTTTGCGGGGAAGTGTTTGCGGTGGGGTTTCAGTTTTTACCTGTCCTTTTTTATATGCCTCTCTCCTTGTCTTGTCTACTATTTTTTTTAGCTGGAAGCTGGAAGACTAGAGTGGCATTGGAAGAGAGTCTACCTTATCCAGAATAAAATATCATTCTGTAAACTTTGCCTTGTCCTTGTAGACGTTGCAATTGTTGCAATAATAATGGCTGTTGGCTCTGGACGTTGACTGGTGAACTGAAAGGGGAAACGTTGAGAAGTTGGCACGAATAGCACGAACGTTTTATACCTATATAGTACCACAGAATCACAGAATAGCCACATGCACGGTTTATGACCTATGTGCTACAACTTACTGAGTGTGGCCATTTATGGCGACATAATATCACCAAATTCAGGTCTTTTTGACTTCATAAGAACGTGGCGCGGTTTTTGAAAATGAGCTTCTTTTTTTAACTTATTATCACTCGGGATATTTTAAAAATTTTATTCTAGGTATGCAAGACAAAATATTTAAAAAATATACCTATAATGGTTGCTTTACTCTAATTAGAACTGCCATTATTGTATACCTAGATATACTTAGGGACGTTTTCCATACTATCACAGAAAATATATTAAGAACAGAGAGCTCCTTATAATGACAGCCGTCAAATGGACTCCAACTTTGAAGCCAAATGCATTGATATTGAGGTCTACTATTAAATGTTGGCTAATCTACAAATTGGGAAGATTATATTTTGGGAAAATATCATTTCATAAGAAATGCAATCTGCTTGTTTTTGGAGTCCATTTGACAGGTATTGTTAAGGAGCTTTCTGTTATGAAACTATATTTTCAGTGATACTATAATAATGCAGTCAAAAAGAAATAGTACTAGCGGTACATCGACGATTCTTGAAATAAACGGCAATTCGTGATACCAAGGTGCCACTTTGGTACAGTTGTACCTTAGACCCATTTGGTCGATTTGGCCCGAGGAACACTCGACATTTTCCGTGTTCATTTATGGCGACGAAAATGGCCTTCGGTCACCGGAAGTGGGCTCTAGGCACCGGAAAGGGGCTCGAGGCACCGGAAAAGCTCCCATGCTACCCTTTCTGAAGAAGAGGGAGCTACAGTAACATACGAAATTTCCAAGAAAAAAGTCGGAATTCCGAGAAAAAAGTCGGAATTCCGAGATTAAAGTCGGAAATTGAAATTAAAAAAATGGTATGGCCTTTCTACGCTTTCGTAGTAACACACAGTAGTGTCACGAAGGATAATGAATGCTACATGTTTCAAGTAATTAGTAGTGAATAATACGCTTACATTTTTATTTGTTTAATACAATTTCAATATACCTACATGGTATGTCTACTTTTAAACATATACAAATCCATAAATTCTTTATTTTTCGAGATAATCGCCTGAACTTTTTTCTAAAGGCCTTCAAAAACGGCTTCTTTCGACCTTCCTACCATTTTCAAGATGCAAATCCAGGGCCGGCTACGATTTTTTTATACCACCGATTTTCTCACGAAAACCGTTTAGCGTTTTTTTTTTAATTTAAAATCTGACACAGCGTCAATCACGACTCCCCAAAACCCCCACATACCAAATTTGAACAGAAAATGTAGAAAGTTCCATTCTACAGAGTGACAAAGTTTAGTAAAATAGGAATTTCAAAGGCAGCTGTGCAAAGTCAAGGGTGCTGTGGAGTCCCCTCAAAACAATTGAATGGTTAACAGAACCACTCAAAGTGTTGGTGTCCAAAGATCCAATAAAACATATACAGGATGTCTTTTTCTGGGCCATTGCGAATTACTGAGTTTTTGGGATCAAAAATATAAAGACCGCCCCAGGCCCAACTAAGTCTAAAAATACAGAAGCTTTTAGTCAGTAAGTTCATATTAAGTAGTTAAGGTGGCTGGTGTGCCATAACAGGAAAGGCACAGAAAATGTATCATCTTAGACAGTGACGTTGTTGACAAAGATCCAATAATTTAAATTGTTTTTTATTCGTTGGTTCGCATTTTGTAAAAATATATCTTACTTTTTTATTTATTAATATTTTTCAATAATTCCGGAGCATTCGTGACCAGTATAAAGTTTCATACATATTTAGCATTTTGAGATGGCCGAGAGAAAAATACCCTATACCCTATACATTTTTGTATTGAATTTGACTCGCCAGATGCTTTTAAAATTCCTAATTTACTCAATTTTGACACCTTGCAGAATGGGCTCTTTGAATATTTTTTCAAATTTGGTATATGGAAGTTATGGGGTGTCCTGATTAACGCTGTGGTGTCAGATTTTAAGTAAAAAAATTGCTAAATGGTTTTCGTTAAATCGGGGGTACAAAAAAATAGTAGCCGGCTCTGGATTTGCATTTTAAAAATGGTAGGAAGGTCAAAAGAAGCAGTTGAAGGTCTTCCGAACAAAAAAAGTTCAGGCGATTATTTCGAAAAATAAAGATTTTATGGATTTGTATTTGTTTAAAAGTAGACAACCTGTATATTGAAATTGTATTAAAATAAAATTTTAAGCGTATTATTTATTACTAATTACTTGAGACATGTCGCATTCATTATCCTTCGTGACACTGTGTTTTACTGTGTTCTTCAGAAAGTGTAGCATGGGAGCTTCTTCCGGTGCCTCGAGCCCCCATGCGGTGCGCATTTAAACATTCCGGTATAGGATTCGGCACCCAGGTAAATTTCATTGGTCCATGTAAATTCGGATCGCCAATGAATGCGGAGTGCCGAAATCCGTTCCCGAATGTTGAACGGTGCTGAGCACCAGGTCGGAATGGTGCAGTAAAATCAGCCAGCGTGGAGTGCCGAATCCGAGGTCAAAATGTTGAACACTGTTGAAACACAGGTCGGAATGTTGCTTTGCGTTTGGCGCAGCTTAAATTGTCTATCATGCGCCCAGAGTCGGAGCTTTCATGCGCGGCCTGTTCGCCTGTTGCTCTAGGCGTTCTCGTGTTTTACACATGCTTTTACGCAAAATGAGTTTGCCTCAATCATTCAAACACTTGTGGTGAACGAATTTACCGTGCTAATATTTTACAGGAAAATGGTATAAAGAGATGGATAGAAGAGTATAGTGCAATTACCTACATATACGAACTGGAATGTGAAGTCAGCAAAAAATAGTTATACTCGATTCGAATGCAGGTAGGTTTGGAAAAGGCATAATGGAGAGAGGTACTTAATACATAAGTACTTAATACCTACATAAAAAACGATTTTTTCATATAAGTATCTATTTTTTAATTAACAAATTGAACAAATAAGAATATTTGAATTGTTTTGAAATAAGTTTTTCTGTGTAATTCACTAATTGTTTTTTTTTATTCACAGAAATTACAAGAAAAACGGGAGACATATTCTGAAAAAGGGTTTATCGTAAGATTTCAGGAAGAACCCTTTGCTGTCCTTATTATGACCAAAATGCAAAGGGCTCATATGCTGCCATTTTCTAGTGATGTTGCATTTGTTGATAGTACAGCATCTGGTGATGCTGCACATCATTCAGTAACTTTCATGTTAGCACCCTGTGACATTGGAGCTGTGCCATTGGCCGTTTTTATAACCAAAGGTCAGACAATTGGAGATTACACTGCAGCATTTCAACTTTTGAAGAAACTGTCACCAATGCATTTGGTGGTCGTGGGTATCCAAAATTATTTACGATGACAGCGAAGCGGAAAGGAAGGCACTTACAATTGTTTGGCCCCTAAGTACTCCATTATTATGCCGATTTCATGTGTCGCAGTCCAGTCAATATGGCGTTGGCTGTGGGATCATCGGTCTATTTTATATAAATGTTTTCAAAATATTTTAATAGCACAATCTTTTGATGATGCGTCAAAAGCATTTCATATTGCTACAGCAAATAACGAAGAGAACGAAGAAGCAGATTTGCAAATTAGAACCGTCGTTCTCAAATATCCAAATTGGATTACTTACTTGGGAGATTACTGGAATCGGAAAGAATTATGGTACTTGGCATTTAGGGATTCCACAAAGCATGGCCACCAAACAAACAATTTCAGTGAAGTTAACGTTAGACTATACAAAGACATTGTTTTATCACGCAATAAGGCATACAACGCTATTGCCTTAGTTGATTTTACATGTACTAGTATGGAGGAATATTATCTTAGGCGGCTTAGAACTTTTGTTCTCGGAAGAACTGCAGCACCACGCCTATTTCTTCGAAAGCAAGTTGCAAAGGCTTCCTACGTCAAAGAGGGCTATATAATAAAAATTTCAAACACCTTATACAAAGTTGTAAGTGAAAAAAGTTCTGAAGTGTTGTATGAAGTTGACTGCGATGCTGGTTTCTGCAGCTGTGCGCAAGCTAGATTAGCATCAAGCAGCATTATATTTTCACTGTGATAAATCACTCCCAAGTGCGCCAGCTGTACGTGCACAATCATATTACGCAATGGCAAAATTGGCATTTGGTGAAAATGTTCAGCCTGCATCATTCTATATGCCAATGACAGTCAAAAAATTATCAGACCTAGATGAAAAAGCTGTTCATGCCTTAGAAACACCGGAAAAACCGATATAGCTATGGTTCTTAAATTGATGACAAAGCATCATGAAAATTTTGGCACATCTGCTACAGTACTGAATAAAGCTGTTCAGCGGTTGAAAAACATAAAAACGCAAACTTCTTGGGAAAGTTTCTTAACACTGCTGGTAGTTGGTATGCCACTACGACATCGGCATAATGCGCATGTTAAGGTTCAGGCAACATCAACATCAGTGAGTAGACGGTGCCTAGGAGTTACTTGAGCTAAATTTATGGGGAATCTGAAAATTATTTCAGGTCTTTATAATATGGGGATCGTCAAAAAGTTATTAAAAAATGTTTTTTCCTATAAAATTTAGGGCGATTTTTATCACGGAATGTTAGTAATGACTATACAGGGAGTAGCACAAAATTGTTGGTTCTTATTTCTGGCTTCCGGTTTGACTAGAAGTAAGTATTACCAAAGTCTAGAGAATACTATAAGTCGGGGGTCGGGGCACTCGGCCTTGTGTGAACAAACGTTTCTCCCTTGCCCTCTCCCGCTTCCTCGGCCCGCCGTCATCGGAGTACGGCGATCGATATCTTATTTAATAAGAAAATAAGCTTACACAGTGTAGCCAAAGTTTACAGAATCTATTTTATTCTGTAAACTTTGGTGTAGCTGAGAGCGGTTCGAGGCTGATTTACGACCAGTCGCAAAAACTTGTTGTTTTCTCCGAGATAACAAAGAAGTGAGCCGATTAGTAGTATTCTCTAGACTTTGGTATTACTTTGACATATACAGGGTGTCCAACTTTAAAACTGTACAAATCCGTAAAATCTTCATTTTTGGAGACAATCAACTAAACTTTTTTTTGTTTGAAAGGCCTTCAAAAACCGCTTCTTTTGACCTTCCTGCCACTTTCAAAATGCAAATCCAGGGCCGGCTGCGATTTTTTTATACCCCTGATTTTCACGAAAACCATTTAGCGATTTTTTTATTTGAAATCTGACCACACAGCGTTAATCAGAACACCCCAAAACCCCCATATATCAAATTTGAACAAAAAGTATACAGGGAGTTCCATTCTGTGGGGTGTCAAAGTTGAGCAAAATAGGAATTTTAAAGACATCTGGCGAGTCAAGTGTGCCATGGAATCCCTTCAAAACAGTTGCATGGTCATCAGGACCACTCAAAATGTTGGTGTGAAAAGATTTACTACAAAAATATACAGGGTATTTTTCTCTGAGCCATCTCAAAATTCTGAATTTTTATTAAACTTTATACTGGTCAGGAGTGTTCTGGAATCATTGAAAAAATATTAATAAACACAAAAGTAATTCATTTCTTTACAAAATGCCAACCAACAAATAAAAACAATTTAAATTATTGGACCTTTCTCAACAAAGTCACTGTCTAAGATGATACATTTTCTATGCGTTTCCTGTTGTGGCACATCAGCCACATTAACTGATATGGACTTACTGACTGGCAGGCTTCTGTATTTTTTAGATTTAGTTCGTTTATAGTATGTGGAGCGGTTTTGATATACTCGAATTTTGACCCGTATAAAGTTTCAAAAATTCAATAATTTGAGATGGCACAGATAAGAACACTCTGTATATTTTGTATTGGACCTTTGCAGCTTGAGTGGTCCTGTTGACCATTCAACCGTTTTGAGGTAATTCCATGGCACACTTGACTTGGCAGATGCCTTTAAAATTTCTATTTTGCTCAACTTTGACACCCTGCAGAATGGAACTCCCTGTACATTTTTTGTTCAAATTTGGTATATAAGGGTTCTTTGATGTTCTGATTAACGCTGTGGGGTCAGACTTTATATAAAAAAATCGCTAAATGGTTTTCGTGAAAATCGGGGGTATAAAAAAATCGCAGCCGGCCCTGGATTTGCATTTTGAAAATGGCAGGAAGTTCAAAAGAAGCGGTTTTTTGAAGGCCTTTCAAACAAAAAAAAAGTTTAGGCGATTATCTCCAAAAATGAAGATTTTACGGATTTGTACAATTTTAAAGTTGGACACCCTGTATGTGATTTTTTTTTGAAAATCTGGATACCTTTTTCCAAAACTACTGAAAATTTCTCGAAATTTTTTCGATTTTTATTTCGTCGCAAAAAAAAAACAAAAGGAAAAATCTGATTTTTTGTGTAGATCACTCTCAATAAGATATTTTTGAGGGACCCGTAAGGGATGTATATATGTGTAATCGCATGTATCGCAAAATATAACAAAAAATATATTTTTTTTTGTGTAAATCAATGTCAGTCTCAAGGATATTTTAGGGGATGTAGGAGTAGGTATAGAAAAAACTTGTAAGGGTGCCCTGACTGCCGTGAGTAACGACAGTGGCGTCTCAAAAATAAAAAATAAATCTTTTTTTTTTTGTGTAAATTAATCTTAATCTCAATGATATTTTTGAGATGCATAGTGGATGTGTTAATACAGAAAAAAAACTGTGGGGGTGCCATGAGTAACGACAGTGGCGTCGCAAAAAATCCAAGATTTTTTTTTATTTTTCTGTAAATCAGTCTTAATCTCAACGATATTTTTGGGAGACGCATAAGCGATGTAGTAGTATAGAAAAAATTTGTATGGGGTGACGTGACAAATGACAGTGGCGTCGCAAAAAATCACAAAATTCTGATTTTTTTGTGTAAATCAATGTCAGTCTTAAAGATATTTTTAGGGGACACGTAGGGGATTTAGGAGTAAGTATAGAAAAAACCTGTAGGGGTGCCGTAACTGCCGTGAGTAACGACAGTGGCGTCGCAAAAAAAAACAAGAAAAAAATCTTTATTTTTTTGTGTAAATCAATCTTAGTCTCAACGATATTTTTGGAAGACGCATAAGGGATGTAGTAAAAAATCTGTAGGGGGTGCCGTGACAAACGACAGTGGCGTCGCAAAAAATCAGAAAGAATCTGTTTTTTTGTGTAAATCAATGTCAGTCTCAAAAATATTTTTAGGGGGACACGTATGGGATGTAGGAGTAGATATTGAAAAAACCTGTAGGGGTGCCGTGAGTAACGACAGTGGCGTGGCAAAAAATCCAAGAAAAAAATTTTTTTTTGTGTAAATCAATCTTAATAATCTCAATGATATTTTTGGGAGATGCATAGGGGATGTGGCAATATAAAAAATACCTGTAGGGGGTGCCACGAGTAACGACAGTGGCGTCGCAAAAAATCCAAGAAAAATCTTATTTTTGTGTAAATCAGTATAAATGTCTACGATATTTTTTTGGGGAGATGCATAGGGGAGGTAGTAGTATAGAAAAAATCTGTAGGGGGTGCCGTGTCAAACGACAAATTGCAGAAAATCTTATTCTTTTTGTGTAAATCAATGTCAGTCTCAAAGATATTTTTAGGGGACTCGTAGGGGGTGTAGGAGTATGTATAGAAAAAAAACTGTATCTAGGGGTGCCGTGAGTAACGAGAGAGGCGTCGCAAAAGATCCAAGAAAAAAAATCTTATTTTTGTGTAAATCTTAATCTCAAAGATATTTTTGGGAGACGCATAGGGGATGTACTAATATCAAAAAATCCTGTAGGAGGTGCCGTGCCGTGACGAACGAAAATCTTGATATTTTGTGTAAATCAATCTCAATCCCAAATATATTTGTGAGTGACGCATAGGTAATGTAGTAGTATACATAGAAGAAACCTGTAGGGGTAGGGGTAGTGTAACAAACAACAGTGGCATCGCAAAAAAATCCCAAAGAAAGATTTTTTGTGTAAATCAATCTCAATTTGAAATATATTTTGTGGGAACGAGTAGGAGATGTATTGAAGAAATCTGTAGCAATGCCGTGGTAAACGATAGTGGCGTCACAAAAAATTCCAAAGAAATTCTGAATTTTATGTGTAACTTAATCTGGATCTCAAATATATTTGTGGGAAACTCGTAGGGGATGTAGGATTATAGAAAAAACCTGTATGGGTGCCGTGACAAAACAAAAGATAGTGGCTTCGCAAAAAAATCACAAAGAAGAAAATTCTGAAATTGTTGTGCAAATCAATCTCAAAGATTTGTGGGGGACAGGTAGGGCATATAGGAGTAGAGAAAAAAATTGTAGGGGTGCTGTGACAAGCAACAGTGGCGTCGCAAAAAAAAAATCGCGTAGGCGTTTATAAGCCTGCCGCGGTTTCAGCGCGGAGACAACTTGGCACCTCTCAAGTCGGTGGAGCTCCGAGGTCCGTACTTGTTGATTTAGGTACTGTTCCACGCTGGCGGATTTACTGCAACATTCCGACTTGAGTTTCAGCACCGTTCAACATTTTGACCTTGGATTCGGCACTCCACGCTGGCTGATTTTACTGCACCATTCCGACCTGATGCTCCGCATCCATTGGCGATCCGAATTCAAATGAACCAATGACATTTGCCTATAGGTACCGGAATGTTTAAATGCCTCCGGTGCCTAGAGCCCACTTCCGGTGACCGAAGGTCAATGAACTTGCTGACCTTAAAAACATAAGTATCGACATGTCACATGACTCTGAGTGCGTTAGCAACATTAATCGGCCGCGGGTCGGCCATTTTTTTTAAATACGGCTTTTGACCGACTTCCGGTTCTCGGATCGCATTTCCGGCTACAGTTGGATTCCTCGAGTCGGAATTATGCGGAACCGACACCCAGCTCACATCTCTGGGTCGTTTTTAATTTTTTAAAAATTATAAAATTAAATTTCCCCCACTCCCCTCAAAAATCTACCCACATGGAAAATGTCGAGTGTTCCTCGGGCCAAATCAACTAAATGGGTCTAAGGAACAATAATTGTACCAAGTGGCACCTTGGTATCACAAATTGCCGTTTATTTTTGCGTACCGCTAGTACTAAAGTAAAAATGAAATGATACTGTTTGCGATTTTTTAATGTTTCGCAGTGTAAAGCATACTATGGGTGGGGAATTTTCAAATGAACATTGTATAAATTAAGTAGATGACCTGCAATAAAACTGATTCCTACCGCTACCCCTACCTATTTACAATAATATTATTACTATAGGTACCTACCTACAGGCTAAAATAATATTCATCGGATCTCTGGCTGTCAATCGCAAATGTCTGAAAATTTTCTATTTTCATTCTTGTATACGTTACAAAATACTCTTCCAAAATATAATATCTAGAATTCTCGCTTCTTCAACTGGTTGAACAGATCACCCCGTAGTTCCAAAATAGTGTTTAATTTTCTGCATATGATTTTCTTCATGAGCATGTAAATTTCATGTTAGCACAAACAAATCTACCTATAAAAGCTCTGTTAATAAGACAAAACTGTCAAATATTGACCGCAAAGAGAACTCATCGTTATAGTAAAAAGAACGTAAATGGTAACAAAGCTACGTCATCACAGGGAGGCAGGGAGATAGCTTTTTGTAGTTGTTTACGTTTACTTGTCTGGCGATTTTCCTGTTTTAAAGAACGTTTGTTGTGTGTTGGACTGTGTTTTTTTAGTAATATAGAACGTGGAGTTTTATTAATAAGGTGGTAAAATAGCAGTGGTTCAGAATAAAGTGATTAAAGTTCCATTTTAGTTTATAGGTTTTAGGTTGTGTCTACAGTTTCGGACTTATTCAAATCATGCCGTGGACGTGTTCCGTTCCCAACTGCAAGGGAAACTTTAAATACGGTCCTAGTGTGTCCGCTTTTTCCTCCATAAAGACCCTATTTTAAGAGACGTGTTCCGTTCCCAACTGCAAGGAAAACTTTAAAGGCGGTCCTAATGTGTCCGCTTTTTCCTCCATAAAGACCCTATTTTAAGGGAAAAGTGGGTTAAGGCCATCAAAAGAGATTTTGTTCCTACACAGTCTTCCAGGGTTTTGGTTTGGGCTGTTGGAGAATGTTAACCTAACAATTTTAGGTGATTAAACGTAACCACCTTCAAATCAGTAAGTTTTATGGTTTTATTCATTCGAATTTAGTTTTTTCTGGGCGGGCAAATAATAAATAATTGGCATTTACGAAAATTTTACCGGTAGATATCTAAATGCACCAAAAGCCCTTGAAAATGTGACTTTCACTCTCGTATAGATTATTATCCGTGTTGTAAAACCATGAGCCTCCGATCAAATATCTATCAGAGCCATGAGCTATATATGTAAACAATCATTTTAAAGTGTTTTTTTTACCAAATTTTCCAAGTTGATATCTTGAAATTTGAATTTGGCGCCTTAGGGTCACCTCCCATGGATGCCTCATCGCTTTCAGCTGGCGGGCCTTGTTATTGCGACGGTGCCGGATACACTCGATTAAGTCGATTATTACAATATTAGTGTGAAAGCAGCAACGGGTTTTCTGGCAACTACTTTGCCGCGGCGCTCTCCGTAGCGGCATAGGGGACGGCTTGCAACAATATGATTACGTCGGCGTCGTTCACTTTCACTCAACTATTAGATTCATAATTTCCCTATATTACAGTCTTGCGATTTATTGTTGTTATTGAGCACAACACATATTATAAATAAAAAATAAGTAAATACCTTTGGAATGCGCGATATTTTGGAATATTAGTGTGCATAAAGAAGATTTAAAAGGAACAAAGTAGTCCAAATCGTTATTTTGAGTTGCATGAAACTTATTTTCGGCTAGATATTCACCCCTTGCCACCCTCTACCATAGACCAGAAGTTCAGAATTTGTTACCCTCATCTTCAACCATTTTCCACCCTTTAAGCCAAAAAAAGCCTGAAAATCGCTCTTTGGAGTTGCATATGAAATTTCGTTTTTGCTAGATAGACATTATCCTTTGCCACCCTCTACCGTAGCTCGGAAGTTCAGAATTTGTTACCCTCATCTTTACTCCTTTTCAAATTAAGCAAAAAACGAAAAAAGACCAGAAAATCGGTATTTTAAGTTGCATGAATTTTCTTTTTCCCTAGCTAGACATCCTTTGCCACCCTCTACCGTAGCCCAGAAGCTCAGAATTTGTTACCCTCAT
Source organism: Pseudeuparius sepicola (assembly GCA_963920635.1). NCBI lineage: Eukaryota > Metazoa > Arthropoda > Insecta > Coleoptera > Anthribidae > Pseudeuparius > Pseudeuparius sepicola. The sequence goes on along the minus strand of OY987302.1, from coordinate 37,495,067 downwards.
CTTCCACCATTTCCACCCCTTAATCCAAAAACGAAAAAAGACCTGAACATCGCTGTTTTAAGTTGCATTAATTTTCTTTTTCGCTACATAGACATCCTCTACCGTAGCCCAGAAGTTCAGAATATGTTACCCTCATCTTCACCCCTTTTCAACCCCTTAAGCCAAAAAAGGAAAAAAGACCAGAAAATCGCTATTTTAAGTTGCATGAATTTTCTTTTTCGCTAGATAGACACCCTTTGCAACCCTCTGCCGTAGCCCAGAAGTTCAGAATTTGTTACCCTTATCTTCACCCCTTTTCTATACCTTAAGCCAAAAACGAACTTCTGCAATTGGAACAAACTTCTGGGCTACGGCAGAGGGTGGCGCAAGGGATGCCTATCTAGTAAAAAAGAACATTTATGCAACTCAAAATAGCGAGTTTCTGGTCTTTTTTGTATTTGACGCAAAGGGCTTAACAGGGGTGAAGATGAAGGTAACAAACTGTGAACTTCTGGGCTACGGTAGAGGATGGGAAAAGATGTCCATCTAGCAAAAAAGAAAATTCATGCGACTCAAAATAGCGTTTTACAGGTCTTTTTTTGTTTTTGGCTTAAGGGGTTGAAAAGGGGTGAAGATGAGGGTAACAAACTCTGAACTTCTGGGCTACGTTAGAGGGTGGCAAAGGGTGCCTATCTAGCGAAAAAGAAAATTCATGCAACTTAAAATAGATATTTTCTGGTCTTCTTTTTTTTGGGTTAAGGGGTTTGTTTCGTCAAATTACTTCGATAGCGATGGCGACTGTTTTTGTAGGTTGAGTGAATGAAAAACACTTGGTAAATTTCACTTATTTGCGTTTATTTAGTCAGACGGAGCGAAACGTCTCGTGCCGAAGGCAGTTTACAAGTCATGGCCGGCTGTTACCAACCACACGGCGCAACATACATGGCGCGCGGCGCCTAATTTCAATTTAGCAAACGAATTAACTGGGTTGAAAAGGGGTGAAGATGAGGGTAACAAATTCTAAACTTCTGGGCTACGGTAGAGGGTGGCAAAGGGTGCCTATCTAGCGAAAAAGAAAATTCATTCAACTTAAAATAGCGATTTTCTGGTCTTCTTTCGTTTTTTGCTTAAGGGGTTGAAAAGGGGTGAAGATGAGGGTAACAAATTCTGAACTTCCGGGCTACGGTAGAGGGTGGCAAAGGGTGCCTATCGAGCGAAAAAGAAAATTCATGCAACTTAAAATAGCGATTTTCTGGTCTTTTTTTGTTTTTGGCTTAAGGGGTTGAAAATGGGTGAAGATGAGGGCAACAAATTCCGAACTTCAGGGCTACGATAGAGGATGCAAATGGTGCCTATCTAGCAAAAAAGAAAATTCATGCAACTTAAAATAGCGATTTTCTGGTCTCCTTTCGTTTTTGGCTTAAGGGGTTGAAAAGAGGTGAAGATGAGGGTAACAAATTCCCAACTTCCGGGAACATTAGAGGGTGGCAAAGGGTGCCTATCTAGCGAAAAAGAAAATTCACGCAACTTAAAATAGCGTTTTTTTGGTTTTCTTTCGTTTTTGGTTTAAGCGATTGAAAAGGGTTGAAGATGAAGGTAGCAAATTCTGAACATATGGGCTACGTTAGAGGGTGGCAAAGGGTTCCTATCTAGCGAAAAAGAAAATTTATGCAACTTAAAATAGCGATTTTCTGGTCTTCTTTCGTTTTTGGCTTTAAGGGGTTGAAAAGGGGTGAAGATGAGGGTAAAAAATTCTGAACTTCTTGGCTACGGTAGATGGTGGCAAGGGGTGCCTATCTAGCGAAAAAGAAAATTCATGCAACTCACGTCTTTGTTCCTTATAAATCTTTATAGGTACGACTTTGTTCCTTTTAAATCTTTATAGGTATGTACACTAATATTCCAAAATATCGCGCATTCCAAAGGTACTTACTTATTTTTTATTTATATATGGTGTTGTGCTCAATAACAGCAATAAATCGCAAGACTACAATATAGGGAAATTATGAATCTTGAATCTAATCGTTGAGTGAACGACCTAATACATATTTGTGCAAGCCGTCCCCCGCCGCCACGGAGAGCGCCGCGGCAAAGTCGTTGCCAGAAAACCCCTTGCTGCTTTCACACTCATCTTTACGGAGGCATACTTACGTATTGTGTCCCTTTATAAAATGCTTTGCTTCAAACTCCACACAACTTGCTGATTTGATATTAATTTTGATATAAGTATACCTACCACACCATTGTTCTATTTCCACTAGTTTACGTAGGTACTTAATAACAGTCCCTAATTTTTTTTACCGTATATCCCCACGATTTGGTATCCTCTCCTCTATTCATTTATTTGTAGTAGTAGGAAGAGTAGGGTGTGGATGATGTTCTTATCCCCACCCTACCCCCAGTCTAGCGTCTTGATAGTGACCACGCCTATTGATTTGGTGGGGTTTCCTGTTAGAAAAGAAAACCCGGCGTATTCTTCCAAGATGGGTTCCGATTTAAGGGGAAATTTCCCCCTTCCAAAATTATTCTAGAAACTGCTTCCAAAAGTAGGGATTATAGGAATTGGTTGCCTTCTTATTAGTTGTTCCGCGAGCGTGATTGAATTTTTACCGGTTTTTTATTTTAATATTTTTTTACTATGGTGCCGTCTAATCAAAATATGCCAGAAATTGATCGTCGTGAACGTAATGAGAAGGTGAAAGAAAGAGTGTTCAGGCGCATCAATGAGTTGATCTCCAGGAATGGTTACCAATTTATACAAAACAATGGCCAGAGAGTTTATTCCCCTTCTCCTGAGTTGAATATACGAACTCCACCAAAAGGCTGCGAAATATTTATTGGAAAATTGCCGAAAAATATTTACGAAGATGAATTAATTCCTATATTTGAAAAGGTTGGTAAACTATACATGTTCCGCCTGATGCTGGATTTTACTGAAAAAAATCGTGGCTTTGCCTTCGCTACATACTTTAATAGGAAAAGCGCTAGCGAAGCCGTAAGAAGATTTAATAATTATGAAATTCGTCCAAAATTGCGTATTGCTGTTTACAAATCTGTGGACAACCGAAGACTGTTTATTGGCAATATTCCAACAGACAAACCGAGACAAGAAATTTTTTTCCACTTAAATAATGCGACGCCAGGTATAATTGACATAATAATGTTCGAAGATTGGCTGAACCCCGGAATGAATAGAGGATTTGTATTTGTCGAATTTGAAACCCATGCTTTAGCCGCTTTGGCTAGAAGGCAATTTAATCCAGAGAATCTAATTATTTGGAATGTCCCTTTGTATGTCGACTGGGCAGATCCATTGCCTGAAGTCGACTCAAAAATTATGAGGAAGGTAAGACAAAATAATATTAGTTATACTTACCTACTAGCAAAGAAAATGGTTGCGTAGTACCATTTTCTTTGCTACTAGGTAGGTACCATAAAAGAATCTATTCATAGTAAGTAGATTGGTCTATATGCTATTACCTAACCTAGTTAATTTAATACCGTTTAATAGGTACCTAATGTAGGTACCTATACCTACTTACTTAATTGAATAGGTACCTACCTATTTATTATCACCCCGCGGTATGTTTCAACCTCGACTTCATGTCTAAAACCTGTACTTAAATTTAAGGTAAAACTTACCCACGGTGTAGGTATTCCGCCTCCGATTTTTTTGTGCTCGGTCGTACCTAGGTATACTTAGTTTCCGAAAAATAGAATTACCAAATTTCCTTTTGACATCTCACTTTACACGACGCTAAGTACTTAGGTATTTGTGTATAATATATAAGTAATATAATATAATCGGGATGAATTTTTACTGTATGCAGCTCAAACCGAGGCTCAAACTAATCACCGCACTAGTTTGCACCCTCGTTTGCACCTTTTGCAACATCGAAACTTCGCGAAAACCTGCGTACCTACGCAATTTTCGCCCGATATTCAGCTATTTTCGAAGTCCCTGAACACGAACCTGACCTTATTAGTTTTATGAGCGTGAAAGCAGCAACGAATTTTCTAGCAACGGATTTGTTGCGTGTCGCGCGGTGGTTCCCGCGGGCGGGACAATACCGCCTGCATGGATAGTCTAGGCCGCCAGTTCTTTCAAAAAACAAAAAACGTACGTATTTTAATTTGCATGGAAAATTGTCCTGCGGGAAATGGATGCTAATATGTTCTGAGAATCTCAGAATTTGCTTCTCTTAACTTACCCCATTTTCACCCCTCTATCCGAAAACATAAAAAAAAACCGTGCAAATGCGCATTTTAACTTGTGTGAAATTTTTTTTTGCGGAAAATGGATGCTAATAGGTCCCTTTGAATGTTCTGAGAATATCAGAATTTGCTTCCCTCAACTTACCCCATGTTCACCCCCCAATCCGAAAACATAAAAAAACGTGCAAATGCGCATTTTAAATTGCATGAAAAATTTTCCTGCGGGAAATGGATGCTAATAGGCCCCCACATATGTTCTGAGAATCTCAGAATTTGCTTCCCTCAACTTACCCCATTTTCACCCCTCCATCCGAAAACGTAAAAAAACGTGCAAATGGGCATTTTAACTTGCATGCAAAATTTTCCTGCGGGAAATGGACGCTAATAGGCCACCTCGTATGTTCTGAGAATCTCAGAATTTGCTTCCCTCTACTTACCCCATTTTCACCCCTCAATCCGAAAACATAAAAAAACCGTGCAAATGCGCATTTTAAATTGCAGGACAAATTTTCCTGAGGGAAATGGATGCTAATAGGTTCCTTCGAATGTTCTAAGAATATCAGAATTTGCTTCCCTCAACTTACCCCATTTTCACCCCTCAATCCGAAAAATTATAAAACCGTGCAAATGCGCATTTTAACTTGCAGGAAAAATTTTCCTGCGGGAAATGGATGCTAGTAGGCCACCTCGTATGTTTTCAGAATATCAGAATTTGCTTCCCTCAACTTACCCCATTTTTACCCCTCAATTCGAAAACATAAAAAAACCGTGCAAATGCGCATTTTCAATTGCAGGAAATATTTTCCTGCGGGAAATGGATGCTAATAGGTTCTTTCGAATGTTCTGAGAATATCAGAATTTGCTTCCTTCAACTTACCCCATTTTTACCCCTCAATCCGAAAAATTAAAAAACCGTGCAAATGCGCATTTTAACTTACAGGAAAAATTTTCCTGCGGGAAATGGATCCTAGTAGGCCACCTCGTATGTTCTGAGAATCTCAGAATTTGCTTCCCTCTACTTACCCCATTTTCACCCCTCAATCCGAAAACATAAAAAAACCGTGCAAATGCGCATTTTAACTTGCAGGGAAAATTTTCCTGCGGGAAAAGATGCTAGTAGGCCGCCTCGTATGTTCTGAAAATCTCAGAATTTGCTTCCCTCAACTTACCCCATTTTCACCCCTCAATCCGAAAACTTAAAAAACCGTGCAAATGTGCATTTTAACTTGAACGAAAAATTTACCTGCGGGAAATGGATGCTAATAGGCCCCCTCGTATATTCTGAGAATATCAGAATTTGCTTCCCTCAACTTACCCCCTTTTCATCCCTGAATCCGAAAACATAAAAAAACGTGCAAATGCGCATTTTAACTTGCATGCAAAATTTTCCTGCGGGAAATGGACGCTAATAGGCCACCTCGTATGTTCTGAGAATCTCAGAATTTGCTTCCCTCTACTTACCCCATTTTCACCCCTCAATCCGAAAACATAAAAAAACCGTGCAAATGCGCATTTTAAATTGCAAGACAAATTTTCCTGAGGGAAATGGATGCTAATAGGCCCCCTCGTATATTCTGAGAATATCAGAATTTGCTTCCCTCAACTTACCCCATTTTTACCCCTCAATCCGAAAAATTAAAAAACCGTGCAAATGCGCATTTTAACTTGCAGGAAAAATTTTCCTGCGGGAAATGGATGCTAGTAGGCCACCTCGTATGTTCTGAGAATCTCAGAATTTGCTTCCTTCAACTTACCCCATTTTCACCCCTCAATCCGAAAACTTAAAAAACCGTGCAAATGCGCATTTTAACTTGCACGAAAAATTTTCCTGCGGGAAATGGATGCTAATAGGCCCCCTCGTATATTCTGAGAATCTCAGAATTTGCTTCCCTCAACTTACCCCCTTTTCATCCCTGAATCCGAAAACATAAAAAAACGTGCAAATGCGCATTTTAACTTGCATGCAAAATTTTCCTGCGGGAAATGGACGCTAATAGGCCCCCTTGTATGTTCTGAGAATCTCAGAAGTTAAAAAGCGCGTTTGCACGTTTTTTTACGTTTTCGGATGGAGGGGTGAAAATGGGGTAAGTTGAGGGAAGCAAATTCTGATATTCTCAAAATATACGAGGGGGCCTATAAGCATCTATTTCCCGCAGGAAAATTGTTAATGCAAGTTAAAATGCGCATTTGCACGTTTTTTTACGTTTTCGGATGGAGGGGTGAAAATGGTGTAAGTTGAGGGAAGCAAATTCTGATATTCTCAGAACATTCGAAGGAACCTATTAGCATCTATTTCCCGCAGGAAAATTTTTCATACAAGTTAAAATGCGCATTTGCACGGTTTTTTATGTTTTCGGATTGAGGGGTGAAAATGGGGTAAGTTTAGGGAAGCAAATTCTGAGATTCTCAGAACATACGTGGGGGCCTATTAGCATCCATTTCCCGCAGGAAAATTTTTCATAAAACTTAAAATGCGCATTTGCACGGTTTTTTATGTTTTCGGATTGAGGGGTGAAAATGGGGTAAGTAGAGGGAAGCAAATTCTGAGATTCTCAGAACATACGAGGTGGCCTACTAGCATCCTTTTCCCGCAGGGAAATTTTTCCTGCAAGTTAAAATGAGCATTTGCACGTTTTTTTACGTTTTCGGATGGAGGGGTGAAAATGGGGTAAGTTGAGGGAAGCAAATTCTGAGATTCTCAGAACATACGAGGTGGCCTACTAGCATCCTTTTCCCGCAGGAAAATTTTTCCTGCAAGTTAAAATGCGCATTTGCACGGTTTTTTATGTTTTCGGATTGAGGGGTGAAAATGGGGTAAGTTGAGGGAAGCAAATTCTGAGATTCTCAGAACATACGTGGGGGCCTATTAGCATCCATTTCCCGCAGGAAAATTTTTCATGCAATTTAAAATGCGCATTTGCACGACTTTTTTATGTTTTCGGATTGGGGGGTGAACAGGGGGTAAATTGAGGGAAGCAAATTCTGATATTCTCAGAACATTGAAAGGGACCTATAAGCATCCATTTTCCGCAAAAAAAATTTTCATACAATTTAAAATGCGCATTTGCACGGTTTTTTATGTTTTCGGATTGAGGGGTGAAAATGGGGTAAGTTGAGGGAAGCAAATTCTGAGATTCTCAGAACATACGTGGGGGCCTATTAGCATCCATTTCCCGCAGGAAAATTTTTCCTGCAAGTTAAAATGCGCATTTGCACGTTTTTTTACGTTTTCGGATGGAGGGGTGAAAATGGGGTAAGTTGAGGGAAGCAAATTCTGAGATTCTCAGAACATACGAGGTGGCCAACTAGCATCCTTTTCCCGCAGGAAAATTTTTCCTGCAAGTTAAAATGCGCATTTGCACGGTTTTTTATGTTTTCGGATTGAGGGGTGAAAATGGGGTAAGTTGAGGGAAGCAAATTCTGAGATTCTCAGAACATACGTGGGGGCCTATTAGCATCCATTTCCCGCAGGAAAATTTTTCATGCAATTTAAAATGCGCATTTGCACGACTTTTTTATGTTTTCGGATTGGGGGGTGAACAGGGGGTAAATTGAGGGAAGCAAATTCTGATATTCTCAGAACATTGAAAGGGACCTATAAGCATCCATTTTCCGCAAAAAAAATTTTCATACAAGTTAAAATGCGCATTTGCACGTTTTTTTTATGTTTTCGGATAGAGGGGTGAAAATGGGGTAAGTTGAGGGAAGCAAATTGTGAGATTCTCAGAACATATTAACATCCATTTCCCGCAGGACAATTTTCCATGCAAATTAAAATACGTACTTTTTTGGTTTTTTGAAAGAACTGGCGGCCTAGACTATCCATGCAGGCGGTATTGTCCCGCCCGCGGGAACCACCGCGCGACGCGCAACAAATCCGTTGCTAGAAAATTCGTTGCTGCTTTCACGCTCAACTGATGTGAAAGCAGCCACGGTTTTCTAACCACGGTTTGGTAAATTTCGTCCACGGTCGGCCACTATGAATAATTGGCAACGCCGCACAACGCACAAATCGTGGCCAGCCACGATATACCCGGTAATAATGTCCACGATATTGAATTAAAATATTGAGATATTCGCACTTAGTATGAGTACCTCCTAGTACTAACTGCAGATCGCCGACATCGACCCGTTTAGACACCGCATTTTTTTTATAATTTCTACTTCTCCTTATTTTAAATAAAAATTCGTCGGTGCGCCCCTGTATCGGCGACATTGAAATTGACCCTACACAAGGACGCAGTAGACCTTGGGGAAGCACTAGTACTAACTGCAGATCGCCGACATCGACCCGTTTAGACACCGCATTTTTTTTATAATTTCTACTTCTCCTTATTTTAAATAAAAATTCGTCGGCGCGCCCCTGTAACGGCGACATTGAAATTGACCCTACACAAGGACGCAGTAGACCTTGGGGAAGCACTAGTACTAACTGCAGATCGCCGACATCGACCCGTTTAGACACCGCAATTTTTTTATAATTTCTACTTCTCCTCATTTTAAATAAAAATTCGTCGGCGCGCCCCTGTAACGGCGACATTGAAATTGACCCTATAGAAGGACGCAGTAGTCCTTGGGGAAGCACTAGTACTAAGTGCAGATCGCCGACATCGTCTCGTTTAGGCGCCGCAATTTTTATATAATTTCTACTTCTCCATATTTTAAATAAAAATTCGTCGGCGCGCCCCTGTAACGGCGACATTGCAATTGACCCTATACAAGGACGCAGTAGTCCTTGGGGAAGCACTAGTACTAAGTGCAGATCGCCGACATCGTCTCGTTTAGGCGCCGCAATTTTTATATAATTTCTACTTCTCCATATTTTAAATAAAAATTCGTCGGCGCGCCCCTGTAACGGCGACATTGCAATTGACCCTATACAAGGACGCAGTAGTCCTTGGGGAAGCACTAGTACTAAGTGCAGATCGCCGACATCGTCTCGTTTAGGCACCGCAATTTTTTATATTTTTTACGTCCCCTTATTTTAAATAAAAATTCGTCGGCGCGCCCCTGTAACGGCGACATTGAAATTGACCCCATACAAGGACGCAGTAGCCCTTGGGGAAGTAGTACTAAGTGCAGATCGCCGACATCGCCTCGTTTAGGCACCGCAATTTTTACCGGTGTGAAGTTAGCAGCCATTTTCTGGCAGCCAATTTTTCAGCAGCCATTTCTCTAAAATGGCTGCTCTAGGTGTGAAGTTAGCAGCCCTTTTTGAACAGTCAATATTTTGGCAGCTAAACAGCTGCCCTTGATGTAAAGTTAGCAGACAATTACATTAGGTATGGGCAGCTAAAAACAATACCAAAACCGCCATTAAAATTTAATATAATTCACCCACCCAAAGCGATAAAATTAATTATTTCAAAAGGTAAAAAATTTTGTGCCGCCATCGTTTTCGCGCAACAAATAGCATGTAAGTAAATAGAGATTTACAGGGATCATAGTATGAATCCCTTACGCGCCGTCCTAGAGGGTGAAATCTACCCCACGCGCTAAAAATTAATTATTTCACCCTGTAGGAAATGTTGTGCCACCATCATCTTTGCACCAAAAATAGCTTGTATCTAGAGGTTTACAGAGATCATAGTGAGATTTCCTTACGCGCCGTCCTAGAGGGTGAAATCTACCCCACGCGCTAAAAATTAATTATTTCACCCTGTAGGAAATGTTGTGCCACCATCATCTTTGCACCAAAAATAGCTTGTATCTCGAGGTTTACAGAGATCATAGTGAGATTTCCTTACCCGCCGTCCTAGAGGGTGAAATCTACCCCACGCACTAAAAATTAATTATTTCACCCTGTAGGAAATGTTGTGCCACCATCATCTTTGCACCAAAAATAGCTTGTATCTAGAGGTTTACAGAGATCATAGTGACATTTCCTTACGCGCCGTCCTAGAGGGGGAAATATACCCCACGCACTAAAAATTAATTATTTCACCCTGTAGGAAATGTTGTGCCACCATTATCTTTACATCAAAAATAGCTTGAATCCAGAGGTTTACAGAGTTCATAGTGCGAATCCCTTACGCGCCGTCCTAGAGGGTGAAATCAACTCCACGCGCCAAAAATTAATTATTTCACCCTGTAGGAAATGTTGTGCCACCATCATCTTTACACCCAAAATTGCTTGCATCCAGAGGTTTACAGAGATCATAGTGCGAATCCCTTACGCGCCGTCCTAGAGTGTGAAATCAACCCCACGCGCCAAAAATTAATTATTTCACCCTGTAGGAAATGTTGTGCCACCATCATCTTTACACCAAAAATTGCTTGTATCCAGAGGTTTACAGAGATCATAGTGCGAATCCCTTACGCGCCGTCCTAGAGGGTGAAATCAACCCCACGCGCCAAAAATTAATTATTTCACCCTGTAGGAAATGTTGTGCCACCATCATCTTTACACCAAAAATTGCTTGTGTCCAGAGGTTTACAGAGATCATAGTGCGAATCCCTTACGCGCCGTCCTAGAGGGTGAAATCAAACCCACGCGCCAAAAATTAATTATTTCACCCTGTAGGAAATGTTGTGCCACCATCATCTTTACACCAAAAATTGCTTGTATCCAGAGGTTTACAGAGATCATAGTGCGAATCCCTTACGCGCCGTCCTAGAGGGTGAAATCAACCCCACGCGCCAAAAATCCAGAGGTAGATACAAGCCATTTTTGGTGCAAAGATGATGGTGGCACAACATTTCCTACGGGGTGAAATAATTAATTTTTAGCGCGTGGAGTAGATTTCACCCCCTAGGACTGCGCGTAAGGAAATCTCACTATGATCTCTGTAAACCTCTGGATACAAGCTATTTTTGGTGCAAAGATGGCGGTGGCACAACATTTTCTACAGGGTGAAATAGTTAATTTTTAGTGCGTGGGGTAGATTTCACCCTCTAGGACGGCCGGTAAGGAAATTTCACTATGATCTCTGTAAACCTCTAGATACAAGCTATTTTTGGTGCAAAGATGATGGTGGCACAACATTTCATACAGGGTGAAATAATTAATTTTTAGCGCGTGGGGTAGATTTTACCCTCTAGGACGGCGCGTAAGGAAATCTCACTATAATCTCTGTAAACCTCTGGATACAAGCTATTTTCGGTGTAAAGATAATGGTGGCACAACATTTCCTACAGGGTGAAATAATTAATTTTTAGCGCGTGCGGTAGATTTCACCCTCTAGGACGGCGCGTAAGGAAATCTCACTATGATCTCTGTAAACCTCTAGATACAAGCTATTTTTGGTGCAAAGATGATTGTGGCACAACATTTCCTACAGGGTGAAATAATTAATTTTTAGCGCGTGGGGTAGATTTCACCCTCTAGGACGGCGCGTAAGGAAATCTCACTATGATCTCTGTAAACCTCTAGATACAAGCCATTTTTGGTGCAAAGATAATGGTGGCACAACATTTCCTACAGGGTGAAATAATTAATTTTTAGCGCGTGGGGTAGATTTCACCCTCTAGGACGGCGCGTAAGGAAATCTCACTATGATCTCTGTAAACCCCTAGATACAAGCTATTTTTGGTGCAAAGATGATGGTGGCACAACATTTCCTACAGGGTGAAATAATTAATTTTTAACGCGTGGGGTAGATTTCACCCTATAGGACGGCGAGTAAGGAAATCTCACTATGATCTCTGTAAACCCTTAGGTACAAGCCATTTTTGGTGCAAAGATGATGGTGGCACAACATTTCCTACAGGGTGAAATAATTCATTTTTAGCGCGTGGGGTAGATTTCACCCTCTAGGACGGCGCGTAAGGAAATCTCACTATGATCTCTGTAAACCTCTAGATACAAGCTATTTTTGGTGCAAAGATGATGGTGGCACAACATTTCCTACAGGGTGAAATAATTAATTTTTAGCGCGTGGGGTAGATTTCATCCTCTAGGACGGTGCGTAAGGAAATCTCACTATGATCTCTGTAAACCTCTGGATACAAGCTATTTTTGGTGTAAAGATGGCGGTGGCACAACATTTTCTACAGGGTGAAATAATTAATTTTTAGCGCGTGGGGTAGATTTCACCCTCTAGGACGGCGCGTAAGGAAATCTCACTATGATCTCTGTAAACCCCTAGATACAAGCTATTTTTGGTGCAAAGATGATGGTGGCACAACATTTCCTACAGGGTGAAATAATTAATTTTTAGCGCGTGGGGTAGATTTCACCCTATAGGACGGCGCGTAAGGAAATCTCACTATGATCTCTGTAAACCCCTAGGTACAAGCCATTTTTGGTGCAAAGATGATGGTGGCACAACATTTCCTACAGGGTGAAATAATTAATTTTTAGCGCGTGGGGTAGATTTCATCCTCTAGGACGGCGCGTAAGGAAATCTCACTATGATCTCTGTAAACCTCTGGATACAAGCTATTTTTGGTGAAAAGATGGCGGTGGCACAACATTTTCTACAGGGTGAAATAATTAATTTTTAGCGCGTGGGGTAGATTTCACCCTCTAGGACGGCGCGTAAGGAAATCTCACTATGATCTCTGTAGACCTCTGGATACAAGCTATTTTTGGTGCAAAGATGATGGTGGCACAACATTTCCTAGAGGGTGAAATAATTAATTTTTAGCGCGTGGGATAGATTTCACCCTCTAGGACGGCTCGTAAGGAAATCTCACTATGATCTCTGTAAACCTCTAGATACAAGCTATTTTTGGTGCAAAGATGATAGTGGCACAACATTTCCTACAGGGTGAAATAATTAATTTTTAGCGCGTGGGGTAGATTTCACCCTCTAGGACGGCGCGTAAGGAAATCTCACTATGATCTCTGTAAACCTCTGGATACAAGCTATTTTTGGTGCAAAGATGGCGGTGGCACAACATTTTCTACAGGGTGAAATAGTTAATTTTTAGGGCGTGGGGTAGATTTCACCCTATAGGACGGCGCGTAAGGAAATCTCACTATGATCTCTGTAAACCCCTAGGTACAAGCCATTTTTGGTGCAAAGATGATGGTGGCACAACATTTCCTACAGGGTGAAATAATTAATTTTTAGCGCGTGGGGTAGATTTCACCCTCTAGGACGGCGCGTAAGGAAATCTCACTATGATCTCTGTAAACCTCTGGATACAAGCTATTTTTGGTGTAAAGATGGCGGTGGCACAACATTTTCTACAGGGTGAAATAATTAATTTTTAGCGCGTGGGGTAGATTTCACCCTCTAGGACGGCGCGTAAGGAAATCTCACTATGATCTCTGTAGACCTCTGGATACAAGCTATTTTTGGTGCAAAGGTGTTGGTGGCACAACATTTCCTACAGGGTGAAATAATTAATTTTTAGCGCGTGCGGTAGATTTCACCCTCTAGGACGGCGCGTAAGGAAATCTCACTATGATCTCTGTAAACCTCTAGATACAAGCCATTTTTGGTGCAAAGATAATGGTGGCACAACATTTCCTACAGGGTGAAATAATTAATTTTTAGCGCGTGGGGTAGATTTCACCCTCTAGGACGGCGCGTAAGGAAATCTCACTATGATCTCTGTAAACCTCTAGATACAAGCCATTTTTGGTGCAAAGATAATGGTGGCACAACATTTCCTACAGGGTGAAATAATTAATTTTTAGCGCGTGGGGTAGATTTCACCCTCTAGGAAGGCGCGTAAGGAAATCTCACTATGATCTCTGTAAACCTCTGGATACAAGCTATTTTTGGTGTAAAGATGGCGGTGGCACAACATTTTCTACAGGGTGAAATAATTAATTTTTAGCGCGTGGGGTAGATTTCACCCTCTAGGACGGCGCGTAAGGAAATCTCACTATGATCTCTGTAAACCCCTAGATACAAGCTATTTTTGGTGCAAAGATGATGGTGGCACAACATTTCCTACAGGGTGAAATAATTAATTTTTAGCGCGTGGGGTAGATTTCACCCTATAGGACGGCGCGTAAGGAAATCTCACTATGATCTCTGTAAACCCCTAGGTACAAGCCATTTTTGATGCAAAGATGATGGTGGCACAACATTTCCTACAGGGTGAAATAATTAATTTTTAGCGCGTGGGGTAGATTTCACCCTCTAGGACGGCGCGTAAGGAAATCTCACTATGATCTCTGTAAACCTCTGGATACAAGCTATTTTTGGTGTAAAGATGGCGGTGGCACAACATTTTCTACAGGGTGAAATAATTAATTTTTAGCGCGTGGGGTAGATTTCACCCTCTAGGACGGCGCGTAAGGAAATCTCACTATGATCTCTGTAAACCCCTAGATACAAGCTATTTTTGGTGCAAAGATGATGGTGGCACAACATTTCCTACAGGGTGAAATAATTAATTTTTAGCGCGTGGGGTAGATTTCACCCTCTAGGACGGCGCGTAAGGAAATCTCACTATGATCTCTGTAGACCTCTGGATACAAGCTATTTTTGGTGCAAAGATGATGGTGGCACAACATTTCCTACAGGGTGAAATAATTAATTTTTAGCGCGTGCGGTAGATTTCACCCTCTAGGACGGCGCGTAAGGAAATCTCACTATGATCTCTGTAAACCTCTAGATACAAGCTATTTTTGGTGCAAAGATGATTGTGGCACAACATTTCCTACAGGGTGAAATAATTAATTTTTAGCGCTCGGGGTAGATTTCACCCTCTAGGACGGCGCGTAAGGAAATCTCACTATGATCTCTGTAAACCTCTAGATACAAGCCATTTTTGGTGCAAAGATAATGGTGGCACAACATTTCCTACAGGGTGAAATAATTAATTTTTAGCGCGTGGGGTAGATTTCACCCTCTAGGACGGCGCGTAAGGAAATCTCACTATGATCTCTGTAAACCTCTGGATACAAGCTATTTTTGGTGTAAAGATGGCGGTGGCACAACATTTTCTACAGGGTGAAATAATTAATTTTTAGCGCGTGGGGTAGATTTCATCCTCTAGGACGGCGCGTAAGGAAATCTCACTATGATCTCTGTAAACCTCTAGATACAAGCTATTTTTGGTGCAAAGATGATGGTGGCACAACATTTCCTACAGGGTGAAATAATTAATTTTTAGCGCGTGGGGTAGATTTCACCCTATAGGACGGCGCGTAAGGAAATCTCACTATGATCTCTGTAAACCCCTAGGTACAAGCCATTTTTGGTGCAAAGATGATGGTGGCACAACATTTCCTACAGGGTGAAATAATTAATTTTTAGCGCGTGGGGTAGATTTCATCCTCTAGGACGGCGCGTAAGGAAATCTCACTATGATCTCTGTAAACCCCTAGATACAAGCTATTTTTGGTGCGAAGGTGATGGTGGCACAACATTTCCTACAGGGTGAAATAATTAATTTTTAGCGCGTGGGGTAGATTTCACCCTATAGGACGGCGCGTAAGGAAATCTCACTATGATCTCTGTAAACCCCTAGGTACAAGCCATTTTTGGTGCAAAGATGATGGTGGCACAACATTTCCTACAGGGTGAAATAATTAATTTTTAGCGCGTGGGGTACATTTCACCCTATAGGACGGCGCGTAAGGAAATCTCACTATGATCTCTGTAAACCCCTAGGTACAAGCCATTTTTGGTGCAAAGATGATGGTGGCACAACATTTCCTACAGGGTGAAATAATTAATTTTTAGCGCGTGGGGTAGATTTCACCCTCTAGGACGGCGCGTAAGGAAATCTCACTATGATCTCTGTAAACCTCTGGATACAAGCTATTTTTGGTGAAAAGATGGCGGTGGCACAACATTTTCTACAGGGTGAAATAATTAATTTTTAGCGCGTGGGGTAGATTTCACCCTCTAGGACGGCGCGTAAGGAAATCTCACTATGATCTCTGTAAACCTCTAGATACAAGCTATTTTTGGTGCAAAGATGATGGTGGCACAACATTTCCTACAGGGTGAAATAATTAATTTTTAGCGCGTGGGGTAGATTTCACCCTCTAGGACGGCGCGTAAGGAAATCTCACTATGATCTCTGTAAACCTCTGGATACAAGCTATTTTTGGTGCAAAGATGGCGGTGGCACAACATTTTCTACAGGGTGAAATAGTTAATTTTTAGTGCGTGGGGTAGATTTCACCCTCTAGGACGGCGGGTAAGGAAATCTCACTATGATATCTGTAAACCTCGAGATACAAGCTATTTTTGGTGCAAAGATGATGGTGGCACAACATTTCCTACAGGGTGAAATAATTAATTTTTAGCGCGTGGGGTAGATTTCACCCTCTAGGACGGCGCGTAAGGAAATCTCACTATGATCTCTGTAAACCTCTAGATACAAGCTATTTTTGGTGCAAAGATGATGGTGGCACAACATTTCCTACAGGGTGAAATAATTATTTTTTAGCGCGTGGGGTAGATTTCACCCTGTAGGACGGCGCGTAAGGAAATCTCACTATGATCTCTGTAAACCTCTAGATACAAGCTATTTTTTTTATTAGGAATTTTAAAGGCATCTGCCAAGTCAAGTGTGCCATGGAATCCCCTCAAAACAGGTGAATGGTCAATAGGACCACTCAAGGTGTTGGTGTGCAAAGGTCCAATACAAAATATACAGAGTGTTCTTTTCTGTGCCATCTCAAATTACTGAATTTTTGGAACTTTGTAGGGGTAAAAAATCATTTATAACAAAACCGCTCCACACACTATAAACGAACTAAATCTAAAAAATACAGAAGCCTGCCAGTGGCAGATGATGGTGGCACAACATTTCCTACAGGGTGAAATAATTAATTTTTAGCGCGTGGGCTGGATTTCACCCTCTAGGACGGCGCGTAAGGAAATCTCACTATGATCTCTGTAAACCTCTAGATACAAGCTATTTTTGGTGCAAAGATGATGGTGGCACAACATTTCCTACAGGGTGAAATAATTAATTTTTAGCGCGTGGGGTAGATTTCACCCTCTAGGACGGCGCGTAAGGGATTCATACTATGATCCCTGTAAATCTCTATTTACTTACATGCTATTTGTTGCGCGAAAACGATGGCGGCACAAAATTTTTTACCTTTTGAAATAATTAATTTTATCGCTTTGGGTGGGTGAATTAAATTAAATTTTAATGGCGGTTTTGGTATTGTTTTTAGCTGCCCGTACCTAATGTAATTGTCTGCTAACTTTACTTCAAGGGCAGCTGTTTAGCTGCCAAAATATTGACTGTTCAAAAAGGGCTGCTAACTTCACACCTAGAGCAGCCATTTTAGAGAAATGGCTGCTGAAAAATTGGCTGCCAGAAAATGGCTGCTAACTTCACACCGGTGCAATTTTTTTATAATTCCTACTTCTCCTTATTTTAAATAAAAATACGTCGGCGCGCCCCTGCAACGGCGACATTGAAATTGACCCTATACAAGGACGCACTAGTCCTTGGGGAAGCACTAGTACTAACTGCAGATCGTCGACATCGACCCTTTTAGACACCGCAATTTTTTTTATAATTTCTACTTCTCCTTATTTTAAATAAAAATTCGTCGGCGCGCCCCTGTAACGGCGACATTGAAATTGACCCTACACAAGGACGCAGTAGACCTTGGGGAAGCACTAGTACTAACTGCAGATCGCGGACATCGACCCGTTTAGACACCGCAATTTTTTTTATAATTTCTACTTCTCATTTTAAATAAAAATTCGTCGGCGCGCCCCTGTAACGGCGACATTGAAATTGACCCTATACAAGGACGCAGTAGCCCTTGGGAAAGCACTAGTACTATGTGCAGATCGCCGACATCGTCTCGTTTAGGCGCCGCAATTTTTATATAATTTCTACTTCTCCTTATTTTAAATAAAAATTCGTCGGCGCGCCCCTGTAACGGCGATATTGCAGTTGACCCTATACAAGGACGCAGTAGTCCTTGGGGAAGCACTAGTACTAAGTGCAGATCGCCGACATCCTCTCGTTTAGGCGCCGCAATTTTTTTTATAATTTCTACTTCTCCTTATTTTAAATAAAAATTCGTCGGCGCGCCCCTGTAACGGCGTCATTGAAATTGACCCTATACAAGGACGTAGTAGCCCTTGGGGAAGCACTAGTACTAAGTGCAGATCGCCGACATCGTCTCGTTTAGGCGCCGCAATTTTTTATATTATTTCTGTCTTCATATTTTAAATGAAAATTCAAGGGCGGGCTTCTTTAACAACAACATTAAAATTAACCTTATGCACGGACGCGATAGTCCAGGTACTGATACTAAGTGCGAATATCTCAATATTTTAATTCAAGAATATCGTGGACGTTATTACCGGGTACATCGTGGCTGGCCACGATTTGTGCGGCGTTGCCAATTATTTCATAGTGGCCGACCGTGGACGAAATTTACCAAACCGTGGCTACAAAGGGACAAGCTGCGAAAAGCCGTAATTCGACGGTACGAAAAAGAGCTTTCCCAAGAGGCAACAACTAATATGTTTGAAGATGATGAAGAAATGGATGTGGGTTTGAACACTTCACCAGCTGGTGTGGTTTCTAATGTCGATCCAATAAAATTTGAAGAAACAGCTACTCCGCAGAGTCAATCGCTGAGTGATCCATTCAACCGAAACTCAAGTCACGCTGATGGTATGGTAAGCCACTGTTCTCCCTTGTCGACAATTCCCGGAAGCCATTCTTAGAAAATAGGGGGCGATAGGGTGTGTGATGACGTACCATTAGCTAGGGTTACGGATGGCCGCCAGCAATTATTGGAAGAATCTCCAATGGAGGATCTGCATCATAAGTATTTCCAATACGTCAAGAAGTTCAGTTTGCCAAAAAGATGTTTCTAAGATCTTCGAAGAAGTTTCGTCTGTTGTGGTTCGCTTAGAAAAAGAGAACGAAATGCAAATAGGTGATGTAGTAGGTACGTCTGAATGCGTCAAAGAATTTAAAAGATCCGTCATTGAAGTGTGCTTCTTACAAAGATTGCGTTTACTTGGAGAGGACATTCAGTTTGGAAAAGGAAGAATTTTCAGCTATGTTCAACGAAAAGAAGCCGGTGATCTCTACATGGACCTACACGTTTTGGGCATTCGTTTTAAAAGTATTAATAACGCGTGCATATTGTATATCAAAGCAAAACGATATGTGGCGTCAAAAGATCACCTAAAAGTATAATATGCTTATTGTGGCCACAAAACCTGCAAGTTGTTTATAATATTCATCCAAGATTTTTCAATTGCGGAAGGAGATTCATATGAAGTTCGTGTATTTAGTTCTAATAAGGACTACAATCATCTCACGCCCCAAGCTTCCTATCTCAAGGGAGTTGCACGAACAATAATGAGAAAAGAGTTGAAAGATGTGAAAGCCTCAAAAATAAGAGAGGTAAAGGTTCTCGGAGCGTCAGCTACAGTTATTGAAGCAGGAAATTTGCAAAATGCGAAATCAGACGACGTCTTTCGAAAAGTGAGGTCTGAGCAGCTTAGTCTAAATGATAGAAGTATGCAGCGCCAAGATTTGAATTATGTTAAGTTGGTGGGACAACCATTTTATGTTTTTATTTTTAGTCTCGACCAACTCGAGATTGCTTTGCTCAACGAAGGACAAAGAGTCGTTCATTTGGATGCCACAGGAGGTGTTGTTAGAAAACCGAAACAAGTGCCAAAGAGAATATTTTATTACGCAGGTGTGATAAGAACATCGTTCAACGAGAGACCATGCCCGATTTTCGAATTGTATAGCTGTGATCACGATGCCACCTCTATAGGAATTTGGTTGGTAAAATTCAAGGCCTTCGCTATTTAGAAAAAAAAAAAATGGCCATTATTCGATGTAGTGGTAGGTAACAGATTATTCCAAGGCTATTATCAACGCCGTGCTATACTTTTGGAACAATATGGCAATGTTAGACTACTTGCAGTTTTCATTTGATCGCGTTTACGGCAAACTAAATGAGAAATCAAAAAAAGGTACGTTATTAAAAATATGCTGTTCTCATTTTTTTTAAATAGTTGCCAAAGATGTCACTAAAGATGTGGATAATGAGGGTAGCGCGAAATTCTTAAAAGAAACTGTGGCAGCTTGCATAAATTTTAACAAATTCGATGACGTCGTAGAGTGGTTTAAACAACTGTTAAGCTTATGTTGTTCTGGAGAAGCCTCGGGCGGAGCTGAGGGCTACGAAATATATACCGAAGAAAACATCGATGTTTTAAAAGCTAAAGACGAAAAATCCACCAAAGCTGTATACGAGGAAAGTCCCTTTTACATTTTTTTTTTGCAAATCAACGACGAAGTCCTCAAAAATTTACAAGCATGTACTGAACATACGCTGGAAACAAACCCTTATTACAACCCAAAATTTTATAATGTTATTTTGAAGAAATACTTACCTTTTCTTCCTCTTTGGTCACGACTATTAATAGACGGTGAACGAAAGAGTAATGCCATTATTGAAATTTGGAACGGGGTTATAAAAAAATAATAATTAACCAAGAACCTCGCCAAGAACATCTACCGAAATGTAGTCGAATGATAAGAACACTGAGGAAGAAAGTGTTGGCAATTTATAAAGAGTTAAAGCTTCGAATCCCTAAGCGCGCCTGTTCCACTATGGCGAGCAATAAGCGAGACTGTCGATCGGATTTGCTTGAATTGGAGACATGGGACAAAAAGCGGCCATTTAGGTCTCAAAGTAATTTCAGTGGAACTAATTTGAAAAAAATTCTTTCACAAATTCAGACAAAAGAAGCATCGTTGGGAGAAAGATGCAATTCTTATTTGCAGGCTTTAGCGGCCGTTGATGTTCACAAAATAGCAGCAGAAACTGTTGGTCAGCGCAATAACAAAATTTGGTTAGAGGAAAGAGCCCGACGTCTTACTGCATCGAATTTTGGACTTGTTTGCAAATTAACGAGTACTAAGAGCAAAATTAATTTGGTGACCCGCTTGGTTTGTTCAACGGCCGATCGACTCAACACTCAATCATGGAATAAAACACGAAAAAGGCCGCATCCAAGCTTATAAAGATTTGAAGCCACACGCAAAAGTTCGATCCGTAGGTTTGCTGGTGGATAAAAACGACTGTTTCTTGGCATGTTCTCCCGACGGATTGATAGATAATGACGGTGTATTGGAAGTGAAATGTCCGTATTCGGTCAAGGACAAACACCCATCTGAAGCATCGTATATGGACTCTAAGGGCAACCTCTCCAAAAATCACAATTAGTATTTTCAGGTACAAGGTATGTTACATATTACAGGAAGAGCCTGGTGTGATTTCCTAGTATGGACCTATGCTGGTGTCGTCATCCAACGTATATACCGCGACAACGATTTTTGGCTGAACGAAATGGCGGATAAATTAAAGGGCTTTTATTATTTATATATGTTACCCGAAATTGTGCAACCGATGTATCCCGAATAAAAACCCCGAAGAAAGAAAATGGACGCCTATAGTGTCACGAAGCGACGGAGACTTAAATGGTAATGGTCAAAATAAAAGTATTTTTTTTGCAAACGGTTTAATAAAAAATGCAAATTATTATGGCGATATTGGGAAAAATTATACGGTCGCCAACTTTTCGGATGCCAAATGGCCCGAACTGAAATTCAATGAATTTAATTCCTTGAATGGTAAGTCGTGGTTGGACGATGTAGTAATAAATTTAGCAATACATTGCTTGCTAAAAAACCAGAAAGCAAAGCCGAATTCATCGGTTTATAAACTTTTGACTGCGGATGAAACCTTCTCCATTATCTACTGTTTTGATTCGCTGCTCATAGATTTCTACTCAGACCTGCCGACTTTGACTAGAAATGACATTTTATTAATGCCGCCATCTGTTGGTAGAAACCACTGGTGTTTGGCGGTGGCCAATATTCAAAGTAAAACGTTCTGCTATATAGATCCTAGTGCTGCGCTACAACAAAAAAGACCCTACAAAAGACCAAAGAGGCAATGGACCAATTCAAAAAATTCTTAGATTCCTACAAGGAACATAGAAATATTGAACTGGGAGAGGACAATGAGTGGGAAGTCAACGTAATTGACCACATAATAGAAAGGGATACATATAATTCCGGGGTATTTATAATATATTTCGCACAACAAATAATAAACGGTAACTCCTTAAGTGAACAGGAGAATATAGATGTATTTAGAGAAACAATCAAGAAGCTAATTCTGGAAAACTCCGATAAAATAAATAATCACTGTCTAATATGTAACACAACTCCAAATCATCGAAACTGTTGGACATGTTCATTGTGTGCGAGAATTACTCGGAGAATTATCGACACCGATTGTTATCCAGATACCAAGGTATGCCCTTTATGTCGAAATCAAAAAAACATAGATCAGAATAATTCAAAGTTTGACTTTGGGGGTACTTTTTTAGTTTTACGCTTTTTAGCAGGTATACGTTTTTTCTGCAAGATTCTTTTAATTTTTAACTCCTGGGGAAGCATTCCCACGAAACATGTTTTCCACCAGGTCTGATTTCAGGCCGCGACCGCGCTTTCTTGCTAGAATTTTTTTATGATATTTTTTACCCCTGCGAAAAAACCAACTTCCCGACCATGACCTCCCCCTATGGTGGTTTCTTGGGGATGCTTTCTACATTTTCTACGCACGGTGTGATTCCACGTCGCGACGCCGTTTTCTTGCTAGAAATTTTTTTGTGTTACTTTTGACCCCTGCGAAAATCCAACGGCCCGACCATGATCTCACCCTATGGTGGTTTCTTGGGGATGCTTCCTACATTTTTTACGCACGGTGTGATTCCACGCCGCGACGCCGTTTTCTTGCTAGAATTTTTTTATGTTATTTTTGACCCCTGCGAGAAAACCAACGGCCCGACCATGACCTCACCCTATGGTGGTTTCTTGGGGATGCTTCCTACACTTTTCACGCAAGGGGTGATTCCACGCCGCGACGCCGTTTCCTTGCTAGAAATTTTTTTGTTATTTTTGACCCCTGCGAAAAAAACAAAGTTCCGACCATGATCTCACCCTATGGTGGTTTCTTGGGGATGCTTCCTACATTTTTTACGCACGGTGTGATTCCACGCCGCGACGCCGTTTTTTTGCTAGAAATTTTTTTGTTATTTGTGACCCCTGCGAAAAAATCAAAGGCCCGACCATGATCTCACCCTATGGTTGGGGATGCTTCCTACACTTTTCACGCAAGGTGTGATTCCACGCCGCGACGCCGTTTCCTTGCTAGACATTTTTTTATGTTATTTTTGACCCCTGCGAAAAAACCAAACGCCCGACCATGATCTCACCCTATGGTGGTTTCTTGGGGATGCTTCCTACACTTTTCACGCAAGGTGTGATTCCACGCCGCGACGCCGTTTTCTTGCTAGACATTTTTTTATGTTATTTTTGACCCCTGCGAAAAAACCAAACGCCCGACCATGATCTCACCCTATGGTGGTTTCTTGGGGATGCTTCCTACACTTTTTACGCACGGTGTGATTCCACGCCGCGACGCCGTTTTCTTGCTAGAATTTTTTTTATGTTATTTTTGACCCCTGCGAAAAAATCAAAGGCCCGACCATGATCTCACCCTATGGTGGTTTCTTGGTGATGCTTCCTACACTTTTCACGCAAGTTGTGATTCCACGCCGCGACGCCGTTTTTTTGGTAGAAATTTTTTTGTGTTATTTTTGACTCCTGCGAAAAAACCAACGATCCGACCATGATCTCACCCTATGGTGGGTTCTTGGGGATGATTCTTACACTTTTCACGCAAGGTGTGATTCCACGCCGCGACGCCGTTTTCTTGGTAGAAATTTTTTTGTGTTATTTTTGACCCCTGTGAAAAAACCAACCCTATGGTGGTTTCTTGGGGATGCTTCCTACACTTTTTACGCACGGTGTGATTCCACGCCGCGACGCCGTTTTCTGAATTTTTTTGTGTTATTTTTGACCCCTGCGAAAAAACCAAACGCCCGACCATGATCTCACCCTATGGTGGTTTCTTGGGGATGCTTCCTACACTTTTCAGGCAAGGTGTGATTCCACGCCGCGACGCCGTTTTCTTGGTAGAAATTTTTTTGTATTATTTTTGACCCTGCGAAAAAACCAACTTCCCGACCATGATCTGACCCTATGCTGGTTTCTTGGGGATGCTTCCTACACTTTTCACGCAGGGTGTGATTCCACGCCGCGACCGCGTTTTCTTGCTAGAATTTATTTTATGTTATTTTTGACCCTTGCGAAAAAAACCAATAGCCCGACCATGATCTCACCCTATGGTGGTTTCTTGGGGATGCTTCCTACACTTTTCACGCAAGGTGTGATTCCACGCCGTGACGCCGTTTTCTTGCTAGAATTTTTTTTATGTTATTTTTGACCCCTGCGAACAAACCAACGGTCCGACCATGATCTCACCCTATGGTGGTTTCTTGGGGATGCTTCCTACACTTTTCACTCAAGGTGTGATTCCACGCCGCGACGCCGTTTTCTTGCCAGATTTTTTTTTGTTATTTTTGGCCCCTGCGAAAAAACCAACGGTCCGACCATGATCTCACCCTATGGTGGTTCCTTGGGGATGCTTCCTACATTTTTTACGCATGGTGTGATTCCACGCCGCTACGCCGTTTTTTTGCTAGAAATTTCTTTATGTTATTTTTGACCCCTGCGAAAAAACAACGGTCCGGCCATGATCTCACCCTATGGTGGTTTCTTGGGGATGCTTCCTACACTTTTCACGCAAGTTGTGATTCCACGCCGCGACGCCGTTTTCTTGGTAGAAATTTTTTTGTGTTATTTTTGACTCCTGCGAAAAAACCAACGATCCGACCATGATCTCACCCTATGGTGGGTTCTTGGGGATAATTCTTACACTTTTCACGCAAGGTGTGATTCCACGCCGCGACGCCGTTTTCTTGGTAGAAATTTTTTTGTGTTATTTTTGACCCCTGTGAAAAAACCAACCCTATGGTGGTTTCTTGGGGATGCTTCCTACACTTTTTACGCACGGTGTGATTCCACGCCGCGACGCCGTTTTCTGAATTTTTTTGTGTTATTTTTGACCTCTGTGAAAAAACCAAACGCCCGACCATGATCTCACCCTATGGTGGTTTCTTGGGGATGCTTCCTACACTTTTTACGCACGGTGTGATTCCACGCCGCGACGCCGTTTTCTGAATTTTTTTGTGTTATTTTTGACCCCTGTGAAAAAACCAAACGCCCGACCATGATCTCACCCTATGGTGGTTTCTTGGGGATGCTTCCTACACTTTTCAGGCAAGGTGTGATTCCACGCCGCGACGCCGTTTTCTTGGTAGAAATTTTTTTGTATTATTTTTGACCCTGCGAAAAAACCAACTTCCCGACCATGATCTGACCCTATGCTGGTTTCTTGGGGATGCTTCCTACACTTTTCACGCAGGGTGTGATTCCACGCCGCGACCGCGTTTTCTTGCTAGAATTTATTTTATGTTATTTTTGACCCTTGCGAAAAAAACCAATAGCCCGACCATGATCTCACCCTATGGTGGTTTCTTGGGGATGCTTCCTACACTTTTCACGCAAGGTGTGATCCCACGCCGTGACGCCGTTTTCTTGCTAGAATTTTTTTTATGTTATTTTTGACCCCTGCGAACAAACCAACGGTCCGACCATGATCTCACCCTATGGTGGTTTCTTGGGGATGCTTCCTACACTTTTCACTCAAGGTGTGATTCCACGCCGCGACGCCGGTTTCTTGCTAGAATTTTTTTTGTTATTTTTGACCCCTGCGAAAAAAACAACTTTCCGATCATAATCTAAACCTATGGTGGTTTCTTGGGGATGCTTCCTACACTTTTCACGCAAGGTGTGATTCCACGCCGCGACGCCGTTTTCTTGCTAGATCTTTTTTATGTTATTTTTGACCCCTGCGAAAACAAACTGCCTGCTCATGATCTACCTGAATACGTACACAGACCTATATAGCTAACGAAGCTATATAGGTCTGTGATACCTATATGGCCGTTGGCCGTTTCAGGCGAATATCTTTTTCCATTTTCCTCCCGATGTAATTCCCATCCGCGCATTTTTTCCTTATTCATTTTTTAAAAATGCAATTTCGAATCGTTGCTAGCAACGTTTCTGAACCTTTGGCCGCGTTTTTACAGTGTTGCCAAATCGGAAACCGTTGCTGAGAAAACCGTTGCTGTCTTCACACTGGTAAGAAAAACTTTAAACTGAAAACTCTAAATAAATTTTAAAAATATATTACTAATACCTAAAGCGTTGAGTGAAGGAATAACAAGAGGCGCATCCGAGGGCGCATCTAATGCGGAGATTTCGAGCCAGATTTCTACGCCCCGGCCAACTGCTTTAGGGCGACCTCGAGGGCGACTTAATCAACGAGAAACCGCATCAAGTCGTCCTAAAACAGTTGACCGGGATCTATCGGCACCTCGATCGGCACTGACATTTATGTCCCGGGCGACGCCTTAGGACGACACGATCGATGAGAAACCGCTTCAATTCGTCCTAAAACAGTTGACCGTGATTTATCGGCATTGAGATTGTGGACTCGCTATTATACGTGACGGTAGCGCCTCTTATTATTCTTCACTCAACGCCTAAAGTCTATCCAAGTTACAGTGGTAGTAGATATAAACAAAGTCACATGACCGCCTTGCGATCGATTACCAGGGTCGGACTAATATGAGATTCCAAGTGGCTTGTAATTCTTTTAGAAGTTCTGAAATTTTTGTTTCTACCTTTCGTGGATCTTCATAAATTTCCTTAAATGAAGTAGCGAAATAAATTTACAGAATATACTGCTCGCGAACCGATCTAAAATATGCAGGAAACTCGACTGAGGGAAGAGCCGGCCCTGCATTCTGCTCGCAGCGTAAACACGACATTTTATGACGGCCAGACCAATAAGGGAATAGGTCACGTGGTGGACAGTGTTTTGATCCACTGCCTCTGTAACTTGGATAGACTTTAGGTACCTATTTTATTTGCCAAATAAATCGGTAACAAGACAAAATAAAATATAAAATAATAAGTAGGTACTTATTCTACAGAGTGTAACAAAAAAGTGGGTATAATCACCTGTTCAAGTCGAGGTTGAAGTATCCCGCAGAATAAAACTGGTAAAAATACCTAATAATTTTACTTGATAATATTTTTTTCAGGTTACTGTTCTGTATTTGAAGAATCTGCCAATAATGTATTCAAGTGAACAGATCCATACACTTGTTTCCACCATAGTGGGAGATAGTGTTAAGAAAACCCATAAAATAAATCATTTTGCTTTCATTCATTTCGCTAATCGCAAGGAAGCGGAACGGGCGATAGATAAATTAGAAGGTAAGTGATAATTACAACGAGAACGAGTAAAAATAATTTACTCAGGTACTATAGGAAGTAGGACCGGAAATGCTTAATAAAAAAGGTACCCAGTTTATTAAAATTTATGTTCCTAATTTGTCTTGACGTTTTTACTAATATAAATTGGAAAACTAGTTGCGAAATATTTCTGAAAGTAATTTAAGTATTCAATCTTCTGGTGGATTTTAAGGGTGGTTGAGGGGTAGTTTGTGATGAACAAATTATTTAGATGAGTGTGGTGCGTTAAGCTGCTCATTACCAGTAACTTTAGCTCCAAAAATGTATCCTTTGATTTTTCCGCTTGTTAAGGGTAGTTGGGAAAAAATGTTTTCAAGGAAAGTAGTAGTAGTCTCAATTTTTGAATTAAACGATTAGATGTAGTGTGAGGGTTGCATCTCCCAACTACATCCCATCCCCACCAATCTATTTAAATAGCTAAGTATATAGGAATTGTGAGGCTCAACTACGATCATTAAGAGTGGTTACTTGTGCGCAACAAGAAACATGTCCTCAAATAATCTAAATAATAATTTGTTGCTGAAAAATCTGGTTAGCGTTCGAGACTTGGAAGTAAATGAAAAATTTGAGGTCCAGAGTTTTAAGAGAATAAATACTAAGTATGGTGAAAAGGTGGCTGTAGAATTTGCAGACTTC
This sequence comes from Pseudeuparius sepicola, assembly GCA_963920635.1. Classification (NCBI taxonomy): domain Eukaryota; kingdom Metazoa; phylum Arthropoda; class Insecta; order Coleoptera; family Anthribidae; genus Pseudeuparius; species Pseudeuparius sepicola. The sequence continues at coordinate 37,467,002 of OY987302.1, read as the reverse complement.
GAATTCTACCCCAGAGGTTTACGGAAGAATTAACACATGAACAAATAGATGAGCTGAATGAACCTGAACAAAGGGTACTTTTTAAGCAGCTTGGGCCCTGTTGGAAAAACGACTAACATTATATTTACTTGTGAAGAATGACCTACGAGAGATTGGAACGATATATGGAAGAATTGGAAAAGTAGAAAAGCATCATTATTATCGAGTGTGAAAACGGTTTTCATCCATGGTTAAAAAAAACCATTCACGAAAAAATATGGCAACAGTGCATTTATCACGCGAAACGCTCTCTCCGCGGGCATCCACGGTTCTGTTTTAATCATAAAACCTTATCAAATCTTCTTCCAACGCAGCTAATTTTAAATTTTTGGCGATATGTACAATATTGCTGATAAACGGCAGCAGGATTATGGTCTTCACTTGGACGAGTTCAAAATCTTTGGACGACAATTTGGGGGATGCTGTAATTTAAAAATTTGAAAGATTCCCGTTTTTTTGCAAATAAAAATTACTGGCCGCTTTATCGGAAGATGTGCGCTATTCTTGTTATGATAGTTGTTAAATATTCGCTAGTGTATGCCCTTCACCTGGACCAGTTCAAAACCTTTGGCCGGCGATTTGGGGGGAAGCTGTAATTAGGAATCTTGAAAAATTCGCGTTTTATTCGCAAATAAATATTACTGACCACTTTATCGAGAGATGTGCGCTATTGCCGATACAATTAATTTTAGGTAGTTTCTGGAAACATTTATCCCTAGGTCAGCCAATAGTTCGACACTAACTTCGACATATTCCTGGTTAATCTCATTAGGATGCCTCCCGTGCAGCGGCTTCTCTAACCATATTTGTAATTTATCGTTGTCGGTTCGGTGGTGATTTTGATTTTGATTTCAGACATAGCGGTATTGAGATGTCTGCTCCGCATATAGCTCGATGTAGTGTGAGCTGTTGGCCTGCCTGTGGAAATAATTACGATGATTTAATATTTGTTGGTCTCATTGCTGTTAAGGTCTGCCAATCCTCTTCCTCCTAGTTGACGCGGCAAAGTTGTTCTTTCTACGGCACTGCAGGGATGATGTTTATGAGCCTTTGTCCTAACTTTTCACTGAAGGTTGTTGATGTCCGTGTTGGTCCAATTCACTATTCCGAACGAATTCCTGCTGTTAAGATTAGTCTGCACCACTTTTACTTACTTTTTGATGAATTCATGCGTTAAATCTCTCTTCGTTGTTCGATGGTCTATCCTGTAAGCCTGTTTAATCCAAAGATACTTGTATGTATCTCCCGTGCTCATTCCTTCGATCTCCTGGACGTCCTGGATCTCGTGTGCGCCTTGTTCGAGTTTTCCCCTGAGGATGTTAAAGAGTGCGGCATTTGTCCAGTCCCAACTGCATTCCGATGTCCCTGGAGAACTTCTCTACTACAATTTTAAACATTTGCGTTAGTTGGTTTTTGGTTGCGGCCATCAGTTTTAAACCATCTATATGCAATAGATGATTCAAAAGCGGACTGAGTGAGTCTCCTTGGAAAATCCCTCTTCGAATATGGATTGTGTCCGTCTCCATGTTACTGCTTGTAGTTCTGAGTTGTATCTTAGGGCGCCAGGTGTTCTAAAAAGGAGACTGTGTGAGGATATGTTTTATACAGTTTTAGGATACCTGTGCATACGTTGCACCCTTCGTAAGAAACAATGACATTTTCAGAGGATCGAGCAAGGTTTCATTAATTAAGACAGTCAGTTGCTCATGGTATAATATCCACAACTTCTTAATCCAATAATTTTGGACATGATCTGGACCTGGTGCCTTCCAGTTGTGGGAGTCCTTGATGGTATTGGAGACCCATCTGTTGTGAATGGCTCATGTTGCTTCTGATTAAATTTATTGCATATTTACCTCGCACTCTTTACTGATCCAACTCGCACTGATATTGCATGTACCTGCTGTGGCAAGTTGATTTCCCCAAAAATCACCGGCTAGGGTAACTCGTATTTGTGGCATCAGCAGAGTACGGTAGAAATTTTTTTCTGATTGTTCGAAGAGTTCGTTGTCTCGTTTCCGGTTGTTACTGGCCTTGTATCTTCTCAGACGTCCTGCAAAAACAAGGTTTTTGTTTTAATGTATAACATTGTTGAGTAGTGATGTTCGGCGGGTCGTATTGAGAATGCCTTTGGGCGCTGCTGATTATTGCCTGCACCGCCCTCTGGATCTTTCTAGTTCGAACTCCTCTGGTATATTCCGGAGTTGTCCTATGTCTTTACGAAAACTCTCGATCTTCCGATGTAGTCGTATCTCCCAGTGAGCCATTCGTGGTTCTGGTCTTGCACGATTAGACTCTTGGGCCGTGCGAATCTTTGCTCCCATTACAGTGGTGATTGCCGTTGTGGCACAGTAGATTAGCATGTGCACTCGCATGTGCAGATTTTCTAATGTTTGTGCCTCTGATTTTTTTTCTACCGACGTGCAATGAAAATCGATAACTATTGAAGATTACCTTTTCAACGGGAAAAAAGTCGCTCCCAAAATTCGAAAAATCGCTTTTGGTATTCCGCCGCTTTTCTCCTAATCGACATCGCCGACTAAAGTCGGTTTTGAAATATTCTCGTCCTCCGATTTTCTCCTAATCGACATCGCTGACTAAAGATTTCGAAATCGTTCGGCATCCTTCAACCAGCATACCGCACGTTTCTAGGTAAAGTGGCCAGTAGTTTTTATTTGTGAAAAAAAACGCATTTTTTTCAAGATTTTGAAATGCAACTTCCTCCCAAATCGCCGCGCCGGCCAAAGGTTTTGAACTAGTCTAGGTGAAGGGCATACACTAGCGAATATTTGGCGACTATCGGCAATAGCGCACATCTCCTGATAAAAGGGCCAGTAATTTTTACTTGACGCGAATTGTTCAATATTTTTAATTGCAGGTTCCTCCCAAATCGCCTGCGAAAAGTTTTGAACTGGCCCAGGTAAAGGGCATACACTAGGTACCAAATATTTAGAAATTATCGGCAATAGCGCACATCTCCCGCTAAAGGGGCCAGTAATTTTTATTTGCCAAAAACGCGAATTTTTCAAGATTCTTAATTGCAGCTTCCTCCAAAATCGCCGGCTAAAGGTTTTGAACTGGTCCAGGTGAAGGGCATACACTAGCGAATATTTATCAACCATCGGCAATGGCTCACATCTCCCGGTAAAGGGGCCAGGAAGTTTGCGAAAAAACGAAAATTTTCCAAGTCAGGAGGAAGTTCAATGCTCGGTGGCAAGGAACCGATTTTTGGAGGTGTTGCAGTTTTATGCTATTTGGCTTGCTTCCTGCCTTTTGTAAAATAACTACTTAAAATATATTTCAACTTAAGCAAATCTAAAATAATATGATATAACTAACCTAAACTCTGTTCAACGAATGTTCATACCTACGTCACAGCTCTCGCTTTTGTCTTTTTCATGGATATACGATGGATATCGTCGTATATTCAGGAGTCGGACAAGGACGGGAGTTGTTACGTAGGTAGGTATGAACATTCGTTGAACAGAGTTTATATATTTATTACATTACATCTTTTATGTACTTCTAGAAACTTATCACTACCTAATTCAATTACTCTATTAGGAAATTTATCGTCTATCACCTATCTTTTTTTTTAATATGTAATACTTTATCACCTAATTTATATTGAATATATTTCCACTTTTTGTTATAACTAATTTTCCAAGTATCTTTAGTTTTTATTAAATTATTTATAGCATCCCTACAGGCTTGCTGTTATCGATATTTTAGTTGTAAAGGATAATTTTCAAAATTGCATAGTAGATCTTTAGATTTTGAGATATTTGATGGTATATTACATGATTTTCCAAATACCAGTTCGTAGAGTGTATATTTTGACAATGAATGAACTGTATTATTGTAGGAAAAGCACCAAAATGGTATCCAAGAACCCCATGTTTCTAGATTTTTATTTATGTGGATTCTCAGAAATGCTCCTAAAGATTTATGGGTGTTTTCAAGTGAGCCTAAAGTTTCATGGTGGTAAGCTGTTGAATTTAGCTGAGAAATTTTCGGTAGTTCGCATGTATTTTTAAACGTTGAAGATAAAAATTCCGTAGCCTGATCTGAAACTATTGATTCTGGGATATCGTATCTCAGAATAAAGTTTTCTTGAAATGCCTTAGCTACACTTTCAGTTTCTTTATTTTGCAATCGAAAACATTCCACAAATTTACCAAGTTCACATTGCAGAGTGAGTATACAGGGTGTATCGGTCATCAGTACATTAATTTTAACTACGTAATCAGGGAGCCCCATAAAGCCGGAAAACGCAAAAAAAAATTTACTCGATGTTTAGAAAATGGGGCAAATCAATATTTGCCCTTCCTAATGTAACGCTGTTGGATTCTCGCCAAAAGTGCTTAGCGGGAAGGTCTTTCCCCTTCCTACGCGAATTGAGGAGAACCACATTAGAGTGGGAGAGGAAATTTGGCGATGTTGTCTCATTTAGAGTGGAATAAAAATTAGGTATAGGTTACCTTTGAAAATTATTCCTGTTGGTAAGTTTGCTATCCCATGAACTGGTTATTGCTTTCTACATGCGCGCTCAAAAATAATTATTTAACAAACACATCACTTTGCCGATATTTTAAGTACCTAGGAAGCGGAAATTTCAAGAATGCTTGTAAAAAGAACTTCTACCGAGACAGACATAAGTACACCTTCAAATCAAACGTACACTCCTATCCGAGTATTTTCTTATTTGAATAGTTAGTTAGGCTTCGATAAATTATTAGAAAAAATATTTTTACACGGGTGCGATTTGTTCAAACGCCGATAGACGTTTGGCTTAAAAGACGTTTATTAGTAATAACACTATCGAAAACGGCCGCTGCCTTCAAAATAACGCACTTTTTCATATTAGGAATAGCACTTTGAGTCTTAAAGCGGATGTGGCATTTCAAAATACTGCGATAAATACAAATTACTTTGACGGGCCGGGGAGAACACCGAGTCGCTGACCAGCTTGACAGCAGCTGACTGTGCTGACCGAAAGACGACTGCGCCGCCTCCCAAAACAGTGTCACCGTTGCCACTCTAGGACAAAAAACTGTTCCAAGCGCAGACTCGGCTAACGCCCCGTCCGGAAAGAGCAATGATTCGTCCTGAAAAACTTCATTTTAGGTACTTGTAACAAAAATAACTACCTATTCCTTAGAAATTCTGCCAATTTTAAATTATATTCCAATCCAATTAGTTTTAATTAAAATAAATTTCTTTCTTGAAATCGGCAGTAAAGTGTCCCAAAATCGCCATTAAAAGCTCAGAAATCGGCATTAAAGTAGCCCATTATTGAACGATTTTTTCAGTAAGTAGGCTTTGGTATAAATATTTTAGTAGGTTTGAATATCGAGAGATTTGCTGTGGAGGCTGCACAAAAGGCAGCAATTTGGTTTGTCTGTTCGAAGACGCCGTGTCTTATCTTACTTGACCTAGGTAGAGCGATCGTCAAAGTCAAGCAACGTCGCGCGCAATTGTTTCATGGACGGGTGATCCCTTATGATTATTTTCTTGGCTAATAAAACATTTTTTTCCGATTTCAAAAAAATATAATACGTACCTCGGCACTGAAGTTCTTTTTATGAATCGTGGTTTATTTGCCTCAGCCAGAGGCCTCGGCAACTAAATTCCACATGAGTCATAAAAAGTTGAACTTCAGTGCCTTGGTACATAAATAACTATTTTACAGGTTTTCACTATTATAGCGGCAATTTTGCCAGTACCGGGCTGGCAAAACGAAAAGCCGCCACATCCTGGTGTGACAGGTTGCCACATTACATGGCAGTTGTAACAATAGTAAGCAACCCATAATACTTAAATATTCTGTGTTGCATACTCCTAAAAATATGATTTTTTATTTTCTAGGTATCCTTAAATTCAAAGAATTGCAAAACCAAATTTTATAATTTTACACAAACTGAAATATCAAAATCTAACCAGTCTCATTTTTCATAATTTTAAACCACTTCCACTACAAGTTAAAAAAATAATTAAATCCTATTGTAACAAATAGAATTGACGTGGCTAGTTTAAATTGTGAAACACAAATAAAGTTGTCTCCAGAAATTTCTAGGGGACAAGAGCCGCCCCCCTCCCCCCGACGCACGTCACTGTTGGAAATATCTTTGTTTAGATTATCGAAAACAGAAAACTTTCTTATAACGAATGCTTTGTATTCTGTTATTTCACGTCACGTGGTGCGCACCTGTAAATAGTATACTCGTCTTGCAGAATGATGGGACCTCAGAATTATTGACACATTAGTTAATTCCAACCGACAAATTAGAGATGCCAGGGTCGTATTTTATTTTTTGTTACAATTTTTTGTTTACGCCATAAAACGCAGAAATGTATTGCTGCTTCTTTCAAAATTGTTTGTCTGGGCGTCTAGACAGACACAATACAAAAATAGATCGATTTTGTTCAGATTAGACTTTTGTAAACGTCCAAAAAAATCAACTTACCCAAATACGCTCTGATACGTCCTTGATTTTTCCTGTCATTCCAGGTAATCTAGAGAGTTTGGCAAACGTCAAATGAACTGTGAACGTCCTCGCTATTCGGCGAAATGACTAAATTCTGTGAATCCCTGCGTCTCTCTGACTTTTTGAACAGAATAATTGGTGGCGAGTGGCGACACTGACAACACTCTTAAATAAAATACATCTAAAAACACGTAGGGTTTTTGCAAGATGACAGAATTTTTAACAATGAATAATAAGAAAACGTAACCGTTTTTTTAAAAATATACATTTATAAATACATCAGTGTTAAAAAATCACCAAAAACAAGGATATTTAAAGAAATGTTCACCAGATCGGCCCAAAAATCACCAAATGTAGTGAATTGTCGCAAATTATGTATAAGCGGGGATCACCTGCCAGCTGATTTTAGTCGACGCCGAGGTCGAGGACCGGAGATATTATTAAGGGAGTGTTTGCAGAATGCAAACAACGCTGCGGATCGAATATCGGCGGCAATCAATTCGGGAACGTTCGTCCGCGTAGTTCAAAGGCTTCGACGATTTGGTACTGGTCGAAAATCGAATCTGGTCTAAATTTGGTGGAAAACGAGCCTGAAATTAACACACGGGCAATTTCGAGGAGACTACTATCCGTTATCAAGTTACCCACACGATTGCTTGGATAATACTTAAGGAGAAATCCTTTTATCCTTACCACATTCAAAATGTCCACGCATGGGAACCAGCCAATGTTCCTGCTCGATGAGAATTTTGCAACTGGTTTTAAAAACAAACCGGTAGTAGATCCCCCTTTTTCTAGCAAAATTCTGTGGAGGGACGAGTGCTGTTTCACACGATGCGGCATTTTTAACTTGTAGGTAGGTATATTTTCTAAAATTTATTTGTGGCGTAAACAGATCCAGTGAATTTTAATTGGGTTTTTCGCCACCAAACTGGTTAAAAGACAACTTTTTCAAGTTGCCTGGAAAATTATAATAAATTCTTAACAGTAAATGAACTAAACTTTGAACTTGTAACTCAAAAAATATCTTCAACAAATTTATTTCCTGAGCTTTCGGAGAATAAATCTTCCTCCTTTCTCAAAGATCATGTCACGTCAAAGTGAAATGTCAGATTAATAAATTTCAGGTTAAAATGTCATGACAACAGAAACAATAGCCAATAGCCTATCTACCGGTCTGATATTGTACCCTGTGTTCTACCTAATTATTTATACTAACTTCTCTTTGAATAAGTCGCAATAATATTTTACTGAATTCCACTGAACATTCAGCAACACAGTTGTCTGTATTTCCTAGAACAAATGCTGATTCTTTAATTTTTCGTCTATTTCCTACTTCTTCTTTGTGAATTGGTTTGGAACTATTCCACAAAATCCTATGATTGTTATTAAAAGAGTGTTCACTTACTTTCGACTTCGAAATTTGATTTTGCCTGATATAATTTTTATGTTCTTTTAAACGAACGTTAAATGGCCTACAAGTCTCCCCAACATAGAACTTTCCACGTTCGCAAGGAATTTTATAAATGCAATTTTTTGAACTTTGTACCTCAGTAAATGATTTCGTTTAAACTAGCATGGATCTTAATGTATTTTTGGTTTTAAATAGGTACTGTTCTGATACTAAAACGATTGCCTATGCGTTTTAGCTTATCTCAGGAATATAAGGAATAATTAAATTTACTGGTCGGTCCACCGGATTTATTTCTCTAATTCTATTAGCATTGTTATTTTGTTAAGTAATTTTAATTACTCACATTTTGAGACAAAAATTATTTAGAAATATTTATCACAATGGCATAGTTATTAGGCTTATTGCGCAAATGCTAATAACGTCCATTGTGATCAATCTTTTTAAATAATTTTTGTCTCAAAATGTGAGTAATTGCTTAGATTAAAATATGTATTGACAAAAAATTTAAAATTATGCGTGTTGCTCTCTAAAGATCGAAAAAAGAAATTTTATGGGTCAAAATATTGAATCACCACGCACGTGCAGTACATTGAGCCTTACTAATATGATGATTGGAATTAAAATGGAGATATCTATTAGTATGTGTTGGTTTTCTATACACACTAGTTTCTACACTATCTGATTTCAGTATAGAAACATCTAAGAAAGGTAATTGATTATTATTTTCAGTTTCTAAGGTAAACTTAATAGAAGTTTCTTGCGAGTTTATGAAATTTAATAATGAATTTAAATCATCTACTCCATGTTCCCATATAACAAACATGTCATCTACATATCTCCACCAAACATTAAGTTGGGGAACATATCTAGTCAACTCATTTTGTTCAAAATCTTCCATAAATAAATTGCTTATGAATGGTGATAAAGGCCATTCCAAATTCCTGCTGGTAAAATTCATTTCCTAGTTGAAAATAGTGGTTTTAACACAGTGTGTTGTTAGTTCTAATATTGCACCTATATTCAAATTTGTCCTTTCTACTAAAGTCTGATCATTTTCTAACTTTCTGCGTAAAATATTCAATGATTTGTCAACAGGGACATTAGTAAAAAGACTAACCACTTCAAAGCTAGCTAATATACAATAATGATCCGGAAATTGATGTTCCCTAATTTTTTCCAAAAAATGATTACTGTTTCTGATAAATGAATTTGAGTTTCCTACTGACGGATTGACAATTTTAAGTAAATATTTTGCCAACGAATGACATGGTGCATTTATTGAACTTACAAATATATATCAAATTTCGAAGAATATATGTGAACACTCTTTTAATAACAATCATAGGATTTTGTGGGATAGTTCCAAACCAATTCTCAAAGAATAAGTAGGAAATAGACGAAAAATTAAAGAATCCGCATTTATTCTAGGAAATGCAGACAACTGTGTTGCTGAATGTTCAGTGGAATTCAGTAAAATATTATTGCCACTCATTCAAAGAGAAGTTAGTATAAATAATTAAGTAGAACACAGGGTACAATATCAGACAGGTGGCTAGGCTATTGTTTCTGTTGTCATGACATTTTAACCTGAAATTTATTAATCTGCCATTTCACTTTGACGTGACATGATCTTTGAGAAAGGAGGAAGATTTATTCACAGAAAGCTCAGGAAACAAATTTGTTGAAGATATTTTTTGAGTTACAAGTTCAAAGTTTAATTCATTTACTGTTAAGAATTTATCAATTTTCCAGGAACTTGGAAAAGTTGTCCTTTAACCAGTGTGGTGGCGAAAAGCCCAATTAAAATTCAATGGATTGTAGGTAGGTATAGTATTTCTAAAGTCACTTGGAACGGCATAAAAACGCTTGGGCGGCGTTTTCTTTGTAAAACAAAACGGAGTCTTAGGCGGCGTGCGGCACTTAATAATATTATAAAAATTTTATTTAAATGCTCTAAAAAAGAACAAAATAAACATTGAAACAATTCAAACCAAAGCAAACCAATAATTTTGTTTTCACAAAACAACACCACACAAAAATCTATACACAAAAGCAAAATCCTTAATATAAAGCGCAATCCTTATTTCCGTGCACGGCACTGGTTATACTAGCTTAACTGGCAAACGTCGACACCTGCTCGATGAATCTCCGAAACGCCGACCAATCAAATCGCTAGGCCCGCTTCCTTATTGGCTGCCTCCTTGATTAGGTCGACGTTGACCGCATAAAAACCTTTGAATTTTATACGGGTGATTTCTGCTGATAAGTCTGGTATTTTTACCAGTAGCAGAGCGTGGCAAATGCTATGAAATAGATCGCGCCCCGTATATCACTGTGTTCCAAGTGAGTTCATTTATATTTTACCAGGGTAGCTCGAGAACAGGCGTCTCGGCAATAAAATACTCAGAAAAATAAAAAACAGAAATGGCATCTGTAAAGTGAAATGTTTGTACAAGTAAAGTGACTTAAACTTTACTGCCAAAGTTAATAAAAATTTTAAAATGACAAAATAACTACCACCCAAAATAACCTGCCAATTATATAACATTTTCTTGCTGTTCCCTATAGTTACTCTAAATTAGTTATGGCATAAACCTCTAGTCCAACTTTCGTTGCCAACCATACGAAAATGTTACATTATAAGTACACTATGCAAAAGTAAAGTTATATGTTAGTGTCATGAGTATTAGTGTAATATCAAAATATGCCATATATATTTTAAATAAAGCGGATGTATATAGGATCGTCTTTATGTTCTACTTTATTAACATAGTGCATAAGAAACAATTATTCAGTCTAATTCAATCAAACAGTAAAAAAATTTAGAGACGTAATGGATGATTATAAAAATAAAGACAAATAATAGGTACCTCCTATACGGTCACTACATCTACATATTCTTTCGAAATCAATAGAGAATAATTTTCATGACCTCTGCTCCTTTTTACTCACAGTTATCTATTATATACGGTATTAAATTAATTTCTTGTGATTCGTGATAGATATATAAAGAATTTGCAAAATATTCTCCAAAAATTCTCCAAAATCCTATATTTAATTTAGTTACCATTTTCAAATTGACCCATTCTGTATGTAGGTAAAACGTGTGTTGGTTGTTCGTTTTTGTACCACGTAGGTACGATTTTTGTATTAAATGTACATAAATATTAACACGAATCTGTTGTTTTTTTTTGCAAATCTAAGTTGGATGTTACAAGTTACAACCCGTTTTCAGATATTCGCCTGCCGCCACCTCCTAGGTCGTAATTAAAGTTGGTGCGCCCTTCCGGCGGAAAAAGGGCCTCCATTAGGCGGGAGCTCCCGGCTCCAACCCTTCCAAACATTAATATAATGAAGATAAGGAAGCAGAATACATATTTTATGAAATTATCGCGTTCCGGGGCGATTTTAATGAAAATCCACCCCGGAGCCTGGCGGGCCTGGGGAGAGAGTGACATCAGCTGTTACGTCCGGTTGAGTGACCCGCACTCCAACTCTCAGGACGGTCCTGGTAACTGGGGAGGCACAGGGCTGGATTGCGGACACGAATTTTGCATCGTTATCTCTGAACGGTTACGAAATTTTGCAATATTCCTCCATTCAGTTGTTAGAAGAGATATCTTTATTCCGATTTCTGACTAGAGGATATGATTCCGGGAGTGTAGATAAGCAAAATTTAATACTGTTGATGGGGAGTCAATGAAATATGAAAATACTGTTGAATCGACAATCGCCGATCTAGTTTAATACAACCTATATTTTTGCTATTTGTTTAGTTTTTTAATGTATCTACTAATTACCTTAGTGTCCTTAGTTGTTCTACAGATAATTTATAGGCAGTTAGTGGCAGAATTTTGGATGTGATTTCACCCAGTGGAATATGAGCCTTCATTTATTCGAAAACTATGCGTTTTGATATGATGTTAGTCAGGCAACCATGAAGTTCAAAATAGGAGAATCCTCCGAAAACCAGACCGTCAGCCTTGGCCTATTATATACAGTGTGTCTCAATTTGATACTGGGCACCTCAGAACTATATATGAAGGACGCAAGGAAAACAAATGGTTTCTATTTTTTTATTGGTAGTACCAATCAGTATCTCATAGGCAGTGGTATTTGGATGGTGTAATTATTTCATGGCCTGCTATGATTTTTTAAAATAGTTAATTTTTTTTAGGGATTTTTTACGACAGAAAAAAAAACTGAGTAGAACTGCAACTGAGTAGAACTGCCTACTTTGATTTTTAGCTTTTTCGCCCTTTTCTCACTTTTTTCTGAGAAATGTGTACTTTCTGGAGCTTTCACGTCAAAATATTATTAAGGAAACTTGATTATCGTGAAAAAATAAAACTTTGAAATGAAAACTCCAGAAAGGACAGTTTTCTAAGAAAAAAGTGAGAGATACTTAAATCTAAAAATCAAAGTAGGCCTAGCCTTTCGAAATGTTGTGAATTTACTCAGTTTTTCATTCTGAACAAGTTTTCTTAATAACATAATTTTAGGCGTAAACAAAATCCCTAATCGGGTTTCTTGAAAATTTGCGATTTTAAAAAATCATAGCAGGATGAAATAATTACCCCATCCAAATACCTCCGCCTATGAGATACTCTCCCTTGGGACTACCAATAAAAAAAATAGAGACCATTTGTTTTGCTTGCGCCCTTCATATATTTCTAAGGTGGGTCACACGGTATGCCCTACCGAACGGTCGGCCATATTGGGCGCACGCCGCACACGTTATTGGCAGTCAAATGCACGAGGGCCGTATTTGGCCGTTGCACATACCTATGGTATGTGGGCCGTTGTCAAATGTCATGTTTTGTAGCCACCACAAATTTCGCTTTTCCCCTATAGAATGCACTCTAAATACCCTAGAATGCACACAATATGGGGGCTATCCAGGCGGGCGCCAGCGCTCTCTGCCGGAAAGCTAAAAATTGATGCAATTGCAGTCCAATCAGTAATTTATTTTATGAGGGCCGTTTTCTGCAAGTTTAGTAGAGAGTAGGTTGAACGGTAACGGTAGCACTTTTTATACTCTATTATTTATTTACTAGTTAAAGTTTAACAGCGTTGCCAATAATTCCTAATGAAAAACTTATTTCTCTGGTAAATTAAAATAATCTTCAAGATCAAATTGCAAATAATAGTTTTTCAACAGTGATTTCCGTTGTATGTAGGGACCAGGGACATACTCAATCAGTTGCTTTGAAGTAAATAATGGTAGATAATACCTATATGACATTTATGTATTGATGAGATAAGGTCTGCCTGACTAATAGGTGAATCTAGTATTTATAATTATCTAGACACTTATTAGGCAGTATTTCTATACTGCGTGTAGTGTGCAGTACTTGAATCTGTGATACAACTAAGGAAACAATAATATAGAATTAATTAATTACCAATATCAATCGCACAATCTGACAAACGCGCAAATCGGTCAAGAGTGTGCCTCACCTTGTGTTTGACATAACTGGTGCTGTGTCTTACAAGCAATTTTTCGCTGTTTTTAAGTGTTTCTTAAGGCGCTACGAGACCCCCCATTTTCAAAGGTTTCGTAGTTAACATCTACTTGCATTTCTTAATATTTTCATTTGATTTTTTTTGTGGCTTAGGTAAAGCGAATCGTCGTTGTGTATCACGAACTGTGCAGGACAATTCGACAGTGTGAAAAAAAATGCCAAACATACCCGAAATTCGACTATATTCGGTTAAGAATTTCGAGTATTTTCGCCGCTCAAAAATAATTCGACAGACACAACGACGATTGAGGCATTCAATAACATTATTTTAAGACTACTTTCAAGTCGATTCGTTTGTTCGTTTGGCTATGATTTGAAAACTACGAACCCATTGCCCGGCAATAAAATGATCCGTGAATTGGCCATCCGAGCAGGAATAAGACGTACGGAGATCGGCGGGGGGGGGGGGGGCGGGCGTTCGCTGGAACTCGTGTTCCCCTACTTCCCCCTACTTCGGTCTACCTCACCGGGCTCGGGAACCACGGCAGGGGAACTTTCAATCGATATCAGATGTTTCATTTTATTAGTCTCCCTTATTTGTGTTTCGCTTGTTAACAAGCGCCTACCGGCCCTGCTGGACCATAGGCCTTGTTATGGCTGCTGATGCTGTGTAGTAATAGGTGTACATACTTTATCGTCTACAGGTCGCATTTTTCGATTTTTCGAGCCCAAATTTGGCATACGGTCGACCGAGCTGATGGGCAAGAAGCCTTTTGATGGGCGTTCGGCCTCCGGAATTTTTGTTTTCCATTTTTTTTTTTCGATTTTTTCGGCTAATATGGCTAGGGATTCGAACTGAAAGCGCCGGTCTAGTTCAATTTTCGCGTGGGGCCGCGGAGGGATATGGGCCTCCCTCCTACGAAAGAGCCCCCCCGATCGAAAAAGCCGTTCGGCCGTTTGGGCCCCTTTTGGGCCGCTTTTTTTTCACGATTTAACGGGGTCCGCGGGATCATACTGTATACTTACATCGTGGTCGAGGCGAGGCGACGCCCCGCCCCCCGATCGATACGTATTCGTACCTCCGATCAAATTTGATCGGAGATTCGTACAATGACATTTGGTATTATTTTGATGAATTTACAAATTGCAAATTTCGTACCGATTTCGGATTTTGGGGGTTCGAGAGGCCCATCTGTTATTCCATATGTGACTTTTTCAGGTACGGGCGCGCTGTATTTTTATGTAAAATCTCGAATATTTTAGGAAACGCTACGCGAGACCATATACCCTTATAGAGCTGTATGGTTCATATCAAGCATTTGTGGCGCAGTGGCAGCGTGCTGGGCTCATAGCACGAATATCCGGCGTTCGTAACCACGCTATGGAACTAGTTTTTTTTTTATTATTTTTTATTTTTTACTAAAGTATTTTTAAAAAATATGTAGTGTTAAATATTGTACGGTGGACGGAACCCTTCGTGTGCGAGTTCGACTCGCACTTGGCCGATTTTTAACTTTATACCTACTCACTTGTGTATTGTTATAGATAGTTGCAGTATTTGGCATTGCAGGAGCATGCCGCAGAGACGAGTTACAGAAATTACCATTAAATAATATTAACCACATGGATTCTATCATAACTGTAAAAATTGCCGATAGCAAGATAAACAAACCTCGATCATTTGTAATAAGCGGAAAATTAGAAGTTTTAATTTTGTTGAAATGTATTGCAAATATGCATCCCTTCGTCCCCAGCCTACCAGTCACACTAGATTTTTTACAAGATATTAGGTATAACCGAGGGGGAAATCATTGGTGCATTTTAGTGTACAAGTCAGAGGCATTTGCATTTCTGGGCATTTCGGGGCATTTCGGTGCATTTCGGAGCATTTCGGTGCATTTTGGTGCATTTCGGTGCTTTTCTTACGTATACGCATGCGTAAAGAGGGAAGTGGGGAGAAAAGCCAAGTGGGGTAACCGGTAACCGCCGCGTTCGGTCGTTCCCAGCCCGCCAGCGCCAGTGGTGCGGTATTTAAACCCAAATACGGTCTACGGTCCGAACGTGGCTACGGCTACCGTACGCAATTGTACGGTAATTATACAGTATAAATGTATATATTGTTTAAATATTATTTATTTTATTGAATGTTATTTGCAAACTGGAAAGACAAATTTAAGTTTTAATAAATATTTGCACTGATTGATAGATGTCGTTTTCTGTACTTATAAACACAAAGCACTTAATTTCGCTCTTAAATACAAGATGGCAGTCATGCAAACCAGATATAACCCCAAAATACGGTAATGTGTAACCACAAGGTTGGCAGCGCTGCAGCCCGCAGACCTGCACTCGCAGTCGCCCTGGTCGAACGCGTCAAATGACGGCACTTCCGGTTTTACCGGAAGTCGATGACAACTTCGTTATTTTAAATGGAACACCCTATATTTTATTGCATTTTTGGATTCTACGGAAAATTCTAGGTACATTTCATGTATCATGTCCTATACCTAAATTCAACCGTCTTTGAGATATTTGCCATTTTAGAGAACAAATGACAGATGCAGACCCGTACTTAATTGACAGTTTCTTCATAACGGCTACATATTTCGTAACGTGCTCTTGGCATTTTATAGTCAAAGGCTTGGTGCAGAGAAATACAATAAAGAAAGTTTCCGATCTTGCCAAATGCCAATGCCAAAAACTAAAAAATTTTCAAATGGAAACCCCCATTTTTTTGTAGTAGCCGTATTCAGCACAAAAAATTAGGGCAAGTTTGTGTTTGATTCCCTATACATAAATGTTATCATTTTCGATTTATTTACAAAAAACTAATTTTCAACTTCTTCACCAAGGGGGCGTTTTTTTAAGTTTGATAAATCTAGTTGGCCATGGCTGATTATACGATTGTCAGAGAATGAAGAAATGTAATTTAGTTTAAAGTTATTGTAAATAATGCCGGCACGGTTAAATTACACAAACGAAGACTATTTAAATTTATTTATTATTTATGAAGAATGCAACAGAGTTATATCAAGAACTTGTAATACATTTGCTGCTTGATATCCGGAAAAACAGGAACCATTAGCAAACACTGTTAAGCGAATAATGCAAAACTTCAAAAATTTCGGTGCCGTCAAGGCAACAATACAAAAGAATAAGCCAATTGTAAACAACACAGATAATGAAATTGCCGTTTTTGGATTCTTCGCGGAATATCCAAATAAATCTATAAGACAGTGTTCTGTAGAGTCAGGAATATCATGATGTTCAATTAACAGAATATTTCAAAAACATAAGTTTCACCCGTTTTCATTTTCAATGGTTCAGCAGTTGAAACCCATCGACTTCCCTAAACGAGTGAACTTTGCAGTATTTATTCTGGCGAAGTTTCAAGATGATGAATAATTTGTTGAATAATATTATTTGGACAGATAAAGCAAAATTTACTAAAAATGGATTATCAATGGTTTAAGAGTTACCGATGAAAAAAATTATTTTTTAAATGGAACGCCCTATATATTTTTGCATTTTTTAATAGAGCAAAAAATTTCCATTCCAAAAATATATAACACTTAATGGTTTGCATAAGTAGTTTTGAATTACTAGCGCGCCCTTTCAACAAGTAGGCTTTGGACGGTGAGACAATGAAACAACCGTGGAAAAATGTTTACTGCTACCTGTCAAATTTTCAGTTAAGCTGTTAAGGTAGTGTAAAGATTTTTCTATTCTTGTGTAATTTATAAACTTTATACAATTTATACAAAAATTTGAAAAATTAAAAATTGAAAATCTTAAAGTCAAAACTCCACAAATAGTTTTTAATAAAATTAAAAACTGCAAAAACTGTACATGTTTCGAACCACTAGGGATTCATCTTCAGCAGTAAATTAAATGGTAAGAAATATTGACAAAGCTTCCAAGAGATCAAATAATATCTTCTAAAGAAAATATTTGTGTAAATAAAATTTTGTTGAAATGTGGGGAGCTGTTGGGTTAGTGAAACACCGCACTTATATTAGTTTTACTGATGTTGAACTAACAAATTCTTATAGTATAAGTCGTGACAGATACGCGTGATTTATCTGGCAGCTCGTTTTGCAGCTCTGGTACTAGCAGGTGGCCACACCTTTTCCACAACTCGGCCATCCTGAGGTCGGATTTGTTTGTTTGTTTCTCATTTTTACACCAATCATTAACTCGAATGGGTTTGTATTAATCGATCTCTGATATGTGGAATTAATCATCTTCTGTACTTGATCCACATATTTATACCATTTTCCAGGTTCTTCAATGCTCAACTTCATAAGAATGGCAACAATTATAGAGTTAATCCTCTTTATCTGCCCATTCGCACGAGGCAAACCAGTCGTAATTAGTATATGATTGATATTGTTTTCTTGACAATAGTCTTTTAATTCCTGCGAAGTGAAAGCTGAACCTCTATCTGATACTATATCCTTCGGGTTACCAAAATTTTTTTGCTGAGCGTTAAGCTTGTCTATTACCTCCTTTGATGGCGTAGTCTTAGTTGGATAGAGCCAAAAAAATTTTGTAAAAGAGTCGATTGTAGCGAATATATGTTTATAATTTTTGTTGGTTGACTCTAGTGGTCCTAAATGGTCAACATGATACGTTTCTAATGGAACAGCTTCCTTTGTGAGTGGATGTAAGAATCCTTCTTGTTTTCCTCGTTTCCTGTTTGACAATATACATGGTACGCAGCTATTGATTATCTTTCCAATCTTCTCTTTTAATCTTGGTATGTAATAATCTCGTTTTAATATTTCTTCAGTCTTCTTGAGTCCAAAATTTCCTTGTTCGTGAGCTTTCCTTATTATCTCACCTTGCATTAGGTTAGGCACAACCAATAGTTCCTTGTCGTTGTTCATCTTGTATAAAACTTCATTTTGTAAAAAATAATCTTCGTAGGGCTTATCATTTAAAATTTCAATTATAGCTTTTATTGCTGAATCTTCTCCTTGTGCTTTCTTAATTCTTAATGTCGTACTGTCTACTTCAATCTTCATTACTGGATAACGACTTAAAGCATCTACATGCCGCATCCTCGATCCAATTCTATGTTGCACTGTACAGTCGAACTCCTCTAATAAAAGTGCCCATCTGGCGACCATAGTGCTTAAGTCCTTTTTGTTCATAGTTTTTTCAAACGCAGAGCAGTCGCTGATTATTTTGAAGTGATTTCCTAGTAAGTAAACACGTAGTTTCTTCGGTGCTTCTATTATGGCAAGAACTTCTAATTCGTAACTGCTATATTTTCTCTCTGCATCAGTAGTCTTTTTACTCACGTAGTATATCGGATGAAAGTTATTATCTTCAATAGATTTCTGAACTAATATGGCACCTTTTTTTTTCAAAAAAATTTTATTTACACAAATATTTTCTTTAGAAGATATTATTCGATCTCTCGGAAGCTTTGTCAATATTTCTTACCATTTAATTTACTGCTGAAGATGAATCCCTAGCGGTTCGAAACATGTACAGTTTTTGCAGTTTTTAATTTAAAAAAATTTAAACTATTTGTGGAGTTTTGACTTTAAGATTTTCAATTTTTAATTTGTCTTTTCACTCCACTGTAAGAAGATGGACTATTTTTTCAATTTAAAAATTTGAAAGCTATCAAAAATTCTGCAAAATTTCTGCAAGATTGCTATACTCAATTTGATAAATAGTGGGCATTTTGAAAAGGATAGGCCGAAAAGGTACGAGTTAAACAGAGATAGGCATTTTCTCATAGGCAAGAGATATATTATTATCTCGATTATTATCTTTCAAATATTTTATTTAGGTATTATTTTTTTATAACAGAGGGTATTTTTATTTTGGCATGTTGTTTCATGTTTTAAAGTGTATATTTATTTTTAAAAGAGGACTTTTATTTTTACAATAAATGGTATTTAAATTGCTCTTGTGATTTTGTCTTAGTTGGTAGGTACTGTATCGGTAGGTATATTTCAACCTCTTTTGCCAAAGATTCAACTTTTGCATTGCCAAAAAATAGCAAATAGAGTGTCCCGATGGAGAAATTCATGGAGCATTTCGGTGCAATTTGGTCATTTTTTGCTCAAAGGTGCATTTTAGTATACAAGATTTGGGTACCGATTTCCTCCTCGGGTATAACCGAAAATGATCTTCTGCAACATTGATTGTGGAATCTAGGGCAGACCTGTTAACATTAGTCATTAAAACGCCATGGAGGATGGAAATCTTCAACTGTAGCTGAGGGCTATATTTTGGGGAGTCAATTTGTAAAAAAAACTGAAATAGGTGCTCAAATTCTGGAAGATGAACCAAGTACGAGTACCGGAAACTTCACAACAATTCTAGAAAGAGTTTAAGTGAAGAAGCTGAGACCTTTACAGGCAATGTAGAAAACAAAATTTAAAAAATTACTGGAAATGAAGTTTGTCCATCAGTTACCTCGACTGCGTCTCGAGTTGACAACTTCATGCCTCGTGCAACAAATATGCACTTTTGGCACTATATAGTTACCTATACAAATAACTATTTTTCTAAGTGTAATAGAATTGTGTTTTTCGCATTGCAAAAAGAGAAACTTTTTCAGGGTACCTACCTAATAATATATTATAGGTTCTCAAATAAAGCCCGGCATGTAACTTTTTTGTTTCAAGGGTTACCGAAGAAATTTCTTAATGAAATTTGTGGGCAAAACTGATTGCTTTAAACCTAGTTTATCAGAATTTGAAAAAAACTATGGTTTGATATGTGCTCTTTTAACACTTAATTTTTTTTATTTCTAACTGTTATGCATACCTACTAGAAAATTTAAAAAATGTGAAAAATGGGCAAGATGCCGATACCTCGCAAGACATTTTCAAGATTTCCAATGTAGTATGTTGGGAAAAAATACATAAAACATGAAGGTACAGGATTCGAGGCCACGGCTCGCTGCAATAAAATGGGCACATTTTTCGGTGGGTATACTAAGATAGCACCCATTAAACCGTATTTTAAATTCTGATAAAGTAGGCTTAAACATAGACGTAACTAGGTCGTATTTTTAGGGGGGGCTGATCAGGACCGGCTCAAGATATTGCAGGGCCGGGTGCCGCATGAAAATGCGGGGCCCCGACAAGGAATTATTTAATCCATTAAGAAGAAATTTTTGAAAGTCGGTACGCTACTTACAAAGGTATATTTTTTACATGTCATTCTGTAAAATGGTAGGCGGGGCTACGAGTTTGGATCACTTCTGTGACGTATAATGTAGAAATTAATTTCGAGTGGTGGAGGGACAATTTTTGTGTCTTTTTTTAAACAAGGGCATTTAAAATAATCCTAAAAAATGCGCCGCAGGCGAAATTGTTTAATTTTTTTTTTAGAAAAATTACATAAAATTAGTCTTGGGAATTCCCAATATCTTACTGATTGGATCACCCTGTACCACCCTTGAGGTGCCACACCCAAAAACTTTAATTTTAAGGCTTCAAAAAATAATGTAGGTCTATCTAGCGGTAATTTTGAATCATCTTTAATTCATTTAAGAAAAAACATTATAAAAAAGTAGTGGTTTCCGAGTAGAAATCAGAGAAAAAATGTTGGGAATGTCTGCTATTTTGTGATGCAAGATTATTTACCTAGTACATATTATAACGAAACAACAATACACTGGATGAATAACAAAATAAAAGTCTGGAGTCTGGCACAGCAAAAGTACATTCTCCGACGCCCGTCTCGTCTCTCTTTCTCTCGGCAGCAGGCACGGTAGTGTGTTCGCTCTCGCTTGCGCGATTTCAGTCGGATTTTGTGGGGGCACAACGCGCAAGATTCCGCAAGAGCAAGCGATTCGTCGAAACTGGTGAATTTAAAAAGGCGCGTGCGGTGTTCGCCGTGTTGCGTAACGTTGCGCTGTCAGAATGTTAGATCTATTCTGTTTACGAGAAGCATATCTTCGCACATCCTTTACATTTTAGGGAGGGCTAATAGAAATGTAGGGGGGGCCAAGCCCCCCCTAGCCCCCCCCTAGTTACGTCTATGGCCGCAATTAGTTTTGCAGGCAAATATCATTGGGGAAAATTTTTCGGTAACTCTTGAAACAAAAAAGTTACAAACCGAAGAAATTCTGGCAGTTTTCGGGTTTTTCAAAAATATCTCTGAAAGTAGGCCATGGATCTCAAATGTTACACAAAGTTACCCTATCAAAAAAGCAATCATTTATTTCAAATGAAGTCCTCGGAAAAATAAATTGTAATATATATTGGGGGATTTGTTGGGCGAAAATTGTTATTTGTCAAACAGGCTTCAATAAATGGAGTATTATGCGTAGGCGCTTGTAAGTCTGCCGTGGTTTCAGCACGGCCACAACTGGGCACTTCTCAAGTTGGTGGCGCTCCGAGGTCTGTGCTTGTTTTGAATGTTAGCAAATTATTTCCGAGGACCCGAAGGTGAAGAAAATATTTTCTACCGTGACATTATGTATGTCGACTGGCATATATAATACTCATTACCTATATATTATTATTTCTCCAGGAATAATAAATAAATAATTATTATTCACAAAGTACTTTTTGCTTTTGTGTAAAATGGTTTAATCCCTAGAGCATAAAATGGCCTGGTCGTGCAAAAAGACTAAATTTAAATTCTAGACTATATTGTGCGCTTGATGTTTACTTTAAAAATGTGATAGGTAAAAGTAGGTAATATTTTTGTCAAATAAATGGGTCATGTGAAGCATTTTTTGAAAACGAATAGGACTATCGTATGTAATACGATTATTTTGTCAAATGGCTGCATGATAAAATCTAATTTATATTATACTTTCCAGAGAGAACGATAATAATATTTATGACTCCCGTTCATTTTTTGAAACTTCTTCGTTAGAAGATTATTCGAAAGTCATTGGAGTTGAAAATCGAGCAAAATAAAAATAGTACATTTTATTGTTCCAGTCAGTTGAATTTATGACATTTTAATACATTTTCTAGGAGGTTCGATAATTCAGATTTGTCAGAAGGTTCTGAAACTGAACGGCAGTCAGAGTAAGAATACCTAATGTTTGATAATGATGTCACAACAGTCACAGTGAAACCAATAGCAGTAATTTGTGCGCTTGTGTGCTTTTATTCCCGTAATAGGGTTCCCAAAATTTGAGACAGGGCTAGTAGGGTACTAGGTACCACATATTTTGCACACTTATTATTCGGATTTAGGTAAACGTAGTAGAGCAGGTGCATAGGGTTTGAGAAACAAACTTTCTGGGAAAAATAGGGCTTTGAATGGAACATTTACAAGGGATTAGAAATTAATAGCTCCTATTATCTCACAACTATTACTTTGTTTAAAAACGGAGACCGGTTTCGTAACTCTATAAATTTACCTACATCCTCAGGGCAGGTAGTAGGTAGGTATATGTATAAATAAATAAAGAACCTTTACTTACCTACAATTTGAAATATATATATTTTGCCACAAGTCAAAGTTGAAACAATAAAAAACATTTACATCATTATCATCTTTTTTCAAGTATCTCTTCCAAATTTCCTGCAAGCTCTTGGACTATAAGTAATTATCCTTCATTTATTTCCTTTTTTAAACCTTATATTGTAGTCCTTGATGATGTAATTTTATAGACTAACGAAACCGCTTACTGTTTTTAAATAAACAAATAATAGTTGTGATATAATAGGGCTTATTCACTATTCCCTCTAAAATGAACTCTTACAGGGTAGAAAGTTTTCAATTAGATTTATTTATTATTACACAAATGTAAATATGGAATACCAGGTATATAAAACATTTTATAGAAGTAGACTTTATACACTTTTCTAACAATTATCCAATCAAACATTGATAGATGTTCAGCTGGCCCTAATGTGGTTCAAGAAGAATTGGGTAATCTAATCGTAAATTTAGATTTTATAATTGAGCAATTACAGAAGTTTTTTATACGCGAAACGAACCCATCATAATATGCACCTTTGCTGATATGAAAATTATTTAACACTTGTGAAATTGTGAAATAATAGTAAAATTGCCTCGACGCCAAAAAGCTATGCAGTATGTTGCCAACGAAAAGTTAATGCCCCGAATGACTCCCAAAAAATATCATTTTTGCAATAAAGCAAACAGGCCACCGACGTTTTTTAAATATATATTCGCGCTTCTTGATCGACCAATGTGAAAACAGCCACGGTCTACCCAGCCACGGTTTGCAATTTGGCAACACTGTAAAATTTCTGGCCACACTCAGCCATGGTTTTATATATTCCAGCCATGGTACAGCCACGGTCTACCCAGCCACGGTTTGCAATTTGACAACAGTAGAAAATTTCTAGCCACACTCAGCCATGGTTTTATAAATTCCAGCCATGGTATGTAATTCCGCGAACACAACACACAACCATCTCTAACATTCCCGCATTCAGTGTCGCGGCCTTCATTTTTTGCCAGGGGGTTTGAATGTAATAAAAAAAATTCTACAAGAGAAACTAGTTGACGGCCCGGGATCCCAAGTAGCGGAATGTATCGAGGGTGATCTGAGGGACCTCCCTATACCTCCCAAGTCAGTGTCGCGGACTTCATATTTTGCCAGGGGGTTTGAATATAATAAAAAAAATTCTACAAGAGAGACCAGTTGACGGCCCGGGATACCAAGTAGCGTAATGTATCGAGGGTGATCTGAGGAACCTCCCTATACCTCCCAAGTCAGTGTCGCGTACTTCATTTCTTACCAGGGGGTTTGAATATAATAAAAAAAATTCTACATGAGAGACCAGTTGACGGCCCGGGATAACAAGTAGTGGAATGTATCCAGGGTGATCTGAGGAACATCCCTCTACCTCCCAAGTCAGTGTCGCGGACTTCATTTTTTGCCAAGGGGTTTGAATATAATAAAAAAATTCAAATATTCAAACCCCTTGGCAAAAAATGAAGTCCGCGACACTGACTTGGGAGGTGGAGGGATGTTCCTCAGATCACCCTCGATACGTTCCACTACTTGTTATCCCGGGCCGTCAACTGGTCTCTCTTGTAGATTTTTTTTATTATATTCAGACCCCCTGACAAAATTTGAAGTCCGCGACACTGACTTGAGAGGTAGAGGGATGTTCCTCAGATCACCCTCGATACGTTCCACTCTTTGTTATCCCGGGCCGTCAACTGGTCTCTCTTGTAGAATTTTTTTTATTATATTCATACCCCCTGACAAAATTTGAAGTCCGCGACACTGACTTGGAGGGTAGAGGGATGTTCCTCAGATCACCCTCGATACGTTCCACTACTTGTTATCCCGGGCCGTCAACTGGTCTCTTGTAGAATTTTTTTTATTATATTCATACCCCCTGAAAAAAATTGAAGTCCGCGACACTGACTTGGGAGGTAGAGGGCTGTTCCTCAGATCACCCTCGATACGTTCCACTCTTTGTTATCCCGGGCCGTCAACTGGTCTCTCTTGTAGAATTTTTTTTATTATATTCATACGCCCTGAAAAAAATTGAAGTCCGCGACACTGACTTGGGAGGTAGAGGGATGTTCCTCAGATCACCCTCGATACGTTCCACTACTTGTTATCCCGGGCCGTCATCTGGCCTCTCTTGTAGAATTTTTTTTATTATATTCACACCCCCTCAAAAAAATTGAAGTCCGCGACACTGACTTGGGAGGTAGAGGGGGATGTTCCTCAGATCACCCTCGATACGTTCCACTACTTGTTATCCCGGGCCGTCAACTTTAGAATTTTTTTTATTATATTCATACCCCCTGAAAAAAATTGAAGTCCGCGACACTGACTTGGGAGGTAGAGGGATGTTCCTCAGATCACCTTCGATACGTTCCACTACTTGTTATCTCGGGCCGTCAACTGGTCTCTCTTGTAGAATTTTATTTATTATATTCATACCCCCTGAAAAAAATTGAAGTCCGCGACATTGACTTGGGAGGTAGAGGGATATTCCTCAGATCACCCTCGATACGTTCCACTACTTGTTATCCCGGGCCGTCAACTTTAGAATTTTTTTTTATTATATTCATACCCCCTGAAAAAAATTGAAGTCCGCGACACTGACTTGGGAGGTAGAGGTATGTTCCTCAGATCACCTTCGATACGTTCCACTACTTGTTATCTCGGGCCGTCAACTGGTCTCTCTTGTAGAATTTTATTTATTATATTCATACCCCCTGAAAAAAATTGAAGTCCGCGACACTGACTTGGGAGGTAGAGGGATATTCCTCAGATCACCCTCGATACGTTCCACTACTTGTTATCCCGGGCCGTCAACTGGTCTCTCTTGTAGATTTTTTTTATTATATTCAGACCCCCTGACAAAATTTGAAGTCCGCGACACTGACTTGGGAGGTAGAGGGATGTTCCTCAGATCACCCTCGATACGTTCCACTACTTGTTATCCCAAGCCATCAACTGGTCTCTCTTGTAGAATTTTTTTTATTTATTCAAACCCCCTGACAAAATTTGAAGTCCGCGACACTGACTTGGGAGGTAGGGGGATGTTCCTCAGATCACCCTCGATACGTTCCACTACTTGTTATCCCGGGCCATCAACTGGTCTCTCTTGTAGATTTTTTTTTATTATATTCATACCCCCTGAAAAAAATTGAAGTCCGCGACACTGACTTGGGAGGTAGAGGGATGTTCCTCAGATCACCCTCGATACGTTCCACTACTTGTTATCCCGGGCCGTCAACTTTAGAATTTTTTTATTATATTCATACCCTCTGAAAAAAATTGAAGTCCGCGTCACTGACTTGGGAGGTAGAGGGATGTTCCTCAGATCACCCTCGATACGTTCCACTACTTGTTATCCCGGGCCATCAACTGGTCTCTCTTGTAGATTTTTTTTTATTATATTCATACCCCCTGAAAAAAATTGAAGTCCGCGACACTGACTTGGGAGGTAGAGGGATGTTCCTCAGATCACCCTCGATACGTTCCACTACTTGTTATCCCGGGCCGTCAACTGGTCTCTCTTGTAGAATTTTTTAGAATTTTTTTTATTATATTCATACCCTCTGAAAAAAATTGAAGTCCGCGAAACTGACTTGGGAGGTAGAGGGATGTTCCTCAGATCACCCTCGATACGTTCCACTACTTGTTATCTCGGGCCGTCAACTGGTCTCTCTTGTAGAATTTTTTTTATTATATTCAAACCCCCTGACAAAATTTGAAGTCCGCGACACTGACTTGGGAGGTAGGGGGATGTTCCTCAGATCACCCTCGATACGTTCCACTACTTGTTATCCCGGGCCGTCAACTTTAGAATTTTTTTTATTATATTCATACCGAGATTCATACCCCCTGAAAAAAATTGAAGTCCGCAACACTGACTTGGGAGGTAGGGGGATGTTCCTCAGATCACCCTCGATACGTTCCACTACTTGTTATCCCGGGCCGTCAACTTTAGAATTTTTTTTATTATATTCATACCCCCTGAAAAAATTTGAAGTCCGCGACACTGACTTGGGAGGTAGAGGGATGTTCCTCAGATCATCCTCGATACGTTCCACTCTTTGTTATCCCGGGCCGTCAACTGGTATCTCTTCTAGAAGGTATTTTATTATATTCATCCCCCTGACAAAGATTGAAGCCCGCAACACTGCCTTGGAAGGTACTTGGATGTTCCTCAGATTACCCTCGATACATTCCACTACTTGATATCCCGGGCTGTCGACTGGTCTCTCTTGTAGAATTTTTTTTATTATATTCAAACCCCCTTGCAAAAAATGAAGCCCGCGACACTGACTTGCGGGAATGTGAGAGATAGTTGTATGTTGTGTTCGCGGAATTACATACCATGGCTGAAATATAATATAACCATGGCTGAGTGTGGCTAGAAATTTTACAGTTTTGCCAAATTGCAAACCGTGGCTGGGTAGACGGTGGACCGTGGCTGTACCATGGCTGAAATATATAAAACCATGGCTGAGTGTGGCTAGAAATTTTACAGTGTTGCCAAATTGCAAACCGTGGCTGGGTAGACCGTGGCTGTTTTCACATTGGTTATACTTTTGACGTAATTGCAGATGAACCAATAAGATTTAAATAGTTTAAATTTCCTTTAAGCAAGACGTATTGTCACTTCGATACTAAAATTAACATACTACAATGAAAACATAGCCTCGGTTTTAAAATGTCTCATGTTTTATTTAAAAAATTTAATTTATTTTATTTAAATAATAATAATAATTCTCAAATTCCCACCCTCAGACTACTCCAAGCTATATAAGAGTACCCTAGGAGCAACTGAAAATACATTATAATTCATTGGATGAACAAAACAATTCTTCCAATAAGAAGTTATAATCATGATTTAATAAAATCTCATTTTATATTCATCAATATAATCAGTAAATCATGTTTTTAAATTTTTATGATATCCAAGAAATTATTAGAATTATGAGAATGCATGTCAAATACATAGTTAGATTGAATCAAGTACTTTTTACTCGACTGAACAAAATCTCCTATTACAAACACGTTAGTAAAAAAAGCCATGACTTTGACTGAGCAATTTACCAAAACGAATGATCGGAAATTGAAATATCTCAGTTAAGGTTTTGAATCAGCCCTACACTCTATATCGCTCGTAGTCATAATGAATGGCAATAGAAGAGCTATTAACAAACTGGGGGTTAATCCACTAAAATTAAATGTTATTAATTTATTGATCTCATCTGCATCATTTCTGTTTTGTCAAGTTGCTACACTAGCAGCTTGATTTGCATTTTACACATCATTTGCTTATTATTCAGACAATAATATGATATATTACTAATAATTATACCTAATTGATATTAGTACCTACAATTATTACAAATCCAGCAAAAATTCAATGACAGTAGTTATAATTTCAGTATATTGAACCCCCTATTCACTTCAACAACATGAGGCCTCAAATGAAACGGTATGTTGTTCTGACAAAAGAATGTGCTTAGAAAAGAAGTATTATAGAATCAATTCACATGGTATTGATTGCAATGAAATATTACATTTAAATTATTCATTCGAATTCAATATCAATGGTAATTGAATTGATTATTGTTAGTTACAAAAAAGCTTCTGCTTGAGTTTGAGGAATAATATCTCATAATGAATTAAACAGGGTTTTTTAAAAAGTGACGGTTTTTTCTCAGTGTAGTACGCACCTGTTCTGTGGCACTGTGAAGGGGCAGGCTGGAGTGGGGAGTCGTGGGGACTAGAGGAAGGAAAAGGATAGGCATATCTAATCGAGTGACGTTTGTCCTGAATTGAGTCGGGCACTTCAGCCGGATTTGATAAGTATCGTAGCCTCTTAAGTATTCGTCCGTTTAAAATGCTTATATAGACAATTAAGTTATACGTTATGGGCAAAAAAAGTGTATTGTTTGCAAATCAAGCAACTCGCCAAAGGAGGTTACATACCATGCGTAAGTACATAGGCGTACCTAGTTCGGGGCACGGTAAAAGATACCTTTACCACCAGAGAGATAATAATTCTCAACATGGGTATAAAACGAAAGGGCTCGACGGGTAGAAAACAATAAGGTGAATGAGGTCATAATAAATCTAATATGGCGGCCTCCCCAAGACGGCGGTTTGCCTAATTCTTTACAACATCCTTGACATGCCCAGAAACGCAATTACTGGCAAATTATCAAGGCACTCAAAGGCAAATCCTCCCGTGGTCTGCTTCCGCCGATCCACGGTCCCAATGGGGTGGTATACACCTCTGAGCATTCTCCCCAGGCCCCAGGATACGACAACAAGGCAATCAAACTCCTCCCACAAAAACAAATTACCAAGCTTCTTAACTTAATAAATCAAAATGTCTTCGTCACTATTATTTCCCTACTTGTTGGAAACACTCCATCGTGATTATTATTCCTAAAAAACTTATTTTATCCGTTTTAGTTCATGGCTTAAATAAAAGCTTGTTTTTAAACTAACATTGATAAGTTTGAATTTTAGAATTGACGCGTACTAGTTGTACCTGGGGTTATACTTCAGTTTTTATAAAAAAAATTGAGATATAAAGGCAAATATATTTTTTCCTATTTTTATAACTATTTAAAAAAAAATAAGAGGTACGCCACTGCCTTGTAATCGTTAGTACCAGATCTGTCACCCGAACTGTAAACATTATTTTTTTTATTATGGGAACAAACTTGCCAATACAAAGCCAGTTCTACGTTTTTTATTTTTCTGAGATAAAATACGAGACAAAACACTTTTTTAACCATATTGAACCGCACCTGGTATTAGCAGTGAAAACAGATGAAGGAGACAGAGAAGATAGATATTTGTAGTAAAAACAAGTGACTAGTGACTGCATGCTCGCCTAATATAATATCACCAATACTTGCATGGGCAGCACTGTTCGACGGCTGGCCACTTGTTCAGCGAAATACGGTGGATAGGCGTGCCATAATTTCTAAGATTTTAGGATATACTTGCATAAATAGTTATAATCGATATAGCCTTTTAGAGACCTTTTGACAATATTTTATGGTGCATTAACCTTTACGTTGTGTTTGACGACAACGTTAAAAAACCTTAAAAGTGAAATATTATGTTGCTTGTAGAATATGTATATTTTTGAAAACTGCGTGACGCTTATGTCCTATATTCTTTTTGTGACGCCAATTAGAGTTTTTTATGATGTTTCAAGTGACTTTAGAAATACTATACTTAAATTATTTTTGATTTTTTTAAATACCTATTTCATAATTTGTCACTTATTTTAACTGGTTCATTAAAACGTTTTTTTTTATCATTTTTTAAATTTACATAGGTAATAAGCTATCTTTTGATATTTGACAATACGTTATGAATAACTTTTGTTTTTTACAAGTGGCATTTATTATGGCAATTATTATTACAACATGGAAAAAACGAGAATAAACATTAATTTTCTTGCAATATTAAGTTATTTTGGAATGTCACAAATTACAATTTCCATTACTGTATTATTAAAATATTTAAAAAAAGTTTTAAATTCTAAAAGGTGTTCGGTGAAATAATGAGTGTTTTGTTCGTATTTCCAAAAAAATACAATGCGTTTAATATGATCGCGGCCATCGTGAAAAAACAGTGCGACTTACTTAATGCTTTTGTGATTTTTGAGGATTTTAAATACAAGAAATGAGTACGACATCCGCAAGGAAAATCATCGTTACATCTCAAAGGTAGTCTTTTTGCAAGCTATTCGCTAAAAGAACCATTAGGGAGTTGTTCAAAAATTTGTTGAAATACGATCCCTCAAATACTGTGAAAAAGCGATACGTCTGGCAACGCTGCACTTGGGGAGTGGCAGGGAAGCGGTAGAGGTTCGTGTTGATACCCGGCAAGGTGATAGACGCCTGGCAGTGGCGTCGTAAATAGGGGTTTTGTTAGCGTTTTCAAAAAAAATATTGGGGAAGTTGCACCTATTTTTGTTATTATAAAAATGAAATCTATGAACAAAAATATCGGACCCGTATTTTTGGATTTTTCGTTTTGAGTTTATTTAAGCCCAGAAATAATTATTTTCTGTTTATGCGACGTCATCAAGCGGCATTTTGAAAAATTAGTTATTTTTAGTTCAAAATGTTGGTGCTTCTTTTAGCAATAATGATTATCTGGTTCCGTTGACAAAAAACTTATGATTTTTGTGGAAAAAATCAAATTATAACCTTTCTTTTTTTGTTTCACCTGTCGATCAGTTCCGTCGTTATGAAACATTTCATGAGATTTTTGGGAATTCTTGAAAAATACGAATCAAAAAACATACATACAAGCTGACAACTGTCCTGAATGACGTTTTACTCACTGCAACTACCAATTTTTCGACGAAACAATACTAAAATACCTACAAAGCCGCTTAATGACGCCACTGTTGGAAACTTATATTTTAAAATGCAATAGCGGCTTTGTTACAAATTGTATTTGAATAAAACTTGAATACAGGAAGAAAAAATAGTTTTCTCGCTTAGAAAAGAGAAGTGTACACCTTTATTTTAACTTAGTGCAACAACCCCTAATATGCACTTTAGAAAAATTTTAATTGCAGATTCATAACAAGCGCATTTTCCCTACCTGCCCTTAAAATTAATGTGCTGTTGACCGATACAAGCGCCTACCGGCCCTGTTTTTGGTCTTTACTCTTGTTTAGTAATACGTGTACCTAATGCTCTCGTCTACAGGACGCAGTTTTCGATATTTCGAACCCTGTTGAAGGGCGTCCAAATCGGGAGAGCCGTTCGACCCCGGAATTTTTTTCCCGTTTCTTTCGGAAAAAATGGCTAGCGATTGGAAGGAGAAGCGCCGGTCGAGTTCAATTTTTGCGTGGGACAGCCGACGGATATGGGCCTCACGCCTGCCAGAGGGCACCCCGATCGAAAAAGCCGTTCGGCCGTTTGGGCCGCTTTTTTTTTCGCGATTTCGCGAGGTCCCCGGGATTATACTGTATACATCGAGGCCGAGGCGCATGCCCGATTGTCGTAAACATCAACTGACATTTCGATTTGTTTTGATATGGAGGATTTTCAAATTTCGTAGCCATTTGAGACTTTGGGGGCTCAGAGGCCCATCTGTTATTCCATGGGTCACTTTTTCAGGTACGGGCGCGCTGTAATTTTATGTAAAATCTCGTAGAATATTAGAAAATTCGATACCTACCTGTTTTGAACAATCAGAGGCTCGTTTTTTGCTTTTTTGACATGGCAACTCAAACAATTTCCGGAAATATTCTCTCTTGCTCTAGGCAGCAGATGATTACAGCGATTATTTCCCTCATACTGCTTGCATCCAATAAGGTAGCTCCTTCCATAAAAATCCAACCAATCATATGCCTCTGCTAGCGATAATTGCACTTGTGCAAATTATCGCGGTAATTGCACTTGTGCAAATTATTACTTCGTTGCTTAGCAACCGCGAATCTGTTGGATAAAAACACGTACCTACTTCTTAAAGTTTGTGTGTTTCACACTGTTCTAAATTATGAAGCTTATAAATTATGTTGCGGTACTATTAAGCATTGTATCAATGAATTTATATAACTTTTACATTGCTACATTTTGGTTATTGGACCTCCGTCTCCGTTTAAATTCATGACACATTCAGAAAATAAACCAACGCTGGCAGGGTGTAGGTATAATCGCATTTGCCTTGGATATCCAAGCGTCATGTTTGTTTACTCGAACGCTACAGTCGAAGCTGTCAATAAACTCGTTCAAAATGAATCGTTTTGAAAATGTAAACATAGAAAAATTAACACAGAAATTATTAAATCGTATTCGGGAAATAATCTCGACAAATACCACTCGTGCCGGAAATTTTTCTTGATAATTTTATTCTCAAGCCCTTCGCTCTCGGGATTTTATCAGAAAAGAAAAGACCAGGGACTCTTTAAAATAGGGGGACCCAGCATGTCACAGTCTATCGCATAGGAAAAGTGAAGCCTTGTTTTCTGTATATCTCCACATAAGTGGGCTGGTACAAGGTTATGTTATATGTCAGTGTCCAACTGCCATCAGGTTTTATGTGACATGCCAGTGCCATAGATTCCAAAGGAGGCAAAATATTTCCCATCATAGTTCACAATTTAACTTCCAGATAGTCAATTAAAGGTAATGCGGCCGCCTGTAGTAGTCCCAATAATTGCAACCAGATTTTTCATGTCTCACCTTTAGTAATCCTACAATTCCCATTACGTGGGCATTACGTATAAGTAAGTACTTCAAAACAAAAATGGTATTTCCTAAATTTTAAATTATTAAGCAGGTAACTTCAGTCAGGTCTTTTTTTAAACAGTTTTTATCTACAACTATAAGTTTATTTTACGTTTGTGAGGTACCTACCTTGGAAGAGAAATAAAATTACAAAAATGAGCACCGAGAAAAACTACATAATTAGAACTAAGTACAAGACCTAATCTTATTAGTCCATCCCGAAATCTGTGAAAGTTCTTTGGGTAGATACATTCAACGAGGGAAGAAAGTTCAAGTACACATATTATTACAAATGGATTCAGGAACCTGGTAACAAGGTGCAATAGCGACAAATTCTCAAATAAGCAAAATCGGCACTGACTTACCATACTTATATTACTTAAATTCCTGGAAATAATTGCAGGAAACCAAATTTAAATATAAAATAAATTATTTGATTCATTTGGCACGTGCCATATTCTGTGTTTGTTGACAGAACATTGTCAAGCCTAATTTTTAGTAATCATTATTAATTTTTACTAACAATCAAAGTACCTGTTATATTCATAGATTCTCCAATAAAATATACTTGGCATCATTGAGACCATTAGAATGGGGAAAGAAACGGCCTCACTTTGGAAAGTATAATGCTGGGTTCCCTTACTTTAAAGGGTCCCTGGAAAAGACCAATTTATACTCGTGATCTTTCTAGGCAAAATAGCGCTTTCGAAAAATTATCGATAACATTTCCAGCACTTGTGATATTACATACGATTATTTCCCTCATACTGCTTGCATCGAATAAGGTAGCTCCTTCCATAAAAATCCAACCAATGATATGCCTCTGCTAGCGACAATTTGCACTTGTGCAGCGATAATTTGCACTTGTGCAAATTATCGCAGTAATTGCACTTGTGCAAATTATCACTTCGTTGCTTAGCAACCGCGAATCTGTTAGATAAAAACACGTACCTAATTCTTAAAGTTTGTGTGTTTCACACTGTTCTAAATTATGAAGCTTATAAATTATGTTGCGGTACTATTAAGCATTGTATCAATGAATTTATATAACTTTTACATTGCTAAATTTTGGTTATTGGACCTCCGTCTCCGTTTAAATTTATGACACATTCAGAAAATAAACCAACGCCGACAGGGTGTAGGTATAATCGCATTTGCCTTGGATACCCAAGCGTCATGTTTGTTTATTCGAACGCTACAGTCGAAGCTGTCAATAAACTCGTTCAAAATGAGTTGTTTTGGAAATGTAAACATAGAAAAAATTAATACAGAAATTATTAAATCGTATTCGTGAAATAATCTCGACAAATACCACTCGTGCCGGAAATTTTTCTAGATAATTTTATTCTCAAGCCCTATTTTGCCCATTAGCAAAACCACTCGTACAAATTGGGCTTTTATTTTCAGTGATCTTTCTAGGCAAAATAGCGCTTTCGAAAAAATTATAGATAAAATTTCCGGCACTAGTGATATTACATACGAAAATTTTTTGACAGATGCCATTATTATAATGTGACATTGTAACATAACAATTTCGTTTATATTACTTGTGGGTATGGAATCTTCTTACCGAATCCCATACGTTCTTGAATTAATATCCGGAAATTTTTCCCTAACATGATTTTTTTAAGAAAATTCGTGTACTTACTCGAAAAATTTCCGGCCATAATTCAAGCACTAGGGCGATTACTAGTGAAAGCACCACGGGAGACAAACTATCCCTTATAGGGCTGTATCTTTTGAATCGTAATAGGTAGAGACTTGAAATTTTCACAGAGTGTATACCACTATGGCCGCTATAACAACAAATAATAAAAGTAAAATAAAGTTAATGTTAATATTTTCAATTTTAGTTAACAATTATGACACGGCTAACTAACTAGTATCAAACATTTCTGAAAGAGCGGAGTGGCGCAGTGGAAGCGTGCTGGGCTCATAACCCAGAGGTCCGTGGTTCGAAACCAGGGTCTGGGGCAAACTTTTTATTTCTTTTTTTATTTTTTACTAAAGTATTTTTATAAAATATGTAGTGTTAAATATTGTACGGTGGTACGGAACCCTTCGCGTGCGAGTTCGATTCGCACTTGGCCGATTTTTAACTATATATATATATACTTACTTGTGTATTGTTATAGATAGTTGCAGTATTTGGCATTGCAGGAGCATGCCACAGAGACGAGTTACAGAAATTACCTTTAAATTATATTAACGACATGGATTCTATCATAACTGTGGAAATTCCCGATAGCAAGACAAACAAACCTCGATCATTATATTTGTAATAAGCGGTAAAATGAGAAGTTTTAATTTTGTTGAAATGTATCGCAAATATGCATCCCTTCGTCTCCAGTCTACCAGTCACACTAGATTTTTTTTATAAAATATTATCTCGGAAAATGCTGCGTTCAACCTGTTGGTGTAGATACTTCCAAGCGATATTGCAAAATACTTAAAGATCGAAAACCCAATGCAATACACAGGACACCATTTTCGCAGATCTTCTGCAACATTGCTTGTGGAATCTGGGGCAGACCTGTTAACATTAGCCATTAAAACGCCATGGAGGATTGAAATCTTCAACTGTAGCTGAGGTCTACATTGAAGAGTCAATTTCTACAAAAACTGAAATAGCTGCTCAAATTCTGAAAGGTGAACCAAGTACCAGTACCAGAAACTTCACAACAATGCGAAAAAGAGTTTTAAGTGAAGAACCTGAGACCTTCACAGGCAATGAAGAAAACAAAATTCAAAAAACTACTGGAAATGAAGTTTGTCCATCAGTTAACTCGACTGCACTTTTTTCACTAGTTACACAAATAACTATTTTTCTAAGTATAATAGAATTGTGTTTTTCGCATTGCAAAAAGAGAAACTTTTGAAGGGTATATTAGGTGTCTCAAATAAAGCCCGATTATATCCTTAGTTTTTTAAATAAAAAGACCAGCTTAAAACCAGTATGATGCAGTTTTCTCTGGGGAATCCGAATCTAGCTTCAGAATTGATATACAACGTGTTCTGGAAAAGTTAAGGACAAAAATACATGGTGTCTATTTAAGAAGGGCCACTCGAGAAAATCTTGACAAATATGCATTTTTCTGAGAACTTTATTTGAAAAAAAAATGCTTTTTTGATGAGCTAACTTTTCGTAAAAACAATTTGAGATCCATGGCCTACTTTCCAAAATATTTTTCAAAATCCCGAAAATCGCCGAAATTTCTTCGGCATGTTTTGTTTCAAGAGTTACCGAAAAAATTTCTTAATGAAATTTGTGGGCAAAACTGATTGCTTTAAACATAATTTATCAGAATTTGGAAAAATACCATGGTTTGTTGTGTGCTCTCTTAACACTTAATTTTTTTTTATTTGTGGCTGTCATGCATACTAGAACATTTTAAAAATGTGAAAAATGTTCAAGATACCGATACCTCGCAAGAAATTTCCAAGATTTCCAATGCAGTATGTTGGGAAAAAATACCTAAAACATGAAGGTACAGGATTCGAGGCCACGGCTCGTTGCAATAAAATGGGCACATTTTTCGGTGGACGGATATGGTCCTCTCGCCTGCGATGGGGCCCCCTGATCGAAAAAGCCGTTCGGCCATTTGGGTCGCTTTTTTTTTCGGGATTTGGCGATATTCTTTAGTCGCAGCTGGCAACGACAATATAATAGCGTTGACTGAAGGTTTATCACCCAACGATAATAGTAATTGCCACCCCTCCTCCTCACAAGCATTTGGTTGATTTTGGCATAACACCTCGTGGGACATTTTTTGAGGGAGCTACATGATTTTTTTTAAATTTAACCTAGGCGAGGCAAATTAACATTAGTATCTCTCATTAAGATGACGTGGATAAAAACAATCTAAATCTTCGTTAATATAATTTGTTATTTTATGTCTACTTACTGTCTCATTATCCTTATATTACACGCAAAAAATATTTTTTTATAAAGGGTGTTACGGAAATAATATGGAAGGTTTTTGGCAAGTCTAATACGATGCAAAACTTTGTCGTAAGTAGGTATTTCGAGTCAAGTTGGGGGCTGGGGCCAGGTAATGCTGTGCAGAGAGAGGTAAACCATGGGTGGGCCACCTGTGCAATGTAGTCGCAGCGTGCCCGCTCGCTACAGCTGTCTGTCACTGTAGACAGCGGAACCTTTATGTGCAGGCTGACGTCACACCTTGTATGTGAGCATACAAATATTCATTTGCTTATAGTATCATGATTCGGATGTACAACTTTTATACTCGCTTTGCTTGTCAAACGATACAAATCATATTAAAAAGTTTAGTAAAGTGTGTTATTTTATTTTATTTTCATTTATTCTCAGACAGCCCAGAAAACAAAGTTGTTTTTGAGCTAACACTCAACTGGTAAATCTAGTGACAGAAAAACAAGAGACAATAAAACGGGTTAACAGATGTGACCACATTCACAGTGACACCAATAAAACATACCTATTAAGTATTTATGAGTTAAAGTTGATTATAAACTTGTGTCGAAAAACCCAATTAAAAATGAAATAAAAAAATGCACCTGTTTTGGGAAATCCAACGCCCTTGCAAAGATAAATATTTCATAATCTACCTCCTATACGATGCAATTACGCATTGTTTGGCAAAAAAATCTTGATTGGAGACTTCCGCAGGCTAAATGTGATGTTTCTCTGGTTCTTCCGGATACATGCTGCGTTACTGGTGCTGTTTAAGCCAAGCTTTCATCCAAGATACACCGGATATCCTCAGGGCATGACGATATCGTCTTGCCCTGAGGATGTCTCATGGATAAAGATATCTTCTTCAAGTTTGGTATATGTAAAATCTTTCGTACAGTAGGACAATTGGAAATGGTTTTGGCTAAATCACTTCACGGGAAAGGGTGGGAATAGGGGGATGAAAATGTTTATAATTTAATTTTTTTCTTAGTTTTTAGCGAACGAAATTTGTACATAATTAATCGATTGGTGCAATCCTAAATTCTTTTTCAAAACACACAATCTTTTTGTTATTGAAGATAGAAGATAAAGATTTTGAAAAACTTGTAAAGGTTAGTTTTGCTCTAATGAAATTGCAGAGAGTAAGTGCCAACGGGATGTAAATAAAACATATTTTTGTGATCTTATAATTTTGTGAATCTCTATTGAATATTTAAGTAACTAGGTGAACATCGATATTACCCGAGCACACACTTTCCCAGTCGGATGTTGTTCACACACTTCCACTTGTAGCATTATAGTTTTCACTCACTAGAACACTGCCTACTTTTTCTCGAACCGTGTTCCTAGAGTAAGTGGTCCATGTCTCAGCGGCAATCAGCTCTCTTTCTGAAACAAAAATAACATTAATCATTCCTTGAAGTAGTCGCTTAAACTCACCGTACGTTTTGCTTAGCCCATTAGAGCATAACGTCCGTTTAAACGGACATGATCAAAAGTGCTAACTTCTAGTTTTAAAACATAACCTCTAAATTTTGTTTTAACGGTGTTGCCTTCTGAAGTGTCTGAAGTGAACATTTTAGGCCTTATTTGTTTATGAGAAAATTCACTCTCTATACAGATCACAGACCACTAATTTACTTATTCGGGATGACAAATCCTTCCAGTATGCTTACAAAATTTCGATTAGTGCTAAAAGAATATGATTATGTTATTCGATATAAGTAGTAAGTAAGCCACTTCAGTACCCTTTGACCTTTGACCTTTATCTAGGCCAAGGTCATGACCTTGAGATCTAGGTCAAGGTCATGACCTTGACCCCGCCCCCTTGACCTAGGTCATGGGCCCGTCCCCCTTGACCTAGGTCATGAACCCCGCCCCCCCCGCCCCCGCCCCCTTGACCTAGGTCATGCCCCCTGCCCCCTTGATCTAGGTCATGAACCCCGCCCCCGCCCCCTTGACCTAGGTCATGAACGTTATGTAAGGGGGTTTCTGGATCAGGAAGGCACCTGTTCATCCGGACATCGTTCATATAGGTAAGAAAACCACACTACTATACTTTCAACTACCCCTGTTTCAACTACCTACGTCACAGCCTCCAGATAAGAATATCTCTGGCGGAGTCAAGTTATGGTCCAAACAATTCGATGCAGGTTCTCGCTAACGATAAGATGATGTAATGTTGTGCAACAAGGTTGGTTGCTACGCATGCGCAGAAGTGCATGAATAAGTAGTTGGAATCTATAAAACAGGAGATTTGCAATCAAATTAATTACTAGTCTCCAGACATTCTGTGTAAACAGAGCGCTCTCTGTACGACAACTTTTAGTTATTGTTGCAGTGTGTTTAAAGTAGTGGAAAGTGGAAAGTGCAATGTCCTCTTCTCAGTTTGTGAACCTCCCTAAGCTCTTCGGAAATAAAACAAAGCTTACAAATGAGAGATTTAGTTCGTGGCTACTTTTGGAAAACCTAGACAACAACAACTTGCTAACTGACGTAGGGGTCATTAATTATGCCGAAGGAGAACAACGGCTGGGCGGTGGATTACTTATGCCAATTTCGCAACCGTTTTGCGATAACATAATGGTAACTAAAATCTGCGACCTTTCTGACTGCGAAGAAAAAACTAAAGAAAAAAGAAACTTTATTTTAAAGAAAGAAATCTGCGGTTCATTTAATAGCTACCTACGAGGAAAATTCTCTAACTTGGTTTCTGCTAGACATGGCGTTAAAGCAAAGTTACCTTTTCTTCTTAGTGGAGAGAATAATGTGGTAATAGGACTACAAAGAATTATAGGGGAAATTGGAAACCTTATTAGAAGTGCTGCCGTCTATTTTATGCGAACTCGAGGTACAGGAGTATTACCTCACGGATCTGGACATAACGCAGGATTTCGCTGGTATTTTTAATAAGAAGGAAATATCCAAACACCTAACCGATAACTACAACTTTTGCTGCCAAGGAGAATACAGAAGTAATTCGAATGTGATCGTGGAAAATGATAAAACTGTAGAGGCATAGACTGCTTAACATGGTTAAATTCCAATGCGAGAGTTAAAATTTATAATAAATTTATCTGTCAGATTACAAGTCCCGGAGTCAACAAGGTGATTGGCAACCATATCATAGACTTTCTCAACTGCCCGGATGTTCGATTAAAAGAAACATTTTCTTCCACTTTGGCTAAACAACATGGTATAACAAGATTGGAGGCAACAATTTACAACTATAACAAACTAAATAGCAATGAGACTTCTGGTGTATTAAGTCCGTTAGAAGATTGCCAAGCTATACTGAGAGATAGTAAAATGTACTTCCAAAATGCACCATTCTATTCCGTCCCTCTCGATAAAATGTGGACAAAATTGACAGACAAATTGCAGAACAGCTGTTGCCTGGTGTTTAACGACTTCTTGCAGTACGTATATCGGGGAAACAAAAACACGAAAAAACTAACTGGAGTACAACTTAAGATGCCACAGAACCCGTTGCAGAGAGAAAAACTAATACAATACGCCCTCTCGGCTTTTAGTTTTAATTACTTACCTACGAATTACATAGAGGTTAGAGAAGACGAAGACGATAAAAATAATATACAAATCACCCACAAATGTTTTATTAAAACTGGTAGTACATACTTTACACAATCTAGGAATGCTTTTTCAATAATCCCGAAAGAAGTAAACATTACAGAAACGGGTCTAATAAATACAACCAATGTTCTTCCAGATGTGTTAAGAAAACGAGCCAACATGACAAACAAACTGTACCCTTTTCCCATAATGGAAATAACCCCTTTATGCACTCCGTATATTGCAAGTGGCAGAAAACGTCAGATAGAGTTGGAAGAGGTTGATGCCAAGAAACGAAGGCTGGACTATACAGAAACTACTGTCGCCATACGCGAAGAGTACAAGAATCAGTTGAGCATGGAAAATCTTATAAGAGAGACCGAGAACGAGCTTAAAACACATTTTATGCGAAAGTGGTCGAATCTGGAAACAACAGGTTCCTATACAATTTATGCATTTGTGGTCAACACTAAAGATTCTTTTAGCTATGTGGGGGTCCTTGCAGAAAATAATAACAAGAAATCTGTTTACTATTTAAAAGGTTTCTATAAAAATGTGTTTATACAAATGTATAGAAATAAAGAAGAGTTAAATAAGGCAGGATTCGTAACTGCGGCATTGGTAACAAACAAAGGCAATCAGTTAAATGTTGTTTATTTGCCTAATAAAGAGTTGTTTGCATCCTTTAAAACTAATGGATTCACGAATTTTAAGGGAAACACATATCCGAAAGTAGAAGATCTACAGTTCCATAAAGGCACCTGGGATGGAACCATGCAATATGACCAAGTCGTCGTCGATCTAGTTAATAATGTTCTTATGCAGACCATAAATGGGAAAATAAAGTTTAAAGACTGTAGTAGATTAGAGGATTTGGAAGAAGGAACAGAATTGGTTATTTGTGGTATACAAGAAGTGGTCTACCGGCATAAAACTCGATTTATTTTACAGTTTGAAAATGTAAGCACAATGTATTGTTCTAATTGCTGGTTTGAAAAAGAATTGGAAAATGTAGACTTAAATTATAAGTTAAAGATTAAATTGGATAGGCTTAAGGTTACACCTAGTAAAAATCGAGAAAGAGTTGTATTTTGTATATAAATATATTTGTATGAAATAAAGTTTTGTTTCTAATTGTGTGTACCTGTTTATTTCTATCCCCCGTTAAGATATTATTAAAATAAAATATATAACCGTAGCACGGTGAGGTAGGTAGTTGAAACAGGGGTAGTTGAAAGTATAGTAGTGTGGTTTTCTTACCTATATGAACGTTATGTAAAGGGGTTTCTGGATCAGGATGGCACCTGTCCATCCGGAGTGACCATCGTTCATATAGGTAAGAAAACCACACTACTCTACTTTCAACTACCCCTGTTTCAACTACCTACCTCACCGTGCTACGGTTATATATTTTATTTTAATAATATCTTAACGGGGGATAGAAATAAACAGGTACACACAATTAGAAACAAAACTTTATTTCATACAAATATATTTATATACAAAATACAACTCTTTCTCGATTTTTAAGCCTATCCAATTTAATCTTTAACTTATAATTTAAGTCTACATTTTCCAATTCTTTTTCAAACCAGTAATTAGAACAATACATTGTGCTTAGATTTTCAAACTGTAAAATAAATCGAGTTTTATGCCGGTAGACCACTTCTTGTATACCACAAATAACCAATTCTGTTCCTTCTTCCAAATCCTCTAATCTACTACAGTCTTTAAACTTTATTTTCCCATTTATGGTCTGCATAAGAACATTATTAACTTGATCGACGACGACTTGGTCATATTGCATGGTTCCATCCCAGGTGCCTTTATGGAACTGTAGATCTTCTACTTTCGAATATGTGTTTCCCTTAAAATTCGTGAATCCATTAGTTTTAAAGGATGCAAACAACTCTTTATTAGGCAAATAAACAACATTTAACTGATTGCCTTTGTTTGTTACCAATGCCGCAGTTACGAATCCTGCCTTATTTAACTCTTCTTTATTTCTATACATTTGTATAAACACATTTTTATAGAAACCTTTTAAATAGTAAACAGATTTCTTGTTATTATTTTCTGAAAGGACCCCCACATAGCTAAAAGAATCTTTAGTGTTGACCACAAATGCATAAATTGTATGGGAACCTGTTGTTTCCAGATTCGACCACTTTCGCATAAAATGTGTTTTAAGCTCGTTCTCGGTCTCTCTTATAAGATTTTCCATGCTCAACTGATTCTTGTACTCTTCGCGTATGGCGACAGTAGTTTCTGTATAGTCCAGCCTTCGTTTCTTGGCATCAACCTCTTCCAACTCTAGCTGACGTTTTCTGCCACTTGCAATATACGGAGTGCATAAAGGGGTTATTTCCTTTATAGGGAAAGGGTACAGTTTGTTAGTCATGTTGGCTCGTTTTCTTAACACATCTGGAAGAACATTGGTTGTATTTATCAGACCCGTTTCTGCAATGGTTACTTCTTTCGGGATTATTGAAAAAGCATTCCTAGATTGTGTAAAGTATGTACTACCAGTTTTAATAAAACATTTGTGGGTGATTTGTATATTATTTTTATCGTCTTCGTCTTCTCTAACCTCTATGTAATTCGTAGGTAAGTAATTAAAACGCGGAGAGGGCGTATTGTATTAGCTTTTCTCTCTGCAACGGGTTCTGTGGCAGCTTAAGTTGTACTCCAGTTAGTTTTTTCGTGTTTTTGTTTCCCCGATATACGTACTGCAAGAAGTCGTTAAACACCAGGCAACAGCTGTTCTGCAATTTGTCTGTCAATTTTGTCCACATTTTATCGAGAGGGACGGAATAGAATGGTGCATTTTGGAAGTACATTTTACTATCTCTCAGTATAGCTTGGCAATCTTCTAACGGACTTAATACACCAGAAGTCTCATTGCTATTTAGTTTGTTATAGTTGTAAATTGTTGCCTCCAATCTTGTTATACCATGTTGTTTAGCCAAAGTGGAAGAAAATGTTTCTTTTAATCGAACATCCGGGCAGTTGAGAAAGTCTATGATATGGTTGCCAATCACCTTGTTGACTCCGGGACTTGTAATCTGACAGATAAATTTATTATAAATTTTAACTCTCGCATTGGAATTTAACCATGTTAAGCAATCTATGCCTCTACAGTTTTATCATTTTCCACGATCACATTCGAATTACTTCTGTATTCTCCTTGGCAGCAAAAGTTGTAGTTATCGGTTAGGTGTTTGGATATTTCCTTCTTATTAAAAATACCAGCGAAATCCTGCGTTATGTCCAGATCCGTGAGGTAATACTCCTGTACCTCGAGTTCGCATAAAATAGACGGCAGCACTTCTAATAAGGTTTCCAATTTCCCCTATAATTCTTTGTAGTCCTATTACCACATTATTCTCTCCACTAAGAAGAAAAGGTAACTTTGCTTTAACGCCATGTCTAGCAGAAACCAAGTTAGAGAATTTTCCTCGTAGGTAGCTATTAAATGAACCGCAGATTTCTTTCTTTAAAATAAAGTTTCTTTTTTCTTTAGTTTTTTCTTCGCAGTCAGAAAGGTCGCAGATTTTAGTTACCATTATGTTATCGCAAAACGGTTGCGAAATTGGCATAAGTAATCCACCGCCCAGCCGTTGTTCTCCTTCGGCATAATTAATGACCCCTACGTCAGTTAGCAAGTTGTTGTTGTCTAGGTTTTCCAAAAGTAGCCACGAACTAAATCTCTCATTTGTAAGCTTTGTTTTATTTCCGAAGAGCTGAGGGAGGTTCACAAACTGAGAAGAGGACATTGCACTTTCCACTTTCCACTACTTTAAACACACTGCAACAATAACTAAAAGTTGTCGTACAGAGAGCGCTCTGTTTACACAGAATGTCTGGAGACTAGTAATTAATTTGATTGCAAATCTCCTGTTTTATAGATTCCAACTACTTATTCATGCACTTCTGCGCATGCGTAGCAACCAACCTTGTTGCACAACATTACATCATCTTATCGTTAGCGAGAACCTGCATCGAATTGTTTGGACCATAACTTGACTCCGCCAGAGATATTCTTATCTGGAGGCTGTGACGTAGGTAGTTGAAACAGGGGTTGTTGAAAGTATAGTAGTGTGGTTTTCTTAC
Source organism: Pseudeuparius sepicola (assembly GCA_963920635.1). Classification (NCBI taxonomy): domain Eukaryota; kingdom Metazoa; phylum Arthropoda; class Insecta; order Coleoptera; family Anthribidae; genus Pseudeuparius; species Pseudeuparius sepicola. The sequence goes on along the minus strand of OY987302.1, from coordinate 37,422,299 downwards.
CTATATGAACACAGCCTCTGCAATGACGTCAACAGCCTCTGGTGGCAATGACGTCACAGCCTCTGGACCTAAGACACGTAGGGGGCCAAGGGCAAAGGTGGAGGGAGAAAGGAGGGCGGGGGCGGGGGGGGGGGCGAGGCCTGGGGCCTATAACACAATGCTTACAACTGTAACAAGTTTACAAGTTATTAGTAATTCGCTTATACCTACAAGTACCTCAATTTTCTGTAACACAATATTATTTTCTACACTTGTACTTATCAGTAAAATATTCTACACTTGTACATGTAGTTGCTACTGGAGATATCACGTGGTTTTGTTTAGATCGGACGTTCTTGGCGTAAAGGCCGTGGTAATTCCTTCTAAGTATCTTTTTTGTCGCAATTATGTAGGTACATACATATGATATCGCTATATAACGTGTTTTAACGTGTTTTTTCCGCGTTGGTAGTGAACTTAAAGAAAAATAGTATAGGTAGCTATGGCTGGAAGACAAGTAACCATTGAGAGAAAGTTGCATTTTTTACAAAAGGTTAAAGAAAACAAAGAAATTCTATTCGGTGCCTTTTCCGATAGATTGAAAAAAACAGACAAAGTTGAGAAATGGAAAGAACTGGCAAATTTAGCAAAGAGTGTTTGTTTAATACCTTCCGATAAAGATTGGACATATGCCAGAGACACACTATGGCAAAATATGAAAAAAACTACAATGGTAAGTATAAGAACGTATTATTTGCAACTTGTGAATATTTTTTCTACCCGTATATTTAGATTGTATTTATATTTACGGCTATATATTTTATAAAAAGTTAAATCACGGGTATTCAGCCAAAAAATCTTTATTTAACTTAAAATAAAGTTAACAAAGCTGAACCAAAACTCCGCACATTATAAAAATATTTTAAGTTGAGTAAAGATTTTTTGGCTGAATACTCGTGATGTAACATTCGTATATTTTCGACGTGCCTATATAATCTGTTTGGTTATACTTACCATCGTATACCTTTTATTTTAAGGGGAAAGTGGATAATGCCAGAAAGACGGGTACAGGCGGTCATGGAAAAATGACCGAGGTCGATAATATGGTCCTCGATATAGTAGGAAAAGAGTCTCCAATAATTATTGGCCTTGGGGTGCCAGAATCGATGGACGATGCAGAACCGCTACCTCATGACAGCACATCGGTAGAGCAGTCAACTTTGGCAACACAGGACACTGGTGTGCCTTCGAGTAGCCGCATAGGTAAGTTTACAAAACATTATTTTTATTCGATCGCGTAAAAATGGCACTTGTTTTAACGATTTCTAGCGCACTTTTTTTTACTAGTGCCTCAAAGCATTAAATATCTTTGGTTCACTAGTGTAATAAATGCACATCTTAATTTTGTTACATAAAAACTATTATGTTGATGGGATGGTTGTCAAATAATTTTGCAGAGAAGAAACGAAAGCGTACGTGGGCGAGCACGAAAGAAAATGATGATGGGAGAAGAAAAGAAAAGCTGGATTTACAAGTTGAATACCTCAGGCTCAAAAATTACAAGACAAAATTAGAAATTTTAAAGTTGGAAAGTGAACTACGGCTTCCAAGATCGGAATTTACGCAATGTTTTGCTGCTGAAGAAATGCCTTATGGGCAGAACCAGTCCACCACTTACATGAATTTGTAAACCGTGAAACTCATTTGACAATCTGTTATGTAAATATATTGGGTGCATAGAAATAAAGTTCATTTTCTATTTTCTATTATTTATTTACACTAATTTATTCTAAAATAATCAATCAACTGTTGAACTCTAGCGTGAGCTGCAATTGGAGGAGGTTCGTTATCACTGGGGTTGTTTTCATCATCTTCATCATCACCATTTAATTCCATATCGTCGTCGTTATTTTTTGTAATATTGCATAATGTTGCACAACATTTAAAAATGTTTGCTGCGAAGACTGGATCAAGCCGTAGGTGGTTCAAACATGGAAATTTTTCCTTCAAAATCCCGAAAGCGTTCTCTATAATGCGCCGCGTCCGTTTATGAGCTCTGTTGAAAGCGGTCTGTGCTGGATTCATCGGATCGTCATAGGTTGGTGGAATTAACCATTCACGTAAAGGATACGCGGAATCCCCAAGAATCACAGCATTTGCGTGAGGTCTCCAACCGTTTTCCATTCTACGAAACAGAGAACTGTTACGAAGTACTCGCGCATCATGAACACTTCCGGGCCAATTTGCACTTATATAATAAAACTTTAGATCAGGCCCACATACAGCCATACAATTGATTGAATGCTTCCCATGTCGGTCAACGTAAGCGGGTTCGTTAATCGTGGGAGCATCGATATTTATGAGGGTTCCATCTACAGCTCCACAAACTTCAGGAAATCCTGCCAAATTATGAAAGCGTTCCACCACGTTCCATGTATTGGCGGGCCATCGAATTACTGCATCAAATTTTAGTTCGTTTACGGCAGTAACAACTTCATGGACACATCTGCAGACAGTCATCTTTGACACTCCATGCATGTCACATACCCCATGGTACTGCCCTCCGTTTCCAAACCAGTGCACAGCAATAAGTAGCTTCTGTAATGGCGACAAGCCATACCATCGAATCGTTTGATTAGCGATTGCCGGGCCTATATCTTGAAGAAGAGTTTCACACTGTTCTCGATTAACTCTGAACCTTTCCACAAATTCCCCGTCTGTCAGTATCAAAAAATTAATTCTCTCCCGATACCGATACACTGCAGGAGCATTTTCGTTGTCACTTTCAGAGTCACTTGACCACATATTGATAGTAAAATGAATACGTTCACAGTGAAATACTTCACTATACTGAATCTACTCAACGTTCCAGTTAGGTAGAAAATTATTTACAATTGTTCATAATTCCGTAACACAACAGTACAAGTGTGGTCGTTGTGTTATGGAAAGAAACTACAAGTGTACAGAAAGTTCAGTAATTACAAGTGCCCCGCTAGCTACTACAAGTATCTTTGTGTTACGGAATATCTACACTTGTATAATTTATTTATACACTTGTTGGACTTGTAGTGTTTGTGTTATAGGCCCCTGGAGGGGGGGCGGGGCCTGGAGGGGGGGGGCAATGTCCTAGGTGGGGCGGGGGTCATGGCCTAGGTCAAGGGGTTCATGACCTAGGTCAAGGGGGCGGGTCCAAGGTCATGACCGAGGTCAAGGTTCATGATGTAGGTCAAGGGGGCGGGGTCAAGGGGTCAAGGTCATCACCTTGACCTAGATCTAGGTCATGACCTTGACCTAGATAAAGGTCAAGGTCAAAGTGTACTGAAGTGGCTTACTTACTACTGATATATTAAGGGAAAAGATAACGTTACAGCTGACGCATTACCTCGTATAGAAATTTCTTCAGATGAACTGAAATCTATAGTTAAACCAAACAATTTATATATCGAAATGTTTGTAACAATTAGATCTAAAACTAAAGAAAATAGAATAAACAACCAAATTACTGGTAGTAATTCTCAAACCAACAGTCTTTATGACAGGATTGATCACCCTGGCCCTGGAGTGGTAGAATTGGTAAAACGCCTAGAGACGCTTGTGAATTATGTCCAGTTAACGAAACATAATTTACTAAACTATTAAAAGCTAAAATATACGATGATATGATAAAAAATTTGACATACTCGAGTATAAAGCAAGTTATTTATATAAAACAAAACCCGACTAGCGTCTGCAATATCTGCGTGGTTGATGGACCTGAAAAATATATGCTTAAAATATAAAATTCTGGAATTAATAATAATTAAAGAAGACAAGTGTGCACTTACACACATAACGTACAAAGAGTGTCGGATAATTGCACTAAACAATTAATTTTAAACGATTTCCACATGTTAGCTACAGGTGGGCATGCAGGAATCAACCGAATGTACAATAGCGTGAAAAAATATTACTTAGTTAGTTTCTGGGTTTAATGTAGAATATAGAAGAGGAGGATTTGCAATGATTTTTTTAGCAGAGTATTGGAATCGTATAAGAAAGGATATAGAGAATTTTGTTAAAAAATGCGACGATTATCAAATTGACCAAACACCGAACCGACCTAGACATAAATATAAAAATCGTTATATAATTCGATTAATATCTCGAATTATTATTTCGATTATGAAATACACAATGTTACTAATATCTCGATTATGAAAATATCCCGATTATTCCTATCACTTCTAACCTTTTGCCTTTCTGCCTCTGTCATCAACCTAATTTAAGAGAGAACCCAGTAGAAAACAAAAGAAAATTATTCAAGTTATTGCCTCATTGGTAATGGATTTATCCTCGGATTTATCCAGACAAGTCCTACCAAGAACTCAATGGGTGCAGAGCACCGGACCTGGGGAATGGCCTAGTAGTCTAACCCAAATTGAAGGAAGAAGAAGAAGGACCTAATTTAACTTTGTGTGGTGTTTAGTGGATTTACATTAATTTGTTTTTTTTTGCTGCGAAAAATTCCGTAGTGGACGGCAAGAATAATTGCTATTTCGGTTATTAAAGCAGAGTCTGGGTCTTTTTTTTGTGAAAAACCATAGGCAGTACTTTATTATTTGCTTTTTTTGTGTTTAGATAAATGTGAACTCTATTATATAGGTAAACCATTCAATAACGCAATCATTAATGCATGTTTTATAGTGTATAAATACTGATTTTTGATCGTAGCTACTTTGTTGTAATATCATAGAAAAGGAAAGCCAGTAGGTAACCACTAAGTTGGGAATTTGGAACCTATTGGCGATACACTATTCTTATTACTTATTATTACGCTTAAATCCACATTCCAATAATGTTGTTTTGATTGATTAAAACTGTTTTAATCATCTCCTGATGATGCTAACTCGCTTAGCGAAACGCGCATCGAGTGCAAAAACAACGTTATTGGTATGTGGATTTAAGCGTAATAAGAATAGTAGGTAACCACTTTAATAAGTTAATAATTAAGTAACTTGTGTGGTGACATGTAACATGCGACAAACCATCGACAAGACACTGCCGCATTCTTGGAAAAATACTACTTTTGAGACTACCTATGCATGTTTTTGTAGTAAAATTTCAGGACAGTGCTCAAGGTCAAATAATGCATTCAAAAATTGTTATTTGTCAAACAGACTTTAATAAATGGAGTATTATGCGAGGCGCTTGCAAGTCTGCCGTGGTTTCAGCACGGCTACAACTGGTCACTCCTCAAGTTGGTGGCGCTCCGCGGTTGGTACTTGTTATTTTCGCAGTCGAGTGGACCCACTAAATCGAGCTAAACTTTTTGGAATGCTGATGTTGCTGTCGTTGTAACTGTCATAGGTTCTGCGTTTTGTATGGAATATTTTTTGTACCTTTGACAATCGTCGCATTTTTTAACAAAATTCTCTATATCCTTTCTTAAACGTTTCCAAAAGTAATATTTTTTCACGCTATTGTACATTCGGATTGTTTAGTGCAATTATCTGACACTCTTTGTACGTTATTTAAAACTGATATTTTTACACCAGTATTTTTTATCATACTTGATTTTTTTTAAAATTTCTTTTAAGAAAAGTGCACACTTGTCTTCTTTAATTATTATCAATTCAGGAATTTTATATTTTAAGCATATATTTTTCAGGTCCATCAACGACGCGCATAATGCAGACGCTAGTCGGGTGTACTGTTTTATATAAATAACTTGCTTTATACTCGAGTACATCAAAGTGTTTATCATATCATCGTATTTTTTAGTTTTTTATTAGTTTAGTAAATTCTGTTTCGTTAACTGGACATAATTCACAAGCGTCTCTAGGGCGTTTTACCAATTCTACCACTCAAGGGTGATCAATCCTGTCATAAAGACTGTTGGTTTGAGAATTACTACCAGTAATTTGGTTATTGTTTATTCTATTTTCTTAAGTTTTAGATCTAATTGTTACAAACATTTTGGTATCTAAGGATTTGTCATCCCGAATAAGTAAATTAGTGGTCTGTGATCTGTATAGAGAATGAATTTTCTCATATACAAATAAGGCCTAAAGTGTTTTACTCCCCACACACCCGCCAATAATTCTTTTTCAATGGTACAATAATTTTTCTCAGCTTTATTTAGAGATCTGCTTGCATATGCAATTGGCTGGCCGTTACCACTACAAAGAACAGTTCCGATTGTAACTCCAGATGATTTTGTTTTTTTTCAAAAGAATTTTGATTTTCGTCTGTACAAACGAATTGAACATTTTTCCTTATTTTGATTTAAAGGAGCGACAATATGGGCGACAAATCTTTTAGTTTCATTTGCATCGTTGGGTTTGGGATAAGATCGAATCGCAACAGTTTTTCATTGGGAGGGAAGATTCCATCAGCTGCAATAATATAAATATAAAATTTCTTTTTTCAAAAATTCACACTTATTTGGATTTAATTTTAAAATAGCTTCTCGTAACCTTTGAAGAACTTATTGTTGCAAGGTGGTTTCTAAAAAAATCGTCTCCTAAAACACTGTGCATACCTTTTTTAAAGCTATTTATTACATGGAATTAATGTTTCATCGCGATGTCATTCAACTGTAATAAGAGAACTGCTGTACCTTGTGAAAATACTGACCCAGATATTCCGTTTATTTTTACTACATTTGTAGAGTCAATTAAGTGTTTTGTTGCTAAACGTTTTTTAAAAACAACGCTTATAGATGCGCCACTGTCCAATAAACATTTAAGTTAAAAACAGACAGTTTTATATTTTTTTGGCACGAAAAAACCGATCCGGGAGGTTATTCTGTGCAGAGTCCTCTCCAGAATTGCCTTCTTCATTACCTATATAAAATACTCGGTTATTATGTCGTTAATTTGAATTTTGTCCGCGGTTGTGATCTCTTTAAATCTACCTCGGAAAGTGGTAGGGAATCTATAGTCATTCAGAGTGAAGAATTGCCTAGAACTGAACTTGTATTACGTTCTGAAATGTTTTGAGAGCCATTACAACGCTAACTTCTTCCACGAGAAACCAATGTGTCGTTGGGACTGTCGAAAGTTCTTCATCTTGTGCCTCACGAATAGCATCACAGTTTCATGATAGTTCCAATCTCGCTATTTTGTAGTCCATTCGCAAAAGCATTTCAAATGATCTATAGATTTTCCGAAATCTTCTAAAGATTTTCCACTTTGTTTCACTCCATTTAATCGAATAGATAATGATGCTGCGAATTTTTACATAATATGAAGTTAAACGTTTTTTTACCTTCCTCATCTAGTAACTCATCGTATAACTCTATAGGTACTATCTATTATGTGTTTGTTTTCCGCCATTTTTACTACGTTACCTTTCGAACTAGTATTGATATCGGTCGCTTTGGACTAACTGGATAACCTATGAATTAAAAATTTTTCTATGCGTCAAAGTACTTGGTGATATGTAGCGTTGATGATAAATGCACTGTTGTCATTTTTTTTTCGTGGACAAGATTTTTACAAAACCGTGGATGAACAACCGTGTCTGTTTTCACACTCGTCAGAAATTTAAGTACTTTACTGTAGTCTCTTTTCAATATCCTTTATTTTTTCTGTGATATGCATATTAATTATGTCGTCATCATAACAAATAATTATTTTTCATTTTGATTTAAATGTACGCAGATAAAATCAAAATTAAATATCTGACATCTGTCAATATGCGAAGTGGCTTAATGTGCCCTGGTGTCTATGCCGCCAACATTGGGTCACTAAATAAAAAAAAAATGTAATTTCTAGTGTATAGATAAAGAGAGATTTTATTTTTGGTCCGTAATCATGGCCAACTACCACCACTTTTATGGGCTCAAATTTCAAAAAGTACTATTAGGGACTTTTTAGAAAAATAACGGACTGCAGATTCTTCTGTAAGATCACTCAACAGATCACTTGAAACCTATCTATACCATTTTGCATGCTTCTAAAATAAGAAGTAGAAAAAATTATTATTTAAAAAATCTGGGAACGTATTATTATTGTTTAAAAAGTTGTAAAAAATTTTAATAATTTCAAATGACCAATATGCACATCTATGTATCTCTAAAAAATAAGAATATTTGACAGCTACCGCTCATCACGTGACCGCATTTGCATGCGTCATTTTTTAATATTTTGGACGCACAAACTGCTGGCAGTCAATTTTTAAATAGTTCTGTTGTAAACAACAATTTTTCCCTTAGAATGCTTTATTACACTATACAGGGTGTAACTTTGATAAGTACAGAAATTTTAAGGGCAGGTCGGGAAAAATGCACTTGTTACGCCTATGCAATTAAAATTTTTCTAAAGTGCATATTAACGTCAGAAATATTTTTTTTAAAACGCTATTAAAACCCCTTTTTCCGACGCTACGGCCATGGGTCCTTGACCTTGCCGGGACCAGCTGGAACTGAGGCCGGTTCCGGCGGATCCCCCCCAATTCCGCCGTGCAGCGTTGTCAGACGTATAGCTCTTTCACAGTATTTCAGGAATAGTCTTTCAACTAGTTTTTGAACAAATCTTTAATGGTTCTTTTAGCGAATAGCATGCAAAAAAACTACCTTTCGGATGCCTGGATGATTTTCCTTGCGGGTGTCGTACTCCTTTCTTATGTTATCCAAAAATCCTCTCGAAAATCACAAGAAGCACTAGGTAACTGGTTGCCAGTCGAATCGCTTTTTCCGAGGCTTTTTCGCAGTATTTGAAGAATATTGACGCAACCATGTATCATTTGGTGTATGTGGAGATTAAATAAATAAATAAATAATTTTTGGACAACTCCTTAAAGGTTCTTTTAGCGAATAGCTCGACGAATAGCATGAAAAAGCCTACCTTTGAGATGCATCGATTATTTTTACTATTTTCTTGTGTTTAGATACTATCCAAAAATCTTCACAAAATCACATAAAGCACTAAGTACCTACCTAACTAGTGGCACTGTTTTTATACGATGGTCGCGAAGGTATAACACTTCATAGTCTCTTTTTACGGAAATACGAACAAAACACTTGTTTTTTTTTCACTGCACACTTAAAGCGGCGCGATGCCAAATATTAGGGACGTCTCGGTTTCCCTCAGCTGATTTATTCCAACGGGGACTCGACTAGGTGGATTGTACAATTAGATCCATACCGTATGCGTCTAATAAAACCCGAATTTTCGCGAACCCTTGAAGCTGCTTCTTTTATCCTCGCGCGTAATTGGGGTACCTAGTAGGAACCTATCTAGCACTGTTTTCATACGAAGGCCGCGAAAGTTTAACACTGCATTTCTTAACGGAAATATGAAAAAATCACTTGTTATTTCACTGCAAATTCGTAGCGGCAATTGCAACAGGTTTGGACATCACTGCTGGTCCAAAAAAATGGCGAACGGATCTGGAAAAATGTACAGAAGCAGGTTCAGTTCCGACGACAGTTCGTAAAACAAAGCAAAGTAACGGAACAATATCGGTTAGCGAGACGCGACGTTTGCATACGCGTCCACGTTTTGGAAACAGAATTGTTATACCACAGAATAGCCACACGTAAGGCATTCTGTATAATAATAAATTGCTTGTTGAAGCTGGCGCTCCCAAAAATTACAGGCGGACGCGGATCGATATCAATCAGCTGTTAAATCCCATAATAATCGGACGGACGATCTTCGACTAGCGCGTCGGCTACGGCGCGGCGGTACGGTGACGGCGCACAAGCTTTCCCCCATACCATTCAATACCACTATTCGGTGTTGCCGTTTATGCCGACATGTCCCCAAACTGACTTAAAGTCCCTTAAATCCGATTTTTGATTTTCGCGGATTTATACGGGGTTTCTTTCGTTATAAGTTAATCTACTATCTCGTATAATTATTACGCACAAAAACGGGTAAATCCATGTAAAAATCCACTACACAATTAAATTTATACGGAATTAAATTACTAAATCAGGTAAATTTTCAGCACACTTGGCAACATAATAGCGCCGCCCCGAGAGAAGTAGGGGCCGCGAGCCGCGAGCCGCGATTGGCTAATATCGCGCACTAGTTATGAGTAGTGGGGATCACCTGTAGTGTCGATGTCAAGTGGCGCCCCGCGCTTGCGCTCCTCGCCCAGCTGTAATTTAGTAGGTCGGCCGGGCCGGGCGGCGTGGAAATGGAGCAAAATCGAGTGAATCAGTGCCAGTGAATTCATTCGTAATTGTAATTATTGCGCGATTCGGCGCGGCGTCGTTTTTGTGTGAAGTTGGCGTCGGACGCCAGCGCCCGACGCCAACGTCATATGCCCGCGCCTGGCGAATCTCGGCGAAGGAATGTCGGGCAGTAGTCAAGGGCACGCAGAAGCTTAAATTCACCAGGAGGAGTCGCTGTTTTTCGGTTTTTGGGGACATTACGCGACATTTCGCCACCAAGTTTTTACGAAAAGTAAGAGGAATGGTAAGGAATTAACTTGAGAGAGTTCCGAAACGGGAAAGGGTTAAAAAATGCGGAAATGATAAGCACGCCAATTTGACAGTCTTCCCCAACTATTTTCGGAACCGAATAATTTTTTATTTACAACCATGTATGTAATATCGACATTTCTGACTTTTTAGAAGTTTGAAAGTGTCAATTTTTTGACTTTTACTTCCCGCCCTCCCGCCCGGGTGGAAAGTTTACTTTATCTCGAGACACCTCGGTGTGTAATATACTATTAAAAGTAGACAATAGACAGGACAACAACCCTGAGGGGGTTTAAAAGTGGCGCACCATCAGGCAAGGGTAGAAAAATATTAAAAACGATGAACAAATCGGGGCCGCGCGTTAAATTCACATCAAATGACAGTCTTCCCCCACTTTTTTCGGAAACGAATAATTTTTTAAAGTAGATAATACATAGGACCACAACCCTGAGGGGGTTTAAAGGTGGCGCACTATCGGGCAAGGGTTGAAAAATATTAAAAACTATGAACAAATCGAAGCCGCGCGTTAAATTCACGTCAAATTACAGTCTTCCCCCACTTTTTTCGAGATGATAGGGCTACAGGCGAACACTCGCTAAAAAAAAGTAACGCGCCGCTGCTCTACGCTCTACCCTATGGGTGGTTGTGGAAATTTGCAATTTTTACAGATAATTTGTATTTTAAAACAAATACTTTATTCAGTTGATTGCCCATCAGAAATTTATTATCCCAAGGTGTCCCAAGAGATGGCTAATTATTAGTATAAAAAAATTGCGGCCTGAAAATCAGTTGTAAAATAGGTAGGTAGGTAGATACCTACTCCACAAAAGACTTGTCAAAAAATTATGAGTGTGAAATCAGCAATGAGTTTTCTAGCAATGACTTCTCCGAGCGGCGCTCGGATACATTTCTGCTGCCTAGGGACTTAAAATAACAGTAAAGTGATAAAAACTGACGTGTTTGTTAAATTATTGTGTGCGCCTGTGAAGAAAGCAATAAACAGTTCGTCACAGCAACCGACATCATAAAAAAACGTGGATACCTACCAGCAGTAATTTTCAAAGGTACCTAGGTACCTAATTCTGCAAGCAGATTTATTCCACTCTGACATGCGGCAACGTCGCGGTATTCCCCTTCCTAATCTAACGTTATTCCCCTCCATCTCCTAGGGAGAGGTTAGACCTCCCCTCTAAGCGCTTCTAGTGACGATCCAGTGGCGTGCATTGAGCACGGATAAAGATTGATTTGCCCCATTTTCTAAACATCGATTAAAAAAATTTTTTTTTTCATTTTTCGGTTTTATGAACGTCCCCGATTACGTGGTTAAAATTTCTGTACCTATCAAAGATACACCCTGTATATGGGCATATTTTAAAGGTTTTTGGTTGCATATAATCTGGTCTCCAATTATCACACTGCTTACGAGTATAACACACTTATTTACCAAGATTCATTCTAAGAGGATTGGTAGTTTTCCAGAAGACAAATTTGATTTGAAAAATTATGTACCAAATAACCTCCTAAGAATGGCCCATATAAGTCGCCCACCATTCTTTAATTTTTGAGAATTTATTCCGGATCACTGTATTAAATACTGTCAATGTGTTCTTTGTCTAGGTTTATTCATCGACCAACAAGAAGTAGGCATTGAGTGGGCACGCCCAAGAAAATTTAGCAAGAAAAACCGCTTGATGTATCCACCTCCGAATTTTTGCACGTAAGTTAATGTAATATACATACCTAAATACCTACCAAGTTCTTTTCGGCATTATTGGTATTATTTCGTACTGATCTACCGATCTGGTTCAAAAAGAACTGAGAAAATATAAGTTTAGATTGAACTGATCTACAAAAATCAGAAGAACAACGAAATATAGGTGACGCGAGCGAAGATTGACTAAAAAAATGAACACTTTACTAGGTACTAACGGGATTTGTGATGTCCACACCCCCAATTTCCGGATCTTAGTCCATCATATCTAGTACTTTTGATAGAACGGTTAGAAAAAAATATTTCCCTTCTTTGCGCCCATAGGTAAAGTAAGTCCCAAAGGGCTGGCTAGCTTGTTTTTTCTCTAAATTAATCAAAAAATTCAAATTTAAATTCAAATTTCGGGTTCTTGGTGACGACACCAGCAACCCATAAGGACATAATAAGTCAAATAATGATTTGAATTATGGATTTAATTTATTTTATAATTTATTCTTATTCAATAGGTAGTTTTAGTCTACATTTATTGTTGTTCATTATAGCTTTTCTGATATGGATCTATTGTAAACATATTAAATTACATGCAAAGTAGCTAGGTAAAAAACATGGTTCAACCCTGATTCAAAATATCTCAGGACACAAGGGCAACACCGCAAATTTTCAAATAAAGGTCAAGACTGCTCGATCTTGCGCTGTAAACATACAATCTAACCTCGTTTTGTATGAAAGTATTTTTGAAAATGTTTTATTTAGTTTTTCCAACCGAGAAGTGCTTTGTTTGTGTTATCCCATACATCCCATACCAAGTAGTGAACAATTCTACAAAACTATTTTTTTCAAATTCCTTGCAACAAAGAATGTCGTATAATGAATGGTTACAAGCAATACATATTTCACTACTTTTAAAACATGGTATGGTATAACACAAATACAACACTTTTTGGTTGGAAAGACTAAATAAAAAAAATTCAAAAATACTTTCATACAAAACGAGGTTAGATTGTATGTTTACAGCGCAAGATCGAGCAGTCTCGATATTTATTTGAAAATTTGCGGTGTTGCCCTTCTTGTGTCCAGAGATATTTGGAACGCCGATGAAGAAGAACCCTGTGGATGTCAAATCTCACAGATATATCACATACCAAATTTCAGAATTTTATTTTTGTTCCATCTGGAAATATTTAGAAAGAAGATGCCAATGTGTCCATTTTGGGGGCTATAGCCCCCTTAGGGGACATTTTTTATAGGAACCTTTTTATTTTTTTTATCGCAGGCTTATTTCTAACATGCATTTTCATGGCACACAATTTTACACGAAAACAGTGCATGCTATCGAAGTTCAACAAGAGCCCCTTTTTTGTAGGATGCCCTGATAATTTCATAAGTTCCCGAGAAATCTGTGAAAAAAGTATACAAAAATGTTGGATTATTTTTAACCCCTTGTCCCCATTTGGTTCGCCTATGATGAAGAATGTCAAACTATCTCTACCTCGGTAAGTGTCAAATTACACAGGTACCAAACCATACCAAACGTCAGAATTTTATCTTTGTTGGTTCTGGAAATATTTAGAAAAACCGTTTGCCAAAGTGACTATTTCGGGAGGTATAGCCCCATTAAGGGGCATTTTTGAGGCCATATTTATATGAACTTTTTAATTTCTTGGGTCGCAAAACGCGCTGGTAAATTATGGCAGGCTAATTTCGGAAGACCCTGAACATCAGAAATACTATGGCGGTTTTGACTGGCTTGCGTTCTTACTCTCAGCTTGCAGCAGTGGCGGCTCGTGCCAATTTGATCTGGGGAGGCAGACTTTTTAATAAATTGGAAAAGGACCTCTACTTGGTCAAAAAATATCGTTGTATTTTTCTCGGGATTTTTATATACACAAAATTTGAATATGAATATTATTTATCCAAGGAAGGGATACCGAAAGTTATACCGAATACCCAAGGATATACCAAAGCACACAAAAAAAGAAAATAAATGGTTGTTTTTATATACAAGATGGCAAAACCAACGAAAAGGTGTATAGAGATTCCGTGGACTTATTTTACTACTAAAAAATGTAGATCGATGTGACATACCCTCGGACATACCTAATGTATAATTAAAATTCTCATCGATCATATTCAAAGGTAATAAAATATAGTGTACGAAATTTTGCCCCGATTTAAAGACTCCCTACTTTCGTCATGTCCTCGAAAAGATAATTCCTGGTTGCAGAGAAATATACATATATCAATTAAGCGTGTTAATATGTCTCTATTTTTTCGTACTGACTCGTTAAATTTTCGAATTTCGATTTGGCGTGCAGATTCAATGACATTCAGTATATTTTGTTTACCCAAAAGATGCAATTTACAAGCACTGCTAATGTGCTCTTGACTCTTTGAGTGCCTCTCTATCGCTCGGTACAAATTTTTGAGACTGTCATATCCGATTTTTAACCAAACTTCTTCGCGATTTGAAAATAAAAGACACGGCCAACAAAACAACTTTTTTAAAGTTACGCTACCAGTTAACCAATTGCATTTACTGTACCAAGAATTCACAAAACCACTTGGAGGTTTGCCTTGATCGACAGTAGTATAGCTATGCCGGTTCAAGGCCAATTTCCCCATGTATTTCTTATGGGAGCAAAATCCTGCACTTTTTTGACCAAACTTACCCCCTCCACTCCCAAACCACGCCCCCCAGCCAATCGACTCTGAACCCTGCGATAGCCCGAGGGGTGCCGAAGATGTCCGAGTTCGCTGACCTTCGCCCCTGCCGCGACCTTAGACCGCTCGACAGCGAGGGGTGCCGAAGTGCCCGGCTTTCACCGATCGTTGACCTTCGCTCCAGCCGCGACATGTCACGACTCGCAACTAATAAAAACCCTAAATCATAATTAAGCCCTGTCGACCTTTAGCCGCGGCCATGCATGGATTTTTGCTACCACCTCTGCCTGCGTATTTTTGCGTCCGCGACGCCGAGACATGTCGAGACTCGCAACTAATAAAAACCTAACACCTATAGAAAAAATACCAGCTTGCAATATGTACGTGATGTAATTCCTCGGAAAAAAGTACTTTCTCTTTGTCGGAATAAGCACCTATGAAACGAGCACGCTGATCTCATCGGTACTGGCGATAAAAAATTTGTAGGAAAAGTGTAATAAAGAATAGATATGAGATACATATGAGTGTATACATTTTCTTGACTACATTACCTAAGGATGTATCAAAAATCTATCTTCCTATATTTAGAGACTGCTTCTCAAAGGAAAGTGGATATTAAATTTGGGGCATAAATTAACCATTTTTAGTTGAGTTTATAACCATCTAGGTAAGTAAATTTCTTTAATTCCGAGAAAGCCAGGCCCTGTTTTAAATTACTTGACTAAAATAGCAAAGTTCACCAGTTTTTAAAAATATCCCGTCACACGATTATCAAGTTGAAAGACTAGCTGCAAAATCGGATTTTGTACAACGCGTTTCCTGTTTAAAATTTCACCCAGAAAAAAAAAGGTACTAATTCTCACTTATGCCATGTTCACCGTATGATTTTTATACTATTCCGACTTCGAAAACCCAAAGGTATAAGTGTAGCGTGTGGAAAAAGGTGGAATTAAGGGTTTAAAACCCTTAAACGGTCTATATATGGAATAAAATGAGGGCATGCAACATGTTCTTCAATAATGAAAATTAAAACAATGTTCATTTTTGACTGTCCATTATCCTACCAAGAAAAAGCTTATAGCGTCTAAGCGACTATAAAAACGACTCTAAAAACGTCTAAACGACTCTAAAAAAACGACTAGACGACTTGAATAAACGACTAAACGACTCTAAAAAACGACTAGACGACTCGTAAAAACGACTAAACGACTTTGAAAAACGACTAGACGACTCGTAAAAACGACTAGACGACACGAAAAACGACTAGACGATTCGGAAAAACGACTAAACGACTCAGAAAAACGACTAAACGACTCTGAAAAACGACTAGACGATTCTGAAAAACGACTAGACGACTTGAAAAAGCGACATACCATTGAATACCATCGAGTACCATGGAATACCATCGAATACCATGAAATACCATCAAAGACCATGGAATACTATCGAACCATGAAATCTTTGCCATGGTGCGAGCGTAAAAGGAAATTATCCGTGATCGATGCTCTGTGATCGAAAGATCGTCTTTGATAATCACTCTCAGTTAAAGACATGTTTTTGTCACTTGAGATTGAACCTAGGAGTTATGATATCCAACACACCAATGACGGATTAGTCATGGGACAAATACCAGTAACTGTTGAAGATAACGTATTATGTATTGGAGATCAAAATGACCCTTACACCAGGTCTGTCTCAACTGCTTTTGAAGAACAAACCACAAGGTATTAATGAGAGTGACCTAAAAATATACAAACAATTGTTGATTACTAATTTTCGATAGGTTCAACAAATCAGGTTTTAAAAGTATTTGTGTTTAGGTGCCTATGGTTTCATCTGGTATATGTTCCATACAGGATTCGAACCTTAGCCCACATTCCAAAGCCAAACACTCGGCATTTAAGTAAAATTCTAGGAAATGCTTGGCAGTGTGGTAATAATCTCGACGCGCTGTTGTAGCAGGGCTCCGCTGGCTCCCGCAGGCCTCGCCGGTCTCTGTAGACTCAGCAGGTCCCTTTAACGATGTGTACCGCAGGCTTCGATTAAATTTAAAAAATTACTATTAACACTAAAATACCCGGACAATAACCATCATTCCAATGCCAAAACACCCAACAGTAGTATTTCTGCGAATGCATCGCAGCCGGGCGCAAGGTGGATGACTCACATCCGCTAGCCGGAACTTGTCAGGACAGGTTGACGACCTAAAAACAATTCTCTCTACTTAGATAAAAATAGAATGTCCAATAAGATTTTTTTCACACACTTTTATATATAAGCACAGATAACGTAACCATATAAGTATATATTAGAATATTATAAAATATTTAAGCCCCAATATAGTTCGAATTTGAATGGGATACATGGGGTAATATATCTCAACACTTCGTACACAAACAAAACTCGCTCGTTCTTTACAGTTTTATTACTGTGAATTCGGTACCTACTAAAGCGGCAGACTTGGGATGCCGCAGTAGCAAATACAATATGAAGCGCAGCTCTGATGTATACTAAAAATGTTATTATCAAACTTGAGACGCACACATATTTAAAAATATAAATACCGCCGGATGAATGCAAGGCCAATTTACGGAATATAGCAAAACAATTAGATTAGATGGACATGGATATTAATTTCTTTAGGTAAAGGTAATAAACATTTGATACTATCGACAGGAGTCTACGCAAAATAATTGTATCAGTATTCAGCAAATAAAAAAGTTATGGGTACCCGTCACCGATGAAAAAGTATACAAAACTGATAAAATGTTCGTGGGATCTTGTATATTAAAATATTTAATCGCGTATCTAAGTTGTTATTTTATTCATTGCCTATCCCACAAATTTAGATTTTTAGCTCTTGTAATCGCTCGATCACGATTGAAACTACACTCAAAAAATGTTTAAAAAATGCCCACCCCACGTGATCGCTCGACAAAAAACAAAACGTGCAAAGTGGCTACTGCTCGAGGTTTGACCTTTGTCCTTAGGGACACGTGTGACCCAGTTGATGTAGAATCTAAAATCCCCCGGTACAGTACGGATGAAAATTTCAAACCAGGCATAATCAACATGTACGTTCAAAGTAAAAAAAACTTGTCGGTCAACTGTTTAACCCCGAAATTTTGTTGATTTCTAGGAATAAAAAGAAATACTGCGATTGTAAGTCCAAAGCTATTTACGCTATCAAATTCGTTTAAAATGCGAATGATAATTTGCCGCATTAAAACCAGGCGTGAAAAATTCAACATACGTCCCTAAGAAGTTCAACCAATTTTACCCTGGAAAACATTTTTAACGAATAAAATATCGAACATACAACAACCCCCTTCTAAATATAGTATAAATCATGGTTTTTTTTTTGATAATGTAGAAAGCTAAACTGAAAATTGTTGCTAGAGGTTCTAAAAACCGGGGTGCCAAAAATCAACTATTATTAGAAAATACGCTGATGTCATAATATAGCCGTCGATGTCACAGTTAGCGTGTCCTATGAAAAATGCGTTCTGCTTAATAAGGTGTAAAAAATCCATGACGGGGCTTAGATGAATAAATAAAGTTTGATGTATGTGAAAGTATAGACTAAATTTTCGTATAGCCCGCGTGATCGGTCGAGGTATCCTCTGGACTAGAAAATATCATATCGGCTCAATCTCCAAACATTTTCATTTTGAATTATACGTTTTCATTGATGATAGATCTAGCAAGAAAATTGGACTGGACTCGATATGAGAGACATTAATCTAACTTTCACTAAACTGCACGTACTACTTAGAGGGTTGTAAGCCGTTTTAATAAAAGCACCAGACTTGCTTAAAATTCATGGCTAAACGTTAACATAATGTCATACAAACATGCGGCACGCAAAATATTAAGAATAGATATATGAGCTCAAACATGTTGATCAAAAAATATATTAATTTCTGGCGATTTAGTTTACCAGTTATCATTTAAAAACAAAACCTGGTCCCAATATTCAGTGAAAATAATAATTGAAAACTTTGTACCTTATAAACCACCACTAAATAGCGAGTCGGAAATAAGTAAAAAAATATATATAAATATATTATTTTGATATTATAGCCGAAACTGAATTTATTGGGGTGAAGATGTAAGGAAATATTTTTAGCTAGGAAAAAGTAATGCAATTATCATAGGTACTGGTTGCAGAACCCGTTGTCAGTTTTGCAAGGATTTTTGATACAAATATAATTGCTAACGTTTAATTTGTTTACCCCATTTACGAAAATGATAACAAAATTGGATCAGACAAGATGTTTTTTCGAAGTATAGTTTTTAAACACAGGGTGCCACCACCGGTTTTACGATATAGGTTTAAAAATGCGACGCAAATACATAAAAAAATACCCTAGAGATAAGAAAAAGAAAGATTCTTGGTGATGTATAAAAAGAAATCAGGTTACATCTAATGCCCCAGACAGTAGAATAAACATCCCCGAGCGATGAGATATAACCAAACATCATTTTTCCAACGGCACAGTCATTTTCACGGGAAAAACAACCAGTAACCGTTCAAATTCCATAGATAGATACTGCCGTAATCCAAAATTTCACTGAACTACGCGTATCTATTATACTGAAGTAGGTACTGATACACTTCCATCTTTCCAAAGAAAAACAAACACGAAACTCAGACTTTTCATATATTACAACGCCTCGAGTCTTTGTGGCCACGACCGAGAATCTACTGAAGCAAGTGCGACGCATAGGACGTGAAAAGTGCCAAGTTGGTTTTATTAAACAATGAAACTTATACCTACGTATATATATAAAATAAATGAGAAATATGCCAGAGATTTGAAACCTAATTGTGTTGCAAGTTTGAGGTCCAAAAAAATATTGGTTTTAATTTTTTAAGGTGAGAAACACATCTAACAACCAGTTTGGAAATATACAAGGCAAAAAAAGTAGTGATGTGGCTGCCCCATTTTATGTTTTATACAGGTTGGATTATTTTAGAATAGTTGTTCAATAGACCGAGACAACATCATAAACGCTTCCCATTAGAACAGAATCTGATGAAAAGAAAAATTCAATCTGGGTCAAGCTACTAGATAACCAAAATAAAAAATACTGAACGTTATAAAATTTAAAAAAATCATATTTTCAACGGATTTTTATCCTCTGAAAATGGCGTAAAATTCAGTTTCACTGGGTCAAGCTAGGTGGTAACTATATAACCAAAATAAAAAAAATACTGAACGTTATAAAATTAAAAAAAATCATATTTTCATGGGATTTTTGTCCTCTGAAAATGACGCAAAATTCAGTTTCAATAAGTTACTAATTGAGGTAATAGGGGGAAAATCTTAAATGGGAATTCTGAGACAACGAGGCTGAGAGTAAATAACATACAAAAATCTTGTGCGTTGACTTTCAACTGAATTTAATAATTAGGTTTAATAACGACAATTTTCTCGATTATCTAGAATCAAAAATATTGCAAGTGACAATTCACTATTTTCTCGACATTATGTAAAGCCTTATTATTGCGTCGTAAATTAAAAGATCCAAAAATATTGGCATCAATTGTTTAGTAAATGTGATTAAAATATGTCTACTTTATCAACAGTTATTTGTAACAGCTTATTATCTTGGAAGCGTAAACTCTTTGAATTTTTTAGACAAAAAGTTGTAGTTTAATAATGGTCAGTTGGATTCCTTTTTGAATCATGTTTGCGTATTACCTACAAGGATTTACAACCTCCAAACATAGAAATCGCTCATTTTAACCCGATTTAATAAAAATTTCACCAAAAACAATACTTTCAGTCATATACACTTCTGATTAATAAAAAAAGGCACTATAGTAATAATGAGATTTCCAATGGAATTTTTATAGACTGTTTGCACATTTTGAGAGTCTGTTTGCTAGCTTTTGGGGGTATTCCTTGATATTTTAGACAGATAAAAATGAATAACATTGGGTTTCCTAACTAAAATACAAAACGCACTGTTGACTTTACTTCCGTGGATAGTAAGCCTATAATACATATCGAAAACAGAGAAATATTCAGGTCAAGAAAAAAGTAGCCTAATTTACAAGTTTGGGAAT
This sequence comes from Pseudeuparius sepicola, assembly GCA_963920635.1. NCBI lineage: Eukaryota > Metazoa > Arthropoda > Insecta > Coleoptera > Anthribidae > Pseudeuparius > Pseudeuparius sepicola. Next base: position 37,401,458 of record OY987302.1, on the reverse strand, counting down.
CAAAAACTGCCTTTTGTCTTTTAATTTTTGATGAGAAAATACGTCTAATTCGTAAGTCAAATAAATGGGTCATCATGAAAGATATACTAATAATTGAACAAATGCTATCTCAGTTCTATAGACACAAAGGTACTATGGGTAGTAATAGTTTTGGGATCAAAAGACAAGCTTTTAAATTTGTTAAGAAAATACGTCTAATGAAATTGAAAGTAGTAACTAGATTTTGGTTAACATTTCGTTAACGCGTTGATGAATGTTTGATGCAAGTGAAAAGTAGATCGAATTTCCAAAAAACGGTGACTGACCAAACAAGTTATTATAAAAAGTTGCCCAGGAGACCGATGTAACCTAGAAAACGCCTTTCCTTCGAATAGAAAGTGGCATAAATAGTTACAAAATGGGACTTAGACGGATATTCGATGCAAGTGAAAAGTAGGCAGAATTTTCGAAAATCGGACGGACCAAAAATTATTAAGTTGATCGGGAGGTTGAGATAACCTATGAAACGCCTTTCATTCGAATAGAATCTGACAAAAAAAATCCAAGAAAATTTTAGACGACTGTTTGCAAGTGAAAAGTATACAGATTTTTGTCGAAAACCGGCGACTGACAAAAAAAAAATACTTATTAGAAAATTTTGCTCGGGAGACCGAGGTAACCTAGAAAACGCCTCTCGTCCGAATATAATCTGAAATAAAATTCCATGATGGAGACTTAGGCGAATGTTTGATGCAAGTGAATAGTATAGACCGAATTCCCGAAAAAAAAAAACGCCATTCGTTTTGAATATAATAAAAAAATCGAATAAGGAACGGGACTTATTAGACGAATATTTGATGCAAGTGGAAAAGTATAGATAGATTTTTTCGAGTGACTGATAAAAATAGTTAGTCAGAAGGCCCCCAGATAACTAACATTGATATTTTGTTTGAACAAAATCTGTAAAAAAAAATGCCAAGACGTGACTTAGACGAATGTTTGCAAGTGAAAAAAAAATGACTGATAAAAATAGTTAGTCGGAAGGCCCCCCAGATAACATTGATATTTTGTTTGAACAAAATCTGTAAAAAAAAAAATGCCAAGACGTGACTTAGACGAATGTTTGCAAGTGAAAAAAAAAAACAAAAAAAATTATTAGAAAAGTTGACCGGAAGGTTTAACCTAGGAAACGCCTTTCATTCGAATAGAATATGACAAAAAAAAATCCGAGACGTGACTTAGACGAATGTTTGCAAGTGGAAAAAAAAACAAAAGAATTATTAGAAAAGTTGATCGGAAGGTTTAACCTAGGAAACGCCTTTCATTCGAATAGAATATGACAAAAAAAAAATCCGAGACGTGACTTAGACGAATGTTTGCAAGTGAAAAAAGAAACAAAAAATTATTAGAAAAGTTGATTGGGAGGCCGAGGTAACCTAGGAAACACCTTTCATTCGAATAGAATGTAACAAAAAAAAATTCCAAGACGTGACTTAGACGAATGTTTGCAAGTGAAAAGCATACAGATTTTTTTTTTCGAAAAACGACGGCTGATCAAAAGTTATTAGAAAAGTTGTGCGGGGCCGTGGTACCTAGGAAACGCCTTTCATTCAAACAAAATGCGACAAAAAAAAATTTAGACATAGATGAATAAGAATGCAAGGACGATTGGAGTGATCTATAACCCTAAACAGAAGGGAGAAAATGCCCCTCAATAAGTCGAAATTTGTGTGTTTTCCATATGATTCAATGAGATTTTTACAAATTATTGGAAACTTAATGACGTGAGAAAAATAAAACGTCCATTGTCTGCTCACATTTTAGGAAATTTATCACAATTTATTCTAATTAATAATACCCTTTGTTTATGGAATCCCTAGTTAGCCAATGTGTCATGAGTAAGTATATGACAGGTCAAATACGTATATAATGTAAAGTAAAAATATAGTTAACAAGGTGTTAACGAGCATTGACAACATGTTAACGAACGAGGTGCTAACAACGCGATAACTTAACTTTGACAACTCGTTAACGAAGCGTTGACGAGTGTGGACCCTCCAAATCTTAGGAGATACATTCGCAACCTTACACCGGATCACGCGTCACAAAGATGCTACCTTAAATTAATGCGTTGACAACTCGTTAATCCCAGGAGATACAATCGCAACTTACACCAGATCAAACTCAACTGTGGAATCCTGTGACGTCACAGAGATGCTACCTTACATTTCTTTTAGGTAGATAACCTAACCTAACATTATTGTCGTGGTGTCCAAGAGGTTAGCGACTGGTGAACCGATTGCCATTGATCAAAACTGACTTAATCCGCCTCTGATACACCTCCCACAAATCCAATGGCAATCGGTTCACCAGTCGCTAACCTCTTGGACACCACGACAATAATGTTAGGTTAGGTTATCTACCTAAAAGAAATGTAAGGTAGCATCTCTGTGACGTCACAGGATCCACAGTTGAGTTTGATCTGGTGTAAGTTGCGATTGTATCTCCTGGGATTAACGAGTTGTCAACGCATTAATTTAAGGTAGCATCTTTGTGACGCGTGATCCGGTGTAAGGTTGCGAATGTATCTCCTAAGATTTGGAAGGTCCACACTCGTCAACGCTTCGTTAACGAGTTGTCAAAGTTAAGTTATCGCGTTGTTAGCACCTCGTTCGTTAACATGTTGTCAATGCTCGTTAACACCTTGTTAACTATATTTTTACTTTACATTATATACGTATTTGACCTGTCATATACTTACTCATGACACATTGGCTAACTAGGGATTCCATAAACAAAGGGTATTATTAATTAGAATAAATTGTGATAAATTTCCTAAAATGTGAGCAGACAATGGACGTTTTATTTTTCTCACGTCATTAAGTTTCCAATAATTTGTAAAAATCTCATTGAATCATATGGAAAACACACAAATTTCGACTTATTGAGGGGCATTTTCTCCCTTCTGTTTAGGGTTATAGATCACTCCAATCGTCCTTGCATTCTTATTCATCTATGTCTAAATTTTTTTTTGTCGCATTTTGTTTGAATGAAAGGCGTTTCCTAGGTACCACGGCCCCGCACAACTTTTCTAATAACTTTTGATCAGCCGTCGTTTTTCGAAAAAAAAAATCTGTATGCTTTTCACTTGCAAACATTCGTCTAAGTCACGTCTTGGAATTTTTTTTTGTTACATTCTATTCGAATGAAAGGTGTTTCCTAGGTTACCTCGGCCTCCCAATCAACTTTTCTAATAATTTTTTGTTTCTTTTTTCACTTGCAAACATTCGTCTAAGTCACGTCTCGGATTTTTTTTTTGTCATATTCTATTCGAATGAAAGGCGTTTCCTAGGTTAAACCTTCCGATCAACTTTTCTAATAATTCTTTTGTTTTTTTTTCCACTTGCAAACATTCGTCTAAGTCACGTCTCGGATTTTTTTTTGTCATATTCTATTCGAATGAAAGGCGTTTCCTAGGTTAAACCTTCCGGTCAACTTTTCTAATAATTTTTTTTGTTTTTTTTTTTTCACTTGCAAACATTCGTCTAAGTCACGTCTTGGCATTTTTTTTTTTACAGATTTTGTTCAAACAAAATATCAATGTTATCTGGGGGGCCTTCCGACTAACTATTTTTATCAGTCATTTTTTTTTCACTTGCAAACATTCGTCTAAGTCACGTCTTGGCATTTTTTTTTACAGATTTTGTTCAAACAAAATATCAATGTTAGTTATCTGGGGGCCTTCTGACTAACTATTTTTATCAGTCACTCGAAAAAATCTATCTATACTTTTCCACTTGCATCAAATATTCGTCTAATAAGTCCCGTTCCTTATTCGATTTTTTTATTATATTCAAAACGAATGGCGTTTTTTTTTTTCGGGAATTCGGTCTATACTATTCACTTGCATCAAACATTCGCCTAAGTCTCCATCATGGAATTTTATTTCAGATTATATTCGGACGAGAGGCGTTTTCTAGGTTACCTCGGTCTCCCGAGCAAAATTTTCTAATAAGTATTTTTTTTTTGTCAGTCGCCGGTTTTCGACAAAAATCTGTATACTTTTCACTTGCAAACAGTCGTCTAAAATTTTCTTGGATTTTTTTTGTCAGATTCTATTCGAATGAAAGGCGTTTCATAGGTTATCTCAACCTCCCGATCAACTTAATAATTTTTGGTCCGTCCGATTTTCGAAAATTCTGCCTACTTTTCACTTGCATCGAATATCCGTCTAAGTCCCATTTTGTAACTATTTATGCCACTTTCTATTCGAAGGAAAGGCGTTTTCTAGGTTACATCGGTCTCCTGGGCAACTTTTTATAATAACTTGTTTGGTCAGTCACCGTTTTTTGGAAATTCGATCTACTTTTCACTTGCATCAAACATTCATCAACGCGTTAACGAAATGTTAACCAAAATCTAGTTACTACTTTCAATTTCATTAGACGTATTTTCTTAACAAATTTAAAAGCTTGTCTTTTGATCCCAAAACTATTACTACCCATAGTACCTTTGTGTCTATAGAACTGAGATAGCATTTGTTCAATTATTAGTATATCTTTCATGATGACCCATTTATTTGACTTACGAATTAGACGTATTTTCTCATCAAAAATTAAAAGACAAAAGGCAGTTTTTGATTCCCAAACTTGTAAATTAGGCTACTTTTTTCTTGACCTGAATATTTCTCTGTTTTCGATATGTATTATAGGCTTACTATCCACGGAAGTAAAGTCAACAGTGCGTTTTGTATTTTAGTTAGGAAACCCAATGTTATTCATTTTTATCTGTCTAAAATATCAAGGAATACCCCCAAAAGCTAGCAAACAGACTCTCAAAATGTGCAAACAGTCTATAAAAATTCCATTGGAAATCTCATTATTACTATAGTGCCTTTTTTTATTAATCAGAAGTGTATATGACTGAAAGTATTGTTTTTGGTGAAATTTTTATTAAATCGGGTTAAAATGAGCGATTTCTATGTTTGGAGGTTGTAAATCCTTGTAGGTAATACGCAAACATGATTCAAAAAGGAATCCAACTGACCATTATTAAACTACAACTTTTTGTCTAAAAAATTCAAAGAGTTTACGCTTCCAAGATAATAAGCTGTTACAAATAACTGTTGATAAAGTAGACATATTTTAATCACATTTACTAAACAATTGATGCCAATATTTTTGGATCTTTTAATTTACGACGCAATAATAAGGCTTTACATAATGTCGAGAAAATAGTGAATTGTCACTTGCAATATTTTTGATTCTAGATAATCGAGAAAATTGTCGTTATTAAACCTAATTATTAAATTCAGTTGAAAGTCAACGCACAAGATTTTTGTATGTTATTTACTCTCAGCCTCGTTGTCTCAGAATTCCCATTTAAGATTTTCCCCCTATTACCTCAATTAGTAACTTATTGAAACTGAATTTTGCGTCATTTTCAGAGGACAAAAATCCCATGAAAATATGATTTTTTTTAATTTTATAACGTTCAGTATTTTTTTTATTTTGGTTATATAGTTACCACCTAGCTTGACCCAGTGAAACTGAATTTTACGCCATTTTCAGAGGATAAAAATCCGTTGAAAATATGATTTTTTTAAATTTTATAACGTTCAGTATTTTTTATTTTGGTTATCTAGTAGCTTGACCCAGATTGAATTTTTCTTTTCATCAGATTCTGTTCTAATGGGAAGCGTTTATGATGTTGTCTCGGTCTATTGAACAACTATTCTAAAATAATCCAACCTGTATAAAACATAAAATGGGGCAGCCACATCACTACTTTTTTTGCCTTGTATATTTCCAAACTGGTTGTTAGATGTGTTTCTCACCTTAAAAAATTAAAACCAATATTTTTTTGGACCTCAAACTTGCAACACAATTAGGTTTCAAATCTCTGGCATATTTCTCATTTATTTTATATATATACGTAGGTATAAGTTTCATTGTTTAATAAAACCAACTTGGCACTTTTCACGTCCTATGCGTCGCACTTGCTTCAGTAGATTCTCGGTCGTGGCCACAAAGACTCGAGGCGTTGTAATATATGAAAAGTCTGAGTTTCGTGTTTGTTTTTCTTTGGAAAGATGGAAGTGTATCAGTACCTACTTCAGTATAATAGATACGCGTAGTTCAGTGAAATTTTGGATTACGGCAGTATCTATCTATGGAATTTGAACGGTTACTGGTTGTTTTTCCCGTGAAAATGACTGTGCCGTTGGAAAAATGATGTTTGGTTATATCTCATCGCTCGGGGATGTTTATTCTACTGTCTGGGGCATTAGATGTAACCTGATTTCTTTTTATACATCACCAAGAATCTTTCTTTTTCTTATCTCTAGGGTATTTTTTTATGTATTTGCGTCGCATTTTTAAACCTATATCGTAAAACCGGTGGTGGCACCCTGTGTTTAAAAACTATACTTCGAAAAAACATCTTGTCTGATCCAATTTTGTTATCATTTTCGTAAATGGGGTAAACAAATTAAACGTTAGCAATTATATTTGTATCAAAAATCCTTGCAAAACTGACAACGGGTTCTGCAACCAGTACCTATGATAATTGCATTACTTTTTCCTAGCTAAAAATATTTCCTTACATCTTCACCCCAATAAATTCAGTTTCGGCTATAATATCAAAATAATATATTTATATATATTTTTTTACTTATTTCCGACTCGCTATTTAGTGGTGGTTTATAAGGTACAAAGTTTTCAATTATTATTTTCACTGAATATTGGGACCAGGTTTTGTTTTTAAATGATAACTGGTAAACTAAATCGCCAGAAATTAATATATTTTTTGATCAACATGTTTGAGCTCATATATCTATTCTTAATATTTTGCGTGCCGCATGTTTGTATGACATTATGTTAACGTTTAGCCATGAATTTTAAGCAAGTCTGGTGCTTTTATTAAAACGGCTTACAACCCTCTAAGTAGTACGTGCAGTTTAGTGAAAGTTAGATTAATGTCTCTCATATCGAGTCCAGTCCAATTTTCTTGCTAGATCTATCATCAATGAAAACGTATAATTCAAAATGAAAATGTTTGGAGATTGAGCCGATATGATATTTTCTAGTCCAGAGGATACCTCGAGCGATCACGCGGGCTATACGAAAATTTAGTCTATACTTTCACATACATCAAACTTTATTTATTCATCTAAGCCCCGTCATGGATTTTTTACACCTTATTAAGCAGAACGCATTTTTCATAGGACACGCTAACGGTGACATCGACGGCTATATTATGACATCAGCGTATTTTCTAATAATAGTTGATTTTTGGCACCCCGGTTTTTAGAACCTCTAGCAACAATTTTCAGTTTAGCTTTCTACATTATCAAAAAAAAACCATGATTTATACTATATTTAGAAGGGGGTTGTTGTATGTTCGATATTTTATTCGTTAAAAATGTTTTCCAGGGTAAAATTGGTTGAACTTCTTAGGGACGTATGTTGAATTTTTCACGCCTGGTTTTAATGCGGCAAATTATCATTCGCATTTTAAACGAATTTGATAGCGTAAATAGCTTTGGACTTACAATCGCAGTATTTCTTTTTATTCCTAGAAATCAACAAAATTTCGGGGTTAAACAGTTGACCGACAAGTTTTTTTTACTTTGAACGTACATGTTGATTATGCCTGGTTTGAAATTTTCATCCGTACTGTACCGGGGGATTTTAGATTCTATGCTATGGAAGTATGATTTACAGGGTTTTTTTAGATTCTACATCAACTGGGTCACACGTGTCCCTAAGGACAAAGGTCAAACCTCGAGCAGTAGCCACTTTGCACGTTTTGTTTTTTGTCGAGCGATCACGTGGGGTGGGCATTTTTTAAACATTTTTTGAGTGTAGTTTCAATCGTGATCGAGCGATTACAAGAGCTAAAAATCTAAATTTGTGGGATAGGCAATGAATAAAATAACAACTTAGATACGCGATTAAATATTTTAATATACAAGATCCCACGAACATTTTATCAGTTTTGTATACTTTTTCATCGGTGACGGGTACCCATAACTTTTTTATTTGCTGAATACTGATACAATTATTTTGCGTAGACTCCTGTCGATAGTATCAAATGTTTATTACCTTTACCTAAAGAAATTAATATCCATGTCCATCTAATCTAATTGTTTTGCTATATTCCGTAAATTGGCCTTGCATTCATCCGGCGGTATTTATATTTTTAAATATGTGTGCGTCTCAAGTTTGATAATAACATTTTTAGTATACATCAGAGCTGCGCTTCATATTGTATTTGCTACTGCGGCATCCCAAGTCTGCCGCTTTAGTAGGTACCGAATTCACAGTAATAAAACTGTAAAGAACGAGCGAGTTTTGTTTGTGTACGAAGTGTTGAGATATATTACCCCATGTATCCCATTCAAATTCGAACTATATTGGGGCTTAAATATTTTATAATATTCTAATATATACTTATATGGTTACGTTATCTGTGCTTATATATAAAATTGTGTGAAAAAAATCTTATTGGACATTCTATTTTTATCTAAGTAGAGAGAATTGTTTTTAGGTCGTCAACCTGTCCTGACAAGTTCCGGCTAGCGGATGTGAGTCATCCACCTTGCGCCCGGCTGCGATGCATTCGCAGAAATACTACTGTTGGGTGTTTTGGCATTGGAATGATGGTTATTGTCCGGGTATTTTAGTGTTAATAGTAATTTTTTAAATTTAATCGCAGCCTGCGGTACACATCGTTAAAGGGACCTGCTGAGTCTACAGAGACCGGCGAGGCCTGCGGGAGCCAGCGGAGCCCTGCTACAACAGCGCGTCGAGATTATTACCACACTGCCAAGCATTTCCTAGAATTTTACTTAAATGCCGAGTGTTTGGCTTTGGAATGTGGGCTAAGGTTCGAATCCTGTATGGAACATATACCAGATGAAACCATAGGCACCTAAACACAAATACTTTTAAAACCTGATTTGTTGAACCTATCGAAAATTAGTAATCAACAATTGTTTGTATATTTTTAGGTCACTCTCATTAATACCTTGTGGTTTGTTCTTCAAAAGCAGTTGAGACAGACCTGGTGTAAGGGTAATTTTGATCTCCAATACATAATACGTTATCTTCAACAGTTACTGGTATTTGTCCCATGACTAATCCGTCATTGGTGTGTTGGATATCATAACTCCTAGGTTCAATCTCAAGTGACAAAAACATGTCTTTAACTGAGAGTGATTATCAAAGACGATCTTTCGATCACAGAGCATCGATCACGGATAATTTCCTTTTACGCTCGCACCATGGCAAAGATTTCATGGTTCGATAGTATTCCATGGTCTTTGATGGTATTTCATGGTATTCGATGGTATTCCATGGTACTCGATGGTATTCAATGGTATGTCGCTTTTTCAAGTCGTCTAGTCGTTTTTCAGAATCGTCTAGTCGTTTTTCAGAGTCGTTTAGTCGTTTTTCTGAGTCGTTTAGTCGTTTTTCCGAATCGTCTAGTCGTTTTTCGAGTCGTCTAGTCGTTTTTACGAGTCGTCTAGTCGTTTTTCAAAGTCGTTTAGTCGTTTTTACGAGTCGTCTAGTCGTTTTTTAGAGTCGTTTAGTCGTTTTTATAGTCGCTTAGACGCTATAAGCTTTTTCTTGGTAGGATAATGGACAGTCAAAAATGAACATTGTTTTAATTTTCATTATTGAAGAACATGTTGCATGCCCTCATTTTATTCCATATATAGACCGTTTAAGGGTTTTAAACCCTTAATTCCACCTTTTTCCACACGCTACACTTATACCTTTGGGTTTTCGAAGTCGGAATAGTATAAAAATCATACGGTGAACATGGCATAAGTGAGAATTAGTACCTTTTTTTTTCTGGGTGAAATTTTAAACAGGAAACGCGTTGTACAAAATCCGATTTTGCAGCTAGTCTTTCAACTTGATAATCGTGTGACGGGATATTTTTAAAAACTGGTGAACTTTGCTATTTTAGTCAAGTAATTTAAAACAGGGCCTGGCTTTCTCGGAATTAAAGAAATTTACTTACCTAGATGGTTATAAACTCAACTAAAAATGGTTAATTTATGCCCCAAATTTAATATCCACTTTCCTTTGAGAAGCAGTCTCTAAATATAGGAAGATAGATTTTTGATACATCCTTAGGTAATGTAGTCAAGAAAATGTATACACTCATATGTATCTCATATCTATTCTTTATTACACTTTTCCTACAAATTTTTTATCGCCAGTACCGATGAGATCAGCGTGCTCGTTTCATAGGTGCTTATTCCGACAAAGAGAAAGTACTTTTTTCCGAGGAATTACATCACGTACATATTGCAAGCTGGTATTTTTTCTATAGGTGTTAGGTTTTTATTAGTTGCGAGTCTCGACATGTCTCGGCGTCGCGGACGCAAAAATACGCAGGCAGAGGTGGTAGCAAAAATCCATGCATGGCCGCGGCTAAAGGTCGACAGGGCTTAATTATGATTTAGGGTTTTTATTAGTTGCGAGTCGTGACATGTCGCGGCTGGAGCGAAGGTCAACGATCGGTGAAAGCCGGGCACTTCGGCACCCCTCGCTGTCGAGCGGTCTAAGGTCGCGGCAGGGGCGAAGGTCAGCGAACTCGGACATCTTCGGCAACCCTCGGGCTATCGCAGGGTTCAGAGTCGATTGGCTGGGGGGCGTGGTTTGGGAGTGGAGGGGGTAAGTTTGGTCAAAAAAGTGCAGGATTTTGCTCCCATAAGAAATACATGGGGAAATTGGCCTTGAACCGGCATAGCTATACTACTATCGACTCGTGTTTTGCTTAAATCTGGATGGGGTACACCTAAATCCTTAATAAACAATTTATCATCATAAGACAGCCTGTTGAATCTGTTTTTATCAGAAATTCTACGACATCGTTACAGTTTCTCACGTTCTCTTCCACCTCAATCTCCATAATATCTTTTAAAATATCCAAAGCCAAAGCACAAAGTCACATCCGATAAACACAGAACAATCACACAACCCGAAAGAACACTGCCTAGTTAGAGTCCGTCCGTGTCCGTTTCTGTGAATGGGCGACATGGGCGTGTTTGTCCTGGCTTCATCTAATGTGAAAGAGTGAGACGGCATGCGTCAGACAAGGACAGCAGTACCCCCACGTGCCGAATACAGTTACTAAGTAACCTAAAAACGTTTCTCCGTTGGCGACATGCCCCCTTGGAGCCTGCGCTATGGTGGTACCGACTTTATTCGAAGCGTCGATGGAGGAAGGTAAAGATTAGTTTCCTAATGCGAAATACCGACTGACTCAATACTCTTCGGAAGAAGATGGAGCCACCGTCGAATACTTCTCGGCGCGGTGGGGGAAACGAGGCTTCCCAGTCCGACACGGTTGTTCGGTAGATGGCGCACTTGCACCATCCTCGGATTACGTCTCGGCGTTGAGGTGGAAGAGAGGCTTCTGTCCGGTAGATGGCGCACTGCGCACTTGTAATGCGGCTTCCCAAGACGAACTTTTGTTCGGCAGATGGCGCGCTTCGCGGCTTGCCAAATCTGTTGATTTGACCTTGGTTGTTTGCGTTTTTTGTGCTGGTACGAATGAGTCATCGCCATCGATCGACGGCTGAAAGATATATTTTAGATTTTGTATTCCAGCGTTCGATTCGAGTCGCCCGGCCGCGGTCCCGCCCCCCTCTTTGCCTATGGAGGCGGTTTTTTTAAAGTAGCGAGTAACGTTATTAATTGTTAATAACAAATTTCTCGAGTCTTTTTAAAATAATCTCTTTATAATGGAGTTATAACCACAGAAAATATACGCTATATTTTCTGTGGTTATAACGTTGATTGATTCCTTCCTCCATCGACGGTTATAATATTCATATACAACAAGGCGACCAACTCCTGGCTGACGAAAACCGGGACAGTAGTTAGGTACCTAGCCAGGGGCGGATGGGACCACCGGGACACTGGGCAAATGTCCGGTGGGCCGGTCATTCGAAGGGCCCCGGAGGGCCGCCGCAGGCTCGAAGGCTCATCGGCCATCGCATCTTAAATTTTAAGACAGTCTTAACTACTTGACAAAACGAAAGGCAATCATTGTTACAATAATTGTTGTAAGTAGGTAGTTAATTTAAGATAGGACGGTGCAACTGGCCTTAATTAATTATTTTTGTTTTGTTATTTTTGTTCTATTATTTCTTTACGTGTTTTACGGCAATGTAGAAGGGGCACACCATTATTTTATTTTTATTGAACTCGAAATTTCGACTTTTAAAGTCGCCGTCCGACTTTGAAGTCGAAATGCCGATTTTGAACACAAAATTTTGACTTTGAACTTCGGCTTTGAAAGTTGGAAGTTCATAAAGTCAAAACTTCGAGTTCAATGTCGGAATTTCGAGTTCAAAGTCGGATTTCGAATTTCAAAGTCGAAATTTCGAGTTAAAAGTGGGAATTTCGACTTTATAAAGTTGGAATTTTGACTTCAAAGTTGGCCTTCGACTTTAAAAGTCGGAATTTCGAATTCAATAAAAATAAAATAACGGTGTGGTCCTTCTGAATGTTTTGTTATTTTTATATCTTTATATTTAGAGAAAAAAGTTTTATTTGTTTTACGAGAGTTATGATTTTATTTATGTTTTCATAAAACATGTATATTTTGTTTTATTAAAAAAATACATTATCTACATTGTTTGTTTTTTAATTGTTATTATGATAATAATTAAGAAAAGAAAAATCTAAAGCCAAATGAGATGTTTAGGGGCCGCTTGGGAGACAAATGCCCGGGCTGGCTAGGTAAAGTCCATCCGCCCCTGTACCTAGCTATTTTTTACCTATAATATGCAACTGTCAAGTTTTGTAGTTTAATCAACTTATGATTTTGTTAGAATTATTGATCTAGTTCATGCTATTAACCAATAAATACCACCCAAGGGAAACAAAAAAGAATTTGTGATCAAGTAATATAACAAAAATAAAATTTAACTCAAAGCCACAGGTACATAAATTAAAAAAAAAACAAATACTGGCTGTTTACAATATACAGGGTGGCCCAGGATAAGTGAGCCAATATGTGTAAAAGAAAAAAAAAATTCGCGTTTAAATTTGATTGTTTGTGGTTCTGATTTGCTTGACTTATGACTGGAAACTAATTTTTAGCATATTTTCGTTTTTGAAAAATCAAGATGGCGTCGACAGCGACCATTTATTTATTTTCATTGTAGGTGAAGTGCCTTTTCCTTTAAAGATAACAAAAAAATTCATTAAGAAAAGTTGTTCCCAATTAAAATTACTCCAGGGTACCAAATTTTGGAAAGATCGGCCTACTTTGTTTTCCCACTTTTTTTTCTAAGGCGCTAAAGAAAAAAATGAAAAAATTAAGTAGGCTGATTGTCTCAAAAATTGGTACACGGCAATAAGTTTTAATTCTAAACAACTTTTTCTCATAAAATTTTTCGATACCTTGTATTTAGAAGCCACTTCTAGCCCATCTTTCCAAAATTTGGTACCAGGTGGTAACTTTTAATTGGGTTTTAACAAATTACATAGGGTCTTCGGCTCTCTTGAGGGCATGAACATTTTTGTCGATTTGAAGTTTTTTCAGCACAGCGCGAAAAATTGGGCATGGAGGCCCATTTCTTTTTTAACGTCACCTGGCTGGCCAAAATTGCCATATTTTATTTTCTTATCTATTTTCTGTGCGGCCTAAAATAACCGAGAAAATCGCTTAACAAGAAATAAACAAAAAATGCATAGCCTCAAGAGAGCCGAACACCCTGTGTAATTTTCTGAAACTATCTGAGTACCCAGTTGCATAAAGCTTCTTAGTGCCATCAATTTTCAATATGATAGTTTTCCTCTATCTCTTAAAATAAATATGCTAGGGCTATTAAATTGTTTTGCTCAATTTGAGGTATTTTTTATATTGCGCGTCAAGTTGGCTATGGCTGCCGATTTCTTTTGCAGCACCACTTAGCTGTCCAAAATTGCCACATTTTTGTTTCTTCACGATTTTTTATTGTAGGGCGCAAAATAAGTGAGAAAATCGCGGTGGTATAGTTCTAAAATAATCATCCTGTATATAAAAAATAAGTTGATCAGTTATATAAAATTTATAAAAAATATTACAAAAAGTAAAGTATGAAACAAACATTTAAAAAAAACTATAAGTTTTAAGTACAGGGTGGACCAACGTTTGGCGCCCTGCCGGAGGGGTCTCCCATGGGGGCCCTGGTTATGATGTATGTAGGATATGATGTATTCATATCTAAATAGATGTAAATTCTTTGCCTTGACTGTCACCAAATCCAAAGGTAACTCAATTTAGAAAGAGAAAAATATTTCTAAAATTTTAGTTGAAATGTGCATACGGGCAAATTTTTGAAGTCGGTTTTAATTTTTTCGCTAAAGTTTTGTTATATTATTTATGCTGTAAACCGTTGATTGAATCTTCCATCGACGTCTAAACCAAATTTTCTGTATGAATGACAACTATATAAATTTAGCTAGACATAATATTTTTTATACTTAGGTATGTCAGTGTTAATACTTATGCTTATGAAATATTGTGTATAATAAACGCTATCGATCGACGATAATCGAATAACAAAACATGAAGATAATATTATAAGTATATTCCGTTGTTTGAGAACCGACGATATAAACTTTGATTATATACCTATTATAAACAAGGATTAAAGGTATCAAAGCGTTGATGTAGAACTTTGGAGAACAGATACGTCATTGTTCCCTTCCTCCATCGGCTGCGAATATGAAAAAATACTAAGAGATACTTTTTGTTAAACATTTTTCTGAAGTAATAAATTCTAATAACACCCTGTATCTCCGCAACTGTGAGCCTCAGAAGCTTCATTTCAACCTTAAGTTTGACGGCTCATCCGATCATGTGACACGCCAAGTTTGAAGAAACTATCTCGTATAATTCTAGAGATACTAAAAAATACGTGTATTTTTCTCTAAACTTCTATGCTCTGTATAAAAAAAAACTAAGGCCCGTAGAAGAAAAAAATATATGAAGAAGTGCCCTTATTTTGACTCCAAGAATACGTGGTTTCATTTTTGACCATCAGTTCAGTTACACCCTGTATACAGTGTCTTAAGACTATTTTACGGTATAACTTTCCAATACCGCCCTGTTTTCGAGATAATAATAATAATGACAGAAAGTTGGACACAAATGGGAATTTTCTTTATTTGAAGTTTCTCAAAACAAATTATTCTTGATAAAAGTTAGTGCTTGTGCTTAAACTCAAAATCGACCTGTAAAAATTTTAAAATTTCTATTCGTATACAGGGAAGGTTGAAAAATATGAAAATTCCTCGAGTCTTATTTTTAGAACTACAGCAGTATAGCACTAAGAAAAGTTGTTTGGAATCCCAAGAAAATGTCAAATATGAATTCACAGCCACCTATCCAAAAGAAGAAGAAAAATCACACTTTCGCATTTTTTATTCACTGTATAATAGATAATATTAATATTAGCTATGCATTTTGAGGCACATCTTCAAGCATGACAGTACGATACCAACGATTTTTATTTACGTTCAACTAGCATCTTAAAAACACATAATAACTGAAACTTCTGCAAAGTTTGTCGTTTTTTTGTGTCCAGGTAAAATACTACTACAATTTCAAACATAACTTAGCAACTAATTTGTGGAACACAAAAATATTTTAATAGAGCAATAATTTAAGTTATTTAATAAATGACAATTCAACAATAAAAATATCACAACAAAAAAATTATTACGAGAATAAACATTTCAGTGACTACTCTACATGTGACCCTTCCTTCGCTTCCTTTCGCCTTCAACCAGCGACTATCCCACTAGGCAATATAACAAATTTTTGAGGTAATTATGGAACGTAGTATATGCACCGCCCAATTTTCTTGAAATTTTGGCTACCCACCTATTTTCGAGGTCCCTGACCAAGAATCTAACCTCAGTTTTTTGAGGCCGGACGTAGTTTCCGAGAAAATGAATTTTCAAATTTCCTTTTGACACCTTTTCAATTTTAAAATACGGGACGTGACGGGCGTTCGGGTGGGGGAGGGGGCTACAAAATGTTTTACTGAAAAAGGCCAATGAAAAGGAACAAAAGAAAACCACTATTTTTTGTTTTTGTTTTTTCTTGAAGATAACACAAAAACAAAACAAAACAAATTATGAAACTAAACTAAATAGATTCTTTAAAAATAAAAAAAAAACAGAACATTTTTTGTTTTTTTTTCTTGAAGGGATAAACTTCCAAAAACAAATTATCATGGCTGGCTAATCACGACTAACCAAAAATAAATAAATCCTTTAAAAATAAAAAGAAATCACAGAACATTTTTTGTGATATATCACATAACACACAAGAAATTGACATTTACGAAAATTGTAGTGTGGCGCCAATGAAGGCATGAAGGACTATAATTTAGTAAATTTTGTGTTCACATGTGAGTCGCGGCTTGGACTCTAGATGGTGGTGATTGTGTGAATGCCGTTCGCATGTAACATTTTTAATTTTTCACCTTAAATTTTGAAAATACGGGATTTATAGCGTCCCGTATGAATGTTTGCCGGGACACGGGACATTTTACTTAAGGAAGTGGCTATTTATACGTCCGACGGATACAAACGTCAGTATACGTCTTGCGCTCTCATTGGTCGATTGAGTCACGTGACACATAACCTTACTTCTACCGTTCGATGGATTATGAATCGGCTTGTTTACTAAGTCGATTGGATGATGTCCGAGATTATTCAGACCTTATCTTGTCTCATTTTGTATTGCGTATGCCCTACTTTTTCTGCGATGGGCGCTGCGGAATGAAAAATGAAGTGGTTATTTTATTATTTACAATGATGTACTCCACCCGACATTCGGCACCGCGCCGAATGTCGGGGGGGGGGGGGTAGCCACAATTTCAAGAAAATCGGGGGTGGGTTACAACGCCGAACATCGCATCGGGCGAAAATACGGGGTACCTACCTAGCCAAAATTTCAAGAAAATCGGGGGTGGGTTACACCATTGGAAATTATTAACCACTTCTTTTTTCATACGGCAGTGTCTATCCCCCAAAAAGGAGCAGTGCATACGCTCCTTATTGCAAAGATGCTTGAGAAAAATGCACTTCCGACGTATCTAAATATTAGTTTACTTCGGCTTCGGACGTGTACGGAGTTAAATGCACGTCCAAAGAAGTCATGTGACTCAGCCCGCCAATGAGAGCGCAAGACGTATACTGACGTTTGTATCTGTCGGACGTATAAATAGCCACTTCCTTTACTTAAATACAGGACTGTCCCTTGAAATACGGGACGGGTGGCAACCCTGGGTGCACGTAAAGTTTCACCAGTCGATTCTACAACACACCGTTGATTGAGGACCATCGACGAACACACGTAGTCTCCCTTTCAATGTCTTGTGTTAAAAGTGTTGTTCACAGACCTACAATAACCCAAAGCTTTATGAAAAATATATAAAAATGTAACATGTAACTTACCTTAGAATGTTTCTTGACTACAAAGTCAGCCCTTTTTATGGCCTGCACCCATTTTGCGCTCAAAACCGGATCCTTAGGAAAGGCAAAAACGGACACTTTTGGCTTTGGCTCGGTTAGGTTAGGCAATTTGGGCGTCGATTAATTCGTTCCTTCATCGACGAATTTGGGACACAACACTTCTCGGGCATGGCTGAGAAAACACAAGAAAACACCCATTTTGATATTATACATACAATGAGAGACTTGCCTTGATGGCAAGTCTCTGTATACAACAAAACACACTTTCACTTCCTAACCTCCGTATTTAGGTATCCTTTATCTGATGGCTCAAACATGAAATGTTTTTGATAGGCACACACTAATTATCGGACTAGAACACCACTGGTCCTCTGCACACTACTGTATCCACCAAATACACGTAATAACAATCACAGATTACCCAGTAACGATAATATAAGTGGAAATAAAAATAAGTAAACGAGGAAAACGAGGAACAGATACAGATCAAAAACAAAAACAGCTGGACGTCGTCGCGTCGGACGACAGTAGTTGTATGGCCTTGTCCATAGGTGGCGGTGCGCTGACCGCGTAGTTTTCTGCGCTCTTCCGTCGTCGATGGAGTGACCTTTTGCCCGAACCGTTGATTGAAGATTCCTTTCTCCATCGACCGATTCGAATGGTGGTTTCGGAATTTGGCGCCACCGTACGGACGCGTGTCGGTGAAATGTAAGAGAACGAGACAGAAACATTTAGTAACAAGTGGGAATGTGACAGACAGACCATACGGATCATATTCGCATGCCACCCTAAGGGAGGATATCTTCCCCTTCTTCAATCAACGATTCGAAGTATTACGGCCAGAGTCATTATAAATTCCCGACTCTGAATCCTCCAGGGTATAAATTATTGATTGAGATTATTGTAAAAATAAATGCACAAGCCACAAAATACCTACCTATTTGTATTTATATAGTGAATTAAGTAACTCATTTTTTATTTCTTTTATATTTATTATTTTTAAGAGGAGGCACTGCCTCCTCTGCCTCCCCGGACGAGCCGCCACTGGCTTGCAGTTGGCTTGTGTCTTGTGCTTCCGCCTTTCGATGAAACTTGAGTGACGATAATGAATTAGTAGAGAGAATGACGGTCGAGGGCTCGTGCTGCGCCACCGCAGCAAATATAATATGGAGACGCAGGCGCGTGCCATAGTAGCGGCGATGCGACGTAGATGTCTAAAATTGCTACATTGCGAAATTCTTAAAATGTCGTCACACCTGCGTTTCGTGCTTCCACTTCCGAGCATATTCAGCATTCTCAAGGATACGCTCCTTTTTTGTGCTCTTTTGTCCTGTATTTTTGCACTATGTACTGAGATAATTAAACCTTTAGTACATATTTTTAGGGATTAAACCTTTTCCAGAATATATTATTGTATTCTGTATTTACCGAACACCCCCGTATTGGCGTCCTATTTAAAATTTTTAATTGACGGGAGATTTGGCGCCGTGTGGTACCAGATCCAACGAAAAGTCAGGGATTGTATTTAACGTTTTTTTTTTGGTCAAACCAAGCATGGAAATTTTTTTAAACAAATAGGTACTGTACGCTCATCCTACCACTATCATATGGGCATATATAAAAATTTGCTGTATTAGTCCATTGATCCGAAACTTTCTATGTACTGAAAGGGTGCGGCAGGGGGGCACACTGGATGATCAGTTTTGATTGAGTGGTGGGGGAAGTGATATCGATCGAAAGAACAAGGGATAAATCAACTAGATCTGATAGGTTAGTAGGACCATCATGAAAGAATACCACTACTCATTGTAATTTATGATTTAGTTTATTACAGGGTTGACATGAATTAATTCATTTGATTTAATTCACGAATTAATTAAAATGATTTTTTTTAAAAGTTAGGAATTAATTCGTTTTTTTGTACCTATACACCTATATTTTTCTTGATTTGTTGCTACAATCAAACATGGTAATTGGAAGAGTACCTTATTTAAAATTATACCATACTACAGTGAAGAAGAAGAGTATATACCCATAAAATATCCAAAAAATCCAAAATATTATCAAATTAATGACTGGCATTACTGCGGTAGTATCTTTAGCTGGGGTCGGGAGGGTGTTTTCTGGGCGGGGATTAGTGCATTCCGAATTGCGTAATTGTTTAGGAGTCGAGAAGGCAACAAAAGAAACATTTATAATGAAAATGTTAAACAAAAAATAAAAAATTGTACCTTTTTTGTAACGAGTAATAAGTAAGAAATAAGAGAATTTTTCTTGAAATCGGCAGTGAAGTTTCTCAAAATAGTCATTAAAAGCTTAGAAATCGGCACTGAAGTAGCCCATTATTGTACGATTTTTTTAATAAGTAGGCCTTGGCGAGATATAAACATCAGACGCGGAGCCATCGTCCATCAAAAGGCCCATTTAATTTTTCGTACACTTTGCGAAATTGTTACTTAAGTATAGCAGCGCAATCTTTCAGTATCAATATTTTAGTAGGTTTGAATATCAATCTATTTTTCATGGAGACTGCATAACAGGCAGCAGTTTGGAGTTTCTGTTGGGAAGCGCCATGCCTCGTCATACTTGACGTAGGTAGAGCGATCGTCAAAGTCAAAGTCACCGCGCGTAGTCGGTTCATGGACGGGTGATCCCTTTATGATTATTTTTTGCCTAATAAAAGTTTTTTTTCCGATTTAAAAAACAATATAATAACTCGGCACTGAAGTTCTTTTTATGACTCATGTGGTTTATTTGCCTCGGCCAGAGGGCTTGGCAACTAAATCCATACGAGTCATAAAAAGTTTAACTTTATTGCCTTGGTACATAAATAACTATTATGTACCAAGGCACTGAAGTTGAACTTTTTATGACTCATGTGGAATTTCTTTGCCGAGGCCTCTGGCAAATGAACCACATGACTATTATTTAATTTTAATTTTTGAGTGTGTATGTTTTGTTTGTAGTTTTTTTTTAATAAATAGAGATTTTACATTTTCCTTCCTGGTCCCATTTTGAAAATTAATAACCATTGAATTAAATAAAAAAGTCAGACTTTTTTAAAAAGTCAGACGTTTTTAAAAAGTCATGACTTTTTGTTTTTTTTTTAAAAAGACACGAATTCTTCCAACCCTGGTTTATTAATAGGTAGGACTTCAGTATATTATGAAAGTTTGTCTATAAAATTGTTGTAATACGTATTTAAAATGATAACTAATATCATTGTAATTTTTTCACATTATTTCAGTTTTTACAGTTGTACCCAACTTCTCCCCATTGCAGAAAATTGCACGATGCACGTTTTTTAAGCGAATATGCTATACTATAAAATAATAAATATTACCTTCTCCTTCTACAGTGTGTACTAGGAGAGGACGAGGTAAGAACATATACAATAACAGTGACCGGCAAAACGGAAGCAAAATTTTTTTATTATTATTTTGCGCCGAAATAAAAAAATGACTGTGGAGCTATATTAGGCATGTCCTGAAACCAAAATTGGGCCCGTAAAACTTCATGCAGATATCGCGATACACGAGGGGGAGTCAAAAACATAAACGTGGCGCAAGAGTAAAGTATCCTTATTTTGCGTCGTAGAAAAATGCTATAAGAGAAAGTTGTTTGCAATGAAAAAGGATACATAAATACAAATTCATGGCCTTCTATTAAACATGTTTTATTAATTTTTTGTCGTTTGTTGTAGTTTTCCCTTTTGCCCTTGAAGGAAATTTTTACGCCACCATATTCTACAATTAAGTCAACCCTTTCCGCGAAATAAGGTACTGGCCTTTATACTGACCATCGCTATTTAATTGGGAATATGAAAAAAAACCCGAGAACATGTTGAACAAACAATTTTTTTGTTGCGCTTCGCAAAATAGTGTTCAAGTTTCACAACAGATTTTGTGAATGGCTTTTTACACATAACACTCTACAGAATGTGCTCGAAACCCAAATGCCAAATTGCATTACCGTATCTCTACAGGGTGTTAGTGCCCATTTAAGGTCTGATCACCCCTATAAAAAAATTATTTATAATTAACGTGCTTCGTGTGCTAAATTCATAGCCCATTCAGACGGTGCTTTAGTGCTGAAGTTTCGAGAAGTACTATTAGGGATTTAGAGGAAAATTAATGCCGGATTATTATTCGGCGTTGTTCGAAACCTAAACGCACAAATTTGCATTACCGTAGCGCTACACTGAGACGTTCGAAACAAAAAGTACCAATTTGTAATTAATTTTCTTAGTTTCTGGCAATGTTGTACACTAAAATACTCATGACCACCTTACATTATTTCAAAAAGTTAGTAGCCAACGAAATTAATATTTTTTAATTATTAATGTCAACAAATACATGAACAAACAACATAACGTTAACTCAAATTTCAGTCATTTCAATTAGACCTCTATGTTGCTTTATGCACTTGTCAATGCGCCTTTTATTATTTAATACAACTGTTCTTAATTTATAGAAATAATTTGAATTGTTGAATTTGTTGTATTGTTTGTGTTTCTCCATGTTCCACTCTTATTAATATTTGTCTATTTTTACGTAAGATGTACACATCTTTAAGTATAGTATTTTTGACCTCCACATGGTTGCCTCACTAGGTAAGGTTTTTTCCTGTTTTATGTTTTGTTTAACTATTAATGATTTTAAATATTAATATTTTTATTAATTCATTTTTTTCTATATAAACTTTATATAAAACTCCAGTTTTGTTATTAATTGAGTCCTATTCACCGACTAATCACTCTCATCACTGTTCTTAATTGTTGTCTATATAGTTATATTTCCGCAAGCTTCTCTGATGTTTTCACAAAGATAACCACGCCTCTATAAATTAAGACCACAAACTTGATTTGTAGATTTGATTTTGTAATGTTCCCCAGAGGAAAAAATCAGGAGGTGTGAGGTCTGGGGATCTCGTCGGCCAGTGTCATAAGGGATTATTTCTTCCACAGTGATCAGGAAATTCTTCGTTCAGCCAATTTCTTACCCTAACAGAATTGTGGATTGGGGCGTCGCGTCATCGCCATGTAAATTATGTGTATAATTAAGAGCCAATGCATCAATGTCTTGGCTAAACTCATTCTGCAGAAATCTAAAAAAATTATCTCCTGTCAAATTCCCCTCAAAAAAAGTCGCCCAAGAATGACTTCGTTTAAAATTCTACACCAAACGTTAACTTTAGTCAAATATTGCCTCTTGCACTGTGGAGTGCGGAGTGTTTTCACTCCACATTATATATTATTATTTATATTATATATTATTATTTATATTATATATTATTATTATTATTATTATATACAGGGTGTCCAACTTTAAAACTGTACAAATCCGTAAAATCTTCATTTTTGGAGATAATCACCTAAACTTTTTTTTTGAAAGGCCTTCAAAAACCGCTTCTTTTGACCTTCTTGCCATTTTCAAAATGCAAATCCAGGGCCTGCTGCGATTTTTTTCTACACCTGATTTTCACAAAACCATTTAGCGATTTTTTTATTTAAAATCTGACCACACAGCGTTAATCAGAACACCCCAAAACCCCCATATACCAAATTTAAACAAAAAGTATACAGGAAGTTCCATTCTGTAGGGTGTCAAAGTTGAGCAAAATAGGAATTTTAAAGACATCTGGCGAGTCAAGTGTGCCATGGAATCCCTTCAAAACAGTTGCATGGCCAACAGGACCACTCAAAATGTTGGTGTGAAAAGATTTACTACAAAAATATACAGGGTATTTTTCGCTGAGCCATCTCAAAATTCTGAATTTTTATTAAACTTTATGTGCTCTGGAATCATTTAAAAAATATTAATAAACACAAAAGTAATTCATTTCTTTACAAAATGCCAACCAACAAATAAAAACAATTTAAATTATTGGACCTTTCTCAACAAAGTCACTGTCTAACATGATACATTTTCTGTGTGTTTCCTGACTTACTGACTGCCAGGCTTCTGTATTTTTAGATTTAGTTCGTTTGTAGTATGTGGAGCGGTTTTGATATACTCGATTTTTGACCCATATAAAGTTCCAAAAATTTTAGTAATTTGAGATGGCACAGATAAGAGCACTCTGTATATTTTGTATTGGACCTTTGCACACCAATACCTTGAGTGGTCCTGTTGACCATTCAACTGTTTTGAGGGGATTCCATGGCACACTTGACTTGGCAGATGTCTTTAAAATTCTTATTTTGCTCAACTTTGATACCCTGCAGAATGGAACTCCCTGTATATTTTTTATTCAAATTTGGTATATTAAGGTTCTTGTTCTGATTAATGCTGTGGGGTCAGATTTAAAATAAAAAAATCGCTAAATAATTTTCATGAAAATCGGGGGTATAAAAAAATCGCAGCCGGCCCTGGATTTGCATTTTGAAAATGGCAGGAAGTTCAAAAGAAGCGGTTTTTGAAGGCCTTTCAAACAAAAAAAAGTTTAGGCGATTATCTCCAAAAATGGAGATTTTACGGATTTGTACAGTTTTAAAGTTGGACACCCTGTATATATTATATATATCTATATATACACTGTGTCTGGTTTTTCGTGTTAACACCCCTGAAAATCTAAGTAGGCTGGGTGAATTGAACGGGGCAATTTTTTTTATAAATATGTCCCTGAAAGGTCATCATTTGCGAGGTATTGGTTTGGCATTGCCGCGAAATCCTGGCCTACTGCGATTTTTTAAAGGGGTGCGATTTTGGAAAAACCCTATTAGGCCATATTTTTATTTAAAATCTGACACCCTAAAACCCCCACATACCAAATTTGAACAAAAAATATACAGGGAGTTCCATTCTGCAGGGTGTCAAAGTTGAGCAAAATAGGAATTTTAAAGGCATCAGGCGAGTCAAGGGTGCCATGGAATTACTTCGAAACAGTTGGATGATGAACAGGACCACTCACAGTGTCGATGTGCAAAGATCCAATAAAAAATATATAAGGTGTTCTTCTCTGTAGCAACTCGAAATGCTGAATTTTTTAAACTTTATACAGGTCAAAAATCGAGTATATCAAAACCACCCCAGACATTACAAACAAACTAAGTCTAAAAAATACAGAAGCCTGCCAGTCACTAGGTCACTAGGTCCATATAAGTTAAGGTGGCTGGTGTGCCGCAACAGGAAACGCACAGAAAATGTATCATCTTAGACAGTGACTTTATTGGTCCAACAATTTGAATTGTTTTTATTTGTTGGTTGGATGATGTAAAGAAATAAATTGCTTTTGTATTTATTAATATTTATTCAATGATTCCAGAGCACTCCTGACCAATATAAAGTTTAATAAAAATTTGAGCTGGTCCAGAGAAAAATACCCTGTATATTTTTGTATTGATCTTTGCATATCAACATTGTGAGTGGTCCTGTTGACAATCCATCTGTTTCGACATAATTCCATGGCACACTTGACTCGCCAGATGCCTTTAAAATTCCTATTTTGCTCAACTTTGACACCCTGCAGAATGGAACTCCCTATATATATATTTTTTTGTTCAATTTTGGTATGTGGGGGTTTTAGGGTGTCCTGATTAACGTTGTGGTGTCAGATTTAAAATAAAAATATGCCTAATAGCCAACGCTAATAGGGTTTTTCGAAAAACGCACCCCTTTAAAAAATCGCCGTAGGCCAGGATTTCGCGGCAATGACAAACCAATACCTCGCAAATGATGACCTTTCAGGGACATATTTATAAAAAAATTGCCCCGTTCAATTCCCCCAGCCTACTTAGATTTTCGGGGGTGTTAACACGAAAAACCAGACACACTGTATATAGATATATATATAGTACTATATAGTTTACTACTATATAGTATATAATATATAGATAATAATAATATAGCATTTGGGGGTTACCTGTTGGGCAATAAATGCTATATTATTATTATTATTATTATTATTATAGATATATATAAATTGCTAGATGGTCTCCGTAATAGCATTATTGAAGCTTGTCGCGGAACAACTAAGGAGCAGCTCAGACGAGTGGTTGAAAACAATAGACGGCGACTAGAGAAATGCATATCTGTCAATGGTGGTCTAATTGAACAAACTAATATTTAATTTAATTGAATAAAATCAATAGTTTCCTTGGTTTCTTGTGATATCAATAATAGAGTCAATAATATTTTTTGTATAAATTATCTGATGCAAATAAATAAATTATCAAGAAAATCGACATTTTTAATAACAGACGTATCAAGTAACGAATGAATTATCTTAATAACATTTTGTTTTCCGTACTAAAAATGCCATTTTGCCCTTGTCTATTAAAAAAATATATTGCAACTTTTAAAAATTATTTTTGAACATCCTGTATGGGAACAAGATGCAACTTTGTATAGTTATCTTTTAAGTTGTCCTAATCAACAATCCGTCGTCAGTTTAGTCCTAAAAAAATCGCTAATAGCAGTTTTACAAATTTGGACCCTTAAAACTAATCACATAGTTGGCCATGTGTTCGGTTTTGAAAAAAATTGAATAGTGCGTCTGTGTCTATCTTTTCGACATTTTCATCGGTCATTAATTCTTCTAATCGATAATCGATTTCTTTGTCGCCCCTGGATCTTCTATAATAGTTTCAGAATTTGAACACGTTCTTCGCTGGCAGGAACCTAACACTACTGAACTGTGTAATCCTGCTTTTCGGCAGCTGCAGGCTGCGTTTTAACTTTTCCAACATTTACAAGAAATCATCTTCAATAACTCTTGGGTGGCGGCGTCTTACAGTATAGTAATCGGCATAAGTACATTGGGCGACTGCTTCCAACCCCAGTCATTGGGAGATTTTTCGTTACAATACCATTTTTGGACGAAACGAGTGCGTGCAATCTGCATCTTCGATTGGTGGAAGAGATGCAAGATGAAATAAGCTCTTTGTTATAGATTGCGCAAAGAATTGGTGTCTATAGGTGTGTAGTGATGTGTTGTCGCTCTTTGCCCTATAAAGTGCCATCATAAATCGAATTCCAGCTTTTGCTATGCTATGGAGTTGCATTTGGGTCTTCAAAACAGTAAATGGCGTTTTTAAAGCTTGGCTGATTTCTTAAAACGTTAAGTATTATGTAGCGGGTGAATAGAGTTTATTTCCTGCTTTTCCCTTTCATTGCTTTAAAAAGTATATTTTAGTAAAACAGGCGTTAGAAGATGCTGACCATTTAATAATTAATACAGCTCTTCATATGCAAACAAATTTGAATCAGTGGTGATAGTAGGTTAGGACATTAATTTACTCGTTATACTTACTCGACTGTGTAAATCTGAAAATAACATATACATTTTAAAGAAAGGACCCTGCTGTAAAAGAAAACATTTTGTTCTTACATGCATTTAGTGGGTGCGACACCACTTCAGCAACCTACAGGCAGCATAAAATGAAGTTCCTTAAGGTTTTAAGAAATCATGCAAGCTTGAAAACCGCCATTTACTGTTTTAAAGACCCAAATGCAACTCCAGAAAGCATAACCAAAGCTGGAATTCAATTTCTTATGGCACTTTTTGGGGCAAAGATCGACGACACATCACTACATATCTATAATCAAGAGCAATCTATAACAAAGAGCTTATTGCACCCAATGTACTTATGCCGATTCCTATGTTGCAAGACGCCACCCCCAAGAGTTATTGAAGATGATTTCTTGTAAATGTGTGTAGGAAAAGTTGCAACGCAGCCTGCAGCTCCCGAAAAGCAGGATTACACTGTTCAGTAGTGTGTGGTTCGTGCCAGGGAAGAACGTGTTCAAATTCTGAAACTATTATAAAAGATGCAGGGGACGACGAAGAAATCTATTATCGATTAGAAGAATTAATGACCGATGAAAGTGTCGAAGAGATAGACAATGAACAAGATCCAGCCGAACAGTTTGATGAAGAAAATATTGGTGAGCCAATTGATCAACCTTCTACGTCAAAAAAAGCAAATGTAAAGTAAGTAATAGTTATTTATGTACCGAGGCACTGAAGTTCAACTTTTTATGACTCATGTGGAATTTAGGCAAGAAAATAATCATAAGGGATCACCCGTCCATGAACCAACTGCGCGCGGCGTTGCTTGACTTTGACGATCGCTCTACCTAGGACAAGTATGAACAGACAAACCAAACTGCTGCTTGTTGTGCAGCCTCCATAACAAATCTATTGATATTCAAACCTACTAAAATATTTATACCGAAAGATTGGGCTGCTATAGGTAACAATGTCGCAATGTATACGAAAAGTTAAATAGGCCTTTTGTGGCCGGGTTTTGAATATTTGGTCACTTTGACGGGCGATGGCTCCGCATCTGACGTTTGATGTTTACATCTCGCCAAGGCCTACTTATCGAAAAAATCGTACAATAATGGGCTACTTTAGTGCCGATTTCTGAGCTTTTAATGACGATTTTGGGACACTTCACTGCCGATTTCAAGAAAAACATATTATGTAAATACACACATTAGACCCTTTGCAACGGCAAGAAAGTAGATTAGGCCTATTATAGGAGAAAATTCTTTAAAAAAGCGCCGAATGCTCTGGTGTGGTGTGGAAACGAGCACAATAAAAATACAAATTTCTATAAATACGGTATACTAGAAAATGCATGTTCTGTATGTATCTTGGCAACCTGCTCATTTACTAAACCAGTGGTTAGGGCCTCTTTTGTAGATAATTTAATTGGCTTTATTTTCGGTTATTTAAAAGTTGTCATTTTCCAATATGACGGCCAAATCCGGGATCGATAGACCGTGCAAATTTAGTATAGTTTTCAACACGTTCGAACAAAGATAATAAACTGTATTGTAGCTTGCCCCCATTTATTTCCACCTAGAACAACTTGTCCACTCACCTATTTATACTCTTCTGACTAAAACTATAGCTAACTTTTTACAAAATGTCAGGTGCATAGGTACCCTATTTTCGAAAAAGTTACCTTAACATTGGTGTAGAACAATTAAATCCTTTATAAGAAGAGTTAGGACTAAACTACAACTACATTCTTTGTTTTTAATTCTCTGTGGGTGAGCCCTGGGCAGTATCTTCTACCCTGTCTCCTCTGATGACTCCCCACCCCGACGCCTTTTCATTGTTAAGGTAAAGTGGCATAATAAATCATTAATACGATTTTTGTTTTAGATCCGTTCCCCCAAGTATGAGGAAAATGGTGCGTCAAAGATTAGGAGAGGTTACAACAACGAACAGACAGCCATCTCTGGCGTCCTCTTCACCATATTCAACGGTAAGTTAGTTTTCATATTTATTTCAAATTGATTCCTTAGTCATTAGTCTCGGTTTAGAAGAAAAAAGTTATTAAAAAAAGTTGTTGACCGAGTCTCAGTTTCTTCAGAAAACTAAGTATATACTTTTATATTTTTAGAATTTTTTTATCAATTACCGTTCCTCTATAAATAAACTAGTCTTAATATCAATTATTGTTCGTGCTAAACTGAAAAAATCATTGTTGTAACGAGCATGTTTGACGTCACTGATAGTAAAAACGTATATGTTTGCTTACTTTTTTATTATAGCTGTCATGTAATAGTTATTTACATTGCAAGATACGTAAGTACACTTTTTTGGCCAAGGAGTTTGTTTAAGGATCGAGGCAACTTTAGATCAAATTTCAAAAAGTACTACTGAAACTGACAAGTGAAAATCTGACAGTGGATTCAGATTAGGATAACTCAAAACCAATCTACTAATTTTCGTTATTCTAAAGTTCAAGATAAAATGAAAATATAAATTACCTACATAACTGAAATTATTGCAATTTAACTTTTACTTTTACACCTTTTTCATCGTTTTATAATAAACGTAAGTATTAATTAAGAAAAATTTGTTCTGATGTTAAGATGCCATAATAAATTCCAACAATTTTAATAATAAATTTTTTCTTAATGTAGAACAATAACAATTTGTACAGCTAGGTTTTAAGTGATCACACCGAGAGAAAACTTTAATTGTTACTATTAGAACTTTAATAGTCTCTATTAAAAAGTTGTGTACCATACGGGACAGGTAAACAGTTTAATTGCCGTAGGCAAAAACGTTTTCTTGAACTTCAACTGCATAGTTAGTTACCGCAGGTAGGTAGTAAACTTGTTGTTATTAAACCGGAGTGTAGTGGTAATTAAACTTTTTGTTTACAGCTTATAGTTTCTTAGTAGCAGTTATTAATTATATTTCTTGTAGCAGTTATTCTGTTGAATAGTTACTAAAATAAAATTAATAGTTGTTATTAAACAGGTGAGTAGTGGTAATTATATTTTTTGTTTACAGATTATAGTTCCTTAGTAGCAGTTATTAATTTTATTTCTTGTAGCAGTTATTCTGTTGAATAGTTACTAAAATAAAATTAATAATGTTAGACAATAGGGAAATACTAATAGCCATAGGCTTACATTACTGTTGTGTAACACAATTCCATACAATTAAGTTAAGAGGGGGTTGCCGACAGCGAAAGTGACGTTAGATTTCGTTTTTTTTTTAAGTTGTATAGCATGAAATCTAATAATATTTTACCTGGCAAAAATTTAGTACAAACATCTCTGTCGTCATTTTAATCATAAGATCTTAAAACCATATTCACTGGAATTATTATTTTTCCCAAGATTTTCATAACCTATAAAACAAAACACTGCTTGTAAGATTTTATATGATTAAAATGAAGACAGAGATGTTTGTACCAAATTTTTGCCAGGTAAAATGTTATTAGAT
The DNA here is from genome assembly GCA_963920635.1 of Pseudeuparius sepicola. Taxonomy (NCBI): domain Eukaryota; kingdom Metazoa; phylum Arthropoda; class Insecta; order Coleoptera; family Anthribidae; genus Pseudeuparius; species Pseudeuparius sepicola. Next base: position 37,371,276 of record OY987302.1, on the reverse strand, counting down.
TTTATGCTATACAACTTAAAAAAATACGAAATCTAGCGTCACTTTCGCTGTCGGCAACCCCCTCTTAATTACTTGAGGTGCATTTTACGTTAAGATGTCGAAATTTCGAAAACCTACTCAGCTTGTCATTCTAAACAAGTTTCCTTAATAATATTTTGTCGTAAAACATACAAAAAGGGCACTTTACTGATGTGGAAAATTACTTTTTTCAAAACTTCCAAGGCATACGTGATTTTTTTGAAAGAAAAACTATGTCACAAATTAGTTTCAACCAAAAAGCATGGCTAATCCCCAGAAGCTCAAATTTCAACTCGAATTTTTTGTTATTTACACCTTATGTGAACTTAATCCATGGACACATTGTATAAAACTATATATCATTGGAATTTGGAAAAGGAAAAGAAGCTAAAAACCCAAAATATAGTGTCTCAAAGATTTGACCAAACTTTCGGTCAAATGCGCACAAATATTTTAATAAGGAGGTGCTCTACGAGACATTTCCAAAATTGTAGGAAACACCTCCTCTTAAATGGCTCGTAGAACACCCACTTGAAATATTCGTACTCACTTACAGGACAGCCTTTACAGTCTATGGCATAAGTATATTATAAATTCAGACGAATCTATGAATGGTTTGAGTTTGTAATGTTATAACATTGGTAAGGTAAACTCCAATAAAACAATAGGTCTAGTCCTATATATGGTCTATATTATCGCAACATAATATTGCATATTGCACATATTCCTAAATATAAAAAATACATAAAAGAAAATCAAACAACCTTCATATAGAGATCAAAACCACACACAACATTTTTCATAAAGTATACAGATTTAAACCTATATTACAATAAATACTTTTATAATTATTGAAAAATACATGTACCAAGTTATATGTTACTTACCAACAAATGTTTGTCAATACTCGTTAAGTCCCCAATGCTTCAAAACATCGAGGAAACTCATGCCTTCCATTTCCATCATTAAAAAAACGTAAAAAAATATTGAAACATCACGGAGACACGGACATCAGACCTACATGCACACATGATAGTACACACTCTCGACTGCTCCCGACATTCTAACGGGCGGCCCACCGCAGCCGGTCTGACGGGCGGAAATGCGTAGAGTCGATCTTTGCCGATCTTAGCCGAATGGCTATCCGAATCCGGCGCTATTAAAAACTTTAATAACTGTTAATAATTAGTTAACTTGCAGTTGCAAATGTCGTTCTTGCCATTATTGTATCAAAGTCAGCAACACCAGGTTAATAGTGACTAGTAACTAGTTTAATTGCCATTGGAAAATTAAATAACATAATGCTAATTGCAATTGATCAGGTTAATTGTGGCAAGAATTAAATTTCAGAAACCTTTTTTTACTTGTGGTTATTGTACAAAACTTCATTAGTTTACTTACGACAATTAAATTATATTTAATTAAACCTGTTTAATAGGGTCATTTTCCTCAGTGCATAAACGAGAATATGCAGTCAGTTTTTTTTTCAGAACATCCCTAGTAGTGCTTTGAGACATGAGCTCATAAAGTTGGCCATGATTGCCTACAACTTAAATGCGCATTTTGAATTTGTACATAATAACTATACATAACAAACAAAAATGTTTATTAAAAGTTTATTAAAATAAATAAAGAGGTAAATCCTTGGGCACACTGAATGTAATAATTTCTGGTTGCCAATTAAAATTAAGAAAAATGTAATTTATCTAATTTGATTTAAAAAAAAGCTAAAGAAAATTTTGGAGAACCTTAGCCAGCAATATGCAGAAAAATGTGCTGAATCACATAATGCAACAAAATATGTCTTAAGGGGCCCACACATACACACGGAAGACTCTAAACCAAGTGCGTGGTACAGTTAAAATGTTTGGTGTATGACCAAATCGCCACATCCTAAAAATATGCATTCAAGTCCGCTCAGTCAAAACCGATTTGATTTTTAGCTTGCGCAATTAAAACCGCGCGGGGATGATTCTCTGTGTATGTCGACAAGTCGTTGCACCTTTATTCTTTTGCCAAATTCTCGCTATAGCTGATGGCTCTCTTTTTTATGGTAAATAATGTCCGCAATTGTGCAATTCCCCCAACAGATAAATATAGGAATGTTCATGGGGTTTAGTAGAGTTAGATAGGCAACTTGCCTATTATTATGTCATATTACGCTTACATTGTAACTTGTAAAACAGCTCTGAATTGCGAGCCAGTCTTAACCTTGTCTGCTTCTTTAAACGTAAACTGACGCAGTCGATGAGATTGTAGCCAGTCGCGAACAACAAAAACCACTGGCAAAAATCCACCCCTAGGATTCAATCCGAACACGCGTTGCGTCCGAAAAACTCTTCTTGCGTCGAACACTGAAGATCCAGACATCACGTCTCTGCCTGGAAAATCACTCCTAGAGTACCACAGCGACCGTTAAAGAAATACGGCAGATTTTGGCTCAAGACCAGGGGGACCTGTCCAATAGTCGATAATTTAGTTCAAGGAGAAGACAAAAATCGCTACTCACATTGGAAAACCCTAGGCTAAGTCAACGAAGAGCAGAAACGAGGCATGAAACAAGCATTCTTCGCATCCCAAACAATTTCCTATTTTCCATTTGCATTTTCCTTCACTTTATTGTACATTTTTTCAGGCGTGATATTTTCATTGTGTGTATCAAACATTAAAAATTTTATTTTCACTCATTTTCTCAAAAAAATTGCACTTTTTATTTTGATTTACTCAAAAAACTTAATGTTTCTTATTTTATTTTTAATTTTCCGAATTTCCACAATTAAAAATTGGCACAACCAAGTTATCAAGCAATTAGATATCAAGCTGACAATATTCAAAATTTTGACGGAAATACAAAACAACTAAATAAATATATATTCATAGCACTCCCAGAAAACTTTTTAAATAATTGCCAAATTAGACAAACACCAGATCATCCACTAAATACCGCCGTTTTTGAAACCACTGCTAGTAAATCAACAGGTAGAGCCGCAGTTTTAATTGCCTCTCGATCCGAAATTAATAATTCGAACCTTGAAAAAAGCCCGTACAGATACCTTTTCAGATCAAAGATAAAAAGACTGTTTGCTTCTAGATATAATTTTCATAAAAAGAGACAAAAATTAAAGTTCACTTACTTTCGGTTTGCGTTTGCAAAATGCCAGAATCATTCTTTTCTCAAAATTGCTCTAAATAATTTAGATTATGATATGAGTAGTATAATAGCTATGGGAGTTCAAGCATACTTTCCCCATGTATTTCTTAGGGGGCTAAAACGTGGTCAAAACGTGACCAACCGCCGCGCCTTCACGAGACTCCCACGTTTTGTCAACGTTTTCACGAAAACGTGAACGAAAACGTCGACGAAACGTCAACGAAAACGTGGGGTTGCGGCGAATGGTCACGTTTTAACCGCCATAAGAAATACATGGCCGTTAGAGCAGAAGTGTATTAGGTCCGAAATTTTCATTTTTCTGCTTTTTGTTGCAATGTATTTCAGATTTCCCGCTCTTTCTTCCTGTACTATCAATCAAGTCCCCAGGTTTGTATTTACGAAAATAGCTCATTTGAAACAATGTTAAGTCCAGTTGTAGACTAGAGCAGATCTGTATAAAGTCCACTTTTTTACGACAAGTATTAAGTCCCACATAGTACTCCATCGCGCAGGATATTTAAAATGTATTAAGTCCATTAATGTTAGGTTAGAAATCAAGCATGCAGTTAGTATTATCTTGTTGGTAATTTAGAGCACATCCATTTTGTATTTGTTGGCGAACAATTTCATAATTGAACAGTGCAGCTACATTTTACGCAATAAATGTACGATCAAAGAAAATTTTGCAGCTTGCCTTAAAGGGTAATAAGGAAAATGTTAGGCCAGAAACCCTACTTACTGAAGGTATGTAAATAATAAATGTTTACAATTATTACTTTAGGATAGGCATAGGCGTGCGTATTTTAGCGTGCAGACACGTTCATAAATGTTTTGTGCTTTGTTCGGTGTAGCAATAGACAATGCTTAATAAGACTAAAATCTGCTATAAAGCTAATTTTTTCTATACGTTTAATAGTGCTATATGATTATTACTCACAGAGTTATGTAAATACAGCTTGTTTAGTCACTGCAAGGTAACACATTTATGAGCTGATTTTAGAAAATGCATGCGTTTCAATAATGCTAAAACAATTAGCGAATGAGGGTATTTATTTTTATTATTTCTTCGCCCTACCTTGGGACCTATGGGAAATGAAAAACATAGTGTGCCTGATACGTCAGAAACAACATTGGATTTGACAGACATCTCAAATAGCTATGTTTCTCCAGAGACATTCCAATAAATATCCCAGAATACAATGAGGTATTAGCTGAAGATTTTCCGATCGAAAGAAACTCAACAAATTTTGTTGAAGACATACTAACGGTCCAAACTTATGAAAATTCAACTCCTAAAAATTTGCAGTCAGAACCTAATGACAATTTTGATCTTGAGGAACCATTTGAAGATAGTGGCAGCTCCTGTGTTCCTAGCAATTCAGACAGTAACTCCAGTGAATATGATATGGTGGCAGTCAACAACGTACAAACTAATTTGGACGGCCCTGAAGAAACTAACGAAACAGGCAACAAAGAAAACGAAGTTAGTCGAAGCAGAAAGAAAAGAGAAGTGTAGAGAAATGGAAAAAATGAGCGGAAGCAAAAAAGGATGGCTGGAGAAGAATATGTGTCTGACAAAAGTAAAAAGATCGTGAGAAAAAAATCGGTTAAGGAGAGTTGTAATAATAATTGTCGTCTGAAATGCACACAGAAAATAACAGATATGCAGAGGCACCAAATCCATAACTGGTAGTCGGAGTGGAAATAGAACTTTTACTTTAAAATACTTTTTCGCTATAACTGGTACAAGAATTCAAGTATGTCAAAAGTATTTTTTGAAAACATTAGATATCTCCCAAACATTTATAAGATGTGCATTAGACAAAAGACAAACTAGTGGAGTAGTCAGTAGAGACCAGAGAGGACAACAGCCTTCTGCCAATAAAATTAAGGATGAAGTTCGTAATCGAATCCGTCTACACATTTCATCATTTCCAGCAGAAGAGTCCCATTATAGTAGGAGAAAGTCTGCGAAAAAATATTTAGGTAGCCGCCTAAATATAGCGAAGATGTATTCGCTCTATAAAGAAGAATGCTTGTCTCAAAATATATCCCCAGGTGATATAGGAAAGGAGTGGATTTATAGCAACATTTTCAATACCGAATATAATTTTGGCTTTAATCCACCCTCAAAAGATACTTGTGACCTCTATGGTGAATTTGTTGTGAATGTGAAGCAAGCTATATCACCCGAAGAACGCCAGAAATTGCAAGGAGAGTATGACCACCACCTGTTAGAAGCAGACAAAAGATACGAGCTGAAAAAGTTAGATAAAGAATTGTCTTTGGGAGACCCTGGATACAAGGTCATCATGATTGACTTACAAAAATGTCTCTCCTGTCCAAAGCTTACTAATGCTCAAAGTTTTTACAGCTTAAAGCTGTGGTGCTTTAATTATACCGTATATGATAGCACTGATAGAAAGGCAAATTGTATGATGTGGAATGAGTCGGTGGCAGGTTGTGGCGGAAATGAAATGGCCTCATGTTTAGTACGGTATGTAGCAACTTTACCAAAAACTACATCTTCTTTGACTATTTGGATGGATAACTGTCCTTCCCAATACCGAAATATGCAAATAATTATGTCATACTTTTATGTACTAGCGGTTCATCCACATATCAACCAAATCAATCATAAGTTTCTTTTACGCGGCCACACTCATATGGAGGTAGGCGGTATCCTCTCCATAATTGAAAGATAATCAAAAAAGTGCCCGAACTTTCAAATAATGACTCCTTGGGATTGGATGCGACTTGCGCGCATTTCAGGGAAAAACCAAGATTTTAACGTCTTTGAAATGTCAACCCACGACTTCAAGGATTTTTCTAAACTTTTTACCAACTCTGAGGCACCATTCCAAGCGAATAAAAAGACGGCCAACAAAAACAAATTTCTGATTTCTAAAGTGGTTTTTATGATTTCTAAAGTGGTTTTTATGAGGGAAGATCCTGGTATTTTCTATTTCAAAAAAATTTTTGATGAAGAACAATTCAGCAGCATTGATTTTAATAGGAGAAGCGGTCGACGACATTTGTCCATACAAGAAACACTTACTGCTATTCGAGACACATTAAATCCAATCAGCAAAAAGAAATACGACGACCCCCAGAAATTATGAAATGGGTCCCACGGAATTTTCACCACTTTTACCAAAACCTGTTACACACAGAGTCGCCAGAAAACGGTAACGAATAATTATAAATATTTTTTTATTTAAATAAAGAATTTTCAGCTTATTGTTTTTATTTTCCATTGTTTTGCAGAATTACTGATTTTAATCAATACCGGAAGTGGCCGTTAAGTCAAAAGTCATGAAATTTTTCGATATTTTAAACGACAAGGATAGTTAACCTACTTATAGGAAATAAAGTGGACAAAAATCAAAGTAGGCCAATTATTTTGAAAATTGGCATAGGGACATAATTTTCATTTCTCAGCAACTTCTTCTGAAATTTTTCGATATCTTGTCGAGAAAGGGCACTTAACTTACACAGAAAATAATTAAGTCGTCCCTGTCAGGGCCTACTTTATTGTTCAAAATTAAAAATATGTTGAAAATTATTTTCTAGGCAAGCAGGCCTGGACCCCAAATGGCCAAATTCGAACTCGAAAATTTTTGGCCTTTTACACCTCTCGTTTAAAACGCCTTTCTGTAAAATTTACTTTTTGGGACTTAATACACTTCTGCTTCAAGGTACGGATAGGGAAAGTGGGCTTGAACTCCCATAGCTATAATACTACTCATATGCAATTAGTTGTAAGATTAAAAAACCCGACAACAATCGAAGACGCACTCGCTTTCAGTTGAGAAGAAAATTTTATTCTTTACAGGTATCGTTCAAATGAAAATCAACGCAATTTTACCCCAAACAGACAAATGTTAGCCCAAAAATCGGCAACTCCTATCCAAAAATTCCAATTTGTAATCCCCATTAGTATTCCAATAATTTTATTCCAAGACTTTTTAATCAACGTTGAAATTCCTTTCAAGTAACAAATTTCCAAACTCGAAATATCCCAAGAAGTTTTCCTAACCAAAATTATTGTCAACCTAGCTAGACCTTTATCAAGTATTTCTAAAAATGAATATAAACCCGAACCCATGGAAGTACATATTTCCTCCGGTAACACTAATCTAAAAGCTAACAAAAAACTATTTTTTAAAAACCTCGCAACCCTTCTTAAATCCCGAGTTGGATACTTCACAAGAAAATCTTACGTTATGTAATCCTATGAAGATTTTCAAAATCCTTATGAAGGGAATATTCAAAATGATTATGACATACCCGAATACGACAATAATACAGACGAAGACATAATATTACTATAATAACCAAAATTATCAGAATATTTCGAAGTCAACCAGCCCTACGTGACTATATACCTAAGTTTAAAATTATGCGTGTTGCTTGCTACAGATCGAAAAAAGCCATTTTATGGGTCAAAATGTTGTCACCACGTACGTGCTGTACATTGAGTCTTATACTAGTTTATACTATGAAATCTTGATGAAATTATGTAATATTGTATTGTATATGTATATTATGTAGCCCTACAGAGAGCTAAATAAAAATCTTTACTACTAATAATAATAAATTGTGAAATATGCCGAAAACCCCCAGACCAACCTTTAAACACACTTACGCCCTTTTGAGATTTTACACATATTATATACCTTTATTGCAAACCATCGAACAATGAAGACCGATTTAACGAATGAATTCATCAAGAGAGTAAGACAACTAGTGCGAACTGATCTTAACAGCAGGAATTTATTTAAGGCCCTAAACACATTTGCGTGCTCTGTACTCAGTTATTCGTTCGGAATAGTGAATTGGACCAACACGGACATCAACAACCTGCAACGAAAAGTTAGGACACTACTGACAAAAGCTCATAAACATCACCCCCGTAGCGCTGTAGAAAGAACAACGCTGTCACCTTAACTAGGAGGAAGAGGATTGGCAGACCTCAACATGCAATTGGACCAACAAATATTAAATCTGCGTAATTATTTCCACAGGCAGGCCAACAGCTCCACACTGCAAGGTCCACCGATGTGAAGTTAGCAGCAATTTTCTAGCAGGCCAAAATTTTAGCAGCCAGTCAATTTGTTTGTGAAGTTAGCAGCCATTTTCTATCAGGCCAAAATTTTAGCATCCAGTCAATTTGTTTGTGAAGTTAGCAGCCAAATTCTAGCAGGCCAAAATTTTCTTAGCAAACAATTTGTGGAAACAAAGGTGGAATTAGTGTTGATGTACAGTAGAATAACGAGATCTATGTAAACATCCCTTAGGATCCGTTGGAAGGGCGGAAATGGGGCCAGGCCGAAAATTTCAATATTTTTGCAAGACCTCAAGACGGTCGTGTCCCAGGCTGATTTTTGGTGGAATTAGTGCTGATGTACAGTAGAATAACTGGATCTATACGAAAATCCCTTAGGATCCGTTGAAAGGGCGCAGAAAGGGCCAGGTCGAAAATTTTCAACATTTTTTCAAGACCTCAAGACGGTCGTATCCCAGGCTGATTTTTTATGGAATTAGTGCTGATGTACAGTAGAATAACGGGACATATGCCAAAATCCCTTAGAACCCGTTGGAAGGGCGGAGATAGGGCGGGACCAAAAATTTTCAATATTTTTTTAAGACCTCAAGGCAATCGTGTCCCAGGCTGGATTTTGGTGCGATTAGTGCTAATATAAAGTAAAATGATTGGGTCCATGCGAAAATTCCTTAGGAACCGTTGGAAAAGCGGAGATACGGCGAGACCGAAAATTTTCAATATTTTTTCAACACCGCAAGACGGTCGTGTCCCAGGCTGATTTTTGGTGGAATTAGTGCTGATAGACAATAACAGGATATATGCGAAAATCCCTTACGACCCGTTGGAAGGGTTGAGATAGGGCCAGGCCGAAATTTTTCAATATTTCTTCAAGACCTGAAGCCGGTCGTATCCTAGGCTGATTTTTGGTGGAATAAGTACTAATATGGAGTAAAATGACGGGATCTATGCGAAAATCCCTTAGGACCCGTTGGAACGGCGGAGATAGGGCCAAGCCGAAAATTTTCAATATTTATTCAAGACCTCAAGACGGTCCTGTCCCAGGCTGATTTTTGGTGGAATTAGTGCTAATATAGAGTAAAATGACGGGGTCCATGCGAAAATCCTTTAGGACCCGTTGGAAGGGCGGAGATAGGGCGAGACAAAAAATTTTCAATATTTTTTCAAGACCTCAAGACGGTTGTGTCCAAGGCACAAACCTACAATGAAATTTGAAAGTTTTATGAAAAATGGGATATGATAGTCTGTTTTATACAATCCGGGGAAAAAATCAGATGCAACGAGCAATTTATACTACGAGCAGTATCCAGAGAGAAGACATCCTTCCAATTCAAGGACATTTTTGCAAGATTGCGACACAATTTGATTAATAGTGGGCATTTTGAAAAGGATTGGCCGAAAAGGTAGGTACGAGTTAAACAGAGATGGGCATTTTCCCCGAATTGTATACTGTATAGAACAGCCTATCATATTATATTGTTTCATTGTCTCACCATTCAAAGCCTACTTATTGAAAGGGCGCGCTTCCAATTATACACATGAAATCATAAAAGCTATTAATAATTGATAACTACTAAAGTATTTCATTAAGTGTTATATATTTTCTGAATGGTAATTTAATTTTTTAAATTTAATTAAATTAAAAAATATATACAGGGTGCCCAACTTTAAAATTGTACAAATCCGTAAAATCTTTATTTTTTGAGATAATCGCCTAAACTTTTTTTGTTTGAAAGGCCTTCAAAAACCGCTTCTTTTGACCTTCCTGCCATTTTCAAAATGCAAATCCAGGGCCGGCTGCGATTTTTTTATACCCCCGATTTTCACGAAAACCATTTAGCGATTTTTTATTTAATATCTGACCCCACAGCGTTAATCAAAACACCCCAAAACCCCTATATACCAAATTTGAATAAAAAATATACAGGGAGTTCTATTCTGCAGGATGTCAAAGTTGAGTTGAGCAAAATAGGCATTTTAAAGGCATCTGCCAATTCCAGTGTGGATGGAATCCCCTCAAAACAGTTAAATGGTCAATAGGACCACTCAAGGTGTTGGTGTGCAAAGGTCCAATACAAAATGACCTACTGAATTTTTGGAGATTTTAAATAAAAAATATCGCTAAATGGTTTTCGTGAAAATCAGGGGCATAAACTGTCGCAGCCGGCCCTGGATTTGCATTTTGAAAATGGCAGGAAGGTCAAAAGAAGCGATTTTTGAAGGCCTTTCAAACAAAAAAAAGTTTAGGCGATTAACTCCAAAAATGAAGATTTTACGGATTTGTACAGTTTTAAGGTTGGACACCCTGTATACAGGGTATTCCATTTATAAAATAATATTTTTATCGGTAACTCTTAAACCATTGACTAGAAAAAAAAATGTAGTAGCAGCATTCTACGTAAAAAAGTGCTTAAAGAATGTTTTTACAGAAACACAAAATTTTCAACCCGAAAAAAGTTACGGCCACTTTTCGAAAACGCACATTTTCGAAAAACGCCCTGTAACTCAAGAACGGTGACAGAATCTGTCACCGTTCTTGAGTTACGATATCTGATATCGATTTGCGGTTTTCGCCATTAAGTTTATCATAAAAAATGAGCCTCAGACACCGATATCAGTTTTTGTCTATCTCCGTCAAAAATAGGAGTTTCCCTTTAAAAGTGTCAAATTTGGCCCACCCTGTACATCAGCACTAATTCCACCAAAAATCAGCCTGGAACATGACCGTCTTGAGATCATGAAAAAATATTGAAAATTTTCGGTCCCGCCCTATCTCTCCGCCCTTCCAACGGGTCCTAAGGGATTTTCGCATAGATCCCGTTATTCTACCGTATATCAGCACTAATTCCACCAAAAATCAGCCTGGGACACGACCATCTTGAGGTTTTAAAAATATTGAAAATTTTCGGTCACGCCCTATCTCCGCCCTTCCAACGGGTCCTAAGGGATTTTCGCATAGATCCTGTTATCCTACCGTATATCAGCACTAATTCCACGAAAAATCATCCTGGGACACGACCGACTTGAGGTTTAAAAAAAAATTGAAAATTTTCGGTCTCGCCTTTTCTCCGCCCTTTCTCCGACCTTCCAACGGGTCCTAAGGGATTTTCGCATAGATCCTGTTATTCTACTGTACATCAGCACTAACTTCACCAATAATCAGCCTGGGACACGACCGTCTTGAGGTCTTGAAAAAATATTGAAAATTGTCGGTCTCGCCCTATCTCTGCCCTTCCAACGGGTCCTAAGGGATTTTCGCATACATCCCGTTATTCTACTGTACATCAGCACTAATTTCACCAATAATCAGCCTTGGACACGACCGTCTTAAGGTCTTGAAAAAATATTGAAAATTTTCGGTCTCGCCCTATCTCTGCCCTTCCAACGGGTCCTAAGGGATTTTCGCATAGATCCCGTTTTCTACTGTACATCAGCACTAATTCCACCAAAAATCAGCCTGGGACACGACCGTCTTGAGGTCTTGAAAAAATATTGAAAATTGTCTCGCCCTATCTCCGCCCTTCCAACGGGTCCTAAGGGATTTTCGCATAGATCCCGTTATTCTACCGTATATCAGCATTAATTCCACCAAAAATCAGCCTGGGACACGACCATCTTGAGGTTTTAAAAAAATATTGAAAATTTTCGGTCACGCTCTATCTCCGCCCTTCCAACGGGTCCTAAGGGGTTTTCGCATAGATCCCGTTATTTTACTGTACATCAGCACTAATTTCACCAAAAATCAGCCTGGGACACGACCGTCTTGAGGTCTTGAAAAAATATTGAAAATTTTCGGTCTCGCCCTATCTCTGCCCTTCCAACGGGTCCTAAGGGATTTTCGCATAGATCCCGTTATTCTACTGTACATCAGCACTAATTTCACCAAAAATCAGCCTGGGACACGACCGTCTTGAGGTCTTGAAAAAATATTGAAAATTTTCGGTTTCGCCCTATATCTGCTTTTCCAACGGGTCCTAAGGGATTTTCGCATAGATCCCGTTATTCTACTGTACATCAGCACTAATTTCACCAAAAATCAGCCTGGGACACGACCGTCTTGAGGTCTTGAAAAAATATTGAAAATTTTCGGTCTCGCCCTATCTCTGCCCTTCCAACGGGTCCTAAGGTATTGTCGCATAGATCCCATTATTCTACTGTACATCAGCACTAATTCCACCAAAAATCAGCCTGGGACAAGACCGTCTTGAGGTCTTGATAAAATATTAAAAATTTTCGGTCTCGCTCTATCTACGCCCTTCCAACGGGTCCTAAGGGATTTGCGCATAGACCCCGTCATTTTACTCTATATTAGTACTAATATTCCACCAAAAATCAGCCTGGGACACGACCGTTTTGAGGTCTGGAAAATATGAAAATTTTCGGCCTGGTCCTATATCTCCGCCCTTTCAACGGGTCCTCAGAGATTTTCACATAGATCCCGTTATTTAAGTACTGTACATCAGCACTAATTCCACCAAAAATCAGCCAGGGACACGACCGACTTGAATTAAAGTAAAAGCAACAAAATGTTCTTTTGGATTTCAAGAAGTAAATATTTTAGGTTACGTTGCAAGTAATTTTGGTTTATTTTGCTGACATAGGTAGCTAGACCATTAACCCTGTTGACTAGAAAAAATGTAGTTTAGTTGGAAAAACTAGCACCAAAAAGCTTTCCAAGAAAATTTAAAATTTAAATTGGTAAATTATCCCGTTTTACATCATTTCAAAAATCAACTTCCTGTAGAAATTCACACTGATGCTAGTGCTTTTGGGATGACTGCCGTTATCTTACAAACGGACGACACTGGTTTGCATCCTATAGCGTACGCGTCGAGACGCTTATCATCACCATAAATGAAATACCACTCGACGGAAAAAGCTACTAGCGTTAATGTACGGAATCGGATATTTTAGGCATTATTTGTGGGGAAAGAAGTTTAAAATTGTAGTTGATCACCATGCGCTATGTTTTTTACATAAAAATAAAGATTTGTCGGGTAGACTTGCAAGATGGGCTATCAAATTATAACATTACGATTTTGAAATTGTCCATAAAAGAGGAAAAAAGCATTTGGATGCTGACGGTTTGTCTAGAAATCCTGTTTTCGAGCCTAAGGAAATGAGGACATTGCAAAATTGCAAAGCACCGACAAAAAGTTGAAGGACATTATGAACGCAATTCAAAACCCGAAAAATGTAGACTCGAAATTAGCTAAACAAACGAGAAGTTATAGTATTTGTAAAGTCACTTGAAACAGCATAAAAACCTTTGAATTTTATACGGGTGATTTCTGCTGATAAGTCTGGTATTTTTACCAGTAGCAGAGCGTGGTAAATGCTATGAAATAGATCGCGCTCGTATATATCACTGTGTTCCAAGTGAGTTTTTTTTTATATTTTACCAGGGTAGCTCGAAAACAGGCGCTTCCGGCATTAAAATACCGAGACAAAACACTTTTTTAACCATATAAACCTGGTATTAGAAGTAAAAGGAGATGAAGGAGACAGAGACGATAGATATTGTAGTAAAAACAAGGTGACTGCATGCTCGCCTAATATATCACCAATACTTGCATGGGCTACACTGTTCGACGGCCGGCCACTTGTACAGCGAAATGCGGTGGATAGGCGTGCGATAATTTCACAGATTTTAGGATATACTTGCGTAAATTGTAGTTGTAATCCATATGGCTTTTTAGAGACCTTTTTACAATATTATATGGTGCATTAACCTTTACGTTGTGTTTCAGAACAACCTTAAAAAACCTTAAAAGTGAAATATTATGTTCCTTGTAGAATATATGTATATTTTTGAAAACTCCGTGACGCTTATGTCCTATATCCTTTTTTGTGACGCCAATTATAGTTTCTTATGCTGTTTCAAGTGACTTTAGAAATACTATACCTACGTGCTTGAAAACGGCATTCTTTGCAAAAAACATTTCAGTCCACATGGTGCTTCAAAATTATTAGTCGTACCAGAGAAAATTAAAAAGGAAATTTTGTTATGTTTTCACGACGACCCATCGGGGGCACATTTAGTTTTACTAAAACATTTGGCAAAATAAAAAAATCGTTATTTTTGTCCAGAGAAAATTACATATGATCGTACATTACGTACGTTAATAAACCACAACCAGGTTTGTTACAGAATGTAGCAGATTTCTTGTTAAAAAACATAATCTGTAGGCATGGATGTCCAGAAAATAAGTGATAGGGGAAAATGTTTTACGTCTAATTTATTGACCGAATTACTAAAAGGCATGGGTAGCCATCCTACTTTTACCACCGCATACCATCCTAAAACAAACGGCCTTGTAGAACACTACAACGGTACTTTTGCTACAATTCTGTCTATGTACGTTACTACAGATAAAAAAGATTGGGACACTTATACCCTTAGTATTTTTTTTTTGGGAGAAGATTTGTATTGGTGTTGTGGCGTCTTAACGAAAAGCGCCGTGGAACCGTTGTTCGCGGATGAACAAAACATTAAAAGACTTGTATGTCATCAGTTATTGGTCACACCAACCGTTAGACACATGAAATTTCAAAAGCATTCAATAATTTAAAACAATTGGTTGATTTTCAGGCTACTCAAAATTCTAATAGTCTAAATTATTTGTGGAAATTTTTAATAAATTTAACTTAAAAAATTTAGAAACTTTGCAGGTGTTTGATAAAAAAATATGAAATCTGAAGCCTGATGTGTATGGATAAAAAGATACCAACCGAAATTATCGATCCCCAGGTTTTAAGGGAGGATTTAAAGAAATTAGAAGACGTTTTAAAAAATATCGGACGCGAACTTATTATCAAGACGTTCCATCTAACAAAATACTTAAGATTAAGTATTGCGAATTGTATAGCTACTGAAAATAAAATTGTCGTTACACTGAAAGTTCCGTTAAAGAAGATCAGTCATTCTTGGGAGTTATTTAATCTGTTGTTTGTACCGTTCTCATAGAAAAGTGAAACTTGCGTTTTTAGCACGGATGATGTCATACTAGCTAGGTCTAAGAATCAAATACGGTTAATTTCCAGAGACGACAGAAGAAGTTGTGAAGTAAGCACGAATCTGTGCTTACTACCGCGTGCAAACGATGCAATAATAAAAAAACCACTTTGTTTTAAAAAATTAGCAAATGAAGGGCAAATTTCGAAGTTAATTAAAGAATGCACATTGCACACCCACGTGTTTTTACAACGAAAATACGATTATGACACAAACTGAGCCGGAAAAATTCATTGTAAAGCGACCTTCTGAAAATTTGCAAATAAAATGCTGCAATTAAATTAATAAAATTCGTGAACCCCATTCTACCGAATAAGGGTCGTTAGAAATAAATTTACCATGTTCTTGTTCATTAGTACCAGGGGATGAAGTTTTAATAAAAGATACGTTTCCGTGTGATGAAAAAGCATTTCTACTTTTAAACACAAGCATGTTTTACGTGCGACCTGGTCAAAATTTGATTCATTTAAATTGCAACCAATGTCAACGTATACTCACTTGACTTTCGAAAATTTTTCTGAATGTGTAGACGAAAATTGGAAACTGAAAGCTCCGACATTTAATTTGAAAATATAGAAAAGAGCGGCGATTTTAACTTCAAAACATTAGCTTTAAAAATTCAACCATTTTTACCAAATACGGAGACTTTTGAGGGAGGATGGAGAATGTTAGGTACGATTAATTTTATAAACACTGCTATAACTTTTGTTATCATTTTTGGAAATCCATATTTAATAGGGTTAGGGACATTGCCTATGATGGCCAGAGCGACTGAACGGAACGTAATTTTAAATGACATAATTGGAATTTTTTTGTTTTTATTGTTTTAGCTGCTTTCTAATCATTTCATGTTCAAGTTATTGTCAAAGTTAAAGAGAAACCAAAATAAAAGCAATACTGAAGGTAATGACCAGGAATCCTTGGAAGCATTTCCTTTACAGAATGAAGGAAGATCAGGAGAACCAAAAATAAAAACAAATGTAACAACACCTAATAAGATATAATGTACAATAAGATAAGGACTTTATAGCCATAAGTTGTGTGAAAATTGTGTCACTGACTAGGTTAAGGATTTGAATTTTTTATTTGTTCATTTTAAGATTTTGGTGTTACTGCCGCGAGTTTATACTTTCCAGATTCCGTTGCCTTGGCACCCACAACCTTCAGCGTCACTGGGAGGCTTTCGTCGAGGTGGCACAAGGACATCGGGGACGATGTTCTTCTATAACATTGGGGAGTGTCGCAATAAACAACAACCCTGTAACAACCCCATGGAGTCACGTCTGCGGCGTCTTCAAACTACGTCAGCAGTTATGAGGCGCTCGAAGTAGTAGGGGACCCATGTCGGCGCGAATACGTAAAAAGAATTGTCGCGTTCCACATAGAACATTTCTATTACATTAACATTACTGCTCTGTAGTCGATTGATGGCTATTGCGCTATAATAAAAATGTGGTATAAGCAAGACTCCTCTTGGTTCTCCCCACGCCCCAGGTGTACTCGTAACAATATTCAGTATAATATATAAGTCTAGACAACTTATTGTGTATTTTAAATGCCAGCGTAATCGCCTTTGCAGTAGTTTAAAAATCCGAAATTACGAAAAAACTGTACCAGATATAAAAAATACCGAGACGCTTTTTGTTCCAAATTGAATGTACAGGACCGCACTTTTTTTTAATTTAGAGTAACTATTTGCATCTACGCCGCTGATCTGAATCCGAATGTGGCCAAAGTATTGCACAAAATGGCAACCCACTAATGCATAATGTGTATCAAATTTGGTTGGAATTCTTACACGGGCCCGAAAGAAATTAAGAAATATACTATATGGAGAACCAACCATTTTTGAGGTAATGTTTATCAAGCATATTGTGTACTTATTTTAGCGATTTATATCTTGTGTCTTCGGCTGTGACTCACCCTGTATATACCATAATTATCATGAATGATTTTGTTGACTAATTATCATCTCATGTTCAAAAATTACAATTACATATTTGCAAAGGAACAAATTTGGGATGGGATTTTACCTTTGATTATTCTTTACCAGGTAGTTTGTTACCCGTCCCAAGTTGCTGGTCTCTAGATAAATTCCAGAAATGCCTATTTAATGAAACACAATTTTCTTCCTTTCAGGTTTCTACCGTTTCTCCGGCAATTGGATCTCCTGAATCTGAATACAGCTATTTTACTGGCAAATGGTTGATAGATCTTGATGACGTCTTCGCTCTACAGCATTACTAATTCATTAGGGATATTATGATTTGGCTTATTATATAATTTACTCTTACTGCTTACTATCTAATTATTCTTAAGCATTTACTCTCAATATAATTTTTCTGCGATAAAAGCGGATTAATCTTATTTCAAATTTCCGATCCTTGATCCACTACTTGGAATAAGTTTTTATGGATAATAATATTATGGTTAGTTTAGTCCTATAATATAATAATAATAATGATACTAAGCTTTATTGTCCAATAGTTGTTATGTACTGTTTTAAATTTAATATTTGGCTAACTAAGTGTTGGTTATTTTCTGAATTATGAATTAGCCGAAAGACCAAGAAAGGTTCATATGTGCGCCGTCGCAAAAGGACGATGGGCGCGGTGCAAGCAGACGAGTAGATTATGCGTCGAGATCCCGCCAGGTGCGAATTAAATCCTAAATTCGGTAACCGTTATTTTTGAATATTTCCACGCTTTTCCACATTGCTGATTTTTTTTATTCTGAAGCTGCATCCGCAACAACCGCGACAAAGGAAGTCGCAAGGGCCCCTGAACGAGGAGAATAGAATCGCCAAGGTAGGCCACTTGAGCTTAATTTATAATTTGGTGAAATCCCAACATTTTTTCTTGGTTCCCCTGCTCGTTCTTCTTTTGACAATGCAAGTATTAAAAGAAGACCGTGCAGTGAATATTTTCTCGTAACAGCAGCTATCGAAGGAATAATCTGCCGTTAAGGTTTGTTCTTAACAGAACAGTTTTTAGCGGTACGCACAATAGTATAAAATATAATATACAGTTTGTTTGTCGAAAGAATTCCGTATGTTTAGAAAGTTGGACTATTTTTCAAAAAGAAATAGTTATATTTCATAGTCAACTGTTATTAAAAGAAAACCCAAAAAATCACATACCATATTACAGATCGTGCATTCTAAGCAGACATGCGAAAACCTCAGTGTAAGCGCCAGCGATACATAAGCAGCTTATTGTGTGGCGATTTGACTGAGGTTCTCGCGTGTCAGCTTAGGGTTCACGTTCTGTAGGCCTTTTTTTAAGAATAAAATGGACGGTGCCCTGGTTCAAAACAAAACAAAATCAATACTCTATGCTTAGAAAAAAACCAACGGGCATATTTTGGCGATCTTTTTTGGCACATCGATTAAGCTTTGCCTATTATAATGTATTATTTTACATAGTATAGTCAATTTAGCTCATACTGGGTGTTCGTAAAAAATCAAAATTTTACGAAAATATAATTTATTTGAAGAAACAAGTCGGTGTTTTATATTAGGCGCTATCTAGGTAACTGTCGAATATGTAGACTATGCCGTTTTTGTGTTTATGGCATTCATTCAATAAAGCAGAATTAATTAAGGATGGAGGATGATGCCTACAATTATTGTAATAAGTTATTATTGTACAATTTATTTTATAGGTTGCCTTGGCAAGATTTGAAAAACAATCGTCATATACGTCCGTTTCCAGTCAAACGTGGCCAGATATTCAAAACCCGGCCAATAAAGTATAATTTAACTCTTCAGCCTAATGGCGGAATTGTTGCCTATAACAAGGCGATCTTTCAGTGTAAGTATTTTGATCGGTTTGATTAACAATAATATTTTATAATTTTTTATATATTTCTGTTCCTGGGTGTCAACCATTTAAATCATGTAATCGTGTGTTATTACCATATAAAATGTTTATTTAAAAAATTTCCTAGTCCACCAATTAATTACTGTATTTCCTAGTCCACCAATTAATTACTGTATTTCCTAGTCCACCAATTAATTACTGTATAATTTTTTTAAATGTTTTATAATTGTATTGTAAGAATTTTAGTTATGTTTATTTTTAGCACCTTCTAATTGTTTTTAAAAAATGTTTTGCTCTGATGAAGATCATTGTATTGATCGAAACATATGTTGTTAATAAGTAATACATCAGAAAAATGGAAAATGCAATCACCCTTGTTCGGTGATCATTTGTAGGTGGTTAAAGCAAGTGAACACGTTGAGGTTTTTAGACAGACTATATTGTATGAAATGAATTCAGTACACAACCTAATGTTGTAACTTATAAGTAAGCACTTATTGTTTATAAACTAATACGAAACAATCCTAATTACCTACATAATGATTTACGTCGACAGAGGAATGGTGCTGGCCATATTTGGTAATGTTGTTATAATATTTGTTACGTAGCTTGTGTTGATCCAGTACACCTCCCCTGGCGATGAGAAAAAAAAATACGCAAAACATTAAGTTTTTTTTTTTTTCATACCACTATCTAAAACTATATCTAAGTATAATATAACTTAATTCTATTTTTATGCACTTTAATGTCTTTATTATTAATTTTTAAAATCACATTTGGATTTTCATCTCGTACTACCTCGTAAGGACCTGTATATAAGGGATCCATTTTAGCATTTCTACTTTCATTAAAAATAAGTACTTTATCTCCTGACTTGTAAAAAATTTCGTTTCTTTTTTCATCTAATGTTTCTTTCCTTTTTTGTTTTGATACCAATAAGTTATTTCTAGCGTCATGGCAAGCATTTTGTATACGATATTTTAGTTCTTTAGAATAGTTTCCGAAGTTATACAAAGGATCTATGTTATCCGAAATGCTTAAAGGTATTTGATTCAGCTTTCCAAATACAAGTTCGTATGGTGTATGTTTGGTTTCAGTATGTACAGTATTATTAAATGCAAAACACCAATATGGTAACCATGTACTCCAATTACGAGTGTATTTAGAAACTTGAATTCTTAAATAAGCTCCTAAATGTTTATGTGAATTTTCTAAAGCTCCTAATGTTTCATGATGGTGAGCAGTGGAGTTTAAAGTTTTTATGCCTAACAACTTACACGATTCTTGAAACACATTAGCTATAAATTCTTTTCCTTGATCAGTAACAACTTCTCTTGGAATACCATAACGTAAAATAAAATTTTCAACAAAGGATTTCGAAACTATATCTGCTTCTTTTGACAACAAAGGATAACATTCGATAAATTTACTGAGTTCACATTGGATTGTTAATATATAAGAATTTTCATCAATATCATTTTTAATGGGGCCTACTAAATCAAGATAGATTTTTTGAAATGCTGAGGTAGCCGTTGTCGTTATTGTTATTGGTTGTTTATTTACTCTTCCATACTTACACCTCTGACAATCGTCACATTTTTTTACAAATTCCTCAATATCTTTCTTTAACCTTGACCAATGATAATATTTTTTAATATTATTATACATTCGGTTTGTTCCGGAATGTCCTCCTGTAGGCAGGTTATGAAAGTCATTAAGTATTAATTGCTGAACTTCTTTATTTTCTATTCGTTTTACACCTTGAATAATACTTATTTTGATAATACCGGTATTTATTATGTCTTGTTTATATCGCGATAAATGTTTAATAAATTCATTACTTTGCGCATTCTTTATAATATATAATTCTTTTATTTCACAATTTTTACAAATTTTCGCAAGTTCCCTCAACGATGTACCTAAGTCAAACGTTGATCGGTAATCTTGGTTGAAATAAATAATTTGGGTTAACTCATCATATATATAGTCATCATTTGTTGATTTATTTGATTGTGCACTATTTCCACAAATTTTATTTTTACATTCAATAAATAAATTTTTGTCTATCGGCCGTAATTCTACGCTATCAACAGGACGGTTTAAAACTTCTACGAGTCCGGGGTGATCAAGCCTTTCCTCAGTAATAGTCATTTTTTCCTGTTGTAGGTTTCTTTGAATATCGCTTCTTTTTGATTGAGCTCGAGTCATTACATTCACTCTTTCACACATATCCATCAGCTCATTTGAATCAATCCTTACACGTGACAAAGCATCCGCTACTACGTTATCAGAACCTTTAACATAACTTATCGTAAAATCATACTCTTCTAATATCAGTCTGAATTTAGTTAATCGACTTGATGGGTTTGTAATACTAAATAAGTAAACAAGTGGGCGATGATCTGTAAAAATTTCGAACTTCCTACCATATAAATACGGTCTGAAATTTTGTACACTCCATACAATTGCTAATAGTTCTTTTTCTACTGTGCAGTAATTTTTCTCTGCTTTATTTAAAACACGAGATGCGAAAGCAATGGGATGGTCATTTGCATTACTAAGAACTGCTCCTATGGCATATCCGCTAGCGTCAGTTTTACGAATAAAAGTGTTGTTTTCTGAAAAATTTGGATATTGCAATATGGGTGGATTACTGAGAGCTTGTTTTAAAGTATCAAATGAAGTCTGACACTTACCTGACCAATTAAAAATACTTCCTTTTCGTGATAATTCATTTAATGGTTGTGCAATTTGAGCAAAATTTCTAATAAATTTTCGGTAATAATTCGCAAAAGCTACAAAACGTTTTGTTTCGTCTGCATTTTTTGGTATTGGAAATTGCAAAATTGATCTAGATTTCTCTGGATCGGGTAATATTCCTTCAGATGATATAATATGACCTAAATACAAAATTTCTTTTTTGAGAAAATCACACTTACTGGGATTGAGTTTTAAATTTACTTCCCTAAGCCTTTGTAAAACACGAACAAGATTCCTATTGTGCTGTTGTAACGAATTTCCAAAAATAATTAGATCATCCAAATAAATAAAACATGATTCATAATTTAAACCTGATAATGCAACAGTCATTAGTCTAGAAAACGCACTAGGGCTAACTTTTAACCCCATTGGTAAACGTTTCATTTGAAATTGTCCTTCATTTGTAGTAAATGCCGTGTATTTTCTACTATTTTTATGTAACTCTAATTGATAATATCCTTGAGATAAATCAAGATGGGAAAAATATATTGCACCTGATAACGAATCTAGTATTTCTGAAATGCATGGTAATGGAAATTTGTCATCTATTATTTGCTTATTTAATAACCGATAATCTATAACAATTCGCCATTTCCTTATACCGTTCAAATCAGCTTTTTTAGGTACTATTAATAGTGGTGAAGACCATTCGCATTTAGCTTCTTCAATAATACCGTCATGTAGCATTTGTTTAACCTGTTTGTTAATTTCTGTTTTTTGAGAATGAGGCAACCTATAGGGTTTGACATATACAGGTACTGCATTGTCTTTCAATTGCAATTTTTGCTTATATAAACTAGTAACTGTAACAGGGTCATCGTCTAAATGAAAAACATCGGCGTATTTCGCACAAATTTTTTCTATTGCAAGATGTTCTTCCTTGTTTAGCGCTGATGTATCTATTAAATCTAATACCTTATCGATACGTTCTACAGATAAATTATTGGTTTTCCCGAAATTATACGCCTCAAAATTACATGCACGCTCCAATCTAGGTTTAAAATTTCTAATTTTTACTTCACGATCATTCACATTCAGCAACCTCACTGGCACTCTTCCATTTTCCGACTTAGCTAAAATTCCCGCAACAAAAACACCTTCACAAAGTTCCTCTGGAAAAATTACACACTCGTCCGTTTGATCACTTGAGCAGTATTTTATTATTTCGCTTCTGGGTGGAATAGACATATAACAGTCATAATCAGATATTATTGGTGCTAATACATCACAGTCATTATTCCAAAAAGAAAACAAAAATTTTTCATAATTTAAATTTGCCTTATGTTGAATGAAAAAATCCATACCTAAAACTCCTTGAAAATCTGTATTAAATTCAAGAATATAGAATTCATGTTTAATTTTTGCATTAGCTATCGAAAAAGATAATTTTACAACTCCTGTTGAAACTATATTTCCACCTAAACCTTTTACACGTATCTTTTTAGATGTATCAACACTATCAGTTTTTTGTACACTTTCTGAAAAAATTACGCTAATACTAGCTCCAGTGTCCAACAAGAACAACATATCTCGCATTCCACATTTCACACGTACAAAATTCATTCCCTTTAACTCTAAAAACACACATTCTTCTTCAATCTCTCGTTTAGACACGAAAAAATTTTTGCTGCGTTTCGCTTACACTACTTGTTTCTCCTATTGAATTAAAACCTTCAGTTCCCGATGCGTCTGCAAAATAAGCTTGGTGACCTGTACTTCGATTGTTGCGCTGCTGTCCCCGGTAATTAGCACGACCTCGACTAATTCCGCGACCATGACATCGAAAGTTTCTAGTACCACTAAAATTTCGCTGAGTGCTGTTTACATTGTTTTGAGCGTTCCTGTTACTATTATTGTACTGTCTAGACCTATTGAATCTGCCTCTCATACCATGATTACTAAATCTGTTATTATTTCGTGTCCGCATATGAAAAAACCCGGATTGATTACTAGATATTAACCTTTCTTCATCCTTGGCACCTACTATAGCCTCTTTTAAAGTAGAGTAATTTCTAGCTTTTATAACGGTGCGAAGCTCACTATTTTTTAAACCGTTTGAAAAAACATTTATGGCAAGTTTTTCGTTTGCTACTCGTAGTATTGCCGCGTTATTACTATTCCCGTCAGCTTGAGCTATTGTAAGATTCACGAATAAATCTTCTATAATTTGCGCATAGTTATCAATTGTTTTGCCTTCTTGCTTAGCGCTGTGAAGTGTGCTTGCAAGTGCTGTGGCTGATTTGTTACTAACCAAATGGGTTCGCATATCGTTTACTAAATCGTCAACCGTTTTATAAGTTCTATCAAGCCTAAGCTTTGCATTTTGGGATAACCTAGCTTTCAAAACATAACTAATCATTAATTTTTGACCATTCTCGTCCAATAACTCGCTGTATAACTCAATGGCATCAATTAATTGTTTTGTGGTATCCTCAGTACCGTCCATAAGAGGTAGTAACGAAGACGCTGTTCGTAAATCGAACTTTTCGGTCATTTTTACAGTTTGAATTTCTCTTATTTCTACCTGACTATCTTGACTACTTAAAGTACCTAATCTATTTAAAAGTAAATGTCTAGAATGATAAATATATTTTTCGATTTCTTTAAAGTACGAATTGATAACTTGTATCTCTTCTGGCTTCCTATCAACTTTAGCAACTTTTGACTTTATTTTCGTAAATTCATCCTCTAATAAACCTACTTCTAATAATAATTTGTTTAGCCTAATCTGGTTTTCTCGCCTATCTAATGGTTCTTTGCTAACCTTACCATAAAACTTTTTTACGGATTCTAATTGTTCCTTTAAATTTTCCAATTCTATAATATTCATTTGCCTATCTAACTTAAAATTTGAAATACACAGTTCTAACCTTAAACATCATTTTCTGTGCCGTTTTTTCCTCCAAGAGCTGCTTTGAGGGCTTCTGGTCCAAAACCCACGTTGCGAACTAGAGGCATTACGCCACTCTAGCCCGTTCCCACGATGCCAGCCACCGGTGTGGTACGGCCAGTTGACGAACTCTGCTTACGCGATTTCTTGGCTTCTTATAATTTCCCTACGAATCTTCCGCTCCAATTTCTTCTTTCCGCGTAAATAGCAATATGCGACTACTATTGCTAGGACTAGTGCTACAGCTATCAGTGCGACAACTTCTCCTAGGGAAACTCCTCTCTGAATCTCTTGTGAAGTGGTAGAACCTCCGCTATTGCCTGCTTGTGCGATAATTACGTCTTCTTTTGATTCTTTTAAACCCATTTCCAGTTATTTTCGTTGGCAGATCGGCGTTGGCAGGTTTGAGTTGGCAGGTTTGCGTTGGCAGGGTCGCCATGCAATCACCCTTGTTCGGTGATCATTTGTAGGTGGTTAAAGCAAGTGAACACGTTGAGGTTTTTAGACAGACTATATTGTATGAAATGAATTCAGTACACAACCTAATGTTGTAACTTATAAGTAAGCACTTATTGTTTATAAACTAATACGAAACAATCCTAATTACCTACATAATGATTTACGTCGACAGAGGAATGGTGCTGGCCATATTTGGTAATGTTGTTATAATATTTGTTACGTAGCTTGTGTTGATCCAGTACAGGAAATTTTTTACATAAAAATTTTATATGGTAATAACACACGATTACATTATTTAAATGGTTGACACCCAGGAACAGAAATATATATAAAAAATATAATTTTGACAACCAGGACAATAATACAAAATAATAATATTTTATATGTAGACTGCAAGAGAGTGGCTGCTTAAGTAGTGAAACACCCCGGCCCCAGGGCCGTTGTTTCGTAGATTTTTCCTGGTAATATTTTCTTATTCCTATTTTACATTTACGATGTTGTCCTCTTTAAATTATAAATATTTTTTATGTGTAAATATTTCTTTCGAGCTAGAAAGCATTTCCAATAACCGCCTAAAAAGAACCGGCCAGACCAACCTGCGCTCGGGCCCTACGCCACATCTGGTCGCCACTCGCACCTAGTCTCCAGAGCCCTTTTGTTTTCGACCTACGCCATTGTCAAGGCACTCTTCAGAATTCGCCGCTTTTTGGAAAAGTGAAATGCAGTATGTTTTTTTTTGTTAGTCAATGCCCACATCTGTTAGCCCGCCTCTAGGATCGAGATGGGCCTTTTCTCAACTTCTAAGAACTTCCCTAGACTGGCCGCCCGAAAGGAGTGCGCCATTTTTCGCTTCTTTGTTTCTTTGTGGATAAATAGCGTAGGCAGGCTCACTTCGGGATCAGTCCCCTCTGATCTCCCAAACTGACGTGTGAGCTAGGCCGTTCGCCATTGAGTGAAAAGTCGTTGCTTTGCCGAAGTTTCCTAAAAAACTGAAGTGTGAGCTAGGCCGTTCGCCTCGAGTGAAAAGTCGTTGCTTTGCTGAAGTTTTCCTTCCCCTAACCTTATCCCATTCGGGAGTGCATTCGCGTACCTCGTGCTCGAAAGTGTAAAACGCGTTCCGTAAATTCCCGCCGTTCGTGTACTTACTTCATTCCCGAAAGTTACAACCGCAGTCGCGTAAGTGCGTAATTCGCAATGAAAGTCGGGCCGGACCCGCGGTGTAGCGAGAACCTGAACCGGGAACTAGGTGAGTATAAACCACTAATTTCCATTTTTCTTCTGTCCTCTGGTCACGGCATCTTTCATATATTCATGGCCTCTTTAATTTATTCACGGAGCTCTAATTTAGGCGCAGCTTCTTTAATTTCCACGACATCCTTTATTTTCCCGGCTTCTCTGGTATGTTTACAGCTTGCCCAATTCATTCACGGCATCTCTAATTTATTTACGATTTCTTTAATTCATTTCTGTCACCTTTAATGTATGCATAGCATGGACGAGTAGTCTCTTATAAAAAGGGTTTTTTGAGGGAGATATATTTCTATTCTATCTATTGCGGGAATATGTATCTCGTCGAGTAAACAAAGGATTTGCATTTGTTCTTTGGCCGCAGCGCGCCACTGAAAACACAGCTGTCATACAATCCATTTTATATGTTCCATTATATTTTTAATCACATACCTACAAGACTACAAATTACCTTTCATTACAGTAACAGTGTCTGTGTACACGTATTTTTGTCTTGTTTATTCTCACTGAAAACATAACTTGTTCCGAAGTCAATATGCGGTACTAAAAACACTTCGCCCAGTAGCGAACTGTCAACTAAACGGCAGAACATTGTCGAGACAAGCTTTTTCTTACTTTTTCAATACCGACGAGATCTGTATTCCGCCATCACTCACTCAACTTTTCACTTACATGTTTAGCACGGCGCACGCGCCGCGTGTTGTACACACACACGCCTTACCAACGTCAGGGGACCCATGGTCATGGATAAAATAACAATGTTAATGTAATACCATAGGCGACAAGCTAAACAACAATAACCTTTCATTCTTAGATGCTCTTGTACTATATATTCAAATTTAGCTGTTCTCCGCTGTACGTGTCGCTCTCGCCGAGAGGACACCCACATAAATTTAAATTAGGGAGTTGTTTCTGAACTACACCATTCCTAAATAATATGTTCCAGTACTACATGATTTATTCTTGTGAGAATTAATTAATTCAGTAACCCAGCCGTGTAGTTAAACACTCGACCAAGCGTGGTGCTATGTTGGAGGACGCCCTGTCCGATTGGTTGTCAGTTAACACCTTTGTTACCGAACGTAACCCGACCTGTTAAGGTCCCGGGGGAGACTCCCCGACCGAGGGATGTCAAACCCGGTCCGCCGACTGGACGGGTTTCGTTTCCCCCTACCTGCACGCACCTGAATCCCTGCGATCCGTCGTTACCGGAAGAAAGGAGAACCCCTGTGGCTACAGCTGGCTATCCTGGTCCGAGAGAGGCCGAAGGTCCAATGTGACCTGGTAACGACGGCCACGATTCTATAGGTGCCTAAATAACTATATATCTACCTACGGGTGTTACCTGAACCAATCGGCGATGTGGCCGCCGATATACACTTCGTACGACCCAGTATTTACCCACACGTCTTTTGTTGTCAATATAAGCCAAACGCTTAACCTTCCCATGGCGAAGGAGTATAAGTCGTGTATGTGCTGCCTTGTATAGGTTTTCGTTGGGAGTCCGGCGGGGTTTTATTTAGGTTTTCCCCGCCGTGTCCGGGCTAATGCCCTACCAACACAATGTAATACGAAGTCGGGCCCTAAACCGCAATATAATTAATAAACGATACCTATTAATTATGCAACGAACAAATCTTTGTCTTATTTACTATTTTTCCTCACAGTTGACTATACAAACTAGGTCAAACCAAATTTTATTGCGGTAGCCTCGTCTACCTAATACTATCATAAAATAACCAGTGAACAAGTGTTTATGACTACACCCTACAGTTAGATTAACAAATATGCAATCAATACTTTAAAAATGACTAAGGTTACAAATAAACAAAACACAACGTAGAACAAGGTCCTAACCAATTAATTTAGACGATCATGCCAATTAAAGCTTCCTTTCTTCGGCACCGTAAGGGGCCGGGGGTTGGGACGTTACAGTAGCATATCTCAATTTTTACAAAAAGGGTTTTCCTTTCCTCTGGAGTTTTTTCTCGGTCATAACACACTTCAAAAATTTTCTACTCCTACTTTCATCACCTTTAGTATTGTAAATATATAAATCTTATGTTTTACACGATTGCTTATATCCCCACGTGCCGGGCGGGGCCACAATGGCCAGGAGCCGAAGGAATAATTATTATTCACGTACTTCACGAAAATCGGCGCACCTTTTGAAAAATACGGAATTGTCTCGACTCAAAGCGAGACACACTGTATATAAATTGTGGCAAATAAAGTCTACATCATAAAGAAATAATTTTTGTCTGCAGATTTAAAATTTAAGCTTGTACAAGGTGGCCCACGAGAGATTTTAGGAAAAATACGAAAGTTTGACATTTTCGGTGGATATCAACGTACTCATCACAAAAACAATTGAATGTTATGTTGTGTTTTTTTTAATGGGACACCCTGTCTTTGTCACGAGATCTACAAATTCAAGTTAAATAAATTTAGTATAAAGTTTAAAATAGGAATGTTTCAAAAACAGAACAATTTAATGATATAATGCTATTTATATCATTTTAATCGTCATGACGAGCAGACTTCAAAATGGAAAAATATACAGGTGCAGGTTTTGAAATTAAATGGAAAACGCGACATTTAATTGTTTTCCTGATGAGTGCGTTAATATCGACAGAAAATTTCCTTTTGCAATTGTCATTTTTTCTGGGTCGAAAAATAAAAAAGTTACGGGGGGTAGAATCTTTCGTAGGTCACCCTGTAATATCAACTTGGTCACTAATACTGAGCGGCATTTTTGCACATGTCAAAGAATACAAAAGAGCTATATGGCCATATGACAATACAATAACTGACCGTTTTTTTGTTGCATGTCATGGCCTAGTTAGTAACTAATGAGACAATCAATGGGTGCGTTTAAGACGAGAAAGCGATTGCAATCGCTTGCAAGTGGATTGATGCTTGCTCGCTTTGAACGTTTCGCTAGATTTCAGCGGATTGCAAAATTAGCAAGCGTAAAAATTTTGCGCTTGGTTGCTCGCGATTGCTAAAAGCGGTTTATTCTAACCTTACTTTGTTCTGTCAGTTTCCTTTATTGACTTCATTTATGTTATTTTGGTCTGGTGAAAGCCATTGTAAAATTTTGATTTCGTGATTTACTTTTTTGAGGCTGTGTTTGAGCTTATTTTACTTTTATATCTCGACATTTCGGGCGCTAACTT
Source organism: Pseudeuparius sepicola (assembly GCA_963920635.1). Taxonomy (NCBI): domain Eukaryota; kingdom Metazoa; phylum Arthropoda; class Insecta; order Coleoptera; family Anthribidae; genus Pseudeuparius; species Pseudeuparius sepicola. Next base: position 37,341,670 of record OY987302.1, on the reverse strand, counting down.
TACTGTCATAAAATAGCCGTTTAACGAAATGCTAGCGCTAGCAAACGAAAGTAGAAAGCGCTGCAATCAAAGCGCTTGGTATAATTGAGAGTCTTAAACGCAACCATTGTGACACATCAGTGAAAGGAGAATTCCATATACCTAGATTTTGAATTTTTACATACCCAAAATTGCAGGGAATATTCTTCACTACAAAATAAAAAATATACCAACAGGAGACGGAATATATGTCGAGAATAGCAGTTTTTTCCAAGATGGCCGCCGTTCTACAGGGAAATTTTGTTGTGGTATTTTTTCCAGAAGCAAATTCCGTACCCGAATCGAGAAACCTCATACTCCAAAATGGAATATAGAATTAGGTATTAACATTTTATAGCCTTATTTTGTTTATACGTCCGATTTTCCCTTTTTATAGTTTGGTTTCTTTATTGTCGGTGGGCTTCCTTATAGCCTCTTTTCTTTAGGAAAGAGAAAATCGGACTCCTGGCGGAACGGAAGCTCAGGCGCCAGTTTTTTTAGAGCGGTATGCTCCGCTATGCTCGGATAACTTTCAGTAAGAGAAAATATAACTTCCAGAGGTCAGTGCTGTGTTGAGGATAGGGTCTAAGTAAAATATTTGGTACAAATTTTACACGGGTTGTTACAACTTTTGTATAGATTATTTAGCAATAAAACAAGAAAAAGAAACTAAGACCCTTGAGACGGATATTGATCAAAGAAAGCTCATCCTCCCAACAGGTTAACGGAGGTTCTAGGCTGGGTAAGGCTAGGGCGGAACAGTCTACACCTAAGTATACTCACAAGTACTTAAGTCGGAAAGAATAGGGCCTCCGTGGCAGCCGCAGCCTACTTATTTGGTCGGAGTGGCGCCACCTCTCGGCGAGTGCGCTGGCCGCCCATTGGTCGGGGCCGTGGCGATGGATCGGGGGTCATCCCCACCACTCTGGTCTAGAAAACGGCAGTCCGAGGCTATACGGGCAGTTAGGGGGTGTTGCACCCCTGACAGGTCTCTGACGGTGGTTTCTCTGGGTCGGGCAGGTCTTAAATACCTAGTTTCAAAAAAAGAACGGCGCTCTTAGGTTACAATTAAGTTTCATATCGGTGTAATATTTGACCCAAAACATAAGCGGATTATAACCAAAATGGTTATATTTGAGCGCCAGAAGCTTGAACTATTTGATGGTTAAATAAAAAACACTTTTTCCTATTTACAATGTATTTACAAGTTGTAATTTGTACATTAGGGTGAAGAAAAAATTGTTACAATGAAATGAAATAACTGATCAGTGAATTTGATTATTTACAATTTAGAATTTGTTAAAAAACTGAAAAATGTTTAAAGTCTACAATACAACATCGGAGACGTTCGTGAGCTTGATAGAGAACACTACGAGCACGAAAAGTTCACGTGAGAATTTAAAGTCTTGTTTACGAGCACTTCGAAAATTTAGACTCCTGAGTTCCACAGAGTACCTTAAAAGTTCTGGGTCGTTGACACTGGTGAGTCGCCACCGTTGCTCCAAGCTTCTTGTCGTTGTAGTTATGACCTCGGCTAGACTCGAGACTCAAAGTTGGGCCGTGGACGATTCAATTTGGGACTACACGATGTGCGGCCACTGTCATACTTGTGTCGTAGGATGGTGTGTATGTCTGTACTCCGATGGTGCTTCGCTCCCGTACCAGAGTGCATGTAAAAGAAAACACAACGAACAGTCTCCGAAAAACTGCAGTCAAAACTATGACGCGTTTACACTGGATAGTTAAATTTCTTAAGTGTAAAAAGATTTTGAAAACAAATAAACTATCACAGATTTTGCAATTAACCTTAACGAATAACTTAAAGATGGATTAAAGCGTGTAACTTTGAATTAATGAACCTTGAACCTGACTATGAAATATATTAAAAATTAATAATCAAACGATCAATTATCTTGACTAAACCTGCCTTATAAATTTACCGTACAATATTTACAGGATAAAAGGTAACTTTAACAAAATACAAAAGGTTTGGCGACTTCCCAGTTCGATCTTGAAACACAAGACGAAAAAATATAACAGCCCGAAAGCTAGATAACCAAAAAAAGGGAACCGTGGTAAAGTTCACGTACCTCGGGCAACTTCATTTCATTTTACAAAGTCTGTGCTAATAAACAAATTTATAACCAAATTAAGACCACAGCTCGCAGCGTGATGCCCACAGAGAAAATGGGTGAACAGACTTAGGTGAGAGTAGCTCAAGAAGTCGTCAAAATGACGTTATTAATAAGAAATTATTAAAAATTGAGCAGCTAACTCACCCAGACTGTGTTCCCGGGAATCTTCTTCGTGGTTCACTCGCTGCAGGTCCCTGACGGAACTCAAAAAATGCGTGGAAATCGTCCAATCCAACAACTTAAAGGCACGTGCTCACAAGATACATGTAAAAAAAAACAGAAAACCTTAATTAGCACAGCGATAACAAATGCACACACTATACAAAACCACTTAAGCCGACCATAAAGTGGGAAATTAGGCTTGAACAGAGATTTTCACATGGAAATTTCGATACAGAAAGGCCAAATTTTACCCAACGCGACACGACGAGTGTTCGAAAGGGAAGTGCCACGATTTCTGTCGCCGGGCCTATTTATAGCCTTTTTCACAATATGACGACTTCCGCCTTCTAGAATGCTTTAAAAGGTTTTTAAAATTTAACTTATTTATAAAAAAAACTCGGAAACCGCAAAACCAAGATGACAGGCCGGGGTGTCAACTGTCAATTCTGCCAAACTCCTACCACGGATACTAGACCAAAAAGAAATGTCGAAAATAAAAAGTAAAGTTAGTACATGAAGTCAACACCGTGGCGCTAGCCAATTCAAAACAGAATAAAGGGAATATTGTCCTTGTGTCCACGTCAGACAGTGCTTACAACAATATAGTTGCTCTAACAATACATACCTTCAATCAATGAATAAAATTTAAACACCTTTGCACACGGCACACGCCCTTCAATCAACAGCTTGGTTCAGAAGCAACAAGCTCAACGTAGGTAGGCAACCTATTATGCATCAGCTTGCATGGGTGGTTGCAGACATCAGGGCAACATTCTTAAAACGCGGGGTGATATACCGAGTGTATTTATTTTATGGAATGGAAGAAAATAGTGCACCCAAACCCTGTAACCGAAATTAGACAAAATTTTCATTACAGGATAACTTAAGCTTTGTATGTACTGAATGCTAAAACACCAAATACTAAGCATGTGAATTTTTAAAAAAATATATTTTCAAGTATATTTTCAGTTTCAAGTATCTGTAAGTATAATATATGTTATCTGTGGAAGATCGAATGTGGGCCACACTGTATACAAATATGTTAGACAAATTTGATTCTCTGTAAGTTCCATATGAATGATTTCTTAATAAAATAAACAGGGGACAAGACACTTGTCAATACAAAATTAAAGCAGTTAAAGTCTTGGTCCTATTTTTTCAGCAGCTATATTAAACAAAAGTTCTAAGAAATTTTTTCCCTACAAAACAAAAATATATAAAAGTCAACCAGGAGGCGAGATATCGAGGTTAACTGTTTTTTTGATGATTCGATCCACAAGGAAATTTTGCTGGAAAAATATGAATTTGGACGCACCTTCTATGATCTTCTGCTCACAAAATGTGTTATGAATGTGTCATGTCACGTTAGTCACGTCATCCCCCAAAGGCGCTACATAATTTTAAAATTTTTTAAATAGTTGAAAGTTATAAAAGTATCCAGCATAATTTCAATTTTTTTTGGAATGATGTGGTTAAGTTTTGGCTTGATAGAGGGACCCATGTTCTTCTCTATAGAAAAACACAATTTCGAGTTTGAACTCGAATAAAATTCGCTCCCGGAAAAAATCAATATGTGTAATGTGAAATTGTTTTCTTTAAACGATGGGAATATTATTTTTTATTTTGGTGAAAACCAGGAGTTTGAGAAAAAATGTGCTCGATCTGATGACCCATCGCGTTTCCTAAAGGGGGCATTGCTTTGCGCCATTCTACAACGGCAGGGACAGCGGCTGGCTGCCGGCCACGCACCACGCTCATGTTTTGAGAGGGGGTGCGCAGAGCACATCGCGCCGCTGCTTGTGGATTATCGGCGACATTATTAGGAGCGTGCTCGCCGTGTTCCCATTTCAGGAACAGCGGAAAACTGACGAATGCCTCGAGTGCACGTGCTCTTCGAAACTTTTTTGTTGTGCGTGAACAAATATACCACTACTAGCCACCCCAATCAAATATTAACATTTAAAAACAAACACTGGAAACATAGGCCTCCAAGCGGACAGCACAGCGGAAACATATGTAACATGTGATGTTTATACTTATCATAGGTTCGTATCTACTAGCGTTTCCGGAATGTTTGTAGTGTGAAATGTCGGAAAGTAGTATACACATTGTCCAGCATGTTAAACAATACAACAGTTTAAATGTTATATGATCTTTTTACGTCTAAGTCTTTGCTTTCAAGAGGAACTAAACAATAGTTTTCCACTTCCGCAAAACTAAATTTCTATGCTTTGGTGTTAGGTTCAAAAGCTTCTGTTCTTCCTATCGTGTTTTTAGTATGCTCCAAAATCTTCTGTTCTACCGCACTTCTACGTCACTTTCTTGGCTATATTTCAGCAAATGTATTTTTGTCGACTATAAATATGTTAAAATAGATGTTTGGATGTTAAATTAATAATTTAACCTTCAACAAATTATAAAATGGTACAAATCCATTAATCGCATTAAATGTTGTTATGGCATATCTTTTTAAAATGGCCCACTCAGAGAATTACTGAGAATAAAGGAAAAAGAAACCGTGTAACTGTAAATCATTTGACCTTAAAAGTCCTAAAAAAAATTCGCCTGCGGCGCAATTTAATGACCAACCCTTTTATTTCTTTAACGTTCTCTAGGGAACATTTTCTATGAAGTTACTTAAAGGGAGTAAAATTTACTCAACTGCTTCACAATGTAGAAGAGTACTTGTAGTTTGCAACAGCTCGAATGCAGAATATGGTGTTGTTTGTATCTCAGAAAAATAGGTTCTTCTAGTATTTATTGTAAAAAAAATTACATACGTACGATTTCTTACCTAGTTCTACATTAAATAGAAAATCTTAAATAAGTTTTTTTTTTAATATATTTGCATCTGCATCATAATAGAATATCCCTTCACTCAATGGTAGTGGGCATAAACTGACAAGTGTGCCACATCAAAATAAATCGGGTATTCTGCATAAAAAATGGACAATTACAAATTTTTGCAGATACTTACATAATTTATTTTTTTATCCCAGGATTGCCAAAATTTTATGAAATTGGATATTTCAGAAAAGATATCAAATTTCGGTTGTGACAATTGTTGTAAATTTTTTTATGTTTTTTGTAGCTCTAGAAATAAAAACTAAAAATTTAATTTGTTTCCATTTTTTGTGGCCATGGACCGCAACTTTGTTGGGGAAAAAGTAAGGCCGTTCATTTAATAGTTTGGATCGCACCTACCGCGTTTTTTTTTTCTAATATACAAATTAGTGGAGATATTAAATGAGCCAATTAGAATGGACGGACACTCTATGTCTATACGGTATACGTTCGGTGTATTCCTGAATTGGTGAAACCAGGGCTCCTTTATTTATGAGAGGTAATCAGTGTCAAAAATAGCCGAATTCGTCCGATAAGAATAATATAGTAGGTAGAGTGTCTATACTTTTAATTGTATACAAATTGATACAAAATTTATTTTGTGAGATATTTTGAAAAACCTTTCGAAAGGTCTTCAAAAAATGCTTCTTTTGACGTTATTACTTTTGTTAAAATGCAAATTCCGGGACGGATAAAATTTTTTTTATAATAATAATAATAATAATTCTCACCCTCACAATACTCCAAACTAGGAGTACCCCAGAAGCAACCACATATGCTTGTGCGGGGGAGGGGGGCAATTACTACTATTTTGTCTTCGTTGCCATTTGCGACCTTTTCCCGATAGAACTAGGACAGCATTCGCTCAAGTACTACGGAAAAACCTAGAAAACCGTAGTATCCCAGTCAGTGTAGGGAAATTAGTAAATCACACGGATAAAGCTCTTTAGGAGCAATACCGTGAACCCACATTTGTGTAGCGCTCTTGGCCATAGCGGTGTTTTTCTTTAAAGACATGTGCATACTCCTGACTCGACATCGGTTCGAACATGCAGTCTAAAAAGTCAGCGCCGGTACGAGCGACGCCACCGCGGCTTGACAGGACGATTTTTACGAAAACCATTTAGCAATTTTTTCACTTAAAATCTGACACTATAGCGTTACCTAAGCAGGATACCCCAAAACCCCCATATACCAAATGTGAACAAAAAATATACAGGTATAGAGGGCGTTCGGTTGGTTCTACATTGCTAAAGTTGAGCAAACTAGCGGGGATTTAAAGGCACCTGGCGAATCAAGCGTGCCGTGGAATTATTTCACAACAGAAGAATTAACAGGACCACCCAAAATGTTGATGGGCGAAATTGCAAGTAGAAATATACAGAATATTTTTCTCTACAGCGTCTGACATTTACGACTTTTTTCGAGTTTTATGCCGGTCAAGTTTGCCTTGAATTTTTGAAACAATGTGAATGTAAAATAATTCAATTTTAAAAAAATATCAAGTAAAAGAGTGATTCAGTCATTCCCCGTGTGTCTACGAACAATATTCTAGTTTTTGTTATAAAATTTGTGTTCAGCTAAACGTCCTCATTTGATTTATTTTTAAACAGCTTCATATTGTATATTTTTAAAGTGCAACTCTTTCTCTGCATCATTTAGAGAATTTTTAGTCATCAGTCATCAAGCTGTCAAATAAAAACAATTATTGCTTCTATTCTCTCCATGCCCTACTCATCAATAGCGATTAATGTGAAATTAAACTCAAAGGTAATAATTATTTGTTCCATAAAAGTCAAGAATTTTGCTTAGATACGTAAAATAGTTTGATGATATTTTAATTTATTATTATTTTGGCATCAATTTAGAACTGGGAAACGTAATACAACTCCATTTATACCCCAAATGGCTAGACGGTACATCAACTTTGCAACAAACATAACAGAATTTTAAAGCGTAAATATAATTTTCTTTTGAAAAATACCTATAATTAGTAATAAAATTAGTAATAAAAAATTAATAGAATGATAAAGCTAGTGATATAAAATAGTTTTTACGAAGTTTCGAGTTTTGAAAATTTTCAGAAATTTCATAAATATTAAAAATTGACAAAAAACTAAATATTTTAGTAGGGCGTTCAAATTTGGTATACTTACGTAAAATTGAAGAACAAACAACTTTTTCAAGTAAAACTTTTTGATATTTTAACGATATATTTTTTTAAATGTCATTTTTGACAGATAACGAAAGTCACATGACCACATTTGAGTGGGTCATTTTTCATCTTTTTTTAAAGCAAAAGGTAATCCCAAAATTAAATTTCAAAATAAAACGTTAATTAAAAATTTCCCCCCTATGGCGCGAACTTTTTGGAGGACACTGTATATAAAGATTTGGTATTTCTAATTATTGTTATTAAAATAGGAAAAGAGAATACATATTTTTGGCGGCTACTGCTTTGTCATTTTTGACTTTAGGATAACATTTCGTAGAACAATTTTTGTTCAGAATTCAATTTCCTATCGATTAAAAATATTGCATACTGGAACATTTTGACACAACTTGTGATTTTTATTCCGTTTTCACCATCGTAATCAGCGGAAAAATTATTACTAGTTTGCCTATTTAACTGACTTTGTAGCTCCAATAACAACGAAGTTAGCAATAGTGCCGACTTAAATTTTAAAACCCTATATTATAAACCATTGAAACTTGTCAAAAGATCACACCGTTTACTTCTGTGCTACCGCTGTTTTTCTAAAATTAGGTATGTAAAATAGTATAATTTTTGTCGAAATTAATTTGGACATATCGAGAAATAACATTTTTTGTCGAACTTCATTTGAAAGAAAAAATTGCCATTTTACATGCTTTTATTTAACTTCACCTGTTAGGACCTATAACTATAGTAATTAAATGAGTGAAATCTTTCAACTGAATTTTGATCCACTTCCACCTAACTAATGGAGCTGAAATTTTGAATACACTTTTGGTGCTGGCGAGCGTACAATCTAGTATACTCGGTATTGTAATTCGATCTAAATTACGGCCATCCCATGATGCCGAATTACCGATTTTTATAAAAAGAAAAGATTTTTGACGAGTAGAAAACGATAAGGTGAGTGACGTTAATCCAATATGCCAGGCGCCCCAACATGGCGGACTAAATTTCTTTACCAGCCTCGTGACGTGAGAATAAAATACTAAAAAGCATAAAATAAAGTAAAACATAAAAACCTTTTAAAAACAAGCTTTTATTTAAGCCATGTAGGTACTAAAACGAATAAAATAATTTAGGTTTTCCATTTTAATAAGTTTTCGCTTTTTTATTTCAAAAAGCAGAATCCTAAACTTATTTTATTCGTTTTAGTACATGGCTTAAATGTTGTTTTTAAAAGGCTTTTTATTTTATTTTGTGCTTTTTAGTACGTATTTGATTCCCATCTTGGGGCATCCGCCATACTGGATTTAGTGTGATGTCACTTATTTTATTTGATACCCGTGTCAAGTAAGTTGTGAAGAAATAGGTAATCCGCCATCTTGGGGTGGCCGCCATATTGGATTTAGTATGACGCCACTTAACTTATCGTTTTCCAACCTTCAAACGTCTTCATTTTATACCTATGACGAGGAGGTTGTGAGGGAATAGGTAATCCGCCATCTTGGGGCTGCCGCCATCTTGGATTCAATATAACGTCACTCACCTTATTGTTTTCTACTCGTCAAATCCTTTCAATTGATACCCATGTCGAGAAGGTTGTGAACAAATAGGTATCCCGCTATCTTGGAGCAAAGGCCATTTTCAAACATCACAAAATCACAATACTGAGCATACTAAATTACATTGTCACCAGAACCGAAAGTGTGTGCAAAATTCCAGCTTTATCGGTTAGTTGGAAGTGGTTTAAAATTCAGTTGCAAGATTTCAGTACATAAAATTAGCTGAACATAATCCATTTACCTCGATTATATTTGGGTGGGGAAAAATGCGCTTGCAATTAAAATTTTTCTAAAGTGCATATTAACGTCAGAAATATATTTTAAAAAAACGCCTATTTACGACGCCACAGCAAGAGATCCTTCACCTTGCCGGAACCAGCTGGCACTGAGGCCGGTTCCCTCCAATTCCCTTGTGGCAGCGTTGACAGACGTGTAGCTCTTTCACAGTATTTCAGGAATGTCTTTTAACTCATTTTTGGACAAATCTTTAATGGTTCTTTAAGCGAATAACATGCAAAAACTACCTTTCAAATGCCTCCATGATGTTCCTTGCGAGTGTCGTACTCCTTTCTTGTGTGTATTGTCCAAACATCCTCTCAAAAGTCACAAAAAGCACTAGGTAAGTAACTATTGCACTGCGTTGTATTTTTTACGATATTTTCTGCACCCTTGAAGCGACGCGATTTCAAACATTAGGGACCTCTTGATTTTCCCCAACTGATTAGATAATCTCATTCCAACGGGGTACCTACTCAGCCCAACGACCACGACGAGCTGGATCCCCACCAAACTTGCAGCGGCGATTCCAATAAGTTTGGTCATCACTGCGAGTCCAAAAAATAGCCAACGGATCTGGGAAAATGTGCAAGAGCTACGTCGCGCACAGTTTACGGAACGACAGTTCGTCAAACACAGCAAAACAGTATCGGTTAGAATTAGAACGACGTTCGTATTATACGCGTTCATGTTTTGGAAACAGAATTACCTACAATGCCGTTGAATCTTTGAAGCTGTAGTGGAACGAAATCGGGCTAAAAAGTCGTCACCCCATAGGTGTTGTTAAGTACATCACTCTGCATACGAAATTGCGATTTACGACATTTTTTTGTGGTCGAGACCTTTTTTATATCGAAAAAACTGTGAAAATTGGCAAATTACGGAAATTGTGTTACATTTCCATCGTCATATCTTTGAGAGTAGTGGAGCTATCGACTCGATTTTTTTTTAATTGAAGCTAACATACAGGGTGTCCCACTTTATAACTGTACAAATCCGTAAAATCTTCATTTTTGGAGATAATGTCCTGAACTTTTTTTTGTTTGAAAGGCCTTCAAAAACCGCTTATTTTGACCTTTCCGCCATTTTCAAAATGCAAATCCAGGGCCGGCTGCGATTTTTTTATACCCCCGATTTTCACTAAAACCATTTAGCGATTTTTTTTATTTAAAATCTGACCCCACAGCGTTAATAAGAACACCCAAAAACCCCCATATACCATATTTGAACAAAAAATATACAGGGAGTTCCATTCCGTAGGGTGTCAAAATTGCGCAAAATAGGAATTTTAAAGATATCTGGCGAGTCAAGTGTGCCATGGAATCCCTTCAAAACAGTTGAATTGTCAACAGGACCACTCAAAATGTTGGTGTGAAAAGATTTACTACAAAAATATACAGGGTATTTTTCTCTGAGCCATCTCAAAATTCTGAAATTTTATGAAACTTATACGGATTCTGGAATCATTGAAAAAATATTGATCCACACAAAAGTAATGTATTTCTTTACAAAATGCCAACTAACAAATAAAAACAATTTAAATTATTGGACCTTTCTCAACACAGTCACTGTATAAGATGATACATTTTCTGTGTTTTTCCTGTTGTGGCACACCAGCCACCTTAACTGATATGGACTTACTGACTGGCAGGCTTCTGTATTTTTTAGATTTGGTTCGTTTATAGAGTGTGGAGCGGTTTTGATATACTCGATTTTTGACCCGTATAAAGTTGCAAAAATTGCACTAATTTGAGATGGCACAGATAAGAACACTCTGTATATTTTGTATTGGCCCTTTGCACACCAACACCTTGAGTGGTCCTGTTGATCATTCAACTGTTTTGAGGGGATTCCATGGCACACTTGACTTGGCACATGCCTTTAAAATTCCTATTTTGCTCAACTTTGACACCCTGCAGAATGGAAATCCCTGTATATTTTTTATTCAAATTAGGTATATATGGGTTTTGGGGTGTTCTGCTTGACGCTGTGGGGTCAGATTTTAAATAAAAAAAATCGCTAAATGGTTTTCGTGAAAATAGCAGGTATAAAAAAATCGCAGCCGGCCCTGGGTTTGCATTTTGAAAATGGTAGGAAAGTCAAAAGCGGTTTTTGACGACCTTTCAAACAAAAAAAATTTTAGGCGATTATCTCCAAAAAATGAAGATTTGTACAGTTTTAAAGTTGGACACCCGTATATGAGCGCTTACAACGAATGCCATTGTTGTTGTCCAATATTGTTTATGAACCACTTTAAATAGCAACAAAATTTCAAGGTTATAAAAAGTGTAATGAAATTTTCACTAAGCGAGAAACTTTTTTATTTGTGGAAATTTTTATATACATGCTGCGAGGGAAATGTGCCCAAAACATGAAAAAAGTTTTTGGTAAAAAAAATTACCTATAGCGCCCAAAGTTTTTTAACTGTGAATTTTTTTGTGGCGCGCGCTACTTACATTTCAGTCAACGGTGGAACGCAAAATTAATCCCTTGCGTGAGAATATCCACGCGTGGCAGGCATGTCTCAACAACTAAAAGAGTAGATACGTCTCTGGGAGCGTTTACATAATCTATTTGGAAGTACGCTCATATACAGGGTTGGGAGAAAGTCTGGAAAACAAATCATATCTTTTTTCTACTTTTTTTTTCTTACAAAACGCAAAAACAGGTCAATTTTCTTCCCCATTTTTTAGCAATATAAAACATTTTTTTCCTTCTACCCTTTAGCTGGAAGCCACCCCTCCTTTTTTTTTGAAATGAGAACATATGGCTTGTGTATGGGCTCGTTAAAAAGCTCGTGAAAAACTGAATACGAGTATACCATTTTTTTATTTTATTTATGCTGTTATTACAAAATAAAAAAACAAAATCTATATCGTAAAAAAATCCTGTAGATGAGTTATTATTTTACGTTGAAGGAATACAAAAACAAGCAGAGTGTTGGAGGCAAAAAAGTTACTCCTTTTTTGTATGGTTAAGGAAACACGTAGTATTGTAGTAATTTTCTTGTAAATTGAATCGAAACGTCCACTTTAATAATTTGGTAGTGCCAAAGTGTTGTCATTAAATTATTCGGCAGTAATTTTAATGTAGCAAATGCTATTAATGACAACACTTTGGCACTACCAAATTATTAAAGCGGACGTTTCGATTCAATTTACAAGAAAATTACTACAATACTACGTGTTTCCTTAACCATACAAAAAAGGAGTAACTTTTTTGCCTCCAACACTCTTTGCTTGTTTCTTATTCCTTCAACGTAAAATAATAACTCACTCTTAGGAATTTTTTACCGATATAGATTTTGTTTTTTATTTTGTAATAACAGCATAAATAAAATAAAAAAATGGTATACTCGTATTCAGTTTTTCACGAGCTTTTCAACGAGCCCACACAAGCCATATGTTCTCATTTGAAAAAAAAGGAGGGGTGACTTCCAGCTAAAGGGTTGAAGGAATTTTTTTTTTATATTGCTAAAAAATGGGGAATAGCGAAAGAAAATTGACCTGTTTTTGCGTTTTGTAAGAAAAAAAACAAGAAAAAAGATATGATTTTTTTTCCAGACTTTCGCCCAACCCTGTATACTACTTGTGCTAGTTTTACCTCTTCGTGTAGACTATTCTATAACAGATGGCTGGTAAAATAAATTAATAATTTTAGACCAAATAATGTGGGTTCCAGCAGACCAATAAAATAAAATAAGAAATAAAATAACCAAATGGTTGATTTTTGGCAATTTCTGAGCAGTAATTACAGTTGCCGCAGATGAAAAAACAACCACCTGCTTATTTTATTTATCATACAGATACAGTAGTTGCAATTTTTCAACTTTTTTTGTCGAAACAAAAACGCTTAAACTTTGGCCTACAATGTGTGGTATGCATTCTTGAGATGAAAATATATGGGAAGCCGCAGTTGTTGTTTACTGAAGTCCATCCATAAGATCTTATACACTGAAAGAATTCCGCCAAGTGAGTTGCTTTGCTAAGATTTTTTGCTGCGGTAAATAGATGTTACGGGCGACGTGAAGACGAAGACTTTTTAAAAAACTTTTATTTGGGTAACGCGAGTTACATAGTTTTTGCTTAGACTACAGACAAGACAATCAGAATTGACACTCATACTTTACTAGGTCCTATTTATACAGATCTGTTATGCTGAGGTGTTGTGGTTCTCATGGGAAAAGAATATAATAAACAAAGGGAAGATCAAATTCTGCAATTCTTGCAGTAAGCAAGTTTTAACAATACTTAAAAGGAATATGATATGTTCTAGTAATCATTCTAGAACAATATACAATGGAAAATGATATCTTTGTAGTAAGCATCTTGAACAATAGAGAATGAGAACATAATATCCAACAGTAAACAGAATCAAGGGTAAAAACAAGGTTATGGTCAAGGTGATGCTTGAGGTCGGATATAACACCTTCCCCCTTATATTAAAAATTTGTGTTAACAAATTTTGACATTAAATTAGACATATGTTTTAGTATTAGCACAGACTAACGAGTAATACAGACAATTATTCCTTAGCGACATGTGACAAAAGGAGACTCGCTTTTTTGCGAAATATCTTCTGAATACATGAATAATATGCATTTTATTTGATTGTACGTTAATCTAAATAGCGAAGAGATTGCATTAGAACCAAATTTATGCTTAAAATACTGTCTGTCTTTCTGTAAATTGAAATGGAGACTAGCTTATTTCTGACACATGTCCGTAAGGCGGCTTCTGTTGCAAAGCTATTTACAATTTAGTTCAATTTCTTCTTCTTCGCGAGGTTCGTCCAATCTATAAGAAGGTCTTCTTCTGACAGTAACAAATTTTCTTAAATTTTGAAAAACGCGATTTCGAGTTCTAGGAGGTTGTGGAGGATCGTCTCCGTTATTAGTAGTAATAATGCCTATTTTAATGTTCCTAGACTTTTTACATTTAAAATAAAAGTACACAATAATTAAAAATATGATTAAAGTAATGGATAGATATGTCAATATTGGCGTATACTTATTTACAGTTGGTTCGTTAATAATATTATCAAGATCCTTTGCATATTCGTCTAATTTATGCTTTGCGACATTTAAATCGTCATAATTAAATTTATTTAGTTGTAAAGGTTTTAAGTCAGGAAATTTTAGTTTATTTGGAGTTTCTTTGCAACATTCAAATGGTATATTAATTGGGTGAAATTTATAGGTTTGACTAGATTTATTTAAATTTTTCGTTTGAACTTTAGTACTTCCAATATAGGCAATGCATTCGGATTTTAACGTTAAAATTGAAGTTTTGTCTAGCATTATAGTCAAAGGATTTTGATTTTTACACTTAATAGTTATAGGAAATATTTCACTTAAAATTATTAACCATTGATTTTCTTGAATCAATTGTATGAGGTAAATGGGTTTTTACCTCTAATAATTGAGCTTCACATCTTGAATGTGAGTCAATAGGAGTAGGATATAAATCTGTGCACATTATTAAATCGAATGCTAGTTCTTTACAATTTTTTATATCATAGAGAATTACATAGAGAGCTGGGTCATCGCTTCTTGCTACATATTTAGTATCAGTAGATACCATGTGATAAAATCCAGTTTTATTGTCGGAAATTGGAATAGGATAAATTCTATAAAGAGTATACCATTGAGGTTCTACTAGAGGGATGTCTAATATGAAAACAAGCCTATTTTCTGTTTGAAAAACTTTTAGCTCTATAAAGTCAAGATAGGTTGCAACATTTAAGAGTTGAGGAGTTAAGGGTAAATTATTTTTGTTTAAAGTTTGAGCGATTATTTGCAAATGATGAACCAGGTCTTCAGGAGTTATAACTGACGTGTGAATGATATGTAGCTTTGCAAAAGTAATAGAGTTTAGAATGTCATTTAAATTGCTTTCGATAAAGGTATAGGATTCTAGGAGTTATTCGGCCATCTCTAAAACTTGTAATTTTGCAGTGCAATAGTTGAAATTGTCAGAAATATTATAAATGTAATTTTCGATTTGTTTTATGTCATTATTAAAAGTAATTTCATCAATTTGTTGATAGAGTCGTTAAAATTTTTGATAGCTGAAGTAGTTACCAAAATTTGTTTTTTCATTAATTTTTCTAATTCGTGTTCGTCTCTGTTAATTTTGTCAATACAATCGTTATAATACTGTCCGTCTGAAGCATCTAAATTTCAGGTAATAAATTTCCAAACTGACCCTAAACCATTAATTAAACCTCTTTTGTATCTTTTTACATCAATAGCTAATTCTTCAAATTTAAGCGCAATGTTTTCGGAAAGTTGATTTAGTAAAGTGAGATGTGACTTATCTTCGCTTAGAAAGGCGGCCATTCGTACGTCTTTTGGTTGAATTACAAATTGCATATTTTCTAAAATTTTATTATTATTTTCGAATGTTGTTTTTAGAGATGAAATGTCTTTATACACCAATAAACTCCACTTGTCATTAGAAATTTTGAGTCCGGATTGCTCTTGATAGAACACGCCTATGGTGTTATTAATTGGTCGCAGTGTATATTGTGCCATAGTGGTACTGAACAAAGAAAATCTGCAACGAAGTTTCAGAATTAGGAACTTGGTTCGATATAACAAATTATTTTAATATCAGTATTTTTGAAAATATACTTGATCATAGGGAGAACTGTGTCCCAATCTAATTTATTTAATCCACAAGCTAACTTGGGGATAGCTATAACTTTATCTTTGTCATCAGTGCTCCCGAGGCAAATTGTTCATAATTCTTTTAAGCAATTAATTAGCATAAGTTGGTTTATAGTAGCAAAATTCTTTAGTTATTAAATAATAAATATTTCTTGTCGGAAGTTGAAGTACTGCTATTTCACCAATTGACTTATTTTGATTTTTTAGTTCATCTACGTGTCCAAATTTATTCTTAAATTCTTTTGCAATTCCTGCATTCATTTCTAAGTCTTTAGATACACAGTGGGCTAATGAAATATTTTCAGGGGCATCAAATAAATTGCCCAGTTCAATGGATACATTATTATTTTCAATGGGAATTTTTCTATCGAGAGTATAAAAGAATTCTTTAACCGTCAGTTCTTCTTCTTCCAATTCGTGACATTTCTTTAGCAAAATGAGAACATAATATCCAACAGTAAACAGAATCAAGGGTAAAAACAAGGTTATGGTCAAGGTGATGCTTGAGGTCGGATATAACATAGATATTATGCTGCCATAGCAAAAAAAAATTGCTGTGGCAAGTAAACCTGTTTTGCTAAAACTTCTTTTCTACCACAGCAAAATTTTTACTTGCGGTTAAAGGATAGGTCACTAGAAATTCCTTTTAGTGAGCCCACTTACTTACATGAAGCCAGTCGTTTTGTTACTACAGGTGAGTGCAGTCTGCTGCAATGCACTCAGCTGTGGTAATTCAACTGCTCATTTGTGGCTAGCGAGCCCTCACTTACAACAAGTGAGTTGCTTTGCTAAAACTAACGGCGAGTTCTAAATGCGCTTGCGCCAGCTGGCAAGCCTGAGCCCGCCAGGTGGCTGTCGGCCCCGCCACAGTCGTCGCGCAGTTGTTGGTCCGTGATGATCGTACTGATCGTCTAGACCTAGACAGCTCTGGCATCATTGTTTTCCGGGAACATTGCCGACTTTGAAGGTACGTAAAAATTAATATTTTCATACTTAATGTCCGCTTGGTAGCACATTATCGTTATATTATACATAATCTGGCATCCTGTCAAAAATATAAAACATAGCGCAGCCAGATTTTTTGTTTTTCCTGTAGTTTTCCCATTTCATGTTTTCTTTATAACATGTTGAGTCATTCACTACAAATTCCTAATATATTCTTATTACTTGGCCGTCTCAATCTCAAAGATATTTTTTGGGGACACGTAGGGTGTGTAAGGCTAGGTGTAGAAGAAACCTGTAGGGTTGCCGCGTGAACATGTTATTAAAAAAACATGAAATGGGGAAAACTACAGGAAAAACAAAAAGTCTGGCTGCGCTATGTTTTACACTTTTGACAGGATGCAGATTATGTATAATACAATGATAATGTGCTACCAAGCGGACATTAAGTCTGAAGATATTAATTTTTACGTACCTTTAAAGACGCCGGCAACAAATAAATTTTTTGCTATGGTAGTTAAGCAACTCACTTGTGGCTAGTGGGCAGCTTAATTGTCATTAATGAGCTGAGTCAATTACAGCAACAAAACCTACATAACCACAATCAAATTATTTGCTATGGTAGCTAAGCAACTCACTTGTGGTCAGTGAGCTGACTCACTTGCCTTAAAACAAGGGTTGAATTATCACAGCGTAGTGGTTTTCAACACATCTGCTTACTTACTGCAATTGAGTTGTCTTTAGCAAAGCGTGCTTTGCTGCGGTAGCAAAGTAACTCACTCGGCGCCTATTTAATGCAGATATTTTGCTGAGGTAATTGAGTTCTTTCTAACCGTAGCAAAGTAATTCTTTCAGTGTAGGATCTGCACACTGAGCGAAATCGACCAATAAGAAAATCTTGTTAAGATAATCTGCATTGTGATAAGAATTTTTTTATTATCCGTGCAATGTCGTCTACTAAGGATAAGAAAAAATATTTTGCTAAGACGCCCTGCTACAACAGCTAGTAGTTTTGCTAGATCAATAACTCCGTTTACTTAAAATGCGCTGATCTGTTGGTCCTTATACTTTCTTTTTTAATGGCAATACGATGACTTATTGGCGTAAGTAGGTGCCCTTAGCTGAGATCCACTTATTAACGGTTAAAAAGAATATTCCTAAGGATAAAAGGTTCCAACCTACGGCAACAAAATAACTTGCTGCTCTAGGCATACCTACAGCTGCTTTGGGGTCTAGATTGCGCAAGCGCAGTATATTTTTGACCCGCGGTTTTTTCCGTTAAAACGAAACTGCCACATTCTGTGCTCGACTGTCGACGAGGTAGGACCTTGTTGGCCCGGGTTATTTTTTTCAACGCGCCGTACTCGGGCCTGCAGTATTATGTATGTCGACGTTTGTTAACGTTACCGCAATGTTAGAAGAGTGGAGTTTGGGGTAATACGTGCAGACATTCCAAGGTAAGCAAACATGTTTTTTGTGCTTTGTGCTTCGGTGCCCGATTAGAAATAAAAATGAAATGGGAAGTTCTGTATATTTTACTAAACTGGCTACTTTACAAAGACTGTAAGA
This sequence comes from Pseudeuparius sepicola, assembly GCA_963920635.1. NCBI lineage: Eukaryota > Metazoa > Arthropoda > Insecta > Coleoptera > Anthribidae > Pseudeuparius > Pseudeuparius sepicola. The sequence continues at coordinate 37,323,334 of OY987302.1, read as the reverse complement.
TGCGTCAGATGCCGGTTTTCAACAAATTTTATTTTTTTCTTATTTTAGGGGTAGGTAAATTTTTTCAACTTTTAGTTCGGAGAGGACGATCTGAGAGCTCGTGGCTTCGTAGCGTTTAGATTTTACATCGTTGTTGCCGTTGCCGAACTCGCCTATAAAAAGAGAATATTTGCAGTTGGCAAGAACGACATCTCTATTAGTTGGTAATTTGGATAGAAATTCATAGGGAAAACACGCGTTTTTTAATGGATTAAGAATTATATTTATTAGAATTGTGACCCAACGGTGTCCGTATTGGCGACATCTCTGCGAAGGAATTGAAAACTGATGCGCTTACAGGGAAAAAACGGCTTCATATACAGTGCATGGCTAATAGTTCATGCAACGTAGTTCTGGAAAATTTAGTAGACACAAAATAATGAAACTAGAGGCGCTGTATATGACACGGATATTGACAGTTATTCGTTTTAACAATATAACTGTCGCGTCATACAGAGCTCCAATAATTGATACTAATAATTTCATATGACTGCCAATATCACAAAGATGAATTTTTTCTAAAAAAAGTTTAAAATAAAAGTAGTTCAAAATTAAATTTTCTATAAAATGGCTCCTATGAAAAATTCGATTTTTCCAACGAACTACAGATTATGTGAAAATTTGTGTTTTGGATCCAAAATAATGGTCAATTTATTTTTAAATAACAAAAGTAACTTAGGAAAAAGAAAATTGCGGAATATTCTTGGAAAATCTAATATAGTTTTCCTTGGAATATTTATGAGCATCACACGTATTATTTTACAGTTTTTCCAGGGTGTACATGTACATTACTAATTAATTATGCACTTTTTAATATTTTCCAGATTACCTATCCTGATTATCAGATGAAAAATAACTGAGACAACCCTGGTCCAAATATAGTGAATCATTTTGTACAAATTGTGATATAAAATGACTGATGTCCTAGTGTGCTCCTATATATAAGTTGAGTGGCTATTACTTTTAAGTGCGATAAAAGGTTACGAATTTTTGTGTACCATGTTCCATTTAAAATAAGAAATATATTTTATGTTTTAAATGTTTATTTGTCTCAGTTTTAAATTTTCAAATAAAACAGTTTAGTTATTAGTTCAGTGTATATTATTTATAGTTCCCTTAAAAAGTTTTACTATCTGCAGAGATAGTTATAATTGATTAATCCCAACAAAAAATCTATTAACCGTTATAAAGTCACCTATTAGCGGCTAAAAAGTCATCTACTTACTGTTAAAAAGAATGTTCCTGCTGCTAAAAAGAATTACCAAATAATTGATTAACCCCAACAAAAAATTTAGCAACCGAAAATTCGTCTGGCGTCAACATGTCGCCAAACTGAGGGCTTTTCACTTCATGAAAGGGTGGCGACGATTTTTCAAAAAGCTATTTTTTCGCGACATTTTACCATTCAGGATATTTTCCACATAATGAAAATAAAAAATAAAACCCCTTTCAAAGAACAAGCTTTTAGTTAAGCCATGTAGTTAGCTTTTAGTTAAGCTATAAAATAAGTTTAGGTTTTCGTTAAGGTAAGTAGGCACCTAATTCAATGCCATATTGCGAAATTTAAAAATTGAAATAAATAAGCTCGTCGCGCGAAATTTTCATAAAAGTAGGTACCAATTAATTTTGTTAGACAGTGACTGGCATCGATAAGCAAGTACCTTCATACTTGCCGAAGTATGTATTTTCTTTACAATTTGCGCGACAAGCTTTTTGATTTCAAAATTTGGCATTGAATTACCTTAACGAAAACCTAAACCTATTTTATTCGTTTTAGTACCTACATGGCTTCACTAAAAGCTTGTTTTTAAAAAGGCTTTTTTTATTTTATTTTGTTCTTTTTACCACCTTGGGGCATCCGCCAAATCGGATTTAGTGTGACGTCTTTCACCTTATCGTTTTCTACTCGTCAAACTCTTTCATTTCATACCCATGTCAAGGGTTGTAAAGAAATAAGAAATCGGCTAACTTAGGGCGGCCGCCATATTAAATTTAGTATGACGTCACTCACTTCGTCGTTTTTTTTCCTTTGATTTTTTAATATCCATATTTCGAGGTTGTTATAAAAGAAAAAAGGTAATTCGCCATCTCGAGTTTATTTCAGAACAAACTGGGTTAGAACTATTATTGTTGGAACAAATCTATTGAGTTTACTAGATTTTAGTGTCACTAGTACCAACAGTGTGTGCAAAATTTCAGCTCAATCGGTTGGGTGAAAGAGATGTAAAATTCACTTGCAAGATTTGACCCACACATAAGTAACAATGCTTAGTTCGGCTATGATACTAACATACTAAGAGGTAAAACTAAATAAAAGTTTATAAACAAAAATAAGATTAAAGCGAAGTTTATTTTTACATTTTGATATTTTAGTTTGTTTAAAATTACTTACAAAATTTGTTTTTGAAAAAATATATTTTTTTATATTTAGGAGCCTAAAATCGAATGACAAAATCGAATACAAAATGCCATGTTATGTGACGACAAATTGATGACTTTTCATACCAGTATGTGACGGCTTTTCATTTTGGCATCGGCAACTAAACAGTTTGAAATGCATAGGTATGGGGCGTCCGGCCGGAATTCTTCCCTGCAACCGGTCTCTGCAGTATTTCTAAATATGACATATTCATTTTGCGACTAAAATGGTTGTTCGTAATGGGAAAAAAGTACGTTATTTTTTAGGCAGCGCCTGTTTCACCAATAAACATCCTATGGTTTGTGTGAACTTAGCCACGCTTTTGCCAGCCATGGTTTTGTTAAAGAGAAATGTTCTCTGGCTTCGTGAAACGCGGGCACAGCAACGGTTGTTGATTTAGAGCGCTTTCGGCTGAAGACTGACTCTGAAAAGTAAATTGACAATAAAATGAAAATTTTCTAAGTTTTCCTGTTCAGTTTCACAAGATCAATACTGTTAGAGAGAGTACCTATACTTGGAGGTAATTTTGGGCGTAAGCAGTTTTCTTTGCCGGTCCGTTTCAAAGGTTGAAAAAATTAAAATTTGTCAAGCCGAGCTGTAATTTGCCAATACAATGAGAATTTTCCATGTTTTCCAGTTTCGTCTCTCGAGACCAATACTGCAGATGGAGAGGGCATACTTGGAAGTGAGTTTGGGTGTAGACAGTTTTCTTTGTCTGCCCGTTTAAGGGTTGAAAAAAATTAAAGTTTGCCAAACCGAGCGGTAATTTGCGAATACAATGATCAATGAGAATTTTCCAAGTTTTCCAGTTCTGTTTCATGAGGCTTTGGGCGTAGACATTTTTTTGTCTGCCCGTTTTAAGGATTGAAGAAAATTAAAGTTTGTCAAACCGCGCGGTAATTTATTGCCAATACAATGAGAATTTTCCAAGTTTTCCAGTTCCGTTTCACGAGACCCATACTGCAGTTAGAGAGGGCATGCTTGGGGGTGACTTTGTGCGTAAACAGTTTTCTTTGTCTGCCCGTTTTAAGGGTTGAAAAAATAAAAATTTGTCAAACCGGGCAGTAATTTTCCAATTTCCCTATATCGGCGTTCGAAGTTTGAACAAATCGCACCATATTTTTTTCTAATAGTTTATCGAAGCCTAACTATTCAAAAATAAGAAAACACTCGGATACGAGTGTAGCCAATTAGGAAAAAAAATTACGGCCTGAAAATTACTAGTTGTAAAATAGGTAGGTAGGTATGTACATACCTCGGCACTGAAGTTCTTTTTATGACTCATGTGGTTTATTTGCCTCGGCCAGAGGCCTCGGCAACTAAATCCCATGTGAGTCATAAAAAGTTGAACTTCAGGGCCTTGGCACATAAATAACTATTATTTGCAAATAACAATTTCATCTAAAATTAGAAATTTTACAGTTTGAAAGTAAGAAAGTTCTAAAAATTTACTGTTATAAATTTATTCAATTTGAATAAAATATTTATCTTTCCTAGTTCATTTTTGTAAATAATACTTAAAATCCGTAGTTTAATCAATTAAATATTATATTAAATTAATAAAATGAATATTTAGTGTCCCCATTATAATTTTAAAAGAAATGGCTTGTGGCATATGGGACAAAATGCTTTGGTAATTGGCAACACCAAACTAGTTTCCAATATCTAATGGAAATTATGTATGGGTCTTTCGGAGATTAAATTAACCTAAAAGAAACTGCTTTATGGAATTGTCAAAAAAATTTCCTGCTGTCTAGTGCAAATGAGAATATTTCCGGAAATTTTTTGAGTTGCCTTGAGAGCGAAACAAAAAACGAGCCTCTTGTTGGTAAAAAAAGGTAGGTAGGTTAATTTTTTTGTATTGCTATTAAATTTGAAAAGCGAAAAAAGAGGCGCGCATAAATTTAAATGCGAAGAAACAAAAGTAAATGAATATTCAAACGTTTTCGCGCGTTCTAGTGGCGGAAATAAGAACTGATAAACGAAGGAAGGAACACATTTAGATAGGAAATTTTCTGCGCTAAAATTTTTGACTGAAGGGTTTTTGCTCTAGAGTGCGTAGTTTTAGAGTAAAACAAAAAAACAGCGAAAAAGCACGAAAATTCGTGCATTTTTGTTCCCTATCCTGAGCGCCAATCCCTGGACAACTTTGCGTGTGAACATTATTTTTTGCAATGTCAAAACCTACCATTTCCACCAGGTTAGGTTGTTGTAGTTTTTGCAGTAGCTAAAACGTGCTTTTGACGTCTAATTCCGGTAGCCTACATATACAAGTCTATCAAAAAACTATTTATTATGCATTACAAATTAGGAAAGAAATTCCAATGTAAACAAATTACCTCGCCTTTTTCTTTTTCCCCCGACCCGCTAATGTAGAAGCAAAACAAAACCCGTGTTATTTGTATTAGCGTGAGTCATCTATTCATAGTGCTTCGAATTTAGGCAGAAATACATATAGGAGAGACTAGGGTTAACTGGTTATAGTGTTCATAGTTCCTACAGTTATTCAGTAATATAATGTGATTTTTTTCTTAATAAATATCTTCTAACTACTAGTAGAGTTGAAATAAAGATTAATTAGAATTAGACACCATGTACAGTATTTTTTTAATAAGATGCAAGTGGTCTAGTTAACCTGGCCTGTGAGGTTAACTGGACCACCATCGTGGGATTATACAGTCCACCTTATTCTTTTTTTGTCTGGGTTCTAAATGAATATACCAAACTGCCATACTCTTATTGATATTCCTTCCAGGACAGCCCTAACATCTGCTGCGGGGTATGATCTGTTATTTGTGTCTTCTTTAATTTCTTGGTCAGGTTAACTGGACGGGGTTCACCTTAATCTCGACTACTTGGGGTCTAGGTAATCCGAATTTGCCGTGTTCCTCTACATGACTAACAATCACCAAAAGATATTTTACTTTGAAGCGCTAACTATATCCTAGGTGAATTTATATACTTCACACACATGATATACTATTCACACATATGTATACTAAGAGAGTTCCCTGCCACTTGCCCCATGTTAATCTCCATAAGGCCAGAAAACTGTGCATTTTGGCTACGTTACACGCGAGGTCACGTCTTGACCTCACTTGACCTTTGGGACACGTGTGACCTCCAGTTGACCTTCGATTGTTTGAAGCCGCATTTCTCAGTTACGACTTGCTCCCACTCCTGATCCCACTCTTGCCGCTGGTGGGGGGTGACGCCTATACAGGGTGAGTCAGAATGTATAGTAAATACTTTAAAGGGGTGTTCGGCAGGTGGTTTTAAGGGGGGTCTTTCATCTAAAATTTTTCTATTTGGGCTTTCCTTGCCAAGTTATTCGGATCTACAAGGTGACCCAAAAGTATTTTTTTTATTTATATCTCAATAACGGGGCTACTTAAAAATTTGAAATTTGGTATGTGTTATCTACTTGGTGGAAGACGCCTTAGGGTAGTTTATTCATTTACACAGTGCCCTAAAAAATTGTAAAAACTAACAACCCCTATTAATTTTTTTGCTCAAACTTTTTTGAGGTTATCTTTTTGGTCTTGCAGGTCCATCATTTCAGTGTACCTTTACATTTTGCAACAAAAGTGTACTCTTGTTTCATAACGATAAAATGAACCATTTGCTTTGAAATTGGTAAAACACCTGTTAACTTCAACATTCGAAACATAAAATTTTTACCTACCGCTTTCAAACGTTACACATCGACTGTACCATTTAAAACTGAGAAAAAAAATTCCTATGAACAATGTACCAAAACTTATTAGCTTTCACAATGGAAAGGATTGAATTTAACAAAATTTGAACACCCTATTGCAAGAAAACCAATGCTGTTTTGACCAATGTGCAATTGGTATTTTTTCCTTATTTTGAATGCACAGTCGATCTGTAACGTTTGAAAGCGGTAGGTAAAAATTTTATGTTTAGAATGTTGAAGTTAACAGGTGTTTTGGGGCACGTTTTGCCAATTTCAACGCAAACGGTTCATTTTATCGTTATGAAACAAGAGTACACTTTTGTTGCAAAATTAAAAGATACACTGAAGTGATGGACCTGCAAGACCAAACAGATAAAATCAAAAAAGTTTGAGCAAAAAAATTAATAGGGGTTGTTAGTTTTTACCCTTTTTTAGGGCACTGTGTAAATGAATAAACCACCCTAAGGCGTCCTCCAGCAAGTAGATAACACATACCAAATTTCAAATTTTTAATAGCCCCGTTATTGAGATATAAATAAAAAAAATACTTTTGGGTCACCTTGTAGATCCAAATAACTTGGCAAGGAAAACCCAAATCGAAAAATTTTATATGAAACCACCTGCCGAATACCCCTTTAAAGTATTTACTATACATTCTGACTCATCCTGTATATTGATGGAGCACAATTCCTGCAGCATTCATAAGCCACTTGCAGTAAAATAAAAACAATTCCTACGCCATTCTTAAGGCACTTGCAACAAAATGCAATCGTTCGTGGATAGTTTGAGGTTTTGAAGAGATTTGAGAGTGTGCAGAAATTGGCTGTGGGTGAAAATTTTCGAATAAAGATGATGGACAAAGTGAACAAGCAGTATGGTGAAAAAATAAATAAAAGTCGTAGTTGTTTATTCAGTACAGTATAATGTCGTCTATTACTGGAAGCGGATTGGTTAATAGTGTCATCAACAGGTTGCCAGTCGAATTACACCTTCCCGGCTATCAGTACTGTGGTCTGTCTAGGTACAAAGTTGGAGAAACGCCTTGCTCGAGGAGATCCTGGTATTAATAAGCTGGACCCAGCTTGTAAAGATCACGACATCGCATACTCCAAAAATTAGTCTTTGGAAGAGAGACATAAAGCCGACAGAGAATTGGAAAATCGAGCCTGGGAGCGAGTAAAATCAAGGGACGCTAAATTTGGTGAAAAAGTTGCCTCGTGGTTCGTTACGAATACTATGAAGGTCAAACGCAAGGTCGGTATGGGCATAAATAAGCGCCCAGTTTTGTTCAAAAGAGACGTTGTCAAAAAAGTTAAAAGATCTCTAAAAAAACTTTAAGTAACAGTCAGTTGAACGACATGAAGCGCTCGAAGAAGGCATCGTTAATTGCTTTAAAAGCAGCACTAATAACCGTAAAAAAATGCCAAGAAAAGGTTGGAAGGACAAAAACGACATAATCAGATGATGGAAGCCATCGGAAAAGAAGGTTCTGGTTTATATTTACGAAAAAATAAGAATGGGGTAGACTGCTGTCCAACGAAGATATATTGAAATACATAAAAAATTTAAAAACACCACATTTATGAGAGATACTCTTCCGTCGACGCCCAGAATTAATGAAGCGGCCATTTTAAATTTAGACGTGCAGCGCAACAAAGGAACGCATTGGGTAGCTTACAAAAAAAGAGGCTGTGCCGTAGAATATTTCGATAGCTTCGGCGCTTTAAAACCGCCCAAAGAACTGATTCGATATTTTGGAAAGGGTCAAGGTCACGTACAATAACGATGCCTCTCAAAATTTTACCGAAATGAATTGCGTTCATTTGTGTCCCGAATTTCTATATAAAAGGTGGAGGTCACCTTAGAAGTCAGTCATGTCATTGTTATTTACTCTGCACGGACGTACATCCACGCTCTTCATCGATTTCGATAGCCCGATATTTTTTGACCCAAACGCCGAATAAGCTTAGCTTTGCTGGGATTCCACACGTACAACAGCATACCAAATATCGAAGAGGAAAGCGGTGACAATCATTTTTATTACGTAACCGGGAGTTTTGGTGGAAATAGTGTAATAACACACTGCAGTGTGAGATCTACAGCGATCAATATACCATCGATTTTATTACGCCCGGGTCTATAGGTAGACTATTGGGTTTTTCCGAACGATATTTAGACAAAGGAAAAGTATATTTTTCAGATTTGCCAGTAGATATCGTTAAAGTTAGAACGACACATATATATTATAACATCACTGCCGGTGCTTATTATGTAAACCGACCTACGCACACGATTTACGAATTCGCCGTTGGGGTCGATCCTGGTTACGACGAAACTCCTAAAAATGTATTCTGCGTGCCTGTCACGAAACGTGAAATAAACAATCTGACCATAAACATCCTCGATCAGATCAGTCTATGTGAAATGAGTTTGGTTTTTGAAGGCAACTACCAACCGTATAAAAGGAGGTTTAGTAACCTCCGACCATCATTGACGAAGGCGTCATCGAAGTGGAAACATCATTGCAACTTAAATCTAACGCCGGAAAATCGTCGATTTCTAGAAGCACTCCGCTACCATGTCGTTAACGCCGCAAGTATACGACGTGCACCTCACTTCAACCTTCGATGAGCCCATTGAACGATTAGAACAAAGAACATATTACCCGTTTGTGAAATATTTTCTGAATAATGATATTGTGGAGATAACGATTAACCAAGGGGACACCTGGTTACTGATGTTATGACGCTGCAATTTATATCAAAGGTAAACTAGAGAAGAAAACTGGAAACGGGAGATGTAGTTTTACTAATAATGGATTTGCATTTCTCTTCGATTCGATTTCATATGAACTGAATGAAAAGGAATTGGAAACAGTTCGAAATCCTGGAATTGTAAGTGCTATCAGCACATATCTATGCTACGGCCCCAGCGATGAAAAATTCCTGGTAACTGCAAGTTGGTCTGGCCCCACCAAGCCTTTGACCGTAAACTTTGATGGAACATTTAGCTTGTGAATACTCTGAAACATTTGTTTGGGATATTTAACGATTATCAATTGGCCACTTGCGGAAAACAAACTTTAAAATTAACATGAGCTAGAAACGAAACAACTCTTTACTTCTGGAAGAAGATGCTGGAGCTGTTGCTGAATTGACGGCAGAAATAACAGTTTCTAATATCGAGTTAAAAGTAAAATAAAATAATAAAATATAATATCGGTGTTTTTTATGCCTTGCCCTCTCCCGAATCCTACGTAGATTGTGAATATTTTTTTATCTATCCGGTGCAGGGAGTGGCCGCCCTTAAATCGGCCCGGCACGTAGGCCACAGTGGGCCCGTTGTGCCCCCACGGCCAGCGTCACACGGCGGCCAGCATGTTCTTAAGATCACCGTAGTGGACGTACAGGGATTTATGGTCGACAGACGGTTCCATCCCAAAGAGTTAACGTTTCCGTCCCAAAGAGCTAAAAATCGAACATTTCATTTTATTATAAGACCTTCGAAAAATTTTCCTGGTCTCAATGACCGCGACAAAATACAAGTGCGGTATTTGGAGAAGAATCATTTGGGGATCGCATACTGTAGCGGACATGTGGACTATGTTGAGATGGAAGGTCTCCTAAAAAAATATCTCGGTGAAAATGCCATTGTTTCTTACGCAGGGTGCAACGTACCTGTTACCAAAAGACCAGCGAAATACAGATAACCCTGCCAAGTACCGCCCAATAACCTGCCTGCCTACGCTGTACAAAATAATCATATCTTGCCTTGCGCAGCGAATATATGCTCACTGTGAGCGAAACAACATCATGGCAATGCAGCAGAAGGGCTGCGCGAAGGGCGCAATGGGAGGCAAAGAGCAACTCATCATAGACTCTGTCATCTGCAATGAGGCTCATTCCAAGCAACGAAACCTCTACATGGCTTATGTGGACTACAAAAAAACATTTGATTCCGTACCTCACGTTGGCTCACAGGTATCTTAAAGCTGTATAAAATAGATCATCATACAGTTTCCTTTTTTAGAGCACGTTATGACAACCTGGCGCACTAAGATACAACTCAGAACCGCAAGCAGTAACATCGAGACCGACACAATCAACATCCGAAGAGGGATTTTCCAAGGAGATTCACTCAGTCCACTGTGGTTCTGCATGGCGATGAACCCCCTATCACATCGGTTGAACTCTACGAAATGCGGCTTCGCTATCAAAGGCAACAACGCAGAGGCGATCAAGTTGAATCACCTGCTATATATGGATGATTTAAAACTGACTGCCGCAACCAAGAACGAACTAACGCAAATGCTTAAAATTGTAGAGGAGTTCTCCAGGGACATCGGAATGCAGTTTGGCCTTGACAAGTACCGCACCCTTAACATCGTCGGGGGAAGACTCGAACAAAGCGAGAGGATTGGCAGACCTCAACAAGCAATTAGACCAACAAATATTAAATGTGCGTAATTATTTCCACAGGCAGGCCAACCGCTCCACACTACATAAAGCTATATGCGGAGCAGACATCTCAACACCTGAGAGAACACGAGCATCACAATCACCACCGAATCGACAATGATAAACTACAGAAATGGTTGGAGAAGCCGCTGCACGGGAGGCATCCTAATGAGGTTAATCAGGAACATGTCGACAAGTTAGCGTCGAACTATTGGCTGACCTCGGGACGAATGTTCCCCGAGATGGAAGGCTTTCTTACTGGCCATACAAGATCAGGTTATACCTATCAACTAAAAAAAAACCTAAAATTCATTCTAGGAGATGCATCGGTAGTTGATGACAGATGCAGATACGGGTGCCAAAGGAGGATGTCAGATGTTCGCATCAACGGAATATAAGGAACGACATGACTCGGTTGCCAAGGTGCAAAAATCAACCTTTGTTGAGCCTCGCAGTATCCCAACCTGCCAAAAAAACTCCCTACGGACATTATAGCCAAGCTTCAGATGGGATATTGCGGCATAAATACATTAATAGAGCCTGCAATACTTCCAGTGTCCTGGGCTTTTCGTGCTCATGTTAGTAGATCGTTTCCTTTATGTAAGAAAAAGTAGTTGGACGCAATGTGTGGACATCACGGAGGCCAACAGATTGTGCCCCTCGTGTCAATAGAGTAGCCACAAAAATTAAATTTATTAAATTTTTCCCCGTTTCCCTATTTCTGAGAAAAAAATTGTAGATTGAGCATCAAAAACATGACATCAATGTTGGCATATTGAAATAATGAAGTGATGATAAATCAGTGTGGTTGGCCGGTCACAGATACCATTGGACTGGCGCAGCTATTACCTCGTGGAATGAGTGGGTTGGGTGATGGTACGAGGCGATTATATTATGGAAATTATAGATCACAGATCATTTCCCATTCACAGTACATATACTCTACATTACTGGCAACTTCCAATGTATGAACCGCCACTGACCTGAAATCCGAAATGTCATATGTGAAAAAACTTTTCATTCACACCTATATCGTAGCCAATCCGGGGATAAAATTATTGTAATTATTGTTTGTCTATGTTTTCCCAGATAACTTATACTTATATCCTATAGCTTTGCCATTACCAAAAAACAACTATATTTTTTAATTGAATTTGCAGAATGTCAATTTACTTCTTCCGTCTACATAATCTTCGGAGAGCGGCTGAAGAGGCGGACAAGAAAAAGAGGTTACGTAAAGCTGGCTGCCATCGATACGCCAATGCGGCCTTGACTCTAGCACCAAGCCGGCTCTTCGAAAGACCCTTGCTGACTCCGTCGGATAGTCTTGACGAAGTAGCCCTGCAGATCCCAAGGTACTTTTTGCATTATAAATATAATTTGAATGTAATAAACTGATTACGCAACCTCCCTGTCTCCTACGTTCTGTGCAATATCAGAGAGGTAGGTACCTACGAGTATTCTTGTCTTCTGGAAATTAGGTCATTGGCGTGGCGACCACCGATGCCCAGAATAAATAGCTAGCCCTCATTTCAATTTACAGAAAAAAGCCAGTATTTTAAGCATAAATTTGGTTCCAACATAATCTCTTTGCTATGTAGATTATCGCAAAATCAAATAAAATTCACAACGTTTAGAAGATATTTTTCTCCTAAAATCGAATATCCTTTTGACAGAAATGCCTCTATAAGAAATTGTGTTAGTCGTTGTACTCGTTAGTCTGTGACACGATACATTTGTGACCAACTCAGAAAATACAAATACCCCAGCAACCCCAACAATCTAAGTAGACTGCGGGAATTAAACAGGACAATTTTTTTATAGATATATTCCTGAAAGGTCATCGTTTGCGGAGTACCTATTGGTTCGATATTGCCACGAAAGCCTGGCCTTCTGCGATTTAAAGGGGTGCATTTTTCGAAAAACTCTATTAGGCATTGTTAGGTACCTCTAACGTGAGAACTGCGTACTGTCCTTTCCAGTAGTGAGTCAAAGCGGGTCCCAGGACAAAATGGCCGCCAAGGTCGTTTGTTTGTTGCGAAGTCGCGATGGGGTGTTCAAGGTCGGCGTGGCTAGACTTCAACGTTTTCACGCTTCAAGGTTTCTGGGAATTGAAGGGGCGTGGCTAGAATAGCTTCAAGGTTTCTGGGAATTGAAGGGGGGCGTGGCTAGATTAGCTTCAAGGTTAATTTCCCAGAATCGCTTTCAAGGTTGAATTGACATTCAAGGTCAGGGGCTTAGAAGTGTGTGGCTTCTGGGAATTTTGGTGGGCGGGGTTTCAAAGTCCTAGAATCAGTTCCCCCCACCCCTCTAGCTTTGATAAAAGACAGAGTTTGCTGTTTGGAGTTCAGTAGCCGAGTTGAGATGGCTTGCAGCAAAGAAATGGATTTGGAAACCATCAACAAAGTTGGTTGCTTGTCTCAGAAACCGACGGTAAAGTTAGTGGAATTGGATGAAGGCGTGCCGATGAAAATTCTCTCTGGCAAGGTGGTGCAAACAACGTTCGGGGAGACCATTTTGCTGGAGTTGGAGGATAGTGTCGTTTTCCTGCCGAACAGAGTGACACAGGCGTTCAAACCGTGCCTCGAACATTTTTCCAATGAAAAATATGCGTTGGTTTACAAAGGACAACTGGATATGGGAAAAAAACAAGGCCAATCAGTTTGAAATATGGTCATTGGGGGAATAGAAAATTAACATGGAATTCTGAGTATACTTCAAATAAATAGTCTTGTTGTAATTTGTGTTTTAATCTGTAGAAAAATCATGTGAATCCAAGGTCCCTAAAACTGAGGGTCCTTAAAAATATCTCAATTCTTAGAAATAGTACTTGTAATCATTGGAATAGGAAACATATTTAAATGTTAAAATGTCGTAATTCTTTTAATAAAGGAACAAACCCAAGTACTTTATTATGAGCAACGAAGTAGTAAAACACGTCATCCTCCGAATCTCAAACTTTGCTGTAAATTAAACAAACTGGTAGCGTATACATATCCCATGCGACGATAATATGTTGACACAAGTCTAAAACCTCGCGCGCTTGATGTCGAGTGAAGCCTACCGATTGAATGCAGCGACCGCCGACCTCCTGACTAGCCGAACGCCCGGCCTCTAAATACTCAGAAGCAACTAGCTGACCCGACCCCAGGCGTTCGGCAAAGTTAGGTGGGGCGGCGGTGGCGGCTCGACCGCGCACGCATCGCTCGGGAATCAACATCTGAAAGTCTGAATTACTTCGTACTACAATCAAAATAAAAACTCTTGTTGTAATTTGTGTTTTATTAATCTGTAGAAAAATCAATCTGTGATGTGAGGGACCAAAAACTGAGGACCCACATGGGTTCTAGAATTACTGTAGAAAATATCTTTTAATTCTTTTAATAAAGGACCCAGTATTATGTCAATGCATCGAAACTGGTAAATAAAACGAATTATCTGAATTCCAAACTTTGCTGTTAACTAAAACAAAACTGGTAGCATAATGATCCACGCGGTGTAGCATGTAGCTCTATAGCATCGACCACACCGGCGCATATCCAAACAATTATCGGACGACCCCGGCCGACGTTCTCGCGGCATCGCCTGGGATAATGACTCACAGAATATCTCAAACCTCATTCTATCTTTACTTGCTGTAAATTAAACAACGGTGTCATAATTATCCGCGTGGTAATATATGCAAAGTCCTCGCATTTCAATCTCGACCTTGTAAAAACCGTTGCTGGATAACAACATAAATTGTTGCTGTTAAGGAAAATCTTAATGTTTCGATGTTGGTTAATATAACTTCAAGTCCATTTCTGTAGCGCTTATTAAAAGTAAGCCTCCCAATGTCAACCTTAATCGGTGCGCCGGCAAAAGATCTAATAATGTGTTTATTTAAAAAAGTTATAAAACATCTCCGCTCGATCCCTCGGCCAAACTTATATCTCAGCGGTGTTCGGTAGGCAAGCGGACCTAAAAATGACATCATCATGAACTCGGTACTGTAACTGACATCAAAGCGAAGTCTTGTTTAATCGTACACAGCATTGCTTATATTTTATAAACTGTTAATATCTGAAAATGACTCACATAGCTTATATTTTGTTATTATATAGCTTGAATTAAAGCAACATACTCTGTTGTTGTATGAATAACCGAGAGAGTTCAATTGCGACACTTTATGAATCATCAATTTAAACCACTTTAAAATATTTATGCTTTTAGGTACAAACTTTATTTAAAACTCAGAACTGTTAAGATTTGAATGTCGACATCGAGCAAAAAATGTTTATATAAGTGATGACAATTTACCTCAAGTAAGAAAAGTTTAAAGCATTGGTAAATGACTTCCTATACGCGCCCATTCATTGGGCCGCCTTAGCTCAACAAACTGGGGTAATAATATATGAAATCTACCTAAACATTGATATATGACACATTCGAATTCAGAATAATTCACGCGAGTTACGTTCCCACGAGAGGAAGCAAATCCAGAAATTAAGTGTAATATGATTTTGTATACTCAACACTTCTCTAATGTTATAAAAGATGTAAAAACCCCAGATGTAACCAGTCTTGTACTCCGTTCTCTAATAAATTGTTTTTAAAAAGCAATTGCCGTGGTCTCGTATCGTAATTGGCGCAGTCGGTAGGACGCTGCCAATCGGTCGTTAGTCTGTTGCAGATTCGATCGCGCTGTATCAACGGTTAAATTGGTATCGATCCGAACACCGGGCCCCACGGATCCAGCAAGGACAGCATCGCCTGCAGGACACCGAGAGACCCACAACCGAGACGAACCACGGAGAGAACGCCTAGGGAGAAGTCCAATTTCGACAACTCTCCTCTTAGGACCTTAGGATATGAAGTCCTGAGTACCTGGACAAGCATCGCCGGGACTTATAGGCACTAGGTATAAGAAGAAACAAATGAAAACATCGAGCTTCATCACACTGCTTTTGTAAGTTGCTTAATCCTTTTTGCCAATTTCCTTTTGTACAGTTGATTTTTTAGTTGTAATTTTCGTATTTTTAAGAAGCCATTTTCCCAATTATTTTTAGTTTATGAGCGATAGTATTATTGAAAGTTTAGCTGATTTCTTTTTAAATTTAAATATTGAGAATGAAATCAATATGCCAGCCGATAATGTTAATGTTCCTCTTCTACGTTACCAAGCAGATAATATTCCCTTGTTTGACGGAAACCCAAATTTGCTTAATAGATTTATCTCTTCTTGCGAAAATCTCCTCAGAAATTTCTTTGACACTAGAAATGCCGAAAATGTTGTAAATAATTGTCTATTAGATACCATTTTAAGTAAACTAAGAGATCGCGCAGCTGATTTAATAGGTTCTAGATCAGAAATAACTTCTTGGGCAGATATAAAAAATGCTTTAATTAATACTTTCTCCGATCAACGTAGTATAGACTGTTTGATACAAGATTTAATTTCAATGAAACCCCAAAGAAATGAAACTCCTTTACAATTTGGAATGAGGATCCAGGATGCACGAAGTTTACTTTTTTCCAAGTTAAATTTAACGAATATTAATGCAAACGAAAAAGTTATTACCATAAAACATTACGATGATTTTGCTTTAAAAACATTTATCAATGGCCTTCCCTATCAAACTCAACTTGTTGTTCGACTTAAATCTCCTGATTCATTAGAAAAAGCCTTATCTTTAGTAGTAGAAGAAGAAAATTTCAAATATCTGAGTACCGGACAAAACCAAAATTTGACTCACCCTGTATATAAACCCCAACCAAGAATTAATCCTTTTCTAGTTAACAAACCTAATTTTTCTAGACCCCAATTTTCCTCCTCACCAATTTTCTATAATAGACCACCAACACAACTTCCTACTTTCCCAATATTTCAACCCCAAACTACACAACCCCAATTTAGACCAACTACACAACCCCAATTTAGACCAACTATTCCTACTAGACCTAATTTTCAACCTCGTTTCACACCTTATTTTCAACCTCAGCAAAGACCCAATTTTTCTAATTTCCAATCTCGATATCCAACACAACAGCACCCCTATTTTGCTAATCAAAGAACAAGCGTAATTTTACGAAACCAACAACAACGAAACCCAAATCAACCCGAAGCTATGGAAACCAGTAGCACTCAATCTCGAACCAATAATCCAAAACACGTTTCTAAATTTGAAGAACTTTTCAATCACGAAATTAATCCCGATCAATCCGAAGCATCAATCACTGAAATTGACGAAAATCAATATCCCGATTATTTCTACGAAAACTTTTACTCGCCTGAGTACGACAGTTATTCTTTTTCCCACGATTATGACACTGATTATTCCCAGAATCCATACGAGACTTACCTACCTCAAATTTCACATTGCGATCCCATGCTTTCCGCTGACTTTTCACAAAGTACCTCGAACTCTGATATGAACTCTGGACAACACGTAAATTTTACCAAGGACAACTTGAAAGACAACCCGTCTTAATCGACTTAAATAACATCCGCCAAGACTTACCTCATATTTACATCCCAGAAATTGACTCATATTTTCTCATAGATACCGGTAGCTCACGTAGCATACTAAATCCTAGAATAGCACAAACGTTTTACAAAGAATTCATTAGAAATGAGATATTTAATATTCAGACAGCACACGCAAGTACTTTCCATGACGAAGTCGCCGTTATTCCAATTTTTAAAATTTTTAATACTCCAGGATATCATAAATTTTATTTATTTAACTTTTCTGAAAAATTTGATGGCCTCATCGGAGCCAATCTAATTGATAGATTAGATGCCAATATTAAACTAAGGCGCAGAAGATTAAAACTCCAAATTCAGACATTCCAATAATTTACTCAAATAACGACGCCGATAGTACACCTCAACTTTTAGAACCCTTTCAATCCTATCAAATTTTTATACCCCCTAGAACAAAACAAATTGTCAAAATACCAGTAGATTGCGATATTCGAAATTCTTTTGGAATATTAGATTATTTTAAATTCGGAAAAGGTACAGAAATGCCTCGCGCTATCGTAAACATAAAAAATAACTTTGCTATCACTACTATTACCAATATAAACGAAAATCCTGTTAAAATTGTACTAGACGAACCCTTCGAAATTGAACCAATAAACATATGTGATGTTAATTTTTGCGAGAAAATGGAAACTGACGAAATACTTGAACCCGACCAAGACAATATTTTAAAATCAAATTTAAAAGAATTAAGACTCGATCACTGCAACAAAGAAGAACGAGACGCTATTCGAAAACTCTGTTTTGAATTTAGAGATATATTTTACTGCGAAAAAATTCCTTTAACTTTCACAAACAAAATTCGTCATAAAATTAATGTAACTAATGAATCTCCAATTTTTACAAAAAGTTATCGTTATCCCGAAATTCACAGAAATGAAGTAAAAACCCAAATTTCCAAATTACTCGATCAAGGTATCATCCAAGACTCAACTTCTCCATGGTCTAGCCCCATTTGGATAGTTCCAAAAAAATGGACGCTTCTGGAAAGCGCAAATGGCGAATGGTTATAGACTATAGGAAACTTAACGAACGGACTATTAATGACAAATATCCCTTACCCAATATCTCAGACATTTTAGACAAGTTAGGTAAAAGTCAATATTTTTCGACATTAGATTTGGCTAGTGGTTTTCACCAAATTGAAATGGACCCAGACGACATACCAAAAACTGCTTTTTCCACAGAAAACGGACACTACGAATTCAAACGAATGCCATTCGGTTTAAAAAACGCGCCCTCTAGTTTTCAGCGGGTTATGGACAATGTCCTCCGAGGGCTCCAAAACGAAATTTGCTTAGTTTATCTAGATGATATAGTCATATTTAGTACCTCACTTCAAGAACACATTAGCAGACTTAGACAAGTTTTTACTAGACTCAGAGAATCCAATTTTAAGTTACAACTCGACAAGTCAGAATTTTTACGTACAGAAGTTTTATATTTAGGACATGTAATAACCCCAGACGGAGTAAAACCCAATCCAGACAAAATTTCCGCTGTAAAGAATTTTCCCATTCCCAATACTCAGAAGGACATTAAATCATTTTTAGGCTTACTAGGCTATTACAGACGTTTTATTAAAGACTTTGCAAAAATTGTAAAACCAATGACACTTTGTTTAAAGAAAAATTCTAAAGTAGTCCACTCTCCCGAATTTATGAAATCTTTCGAACATTGCAAAAATTTACTTATCAATGCCCCTATTTTACAGTATCCAAATTTTGAAAAACAATTCATTTTAACGACAGACGCAAGTAACTACGCCATAGGTGCAGTTCTATCACAAGGTGACGTTCCTAATGACAGACCAATTGCATACGCATCCAGAACTCTTAATGACAGTGAAACAAAATACTCCACCATTGAGAAAGAACTTTTGTCAATTGTGTGGAGTTGCAAATATTTTAGACCCTATCTTTTTGGTAGAAAATTCAAAATTTATACTGACCACCGTCCCCTTGTCTGGTTATTTAATCTCAAGGAACCCAATAGTAAATTAGTTAGATGGAGACTAAGACTTGAAGAATTTGACTACGACATAATTTATAAAAAAGGAAAACAAAACACAAATGCTGACTGTTTATCTAGAATCAAAATTAACGCCATAGAAAATGAAAGTGTAATTAATAATCCAGGTGAAATAAACCAAGACATTGAACAATTTTTAAAAGATTTAACAGACGAAGCTTACAAAAAATTCGAAACAATTGACTTAACCGAGGACGAAGACACTTTTACTGACATGAATCCCAATTCTTTAATCGCTGAAAAGCCAAAACCAAGCCCAAAAATTAGAATCTTACAAGACATTCAAATTAAACCCCCAAATTTCCCAAGACGACTTACTCCTGTAGATGATACACTCGCTACACCTCATTCAACTAGTAACCAATCTAGTTTAAATGATGGTATTCCCATAATCGACGATATAATAAATAATAAAAATAAACAGATAATAGTTTATCCAAACCCCTATAATAGAAGTTGTTCACGAAAATTTTGAACATTTAAAAGTTTTAAATATATCTCTCCCAAAAAATAATAAAAAACTTATCTTTGAATTTTTAAGAGACTATTTAACCTCTGACAAGACATATCACACTTATTTCCACGATGAATCAATGTATAAGGAATTTAATGAAGTATATATCACAAATTTTAATCCCAATACTCTTAAACTTATAAAATGCACCAAAATAGTAAATTCTCTTAAGGAAAAAGACGAACGCTTAATGGTTATCAAATTTCAACACGAAGGTAAATGCAACCACCGCGGAATAACAGAAACTTTAGAGCATCTTAAAAGAAATTACTACTGGCCTACTATGAAACGCGACGTGACTAATTACATAAATGACTGTAACCTTTGTCAAACTGCAAAATATGCAAGAAATAAACCATATGTTCCTATCGTGCTTACCGAGACCGTCGGAAAACCTTTTCAGCTTTTACATGCCGACTTATTTAAATATGATAATCACACCTTCCTTACAGTGATAGACGCATTTTCAAAATTAGGACAAGCTTTCCCAGTTCAAGGAAAAACAGCTATAGAAATTTGCAACGCTTTGATTAAATATTTCTCATTTTACGGCATACCCGAAAAAATTACAATGGACAATGGACGAGAATTTAAAAACGAGACAGTACAAGAACTTCTAAAATCTCACAAAATTCAAATTCACTTTACTACCCCTAATCACCATGAATCGAACTCTCCTGTTGAACGTTTTCACTCTTCATTAATAGAACATTTACGTTTACTCCAACAAAAACATACAAATGAAAATGTAACAAATCTAATGACTTACGCAATAATTGCCTATAACAATTCTATTCATTCTTCAACAAAGTTCACCCCTTTAGAATTAACATTAGGTCATACAAATTCACGTGACCCCTCACTGCTAATAGAAAGTTCGTTTTATGCAGATTACGTAAGTTCCCATAGAGATAAATTAAAAAATCTTTATGAAACTGTTTCCGAAAATCTTATAGACCACAAAAGAAAGTTCTTGGAAAACACAACACTCAGGGACCAGACCAGTACCAGTTCAAAGTAGGACAGACTGTATACAAAACTAATATTCAAAGAAATAAAAAAGAAAATAAATTCATTGGACCGTACGAAATTTTAGGAATTCTCGAAAATAATAAAGTAAAAGTAAAAAATAAGAAAAATAAAATTTTAGTAGTTCATACTAAAGAATTAAAAATTCCGGTTTTAGGCTCGTCATCGGAGCAGGAGCTTTAATGCCAAAATTTCACAACCTTAATGAAAATCCAGGACTTCTACCTTTAAAATTAGGAAATGCAAAAGTCACCACTGATAAATGGTCATTTATTCAAACTTTTGATGTAACAAAAATAGTTGAACAATTTTACACTATTCATGGCAAGTTTTCAGAACTCAAGAATAGCTTTAATTACTCATCTACTTATAAAAAAGAATTTCATAACTCCTACAACTTAATTAATGTTTTGGAAAACAAAATTATTTCACAAATTAATCAAATAAACCCAATAATAAGAAAGAAAAGAGGCATACTTGATCCCTTAGGCACTTTAATTAAAACAATAACTGGAAACTTGGATCAAACAGACGCACAAAAATATGATTCAGCTTTATTTACACTTTCACAAAATGAACAAAAATTGAAGACTCTTGTAAAAGAACAAATAACCCTTTTGGAAAGATCTATTACCAAATTTAAGAATACTACAGATTTACTTAGCCATAACGAGGAAGTATTAGATGCTAGATTGAAAAACGTAGAAGAAGTTATTAAAGCAAACAGTATAGAAACTATAGAAGTTTTCAGATATTTTGAAATAGATATGGTAATCTCTCAGATATCACTGGCATATCAGACGATATACGACATTTTAGAAAAACTTGAAGTTGCAATAACATTTTCAAAATTAAATACCTTACACAATTCAATAATTGAGCCGCCAGATTTATTAATAGAATTAAAATCAATCAAGAAGCATTTGTACAAATTCAAATTACCTTTTGACACTATTACTGAAAACATATTATTATTTGAAAAAATAGTAAACATAAAAAGTTACAGCAAAGGAAATCAATTAGTCTTTATAATAGAAATTCCATTAGTGCTTCAAGAAAATTACAGCTACTATCGACTTTATCCTATACCAACTCCCTCGAAAAACAATAAATTCAAACTAATCCTTCCTACCTTCTCCTTAATGAGCAATATTATATCTCAACGGACAAGCAATGCCAAGAAATTACCACCGAAGAATACCTGTGCCATGAACATAGTCCAGCCAAAATAGAAACTAACGCTCCATGCGAAGTCAGTCTTTTAAATTTTATCAAAAACTCCACGTCGTGTCAACAAATTCCTGTAGAAGTTCCCGAACTCCGAGTACATAAGATGGAAAACAATCAATGGTTAATTATCGCCCCCAAAGAGACTATAGCTACCCTATTCTGCGGATCCAGTGAACAAAAACTACCCTTAAACGGAACCTTTCTGTTAGAAATGGAAGTGAACTGTGAAGTGCAAGTGAATGACTTTAATATTAGAATTTATCAAAGCTCAAGAATTAATTATAAAAATATTGTTTTACCTAGTTTAAATTTCGAAAATAATGTTCATTCTGATTTGATTGTTAATTTTAGAAATTTTAAATTGAATTCTGTAAACACAAATGAATTTAATAATATCAAAAATGCTTTAGATTTGCAAAAAGAAAAATTAGAAAATATTTCTGAAGTACCGATTCATTTTAACCAACTTAGTTTCTGGACTATATTGATTTACCTCATAATAATAATAACCTTACTCTCATTTTTAATTAAATTTTTCTATCAAAAACATATCGTAAAAAAGCAAAAGGAAAAAGAAAATAACAAAGATATCTTTTGAAATATTTTAACAATTAACAATTTAAAATCACCTCGCACCCTGTGCTCGTTTCTAAGGGATGGAGGAGTTACGTTCCCACGAGAGGAAGCAAATCCAGAAATTAAGTGTAATATGATTTTGTATACTCAACACTTCTCTAATGTTATAAAAGATGTAAAAACCCCAGATGTAACCAGTCTTGTACTCCGTTCTCTAATAAATTGTTTTTAAAAAGCAATTGCCGTGGTCTCGTATCGTAATTCGCGCATTATATACCGTTGTGGTCACCGTAATTTGAACTTTACTTAAGAGAGCAATCATGAAACATGTAACTTTTGATGAAACTAGAAATCAAAGACATATTATGGTTGCATGGTCCTTCGCGTATCAAGAGGCTAGAAAACCAGAAGACAACATTTTGGATCAAACACGATTCAAAGATAGAATAAAATTAATGGATCAAACTTTACATAGTGTGTTAAGTACTGTACATAGACAAAGAATATACATATCTCGTTTTAAGTAAATAAAACAAATACAGTAGGCTAAAAGTAGTTTTATTTTTAAAAAGTGTTAACTACAAGGTTATTTAATAATAAAATTGTCTTTGTATAATCATCTACTTGCGCAGATGATCAGTTTTTACAGCAGGGGCCACTTTCCTAACCGAGAAGAGCATTTGGATCGTTTTCATATTTGATGGCAAAAACCCAGAACAAATTTGCTGCAAAGTTGGTGCGAGGCATTTTGAGACGTTTTCTAACCGCCAGATCACTTTCAATAGAAAGCTTTTACAGTTGTTGCAAATAAAACATATGTCGGTCTTTCATTACGAATTGAAACCCACTCGTATTTCATACATGAATTTTTATAAACTCTTGGAGTTGCTTGAATTTAAAGTTTATATGAATAGAACCAGTCAGCAATGGGTTTCGAGAAATTATTAGGTAACAGACTTCACGTCGAGGTCCAGCTTACTAAAATCTTAATGTAAACTAACTGTTTATTGTAGCGTTCAAAATCTAAGTCTGCGTATAAACTAGTGGATACGGCAAGCCTCAGTTAACGAATATGTAAATAAACGAGTGCGGGGAAATAAATTAGAGGAACGACTGCCGTTCAAATATTTCCAAAGTAAATATTTTTATGTTCTCGTAAAAATCTATCGAAAACTAAACACCTGTTGACACTTAAAATATGTATACTATTTTACAGGTTCCTTATTCACTGCTGAAATATTGAACAAAATTAAACACTTGCTAATAAGAAGGATAAAACCACAAGTTTCAGAAAATTCACAATTTTGGCAAATAAAGCCATAGAGTTAAAAAAAATTTAAAGTCATAAAATGCACGTAACGATAAAATTCTCACCTTTATTTACTGTTGGTTAAAACCACAAGTTTCAGAAAATTATGAATAATTTCTCATAAAAATGTTCTAGAAAAGTTATACGACGTACTTGTAGAGAACTTGTACTTTTCAACAATCTGTAAATAAAATTATTGTCCTTATTTGATTATGAATAACGTAGCATCGAACGAAATAATTTATATCTTAGCGGGCACGCGTGAATTTGAAGACAGACGAGTGCTTTGTATTTAGCCCGCTCCTATAAACAAAAACATGTGCGGTCGTTAGATCCTTTACCGGCGGGGATCGAGAGACCAGTCTAATGGAAGTTTGGCTTACGATTAATACTAGGCGCTACAGAAGCGGATATATAAAGCTATATCCAACGCCGAAACATTCAACACAAACAGCAACGAATTATGTTGTTGTCCAACAACGGCTTTTGTAAGGCTGGAGGCGGCAGTGCAGCGGTTGGATCTATATAAATATATTCTCGCCGAGCGCAACCTGATTTTAAACAAAACTGATGCTGTGCTTTATTTCATATTCACAGCGCTTGTAAGCATAAATTGAGTTTAAGACGTGGTTTCTGTGACACTATATTAAGGTAAACTGTTGTAACTACATTATAAAACAGTTGATGTAGTTGATTTTGTTAAACGTAATAGTTGTATGTTAAAAAAATTTAGTTAAAAGGTTGTATCTGACCTGAAATGGGGAAAATGTGAATTCCAAATCAATGTTTCAATGAATTTTTGAAGACTTTTGGAACTTAATATAAACTAAACAAGATCAACCTTAGACCATGTTTGAATAATATGATGTAAGTTGGTTTCTTACGAGGAACAAAATGTTAAAATATAAGAAGACTTCAATATTTTAAGTGCTAGTGCCTAGAAAGCAGGAGCGAAAAAACAAAAATGCAACGGTTTAGTATCACAGAATATCTGATAAGGTAACCTTGATTAATAGACTTAATTAGCGGTAGGTATAATGCCAGATTACTTTTCTGGATGAATCAAACAACAATACTAGGTAACAGGACTACTAAAATCATAGTTAATTTTAAGTTATAACATGCCTCTAAGTTTATAATACATAATTTTTATTTTTTACACAAATAATTTGTCATATTTGAATATAAACATGAAACATGTTAAGAAAAAGTCTCATTTCTACCATAAATTTGGGGTATTGTTCTTAAATATTAATTATAAGTCTAAATATACATATAAATTTGAAAACAAATGAATAACACGGTTGGTGAGAGCAAAACTATAAAACGTAAATATATAAAAACTGTGAAACTGTTAGAAACGACTATCTTCCGTGACAGGGTAGAGATAATTTTGCCTGATGTACATAGCCATTATATTATACGATTTAATGACTAAAAATAACAACTGGTGGACGATGACCCAACTACACAGAATTTTATAACTTTTACGGTGAAAATTGAGAGGTTATAAGTATAAACTAACCCGTTTTTAGTAAATTAAATTAGAAAGCCATCCGTCTTTAACATAGCAACATGTTTGAACAGCTTTATATTACCAATGTAAAAAGATGGACAAACCCGACAGATTTAGCTTCAAGTATTCAGATCCTAAGAGATGAACTACAAGCTTGTACTATAGATGCCCTACTAGAGTTAACCCAAAGAGTGCATGACGATATAGAATCACATCGTCAACATTATGAAAAATATAAAAATGGGTTAACAGCCTGCAGAAGTTACCTGAATGGGAACATTTTGATAAATCAACTGTGTAACTTATTATTAAAATATGATTTGGGAATCTACTTAGATGGTATACAACAATTTTTACCTTTAGAATTAAGAAAATAAAAAAATGTATTCGTGTTCTGTTTGATAAACGTATGGAAAAACTGTCGAATTTTGTAGTAGCTGTGTAAAGTGAGCAAATAAAACACTTTTGAAAAAGTTAAGTCTTTTATTTAAAATATTACCCATAGCAACAAATACAAGGAATTGAGTGGGGTTGCCTACGTAAAATGTAGATTTCTCTTGTCATGTCTATTATGCTTATATGTATCTAACATCGTATGTCGTCTAATTTTTTACTATATCATTAATGTTAGAGGATTATGGCAATGAATCCAAATTGATGAGATGAGTTGTGTTGGGTGCAAATAAAATTTTGTAGGAAAAACAACGCAAACATTTTATTAAGGGTATCTATACATATTGTTATAATTTATTTCTCCATAACAAATACAATTACATTTTTTAAAAAGTTGTTCTGAATTGGTGTCATAACAGAAAGCCGTAAATTGATTATTTTTCTTAATATAATCCACTAGTCTTGATGCATATCCTTTTCGACTATATTCTTCGTGCGTAAAAACCAAATTAAGATTGTTTGGGTTGGTGTGTTTTTTTAAAGGATCAAAATCCATTTTTGACGTTAGGGCAAATGAAACAGGCTTAGCATTAACATACAATATATAGCATGATATTTTCCTATCTTGACTCCATTGCTCGAACATGTTTTTTGCAATATAATTTCTCACAACAACTTGTCTTATTTTGTTTACTGCTTGTCCACCAAAAAAGAATCTGATCTCCACGTTGTCGGTATTTTTAACTGTCTCCATTCCTACGTTGAATTATCTCTTTCAGGAAATTCAAACAACCTGTTTTGCGATAACCACGTATTCAGAAAATTTGTGACATTAACAACTCCACATTATTTAACTTTGATAATTCAAGGGAACTTTTATCCTCGAGAACAGTCGGAGCACAAATGACTATACAATCGTAACCATATATACTAATAGCAGTTCTATCTGGACTGGACGTATTATGAGTTTAGTTTCTGCGAAAAAGCATAAGACATACATGTTTTATAGAAATTCAGGGTTGACAGGACAGCTCTTTTATAACAATCATAATGTAACAATCCACCGAACCAAGAAACTAGTGAAACCCAGAGTTTTGATTTTTTAAAATATTTACCAACCTATACAGGGTTAACACTTAGTACAAAAATTTTTATGGCAGATAAAGAAAAATTAGACTTGCCAAAATAAATTTTCAAAAATTTTCTAACATTTGTCTTAAGCCTAAATTTTTTTTCAAATTGTATTAAACCCCTCAAAAAACGCCGCCTATGGACGCCCGCGCGACATGTCTAAAAATTTCGCGTATGTCAATAGCGCGGCGTTGCCACGTCTATAAATTTATCCGAGGATTCACCACACGATTTCCTTTTAAAAACGATTACTTTCTAAGGAACATGTAGAATGCCTATCAAACACCTACCTTACTGACATTTCCAGGATTGTTTGCACCATTTTCCGTTTTCTTGCTTTTTTACATTAAAAGTCACACAACACAATATTCACATTTTCTAAATCTGTTGGGGATCTCTTGGTTTCCCTCTGCTATTCCTTTTGTTTGAAGCGAGGTACTCAGCCTGACGACCACGACGAGGTGGATCCCCTCCGCCAGGAAAACCCCGAAGCGTAACCAAAAAATCACAACTGCACTAGCACACATTGCACAAATGCACATGCAAAGCACTACAGTAGCTGTTCAAAGAGGCCGCCGTTAACTTCGATGCACAAATTCACTCGGTTAACTAAAGAAGTCCGGATACGTGCAAAAAGTCCATGATTATTCCGGATTTGAACAGCTGCACCTTCAATTCGTTCACGTAACTGCTGCTCGTTGTCGATTTCCTGCTCGTACACAATCGCCTTCATGAATCCCCAAATACAAAAATCCATTGGATTCAAGTCTGGTGATCGCGGCGGCCATGCAATTGGCCCTCCTCGTCCGATCCAACGGTTGGGGCATTGGTCGTCTAAAAGTGCACGAACAGGTCTCGCAAAATGGGCTGGTGCACCATCGTGCATAAACCACATGTCATGTAGTACTTGTAGTGGCAAATTATCAAACAAAACATTTGTCAGAAAATACAAGTATCGTTCAGCGTTTAAATTTTCCGGTAGAATGTATGGTCCAATTAATCGATCTCCATAAACTCCTGCCCAAACATTGATGGAAAACCGACGTTGGAAATTAAACCGCCGAACAGCATGTGGGTTCTCATCGGACCAAATATGGCTGTTGTGTCTAAAAAAAAAACAAAAATTAGAAATATTCACAATTTTGGCGAAGGCGTTAGGATTGACATAGCCAATTTTATAATAAATAAAAAAGATAATATGGAAGAGAGAAAGCTATAAGTAAGTAAAAATTTACATACGTGTTTAAAACCCCAGCACGTATGAAGCAGCATTCGTCTGTCCAAAGAATGTTGAAAACAAAGTTTGGGTCTTATGCGATTCGATCACGTAGCCAAGTGCAGTAGGTCATTCTCACCGGAAAATAATTTGCTTCTAATGCTTGGACCTTTTGTATGTGATAAGGGTGAAGGCCGTTTTCCCTTAGAATCCTCCATGCCTGTAAATAATTTTATTGTTACATTTTAAATTTTATGTAGGTATTAGGTGCAAGCAAAGACAATCCCATCACATGGGATAGTCTTTGGCAGAAGTCAGTTTTATTGGTTTTATTTTACTTGCCTTGTTCTGAGATATTCCCAATCTCCTTGCAATAGCTGTAGTGCTTATGGAAGGTTGCTCTTCCACCAAATCAAGCACTGACTCAACATCGTCCATGTTCATTTGCCCTCCAGGTCCACCCCTTCGAGCTTGCAGAACACCAGTGTTTCGCATACGTTGTACAATGTTCACGAAAGTACGTGGGTTAGGCATATTTTCCCTGTTAGGAAAACGAATACGGTATTCTGCTGCAGCTCGATGTGCACTTTCATCGCATCTCCCGTACATTATAACCATGTCCGTTAACTCGGCGTTCGAATACTCCGGCATTTTCACAAAGACGCTGAACGATTTGCCGCGAAAATCAAGACCAAACTGGGAAATAACGCGATGTTACATTCGTAAATGCCCTCCGTCGGCTACTAGCCAAACTTCTAAAGGTTTGTTCCAACAGGGCCAATAACCGTGCTCAAGCACGTTCAGCGCATGCGCACTACCCCACTGGCTGTTCCAACTGAATTATGTACCTACCGACACGGGACGATACACGCACTGTTCCAGCCGATTTATGGATCATTTGTGTATCGTCCTTGTACGATAAAAACGGTGCCTGGTCTAAAGCAATAACCGCGTGTACTGACATGCGCAGTGTATAGTCGTGTGACAGAGATAAACAATAACCTCATATTTTTGTTTTTACGTAGATGGTTTTAAATCGATGGCTGGGATCGTGTTTTTTATTTCTTGTTGGTTTTTGGCTTGTTGGGTAGGGCGGGGAATCGTTGAACAATAATTTTTTAGAGTGAAAAGTGAGGTTAGCCCACCGAACATTCGGTTAGCCACATATTAAACACGCAGGTTAGGTGCGGTCACAAAACGTGATTTGGTCGATTTGATTCACAATCCGTTCCATCTGAAATTTTCTTTGGGATCGCACATGAACGGTGCAAAACTAGCGCATGCGTTCTTTAAGGGTTATCATCTAGTTCATGTACAGTTCTGTGACGGTACGTAAATTCGAGTTGGAACAAATGATCCCAAAGAAAATTTCAGATGGAACGGATTGTGAATCAAATCGACCAAATCATATTTGTGACCGCACCTAACCTGCGTGTTTAATATGTGGCTAACCGAATGTTCGGTGGGCTAACCTCACTCTTCACTCTAAAAAATTGTTCAACGATTCCCCGCCCTACCCAACAAGCCAAAAACCAACAAGAAATAAAAAACACGATCCCAGCCATCGATTTAAAACTATCTACGTAAGAACAAAAATATGAGGTTAATGTTTATCTCTGTCACACGACCATACACTGCGCATGTCAGTACACGCGGTTATTGCTTTAGACCAGGCACCGTTTTTATCGTACAAGGACGATACACAAATGATCCATAAATCGGCTGGAACAGTGCGTGTATCGTCCCGTGTCGGTAGGTACATAATTCAGTTGGAACAGCCAGTGGGGTAGTGCGCATGCGCTGAACGTGCTTGAGCACGGTTATTGGCCCTGTTGGAACAAACCTTGTATGTACAGTTGCCTAGCTAGTAAGTTGTGAAATGACGAACGGGGCAACGGGGAGCAGTCGAAAAAACGTTTCATAGACTCGACCGGGCCGATACGTCGCTTAATTCATAGCGCCGAGGCTTCAGAACAATAAATCCTTTATCTATGCTTCAGAAGAGGTTAGATGGTGGACAAGAATTCGTCAGAGGAGCTCCGGGGGTATTAAGGGAGACCGCTTGTGGTGTCGCGGTACTCAGCTTTCCGCGAGACTAGGAACCGGTCCGGATACGAGCTAAGGTAAGGGGAATCTAATAGCGCTGCATCTGTACAGATTCAAATCGATTGTTATTTATGTATTTTTTAAATTTGTTTGAGTAAAAAGGTATTTTCACCGTTCCTAAATCAACGGCAACACCGCGGAAAATCACTTCAGCTGTCAGTACCTTCAGAAGCCAAATTGGATGACGTCATTAAAGGCGGGGATTTACAGGGAAAATAGGGGTCTTTACCCGTTTTTTGAAAGATCGCAAAAAAAATCTAAAAATATTTTTCTATGTTTTCTTAAGCCACCCTGCGCACGTGGTAAAATTTTTTTTCATAGTTAACCCTGTATAAAAACTTTTCTCTATAGAGGATTTGATTTATTTACAAAAATAAATTCTAGTACATAGTAGAGGATTTATGAATTATTAGCTATATTTTAAAACGTATCAATTATTATTAAATATGTATCTTAAATAATTCAAGTTATGACCATAGGCAGAAATATTAATAGTACAAATAAAAACAAAATTAAGGCTCCAAAACTTAACTACAATGATGCTTTTTTATCCACTAGTACTGGGGTCTCTCTGGTGGTAATATTGCGAAATTACTGCACATTGTATTGTTATTGTCCAAAAAACATTTTGCAAACCTTAAAACCTAACGCTTTGCAGTCTTCGAACGATTGCTAAATATTTTATGTTGCTCTGAAATGTGTTTTATTTTATAGCTATTATAGTTTCGAGAAAAAATGTCTATCTAACACTCAGAATCTACACTTTTAAAATTATACAATTCAAAGCCCCGGTACATAATCAAGGCTTTTACAAGGCCTCAGCTCCTACTTTGTTGTTCACTGAATAGTATTTTCTTGTTTATAAATATAGCATTGCCTCCGGGTAACTGTATAACTTGAAACTTTCAGCGACCTGTTAAATCTGCTGCCGCAAGTTTTTGTCGGCTTTCGAAACATATATGTCACAAGCTTAGCTCGGTCAATTCAGTGCTCACATTAAAAACAGTTAAATGAACACTGCTGCTATAAGAAATGAAACAGAGTACGAGTTTCCAGATAACGATCGCTTGTTTGCAGTCTCTATATAGTATAAACAGGATATAAATACCGTGATGGCTGTACCTACAGTTTATTTAAGCTAGTAAATGAGTTTTATCCCAAGGAATTGTCAAAATTAAAGTGATGCATATGGTTATAGCTCCCCCAAAAAGTTTTATGTCTCTTAACAATTTAAATAAGAGGCACGTGCGAGTTGAAAATTTTTTCTATGTTGAATATAATCAACAATTTGATTTGGGAGAGATCGCTGGAGCATAAGACGTTGTAAATAAAGAACGTTATGAAAAAACCTCATGTCAGCAAAGAGGGAGATCCATTCCCCACGTTATAACAGTATTACGACCTCAAAAAGCACCTGTAGTGTACAACATATTCCTTTGAATTAAGAGTTATGTCATAAGTTTGGGGGGAATTTGGAAGTTTATGCAAAATGATAGGTCTTTATGTGAATAAATTTTAATTTTCTGAAGTGTAATTATATTTTAAACCCCGATCAATCTAATTGACATTTATTACAATATAGATGTATTTTGAACTCATTTTAATAGAAATAAGTTGCTAGCTGACCTGTCTATAAGAACATATTTTTAAATAAGAACAATGTAAAATGGTTAATTTGCAGTTACCTGTGGAAAATATACCTAGTACTTATTAAATTATAAATTCAAATAGAATAAATAATAACTGATATAATTTGAGAGAGAAAAGCTAGTTATAAATGAAAAAATTGAGAAAAAGGTACTTGGTAGCACCATATAAAATTATATTTTTACCAGAGTAATACACAGAGTGTAGTAAATTACATGAAATTTAAACTATTAATACTTTGATTAAAAAAGTTCTCTACACTATATTAAAAACTTATGTATAGCGCTGTTTCAAACGATCGCCTCTGATGTCACACGAATAAATAAATTTACACGGTGGATTAATGTTACCATTGTTGCAGAATCTTCTATAAAATAAAAACATGTAAATCTGTTATCTGTATATTCAAAATAAAATATTTCTTTGTTAGGTCTCTCTAATTTGATAAGTTCACATGACATATTTCCATACATTTTCCTAAGAAAAGCGAGTCTAAAAAATCAGGCAAGAGTATTTGGTATACCTTTTGTTTGAAATGAAGTCCATGGCTAGTTGTAGTGTAAGCAAAAACCCCATTAGATTTTTCAGTTTTTCTTTATATGGTATGTGGTTCGCTTTGGAGCTAAAAATTTTATATTTTCATTCTTACATACGTTACAAAATTCTCTTCCAAAATAATATCTAGAATTTTCGCAGTCGGTTGATCATCCCATAATTCTAAAATAGTGTTTATTCTTCTACAATTCATCTAATGGTCTGTGCAGTGTCCTACCATTTTCTTCATATGCATTTAAATTTCATGTTATCACAAACAAATCTAGAATCTAGAAAATATTCTCTCCAATTTAAAAAGGAAACACTGATTTACCAACCTTTCACTTAAAAAAGACATATTACTCATAAATTTTTATTTTGCATTTTCTGTATAAAATTAATACTAACAATTTTTTATTCTTAGTGTACCATTTTCTTCATGTGCATTGTTTCATGTTATCACAAATCTACCTATAAAATCTGTGTTAATAGGATAAAACTGCTAAATACTATACGCAAAGACAATTAGTTACCGTAAAAAGGAGGTAAATAGTAATAAAGGTGGTTATTTAAAATTTATAATAATAACCACAGAATACCCCCTATAAACTATAATAAGTTGCCATTTTTTATCGAGTAGCATCACTTCAGTCCGTAAACAACAATGAAATATGACGTCATGCTCGGGTCTTTAATATAATCAGCGTCCAGGTTAGACATATATCGCCAAATACGATTCATTAAAATTTGCTAAGAGAAACATATAGAACCCCTTTGGTTAGTGAGCGATTTTGCTTTCTCCCTATATTTTATTATCAAATATTACTCTGTTATACCCAACTTTTAAAGTCCTTTCTTTGGAAACATTCTATTTTTTAGTACCTTTGCAGATGAACGTTTGAAAGTTTTTGACTAAGCTTGTGATTAACGTCTATGAAGGTTTTTAAAATAACAAACAACTATGAAAAGTTGACAGGTATGTAGAAAGCTCTTTTTATTTCCGAGATAGCTGACTATGACATTCATATATGTATTATTTAAAGCTCCTTGAATAATATGAGAAAATACAATTTTATGTCAAATTTGTGTGTTTTATTTGAAATATATTAGCTCATATAGGTAATCATTATGAAAAATATTCAAATTTCTATTCATTTGTATAAACTGTATGAATTAAAACTTATTTTGTTTTTATGATTTCAGAGGCGTATTTCTTATATTAAAGGTTGATATTTTCTTTCATGGTTAACAATTTTTACTGTCAGATACATAATCATGATAACGACTTTAGTAACACTGGTTTGCCTCCACATTTTTAGTTGAATATTTCAACCCATAGAGTATTCCCAGAACAATCTATACAAAATACTAGATGTTCACAGGTCACCAACAAAGTTTCTATATTTGTCTCTTAACAAATTTTACATAAAAGTGACATTCCCAATTTTTTAGGTCTTTTGTGTATAAAAACTTTTACGGTTGTTATTTTAAGTTATTTCTTCAAATATTACCATCAGTCTTAAGTCTAACCAGAGACAATTTCTTGATATACCTACCTATAAAAATCTCAGAGGTGTTTAAAACGTCATGAAGAAATGACAGAAAATACGAAGTAACGTGTTTGTGTTTAAATAACTATAAAATAGTGTGCTTTGTGGCATATTAATATAATAATAGAATTTTATCGGTTAGTTTATACCCTAGAAAAATCAATTCATTGAAATGTTTATTTTCTTGAACTCGACCCCTCTATGTATTAACAAATGTTTGCCCTCTTAAGTATATAATTTTCAACCGGTTGATAGCCGATTCAGTGGTTCATTAGGCATCGCTCCACGTGTAGCATTTGTCTTTGCTGTGCAAATGTAAACACCGAGACTCTTGGTATGTTTATTATTTTAGCACTTCCAGCTCGGCTTTCAACTGCCCCGATTTAGTTATAGCGTCGATGGAAGAAGGAACAATCAACGGTTATAGCATATAAAATACAAATATATAAGGGAAAGTTAAATGGACGACCTTGAACGATGTTATATTTCACACAACAACCACTTGTGGCGCTGTAGCTAGTTTATATTTGACAGATGTTAAATGTAAAGAAATCAATACATATACATAATGTATCTTTATGTATATGAATCAGTAAATTAGGTTAGGAAGTTAGGTTATATTTGGCGGCAGAAAAGCAAAAGGAAAATACCTAATTTTCCTTATAATTTATTAAGTTTTAAGTTTTTAATAAATTATTATCTGGAGATAAGGCTGGCCCGTGGTAATCTAAGTGCAGAGTCGTCATGAAGTATTATTTTTGATGCGAAAAACTTGTGATATCCTTTGTTGAAAATTTCCAAGAAGATATGAAGATATGGGAGTTATTACTGATACTGATGCTGAGAATTTCAAGTTGGGGTTAGTAGTACTATTATTTTTTTTGTGAAATATTAAATATTTTGCTTACTTTCTTTCAGCTATAAACGATCGTTTAAGACTGGATGTAGAGGCTGCACAGTTGATTTTGTTTCTCGACAAATTGTTTCATAGCCTCAATGCCAATTCTAAAAATGCCCCAATTTGAGGTGTTTTTTAACGAGGGAAGAGGTTGCTGGTGTAGCTCCAAAGAATGTTCTATGGTAGTGACAGCCATATTGAATTTCCCATTTCGCATTTTTCTCCTTTAATATTGGATAAAAATGAACCATTCTTTTACTAATCCGCTTATTTTTTACATAAGAATTGCAGATGATAAGAATTTTTGCAGTTTTGAAAGAAATAAAAAAAATAAAACCTGGATTTTTTTCAAAACAACATAAAAGGTATCAACTGCAATTCTGTGAAGAAAATTAAACATATTTTACCTCTTGTAAAAATGTTTAAAACTTAGCCGTTTTTAAATGATTTGCGAAATAGCGAAAATAATATTCAGTGCTTGATTGCTACCGTCCTCTACCGGCGATGCGGATTTCAGATAGTCTAGGTCGCAATCGCGCTAACGTGACGGGATAAATGGGTTAGTTCGATTTCTGGTGAAGGTGCCGGTGGGAATTTGAAGTTTGGCTGTTTGGTCATCTATTTACATTTACTTGGGATTATAATGTATTTTATATTTATATTATTATTATAGGTATTATATGAATACATGGGTGACCTTATTTAACTGATTGTGGCCACTTTGTGTATAATGCTTTATGCTATTTTTCTCTTTCGTCGATTTTGTTAATTGCTGTAATATTTGTTTGTACAGTTGCGGAGAAAACAATGAGATGCTTAACACTGAATCAACATCAAAACTATAAAAATACCCATGCATTCGATATTAATTTAGAAAACAGCAACATATATTCTCAGCAGCCACAAATATTCAAGGACGCCTAAAAAAATTACCAAGGAGTTTTTTTATTACTTAAGAATGTTCTATGGTAGTGGTGGCCATATTGAATTTTCCATTTCGCATTTTTCTCCTTTAATATTTGATAAAAATGAACCATTCTTTTACTAATCCGCTTATATTTTACATAAGAATTGCGGATGATAAGAATTTTTGCAGTTTTGAAAAAGCAAAAAAATTAAAACATGGATTTTTTCAAAACAACATAAAAGGTATCATCCGCAATTCTGTGAAGAAAACTGGAGGTGTAAATTTAAAAAACTGAGTTATATTATAGTTTGATGGTAATTTTGGCAAGACGCCCAAAGTACGGTACCTAAATAACCAGTTAAGTTGGCCCTATACACTATACAGTGTGTTTCACTTTAAAACGGACAATTGCGTATTTTTCGAAATTTTGGTCGATCTTCAAAATTATTTTTTTTAGCATATCGTATTCAAAGAGCTCTACCCTTTGGGCTACAGTTTTTTTTTTATATACGATCATTCCATGGCCTACTGCAATCAAACGAAGACCCCAAAAATCACGAAATCGTGTTAGGCATTTTTTGTTTGAAAAATAATCAGTTCCATAGAATTCAGCTTACCTCAGATGCCTATTTCCGCGGTTTCAATATTCTAGCACTTACAGGGTGTTCAGAAAATAGGGAAAAATTTTGAAAAAATTGCACTTTTATGAGTGCTTTGTATGAAACACGGGCCTTATTTTGTGAATGTTTTTTCACAAATCGAAAAGGTCTTGGCCAAGGTACTATTACAAATGATTTCGTATGTCTACCTCATACAGGGTGTTCGGAAATAAAAAGCCAATTTGCCCATTTTTTTTTAAATTCTGGTCGTAAATTCAAAACTTTTTTTAAATTTTGGTAGCTTCTTCTAATGCTCCTTACAACCTGTATACATTTCTCCAACCTTTTTTGCAATTAGCAGTAACCCTCTGCAGCTATTCTCCTGAAATCGAACGACACACATTCCAATCAATTTTTAAGGGGAAGAACAGCAAGCTGCAGAGGGTTACTGCTAATTGCAAAAAAAATGTTGGACAAGTTATAACGAGGATTAGTAAAAGCTACAAAATTTAAAAAAGGTTTGAATTTACGACAAGAAATTGAAAAAAAAAAATTAGCAAATTCGCTTATTCTTTCCGAACACCCTGTATGAGATAGACATACCAAATCATTTGTAATAGTACCTTGGGCAAGACCTTTTCGATTTGTGAAAAAACATTCACAAAATAAGGACCGTGTTTTATACAGGGCACTCCTAAATGTGCCATTTTTTTTTAAATTTGGCCCTATTTTCTGAACACCCTGTAAGTGCTAGAATATTGAAACTGCGGAAATAGGCATCTGAGCTAAGCTGAATTCGATGGTACTAATTATTTTTTCAAACAAAAAGTGCCTAACACGATTTCGTGATTTTTGGGGTCTTCGTTTGATTGCAGTAGGCCATGGAATGATCGTATATCAAAAAACTGTAGCCCAAAGGATAGAGCTCTTTGAATACGATATGTTAAAAAAAATAATTTTGAAGATCGACCAAAATTTCGAAAAATACGCAAATGTCCGTTTTAAAGTGAAACATACTGTATATACATCTATTCATTGAAAACATCACACTTTTTCCTGCGTTCCAAAAAAAGGGGCCATATCGGAGAAACGTGAAAATCGACTGGTTGGTCCGAAAATGGAGATTCTAATTCTTATCAACTCCGTTTTCATATTTTCGAAAATAAACCTGTTTTTTTTACTTTTGTCAACTAATCGCAAAAACGTTGCACCTATGCTTTAGTGATAGATTTTGCCCCTTTTGACATCCTGATTTTAGGCTAACAATATTACAATTTATATTCCCGCAAAATATCACATCCAAGGCGAATTTGTTTTGCTATTTACATCTTACACCAATTCATATGCGCCAACCATGTATAGGCACCTAAAAAGTGAGTTTGTTTTCATCCAACTATTGTTCTACCACTTCTAGACGTCTAGAACGAGCTATAAGCTGTGCTATGGGGCTATGAGCTATGATGGAGTAATAACATGAGTATAGGTATTTTAAAATTTTTAATTATTTATTATTATTATATATTACAGTACATACCATTGGGATACCCGAAACGAATATTTCAGAATCTAGTTGGCGTAGGAATTATTTGACATTTCCATTGAAAAGCTCACATCGAGAAATGTAAGATTTCCAGGTTTCATAAATTTTCCATTACATATAAAAAAAGTTATGAACGAAGAAAGAAAACGCATATTTTCAGTTTTTCAGCAATATTTCTGGAAGTACTCAAGATATCTTAGATTTCTATTCAGATTATTGAAAGGCATACAAAAACGCAACTTTTCTCTAATTTAACCCACGCTGTATCTCTTACCGTTTCGGATATCCCAATGGTATGCACTGTAAGAGTGACCACCCTGTATACCTAGTTATTACCTAAATATTACTTTACTTATTTTACTGCCTATTCTAATATATTTTTATATTATATGGCAATACACTATTATTCATTCTGTGATGGTAATCTATGGCATTTTATCACAGAAAATCTTCGTACTATATTTTCTGCGATTTTATTCTGTATTCTCAGGTTGTCAGCGCAAAAATAATCGCCCTGTACCATTGTTTTGGTGGTTGCAGCAGTCGCCGACTGGCCCGTAACTCCTCCTTCCTCCCCTCCCCGCCCCGCAGTGGTCTCGGTCTCACCAGTTTTTTTTGTTTTTTATATGACCAGCGCAGTAACGTGACCTACTTATTTATTATTGGCGTTGGGCGCGAAATACGGACTTTTATAGTTCTGATATATAGTTCAGTTGTGATCCGCCTTTAGTTGTTTCCACTACACTATAATACTATCGTTTATTTTTGTACTCTTTGTGCCAATTTGGAACTATGTACATTACTATCGTGTCTTTACCTTTTGTTGCGTGTATTTTGGTGGTTTTGTTTAGGTATGTAGGTACCTACCATCGCCATGAGAAGACTACAAACAACCAAGAAATATTATTTGTCAGTTAGGAGAAAAAACAAACGATTGGCGAAACTAAGGTACGTAAAGCAAAACGAATGTTTTAGTGTATGCAGCTCAAACTAATCACAACACTAGGTATTTGCAGATTTTACAACATCGTAACTTCGCAAAAACCCGTGGAAAACCGACATTCTCCTAGATTTATTTTCGCCCGACATTCGGCGCCGAAAACGTACAAAATATTGTGGTCATTAGTTTGAGCTGACAAAAGGAAATTTGAAAATTTATTTTCTCGGCAACTAAATACCTACGTCCGCCACGAATCTGACATTCGTGTTCAAGGATCTCGAAAATTACATTTTACAATAACAATAACCATAAAAGAATCTGCTACGACGTAGATTCTTCTATGATATAACTATATAGGTAGGTAGATAACACTATGAAAAATGTTCCGTCTCTCTGTCTACAATAGCAACTATTGCAAAACCAAGTAGGTTATTGTCAACATTTTGTAATATACCTACGTAGGTACCTACATAAGTAGATGAAGGGAGATTTTTCTAACTTTACGAATATTAATTTCACCCCTGCTCCTATATACCTAATAAGCCTTTATACTCCTTATTTTTGGAGATAGGTATACCTATTTATTAGCACAGAATATCTAAACAGCTGATGTAATGTATTAAAAAATAGACAATAAAAACCCAGAAATATAAAAATAACGTAGGTTACAGGGTGACCCATTCAAGGTTACCCGCCCCCTTATTGCGTTTTGGGTTATATTTTCATTTTTTTTTTACCTGAAAAAAAGGTGAAACTTCCGCCCGGTGTATTTTCCTCGATTTTTTTTGAAATTTTGGCTACCCCCTATTTTCGGGGTCCCTGAACACGAATCTGAACTTAGTTTTTGGTGCTCGGACGTAGGTAGTTTCCGAAAAAATGAATTTTCAAATTTCCTTTTCACACGTCACTTTTTACGGTGATATTTGTGGTTATCGAGATTAATTTTTACTGTACGGAGCTGAAACTAATCACCACACTGTTTTGCACCTTTTGAAAGATCTTCGCCCGACATAGCCAAAATTAGCGTACGGCCCGAATATCGGGCGAAAATAGCGTGTACGTAAAGACGCCATAAATCTTTCAAAATTTCGGTTTTTCTCCGGGTTTTCGCAAAGTTTCGATGTTGTAAAATAGTGTGGTGATTAGTTTGAGCTGCGTACAGTAAAAAATCATCCCGATTATAACCACAAACATCACCGTGAAACGTGAGGAAATTTGAAAATTCATTTTCCCCGAAAATACGTCCGAGCACCATAACCAATGTTAGATTCGTGTTCAGGGACATCGAAAATAGAAGGGTAGCCAAACTTTAAATAAAAATCGGGGGAGATATACACCGTCCGGATGTTTTTCCAAAGGAGAACATCGTATATAAAAGTTTGGGGGTTAGGTGTGTTTTTATTACAATATCACCCTATACAGGGTGATTCACGTAAGTGGTTCATTAGAAGTTTACGGAGAAGGAGTGCGAATTTTAATTTGAAATTTTGGTTACTTATATAACAGGTTGTAAACTTTCTTTCTAAAATATTTTCAACTTCCGATCACTTCCGGTTATACCGGAAGTCGATAGCAACTTTGTTATTTCAAATAGAACACCCTACATTTTATTACACCATTTGGTTCCCTATCAAATTCCAAATCTTTTTTCTGAATAGAATGTGTACCCTATTCCTAACCCTTTTCGAGATATTCGCAAATTTTTGATTTTTTTGAGTGTTGCAGCCATCGACCATAGTGATGATAACTTTGAAATTTATGAATCTGGAAAACTGAAATTTTTGACTGTCGTAGGCGAAAGTCAACTTTATTAAATGGTCTGTATGTCATTTCAAAATATTGTACAGGGTGTTTGGGAAAAAAATCCCAATATCAATCTCGAAAAAATTGAAAAATCTCATTTTTTTCAAATGGAACCAATATTTTTTTATTGCACCATTGAAATGCTTGTGAAAAGACAGTCCAAAAAGATATAACACACTATATGTCTAAATGAAGCGGTTGCTTCGTTATTACGCAAAATACGTATTTTTGCTGCTCCATATCAAGAAACAACGGACCTTTTCTAATAGGCGGCCATGGATTTTTCATTTGTGATTGTCATTTATTGTGTTCCAAGATATTTTGAATATGTTTTACACTCATGGAGAGTGTAAAAGAATTTTAGAAAGAACAATTAGAGTTTTAAATGAAAGGCATTTACATTTACCATCTTTGACGAAAAGAAAATTCAGAAAGTTCGAAGGAAATTTCATAGTCCATGGCAAGGTCCAAACAAAGAGAAGCAAATGTAAATACGTAACAGGTAAATAGCATAATATGAATAAAGTGTTTTACTTATACCTATGTAGTTTCTTGTTTTTTCAAATGCATAATTATTATGCAATTGTTAGTATTATTTAATTTTGTATTGATGCTTCTCAGGGAAAAAATATTGTTAAATAGCCCTTAACCTTGTCATATAATTGCATTATTTCATTTTCCATGGCCCTCTATAATGTGACGCTCCTTGAGAAATGGCATCTTTGTTGATACAGAACAGAAAAAATACGTATTTTGCGTAATAACGAAGCAACCGCTTCATTTAGACATATAGTGTGTCATATATTTTTGAACTGTCTTTTCACAAGCATTTCAATGGTGCAATAAAAAAATATGGGTTCCATTTGAAAAAAATGAGATTTTCCAATTTTTCGATGTTGATATTGGGAATTTTTTCCCGAACACCCTGTACAATATTTTGAAATGGCATACAGACCATTTAATAAAGTTGACTTTCGCCTACGACAGTAAAAATTTCAGTTTTCCAGATTCATAAATTTCAAAGTTATCATCACTATAGTCGATGGCTGCAACACTCAAAAAAATCAAAAATTTGCGAATATCTAGAAAAGGGTTAGGAATAGGGTACACATTCTATTCAGAAAAAAGATTTGGAATTTGATAGGGGACCAAATAATGGTGTTATAAAATATAGGGTGTTCTATTTGAAATAATAAAGTTGCTATCGACTTCCGGTACAACCGGAAGTGATCGGAAGATGAAAATATTTTAGAAAGAAAGTTTACAACCTGTTATGTAAGTAACCAAAATTTTAAATCAAAATTCGCACTCCTTCCCCGTAAACTTCTAATGAACCACTTACGTGAATCACCCTGTATAATATATTTTTACTTTTTTGAAATCTACCCTTCTTCCCGATTACAAAGATATATAGTCATATGATTCCCCCAGCTGCTTGGAAGATATATGCCATTAAATTTTGTAAATTTTCAAAAATATAAATGTCAAAATTTTCGAAACTAGGAGACCCTAGCCATGGAAAACAACCCATAAAGTGTTACGTGTAAAATTTAAAAAGCAATGTTTTAGATTGCTCATTACTCGAGAGAAGAAAGATATTATAAGAAATGCCTATTTAGGCTACAAAAATATACAGGGTGACATTCTAATAAAAAATTTAAAAACAAAAAGTCGCTTAGTTCTGTTAGATAGATAAATGAGTTTCCTCAAGTTTCCCTTGCAATTATCCTTTATCCATACCTATTCCTACTTAGGTACCTACCTATTTTCAAGAATATTCAGCAATATATCAATTTTCTAAAATTATTTTCTTTCAATATTTTTTCACAGATTCACAAATAAAAAATTAAATAAAAATAAAAATTCATTCATTTATAGATCATTAGAGCAGTTATGAAGATCACAAGCTGAACCGGCTAGTACTTCCCAAAATCAAGAAGCTGACATTGTCCACGTTGAGCCAATAATAGCACAGTAAGTACCTAACTCTAATAGACCAGGGCCTAAGCCTTTGAAAATGGCAAAAAGTGAAAAAAAATAGAACGGTATAAAACCCATGGTTGGTAAGAAAATATAGCAAAATAACAGAATTTGAGGTACGGGGTGGAAGGGGCTGAACTTTTAGGGATGGAAAACGGTTTATCACGATTTCCGGCAAAACTACAACTCCTATCGAAAAAAGTTAAATGGCAAAGTTGTAGGTAATATAAAGATCTACACTTTTTCACATAACCTCAAAATATCCGCGAAAAATCGGAATAACCTATTTTTTGGTTTTTAATTTTTATCTCCCAGAACAAAAAATTCCACGAAATTTGGTGGAAACTTACCTTCTTATGTCCCGAACACGCTGTAATTTTTTCGAATCCAAATATTTATTTTTACCCCTTCTTTTGATTTTAAACCGAAAAAGTAACCTCATTTTCAATCAAAAATACCCACGTCAAAAAA
This sequence comes from Pseudeuparius sepicola, assembly GCA_963920635.1. Lineage (NCBI taxonomy): Eukaryota > Metazoa > Arthropoda > Insecta > Coleoptera > Anthribidae > Pseudeuparius > Pseudeuparius sepicola. The sequence continues at coordinate 37,280,276 of OY987302.1, read as the reverse complement.
GCTGCTTTTTAAAAAAAGTCGGTTCGCTTTTTGTTCGTTGGAACCTCTACTTTCTGATGGTGTGAAAAAATGTACATCGCTATGGAAAATTTTCTCAGAAAATGCAAGAAATTTAAGATTCCATGTTATATTGATAAACCAAGAAATTCCAAATCGATATACAATGTGTCCCGGGTAAGAATGAACAGCATGGGAATCTTGCAAATGGTGAGAGATAGAGCAACGGTTAATTGGGGAAAAAGTTGCGCAATTTTGAGGTCAATAAAATGGTGCAAACAGATTCCTAATATCCTTTTTCGTTTTTGAGTTATTTTGAAAAATGTGAAATTTTGCGTTTTCGATTTTATTTTTTTCTGAAGTAGGAAAACAAGAAAAACACTGTTTTGTTGCGCTTTTTAACGGGCTTTAAGACTGCGTTTTTAGATTTGTTCTACAACATTTTTTTAGATTTTGAACACACTTTTCATTCCAAATACCATGACACGAAATATTTTGAGACAATTATACTGAATTACTTTCTTTTCCATTTGAACACAGGGCCGCATTAAAAAAAAAAGAGTTTTCAGTAAAATTGTCTCAAAACATTTTAAAAATATTTCGTGTCGTACATTATGGTATTTGCAATGAAAAGTGCTTTCAAAATGTGCAAAAACAGAACAGATCCGTATTTAAAAAAATAAAGTTGAAGATGACGAAATGTTATAGACAAATGTAAAAACGCCATATTAAAGCCCGTTAAAAAGTGCCAAGTGTTTTTCTTTTTTCCTACCTGTGATAACAACTTCAGAAAAAAATAAAATCGAAAACACAAAATTTCACTTTTTTCAAAATAACTCAAAAAATAAATAGGATGTTGGAAATCTGTTTGCACCATTTTATTGACTTCAAAATTGCGCAACTCTTTCCCCATTCAACCTTCTATCTCTCACCGTTTGCAAGATCCCCATGCTGTTCATTCTTATCCGGGACACATTGTATATCGATTTGCAATTTCTTAGTTTATCAATATAAATCTTACAATTTTCAAGTAATTAAAGTGTAAATTTAAATAAATAGCGCAAAATTTTAAACAATAATTAAAAAATTTTCGAAATCGAGTTTTTTCTTTTTTGCATTTTGCATTTACACCATCAGAAAGTAGAGGTTTCAACGAACAAAAATCGAACCGACTTTTTTAAAAAGCAGTTTTTTTGACGTGGGTATTTTCGATTGAAAATGAGGTTACTTTTTCGGTTTAAAATCGAAAAAGGGGGTAAAAATAAATGTTTTTATTCGAAAAAATTACAGCGTGTTCGGGACATAAGAAGGTAAGTTGTCACCAAATTTCGTGGATTTTTTTTTGTGGAAATAAAAATTAAAAACCAAAAAATCGGTTATTTAGATTTTTCGCGAATATTTTGAGGTTATATGAAAAAAGTGCAAATACGAAAGTTGTAGATCTTTTTATTACCTACAACTTTGCCCACTTTGCCCAAACTTTTTTCGATAGAAGTTGTAGTTTTGCCGGAAATCGTGATAAACCGTTTTCCACCCCTAAAAGTTCACCCCCTTCCACCTCCGCCCCTCAAATCGCCCTTAAATTATTTCTCCTGTTAATTTTGCTATATTTTATTCCTTTTCCAATGAGTGTCATGCTGTTCTAGATTTTTTTTGTTCTCAAAAATTATCTACCCTGGCCTATAATAATAGCACAGTAAGTAAAAGTTAATCTCTCGTCTCCTTTAGGCAAGCACTCACAGACCATGACTATTGTTCCAGTTTACCTGGGTAAAGTATCAAAAAGAAAAGGTACCAACAATTTAGTACAACTAATTTGCAGACACTCGGGAGTTCTTTGCCAAGAAGAGGAAAAATTATATGTAGAAGATGAAGAGTAAGTAGAAATGATACATTATTTACCGGCCCTGGATTTTCCTTATAACTTATATTTTTCAAATAAAATTTATTTTAGGATAATTCTTATGGATGCAGATCTAAGTTGTCAAGAAGAGATCAGAGAAGAGATCACCACATTTGAAAATTTGCCAGCAAACAAGTAAGATCCTAAACTATACCTAATCAAAATATTTTGCTTCTATCGATATATTGGATGGGATTAGTAATTGCACATAATATTTTAATAGCAGTTAGCTGGCGTCAAAATAGCGATTCGGTCTACACCCTATAAAAAAGTTTAAAGAATATCTTCCTCTTCTGTCATTTTTCCGAACCAATAAGTCAATCGGGCTGAAATATTTTATACTTATGTTTTCTTAGAGGATAAATCCCTGCGTTATTAGCGCATTAAATGACTTATCAGTTTTGAACTTGCCACTAGAGGGCGGGGGCAAATCTAATAAGTTTGCAAATTTTCAGTTCGACTGACCTAATAGTGCCAAAAAGAGCAAAAAATCACAGTGTAAATCAAAAAGCGAGATTCTGAAAAGACATCTTTGGCATAATCGCTGTATTTTCATGTCAGTTGTCTGCTATTAAAATATGCACCATTATTAGTGACACATCCTGAACTGCCAGAACTGAGAACCAACCATACCATAGAAAAGGAAGAAATATTACTGGGAGGCAGAAGAATAGTCGATGTAGGACGTTTATTCAAGGAAATTTCCAGAATTGGAAAACATCCCCCTTTCGACTGTTCGTTTGAAGATATGTACCCAACTAGTGAAAGAAGAATGGGGATTAATAGTATTACCACATTCAATGCAAAATGTGTAATATTACCAAATCTGTAAGCTTATGTGATACCACTGAAGGCAGCAGCGACAGCATTGATCCAAACAAGGGACTTGTCCTGAGTAGCATATCAAGTGGCTCTGGATATTCTGGCAGTGAAACACTATTCACTTCACTAAATATCCCATTTATGGCCCCATCAACATATTACGAATACGAGGAGACCATGGCAGATGCTATTCATAATATTGCATGGAGAACCATTGAAGATGCTGGCAAAGAAGAAGCTGAGATGGCGAGAAATTTGGGCGAAATCGACAAAAATGGTGTTCCACTAATAACGGTGGTAGCTGATGGTGCTTGGAGTAAACGCTCATATTCTATAAATTATGATGCTAAATCTGGGGTGGTAAGTATAAATGTGATTTATTCTTTTGTACATTACATTATACAGGATGTTCGCGGTTTTTGTAGACAAACTTTGGCAATAATTATTATTGGTATAACAAGGTAATTTTATTGTTTGGGATACATATTATAAGTAGGTATCAGAATTTAACAAGTGAACGCATTTTTTAAAGCCATTGGAGCAGAAATTGGGTATAAAAAAGGGTTGCTAGTTACCCCCCCCCCCGTACGCCCCTACTGAATCTAGATGGGCAGTTTTGTAGCATACCTGTTGGTCTTACTACGAGTACATATTATAGAATTTCATATATTATATTATTTAATCTGTGATATAGAATCTGAAGTTTACCTCTCTTTGAAAATAGGAATTTTTTGTTCTAAAATGACTTTTGATGCGAATTGTCAAAATGTGTCAACAAAAACCTTCGTTCATGTTGTATGTTATTAGTAAATTTTATTTTTAGGCGTGCATTATTGGTGCAAGAACCCATAAGATACTTTTCCTCGGTGTTCGGAACAAGTACTGTTGTATTTGTTCTCGAGCAGAATCCAAATGCTTGGCCGCACCAGAGCACCAATGTTACAAAAATTGGTCGTCAACCTCGACAAGTATGGAGAGTGATATTATTGTGGAGGGGTTCAAAAGAAGCATGGAATTGCATGGTGTCATCTTCAAACGACTTGTTGGAGATGGTGATAGCAGCGTATACAATAAACTTCTTGAAAGTAGACCATATGGCAATGTCCTTATTGAAAAGATAGAATGTAGGAATCATCTATTGCCAAACTTTTCTAAGAAAATTAGAGACATTTGTGGTGAGTAATGGTAATCACCAATCAGATTTTAGAAAATAATAGTACAATTAGGGGTATATGTGTGAGTCTCTTTTTTTGTTAATTTTGTATTAACTTTCATTTTAAAAACAAGATCATTGTTTTATAAAGTAAAACCACATTACTTCATTTTTTATGATAGATGAACTCTTGATAATAATAATTTATTATATATATAATAATGTTTCAGATATGCGATGGGGGATGAATAACAAAGAACTAACGTGCCGGGCCGATTTAAGGCGGCCACCCCCTGCACAAGAAGATGGTGATTGGTGATTTCTTCGGACGAGTAAATGGTGTTTAGAAAGTATATAATCTTCCTGTAGACACTCGACTCCGAAAAAGGACAGTATAAAAATAATTTATTCTTAATTCAAACCATGTTAATTAACAATTTGTTTAGGGCAAGACACAAGTAAAAAAATGACCTCTTCAAATAGTGAACTAAAATGGTATTTAGTAAGGATGCTATGGTTGACTGTCATCTTTTTGGCGAAAGCAAGTGTCGGCGCAACACACAAAAAGAATAGAAGTTATAAGTATAATTTTTATTGTACAAGTAATAACATTTATTTATGTTTTAGGAAGTAAAAAAAATGGAAATATAAATTACCATTATTAATTCAGTAATATTATAGTAATAATTATTGTGATATATCAGACAAAAATCATAAAGTGTTGAAAAGCGTTGTGCTTTTGACCTATGGCAAATGTACTAGAATTGTTCACAAAATTGTACTAGAGTGTGATAGCTCCAAATTCCTGTCAAATTTTACCTACCGTACCAGTAACAGTAGGTACCCATAAATTTTTACAGTTAAAAAAATTAAATAAATTTAAAAATATAGTAAGAAGTTATGACGTGCTTTCCATCGGACTGCTCCAAAGTGATCTACTGTTCAAGACCAATCACAAGCGATTCTAAGTGACCGCTAGGTAACACAGGAACTTTGTGATTTAGGAATTCTTATGTAATCTCTAACATTTCTTCCACCAATTTTCAAAACTTTATGAATTTTGTCCTATATAAATCATTATATTACTGAACTACGTTTTATAATAATTATTATATTAGCTTATACAATTAACACTAAAATATTGTTATGGAAATTAAACACTGTGATACGTAAATATGTCAGAATCATTTAATAAAATATAAAGCCAGAACTGTAGCTTTTACCTCGTTTTCATAAACTCCTTTGATGTACTGAAAAAAATTATAGTATAATTAAGGCAACAAAAATTTTCATCCATTTGATTTTTACCTGTATTTTGTATTCAGCTGCAGATATTGATAGGATTTCCCAACTATCTACGATGAATAAATGTATTAAAAAAATATATACAAATAGGTAATAAAATTTACTGAGAGAATTTTGTTTTGTTTAATTTTACTCTCTTACTCCACTGAAAGAAAATTGACTGTTTTTTCAAATAGCTAATAGGTACTTATGTTAATTTAATCATACATAGATACATTACAGAACATAAACCGCCCAAATGGTAGATCCAGAGTAATAAACAAGTAAAAGTGCATGGCAAATCATTCTTGTGAAGAGAATATATTAAAAATACCCCAGAAACAAATTATTTGGTCATTATAATATTATAAAATAATGGTACACGTTAGCGGTGACCACTGCGCGGTGACCTGGATATCTTTTGTTTCCTGGCATACACATATTTACATTGCATTATTTATGGTTGCCTAAAATAGGGGTACACGAGGGGGGACCGATACAGACGTAAGGGACGAGGAAAATCGAGGCAGAGTTGATCAGCTGATATAGAACGCTCTTACTCGACGTTTGCGTTGGCGCTTGCCGTTGCCGACATTGAGATTCCGGGATTTGTTAACATTTTAAAAAGAACTACGGTTAGTGAAAATACCATTTTTTATATAGCAAGTTATGTGGCTAGTAAGTTAAAAACTATATTCATTAATGCTTGTGATACTTGTAAGGCTAACCTAATGGCAAATGTTGGTACAAATCTCAGCTATTCAGAATTTGTTAATGTTCGTCAGTACGAGAATTGCAATTTGGTGAAAGCTGGAGGGTTTCTTCACTTTGCCGTTAGACAAAGTATATCTCACTTGTTTTATTTGCTTCCGAGGTTGCGTTTCAAAAATAATATTTCAAAATTGCTAAGTGTGGTACTTTCCGCCAATATAAATTTTTCTGTTTTAAATTGTGAGACCCATAATAATTTAGGCACGAATGTTAAAAATCTGATTATTCGATGTATTATTATATATAATTCGCCCGGGATAGATCCAATAAAGGTACTAGCCTATAAGAAGTATATTTCCCGACAAAAAAAAACGTAAGTAACTTAACTCATACCTATCATTCTTGTTTGTTTTATATTTAATTTGTATACCTAGCACTTTTTTGTTTTATGCTTTCTATTTTGCATGCTTTTATAGTTTTGTTTTTATAGTAGTGCATATTATTACAACATTGTTAATGTGCTTTTTTGTATTTTTATAAATATGAATGTAATAAATGTGTAAATGAAGACAGTCGCTTCTTTGATTTCTTTACACAGCAATAAGAAACAGTGCAAATCCCACCACTGTAGAATAGGAGTAAAACTGTTTATTAAAATGTCGAAGTGGTATGACGGCATGACAGAATTGTTCGCTTCCATTTTTTCACCGGTAAAATGCGGTCAAAAATAAAGACAAATTATTTTATAATATCTATAATATAAAAAGGTATGTCATGTTCCAAAATTTTGCATATATATTGCATAAAATTGGTAGTGAACAGTTCCTTGCATGTGAAATTTAAATTAATGATCATAATGCCCATTTGCGACATTTTGTTAAACCAGGATTAGTTGTAATCCAGGATTATTATTTTTATAGAAATGATTGTTAGAACTATGATTTCTATAAAAATCCTGGATTACAGATAATCCTAGTTTAACAAAATAAAGCAAAAGGGCAGTGTGATCATTAATTTAAATTTCGCGCTAAATATAATACGCTGGCGACACCTAGCGCCCAATTAAAAAAGTACATTAATTTCCACAACACCCGTTGGAGGGCGCTACAAAAGTTCTCAGACGATAACATTGACGTTTCCCTTATATATTTGTATTTTATATGGGTTATAGCACATACATAACGCTAGCTTGAGACATCCACTTAATTGCAATTTTGGTTATGCTTTTTCATACTCACAAAATTGTCAACAGAATCAGACTGGAAATGTAAACATTCGACTAGCGCATTGAAAAAGGTTGATTGTAATCACAGTCCCCTAAATTACAATCTAACATGTGTCATTTGAAACAATTTAAAGTAAAAATTACAACAAGTTGGAACAGGTCAGTGTAAGCGGGGAAGACGAAGCAAGTATAACCCTAAGAGCGGTTAGGTAACTCAAATATATAGTTGAACTCCAAACGTCTTTTTCACCCTTGTTTTTGTTTATATTGTTTTTGTTGATTTCAATTAATTAGTCTTTTTGTAATTTTTATATTGAAATTATGGAAGTCTTCTCAAATTAATACTATGTAGTAAGTTTTCAGGTTTTATTAGTATATCTTATAGGATTGATAGGTCTTTTTTGTAATTTTTTACTTGAAATTATTGGAATTGTTCTCAAAATTAAAATTATGTACCTAATGAGTTTCAGTGATGTGCTAATTCTGTTTTATTGGTATAGGATTGATTCTTCTTTTGTATTCAACTATAATTCTAGTTTTCTTATCTATCTGCCTGACCTATATATTTGATTTTAGTCGGAACAAGGAATTTTGTTTATTAAATAACTTCTTCATTATGTATTTTTTAGCTTTGTAGAGAATTTCTTTGCTGTTTAATTCATTGACCATTTTTTGAATTTTGGTTGTTTTTGGTTACTTTGTTTTGAAGTATTTCATCGATTAATTTTTTGGATAATTGTTTTTAAAAGGTCTGTTTTTATGAAAGTCATTGTGGGACAATTTAAGGGTTGTTGTGTGATTATCGCATGATATTGAACTTTTGTTGAAATGCCAGGAAGTTTAAAAATCTTTCTGGGAAGATTGGTGGTACCAATCTGTTTTATGATATTGTTAGTTCTGACAAGACATATACATAATTTGGTTTTCAATTTATATGGTATAAATAATAATTTTGGATAAAAGTTATTGAAAGTATCAAATTGTCTATTTTGTAAACAAGTACACATTTATTTTGTAATTCGAACATAATATCATAGGAAATAGGCAGTTGCCATACCTAGACCAGAGACTTAAGATTAAACCTACAAAAGTCTTTCTATTAAATGTCATCTGTTACTAATAAGATGAATAGTTAAGTCAACGAGGATGTTGATGAAAAAGGCATATTACATCTAGAGACATCAAAACATAGTCTTATGGTATCTTGTAGAAGTGTCATTATTTCAAAAGAGTCCTTTGTATAATGTTATTTTTTTATGAAAGGGTAATTTAACATCTATGATAAATATTTTGTTAAATTGTAGACTGGTGAACTAACAAAGCTAACTGTTTGTCTTAAACACATGCACATGCACATGCACATGCACATGCACAAAGAAAAGTATATTCGAAATGAATATACACATTTCAACAGAAGTGTAACTTAATTCTCCATATGAGCAAAAATATCTTAATTTTACAGTGAACGGTTATAATTTCAATAATTTTTTTAACATCAGGTCCTAAAACGAACATATTAAAATTCTCAAAGGGTTTAATGTTGCAACCGAAATTTGCAAATTTTGCCTGTACTATTGACCCCAACTGTATTTTACGTAAACTTATAGACACTTCTTAAAACTGTTTTAACAGGCGGGTATAGAATGGAACATCTAAAGGAAATTATAAAATTTTACTTTAAAAATAGAATGCTATTATAATTATTCAATCGGTAACATTAAGAAGCTATACCTAGGTACCTACTTATGTATTACCATATACAGGTGGAATGGGGAATAAGGATCATATTAGGAATTATAATAAGAATAATATATAGTTGTATGTACAGAGTGACTATTTAAGGGTGAGCATCGAAAAAAGAAACAAATGAAATCTTTAGATAATCAAACAGAGAACTTACTATCTCACAAATTATGAAAATATGGATATTAGTGTCACATAATATAACCAACGCATATAACACACATCTGTGTTTTTTATCACGATGGTTAGCGCGAAGCCACAGTGCTGCAGAACGCGTAAAATAAAAACTATCTACTGTATACGGAATGGCATCGCTTGCCCAAATGTGAACCTCAATGCGAGGTGTTGGGTGTAGCCGCGCGCTCTAAGTAAAATTATTGGTTGAATACTTCCATAATTTCATTTCCTTAATATGAATGATGTACTTGGATATAGTATAAACTAACAATAACAGTTTCTTTTAAGACAATGCCGCTAACATTTCCATTCTTGAAACTGTTTGATTCAGGAACTAGCTATACGTATTTATTAGTTCTACTTGTATATAATGTTATTCTCAAATTTGGATTATGGGTAAATGAATACAACACTATTCTCAATTTAGGTGTTGGATGTTATTCTTGAAGCTATGAGCATTTCAAAGTGTAATTAGAGAAATTATTCAAGATTAGTTCAGTGTAGTTTCCAGTCAATCAAACTGATTCTTGAATTGAGAACATCCCGTGAAAATTTTATAATATTTCAATGAGATGTCGTTTTGCTTTGGTTGATATTATTAATTTTGAATTGGATATTATATTTTTAAGAAAATTAAAATTTTTATTTGAAAACAGATTTTTCTATGTACATCTTAGCTTGAAAATACATCTTAGGAAAAATACCTTTTGTCTACCTTGAGAATAAGTATCTCAGGGTTACATTTTAAAAAAATTGGGACGTTTCTTTTAATTCTTAATATAATTTTACTGCTGTTAGAGAGTTTATTGGATTGCAACAAATTTGTTAATGTGTTAACTACTTTGTTTCTTTTTCTATTTTGCATCTTCTTTTATCATATTCAATAATACATTCATAACATCTATAATGAGTTGTTACAAATGGTTTGAGAATACGATAAGTTTAACTTTTCACCTAATGCCAACATATTTTCTCAGGAAAATTATTATTACGATTTTTAATTTGTATGGCTTTATTGTCTTCTATATACCTTGTTTGTTGAGAGACTAGTTTTGAAGTTTCTGTTTAATTTTCAGATGCTTACAAATTTTATTATAAATATTGTGTTTAGATAAAAATGTTTAAGGGGAGAATTGCAGGAAATCATTGTTTACAAGCATATTGAGTTTTTAGTAGCTGTTCTAGTAGCCGTTCTCCTTCTGGCATTCCAGCATTAATTTCAATAATCTTCCACCCGCCTTGTATAATCTCTACTATTTCAAGTACCGAAGGTCGCTTGATTCCCGCGCGGTTAGTTTACCAGCGAACCACGGTGCAAAATAATCTGTTGCTATTAAGTGTTGCTGGAAAATAAGTCAGGGCAATGAAATAGCATGTTGTTTCAACGGGCTCCGTCTCGAAATGTTAAAATAAACAACTAGCCTTCGTCGGAACGCAAACCACATCCACATTATATAAATTTATCCATGAAATACGGGGTGCTGTTCATAATATTGTTTTATTAAGACATTACAGATTGTTGAAAAGTACACGTTCTGAAACTGACGATTTTACCCAACTAGTAAATAAAGGTGACAATTATAGCACGTCTTATAACTTTTCTAGAACATTTTTAGGAGAAATTATTCATAATTTTCTGAAACTTGTGGTTTTACCCAACAGCAAATAAAGGTGAGAATTTTATCATTTACGTGTATTTTATGACTTTCAGATTCCACAAAGCCTTCATTCACCAAATTGTTAATTTTCTGAAACTTGTGTTTTTATCCCTCTTACCAGCGAATGTTTTTGTTTAATACTTCAGCAATAAATAAGGTAGTCTGAAAAATAGCATACACATATAAGTGCCAACAGGTGTTTAGTTTTCGATAGATTTTTACGAGTACATAAAAAATATTTACTTTGGAAATATTCAAACTTCAGTCCTAATTTATTTTACCCACATGAGCTTATTCTCATATTTATTCTTTGAGACTTGCCATAGCAAGGAACTAATATAAACAGACTTCGCTTTCGGTCATCGCGAACACCATTTAGCTTACAGCCGTACTTCGTAAACTAATTTAGCATATCTCAATTATATGGAACTTTGCCGCGACAGCGCGATGTGACTTGCACAGTGAATGGGTATCATATATTTAAACAGAAATTTGTTCTTCATGTCTCAGAATAAACAGTTGCTTGTGCCGCAGTTTAAAAGTAATCTGCATGCCTACTCGTATGTGTTTATGAATCAAACTTATTTATACGGATAGCTTATGAAAAAGCACCGAGGTTCTTTAAAAAGTAAAATTCAGTACGCATTTGATATTACTTTGATGATTGTAAAAATAAAAAAAGCCAGTACCCAATGCACTTTCATAATGTTGCACTGAGTCCTTTCCAAAGCATTGTTACTATGCATATATTATAGAAAACTACTACTTTTATTGTATATATAGAGCTATGTTTAAATAGTTCTTATTGGTTGAAATAGGTAAATAAAAGATACAATAATATTGTATTATTTAGCCCTACCTTTTTCAAAGAGAAAGCCACGTGAGGTAAAATGCTTCTTTTTAAGAATCATCGAAACCAAAATGGGTATTTAGGACTGATAACGATTCAGGTAACCACCTCTAGGTCACAGTAGAAATTTGTGTGAAAATAAAAAACAGTGAGCTATTTTACGATGAATAGGTAAAAACTTTTTAACTTTTGTGTTTTATTCAATCAACCAACGGCAAAAACTGTCCCATATGTCACGAGCCATTTCTTTTAAAAAACTGAGAGAAAAAACTTTTTGTAAAACGAGGATGTATTAATTACGATTCAAATATAGCACTATGATACCCTTAATAAAATGTTTGTGTTAATTTCCTTAGTCAAAACCTTTTTCAGAAAATAATGTCCATCAACTTGAGATGTTTTATATAATTGGTTATTTTAGTACTTCATACTTCAACACTTCAAATTTCTTGTCCCCAATTAACACAGTATGTATGTTACATCCAGAATATTCCTGACGTTTCACGAAAACTACGCATTACTTTACTTATCATGTTTACCACTTTTAAGAACTGCTGACTCTTTCCTGTATTCAGATTTCTGCAGACAATAGTTTCTTAATCAAATTACACTTGTAGATGTTTTTCTCTAGAAAAGATCCAGAAGCTTGCCTAAGCATTTTGTCTCCCTATAAATACTTCGAAACCCAGAAACCGAGGGTTCTCCGTAATAGTTCTCCGTTCTTCTTTCTCAGTTCCTAGTTCTTAGTCGAGTTAGTTTCTACTACTTCAAGTTACGTTGTGTGCCATTCGACGAGCTAATATCGCAAACCAGTGTACAAAGTTAAAACAAATAAATATTCCTTTTTTTAAAAAAGTCATTTTCACTGGCACCGGCGTAACAATTTGGTGGCAGCGGTGGGATCCACTAGAAGAGGGGTTAAGAAGACACCCAGTGGATCCCAATCTACACTTCGAAGATACTACAGTTCCTGATGCAACGAGTTCCTGAGCAACACAGATGAAACTACAGATTTTGTGAGTGGCAATTTTGACTTTTAAAACATTTATTTTTTGTTGCATTGTTTATTTTTGTGTATTTGTTTATTTTATTTATTTCGAATCATCATTTTTTCAAAATGGTTAACGAACAAGAAGAGGTAGTAGGAACTAACGAACCGCAATACAATTTAAGAGACATTTTCGCTTTAAAACCAGAATACGACGGAGATCCGATATCCTTAAACACATTTATTAGCGCATGTAAAACCGCATTTGAAATATGCGATGAGGAACAGAAATTATTTGTAACAATTAGAATTAAAAATCAACTCCGTGAAAAGGCAGCGCAACTTATTAATAGTAGAGATTTAGACAAGTAGGATGATATTAATAATTTATTACAAACACATTTCAGAGATCCGCGAGATTTAAATGCTTTGATTTCAGACCTTGAGAGATTACGTCAAATGCCAAATGAAAATCCATTAACGTTCTGCAATCGTCTAATAAATGTTCTAGAATGCAAAGCGCAATTACTAAACAAAATTTAACTAATGCTCAAAAGCAAGCGCAATCACAACTTATCGAAGATATGACTCTCAATACTCTTTTAACAGGTCTTGAACCAAAAATTGGTCAAATAATTAGAGCAAGTAATCCAGATACCGTACTAGAAGCTTCAACTTACATATTTCGAAAATCAAAGACTTCCAAGACAAAATTATGCAAATAATACCTTTAATAATCAAAATAAAAAAAATTCTGAACCAAAATTTTGTTCATATTGCAAAAAGCAAGGGCATAACATTCAAGAATGCAGAAGTAAAAATAAAAGACATAATGCACCCAGTAATCATTTCCAAAATTCTTATGGAAATCCAAATAATAATTTTAATAGACCGAATAATTTTCCATCTCAAAACTCAAACTCTAGTTTCCCTCGTAACAATTTCCAAAATTTTTCAAATCAGAGGCAATTTCCCCAACAAAATTCTAGACCTAATTTTCAAAATAACTCCCCTAGAACTCATCACATAAATGCAAAACCAACTTTCCATTGGAACTCAAATCCAGCTCCTTCAACTTCGAAAGCACCCTCTATAACTCCAAATTCTTCTCCTAACGTAAATTTTACTCAACCAGCCTCGGACATAACTTCACAAATGAGGAATCTGAACATGTCCTCAAAATAGAACCTGTATACAAAGTAAACTTGCATTGCTAACCAAACGAAGAACTTTACTATATCAAAAATTCAGATAATTTTAATTTTTTAATTGATACTGGTGCGTCTTTAATAAAGTTATAACTCCAGAGAATATAAAAATCAAAGGTATTTCAGACGAAGTATACACTGCCACAGAATCTGGTTTTCTTTTTCTTGGAAAAGATGAACTTCCACAAAAAGTTTTTATTTTTAACCTTCCTATAGCTTTTGACGGAATTTTTGGAACCGATTTTATAAAATTATTTCATGCTTTTATTGGCATCCCTGGAAGACAATTAATAACTTATGAAGGAATAGTATCACTGCATTGTACCTTAGATGATTATCCACAAAATGTAGAAAATATAATTTCGATAGAACCTCGAGTAGAAAAGATATGTAAGCTTAGAACTTTAAAACATAAAAATACTGATGCTATTGTTTCAGCAAAAAATGTTGAAAATGTTTATTTACCTAATGCCTTAGTTCATATAGATAATAATGGAGAATTTATTACAACAATTTTAAATAATAACGAGTCTAATAAGGTAGTTAATACTATGAGAGTAGATGAATATAATAATTATGAAGTTAGTAAAGTTGATGAAAATAAAGTCTATGAAGATATTGATGACGATGATGTTTTTATTGCTGATAATGTTACTAAGTTTTGTATTATTGATATAAAAAATGATAATGAGTATAAAGAATTTAAGAAAAGTAAAAGTTTAGATTGTCCTAAGATAATTGAAGTTAACAATAATTTATTTGATATGCCAGAAAGATATTCGCTAGCGCATTGTGTTTCTTTAGACTTAAAAATGAGCGCAGGAATCGCGGCTAGTTTTAAGGAAAAATATAATCAAATTAAGTATTTAAAAGAGCAAGTTAATAATGTAGGACAAATTGCAATTCTTAAAAATCCAAATAGTTTTTGTGTATTATCTAGTAACAAAAAGATATTTTTGGCAGAAACCAACGTATAGTTCTTTATGGGCTTGTTTAAAGGAATTACGGTAACATATTATAAGAAATAATGTCAAACACTTAGCTATGCCTATGATTGGTTGTGGAATTGATAAACTAAAATGGTCCAAAGTCAAAAGAATGATAAATTTTGTTTTTCGCTATATAGAAATTGAAATAATTATTTGCAAACTAGAAATTTCAAAAATAAGCCAAAATTTTAAAGAATCACAAATACAAATTTTTCCAATCTCTTCTAAAATTTCTGATATAAATAGAAAAAGAAATGTAAGATGTGAACCTTATATTAAACCTAAAAACATACAAATTTCGTTAAAAGGAGATCAAAGAGAAATAAAATTCAAAGAACAACCCGAAACCAATAAAGAAAGGAAGAAGGAAATCAAATTACTATCAAAAATAAAGTTACACTTAAAGAAAAATCTCCAAATAATCCTAATTCTAATTTTGAAGCAGAACTAGATAAATTTATAAAACAACAAAATGAAAAAGTACGAAATTTAAGAACAGTTCAAATTTTTAATATTTCTTCATTTGATGGGCAAGTCGCTATTACAGATAATTTACGCTTAGAACACTTAAACGAGGAAGAACGAGAAATTATTGCTGATCTTTGTTTGCAATATTCAGACATATTTTTCCTAGAAGGTGACCAATTAACTTTTACAAATAAAATCAAACATTCAATAAATACAAACGAGTCGAAACCAATATACACTAAATCGTATAGATATCCACAAATACATAAGCAAGAGGTAAAGTCACAAATAGCAAAGATGTCGGAACAAGGAATTATACAACCTTCTATTTCACCTTGGAGCTCACCAGTCTGGGTGGTGCCCAAAAACTAGATGCCAGTGGAAAACAAAAGTGGCGTGTGGTAATAGATTACAGAAAGCTTAACGAAGTAACAGTCGATGATAAATATCCCTTACCAAACATAACAGACTTGTTAGATCAGCTAGGAAAATGTCAATATTGTACTACTTGATTTAGCGTCAGGATTTCATCAAATTGAAATTGATCAAAAAGATATGGAAAAAACTGCATTTTCGGTAGAAAACGGACATTGGGAATTTTTAAGGATGCCATTTGGGTTAAAAAATGCGCCCAGTACTTTTCAGCGTGTTATGGATAACATACTTGCAGGTATTCAGAATGAGCGATGTCTTGTATACAGGGTTAACTATCACTTAGTACAAAAATTTTTATGGCAGATAAAGAAAAATTAGACTTGCCAAAATAAATTTTCAAAAATTTTCTAACATTTGTCTTAAGCCTAAAAAAAATTTTTTTCAAATTGTATTAAACCCCTCAAAAACGCCGCCTATGGACGCCCGTGCGACATGTCTAAAAATTTCGCGTATGTCAATAGCGCGGCGTTGCCACGTCTATCAATTTATCCGAGGATTCACCACAAAATTTCGATTTCCTTTTAAAAACGATTACTTTCTAAGGAACATGTAGAATGCCTATGAAACACCTACCTTACTGACATTTCCAGGATTGTTTGCACCATTTTCTGTTTTCTTGCTTTTTTACATTAAAAGTCACACAACACAACATTCACATTTTCTAAATCTGTTGGGGATCTCTTGGTTTCCCTCTGCTATTCCTTTTGTTTGAAGCGAGGTACTCAGCCTGACGACCACGACGAGGTAGATCCCCTCCGCCAGGAAAACCCCGAAGGGTAACCAAAAAATCACAACTGCACTAGCACACATTGCACAAATGCACATGCAAAGCACTACAGTAGCTGTTCAAAGAGGCCGCCGTTAACTTCGATGCACAAATTCACTCGGTTAACTAAAGAAGTCCGGATACGTGCAAAAAGTCCATGATGCCGGATTTGAACAGCTGCACCTTCAATTCGTTCACGTAACTGCTGCTCGTTGTCGATTTCCTGCTCGTACACAATCGCCTTCATGAATCCCCAAATACAAAAATCCATTGGATTCAAGTCTGGTGATCGCGGCGGCCATGCAATTGGCCCTCCTCTTCCGATCCAACGGTTGGGGCATTGGTCGTCTAAAAGTGCACGAACAGGTCTCGCAAAATGGGCTGGTGCACCATCGTGCATAAACCACATGTCATGCAGTACTTGTAGTGGCAAATTATCAAACAAAACATTTGTCAGAAAATACAAGTATCGTTCAGCGTTTAAATTTTCCGGTAGAATGTATGGTCCAATTAATCGATCTCCATAAACTCCTGCCCAAACATTGATGGAAAACCGACGTTGGAAATTAAACCGCCGAACAGCATGTGGGTTCTCATCGGACCAAATATGGCTGTTGTGTCTAAAAAAAAACAACAAAAATTAGAAATATTCACAATTTTGGCGAAGGCGTTAGGATTGACATAGCCAATTTTATAATAAATAAAAAAGATAATATGGAAGAGAGAAAGCTATAAGTAAGTAAAAATTTACATACGTGTAAACCCCAGCACGTGTGAAGCAGCATTCGTCTGTCCAAAGAATGTTGAAAACAAAGTTTGGGTCTGGGCGATTCGATCACGTAGCCAAGTGCAGTAGGTCATTCTCACCGGAAAATCATTTGCTTCTAATGCTTGGACCTTTTGTATGTGATAAGGGTGAAGGCCGTTTTCCCTTAGAATCCTCCATGCCTGTAAATAATTTTATTGTTACATTTTAAATTTTATGTAGGTATTAGGTGCAAGCAAAGACAATCCCATCACATGGGATAGTCTTTGGTAGAAGTCAGTTTTATTGGTTTTATTTTACTTGCCTTGTTCTGAGATATTCCCAATCTCCTTGCAATAGCTGTAGTGCTTATGGAAGGTTGCTCGCCCACCCCTTCGAGCTTGCAAAACACCAGTGTTTCGCATACGTTGTACAATGTTCACGAAAGTACGTGGGTTAGGCATATTTGCCCTGTTAGGAAAACGAATACGGTATTCTGCTGCAGCTCGATGTGCACTTTCATCGCATCTCCCGTACATTATAACCATGACCGTTAACTCGGCGTTCGAATACTCCGGCATTTTCACAAAGACGCTGAACGATTTGCCGCGAAAATCAAGACCAAACTGGGAAATAACGCCATGTTACATTCGCAAATGCCCTCCGTCGGCTACTAGCCAAACTTGAAAAGGTTTGTTCCAACAGGACCAATAACCGTGCTCAAGCACGTTCAGCGCATGCGCACTACCCCACTGGCTGATCCAACTGAATTATGTACCTACCGACACGGGACGATACACGCACTGTTCCAGCCGATTTATGGATCATTTGTGTATCGTCCTTGTACGATAAAAACGGTCCCTGGTCTAAAGCAATAACCGCGTGTACTGACATGCGCAGTGTATAGTCATGTGACAGAGATAAACAATAACCTCATATTTTTGTTTTTACGTAGAGGGTTTTAAATCGATGGCTGGGATCGTGTTTTTTATTTCTTGTTGGTTTTTGGCTTGTTGGGTAGGGCGGGGAATCGTTGAACAATAATTTTTTAGAGTGAAGAGTGAGGTTAGCCCACCGAACATTCGGTTAGCCACATATTAAACACGCAGGTTAGGTGGGGTCACAAAACGTGATTTGGTCGATTTGATTCACAATCCGTTCCATCTGAAATTTTCTTTGGGATCGCACATGAACGGTGCAAAACTAGCGCATGCGTTCTTTAAGGGTTATCATCTAGTTCATGTACAGTTCTGTGACGGTACGTAAATTCGAGTTGGAACAAATGATCCCAAAGAAAATTTCAGATGGAACGGATTGTGAATCAAATCGACCAAATCATATTTGTGACCGCACCTAACCTGCGTGTTTAATATGTGGCTAACCGAATGTTCGGTGGGCTAACCTCACTCTTCACTCTAAAAAATTGTTCAACGATTCCCCGCCCTACCCAACAAGAAATAAAAAACACGATCCCAGCCATCGATTTAAAACTATCTACGTAAAAACAAAAATATGAGGTTAATGTTTATCTCTGTCACACGACCATACACTGCGCATGTCAGTACACGCGGTTATTGCTTTAGACCAGGCACCGTTTTTATCGTACAAGGACGATACACAAATGATCCATAAATCGGCTGGAACAGTGCGTGTATCGTCCCGTGTCGGTAGGTACATAATTCAGTTGGAACAGCCAGTGGGGTAGTGCGCATGCGCTGAACGTGCTTGAGCACGGTTATTGGCCCTGTTGGAACAAACCTTGTATGTACAGTTAGTTGCCTAGCTAGGAAGTTATGAAATGACGAACGGGGCAACGCGGAGCAGTCGAAAAAACGTTTCATAGACTCGACCGGGCCGATACGTCGCTTAATTCATACCGCCGAGGCTTCAGAACAATAAATCCTTTATCTATGCTTCAGAAGAGGTTAGATGGTGGACAAGAATTCATCAGAGGAGCTCCGGGGGTATTAAGGGAGACGGCTTGTGGTGTCGCGGTAATGAGCTTTCCGCGAGACTAGGAACCGGTCCGGATACGAGCTAAGGTAAGGGGAATCTAATAGCGCTGCATCTGTACAGATTCAAATCGATTGTTATTTATGTATTTTTTAAATTTGTTTGAGTAAAAAGGTATTTTCACCGTTCCTAAATCAACGGCAACACCGCGGAAAATCACTTCAGATGTCAGTACCTTCAGAAGCCAAATTGGATGACGTCATTAAAGGCGGGGATTTACAGGGAAAATAGGGGTCTTTACCCGTTTTTTTAAAGATCGTAAAAAAAATCTAAAAATATTTTTCTATGTTTTCTTAAGCCATCCTGCGCACGTGGTAAAATTTTTTGTACTAAGTCATAGTTAACCCTGTATATGGACGACATAATTATTTACTCTCAATCTATAGAAGAATACGTTTCCCGACTTTCTGAAGTCTTCGATCGATTAAGAAATTCAAATTTGAAAATTCAACCTGATAAGTGTGAATTCCTTAGGAAAGAAGTAGCTTACCTTGGTCATGTTATTACTAAAGACGGAGTAAAACCAAATCCCGAAAAAGTAGAAGCTGTAATTAAATTTCCTACTCCCAAGAATCCGAAAGATATTAAATCATTTCTAGGCTTGGCAGGATATTACAGAAGATTTATCCCAAATTTTGCGAAAATAACAAAACCATTAACTACCCTACGAAAAAAGGATGTTCCATTTAATTTTAATGATGACTGTGAAAATGCTTTTAATCAATTAAAAATAGCTTTAACTACCAGTCCAATTTTGAAGTACCCAGATTTTGAAGAACCTTTTGTAATAACTACTGATGCATCTGCCTTCGCAATCGGTGCTGTTTTATCGCAAGTACCAATCGGTAAAGATCTTCCAATAGCATACGCATCAAGGACACTAAGTACAGCTGAATCAAAATATAGCGTAATAGAAAAAGAATTACTCTCAATTGTATGGGCCTGTAAGACCTTTCGTCCTTACATTTATGGTAGGAGTTTTAAATTAGTTACCGACCATCGTCCCCTAACTTACCTTTTTTCAATCAAAGACCCAGGAAGTAGACTTGCAAGGTGGCGCTTAAAATTAGAAGACTATAATTACGAAATAACTTATAAACCAGGCAAAATAAACAAAAACGCTGATGCATTATCAAGAATCAAAATCAACCCTATTAAAGAAGCTGTAATTTTTCATACTAATCTAAATAATGAACCTTCAACCTCTAAAGAACCTGAATTAACTGATGAAGATATAAATGAACTAGACAACGAATTTGCTAGATTTATGAACTTATACAAGACTCAAGCTTTAATTGACTACTCTAAAGTACAAATCTCTAATACACAGTTACTTGACAAAGATCATAAGGATATAATCGTATTTATTCAACAAGACAAAATTAGCGAAATGCATGACAAAATAGTTGATGACATTTTTGAAATGGAACCCAAATTCGATTATAATAAAATAAGTATAATGACAAGTCAATCCGTCCCAAGATGAACATATTATATTATTGTTTTACCTTATAATCTCGAAATGGCTACACAACTACTTTTCGTTTCTTTGTATAGAGATAAAGATGTTCTAACCAGCTCTAAAACTTATTATGTTGAAAATAATACAGATTTCCCAATATTAGAGATGTTAAGTTTTATTTATTCAGATAAAGAAATGAGGTTTATAATTTGCCAAAATATTGTCGAAATCCCGGATGCAGACCAAATCCCAATAGTGATAGATAATTACCATTCAGGCAAATCAAATTTTCACAGAGGAATTAATGAAACAATCAGACGAATAAGACAAAAATATAATTGGTCCGGACTGACAAAAGACGTCGAAAATTTTATAAAACAATGTGAGATATGCCAAAAAGCTAAAATTTGCAGGAAAACTTATCAAATCCTTTGGTAATTACTGAAACACCTCGAGCCCCTTTTGAACGAATAAATTTAGACATTTTAGAAATTCCAACAAGACATTTAGTTCTAACAGTTCGCGATGAATTGACTAAATTTACACAAGCATATCCTGTTGAAAATAAAACTGCAAAAAATGTAGTTAACGTCTTAATTTCATATTTTCAACATTACGGTACACCCTTAAGAATTCATTGTGATAGCGGACGAGAATTTAATAATCAATTAATGAAAGATTTATGTACACTATATAATATTAAATTAACATTTTCTAGTATCAATCACCCTCAATCTAACGGCTCATTAGAAAGATTTCACGCGACATTACTTGAAATGATAAGAACAATGACTTTAGAACAACCTGGAGAACACCCTTTACAATTATTACCTTATGCTTGTATTTGTTATAATAATTCTATCAATCATACAACAGGTTATTCCCCATATGAACTAGTTTTTGGACATACGGCTAGTCGCCCCGCCGAAACGTTATATAACGAAGAACAATTAATTTCAAAATACGTCAGAGATCTAAATGCCAAAGTAAAACATTATTATGAAATTGCTAGAAAACGTACTGATCTAAGAAAACAAAAAGCCAAAGAAAGATTTGACAAACAGAATCCAACCCAACATGAATTTAAGATAGGAGATAAAGTCTGGTTAAAGGAATCACAAATCAAAAACAAATTAGCAAACAAGTTTAATGGACCTTACGAAGTTAGAGAAATTTATAAAAATTCTTGTATAATCTATATTCCAATAACCAATCAAACAACTAAAGTTAATTTTGATATGTTGAAAGAATGCTATAGCAAAGAACAAAATTTGAATCAAACAAACTTAAATGAAACGGACAATATAGAAGAAACTAGGTCAGTAGGTTCAGAAGATGATTAGTCAACACAACAGCATTGGCTGACTAAAGTATTTTGTTTCAGGTTTATGTACCTCGGCATTGGCACACTCATCTCAGCAGAATATGCAGAAAATCCGACACAATACTCTCTTAAAACGATTTATAACACTGTAGGGCTTTATTTTCACCAAACTTCTAATGTAAAAATTTCTAATGATAAGTGGACTATTTTGGTATATAAAGACATATACTCTCTTAAAAATGCTTACTTTTATAATGAACAAATTTTAATAGACCTCGATAACCTTTTATATACCCCGAATCCACGTATGGAAAGATTCAGAACAGAAATAAAAACTCATTTAAGCTTACTTCACCAAATTTCGAATGACATTAATTCAAAATTTAGAGATTTAAAATACGATGTTAGTAAAAGATCGAAACGTGGTTTAATAAATTGCATAGGTTCAATTTTTAAATTTATAACCGGAAATCTTGATTCTTCTGATGGTGAATACTATAATAATTGTATCAATAAATTAGCTAGAGACGAACAGGAACTAGAAAATCTTATGAAAAAACAAATCTCGGTTACAACTTCAGTTATTAAAAATTTCAATGAAACCTTACGAAAATTACAAGTCGATGAAGAAACATTTAATGATGATATAAAACAAATTGAAGAGTCTATTTACGATATTACTGATAACCTAAAATTTTATGATGCTAAATTACAAATATTGGAGATTGCTGAGCAACTGATGGAATCATACTCTTTTATCGAAACGTCTTTAAGTGACATGCTAAATTCAATTACTTTTGCTAGACTAAACACAATACATACTTCAATAATTTCTCCTATGGACCTTCACAGCGAACTAAAACGAATTTCTGAAAATTTGAGTAGAAATCAATTACCTTTTACAGTACAACTAGAAACTATGGGATATTATCTCGATATCTCTGAATTAAAAGCATTTGAAACTGAAAGAAATTTAGTTTTTGCTATAGAAATACCACTTGTTGAACCTCAAACTTATACAATCTTTCGTATCTATCCAATACCAATTAAAGACCAAAGAACGCATTTAGTTCATACTCTATTTCCCAGTTCGAATAAACCATATATTGGCAGAAATGATGATTCAAGCCTTTATATATCAATCCAAAATTATGAAAATTGTAAAAACATGCAACAAAATATGAAACTGTGTAAAGACTTAGTGCCCGTGCCTATAGACAATGACGCTGTCTGCGAAGCACAACTTTTAAAGTTCCAAATCCAGATGCCACAAACTTGTGAAAGTGTAGTAGTGAACATGAAAGGATACAATATCTACGTTTTAACCACAAACACATGGTTAATAGTGACTGTCGAAAACTTACCAACGACCATTAAGTGCGACGACAAGACGACTTCCCTCGTAATAAAAGAAAACTCAATCTTAACAATGGAGAAAAATTGTTTCGCTTATATAGGAAACATTTATATAAAAGCTCAAAATGAAAAAACTACGAACATTATCTATCCCTACGAACCAATAAGGATACCATATGATTGTTGTCACAATTTACCTGAAGACATTAAGTTACCAGAACTAAAACCGTTAAAAATGAATAATATTAATTACGAAAATCTTGAAGTGGCCAAACATCAATTAGATCAATTTTCCAAAGATATCGACGATTTAATGAATCAAACCTTTGTTGACAAATATTATCCTTGGTTTACTTATTTAACTATTACATTAATTATATCCTTAATAATTCTTTATATATTTTGTAAATGTCGTAAGAAACCTATACCTAGACTAAAGATAGGTATTGCGAACGAAAACTCAGGTGACGACTACCCACCTTTTCCTCCAGACAAAACTGTAATCCAAAAATTAAAAAGGTTTATACCTACTAAGAGGAAGCCTATTCCTAGATCAGTTCGTATTGGCGAACCAATCGAGGAAGGCGAAGATATCGAATTAAATTTAAATAAATCCACTGTATAATAATCATATTAGATATTAATTGTATTTACTCTCATTATTAGTTAACTATTGTTTATTACTATACCTATTGCTTATTGTAACTAATCTGTATACTTATTATTACTTAAATATATTATATTATTATTATTTTATATCGAACCTTATAATTTTATATTGTTATATTTTACCATAAGCTTTGAAAAGCTGTTGCATGGCATCAACTTTTTTAAAATAGGGGAAAGTAATTGTTACATCCAGAATATTCCTGACGTTTCACGAAAACTACGCATTACTTTACTTATCATGTTTACCACTTTTAAGAACTGCTGACTCTTTCCTGTATTCAGATTTCTGCAGACAATAGTTCCTTTATCAAATTACACTTGTAGATGTTTTTCTCTAGAAAAGATCCAGAAGCTTGCCTAAGCATTTTGTCTCCCTATAAATATAGACCGTCAGATAGCGACAGATTTAGGTGCCCCATTTTCGCATACTAGCCTCGAAGAGGGTTGAAAAGTACATGGATGCTGAGTAGAATGAAGGGAAATTTACGAGTGGCCCCTGGGGATAACACCTGGAAAATTCGATTTTCCTGAACAGAAATAAAATGTGTATGTTGCCCATATTTCCACGCTAGCCTTGTTCACTAAATGATTAATTAATAGAACCTGACTTCGGAAAACCAAAGGCTTGAGTGTTGCAGGTGGCCAAAGGGTTGAAATAAGGGCGTAGTCTTGTAAGGAAAAATCGAAATTTTGACCGATTTTTCCACACAAGCCCATCGAACGTATGAAAACGTACATCGTCGCTAGCCCGAAAAACATATTGGCTTGAGTGGCGCGAATGGATAAGTACATTTTAAGGTCGGAAAATTTATCGGAAATTTTTTTCGATTTTTCAGTTACTTTTTCATGCAAGCCTTTGAAACTATAGAAAGTTGTTGATGTGTTAGACATTATAATGAAATTGGCATGACTATCGGATGGGGACGGAACGAAGACTTGCGTCGGAAAGTTGCAGGACAATTTTTGAAAATTGCCATCATTTTCTCACGCAAGCCGTTTGACATATGCTTAGAAAAAGTGATTCTAAGACTATATAACAAAAGGCTTGCGTGTCGGACATGGTCACCATATTAATTATACATAATTTATTTAACAAAGAGTAAAAAAAATCTATAAATTTCCACCATTTTACCGCACAAGCCGTTTGACATATTATTATGATTAGAAAAAGTGGAGCATATTATTATATGTGCAAAGAAGAGCTGACAAAAATCTAGAAATGTTTATGCAGGGTTATTAGTTTGATTGTATAATTTAGCATACATTTCCTTGCTTATGTATAATAATGTTTTATATTATGAAAATAGTGCGGTGGATATTGCCTTCATGTAAAAAAATATATCTACAATTTAGTTTAAAAATATTGATAATGAAATGAGTTACTTTCTTGAATAATTTTACAAACTGAATTATATTACAAAATGCATGTTGTAAAACAATATCACATAACTCAACAAATATTGTCATCGTCGGTCTCATCTACTTCCTCTTCTTCTCCGCCTGCTTCATCTTCGTCTGACTCTAATAAGACGTCGATATTTATGCTATCGTCATCTTCAACTTCTTCTCCATCATCATCATTGTCATTATCATCAGCGTCATCTTCATTATATCCATCATCATTATCATTATCCTCTGAAGTTTCAAAATTAAAATATAAAAATTATAAAATTCTTTATGTAGGTATTACCAAAAGGAGATGTAAATAAGTCACGGAAACAAAATTGTACAAAATCTTTGCAGTATTGTACGGAGCTAACGTTTTGATACTGAACAAATATATACAATATGCCGGCAATTTAAAAAAGTATTTTTAAGTTAAGAAAATTGAGGTTAAATGACGAGGTATCACAAAAATTATTTGAAAAAGTTGTTTAGAATGTAAAAATGCAAAATTTGGGGTAGTTACAAAAAAAATTGAAACACATATTTTCGAAAATATTTTTCCTTGTTCCGATTGTTTTTTGATTCTTTCCAATTAAATACAACCAGAACAGAAGGCTATTCGTAATGTGCCTATTTGTCACAAAAATAAGTTTTTTTTCTGGTCTTATACAAATAACTACACTTAATTGATAAAAATCAACTTTTATCTACGATCAGAGTTGTTGCAATGTCTAGTTATTTGTGGAAAACTAGAAAAATCCATATTTTTTTACGGAAAACACATTAAAAATAATTCTGTTTGTATTTAATCGGAAATAATCAAAAAAAAATCGGAACAAGGAAAAATATTTTTGAAAAGTGTAAGTTTCATTTTTTTTGTAACTACCTCAAATTTTGCACAAAGGTCTAAAATTACATTCTAAACAACTTTTTCAAATAATTTTTGTGATACCTCGTCGTTTAATATCACTTTTCTTAACGTAATGGTAGTTTTTTGAAATTGCCGCCATATTGGTGGTGATTTTATGTCAAAATCGATTCTTAGGTTCTTGGATATGCAGAGAAAATTCCCCAGAATACTTTTTTAAACGATAAAAAAATTTCCCCTTTGTTGCAAACTCTTTGAACCACACTGTATAACTGAAGCAGACATAAAAAAAATTACCTTCATTTTGCTTTGCATCTATTAGAATGTCACCAACGCATTGTGGTAGCTCATCCTTCGAACCTTCGAACCACAGCAAGGTATACGAACCATCTTCTAATTTCCAACCATACTGCAGTGCATCTAAAGTGGACGGTATGGGTGCAAAGGAATTCCGCCACAAATGACCTATATAGGATGATCTTAGTATCTGCTGATGCAATTCGCGCTTGCAAGGTGGCAACTTGCAAGCGTCAAAGTTCAACAGTTTTTTTTAATTCTTCCGTTTGATCTATTGCAGTATAATTTTTTGAAAATAAATGCAGTCGAGCCTCGTTTACTGAAGAGATTCCAGATAAGCCATTGGCTTTCGTTGTATATAATTTGCAAACGAATTCCTCGATTTTGTCGAATGCCGAATGATACTCGTCGCAGGTAGGATCTTGCAGTGCTGCAAATGCTCTTTGCATTTCCGTATTTTCTGCATAGATGGCATATGTTTTGATTTTCCCGAATCCATAAAATGAAGGGTTGAAATCGCATCCTGTAAATGCGTGGAATGCTGGTAATCCACTACAGAATAATTCTCCCAGCGACTCATACATTTTGTTGATATTCACGTAGCGGCGTTTGTTGCCGGTCCCGAAGCGCAGCCAAACCTTGAGCCCCTCCGCCATATGTACCATATTGGCCAGTAAAATTACCAGGATGTCTGTGTCCGAGCATTCTATTACAACTTCATTGTTGCTTGGTATGTTTTTTAAGAAAAAGGCCATTTTAGTGTCGGCTTCCTCGTGTCCTTCACATTGAAATTCGGTCAGTATCTGACACTCTACCTTCCCATGAACTAATCGGTAACGGGTGCATCTTTGAAATGAAATATACACTTCTTTGTCGCCTAAATATTCTTCCGCCGATTCTGTGGCCCAATGACGTGTCAGAAAATTGATGAGCTCTTTTTTGAACTCAATATTCTTGAGTTCTGTTCCAAAATCAGCAGGACGATTTTGATCCGAAGCTAGAAAAAACACAGAAGCAAAAACTATGTTATCTGTGGTGAAAATGAATGTTAGGCCTATTGTCTAATTTTAAAAAGAAAACCAAGTTCTTTCGCTTTTGCAAATGTTTAAACAACAATTATTTTTCAACAAAGTCATGAGTGTTGTTTTTTTTTTTGGAATTATTTTATATTAAACCGACTTTTTTCTGCCTGGAGTAACAGGGTTAATATTGATGAATAAATAATGATTAATTAATCATAATTCAAATGAAGTCAGCATACATAATTTTTACGGCTATACCCAATAACATTAATATTTTGTAATTAAAAAAATGATGAGAATATTTTTACTGTGTCTAAAATTCAATTGATCATTCAATTAACCTTACCTACCTCTTATACAAAAATCTCGATGAAAATTCTCCCTCAGAATGTGTTCGTTATCCTTGATAGATGGGTTCCAGTATTCGTCAAAAATTAAGAAAATCTTTTTAGCGGGACTTCTTGTTATTCTATGGAGAATTTGTGAAGAAATTTGACCAAATTTCTGTGGTATTTGATGTAACTGATGCAATAAAAATATTCCATCAATCATCGACACAGTTGTTGTCGATGGGTCTCCATGATTTTCCACAGATTTTTCCAAAAGCTTGGCAAGTGCAGATTTATCTGGTTTATTAATCATGCCATTTAAATACCGGAGTATACGGGAACGTAAACAACTATAAAATAAAGACGATAAGCTTGAATATATAATTTATATTCAAGAAGAATGGTGTCTACTTTTTTATACTTGAGGTATAAAATAATATTATTTATTTATGGTTTATAAAAGAAACATGAATATTAATAATTTTGTATGATACTGTTATCATACTTGAGGTATAAAATAATATTATTTATTTATGGTGAATAGAACAAACAGGAATATTCAATAATTTTGTATGATTGTGATAAAAGTGAATAGTGTAATAGATATAATTAGAGTAGGTAACCCAAATATGCAACACGCATATTTTGCATATTATATGCATTTTTTTTAAATATTTGCATATATATCCTTAAAATATGGCATATTGTCCATAATTGAAAGAATTTAGAATAATTTAAATATTTGGCAGGCGTATGATTCATTTTTGGGAACAGGGGTCGGTGTCTAGGTAGGTACCTACCTAGTTTTCCCAAAATAATATAGGTAAATTATAATTTTATGGGCACTAATCCTGGTGATCTGAAAACGAATAAAGTAGGTATTGATACCTATCTACTAAAGTACAATTATTGAAAAGGACAGAATAAATTATAGATAGATAAATATTTATATACGAAGGATAATCCATTTCTGCATTTTATTTCTGATTCTGCTTATGAAGTGATCACGTCGGCCTCGATTTGTGTTTGTTTTGTGTTGGGAGTTGTTGTATTTTACTAAGTAAAATGCCCAAAGTCAGTAGCGCGTCAGTGTGGATTAAGCCATACAAAGAACTAAGAATAGATATGGGAAAAGTCTATACCGTTCTGCGTGCGTGAAAATTGTAAGTATAGTTTTGGAATATTCAATATACAGGGTGCAGTGGTGCAAAATCGGGTGAAAGGAGTTTCTACATTTATAAATTTTTATATTCTGATAGAAGACAAAATTTTTTGATTGAGAATTTTGAGCAACATTTAGTGGTTTATTGTTTTTACAACTAAATTTCAACCTGATTTTTATAATTTATAATAAATGCATATTTAGATTTAGTTCAATCACCCTGTATGTAGAAAATTTAAAATAAAATATTGTTACTTTTACTATGTATAGATGCATTTAGAAATTTGTATGTACATTATATGTATATGTTTATTTGTAAATGAAACAATAAATTTATATTTTCAAATTATTTCTTAATTTGCATATTTTCAACCTTTTCCTGCTTATTTTGACTAAATTATTTGCGTATTTATGCGCATATTTTTAGGGTTTCGACTTGCATATTTGGGTTACTCTAGATATAATAAATGAATTTACTACCTTATCCATATTTAATTGTCCTTCAGAAGACAAGGAAATGCCGAGAAGTCTTCCAAATAAATCTCTCTGTAGTTTGACCTCTTGCACTTTGCCATTAATTTGGATTTTCCTTTTTTTGGCGCAACTTGTAAAGTTCAAAATTTTTACTCTGTTTATTACGTATAAATTAAAGCTTTTCTTGTCTTTCTCGCACTGCTTTATCATGTTTTTCCTCATTTCTTCTCCGTTTTTCTCTATATCAAAGAGAAAATTTTCTACTTCAGAAGTTACTGCCTGACCTGTAGAGATATTGACCAACACATCCTTTCTAACGTCGGTGGAATAAGGATTTATTCTCTCATTAATGGCAGACATAAATACATCGATATGCGTTTTACTTAGTTTTATTCTATTGGGACGCAAGTCATTGGTAACGTCTTGAGCGATGTTAAGCCCGCAATCTTCCATTATTTTAGATATCATAGCACATCGCAAACCATGGTTTATACTCCATCTTTGACGAGCTGCTATGGAGTTTGTTATATGACTGATGCCGGTCAGCTTTCTACCAGCATCAGCATTTACTGTCTGCTCAACTGTTAAGTCAACCGGAATTTTAGCAAACGGCTTATCTGAGCATTGAACACCGATTCCTTGCATTACATGATCTTTCAATCCGGGATGAGTTGCATCAAGATTTAATAAAGTATTCATATACCAAACGAGCCAGCGGGCGTAATTTTGTTGATTAACGGAAAAGAATATGTTGTTCATTTTGGTTATAGAATAGCAGTATAAATCAAAGTTCGCCGTGCGGATGCTCCGATCAAAAAGTAAAAAGTAATTCACTAGTTCCAGATATATGCCATAAAATTGAGGAATTTTCCCATGCAGTCCATTCAGAGTTTCTTGTTGGAAAATCTTAAAATCATTTAGAATTTTTTCCAAACGAGTGTCACCAATTACCTCATCAATTTTTGCTGTTTTTGTTTGCAATTTTTCGAGTAATACTTTAACATCTGAACCAACTTCAATACCTTCTTTTTTTACAAACAGTTCAAATTGCAGGATTTGTAAGCATAAGTACATTAGAATGTGCAATCTCTTACATTTATTAAAATTCTTTCCTGACAAAACACCTGCCACGGATCCACTTCCGATGAGGCCGCTTTCAGTGAGTATTGTTTCTAAGCCGCAACCAGACATAAAAGTACCTATCGCTTTTTTGAAAGCCATTTGGATATGGAATCCGCCGATGTGTATGAATAATCGCGACTCAGACTCAGTAGCCTGCAATGGCAAAGCGATTTTTGCTATTCCCAGGTCATACGTGACAATCGCATAATCTTCATCACACTCATCGGCGATTCTTCCGGCCCTCTTCATCGTTTCCAAAACGACTGATTTGTCGGTCGGAGGCTGGTTAATCGGCATCAGATACAATACCCGTTGTTTCCGATTTTCAAGTTTGGGCAATGCTTTAGCATTAAAACCTACCCACATTGGAGTAGTAATGCCAGCTGCGTGAGAAACCATCCAAGTTAAATCTATATTTTTATTTTTTTGTAAATCTTTAGGGGACATCTGCCGCAAAGGTGAATCATATGGAATCAAAGTTGATTCTATTCGCGGTTTTTTTGCACAAGGTGTTAATTCTGGAATAAAGCCTTCAAATGTCCTTCTTCGCTTCTTAGTTGCTATCGATTCTTCATTTTCATGCTCTTCAATAATCTCACGCCCTTCATTTTCGGTAATATCTTGATACACTATTCCTACAGTGTCATTGAGTGTAGTTTTATTACTTGCGCTTTCTATGAAACGATCGAAATTATCGAAGGCGCAACACGTATGCAAACCTTTCTTCGTGATGACCGTTGATGGGCAAACATTAGAGGCTTCCATACAGGAATAGGTAGCTTCCGTTTCCAATTCCTCAAGCACATCGTAACTACATATATGACCAAATCTATGTAATATTCTAAAAATTTTTGCACTATTTGTCAAACTTTTGATTGTGCTGCCTAGGTTGATATGTTTATGTGGTAAAATTTTGCCATCGGAAACTGCAAAAATTGTATCGCTGCAAAATGAAGAAACAAGCCTAACAGTTTTAGGACTTGACCGTCTCCTATAATTGAATGCGGCAAGCAATGTCAAGAAAAAGTTTTGAAGGGTATCCGGATATTCACACTCGCCTTTTAATAAATCTTCAATACTAATTTTACTTGTTAATTTGCAAGTCTTAGTGGTTAGAATAGAACGTCGCAAAATTAATGCAGCTTTCTTACAATGTCAATGTCTGACAAAGTATCCAAAGTGACATCACAATACATTGCAGGAAATATAAACTTCGTTCTTCTATATCGCTGAAATTTGATTTTTTTTCCAAAATATTTTTTAATCTTTGCAGATAAATGTTTCGAATAAATCATGTCGGAATCAATATCCCCTTCATATCTATGTGTAAAGGATTCGATAAAAAGGCGGTGGACAAAATCGAGAGTGCAAGCTTTTTTTGGCGTATCACATAATCATTGATGTACTGAATTACAACCTCTAATGCTGCTTTTCTATTAGCCCGGTTTTTGTGCCATTCTCCGTCATTGGAACGATTTTGTCTTACGTAGGCATAATTATAATACTTCTTGCAGATAGGGTGGTAAGAGACAGGTGTATTTGTTTTCTTTGATTCTACTATTACATTTAATAATTGAAAATCATCCCAATTCAACGCATTCTCTAATAGTGCATTCTGTAATAGTAGTAGCACACATTAGTTGTAAGCGACCTTTGCGCCGTTTTTGTTCATTTTTACATACAATGCACACGCTTTTGACAAGTGTTGGGTTTGTTTCTATTTCCATAAAGTCTATATCTTCAGGCATATCGACTTCTTGAGGTGCATTAACTTTCTCGTCGCGAACAGCGGCAATGTCACTGAAGATACATAAACTTTTTAAAAAATATACTGGGAATATAAACAATTTTTTGCAAAATTATCGATTTTTTCCAAATATCTTGAAACATACGCGTAAGATAACAAGTTAAGTTTGTGCGGAAAATTAAAAAAAAACTTAAAATGCTATTAATTTTACTCTAATTCGCGGAAAAGTTCACATTTTTTTCACTGAATGTTATCTAGAAGTAGTCTACAATAATAGAGACAATCTTATAAAATAAATAAATAAATAGAGAGGATGAGGGGTTATATTATTACCCACAAATTACGGGATTATGGACATATCCCGACTTATGCAATGTGCTGACTTACAATATTATTGGACGTAAAAAATTTTTTTAGTCATTATAAGGTAGGTACTCACTCATCAAAAGGACCTGGAGTTGGGATCGTCCTATATTGAGGTTTAAGAGCTTTGAAACGATTAGCGCAACTGGAGTGGTATCCAATTGTATCACTCACTTCTGAAGGAAGTTTACATTCTCCGTACTTCAATTTGTAGAATTTTCTGCACTCCATATTTTTCTTAAATTTTGATAAAAATTCATCGTCAAATAATATAATATTCTCGTGGGTGGATTGTTTGCAAATAAAACAGCTCCTCGTGTCTGTTTTTCCTGAATTTTTATCCATGCTGCTCCCAAATAAGTATTCTATAAATTAATGGAACGTTTTTGTCACAATTCGCCAAATAAAAAAAAAATAATTTGACCGTATCAACTTTATTGTACGAGAGGCCGGACAAGTGATTTTTCAACGAATAAATTATAAATTTAAAATGTTTGTCCACGACTATTTCGAATATATCCATTAATCGTCTGTTTCCTCAATTATAATAATATATATTATACACTAGGTACTACCAGTGAATAACCATTATTCACTAGTGAATAATCATTATTCACAAATGAATAAAGATTATTCACTGCTTTTGCGCTTATAGAATGATTGTGTTCAACACAACAAAATTTCGGAGGCCCACCAGTATTCGCGTCACAGAGTGTCAACGTAAACATCAAAAATAATTATTACTCAAAATGAAACGTCAAACTTTGGCATTGTTCTTTAAATCATTTTCTCAATAAAAAATTTGATAAAAAATGTGTTTGTAGGTAATAGTCGTGGACAAAGTGCTGTATTCTACTCGCATAATATAATGGCTATTATTCACTCAAATGAATTATCGTAAACTTCATCTTCGTGAATAACAACCATTATTATAATTATGCTCGTTGAATAATATACTATTATTATTAACTTACAAACGCGTTTTCAAATTAATGATTCCAACAATTCAAATATTTCATTTGATTAACTGAATAAATGTTTATGACAGTACTTACCAATTATTTAAATTGAAGAAAAATAACCCAGGAAATTGATTACGTCTAAGCAGGAGGCTAACTACATGCGTAATTGAAATCGCGCTATTTTGTCTATCTTCTTTCATCTGCTCTACCCAGACATATACCTGTCTCTATAATTGTCAGGCGCGAAATTTAAAATAAGAAAGGCATGAGAAATATTTGACAAAGGTGAATATTTAAATGAGTTGATAATATTTATTATTAAAAAAAATACATTATGCGATTTTTTTACACGGATTTATATTTTTGTTTAGTAGATGCAGTATTGTTTTATACATTTCTACATTAATTTTATAATAATTAAAAATGCACCAACATAGTTTCTAACGAATCTGTTAAAATTATTTAACGGATTTTAAAGTGGTGAAAGTGAAAAACATACAAAATCAAATATTATATACAGGGTGTCCCGAAATTAGCCTGCCATAATTTACCAGCGTGTTCTACGACCTAAAAAAATGAAAAAAGTTCCTATAAACATGTCCTCAAAAATGCCCCCTGATGGGGCTATAGCCCCCGAAAGGGGCAGTTTCACAAACGGGTTTCTATAAATATTTCCAGAACGAACAAAGATAAAATTCTGAAATTTGGTCTGTGATGTACCTGTGAGATTTGACATTTGACGGGGTAGCGATAGTTAGACATTCTCAATCATAGGCGTCCTAAATGGGGGATTAAGGGGTTAAAAATACCCTATATATTTTGTGCGTCCGAGCCAGATCCTTATGGTATCCGGGATACTTGGGATCTGAGTGAATGTTCCCCGTAGAGGGAATGCGAATGCCTTTTGCCTAATTCGATAATAATAATATAATAATAACCCTGCATAAACATTTCTAGATTTTTTGTCAGCTCTTTCTTAGATAAATAATATGCTTCATGTCCGATATTCAAGCCTTTTAGAATCATTTTTTCTAAGCATATTATGCCGAACGGCTTGAGTGAGAAATTGGTGGAATTTCTAGATTTTTTTGTCAGCTCTTTTTTATATAAATAATATTCTTCATGTCCGACACTCAAGCCTTTTGTTGCAATAGTCTTACAATCACTTTTTCTAAGCATATGCTAAACGGCTTGTGTGAGAAAATGGTAGAAATTTCTAGATTTTTTTTAATTATGTATAATTATTATTGTGATGACCATGTTCGACACGCAAGCCTTTTGTTATATAGTCTTAGAATCATTTTTTCTAAGCATATCTCAAACGGCTTGCGTGAGAAAATGGTGGCAATTTTCATAAATTTTCTTGCAACTTTCCTATGTTCTGAAAATATGAAGGCCACACTCTACACTCAAGCCAAAATTTTTTTAAATACTCTGAAATTCATAACTTTTTATTGCAATTAATTTCGTTCATGGAAAAATAACTGAAAAACGAAAAAAATTTCCGTTAAATTTTCCGACCTTAAAATGTACTTATCCATTCGCGCCACTCAAGCCAATATGTTTTTCGGGCTAGCGACGATGTACGTTTTCATACGTTCGATGGGCTTGTGTGGAAAAATCGGTCAAAATTTCGATTTTTCCTTACGAGACTACGCCCTTATTTCAACCCTTTAGCCACCTGCAACACTCAAGCCTTTGGTTTTCCGAAGTCAAATTCTATTAATTAATCATTTAGTGAACAAGGCTAGCCTGGAAATATGGGCAACATACACCTTTTATTTCTGTTCAGGAAAATCGAATTTTCCAGGTGTCACTCGTAAATTTCCCTTCATTCTACTCAGCATCGATGTACTTTTCAACCCTCTTCGAGGCTAGTATGCGAAAATGGGTCACCTAAATCTGTCGCTATCTGACGGTCTAATACTTCGAAACCCAGAAACCGAGGGTTCTCCGTAATAGTTCTCCGTTTTTCTTTCTCAGTTCCTAGTTCTTAGTCGAGTTAGTTTCTACTACTTCAAGTTACGTTGTGTGCCATTCGACGAGCTAATATCGCAAACCAGTGTACAAAGTTAAAACAAATAAATATTCCTTTTTTTTTAAGTCATTTTCACTGGCACCGGCGTAACATGTATTTTACTCTATAATGGAATCGTATTTCGTACTTAATTTTTAAATTTCATCAATTCTGAACGTGTTTCATGATTGCTCTCTTAACTAAAGTTAAAATTATGGTGACCACATCGGTATATAAGACGCGTGAATTATTCCGAATTCGAATGTGTCATATATCAGTGTTTAGGTAGATTTCATATATTATTACCCTGTTTGTTGAGCTAAGGCGGCCCAATGAATGGACGTGTATAGGAAGTTATTTACCAATGCTTTAAACTTTTCTTACTTGAGGTAAATTGTCATCACTTATATAAAAATTTTTTTCTCCGATGTCGACATTCAAATCTTAACAGTTCTGAGTTTTAAATAAAGTTTGTACCTAAAAGCATAAATATTTTAAAGTGGTTTAAATTATACAGAACCTCGCAATTGATGATTCATAAAGTGTCGCGATTGAACTCTCTCTCTCTGTGTTATTCATAATCATTCTGAGATGTGAATAGCTTATAAAATAAAAATGTCAAGCACCGCGAGATATAAGGTCGACCGCGCATAATTTGGGTCCGCCTGCCTGCCTTCCGAGCGCAAATATATATAGCCTGTATAAATAAACATATTATGAGATCTTTTGTCGGTACACCGATGTTGGGATATGGTACCGGCCAAAATGGAAGTTGGCTCACTTAATGGTGCTATAGAAATGAACTTGATAAATTATCCAACGTACATTACCAGCAACAATTTATATTGTTGTCCAGCAACGGTTTTTACAAGGTCGAGATTGCGAAATGTGAGGACTTTGCATATATTGCCACGTGGATAATTATGCTACCCAAAATTCCTTGAGGAGGTCAGTCGTATGTAACCCAAGAATAAAACAAACACTCGTTCAGGTTCCGTATGGGTCTTTTACTTTAGCATTTTCACATGTAAATATTTAGCCTTTGCCGCAGGTCCACTTGCTTTAATTTGCCACCAACTATACATATAAACTTATCATCGATACCAGCGCGGGATATAAACAACTCTAATAGGAGTTACTTCAATTCAGACGTTCAGATCTTTGCCGCGGCAGATCGATGTGAGTCATACAGTGGGATGTGTCTCAGAGCCTATGTTATGCATATCACATTTAGGAGTTGTTGCTACTTTGCTGTTTTTGATAGCTGTCGTAATTTGTATATACTGTAGCGTTCGTTAAACAATTCTAAGAAGTTTTAATTAGACTAACTTCCTTTTAAGATGAGCGGTAGGTTTCAATTCGTAATAAAGCACAACAGTGGTACAGGCTTTTAAACAGTTACAAATTGTTTTTGTAAATAATGAATAAAAGATTCAATAATTGTTTTAATCTATTAAAATGTTCGTATGTTGATATGGGGGCGTTGAAAGCATGTTTCAAACTATTTCAAACACCAAACTATTTACTATTAACTATTTACTATTAACTATTTCAAACACCAAACAAGTTTATTCAAGATGATTTTAATATTCTAGTCCTTTATTAAACCTTAGAACTACAAACGAATCTTTGTGGACAGGCACCCCATCGTTGGTTTCGCAGGCACACCTACGTTGTCATTGGCTCGCCTCCCGTTTGTGTAATTAATAAATATGTTTGGTGATTGTTTTTTTATGCCTTGCTAGAACATTACTACATTTTTTTAGAAAAAACAACTTTAATCTCGTATAATAAAATATCTTTATTGCAGATCCGCTTTAATTCACCGCCAAACATTGGATAACATTGCCTGCGCTCTGAATTTTAAAACGTTTTCGTTTAGCATAAATATTTTCAATTTAGACCTTTCAACTGATGATTCATAACCGCTATTTATGAATGGGTTATTTCACAACCGAGCAAGTTACTGTCATTGCTATCGAATTATGGATCGATTGATCCAGTTAGTGAGTCATACCGTTGTTATAGCAAATAAAAATTTGGAAATCGAATTATTTGTTTTATTTACAACATAACACTGAAGACATGTCCTTGAGATGATTTTCTAATTCTAGAATCCTTGTTTTAAGGGCCCCTCAGTTTTTTTAAGGGCCCTCAGTTTTTTAAGGGCCCTCAGTTTTTTAAGGGCCCTCAGTTTTAGGGACCTTGGTTTTAGGGACCTTGGTTTTTAAACATTATGACTAATTCAAGATTAATAAAACACAAATTACAACAAGACTATTTATTTGAAGTACACTCAGAATTCCCCATTTTAACCCCCCACTTTAATTCCCCCACTTTAGTTCCCCATGTTACTCCCCCACGTTAATTTTCCACTATTTCAAACTGATTGGCCTTGTGTTTTTTTCCCATATCCAGTTGTCCTTTGTAAACCAACGCATATTTTTCATTGGAAAAATATTCGAGGCACGGTTTGAACGCCTGTGTCACTCTGTTCGGCAGGAAAACGACACTATACTCCAACTCCAGCAAAATGGTCTCCCCGAACGTGGTTTGCACCACCTTGCCAGAGAGAATTTTCATCGGCACGCCTTCATCCAATTCCACTAACTTTACCGTCGGTTTCTGAGACAAGCAACCAACTTTGTTGATGGTTTCCAAATCCATTTCTTTGCTGCAAGCCATCTCAACTCGGCTACTGAACTCCAAACAGCAAACTCTGTCTTTTATCAAAGCTAGAGGGGTGGGGGGAACTGATTCTAGGACTTTGAAACCCCGCCCACCAAAATTCCCAGAAGCCACACACTTTGACCTCTAAGCCCCGCCACCCTGACCTTGAATGTCAATTCAACCTTGAAAGCGATTCTGGGAAATTAACCTTGAAGCTATTCTAGCCACGCCCCCCCTTCAATTCCCAGAAACCTTGAAGCTATTCTAGCCACGCTCACCTTCAATTCCCAGAAATTACCCTTGAAGCGATTCGCGGAAACCTTGAAGTCTAGCCACGCCCCTTCAATTCCCAGAAACCTTGAAGCGTGGAAACCTTGAAGTCTAGCCGCGACTTCGCAACAAACAAACGACCTTGGCGGCCATTTTGTCCTGGGACCCGCTTTGACTCACTACTCTTTCCCTATTTTATCTAAGTAAACTACTTCTTTCGGGTTATTTGAACTAAAATAAAGCACAAGGGATATTTTACTTTCGACATTGCTTTGAGTTCTTGATTATCCTAAATCACATCTTTACAAACAATTAAAGGCCTTTTCTCTTTTGTCATGTCTGTGCTAAATTCCAATGTACAATCTGTGTCCAGCTTTGGGATCAGTTGCACGAGTAAATAAAAACAATGGTTGAACTAATAGAAAAAGGTCATAAACAAGAAAGTCTAAGGGACTAGGTAAATATGCAATTCTCCGTCGTACTCACAATGCCTATTTTGCGAGACTCACGGACCAACCGCGTCGCCCCACCGAGAGCATATAGGGCACCGCTCGTAAGTTCGGACAGTATTTTCACATCCGCATTCTTACTTTAACATTCTTACACTAGTATCAATCTGTAACACCGAATCTCTTCTGTATCGAAGTAAAAATTTGCGATGGCCTCTTTTTAGCGAATCCCGCCATTAAAGTCCGAAACAAAAAAGGTTTGACTACTATTTTATGTACTACTGGTAGAAAAATAAAAATCAAACATATAAGATTATCTCTAGAATCTTTCGAACAAACTCATTCTCTTAGTTATTTTCTTATAGTTATCTGAGTTATTAAAATAAACTCATTCACGGACACATTAACAATCTCAATTGTCTTAGATACCTGCATAGAATATAACGAAATATTTTATGTATCTAACGACGAATTAACATGCATAAAAGCCGTTCAGCATGAAATAACAGTAACAGATCCAACACCAATAAACTCGAAAATCTATGGTTTTCCTGAAGTCCACAAATCCGAGGTAGATAAACAAATAAAAACGTGCTTACACAAGGCATAATACGACCTTGTGTATCCCCTTTTTGTAGTCCTTTATGTACCATCCGGTGAAAAGAAATGGAGAATGTTTATAGATTATAGATGATAAGTTAAACAATGTAACAGCTGGGAATTTTTCACCGCTTCAGAATATCGAAGACATTCTTGGTTAATTAGCTCACTCACAATATTTCACCACTTTAGATCTTGCGAGTAGATTTAACGAAACCGAAATAAAACCGGAAGATGCACCTAAAACAGCTTTTTCATTTTGGTCATTATGAATTCACTAGAATTCCTTTTGGCCTACGAAACTTCCCAAGCACTTTTTAATATTTAATAAACACGGTTGTGATAGGATACAGTGGATGCAATGCTTTGTATTTAGATGACATCGTGATCAATGCTAGTAAAGTAGAACAACACACGGAAAAATTAAATTCAGTTTTCGTTCGCTTACATTCTAATAATCATCTTTTACAACACGACAAGAGTGAGTTTATGCGAAAGGAAGTTGCCTATCTAGGTCATGTAATAAGCAATAAAAGGTGTAGCTCTAAAGCCAGATAAAATTAAAGCTATTTCGACATATCCTGTAACGGAAATTTCGCCTCTTTCCGTTACAGCGTTTAAATTA
Source organism: Pseudeuparius sepicola (assembly GCA_963920635.1). NCBI lineage: Eukaryota > Metazoa > Arthropoda > Insecta > Coleoptera > Anthribidae > Pseudeuparius > Pseudeuparius sepicola. The sequence goes on along the minus strand of OY987302.1, from coordinate 37,239,967 downwards.
TTTAAATTATATAAATTATATTGAATTTTTCGGAAACTCCTTATTGGAGAGATACCGCTACGTCTACTGCGCATACTGGTCAGCGAGTCAGATCTCAAAAGCTTAGGTAAGTAACTAAATAATTCCCGAATAATTATTGCTTTGCTGGTGTAAAATACCTTTTGGCTCAAATATCGTTCTTAATTTTGAAAATAACCTGATATTTTGATCATAATATCGAATTTATCTAACTAAAGTGATTTATGATATATCTATTCCTTGGTCAAATGTAAAAATTTTGTTATTCATCTACCTAACCTTTTTGTTTTGGTACGAATCGCAACGAGAAACGGAAGTTGGATTCAAATTTCTAATTTTTTTATAATGCCTTTTGTTGAGAATTTTTCGCGGGTTGACGATAGAATTCAATCGGACGTTCCTTAATCTCGAAATCGGAAATCGCACCACAAAAGTTTCTTACAAGTTCTCGTTCCAGTTTCACTTTTCGTTACGCTCTCGAGGTGCTGCATCGTGTTTTCGGCTTCGCCACCTTTTTTCCTCAACCCCAAATTTATCGGTTTGATCTAGAGTGTATCGTTGAAATTTCACAATTTTTTTGCTAATATTTGTTGTCTTTGATTTTCATGTGAAACTTATCTGCTGGAATCCAGTTTTTTTGGTGCGTAATCAACCACGTGGAGCACCCCAGGAGTTCGGCCCTCAGTTCAGCAGTGCAGGAGGAATCCACAGGGACTCGAGTGCTATATAAGTCTGTGGAAGCCATGGTGAGTGGATTTTATTTCATTTATCTATTTTTTCCGTATTTCTCGTATCTTTTCTCAAAAGATCTACTCACCGAGGTTCTACGGATTTTGACCTGAGCTTCGAGCATGGTTATATTATAAATTTGTACCTTTTCATTGTATTTATTTTCAACGATACCTCAAAGTTTGATCTCCGAAAGAACGTAATGAAGGGTCACATCAGTTTTTGTTTTACTTACCAAGATAACACATAAGTTAAAATAATTTTACCAACAAAATTAAATTCGTTTTCTTTTCTTGTCTGAGGTTCAAATTTCAAGATTCAAATTTTATATTATATTTTTACCATCGTTTAATAGGTAATTATTTTCTTGTGCACAACCTTATTAATTCATTCATATTCTTTGTTTTAATTAAGATATTTTTACTAACTATATAATGAATTAAAGTTATAGTGTGTAAATGTAAATATCATTGCCTACTATTTGTTCGAAGTCTTTTTCCCTCCCTACGAGATTGGGTATTGCTTGGTTTTTCGACTTCACAGACACATAGGAGCGGTTAAACAACACCACCTCCTACAACCCCACGAGTTCTGGTTTGGTTACGTGCAGCAAAGCGATAAATTGATAGACCCACCAGCCACAACAAAGACCCACGTCTCTGCTAGTCGGCTCTGCAGCGTTTGCATCTGTAAGTGGTCTGGTTTGGTTCCCGCACATTTGGCATGGACTATCACGAGTGAGGAGTTGAGGTATTGTGCTGGACTGTATTATTTCACCAAGTCGAAAGGACATAATTATGATTTAAATAATCTCACTTAACCTAACTTAACATAACTTTTTGTAAAGCAATTTAATGCTAACACAAATTTTCAATTTGTAAATAAATCTAGTTATAGTAACACTGTGTTTTATTTGATCGCCTCATAACTGGTTCCAAAGGAAAGATAAAAGAACTGCTCTCCGCATCTCGTTCTCATATTACTTCTTTCGTTATAATCCAATTCCTCAAAATCCAAAAAATCAAACAATTTCTAGGACTCGACCAAGAAATTCCTTGTTAAAGAAAGACGTTTCTTTCATTTGGAGACACAAAACACAAGAGTCATTTGAAAAATTTTACACTATCCTTACGACGCAATCAATTTTGCAATATGTAGGCGCTTTCGGGTATGATGTGTCAAGCTCTGTGTGTTTGAGACTCCGTGTTGCTTGTGCGCCGTTCATACCCGAACGCTATATAGGATCTAGTTATTATTTTTGTTTTATGTCTATGAACTAACCTTAAATTTACGATGCAAATGCTATAATTTGCAAATAGAAATGGAAAAAATAGTTGATAGTGACGTTATGGTAAGTTATATTTTTAGTTAATTAGCGTTGACTCCGCAAGAGAATCAAGCGAAGGTCCATAAAACATCAAACTGACAATCAATGATTTTACTGCGCAACTCGGAGCGTCACGTACCTAATAAACGGCTGTTGATCGACGGGTCAGGGGGGAGGAAAAAAGAACAACTCTGGAGCATCAAGCTCAAGCATACCCGAAAGAATGAAATGGAAGTGGAGTACTCCTGAGTAGCTCTGGAGTGCTCTAAGTGTAATACCCGAAAGCGACTATTGTCACGACCTGCATGGCCATAACTAGGGACGTAGCCACTAACTAATGACTAGAGATTCAATATAATAAAATTGTTTATTAATAAAAGCAAGAATTCGACTAACAGAACTGACATTTTTAAACAAAATAGTACTTACTTTTTGGATTACCCCTTTGATATGCTACGACTTTTATTTGAAACACTTTTTGTAGAGTCCTTAGTTTCCAAGATATTCAACTTTCAAGCACTTGAAGTAGGTAATTACGACACCGCACGAGCAGTTGTCCATTCGATTTCCTAGATTGAAATAGCTTTCGTTATTTTTTCTTTTATTATGTTCCGGAGAGGTCACTATCTTGTTGTAGATTATCACACGTTAGGAAAAGGTTCACACTGAAAAATCAGGCAATTTTTAAATGATTTTATTTGATGTAATATTATAAAATATAACATGTTATACTGTAATATGTGGTATATTATAAGCCCCAATTTTCTTGAAAAATACGTGCCTTCTTCTACCCCCACACTAGACAGACGCTGCAACCGCAGCCTTTCGGCCTGACGAAAGACCCTACGAGCAGCCTTGCTAAGACCAGGCGGATATGGTCGTAGCATGTCCCTTTCATCTAGATCTGGTATGTATGTGTCCAAGTCGTACCATTCTTCGAGGGGAGGCCAGGTGACTTCTGCGGGAGGTTCTTGTGTGTCCTTCCATTCCTCTAAAAGAGGTTGTTGAGGACCTTGCCATTGTTGGTTGCCTGTCCATTGTTCTGTAATTGATGACCTTGAAATTCTTCTGCGGTAGGTTGTTGGGTGTCTTGCGTTGGATGTTCTGGGAGACGTTAGTCGATGTACCATGGAACATCGTGCCCCATCAATTGTGTTTTTTCTTTAGTTGCTTGTTGCGCTGGAGGCTTGTAGTGTTTGTTGCAATCGCACTGCGGTGACCAGTCGTATACTTGTAACATTTCTTCAGTCACAGTGGGGAGGGGACACTTGCACCAGGCCACCAGTTCGGTCTCCATCTCTTGCATCTTGAAGCACTTGGAAATACCTGATGAAGGATTGAAAACCCACCCACTATTTGCTGTGTAAGGTTTTTTGCCTTGTAAGCATTTTTGACATCCTTACACCCTATCAACATTTTGAGGGGCTCCACCCCTAGACTGGACACGTTTAAAAATTGTCTTGTAAAAAAAGTTAAGGCATATGGGAATTTAGTTGAGAAAATTAGTGAATTTTGACCATTTATTTTGAAATTGTATTGCATATTTTACCGACAAGGACTAAAAATTTCTCAAAATTGCATGCGGAAATTATTCTCAGGAGCTTTTTAAATTTCTTTAAAAAAAATTGGAAAATTTTATTATTTAATTTTAAATAGGTAACAAACGTGTGGTGCTGCGCATGCGCGGGAGCGCAATGGTGGCCGCAGGCCACCTTAAGTTGCATCCCCTCTCTCAAATGTTGATCTCGATTTTCTTTTTAGCGTTGGAGAAGATACCAGTTCTAGGGCCTTTACAAATTTTTTGCTTACGCAGAACTTTTTTGCTGACATTTATTTCCTATAAATTGCGCCACATATTAGAGAGGTCCAGTTAGTTCACCATAGATTTCCCGCTATCCGCGATCGTACGTGTTTCCGTTAGTTCCATAGATTTCCACGATCGTGCGTGTTCCCGTACTTTTGTCATTATGAATAACAAGGTGTCGCTGTCCCTCAAGAAACCAGTAAGTACTTATCGCAACTCATTTGCTAAAAGTCCCTTGAAAAATATTTTTAATCATACTTTGGTTTTTCATACACGAACTATTTCTTTTTCAGTCCACCACCTATCTTCCTGACATGCCGTCGATAAGCCAGGAACCTGCACCCTGTCGCTGTCCCTAAAAAAACAGTAGTACTCTTATCGCAACTGATTTGCTAAAAGTCCGATGAAAAACATTTTTTTTTATCTTCCTGATATGCCGTCGATATCCAGGATTTGTCAACACTAGTGTCCCAACCCTCAACTTCTGATGACTGCCAACCTGCACCCTGTAGGAAACCAGTGATTCTCAGTCACATAATTATACTAGTAAGTGTTTTATAAAAACTGATGTGTCAAAAAGTGCCTATGAACGTCCAAAAATTTTTTTAATTGGCCCTTTGAAATTTTTTAAGATCTTTAAAAGACCCATAGTAGTAATACAAAGAGAGTTCTAACCCACGACCTTGAAAAAAGCGTGCAAAGTGGCTACGTCATGCCCGAGGTCACGTGACGTCACCGGATGACCCCAGTTGACCCCTAGATCCTGATAGATTAACCTTTGACCTTTGGGCCACGTGTGACCCCCAGTTGACCCCCCCCCCCACTCCAACGGCGGGTGTCAGCCCCCACTCCAACGACGGGGAAACCCCCACTCCAACGGCTTGGTGGGGTGAGGTCTATATATTCGTGCGCAAGAGCAGTTTTCCCGTTATATACACTTACAATTTCCTACAGTCTGATTTGCCGAGTTCAAAATGCAGTCGTTCCTGAATCACCTGAACAAGAATTTGATCTTCAAGAAATTCGAAAGCGTTCAAAATATGGAGGTGGGTGAAAATTTTCAAATCACGAGCGTGGACAAAGTCAACACGCAATACGGAGAGAAGGTCTACGTCGAGTTCGAAGAATTTAAGACGGTGCTGCCGCAACGATACACGGCCGAGTTTACGCCCCAACGGATCGAAGAAATTAATAGGGATATCGGTAACGGAAGGAGGTATTACATGAAGAGTCTTGGACCCGTCGGCCGATCTACAAATATCGAATTTATTGTAGAACCATGACGAAGCTGGAGTACAGAAGAAAACTGCAACAATATTTGAAGAATTTAGAAGCATTGAAATATGAACTTATGTTATATGAAATTAAAATGAAGATAAAACATATTGACTTACACAATTAATTTTTAATAAACGTTTAAAAATCTTTTGTTGTGTTTTTTTATAAGAATCTTTGTGTTGAAGGGAAAACACCTGAAGCATCATATTATAATAAAACTCTCACTCTAAGCAATAATATCACTCTATTCCACTGTTATGTGTATACAGGGTGATTCTTAACTTATACACATAAATTTGGAAAATTGTAGGTTATGTCAAGTAATGGCTAATAATGAAAAAAAAAGTCTAATAAAATTGTTATCGATAAGGTCTGCGTTTGTGATCTTATGAACCATAATTTTTAATTTATTTGTGCAAATAAACCCCGAATTGTTCAAGTACACAAAATTATAACTCAGCTGTTGCGTCGCATCGGGTTACTCGCTGCGAACGCGTGACCGCATAGTAAATATATAGTAAGAGAAAACACGTGGAATAGTTCACGACAGACGCCTGCTTTGTTTGGTCGAGCACTCAGCGATTTTGCTGAAACCGCATATAGAACAATAGGCTACAAATTTCACCCAATTATCTTCTAAATAAAAAAATCTGAAAAAATTGCAGATAGAATAATAAACGGAAAATTTGGGAAAATCAGCATGTAACGCAAACGATTTAGGCCGGAATCTTCAACTAGACACGTGGAAATCCGAGGTAGACTCCTTGGTATCAGGAAATGTGATACATTATGGTAAATAAGAAACCACGTGGAACCGTATATGATGCGATGTACAACGTAAACAATTAGTACGTCAGGGGCTCGGATTTTCTGCTGATGCAGGTATATCGTGATTTCCAAATATATCTTCTGATCGGCTGATCGGAAAAAATCCTCATATAGCGCAATCGATTTTGGGGCCACCCCTTGGGGGGGGTGGACTTAGTCTACCACGGGGTGGGTGGGGGGTGGCGGGTGGGCAACTATGTGCCAGGAGGAACGGAGGCCGAAGGCCTCCGTCCGACTGGCATGTAGTTGCCCGAACAAAATCCACCCTTCCCCCTTGCACGCGTTTCGCGCATGCGCAGTTCCGCACTTTTGATACCTATGAAAAATCGAAAAAATTTGAAAATTTTTTATTCAAAAAATGTAATTTTAAAAAGGTCCTGATCCTATAATCCCGATAACATTTTGGGAAATTTTCATTTTTTGACGGTGAAATGTACAAGACAAGACTCAGACGAATGTTTTATATACAAGTGCAGATAGAATTTTTTCGAGTGACTGATAAAAACAGTTATTATAATAGTTAGTCGGAAGGCCCCAGATAACATAGGAAATTTTGTTTGAACAAAATCTGTAAAAAAAATCCAAGACGTGAAAATGTAGGTAGAATTTTCGAATAAGTTTTGTATACCGGTAAAAATATATGTAAAGGTAAAAATAACGTCAGTTTCACTTGGAAAAAAATGATGAAAAAATTTCAGTAAAAAAAATACGATGTAGAGGTTGTACCAAAAAAAATTGGAAATAATTATTTATTCCAGTAAAATATACACAAGACCGAAAAAGGTAATTGCGCGGCTGTCCCATTTTATACACCCTAGCTGTTTCAGTTCATCTCGTTTGGAAAAATTTTAGGGGTTATTACTTTTTTAAATACCGGTTTCCTCAACCTTATTTGAAAGTAAATATTTTTTAGTTCCCCACAGAAGGAAATAATGACGATATTTTATACCGGTGGATTCAAAAAATATATAAGGTTAGGAAAAAACCTTGGTAGGCAAACGCGGCTCTGCTGACCAGACAAAAAAAAACCTTAGTCGACAAATAATGGCCTATAAGAAGGGTGCGTGATTCCACGTATCAGTTCGAGTGCTCCAAGATGCAAGTAAGTATATACCAGCTGTCCCATTTTTAAACAGCTAGATATTTGGAAACCTTTCGTAAAAAAATTCCCAAGGATTACATGAGCAAAAGAAAGAAAAAAATGTAAATATACCAGCTGTCCCATTTATAAACCGCTTGATATCTTGGAAACGAAAACTTATATAAAGGAAGTAAAAGCTATATCTTAATAGGCGGAGGACCGACTGTCATTCAGACAGGTGAAAATTTTTTGTGATTTTTTGTAGAAGTTTTTTGCCAAAATTTTTTTTTGTCAATTTTTTTTTCGTCAAAATTTTTTTTGTCAAATTTTTTTTTTTGACAATTTTTTTTGCCAAAATTTTTGTTTGCCAAATTTTTTTTTGCCAAATTTGTTTTTGTCAAAATTTTTTTTGTCAAAATTTTTTTTTTGTCAAAATTTTTTTTGTCAAAATTTTTTTTTGTAAATTTTTTTTTGACATTTTTTTTGCCAAATTTTTTTTTTGTCGAATTTTTTTTTGCCAATTTTTTTTTTTGCCAAATTCTTTTTCGACAAAATTTTTTTTGATACAAATATAATTGCTAACGTTTAATTTGTTTACCCCATTTACGAAAATGATAACAAAATTGGATCAGACAAGATGTTTTTTCGAAGTATAGTTTTTAAACACAGGGTGCCACCACCGGTTTTACGATATAGGTTTCAAAATGCGACGCAAGTACATAAAAAAAATACCCTAGAGATAAGAAAACAAAATACAACTCACAGAAAGATTCTTGATGATGTATAAAAAGAAATCAGGTTACATCTAATGCCCCAGACAGTAAAATAAACATCCCCGAGCTATCAGATATAACCAAACATCATTTTTCTAACGGCACAGTCATTTTCACGGGAAAAACAACCAGTAACCGTTCAAATTCCATAGATAGGTACTGCCGTAATCCAAAATTTCACTGAACTACGCGTATCTATTATACCGAAGTAGGTACTGATACACTTCCATCTTTCCAAAGAAAAACAAACACGAAACTCAGACTTTTCATATATTTATTACAACGCCTCGATAGAGTCTTTATTTGTGGCCACGACCGAGAATCTACTGAAGCAAGTGCGACGCATAGGATGTGAAAAGTGCCGAGTTGGTTTTATTAAACAATGAAACTTATACCTACGTATATATAAAATAAATGAGAAATATGCCAGAGATGTGAAACCTAATTGTGTTGCAAGTTTGAGGGTCCAAAAAAAATATTGGCTTTAATTTTTTAAGGTGAGAAACACATCTAACAGCCAGTTTGGAAATATACAAGGCAAAAAAAGTAGTGATGTGGCTGTCCCATTTTATGTTTTATACAGGTTGGGTTATTTTAGAATAGTTGTTCAATAGACCGAGACAACATCATAAACGCTTCCCGTTAGAACAGAATGTGATGAAAAGAAAAATTCCATCTGGGTCAAGCTACTACATAACCAAAATAAAAAATACTGAACGTTATAAAATTTAAAAAATCATATTTTCTACGGATTTTTATCCTCTGAAAATTGTTCTTGTGTAAAATTCAGTTTCTCTGGGTCAAGCTAGGTGGTAACTATATAACCAAAATAAAAAATACTGAACGTTATAAAATTTAAAAAATCATATTTTCAAGGGTTTTTTGTCCTCTGAAAATTGGTTTTGTATGAATTGAGTTTCAATAAGTTACTAATTGAGATAATAGGAAAAAAATCTTAAGAATCTCTTATAGAATTCTGAGACAACGACCCTGAGAGTAAATATCATACAAAAATCTTTGTGCGTTGACTTTCAACTCAATTTAATAATTAGGTTTAATAATGACAATTTTCTCGATTATCTAGAATCAAAAATATTGCAAGTGGCAATTTTCTAGATATCATGTGAAGCCTTATTATTGCGTCGTAAGTTAGAGGATCCAAAAATATTGGCTTAAATTGTTTAGTAAATGCGATTAAAATATGTTTAGTTTATCAACAGTTAATTGTAACAGCTTATAATCTTAGAAGCTAAACTCTTTAAAAAAATTTTTAGACAAAAAGTTGTAGTTTAATAATGGTCAGTTGGATTCCTTTTGAATCATGTTTGCATATTACCTACAAGGAGTTACAACCTCAAAACATAGAAATCGCTCATTTTAAACCGATTTAATAAAAATTTCACCAAAACAATACTTTCACTCATATGATACACTTCTGATTAATAAAAAAGGCACCATAGGTAGTAATAATAAGATATTCAACGGAATTTTTATCGACTGTTTGCCCATTTTGCTAGCTTTTGGGGGTATTCCTTGATATTTTAGACTGATAAAAATGAATAATAAAAATTAAAAATAAAAATTTCACCAAAACAATACTTTCACTCATATAATACACTTCTGATTAATAAAAAAGGCACCATAGGTAGTAGTAATAAGTTATTCAACGGAATTTTTATCGACTGTTTGCCCATTTTGCTAGCTTTTGGGGGTATTCCTTGATATTTTAGACGGATAAAAATGAATAACTAAAATACAAAACGCACTGTTGACTTTACTTACGTGAATAGTAAGCCTATAATACGTATCGAAAACAGAGAAATATTCAGGTCAAGAAAAAAATGGCCTAATTTACAATAAAAAATATAGCAGACAACATAGCGATGACACCGATTGACCCGTTTTGCTGGTAAAAAGTAAACAAAGGTACCTATTGCGATTCTAATCAGGCATTTCCAACGGAGATGCCTTCAATACGCCCACGTGGGAGAGCCGCCGGTGTTTCGTCACATGCAAATCGCCGCTCGAGATGGAAGCATCTCGGCCTTTCGACGCATTGCGCGCCACTTCGTTTGTTGAAATCTGGCCGCCGCGCCGCCGTCAACTTGCCCGGAGATGCCTCGCTACGTGGTGCGTCGCATACTCGCCGTCGCGTGGTGTATGGGCGCCAGCTTTTGGCCAATTTCAAGGGAATCGTTTTTCATATTTTCGACGGATTTTCGTCCTTTTTGCAGACGTTACACTGCTAAATTGATCCGTTTTGCTGGCAAAAAATATTTCTATCGCCATGACTGAGTCACGACGCTTGACCTTATGCAATTCGCTGCTGGCGCAACTTCCAAACGCTTCCCCAAATATCTTAACATCTCAAATGGGTCAAGGTTTCGGCTAGTTTAAAATTTATAAAAGTGGTGGGGGTAACGTCTTAAAAAGTGTATGGAAAAATATAAAAGTGGTGGGGGTAATGTCTTAAAAGTGTGTGACCGATGATTTTTCATTCAAACGTCTGTGCAACATGGAGATCAGATTCTTTTTTGATCGACAAGCAGTAAACAAAATAAGACAAGAAGTCGTGAGAGATGGTATTGCAAGAAGTATGTTCGATCAGTGGTGCCTAGATAAAAAAATATCGTGCTATATATTATACGTTGATGCTAAACCGGTTTCATTTGTCCTAATGTCAAAAATTGATTTCGACCCTTTAAACAAACACTCCAACCCGAAAAATCTCAATTTTGTTTTTACCCATGAAGAATATCGTCGAAGAGGATATGCGTCAAGACTAGTGAATCATATTAAGAAAATTAATCAATTTACGTCTTTCTGTTCTAATACCAATTCAGAAAAACTTTTTGAAAACTGTTCATGTATTAATTACGGAGAAATAAATTATAACACCATGTATAGATCCCCTAATAAAATGTTTGTGTCAATTTTTCTTCTTTTTTTTTTTCACAAAGCACCTCAAAATCGGGTCCAAGAACCACGTCGCATTTAACTGACAATCATCATGCGTTCGTTTCCTACTTCGAGGTAGAATACAGAACGCAATAAAAAAAAATCGAAAATGTTTCACACCTTCAACAAAAATTTTTAATCGCAAATTAGACGTACAGTTTCATATGGATATTAGTTATAAATAGGTTGAATTGTTCTTTTATATATATTTTTAAATTGTAACAAAACTATATGCATTCATTTTCCCACCACCTTTGAGGTAGAATGCAGGGCGCAGGAGGTCTAATCCATGTTTGATCAAACATATTAGAGAGATACAAAGAATAGTGTAATTTAAAAATATGGGATATTAACTTATAAGCTTATATTATGAAAGTATGGAATCACAAACAACCGTTTCGAGCTGCAGGGAGAGTCGCAAACTTGATGATACAAAATTCATTTTTTCATACAAATCCTAAACAATATAGACTAGAAAAGATTAGAGTAAAAACTAGATAATGCAAGTTGGGGCCTTCCTTCTTTCGCCACTGGGGTTGAAACCCAAACTTGAGAGAAACAAAACCATATGAAGGGTACACGGGAAAAACAGGCCAAGTCATTTTTTGTTGAAATTGGGATTACAGTGCCATCTTGTGGTAAATTGTGTGCTCTTTCAAACCAACGTAATAGTCAGGGGAAAAACAGGCTAGGTCACAATATACGTATTACTTTAAAATACCCATACACGGGAAGAATAGGCTCAGTCAGCGCGGAACAGGGGAACAACAAGCTAAGTCATAATAAAAATCGCATAAAATCGTCAGCTGTTTTGTTTAAGGTTAGCAGTTAATTATCGTGATCGTGTTTGCGCTGGCGTCTTTGTACAATCATTACATCACAATAAAATCATTCTTCTGAAAAGTGAAGTTTGCGATAATTTGTCTAACAATAATCAAGACCAAAACGAGCTATTTTTCATTATATTTAAACAAAATTGCCAAATCCCACTGGTTTATAAACTTCACTATGAAATGTGCTATTTATTCACGATTAGTAACATATTGTGGCGTCGGGTAGATGAATTGAGATTAAAATGGTGGAAGAAGATAACAGAAAGAAGTTGGGTTAACAAAAGCTGCTCCTATACAAAAGTATGCAATACCTATCATAATGACAAGTCAAGACTTGGTGGGGTGTATTCAAAACAGGCTCTGGAAAAACGGCGGCCTTTTTACTGCCCCATCATCCACTAGATCGTTTCTGACCAAACACCGCTCTTAAAAACTGAGAAATATCTGAAACGTTGTTTTTCACAGATATATGTGATACAAACACCGTACAATATATTGGAGAGGAAACAAAATTAATATTATAAAATGTACTATTTAGGCATTGGAAAAGAAACAGAACCAAGCCGTAGATAAATATTTAATTATAGCAGCGTAGGTAATAGAAGATTTTAACGATGATTACCACAGTGACTTCCTTCCAAATTTCGATAAGTGGAACCGTTTATCAATGACTCCACCGTGACTTTCTACCCCTGCGATTTTCGCTACCTAAAGCAAGCACTCTAACAATTTTTCTAGAGAACACATAGCCTAAAAGTCTGCCTAATATCCTTACAGAGGTATCTTTTAATTAAAAATATTATACTATTTTAGAAGAGTGCCTTTTCTGTAGCTTACACGTTAAAATGTTGTTAATGAAACTTGTTCAAGATGAAGAATTAGGTAGGTGTAAAAAAAAAAATTTCAAAACCGCGATGGGAGATACCTCTGTTGTTCGATTTTTAAGCGGAAAGTAGGTTGAACTTTTTTTTTTGGGAGATATGTTTTTGCGTCTACATTTTTAATTAACTGTGCAACGATATGATTGGACAACCCATGCGCGATTTGTTTCTTTAAACATTATCACATTCAATTTCGCAAAGACTCTGCGATGTATTAACAATCTAATTCCCCCTAGTCCATCAGCCCAGTCCGGCCCTAAAGAACGTGTATAACGCCATACAGTCTAGCTAATTTTTTTTGGATTACATTGCATTATATCGTTCATCCCCGTGGCCTCTTGTTTACCACATATTAAATTTAATGACCACGCATAACGCCACACAGTCTCGCTCAGATCAATAAACAAGTTTTTTAAAAATTCTAGAGTGGGCAAATCGTTTTTCTCCTACTATATTTTTTGACTGACATCGAATTTTTTCCCTTTAAAGAGGTTTGTTGAATGGCCATTAGCCAGTTCACAGCCTCCTCTCTTATAAGTTTCTTGATTCACAATAGTAGTTCCAGTGGTGTGTTTTTTGTGTATTTTGGATACTTACAATGCAGCACCCTAAGAAGTTGTCTCTCTCGACAAAGAAACCTACTATCCTTAGCAATATGCTAATAATGCCTGTAAGTATAAATCTTGGTTTTCTGGTAATCTTCAACAATTTTTTTCATACAAAATTATTTTTTAAACTTTATTTTTGAAAAATACTTTTTTTCTAAATTAAACTTATTATTTTTTTTCTTTTCAGCCAACCATCGACTCTGCACAGTCATACAACATGCCCGATTTGAATAGTGCGTCCTTCGTGTCGCCCTCCCAAGTGCCTTGTTACGACGAGATAATGGCATTCTGTCCGAATTCCATTATTTCACCGGTTCATCGGCAAGAGGACGTCGAGCAGTGTGGTGTGGAAAACACGAATAACCCACAATTGAAAGGAAATGGTGGTAAAGACATGCGTCAGTTGGGCATGGACAGCGAGGACTCCTTTAGTGACGTGCACATTAGTGTTAGTCAGCAGATGGACAGCGAGGATGAATTCGAGGAGCTGACTAGTCCTGGGAGTACTTCACTCGGTTCCTATATATTACAGGTCTCAAAAGGGCTGAAACAAAAGGACGCCGAAAATCTAAAATCCTCGAGAGAGGAGCAACATCGACTGGCGACTATTAGGAGAGAGAAAGAACGACTGAGAAAAAGGGAGCAGGTATCTATAGCCAAAATTGAGAAAATGGAGAGGGATAAACGGCTGTCTGCTGGTATTTTAAAAAGATTTAATGTGGTAAAAAAGTAGTTTTTTCTCACATTAAATATTTTTAAAAAATGTTTGAGTCTTTATTTTCCAACGTTGTTTATAGATACCTATCCTTCTTTTAGTTTTAAATTTAATACGTATTCTTAGCTTTTAAGTATATTTTCTTTTATATTTTTATACACAATAAATATGTTTTATGTATATTTTTGGTTTTTTTCTATCCTCCCTTATAAGTGCAAAAACATGTTGAAACTAAAATGTAATAATAATATAATCCTAGAGACAAGTATTTCCTGATTTTGTTCTCCTGAGAAACATGTTACAAACTGAAAATATGTTAAAGTGCACCATAAAAAGATAAAGATAAAATGTGTAAGTATATATTTTTATTAAATAAACCAAAATTCCATTTCTGAATTTCTTACAACAGTACCGATTAAAATAATAAGTCGCTGTTCGAGTCCTATACACAAAGAGTGAATTGCCCATTTTCTTTAAGACTGTCTCGTTCTGTTGTGTTTGTATAAGTAGGTATTGTTCTCTCAACTTTTTTTCATTCATAAACAGCTCAACTTATATGAAATTTCCACTTTTTCTCTGCATCCAGCATATAATACAAATTTTCCAACCCACATTAACTTTCTAAAACTGCATAAAATTCAATGAGGTTATTCATGAAAACAGTCGATTCTTATTACGGCATTTTTATCCAGTCACCAGTCACAGTTCGATGTATGAATTTTATTTACAATTCATTGCATGAAGAAAGCATGCATATTATGTTACACCTTTTCCCGCGAATGTCTCTACCCACACACATTGTTTATCGCATAAGGCCAAGCGTCGTGACTCAGTCATGGCGATAGAAATATTTTTTGCCAGCAAAACGGATCAATTTAGCAGTGTAACGTCTGCAAAAAGGACGAAAATCCGTCGAAAATATGAAAAACGATTCCCTTGAAATTGGCCAAAAGCTGGCGCCCATACACCACGCGACGGCGAGTATGCGACGCACCACGTAGCGAGGCATCTCCGGGCAAGTTGACGGCGGCGCGGCGGCCAGATTTCAACAAACGAAGTGGCGCGCAATGCGTCGAAAGGCCGAGATGCTTCCATCTCGAGCGGCGATTTGCATGTGACGAAACACCGGCGGCTCTCCCACGTGGGCGTATTGAAGGCATCTCCGTTGGAAATGCCTGATTAGAATCGCAATAGGTACCTTTGTTTACTTTTTACCAGCAAAACGGGTCAATCGGTGTCATCGCTATGTTGTCTGCTATATTTTTTATTGTAAATTAGGCCATTTTTTTCTTGACCTGAATATTTCTCTGTTTTCGATACGTATTATAGGCTTACTATTCACGTAAGTAAAGTCAACAGTGCGTTTTGTATTTTAGTTATTCATTTTTATCCGTCTAAAATATCAAGGAATACCCCCAAAAGCTAGCAAAATGGGCAAACAGTCGATAAAAATTCCGTTGAATAACTTATTACTACTACCTATGGTGCCTTTTTTATTAATCAGAAGTGTATTATATGAGTGAAAGTATTGTTTTGGTGAAATTTTTATTTTTAATTTTTATTATTCATTTTTATCAGTCTAAAATATCAAGGAATACCCCCAAAAGCTAGCAAAATGGGCAAACAGTCGATAAAAATTCCGTTGAATATCTTATTATTACTACCTATGGTGCCTTTTTTATTAATCAGAAGTGTATCATATGAGTGAAAGTATTGTTTTGGTGAAATTTTTATTAAATCGGTTTAAAATGAGCGATTTCTATGTTTTGAGGTTGTAACTCCTTGTAGGTAATATGCAAACATGATTCAAAAGGAATCCAACTGACCATTATTAAACTACAACTTTTTGTCTAAAAATTTTTTTAAAGAGTTTAGCTTCTAAGATTATAAGCTGTTACAATTAACTGTTGATAAACTAAACATATTTTAATCGCATTTACTAAACAATTTAAGCCAATATTTTTGGATCCTCTAACTTACGACGCAATAATAAGGCTTCACATGATATCTAGAAAATTGCCACTTGCAATATTTTTGATTCTAGATAATCGAGAAAATTGTCATTATTAAACCTAATTATTAAATTGAGTTGAAAGTCAACGCACAAAGATTTTTGTATGATATTTACTCTCAGGGTCGTTGTCTCAGAATTCTATAAGAGATTCTTAAGATTTTTTTCCTATTATCTCAATTAGTAACTTATTGAAACTCAATTTATACAAAACCAATTTTCAGAGGACAAAAAACCCTTGAAAATATGATTTTTTAAATTTTATAACGTTCAGTATTTTTTATTTTGGTTATATAGTTACCACCTAGCTTGACCCAGAGAAACTGAATTTTACACAAGAACAATTTTCAGAGGATAAAAATCCGTAGAAAATATGATTTTTTAAATTTTATAACGTTCAGTATTTTTTATTTTGGTTATGTAGTAGCTTGACCCAGATGGAATTTTTCTTTTCATCACATTCTGTTCTAACGGGAAGCGTTTATGATGTTGTCTCGGTCTATTGAACAACTATTCTAAAATAACCCAACCTGTATAAAACATAAAATGGGACAGCCACATCACTACTTTTTTTGCCTTGTATATTTCCAAACTGGCTGTTAGATGTGTTTCTCACCTTAAAAAATTAAAGCCAA
This sequence comes from Pseudeuparius sepicola, assembly GCA_963920635.1. Lineage (NCBI taxonomy): Eukaryota > Metazoa > Arthropoda > Insecta > Coleoptera > Anthribidae > Pseudeuparius > Pseudeuparius sepicola. The sequence goes on along the minus strand of OY987302.1, from coordinate 37,223,488 downwards.
TATTTTTTTTGGACCCTCAAACTTGCAACACAATTAGGTTTCACATCTCTGGCATATTTCTCATTTATTTTATATATACGTAGGTATAAGTTTCATTGTTTAATAAAACCAACTCGGCACTTTTCACATCCTATGCGTCGCACTTGCTTCAGTAGATTCTCGGTCGTGGCCACAAATAAAGACTCTATCGAGGCGTTGTAATAAATATATGAAAAGTCTGAGTTTCGTGTTTGTTTTTCTTTGGAAAGATGGAAGTGTATCAGTACCTACTTCAGTATAATAGATACGCGTAGTTCAGTGAAATTTTGGATTACGGCAGTACCTATCTATGGAATTTGAACGGTTACTGGTTGTTTTTCCCGTGAAAATGACTGTGCCGTTAGAAAAATGATGTTTGGTTATATCTGATAGCTCGGGGATGTTTATTTTACTGTCTGGGGCATTAGATGTAACCTGATTTCTTTTTATACATCATCAAGAATCTTTCTGTGAGTTGTATTTTGTTTTCTTATCTCTAGGGTATTTTTTTTATGTACTTGCGTCGCATTTTGAAACCTATATCGTAAAACCGGTGGTGGCACCCTGTGTTTAAAAACTATACTTCGAAAAAACATCTTGTCTGATCCAATTTTGTTATCATTTTCGTAAATGGGGTAAACAAATTAAACGTTAGCAATTATATTTGTATCAAAAAAAATTTTGTCGAAAAAGAATTTGGCAAAAAAAAAATTGGCAAAAAAAAATTCGACAAAAAAAAAATTTGGCAAAAAAAATGTCAAAAAAAATTTTACAAAAAAAAATTTTGACAAAAAAAATTTTGACAAAAAAAATTTTGACAAAAAAAAAAATTTGACAAAAAAAATTTTGACAAAAAAAAAATTTGGCAAAAAAAAATTTGGCAAACAAAAATTTTGGCAAAAAAAATTGTCAAAAAAAAAAATTTGACAAAAAAAAATTTTGACGAAAAAAAAATTGACAAAAAAAAATTTTGGCAAAAAACTTCTACAAAAATCACAAAAAATTTTCACCTGTCTGAATGACAGTCGGTCCTCCGCCTATTAAGATATAGCTTTTACTTCCTTTATATAAGTTTTCGTTTCCAAGATATCAAGCGGTTTATAAATGGGACAGCTGGTATATTTACATTTTTTTCTTTCTTTTGCTCATGTAATCCTTGGGAATTTTTTTACGAAAGGTTTCCAAATATCTAGCTGTTTAAAAATGGGACAGCTGGTATATACTTACTTGCATCTTGGAGCACTCGAACTGATACGTGGAATCACGCACCCTTCTTATAGGCCATTATTTGTCGACTAAGGTTTTTTTTTGTCTGGTCAGCAGAGCCGCGTTTGCCTACCAAGGTTTTTTCCTAACCTTATATATTTTTTGAATCCACCGGTATAAAATATCGTCATTATTTCCTTCTGTGGGGAACTAAAAAATATTTACTTTCAAATAAGGTTGAGGAAACCGGTATTTAAAAAAGTAATAACCCCTAAAATTTTTCCAAACGAGATGAACTGAAACAGCTAGGGTGTATAAAATGGGACAGCCGCGCAATTACCTTTTTCGGTCTTGTGTATATTTTACTGGAATAAATAATTATTTCCAATTTTTTTTGGTACAACCTCTACATCGTATTTTTTTTACTGAAATTTTTTCATCATTTTTTTCCAAGTGAAACTGACGTTATTTTTACCTTTACATATATTTTTACCGGTATACAAAACTTATTCGAAAATTCTACCTACATTTTCACGTCTTGGATTTTTTTTACAGATTTTGTTCAAACAAAATTTCCTATGTTATCTGGGGCCTTCCGACTAACTATTATAATAACTGTTTTTATCAGTCACTCGAAAAAATTCTATCTGCACTTGTATATAAAACATTCGTCTGGTCTTGTCTTGTACATTTCACCGTCAAAAAATGAAAATTTCCCAAAATGTTATCGGGATTATAGGATCAGGACCTTTTTAAAATTACATTTTTTGAATAAAAAATTTTCAAATTTTTTCGATTTTTCATAGGTATCAAAAGTGCGGAACTGCGCATGCGCGAAACGCGTGCAAGGGGGAAGGGTGGATTTTGTTCGGGCAACTACATGCCAGTCGGACGGAGGCCTTCGGCCTCCGTTCCTCCTGGCACATAGTTGCCCACCCGCCACCCCCCACCCACCCCGTGGTAGACTAAGTCCACCCCCCCCAAGGGGTGGCCCCAAAATCGATTGCGCTATATGAGGATTTTTTCCGATCAGCCGATCAGAAGATATATTTGGAAATCACGATATACCTGCATCAGCAGAAAATCCGAGCCCCTGACGTACTAATTGTTTACGTTGTACATCGCATCATATACGGTTCCACGTGGTTTCTTATTTACCATAATGTATCACATTTCCTGATACCAAGGAGTCTACCTCGGATTTCCACGTGTCTAGTTGAAGATTCCGGCCTAAATCGTTTGCGTTACATGCTGATTTTCCCAAATTTTCCGTTTATTATTCTATCTGCAATTTTTTCAGATTTTTTTATTTAGAAGATAATTGGGTGAAATTTGTAGCCTATTGTTCTATATGCGGTTTCAGCAAAATCGCTGAGTGCTCGACCAAACAAAGCAGGCGTCTGTCGTGAACTATTCCACGTGTTTTCTCTTACTATATATTTACTATGCGGTCACGCGTTCGCAGCGAGTAACCCGATGCGACGCAACAGCTGAGTTATAATTTTGTGTACTTGAACAATTCGGGGTTTATTTGCACAAATAAATTAAAAATTATGGTTCATAAGATCACAAACGCAGACCTTATCGATAACAATTTTATTAGACTTTTTTTTTTTCATTATTAGCCATTACTTGACATAACCTACAATTTTCCAAATTTATGTGTATAAGTTAAGAATCACCCTGTATACACATAACAGTGGAATAGAGTGATATTATTGCTTAGAGTGAGAGTTTTATTATAATATGATGCTTCAGGTGTTTTCCCTTCAACACAAAGATTCTTATAAAAAAACACAACAAAAGATTTTTAAACGTTTATTAAAAATTAATTGTGTAAGTCAATATGTTTTATCTTCATTTTAATTTCATATAACATAAGTTCATATTTCAATGCTTCTAAATTCTTCAAATATTGTTGCAGTTTTCTTCTGTACTCCAGCTTCGTCATGGTTCTACAATAAATTCGATATTTGTAGATCGGCCGACGGGTCCAAGACTCTTCATGTAATACCTCCTTCCGTTACCGATATCCCTATTAATTTCTTCGATCCGTTGGGGCGTAAACTCGGCCGTGTATCGTTGCGGCAGCACCGTCTTAAATTCTTCGAACTCGACGTAGACCTTCTCTCCGTATTGCGTGTTGACTTTGTCCACGCTCGTGATTTGAAAATTTTCACCCACCTCCATATTTTGAACGCTTTCGAATTTCTTGAAGATCAAATTCTTGTTCAGGTGATTCAGGAACGACTGCATTTTGAACTCGGCAAATCAGACTGTAGGAAATTGTAAGTGTATATAACGGGAAAACTGCTCTTGCGCACGAATATATAGACCTCACCCCACCAAGCCGTTGGAGTGGGGGTTTCCCCGTCGTTGGAGTGGGGGCTGACACCCGCCGTTGGAGTGGGGGGGGGGGGTCAACTGGGGGTCACACGTGGCCCAAAGGTCAAAGGTTAATCTATCAGGATCTAGGGGTCAACTGGGGTCATCCGGTGACGTCACGTGACCTCGGGCATGACGTAGCCACTTTGCACGCTTTTTTCAAGGTCGTGGGTTAGAACTCTCTTTGTATTACTACTACCCATTTTTTTCAGTCCACTACACGTCCACCCCTGCAAGAAGATTTGTTAGGTCCACCGATATCCCAACCTCTGGCGACTTCTTGCCCTACCGCTACGGTATGGGCGTGGCCACAAAAGAATAAAATTACAAGACGTCGATGACGCATACAGCGTGATCACCATACCAACCCAGGAAACGGAAACAAACAACGAAGACGAGTTTGAAAAACTGGCTGGCAATGGTGACAGCAAGCCACCAAAAAGAAGCTTCAAATCGCAGAGGACAGACAAACAGAGGAAACGTGAAATGGAACGTTTAAAGAAGCATGAATAAAAAGGTGAAATTGAAAAATTAAAAATAGATTTGGTACTCGGTGCTAGATTATTAAAAAGATTTAATTTATAGAATTTTCTAAGAATGTAATCTATTAACCTGGCACCCCACTACTCTCTTTTGTCCTTGCTTTTTTATCCTGTTGTATAAGTTTGTTATCCGTTTTAAGTTTTTTAAATATAATTTCATATTTTTTTACTATTAGGTTTTGTATTTTATGATTTTTAATATAATTACATACGTTTTACTATACAGGATGATTTTTTTAGGTCTACCACCGCCATTTTCTCGCTTATTTTGCGCCCTACAAAAAAGCGTAAGAAACAAAAATGTTGCAATTTTGGACAGCTAAGTGATGCTGCAAAACAAATCGGCATCCATCCCCAACTTGTCGCGCAATATTAAAAAAACCTCAAATTGAGCAAAACTATTAATAGCCGTGGAATATTTATTTTAAGAGACAGAGGAAAACTTTTATATTGAAAATTGAGGGCACTGAGAAGCTTTATCCATCCACGTAGTCAGATAGTTTCAGCAAATTACACAGGGTCTTCGGCTCTCTTGAGGCTGTGAATTTTTTTTTTGTTTATTTCTTATTAAGCGATTTTCTCGCTTATTTTAGGCCGCACAGAAAATACGTAAGAAAACAAAATATGGCAATTTTGGTCAGCCAGGCGACTTTAAAAAAGGAATAAGTCTCCATGCCCAACTTTTCGCGGTGTACTAAAAAAACTTTAAATTGACAAAAATTTTCATGGTCTCAAGAGAGCCGAAGACCCTGTGTAATTTGCTGAAACTATCTGACTACGTGGATGGATAAAGCTTCTCAGTGCCATCAATTTTCTAAATTAAAAATTAAAAATTTTCAATTTTATAATTGTCTGCTAAGAGCAATGAAGGAACGGCTAGAAAATAAATTAGTTAAAAAGGCATTTCCACACAAAAGTTTTGCAACTAGATAGGTACTTACCATCTTTATTCAACTTCTTTCCTTTACATTGAATAATCTGTCCTGTAATTAATCTACACAATTATTTGGTTTATAATGTTTACTACAAACTCTTTTATTAACGTAGCTCCATTCTTTGTCCTTAAGCCTGCATTAGGTACACTTTTGTCAATTTCCCGATCAATAAATTGTACAATATATGTATTGTGCAAATTAAATTATTGTACATTGTAGGTGTAAAACAGAAATTGTCGTCAATTTCTTGGCCAAGAAATTGAAGCAAGGGGAGTAATTGAACGTCAGGTGCACGTAGAGTACTTGACAGACACTGTGGGTTATGCGCATGCGCAAAAAGACAATAGGTTATGGGGAAAAACGGGAGCATAGTGCAAAAAGCGTATGGGTTGATCATTTTTAGACACCCAGCCTCTGTTGGTGGAAAACGGTCGAAGATATGGAGATATTATATATGGGAGATGATATAGGATGTATAAAGGAATAAATTGGCACATTTAACGAATCTTTGCAAATACGACACTAGGCGTCGCGACGCCAAGAAATATTTTTTTCACCAACATACCGCTTTTGTTACATCGTTCGAAAGCCCATATTTTTCTGAACATTTTTCATTAATGCCATGTTTCTTTATTCTCTTTCATTAAAAATGTATTCTTCAAAAACGCATTATAATATTATTTTTTTTGTTAATCGCCATTAATTTCCAAGGATGACGTAGAGTTTTCAATGATTTTATTTTTGGAGATATTCCCCCGACCTTTTATTTGGCCTTCTTACCCAAGGCTTCTAGAGGAGAGGAGGTTCCCTCTTAACTTCTGGCCAATCAGAGTTAACGCGCGAATGACGTCACTCGGTATATAAATTCAAATATTAGCAATGTCTTCAATAGCCAAACAGATGGAATTTTTAGTTAAATTAAATTAAATGCAGGTACACGAATGAAAATTTTGAATTGTCAATATTGTAATAATATTGTAAAAAAGTAAATGTCAAAGATTTATCAAAATATAATTTGCAAAACCTTTTTAAAATACCTACAATGTCGAAGTTATAGGATCGTACTATTTTGATACTACTGCAGATTTTTAAACATAATAATACGAATCACGTAGGTATAGGTAAAAAATATGTTTTAAAAAGATAAAGACAATTTATAAAACAACAAACGTGTTGCGACTATAGTATCTATTTTGAAAGGGATGTTTTGTAACCTAGTCAATTAGACATTTAACATTTACAATCAAATGCCTTTGCACGAGGTTTAGGTCAAGAAGTTTTTAATGATTTCGGTTCAACGCTTGAGTAAAAGAAACATTTTTTGTTTTAGTTAGTGTAATAATAATTGTCAATAGTATATGGGAAACCCATAATGGGATACACATAATTTTTTTACATTTTCGAGGCCACATTCAAAGGGCTATTTTTTCAACTAGAGCCCCCTCAAAAAATTCTGCACATAACTTTTGTGTTTACAAATTCGGCAATTTGTGTAACTTGTCTCAATACGACTTTTTAACATGTAGATAATATTTGTTTTATTAGACAGAATTCTGTTTGAAAATTTAAACGAAATTTGTCAAAAAATTACATTTGTGTTTTTCCAAATAAAATATTAAAAATAAGAAAGAAAGACCAAGAGAAAAAATTACAACCAGCTAATTTACCTAATATTTTCTACTCATATTAGGTTACTTTGAGTTTTTTCATTCATTTAAACTGTTTGACCCTGAAATTTAAAAAAAAATCGACTGCGGCGCAATTTTCAACCATAAAAATTGAATCTAAAATGAAATATAAAATAATTTTTTAAGTACACTTTTGGAACAGGTATAATTTTCCACCTCCCCCATGTGTTATGGACCACTTTTAATTTTGAATAACTTTTCCTAATAACTATTTTCCATATCTTCACAAATAAAAGCAGTTCACTCTTGTACCATTTTGTTTTTTAAACACCCCGTACAAGAAGTGTTAATTAGTTATATGCCAATCTTATTTTAAAAACTTTTTATCCACAATAACTTTTTCGATAAAATGAAAAATAAAGAAGTTTTTCCTATTGGACACCATAACCGTGGACTGTAGATATATCGATGTTTTTTATTAATAGAACGCCCTCTATATTTTTGCAATCTACGTATTTTTGCGATTAACGATATATAGATGTTGTTAATAATTTGGTCCAGCTGTTTGAATTTCGCACTTTTGATGGCCATTGTTTCGAAAATGAAACCTTTGCGCGTATAGGTACTTTAGGGGCACCCTTAGATTAAGGCTGCACGTCTTCATATTCCAAATTTGATATACAACCATCATCATTTAATAAACAAATTACATTCAATTTAATTAAAACAATAATTATTGGAAAATTTGGTTCAGTTCTATAGCACAGATATGACAGATATCGCAAACTACAAAACAGGCAAGAATAAGCGACAGTTAAGGGCACTTCTTTTTGTTATGTGGCCAACTGAAAATGCTACCGAAAAATAATTAATATTTAAAAATCTGCACCTCAAGATGAATTTACAATATAGGGGATTAAAAAAGTTTAGTTTGCCACACTTAAGTTGAACGCCCTGAATAATTTTTCACCTAATGGTTAAATATGACACATTTTTACCTAAGACAATTTTATTTAACATTTTTTCTAGGTCAAAAAAAAAAAAAAAATGGAGTAAAAAACTCTCTGGACGCCCTGTAATTATGGGGTTTCATGAGCAATTAGTTATAGGTGATATATTTAAAAAAATCGTGTTTTTACTTAAATTTTATTTATTTATTGTTATCATTATTATTTTATTTTGCCATTTAAAACCCGAGTTTCTTTTATTTTTCGTCATAATTTGCTTAGGGGATACACAACGATTAGCGTGGGCCCTGCTGTTACCCCATAAATGCCTGTATGCAAGGTTACCAAGCGGAAGCAATCACTTTGTGCCAATAGGTGTCTGTCTGTTTTTCTCAGTATAAAACAAAGACGGAGATATCGATCAACTTGCAAGCGATTGCTTTGCTTGGTAACCTTAAACGCAAGCATTGTCTATCTATTCCCCCCTCATTTTTGTCTGTCGAAAAATAAAATATTACCTTGATTTCAATTAAAAAATAATATAGTAATTACAACTAAAATAAAATAGTAATAATTATTCCTAATATATGTAGCTATTCGCTATATAGTAGGTCTGTGCTGCTAATATATAAAACAAAAACGTAGGGGGAACCATAGTCACGTCAGAGGATTCGCCAGTCAAAAACCCCTTGCTATAAATTTGTCCAAATCATTGTTGGAAGGAGATTCGCTTCGCATTTGTTTCTTTGGGTCAAGGTCAAAGCTGCAGTTAACACCGTACCCTTTTCGCCAATATGTATATGGCAACGTGTGCCTGGTCCAGTGAACAACTTGGTTCTTGTCCACACCAACATTTACCTACCGTGGATTAGATGTTAGATAGGTTCAAGCAGTTTCAAAAACATTTTTAATTTGTGCTGAATGCCCTGGGTGAAATTCCTCGACGCGTCAAAAAGCAGGGTGTAATTACAGATCCAGCCATTTGTTCGATTCCTCTTATTCTATCCTTTATTCAATGACTATACACAGTGTCGTAGCGTCAGCTGATAAAATATGAGCAGTAGGTACAGGAAAAACATCCGCGCGCGAAGTCATTGCAAACTGATAACTACTATGGCTTAATACATGATGTTTTTGTGAATTAAATTAAATAACTAAACCAAAAGTGCGGGATACTATTTATTGTGTTAGCTTGATTGACTAGGAATGTTAATGGATATATTATGAAGTAAGTGGTTCACATTTTTTGGCAATAAGTGATAAAATTTGCCAATAAATGAATGGGACTACACACAGGTGACAATATATAAAATGAAAATGAAAATTTAAAGGTTACAGGTAGAGTGGCCTGTAACAGTATATTTACGATGTGTTGTGCAACTGCGCCCCGGAAGTCACCAGCACAAGCGCAGTTAATAAGGTATTTTAATACGCTTCTGAAAAAAAAATTCTGTTGGATGACTTTTGCATTTTTTAAATTTCGGATTCGTATTATGCTATTTTGTTCCCCTGTGGTAAATTTTCTTTTATCGCCCTGCATAATTTGGAAAGTAGGCAGTGGATCTGGAATGTGTTTTTACACAATGCTCAAGGTTCTCTGAAAAACGCATATTTGCTGAGATATTTCGAGTGGTCCCTCATCATAGTAATAGGAACCCTATGACGTAATAAGGCCATAATAATAATAAGAACCCCGTCCGTGGGCAGTATTGCATTAGAGCATGTTACGTGCAAAAAGGTATGGCCTTTCGACTGGGCTCAGTCAGAGAATAGGTGGGTTTTCTCAAAAAAAAAAAAATCAAAGAAATAACTGAAAAGATATTATATTTATTTCGGGCGCCAAAAGGTTTACAAAATTGCCCAAACCATACACCAACGGTTCGAGTACACGAAACCTATAAAATTATACCCGAGCAATTACTATAAACCTTGTTATATTAGGCTACATTGTTTGCATAAAAATACTGACGAGTCTCGAGACTTAAGAAGTCTCGAGTTTCTAATGAAATAAGAAAAACACAAGAATCCTCCAGAGTCCCCAATGACGCCAGAACCTAGGTTTTGACGTCATTGAGAGTCCCTTAGAAGTATACCTCCATATTATAAAATAATGACTTTAACTTGGACCAACACTATATTAAGTTGGTCCAGCTTTAACTTACAGGTGGAGGAACCATCAAATGAAAATTAAGACCTGTTTCAAGTGTCCATCTGACAAAATGACAATTTGGAATATATACCCGGTGGAAGTAGATGTACAGTTTCTTACGTTCTTTAATTTCACTAATCTCACCGACTGGTCCAGAGCTTATGAATCCAGTTACGAGCTGCGGGTAACTCCTGAGAGACGTATGGTAACTATATCGAATTGTTAGAATCTTAACTTTGTCGTGAAGATGAGAGCCTCTACGTCACCATCCATGCACATAATCAGGAACTCCATATAAGTCGCATTAACACCTTAACGAAAAGAAGTACCATCAAGTATCCCGAAGACTCTGACGCATCCGAACGAAGAACCACGTAAATCAGGTAAATCAGAAGAAACCGAACAATCAGAAGAACCAGAAGTAACAGAAGAACCAGAATATAGTACCTAGTACCTAGTATATTAGCAATGAAAAGACTCACTTCCTATTATCGAGTCTCCTATATAACACGGAGGCCCTCTTCCCGAGCATGCGACAATCTATCCTCTTTCCAGAGACTATCTGGGGCACTCACTGCGCAAATTCTCCAAAGAAATGACCCGAACGATAATCCTGCAGCTGTCTATCCGCCAAATGCGTATTTAAAAAGAAATAGTACCCCAAAATTTGCCACTATCTCGACAACTCTAAACAATTTGTTTTTTTAAATTTTAAACAAAATGAAAACCCTAAACCATTATTGATACCTGCTTTAAGGGATATTTAAGAAATATACAAGAGGACGTAACAAGCAAAACCTCCCCGCAACCGACATTCTGTGCTCTGGGTCCATAGAGAATGCAAGCCTCCCCTCATGACGTTTCCGTTTGGGGTCGGTCGCCCCTGCGTTATGTAGGTCAAGGGGTTGGTGTAGTCTGTCGGTGCGGCGCCCCCTGGCCGCATCCGTATATTCGTCGGCCCGCCGTAACCGGGGCCGGTTGTGTCCTGGCGTTGCGCTCAATTCCATTAGCGGCCCATTAAAAAGTAAATGGTTTTTTGTTGCGTGTGCCGTGGGCGCGGGTAGGGGAAGGGGCGGTCGGCGGCGTCGGGGCGCGGGAAACGGCGCGCAGTGGCGTGAGGGACCCCGCTCGAACGAAAGGAATTTGGTGTGTAAGTGCTGCAGCGCAACCAGCATGGGCTCGTCCAGCAGATACTCCTCTTACAACTGCCTCACGAGCTGGGATAGCTATGACAAGATACCCAGGTACCGTAGGTAGAGGGTGCATTGTGCCTAGCCACGCGTAAATTCGATAGCCGAGAATTAGGTTATGTGAAACGGATGTATAGCCGTAGGACCAAAACAGCAAGTCGATATGCCTGCAACAAAGACGCGGCAATTTCCGCTCGGACGCGACAATTCGTGGTTTATACAAGGCCGTTCAGTTTTTAATCAAGTTCCTAGGGTCAGTAGAATACCCAAAAATATTTGGAGCTTGTTCTATAAACAATTTTATTTTATATTAGAAAATATCTGGATTTTAGTGAATAAGGGTGGGTTTGGTTTTGCAGATTTCCACAATAATAATATCAGTAATAATGATAAGAATAACTTTAAGAATAAGGGATGGAGATGGTTTATACAAGCTCTGTCAAACTAAACAAGTATTTCCCACTACTTCTTTATGGTAATGGCTGTTGTTTGTCTTATTATAAACTCGGCAGGAAACTAAAATAAATGCCGATTTTGTGTTATGACTAGTTTCTTTATGGTTATGATTTTATAGATTACATTTGAGCATACTTACATCGTTGACTGACATAGTTATAAAGACTTCTCATGGCTATAGCTTCATGTCCTGGAAAACAGATTGCTCTGATGGCTAACAATGTGTTTTGCATTGTATTTTGCCTCCGGAAAACGCATGGTGAGTTGAAAAAGTATCAGCCGTGACAGCCGTGAGCAATCTTTATTAATACGTCAATCAACGCTTATATATTTTGATTTTGGATTTAGGTTTTTTGGACAACCGTTCTTATTTCTACTGTAGAAACGCTTTCAATTCCAATTATTAATTTTTATTTTTATTGTTATTAGGTACTATTCTTATTTTCATTCCTATGGAAAGCTGTATACCGAAGCCAAACTAGTGTAATGGAAATATTTAAACACCTCACTGAATATAGCATCAGATTAAGACACGAAAATCAAATTTTTACAGAGGCACAGACACGACGGAGCAAAATTCGTAAATACATCCGAAATATAATTGGTACCATGATATTTTGACGAAATTCTCACTCAGGGGCCTTATAACTACCCAGATGTTGATAGAAAAGGAAAAGTTAGGACCGTGCTGTGGGTGGGCATAGATCGGAAAATTATTCAACTCGATTTTGCACTTGAATTTTCAATAATAAGCGATTGGTTCAAGGGTCAAGGAGATTATGTAGCATTTTGTTAATTGATTGAAGGGACCCGAAGGAATCCGTTGTTTCAGAAACGAAATCAGGGGCTTATCGATCCCATCAGAAGGAATCATACATTAATTTCTTTCTAAAGAGGAAGAGAAACAGTTTCCATAGGTAGCCTCGCAAAAAGTCAAATATGAAGAAAATAATTCCCACTGTCAGCCACGCAAAAATTCAGGGGCATACTATCGATTTCTACAGAAGAAATCAATTATTTTTTTCTCGTGGATCCGGATTTTACTGCACCTTGAGATTTCTCCACAAAATTCCCACTGGCAGCCACGCAAAAATTCAGGGGCATACTATCGATTTGCTCAGAAGGAATCGTAAATTATTTTTTCTCTAGTAGATCCCGATTTTGTTAGGTACACCTTGAGACTTTGCCAAAAAATACAAATAGGGAAGAAAGAATTCTCATAGGCACCACGTAAAAATTCAGGGGCATACTATCGATTCCTTCAGACAGAGTAGATACGGATTTTGTTACACCTTGAAATTTCGCCAATAACTTGCAAACAGGAAGAGAAGAGAAATAATTCTTATAGACAACCACCCAAAAATTGAGGAGCGTATTATCAATTTTCTCAGAAGGAATCATAAATTATTTTTCTCTAGTGGATCCGGATTTTGTTACAGCTTGATATTTCGCCAGAAAATTGCAAATAGGAAAAGAAAGGATTCCTATAGACAGCCACGCAAAAATGTAGGAGCGTTCCATCGATTTTCTCAGAAGGAATCATAAATTATTTTTTCTATAGTGGATCCACATTTTCTAACAACTTGAGGTTTTGCCAAAAAATTGCAAATAGGAAAAGAAAGAATTCCCATAGACAGCCACGCAAAAATGCATGGCGCACTATCGATTTCTTCAATAGGAATAGTAGATCCGGATTTTGTAGCACCTTGAAATTTTGCTAAAAAGTTGCAAACAGGAAAAAGAAAAAATCGTACGTACAGGGTACAGGTACGTACTATCGATTTCGACACAAGAATCATAAGAATCATAAATTAATTTTTCTCTAGTGGGTGCGGATTTTGTCACACCTTGAGATTCTCCCAGAAAATTGCAAATAGGAAGAGAAATAATTCCCATAGGCAGCTACGCAAAAATTCAGGGGCGTACTCTCGATTTCCTCAGAAGAAATCATAACCTATTTTTTCGCAAGATTTGGCAAAAAAATTGCAAATAGGAAGAGAGTGTTTCCACTGACAGACACGCTATTTATTATTTATTATTTACAATTAATTTATTATTCCTTTTGAAAGACTCGACAGTACGCCCTGAATTTTTGCGTGGCTGCCTGTGGATATTCTTTTTATACCTATTTACATTTTTTTGAGAAATCTTAAGAAGTAACAAAATCCGGGTCTACTAGAGAAAAATAATTTATGATTCCTTCGGAGGACATCAATAGCACAGCTTACCCAATGTTAGAGTAGTTAAAGCTATTTTTAATTGATTAAAAGCATTTTTACAATCATCATTTAAATTAAATGTAATGTCCTTTTTAGTAAGGTACTAAATGGTTTTGTTATATTCGCAATATTTGGAATAAATCTTCTATAATAGCTTGCCAGACATAGAAAAAAAAATACATTTATTTCAATTGACCAATTACATGGTATAGAAAAAGTCAGCAGGGCAGTATTAATATGATAAACAAGTAGAGCAAAAGCCACACAAAACAGAAACAGAACAATACCAAATCCAAGAAGCAAAACACTATATCTAGGTAGGTATACAATAATATTAGGCTTAAGGATAATAACAAATATTATTATCTATAAATTCAAGATACTCCTTTACAATGTAGAAAGCCTGTGTTGCCAGGAACTCATATAAATTATGTTTGAATTATAACGACAATTTTCCTTGGGTGAAGGAAAACTGGTTATATGACTCGATTGTTGATACCCCAGGAATAAAACACACGTATAAACGTATTTACAAAGGTGGTTTATTAAAAAAATATTAAGGAATGTTGTTAAGAGTAAAAATTTGTGAAATGATGATTTACAATAGAGGTTATGTACAAGCAGTGAAATTGAAAACTTGACAATAGTTTAAATTTAAATCTAACTTGAGGAAAACTGGATAATGCAATAAGGTCAAAGTCTAAAGTTTACGAAATTGGCACTGACTGATAAAGAAAGTTCGAAAGCTCAAATTTATAGATAACAAAGTTCTGCATTGTTCCGAGTTTAAATTTGGAACGATTTGTCAAAACACCTTACTTGAACGTTTGTTCCTTACGAGGTCACGGGATTGTCTTCCGAGGTTGTCTGCGACCAAGCTTCAGCTTCACAGTGTGTCAGCTGCGTTATAGGCTCTGGTGGTTGGCTAGCATGTATCTCAGAGCTTTAGCCTAAGTTCAGCTGACCCTGTATCGGCTGGATGGTCTGTAGGCTGTCCTGTGTGTTGACTCGAAGCAGCTCGTAGAGGTGTTCGTGCCTTGTGCAGTTTTGAGCGTGTGGAAAATTCAGAAGCAATTAGACAGCCAATATACTCAGTCAGTGACGTCAAATGTTTATAAATGTTTATTCACAAGAAAAATGCTCGAAATTTTTTTATTAATAATTATAAAAAGTACAACAATTTGCTTAAGTTTAAGATAATATACTAGTTAATAAACCCCAAATGTATATTCCAGAATATACCCTGTATAATAACACTTAATTGACTGGATTGCGAGTTGAAATCAACGACAAAAAGATTTATTTAATTTAAAGAAAGATATCCCGACGTTTAGAACCCAAGAAAACCGACAATTAGAGGTCAGGCCAACAAAGATAAGACGGAAAATGCCTCTAAATTATTTACAAAAAAATATAAAACTGTAAGTAGAATACCCAAACTTAAAATTTATCTGCTAAATCTTTGATTAGGTTAAAAAAGCATACAGACATATCCATTGAAAGCTGATATAACAACTTTGGAGGCATTTTTCGTTACAGTACATTACTGCACTTTTATAATATCTATTTGAACTCGGTCCAAAACATGACATATCATAATAATTACCTACCAAAATTATTTTGGTACGCATGTTATAATCGTCGTGAGTGTTAGTCCAGAATTTATCAGATGTATTTTGTCATAATAAAAGCGAGCTTATATCACAAATAAAGTGTGCATTAAGTCACAAATAAATTGTGTATTAGGTCACAAATCAGGTGTGCATTAGGTTACAAATCAAATGTGCATTAGGCTACAAATTTTGGGGGTCACAAAAATTTAGGCATTAAATTTACAAAAAAAAAAACGTTTAGCTATTTAACAGCTGCAAACGCTGTCCTTTCCGATACAAAATAAGAAGAATACAGTCTAAATTGAGGTAAACGATAATTAAAACAACAACGATATTACTAGAAAAGATAAAAAAATCTCCGTCAGGCTATTGGTACATATTTAGTGCGTCGTGCAACTTTACCGATACAATAAAACTTACTTTTGAGCAGACCAGGACTCAAAGGGGCCATGGTTATTCTTCCTTTTATATTTGCAATTAAGCTGGGAGAAATCTCCAAAAAGAATAAACGTGCCTGGGGAAAGCCACAGGTGAGTTTCAACAAAGAAGGACAATTACCAAAATTATAAAAATAATTTTAAATGAAACTCACCTGGTACTTGCGTCCACCTTTCCTGTGCCCTGCTAAAAAATCAACAGGTTTTCCAAAAAAACCACGGCGTAGCCCTTGAACGCCAAGATGGCCACCTGGTCCCAAACTTCACAAAAACTCCAGGTGCGCCAGGTCGAGATTCCACATGAAAAACAGAAAAATACGGTTTTATTCCGCTGCACCAAACAATAAAACACACTATAAGCACTCAATATCTCCAAATGGAGATAACAGGAAGCCGATAAAAGTAGATAATTAAATCGAGACACACAGCCTTCCTGCTATCACCAAATACCTGCCGGGACACTTCTCGCTAAAGATCGCAATCGGAAAGGGGCCGAGACGGCTCGCGTAGGTAGTTTTGAAAGATCCTGCATTATAAAAAAAATACAACGTAACACAGCCAATCACGACGCCGCATTTGTCGAGGTCATCTGGCCATCTGATCATAGAGCAAACAAAAACTTCGCACGTTAAAATTTCACGATGGCTTCCCGCATAGGGCATGGAACCAGACTGGCAGAAAATATTTGCTATGAACTGAACAAGTGACATCAACAAATACGTAGCGGATTACTTGCTAATCACCTTAGTGCTAAATGTTGGAACATACCTTCGACTCGATGCACAAAAAATCACTGCACTTCCACTAGTGCATCTATTCACCGCTAGATGGAAGCACACATACCAACAGAAATGAATTTAAATAGAAAATTGTGATTCATTTACTAAAAACGATGTATTATTATTTAAAACGTGGTAATGGAGTTTTTAAACAAAAATTCCGTTTCAGAATATAGGAATATAGTTAGACTATCCGATTCTTTTATCCGGCGAGACAACTTATTGTACAGCTTCACACCCATGTATTTAGGATTCATTTCAAACAATCCCTAGAATTTTAGTGTGTTCAACTTGTGCATAAGTTCTACTATTAACCCTAACCAAACTGCTCTCCTTCACAGTGGTTTGACGAGGAGTAAATCGAATAAATACAGTTTTGCTCAAGTTAAGACATAATTTATTACTGGCGAGCCAGTCACTAAACTCTGCGATACATTCATTTAGATTGGACACCGCCTTAGGAAGACTAGTACTTTGACATAAATAAGTGTTTTCGTCCGCAAACATTGTGAAGTCATCCTTGTTGCCTACCACCTCTGGCAGGTGGTTAGCAAAAATTAAAAACAACAAAGTTCCCAACACGGAACCCTGAGGAACACCCATCCGAACATCATTCTCCCCCGACCGTGCGATCTCGACGATCTGTCTCCTGGAACTTAAGTAGGACAATATCCATCTGTAAGGCAAGCCGCGAATACCGTAAGCCCACAATTTAGATCCAAGCAATGCATGGTCAACGATGTCAAACGCCTTACTAAAGTCCATAAATAAGCTCAGGCATTTCCTGCCACCATCCAAAGCATAATAGAGAGCGGTCAGAAAATGAGACAACGCCGAATCAGTCCCCTTACGAAATCCATGCTGACAGTTCGATAATATGTCATGTCCAGTCAGGAATGTTGAAAACTGATTATAGATGACCCTCTCGAGTACTTTTGAAATTGAACTCAACAATGAGATTGGACGATAGCTGTCCAATCGGTTTTTGTCTCCTTTTTTATAAAGCGGTATAATTCTAGCAGTTTTAAAGATATCTGGAAATTCGCCTGCCTCAAGTGACATATTTATTAGGTAGGTTAAAGTTTGAGCTATGTATTCGCAGATGCTGTTTAACAAATTAGTGGATATTTCGTCAGTACCATACGACATAGAATTCCATAATGATGAGATAATTCCGCGAATATCATGACTCACGATAGGCTGAAAAAACCTCGAATGGACATTGTCTATATATGGAGATTGGACTTCCCCGATGGGGGCCTTGATACAATCAGCGAGTCTTTTTGGTGCATCAACAAAGTAATCATTAAAAGCGTTAGCAATTTTCCTACTGTTGGTTGTTTCTATGTATATCGCCTAAGTTCAAGATCTCTATGTTTTCCGATCTCTTGGAATTTGTGTTCTTATTAATAATGTTCCAAACGCATCTATCCTTGTTCGTTGAATTTTTATACAAGTTATCATTATACATTATATAGGATTGACAACAGGGTCCTTCGGGGCACTGTTGGAGTGTGTCGGGACGCGCAGCACCGTCGTAGCCGCAGCCAACGACGCGACGAACGTTCGCGCTTCTTCTCGGGATAATCGGTCGCGTCGGTCCACAGACAGCCGCTACCCCTGCCATGGCCCAGGAGTGTAAATGTAATAATTACAAGAAAAGGTGATAATGGGCAAACACTCAAAGTTAACAAAAAGAAAAAACTAGTAACCGCATACACGTGTTTCATTCTATTTGGCAATCATCAGTACGGTGTAACATTAACCAAATCAAGAGATAGGCATGATTTGGCAAGCAACAAATGAAGTCCAGGCAGGAGCCAACAGCACATTTGCAGCTTCAGTCAGCACTTCCCCTATTTTGGGGCTTTTTTAACATCGCCACGGAGGCTGCTAAAACTACCTGCGTGGAACTCTTATGAAATCTTATGAAGATTTCCACACAGGTCGTTTTAGCAGCCTCCGTGGCGATGTTAGTAAATACTTTTTGTGAGAGTTCGTCTCTTCCAAGAAAAAGGAAACAAGATTCTGTGACAGTGTAGTCTCAAATACCTTTAATTTTTATATTCTCTGGAGTTATAACTTTATTTAAATGCTGAATTACATGAGGTTTAATTAATGAAATAGACGTACCAGTATCGATTATACTCTGTTCAAATAGAATTGATAGCACGCTGCCCTCATTATAAATTCAAGAGACTACCTGGGTCCGACAAAAAGCTTTGCCATTTGTTGAATTTTTTACAATAATATTTTTATGGAGTACATCTAAGTATACATATTATATAAACTATTACCTACTTAATAAATAATACAAATAAAAAAAATTAAATGTAAAAAAAAATCATCCAAACCCTTGCCATCCAGAGAAGCAAGAGTCCCCAACACAGAAGCCGCATTGCCCCTTTGAATTGCCAATCCGATCCTTTGGGTAATAAAGCTTTTAGATTTTAATTGTTTAAATTTAGAACATAAATCTGAAATAAAATGTTTAGCTTCACAACCCCAAGGACCGAAAGTTTCAACAGCAAAAGTAACAAAAATAAAGCGATCTTGCAACTTTTTATGTTTTTGGTCTTCTGCTAAACGTGCAGCCTCCCCTGCTATGTGTGTGAAAGCAGCAACGAGTTTTCTAGCAACGATTTCCCCGGGCGGCCGGGGCGCTGCGTAAATATACACAAACTCAAAAAAGTAATAGCACCAATCTCTAAGTACGATTTTTCTGATTAAAATTAAAACAAATTCAAAATCGGATGGAAAGTAAGGACATAATATGGGTTAAAAAAATCGTTACCTACTTCATTCTTCAACTCTTATGCGAGTTCCCCTTAAATAACCAACGAATCTACACAAGCTGGCTTAAATTCTAGCCTCATCGATGGGATCTCGGAAACTGTAAGAGATACAGGGTCGGTTAAATCATGGCAAAGTTGCGCATTTTCGTGCTTAACAAAACGCCGCTTCGAAGTTTTAAAAATTTCGAATGCTTCCGATACTTCAGATAGTTGAATTAATATTTTAAAGGACTTTCAAAATTAGTAAAAAAATTCCAGTTCCGTATTTGAGAAAATTAAGTTGATGATGGTTTCTGAAAAACGAAACGGCGCATTTAGAGTTTGATAACCATATTGTAGAGCATAAAAAGTAACAATGACAAAGTGTCATTTGTATTGAACTATCTTTTCAAATATCCTCAGAAAAAAATAAAATTTATTCTAGGGCATTTCGGTTTTTTCCGAATATCTTTGTTAAGCATGAAAATGTGCAACTTTGCCATTATTTAACCGACCCTGTAGCTCTTACCCTTTCCGAGATCTGTACAGCAATAATTATTATAATAAGTATGGAGATAGCTCGTCCAATTATCTGAGAGCCAAAAATTGTACTTCCTACTACTATTTCTTTTTTCTCCATATTGTTTGCTGTAAAAATGAAGTAGGTATAAGGAAACATTATATTCATTCTCTCCCATCCCCATTAAGCTGTTAAAAGTAAAAAAGAAAATTATTCAAAAATTGACGCTGTATCAAAAAAGTGGGTGCTAACTCAAGTAACCTCGCAGAACCATTAAAAAATGTCGGCAATTTTCAAAACGTAAGTGGGAATTTTAAGCTGTTTTGAAACTCTCCATATATTAATATATTTTTTAAAAAACAGCGTCGATATTTTAAATAATTTTCTTCATTTTATTTTGTTGCATTCGTTTTTTGTATTACCTGTATATTTTCGCTATTTATAATATAATTTCTCTTAAATAGAGGGCAGTTAAAAAAATCTATATTACACCATTTTAAAATAATTACGGCATAATGAGCATTGCCCATTCAATATAGAACTGCATTTTTTGTGTATCATCCTCTTACAAATTTTACAAATGTCCGCGGAAGAATTCTCAATGCTTTCAAACCCGCAAATTAAGCAGTTCTTCTCTTGCGAAAGATCCGCAGATTTCAATATATCGTATTTTAAATCTACTCTGTAGTGATCCATGTTTTTAAATTCGGTCAGTGATTTTTTCGGTCTTGGGGTTGGAAAGGGGTGAAGACGAGGTTCGCAAATTCTGATTCTTTGTGGATAGTTAGAATAGGTGCCCTTAAACTAATTTCCGTGAAAAGAAAAGTCATGCAAGTGAAAACGGCGGTTTTCCCGATTTTTTACGTTTTTCGGTCTTGGGGTTGGAAAGGGGTGAAGACGAGGTTCGCAAATTGTGATTCTTTGTGGATAGTTAGAATAGGTGGTCCTAAACTAATTTTCGTGAAAAGAAAAGTCATGCAAGTGAAAACGGCGGTTTTCCCGATTTTTTTACGTTTTTCGGTCTTGGGGGTGGAAAGGGGTGAAGACGAGGTTCGCAAATTCTGATTCTTTGTGGATAGTTTGAATAGGTGGCCTTAAACTAATTTCCGTGAAAAGAAAAGTCATGCAAGTGAAAACGGCGGTTTCCCCGATCTTTTTACGTTTTTCGGTCTTGGGGGTGGAAAGGGGAGAAGCCGAGGTTCGCAAATTCTGATTCTTTGTGGATAGTTAGAATAGGGGGCCTTAAACTAATTTCCGTGAAAAGAAAAGTCATGCAAGTGAAAACGGCGGTTTCCCCGATTTTTTTACGTTTTTCGGTCTTGGGGGTGGAAAGGGGTGAAGACAAGGTTCGAAAATTCTGATTCTTTGTGGATAGTTAGAATAGGGCCTTAAACTAATTTCCGTGAAAAGAAAAGTCATGCAAGTGAAAACGGCGGTTTTCCCTATTGATATCTTTGGAGTAAAACCATCCGTGCAAGCTGTACCCGAGGGCCGCCCGGGGAAGTCGTTGCTAGAAAACTCGTTGCTGCTTTCACACTCATTCCCCAATGAGTAAGGGTATCACGGCAAGTAGCATCCCATATTAAAGGTCATTCCATCTATTCGCTTTCCATCATTTCGACATACTCCAGACGGCTCAAGTACATCAGGAAAATCTGCTGTCACCAGGGAACGCCGGATGATGTCATTTATCAAACGGTGTCTTGAAAACCTTCCTGCACTTTTAACGCAGCTAAGCCCATGAAGGCCAAAAGTATCTACTATTTCGCCGCAAATGCAGGTATGGCTCTCACAAACCTGAAGACCAAATCTTAAGGCAATGGAAATACGAAAGGTGGAATCGTCCAAAAGATTCCCAAGAGAAGATGAAGGAAGCGCGTTTAACCTTGCGTTGGATTCTGAGGCCTGAAGAGCTAAAAGACGCGCTTTATTTTTTAAATTTGAGCAATTCAAAATTAATGAGTTACGGCGAACTTGGCACACCTCAAAATCAAAGTCCTTTTGTCGTTTTGGCAATTCAGTAGGGACACAATTTAATTTACAAAGAGATAATCAAGAACTTTGTGCATAATTTAAGTCAGAATCGGAAGATAAAAGAATATTGGAAGGAAGAATAATTTCAAGCAAATTTGATGAGTCATCTAGAGAACCAAGAAATGCAGGAAAACAAAGAGATGTTGAATCGCGAATACCGAGACCTCCAAGTTTTACGGGTAATGTACATTGTAGCCATGAAAAATTTTCAAAATTACAATTTGTAATATCTGAAATCGAGCGTTTCAAAAGAAAATCAAAATGTTCCAAAAATTCAAAATTATTCCAACAAGGGGCACATCTAAGAATATAAGCGAAGGAATGTCTTAACAAAAAAATATGCAGTATGGGAACTTAACTGCTTTAAATTTTCAGTTAGACGTTTTAAAATATTAATTTTTTTATTTATAGTTTCACCAATTTCTTTACTTGAAAACGGGCAGCCTAATAAACTAAACGAATCTAGATTAACAATTTTAGGAGCTCTTTTGAAAAAAATCTGCAATAAATGAGGATTCAGACTTTTTTTGCAAAATCAGAAGTTCACATTTTTTGAAATTTAGTTCTAGACCAATAGCTGAACTCATCGAACTGATATTTTTAAAATCATAATCATAATTCCATCATCTAAATACCAAAGGTTAATTTCAGAATTAAGGCTTTGTATTAAAGAATTAAGAACAAGACAGAAAAGAGGGGGACCTAAAGGGTCTCCTTGTTGAACACCTCTTTTAGACAAAATCAGATATTCCCCATATGACAAAAAAGAGTGCTCTTTATAACATTGAGATATAAATAAAAAGAACTCGGGAAACATTTCCTTATTATTGTGCAAAATTACGTCTCTATTAATCATATTGAAAGCATTCTTCAAATCAATTTTAAGAACCACTTTGTCGCAAGAATGCGGAAATTTTAAAAAACGCCGAACTGAATGAGTAGCTGCTTCGGCACCACACTTTGTGCCAAAACCTAGTTGATGTGGTCTAAAGGAAGCATCCAAGGAATCATAAATCCGAAAACACATTACTTTGGCAACTAGGCGGCGAAGGCATAAACCTATAGCAATAGGTCGAATTCCTCCTCTTTTTTGTTAAAAGCACACAATGAGGCACCATAAAATATTTGACAAATTTCTTATGGAATAAGACCTTTAAAAATATGAACAGAGAAATCTGCCAAAGAATTTAATAGATTCAAAGATGCTGTACCAAGCTCATCATAATCAAGCCCTCCGTATAACCCAGGTTTAAATGAACAAAATTACGGGATATTCCAGGTTTAGGTGATTAATTTTTTTTGTTCTTGTGTTCTTGATACAAACTTAATAATTTCTCAATAGGTAAAATTTTGTTCTTGAACCAGATATTAAGGTTGTTTTTCACAAGAGTGGCCAATGAAGATTTCTTACAAGATCTTGATTTTATAGGAAGACTTAGCATAGCATATGGAAATATAAATAGAGAAATCCAAGAAGAAAGGTCATTTCTTGAAATACACTTATCGATTAAGGAGGTAAGTTCTTCAGCTACACACACTCTAGCTCCTTTTGGAATTCTCTTTAAAACCAAAACTGTAGATTTTAATTTAGAAAATTGTTTAACAAGAAGAGATATATCTAATAAGGAGTCTTCTCGAACCTTAGAATTTTTGCTTTCTAAATCATTCTTCATCTCAAATAAAGTCTGGGTATTTTCGAAATTTATAGAACCATTTGACCGATTTATTCGATGTATTTTTGAGACATAAATTTTTAAACCATGTTCACTTTTAAAAAATCTTGAACAAGCGCTGCAACAATGATGCTGTGCTTCTATCTTCGACGGTAGTGAACTCACTTTTGTTACAAGATCAAAATGACGTGCGCATGGATCACCAGAAAATAAGAGATTGATTGAATTTTGAAATTTCTTTGTAGATAAAATTAAAGGATTCTTGTTATATATACGTTAATATTTGTCTTGTATATTTCTGAGATAGCCAAAGTAGTAATACAAAGAGAGTACGGGCTCACTTTGACCTCAGTTGACCCCTTGATCCTGAGAGTCCCCTACGGCCCGAGGTCACGGGAGCAAAGTGGCTACGTCATGCCCGAGGTCACGTGACGTCACCGGATGACCCCAGTTGACCCCTAGATCCTGATAGGTTAACCTTTGACCTTTGGGCCACGTGTGACCCCCAGTTGACCCCCCCCCCCAGTCTGATTTGCCGAGTTCAAAATGCAGTCGTTCCTGAATCACCTGAACAAGAATTTGATCGTCAAGAAATTCGAAAGCATTCAAAATATGGACGTGGATGAAAATTTTCAAATCACGAGCGTGGACAAAGTGAACACGCAATACGGAGAGAAGGTCTACGTAGAGTTCGAAGAATTTAAGACGGTGCTGCCGCAACGATACACGGCCGAGTTTACGCCCCAACGGATCGAAGAAATTAATAGGGATATCGGTAACGGAAGGAGGTATTACATGAAGAGTCTTGGACCCGTCGGCCGATCTACAAATATCGAATTTATTGTAGAACCATGACGAAGCTGGAGTACAGAAGAAAACTGCAACAATATTTGAAGAATTTAAAAGCATTGAAATATGAACTTATGTTATATGAAATTAAAATGAAGATAAAACATATTGACTTACACAATTAATTTTTAATAAACGTTTAAAAATCTTTTGTTGTGTTTTTTTATAAGAATCTTTGTGTTGAAGGGAAAACACCTGAAGCATCATATTATAATAAAACTCTCACTCTAAGCAATAATATCACTCTATTCCACTGTTATGTGTATACAGGGTGATTCTTAACTTATACACATAAATTTGGAAAATTGTAGGTTATGTCAAGTAATGGCTAATAATGAAAAAAAAAGTCTAATAAAATTGTTATCGATAAGGTCTGCGTTTGTGATCTTATGAACCATAATTTTTAATTTATTTGTGCAAATAAACCCCGAATTGTTCAAGTACACAAAAATATAACTCAGCTGTTGCGTCGCATCGGGTTACTCGCTGCGAACGCGTGACCGCATAGTAAATATATAGTAAGAGAAAACACGTGGAATAGTTCACGACAGACGCCTGCTTTGTTTGGTCGAGCACTCAGCGATTTTGCTGAAACCGCATATAGAACAATAGGCTACAAATTTCACCCAATTATCTTCTAAATAAAAAAATCTGCCAGGAGGAACGGAGGCCGAAGGCCTCCGTCCGACTGGCATGTAGTTGCCCGAACAAAATCCACCCTTCCCCCTTGCACGCGTTTCGCGCATGCGCAGTTCCGCACTTTTGATACCTATGAAAAATCGAAAAAATTTGAAAATTTTTTATTCAAAAAATGTAATTTTAAAAAGGTCCTGATCCTATAATCCCGATAACATTTTGGGAAATTTTCATTTTTTGACGGTGAAATGTACAAGACAAGACTCAGACGAATGTTTTATATACAAGTGCAGATAGAATTTTTTCGAGTGACTGATAAAAACAGTTATTATAATAGTTAGTCGGAAGGCCCCAGATAACATAGGAAATTTTGTTTGAACAAAATCTGTAAAAAAAATCCAAGACGTGAAAATGTAGGTAGAATTTTCGAATAAGTTTTGTATACCGGTAAAAATATATGTAAAGGTAAAAATAACGTCAGTTTCACTTGGAAAAAAATGATGAAAAAATTTCAGTAAAAAAAATACGATGTAGAGGTTGTACCAAAAAAAATTGGAAATAATTATTTATTCCAGTAAAATATACACAAGACCGAAAAAGGTAATTGCGCGGCTGTCCCATTTTATACACCCTAGCTGTTTCAGTTCATCTCGTTTGGAAAAATTTTAGGGGTTATTACTTTTTTAAATACCGGTTTCCTCAACCTTATTTGAAAGTAAATATTTTTAGTTCCCCACAGAAGGAAATAATGACGATATTTTATACCGGTGGATTCAAAAAAATATATAAGGTTAGGAAAAAACCTTGGTAGGCAAACGCGGCTCTGCTGACCAGACAAAAAAAAACCTTAGTCGACAAATAATGGCCTATAAGAAGGGTGCGTGATTCCACGTATCAGTTCGAGTGCTCCAAGATGCAAGTAAGTATATACCAGCTGTCCCATTTTTAAACAGCTAGATATTTGGAAACCTTTCGTAAAAAAATTCCCAAGGATTACATGAGCAAAAGAAAGAAAAAAATGTAAATATACCAGCTGTCCCATTTATAAACCGCTTGATATCTTGGAAACGAAAACTTATATAAAGGAAGTAAAAGCTATATCTTAATAGGCGGAGGACCGACTGTCATTCAGACAGGTGAAAATTTTTTGTGATTTTTTGTAGAAGTTTTTTGCCAAAATTTTTTTTTGTCAATTTTTTTTTTGTCAAAATTTTTTTTTGTCAAATTTTTTTTTTGACAATTTTTTTTGCCATAATTTTTGTTTGCCAAATTTTTTTTTGCCAAATTTTTTTTTTGTCAAAATTTTTTTTGTCAAAATTTTTTTTTGCCAAATTTTTTTTTTGTCAAAAATTTTTTTTGTCAAAATTTTTTTTGTCAAAATTTTTTTTGTCAAAATTTTTTTTTGTAAAATTTTTTTTGACAGTTTTTTTGCCAAATTTTTTTTTGTCGAATTTTTTTTTGCCAATTTTTTTTTTTGCCAAATTCTTTTTCGACACAATTTTTTTTGATACAAATATAATTGCTAACGTTTAATTTGTTTACCCCATTTACGAAAATGATAACAAAATTGGATCAGACAAGATGTTTTTTCGAAGTATAGTTTTTAAACACAGGGTGCCACCACCGGTTTTACGATATAGGTTTCAAAATGCGACGCAAGTACATAAAAAAAATACCCTAGAGATAAGAAAACAAAATACAACTCACCGAAAGATTCTTGATGATGTATAAAAAGAAATCAGGTTACATCTAATGCCCCAGACAGTAAAATAAATATCCCCGAGCTATCAGATATAACCAAACATCATTTTTCTAACGGCACAGTCATTTTCACGGGAAAAACAACCAGTAACCGTTCAAATTCCATAGATAGGTACTGCCGTAATCCAAAATTTCACTGAACTACGCGTATCTATTATACTGAAGTAGGTACTGATACACTTCCATCTTTCCAAAGAAAAACAAACACGAAACTCAGACTTTTCATATATTTATTACAACGCCTCGATAGAGTCTTTATTTGTGGCCACGACCGAGAATCTACTGAAGCAAGTGCGACGCATAGGACGTGAAAAGTGCCGAGTTGGTTTTATTAAACAATGAAACTTATACCTATTAAGTATTTGTTTGCCAAATTTTTTTTTGCCAAATTTTTTTTTTGTCAAAATTTTTTTTGTCAAAATTTTTTTTTGCCAAATTTTTTTTTTGTCAAAAATTTTTTTTGTCAAAATTTTTTTTGTCAAAATTTTTTTTGTCAAAATTTTTTTTTGTAAAATTTTTTTTGACAGTTTTTTTGCCAAATTTTTTTTTGTCGAATTTTTTTTTGCCAATTTTTTTTTTTGCCAAATTCTTTTTCGACACAATTTTTTTTGATACAAATATAATTGCTAACGTTTAATTTGTTTACCCCATTTACGAAAATGATAACAAAATTGGATCAGACAAGATGTTTTTTCGAAGTATAGTTTTTAAACACAGGGTGCCACCACCGGTTTTACGATATAGGTTTCAAAATGCGACGCAAGTACATAAAAAAAATACCCTAGAGATAAGAAAACAAAATACAACTCACCGAAAGATTCTTGATGATGTATAAAAAGAAATCAGGTTACATCTAATGCCCCAGACAGTAAAATAAATATCCCCGAGCTATCAGATATAACCAAACATCATTTTTCTAACGGCACAGTCATTTTCACGGGAAAAACAACCAGTAACCGTTCAAATTCCATAGATAGGTACTGCCGTAATCCAAAATTTCACTGAACTACGCGTATCTATTATACTGAAGTAGGTACTGATACACTTCCATCTTTCCAAAGAAAAACAAACACGAAACTCAGACTTTTCATATATTTATTACAACGCCTCGATAGAGTCTTTATTTGTGGCCACGACCGAGAATCTACTGAAGCAAGTGCGACGCATAGGACGTGAAAAGTGCCGAGTTGGTTTTATTAAACAATGAAACTTATACCTACGTATATATAAAATAAATGAGAAATATGCCAGAGATGTGAAACCTAATTGTGTTGCAAGTTTGAGGGTCCAAAAAAAATATTGGCTTTAATTTTTTAAGGTGAGAAACACATCTAACAGCCAGTTTGGAAATATACAAGGCAAAAAAAGTAGTGATGTGGCTGTCCCATTTTATGTTTTATACAGGTTGGGTTATTTTAGAATAGTTGTTCAATAGACCGAGACAACATCATAAACGCTTCCCGTTAGAACAGAATGTGATGAAAAGAAAAATTCCATCTGGGTCAAGCTACTACATAACCAAAATAAAAAATACTGAACGTTATAAAATTTAAAAAATCATATTTTCTACGGATTTTTATCCTCTGAAAATTGTTCTTGTGTAAAATTCAGTTTCTCTGGGTCAAGCTAGGTGGTAACTATATAACCAAAATAAAAAATACTGAACGTTATAAAATTTGTCACGACGCTTGGCCTTATGCGATAAACAATGTGTGTGGGTAGAGACATTCGCGGGAAAAGGTGTAACATAATATGCATGCTTTCTTCATGCAATGAATTGTAAATAAAATTCATACATCGAACTGTGACTGGTGACTGGATAAAAATGCCGTAATAAGAATCGACTGTTTTCATGAATAACCTCATTGAATTTTATGCAGTTTTAGAAAGTTAATGTGGGTTGGAAAATTTGTATTATATGCTGGATGCAGAGAAAAAGTGGAAATTTCATATAAGTTGAGCTGTTTATGAATGAAAAAAAGTTGAGAGAACAATACCTACTTATACAAACACAACAGAACGAGACAGTCTTAAAGAAAATGGGCAATTCACTCTTTGTGTATAGGACTCGAACAGCGACTTATTATTTTAATCGGTACTGTTGTAAGAAATTCAGAAATGGAATTTTGGTTTATTTAATAAAAATATATACTTACACATTTTATCTTTATCTTTTTATGGTGCACTTTAACATATTTTCAGTTTGTAACATGTTTCTCAGGAGAACAAAATCAGGAAATACTTGTCTCTAGGATTATATTATTATTACATTTTAGTTTCAACATGTTTTTGCACTTATAAGGGAGGATAGAAAAAAACCAAAAATATACATAAAACATATTTATTGTGTATAAAAATATAAAAGAAAATATACTTAAAAGCTAAGAATACGTATTAAATTTAAAACTAAAAGAAGGATAGGTATCTATAAACAACGTTGGAAAATAAAGACTCAAAATTTTTTTAAAAATATTTAATGTGAGAAAAAACTACTTTTTTACGACATTAAATCTTTTTAAAATACCAGCAGACAGCCGTTTATCCCTCTCCATTTTCTCAATTTTGGCTATAGATACCTGCTCCCTTTTTCTCAGTCGTTCTTTCTCTCTCCTAATAGTCGCCAGTCGATGTTGCTCCTCTCTCAAGGATTTTAGATTTTCGGCGTCCTTTTGTTTCAGCCCTTTTGAGACCTGTAATATATAGGAACCGAGTGAAGTACTCCCAGGACTAGTCAGCTCCTCGAATTCATCCTCGCTGTCCATCTGCTGACTAACACTAATGTGCACGTCACTAAAGGAGTCCTCGCTGTCCATGCCCAACTGACGCATGTCTTTACCACCATTTCCTTTCAATTGTGGGTTATTCGTGTTTTCCACACCACACTGCTCGACGTCCTCTTGCCGATGAACCGGTGAAATAATGGAATTCGGACAGAATGCCATTATCTCGTCGTAACAAGGCACTTGGGAGGGCGACACGAAGGACGCACTATTCAAATCGGGCATGTTGTATGACTGTGCAGAGTCGATGGTTGGCTGAAAAGAAAAAAAATAATAAGTTTAATTTAGAAAAAAAGTATTTTTCAAAAATAAAGTTTAAAAAATAATTTTGTATGAAAAAAATTGTTGAAGATTACCAGAAAACCAAGATTTATACTTACAGGCATTATTAGCATATTGCTAAGGATAGTAGGTTTCTTTGTCGAGAGAGACAACTTCTTAGGGTGCTGCATTGTAAGTATCCAAAATACACAAAAAACACACCACTGGAACTACTATTGTGAATCAAGAAACTTATAAGAGAGGAGGCTGTGAACTGGCTAATGGCCATTCAACAAACCTCTTTAAAGGGAAAAAATTCGATGTCAGTCAAAAAATATAGTAGGAGAAAAACGATTTGCCCACTCTAGAATTTTTAAAAAACTTGTTTATTGATCTGAGCGAGACTGTGTGGCGTTATGCGTGGTCATTAAATTTAATATGTGGTAAACAAGAGGCCACGGGGATGAACGATATAATGCAATGTAATCCAAAAAAAATTAGCTAGACTGTATGGCGTTATACACGTTCTTTAGGGCCGGACTGGGCTGATGGACTAGGGGGAATTAGATTGTTAATACATCGCAGAGTCTTTGCGAAATTGAATGTGATAATGTTTAAAGAAACAAATCGCGCATGGGTTGTCCAATCATATCGTTGCACAGTTAATTAAAAATGTAGACGCAAAAACATATCTCCCAAAAAAAAAGTTCAACCTACTTTCCGCTTAAAAATCGAACAACAGAGGTATCTCCCATCGCTCACAAAACCAATTCCAGAAAGGACAAGAACGCCAAGGCCGGGCGCACTCAAATTTCGTATCGGTGTTTTCTTTTAGTCGAAAAATATTTCCAAGGTAAAAGCTGAACTTTTGGGGTGTATGTTGAAAATTTACATTTTGGGGTACGAATGAGGTTGATCGCGGCGTCTCGGCTAGAAGGTCAAAATGGGTCAAAATGGGCCTAAGGTTTTGAAATTTTTTTTTTACACCTACCTAATTCTTCATCTTGAACAAGTTTCATTAACAACATTTTAACGTGTAAGCTACAGAAAAGGCACTCTTCTAAAATAGTATAATATTTTTAATTAAAAGATACCTCTGTAAGGATATTAGGCAGACTTTTAGGCTATGTGTTCTCTAGAAAAATTGTTAGAGTGCTTGCTTTAGGTAGCGAAAATCGCAGGGGTAGAAAGTCACGGTGGAGTCATTGATAAACGGTTCCACTTATCGAAATTTGGAAGGAAGTCACTGTGGTAATCATCGTTAAAATCTTCTATTACCTACGCTGCTATAATTAAATATTTATCTACGGCTTGGTTCTGTTTCTTTTCCAATGTGTAAATAGTACATTTTATAATATTAATTTTGTTTCCTCTCCAATATATTGTACGGTGTTTGTATCACATATATCTGTGAAAAACAACGTTTCAGATATTTCTCAGTTTTTAAGAGCGGTGTTTGGTCAGAAACGATCTAGTGGATGATGGGGTAGTAAAAAGGCCGCCGTTTTTCCAGAGCCTGTTTTGAATACACCCCACCAAGTCTTGACTTGTCATTATGATAGGTATTGCATACTTTTGTATAGGAGTCAGCTTTTGTTAACCCAACTTCTTTCTGTTATCTTCTTCCACCATTTTAATCTCAATTCATCTACCCGACGCCACAATATGTTACTAATCGTGAATAAATAGCACATTTCATAGTGAAGTTTATAAACCAGTGGGATTTGGCAATTTTGTTTAAATATAATGAAAAATAGCTCGTTTTGGTCTTGATTATTGTTAGACAAATTATCGCAAACTTCACTTTTCAGAAGAATGATTTTATTGTGATGTAATGATTGTACAAAGACGCCAGCGCAAACACGATCACGATAATTAACTGCTAACCTTAAACAAAACAGCTGACGATTTTATGCGATTTTTATTATGACTTAGCTTGTTGTTCCCCTGTTCCGCGCTGACTTAGCCTATTCTTCCCGTGTATGGGTATTTTAAAGTAATACGTATATTGTGACCTAGCCTGTTTTTCCCCTGACTATTACGTTGGTTTGAAAGAGCACACAATTTACCACAAGATGGCACTGTAATCCCAATTTCAACAAAAAATGACTTGGCCTGTTTTTCCCGTGTACCCTTCATATGGTTTTGCTTCTCTCAAGATTGGGTTTCAACCCCAGTGGCGAAAGAAGGAAGGCCCCAACTTGCATTATCTAGTTTTTACTCTAATCTTTTCTAGTCTATATTGTTTAGGATTTGTATGAAAAAATGAATTTTGTATCATCAAGTTTGCGACTCTCCCTGCAGCTCGAAACGGTTGTTTGTGATTCCATACTTTCATAATATAAGCTTATAAGGTAATATCCCATATTTTTAAATTACACTATTCTTTGTATCTCTCTAATATGTTTGATCAAACATGGATTAGACCTCCTGCGCCCTGCATTCTACCTCAAAGGTGGTGGGAAAATGAATGCATATAGTTTTGTTACAATTTAAAAATATATATAAAAGAACAATTCAACCTATTTATAACTAATATCCATATGAAACTGTACGTCTAATTTGCGATTAAAAATTTTTGTTGAAGGTGTGAAACATTTTCGATTTTTTTTTTATTGCGTTCTGTATTCTACCTCGCAGTAGGAAACGAACGCATGATGATTGTCAGTTAAATGCGACGTGGTTCTTCAATTTCTCGGCCACGCTCGTCGGCCAAATTTTTTATCGAGACTTGCACAGCAAAACGCCGGGCGCCACGGAGCGCCGCTGCGTCTAGGGTTCCGATGCAAAATATCTCAGCCGCGCTCGTACCTGGATCGTGGGAGCACAGATGTTTGATGACACCCGGATTTCAGAGGCGTACATCAGGGTGTAGTCTAATTTCTTGCTGAATCATCAATGTTGGAGGATTTCGGCAATAATGGACCCGATTTTGAGGTGCTTTGTGAAAAAAAAAAGAAGAAAAATTGACACAAACATTTTATTAGGGGATCTATACATGGTGTCATAATTTATTTCTCCGTAATTAATACATGAACAGTTTTCAAAAAGTTTTTCTGAATTGGTATTAGAACAGAAAGACGTAAATTGATTAATTTTCTTAATATGATTCACTAGTCTTGACGCATATCCTCTTCGACGATATTCTTCATGGGTAAAAACAAAATTGAGATTTTTCGGGTTGGAGTGTTTGTTTAAAGGGTCGAAATCAATTTTTGACATTAGGACAAATGAAACCGGTTTAGCATCAACGTATAATATATAGCACGATATTTTTTTATCTAGGCACCACTGATCGAACATACTTCTTGCAATACCATCTCTCACGACTTCTTGTCTTATTTTGTTTACTGCTTGTCGATCAAAAAAGAATCTGATCTCCATGTTGCACAGACGTTTGAATGAAAAATCATCGGTCACACACTTTTAAGACATTACCCCCACCACTTTTATATTTTTCCATACACTTTTTAAGACGTTACCCCCACCACTTTTATAAATTTTAAACTAGCCGAAACCTTGACCCATTTGAGATGTTAAGATATTTGGGGAAGCGTTTGGAAGTTGCGCCAGCAGCGAATTGCATAAGGTCAAGCGTCGTGACTCAGTCATGGCGATAGAAATATTTTTTGCCAGCAAAACGGATCAATTTAGCAGTGTAACGTCTGCAAAAAGGACGAAAATCCGTCGAAAATATGAAAAACGATTCCCTTGAAATTGGCCAAAAGCTGGCGCCCATACACCACGCGACGGCGAGTATGCGACGCACCACGTAGCGAGGCATCTCCGGGCAAGTTGACGGCGGCGCGGCGGCCAGATTTCAACAAACGAAGTGGCGCGCAATGCGTCGAAAGGCCGAGATGCTTCCATCTCGAGCGGCGATTTGCATGTGACGAAACACCGGCGGCTCTCCCACGTGGGCGTATTGAAGGCATCTCCGTTAGAAATGCCTGATTAGAATCGCAATAGGTACCTTTGTTTACTTTTTACCAGCAAAACGGGTCAATCGGTGTCATCGCTATGTTGTCTGCTATATTTTTTATTGTAAATTAGGCCATTTTTTTCTTGACCTGAATATTTCTCTGTTTTCGATACGTATTATAGGCTTACTATTCACGTAAGTAAAGTCAACAGTGCGTTTTGTATTTTAGTTATTCATTTTTATCCGTCTAAAATATCAAGGAATACCCCAAAAGCTAGCAAAATGGGCAAACAGTCGATAAAAATTCCGTTGAATAACTTATTACTACTACCTATGGTGCCTTTTTTATTAATCAGAAGTGTATTATATGAGTGAAAGTATTGTTTTGGTGAAATTTTTATTTTTAATTTTTATTATTCATTTTTATCAGTCTAAAATATCAAGGAATACCCCCAAAAGCTAGCAAAATGGGCAAACAGTCGATAAAAATTCCGTTGAATATCTTATTATTACTACCTATGGTGCCTTTTTTATTAATCAGAAGTGTATCATATGAGTGAAAGTATTGTTTTGGTGAAATTTTTATTAAATCGGTTTAAAATGAGCGATTTCTATGTTTTGAGGTTGTAACTCCTTGTAGGTAATATGCAAACATGATTCAAAAGGAATCCAACTGACCATTATTAAACTACAACTTTTTGTCTAAAAATTTTTTTAAAGAGTTTAGCTTCTAAGATTATAAGCTGTTACAATTAACTGTTGATAAACTAAACATATTTTAATCGCATTTACTAAACAATTTAAGCCAATATTTTTGGATCCTCTAACTTACGACGCAATAATAAGGCTTCACATGATATCTAGAAAATTGCCACTCGCAATATTTTTGATTCTAGATAATCGAGAAAATTGTCATTATTAAACCTAATTATTAAATTGAGTTGAAAGTCAACGCACAAAGATTTTTGTATGATATTTACTCTCAGGGTCGTTGTCTCAGAATTCTATAAGAGATTCTTAAGATTTTTTTCCTATTATCTCAATTAGTAACTTATTGAAACTCAATTTATACAAAACCAATTTTCAGAGGACAAAAATCCCTTGAAAATATGATTTTTTAAATTTTATAACGTTCAGTATTTTTTATTTTGGTTATATAGTTACCACCTAGCTTGACCCAGAGAAACTGAATTTTACACAAGAACAATTTTCAGAGGATAAAAATCCGTAGAAAATATGATTTTTTAAATTTTATAACGTTCAGTATTTTTTATTTTTTATGTACTTGCGTCGCATTTTGAAACCTATATCGTAAAACCGGTGGTGGCACCCTGTGTTTAAAAACTATACTTCGAAAAAACATCTTGTCTGATCCAATTTTGTTATCATTTTCGTAAATGAGGTAAACAAATTAAACGTTAGCAATTATATTTGTATCAAAAAAAATTGTGTCGAAAAAGAATTTGGCAAAAAAAAAATTGGCAAAAAAAAATTCGACAAAAAAAAAATTTGGCAAAAAAACTGTCAAAAAAAATTTTACAAAAAAAAATTTTGACAAAAAAAATTTTGACAAAAAAAAAATTTGGCAAAAAAAAATTTGGCAAACAAAAATTATGGCAAAAAAAATTGTCAAAAAAAAAAATTTGACAAAAAAAAATTTTGACGAAAAAAAAATTGACAAAAAAAAATTTTGGCAAAAAACTTCTACAAAAAATCACAAAAAATTTTCACCTGTCTGAATGACAGTCGGTCCTCCGCCTATTAAGATATAGCTTTTACTTCCTTTATATAAGTTTTCGTTTCCAAGATATCAAGCGGTTTATAAATGGGACAGCTGGTATATTTACATTTTTTTCTTTCTTTTGCTCATGTAATCCTTGGGAATTTTTTTACGAAAGGTTTCCAAATATCTAGCTGTTTAAAAATGGGACAGCTGGTATATACTTACTTGCATCTTGGAGCACTCGAACTGATACGTGGAATCACGCACCCTTTTTATAGGCCATTATTTGTCGACTAAGGTTTTTTTTTGTCTGGTCAGCAGAGCCGCGTTTGCCTACCAAGGTTTTTTCCTAACCTTATATATTTTTTTGAATCCACCGGTATAAAATATCGTCATTATTTCCTTCTGTGGGGAACTAAAAAATATTTACTTTCAAATAAGGTTGAGGAAACCGGTATTTAAAAAAGTAATAACCCCTAAAATTTTTCCAAACGAGATGAACTGAAACAGCTAGGGTGTATAAAATGGGACAGCCGCGCAATTACCTTTTTCGGTCTTGTGTATATTTTACTGGAATAAATAATTATTTCCAATTTTTTTTGGTACAACCTC
Source organism: Pseudeuparius sepicola (assembly GCA_963920635.1). Classification (NCBI taxonomy): domain Eukaryota; kingdom Metazoa; phylum Arthropoda; class Insecta; order Coleoptera; family Anthribidae; genus Pseudeuparius; species Pseudeuparius sepicola. Next base: position 37,187,439 of record OY987302.1, on the reverse strand, counting down.
TACATCGTATTTTTTTTACTGAAATTTTTTCATCATTTTTTTCCAAGTGAAACTGACGTTATTTTTACCTTTACATATATTTTTACCGGTATACAAAACTTATTCGAAAATTCTACCTACATTTTCACGTCTTGGATTTTTTTTACAGATTTTGTTCAAACAAAATTTCCTATGTTATCTGGGGCCTTCCGACTAACTATTATAATAACTGTTTTTATCAGTCACTCGAAAAAATTCTATCTGCACTTGTATATAAAACATTCGTCTTGTCTTGTACATTTCACCGTCAAAAAATGAAAATTTCCCAAAATGTTATCGGGATTATAGGATCAGGACCTTTTTGAATAAAAAATTTTCAAATTTTTTCGATTTTTCATAGGTATCAAAAGTGCGGAACTGCGCATGCGCGAAACGCGTGCAAGGGGGAAGGGTGGATTTTGTTCGGGCAACTACATGCCAGTCGGACGGAGGCCTTCGGCCTCCGTTCCTCCTGGCACGTAGTTTATTTAGAAGATAATTGGGTGAAATTTGTAGCCTATTGTTCTATATGCGGTTTCAGCAAAATCGCTGAATGCTCGACCAAACAAAGCAGGCGTCTGTCGTGAACTATTCCACGTGTTTTCTCTTACTATATATTTACTATGCGGTCACGCGTTCGCAGCGAGTAACCCGATGCGACGCAACAGCTGAGTTATATTTTTGTGTACTTGAACAATTCGGGGTTTATTTGCACAAATAAATTAAAAATTATGGTTCATAAGATCACAAACGCAGACCTTATCGATAACAATTTTATTAGACTTTTTTTTTCATTATTAGCCATTACTTGACATAACCTACAATTTTCCAAATTTATGTGTATAAGTTAAGAATCACCCTGTATACACATAACAGTGGAATAGAGTGATATTATTGCTTAGAGTGAGAGTTTTATTATAATATGATGCTTCAGGTGTTTTCCCTTCAACACAAAGATTCTTATAAAAAAACACAACAAAAGATTTTTAAACGTTTATTAAAAATTAATTGTGTAAGTCAATATGTTTTATCTTCATTTTAATTTCATATAACATAAGTTCATATTTCAATGCTTCTAAATTCTTCAAATATTGTTGCAGTTTTCTTCTGTACTCCAGCTTCGTCATGGTTCTACAATAAATTCGATATTTGTAGATCGGCCGACGGGTCCAAGACTCTTCATGTAATACCTCCTTCCGTTACCGATATCCCTATTAATTTCTTCGATCCGTTGGGGCGTAAGCTCGGCCGTGTATCGTTGCGGCAGCACCGTCTTAAATTCTTCGAACTCTACGTAGACCTTCTCTCCGTATTGCGTGTTCACTTTGTCCACGCTCGTGATTTGAAAATTTTCATCCACGTCCATATTTTGAATGCTTTCGAATTTCTTGACGATCAAATTCTTGTTCAGGTGATTCAGGAACGACTGCATTTTGAACTCGGCAAATCAGACTGGGGGGGGGGGGTCAACTGGGGGTCACACGTGGCCCAAAGGTCAAAGGTTAACCTATCAGGATCTAGGGGTCAACTGGGGTCATCCAGTGACGTCACGTGACCTCGGGCATGACGTAGCCACTTTGCTCCCGTGACCTCGGGCCGTAGGGGACTCTCAGGATCAAGGGGTCAACTGAGGTCAAAGTGAGCCCGTACTCTCTTTGTATTACTACTAGCCAAATATTCCACAGATGTACGAAAAGCTCCATTTTTCTTCATATTCAAACAATAATTGGATTTATTAAGATCGGAATCAATATAAAATTTTTAAAAATTTCCCAGTTAGAGTAGATATAGTCGACTGATTCATGTCTAATATTATTATAATTATTCTCTGTTTGGTATAAATATAAACTTACGGCTCTAAACAAGCAATTCCCATCTTCAATAATTTTCGATATTTTAAAGGTAAATTTTTCCATCAAAACTGTCAGATTGCAATTTTAGGATATTATGTCAAAAATCTTCATTATTCTAAATCCATTTTAACAGCCATATTTGTGTGTTCGCAGTATCCAATAAGTTCTTGAGGTCCTGGTATTTCTTATTAACGAAATGAATATAGTTGTATAAAATAATTGTTACTATTTTTATAGAAAAAGCTTTGTAGAACAGGAGTAAAATAATAATAGGGTGTTGTAATAATACCCGAAATTGATTTTATTAAATTAATTGATTAATTATTATTATTAATTATTATTTGTTGAATGTATTTATCTATGTTATTTCTTGGTTGCACCCCGTAATCTCCAAATAACAAGAGGCAATAAAATGCTAATAAAGGAAATTATAAGCCATAGGCGGAGGTCGGTTGCAAAATGGTTTGTTTGGATTAAGGGACAGGTAAGGAAAATAAAAAGTTTATTCATTTATTATCGTTTTTACCTGTTCCTAAAACCAACCGAACCATTTTGCAAAAATATTAAATTTTGAGACACTAATAAAACAAACTAGTCGATATTTATAATAATGTTGGCAATACAATTTCACATAGAAAATTTAATTTATTAAAATAATATTACTATTCAAAATATAATGGATCGTCTTTGGAAAATTCGGAAGAGTCGTCATGTTCTAAGGCAATAATAAGAGGCTCAATTTCCAGAGTGTCGTCAATCAGTTCATCAAGATTCCACATTTTATTTTCTTCCGCAATAACATGTGGTATAACACTTTATTTTAAGTCTCATAATTAATATAAAAGTAATAAAATGCACATAATTGGGGTTTTAATAATTGCCTCTATTAAAATCGTGAGAAATGAAGATAATTACTTACATCAGAAAGATTATACATAATTATCTCAAAAAGGGCATTAATATTAATATTGTAATATAATAAAGATAACTTCTTACTTTTATTTTCAATGTGTAAATAGGAAAATTATCCATGAAAATATGGTGTTGTCTGAAAGAGATTTTGACAATAAAAACATAAATTCACCATTGGATACTCATTTGATAGACAACAACCATATTTTTAAAGATACTTTTTCTATTTTACACATTGAAAATAAAAGATAATAACGCCGCCTATGGTTTACGATCATTTTATGGCCCTGGAACCACGCAATAACATGTTGTATTACATATCATTTTAAGTCTCATAATTAATATAAAAGTAATAAAATGCACATAATTGGGGTTTTAATAATTGCCTGTATTAGAATTACGAGGAATTAAGATAATTACCTACATCCTAAATATTATACATAATTGCATCAAAAAGGGAATTAATATTGTAATCTAATAAAAATAACTTCTTACTTTTATTTTCAATGTGTAAATAAGAAAATTATCCAAGAAAATATGGTTGTTGTCTAAAAGAGATTTTGACAATAAAAGAACAAAATTCACCATACGCTACTCATTTTGATAGACAACAACTATATTTTTAAATATATAGTACATAGAAAATAATCAAACTTAAATTAATAAAATTTCCTCCAATTGCTGCATCTCCGGGATAGTGCCCAAAATTGAAGCAGCATTACCTCTCTGAATTGTCAAACTGTATCAAAAAAGATTGAGATTTTGTCTCATTAGTTAATTTTTGAACTAATGTCACTAACAAATTTTTTTGCATCTTCACCCTAATGTCCAAATGTCTCAACACAAAAACGAATGAATGTATATAAATTTGACAAATGGGAGTATTTTTGTTTTTTGCTTATTTCTGCCAAACTTGCTGCTTCACCTGCTTTTTTTTCAAGTTTTATTTATATAAGAATAATAAAGAAAATTTTTCTATTTTACATATTGAAAATAAAAGAGAATAACGCCGCCTATGGTTTACGATCATTTTATGGCCCTGGAACCTCCTCTGTGCTATCAATTCTTTTTGAACACAGAATAGAAAATTAAATTTTTTTGAAATTTTGATATAATAGAGTTTTTCGTTTCGTTCACAATACAAATTCTAGGCTAATTATTTTGAAACTTAGGTCTTGAATTTTGTTGGGGGAAATTGCCTCTGATTTGAAAAATTTTGAATATTATTACAAGGGAAATTAAAGTTTGAATTTTGAGAAGAACAGTTGTTCTGTCTATTAAAATTATTATTTGGTCGAAAAAAGTTATTTGATCTAGAGAAATTATTATTGTCTCTTTGGAAATTAGTGTTGTATCTTTCTTTTTCATTTCCATAACAATTTTGACGATGGTTACTGGGTGCTTTATGTCTTTTATTTTTACTTCTGCATTTTTGCATGTTATGCCCTTGCTTTTTATAATATGAACAAAATTTTGGGTAATAAAAGTATTATACGGATAATTTTGTTTTGGAAGTGTTTGATTTTCAAAATATGAAAGTTGAAGTCATCTTTTAATTTATATCCTCTAGTACAGTACCTGGATTACTTGCTCTAATTATTTGACCAATTGTCGATTCAAGACCTGTTAAAAAAGTATTGAGGGTCATATCTTCGATAAGTTGTGATGGAGCTTGCTTTTTAGCATTAGTTAAAGTTTGTTTAGTAATTGCACTTTGCATTCTAGAATTTAAATTTATTAGACGATTGCAGAACGTTAATGGATTTTCATTTGGCATTTGACATAATCTTTGAACGTCTGAAATTAAGGCATTCAAATCTCGCGAATCTCCGAAATGTATTTGTAATAAATAGTTGATACCATCCCAGTTGTTTAAATCTCTACTGTTTTACATGCGCTAATAAATGTATTTAAGACTATCGGATCTCCATCGTACTCAGGTATTGATGCGAAAATATCTATCAAATTGTATTGCGGTTCGTTAGTTCATACTACCTCTTCTTGTTCATTAACCATTTTGAAAAATTATGATTTGAAATAAACAACAATAAAATAAACAAATGCATAAAAATAAACAAGGTGACAGAAAATAAGAGTTTAAAAAGTCAAAATTGCCAGTCACAAAATCTGTACTTCCATCTGTGTTGCTAAGGAACTGTAGTACCTTCGAAGTGTAGGTTGGGATCCACTGGGTGTCTCCTTAACCCCTTTTCTAGTGGACCCCACCGCTTCCACTGGTTTAGGATGTTAGCCCGTTGAATGGCACACAACGTAACTTGAACTGTATCTAACTTAGAGTTTTGTGTAGCTACTAACCTTCGAACCAAATGTCAATCTTCTTGGTTTTGGTTTTTAGGGTTTAAAGCATTTATACGGAGACAAAATGCTTAGACAAGCTTCTGGATCCTTTCTAGAGAAAAAAACATCTATAAGTGTAATTTTATGAAAGAACTATTGTTAGCAGAAATCTGAATACAGGAAAGAGTCAGCATTTCTCAAAGATGGTAAACATGATAACTAAAGGTAGTGCGTAATTTAAATGAGACGTCAGGAATACCTATTACCTATATACCTATTGAAAACGTACTTCCACGATAACTCTTTTACAAAAAGCGCTACATTAATAAGGTTTTGACCAAATGTATTTGAATTGATTACAAGAAATTGGAAATTTAGTTCTTTTTTACTAAAAATTTAAAAAAGAAATACAAAATGGCTGTCAGACTTTATTTTTTGGGAAAGATACAAAAATTCCCAAGTTAATAATAATAATAATAATAACGTTTATTTAATAGATAATACAAAAATTTCATCTAACGTAAAGGATAAAATCCGTGATAAACGTAAAGATCCACAGAGGTAAAACCTGTTTGTGGAAATGGAGTCTAATCTGGTATATATAAAGGTAATGACATTTTCTTATCAGTTGTATACATACGGTATACGTCTCTAGTCGGTTATTTCTCTTGATCGGGTTACAATAATACAATTACATAATACAATAGCAATAACGGTGCACAACAATTCCAAAACAGTCAGAACTGGCACCACAGTGAAACAACAAAAATAGCCTAACGTGTTATTGCACAGGAGCCATTCCTGCCGTTTTCAGTTGTTATCCACTATATTTCTAACCACTTGTCTAGGTGTTGACAGAAGCCAATTAGTAACTTTTTTCCTGAAGATATTTAATGACCTCGCTTCCCTTATAGCCACTGGCAGATTGTTATACAGCTTTGGGCCAATGTATGTATAGCATCTTTGTCCTATATTTTTAAATGAAAATGGTATCAGTAAATTGTGATGCTCTCTACCTCTCGTGCTATAGCCATGGCTTATTACTTGCTGTGCCTGCTTGTTACTATAGCGATATAATAGAACCTTTTGGCAGAAAATTTGTCTTATATCCAGTATCTGGGTTTCTAGGAATAAGGAATCGGTACTATATGTGTATGGTTTTTCATAAATAATTTTCAGAAACCATTTTTGTATCACTTGTAGTATGTTTAAATAACAATTAGCCGCTGATCCCCACGCAATTATTCCATGGCTCAGATGTGGCTGCACCAGCGCGTGATACAAAATCCTTCGTTGATTTTGATCACATATTTGTGTAAAAAATTTAAAACGAGCTAGTAACGGTCTTAGTTTTTTAACTATTTGTGTGAGATGTGTGTTCCATCTCAAATGGCAATCTATATATATGCCTAAATACTTTATTTGGTATACTGAACTTATTTCAAAATTGCCTTCATGATTGTTTATATTGATACTATTGTAGGGTGGAAGATTATTTATATAACTTGTGAACGGGATAAATTTAGTTTTGGTTTCGTTAATGGTAAGCAACTTAAATCTGAAGTAATCGCAGATTGTTCTAAAATCCATCTCAACCTTTTCTTTTAATGCTTGCCAGGATAACGGATCTTCATAATAAATCACTGTATCATCGGCATAGCTAATTACCTCTCCAGCCAGAGATAAGTGATAAAGTTCATTTATATATACAGCGTGTCCATTTACTATTCCCTTCTTAGATTGCGGCTATACTTTTCAGGATAAAAAAAAAATCGGTTCGGGGGATCCAAATAAGGGAAGATGGAGCACATTTTAAAATTAGTTTGGTATATACAGGGTGTTCCAAAAAAGTGTGGCGACAAAAAAATATATTTTTTTAAATGGAATGACCCGATTTTTTTTTCGCAAATGAAGCCTATCAAAGTATAGTATACATCCCTAAATTATTTCCGCTTCCATCTGCGGCGTTGCCAAGTTATAATTTTTTTAAAGAGTTTTTTGCTAAATACCAACCCTTCATTAATATTGCTATATTTTTCTTGCGGCTTGATTTTTTCTCTTGAAACTTTGGTTGTGGATTTACACTTAACCATTTTATTAATGACTAAGAAAAAAGTTGAAAATTTTTGTACAGGATGTTTCACTTTTTCCGCCAAAACTCCGACATTTTCAAACTTAATTTACTATTTTTTTTTCAAATGGAACACCCTATATATAACATTTCTATTGGATAGAGCATTAATTCAGCTTTAATTTGATACCTAATACAGTACCTCTATCTCTAGCATTTTTTTCAAAAATCCAGTATAAAAATCCAGTATATAAACAGAAAATTTGCAACTTTTTTACTTATTACATACATGCAAATTACTCGAGAATCAAACTTGTTCTTATTTAAAAAGATGCATATCAAAAAAGCGTTAGTACCAGTTACAATCTGTAGTTTACCATATTTTTGTATACCTACTACACCTGCATAAATAGAATATTAAATTATAAAAAGTTAAAAGTTTTGGTTTTGTTTCTAGTTTGACATTTGGTAAATATTTCATTTGCTGCTTGTATTCTGTGTTCGCTGTTTAATTTCAAACAGCAAAAAGTTGTCACAAAATGAAAATTATTGTAAACAAGACTTGAGAAGTATGATTTACGTAATTGGTGAATGTTTTGAAAATTGTTTTTTGGCATCTCGAGTTTATGCCCAAAAATTCCCAGATAGAAGGCATCCTGATACCAGAATGCTGCAGAACTTAAAGGAGCGATTTGATCGCACAGGAAATGTTGCCTATAAAGAGCAAACTAGGACAAAACCAGTTTTAAATGAAGAAAATCAGTTAGCTATAACATTGGCTGTTGTAGAACACCCTGAAATAAGTATAAGACAACTGAGTTGGGATTTACAAATAAAAAAGTCCTCAGTAGGACAATGCCTTAAGCGTAACAAATTTCACAAATACCATGTGCACTAATGTGCAGTTATACCATAGGAACTGAGTGATAACGACTTTCAGAAAAGAGTATGTAACCCTCATAAGATTTTTGTGAATAATTTTCAACACAACTGGAGTATTAATGTTTGGGGAGGAATAGTCCATAATTTTGCAATAATTAGTCCTTACTTTTTTTGAAAATCGTTATCATTCGGTTCCTGGTGTAACTGCACATGGTATGGGTGAAATTTGTTACGCTTAAGGCAGTGTCCTACTGAGGACTTTTTTATTTCTAAATTCCGACTCAGTTGTCTTACACTAATTTCAGGGTATTGCATAACAGCCAATGTTATAGCTAACTGATTTTCTTCATTTAAAACTGGTTTTGTTCTAGTTTGCTCTTTATAGGCAACATTTCCTGTGCGATCGAATCGCTCCTTTAAGTTCTGCAGCATTCTGGTATCAGGATGCCTTCTATCTGGGAATTTTTGGGCATAAACTCGAGATGCCAAAAAACAATTTTCAAAACATTCACCAATTACGTAAATCATACTTCTCAAGTCTTGTTTACAATAATTTTCATTTTGTGACAACTTTTTGCTGTTTGAAATTAAACAGCGAACACAGAATACAAGCAGCAAATGAAATATTTACCAAATGTCAAACTAGAAACAAAACCAAAACTTTTAACTTTTTATAATTTAATATTCTATTTATGCAGGTGTAGTAGGTATACAAAAATATGGTAAACTACAGATTGTAACTGGTACTAACGCTTTTTTGATATGCATCTTTTTAAATAAGTACAAGTTTGATTCTCGAGTAATTTGCATGTATGTAATAAGTAAAAAAGTTGCAAATTTTCTGTTTATACTGGATTTTTGAAAAAACTGCTAGAGATAGAGGTACTGTATTAGGTATCAAATTAAAGCTGAATGAATGCTCTATCCAATAGAAATGTTATATATAGGGTGTTCCATTTGAAAAAGAAATAGTAAATTAAGTTTGAAAATGTCGGAGTTTTGGCGGAAAAAGTGAAACATCCTGTACAAAAATTTTCAACTTTTTTCTTAGTCATTAATGAAATAGTTAAGTGTAAATCCACAACCAAAGTTTCAAGAGAAAAAATCAAGCCGCAAGAAAAATATAGCAATATTAATGAAGGGTTGGTATTTAGCAAAAAACTCTTTAAAAAAATTATAACTTGGCAACGCCGCAGATGGAAGCGGAAATAATTTAGGGATGTATACTATACTTTGATAGGCTTCATTTGCGAAAAAAAAAATCGGGTCATTCCATTTAAAAAAAAATATTTTTTTGTCGCCACACTTTTTTGGAACACCCTGTATATACCAAACTAATTTTAAAATGTGCTCCATCTTCCCTTATTTGGATCCCCCGAACCGATTTTTTTTATCCTGAAAAGTATAGCCACAATCAAAGAAGGGAATAGTAAATGGACACGCTGTATATATTAAACAAAATCGGGCCTAAGATCGTACCTTGGGGTACCCCACTGGTTATAATTTTTTCTTCGCTGCAATAATCTTCGAGCTGTACCTGTTGTGTTCTTTCTGACAAATAACTCGTCATTAATTTCAGAGCCGTACCTCTGATACCCAATCCTTCAAGTGTTATTAACAGTTCTTTATGGCTGACCGTGTCGAATGCCTTTGTCAGATCAACAAACACCGCCAAAGCAGGTTTCTTCATATCCATACTCTTGTATATCCTATGAATTAGATCTGCTATTGCATCTTGGGTAGACCTGGCTCTTCTAAAACCATACTGTTTATGGGATAGTATTTTGTATTTATCTGTATAATCCTCCAGGCGTTTTTTAATAACCTTCTCCAATATTTTGGAAAATACTGGCAATAGGAAAATTGGTCGATAATTTTCCAGACATGTCTTATCACCTGCCTTATGTAGGGGTGTTACTATAGCAATTTTAAGTGGTCCGGGGAAAACTCCTTTTATTAGGCACATATTTATTAGATACGCCAGGGGCTTGACTATGTACGGTGTCACACTTTGAATTGTCTCTGTTCGGATTTTATCGTATCCTGGTACCTTTTTAAGTTTTAAGGTTTTAATGCATTTCATGATTTCCTTTTCATCGGTTGGTAGCAGTACAATAGAGTTGGAAAGAGTTCTCCTTTTGAATCGGGTATTCGGTTTTTTCAGTTTTTTCGACAATTCCTGACCTATATTAGCAAAGTAGTGGTTGAACATGTCAGCTATTTTGGTTTTGTTAGTTATATGGGTACCGGTATTATTTTTTAATGCTGTTATTTGATTTTGTTTAGAGTTCCCATTTATTTTTTTAAGAATTTTCCAGTAAGAGGTTAGTAGAGTTGTTTTTATTTTTGTTTATTTCATCTTTGTAGTATTATATTTTTGCTTTTTGTATAGTACTTTTTAAACAGTTACTGTACTTCTTATATTCTGATAACAGGTCAGTACAGCCAGGATATTTCATTGCTCTTTGGTAAAGATAATTTTTTTCACTAATGCTACTAAAGCTTTTTGTGATCCAGGGTTTCTTAGGGGTATTCGATCTTTTCAGTCTTATGGTGTAACTGCTATGTTTTATGTGCTGTTGTAACTTGTTCATAAACAATTGAAACGCATAGTCTAAATCTATGTCTTTGTAAACGTCCAGCCATGTCTCATGTTTTAAGCAATTTTTTAATTTATCATAATTTGTGTAAGTTTTATATATATATCTTTTGACTCTTTTTTTGTTTCTGGATTTTTGGTACCCCTACACGGGACCTGGACGATAATTGGAAAGTGATCAGTTATTTTCATCCGAAGTACCATAGGTTTAATATCTTCTATAGCTAACCTTGTTTTTACAAAGATGTGGTCTATACACGATTCTGAGTTTTGTTCTACTCTTGTTGCTTTGTTAATGAGTGAAATGTATCCCTCAGATGTTAGTATGTTAAGATACTCCTGATTTTCTGGTTAATAATCTAGTAGGTCAATATTAATATCTCCCATATAAATATTTATATTGTTATAACTAAATTTAGTTTTATTTTCTCTAAAAAACTTAAGCAAATCTTCATTGAATTCTTGTTTCGCTTGACTTGGTGATCTATATAGAGCCAGGATCTGTATATTAGTCCCGTTTAGACTTGTTTTCACTAGCATTGTACTTATCTTACCAATTTTTATAATTTCGTGATTAAAGTTTAGTCCTTCTTTCAAATATATCACAAATAATCATCTTATACACTGTGGGCCGAATTAAATTGGAACCCTTTCTGATGCGTAATATTTTTTTATTTTCAAAGTTTTTTTATCGTTTATGGACATCTTATGGCCTACGGTATTGGAATCAAAAATATCTATGAAAAACGGGTCAATTTCAGTGGCGTACGGAAAAAGGGGTATTTTTCAAAACCAATGTATTTCAGGTCGTTGCAAAGATCGGCCAAATGATATAAAAATGTAAAAATGGGCAACAAATAATTGAAAGTGTTTGGGATATTGACCATTAAAAAACCAGATCAATAGAAACAAAATTAAAATTTATAGTTTAAATTTTGTAAAACCATGTCTTGTGGGTGAATTTAAACTGGAACCTTTTTTAATGCTTAATAATTTTCTTTATAATTTTTGGATATGTATGGCTTAAGTTATTCGAATCAATAAGAACTATGCAAAGCGGGTAAATTTCAGTGGCGTACGGAAAAGACGGTATCTTTCAGAACCAATGTGTTTTATGTGCGGCTCCGATTTGTTCATATAGTTTTTAATATTTGTCAACCCTTGCTCAGTGGTGTGCCACCTTTAAACCTCCTCAGGGTTGCAAAAGTTTGGTGCCGAAATGTCGCGTAGTATCCCCAAAAACCGAAAAACAGCAACTGCTCCTAGTGAATTTAAACTTCTGTGCGCTTGACTACTGCCCGACATTATTTTGGCATGATCCGCGAGGCGCCAGCGTCGAACGCTGGTGTCGGGCGCTGGCGTCCGACGCCAACTTCACATAAGTAAAAAACATTTAAAATTGGGAAAGTGTAGTGAACTATTTTTTGTAAACAAGCAAAACATGTTGCACTGTAGCCGGTTAACCTCTTATTCTCATATTTTTTCTGTTATTTTCGTTGTTTCGACGGCAACTTTTCGTTGGTGAGCATTTATTAGGGTGGGTAAGGACTTTGCTAGTTTATATAGGACCTGATTATTTAACCTTTATGATTTGTAAAATTCATAAATCAGTAAATGAATTTAATGTAAGTAGTAGAAAAAAAAATTAAAATATGGATCTTATAAATTGAAGCTCAGACCAAAACAACAGCACCCAAGTAAAAATATATTTTTATAAAATATCCATATGCAGAAGAATTTTATAGGTATAACTACCCAATCTTTCAAACTATGTCACTTTATCACATATGAAAAATACTTTTTTTATTTTACTTTGTTTCTATTAGGTGAATAAGAAGATATCTTTAAAGCGCTGTAAAGGAATCCTGTACAGTTTTTTTTGTTTGTTCAATATTATAAACACCTTACAAAGTTAAAAGTTCTAAATAATTACTCGTAGGTTAATAATTATTTCTTTAGAGCAAAAACTTATTCCTAGGATTTGGCAGATTGTTTGTATAAGATGAATTGTTCAATCTGGCCTGATTTTTTTCCTCAACTACAGGTGATGTTATGAAGGCAGATACGGGGCGATTTGTCAGGAACTTTTCCGTAAAGTCAACTGTGCGCTCCCGTAATAAGAAAAAATGACGTTCCAATGGTCTTGGCAGTATGCTCCTCCATTGGACCCTCTTCCTGAAGGTCCTGATATCTAATATGGATAATCTCAACGGGTAGATATGACGATACGACAAGATAAATTTGATCAAACCACAAATCTAGTGGACTCGACGGAAAACAACGAAACAAAACCTCGCAGAAACAAGACAAATTAAAATGCAGCGTGAACACGGCGTGGTGCCTTAGTTGAGACGCACTTATTCGATCCGCCACTCGTTCACGACTTCCCAGTTCAAATTCGAATTTTACTGGTGTTGGAGTCGGGTCTCTCAGGGACGATATGCAGTAGGTAGAATGAGATTCATAATAATTGGTATAAATAAATATAAATATAAGGAATAGACAAGTTAGAGAAGGTCTGAAGCGATAGCAAAAGGAGAAATCGACCAGATATATTAGGTGGAGTTAGGAATAAACTAGCCTACTTATAAGCTTCCTATCTACATTAACACTAAATCTAAAACTATCTTAACACACAAGCACTCTATTTACATAGAATATACAAATCACCTGAGAAGATAATTATTATCCAACTGAAATGCTGGAATTTGAACCAAAATATGGCCTCATATCTTTCACATGCCATTCACCATCATCAGTTTCATCGAGATTGTCAAGACGATACAACAAACGAGGTACTTTTTTTCGTACCACACACAAAACGAATCTTGGAGCCAACTTAGCTGAAAATCCATGTGCCGCACTAGAGAGGACCTTATTCCTTTTCCAAATTTTATTACCAATTTTATAAATGATGAAGAATTTCGGTCCCCTGGAATCAGCTCAAAATTCTTTGTGGATTGTACTTCTCCATTAGTAATTTCCAGTAATAGGGATATGATGAGCAAAATTCATGAATCGACGTATTAATGGCAAGCTGAGTTTTATACAAACCTCTGTACCAATCTTTGTGCTCGTTAATCTAACTTCTGATAGCTCGCCCTACAGTCTGACTGTTTCGCTCTACAAACTTACATTGAGGCGAATATCAGGGGTAAACCAAATCTTTTGGATATTGTATTTCTTAGCAAGATTTCTAAAACAATTACCAGCAAATTGGGGACCATTATCGGCTATAATAAATTGGGGAACCCCATGGACTAAAAACACACTATTTTCTATAAATTTAACTATACTCGGTGCTGTCGCTGTCCTCAATGGACAAAGAACCAATCACCGATTACTAACAAGCAGCAATTTTCCTTTGAGGATCTGGGAAAGTGAGCCATTAAATCAACGGCGATTATCTGAAATGGGAAGTTTACCGCCCTTTCAGCTCCCATTAACCCTGCGCCACTCACATTTGGCATTTTTTGTGAACCACAAATCTTACAAGATCTCACGTATCTAACTACATCTTTACGCATTATGGGCCAATAGAAACGCTCTGTTATTCATGCTAGGGTTTTGAAGACGCCAAAATCACCACTGGTAGATAAGTCATGGCATGCCTTAACTATTGCATTCCTTTGTGTTTTTGGAACTGTTTCCATTCTTGAATATTGGAACGGACTGAAGAATTAGAAGAAACATATTTTAAAACGTACTCGCCCTGGAGTTTCCATTGAGGATTTTTTCGAATTCGTTCTCGCATGGATGAATACCCAGAGTAAGAATCCGATAAGGTAATCTCTAAAACTGACAGATCCTCACAAGAAAAGACTTCATCCCTAACGGGTTCGCCGGGAATTCTAGACATAGCATCGGGAACTATATTTGACGTACCTTTTCTGTGGACCAGATCGAAGGTATGTTGGCGTAATTTGACTGCCCAACGAGCAAGTTTGTCGGTGGGATTTTTCATGTTGTTAAGCCACAGGAGCGAATAATGATCTGTCACAACTGTAAAGCGGGTACCCTCAATATAAGGGCGGAATTTGTGTACGCATAAATTATAACATGTTCTTCATCGCCTTAGTCTTGAGTTAGAACACCTCCAATGCTAGTATCGGAATCATCGCATTGTATAGTAAACCTTTTCTTAAAATCTGGTTGAACCAATATAGGGGCGTATATAGTAAAATTATTTTAAGAAGTCCTTACTGGGACTGTCAATTGGTAATTTCGCCATCCTAAGTTGGCATCAGTGCAGAAAAAAATGCAACCTGGTCATAAGTGCAGGTCAGTAACGAGCCTATTTGCACAATGAATTACTACTAATAACACGAACAAGAACAACACAGATAACGGTAAAACTCAAAAAAGTACAAAACCCGCGAATATTTTCACTGCCCAAAGTTTGAACCCTTTTAAACGATCCAGAAAACCTTCACTGTCACTTTCACAACACCGAAATAAAATTTGCCTGGGTATGCACCATAGACGCTGTCGCAAGTAGCTGATTATACTAAAATACCAAACTGAAAGTGTTTTCATGACGTTTGAAATTATTATTAAAATGAGTTGTAATCATAGTTATTTTTATTTGTACCCGTATAATCGTGATTGCAATATGGTTTTTATTTTATTATGTTCTTTTTTTCGTATCACTTGGGTATCTTTTCACATCATAAATCAATGAGTGACGTCATTAACTAGTTGAGACACATATACCAATGTTATACCCTTGGTTAAGAGAAAATTCCTAGGGATTTTGTGGAGAATGTCATGTGACAAAATCGGGACTTCTTACAGTAATCGGGGTATATCAATGCTTCCTTAAGTTTTGCGAAAGAAGTTTCGGCCGCGGGGATCCACTGTATTTTTGTCATTTTTTTTACCTTTAAGGATATAGTTAATAGGCGTCCTTGACGTAAAAAAGTCTTTAATGAACCTTTTATACCAGCTGCAGACTCCTACGAAATGTTTCAATTTTGTGCGATTAGTTGGTCGTGGATAATTTACCATTACTGAGATTTTATAAGGATCTGTCGATTCCAAGTCAAATCGTGTTTTTTCCTTAGACATATCATTCAGGGGAATCTGCCAAAATGCCTTTCTTAAGTCTATTGATAATAATAATATTGATAATTAGCTTCTCTTAGCATACTAAGAATCCTGCCAATTCTTGGAAGAGGATATGAGACATGTCTGGTGATACTATCGAGTTTACAACAATCGAAACAAAACCTGTATTCCCCTGATGTTTTTTTGGCGAGTAAAACGGGAGAGGAATAAGGACTGTTAGAGGGCTCCAAGAGACAACATTTCGTCAAGTTCCTTGTTCAGAATATTAAGCATGTAAGATGATAGCGGATACTGTCTTTCCTTAAAGGGTTTTGTGTGGCCAGTGTCGACAATGAACGTCATTTTGTTCGTCCGGCCTAAGTTATTCTCACTGCTTATATCTCGAAAATTTTAATTACGTTATTAGCTTTCAAACGTTGCGTAACATTAAGATTATTTAAACAACAAATAGAACCTTTGATTAAAGTAATACTCTCCGACACATCTACCTGAGCGTTCCAAGTTGAAGTTCTGTAATATATACTTGAAGTTGTGTACAGAAATCGCTACCAAAAATAATGACGCGCTTTAAAGTTGGAACAACTAATGCCTTTATGATATAACAAGAATTACCATCAATCACTACTGGTAAATCGACTACGCCAGTAACGTCTTGCCTAACACCATCAGCAGTAGCCACATATCGACTAGTGGAGTTATTGTATGGTACGATATCCCAAGTTCTAAAATATTCTATGCCATACTTTCCAACTACGGAAATGTTGGCACCCCTATCTAACAAAGCTGTAACTGGTTGATCACAAATTTTAACAGTGATATGGGGGCGATCAAGTGTAATGACAAATCCAAGGTGTGCTAACATAAGATTCTGTTACTGCCCCATCAACTAGATAAAAATTCATAAACTCCATAATTTTTCGTATTTAAGGCTCAATGTACAGCACGTGCGTGGTGATTCAATATTTTGACCCATAAAATGGCTTTTTTCGATCTGTAGAGAGCAACACGCATAATTTTAAACTTTTGGTCAATACAAATTTTAATCTAAGTAATTACTCACATTTTGAGAAAAAAATTATTTAAAAAGATTGATCACATTGGCCGTTATTAGCATCTGCGCAATAAGCCTAATAACTACCAATGTGATACATATTTTTAAATATTTTTTGTCTCAAAATGTGAGTAATTACTTAGATTAAAATTTGTATTGACCAAAAGTTTAAAATTATGCGTGTTGCTCGCTACAGATCGAAAAAAGCCATTTTATGGGTCAAAATGTTGAATCACCACGTACGTGCTGTACATTGAGTCTTAAATGATGACAACAAATGCGTCATTGTCGTGCGTTCAGGTGCGCGTCGTTACCTGTGAGTAGGGATAAATTGTCCCATTATTTAAACATACAGTAATTTTTTTGCGTTTTCGGCATATAGGTATGTACCTCCCTAATGACGTGGTTAAAATTATCGTATTTATGAATAAATCACCCTTCATACTAGAAAGTAATTAATTTATGATTCCTTCTCAAGACATCGATAGTAGCTGCCAGTGGAAATTCTTGGTCTTCCTATTTGCAATTCTTTGGCGAAATCTCAAGGTGTAACAAAATCCGGACCCACTAGAAAAAATTATAATTTCTTATGAAGGTATCGCTAGTACTCCCTTGACTTTTCTCGATTCTGAAATAACGGATTCCTTCCTATCCCTTTAATCAACATAATGTTACAAAATTTCCTGGAGCTTCGAATCAATCTCCTAACCAAAATTCAAGATGGTGCTAAATCGCGTTGAATAATTTTCCGATCTGCTTGTGTCCACTCACAGTACGGCCCTGCCTTTCTTTTTTGTCAAAATATCAAGGTACCAACAATATATTCGCCGTATTTACGAATTTTGCGCGGTCGCGTTTGTCTGGTACGCTGTAAAAACTTGATTCTCGATTCCGAATATGATGGTTGACTGAAATATTTAAAAAGACTTGCAGGTCCTAAGAAAAAAATGGGCCTTCCAAATTCTCTGAGAATCCCGTAGAATACGCGTAGCCCTCTATCTCTCGCAGAATGAAACACCGTGTGTGCTAGCGGCCGGTTGTGCGTAGAAATTTTCCGTCTTCTGTGGGTCTAACATTATACCGTACTTTCACCGTTTTGGTAGACATAGGGGAATAGGCCGCGCGTCGCCGTGAGTCCAGCTAGGTTTGTCAGTCGTTGGCGGGGGGAGTACACAGTAGTCCTGCACCGCTTATCAGTCGAGTTTTGCGAGCAAAAAACACACCCCGCCCCCCGCCAACGACTGACGAACCTAGCCGAATACACGGCGGCCCGCCACCCAGCCATGGCAATGTCTACTAAAACGGTGAAAGTACGGTATAACTAAAGTCCATTCGATTCCAAGCTAGACCAAATGCAAACATTCCCCTACGCGTGATCCTGTGGCCCCTCCCTAGGCCTTGCCTTCGGCTTTGTATTCTTATTGGCGGATGGGCCATTAAACCGAAGGAGACCGGCCAGACACCCGGGCCGAGCAATTGATGATAAGATTTTCCAGGGTTGGAATCAGTATTTTATCCGTGTTTTGAATTTTTAGTTAGATTTATAACCGCGGTTTTATTTTTTCGAAATAGTAAAATATCTAGCACGGATACTGCAAATGAAACGAGAGAGATAGTATCGACACTTAAGTCTATAAAAAAACGATAAAATAAATCATTTGCGCGTTAAAAGTGATTTTAAATGTGTACTAAAGTGAACTGGAAGAAGATCCCAATAGATCTAAAAACGAAGTTATACAAAAGATAGCGGGAAAAGCGGGGGTATGTGAGCGTAGTGTGTATAATGTCATCGGAAAATATAAATAAAAAAACACACATTCACCGAACCATCGACAAACCAAACTCGCAAGAGCTTAGGTAATAAGTTTAGTAGATGACGTGGATAGACATGATATTAGGAGGAAAGTTCATGTTTTTTTAAACGTAGATAGATAAAGTTTTAAGAGTTGTAAGTTATGATCCCGACTTGCAGAATTTTAAAAGGTCGACATTTTAAACAATGTTAAAAGACTTGCGATTCGTATGTCAAAAGCGTGGTCGTAATAGCATGTTAATGGATAGGGAAGAAATTGTGCTATGGAGAAGAAAGTACCCAACAAAAATCAATATATATATATATATATATATATATATATATATATATATATATATATATATATATATATATATATATATATATATATATATATATATATATATATATATATATATATATATATATATATAGGAATGAAAATCGCAAGATATACTATCTTGACGAGACATTTGTTAACGCAAGCCATACAAAACCAAAAGTTTGGGTGGATCAAACTGTTAAATCATCCCGGCAAGCTTTCCTAGATGGACTTTCAACGGGGAGTAGTAAGTAAGACACTTCAGTACACTTTGACCTTTGACCAGCGTTCCCTAATTTTAGACGAATAATCTAGGAAATTTCTTCGAATCTAGGGAATTTTTTAAAACCTAGGGTATTTCTTTAAATCTATGGACTTTTAAGCTGTCAATTTTAGTTACTCTAAATACTGTCAAAACAGGGAAGGTTTTGTGGACTGGCACCGTGAGATATTTGTGCAGTGGATAAATATGAAGAAGCGGATCGATGACGTCATAAAATATATTAGATACAAATCACATATTACCTATAGTCCAAGAAATCACCATCGAATATTACGAACCCCGCAATAGGGGTAGTTTTGCAAACATTTTTTTGCAATTTTTTTCTTATGTGTACATTTTTTTCTTGTGTGTACATTATTACATTCTCTACAACTTTCCCTTATGAAGTTTTTTTTAACTTCAATACTTCACGAGATATAGGTAAAAGATCACCACTAGCTAAAGTGCTTTATAAGGATGAAAGAAATTTCTTTAACACAAGCTGATTTTTTCAGGGTTAACTGGGGGTTAACTTAGGAGTGCACCCCGAGTTAACCCTGAAAAACTCAGCTTCTTTTAAATAATTTTTTTTTCACCCTTGTAAAGCACTTTAGCTAGTGGTGATCTTTTACCTATATCTCGTGAAGTATTGAAGTTAAAAAAAACTTCATAAGGGAAAGTTGCAGAGAATGTAATAATGTACACATAAGAAAAAAATGTCCACATAAGAAAAAAAAATGCAAAATAAAATGTTTGCAAAACGACCCCTATTGCGGGGTTCGTAACACGACTTCGATGGTGATTTTTTGGGGTTATACTCAGGACGCTACCCACAACCAACCCTGAAAATATCTACCTGTTAAGAATTATTTTTTTCTCCATGTATAATTTTCTTGGACTACTATTAAAGGTGGTTAGAACTCCTTGTCAATTTGCGTAAAATTTAAGCATTCAAGAATACAGGGTGTGTTTTTATTAGCCAATAAAAATATTATTAAATATTATTAAATATTTTTATTGATCAGCGAAGACCACGGGAAGGTTAAAACACAACTACGCCAGGAGAGGGAGGGAAGGATGGGGGTAGAGAATTTGTTTAGACAACATGAACACTGCTCGTTAACGTAAAAGGCCGGTTCTTTAACTTGCCAACTTTTACATTTTTTCTGTTTTTTTTTTTGGCTGGATGAACAGGGCAGTAACTTAATAGGCCAGTTCTTTAATTTGCCATATTTTATCTTTTTTCTGTTTTTTTTTTCTGGATGAACACAGGGCACTAACTTAATAGACCGGTTTTTTAATTTGCCATCTTTTTTCTTTTTTCTGCTTTTTTTAGGACTGGACAAACACATTAAGTTAATAAACACTGTTCATAATTAACCAAACAAATCAGAAAATTATTCACAGTATCTCTAGCCCTTAGGGAGAGGACAGGTAGGTGTGTTTTAAGCTTTGTAAACTAAAGAAGTAGGTCACACTCAAAGCAAATGAGACGATAATTTCACGATGACAATGCCATTACTTGTAAAATATTATTAGTCATTAAACGGAAAATATTGATATTAAACAGAAAGCCTATGAGAAAATCCGAAATACCATTTTACAAAGTTTTTGTGGCTTGAGATGTTGCTTAATAACCCCAAGAGTGGGTATCCAAAACTTCCGATGTATAATCTACTTTGCGTTTTTTGTAGTCCATCCTGAAGGTCTTAGCCACGCTTTTGCCAGCCACGGTTTTGGGCGTAGCGAATGTTGAAGAGGAATTATATTTCTCGGGCTTCGTGAACCGCAGGCTCAGCAACATTTTTGGGTTTAGAGCGCTTACCGCTGAAGACTGTGTCTGAAAAGTAATATGCCAATAAAATGATAATTTTTCAAGTTTTCCAGTCCCGTTTCACGAGAACAATACTGCATCTAGAGAGGGCATACTTGAGGGTGACTTTGGGAGTAGACAGTTTTCTTTGCCTGTCCGTTTTAAGGGTCGAAAAAAATTAAAGTTTGACAAACCGAGCGGTATTTTGCCAATAAAATGCGAATTTTCCAAGTTTTCCAGTTCCGTTTCACGACAAAAATACTGCAGCTAGAGAGGACATACTTGGGAGTGACTTTGGGTGTAGACAGTTTTCTTTGTCTGCCCGTTTTAAGGGTCGAAAAAAGTTAAAGTTTGACAAACCGAGCGGTATTTTGCCAATAAAACAAGAATTTTCCAAGTTTTCCAGTTCCGTTCCACGAGACCAATACTGCAGCTAGAGAGAACTTTGGGAGGACTTTGGGAGTAGACAGTTTTCTTTGTCTGCCCGTTTTAAGGGTCGAAAAAAATGAAAGTTTGACAAACCGAGCGGGATTTTGCCAATAAAATGAGAATTTTCCAAGTTTTCCAGTTCCGTTTCACGACAACAATACTGCAGCTAGAGAGGGCATACTTGGGGGTTACTTTGGGAGTAAACAGTTTTCTTTGTCTGCCCGTTTTAAGGGTCGAAAAAAATTAAAGTTTGACAAACCGAGCGGTAAGTTGCCAATACAATGAGAATTTTCCAAGTTTTCCAGTTCCGTTTCACGGCAACAATACTGCAGCTACACAGGACATACTTGGGGGTGACTTTGGGTGTAGACAGTTTTCTTTGTCTGCACGTTTTAAGGGTCGTGAAACGGAACTGGAAAACTGGAAAAATTCTCATTGTATTGGCAAAATACCGCTCGGTTTATCAAACTTTAATTTTTTTCGACTCTTAAAACGGGCAGACAAAGAAAACTGTCTCCACCCAAAGTTACCCCCAAGTATGTCCTCTCTAGATTCAGTATTGGTCTCGTGAAACGGAACTGGAAAACTTGGAAAATTCTCGTTTTATTGGCAAAATACCGCTCGGTTTGTCAAACTTTAATTTTTTTCGACCCTTAAAACGGGCAGACGAAGAAAACTGTCTCCACCCAAAGTTACCCCCGAGTATGTCCTCTCTAGCTGCAGTATTGTTGTCGTGAAACGGAACTGGAAAACTTGAAAAATTATCATTTTATTGGCAAAATACCGCTCGGTTTGTCGAACTTGCCATATTTTATCTTTTTTCTGTTTTTTTTTCTGGATGAACACAGGGCACTAACTTAATAGACCGGGTTTTTAATTTGCCATCTTTTTTCTTTTTTCTGTTTTTTTAGGGCTGAACAAACACATTAAGTTAATAAACACTGTTCATAATTAACCAAACAAATCAGAAAATTATCCACAGTATCTCTAGCCCTTAGGGAGAGGACAGGTAGGTGTGTTTTAAGCTTTGTAAACTAAAGAAGTAGGTCACACTCAAAGCAAATGAGACGATAATTTCACGATGACAATGCCATTACTTGTAAAATGTTATTAGTCATTAAAAGGAAAATATTGATATTAAACAGAAAGCCTATGAGAAAATCCGAAATACCATTTTACAAAGTTTTTGTGGCTTGAGATGTTGCTTAATAACCCCAAGAGTGGGTATCCAAAACTTCCGATGTATAATCTACTTTGCGTTTTTTGTAGTCCATCCTGAAGTTCTTAGTTGTTCCTTTTCGTATCTTTAGTTTTGGTGTCTGTTTTGGGTTCTTTGAGCAAGGTCCGCATGGCAGTAGCGTTTAATTTTTGAGCGTTCTCAAAATTAAGGGTGAAACCCTTAACCTTCATAACTTTGACACCTTTCAAGGTTTCTACAAACACGTCGTTAAATTTGTATGTCACTTGCACCACAACCTCATTAATAAAAAATTTTATAATAAATCAAACCAAAGCAAACCCATGATTTTGTTACATTATAAAACTGTATATGATATAAAAGCTTGTCGCGAGAATATACCTATATATCTTGAAAGTAGTAGTAGTAGTAGTAGTAATATGCTTTTTTTTAGCCTGGTATGGCTACTAAATACAATTACAAATATACAGAGTTTATAATGTTAATGTAACAATTATTAATTTTAAGTAGAAAATGTATTTTTCTATAAAAGAAATTTACACACGAGAATCTCGCGACCATATAATATATATTTTGACGAAAGTAATTATAAGTAGAAATTGTATTTTTCTATAAAAGAAATTTACACACGAAAATCTCTCGATAAGCTTTTATATCATATACAGTTGTATAATGTAACAAAATTATGGGTTTGCCTTGGTTTGATTTATTATAAAGTTTATTTTCTTCTTTTCAGAGCATTTAAATAAAAGCTTGTTTTTAAAAATATTTTTTTACTATTAATTTTATTTTCAACTTTTTAGTTCTACTCTTCAAGCCCTTTAATTTAATGCCCATATTAAGGGAAAAGAAAATGTAATTCGCTGTCTTGGAGCGGCGGCCATATTGAATTTAGTGTGATGTCACTAACTTTACCGTTTTCTACTCTTTAAGCCCTTTGATTTGATACCTATATTAAGGGGGTTTACAAAAAATACATTATCCGCCATCTTGGAGCGGCGGCCATATTGAATTTAGTGTGATGTCACTAACTCTATCGTTTTCTATTCTTCAAGCCTTTTTATTTGATACCCCTATTAAGGGGGTTGAGAAAAAATACATCATCCGCCATCTTGTGGCGATGGTTGTGTAGCTATTTATTCTGTGGCGATGGCCATTTTGAAAGTATTACAATATTGAGTATTGTATATTGTATTGTCACCGGAACTAAAGATGTATGCAAAATTTCAGCTCAATCGAATGTCAGGAAGTGGTTCTAATTCAGCTTGCAAGATTTGACCTAAACATACATAGACCATACATTGCAAGTTAAATAAAAACTTGTAAAATACAGCTGGATATTTCGATTTTATCATCCAATAGTATTTCATACCACCGCTTGACGTCAGTAATGTATTCCGTTTGGCACATGTTTACTCTCTGGCCGAATTTCTCCCATAGTGTAACTGTACAAGGCCATGTATACACTTGCAATGGACCAATACACCACTTTTTTTTATTTGCTCATTGGATAGTGTGGAGTGAGATATACTTGTTGTCTTTTTTTTTTCGCCCCCCGTTTGCCGTAATTAATTTTTAAAGTTCAATATACGTAACTACCTGTTGGATTTCATTTTTCCCTAAATTTACCGCCATGGCACCATGTTTGGCAACGCCGCACCTCAATCTCATGCCTGTCAGCCTGCGAGAACATAACCTATTTTATGTCGTCACAAGTCACAAATCGGATCCCGCGGCCCCGCGTGTTGTACAAGCCTTTATTTTTTATTATTTGAACTATTTTCACCATTCATTCTAATAATAAATCACGGACATGAACTATTCTATTTTGCTGAGGAAAATGCTGAGAACACTAGGTATTGGTATTGATTATCCGGATGTAGTGCTGGTTAGTTTACAAAACTTTTTTTTATTGGAAACAAAATCGATTTTATCTATAAGAGGTGTACAAAACGACACAATTCGTAAGTAGGTACCTAACTGAAGTTGCACAAATTAGATATCTAGACTTGCTGATATATTAAAGACAATAAAGAACCGACCTCTTGTTATCCCCAAGTACCTACTTGGGGAAGCGCGCCGGGAGCTACCGTTTAAAATATAGAAAGGGTGGGTTTTCTGTGCATGTTCTGTGTTTTTGAGCTACTTTTGCCAATCCTTTGATTTTTATACACTATTAAGAGTACAGAGAACTTTTATTTTTTACTTAGAATATATCAAGACTAAGGGATTAATTTATAAAATTGCCAATATATGGAATAATTGCATACTGAAGAAAATTTCGAAAATAGTTATTTATGTACCTACCAAGGCACTGAAGTTCAACTTTTTATGACTCATGTGGAATTTAGTTGCCGAGGCCTCTGGCTGAGGCAAATATAAAATATTATTATTATACAAAGTATTTTGAACGTTTGAAAGACGGTAAGTATGTTACTAATCTTTTGCGATATTATTTTATAAATTAATATTAAAAATAATGTATGCCAAATTTTAGTTTCAATTTATTACGAGTATACTCTTAATAAACACTATGAAAATTATGTTTCACAAAAGGTTCGATAAATGGCGCTTATAGGACTTGACATTTGGTTTTATTGCACCTGTACTGGTACACACTCTGTGATGCCTGTTATACATTGACAATTTCTTCATGAATTAATTCATGAAGTCACTTCAAGGGCAAATTACAATAAATACCTAATACCTATTAATAAAATATACCTATATTCCACCGATTGCTACCTAGTTGTTTGAAGAAACTGATGATATTTTAGCCTCAATACTTAGTGTTAATCAACAGTCAACAGCATTGATTGGTTCTAAACTAAACTGAGGAAAGTCAATCCTATAGACGTCAAGCACTTACCTGGCCGGAATATAAAAAAATTATTACTTTAATTTCATGAGCTCTTACTTGAATGTAAGTTAGTAGTTAGACCTGCATCGGTTTAAAAATGTAACACTAGAATATTGGAGAAGGTGTCAGTTCTTGGGCATGTTAGAAAGATAACTTATGTAAAACCACAGATAATTACGTTATCTGTGGTAAAACGCAATAAAGCCAAGTTTTCAGTCGAAAAACTTTTATAGTAGGTCATATAGCTTGAACTATTTTAGACCCCTTTAGGTAAATTATATTCTGAATTGCCGAAGCATCCTCATAAAAAATGACATAATTCTTTAGAATTTTTTACTACACATATTATGTATTTTTTCTGGAAAATAATATCTTTAGATTTTTTGGTTTCAACAGATGGAACACTCTTCATTACTGAGATATTCCAAATTAATTATTGGAGAATTTAAATCCACCTTATATATCTTGCTAAAGGAAAATGCAAATAATATATTATTCACCATACTGTTATAATGACAGAGTACATAATGATACAATAGTTACTTATTGTATTACTTTTTCAAATTTTATTGACTGATAAAACTTGTAACAAAATATTTTTGTTTAGGTAAGCTACAGTAGATATAAGTACCTACCTACTTTTTATCCGCAAATATTTCCAATATTATCACTAGTAATCGCCCTAGTGCAATTATTGCCGGAAATTTTTCGAGTACACGAATTGTTTGAAAATTATCAGGAGTCGCCTAGCGACGAGAGATAATTTTCTTAAAAAAAATCGTGTTAGCGAAAAATTTCCGGATATTAATTCAAGCACGTGGGGGATTCGGTAAGAAAATTCCATACCTACACGTAAATTAAACGAAATTATTATCAAAATTTTTGTTGAGTAGGTATATGTTACAATGTCACATGGAATTTTCCATTAAAATACCATTAATTGATTTATTTACGTTTTTCCTGTTTTTGTTATAACTAACTATAGCAACAATACAGAAAAGAAAACAATGTGCAACGGATTTAAGTAAAAAAAACTACCATGTGGCTGGTTAAACCAAACCACAGAAAATATAGCTCCGCGGACAGAAGTGCCAGTAGCATTGGGCTCGTAAAATATGTATAGAACACCCAAACTTGATTTTGCCTTGGCCTAACAGATAGCGCTCGGATGCAGAATCGTTCGATTTTTAAAACCGTAAAATGCCCTTCGCTTAAAGTCACCTCTAGAGGCGCCAGGCTCCAGCAGTCAGCTGTAGAGCCTAACCGTGTTGCCGGTGGTTTAGGAATAAAGGTTTCATAAACGCTGTCTATGCTGGCGGCGGCTTTCGGTCATCAAAATCT
This sequence comes from Pseudeuparius sepicola, assembly GCA_963920635.1. NCBI lineage: Eukaryota > Metazoa > Arthropoda > Insecta > Coleoptera > Anthribidae > Pseudeuparius > Pseudeuparius sepicola. The sequence continues at coordinate 37,160,671 of OY987302.1, read as the reverse complement.
ATTTCCCGGCAGACGGTCAGAGGCCTTGAACCAGGGGTATGCAACTGGGTCCGGCGCATTGGCAACACAGGTCGGCCATTACGTCGGGTTGTGAAGGCCAAAGGGTATGATCGAAGGTAGCAAAAAGTGAGCTATATTCGTTCTGAACGCGACCCTATGTTAAACGGGTTGCCTATACATTACGGGTTGGACCAATAGAATCGTCGGATCAGACGCCTTGGCGATCGATGAGTTTGCAAATTTTGAATTTTTAATAAAAAAATTATCAACAATCAAGGTAAGTCAAATATGTTATTATTTATTAATGCCATAACCCATAATAGTTCTTCCCGAATTATTATCAATGTGTTATTCGAGGAATATTCCAAATATGAATAGGCAGTGTGAAAAGTATGGTTAGGGGGCTAGTTTTAGAGACACTGTTACAAAGTCATATTTATTCCCTTTATTCCTGTTGTTTCTTCTTGTCTATGTTATTACCACTAGATTAATAACAATAGTCAGTAAAAGCGTAGTCAAACCAGTTTGGTTCGACTGCTAAAATGAGTCGTACTGAAAGCCCCGTCTACTTAGTAGTCGTTGTTTTTCAGCAGAATTGTTTAACTCCAGTAGTAGTTTTCTGTTTGATTTAAAGATATAGGTAGTACCGATAGTAAAAAATAACACCTTTTTATTATTTTAGATACAATGGAAACTGTTGAAACGGAGAATGGAGGCAACTTAATTTGAGAATAGAAGACACCGCAGGTGGCGTATCGCCAAAGAATCTCAAACATGGCCGGAGTTACTTCAGCATCATCTACAATAGGTCAAATTGCTTTATTCATTAATAAGTAATGTGTGAGATTAACTATTTTTAAGTATATCAAGGAGAAAAAGGGTACGAAGCGAATTAGTGAGGGTCATACTAAAAAACTCAAGAAGTTTAAAAATTCCTAACTGTTTTCATTATTTCCTATCTAACATATTTGCTTCCCTTACTTGTAGCTGTTGCGATCTGCTGATAAGGAACTCGATTTTATCTTTATTACATGTTTCCCGACCCCGATTGCCGAACCAAGTTCGGTAGACTGGGAATATTAACAATGACCAAGACTGTTCATCTGTGATTTATCCAGACTGAAAGAAGACCAAGGACCTGTGATATTTATTTTCTAAATAGGAGTTAATTTTTATTTTGTTTCTATTAACTAAGTTTTTGTATATTGTTTTATTGGTGGTGGTGACAACAATAGTTCTAAATAATAGTAATTGCCACCCCTCCCCCTACAATACTCCTAGATTGGAGTATTGTGAGGGCGAGAATTATTATTATTATACCTGTCTGATATGTTTCTTTGGTTTTGATTTATATTTAAAATGGTTTTTGTTTTAAATATATACAAAAAAACGAAAATGCCTTAATATATCCCTATAGTCCTTTTAATTGTTTTATTATAAATAAAGCAATAATTAAAAGTAATTTAATATTCCAGTGGGAGATCCCAGTTCAAATTTCCCGCTTCTCCCCCTTTGCCCCCCCCCGCAGAATTCCTTACAGAAATTCCAACCAAGGTTCATCCAACCCGGTAAGGTGGCGCTGACCGTTCTGCCTCCTGTCAGCGGTGTTGCCAGGCAAAAGCATTGACGCCGCATTTCTTAACCTATATATTTTGTGCCTTGAACTACTTATAGGGGAGGCTGGGGTTAACTGGCCCCCAATTTGAAATCTTACTATAAAATTAATATAAACAACATTATGAAGCTGTTTTTGCTGCCAGTAGATAAGCAACTAAGTCTCTAATAAATAGTGCATTACAAACTTGCTCCTACTTTTATTTAAACAAAGCCATATTTATTTATTTTTTAAGTTGAATGGCCCAGTTAACCCCATACCACAGGGGTTATGTGGCCCTCGCGTGGGGGTTAAGTGGACCTAAATGCAAACAATAAAAAACACATGTAAAAAAAGTTTTTTTTATTAAAGATAATATATCTAAGTATTAATGAATACCAAAGTCTGTAAGATCAATTGAAAACCATATCATGTTTTCATACCTAGCTCTTGTTCCCCGAATTGGGGATGGTAATATGGCAACAATATCTTTTAGTTCAACTAATGTTTCTGGCTCGTCAGAAAGTGTAAATTTAGTAGTGGCGACAACACGTTTATAAAACTGTACAAAGTAACCATCAGAATGTCTGTTTCGTATCTGCGCGACATAGTTTCTACTTGTGCTCTTTCCGTAAACCTTTGCAACTACAAACTTCTCATTTGTTATGTTTTCATGACTAACACTTTCATCAGCGAAGCCTTCAAATGATTCCGAATCTGACGAATCATCATAATGAATACTTGCTGACTCATCACTACTGGATTCTTGTAGAACTTTACGTTTCGTAGGAATTGGAAGAGATTCCGCCTTACGTTTAGCATTGGCTTTCTTTTCTAATCTTTTGCGAGCAGCTTCCTCCAATTCCTCTTTTACCGGGGTGTCTGTTAAAATAAGAGATTTCCCCTTTTTTCGGCCCCGATTAGATTTTCTTGGGCCAGCTTTAGGGTAGGGCCACAAATCTTCTGGAGTTTTTATAGAAGATATCTTCTGAACTGGAGGTGGTGTTTGTCGGGAAGAAGGTCCTAGAAAAAATGATAAGTTTTTATTTCTTTTCTTAAGACATTTCTTATTTGAATCTGTACCCGGTAGTTGCTGATCCTGGTTAAGAGGTAAAGGTGGAGTCCTTGGTGGGGAAAAAGTTCGATTTGGTGTCGATGCCATCTGGTTTTCTTTGATACCATCTGCATCTTCTAGTCGTTCAATCGAAGGTATTAATTGTGGCCTATCTGTAACAAACGAAGACAAAAAATCTTCGTCTGTAAATATATTGGGATTGAACGGCTCAATCCCGCTAATTTTAAAGCCTTTTATTATATTTGCTGGTGTCATAGCCAAAGGAAAAGCTTTTCCAATGTTTTCTGCGATGTCATATATCGTGATACGTGGAACATTGTTGGGCTCGCCGGAAAAATTGCTCATAAAGTCTGAGCAGGCCCTATTATATCGCGCCTTCAATGGTCCAAATATTGTGAGGTCCAGTGGTTGTAATTTGTGAGAGCAGTGCGGAGGAAATGTACATAAGACTATTCCATTTTCTTTGGCATAATTTAAGGCGTCAATACTGGCATGGCTTTCATGTCCATCTAGAACTATGAGTTTTGGGTTTTCTTTATCAGGTCGCTCATGCAAGACAAAATGTTTCAACACGGACAAAGAAATTGCTCCATTGGTCCAACCTGAATCACTTGCTGCTCCACTGCTTCCGGCTGGTGCACCTTTTAAAAAATGGTTTTGAAATTTTTTCCTTGGGAAAACAAATAATGGAGGCAGAGCTTTTCCTGTAGCTCCCACAATACAAATTAATGTAACAGTTTGCCCTCTTTCCGCGCTCGTGACCTGGCCAATTTGCTTTTTTCCAGTTTCCGCCAATATCTTTGGAGGTTTATGTACGGTTTGTAACCCAGTTTCATCTAAATTATAGATATCTTGTGGGCCAAATCGAAATTTTCTTTTAACTTCTGCTAAGTTATCAAAGAATGCCGCAACATTCGTTCTATTAAAGCTGGTGGCACGGCTCAGAGATGTCTGCTCTGGTGTCCTAAGTGATATGCGATGTCTCTTTCGAAATTCCAGAAGCCAGTCTTCGCCGGCATGTTTGTCTCTCTCCCAACTTGCTGGTATTTTTTTGTTATTTGCTACTGCAAATTCGTACGCAAGCCTCCTTGTTGCCACTTTTGACAATCCGTAGTGGATATTAGCAGATCTGCAATATGTCCCTATTTTTCCTATTTATTTATTTATTTATTGCTTTGCTTACCTTTTGATGTAGTTCACTAACAGTAGTTCATCATCATTTGAAAGAATTTTTAAGTGTTCATTTTTAGGTTTAAAATTAACATTTTCTGGGTCTCTTGCTGTTCTACACTTGCAAACGTATCTTTTTAAAGTGGTTCTGGGTATATTTGTTCTCCTCGCAACTTCCCGAATTGACAAATGTTGTTGTATCACCGATAAAGCAGCATTTTTCAGTTGCTGTTCCCCATAAGAACCATTATTAGTGGTTCGTTGTCGCTTTCTTGGCATATTCTAAAGAAAGAAATTTATTTTCAATTTGTACCAAAGACAGGGGTTAAGTGGTCCATGGTCCATATAACCCCGGCCAGTTAACCCCACAGAACGATTTTAAAGAATCTAATGTGTTTACATTTTTACCTGATTCCCAGAACGAACAGCAGTAGTAAATGTGTAGTTCAGTAACCAATTAAATAGACCTTAGTGTAAATTAAATGATTCTGAACACTTATCAACACTTTTCACGACAGAAACCCGGGCTAGATTGCAATTTTCGTCGAGAAAAAACCAACCTCACTGTGAAATCAGCTCTCTAACAAACACAAAGTACGCCATGATAGTTTCAAATGGTAGTGCCAATCCCTTAAATCAAAATATTAACATGGCGGGAAATTCAAAATCTATACAATTATAGATAACAGTGTGGACCACTTTACCCCAAGGGCCAGTTAACCCCAGACTCCCCTACGAAATAATAGGTAGTGGGAGCATAGTTGTATTTATTATTTGCTACGTCTTTGTAGAAGTCGTATGACGTATACTAAGCTATACGGAGTGCTTCGGAGCCAATAATTATCTGATTAGTATAAGTGCCTATTTTATTTACTAATTATACACTTAATACACGGTAAATATTTGTTCTACAATGTAGAAAATATGTACAGGATGTCAATGATACCAATTTTATCCGTTTTACTATTTAATTTTAGGACTAACTGAATACTTGTTGCATATTAAATTTATCATTTTAATCTCTGTTTCCAAATGTTTTTTCTACCCATAAGTATTTTTGTATTATTGAAATATTCATTTGATATCACTATCCCCGCAGGGACTTTCCTAATCATTCCAAATGCACGAATTCGTGGTTGAAAAAAATTGTTGTGCGAAAACCACCCTCACGTACCCCTTAAAGAAAAAAAAGCGATAACTTTCATGGTACGATTTTTAGTTAATGATTCCAGATGCTCAAATTCGCGCTTTAAAAAAATGTTGGGCGAAAACTACCCCCAGCACCCCTTTAGGAAAAAATGATAACTTATTGTTGGATCCTCGTCGATTTTAGCAGGGATGTTCGTAATGATTCTAGATGCACTAAGTCGTGGTTGAAAAAAATGTATTGTGCGAAAACTACCCTTTACGAACAAAAATGATAACTTCATTGTCGGATCCTCACCAATTTTAGCAAGGAATGTTCCTAATGATTCCAGATGCGCGAATTCGTAGTTGAAAAAATTTTTTGTGCGAAAACTAACTCCACTACCCCTCAAAGAAAAAAATATAACTTTCATGACGATTCCCGCCGTTTTTAGCAAGGACGTTCCCAATGATGCCAGATAATGCACAAATCTATACTCCCAGCACCCCTTTAAAAAATGATAACTTATGAACCAAAATGGTTTTGTTTGAGCGCCAGAAGCTCGAACCATTTAGTGGTTAAATAAAAAGCACATTTTTCTAATTACAATATATTTACAATTTGGAATTGTACATTTAGTGGTTCACACAAAGTACAGTAGGTAAACTGAGTAGTTAAATTTGATACTTACAATTTATAATTTGTTAAAAAAACTTGGAAAAGGTTAAAGTTTACAATATAACATTGGAGATGTTCGTGAGCTTAAAAGCAAAACACAAGTAGCACGAAAAGTTCACGTGAGCATTTAAAGTCTTGTTTACGAGCACTTCGAAAATTTGGACGACAGTTCTACAGAGTACCTTAAAGCCTTCTCAAATTAAAGCTGAGTAGAGGCCACCTTCGCTTCAAGCTCCTTGTTCGTGGATTAGGACCTCGGCTAGGCCTCGAGACTCGAGCGGGTCGTGGGATGTCCGAGCTGGTGCCGGAAGGTGTGCTCACTACTCTAAGCCGGTTGTAACGTTGGTGTGCTGGTACTCAGTCCGTCCCTGTCTCGCTTACGTGCTTCGCTCACGTACCGGAGTGCATGTAACAGAAAACACAACGAACAGTCTCCGAAAACCAGCAGTCGATGTTTCGACGCTTTTACAATTACTAGTTAAATTTATTACGTAAAAGGGGGTTAAAAAAGAATTGAATCTGTACAGATTTTGCAATTACATGTGGCAAACCTTAATTAACAACCCCAAGATAGATTAAAGCATGTAACTTTGAATTATAGAACCTTGAAATTGGCTGTGAAATAGATTAAAAATGACCATACAAAACGATCAATTATCTCGACTACACTTGACTTAAAAATTTACTATACAATATTTACAAAATAAAAGGCAACATCAATAAATACAAAAGCGTTTGGCGACTTCCCCAGTCGATATCAAAACACCAGACGAAAAATATTACAGCTACAAAAGCTAGATAACCAAAAAAAAAGGAACCGTGGTAAAGTTTACGTGCCTTGGTCAACTTAAGGGTTCGTTTTCCTAAATCTGTGCTAATAAACAAAATTTATGACCAAAATATGTGGCCACAGCTCGCTGCGTGCAGCCCACAGAGAAAAGGGGTGAACAGGCCTAGGTGAGAGTAGCTCAGGAGTTGTCAAAATGACGTTATTAATAAAAGTTATTAAAAATTGAGCATATACTCACCCAGACTGTGTTCCCAGGGGTCCTCTTTATAGTTTCAATGTTTCAACAGCGACCCTGCAGCGGGTCGCTGTTGAAACGTTGAAACTCGATAAATGTGTGGAAATCGTGCACTTCCACAGCCTAATGCCACGTGCTCGCAAACACATGTAAAAAAAACAGAAAACCTCAATTAGCACAGCGAAGATAAAGGCACACGCTACACAAAACCACTTAAGTCGACCATTTAGTGGGAAATTAGGCCTGAACAGAGACTTTCACAAGGAAATTTCGATACAGAAAATTCAAGGCCGGATTTCACCCACGCGACTCTTTACCACGAATGTTCGAAAGGGAAGTGGAGCGATTCTTGTCGCCGCTTCTTTTTATAACCTCGCCTGCCAAATGATGACGATTTCCGTTTCCAGAACGAATTGGAAGGTTTGGGGAGTCAAATCCCAAAAAAAAGCAATCGGAAGTCGCCATTTAGGACGACAATGGCAGGCCAGGGTGTGAACTGTCAATTCTGCCAAACTTTTATCACTGATATTAGACTAGTAGAAACGTCGGAAACAAAGAGTGACGTTAGTACACCGACTCACCGTGGCGCTTAGTCAATCGCAAACTGAATAAAGTGAATATTATCTTTATAATTAAAGTCAGACAGTGATTACAACAATGTAACTGTTCTAGTAATACATACCTTCAATTGATGAATACAATTTAAACATTTTTGCAACCGCACATACCCTTTAATAAACAATTTGTTTGGTAACAACAAGGTAGGCAACTTATTATGCATCCGCTTGTATAGGTGGTTGCAGATAGCAGGGCAACATTTTTTAAAATCGGTAGGTGTATACCGGGGTGTGATGAATTAATAAAAATTAAATAATGCATTTAAACCCTGTAACGGAAATTAGATAAAATTTTCGTTACATCGGATCCTGGCCGATTTTAGCAAGTACGTTCTAATTGATTCTCGATTCACGAATTCGCGGTTGAAAAAATGTCTTGTTTGAAAACTACTCTCAGCACCGCTGAGAAGTTCATTGTCGGATCCTCGCCAATTTTAGCAAGCACGTTCCTATAATGATTCTAGATGCCCGAATTAAGATGTGCGAATTCGTGGTTGAAACAATTTTTTGTGCAAAAACTACCCCCCACTACCACTTAAGGAAAAAAAGGAAAATTTCATGGTACGATTCCCACCGTTTTTAGCAAGGACGTACCTAATGATTCCAGATGCACAAATTATTTTTGCTTTAAAAAAATTATTGGGCGAAAACTACACCCAGCACCAAAAAAATGATAAGTTCATTGTCGGATCTTGGCCGATTTTAGCAAGTAGGTTCTAAGTAATTATAGATTCACGAATTCGCGGATGAACAAATTTCTTGTTCGAAATATACCCTGAGCACCCCTTTAAGAACAAAAATGATAACTTCATTGTCGGATCCTCGCCAATTTTAGCAAGAATTTGTTGGACAAAAACTACCCCCCACTACCCCTTAAGGAAAAAAAGGAAAATTTCATGGTACGATTCCCACCGTTTTTAGCAAGGACGTTCCTAATGATTCCAGCTGCACAAATTTTTACTTTAAAAAAATTGTTGGGCGAAAACTACCCCAGCACCCCTTTAAAAAATATAACTTCATTGTCGGATCCTGGCCGATTTTAGCAAGTATACGTTCTTAATGACTCTAGATTCACGAAATCGCGGTTGAAAAAAAATCTTGTACGAAAACTATCAGGTCCCCTTTAAGAACAAAAATGATAACTTAATTGTCGGATCCTCGCCAATTTTAGCAAGGACGTTCGCAATGATTCCAGATGCACAAATTCGTGGTTAAAAAAATTGTTGGTCGAAAAAAATTGTTGGGCAAAAACTACCCCCAGCACCCTTCAAAAAACGACAATAATCAAATTAAGAAAAAACCTTTCGGGGATGGGAAGGGGTAGTTTTTGCCCCGCAAATGCTTTCAACACGGATTCGTGAAATAAGGAATATAGTGAATGTCTTTTCAAAAAACGACAATAAACAAACTAAAAACAAACTTTCGGTGGTCGGAAGGGGTAGTTTTTGCCCCGCAAATGTTTTCAACCACGGATTCGTGAAATGAGGTATATAGTGAATCACTTTCCAAAAAAAACACCATAATCAAATCGAAAACAACCTTTCGGGGGTGGAAAGGGGTAGTTTATGCCGCGTAAATGTTTTCAACCACGGATTCGTGAAATAAGAGATATAGTGAATGTCTTTTCAAAAAACGACAATAATCAAATTAAAAATAAACTTTCGGGGGTGGGAAGGGGTAGTTTTTGCCCCTCAAATGTTTTCAACCACGTATTCGTGAAATAAAGAATATAGTGAATGCATTTTCAAAAAATGACAATAATCAAATTAAAAATAAACTTTCGGGCGTGGGAAGGGGTAGTTTTTGCCCCAAAAATGTTTTCAACCAAGGATTGGTGAAATAAGGTATATAGTGAATGACTGTCCAAAAAAAGCACCATAATCAAATCGAAAACAACGTCTCGGGGGTGGAAAGGGGTAGTTTTGGCCCCGCAAATGTTTTCAATCAAGCATTCGTGAAATAACGTATATATATTAAATGCCTTTTCAAAAAAAAGAGAAAATAATCAAATCAAAAACAATCTTTTGGGGTGGGAAGGGGTAGTTTTTCCCCGCTAATGTTTCCAACCACCGATTCGTGAAATGAGGTATAGAGTACATGCCCTTTCAAAAAATGACTAAATAATCGTCTCAAGAACAATCTCTGGTGGAGGGGTTAGTTTTTTCCTGACAAATTTTTTCAACCACTAATTCGTGAATCTGGAATCATTTGGAACGTCCTTGCTAAAACGGTGAAGATCGAACTAAGAACAATGGAATTATCAATTTTTTTACGGGGTGTATGGGGTAGCTTTTGTGCGATGATTTTTTTCTACCACGGATTCGTGAAATAAGAGTTATAGTGGCTACGCTTTCAAAAAACTACGATCCTCGGACCAAAATCAATCTGTCCGAGGGTTGGGAGGGATAATTTTTGCCTGTAAATTTTTCTACCACGGGTTCATGCATCTGGAATCATTTGGAACGTCGTTGCTAAAAACGGCGCAGATAATCGGACTAAAAATAATGTAGTTATTTTTTTTTTCTTGAGGGGTGCAGGGGTAGTTTTTGCGCAGTAATTTTTTTCAGCCACGGATTCGTAAAATAAAGGATGCCCTTTCCAAAACGACGATAAAAATAAATCTCTCGAGGGAAGAATTCTATAGTTACTGCTGACAGCGTCACTGTTTTTTTCACAAAGCAATCTTTTTTGTCATTATTTAAGTGAAAATGATCGGTACAGTCACTACATTATAATTCCATTGCCCTATTCCTTCTGAATATTAAAATGAATAATATAATCACAGACCTATATAGCTATATAGGTCTGTGGTATAATAAAGCAAGCTGTGGCAAGGGCAAACTTATAAAATTCCTTGAATCTGTGCGTGAGCTGTGGATCTGGCAACACAGTATTACTACGAACGTCCGTCAGTTTGGGGCGATTTGTGTCTATCGTGCCGGCATCTATCAAACTACTCTTACTATTGAGAACTCCTTATAACAGCAGTTACAGTTTCCTACCTTGGAGGCTCGCTTCCGAGAGCGAGCATCCTTTGGTTACCTCGTGCTGTACAGCGGTAAAGGCGCTTCTGGTGCGTAGCTATATTTTCTGTGACCAAACCCAAATTTTCATAAGCATATTTTGTGACTGTGGTTAATGGAAGTTAAAAATAAAAAATATAATGCATCAGCCACCCAAAAATTAAGAATTCTGGAATTTGCAAGAAAAAATCAATATTTTGCATTCTATGGCAAGAGCCCAAATACCCCAGTTATCTATTAAATTTAGTGAAAATATTCCTAACTCAAATAATTCAGTTTTCATGTCGCAAGCACAGAGTGTAACAAACTGGATGTTTTTTTGGGGGGTTTCTTCTATTCCGCGAAGACATAGCCAAATAGTAGGTAGGTGTACTGTGCTCGGTTTTCGAGGGCAGTTGAAAGCAGTTGAATCCCAAAATCTCGATTCGTTTGGGAGATACAGATCATTTTTCATTTTTTAACATGTCAGATAGATAGCCCCTCCTTGTAATATGTGTTGATTTTTGCCAAAAATCTTCCTTCATAATACTCTAGTCTATAATAATTGTTGAGATATGTCCTCGGGTATGTCTTTGTCAACTAAATCCTGTAGGGTAGACTTTCATATTTTTTATTGCACTTGTGTTGACTTTTTTCAATATAACAATCTACTGATGTTTTCCATGATTCTTCGCTTTTTCTAGGAAGTCAGAAAACAAAAGCAATGCCTTGCTTACATTCATCTAAAATAAGTTTTGCATTAATATGTACACGCGCGGCCCTTGAAATCGTTCCAATACGTGCGGACGCAAAGGCGTTCAACTGACAACGATGCAATTACCCCACCCCTCTCTCGCGGTTTGAAAGCCATCCGTAACCTTAAAAGCATAAAGTGACGGCAAATCATAACATCTTATTACGCGACATTACCTTACGTGGCATTGTCAGTTACAGTGCAAAAAACAGTAAATTCGGCGCTGTTAGGTTGGCTTTAGATTGCCTGAATAATAGTGGAAAATCTTATAACCTTGCCCACAGTGCCCACGGACATTAGCGGCTTTTTTCGCAAAAGTCTTTCGACAACCTCGAATAGAGCCGTTCTAAAAATCGAAGAAGGTGGCAAATCTCTTAATTGGGTGTCGTACTTTCCTCCGGTACCAAAAAGAACCTCGAAAATCCGATATCTAAGAGAAATTCCCGATTCACGATTAACCACTTTCGAGAAACGGGACTGCTGTAGAATCAACGAAACCGACGGAAAATCCTCTGAAACCACTATTGGAAATTGCTTGTTTTTTCTTATTTCTCGATTTTTCGAGGACCCGGGAAGCATCAGAACCTCACCCGAAGACTCCAGGGAAGTTTTAAAAATTGAAATAAACTAAAGATTTGGTTCGCGGTTATGATAAAGAAGTGTAATAAACCAATATAAAAAACCACTACGAGATTCTTCTATAATAACACAATTATACTTAGATATTATACCTTATTTAACTAATACCACTTTGACAATCTAAGAAATCCGCGTGATTTCACGTTACGTGAATCGCAAAACACCAAGAAACTGTGTAAAACTTTAAATCCACTTTATAATAATGATAATGCAGCGATTTATTATCTAACCTTCGTTGACTGGCGTGTTAATACGTGAGTTAACGCAATTTTTATTTTCTACGGAAAGGAGCGGGTCGGTACGAGGGAATGTAGGGGAAGTTGTTGATTTGAGTAGCCGTGGAATTGGCGCAACGTTGCCGCACTTATCCGAAATTCTTGATTTCTTGTTTATTTCTCATGCCTAGTGGAACGATTTCTGAGGCCGCGCGTGTACCTGCAAAAATTTTACATGCATAGTTCTATTATTACTTGACAAAGTTAATGTCACTAGTGCGGAAAAGTACAACTTTCCGCATCAAAATGGCTGCGACAAATGCACGCTCATAGAAAAACATATTTTCCACACTATGTCAGGTCTAGTTACAAACTACGGACTTAATTACTTAAATACATACTTCATTAGATGATACAAGAAAAATATACCCACAAAAAGTAGTCATTGACGCTTAAGCATTTGATATCGAATATCGATATCGCTGTCGAACTTGCCTTGACTTTAGTTTATTTAAATTAGTTCTGAATCATGGTTTTCACATGTAGGTATCAACGATCGTTTTTACAAATGCGTGCGACACCCCCACGCCCCTCCCCCATATCTTAACTGTAGGTATGTAGGTATATACACAATAAGTATTTCTTTACTGTACTAGCAAGTAAACTAGAGGCACAAAAAGCTGTATCTATGTATTTGCCACGATGTATGATCCTCGTACATCGTGGTATGTGCATAATTTAGGACTGCTTATGTTGGGTAATTATAACATAATATACCTACTTCCACAACTATTCAGTTGATTTTCTGCATTTTTAACCACAATATCATTAACATTTTTCTTGTTATAAACGCCTATTCCGGTCCTGCCGGACCTCCTAGGTGTGTATAGTTGCCCTCGCTTCTCAAAAAATGTAGTATGTATGTATGTAACGCTTTCCTTTGGTCACGGCTAGCGGGCGCAGTTTTTGATATTTTAAGTCAAAATTTCGCCTGGGGCCGCAAAAAAATAAGTACCACATCGCTATTGAAGAGCACCAGAAGCGGAAAAGCCGTTCCGCCGTTTGAGACATTTTTAGATTTGGTAGGCATCGAGGAGAGACTCGAAATTGGGGCGCCGCGCCGATCAAGTAAAAGTAAAGTCTCTAGAAGTCGATCGAGGTATCCGCACAGAGAAGACCAGAATAAAGAGAGTCCACTTGTCAAATATGTTTAATGGATTCCAACTTTTACGAAATTGTTCACACACCAGATAAGATCGTTCAGAGACACTATGAAGTAGACTCCATTCTTCATTTAATATACCTAGATTAATTTAAAATTGAGAAAGAATATCCACAGTGACCTACAATGGATTAATTAATTAAAGTTGGGCCGTTGGGCTCCATTTAACATATTTGACAAGGTGAACTCTCTGTATTCTGGTCATATCTGTGGTATCCGCAAAAGAAAATGGGTTAGTTTTGTTTTGTTTCCTTTTCCGAGAATTTCTTTAATTTTCTGGCAGTTTGGGTTTTTACTTAGGTTTGAGTATTCACGCGGCGAACAGGTAATTGGGCGATGGCGATGGGTTATTGCTTTTACTGTACCTAACCAAATTATAACTAGATTGTACGCTTAGTCCCATCACTGACCGTCCCATTACCGACCGCGAGAAAATGTTACCTGTTTGGGTGCCAGTACTGACTGTGGTCTTCCAGATTGAATTATGAATAATAAATGAGTTGCATTACTGACCGCCATTGAATCATCCCTTAATGATGGTTTCATTGCATTTTATTGTATCCTTATCGATATACAGAATTTAAGAATTTAGTCAAAAGTTATCAATGGAAGGGTAAGGTGACGGGGGTTATTAAATGAAGAGAACATAGGTCCATAATAATCACAATTGCTCCAAAGTACGAAATGAACCATACATAGATGTAGAGAAATGCAAATATGTTTGCAAAAAGCGGGCAAGAGAAGAGCGCACACCAATTCCCAAGATTTTCGTAGAGGTATTTCATCAGCCGAAAAATTTGGGTTTCGAATTTGTAACAAAAATTTCTGATTACACTTCAATGAAGTCATCTTTATATCGCCAACGAAATCAAGAATTAGGCGTGCCGATACTACCAAAATCGCAAGGTTTGTTGAAGTTTTCTTAATTATTTTGTGTAATTTTTTTCAACCCTTACTAAATTAACAAATTTTTCTCTTTTTCCCTTTTTACGTGAAATTGTAATCCCCGATAGTTATGCAAGAATGGATGATGGGCATAATTTCGTCATATTATTTGATTCTGGGACGAAAGAAAGAAAAATTGGCTTTGGAAGTAAGCTTGGCATGGAGATACTTGCAACATCAAATTCAGTTTTCGGAGATGGCACATTTAAAAGTTGTATTAAATTATTTGGTCAGCTATATGTGTTACACGTGGATCTAAGGAGTACGGAGCAAAAAACTAACGCCAGGCCAGCGTTGTATGCATTACTTCCCAATAGACAGAAAAAAGTTATGTGGAAATGTTTTCAGTAATCAAAAGAAGCATTCCAGGATTTTATCCCGAAACTTTTAAGATGGATTTTGAAACTGCCGCAATATCAGTCTACAGAGAAATGTTTCCAAACACGAAATTAATCGGCTGCAATTTTCATTACAATCAGTGTTGTGGAGGAAGGTGCAAGAACTAGGATTGATAACAATTTCATTGATGAAGGCTGGGTACATGTTATGGAGAACTCTCCCAATACAGAAGAAATCAACAACTATAACGACTACTTTGTGACACAATGGTTGGAGAACGATGTAAATAGTTCAATAGCCGTTTAAATAGAAATATATAGGAAAATCTCACCCAAATATTATGGAATTAATTAAAACTTTAAAACATGACGCTGTTCATTACGATTACAGAAAAAATCGAGTTAAATTTACGTTCTAAAAAAGAGCTTCTAAATATATTTTCTTTGACCGTAGGATTGCAAATATTATTAAAATTTTAAAAGAAACAAACAGAGTTGATACTGCCTTAGGACAATAATAATTGAGGAATTTAATTGCATTGTAAATATAGAAATAAATAATTACTGTGTAAAAAATGTAGCTAGAAAAGTTCATATTTTATTGCATACAAAAATATGATTTAATGTACGTATAAGTACATAATAAATAAAACCATTATAATTTTTAAATTCGACTTTGACTATAATATATGCATCAGGTACCTACTTTGAATAATTTGTGTAAGCTATTTCTGACATTAAAATCTCAGTAATACTCGCGGTCAGTAATGGGACTAATCGATCCCCTAAACTAATTGAGATAAAAATCGCGGTCAGTGATGGCACTATTCTGACCTGCGGTCAGTGATGGGACGGTCAGTACTGGACCTAAGTCAGATTGTATACAATGCTCCCGACTTCTTCTATTTCCTTCTTTTATTCGGGAAAGCTGGGCCAGAAAAGCTTTAAAACCAGGCCAAGAGAACTTAAGTAGGCTTTTGCCCTTGACGATGCATGCAGTTTAAGTTATATTTTATAGGATTTTTTTCTGAAAATGGCACTTTCGAACCTCTGCAACCTATCCAAAAGTATGTATTTCCCTCCCTAGGGAGGAAAGTATTTTTCTTCCTGTTGTCACAGTAACTACTATAAGCACAGAATAAATAGCGACCCCTTTCGAAAATAGCGTTTTCGACCCTCTCCATCCTATCCGAAAGAATGTATTTAACTCCCTGATACAAAACACTAGAGGGAACAATACACTTTCCTCCCTGATAATAGAAATAGCTATTCTCTTGCTAAAAATTGCTGTGTACCCAAAAAAGTAAACAATAAACCCAAATTAAAATATTTTCTTCCATAAAAAATATTCATTGATAAAAAGAATATTAAAATAAACTTTTGTTTTAGAAAATATGTGATAAGTTGTAATAAATTCTCTCGAAGCGATAATCTATTTGCAGGGTTCATTTTATTTTTAAAAATAAAATTATTGCAAACCTTGTATATTACTCAGACCCTGCATTTATATACTATATTTTTTAAATTGAATTCTTAGGGGCCTAAATGAAAGGCAAATAATAAACACCGGCAAATTTAAAGAAACGGAGATAAATTGTTAGAAATTAAAGATATTTTTTTAGTTGCTTTATATGCTACCTAGGTCTAAACAGTAGGGTGGAGCGAAAATAAGCCAAACTTTTTTTTTCTGAAATTGAACATGCATTAGTGCTAAAAAATTGCATTTTGACATGTAAGTTACAAATGTATATTAATTTTTGCAATCAAAAAATGTTTTGAGGGTCCGCCATATTAAATTTAATTTTTAGAAAAAAATAATAATTATTTTTCGAAATTGAACTAGCATTATTGTCAAAAAGGTTGTTTTTGTGGTCTGGATTAAAAAGTGTTTATTGCATTTTGGGATAAAAAAATGTCTTGAGGGTCCGCCAATCGGTAATGTGTTTTTCCCCTAATCCTAACCCTAATACAGTCTAACAGTTCTTAGCTTATTTTAACGTCCGTGTTAAAATAACCCAGAGCTCACCACGAGGAGGTGACTGTAATCGAGCTCCACCCTACACCAACCCAACCTCCCATCCAAAATCGGTGTAGTTTTAAAATGAGTATTCTTTTTTTGTTTCAAATTTTGGTATTGTCTTCTGTGAGTGAATTTTAGATCTAATAAATCCGTCTCTTCTTATTTGGCCGCACACTGACGAAGAAGCTTCTGTCAAAAGTTTAACGTGTCTCTCCACTCTTTGAGTATGGCAAGGAAATTTCGGAATATTTGGTTGTTCTCCGGACTCGATGAAACCTTTGAGTTCTTCGTCCGAATATTTTAATAGTGCAGGAGGATCTGTTATGTTACTATTTTGCCAGTCTATTAGTTCGATATAATCACCGGCTTCAAAGTTAAGCTTGGGTACATTAAAGCTCCGTACCATTGGTTTGTTGCCAACTTTTTTGCACTTTCTCGCCTTTAGAATACGCCGCAGACCAAGTTCTCTTACCATTCTACGTTTATCTGCAACCATACAGAGAAGCAGATTCTCTGGATGCGCGAAATATGCGTTCCTTTGTATTGTAGCATCAAGGTCAACTCTATCAGCTTCGTCCATATATCTCGAAAGCTTTACTAAGTAAAACAGATTTTTCGCGCCATCGGTGCATAAACTATTTATTTTAATATTGAACCAAACAGGAGCGTAAACTTTTACTACATATATCGCGAGCTTCTTTAGATTTTCGGAAGGATTATCGGTGGCAACATATAGCCGCAATATTCTGTTAGCGCAAGTTACCCAACGAGCGTGCGCCAACTTTCCTGGGTGCTTTTTTGCTAGGTCTTCTGAGACATGACCCATAACAACTGCTTGGCAGATCTCTAGCAAGTATTTTTGGTCTGAGCTAAGGTCTTTTACATCCAATTCTAGTTGTGAAATTTCGGAATCTATTTGATGAAATTTTACTATAGGGAGTGTCTCACACGTTTGTAATAAAACACCAATGGGGCCAGAAAAACTTTTTGGTCCAGTTGTTTTTCCATCTACATTGTTAAACAGATGGCGAAGAGGAAGCTCATTTCCATGGAGCTGACAAACAAACCAGTGGAGACTACGTTTCAAATCTATTTCTAAAAGTCTCAATACTCCTCCTTTGAAACCTGTATTAACTACAGTGCCATCACATCCTAAAGCGACAAGCTGTGATAAATCTGTTTGCTTTTAAATAATTTAGAATACTTTTTGCACAACTCTTTGCGTTTCCGGATTCCGGAGTAACATGACCCATATACTTAGAATCAGGTTCCTCAATAAGAACGATATATTCTTCTACAATACTCACTCTGTAATACTTGTTACCACGTTTCTCCATTTTTAATGTTCTATCTTTTCTTCCATCAAAATAAACAGATTGCGGGTTTTGGGTTTCAGTTCTCCAAGAAGTTTGAAGTACATTTCTTTGTCGCTTCCTTGCCCTCCTAATTTTCGATCTGTCAATTACGTTACTAGGGTCAGTTTTTAACATACCAAAATCTTTTAAAACAGCTGTGGCAATTCTTGCTGCTGAACGGTCCGAGACACCAGATCTGTCACATTCTAGAGCCACTGTAGGAATAGATTTGCGCATTTGAGATGATTTAATGCCCGCAAGTACAGATGTAGAAGGTTCATTTTGTATTGTAAAATCTTCATCTTCCCCCTGCTCAATTTCTGTGTCACTTTCGAGGTCAAAACATTTCTTTACATCTGTGTCAGATTTTGTAATTATAATTTTCTCAAGCCTTTGTTTCATAGAGATTTTTCTTTCCTCTTTTTTAGTTTCTTTTTTTGTTGTCTTAAGATCTATATTTCCAATCGCCATAGTACGAACTGTCCTCTGGTCTATGAGGAAGTCCTGTTCCAATTTAGGAACTTTTTGCTACAAGAACAAGATGAAAAAATTTTTCACTTACAGCATGAGATATCAAAAAGTGTTTTCTTTGCGTCATTTAAGAAAGACTCAGTTTTAGTTTCAAAATTTTTTCTTCGGTGTGAATTTTTTTTTATTCCCATGTACTTTTTGTGATAGTCTTTTAACATTTTTACTATTCTTGGATTACTTAGAGTTGGAATTGAAGCTCTATTCCACTGGTCCAATACTTTTTGTATAACAATCTGAGAAATGTTAAAAAATGCGGGTTCTTTTGAATTAGGTTCGGGTGTTAGATTATCGCGAACGTCAATGTAACACTTCATGACATTATAGTAGGTCGGTAAAACTCTTTTATCTAGGTCAGTTCCTAGACCAAATATGGGGCAGGCAATTTTTTGTCTAGTTTTTCTACCCCTAGCACTTGCCATATTGCACTATAAACAAAATAAATAAATATGCAATCGTCCGGGATGTAAAAACACCGCTTCAATTCGCTTGTCGATAAATACCGGAAATCCGCACTTTCCGCAAATAGCTTTTACACAAGTAGACAGAAACACGTATGCATAACAACTAATCCGAAAAACAACTGAAGCCGCCGACGCCGTGGTGAAACGAGTAGTGGGGGACATCCAGAGCTGGGTCAATTACAATTAAAAACTGACCAATTACAATTCCAATTACTTTTGTAGGAATGTAATTAGATCCAATTACAATTCCTTTGATATTTTGAAATGTAATTGAATTACAATTACAATTACTTGAATTTGGAATTGGAATTGATGTAAACAATTACTTTTTCAATTACTTCTTGTTTGCTTTATTTTCTATTAAATTTGTAGACACCAAAATAAGGTAGGTACTTACCTAGTTACTTAAAAAACCATAACTGATAACTTAACTATATTAAGAATTATTTTTGTTCTGCGATGCAAAAAAATTTTAGTCTTTGTGTCTTTGTAAATGGCAAATATTCAAATTAAAATAAATAAAATGTACAGGGTGGGCACTGATGAAAAAATTCATAAAAGCTATTAGTAATTGATAACTACAGTAGAACCTCGATTATCCGTGCGCGTTTAATCCGGGCGGCGGATTTTCCGTGCGGCACCAAACAACCTGAAACTGATAGTATTGATCTACTTCAGCTAAGGAAAATGAAGGAATTGATAAGAAACAGAATTTACGAAGCTAAAAAACAGAAAAAATCACCGATTTTTCAAGTGATTTTATTCACATATTTATATACAGTACAATGCATGTAAGTACATATGTACCTTCATACATAAAATATGTATGTACATATAAAAAATATGAAAAATGAGGTGTTTGGATTATCCGTGTTTTCAATTATCCGGCAAAGGCTTGGTTCCAGCCAGCCCGGATAATCGAGGTTCTACTGTACTAAGTAAATCATTGAGTGTTATATATTTTTGGAATGTTAATTTTTTGCTCTATTAAAAAATGCAAAAATATACAGGGTGTTCCATTTAAAAATTTAAATTTTTTTCATCAGTAACTCTTAAACCATTGACTTGAAAAAAAAAATTAGTAGCTGCATTGGATTCTACGTGAAAAAGTGCTTTAGAAATGTTTTTACAAAAACACAAAATTTTCATCCTGAAAAAAGTCACTTTTCGAAAACGCACATATTCGAAAAACACTCTGTAACTCAAGAACGGTGACAGATACAGATTTGCGGTTTTCACCATTAAGTTGATCATACAAAATGAGCTTCAGACACCGATATCAGTTTTCGTCTATCTCCGTTAAAAACAGGAGTTTCCCTTTATATTCAGTAGGTAACAGTATAATATAGTAATACCTATGTCTAAAAATACAATGGCCTCACAGAGTCACAGCTCAGTTTCTCTGAAAATAAAACTGAAAATAAACGGCTACATGAATAGAGAAATAAAATAAATCTTTTAAAATGTATACAAAAACATCTTAAGGCCGCGCCATATGGGCTTTACAAGAGATATAAGAAAAATAAAAAACCGGCCTCTTTGTTAAGAAATTTTGTTAGCTTTCATTATTACCAACATTTCAAAATTATTATCAGTTAGAGCATGCCTTTTGGGGGCATTCACAAATGTCGCAAACGAAAATAGTCTCTCGACTGGTGCTGACGATGGAAGAATACAGTTATATTTTAAAAAAACTTTTCTAATTATTGCCTTTGTCAGTGATGACGCATTTATTTTGCATTGCATTTTGTTGGCGAGGTTGGCCCAAACGACGTTGCAATATTTCCAAAATCAACCCAGGTTCCCCGATTAATCAGCTCGGGCCGTCGCCGGCCGGCACCGCAAGATTGTGTAAGTAATTATAATTGAAAAAGTAATTGTAATTGAAAAAGTAATTGTAACTGGAAAAGTAATTGTAATTGAAACAGTAATTGCATTAAAGGAATTTTAAAAAGGAATTGCAATTCTCAGAAGTAATTGATTTTAAATTACAAGTACAATTCCTTTTCAAAAAGTACTTGATATTAAATTACAATTACTGTCTCTATTTCAAAAGTAATTCCAACTAAGTACAATTCCATGAAAAGGAATTAATTGACAGTTCAATTACTTTCGCCTAATTACTTGCCCAGCTCTGGGGACATCCAAAGGTTATTTTTAGAACAAAACATCGGTCCATAGGCGGGCGTTTCCAAGAATAATAATTGTTGGTAGAACACTATTTGATCCGAAAATTTTGACATTTGGCGGATGTAATAGACGTTCTTATTTTGTACTGAAATTTTACCTACGCTTTTAAACAACCTAAATGGTATTTACTGTAACTAATGCGAAAGAAAAATATATTTCTGACGCAACTAAAAATAATTTTTATATATGAGAAAAAAGTTATAGTTTTCGGAATCTTTAAGTATCGTGCGGACCCTCCAAAATATTTTTGATTTAAAAAATAAATCGATGCGGGAAACGTGTAGCCAAAAATGCAAATTTTGGCATGTAATGCGAATATGAATATGATGAAAACAAAATTCGCTCCACCCTACTAAACAGCCATGCATTTGTCACTACATTTGACTACATTTTGTATTTTCTTACCACGTTAGTTCATGACAAAAGCAAAAAAAAAAACAAATAGAAACCAAAAAAATGCAAATATTTTCATCGTTCCTCTAAATTTGCCGGTGTGTGTGTAGTTATATTTCTGACATAACTGTTTTTATTATTTATGTCAACCGTTTTCTTCATACATCTACAACACCACTTTTGAAATTGTAAAAAACCTTCTGGTTTTTACACCTGCAGAGCGATGGCGGTCATAGTTTTGTACAATTCATAAAAATTTTCCTGCAAATGAAAAACTATGGGGTAAATCCTTGAAAACACCTATGGTAGGTTGTAGCACAGACCTATAAGCTATATAGGTCTGTGGTTGTAGGTTACTATGTAATGACACAATTCGCATCGCCTTTAAGCATTGGTAGGTATATCCAAAAACTGACGCCACCTAAAATGATTAAGATTTTATGTAGAAACTTAGGTACATTTTCAGTACCTAAACTTAAGTAGGTACTTCTCTCAGTAAATATTTTATGCTCAGGTATTTCTAATAAAAATCCCCTGTTCCGTGGACCACTAAGCGGTAGTTTTGATTGTTTCGCAGTATAGTACCTACCTATTCATACCAATCAGTCCGACGTTTTAGAAATGCATGTAATTTCATGTAGGTATTTCACTATGCCAACATTTTGCAGATGATACACATTTTTGTCTTGTCTCCAAGCTTGCCTCCGCAATGCAATATCATTATAATACGAGAAATTTCCATCAATGAATTTGACGAAACCTTAGCTGTTTCCACAATAGTTTTTGGGGTGAATTATTTACAAGTTATGCATAACCATCATAATAATAGTGTCCTTTGCAAAAACTGCCAGACCAAATTAAGCTAATATAGTGTTTACTATAGGTGCCATCGCAGCAGAGCTTGGTATACTTAATACATTTCATTCCCGACTGTTTTAAGCGCCCAATTTTCAATATTCCAGAAGTACAATCTAAAATTGGGCGTTGTTTACGATAAATATTTTGTTGGAATTTGGTTTTATTAAGAATAAGTTAGGTTAGGGTAAAGTTCTACTTTCAACTACACATAAAACAACAGAATAAGGTATCTTCTTCTTCTTTTGCTTCTATCTTTCTTTGGGCTAGGTTGCAAGACCGTTCAATCAGGTGCTAAAGGGTAGGTGTTCAGAATAGCTTGTATTTATTTTAATTTAATTAGCTAATTTAAGTAACGGGTAATTTTAAAGAGAAAGTATTCCCAAATTATCTGTTTATTAATGCATCATTCAATTCAAAAACCGCGTGATTATAAACGGATACTTGGAAGGCGCCTGAATGTCTACGCGCGCCTATCCCATGCTCTGATTGGTCAGAATGTATGACTGACACTAACTAACTCATATCTTTCGGTGTTGTGTCACGCCGAGCGCGAGAGTGTGTACCTACCAGAAGTACTTCGAGAAGACCAGCAACCCAGACAGACTAAGTGTGGACTAAAGGTAAGCTGGACAAGTATCCCGTTTCTCTATCCATCCATCATCCATCTACCAGGTGCTCATTTTCAGTTTGGGAATACTCTTAACATCGCCCCTATTGGATCTTTTATAGTTCATTTTATAAATTTGTACGTAGCTTTTCAAATAAAATAGCTGCGCGCAATCAGTAGGCAACCCACAATAACAATCGTGGACAAATTTCTAGGGTCGTGACATCACGCTCCTAAAACTTTGATTGCTACATGCAAGTTGATTTAAGCGAGTAGGCAGGTAAAATAGGTAGTTAAATGGTGAATTTAATTTATTTCTGGAATTTTTGTTGTTGTTTGTTGTTTTGTTGATATTTTTAACAATAATTGGTACAAATTCATTTAAGGGATGTCCAATTCAGTGGCGTAGTCAGAATTTTTATAAAAATATGCCTATACTAAAATCTCTCTTTAACTGGACACTAGATTTATGTTGACAGGTGACGACAGAGCCGTACTCAGAAAATTTGATGTTTGCTTAGGATATTGGTATTAAGTATTTTGTTTTAATGTCAGTATCCTTTACATTTTCTGTGATGTACATATTAAGTACCTATGTGGTCATCATAATAAAGAATTCCTTTTCATCTTGATTTAAGTGTGACGCAGAAAATCAAGGTTAAATATCTGACATCATCTGTCAATATACAAAGTGGCTTAATGTGCCCCTGGTGTAAAAAATGCAATTTCTGGTGTCTAGTTAAAGAGAGATTTTAGTATAGTAACAATATTTGTGGAATTGTCCAGTGGTCCTGTCAATACCTTTTGCAGAAGTCACAATATTTCCACGGCAACGGCCGGCCACACCATGTTGTAATGTACCAGCTCTCGTCCGATCGCTGAAGTCAATCAACGTCGGGAGTGGTTAGTACTTGGATGAGTGACCGCTTGGGAACACTACGTGCTGTTGCCTCTTTTTACAAGCTTATATTATTTAACTTGCCCTGTTAGTATGTATGTATATATGTATGTATGTATGTATGTATGTATGTATGTATGTATGTATGTATGTATGTATGTATGTATGTATGTATGTATGTATGTATGTATGTATGTATGTATGTATGTATGTATGTATGTATGTATGTATGTATGTATATATGTATGTATGTGTGGGTCGAATCTTGCAAGCTGAATTAGAACCACTCTTCACATCCAATTGAGCTGAAATTTTGCATACACCTTTAGTTCTGGTGACAATACAATATGCAATACTCAATATTGTAATACTTTCAAAATGGCCGCCGCTCCAAGATGGCGGATGATATATCTTTGTCGACCCCCTTAATATGGGTATCAAATGAAAGGGCTTGAAGAGTAGAAAACGATAAAGTTGGTAACATCACACTCAACTTAATATGGCCGCAGCTCTAAGATGGCGGATTACATTTTCTTTTCAACCCCCTTAATATGGGTATCAAATGAAAGGGTTTGAGGAGTAGAAAAGGATAAAGTTAGTGACATCACACTAAATTCAATATGGCCACCGCTCCAAGATGGCGGATTACATTTTCTTTTCAATCCCCTTAATGTGGGTATCAAATGAAAGGGCTTGCAGATTAGAAACCGATAAAGTTAGTGACATCACACTAAATTAAATATGGCCGCCGCTCCAAGATGGCTTATTACCTATTTGATACCCAACATGTGTATCAACTGAAAAGGATCGACGGGTATAAAAAACAATAAGGTAAATGACTTCATACTAAATCCAATATGGCGGCCGCTCGAAGACGGCGGACTACGTGTCTTTACCACCCTCCAGACATGGGAATCAAATAGGTAAAAAGCCCAAAATAAAATAAAAAATAAAAAACCTTTTTAAAAACCAGCTTTTATTTAAGTCATGTACTAAAACGAATAAAATAAGTTTAGGTTTTCGTTAAGATAATTCAATTCCAAATTGCGACAAGTGACAGTGATTGGTTGATAAGCATGTACATGCCAAAGTATGTATTTTCTACACTTCGCGCGACAAGTTTTTTTATTTGCAAAAACTTGTCGCAATTTATATTAATTTTTTTGTTTTTTAAATCGCCACAGGTTTGTATATTTTTTACCAAATTCCGACTTTTTATTTTCGAAATTTTTTAAATCAACTCTTCTTAATACACTTCTGAGAGGAAATTTTAAAGCAAATCCAATTTGTAGTAACAATGTTTGTTGAATGGTCCCATGGTCCTGTCAAATTCTGTTTGTAGAAGTCGCGATATTTCCATGGCAACGGCCATATACCAAGTTGTAATGTACCAGCTCGCGTCCGATGGCTGAAGCCAAGCAACGTCGGACGTGGTTAGTACGTGCTGTTGCTTCTTTTTATTTTTTAAATCGCCATAGGTTTGAATATTTTTTTTTATCAAATTCCGACTTAATATTTTCGATCAATTTTGAAATAACCTCTTCTTAATATACTTCAAACAGAAAATTGCAAAGCAAATCCAATTTCTATACTAAAATATATTTTTTTAACTGAACACTAGATTTATGTTTCATATCCCTAGAAATTCTGAAGGCTCCTAGAATGACAGGTGACTACAGAGCCGTACTCAGAAAATTTGATGTTTGGTTAGGATATTGGCATTATTTTGTTTTAATATCAGTATCCTTTACATTCAATATGTACATATTAAATATATGTGGTCATCATAGCAAAAAATTCTCTTTCATTTTGATTTAAATGGTGCGCAGAAAATCAAGTCTAAATATCTGACATAATCTGTGAATATGCAAAGTGGCTTAATGTGCCCCGGGTCTAAGTGCCGTCAACTTTGGCTAAGTAAATTTAAAAAATGGCATTTCTGGTGTCTAGTTAAAGAGAGATTTTAATATAATATGATTTATCAAATTTTGACCCAAAAAATATGTCACAGTAGGCCTCGCTTTTTTAAAATAAAATGTGACGTTTTGCCTTAAAGATGTTACACTGTTTTTTTTCTTTTCTTAATCTACAAATGCAGGTTGGGTGGTGAATCTAGAACGGGATTCCCAAAATTCAATCTGAGGCAGGCCAGCTAGCCCCAGCCGTGAGGGTCTGGGGAGGAGAACGGTATAACGGTATCCTGAATGTTAAAAGAGAGGGCGCCACCCGCGTCAGCCTCTACGTGACCCTGGGATCCGACACGATAGCGATAACCCCCTCGATGCGGGAGAGGCAGGTGTGTCCGTACGTCGGTTACGAATAAAAGCGCTAGTGATTAGACAAACTACTTATATTATAATTAACACTTCAAACTGCATAATTCACAATTTCGGGCGGTAGCAAGAGAACACTTTAAAACTTTTATTAGAAATTAACTTAACCAAACCTAAAGGAGCGGAGGAGTAGGGAGCAGGTCTGTGTTTGGTCTAGCTGCTGGGTGAACCAGTGCCGGTGAGGAACGCACCCCCGAATGCGGACCGAAATCGTTTGGTGGGATAACCTACCCCTTTTATAATTTGTGTACTTTCGTATTAAGCCTTCATGAATTGTGGTCTAGGGGTTAGGTAACCACAAATAAATACAATAATTTGGAAACTCTGGGCCCTGGGGGCCGTGACGATACTAAACCCTACTGAATCCCCTGACCATTAATCGGTGGCGAGCCGTCGGGCCGTATTACAATACCCACGGGTAGGGCCTTGATGATTCTGACTACACCCCGATAGTTTCAGTGCAAGAGTGTTCCAGCACTGGTAACACAAATTATATTTAATACTGGCAGGCAGGACCGTAATTTGTCAAACTAAACCTAAGGCTTATCTGGCTTTCAATTATCAGATGTCTTCTACTGGGCTCCGCGTCCACTCTGGTAAGTGTATCTAGCCTTATACCATAACCATTATTATCAGTTACTGTCCTCTCTCAGGGGACTCGACCATGAAGGGTAGTGGGCCAGCATGCAGCTCGTGCAGGACAGGACATGCACACTACTGTGGGACGGTGATAAGGAAGCCGGTGAATCGCTCACTTACGAATGAGAGGCGAAATAAGAGGCCTAAAATAAAATAACCACTTTGGCGACAAGCAAGCATAGCTAACTCGACTCCATACTAGCAGGAAACACCTCAAAGGTATTTAATTAAACTAAAAACCTACCTAAAGATGTAAGGCGGCCTCTCGGTTAGTGTAGGTGGGAGCTGTGAAATCTGCGAAGGCTATAGGTACCCGTTCCCAACAAAAATCAGCCTAAAGCCACAAAGGTCCAACCTAGCACTAGTTGGCACCTTAAAAGACGGAACGTACCTCGGATTCCAACAAATTTTGCTATATATCATCCACCCATGTGGACAGCTCGACACCTCAAAATTAAGTCCCCTTTTTTTTTCTAACCGACCAACTACAAAACGGAGGGAAAATGCCTAGTTACTTTTAGTTTCTCTGCAGAAATATTAAAGGTATACAGAAATAAATATCAAATGCCAGAATTATAAAAGTTGGACAGAAATGACATATAAACCGAACTGCCAGAAATGAAAGGTAGGCAGAACTGCCAGAACGGACAGGACTCAAACAAAATATGAAAATCAACAACAAATGCCATGGGAATAAGGTAAGTGATGCCACTTTGGTTTTACAAAAATCATTAATTAAATCCTTCCTCATTTAGGCCAATCAACCGGACCATACCTCCAAGGGCTGTTATTATTCGTGTCTGACTGGTTACCTGTTGAACCTGAAAAGCCAAAAGGACCTTCTCAACGACCGGGGACCAATCGAAAGCTATAAGGTAAGCAGCCAGCTTAATATCTGTGGATAAATCAGCTAAATATAACTTAACTTGCAGGACAGCAAGACATGGGCGCAATACAAATATATTTGCTATCGGAGAATATCGTCAATGGTTGTGAGAAATGATTTAACTGTTTTACGCAAAATAAAGCTTAGTGATGAGTTTTCTAAGTTATTCATCTACTAATACCCAATATTAAAAGTGAACCGTAACAAAGAACATAGTTTTTGATGCCTTATCGTTAAAAAGTGTGTTCTGGTTTGAAGTTGGTCACACTGTATATTTGGGCGGTAATTTTGTTTCTCAAAAGTTTTAAATTTGTTTTTTCTACAAATGGATTACTTCATTAATTTTAAGATAATAGAGGAATTATATTTGTCAATTTGTTATTTTCATCAATTTAGGAGCTTGAAACTTGATTCGTGGGAAAAAGCAATCTATTAACAAATGGAGTATGGCGCGCAGGCGTTTATAAGCCTGCCGCGGTTTCAGCGCGGCGACAACTTGGCACCCCTCAAGTTGGTGCGCTCCGAGGTCGGTACTTGTTAATTTTGTGCTCGGGGGTAATTTTTGCCTTAACCGTGCATTGTGCATTCATTATTATGTTCTTTCCTCTGCGAGTCTCCAATAACATTGTTACCATAATATTTATTCTCTGGTCGACCTAAAACAAGAATTTAAGCTATATCATCATCATTAAGCAAAATAAAAACAATATACAAATCAAATAACAAACATACCTCTTCATTTCTCCATGTTTTGCTCCCCGTTTTTATTGATAAAATTGACACACCAATTGACAGGGCAAGTTATCAGTACAAGCTTTAACAAATCTTGTTTTCATTATAAACCGAAAAAATAAAGTATTCACAGCAAGATTCTTAAAACTGAGAATATAATTTATTTAATTTTCGCTAAGGTTATTAACCTTGGTTTCCGCGATTCGCAGGCGAAAGTAAGGTTATAAACGCACAAACTCTGCAAAGTGCGGTGTTGCCGACGATTCTCCTTAAAGAATTGAGTAATATGCCATCTATAATATTTTATAGGGGGCATCTAATAAGTTCAGAATGGGATCAGTAAAATCCAAATATTTCTTTGAAATGCTATGAAATTTGATTATTTCTCATCAGCGCATACAAACTGGATCTAATAATTTGCGTGGGAGTGCTTGGTTATATAAAAAAAGACGAAATAACCCAGTAAACATTCTTGTTACGTGACTAAAATTTTACATTAATAAGAGGTCCTATTCAAAGAAATTATTTACATCAAACAATTCTTTACAGTTTATGTAAATAAAACATAAATCTGAAAGAACAAACTACTAATGTCAAAAAATTCTGCTAAATTTACCTAAATGTGATTTAAAACCTAGTAGGTACCTCTTATTTATATAATTTTTTTACGTCATATTTATGCACCGTCGAAAGAAAATTAGTTACGTCAAGTATTCTTCATATTAGGTATACTTATGACGTAAATGCAATATAAAACACAGATCTTCCTGTTCACATATTCTT
Organism: Pseudeuparius sepicola; assembly: GCA_963920635.1. Taxonomy (NCBI): domain Eukaryota; kingdom Metazoa; phylum Arthropoda; class Insecta; order Coleoptera; family Anthribidae; genus Pseudeuparius; species Pseudeuparius sepicola. The sequence goes on along the minus strand of OY987302.1, from coordinate 37,131,585 downwards.
TTTACAGCATAATTACGTAATGCCTACATATTGTGCTCTTATTGTGTTGGCAGCCATAATACCAATAGCGACAGCTGTTGGCGAACCTGGGTCGATCGATGCTGTTTGTTGTACGTCGGTCTGGACGTCAGTTACCAGTCATATAAAATACAAATAATTTTATATGTTACCAGTTGTGAAGTTTGAGACGGTTTCGGCGTTCGGCGTCATGTTTTGTTAGAAGTTCGACAGTTGTGAAGTGTGTTGTTGTTTTAGGTGCGAATTGTACGAATGCAAATGACATTTTCGTTTTGGTTTTCTATTTGGTTAGATTTGCCAATTTGCTGAGAATAAATTATTATCCAGTGCAAATTTGGAGGCTAAGTTTACGAATTGTGATATGATCGGGTGGAAAATGTGCCAGTAGGTTGCTGGAAATTATTTGCAAAATGTTTAGGGAAACCCGGTGGTCAGGGGTGTGTTTATTGTCTGTCTCTGAACATTTTGGGTTTTGCTCTATTTCTTGCTACATATCATCAAGCCATCTTCACTTCATAGTTATTACTGCGGGAAACAAGGTTTGTACAAAGGTGTTAGGGTTAGGTATATTATTTTACCTATTATATATTTGATCTTTCTTTTTGCTCTGTACTGTTCTCAATATTAATTCAATTGTATTTTATTATTTTATTTTGCGCCGAAATAAAAAACCGACTAGGTATGTGGTTACTAATTAGGCATGTCCTGAAACTAAAATAGGGCTCGAAAAAATTGGACATGTCTAATGTACCTAGTCCCAAATTAGTTTTTCATTTCGGCGTAAGTAAAATAAAATAAAATCCCAATTAATATAATATATATGTTAGGATGTTACAAATAGTTTACGAAAATAATAAACATCAGGTTCAAGTAGAAGTGTTACGCGAATCTTACATAATTTTTTGAAATAAACAAGATGTAAAATTAAGATGCCGATGAGGCGGACATTTTTACCCAAAATTAACGCATAATTTAATCACATTTGCGTTCATTTGTGACGTAACAAGTAGACAAAGATACGTTAATATTATGCAAATGTGAGTTCAAATTGTTTACTGGGAAGTACTAAGAAAATAGCAGGTACTTATTAAAAATTAGGGATCGTGACGTCACATTCCCTACTTTTGCGACCGTTTTTTCGAATTTTTGAGCAAACTAATTAACAAAAAAAATCTGTTGGTGGGGTTCCGTGATTATCTAGACATTTTTTACAAATTCCGATGCAAAAAATTAATTTTCATTCCAATGTATATTAGTCCATTGTCAGGTATTGAAAGGGATCGGCAACCCCTCCCAACCCAGTTTGGTCGTGGCACAGAACTTCGAAGATAAAAAATTTATTTTTCACGACAATTAGGAATTCTGGTTGGTATCCGAACAGCATCGCGGTTACACGACCATCGCACACAACGCCAAAGGCTATGACTCTTACTTTAATTTAAATTATTGTGTGGAAAACACCATTAAACCTTAACCTTACCATTTACAATGGTTCAAAGTTAATGGTGCTAGAAATACCGCATATTAAATTGAAAATTATATATAGTTCAAATTTCGTAGCCGAGTCGTTGGTCAATTTCCCAAAAACATTCGGTTTGAAGGAGCTGAAAAAAGGGTACTTTCCGCACTTGTTCAACACGCCCGAAAACCAGGCGTATGTGGGTCCTTTACCTACTCTACGCAGACCATAAAAATGATATTCTCGATTTCCAAATGGAAATTTCGCTCTACTGCACCTCGGACGTGTATATATTGAGGAGGTGTTGCCTTTAGTTACGAAGGGAGTTTTTGACAATAGCTAACATCGATCCCTTTCAATATACCTGACAATTGCTAGTTTATGCATGGCCTTATAAGGTAAAAATACTTACCTAAAAATACAGTTGCCTTAGTACAGACGGATCGTAAAAATACCTACAGCAAGGCCTCGATTATGTGGCTGAGTCAGTTTGCTAATGTACGTCATGCCCTAACGGTCGCGAGGTTCATATTTTAGGGGCTAAAGTGGATGGTTTTGACTCTAGTACTAAAACATACCATGGGTGCATGTGGAACGGCTGCAGGAATAATTGTTACAAGCCCTCAACAATCAACCAGATAAAACACGACACCATGGACGACCTGTATGAGAAAACAAGCCGCAGAAGCCGACAACTTAGAGAGGCCGGTTATAGACTAGTCGAAATTTGGGAATGCGACTGGTTAAAATCTGAAGCCAGCAAAACATCGACATACAGCTTTGAGGAAGAGCCCCTAAAGCCTAGTAAATCTTTCTTTGGTGGTCGCACGAATGCAACCAAGTTGAAGAAGAAAATGAAATATATAGATGTGTTTTCCTTGTATCCAACCGTACAGTATTACCCGGAAAAAATTTACAATTGGTTAGCCTAGTGAATCTTTCTTTGGTGGTCGCACGAATGCAACCAAGTTGAAGAAGAAAATGAAATATATAGATGTGTTTTCCTTGTATCCAACCGTACAGTATTACCCGGAAAAAATTTACAATTGGTTTGGCTTGGTCAAATGCACGGTGTTACCACCCCGCCAGCTTTACCACCCAGTATTGCCTGTGAAAGCGCACGATAAATTAAATTCGGCTTGTGCCGTACGTGTATCGACGAGGAACCTGTTGGACCGAGCAGCCACACAGGAAAGCAGCGTACGCTCACCGGTACTTGGACTACATTGGAAATAAATAAGGCAATAGAAAAAGGTTATAAAATAGTAGAGATCCAAGAGGTGTGGCATTTTAAAGAGATGTCCACGGATCTGTTTAAGGAGTATGTGAGGGACTTCATGAAAATCAAACTTGAGACAATCCCCCACGCCTACGAAACAAACGAAGATTACGCATATGCTATTAAGCAACAAATGGGTAGTAATTTAGATATTTGATAAATTAGTGTTAATCCTGGGAAAAGAGCTGTCGCAAAAATATGCTTGAACTCACTATGGGGAAAATTCGGCCAGAGAGTAAACATGTGCCAAACGGAATACATTACTGATGTCAAGCGGTTGTACGAAATACTGTTGGATGATAAAATCGAAATATCCAGCTGTATTTTTATTAATGAGGATGTGGTGCAAATGATACAAATTTAAAGACGTTTTTATAGAGGACTCTACAGCTACAAACGTATTTATTGCCTCTTTTACGACTTCCAATGACCGTCTACGATTGTACAGTATGCTGGAGATATTAGGTGATAACACTGTGTATTATGATACAGATAGCGTGGTTTACATTGATAATAACCACAATATAACAACTGGTTCTGAACTGGGCGAGTGGGCCGATGAGTTGGCTGCCGACGATTACATTATCGAATGGCTGGCGACTGGCCCCAAAAGTTATTATTTTAAAACCTTGAAAGGTGTCGAAGTTATAACCCTTAATTTTGAGAACGCTCAAAATTTTCTCATAGACTTTCTGTTTAATATCAATATTTTCGGCAAATTATCGTCTCATTTGCTTTGAGTGCGACCTACTTCTTTAGTTTACAAATCTTAAGACACACCTACCTGATCTCTCTGTAAGGGCTAGAGATATTGTGGATAATTTTCTGATTTGTTTGGTTAATTATGAATCGTGTTTATTAATTTAACGTGTTGGTCCAGCCCAAAGAAACAGAAAAAAGATGGCAAATTAAAGAACCGCTCTACTAAGTTAGTGCCCTGTGTTCGTGCGGTCCCAAAAAGACAGAAAAAAGATAACAGTTGGCAAGTTAAAGAACCGGCCTTTTAAGTTAATGAACAGTGTTCGTGTTGTCTAAACAAATTCTTTACCCCAACCTTCTCTCCCTCTTCTGGCGAAGTTGTGTTTTAACCTTCCCGTGGTCTTCGCCGAACAATAAAAATATTTAATAATATTAACAATAATAATATTTAATAATATATTAATATAATATTAACAATAAAAATATTTAATAATATTTAATAATATTTTTATTGGCGAATAAAAACATTATTCTTGAATGCTTAAATTTTACGCAAATTGACAAGGAGTTCCATCCTCATTTAATAGGTAATATGTGATTTATACTTAATATATTTTATGACGTCATCGATCCGCTTCTTCATTTATATCCATTGCACAAATAACTCACGGTGCCAGTCCACAAAACCTTCACTATTTTGACAGTATTTTCCTAAAATTGACAGCTTAAAATTACATAGAATTGAAGAAATTCTTTAGATTTGAAGAAATACCCTAGATTTGAAGAAATTCCCTAGATTCGAAGAAATTCCCTAGATTATTTGTCTAAAATTAGGGATGGGTGGTGGTGGAAATGGGGGGGGGGGGACTTAGAGGTCAAAGGTCATAGTGTACTGAAGTGTCTTATTTACTACTACGGGGCTAAAAAATGCTACAGGTAATCAAACAAAAGTTTTATTCAAAAATAAAATAAACCGATTTTTTGTTTCAGGAAAAGGGACCAGACGAATAATCTGTCACATTGGTAGTGAGGATGGTTTTGTTGACGATGGTTTATGGTGTTTAAATGAATGATGAAGATTCACCATTCGAGGAGTGGTTTTCTAAGATTTTGCCTTGGCTTGTAAAACAGCATAAGTCGCAATATGAGAAATATGTTGTGGATGGATTGGCTAAGAGGCAAAATCAAATACTCTTACCACTGCGAGTTGAACCCCATTGAACTTTTATGGGCCGATGCAAAAAATTTTGTCGCCGAATATAACACCACTTATAAACTATTTGATGTTAAAAACTTTTTGATAGTGCGTTAAAAATGTTAGCGGAAAAGTGGCGAAAATGTAATAAACATGTAATAAAACAAAAAGTGGAGGTTAAAATGTGGGAACTGGACATCATTGAAATACAAGTTGAAAATCTGATTATTAATGTCGACGATGTTGACAGCACATCAAGTATATCAGAATAACTTTGTTCCGAATAAATTTAAACCTATTATCTATTTTTTATTTGTACCAACTATTGTTTAAAGAAATACTTAGTGTTTTCTAAATCGGCACTAAAATGTCTCGAAATCACCATTAAAAGCTCAGAAATTGGCATATTTTATGTTTTAATGCAGAATGTAGATAAAAAGTATAGTGCACCACATATTTATTATGACTTATGAGGTTTCTTTAAGTTGCAAGTTAATACCCAAGAAGATGCACCTTAATATTTACAAAGTAATACTGTAGATTCGCAATGCGGCCCTGTTCAGTTATATAGTATAGTTTAGTCTGGTCACGTATAAGCGGCATGCAAGTGTTTGTATTCAGTCTACCTTGGAATCGAATGGACTTTATGTACAGATATGTGGAGTCTAAGCAGCTAGCGGCGGTCGAGGCCGCGGCTTTTACCCGAGGCAACGTTGTCAGATCGTGCAGAAAATCTTTGAAATTGCGAGACCGAAAGAATTTTTACAGCGTTAATCAATAATTTAGAAAATATAAAACAACTAATAAATTGTAACCTATGCCATTTTGGCCGGGGGTGTATTTATTAAAAAATTTACAAACTTAACTACAAGTTTTTTCTTTCTTTAATAAGTAGGTATAGGGAATTAGGTATTGGAGTCTGTTTTTTAAATGTGAGTATAAAAGAACGTGTCATACTAGGGTCTTCTATTATGTGAGTGACAATGATTAGGTTTTTGATTACGGTTTTTTAATTTTAGAGTGATATTCCCTACATTTTTTTATTATGTTGGTCACAGAATAACCAAAATTAACCAGCTCGGTTGAACAAGGCGAACCACAGCAAGAATAAATACTCAAAAAGCGAGGATTTCCAATCAAATTTTCGTAATTTTTGGACTGACCTTAGTTTTTGGTGGTCGGGCGTATTTTCCCACAAAATGAATTTTCAAATTTTCTTTTCTCAGTCACCTTTACAATTAAGTACCTATAATAATTGGGATGAATTTTTACTGTTGCGGTTCAAACTGATCACCACACTATTTTGTACCTGTGCAACATCGCGGGCGCTGAATGTCGGGCGAAAATAGACTACCTACGTAAACACTGCATAAATAATTTCTGAAAATTTCCATATTTCCGCAGGTTTTTGCGAAGTTTCGATGTTGCGAAGTTTCGATGTTGCGAAGGAGGTGCGAAACAGTGGGGTGATTAGTTTGAACTACATACAGTAAAAATTAATTCCATTACCATACATATCGCCAAGAACAGTGAGGTGTCAAAAGGAAACTAGAAAGTTCATTTTCTCGGAAACTACCGCCAAAAACAAATAATATTCGTGTTCAGGGACTTCCAAAATAGGGGGGTAGCCAAAATTTGAAGAAAATCGGGGGTTACTTCCAGCATGGTAATCAGCCAATCAAATCTAATACCGCAGTCAAAATAATCAGCCCCACAGAAAAGTAAGGATACTTACAGAATTTAATAAACGAATATTTAAAAATATTGTTTTATTTTTCTTTATCCAAAACTTTTACTGCATCAAAATCGAGTTCTTGTAAAAACGATAAGCAAATTAAAAATGCCTACAACAGAGCTGCAAAATAAACATTATATTTTTTAAAACAATCAATACCAAATTGGGACAATCTTTTTGAAATCAAAAAGCTTGTCGCGCGAAATGTGTCTAAAAGTAGGTAGGTACCAATAATTAAATCTATTGGATAGTGATTGATAGAAAAGCAAGTACTTGCCGAAGTAGGTACCTACCTATGTATTTTCTGTACAGGGTGATCCAAACAAGATTTTCCCCTCTAACTTTCATTCTTCAACTTAGAAAAAATGTTTTATACAAAAGTTGCATTAACTTTTCTGAACATCTTAGGGCAAATTAAAAAAAAAACAATAGAACATCGCGTTTCCGAGAAATACACTAAACCACTTCTTTAGATGATGGGCTTGACATCTAGGGATTAATCAGATTTTTCTTCCATTTCAGTTTCTTGCATTTTCATTATCTTAGAGTTCGTTTGGTATTTTCGAATTTTATTATTACAGGACGACCCCTTTGTTGGTTATGTTTTTGTACCCACTCTTAACATTTAACCACCGATATCATCATTTGTTCAACGATTTCATCGGAGAGAAGTTCCCTGAATGCTTCTTTTACCACATATGTTAACATCATCTACACACTATTAACTACTATTATTTATAGTACAATCACTAACAACACAAAACTTTTTAAATTTAGTTTTTCATTACGGGACTTAACACTTTAGAAAAGTGTAAACTGCGTTTTAATAATGTTACTTACCAACAACCAGAAGGTCTATCCATGGGTTCTCCCCTTATTGGCAGATTTATTTATGGATTTCATAGAAACCAACCACATTTTAAATAATAATAATTTCTCCTCTAATATCTTATACTATTATAGATACGTCGATGACATAATATGCCTATGGAATGACTCCCGCCCTGACCAACTGAATGATTTTGTATCATATATTAATAATATACATCAGAATTTAAAATTTATCCTAGAGGTGGAAGAAAATAAAAAGATCAATTTCCTTGACCTTACAATTTCTAATATAAACAATAAACATGATTTTTCTATTTATCGAAAGCCATCACATACAGGGGTGATCATACATCAATCTTCTTTTCATCCTTACAATCAGAAATTAGCCGCTTTTAATAGCTATGTTAATAGATGCTTCGACATTCCGATGAATGACATAAATCGCAACAAAGAACTTTCCATTATCAAACAAATAGCCTACGAACAGAATTTCCCTACTTCTTTAGTTGATAAACTTGCTCAAAAAAAGTTGAATAGATATTACACCTTACACCATGAATAACAATAATAATAATAATATTACAAAATATTTTTCACTAACATTCAATGGCCAAATTTCTTACAAAATTGCAAAAGTTTTTTCGGAAATTGATATCAAAATTGCCTTTAAATCTAAAGATACTCTTTCTCGGACTTTTTTCAATAATAAAGACTCTATAGATCAACTGAAGAAACCAGGGATATATCAGTTAAACTGTGCGTGTGGGGCCTTCTATGTCGGAAGAACTAAAAGAAATTTTGATTGTAGATTTAAAGAACACTATAGGTGTATTAGAAATAATAATGAAGAGTCACTATTTGCTAAACATATTCTCGACACAGGACACGACATTGATGTTAATAATAAATACAAAATACTTCATGTTGAAAATAATTCAAATATACTAAATAATATGGAGTTATTGGAGATACTTAGAAATATAAAACTAAAATCGAATAAATTAATTAACTCTCAAACTAATTATCCTGATTCATTACTTAATAGTTTATTCGATTAACATATAACCTTTTTTGTGTCTTGTTTCGCCTTTTTACTTTTTTTACAAGTTCCATTTAGGCTGTTCTTACATTTTTAGCAGGACCCCAATATATTATGCACTAGGATGTATGGGTGGTTGCCTATTGTTTGGTTCCTCCTTGGAGTAATAGTTCTGTCCTTGTCAGAAAAGACCGTTTTATGCTCAGTTCCTTCAAATGGCTGCCCAAACAAGTAAAAAAAATGAAAAAAGTCAGGTTTTTCTACTATAATAATAATTTTTAAAAATCTTTTAATGTGTTGTCATATGGGACATGTGTGTTTCCTCGAAAAGTAAGTTTGGGTGAATTGTAGTACTTGTATTCATGATGTATAAATAATTTATCGGTTTTTTAGAAAATAGTAGAAACATTTTTTATGGTCAATGGCGTCCGTGTGAGGTTTTGCAATTTTGCTAAAGATCTACACCCGTTGGGAATGAATTATTCGAATCTTGCTTCAAGCCATGTTCTGTTTTTGCTCTTTAACCCTCTTTACAAGATTTTGACAAATCTCGTTGATCTAAAATAATCGTAAGAACATTGTTGTAGGTTAAAAATGTATACAATGCATGACTATGTTTAGATTTTCTGTCATTGCAGTTTATGGTTTGATGATGCAAACAGTGTTTTGCGAAACCGGTAACCTAATTTAATCAAAATAAAGAAGATTTGTAGTAACTTAGACTGTGGAATCTATTTTTTCATATTTTTTCAAAGTAAACTACGTTGTTAATATTTCCTTTTTTTTTTCAGAGTTCGAGTCGAATATTACGTAAACGAAAATACATTTAAGGAGCGGCTACAACTGTATTTCATTAAAAACCAGAGATCTAGTAAGTACTGAATAGGCCGTAGCATTGTTATTATTACTGATCTGTTACTTATCTCCAACTCCAATCAATGTTGGGCATTCTTGGGTCAATAATAAATATAACCTACCTTTGACGTGACATGACAAGAAGGAATATTTATTCTCCAAATGCTCAGAAAACTAAATTGTTGAAGTTATTTCTTGAGTTACACGTTCAAAGTTTCGTTCATTTAGTGTTAATGAACTTTAAAAAGTTCTCTTTTAATCAGTTTGGTGGCGAAAAACCCAATTAAAAAATTAAATGGATTTGTTTACGCCACAAATAAATTTTAGAAAATATTTAGAGAGAACTGGTTTTATTTCTGAAATAAAGTAAAGGAGGAAGGTAGTCGGAAACATTCTTGAAACCATCCTAAAAAATCCCGGCACACCAACATCAAACTTTAATTTTGGAACAAAAACTATTTAAAAGAGATAAATTGTTATGTTCTCCAAATCTTAGGATTCATTACTAAGTTGATGTATAGGTATTTTAATTTTGTTACCTACTATTTTTTGTACAGGGTGTTTCAGAAATAGGTCTAAAAAATGAACTTGTTTTATAGGGGCCTTTAATATAAAATTTTTCTATCCAAGACATTAAGAATTTTAAATGGAAGTGTTAAATCAAGTTGCCCTAGATTTTTCCGAAAACCACTCAAGGGTGCCCTGGAAATTGTATATTTGGTTGCCCGTATAAATGTAATTTTATTTACAACTAGCAGCAAAATTAGCCAATTTTAAAGGTTAAAAAAATTCAGTAGAGTCACTAAAAGTGTAATTGGACTTTTCAACTACTCGTGCCACTTTTCCATAAATTATTCAACTTTCGGTTTTAGTTCAACTTTCGGTTTTACTTCCGGTTTTAATTCATCCTTAACTTGTAGACTTGCTAGAGAGTTTGTCACAGGTTTGAAAATTATATATATATGTCACAGGTTTGATTATATATATATAATATATATATATATATATATATATATATATATATATATATATATATATATATATATATATATATATATATATATATATATATATATATATATATATATATATATATACTGAGCGTCCAACGTAAAAAAATGAAAACCATTGCATATTATATCCGTTTCACAACGGTTAAAGAAGTTTTTTTAAACGCCATGTATTTTCAGAAACCATTGTAGGGTTCATGTAGCGCTTTTAATGCAATGTTTCAGATCCTCTAAGCGCCAGAGAATTAAGTAGAGGCTATCGTGATAACCTTAGACGACTATTCTCTTTGAGATATTGATAATTTGGATTTAAATTTAAATGTAGATCATTGAGAGTAGTTATAAATAAAATACTTACTTTAAAAATTAGAATAAGGATGTAAGATTAGTGAGTGTGAAACATACAAAAAAAAGCGGTAAAGGGCAAGCACTCAAAAACAACAAAAAAGTAGTAATCATATACAGGATGATTTTTTTGGTCTACCACCGCGATTTTCTCGCTCATTTTGCGGCCTACAAAAAAAAAACGTAAGAAACAAAAATGTGGCAATTTTGGACAGCTAAGTGGTGCTGCAAAAGAAATCGGCATCCATGGCCAACTTGTTGCGCATTATTAAAATAACCTCAAATTGAGCAAAACTATTAATGGCCGTGGAATGTTTATTTTAAGAGACAGAGGAAAACTTTTATATTGAAAATTGATGGCACTGAGAAGCTTTATCCTCCCAGGTGCTCAGATAGTTTCAGCAAATTACACAGGGTCTTCGGCTCTCTTGAGACCATGAAAATTTTTGTCGATTTTAGGTTTTTTTAGGACAGCGCGAAAAGTTGGGTATGGAGGCCCATTCCTTTTTTAAAATAAGCGAGAAAATCGCTTAACAAGAAATAAACAAAAAAAATTGATAGCCTCAAGAGAGCCGAAGACCCTGTGTAATTTTCTGAAACTAAAGCTTCTTAGTGCCATCAATTTTCAATATAAAAGCTTTTCTCTGTCTCTTAAAATAAACATTCCACGGCCATTAATAGTTTTGCTCAATTTGAGTTTTTTTTAATATTGCGCGACAAGTTGGCCATGGATGCCGATTTCTTTTGCAGCACCACTTAGCTGTCCAAAATTGCCACATTTTTGTTTCTTACGTTTTTTTGTAGGCCGCAAAATGAGCGAGAAAATCGCGGTGGTAGACCTAAAAAAATCATCCTGTATACGTGTTTCATGGCAATCAGTTCGGTGTAACGTATGAGAGATATGCAGATATGTAGATTTCCACGTACGTCGCTTTAGCAGCCTTCGTGGCGACGTTAGTTTCAAGCAGGCGCGGTTATATCCATACCTGTGTATGTATTCCTTTAGGCGGTTTTAGGTAGGTACCTACTATAACAATAGAAATTCAATAAGGCAATCAGGCAATATCACAAAAAAAAATAAAAATCAAAAAAATATATTTTAAATAAAAATTATGCAAATTTTTTTCATGTACGTTGGTTATACAGGGTGTTCCGCATAAGAACCGACAAGGAGCAGGAGTATACAGAGGAGCCCAAAATAAGGTGATTTAAGGCAACTTACCTCTATACTAAGTTCAAGTTGCACCCTTGAAAAGTTATAGGCCTTGAAAGTGGGCTTTGAAATTTCGAAAAAATCAATATCTCAGTGATTTTTGAACTCGGAAAACCCAAATTTGGTACACGTTGTTTATGTACCAAGAGCATTAATCGACAGAAAACATAGTTCAATTGTATAAAGGGTTGATACAGAGTGATGCAGCTTAAAAATGTGACCACTTTTTTGAAACTTTTTTTACGGTTGTTATTTTTAAAAAAACTTTATCGCTTTCGCTAAAAACGCGAATAACTGAAACACGTATTGCAGATGTGATATTTAAAATCTTTGAAAATTCGAAGGTTGGCTATGAAATTAAACGTCAAACTTGACTATAAGGAAAAATGTCATTTAATTTTAGTAATTGTATTAGTAATTTTCGACGAAGAATAATTTTATGCCTCTGAGAAAACGGTGATCATTTTCAACAATTTCAGTGCAAATTATTGTTATTCCTGTTGTTTAGATTCTTTTCTCCATTAAACGGTTGTTATTCAAGTTTGACGTTTAATTTCATAGCCAAATTTTGAATTTTCAAAAATGTTAAATATCAGATCTGCAATACGTGTTTTCAGTTATTCGCGTTTTTGGCGAAAGCGATAAAGTTTTTCGAAAAATAACAAGAGTTTTTCTCCTAAAAAATTAAAACGCACAAAAATCAAAGTAGACCTAGGCTGTTGGAATTTTTCACACCTATCGAGTTTTTCATTGTGAGTTTTCTTAATAACATTTTGTTGTGAAACTACACAAAATGCACTTTTCTAAAAAAGTGGGAAAAATCCCAAAAAATCAAAGCAGGTCTAGATTTACTCAGTTTTGCATTCTGAACACGTTTTCTTTATAACATTTTGCCGTAAAACCTACAAAAAGGGCACTTTACTGATGTGGAAAATTAATTTCTTCATAATTTCCAAGGTGATTTTTCGAAAGTATATGTCACAAATTAGTTTCAAACCAAGCAGCGCTGATCCCAGAAGCTCAAGTTTCAACTCGAATTTTTTTTGTTATTTTCACCTTATGTGAACTCGATTCGTGGACACTGTAGGTTACATAATATTAGAATAATATTTTGTATTTATTTTTTATTTATTATTATTTTTTTATTTTATTAGGGGGGCCATGGCCCCCATGCCCCCCCAAGACCGCGCCTGAGTACAAGCCACAAATCCAGGAGATGTGCTAACAACTGAAACTGCAAACGTGCTGTTGGCTCCTGCCTGGACTTCCATTTGTTGCTTCCCAAATCATAGCTATCTTTTTGATTTGTTTCACGTTGACTAATAACACAGACATATATAAGCTATATATGTCTGTGCTAATAAGCTAGCCTGGGCAGACGGTTGGGTGAGTAAACTACTTAAAAAAAATCTGGTACCTAGGTATCCGAGCAAACCGAAAACGAAAACCTGAATTTTAAAATTAAATTGCAAAAGAACTTATCAGAAAGATCAAAACCCGTTATTTATTGTTGCTAGTCAACAAAATAATAAACAATTAAAGCTATTAATTTAATACCAGTACGACCGAGGGATGCTACAATCTGACATGGTTTCGTGGCAAAGTGGCAAAAAAATCTATGCATATAGAAAAAATTGGATATGTTTCGCATTCCTTACTTTAACAGATACTCGTATAATGTGATTAAATGGATTCATTAATAGACAGAGAGTTCCACATTCAAAAACTAGTTTTTTAATATCCAGAAAAATCGCTGCACGATGGTTTTTGAGTTGGGATACCGCAAAAGTCTGATCAAGTCAAATATTTGCGTTGCTCTACAGGGTGCTACTGGACTAGGTCTAAAAATTGAACCACGTATTGTTTGGTGCATTTTAGGACTTTCAATAAAAAAATTGCCATATACAGTGTGTCCCAGTTTGATATTGGACATCTCAGAAATATATGAGGGGTAGTACCAAGGGAGAGTATCTCATAGGCGGTGGTATTTGGATGGGGTAATTATTTCATGGCCTGCTATGATTTTTTAAAATAGCAAATTTTCAAGAAACCAGATTAGGGTTTTGTTACGACAAAATGTTATTAAGAAAACTTGTTCAAAATGAAAAACTGAGTGGATTCACAAAATTTCAAAAGACTAGGCCTACTTTGATTTTTAGATTTATCTCCCACTTTTTTCTTAGAAAAGTGTCCTTTCTAGAGCTTACACTTCAAAATTTTATTTTTTCGCGATGATCAAGTTTCCTTAATAATATTTTGACGTGAAAGCTCCAGAAAGGACACATTTCTAAGAAAAAAATGGGAGAAAAAGGCGAAAAAGCTAAAAATCAAAGTAGGCCTAGACTTTTGAAATTTAGAGTTCTACTCAGTTTTTCATTCTGAACAAGTTTTCAGACTTTTGCTCTTAATTTTAAAATTCTGAATTTTTTCTTGGAATTTTAAAATTCTTATTTTTTTCTCAAAATTTTGACTTTAGTCTCAATATTTAAGATTATTCTCAAAATTTTGACTTTTTCTCTGAATTTTAAAAGTCAGACTTTTTCTCTGAATTTTAAAATTCAGACTTTTTCTCAAACAATCTCAACTTTTTGAGAATAAAGTCAAAATGTTGAGAAAAAGTCTGAATTTTAAAATTCGGAGAAAAAGTCCAAATTTTGAGAAAACTCTCAAAATTTTAAGAAAGATCTAAACATTTAAAAATTTTGAGAAAAAAATCTAAAAAAATACAACGTGGCCCTTCCACGCTTCCGTAGATTCGACAAACGTGGGGCGCGTGCTATAGATAATAGTAAAGAGTGTAGAGAAGCAGCTGACATTGGAAAACATGAGGTATTTGCAGTACCTACAATAAGCTTTTAGTGACTCAATTAGTGCATGCATCAAATTAAACCCTATTAGGGATTTTTTACGACAAAAGAAAACTTGTTCAGAATGAAAAACTGAGTAGAATTGCAAAATTTCAAAAGTCTAGGCCTACTTTGATTTTTAGCTTTTTCGCCTTTTTAGGGTTTCCAGTCCCGGTATTTAGTATCGGGATTGTCCCGGGATTTTACCCGAAAAGTGTGGTCCCAGGATTTTCCTCATAGTCCCGAAACCTTAAAAGTCCCGAATTTTTTTATTACATCATAAACACGCCACCAATTCCCCAGAAAACCTAAAAAAAAACTAGGGCAGGGGTCGTAGGGGATTCACTGGTATTCATCTTTTTTAATATTATTACGATTCTAGGCCGTGAAGCCTTACCCCTTGTAATACAATACCGTGTGGTTGTGTGGTGTGGTTAGTCATATATAGTTCTTTAATTAATACATAAAATTGTGGAATTATTAAAATTTTTAGATTTTACTGAAATAAGAATACTTACTTGTATACTTAGTCATACAATTAAATTAGTTGGAGTTGGAACTACTTTAGTTGTGTGTTGTGTTTTTTAAGTAATCTCAGTTTTAATTTGCTATTTCATGTTTGGTATTATTTATTTTTATTATTTATTCATTTTTACAAATTGTTTCTTACAAAATTTGTTGTAGAGAAACAAAATTTTGATTTCGGGACTATTTTTGGGACTTTCGGGACTAGTACCGGGACTTAAAATTTGGGACCAAAGTCCCGAATACATTTTTGGTCCCGGGATTTGGGAACCCTAGCCTTTTTCTCCCACCTTTTTCCTTGAAATGTGTCCTTTCTGGAGCTTTCACGTCAAAATATTATTAAGGAAAGTTGATCATCGTGAAAAAATAAAATTTTGTCGTGAAAGCTCCAGAAAGGACACTTTTCTAAGAAAAAAGTGGGAGATAAATCTAAAAATCAAAGTAGGCCTAGCCTTTTATTTTGCGAGTCTACTTAGTTTTTTATTCTGAACAAGTTTTCTTAATAACATTTTGTCGTAGAAAAACTCTAAAGGGGTTTCTTGAAAATTTGCTATTTTAAAAAATCATAGCAGGCAATGAAATAATTATCCCATCCAAATACCACCACCTATGTGATACTCTCCCTTGGTACTACCAATAAAAAATAGGGACCATTTGTTTTCTTTGCCCTTCATATATTTCTGAGGTGTCCAGTATCAAATTGGGACACACTGTATAAGGTGTAAATAACAAAAAAAAATCTATTTAAGACGAAAATTCCTGGGATTCTACCATTTATATTTGTGGGTTCGACGAAATTTTTTTCAATCCTATTATAAAAAAACGAATTCACAAAATTTATAATAATACTAATGACTCTCATTCACAGAACCCAAATAAGTTTTTTTCTATGCCATTTGTTAGAGGTATTTCAGAACCAATTACCAAAATTTTCAAAGAAGTTAATATTCACGTTGCCCATAAAACACAGAATGATACAAAAACATTTTTCTCCAAACTTAAACCTAAAAAAACTATTATTATAACTTAATTTCCTAAAGTTTTAACTTATTAATTATTAACTTTCAAAAATGGAGTTAAATTAAAAATTTTCGATACTTAGGTTTTTGCAGCTTTCACTGTATGTTTTCTTGTCTCACCTCGCTTATTACCCTGTACAGTGAATATATTTTTTTAATTGTATAAAATCGAATTGCTTCTCTTTTTAGTTTGAAGAAAAAAACTTGCAGCCTTTTTTGTATAAACCAAATGTAGAACCGAACAACACATTTCTCAACATTCCTTATTCTAACACACTGCTGTTATTTAAAAATTAAAAAAATTAAATTTTAACACAATAGACGTTATTAAAGTAAATGAATTCAAACCATGTAAACCAGATTCTTGACATATGCTTATTTTAATTTGTAATGTTATGTTTACTTCGTCCTTCATCTTTGTAAGTATTTCTTTTAACTTGTTTCTAGAAAATTGATGAAAATAAAAAAAAATTAACTTTTTTCGCCAAAAATGTTAATTTTTATCATAGATTAATAATTGTATTAATTTTTAGGTTAACATTTGATTGTTTAACAAAAATGGGATTTGTAAATGTTTTTATAAACCTGATGATGGCTGAAATGAAGCCGAAACGTACGTAGTTTTTCCTACAAATAATAAGTATAATAATAAAAAATCTACATGCAAAATATAAATAAATATATATAATTTCGTCGAACCCACAAATATAAATGGTAGAATCCCAGGAATTTTCGTCTTAAATAAACTAAACCTACCAGGAACAACATAGAAATAAAAAAAAATCTAGTTGAAATTTGAGCTTCTGGGATCAGCCCTGATTGGTTTGAAACTAATTTGTGACATAATTTTACATTTGAAAAATCACGCATGCCTTGGATGAAAAAACTAATTTTCCACATCAGCAAAATGTCCTTTTTGTAGGTTTTACGACAAAATGATATTAAGGAAACTTGTTCAGAATGAAAAACTGAGTACGTTTGCGAAATTTCGAAAGTCTAGGCTTTTTTTGATTTTTTGTCATTTTCCCACTTTTTTAGAAAAGTGCACTTTGTGTAGCTTTCACATCAAAATGTTATAAAGAAAACTTGTTCACAATGAAAAACTGGAGAGGTGTGAAAAAATTTAAAAACCTAGACCTACTTTCATTTTTGTGCGTTTTAATTTTTTAGCAGAAAAAATCAAAGTCGACCTAGGCTTTTGAATTTTTTCACACCTATGCAGTTTCTTAGTAACATTTTGATGTTGTTGCCAAAAAATGCCAAAAAATCGAAGTAGACTAGACTTTCGAAATTTCGAAAACCTACCTACTCAGTTTTTTATTCTGAACAAGTTTCCTTAATAACATTTTGTCGTAAAACCTACAAAGAGGGCATTTTACTGATCTGATTAGTTTTTTAATAATTTCCAAGGCATACGGGATTTTTGGAAAAGTAAAATTATGTCACAAATTAGTTTTAACCCAAGCAGGTCAGGGGTGATCCCCAGAAGCTCAAATTTCAACTCTTTTTTTTTGTTATTTACACCTTATGTGAACTCGATCCGTAGACACACTGTATGACAGATGTGTTACTTTTATTTTAAACCAAAGAGCAGCATATTTTTTGTATAGGCATTATTTTTTAATAAATAATATACAGTGCTATTCATAAAGTTTGCACCAAATAGGAAAAAATTTGTATTATTAAATTTTCTTGAAAACATGATTTCGGGATATTGGAGTATATTGCGCCTAAAGAGAGTCGTGACGACACAGCCCATGCCATTTGGTGCAAAGTTTATGAATAGCATTGTATTTTCTGTGGATTTTTATAATTTTTGTTTACCTATTTCAATCAGACTAAGCACAGTAGACAAAAAAGCTTTCGGAAAATTTCGCCCACCTCCCCCCCCGCCCTTAAATGCTGGCTACGCCACTGTATTTACTTAAAATCTCAGGTTTTAATTTTTTCTCTGCATTAATGTTGCAGTAAACTATGTTGAGAGATTTTATATTTCGTGCAAAATCCAAGTGGAACGCTAAAACTTTACTACAGATAAAAAAGTGGGGGTTAAGGTTAGGGCAAATTGGACTTTTTTTTATTAAACAATCTTCCTAAAATACTCCAAGCACTACGCAGTTCCATATTTTAAACATATTTACGGAACCCCCTGTAAAACTAGCAGTCAACAAGTTATTGTTTGTTATTTATGCTTGAAACATTTATCATGGTTCTTCACTGCAAACATAAATTTGTACAGGGTGTCCCAAAAACATATCGACAAACTTTAAGGGATGGAAAGGGGACATGAAAACAAACCTTTTTTGTTTAATTAACACGCAAATGAGCCGTTTGGACGGAACAAAGGAAAAATTGTTTTGGTGGGTTATATTCATTTCAGTGATAAATAATTAATTTCATTTCACAAAAAATGTTCATGAGGACTTTATTTCATTGATAAATAAAAATAAATGATGGTGCAGCTTTTCATAATTAAGCATACGTTACAATTTGCTGTACCATAAGCAACGTGGATATCAGTAAGTTCTTCAAATGATAAATTATCTACCATTTTCAATACAAATTTTGAATTAAAAATCAATAGAATCAATGTTCTGATGCTAACTAAATAAGTCATAATACTACGGTCTTAAAATTGACAGCTTTGGAATGTTTATTGCGATAATTTTTTTCTCTGAGCAAAAAGCGTAGTTGAAACAAAAAATGTTGAACGAAATACACTGGTGTCCAACTAAATCGATAATTAATTTAGTTATAATATGGGTATAAATAACAGAAAAAATAATTTAAGGGCGATTTGAGGTACGGGGGTTGCAGGGGGAGATTTTTTAAGGGTAAAAACGGTGTTTCACGATTTCCGGCAAAACTGCAACTCCTATCGAAAAAAGTTAATGGGCAATGTTGTAGGCAATAAAAAGATCTACAACTTTTGTATTTGACTTTTTTCACGTAATCTCAAAATATCCGCGAAAAATTGTAATAACCGATTTTTTGGTTTTTAATTTTTATCTCTCACAAAAAAAAAATTCCACGAAAAAATCCAGGTCCGTCTTTAAAAAAATTAAGTTGAAGATGGTTTCTCAAAAAACGAAATGTTGTAGAACAAATCTAAAAACGCCATCTTAAAGCCCGTTAAAAAGTGACATAATAAAGTGTTTTTCTTTTTTCCTATCCTAACTTCAGAAAAAAATAAAATGGAAAATGCAAAATTTCACTTTTTTCAAAATAACTCAAAAACGAAAAGAGATATTAGAAATCTGTTTTGTCATTTTATTGACCTCAAAATTGCGCAACTTTTTCCCCATTTAACCGTTGTTCTATCTCTCCGTTTGCAAGATCCCCATTCTTATCCGGGACACATTGTATATCGATTTGCAATTTCTTGGTTTATCAATATAATATGGAATCTTAAATTTTTCAAGTACCTAATTAAAGTGTAAATTTCAATAAATAGCGCAAAATTTTAAACAATGATTAAAAAAAAATTTTCGAAATCGATTTTTTTTGTTTTTTGCATTTTCTGAGAAAATGTTCCATAGTGATGTATATTTTTCTACACCATCAGAAAGTATAGGTTTCAGCGAACAAAAAGCGTACCGACTTTTTTTAAGAAGCAGGTTTTTTACGTGGGCATTTTCGATTGAAAATGAGGTTACTTTTTCGGTTTAAAATCAAAAAAAGGGTAAAAATAAATATTTTGATTAGAAAAAATTACAGCGTATTCGGGACATAAGAAGGTAAGTTTCCACTAAATTTTTTGGAATTTTTTTTTGTGGGATATAAAAATTAAAAACCAAAAAATCGGTTATTACAATTTTTCGCGGATATTTTGAGGTTACGTGAAAAAAGTGTAACTACAAAAGTTGTAGATCTTTTTATTGCCTACAACTTTGCCATTTAACTTTTTTCGATAAGAGTTGCAGTTTTGCCGGAAAACGTGATAAACCTACAACCCCCGCACCTCAAATCGCCCTTAATTTTTTTTCTGTTATTTTTCCTATATTTTCTTTCTTTTCCAATGGGTGTCATTCTGTTCTAGATTTTTTTGTTCTCAAAAATTATCTACCCTGGCCTATCATAAGTTTTCTAAAATTCTGAAAATAATGACACTAGCCTGGTTTCCACGATTGGAAGAAGGAAACGTATTCGTATTTATTTTTGATAAACGCTGTTTCATCATTCCAATTTAAAAACAAAGATAGTACGTTGTAAGACTATTTGTGGTCATCACCCTAATAGCACACAATGTCCGAGGGACGTCCATACAATGTCCATATTTGGTCGAAACGTCCAGGACATAAAATGTACATCCCAAGGACGTCCGTTTTTGGACGTCAATTGTTCGTACATAAAATGTACATCCCAGGGACGTCCTTATTTGGACGTTAAATGTTTGTACTTAAAATAGACATCCGAGGGACATCCCTATATGGCCGAAAAATGAATAGGTCACATTAAATTATTTATACCATATATCCATATTATAGTATTAAAGTAAGTAGCGATGGTGAAATTTTAAAATACACCTATGCTACATTGATGTTAATTAGGTAATAATTTGGTTGATAGAAAAAGTACCTATGTCTATAGAATATTAGCAGGAATAAGAAACGTTGCTTATTTATTGCAAAGTGTAGTAACTACCTACATAAAAGTAAATAATATGTAGCGGCATTATTGACATGTTTAGCGCGTAATCTGTGGTAGGTATCTACAATTTAAAAAGACCGCTGGTTTCCTAGTTTCAAAGTTGGAGACTTACGGCAGTTGCCAGATCCACCACTTTAACTTTAGATCTGAGACATTTCTAAAATTCTATAATCTCATATTATAGTAATAGTAATACAATACATATTTAGTTTACTTTCGCACGCTGCTCCTGTTATTATTATACTATAAGACAGAACTAGTTCACATATTTGTTAGTACCTATCTTATCATTTATTAACTTTCTAACCTTTTCCACAATATTGTGTATGTTTATACAACTCATCAAAAACCGGTAGACAATCTGGCAACGGGAGGAATCGCCCGCTAGGATACGGCAACCATTCTGCCGCAACAACATTGGCCAAAATTGTCACGTGTCAAAAACGGCGTAACGTCATTGGCAAATACGGTCAGTTGGCGGAGACTGCGCATTGTAGGGCACGCCGTGCGAGTGCGAGTACGGACAAGCCGAGGCAGAGAAGATGATAAATGCAGATCGCGGACGCGGACGGCCGTCTGCCATGAATCTGTGGTTGTGGTTGTTTGTTGCATTGTTGTTCAATTAGCATTGTGATCCATGTGTTTTTTATAATAATTGTACTGAATTCCAATAGACCTCCGGAGGAGGTTTGCATTCCAGATTCCAGCCATACAGGAAGATAACTTATTACTTTGTTACATCTTTAGCGCATGAAGGGATAAGGTAAGCAAAATTTTATACTTAGATTCTGGTGTTTTTATAAGAATTTTCTATAAAATGCTGAGTTTATCTAAATCTAACAGATTTTCAACTTACAATTGAATTATTAGGTAATAGTGTATAATTGTCTTCTTTATTTCAAATGAAATATCCTAACCTATACTATTTTATTGCACTTATTAAGTTTTCATAGTCAATATCTAATACCTATAATAGAAACCTACTTACTAGGAGGTGTTTATAGTATATGATTTTGTGAATGTATCATATGGTCGTCCCCCAGGAAATTTCGTGATTTCGATGTAATTAAAATGTATCGATCGAAAACAGCAGGTGCATTAAAGCTAGTATAGGTAAATATAAATGCTTGTTTAATAATGTGAGAGTTAACATTAATGAATTCAAATGAATTAGGGAATAGAGGAAGCATCTGAGCAATATGTTTACCAATCTCTGATTGAAATTTTTACACGGCTTATCCAAAACTTTTACATCCCAAGGTACATCCTAGGTCAATATGCAAACGAAGGAATGCCAAAACTCAATTTTGTTACTATATTCGTTTCTCATATTTTTAAAATTCTAGACAATTATCCCTTCTCAACTCTAATTTGAACACATTGCAGGTCTTAAACTATTTTTTATACATAAAAGTATTTCTTTTTGTTTTAGGTGCTGAGCAATTAAATCTAAAAAGGAAAATTGCAGCAGAAAAAAGATGTAGAAGAAACAATAAAAATCTCAGGCAAGTAAAATAATGGTTATATGCCGCAGAAAACAATAGATAGGTACCTACCTAAAATTATTTTATGTGTAATAAATTAAATGAAAAATATATTATTTTAAGTATTAATCTGTTCAGTAAAATATTTAAGAGGGGATAAACGATTGCCAAATCTGTTAGGTCCTATATACTTAATGTCGTGAGAAACTTAAGTTCAAATATTAGTTGCTGTTGTAATAATTGAAATACCTACCTAGATGAAATTTGTTTTCGTCACCAAGGTTTGATGATTTGATAGCCATTTGGTTATCTATCCTCCCATAAGTACTTTACTTACTAATACTTACTTAGGGGCGTGGGCGTCAATTAAAAGGGGTAAAAGTAAAAGGTAAGTAAAATTTATGTCCTAAAAACGTCCTAATCAGTAATCCAGGGGATGTCCCAAATAGACGTCTTATGGATGTCCCAAGTTGTGACATTTGGATGTCTTGCTGACATCCGATGGACGTCCATAGGATGTATACGGATGTCCAGGAATGTCCAAATATCCGAATGAGGATGTCCGTCGGACATCTTTCGGATGTCCTTGTGCTATTAGGGCATAACGCGCCATGCTGCAACAGTACTGTTGTACAGGAGAGGAAGTCGTCCAGATCGAGCAGGGTGAGGTATATCTCAAGAAATGCTTCCATTCCAGGCAAGAACACCAACCAGCAATATTACAAACAAATTTTGACAATTTAACAGTGTGGATGAAATATACTTAGAAATGAATGTTTTTATAATATCGCCAATAATGTTGGTTGGTTAATTATATCTAAAAAAATAAGGAAAAATTAATAAAAAAAATATATTCCATTATTGCTTGAAAACATTACACTATGTAACACAAATGAAACATCCATTGAATTTTTTAATTTGTTTTTTGCCACCAAACTGGTTAAAAGACAACTTTTTCAAGTTGCCTGGAAAATTAATAAATTTTTAACAGTAACTGAACGAAACTTTGAACGTGTAACTCAAAAAATAACTTCAACAAATTTGTTTTCTGAGGTTTCGGGGAATAAATCTTCCCTCTTTCTCAAAGATCATGTTAGGTCAAAGTGAAATGACAGATTAATAAATTTCGGGTTAAAATGTCATGACAACAGAAACAACAGCCTTCCCACCTGTCTGATATTGTACCCTGTGTTCTATCTTATTATCTATACTAACTTCTCTTTGAATAAGTGGCAATTATATTTTACCGAATTCCACTCAACATTCAGCAACACAATTGTCCGAAGTTGCATGAATTTGCTATCAAACTACAAATCACGTGGCCACATCGCAGTCACATTGGAAATTGAGAAATGGAATGTGAAATAAAAAATACGGTGCCGAATGAACACCTGCTGTTATTCTACGTAATATAATACGCTCGTTAGGCCGCTACTACGATTATTTTATACAGCGTCAGGAGGACCTAAGCCTCCCAAATTTATGTGCAAACGATATAAAACCTTGAAGAGAAGTAGATTAGTAGATTTTCAGGTGTTGGTCACCCGGCGCCCGTATATCGGACGCTGGGTGACGTCGGACGCCGAGTGAACCTAAGATTTTTCATTCAAGATTTATATATATATATATATATAATAAGGATGTAAGATTAGCGAGTGTAAATGTAACAATTACAAGAAAAGGTGATAATGGGCAAACACTCAAAGTTAACAAAAAGAAAAAACTAGTAACCGCATACACGTGTTTCATGCTATTTGGCAATCATCAGTACGGTGTAACATTAACCAAATCAAAAGATAGGCATGATTTGGGAAGCAACAAATGAAGTCCAGGCAGGAGCCAACAGCACATTTGCAGCTTCAGTCAGCACATCCCCTATTTTGGGGCTTGTACTAACATCGCCACGGAGGCTGCTAAAGCGACCTGCGTGGAAATCTTCATAACCCAAGATACAATGACAATAAGGATGTAAGATTAGCGAGTGTAAATGTAACAATTACAAGAAAAGGTGATAATGGGCAAACACTCAAAGTTAACAAAAAGAAAAAACTAGTAACCGCATACACGTGTTTCATGCTATTTGGCAATCATCAGTACGGTGTAACATTAACCAAATCAAAAGATAGGCATGATTTGGGAAGCAACAAATGAAGTCCAGGCAGGAGCCAACAGCACATTTGCAGCTTCAGTCAGTACAGTAGCAGCCTCCGTGGCGATGTTAGTACAAGCCCCAAAATAGGGGATGTGCTGACTGAAGCTGCAAATGTGCTGTTGGCTCCTGCCTGGACTTCATTTGTTGCTTCCCAAATCATGCCTATCTTTTGATTTGGTTAATGTTACACCGTACTGATGATTGCCAAATAGCATGAAACACGTGTATGCGGTTACTAGTTTTTTCTTTTTGTTAACTTTGAGTGTTTGCCCATTATCACCTTTTCTTGTAATTGTTACATTTACACTCGCTAATCTTACATCCTTATTGTCATTGTATCTTGGGTTATGAAGATTTCCACGCAGGTCGCTTTAGCAGCCTCCGTGGCGATGTTAGTACAAGCCCCAAAATAGGGGATGTGCTGACTGAAGCTGCAAATGTGCTGTTGGCTCCTGCCTGGACTTCATTTGTTGCTTCCCAAATCATGCCTATCTTTTGATTTGGTTAATGTTACACCGTACTGATGATTGCCAAATAGCATGAAACACGTGTATGCGGTTACTAGTTTTTTCTTTTTGTTAACTTTGAGTGTTTGCCCATTATCACCTTTTCTTGTAATTGTTACATTTACACTCGCTAATCTTACATCCTTATTGTCATTGTATCTTGGGTTATGAAGATTTCCACGCAGGTCGCTTTAGCAGCCTCCGTGGCGATGTTAGTACAAGCCCCAAAATAGGGGATGTGCTGACTGAGCTGCAAATGTGCTGTTGGCTCCTGCCTGGACTTCATTTGTTGCTTCCCAAATCATGCCTATCTTTTGATTTGGTTAATGTTACACCGTACTGATGATTGCCAAATAGCATGAAACACGTGTATGCGGTTACTAGTTTTTTCTTTTTGTTAACTTTGAGTGTTTGCCCATTATCACCTTTTCTTATATATATATATATATATATATATATATATATATATATATATATATATATATAGCTGTTGGCAAAACGACTAATATTATATTTTCTGAAGAACTGTGAGTCCATAAGGTGGATTTGGAAAAAACATGAGTTAAAAATGTAAAACTGCGAAAATAAAAATATGATTTGTTTAAGTGTTGTTTTTCTATACAGGGTTAACTATCACTTAGTACAAAAATTTTTATGGCAGATAAAGAAAAATTAGACTTGCCAAAATAAATTTTCAAAAATTTTCTAACATTTGTCTTAAGCCTAAAAAAATTTTTTTTCAAATTGTATTAAACCCCTCAAAAAACGCCGCCTATGGACGCCCGTGCGACATGTCTAAAAATTTCGCGTATGTCAATAGCGCGGCGTTGCCACGTCTATCAATTTATCCGAGGATTCACCACAAAATTTCGATTTCCTTTTAAAAACGATTACTTTCTAAGGAACATGTAGAATGCCTATGAAACACCTACCTTACTGACATTTCCAGGATTGTTTGCACCATTTTCTGTTTTCTTGCTTTTTTACATTAAAAGTCACACAACACAACATTCACATTTTCTAAATCTGTTGGGGATCTCTTGGTTTCCCTCTGCTATTCCTTTTGTTTGAAGCGAGGTACTCAGCCTGACGACCACGACGAGGTAGATCCCCTCCGCCAGGAAAACCCCGAAGGGTAACCAAAAAATCACAACTGCACTAGCACACATTGCACAAATGCACATGCAAAGCACTACAGTAGCTGTTCAAAGAGGCCGCCGTTAACTTCGATGCACAAATTCACTCGGTTAACTAAAGAAGTCTGGATACGTGCAAAAAGTCCATGATTATTCCGGATTTGAACAGCTGCACCTTCAATTCGTTCACGTAACTGCTGCTCGTTGTCGATTTCCTGCTCGTACACAATCGCCTTCATGAATCCCCAAATACAAAAATCCATTGGATTCAAGTCTAGTGATCGCGGCGGCCATGCAATTGGCCCTCCTCTTCCGATCCAACGGTTGGGGCATTGGTCGTCTAAAAGTGCACGAACAGGTCTCGCAAAATGGGCTGGTGCACCATCGTGCATAAACCACATGTCATGTAGTACTTGTAGTGGCAAATTATCAAACAAAACATTTGTCAGAAAATACAAGTATCGTTCAGCGTTTAAATTTTCCGGTAGAATGTATGGTCCAATTAATCGATCTCCATAAACTCCTGCCCAAACATTGATGGAAAACCGACGTTGGAAATTAAACCGCCGAACAGCATGTGGGTTCTCATCGGACCAAATATGGCTGTTGTGTCTAAAAAAAAAACAACAAAAATTAGAAATATTCACAATTTTGGCGAAGGCGTTAGGATTGACATAGCCAATTTTATAATAAATAAAAAAGATAATATGGAAGAGAGAAAGCTATAAGTAAGTAAAAATTTACATACGTGTAAACCCCAGCACGTGTGAAGCAGCATTCGTCTGTCCAAAGAATGTTGAAAACAAAGTTTGGGTCTGGGCGATTCGATCACGTAGCCAAGTGCAGTAGGTCATTCTCACCGGAAAATCATTTGCTTCTAATGCTTGGACCTTTTGTATGTGATAAGGGTGAAGGCCGTTTTCCCTTAGAATCCTCCATGCCTGTAAATAATTTTATTGTTACATTTTAAATTTTATGTAGGTATTAGGTGCAAGCAAAGACAATCCCATCACATGGGATAGTCTTTGGTAGAAGTCAGTTTTATTGGTTTTATTTTACTTGCCTTGTTCTGAGATATTCCCAATCTCCTTGCAATAGCTGTAGTGCTTATGGAAGGTTGCTCGCCCACCCCTTCGAGCTTGCAAAACACCAGTGTTTCGCATACGTTGTACAATGTTCACGAAAGTACGTGGGTTAGGCATATTTGCCCTGTTAGGAAAACGAATACGGTATTCTGCTGCAGCTCGATGTGCACTTTCATCGCATCTCCCGTACATTATAACCATGTCCGTTAACTCGGCGTTCGAATACTCCGGCATTTTCACAAAGACGCTGAACGATTTGCCGCGAAAATCAAGACCAAACTGGGAAATAACGCCATGTTACATTCGCAAATGCCCTCCGTCGGCTACTAGCCAAACTTGAAAAGGTTTGTTCCAACAGGACCAATAACCGTGCTCAAGCACGTTCAGCGCATGCGCACTACCCCACTGGCTGTTCCAACTGAATTATGTACCTACCGACACGGGACGATACACGCACTGTTCCAGCCGATTTATGGATCATTTGTGTATCGTCCTTGTACGATAAAAACGGTCCCTGGTCTAAAGCAATAACCGCGTGTACTGACATGCGCAGTGTATAGTCATGTGACAGAGATAAACAATAACCTCATATTTTTGTTTTTACGTAGATGGTTTTAAATCGATGGCTGGGATCGTGTTTTTTATTTCTTGTTGGTTTTTGGCTTGTTGGGTAGGGCGGGGAATCGTTGAACAATAATTTTTTAGAGTGAAGAGTGAGGTTAGCCCACCGAACATTCGGTTAGCCACATATTAAACACGCAGGTTAGGTGGGGTCACAAAACGTGATTTGGTCGATTTGATTCACAATCCGTTCCATCTGAAATTTTCTTTGGGATCGCACATGAACGGTGCAAAACTAGCGCATGCGTTCTTTAAGGGTTATCATTTAGTTCATGTACAGTTCTGTGACGGTACGTAAATTCGAGTTGGAACAAATGATCCCAAAGAAAATTTCAGATGGAACGGATTGTGAATCAAATCGACCAAATCATATTTGTGACCGCACCTAACCTGCGTGTTTAATATGTGGCTAACCGAATGTTCGGTGGGCTAACCTCTCTCTTCACTCTAAAAAATTGTTCAACGATTCCCCGCCCTACCCAACAAGAAATAAAAAACACGATCCCAGCCATCGATTTAAAACTATCTACGTAAAAACAAAAATATGAGGTTAATGTTTATCTCTGTCACACGACCATACACTGCGCATGTCAGTACACGCGGTTATTGCTTTAGACCAGGCACCGTTTTTATCGTACAAGGACGATACACAAATGATCCATAAATCGGCTGGAACAGTGCGTGTATCGTCCCGTGTCGGTAGGTACATAATTCAGTTGGAACAGCCAGTGGGGTAGTGCGCATGCGCTGAACGTGCTTGAGCACGGTTATTGGCCCTGTTGGAACAAAGCTTGTATGTACAGTTAGTTGCCTAGCTAGGAAGTTATGAAATGACGAACGGGGCAACGCGGAGCAGTCGAAAAAACGTTTCATAGACTCGACCGGGCCGATATGTCGCTTAATTCATACCGCCGAGGCTTCAGAACAATAAATCCTTTATCTATGCTTCAGAAGAGGTTAGATGGTGGACAAGAATTCATCAGAGGAGCTCCGGGGGTATTAAGGGAGACGGCTTGTGGTGTCGCGGTAATGAGCTTTCCGCGAGACTAGGAACCGGTCCGGATACGAGCTAAGGTAAGGGGAATCTAATAGCGCTGCATCTGTACAGATTCAAATCGATTGTTATTTATGTATTTTTTAAATTTGTTTGAGTAAAAAGGTATTTTCACCGTTCCTAAATCAACGGCAACACCGCGGAAAATCACTTCAGCTGTCAGTACCTTCAGAAGCCAAATTGGATGACGTCATTAAAGGCGGGGATTTACAGGGAAAATAGGGGTCTTTACCCGTTTTTTTAAAGATCGTAAAAAAAATCTAAAAATATTTTTCTATGTTTTCTTAAGCCATCCTGCGCACGTGGTAAAATTTTTTGTACTAAGTCATAGTTAACCCTGTATAAGAGGGGGGTGATTGAACAAACTTGATCAATCTAATGCTGATTGTTAAAGGGAGTGGAGTGCTCAACACATTAATTGACAAATTGCCAATCTTACAGGCTACCAGTATTGCGGCCCTGGCACTAAATTAGAAAAACGCCTTCGAGAGGTGATTCAGGTATAAATAAAGTTGATTCAGCCTGTAGAATTCATGATATTGCTTACAGTAAAAGAAAATCTCTAGAAGAACGACACAAGGCTGATTTGGAACTGGAAAATCGTGCTTGGCACCCAGTGAAATCAAAAGATTCCAAATTTGGTGAAAAAACAGCTGCCTGGCTTATTACAAACGCAATGAAGGTTAAAAGGAAGTTGGGAATGGGTACGAAACGCCCATTTTTGTTTAGAAGAGCCATAGTGAAGAAGGTGGCTAAAGCTGTAAAAAATCCTTTACAACCAATCAGTTGAGTGAATTTAAAAAAATCATCGTTAGCGGCAGTAGGGGCAGCACGTGTACACATAAAAAAAGCTGGTGGAAAGGGTAAACTGAAAATACCTAGGATAATTCCGTTTCAAGAAAGGTCTGGAGGATTTCTACTGCTTTTACCTATACTGGGTGCTCTGAGTGCGCTCGGTTCCTTGGCGGGCGGTGCGAGCAGTATATACCCCGATTACTGTAAGAAGTCCCGATTTTGTCAGATGACGGTCTCCACAAAATCCCTAGAAATTTTCTGTTAACTATGGGCATAACAATGATATATGTGTCTCAACCAGTTAATGACGTCACTCATTGATTTATGATGAGAAAAGTTACCCAAGTGATACGAAAAAAGAACATAATAAAATAACAACTCTATTGCCAATCACGATTATACCGCTACAAACAAAAATAACTATGACTACAACTCATTTTAATAATAATTTCAAACGCCATGGAAACTCTTTCATTTTGGTATTTTGTTAAAATCAGCCACTTGCGCCAGCATCTATGGGGCGGACTCAGGCAAATTTTGTTTCGGTGTTGTGAAAGTGACAGTGAAGGTTTTCCGGATCGTTCAAAAGGGTTCAAACTTTAGGCAGTGAAAATATTCGCGGGTATTATACGTTTCGTGAGTTTTACCGTTATCTATGTTGTTCTTGTTCGTGTAATTAGTAGTTATTCATTGTGCAAATGGGCTCGTTACTGACCTGGGCTTATGACCCGGTTGCTTTTTTTGCTGCATTAATGCCAACTTAGGATGGCGAAATTACCATTTGACAGTCCCAGTAAGGACTTCTTAAAATAATTTTACTATAGCAAAAACTATAATCGACGTAAATAATGCCAAAAAGCTGATGGCAAATCGAAAGCAAGCTATGGAGTCCGTTGGTTCAGGACTTTATTTGCGTAAAAATAGGCGTGGTGGCCTTGGGTTGTTTTCAAAGAAAAAAAAACTTTTGAAGCTACCCAATAGGCCTTTAACCAATCTAGATCTTTTAAAATTCGCTAAAGACATTCCATTCTTTAGAGGTGTGTATATGAAAGATACCCTACCTAAAAAGCCTCGAAAAACGAGTCGGCCATTTTGAATTTGGATATTCAGCGAAATTCTGGATCTCATTGGGTAGCGTACCGAAAAAGAGGAAAAATATGTGTATACTTTGGCAATTTGAAACCACCAAGAAAACTCATTATATACTTAGGGAGAGACATCGAAGTAGTATAAAATAACGATTCATATCAAAACTTTAACCAAGTAAACTGCAGACATTTGTGTTTAACGCTTTTAAGGGAGAAACAAAATTTCTCGTAAACAAATAAAATCTGAAAATATGAAGTGTGTTTTTCTTTCCCCAATAATCCTCTCCTCATTTATTATCTTTACTACGTATTTAAAGTAACTCACAAACGAGATATTTCAAATTTTACTGTTCTCAGGCACTAGTGCTATTATGTTGTTTTCGTCATAATTCATATTTGTTTTCTGTCATCAGAATGTTGTACAAAATCTTTAACTCAAGGATAAGCCAGACAGTATAACTGCTTTTATATTTGTTTCCTACAACCATTGTTGTATATGGAATATTTTATTCTTGTCAGACAAATAGGTATTTTATGCATAAAATTAAAACGGAAAAATATATATGCTTTATATTCAACTAAAAATAGTTACAGAGAAATATATATACATTATGTTAAACTAAAAAAAAATACTTATTCCTATTATATACACTTATATACAAAACCTAAATCTCACTTATATCTAAATATATACATTTTATATAATATACAGGGTGTTTACTTTACTTTATAGACTATAGGAATCTTTGAAACCATTAGAGCTACAGAGTTGGTTAAATTAGGAAAAAGCTGCGCTTTTTATGGGCTTCAAGGATCTGAAAATAAATTTGAGATAGATCACACCGTTTCTGAAAACTGACGATTTCGAAAATATTTTAAGCAACTCTTGAAATTTGAACTCTTATGTTTTTGAACATGTCCTTTCCACTGATTGCATCAAAAATTTTCTAGGAGTAATAGATTTTGAGTTACAGATAGTAACGGTTTCAAAGATCCCTATAGCGTACACGATAAAGTAAACGCCCTGTATATAATATATAAGGATTGGATGAAGAATTACATGCGTCAATAGACCAAAAACTTGTGAATGCTAAAGACCAAGTAAAACAATTGTACAATTGACTTTTTACGTGTTTGAAGTCATTGATATCTTTTTTTAATATCTCCCCATTGTTTTCCTCCCGTTGTTTTCTTCTTTGCAACTCTGCTATTTGGTCAGCTATACTTCTAACTACCCTAGCATTGTCTTCAAGTTGTGCTTCAAGATTACTCCTTCCGAGAGCTGCCAAATTTTCAGGGTTCATCGTCGGTGGCGTCACGCCCGCATCCCTCGAAGAGGCCTAAGCGGGTTGGGGCGATTGTGACCCCACCGAACAGCTCTCAGAAGTTTGTTCCTCTAGCTGTGAGAAGGAAATAATAATAATAATAATAATATAAATTATTAAAATTCATTGTAGGAGATGCATCGGTAGTGGATGACAGATGCAGATACGGGTGCCCAACTTCAGAAACAATCCAGCACATAACAGGAGGATGTCAGATGTTTGTATCAACGGAATATAAGAACGACACGATTCGGTTGCCAAGATCTTGCACCAGGAACTGGCGGAAAAGCTGCTGCTTGTGCAGGCAGAGAGGGTCCCATATTACAACTACACACCTGAGCCTGTTCTTGAGAACAGCAACTACAAGATGTACTGGGATCGTACAGTTCTGACAGATCAACGAGTTGCCCATAACAGACCGGACCTTATAATAGTTGATAAAATTTCTAGGCAGACAACTCTGATTGATGTGGCCATCCCGAACAACAACAACCTGCGTGTGAAGCAAGTCGAGAAGATCGCGAAGTACAGAGATTTAGAAGAACGAATTAGAAGGCAATGGGAAATGGAGAACGTCCAGACGATTCCAATCATCATGTCAACAACTGGTGTTATACCAAAAAGTTTGCTGAGAAACATCAAGGAGCTGGGTCTAACTGATAGTCTTTACAGGTCCATGCAGAAAGCGGTACTACTTGCGACAGCCCGAACCGTCAGGAAATTCATGGGGAATGCAGGATCATCCAACAACATCAATGTCACCTAAGGCCCGATAACATGGCAAGGGTCTCGTCCGAGCCAGATCCTTTTGGTATCCGGGATACCCGGGATCTGAGTGAATGTTCCCCGTAGAGGGAGTGCGAATGCCTTTTGGCTAAGTCGAGATAATAATAATAATAATAATAATAATAATAACTCATAAACATCATCCCCGTAGCGCCGTAGAAAGAACAACTCTGCCACGTCAACTAGGAGGAAGGGGATTGGCAGATCTCAGCAAGCAATTGGACCAACAAATATTAAATCTGCGTAATTATTTCTACAGGCAGGCCAACAGCTCCACACTACATAGGGCTATATGCGGAGCAGACGTCTCAACACCGCTACGTCTGACGGAACACGAGCGTCAAAATCACCACCGAACCGACAACGATAAACTACAGAGGTGGTTGGGGAAGCCGCTGCACGGGAGGCATCCTAATGAGGTTAACCAGGAACATGTCGACAAGTTAGCGTCGAACTATTGGCTGACCTCGGGACGAATGTTCCCCGAGACGGAAGGCTTCCTACTGGCCATACAAGATCAGGTTATACCAACTCGCAACTACCTAAAATTCATTGTAGGAGATGCATCGGTAGTGGATGACAGATGCAGATACGGGTGCCCAACTTCAGAAACAATCCAGCACATAACAGGAGGATGTCAGATGTTCGCATCAACGGAATATAAGGAACGACACGATTCGGTTGCCAAGATCTTGCACCAGGAACTGGCGGAAAAGCTGCTGCTTGTGCAGGCAGAGAGGGTCCCATATTACAACTACACACCTGAGCCTGTTCTTGAGAACAGCAACTACAAGATGTACTGGGATCGTACAGTTCTGACAGATCAACGAGTTGCCCATAACAGACCGGACCTTATAATAGTTGATAAAATTTCTAGGCAGACAACTCTGATTGATGTGGCCATCCCGAACAACAACAACCTGCGTGTGAAGCAAGTCGAGAAGATCGCGAAGTACAGAGATTTAGAAGAACGAATTAGAAGGCAATGGGAAATGGAGAACGTCCAGACGATTCCAATCATCATGTCAACAACTGGTGTTATACCAAAAAGTTTGCTGAGAAACATCAAGGAGCTGGGTCTAACTGATAGTCTTTACAGGTCCATGCAGAAAGCGGTACTACTTGCGACAGCCCGAACCGTCAGGAAATTCATGGGGAATGCAGGATCATCCAACAACATCAATGTCACCTAGGGCCCGATAACATGGCAAGGGTCTCGTCCGAGCCAGATCCTTTTGGTATCCGGGATACCCGGGATCTGAGTGAATGTTCCCCGTAGAGGGAGTGCGAATGCCTTTTGGCTAAGTCGAGATAATAATAATAATAATAATAATGCATGGTACGCATGGAGAGGCTTGACTTGTGACAGGGGCAGACCTACGGGTGTTACAATCCCGCGATATCCAGTTGCGCAGGGAGGGGTCTAGCCGGTGACGGGGGCAGATCCACGGGTGTGACAATCCCGCGCTCCCCAGTTGCGCAGGGATGGGTCTGGCCTGTGAGAGGGGCAGATTCACGGGTGTAACGATCCCGCGATTCCCAGTTATGCATGGAGAGGCTTGGCCTGTGACAGGGGCAGACCTACGGGTGTGACAATCCCGCGATATCCAGTTGCGCAGGGAGGGGTCTAGCGGGTGACGGGGGCTGATCCTCGGGTGTGACAATCCCGCGACTCCCAGTTACACAGGGATGGGTCTAGCCTGTGAGAGGGGCAGATCCTCGGGTGTAACGATCCCGTGTTTCCCAGTTAACGCAGGGAGGGGTTTGGCCGGTGACAGGAGCAGATCCTCGGGAGTAACGATCCCGCGTTATCCTAGTTGACCCGTATGGGTAGCGGGTTAGAATACTCCTATGGAATGGAGAATAATAGAATAATTTTCATAGGGCCGCTGCGGGTGATCGCCAGGGCATGTCTGGAGCCGGCGCTGTGCATGACAGTGAGCGGGACGTCGGTGACAGGGCGCTGATGAGGCGGGCCCCTGTTGCACAAACAGCTACAGCCCAGCAACACGAACATCTACAACATGGGATCCAAACGAGAACTAGGGTTCCACCCACCGAAGGTGCTGCGCGGGAACTTCAGCCAGCGTTCACTCAGGCGGGATTACAACGACGACGCATGAAATGGAGTGGGTCCATGAATGAATCGATAATGCGTATTTTTTACAGGGTGACAAACTTAGGACAAGAGATGATCGGCTACTGACAACAACTGCATGCCGAGTTCTGCAGGGAGTTTCCACACATGCAAGTGTCTGAACAAAGAGTGTCAGATAAGTATCTAACTATTCTAAGAAATAACCGAATTCCAGAAACGCGACTTAACGCTATAAAACGGGAAGTTGAGCTAGAGATCCATGGCGAACATATAGACATAGACAACACCAACGGGGAAATTCAAGTGCCTGGACCACAACAAGAAGCCGGAACGGCAGAGCGAACAACTGAGAATCGGGAAATTCAAGTGCCTGGACCACAACAAGAAGCCGAGATGGCGGGACGAACAACTTAGAATCGGGAATCAGTTAACGGAGAACACTTTGAAAGCCTAGACACACAGCTGAGAAGGGCGGTATTGCGATACGAAGGCACAGACCCACTGAGCAGACCACCGCTACCAAGATTGAATTCTTCCAGGAAGCTTGCAATCAAGCTCGATATTATGAACACCAGAATTTTACCCAACTATGTTTCAGTAACACCAACATTAGAACATATGCACATGTTAATCTACTGTGCCGCAACGGCCATCATCACTGCAATGGGAGCCAAGATCCGGACGGCTCAAGAGTTAAATCGTGCAAGACCAGAACCACGAATGGCTCAATGGGAGATGCGACTAAATCGGAAGATCGAGAGTCTCCGTAAAGACATAGGACAAGTAACGGAATATATCAGAGGAGTTAGAACTAGAAAGATCCAGAGGGCGGTGCAGGCAATAATGAGCCGCACCCAAATGCATTCTCAGCGTGACCCCACGAACATCACTGCTCAACAATGTCTTGATACATTAAAACAAAAACTTTCTGTTTTCGCAGGGCGTCTGAGGAGATACAAGGCTAGTAACAACAGGAAACGAGACAACAAACTTTTTGAACGATCAGAAAAAGTTTTCTACCGTACTTTGAATTCTAGCGCCGATGCCACAAATACGAGTTACCCTAGCAGAGAACAGGTCGACGGTTTCTGGAGAAATCAGCTTGCCACACCAGGTCCATGCAATGTCAGTGCAAGCTGGATCAGTGAAGAACGCGAGATGGGCCGGAACTATAGCCAGATGCAACACGAGCAATTCACAACCGATGAGGTCTCCAATGTCATCAAGAATTCCCACAACTGGAAGGCACCAGGTCCAGATCATCTCCAAAATTATTGGATTAAGAAGTTGTGGTGCACGCATGAACAAATAACTACCTTCATTAATGAAGTCTTGCTCGATCCTCTGAAAATGCCATTGTTTCTTACACAGGGTGCCACCTACTTGTTACCAAAAGACCAGCGGAATACGGATAACCCTGCCAAGTACCGCCCAATAACCTGCTTGCCTACGCTGTACAAGATAATCACTTCTTGCCTTACGCAGCGAATATATGCTCACTGCGAGCGGAACAACATCATGGCAATGCAGCAGAAGGGCTGCGCGAAGGGCGCAATGGGATGCAAAGAGCAACTCATCATAGACTCTGTCATCTGCAACCAGGCTCATTCCAAGCAACGAAACCTCCACATGGCTTATGTGGACTACAAAAAAGCATTTGATTCCGTACCTCACGACTGGCTCACAGGTATCTTAAAGCTGTATAAAATAGATCATCATACAGTTTCCTTTTTAGAACACGTTATGACAACCTGGCGCACTAAGATACAACTCAGAACCGCAAACAGTAACATCGAGACCGACACAATCAACATCCGAAGAGGGATTTTCCAAGGAGATTCACTCAGTCCACTGTGGTTCTGCATGGCGATGAACCCTCTATCACATCGGTTGAACTCTACAAAATATGGCTTCGCTATCAAAAGCAACAACGCAGAAGCGATCAAGTTGAATCACCTATTATATATGGATGATTTAAAACTGATGGCCGCAACCAAAAACCAACTAACGCAAATGCTTAAAATTGTAGAGGAGTTCTCCAGAGACATCGGAATGCTGTTTGGACTGGACAAGTGCCGCACCCTTAATATCATCCGGGGAAAGCTCGAACAAAGCGCACACGAGATGCAGGACGGCCAGGAGATCGAAGCAATGATCATGGGAGATACATACAAGTATCTCGGGATGAAACAAGCTCAAAGGATAGACCATCGAACAATGAAGACTGATTTAACGAATTAATTCATCAAGAGAGTAAGACAAGTAGTGCGAACTGATCTTAACAGCAGGAATTTGTTTAAGGCCCTGAACACGTATGCGTGCTCTGTACTCAGCTACTCGTTCGGAATAGTGAGTTGGAGCAACACGGACATCAACAACCTGCAACGAAAAGTTAGGACGCTACTGACAAAAGCTCATAAACATCCCCGTAGCGCCGTAGAAAGAACAACTCTGCCACGTCAACTAGGAGGAAGAGAATTGGCAGATCTCAGCATATTAAATCTGCGTAATTATTTCTACAGGCAGGCCAACAGCTCCACACTACATAGGGCTATATGCGGAGCAGACGTCTCAACACCGCTACGTCTGACGGAACACGAGCGTCAAAATCACCACCGAACCGACAACGATAAACTACAGAGGTGGTTGGGGAAGCCGCTGCACGGGAGGCATCCTAATGAGGTTAACCAGGAACATGTCGAAAAGTTAGCGTCGAACTATTGGCTGACCTCGGGACGAATGTTCCCCGAGACGGAAGGCTTCCTACTGGCCATACAAGATCAGGTTATACCAACTCGCAACATACCGGAGCCTGTTCTTGAGAACAGCAACTACAAGATGTACTGGGATCGTACAGTTCTGACAGATCAACGAGTTGCCCATAACAGACCGGACCTTATAATAGTTGATAAAATTTCTAGGAATACAACTCTGATTGATGTGGCCATCCCGAACAACAACAACCTGCGTGTCAAGCATGTCGAGAAGATCGCGAAGTACAGAGACTTAGAAGAAAGAATTAGAAGGCAATGGGAAATGGACAACGTTCAGACGATTCCAATCATCGTGTCAACAACTGGTGTCATACCAAAAAGTTTGACGAGAAACATCAAAGAGCTGGGTCTAACTGATAATCTTTACAGGTCCATGCAGAAAGCGGTACTACTTGCGACAGCCCGAACCGTCAGGAAATTCATGGGGAGTGCAGGAACGTCCAACAACATCAATGTCACCTAAGGCCCGATAACATGGCAAGGGTCTCGTCCGAGCCAGATCCTTATGGTATCCGGGATACCCGGGATCTGAGTGAATGTTCCCCGTAGAGGGAGTGCGAATGCCTTTTGGCTAAGTCGATATATAATAATAATAAGAATAATGTCGGCTACCGACAACAACTACATGCCGAGTTCTGCAGGGAGTTTCCACACATGCAAGTGTCTGAACAAAGAGTGTCAGATCAGTATCGAACTATTCTAAGAAATAACCGAATTCCAGAATCGCGACTTAACGCTATCAAACGGGAAGTTGAGCTGGAGATCCATGGCGAACACATAGACATAGACAGCAACAACGGGGAAATCCAAGCCTCGAGGAACCGTGCCAAAATCCGTCAGTCAAATAAGTATTGCCGTTAACCGAACTATACCTAGAGTTATCACAGAGCACCGGAAGCACCGAAGCAGGAAAAAAGTAAATTGCATTTCCCTTTTTATCCGAAGTAAGGGGGGAATGTAACGAAGTTACCGCGCTTTTCCCTTAATTTTCCGCTTACATCTTACCACTAAATCCTAGTCGGCAATTGTGACTCCTCGTCACCATTTGCGGGTTCGCCTAATCCGCCCGAACCGATGATAGATGGCATCGCGGACTACATCTAACTGCCGGGCCCTAGTTCTCTAGAAATGAGACCTCGACCGTCCGGTCCGTTTGGTGTCTTCCGCCGATGACCTATTAGGTAGACCAGACCGATACTGGGAGTACGCTTTCCAGATAAAGCTGGTATCTTGCATAGTGTTGTAATTTCCCGAAGTGAGACCCAGCTTAGTCGATTAACCCGTTTCGCAAACCGTTAGTCTGCTGTTCGCCCGGCGCTGGTAGGATCTCACCGCTAGTAACTAATATCAATTGGAATAAATACCACCTAGCCGATGGAACCCGTATCTCCGGTAGCTTAGATGGTTAAGTGCCTACGGCCACAGTGGGAGTCCCGGGTTCGTGGAGTGCATTTTTTTTTCAATTGACATCCTTTACCTGATATACCGCTAAAATATCCTTTAGAAGAAATAATGAAAGAAGACCTAATAAAATAATTCAATGGTTATACACAGTAATTTATTAATAGTGAATGTTGAAATGACGGTATACTTGCCCTTTTGTAATAACATAACAAATATGCTAGCAGAAAATACATTACGAATTAATATTCCACACAGAACACATAAAGATCTGACTATTACAAAAAGTGGCGCATACTAAATATGTAGGAATAACAATGGATAGTTATTTAAAATGGAACCACCACACCCAAGCAATCGCAAAAAAATAAAATAACTCCTCTATCTTAAAAAAAACGAAACCAATATTACAGATTCAACAACTTAGAGTGATTCTGCCTTAGTTCAGTCGTTACTGACATATGGTATTGTTGGACGGGGTGGGACTTACAAATGCCA
Organism: Pseudeuparius sepicola; assembly: GCA_963920635.1. NCBI lineage: Eukaryota > Metazoa > Arthropoda > Insecta > Coleoptera > Anthribidae > Pseudeuparius > Pseudeuparius sepicola. The sequence goes on along the minus strand of OY987302.1, from coordinate 37,092,064 downwards.
TCTGGAACAAGTCGCAGTTATCCAAAAGTCCATTATAAAAATTATGTATAATTTTGATCGGCAATATCCCACAGACCAACTTTTCCAAGATACTTCTTTTGCAAATGTTTGCACCAGATGAAAAAATTGTTATAATTAGATTTTTTGAAAATCTTATTTCGAAATATGTTGGTGCATGTTTTGAGTTATTAAACCAATGTGTTCGTTTTGTATTATTGCGCCTATATGCCAATTTTCAGAAGGATATCGAAAACAGAAAACAGGTCCATGGCCTACAAATTTTGTTTGGAAAACAAGTACATTTTACCAACCTTAGTTTGTCCAAATTGATTATAAAATGAAATTTAAATTATTACTTATACATTTGCAATTATTTTGTGCAACGCAAAAATTATTGCACACAGTAGCCATCAGTTCTATAGCACTAAATCCTTATCTAAGATTATGCTATTTCCAACTTTAGCAACTAAACTGCTTCGAGAAGAAAGTCTGCACAATTTTTTAAAACTTCCTAGTTATTTTAAGTTACTAATATTGGTAAATAAGATTCTGTAGGTATGCCCACTAATAAAATTAGTATTGCACCAGTCAGTACATAAGAGGAATATAAATAGTTATAAAAAATAATAAATTTACCAACATTAGGAAATAAAATTAAAAAAAAAAATAAAATCTGAAACTTTACAGTTTGAAAGTAAGAAAATTATAAAAACTCACTATTATAAATTTATCCAATTTCAATAAAATATTTATCTTTCCTAATTTATTTTTGTATACAATACTTAAAATCCGTAGTTTAATCGATGAAATATATTAAATTTCCTCTGTAATCACCTCCTGCTGCCTAGTGAAAATGAGAATATTTCCGGAATTTTTTTGAGTTGCCATGACAACGAAACAAAAAACGAGCCTCTGGTAGGTTTAAAAAGGAAGGTTAAATTTTTGTGTTGTCAATAAATTTGAAAAGCGAAAAAAGAGGCGCGCTGGATTTAAATGCGAAGAAACAAAAAGTAATTGAATATTCAAACGTTTTCGCGCGCTCTACCGGCTGAAATAATAACTAATGGGACAGAGCTGTAACATAAGTCGATAGAAAATTTTCTGCACTACAATTTTTGATTGAAGTATTTTTCCTATATAATGCGTAGTTTTCGAGTAAAAGCGCAAAAAACAACGAAAAATCACGAAAATTCGTAAATTTCCATTCCCCCTCCTGAGCGCCAAGCCCTGGGCGACTTTGCGTGCGGACATTCTTTTTACAATGTCAAAAGTCAAAACCTACCTTTTCCAACATGTTAGGTTGTTGTAGTTTTTGCAGTCGCTAAAACGTGTTTTTGATGTCTAATTCCATTGGACTAGTTATTCAGAAAATGCAGGCTTTGCAAATTTGAAAAAATTCGGGTATGTTCCTGGGGAGAAAATAATTGATGATGTCGTCAATCCTAGTTCAAAAATTCTCAAAATATTTTTTTCGCGCAAAATAAGCCTTACAATGGCTTCATTTAAGACTAACGTTTCAAATATTGTTTTTCGTTTTTCTATTGTTTGCAACAGCCCTGAGATGCCAACTCTGTATAATGAAATATGACAACAGCGCTCATCTTCCAACCATGAGCGTCGATGTACTCGGGTGATAAGGTTGATTTGTCCCAGTTTTTCCATTTTAGTTTGCCTCCTCCACTGCGTGAGGTTCAAATGTGGTGTTTCCTAAACATGAGGCATAAATTTAAGGGGATACCCCTAGGGTCAAAAGGTTCCTATGAACATATTCCCAGAATTGCTTAATTTCCGAAATACAGGATGTTAAAGTTTTGTAAAAATATATTTTTATTACTATCAAGGAATTGTTTTGAATAAATAAATTGTATTGTATAAATTGCAAAATCTACTGGGTGTTATTATTTTTGAGTAAAATTTCAAGCGACCTGTCCCATGGACAGGTACCGCAAGTCACGTGGTCAATTCTTGTGACGTCATTTTTCATCCTCCGACAAGCACAAATCGATGGCAAAGTCAAATTTTCATTTTATCCAAAAATAAATAAAAATCCCTTATGGTGCGTACTTTATTGGTCACACTGTACATATATGTTTATAGGAACTTTTTTCTTATTTTGACCCAAAGAATATCCTCTTAAATTTGTGCCTCATGTTTAGGAAACACCGTGTATAGGGCGGGAGTGAGTTATGGACTGGCTTGTTTTAAAATGTAAATAAGTGTTATTAGTTCATGTAAACAAAGGTATGAATCAAATTTGTTTTGTTTCAGGTCTTAGGATACGGATAGTGAATCTATTCCTCAAATTGCTCACGTGTGCTTTTTATATAGTAAGAGTCGTCGCGGACCTCGATCCTATATATGCCAAATGGTAAGTTGGAAACAAAATATATATTAGCAGAATTAGCTCCTGGAGAGAGTAAGAGTTATTCACTACAATATATTAAATGACTAGTCAGTCATTTAATATATTATGACTAGTCAGTCGTTTAATATATTATGACTAGTCAGTCATTTAATATATTATGACTAGTCAGTCATTTAATATATTATGCTATTTTCAATGATTAGAACAATTTTATCTCTTCTAGATTAGTTCACGTATGAAAAAATGGGAATGCAAAAAACCCTAACTTTCCATTACAATCGTGCTTTGAGCCATTCTAAAATTGGTTTCGAAGGATTGTTGCTTTGACCCTGTATAAAAACTATTTACCTATAACATAAATAGTATTTGGCATAAGTAATAAATTTATCATTGTTTAGCAGACACTCACTCAGGCAGATAATTAGACGATCAAAGGAACTTCCATCCATCATTTTGAATACCATGTACCTAGTACTCGTATATCTGCTCATTTCTATGCATAAGACTTAAAGACTTAAAGATAGAAAATGTTTAGCCCTACTACCCGTCGGCCCGGATGCACCGACGGGGCTATTCCATATATAGTTTTTGTGCAGTGAGACTGGGCCAACTGGCAAAAGGGTAATGATTCTTGGGACTGTACTCCTCATATAATTATAGGATCGAACTTCAGGTAAGTTCTTCTGGTCGTCTAATTATATTTCAGCGAGAAGTCCTCGATATCATTTTGGTGGGTCGCGGAATTTTGTTCGAAAACATTTGTTCGAAAAAACATCTGTTCGAAAAAACATCTCTTCGAAAAACATCTGTTTGAAAAAACATTTGTGCGAAAAACATTTACTCGAAAAACATCTGTTCGAAAAAACATGTGTTCGAAAAACATCTGCTCGAAAAACATCTGTTCGAAAAACATCTCTTCCAAAAACATCTGCTCGAAAAAACATTTGTTCGAAAAACCATTTGTTCGAATAAAAAAAGATTTGTTCGAAAAAACATTTGTTTAATTTAATAAGAGATACTTGCGCAAAATATACAGGGTATCTCAAAAAACTGTGACTCTAACGCGGTCCAAATATACAGGATGTCTAAAAAATATTTTTAGACGCCCTGTATATTTTGTGTTTCAAAAAACTGTGACTCTCATTTGCTGCCAAACCTACTCTGGCGGATTCCAAAGAAGCTACAAATCGAGATGCCTCTTATTCAAACAGTGTTGCAGTACATATTGGGCTGCCAGACCGCGTTCTTACGGCCAGGCTTTCACATTTCAAACCTACTCCTCTGACCAATTCCAATGAAGCTACAAACCGAGATGCCTCTTATTCAAGCAGTGTCACAGCACCTACATGGCTGCCAGACCGAGTTATAGCCAGGCTTTCACATTGTCGGAAAGGATCCCAAGTTTTCAAAGATATGCAACATTATAGTCTTCTCTTACCCTTTTGTGAAATATCACCTTAAATACATATAATGCTTTTAATAAGGGTAATATTGGAGAGAGAGTACTTTAAGGAAGTGTTTCTTGCATCTAATTAAATGAAATAAATGTTTTTTCGAATAAATGTGTTTCGAATAAATGTTATTCGAACATGTTTTTTCGAACAGATGTTTTTCGAACAAATTTCCGCGACCCCTTTCAAATGAGATGAGGGGCCCACTTCTATAATTATACAAATCCATAAAATATTTATTTTTGGAGATATTCGCCTGATGTTAGGACCGCTACGATTTTTTATACCCCTGATTTTCACTAAAACCTACGGAAGCGTAGAAGGGAAACCTTTTTTCCTTTTTTTGTCAGAAAAATTTCGAGTTCAAACTATATATACAGTGCTTTTCATTAAGTTTGCAACAAATAATGGGAAAAAATTGTATTTCTGTATTTTTTGAAAATCTGATTTTGGGATATGTTGGTGCATGTTTTGTTTACACTATTGCGCCTAAAGAGGGTCGTGACGTCACAGCCCTTGCCTGTTAAATTTGACACTTAAAATAAAAAAATTAGGAAAAATCAGGTTTGTCTTGAAAATATCGGAAAAAGTTATTAAGAAAATGTGTTTTTATTGTATTATTTTGTCCATATGCAAATTTTCAGAAGGATATCAGAATATTCGGGTTTCTTACTTGATATTCCTGGAATTGAAACTGAATCCATAAAATTCGATACAAAACTGTACCTTATAATTTTGTTTCACTGAATTTCAAAATATGGATGTATTTGATGTAAAAATATTACAACACTGGCACAGGGAATAAACTCATCTTAATATGAAAGAGTCTTTGCACCAAGATTGCGTTCTTACACAATAGCTATTTTAAAAAATCTCATGTTTCTCCTTAACTTTGCATTGAAATTTATTTGTATTGTTATGATTTAGTAAAAGAGCAACCACTAAATAAGTTTCTTCGGTTATTTGCGGGAAAAAAATATCGAGTACCGATTTGAAGAAAAATAATTAAGAAAAAACGAACATCGTGATATCCTTCTCAAAATTTGCATAGGTACACAATAATGCAATACAAACACATTTTCTTAATAACTTTTTCCGATATTTTCAAGGAAAACCTGATTTTTTCCAATTTTTTATTTTAAATGTCAAATTTGACAGTCATGGGCTGTGACGTCACGGCCCTTTTTAGGCGCAATAGTGTAAACATAACATGCACCAACATATCCCAATATCATAATTTTCAAAAAATATAATAATACAAATTTTTCCCATTTGGTGCAAACTTTATGAATAGCACTGTATATATACAGGGTGTTCCTTAATGACATGTCAATATTTAAGGGGGTGATTCTTGGACCCATTTTAAGAAAAAACTTCATATGAACGTATGTCGTAAACGTCCTAACTTTTAAGATATATAATTCTATTTTTTGAAAATCTGACTTTGGGATATGTTGGTGCATGTTTTTTTTACACTTTTACACACGAACCTAAAGAGGGTCGTGACGACACAGCCCATGCCTGTCAAATTTGACATTTAAAATAGAAAATTTGGAAAAATCATATTTGCCTTGACAATATCGGAAAAAGTTATTAAGAACATGTGTTTGTATTGCATCGTTGTGCCTCTTTGCAAATTTTCAGAATTACATCACGATGTTTGTATTTTCTTCATTATTTCTCTTCAAATCGGTACTCGACATTTTTTCTGCAAATAACCGAAGAAACTTTAATAGTTGCTCTTTTACTAAATCATAACAATACAAATAAATTTCAATGCAAAGTTAAGGAGAAACATGATATTCTTTAAAATAGTTATTGTGTAAGAACCCAATTTTGGTGCAAAGTCTCTTCCATTTTAAGATAAATTTATTCCCTGGGGCAGTGTTGTAATATTTTTACATAAAATACATCCATATTTTGAAATTCAGTGAAACAATATTATAAGGTACAGTTTTGTATCGAATTTCATGGATTCAGTTTCAATATTAGGAATATCAAGAAATAAAAACCAATATCCTGGTATCTTTCTAAAAATTTGCATAGGACCACAATAATGCAATACAAACACATTTTCTTAATAACTTTTATGTTCCCAATTTTTTATTTTAAATGTCAAATTTGACAGGCAGGGGCTGTGACGTCACGACCCTCTTTAGGCGCAAGCACCAACATATCCCAAAATCAGATTTTCAAAATACAAAATAATACAATTTTTCCCCTTTGGTGCAAACTACAGGGTGTTATTACATGGCCAAACTTGAAGGGGTGATTCTTTGAATGATTTTAAGACAAAAAGTTTATATAAACATAGGTCCGTTATCGCTTTGTTTTCAAGATACAGGAGGGAGTCAATTTTTTTAAAAAAATCTTTTTTCAACATCTTATTAATCCTTTAGCCGATTTTGTTTAAATCTGGCAGTGTCATTTACGGTAGAGAGGGGTAATTTAGCCCTAAGTAGATTCAAATTATTAAGTCCATTGGCGTCCCGTGGGCACCGTGACCAATATTTTTGAAAAAAAGATGTGCGCCACAGACTTTTTTTAAAATTTTTATATTTTTCTCGCATTAAGGAACTAAGAGTACAACTTTTTGGTCTCTTGAATTTTTTTTGTATCTGGCTTCGTTTTCAAGAAACAAAATAAAAACCACTTTATTATTGCATGTCATTACTTTGTTGTTGCATTGCTGCTTTCTCGAAAACGAAGCAAGATACGAACCAGATTAAAAAAACCAAAAAGTTGTATTTTTAGTTGCTTAATGCGGAAAAATAGAAAAGTTTTAAAAAAGTCAGTGGTGCACATTTTCTTTTTCTAAAAAATATTGGTTAAGGGACGCCACTGGGCTTAACAATAATTGTAATCTACTTTTATATTTTTTTCATATTAAGCAACTAAGAGTACAACTTGTTCGTCCCTTGATTTTTTTTTGTGTCTTGCTTCGTTTTCGAGAAAAAAATAAAAACAACTTTATTGCATGTCATTGCTTTGTCGTTGCATTGCTGCTTTCTCGAAAACGAAGCAAGATACGAACAAGATTCAGGAGACCAAAAAGTTGTATTCTTAGTTGCTTAATGCGAAAAAAAAAATAAAAGTTTTAAAAAAGTCAGTGGCGCACATTTTCTTTTTCTCAAAAATATTGATTAAGGGACGCCACTGGACGTTTCTGTACGAGGTGGTCTAATCTGAATATTTTGTAAAATTTTAATTTTAGGTTTCGTTATACATATTTTTTAAACTTCGAGAAACATCGTCAGGGTTTAGAGAAAATCTGTGAAAAGTTCAGGTTCTAAGTTATCTGGGGCATTAGGGTCAATGTTTTCTAAAAATTTGTCAATTTTAGTGTTAATATCTGCAGGATTATTAACTACAGATTAGGTTTCAAGGGCGTTTAATAAAATTCGCGGAAGGGCGTCCGCTTTAGTATTTTGTTTACCTTTATTATAAATTATTTCGAAATCGAATTCTTCAAGTCTAGGTCTCCAACGGATTAATTTTGAATTAGGTTCCTTCAGGTTAAAAAGCCAAACCAGCGGTCTATGGTCTGTGTAAATCTATTATTCTACCGAATAAATATCGACGAAAATATTTGTATGACCAAACAATGGCAAGCAGTTATTTTTCTATTGTGGATTATTTTTGTTTTATTCAAAGTTCTGGAAGCGTACGCAATGGGGTTGTCGTTGCGAGGTGTTTCTTGTGATAGAACAGCCACCAAGCATCTGTTGTTAAAACAAATCCTTTTGTCCAATCAGGGTATTTTAAAATAGGTGAATTAATGAGAAATTCTTTCAATTTATTAAAATATGCTATAAATTCGGGAGAGTGTTTGACATTGGCGTTCTTTTTAAGACAAATTGTTAAAGATTTCGTGATATTAGCAAAATCCTTGATAAAACGTCGATAGTATCCTGCCAATCCAAGAAAGGATTTGATTTCTTTTTGGGTGGTAGGTATTGGGAAATTTTTGACAGCTTTTTCTGTTACTACTTGTTTTAAATATGAGACTTCTTTCCGGAGAAACTCACATTTATCGAGTTGCACTTTAAAATTGGAATTTCTTAGGCGATTAAATACAGCAGTTAATTTTTCAATGTGTTCTTTGAGCGAAGTAGAAAAAATGATAATATCATCGAGGTATACAAGGCAATATTTATACTGAAGGCCACGGAGTACATTATTCATAACTCTTTGGAAAGTACTGGGAGAGTTTTTAAGAACAAATGGCATGCGTTTAAATTGATAGTGTCCAGTGTCTGTAGAAAAAGCCGTTTTGGGTATATTTTCTGGCGACATCTCGATCTAGTGGAAACCGTTTGCTAAATCGAGGGTTGGAAAGTAGTGAGCTTTGCCTAATTTGTCAAGTATCTCTGTGATATTCGGCAATGGAAATTTATCGTCTATAGTTTTTAAATTTAGATTTCGAAAATCAATTACAATGCGCCATTTCTTTTTTTCGGGATGTGTCTATTTTTTTGGGTACAATCTAAATAGGGCTGTTCCAGGGAGAGTTTGAGTGTTCTATAATTCCGTTTTTTAGCATTTAAATAATTTGAGAATTTAATTCTGGTTTGTGTATTTCAGGGTATCTATAGGCCTTTGTGTATATAGGTCTATCGTCCGTTAGGTCAATTTTATGTTTACTTTCATTTGTGACAGTCAGTGGTGTCCCTTCACAATAAAAAATGTCACGAAATTCAAAGCAAATTTTTCTTATAGCATAGTATTCTTCCGAGTTACAATGATTTAATCGCAAATTTTTTCGTTTGGGTTTGTTATTGTCGTAAGAGCGAAAGAATCTACTACATTTACTATTCTGTACAGTGCGAGGAGGAACAGTAATTTGCGTCGGTTTAAAATGTATTTTTTTTATTAATTTGAGATTTAATATTTGACTGACAAATTTCATTTTTGAGGTGTGTAATGTAGAGGGATAGATACTTCGTCAAGTTCTAAATTGTTTTTTCCTATTTGAATATTAGTGTCGAATTTTTTTAAAAGATCAATTCCTAATAGTCCGTCAAATTTGGGTGAAAAATCAAAAAGAAAGTACTTGTGGTACCCTAATTTTTGAAAAATAGGAAAGAAAGGAATTTCCGCTACTTCGTCGTGAAATGAGGTGGCGTGTGTACTTCTAACAGAAAATATTTCGTTTTGAATATATTGTGGATAAATTTTATAAGCTAATTCGGGTTTAATAAAGCTTCTGACGCTACCTGTATCTACTAAAAATTTAGCATAACCTAATTTGGGAATAATACTATAGGGAAGTTCGGTTCTTTCATAATTATTGAGATAAATTATCTCATATTGTCTAAATTCGGTGCCTACTGAAAATTTTGAGAATTTTGGAGGTCATTATATTTTTTGTCATAGTCTTAGGAGTCATAATTAGGGGTTGAGTAATATTCTGTGGGATAGTAATCGTTAAAATCTTCACATTCAGCGTTTGATTCTGGATAGTATTGATAGGGGTTATTGATATTATTTATTTCATCTTCTGGACAAAATTCGGTTTGTTCAGGGTTGTCAATAGTTGAGTTCTGTTGTTCAACTAAGTGGTTATTTAAAGGATGTTCTCTAATAGATCGAAATTTTGGTTTAAAGGGTTGTTTTGTTTGCCGAGTATACATTTTTGATACCGTGCTTGGAGTTGTCGTATCCATGGGTTCTGGTTTAAAATCAGAATTATTTATAGGTTTAAATTGTAATGTTGACATTTTACTTCTGGGTGGATTTGGAAAATTGTTAAATTATCCTGACTGAATTTGATTTGAAAATCTCGGCGTATTATTTTGGAAATTAGGTTGAAACAAAGGTTGTTGTTGAAATGCTAGTCTAAAATAATTTGGCTGGGGATACAATTTTGAAGGTTGAGGAACAAACATTGGTTGTGGTTGAGACGTAGGTCTGAAATTAGTCTGAGTCATTGTTCGTGGTAAATTTTGTAGAGTACTTGCCTTGTTATTAGATCTAGGAGAATAAATAGGTTGTGGTTTTGGTGGTAAAGAATATAAATGAGAGCGATTCCTAAATAAAAGGAAATTTTCTTCTTAATTATGGACTTCAGGCGATGCTGTCCTTCTGCCCGTACCAATAGGGTGATGAGCGATGCGTGTCTCGTTCCCTTGGTCGATCAACACATGGGCTTCAGGAGATTTGTGTCCTTCCGTCCCTACCAATAGGGCTGGAGGCGTTGTTTGTTCCTGCTTCTCTGGTCTGCGAGCCTTCTTCTTGGAGCAACAAAATTTTGCCGTAGGGTCGTTCGTTAGCAAACCGTAAAAACGGACCGAATAATCGCGACGCGAGGATTCGATCAACCAATCCTACCGCCGACTGCGCCAGTTTTCGCAGAGCAGAAAACGAATTTATTTAAAAAAAAAATATTTCTCACAAGGTGTGAAGATAGACTGAGGCGTCTAGCCATAAAATGGGTTATATACAATACAATTTCGTGAATTCAGCAAAGTCTATTATTTCATATGGTAGACAGTTTGAAGAATATAACTATTTGCATTTGAAAGGAAAACCCGACGATGCTTATTCCTGGTACCTACAGAAGAAGACAAAAATCTAAAAATAAAATTTTTCTAAAAAGGGAAAAAGGACAAAAAAATTCCTGATTCTAAAAATTTGGCACCTCACCAAAGCCGTTGGGCGCTGCTCAACTAAAATATTTTGGTGAATCTGGCACTTCGGGTTATACCGGAAGTCGATATCAACTTTCTTATTTCAAATGGAACACCTTGTATATTATGTATATTATTGCATTTTTGGATTCTAGGCATCATTCTGAAACAAAAACATGCAACATGTCCTATGTCTAAATCCAACCGTTTTTGAGATATTTGCATTTGTCCGAAAAAAATTACAGGTGCAGACCTAAAGTCAATTAGCAATTTATACGAGGAAACCGCGAAATTTCAAAACGAATTTTTGGCATCGTGTAACAGAAGCCCTGACCTAGTGATCTCTGCTGAGAAATAAATCCGTTCTTATACAGGGTGTTCACAAAATATTAATAAAAATTACATTCAAAATGTGCTTAAATCTCGAAATTTTCAAATGTGTGATCTTATTCACCACTAAAAATGATGACAACTTTGTGTAAGGTTTCCTATCCCTAAATGCAGTAATTTTCGATTAATTTTGTAACAGATAGGTGTTACTCAAAAAAACTACAAAAAAAATTGAGAGAGCGAGATGCGGAGAGCAAGTTTTTCTCTTGGAACTAGTTATGAGGCGATCAAATAAAACACAATATTCTAGAAACAAGTTTTATTACACCTTGAGAATGTTATGCATTAATTTGCCTTACAAAAGAAAGTTACAATTTGAAAATCGTTTGCATTAAATTGACTTACAAAAGGAAGTTATACTACTCACAGTTACATAAGTTAAACAGAAGTAAATGAAATTTAAACAGAAGTAAATTTGAAAATTGAGGTTAAGCAATCGCCACCGACTGAGATTTTAACTGCGGCTCGATTCTGTCCTTTCCACTTGGGTAAAATTAATAGAGTTCGACACAATACCTCAACTCCACATTCATGTAAGTCCGTGCCCAATATGCGAGAACCAAACCAGACCACTTAAGGTGGATTTATAAACTCGACGTTTGCATTGGCGCTCGCCGTTGCCGTTTGCGTCGAAAATTCAATCCCAATATTTTACTTGTAACCATTTATAAACGCCGTCGAACGTTGCCGTCTGCGTCCGATGCCATCCGAGAGATAAACTAATTTCATCTTTCACGTTCCGTCGTTCACATTTCTGGACGCAAACTGCGAAGGTCACCGTCAACTTCGAGCGCCAACGCAAACGTCGAGTTTATAAATCCACCTTTATAGCTGCAACGCTGCAGTGCCGACTAGCTGGGACGTAGGTCTTTGTTGTGGCTGGTGGATCTGTCGCTTAGCTGCACGTGACCAAACCAGAGCCTGTGATGCTGTAGGAGGAGGTGTGGTGTAACAGCTTCGAAGTATCTGTGAAGTCGAAAACCAAGCAGTACCTACCCAATCTCTTAAGTCGAGAAAATATTTAGAGAACTATAGGCGATATTGTTTCTATTTACTTATAATTTAAAACTTGTATAGTTAGTAAAACTACCTTAATTACAACAATGTATGACTAATTTATTAATGCGATATTTATAATTATTTAAAAAGAAACACTGTGCACAGAGATAGCGAAACTAATGCAAAATATTTACTTGTAAAAATGTAATATACAATTTGAAACTTGATATTAAAAAGAAATCTGAACCTCAGACTAGGACAAGAGAATTTTTGTTGTTTTTGATTAAAAGTATTGACACGCATTTATATGTTCTCTGGGTAAGTAAAACAAATTTAGTTCATAAAAGAGAAAATTCAATGATATAATGATAATAGCAAGAAATTTGAGGTGACTCTGCGTTACGTTCCTTCGGGATCAGACCTAGAGAGGTAGCGTTGAAAATTAATAAGGTTCAAAAAAAATTAAGATACGGCAATATAATCAGGTGCAAAACCCAGGCCGAAATCCAGAGGACAGCTCGAGTTCGTAGAACCTGGGTGAGTAGATATCTCGAGAAAACGGTACGGGAAATACACAAAAAAAGATAAATGAGATAAAATCTACTCTCCAGGGTTTCCACGGACTTCCACGGCGCTCGAGCCCCCTGTGGACCTCTCCTGTGCTGGCTGAATTGCAGCTGAACTCCTGGTTGGCACACGTGGTTGACTACACCAGAAAACCAGGGCTCCAG